>JARCGZ010000009.1:15790000-25790000 GCA_029784005.1 Lenwebbia sp. NSW1173648 | reverse complement strand
TGCGAGAAGGTTGGAAGGATGTTGAAGCCTGGTCAGCGGAGAACTGGGGTGCTTTGTCTCTGGTAACATTATATCCACTCTTTACTGTATACCTTCCGGATTGTTTCTCTGTCCAGATTAGCTTATCCTTTCCGAGAGGTAAGAGAAGAGGGATAGACATAATTTCATCAACTAGATCCTCATCAAAGAGTTGTCTGATTTGTGGTTCATTCCATTTAGCCTCCTGGTCTATAATTAGGTCTGCAACTTTTGAAGGTTCATACTCAGTCGCAGGACAACCTAGAATTCCTCTTTTCAGCCAGAGATCCTCCCTGATGTTAACCCTTTCACCATTTCCAATAGACTATCTCACTGACTTCGCGATTGTCTCTCTTCCATAAAGGATGCTTTGCCAACCCCAAGATGGCCTGTGGCCTTTATCAGCATGGAAGAAAGAGCAGTTAGGAAAATAAAGTCCTTTTAATAGCCTGCTCCACAATGAGCTCTGATTTCCAGCTAGTCGCCAAGCTTGCTTACCAAGCATTGCCTTGTTGAAAGCCAAGAGGTCTTTGAAACCCAGTCCCCCTTTGTCTTTTCGAAACTTCAAAATTTCCCATTTTCTCCAGTGAATTCCGGTCCCAGCCTCACTACTTTTCCACCAAAAGGATGCAATTTTCCTCTCTACTGATTTGCAAACTGAACTAGGTATTTTAAAGATCGACATTGCATACTGGGGGATGTCCTGCACCACAGCTTTAATTAGAATCTCCTTCCCCGCCTTTGAAATAAGGTTTTCTTTCCACCCTTCAAGCTTCATATTCACTCTCGCATTAATCCAGGAGAACATCTGTTTTTTCGAAGACCCCCAGTCAGATGGAATCCCTAGGTATTTCCCTATTTTTTCCATCACTGGGACTCTCAAAGCTGCTGCTAGATTCTCCTGTAGCTGATATGGACAGTTTGGACCCATAAACAAACCAGATTTGTTAAAATTTATCTCTTGACCAGAAGCATAGCAGTACTGGTTGAGGATTAAAGCCAAATTCTGAGCTTCAACTAGCTTGCCATCTAGGAAAAAAATGGAATCGTCGGCAAAAAATAAATGAGATAGAGTCGGATAGCACCTTCTAAGCTTTATGCCTCTAATAGTACCTTCACTCACAGCCTTTCTCATTAGCATAGACAAAGTATTTGACATAAGAATGAAGAGGTATGGTGAGATGGGATCTCCTTGACGAATGCCTCTTGAGGGTTTGAAAAATGGTAGAGATTCCCCGTTAAGTTGGACACTCAAAGTTGTAGAGGTGACGCATGTCATAACTCTGTCAATCCAAAAGGAACAGAAGCCCATATTCCGTAGGCAAGCCTCAAGAAAGTCCCATTCCACCCTATCATACGCTTTTTTCATGTCAAGTTTGAGAACGGCTTGAAATCTTTCCTTCCTTTTGCTGGTCCTTATCTGATGTAAAACTTCATGAACCACCAGAATGTTATCTTGAATCTGTCTTCCCCCCACAAAAGCACTTTGTTCTTTAGCAATCAGGTCGGGCAACCACTGTTTGAGTCTATTCGCAAGAATTTTTGAAATGATCTTATACGCATAATTGCACAAACTTATTGGCCTGAACTGGTCAAGACTTTCTGGATTTTTAACTTTAGGAATTAAAGTTATGTGGGTTTTGTTCAAGTTAGGGTCCATAATACCTGTCTCAAAGAAGCCTCTGATATCATCGAAAATGCCCATTTTGATATTTTCCCAGTTCTGTGGGAAGAACAGCCCATTCAGACCATCGGGACCTAGGGCTTTCGAGGCTCCTAGTACAAAAACAGCCTTTTGAACCTCTGAAAAGGAGACAGGTGCTGACAACCCAACATTCATTTCATGAGAAACAATAGGGGGCCACTATTGTAAGACTGGGTAGAAGTTTCTAGCACCCCCAGAGCGATATAACTCCTTGAAAAACTCAGTTGTCATCTCTTTCAGTTGTAAAGGATTTTAATCCAAGTGTCATGGCCCACTTGCTTTAACATTGAGATTCTGTTCCGCTGTCTTCGTTGAATGGTAGTAGCATGGAAGAACTTTGTGTTTTTATCACCCCATTTCAGCCAATTAATTCTCTATCTAAGGCCCCAAAACATTTCCTCTCTTCTCCATAAAGTCTCAATCTGGTCCAAAATGGCGTTCCTTTTGCTGGCATTTTGATTCAGGTTTTGAGCATTTGTCAAGGTCTCAAGTTCCCACTTCAACTCTTGGATCAGCTTTTGACTGTTTGGAAAGCTCTTTTTACTCCACTTTTCCAGAACTTCCGAGACCTTTTTCAGTTTTTGAACTAGTACAGCACTTGACTTTTCTGTTTTTTCCCAGGTCTCCTTGATAAGGCCCCCACATTCTTCACTCTCCATCCAGAAAGCCTCAAACCTGAACAGTTTTTTTCCTTTTAACCCTGTTGGCAGCTATGGAAAGAATAATTGGGCTGTGATCTAAGCCTATTGCAGGCAATGCAAATGCTTCGGCCAGGGGGAATGTTTGCATTCGATAGTTCTCAGACTCCCTTTTTCCTACCTTCTCCCAGTGGTAGAGAATCTCATTAAAATCGCCTATCCAGACCCATGAGAGGTTGTTCTTATCTCTGAGTTGTCTAATTTTGTCCCACGTGATGATTCTCTCTCTATAGGTTGCTGGTGCGTAGACAAAGGTGACTCTAAATGGTATTTTCAGGGTGGAGTCCGTGTACTGTAGATCAATGAAGTTTTCAGTAGCTGAGAAAATTGAAACTTCAGCCTCCTCTTTCCATAATAGAGCCAAACCCCCACCAATTCCTGAAGGATTAACCACAAAGTGTCTTTGCAGCAAGAGTCTCTTCCTCACTCTTTGAACAACATTTTCTCGATTCTTTGTTTCACATAAAAAAACTAAACGGGGCCTTTCTTGAGCCATAATGGCTCTAAGGGCTTGAACTGTCAATGGTGTGCCCAACCCTTGACAGTTCCAAGCTAATAAACTCATTTGTAACTCGATGACTTTTTAGGGCAAGCCACCAAAGCTCGTATTGTGGATTCCTTAGCTGAGGTAATAGGGGTATCCAGAAGGTTTGTTTCATCAAGCATCCTTGCCTTCCCCTCTTGGTTCTCCTGGTTATCACTTTTCTTTCCTTTTTTGGTCTCTCTATGCTTTGTTTTTTTCTGATTGATTCTCAGAGACTCTTGGCCTTGCTGGAATGAAGGGAGTTCTATCATAAGGGGGATTGTTCCAGCTACTACACGTATCTCATCGAGAGTCTCTCCCTCTGAGATATGTGGTTCGAGCACACTCATCTTCCTTTTACCTCTCTCTTCCTTTGAGGGATTGCCTCTTTTACTCACCCAATCCATTCCCTGCGAAGGGTCAGGCATATCTGAATTTTCTGGTGTTTCTGGAATCGTTTCCTCCTCCATCCTTTCTTCTAAATCTGCTTCATAGTAAGATATCCAGAAAGGGCTATGGATATTCATCTCCGTTCTCAGCCATGATCCATAAAACTAGTTACCATTTTCTGCAAATACTTCTTCAATATATGGAATATCTGGGCAGTTTTGGGCATAATGACCCATTTTTCCTCAAGAAAAACAGTAAGTGGGCAATCTCTCGAAGCGGAAATCCAGCCATATTTCCTTCCCTTTGAACCTGTAAATAATACCAGATTCCAGCGGGGATGCAAGATTTAGATTCACTTTAGCTTTGCAAACTGATAGACCCGTAAAACCTTTAGATTCAATTTTGATACCCTCAACCTTACCAACTTTTTCTGCAATACTATTAATAACACCTTCTTTTCTTCCTTCCACAGGGAGCCCAACAATGTGCATCCAGAAAGCGCAATGGTCAAAGGCAAGGCATTGTGGTAAGGTACTAGGCAACCAAGGCTTTAAAATCAGCAGATGTCTTGAAAAGGACCAAGGTCCTGTTTCCAAAACCTTATTTCTTTCTTCAACATTCTCAAATACAAAAGAGAAGAGACCCTGTTCCAGATGTGAGCATTCTACCTTGTCTGTTTTTCATGGTTGATTGGAAGGCCATGAAGTTAATAGCAGGGCTGCAGTAGAGGCGACCAAATAGAGTGCATTCTCCTTCCTCTAGGCTTTCCTTTGTAACAATCTCATCCATGACTGCCTTCTTTGTTTTAGGCCAGAGATGTCCCAGGCGTCTGCACAGAGAGGCCATGCGGGCCTCTTGTTCACCATCTCGGTTCATCTTCAGCCTGCTGCTTCAGTCTACTCGCAGGGGGGAATGTATTTCGGGGCTTCTTTGGGCATCACTGAAAACATCCCGACTGAGTGAGGCCTGGGTATACTGCATTGATTTGCGGAGAAGCTAGAAAAGAAAGGACAGAGTAAGAAAGGCTGCTGGGTAAGAAGATTTGAAGGAATATAGGAGGAAAAACTGCTGGGTATGAAGGATTGGATTAGGGTTTAGGGTTCAGCTGCAACGGTATATATGTAATCTTAGTTGCAAGAAGAACTAGATGTATTGTGCTGGGTGTGGGTTCATTGCTAGGAAGATCCATGGGAAGGGAATGAAAGTCGAAGATACTTGGATTTGGGATTTAGGGTTTCCTACTCATAAGGTAGAGGAGAGCTCTCAGGCGAGAGAGGAATTCAGCAACCGAAATTGCACTTGATTTACATACTCAAGTTTGGTGTTTTGACCCCGCATATGCGGAATTGCACTTGACGCCTCGTTTGATTAACTATGTTTTAAGAGCAAGAGAGTTGCGATTATCCTATTAGCATAGTTTTTTTTTTATCGGACTATTAGCATAGTTGGGAGGTCGAAGATGTGACGATGTCCAAACATGAATGTTAAAAGTATCTCACGTTTCCTATCTTAGTTCTTTATATACATGTCGTCTTCTTATACCCATAAGTTTAAATTTTATAGATTTTTTTATGTAAATTTAGGGAGAAAATTACCAAAAATAGTCATAAACCTATTGCAATTGTGTCAATTTAGTCCTAAACTTTTTTTAATGTAAATTTGGCAAGAATTAACTCAATTTTTCTCCTTTTTCCTCCAGCTGGTCACCGAATCGGCAACCGGCCAGAGGTGAGGGCCGGCAAGGCTCTACCTCGCTGGCCCTCGCCTTTGGCCGGTCGCCCATCAGACGACCGGTTGGAGGAAGAAGGAGAAAAAAAAATAAAACGAAAGAAAAGAAAGAAAATAAATATTATTAAAAATAGCCACTTCAGTGGCCACAGCGCCACGTCATTGCCGGCCTGCCAAAATTGGCCGGATGGAATGACTTGGCACAAATACAAAAGGTTTAGGACGTAATTGTGAAAAAAAATGTTTTGCATTGAATTGACACAATTGCAATAGATTTATGCCTTTTTTAGTAATTTTCCCTACATTTGATCTCCCTCGTCCAATTAATGAAAATTTTAGTGAAAATCAGAAACTGTCGATCCCCATTGGTTTCTTGAGATCCCATAAAGCATTCAAAATCAAAAGGGTTCCATATTCGTACTCCTCGATTTTGGGCCACTTGTGATTAACTTTTGGGCTTAGGACTTGCAAGTGAAAGTGGTAGTTTTAGTGGACATACAGTTGTGGGCTAATGGGTCGGATGTTTATCCCAATGCCCAATCAATGTTGTCAAAATGCCATGAACCAGCAAAAGGATACTGAGAAGTTCTAATGGTGATGCTGCCATGCACTTGTTGTTTTGGTTGCTAACCAAATGTTGCGTAAGTAAAAAAGTTGTACTACATTGCTAAAGTTCAAGATTCATAATGCAACCACTCGTTTTAGTGAGATATTATTCTAACTTTTGGCTCAATTATTTTCCACAGCCGTATTCCTGTCAATGTGTCCGAGCGTCCGAGCGCATTGACTAAGATTACTCTATGTGGAAGTAGCTTGAAGTTTGTATACTCTATATCAGTATATAGATGTGTAATGTAGTATTTGTAAATGTCTCACATGACCTACACTAGTTAGATATGTAATAAATTATATCTTTATTTAATATTTAACACCTCAACTCATGAAAAATTACAAATAATTGGTACATTTTTAGGTTGCTTAAGACCAATGAAACGCACTATTAAAATCTCTTCCCTTAGTATGAAACCATTACTTTAATTTTCCGTCAGAAATAGAAATAATATTTTGATTAAAAAATATGAAGAAATATATAGGTAATTTTAGATGAAAAATCTAAAGTAGAGCAGGCGTCCCTAGGGCACGCATGACAACACTTCTGCTTTAGAAATAAACTTTTGGCCAAAAGTTGATTTTTCTATTTTTGCTACGTCTACTTCTAAGCAGAAGTTGATTTTTCCACTTCTGCTCCAGAAGTTGATTTCTAATCAGAGAAAGGCGTTTGATAATTGGGCAAAATTTCTACTTCTGGAACAGAAATTCATTTAGTAACAGTTGAAAATTTCTACTTCTGAAATATTATTAACACAAAATCTTCTACGAAAAGTTATTGATCATAACGTAAAATGCATGTCATTCAAGAAGTGAAATGCAACTGCTGACGGATTTACGTACAATTTGTCATTCAATTATTTATGCAAATGGGGACCAATTTTATATTAAAAAAAATTGTATTAATGAATATGATGGCCGAGCTCATATATCTACGCTAAAAACATGGGTAGTTCCTCGCTTGTGCCTAGAGGTGTCAAACGGGTGGATCCAGTCGGGTTGAATATGGTTCGACCCATATTGACACATTAAACCCCTTTTGAGCCATTTTCATATGATACAAATTTAATGACCCATACCCGACCCGACCCATACCCGACCCAACCCATACCAAACTCAACATGTATTACTTAAATACTTTTATATTTAATCAAATCATAGAATATTTATTTCTTATGATTTATTAAGAAAAATGATATTGCTAAAACACTCTCATGAAATTGAAATTATTTTAATTTCTTTTAAAAATAAATTTTTATTATTTTTAAAAATAAAAAATTATTATTTATTTTTTACTCCGACGGTCGAAGACGGCGACCTGGCAGCAGTGGGCGGTGGGTGGTGGCGGCAGGCGGTGGTCGGCAGTGGGCGGCGACGGCGGGGGCGTGGTTGGGAGAGAGGCTCTGAGAATGAAAAGAAGCCGAAGTGAGAGAAAGTTAGGGCGAAGTGAGAGGGATATTGATGTTGAGAGATTTCTATTTTTGAAAGTGGGTTGAAAACAACTTCTGAAGCATAAAATTATTTCAGAAGTAGAAAAATGAAGTTGCGTAACCAAACGAATTTCTGCTTCAGAAGTTACGTTACCAAACGAATTTCTGACAAAAATGTGCTTCAAAAGTACTTCTGAAGTAGAAATTGTGTTTCAGAAGGGCAGAAGGACACATCAAATGCCAATATTTGTGTACGGTGCTTACTTTGATACCAATATTTTTGCCGGCTCACTTAAGTGCCAAATCGGAGAAAAAATGATTACTTAAGTACCAACGGCGAGAAATTTCGGACAACTAATTACGTGTCATGTATTTTTAATTTTTTAATATTACGTGGCAATTTATTTTTAAAAAATGTGTCCACATGGAGTCCATGTGGCATCCATGTGGACTTTTAAACTTAAAAATAAGCTAATTAAAATTAAATAGAAAAATAAGCTAAAAAATAAAAATAAAAATAAAAAAGAAGTTGCAGCTGCAAGCCCTCGCCGCCGCTGCCCAGCCATCGCCGACAATGGCCGACGATGGTGGGGATGGCTGATGGAAGTCGCCGTCCTGTTGCCGAGGCTTGGCAACCCCTGCCGTCCTGTGGCAGAGGCTCGGCAAACCCACCCAACCCCATGCGCCCCCCCCCCCCCCCCCCCCCCCCCTAAAGCACATCCTACATCAATAGAACTCTTGTGAACTCGATGAGAAGTGACGAAGATCCTGGCTTCATCGTCCATTCAACCCCGAAGCAGAATTTTTTTCCTGCAGAGAAGGGAAAGAAAGATGTTCAGCATCAGAACCATACCCCCCACCCTTCAGATACCTAGCTGGGTAATCTCCAATTGAGTTTGAGTCCGGCTTTTCCCCAGTCCCACTCCTGCAAAATTTCTCAAGAACAATCCCCAAAAACACACAACTAAGAAAACCCAACAATTCCTCGAGCAGAACAGAAGCGGAAAACCACGAGAAGAGGAAGAAGAAGAGAGACAGGAGATGATTGGAGCATCGAGTAAGAAAACCATTGAGCTGCGAGGTTGGCCTCGCTGTGGGTCTGCGAGGCCTTGGTGGGGGTTGCCGAACTTCGGCCATCCCCGACACTGGCGGCAAGGGTTGTCCAATCCCTTGCCGCTTCTAATTTTTTATTATTTTATTTTTAGCTTTTTTGATTATTTTTAATTTTTTTAATATTACGTTTTTAGCTTTTTTTATTGCTAACTGGATCCTCCGGCGAGCCACGTAGATGCCACGTATGATTTCCGGGGAAGCTCACTGGAGTTGGCATTGAAATAATTATTTTTTTAAAAAAATTACACTTAAGTGATCCAAAAAAAAAAATATTGACACTAAAGTGAGCGCCATACATAAATATTGGCACTCGAGGTCTAGGAAGCACTGACACTCTTCGAGGGTCTCCATGTCGTGTCGTATCGTGTTCGACTCTCTCCGACACTCCGATACTCTTTGACATGCGATCGACAGGTGGTCAGCGCTCCAGACACGCCAGCAACACATGAGTCCAATATCCTGACACGCCATTTCAACACGCATGGGGTTAATTTTAAGCATTTTCAATAAATTAGGGGTCAAAAAGTAAATTTATCAAAAATCTATATACTTAAGTCATATACCCAGTCAGAAAAAAAGAAAATCTAATCGTGAATCCTAACAGAAGAAGAAGAAGAAACTCACCGCTGATATTTTCAGAAATTTATCATGTATATATAAAAATATACATTTAATATACAACGTGTCCCAACGTGTCGAAATTCTCTATTTTTTTTATAATGACGTGTCGGCGTGTCATGTCGTGTCGCGTGTCGGTGTCGGTGCTACTTAGCTTGAGCTGTCCTTCTGTCGCTTCAGAAGTGTTATCATGCACACACTTATCTCTCAAATCTTTATGTCTATTTTCTTTTTCGCTGTAACTTTTGTTTGAAATAAATATATTTGAGAGGCTAAATCAACAAAGGAAAAAAAACACGAGAGGCTCAAGACAAAAAGAAAAAAAAACATGAATTTATATTCTCATGAAAAAGGTAACCAAACCAAAAGTTTTAAGTTACCCCAAAAAAAAAAAACGTTACCCAAAAATCATCAACTTTTCTTGGAGGGACAAAAAAAACCCATCAATCCCGCTCCCCCCTTAAAAAAATGCCTGACTTATTCCCTTGCGATAAAATTGGGCCCGCGCCGTTTCCATTCTCTTATTCGTTTTTAACACCCCTTTTTACATTGAATTGACTACATGATCCATAATGGGTCCCATTCTTGATTTAAGAAATTTTTCTTACATTTTTTTCTTCCTTTTCTTAAATTTGGGATCCACTATTGATTTAATACTCTGGCTTGCCTCGTCTTTTGGTTTTTTGCTTTTCTTTCTCCATTTGGAAGAAAATTGGTGTACCTCTTTTTCAAAAAAATAATTTATTTGGTAGATAGCTAACTAATTATTGTGATCGACCAAAAAAAAAAAAACTAGTTATTGTGTTTCTGACAAAAAAAAATAATTATTTTCTTAATGAGTTGTATATTTCTTTCTTTTTTGTAGTATGAAACTATTATTCAAAAAATAATTTAAGCACAACTAAGAATATACTCTTTGAGTAAATTATATATAATCCATACATCAACAATAATATTCAATCTTTGAGTAAATTCTCGTAAATTTATACTAAAAGTTGAAGTCGAAAAATTCAAGGATAATATAGGGAAATGAAGTAAAATATTTCTAGATAAAACTAATATTTCTTTACTGTGATATATGATTAGTGCTTGCTTAAATTATAGTAATGGAGAATAAGTTCAAAAAAAGACAAACAAGAAGGAAACGTTGAAACGTAATGGGTGTGGAAGAAATGGCTAGGGTGAAAAAAACAATTTTTTGAAACGGATGTGCGTAAGTTTTTCTTTTAGTAAATTAAAAAAAGAAGAAGAAAAAAGGTAAGAAATAATCTAAAATCAAAAGTGAGATTCACGAGGGATAATATAGTCAAGGGAAAATTCCGATTAAAGGCCCCAACGGCTCCTATTTTTTTCAAAAAAAGGCCCATAATGAATCTTGTTTCAAAGAAGGGGCTGAAGTGCCCAATCTTGTTTCAAAGAAGAGCCTCAACTCGCCGGCCGGCGAACATGGGCTATTTCCGGCGATTCAACAGGGGCATTTTTGTCAAAAGAAATTTGAATTAAAAAAGAAAGACAAAATTCTAAAATTAGAAAACAAAACCCTACCTTCTCACTTTTCTTTTTCTTTCTCTAACCCGCCTACGTTCGTCAAGGAGAAGGAGCTCGCTGTGTGCAACCAAGCGACGACGTGCAAACCGGCGACGGCGACGGCGACGGCGACGGGGGCTTGCGACCAGGCGATGGCAGTGACGGCGACTGGGACGGTGACGGCGACTTTCAAAGGTGAGGGATTTTGGAAGAAATTAGAAGATCCCTCCTGTTCACACAAACCCTCATTCGTAAGGGAGAAGGAGCTGGTTGTGTGCGACCGAGCGGCGGTGACGACGGCGACGGGAGCATGCGACCGGGCTACGGTGGCGACGGGACTTTGTTTCAACGCTACGGTGGCGACGGTGATGGGGGGGCGGCGGCGGCGACCTTCGAAGGTGAGGGATTTTGAAAGAAATTAAAAGATCCCTCCTGTTCACTCTAAGCCTTCGCCCCAAATTCAAGAATGGTTTCGATTGGGTCTTCCGTGTTACCTCTGTGATTCTCTCCCGAGGTCTGGTAGCACTGGCCATGTGCGACTGGACGGCAGCTCTGCATGCGAGAATTGAGATCGAGTGCATTTCAGCACTTTAATGGGCTTCTGCACAATTGGTTGCAAACTTCTTGAATGAATCCCGTTTATGAGATTTAAGGGAAGTGTAACTGGATGATTTTTTTGTAATTGTCGCAACAATCTATATCAATGATGCGCACTCTGTGTTTTTAATCACCTTGAGCAAGTCTTATGCGATGTCAAATCTACGTTGCCAGAAAATGATACTCGAGTCATTGCTTGAACAACACATCGGCAGGTGACTGAAGCCTGATGCTCGACCTTTTTGACAAAACTCAGTTTGCTTGTATTTTGCGCGAAATTTCTTCAAGGAAATTGCCATTTTACTATACTGCACCTCAGTGAAGCCAACATTCAGAAATGGGACTCAGGGGAAGTACCCAACAGTGGCACCGGGGAAAACACGATGATAGTGGAAAGAAATCGCAGTTGAAGAGTTTGGACAACATTATGAGTGAATCATGAAATTCATTCTTTTCTCCTTGGTACAAGTCAATCCCAGTGACATTTCAAGATCATTTTAGATGTTGCTTTGCTTTTATCATGATGACAAAACATATAACAGATCTGTAAGGAAAGTCCAAGAGGAGCTCCCTCCAACAAAAGCATTACATGTTTCATCCGCAACTTGTAACCGGTATTCCTGAAAATTGACTTGCTGTTGCGACGCCTTAAGGGAGCAACTACCAATAAATTCAACAAACTTCACAGAAAATTCAATTCCTTGATCCATCTGCTTGAATGCTTGAATTTTGTGACATGAACTGCAGCAGATGAATCCCACTGATAGGGTTAACCTGCAGGACTAACAAGACTCACACATGTACTCTTGCTGTACATACCCAGCGACACAACATTTAGAACCTCCTTCTGAACTCTTAGTCTCACCTTAACTATCTTGGAGTTACGCAGGAAAAATTTATCTGAACGAGTACAACCAAAATCCAACTTATCAATGGAGTACCAGCCATTTTCGGATGTTCATTTTGAAAGGCTTGAATTTTTGGTAAGAAGATGATCTGAAGCTATGGATCCTCTAATGAGCAAGTCGCACAACGGCTCCACCTTCGAATTGGTCATGGTTGGATTGGTGGTCGGAGCTTCATTCAAGAAGTTTGCAACCAATTGTGCAGAAGCCCATTAAAGTGCTGAAATGCACTCAATCTCAATCCTCGCATGCAGAGCTGCCGTCCAGTCGCACATGGCCAGTGCTACCAGACCTCGGGGGAGAATCACAGAGGTAACACGGATGACCCAATTGAAACCATTCTTGAATTGGGGGCGAAGGCTTAGTGTGAACATGACGGATCTTTTAATTTCTTTCAAAATCCCTCACCTTCGAAGGTCGCCGCCGCCCCCGTCCCCGTTGCCACCGTAGCGTTGAAACAAAGTCCCGTCGCCGTCGTAGCCCGGTCGCATGCTCCCGTCGCCATCGTCACCGCCGCTCGATTGCACGTCGTCGCTTGGTCGCACACAACCAGCTCCTCCTTTACGAACGAGGGTATGTGTGAACAGGAGGGATCTTCTAATTTTTTCCAAAATCCCTCACCTTTGAAGGTCGCCGTCATCGTCCCAGTCGCTGTCGCCTGGTCGCAAGCCCCCGTCACCTTCGCCGGATCGTACGTCGTCGCTCTGTCGCACACAGCGAGCTCCTTCTCCTTGACGAACGTAGGTGGGTTAGAGAAAGAAAAAGAAAAGTGAGAACGTAGGGTTTTGTTTTGTTAATTTTAGAATTTTGTCTTTCTTTTTTAATTCAAATTTCTTTTGACAAAAATGCCCCTGTTGAATCGCCGGAAATAGTCCATGTTCGCCGGCCGGCGAGCTGAGGCCCTTCTTTGAAACAAAATTGGGCACTTCATGCCCTTCTTTGAAACAAGCTTCACTATGGGCCATTTTTTGAGAAAATAGGAGCAATTGGGGCCTTAATCGGAATTTTTCCTATAGTCAACTCAATGTGATAGGGAGTGTCAGGAGCCAATAAAGAGGTGGAAATAGCGTGAGCCTAAAATTAATACCATTTTCGTTTTGGCCAAGTAAAACGGGAACTTTAGCTCGAGTTACATCTTAGGGTTGAGTACTGTTTTGATGCGAGCTGCGTTAGCGGTACCAAATCTAGACAAATTCTGAATATTTGATATGTTCTCCGAATAATAGAGATCATGGTTGGCCAATGAAACCATGAGGTATAAGTTTTATCGTTAAGAGAGAAATGGCCTGAATCACTCGCTAAAGCCCTTATATGGTCGCTCACTGATGAGGATGTAGAGATGCAGAGACAACCAGGAGGTTTGTCTAATAGCAGCCGCCCTTCAAAGAGTGCATAATAGCTCCCTTTTAAAGTGCTCTTGCATTGACGGTGAACCGGGCTAAGTGATTTGTTGAAGTTGTAAGATGTAAAAATCCATCAATAGGGGAGCATTTTGCCTTGGAGGGGAGTGAGTGATCGCTGATCGGAGCCCACCTTGGAACTAGGAACCGCCCACGAAGGGTCAATTCCACAAATTGGGAATCGGGAACAGCCCACTAGTTCCTGGATCCATCCGAGAACCGGACCACCGGTTTGGTCCGGTCCGGTTCTCAGGTGGATCTATGGAACCGGCCTTTTAAGTAAAAGGCAAGAAATGGGGAAAGAGAGGCCAAAAAAGGAAAGAAAATGAGGAACTGACTTACCAAATTCAAAGTAGAAACAACAAGCAAACGACGTAAAATGTCATTTCTAAACCAGCGCAAGGCACTGTCGAACGAAATGATACGAAAATCCCGAGCTCGAAAGGGCCTTCGCTCTCGAAGCAGAAGGTCGTCTGCTCTCCATGGTAAGTATAGTATCACAAATCACGTGTTCCTATTGCTGATCTCGATGCCCAGCATCGCAAATCACGTGTAGCAGTTGTTTATGTTTGATCTTGGTTTGAAGAATGAGGAGTCGGAGAACGAGAAGACAGATTTTACGGACGTGAAAATCTGGACATCTCGGTGTTCTTGTACTGTGGTCATCTCCTCGTGTTTCATGATCTCGATCTCACTTTACTTTCTTGCTTCTCTGCTTTCCTCACGTTTTCTTTCCCCTTCTTCTTCCCAAGAAAAAAAATCTCGCCTTTTTAATCGAATTAGGGATTAGGGAAGGCCCGAAGGAACACCCTAATTAGGGTTTAGAAACATTCCGGTTCTTTTGCTCAGGGGTGGAAGAAACGAAATCGAAAATGTTGGCTTTTGTAATGCAATCAAGGGCCATGAAGCTTCGCCGGCTATGGTGAGATGAGATGTCTCTCCCAGATTTAATTGGGGAAAATTTTCACTTATTTGATATTATAGATGTCTATGGTGAGAGTTGAACCGAATCAGAGACGATGTGAAGAAAAGCATACGATCAAGCTTTTATGGCACTCGAAAAGTAGGTACTCTTTATAACTTGACCAGCAATATAAAGCCTTTCAAGAAGTATTTTGTCAAAACCAAGAAGGTACTCTTGCGAGAAAATTGATTCGGGATATCATTCAACCGCAACAAACCGTTAAGGAAAAAAAAAGGTGCTAGAAGTAAAAAAAAAAAAAAAACATAAGAAAGCAACAACACGATTTTCGCAACTCTACTAACCTAATGGTTCAGTGTTTGGTTAATATATCATCGACTTCAATCACCTCGCCTATCATTCTATAAACTTCTATCACTAGGCACCTCTATGGTTATACATACACATTGTGATATGACAAATTGTAATCGGTAATTACACAAACGAGTCATATTCAAATTCAAGCAATCACAAAAAAGGTTTCCAACATGCGCCAAACGAAATCATTTTTCGCAAGTTGTACTCCCACATTCGAATCTCCAATCCACTTATGGAATGAAGTGTATAAACACCAAGTGATCGATAGATGGTACACACGGCATGGAAAATGCGCTAGCGTTGGAACTTGGAAGCATTCGTATGATAAATGCTTCTGTCCATAAGCTAGCTAAAGGTCATAGTTAGGCCGTGGCGTCCCGAGATGCGAAATCATATTTATTAGAACAAGTGTCGTGAGTCTGAAATTTCTGGCCTTCTTCGGTCTCGCAATTGTATCCACTCAAACTTTAATTGCTGCTAGCACAATTTGTCATAAACACCAATTTTCACTCGGGACAAAAGTACAATTCCATGTACAGAAAAAAAAAAAAAAACCTAATTACACTCGCAAGAAGTAGAGGTGGTCACGCTTAGAAGAAACACGTGAACCAGTGAAGTGAACCAGCGGGTTTTGAAGTTGGAGCTCCGAAAACAACAATGGAGGAAGTAACATCAGAGCGACAGTCACTACACTCAATCGCATTTTTTGCAGTAACATGTCGTAGAGAGAGAGAGAGAGAGAGAGAGAGAGAGAGAGAGAGAGAGAGAGAGAGAGGATCTTATGTTTTTTTGTCCCCCCGAGTTCCAGAAATTACAAATGCAACGACCATTTTCGGTCAATAACATATGGAGTTTAAAGAGACGACAGTTCTGGTCTCAACAGATTCAGCTTTCCAGAAGCTAACAGGAGAGAGAATCAACAGTTTATTCAATAAAGCGAGACCAGAACCAAAGTTGGAGTAACCAGTGGTAAGTAAGTACCTGAATCGATGCATGATGCACGTCGGAGTCGGAGGAGAAAGGCAGTGATATTTTGCTGTGTTTGTGCAAGAAAATGTGTTGAAAAGCTTTCTGTTCCAAAAGCACGTGGTGATTGCTGACCGGTTAGTCCCGGTTGGTCACCGTTGACGCTCAAACATTCGGCGCGTGTATTTCCATCTCCTCCGATTCATCGAGTCCGAGAAGGAACTGACGAGGACTTAGATCCACATTTATATAAACATCATCAGCGGGTGATTGAGGATGCATATGAACCAAGATAGAACGGTAACTATGTAGTCGCCCACCATGATCACGGCCGCTGATATTGATAAGTCGTTGATCGGCCGAGTATCAACACACTTGATGGTCGCCATACTGTTTTGGCCATGTCAATGAGTTGATGCAGAATGAGTGCCGATTCTTAATTTTGTCGCTCTTGAATTGCTCTCGCCTGGACCTTGGTGAGGTCCGACACCCTCGCCAACGGGTGAGGGTGCTTGGATGTAGGCGAGGGCCCAATGCCCTCGCTTGGATCTAGGTGAGAGCCCGACACCCTCGCTTGTGGCTCGCGAGGGCGCAAAGACCCTTGCCTGTGGCTGGCGACATCGCCGGCTCAGAGTTGCAAAAAAAAAAGGAGGAGGAGGAGAAAGAAAGACAAAAATTAAAGCAAAAATAAAAAAGTAAAAAAATTATAAAAATTGTCCATGCCAGCGCCAATCATACCACGCAAGATGTCCGGCTCTGACTAGACTGACACTTCGGCAATTTTTAGTCAAAATTGGCCGGAAGGAGTAAATTGAAAAATCAAATAAATATTTTATGACTACAATGACAAATCATTGAAATATTTAGGACTGAGTTGACACAATTGAAAAGTTTATGACTAAATTGGCAAGTCATAAAAATGCTTAGGCTAAAATCAATACAATTGAAATATTTAAAACTGAATTGACCGCCGTACGATAAGTTTATGACATTTTAGATATTTATCCACATATTTTTATGTCGCTGTGATCGTGCTTGTTTTAGGAATCGGTCATTCCATTTACATAATTTTCCACAAGGTGGACTCGTCAGTCTACACCAACTTTTCCAAACCTACAAAAGAATAGGTGGCCCCATTCCTCCATTATTTGTTTACATCTTCCACTTTGATGTGGGGATGAGAAATATTATGCTTCGATCTCCATTATCGTGGAGCACATAATTCACGAAATTGAAACGCTAAGGATGTAACTCAAACTTCAGTCAAAATATTGGAGGATTCAATTCATCGTATTGAAAGTTCTAAAGCTCGATCGTTGAATGATCAGAGTGTTTAGGACTGATTCGATAATTATTCCCTAAACACGCACAGATAGATACAAACGAGTGTGGATGGATATCGATATGCGCCAGAGCGATTCGACTTCAGACGATTGGAGAGCCACCAGGATCGTTTCGCAGCTCCGCAGTAGACCGCAACTTCCTCTTATATAGAGTTGATTCCATTGATGCTTCCGATGAAGAGACCATGGAGACCAACTTCTTGACGCTTGCCCAGTTGTTATTACATTGCCCTAATTTCATGCCACTCCTAAAATCTAGTTAATACTCCTAAAATTAACGGAGTTGATATAACCGTTAAAAGCTTTTCCATCTATCAGTTCTCCACATATGCCATAAATGCACTGTTCTTAGCCATTTTTATAGAAGTTACTGTTCCTCGATTTCATTTACTATAATATACAGCGATCCAACTCATTTTTAATTAATTAACTTCGATTGTTTTCCAATTAATTGTTATGCCACGTCAACTTTTTTGACGAAAAATGCCATGTAGCGGGGATTTAGGAGTGCCGGTTGATAGAGAGTTTTCGATCCATGTATATATATATATATGTGTGTGTGTGTGTGAGAGGCATAATGTTACTTTAAATATAAAAATTATAACCTCAATTAACAAATTAATGATAGAAAGAAGAAAGAATTCCTTCAACCATGACCGCACAATAAAAAAACTCTTAAAATGCTTTTATTGGGATGCTTCCTTTATTTCGAACAAGAAATAGAAAAAAACAATGCTTTTAGAAAAGGAATGAGAGCGGTGACATCACTGGTCATGACATGAGCTTCTTTCTTCGGGGTTGCTTTTTAATTCTATGCCGAAATTAGAAATTGAAAGCTTTCTAAGATTGGTTGGTGAGCGATCTTCGTATGGTCCTCATTTAGAAATAAGGGCAATGATTGTTAGGACCGAAATGGGGGAAAATTGTCCAAAAAAAAAAATCTTAAATTTATTGCACTTTTGTCAATTCAATCTTAAATCTTTTACATGTGTGCCAATTCAGTCCTAAATATTTTATATTTGTGTCAATTCATCCTAAACTTTTTGCATTTGTGCCAATTCAGTCCATTCGGCCGACTTTGGTCGGCCGATACCGACGTGGATACCGGCCTGCACTGATGGAAAATGAATAGAAAAAGAAAAGGCCAAGGAGATCCATAGTTGCCGCAGTTCTGATGAATCGAATGCTCTAGGAATTTTGGGCCTGTTCCTCGATGGGTGGAGATCCAGAGTGTTGCAGATCCCCCAATTTCCATTCAAGTGTTCGTTGACTTCAGGCGAGCCTCGCCCACATCGGCACTTTTGCCCAGTGCCGGCGAGGTCGACCTCGCTGTCCTTGGCCTCTGGCCTGTCGCCGGCGGCAATCGGTTGGAGGAAAGAGAGAGAAAAAAAAATAAAAGAGAAAAAAAAATAAAAAATAAAAAAATAAAAAAATATTATCAAAAATTTACCACGTCAGCTCCGGCTCGCTAAAGTTGGCCGAATTGACTAAATTGGCACAAATGTAAAAGGCTTAGTGGCACAAAAAAAAAAGATTTAGGGCTGAATTGGCACATGCATTTATGATTGAATTGGAAAAATTAATAGGTTTAGGACTAAATTGGTAAAAGTGTAATAGGTTTAGAACTTTTTTGACAATTTTCCCGACTGAAATGAATAAGTTAAAGTCAAGGCACTGAACTATAAATGTTTACTGTTTAGTGACCGAGGACTAAATTGCAAAAAGCACTCAAATTTTAAATTGGTGGGAGTTTCATCAACTTGCGTGATTATATTCTGTTCGTAGATATTCCTCGGACTTGGTTTATCAATTATTCATGTGCAGGAGAGGAATGCCTCCAAGGTTGGATGACTTTTTTTTTTTATATTATAACTAATACACATGTTTTATGGCACGGGCAGAACTGACTAATGACACGGACGCGTCGCGTCCACTTAAAGAGATTTTTTGGTTTAAGGTTTCTTTAATTTAGCCCAACAAAATATATGATATTTCTTAAAAATATTATTTAAAATGTCATTTTTCGGAAAATGTCAGTATTTTCTGATGTTTGGTTGAAATACAAAATTGAACTGGGAATTATATTTGGTTCTTTGGAAACAAAAATTGGCTTTTATTTTCTTGGAGATGGATGTACTATTCCTCTGATTTGAGGGCTACGCATGTTAGTGTATTGAATTGGAATCTGTTTGCTTCACTCAAAATTTCTTATTGTTGGAAAATATTCTTAGGAAAATTCAATTTCAGCAAAAGTAAATCATTTTCTAAAGTTTGTTTGTGCCGCAAACAAGTCGAAAAAAATTAGTTTCGTGATACTTGATAATAAGTGAATCCATCAAAGGCAGCTTTCTATTCTTTAAAAACTACAGGAAATGATTTCCCACAGGAAAGTCATTTTCCCCGATCTAAACTTGTTATTTTTAATCCACAAAAACAGCTTTTCGTTGATCGAGTAGTTTTTCATCATCCAAATGCCGAAAAGTGTGGAACCAAGAAATGATGGTTGGTTTGGTTGATGGAAAAAGTGCCGTAAGTCGAGCTACTATCGATCATGGAATAAAAGACAGGTTGGGACAAATCCTGATCTTTTAATTGCGTCAATAAAATAAGATAGATGGATGCCTGAATCGGACATATGAGATGAGCCCTAAACCACTCGTTCTTTGCGTGAAGACCAGATGCGCTCTTAGCTGCCTTTCAAGATGCCAAATCGTTCTCAACTTTCATTGGTTTGGTGGAGCTCTTCATCTATCAATCGAAGGATAGCCACAATTGCGCAATTGAAACTTTCCCACTTTTTATTTGTTCGAGTATGTAAATAAATCGCAAATAGGGTCCCAGTAATAAATACCCAAGTTTCCTTTGGGTCCCAATTCCAATATAACCCCCATGCCTCATTAGCCCATACTGCTCCCGAAAGAATACCTACAGTTAAAAAGATAAACCCAAGACTAATAATACGATAACTGCACTGATCTAATTGTTGAATCACTTGAGCCCTGTAATAATTTCGAGAAGAAAAAAAAGAAGTGTTTGGTAAAACATTGCTTCTTTCATTCATGTATTGGATCTCGACAAAGGAAAATGACTCATTTAAAAAATTATTTTTTTACTAAAAATCCTTATGGCTTTTCGCAATGTAATGACTAAGAGAGCCACTGATAATAATGATCCACATAAAAGAGCTACGTAGCTCAATATCATCATACTTACATGCATCATTAACCATTGGGATTGGAGAGCAGGCACTATTATTTCGGATTGATGCATTTCAGTTAAAAGACCCGAAGTAGCAAATCCTTGAGTAAAAATAGTACTTGGCGTGGTTATTGCGCTTAAATAATTTTTATGTTTTTTAAAATACGGAACCATATGAATATCGTAAAGAGCAAAATTGCTCGCAGAGACCACAACCTAAGAGGACCCACGCATATAATGTTGTCGCTTAAGAGATAACTGTAAAACAGTTATTCATCAATCGCACCACCGTTCTTTTTGTTCCATTTTAAAGAACGACTCTTTAAAACAGGTATTGATGCAAATCTGGGGAAAGAGGATTATGGAACCAAAAAAGAGCAGGAAAATCTCTTGACATCACAAAAAGAGCTTAAAGATGATTCCAATATGATAATCTTCCCCATCGATTCCATATACCCATTGTGGATTATAACCATATAATACTAATCGAGTCACAAAATCATGATATAGAGAGTGAGCAATGAGAAGAATTTTTATTTCTGTTTCAGTTCCCAAAATGGAAAAGTATAAAATTTATACTTCTCATTTCTGTTTCAAGCCTATTTATGGACTAAAAATTTGTTCCAGAAATAGATAAATGAAATTGCGTTAACAAACAGATCTCTGTTCCAAACCTATTTTTGAGAACAAAAAAAAAAAAAACAGAGAAATATAATGGTTATCATGCACGCCATAAGTCTCTACAATTTTAAATCGTGGTTCCTTCTATTATTGCGGCAAGGTGGTGCGATTGTGTATCATATTATTGCTGGAAATCTAAGGACTGAAGATCCCGATTTATTCATGGATGAACAAAACCCATGTATAATCAGAGGCGAATGCGGAAACGTAAAAAATTCTATACTGACGTCTAGCCATTGATGAAGTTAGACAAAAATAAAATAAAATAGATTCGCAAGCTTTGAACTATCGGTGAATGGGTACTTCTAACTAATTGCCCTCTCAACGTCCATGATGTGTTAGGAGGTTTGGCTTAGACCTATTTATACTCCCATTCGCACACCTTCATATGATTTCTTCCATCAAGACAGTTATTATGACATTGGGTGGTCACCACACAACTTAATGTAGTTAATGGACAGTTATCATGCAAGTTAATGTGGACAATAAACCTCAACGAAATTAATGAGGGCAATAATAAATTGAATGTGGAATCACATTATCAATATGATAACAATAATTTGTTCCCTCTAGGCTGTTTTTTTTTAATATATTATCTATTATATTATTATTCTTATAATTCAAGGATTCGATTGTAGTTGGCTACCTAAAGGGGAACTAGTATAACAACGTACCTTAATAGCGCCCCATATAATCTACAAAATATAGCCAATGTTAGGGAAATCCATCGAACCTTGGTTTTTTTGAAAATATTTTCCAGCAAATCTCACCTTCCACGGGTTAATTAATACTAGTAAAAATCACAAACGAGTACTCTCGACTCAAATCTACACTCTATTAGCATTCCGTCTAATATCTCGTTGAAATGGATACGTGCGATGTGAAAAATGATAGATCCGGAGTGGAAAATCGTGATCGTAAATTTGGGTCAGGGGTATTGATAAAAAGATTTGTTGTGAAACAAAAATTAATCTGGGATAAATCTATCATAATGTATCACTTTGGGACTTTAATGCTATAAACTCCTTTTTCGTAAAATAAATGAATCCGAAAAGATTCGGGTAAGGCTACAAATGAGTACATAAGACATGTGCAAAATTTAGGTTATTGACTATCTATGTAAGTTAACGTCCATGATAGGGTGTTTGAGAGAGCCCTACGAATAGGTGCCATTTGAACCGATGCCTCCTTATCTATAAATGCTAATATATAACTTCCAAAGTGTAGTTTTTAACGAAAACTAACAAACGTAAAAAGAAATGGGTCGATGACATGCCTGAGACGTTTTCCTTTGACCTGACGTTTGGAAGGGATGTTCGCGCGCCCGGGGTTCGGGGCATGACATCGGGTCCAAGTAATAAATACCCAAGTTTCCTTTGGGTGCCAATTCCAATATAACCCCCATGCCTCATTAGCCCATACTGCTCCCGAAAGAATATCTACGATTAAAAAGATAAACCCAAGACTAATAATACGATAACTCCACTGATCTAATTGTTGAATCAGTTGAGCGCTGTAATAATTTCGTGAAGAAAAAAAAGAAGTGTTTGGTAAAACATTGCTTCTTTCATTCATGTATTGGATCTCGACAAAGGAAAATGACTCATTTAAAATTATTTTTTTACTAAAAATCCTTATGGCTTTTCGCAATGTAACGACTAAGAGAGCCACTGATAATAATGATCCACATAAACTGATAATAATGATCCACAAAAAAGAGCTGCGTAGCTCAATATCATCATACTTACATGCATCATTAACCATTGGGATTGGAGAGCAGGCACTATTATTTCGAATTGATGCATTTCAGTTAAAAGACCTGAAGTAGCAAATCCTTGGGTAAAAATAGTACTTGGCGCGGTTATTGCGCTTAAATAATTTTTATGTTTTTTAAAATAAGGAACCATATGAATATCGTAAAGAGCAAAATTGTTCGCAGAGACCACAACCTAAGAGGACCCACGCATATAATGTTGTCGCTTAAGAGATAACTGTAAAATTTGTTTGGTCTATAGCCTATCTGTATCGATAGAGATGCCACAAGCAAAAACTCGGTTCTGTTTGTTCCATTTTAAAGAACAACTCTTTAAAACAGGCATTGATGCAAATCTGGGGATAGAGGATTATGGAACCAAAAAAGAGCAGGAAAATCTCTTGACATAACAAAAAGAGCTTAAAGATGATTCCAATCTGATGATCTTCCCCATCGATTCCATATACCCATTGTGGATTATAACCATATAATACTAATCGAGTCACAAAATCATGATATAGAGATTGAGCAGTGAGAAGAATTTTTATTTCTGTTTCAGTTCCAAAAATGGAAAAGTATAAAATTTATACTTCTCATTTCTATTTCAAACCTGTTTATGGACTAAAAATTTATTCCAGAAATCGATAAATGAAATTGCGTTAACAAACAAATCTCTGTTCCAAACCTATTTTGGAGAACAAAAAAAATAGAACAACCGAGAAATATAATGGTTATCATGCACGCCATAAGTCTCTACAATTTTAAATCGCGGTGCCTTCGATTATTGGGGCAAGGTGGTGCGATTGTGTATTGTATTATTGCTAGAAATCTAAGGACTGAAGATCCCGATTTATTCATGGATGAACAAAACCCATGTATAATCAGAGGCGAATGTGGAAACGTAAAAAATTCTATACTAACCTCCAGCCATTGATGAAATTAGACAAAAAAAAAAAAAAATAGATTCGCAAGCCTTGAACTATCGGTGAATGGGTACTTCTAACTAATTGCCCTCTCAACGTCCATGATGTGTTCACTCATGAGGAGGTTTGGCTTAGACCTATTTATACTCCCATTCGCACACCTTCATATGATTTCTTCCATCAAGACAGTTATTATGACATTGGGTGGTCACCACACAACTTAATGTAGTTAATGGACAGTTATCACGCAAGTGAATGTGGGCAATAAACCTCAACGAAATTAATGTAGGCAATAATAAACTGAATGTGGAATCACATTATCAATATGATAACAATAATTTGTTCCCTCTCACGATGCAGGCTCTTTTTATTTATTTATTATCTACTGTATTATTATTCTTATAATTCTGGGATTCGATTGTAGTTGGCCGGCTACCTGAAGGGGCACTAGTATAACAACGTACCTTAATAGCGCCCCATATAATCTACAAAATACAGCCAAACTTAGGGAAATCCATCGAACCTTAGTTTTTTTGAAAATATTTTCCAGCAAATCTCACCTTCCACGGGTTAATTAATAGTAGTAAAAATCACAAACCAGTACTCTCGACTCAAATCTACACTCTGTTAGCATTCCGTCTAATATCTCGTTGAAATGGATACGTGCGATGTGAAAAATGATAGATCCGGCGTGGAAAATCATGATCGTAAATTTGGGTCAGGGTATTGATAAAAGATTTGTTGTGAAAAAAAATATTAATCTGGGATAAATCTATCATAATATATCACTTTGGGACTTTAATGCTATAAACTCCTTTTTCGTAAAATAAATGAATCCGAAAAGATTCGGGTAAGGCTACAAATGAGTACATAAGATATGTGCAAAATTTAGGTTATTGACTATCTAGTTTCTACTTGAAACATATTTATCGTTGGATCAAAAGGGAATGTGAATAATCATAATAGAATAACTTATCTTACTATAAAAAAAAATTAAAAAAAATTTAAAAAAATTTAAAAAAAACAACAAGCGTGGGTTGATGAGGGAATTTGCGTGGGACGAGTATAAAAAACTTTCTCCTTTTGATGCGATTCTTTTTATCGCCAAAATAGCAAATGTTAGAGGTGTCCAAGGAGACATCTGTACCACGTGGACCGGACCCTCTTTATTTCATACTTAATCCCAAAGTATGGACGCCGTTGTGCAAGTCAGGTGTTTTAGTCTATGTACGTGGCCAAATCCATAGCAATTTGCATGAAATTGATAGGCTTTGAACAAATAACTTCCAGTTCTTGAGTTGAAAATTTCTTGATATCCCGATCATCTATGAACCTCGAGTTGACTCTCTCCTTTGTCCATGAATCCCAGGTTGACCCAAGCCGGGCCTAGGTCCTCGGTATTGGGCATGGGAACGCAACGGCCTTGCCCGGACCCCTGCAAACATGCCTCGATCCTTGACAGTCGAGCTCAGGTCACCCAAGGTCGGGTTTAGGTCCCCTGAGGCTGGTCCCATGATCTCGATGATGGGGTCGCGTCCTTGACAGTCGGGCTTGATCTCATGCACCCGAACCCCAAAGCCCGACACTCGAACCCGAGACATAAGAATATACTAGAAATTTTTTCCAAATGCGTGTTTGATAATTTTCCTGTAACACATGTCAGAATATTACTTTCATATCGTCCACAAAATACAACCATATATAGAAGAATTCCTTAAAAAGGTTGGCGCTATTTCCACTATTTAAATGATTAAATCCACTTCATTTAAACTAAAAAGACAAAATGCCCTTAATTTTTCAATTGCAATTTAAAGTGAGGCACTACTCCTTTTTTTCTATTTTTCCTATTTTTTTTATTCATTTAGGATCTAGTTACAATAGTTAAGCTTTTCACATGTTTTTTCTAGTGTATTAAAGAAAAAGTGCATTATTAGATATTCCTATAAAGTTTAACATACTTCGAATAAAACAATATCGCCAATAGTAAGGAAAAACGGAAAAGTCTCTTGTTCATTGATCTTATCACAACTTATCTATCATTTGTCCATCTTATCTCAAAAGCTCACTTTCTTGGTGAACATTTTATTTTTTTAGTTTCATTAGTCTAAAATATATATTGTGGTCTCTTAATTTACTATATTAACGAATTTATCTTTTTTTCCTAACTATACCGGCGAGATACTTTTACACATAGCATGACGATAGAGGAATATTTAGGAATACACTAAAAACATTATATACAACGAGGCATCTCGATATTTTTCCATAAAGAGTTCATGGGTGATATTAATTCTTGTCAATCCAAATAATGATATTTCACTGGCATTTAGAAATAAAAATCTTAATTTTATGCAATGTTTTAATTTAATTAAATTTTTTATTTTAAAGTTTCACGTTGGAGAATGTACTATAATTTTATTCTGGAAAATCTTCAAAGAGGTTTTTTTTTTTTTTTGCTTCATGTGATCATTGCATTATTTGTATATGTATGTAAAGAAAATCGATAAGACAAGGAAAGTGAAAATATATAAACAAGTCAATGTGTTAAAAAGTTGTCTATTTCAAATTTTTTCTATACTCTACTTAACAAGCTATCCAAAAATTGGCTGGATTACGTAGAAAAGAACTAGGTTTTTTTGGGGATTTCTCTTATCAATGAAACAAACTTTTATGGAAGTAATATATAACAATAGGAAAAAAACATAGTGCCTTTAATTTACATGGGACATCTACAAGAAACAAAAAATGAACATTCGAAATTCTTAATTATGGTAAGTAGATCATACATAGATATAGAAAAATTTAAAAAAAAAAAGGAAAGCAAAAAAATTTAAGACCATAAATTTTCTCTACTTAGAAAAGAACTAGGTTTTTTGGAAATTTCTCTTTTGGACGAAACAAAGTTTTATGGAAGTAGTATATAACAATAGAAAAAAAAACAAAAACATAGTGCCTTTAATATACATGGAAAATCTACAAGAAACAAAAAAAAAAATGAACATGTGAAATTCTTAATTATGGCAAGTAGAATCTACATAGATATCGAAAAACTAAATAATAAGGGCAATAGATAAATTGGGGACCTCCACTTTAAATTGCAATTGGATGATTGAGGACAATTTTATCTTTTTGGTGAAAACTTGGTGGATTTAGTCATATAGGGGTGGAATTAGCGCCACCCAAAATTTTAACGACAATATTTTCCAGCAAATCATGTTTTTCGCGAAATGAATCTGAAAAAGATTTGGGTAATGTTGTGTATGTATACTCATGGTTTTTGCCAATTTTAGGTTACTGACTATCCATAATTTTGGGAAAATTGTCAAAAAAAGTCCTAAACATTTTCACATTTTGCCGATTCAGTCCAATTTGTTGGAAATCGCTGACGTGGATGCCGATCGTCCTACGTGGCACCACCGGCGCTTATGTGGATAATTTTTACAAATATTATTAAATATTTTTATTTATTTATTTATTCTGTTTTTCCTTTTCACTTTTTTTCCTCTTTCTTTTTGTTTTCTCTTCACCCGGCCTCAACCCCACCGTCCTCAAGCGAGGGCCGGCTTTGCCGGATTGGGCGAGGGCAACCCTCACCGGTGGAGGAAAAAAAAAGAAAAGGGAAAAAAGGAAAAGGGAAAGAGGAAAAACAGAAAAATAAAATGGATAAAATAAATAAAAATATTACAATATTACTAAAAATTATCCACGTCAGTGTTGGCGGTGCCAAGTAGGACGACCTGTGTCCACGTCAGCGATTTCCAGTCAATAGAACTGAATCAGCAAACAATTAAAAGGTTTAGAATTGAATCGGCAAACTTAAAATGTGTAAGATTGAATTAAAAAAAGTGCAAAAGGTTTAGGGTTTTTTTGGTAATTTTTTCCCATAATTTCTGCTTATGCAGCAGGTTGACTGTCTCCTTTATATACACCTCCACCACCCCCTCAAATTCTCGCATCAAGAAGAACAGTTTCATTCCCTAAAAACGATGAGCTTTACTTGCTTAGGCAAAGAAGTTAAGTGTCTTTGTAGTGCTTCATGGCTCAAACTAGCCCGCCTCTGCGGGTCCTTCTGCTTCCTCTTTTCTTGGTATTACCGCTCCCTGCTCCTTCTAGTCAACTCCTTTTGTATCCAAGTTCTGTATTTCGTCTTCCTCTCGCTCCTTGGCTTCTGGATCCTCAAGGCATTGAGGCCACGGACCAGTTCCTTTAGGCCTAGGGACTTGGATCTGTTCTTCACCGCCGTCTCCTCCGCGACCATCTCGAGCATGTCCACGGTGGAGATGGAGGTCTTCTCCAACGCCCAGCTTGTCGTGATGACTGTCCTGATGTTCGTCGGAGGGGAGGTCTTCACTTCCCTCGTTGGGCTTCACTTTAGGATATCGAAACTCCGGTGGCTCATCAAAACCGAAGAGAAAGTCGCCTCGGTCAATAGCAATCTCTGCCCTTCGAACCCAACAAACGTTATTGTCGACCACATAGAGTTCGGTGTAGTAGCGAATTCAGATTGCCGGAACTCACAATTAGAGCCTCATTTGTACGGACCGCGAGACAAGTCCTTAGAACTCGACTATCTGAAATATCGTTCGGTTAAGTTTTTGTGTTTTGTGGTGTTAGGTTACCTTCTGGGAGTCCATGTTCTCGGTGTCGCCGCAGTTTCGCTCTATGTGACACTCGTTTCCAGCGCGAGAGACGTGCTGAAGAATAAGGGGCTCAAAATGATGACAGTCTCCATCTTCACCACCGTGTCGACCTTCACCAGTTGCGGGTTCGTCCCGACGAACGAAAACATGATCGTCTTCGGCAAAAACTCCGGCCTCCTTCTGATCCTCATCCCTCAGGTCCTGCTCGGGAACACGCTGTTCCCGCCGGCCTTACGGCTCACGCTTTGGCTCATGGGGAGATTCAGCAGGAGAACAGAGATCGAGTGCTTGTTGAGCAGCACAGGAGAAATTGGTTACAAGCACTTGCTTCCGAGCCTCCACTCGTCGCTACTGGTGGTAACGGTGTTGGGGTTTATTGGCGTTCAGTTTATGATGTTTTGCTCGATGCAGTGGGATTCGGAGTCGTTAAGTGGACTGAGCTCGTACGAGAAAATCGTGGGCGTGCTCTTTCAGTGCGTGAACACCAGACACGCGGGCGAGACGATCGTCGATCTGTCCAAAGTTGCTCCTGCCGTCTTGGTGTTATTCGTAGTCATGATGTTAGTCTCTCTCTCTCTTACCTACCCGTTCGGGAACAGAAAATTTGGCTCCATTCACGAATAAAAATTTGAAATCAATGCGGTCAGACGGTTAGGGTAGTAACTCTCTTCGTAAAATACGTACAACATTCTATTGATTAAGCTAAATTATTAACTAATCAAATATCTAGTATCATGTTGCTCTTGAAGTGATACTAAAGACTCAAAATGCATCGTTAGTTTGAAGCACTTACGACACCCGTAAGGCTCGATCCTATGAAATTTTATGTAGTATTCCAATAAATCGT
The DNA here is from genome assembly GCA_029784005.1 of Lenwebbia sp. NSW1173648. Classification (NCBI taxonomy): domain Eukaryota; kingdom Viridiplantae; phylum Streptophyta; class Magnoliopsida; order Myrtales; family Myrtaceae; genus Lenwebbia; species Lenwebbia sp. NSW1173648. The sequence continues at coordinate 25,761,109 of JARCGZ010000009.1, read as the reverse complement.
ATGAATTTTGTGATTTAAAGTGAGTGTTTCAAAATTATTGGCACATAACCTAAACTAAAACTTTAAGCAAAAAATAAAAAAGCTAAAATAAGACAAAATGGGCCAAAGTTGACCTTTCGGTTGCCCCTCTCTGTGAATTGGGAATATGTGGCTGGAAAGTCATTGTTTTTCTCAAGAATAACGATAACCGTCAGCCTAGCAGTGTCCGTGTTTAACCTTTGCTAGCCTGACGATTAAATGCCAGGAAAAAGAAAAAGAAAATTGTGAAAAAGAATTAATGGCAAGCGAAACACGGTTGGTACTGTGCCACCATCAGGCAAGAGTTCTCCTTTAAAATATCACGAAAATTTCAAATTTTCCTGTTCATTTGTTGACTTGGAATAGGATTCATGTCCTAAATTAAGATAATCGACATAATATAGGTTTCATGACTCAAATGCTGTACGAAAATACTTGAAAAAAATGGTAAAAAGAGAAAAAATAACCCAGTCGTACGAGAAAATGTGTGGCTGCATTCAATTGGCTTCCGCATCTAAGGAGTGTACTATTCAATGAGCATTTAGGGAATAAGCATAATTGACCCAAATGCACCGGGTAAATGCATGATTCTTTATTAAACCTATCACAACACCTAACAAGTTGAATTCTCTTAACATGCTGCTATGTGCGCATGTAACAACAATTACTTGAACTCCGTCCGGTAAGTATACTTTCGTGCCTATGACCTTCAGGTACCTTCCGCCGTATACGACCTTTTTCCCGGTGAAAGGCGGTGAGGGGCTCCCGGGAAACGGGGAAAGAAGAAAGCCGAAACGGAGTTATGAACTCTTGTTGGAGAATGTCATATTCTCACAGCTGTCCTACTTGGCCATCTTCATCATCATGGTTTGCATGGCCGAGACGAAAAAGATGAAGGAAGATCCCATCAACTTTAACGTGTTGAACATCGTGGTCGAAGTGATAAGGTAAGCATGTTTCTTTCCCCTCCTCTCCTTTTCATACATAGTCATGAAGAATATGACACGGTGTGGAATGAATCTATAAGTTCCATCGATGCAACATCCCATAGCTTTTGAGACTTTTTCGGGTATCTAATCAGGTGAGAATAATAAAGAGATAAATGAATGAATAAACGTATATAAAAAGGTAACGGGACAATCGAATTTATAGTGCGTCTGTTTTACTGAAAACTTCAGGGAAAATTGTCAAAAAAGTCCTAAACCTATTACACTTTTGCCAATTCAGTCATAAACCTTTTAATTTTGCATATTCAGTCCTAAACCTTTTAATTTTGCCGATTCAGTCCTAAACCTTTTTTTGTGCCAATTCAGTCCTAAACATTTCATATTTGTGCCAATTCAGTCCTAAACCTTTGTATTTGTGTCAATTTAGTCCATCCGGCCAACTTTGGGCGACCAGCGCTGACGTGGCTCTGCCGGAGCAATTTTTAATAATATTTTAGTATTTTTTTAATATTTTTTCTCTCTCTTTTTTTTTTTGGTTCTGTTGTTCCTCCATCCAACCAACAGGTCACCGATGGCTGGAGGAGAGGGCCGACGCCATGGGGCGAGGCCGGCACCGGCGTCGTGGGGCGAGGGCGGTGTCGGCGCTGCTGGGCGAGCTCGGTCTCGCCCAGATCTAGCCAAGCCGATCCTCGCCAACCATGGCGTCTCCGTTTGCCGATTTCGTCCCTACCCCTTCGAATATCTCGTCCGTTCCAGCCACCGCACGCGCTCTCTCTCTCGCTCGGTCCATCGCTCTTTGTGGCATTTAGGTTCGAGTTGGAGAAGGAATCGGCAACGGTGACGCCATGGCTAGCGAGGCTCGGCCTAGCCAAATCTGGCCAGGCCTAGCCTCGCCCAGCCATGGCGTGGCTCGGCCACGGCCAGCGGCGTTGGCACCCGCCTCGCCCAGCAGCGCCGGTGTCGGCCTCGTCCCGCGGCGCCGGCCCACTCCTCCAGCCACTGGTGATCTGTTCGTAGGAGGAAGAAGAGAACCAAAAAAAAATAACAAAAAAAAAAGGAAATAGAAAAAAATAAAAAATAAAATAAAAAAATATTAAAAAATATTAAAAATTCTCCGACAGAGCCACGTCAGCGCCGGCCGGCCAAAGTTCACCGGATGGACTGAATCGTCACAAATACAAAAGGTTTAGGACTGAATTGACACAAATGCAAAAGGTTTAGGATTGAATCGGCAAAATTAAAAGGTTTAGGATTGAATTGGCAAAAGTACAATAGGATTAGGACTTTTTTGACAATTTTCCTGAAAACTTCATGAGAGAGAAAATATGTTCCATGAAAATAATTTTAAAGAAAAATAGCTAGTTTTATTTGTTTGGTGGTTTAGGGAAAGTGATGGACACTCATGCATAACATGAACAAATTCATGGAATAAAGAGACAACTTTTGAAATTGCAGTGCATACGGGAATGTAGGGTTCACGACAGGTTACAGCTGCGAACGACAACTAAGGCGCGTTGAAGGCTGCGAGGACAAGTGGTACGGATTCTCTGGGAAATGGAGCGATGAGGGCAAAATCATCCTCGTCGTCGTCATGATTTTCGGAAGATTAAAGAAGTTTGACATGAAAGGTGGCCGAGCTTGGGTACTCTTGTGAGAGAGACAAAAAGACCTCTTCACGCCCTGCCTAGGGGCAAGCAAATGGTGAACATCACTAGGTTTAGAGACCAGGGCAAAATTATCCTCGGTGTCTTGTCCAGTACACAAGGTGTTCTAATCGTGAAAATTAACATGCCACAGAGTTGGAATTAAAAATAGTCAGAAATAAAAACTATAGCATATTAACAGAAGTAATGTCATTTTCATATATTGTATTTTCTGCTTTTGAGTTATATTTAGTTTTACTACATGTTCTTTTGTTATACATGTAAATCTACTAAAATAGGAAAAGGGTAAAATAAATCATTTTAACAGCTAACCTAAACTATAACTTTTAAATTAACATCAATCAAAGACAAGTCCGACTTTTAGCTAATTTTATAGTATCAACTAAGTTTTTTTTTTTTGTAGTTAATCAATTCATATGTATATTGAAAATAGATGTTTTGTCAATATCAATATCACTGAAGTTCCCATATATGGTGCTATGACCGTGGAATTCGGATTCCACCGGTGGTGAACGGTATAATAACTCTATTTTTTTCTCCTTATTATGTCATCCATCGACCGTGAAGTCCAAATTCCACCGTCGGTTGAATGTACAGGGAAACTTTTTTTTTTTTTTGTCAAAAGAAAGATGCTATAGATATTTCATAATAATACTCGAGATTTACATCTTCTAAGTCTAGCAAAATCTCAAATAATTGCAGAACAAAGCAAAAGTCAGAAAGCAAATAACAAAACACAATTTGCAGCTAGAAGCACACTCTCACCCTCAAGAACAAATCTGCACCTTGAAGCTTAGCAACCAATGACCAGATTCAGTGACGAGTACATGCCGAGATCTTTCACTGATTTGCAATGGTTTGTGATTAAGTTGTAAAAGATAATTAGATTCATTTCCTTTGATAAAGTTCTTCTTAATGCAGAAGTGGCAAACACATCCCAAATGCCTCAGCAATTAAGAAGAAGAACGGGAACTTTGCAGAGCGACGGAGCGAGTGCTTCACTTGGAAACACTCGGTGAACAGTTATCGTCACACGAGCAAGGGGAAGCTAGGGAAAGAGAGAATCATGTGCCAAGAGTTCGGAGTCACATGAGAGGTTGCTTCCTAAAGAATATTGCATGTATTAAACCAGAATTAACCATTATGGGTTTGCTTCATTGGCCACTCTTCTCACTTGGGAAGGGGGAGGTGAGGGGTTCGAATTCCCACCTTCGAGGGGAGTTGGGGTGGGGACGTGTGAAGAGGGAGCAGTATTTCGCAACCTGCGCACTTATATAACACACACGGTGACTTGTAAAATAAAATAGAATAGGACCAGACAACAACAACAACAAAAACAGAATTGGCACGTTATCATCACTCAGAGTAAGAATTGATGAAAAGGTAACAGAATTGGCACGTTATCATCACTCAGAGTTAGAATTGACGAGAAGGTGTTAAATCCACTCGACTTTTTATGCTCGGGTCTTGTCGTACCGTGTTAAGTTCAAGCTTTTCTGAATAATTTCATGCCGCGATGTCCTGTTCACACGTTAAAATAGGCACCGCAAAATTCCACGTCCTAGATAGAGACAGGTTTTCATGACATGACGCTTCTTATTTCATACTGGAAATTTTACTCGTTTTCCTGATAAGAAAAGTGAATAAGTTGCTAACCATATCGGTAATGGTCAAAATGCTCGGGAAAATTATCCAAAAAATGCTAACCTATTGAACTTTTTTTAATTGTGTTAATTGAGTCATAAACATTTTCACGTTATGTCAATTGAGTCCATCCAGTCAATTTTAGCCAGCAATCGCTAATGTAAACGTCGGACATCCTACGTAACAAAATTGGCGTTGAACATGGATAATTTTTAATAAATTTTTAATATTTTTGAAAAATTTTAATTATTTTTTTCTTTGCTTCTTTTTCCTTCTTTACTTTTTTTTTTCTTTTTTATCCTTGTTTCTTCTTTTCTTTTGTCCTTTTTCTTTCTCCCTTTTTCCATCCACCGACCATCGGCGCGGCCCTCGCTAACCCAGGCTCGGTGATGGCCAACGACCTTCGCTGCCCTCGCTGGCCACAGTAAAAATTAGAAAAGAAGGAAAAGAGAAGAGCAAAAAAAAAAAAAACATTTGCGTTGGCCGTGCCATGTAGGATGACCAGCGTCCAGGCCAGCGATTTTTCGGTCAAAATTTGTCAGGCCGACTTAATTGATAAAACGTGAATAAATTTAAGACTTAATTATCACAATTAAAATGTTAGGATTGAATCGGTAAAACTACAATAAGTTTGAACTATTTGAACAATTTTCCCCAAAATGCTCGGTACAACCTTTTTATTCCAACCAAATGAGACTCATTATAATTATAATGACGAATTATGTTTGCATACTCAGGTATGCCCAATTTGGAGAATACAATTTCTTTAATGGGGTGTTAAATAATAATTCCGAAACTTTTTCACCTAGAGACACACCGACATTTGTAGAGATATTACGCAATTGTAATTACTGGTACGCTAGGTCGTGATTGAATGAGATATGAATGAAGTTTGGCCAATGTCCTATCTAGATAAACACATTCGGAAATTATATATATTCCAGAAATTTTGGTCCAATGTGAAATATATCGTCCATTAACTTTTAATTTACATAACGTAATCCCTGAATTTTTAGCCTAACATACATTTTCATCCTTGAAACTGTTAATTTGTTCAATGTGTTATCTGAACTTTTGATAAATGTTCAATTCAAGTCCTGTTTGGTAACGTTTCTGATTCTCTATTTTTCTGTTCTTTTGTTCCTCGAAACAGAAAAAGAATAGAAATCTGTTTGTGTACGTCAATTGATTTTTAAGTTCCCAGGAACGGATCAATGGCCAGGGAATAGATTTGGAACAGAAACAATAAGTAAAAAAAGTAGCTTTTTTGTTCACAGGAACAAAAGAGAAACAATGCTATTTCAATAAAACAGGCCTAGTGAACTTAATGCTTGTCTTTACAACCACAGGTCCACCGCCTGTCACCGCCACCAGTCGCCAGTCATCCCCGCAGCTGATCGTCGATCCCCGTCGCCACCGTTTGCATGTCGCCGCTGCCAGCGGTTTCCGCCACTGATCACCATCGTCAATATAATATTTTTAAGGTCGTACCAAACACATTTCTGTTCTTTTTTTTATTCCGAAAATAGAAATTTTATACAATTACCAAACGCATTTTTCTGCTCAGAAACTCATCCATGGAATAAAAATAGAAAAAACTATTTCTGAAAAGAATTTATTCCCGGGAAAAAAACATGTTACCATACGCACCCTTAGTTGCTAGACTTTATTAAAATAACAAATATTATCCTTCTATTTATTCAAGTTAATGAAATTTGCTAATTTGGCTTTCAATCTAGTAAAGTTTGAACGGTGGACACATGGATTCCACATAATCAACTCAAGTCACATTATATGGACAATTGTATATCATGTAATTTTTCTTACTAAGAATTTGAGGTATATCACTTTTTATTTCCTTATGATCAAAATTCTTAAAGATGTTGAATTTATTGACCCAAATCTTAGTCAAGAATGCAATCTCTTCTAACTTAGCTACTGTCATGTGCTCCTCACGTGTGAAATTTGGCTACAAAAGATATTCAATGGGCTTGGCCGAATTTTATGATCTAGCAGGTCTAGTCCAGATTATTCAATCAAGCTCAGAGGCTCCTACTTAAGTCAATCCAATTATGATGGCGTTTATGTGGGCCTAATTAAAATTTTCCAAATATGTAGATACCATTTAATAATATCTTTTTTGTCTAGGGATCGGGGTCGATCCCTCATTTTCTTGTGCAATGAATTACTAAATAGATCGCCAAAATTTAGGTGTCAACAATGTGAAGTGAAAAGGGCCATTGATGAAAAAATCTCATTGTAAAATACAAGAAAACAGCATCTTTAACAAATATAAAGAGTGTCAACGAGATCGTCAAATTTTTATCGAGAATCAAACAAAAAGATGCTAAGATTACTTGAAAGGTAATTAAAAATTGTCTTCTGAACAAATACAAAATTTATACATCAAAACGAAGTCATCTGCAGTGTCGATTGCATAAAGTGTCTTTGGTGTGAATACTAGCAGTAGAAAGAAGCCGACCAAAAAAAAAAATTGGAAAAAGCTGTTTCGAAAAGCCAAATATTATTTAATTTGACCTGGAAATAGAATGCGAGGGGGAAAAAATTTAAAATGCTTCAAAATGTGAAAAGTTAACATTTATTTTGATAGAAATCTGAACTAAAATATAATACTTCAAAGAAAAACAGCACATTTTACAAAACATAATGAGTCTCGTCACTGAGAACTTAATTTTTTATATACAAACGTAATAAAAAGATGCCAAGCGTAAAAAGTCCTTGGAAAAAATTCCAATAACGGCCTCAATTGGACCTTTTGCCTGACCAATGACATTTTCTTCATTTTTTAAATATATATTTCCCCTTTTTTTCTTTTCATATTTTTTCCTTTGTTTTTTTTTGCCTTCATTTTCGCTGTCTCCAACTACCAGTGAGGGCCGGGCGGCCTTTCCTAGGGCCCTCGAGGAGAGGCCTCCCTCGACGGCCGCGAGAGACGGCGTCTCCCTACCCAGAGGGTCAATCGTCCTCCCCTGGCAAGGCCGCCCCGCCCTCACCGGTGGCTAGCCATTGGCAACAATGGAGGCCACTTGGGGTCGCTCGACCAAGGCGACCATCGCTGGAGTCACGAGACCTCAGGCGGCCTTCGCCAGCCCGACCCTGAAGAAGAAGATGAACAACAACAATCTAGGGTTTCACTTTTAAAAGAGGGGTAAAAATGAATTTTTAGTAAGGTATTGAAGGCAAAATAGATAACTAACTAATTTTCGTTAATGGGACTCTTCGGCATTCCAAAATACCGAAAGTAAAATGTTGGACCAGCATTGAGCTTTCAGCCTTCCCCAAGTTGAAAAGGCCTGCCAAACACCCCAGCATTTCTCTAAAGGGTTTTAGAAGCTCAAAACCCCTTGGAAAAGCTAAGATGCTTAAAACGTGAAAAGTTGGAAGGTAGTATGGAATAAGTATTCTGTAAAACACAACCTTTGTGATAAAGGGTACTTTTTACAAAAATGATGAGTCTTATCACTGAGATCTTGGATTTTTTTTTTCATGGAGAAACGTAACAAAAAGATCGCACAAATTACTTGAAAGGGGTTAATAAAATTTCTCTTTTATATTAAACACCAAACATTTATATCAAAACAAAGTCCTCTGCACTTACGACTGCATAAAAAGCCATTGGCGTGAAAACTCGTAGAAAGAATAGTAAAAACGCTGTTTCCACAAATAACGCAGACCATTCAAATTTGACATGGAAAGAGAACGTAATGGGAAAAAACCATTCATTGAAATGCTTCAAAAGGTGAAAAGTTGCGACGTGTGTCCTTTCCAAGAAAATGGCACTAGTTACATAAATTATGGGTCTTGTCACTAAGATCTTCAATTTCTCATTGAGAAACTTAACCAAAAGATGCCAAGATTACTCGAAAGGGATTTATAAAAATTGGCTTTTGAACAAAATACCAACATTATATATCAAAACAAAGTCCTCGGCACGAAGAACTGCATAAAATGTCTTTGGCGTGAAACTCGTAGTACAAAGAAACCACCAAGTGGAAAAAGTTGTTGCGAGAAAAGCCATATTGTCCAAAAGGCCAAAAACTAGCCAACCGGTCAAAATGAAATGAGAGACGACTTTGGGTTAAAATCAAAGGAACCACATGATTCAAAAAAATATAGTCATCTTTACAAAGTATCTTAAAAAAAAATCTCTCGATTCTCTGAAAAGTGACGTTGAAGTAAAACATATCCTGTCCTCCCTACAACTATTTACACCATTTTTAAAAATAAAATTTTATATTTTCTTCTTATTTTTTAATATAATCTAAATAAAATCTAAATAAAAAATAATAAAAGTGCCACGTAGGATAGAAAGATTAATTTAAAAATGATACATCAGCATTTTTCGTTAATCAAATTGACGGTGTTAACGGAAGAACTTGATTTTACCAATTTTACAAGTTTTAAGACTTGATTGCACTTTTTGAAAGTTCTAGCACTCAATTGCACTTCCGTGACAAGTTTTGGAACTTCCAATGCGCATTATCTATGTAAGTGAATGTCCATGATAGCGTGTTTGAGAGAGCCCTACGAAGAGGTGCCATTTGAACGAATGCCTCTTTATCTATAAAAGCTAATAGATAACTTCCAAGGGGTAGTTTTTAACGAAAACTAACGAACGTAAAAACGACATACGTTCTTTTCTCTCCTTCTCAAAACACAGACAAGCACACTAAAGGCAGCAGATTGTTACTTTGAGAATCGATCGCATTTGCATTGTAAAACATGAATATCTTCCTCTATGATCATATTCGGACCATCGTGGATGTTCGCTCGTTTTTGCAACGAGAAATATCTTTCACCGAAATTTAGCCTTCGGTTTTTATTAAGAGGGTTCTGTGGTTCAACTTTCGAAGAGAAATTTTAGCAAGAATACAAAGCAACACAGAGAGGTATGAAACAGGTAGGAAATCAGTGGATCGAATATAGATTTGAGATCAACAAAGGTTCAGGCTACATTACAATACTCATACGAAAGCAGTAGAAGACTTAAAAGTAAACTCGAATTGCAAAAACTGTAAATGTTGGGAAAGAAGGTGCATGGAAGTTAAAGTGCAAATAAACTTGAGTGTTCTTGGATGTGTGTTGATCTGTCTCTTGTCCATCTCTTCTGAGTATTTGTATTCTTTAGCTTTCCATAACCGACTGTCGGGTATTTTCTTGCTTTCAAACTTTGAATCTTGGCGCTTTCAATAACTTCCCATTTGCCCACGTTTTATCCGCCAAAACTTGATCTTCAACTGTCAACATGGCTTCGAATTTGAACCTCTTCCAGTAACTACCGTGAACTGTTCGCATTTACTATCCGGATTTCTTGCTTGTAACTTCTTGCTGAAGTGGCTAGTTTGGCCATCCCGCGGTTCTTTTCAACTTCGTATTCCTCTTACTGCTGATTTTTTCAGTTTCAGTATGTCCAGAATCTTACCGAATTTCGAAAATCAATAACCTTATTATCTTATTTCCCAAATATCTGGTTTGGACTTCTGGCCGTTTCGGTATGTTACAGACAACTTACCGAACTTCTTGGAGTAGTTTATTGTTCCTGATTTACCGATTTTCGGGATATGATGATACCGAAGTCAATTCGGTAACTCATTATTATTTGGTGTCAACAGATGCCCCCTTTTTAAAAGAATTAAAAGAATTTTAATTCTTTTAAATGCCAAAGATGACAAGACACTTACTTTTTTCTTTCAGCGCCATTTTGCCACCTCGTTTCGCGCGCTTGCCTTTTCAGCTCCTTCTCACGTCAACTTAATATATATATATATATATCAGCTGTTCCACACAATCTGATCTCTCGCCTTCAGACGTGCTTTTTCCAAAACTCATCTTCTTCGTTATTCTCTTGCCCTTTCGCCTCTTTGTTTCTTCGCGACCTCATTCTGTACCTGTCTAGACACCATGGCTCCCAAGGCTCAAGTTTCTTCCTTTCTCGCCTCCAACGCCCTAGAGCGGTATCATAAGTTTAGAGACTCTGAGGATTTCAACGACGAGCGACATCTATTCTCGGTGCAGAACGATTACGAGGATTCTTACATCCTTGGCCCTGCCGTTTTTAATCAATTTTCGATTCCTGCAAATCTCTCTGACTTCTTCCCACGCCATCTAACCGAGGTCCTTCCAATCCATCATTCTTCTATTTTGGCTTACAACTAGCACTCTCGCCCTTCTCGTCTTGGGCTTTCTCCGATTTTGAACCGAATTTTTACCGATGGTATCTCCGACTCGTTCCTTCCAAGGGTTCTCTTTGGGATAAACTCCTGATTCATAATGCCCTGCGTCTTTGCTGTATTGATTATCATCTAAACCATGGGCTAATCAGTGCTCTGTCTTGTTTTTGGTCGTCTTCAACCAACTGCTTCTTTTTCCCTTTCTCCCCGATGTCGGTAACTTTGCTTGATATCTATTGCCTTACTGGTCTTAGTCCTTTAGGCACAGACCCGTCTACTTTGTCTTCAGATTCTTACCAAGGACTCGGTAAGTTATCTGATTCTGAGTTAGCCTACGAAGCTTTTATTGATAAGTATTTTAAGAAAGAAGGTGCAATTACCGACGAAGAACACACCGCTTTCCTCCTATACTTGCTCTGTAAATTCCTTTTCTGTCACCCTATCGTGAGAGTTTCCAAGGACTTCGTTGCTATAGCTTCTGCCTTAGCTTCGGGAACTTAGCTAGCTTTAGGAAAAACCACTTTAGCCTTATTGTACCGAGGCTTAGCCCACTCTGCTTCCTCCATTGCTTTGGATGAAATTGGTGGAGTCTATGGTGGTCCTTTTTGGATTCTCCAAGCTTGGTCGGCCTTTTATTTTCCTTCTTGGTTTTTCAAGGATCGAGTTACGCAGCCTCCTTCAGTTTCGATCCCGAATCATCCTGTCTGCCTAGCTTTAAGCCAAGAGCTAGTTCCTGTTTCAGAGGGACAATCATCCTATTTTCGGTTCTTTGTTTCCCAAATTTTTTCAATCAAAGGGAAACGATTTTCTTTTTCCCCTTTTTTCACCCCTTAATTTAAGTCATATCTTCCTTCTTTTCAGAAAAATAGGAGTGATTTCTGGCAGATCGTTCTAACCTCTGTCGACCTCCCTGTTAGGTTCTCCACAAAGGGTAGATTCGTTGCTGGTTTTGAAATCTACTCCCCCCAATATTGTGCTAGATAATTTAGGTTGATTCAAGGGGTTCCTGTCCCGGCTCTATATACCTTTTCCTTTTTCTTCCATCAACAAGATATTCTGTAAGCTGGGTGACAGCCAGAGCTTCACTGAGTTGAATAAACTAATTCGGGACATATACCGATTGTTCCGTGTTACCGAGTTTGTTGCACATACCGATCGCTCTTCAGAAGACTTCAACTTTTGGTGGAAGGACTATCGAAAATCTGTATTCTCAGAGCCGTTGGACATAATTCTTTTGAAGATAACGGACACGGCTACTCCTACACTTCCTAAAGCAACCGAAGGTGATGACATACCTCATGCTGAACTGACTAAGTCTGTCAAAGGTTGGCTTGCTTTCCTTCTTTCAATATATATCTTCATTCGGTATTTGGTTGTGTCTAACTGTCTTCCTTTACGGCAGGTAGAAAGAGGAAGATCTTAGAACTGACTGCTCCAGAAAAGGCGTCGAAGAAGCCTGCAACAAAAGGAGTTATTGATCGATCGTCATCACCATCTTTTGAAAGCTCTTCACCAAGGAGCCCGACTCTCAGTCCCACGCTTCGTGCCATGATAAGGCCGCATACACCAAAAGGTAACTTTGATGTTCAAGCTTTGCTAATTATAAGCATACTTGCCGAAATTGATCTGTGCTTTCCCCTCTTTTAAAAAAAATATAATTCAGGGAAGACTCTTAAGATATACAGATCAAAAGCAGCTTTGCTTACTTCTTCTTCTGTCAAGACTCTTTCTGTTGATATAGCAACTCCTGACCCTGGGTTGGTGATTCCTGCTCCTTCAACAGAACTTCATATCGAATCAACACAAGTCCAGTCTTCTAGACTTGAGGAAAACGAATTAGCTGAAGACCCATCTCCTCCTATAACTGGGAAATCTCCATTTGTCCCTTCTTCAAAATCTGAAGTTAAAGAATCTGACACAAGAGACTTGGCAAAAGATCAATCTCCAACATTTATCGGTAAATCCTGTCTTCACCTTACCGAATGATGAATTCTCCTTACACTATTATTTTAATATTCATAGCTATATTTACAGGCACTGATGAACCTTCGTCAGCATCGAAAAGAATTTTAATTCCCGTTGGGGAATTTCTTGAAGGCCCATCAACCAATATACCTCTGCCACTTATTCAACCTTTAACTATTACTCTGCCTCTTCAGAGAGTCTCTGTGGCAAGCTCATCTTCTTCCCAAGCTCCTCCTGCCGTAGCTGAAATAACACTTTTATCTATTGAGGAGAAAGCTGAAGTGGAAAGCATGCTGCTTGCTGATCTCTCTGGCTCCTCCGTTGTTGAACATCCTCTAGAATCCATAGATCCGGCATCATTTTTCGAAGTCTCTAAGGATGTTGCCAAGGCTAAATGGATAGAACTCCTTAACTTATTAGAGTCTAGCTATGGGAAGTTGATCACCGATTTTGATAGAGAGAAATGAGCAAGAGCTCTTTTTCAGGAGATGTGTTCTGGTAATCCTTCTTTTATGCTTTCCCCAGACTTCCAAGACAAAAGTGATATTTTCGCCGTTGGTTTTATGGATGTTGTGGACACCATTAGAATCAACACCGATCGTCTTCCACATCTTTTCTTTGGAGAACAGCGAGGTCAAGCCATTCAAGATGAAATAACCCGCAAATGCAGAGATACTCGTTTGTTTTATGACAGTTATAAAGCTGAAGAGAGCAAACTTCATCGCTTGGCGGACCGGAGAGAAAAGCTTGAGGCAAAGCTAAAGAAGGTAGAAGCCCAAATGGTGGAACAAGAAGCAAAAATGCGTAATTTTTGTCCATCGGTCAGACGAAAGCTGGAGAGGTGTCGGGAATTGAAGAAAGAGTATGACTCTACATGTGGGTCAGTCAAGACTTGCGAGAAGCAGAGGGCGGAGCTCATGGAACATAATTTTAATTTAGAATTTGAACTCCGCTCTTTTGTAAATGAAGCCAAGACTCTATTGAACAAATGGAAATGAAAGTCTTGTTTTCTCTGACTCAAATGTTCTTTTGCTCTACTTGCCGAATTCTAACATTTGCTCCCATATAATCTTCAACGACTAACAAATATCCCAATAATAAGGCTTCCCGATATCATGCTTCGTTGATTATGACTTTTATATATTTTCTCTTGCAAAAAATTTTGGCGGCAATGCTGGTAACCGTCTTCCTCCACTTACGGGCCATGTTCTTCCACTTCTTCCAATTGTCCGAGAAAAGCTCTGGCATGTCACTACCCATAATCTGCTCTATATTCTTTATCTTTATAACTGCTCAAGCTGCACAATTCATCCTGTAAATTTGCAGTCTTGCTCGTGATGTCTTCACATGGTTCTTCATCTCAACTGCCTCTTTGGTCTCGATCACATAGACATTGTAATGGCCAGCATGAAGGTAAACTTTCTGTTAAATGTACCCTAATCCAAGCTTTGACAACTGTTCTTCATTTCTCTTAACATGGACAACTCTTTTATTCAATTACCCACAGATGATCAATCCTTATGGAGACGACTACATGAACTGCTGTCCCAAGGACACCATACTTTATTACTGAGTCACAAACATAGGTTAGAAATTACCGAACTGACGGACATTTTCAGGTCCAAGGTATTCCTAACTGCAGACTCTGATTTCTTAGACTTAGTATGGGAGCTGTGCTCCTTATTCCCTGCCAGCTTCAACAAATTTGAGCACAATGTGAAGAAAATTTGGAATCTTGAGCCTACCATTGTGGAAGCTGAGGCTCTTAAGCTCCAAATTGTGGAAGAATTTTCTCGATTGCGCGACTCCGAGGAAGCATATGCTCAAGTTCAGGATTCTTGCCTCCATGCCAGAGAAGATGTTGAGATGACACGTCGGCTTCTCAATTTCCTTTCCAATCATCACCGTATTGAACGTAGGATAATTAAAGATGAAATTTCCCGTGTTAGATCCATGGTCAAAATTTTTTCAAACAGGTACAGACAACTGTTATAGGAAACTTGAGAGAAACTTGAAGCTGTCCGCTTCCATTCTCGTCACATGGAATATCTCGAAGAGCAGCAATTTGAACTCCACTATGACCTTGCATTACATTCTAACCTCGTAGCCCGAAACCTCAAACTTGTTAAAGATCTGAAAACCTTTGTAACTAAGATCAGAGTGTATTTTCCCTTCTAATGAATAAATCAATCCCCTTGTGTTTCCTAGATTGATGGATAATATTTCTTTAAGAATTTCCCATTAATAGAACGAGATAATTCTTTTTCATTGACATCCATCAATCTGTATGCATTTCCATTGAACATTTCGGTAACTAGATATGGGCCTTCCCAATTTGCTGACCATTTACCGAATTCCCTATCTTTGAGGTTGAACGGCAAAATTGCTATCCATACTAAATCCCCGACGGAAAATTGCTTAATCCTAACCTTCTTGTTAAAAGCTCTGGCTACTCTTTTCTTTTGCCCGACCAATTGATCCAAAGCAGCTGCCCGGACTTCTTCTAATTCATCCAAATTTATATGCATCCAATCTCTGTAATCTTCCGGCAACATTTCACTTTGCAATTGGACTCGTGATGATTGCACGGTTATCTCCATCGGTAAAATCTCCTCTTGTCCATATGTCAGCATATATGGACTGACGCATGTACTTGATCTTCGCGATATTCGGTACGCCCACAATATTGCTGATAGCAGGTTATCCCATTCTCTTGGATTTTCTTCCAAATGCTTTTTAATCAATCCAATCACGATCTTATTAGCAGCTTCGGCTTGTCCGTTTGCTTGAGGATAATATGGTGTGGAATGTATCATCTTAATTCCTCTTGATTGAAAAAATTCCACAACTTCGCTTCTAGTAAACATTGTTCCTTGATCCGCAGTGATTGACTCCAGCAAGCCAAATCAATGAATTATATTCTCCTCAATAAATTTGATCACCGTCTTCTGGCTAATGCTCTTATATGGAATTGCTTCCACCCATTTCGTAAAGTAGTCCGTAGCCAACAAAATGAAACTATGCTTATGAGAAGAAGGTGGATAAATCTTACCTATTATGTCCATCGCCCAACCTCTAAATGGCCATGGCTTTATAATAGAATGCAGCTCCACAGCAGGTGCATGTTGCAAAGGTCCATGCTTTTGACATGAAATGCATGCTTTGGCGTAATCAATGCAATTCTGCATCATTGCTGGCCAGAAATATCCATACCTTTTCAAAAGCCATCTCATCTTAATTCCAGCTTGATGTGCCCCACATATACCTTCACATGCTTCTGCCATAATCAATTTTACATTATCCTTATCAAGACATCGCAACAATAATCCTTCTGAGGATTTTCGGTATAACTCTTCTCTTAATATTACGTACTTCTAAGTTTGTCTCCTCAGCTTTTGATCTCTTGAATCAGGGTTTTTCAAATAGTCCATGATAGGCTGTCTCCAATCCTTTTCTCGAACTAGCTCACTGACCGCTATCGGTATTTCTCTTCGTTCAATAGAAGGTACCGATAATGTTATGATAGTTGCAATATTTGCCAATTCTTTTGATATTTTATAACCGGAAGCCACCTGTGCTAACTTGTTGGCTTCGTAATTGGTCTCTCTTTTGACATGGACTATGTCATATTTTCTAAACTGTTCCAACTGCTTCTTGGCTAGATAATAATAGCCAATCAAATTTTCATTCAAGCACTGATATTCTTCTTTCAACTGCTTAACCACTAGTTGTGAATCACCAAATATCTTGATGAACTGTGCTTCCAACTCAATCAGTATTCCTAAGCCGATAATCAATGCTTCATATTCGGCTTGATTGTTTGAGCACTCAAAATCTAACTTACAAACACACCTTGCAAGTTCTCCGGTGGGAGAAATTATCATCAAACCGGCTCCAGCCATATTCTTAGCGCATGATCCATCAAAATACATAGTCCATGGTACAACTTGACTGAAATTATGTTCATTTTCTTCCATTTGTAGACATGGGTATTCGGTAAGAAAGTCATCAACTGCCTGACCTTTGACTGCTTTTATTGGTATGTATGCCAAATCAAATTCAGACAAGATAAATACCCATTTGGCTATACGCCCTTTTATAACAGGCCGTGATAACATATATTTTATTATATTAGTCTTACCGAGTACATATATTGTAGCTGGCAACAAATAATGTCTTAACTTCATACAAGAAAAGTACAAAGATAGACATAATTTTTCAATTGCGGTATATCTTTTTTCAACATCAGACAACATTCTACTTAAATAGTATACCGCTTGTTCTTTTTCATTTTCATTCTCTTGTGCCAACATACTCCCGATAGTTGAATCGGTAGTAGACAAGTACAACCTTAGTGGTCTGCCTGCTTTTGACGGCATCAATACATGAGGATTTGTTAGATAAACTTTAACTACATCAAACGCCTTTTACTGTTTATCTCCCCATATAAACTCCTCCTGATTTTTAATACACAAGAGCTGTGTCATTGGTTCTATCTTCCTGGATAAATTGGCAATGAATCTTTTGAGAAAATTAATTTTACCAAGTACCATATGCAGTTGCTTCTTTGATGTAGGATGAGGAAGCTCTATAATAGCCTTTGCCTTATTCCTGTCAATCTCAATTCCCCTCTGATTAACTAAGAATCCCAAGAAATTCCCTGCTCGCACTCCAAAGGCACATTTAGCTGGATTCATCTTCAATTTGTACTTCATCATCCTAACAAAAGCTTGCTCAAGATAATCTAAATGCTCTTCCTGATTTGATTTAATCACCACATCATCAATATAAACTTCCAAGAATTTACTGATCATGTCATGAAAGATGAAATTCATTGCTTGCTGGTATGTAGCTCCTGCATTTTTCATTCTAAAAGGCATAACCACCCATTGAAAAGTTCCGATAGCACCAGGACATCTGAACGCTGTTTTCGGGACATCTTCTTTAGCAATAAATATCTGGTTATAACCCGAATGACCATCCATTAGAGATAACATCTCATTTCCCGACGCTGAATCTACTAACATGTCTGCCATCGGCATCTGATACTCGTCTTTTGGAGTGGCATTATTGAGATCCCGAAAATCGACACAGACTCTCAATTTTTCATTCTTCTTCTTCACAGGAACAATATTCGAAAGCCACTCTACATACCTAGCTGTTTCAATGAATTTCGCCTTCAGCAGCCTTTCAATTTCTTCCTTGACTTTATCAACTACGTCTGGAGCAAACCTTCTTGCTAACTGTTTATGTGGACGAAATCCTTTTTTAATAGGAAGGCGGTGCTCTACGATATTTCTTGACAAACCAGGCATTCCATGGTAATCCCATGCGAAGCAATCTTTGTACTTTTTGATCAGGTTGACTAAATCTTCCTTCATGCCCCCTTGCAAAAATGCACTCACATACACTGGACGAAAACACCCAGGTCCTCCTATATCAACTTCTAAAAATGGGTCTTGAGCTTCTGTTAACCTGCTGTCTTCCTTGATTGGCGACTCTTCCCATTCATCAATACAATCTGAAACTTCAGCGCTCTGCTGGGTCATCTCCGCCAGGTATGCGAAACACCTTTCACAAACTTCTTGCAATAAGGGCTCGCTTTCCATAAAGAGTATGTAACTCCTCTAATGCCAAGCTAGACTTGGGAATCCATTCAGTTTTCATATCCCCAAAGTGGCAATAAGCGTAGGATTGTGAATCTACATTTGGTGTTCCAATAACATGATTTCTATGTGAATAATCTTGATGCTCTTGATGAATATCGGTCCACCCAATTGAAGCAAGTCCCGAATCAGCCTCAATGTACTCTACTCCCTCACTGTTCCAAAATGCCAGAACTTGATGAAGAGTCGAATGTACACATTGATTAGAGTGTATCCAATCTCTTCCAAGTAATAAATTGTATGAACCATCAGACTCTATCACAAAGAAAGTCGTCATTGATGTCTTGGATCCTACGGTTAGGTCCAGCACAACTGCCCCTTTGACTTCGGTAACTTCTCCTAGGAAATCAGACAGCTGAACATTCGACGGAATTATGTCATCATCACCTTTTCCCAACTTCTTGAAGTATTTATAAGATATGAGATTCAAAGTAGCTCCCGCATCTACGAAAACTTTACCGACAGCTCGGCCATTGACTTTACCTGAAATAACTAAGGATCTTAAATGCCTAGCTTTGTCTAAAGGTACCTTACCAAACCTTATAACTTCTCCATCAGAGAATTCGAACTCTGCCATTGCTATCTCCTTCTCTGAGATATGCTCGAGTTCTTCTTTTACCATCAAATAGGCTCCATATTTCGTTGGAAGCTTAGCATGGACCATGTTGATCCCCATTGGTGAATGACATTCTTTTGACATTTTGGAGTGACCCGCTCGGCAACTCTTACCATCTTCTCGCGACATCTTGAGATTCAGATTCTTTTGTTCTATTTTGACTTGATACTTCGGGTTAAGAGCTACTTGGAACTGCCCAAAGTTAATTGTTTGGGAAACCTGTTGAACCTCTTTCCCCTTTTTCACCTCGTGGTAAGAACTACTTCTCGAATCATATATAGAATTTTTCTCTGGTTTAACAGGTTCTTTATCATCGGGATTTCTTTTCCAAACCCAATTACCTTTCGTACTAAAAGGTCTGAATGGAGGAATCTGTGATGGCATTCCTCTGTTTCGACGATTCTCGAAATCCCTATGTCTGCTTTTCATTCGCTGAAAACGTCTTTTAACAGTTCGGTAAGATGCTTGCCCCGACAGTTTAGCTACGAACCATTTTCCTTCAAGAGGATTGTGTGGAACCTTAATTGTCTTTTTCTTTTGAACTTCCTGGGAAATTGATGGTGGTGGATCATCAAATTCATTTCCCCAACCAGTCGGTTCAACTGGCAATGACGGAGGTAAGCAATCATTCGTGTCTCCATAATACACTACGTAGTCAAATTTTCCGTTAGGTTCTCCAAGCAATCCTACTTTGGGATCTCCTTCTTTGTATCGCTGCCATAAACTCTTCTTCTTCTCAGGTTTTCGTGGGGTTTCCTTTCCCTCGTGAATTCGTGTTTCAACTTCTTGGGTTGGAGGAACTTGTCTTAATGAATCGGGACAGAACTCCCGCCTCTCAAGGACTTGTGCTGACCGCCTTGATTGAGCTTCTTGACTTTTTGATTGTGCCGAAACATTTTCAGTCACTACGATCTCAGACCTTATCTGTGGTCTACCTTCCCGACGGACAAATGATCCCGATCTGTACCTTCCCCTTATTCCCCTCATGTACTGGAACTTGGGAACTTCCCGATCCTGATGACTTAATTCTTGATGACAACGGGTGCACAGTCGTCTATTATCATATCTCGTAGACTCATGCACATTAACCATACTGATCATCTTCGGGAAAGGATCCGCATCTACTTCCATTGAAGCCTTGCCTTTGTCTTCAGCGAACTTAATCTTACCTTGGCGAATCGCTTCCTGGATTGTCTTTCTAAAAATAATACAATTCACTTATCACGAGTCTTGGAATGACGCCATTTGCAATACCTTTTATCCGTAGTTTCTTCCTTAGACAGGATTACCTGTCCCTCAGCCAATTTAATCATTCCATCTTTCAGCAATAAGTCAAATATCTCATCCAACTTGTAGATATCAAAGGAATAATTATTCGTTTCCTTGGCTTTAAACTTGGACACATCTCTTACCCTTGCTGGTTTCAGAGCTGGGCACACATATGATTTTTCAAGTACCATAGTTGCTACCGCTATTTCATTCTCTTCTTCAGCCAAGTCACCGTATTCGGTACCTTCAGCAAATGCTATTTTCTGCCGATTATCCTTTGTCGGCTTCTTATCCTTATCCTTCTCTGAGATATGCTCGAGTTCTTCTTTTACCATCAAATAGGCTCCATATTTCGTTGGAAGCTTAGCATGGACCATGTTGATCCCCATTGGTGAATGACATTCTTTTGACATTTTGGAGTGACCCGCTCGGCAACTCTTACCATCTTCTCGCGACATCTTGAGATTCAGATTCTTTTGTTCTATTTTGACTTGATACTTCGGGTTAAGAGCTACTTGGAACTGCCCAAAGTTAATTGTTTGGGAAACCTGTTGAACCTCTTTCCCCTTTTTCACCTCGTGGTAAGAACTACTTCTCGAATCATATATAGAATTTTTCTCTGGTTTAACAGGTTCTTTATCATCGGGATTTCTTTTCCAAACCCAATTACCTTTCGTACTAAAAGGTCTGAATGGAGGAATCTGTGATGGCATTCCTCTGTTTCGACGATTCTCGAAATCCCTATGTTTGCTTTTCATTCGCTGAAAACGTCTTTTAACAGTTCGGTAAGATGCTTGCCCCGACAGTTTAGCTACGAACCATTTTCCTTCAAGAGGATTGTGTGGAACCTTAATTGTCTTTTTCTTTTGAACTTCCTGGGAAATTGATGGTGGTGGATCATCAAATTCATTTCCCCAACCAGTCGGTTCAACTGGCAATGACGGAGGTAAGCAATCATTCGTGTCTCCATAATACACTACGTAGTCAAATTTTCCGTTAGGTTCTCCAAGCAATCCTACTTTGGGATCTCCTTCTTTGTATCGCTGCCATAAACTCTTCTTCTTCTCAGGTTTTCGTGGGGTTTCCTTTCCCTCGTGAATTCGTGTTTCAACTTCTTGGGTTGGAGGAACTTGTCTTAATGAATCGGGACAGAACTCCCGCCTCTCAAGGACTTGTGCTGACCGCCTTGATTGAGCTTCTTGACTTTTTGATTGTGCCGAAACATTTTCAGTCACTACGATCTCAGACCTTATCTGTGGTCTACCTTCCCGACGGACAAATGATCCCGATCTGTACCTTCCCCTTATTCCCCTCATGTACTGGAACTTGGGAACTTCCCGTTCCTGATGACTTAATTCTTGATGGCAACGGGTGCACAGTCGTCTATTATCATATCTCGTAGACTCATGCACATTAACCATACTGATCATCTTCGGGAAAGGATCCGCATCTACTTCCATTGAAGCCTTGCCTTTGTCTTCAGCGAACTTAATCTTACCTTGGCGAATCGCTTCCTGGATTGTCTTTCTAAAAATAATACAATTCACTTATCAAGAGTCTTGGAATGACGCCATTTGCAATACCTTTTATCCGTAGTTTCTTCCTTAGACAGGATTACCTGTCCCTCAGCCAATTTAATCATTCCATCTTTCAGCAATAAGTCAAATATCTCATCCAACTTGTAGATATCAAAGGAATAATTATTCGTTTCCTTGGTTTTAAACTTGGACACATCTCTTACCCTTGCTGGTTTCAGAGCTGGGCACACATATGATTTTTCAAGTACCATAGTTGCTACCGCTATTTCATTCTCTTCTTCAGCCAAGTCACCGTATTCGGTACCTTCAGCAAATGCTATTTTCTGCCGATTATCCTTTGTCGGCTTCTTATCCTTATCCTTCAGCAGATGTTCATACTTAGAAACTCGAGCATTTAACTGAAAGAGATCATCAAAAGCTTGTCCCTCAAATCTTTCCTTGAGATTGAACTTCAATCCGTTGAATGCCAAATCAGTAAATTCCTTCTCGGTAAGAGAAGTCAAACACCGATTCCTGGATTTCTTGAAACCAGCAATAAATTGATCTACAGTCTCAGTGCCATACTGGTACATTCTGACCAAGTCTGCTACTGTTACCTCTGGTATCGTTCGGTAAAACTGAGACTGAAACTGTCCCTCCATCTCAACCCATGTCTGAATAGAATTTGCTGGAAAATTTGTATACCAAGTAAATGCTGTCTTGACAATGACAATGGGAATAGCCTTAATCTTAAATATTCATTTGTTCCAGCCTCTCCACATTGTGCTAAAAAACGACCTACATGCTCCACAGTTAACTGATCTTCCTCACCTGTGAATACAGCAAAATCTGGCATTTTAAAACCCCTTGGATATGGGATGTTATCAACCCAATCAGGATATGGCTTCCTGTACACAGGTCTTGGTGTCCCTCTCTCTACTCCCAATTGTTGCATTACCAACTCTGCAACTCTATCTGGGTTCCATGGCCTTAAATTCTGCTGGCCCAACTAAGGATCCTGCCCCCTAGGGTCAACCTGCTGAGGTCTGTTCATGCCTTGTTGATTCATATTGAATTTAATGGGTGGTGGCGGCCTGTAGAGAGGATTTTCCACCACATGTGGGTATGGTTGAGCTGCATGCGGTCTCATAGGATCAATATTAGGCACATTCACTGGTGGAGGTATATTCCATACTGGTGGTAGATTTGGGACCATGGGATTAACCACGTTAACATCAGTGGGGCCAGTTTGAGGGAAATTGTAACCACTCACACCATTCACTAGGTTTGCTGTCGTAGGATTCTCTGGCCTTGGTATAATTCTTACTGGAGGTTGCAGATTCGATCCTCCACTACCATTATATCCAACATTGGGATGTCCCGATGCTGGTGGAAATGGTATTGTACCAAGGGGATTTACATAAAAGGGAGAAACTTGAGAAGACGAACTAGGACGCGATATTACCTCGTTTATGGCATTGATCATCATAGGTTTTATCACATCCGTGACATGACGCACCATATGGTTGGTGAGCTCGTTCTGCTGTTCCTCAAACATTCTCCTCATCGTGGCTACCAAAGTGTTGTCAGGGGCCAACGCGTGGGTTTGTTCTTCGTTTAATTGCCGAGGAATATCAGTATTGTGATGGGGTACTTCTTCATTAGTAGCCGAATGCTCAGATCGCGCTCCATCATCTGGGTTATTGATATTACCAACTGGTACTCCTTCTGATTGACATCTGGTTCTCACCATTTCTCCTAATCTTACCACACAGGTCCCACCGGGCGTGCCAAAAAGATGTTCGCTCGTTTTTGCAACGAGAAATATCTTTCACCGAAATTTAGTCTTCGATTTTTATTGAGAGGGTTCTGTGGTTCAACTTTTGAAGAGAAATTTTAGCAAGAACACAAAGCAACACAGAGAGGTATGAAACGGGTAGGAAATTAGTGGATCGAATATGGATTTGAGATCAACAAAGGTTCAGGCTACATTACAATACTTCTACGAAAGAAGTAGAAGACTTAAAAGTAAACTCGAATTGCAGAAACTGTAAATGCTGGGAAAGAAGGTGCAGGGAAGTTAAAGTGCAGATAAACTTGAGTGTTCTTGGATGTGTGTTGATCTATCTCTTGTCCTTCTCTTCTGAGTATTTGTATTCTTCAGCTTTCCATAACCGTCTGTCGGTTATTTTCTTGCTTTCAAACTTTGAATCTTGGCGCTTTCAATAACTTCCCATTTGCCCACGTTTTATCTGCCAAAACTTGATCTTCAACTGTCAATATGACTTCGAATTTGAACCTCTTCTAGTAACTACCGTGAACTGTTCGCATTTACTATCCAGATTTCTTGCTTGTAACTTCTTGCTGACATGGCTAGTTTGGCCATCCCGCGGTTCTTTTCAACTTCGTATTCCTCTTACTGCTGATTTTTTCAGTTTCGGTATGTCCAGAATCTTACCGAATTTCGAAAATCAATAACCTTATTATCTTATTTTCCGAATATCGGGTTTGGACTTCTGACCGTTTCGGTATGTTACAGACAACTTACCGAACTTCTTGGAGTAGTTTATTATTCCTGATTTACCGATTTTCGGGATATGATG
Source organism: Lenwebbia sp. NSW1173648 (assembly GCA_029784005.1). Taxonomy (NCBI): domain Eukaryota; kingdom Viridiplantae; phylum Streptophyta; class Magnoliopsida; order Myrtales; family Myrtaceae; genus Lenwebbia; species Lenwebbia sp. NSW1173648. The sequence goes on along the minus strand of JARCGZ010000009.1, from coordinate 25,737,009 downwards.
ATACCGAAGTCAATTCGGTAACTCATTATTATTTGGTGTCAACAGTGGATTGAAGATTCAATCTAGGATGCGACGGTGATTCAACAACATTTCTGGGCAATTCCGCAATCGAGCATCGATAAAGGTTAGTCGAATTAATTGATGTTAAATTTCGACATTAGTATCAGAGCATTGGTTAGATCTCTGCATTGTTTCCGTCGAGTTTTGATTTGATTAATTCTTTGATATTGTTGTATGAATAAAAGCATAAAAATCGAGTGCGAAGGGACACATCTCGGGTTATAGACAACGGTACCATTTGGCGATTTTCTCCCATATTTTTTCTGGCAAAAAACTTATTTTTTTATCACATGGTGAGATAGATCTCGTTGAGACGAGAAAAACGACGAACGGTAGGCCTTCAGGGGGCGTCGTACATGCTGGGCGCGCAAAGAAAGTGAAAAGTCGCGTGGACGAACAGTGAAAAAAAAAAGAAGAAAAGGAAAGGGTGAACAATCGCTCCAATTGCAGGCGCGTGCCAGGCACGCGCCAGAGCAGCAATTTGGGCGAAATTTTGTTTTTTCTTTTTTTTACCCACCTGAATATATTTTTTTTCGGTTCTGGCCGCGCTCATGCTAGAATTTTCCAGTTTTACCATTGCTGGTTAATTTACTTATATATATATTATTTTGCCCTTCCATGCAATTTGGTTCCCAATCAACATGTATTTTTTAAAAAAATATCCGCTTTTATGCAATGCAAGATATGCAAAATATGACAAGATAGGCAAGTGAATGTCTAATTAGAAATAGGAAACTTACCCGAATCCATAAGATTTCTTTTCCAAATTCGAATTTTGAACAAAAAATTGCTGCTCAAGCTAGGACTCCTAGGGCCGATTGGCTAGGGTTCAGTACGGCAACAACCACGGCGGTGGGGACTCGATGGCTAACGGCGAATCAAGGATCGTCAGCGAGGAGCGAAAACCGTGAGGGGAGGGTCTTCACGTGTGTCTTTTGTTGATCTGCAGCGAAAAATTTCAAAACAAAATTAAAACAAAAGCACATCTTTCAATATTTGACCTCCCATGCTCGAATCATTGAATAGTCTGCAAATTCTTCTCTTCTTTGACTAAGACTTTTTCCTCCCCACCACTTGGACAAGTTCTTTGACTCTTGTACTGTCGGTATCTGTGTGGGATTACATAAAACCAAAAGAAAAGAACCCACACGTTTTTTTGCTTTCTGGTCCTGTCTCTCTCCGCGCGTCTCTCCAAGGCGTGAAAGATGCTGGGGAAGGAAGGTAATGGAATCACGGCTTGGATGACTGGACGACACCACTGAGAATTGGCGCACCACTAAAACGCCAGCAAGGACCGTGGGGAAGAGAACTCCAATTCGTCCACTTCTTGGAACGTCGTCTCCTCCCTTTGTTTTTTCTTGCCACCCACTTCTCACGTCTGTATATTGTGGCTGTGTACTTCTTTTTTTTTTTAAAGAACAACTCTTTAAAACAGTTATTGATGCAAATCTGGGGATAGAGGATTATGGAACCAAAAAATAGCAGGAATCTTAATCTCTTGACATAACACAAAAAGCTTAAAGATGATTACAATCTGATAATCTTTCCTATCGATTCCATATACCCATTGTGGATTATAACCATATAATACTAATCGAGTCACAAAATTATGATATAGAGAGTGAGCGGTGAGAAGAATTTTTATTTCTGTTTCAGTTCTACAAATGAAAAAGTAGAAATTTGTACTTCTCATTTTTATTTCAAACCTATTTATGGACTAAAAATTTGTTCCAGAAATAGATAAATGAAATTGCATTACCAAACAGATCTCTGTTCCAAACCTATTTTCGAGGACAAAAAAAAAAAAAAAACAGAGAAATATAATGGTTATCATGCACGCCATAAGTCTCTACAATTTTAAATCATGGTTCCTTAGATTATTGGGGCAAGGTGGTGCGATTGTGCATCATATTATTGTTGGAAATCTAAGGACTGAAGATCCCGATTTATTCATGGATGAACAAAACCCATGTATAATCAGAGGCGAATGCGGAAACGTAAAAAATTCTATACTGACCTCAAGCCATTGATGAAGTTAGACAAAAAAAAAATAGATTCGCAAGCCTTGAACTATCGGTGAATGGGTACTTCTAACTAATTGCCCTCTCAACGTCCATGATGTGTTCACTCATGAGGAGGTTTGGCTTAGACCTATTTATACTCCCATTCACACACCTTCATATGATTTCTTCCATCGAGACAGTTATTATGACATTGGGTGGTCACCACACAACTTAATGTAGTTAATGGACAGTTATCACGCAAGTTAATGTGGACAATAAACCTCAACGAAATTAATGTAGGCAATAATAAACTGAATGTGGAATCACATTATCAATATGATAACAATAATTTGTTCCCTCTCACAATGCAGGCTTTTTTTTAATATATTTATTATCTACTATATTATTATTCTTATAATTCAGGGATTCGATTGTAGTTGGCCGGCTACCTGAAGGGGAACTAGTATAACAACGTACCTTAATAGCGCCCCATTTAATCTACAAAATACAGCCAAACTTAGGGAAATTCATCGAACCTTAGTTTTTTTGAAAATATTTTCCAGCAAATCTCACCTTCCACGGGTTAATTAATACTAGTAAAAATCACAAACCAGTACTCTCGACTCAAATCTACACTCTGTTAGCATTCCGTCTCATATCTCGTTGAAATGGATACGTGCGATATGAAAAATGATAGATCCGACGTGGAAAATCATGATCGTAAATTTGGGTAAGGGGTATTGATAAAAGATTTGTTGTGAAACAAAAATTAATCTGGGATAAATCTAGCATAATATATCACTTTGGGACTTTAATGGTATAAACTCCTTTTTCGTAAAATAAATGAATCCGAAAAGATTCGGGTAAGGCTACAAATGAGTACATAAGATATGTGCAAAATTTAGGTTATTGACTATCTATATTTTCTACTTGAAACATATTTATCGTTGGATCAAAAGGGAATGTGAATAATCATAATAGAATAACTTATCTTACTATAGAAAAATTAAAAGAAAAACAATAATAAAAAAACAACAAGCGTGGGTTGATGAGGGAATTTGCGCGGGACGAGTATAAAAAACTTTCTCCTTTTGATGCGATTCTTTTTATCGCCAAAATAGAAAGTGTTAGAGGTGTCCAAGGAGACATCTGTACCACGTAGACCGGACTCTCTTTATTTCATACTTAATCCCAAAGTATGGACGCCGTTGTGCAAGTCAGGTGTTTTAGTCTATGTACGTGGCCAAATCCATAGCAATTTGCATGAAATTGATAGGCTTTGAACAAATAACTTCCAGTTCTTGAGTTGAAAATTTCTTGATATCCCGATCATCTATGAACCTCGAGTTGACTCTCTCCTTTGTCCATGAACCCCAGGTTGACCCAAGCCCGGCCTAGGTCCTCGGTATTGGGCATGGGAACGCAACGCCCTTGCCCGGACCCCTGCAAACATGCCTCGATCCCTGACAATCGAGCTCAGGTCACCCAAGGTCGGGTTTAGATCCCCTGAGGCTGGTCCCATGATCTCGACGAGGGGGGTCACGTCCCTGACAGTCGAGCTTGATCTCATGCACCCGAGCCCAATGCCTGACACTCGAACCCGAGACATAAGAATATACTAGAAATGTTTTCCAAATGCGTGTTTGATAATTTCCTGTAACACATGTCAGAATATTACTTTCATATCGTCCACAAAATACAACCACATATAGAAGAATTCCTTTAAAAGGTTGGCGCTATTTCCAATCCTTAAATGATTAAATCCACTCCATTTACACTAAAAACACAAAATGCCCTTAATCTTTCAATTGCAATTTAAAGTGATGGCACTACTCCTTTTTTTCCTTTTTTTTTTTATTCATTTAGGATCTAGTTACAATAATTAAGCTTTTCACATGTTTTTTCTAGTGTATTAAAGAAAAAGTGCATTATTAGATATTCCTATAAAGTTTAACATACTTTGAATAAAACAATATCGCCAATAGTAAGGAAAATCGGAAAAGTCTCTTGTTCATTGATCTTATCACAACTTATCTATCATTTGTCCATCTTATCTCAAAAGCTCACTTTCTTGGTGAACATTTTATTTTTTTAGTTTCATTAGTCTAAAATATATATTGTGGTCTCTTAATTTACTATATTTATCTTTTTTTCCTAACTATACCGGCGAGATACTTTTACACATAGCATGACGATAGAGGAATATTTAGGAATACACTAAAAACATTATATACAACGAGGCATCTCGATATTTTTCCATAAAGAGTTCATGGGTGATATTAATTCTTGTCAATCCAAATAATGATATTTCACTGGCATTTTAGAAATAAAAAATCTTAGTTTTATGCAATGTTTTAATTTAATTAAATTTTGTATTTTAAAGTTTCACGTTGGAGAATGTACTATGATTTTATTCTGGAATATCTTCAAAGAGGTTTTTTTTTTTTTTTTTGCTTCATGTGATCATTGCATTATTTGTATATGTAAGTAAAGAAAATCGATAAGAAGGGGTTTGATAGTGATACACACAAGAAAAGTGAAAATATATAAACAAGTCAATGTGTTAAAAAGTTGTCTATTTCAAATTTTTTCTATACTCTACTTAACAAGTTATCCAAAAATTGGCTTGATTACGTAGAAAAGAACTAGGTTTTTTTGGGGATTTCTCTTATCAATGAAACAAACTTTTATGGAAGTAATATATAACAATAGGAAAAAAAAACATAGTGCCTTTAATTTGCATGGGAGATGTTGGAATTAATTGATTAGAATTAATTAATTCGCCCATAATGGGCTAAAACCGAATGACGGTTACCGAAGAGCAGTTACCGAAAGGCGGTTACCAGAGGAAGGTTACTGAAGGCGGTTATCGGAAGTTTCTAAAGAGAGGTTATCTCTTTTGAATTATAGATAACATAAAAGAAGATTTTTAGAATCTCAGTTTATCAGAACGTCAGTTTATCTGAACGTCAGTTTTGGCCTCTCTCCAAAAACGCTCTCAAGAACGATCTCCCTCGTACTTCTCTCGCACTTGTTCGGACGACTGATTCTCGCAAGGCTGTTTGTCGAAGGCACTTAATCTGTGGACAGTGGGTACTTTCCCTCGTGTGATCGTACTCCGATCGGTTATACAAGTTAGTGAATCTTGGACAAGTTACAGTATGATTTTCCGCATGTTTATTCATTTCGAACGGGAATTCGTTTCCTTCATTGGTATCAGAGCCTGTTTACTTGTTTTCCTGATCGTTATACTAGGTTTTGCACCAATTTTAACATGTTTGCGAACTGTGTCTCACGTTTTCGCAAAATGCCCTATTTTGTGCAATACACTAGTACGTTTTATGGCGTTTTACGAAAAATTTGTTTGGTAAAACTGAAAATTGATTGCATATTCGGGATGTACTCGTCGATACGAGTCTGGAGAGTGGTTGACCGCCTCCAGAGGCCACCGGTGATGGCCGCACGCGCCACACGCGCCAAGGGACGGCGGTGCGCGTGGGACTCACGTGCCCACGTGCGCAGCACGTGCGACGGTTAGTCGCGACGTGCGTGCTGACGTGGACGCTGACGTGGCAACCCGACCTGAGACTCGACCCGACCCGTGACCCGACCCAACCCGTGACCTGACCCGGATCTGACCCGATCAACGGTCAGCAATTGACCAGTCAACGCTGACCGTTGACCAGCACGTGTTGAGCACGTGAGGCGCGTGAATCCACGCGCAGAGGCTTCTAGAGGCTCGTGAGGGCGCGTGGAGTGTCCAAATGAGGCGATTTTGATACCGATGTGTTCGTATTGAAATTTCCTACAAGTTGGTATATTTTGTTTACCAATTTATGCATTATGGATTATAAGTAATCCCTCTTTTCATTGTGCTGCATTCGTTGCATGAACTATGGAACATATGGTGCGAACCCCAGTACTCCCAAGGACACAAGAGGAAAAATTGACAATTACAAGGCTGATTGGTGAATTAGATGTTTACCAATGGGATGGTGGTGTCGACATGATGACACACATCATAAGGGTCAATGAAATGATACAAGAAATCATTTGGAGGGGTCATGTCATGGTAGACTTTGAGAAAGTCAAAGCCCTGAGAAGTACTCTACCTGTGGAATGGCATGAGGTCTATGATCACTTATGGAAAAATGGCCCCTATTCCTATAAGGAACTTGGAATCAGTTTCCTAATAGAGTTCATGAGGGTTGGAGTAAGGAAAACATCGACCCTTGCTATGAATGGGTCCTGGCGCAGACAGAATGCGCCCTGGCGAAGACAGAATTCTCTCTGGCATAAACCCGAGGGTTTCGCAAGAGCCATTATAGGGACGCCTTCTAGGGTCAAGAAGTTTCCTGACGAGTTTATTGAGTCTTTCCCTGTTTATGAGAAGCATTATTATATCTGATGTTGTTGATTTCTTATTGGCTTGTCACTTGTAAATATTTCCCTCTTATTTTATTACCATTCATATTATATGTAAATATTTTATGAAATATTTAGTTGTGAATGGATTATAGGAAATGTTTTATAATGCCTCAGTGGTATTATATGATTGAGTGGGGAGTTCTAGAAAGTTTTAGTAACTTTAGTGAACTCAATTTTACATAAATGATTATGTTAATGATAATTTCAAACGAGGATTCTTAGACGATGATTGGGAACATAGTGAACTTTCGAATCTAAGACCTTATATGAAATTATTCATTAACATAATTAGTTAGTGTAAAAAAGATGCATAAATGTAAGGCATTGATAATTCGTGAATACATGTCTATAGAACTTCGTGTTCAGATACAATGGTTATAGCTTCTTATAATATCGTAGCTGAGCTTGACAAAGGAGATATTTTTTTTTTGAACAGCAAGAATTATGAAATCTGGAATATGAAAATCCAGTGTGTGCTAGAAAAGCAAGAAACATTAAAAGCTCTAAGCCTAGTTATGAAAGAACCTGAAGGTGGCATAACTGCACGAAATAGAAGGAAAACAGAGGCATTTAATGCATGGAAAATGATGAACTCTATTGCTCGCATTATGTTGCTGAGTAGCATGAAAAATGGTTTTATGTGTGAGTTCAGGCATTTATGAAAATGCCAAAGTCAAGTGGGAGGCATAAAAAAAAAAAAGGGAGGCTAGATTTTGGTTAGCTAATGATCACCAAGCCAAGACGGATCACTACAAGGTTTGACAATCATATGATGCCTCATGGGCAGAATATGTAACAACTTTTATGGTGTATGTCAAACTTGTTAAGTGAACTGTAAGTTGCTGGCCACATTTTGACTGATGAGCAGCAAGTGCAAGCAGTAATCTGTTCTTTACCTCATAGCTGTGTGCATATGAAAATCCACTTGATCCACAATAAAAAGTAAAGACTTTTGAGGATGCTATGCGCCGTCTTGAACTAGAGGTGGACCGCTTTTTGGCGACTAAACCAGAAACCTACATTTATTATGCTGGTCCTAGCTCACATGGGGCTTCGTGCTCGAAGCGTAAGCGTCAATGTGGGATCAAGAAGTGGAATGACAATGGAACAGATTCTTTAGGATAGAAATCGAAGTTTAACCAACATGGGAAAGGAAAGTGTCCCTTCAAGAAAAACATCTCAAATGTGAAATGTTTTAACTGTGGTAAAAAAAAAAAAGGGGGGTCACTTTGCTTGCAATTGTGGTGAGTCAAAGAAATTAGAAACCCTTTGCACACTTGAGAGTGTTACATATGTTTCATGTTCAGTCTAGTAACTGAAACTTATCCTTTGTGGATCATAGACTTAATGGCCACAAACCATGTATTGAAAGGATAGAAATGCCTTTGTGGAATTTTAACGAGTTTCACATGGAGTAAAGTGGATAAATATGGGAAATAATTTCTGAGTAGAAGTTAAAGGGATTGGCACCTGCCAATTGAATATGCGCGGTGGTCGCACCATGTTCCTACATGATATGTTATATGCTCCAAAAACTCGACGGAATTTTGTTTCCGTGTTAGCATTGGTTAAACTTGGTTTCAGTTTGAACTTTCATAACGATGGTGATGACTTGTCATTGGGAACAAGTTATTATGGTTCTGGATGTTTTCTGGATGGTTTCATTGTGCTAATTGTTGCGTACAATAATGTGAATGTTTGTTATTCCCTATTTACATCTTCTGTAATGATGTGAATATATAGCATGCTAGATTTGGTCTCATTGACCAATAGTGAAAGTGTTAGATAAGCCAAAGAGGGCTTATTGGGCAATATTGAAAAGTCGATTTGCCTATTTGAAAGCATTGCCTAGCGAGAAAAACAACGAGAAAATCATCTGGAAAAGAAACAAGAGCTGATTTTCCTTTGTAGTTGATCCATTCGGACACATGTGGTTCAATGAATGTGAAGCAAGGCATTGGGCTGTTTATTTCATCACATTTATAGATAATTGAGATCGATTTGAACATGCCGATTTGATTTCTCGTAAATCTGAGACATGAGTTGTTTTAAGAAATTTATGAGTTTGGTAGAAAATCAATTGGACATGAAAATAAAAGCATTGAGATCCAATCGAGGTCGAGAGTACTTACCTGATCCGTTCAGAGATTTATGTGATGAAAAAGGAATAGAAAAACAGTTGACTATTCCAGCGACTCCCCAAAAGAATGGAGTTGTAGAAAGAAGAAATAGGTCCTATTGGAAATGGTTAGGTCTGTGATAACATAAGTTAATTTGATGATCACCTTTTGTGGTGACACTTTGTTGACTACTGTCTATTTACTTAACCGTGTGCCTTCTAAATCAGTTACTTCCACTCCATATAAGTTGTGGACAAGACGAAAATAAGTTTGACGTTTTTCTTAGACCTTGGGGATGTGTTGCCTATACACAAGAGTTATCCCACAAGTATGGAAAATAGGGCATGTGTTTATAGGTAAGCAAGAAAGTGGGAGTGTAACTGAATTTGAATCCCAAGATGTCACATTCTTAGAGAATGAATTTCCGAAAAAGGCCGAGATATGTGAAGACTATTCTCTGTTTGAAACCTTGGATAGTGATAATGATTTTATTATGGCATATCATCCAAGTGGGAGCAATGTGAGAAGTGGGGAATTTGTTTCGAACCAGTCTCAATTGCAACCATTTGATGAGACGATGTTGTCGTTATCTAACCCGAGTGGGAACACAATGGAACATGATGTACTAAGTGTACAAGTACTACGTATACAATCTCCTGCAAACAAGTTGCAAAAGTATTCCCCGTCAACGCTTTGAGATTGAAGGGGAAGCTTTCATGGTCGCTCCACAAGGAGAGGATGAGCCAAGAAATGAAAATGAGGCTCTATCTTGCCTTGATAAGGAAAAGTGGATGAAAGCAATGGAAAAAGAGATGGAGTCAATGAGATCAAACCAAGTTTGACAACTGGTTGATCTTCTAAACAGATGCAAAGCCATTGGGAACAAGCGGGTTCTCAAAATAAAGCGTAAAGCTGATGGCTCGATTGAGAGATATAAGGCTCGCCTTGTGGTGAAAGGGTATATTCAACAAGAAGGAATTGATTATGAAAAAGTTTTTTCTCCTATGGTGAGATTTATTTCAATTCGTCTTATTCTGGCAATAGTGGCTAATATGGATCTTGAATTACATCAAATGGATGTAAAGACTGCAATTCTCAATGGAGAATTAAAAGAAGAAAATTATATGAAACAAACCGCTGGGTTTGTTACAGAAGGCCAAGAACAAAAGATATGTCAACTTTTAAGATCGATATATGGCCTTAAGCAGTCTTCGAGACAATGGTATATATGTTTTTCATAATGTCATAGTGGCATATGTTTTTGTAATGATTGATGAAGATCATTGTGTATATATCAAAAGATCCAACGATCAATTTGTGATCTTATCATTATATGTTGATGATATATCAATTGCCGGAAACTATATGGAATTTGTCAATATAGTTAAGAACTGGTTTTGTGCCAATTCTTGAGATGTAGGATATGGGTGAAGCTGCATATATTTTTGGAATTAAGATTTCAAAATATCGTTCAAAGAGATTTTGCATATAAGATTGTAAACCCATTGATACTCCTATTACAAGAGGTGAAGGTCAGAGCCGCTTAATGTGTCCTGAGACTCCACAAGCAAATGAACAAATGGAAAGCGTTCCATGTCTAAGAGCTGTTGGAAGCTTAATGTGCGCTATGAGGTATACAAGACCCGATATTAGTTATGCAATTGAAATGGTTAGTAGATACCAATCCAGCACAGGTCAAGCACATTAAATTGCCGTAAAGAGAATTTTGAGGTATCTGAAGGGGTACTGCCGATTATTCGCTGAGTTATCAAGGTAATGATCTGCGCCTTGAAGGCTATACTGATATTGATTGAGGAAGAGGTTTAGATGTGAGAAATTTCACCTCTGGTTTCGCATTCTTACTTAACAATGGCGCTATATCATGGAGTAATAAGAAGCAAACGTGTATAGCCTTATCCACGATAGAAGCTGAATTCGTGGCACTGTTAGCAGCAGTACAAGAGAGTGTTTGGCTTAAGATATGTTTGGACCAAGAGGTGTTGCTAAGGATGCTGCAGGTTCAATTATTAGTTAATTGTGATAGCCAAGCAGCAATAGCTTATACTAAGGATCCATTGCAAGACTAAACAAATAGACATGAAGTATATATATATATATATAAGACATGGTTGTACGAAAAGATGCGAACGTACAGTACATATCTATGCAAAGAATCATAGCAGATTCTCTAACGAAGTCAATTCCTAAAGATGTTTTACCTGGTCATGTGTTGACAAAGGGAGTGCGTAGAAGTTAAAGTACTGGATATTTATACTTTTTCCAAAGTTCACAGTTAATGGTATTTGTTATCATTATTGATGTCTATGAGTTTGTATGACATTTATGCATATAAAATGCTTAGTGTGTTATGTTGAGAAAGTATGTCGGACAGATAAGAGATTAGCCCACTCACACGGGTAATCGCCTCTATTTACAGTGTGATAAATAGAGATGAGACAATTTTAAGCTCATTATCTAGGTGATAATTGAGAGCTCGAGCTTAAAGTATAAATGTCGCCTTAACAAAGTGCTAAGATGAGGTCATAATGTTTATTATGTCTGAAAGTGAAAATAACCCACAAGTTTCATTTTATCTGTCTTTATTGCCAGATGTGAGTTCTGATGGATACTTTTGAGCAGAGTAGTTACGTGAACTCAAGTTAGACATTGAGTGTGTCTAAACTATCATCTGTACGGTATTAAATGAATAGACATGCGCTCCAAGGGGAAGGAGAAAAAAAAAATACCGTAATACGTATTTCATACTACGTATGCATGAGCCGACCAATAAGAGCTGGCGAAAGTTTTGATCTCAACTTTCAAGCCGTGTGAGACTCTTGAGGATAAAAGTTCCTCAAATATGTCCCCTCACGACTCTGACTTATTCTCAAGGTTTATATTCAGTGTTTGCTATCTTAGGATGTTGCCAATGGTCATGAGATTGATTCGATCTAATGGGGCATTTCTAGAAAAGCGAGCTGAACTGAGATTGAGAGGTTTAAGGGAAGAGGAAGATCGATTTAGATTTTGAGTCACATGATAGTTGTGTATTCACAGACCGGTCAATTATGATTATTCTGTATGATCATAATTGTGAATACAATGAATCACCCGTAAAAGAGATTGAGAGAGATATAACTGTGACTGATCGATCTAGGGTACAGCATACGAAAATCTACTCTTGATTATGTCCATTTTGAGCTGCTATATACTCCTAACAGATGTATGGCAACGAGCTCTCAATGTATGCTGGTCGCACGGATTATTTGCCGATATGAAACTTGCAGAGAAAAGGGTATTGTGTATAGCCCATAAGTGCGAGTGGGAGATGTTGGAATTAATTGATTAGAATTAATTAATTCGCCCATAATGGGCTAAAACCGAATGACGGTTACCGAAGAGCAGTTACCGAAAGGCGGTTACCAGAGGGAGGTTACTGAAGGCGGTTATCGGAAGTTTCTAAAGAGAGGTTATCTCTTTTGAATTATAGATAACATAAAAGAAGATTTTTAGAATCTCAGTTTATCAGAACGTCAGTTTTGGCCTCTCTCCAAAAACGCTCTCAAGAACGATCTCCCTCGTACTTCTCTCGCACTTGTTCGGACGACTGATTCTCGCAAGGCTGTTTGTCGGAGGCACTTAATCTGTGGACAGTGGGTACTTTCCCTCGTGTGATCGTACTCCGATCGGTGATACAAGTTAGTGAATCTTGGACAAGTTACAGTATGATTTTCCGCATGTTTATTCGTTTCGAACGGGAATTCGTTTCCTTCAGGACATCTACAAGAAACAAAAAATGAACATTCGAAATTCTTAATTATGGTAAGTAGATCATACATAGATATAGAAAAATTAAAAAAAAAAAATAAGGAAAGCAAAAAAATTTAACACCATAAATTTTCTCTACTTAGAAAAGAACTAGTTTTTTTTTGGAAATTTCTCTTTTGGACGAAACAAACTTTTATGGAAGCAGTATATAACAATAGAAAACAAAAACAAAAACATAGTGCCTTTAATATACATGGAAAATCTACAAGAAACAAAAAAAAAATGAACATGTGAAATTCTTAATTATGGCAAGTAGAATCAACATAGATATAGAAAAACTAAATAATAAGGGCAATAAATAAATTGGAGACCTCCACTTTAAATTGCAATTGGATGATTGAGGACAGTTTTATCTTTTTGGTGAAAATTTGGTGGATTTAGTCATATAGGGGTGGAAATAGCGCCACCCAAAATTTTAACGACAATATTTTCCAGCAAATCATGTTTTTCGCGAAATGAATCTAAAAAAGATTTGGGTAATGTTGTGTATGTATACTCATGGTTTTTGCCAATTTTAGGTTACTGACTGTCCATAATTTTGGAAAAATTGTCAAAAAAGTCATAAACCTTTTCACATTCTGCCGATTTAGTCCAATTTGTTGGAAATCGCTGACGTGGACGCCGATCGTCCTACGTGGCACCACCGGCGCTGATGTAGACAATTTTATAGATATTATAAATATTATAAATATTATTAAATATTATTATTTATTTTTTTCTTTTTTTTTGTTTTTCCTTTTCCCTTTTTTTCCTCTTTCTTTTTGTTTTCTCTCCACCCGGCCTCAACCCTGCCGGCCTCAGGCAAGGGCCGGCTTTGCCGGATTGGGCGAGGGCAGCCCTCACCGGTGGAGGAAAAAAAAAGAAAAGTAAAAAAAGGAGAAGGGAAAGAGGAAAAACAGAAAAAATAAATGGATAAAATAAATAAAAATATTACAATATTACTAAAAATTATCCACGTCAGCGTTGGCGGTGCCATGTAAGACGACCGGTGTCCACGTTAGCTATTTCCAGCCAATAGAACTGAATCAGCAAAAAATTAAAAGGTTTAGAATTGAATCGGCAAACTTAAAATGTGTAAGATTGAATTAAAAAAAGAGCAAAAGATTTAGGGTTTTTTTGGTAATTTTTCCCCATAATTTCTGCTTATGCAGCAGGTTGACTGTCTCCTTTATATACACCTCCACCACACCCTCAAATTCTCGCATCAAGAAGAACAGTTTCATTCCCTAAAAACGATGAGCTTTACTTGCTTAGGCAAAGAAGTTAAGTGTCTTTGTAGTGCTTCATGGCTCAAACTAGCCCGCCTCTGCGGGTCGTTCTGCTTCCTCTTTTCTTGGTATTACCGCTCCCTGCTCCTCCTAGTCAACTCCTTTTGTATCCAAATTCTGTATTTCGTCTTCCTCTCGCTCCTTGGCTTCTGGGTCCTCAAGTCATTGAGGCCACGGACCAGTTCCTTTAGGCCTAGGGACTTGGATCTGTTCTTCACCGCCGTCTCCTCCGCGACCGTCTCGAGCATGTCCACGGTGGAGATGGAGGTCTTCTCCAACGCCCAGCTTGTCGTGATGACCGTCCTGATGTTCGTCGGAGGGGAGGTCTTCACTTCCCTCGTTGGGCTTCACTTTAGGATATCGAAACTCCGGTGGCTCATCAAAACCGAAGAGAAAGTCGCCTCGGTCAATAACAATCTCTGCCCTTTGGACCCAACAAACGTTATTGTCGACCACATAGAGTACGGCGTCGTAGCGAATTCAGATTGCCGGAACTCACAATTAGAGCCTCATTTGTACGGACCGCGAGACGAGTCCTTAGAACTCGACTATCTGAAATATCGTTCGGTTAAGTTTTTGTGTTTTGTGGTGTTAGGTTACCTTCTGGGAGTCCATGTTCTCGGTGTCGCCGCAGTTTCGCTCTATATGACACTCGTTTCCAGCGCGAGAGACGTGCTGAAGAAGAAGGGGCTCAGAATGATGACATTCTCCATCTTCACCACCGTGTCGACCTTCACCAGTTGCGGGTTCGTCCCGACGAACGAAAACATGATCGTCTTTGGCAAAAACTCCGGCCTCCTCCTGATCCTCATCCCTCAGGTCCTGCTCGGGAACACGCTGTTCCCGCCGGCCTTACGGCTCACGCTTTGGCTCATGGGGAGATTCAGCAGGAGAGCAGAGATCGAGTGCTTGTTGAGCAGCACAGGAGAAATTGGTTACAAGCACTTGCTTCCGAGCCTCCACTCGTCGCTACTGGTGGTAACGATGTTGGGGTTTATTGGCGTTCAGTTTACGATGTTTTGCTCGATGCAGTGGGATTCGGAGTCGTTAAGTGGACTGAGCTCGTACGAGAAAATCGTGGGCGTGCTCTTTCAGTGCGTGAACACCAGACACACGGGCGAGACGATCGTCGATCTGTCCAAAGTTACTCCTGCCGTCTTGGTGTTATTCGTAGTCATGATGTTAGTCTCTCTCTCTCTCTTACCTACCCGTTCAGGAACAGAAAATTTGGCTCCATTCACGAATAAAAATTTGAAATGAATGCTGTCAGACTGTAAGGGTAGCAACTCTCTTCGTAAAATACATACAATCTTCTATTGATTAAGCTAAATTATTAACTAATCAAATATCTGGTATCATGTTGCTTTTGAAGTGATACTAAAGACTCAAAATGCACTGTTAGTTTGAAGCACTTACGACACTCGTAAGGCTCGATCCTATGAAATTTTATGCAGTATTCCAATAAATCATATGAATTTTGTGATTTAAAATGAGTGTTTCACAATTATTGGCACATAACCTAAACTAAAACTTTAAGCAAAAAATAAAAAAGCTAAAATAAGACAAAATGGGCCAAAGTTGACCTTTCGGTTGCCCCTCTCTCTGAATTGGGAATATGTGGCTGGAAGGTCACCGTTTTTCTCAAGAATAACGATAACCGTCAACCTAGCAGTGTCATTTGACAGTGGACGGTCAAATGCCAGAACAAAGAAATTGTGAAAAAAAATTAATGGCAAGCGAAACACGGTTGGTACTGTGCCACCGTCAGGCAAGAGTTCTCCTTTAAAATATCACGAAAATTTCAAATTTTCCTGTTCATTTGTTGACTTGGAATAAGAATCATGTCCTAAATTAAGATAATCGACATAACATAGGTTTCATGACTCAAATGCTGTAGGAAAATCCTTGAAAAAAAAATGGTAAAAAGAGAAAAAAATAACCCAGTCGTACGAGAAAATGTGTGGCTGCATTCAATTCGCT
Source organism: Lenwebbia sp. NSW1173648 (assembly GCA_029784005.1). Taxonomy (NCBI): domain Eukaryota; kingdom Viridiplantae; phylum Streptophyta; class Magnoliopsida; order Myrtales; family Myrtaceae; genus Lenwebbia; species Lenwebbia sp. NSW1173648. The sequence continues at coordinate 25,721,322 of JARCGZ010000009.1, read as the reverse complement.
TCCGCATCTAAAGAGTGTACCATTCAATGAGCATTTAGGGAATAAGCATAATTGACCCAAATGCACCTGGTAAATGCATGATTCTTTATTAAACCTATCACAACTCCTAACAAGTTGAATTCTCTTAACATGCTGCGATGTGCGCATGTAACAACAATCACATGATCTCCGTCCCGTAAGTATACTTTCATGCCTATGACCTTCAGGTACCTTCCGCCTTATACGACCTTTTTCCCAGCGAAAGGCGGTGAGGGGCTCCCGGGAAACGGGGAAAGAAGAAAGCCGAAAAGGAGTTATGAACTCTTGTTGGAGAAGCTCATATTCTCACAGCTGTCCTACTTGGCCATCTTCATCATCATGGTTTGCATGGCCGAGACGAAAAAGATGAAGGAAGATCCCATCAACTTTAACGTGTTGAACATCGTGGTCGAAGTGATAAGGTAAAGCATGTTTCTTTCCCCTCCTCTCCTTTTCATACATAGTCATAAAGAATATGATACGGTGTGGAATGGTCTATAAATTCCATCGAAGCAACATCCCATAGCTTTTGAGACTTTTCGGGTATCTAATCAGATGAGAATAATAAAGAGATAAATGAATGAATAAACGTATATAAAAAGGTAACGGGACAATCGAATTTATGGTGCGTCTATTTTGCTGAAAACTTCATGATAGAGAAAATATGTTCCATGAAAATAATTTTAAAGAAAAATAGCTAGTTTTTATTTGTTTGGTGGTTTAGGAAAAGTGATGGACACTCATGCATAACATGAACAAATTCATGGAATAAAGTGACAACTTTTGAAATTGCAGTGCATACGGGAATGTAGGGTTCACGCCAGGTTACAGCTGCGAACGACAACTAAGGCTCGTCGAAGGCTGCGAGGACAAGTGGTACGGATTCTCTGGGAAATGGAGCGATGAGGGCAAAATCATCCTCATCGTCGTCATGATTTTCGGAAGATTAAAGAAGTTTAACATGAAAGGTGGCCGAGCTTGGGTACTCTTGTGAGAGAGACAAAAAGACCTCTTCACGCCCTACCTACGGGCAAGCAAATGGTGAACATCACTAGGTTTAGAGACCAGGGCAAAATTATCCTTAGTGTCTTGTCCAGTACACAAGGTGTTCTAATCGTGAAAATTAACATGCCACAGAGTTGGAATTAAAAATAGTCAGAAATAAAAGCTATAGCATATTAACAGAAGTAATGTCATTTTCATATATTGTATTTTCTGCTCTTGAGTTATATTTATTTTTACTACATGTTCTTCTGTTATACATGTAAATCTACTAAAATAGGAAAAGGGTAAAATAAATCATTTTAACAGCTAAGCTAAACTATAACTTTTAAATTAAAGTCAATCAAAGACAAGTCCGACCTTTAGCTAATTTTATATTATCAACTAAGTTTTTTTTTGTAGTTAATCAATTCATATGTATATTGAAAATACATGTTTTGTCAATATCAATATCACTGAAGTTCCCATATATAGTGCTCTGACGGTGGAATTCGGATTCCACCGGTGGTGAACGGTATAATAACTCTATTTTTTTCTCCTTATTATGTCATCCATCGACCGTGAAGTCCAAATTCCACCGTCGGTTGAATGTACAGGGAAACTTTCTTCTTCTTCTTTTTGTCAAAAGAAAGATGCTATAGATATATCATAATAATACTCGAGATTTACATCTTCTAAGTCTAGCGAAATTCCAAATAATTGCATAACAAAGCAAAAGTCAGAAAGCAAATAACAAAACACAATTTGCAGCTAGAAGCACACTCTCACCCTCAAGAACAAATCTGCACCTTGAAGCTTCAACGACCAATGACCAGATTCTGTGACGAGTACACGCCGAGATCTTTCACTGATTTGCAATGGTTTGTGATTAAGTTGTAAAAGATAATTAGATTCATTTCCTTTGATAAAGTTCTTCTTAATGCAGAAGTGGCAAACACATCCCAAATGCCTCGGCAATTAAGAAGAAGAACGGGAACTTCGCAAAGCGACGGAGCGAGTGCTTCACTTGGAAACATTCGGTGAACAGTTATCGTCACACGAGCGAGGGGTAGCTGGGGAAAGAGAGAATCACGTGCCAAGAGTCCGGAGTCACATGAGAGGTTGCTTCCTAAAGAATATTGCATGTATTAAACCAGAATTAACCATTAGGGGTTTGCCCCATTGGCCACTTTTCTCACTTGGGAAGGGGGAGGTGGGGGGTTCGAATTCCTACCTTCAGGGGGAGTTGGGGTGGGGACGCGTGAAGAGGGAGTAGTATTTCGCAATCTGCGCAATCATATAATACACACGGTGACTTGTAAAATATAATAGAATAGGACCAGACCAAAAAACAAAACTAAAAACAGAATTGGCATGTTATCATCACTCAGAGTAAGAATTGATGAAAAGGTAACAGAATTGGCACGTCATCATCACTCAGAGTTAGAATTGACGAGAAGGTGTTAAAAGCACTCGACTTTTTATGCTCGGGTCTTGTCGTACAGTGTTAAGTTCAAGCTTTTTCTGAATAATTTCATGCCGCGATGTCCTGTTCACATGTTAAAATCGGCACCGCAAAATTCCACGTCCTAGATAGAGACAGGTTTTCATGACATGACGCTTCTTATTTCATACTGGAAATTTTACTCGTTTTCCTGATAAGAAAAGTGAATAAGTTGCTAACCATATCGGTAATGGTCAAAATGCTCGGGAAAATTGTCTAAAAAATGCTAAACCTATTGAACTTTTTTTAATTGTGCTAATTAAGTTATAAACATTTTCACATTATGTCAATTGAGTTCATCCAGTCAATTTTAGCCAGCAATCACTAACTCAAACGTCAGACGTCCTACGTAACAAAATTGGTGTTGAACATGGACAATTTTTAATAATATTTTAATATTTTTGAAAATTTTTAATTATTTTTTTCTTTGCTTCTTTTTCCTTTTTTACTTTTTTTTCTTTTTTATCCTTGTTTCTTCTTTTCTTTTGTCCTTTTTCTTTCTCCCCTTTTTCCATCCACTGACCATCGGCGCGGCCCTCGCCAACCCAGGCTCGGTGACGGCCAACGACCTTCGCTGCCCTCGCTGGCCACAGCTAAATTAGAAAAGAAGGAAAAGATAAGAGCAAAAAAAAAAAACATTTGTGCTGGCCGTGCCATATAGGATGGCCAGCGTCTAGGCCAGCGATTTTTCGGTCAAAATTTGTCAGGCAGACTTAATTGATAAAACGTGAATAGATTTCAGACTTAATTATCACAATTAAAATGTTAGGATTGAATCGGTAAAACTACAATAAGTTTGGACTTTTTGAACAATTTTCCCCAAAATGCTCGGTACAACCTTTTTATTCCAACCAAACGAGACTCATTATAATTATAATGACGAATTATGTTTGCATACTCAGGTATGCCCAATTTGGAGAATAAAATTTCTTTAATGGGGTTTTAAATAATAATTCCTAAACTTTTTCACCTAGAGACACACCGACATTTGTAGAGATATTACGCAATTGTAATTACTGGTACGCTAGGTCGTGATTGAATGAGATATGAATGAAGTTTGGCCAATGTCCTATCTAGATAAACACATTCGGAAATTATATATATTCCAGAAATTTTGGTCCAATGTGAAATATATCGTCCATTAACTTTTAATTTACATAACGTAATCCCTGAATTTTTAGCCTAACATACATTTTCATCCTTGAAACTTTTAATTTGTTCAATGTGTTACCTGAACTTTTGATAAATGTTCAATTCAAGTCCTGTTTGGTAACGTTTCTGATTCTCTATTTTTCTGTTCTTTTGTTCCTCGAAACAGAAAAAGAATAGAAATCTGTTTGTGTACGTCAATTGATTTTTTAGTTCCCAGGAACGGATCAATGGCCAGGGAATAGATTTGGAACAGAAACAAGAAGTAAAAAAAGTAGCTTTTTCGTTCACATGAACAAAAGAGAAACAATGTTATTTCAATAAAACAAGCCTAGTGAACTTAATGCTTGTCTTTACAACCACAAGTCCACCGCCTGTCACCACCACCAGTCGCCAGTCATCCCCGCAACTAAACGCCGATCCCCGTCGCCACCGCTTGCATGTCGCCGCTGCCAGCGGTTTCCGCCACCGATCATCATCGTCAATATAATATTTTTAAGGTCGTACCAAACACATTTCTGTTCTTTTTTTATTCCGAAAATAGAAATTTTATACAATTACCAAACGCATTTTTCTGCTCAGAAACTCATCCATGGAATAAAAATAGAAAAAACTATTTCTGAAAAGAATTTATTCCCGGGAAAAAAACATGTTACCATACGCACCCTTAGTTGCTAGACTTTATTAAAATAACAAATATTATCCTTCTATTTATTCAAGTTAATGAAATTTGCTAATTTGGCTTTCAATCTAGTAAAGTTTGAACGGTGGACACATGGATTCCACATAATCAACTCAAGTCACATTATATGGACAATTGTATATCATGTAATTTTTCTTACTAAGAATTTGAGGTATATCACTTTTTATTTCCTTATGATCAAAATTCTTAAAGATGTTGAATTTATTGACCCAAATCTTAGTCAAGAATGCAATCTCTTCTAACTTAGCTACTGTCATGTGCTCCTCACGTGTGAAATTTGGCTACAAAAGATATTCAATGGGCTTGGCCGAATTTTATGATCTAGCAGGTCTAGTCCAGATTATTCAATCAAGCTCAGAGGCTCCTACTTAAGTCAATCCAATTATGATGGCGTTTATGTGGGCCTAATTAAAATTTTCCAAATATTTAGATACCATTTAATAATATCTTTTTTGTCTAGGGATCGGGGTCGATCCCTCATTTTCTTGTGCAATGAATTACTAAATAGATCGCCAAAATTTAGGTGTCGACAATGTGAAGTGAAAAGGGCCATTGATGAAAAAATCTCATTGTAAAATACAAGAAAACGGCATCTTTAACAAATATAAAGAGTGTCAACGAGATCTTCAAATTTTTATTGAGAATCAAACAAAAAGATGCTAAGATTACTTGAAAGGTAATTAAAAATTGTCTTCTGAACAAATACAAAATTTATACATCAAAACGAAGTCATCTGCAGTGTCGATTGCATAAAGTGTCTTTGGTGTGAATACTAGCAGTAGAAAGAAGCCGACCAAAAAAAAAATTGGAAAAAGCTGTCTCGAAAAGCCAAATATTATTTAATTTGACCTGGAAATAGAATGCGAGGGGAAAAAATTTAAAATGCTTCAAACTGTGAAAAGTTAACATTTATTTTGATAGAAATCTGAACTAAAATATGACACTTCAAAGAAAAACAGCACATTTTACAAAACATAATGAGTCTCGTCACTGAGAACTTTAATTTTTTATATACAAACGTAATAAAAAGATGCCAAGATGACTTGAAAGGGATTTATACAAATTGGCTTTTAAAGAAATTACCAAAATTATGCATCCCATGGGTAAAAAGTCTTTGGAAAAAATTCAAATAAGGGCCTGAAATACTCTTATTTTCTCATATAAGGGCCTCAATTGAATCTTTTGCCTGACCAATGACATTTTCGTCATTTTTTATTATAAATTTCCCCTTTTTTTCTTTTCATATTTTTTCCTTTGTTTTTTTTTTTTTTTTGCCTTCATTTTCGCGGTCTCCGACTACCAGCGAGGGCCGGGCGGCCTTTCCTAGGGCCCTCGAGGAGAGGCCTCCTTCGACAGCCACGAGAGACAGCGTCTCCCTACCTAGAGGGTCGATCGTCCTCCCTTGGCGAGGCCGCCTAGCCCTCACCGGTGGCTGGCCATGAATCCGGCCATCGGCAACAATGGAGGGGAAAAAACAAAGGAAAAATGAAAGAGAAATGAAAAAAAAAAAAAAAAGAGCAAATAACAACATTGTCCTTTATCAGGCCTTTATTTGAAACAAGGTCCACTCCATACCCTTATTGAGAAAATAATGATTCTTTAGGCCCTTATTTGAAATTTTCCCAAAGTCCTTTGGGGTGAAAACTCGTAGTAGAAAGAAGCCTTTCAGTGGAATAAGTTGTATCAAGATCAGCTGTACATTATTTAATTTATCCTGGAAAGAGAATGTGAGGAAAAAATAATGCATTTGGGTGCGTTTGGTTCTGCTTTGAAAATGAGCTTTAAGCAAATGCAAATGTTTTTAGCCTAAGTGGCTTTGGGGAAATGCACCAAAAATTCTTTAAAATGCAATTTTGGGTTAAGTAGTGTTTGGCAAAAAAAAATTTGCAAAGGGCTTTTGGCTGCATATTTCTTTTTTTATTCTAACAAAAATCAAAACCCTTCGTAGGCCAGCGAGCCAGATCTAGCGTCGACGACCGAGGCCACCTGGGGTCGCTCGACCAAGACGACCGTCGTCGGGGTCACGGGACCTCAGGCGGCCTTCGCCAGCCCGACCCTGAAGAAGAAGATGAACAACAACAATCTATCACTTTTGAAAGAGGAGTAAAAATGAATTTTCAGTAAGGTATTGAAGGCAAAATAGATAACTAACTAATTTTCGTTAATGGGACTCTTCGGCATTCCAAAATGCCGAAAGTAAAATGTTGGACCAGCATTGAGCTTTCAGCCTTCCCCAAGTTGAAAAGGCCTGCCAAACACCCTAGCATTTCTCTAAAGGGTTTTAGAAGCTCAAAGCCCTTTGAAAAAGCTAAAATGCTTAAAACGTGAAAAGTTGGAAGGTAGTATGGAATAAGTATTATGTAAAACACAACCTTTTTTATAAAGGGAACTTTTTACAAAAATGATGAGTCTTATCACTGAGATCTTGGATTTTTTTTTTCATGGAGAAACGTAACAAAAAGATGGCAAAAATTACTTGAAAGGGGTTAATAAAATTTCTCTTTTATATTAAACACCAAACATTTATATCAAAACAAAGTCCTCTGCACTTACGACTGCATAAAAAGCCGTTGGCGTGAAAACTCGTAGAAAGAAGAGTAAAAACGCTGTTTCCTCAAATAACGCAGACCATTCAAATTTGACATGGAAAGAGAACGTAATGGGAAAAAACCATTCATTGAAATGCTTCAAAAGGTGAAAAGTTGCGACGTGTGTCCTTTCCAAGAAAATGGCACTAGTTACATAAATTATGAGTCTTGTCACTAAGATCTTCAATTTCTCATTGAGAAACTTAACCAAAAGATGCCAAGATTACTCGAAAGGGATTTATAAAAATTGGCTTTGGAACAAAATACCAACATTATATATCAAAACAAAGTCCTCGGCACGAAGAACTGCATAAAATGTCTTTGGCGTGAAACTCGTAGTACAAAGAAACCACCAAGTGGAAAAAGTTGTTGCGAGAAAAGCCATATTGTCCAAAAGGCCAAAAACTGGCCAACCGGTCAAAATGAAATGAGAGACGACTTTGGGTTAAAATCAAAGGAACCACATGATTCAAAAAAATATAGTCATCTTTACAAAGTATCTTTAAAAAAAATCTTTCGATTCTCTGAAAAGTGAAGTTGAAGTGAAGCATATCCTGTCCTCCCTGCAACTATTTACACCATTTTTAAAAATAAAATTTTATATTTTCTTCTTATTTTTTAATATAATCTAAATAAAATCTAAATAATAAATAATAAAAGTGCCACGTAGGATAGAAAGATTAATTTAAAAATGATACATCAGCATTTTTCGTTAATCAAATTGACGGTGTTAACGGAAGGACTTGATTTTACCAATTTAACAAGTTTTAAGACTTGATTGCACTTTTTGAAAGTTTTAGCACTCAATTGCACTTTCGTAACAAGTTTTAGAACTTCCAATGCGCATTATCTATGTAAGTGAAAGTCCATGATAGCGTGTTTGAGAGAGCCCTACGAAGAGGTGCCATTTGAACGGATGCCTTTTTATCTATAAAAGCTAATAGATAACTTCCAAGGGGTAGTTTTTAACGAAAACTAACGAACGTAAAAACGACATACTTTCTTTTCTCTCCCTCTCAAAACACAGACAAGCACACTAAAGGCAGTAGATTGTCACTTTGAGAATCGATCGCATTTACATTGTAAAACATGAATATCTTCCTCTCTTATCATATTCGGACCATCGTGGATGTTCGCTCGTTTTTGCAACGAGAAATATCTTTCATCGAAATTTAGCCTTCGGTTTTTATTAAAAGGGTTCTGTGGTTCAACTTTCGAAGAGAAATTTTAGCAAGAACACAAAGCAACACAGAGAGGTATGAAACGAGTAGGAAATCAGTGGATCGAATATGGATTTGAGATCAACAAAAGTTCAAGCTACATTACAATACTCCTACAAAAGCAGTAGAAAACTTAAAAGTAAACTCGAATTGCAAAAACTGTAAATGCTGGGAAAGAAGGTGCATGGAAGTTAAAGTGCAGATAAACTTGAGTGCTCTTGGATGTGTGTTGATCTGTCTCTTGTCCTTCTCTTCTGAGTATTTGTATTCTTTAGCTTTCCATAACCGTCTATCAGTTATTTTCTTGCTTTCAAACTTTGAATCTTGGCGCTTTCAATAACTTCCCATTTGCCCACGTTTTATCCGCCAAAACTTAATCTTCAACTGTCAACATGGCTTCGAATTTGAACCTCTTCCAGTAACTACCGTGAACTGTTCGCATTTACTATTCTGATTTCTTGCTTGTAACTTCTTGCTGACGTGGCTAGTTTGGCCATCCCGCGGTTCTTTTCAACTTCGTATTCCTCTTACTGCTGATTTTTTTAGTTTCAGTATGTCCAGAATCTTATCGAATTTCGAAAATCAATAACCTTATTATCTTATTTCCCGAATATCGGGTTTGGACTTCTGGCCATTTCGGTATGTTACAAACAACTTACCGAACTTCTTGGAGTAGTTTATTGTTCCTGATTTACCGATTTTCGGGATATGATGATACCGAAGTCAATTCGGTAACTCATTATTATTTAGTGTCAACAGATGCCCCCTTTTAAAAGAATTAAAAGAATTTTAATTCTTTTAAATGTCAAAGATGACAAGACACTTACTTTTTGCTTTCAGCGCCATTTTGTCGCCTCGTTTCGCGCGCTTGCCTTTTTAGCTCCTTCTCACGTCAACTTACTATATATATCAGCTGTTCCACACAATCTGATCTCTCGCCTTCAGACGTTCTTTTTCCAAAACTCATCTTCTTCGTTATTCTCTTGCCCTTTCGCCTCTTTGTTTCTTCGCGACTTCATTCTGTACATGTCTAGACACCATGGCTCCCAAGGCTCAAGCTTCTTCCTTTCTCGCCTCCAACGCCCTAGAGCGGTATCACCAGTTTAGAGACTCTGAGGATTTCAACGACGAACGACATCTATTCTCGGTGCAGAACGATTACGAGGATTCTTACATCCTTGGCCCTGCCGTATATAATCAATTTTCCATTCTTGCAAATCTCTCTGACTTCTTCCCACGCCATCTAACCGAGGTACTTCCAATCCACCATTCTTCTATTTTGGCTTACAACTGGTACTCTCGCCCTTCTCGTCTTAGGGCTTTTTCCGATTTTGAACCGAATTTTTACCGATGGTATCTCCGACTCCTTCCTTCCAAGGGTTCTCTTTGGGATGAGCTCCTGATTCATAATGCCATGCGTCTTTGCTGTTTTGATTATCATCTAAATCATGGGCTAATCAGTGCTCTGTCTTGTTTTTGGTCGTCTTCAACCAACTGCTTCTTTTTCCCTTTCTCCCCGATGTCGGTAACTTTGCTTGATATCTATTGCCTTACTGGTCTTAGTCCTTTAGGCACAGACCCGTCTACTTTGTCTTCAGATTCTTACTAAGGACTCGGTAAGTTATCTGATTCTGAGTTAGCCTATGGAGCTTTTATCGGTAAGTATTTTAAGAAAGAAGGTGCAATTACCGACGAAGAACACACCGCTTTCCTCCCATACTGGCTTTGTAAATTCCTTTTTTGTCACCCTATCGCGAGAGTTTCCAAGGACTTCGTTGCTATAACTTCCGCCTTAGCTTCGAGAACTTAGCTAGCTTTAGGAAAAACCACTTTAGCCTTATTGTACCGAGGCTTAGCCCACTCTGCTTCCTCCATTGCTTTGGATGAAATTGGTGGAGTCTATGGTGGTCCCTTCTGGATTCTCCAAGCTTGGTCGACCTTTTATTTTCCTTCTTGATTTTCCAAGGATCGAGTTACGCAGCCTCCTTCAGTTTCGATCCCGAATCATCCTGTCTGCCTAGCTTTAAGCCGAGAGCTAGTTCCTGTTTCAGAGGGACAATCATCCTATTTTCGGTTCTTTGTTTCCTAAATTTTTTCAATCAAAGGGAAACGATTTTCTTTTTCCCCTTTTTTCATCCCCCAATTTAAGTCATATCTTCCTTCTTTTCAGAAAAATAGGAGTGATTTCTGACAGATCGTTCTAACCTCTGTCGACCTCCCTGTTAGGTTCTCCACAAATGGTAGATTCGTTGCTGGTTTTGAAATCTACTCTCCCCAATATTGTGCTAGACAATTTGGGTTGATTCAAGGGGTTCCTGTCTTGGCTCTCTATACCTTTTCCTTTTCTTCCATCAACAAGATATTCTGTAAGCTGGGTGACAGCCAGAGCTTCACTGAGTTGAACAAACTAATTCGGGACATATACCGATTGTTTCGTGTTACCGAGTTTGTTGCACATACCGACCGCTCTTCAGAAGACTTCAACTTTTGGTGGAAGGACTATCGGAAATCTGTATTCTCAGAGCCGTTGGACATAATTCTTTTGAAGATAAAGGACACGGCTACTCCTACACTTCCTAAAGCAACCGAAGGTGATGACATACCTCCTGCTGAACTGACTAAGCCCGTCAAAGGTTGGCTTGCTTTCCTTCTTTCAATATATGTCTTCATTCGGTATTTGGTTGTGTCTAACTATCTTCCTTTACGACGGGTAGAAAGAGGAAGATCTTAGAACTGCCTGCTCCAGAAAAAGCGTCGAAGAAGCCTGCAACAAAAGGGGTTATTGATCGATCTTCATCACCATCTTTTGAAAGCTCTTCACCAAGGAGCCCGACTCTCAGTCCCATGCTTCGTGCCATGATAAGGCCACATACACCAAAAGGTAACTTTGATGTTCAAGCTTTGCTAATTATAAGCATACTTGCCGACATTGATCTGTGCTTTCCTCTCTTTTTTAAAAAAATATAATTCAGGGAAGACTCTTAAGATATACAGATCAAAAGCAGCTTTGCTTACTTCTTCTTCTGTCAAGACTCTTTCTGTTGATATAGCAACTCCTGACCTTGCGTTGGTGATTCCTGCTCCTTCAACAGAACTTCATATCGAATCAACACAAGTCCAGTCTTCGAGACTTGAGGAAAAGGAATTAGCTAAAGACCCATCTCCTCCTATAACTGGGAAATCTCCATTTGTCCCTTCTTCAAAATCTGAAGTTAAGGAATCTGACACAAGAGACTTGGCAAAAGATCAATCTCCAACATTTATCGATAAATCCTGTCTTCACCTTACCGAATGATGAATTCTCCTTATACTATTGTTTTAATATTCATAGCTATATTTACAGGCACTGATGAACCTTCGTCAGCATCGAAAAGAATTTTAATTACCGATGGGAAATTTCTTGAAGGCCCATCAACCAATATACCTCTGCCACTTATTCAACGTTTAACTATTACTCTGCCTCTTCAGAGAGTCTCTGTGGCAAGCTCATCTTCTTCCCAAGCTCCTCCTACCGTAGCTGAAATAACACTTTTATCCATTGAGGAGAAAGCTGAAGTGGAAAGCATGCTACTTGCCGATCTCTCTGGCTCCTCCGTTGTTGAACATCCTCCAGAATCCATAGATCCGGCATCATTTTTCGATGTCTCTAAGGATGCAGCCAAGGCTAAATGGATAGAACTCCCTAACTTATTAGAGTCTGGCTATGGGAAGTTGATCACCGATTCTGACAGAGAGAAATGAGCAAGAGCTCTTTTTTAGGAAGTGTGTTCTGGTAATCCTTCTTTTATGCTTTCCCCAGACTTCTAAGATAAAAGTGATATTTTCGCCGTTGATTTTGTGGATGCTGTGGACACCATTAGAATCAACACCGATCGTCTTCCACATCTTTTCTTTGGAGAACAGCGAGGTCAAGCCATTCAAGATGCAATAACCCGCAAATGCGGAGATACTCATTTGTTTTATGACAGTTATAAAGCTGAAGAGAGCAAACTTCATCGCTTGACGGACCGGAGAGCAGATCTTGAGGCAGAGCTAAAGAAGGTAGAAGCCCAAATGGTAAAACAAGAAGCAAAAATGCGTAATCTTTATCCATCGGTCAGACGAAGCTGGAGAGGTGTCGGGAATTGAAGAAAGAGTATGACTCTACATGTGGGTGTTGACACCTGATTTTTAATCAGTCTTTTTTAGAAAATTAATAAAAAAAATCAATAAAAATTCATAAAAATCAAAAATCAACTCTGGAACCCTTGGCCAAGCATAAGGAACCAATTTTGAGCAAAAAATATTTTTCATATTTTTTTCGGTATTTTTGGAATTTCTTTTCACTTAAAAATAGCTGAAAAATAGAAAAAATACCAAACGAGGTCCAAAAAATCTGAGAAAATAATCAAAAATTATTTTTCAATTCCCTCTCCACCCAGGCCTTCTTAGATTTTGGAAATTTGATTTGGGTCCTCAAAAGCCCTCTTTCGCATACTTGAACCGAACCAAAAAAGATCATTTTGTTGCAAAATTTCGGCCCGATCAGGCAAGGCGCACCGCGATAGGATCCTATATTCAATCTCAATCTAAGAACTGCCTTCATTGCCATGGGAACCCGTTTAAACCGAACCGAACCGGCCTATTTTCTCCAAACCGGTTCAGTCGAACAGGATCGGTTGGACCGGTCCGGTCCATTTGAACCGGCCTGGGAACTGCAGAAACAGAGCAGCGAAACCAGGAAGCGTGCGCACCAGCTTTCAAGCGAGAGCCAAAAGAAGAATGGCGTGGACTCCCTTTCACCTTGCACCATACCCGAAGCCCCAAAGCAAGCTCTATCCCTCTTCCCCAAGTGTTGCAGCAGAGGTCTGGGAAGGGGCAGCTGGAGAGAGAAAATGAGAACCGAGAGAGAGGGAAGGGAGCAGAAGTGAGTTCCAAGAAAAGGGATTGAGTCCCATGGTGGCAGAGGCGAGTTCCAAGAGAGCAGGCTCGTGGGTCTTCAAGAGAGAGGCTCGGTGGCTTCTCAAGCGGGGGGGGGGGGGGGATGGACGAAGAAAAAAGGGGAGTGACCCAGAAGAAGAAAAAAAATCGGTTCGTGCAAGACCAAGTGCGAGAGAGAGAGAGAGAGAGAGGGAGAGATTATAGAAGAGGGGGGATGCCAATTTTATTCCTCTGGTTGAACTCTGTCACGGTTTCAACTGGCGACCCTCGACTAGCTACTCTCGTTGTTCGCCGAGCTTCTCTCAATTCCAGACGGCCCTGGCATTTTCTCGTTCGAAGCCCTCACCTGTTGATGATACGTCCGAACCGGTTTGGCATTTGTTTTTTACGTACGGTCTGTTCCGCACGTTTCTATTATGGGTCTTTGAACACGATGTACTGGATTTTTCATCGCGTTTGTTCCCTAGTTGTCGCTTCTTCTTTTTCCTTTTTTCTGAATGATTGTCGCTCTATCTCGTGGGGGCTTCTGAGAATGAAAGGAGATTTTCTTTTAGAGGGCAGGAACCCAACGTGGGGTTGGTTTGAGCAAGTTCATGGAAAGAAAAAAAAATGAAAACAAGAGCAGAGAGTGCGGGGTCCTTTGAAAAGCAATAGAAAGGAAAAAGTCTGAGCCCTGGTTCCAAAAAAGAGAAGGAAATGAGAGTCTTGAAGGAACTCTCAGTGAACGAAGAAAAAGAAAAGAGGAGAGCAGGAGCTCTCGAGAAAAAAAAAAAAGAGGAGAGGAAGTCTGGTTTGGTTTTCGGCTGGTGAGGGTTCAGAGAGAGCTTGAACAAGAAACTTGGAAAAGAACTAGCCGAGTCAAAGGCTTCTCTGCTTAAGGCAGTTCAGGAACTTAAGGGTGAGAAGAGAGCTCGAGAGCTCGGTTGAAGACCATAGAGTAAGATCGAGTCGAATCGCTTCGCGTGCATCGTCCGAGCCCGGCCGGCCGTAGCTCGTCTTGCCTCGCGCTCACCCCGCGGCTGTAATCTCCGAGCCCGCTCTTGGCACTAGTGGCGAGCACAACCCCTGCGAGCAGACCTAACGGTGCGGCGGCACATGAACAGATCCAACGGTGCGGCGGCGCATGAGCAGGTTCGGACGGTGTGGCTGCGCGACAACTAGATCCCGTTGACGGCGAGCGAGGCAAGCCCTACCAGTGGCGACCCGTTGACGAAGGCGCAGCGATGATGGCCGGAGCGTGGCGGAAGCTTGGACAGTGTCGGCTGTTCGCGATGGCACGAGGCAATGTAGATGTCCACGGCGTCCAGGCGGCGAAGCAACGGCGACCGAAGGAGGTAAGCCGAAGTCTCTTGTCCCCCATCCATTTTCCATGCTTTTCGTTCATCATTTTGAAGCCTAGATGCTGGTTCATGTTTTGCCCAGTCCTTTTTTTCCTCTTAAACGTACGCGTCGCTTGCTTGTTGAACGATCTGATCGGTACTGCCGTGGTTTCGCCGTCGGAGGGTCCGGAGTATGTTTTTGTTTGCGGTCTGGGGAGGAGCTTGCAGAATCTCATGATGGAGACAACCCAGAAGAAAAAAAATAAAAAATAGAAAAAGAATAGAAAAACAGAATAGGAAATAAATTGAGTTTTGCCTTGGTTAGTGGGAGCTGGGCTGGACGTGGTGATTAGGATGGGCTGGTGTCTTGGGTCCTGATCTTTCAGGCTAGCCGTCTGCTTGAGAGTTTGTGTGGGCCAGGAGATGATGCGGTCTTTAGGACTTTTGTGATGGAGTTGGGCCCTTTATTCTCTTTTGATCCGTTTTGAGTCTGAACTGGGCTCACCGCACTGAGCCCAGTGCGAGTAGGGGCCTCCATCCATGAAGACCTAGGCCGGGTCCGGCCTCGTCGGATCCAGATACCCGACCCGGTTTGGTTTTGTTATTAATAAAATATTAAAAAATAATAAAAATTCGAAAAAATAATAAAAATTTAGAAAAAATTCAGAAAATCATAAAAAAATGGGAAATGGCTAGATTAGCCTTATTTCCCTGGTTTCGACTTTTAAAACCCCTGAAAATGACGGTTCTGCCCTTTTGAGCAAATTGTCCCGTATTGAAATCAAACCTTAAGTGAACATTTCTCTAAGCCCTTAGGGCTTCACTAAGGTTATGCGATGCATTTTATCCTTGCCATTGACTCCTTGATTGCGCACATTATATGCTCTGATTTTGATTGATAGGACAAACTCATATTTGCACAAGCATTTTAGAAAAACACCCAATACAGGTACCGAAAGGGCGTCGGTGGAAACACCGATGTAACCAAGTCCTTGGACCCTTAATCTCTGGTTGCGTAGAATCGAACGGCATCTCCCAACCGCTCGATAAGGTTTCCGGTCTGCCTTCCTCAAAGACCGGTGGTGACTCGTTTTGCATGTACACCTTACACATGCCACCCGATCACACTAAGATCGAATCCGATAACCCGCCGCGATTTGGTATGGGCTTGGGAGGGCCCGAGCTAAGCCTGTCCTGGAGGCTTAGTAATCCATTTAACCCGATCGATCGATTTTTCGAGATCGGGTCGCGACAGTGGGTCAGTCAAGACTTGCGAGAAGCAGAGGGCGGAGCTCATGGAACAAAATTTTAATTTAGAATTTGAACTCCGCTCTTTTGTAAATGAAGCCAAGACTCTATTGAACAAATGGAAATGAAAGTCTTGTTTTCTCTGACTCAAATGTTCTTTTGCTCCACTTGTCGAATTCTAACATCTGCTCCCATATAATCTTCAACGACTAACAAATATCCCGATAATAAGGCTTCCCGATATCATGCTTCGTTGATTATGACTTTTGCATATTTTCTCTTGCAAAAAATTTTGGCGGCAATGCTGGTAACCGTCTTCCTCCACTTACGGGCCATGTTCTTCCACTTCTTCCAATTGTCCGAGAAAAGCTTTGGCATGTCACTACCCATAATCTGCTCTATATTCTTTATCTTTATAACTGCCCAAGCTGCACAATTCATCCTGTAAATTTACAGTCTTGCTCGTGATGTCTTCACATGGTTCTTCATCTCAACTGCCTCTTTGGTCTCGATCACATAGACGTTGTAATGGCCAGCATGAAGGTAAACTTTCTGTTAAATGTACCTTAATCCAAGCTTTGACAACTGTTCTTCATTTCTCTTAACATGGACAACTCTTTTATTTAATTACCCACAGATTATCAATCCTTATGGAGACGACTACATGAACTGCTGTCCCAAGGACACCATACTTTATTACTGAGTCACAAACATAGGTTAGAAATTACCGAACTGACGGACATTTTCAGGTCCAAGGTATTCCTAACTGCAGACTCTGATTTCTTAGACTTAGTGTGGGAACTGTGCTCCTTATTCCTTGCCAGCTTCAACGAATTTGAGCACAATGTGAAGGAAATTTGGAATCTTGAGCCTACCATTGTGGAAGCTAAGGCTCTTAAGCTCCAAATTGTGGAAGAAATTTTCCGATTACGTGACTCCGAGGAAGCATATGCTCAAGTTCAGGACTCTTGCCTCCATGCCAGAGAAGATGTTGAGATGACACGTCGGCTTCTCAATTTCCTTTCCAATCATCACCGTATAGAGCGTAGGATAATTAAAGATGAAATTTCCCGTGTTAGATCCATGGTCGAAATTTCTTCAAACAGGTACAGACAACTGTTACAGGAAACTTTGGAGAAACTTGAAGCTGTCCGCTTCCATTCTCGTCACATGAAATATCTTGAAGAGCAGCAATCTGAACTCCACTATGACCTTGCATTACATTCCAACCTCGTAGCCCGAAACCTCAAACTTGTTAAAGATCTGAAGACCTTTGTAACCAAGATCAGAGTGTATTTTCGCTTCTAATGAATAAATCAATCTCCTTGTGTTTCCTAAATTTATGGATAATATTTCTTTAAAAAATTTCCATTTATAGAACGAGATAATTCTTTTCCATTGACATCCATCAATCTGTATGTATTTCCATTGAACATTTCGGTAACTAGATATGGGCCTTCCCAATTTGCTGACCATTTACCGAATTCCCTATCTTTGAGGTTGAACGGCAAAATTGCTATCCATACTAAATCCCCGACGGCAAATTGCTTGATCCCAACCTTCTTGTTAAAAGCTCTGGCTACTCTTTTCTTTTGTGCGACCAATTGATCCAAAGCAGCTGCCCGGACTTCTTCTAATTCATCCAAATTTATATGCATCCAATCTCTGTAATCTTCCGGCAACATTTCACTTTGCAATTGGACTCGTAATGATTGCACGGTTATCTCCATCGATAAAATCGTCTCTTGTCCATATGTCAGCATATATGGACTGACGCCTGTACAATATTGCTGATAGCAGGTTATCCCATTCTCTTGGATTTTCTTCCAAATGCTTTTTAATCAATCAAATCACGACCTTATTAGTAGTTTCGACTTGTCCGTTTGCTTGAAGATAATATGGTGTGGAATGTATCATCTTAATTCCTCTTGATTGAACAAATTCCACAACTTCGCTTCTAGTAAACACTATTCCTTGATCCGCAGTGATTGACTCCGGCAAGCCAAATCGATGAATTATATTCTCTTCAATAAATTTGATCACCGTCTTCTGGCTAATGCTCTTATATGAAATTGCTTCCACCCGTTTCGTAAAGTAGTCCGTAGCCAACAAAATGAAACTATGCTTATGAGAAGAATGTGGATAAATCTTACCTATTATGTCCATCGCCCAACCTCTAAATGGCCATGGCTTTATAATAGAATGAAGCTCCACAGCATGTGCATGTTGCAAAGGTCCATGCTTTTGACATGAAATGCATGCTTTGGCGTAATCAATGCAATTCTGCATCATTGCTGGCCAGAAATATCCATACCTTTTCAAAAGCCATCTCATCTTAATTCCAGCTTGATGTGCCCCACATATACCTTCATGTGCTTCTGCCATAATCAATTTTGCATTATCCTTATCAAGACATCGCAACAGTAATCCTTCTGAGGATTTTCGGTATAACTCTTCTCTTAATATTACGTACTTCTGAGCTTGTTTCCTCAGTTTTTGATCTCTTGAATCAGGGTTTTTCAAATAGTTCATGATAGGCTGTCTCCAATCCTTTTCTCGGACTACCTCACTGACCGCTATCGGTATTTCTCTTCGTTCAATAGAAGGTACCGATAATGTTATGATAGTTACAATATTTGCCAATTCTTTTGATATTTTATAACCGAAAGCCACATGTGCTAACTCGTTGGCTTCGTAATTGGTCTCTCTTTTGACATGGACTATGTCATATTCTCTAAACTGTTCCAACTGCTTCTTGGCTAGATAATAATAGCCAATCAAATTTTCATTCAAGCACTGATATTCTCCTTTCAACTGCTTAACCACTAGTTGTGAATCATCAAATATCTTGATGAACTGTGCTTCCAACTCAATCAGTATTCCTAAGCCGATAATCAATGCTTCATATTCAGCTTGATTGTTTGAGCACTCAAAATCTAACTTACAAACACACCTTGTAAGTTCTCCGGTGGGAGAAATTATCATCAAACCGGCTCCAGCCATATTCTTAGCGCATGATCCATCAAAATACATAGTCCATGGTACAACTTGACTGAAATTCAGTTCATTTTCTTCCATTTGTAGACATGGGTATTCGGTAAGAAAGTCAGCAACGGCCTGACTTTTGACTGATTTTATTGGTATGTATGCTAAATCAAATTCAGACAAGATAAATGCCCATTTGGCTATACGCCCTTTTATAACAGGCCGTGATAACATATATTTTATTATATCAGTCTTACCGAGTACATGTACTGTAGCTGGCAACAAATAATGTCTTAACTTCATACAAGAAAAGTACAAAGATAGACATAATTTTTCAATTGCGGTATATCTTTTTTCAACATCAGACAACATTCTACTTAAATAGTATACCGCTTATTCTTTTCCATTTTCATTCTCTTGTGCCAACATACTCCGGATAGTTGAATCGGTAGTAGACAAGTACAACCTTAGTGGCCTGCCTGCTTTTGACGGCATCAATACAGGAGGATTTGTTAGATAAATTTTGACTGCATCAAACGCCTTTTGCTGTTTATCTGCCCATATAAACTCCTCCTGATTTTTAATACGCAAGAGCTGTGTCATTGGTTCTATCTTCCCGGATAAATTGGTAATGAATTTTTTGAGAAAATTAATTTTCCCAAGTACCATCTGCAGTTGCTTCTTTGATCTAGGATGAGGAAGTTCTATAATAGCCTTTGCCTTATTCCTGTCAATCTCAATTCCCCTCTGATTAACTAAGAATCTCAAGAAATTCCCTGCTCGCACTCCAAAGGCACATTTAGCTGGATTCATCTTCAATTTGTACTTCATCATCCTAACAAAAGCTTGCTCAAGATAATCTAAATGCTCTTCCTAATTTGATTTAATCACCACATCATCAATATAAACTTCCAAGAATTTACCGATCATGTCATGAAAGATAATTCATTGCTCGCTGGTATGTAGCTCCTGCATTTTTCATTCCAAAAGGCATAACCACCCATTGAAAAGTTCCGATAGCACCAGGACATCTAAACGCTATTTTCGGGACATCTTCTTTAGCAATAAATATCTGGTTATAACCCGAATGACCATCCATTAGAGATAACATTTCATTTCCAGACGCTGAATCTACTAACATGTCTGCCATCGACATCTGATACTCGTCGTTTGGAGTGGCATTATTGAGATCCCAAAAATCGATACAGACTCTCGATTTTCCATTCTTCTTCTTCACAGGAACAATATTCGAAAGCCACTCTACATACCTAGCTGTTTCAATGAATTTCGCCTTCAGCAGCCTTTCAATTTTTTTCCTTGACTTTATCAACTACGTCTGGAGCAAACCTTCTTGCTAACTATTTATGTGGACGAAATCCTTTCTTAATAGGAAGGCGGTGCTCTACGATATCTCTTGACAAACCAGGCATTTCATGGTAATTCCATGCGAAGCAATCTTTGTACTCTTTGATCAGGTTGACTAAATCGTCCTTCATGCCCCCTTGCAAAAACGCACTCACATATACTAGACGAAACACCCAGGTCCTATATCAACTTCTAACAATGGGTCTTGAGCTTCTGTTGACCTGCTGTCTTCCTTGATTGGCGACTCTTCCCATTCATCAATATAATCTGAAACTTCAGCGCTCAGCTAGGTCATCTCTGCCAGGTATACGAAATATCTTTCACAAACTTTTTGCAATAATGGCTCGATTTCCATAAAGAGTATGTAACTCCTCTAATGCCAAGCTAGACTTGGGAATCCATTCAGTTTTCATATCCCCAAAGTGGCAATAAGCGTAGGATCGTGAATCTGCTTTTGGTTTTTCGATAACATGATTTCTATGTGAATAATCTTGATGCTCTTGATGAATATCGGTCCACCCAATTGAAGCAAGTCTCGAATCAGCCTCAATGTACTCTACTCCCTCACTGTTCCAAAATGCCAGAACTTGATGAGGAGTCGAATGTACACATTGATTAGAGCGTATCCAATCTCTTCCAAGTAACAAATTGTATGAACCATCAGACTCTATTACAAAGAAAGTCGTCCTTGATGTCTTGGATCCTACGGTTAGGTCCAGCACAACTACCCCTTTGACTTTGGTAACTTCTCCTAGGAAATCAGACAGCTGAACATTCGACGGAATTATGTCATCATCACATTTTCCCAACTTCTTGAAGTATTTATAAGATATGAGATTCAAAGTAGCTCCCGCATCTACGAAAAGTTTACCGACCGCTCGGCCATTGACTTTACCTGAAATAATTAAGGATCTTAAATGCCTAGCTTTGTCTGAAGGTACCTTACCAAACCTTATAACTTCTCCATTAGAGAATTCGAACTCTGCCATTGCTATCTCCTTCTCTGAGATATGTTCGAGTTCTTCTTTTACCACCAAACAGGCTCCATATTCCGCTGGAAGCTTAGCATGGACCATGTTGATCCCCATTGGTGAACGACATTCTTTTGGCATTTTAGAGTGACCCGCTCGGCAACTCTTACCATCTTCTCGCGACATCTTGAGATTCAGATTCTTTTGTTCTATTTTGACTTGATTCTTCGGGTTAAGAGCTACCTGGAACTGCCCAAAGTTAATTATTTGGGAAACCTGTTGAACCTCTTTCCCCTTTTTCACCTCGTGGTAAGAACTACTTCCCGAATCATATACAGAATTTTTCTCTAGTTTAGCAGGTTCTTTATCATCGGGATTTCTTTTCCAAACCCAATTACCTTTCGTATTAAAAGGTCTGAATAGAGGAATCTGTGATGGAATTCCTCTATTTCGACGATTCTCGAAATCCCTCTGTCTGCTTTTCATTCGCTGAAAATGTTTTTTAACAGTTCGGTAAGATGCTTGCCCCGGCGGTTTAGCTACAGACCATTTTCCTTTAGGAGGATTATGTGGAACCTTAGTTGTCTTTTTCTTTTGAACTTCCTGGGAAATTGATGGTGGTGGATCATCAAATTCATTTCCCCAACCAGTCGGTTCAACTGGCAATGACGGAGGTAAGCAATCATTCGTGTCTCCATAATACACTACGTAGTCAAATTTCCCGCTAGGTTCTCCAAGCAATCCTACTTTGGGATCTCCTTCTTTGTATCGCTGCCATAAACTCTTCTTCTTCTCAGGTTTTCGTGGGTTTTCCTTTTCCTCGTGAATTCGTGTTTCAACTTCTTGGGTTGGAGGAACTTGTCTTAATGAATCAGGACAGAATTCCCGCCTCTCAAGGACTTGTGCTGACCACCTTGATTGAGCTTCTTGACTTTTTGATTGTGTCGAAACATTTTCAGTCACTACGATCTCAGATCTTATCTGTGGTCTACCTTCCCAACGGACAAATGATCCCGATCTGTACCTTCCCCTTGTTCCCCTCATGTACTGGAACTTGGGAACTTCCCGATCCTGATGACTTAATTTTTAATGACAACGGGTGCACAGTCGTCTATTATCATATCTCGTAGACTCATGCACATTAACCATACTGATCATCTTCGGGAAAGGATCCGTATCTACTTCCATTGGAGCCTTGCCTTTGTCTTGAGCGAACTTAATCTTGCCTTGGCGAATTGCTTCCTGTATTGTCTTTCTAAAAATAATACAATTCGCCGTATCATGAGTCTTGGAATGATGCCATTTGCAATACCTTTTATCCGTAGTTTTTTCCTTAGACGGGATTACCTGTCCCTCAGCCAATTTAATCATTCCATCTTTCAGTAATAAGTCAAATATCTCATCCAACTTGTAGATATCAAAGGAATAATTATTCGTTTCCTTGGCTTTAAACTTGGACACATCCCTTACCCTTGTTGGTTTCAGAGCTGGGCACACATACGGTTTTTCAAGTGCCATAGTTGCTACCGCTATTTCATTCTCTTCTTCAGCCAAGTCACTGTATTCGGTACCTTCAGCAAATGCTATTGTCTGCCAATTATCCTTTGTCGGCTTCTTATCCTTATCCTTTAGCAGATGTTCATACTTAGAAACTCGAGCATTTAACTGAAAGAGATCATCAAAAGCTTGTCCCTCAAATCTTTCCTTGAGATTGAACTTCAATCCGTTGAATGCCAAATCAGTAAATTCCTTCTCGGTAAGAGAAGTCAAACACCGATTCCTGGATTTCTTGAAACGAGTAATAAATTGATCTACCGTCTCAGTGCCATACTAGTACATTCTGGCCAAGTCTGCTACCGTTACCTCTGGTATCGTTCGGTAAAACTGAGAATGAAACTGTCTCTCCATCTCAACTCATGTCTGAATAGAATTTGCTAGCAAATTTGTATACCAAGTAAATGATGTCTTGACAACGACAATGGGAATAGCCTTAGCCTTAAATATTCATTTGTTCCAGCCTCTCCACATTGTGCTAAAAAAATGACCTACATGCTCCATAGTTGACTGATCTTCCTCACCTGTGAATACAGCAAAATCTGGCATTTTACAACCCCTTGGATATGGGATGTTATCAACCCAATCAGGATGTGGCTTACTGTACACAGGTCTTGATGTCCCTCTCTCTGCTCTCAATTGTTGCATTACCAACTCTGCAACTCTATCTGGGTTCCATGGCCTTAAATTCTGCTGGCCCAACCAAGGATCTTGCCCCCTAGGGTGAACCTGCTGAGGTCTGTTCATGCCTTGTTGATCCATATTGAAGTTAATGGGTGGTGGCGGCCTGTAGAGAGGATTTTCCACCACATGTGGGTATGGTTGAGCTGCAGGCGGTCTCATAGGATCAATATTAGGCACATTCACTGGTGGAGGTATATTCCATACTGGTGGTAGATTCGGGACCATGGGATTAACCACATTAACATCAGTGGGGCCAATTTGAGGGAAATTGTAACCACTCACACCATTCACTAGGTTTGCTGTCGTAGGATTCTCCGGCCTTGGTATAATTCTTACTGGAGGTTGCAGATTCGATCCTCCACTACCATTATATCCAACATTGGGATGTCCCGATACTGGTAGAAATGGTATTGTACCAGAGGGATTTACATAAAAGGGAGGAACTTGAGAAGACGAATTAGGACGCGATATTACCTCGTTTATGGCATTGATCATCATAGGTTTTATCACATCCGTGACATGACGCACCATATGGTTGGTGAGCTCGTTTTGCTGTTCCTCAAACATTCTCCTCATCGTGGCTACCAAAGTGTTGTCAGGTGCCAACGCGTGGGTTTGTTCTTCGTTTAATTGCCGAGGAATATCAGCATTGTGATGGAGTACTTCTTCATTAGCAGCCGAATGCTCAGATCGCGCTCCATCATTTGGGTTATTGATATTACCAACTGGTACTCCTTCTGATTGACCTCTGGTTCTCACCATTTCTCCTAATCTTACTACATAGGTCCCACCGGGTGTGCCAAAAAGATGTTCGCTCGTTTTTGCAACGAGAAATATCTTTCACCGAAATTTAGTCTTCGATTTTTATTAAGAGGGTTCTATGGTTCAACTTTCGAAGAGAAATTTTAGCAAGAACACAAAGCAACACAAAGAGGTATGAAACGGGTAGGAAATTAGTGGATCGAATATGGATTTGAGATCAACAAAGGTTCAGGCTACATTACAATACTCCTACGAAAGAAGTAGAAGACTTAAAAGTAAACTCGAATTGCAGAAACTGTAAATGCTGGGAATGAAGGTGCAGGGAAGTTAAAGTACAGATAAACTTTAGTGTTCTTGGATGTGTGTTGATCTATCTCTTGTCCTTCTCTTCTGAGTATTTGTATTCTTCAGCTTTCCATAACCGTCTGTCGGTTATTTTCTTGCTTTCAAACTTTGAATCTTGGCGCTTTCAATAACTTCCCATTTGCCCACATTTTATCCGCCAAAACTTGATCTTCAACTGTCAATATGGCTTCGAATTTGAACCTCTTCCAGTAACTACCGTGAACTGTTCGCATTTACTATCCAGATTTCTTGCTTGTAACTTCTTGCTGACGTGGCTAGTTTGGCCATCCCGCTGTTCTTTTCAACTTCGTATTCCTCTTACTACTGATTTTTTCAGTTTCGGTATGTCCAGAATCTTACCGAATTTCAAAAATCAATAACCTTATTATCTTATTTCCCGAATATCGGGTTTGGACTTCTGGCCGTTTCGGTATGTTACAGACAACTTACCGAACTTCTTGGAGTAGTTTATTGTTCCTAATTTACCGATTTTTGGGATATGATGATACCGAAGTCAATTCGGTAACTCATTATTATTTGGTATCAACAGTGGATTGAAGATTCAATCTAGGATGCGACGGTGATTCAACGACATTTCTGGGCAATTCCGCAATCGAGCATCGATAAAGGTTAGTCGAATTAATTGATGTTAAATTTCGACATTAGTATCAGAGCATTGGTTAGATCTCTGCATTGTTTCCGTCGAGTTTTGATTTGATTAATTCTTTGATATTGCTGTATGAATAAAAGCATAAAAATCGAGTGCGAAGAGACACATCTCGGGTTATAGACAACGGTACCATTTGGCGATTTTCTCCCATATTTTGTCCGGCAAAAAACTTATTTTTATCACATGGTGAGATAGATCTCGTTGAGACGAGAAAAACGATGGGCGGTAGGCCTTCGAGGGGCGTCGTACATGCTGGGCGCACAAAGAAAGTGAAAAGTCGCGTGGACGAACAGTGAAAAAAAAAAAGAAAAAGGAAAGGGTGAATAGTCGCTCCAATTGCTGGCGCGTGCCTGGCACGCGCCAGAGTGGCAATTTGGGCGAAATTGTGCTTTTTCTTTTTTTTCCCCACCTGAATATATTTTTTTTCGGTTCTGGCCGTGCTCATGCTAGAATTTTCCAGTTTTACCATTGCTGGTTAATTTACTTATATATGTATATAATTTTGCCCTTCCATGCAATTTGGTTCCCTATCAACATGTATTTTTAAAAAAAATATCCGCTTTTATGCAATGCAAGATATGCAAAATAAGACAAGATAGGCAAGTGAATGTCCAATTAGAAATAGGAAACTTACCCGAATCCATAAGATTTATTTTCCAAATTCGAATTTTGAACGAAAAATTGCAGCTCAAGCTAGGACTCCTAGGGCCGATTGGCTAGGGTTCAGTACGGCAACAACCACGGCGGTGGGGACTCGATGGCTAACGGCGAATCAAGGATCGTCAGCGAGGAGCGAAAACCGTGAGGGGAGGGTCTTCACGTGTGTCTTTTGTTGATCTGCAGTGAAAAATTTCAAAACAAAATTAAAACAAAAGCACATCTTTCAATATTTGACCTCCCATGCTCGAATCATTGAATCGTCTGCAAATTCTTCTCTTCTTTGACTAAGACTTTTTCCTCCCCACCACTTGGACAATTTCTTTGACTTTTGTACTGTCGGTATCTGTGTGGGATTACATAAAACCAAAAGAAAAGAACCCACACGTTTTTTTTTGCTTTCTGGTCCTGTCTCTCTCCGCGCGTCTCTCCAAGGCGTGAAAGATGCTGGGGAAGGAAGGTAATGGAATCACGGCTTGGATGACTGGACGACACCGCTGAGAATTGTCGCGACCTAAGAATCGGCTTTTCCCAATTTTAGGTTAATGGATTGCCAAATTAATTAATTAGATTAATTAACTTAGCTCGAACCCTCCCAAGTTCTATCAAATCGCAACTTAGGTTCAATTTCATGCAAAGATTTATCTTGGAGTCGCCACTAATCGTTTTTTGGTAGGCCGATTAGAAACCTAAGTAAATTAGCGGGAGAACTAAATTACTTCTACGAACCAGAGATTAAGGGTCCGGGAACTTGATTACATTAATTTTTTAATTAATGCCCTTTCGGTACCAACTTCACGAAAAAAGTTTAATTTGGCAATTTTGATACATTCTCACTTCAAGTCCAAAGGTGCAATTTTGGGTTTTCTTTTTTATGAAAATGTAAGAATTAAACTACATGCAATGTATGCAGTGAAAGTTTAATAAAAATGCAATCTAATCGAAATATTTACAAGATGGATTGCACGTGCAATTATCTACATGATGCTAATTTTGGAATATGCAATTTTTAAGCATGATGGAATGATATGTCCGAGAAGATTTAATCGGGATTCCAATCAATTAGGTAACAAAGTTTTTGAATATTCTAAAAAAAGATTAGAATCGTTACCTAATTTGGCGGATTCGACTACCGAGTTCGAACCTTGAATTGTCTTGTGGATCAGGACCTTGGACCACGGCTCGAACGACGGGGATGGACTTGCGGCTTTGTGTTGATGAAGGGATTGGCAAGGGAGACTCGGTCGGGAAATCTCTCAACCGAACTCTTTCTTCTTTCGCACACAAGTGTTTTCTCACATCACTTTGATGATTTTTTTTTATATCTCTCTCCAAGCTCTCAAGAAACTCTCTCAAAGATTCTTTTCTCCAAAAATTTTCTCCCAAAGCTCTAAAAAAACTCTCTTCCAAAGATTCTTTTCTCCAAAAATTCTTCTCCCCAAAACTCTCTAAAAACTCTCTTCCAAAGATTCTTTTCTCCAAAAATTCTTCTCCCAAAGCTCTCTCTAAAAACTCTCCTCCTCTTCTCCTTTTATAACTCCCTCATTCTATCTACCTTTCTAATTTTTCCACTAACTCCATCTTCCTTTCTCCATCCCTCTTTCTCCATCTTCCTTTCTCAATCTCCCCTTCTTCATCTTCCTTTCTCAATCTCCCCTTCTTCATCTTCCTTTCTCTATTTCCCATTCTCCATCTTCCTTTCTCTATCTCCCCTTCTCCATCTTCCTTTCTCCATCTCCCCTTCTAATTTCTCCATTAACTCCATCTTTTGGTTATTTGCAAAGTAGTCCCTCAAGTTTTAAATATTTGCACTTTAGTCCTTGAGGTTTTACGTATTTGCAATTCAGTCCCTGAGGAAATATTTCTTCTTCTAATTAAGTCCGAGCCTTCAAAAGATGAATCCTTCGCCGAAATTCGTGCCTAGTCCAATCGCCTATCATTTTAAAACTCGAATCTTCCGTCGTTAGTCTGAATGCGATGCATGAATAAATATGAAAAATTACATGATTATTTTTTGGCAAGAACTAAAATTAGTTCTAATTTTTTTATGGAAAAATGACTAGAAAGGTTAGTCAGAATTTAGGTGTCAACAGCTGCCCCTCTTTGAGTGGAGGCTCGCAGAGGTTTCGCTCAAAGACAAGATTGAACTTAAATTCTGACAATGCAATTGATGAATGATTATTTTTTGGGTGGGGTTTTAATCCCATTTTTTATGCAGATAAAGATGATGCATGAAATGCAAGATTGTAATTAAAAACATGCCCAGGCTTCTCTCTTCCATGGAATAGAATGGGGAAACATGCGCATGGATTGCATATGAAATACCTGTTTTACCAGACACTTCGTAATGCTGATGATTCCCCTGACTTCCAAGCTTCTTCCAGATGCAAGGATCTCAAGGTGCTGGGCCCATCTGTTATCAGAAATCTCATTCTGATGCGAGACAGCGCAAGATATGTTGATTATGAAATGTGCTTGAGTTATGGTTCAAGCTGCACCATTTTGTCTCTTGGGACCACCATCGTTTTAATGGGTTGCCATGAGCTGGAAATGTCTCTCGAGACCACCATCGTTTTAGCGGGTCTTCGTGAGTCGGTAAAATTTCTCTTGGGACCACCATCGTTTTAGCGGGTCACCGTGAGTTAGTAAGATGTCTCTCGGGACCACCATCGTTTTAGCGGGACGCCGTGAGTTAGTAAGATGTCTCTCGGGACCACCATCGTTTTAGCGGGACGCCGTGAGTCAGAAATGTCTCTCGAGACCACTATCGTTTTAGCGGGTCTTCGTGAGTCGGTAAAATTTCTCTTGGGACCACCATCGTTTTAGCGGGTCTCCGTGAGTTAGTAAAATTTCTCTTGGGACCACCATCGTTTTAGCGGGACGCCGTGAGTCAGAAATGTCTCTCGAGACCACCATCGTTTTAGCGGGTCTTCGTGAGTCGGTAAAATTTCTCTTGGGACCACCATCGTTTTATCGGGTCACCGTGAGTTAGTAAGATGTCTCTCGGGACCACCATCGTCTTAGCGGGACGCCGTGAGTCAGAAATGTCTCTCGAGACCACCATCGTTTTAGCGGGTCGCCATGAGCTGGAAATGTAGTGCCAAGATCACAAGAGCATGTCGATTGTGATTTGGGTAAAGGTATCACGAGAGCAGGTCGATCGTGAACCAGGTAAAAACCTCATGAGAGTAGGTTGATCATGAGTTGGATAAAGATAAGATCAAGACCACAAGAGCATGTCGATTGTGACTTGGGTAAAGGTATCACGAGAGCAGGTCGGTTATGGGTCGATAAATTCCTCATGATATCAATCACGAGTTGGGTAAATATCCAGATCACAAGAGCAGGTCGATCATGGACCGGAAGATGTCGAAGTCACAAGAGCAAGTCGATCATGACTTTGATAACATATATCGAGACCACGGGAGCAGGTCGGTCATGGGTCGATAAATTCCTCATGATATCAATCATGAGTTGTGTAAATATCCAGATCACAAGAGCAGGTCGATCCTGAACTGGATTTTCTGGGCAAACGATCAAGGAATGGACGAGTTGACTGTGTCATACCTGTCTTTTCACTTGAAGTAGAGATTGAAATGATCATGTGCATAAAATCAGAGTAAATGCAACATCATATGCCAGTAAAACCTGTTTACTTGCTTGCATTACAAGGTTTCACTAGGGAATTTCATCAATAAGGAAATCTGTTTGATCCTTTTGATAAAACCAATCAACATTGAATGAGGAACCTTCAGTCAGAAAGGACTTTCACTCACTCTCATGAAAAGGCTTTTGAAACCCGACCATTGATGCGGGCATGAGAATCACTCAGAACTACCACTGTTATGCTTGACAAGGGTCTGGGTACTCTCGCAATCAGTATAACCAGGCCAATCTGAGAGGTCTTTGTAGGGACTGTAATTTGGGCTTGGTCAAAGGCTTTAGTAAAAGGAACCCGTATGAGTTATTTGGCTTTGAAAAGATATCATTAGCTGCATCGGGTTTACAAATCAGGAATCCTAAAAAATGATAAGAATAAACTCGCTCGCACTTCTTCGAGCAACATTTATAAACATTTGAAATCCTACGTTAACTCAAGTGCCCCAAATCTGAAGAGTCTTCGGTAAGGGTTGTAACGTAGGTGTGGGTAGGCTGGAAATGAATGGCCTATTTTATCAAAGAGGTATCATAAGAGGAAATTGGGAATTGGTGATCATCCAAACTTCGCATTTCCACCACAGATTCTTGCTCTAATCATCTTCATTGTTATTCTCTGAATTTATTTTCTTCTGATGAGCCTTTTGAGGGATTTCTTTTGAGAAAACAACTCTGCAAATCATCTGTGCTGAGATCTCCCTCTTCCTCCCTCTTCTTCTCCTCTTTTTTTTTTTTTTTTTTTTTTGATTTGAGAGAGAGAGAGAGGGAGCTTTTCTCTTCTCCTTTTTTAGAGATTGAGAGAGAGAATCCCATTCGCTAGATCCTCATGGATTTTTCAAAAGCTGTTTGTCCCAAGCCATATCAGAATACTTTGAGACGGTCTCCTTAATTCACCATGGGAATAATCACCAATCGGGTTGAAATTAATCCACCGCCCAAATTAGGTAAGCAAATGGTATAGTATATGGGGATGTAGAAAGAAACGCTCTTCGTCATGTCTAAGGCACTTGAGCTAACACTAGAATTCTAATGCATTAAATATGCTTGAAGATTGATGCAAGTGAAAGCGAGAGAATTCTAATCATTTCTGATCTTTTTTGAGAAATTGCCCCAATGTGGGGTTGTTCCTGACAGGGGTTAGAAACGAAGCTCCGCTCAAAGGGGTTAAGCAAAGGATAACCTGTAGTGTGTAGATAAAGGAAATGAATGCCTCCCATCATTTTGGTCATCATACTTTTCGCGAGATAATCCTTTACCTTGTTAGCACGGAATTTTCATCTTAGCTCCCACTGAGGATTAGTATTCAGGATGTGTATGGAAACGGCTCGCCTTTCATCATTCTGACGTTTCTCATTCAACAGATTGCCTGATCAAAAATTCTTTCTCAACATCATGTACAAAATTTTGCAAAATGTGAGCTCCTTTCGAGCATGCTAAGCATGTTCAAATTCATTTTTTTTGTGTGGAAACACCTCTCTTCACTTTGAGCTCACTACATGAGTGCTTCGCAATTTCCTCTTACCAGCTTCGCCGCTTGGCGGCAAACGAGTGAATGAATTTGCAACCATCAAGGTTTTAGAATCGCCTAAAGTCTTTAGTCTCGTTCGGTCGGGCATTCTCGTCTTCTTCTGCAAAAAAGAAAGTGCAAAAAGCTCTTTATTATTGATTGACAATATTTACATCATTCACTAACCTCGGGGATCGAACCCGGGTTGTTTCGGATCATTGTCACTCCATCATGCTACCAAACCGTGGCATAGTTGGCGTTCATGGGGTGCCACACTTTTAAGTGTTGACCTGGAAACAACATTTCTTTCCATGTCATATCAGATGGCTCCGTTTCCCACTAATCTCGTGGCGGTTGACAACCCCCTGTTGAGAATGGTATGAACTCGTGTTAGAATCGAAACGATTAAGGGTAAATTGGAAACGATACAGGGTTACCCTTTTCAAGCTTGCTCGTGCTTTTCACTAATCTCGTGGCGGTTGACAACCCCCTGTCGAGAATGGTATGAACTCGCGTTAGACTTGAAATGATTAAGGGTAAATCGAAAATGATACAGGGTTACCCTTTTCAAGCTTGCTCGTGCTTTTCACTAATCTCGTGGCGGTTGACAACCCCCTGTCGAGAATGGTATGAACTCGCGTTAGAATCGAAATGATTAAGGGTAAATCGAAAACGATACAGGGTTACCCTTTTCAAGCTTGCTCGTGCTTTTCACTCGCAATTTCCCTTCTTGAGGTTATTCAACATTTTTCTTTACGGCATTTAGAGGCATCGTCCGTAAATTGATTTGCACCAAATCTGATTTAACAAATAAACCATGCATTTGAACATAGAAAAAGGGAACACTGCCCCTTCCCCTAATTCCAGACTCCTAGAAAGCAGGAAAATATCCCACGCAGGGGATTGCATGAAACGAAATTTTACTAATTTGGGCCTACACCCGCTTCTTCTGAAGGTTCTCCGGCGATCGGCTAGCCAAGTACAGATTGGTGGTATTTGAGGACCTAAAATCACCGGCTTTGGATCACAAGTTACAGCTTTGGGGGTTCATCAACGCTGAACTGGTTGACCATGACAGCAAGCTCATCGCCAAGGCAACTCGACCCGTGGGGATGCATGTTCCCTCCCTCGGAAGGCATTGATACTAACCTTGTAAGATTGATTCCCCCATGCTTTTCTCCAATGAAACTTGATTGTGCCGGGAATTGATCTGGGGAACAAGACGACGGATGAGGAGGGAGATGAGGGTAGTTAGAAACCAACAACTTCCAAACATACTTCCAGGCAATGGCGGATATCCTTTTTATCTCCTCTTTCAAACGAGCATTTTCAATCCTCAGACGCTGCTCATCAGAGGACATTTCACCGAGGGCTGTGGGGTCACCGCATTTAGGGCAGGTGGCAATATTGAGAGCTTCTCCATACCTCGCGTGCTCTGCTTAGAGCTTTTCAATTTCAGCCTTCAGAATCACATTATTGCTGCGTTCATGTCGAACCTTCGTTAGGGTTCGCTTATTTTGAAACCAAAATTTGAATTGCGAAGGCTCCAACCCAAGCTTTTCGCCCAGTTCCTGTCTTTGTGTGTCATCTGGGTAAGGGCACTCCTTGAAGAGAGCTTCCATCTCTTGAACTTGACGTTGAGCGAAGCGCCTCTTTTTCCAAGGTCGACCATTGTTGTTGTTGTCATCGTTGTCGGGATCTTGAATGCCGTTGCCAAAAGGATCGTGTTCCATGGTTTCGGTGCCAGATTTGGTCCCGAAATCTTCAAAATCTCTCACCTTTAACACTTCGCCCGTGGAGCTCCACTCGCTAGTCATGTCCGACAAGTGATAGTGGCTCTCAAACATGCTCATGAAATTCGACTCGTTGGTCATGTCCAGCAAGTGATGGTGGTTCTCAAACATGTTGGGTTGAAACATCTTTGACTGATTTTTGTTCCTTCAAGGTTCTCTACTCTTTCCTGTATTTTTCTGAGTGGCCTTGTATGCTCTGAAGCTTTCTTTTGAACACGGATGAAAACCACCAAGAAGACGTCTCTCTCAAGATTTCACGTCTTCTGCATGAAAAGCGCACTCTTTCTAAAAATCTGCCGTGTTTCTCGCTCAGTTTGTCTTCTACTTTTTCTCTTTAATGTGGTGGGACCTCCAAATCTTTTCGCGAAGTTTTCGGATTCGTTGGGCTCGAGATTTCAGACCAGCGGTGGGTCCACGATTGACGGGCGAAATAGGGAACTTGGACCAACGGATGAAAAGGGAAGTTGGACCAACGGACGAAATAGGGAAAAGGCACTGACGAAAAGGACGAACAGAGGATAGCACCGATGAAAAGGACGAATAGGCTTTTGTCGTACAATTCAGACGGTGTAGCACAAGCAGCTAATTCGTAGAAACCGTAAGCTTGCTGGGTTGGCCTTGAATGCTTCTTCTACGGAATGGCAGATATTGACGTTATTCGGTGCGGGAGCAAATGATGGCTTCTTCCTTTCGAAACGCCTGTATTTTTACCTAGTCCTGATTTCACGAGGATCGTCACTGTAACCTTTCCTCACTTTCCTCTTGCTATAAGAATCAGAACTCGACGCAGAGCATATTAACATCTTTGCATCCTCAGTTTCAATCATCTAATCATTCCTCTGCCTTCAATATTTTCTCTTCCGTCTTCAATAACAATGGCCTCTAACCACGTCCTCTCAATCGAAGCTTTAGCCAAATGGGAGAGACTTTATCATCTTCTTGGCCGAGGCTACGTTCATATTGCCCATCATCCAGATACTGAAGCTGAGATCTTCAATCTATTTAGTGGCATGGACACAGCTTCCATTGAAAACACCAATTTAGAGAGGGAGTATAGGACATTCCGGACCCTTTTCATCAACTTTCTAGAAGCTTATCGGCGCGTTGATCAGGAGGTTATCTTGGCTCGTGTTGTGAGAGCTCGTTACCAGGATCAGTCTGAGTTTCTGGCGTTGGCCCGTTTCCTGGTTGACAAGCACGAGAAGGCTGCCGAGCTCATCAACGAACGAGTCTCATTGTTGGTTCGTGAGAGGGAGAGGCTGGTGGGGCGTTTAGCCCTGACCCAGACCTACTACGAGCACGACTTGAGTGACATCGTGATGAAGTTCCAATGTGAATGGCTAGAAGAGAGGCTTGAATGCATGACTGTGGATATAGCCCTCGAGAGAGCCTTGATCCCGAATCTGGAGTCCGCCTCTGAATATCACGGAGCCAGCGCAACCAAGCTCAAGGAGAAATGCGATCGCCTCTTTCTCAAGCTTGCGGACCTCGATTCCCGGAGTGCTCAGCGCGTGCAGAGCATTAACTGTATAGAGAGTCAGTTGAGCTCCTTTGTGACGCTTATTAGGGCTCAGTTTGGTTTTACTTTTCCCCCTCGATGACTTGTTGTAAGGCTTGGTCCATGGAATGAAAGGATGGTTCTCATATGTTTGTGTTTTGTTTCATCCCATATACGGCTTAAGGCATTTCCCATTGATAGATTCAGACTAACTGAAAATAACAGCATGAGTACAAATTAAGTATAGTACTTCTTTATAGAATCAGCATTGACAAGGCTAGAGAAAATGCGACCATCATCTCAGCTAGGATCAAAAGCACCTTCTAGAAGGACCTTCTTCACAACGTATGGGCCGCCATAGTTCCGAGCAAAGTTTCCTTCCGGAAGAGAGACTATTGGCAACAACCTTCGTAGGACGAGGTCATTCGCTTTAAAATGTCGAGGCTTAACTTTTTTGTTGAAGGACTTGGCAACTCTTTGCTGATAACACTGGCCATGGCATAGAGCCCTGAGTCTCTTTTCATCAATCAGGTTGAATTGATCCATCCTCTGTTGGATCCAATCAGCTTCAATCAACTTGACTTGAGATAGAGTACGTAAAGAAGGAATTTCTACTTCAACAGATAATACTACTTCCATGCCGTAAACAAGAGAGTACGGGGTTGCCCCAGTCGATGTTCGGATCGATGTCCGATATGCCATGAGTGCAAAAGGCAACCGCTCGTGCCAATCTCGGCGGTTCTCAGCCGTCTTAGCCAAGATCTTCTTGATGTTCTTATTTGCCGCTTCTACTGCTCCATTCATCTAAGGACGGTATGGGGAAGAATTCAGATGCTTGATTTTGAATTCATTGAACAACTTATCAACCAACTTGTTATTCAGGTTCGATCCATTATCAGTGATTATGGCCTCCGGCGAACCATATCGAGCAATAATATTCTGATGAATGAACTTCACCACGTTCTTCGCCGTGACTGCAACATATGACGCAGCTTCGATCCATTTTGAAAAAATAATCAATGGCGACCAAGATGAACCGATGCCCGTTAGATGCTTTCGGGTTAATAGGGCCAATCACATCGGTGCCCCACATACAAAATGGCCATGGCTCAGTCATCTGATGTAATTCGTCGAACGCCCGTTCACACTCTTCATCCCATTTGATCAACGCATTTTTCTTGAGAAGTTTAAAGAAAGGCTTAGCTGTCTCAGATAGCTGGAAAATAAATCGAGCTATATAGTTCAGCCTGCCCATCAGGATTCGAACTTCCTTCACTGAAGTGAGAGATTTTATTTCACAAATGGCCTTCACCTTTGACGGGTCAATCTCAATTCCTTTATTGCTGACAATGAAACCAAGTAGTTTGCCAGATGCTGCCCCGAAGACACATTTTTTCGGATTGAGGCGCAATTTGAATTTTCGGAGCCTATCAAACAGCTTTGTCAAGGTTTCCACATGATCTTGGCCACGCCGGGTCTTCGCGATCATGTCGTCAACATAAACCTCGATCTCTTTGTGCATCTTGTCATGGAAGAGGGTAACCATCGCTCGTTGGTATGTTGCCCCGGCATTTTTTAGACCGAAAGGCATCACTCTGTAATGGAATGTGCCCCACGGGGTTGTGAATGCCGTCTTGATCTTGTCATTCTCATTCATTAGAATCTGGTTGTAACTAGAGAAACCATCCATGAATGAGAACAACTCAAATCCCGTCGTACTATCTACGAGCATGTCAATGTGATGGAGTGGAAAATCATCCGTCGGGCTAACCTTGTTCAAATCCCAATAGTCTACACAAACTCGCACCCGGTCGTCTTTCTTGCTTTCAAATGGGTATTATACGGGTGCGGGGACTCCGTGATAAATTACCTACAAAAGTAGAGATGGAAATGAGCACAATGAGCAAAAAAGTGAGTCGGTCCATGACACCCTCCTAGACCCAAAAACCGAAATAAACAAGACCAAAGGATCGAAACAGGCAATTTCCCAGTTCCGTCGGCTTTCACGAGAAAATTCGTATTAATTCGCAGAATGATCGAAACACAGCAAAAATTTACGAACAAAAGGAAAAGACATGGATGAACAACTTTCATGTTTTAAGCTTAGGGAAATCCTGGACGGATCAATACAGTTTAATGCTTCTTTCCGAAATATTTCTCAGAAAACTGGCTTGTCCGGTTTTTTCTTTGAGGATAAATGGGCCACCAAAAATGCTAATTGATGCCCGAAAATTTGCAGATCACTAGTTAAAATCCCATTCTACCACTTTCATGTTTTAACTTCTTGCAAAAAAAAGTTCATTTATTAGTGGCATATAGTGAGATTAAACTGAAGTCAGGAAAATTCCGAAAATCCAGGCAGTTTATCACTCGTCTTAAGTTTGACATTAAAAGGAAAACACTCTGGAATGATCCGAAAATTTTTGAGATAATAGACCGGGATCTTGCAGATGTTTTTCAAGAAGACCATGTGAGCCAATTTGAATCACAAAATTGATATAAAAAAAATACGGAAGACCCGAAGGTCAGTCTGAACAGTAGCCTCTATTACAAGAAAAAATCCATAAAGTCACGAAATAGACTTGCAACTGAAATGAAGCTAAACACGACTCGTATCAAGACAATCAAGACATTTCGTCTTCTTAGAGGCAACACGATCTATAGATGAACGGGACTCCAACTCTTTTCAAAGTCGTGCATTTTCTTTGGCCAGAGTCTTCATTTGCTTTGTTGCCTTTTGAGCCTTCTTCTCATAGGCTTCTATCTCGACTAAACGAGTGGGCTTCACAATCACCAACGGGAATTTCGAAAGCATATGAGCCGGTATGGAATGATGCTGAATGTATCGGGCCTTCGCATGGTAAAGCTTTTCTTCCCTTCAAGCTCCGCCTTGGGTAGTGACAGTGGGCAAGTCTTGGACTTGAGCCAAGTTTGATCAAGACGTCTGAGTTTAGTTCTATGATTCTTGGCCGCAATGAGTTCAACTCGCAAAGTGTCCGGCCTCATAGGTGGAGGAACATCCTAGAATGAAGGTAGCGGTATCCGAGCACCAGAAATGTGCGAGTGCTTGCATAACCCCAGTCTGTAATCGAATGTCCAGGAGCGGTAATATGTGACCCATACGGCTAAGGACATAGCTCTGTGCATCGATGCTTAGACGGTACCACATCTGCTTCAACTCGGCCTTCGAAATATACACGAAACGAATATCATTGTGTCCCATTGTCTATAGATCGCGTGCCACAAACCTAATTATCATGGACCGACCCAAAAAAAAATTGATATAAGACAAGATGAAGTTGGGGGTCATACTTTACCGCAGGATAAGAAAGTAAATAATCACGTAGACATGCACATGATTCGTGAGTTATCCTTATTCTAACTATCCTAAAGGCTCGCAAATTGAAGTGAAAGACTTGCGGCAAGGCGACAATCTCGCGCACATAATCAAAGTTAGTCGTGATCCCTTGACATAACCAGGATTAGCCGGGTCTTTCAACTTCGATTTCTCGAGTTAAAAATTATAACCCCCGCTTCGGTAATCTTACCGAGCACGAGTTCTAACTTTTAAAACTCATTTTTGAAAAGAGAATCGGGATCGAATTCGGACTAACTTTCAACCGTGATCACACGGAAAACGCTAGGATCCAATCTCGATACCATCTTAAAACTAGTGGCCCGGGTCCGGCCACGGGTAGTGTGTGGTGTAGTGCTGAAGCAATTAATCATGCATAACAGTTAAATCCAAACACCGCTTCACAAGGTGCACAAATTAAATAAGGAATTTCCAAACACCACAATCTACAAAATAAAGGGGTTAGCCAAACACTCCTCCCCTTATAACTCCCATTCTGCAAGACCATTTAACACCTAAGGATGAGAATTCAATCAAAATTTGCCAAGCAAAGGGACAATTATCGCGAAAATTTTCTGGCCTAAGTCCTCCTTAAAAAAAATACATGTCCCCAGTGGAGTCACCAAGCTGTCGCGACCTAAGAATCGGCTTTTCCCAATTTTAGGTTAATGGATTGCCAAATTAATTAATTAGATTAATTAACTTAGCTCGAACCATCCAAAGTTCTACCAAATCGCAACTTAGGTTCAATTTCATGCAAAGATTTATCTTGGAGTCGCCACTAATCGTTTCTTGGTAGGCCGATTAGAAACCTAAGTAAATTAGCGGGAGAACTAAATTACTTCTACGAACCAGAGATTAAGGGTCCGGGAACTTGATTACATTAATTTTTTAATTAATGCCCTTTCGGTACCAACTTCACGAAAAAAGTTTAATTTGGCAATTTTGAGACATTCTCACTTCAAGTCCAAAGGTGCAATTTTTTGGGTTTTCTTTTTTATGAAAATGTAAGAATTAAACTACATGCAATGTATGCAGTGAAAGTTTAATAAAAATGCAATCTAATCGAAATATTTACAAGATGGATTGCACGTGCAATTATCTACATGATGCTAATTTTGGAATATGCAATTTTTAAGCATGATGGAATGATATGTCCGAGAAGATTTAATCGGGATTCCAATCAATTAGGTAACAAATTTTTTGAATATTCTAAAAAAAGATTAGAATCGTTACCTAATTTGGCAGATTCGACTACCGAGTTCGAACCTTGAATTGTCTTGTGGATCAGGACCTTGGACCACGGCTCGAACGACGGGGATGGACTTGCGGCTTTGTGTTGATGAAGGGATTGGCAAGGGAGACTCGGTCGGGAAATCTCTCAACCGAACTCTTTCTTCTTTCGCACACAAGTGTTTTCTCACCTCACTTTGATGATTTTTTTTTATATCTCTCTCCAAGCTCTCAAGAAACTCTCTCAAAGATTCTTTTCTCCAAAAATTTTCTCTCAAAGCTCTCAAAAAACTCTCTTCCAAAGATTCTTTTCTCCAAAAATTCTTCTCCCCAAAACTCTCTAAAAACTCTCTTCCAAAGATTCTTTTCTCCAAAAATTCTTCTCCCAAAGCTCTCTCTAAAAACTCTCCTCCTCTTCTCCTTTTATAACTCCCTCATTCTATCTATCTTTCTAATTTTTCCACTAACTCCATCTTCCTTTCTCCATCCCTCTTTCTCCATCTTCCTTTCTCAATCTCCCCTTCTTCATCTTCCTTTCTCAATCTCCCCTTCTTCATCTTCCTTTCTCTATTTCCCATTCTCCATCTTCCTTTCTCTATCTCCCCTTCTCCATCTTCCTTTCTCCATCTCCCCTTCTAATTTCTCCATTAACTCCATCTTTTGGTTATTTGCAAAGTAGTCCCTCAAGTTTTAAATATTTGCACTTTAGTCCTTGAGGTTTTACGTATTTGCAATTCAGTCCCTGAGGAAATATTTCTTCTTCTGATTAAGTCCGAGCCTTCAAAAGATGAATCCTTCGCCGAAATTCGTGCCTAGTCCAATCGCCTATCATTTTAAAACTCGAATCTTCCGTCGTTAGTCTTAACGTGTTGAACATCGTGGTCTAAGTGATAAGGTAAAGCATGTTTCTTTCCCCTCCTCTCCTTTTCATACATAGTCATAAAGAATATGATACGGTGTGGAATGGTCTATAAATTTCATCGAAGCAACATCCCATAGCTTTTGAGACTTTTCGGGTATCTAATCAGATGAGAATAATAAAGAGATAAATGAATGAATAAACGTATATAAAAAGGTAACGGGACAATCGAATTTATGGTGCGTCTATTTTGCTGAAAACTTCATGATAGAGAAAATATGTTCCATGAAAATAATTTTAAAGAAAAATAGCTAGTTTTTATTTGTTTGGTGGTTTAGGGAAAGTGGTGGACACTCATGCATAACATGAACAAATTCATGGAATAAAGTGACAACTTTTGAAATTGCAGTGCATACGGGAATGTAGGGTTCACGCCAGGTTACAGCTGCGAACGACAACTAAGGCTCGTCGAAGGCTGCGAGGACAAGTGGTACGGATTCTCTGGGAAATGGAGCGATGAGGGCAAAATCATCCTCATCGTCGTCATGATTTTCGGAAGATTAAAGAAGTTTAACATGAAAGGTGGCCGAGCTTGGGTACTCTTGTGAGAGAGACAAAAAGACCTCTTCACGCCCTACCTACGGGCAAGCAAATGGTGAACATCACTAGGTTTAGAGACCAGGGCAAAATTATCCTTAGTGTCTTGTCCAGTACACAAGGTGTTCTAATCGTGAAAATTAACATGCCACAGAGTTGGAATTAAAAATAGTCAGAAATAAAAGCTATAGCATATTAACAGAAGTAATGTCATTTTCATATATTGTATTTTCTGCTCTTGAGTTATATTTATTTTTACTACATGTTCTTCTGTTATACATGTAAATCTACTAAAATAGGAAAAGGGTAAAATAAATCATTTTAACAGCTAAGCTAAACTATAACTTTTAAATTAAAGTCAATCAAAGACAAGTCCGACCCTTAGCTAATTTTATATTATCAACTAAGTTTTTTTTTTTGTAGTTAATCAATTCATATGTATATTGAAAATACATGTTTTGTCAATATCAATATCACTGAAGTTCCCATATATAGTGCTCTGACGGTGGAATTCGGATTCCACCGGTGGTGAACGGTATAATAACTCTATTTTTTTCTCCTTATTATGTCATCCATCGACCGTGAAGTCCAAATTCCACCGTCGGTTGAATGTACAGGGAAACTTTCTTCTTCTTCTTTTTGTCAAAAGAAAGATGCTATAGATATATCATAATAATACTCGAGATTTACATCTTCTAAGTCTAGCGAAATTCCAAATAATTGCATAACAAAGCAAAAGTCAGAAAGCAAATAACAAAACACAATTTGCAGCTAGAAGCACACTCTCACCCTCAAGAACAAATCTGCACCTTGAAGCTTCAACGACCAATGACCAG
This sequence comes from Lenwebbia sp. NSW1173648, assembly GCA_029784005.1. Taxonomy (NCBI): domain Eukaryota; kingdom Viridiplantae; phylum Streptophyta; class Magnoliopsida; order Myrtales; family Myrtaceae; genus Lenwebbia; species Lenwebbia sp. NSW1173648. Next base: position 25,680,344 of record JARCGZ010000009.1, on the reverse strand, counting down.
ATTCTGTGACGAGTACACGCCGAGATCTTTCACTGATTTGCAATGGTTTGTGATTAAGTTGTAAAAGATAATTAGATTCATGTCCTTTGATAAAGTTCTTCTTAATGCAGAAGTGGCAAACACATCCCAAATGCCTCGGCAATTAAGAAGAAGAACGGGAACTTCGCAAAGCGACGGAGCGAGTGCTTCACTTGGAAACACTCGGTGAACAGTTATCGTCACACGAGCGAGGGGTAGCTAGGGAAAGAGAGAATCACGTGCCAAGAGTTCGGAGTCGCATGAGAGGTTGCTTCCTAAAGAATATTGCATGTATTAAACCAGAATTAACCATTAGGGGTTTGCCTCATTGGCCACTCTTCTCACTTGGGAAGGGGGAGGCGGGAGGTTCGAATTCCCACCTTCGGGGGGAGTTGGGGTGGGGACACGTGAAGAGGGAGTAGTATTTCGCAACCTGCGCACTTATATAATATATACGGTGACTTGTAAAATATAATAGAATAGGACCAGACCAAAAACCAAAACTAAAAACAGAATTGGCATGTTATCATCACTCAGAGTAAGAATTGATGAAAAGGTAACAGAATTGGCACGTTATCATCACTCAGAGTTAGAATTGACGAGAAGGTGTTAAATCCACTCGACTTTTTATGCTCGGGTCTTGTCGTACAGTGTTAAGTCCAAGCTTTTTCTGAATAATTTCATGCCGCGATGTCATGTTCACACGTTAAAATCGGCACCGCAAAATTCCACGTCCTAGATAGAGACAGGTTTTCATGACATGACGCTTCTTATTTCATACTGGAAATTTTACTCGTTTTCCTGATAAGAAAAGTGAGTAAGTTGCTAACCATATCGGTAATGGTCAAAATGCTCGGGAAAATTGTCCAAAAAATGCTAAACCTATTGAACTTTTTTTAATTGTGCTAATTAAGTTATAAACATTTTCACGTTATGTCAATTGAGTCCATCCAGTCAATTTTAGCCAGCAATCACTAATGTAAACGTCGGACGTCCTACGTAACAAAATTGGTGTTGAACATGGATAATTTTTAATAATATTTTAATATTTTTGAACATTTTTAATTTTTTTTCTTTGCTTCTTTTTCCTTCTTTACTTTTTTTTTTCTTTTTTATCCTTGTTTCTTCTTTTCTTTTGTCCTTTTTCTTTCTCCCTTTTTCCATCCACTGACAATCGGCGCGGCCCTCGCCAACCCAGGCTCGGTGATGGCCAACGACCTTCGCTGCCCTCGCTGGCCACAGTAAAAATTAGAAAAGAAGGAAAAGATAAGAGCAAAAAAAAAAAAAAAATTGCGCTGGCCGTGCCATATAGGATGGCCAGCGTCTAGGCCAGCGACTTTTCGGTCAAAATTTGTCAGGCAGACTTAATTGATAAAACGTGAATAAATTTCAGACTTAATTATCACAATTAAAATGTTAGGATTGAATCGGTAAAACTACAATAAGTTTGGACTTTTTGAACAATTTTCCCCAAAATGCTCGGTACAACCTTTTTATTCCAACGAAACGAGACTCATTATAATTATAATGACGAATTATGTTTGCATACTCAGGTATGCCCAATTTGGAGAATAAAATTTCTTTAATGGGGTATTAAATAATAATTCCTAAACTTTTTCACCTAGAGACACACCGACATTTGTAGAGATATTACGCAATTGTAATTACTGGTACGCTAGGTCGTGATTGAATGAGATATGAATGAAGTTTGGCCAATGTCCGATCTAGATAAACACATTCGGAAATTATATATATTCCAGAAATTTTGGTCCAATGTGAAATATATCGTCCATTAACTTTTAATTTACATAACGTAATCCCTGAATTTTTAGCCTAACATACATTTTCATCCTTAAAACTTTTAATTTGTTCAATATGTTACCTGAACTTTTGATAAATGTTCAATTCAAGTCCTGTTTGGTAACGTTTCTGATTATCTATTTTTCTGTTCTTTTGTTCCTTGAAATAGAAAAAGAATAGAAATCTGTTTGTGTACGTCAATTGATTTTTTAGTTCCCAGGAACGGATCAATGGCCATGGAATAGATTTGGAACAGAAACAAGAAGTAAAAAAAGTAGCTTTTTCGTTCACATGAACAAAAGAGAAACAATGTTATTTCAATAAAACAAGCCTAGTGAACTTAATGCTTGTCTTTACAACCACAAGTCCACCGCCTGTCACCGCCACCAGTCGCCAGTCATCCCCGCAGTTGATCGCAGATCCCCGTCCCTCATTTTCTTGTGCAATGAATTACTAAATAGATCACCAAAATTTAGGTGTCCACAATGTGAAGTGAAAAGGGCCATTGATGAAAAAATCTCATTGTAAAATACAAGAAAACGGCATCTTTAACAAATATAAAGAGTGTCAACGAGATCTTGAAATTTTTATTGAGAATCAAACAAAAAGATGCTAAGATTACTTGAAAGGTAATTAAAAATTGTCTTCTGAACAAATACAAAATTTATACATCAAAACGAAGTCATCTGCAGTGTCGATTGCATAAAGAGTCTTTGGTGTGAATACTAGCAGTAGAAAGAAGCCGACCAAAAACAAAAATATTGGAAAAAGCTGTTTCGAAAAGCCAAATATTATTTAATTTGACCTGGAAATAGAATGCGAGGGGAAAAAATTTAAAATGCTTCAAAATGTGAAAAGTTAACATTTATTTTGATAGAAATCTGAACTAAAATATGACACTTAAAAAAAAAAAAACAGCACATTTTACAAAACATAATGAGTCTCGTCACTGAGAACTTTAATTTTTTATATACAAACGTAATAAAAAGATGCCAAGATGACTTGAAAGGGATTTATACAAATTGGCTTTTAAAGAAATTACCAAAATTATGCATCCCAAGCTTAAAAAGTCTTTGGAAAAAATTCAAATAAAGGCCTGAAATACTCTTATTTTCTCAAATAAGGGCCTCAATTGGATCTTTTGCCTGACCAATGACATTTTCATCATTTTTTTTTATATTTCCCCTTTTTTTTCTTTTCATATTTTTTCCTTTGTTTTTTTTTTTTTTTGCCTTCATTTTCGCGGTCTCCGACTACTAGCGAGGGCCGAGCGGCCTTTCCTAGGGCCCTCGAGGAGAGGCCTCCCTCGACGGCCGCGAGAGATAGCGTCTCCCTACCCAGAGGGTCGATCATCCTCCCCTGGCGAGGCCGCCCAGCCCTCACCGGTGGCTGGCCATGAATCCGGCCATCGGCAACAATGGAGGGGAAAAAACAAAGGAAAAATGAAAGAGAAATGAAAAAAAAAAAAAAAAGAGCAAATGACAAAAATGCCATTTATCAAGCCTTTATTTGAAACAAGATCTACTCCATATCCTTATTGAGAAAATAATGATTCTTTAGGCCCTTATTTGAAATTTTCCCAAAGTCCTTTGGGGTGAAAACTCGTAGTAGAAAGAAGCCTTTCAGTGGAATAAGTTGTATCAAGATAAGCTGTACATTATTTAATTTATCCTGGAAAGAGAATGTGAGGAAAAGATAATGCATTTGGGTGCGTTTGGTTCTGCTTTGAAAATGAGCTTTAAGCAAATGCAAATGTTTTTAGTCTAAGTGGCTTTGGGGAAATGCACCAAAAATTCTTTAAAATGCAATTTTGGGTTAAGTAGTGTTTGGCAAAAAAAAAATTGCAAAAGGCTTTTGGCTGCATATTTATTTTTTTATTCTAACAAAAATCAAAACCCTTCGCAGGCCAGCGAGCCAGATCTAGCGCCGACAACCGAGGCCACCTAGGGTCGCTCGACCAAGGTGACCGTTGCCGGGGTCACGGGACCACAGGCAGCCTTCGCCAGCCTGACCTTGAAGAAGAAGATGAACAACAACAATCTATCACTTTTGAAAGAGGGGTAAAAATGAATTTTCAGTAAGGTATTGAAGGAAAAATAAATAACTAACTAATTTTCGTTAATGGGACTCTTCGGCATTCCAAAATGCTGAAAGTAAAATGTTGGACCAGGATTGAGCTTTCAGCCTTCCCCAAGTTGAAAAGGCCTGCCAAACACTCTAGCATTTCTCTAAAGGGTTTTAGAAGCTCAAAGCTCCTTGGAAAAGCTAAAATGCTTAAAACGTGAAAAGTTGGAAGGTAGTATGGAATAAGTATTCTGTAAAACACAACCTTTTTTATAAAGGGAACTTTTACAAAAATGATGAGTCTTATCACTGAGATCTTGGATTTTTATTTTTCATGGAGAAACGTAACAAAAAGATGGCACAAATTACTTGAAAGGGGTTAATAAAATTTCTCTTTTATATTAAACACCAAACATTTATATCAAAACAAAGTCCTCTGCACTTACGACTGCATAAAAAGCCATTGGCGTGAAAACTCGTAGAAAGAAGAGTAAAAACGCTGTTTCCACAAATAACGCAAACCATTCAAATTTGACATGGAAAGAGAACGTAATGGGAAAAAACCATTCATTGAAATGCTTCAAAAGGTGAAAAGTTGCGACGTGTGTCCTTTCCAAGAAAACGGCACTAGTTACATAAATTATGAGTCTTGTCACTAAGATCTTCAATTTCTCATTGAGAAACTTAACCAAAAGATGCCAAGATTACTCGAAAGGGATTTATAAAAATTGGCTTTTGAACAAAATACCAACATTATATATCAAAACAACGTCCTCGGCACGAAGAACTGCATAAAATGTCTTTGGAATGAAACTCGTAGTACAAAGAAACCACCAAGTGGAAAAAGTTGTTGCGAGAAAAGCCATACTGTCCAAAAGGCCAAAAATTAGCCAACCGGTCAAAATGAAATGAGAGACGACTTTGGGTTAAAATCAAAGGAACCACATGATTCAAAAAAATATAGTCATCTTTACAAAGTATCTTAAAAAAAATCTCTCGATTCTCTTAAAAGTGAAGTTGAAGTAAAGCATATCCTGTCTGTTGGATCTAGCAATATCACCTAAAGGGGGGGTGAATAGGTGATTCTGAACACTTTTAGTATATAATGCGGAAATTAATAGGTTCAGAACATAAATTGAATAAGATCAGTAAAAAGACGTGCAGATAAACTAAACACAACAAGATGAGTTTAGGGAAAGAGAATTTGCACGCAGTGTTTATAGTGGTTCGATTTTAGCAAGCCTAAGTCCACTCTCCCACGATGACAGCCGATCGGCTGGATTCCACTATGAGTAGATGAAAAGTTACAAGAGATGTCACTCTAATTACTCTTACAAGGGAACCTCTCAAGACTGAGAATTTTAAGCCCACAAGAACAAGAGAATGCGAATTTGAATAACTCAGCACTTTGAAATTTTAAGTTGGTGAACTCTCCCGTAACAGTCACCATTGATCTTGTTTTATACTCCTTCGACCTTGAACTAGCCGTTACCAAGGTCCTTCAAAGGATCGCTCGTCAATCTCTGATTGGCGCCATCAATCTTGATTGACCGAGACTATATATAGGAAGATCCAGTAGCCGTTGGAGTAGAGTCTGAACCCTTCAGATTCAGTCGCCCATACAACCAAATCTTCAATTTCCATAAGTAGAGTTCATCCAAATCTCCAAGATATCTTGTCCATGGAAGGTAATATCCAATCGAGAATATTCTCTTGATTTGATTGGAAAATAATCCTGTTAATCAAATCTTACAGACTTCCATAAAAACATGCGGCCAAATCAAAAACCTGCTAAACGTAGGTCTTTGGAATCTGGCATAGAGATATTGCAGAATCTGAACGCTGTTCAGAAGCAGTCTTATGAACCGAAGAGACTCTCTGAATCTGAACAGATTAGAACAGTGACTCTGAGCTTCTGTAAAGTCCTTGCTGACGTGTCACATAAATCTTCTTGAGATAAGTCCTCATAGGCAACACGAACCTCCTTCTGAAGTCTCTAGTCTTCAGAGACAATGTGAACCTCCTTCTAAAGTCTTCAGAGGCAGCACGAATCTCCGTCTGAATGCTAGACTTCAACCATCTCAGAAGCAAGTGTGCTACGACTACTCCTTGAGTCTGAACGCCAGTTTTGGAACATTATAAGCTATTGTTTACATGCTCATTCCTGCAGTATTAAAATTATTTGCATTAACTAGATTCTCTCAAAAGAGGGTTAGTTTTGTCAGAATCAAAATATTCAGAGGGAAGGTTTTCTCAACAATCTCCCCCTTTTTGATGATGACAAAACTTCCTCAATAAAAGTTGATATATGTGAAAATGTTTGTATAAAAGTTAAGCTCGGAAAAGATTTCACTAATAATGTGAATATATGACTCAATTGAATCTTTTCAAAAGAATGTGCATCTGAATATAATGGATATGCACTTCTAGTGATGGAAGGATATCACCATATGTTGTATACGCCGTTGAATTTGTTTGAGCGCATAAGTAAAATTCACGTGTGTGTATATCCTGCAACGTGATGAGGTATCTTCTCTCCCTTTTTGTCATCAGCAAGATAAAATAGCAATCCACACATACATTATCTTAGATTCACACATATATCATAAGAAGGACGTAATAGCCGAGGTGCACATAAATGGAACATCCAACAGAGATAAAAATAAAGACAAATACGGACAATTTGAAAAATAATTTCAAGAGGACGGAGGTGGATTTTGTTTTGAAGAGGAGGGAACATCAACATGCTCTTCATCATCTCTCTGAGCAGCTTCAACAGATTTGCCCATATCAGCTATATAGGTGGCGAATTCCTTGAGTTCTTGCATCTCTGGAACTTCTTTGCTGATCCTTTCATCTCTGATGAGTGTATAAGTACCAATGCTGGCCATCTCAGAGCAGAAAAGGCGACAGTACTTGTGAAGCATTTCCTCAAACCTGTTCATCTTCTTTGCAATTTTCATTTCCATTCTGTCCATCCTCTGCATAACTTCTACCCGAAGTTTTTCAACTTCCATCTGAACAAGACTTTTGTTGACACCTAAATTTTGATTTTTCCTTAAATCATTTATTATTCATAAAATGAGAATTAATTCTGATTCTCGCCAAAAAAAAATTATGTTTTCATGCATAGCATATTTATTTTCATGCATTATACATTGCACATTTAGATTGACGACAGTTGGACTAAGCTTAAATTGGCGAGTGATAGACCTGGACCCATTTTAAAAATTCAGTCAAACCTAGAGGGATGTGCCGAAAATTTGAGTGAGAGTTGGACCCAGTTTTCAAAATTTATGCAGCCCGTTTTGCTCAATTAATTGAAAGGGCTTTTAATTAATTATTTGATTAATTAAAGCCCGATTTGAGTTCGAATTTTGCGCGATTAAGCCCGCACAATATGGAAAATTCGGCTGGCCCTTTATGAATACCACATGACCGAATTTGTCAAGAGACCTAGTCCATTAGGACTCTTCCGAGATCTGAAATTTTGATCTAACGGTTATCATTAGAATAGAGTTTTTAATCCGACGGTTTCTAATCAACCCTACACTTACTAGACCTTGTGCTCTATATAAGCTAACTTAAGTCTAGGGTTAAGAGAGGCCACACAAATGGCAATATACGGCCATTGAAGAGAGAAGACTGACTTCTCTAAAGGAAAAAAGTCCATGAAGCGAAAGGAAGGAGTCTTGGTCTTCTTGGAGCTTTCTCCCTCACGCCCCTGCAGATAGGTAGTGCAGTTCCTCAACCACAAATTCCAACGCAGCAAGACCAATCCAAGTGGTGCAGTCGTGGAGTCCACCAAGAACCCCAGCGCAATTCGCCGGTTCTGAGGCCAATTCATTAAGAAAATACACCGCCACACTCTCACAGATCGTCCAAAAACCTCCGCCTGACGTCGCTCCATGCTGTCGATCGCTGGGTTGCCTCATTGCCCCCTTGTTGATTGCTCGATCTCGTAGTTGTTCCTCGCAAGACGAAGTTGTTGCCATCACCGAAAACAGGCCTTGCATGAAGAAAGAATTCTTCATTGAATATTTTTGCATGAAAAAAGAATTTTTCTTTCTGACCATCATGATCCCAAGTGCCTCCACTTTGAATTTTTTATGGCTTTCGCTTGATTACCCACTAACTATGAAGAAAACTCGCAGGGGATAAGTCAACAAAATATGAGAGCAATTCACAGGGAGAGGCAATCATAGAGATCATAAAATTCCCCCTTATTACGGAATACGCTCAGATTGGTGTAGTTGCCGAGGCGTTTCAGTACGGTCTACCTTTCTTTCCGACAATTCCATAGCAACATGCCTCAAACAGCCCGCCAAACACCCCAATCTCGCCGAACAGCTCAAGCCGCTATTGTCCAGCTTTGCGCGCCACTGTTCATCTTTGCACCGAGGTCAATCAGCCCCTATTTTCTTGCTATTTAAAGGTCTAACCTTGTTGCCATTTGTGCTAGATCGTTTGGGGTAGTCTCTAGTGAATTGAGTTCAAAAAGGTGCGATTTTGGACGAAATTACAGCTTGTGCGCGTGCTGGCGTTTGCTTGGAAAAGGTTGCTCCTCGGAATTTACTTGCGGATTCTTGAATCAACTAACCAACTCCGCACCACCACCGAGAGGCCGGCCACCGTCAGACGTTGCTGATCGAGCTCCTGCGATCCCATATTGATTTGAGTTGCTCGGTGTTTTATTTTGCAGTTTTCTAGCATCTCAATCTCTGCTGCACCAAAAGGGAGCTAATACGCCTCACTGGTCCCTCTCTTAGTCTCAGCAAGTGGAGGGGCAAAAGTCAACAAACTAGGCACTCAATAGTCACTAACGTGTCCTCCAAGATCATTGCTCAGTGCGCTCATCTCGCAGACGGTTCGGTGCTTTGTCCAGCCAATTGTTCCACCTCCTCTCCACGTTGGCGGCCGCACCGTTGAGTCCTCATGGCCAATCCGGAGCCGTTGCCGTTGAGCCGCAAGTCCAGTCCGCGATTTGCAAGCTCTCCTCGAAATTCAAATTAGGAAAGAACCTTCTCGGAAGATAAGGTATATTTTCTATCTTGAAGTTTAATATTCTCTTGCTTAATTTAGGGATATCTTACATATTCTGAATATTGCAAATTTTGAAGCAATCTAAATCCTGAGCATATCTTTACATATTGTGGATAAATCCTTGCTCTGATTGAACATATCTTTCCAAATTGGATGATTATCTGGAATATTTTTGAAAATCTTACAAGATATTCTTTCGAATTTTTAAAGATGTGAATCCTTTGTGGATAGGGCAATGTTGCCCTTTATAATTCGGCAATTCCCTCTAGTTGGCCGAAAATTCATTTTCCTATTATATATTATAATCTAATTCAAATATTTTTATAATCTACCTTGAGTATAGTACATGCTCCCTTGTGCCTTTGTCCCTCGGAATTTGTGCATGGCCATCCGACTTCACCCTCGAAGTACGACGTCATCTGCACGATGAAATTGTCCGTCTCATCACATAACTTTGGGACCGGACCGACCAATTTCATAATATTTAAATTCACCATCCGACACCACCCCCGGGGTACGACGTGAATAAATTCCCTTCCGACCCTAAACTTTGGGTACGAAGCGAATTCATCGAAAATTTCGAATATTAAGTGTACTATGCCCAAGGTTCATTATATTAGTATTTGATTCCCCTTTTTTTTTCATAAATAACATAAAAAATACCAAAAAATTCCATTCATGTGCATATCATATAGTTTAGTTATCATGCATTGTTTTACCATGTCATTTTGCATGTCATTTAATGTAGCATCCATCTTTGCACATCATGTTTCGTCATATCATGTTTGATCTGACATTCATGCATTGCTTCATGTCATGACATTTAGGCTAGAGTACTCATGCAAATTTTCGCATGTCATGCATTGTGTCTCATCATCCATGCATTTTCATATCATTAGTATAGTCCATATTTCATACCATATAATTTATAATTCATATTTATGTGCATCAAAAACCATTTTCTCAATATCATCATTATTCGTGTCATATAGGTTAAAAATCATGTCGCATGTCATTTAGGTTAGAATTCATATTTTTCTTACATTAAAATTGATTTCTTTTCTAGAGTCATCATGCATGATTATTTCCTTGTCATATAGTTTCATGTCATGGTTGCATTCACATAGTTGCATTTGCATTGCATGCATTTAATCAAGAAAAATTCAAAAAAATAAATTGCACCCTGGTTTTCAAAGAAATCAATTCATTTGGACAATTAAGAGAATTTTTCATAAGAATGGTACCGAAAGGGTGTTAATTGAAAAATTAACATAATCAAGTCCCCGAACTTAAATCTCTGGTTAGCAGAAAATAAAGTATTCTCCCGATACTTTATTTAGGTATCTAATCTACCTACCAAGAAAAGATTAGTGGCGGCTCCAAAATTTAAATTACTTGAACATAAACCAAAGTTGCGAATTGGTAGAGCTTGGGAGAGCTCGGACTAGGTTAGTTAATTCATTTAATTAATCTAGTAATCCATTAACTTGGAATTCCCGAATTTTAGGTCGCGATAACTTTGCGAAGCATTCAATGTCCCTACAAAGGTTTGTTGGTTTCCTTCTTCCACCATCTGCGCTTTACCCTTTGAAGTTGAATCCAGAATTCTCTGCGAGTTTATCTCCCCCTGAATCTGATCAGGTGTTGAATCAGGAAGGATTATAACAGGTTCAGCGGTAGAAGATTCAATCTCTGTGGGTTGCTCTTCAGGTGTTTCCACTGGAAGTTGTTCCATCTGAACAGCACTTTCCTCAACAGCTTTTTCCTTCTGAACAGCAGTTTGGACAATAGCTTTCTCCTTCTGAACAGCAATCAGAACCTCTTCAGTTTGATCAACATTAGGTTCCTCATGTTGTTCTTTTCTGCTGGGCTCCTTCTTTTCATCAGCAGCCTTATCCTTCTGAACAACCTCAGTTTGAACAGTCGATTCTTCAGGTTGTTCATTCAAAACATCAGATTCTTTAGGTTGCTCCCCCTGAATCTGAGCTATTATAACAGGAGTGACTTCTGTTGATCCTCCACCTGTGACAACAAAGTCATCAGATTTATCAATCTCCATGTCCTCGGGTGGTGATGAGGACTTCTTCTTTTGTTCTCGAGCAACCAGAACATCAATAGTCATTCTGTCATCTTGTTGCTCCTCCATTATCTCCACATATTCTCTTGTAGCAAGCTGAGCTTCTTTCTCTATTTTTCACCAGTGGTTTTCATCAGCTTCTACATTTTTACTCCCATGAGTCTTATGGGAACCCTCTTCTTTGTCCATAGGATCCTCCAGCTCATTTGCTATTTCAGCAATCTCTTCAGCTTCTGACTCGATGTTTCCTTTTGATAGGACAGTAGGGGTCCTCTCGTCATCTCTAGATGATACACTTTCTTCTTCTTCTGCTTCCTCTTCTTCTGAAGACACACTCTGAACAGTGGTTTGTTTTCCTTTTCTTGCCTCTGTCTTCCTTCTCTTTGCTGATCTCTCACTCTCTGCATTCTTCTCTTCAAACTCAACCAGGACAGCCTCTTTGTTCTTGTTGATCCATCCACCAGCAGTCTGTCTAAAGCCCATTTTCTGAATCATGGACTCCCCAGCTACCATTATCTGAGTTTCATCTTGAAGGAGCTTACCAGGAATCTTGATATTTTGGAAGGTCATGATCCGGTAGATTAACCCTGTGTAGGGTAATTGTCCTTTGGGCTTTTGCACAGTCCTGTACATGTGAAGAAGAACAGTGTGTGCCAGAGAGATCTTGCAGCAATTCAACAGTCCCCACATCAGCTTAGCTTCATATTTCGAAATGTCTATTCTTGAAGCAGCCTTGGGTCTTAAACTTTTAATGACAACCTTGTGTATTACAATATGCTTCAAGGGGAAGTCATTATAAGCAATGTGTGCCTTAGAATCTCTAGAATAGTTCTCTTTTCCAGTTAGAGAGCTGTAGGCATCATCAGGTTGCATATCAATGGGCACAAAATCCATTTCATCAACTCCCATTAATCTTGCTAGCTCTCTAACATGCATATGATATTGAACTCCTTCAACTGTATAAAATAGAGAATCAAAATTGCTGAAACATAAGCTTGAATAAAAGTAAGCTGTCGAATCTGGAAAAATTGACCTCCTTGCAGTCGCAAAGTCTCTCAACTTCATCTGCTCTAGATGCTTCCTTATAGGGATACCGACCCTATCAAAATACTTAAGATCAAATACCCTGTGGGGTATAACTCCTCTTTGCTTCAGCAACTCGAATTTGTCACAGTGCAAATGGCTTGAAAACAGCTTGCTTCCAAAGTCCTTGTCCTTGATAACCCCTCTGATTTTCTTAAAGTCTTTAAACAACACATCGTCGTCGTCATCAGGCCTTCCCTTAGTTTCACTTTCTTCACTTATAGTCTCTCTGATAACGATGCTCTTGGATGGAGACTTTTTAGGTTTAGCGACTCCGGTTGCCACAACCTTTTCTTTGCCCTTCCAAGATACATTCTCATGAACAACAGTGGCAATGGGTGTCATAGTTTGCAGAGGAAGTTCTAATATAGCAAGAAAGTCTTTCTCGCTTGCAAACTTGTGAATACTCAGTAGCAACTTGACGTTTTCATCACTAGAGCCAATGCTCTTGAAAGAATCACACAGAGGTTTGATAGAGAGAGCCAGAGCGACTCTTTCATCGAACTCAGACTGAGACAAACCTGATTCCTTTTGAGCAATGTGTCTCTCTTCTTCGTGATCAGACCCAAAGATGTCAATGGATTCGGTGAGACGAGCTTTTCTGCCCTTCGTCAACCTTGACGATTTTCTTCTCTGACTTGCACCTTCCACTGTAACTTTCTTCATGGTAGAGGATGATTTCGGAGCCATGGATGAAAAAGTTGGAATTTTTGGATAAAAAGATTTCGAGTGAACAAGAGAGAATGTAAACATAGAGAGAGAAGTGAGTTTTTAGGGCTTGAAAGAAGATTGTGATGTTTGAGGGAGGTGCCAGTTCGAGACCTTATGAAAGTTTTGAAAAACTGTAAAGCGGTTATTTTTGGAAATTAAAATCAATTTAAAATAAAATCCGAAAAAAAATATCAATCCAAAGATACTGAATTATTCCAATCAATCAAGGCATATATTTGGAAATTAGAGAACGTAAATTTAGAGAACGTACCTTGGATTCTTGCCTTATCAAGAACTTCTAAATATAAAGAAGTATAAGATGAACTAACCTTGCTTCTGAAGTACCAAAAATATGCTTCTGAACAAAGGTTATGCAAATTTGCTTCTGAGCTTTGCTTCTGAGCTCTGCTTCTGAGCAGTTTTGCTTCTGAGCTCTGCTTCTGAACTTTGCTTCTGAGCAGTTTTGCGTCTGAGCTCTGCTTCTAAGCAGTTTTGCTTCTGAGTTCTGCTTCTTAATTCTTTCAAGTGACCTGTTCTCAATATATATATATCTTAAGAAAAGGGATTAGTAATAGCTAATTCGTTTCGAATAAAATTGAAAGACTCTTTATCAAGAGGTTTAGTAAATATATCTGCGAGTTGATTCTTTGTATCAACATACTGAATGTGAACATTTGCATTCTGAACATGATCGCGAATAAAATGATGTTTGATCTCGATGTGCTTCGCTCTTGAATGAAGAAGAGATTCTTGGTTAGATTTATGGCGCTTGTATTGTAGCATCTGATCTCCACATTTGAATCATCAACTCCATAATCTCTTAGCTGTTGTTTTAACCAAAGGATCTGAGTACAACAACTTCCAAGAGATACGTATTCTGCTTCTGCTGTACTGAGAGCAACTGTGCTTTGCTTTTTGGAATACCAGGAAATAAGCATATTTACCATAAGTTGACAGGTTATTGAAGTGCTTTTCCTGTCAATTTTACATCCGACGAGATCTGCATCTGAGTATCCCTTCAGAATGAAATCAGAATCTTTTGAATACCAAAGACTATAAGCTGGATATGTTCCAATATATTTGATAATTCTTTTGATTGCTGTAAGATGCAATTCTTTTAGACATGTCTAAAATCTTGCACATAAGCAGACGCTATAAAGAATATCTGGCCTTGATGCAGTGAGATATAGAAGCGATCCAATCATACTGCGATATAGCTTCTGATCAACTTCTTTTTCTTGTTCATCTTTATCAAGCTTAGACGAATGAGACATTGGAGTTTCCGTCTTCTTGCAATTTTCTAAGCCGAATTTCTTGATAATTTCAAGAGCATATTTCTCTTGATGAATGAATATTCCTTTCTTGGTTTGTTGAATCTGAAGTCCAAGAAAGAATCTTAATTCTCCCATCATGCTCATTTCGAATTCATCCTGCATTACCTTAGAGAAATTCTTGCATAGATATTCATTAGAAGAGCCAAATATAATATCATCAACATAAATCTGAACAATAAGAATATCCTTACCCTGCTTCTGAATAAAGAGAGTAGTGTCAACATTACCTTTAGCGAATTTTTGTTCAGATAGAAAGCTACTTCACCTTTCATACCAAGCACGAGGTGCTTGCTTTAATCCATATAAGGCTTTCTTCAGGGAATATACAAGATCCTTTCCTCTTGATTCCTCGAAGCCAGGAGGTTGCTCGACATAAACTTTTTCTTTGATGTAACCGTTTAAGAATGCACTTTTCACATCCATCTGAAAAAGTGTAAAGTCATTGTAACAAGCATAAGCAAGAAGTAGCATTATGGCCTCTAACCTGGCAACTGGTGCGTAGGTTTCATCGTAATCTATTCCTTCTTCTTGAGAATATCCCTTTGCCACAAGTCTTGCTTTGTTTCTAACCACCTTTCCTCTATCATTCATTTTGTTTCTGAACACCCATTTTGTTCCTATTACAGGACGATTTTTGGGTCTTGAAACGAGCTCCCAAACATTATTGACCTTGAATTTATGAAGTTCTTCTTGAATGGCATTGATCCAATTTTCATCAGTAAGAGCTTCTTCAATTCCTTTAGGCTCAATTTCAGAAACTAATGCTAGATTGCTCATTGTTTCCTTGAATTTCGATCTGGTTCTGATTCCTTCATCCAGGCTCCCCATTATTAGTTCCTTGGGATGACTGGATTTGTGTTTCCAGTTTCTGTTGAATTTCTCGTCTTGAGCATTACTTGGATCATTAGATTCAGATGGTATCACTTCTGCGGTTTGTTGGCTTATTTCTTGATTCTGAACTTCTTCAGAAGCATGATTCTCTTCTGAGTTTTCTTCTGGTTCTGAACGTTGATGTAGTGACGAAACTTGAACATATTCAGATTGATCATTCTGAATCTGAATATTTTCATCAAACTTGACATTCATTGATTCTTCAACACATCGAGAGTTTTTGTTGTAGACTCTGTATGCTTTGCTCATTGTAGAATATCCCAAAAATATTTCTTCATCTGACTTCTCATCAAACTTACCAGCTCGATCATTTGCATTCTTCAGAATGAAGTATTTACAACCAAACACACGAAAGTATGCTAAATCTAGTTTTCTCTCTTTAAAAAGTTCATAGGGAGTTTTCTCAACGATTGGTCTTAAAGAGACACGGTTTAAAATTTAACATGCTATTGACACAGCTTCTGCCCAGAAATGAAATGCAATTTTACTTTCGATCAAGAGAGTTCTTGCCATTTCTTGTAGAGAATAATTTTTCCTCTCCACAACCCCATTTTGTTGAAGTGTGTAAGGAGATGAAAAATTATGGTGAATTCCAAACTCATCACAAAAATTAGAAAAACTTTGGTTTTCAAATTCTCCCCCATGATCAGTTTTGATGCAGGAAATAGAGTAACGTTTCTCATTCTGAATCTTTTTAGAAATTTTTGAGAAGGATGTGAACGCATCATTTTTGTGCGCAAGAAATAAAACCCATGTAAATCTTGAGTACTCATCAACTATAACAAGGCAGTATTTCTTACCTCCAAGACTTAGTATTCTGTTAGGACCAAGATATCCATATGAAGCAACTGCAGAACACGTTCAGATGATACATGATTAACAGATTTAAAAGAGCTTTTTACCTGTTTCCCAAGTGTGCAGGCTGAGCAAAGCTTAGATTTCTCAAACTTTGATTGTGGTAAACCTCGAACTAGTTTCTTGGATGATAGCTTCGAGATATGTTTGATACTGATGTGGCCTAGCTTTCTGTGCCATAGTTCAGATTCATCTTTGATAGAAATAAGACACTTGATATCTTCAGAATCAACATTCAGAAGGTAGATATTTCCATGACGTCGACTAGTGAAAGTTTGCTTCTTGTCTTTGCTAACACCTGAGATTCTGAGTCTTGAAAACAAATTTGATAACCAGAGTCACAGAGTTGACTTACTGAAATCAAATTGTATTTTAGTCCTTTGACAAGAGAGACATTGTTGATCGTGAGATTTCCGATTTTTACAGTGCCTTGGCCAATCACTTTGTCTTTATTCATTCCACCAAACGACACACTTCTACCATTGTAATCTGAAAGTTGAATGAAGTTATCTGGATCACTAGTCATGTGACTTGAGCATCCACTATCCAGAAACCATTTGTCTTTTCTCTTCTTTGATACCTGCAAGTAGAAAGTAACTTACTATTTCTTTGGTACACATGTTTTCTTGGGTGTATTTGAGTTATCACAGTAGATATCTTTCTATTAACAGGTCTCCATACCATCATGCAATTATTTCTAACGTGATTTCTAGCACCGCAGTTTTCACAATGCATTGGATAAAAGGATTTTGTAAACTGCTTTTGAAAATGTCGTTGATATGCAAATTTGGAAGGTTTATGGAAAATTCTTTCATTTGTTTCCGGAAACTTATTTTTGAAATTATTTTCCTTTTTGAAACCAAGACCGGATTTGTTACCATATGGAATTTGTCTGGAAATAATATTTTCCAAGTTTTTTGAACTTTGGGAAAATCTCTTTGAAGTATTTTCAATCTTGGTTTTCAAGGAATCATTTTCTTTCAAGATCAAATCACGATTCTCCTTGATTTGATAAAATTCCTTTTGCAAAAATTCAATCTTGTCTTTTTTAGAATCATTCTGTTGTTTCGAAGAGGAAACTTCCTTTTTCAGAATAGAAACCTTTTTGAGAGCTTCTTTATAATTTAAGCACAACTCATCAATGTATTCCGACACTTCATCTGGTATTTCAAAAGGATGTACCTCAACATTTGAATCTGAATCTGAATTTGACTTTGCCATAAGACATATGTTAGCATAGTCATCCTCGCTATCTTCAGAATCGCTTAGAGTTTCTGCCTTCAATGCCTTTTTGTATTTCTCATACTTGATCTTGTCTTTCTTCAAAAGCGGATAATTGGGTTTGATGTGTCCTGCTTTCTTACATTGGAAACAGATTACATCTTTGTCTTCCTGTTTGTCATTGCTCAAATGTCTCTGATCATTCTTTCTGAATGATTTCTTCCCTTTGAAGTTTCTACCTCTTCGAGCCATCTTTCTAAACTTCTTCACCATGAGAGCAAGTTCTTCGTCGTCTTCATCTTCATGTTCTGAATCTGGCACTTCAAAGTAAATTTCAAATTTTAAAGCAATGGACTTTTTACCTTTTGAATCTCTTGTTTTGTTGGTACGCTCAGTCTCGTATTACTGTAAAGTTCCAACTAGCTCATCAATAGATAGAGGTCTGATTGTTTGACATTCCTGTATTGATGGCTTGATGTAATTCCAGTTATCTGTAAGTCCTCGAAGGATCTTTCTGACTTGCATTGGTTTTGCTACAGGAGTGTCTTATCTTGCAAGACCACTTGCTAGAATTTGAAACCTGTCAATTATTTCAGCAATTGATTCATCGTGCTTCATTTTGAAGGCTTCGTAATCACTTAGCAGAATGCTAAGAGTTGTTTCTTTCACTCTATCAGTTCCCTGGTATGTGACATGAAGTCTGTCCCATATAGCTTTGGCTGAATCTTCTTCTGCAACTCGATTATATAGAGGAATGGATAATGCGCAAAAAAGTGCATGCACAGCTTTAGAATCGAGTCCTTGTCCTTTTTGTTCTTTCTGAATCTGACAGTGTTGTAGTAACATTTGTATTGTTGTTTCCTTCATTTCCAGTGGAGGGGGTTGCTGTTACAACAGGAACTACTCCATTGACAATAACATCCCACGTCAGATCATCTGATGCCTTGAAGAACCACTTCATTTTGTTGCACCACATATTGTAGTCTTTCCCGTCAAAATAAGGTGGTTTGTTGCTGAAATGTGCATCACCAGTTCCTGTGAAATTATTGCTAGACATGATAGATCGTTAGCTCTGAAGTAAAAAACTTCAAGATAATGAGCAACCAAGCTCTGATACCAATTGTTGGATCTAGCAATATCACCTAAAGGGGGGTGAATATGTGATTCTGAACACTTTTAGTATATAATGCAAAAATTAATAGGTTCAGAACATAAACTGAATAAGATCAGTAAAAAGACGTGCAGATAAACTAAACACAACAAGTTGAGTTTAGGGAAAGAGAAATTGCATGCAGTGTTTATAGTGGTTCGGCTTTAGCAAGCCTACGTCCACTCTCCCACGATGACAGCCGATCGGCTGGATTCCACTATGAGTCGATGAAAGGTTACAAGAGATGTCACTCTAATTACTCTTACAATGGAACCTCTCAAGACTAAGAATTTTAAGCTCACAAGAACAAGAGAATGCGAATTTGAACAACTCAGCACTTTGGAATTTTAAGTTGGTGAACTCTCCTGTAACAGTCACCATTGATCTTCTTTTATACTCCTTCAACCTTGAACTAGCCGTTACCAAGATCCTTCAAAGGATCGCTCCTCAATCTCTGATTGGCGCCATCAATATTGATTGACCGAGACTGTACATAGGAAGATCCAGTAGCCGTTGGAGTAGAATCTGAACCCTTCAGATTCAGTCGCCCATACAACCAAATCTTCAGTTTCCATAAGTATAGTTCATCCAAATCTCCAAGATATCTTGTCCACGGAAGGTAATATCCAATCGAGGATATTCTCCTAATTTGATTGGAAAATATTCATGTCAATCAAATCTTACAGACTTCCATAAAAACATGCGGCCAAATCGAAAACCTGCCAAACGTAGGTCTTCGGAATCTGGCATAGAGATATTGCAGAATCTGAACGCTGTTCAGAAGCAGTCTTCTGAACCGAAGAGACTCTCTGAATCTGAACAGATTAGAACAGTAACTCTAAGCTTCTGTAAAGTCCTTGCTGACGTGTCACATAAACTTCTTGAGATAAGTCCTCAAAGGCAACACGAACCTCCCTCTGAAGTCTCCAGAGACAACGTGAACCTCCTTCTGAAGTCTTCAGAGGTAGCACGAATCTCCATCCGAATGCTAGACTTCAACCATCTCAGAAGCAAGTGTGCTACGACTACTCCTTGAGTCTGAACGCCAGTTTTGGAACATTATAAGCTATTGTTTACATGCTCATTCCTGCAGTATTAAAATTATTTGCATTAACTAGATTCTCTCAAAAGAGGGTTAGTTTTGTCAGAATCAAAATATTCAGAGGGAAGGTTTTCTCAACACTGTCCTTCCTGCAACTATTTACACCATTTGAAGTAGTTTCAAGAAAGCCATATTACATAAAACGTTTGTTCAGACGTAACAATTACAGAAGTTAGAAAAAGAATTATTTAACAGTGTGATAAGCCGTTAAGTCGTTGCAACTCACATGAGTCAAACTCCGAAAATGAATCCTTCTAATTGATTCTGATGTATGATTTATAGGGTCAATCCGACCCTATTTTAACAGAGTCAGGCCGACCTAATAATTTTTTCATGGGATATGTGCAGTAAAAGTCCTAAAATTTGTCACGAAAATGCAATTCAATCCTAAAACTTTCAAAAAACTGCAATCAAATCCTAAAAACTTGTCAAATTTCTAAAATCAAGTCTTTCCGTTAATACTATCAATTTGATTAACTAAAAATACTGAAAAAAAATTAATTTTTCTCTCCTACATGACATTAATTATTATTTTTTATTCGGAAATTTTTTAAATATATTTAAAAACTAGAAAAAAATTATTTTAAAAACAGAATTGAAAAAAATAATAATAATGGCAGGGTGGGGCGCTGCCACCACCCATTGCAAGGAGGGGCCAGCAGCCAGCAGCCCTAGGCGAGGGTGGCCAATCCTCGCCTGGCCAAGGCGAGGCCCGATGAGGGTCGCCGGCCCCTTCGTCGATGGGTGGCAGCCCCCTATCAAGTGAGCCCTGCCTTTCTCGTTTTTTTTTTTAAAATAAAATTTTATATTTTCTTCTTATTTTTTAAAATAATATAAATAAAATCTAAATAAAAATAATAAAAGTGCCACGTAGGATAGAAAGATTAATTTAAAAATGATACATCAGCATTTTTCGTTAATCAAATTGACGGTGTTAACGGAAGGACTTGATTGTATCAATTTGATAAGTTTTAAGACTTGATTGTACTTTTTGAAAGTTTTAGCACTCAATTGCACTTTCGTGACAAGTTTTAGAACTTTCGGCGCGCATTATCCCTTTTTTCATTGGAGTGTGGCCATTGACAATTGGGTTGTCGGCCACTTAGACACGGCCACTGATTCTCTTGCCCAAAGGCCCTAGGGCCCAAAGAGCATTTTGGTCCATTGGGCAAAACAATTAAGAAAGGGCCTCCGCAAAATGCCACGTTGTCCTCATATAATAGTCGTCGCAGCTGCAACTCACCTATAATTGAATTCAAAAATTCAACAATACCAACTTGTCAAATACAGTGCTCAATGGAAATGAAAGCATGCACCTTGGCTTGATCAATCACTCACACAGAGAGATAGCTATCTACTCTCGAGCTAGAATCCGAAGTTGAATTTCCCTATACTATGTATGGATTGCAATCTAAAACCACCTGAAATAGAAGAAGTCAAAAGCTTATAAACATAAATGCTACATGTTTCACGAACTTCTCTCCTTCGTTTAACATCCTAGTGCATTCGCCCTCCTCATGCAAATCATAAGGCTCTAATGCTTGATCAAGCACTTCTCACCACATCTGTCATCTTGGAACTCAGCTCTTACTTTGTCCACACTAAGACTAACAAGGATGAAAGAAGTATCTGTCATTTTGCGACCTTACTCCTGTCATTTTAACATCAATTCATCCTCCTCCAGCTGTTTAACCACAAGTCATTTCCATAAGCTCCCCTTTTATATCCTCGAATTTCGGCAAACATAACTGCAGATGACCACTACTGAATCTTACGGCTCTTCAAATCCCCAAATTTAGTTCCCTCAACTAGCATGTCTGTGGCGAAAGGCACATATCCTAAAGACAGAAAACTAGCCAACCGGTCAAAATGAAATGAGCGACGAACTGTGGGTTAAAATCAAAGGAACCACATGACTTGAAATTTGGTTATCTTCCAAACGTAACTCAATAACGTTTCTTGATGTTCTCTGGAAAATGAAGTGGAACAAAAAAAAAGATCCGTCCCACCTGCAAGTATTCACATCATTTAAGAAAGAACATATTGGTCGTGATGGACAGATTTCTCCTGATTGCAAATTTAAAAGTTGCAATCATTTGGCACTGTGGCTGGATTAATTCATAAATTGCCAAACTTGTCTTGGCTAAGTAAAGGAGATCTTGCAAGTTAGATGTCCAAATTTTTCATTATTGAAATTCGACAAGCATCAACTTGAAATAATCAACAAAAGTTATAGGAAATATTCTCTAGTGAACTCAGCCTCAAAAACTGTCCTGTTCCATATTTCATTTCGAAATCTGGATACGCCCTTAAATGAAACTTCATCCTTAAAGATTGTCATTAAAATCCCCAAAAATCTTAATAATCATTCCAGTAATTCTTCTGTTTCTCTTGCCAAAAGTTTGAAATTCATACATGACCATAAAATTTATGAATATCCACCAAACAAACGTCAAATAATGCACTTAAAGCCACCAATAATCTCGAATACCACTTTTCACTTTTCCCCTTCCAACCTTAGCACTCAATCGCAGTGAAGACTCGATACCTGTCTCCTACGGGCCCTAAATTGGAATCGGCATCGGTGTTTCTCAACACTAAAGCAACAGTTCAATTAACAGGCACCACAAAATCAGGACACCAGCATCTACTCACATATCAATTTCATCCTTGCAATTTGCCAAACACCTATCTCAAATAACCAGCCAAAATTATAAAAATCTCCCGATGTGGAGCTCCAAGGGTCACCCAAATCTATAGCTATCACTCATTCCACAAACTCCAACAGTTATTCGACTGTGTGTCTCTAACATCAGTATATAACGTGCCCCCTGGGCCCTCTCAAATGACGTAACCCATTAATTTGAAAAACTTGAACTTCAAAATTTCTTATAGTAACCTATTACTCGAAATCAAAACATAAGAAAAGACACTAGCATCAATCCAAAACTCTTCTGCAGCATATTTCTTTCTATTCCGGACACTAGCATTTACTCACCACAAAAATCAAATTCATCCGCTAAAATTTCCGAAAAACCAATCTCAATATTACAAAAATCATTTCGAATCAAGCTCAAATAATGACCCAAAATCATCGAAATCATTCCGCAATCAACTCAACTTCAGAAGTTAGAGAAATCAATATTGCAAAAATCATTCTACTCTGAGTTTCTCTCTACTTCGTATATCATGACTGCCCCTTAAATGAAGTTGTCCACTAATTTGCAGAACATCAACCTCAAATTCCTTCAGGGAACCTATGAATCGATATCGAATGCATAACACTAGCATCAACCCAGAAATTATTCTGTTATTTATTCTTTGTAGAATTGGGACACTAGCAATTACTCACCTCAAATAAATTTCTCCCTTGGATTTGCCAAACCTCGATGTAAAAAAAAGGCACCAAAAATCATTTCGTTTAACCTCAAATAATCTCCCCAACTTATAGAAATCATTCCGAAATCAACTCACCCTTCAGAAGTTGTAGAAATCCATACTCTTATAATCATTCTATATTGTATCTATCTCTAACATCACGCCTTCTCCCTTAAATGAAGTTGTCCACGAACTTGTAGAATATCAACTTCAAAATTCTAACGGAAACCTTGACTCAATATCAAAACCTAAGAAAACAAAACACTAGCATCAACCCCAAAATCAGAACACTCGCCTCAAATTTTATCCCTGAATGTGCCAAACATTAATCTCAAATAACCACCTTGATTTTAAAACATTCAGCAGTCAAGCTCAATCACTCACCCGAAATCAGAGAATTCATTCCGAAGTCAACTCACCTTCAAAAGGTATAGAGATAAATACTCCAACTACCATTCCACTTCATGTATCTCTCTCAAAACATCAGTATATCACCTATGCCCCCTTAAAAGAAGTTGTCCACTAATTTGACGAACATCAACCTAAAAATATCATAAGGGTATCTTTGACCTGAACTCAAACATTAACAAATAGAACACTAGCAACAACCACAAAATCATCCCGCTCAATACTTAACTATTAAATCAAGGAACTAGCATAGACTCCCCTCAAGTGAATTTCATCTTTGAATTTGCCTCACATTTATCTCAAATAATAGCACAAATTTACAGAAACCATTCCGTAACAAAATCACTTCAAAATCATAAAAATCAAGACAAGACAACAATCATTCTACTCTGTGCTGCTCTCATTAATGCATCCCATCTACCCCTCAAAATATCTTAAGAGGGCCGGTGACCTAAGTAGCACCGACACCGGCACGCGACACAACACGCTGACAAGTCATTTATCAAGAAATAGAGAATTTCGACACGTTACATATTAAATGTATAATTTATATATACACTAAAAACATTAATCCACCATTTGTGAATATCATTCATTGTTTTGACTTGACAAATTCAACTACATTCCATAAAATGTAAAATGTACGTATATAGCTCTCTTCACTTTTTCATCATTGAATCCCACATGCCATAAACTAAGTGAAGATAAGGCTTGTCGGTGTCACATAGTCTAAGCATGTCATAAATAGGAAATATACAAGCAATTGAATCCCACCAAAAATCATCCAACACCTTCTCCTCGACAAACTTGGACCTCCCTTGATTATCATCTCGATAAATATTCCATTTGTCATAAATAACCATGCTTTGAAGACCACCTAAGCATCACAATAGTCGAAGCAAAACGTGCATCCGCTACGGAAAGCAACTTCAAGTTAACAAACTCGTTGTATATTGCTAATCTCATAGAATGGTTCATGATGAATTGTTTGATTTGCATAACATTCTCAACAGTCTTTGAAATCCAATTACATTCCTCATAAATTACTTGATTGGTCTCCACATACTTTGCGGCACAAATGTTCTTCAAAGAAAGATTAAGGGTGTACACCACACATGGCGTCCAAACAATGGATGGAAATTCTTGCATAAGGAGTTGTCCCGCGCCCTTACAATTTGAAGCATTATGTGTAATTACTTGGACCACATTCTCATGCCCAATTTCATTGATTACTTTTTTCATTAAGTTAAAAATGAAATGCATATCGTTTGTTTCTCCTTTGCGAGTCACTCCATCCATCACAATACTTACACTCTTCTCCCTCCACATGTTTCCAATAGGTGCACTATAATATTTGCCTTCTCTTTTTGCAACAAAGTGATCCTCAATATTATGATTAGGGGCATAAGTGAAAGCGGATTGAAAGTAAAGGTTGGCAAGCCCGCCAAATGAAACATCCTAGCAATCTTATAATCTAAACGTTCTCGTTGAGTAATGTAAAATGCCTTCTCAATTGATCCTCCACCACCACTAATCGAAAAACTAGAAGGGGGGCAAAGGTACATTTTTAGGCTCGTTACTCATTAATCTAGTATCGACCTCTTCAAAAGACCCTCTTTTTTTTCCACTTTTCCGCATTTTCCAATTCCTTTTCCACTTATCATCAACAAATGGGCCATTAACTCTCGTGAATGAACTCTTAAAATCTTTTTCACAAAAATTGCATTTTCAAGACAAATTCCCTCCCGCATCGCTATGAGTAGCTAACTTAGTAATATACCTCCATAGTGATTTATTCAAATC
This sequence comes from Lenwebbia sp. NSW1173648, assembly GCA_029784005.1. Classification (NCBI taxonomy): domain Eukaryota; kingdom Viridiplantae; phylum Streptophyta; class Magnoliopsida; order Myrtales; family Myrtaceae; genus Lenwebbia; species Lenwebbia sp. NSW1173648. The sequence continues at coordinate 25,655,406 of JARCGZ010000009.1, read as the reverse complement.
TTCATTGCTAGTTATAGGTGGTCGTGTACCAAAAGTGCTACTATCCATGCTTGAAGTCATAAAAAAAATTACAAGAACTACATTAATCGTGATATGATTTTGCCATTATTTTTTTCATTCTATTGCAATATACCAATGATATGAGGTTACAATGGATGTGCTTATTATCATACATGTTTGTTTTTTCTTTTTTGCCATCACATTTACTTGTAATATATATTAAATTTATAGTTCTTGTACTTGTATTTTTTGTAGAATGACTACAAACATGGATACAGCACTTCTAGTGCACGACCACTTAATCTAGCAATGAAGATTTGAATAAACCATTATGGAAGTATATTACTAAGTTAACTAATTTTAGTGATGCGGGAAGAAATTTGTCTTGGAAATGCAATTTTTGTGAAAAAGATTTTAAGAATTCATACACAAGTTAGGGCCCATTTGTTGATGATAAGTGGAAAAGCAATTGGAAAATGTGGAAAAGTAGAAAAAAGGATCTTTTGGAGATGGAAAAATTAAATGAAGAGGTCAATGGTCAATACTAGATTAATGAGTAACGCGCCTAAAAATATACATTTGCCCCTTCTAATTTTATAGTTAGTGGTGGTGGGATGGATTCATACTTTGACTCCAAAAAAAAGGAAGATTGGCAGTGGGATCAATTGAGAAAGCATTCAACATGACTCAACGGGAACGTTTAGATTGTCGTTTAACCTAGCAAGGAACCCTTACTTTCAATCCGTTTCACTTATGCCGCTAACCATGATATTGCGGGGTATGTACCATTGAAATATAATTTGTTGAGGACTACTTTGTTGCAAAAAGTGAAGACAAATATTTATAGGTTGTGTGCACCTATTAGAAACATGTGGAGGGAGAAGGGTGTAAGTATCGTGAGTGATGGATGGAGTGACTCACAAAGGAGAACACTTACTAATTTTATGGCGTTATCGGATGGAGAACCTATGTTTATAACATCGGTTGATTGTCGAGAGAAACTGAAGATATCCATTCCATTTTTAACTTATTGAAAGAAGTAATCAATGAAATTGGGCATGATAATGTAGTCCAAAAACTTACAGATAATGCTTGGAATTGTAAGGGTGCAGGACAACTCATTGAGCACGAATTTACATCCATTGTTTGGACGTCTACATACACTAAATCAAGCTTTGAAGAACATTTGTGCCACAAAGAATTTGGAGACCAGTCAAGAAATTTATGAGGAATGTAGTTGGATTTCAAAGATTGTTGGGAATGTTATGCAAATCAAACATGTCATCATGAACCATTCCATGAGATTAGCAATACAATTGAGTTTGTTAACTTGAAGTTGCTTTCTGTAGCAGATGCACATTTTGCTTCGATGATTAAGATGCTTATGAGGTTTAAGTTAATAAAAAGTGATCTTCAAACCATGGTTATTTGTGACAAATGAAATATCCATCGAGATGATAATTAAGGGAGGGCTAAGTTTGTCAAGGAGAAGGTGTTGGATGATTTTTGGTGGCATTCAATTGATTATATACTTTCCTTCATGGCTCCTATTTATGACATGCTTAGAATTTGTGACACCGAAAAGCCTCGTCTTCACTTAGTTTATGACGTGGGATTCAATAATTGAAAAAGTGAAGAGAGCTATCTATGGGCATGAAGTGAAAAGCCTAGATGAGGAGTCCACATTTCATGAGGTGATTCATACAATTCTTGTGGATCGTTGGAATAGGAATGGCACTCTACTTCATTGCTTGGCACATGCCTTGAATCCTAGGTATGTTCTAAAATTGTATGAGATTATTACTTTATTAGTTATTCTTTCTTTGACATGATAATATAATACCCCTTTTACTTATTATTGTTTGTTATTTTTATTTTATTTTATTAAATATAGTACTATAGTGATAAATGGCTCAAAGGATAAGGAGATCAACCAAGAAATACTCAAATGCCTTAGGAAACACTTTCCTAACTTGGATGAGCGCAACAAGGTGAATTTGGAGTATGTAGATTTTGCTAGCAAAAATGAAGATCTTAAAGAATTTGATTCCGTTCAAAATCGGTATTCTATAGATCCTAAGGCTTGGTGGGTTAATCATGGTGCATGTGCACCTATGCTTCAATGCATAGCTTTAAAGCTTCTTGCACAACCTTCTTGTCCATCATTTGCCGAGACGAATTGACGTTCTTACTCCTTTCTGCACTCGGTGAGAAGAAATAAAATGACCCCAAAATGACCTCAACCTTCGTCTTCTATCAATAAAAAGCCCACAATATGCAGAAGGAGAGACCAATATGTGGGATATTGGCGGAGATGCATTTAACAAGTTTGAAGATGTTGGGGTGCTTGTCTTTCATTAGATAAGCCAGAGATGGAGTCTATTGTTTTTCAGGAGTGGATAATGTAGACAAAGACAATCCACATTTAACCATCAAATTATACATTAGTAGAAAGAAGCCTTTCAATGGAAAAACTTGTGTCAAGAAAAGCCATGTTCTATTTAAATGCCCTAGAAAACAAATGGGTCCAAAAAAAAAAGAACAATTTAGTCCAAATGTGAAAAATTGCAGTTATTTGAGAAGAAGTCTCAAGTAAAATATGACCTTTCAGTAGAAAAACGGAACTTTTCACAAAACTAATGACTACTGTCACCGAGAGCTTCAACTTTTTAATAAGAACGTAAAGAAAGGACGTCAAAGATTATTTGAAAGAATCTCTGTGAATAAAATTTTGCAACAAAAGCCATAGACTATTCAATTGCCGTGGAAATAGAATGTGAGGAAATTTTTTTTTGTCAAAAATGAAGTGCTTCAAAACGTAGAAAGTTGCACTATATTGAAGAAGTCTCGTGTAAAAATGACCCATAAAAAAAAGGAACCTTTTACAAATAGAAAGAGTAGTCACCGCAATTTTTTATCGAGAAACGTAACAAAAAGATGACAAGTTTACCTGAAAGGTCTTCGAAAAATTGGCTTCTGAACAAACTACAAAAACTCTATATCACAACGAAGTCATCAGCACTGAAGCATGCATAAAAAGTCTTTGGGTGAAAGCTCGTAGTAAAAAAAAGCTTGTTAGTGGAAAAAGTTGTTTCAAGAAAGGCCATATACTACCTTATTTGCCCGGAAAAGTGAATGTGAGGAGTTATTTTGGAATAAAATACAACCTTTCAAACAAGAACGTCACTTTCTACAAAAATAATGAGTCTTGTTACGGAGATGTCAAAAAAGATGCCAAGATTACTTGAGAGGGATTGATAATAATTTTCTCTGTCAAAACAAAGTCCTTTGCACCCACGATTGCATAAAAAACCCCAAGTGTGAAAAATTGCAACAGAAAGAAGCCTTTTAGGGAAGAAGCTGCATCCTATGAAGCACCGACACGTTGCCGGAGCCACAGTGTCGGTGTCGGACACGTGTCGCGTGTCCAACACGCGTCCGACACGTTTGGACACGTCCGGACACGCGGTCAACGCGTGTCAGACTTCGGACACGAAGTCAACGAGCCGGACACGCCGGCGACCCGCATGTCCGAAGAAGGATCTGGTGGAGGTGGGAGGAAAAGAGGAACTGGAGGAGCACTTGATAGCGGAGGACGTCGGCAAGGGAGGTGGGGGAGAGGCGGCGCGTGAGGTCGAAGGAAGCGAGGTAGGCGGTGGGGACGGCAAGAACGGTGACGGCGAAGCGTTGGGCCAGATCAAGGCGACGGTGGTGGAGAGGACGGCGGTGAAGGCGGAGAGCTCCGAGGAGATGACTAGTGCTCAACGGTCTCTCTCTGTTATGCCCTAAGAACCACCATGGGAGGACCCTTTCGTGCTCCATGGTCTCTAATGAAGATAGAGAGTGCAAGTGGAGAGGAGGAGAGAACAAAGCAGAAAAGGGAGAGAGAAAAGTGATTGACAGAAGAGAAGCGAGTAATCAATGAGGACGAAGAGGCCACAGCAGGCGTGCGATGGCGTGGGGAGGGGAAGGGGGTGAGTTAATTGGTGGTGGAGTCCAGCGATGAGAGAGAGGGAGAGTATCTGACATTTGAGGAACTCGAGAATTTACTTTTCTATTTCAAAGATTTTTCTCACTCTCCAGTTTCATGTATTGCTGAAATGAAATTGTAATTGAATTTATTAATTCGAAATAATGAATTATATTAATAAGCTGTGAATTAATATTTTTAGAGTAAATTTTTTTTTTACTTATTTGTTTGTAGATTTAAATTAATTTAATTTAATTGAAATAATTATAAAAATAATAATTTATCATGTATATATAAAAATTAAATTAAATATACAACGTGTCCTAACATGACGAAATTCTTTATTTTTTAAAAATGACGTGTCGACGTGTCTTGTCGTGTCGCGTGTCGCATGTCGGTGTTGATGTTACTTAGGCTGCATCAACAAAAGCCATGAACTATCCGAATTGATCTTCATATAGAACGTATTGGGAAAAAAAAAAAAAAAAACCAGCTTCAAAAGGCGAAAAGTTGCAGTTACTTTTGAAGAAGTCTCATGTGACCTCTTTCAAAGAAAAACGGCACTTGCTCCAAAATAATGAGTTTTCTCACTGAACCAAAAGATGCCAAGATTATTTGAAAGGGTTGCTTTTGAAAAACATACCAAAATTATATGTAAACAAAGTCCTCTGCACTTAAAAAAAAAAAAGGGCTTTTTCCAAAAATATGGTAAAAAAAATTGCGAATTTACGTGTTTTTTCAAAATATTTACACATTTACGGCATATGCGGCTGTTATGCAGCCGCACAATGCTTTGTGCGCCTGTAATACAGCCGCACATCTTATGTGTTTTTTTTTTACTTTTTTTTTCTTTTTATATTTATAATAACATTTATTTATAACGTCTATATTTATATAACCTTATAAATATAACATTTTTTTCTTTTTAAATCTTCTTTTTATAAGTAATTATTAATAATTAATTTAAAATTTATTAAGACGTATAATTAATAAATAATTTAGTATTTATGTAATTAATTTGTTTAGTATGTGAATAATTAATAGAAATAGATAAAATAATAGATAAAATTGCTAAAAAAAATAAAAAGAAAAATGCATAAAATAAATTGGTAAGATACATAAAGATGAAATATCCAGATTAAAAGAAAGTGCAATAGTAGATAACAATCCATGAACTGAAAAAAAAAATCCGGCAAATAAACAGTGTAATAATAGATAACAATCCACAACCCAAAAGTATCCCTGATGATGATGTCGTCCTACTACGTGGCCTCCTGTTCCGCAACTGGGTTGTCTCCGTCGTTCGGCAGGTCTAGTGTTGTACATAGGACGAGGACGAGGTTCCGAATGAGTAGGAAGTGTAGATGACGAAGACATATCATATGATGGGAAGTGTAGCTGTGAAGTGGGTACATCATCAAAATGAAAAAATAGTCCATGCTGAGACAGTACATATTCTACGATAGGACTTGCGTAAAAAGGAGAGAAATCAGATGACATATCATGTCTATAGGAACTCTGAGAATCATCAAACGCTCCTCGAGTAGAGAAAATATTTTGAGCGGGAGTCTGGGACTGTTGATTCTCACGAAAAGCAAAAGCGAATCCCTCATAAAATTGGCTGGCAAACTGGCTGAACCTTGGAGAGAAATCTATCGTGCTGCTGAGGACCGTAAACTGTGACTGTGTATGATAGGGCATGGGGTAGGGGACGGCATCATCAGCTGAATGAGCTCGAGTGGTCCTCTGGGTCGACTGAACGGTCTCAAGTGGGTCATCCTCGTGCGGCCCAATGGATGCTGCTGTAGGTGCTGGTTGGGGTGGTGGCATCATTGTAATCCGCATCTCCTCATCGTACGCGAATAACATTGCCTTAGTTATCCTCGCTGTAGCCTGCGTGTTCTCGCGAGATGTAACGGAACTTAATTGTAGGATTTGTTCCATGCCATCACCTTATTCAGGAAATCAAAGTCAACAGAAGTTGTCAAATGCCAATAATTTATATTACTAAAAAAATAATTAATGAAGTAAATTAAAAATGTTTCACGAACAACTGCACCCATTGCGCCTCCCTTGTAAAGAATCCATCTCCGTGTGTGTCTATGGTACCACTCCATATATTCTGAATGATAGTGAAGTGGCTCCATTGCAGGAATACCATGGACAATATAGTTATGACGATCGTCCCATATATCAATCCATTGTCTGTGAAAATCGACCTAATTCTTTCTAGATTGCCTTAAATCAGTATCATGAAAGGCTTTTGGATCATGGGAAGAAATAGGTATTGGCTGCTGCATACCAAACTATCGAAGTATTCTATCTGGATAATGCTACTCAACGATGTGAAAATAGATGAATGGGACACGAGCCCTCCAAATGTGTTGTCCCTGCAATTAGTAATTTTGTAGAGTTTGGAGAATGGGATCAGTGTAGGGCTCCTAGTAATCTGTTATCGTATTAAAGCACATCAAATTAAATGAACAAATTACAAAAAGAATTAAAACTAACATTACATTGAACTCGTTGATTGCTATCATTACTTACATCTGCGGATGCCATTCTATCAAATTGGTAACGCAGATGTGGCAAAGTATGTGGAGGGATCTCTGTTATCTGTCGGGCTTGACTCCAGCTGCATAAACAAAAAACAAGAACAGTTAAATATATTATAGGCACTGAAAAAAATTTGTGACCCAAGAACTGAAAAAGCAATAAATCACATACCGACTACCAAGAGGTGCATTTGGTAAAGGGTTACGATTTTTTATGGATGGGGAGACACAGCTGAAGCGATCCCAAGCCCACATCTGCAATACATGTAGGGCACCACTGATTTGGTGCACTGATGGATCGATCGCATTACATATCTCCCTATACAACCACGCAAGTACTGCTGAACCCCAACCGTATCTAGTAGGATGGTCAAGGTCCTCCAATAGTGGAAGAAAAATCAAACAATTTGTCTAAAAAGATACATCCTCCAAGCAACCGTAGAATGAATGCCCTAGCATGCTGTTGTATGGTAACCTCGTTGGTATCGCCAGGAATTACACCAAAACGTTCTCTCAACCAGGCTAATCGGACCACTGAACCACGCAACTGGGGTGGGCGATCACCAAGTAGATCCTCACAAAGAGCGCCACAATCCGTAGTAGTGGGGCCAATAATTGCATCTTCTTCAATGGGAAGTCCTGTAAGAACCGCGATGTCCTGCAATGTGATCGTGCACTCACCTTCCGGCATATGAAAGGTGTGAGTCTCGGGTCTCCACCTCTTGACCAAAGCTGTAATCAAATGCCAATCAAGTGCCCAAAATCTCATTGAATAAACTTCAAAAAATCCCGAAGCTCTAAGATATGGTATTATCCGGTTATCAAGTTCAGGTATCTGTAGCGTCGATGCATCTCGCCTACATGTAAGAACTTGATTCTGGTCTATTTGTAAAATGTTACATTAAACGTTAGTAGCAATTTTATTTCGATACAAAACATACAAATGACATATCAACTGCTAAATTTCTTAATTATCTCAGCGTCCCATACGGCCTGTGATCTATGTCGGGCCTGCCGTGTAAGTAATGAATCATCCTCAGTTTCCGGCTTGATGTAATTCCACTGTTCCATGTCTACAAATGGAAACAATACATCTAAATAAATCTCGCACAATTATGATATTGTAATATTACAAAAATCAAATATCTAAATTGCATAATTCATATATATAAATTGAGAAACTATTATGGAAATCAGATATATTACATTTAATGTTCACATACTACGATAACAAGTCAATACAAAGCAGAAATTTAATAATTCATATATATAAACTGGGAAACTGTTATGGAAATCATATATATTACATTCACTGTTCACATTATACGATAACAAGTCAATACGATAAGAAATTAATACAAATCACATTAATGTTCTATTCTCGACCCGATTTGTATGCACAAGTTTGCTTATTGTGCCCTGATTTTCCACAGTTGCTGCAATGGTTACGCGAAGTGCTACTGCTCGGCATACTCCAATCCATCTCATTACGTATCCGTGATGCACGGGGCCTTCCTTTCCTCTTAATACGATTTGGGTCTAGCACTAATGACAGCTCCTCAGGTTCAGGCTAGTAAGCAGAATGCCTCAATGGATAAAACATGTACTGATAGCATTCAAGTGTTCTATCCAACATATAGAAGTCATCTACAAACACATGGTAATCATAAGCATATTGTCGACATGCTGCAATTACGTGGGAACATGAGACTTTCAACTCTTGAAATTTTCCACATGAGCACGTTTGCAGGTCTAGGTAGACTGTGTGTTTCTGGCCCCCGGATCCAACTGCTCTATTATATCTAGTTTTAACTTCAAAAATTCCTCTATCAAAGTCGAACCATACCACATCATGCCCATTTTGCAATTTGACTGTTTCGCTCGCGTGTTTCACTCGCAAATTGAGTATATCGACATCCCAGTTCCTTCTGCGTCATGTATGTCTTTCTTCTGGTGTCAAAATAATGGACCAACTGATAAAATATCTTCTTGGCCATAGCTGTTATTGGCAGAGCACGAAATCCTTCAGCATCCCATTAACAGATTCATTGTCATCGATCCATAACTCCTTCCGTAAGCATCATAAGTCTTCGTCCATTTCTCCCTTGGAATCTGGTCACACCATTCAGCAATTTTTGGATCTCACTCCCTAATTCGATTCATGATGGACTCAAACTTCCACTGTTGATTCTCGTAAGCTGTACATTACAACAATAATAAGTAATTGTTATACAATAAACAACCAATTGTGCTACCAAATTTATAAAATTTCAAAATTTACACGCCATCTAAACAAGTTTTTTCCCTTCAGTATTTTTGAACTTTGTATTGTAGTTGCTGAGAATGTGCCGAATGTAATATCTATAGTGGCCATGTGGAGTGCGCCACCCTTCTGTCTCCATTGCTCTCTCAATCCGAATATGCCTGTCTGATATTACACAAATATTTTTTCTACTAGTGATATACTTCCGCAACAGATCCATAAACCAAATCCAATTATCAATATTCTCCTTCTTGACTACAGCAAAAGTCAATGGAAATATATGATTGTTGCCATGAAGTGAGGCCGTACAAAGGAACATTCCCCGATATTTCTTGTACAAAAAAGTCTCATCAACAAATATCACAGGACGACAACTTTTGAAGCCTTCAATCGTCTGCTTGAAAGTTCAGAACATCCGTTTGAAAACCTTATAAGTCTGATCTAGTTCTCCTTTGACCCATTTCAGGTTATCATCGATCGCAAAATGAGAACCTGGATCATTAACTCCACCACATTCATAAACTTTCTCAACCTACCATAGGACTCATCACATCCTCCAAAAATTTTAGCAATCGTCATTTGTTTAGCTCCCTAAGATTTACGATAAGTAGGTTCGAAGTCCAGCTTGTCTTTAATCTCGGCCATTAGTAGCTTGATTTTGATATCTGCTTGGGCGGCAATCATTACTTCTATACGGTTGCATAGGTACTTCTGATCAAGTTGCCGATGATCCATTGACATTTCAAGATTAGTACATGTATGTGGCCCATTATACTTAGTTATTTTCCAAAATATGGTACCTGCTTGATTAGTTGTACAGAGCCTCCAACCACACTGTCCATTTGGATTACCACACTTTATCACATATGTTTCCTTCGTTATCTCATCACTACGAAACTGACGATTTCTTCTCAGTGAATTCTCTTTCGCAGCCAACTGTACCGCATCCCGTGATGAAAATAACATCTCAATATCAAAATTTTTATGGATCAAACATATTACGGCCCGGCTTAGCTCTTGTATCAACTTACATCATATCAAAGTCAATCTCTGAATAGGGCGATGGATGTACCAATGAAAAAATGGGATTACTACAATGGGTGTTGTAATAAGCATCCATATTGTTACCTCCATGACGCTCTTCTACCATATAACTACCATCACCATCGCTTTCGTCATAACTATCGAGCCACAAGTCTATCTTTTTCATCACTATCATCATCATCATCATCACACTCCACGTACTGATTATCCAGACCAATATCATCTTCATCAACATTCGAACCTCCCCCAGCTGAAGCATTTATCACTTATTCATATACTATTGTATAAAACTGTAAAAACCTCATAGAACCACATTGAAGTGCAAACTTCAAGATTATCTTAACTGTAGCATTATTATCCACCTCCACAATGTCATATCTAATATACCCAAGTGTTAGAACCGATTGTCTAAACATCAAACTACGACTATAGACGTAAATGTGTATATATTTTAAAAATCGGCTCTAACACCCGGGAGTATTGGATATTTCACTGTAGAGGTGAATAATGATGCTACAATTAAGATAATCCTAGAGTTTGCACTTTAGTGTGATTCTATGGGGTTTTTACAGTTTTATGCAATAGTAGATGAACAACAAGTGATAAATGCTTCAGCTAGGGAAGGTTCAAATGTTGATGAAGATGATGTTAGTCTAGATAATCAGTACGTGGAGTATGATGATGATGATGATGATGACCTGTGGCTCAATAGTGCTGACGAAAGCGATGGTGGTGATATGGTAGATATATGGTAGATGAGGATCATTGAGGTAACAATATGAAGGATTACTACAACACCCATTGTAATAATCTCATTTTGCCATTGGTACATCCACCGCCCTATTCAAAGATGGACTTTGATATGATGCAAGTAGATACAAGAGCTAAACCGGGCCGTAATATGTTGTTTAATCCATCAAAAGACTATGATGTTGGGATGTTATTTCCATCACGGGATGCGGTGTAGTTGGCAGCGAAAGAGTATTCGCTGAGAAGAAATTATCAGTTTTGCAGTGATGAGATAAGGAATGAAACATATGTGATAAAGTGTGGTAATCCAAATGGACAGTGTGGTTGAACGCTCCGTGCAACTAATAAAGCGGGTACCATATTTTAAAAAATAACTAAGTATAATGGGCCGGATACATGTAATCCTCAAATGTCAAGGGATCATCGGCAACTTGATCAGAAGTACCTCTGCAACTGTATAGAAGCAATGATTGTCACTCAACCAGATATCAAAATTAAGCCACTAATGGCCGAGATTAAAGACAAACTAGGCTTCAAACCTACTTATCGTAAAACTTGGGGAGCTAAACAAATAGCGATTGCTAAAATTTTTGGAGAATGGGATGAGTCGTATGGTAGGTTGAGAAAGTTTACAAATGTGATGGCGTTAAAGATTCCAGGTTCTCATTTTGCGATCGATGATAACCTGAAATGAGTTAGAGGAGAACTAGATCAGACTTGCAAGGTTTTCAAACGGATGTTCTGAACTTTCAAGCAGACGAATGAAGGTTTCAAAAATTGTCGTCCTGTGATATTTGTTTATCAGACTTTTTTGTACAGGAAATGTCGGGGAACGCTCCTTTGTACGGCCTCACTTGATGGCAACAATCATATATTTCCATTGGCTTTTGCTGTAGTTGAGAAGGAGAATATTGATAATTGGACTTGGTTTATGGATCTGTTGCGGAAGTATGTCACTAGTAAAAAAAATATTTGTGTAATATCAGACAGGCATATTCGGATTGAGATAGCAATGGAGATAGAAGGGTGTCGCCCTCCACATGGCCACTATAGATATTAGATTCGGCGCATTCTCAATAACTACAATACAAAGTTCAAAAATGCTAAAGGGAAAAAACTTGTTTAGATGGCAGGTAAATTTTGAAATTTTATAAATTTGGTAGCATAATTGATTGTTTATTATGTAATAATTACTTATTATTGTTGTAATGTACAGCTTACGAGAATCAACAACGGAAGTTCGAGTCCATCATGAACCGAATTAGGGAGTGGGATCCAAAAACAGCTGAATGGTGTGACTAGATTCCAAGGGAGAAATGGACGAAGGCTTTTGACGCTTACAGAAGGAGATATGGATCGATTAGTTGAATCTGTTCATGGGATGTTGAAGATTTTTCGTGCTCTGCCAATAGCAGCTATAGTCGAGAAGATATTTTAACAGTTGGTCCATTATTTTGACACCAGAAGAACGACATACATGACGCAGAAGGAACTAGGATGGTGATATACTCAATTTACGGGGTGAAACACGCGAGCGAAACAGTCAAACTGCAAAATGGGCAAGATGTGGTACGGTTCGACTCTGATAGAGGTATTTTTGAAGTTAAAACTGGATATAATAGAGTAGCTGGATCCGAGGGCCAAAAACACATAGTCCACCTAGACCTGCAAACGTGCTCATGTGAAAAATTTCAAGAGTTGAAAATCCCATGTTCCCACGTAATTCCAGCATGTCAAAAATATGCTTACGATTATCATGTGTTCGTAGATGACTTCTATACGTTGGATAGAACACTTCGATGCTATTAGTACATGTTTTATCCATTATGGCATCTTACTTACTAGCCTAAACCTGAGGAGCTGCCATTAGTGCTAGACCCAAACCATATTAGGAAGTAAGGAAGATCCTGTGCATCACGGATACGTAATGAGATGGACTGGAGTACGCCGAGCAGTAGCACTTCGCGTAACCATTGCAGCAACTGTGAAAAATCAGGGCACAATAAACAAACTTGTGCATACAAATCGGGCCGAGAATAAAATATTATTGTGGTTTGTATTAATTTCTTATCGTATTGACTTGTTATCGTATTATGTGAACAATGAATGAAATATATATAATTTACGTAACAGTTTCTCAGTTTATATATATGAATTATTAAACTTCTGCTTTGTATTTACTTGTTATCGTAGTATGTGAACATTGAATGTAATATATCTGATTTCCATAACAGTTTCTCAATTTATATATATAAATTATGCAATTTAGATATCTGATTTTTGTAATATTACAATATCATAATTATGTGAGATTTATTTAGAAGTATTGGTTCCATTTGTAGACATGGAACAAAGGAATTACATCAAGCCGGGAATTGAGGATGATTCATTACTTACACGATAGGCCCGACATAGATCACAAGCGGTATGGGACGCTGAGATAATTAAGAAATTTAGCAGTTCGATATGTCATTTGTATGTTTTGTATCGAAATAAAATTGCCACTAACGTTTAATGTAATATTTTACAAATAGACCAGAATCAAGTTCTTACATGTAGGCGAGGTGGATCGACGCTATAGATACCTGAACTTGATAACCGAATAATACCATATCTTATAGCTTCGAGATTTTATGGAGTTTGTTCAATGGGATTTTGGGCACTTGATTGGCATTTGATTACAGCTTTGGTCGAGAGGTGGAGACCCGAGACTCACACCTTTCATATGCCGAAAGGTGAGTGCACGATCACACTGCAAGATATCGCGGTTCTTACAAGACTTCCCATTGAAGGAGATGCAGTTACTGGCTCCACTACTACGGATTGGGGCACTCTTTGTGAGGATCTACTTGGTGATCGCACACCCCGGTTGCGTGATTCAGTGATCCGATTAGCCTGGTTGAGAGAACATTTTGGTGTAATTCCTAGCGATGCCAATGAGGTTACCATATGGCATTCATTCTACGATTGCTTGGATGATGTATCTTTTCAGACAAATCAGGTGTTTAGTTTAATTTTTCTTCTACTATTGGAGAACCTCGAGCATCCTACTAGATACAATTGGGGTTCAGCAACACTTGCGTGGTTGTATATGGAGCTATGTAATGCGACCGATCCATTAGCGCACCAAATCAATGGTGCCCTACATGTATTGCAGATTTGGGGGTGGGATCGCTTCAGTTGTGTCTCACCATCCATCAGAAACCCATAACCCTTTACCAAATGCACCTCTTGGTAGTTGGTATGTGATTTATTGCTTTTTCAGTTCTTTGGTCATAAATTTTTTTTAAGTGCCTATAATATATTTAACTGTTCTTGTTTTTTATTTATGCAGCTGGAGTCAAGCCCGACAGATAACAAAGGTCCCCACACATACTTTGCCACATCTGTATTGCCAATTTGATAGAATGGCATCCGCAGATGTAAGTAATGATAACAACCAACGAGTTCAATGTAATGTTGTTAGTTTGTAAATTAATTCTTTTTGTAATTTGTTCGTTTAATTTGATCTGTTTTAATACGATAACAGATTACCTGGGAGCCCTACACCGATCCCATTCTCCAGACTCTACCAGATTACTGCTTGTAGGGACAACACATTTGGAGGGCTCGTGTGCCACTCATTTGTTTCCACATCGTTGAGTGGCATTATCCAAATTGAGTACTTCGACAGTTTGGTATGCAGCAGCCAATACCTATTCCTCCTCGTGATCCAAAAGCCTTTCATGATACTAATTTAAGGCAATCTGAACAGAATTTGGTCGATTTCCACAGACGATGGATTAATATATGGGACGATCATCATAACTATATTGTCCCTGGTATTCCTGCAATTGATCCACTTCACTATCATTCAGAATATATAGAGTGTTACCGTAGACACACACGGAGATAGATTTCTTACAAGGGAGGTACAATGGGTGCAGCGATTCATGAAACATTTTTAATTTACTTCATTAATTATTTTTTTAGTAACATACATTATTGGCATTTGACAACTTCTGTTGACTTTGATTTCATGAACAGGGTGATGGCATGGAACAAATTCTACAATTAAGTTCTGTTACATATCGTGAGAACACGCAGGCCACAGCAAGGATAATTAGGGTAATGTTATTCGCGTACGATGAGGAGATGCGGATTACAATGATGCCACCATCCCAACCAGCACCTATTGTAGCATCCATTGGGCCGCACGAGGATGACCCACTTAAGACCGTTCAGTCGACCCAAAGGACCACTCGAGCTCATCCAGCTGATGATACAGTCCCCTACCCCGTGCCCTATCATACACAGTCACAGTTTACGGTCTCCAGTAGCACGACAGATTTCACTCTAGGGTTCAGCCAGTTTGCCAGCCAATTTTATGTGGGATCCTCTTTTGCTTTCCATGAGAATTGACAGTCCCAGACTCCCGTTCAATATTTTCTCTACTCGAGAAGCGTTTGATGATTCTCAGAGTTCCTATGGATATGATATGTCATCTGATTTCCCTCCTTGTTACGCAAGTCCTTTTATAGTAGGATATGTACCATCTCAGCATGGACTATTTTTTCATTTTGATGATGTACCCACATCACAGCCATGCTTCCCATCATAGGATATGCCCTCGTCATATACACTTCCTACTCATCCGGAACCTCATTCTCCTCCTCATCCTCGGCACAACACTAGACCCATCGAACTAGACCCGTCGAACGATGGAGACAACCCGATTGTGGAACAGGAAGCCACGTAATCATCATCATTGATACTTTTTGGTTGTGCATTGTTATCTATTATTACACTGTTTATTTGCCGGATTTTTTTTTCAGTTCATGGATTGTTATCTACTATTGCACTTTCTTTTAATTTGGATATTTCATCTTTACATATCTTACCAATTTATTTTATGCATTTTTATTTTTATTTTTTTAGCAATTTTATCTATTATTTTAGCAATTTTATCTATTATTTTATCTATATCTATTAATTATTCACATACCAAATAAATTAATTACATAAATATTAAATTATTTATTAACTATATGTCTTAATAAATTTTAAATTAATTATTAATAATTACGTTACAAAAAGAAGGTTTAAAAAGAAAAAAACGTTATATTTATAAAGTTGTATAAATATAAAGGTTATAAATAAATGTTATTATAAATATAAAAAGTAAAAAAAAAAACATAAGATGTGCGGTTGTATAAAAAGAAAAAGAAAGTAAAAAAAATAACAAGATGTGCGGCTGTAATACAGCTGCACAAGGCATGTGTTGCGTGCGAATATATTCTTTAACTTTCCATGTGTTGCGTGCGTTTGTTTAGCTCTATTGCTTTTCATCACATCTTCCTTCTGCTCATAGATAAATTGAACACTAGATATAAGTGCAATGTTCCCCTAGTTTTGATGACCTCTTTGAACACCCATGAAGTTACATGGCAGGTGAATGGATTTCACCCTACCTCTTTGTTTGATAGTTTAGTTATTTTGATCGGTAATTGACACATTCCCCTTCCCCGTGTTGAAGTTTCTTCAAAATTAAGCCAACTCAAGGGTGGAAATCAGTACTTTTAAATAGGTTTGTGATGCAAAATATTGGTTAGCTGCTTAGTAATTTGCTTATGAGTTTGTTCTAGAATTGACTAACTCATTTTTATCTCGATCGTCTTGATTGAATTATACACAGAGCCAGTATCCCTATTTGGTTGCTGATGATATTACGTTGCTGCCTTGCAAAGGACGGACGAGAAAAGATGGATGGTAAGATTTTGGTTAAATCTGTTCGTTGTATCTAGACAGTCCTTTGGAATTCCACCTTTTAGGACTTTGTGAAACCTGGATGTGGGAAGAATGCATGCCAGCTTGACCAAATTAAAATTGATGCATGAAGTTATTTGCGACCAATATCTGGCCCTAATAGACACGACAGTTAAACTTGACTTTTAATTTTTTCTATAACAATTTCCAACTAATCACTATCTCTTCATTCTTTTGTGCTTTTTATACTTTTTAATAGACAGAATTCTACTATCTCGATTGGATGCTTTGCTATACACTTTTAATGCGAAATCTTTGATGTAACCTTTCTCCCATCCCAAAACTAATGACTATTGTTATGAAATCTTTGGTGAAACGTGGATAAATTTTTTGTCCAGCAAAGT
The DNA here is from genome assembly GCA_029784005.1 of Lenwebbia sp. NSW1173648. NCBI lineage: Eukaryota > Viridiplantae > Streptophyta > Magnoliopsida > Myrtales > Myrtaceae > Lenwebbia > Lenwebbia sp. NSW1173648. Next base: position 25,638,675 of record JARCGZ010000009.1, on the reverse strand, counting down.
AAAAAGATTTTTGTTACCTGAAAGCAGGATTAATGACTATTGTTACCAAAAATTTCAATTTTTAATCAGACACGTAAGCAAAAGATGTCACGATTACTTCAAAGGGAATTATAAATATTGGCTTTGAACAAAATACCAGAGTCACATATCGAACAAAGTCCCCGGCACTGCGGCTGCAGAAAGTTTTTTGTCTTACAATTCGCAGTAGAAAGAGACCTTTCAGTGGAAAAAGTTGTTTCACGAAAAGCCATATACTATTCAATTGCCCTGGAAATAGAATGCGAGGAAAAAAGAAACCATTTTGCAAAACATGAAATTGTCAAGGCAACTTGAAAGGTATTTAAAGAAAAGGGCTTTTGAACAAATTTGTATTCATCTGCACTGAGGACTGCATAAAAGTGTCTTTGGTGTGAAATCTGGTAGTAGAAAGAAGCCTTTCAGTGGAAAATGTTCTTTCAAGAAAAGCCATATACTATTTAACTTGACCTGGAAATACAATGTAAGGAGAAAAAAAAAAGGTCCATTAAGACAAAAATGAAATGCTTCAGAACATGAAAAGTTGCGGAAATTTTCGAAGAAGTCTAGTGTAAAATGACATCTCAAACAAGAACAGCACTTCTTTCACAAAAAGAAAATGAACCTTGTCACTGAGATCTTTATTTTATTTTTTTTACTCAGAAACATGACAAAAAGTTGCCAAGATTACACGAAGGGATTGGCTTTTTTACCAAAATACCAGAATTATTTATTCAAAGGAAGTCCCTTTGAAAAATTATTTTCCAGAAAAATATGATATTTTTCGATATTTGGCTGAAATATTAAAAACATTGTCGCGACCCCGATCTCGAAAATGATCAGGCTAATGGATTACTAAGCCTCCAGAGCGGGCTTAACTCGAACCCTCCCAGACTCATACCAAATGATTGGGCTAATGGATTACTAAGCCTTCGGAGCGGGCTTAGCTCGGGCTCTCCTAGGCCCATACCAAATCACAGCGGGTTATCGGATTCGATCTTAGTGTGATCGGGTGGCATGTGTAAGTGTACATGCAAAAAGGAGTCGCCACCGGTCTTCGAGGAAGGTAGACCGGAAACCTTATCGTGCAGTCGGGAGATGCCGATAGATTCTACGCAACCAGATATTAAGGGTCCGAGGATTTAGTTACTCCGGTATTTCCACCGACGCCCTTTCGGTACCAGAATTGGATGTTTTTCTATAGTGCTCGTGCAGGTGTGAGGCTATCCTATCAATCACAATCAAAGCATATAATGTGCGCAATCAAGGAGTCGATGATGTACAGATAAAACGCATCAAATCAAGCATGGCATCCCTAATAAAGCCCTAAGAGCTTAGAGAATGGTGTGATTAAAGCTTAGAACGATTTTGTGACAATTTTCCCAAAGAGGGGCAAAATCTTCATTTTCAAGGGTTTTAAAAGTCGAAACTAGGGAAACGACGCTAATCTAGCCATTTCCCTTTTTTTTTTTATGATTTTCTGGAATTTTTTGAATTTTTTTATTTTTTCGAATTTTTTTAATAAAAGAAATTAATTTTCTTTATTTCGAAAAATTCTCCGGACCGGGTCAGTAGACCCGGCCCATGTGACTAAGGCCCGACCAGGGCCTTCCAGGCTGGGCTCAATGGAAACAACTAGGCCCGAAACCCGATTTTCCTCCATTTCTCGAAGACTCAGCCCAATATCAAGACTGAAGCCCATAACCTAAACAAGCCCAAAATGCTATTTCTTTTTAACTTAAGCCCAAATGTCAACATTCTATCAGGCCCAATACTTCTTAAGATCGTAGCCAGCCCATCAGTCCAACAGACCATAATTCCCCTAACCCAATTCGCAAGAGTGCCCCCCAACGTAGGCATGGCCACGGGCTGGTTTGAGCCCGGTTCGTTGACCAAGCCCGCTGTTCAAAATCAAAACCGGCCCGTGGCTTCGGCGCCCGGTTCCGATTTCTTCAAATCTTGAACTGGGCCCCGAACCGGCGGTTCCGGGCCGGTACCGAACCGCCGGTTCGTGGGATTTTTTTTTTTTTTTTTTAAGAGCCATTCAATAATTTGTATTTGATAATTCATTATTTTCTTTTATTTCATAATTTGATTACAATTTAATTTTTAAACTCAAAAATCGAAACCGAGCCTAGAACCGCCGATTCCGGAACCGTGGCCATGCTTATCCCCAGCGTGCACTCAAACTGACCCTTCTCATCATCCACAGTTTTTATATATATTTTTTCATTTTTTCTTATTATCCTTTTTACTTATTTCTTTTTTGCGTCGTCTTCTCCCCAGTGATCTTACACAGAGCTTCACTGGGATCCCCCACCGTGAACCAAACTCACCAGGACCAACCTCCCCGACCTCGATTTTTGTCTGTTTCTTGTTCGGTTTCTCAGATCTGGGCACGCAACAAATATCAACGAAGATCGAGTAACTTACGATGGTGGCCTCCAACCACGGGCTGCCGCCGCGCCGCCTCCAAGCGGGCCGTCGTGCCGTCTCTGGACCGGTGATGACCAGCCGTCTCCGATACTGGCCGTGGGTCCACACGCGCTCCTTCGCCGGACCTCCGCCGCCGTGCCGTCAACAACGCCGGGTTTTGCTCAAATCACAGCCGTGAGCCGTGACAGAGAGCTCAACGCCAGCCCTGCAGATTTCATTACCCGGCCACACTGTCACTCGGCCACCTTCTGCTCACCGGACCTCCGCACCGTCGCGCTTGTCTCGCCGCGCTGCTGCACCGTCAGGATCTGTTAGCCGTGCCTCCGTCAAGAACTACCCGCACACGGCCACTGGCTCAGGGCGCCTCGACGCCGCCGTTGGGACCTGCTCGGACGGACGCACCGCCACTGGTCCAGCTCGCCTCGCGGGCTGTCACTGGGATCTGCTCGTGCGCTGCCATGCCACCACTGCGTTGCCGATGACATCCACAGGTGGTCTCCGGGAAGCGTCTGAAGGAAACTCGCTAGGGAGGAACCGAACTGAACCGCTCACCTCCCATTCTCTTGTGATCTGCTCATTTTTTTCTTCTGTTCTCGCCCAAAAAGGAGTCCCCCAAAGAAGAGGCTTTCCACCTCTTGGTCTAGCTTCCTTTTCTCTCTTTTCTTTCTTGGAGAGCTAAGCTCTGAAGAGCTTCGCCCCCTTCAGACCAGACCTTGGTGCCCCAAGAACCCCCTCTTGTGGGCTCTCACGTTCTGAGCTCCACATTTTTTCGCTCTCCCAGAACTCCCTGAACTCTCAAACACTTTATTCTCACTTTGCGGTTTTTTTTTTTTTTTTTTTGTCTACTTCCCCTCACTTTCCTGACCCGTGTCCCTTCTTTCCTCTCCCGAATGACCACCAAAGACCAGTCAAAGTGTGAGTTGCCGCTGCCAAACTCTCGCTCTTCCCCTTTAGTGAACGAGAGAACCAAAGGGGACTAAAAAGAGAGATTTTTCTTCTTTTTCTCTCATCAGCCGTCAGACCCTCCTCTTTCTCCTCTCTAGGGTTCGGGGTCCTCCAAAACAAGGCCCCTTTGCCAAGCTTTTCTATGCCCATGTGACATCCAGAATTTCAATCATCACGATCTAACGGCTTAAAATCTCAAATGATCCAAAAATGCTTTAGAATTAAGTCGAATTTCGAATATGTCCAAAATATAAAATTAGTTCGACCAAAGTAAAATTCAAGATCCCTAAATCAAATGTCATAACTGACTCAAAATAAGAAAATACAATAAAGAGGCCAAATTGATTTTTTTTTTTTTTTTTTTTGCTCAATTAGGTCATGAATTCCTATGATTTGAGGAAAACTATGATCTTTTTCAAGACAAAAGTGTCCCAAGTAAAATTGAAATTAAAATAAGATAAATGACTATTTTTCCAGATTTTCCTAACCTCATTTGGTATTTTCTTTGATTTTCGGCTATTTTCAAATAAAAAGAAATTTCGATATACCGAAAAAAAAAATACGAAAAATATTTTTTTCTCAAAACTGGTTCCTTGTGCTTGGCCAAGGGTTCCAAAATTGATTTTTGATTTTTATGAATTTTTATTGATTCTCTATTAATTTTTAAAAAAGACTGATTAAAAATCAGGTGTCGACAGACCCCTCCAGCAATTCCAGATCTGAAACTCAACGTGGACGCCTCCATCGGCAACGACACATCGGTTTCAATATTCGAAATAAACAAACCCTCCAAAATATCAATTGGTTTCACTTTTCCAAGTTAATACAAATGCGAATTTTCTCGTACATGTACACTGTGCATATTGCACAATATGCAATAATTTGTTAGCTTTCTTTATTCTAATTAATTCCATTGAAAAACGACATTTCAATTAGATTAATAGGTTTTTCATTATATAGACTGATTGTGATTATCAAACCCTAAAAAAAAATTAAAAAAATGGATCATCGATTTGTTTCTTATTTGAAGAGCTCTAGTCTATCTCTTAGACAACCAGTTTAGTAAATTGAATGGCGAGCAGAGCCTAAGTCTGTCTAGGAATATTTTTTGGAAAACAGAATGTAGGATTTAATACCTAGATTGACCCGATTTGACCACCGGTTCATCAATGAAAAGTGCGAATTGGATCGGTTGCATGCCTTCAAACCGGTCCGGTGATGCAGTGGGCCTCCTCCATGAGTGGCCCCGACCGTGACCGTTGGGTTTTAGGTATTAGTCTGAAGTCAAACGGGACTTAGACTTCGGCCTTCCAGGAGATGGGCTTTTCAGCTAAGTAGCCAGCCCACGTTAATCTACAGATGGAGATGTCATGAGGAGATTCCCCAATGGAAATGGAACAGCCACCTGGGTCGCGAGAACCGACGGGACAAGGCCTATGGTCGCGCTACCCAAGCCTCGGCTAAGGTCAGGTAACCTCAGGCGAGGCTGACGGCGGCAGATTTGGCCTCGCCGACCACTCCACACGTACAAGTCTAGGCCGGGTTGCTATTGCATTTTTCTTGAATCGAAATAGTTCAGTTTGGTAACTAAGAGCCTGCGTTGCAACAATTCTGATCCGAAAAAGTGATTCTAATCAGAATTGATTTTTTCTGATTCTGTTCTCTGTACGAGTTTTGGAGAATCGGAACCCGTTTGATAACTGCATAAAATTTCTATTCCTATAGCAGAAATGCATTTGGTAACTGCACAAAATTTTTGTTCTTAAGAACAATTTCTCTTCCTAATTTTTTTCATTTAAGTCAAATAATTACGTCTTATCACTACAAAAATCAACCCACATAGCATCACTAATAAAATGAATACAAATTGTGCATAATCCATAATTAGTCTATTTATTTCGTGGAGCACAAAGACACATGCAAAATCCATAAGAAAGAACATAAGCTCAATAGGCAATTTGCACTTGAATTTTTGCCACGAATTTGCACTTAAACACTTCTATATTTAACCAAACACATACCCGATCTAACCCGTATTACTTAAACACTTCTATGTTTAACCAAATCATGGCATATTTATTTCCTATAATTTGTTAAGAATGCAATAAAAATCTAGAGAAATTTTTGTATTTTTTTTTTCAATTTTTTTAATTTTTTTATTGTTTTTTCTAAAATATATACTTTCATTAAATTATTCTATTATTATAAAAAATATTATTTTTATTACTAACAATTTATTTTTTTATTTTTTAAAAAAGTATCTTCTATTTTCTTTTAATTTTATTTTAAATTTTCTTTTTTCTTTGGCAACCGATAGCGATCTGCGGTGGACGAAACAAAGTTAGAGCCTTCTCACTTTATTCGTCTTGTTTCTCAAAAGTGATTCTGGAACAGATGATCAACTTTTTGTGATTCTTGTTTCTGCTCCACAAGTGTTCCTGGGAACAAAATGAGAAATTTTTAGGGTCAGAATCATGTACGTTACCAAACAGGTATATCATTCTTTTTTGTTCCGAAGAACAGAATCAGAGAATCATAATCGTTATCATGCAGACCCTAGATCTCGTTTACGCTCGGTATTTTATTCTGCGAAAAATACATAAGAACATCCCCAATTTCAACCCATCCATCATTTTCCATCTATCGAAAAACAATACATTCTACATCTTGGTGCAAAGTTTTGTATTTTTTTTATAGTATAGGGGGGAAAGCATAAACTCAGAAACCAAAGGGTGCAAAAGTAATAATCAAATGGATCGTTGAGCATGATCCTTAAATAGTGTTTTTCCTTTTGTATTGCTGTAAGAAAGCTAAAGAAACCTAACAGTCCCACAAAGGCAACCGTCATAAAACCAAGTGCGACCCACCAAACTCACTTTCGGTTTAAGACAAGCAAAGTCGGTTTTTAAATTAAAAGTTGGAACAGATCAGATGTCATCGGATAACCGAGAAAAGCAAAAAAGCGACAGGTCGTAACTGAAAAGGGAAGGTCCCTGTCTAAATCCTACTTTAACTTTGGAAAATCACAAAGAAACCACTCCATCTCCACGGATCAAGGTTCCACTACACCTTTACTTCAATACTCTACCTTTTTGCTTACGCTAGAAGTAGTAAACACCCAGCAAAGGGTTCATCATTGTTCCAAGGTATGGAGAGCACCAATGACAAAATTGCTTGGCTCACATCGACATAAACTTGGCGCGGTTGACTCGGTAAATATCGTGTTAGCACCCTAGTCAGTACCACTCGAAGCGTGACTTTCTTTCTCGTCGTCTTAATAATGCAAACGAGGATTGTGAGTAGAATTCGATCAAGCATGAATCGGAAGTCAAATGGAAAGACATGGGATTGGGATTGGGATTGGGATTGGGATTGGGAATCTGTTCGGCTTCCGAGATCAACCGGTGATGCGATGGGGCTATATTGTTTGTTGATTTATTGGATCAAAAGGACAAAAGGCTCGATTGATATGGTAATTAAGTATTATCAAGAGAACCATCAGTAAAGCAGGATAGAAAAATATTTTGAAAAATGGAACTGCAGGGTAAAATCTCTCGAAGGGATTCATCATTGTTCCACGGTATGGAGAGTACGAATAACTAAATTGCTCGGCTCACACCGACATAAACATCGAGCTGTCGACTCAGTAATATCGTGCTCGGTATCACTCGAAGCGTGGCGTTCCTTTTCCTCGTTTTAATAATACAAATTTGATCAATCGTTAATCAGAAGTCAAATGTAATGGTGGGGGATTGGGAATCCTAATGCGATGGGACTATTGTTTGTTCATTTTGTGCTTTATAGGATCAAACTACAAGATAGATTAAAAAATATTATATCTTGACTTTTATCAGAACGACCAAACACAGCATTAATATATGATATTCTTCGATATGTTTGTATCATGTATATGAGCTTTTAATACCTTACTAATGAAGCTTTTCTTGTTTAGGATGAATCTGATGTCAACGGTTTCCTAAGGAGCAAGCCAAACACACTGACAAATCATCATCATCACGTACAAGAAATCCAAATAACAAAAATCAAATAAACAATTTAAAAGAAGGATAAAATAGGAAAAGACTTTACAATTGACTCCACGAACAACAATGTGTTGCTGAATCTGATCACCTCCAATTCTTCAAAAGCGGACTCGGAATGCACTTCGATCAATTGAAAAATCATTCTAAAATGGGCCATCAAACACATCAACAAATGATTCCTAGTCTTGTTCTTGAAGCGACCGAAACTGAGAAAGGCTCTCCATTCTTTTGGTCACCTCGGCCATAGAGGGCCTCTGATCAGGACTCTGTTCGGTGCAATCAATCCCAATCTGCAACATCCCAATCATGTCCTCCTCCACATTCTGGTACCTCAGCAACTCCGCGTCGAAAACCTTGGCTGCCGAATCCTGCTCGACGGCCCCGCGGACCCACCTCCGGAGGTCCACCCCCTCCTCGGCCAACAGCGACGTCGAGGGGGCCTTCCCCGTGACGAGCTCCAATATCAGCACGCCGAAGCTGTACACGTCGGCCTCTTGGGACACGATCCGGATGTCTATCACTTCAGGCGCGCGGTACCCATGGAACCGGCTCGGGGACACGGTGGGACCGGCGAGGCAGGCGAGGCCGTAGTCAGAGACGCGGGGTTCGTACAACTTGGTCAGGAGGACGTTCGACGACTTTATGTTCCCGTGGGAGGCCTCGGGACCCCGCGAGTGGATGTGCGCGACCGCCTGAGAGGCCCTGAGCGCGATGCGGCACCTCGTGTCCCAACTAAGCGGCGTCCACCCGGCGCTGTTATTGCCTACAATCGAGAAAATCATCACGGAATTATTCGGGTGTCGACGAGAAAAACAATGCACTAAACTCTCTGATTAACAATCCCACATAAGTAGACAAAGCTTAAGGTCAGTTCTTTTTTACCGTGCAACAGAGAAGATAAGCTTCCGGTGGGCATGTACTCATAAACCAGAAGCTTCTCATCTCTGCTATAGTAGTAAGCCAGCAGAGGCACCAAGTTCTGGTGATTCATCGATCCGATTTCCTTCATTTTTTCTACGAACTCGCTTTCGGAATCACTCTCGTCCTTCAGTCTCTTCACGGCCACGACGTTTCCGGTCCCCAGCGAAGCCTTATAGGATGTCCCGAAAGTCCCCTTCCCCAGAACTTCAGCTGAAGCCTTCAACAGGTCTTCCAAGTCAAACATCTTCTCTTGTTGCTTCCTTATGAACACCAGACTGTTAAACCCGCTAGGATCCCTAGTTTTCCCGATGGCGCGGATGCCGATTTCGGGTTGCTTCGGAGCTTCGGTATTTTTCGAATTGCTGTGCTTCTTCTTGGCACTCCTCATGCAACATATCAAGAAAACGATGGCTAGGACCAGCAACAATATTAGCAAGGAAGCGACCGCGATGCTCGCAATCGCTCTGCCGGACAACTTATGATCTCTCGTCGCTGCTGTCGCATTGCAAGGGCGCAAGGGCTTCCCGCAGAGTGAGTTCCCCTCAAAAGCGCTCTCAGGCATGCCTGAGAATGGGGTCGGAATCGCCCCGCTCAGATGATTGAACGAGATGTTGAGCTGATCAAGCCTCAAACTCAACTCAGGAATCGACCCGGTAAAGTTGTTCTGTTCTAAATACAGAGCGCTCAGCCCGGAGAGGTTATTGAACCGCGGCGAGATCACGCCGTGGAACTCATTCGCAGCTAGATTCAAGCGGACCAGGCTCTGCATAGAGAACAAGAAGTCCGGCAATTGGCCGGAGAATTTGTTGCCCTGCAAGTAGAGGTTGCGAAGAGAGAAGAGGCCGGAGAGGTCAGGAGGGAGCGAGCCGCTCAGCGAGTTGAACCGGAGAGAGAGGGTCTGGAGTCCGGTGAGGTTGCCGACGACGCCGGACGGCAGTTCGCCACGCAGGCCCATCCCGGGCAGCCGTAGCTCAACGACTCGGCCGAGGGCGCATTTGACGCCTTCCCAGGAGCACGGGGAGGCAGAGAGGTTCCAGAGGAGGGGGCGGCCATGGAGGGCGGAGCGGAGGGCGACGAGAGCCTCTCTGTCGGAGGCGAGGTCGGAATTGGCAGGGGAAGAGCAGAGGCAGAGCAAGAGGAGGACGACGAGCGGCATGGACAGGGCGGCGGGGATGCTCTGTTTTGGGGGGTGTGGAGGTTTCATGGCGAGAGAGGACTTCGGATCGACAAATCTGTGAAGTTGGATTCTGGGGTTCTTGGAATCAACGCAGTTCGTAAGAATTTTATTGAGTTTCCGGCGAGAAACATTAGTGCGGTAGCTGCGAGTTTGATGTGAATTGGTGGGAGATGGAGGAGTGAGTTGAAGAGAAGGAAGATTTTAATTTTGACGTTGCAGGTTTTTCTGCAAGTTGGGTGGAGGAGGAATGGCACAGTAATTGCACCGGACAGAGAAAAAAAGGCGAGGTGTTTGATTTTGTCCATACTTACGTGGATCATAAATTTAACAGAAGAAGGTCCATGGTGCCCGGAGTCCCTCAAAAGAGTAGGTCTCTCTCAATAATCATATTCCAACCGTATTTCGTACGGCAAAATTATTACTACGATAATTACTCCTACTTTATTAGACGGTCCACTGTCATACTCGATACGATTAGCGAAAAGAGCAGAGCGGCAATGCGCTTTTATTGTCAGCCAAAAGTCGAGGATGGCATCGGGATCCTGTACATAATTTAAAATCATAAAGATTTTCACTATTTACTTTAGCAATCGACGGAGATGATTTAAAGGTATGCTTCGAGGGCTTTTACGATCTTGAAGAAATCACCATCATCGTATCAAGTCGTGTCTAGTTTTCGTTTCGTATCACACAAGCACTTGAAATTTTTTAATAATTCTAATTTTCTAGAGTGGCTGCGGGGCCTGTCGTCCCAAGGTTTTATAACTCTTTCTTGTCGTGCACATGATTAAGCAATCTTGAGAAGTGAAGTTTCCAAGGTGGGGCCCGTCAACTAATCCATACTGTGCAAAGAATGGATGATGGGGTTGACTTTCTTTGTGTTAGGGAGTGAGGTAATGTTGACTTTGACCTTTCCACTCCACTAACAAAACAACTCCTCGTTCACTTTTAATGAACAGGTTTACCTTTAATTCAACGTTCTACCAAGAAAAAAGAGACCTCTAATTGAATTAGAAAATAGGCAACTGCTTATTTCGATCCCGTGATAATGTCCCAAAATCGCAAACACTCGAATTCTTACCGTGATTTTTTTTTTCGAGAAGTACTAGTGGGTATGAGATGATCTGTTCGGGAGCGGATAGGCTACGGATCGAAAACCCGAAATCTGCCATGTTATAGTCGGTTCCCTTAGGAACCTGTCTGGAGTCGAACCGGCCGATTCCAAGCACTATAACTATGGTTTTAGGAAAATATATCACATAAACAATTTGTGATACAATCTTTAATGTATTGATGAAATTCTTAGGCTATCTAGATTTGAAGCTCATCTTTAGTATAATCATTTATTTAGAAAAAAAAGTTTAAATGTTGTATTTTTTTTTTTCCAATGAATCTATCCGGTCCTCATTATAATTTGGAATTGATTGGGGTAAGACCGGTTAGTTAGTTGCTGCCTGCAATATAGTCGACCGTTGTCAAAGCACCTGCCTAGAAGAGCAACATTACTATTCAATTCAAAACTTCCACGTGCCAAAAAAAGAGAGTAAAAGGCAAGATCCGAAACCAAACGTAGTGGTGTCCAACTCCAGGAAGAACTCTAGTGGCACTGACAACCACAGAAAATGCTTCGCCTTAACGGAAAGCATCACTTCACTGTATTCTTTCTTCTTTTTCTTTCTGGGGACTTGAATATCGAGAAAATTCCGAATAAGAATTTAAAGTGTTGTTATTTTTTCAAATAAAAATTTGAAATTGATTTTGTTTTAATTAATGGCCTAAAGTGTTCTCATTATTTCAAAGAATGGCCTGGCCAAATAACATTCTCCTCCTTTACTTTTTTAAAATTTTTTTCCTTTTTTCTTTATATGTTTTCTTTTCCTTTTCTTTTTTGTTCCTCTCTCATCTTTCCAGAATTTTCTGGAAAGATAAATGACAAAAATTCTCTTTGTCAGGCATTTCTTTGAAATAATGTGGGCATTTCATGCTCTTATTTAAAATAAAATTTACTCCATGCCATTATTTAAGAAAATAAAGGTATTTTTAGGCCCTTATTTGAAGTTCTCCCAAAAATTCGATCTCTCTTTTGGGACTTTCATGATTATCCCCAACAACAACAAAAAGTAAGGTGGGTCCGATTTCGCACGTGTACTCAAACTTCTAACAATATCTTACATAACTGATATCTATATTGGCTTTGTGTGCCCCCTTCCCTCTGGACAAAAAGGGATCTACAATCATTGTAATTGGGCTAGCGACATATAATTATATCGTGGTTGAGAATTTCTCAATATCAGTTTAGTTTGGATTAATATCACGAAAAATCCCAAGTTGATATACTTGTAATAAATTTACCCCAAACTAATTTTTTGACCACAAAAAATTTCAACATGGCACATTTGTGACTACCAAAAATCTAAAATCGGTACACTTGCGATAAATTTACCCTATATTAATTTTCGTTACATTTTACTGTCAAATTGCTGAATTAGATGACACGTAACATTTGACGGGTGTACCAGTTTGAGTTTTTACCCTTCAGGTTTATCGGTTTGGTATTTTTCGTGGTATTAACCCAATTTTACGGAAACTAAGGGAGGGTAAATTTATCACAGCTATGCCAGTTTAGTATTTTTGGTGGGCAAAAAAATAATTTGGGATAAATTTGTCATACCAGTTTGAAATTCTTTGTGGTCAAAAAGTTAATTTAGGTAAATTGTCATAGGTGTACTAATTTGAAGTTTTTTATAGTCAAAAAAATAGTTTGGGGTAAATTTATCGAGGGTATACCAGTTTAGAGTTTTTCGTAATATTTACCATTTTAGTTTGACGCAAAGTGAAGAAGAAAAAGCACCACGTCGTGGAAAAGTTAAGTAAAATCGAGCAAAGTGTAAGAAAGAAATTGGCGCATTTAATGGATTACAACATCATCACGTGCACAACAAACAGAAGCTTTGCCTTATTTTGATTCCTTTCAATTGAATTGTTTGATCAAGTGCATCTCCGTTTCTTTCCTCAAAACTTATTGGACATTAACAGAGTCAAACACGGGATCCGGATTACCTAATATTGGGGTTTCTGTGACATGAGTAACATTACTCAAATCAGGCCGTCTATTTTCATTTAGACAACTAAGAGTGGGCCACGTCATTTGTTGAGGGGGAGGAAAAAAAAATTGGGCGGGAATTTTTTTAGGGTTTGAAAATTTTGAATCCCAATCCTCTCGCAAATCAGGCCATCCATTTTCATTTGGACAGCCCGATTTGAGTAATGTTACTCATGTCACAGAAACCTCAATATTATGTGATCCGCTTCCACAAACACGACGGTCGGTGGATGTTGCCCAAATATCTCAACCTCGTTATTTACCTGCGCAATGCAAAAGAAAACGTCAACCAACTGTAGTCATTTTTATAGAGTTATTCAAACGCACGAATTCTTTTCATTTGGTGTTCTTTTCTGTAGATGTTTTACCTCCTCCATGAAACACCTTCCTCATGAAAGTCAGGAAGATGATGAGCAGAGCAACTCCACCCAGCAGACCCACGATGATCGCGAACGTCTTCGTACCTCTGTCCCTTGATTTCCCTGCGTTTTCGAGAACGAAATTTGTATCGATAACTTGGTCTAAATTACTCGAGTCGATCGATCATCGTCTGTTTCCTGATGAACTGTTGCTGTACTTTCTCTTTTCGGGGTAAACTAAATAAGATCGTCGTCAAAGAAGTCGATCCTTTCGCAGCAGCTTATACCATATGTTGTGTTAGACCCATCAATAGGTAGGTCGAGTCGAATTTGAGTCGGATCATAAATGGTCCGATTCAAATAGACTCATTTATTGCAATGCAAATCTAGTAACGTATACCAAATTCGACTCATACCCGACCTGTATCATATTCGTAAAATACTTCCATATTTAATCAAATATAGGAAAGCTCGTGACCAAACATAGTTGAGAGTGCGGAGTGAGTGAATGCGAGAGAGAATAAAAAAAGAGTCATAGAAATGGATTGAGTCTAAGTAAATTGTAAACTCATTCATGACCCATTTACGAACCATTTAACACTATATTATGTTTGAACTCATTTACGACCCATTTATTGAATATAATTAACCCATATAACAGTTCAGCCCCATCGTATATAGGTTAATAAACGAGTTTATGACCCATTTTTACAGGTCTATGATGTGTTGACGTTATAGTGTCTAACTGCTCATGTCTTTGCACTTTGGTTGGGCATTCAAATTACCACGCATGTTAAGGAATTGTGATAGATAATGCAGACTTGGTTGGTTATTGAAGCTGTATCTGTCCATTGCATAACGCTACAACATCGAACTCATTGGTGAAGTAATGGAGGTTTTAGGTCAACAAGAAATTGTTCATCGCATATCACCAGATCTAGTGTGAAAAGAACACAAGAAAATAGAGAAGTAATCACTCACCACCATCATTCCCCTTGGAGAACAACTGTGCCCCGTTGGTTGAGTACCTAGCATAGCACTTTGCCAGGAATATGTCACCATACACCCCCGTGCCGCACTCGCCTTTCAGCCGCCGGATCGCCTCCGCGACGCAATCCTGGCACTGCCCCGGGCTCAGATCTCCTACGCACTGGGTCATGCCCATGACTTTCCCCGACCCACCCACGCGGTAAGGGCCGCCCGCGCTCGCGAGGCTCGCCAGGACCGCGTCCCTCCGGCCCATCGAGTCCGCATCGTACCCGTCGGAGGGCCCGCACCTCTTCAGCACCTCAGTCTTGTCCTCCACCCCGAGGAAGGTGTCGTTGTCGTACTTGGCATAGCACCCCTGCAGCTGCACCGCGCCGCCGCACGTGTGGGAGCAGACGGCCACGAGCCGGCTCACAGCGCGGGCCACGCACGTGGCGCACTCGGGCATGGACAGGTCGCCCCGGCACTGGAAGAGCCCGTAGACGACGTCCTGCGGGCTCGAGGCCACGATGGTGAACTTGTTGTATGCCGAGTAGGTGGCCGAGTTGACGAGCGAGGTGAGGAGCGAGTTGACGTTCCAATCGTAGGGCGAGCCGGGGGGATATTTCAGCTGAGAGCAGCCTCCATAGAGGAATGAATCTGTGTAGGAATGTGAATGATCGATGAAGAGGATTAGGATGGTGATGATCAAGAGGGAGGCGAGTTCTTTGGTCCTAGACATGGTTGCGCTTGCACATCTAGAGAGGGAAAGGGTTACTGGCCTTCTTAACTCTTCGTTATGTGCATGAACGTGATGAATATGCAATATAGATTCTGGGCTCAAATAAGCTGGAGGATACTCTAAGCGAAGGCAGCTTTTGCTTTGTGTGATTAGTATATGTTTACTTTGAATGTGTTAAAAGTTGCGAGAAAGACAGAATCCTAGTTGGATATCTTTAGTTGATTCCCTTTGTTGATTATGGATTAATTTAATCACTTGGGTAATAGAGGGTTATAGGGTGATGTGCGAGGTGAAAAAGGGACTAACAAAGCATAAAGAGGAAAGTCCGAACAAATTGTTGAAGTACAAATTGACGCACTAGTCACTTCTCAATGGCACTTGATTTTGTGCGTTGTCAATATGCACGTTTCTGGTCAATATTATTGATATAAGAGTAATGCAAGAGATACTAAGACTCGTATACAAAATGGGTGTACTAAATGATGTGACGGACTTCTGTTGGGTGCTTAAATGAAAGAGATAATTGACGACTTTCACGTATCAAATGCACTACGGACGAATAATTCAATGTTGTTTTCCATCTTCATATTGAGTATGTCATAATAAGTGGAGGGAGAGAGAATGACTAGGATGACATTATTCATCCATATAAGTATTCGTCTTCATCTACTTTTGCTTTTTGTGGAACATAAAGAGAGCCACTTCGACCCAAGATTTCTGTGCATAATTTGAGGTGATGATATGGTGGCGAGCACAATCAAAAAGGGGGCGATCCCCATAATTGCATGTCTTTGCTTTGCTTTGCTTTGCACGAACTTCGTCGCGAAGTTTTCTCGTTCCGAAGTCGATCATAAGGATTTGTGTTCTCCATGTGTCAACCATTTCTCTATCAAAGAGGGTTTCGTCTTGTGCACATTATTTTTTTATTTTTTTTCGAGTGTGGAGACCCGGCTAATGGTCCTTTTTTCCGATTTGGAGCGGTTGATTTAGATGACCTTTGGGGAATTTTATTTTATTTTTTCGTGTTGAGCGGAAGAGCAAAAAATGATCGCTTGAATCACTAACCAAAATGAATCAACGACAAATATTATCATCGTTCCTGAAATTATTTAGACATGCTGTTATCGAAAATAAAACACTTTTCATTGGCTAATTATTTCAAGCGATATAAGCGATCATTTTTCTTAAAAATATTTCTCGAATCGTTCGCTTTGCCCGTGAAATAAATGGAACTAAAGGATTATTAGGCAAAGAAGATGGTTGTGGCAAAAGAGGAAAGCGAAATGAACGGACGGAAAATATTTCCATCATCCACGAAATTGTCTAGACATATATAGTTGCCGGTAAAGAGAACGTTTTTCATTGGTTAATTATTTCAAGCGATCATTTTTTAAAAGAGAAAATTTTAGCATTCATTTCTCGCGAAACAAACGGAAGTAAATGATTAATATGCAAAGAAAATGGTTTTGGCAAAAGAGGAAAATAGGCCGAGCCGGCGTGGCCCATTTGTTACTTGACGGGCGGTAATCATGCTCCAAAAATCATATTTAGTAGGGCTTTGGGCCAGATCCACAGGGCGCATCTTCCTCTGCATCAACGACAGTACAAAGCTTCGACCAAAAAAAAAACAGGACGGTACAAGCTACTGGTCAATGGGGTCCACTTTTCTAATAACTCACTATATTTACTTTTCATAAACGTTAGTGTTTTATGAAATAGTTGGGTACTTTAATAAAAGTCGGTACGCTATTAGAAAAGTAGGTAATTCGAATTAGTCAACAGAATGTTGGTAAGTAACTCAAGTAAGGTCTGTTGATAACTTCATCGAGAAAGAACTTAATAAAAGTCGGTACGCTATTAGAAAAGTAGGTAATTCGAATTAGTCAATAGAATGTTGGTAAGTGACTCTAGTAAGGTCCGTTAATAACTTCATCGAGAAAGAACTTGATACATAACTCAAATAACTTCTATAATATCGTGTTTGCCTATTAGGGAGGTAACTATGATTAAATTGTTAGAATATTTGGCAACTCAATATCAATCAGATAAAAATTGGTGAATGGCTCTTATAGCCTAAAAGTAGTTGAAGACTTCATTGGCAAAAAGTTAAAAAGTTACTATTATAGAGTTGGTATTTTAATAGGAAAGTTGGTAACTAAGTGACGAAAAGTTAGTAACTAATCGATCCAAAAAAAAAAAAAAAAGGGTGGCTCAAGGAAGAATCGATAACATAAAACTAGTTGGTAATTTCGTCGAAGAAAAGTTAGCAAATTTCTCAAATTAAGAATGGTAGTTATAACAAGTTGGTAAGTGACATTGATAAAGTTAGTAGTAATTTATCTAAACGGTTCACTAATTTGTAAAGAATCAAATCAATTTTTTTAGGGTCGCCATTTTTTAACAAATTGTGACGACCCAAACCCTGTCGGCAAGCGCAGGAGGAGAGATGGCAGGGGAGGCTGCGCCTCTAGCCTGGACGTGCGCGGGGCAAGGCTAAGCGCTTGTCTCTTGTCCCACATCGCCGAAGAGGAGTCTAGTAGATAATGCTTGGGGTTCTCTACTCTGTGTAACGCGTTTTAAAGCCATGAGGGCCACTGGGCCTAAAACGGACAATATTACATAGTGGTAGCTCCCTAGGTTCTTGCACGAACAATATTTGAAAGTCTCCAAATGTTGCTAGTAATTTACCAACACAGAATTTCTGTTCTTTCATTTTCTTTCTAGCTATGGGACGCCAGAAAATTGCATTTGTCTTCCTTAACTTGGCCTTATTATTCGATTTATCCTCCTACGACGAATTCGAGATATCCTCTAAAAAAAATTTCTGGCGAAAATTCACAGCACTAATCTTGAGGAGAACTTGTTGATCTTCAGAACATAACAATGGAGTTCATCACTACAAATGGCTCTGTACTTCTGAATTCCCAATTCCAGCCATAGCTTGTTTCCATTTTAGTTCTTTGACCATAACATGAAGACAGAACCGAGAGTTACGCGGCCGTGCCGGGAAAATGCTGGGGCACCAACCCCTCGTCGCTGGCTGAGTAATTCTCGCGTCGGACTTGTTATGGCAAGTCATAAGTGTTGGAATTGGAAAGTGTGGTGCGGAAGATGAGCAGAGCTGATGGAGTTCAGTTGATCCTGTTACTTTCTGGAGATGCATTAGCAGATGTTCATAATTCCTCCTGCAGTTAGCTTTGGTTAATGGATTCGGAGAGCTGGCCAGACACTTTTGGCACATAATGTTTGCCTCCTTCACAATCTTCAGAGCTTTCAATTCACGATGTTTGCGAGGACATAAGGGATGGAAAAGGACCGAAAGAGACGGTCGATCCATGGTTGGCCCGGCTCTTGCCTGATTCCCCGGCGAGATTGAGCCACGCGGCACGCTCCCACGCGAACTTTACTCAGCCATTTGGTTTCAACGGACTTCACCAAATCTCTAATCCTAGCAAATTCCTAATCCTTACTGCATATTCTTACGTATATATTGTAAATGAAAAGACAAAAAAGAATTATTGCACCAGCATTTCACTAGCATAGAGAGGAGACCGAGTGATGATTGTACTCTTGAAGAAGAAAAGCGACGGTATATCGTCACTTACAACTTAACTGGCCAGAGCGATTTTGCTGATCTATTACCATGAGAAACAATGCTATACATTTGCCTTGAAAAACATGGATGGACTGGTTCCTGAATCTCTAATAGCTCCTACCGCCTCCCTTAGTATCTAAATCATACAACTTCATAACTCCCTAATCCTCTCCCAAAAACTGCTCGGGATCGAAAAGTCGCGCCTCACCTCTTTTCCTCCATTCAGTGATCACTACGATTCTATATACAGAGTTTGATTGGGTAACGTCATAGCAAGGGACGATCTCCTCCTTCCTTAGACGCGAGACGGTCCACTAGAACGTCCAGGGCTTCCTTCATCCACCCATGCTGACATACCTCTCTAGCTTCTCTCACATTCATCTGCATCCGCCATTCATCCATTGTCAGATTCGCTAAATAATCTAGTTTCCACTTAGTCAGTAGCACAGAAAGTAAAAGCTTCGGACACGAGCTCTTACCCAGTATCTTCGACGGACGTTCTTCTCCGGCCAGATCTCCAGCTGCTCGTTCACGAGCAATGGGAACATGTATCCCTCATAAACCGCATCCTGGCTCTTGCTTTTGAAACTCCATTTGCCCAACTGCCTCTGAAACACAGGAAAGGAGCTGTGGTTCAGTGTCAATAATCTGGCTGCATCTTCTCGGACGCGCGAACAAAGTCGTGGACTCTCCTCTTTCATCTCAGGCATGATCGTGAACAAAAGACGTACGCATCTAACACTCAGTTGACTTTCCAACAACCCCACCTATTCAGATTTCCTATTCATACTCCTCAGGTGTAGAATGATAAATCCGGAAATTTTGATCTTAAGAAAAGACAAATTTTTAAGGGAAAGGCTTGTCTTGTTTCATCAAAGTTCAGCTATTGAAAGTTAGAGAGAAATCGTGGGCTGCCGACCTCAAAACAGATGCATATTAAGAAAGGGGTCTTCACTACTAGAGGTCAACGCTCAAGTGCCAACATTCATGTCCTGTAAAATTTCAGACTGTCTTGTTTTTGCACAAATCAACTTCTATTCTTGGAAAAATCTTGTTGCATTGCAAGGCTGTATGAACTCACTCACCTCAATAGTACCTCGGACGCCGGCTTCCTCCACGGTCTCCCGCAAAGCTGCGGCTTTCATGGATTCATCCATTTCCCAACCTCCCTGAGACAAACAAACAACGGACGAAAAGCACGGTGAGATTAACAGTTAATCGCTAATTCAACCTATCAAAACCACACCAGTCAAAATGAGTAAATCTTTTACCTTGGGAAACAACAGACCTTTCCCTTTCTGGGAACTTATAACAAGCACCTCCACTTCTTCTCCTGCCTCGCCCACCAAAGAACCTTTTTCTCTTCTTTTGTATCTGTACGGAATGCACCTGCAAATAGTTCGGCACAAAACCGAAACCAAGAACGAGTCGTTCAGTACACTTCGAGGCTTAAATTGCAATTTCCTAGTATCATTCTTAATTGGTTGCCGATCTATTGGTCGATTCGCATGACGATACGAACATAAACCTCGTCTTTCTCGAATAGGTCAGACACTACTCTGTTCTATGTAACCATCGCTAGTAGCCTCAGACATCAATTTCAGAATTCTGGCTCATATCGAATCAGAAGCAATCTTCACACAAATAATCACAGAGAGAGAGAGAGAGAGAGAGAGAGAGAGGCGAACCCCACGACTTGGCGAGAGCCATGCTTGTTGTACCGCTGCAAGTGCCGACCGGTGCGAGACACCAGAGTGGGAGTGACCATGTTCTCTTGGGACACCAAAGCGACCATGTCTACTAGTTTCTGACGACACCCTTCTCCAAGATTTTCAATGCTATAACCCGGCGAAAAAATCCAAATCACAGAGCAAGGGGAGCTAAATCACTGAACAGTACGTTCTTGCAAAGTGTCGCCTGTTAGTTTTGGAAACGATGAGCGAGAAGATAAGGCCGAGCTCACACCCGTTTAATAGTGACGACGGTGATGAAGAAGAAGACCTTAGGAGATCGAGAAAAGTGAGCCCGGTCTTTTGTTGGGGTGTGGGGCCGTCGTTAGTTTAGGTTTTGTCTGGGCCTGGGGCCAATAAAGTAATTTGGGCGTGGGGTGGGGGGTGCGGGGGGGACCACTTTGGGAGATGTGTGTGGATGCGCGATGGGAGGCGGTCGGCAGAAGGCGACGTGTCGCTGACGCGTCACGTGACATGTCGTGTTGCTCCGTCTCGTCAAAAAACCAATTGCTCCCACTGCGGAACGGCAGTGTTTTTGACGCGGATCAAAACTAGCCCAAGAAGTTCCTTTTCTTCATATTTCCAAAGAAAGAGAACCGTGGCGCAAAGATACCCTATAAATTTAATTTGGAGAAAATTATTATTTTTTTTGTTATTGAAAGGAGAAAATTATTTAATAAATTATTATTTTTGCAATTTTCGATGTTTAGACCACGGAAAACTAATTGATATCGAAAACAACTTTCATTGATTGAAAATGGCAAGCTTAAATTGAAGAAAAATAAATTCACATTCTGATAAAAAAGTAAATCATTTTTCCTAAATCACCAAACAGACGAAAACTAACCTATCTTTCTTTTTCATGAAAAGTATTTTTTTTTTTTCGTGAAATTTTCGGTAAACCAAACGCACCCTTAATAAAACTCATTCTTCTAGTGAGATAATCATGTAATTGCACTGGATCATGAAATTCAATCAGTCAAACTCGAACTTTACGCATGAACCCTCGAGAGAGGTCTTTGAATCGTGTATCATAGATGCTTTGCCATTCGGTCAAAACATCACGATCCTCGAACCTAGTCGTTACGACAAATAAGCAGCAAACGAAGCCATGGCATCCAACTCGAACTCGTATTGTATCGACTGATGGTCGCCGGCAGCACCACCGGAGCAGCAAGCACCTTGTCGGACGTCCGGAAGTTTAACAGGATCATCCGAAGACTATAATCTTACTCCGCAGTAATCCGATGGATGAGTCGAGTAAGAGCTGAGAAAATTGTCTTGAGCAAATTTAGGAAAAAGACACCTCCATCAACAGTGACGATGTGGAATTTTCTTCCACGAAGCAACCGACCCAGATTTTCAAATACCGAAAGCGACACGACCCGCCGAATCCAAGAAAGCTTCACGTACGACTTTGCTTTTTGGGGCGCCGCTCTTGCGCTCAATGATTGCGTGAGGGTTTATGTTTTCTAGAACCGGCAATCTGACGATGGTGGGGATGATGGCGTTGGAGCCCAAGGGAGTATCAAGATGGTATTCCGGGACGTCACACGCAACGCATATCCTTTCTTATATTTATCTATTTATTTTTATATTTATTTTTTGAGATGTGTTAATTAAAAGTTTCAAAACTTATCACAAAAGTATAATTAAGTCCTAAAATTTGTGAAAAGTGCAATCAAGTCGTAAAACTTATCAAATTAATGTAATCGTGTCCTTTCGTTAATACCGCCCAACTTGGGTAACAGAAAATGCTGACGTAGCTTTTTTTAATATTTTCTCTTTCCTACGTAGCGATTGTTTTTTTGGTCGAATCCTACATAGCGATGAATTGGCTAAAACGACGTCTTTTTGGTTCAAATCCATTTTTTAATTAAAAAAAGTTTTAAAAAGGAAGAAGAAGCAATAGCAGAAAGCCCTCGCCGCCGCCCACCACTGCAAGGAAGGTCAACCGTGGTGGGGAAATGGTCGATGAGGGTCGCCGGCCCTCCTCGCCGCGGATGCGTAGCTGTTGTTGCTTTTTCTTTTTCTTTTTAGCTTTAGCTTATTTTTTGCTAAATTTAAATAAAATTTAAGTTAAAAATTATATTTGATCAAGACAACGTCGTTTTAGCCACGTCGGAGAGAGAAACTATTAAAAAAAGTCACATCAGCATTTTTCGTTAGCCAAGTTAGACGGAGTTAACGGAAGGATTCGATTACATCAAATTGACAAGTTTTAAGACAAATTGCACTTTTCGCAAGTTTTAGGACTCAATTGTACTTTCATGATAAATTTTAGGACTTCTAGTGAATATACCCCCATTTTTTTGTTACATGAAGAAACATATCAAAATATCTACCTATCATCCCACACCAAATACATATGCATTTATACATTAAGGCTGCGTTTGGTCATCCGGATTTCTAGTCAAGATATGACTGGATATAATAGTATAAGAAATCCAATGGTCTTGTCATATCATATCTACTGTTTGGTGAACTGCAAATTTAAAGTCGGATAAGCAGAGGCAAAACGCGACTGAGATCGATTCTATTTCGTTGAAACATCAGGATGCTTGAGAAATTATTCAATGATGAATTCTAATGAGTGAGTTATTATTGATCAGATACTTGTGCCACCTGAATTCGGAGCAAACCCCATAGAATCAATGGTCTTGATTTGGAGTCGAATCCTTTGAGAATGATCCGCTGGCCTTACTCGGCATCTTGTCGAGTGAGTAAACAAATGCTGAACAATCTAATTATTCTACATCTTTTCACAAGTTGAAGATGCATTTATGCAGGTCGCCTAAGAAAGCTACCTTGAAAGTCGATGATCAACCTCGAGCTCTTCATAACATGTCGAGACACCTTTCAAATGTTGGAGAGGTTCAAGCGGAGAACGAGGGATGTGATCTCATATCACGCCAAACAATCGATTAAAGAACAAGGTTGTGGAGATACCCGGCTTTACGATCGGAAGCTCCAGCCTGGCAATCAGAGACCCTAGCCTGGCGCACCGGAGAGGCGGCCACACTTGACAGTCGCCGTCGCCTGAGAGGTGGCCTAACGTGGCAGAGCGACAGCCCAACGCGGATGAGAGGCGGTGGTTGTGGGAAAAACCTGGTTCTGGTTGTGGGAAAAACCTGGTTCTTCTTGCGTATACTCTCTTGAGAAATCCTACCTCGGTCTATTCCACCCCCTCCCCTAGGATTTTTTTATCCTAGCTATATCTCATAAATCCCCTTTTATCCTATCCTGGACAACTATAAAACACAGGATATGATAAAATATTCACCCTTCTATTTTCTTAAAATTGATCACTTGTATCGCTTAAAATAATTAGTCGATGAAATATTTTTTTTCATTATCGATAGCAATTTATATTTAAATATTTTTGTGGATAATGAAAATATTTTTGTCCATTTAATTTTGTTAGAGATACATGTGATCATTTTAGGAAAATATTTTTCAAATTGTACATTTTTCGCGAAATAAATAGAGCCTACATTAATCTTGAAAACACATTGGGGTTACTCAGGGCCACTATATACATACTAAACAAAAGCCTGTTTGTACATTATTCAAACCAAGCCCAACTCAAGGGTCTTTTGGCGTAAAAACATCACCTTCATCGTCATGATTATTGGGGGTGTGGTTCATACTCCCTAACAACAGGAAAGCACGTAGAGTTTTATATTTTGAACCCATATTTTTCATTGCTAGTTTGGGCTCGGGCTCATGAATAACTACCGCTATATATACTCTTTTTCGCTTGTAATTGAGTGATACAACGAGAGGTGCGGGGTGCTAATTATAATGGAATCATCTACTGAACGTAGCTCTAGTTTAAGGGTAAATCAGGATAAAATCTTGTGTCTCGATTTTCTCTTTCTCGCTACACTTTACTTCATTGTGATTGTGCGCCGAATTCTAACAATGACGGGATGGACCATCACACTCCCTCAGTGGTCCTACCTATTCACCATAAATGTCATCATATCACGCGGCAAGACGACGAGGGATAAACTCTAGTAGCCCTGCATCGACCCAGACAGTGGAACTACATTCAATATGCACTATTTCACATTCATAAAATGAGGGTGCTCCAAAACGTGGTACATGTGGTGGGTATATCCTACATATCCGTAAAATAAAAAGATGAGCTAAAAACCGGTAAATGAAATCTCACAAAGTTTAAGGTATGAGATCATCTTTCTAATTAATCTGGTATTAAATACAATAACATGAAGTTAAAATATTTGCATAAACAAAATGAAGGGAAAACAAATGCTTTAACTTTCTTACATGATATGAAATGAAAATAACCGAACAATGTGGCATAAAAATTGTTCACCCAAATACAAGTTGATGGCATAGTATTTCATGATGCGCAAATAACGCATGGTAAGCTCACCAGTATACGGAGACGAGTATCTAGTCCTACTCGTCTCAAGCCAAAACTCATCTCCGCCAACAAGGTATCACTAACTCATGGGGATGGAATCATAAACTCATCTAGCCACGCCTCAGCCCATCCATCACGGGTCTCATCTACATCATCGAAATAATTACATCACTATACACCCTCGTGATGATGGTCATCTTATAGTCGGCTACTCAAGCCACATCAGGCTACACAAGTATTAATATTTAAGGTATCTGATGCAACCGATCGAGATCTTCAACTAACGAAAGAGAACTAGGAAGTTTTACCTACAACTTTATTTGGTGCTGCTCTTGCGCTTAATAATTGTGTAAGGATTATTTTACTTGTTACCTAGGAAAACTGTTAGGATTAGACGCACAAACACAACAAAATATAGAGTAAAAACGAGAAAGAAAAATCGATATACAAGGTTTATTCTAGTTCACCTTTAAACTAGGGCTACATCCAGTAAAGGATTCTACTATAATTAGCACCCAACAGCTTTCTGTTGTAACTCTCAATTATAAGAGAAAGAGATTATAATAGTTATTCACAAGCCCAAACTCAAACTACAAATAAAATATGAGCTCAAATTATAAGATCCTTATGGCGTTCATGGAGCATTGCCCTCTTGAGATCCCTATAGAGGCGTCGCCATCAGACCTTGTGCCTTATGTCGATAGAGAGTATGAACTATACCTCAATAGAATCAAAGATACAATCGTTCGAGGTTCGTCAATTGCCGCATAAAATTTGCCTATAATTTTTTTTTTTTTTTTGGGTGAAATCATTGATGTTGACTTCCTTGTCAAATTAAAATTAAAAAAAAATTGGGGAAGTAGTCATTGTCGTATCCAAATTGGCCTAATTTTTGCAGGTGAGAATGTGTGGTGGAACAGTTTTTTCGATATGGCGACAATTGCGGCTTTTGCCTTTTCCTTATTTAATTTTCAACGAATGGTAACCACGTAATATGTGACTTCATAGAGTCGTTGTCCTTTGGAAAAAAAAAAAAATCCGTTGTCGGAGGCCTTATCCCTTGCAAAATCTTAATTTTAGGTCAAATTTCAATTTAGTTCCGAACTTTTTTTTTTCTAAAAAAAATCACAAACTTCCACTATAATTTCGAATCTGCCCCTGCGTCCAACAATCGCCTATATCAATATCGGGGCCTATTAGAGCAATGAACTCGCATCTTCATCAATGCCCTCGCCTTTATATGGAATGAAAGCAGCTTCCTCCTGATATTGATAATTCTGAAGAAATAAGTGGCATTTTTTTAATGCACGGCAGTTTTAGGCTATATTGAAAATTTGTGATTTCTTTTAAAATAAAAAAGGATAGAGACAGAATTGGGATTAAATCTACAATTGACATTTTTTTTAGAGAATTAGGCTGGTTTTCCGATGTCAACTCTCCTTCCGTATTTCTACTTTTTTCTCTTGTTTTATCTGCAACTTTGTTATAAGCTTTTTACTTAGTCAGCGATGGAACCATTTTATTTGGCAGTTCGCATACCTTTGAAATCGACGTGTCTACACAGTTTTTATTGTTCAACTCGGAATTTTTTGAAATTGTCCACATATACAAACATCGATACATATATCCGCACATAACATTTTACATTTTGGCAGGATCGGGCGCGCATGACAACATAGTGAAATTTCTGTTCCAGAAATGTTTCTGGAGCTGACGTAACTTCATTTTTCTACTTTTGAAACATTTTTTTTCTCCAGCCAATTTCTGCTTAGAAGCATGAGTTGATTTCTAAAGCAGAAGTGTAGCCATGCGTGCCCTAAGGCTTATACAAACAAGCCCTATATAACGCAAGTTTCTTTCCTTTAGTTGTTTCAAATCTGGAAATTAGTTTAACAAAAAAACCTAACAACTATCCGAAAAATGGAAATGTAAGATCAATTTTTTATTTAAGGAGGAGGGGAGGAGAAGAAAAAAAAATTATGAACGTGTGTGAAAAATGGAATAAATCTTAATATTCTTTATGGGAAGGAGAGGACAGAAATCCGAAATGTCCCCATTTTTCTATACACACATACGTCTCAAAGGAAGAGTTTTCTAGAGTGTCCGATATAGTATAAGGTTTTCCGGCTAAGCTTTGGACGTGATAGGGGATAAAATATTCATAGTCCCTTAGACTTTATTTTAATCAGGCGTGCGATCCACTATTCTCTAATCTTGAATAATTTAGCCAATATATACTTTTCATATTACTTTATTTCACTAAAGTTTTGATTAAATATGTAGGGAGAAAGTAACGAGAAAGTTCGGTCACAGAAAGTAACGAGAAAGTTCAGTCACATTGATAATATTATTATGTTCGGCCACGTCGAAAGTTTGGTGCACTGTTTTCATGCCTAGTATGGAATGGACCGACTAGTTCTAGTTTTATGAGAAGCATAGATGATGTATGTACGGCATAGTTTGACCTAATTAGGGTGAAATTTTGTGGATCATGATTACCAAGAATGATGCACGAGAGACCAAAGATAATTCGGATAAAATCATGAGGCAGGGAGACAGTTACCCAATCAGTCTTAAACCTATTGTACGGATATCGCTTCAATCCTAAACTTTATTATCTTGCCAATATAGTCCAAAACATTTGCTAAAAAAATTCCATTATAGTCCTTCCGTCAAATTGCCGCTGGGAATTGCTGATGCTGCTGCGATTATCCATGTGCCACGTAGGACGGCCGACGATGACTAGATGCCACGTAAGCAATTTGCCTGAAGGATCACATTGAAATATCACGCAAAAGCTTAGGACTATATCGGCAAAATTCAAAAAGTTGGGGACTGAATTTTTATCCACACAATAGATTGAAGACATAATTTGTAATTTTTCCAAGAGGCGGGTTATTCACTAATTTGGTACATAATTCTCCACGCCACCAAATGCAAAACGCCATAATATTTGAGCGACTCACTCGGTCACTGACCCTCGTGTGTTACTTGATTGATTTATGAAATTAGTTGGATACAGGACGATAACTGTGGAAAAATCAACACGAGTGTCCTTGTTACAAATACTCCAATCCTTTCAAGAGGAGACAAAAACAATGGATTCGGCATCTAATCTACCAGGTGAAGTGAAAAAAACTATGGTCTTTTGTCGCATGCAGACGGAAACGTTGGCAAATCCGTGGGTACAAAAAGTATGCCGACTAACTTCAAATCAAATGACGAGGGAGGGAGAAAATTTGGCAAAGACAAAGGTGTCAAATCCAAGTTGGTTGAGTGGGGGCTCAACTCGCAATTTCCATGTAACTTTCAAGAAATGATTGAGCCAAAATCTACTTCCACCTGTTAATTCCTAACTGGGAGACTAAAAAAGAATCCGTAGCGCCTCAAATGGCCGTCGCCACAACTTTTATAGCTAAGCGATCAGGACTACCCCCACCCCCCCTATTTGAAACGATTGATGTGGATTGAAGATGGATATTGAGGAGATTTGGAAAAGAAAAAGGAACCGGAAGAATCTACAGTAGTCGTTCTATAGTATCATTTCTTTAGCTACTCGGAAGCAGAATGTGAGAAGCATGTTTTTTTCTCTGAGGTTTTTGTAAGCATCCTAACAGTGCTCATGCCGCTTACGATCTTGATGTTTTGGACTAGGCTTCATTGGTTCGGCGGTTCTTTGAAATATGTGTTGCTCCTCAAGGACACAGTTCAATTCACGACGCCCAACAGTTCTTTTCATTTAATTTCTCATAATGATAATGCTCTTCATAGCAACTATAACATTATAAACGCATTGCGATGCCACCCAAAAATGGGTCACATTCTCTCATCGCTAGACCTGATCAACGAGGGGGCCGGCGAGAGCCTCTTACTAGGCTTGAAAACTCCCGTCCCGACCCACCCATGATTAAAGAAAACTACAACGTTTTACTACACAAAATAGACCAGATCTGAGCAGGCCTAATTGAGTGGCCAGGCCTAAAAACCACGTCTTTACAGATTGGGCAAGCAGATGAAGAGGATGACAATTTCAGCACAAGCAGATGAAAACGTTGGGTGATTCTGCTTGTGAGAATAAAGCACATACGTAGGAGGCAACAGTACGAGAGTGACCGTAAGTGGTCTCCCAAGACCAAGAAGGCATCATGTCTGTTTGGAATATTCCCTTATTGTGTAGACGGGTCCATTTATGAAGTATTAGCAACCACGGACAATGCACTTTTTGTTCACGGAGTACGGGCCAAAAAAACATATCACTGATAGTAGACAGCATCGCATCAGACCATTCAAATTCGTCGACCTCTCTAGAAGAGGGAATAAGCTACCGACATGGTCACTAAATAGTGAAAATAACGTTCATACAAAGCAAAAACGATTGCTCATCACGAGGTAGCTCTTGCAAAACCAACCTATCTCTTTGCAATATACACGGATTCACCAATCTTATAACACATACAACACGCATTATAGTAAACCAAAAAGGGACAATTGTGATTGATCGATAAATGCACCGCAAGTCTACTTCATGACACGTCTTCCTCAGAATCATCAGAATCTTCCTCAGATGTTAAGTCGGAACTCTCTTCACCCTCTTCTTCATCGATCCTGATGTCTTTATTAGCGGTCATCTTTGAAAGAGCAGCAGTCTTGCTTGCTCTCTGAGAACGGGCACCCACTGTGGTAGGAATAGAAGGGGCAACGGTGTTCGGTGAAAATTCACCATCAGACAATGATGATTCACGCCTCACTCGCCTCCTTGTACGGGTCGCCCTGGTTGAGCACGGGACTGGTGTTTGTGGCACGGCAATGAAATTATTGACATCCAGCTTGAAGTCCACTCCCAACCTCTCTGCATCATACATTGAGTGAAAGGAAGGTGACAAAACCGTAAGGGGAAAGTATCATAACTAAGTGCTAGCAAAAATTGTAGGCAAAATACCGTACTCTACTGATCAAACTAGTTCTACTGCACATATAGCATTATTTGCTGTTACCTACTAGAGAATCACCACCATCATCTACAGAAACCATTCAGAGCTAGGCAAAAAGGAGGAGTTCCGAAAACTGTTTGACTAAGGTCGACTAAGGTCATTAGTCCTCACCAAATATAACATCAGCTTGTTCCTGCAAAAGTTCTCGATCTGGATGTCTATCTAGTGCCTTCAGACGTTCAGAGAACTGCTTCATATCCTTTACAAGATCTTTCTCTGCTGCCACAATCACTAACGCATGGTTTGAAAGACTCCTCAGCAACTTCACCGCTTCTTGATCTGATGACCCCAGATTAAGCAACACAAGTACTCTACAGAGTGCCGAGATATATGACCTCTCGGCAGCTGTCTTTTTACCAGGGAAACGAGCAACCTCAAGAAAGCAAGAATAGGAGGACGAGAATAAAAGATACGTGAGAGCAATGTTAGGAGCAAAGTTATCTAGGAATTAGATGCCTATTGCCTATAGTTCAGATATGGACATAGTGAGTGGCTTGAGCTCTTTCTTAGTCATTCAAAGCACGCATATATAGGGATTGGTCCAGTGAAAATTATTCACTGCATGTAATGAAATCACAATTAGAAAATCGATCTAGTCAGCAACCGCAAAAATTGTAATTTTGAGGAAATCCACCTAGTCATCGGCCATACTTCTATTGAAAACTCAATATGTTTAATGCCTCTTATCATCTGGTCCTAGCATTAAAATATGATGGTAATCATGCTATTGAGAAACTTACCTCTGCCGCTGTGCGTATGGCAAGCCCCTCTTCCCCATGCTCAAGATTGGACTGCGCGAGGTCATTTGTGACCTCAGCAGAATTTAGATTACCATCCTGTGTTTCAGTCGCCTTTGGGTACATGGGAGTTTGCATCATTTGCAGCATATAACGTGAAGCTTGGACGGCACGTTTCCGCATGTTAGACACCAGAGATGGAGAATTTCCAGTATTGTTATCGATCCCTGGCCACATTGATCGCATAACTGGAATGAAAACCTTGCATAAAACTTCCTGCATTTAGGGAGATGACTATCTATTAATAAGAAACGAGATGCAATCCACCTGGACACGTGCAGTAAATCATTGAAGAAGCTGGAAACTTTCTAAGAGAATCCATAACTTGCCTTGTTATGTACAGAGAGAGCTGGGTAATGCTCCAAAAACACTGACAAGCATTGTCTCAACCTGGCATGTAACAAAAATTATATATTCAAGAGGGTGAAGGGTGAAATAAAGGAGGGATGACAACGAAAATTATCAGGCTACAAACCGGTATACCTCGGCAGGTCCTTCGTCTCATTGCTAAAATACAGGCAGATAAGTCTCCTTAGCACAGAAGCTTGTGAATCTTTTGATATGCTTGGATACTTGTCCCTTAAGAGAAGCATCTTTGCAAACCCCTCTGCAAGAACAGCACAAATTGACTCCTTTTCATCACTTACAACTTTCGCCCAATCGTCTCTGTCAAATCCACCACATAAGAGATCAAGTACATCTGTGTTCACACTTTCCTCCATGTCTGAACCATTGGTGGGCAGAGAATCCACTTTTTGGTTTCCAAACTGTGTTGAATGATCGTTCCCTAGGGCTCTGTCGATTTCTTGTGGACCATGCCACATCATCAGATCTACTAAGGCCCTACAAGCCTCTCTGCTGATAGGAGGAGGACCCTTGATAAAAGAGAGCCTCAATTGCTTTACAAGATCTTCGCTCGGCTTCCTCTCTACCAATCCAAAGAGACCAAGGCATCTGACAGAAACCCTTTGCACATCCAAGTGAACATGCTTCGCCTGCAAATCAAACTCATGTAAATGTTATAACTCTTTTCCTTTCCGAAAGCATGACACTGACCAATGCAAAGTCATATATAGACATATATTAGATGCATAAAGGGTAGCTTGGAACTGTTTTTTCCCTTTCTTATGGGCATAGGTAGCTCAAGATTTAGGGAGTCAAGATATCACAGTCAACATCAATTACTCTCCACCTTCCTCATTAATAACCAAACTTATAAGTTCAGATCCATCATCTCCAAGTCACAATTACCACTACGTACACTGAAACGTTTTAAGCAATACGGATTTCTCAGCATCATCACATTTAAAGATATGTGCAACTGAATCAGCTTATTTTGAGTAAATTAAGCTGCTCGTGCAAAATTTAAACTGCACAAAATGCTTTTTGAGTTATACCCTAACTCCGGATGTTACCCAGAAACTGTTTGGCTTTCAAATGAATTTTTGCTTAAGTCCTTAGAATATAGGTGGCAAGAATCTTGAGAAGAACGACTAGATGAAAATAAACAAATTATATAGGAGAAGCTTCTGCTTAATTCTTACCCCTGGAAGCAACAAGGATCGAAGTATCTCTTCAGGTTCAATAGCCTGGCCTTGAAGCCAGCGGAATGATTTTGAATTCTCTAAAAGAAGGCTAGTCACAGCAAGGCAATGCATCCACTGTAGAAAATCAGCAGCTCTTTCCCTGCAAGGCTGAGCAAGCTCTTCTACAACCTGAGAGAAAACTTCTTCAAATTCACCAGCGCCAGAATGAACTTTCCTGGCCAAACCAGTAACTGCTGTAGCCCATTCCCTGTCTCCACCAAGATTTATACCGTCTCCTATGGCAACCATATTCCCTCCATCATCTAATTCATGTTCAAGAGGCTTCTGCAGTAACTCTCGCACAAAGGCTCTGGCAACTTTCCTATTTGTAGCATCAGAAAAATCAAGACTGGTACCAACCAACAATAGCTGCCGAGAAGCAAACCGATAGTTTGGCCCTGAAAAGGACTAACAAATCAAAATATGTACACGAAACATACTTCCCTTGGGTATAATGCAATTAACTTTCCTACCAGCATCAATATGAACCTTGACTAAACTGATGTAGTCAGATATTGTTGCAGGAAGTATTCTCTCTAGTAGGTCATTATCATCTGAAGCTTTTGCTGCATATACCACCGCTTCGGTGCCCATTGTTGCAGCAGCTTCAGACCCTTTTTCCTGATTAAAAATAATTGCCATAAGTCTCAAAAGTTAAAATAGAAGTCAAGCAAATTATCGCGTGCTAACTCCAAGAGAAATAAGATAATACATAAGATTTGTCGAGAGAGGTCCTAAACCCAAGAAATCTAATAGTAGACTAAGCATAGAGCACAACATATCACAATATTTCATTAACCATCAGGAGCAAGTAGCCGCTGACCTGACTTTGAATTGGTTAGAAATGTCCACCAAAATAACACTAGGCTTTTTCAAGCAAAGCCAACAGACAAAAATTGATTGTGTTACTTGAGCATACCCCAAAACCTACTCTTCTAGCTAGTAGAGCAAGTGTACCACCACAAGTCGCAAATGAGCAAGTGTTTCACACATGTTACCACAATGTTAGTAATACCTTATTTTATAATACAGCTTCCTCACATCAAACACTCTCATGTGAAGCAAACAACATTCGAACTATGAGACTCCTCATGTTGTACCAGGGAAAAACTAAATGGAGAAAAGGCTTATTCGTTGTTTCTCAGAGGGATCTGACATTGTCAGGAGAATCAAAACCAGCATTAAGCAGAACATGATCATGTCTTTCCAAGTATATAATCATACAACCAAGAAAGATCATTGTAAAGATGCAAAGCAAATTATGGAGAGACAGTCTTAGATATGAGAACACGAAGATACTGTTACAGTAACAGAGCTGTATAGCATGTCTACTGCACCAGTTTGGAGACAAGACTTAGAAAATTAACACATCTAGTGATAATGTCTAACTCAAATACGTCTGATATCTTTGAAACTTTCCTGAGAGAAGATATGATGTGCTCAACTTTAATCGCAGGATGAAAATCTATAGACTTCCATCGGAAGATGAGCAAACATCATGAAGTGGGAAAATATTCATTCCCATTGCAAAAAGTTGACAAACTATGATGCTTGCTTAAGGTTAAGGCATGTGATGGCTATCCAAGTTTCCCATAATTTATTAAAATGAGAAGCGTTGGATACCTTCACAACAATATAGTCTTCTTTTGCAGTCCAAAGATCACCAAAACGTATGTTTCTGGAAAAATGCAGTGTTTGGATGCTCATGTGAACTCAAATTAAAATTGAGTGACTGTGATTGTTATCCATTTAACTGAGATCCAAGTACCTACTGTTTACATCTACCGAAAACATGTCATGAAGTGATGGACTCTAGTTCTAAAAATCACAAAAGTGAATATTGGCAATGGAGTTAGTTGATAAAAAAAAATATAGATGTAAAAGAGACACTTTCTTGACAACACATTATAGAAATATTGGAATCCCATCCCTCTTTAAAGAAAATCAAGTGCAAAGCATATCAAGAAAGTCTGACACAGTCTGTCCGTACATGTGCCTCAGTTTGTAAGTGCCTGCAAACAACCCTCCAGTAAAGAGCAGCTTCTGCTTCCATAAGTTTGATGTTTTGGGTGCCAGCAGATAATTCCCCTGGATTTAAAAACAGCTGTGATATCAAATATGGGGTACCCACCGGTGCTTCTAAGTTGTATTGTAACAAGAGAATAGATGAAAGTACAAGTGTGAAGAGTCTCAATAGCTAAGCAACAAGCTAGATGATTAATCTAAGTTGATGAGAGGGCTTCTACAGACCTTTTCCATGCTTTTTTGTTCGGTCTGATACCATTTCCATGCTTGATGAACCAATTTTTTAACCCAAACACTAGGGACGTGCAGGCATTGTCAACTAGTCCAATTTGAAGTGGTCAAGCATTGCTGCCTAACTAGTTAAGGGTGTGTTTATTTATGCTTCAGCAAAAGGCAAAAGCAACACTAGCTGTTTCCCTCCAATTGTTTAAAAGCATTATATAAATAGCGAAAAAGTTATATGTGAATTTACTAGTCAAAGTTTATATATTGTGAAAGTATCAGGTATTACGGGGTAAGAAAAAGCCAAAGTACGTCCGTCACAAGATTTGGATCAAGAAAAAAGGAAAAAAATAAAAGCTTATCCAGACATGCCCTAAACTGTTTGCAAAGACTTGGGGTTTCGATTAGGTGTCAAAACAATGAGTAACTGTAGCTGAAACTCAGTATGCTCAACTTCACTTTGCACAACTTGTCTATATATGGAAACATACATGCATGTATGCACTTGAAAAGACCCAAAGGACACGCTCCTTTTGCACATCTCTCTCAATGAGGGTTAATTACATTATTGCAACTAACTTATAAGGAGTCCAAAACTTTTGGCATTTGTCATTGAACAATTCATGACCAATTTTAGATTCCCAAAGAGGTTTTTGTTTCTCCAGGAAGAACTTGATAACTGCAACTTCCAGAAATCCAACACTAGAAAAGGAGCATGCCAAGTGGATGTCAAAATTTGTTGGGCCACATTGGGATCCGGAAATTCAATGGCCGTGGACACAAATCCCCTAATAAGAATCATGAGATTTCTAAAATGGAAAGAGCAAAAGATGCATAGATGAGGGTTGTATGAGTAGAGACTACAAAATAATCACTTGAAATATCAATTAATGTCTGAAAAGCCTACCCGCCTCAGTTTCATCAGAGTGTGATCCTATGTAGGGCTGAATGCTTTCATCTTCACGGATCTTTACAAATCCGGCTTTCAGCAAAGCCTCCATCACTGACTCACCGACTGATTCATAAGTCTCAACATCAAGATACTTCAAAAGTTCAATGGGGTCTCCCTGGCAAGATTTGAGGAGCCATTCATCTCTCATCAACTTAAGACACTCCTTTGCAACAGCTACCGAACGGTCAGCAAGCCCCCTCCGGAGAATTATTGTTCGATGCTTAATACTAGAATAGTCAAAATAAATAAATGAAAAACACAAAAAAGCAAGGGAACTAGTTAAGGCATTTTTTTTTTATGTGAATTACATAATAATACAATGGAAGCATATCAGTTGTCTGCTTCTCTAAGCCAAATGATGCAAGAAACAATCTTGCACCGTCAACGGAAATACTAAAGATCTAATAACTACAAAATGCACCAAATTTGACCGGTAATTTGCAATTAATATTGTTTATAAGCCGGACAACTATGGAGATAAGGAAGATAAAAAAGAACAACAGAAATATCAAGAGATAAAAACAAGAACTTACCTAAGGCTTTGGAGGGGAAACTTATTGGCTAAAACACAGTAGGATGCTTTACGTACTGAATCACTCGCATCTAGGGTACAATCAATTATTGCTTGCGAAGTTGCATTTGATGGCGGCAGCGATAGCACCAATGTCTTACGAACTTCCTGCTTAGGGGTGTGGAAGACCACAATTATTATCAATAAGAAAAAAAAGTTGCTACTTAATTTCCCTGTAAGCTTGTCTTCAGAAACTGACAGAGCAGTACTTAGGACTGCAACTGAGCAAAGCCGCAAGAAAAGAACTTCCTTTATAGTTTCCATCACTTGATGGCAAGTTACATCTCTTATGTCACCAACTAACAAACAATGATGATGTAAATAATTCACCGAGATTATTGCTTATAATAGCCAGGTGGAGCTGCCATTTGGTCAATGTACCTTTATTGCCAAACAGTAGCAAGTACTTCTTAGTTCTACGTCATCTCAGCAAGTACAAATGAGGAATCTTGACCTCCATCTTCAATAACAAAACCCAAACGAATTAGCTAAAATAAGAATGAGCATATCTCACCGCATTAGGCTCCAATGGAAGTACTTGGAGGAACAAATCCAGGATGTCAGTATTCTCGGAATCATTCACAAAACGCGAAAGAGCTCTAATTGCAAACATGCGGACTACAGGGGCTTTGTCTTTGACTCTGAGAATCATGCCCTCAATCACCTCATCCCATACTTGATTGTCCACTTCTGCATCGTCGGGAAGTCGTAATATAATCTGCAATGACAAAACAATATTAAAACCAGCATTCTTTACCATAATATGGTTCAGAGAAAGAATTTCCACAGGAAAACAATATACGACAGTAAATTTGGAGAAACAATCCTTTGTTAACTTTTCCTTGTCGGAATACATGCTTCACAGATAAACATTTAAAGTGTATTGACTGGAAGCGAAGTAAACTATCATCCATCTCAAAAATGCATAAACGGGTAATCAGCTCGTGCTTCTAGCTCACAAAATTTCGCTCGGTCCTAGATTTATTTCTCTGTCTAAGTAATTCTCAGCTAAAGTAATTTCAAATTAAAATATTACTTCTCAGAGGGACTGAATTTCCGAGTCATTACCTCCGAAGTGATCTGGCAAGCACGAAACCTCGCTGTCTTATTGGAGGCGGAGGCAGCGACGAGGAGGAAACCAAGGAACTTCTCCAGGAAGGCATTGTCGCAGCCTGAGGAGGCTTTGGGGGCGGGAGCGCTGGTGAAGGCCGCAATGAACCGCACGATGCGCTCCGCGGACGAATTGCGCTGCTGGAAGCTGAAGAGGGGAACTAGGGTTCTGGAGAAGGAGGCGAAGAAATTGGGGTGAGACCGGAGGGCCAAGAGCTCCTTGACCTTCCGGTTGTGCGTGGCGTGCGAGGCGCGAGTCTCTTCGAGAATTTTGGCGATCCTACGCATCAGTTGCTCGTCTCTGTCCGCGACTCCGTCGCCCATTGTTGGCGTCGTCGTCTTCTTCTTCTTCGAGGACCGAGTACGAGACTTCCTTCAGATTCAGTTTCCAGGAAAATTGCTTTTGTTTTTGAATTCGGGCGGGAAAATTCAGAATCGGGTACGAATACGAAGTTTTGAGGCCCGTGGGCCGTTGTTTTTGAATGATCGAGCCTTTTGAGTTTACTGGACGGGCCCTCCGGGTTCAGAAACGGGTATGATGACGAAGTTTTGAGGCCCGTGGGCCATTGATTATGTATGGACTCTCTGTATATCTCTCTCTGAATAACCGGGCCTCCGGATATATCTATTCGGGTTCGGGCCTTCTCAATGTCTCCCTCTGGATTCTTCATTTTCTTTTTCTGTTTTCTCTAATCTTTTCTCTTCCATTAGTACGATGTCACCAATATGGTCCCTAAATAAGTACTTTTAAATCGTTCGTGTGCTTTTTTTTTTGTTTATCGAATTCTAAAAAGTCCCCGTACTTTTTAGAAATGATCATTGTCCATTTGTGAACTAATCCGATTATAAAACCAACATGAATTCAATGTCGTAAAAAATTGCTGACTGGTATGGACTCTCTATCTCTAGTCAATAAGCAGAAGAACTTTTTAAATGATCCGTAAATTTTTGCTAATAATACAGATCTCCCAAGCTACCGAGTCAGATATTGATCTTTGATAATACATGGATGCGTTTGTCCGGCTGAGTAATCTCATTTTTCCACACATACTCAGAAAATATCAGGAACGACCTCTTGAACCCTTCTTTCCAAAGATATCAGATCCATGGTCGGGAAGCATCCCATGTTCAGATTCCGAACTACTTGCCTAATTCCCTACAATTTGCACACAATAATTAAAATTCTCATGGGCCTAAACTCAAATTCGCCGTTGGGGGATTTCTTGTTTTGCCACTACCGCACTATAGAATCATGGAATTGATACTCTGATTTGCACCGAGAAAGGTGAGGGTCATTGCATCACAATTGTTGGACTCCTATCCATAAGTTGTCCTCATCCTAGAATCCACCAAGTCCATACAAACAGAATCTATTCTATCCAGCAAATTGAAATGGGAAATGCCCTGTAAGGGATAGTGCAATCTCAACCGTAGACACGCATACCATCA
Organism: Lenwebbia sp. NSW1173648; assembly: GCA_029784005.1. Classification (NCBI taxonomy): domain Eukaryota; kingdom Viridiplantae; phylum Streptophyta; class Magnoliopsida; order Myrtales; family Myrtaceae; genus Lenwebbia; species Lenwebbia sp. NSW1173648. Next base: position 25,600,547 of record JARCGZ010000009.1, on the reverse strand, counting down.
TCACATATTTAAGCACTCATTGATTGGGAGATCGTGTGGTCAGAAATAACTGACAGTTACCTCCGCATCCATATAGGACCGAGAATTCCGAAACGAAAGAGAAACCGGCACATACCAAGATCAATCCAGGCTGGTTTGGTTTGATAGAGCCTGGATTTTGACGCCTGTGCGCGAAGAAAGCCTCCACCGGGGGACAATCACTCATTTCTTCTGTTCATAGTCATACTGTCAGGCTAGTAATTTCCAATTGAAATTAATGGTTCGATCAAGGACGTCTCGGCCCCACCAAGCGAAAGAGTCTGTCTAGGTCCCACTTCACTTGACTTATCAACACGATATCAATTGCTTCGATTCTTCAAGAAGATAGAGATACCTGATCGAGTCCATGACCGCTTAACGAACACAAATCGGCGTTCGAATGGTGGGTGCCGAGTCAGGTTTCAATTCATTCATCCACCCCCCAATAATTCAGGGCACGAGCCGCTCTCAATTCGGGGAGAGGGATTCTTTTGCAAGTCCACGGGGAATCCATCCAAACACACAAGAGATGTGGTCACGATACGGCACGACTCATGAGGCAAAGAACCTCTTGTCCAATAGTTCCCCCGATGGACTCCACTCAGATGCTGTATCATCTCGAAAATATCAAACATGTTCGAGAAATAGTGGCCACTAGTTCAAAAGCAACCTCAACTTGGCCCGAACTAAGCCGGGGACAAGAACCTTAGGTGTCCAATACAGCATAAAATGGTCTGTTCCTCCTCGAGTAAGCACTTTGCTAGGAGAAGCATTGCACTTGTTTATTAATTTAAGGGCTAAGACATCTATTATCGTGCCATTTAAGATAAAGTAATATTCTACGCCTATTTGGGTACAAGTTAGGAAGCTGTCATCTTTCGACCAAAAAAAAAAGCTGTTACTTTATTGGGATTGACCGTCGCGAAGTCCAAATTGCTCACATAGGATGGTTGCCCCATGCCGGCACTTAACAGTAAAAAAATAAAGAAAGAATAAAATTAATAAAAATATAGAAAAAGAATTGTAAAAATTGTCCACCTTCAAGCCGGCCGTGCCCCGTTGGATAGCCAGCATCTATGCCAGCTATTTCCAATTAAAATTGTCCAGAAAGACTACATTGACAAATCGTCAAAAAGCTTAGGACTAAATTGCCATAATCGAAAGGTTTAGAACTGAATCGGCAGTAGTACGATAGGTTTATGACTTTTTGGACGGTTTTCTCAAAATTTGTATACGATAGCATCAACAAGCGATAAGCGTGTTCGGGAAAAATCATCAAAAGTTAGATAGCCCCGTTGTCTAGACTAAAGTTTTACAAAATACGTCTTTCAATATAAATGGGGTCAATGTGGAGAGAGAGAGGAGATCTAATCCCTAATTAATAAGTCAGATCGCATCACGCTTTCCCCAACAGTTATATTTTGCTTCCCGTTTTGCCAAAGGCACGACGTTAGCTTGAGCGATGAATAATTAGTCAACATCGATCATTTTTTTGGAGGAGATTACAGAGAACGTGATCCCAGGACTAGATGCCGCGAATCGGCCGGCGACCGACTTTGAATGATCAAAAGTGATCCTTCGTCGAGATTAAGAGTTCGCGACATTTGATAAATTAGCAATTTGCTGTTCCTAAGTAGCGTATTAATGTCGGAGTGGACTTGCCCTCTCGAGATATTCTAATGACCCCCTTTTGCGACCTTTGTGGCGTTTCAAAGACCCTTAAGCTACTAAGCCAACAAAAAATAGTAAAAAGAAGAAGATAAATTTGACTTTAAATTGTTTCTTCAAGAAGCGAAATTGTAATATAAATGGAAGCACGAGTCATTCCATCCTCGACATCATCCGAATAAGATAAGATCGCTATTAGGTTCGTTAATAGTAGAGTCGCGCGAGATAAATCATTTTTTCGATGAATATCATTGGAGATCAAGGGTATTCGCGTAAAAATAACTCTTCACAATGACTTAAACCAACATAAACTCCATAAAATTAAAGAAACCTAATTACTATGACCCTTTGTACCAAAGTCCGAAGGAGATAATTACCAAAAAAATCTTAAACCTACTGCATTTGTACCAATTCAGTCCTAAATATTTTGAAGTTTTGCCAATTAAATCCGTCCGGTTAATTTTGATCGGAAATCGACGACGCAGACTCCAATCGTCCTACGTGGCACGGCCCACGTTTATGTGGACAATTTTTTTTTTAATTTTTAAAACTATTTATCAAATTTTCTTTGTTTTTCCTTTCATTGTGGCCGTCAAGGTTCGCCGGAGCTCGCAGACAACTGGGCGAGGGCTGCGAAGCCCTGGCCGGACCCCTCGCCTAGATTTGGGAGAGGCCATCGCTGCCGCAGGCGAGGCTGCATTGCCCATATCTAGGCGAGCGAAAAAAGAACAGAAGAAAAAAGAAAAGGAAAGACACGTAAAAATTTTAAAAAAAATTGAAAAAACATTGTTCACGTCGGCGGTTTCCTTCCAAAATTGATCAGAAGGACTAAATTAGGAAAAATGTGGAAAGATTTAGAACTAAATTGGCCAAATTAAAAAAAGCAGGACTGAATTGGCACAAATGTGATAATTTTAAGACTTTTTTGGTAATTTTTCAAAGTTGGTATGGTGATATTTCTAAAAGGGCATTGCATCTTCACTTCTTATCGATTCACTTTTTGGAAATTCCCCCTTTTGGTCAAAGTGTAAGTCCCCGTGAATACTTCTATTTCGCTTGAGATCCTCCGATTGCATTCATCAGCCACACGACGCAGAAAGAGATAAGATCCTTCTTGCGGTCCACATTTAATGGTTTTTGCCGTATAATCCACGCGTAATTTCCCATTCGGTCTTCTTTTCTCGAGGGGAAAAAGAGAAGGAAAAAAAAAAACACTTAAAACAAAAAAGAAGAAGAAGTTGTCAATGTCGATGACGTCTAGACAGCTCGACGTGGGAGATGGAGTAATCCTAACGTTGGCAAATGACAAATGTGGGTACTTCAGTAAACAAGGGCGACGACATTGTGCGGCTTAAATAATTGCTTTTATGTCGTCCATTCGATGATGCAGAGAGACTCTGACCGTAGCTCTGTCTGAGGTCATATTGCACGCGAGTATTGAATCTGATTCGATCGAGAGATCGAGAGAGAGAGAGAGAGATGAGGATGATGATAAGAGATTCGGAAGCAGCTTCTAATTGTGGTTGAGTTTGCAACACTATTGTCAAGCACGTTTATCGTCGAGAAAATTGTCCAAAAAGTCGAAAACTTATTATACTTTTATTAATTTAGTCATGAAATGTTTAATTATGTCAATTGAGTCTTAAACCTTTTCACGTTTTGCTAATTGAGTCTATAAGATTAATTTTAGCCGAAAATTGCTGACGTGAACGCCGGCCGTCCTACGTGACACGGTCGGCAATGATGTGGATAATTTTAGATTATATTTTACTATTATTTTAATATTTTATTTTATTTTATTTTATTTGTTCTTTTTTACAACTATGGTCGGTGAGGTCGTCGGCCACATGCAAGGGACGTGGTGCCCTCGCCTAAACCAGGCAGGGGTCGTTGGTGCGATGGTCAGCGACGATCTCGCCGGCCACAATTGTAAAAATAAAAAATAAACGAAAATAACTAGAAAAAATTAAAATACTATATAAAATTGTCCACGTCAACACCGGCCGTGTCACGTAAGACGACCGACGTCCACGTTTTTAATTGACAAAATGTGAAATAGTTTATGACTCAATTGATAATCTTCCGATCAATTGTTTGATATAGTGGAGGCAGTCGTGATTGGAAATCCATTCGTAGCTTTTTTTAGTACGGTGACGGTGGCCAATCGATTGATCTTGAATGCAATTATCTTCCTGGCCTCACACTTATTAGTGAACATTGAAGCACATGACTTCGTGTTTCTCAAAAGAGAAATGCTCATTCGATTTTTTGGACAATCTTCCAATCTCTTAGTGTATGTTTTCGGGATTTCACCTCTCTCGGATTTCGTTAGCGTACAAGTTCAGTTTCAAAGGAGATCGGAGGAGTTTCGCGAAGGTTTCACTCTCACTATTAGATCTGTGCTCGTTTAGCCTTTTTATTCTGCGTGGCAATGGTGTTGGGCATGCTGAATCTAGGCGCGCATCGCCGAAAAGCAAAGCTATAGCAACAAATAAAGAAGTCGGTATGTTCTCATCATCGAAGACAGATTCAGTAATCGGCCGTCGATTTTGATTTGATGTAGTCGTACATTTGTCTTTTGAGTATGCGACTCCCTATGTGGAGTTTGTTTTGTTTTGAAGTTGTAGCAGTTGAACTGCGATGTTTTACTATATATATATATATTGCGAATATGAATGAAATGTTATTTTGAAAAAAAAAAAACAGAAAAGAAAAAGGAAATGCTCATGGTCCGAACGGAAAAAAGCAGCATTGACGTTGACATTGACCGTGCGAAACGACTTTCCACTTGCAAGCCCGCAATGTCTGAAATTATAACCATCTAACCTCGAATAAAATCAAACCTCGAATAAAATCTCGATTCTAATGCGGATAAAGAATTAAGACCCCAGTATCCACAATCCTGCAAGCGGATTGCACGAGCCATTGGATGGTCAATAAAGAAAAAAACCAACTAAATTAGGAGCAAAGATGAAGCATTCTCTCTAGAAGGGCATCCCACTTTCGCCAGTCATCACCAAGCCTTTAGCATATGCTTCCATGTCAACTACGAATCGAGAGCCCGAGCTACGCAATTTCCTGCAAACCACCAAACTCGCCATTTGCTTTCACCATCCTTTCCTTTTCCATTCCCCCCCAAAATTTTGTTTCCGGCGATGGACTTCAAAATGGCTTCTTAGACTTTCAGGCCTTGTTTGAAAGCAGCACCAGCTTGAATTTTCCCCATTGTCAAAATATCCCACGTCGCCCCCACCATGGGATCGCACACCGAATCAGAATGGTCACACAGAAATCAAAGAAAAATTGGACGACGTACGAGATTACCCAGGTTCACTCCAGAATAAGGTTACGTCCTACAAAGAGATTTCACTATATTTTCGGTTTACAGCCACTCAACTCGTTACAATGATCAGAAAAACGAGCAAAATATATATGCCCCAAACGGGCCCAAAACCTAAACCTATATGAAACCTCTTAATCCTACACGATACGGGCCAACTTAAATAAAAGCCCAAACCCGTTGAGGTTTCGGGGCACCCCCGTCGGGAGGCGCTGCCCCCGAATCCCCGCCCGCTGACCGAGCAGCGGGGTACCCGTGTCGGAGGCACTGCCCCCGAACCCCCGCATTCCGCGCGCAGGGGTCATATGTTGTCGGATAACACTTCAGTTTCCCTAAGCTCACGTGAGTGTACTCGATGTGAGAAACAAGAGTCCCCGAAGTATTCGCCAACTCCAACAGGACTTATGGGCTCTTTATTTACATGGGTCTCCTTCTACCAATCAATTTAAGCTTTGAGGTACCAGAGTCGAGTCCCGCTCTAGTTTGTTTGTTAAGTTTTTCGGGTATGATTTTATCTTTCTAATCACGTAGATTTAAGTATCTTTTGAATTTTCCACTCGGGTTTTCCCATTTCTGGACATAGCATTGGGTTTTAATCGCTTGAGAGTTGACTTTTAGCTTCTTAAGCGCTTAATCTATGGTAGGAGCAGTTAAAGGCTCGTCGTTGCAGTTAAATTGGTGGATATCTTTCTTCATTGTCTTCGTATAAGTTAATAATAATCAGTTCAACCTTGAACGCGCGTGCGCTTCAATGTCCCGACACGCGTGTGATCCTTTGCCCAAGTTCAAGGGCTAGATCTCACCGGATCAGCAGTTACCCGGTAAACAGAAGACAGTTTTTTCATCATGGAATCTGAATAGAATCTCGCTCCACAAGCCATCGTCGACGTCAGTGGCACGGTCCCCCCGCCCCACCATTCCCAGAAAAAGCCTCTAGAAACTAGAATCCCATCCAATTAAAAAGCAACGAAATAAAAAATTAATCTTTTTTCCATAAAAAAAAGAAATTTTTAAACAATTGCATTAAACTATAAAGCCGAAATTAATTTCCATTTGATTATTTTAGTGGGAAAGCTGGAGCGAGTTCAAGTCCGGTTTTTGCCTGGCGCGCTATATAAAGGGACCTGGCTGGCTCTCTCCTCCATCCTCACTCACATCCCCTGTAAAACAGTCGAAGAGAGCGCGAGTTTCGTTTCGGATTTGGAGTGTTGGTGAAGATGTCGCTGCTCTCGGATCTCATCAACCTCAACCTCTCCGACTGCACCAAGAAGGTCATCGCCGAGTACATATGGTCAGCCATTCTCAGTCCCACCCTCGACTTTTCTCGTGTAAAAATGCTCCCTTTCCTTGTTTATGCTCCCAGTGTGTCTCTGGTTCAGGGTCTAGACTTTGTCAGTGTGTTGCTCGTTTGTGATCTCGCGAACCCTTTTTGGCTTGTGGAAGGAAAAAGAAGGGGAAGCTGCTGAAATTGAATTCTTGGCTTTTTTCCGGACGCTTTTCGTCCCCAAGTTCTGCCGTGATCGCTCATGTTGGGTGGGCTGTGCGTGAGAAGTCTCATAGAAGTTGCTTCCAGTTTGTGATCAGTGCTCATGGATTCGTATTTGAAGTTTGTGGTCGTTCATCTTGGTTTCTTCACTTGTGAGAATGCTTGTTTCTTTTCCCTCTTTGAGGTATAGAAACGTTGGTTCTTTCATTTTATCCTTCGAAACTTGAGCATGGAAATGGAGTCTTTCCTCTGTTGTGCTAGTTCGAACTTTTTTTATGCGGAAAAGGTGCTAGCACCAAGAGAAACCACTTAAATATCCGACCAAGGCTTCACTTGCAATTGCAATTGCCTTTGGTGGATCTGTTTAATAGAAGATATCAATTCTGCTGGAACTATCCGTTCACAGATTTGTCATTTGTTTACGCTTTCCGGTCATGTTTTTAAGATTCTTACTGTTGGGATTATTTGTCAGACATTAATGTCTTTCCCAAGTTACTATTTTTTGTCTTCTATCCTTCTCTGGCCTTATATCTGAGGATTCTGGCATCCTACTTGGTTTAATTTTTTTTAGCTTCCATTCAATTATTCAACTGATACATGCTATTTTGGTTTAAACCCTGAGATTAGAGCATGCCTTCTACTATGCTAATTTTTATCATGTGTATTGTTTGATTGAATTAGGATTGGGGGATCTGGGATGGACATGAGGAGCAAAGCAAAGGTAAGTAACTCTGTGCACAAGTAGTTGACGAGACAACAAGTGCTTACTCTTGTTGATAATCTTCACCGCACATGCTCTGCTTAACTTTAGCTACTTTTGATGATATAGACTCTCTCTGGTCCTGTTAACGATCCTTCGAAGCTTTCTAAGTGGAACTATGATGGTTCCAGCACAAAGCAGGCTCCTGGAGAGGACAGTGAAGTGATTTTATAGTGAGTTTTCTGCTTTATCTTCTTCATGAGCAATTTTTAGCACTTCGTTTAGTCACATGTTGGCAATTTCGCTTGTTAACTCGTCGATTAGTGGTGCTTGAATTGACATGGCCTGTCTTATGTTTGGGAATATGATCAAACAGTCCTCAAGCAATTTTCAAGGATCCTTTCAGAGGGGGCAACAACATTCTTGTGAGTTTTCTCCCCTTCACTATACACGATGCGATTTACATCCTTGTCTTTTTCTTTTTCCCTTGGGTATTACACTCATAGCGTCCTTCAATCGCTGTCTAAAATCCCAATTGGTTTTTAGGTAATGTGTGATGCCTACACTCCTGGGGGAGAACCAATTCCCACAAATAAGAGGTGTGCTGCTGCCAAGATCTTCAGCCACCCTGATGTTGATGCCCAAGAGCCCTGGTATCTTTCAATGCCTCGATCCTTTCTTTATTAGTTTGTTGGCTGACAATTACCTCTTTTCCATCCATTCAAACTTATGGTCAAATGTCAATCTCACGGAAAATAGGTATGGACTTGAGCAAGAGTACACCCTATTGCAGAAGGATGTTAAATGGCCTCTAGGGTGGCCTGTTGGTGGCTTTCCTGGTCCCCAGGTACTGCAATTTACACCTTGTAAAGTCAACAGCTACAAAACTGAACATGGTTGTTGGTGTATGGTCTTGGCTTGGCACTCTCCTTAGCCACTTTATTATCTTTGGATCCGAACTATTTTTCCATGCTAAAGAACTATTGATAGAATGCCAAGTGGAATCAAGGATAGCTGTCCCGTTGTGGTCAATCATATTTTTCAGCATGATCAGGGTTAATTAACTGTGTGAAGAATCTGCTCTTTTCTTCCTTTTTTTTTTTTTACATAAGGGGTGGGATGCACATTACTTTTCTCGAGTAGGAGAGTTTGATTGTTGAGGCTCAACTGTCACCTTTTTACTATTAACTTCTGTCTTTGCTAAAGCCAAAGGTAGTTGCCCGTCACTTGTGCTGGCTATGTGATTTTGGACTTCTGCTATGATGCTTCAGGGACCCTACTACTGTGGTGTTGGCGCTGATAAAGCATATGGCAGAGATATTGTGGACGCTCATTATAAGGCTTGCTTGTATGCTGGCATTAACGTGAGTGGTATCAATGGTGAAGTGATGCCTGGCCAGGTAAGCGACTAGATCAGGGAAAAAAGATTTACATAACAACTTTTATTATGTGAAACTTTGCAGTTACATCTATTAATTAAACATGCAAATAATTTCTCACCTTTATTATAGTGGGAATTCCAAGTTGGTCCATCTGTGGGAATTTCAGCTGCAGATGAATTGTGGATCGCCCGTTACATTTTGGAGGTACTTTAACATTCGAAGGTTCTGCTGCTTCTTGTTTTCGTTAGTTGATGTTGACATGCCTATCTGTAAACAGAGGATAACGGAGATAGCTGGAGTGGTCCTTTCCTTCGACCCCAAGCCTATTCCGGTTAGTCGATCTTCCTTCATATTTTAGTCTTCATCTCGGTAATGTCTACTTTGGAAATATTTCAACTTTGTATGTCTCATTTGCTTTCCTCGTATTGCACTTATCCCTTCTAGGGTGATTGGAATGGAGCAGGTGCCCACACTAACTACAGGTAACAGTTCATCTTTATATGCTTCTGCGAATAATTGTTCCTCGCTCTCGCTCTCTCTCTCTCTCTCTCTCAATGTGCAGCGTGCCCTTCTCTGCTTCGTGCGCCTAACTCTATGTGATTGTACCGCAGTACCAAGTCCACGAGAAGCGATGGAGGATATGAGGTCATTAAGAAAGCAATTGAGAAGCTTGGACTGAGGCACAAAGAGCACATTGCCGCATATGGTGAAGGCAATGAGCGCCGTCTCACTGGACGTCACGAGACAGCTGATATCAACACTTTCAAATGGGTAAGTTAAAAACAGGAGAAAGGGGGAAAAGACCTTTTTTGGAACTGCAGCAGTTGTTTTGTTAAGAGGATAGTATACGTCTTTGCGACAGATAGAGGGCAAAGATGCTGTTGATAATGGCAGATTCTTATTTAAGGATGACTGTATAAACAGATGTATATCTCAATGTGTGTGATCTCTAGGTGCCTTTTGGCAATTTAGGTACAGAATCCTTGTAATGTTTTGAGCTCTTATTTACTGTTGGACAGGGAGTTGCTGACCGTGGTGCGTCCATTCGAGTTGGCCGAGACACGGAGAAAGATGGAAAAGGCTATTTTGAGGACAGAAGGCCTGCTTCCAACATGGACCCGTATGTGGTCACTTCCATGATTGCAGAGACCACCATCCTGTGGAAGCCATGAGTTCGCAGCTTCTCGTCCTTAAGAGATTGCGGTTTCTTTCACATTTGATACCAAGGAAAGATTTTGTGTACCAATTGGAATGCTTGCGTTCATTATAGGTTTACTCAGTTACTGATGTTTGCCCCTTGTACTGAGGTGGTAAGGGAACCTCAATGCTTTCACTTGCGAAGATGAGTCAGTCTGTTTCTTCGAATAATGGCAGATCGCCAATTTGAATTGCTAAATTTTCATGTTCTTGGTTTCCTGTATTCGTATCTCCTCGCGAAAAACGAGCTCCGGTCCGGTTGTAGTGGTTTTGATAAGAGTATGCAATCTGCAATTCCCCTAAGATACTACTGTTCAGGAGGTCAAATGTGAAGTTTCTTTTGGGTTCCCGGTTGGTCATAAAAAAGGTCCATGCCAAAAAATACGATTTCAGTCATGACATGGTTGCCACAATAGAGATGATGGTCTTCATGCACAAACGTTAGTTAGACTAGTTATGGAACTTAATAATGTATAATTTTGATTTTGTGCCGGTCTTATTTATCTTTCATATTATGACAATAATTTCATCAATATTTGAAAGTAGGGTTTTTTTTTTTTTTTTTGAGGGTGGTGGGTTTAACTTTAACGACATTAACCAAACCAAATTAAAAGGGTAAATTAGGCTTTACTGGCATTACTGATTTGACTTATTTTTGAGAGAGTTTTCTAGGATTTAGACTTTATGTTGGAGATGCACGGATAGACACGACAGTCAAAGGGTTTGACTTTTCCCGTAAGGCGACACTGTTCAGTGTTCACCGCCGAAGCTTTTACAGTCTATCTTCGTTCATCTTCAGAGCTTCGTTTCTTGCCGAATCAAGCTCGAGAGAGAGAGAGAGAGAGAGCGATGTTTCTGCGACAAGCAGCTAGTTTTCTCCGACGAATTCGTCTTTCTCCTTCCCCCTTGGCTCTTCCAATTCCAAGTACGATTCTCTCGTACCACTCTTGTGCGTGCGTGTGCGCGCGCGCGTTTTTGATTTTTCGTTGCTTCAAGCATTGTCAAGTTTGAAAATATTTGGTATCTGCCAGAAAAAAAGCTTATTCCTTTTTTGTCCGGCGTGAAAATGGTTTTGATGAACGACGGTTTCTTGAGGTTGTGATTCCCTGCAAAAGCTTTAGTTTGGAGGAATTAAGCAGCTTTTGGCAGAATGCTGCTCGTGATGATTAGAGCGGCTGCTCCAATCTTTTCGCGGTTGCATTACATGTGTTGCTTAGTTAGGCTCAATTCTTCTGACAATATTGTGAACTGTCGTCACAAAGCATTGTTTGACACATACGCAGCATTTCATAAAGTTTTTGCTGAGTGCACGAGTGAGGTGTGAAACAAAGAAGAATCCTGCATTGGGTGGCGTGAGTACAGCGAAGCAATTGATAATACCTAGTTGACCCATAATTTGTTGGTGTAAGTTTATGTACTATATATCTAGTCCTATGTTGTTAATCGTACTAGTGGTTGGTTCTTTTGTCTGCCTATTATTACGAAGAAATCGTGGATCTCGTCTTTCGATTGCCTAACAGCCTTCTAAAGAATGTGGTAGGCCCCACAAGGGATCGCATATGTTCCGATTGGGTGGCGATGCATGGAGAAAGGATAATGAGGAGTTCTCTTGGTGGGTTGTTGTGGCTGCTCAAGCTGGTAACTTTTCTTGGGATCTTTTTACAACTCAGTTATGATTCTAGATGATTACTTAGTTAAATCCTGTGTTCCTGTTTTTCTTAGCCACTAGCCATTCTTTTGAATTCCTTTTTACGACTTTCGTAGTCATGTACCAAACAATTCGCAAGCATCCTGTTTGCTGTTGAGTCCTGATAACTGTTTGCAACTGAGGGCCATGTATCTGTTATGCTTGTTTAAGTTGGACAAAGACTGAAGCTTCATCATTGAACTGGTGCATTTACATTTAGTGTAGTATGTTCATGTCTTGTTGCAGATACTCTGTGAAATTGGCAGATTTACTCTCTAGAAACCCTGTTTCAAACTTTCAAATACTTCATGGGATGAAACATTAGACATGCTATCTAGGAAGGGAATGTAACAAAAGTCAATATTGCTTTTTGGTAGTTTCATTGTTGATCTTCCTCTGAGGACATCTATGCACTTGAGAATGCACTTCTGTTGTGGTCATACAATACTAACTTTCGTTATTTTAATTATTGTTCGCTTCCCTTGAGACTAGCTCTTAGCATATGCTGTACAGTAGAAATGCCAACACAATATGCTTCAACTGTTTATCCCTTGTATTTATCTTGCATCTTTTATGTGATTGTCTCTACAAAATAGAATTGTTCCAGATCTATTTAATTCTTAGTAAGGTGAGTCTCACAGTGGACTTTTCCTTCTACTATGGTGAAAATCTTGGTTGATTCCCGTATCTTCTCTTAACAATGTATCAACATCATCAATATCAACATCACCTTTATCCCAAACTAGTTGGGGTGGGCGGTCGATGAACCCCAAAAAATATAAATAAATATATATATATATATAGGACAGTCTGGAACATAGGAGATCTGCCTCTCCACAATGCTAATAGCTTTCCTCCACTCCGTCCTAAGACAAACCGTACGCTAATCCAATTCCCACTTTATTAAATCTTGTTTTACTACTTTCCCCCAAGTAACAATATATACGCCTGATAAATGTGGAATGGTAAGTTATATGTTGTGATGGTGTTACTCTAATCAATTATCTCCTGCATAATAATTGACGCAGCAATATTTCTTGGGACCAGTTCAAATCCAGCTTTTGCAGATGGGGTGTCAATCGAGTCAAACTCCGAAAATAATGCAGAAGCTGCTGATATTGTTGGACTTCGCAGGATTGATGACGGTTCAGTTGTATCGAATATCCATACAACCAAGTGGAGAGTATTCACTGATAAAGGGAGAGATGCATTTCTTCAGGCAAGCTTCCTTGGTGATGTACTCTATTGTTCTGAATCTGGTATTTCCAGTGTTGTTTATCTTTTTCATTTTTTGAACATGCTAGGGAAAACTGGAGGAAGCTGAAAGATTCTTCCTTTCTGCACTGCAAGAAGCTAAAGAAGGGTTTGGAGAGAGGGACCCTCATGTGGCATCCTCATGTAACAATCTCGTGGGTCAACTAATCAGATGCTTCCTTTGCCTATATATATGCTTGCCTTGTTCCAAATCCCTAGAAAGTTGAATAAGAAATTGTGCTGAAGGAGCTTTCAATTATCAATGTCGATAACCATGTTTGTGTTTCATTTGTATTAACTGATGGAAAGAAGACGAATTAGATGGTATCTTTTGAATTTATTGGTGAAGTTTAAAGCTAGATTTGCCTGTGACATATCCCCTAACCATCATCTAAATCATTCACTCCATATTAACTATGTAAATGTATATAAACAGGACTACATCTCTTCTATTTGGATACTAAAGGATTGAAGTTATGTGGGTTTCCTAAGAACATTTATTAGATGATTTTGGAACCCCTTAGTTCAGTGCCACAAATCAATGTAATGTTGTTCCATTACGACTATTCCATCTCTCTTGGTGGGCATATCTGGGAATGATGGATTGAATGGGTTGAATGCAATTGTTATATTGAGTAATCAATGACAAGCTATGTCACTTGTGAAACTGCGGCGCAGAATAATTATCTGTTTGGTTCCAATTTCTGTTCAGGCAGAGCTTTATAGGGTCATGAAGGCATTTGATAAAGCTGAGCCACTGTACTTGGAGGCAGTCCGTATTCTTGAAGAGTCATTTGGTCCTCAGGATATACGGTATAGCTTGATACTTATGTCAAATTTGCGGTAGATTGCTCACCATTATAACTTTTTTCTTGGCATCTTTGCACCATGATACTAAATATTATTGAAGTGACAGAATCATGCATAGGCTGATATGTACAAAATGCACGACACGTTGTCTTGCTCTGTTTGTTCGATATTTTTGCTTATGCTAGATGCTTTGCTTTGATTGGGTGGTCTATTGAGCGGGTAGTCTGTTGCATGTAATATGAACTGATTTGCCCTCCGGGACCTGTAACATGCAGAGTTGCAATTGCCTTTCACAATCTTGGCCAGTTTTATTTTGCACAGCGTAAGTTAGAAGAAGCTCAAATCCACTATGAGGTAAATAAGATATTCAATAATGGTGGCATTAGATTCTTGGCTATACTATGAGGTGCATATTGAATCTATGCCTGTATCTGATAGGGAGACCTCATAATGCGGCAATTTTATGGGGAGAAAGGAATTTTTCATTTTCATGATTAATTTACTCAGTAGCTTAGCGTAAGAAATGGAAAGGTTAACTGTGTGATGGGTCAGTTTAGGAAAATTCTTTTGCTTGGTTCTGACAGTTTGACACTATGTCATTCTTATCAATAAGATTTTTGTCAGATTTTATGGGTCTGCTTCCATCAAAGGTAGGTCATTCTAAGGAGGGAGGGCAAGAGAAAGGGGGGGGGGGGCTATGAGGGAGGGGAGGAACTAATTAGAACTTCTTGCCATATTGAGAGAGTAGTGGTTAGCGTGTCTCCATTCTGTTAGTGTGTTGAAAAATTCCATATAACGAAGGAGGTGATTTTATTATCTTTGTCTAAGATTTGTCACTGTCAGTCTGCTGCATCTTTTCTCCTCATCATTAAAACATTTTTGCTGCAACCGTCAGCCAAAGTCTGGCTTTTACTAAATTGATTTAATAGTAGCTTTGCAAGTAGTTACATGCTCCTCTAATTCCTGTTTAATTGATACTTACTTGAGCTGTTTATAAGTAATATTTTCAACACAAACGCAAATTGTCTTCCTTTTCTCATTTTTCTAATTTATTGTGTTTTTGGTGTCTCCTGGGTCCTGCAATGATTACTTGGACAGAGAGCTCTGAAGGTATGATATGTGAGCCTTACATTTTATTGTTGTGTCCAAGCACTTGAAGGAGTCGTACATACAGTCTTGCATGGTTAATTGTCTCAACTCCCTAAATTGGATATCACTTTTTCTTGGAGTGAGAGAGCTACCACTTTTCCAACATTTGAGCTCTTCCAACATCACATGCTTCATCGTTGGTGGCTTGACCAGCTCAAGCATATAACAGGCACACAAAAAAACAAAAAATATTCAATTTCACTCTTTGGAAATGTTTGTTTACAGTCTAAGCTCTTCCACGGTGGTCATGATAATGATATATGAAGTCATAACCAGAGTTTGCATAAACAGAGTTTCATTTCTTTAATATGCATATGCTTAGTGATGCAGATGAAGCAATTGCCCGTTAGGTGAAACTGTTAGCTCAGTGTTGTGTTGAAATGATTCAGATAAAAGGGAGAGTCTTGGGATATGGTCATCCAGATTATGCAGATACCATGTACCATCTGGGAATGGTAAACTCGCAGTTTTCAATATTAGTACTATTCTTCAGCTTGTTAGATAATTCCTCTTCTTAAATTGCCTATGTCTGCAAAGTGTTGTTCTTGGTAGTTCTCAAGCACAAGTATACCACGTCAATATCCTGTTCTTTACTCCATTTGTGCATTAGCTGCATGACCTTAGTCTTTCAAAGTCGTATTTGGTGATGGTGTCCTTCCCCCCCTCCATTTTCTAGCGGAAATCTATTCATAGAGTTTTATTAATTGCTTTCCAATTTTTAAAAAGTTTCTTCTGCATACACATGCATAAACTTGAAATTACAAAGAGATTTACTTGTTGAAGCAGCACTAAACACCAATTTTGTGAGACACATGAAGCTTATGAGGCCACAAATGATCCATGTTAAGATCTATGTAACTATACTTCTTTTGCACAAATTAACTTTAGACTTTTACCTCTGAACTCTAAATTCGTCAGCTATTTAAGTTCAGGTGCTTTATGGTTTCTTATTTTCTCTGGTCATTTACGCTTATCTGATGTTGCTTGATGGTTCCAATTACAACGATGATGCATTTCTAGAACATGAAGACTCATCGACTTGTTTGTAGCATTCCAAAAGGAAGACTCTCTGTGCTATGTGCCTACGATTATGTTATTTTTTCCCTTGAGCCAACATAATAGGGCCATGTGATTGAACTGCAGGTGCTATATCTACAAGGAAAAGAAAAGGAATCTGAGGCTCTTATCCTCGATTCGATCCGGATTTTGGAGGTATGTGGGAAAACATGCTGATTTTCTTTCTTCTGTTCTCCTCTCTGACTGGAATTATAACACACAGGAAGCTGGTCAAGGAGAATCTGTGGTATGCTTGAAGAGATTGCGTCGTCTAGCTCAGGTGACACTTCTCATTCACTTATACTTGGTCTTTTGTTGACTAACAAACATGATTCACACCTCTTGTCAACGTGGAACCTCTGTTGTTGGGCTTTGCCATGAAAATCGGATGTTGGCCTTTGTTGCTTCCCCAGTCTGAAATTTTTTGTGAGCTACAACTTATTGCGACAAACATTAATCTATGTAACATATTTGATGAGCAACTGTCTCTTTCAAGGAATGTAGAGAAAGCATAGCCTAATGACATTTCATCGATTGATATTCAAGAATGCTTCACCATTGAGGAGGGGGCTCCTATACCAGAAGGATGTCTATATTGATGGATACGGGAACTTCGGAGGAAATTTTTTGAGCATATGATCATTTAGATTTCCTAAATATTGATTTTTTCTGTCACTCCAACTTATTGACCATGGGATTGGCCCAGAAAACTTATTGACCATAGGCACGAACATGTCTTTCGTGACAGGTTCTAGCTAGTTAGATGACATGATCTTGTGATGTATATATTTCTTTCACAATAGCTGTGAGTATGTTAGAGATAGTTTTTTTTTTTTCTTTTTTGGTCTGGAGAGAGAGTTCTTTTTACTATCACAAAAAGGGTCCATTTATCCTGAAAAGTGAAACCTAGCATGTTACGAAAGCAAGGACTAAATTTTTTGTCCAGTTATGAGTTGAGTGCCATCGTCCAATCACAATTCACAAAACACGGTGAATCCTTCTGCTATTTGATCTGCTTTTTGTCCTTTTCTGCTTTTGTCTAGGCAGCGTTATCCTAACACCTTACAGTAGACAAAACACTGTGAATCCCTCTGATATTTGATCTGCTTTTTGTCCTTTTCTGCTTTTGTCTAGGCAGCGTTAGCCTAACACCTTACAGTATACCTTTATTTCTACTTTTGATGCTACCTTGAATTTTTATCTATTGAATAATAAGGTAGTTTGGATCTTTCATCTAATGAAACGAATCATTGCCCTTTGCCTTGTTTAGATGTATTTAAAGTCCAGTCGTCTTGAGGATGCTGAGAATCTGCAGAGAAAGATTCTTCATATGTTGGAGGTGTCCAAGGTTTGATTTTACTTGAAACTTTGGTCCTTGATTATGGTACATTAGAGTTGGCTATTCAATTTTCAGACATGTGTGATTCAGGTTGTTGTACCTTTCAATTGTTCAATCAAGTCATTGAACTTTTGAATTGGCTTCAGTTGAGTGATATAAACATATAAGTACCTACCTACTTATGGAAAGGACAAGAAAAATGAACATAAGTACCACATTTCGAATGGAAGATTGCAGACTAGTTCAGGCACAAGTTTTGCAATCATTGAATACTTGTAATATATTTTGGTGATATGTAAATATGTTTGTCCAGTTGCCAACATCTTTACCAAAAAGAAAATAGGTGGCTTAGTCATATGAATGTCTACTAGCTCCACAACCCGTGCATGCGCACGGACAAAGAAGTTGAAGGAATTTATTTGTGCAAAACGTGGAAATTAGTGTATATATTAAGTGTACGATCATCAAAATACTTTTATAACATAAATTTAATTCAAGAATTGATTTAAATTAAAGGGAATGCATTTTCTCTATTAGACGTCCTTATCATAGATAATCTCAATATATCAACTCTTAGTGCAAACATCTTATTTTAGTTCTAGCATAAATTTAATTTGTTTTAAATTGTTTCAAATGATTATTTTAGAGTATATATTACATTGGGGAAGTGCAATCATGGTTTTCATCTTAATTACTTTTCAACAGAAACATTTGACTTCTTTAGGTGCATTCCACATTTCTTTTCTCTTTCTAGAATAGGTCATTTTATGGCTTCTATCGTGGATATTTTTTAATTTTGGTTTATATTTGAAACTTGACTTAAAACTGTTGCTTGATAATTTGTGTCATGTTATTTTTATTTTGGGACTTGTACTTGGTATAAGCTTTAAAAAAGTAAATATGTGGTGTTGATTTTAAATTTTTGGAATTTTTGCTTGATCTAATAGAAACTGAAATTAAAATTCTTTCATTAATTTATTTGAAATTTGGAATGAAATTTGTCCTATTCATATTATTTCGGGCCAATGATAATTGGCAATGTGTTCATATACAGCAACCATAGGTAAAGATTTACTTAAGCTTTCTCTTTACTGTACCTATAATGAGAAGGCTTAGTCATATACTGCTTTGACATCACCGAAAGCCACCACGGTTCCCTCTATGTTGTTTGACATATCCCTTCACTGTCTAATTAATCTACAACGGGCTACAAGGGATGGCATTCTTTGGAGACTGTCTTGGCTGCTGAAGGACTTGCCCTGACTCTACAGACAGCTGGAAAGTTGAGGGAAGCACAAGAACTTCTCAAAAGGTGAGTATCATATTGATATTTGAAGACAAAAATTCTTCATGATGTTTGCCAGGTAAGTTCCAGAGATATTGTTCCTATAGGTGTCTGGAAGCAAGGAAGACTTTGCTGACAGAAAGCCACATACAGGTTTTACTATCAACTCTCCAAATTTTGACCCAACATGATTTAGAATTCTTGATTCTTCTTGATACCTGGATGTCTTACTGATGCCTTTTCTCTCCATATTACTTCTGAAAATGGAGAAATTTGTTGTCCATGGTTAGGCTATAAACCTTGCACTTCTACTTGTTTAGTTTGTCTGAGGTGCCACAATTTGAGTAACGCGATGGCTTTGCTGTACATACTTGCAAAATTTTCTGCAAGGAGGTACTCTGGTCAAACTTCGGATGTGCGATTGCTGGAAGTGGGCATGTCTACAAGATCTCGTTGATGTGTTATAGAACGTCGCTTAATAATCTTTTGTTCCCATATGTGTGATTTTTGAATTGTTGAAGATAATAATGTAGAGGTTGAAGCCTTGTCTCATGTCATTTGTCAAATCTCATTATTAGTTTGAATTATACTTGGTGTTCTACATATGGCAATAGTTACGCCACTTTGCATTGATCTGGACCATTATCTCCCCTTTTTCCTGGGTTTGAATTTTAAGTTGGTTACATAACTATCCCAAAGAAAAAGGTGCTAAATCCTCATTTCTTTATATGTAAAATGTAGAAACTATTGGGGTGTGATTCATACTCTCCATCAACAGGAAGACTGCCCCCCAGAAAACCAGAGGGCTTTTATAGTTTGAACTTGTATTTTATTAGTAATTTGGGCTTGGGCCCATGAATATCTACCGTTAGAAATAATCTTTTTCTCTTGTAATTGAAAGTTGTAATAGAGAAGTGGGAGATGCTAATTATAGTGGAATCTTTTGTGGGATGTAGCCCTAGTTTAAGGGTGAACCGGGATAAAGCCTATGTCTCGATTTTTTCTTTCTCGTCTTTACTCTCTATTTCGTTGTGTTTGTGCGCCTAAGCCTAACAGAAACGCCAAATTGTCCCAGAATGAGTTCATTGAGGGCTTGTGTTTCATTGCTGATAGAATAAGAATGGTGACAGGCCTTGTAATTTATTCTCATTGAGTACTATTTTTTAAGATTGGAAATGGAAAAAACATGTTGCTGTTCGAATAGACAAACTATTTTATCTCCTTGGGCAGGTTGCAGCCAACATGCTTCACTTGGCTAGGGTGGGAATGCTAATTTCCAATCAGTTAAGGAAGAGAAATCCAGCAGAAGCAATTGTCGAGCTAGACAAGGCAAAAGGTTACCTAGACAACTCGATAAGGTCTTAAATTGCTTTATTATTTAAGTCTTCCCTATCAGCTTGAGCTTCAACATACTCTCTCTCTCTCTCTCTCTCATGCACATTGGTTAGAGCCAGAAAAGTTATAGCTGAGTAGTTAACTTGTTTTGACTTGTGCCTTCTGTTTTGTGTCGCAATGCCGAATAATTTGGTAATACAATCATAAGTTGCCATTCTTTAATATTTGGTTCTAACTGTACAGTTGAATTCCATAAAATTGAGTAAAAAAATTGTAAGCCACAACTAAATCAGAATAACTTGTGATCGACTTTGATGCTCTCTGGATCTTCATGATTTCGTCGTTTATGTGCTACATAGGAATCATGTTCCTCCTACTGCAGTGGACAATAGATATTATATTGCAGTTGATGGGAGTAAAGAGCTTGGAAGAATTTAACAAGATGGCACACTGAATGGCTCATGTATTTCTAAGTCAATAGTCAGTGATTGTCATACTCTGTCTACTTAGCCTTTTAGGGTCCTACGCGGTAATCTTTTACCAAACTCTCTTCTGTTTCTTAGATTCCCTGTGGCTTGTCCAGGAATTTTGAATTTGAAAGCTACAATGCAGCATTTGAAAGTCAAATTATAGCTTTGCAGTTAGTTTGAGCATCCTGTAATCTTATTTTCCTTAAACATTTACCTACATGAATTTTTATTCTTGAAGGTTGTTGGTGTATAATTCCCCTCTCCGTCCACCTTGTCAGGACACCTTTCTTCACCTCGATCATCAAATGTTTTCCTTCATGCAAGAGACCCTTTCTTTGGAGAGATTGCATTACTTGGCTATGCCGTCTCTCTGCTATGTAATGCCTATATTTACTTTCCATTTTGTGATCACAATTTCAAAAATTTATGGGACATTGGGAAGTTGGGTCATTAGAAGGTGAAGATCATAAATGTTATTGAGATGTTTAGAATGGATTGAATTGGGATATATGAAAAACTATGGTGCTTTTTTTTTATGATGTTTGATTAAATTCCATATTTGACAGGGTCAATTCTGTCTTGCTTCAACGTTATTAAGATTTTCATTTCCAATGACAGAATAGCGAGGGAAGTACTTAACAAATCAGTGAAGCAGAGAGGTAGATTGAGAAATGGAAATTCTGCAGAGAATGGAAACAACGGACGCGTAGCAATGATCATACTGGTAAGTTTTCATTATTTCATTCTCTCGATATCTTGACATTGAAGGAAAAGCTAGTGGTTAGGGAAGTCTACTGACTGTCACCTTCTCAGATTTCTTCATTTTGTCTTTAAAAACGAAGCATGCGAAAGAACTTGTTGCGTTATTCTATCGTCAAATTGAAAGAAATCATTTAATTAATTGGTCTAAGTACTCCTGGTTAAAGCTTCAAAACTCTAATGTTGGCTTTTGTCAAGTGTTTAAAAGCAACATCAATTCAATAATTTTGGGTCCTTTAGGTTGATTGATTGTGGCATTAGCTTAACGATATCGATTGGGCCATTTTTCGTTTTCATGGGCTTGTTTCCAGCTGCAGTCGTTTGATTCGTTAGGGCTCCTGGGCCTCACCAAGCAAGAATTGCAAGAGTCAAGGGTTAGTATTGCAAAATCAAGTTTTAATTTTACTTTTATTTTTCCAAATTACTCACGGGATGCATCTTTACTTTGCATTAGGCAACATGATGATTGTTGTGTTATTTCCTTCTAATAGCATGATGTGGACTTTGGAGCATCAGGTTCAATTCCAACATTCATTTGTTCTGGAATTGGGCATTTGATTGGAGTATCATGCACTCTTTTTCACTGATCAAAAAGAAAAAAAACCACGTACTTCTTTCATTAACTGTGTTTTCTTTAAAAGTGGTTAAACTTCACAATTACGTTGAACTCAAGAAAACCAGATGCTCAAATTCATTGCATCGAATTGGTTATCCTATTAAGGAACTTAGCCATTATGTTGTCTATAACAGTTATGCCGGCAGGTATCCTGCGTGCACACATTCTATGCTTGAAGCTCTTGTCCTTCTAACTTAATAGCAATGTTGTGATAGACAATAAAAACTTCATGAATAATAGTGAATTCTGGTGTGTGGTTAAAATTGAAGTTCTAGTCTTCTTTCACAAAGAAGTTATACTTTGCTTTACGTTCGAAATAGAATGCCATGTAACACTATGAAAAGTTGAACAGTTGGTCATCTTCCTATCATACTTCTCTTTAAATCTATTGCCGCCTTCTTCCTTGCAAGTTTGCACATCAATGACCAGACTCTTACCTTTCTGAGACTGATAGCTCACTGCATATGCCTATTATAATTTTATACAGTACTTCTTCAATTATGCAAGTACCTTGTTCAGCTACTTCACTGCAGTTGACTTGCCATGTATATTGCTCTTTTGACTAGGATGAGAACTCACATCTTGTTGAAGCTGAAGACGCCCTTTTACGATGCTTGTCTTCTTACAAAGAGGTTTATCGCTATACTCTTAAGTGGACTAAGCCTAATCTTCTTTTTTGTATGTTGCTTTGCTGGGTTTTGAAGATATACATCTTTGGCTTGATGCTATGTGGTCACTGAGAATAAGGCTACCTTGTCCAGGGATGTGTGCCGATGTTAATTTGTGTACATATTTCCTTTTCTAATGCATAGCCTGACCGGGACATTTCTAGGTGATTTGTCCTCATACATTTAGAATTGGGATTGTTAGCAAGGTAATGGTACTGGTGAAGTGAATCTAACCCATATCCTCAGATTACAGCAATGGCATTTGGATTAGCAGTTAGTATGGGAGAAAACTCTTTGCCTTAGATGTATAAGGGCAACAAAAAATTTGTAGGAAGTATGTTACATGTGGTGCTGAGTATTATTACTTGACCTCTTGCCACTAGCTCTCTCATTGTTGTGATTATTTAGACCTTTTCTTTTTCTTCCTGCCATTAAACTGATTATTGGAGCATCCGCTGTTGATCAATATCAAAGAAAGACAGTATGTCAATTAAGCAGAGAAAACCATCGAGATTTACACTGAATAGAAGAGAAGATTACTCAAATGTGGGCTAGCTTGGCAATATGGTAGTTCAGTAGCATTAGCGATGCCACTGTTGGTTAAAAGTTCATGAGTAGGGGTAGCCTCTTATAACTTTAGATTGATTGTGATATTTTCTCATTTTGGGTGAATCATTCTTAAAGTTAGCTAGTGAAATTTTTTGTAACAAATCATGTTTATCTTATGTTCACATGCAGTTCGCTCATGAGAGGTCGGTCTCTGGTTTTGTCGAGGTAAAGGTCGAGTATGTTTCATGTTTAAAGCATCTAGCAAGCTTGATCGAGGATATCACTCGGGAAGGGATGCAGCATTCTCAAGAAGTCACTATGCATGAGCTGAAACAAGAAATTAGTCGAGTTGAAAAGGAAATTTCTCAAATGAGGAGAAATAAGAAGTAGACTGGAGCTTCTTAATGCCGGATCTGGAGTTACTCTGTCGAATAGGGCAAAACAGAACTTTCTTGTGCAGGTTCAACTCAGTAAATGTATTCTACTAAACGCATCCACTATTTTCACCTACATCGTTTAGTTAGCTAATTTGCGATGCTGGTGTGTTCAACACTACTTTATTTTAAGGAAAGGGAAGGCAGCTAGATGGATCAACATCAAGATGGAACTCAGCTGGTTCCGAGGTTGATCTGGTTCTGATAAAGCAATAAATTGACGATGATCACGACCAGGGAGCTTCCGTAAGATTGCTGAGGACGTTGCAGAACAAAGTGGTAAACAGTTAGGGATATCTTGCCATGTTGTCCTGATGATCCTCTCTCCTCTCATTTTTAGGCGAAAAGTTCATTGACATGCTGAGCTACATAGGTGCTTGGAAGTTGTTTACAAGGTAGCACGTAGACATACGTGGAGTCATTGAGATCCTAGTAGGTTCAGGAAGTCTTGGATTTCGCGTGCCTGCTATTTAGGTGGCTTTTGGGAGGTTGTTCGTCGTAGTTAAGCGGAGGCAACCGGGTTGTGTATCTAGTTGCTTGGCTTTCCATTTTCCACATTGCAGAGAGTTCAGTTAGCTACTCATTTCATGGTTTCTCGGCGTTCAGACGGTCTTCCAAGTTGATGAGGGAGGGTTGAGTGCCAACTTCTTGTCGTTTTGATCGGTTCCCAATCGTTTCACGCAAAATCACGGTGCTTTCGACATTGCCTGGTCTTATGATTATTTGGACCATCTGCGGTCCACCTCGTGGAAACATCTGCGGTCCACCTCGACATTCGTTGTCGATCGCGAAAAGGAAGGCGACATCAACGATCCCGTGCGCCATATTTCCTAAAGTCCAGCCAAAAAGTTAAAAAGCTTCCGTAGGCTTTCAATTCCACCTCCAGCAAATGCCCCTGGTAAGGACAATTTCACAATGGTAGAACAATTGCCTGGCTATAAAGACAAGTCAGAAGAGTCCATTCGCTAGACAACTTTAATGGTTGTAGTCCAACCCCAGGCTTCTCCACCTAACATCAACATTCAAAACTTCACCAATCGGCCATCCCTCATAATCATATTCATTGCTGACAACTCAACAGCAAT
Source organism: Lenwebbia sp. NSW1173648 (assembly GCA_029784005.1). Taxonomy (NCBI): domain Eukaryota; kingdom Viridiplantae; phylum Streptophyta; class Magnoliopsida; order Myrtales; family Myrtaceae; genus Lenwebbia; species Lenwebbia sp. NSW1173648. The sequence goes on along the minus strand of JARCGZ010000009.1, from coordinate 25,576,260 downwards.
GAAAGAAACCAAAAATTCGCATCCTCAAAATGAACCCATCTGTATGTTCCCCTCTTCCTTTTTTCTTCTTCTTCTTTATTTTCTCATTCAATTTTTGTGTGGTCTCCATAGTTACTAGAAATTTTTCGTAAGTATAAAGGGTTAATATCACGGAAAACTCTAAGCTGGTACAGCTGTGATAAACGAAAAACTCCAAAAATTTACCAAAAATTAATTTTTAGACTACTAAAAACTCTAAACTGGTACACCTGCGATTGAATTTATATCACAAAAAACCTCAAATAGGTGCACATATGACAATTGGAGGGTCAAAGCCTCAAAGTGGTATACTCGTCAATTGTCACGTGTTATCTAACTCAGCAATTTGATAGTCAAAAAATTAGTTGGGGATAAAATTTATCATAGGTGTACCGATTTGGTGTTTTTCGTGTTACTGACCCTATTTAAAATGACTTTGAGGCAGTGATCGACTTCATACGAGTCAAAGTGATTAACAGGGCTTGTGTGAAAAGAGTTCATCGTCGTAAGTGACATAAGCAAGATCCTTTTCGTTAGGCTACCGTTATTCTCTCTTTTACCAGGAAAAGCAAAGAAAGCAACACGTAAGACGCCAGCGAAGTACCAACGTTTTGTCGTCAATAAGCGTGGAGCTTCAAATTTCCACATATTCTATTTCAAACACCCTCTCGTGATACACCTTTCTTATGCCACCACCTCCTTCTTCTTCTTCCTCCAGCTTGTCCATGGAGAGAAAGAAATCGAGAAGCAGAGGAAGCCTAGACGAATTGGCTCTAACCAAAGCGGCCGCATGGGCGTGGCACGAACGAGGGTCGGGGTCGGAAGGGAAGCCGATTCGAGAGTACGACGTCACGAGGACTCCCCGAGCACCGAGGCCATCGCGGTACAAGCAAGAAGCCATTAAATTGGCTCAACTTGCCAAGGTTAAGGATGAGAAAGAGAGGGAGAAGGAGAAGGAGAATTCACTAATGGATCCATATGAAGTGCACATGATTTCGAGGCAACTAGATCGATTCACAGAGTCTAGTCGATTCTATGACAACAACTACACCAGTTCCGCCAAGGTCGGGCTTCATCACGATCACCGGAAATACGACACGTTGTTGCCGGAGAGCGAGAGAAGTGGCGGCAGGAACACACGGAAGAAGAAGAAAAAGAGTTTTTGGCAGAAGCATGGAGTGATGTGTGGGACAAGAGAAGATGTGGTGGAGGCATCAGTTTTCAGGGAGGCCAGGTCAAGGCACAACAAGCACGTACCAGTCGTCAGATGAGATGTCCTCAATGTGATCCACACTGGTAAATTTTGTACGGTAATCAAAATGAAGCGAACTTAAGCAAATCAAGAAGAGTATTGTGCCATTCTGATCATTGGTTAAATCATGAGTAGGTTTGCATTTATACGATGTGAATTAGTATGACGTGGTTACGATCCGAGCATGGATTTAACAGGCGAGTTCAGCCATCATCTCTCTTTCTCACCACTTGGAAACCGAACTAGGTTGTTGGAGTTATAGTGGAGTCGCTCGGGGGAGGGGATCCAACTCCAACAAATGTGATAGTTCCTTCCGTCGCCTGACTCATATGTGAATTCAATATCTGTCTCCCTTGCGAATCCTAGCCTTATCCTTTCAAGGGACGAGTCAAAGAAAGGGGCGACCGATCCATGACAGAAAGTAACTCTTAATGCAGAAGAGTTCTTCGACCCATCAAACGACGGCCGGAAACAATGCAGAAGCCGGGACACCCCATCAAAGCGATGGATTCGGTATATGCCCTTAGATCGCGCGTTGATGAACCGTTTAGTGATGTATCTTTGCGTAGTACTAGTCATGATCACGAGTTATAGATCTAGTTAAATTATCGCTCATGCTCCAAATAAGAAAATTCCAATGGTAAAGTTGACAATATACAGAGGGGCCGCTCGTATGCATTGTCTCCACGCGGGTGGAGAGAGGTTTCCTCGTCATGGCATACAAGAACTGGGAGTGATGTTTTTGTCTTGTGGGTTCCAGATCCTCTCTCTCTCTCTCTCTCTCAATCGTCTCATCACCTTCTTGTCGGTTATTTATGTGGCTCAACAAAAACATTTCGGTTCCAGAGTTCGAATGCTTACGACAAACACTCGTCGCCGGTGCCATCATCAACGAATCTTTCCTTGTTACGGATTTTGTGGTGCCAAATAATAGTTTTGAGCGAATTCTAATATCAAATGTTCACTTGGACGTCGACTCTATACCAGCAATCCGGCTATTCATATTACCAAAAGTTTAGAAGGGATGTGTGAATTAGAATGTCACGAAAGTATAATTGAATCCTGAAATTTGTAAAAAATGCAATCGAGTATTAAAATTTGTCAAATTGATATAATTAAGTCCTTTCGTTAACTCCATCAAACTTGACTAACGAAAAATGATAGCTATGGCCTTTTTAAATATTTTCTTTCTCCTACGTGATGATGACGTTGCTAAACATGAAACATAAAGTCAAAACCAAGTCGTTTTGGTTTAAATCTGATTTCTTTATACAAATTTTATTTAGACTGGATAAAGAATAAGCTATTTTTTTTTTAAAAAAGCGAAGGAAAACGACCCTCGTCAATCGCAGGAGAGGGTTGCCGACCACTGGCTGAAACCTGACGACCCCCACCGACCATTCCCCCACCATTGCTGGGCTCTCCCCGGCGATCATGGGGCGGTGGCGGCGAGGGCTTTGCAGCTCTGCTGCTTGGTTTCCAACTTTTTCTTTTTCTTTTTCTTCTTTTATTTTTTTTTTAAGTTTCTATCTTTCTTATCTTTTTGGTTTAAATTTTCTTATTTAATGTAAATAAAATTTGTATAAAAATAAATTACGTTATCATCACGTAGGAAAGAGAAAATATTAAAAAAAAAGCTATGTCAGCATTTTATGTCAGTCTAGTTGGACGGAGTTAACTGAAGGATTTGATTGTACTAATTTGATAAGTTTTAGTACTCGATTGAACTTTTTATAAATTTTGGGAATCAATTGTACTTTCGTGATAAGTTTAAGAATTTCGGAACGCAAATATATGAAGTTTTAAAAAAGAAGTTTAACCTAAAGGACTAAGAAAAAACGTTTCAAAAAGTATAAGGTAATTTCTAATTAAGAAAAAGTAAATGGATGATTTCCGAATTTCAGACAAATAAAAGGACCACCGGTAACAATAACATTGCTGTTACATGACCATTATTAGTCCTTCGTCACCGTGCTTTGGAGGTCTCACTCTCTTAACATGGCCAACCTCAACCTCTCCAAAATTCGCCTCCTCCGCCGTGAAGCCTCCCCTTCCACCGCCGTCTTCTCCACCAGCACCATCTGGTACAGCCCTCCACCACCGGTCCACCCGCACGACCCGACCCTCTCTCTCCTATCTGAAGCCATATCCGATTCTCCCACCAAGCCCCTCCATTCCAACTCTTCCCTCCGCAAACTCCTCCCTTCTCTCACTTCCGACCACATCACCGACCTCATCACTCGCAACCCTCACGACCTCCCTCCTCCCTCTCTCTTCTCCTTCTTCAACTTCGTCTCCGCGCAGCCCAACTTCCGCCTCGCCGTCGGATCCTGCTGCGCCATGGCTCACTTCCTCTGCTCTCACAAGATGTTCGCTGAGGCCCAGTCCGTGATCAATCTCGTCGTCTCTCGAAAGGGAAAGGACTCGTCTTCCTCGCTCTTTCGCTTGCTTCTCGAAACTAGAAGTGCCCATCAATCTGTTTTCATATTTGATACTTTGATCATCGCTTATGCGGATGCCAATTACGTGCCTGATGCAATTCAGTGCTTTAGGCTGATGAGAAAGCGTAATTTTCCTGTCCCATTTCGTGGTTGTGGGTATTTGCTGAATGGAATGTTGAAAAATAGCTTGCCGGAGGCGGCTTGGGGGTTTTATATAGAGATTCTAAATGCTGGTTTCCCTGCTAATATATATAGTTTTAACGTTTTAATGAGCAGGTTTTGTAAAGCGGGTAAAGTTAAGTCTGCACGGTTATTATTCGATGAAATGCCAAAGCGGGGTTTGGCCCCTAGTATAGTTAGTTTCAATACATTGATCAGTGGATATTGTAAGGTTGGCGATTTAGAGGAGGGGTTTGGGTTAAAGATAGTCATGGAGAAGAGTGGATTTCAGGCTGATGTGTTCACTTACAGTACCTTGATAAATGGCTTGTGTAAGGAGAGCAGGATAGACGATGCAAATCTATTGTTGAAGGAAATGTCTGAAAGAGGTATTATTCCAAATGATGTTATTTTCACTACCTTAATTGACTGGCAGTGCAAGAATGGGAGGATAGATATGGCTACAGATATTTATCAACAAATGTTGAGCACTGGTGTAAGACCTGATTTGGTTACATATAACACACTCATCAATGGCCATTGTAGGTCCGGAGACTTAAAAGAAGCAAGGAAGCTTGTGGAAGAAATGAAATCAATAGGATTAAACCCTGACAAGATCACATACACTACGGTCATTGATGGAAGATGCAAAGAGGGAGACATAGAATCTGCTTTAGATATTAGGAAAGAAATGGTTGAGAAGGGAATTGAGCTTGATAACGTTGCATTTACGGCTTTAATATCAGGGCTTTGCAAGGCAGGACGCACTTTAGATGCGGAAGGAGTACTGAGAGAGATGTTAAAAGTGGGAATTAGACCAGATGACGCAACATATACTATGATCATGGATGGATTTTGTAAGAAGGGTGACACAAAGATGGGCTTTAAATTGCTTAAAGAGATGCAAAGCGATGGGCATGTACCAGGTGTTGTGACGTACAATGTGCTTATGAATGGATTATGTAAACAAGGTCAGATGAAAAATGCCAAGATGCTCTTAGATGCAATGATGAATTTGGGTGTGGTTCCAGATGACATTACCTACAACATTTTGTTGGATGGGCATTGCAAGCATGGAAACTTTGTAAATTTTGGTAAAATAAGAGATGAAATAGGGCTTGTTCAAGATTATGCCTCGTATACTTCATTGGTTAACCAGTTGACTAAAGCTTCAAAATCTCCGCGAAATGGATGACCGCAACTTCTCTAAACTATGTTTGATCTCTTTGTTCGACGGGCAAAACAGAATAGACAGCCAAATAATATGTTGTACCGAGCCCAGCTTTTTGTAAAGCTCTGGATAAACGCGAAGCTGGTTCAGCAATGACAATCAAAAGCATGTGCCTATTCTTGATTGAAGAAAATGGAAAACCTCTCATTATGTCAATAATGGACATTGATGCGCAGTGGATTCTTGCTTCCCCGTTTTATAAAAGCATCAGAATGTCAGCTGCTCCACAGATCAAGGATGCAATTTGATCTTTCCGCTGAAATGGATCACTTAAGTTAAAATATCGAAAAACATGGTCTAGTTGCTCAAAGCACAGACTGGCTGGGATGCAGTCTGCACTGCTGTTATTACCCCGATGGTGCTGTAATTTACCAGTGCAAGTTTGGTTAGAAGTGAAGGCATCATGTTGCTCCATATCACTTAATCTGGGAGCAATTCTTATGGGTAAGACCCTTATCAGAGGTTTCCTCAATTGTGATTTTGAACCATACATAGGAAATGATGACATTTGATTGAATGAGTGCACACATGGTACAAGCGAAACAGGTCACTCTGAATTTGCTTGTGTAGCGATAAGATGTAGGATGTCTTGTTGTGAAATTTCTCTGAATTTGCTTGTGTAGCGATAAGATGTAGGATGTCTTGTTGTGAAATTTCTCTTACTTCAAATCTTTTTCCTGTATGTTGAAACCATACACGTGATTTTCCTTTTATGGTGGCAATTGGGCCTGCTTGTGTCCTATTGCTTTATCCACCGAGTCAAGTTGATTTTGTAGATATTTGGAGGGTCTTGTTTTTATGGGAGCCCATATCTTCTAGCCGTTATGTTCTTGCTTGTAAATATAGCGTTAAGTTTGAATTTGGAGAGCTCAAGCTGTGAAAACAATCAATGAGGTTATCGTACCTTGGTTTGAGAACAATATGAAAAGAAAGATAACTTTGAAGTTATATGGTCCTCTGTCGAGCTCATATTTCATGGATAACATTCAGAATCCACGTTGACCCATGTTCAAGTCATCACGTTATCAGACGAAGTATTATCAGTTGATAGCCATGGGTATAATGTGTGTATCAGTCTCATGCTCTTTGTGCTTTAGGGGTTGTTAGGGCAATGACTTTTTGAAAACATCTACAATGAACTTCATGATGCTTTTACTTTGCTTAAACATATTGTTTCCCATTAAATATGGCTTGCATAGGTTAGAATCAGTTTCTTGTTGGAGCTCGTCTTCAAAGTTGCATTGTTGGTTTTCCTCTAGAATTTGGTGATGATAGCGGTGTTATTTCAAGCTGCTTAGTCCACTTTATTGCAAACTCGTGTGCTGAAGTCTCCTACTGATCAAAGTGTTCACGGAAACTTGAGACTCTTGCGCATTTGATGGACTGATCATCATGATCAAATTCAGGCCTTGGATGGAAGTTCTAACGAGGTGGTGGATTTTGACAGCTTTTTGGCAGTTCCATCTTGTATCTTCCCTGTTCTAGTTCTTGAATCATCAGCCTACATAAACTGGTTTTTTCATTCCATTTGCCCCTCAAAGCAGCTTGGCAATGTAATACCAGGGAATCAACTATACTTGTTCGAGGAGTGGCTTAGTCAATTGCCTGTAGAACCTGAAAATTAACTAAGCAAAGGTAGTTCACAAATTTCTTGATGATCATTGTTGGAGTCGTTTTAGTATGGTTTCTTCTCTTGGGATACTAATGCTTCTGGGGCCTCGAGGGCATTGTGGATGCTTCAAGACTCAAACCGGCGATTATCAAACAGTGAAAGGTTAGGCAGTGGCATCCACTAGAAGGCCTATAACTTCATAAGATTTTAACTCGAATATATGGGTTTACGCCTGTAATAGGTACTTAAAACATAACAAAGAGATCCTAATCCCCCCACCCCCCTCTTTTTTTTTAGGAGGGGGCGCTTGAGACAGAGAAATTCATAATTAAATTTGTAAAGCGAATCTGTTTGACTCTGTTTGCAGCAGAAACCTTCTGTTATATATGGTGGAATGCAGTCCTCTGGCTGCAACTTCATTGGTCATGTCTCTGTCTGTCCCAAAGGCAAAGGTTATACTAACAAGAAACCGAAAGATCATCACCAAATTTCAGCTTCCGTTCACAACACTTTGCAATACTTGACACACTTAGACACGAAAATCTGAGTAGTCACATTTCCTACCCTTCATAATGTTTACATGCAGAGACATTGCAAGTTGGTTGTTACATCTGGCGAGATATGCGACAATTTGAGAACAGCAGTTACTCAAGTAAATATCTAGAAAGCACGTTGCACCAATATCAATATCAATTAGCAGAATCGTTGTGCAACTCTTTGCAAGATTTAGTCCTACTCTTTCTCCTGTCTCAGTTTCAAGTGGGTTTGGATGTCTCAACCATTTGGAAAGGATCTTAGACTTCCATGAAATACCTTGTCAAGTATCTTGTTCCTAAGGAAATTATAAAGTATCCACCTCAACGGCGTCCCATATATGATTCACTGTCAACCAACCAAAGTATTACACAATAGTACACTTTTGGAACCTCATGCCTGTGTTCAAACGCACAGAGCATATACATGACATTAGCAGTACCAGAACAATTTTCAGCTGGAACCAAGTTTTGCCTTTTCTGTTTCCACTTTAGAACATGAAGAAACGCCAGATGCAACATATGAGCTTTCCCAGTTCTTCCCGTCATATTGCTTGATCTCGACGTGAGCCAGAGTACCAGGGTCCACGCACCTATAAGTAACGGCGATTCCATCTGGATTTGATCTTGGCATGTAAAATGACGTTATACCGCAAACTTTGCAAAATGTATGCTTTGCCGTGTGAGTGCCGAAAGTGTAGGTTGTAAGGTATTGGTCTGAATTTCCCAAAAGTTTGAATTTTTCAGAAGGGACGATGAAGTGGATATGGCCTCTCATGGAGCAATCTGAACAGTTGCATTTCCAAACAACTACGCTAGTTGGCGCTTCGACTTCCCACCTTACTCTCCTGCAATGGCATCCACCGGTATGAAGTAGCAGCTCAGATTCCATAACAGCACGTTCTAACTCACCGGAGGTGCGAAGGCCAGATGCAAGGATCTAGGTCGATCTTCACTGCAGTCAGTATATCATGATAAGTTAGGAGTTGATTTATGAATGCTCCATTGGAAAGGACGTGGTATCTCATTACAGAAACAAGAGATAAAAGGAGGGTACATGGAGAAGAACCATTTTGGCATATACAAAGACAGTCTTCACATGATATAGCCGTGTTAAGAGCTTGGCGACCGTCTAGAAAAGTCTCGTGTCAAAACCATCAAGAAACTTTTGCACGTTTACCCAGCTATGCAATTCATTTCCTTACATAACTCATAACGATAAGAAATGGAGAACTCAGGAAACACATTCAAGAGGAAAATGCATAATGCACTTGTTCCACCAATCAAAGGGAAGTGCAAGTGTAGGTTATGCTTTTGCCTCAGAGAAAAGGATTTCAGTGAATGGTTGCAGACTATTAGGTTAGGCTAAACCATAATAAACAATCTAAGAAAACAAGTAGAATTTCAACAAGGAGGCCAGCAGTAACAGTGTGATCAAATGCCAATATAAGTGGAAGCAAATGTGTACAACAATTGTGAGGACCGAAGAACTCAAAATGCAAAGGTCCGCTTGATAATTGTAATTTCTCGGTGTTGAGATAGACTGCAACACCACCACTCCGATATGCACATCGCAGATTTCTTAATCTTAGGACAACAATAGCCTAAGTACCTATACATTCCGTTATAGTTTCCAATTGTGTTGGCAACGGTGAGGAAAAACTTGAGGGGGACTTGAACCTTTGAATTCACATCCACGCACGCAGTGAAATCGGTCGGTCTCACTCAGATATGATTCATCTATCCTCAACTCCTACTCCATGAACTCGAGATAACTTTCAAGGACTCTTTGATCACTAAGAAACCGGTTTTTGCCTTCACCATATCCTCCTTCTCACTTACTAGGAATGGGGGAAACAGTAAACGAGGAGCTTCTCTTGAGGCCCTCTCGGTAAGAAACTGATTCTACCCATTAAAGTACACGATGCTTTTGTCAACGGGCATATCATATCATAATCCCAATCAAATACAGATGCAAGAAGCCATAAATTTCCAAGTTGAAGAACTCAAAGGGAAAAAAAGAAGAACAAGAAAGTATGAGCTGGGTCAAAATGAGAACCCCATTATACCCCCCTCAAGAAGCAGGGGAATCGACTCTGCCGAAGCAAGCGACAAGCAAAATGATCTGCGGTGTAATCTGGCACATGGGTCTCGTAAATAAGGTAAGAGAGGATGGACGAGATGAGAAAGATCATCTTTTTTCTTACCTATGAGAGTTGAATAGCTGAGGAGGTGAAGTGAGTGCAGGAGCAGCCGGGGCAGAGAACAACCCTCAAGAGAGAGAACTTCTGAGTCTGACCATCACTAGGAGGTGAAGTATGAATATAATTCTCGCTTGTTGATAAAAAATTAATAAATAGAAGAATGACGATGAGATATCCATAATACCCTCACCGTCTATCATTATATATATAAATCGTACTTAAAGTCGTGTTGACTGTGACAATTCAGTCCTAATTTTTTTTTTCCGAATCAGTCCTAAATCTTTTGTAATTATGTCATTTTAGTCTATTCGACGAATTTTGACTAGCCGACGCTGACGTGGACGCCGGCCTGCCAATGATCGAATATTTTAATATTATTTTTGAATTTTTATGATTTTTCTATAATTTTTTTATTTGTTATTCTTTGTTTTTTTCATTTCCCCTCCTCTCCCCTTCCCTACCTCCAGCCGGTCGCCGAGGTCCAAAGACTGGCCAGAGGTGCGGCCGGCGAGGCTGAGCCTCGCCCAGCCATGGTGGGGCTCGACCTCGCCGTCACTGGGCGAGCGGTGATGGCGAGGTCCATAAAACTTGAGGCACTGGCTGTGCGTGCATAACACGAGGGAAATCAATACGTTGGAGACCGTAAAACTTCCTTGATGAGTTGCTTAATTAGTGCCTTTAGACACTCATCAACAAAATATTTGCAATTATTATCATGATTTTTCAGTTAAATGAAAAACGACATAAACAGTTCACAAATTTTGACATAACGCGCAATGTCATCCTCGATTTTTAATTCGTTTAATATGGCTTCGAATTATTCTTCATTTGTTCAATCTAATCCATCAAGTTTTCATACCAAAATCAAATCAGTCTTTAGTTACTATTGACAAATTTTCATTATTACGCTATTTTTACTAAATCAACTAAAAAAATATAGACCTAACGTTAAAATAGGTATAAAGCCGTGCAACATTTTCTTTTCACAACAGAAAGCAACGCAGATGTTAATTCTCGAAGATTCTCTAATGACATGACCACAATCGTTCCTAAATTTTGACCAATGTGTAATGTCATTTTTAAACATTTAAATCGTTCAATATGATTTTTAAAACTATTCGTAAATGTTCAATCTAGTCTCTCAACTTTCATCTTATTCAATCTAATCCTTAAAATTTTCATAACAAAGTCAAATAAGTCCTTGGTACTATTCAGAAGCTTTCATAATTACACTATTACCCGTATTTTAGAATATTTTTTCATATCAATCAATTTCTTGAATAAATAAAGATTATGCTATCTTTTGGTTACCTTTCACTTTTTTTTTTTTGTCTTTACAAACATAACGATAGTTCCATTTAAGTATATCTGTAAAAGTAAAATCCCATTTAGAGTTGTCGGGTCGACTCGATGAAAGCTTCCTCTCCGACCCGACCCATGTGGAGTCAACACACTACTGACAGAAGACCACAACAGTTGTTGGATGGTAAGTTTATTTTGGGGTTTTTGATCGATCCCTTCCGCATCGGTCGCGGCCTCTGTCACCTTCATTGCGACGGTGACCAAAAATGAGATTTTGCAGGGCAGCAGTTTCACATTTTGACGTCGTTTAGCGTACTCCGAACAATGTTTCGCAGCATGTATGGTTCCACCGTCAAGCGATTGCGGGTGCTGAAAAGTTGTGAAGTTTCGGGCAAATTTCCAAATTAGGATTAAAAAAAAATTATTTACCAAAACAGGTTGAAATTTTTTTTTTTTTACCAAATCAGGTGCCGCTCGTCAGTCTTAGTGCCGAGCGGCACCGGCTCGGCAGCCGGAGTGCCGAGCGGGGTGCCGCTCGGCAGTTAGACTGCGGAGCGGGCTGCTGGGCCTAGCTCCGGCGGCCTGCTCGGCAATCTAACTGCCGAGCCGGCTGCTGGACTGCCGAGCGGGCCGCCGGAGCTAGGCCTAGCAGTCCGCTCGACAGTCAAATTGCCGAGCGGGGTGGTCGGCCGACTCCGGCGGGCCCAGCTCGGCAGTGGGCCCCAACTAATTTTTTTTATTGAAAATTTCATAAGAAAAATCATTTTTTATAATATTTATTTTATTTATAATTTTGTTCTTTTTAAGCTTATTTTTATAATATAATTATCAATATTTAATTATTTAAGAAATATAATTATAACATTACAATAAATTCACATATGTAATGTCGATATCGAACAGAATAACTGAATAAATATCGCGCAATTGGGATATTGTAATATTACAAAAAATTCACACATCTAATATAAAAACCACGAAAAAATGAACTTAATAAATATGTTTCTTGAACGATATTATAACATTACAAAAAGGAAGATGGAGAAATGGGGAAATTAGAAAGGGAAATAGAGAAAGGAAGATGGAGTTAGTGGAGAAATTAGAAAGGGACCTCTTAAGGGTCATTTTTGAAGGGATTTATCGCACACCGAATCAGAATGATCACACAGAAATCAAAGAAAAATGGACGACACACGAGATTACCTAGGTTCACCCCAGAATAGGGCTACGTCCTGCAAAGAGATTTCACTATAGTTATATATATGCCTCAAACGGGCCCAAAACCTAAACCTATATGAAACCCCTTAATTCCATACCATACGGGCCAGCTTAAATAAAAGCCCAAACCCGTTGAGGTTTCGGGAGGAGGCGCTGCCCCCGAACCCCTGCCCGCTGACCGGGCAGCGGGACACCCGTGTCGGGGGCGCTGCCCCCGAACCCCCGCATTCCGTGCGCAGGGGTCACATGTCGTTGGATAACACTTCAGTTTCCCTAAGCTCACGTGGGCGTACCTGATGTGAGAAAGAAGGGTCCCCGAAGTATTCGCCAACTCCAACAATTTTTTCGTGGTTTTTATATTAGATGTGTGAATTTTTTGTAATATTACAATATCCCAATTGCGCGATATTTATTCAGTTATTCTGTTCGATATCGACATTACATATGTGAATTTATTGTAATGTTATAATTGTATTTCTTAAATAATTAAATATTGATAATTATATTATAAAAATAAGCTTAAAAAGAACAAAATTATAAATAAAATAAATATTATAAAAATGATTTTTCTTATGAAATTTTCAATAAAAAAAATTAGTTGGGGCCCATTGCCGAGCCGGGCCCGCCGGAGTCGGCCGACCACCCCGCTCGGCAGTTTGACTGCCGAGCGGACTGCTAGGCCTAGCTCCGGCGGCCCGCTCGGCAGTCAGACTGCCGAGCGGGGTGCCGCTCGGCACTCCGGCTGCCGAGCCGGTGCCGCTCGGCACTAAGATTGCCGAGCGGCACCTGATTTGGTAAAAAAAAAAAATTTCAACCTATTTTGGTAAATAAATTTTTTTTTTATCCTGATTTGGAAATTTGCCTGAAGTTTCTGCGGGGTACCATATTTAAAAGAAGAATTGTTCTTTTTGTAGAGGAGTATTCTAAGGGATAGCTCCATCCCTTCTAAATCTTTCTAATCGCAACTTGATTTCTTATTTGATTTTAATGTTGGATTTAAGAGTCGCCGCTAAACTATTATGATCCTGAGTAAGATGTGGGAGCCTGTCTTAGTTCTATCAATTAGAGTTTCGTGAGTCCGAGGACTAGTTTTTTTTTCGCCGAAGCTTCACCCAATTTGACTCCGCGTGAAATTGAGCAAAAAGCCGCCGAATTGACCTATTTCTTGCGCATACCGATTGAAGTATTTTGAAATGAACTTGAAATTCTTTCCCAGCGGCAGGTAAAAAATTCAAGAATTCTCTATCTTTCTTCAGCATAGCATAGCTTACTAAAGCTTTTCTAGAACGTTCATTCGAGCCAAAGTAGACGTATATGGAATATCCATAAAACGAAACTTTTTCTGTCTGCATAAAAAATAATTTATGCATATGGAAATCCACTCAACTCAATTCAGTAAAAAACAAGTAAAAGTAGCAAATCGAAATAAAATAATATATTCATAGCGTATATCAAAACATTTCACAATAAACGATTTTTCTTTTTATTTTCAAGATGAATTGATAGGTTGGATAAAAATAGATCATATCTTATAAATTCTCTCTCCTTTCTTTTGTCAATTGACCCTTCTTCTTCTTATTTTTTTTTAATATCTTTTCTTTTGTGTTTCTTAGTGATCAAAGGCAAATGATTGCTTGACAGAGGACGTGCTCGTGTGGTTCTTAGAAGGGTATGATCAACTAGTTGATTGTTGGATGAGCTTCACGATCGGGTGATCTTCGTAATAAAAGAGACATTTGATGATAAGCCTATGTGATGGCCTAGAAAAAAATGATATGCTAAATGCACTAAGATTTCTTGTTGAGTACACAGGTATTGCCCTTCTAAGTTCTAAGTTGAGCTGTCCTGGAAAATGGAATTGGGAAGAAAGACCAGAGAATCTAGAACCAGATGAGCATGCCTAGTATGTCTTTCCAAAAGCTAAGGGCGCGCATGGCAACACTTGTGCTTCAGAAATCAACTTTTGGCTAGAAGTTGATTTTTCTACTTCTGCTCTTGAAGTTGATTTCTGATCGGAGAAATTCGTTTGGTAACAGTTGAAAATTTCTACTTTTGCAACATTATTAACACAAAATCTTCTTTGAAAAATTATTGTCGGCGGTCGAAAATTTTTATTTCATTTTTAAACTTTTTAAATTTCTTTAAAAAATAATTTTTATTACTAAAAATATTATTTACTTTTTAAAAATAAAAAATTATTATTTATTTTTTACTCCGGCGGCCGGGGACGGCGACTTGGTGGCAGAGGCTGGCGAAGGTTGGCGGTAGATTGCGGCGGTTGGCGGCGCGGTGGTCGACAGTCGGCGGTGGCAGTGGTCGGCAGTTGGCAGCGGGTGGCCGTGGTCGCGGGCGGCGATGGACGGAGGTCGACGGTGGTGGCTGGAGGCGGTTGGCAAAGGTCTACGGTGGGCAATGGTCGACAGTTCGCGGTGGTCACGAGTGGCGATGGGCGGCGGTCGGCGGTTGGTGGCGAGGGGTGGTGGGTGGCGGTGGTTGCGGGCGGCGATGGGTGGCGGCAGAGGTCGGCGGAGGCAAGCGTGGTCGAAAAGAGAGTGAAGGCGTAATGAAAAGAGGGTGATGTGAGAAGTACTTCTTGAGTTTTGTTTTTTGGTTCAAGAAGTACCTCTTGAGTTGAGAAGCAATTTTTTTTAACTTCTTAAATTGGGGGAAAAATAACTTCAGAAGTGAAAATTTACTTTAGAAGTAGAAATTTCTTTCAGAAGTAAAATTTGTTACCAAACAGATTTCTGCTCCAAAAGTACTTCTGAAGCAGTAATCCACTTCCAGAAATGTTACCATGCGCACCAGCTAGGCCAGCTTCTTTTGAGTAAGCCAGTGCTATAGAAGAGGGCTAAGGAACAAGCTAAACATTTATTGGGATAAATGCAGTTCCAATTTCAGCGGTCAGTGCATCCTACAAGATCCATTCTTTCTTTTTTCTCTATCAGACAGTCATAACTTCAATATGGGTTCGAATCCTTTGTGGGGAGTCAACGAAGGCAGCCGCTTGAGTACTTAGTTAAGGCCCCAGCCCTCTTTTTTCTGACAATGGAATGGTGAAGAATGGATGTGTTTCGTGATACATCTGAACAATCATTTAGAGTATTTAATGATTCCTAAAAGTGGATTCATACTTTTTGAATTTTAACTAAAAAAAAACTTTCTCTGAACTATTTCACGATAGGAATTTGGGATAGACTCAATAAATGCCAGACTTCCTTACCCTTTAAGAGCAAAATGATCTCGCACACCAAGAGAGTATATTGAAGATTTACCGGTGAGAAAGGTGCTGAGTCACCGGCAGCGCCTCGAAAAGCACGGATGAGCCACGTGCAAGGAAACTTGCATATGTGGCATCGTGCTCAGATATTATGACTGCCTCGGCACATTCGATGATTTATGGCTGCTACGTTTGAAGGAGATAGAAACCTTAAGCTCATAAATAAGTTTCGAAAATCTTAATCATAATCTAAGTCCATATTATAAATTTAGATGAAAAACCTCTTTAAAACTTAGCTAATAACCCTTCTAGAAGATGCATGCACGGAACATGCACGGGACATGCACGAGACAGAAATAATTTCGTTTAGACCTTCCACAATCCTTAAAATTATGATCAGCTTGTCGAAATCATTCAACTCCTACGTCCTTGGGTAGTGAGTGAAGGCAATTTGTTCTTCTTATCATTAATCTTTGGACTTTGAATAAAAATAAATTATCGAGAACAAGAATGAAACATATTCTTGACAAACCCCTCAAGGAAGATGCCAAGGCTGTGTCCTAGGTGCAGGTATAACAAATTTCTGCACAAGGCATTAACATACACTGCACTCATCTTAGTCGAGTGCTGCTCAGAGGCCCTTACAAAATTGATCAGTGTCTAAGTACAACGACCAGCATTTCATGCGAAAATCATCTCGTCTCCACGGTTAATTCCGTCCCTGAAATCAACGAAGCAAAATACACAAGCTAGGAAATTGTGCGGCTAATGGTTCAGATCAAAAAGGAAAGAAAGAAAATGTATAATGCCAAAAAACAAGAACCACCGATTCATGAAGGAACGATCACATAAATAAGCCTATGAATTTCACTTAGCAAGTGAAGAAAATCAGCCGCGATCAATGCGACACCAATCGAGTCATGCAACCGGTGAATGAATCAAAATCGCTGGATAAAGGGACATGGAGTGCAGAAATGAGCCGGACAAAAAGCCAACGGCAAAATCAAAGAGCCGAAGGGTCACAAACTGGATGTGAAGATTCTAATAAGACTGGTAGGTAGGCACCGACCGCTTAACCGCGGAGCTACTACAACCTTTGTAAGATTCAAAAGGGGAAGTTGTTGGCACCCACCATACCTTGCTTCGTGGCTGAGCTCCTTAGTGAGTGCAACCTATACTCTTACTGGGCGTGCCGGGTCCCCGACCACAGGACTATGTGATTTTTGCCCTTTGGTTGGTAATCACATCGGCCTGGCCCATCCTCGCGTTTAGCTATGTGTACACGTAAATTTATCCAGAAACACTCGAAAATTCGGGTCTTGTTTGGGTCGCTTCGTGTTTTGGTTCGAGTATATTGTTTGGTTTTGACACCCCTAACATGCTGTACATGCACGGCAAATGCACGAATGATGCACAGGACATATAAATTTAGGTTATTTTCCTCCCTTTTCCACTTCAGTTATTTTCCATTGGACAAAAATTCGAAATTATCGTTTATTTTCCCGAGGGTAAACAAGCCCTTCTTTGTCAACCGGCCAACGAACTTCTTCCGATGATCGATGAGGTCGGTCTTCTTTCCGGAGCATAGTAGACTCATTGTAGGTATATTTGTGAATGACAATACAATCCATAATTGAAAGCTTTTCAATTGTTATTTTTTTGCATTCTTTGAACTTTCTCATTCTTAGGTATCCAATAAGTTCTATGTCGATGAAAAAGTATTATCCGTTTTTCCTATTTTTTTTTATGTGAGAATATTGTGTTTTTTCAAATATTACCGGATATTAGAAATTCGACCAACCGGTCATGTGGGTCAAGGGAAGGCCCCTGAACTCAATTCTTGTTGGAGTCGCTTGTAAGTCCACATACGTCTAAGACTTCATATTTTTATACCACGAAAAACTCCAAACTGGTACACCTGTTACAAATTTACCTCAAACTATTTTTTTGACCATAAAAAAACCCCAACTAGTACACTTGTGACAAATTTATCCCAAACTGGTACACCTGTGACAAATTTACCATCCGTTAATTTTCGTTAAATCTAACCGTCAAATTATTGAGTTGGATGGCACATGATAGTTCACGGGTGTATCAGTTTGGGATTTTTACCCTTTGTTTGTCATAGGTGTATCAATTTGGGATGTTTCCTTGTATTAACCCAATTTAACGGAGGGTAAATTTGTCACAGGTGTACCAGTTTGGGATTTTTCGTGGTTAAAAAAATAGTTTGGGGTAAATTTGTCACAGGCGTACCAGTTCGGGGTTTTTCGTGGTATTAACTCTTTTTTTAATTTCCATTCGGTAGACTTTGAAAAGCTTTATAGTCTTGATTGACATTGAGATTATTTGTTGTTACCAACTATTTTACCAAACTTTCATGAATAAGGGTTCGTAATTTGCACCAATCTATTCCGGGTGTACATGACATGAGCAACGGCAATGCATTCTAACAAATCAAAACAATAGGAGACATAAGTAAGAAATCAAACTTTTTAGCGCAAGTCACTGCTTGAATTTGCAAATTATCCTTTGTCCAAGAGGATTAATTTAGTAAATGTAAATAGATTTTATGGGGTGGCATGCCAATGCTTCACATCCTTGAGATCTGAAGAGGAGATGAAGCTTGAAGGCTCTCCACCTGAAAAGAAGCCAGCTCCGCCTTCTGCATCATCCCAACGCGGTTCAATAGCAACCCCTCACAATTTTCGGCCGCCATCACTCCAGCCGAGTACACCCCATGCACCGATCCCTGGTGGTCCATGCTCACGGCTTCCCCTCTGAAGAACAGATTGCCAATCGGCGCTCTCAGCGTTTCATATAAGTCCATCGGAATTCCCGTGTACTTGAGACATAGTAAAGTCCATCGGTAATTTTCTATATCAAATAAGTTTGCTCAAACAAAAGTACATGAATTACGTGTACTTGAGACATAGTAAAGAATGTTAACATTAGAATGTAATTGTATAAATAGGTCAATGTGAAGTTTTTACATACAACCAGTGCAAGCGTAGGTTAGGTCTATGTTTATGCCACTTCCTCTTATTTTTCCTCACTTTCTTTCATCTTTTCCTCCACAGTTCCTCATCTCCATCCCAAATCGGTTTAAAATTCCCTTTATTACAATATAGGGCAGAAGAGAAATTGTTCAATCCTATATTATAGGTGTTTATTAGTGGTTTAATTTCTCGAGCAATTGTTTTCACTTAGGCTCCCTTTATTTCGCGGAAAAGACGAAGCTTTCGGAAAATGTTTTTCAACAAGTCATTTTTAAGGAAAATGATGATATTTTTCGGCGTTTGGATAAAATCTGAAAATGCACTAGAAAATATTTTCTACCGTGTAGCGTGGAAAATTGATTTTCCTCCATAAACTCATTTTAATAATTTTTTATTTTACTGCTTTTTCTTTTCATTATTTATTTATTTATTTAAAAATTTGAATTTTTTAATATTTTTTTTTCTCTTTTCTCTTTTAATTTTCTCTTTTCTTCTTCTTTTTCTTTTTTTTTTTTTAAAATTTTATTTTATTTTCTCCTTCTTCCTCCCTCTTCCTCCTTCCTCCGGCCGCCCTGCGATTGGCCATGACTCGGCTCGGCGAGCTCGAGGGAGCCGGTCCCGGCGATCTCGAGCTCTACCATGGTGCTCTGCGTGCACGCCCATAACTTGGCGAAGAAGCACGTTTGCGCGGTGGTGGCGACCCTCGGCTTTGCTAGATTTGGCGAGCTCGGGGCTCGCCATCGAGGCGAAGATCTTCCACATCGCATATCCGTCATTGGAATCGGAATGGCAAGCATGGAAGAGAGAGATTACGAGGAGAGAGAACGGGATGGAGGAGAGAGAGACTGTAAGGATGAGAGGGATGGAGGAGAGAGCTTGGACTAGTGGTGGCCACGGGCCGATTTGGGCTCGGAACCGGCCCGTGGCATATTGGCCTGGTTCAGGTTCAGGTTCAGGTTCTCCCAAATCATGAATCGGTGAACCGTGAAAAAAAAGGGCAGAAAAAAAAAATATACGAACCGGCGGTTCCGAAACCGTGGCCACCACTAGCGTGGATGGAGGAAGAGGGGAGAGAAAGGAAGATTTTCTCTATTTCAGAAAGTTACACACGAGAGAAGCCTGAGATAGAGGGGCAAATGATTTTCCTTTCTCAAAAAAGGAAATCATTTTCCTCAGTTTTAGAAGGAAATTTTCCATTGACCTGAAAACATTTTCCTTGATCACATATTTTCCGCCCCCAAACGCCAGAAATTGAGGAAAATATCTTCCAGCAAAACTTTTTCGTGGAACAAGTCAGTGAAATTGTTCAATCCTATAAATCATGTCACGTGCAATAAATTTATTCTCTCTTCATGCAAAACTTTGGCCAGGATAATCCTTACCTATTTTTAAATGTCCACTTTCAATAATTTATGGGTATAGTAATTCATATTCGTTTATTAATAGTTAAGAGTCGATGCGATAACAACAATTGAGACATTATATTCCCATGGTATTGCTACTTGGTGTAGATAACTTTGTAGCAGCTAAAATTGTATTAGATACAAATTGGTCAATTTAGATTGGACAATTTTCAACTCGACTCAAGCCTGACCCGACCCGACCCTCCTTTTTGATGGGCCAGCGGAGTATATATGGGCTGGGCCTCTAATTTTACCAAAATAGCTATGGTACGTTGCTGCAGTAGCTCCCTCGGATAAACAGAAGCTTTCGGTTTCGTCGAAGCTCCAGGGGGTGGACGATCCAAAGCAAAAGACGAAGAAGGCGGCGATGGAGCGAGACGAGCTCGCCGAGTCGCTCAACGATCTCTTCCTCAACCTATCCACGATGGTCAAATCCGAACTCCAGGTACTTCAATCTCTCTCCTCGTTCTCATCTCAAATTCCTCAACCCTTGAGATTCCGCGACCGCTGGAGTTCTCCCGATCTGATGGTTGGAAATGGATGTCTTGCGCCGATCGGGCGCTTCAGGGCGCGAATAATCACCTGGAGCTGCTGGAGAAGATGAACCTGAGAGTGGGCGAGGAGTACCAGGGGTTCGGCGACGTGGCTTCGGGATTGAGAGTGTTCGTGGAGCAGCTGAAGACCAAGAGCGGGAGCTTCGACGAGTACGTGCGGCAGATCGACGCGATCGAAGGTCAAGTGACGCACTTCGAATCCGTGATCTCCATGCTCGACAAGTACGTGTCCCTCTTGGAATCCAAAGTGCATTCAGCCTGCCACGCGCCTCAGTGAAGGCTTCTTCGCTCCTCCCAATCCCTTTCTAGTTCTCAGTTACTGTTCGACTGTTGTCGTAAACAAGCCTCATTAGTGTGAAATCTTTTCATTGTAAATGTTTCGTTGTATGGCAAACCACTCGTAAATCAATCGACTCGAGAAACTTGCCGGCCGGAAGCCTCGTCTGCTCCGATTCTGAAAAAAGGGCCCCACTTCAAGCCTTTATTTTTATAACAAAAAATTGTATCAACGGGCGAAGCGGTCACATGGTATGGATCTCGCCAGCCCCCTCTCTTCATCCACGATTTCGAGGTATCATGGATGAACCCATGTATCTGCAATGTCGATGTTTTGTTTGCTCTTCATGGTTTGCTTTCGGATACCGAAGCAAATCGAATGATCTCAATCTTTGCAAAATTGTGCTTAATTTCATACGTGGCAATTCCGCCAAGATCTCTTCGTTAGTTGGGGGAGGAAACCGCCTGACTCGGATTTTTTGAGAAACATATCGACAGAGAAATTGATTTGGCCAAACAATGTGTGGTTGGTAAATAAGGATTGAGATTCTTATTTTTCTCATCGGTACATTTATCTGTCATATCATAATAAATAATAAAATTACAAAAAAAAAAACATTATTAGACAAGATGTTAAGTTCAAGCCAATATCGAATTAATTTTCTATATCCTGAATCAAATTCTTTATGGGACGAAAAGCCAACCTAATGTCTAAGGGTGGCTAAATCGTTTGAAGCTTAAATGTAAAATGATATTCTTTCTACTACTATGTTAATTTAATATGGAAGAAGGGTTTCATAATGAATAATTGAAATCTTTTCTTTGATAGAGCACACTCATGTCAGATGAAATTGTTTGAAACCTTTATCGAAAAAAGGCCACTCTTTCTTTTTAAATCATAGCCAATGCTGAATCAATGACCTATGTAATGTATAAAGTAAGTATTCTTTGGACTATATTAAGTATTCCTTCGTGATAAGAGTTCCCGAATTTAAGTTATCCAAGACAATAATGCTACGAGTTCTCATATGCACGAGTAGAAGATTCAATTTATCGAATACGCTGGCCTAAATTACGT
Organism: Lenwebbia sp. NSW1173648; assembly: GCA_029784005.1. NCBI lineage: Eukaryota > Viridiplantae > Streptophyta > Magnoliopsida > Myrtales > Myrtaceae > Lenwebbia > Lenwebbia sp. NSW1173648. The sequence goes on along the minus strand of JARCGZ010000009.1, from coordinate 25,554,760 downwards.
GCCTATATTTGCAGCATAGAGAGATCCCCAACACACCTATGCAACACCCTCACCAATTAGTTCAACCCGTAAATCATCCACCGTTGGTGTTACACCTGAACACTTTAATAGACTCGAATCGTCAATCCCGCTTCAAGGCTTTTGTGATAAAGGTTCTCGTAGTTACGATGGCGACGTAGGATAGAACTGTAATGGAAATGCCTCCCAATAGAACAAAGTGGTCATAAGTCGAGTCCTGGACGGTGTATGCACGAAGACCGATTGCATCCCAGTTACTCTCCGTCCAAACTGGGTCCACCATTCCCATCGGATCAGAAGAATTTGGAGGGAGCACTTTCCAAGATCCAGATTCAAACTTCAAACGGGTTGAATACGCTGGAACATACCTGACATCCATAAACTTAAAGACATGAAAATCTAGGCAAAGAATATCAATGCACATTAAATACAAGAGAAACATTAGATAGTGGCCTCACCACTGCTCACAAGTTTTAGTAACAGAAAGGTTCTTAACAAGCTTTGGCTATCATTATTATGGAGTGTCATAACTAGAGAGACCCGATGAAAATAGGCACACATGAAGTGCAAGATAGGTCCTTTTCCATACATGTGTGTGGCACTGATCTGAGAGGAGCAAATGCAGCGATAAGGGTAAACATAGGTGCATTCGTGTCTCCAGTTCTTTTACCTAGCCAAAATATTTCCACATCTTCAGGACAGTGAGCTAGGATTGTTTCATGCTTCTAGAAGATGCATATTATGCGGCCTGGTCCAATGTTCGCATATAACGAAGTAAATGGTATGTCTTTAAATACTACTATTTGATCAAACCATCCTGTTAGCAAGTTACCTGGTCGTAGAGATGACACAATCTCCTTTCTGATCAGTTTCTGCTCTGATGCAAACTTCACCTTCATTAGTACAATTCTGTGAACAAGCTGAGCTAACATTCTGTCTCCAAAAAGAAGTTTTGTCAGCGAGAAAATTCCATATGAACCTAGAGGTGTCATCCACATAACCAGCATAAGGTGTTGAAGAGGGTTCTCCAAGCAGAACACCCGGATAGTGGCTTGGGCAGGTAGTGCTAGGTGAGATGTAACTCTTCACCAAAGCACAGGATAGACCCGGTTCACAACTCAGCAGACATCCCATAAGTTCTTGCACAAGAGATTCATTCACTTTGACTGTACCCAGTGCTGAATTGCTCAAGTTTTTTTCATGATTAGCTAGAACACAAAGGGCACGAGCAACTATTGTAGCAGCATCTGCTACAGCAGAAACATTTATATTTGCTGCATTGAAGCATGAGTTAGATAACCAGAGATATGTGGGTGCTTGATAGGACTCGCAATAAATGCGTAACAGGGAACAAACTCAGAAAGATTACTTACACAAATCATCAAGGTGACTATGGTAGAAATTGTTGGTGAAGGCAGTATCAAAATCTTCTAGAATAACCCCAGATGTCTGAGAGTTCTGATCAAGGGAAAGGAAAACATATCTGTATTCAAATTGCTGAATCAAATACTTTCCCTGGTACTTAGTTTTAGTCACTGTCATTCCTCCATTATAACAGTCACTAGAATTTTCTCTCCTCTCAAACGTTTCTTTTTCTCTGCTATATGGACCAGTTTAACCTCGTCAAGTCTCTAATAACTGTGTAAAAATACGTAGTTATCTAGAAGAGGCAACCAGTGTCCCGTTGAGAAGGCAGCTCCCACCAAACACTGGTTGTACACAGGAATTTTTATGTGAAATGAAATGCACATTAATGACTTCAAGCTTACAGAGTTGCACGAAATTACTTCACAAACCTTTCTAAGAAATGCCATAAGAGATGATGGAGGTATCCCTGGATTTGCGGTACTTGCCGAAGATATTGTGATTTGATCAGAAAGGAGGGAATCTCCAGCTTGTTTTAAGGCGTTCAGTGTCTCATTGATGACAGATGAAGCCTGCACTCACAATCACCGAGTATTATGACTAAAAACAGGTCAACAAAGCCAGACAAGCATTGAGGTGGTTTAGCAAACGACGTCTGTAAATCAATATACACACTTGCTGTAATTGGACCATTGTTCACATGATATTCCTCTTTTGCCACATGTGGATCGGGGTCATCGTTCAACTAAAATATGATTTGCTATGCATACGAAATGGTTTCAGTTGCCAACAAAAGGACTTCCTCCTGGCTCTACAGCTTGAGAGGATATTTTTACATAAGTCATACCACATTCACAAATAAAATGTCGCTTAAGAAATTAATAAATTTACAGTAAAAGTTTTACTGGAAAAAAAATGAAAAGGAAGGGCAACGCTAGTCCGGATACAACATGGCATTTAGACTGCAATACATCATGTGACGAGTATCTAATCCGGTAAAAACAATGGCACGCTACTGGAAACAAATAAAATGTCCAATGCACTTTAACTGACACAACAAAACAGATGTTGATAAATATAATTTGAATTTAGAGTGGAATAAGCTCTCACCCCAGCTGTATGAGTGAAAAATTTCTTTGCTCCTTGACCAACCCCTTTTCCAACAGATCCAACTTCCAGGACCTATGCAGAAGCATTTGTCAAGCCGACGATAGCATAAAATGAGAGAGAACGTATCACATCAGTATAAAAGAATAATGTTCCAAGGGAAAAAGAAACATTTGTAGAAAATAATCACATATCAAATTAAGACACTTCAGGCAACAGATCCAATAACTGAGGAAAACCCCATATAAATTAGTGAACTTACTAAGTACATGATCTTAGGAATGCATTTTATCAAAACTAGGAAATTACCATCTCAATTGATGTCTCATTGAGTCCACTGACAGAGTCCGAATGCAAATCAAGCTCATATAAGAATCTCCTGCTACCAAGGTAGCCCCAAGCTTCTCCAGTAAAAAAAAGAAAAACAAGCTGCATTACGTGTCGACATATCAGGAAAGTACAGAATTCAACATAGAGTACAGATATACCAAAGTGCCAAGCATATTCTGAGGGCAAATGATGTAATAGGAAAAAGTAAGCACATCATTTCTAGGCAAGCACGAGAATACACGCGCATCCCTGCATGCATGCATGGGTGCACACATGTACGTCTTACTACATTAGCTTTTAAGGAACCTCATGAGCACCAAAAGGCCAAAGCAAATTGCAACAAGGCAAAACCTGTCAAAGTTGATGGACTCACCACTTCTAGCTGTCAAGTGAATTAGTACATAAATCTGTCAAGTCCTCGTAAAACAAAGTGCCAGAACATCTATGCACATCTAAGCGTAAGACGCATTGTTCCAAAGGTTAAAGAAAACAAAGGCTTAATCGGAAGGTGGTAAGGGACAACGAATAGGAATACGGAAATATTACACAGATCAGCAAGAACAGCGAAGACAATGCTATCAGAAGGATATCTAGGCATTGGATTCTGTTCAACCATGGGCATTCCACATAAGCACTAGACAGTCTAACAGCCTCTATAGACAGATTCTTATCATTTGCACACCTGTCTACTGGAATTAGCCAATCCATCAACATGAGATAGTGCATCTACAGCTGCCAACAATGCAATCAGTCCCTGAAAAAAACTCCAGTCAAAATTTTGTACATAAACCAAGAAAACAGAATAGTTGATCTTTTTTCTAGCGAGGGTATAAGCAGTGAGACCCACGATCTTTCTGTGAGGATACGAACAGTGAAGCATAGACTTACAGATATAGGGGATTCTGCTCCAAGACTTTTGTCACGAAAAAAAGAGGCAGAATCCATTGATGCAACAGTTAGAATTACACCCTTGGATTGGTTTGAGTATGACGCATTAATAGGCGGGAGAGATGACCAGACACTGCCCTTCATAATTGCAAGATATTATTAAAATCTGCCGTAATAGGAAACAAAAAGGTAGAACTTTACTGATATCAAGTATTTGCATGAGAGACCCAAAAAAGAAACATGCTCCAAGCCTCCACGAGATCTCAAGTTAGCACTTCAACAAGCTACTACAGGAAAGAGATCTTAGAAATTGTTACAGTCACAGCATATTGAATATCAATGGAAGTTATATGAAGGTATCTCTTCTAATAAGAATAGTTGATAAGCAACATATTCTTACAGTAGACACGTTGATAAAAAGCGTCTTTACAACGTGATCCTTTCCGCCCTGATGTTATCGATCAGTTGTTTAAAAAGCACAAACTTTGACATATCATAAAATTCAAGCAAGTAACATAAGTTAGATCCCCTGATCTGGTTACTCTTGGAAGCTTTAGTAGGAGATATCCTACTCGGAGTAGCATATATTCGCATTTTTTAAGTAAAAGAAGGAAAAGCCTATTAACAACCGGCTGACAACTGACATAATATACAAGAAAACCTCACCTATATCCACCCAGTGGTAAACAAGTTTGTCCTTCTAAACAAGACTGCGAATCACGAGTCCCAGATTTTGTTGTCTGGCTCAGACAGAACATTAAAGAAAAGAAAACAGAATTAGAAACTCCAGCCTTGGAAGTAAGAGATAGAACTGCCCATGCAGGGGAAAGAAAACTTCCTTTACCTGCATCACAAGATCAAATTCAGCCACATGTGCAGTATAAGCTTTCTCGCGCTTCTCATTACTGGCGGAAAGCTGCATGAAGTGAATCGGTTATGACCATGTTTTGATTACCATAGGAATCATCTTTCTCAATAGCTCCAAAACCCATTCGAATGAATTCTATAAGTAACTAGCAGAGGGATTGCCTCCAGATTTAAACAGGGGGTGTTTTACCTCCTGAACACTCAGTGAGCTACTTGCAGAAAGTAAAAACACAGGAAACTGATAGGAGTTCCACATAATGCCAGATCCCTGAAAAAGCAAAAAAATCTTATGCTTCAGCCTCTTGAAAACATATTCCCCAACTTTGAAAAATAATTAATGCAGCAGAGTGTGAGCAATGGCTAATTTTCATTCAAATATCAATCTAGACTAAGAAAACTCTTTATCAAAATGAAAGACCTTAAGTGATATTCGCGAGCCATTTTCCTTGTAAAACAAGTGTTGCACTAATTATTAAATCATTGTATCATAAAAATATATTATATTGTTGTGATACACAAATCGAAATACACTATTGCATTATGATAAATAATGAACAGGTTTGTGTTGATTGATTCATATTCATTAGGAGGATACATCCACACTGCATTCCTTTTTTTTAGATTCACGTCACAAATAATTTAAGCTTTTAGTAGAATTGGTCAAACTAAACAAGTAGAAAGATGACAAACTGTAACAAGTTCAATAATAAACCCACTACCTTGCACTTACAAAAATTGACAATCCAGATACTGTTTACTTTAGAAAGAAGTTCAATTAAAAGCCAGGACAAGTGAAAATAATATGAGGTGACAAAATTGAGAGAACTAGATGGTAACATTGCAAGACTGAACCGCTAAAGGAAAGACCTAAAAAGGTAATCTAAAGTAAAGTATCAGCATATCTTTGCTAAATTTACATTTATAGCATACCAGAGGGTTCCATTCATAGCTGATATTCTGGTAGGGTGCGAATTTAGCTTGTGGGAACTTCTGGTCTGGAGAGAGCCCTATGAGGGATGAACAATGCCACCATTAACAGCACCTAGGTAAAATGTCCTTCAATATGCTTATTTAAGTAAACATCATATATGATGTACAATTAGTTGCACTTTACCCAATATCTCTTGGGACGAAGATACTGATTCGACTAGAACACCGCCAACATTCTGAGCAAAATTCAAATCGTTTGAAACTCTGGAAATAGAAAGATATCATGACATCAGCGAGGGAGCAAAAACACCGTATCTTTCATTTTAAAGTTAAACAAATAGTGGGAAGACAAATAACCATAAATGTGTTCAATGGATGAGTATGCAATTCTGTGCTAGTAGCTTGCGGACATACTTAACAAAAGCCAATGACGAACATCCAAATATCACATCTGGATGTTCCTACAGAATACATAAGAAATCCTTTCAACGGAGAATATAGAAACCTAGAAAATTTCATTTTTTGGTTTCTCTGCTTCACATGGAGGCTGAATCAATTTCTTCTATAATGGTCAAAGATCCGCACTCTTTTAACCTGGTCCAGGCAAAATAGTGGAGGGAGCACACATTGGTTCAAGTTATTTGTGCTTAGACCTGATCCGTCCCCTTTTGTATAATTGCGTGGCCTGATCCAAAATCGGACTAGAGACACAAAAATAGGCTTATCTTCAGTTCTGGTTTCCACTTCCGACAAAAGACTAATAAAAGATAAATTTTATGCATATAAGCATCAGAATATCTTATTCAGGACAACCTTATCAGAGTCTAACTGAGATGGGAAGCTATTCAACTAGACAGTCTCAGTCAATTGTTCCCGTTTTCTCAGATTTTATGCTCCCTTATCCCCCTCAGCAACATACCTCGGGGTTATCTACTTGATGACACCCTCAGTGCAGGAACTTTAGAGAAAAAAGGTTTTTTCTCTTCCAAATAGAGGAAGTAGTTTCTTTTCTTTACAATTTTACCATATAGAGGCAGCATAAGGATCAGGATTCCCTGAATGAGCATGAGATAGGAGTGGCTTTCCATCAAGTAAATTTTGGTGCAATTGGATTGGAACTTGATCTAAGACAGTTTATAAGACCATGCCATCAAAGTCAAACTGCTATGAGTTAGCTGAAACGCAAAGATGGAAAGGGCGCTGGCACTTCTTGTTGCATCTTCAGCTTCAAACTTTAAAAACATTCATGCAGTTAAAAACAGAAACCAAATAGATAATAAGCCAAATGGCCTGATTATCTACAGGGAGGTTACTGTCGAGCATCTTGAAATTCTCAAAATATTCCTGTAATCCACATCTTTTCCTGATCGATTTGCTTTCTGCCACCATCCCTACCTAATGGAAAGCATACTGATGACAAAATGAAGTTATTGTACGTGCCTCTTGAAGAACCCCTCGATCTCATCTACAGATAGCAGAACCGCCGAAGGCTGAGTCAGCTGAGTTAAGTTGCCGAATCTCACAATCGGAGCCACGACCTTGTCTCTTCCAGGATCTTTAAACATAAGATACAAAGCAATCAACGGAACACCTTTACAAACTGACGAAAGCAATCGCGGCACAGTCACAGCACAATCGTTCAAGCCCCGAAAATGAACTTACTAGCACACCCTATCTCTCCTGACAGATTGAGCAGCCTCACGCAGGGGTATCCGTCGAGGACAGTGTACATTTGCTTCTGCAGATCAGGCACCGACTCCATGGAGCTGGCTTCTCCTTCTGCATCGGAACAACACGACGATCGAGCGTCAATTTCCTCCAATAAACACTGAAGGAAGCTGTGAATGCGCGCGGATTAGCAAAGTCAACCACAATGCGATTGAGAACAGTGATTCACCGGAGAAAGAGCGACGGAGATGGAAAAAGAAGAACGCCAAAAGGTAAAGGAGCCTCGCGGCCATGGCGATGGAGAATAGAAACTGACGAAGTCCGGCAGAAACCCTAGGCCATGCTCTCTCTCCCTCTCTCTCGCTCGCTCGCTCAAGATTTTCAAGGTGGAAGCGCGGCGAATTTGTGCTTTGACTCAGGGAAGCAACGATGCTGATGAATATGCTTTAGCTGAATTGAACCATGAAAGACCTTCCACTTGCAATTCTGGTTAATTGCACAGTGACCCTAAACTCTCCAAAATTAAAACCGTCCTTATACGATTTAGCTAAACTATTTATACTTTATTTCAATTGAGTACCCGATTTACCTTCTAATTTACATTTTCGACATTTTTCCCACCATTTTGAAAATCTTAATCTTAACTACTCTTTTTAGAAGTATAAAGAATGTCTTAAATCAAACAAAAGCACAAAGAAAAGTACGAATATCAAACAATAGTTCAAGACGGAGGGATCATGCAAAATAAGGTGGCTCCAATCCTAATCTTGCTTAAGAAATCAAGCAACTCTCTTTTTCTAAAGGGGAACGGGGGAACGGGCGTGACGGATTGAATTTTTCAATGGCATCAACTCCTTTTAATTTAAGAAGATTGCAAACTGCATAAATAATTTCGTCCTTATTTTTTACCAAGAAACAAAGCAGATGCAAAGTAAATATCACTATCAACATAGGCAGTTTTATTCGAAACAGAGTTCTACTCTCAGTCATCTTTTGAGAAAAAACCCTATTTCATGTCTTTTTTTGGAATTTATCCCGATTTGTATATACATCCGCGACAATTTATCATCTTTCAAAGATGCAGAAGAGAGCAAATGCGACGAAGGTGACTTTGCGAACAAGTATCATGTTTAGGTACATTCCCTGATAGTTCTTTTCATGTATTCTGTGCTCTTATATCATACATCCGTCATTCCAATTGACGTCATTGCTTGCTCCCGGAGTCGATCCTCTTTCTTTTAGTTTGGAATTTTCAGTCGTTAATCCCCAAGGCTCAGCTTTGAAATCCACTACAACTTGGTCAACTCTCTGTCTCCATGCATAGGAAAAGACATGGTTGCTGCATTTCTTGCCACCATCCCCGAAGAATGTCATTGACCATTTTGAGCAGAAGCTTCTGTGCTGACTCTCAGATTATGATTCCTTACATATGAGGAATTTCAAAGGTTAAAGCATAGAAGAGAGAAGAACGCGGTATGAGTCTTGAACCCGGTCGAGGATCGCGTGCATAGTTCTGCGAGTGTAGTAACCTTCTGTAGCAAGTATAGGCCGGAACGGCCAGTCATTTGGACCCAACATCGTCGATTCACGTCTAAGCTCTCGTGAGTACGACTGTTTAAAAGATTTTAAACAGCAGTATCTTATCATTGTCTACAAATTTACCCATGACTCATGCCATACACGTGAATTGTTGTCTCGTTGTCTAAGATGAAGTTTTGGCCAGAAACAGCAGAAGTCCATCTGTTAGTGAATCTAATATCGCCTACGACAAAACCAATTCACGGCAAGAGAGTTCCAACCATATTTGCAAAAGAGGCAGCATCCGGATAGGAAAGCTACGCGTTATCACGGAGTCAAATACCAAGCTCTACAAAGGACTCCACATCCAGGAAGGAATCCGAACAAAATTCACGAACCGTGATGCTATGTTAGGGAGAACCGGGCAACAATTAGCCACAAACTAATCCAATCCAGGATCAATTTCTTCCCCAAAACTAAACCGACCAAAATTAACTTAACTCCAGCAACAACCAGTAATATATTCCAACAATACAACCTAAAATACATAAATATAATGTCGAAACGATAAAGAGACAAAGGCAATGTTAAAGAGATAATAATTTCTATTATTCAATAGTAATCAGAATAGGGTTACATATATATGATCTTAACCCTTATTACTATTCTACCCTCACAACCAACCAATATTTTTCAACGCTCCCGTTCAAGTTGGGACGTAGATATCAAATGATCCCAACTTGTTACATAAGAAGGTCACTCTATTTCCCCGTAGAGACTTAGTAAAGATGCCCGCGAGTTGATCCTCCGTTCTTGTGTGTTGAAGAATAATCTCCCATTTCTGAACTTTTTCTCGGACAAAATGGCAATCAACCTCTATGTGTTTGGTTCGCTCATGGAAGACATGATTCAATGCAATATGAATGGCGGACTGATTATCACAATATAACAAAGATGGATTTGACGGCGACATTCCAATCTCTGCTAGCAGCATCCTCAACCACCTAAGTAGCACCGACACCTACACCGACACGCGACACGTCAACACGACACGACACGACACGCTGATACGTCATTTTCAAAAAATAGAAAATTCCGACACGTTGTATATTAAACATATATTTTTCTATGTACATGATAAATTATTATTTTTATAATTATTTCAATCAAATTAATTCAATTCAAATCTACAAACAAATAAATAATAAAAGAGAGCCTTAAATAAATTCACACTAAAAATATTAATTCAGTGTTTGTTAATACGATTCATTGTTTCAAATTAACAAATTTACCCACATTTCATTCTAATTTCATTCTATTCATGAAACTTGAAAAGAGAAAAAAAGTTATAAAAAGAAGAAGAGCAAATCCTCGAGTACCTCAAATGTCAGACTAAGTAGCATGGACACGGAAACGCGACACGCGACACGGCACGACACGACACGCCGACACGTCATTTCAAAAAAATAGAGATTTTCGACACGTGGAGGACACATTGTATATTAAATATTTTTTTTTATGTATATATGATACATTATTTTTTTTATGATATTTTATAATAATGGAGAATTTTAAAAAAAAATTATAATAAAAGAAAAATTCTATCATGACTGACTACACCTTTAATGCCCCATGCTCTCTCTCCTCGATCCTCTCTCATCATCTTGCGTCTTCCCCAGGCTCTCTCCTCTCTCTCTCACTACTTTTTGAAAAAATCATCACACTTCCCAAGCTGACAAGCTCTCTCTCCTCTGTCCTCTCGTCTTCCCCACGCTATCTATCCTCTCTCTCTCTCTCTCTCGCGTGTCCGTAGCGTGTCGCTGGGATTGACTACGTGTTGGAGGTCTGACACGCGTTGACCACGTGTCCGCCGCGTGTCGGAGCGTGTCGGGCGCGTATCCGTGTCCGACACCGACGCGGCGACCTCCTAGGCGTGTCGGTGCTTCATAGATGTCAGACACTCTCACTTTCTCTCATCACTCGACTCCACCACTTAACTCACCAGTCACCCCTTCACCTTCCTCACACCATCGCATTGATTAGTCACCTCTCTCTCATTGACTTTTCACTCTCATTCACTTTTCTCTCTCCCTTTTCTGCTTTGTTCTCTCTTTCTCTTCCCTCGCACGCTCTGTTTTCTCTCTCTTTCTTTTCCCATGGTGGGTTCTTAGGGCATAAAGAGAGAGACCACGAAACACCGGACATCTCGTCTCCACCTTTGCGAAACTTTCCGCTTTCACCGCCCTGCTCTCCACCACCATTGCCTCGCGGATCTAGCCCAGTGCTCCGCCGTCACCGTCCCCAACGCCTACCTCGCCTCCTCCGACCTCACGTGCCGCCTCTCCCTGGCCTCCCTCGCCGACGAACTCTGCTACCAAGTGCTCCTGCAATTCCTCTTCTCGCTCGACCTCCACCAGATCCCCTTTGACTAGCCTGTCGCCGGCGTGTCCGGCTCGTTGACTGTGCTTTGGAAGTCTGACACGCGTTGACCGCGTGTTCGGACGTGTTCGACCGTGTAGGACGCGTGTCCGACACCGACACGGTGGCTCCGGCAACGTGTCGGTGCTTCATAGTCAACCACAATAATTCACCGGTCACATGTGCCATAGCTCGATATTTAGCTTTAGCACTCGATCGAACTGCATCACTAAATCTACCAAAAGGGTCTACCTCACACTGCTTTAATCCAAATTTGAGAACTGTATCACTAAATCTACCAAACCAAGCACGAGGAGATTGTTTAAGTCCATATAAAGTCTTATGTAAACGACATACCATATTCTCTCCCTGAGTAACAAACCCAAGTGATTGGTCCATGTAGACCTCCTCAGCTAGATCACCATGTAAGAAGGCATTTTTCACATCCAGCTGATGAAAAGACCATCCAAATCGCGCAGCCAATGAAATAAATATACGAGCAGATGGGATTTTGGCCACTGGAGAGAAGGTGTCATCATAGTCAACGCCATAAGTTGGTGTATACCCCTTCACAACTATCTGTGCCTTCAATCGGTCAAGAGTACCATCTAGGTGAACTTTAACAGTGAAATCCCAACGGCAACCCATAGGTTTCTTACCTGTAGGTAGGGACGTAAGTCGCCAAGTCCGGTTCTCAATGAGCGCCTGCATTTCATCCGCCATGGCACGACGCCATCCCTGACAAGCAAGAGCCTTAGCAACACTGCTAGGTACAGAAATAGAAGACAACGACGAGACAAAGGCAGAGAAGGTAGGAGATAACGATCATATGATAGAAAATTAGAAATAGGATGACGAGTACGAACGCAATCAGAAAGACCGGAATATAAAGCATAACGGTCAACAGGACGACTAACTGTACTGTCATAGTAGGGACTACACTGCGTCGATGATAGGTGCGCTCAGCAAATTGAAATCCTGTGGATGTAGTTGGGGGAAGTGAAGGAAGTGGAAGTGTCGGTATGACACAACCATCACCATCACCATTACCAGATGTCGTGGGAACAGTCGAAGAAGTAAAATATGACTGGTCTTCAAAGAACGTCGCATCTGCAGACACGAACATACGATGGCGAGTAGGACTGTAACATTTGTATCCCTTCTGAGTCCGAGAGTATCCCACAAAGATACATTTTTTTCAGCACGATGATCCAACTTATCAAGACCTAGAGTGAGAGAATGTACAAAACAAACACACCCAAAGACTCAAAGAGGTAAAGAAAAGAGGGGTCGATTTGGATGTAAAGTAGAGAACGATATCTCCCTATGAAGAACAGAAGTTGGAAGCCTATTAATTAAATAACACGCTGTAAGAATAACATGGCCCCAAAAGATTTTAGGTTGATTCATGTGAAATATAAAACAACGGGCAACATCAAGAAGATGACAATTTTTACGTTCAGCAACACCATTGTGCTTTGGGGCGCATGAACAGGAAGTCGATGAATAATACCATGAGAATCAAGGAATGGATGAAAACTAGAAGTTGTAGCAAGATATTCTCTAGCATTATCTGACCGTAAATATTTGACAAAGATATTATATTGATTCAACACTTCAAAGTAGAATAATCGAAAGCAATGATACGGTCTTTTAGTAAGAATAACCGAGTTATTCGGGAAAAATCATCCACGAATCTGAATCCAGAGATATCAGACACACGGCATGGACCCCATGCATCTGAATGAATTAGATCAAATGGACTAGACACATGACTCTAAATACGGGAAGGAAAAGATGCTCTATGATGTATACCAAATTGACACGCTTGAAAAGGACTCACAGACTCGGACTCAGGAAATAAACGCCGAAGTATGTTCTGTGGCGGGTGACCAACACGACAATGCATTTGATATACATTGGTGGATGTACGCTTCACAGCTGCTGCAGCTAACACCTTCTTGTAAAGATAGTATAGGCCATTTGATTCGTGTCCCCTACCAATCATTTGTCCAATCCTCAGATCCTGAAAGACACATCGAGAAGCAGAAAAGATTACAGAACAATCCAATTGTTTAGTTAATGAACTAACAGAAATTAGATTATAGGGAGGTTTGGATAGGTGAAGGACAGATGATAAAGAAAAAGAGGGACTCAAATGAGCAACTCCCGTACCAATAACCTGAGATTGGGAGCCATTTGCTAATGTAATCGAGTTTAGCAATAAAGGTGATGTATAATGAAATGAAGACAACAGATTAGAGTTACCAGTCATGTGATTGGATAGCTCCAGAGTCTATGACCCAGGAGTCAGACGCCGCAGAAAACAAACAAGATGAACTACCTTTGGAGGTTTGTGCTAAAGTTGCAGTAGGAGCTGAAGATCTTGTCATCTGTTGAGAGCGAACCAATGTTTCATACTCAGCACGTGTCAAGGTAACAGAATCGCCTGTATTTAGTAGAACTTGGTGGAATCGGTGAGGGAGGAACAACATAATTCTTCACTTCTGCATAGGCAGCAAGAGTTGGTTTGAGCTTTGGGTGAAGAGTATAGCAAAAAGCTTATGTATGTCTGACTCTTTGATAATGATAGCAATAGCGTGAGCTACGACCATTCCCAGAACTAATGGCACCACGAGTACTAACCCATCCATCGCGGCCTCCACGACCTCCATTATGAACAAAACCACGTCCACGTCCACGACCTCGGTAACCTCAACCTCGACTTCCACGTCCACCAGGACCATGGGAAAGCATAGCGCTCGTCTCCAAAGTTGGTATGGATGAAATTTTCTCAGTAACTGTAGAATGGAGAGCCTGAGAGAAGACTTCATCCACTGTAGGAAGAGAGCTCTGTCACGTAATATGTGCCGAAGAGATGAATACTCAGGCCCTAAGACTTGAGATATAACATTCCCTGCAAATCCTCTTGGCATTGGGCCCAAACATTTGGATCATTCGAGGCAGGAAGATAAGTATCCAATCGTTGGCAAAGAGTCGTGAACCGAGCATAATGATCGGATAAAGATTGATCTCCACGCTGAATATCAAATAATGCTCCCCACGTGTCACATACTCGCATCATATTATTCTGTCAAGAATAGAGTAACGCACATTTCTCCCAAACTGCCTTAGCAGACCTACACTGAATAAAGAGAGAACTAACCTTAGGATCCATGCTATTTCATAGAAGAATCATAGCACTATGACGACACCTTCTCTACAGTGGCCAAAATCCCATCTGTTCGTGTATTTATTTCATTGGCTGCGCGATTTGGCTGGTCTCTTCATCAGCTGGATATGAAAAATGCCTTCTTACATGGTGATCTAGCTGAGGAGGTTTACATGGAGCAACCACTTGAGTTTGTTGCTCAGGGGGAGATGGTATGTCGTTTACACAAGGCTTTATATGAACCTAAACAATCTCCTCATGCTTGGTTTGGTAGATTTAGTGATACAGTTCTCAAATTTGGATTAAAACGGTGTGAGGTAGACCATTCAGTTTTCAGCTCTGTCTCTTCAGTTGGTTGTATCACTCTAGTGATATATGTGAATGATATCATCATTACTGTCAGAGATTCGGATGGTATTAAGAAACTCAAGCAATTTCTGCATATATAATTCAGCACTAAAGATTTAGGACCTCTTCGATACTTTCTTGGTATTAAAGCAGCCTATTCACATGCCAGTATCACTTCATCACAATGGAAGTATGTACTTGACATTCTTGGTGAGGTTGGATTTCTCGGAGCAAAGCCAGTCAATAACCCTATGGATCCCAATGTAAAACTTGATGCAAAACATGGAGAATTACTACATGATTCAACAAAATATCAGAGATTAATTGGTAAGTTAAACTATCTTACCATCACAAGACTTGATATATCCTTTGCTGTTAGTGTAGTAAGCCAGCTCAAGAGTTCTCCTCTTGTGCTTCGAATCATCAAATATTTGAAGAAAGCACCAGGTAAAGGACTATTGTTTAAGAATTATGGTCATCTAAACACTACACGCTTTTCTAATACTAATTGGGCTGGATGTCCTATGGATAGGAGATCGACTTCAGGCTATTGTGTGTTTCTTGGAGATAATTTAGTTGCATGGAAGAGCAAGAAACAACAAATAGTTTGCCGATCAAGTGCTGAAGCTAAATATCGAGCTATGGCACATGTGACCGGTGAATTATTGTGGTTGAGAATGCTGCTATCAGAGATTGAAATGTCGCCACCAAATTTGTCATTTTTATATTGTGATAATCAGTCTGCCATTCATATTGCATCGAATCGTATCTTCCATGAGCGAACCAAACATATAGAGGTTGATTGCCATTTTGTTCGAGAAAAAGTTCAGAAAGGGAAGATTATTCTTCAACACACAAGGACGAAGGATCAACTCACGAACATCTTTACTATGTCTCTACTGAAAAATAGAGTGAGTTTCTTATGTAACAAATTGGGATTATTTGATATTTATATCCTAACTTGAGGGGAAGTGTTGGAAAGTATTAGTTGGTTGTGAGGATAGAATGGTAATAAGGGTCAAGGTCATAAATATGTAACCCTATTCTAATTATTATTAACTAATAGAAATTAATATCCCTTCAACATGGTATCAGAGCCTTCTTGAAATCCTAAACCCTAGATAGCCACTCACCACCGTCAACCATCAGCCATCGCCGTCGACCACCCACCGTCGACCGCCAGCCACCATCAAAGTCGCCCTATCTTGTCAGAATCCCTAGATCCAGCATCACCCAAGCTCGGCGAGCCACACCAGTAGTTCACAACTTCATTCCAACAGTAGTTCACAACTTCATTCCAAATATTGCCTTCGACATAATGACCAATACCAACTCTAACAAGTCTTCAAATTTAGAAATTCGCCTTCAAAACTTTTGAACCTAGCATGCAATCCAATCATAAACACACCGATCGCTATGAAATCGACACATTCAACCCCACACCAATAAACAAACCAAACTAATTGCAGTCACCAAATTGTGGGATAAGAGACACCAAGAACTGAACAATAATCAACAAAACATCTGAACAATTAATCGCAGGCATGGAAAGGCGCTGGAGGACGCCAAAGCTGGGCTCGCCGACCTAGACAACATCGGACGACATCAAATCTGGGCTCGCCGGGCGTAAGCGATGTCGGACGACCCCAAATCTAGGCTCGTCGGCCTAGGCAATGTTGAACGACGTCAGGCCTTGGCTCGTCAGGCCTGGGTGACGCCGGATCTGTTTCGCCAGGCATAGGCGACGTTATTTGGCCCACCAGGCTTGGGCGACGTTGAATCTAGGGATTTTGATGAGATCCGACAACTTCGGCGGTGGCTGGCGGCCGACGGACAGATCTAGGGTCATCGGCCTAGGCGATGTTGGGTTTGGGCTTCGCCGGCCTAGGCGACGTAAGGTCTTGGCTCGCCGGGCTTGGGCGACGCCATATCTAGAGATTTTGACGAAATTCGGCGACTTTGGCGCTGGCTGGCGGCCGACGGTGGGTGGTCAACGGCGGCGACGACTATCTAGGGTTTAGGATTTCAACAAGGCTCTAATACCATGTTAAATACCATGTTAAAGAGATAATAATTTCTACTATTCAATAATAATCAAAATATGGTTACCTATATATGACCTCAACCCTTATTTCTTTTCACCCTCACAACCAACCGATACTTTCCAACAGGTAACACCACCACCAAGATTTTACGTGGACAATCCAATAAGGAAAAAATCACGAACAGCCCAAAAACTTGCACTAATCACTAAGAATAGTAGAATACATGGCTCTTTTCTAGTCACATACTAGAGGCTCAACATCAATACTACAATAACATTTCATCACCACAAAGGTGGATTTACAGATATGGAGCAAGAAAATCCTAATCGTGATTGGATAATCTGGAGAAGTTTCTCTACGAATGAAACCGATTAACTCGTAGCCTTCGGTCTCATGAACAACATACCCAAATTTGAGCCGATTCCGTCGACGTTTGGCTTTCGAATCGAGATCTCAAAGTGGCAGCACCATTTTTCTTCTTTCTTTCCGTTGTTCTCTCGCTCACTTGGCCGAGACAACCTTCTCTCATCCTCTGTTTTTTCTCTCCCGGGCACTGGGCACACTCACGAAGCAGCACCTTTCTTTTCTTCATTTTCGTCTGTATTTTTTTTTTTTTCACTTTTTGACTTTTCTTTCTAGTTTTTTTTTTTATTAATTTGGAATGTCAGCTGGGCCCCCACAGAAGAGGCGAACCCAGCCAACATGCTACAACCATATCATACAACGGCTTCTTAATAAAAAGGGTGCAAATGGGAAATTACAAACCGAAATCTGCCCTGGCTCTCCGAAGCACCGATGTCACTCTTGTGAAAAACTCTGGTTCCTCTTTTCGTATATCGTCGAGGGTCCTCTGCTCATGTTCATCAGCCTAACCGAACAGAAAATAATAATCCACATCAGTATCAATGATAAGGAGACCATACAAGATGTGTTTTAATTTTAAAAAGCTAGTGTCTTGTGCGGGGCAGCCTTCACCATAGTCTCTTCTCTACTGTGTAACAATCAGATGTTCAAAGTAAACCAGAGCCGGAACTAAAAGGCAAAAGCTTTGTCATGAAATTGGGACAGAAAGCCGTCTAAGACAGTATCCAAAGTATCCAAACTTCAAAATGGGTAGCACAACAATTACACCGTGCAATGTCAGGAAAGTGGGTATTGAATGAACTCAACTCCGAATGAGCATATTTTTCTTGCATATGCTGCATATCGTCAAAAAAATCTAGACGACATGTAGCTGAAGGATCGGAATTTTCTGATGAAAGTGTAAGAAAGCATCTATTTCCCAGGGGAATTCTAGATTACCACCATTAAAAAAATGCTTGCCTTCAGGTGGGCAGGTGAGGGTAAGTTGGGGGGAGGAGGAGGGTTATGGGGGCTGATGTAGCCCATCATGCAACCTTTGCGTGGAGCAAATAAAATAAGAAAAAATTGGACACCGCATACAAAGAGCCATCTAGGAATATGCCAACATGGACATGGGGATGACAATATGGATTGGATGATAAAATTGACAGCCATGAACATGTCTAGGAAAGGATGATGATCTTGCAAGTAAGGCAGAGTTCACAGAGAATCTCAAACAGAGTACCTCGTTAAATTTTAGTAGAATCAAATTGGCTACTGACGCTGGTTGGGCTCGATCCCACCTGAACAAAACAAATAAAAAAAAGCAAAAAAAAAGAAAGAAAAAGAATGCAAAATGCATATGAGCCCTTGTACTGTCCACAATAATGCATTGACGAAACACAAACACAAATAATCAGACATTGGGAAAAGAATATGCAGTGCTGTTGCAACAGGATTAAAGTTGGCTTTAAGACATCTGTTGTTCGGTTAAATGAAAATAGAAAGCTCATCAGTATCACATGGCAAAGAATGGAAGTCATTAAGTTGATTTTGCAGGTATTTCATGAGATGGAATTAACAGATAAATCCACACTGCGCACATAGCAAGAACATAAACATCATAATCGTGCCGGCACAGACAGGTGGAAGCTAAAACTTTTCAATGTGAAGAGTACATAACCAGTGCACATAATTGAGCACTTTGTGCAAGTGTCAGCGCACCCATCCAAAGTACACTAGCTCCCAATTGGTTAAATTTTGTATGAAAAGCAAAAGGATTGCAAAAAATGGAACACTGAATCCTAATAGCTTTGGAATATGGATTAGCAAAGCTATCTAACCTCACAAGCATCAACTCATTAACAGATCTCCACATTGCACGTCCTACATCTTTTGCAATCTGCTCTCTTGCGCTGCGACCATGCCATAACTCTTTTACCACGTACATCACTTCTTCAACATCAACCTTCAAGAAACGCACCAAAAAATTGATGGTACACATACACACATATATAAACACGATATTCTCACAAGTATGTGGAAAATCCCAAAGAAGGAAAGGAATGAAAGGAGTCCCATACCATCAGTATAGTAGAATACAGTTTTATATTGCTATTTGATGAGAAGTGAACCTTGTAGGTATAGATAGATCATTTTCATGGGCCAAAATCTAAGAATATGTCTCGCCCAAATTATAGAACTGATCTGTCGTCAAATAGTCAAGCATATTCTCAGAAGTCAGAACCATAATGCCATACCTGGACATGTGTAGCTGTTCCATAGAGTGACTCCTCATGCTCAATAAGCCGTTGATGAAGGACCCTGTAATGATCCATATCCAAATTGACCACTGGCTCCATTTGAACTTGAAATCTTGCAAGTTGTGTGACCACATAGGAAGCCATGATCTGTCCAAAAATTGCAGGAATGGTGCCCAGAACAGGGATTATACGAACCCTAAAACCTGGCACAATCTGACATCAGGACACACGAGGATGTATAGTCAAGATACATAATCACTCATAGCAGTACAGATTACCCTGAAGTTATTATGACCAAGTTATTTGCAATTGTTCAGTTCAACCTTTTCCTATGCGAATTTTTAACAAAGGGCCTTGATAACTTATTTCAAAAGCGTAAAGAAGAAACATATCCTCACTTGATAATCTGAAGGATTTTCTTCTTCTCCATTTGGGCCCCTGAATGGAAGCAGCTTCACCTTAGGTTTCTCTAAGGAAAACACAACAGGAATACCACCTTCAATGCCATGGTCCTTCCTCAAACGATGTCTTACCTAGGGAAAGGGAACTGAAACTATGAAGATATTCTTGGGAAGAACAGTAGAAATCAAATTAGCCGATTCATGCAATAATCATCATGGTAGTTGTACATATCAAACTAATATCTTCCGTTCAAAGACAAGATCATACAAAGCATGGGAAGAGAGAGCATGAGACAAGATTTCAGAGGCATTGACAAGAATCGGAAGGACAAGCAGATAGTCATAGAATAAGCTATAGAACATGAGGTCTATTAGCAGTTGTATGCCAGTTATTTTGCCACAAGAAAAAACAAAGGACAAGCATGAACAGAGAGTTACAGCTCTAGATAATGGATCATTTGTGGACTCCCTTAAATCAGCTACGCGAATTCTTGTTGGGTCAGCTCTAGCACCAGCTCCCGTTGCAGATAGAACCTTCACTCCTCTACGAACACATGCAGCAAGAAGAGCAACCTACTATGGATGACAAATCAGAGCATTTATGCATATATATACTCTAATCACAAGTCTGAATATTAAACTCAACAAAATAAAGCACGTAGAGCAAATCTTGTCACTTTTCTAAACTTTCTAGGCAATACTTCCTTCCTCTTGAAAGTAATGATATACTTTTGATAGGCAGTTTCTTTAAGCACTTGTCACTCAAAAACGAATGGACATAAAAGGGAGATAAGTAATATGGACATGCTCTCACATCTGAATGGTGGGAAATTTTCAAAATATAGTAAATATAACGACAGAAGAGTACGAAAAGAATAGAAAACTATTGCTTTTACTGAGAAAAAGGTTCTAGAAAGTTTTTCAATGACAATCTAGATAGACCTATCATTTCTGGGCAAACCTCGCAAAAACAGAACTTTTGCATGATCAGCAAGAAAAAAGTACCTTAGTGTCAATGTTATCAATGCAGTCCAAGACAAAATCAGGATTTCCTGAAAGGATTTCTTCTTCTGTTGATGCATCATACAGCAGCACTTTCGCCTCTATATTGCTCTCAGGGAAGATTGATGAGAAATGCTTCTTCAGGCAGTAGGCTTTTGGAGTACCAACATCAGCTCTTGTTGCCACTGCGTGTCGATTAAGTGATGATAGTGATACCTTCTCATTTAATCAGTGAATGAGTATAGGTACCTAGTTGATGTGAGTTCAAGAATTTTCAAGCATAAAGGTCGAAACAAAAACTAAATTGGTACTCCGCCAGTTTGGCCAAGTGCTTTTAAAAAATAATCACAAGGACCTCAATCTTCTCGAATCCATAGAAACAGGTGGATATGATCAGCAATAAGTTAAACAGAAAAGTCAATCCAACTGAGAAATCTTAGACAGACAGTACCTGGTCGAAATCCACAAGAAGCAGTTTTCCAACTCCTGATCTCAGAAGCATTGATGCAGCATGACTACCAACTCCTCCGAGGCCAATGACCACAACATAGGATTTTGTCACTTTCTGTAGAGATTCCAAGCCAAAGAACTGGATGTTCCTAACAAGATGTTAAAAAGTATGTAAAAGATGCTCAAGATACAAGCAACCAGAGAAATGTATACACTCGCGAGAAAACTAACAAAAAGCATTTAAACTAGGCTGGGCACAACCAATTTTCATTGCCAAGGATCTACCATCTGTAGACATTCACACACGAACGATTTTTCCGTTACAGGCACAAAAAGACAAGAGAAGAACAGCCGAGAGGAAAGTATTCACATGACTTTTTTCGGTCCTTTATTGTTGGATTTATTTTTTGGGGTCAAGTATGATGGAAAACTTATATTCCACCAGGAGATACACCAAGTACCTGGTCAGTTGTTCGGAAATTATTTCATCTTTCAGCAGATCTGCATCGGCTCTCTGATGATCTCCATTCGAAGAGTAATCTTTCTTCGTGGTGTCAAGTGTAAGCCCATCACCTGATTGGTGCAAGTTACCCAAAATACAAAATCATATAGCAAATATTAATTAAGCGATGCTTGCCCTATGTCAGAACGACATGCATGTATAGTCTAGAAAATAACTCCTGATCCACCATAAAGCCATATACAGGAGAGACATATAGGATTAGAAAGCAAACATCTTCTCACACTGACACTACTGAACCATATTTCCTTACTTGCACATGCCAGTAACTAAGCAGTATACTATTCCAGCTAAACACTCCATGTAACTAATGAAATACACAACCTTGTACAGCAATGAGCAAGAAGAAGTATTGAACAACTCACCTTGTAAGCTAAAATCTTCCTTAATGTACTTCTGTCCACGCCTTCTAGGAGAAGAGGGAAAGAAAAGATTATCACTTTAGGACGACACGAGCCATTTGCTGGGCAAGACATACGAAAAAACAGTGCAATGAAAGCTAACTCAAGAAAAAGGGCTTAATTCTTCATGCTCGATACAAGATAATGTAAGAGAAAGAAGCTTTTCCTCGGGAAATTCTGCTGAGAATAAGGATCGCAGGGAGAGACTCTCGCTCACCTGGGAAGGAGCTTGAGGAGGACGAGCGTGGAAACAGAGCCGAGAATAGCTCCCCCTCCGAGCACCATCACCAACTTCACTTTCTCTCCCATTTTCTTTTCCCTTCTCTTTCTCTCGCTCTCTCTCTCTCTCTCCCTCCCAACGGAAAAATTTCCTCTGCAACTCTCGAAGCTCGTCCTCCAGCAGAAGAAGAAAGGAAGAAAAACCCTTCGCCGCGAGAAAGTCCCAGGCTTTTTTCGAACGATAGCCCATCAATTGTAACGGGCCCAGATGTGGCCCGAACAGGCCCAATGCAAGGCCCGAACTCCGCGAACCAGCAGCAGGAAGGGGGAGGGAGATAGATGGCGAAATCGTGTTGATGTGTGAAGGAAGAGGCAGCAGCAGCCGGTGGAGATAGCCAGTGTTTTCTCCTTTGTTTGTTCCATCGAAGACGGAATCGTAGAAACCTCTTCATCCTCGACACGCAGACTCTTGTTACTGCGAGAAGATGGACGCTCAGGCGAGGAACAAGAAATTGTTTCGAGCCAAATTGAGCGCGCTGAAGAAGGCCAAACGCATCGATTCTCCGCTCGTCAGGTAAAAGATCTCGATATCATCTTATGCCATGGCGATTTTGTTCCCATCGACAGCTTCAGCATTGACTTCGAGATGTACTGCTTATTATGAGTTATAAGTTGTTCCTGGAAATTAGAGCTGAAACTCCTGAATTTATGCGGAATTGAGTGCATTTGTATGAAACCCTAGATATACACGCTCTACCACAGTTGTTTCTGGTTCTCCATAGATTCCCAATGCATGCCTAATAGCTCCAACATCGAAAGCGCCCTCTGCGGGGGAAGTTAATGGGTAGTATCTTTTTATCTCATCTAGTCTTTCTCTTCTTTGGTTTGGCAGGTACAATGAATCTGATCAACCTGTTTGTAGGGTCTGTGACATTGTTCTGAAGTCTGATTCCCACTGGGATGCACATCAAGCTTCTCGCAAACATCACGAGGTAATTATTTATACTGTAGCAGTGGATTCAATTAGTGAAATTCAGCTAAGGATACTGAAAGCTGTGCCTGTGGGTGGAAATATCACCATACATAGGAAATTAAATATCGGGGAAGAGGTTTGGCAATTAGTAGAAATCCTCTCAGTAGCATACTTTGCAACGTTTCAATCTCCAGAGTTGTCTGCTTGAGTTGTGTGTGCTTCCAATTTCTGTCAGTGAAAGCTACGAACAAGAGAGAATTAGATAATTGCTTTTGAAGCCTAAGAAAGGGAAAATGCAATGTCATTACGGCCCATTTGTTTCGTGGAAAATGAACAAGTTGGAATATATTTTCCTTAAAATCAAACGCTTGTATCGCTTACAAAAATGAATGAACGAAAAATGTTTTCATTGTCCACGAAAATTTTTAGACATTAATTATTGTCTATAATGAATGAAAACATTATCCATTGACTAATTATTTCAAGCGATACAAGCGATCGTTTGAAGGAGTTTTCTAAATCATTCATTTTCCGCGACACAAACGAGGCATTTGTTTCGCAGAAAATGAATAATTTAAAAATATTTCCTATAACTGATCGCTTGTATAGCTTACAAAATGAGTGAACGAAAAATGTTTTTATCGTCCACAAAAATGTTGGGACATAAATTACTATTAATAATGAAAACATTTTCTATTAACTAAGCGATACAAACAATTATTTTCAAGAAAATGTTTTCCAAATTATATATTTTTCCGCGAAACAAACAGAGCTTAAATTGGACAATGGAACTTCGGTAAATCTTCTACATGAAACTAAAATAGGACTTCAGTTTCTCATCTTGTAGCTTCCTCCATCTGCATCATCGTCATCCATTTTCCCCCTGGAAAATTCCATGATGTGACCCTCATTTATTTTTTATTTTTACTGCTGTGAATTAAATGGCTAGAATGGATTCTTGTACACAAACAGGCAATTTCCAATCTAAAAGCAAGTGCAGCTGGATCAACAGGGAATACCAATAAAAAGTCAGAGCCGGCCCCGGCCCCCAAATTGCATAAACCTCAACCTGAACGTTCTAAGGAGCCGCAGGGCAACCAAAATGAATCCGCAAGAGCAATGCCTAAACCCAAATCATCCTCTGGACTTCCTCCAAATTTTTTCGACAATGATTTACAGAAGAGTAAAGCTGGTATGACCCTCTCTTTCTGGCACGTGCGTGTAATGCAATTTCCCCTCATATGCTGTAGCTGATGCAATAGCGGTGTATAAAAGTCTATTGGATCCACTATGTACTGGCATTCTTCAGTGTGCCAACATATTGAATTACTGAGTGGTTTTTCTTATATGTCTCTGTTTGTGGAGTTGGAGTAAGTGTCATCTTTACAATGTAATTATCTAAATTAAAATAAAACTGTACTTTGTTCTCAGTAAGCCCACTAATATTGTATCTGGTAATAATTTAAATTGTTAGGCTTGAATGCTTTGTTTTCTATTTGATGCATTGCTTTAATATATGCGCCGGTGGGTTGTTCATTACATCCTCTACTGTCTATGCATTGAGAGAGAAGCACTGTAAATCTGCTTCAGCTGTTTTAACGATTGACCTAGTCACAGGATCAGACAATTGGTCCTAATGGAGAAGTAATTCATTATTTTACTACAGGTCAAATTATGAAAGGTTCAATGCATGTGGATTGATTTATTAGGAGGAGAAGTGTCAAATTTGGTGTCTAGGTTGACCTCAGGATACTAACTTGAAACTCCCTATGCTTTATTTCAATGTGCACCCCTAGACTGTTGCAAGGATTGTTGTCCAATTTTCCTTCCAGGAGCTTGTGGCCCTATCCGTTTGAGGACTGTCATGAATGTGTTCTTCTGGTTGACCACATCGGAAGCATACTCTAGCGACTTAAATTTTATCCTTGGTCCCTTTTTCCACAAATTCTGGATTAGGGCATATCATCTGGTATTGTTCCCATTGCAATCCTTCCTTAGGCTTAGGCCTGTCTCCTTCCCTTCCTCTCATTCCACCTCTGTGCATATTACATGGGATTTCTTTCAGTGATGGCAAGTTCCCTGCCTAGACCATGGTTTCTTGTTGCCTTTTGGGTAATATCAGCTCTATTTTGGAATTGCCTTTGAATTATGTTTCTAGATGTCAACTGACCACGACCATATTGTTTCTTCTAATTTGTCTCCGTGGATCACATGAAGGCACCTACTCTCCATGGCCCTCTGACTGAACAAATATCAAGTCTAAGGCCTTCAAGAAACTTATTCTGCTTCAAGCTTTTGATTGTCGACCAAATGGGGGCTCTAAGTTAATGTTGTTTCAGACTCTCTTTTTTTTTGGTCTAAGTTGTTTCAGACTTCGCCTGGTATCTACTTTGCAAAATCCATTTCTCTTGAATTTCAAAAACTTAATGCTAGGCCTAGATTATGACATAGCTGTATCACCATGAAGCATAGAGGAATGAGAACATGAAGCGTAAAGGGAACTAAAGACAGAAGAAGCTGATGACTTAGCTCCTCTAAACATTTTTCCGTTACTCCCTCCAAATTCAACACATGAGACAAGAGGGTCAGAATTTCAAGATATCCTGGAGCGTGAGAGTCGAGACCCAATATATAGATTCCGTCATTGAAACATTTGGTGAATACTTCTAGGCATAACCCAGTAGTTCCGAAATTGTTGAACATCCTCTAAAGCCCATTAGATATTTTCTTCTGTGTAACTTGGTATAGCTTTTCGTCAGGCTGCTATTACGTTTTTATATGTATCTGTATCCAAGAGCACCAAGGGGTGTCTCCCATTTACAAAAGCTGCTATTTACTTTACTGAGATATATTTCCTCCTTTGACATGTGGAAGCATTTGTAGCTGAACTACCCTCCACTTCTTGAGCTACTTGTTTCATTTGTTAAGTTCAATTACCGGAGTGCTGTTTCATCAGATAATGTTGAATGGTGATGTTGGTGAAATTACATTTCATTGTATTGTTGGGTCACTGGATATGTATTGTCTACACTAAACTAAACTCAACTCTATGAAGCTGACATATCCTGGCAACTGGAAAAATTACAGGGAATTCTACTCGACCTCAAATTGATACTTCACTGGAAATGCAGAATAATATGAATGGATTGCCTTCTGATGATGTCCTACCAACAAGTAGTGGTCAGTCATCTAAGGTGGTCATCCAGACAGTAGAAACAATGATCGGTCCTGAATTGAAGCAAACAAAAGGAGCACTCCCTGAAGGTTTCTTTGATAGCAAGGAGGCTGATTTACGTGCTCGTGGCATCAAGCCAGTTAAGATAGATGTGAAGTAAGTTTTTTCTTGTGTTACTTAAAGAGCATCCAACTACCAATTTCTCACTGCCAAAAGGAAAACAACGTGCTATTAAGTTTTATCCTCTGTCAGATGAGTTTATGGAAGTAATGTGCGTGGCGAACTCCTACTTTTGTCTTCTTCTGTCACTGCATTGTCACAATTGTGCTATCTTTTAAATGCTATTCAGAGACGAGTACAAGGAATTTGAAAAGTTGATCCAGGAGGACTTGCGGGAGGTGGATGATAGGCTGGAAGAAGAGGAGGTTCCTTGCTTATCCCGTGTTTCCACATCATATCTACTTTATTCTAGTTTTGAATTTACTTGATGTGGCTCCATGGCATTCACCACTATTCTGAAACTTTGAATACAGATTGATGCAGCTGAGATGATAGAAGAGGCAGAATCTGTAGAGCAAAAGTAAGTCTACTTTATGAATTAACCGTGCATGCATATCATACGAAAGCTGCTATATGTATTCCTGTCTTTGGTATTGTTGCAGGGTTTATACTGGAAGAGTGGAGATATTACAGAAGAAGAAGCTGGAGTTGAAGGCTGCTAGGTCCGCAAAACGTAGAAAAAGTTCTGAAGAAGTCAGCAAGGAGTCTGGACAAGATGAGTCATCAAGTGATGATGATACTGAAGAGAACTTTGCAGTTGATTGGAGGGCTCAACATCTTTAATGATACTGATATTGCTGGTACGCTCCTCCTTTCATCTCTCTCTCTCTCTCTCTCTCTCTCTCTCTCTCTCTCTCTCTCTCAGATAACATAAGGCAGAGGAGGTTGGTGGTGAGGCAGGCATCTGATTTTAGTGGCTGAGAAAGCATTACACTAATGCATCACTGGGCTTTCCATCTTTTGTGCTTTTTGTTTTGATTTTTGAAAGCTGGCATTTCTATCTAAAACATCCAGAAAGGATGGAAATACTATAAATTTATTTGCTTCAAAAGGAGACAGAGATGTTGGGTTTGATGATTCACTGCATTAAGCCTGGTCATCATGCACTCGCTCAACAATGTGGAAGATATCACTAACATCCTAAACACTCTTGTTCCTTACTCCAGATTGAAATGATAAATCAGTCAGATAATCTTAAGGGCTAGCAACAGTTCCACAGAGCCAATCAGAATGCAAGGGTCGAGGTGGAAGGCGAATAGTAAGTTCATTAAAAAAAGCCTGAATTTCCCTTACCAGGCAGACAGAATCGTCAGATAGGTTTGGGTTTCGAATTGCCAGCTCGATGAAGGTTGTTCTGACAACAATTAGTAGAATTCGATGACCTCGAGCCTAACTTTCTTTGTAGATGGTTTCCCTAACAACCTCTGGATTAAAAATGGTGATGTCATTCGTCCTGTCCATATTATTAGCTTTCAAATTGACGGATGAAAAGTTGTTCAGAGTGTAAACGATATGCAATGATAGTGCAGCTATTACTACCTAGTCTTCATCTTTTGCTTACATGCAACGAAGGTCGCTCTGACTTCAAAATTTTCATTTAGGTCATTGTACCGTTACGTGCGGTTTCACTTGTGTCCATTATGTTCAGACACTAAAGAGTGTTAAAGTGTCCTGTCCCAATGGATTTTACATAAAGCTCTGGATCAGTCTCCATAAAGCATCCTGCCCACATATGTGATAGATAGTAATGTATATATGGATAGGATGAGTTATGACTTACCACGAAGAGGTCGTGGTCTTTGATTTACCATCATACATGTGTTTCAATGAGTGCTACTTTTTGAGTATCGAGTTTGTATGTGTCGCGAATCATGATCAAGGAAACCAGATACCAAGCGCAAGTGCAAGAGGGACGGATTTATTGGAATAACTCGCATATTTTGTCTGACCCTAGCAGATGCCATTGTAAATTCATTTGTGGACAGAGCAGGACTTGGCTTTGCATTTCATATACGTTGGCTCGGTTAGATGCTTCTTGAGAATAGACACCTTCTCACAACTGATGAAAGCCAATCATGCTCGCTCCCGTGGGCTTCGAACGAAGACTGCCAATTTGCTTACCCCTGCCATTTCTTCCATCTTTCTTTCAATAAAGTTAAACTTTTCGAAGCCCTTCAATAATATATCCCCAAAGAGTCAGTTACAAACAACAGTTCCTAACAGACCCCAGAAGTTCGACTGTCGAAAAGTTTCATGTTTGGTGTAACACCCAATGGGATATTCCCAATTCTTTGGGCCACGCGACTAGCTTATTAGATCTGGTTTTTCCTGTTAGACATGTACCGTTTATCGGATATGTGGTCTGTCTGTGAGGGGTCACGAGAAATACATAAGTGTGGTGATTCAAGTCTAAGTCTTAAGTAAGGACGACGGACATGTTTGTTAAGTGAGCCACCTCTCGAGTTCATGATCGGTCTTCACATCCATAAGCATAAAAACGATGCAATAGAAATAAGGCTAGGACGACGGACATGTTTGTTAAGTGAGCCACCTCTCGAGTTCATGATCGTTTGCATTTCTAGTTAGAATAAGATATGATAGGAAATTTAGGATTTTATTATATCGTTTTCCTTGTTTGGTGAATTAGAGCCCGGTATTTTCGTACTTTATCATATCTATTGTTTTCTAAGAACTGTAGATCTCAATAAATGAACTCGAAAACGCACAAATGAAAATGGTAAAACTCTCTCACGAATTTTTTTTTTCTCTACTTAAAAAATCACAAGTGCACAAATGGAGATAGCCTGGCAATGAATTTATAACTATTGTACTATCTAAATCTTCAACAGTTAAGGACCTCATTGCGATATTCCAAAGCTATAGGTTTGTCCATTACAAGAAATGTAAACGGGCTTCAACGACATCAACGAGGTATAGATTAGCCAACAAATATCAAATCTAGTAAGAGAGAGAGAGAGAGAGAGAGAGAGAGAGAGAGAGAGCACAATCATCCACCTTTGCGATTCCGGAAGGTATATTGGCTTCGACTCTCTAGGTGCTTTTGTGAAGTTTCAACATAAACTAGCTTTGACTCTCGTTGTTTTCGTGGAGCTTCCACGTGAACCAATGAGCTACTGAAGAGTTGTGAAGTTTCAATGCGAGCCAGAGCGAAAGTAGAGGAAACGAAGGATAGGGCATGTTTTTTTTTTTTTTAAAATCTTTTTGTCAATTATTTTTCGAGAATTATAAAGATCCTTTTTAAGATTGAATTTGTTCAATTAAAATATGGGTTCTTCATACTATTTTCCCTATCTTTTTTTTTTTAATGTCTTTTTTAATTCCCTCCATCATTTCCTTAATTAAAATTCTGTTAGATAACAAACTATACTAATATACTTTAAATATGTAATAAATATAAATACTAAATATATACACATAATATATAGAATAGAATAAAATAAATACGAATATTTAAATAAAAATATGAATAAATAAAAAAACAACAAATATTGTTATTTTCGTTTGTTATTTTGAATTTTCTTTTTAAAATTAGAATTTAAATACCATTTACTTAATTATTATGCTATTGTTATTAACTTAATAAATTTGTTATTTGAAAAAATAAATTGTATATCATGGACACAAAAAATCACATCTACCTTTATCTAACCCCACACATTGGACTTTTTATTTGCGTTACATTCGTGTTATATCCCACTTTATCATGTCTTGAACATGTTCTAAGTACAGGATAGGATAAAAGAATTCATTCTAACTTTTATCCTGACTAATTTTTATCTTGACTACCAACCGTAATCTATAAGAATCCATCAATATACGGAATCAATGACGTGTATACTTTGTGATCCTCGAGTCCTTAAAACACGGGGAACCAATCTGAATCCCAGCGATAATGGAAGTACTTTTCTCTACCACCTGTTTGATATAAACCCTCTCATTAGACCAGAATCCAGGTGCATGTCCAGCAAGATGTGTACATGACTTTTTCATACACTACCAAGATAATGTACCCAAGACAGCCAAATTTCATTTGGCTTTTAGACCTAACAATTGCACTAATCACGCTCTAAATAAAATAACTTATGGGCACACGTGATTTGCTTGTAAAAGTGATGGAACAATGCTAAACAATGGCCCTAATGGTCTCGAACATCAGCAGCATTATGTGTCTCCTTTTGCTTTGAATACACAGAGCCTGTGGTTTCTGACGCTGTGGATCCCAAGCGTGTCGTGTAGTTTAAACGTTAAACTTAGAGCTCGAAAGTGCTTCTGGAGGCTGCTTGCTTGCTGTGATCCCAAAGTGCTCCACTAACTGGTCCAAAACCCAAAATGACATATGACCATGGTTTAGTGATGGCGACACTTCCTTTCTCTAGCAGCCAATAAAGAAATCTAAGACATGAAAGGACGAAGGCCATTATAGGCAAATGAAGATTGCCCATTTAGGATCTTTCGCAATACCTAAAAATGTGGAAGCACACAGATGTGTAAACATGTCTGGCTAAGTCATCAGGTTGGAGTTTTCTGGTATAATGAATCGATCCAGAGAGATGTCATTTCGACAGCGACTGCTCCTCAATGGAAAAACTGTCCACAAAGTCCTAAATTTATTACACTTTAGTCAATTCAATCATAAACCTTTCAATGTTGCCAATTGAGTCATAAACCTTTTAATACTTTGTTAAATGAGTCCATCCGGTCAATTTTAGCTGGAAATCGCTAACGTGGACGTCAGACATCCTACAATTTTGTCAATTGAGTCCTAAACCTTTTGACATTTTGCTAATTGAGTCCATCTGGCCAATTTTAGCTGGGAATCGCTAACGTGGACGTCGGACATCCTACGTGGCATGATCGGCGTCGATGTGGACAGTTTTAAAAAAAAAAAATTAAAAGTTTCTGAGTTTCTTTTTATTATTATTTTCTTTCTTTTCTTTTCTTTTTTTATGCCAAGCCCGAAGAGGAGTCCCGCCGACCCTCGCCTGTGGTCGACGAGGGTTGGCCGGCCCTCGCTCTCGTCGGATTTGATTAGAAAAAAAAAAGGAAAAGAAAGAAAGAAAAAGGAAATATAATAATTATAAAATAATATTTTACAAAAATTATAACAGTTGTTCACGTCAGCGTCGATCGTCTTGTATGACACCACCGACGTCCAAGTTAGCGATTTTCGATTAAAATTAGCCGGATGGACTAAATTGGCAAAATCCCATTGACCTAAGTCGGTAGCGATCATCGAACTTGACTTTTTCTATATAAGATTAGATAACCAATGTCCTCCACTAGAACCATTGCCGGCCACAAACATGACCCCTTCTCATAGCCAGAGTCACCGGTACAAGCACAAATCCTAATGGGATTGGTTAGCATATTGAGTTGAGCCAAAACAAAAGGTGATGTCATCGTCACTTGCTAGGGTTTGAATACTGGACACAGTGTAGTGTGGTGGCACTAAAAATTGAGGGGGACTTGGATCTTCGTTGATGGAATCCAGCCACCTGAACTGAAAAAGAAGCTCAAGCGATATGCATCCCGATCGAATTGTTACGTTCGATTGCTAGCGAATTCGAAGCAAAGCAATCGGCTAATAACGGGTTTTCGCCGGCCAAATGTTTTTCCTTGCTTTATTGCCAAGTTTTGTGTACTTGCGAAAACTCGTCGAGGCGGGGGCGGGGGTCTTCGAACTTAATAATTTAGTTGAACCCAAATTCTCGAATTCGAGATTCAAAAGCTGTCACACATGAGGATCACACTAAGCCTATTCCATAATTTCATCAGATATAGCTCAATTTTTGGGTTAACCTAGTGATCAAGCAAGATCAGTGTCATTAAATACCAGCTCCTCATATTTTAAACTTATTCTGTCCAATCTACAACTCATTGGCTACGCGACAAAAACCCAAGTAAGACATGTACATGTCTATCCTACGTTCAGACCAACCTTGCTCCAGCCTTTTGAGAGCCGCCACCGCCACCTTACACATATCTTCACTTATCATCATAATCAAATTATGAATACATTTTCTCACAATAAATTAAAAGGCTCGAATTTAAAACGGCAAAGCTCATTATCTGATAACACGTGCCGCGTAACATTAAGTACTTTTATTTTCTAAGATACGCATTTAATTTTAACATCACTTGGTAATTAATAAATAGACTTAATAATTGGCAGTACAGTACACCTATATGAGATCAGTATATCATTTGATACCAGATTATACATTATTTGTTTTTTCTGGTGCACATCTCTTCCTGGGGGAGTGCATCGGTCTTGGCCCTACTCAGGAACCGGACTGACCGGTTTTGGATGGTTCCTGGGGAATTGGACCGATCCAATCAAGGAACCACCCAGAACTTGCCGGTTAGTCTAGTCAGGTTCCGCGATTCCCAGTTCCACATGAGGAACCGGATTGGACCGATGGACCGGTCAAGATTTCATAATTTTTTTTAAAATTTTTTTGCTGAAGCAAACCTTAATTAGTAAAAAAAAAAATTCTTTTAATATTGGCAAACTCGCACTTGTAGGGACTAGAAGCAACCAACAAAGAAAAAATCACCGGTTTCGAGACTGACCCTAGAACTAATTGGACCGGTCGGTCCGGTTTCCGATTCCATGAACTGATAAACGAACCTAACCGATTCGATTCCGGATTCCACCATCACCCCTATCTCTTACCTTAAATTGCGCGTATACATGGAATAGCAGATATATATAATTCTCAGGCTTACGTCAGCAGTGGATGGATGGCTGCTGCTCCTACGTTTATATATATATACACACACACACAACCGCACACCCACGGAAACGCCCCCAGCGTTATTCACCTCCACGTCTTCAACATTCCTCCCTCGCTGCGTGCCGAACAGCTTCTCGACAATTTTCCCGACTCGTTTTCCCTCTCATTTTCCCGAGAAAGTTCCTCCTCCACTAATCCATAACCATAACCTTTGCGTGAAGGAAAACGAATGAGCAGATTGCATGTTAAGGCTGTGGTGCACCCATGAACATCGTCTCGTAAAGAGAGTATTAACATCGACTGCCTCCCGCTTTTCTCGTGATTCTCGCTCTCTCACTAGAAAGTTATATATATACGTTTTGGAAAAGGTGAGAATAGCAATTCTCAACTCTCTCTCTCTCTCTCTCCCTCTCTCTATGCCACATTTGATTTTTTTCTCTTTCATTGCGTTTTGAAGAGGAACGTCACGTCTGGCTTTTGCCACTTGCGAAATTGTCTTATCTATCCAGAACATCAGTCTCCATTTCCGGGATGGAATGTTTCATGTCCCCAATGCTCTCTGTGTTCGCCTTCTTCGTGCAGAGAGGCGCGACGATCGAGTGCACAGGAGGATCAGAAGCATCGCGGATGCGATTATTCTCCCGAACCGAAGGTGCCGCGTTGGTTTTTCGGATTCCGCGCGGTTGAATCTGGGGAGGAATAAGCGGCGAGAGAGAAGATGATGCGCGGACGAGTGGAGGACGACGGGAGAGGAGGATCGGAGGAGGACGAGGGGGAGTACGAGGTGGGGGAGTTGAGAGATCGGATCAAATCTTCGAGAGGAAGCCGATTCGATCTCCTAACCAACGAGCTGGGGCTGGACTCCTCCAGTCGCCGGAAGTTCAGCCGCGAGAACGTTATCAACGGCATCAGGGACCTCTACAGAGGCCTCGTCATCCATCCCGATAACAGGTCACTATCTCTCTCTCCCTCCCTGCATTCTCGATCATGGCATAGCCATGCTTGTTTTGAAATTTAGGAGAGCGACGAATCTGATGACGATGAATAATGATTGATGATTTGTTACGCGTCGTCTCTATTCGAAGTCGACGAAGCGCGGATTGGTTTTTTATTTTGACGTGTAGTGGATAGAGACGGTATTGATTGATTGATTGATTAGAAAATGGAAATTGATCGTGGGATTTTGGTGAACAACCGAATGGGGGGGCCGTCGTTTCCACCGTACACGCGGCGGATGCTTATTGGAGTGGTCCATGGACGGTTACAGTAGGTCTTAAGCATGTCATGCAATCCTCACCTCACACTTGGCTTCGACTCCATTTGATCGGACGGACAACAGCTGCCCAGTTACCAACTCTGTCCGATCTTATAAAAAACGAGTAGCAATCCCAAACGAAAGACAATACTTATAAGTCAGTATTAATCTCGTCTTTGAAAAAGAAAATTAATAATGTGACTGTCTTTAATTTATCGTAAAATTAACAGGTTATTCTAAAAAAACATAATAAATAATTAAAAATAATTATAAAGTTTATTTTCGTAAAATTTTGTGATCCATAATATGATCGCCGTGTGCTGGGGATTGCCCCCGAGGTTAATCGTGGAGTTCATTTTTTAAAAAATTTGTGACTGTTATTCTCACTCCAAAGTTCATCTCCTAGCAGATTAATGGGCAGTCATGGGATTTTTTATTTTACTATAAGTTGTCAGAGATGGGATATCAGAGAATCACGTCACAGAGTTTTGCTGGTTGGTGACTTGCCACTTGGTACGACGATACTAAACTTGGCTGTCCTCGTTTCTGCGAAATCACCATGTTCCTGCTTGACGACAAATTTATACGCGACTGCTTGATTTCGTTGTTCTTTTTTTTTTTCCTTTCTTTTCCCCTAGCTGATCAGAAGGAGGACGGTTTTCATGTTTTCACATTGTTTGCACGTGCTTCCACATGCGATATTCTGTCAGGACATCAGAGCCCCTGAAATGATATTCTTAAGGGAATTTAAATCCATTTCAATTGAATTTTATATTTTACTTTCTATTGCATTTCAATTTCTCGGCTCACGCGCTTATATTTTGATATTCACACACAGATTCATAAGTAATTTTGTCATAATTTTCTGAAAACTAAGTGATATATTAAATTCTGACAAAAGCCAAAGAGTACTTTTTATTTTTATTTTCGTGTAAGTCCAACTTAACGGGCATAAGAAGCTAAAGATCAAAGGATCACTCAGAAGCTACGAAGTATTTATTTACAGGTTGCGATGACATCTATACTTCGTAAGCAGCGATATATCTTTATATAGTTGTTCCTACAATATTGGTTGTATGCCAAAGTGGTTGCCTAGCTATTCCATATATTTTTAATGGGACATTTTGCCACAAAATTTAAATAAATTTTGATATGTTTTTTGGTCAACTTCTTCAGTTAGGAGAGTATGATACTGGTGGATCCAAAGTTGATTCTAGGAGAAGCGGGTTTTCGAGAAATTGACTTGAAATCTGCGCTATTAGATCGATTTTTTGTACTTGTATACGGTGATTGAATTAACAGATAGGATCTCTGATTTTAAGGTTTTATCTTATTCTTGACATAGCCATCAATCTTTTAAGTAAGTTATTTGGAAATGGAAAACCATTTTGAATAGTAAGACTTGACTGACATTGAAATGTTAAATAGTTAGAAATTTATTACTTGTTTAACGATTTAGGGTTTGTTGCAATAGTAGAATTAAAATATTAGACTTTCAAGGAATTAAATTAATACAATTTGTTCAATTATAATACTCGCCAATAAAACATTTACACTGAGATTTATCACCACAGGAGTTTTAAACTTGTGGTACCAGGAGGAAAAAAAAAAAAACAAAGAAATAATTTTGGCTAGTGTAAAAGTCCAAGGTGGAGTAAATGGAACATTGCTAATATGGCAATAAGCATGACATGTGGTTATATTACGGTTTAACGAACCTAAAAATGTTTTTCAGATGTACTTTCTACTTAACTGTTTTAATAAACACTGGAGCATTTGTGGGTGATGGGTGTACTGAAAATGTTAATACATTATCAACCACCTCTTGGCAGAAACACTGGCGAGGGCTTGGTTTCCTGAGGGGATTAGGCACTGGTCGGATCATGTCAGGACTACCTTATGAATTTCTGTGATAGAACCTCGTGCTCTTGGCATAAACTATGCCAATGAGACAATGTCCGCGATGCTCTGCCACTTTTCTTTTTCCCTTTCATGTCCTCCAAACTTTACAACAAGAGGCGCTTTATCACTTCTATAAACACTTCCTCCTATATCGGTATTCTCTTCTTTCTTTAAAATTGGTTTCTCCTCCTTATTAAGTACTCGTATACTGTGAATACTGTGGAAGAACTCGTAGCATCTAGTTTTTGTTGCTCTAATTATTCATGGAGAATGTAACATTTCGGAACTGCGAAGATATTTTGCACAATCAAAAGTAGATATTAATGGACCCGTGCTCTTGTCAGATTACAGAGCTGAAGTGATCTGTATGAAATTATCAACACAATGTTTGCAAGTTGTACACTTTGGTTATCTACAATCAACATTTCAAGCCAATAACAAATATAAGCTCGCGCGATTACATGCTTTTAGGTTCTAAATAGAGTAACACTTGTACCTTAGTGCCCTTCTAGCTATTTATTGATCTCATCAATGGTCCCTGAGTTTACCGGATGACCAATGCTGTGTTGAGTATAGTAGCAATGCTGGCAGCTAGTAGTTATAAGCTATATTAGCCCCTCAGGTTGGATTATCTACGTGTACTTGCCTTAAATCATGTTGGTATATGCACTGGAACACAGCTTGTTCTTTTGGCAAGAGAGATGGGTTTTATTTGTGCATTTTACCCTTTTCTGATAAACCTTTCCAGACAATGAGACTTCCTTAAGCTTTTGAACGTGATCGATCAGCTTTCCTCTGTGCATGAATGAGGCCTTTCAATTTCCTAGCTATGTATTTATGCATTGAAGTTGAATTGCGAGACACGATGCAGGTATTATTGGGCTTGGAAAAAATTCATACTTCTGTGGGCTATCTACTCATCCGTCTTCACACCATTGGAGTTTGGCTTCTTCAGGGGATTGCCGGAGAACCTCTTCATATTAGACATTGTAGGACAGGTTGCTTTTCTATTTGACATTGTTTTGCAGTTCTTGCTTGCTTACAGAGACACACAGACCTATCGAATGGTCTTCAAGCGCACACCAATTGCTCTACGGTCAGTCCTCTATCTGTCGTCCACTTTTTACATGCAATCTAATGATTGCGATGTGATGATTAGATACAATTGCAAGTGGACTTCCTCACAATCATATAGAGCTATGTAATTTATCGACACGCAACATTACTAGTTAAGTTCAGTCTTAAGATTTAAGCAATCAAAAAGAGATGACTTAAGACTATAAGTATTCCGGCTAGCACTTGCAGAACTGAAAATAGAAATGAATGGGGCTCAATTTATTCACGAGGGAAAATTTTCAGATTTATCAAAACTAAAAGAAAAATTATGAATGACAGATTATTACCAGTTCGGAGCTTATTGAAGGATGGGCAATTTTTGTTGGATAAGCGTGAGATTTGGTCAGCTATTAGGTGTAAATGAATCACACTTCTTTTCTTTGGCTTTCTTGTAGGTACTTGAAATCTAGTTTCATTGTGGACCTTCTAGGTTGCTTGCCTTGGGATATGATATACAAGGTAATCCCTAGCTTCAAAGTTATCTTCAGCCATTCAGGGCAATACAATACCCAAAGTATTTTTTTCTATGGGTTGCATCTTCTATGCACGAATCATACGGTTGGGAGTGGAATTTGCAGCTTGACTCCATAGGCTGCAGCATATTGTCACAGGGCACCAAACAGTTGGATTTCTCCTTTGATCATTAGAATGCACTTTACCACTTTTCAACTTCGAAAGAAAACTGTAACTGTCTTGTTGTAGATGATCTCCTTTTATGGTGTTACGAGTGCTCTAACTAAAGATGAGATGCCGTGTCATACATCCTTGAGGGGATTCACGTCTAACCATGCAATATTGCTGTTGAGTGACGCAGGGTGCTAGTTCCATACTCAGGTTATAGATTAAGTGCTGGTGAAATTAGTACGGAGAATTTCTCAATATAAAACAGGAAAATATGAGACTTTCATTTTCTTTTCACCTGGAGACAGATAAGTGGCGACAAAGAATTCTCACCAGAAAACATGATTTACTCATTCTCTATGTAGAGCTTTATGTGATCAAGTTGCAAGATTTGTTTTTGACAGGCTAGTGGAAGGAGAGAAGAAGTCAGATACCTTTTATGGATTAGGTTGAGCCGAGTGCGCAAAGGCATAGAATTTTTCCAAGCTGTTGAGAAGAATATACGAATTAACTACTTGTTTACAAGGATCGTGAAACTTCTTGTTGTGGAACTCTACTGCACACACACGGCTGCCTGCATTTTTTACTATTTAGCAACTACGCTGCCTCCTTCTGAAGAGGGGTACACTTGGATTGGAAGCTTGAAGTTGGGTGATGACAGTTATTCACACTTTAGAGACATTGATATATGGAAGCGGTACACAACATCTTTATATTTTGCCATTGTTACCATGGCCACAGTTGGTAAGTCATGCTTCTGACTTCAGTTCTTTGTGCAAGATCTAACTCAAGCCTCTCTTGATGCGCTTTTTATTTGATTTTCTCTTTCATTTACACTTGGAGGCTTATGCAGCTCTAAGAGAAGGGTGAAATGGCAGGAGTTGCCTGAAATAAGTAAAATGGGCTACCATCAGTAAACTTCACATGGGGAATTTATTCCTTATGACAGTTTTTTTAGGTCTAATTGATCCTACAGTTGACAGCTCTGACTTAGGTTATATATGGGAACAATGAGACTCTACATGATAATGATGATAGCATATGTGTACTTCATACACGGTCAGGGAATGCAGAATAATCTGATGCTTCGTCCGTCTTTCCAAGAATATTGGCTCAACGGGCAATACCATTAGGCTGTTTCCTGGAAATAAAAGTATGCTAGAGATAGAAGAACAATTTTAATAACTACCCTAAGTGGTTAGTCTTTTATTTGTGCTGAAATAAGATGCGCTAATAACAAAGTCAACAATGGAAAATCAAGTTGTAGTTTGTTGAGGGTTTTCTCCTGAGGTCCCTTAGTCTCGCGGAAGGATTAGCATCAGGCAGTAGTAACACCACAAGCGAGATGAAAGTGAAGAGGGCACTAGAGGAGGAGCGGACAATTCTAGTAGACTCGAATGTAGGCGGAAGGTGGGAATACTGAGTTACTTAGAATCGCTGAAAGTCAAGAGAAGTCGACAGAAATTAATTGAGGAAACGTCTCAATAGTTCGACCCTGAAGCCCCTAAGTTCGGAAAATACCGAAATGGAGGAGTCCAACAGTCTAGAAGGAATAAAGAGCCAGCAGCCAAAAGTCCAAAAGTCCTTGTACAATGCTCAAGGCTCTAGACTGAGTAGCGGAGCAACGTTTAATTTATTATGAGCCCAAACGATGGATTCGGTAAGTTCTTGCCATATGGTAATTTGGGTGTAGGGAATCGGCAGTGAATGTTTACCCCATGTCAAGGGGACATGGGCCAATAATGGCATGCCACGTGTCTTGGGGACACGAGCCAGTGACGAGTTGCCGCGTGGTAGGAGGACAGGGTCCGACACCAAGTCAATTAGAAACGGCTAGGGAATAGGCCAACTATCTCTAATGAGTACCACTCCGAATCCACCAAGCCGAAACTTTATAACACCTCCCAGTCGGACGAGGATAACTGGGATTCGGCCATCAATCTTAAGTCATTCCTGCAACGAGCCATTCTAACGGGAAGTAAACCTGCAACAAATGCCCGACAATGGCATTTGTTAGTAAATTCAGGAAATTATATAAAAGGAATAATGTATTTATTTACAAAAAAAGAAAGGACCTAATTAGACAGCTATACAGTTAAGCTGAATAACAGTTTAAAAGTTATGAAAAGCTCTAGGAATCATTAGCCCACTATTTCTCCCAAATTATATCTTGTCCGAAATGCTGCTTTTGGGGAAAAATTTGTCATCCTTGGGCAATCCATTGTAGTAGGAATTTGATCAACCTTGTACATTGTTTCATCCCCGTGGCTTGTTGTCCATCTTTTCTTCATGTTTTTCTGACAAACCTTTGCTTTAATAGCTATTCCATTGTTCTTTTACTTGCATTATCGTTAAAATTCTTTAATTTGCCTAAAGAAGTTTATATTAGGTTATTGGCTGTGTAAGTAATGTCTGACAACCATCTCAAGCTTGTGAAAACTGGGTAATTGGCTTCTCTCCTCAACAGGGGATCTGCATTTGGCATGGCATAACTGTTTTTGCATTCATCCACTAAGATGCTTCATTTCTTACCTGTTTCACAAGGCACCTAATAAGTTTGCTTTTCCTGCAACAGGCTATGGAGACATACATGCAGTCAATATGAGGGAAATGATATTTATAATGATTTATGTGTCATTTGACATGATTCTTGGTGCCTACCTGATTGGTAACATGACAGCTTTGATTGTGAAAGGATCAAAAACAGAGCAATTCAGGGATAAAATGACAGATCTCATAAAGTATATGAATCGGAACAAACTTGGAAGGGATATCCGTAATCAGATCAAAGGCCACGTACGTTTGCAGTATGAAAGTAGCTACACTGAAGCTGCTGTTATTCAGGATATCCCAATCTCCATCCGTGCAAAGGTAATAAGCAACTAGTAACTATTACCCGTCAGAGCATCCTTTAATTTCTGGCTGTCTAGAATCTTTGCCATTTCAGTTGGAACGTGCTGACATGCTTCTTTATAATATCCTCTGAGTACTTGGGAGCTGTCATTTACTTTAGTGGCCTCTAATCAGGGAAATATAGAGTATTGTATGCTTCACCAGTCAAAAGCATTTCTGACTCCATCATAGTGATATTAGCATGCCGATTATCTTCTACTATATACAGCATGCCGAATTGTTTCAAAGATTTAGGATTAGCTCACGACATGATATTACACAACAATAGGGAGTTCAATTGTTACCAAAGAAAGATGTTTTTCTCATGCTATGGTCACCAGATAGTTTGAAGAGCTATTTTCTCATTCCCTGCAGATTGCTCAGACATTGTATATGCCATACATAGAGAAGGTTGCTCTTTTCAAGGGATGCTCATCTGAGTTCATTAACCAAGTCGTGAGTTCCTTTTTGATTATATGCTGCGCATGTTCGATTGACAGAAGGTGAATAAAACAGAATCACGCCAAGTCATTATAGAGAAATTGGGTAACATTTTGCCTACAGTCTTTGATATGATAAACAACCAAGAAATGTAATCATTCACAATTCTTTGCCTTCCATTTTGACTTAATTATAAGATAGTTAATCTGCATAGACAGACAAGTGACGTGACATCTGGTTGCACAGACATAAAATGTTCAAATAGATGCTTGTAACTAGAGGGTTTTGAATCCTCTTGGCATTCAACATTTCCATTACGATAGGAGTTTGGGCACCGAAAGGACTTGGTATGTGTTTGGGGGGGGTGTTGGGGGTTTGTTAATATGAATTGCAAGCTAGTAGGGTGGCAGAATAAAAGAACATGGCGCTGAACATCGCTGTTGGGAAATGGTCAAAGTGAGAAGTGTTTAAAAGAAGACTTTCAGCTGAGTAAATGTTAAGTCATTATTATGTCTCATTTGCAGGTAATTAAGCTCCATGAAGAATTTTTTCTCCCAGGAGAAGTGATAATGGAGCAAGGAAACGTGGTGGATCAGCTTTACTTTATTTGTCATGGTCTGCTGGTAAGGTTTTGTAACCTCTGGCTTCTTTAACATTTATCATTGTTATCTTTTTTTTTTTTTTAGCAACAATTCTCTTTCTTCCACTATTGAAGGTCTTTGTTACATCTCTTCATCTAGTAACTTTTCCTTTGATTGTCCGAACTTTTTCATTCCCTTGCGCCCTTTGGGTCCTGACAAAATCAAAATATATGGGCCTTTAAGGTTTGCATTTTGCAAATTCAATACATTTATGATTTTTCCTTGTTTGCATCCAACGAGAAGACATCTCCAGATTACAGTGATAGTCAACAATAGCTTACATGGTTCACTACGACCTTGCCATTACTAAAATTGTTTTTAGTCGGTGTGATGTTCATATCTCTTTCACCATGTCCATGTTCTTGTTCAGTTGGCTGGATGGGAACATTATGATATTAGCTACAGCTTATGATTTGGTGAGATGAACTTCTACAGGAGGAGGTTGGCATAGGAGAGGATGGATCTGAAGAAACTGTTTCACTTTTGGAGCCTAACAGCTCATTTGGACAAGTCTCCATTCTTTGCAACATTCCTCAGCCTTATACAGTCCGAGTTTGTGAACTATCTCGGCTTCTGCGGATTGATAAACAATCTCTGTCGAATATCCTCGAGATTTATTTTCATGACGGGAGAAAGATTTTAGACAACCTTTTAGAGGTAATGTAATTGTGTTTGAAAGAAGAAATTGCGCTCCTGTTGCTTTGCATGTGAAATCCTTTTTTGAAATACCGCGTCAATAGAAGATTCTCAAAGTCATCAGATGCTCTGTGATTCACATTACAACAGTCATATGGGGATTTTACATTGTATATGCTTGCAGGGAAGGGAATCTAATCTCCGACTCAAGCAATTGGAGTCGGACATCACATTTCATATTGGAAAGCAAGAAGCAGAACTTGCTTTGAGGGTAAATAGTGCGGCCTTTCATGGAGACCTCCATCAGCTAAAAGGTTTAGTCAGAGCGGGGGCTGATCTCAACAAGACAGATTATGATGGAAGGTCACCCCTGGTAGGAATTGAGCTTTTG
Organism: Lenwebbia sp. NSW1173648; assembly: GCA_029784005.1. Taxonomy (NCBI): domain Eukaryota; kingdom Viridiplantae; phylum Streptophyta; class Magnoliopsida; order Myrtales; family Myrtaceae; genus Lenwebbia; species Lenwebbia sp. NSW1173648. The sequence continues at coordinate 25,511,626 of JARCGZ010000009.1, read as the reverse complement.
AGTTACTTCTCTGTTATTTTGTTTTAGTTACTTGTCCTTATCACGTGATGGGTACCAAATCACAGAAGAGGTTTAACTTTTAATCCGCTCACATTATCAGTGTGGTCTTATGAAGGTGTTCCCTATGTTTCGATGCAAGTGTCTATAAGGTTAAGGAAATGAGGATTGTGGTGAAATTAGTAGGAATAAATCATTATTGACTAGTACGTCTAATTGCTTAGATCTCTTTGTACAGAAATTGACATTTGAACATCCATTGCATTTTTCCCCCTTGTCAACTTGTTAAAATTGGCAATCTTCACCTTCTTACTCACCACAATACCTTAGTAACAAGGTTCAAGCTTTCTAGAGAGATATCTAATACCATCTTCATGGTAGCCAGGAAACCTCTTATATACCAATGTTAAGTTGTGAAGGCCAACTTTCAATGTGGAGACATTGTGTTTTCTAATTCTAAATTATTTGGAACTTTCGAAATGAGTCTTTCTGTTTTCAGCATCTTGCAGCAGCGCGAGGCTACGAGGATATTGTGCTTTTTCTTGTTCAAGAGGGGGTAGATGTCAGCACGAAAGGTTTGTTTCCTCATCAATGTGTGCTCTTCTGTCCTTCAACTGTGTAGATACCTTTTTTCACACTAACATTGCAAAGCTGATTTCATTGTAGATAATTTTGGCAACACCCCCCTTCTAGAAGCTATCAAGAATGGAAATGATCGAATTGCCTCATTACTTGTTAAAGAAGGTGCATCTCTAAGGATAGATGATGCTGGTAGTTATCTTTGTACAGCCGTGGCAAGGGGCGATTCCGATCTTCTTAGAAGAATTTTGTCAAGTGGCATAGATCCTAACTCCAAAGATTACAACCACCGAACCCCACTTCACGCAGCTGCCTCAGAAGGGCTATATCTGATGGCAAAGCTGCTTCTAGAAGCAGGGGCTAGTGTTTTCTTGAAGGACAGGTAATATTCAGATTTTCAGTGTCCATGTTCCTCACTCCGAATGATCTGATGCTTCAAACATCTTGTAGAACTAATCTAGTTCTTTTCGGGGATCTCACAGAAGCAATTATCATTTGACTCTTTCATTTATGCAGATGGGGAAACACACCGCTCGACGAAGGACGAAAGTGTGGAAACAAAAATTTGATTAAGCTGCTGGAAGCTGCAAAATCCTCTGAGATGTCAGAGTTTCAGTACAGCCCTCGGGAAACCACAGGTACCTGCAAAAATCATTAGAAGTTGCTAGGATGTGCGTAAGCTCCTAGGAAAGAAATGAAGAAATTTCATGTAGACATGATTAGTGGGAACCAATCGATTAGATCTACAAATGTCCTCAACCAGGACCTATACTTCATTGTGCTTATAATTCTCGGTCTGAATTCACTACCTTGCCCCGCTCTTACGGTTACGTGACTGATTATTAGACTGATGTGAACTCTTCACCTGTCAATCCTTTACAGATAAACTGCATTCAAGAAAATGCACGGTCTTCCCTTTTCATCCGTGGGATCCTCAGGAGCATAGACGACATGGGATTGTGTTGTGGGTGCCTGACAATATTGGGCAGCTCATAAAAAATGCATCGAAGCAGCTAAATGTTCCGTCTGCTTCTTGTGTATTATCTGAAGATGCAGGTAAAGTTCTTGACGCGGACATGATAAGTGAGGGCCAGAAGCTGTATTTGATTACAGAAACGCAGGAATAAATTTTCACCAGCTATTATGTTGTGAAACAATAACCGTTGTTGTAACTATTATTTTGCATCGTTTGCATGTATTTGGGCACATCTCTTCATGAGTTACTTGATTTCTGGTCTACTCCCACAAGCATTAGTATGTGCTTTAAGGTCCCTGGAATCAGACGAAAAATCTAGGATGGTGCAGGTTGTTGTACATTCATCCCGACATATCATGGCTTCAGCAAAACATTTTCAGGTATTCATCAAGTGCTTAAAACGTGCATAGATGGTGCAATTCAGTCTCAAATAACTTCCCGGTTGAACGAATCATATTGTCCCTTAAATTTTTAATGGGATGCGATCAACATTTCCGGTTAATCGAGCTGGCTTTTTTGGTCGGAAACTATGTGGCAAGTATGCTTATGCAATGAGGTGGATGATGAAACTCGTCTCGACGACTTTATGCTTAGTAGGGTTGATTAGAAAGGAAAAGAAGAGACATAATTTCAAAAGATTGAGTTATGAAGTTTTTTGTATGTTAAGGAGGAACAGCAATAGGAAAAGAATATATTGTGACATAAATATCATTTCATTACTTGGAAATACATATAAGAAACGTTGGTTCAGTAATACACAACCCATTTAATCCCTCCAAATCCCTCTTGGAGGGATTTAAATTGTACATAAAAATGATCCTATCGATCCCTTCTAATCTCTCCTGATTCTTTCATTCCTTCTCTTTTTCCTCCATCAAACATATGAGATTGTGTTTTTCTAGTCATTTCTCTTCCTTCGTATTCCTCCAGCTAAACCAATGATGAAGCCATCTCGAGTTAGGTGACTAAACAAGGTGACACATGCATGAAGAAGTCGATTTATATGCAATATAATCCGGCCCAATTGCTTGGTAAACACAACTTAGATAGAATTTCTATCACATTTCGAACTCTTCCCCCGGTGACATGTCCATCTAGGATTATCAAGGGAAGTTGTAACTTCTTAGGACATGGGCAACGGCGAACATAGGAACTTGGATTATTGGGGACGAATGCACAAATTTTATCAACTATACATATTGGACAATAACTACAATGTGTACCGGACACCTTACGGGCGGCGGCGGCGGCGGCGGCCGCACGGTCAGCCCACGGTGCCTCACCAATTCGAATGAAGCAGACAGAAATTGGAGATTAGACTGCAAAAAGGGGTTGATATTTGTCCTATATATGGAAAGAGAAAGGACCAACATAGCTCAATCAATAATGGAGCTATCCTGGCGATCATATGATTGCTCCGTTTCTGATTATAATATGTCAGACTCCGATACGTTCATTTTCATCCTTCCAAGTTTTTCCAATGCAATCTGCGGAGAAGAATTATATGATTTGCCATACGTTGTCAATAAAAAGATGCATGAAAACGGCAAGACAATTTTTGCAATGGGATTATATGTGTCGTTCAATTACGAGGCAACCAAAGAGTACATGACAGTTTTTTCTGAGTTAAAGATAAATTTAAGAGCTTTTAGGTACATCTGACGATCAATGACCACGTAAAGTGGCGGAATTAGTGGTCTCGCCATCGAGTCGGAGACAAAATCGTTCATGTTTTCACCTCAAAACAACAAACTGATACCATTCCGACAATAATCAAATAAAAGCAAAAAAAGGTCCAGGAGATCCAAACTTTGTGAAATTGTAATTTAAATCCAAAGTCTCTCTTTGCTCCTTAATTTCAGGGATTAAACCGCGGAAGATGTCGATTATCTGGACATTAATCAGTCTACTAAATGACAAGGAAAAGCAAAAGCACCGTCATTAAAGAATCCTTAAAGATCAATCAACACTTCAATGATTCAAAACCCTCAAAAAACCCAAAAAAACAAAAACAAAAAGGAGCCCCGGACTTGCAACAAGTAATTATAAAGATTATGCCATCACCAATCTTTCTGGTTTCATAGTATATCAGGCAGGACCATAGATGATATGACCATACAAAACCACTACATTCATCAAGAGAGCTAAATCACAAAAGGTCATATAGATTTCGATAGTTCAAAGGACCAGAGGGTGATCATCTCCAAGAAGTTACCGTCTGGGGACCGATCCTCAGGCATATCGCATGCGTTGAGGTTGTCGGAAATGCCTCTGCGCCGTGGCATTTTGGGAACGCTCAGCACCGTCTCCGTCCCCATCTTCATTTTCGTCCACGCCCTCGTTTGAGGTCGGGCTCTTCTCGCTGTCCGTGGCGTTAGATGCCGAAGCGGACCGGTCATGAGGATTCAGTAGATGAAGGAGAGCCTGCATAACTGAGCAGCCTAGGAGAGGAATTGCAGACAATACCAGCGCAACCCTCTTGAAATTCATGGCCAAGGACTTTGACTAAGCCAACAAACAGTCTAGGAAGGAACAAGAGCAACGATAAGCTTCCGAGTTAGAAGAGAGAGACGGAGAGAGAAATAGGAGTGCAAGGGAATGTCAGTCTCAAAAGAGGAAAAGGTCTCCTATATATTGTGTTAATTTAACGTGACCTGCTCACGTGGTGTCAGCGAATTTTCATTGTTTTCTGTCAACAAACCATAGCCAATGAGACACTTTCTCTTTTTTTTTTTGGGATGAAAAAAGGGCAAAGCGCGAGGGTTACACTGCTAATCTCATCGATTTGTTAATCAATCTGCACATGAGTTTCTTTTTCATAAAAATATCTGCTATTTGAGTTTGTTAAAAATACTCCGACGGTTTCTTAATATGAGAAGTGAGAATGGGGTCCTAACCGTGGGTCTGTCACTCTAGTTCCAAATCGGCCCATGCACCCAAAAAATTACCACTCCCTTCCTCAAAATTATCAACATCAGGACGTTGTTGTTGTTCCAGACGAAGGTGAGGGTGCTGATAAAAACGCGGGTTCTGATAATGGAGCTCGACCTAGCCCGACGTTGATAATCATGAAGAACCTAGTGGCGAGCATATTGGGGGACTAGAGTGAAAGTTTTTTGGGGGGGGGGGGGGTTTCTTTTTCCATAGTAAAAAAAGTTTGGCACATAATTAGGATCGGACCTAAAGTTGGGGAGGGATTTTAGGGGATAATGTCATGAGAATGTCATCAAAATTGAGAAAGAGAGAGTTGATTTTGAAGAAAGTAAAGGATCACTAAAGACTTTCTTGGTTCCTTAAAAATAAAATATAGAATAGAGAGAGAAAAAGAGAGAGGGGAAGGATGCACATTGCGTGGTTATCAAGTCGTTCGTGGGGTATCCTTTGTCAAGCAGCCACTCATATTGACCAGACTTACCAGTCTTTGCAACTGCACCACCGAAACACTTTGGCCAATCATGTTACCCTTTTTCAGCACCAGCAAAAGCAAAAAAAATAAAAATTAAGAAGGTAAAGAAGCCATTCTTATCATATGGGGAGATAAATTACGCTTCCGTGGGAGGCTCATGATATTCTAATGACCGGACCAAAACAATCAAATTAATGGGAAATCATCCGTTATGTTGAAGAAAAGATCAGGATACGAAGTGAATCGATCGAGCCAACCAAGAGGACTTTATGCCTCGAGAAGCATAAGAACTTAGATCCCATTCAAATTAACCCTCGATCTCAAGATTGTGGATTGATACTCCTACACAATTCCATAAAATCATCTTAGCATGTTTATGTTGTTTCTCCCTTAACTTCCAACACATTTTATCCCATATATTTTTCGTACTTATGTTAGTCTAAGAATGCACTATTTCGATGTAGTTTGTGAGTTGGTTTTGAATGAACGTTGATTTCTATCTTGAGATTAAAGGTGCCTTTGGTTCAGCATTTGGAATGGGCTTTGGACTCTAAAGTCCATTGGCTAAATGTAAATGGCATTTGGCTACTTTTTTTACTCACTCTGGAGAGGTGTAATTGCCTCTTCAAGGCTCTCTAAAGTCCCTTAGCCCTCCGACCAAAAAAGAAAAAGAAAAGAAGTCCCTTAGCCCAAAGCAAGTCCGGAGGTCATTTGGATTGTTGCATTTTCAGAATGCAAATACCATTTTTTTCTTCCAACTTTGCCCTTGCTAAACTATCATCTAGAAGCTTTCAACATAAACTCGGGGGAAAATCTTTCACTCATCGAGAAGTGAAACCCTGTGACTAGATTGTCCTGAATACGAGTGCGACGGGAAGAAGTGGCATTTAGACTGTTGTTGACTTCACATTTAGGTTTCGGCATGCTCCCCAACTTCCTTTATTTGGAAGCGCGTCGATAGATTTTCCTTTGTTTGCCGAATTTCTTGTTCGTCATCTCCTGTGATGAGAAGATCATCCGCGTATGTCAACACTATTTCTTGAGATTAAGTAAGTGGATCAACACTCCCCAATAATTCAGGGAGTGAAGATTCGTACTGCATCTTGGTGGGGTCATATGCTTCTTAATTCCAATTATGTTGTATCATTTTTAAGTTAGATTAAATGACCCCACTGTTTTTATTTTATCTTATTTTATCTTTGACCCCAATAATGACCAATTTGATCTCATAAACTTTTTTTTTTTGGTTCGAAGATCTCATAAACTTCAAAAGCCCAAGTTGCATGTCGAAGAGAAAAAGCCCAAATTTTAAAAGCCCGCTAACAGTAACCAGACAAAATAGGATAAGGAAATTAGAAAAAGAGCAAAAAAAAGAAAAAAGGAAAAAAACCATGAACAAAAAAACACCTAGCAAAATAAAATTAATCTTAATTGTTATGGCTATACCAATCTCTTCGGTGTAATTAAGGTGTAATTGTAATTTGAAGTACGTTAATGAATACTGTAGAGGCACTTGTTAAGCGATCAATTAATATATTTTGTGTAATTCTTCGATATAATGATCGTATTTATGTTATACATAGTTAGTATCTTGAAAAATTGAACATGTGCTCGAGGTATTCGACCGGTTTTAATAGCCGATGTGATGGTTTGATAATTTTGATTGGACCAAAGTCACGAAAACAAAGGAGTTAAGTTTCCGATGAAGCACGGCAGTTATGGCTAATCCTCAGATTAGCTAATCCCACTTCCAGAGTTTGGATCTCATAATCACCCTTGTTTATTGCGGATATTACAGAAATACCCATTTCAATATTTAAGCCCTAATCTCGTTGTCTTTCTCCTCGTGGCGGTTCTTCTGCAAGGTCGAAGGTCCGTGTCCCTCTCCTTCACTCTCCCTCTCTGTCTCTCTCTCTCTCTGCAAACAGGCGGTTTCGTTCCAACTAACTCCTGCGACTTGCGGTTAACTCCGGCAGGCGACTCCTGCTCTGTCCCTCCCGTCTCGGGACATTTCGTGGGTCTGCGAGCTGTGTAGCAGCCGTATTTTTGTCAAGCTGTATCTTTGAATTTGCTGTGTTGGTTGTTCTTTTCTTCAGAAAACTGTCCTGAATGCTGCGTTTTTGTCCAGTTTGCTGATTTTGGTTGATGCCATGCAGGATAAATTGAAAAAAAAAAGGGGGGGGGGGTGTTTCTCATTAAAAAGCTGGTTTTTTGGTGTAGTGGCATTTACCGGGAATCGCGAATTACCTCCATACGCTAGATACTGCAGAGCGTACATATACACGTGGTGAAAAAGATGAAACTTGATTGCCTAGAGATGATATACACTACAGGGTTTTACTCCGTGGACGTTGTTCGGAGTACGAACTTCTCACACTCTGGGCACAAGATCATTTGCTGATTTTGGTTGATGCCATGAAGGACAATTTGAAAAAAATGGGGTTTTCTCACTAAGAAGTTGGTTTTTTGGTGTGTAGTGGCATTTTTCCGGACTCGTGGATTACCCCCATACGCTAGATACTGCAGAGCGTACAATATACAGCTGGTGAAACAGATAAAACTTGATTGCCTAGAGATTATATGCAATACCGGGTTTAATTCTGTGGACTTTTCTCAACACAAGATCGTACATCCACTCATATAGCAATATGCAGTTATGCTATATCTCTGATGCTTGTTTATCGTGATTGAGTAGTTGCTCTTGCCTGTGGGGATGTGCAGATTGCCCCTAACTACTAGTGTACTACTAGAAATTAACTAGGAAAAGATTTGTATTGGTAGTTTTGGAAGGAACTAACTGATTTTTTTAGTACTATAAAATATTTTATGCATAATTGTGTAAACATTGATTCTTCATGAGTTCATGCTTAAGAGTCAAGTGTTTTGACTTTTATTGGTCCATTGAATTCACAGGACAACTTAAAAGAGAAGTTCTCGAGCCATAATGCAGGCTTGTAGTGGAGCTGCAGTGATGGGGTCTCTGCAACAACCTATACGGACCAAGCCATCTGCCTTCCCTCCAAAAGGCTTTAATTTCAATGGATTTCCTCATCAAGTAAAGCCAACTTCAGTTAAGCCTCGATTAGCCCATATTAAAGCAAGTCTGGTTACTGGTCAGCCGCCCTCTTCAGTGTCTGTCCCTGTTGGTGAAGTAGAAGGTGACTTTTCTTTAACAACAACGTCAAATTGTCCTTGTGTGAATGTGTAAAAAGGATATTAAATGCATAAGCCATTCTGATTAATCAAAAAATTTAAATCCTGCTTATCAGGTAGAAGAAGCAGCTTTATAGATTATAGTTTGAGTGAAGCTGATCCTGAAGTGCGCAAAATTATTGACAAGGAGAAGGAGAGGCAGTTCAAAAGCCTTGAGCTTATTGCGTCAGAAAATTTTACTTCACGGGCAGTTATGGAGGCGGTTGGATCCTGCCTCACAAATAAATATTCTGAGGGGTTGCCTGGTAAAAGGTAAGTTAACCTAAATTTAAAGTTTCGTCAGCATTTTTATGCCCTCTTACCCATTTTCAGGATGTGACATGGTTAATGTTATTATAAATCTCACAGGTATTATGGCGGCAACGAGCATATTGATGAGCTTGAAACGTTGTGTCAGAAAAGAGCTTTGGCTGCATTTCACCTGGATCCAAAGAAGTGGGGTGTTAATGTTCAACCTTTATCTGGTTCTCCTGCCAATTTTGAGGTTTACACTGCACTTCTCAGTCCCCATGACAGGATAATGGTGCCTTCTCTCTCCCTTTCTCTCTGCATTCATGCTTCTTTTTCTCATCCTTTAGGTTTTCTCAATCAATTGTAATTGAAGTTTTATCTTGTTTATCCAACTTAGGGTTTGGACTTGCCTCATGGCGGGCACTTGTCTCATGGCTTCATGACTCCCAAACGACGAGTTTCTGGCACGTCAATATACTTTGAATCAATGCCTTATAGACTTGATGAATTAACAGGTGATGTACCTTTTGTCTGAGTCTCAACTTGATGTCCAGGTTACGCTTGTGTGGTTTCTCTTAAGTTTGGCATACTAATTTTGTGCACTATCTATAACAGGCCTTGTTGATTACGACATGCTTGAGAAAACAGCCATTCTCTTTAGGCCTAAACTAATAATTGCTGGTGCCAGTGCCTACCCCCGAGATTTTGACTATGCTCGTATGAGGAAGGTAAGGGTTACAATTATTCCGATGGGTTTAGCTTTCGATTAGATTGCATGACCAAGAAACTCATTTTACTTCTCTGGCTGTTGAATAATCTTGAAATGATATGCATGTGAAGATTGCAGATGCAGTTGGTGCTTTTCTTATGATGGATATGGCACACATAAGTGGTCTTGTTGCTGCTTCCGTGTTAGCTGACCCCTTTGAGTACTGCGATATAGTGACGACAACAACACACAAGGTGCCGATTGTTTCTTCCTTCAATCTCCATATTCTAGATCTTTTTTTATTGTAAGACCTACATGTTTATATGCAACTGTAGCCCATTCGTGGTTGCAGGAATGTCTTATTGCTTTTTTTTAATTGGTAGAAAGCTATTCTATGTCTGGTGGTTGAATGTCTAGAGGCTACTTACTTTTGCAGCCGTTAATATATCTCTTCTTTCTCGTCTTCTCCTCTATTGTATTTTATGGGTCCAGAAAAATTAAGGGAGAGAGAAGAAAAAAAGAAAGAGGGGGTGGGGGGGATGCGAGAGGTGGTGCTGGTCATCTCTTGTTTTGTATACTGCTTTTGCTTAGGTCTTCTGTATCAGTGCACTTGTGATGAAAAACAATTGCCATACTGATAAATTATCCATGAGGTTTTCTCTTCAAGCTGTTATAGCAAGGTCTGATAATATGAAACTTGTTCAGTCCTTGCGAGGGCCAAGAGGTGGCATGATCTTTTTCAAGAAGGAATCAGTTCTTGGAGTTGATTTAGAATCTGCCATCAATAATGCCGTTTTCCCAGGCTTACAGGTTTGTTGGAATTGTCTTTTTGCTCAACGTGATGTTTTTGATTGGCTTTACTTTGTTGTGGCATTGCAACATTGACTTATGAATGCAGGGTGGTCCTCATAACCACACAATTGGAGGACTTACAGTTTCCTTACAGTTTGCCCAGTCGCCTGAATTTAAGGCTTACCAGAACAAGGTATCTGATGTTCCTTCCTGGTCCGTTCTTGTCCAAGTTTGTCCTATTGATGCACTTTGTCTGGAAAAATTCTGAACAAAACATTCTTGCTGCTTTCTTAGGTTGTCTCTAATTGTAAAGCTCTTGCAAGCCGATTGATTGAATTAGGATACAAGCTGGTTTCTGGTGGGAGTGATACTCACCTTGTTCTTGTAGATCTGCGGCCACTGGTAAGTATCTTCTCTTCTCTCAAGTCCTGGTTTCAGAGACTGATAGGTATAGGTCGAAACTCGTAGGTAACTTTTTTTTCCCTATCAGAGTTTGGTAATCTTTTCGACCAGATTTCCCTGTATGAACTCTGTCAGAGCAAATTGTAGATTAATGTAATGAAGTAGCTCGATGCGGAGACTTCAAAAAGTTGACTAGTTATTTCCGGTCCCCTGGTTTTGCCCATGTTCAATCTGTCAAACCTAGTTAATCTTTCGAGAATCTAAGATGGGTGGAAGCTGCTTACCTTGTTATCTCATTGAGCCTATTTCAATTACTAGGGGATCGATGGTGCTCGGGTGGAGAAAATTCTTGATATGGCTTCCATCACCCTCAACAAGAACTCAGTTCCTGGTAAGTTTTTAGTTTTGCTTGGAATCTATTTTTCTATGCGAATCTGTGTTTGTCGGGATCGAATTGCTAGTCCAGTCGAAGTAAAGATCAATTAATGTTTCTTTTGGAAGGCGACAAAAGTGCCCTTGTCCCTGGTGGCATACGGATTGGGTCACCTGCTATGACAACCCGAGGTTTTACCGAGGAAGAGTTCAAAGCAACTGCGGATTTTATCAATGAAGGCGTTCAAATTACTCTTGAAGCTAAACGTGCCGCTCCGGGGTCAAAGCTTCAAGATTTTCTGAACTTTGTGAAATCTCCCGACTTCCCTTTAAAGGAAAAAGTTTCAGATCTTCGTCGGAGAGTGGAAGCTCTCACTACTATGTTCCCCCTGCCCGGACTGTAATTTTCACTCCTAACCTTGGCTTGGGGTATAAAACAAAGGGAGCTGATGTCAGAATGCCGCCACAATTTTGGTTCTGTGGGAAGTCCGTGTCTGCTTTGCAAGTATTATACAAGTCATGATTGTCTGTAATGGTTTCTATTGTACTAGTGGACACTTGACAGTTCAGAAAAGAAATAAGGTGGTCAAGCAAGCTTCTGGGTCTGTCATTTGCCATGCTTTCTCTTGAGTTTTCACTGAACAGTTTGGAAACTCTTTCTCCTGGGATGCACAAAGATGCAATGTTGCGGTACTAATGATTTCTGACTTTCCATCAAAAGGTGCTATGCTTAGTATGTTCTCGTGCATGTGAGTAGGTATATGACATTAATAGTCCTGGAACTTTTGCTTATCATACAATGTAATCTTTAACTTTTTTCTACAATGTCTTTCTTAAGATTTTTAAATTGTGGTTGAGTTGGTTCTTCAGTTAAACTTTTAGCATGTGTTAACGTGACTGTTAAAGTTACTGACCTATCATCGTTTCTTTTTGTTCAAAACTTTACTTGCTTGTTCAATTTCATCCTTAAAATATTATTATCTTTGTTTTTCTCTTCGTATAAGAATACATGTGAATTTTGGGATTGTGTAATCCATTTGATTAACATGTTATGTCTGACTTTTAATATTATGACAGTAGTTAGTAAATCTTTTTTGTTGGGGTTAAATCTAAATTTGACATGATGCAATTGAGAGAGAACAAGAAAACATGATCAGGGATTAGATTGAGCAGGCGAGGACAAATCTGAAGATAAATTTTCAGATTTCGCCAATGGATTTAACGGATCGACTGCATTAAACAACTTTTGGGAAGATCGGGGAAGACATCGAATGAAAAAGTTGTTTGGGAATGATATCGAGTCTTGGAAAAATAGTTCAAGGACTGCTAGTTCTTTAGCAGAGAAGCAAGCATGCAAAATGCACAACCAAGTTCAATCCCTGTTGCAGATAACTTCTTCTTTCTCCACTTTCGGAACAGCTATGTACATCCACAAGTTATAGGATCAAATGGACCACGTTAGCAATCTATCGAGGAATCAAAAGCATTCGTAAAGTGTCTCTCTTTTCGTTTTGTAGATTGAAAATGCACCCATTAATCAGCATGAACGAGCCCTGGACATGCTTGAAAATCGGCGATTTGACTGTAAAATCCAATTATAAAACAGGGCCAGAGGAAAACAGGGGCATAAATTGGGTACATACAAAGCGCAAATTTTTCTCTTGGAATTGACGTCACCGAAGAATAAACTATTTCCCCAGTGAAGCTGGATTTTCTGAGTTAACTCAGTGACCCGGAGACTTGTTTCTTTGGGGGCGTGATCACGCCTTCGTTACAATCAACCGAACTCTGTTAGCTGCATTTGTTTCTAATTTTCTTTTTCTGGGTTCCATGGAATCGGCAAATGCAAAGGAAATGAAACCTCGGATTCGCTTACGCTGCCAAATGCCGATGTCTGGTATTTCTCTATCTGCCATTTTTATAGTTCTTGTGATGTCTCTACTCGACTCTCTCTTCTTGACGTTGCGAATGAAAAATCTGTCTCGGGGTATTTCGTCATCTTTATTGGCAAAAGTGCGCGCGACTGTCTGGGATGTCTGTGCAGAAACTATGTAATGCGTGGCACGATCAATGGTACTGGAAAAATTGATTTTTCTGGAGTCCAAGTATGAAAACCAATAGCCTGACAGCTAGTGTGTGCGAATCTATGTTCATGGCTCATTTTTTAGGGCCCTGAAGGATGTCTAGGAGAAATAGAACTTGGCTGCAGAATCCTCTTTGGGGTTTCTCATCCCAACCAGGCAAGCTATCATAGCACGATTCTGAAGCAGCAGGAGAGTAACTGAGTATGTTACTAGATAAATACCGATAGTACGTCAGGATCGAGCTGGCCGATTAGGTGAGCTGACCGTCATGAACTGATCAGGGACAATGTGTTTTTCTCATCAATCTTAACTGGAAAGTTTGAAATTCTACTTATGAAGATTGCTTGTATGGTTAGCATTGATCAACCCATTTGACAGCATGGCAACTTGATCTTTACCCACTTAACCAAATCATGCTTGAATACCTTGCTATTGCTACTGCTTAAGATTTGACGTTGTATGTCCTCATGTCTCTTGGAGATTACTTCCGCCAAAGGAAGTTTTGACAAACTATTCACGCAATTATGGAAACAGTGACGGTGATTTTACCTGCTTTTGAGTGGTAACTGTTAACCTTTTCCACCCAGCCAATATCCTGAAAACCGCAACCACAATATAAGCAACAGGGGGTTAGTTCACAAAGTGATAGCAATCACTTGAGCCTGGAGGTTGAATAACATTGGTTTGCAGAGTTTAAGCAAGCAAGGTCACTCTGATGTTGACAGAGTCTACAGTTTATGATGAAAATAACAGACAAGTCTCAGTTCATTCTAAGCATATTATCCAAATTAAATAGGCAGTTACAAAGCACCACCAAGATTATGAAGTCCTGTCCAAAACAGAACTATATAAGTTCCTCCGAATGTGCCATTGAGACTTTAAAAGAACGGAGCTCTTTGAGGCTTCCCTTTTCTTCGGCGCGGTGCTTTGCTGGGCTGAGAAGCTTCACTTTGTTTTTCCTTTGTTGGAGATTGGACGGAAGGATGTGAAGGCTCCTGGTCATTGGTTTTTCTCGAAAAAGCCATGACCTGAAGTTTTAATTTCTTCAGTGTAATGCCCATGGGATTTAGCCAAACATATTCTAATTGACCAGTATTTCTGCCATGGTTACCTTGCAAGAAATGGAGCAGTAATCATAGAGGTCAGGATCCGATAGTCTTCTCTTACAGATCTCACAGGATGTCTTACCATTTGATGTTGTTGGACCACTATGGGGAAGAGGGTTCAGGGCTATTACCAGTCTCTTGTTGGACTTGTATGGCTGAAACTTGGAAGACAACAAGATGCTTGAATAAAAAAGATAATGCCTTGCTATAACCCAGCAAATCAGAATGACAGCATCAACAATACTACGACCTCAAGTGCAATCTGTTCCCAATCCTATTAATGCGACCATCAACAGGTAATCTTGAAAGCATATTGTCATCTATCTTTCTATGTGTACTGAAAGGTGTTTACCTAGTCTTTTTTTGACATGCATGGAGGACTTATCAGAAAACGTATATATAAAAATGTAAGTTGCTTCTGCCTGTTCCTTATAATTTCTTGCCGTGTACAATTAAGTATAATGTGTTAAAGGTGTCTTCTGCTTTGCCTCATGCATGCGCCTCTGTGAGTGGACGAAGATCTTGTAACAGTGAAATTATAAAAATTCTCATAACTTATCCTCAGCAGATGAGCAGAATTCTAACTGATAGATCCTGATGAAGATATCACAGTACTGATTGATTAATTATTCCATGTATCCCTCAACAGAAGAATCAGAAATAGTCTCCACTTACATTCTAAAGCTTGCATGAACACATTTATTTTTTCTGATACAGAGGAACTATAAATGAGTTACTATTTGTAAGGCTTCCAACCTTTCAAATTCCAATTTTCAAAACTAAAAGCGAAGGCAAAATGGGTAAAAGTTGGAGTCACCCCAAACACCCCCTTAACCTTTCCTAGATCTGTCACATGCTTTACATATGCATTTCTTTTAGCTAAATGATAAAATAATCCACATCTGCAGTTAGGTGTAGCTTTTAATAGAACAATGACCTTCCATTGTTACAAAGGACAAGATCACAACTTGTTGCAGGCACATCGCATACTTGATGCCTTAAATAGAGTAGTGAACCATCCACAACTTTCCCTAATAAAATTTAGGTCCAACAAGTCCGTTTCAAATCGCGTATATATCAACACTATCCTATACTTAGCTAAATACCATCGATGAGTATTGAAACTTGCAAATTGTAGATTATATACGGGGTACCTGTATTCTGGAGCAATCGATATACTTTTCGATGGAGGAGAGGGAGACAACATCCTTGTAGACATGTCTGTAGATTTTAAGTATCTTGTGTTGGCGATGACTTCCTGAAGACATGCAGTACTGACAAGCAGATGAATCACAGTTGATGCAATACTTATTTAAGTCATTCCTACGAATTGGGTGCGCTGAACATGATTGGAAGAAAGTCTTCTGGAGGAAAGATTCGAGCCATTCTGGCTGTTGCTTCTTGCGATGGTTTTCATTGTCAGCCTGTTAAAAAGACACTTTGATTAGACTATGTACCCTTTTCTCTCCCTGGTAAAATTTCATACAAGAAACAATACAAGCTAAAATTGGAATCTATACCAATGTTAGCAGGACAGAGGAATTAAAATAAGATGAACCGAAAGAAATCCATTAACATTTTAAAGGATATGAGTTTAACATTTTGAAGGATATCATAACTCATGTTCTGGATAAAAAGCATGGAAGGGAAGCTGGAGCTTACGATCTATTGAATAAAAGAATGGTTATGCCTGCTTCAAGAAAGCTGGTCCTTATTCGGGGGATCAATCCATTTTGTGGGGGAGTCAGCTTAAGGTTCAGGTATCTATGAAACCTATGTGGAGATTTTGTTTGTTATCTCTCGCTCTTCTTACTGAGGTTAGTGCTCTTCATTATCATTCTTTTTTTTTTTTTTTGGTCAGACATTATCATTCATTGAAAATACAGCTTCCTCCTATCTTGATTTACTTACATACTTTTTTTTTTTGTCCATTTGATATGGCCGAATGAGAATGTACTTCCACTTCGCCCATCTGTTATACCTTTTTCATTGGTCTACTTTAACCATTGCTGGTATAGGTTTTTTTGCTACCTGAGAGATTATAAAGAGAGTCTAAAGGATATGAAGTTTATGCGTCTCCATTGAAGGAAACTTCTCATTCAGCAAATTATGTTACTCATGGCAATGAGACAGGAAGGCATGTACCTAACTATCAGGCAAAGATAATTTTCACGATAATGGGTATTTGTTGGTTTTCATAGGTATATGACGCAAAGCTTTCTTGAGATATGCTAATAAGCATCATACAAAGATATGCTAAAAGAAAGCTCTTTTCTATTCTATAGTGGTTGTTTACAGAGAAATGGACATATCATTGACTATCCGACAAGCTCTATTCCGAGCAAAACGACAACTCTTGGTCTTTACGGTTATGTGGTTCAAAGATATCTAGCCATATGCTCAAAAGAACAATAGCAGATGTACACTGAAACTAAAGCCGTGTAAATTTTTCGACTCAATAGTAGGAAGACAGAACTGAGGTTGCATATGTGATAATTTTTTATTTGTATTTCACATAGAAAGTGATCTCTATGGCATGCTCGTGGATTTAAGTCATGTCACAAGACACCGGGAATACACATTGTATGTAGAGGTCTTAGCCGTTTCAGGTTAAAATATCTGTTTGATCTAATCATTTTACCTTTGCAGAAGAGAAAAATCGGATCTCTTAGGTCATATTTCGCACTAGTTTTAATGGTACTATGCATTTTTTATCCTATATCTATGTGCAGATGCAATGATTTCTTGTGATATTATCACCTCCTGTATGCCGACTGATAGTTTAACGACAAAATCAAGATACGCATCAGCAACTTCAAGGCGTTTTTGGCAAGAGAAATTAATCTTTTGTGAAAATATTCTGTGACGACAAAAAGGTTGGTACTTGTACCGGTGTTTGTGTCTTTTGGTCAAAAAGTCAGCTAGTTTATCAATTCAACCATGCATAAGTGTGAATTTTTATTTCTGATAGCCACAGATCTTATTCTTTTTTTCATTATTTGCGCTTTAATCTGTTGTGGAGAGTAGGAAGTAGTCGAAATAAATTGGTAGATATGTTCTTCCGTGACCTAATCTAGTTTATGCTACACAATAAAAAAATTGACTGCACTTAAAGAATGAGATCAAGGAGCCTTAAGGAAGGATCTGATGCTACAAAGCAGTTGAACGTAAGTAATGAAAGGTTTCATGTATATACGAGAGAAAACATCGAAAACATTAGCTGTCTCACACATGGTGCACTAATTGAGGAGGAGGAAGACTTGCCATTTTTCTTGTCAGAAAAAAATCAGTCCTGGATCTCAAGGTGTTGCAGAAATGGAAGCGTAGCCCGGAAATTGAAGAAGAATCGTGCAAGGGATCATGAAGACGATACCGAGCGCATGATCGTATACACTATCAGGAAGACGATAGTAGGAACGGGAATTATCAATGAAAGAAAATTTTATATAACGGACTTGGCGATGGAACCAAGGCAAGTAATACTCTAGATTTATTTCTCCTTTATTCATCAGTAATTAGCTTGCATTGTTAAGAGACATCTGTTAATGTCAGAATGGTTAAGTCTTCTTTCATGACATGTAAGATAATTAACACTGGCCTTTTCTGCATAATTGATGAACAGAATAGTTAATGATATGATTTGTATGTCCATATAGAGATGCCATGATATCCTCGTGATGCTTTTTGCTTCTGATTCAACAATTAATATGGGGTTTTGTTTGCTAAGTTGAATCTGGCGGGATTCGGGGAATCAGTCATGTCACACCAAACATCCCACTCTACAGCTGTCGAGACTTAATCCACGTGTTCATTGCTGTTTGGACGATTGAATGTCTATCTTGCCATTTTTTTTATTTTTCATGTGAAACAATACGACCTCTTCGACTTTGCTAGAAGATATGCCAACCATAGCCATTCTTTTGATCTCCCACTGTAGTAGAGTTTATAGATGATTAAAGGGTGATTATTTGGCAAAAACAGCTGCAATGGAGCTTGGTTGGATGCTTGAAAATTACAGTTGCTTTTTACCTAAGATTTGTATCGATTGTGAGGCATGACATAAGGTGTCAAGATTTCGACCTAAAAAAGGATCGAGTTTGAACAAGCAGGAGTGGTTATAACTACAGGTTCAAGGTATTCAAGACTTAGCACAATTACGAGGCATTCGAAGCTTATTTGAGGTGACACTCATTTTTGGCTTTACTTGTAACTACTTATCTTTTGCTTTTCCTAGGATTTGATGCAGGGAAAAAGCCTTAAACTCTTGTAGCTGTTGCTCAAAACGTTTGCACAGTGGGACTCCTGTTTTCCGGTTAGAGTATTGATTTCAACATGAGAGAGAATCCATATAAGGAATTTCCACAAGAAAACAAAGATACAGAAGAAGATTACATGCCCGTGCATTAGCACTCTGTTCTTGATTTTCCGAACAAGCCTTCAGGGGACTAAATTCCAGTCAAAAGTCAACTAAACTGAAAGTGTCATTAGAGGAAAAAAATGTGAATCACCACGAGTTCTTCAATGGCTTCTCTAGCAAAGCAGAGAGGTACATCTCTTGAAGCTCGGGCCCGCGGTCAAGCTTCCTCCCCACAACCCACTTCAGCCTGTTGAAGCCGATACTCTGAATCACCGGTGCATACACTTTCTCCAACTGATCACCGGAACAAAAGAAATGGTCCAGCCAAAACAACCCTCCAGGCCTCAACACTCTGTACACATCGAACAGCAGGAAATGCAGGAGTGTTGTCGGGATCCAGTTACTCAACACGTGCATTGAGTGCACAATGTCAAGTGTGTTGTCAAAAAATGGCAGCCTCTGGGAGATGCTTATGTACAGAGGCACAACTCCCCTGGAAGCAATGAAGCTGTTGAAAGGGCCATTCAGGTTCATGGAGGTGGTCACAATGGTTATGTTCCTCTGCATCATCCGGACGGCAAACGTGGCCACGCCACCGCCGATGTCTAGCCCAATCCTGATGGTCCCCGGCGGTTTCGTTGCCAGGACTTCATCAATGGTGAAGTCGAGGTCGCCATGGCTCTCGGTCGCGGTCCACCGGGACTTCTCCCGCCCCTCTAGGTCAAAGCAGTCCTTGCAGTCGTCAAAGCCTTTCTGCCGGTGCTTCCGGTTGATGAGGCAGTCGTAGTCCTTGCACTTGTAGGCAGTCCACACCACGGAGTTATCCGAAGGAGTTGTCCAGATGCACGTCGGATAAGGATAAGGCTCAACATAGTCGGGAGGTGCAGTGGGGTGGCAGCGGCGGCGGGGGAGGGGCTCGCAGCCACGTAGGAGTAACTTCTGCGCGAGGAGCTCGTCGTCGGGGCAGGATCCATTGATGGGGTACGTCATGAAGTGGTGGAGATCGTCTGGGAACCTTGTGCAGCCGCTGCCAACAGGAGGGAAGATTTTATCGGAGTCGAAGTTGGAGCTGAAGCCGAAGGGGAGGGATTGGCCTGATGTGAAGGCGAGGAACTCGGGGGGGAGATCTTCGGTGGTGTCGGACCGCTTGAATTCATCGTGTGAGACTGTGGTGGAGGGAATGCTATCTGTTGAGGTGGCTCTACCGGTGGCGGCCAGGACGGAGGAAGTGAGGGAGCAAGAGGAGTGGAAGGCGGTGGCGAGGAAGAAGGTGAGGAGATTGGTGGAGAGGAGGACGGCGAAGAAGAGAGTGGTGGAGAGAGAGCGGGGCTTGTGACGGTGAGGTGAGTCCATCCCCGATCCAATTGGTGTTTGCAAGTCCTTCCAACTTTTGCACACCAATGGTTTCACTCAGAAATGGACTCAGCAGTGGGCATGGTTTTTAGCAGTTGCAGGGTTCAAGTGCTTTGTAGCATATGGAACAGTACAAGCAGCATTGACTGAATACTAGAGTTTCATTTAGACAGGCATCGATGTGATTACTTTCCAATAAAGAATGAGCAAGAGGCGAGTCACAGTGGTGAGAAGCAATTAAAGTAATGGATGCTTTGGTGAGGTTAAGTATTGGAAGCTTGTGGAAGGTCAACGGTTGGGGAAGCTTCCATGAAGTTTTGTTGTTCAGACTCTCTGCTCTTTTCTTCTTCTTCTTTGCAGCAGACATGAATCCATTGCTGGCGGATCTCCTGTTCGATTCAAACTCGAATGCAGAGGAAACTAAAGACCCGGAATTATGCGTCTGCGCAAGCATCAGCCTACTTAATGTAATCACCAACTAGCATCCATGAATAAAAAAGAAAAGCCTTCTCGTTTTAAGGACAAAAAATCAACAAAACAAAAATCTTAAACTTGTTACTTGCTAGTTACTCAAAACTTGTCGGTTGTAATCCAAAGGTTACGCCGTTCATCCGTTTGCCAAGCAGAATCCAAAGTTGACTGGCAAGAACGAGTAGAATTTCCTTGGGTTCTGACAGCCACAGGAAAAATAGCACTTTCTTCTGTTGTGTTGATCTCGAAAAATATGAAAAGTTTAGTTTTACATAGATGGGCACTTCAATTCAAACGCACATGGAACGAAGAGATCACGTGCATATCCCCCCAATCCACGCATCATCGCTTACCAATTCTTCAGTATTAAAACATCGTAGAAGCAAATTTTCAATAACCTATTGAAAAATTTCGGGTATTTAATACTATAGCAAAGTCTGATTTCAAGTCCTGGAAAGAACCGAGAATTGAGTGTAAAATTCAGGTAATCACGGGTTACTGAAGAAAGTGCAGGAGAAAAGTTTGAAGTAGAGCCGGTAGATCTTTCGATGGCTCATGGAAACGCTTTGGACATGGAAAAGAGACAACATGGTATTCGCAAATTGATTAGACGATAAATAGAATAAGGGAGGAACTTAGTCCAGATGAAGTGTTAAGAATTTGGTAATTTTTATTGAAATCAAATACGTAGAAGACTGTCCATTTCTGGGTCATATATTCTCACAAAAGCGAAGGTAACTAGAGTTGGATTTAACAGATGAACTCAAAGATGTCCTAAGGGAGGAAGAAGAGCTCTGGTGGATGAAATTTTGGAAAAAGCTGGCTGCAATCTGGTCACAGGATCATCAAATCGTCGTGGTGGAAACCGCATTGCCCAACTCCTCGTTAAAGATCTGTACTTTTTTTTTTCCCTCAACGTTTCACCACAGTTTTCACAGCCACAGTTCCAGACAGCTTCCTTGCTATTAACAAACTTGCAGTCTACTTTTATCTGCTCCACCTGTGGAAGAGGTTGAGCCTGCTCTTTTGGTCCCTGAAACCTTGGAAGACAACCGGACCTCACGGTCGTCAAGTAGAATATTTTTCTAGAAACTAGATATATGTTTCATGTAGGTCGCATCTGCCCGGATGGAACCTTACTTAGATTTGCCCGGTTCTAAACATTATATATTCTCCGCCGCTGTTCATTACCGACCCATAAGCCTTTGCAGGCTGATATGGGTTTACGGCTATAGGAAATGACCTACATGATAAAGCTTATGATCGCTTAGAATGGTCCTTCATCCGTCAGATGCTCAGTTGAGCTGTGTAACCTCAGTTGAACACTCTGTCCTAAAGAAAGGAGAGAAATCAGCTTATATCCCTTTCTCCTTACCTGTTCATCTTGAGCCTTCAATATCTCTCGCAATTTGTTACTAAAGCCATTGAGTCAAAAGAGTGGCAACCGATTCTGGTGGGAGAAACTTTTTGCGGATGACCTTAATGCTCTTTGCAAAAGTTAATGAAAGGACTTGCCGATCCATCGCGAGTACACTAGCAGAGTTCTGCTTGGAATCGGGCTATGTCATTCAATGTGAGAAATCACAAGCTTTCTTTTCCTCCCAAATACAATATTCACTAAAAGCTACTATTGCCCTATTCTTGGTACCAAGAAAACCAAGAAACTGGGGTCTTGGCCAAGAAACTGGAATTATTATCGAGGGAAAATTTCAAAAAATGGCCCGAAGTGCCTTCATTTTCTAAAATATGAGCTTGAAGTTGACCTTGTTTTAAATAAGGGCCTGATGTGCATTCATTGCCTCAAATAAGGGCATGAAGTAGATATTATTTCAAATAATGGCGTGACCTTATCAGTCGCAAAAAAGGGCCCGACTCACCAGTTAACAGGGGCATTTTGGTCATTTAACATTTTTTTTATTTTTTTATTTATTTTTCCTTTTTCGATTTTTTCAAAAAAAAAACTGAAAAGAAAAAAAAAAGAAGAAAACATAGTGGCCGTCGCCCCACCGGCGTTGGGGCGGCGGCCACAGGCGGGAGGGAAGCCCCCTCCCGCCTGTGTTTTCTTTTTCTTTTTTTTTTAGTTTTAGTTGTTATTTTAATTTTTAATTTAATTTAACTAAAATTTGGTTAAATGTGTATTTTGACAAAAATATCCCTGATTGGCCGGAATATTTAGCCGATCGGCCGACCGGCGAAGTGAGGCCCTTATTTGAAACGGTCATGGCTACTTCAAGCCATTATTTGAGATAATGATAGCACTTCAGGCTCTTATTTGAAACAAAGACTACTTCATGCCATTATTTGAGAAAATGAGAGCACTTGGGGCCCTTATTTAGAATTTTTCCTTTTATCGATGTGTTTCTACACAACCTGCAAGCTCACAACCAAACTTTGTACTCACCAATGATTGCGGGTCACTGCTCCAAACATTCGCAGACGTGCCGGTCGTCCAGTGTGCTACTGCGATATGGGCTACTGCGAGGGGAACCGGTGTGCTGATGCCCTAGCCAAGTATGGGGTACTACTGAAGAGTCTTTCTCTTTGTTTTCCCATGTTCCTAGGATTATGTCATCTAGCTCCTTTATGGATTTGCTAATGCCTTGCAATAATTGATCACATATTTGCCGATTCATACGATCAAGATATGCAATTATGTAAAACTTAGGGAAATTTAACAAAGCAACTTGGCGCTAGCACTATTCACCCATTTCTCTCTCTTTCTTCACCCGACTGGCACTGTTTCTCTTCTTCGATTTTCTGCGATTCCCTATGATAGATCGGTCGATTTTTTCTGAATTTTGGTGTCGTAGGTCGCCCCTCCCCTCTCTCTCTTATCACTGGTGGGATCTCGAAGTGGTGCCTCCCTCTCGACTTTATGGTAGATCTGAATTGAGAATCCACGGCCGCTCGACCCCCAACTTGAGATGAGGTAGTCCTGCAAATGCCTTCTGTTATGGCGAAAGCCAAGCATTCTGAGAATCAATTGCCCTCGAAGCAATTACCTGGTGTCCGCTTTGGGACTTCCGTTGCTGTCTCGACCTCTGCTGCAATTTCTGACCCTGTGAAGGGAAAATCTATTGCGGCTTTAAGGGGTACTGGAACTTCGTCAGTCAAGATTTTTGAGCCGCATGTTTTACGCCCTAATAGGCATAGCCGTAGCCGTGGCAGGGCTTCTTCTTCCAAGCCACCCCAAATCCCCGCTACTGCTTTTGAGGATGCAAACCGTCCCGCACAACTGTCATGGGCTTTTGTGGCTAAATCTGCACAAAAAGGGTACAATCTAACCTATATTCCTCCCACTACTGTTGGTGATAGAACTGTAGTGAGTATCTCTAAGGAAATTCTGGAGGCTACTAACCCCAAGTGGAAGGAATACCGTGTAGGATATTATGTCGGGAAAAGACTCCCTTACAAACTCACTGAATCGGTTGCCAAGCACTTTTGGGGGCCGCAATTGTCTGAAGTGTTGACTAATGATGATGGGTTCTATTTTTTTCATCTTCCGAATGCTGAGTTCCATCGTAAAACTCTTGATAGTGGACCTATTACTATCACAAGGGTACCCTTAACCCTCCAACAATGGCACCCTCTATTGGACCTCAAAAGAGGCCAACATGATTCTCTACCTGTTTAGGTTCGGCTAAGAAATATTCCGTATTCCTTGTGGTCTGCTCCTGGCATTAGTGCGGTGGCTAATGCGATTAGCAAACCCCTATATGTTGATATGCAAACTGAAAGCATGAAGATGATCTCCTATGCCTGAGTTTGCATTGAGATCAAAGCACATCAGCCCCTTTGCAAATCTGTCGAGGTATTATTGAATGGTGCTACTCGTACGATCAATGTGGAGTATGAATGGAAGCCTGTTTCGTGCTCCACTTGTGGTACTTTCGGGCTTAAGTGCCCCCCCACCAGCACTGATCACATTATTGTCCCGACGGTTGTAACATCGGCTACTATTAAAACTATGCCTCAGCATTCTAGTGATAGTTGGAAAAATGTTGGCAGGAGGCAGTCTCGCTCACTCTCTAAGCTTGATGCGTCTAACTTTGATGATAATGGAGGGACACTGGATATTCCTTCTACTCTTGCTTATGCTGATCAGATCCCCCTATTGCCTGGACCTGTTCTGACTTCTCGCGCTACTTCTATTGCATCTACTGATTCATAGGATATTCTTGGGGAGGTGGGCAGTAATATAGGCAGTGAGGAAGATAAGGATCCTCTCCTAGCCCACCTGATCACACGCAACAAAGCTGCTAAGTCTCAAGGAATCGGTGCTGAACTTGGAATATATGAGGTAAAGTCCCATTCCTTGGCGGTTCAGCTGCAATCCAATATCAACTCTGATAGCAGCCATAGTTCTCCTAAGAAGGCCAAACCCACTTTTAGGAAGAAACGGGGTGGTCACAAGAAACGGTAACTCTCACTCTCCCTTGTATATATGTATATAGGAGTGTGGAACATTAGGGGTCTAAATGACCCCCTCAAACAGGCTGAAATCAGGAACCTCGTTAGATCCAATAAGCTTTGCTGCGTTGGTATTCTCAAGACTAAGGTACCCATGTCTCTGTTCGCAAGCATCTCTTCTACTCTGCTGCTTAGTTGGAAGTGGATTGCTAACTATAATTACTCACATCGCAGGAGAATTTGGATTGGATGGGATCCTCTAAATGCAGACTTTGTTTTTTCTTCCTCGTCCTCACAGATCATTCACGGGGATCTGCGTCTCCTAACTATTAATAAGGCCTGCTGCTTTTTGGTGGTTTATGCGGAACACATCTTTGTCTCTAGACGGACTCTATGGAGTGATCTTGTCCAGACCAGTGTGGCTTTGATCGACGCTCCTTGGCTTATTTCTGGGGATTTCAATGCTATTAGAGACCCTTCTGACAGACTTGGCAGCTCTAATTGTTGGATCCCCTTTTTGATGAATTTGGTCAGTGCATTGTTCAAGCCGGCTTAGAGGATCTCAGGTATATTGGCCACAGGTACAGGTGGTCGACTTCTTCGGGTGCTCTTCGTAAACAAAGGAAGATTGATCGTGTCCTTATTAACGCCTAGTGGAGTAGTGATTTTTCCTTCTCCGAGACTTCGTTTTTGGCTCCCGGGGTTTCCGATCACACCCCCATGATTATTAAGATCATGTCCCCCCCCCCCCCCCCCCCAAATCCAAGAGGCCTTTTAAGTTCTTTAACTTTTGGATGTCTCACCCTTCATTTTTTACCTTGGTCTCTCAAGTGTGGGATATCCAAATGGTTGGAACTCCTTTGTTCATCCTATGCCGAAGGCTTAAGGTACTCAAAAGTCGGCTCAAACTACTCAACAAGGACTCCTTCTCTGACATTTCGGCTTGTACATCCTCAGCAAGGATTGCATTATCCTCTATCTAGGATTCCCTAGTCCTGGATCCCCTCAACTAGTTATTGGCTAATCAAGAGGGAGAGCAGCTCTGAATCTTCTCAGATTTCAGAATCCAAGAGGAAGCCTTCTATAGGCAGAAATCTCGGATTTGTTGGCTCAAGGAGGGAAATCAAAACACTAAGTACTTTCAACGAGAAGCACCTTGGTAATAGAATCCTTTCGATAGTGGACAGCTCTAGTATTCTTTTGACCTATCCGAATTCAGTACAGCAGCACATTGTTTCTTACTTCGAAGGCTTGCTCGCTCCAACTACCTGCCTGCTCGTCCTTTTGTTCAAGACCTAAGGTCAGTTATTAGGCATTTCCTTGACTCTAAGGACTCGATAAATTCTCCAGTTGATCTAGACTTAGGCCTAATGTGACCAAGAGTGAGGTATTTCTTTCGGAGGGTTCTGAGGAACTTCGGGGTCAGCTGCTATCTTCACTCGGATTCCATGAAGGGATACTGCCGTTCCGGTATATTGGTATTCCCATTATCACTTCAAGGCTCAGCAAGGTGGAGTGCAATTCCTTGGTGAACTCAATTACCGCTAAAGCCCACTCTTGGTCTCAACGGTTTCTATCATTTGCCGGTCGCCTACAACTTATCAAGTCAGTACTCCATGCCATCCATGTTTTTTGGGCTAATGTTTTTACCCTTCCCAAGTCTGTATTATCGCGTATTGAGCAAGTTCTTTGACAGTTTCTCTAGAAGGGTCCAGATTTGGGCGTAGGCGACGCTAAAGTGCCATGGGATGATGTTTTCCTCCCCAAAGATGAAGGTGGATTGGGCATTCGCAGGCTTATTGATTGCAACCAGGCTGCTATGCTTAAGCACATATGGATTCTCCATACCAACAAGGAATCATTGTGGTGTAAATGGATACACACAAATTCTTTGAAAAGCAAGAATTTCTGGATTGCTTCTAAATCGACTTTCTGTTCGCGGGCTTAGAAGAAAATCGTTGACCTCCGCGCGGTTTTTCAACACCATTTTAGTTGGCGTATCGACAATGGTTGCACTGCTTCCTTCTGGTTTGACTCTTGGCACCAGAGAGGATCTCTCTACAAGTATTTTTCGGACATGGAGATCTAACGTTTTGGTATCTCTCGAAAGGTTGCGGTTTTTGAATTCCTCTCCATAAATTCGCATCCTTCTCATGTCACTGCCACACTTGAATCCTGGACTGAGGCTCTCCCATCCCTTGCTCCAATGAGTTGTGATCGTTTCTTATGGAGGGGTCATCGTTCTGGGGTCTTCTCGATTGCTACGGCTTGGGACATCATCCGACGTAGAGGTTAGGTTGTACCTTGGTACTCCTTTATATAGGACCGGTGTATCACCCCTCGACATTCCTTTCATCTCTGGATTATTACTCTCAATAGGTTGCCGACTCAGGTACTATTGCTAAACTATCGTAGAATTCTTGATGGTTCTTGTGCTTTTTGTGGTTGCCGGCCGGACTCTGCCGACCACCTCTTTTTCGGATGCTATACCACGGGTGCCCTTGCTCTCTTCTGGGCCACCAAATGTAATCTGGCTTGGCATAATCGTTGTTGGCACGACAATCTACATTGGGCTATGCAGCATTTTCGGGGCGAACATTTTCAACAGATTATTGCTCGGTTTTCTTTCGGCGCTTTATGTCACATGATCTAGACGGAGAGGAATCACATCCTATTTCGAAATCAGATCCAACCCATGTCGGCTCTTAAGAAGCACCTTGAAAAGGTGGTCAGGGACAAGGCGTTGACGTTTAAACATGTGGAAGACACCCCTCGTAACCGGAGGATGCAAGAAAGTTGGGGCATTTCTCCGTTAGTTTTTGCTTGAGGTTCGGCTGGTGTTCAGTCTTGTCTTTGCTTTTGGACGCCTGTCTTGGCCTTTTTGCTTACTTGTGTATATGTTTGGGTTTTGCACCCCCAGCTTCTCATTCATTTTACACCCACGACACCCTTGCACCTGTCATGACATTTTCTAGTGTCACTACGAGTGCGAGGTTTGTGTGTTTGGGTTTCTTTTTGTAGTACGCGCTTTGGTTGGTTAATATATTACTTACCTTACCAAAAAAAAAAGATATGCAATTATGTGAGAGAAAGACGGTACAATCAGTGTGCTTGATAATTTCGAGCACAAATACGCAACACCATCTAGCAATTTGATCCACCTTAGGAGGCAATCAATCGCGCCAAATGTGATTGTGCTCAGGATTTGTGTGTAAAAGAACGGCATAAAACTTAAGAACTTTTCTTGGTCTCTACTGTAGTTTCCATTTTCCAATTTTGGCATTCTTCGAGTATATCATGTACCTAATGGAATTCCATCGAAATCATTGTACAAATTAGCAAGAAAGTATGCGATTCGCGATCAAAATTGCTTGTATTAATCTCAATTCGACTAATTAGAAGAGTCAGTTTTATAATTCCCGTCTTTTGTACATCTTCTGATGATCTAGCTTAATGAAAGAATGGGTCAAAGCTAGGCCAATCAATATGGCCTTTTCAGATACTTGAAATCCAGAGAAGAATCCACACAATCCACCCGGTCATTGTACAGATTCATCAGCTTCAACAGCTCCCTCACGCTCTCCTTCGCGCCCTCCCCACAACCCACCTGCAACAGCACCAACATCTTCTGAAACCCACCCACTTGGATCGCCTCTATCAGAGCTCTCCTCTCATCACCCTCTTCGTTCTTGCACAGCTTCCACAGGATGGCAACCGCGAAGTCGGTCGCCAAGTTGGACACCCTCAGGATCTTCTTGACCAAGACGGGCATGGTCAAGGCATGGCCAAAGGCCTCCTCCCTCCCTTCTCTGGTCTCGCAGAGGAGGTCAAGAACTCCCAAGACCCTCTCGCACACGCCCTTGTCTGACGAGTCCACAAGAAGGTTTATCAGCAGAGGGACAAGACCCAGATGCAATAACTTTGACCTTGTCTTGTCACTGTTTGGAGAGTGAGAGATCATGTTGAACAAGGCCACTAGAGAAGCATTCGTTGCGGTTGGGCCAATTGGCTCTCTGATCATCCTCACCAATGCCTCTTCAATGCCTTCAACTAGTGCCCTGTGCCTAATCCGATCCGACGAGATGGCTTCTTTCAGCACCAGGACGGCGTTTTGCCTGGACGACAGGTCGTCGCAGTTCAAGAATCCTAGGATGCAATGTAAGGACGTTGCCGATCCTAGCCTGGCGAGACCCTCCTCGCTGACCGGCCTCACGTGCGCCAATGCCGACACGATCTCCTCGAGCAGCCCGCCGTGTCGTCCCTCTGTCGAGGCGCTCCCGAACAACTCGAGCGCCGCCGACAGTGCATCGCCAGCGCCGCCTTCTGTCGCGCACCGCCTGTTCCGCTCACTCTCCTTGACCCAAGACCTGATCTTCCCCACCAGTTGGTAGCACCTCTTCACGTCGCCGCGGTTAGCGGCTGCAGCGATCCTCTTGCAAGCCTCCGACACCTCGTACGGCGTGACGGGGATCCTCGGCGTCGGGATCCTCTCCACCCCGAGGGAGCAGTTCTCGACGCACCAGCTCTGGATCATCTTCCTTATGGCGTGGTTTGGGATGAGGTCGAAGCCGCCGCCGCCGAGCGGCTGCTTCGTGACGGGGCAGCTCGCGTTGCCGGCCTCGATCCACCTCTCGATGCTGCTGCGGTCGTACGTGATCCCGGTCGGCAGCGTGACCGGGTCCTTCATGAGGTCGAGCGATATCGGGCACCGGAAGGGCATCGGGACGGCGACCTCCGTGTCGAGGCTGGCCGCATCGATGCTCGAGTCCTCCTTGCTCTTGCCAGCGCGGCGACCGGCACCTCGTCTTCCCCAAGGCAAGACCATTTGTTGTCCTTGTGCGTCAGACAGACCAGAGAGAAAGATTCTGTTCTTGAGAGAATGAATGAATGTGTTTGTGTTCTTGCTTGCTGTGATGATAGAAAGAGGGAGGCTGAAATGGCTTTTTATATGGGAATGGTCATCGTGGGAAGAAAAAAAATTAAACGCGGGTCAAAATCAAAACTTTGGGATGTTGAGAAGACAGTCAGGATTGTTCAAAATCCTAGAGAGAGAGAGAGAGATCTCGTGGGAAGGTAATGAACGTTGACCGTTGAACGTTTGAACGAGGAAAGGAGGAGAACAGGAACGGCAACGCAGTCCAAGGATCGAGGCTGGTCTTCGATGCGTATGTTTTTTATTATTGGAGTCGGCTGAAGTTTGACCGGTTGACTCGGCCTCGGGAGAAGGTGGCGGGTCAAGCAGGCGGTGAATTGTTTATGGTTGTGGGTAGCTTACCTGCCAGCTTATAGCGCTCGGTAGATTTCGTGGTGGCACGGGTCGGTCTGACCCGCCCCCGAAGGGTTCGTCCACGTGGGTCGAGTTTGATTTTGACCAGCTTGGAATTATCACTTTCAAAATCGCAAATTTACACATGTGACCATCATTTTGAGGGAAGGAAAATGTGTTATTATTGATGGACGCACAATTGATCATGGCGCATACATTATTTTTATTCTCATGTACAGGATCAGCTTAACACATCGATTTCTCGATACATGATTAATTTAATGAGTTGAAGTAACAATTGAGAGGGTATTCGTTTCATAAGATTTCCGATTGCTTTTCAAATATGAACACCAATTTTAGTTGATAACGAATACTGATGAATCGATGATGTCCAAATTTGTTTGTTGGGAATCGAAGGAAAGTAGGGGCCCTAAATAATTTGACTCGGAAGGATTGAAACTGAGGTGAAAAAAACCGAAAATCTAGGCGCTTTCCAGTGCGCGAGTTGGGTGAACTCTGTCAAACCGTGTTTCCAACTGGACCCAAGTCTGACCCTGCTGGCAAGTACTAATGAATTTGTGTAGCATTAAAGAAGTCAGTTTAATTGCAGGAAAATTACTAAAAAAGGTCCTCAACTTACTGTAATTATGTCAATTCAATCTTAAATCTTTTTTTATCAATTCAATCATAAACCTTTTATATTTGTGTCAATTCAGTTTATCATGCCAATTTTGACCGGCCGGCACTAACATGACACTACCGACGATGACATTGATTTTAATAATTTTTTGTTTTTTTTTTACTTTTATTTTTCTTCACTTAGGGCCAACGACGACCCTCCCCGGCACTAGGCTAGGGCCACGACGCCCTCGCCAGATCTAGTTGCTGGCCCCAGGTGAGGGCGTCGCGGCCCTCGTCCGGACCAAGCGAGGGCCGCGACGGCCTTGCCCAGTGCCGATGAGGGCGTCGCGGCCCTCACCCAAACTATTATTACAAAAAATATTTAAAAAAGTCCACGTCAACGTCGGCTGGCCAAAATTGATCGGAATAACTTGCAAAAGTTTTAGGACAGAATCAGCAAAAAAAGAAAACTGTTTATGACTGAATTAACACAATATCAATAGGTTTATGACTTTTTTTTATATAATTTTCACGTTTAATTGCAGGCGGGTAATTTAACTAAATGGTTCATGATTAAAATACTTAACAACGAATAATGCATTGACCACTCACATAAAAAGCCGATTTCTCCGAAATTGTGAGGCCTTCGTGATCTGATCTTCCTTTATTCGAACAATATTTTTTTTCCCCGGGAAATTGGTCATAAAAAAGCGAAAAGCAAGTGAGGGTCCTTAGAATATTTCTTTTCCATTATTCAAATAGACACGCAATTTGCAGGTCACGTAATTTAATCAGGAAAAAGAATGAAGAAACAAGCTATCCAGCATCGATGAGAAAAGGTGCTAATCGGCTGGACCATCATCACGATCACATATCGCATCGGAACCAAATAATATTCTCGGGAACAGAAATATGTTTAGTAACGTCAATTAATTTTTCTGTTTCCGGGAACAGATCAGAGTCAGGGAACAGATTCGAAATAGAAACAAGAAACAAAAAGACAAAAAATAATTCACTTTTGCTCAGAAATTATTCTCGAAAACAGATTTGTTACCAAACATGATCAAACCAAGAACGTGTTGAACTTCATGAACGGGCGACGTAAGAATCCGTCTTCTTATCAGTTAAAGAAATCGTTCTGCTTTTGGCCGTCAATCATCAGTAAGTTATTCCCCTCTCTCTTGTCACCCTTGCAACTATTTTAGACTAATCTTTACGAGTCCGTCTTGGGATTTATGACTTATTTATGAATGATCTCTTTCTAGTGAATTCAAATAAAAACTATTTTTTTTTTTCCTGGCGTTCTAGATGGAAAGATTTTCAATTGTTATCTTCTCCCCCTTCCTGTTCGTGTCTTCTAGATTTACTCCATCTAGGCCTTTTTCTTTTGCTTCAAATGAGGTGGATACCCTGCACGCGACATGTTTGTATAATGTCTTTATAAATTTGAAATCGAATCAAAAGCATTTTAAGCGGCTGCGGCAGCGACGGACTCGTTCAAAATGAGTAGGAAAAAGTACCAAAAAATTCTAAACTTATTGCACTTGTACCAATTTAGTCCCGAACTTTTCAATTGTACCAATTGAGTCCAGATTTGCCAATGTCTTCCATCCAGTCAATTTTGACTAAAAATCGCCGACATAGATATCGACCATCCTACATAACATGATCGGCACTGACGTAGATAAATTTTTAAATTTTTTACTTTTTTTTCTTTCTAAGTTTTTTTTTTTACAACTCTGGGCTGGCGAGGTCGCCGGCTGACCATCTCCAGCCACGGAAGAGGGCATCGCAGCCTCGCCAGCCCACAATTGCATAAAAAAAAAAGGAAAGAAAAAAAGTAATGAAAAATTAAAAAAAAAAACAAAAAAAAATAATCACGTCAGTGATTTTCTGCCAAAATTAGCCGGATGAACTATATTGGCAAATAGTCAAAAGGTTTTGGACTCAAGTGGAATAATTAAAAGGTTTATAACTGAATTGGCACAAGTGCAGTAGGTTTAGAAAAAAAAAATTGATACTTTTCCCAAATGAACAGTAGTCATGTTTTTTTTTTTTTTTTGGATTAGAAATAACATTTCATTTCATTCACTTCCTCAACAGTAGTCATGCTTCAAACTAAATGTTGTGCTATGGGTACGGAGCTCCTATAAGGTCGCTAACGCAGGATGCCCCGATCTCACCTTTGTTACTCGGACATATGAAAGTAACAGTACCATTCAATTCAACCTCTCTTCTAGAAATAGTCTATCGGCCTATACTTTCTTCAATCACCCTTTATTCAACACTTGGGTTTCGAGCTGATTTGTTTGTGCGTGCGAGTCATCTATCTCACTTAATTTAATAATCAAGTACCCCCCCTCATTTATTTTGTTTGATCTCCGGATTATTATAACGAGGAGATCAATTTATTCAAATAAACAAGGGCATCGCCACGTAAGAGCAAGCATTGACATGTCGCGAATTAAGAAAATCGCGGAACCCATGTAACATTCGCCAAAATATACTAAGAAAAACTCAGGACGATAGCGCTGATGGTGGTGATACCCCTCGCGTGGCTCGTATAATATCAAACTGACGTGTATAATTGGCCCAGAAGACAATTAATTACAAGCTTGCGGTTCCTGTTGGATGATAAATGTGCAGTCTGCAGTGATTATTTAATATTTAACATATTATATACTAGAAATAATTCTTGTGCATTAAGGCTCCGTGTGTCCCGCGAAAAATGCGAGGTTTTCGAAAAACATTTTCCGGAAAATGACAATGTTTTGCGGTGTTTGGCTAAACAATGAAAAAGATCTGGAAAATGTTTTCCATCGTTTGGTATGGAAAATTGGATTTGATTTGATTTTCCCCCATGGACTCCTTATAATAATTTTTTTGAATAGTTCAAATTTTTAATTATTTTAATTATTTTAATTTTTTCTCTTTTCTTTTTTTCTTTTTATTTTTTTCCTTCTGGTTTCAGCGGATCACCAGCCACGTTGACCTGCCGAGCCTTGACCTCGCTGGCCCGCGTCATGGCTGATTGTCGGGC
This sequence comes from Lenwebbia sp. NSW1173648, assembly GCA_029784005.1. Classification (NCBI taxonomy): domain Eukaryota; kingdom Viridiplantae; phylum Streptophyta; class Magnoliopsida; order Myrtales; family Myrtaceae; genus Lenwebbia; species Lenwebbia sp. NSW1173648. Next base: position 25,478,241 of record JARCGZ010000009.1, on the reverse strand, counting down.
GGTCGGCCGTCGCCTAGGTCCACAGTCGACAAAGGAAGGAGGCAAGAGCGGCGGGCGGAGGAAGAAGGAGGAAGAAGGAGAAAAGAAAAAATTAAGAAAAATAAAAAAAATTAAGATAAGAAAAAAAATAAAAAATAAATAAAAAATAAAAGAGGAAAATTTTAAAAAATAAAATAAAATAAAATAGAGGAGGAAGGAAGGATGAGGAGAGGAAAATATTTTCCCCACTTTTGAAGGGGTTTTTTTTTTTTCCATGGGTGGAAGATGTTTTCCTATACTAACTTATTTTCTGCAAACTAAACTTCGGAAAATCCGAAAAAAGTTTTCCTGGAAATTGTTTTCCGCGAAAACAAACGAAACCTAAATGCTTTGAAATTTTAATGGAGGGAATCTTTTCTTTTCCGGATGAAAACTTAAAACCTTTTCCAAAAAAAAAATTGTGAAAATTTGAAGGGAAATATCTTGTTCTACTTAGTAAAATTGACGTGTGAATGAGAAAATATTTTCTAGAAAATTAAGAGATGGATTTTATAAATGTTAATAAAGTTATAGATATTCTATCTATTTAAAGTAATATCTAAAGTAATAAGCAGTAAATCTAAATACCACGAGAAGTAGAAAGTAATTAATCTATATTTTTATATAAAATTTACTCTAAAAAACTTCAATTAATCCTTCATTTGAGTCCATGTTTATCTATATGTTTTTTAAACATAGATCTTCTCCTATATTTGATAAACATAGTTTTTAGAGAAGATCTATGTATGAAAAACTTATACGAGGCATGGGGCAAATACAAGAGTTTGGTAGATTATTTTCCAAAGTGGTTCGGGGGGAGAGGCAAGCCAATCTTGAGCTAAGTATTTGTTACGTTGGGCCTTCGCCAACCAGTCTGCGGCTCTACTCGCTTCTAGGCTACAGTACTCCAGAGAAAGATCTACAAAGCCCAGCAACTTTGACTTAGCCTCAGTGATAAGCTGGTGCGCTTCCCATAGGAAGTGATCTGCTCCCTTCAAAGTGTGAACCAAGCTTAGATTGTCTGACTCTAAGTAGATTTTTTGTCCTCTTCGTGCGACCAAGAAGTCTAGGGTTTCAACCGACGCTCTTGCCTCCGCGAGCTCTGCTGAATTAACTTTAACAGATCTGGCGAATCCGTCCACCAAGCGACCGCGATCATCTCTGCAAATGCAGCTGATGGCCGGCTCGGGGCAGGTTGACGGGGTAATAATAGTCTGAAAACTTTCCCATCATGAAATAATTGGAAAAATCACATGCGTGGTCCCTAAAATTTGACCATTTTCCAGTTTAGCTCTTGATCTTTGAAAGCTGCAGCTTTAATCCCGTAATTCCACTTTCGTGTAGATTCAATTGTGATTGTCATTTAGCTCTAAGTACGAGTCACGGTTCTATTCTGATTAAAACTAATTACAACACAGTCAAATATTCGACGGCTTAATTTCTTAAAAAATCCTCAACTTTAGGTTTAATTTCAATTATGCCCTAAACTTTTTTTATCTAGAAAAAAATCTCAAACTTTAGGTCAGGTCCAAATTTGTCCCGAACTTTTATTAATCTAAAAAAACACCTCAAACTTTATATCCAATACCAAATCTACCTCGGACTCTTTTTTTGCCTAAGAGAAAAATCAAAAATTTTTACTCTAATCTCAAATTTGCCCCCGTTGGCCCCCTGACCAAGAATCACCCATCCTCGTTTCTAATTTTCATATCCTAGAATGGTTTCATTTTTTAGATAATTTTTCGTGTTACCTTACTGATGTGGATTTTTTTATCGACGTGGAAATGCCACGTCAAAGTTGGGACTAGACCATGAGGGAAAATTTGAGAATAGATTGAAATTTGGCATTTTTTTTAGACAAAAAAATTCGCAATAGATTTGGGATTAGACCTAAAGTTTGGGATTTTTTGTGAGGAAAAAAAAATTTGGACCTAAAATTTAGGAATTTTTTTCAAGATAAAAAAAATCGAGGCTGAATTGGTACCAGAAAGTTTAGGGCTTTTTAGGGAATTATGCCCATATTCGAATGCCGTGGCATAAAAGTGAAACCTTAAAGAGGATAGCGTCTCGATTCTTGCATATCACAGAGCGAACGATGAAAACTTTGTAATTTAGGGACCACATATATTATTTTTCATTTTGAGCGAGTAGCCTATGTTACACGCACACTCTCCGGAGGCCTCCGTGTCGGAGAGTGTCGTGTCGTGTTGGACACTCTCCGACACCCCGACACTTTTCGACAATCTCCAACATGCGATCAACACGTGGTCAGCGCTCCAGACACGCCAGCAACACGCGAGTCCAGCATCCCAACACGCCATTTCGAACGCACGGGGTCAATTTTAAGCATTCTCAATAAATTATGAGTCAAAATGTAAATCTATAAAAATATATTTATTTATTTACTTAAGTCATATATCCAGCCACCCCAAAATTAATATACCCAACCAGCCCAAAAAAATCTAATCGTGAATCCCTAATAGAAAAAGGAGAAGAAACTCACCGTTGATATAATGATAATTTATCATGTATATATAAAAAAATATACATTTAATATATAATGTGTCCCAACGTATCGAAATTCTTTATTTTTTGAGAAATCACGTGTCAGCGTGTGGTGTCGCGTCGTGTCTCGTGTCGCGTGTCATGTCGGTGCAACATAGGTAGTAGCATTGTGATTCGTCCTCAAAATCTTGCAAAGTGGGGTCCCTAGGGTGTCAAGTTGAACGTCCAATAAAAAAGCCAAAAGTATGGAAATAACAAAAAAAAAAAAAAAAACATAAGAGGGACAAAAGAGAAACATGTTAGAGAACCCCCACAAAACTGGCCTTGTATCCACTTAATTAAAAGAACGTAAAGCGGAAGATTATAATTCTTGTATATTTCTATATACCATAACGAAGATTACATCAACTTATTTTTAGGCTTTATGAGATCAATAGAGAATGCAATATATATTAATCAAGATCCGCATAATAAAAAAGAGATATACGAGCAATCTTAATTGATATTAAAATCAATAAAATTATCGAATATCTCATATCAATCATGAGGCGGGCGAACCACGGCACTTGCTGTTTAAACTTCTCAAGAGTCAAGACCAATGTGACCGTACAAGAGAAGAAAAACATTAATAAATCCGCTAATTTAGGTGAGCTTTGAGTGATTGATGGATGTGCTTCAACGAGCTTTGGAATCTCCCGCACTCCCCCAGTGGAGGCACGACCAGGAATAAACAAACGCGAGCCACTATCTAAAAAGTTGGTGGTAGAAGATGACGATGATTTCTTTTTATTAATTTTTTTCGATTAAAAAAATGTAAAGGGTGCTCTATAATTACACCTGACAATGATTAAAATAAGCCTTTTTTAGATAATCACGGTATTTGTTTAATCTAATTAGCCAGTAAGATGTGGAGATGGGATAGTGCGTGCAGGGTGACAAGGACGATGGGGGGGGGGACCATTCGGAAAGGCCAGCAGTTCCTCGGGACGCTCGGAGATGCTTAGGAACGAACGAACGAACGGCCGTTCTCGGGAAGCGCTTTTCGAGCGGCGCGGAACGTGAAGCTGTCGGAGATTGCCGAGACTGGAGCCAATGGTGTTGGTGTTTGCCATTGCCCTGTGTTTCTGGTTTTTCACGTGGGATCCGAATGTGTGATGGAGTCAAGAGAGACAGAAGACAAGGTTGTCGTGTGAACCAGTGATTCAATTTCCCCCTCACTTATTAATCCCCCTACTATTTTAATCAAAGTCTCATTTAAATGAATAAAAAAAGCATGATATTAGCTGGACAGACATAAGGAAGAGGAGAGAATAATAATATTGGTCTTGTCTTTGTAAGAAACCATTTTCATTCTGCGAATAATCTTTTTACCGGTGAATTTCTGCCCCGTGCAAGCGAGCGTGCACGCACGCACGCACATATATACATTTATAGGGAGTCATAAAATTTATGTAACATGTGTTATACTCGGCCTGCACTCTATGTAGGGCGGCTTGCCTCGCCCCATCTCGTTTCGCATAATGCTACCGTGTCCCGTGCCTTTCGTAAATTTATTTGCATCTCACGTGTTGTAAACTCAGCGGGAGATATACAAATTCAACATCATACAAAAGTTCCTTTGATCGTCAAGTATCCTTCAAAATATGAAAAGTAATGTAGGGTGAGATAGTAGCTTAGCCATAACATCACAAAGAATGAAGAACAACATAATAATGAAGGCTATTATGTTTGTAGGTCGAAGATGCCTCATTTTTTTTTTTTTGGCCATCATTATTTTCTTTTTCTTCGCATGACTAATATTATCATACTCATTTTTAGAATGGATTTTTTTAAAAAGAGTACTCTCGGGCACTTACTAAGTATAGTAGAAAATTTTTGATAAAAAAAAATAGTACGAAATAAAGGTTTCAATTTTCAGGATACCGATCACATAATTTACAGGGTTTGTTCATGAGGCGCTTGCCTAATAGAATTCTTTTTCCCCTTTCTCTAGGGCACAAATTTAAAAGCTTATTATAGACAAGTCTTATGTGCCGGTGCCACACATGAAGTGGATCAACCATGGCGCTTTTTTACGTGCAATTTGCATCGCCTTTCAAGATTTTGTTGAGATTAAAGCTGGAAGAATAATTATATTTTTTATGGGCTAATTAATAATCTTATTGGGTCGTGCGTCTCATGTGGATAGGGCAGAAAGAAGAGTACTTTGGGTTCTGCCAAGCCAACACATCGTACGTTATGAGTCCCATGGGTGTTTGTTTAAGGCCCTCGAGGGACGCGAAGCAACGAAAATCCAACAGATTCCTTAAAAAAAGGTTACGACTCTGATAGATTTAGATAACAATGTTTATTCAGTGAGAAGGTTGAGTACAACAATAACTGGAGTACAGAGTTAACCATCATCGATGCTACTATATACGAAAAAAATATCATCAAGTACAAATGAATGTGAACCATCGGCGGAGAAAATCATCGAAAAAGTCTTAAATCTATTGTAATTTGTGTTAATTTAATTTTAAGTCTTTTCTTTCGATTTAATTATAAACTTTTTGCATTTGTACCAATTCAGTCCATTTGACCTGTCGACTCTGAGTGGCGTCGCCGGCGCTGATGTGGATAATTTTAATAGTATTTTAATATTTTTGACTGTTTTGTTTTTATTTTCTTTCTCATTTTTTTTTCCTTCCCTCTACCCAGCGAGGGTCGGCAGAGCTCGCTGGCCACTGGGCGAGGGCCGCAATGGCCTCACCGGCCAGTGGGAAGAAAAAAACAAAAAGAAAGAGAAAGAACATTAAAATAAAGAAAAAAAAAACCACAAAATATTACAATATAACTAAGAATTATCCATATCAGCGTCGACGACGCCACGTTAGCGACGGCTGGCCAAAAGGACTGAATTTGCACAATTCGAATTAGCAAAAAAAAAAATTTAAGATTGAATTGACATAATTGCAATAGATTTATGATCTTTTGGCAATTTTCCTCCGTCGGAGTGGTCGGCTCAACAGTAAAAGGATTATCAACCTTCCGAGAGGTCGTGAGTTCGTTTCACACCATAAACGAATTTCCTAACGACTTGTGGTATTTTGCCTATCTGTGACATATATCGTGTGGAAATATTTTCTTTTTTGTTAGCATTTTGTTGGGGCTTTATTAATGGACTTGCCGACCTTGGATCCTCGAGTCGCGGTCTGTACAAAACAATTTTGTCTTTGATAAGAATACTTTGTATTTGTAACGAGTGTGGAGCCCCTGTGATAACGCTAAAAGGGGTCACCAGCACGGCTCACCCCTTCCCCTGCCTTTTGTCAACAGTATGATCACCTCAAATTGGCAATCGAGAAGCCAAAGAACAAGAAGAGGGGAAGGTTATGATGTGAATATCCTAACTCCCGAAGTCTAACGTTGATAGTACTAGTTTGCTTGCTCGTCCGTTGCCCCTTTTTTTCTTTTCTTTTCTTTTCTTTCTAATTTTAAATTTGAAATTAAATATCACATTTAACACGTCATAATTATTATTATTTTTTATGAGCGAGGTTCCGCGCGGCCGGCGAGCTTCGCTCAACACAGCGGTGGAGCACGACTAGTTCTCGGGGGGCTAGCGCGGGAGCCCACCGACCACGACCCCCCACTTAAGACACCAGCGTCGAGGAGTTTCGAACCCAGGACCTCTCGTGAAAGGAACTGAACTCAAACCAACTCGGCCACCGGTCAGTGAGTGTCGTAAATTTAATAATAGTAAAATGCATTTTTTTTGGTCCTATCTCTAACTCTTATCTCTTTGACTTATGCTCTGCCTCTTTACAAAGCGTGGGAGTCGAACACCGCACCTATTATACTTGCGTTTCTACCCCCCAAATCCCTTTACCAGCAGGGTATAGTGCATTTGGATGTGGCAAAAAATTATAATTTGCTCATAAAGTATTTTCTAGTTATCTTTTAATTATTGCATTTGTTTTCTTGAATTATTTTCCTTATTCGGAGCGGCATGGATTAGTCATAAAGCAAACGATTGCATATTATCATGAAATGTCATATGGACAAAGAAAGTCTCCTCTTAGTAGGATAAATGCAATAAATGTCCAAAACTCTATTTAAGCATAGTATATTAGATAGGGACAATTAATTCCCCAGAAGTCACGGACAAAAATTTTCCTTTAACTAGTGGAGATGATTAGTGATTCTCCTGTAAAAACTTTAGGTACGTAAACTGATTCAAGTAAGGAAGTCAAATGGGAAAACTGTACAATCAATCTTAAACTTATTGTACGGATGCCAATTCACTTCTAACTTTTTAATTTTGCCAATTTAATCCTAAACCTTTTCTACGAAATTCCAATGTAGTTCGTCCGTTTGGCCAATTTTCTCCAGAAATCTCTAACGTGGCGGTGTACCACATAGGACGAACGACGATGACTGACCATCACGGCAGCGACTTTCGGTGAAAATGATCGGAAGGGCTATATTGGAATTTCTCACAAAGGTTTAGGAGTAAACTGAAAAAATTGAAAAATTAAGGACTGGATTACCAAAAAAGTCATTATCATATTGCAATTGTGTCAATTCAGTCCTAATTTTTCTTTTGCCAATTCAGTCCATTTGGCAGTCCGATGCTAACATGATCTTTTTTAAATAATATTTTTTTTTCTTTAATTTTTCCTCCAACACTTAGGCCAGCGAAGGTGTCGTGGCCATCGCCCAGAGTTGACGATCCTTGCTGGCCCTAAGGGTTGGGGGAAAAATCTAAAAGAAAACAAAACAAAAAATAAATCATAAATTCAAAAAAAATTATTGAAATATTATTTAAAAAGCCACATCAGCGCTAACCGGCCAAATGGACTGAATTGGCACAAATGTAAAAGGTTTATGACTAAATTGGAAAAATATATATATATTTAGGATTGAATTGGCATAATTGCAATAGATTTAAGACCTTTTTGGTAATTTTCCCGTCATCGGTCCTATAGGTTTATGATTGATTGTGTAATTTTTTAAAAATCAAATAGATGGATTTTTAGCAAAAGGAGGGAAAAAAAGAACCAAACAGATAGGGATTTTCTTAGCTTGAGCCTTGAGTCGACTCAAATGTCTTTTAGGGTTTAGAGATGGGCGACCCTATTTCCACCCCCATTTTGGCTAAGCCACTCCTCTTTTCAATCAATAAATAGAAATACCCTTCTCCCTCTTCAATTTATTGTTTTAGTTTTATTAATATAACTAACATAACTGCCTTTATTTTTATTTTCTCTCTTAAATATCAATTTCACAATATAAATGTCAAATTACACCTAATAAAATATCATTCTATAATGCATCATAGTATCACTTTTCCTAGAGAACGTCGTTATTTTTAATTATGGCCTCATGCTTTTAATTCAAAAAGTTATATAAAAGGTTAGAAATTTATAGTCATAACGGCTTATGAACACACAATTAACTGTCTATTTTCTATGAAATAGTTTGAGGGAAACTTTATTTCAAATTTGAAAAATTAAAATCCAATCTAATTATCAAGCAGATTTTGACCTTGTGGGTGATTTTCAGAAATAAATTTGTAGGTTTCTAAAGTTAAACTTTTCTTATTTGTGCTTTCTTTTGAGCTTTTCACATTTTAATATGAATTGCAATATGGGGTTGAAAATTTGTTTATACATTTTGCACTTTCAAACTCGCGTCAGATTTTTTTAGGGGGAAAATTTTAAACATATTTTAAATTTTTTATCCACTTGCTATAAGATTGAATTTACAATCGATATTAATTACTTTCTTCATAGCAAGAGTTGAACCGCACGAATTTTCATGTTTTGTCCTTTATGTACTGATCCATAGTTAATACATATTTAAATATAAAATATGTTTGACATATTATCATGCTGTTAACTAATTAATATTTTCTATTTTTTTGGTCAATTTTTATTTTCTGGTTTTATCAAGATTGGCTATATGATTAAATTGAATTTTAATTTTCAACTTTGAAATGTAGTGTCACTCACACAATTCGAAAAAATAGGCAATTATTTGTGTGCTCATAAACTGTCATAAATAAAAATTTCTTGTGAATGAAAATATGAGACCGTAAATTACAATTGACAACATTCTCCAGGCAAAATGATAACAAGATATGGCAAGTTAATATCTTGATGGGTATCATGGAGCATTCGTATTGTGAAATTAATGAGAAAGATGATGGAAATAAAGGCAGTTTTGTGGATTAGCTTCATAAAAAAAAGAAACGATGAATTAAAAAGAGAGGAGGGCATTTCAATAAATTAACTTGAAAAAAGGGATGTCTGAACCAAAATAGAGGTAGAAATAGTGCCGCCTTTTAGAGATACCACAAAGAACCGTTCCTGGTTTAGGACCACATCAGGACAGCGACTCAGTGAGTTGAGACCACATCGGGACAGCGACTCAATGAGTTGATGCCGAGCTCTTCTCCACGCAAAGAGCCGTTCCGGGTTTAGGACCACATCAGGACAGTGACTCAGTGAGTTGAGACAGTGTGGACAAAATAATTCGATGAGAGCATTAATGCATACCCAGGTTAATTTTACAAATGTCTTTTTTTTTTTTTTTTGGTTTTCCATTGTGCTAGAATGAGGTAAATCTCCGCAGGGTGATTGGTTTTAGGACGTGTCGGTACCCGGCCTAAAATCGTGAAAGGGGGTCCCTATGACATTAGAATCGGAATCTGCCCATTTTAGGTTTTGGGTATAAAAAAAACCTAATTTATGTAATATATTATAAAAGTTGCGTTATTACTATAAAAATATTTCTTGGTCAAGTAATTACGATGTTGTTTCTTCATGTCGAAGATCATGGTTCAATTCATGATGGGTGCGAAAGTACTTTTTTTTCTTTTCTAAAAGAGATTTCAAATTTGGTTTTGAACCGATTCAATCCGGACTGGTTGAAGCCGTTCCTGAGTGGAAGCGACGGTTCAAGCCTTGAAATCGGGAAACAAACTAATCTTGTGCCGGCCCTAGGTGAGAGGAATCAAAAATTGAATAGGTTCTTCCTAGAACCGGCCTTGAACTGGTCGGTCTAGGCCTTGTTTGGTTTGGTTCCCTGGATAAATCAGACTCGGCACACACTGCTAATTCTCTGGCCGATACTAGAAAAGATATATGGCATTGTTATACTTAATGAATTTGCTTGATATGTGAGGAGGTAAAATCGGCTATTTTTTAGACCACGATGCCTTATTCAAATAGGGTTGATGATTGAGATTGAAGTCACGAAAAACATATTTCAACTATTGGATTCTCAAAGTTGCTTTGTTTGTTCGTTTGCCGCTTTTGCTTAACTAAATGAATTTCAGGAGCACGCTAGTATTGGTTCTCGCTTTAGGGCATAATCTCGCTTTTTCCCCAGGTGCAACACTTGATGACTACCTGCTTTTAAGATATGATTCATCATCTAGGATTTTCAACCTACACATGAATTATGGCAAAGGTAACAAGAACAGCATTTGAGAGAAGTCTCAAATCATTCTACGGTCATCTGGCATAAGTAAAAATTAGGATTAATATCACCAAAAAACTAAAATTGGTACACATTTGATAAATTTATCTCAAATTAATTTTTTGACAATCACAAACCCCAAATCGGTAAATTTGTGAAAAATATATCATCCGTTAGTTTTCGTTAAATTTTACTGTCAAATTGCTGAGTTGGATGACACGAGCCACTTGGCTGGTGTACCAATTTCGGATTTTTACCCTCCGTTTTTCATAGGTGTATTGGTTTAGAGTTTTTGTTTGTGGTAATTACCTAATTTAATCGGAACTAACGGAGGGTAAATTTTTCATAAATGTATTAATTTGAGATTTTTTGTGGTTAAAATATTAAGTTGAGATAAATTTATCATAAATACATCGATATGAGATTTTTCGTATTATTAACCTAAAAATTGGCCAGGGAGACGAGTAAAAAGTATGCGAGTATTGATGGGTATCAAACAAGAAGAGGGAACACTAATCGCACAAATCCACACCCGAAGGTACAGCTCCTTTAAAGGCTCTGTCCTTTGGCAGCTAGGAAACCTAGACTTCTTGGGTTAGACCCAGGATTGGGTACAAAGAAAGCACCTTTTAAGTTTCTAGGACATTTACGGCAAGAATGGCGAGTTTAAGATCTTGTTGTTGGGTTGATGCCAACAACCGAACGGGCAAGGTACGCTGGCAATGAATGTGACTTGAGTATGTCATGTTAATTTTCCCATAGCCCTTTGCTAAAAAAAAGATTAGGACATGAAAGCAGAGCCTTGGGATAACTTCTATGGTCGTCGAGAGGCTTCCGGTTTCTCTTCCATGAGCTCGAAGAGAGTCACCGATGCGTCGACCCGGTTTCTCATATGCTTCGACTGGGAGAGATGGAGAGTACCGGTTGTCTATAATTTGATGCGCCAATCTGCTGATGAGCAGGGGCCTCGTGACTGTTCAAGTGCTCGATTAACACACACCATCCATGGCTATAATATCGTATTTATCTGTGTTCTTAGGAGGATTTTAAGAGAATACGCAGGTGCAGTAGACAAGACCAAAGCTCAAAAAAGCAATGCGCATGCTGCTTTTTTTCGTTGTCTGAAATCAAAATTGCACAGGCAAAACTTTTTTTTGCCCTTTTGCTCTGACTCTCACTGACGTCCCCACCACTGTCTCCCCCCACCCACCACTCTCTGCCTTGTTTCCTCTGCTTTTCCCATAATTATACATCAGTGGTCATCAACCATAACACTCCGAACCATTTCCACATCAGTTCCTTTTCGCTTTTCGATGTCTCTGCAAATCTGCAACTCTCTGCTCCCTGCTCCAACCTCCTCACTCTTCACGATCTCTGTCTCGCGAATTTATGGCACTACCCGCACAGCAGTCCGTCCCTTCCTTTGATCATCAGCAAGCGTACGGCCGAGAATTAGCAACCCAGAAGCTGTCCAATTCCATCTGATTTCGTGCCTCTCATGGTGTATGCTCTCTCTCTCTCTCTCCTCCTGTTATCCGTTTGTCATACTTCATCTGTTTGTGATTGCAAATGAAGAGGATGACTTAGTGTTGGCCTGTTGGGTACTTCAATTTTGTTCTTGTGTTCGAAAAGGCTGTTACTTTGACTGGATTTCAGTCTCCTGGAGAGCTCCCTCCTCCTCCTCCTTCCATCTTGACTGTCGGATTCTTGGTGTTTCACATGGTGATTACTTCTATACTTGGTTATGCTGTATCCGATCTTTACCCTTCTTCAAGATCAAGAAGTCAAGTAAAGGAATTGTTAAGACCCTTTTACCTTTTGCCTTGTTTTGCTAGTGATTTGTTGAGACCTTCTGTAGATGGGGTTCTCTGTCCAATGGAACTCTAGTGGCTAAGAGCAGTCACAAGCCAGTTGAGATTAGCAGCTTGTCTAGTGGCCGAGATTGTCCGAAGAATAGAATTTCACAGATGACAAGTTAAATTTGATAACCAATTATCAATGTAGCCGGTAGCGTTGGTAAGCATCTGCATCTCCATACCGTCTTTGATGAGGCTTCGGTCCTTGAGAGCGATGGTTCCTGGCAATTCCTTACTTTTTCATATGGTTGTAACTTGTAAATGAGCTCCTATGTCCTTTCAGTCACAAGGTCGGGCCATAGTCACTGCTCTCCGCTCAAACTAGAGAGCTGATGCTAGATCTTTATGACATGGGGTGCTTTCACTATAAAGACGAGCAAAAAAGTTATTACTGGTCTCCGAGTTCATTTGAAGCACGGGATTGGGAATAATTTAGCTTGAAAATATACTCCATTTTCCTTCTCTAAGTCGTGGTAAGTTTTGCTGAGCCTAAAGAACAATGAGAAATGAGCTGCTTGCTTTGTTACTATATGCTTTTTGCTTTTGTTTTGCCACTGTATTATCCTCTATCCAGTAATTTGAACTGATGTTTTGTTTCCAGTATGCTTTGTCAATCTTTAATCTTTAGATACACATATCTTGTACTTTGAAGTCCTTTCATTTGAATTTCAGAATGCTGAATTTTATCAAGCATTGTCTGTTCGAAATTTACTTACAAGATCCATAGACAAAGTCTTTGATCGAATCACGATAAGCTGTCTCTTACGTGGTGTTTTCAATTAACCAGGTGAAAAGTTGAACCATCCTCTTGGATTCTTGGTATCAGTACAACTGGCTCGGCATGCTGCTACTCTTACTCAACTAAAACTTTAGCACCACATTGTCATTGGCCTTAAAGTTGCAGATCAGTAATGAAACCAACCATTGATCTGGAAGTGGAGGCCGTCTTGGAAAATGATTCTGAGATTGGCAGCCAAGTCGCCTCCAATCTATCCAATCAAGAGCCCTCCAAGGGTCCCTCCAATGACAGCCTCGCTAACTCTTCCCACCTCATCAGCCCTTCAGCTGTCGGATCAGGTTCCGAAACTGTATTCCTAGACTTAAGCCTTGGTTGCAGTAATGACGAGTCCAGCGGGAGGGATTCAGTGGGAGTCGCCTTCTCGAGCACCAGCGACTGTAGCAATGAGCCCGAATCTCATCCGGCATCTGCAGGACCAACCACTCCGAGAGTCTTTTCTTGCAATTACTGTCAAAGGAAGTTTTTCAGCTCACAGGCACTCGGCGGCCATCAGAACGCGCACAAGAGAGAGAGGACCCTGGCAAAGCGAGCCATGGGAATGGGCATGTTTTCTTCACAGAGATATTCCAGCTTGGCGTCTTTGCCTTTGCACGGGTCCCCCACTTTCAGGGATCTGGGGATCAAAGCGCATTCCTCCACGCACCAGGTGCACCAAGGCATGTTGCAACCGACAAGACCACATGATCTGAGCAACGGTCCGAGATTCGGAGACGGCTTTCTAGGTGTCCCGATCTTCATAGAAGATGACGATGTTGAGCTGTTGTGGCCTGGCAGCTTCCGTCAGGGGGCACAAGCACGCTCTCCTCAACCGAGTTTTGTTTTAACTGGAGGTTCTAACATAAGCTTTGTCGGGGTGAATCCACCATCTGATGCAGTCAACTCAGCACCTGACTTGACACTGAAACTATAAAAGAGGTTAATCTTCTGTTAAGTCTCATGTCTGCTTAACCCAACGTTGCACTTCTGCTTTCTTTTGGTATATTCCCAATTGTTCTTTCCAGTTCCTTCCCTGTAAGTGCTCACTCCGGTACCAAGTCTAGAAATTTGTAGTTTTTCTAGGGCTAAAATTGCGGCTCTCCTGCTTGATGTACTGCAACTCATGCTCCGATTGCTAGTTGTGATGTTTGTTGCTTTACTTTGTGCTCAAATACCTTTTTCTGCATTTATCCTTTACCCATCATTCAAGCATCAACTTGAGCAGTCCACCGAAGTTTAATCCAGGCGCGCACGGGGTTGACAATTCCGGGATTCCACAATTTTATTCCCTTTTGGATCTGCATTTTGGAGATTCACTGTAGTGTAAGAAGATCATTATGATCGAGCAAGGCGATTCTGAGAAAATTCAGAAGCAATCCGTATCTGCATAAACAAGAGAAGAAGGGTAGCTCTTACCTAGCAACTGGCTTTGTTCTGTTTCTCTGAAAATCTCTCTCCCTTTCTCTGACTTGATCGGCCGTTAACTCTTGCACTGACCAACTGCCAACTCCCTTCCTTAGTTTTGGGCGCTTAGTCGATTATTCCTTCCATGTCCATGGACCGCTTAGTAAAATCATGCGACGTCAGTCCTAGGCGAGTTTCAGCATGTTCACTCATCGGGACATTGATCATGAGCATAAACTTTGTTAGGACAAACGCATGCCGGGTCCTTTCACGTTCGTCCTGTCGAAACGTCGGCATCCAAAAAGCGCTCCATCTTTTCAGTCACGGTGGAACCAAATTCATAGTGCCCGCCTAAACCATAATGATGCTGTACTGGTTCTGTCTCCAAACCTTTGCACATGAGCACTGTACCATCCCTGCGCAAACTCTTTTCAAAATATTGTAGTGTCAAAGCTAATTGCAAGCTTGAAATTTGCATGAACTCGAGTCGATAAACGCGAATAGTTTCATGACCGCCTACACCTCCTTTGCTTTCTACAATCATCCTCTTGAAAAAAACATAATTCAACACCCTTTTAATTTTCTTCGACGATGGGTGCCCACGGTTTAGATTAATGTATGGGAAGTATAGGTAATCCGGTCATTATTTGCGATAAACAAAGCACTCCCGTTTCGACGTCTCTGTTTGGGAAAGCAATTTGGGCGCATGGACGAACAAGTATATCATTTCTCGGCAAGGGTCTTTCGATTTGGGATCACGACCGCCAAACTGTGAACAAATCTTCGTACGGAAAATTACCAAAAAATTCCTAAATCTATTACAATTGTGTCAGTTTAGTCCTAAACCTTTTTTTTCATGCCAATTCAATCCTAAACCTTTTGCATTTTTATCAATTCAGTCAATTTAGCCGGCTGACGTTGACGTGGCAAAATGTTTTTTTTTTCTTTTTTTCTTTTCTTTCTCGTGTTTTCCTTTTCCCCCATGTGGCCGGCGAGCTATGGCCTGCAATGGTCACCGGAGCTCGCCGGTCGGCTAGGGCTTCCCGGCCGTGGGCTCGCCCATATCTGGGGGAGCCTAGCATCGCTAGGGCGATGGCAAAGGCGGGCATTGTTGAGATACACGTGTGAGTTGTGTTAGAAAAGTTCCACATTGAAGAATTGATATGGTCTGGGCAGTTAATATATCAAAGTTAGCCCATAACTCATTGGTTTAAGCTTTTGAGTGAAAATAGATCCAACTGGATATGTTAACGGGCTTGGACTTGGGCTCCCTCTTAGTGATATCCCTGGGTGAAAGTATCGGGCTTCTGCGGTGCACTCCCAACAAATGGTATCAGAGCTAGGTAAAGTGAAAATCGATAGATTTGATGGGAATGATTTTGGTTTTTGGAAGATGCAGATGGAGGACTATCTATATTAGATGAAGCTGCGCTTGCCCCTGTCTGGGGAGAAGCCAGAAACAATGAAGCAAGCTAACTGGGAATTGCTGGATAGACGAGCGATGGGTGTTATTCGGCTGACGTTGGCTCGTAACATCGTGTTTAATATTGTGAAAGAGAAGACCACTGCGAGTTTGATGAAAGCCATGTCAGATATGTACAAGAAGCCCTCTGCGATCAACAAGGTCTATTTGATGCGACGTCTATTTAATTTGAAGATGAGCGAAGGTGCGTCACTTGCTAATCATATCAATGAATTTAATGTGATTGTTAGTCAATTGAGTTAAGTTGATATTGGCTTTAAAGATGAGGTATGTCATTTGATTCTATTATTCTCATTGCCTGATAGTTGGAATACTACTGTTACTGCTGTTAGTAATTCTTCTAGGTCAACGAGTTTGACGTTTGATGGGATTCGAGATTTAATATGGTGAATCTGCACCTACTGCTTTAGTAGGTGAAAATAGACGAAGAACTAGTACTCGTGTTAGCAGAAGTAGTATAAATATGAACAGAAGTAATAAGTCTAGGGCTGGTAGTGCCGTTTGTTGGAATTGTGGCAAGAGGAGGCATCTTAGAAGGGATTATCTTAAGCTGAAAAACGAGAAGGGTAAGGGAACTAGAGTTGAATCTGCGGATGATATTGCAGCTATAGTTGACAATAATTCGGATAATGCTGATTTTATCTTGTCTGTCACTGATGATTCGTAGTTTGACGGGTGGATTATGGATTCTGGTTGTTCTTTTCATGCTGCACCAAACAGGAACTAGTTTATTACTTATCAGTGCTCGAATAGTAGTAAAGTGTAGTTGGCGAACAACGCTGAATGCGATGTTGTAGGTGTTGGTGATGTTAGAATTAGAATGCATGATGGTATTGTGAGGACATTGACAGGCATGTTCCGGAATTGAAGAAAAATTTAATTTCCTTGAGTGCTCTGGATTCAGCTGGGTGTTGGTATTCTTTAGAATGTGAAATTTTGAAAGTTATTCGAGGTGCCTTGGTGATAATGAAAGGAATCAAGCATAATGGCATGTATGAGCTTCAAGGTGAGATAGTGACGGATTTTGTCGCGGAGACGTTGAATGCATCTGTTCGAGAGTCTGAATTGGGGCATGTGCGTTTGGGGTACATTAGCGAGAGAAGCTTGAAGGTTCTAAGTGAAAGGAATTTATTATGTGGTTATATTGCTGACGATCTGAATGTATGCAGCTGCTGTGATTTAGATCAACGGCGAAAAGTGCAGTTTTAGTGCGAGTGTCAAAGAAATCACAGAAATTGCAAAATTACTTCACTTAGATGTCCGCGGGTTGTCGCGGTTTCTATCGAGGAAGAGTGCCAGATTTGTGCTAAAAGTTGTGGATGACTACTCGAGAAGGACCTGGGTGTTTGTGCTTAGGCACAAGTTTGATGTTATTGTCATGATCAAACAGTTGAGAGCTTTGATCGAAAAGGAGATTGGTAAAACGATCAAGCATGTGCGGACTGATAAAAGCCTGGAGTTTTGCTCGGAGCTGTTAAATGAATTCTACATGAAAGAAGGCATAGTGAGACACCGCATTAGTGCCAATGAATCACAACATGTTGCAGAAATTGATGAGCAGACCATTACTAGAGACGGCCCATAAAATGTTCTCTAGTGCTGGTGTGGCTAGGAGATTCCTAGCCGATGTGGTTATTACGGCTAGCTACATGATGAATAGATCCCCATCGACTGCGATTGGATATCGGACTCCCAAAGAAGTGTGGTTAGGTAACGTTGCCGATTATTCTATTCTTAGAATATTTGGTTGCCCGTGTTATGTTCGAGTTAGTGATGGTAAGCTCGAAGAAATGGCAAGAAAGTGCATGTTCCTAGGCTATGCACAAGGTGAATGTGGTTATCGGTTATGGTACCCGGAATTAAATTTACATGTTATCAGCAGAGAAGTTACATTTGACGAGTTTTCAATACTTCTGGCTAGGAGTGGTTATAGCAGTGTTCATACGGATCTAGACGGTGTTTAACTTGAGGTCGAGTTGCAACTGGAAACTCATGAGGTAGCGAGTACTAACATAGTAATCGACACGGATGGTGCTTATAGCGAGGTATAGCCTGAATAGCCAACAGTTGTTGCAACTGCTGACATTGACACGATATGTATTCGATCTCCTAATAGATATAGATGCAACGATGATTTTGCTTTATCTGTGGTTAATAAGGTTCTGTCAGAAAGTCCTTGTGGAGCAGTTAAAGGTGCATGTGTAGTTGGTGTTTTAATGAGGTCCCCGGTTATATCGTAGTTCAAGCGCGGCTTGAACTTGGAAGATGTCTGTGGCGGTTGAGCTCATTGGAGCTATGGAGAGAGTAGTAGCGAAGTTTGAATTATTAGCGAATCGATTGTGATTTTGCTCAAACGTCGAGCCAAGGTGAGATTGTTAAAATATATCCCGAGTTTGAGCCCGAAGCTAAAATTTGAATCGCGAAAATAAATTGAATACATATGATCGTCCATGGAAATATAGAATTTCCTGTTTGGTGTTGGATAAGAAATAAAGGTTTCCTGATTTGTTTTGATATGGAATTAGCGTGCAAGAGTTATCAGCCAAGGAAAAAAGAAAGCAAATATAAAAAAATAACAGAAGTTGACTTCTGTTGGGATTCGGAAAAGGGATTTATTTGACCGAATCTGTAGCATGGACTTTCCTTTATCGCGTGGGACTTTCAAGAAGGGTTTTGCTATTTTTTCTCACATATTTAAGGGCTGTTTTTGCCGCAAGGAAAAAAAAAAACGCAGTTGTTCATCCACACGTACAATTATTGAAGCGCCATTCTTTCACGAGTGCATGACGGCGGGCCTTCTCGTGGAATTACATTAAGTATTCAAGTGTCGAAACAGATTAAATCTTGTCGTAAGATTTGCATTTAATTCTTTCGTGAGATTGAAAGATTATTTCGTGAGAAATTGTGGAGCTAAACACTTATGGGTTATTTGATATAATTGAGAGTTGGAAAATACTGAGAGTATTTGAGTGACTCGAGTGTGGTTTTGTAATCTTCGTGTATCGCTTGTTCTATAGTGAAATTCGTTGCTGCTCTCCCCGTGAACGTAGGTCTCTACGGCCGAACCACGTACATTTGGTGTCCGATTTATTTTCTTATTCTGTCAATTTTATCGTTCGATCAGCTTGTTCCGCGCAACAATTGATATCGCTTTTGAGTGAAGGTGGATCCAACTAGATATGTTGACATGCTCGGATTTGGGCTCCCTTTTGGTGATCTCCCCGGGTGAAGGTATCGGGCTTCTGCTACGCGCTCCCAACAAATGGTATCAGAGCCGATGGTTGATTGGTGGGCCCCCCAATCTGTTCGGTGTATGGTAAATATATCAAAAAATGAATTTGGTGACAAACCCAATTTCCAGGCGGTGAGCATTGTGGTGTAGCAACGAGGGCCCGATGGTAGACTTCATAGTTCGGTCAGGAGAAAGAGACCAAGGATGAAGCTGGGCATTGGAAACTCAAGTAGAGATAAGTCGATGCAGAAGGATACTTGAATTAATGAGGAGCAAATCTAACACTAGAACTCACACGTAAGGAGGAGATTGTTGAGATACACGTGTGAATTGTGTTAGAGAAGTCCCACATCGGAGAATTGATGTGGGGTCTGGGCAGTTAATATATCCAAGTTGACCTATAACTCATTGACTTAATAAACTTTTGAGTGAAGGTGGGTCCAACTAGATATGTTGACTGGCTCGGACTTGGGTTCCCTTTTGGTGATCTCCCCGGGTGAAGGTATCGGGCTTCTGCTGCGTGATCCCAACAGGCATAGCCTCGCTTGCCATGGGCGAGGCCGGACGAGGAAAATCTCCCCGGATGAAGGTATCGGGCTTCTGCTGCGTGCTCCCAACAAGCATAGCCTCGCTTGCCATGGGCGAGGCCGCCTTCGCCACGGCCGCGATGGCCTCGCCTAGTGGCCTGCGAGCTCCGGCGACCCTCGCCGGCCCAGAGGGGGGACGGGGAAAAATGAAAAAGGAAAGGAAAAATAAAAAAAATAAAAGAAAAAAGAAATAAAAATATTAAAACTTTATTAAAATTTTGCCACGTTAGCGCCGGCCAGCCAAATGGAACACAAATGTAAAAGGTTTATCATTGAATTGGAACAGTTGTAATAGGTTTAGGACTTTTTTGATAATTTTCTCGATCTTCATCCTATTCAATTTTACTAGGACGGGTTGTGCGCGTCTAAGAAATTAACCAAAGGCAAAAGTCTGAACACCCCATATGATTCAAAAGAGAATATACTCGAGCAATTACTCCTTCAGTAACAAAAATTTGAAATTACGACATTTCTTGCAATACCAATACTTTCAACATGATCACATATCTTTCTCAACATGCAAAATTAGTTATTGCCGCAAACAAATAACGCAATCAAGAACGTGCTGTGATTTCATCCAAAAAAAAAAAAAAGCCAAAAAACAAAGAGAGAAAATAAGAAAAAGAAAAAAAACGGCACCGTTTCCTCAACGGCCCGCGCCTATTCGCAGCACAGATTCGCGTCTATTCGCAGCAAACGCACCGTTTTATTACTCCCTTACCTTTCCTCAAATTGTTTCGCGCCTTTCCATCTCGCCGGTAACTTCACCGCCTCTCTCTCTCTCTCTGTCAGGGTAAGTCGTCGTTCCTGTCCGATCATTCCATAGATCATTCGAATGGCGAATTCTTCCGTTTGATCGTGTATTACCCTGTTCTTGCAATGACTCTGTGTATAAATTTGGCAACTTTTCCGTTTCTTTTGATGCGGGATTCGATTCTCGCTGGTTGTTCGTGGATCGTAAACACACTTTCCATATTTAGCCACTGTCTTTTTCACTCGCTGTTAAGATTTTCTTTGCTTTTTTCATTTTCTTTCCCTTTCTTTTTCCACACTCAGTGTCCTTTTGTTTCCGTTATTGCCCTGTCGTGGACAGGTGAGAAGCACCAAACATATGAAGAAACCTGTTTTGATGTCTCTTCTCTGTGTTTTTTTATTTTATTTTAAAGAACGTCCCTTTCAGCGTTGTTTTCATCAGAAACAGATTTTGTTTCCTTTAATGTCTAACCCAGATAAGGTTATTTTTGTTTGCCTCCGTTTCTTGCACTCTAAGTTTGTTTCCTCTCTGAAATATACGGATAGTCAAATCTAATCGGAAGCCCGTAAATCTCTTTGCGGTCTCAATATACACTCAATAAGAGTATTTATATATGCTTGTGAACTGGACGTTTGAATCTTTCTCGGGATTTTTACAGGGGGTGTTTCGAGATCGTCTTCAAACGTAGAGAACACGAACTGAAATGGGTTACAGTCCTGTTCCTCTGTTTCTACTTTTTCTGGTGTTCGTCCCCTTGAATTGCCACTCGTGGGGTTGGTTCTCCTCATCCCGGGCCGTGGCTCGCTCCGAAGGCGATTCTTTTCAAGCGACGAGAGAAAATTCCAATGGTTTTGTGGCCGAGTTCTCCATGGAAGCGCTCGCCAGTCCCAGGGGGGCCAAATTAGTCGAGAACGCTAGAAGGAAATTGGCCGACTCGAATTCGTGTTGGAGGAATGCGTACAGCACTCTCTTTGCCGGGTGCTCGGAGATTCTGGCTGCCGAGGAGAAGCGCTCGAGGTTTGCTTGGCATCTCAGCGATTGCTTCCAGCGGGACTCAGGACGGCCCGCTTTCCCTCGTTGCGAGGAGAAGTCCTTGATGGTAGATTGCCGCAAAAAGCTGGACGAGTCCGAACGCATGGTTTATCTCGAATTTTACCTCGAAACCAATTCTATCTGCCACCAATTACAGTTCAGTATTTGTACTGTTCTTATTATTACTATTATCTGCCATTCCTTTGTGTTTTTCTAAAGTGAGAACTCGATTCCCATGAATTTTGCAGGACACATGCATTTAAGCAGGAAACGGAGAGACTGGTGAATGATCTCAAGAAATCTGCAGAGAGTGCAGAAGACAAGCTAGAAATCATACAAGATAGATCGGATTCCCTTTTCCAGCGTTCCAACGAGATACAGGATTCGCTGATCTCTATTGATTCCCGAACTCAGCAAGTGGCTCAGGCATCTAAGAATGTGCAAGATCACATTGAAGAAGTTCTGCATCACTCTGAAGCAATTTATGAGCAATCCAGGGGAATTGCCGCTTCCCAATCGGAGCTACGGGAAGGGCAAGAAAAAATGAAGGAGCAAATAGAAGATGGCATGGCGAAGATTTTGGAATCTTCCAGTAGTTTGGGACGAGAGATAGATTCGCTAAGGAAGGAAGCCGGAGAGATAGAGAAGGAGATAAATAAAGTTAGAGATGGGATGTTCTCGAAGATGGAGGATTTGCAAGGTAAAGCCGACGATATTGGGGATATGGCAGGGGTTTCACTGGAGAAGCAGAAGCAGCTCTTGGATGGACAATCCACTGCACTTAAGGGTCTTCAGTTTCTCACTGAGTTTCAGTCTGAAGCATTAGAAGAGAGCAGGTAAACAGCAAACAATTGACAAACATGTTTCATGTGAAAAGATGAAAACTAATAAATTACCTTTGTTCTTCTTGTTTTGACCACCACAGGAGCACCTTGCAACAGTTGGCTGAATACAGCAGTAGACAACAAGAAGAACTTCTTCAACAGCAAGAGCAGCTTCAGCGCGTCCACGATCACTTGGTCGAGAACTCGAAGTCTATCTTGGCAGCTCAGGTTTGTCTCTTCTCAGAAATTTTATTTCTGTCGAGTTAGGAGTTTGAATTCAGATGGTTCATTATTCTTAAGAATTATATGAGCTCTTTACAAACCAGCAACATCTTGCCATATTTACAGGAAGCCTTTGAATCGAAGCAAGCGACAATGTTTGTGGCCCTCGACAAGCTATTTGCTTTGCACAATGCGATGCTGCTCGAGTCACGGATAATAAAGGCATTCTTCCTGTATTCTTTATCGATCTTTATTATCTATATGTTCACCAGCACCAAGCAAACATACACTGTGAGGCCCTGGCTCTATATCGGTGAGTTTTTCTGTTCTCCAGTCATTTTATGACTGCAAATTGCAAAGTAGCAATAATGCCAGTTTGACTAAATCAACACTATGTGTCTTTGCAGGTTTGTGCATAACTTTTGTTATTGAAGTATTTATTCTTCGATTCACGACCATGGGTATTGAAGAACAGGCATGGATCATAAACTTGTTTAGATCTTTCTTTGCACTCGTTACTTTAGCCCAGCTTCTGTATGCAATTTTGACATACAGGTGAGTAAATAGAAGAATACTTTTGGAACTGGCCCAAACGGTCTAAGTTAAATTTACCTAATTTGGTAACTGTGTGATTGCAGGGATTATGAAGTTTTGAATCATCACATTCTATTAGCCTTGGTTGAGAAGGTGAATGGCTTACAAAGGGAGAACAAGCTCTCTGAGGACCTGGATAGTGATGTAAACTGGTTGTCGTGGATGGATACTGAGATACCGGAAGAGGCAGATATCAATGAAGACCCGGACTTCTTGCCACCCGAGGAGGTCGGAGAGAATTCGATCACGACCAACATTTGCACAAGAAGATATAATCTCCGCCGTCGGTTTCATATTTGATCATGTCTCTTTCTATTTTGGTTGACTTGGTTAGACTAAACTTTTCTGGTCCAGTTTTAGCTTTCTTAACATAGACATGGTTTTGACTTCAAAATTCTGTACCATAGCCAAAGTGTAAACATCACACAGGCTTTAAGGCAATTGGATTCAATTGAAAGTTTCTGTCAATTTTTTTTTTTTTCAATGCAATTTTGTATGCTTGCTCAATGAACTCTTGTAAGTTCATCTGTATTATAACAATTTACTTCTACTAAACTACCAATAATCCTTACAAGAGCATGTACCTCCTTTGAAATGGTGAAACCGATTCGTATCTCGCAATGTAATTACTCGGCTTGTAACTCTTGACACAAACTTCATCCAAGAATGACAATCCACACAAACACGAAGATTCTTTGTAATCCTTATTGGTGTCCCGGCACCTGTGTGGATGAGAGCAAACATAGTCGCCAGTCTCTCGCTATGCCCACAAACCCACAGCGTCTTCATTTCTTCATTCACATTGTGAAGAACTGCTCTAGTATCAGGCACGTATCCCGCTTCTTCCATAGCTTCCATCAGATCACTCCATAAGTTTCGATATTCCGAAGAGTTCTGGAAATCAACACGCCCTCCAGCTACGAAAGCTTGTATTCTGTTCTTTATTTGTATCCAACTGCAACCAGCCTCCTTCTTTATCCCTTTCTTTTCCATCGACTCTCTGACCACTTCAACACGGTCCCACATTCCTGCATTTGCGTAAATGTTGGAAAGGATCACGTAGTTCCCAGAATTGTTCGGTTCAAGCTCAAAGAGATGGCTTGCTATCTTCTCTGCAACGGCCACATTTCCGTGGAGCCGACAGGAGTTGAGAAGAGACCCCCAGACGCTGCTGCTTGGCTTCATCGGCATGTGTTCTGCAACTTTCAGTGCCTCCTCGATTTTTCCGGCTCTTCCTAACATATCCACCAAACAAGCGTAATGCTCTGAAGTTGGCGAGATCTCGAAATCCTCCATGTGATCAAAGAGTCTCCTTCCCTCATCAGTCAGTCCGGTGTGGCTGCAACCAGACAATAGAGTGACAAAAGTGACTACATCAGGTCTGATACCGGACTTGGTCATTGCATCAAAAAGCTTGACTGTTTCATCCATAGATCCATTTACTGCGTAACTATTCAGCAATGTGTTCCAAGTCGTCAAATCCTTTTCCCGCATTCCATCGAACACTTTCTTGCAATAATCTGCGAAGCCACACTTAGCATACATATCCATGAGCGAATTAAGTACCAAAATGTCTGGTCTTGCTTTTGATTTCACAATCTGCGCATGTACTTCCTTCCCACTATGAAGTGCCGTTGCCGCTGCACAAGCTGCTAAGATTGTTGTCAGCGTGACCCAACTGAACAATATCCTATGTCTCTGCATTCTCCTGAAAGTGCCCAATGCTTCAGTCACCTGATTTTGCTCAACGAAAGCAGCAATTAACGAGTTCCAAGAAATTACATTCTTCTGGGGCATTTTCTCAAACACCCTAAATGCTTCCTCCAAACACCCACACTCTCCATATAAGTTCAGAAGAGCATTGTAAACAGCTTGATCTGGGTCTTCGCCAGACTTCACCACCTGGGCATGCACAGCTTTACCGACCCATAAATCCGTCAAATCTGCACTTGCCTTTAAGGCCATTGACAAGGCAAACTTGCTTGGCACAACGCACTGCCACAACATGTCACGGTACAGGAGCAAGGCCTCTTTGGAGCACCCATTTTTGGAGTACCCAACAGCCATTGCCACCCACATGGATTCAGAGACAAGTCCATTGTCAAGGCCATCTTCGAAAATTCGCCGCGCCTCGTCCACTCGGCCACAGACCGAGAAAAGGGTAACGAGCTTGGCTCTCACGGTCTGATCATCCAGTAGACTATCATTGCCTCTATCCTTGCATAGTAATAATTGTAGATGTAGTCTCTGGCCATGTTCTAAGGATTTGCTGGAGATGCAACTATGGAGGACGAGGGAATAGGACTGGGGATCGGCGAATTTCGACGGCGCAGATTCGATCAAGCGAACAGCCTCTTCTAGTCTGTCTGATCTGCAGAGAGATCTGAGGGTCGAATTGAAGGGCTTTCCCGGTTTGATGGTCTTGGGATTTGAAGTGGCGGTTATGGTAGATGGCAAGGTAATGGCGGGTGAGGAAGAAGTGGAGCAGAACATAATCAGGGAATGAATTGCGTAGACTAAGGTTGTGTGTGGAAAACTGAGGTTTTCAGAAGGATTTTTTGGCACTGGCAAATGGTCATCAACTGTTAGCTTCTTTATAACTGTCTGGTGTGTTCGTCTATGACAAGCGCTTCCTCTTTTAACAAGTTGATAGTTGATACGTCCCTCAGGCGATGACGGAATTTTAGAACGTTGAACTGGCCTGAAAAGTTGAACTAGCCCTGCTGGAGCAAATCTCCATTGCTCAGTAAGCTAGTTTCCATGAGCTAGCTCTTAGCCCTACTTGGGTGTCTGTTATGCTGATAGCGGTTGGGAGGGTATTTTCTCTTTGCTCTGTTTTTCAAATGTAGAAGGTTTAGGAGTCTGCACCAGTTGGCCTCTTTGGCTTGTAATGGGACTAGTCAGCCCATGAAGTTGTTGATGAAATGAACTGAACGTACCCATAAGAGAAAGAAGAAACTGATTCTCGTTCCAGTTTATGAAATTCCCGGAATTAGATACAGATGAAAGTGCATTTTCGCAGTAGCTGAAGCAAGAGAACTCCAATTTTAGCGCATGGAGAACTGAATAGCTGCTATCTACAAATACACTGACTGAGACTCTTACAAATCAGAGCAAATCCTCAATGACAGGGTTACAAGTGAACAAGTATACACCCTCAATCTATGGACTTGTTCACCGCGTCGAGGACTAGCTGCGTCTTTCTGCTTATTTCAGGCCATTTCCTCTCTGGGGAACGCCCGGAATCGCGAATACCCTGAACAAGGCTTGCAAACTCCCGAATCATCAGGGCCTCTTGTGGAAGCTCCGTGGGGACAAGGACCTTCTCCGGCTTTACGCTCCACCCTATTTGGAGGTCCACGAATTTAGCACCGGGAGTGAATTCGAATGAAGCAGAACCCTCCTCCATCGGTATCGTGAAGTCCTTGAGATGCAGCGATCCATCCGAACCGACGACTGCCAAGTCCATGGACACGTGAGCGAGGAACGAGCAGTGGAACGTCGCGGCCGTTTCATGAGCCGAACCCCAGTATAACACAGAGGAGCACGACAGGATGACTCCGGCCGAGTTGCGGGTGACTTCAGGAAGAGCGGATACAGCGGACGGTAGTTTGTAACCTGCAGCCCATAGAAAGGCTCCGATGCAATACCAGCCCAAGTCGCCGAGCGCACCGAGAGAGTCCAGGTCAGGCTTTACTCGAATATTATCCTCGAAAAATTCTCGACTCGGCGCAAACATGGAGATGCTGTTGATCTGGGATACACATGCAGATGGTGTTTGTGAGTTCTCACAATCATGAGCTTTAAGACACTTCATGATTAAGCAGCAGTGAGATAATTCACTGCTTCAACATAATCCAATTCTTATCACCAAATAAATGAAATTTAGTAGAATCTCTCAATTTCTCTGGCTCTACTCGATATCAATCAAGAGCATAATATGGGCCAAAAGACAAAATTTTGTCTAGGCAAAATTGCAGTCATGAACAAACCATGGTTTTTTTTTTGGCCATGAACAAACTATGAGTTTCCTATGATTTCTTCAGAATACACATGAAACGAACTCTGAAACAGCGCAGAAAAAGCTAACCAAGGTCCCTAAAACATCCGATACTCACCGATTTAAGTTCTCCAAACCGCCCACGATCAGACACAATCTCCATCATCTTCTCCGTCCTCGGAGGATGCAGCCACATGGTCCCGTCCATGAACTGGACCCCACTCGCCTCGCAAGCCTCCAGGATCCGATCGAACTCCGCCGCGTCGACCGCCGTCGGCTTCTCCAGGAGCACATGCTTTCCCCCCTCGGGGCCGAGACCGCCCAGGCCGCGTGCAAGCTCGTTG
Source organism: Lenwebbia sp. NSW1173648 (assembly GCA_029784005.1). Classification (NCBI taxonomy): domain Eukaryota; kingdom Viridiplantae; phylum Streptophyta; class Magnoliopsida; order Myrtales; family Myrtaceae; genus Lenwebbia; species Lenwebbia sp. NSW1173648. The sequence goes on along the minus strand of JARCGZ010000009.1, from coordinate 25,451,147 downwards.
GCAGCGGAAGGTAGACGGCGTCGACAAGCGGGTCGTCCAGGACATCGCCGTAGCTCCCGTACAGCTTGACGGCGCCGCAGAGCCCGTTCGCGGCGGCGAACGACTTGGCCTTCTCGATGGAGCCGCTGCCGAGGGCGTGGAGGGTGGCGTTCGGGGCGAGAGCGATGGCTCTGCACAGCTTCCGCGCGATTCCGGCGCATCCGATGATGCCGAAGCGGACGGGGTTGTCCGCCATTTTTTGTGTCCTCTGCTCGTGAAATTGCTCTTGAAATGGTGAAGAGGAGCGGGAAATGTGAGCGAGAGAGACGAGAAATGGTGCCTGTGGATAAGATTTTGCCTGTGCAAAGACAAAATTATCCTCAATCGTTCAATTACAATTTAATTACAATTTAAAGTGGTGTTACGCGAGATTTAATTTTCATAATTAAGGATTTCACATATTTCGCTTTTTGTTTATTATGGATTTTCTATGTATATTAAAGGTATTATTTTTTATTTTTTATTATTAAATTTTACTTCCATAAAAATTAATTTAATAATCAAGAAGAATCTAGGGGAAGAATTTTAACAAACGTAGTCACTTGTTCATTTTCACTTGCTTTCCATGAAGATTTGTCAAAATAAACTCATATTTATGTACTTCATCATTCTTATAACAATATATCTAATATTCGTCTCTCTTATCTTAAAAGTCTCACTTTTTCGGGTGAATTTATTATTTTCTAGTTTCATTAGTCAAAGTATATATATCAGGTCTCCCTATTTACGGTACTAAAGAATTTATCGTTTTCCCGTACTATTGGTTAAATATTTTTATACGGAGCATGTAAGACTAAAATCATCGATGTGAGAAAGTTATGCACCATGAGACATCTTGATATTTTGTTGTAAGCACTTTACGGATTAATATACAAAAATTTGTCAATCTAAAATGTTTAGATTTCACCGGTTTCTTCAAAAAAAATAAAAAATAAACGTTCTTGTGTTACGCAAAGTTTAATTTAATAAATTTTATCTTTGAAAGTTTCACGTTGGGGAATTCAATTGTGTTCTTATTTTGGAAAATCTTTAAAAGGGTTGTCTTTTTGTTTCATTGGATCATCCAATTATATGTCTATGAATATAAAAGACAACTAATAAGAAAGTTTTTGATGGTGATACGTGCAACAAAAGTAAAAGTTCTAAACATGTGATTGTGCCAAAAGATTGTGTAAATTTTCCTATATTCTACTTGCCGTGTAATGCATAAATTTGATCGTCAGCGTTGAAAGAAATTAAGTTTTTTGAAAAAACTAATTTATATAGAAGTAAAATTTAAAAAAGAAAAAGAAAACATGGTGCATTTGATATGCATGGGACATTCAAAATATAAACAAAAATGTGATGTGCTCAACTAGAACTTAAATAGAAGAGATAATTTATACTGAAAGTCCTAAAATTTGTCACGAAAGTGCAATTGAGTCCTAAAATTTTTAAAAAGTGCAATCAACAGAACGACTTGATTATACCAATTTCACAATTTTTAGGACTTGATTGTACTTTTTGAAAGTTGTAAGGCCCAATTGCACTTGGTACCAAGTTTTATGATTTAATTGCACTTGTTGAAAGTTTTATATTTTCATGACAAGTTTTATGACTCCAAATATACTTATCCTTAAATAAAAATGGAAAGAATAAACAATTTAAGAATTAAAACAACTTATTTTATTTGTGAGTTTTGATAAGAAGAATTTGCTTAAAAGAACAAATCCAAGCTGGCTTATTTGATACCTTTCCAAAATCGAATCATGCATCTAAATAGGAAGGCCAAATGACACAAATGATCCCTGAATTTTGATCGGATGTGCAATGCAGCTCTTGAACTTTTAATTTGACCAATATGGTCTCTAAACTTTAACCCAATGTGCAATGTGGTCCCAGAACTTTTAATTTGACCAATATAATCCCTAGACTTTTGGAACATGTTCAACTTAATCCCTGAACTTGAATCAATGGAAGGACTACATTGAACATTTTCCTATAGTTCAGGTACTAAGTTGAACATGTTCAAAAAATTCATAAATCATATTAGTCAAATTAAAAGTTCAAGAATCACATTGCAAATTGGGTTCAGTGGCCATATTGGTCAAATTAAAAGTTCAAAAACTATATTGCACATTGGGTCAAAGTTCATGGAATATTTGTATCATTATCCCAAATGGAAAAATGTTCACGTTGGTATAACATCTACCGAACGCCACATACTAATTCTCTTCTTCTTTTTCCCCTATTTTCTCAACGTGCATAGATGTGATTATCCAAATCATTCCCTCCACATTTGAACCCAAAATCGACCCTCTCTCTAGCTCGGGATCAATGGTTTTTCACAACACTCAGGTTCACAATTTAGACAAATTTCAGACATGTTTCAAGCAATGATGTTTGATTTTCACAACAATACTCAGGTTCACTCGAAAAGACAGACACAAAGTGACAGCACACACGGGTGAGGTCCGAGGGCCGAACCAGGCCTCGTGAAGCATGTATATACAACAAAATCAGCTTCAGCAATGACTCTAGTATGAAAACTACCATATGGGTCTCAATCCCCATCAATTCCTATGCTGCTAGAAGAAGTAGAAGCACAGTATCAGACCTCCATCACAGCGAAGCCGGCGTCTTCACCGCGGCATCACCAAGAGATGAAGCTATTGACATGGGTAAAGTATGTATTCGACGGCATGGCGCAGTTTCCTTGCACCTCAATCCTCCTCATTTCTTTGAGCTCGAAATGATATCGGTACAGCGAATAATCTTCGTCGCGCTCGAAAATGACGTCTCCGCTCATCTTCAAGCTCAATAGCGGGACCATGTCAAACGTGCAACCTATGGTGATGGAACACGTCTGCTTCCACGCATGTCCTGACAATCCCTCCAACATCCAGATGTTGATCTGGGTCATCTCTTCATGAGCAATGAAGCACAAGGAACCATGCATCTCGAGAATCCGGTCATGTGTTCTGCAACTCGTAGGGAGTGATACTTTGTGAAACTTCTCGCTGTCCATTTCCAAGGACACTATGTATTCACTGTGATCAACCAAAGGAACCCAGTGCAGAGATCCTATCGCGAAAACTGGCCTGTGACCTAGCCAACCAAATAGCCCAGGTTCCGGGCCGTATACCGGCTTCCACACTCTCGTTCCGAGACTGAGAATCTCACAATGGAAGAAGTCTAGCTCGTCTCTGAACAAGTGCACCACCTTATACACCCCAGAGACCTTGCTCAAGGCGAAACCATAAGATTCCTTATGCGCAGGATAGAGAGTGCCTAGAGGAAGCGGGTCGAGCTTTCTGGTCACGGGGTTCAAGACTATTAACCCACCTTTCTTCATCCTGTTGTCCAGCAGGATTAGACCATCGCAAGTCGCTCTTATCATGCCCAAGCAGCTTATCTTGTAGTCTCTTTCCTTGCAATTCCCATTGCTAAATTCCATAAACTTGACATAGGATTTTTCTGAATGATTGATGTTAGGCTGAGTCAAGATGGGAATGTTCTGTGATTGCAAATAGTTTGCTTCAATTGAGAAAGAGTTTGGGTTTTCAGGTGGCCGGGTTGTTAAACTGGAGTAATAAATGTGAGGTGTCCGAATCCAAGACTGAAAAATCAGGACGGTGTCAGATCGATGAAGATGGGCATGAACAAAATTGAGGCTCTTTATGATGTTTCTCCAAGACTTGCAAACAAGCATCGACCTGAGGAGGGAACTGTGAGGGAGACGGATGAGGATGTTAGCGATGCAGTCTTTTGGAAGATAAGGAATTCGCTTTTGTTCTTCCTCTTGCTGAAACTTCTTTGAACACGCCTTTTCTTCGACTAATCTCGCGAGATTCTTTCCCTTGCTTCCCATGGATTTTGCCATTGAACATTCCTTAATTCCTAGACAGAAAATTATGACAGCAACATGTTAAGTGAAGTATATGGAAAGAACTGATTCCTAGAGGTATTCAGAGGCTTGTTAACATGTCTTAAAACATTCACAATTTTAGATAGAAATAAATAGAGACGTTGAGATGCTACAGCAGTGAAAGAATGGCATAAATCTCTACCCAAACATAAGGGTCTCTGCATTGTGATTTTGCACAAATGAGAAATAGTCATTTGTCAGGTTATGCAATTTCAGATACACATCAAAGGGAAACCATCTAAGCAAGCATAATTTTGCATATGATACAAAAGAAACGAAGCGCACACTTCAGGAAGTAGTTGAAGTTAGATGTAAAGGTGTGAGATCAGGTGAATACATGAATCAGGCACACAATTAAGAATGTGTTTACCTTTTAGTTGAAAAACGTTTATATTTCAAAAATCATGACATGAAGAGTAAGGCTGTCTGTCTGAGTTAGATTAAAATTAGACCCCAGCACTACCGTCTTGCATAAAAGGAAGTCTACATAAGAAGAGTAAATGATGTTGAAGTATTTCCTAAGGAGATAAGAACACTGTTGACTTAGAGTGAGGCATCTTACATGACAAATGGATATGATGCGTCTCTCATGCATTTTCAGTATACAAACAGGACTGCTTTGCGTTGAGATAATTCCGTCTCTTTTAATCTGCTTCATCTATTTAAGGTAAATTGATTAATGCTCTCTCTCTCTCTCTCTCTCTCTTTTCATCTAACGGTGATAGTTTTGTTGTGAATTGTCCGATTCTTTTTTTATGCTACCTACAATCTCATGGTTATCATGTCTATGAATTCACTAATGTTGGTAGAGAAATTGTTTGATAAGTTGCCTGAGAGTAGTCATACTCTCCATCGCTCTTATTATGTCATTTTTTACAGATGTGCGTCATATTTGACATATTTTATGTCCTCCTCTGAAATGTCTGTTTCACTCATCGATAATCTACTGGCAACCCAAATCACAGAGAGAGAGAGAGTGAGAGGGAGAGTGAGAGAGTACTCCACATAGATGATTATGTTATGCTAATGTGGTTAAGGTACTTTAACTTATGTATCTGTTGTATCGATGCACATTAACGAGCTCCGGTTTTATGGAGGAAGTCTCTAGTCTACGTCAACTGCAAAATCTATAAACAAAGACTAGATAAAAACACGCGTTGTACAGCAGCATCACGCGGGTACATTTACTAGTCATGGTCTATAACCACTTTTGAACTCATTAAAATCTCAAAACATTTACTAGTCATAGTCTATAACCACTTTTGAACTCATCAAAATCTCGAATTGACTTGTCCGGAAGGCACCTTATACCGCGCAGTTCACTTAACTAGCTCAACAAATTAGGGATTTCCAATCAGTGGGTAATCAGAATCACGCTTGAACAGATCATAGCAGAGACTGCAATCCCAATTCAACAGCTTCACAGTATAACAGCAGTACTCCAGACCCCACATAATGGAGACAACTCGAGATAATTAAGATCCAGCATAAATCAATGCCAGGTCTGAGACCAAAACCAATCACAAAGACGAACCAAACGGTACAAAAGGAACGAAAACATCACTCCATAATCAGGTCCCGTCATCGATCATCCGAAAAGTTCAAAAATTCCCCCGACCTCATGCAGAATATTCGATCAACGCATGCAAAGACAACGTAATGAAATGGATACCAGGAAAGAGCGGAACAGCAAATCACGAAAAGGGGCGTAAAAAAGAACCAGAACCTCGTACTGCTTCTTAGCTCATGGGTGGAATTCCAGATAGCTTATGGGGGGAGGAAGATGGTTGACTCCATGACCTTTTGGAGTTCTACCCAAGACCCAATTGTCCCACACGAAACCAAGAAGAGGGTGGTCACGCTCAGTTGACTCGTTTTCTCCCCCGGCGGAGCAAAAGTCTTGCGAAGTACGTCGAGGCCATAGACAAGGAAACGAGGGTCGCCATCCATCATTTCATAGAACATGAGCACTTCCTCACTGTAGAGCCATAAGCCCAGTAAGCCCATCCTGGCTAAAGGCTTGATGGGTCAAACAATTTGGACGGGCCGAAAAAGAAGAGCGTTCAATTATATATCGCATGAACAGAGTGTGGCCAATGTACATAAATGTGGCCAGAATGTGCGAGATGGTGCCATCACATGAGCAAAATTGAAGGATGTTTATTAAATCCTTTACTAGGATAAGCTATAGAAGATTTACACAACCACTACTGAGTCCGATTAACAAATATGAGAATCAAGGTTCTCAAAATCATACTCGAGGTCTAATAAGATCATTGACCACAGGCTACACAGGCTGATAATTCTAAAATTTGGTGGAGTGGGATGAAAGGTTACGGGTCGAAATCGAGTCTACAAGGATTTGATCGAGTCATTACCTACAATAGTTTATGGGTTCATTTGGTTTGGCTTTCTTAAGGGACTTTGGGCCTCTAAAGTCCCTTAGGAAAAAGTTGGGGCATTTGATAAACTTTTTATGGAGAGCCCTGAATAAAAGCCAGCCTTGACAAAGCTGAAAGTTCAAGGTAGGTAAATTTTCGGAAGGCAACTTTCATAGTTAATGAAATTATGTTAGTTGCCTTTCTTGCCCCTAAAAAACTTACTAAAAGTCCAAGTTTACCCCTTTTATGAAAATAAAATCCTAATTTTGCCTCTCTCTTAGCTCAATTCGCTTGGCCACTTCGCTCTGATCGAACTGGCTAGTTTTGGGCGATTTTCGGTTCCATAAAATTAGAACCAGTTAATATCGGTTCGGTTCCCAGTTCCAGGTGTGGGCCCACCCACCCGGACCAGAATGATTTTTTTTTTTTAAATTCTTACAGACCTGAAAACCCTAATTAGTTTGCCCATTCTTCACAAACACTAATCAATCACGACTCTCTCAATCATGCGGCGTGACTCACACCCTCTCATCTCGACGCCACCCTCTCGCTCGACGCCTCCCTCTCGATCAGTTCGACAATATAACAACCATAAAAGACATGAATCGAGAATAAGTTGTTTCGATTCCTCGAGGAAAGATGCAATTTTGAGGGTGATATCTTTTGGGAGAGAGGCTTGGATGCTTTCCGACTACTTCATTTCTCTTCTGGTTTCGGTCGTCGAAGAGAGAACCGAAGGAAGCGAGAAAACGTGAGGAACGTGAATACTATGATGATAAAGTAATGATGACCATGGTGAAGTAGCTCGCGCATGTAAAGAAGAGGAAAGCTTGCTTTTGGCAAATGAAATGAGAAACTTTTCAATCTTTCCTTTCTGGCGTCAGCTTTCGCAGACGGTGAAGATGGAGGGTCGCTGAGCCTACGTATGTGATGGACGCCGGTTCTTGGGTGGTGCAGAACCTGTCGACGGTTCCCAATTTGTGGAATCGCCGTTCGTTGGGCAGCTACCGGTTCTAGGGTGGGAATTGACTCACTCTGGAATCGATCACCCCTAGCGCTCGCATCTCCTCAGAGCCTAGTGGCTCGACTCTCTCTTGCTCACCTCTCTCTTTGCTTAGGGGAGGAGGTACCATTTTAATTGTCGTTACTTTCAATTAGGGCATAAAACGATTTTGGAATGATTCTTCTTGGAGAATTTGTTGTGGACGATAGTGATTTACATTTATGGAATTGTTATTAAACCTATTATTGTCCTCAAACCGAGATATCTGCTGTATTATCCATTTTAAAATTGCACATGAACAATACATCTTGAGTTATTTATAAATTTGTTAACATGTCTGACATTTTGTAAATATAAAAAAAATGCTGAAATTATTTTTTTCAATTTTGAACATATGAAAAAAAAAAAATTTGGTCACACCAAAATACTTTCGAAATATGTTTTCACAAAACGGGTTTTTCTTGCAAAGTTGCTTCCCAGTACACTTTTCAATCATAGTTTACCAAACAATCTTTACTTTTGAAGAAAAACCTTTTCAGTTAAAATCTTTTGTAATTGCTCAAAAGTTTTTTTTTCGCCAAATGCTGAACCAAGCGCAGATTGTATGATGTATTGGGAAAAGCAAATCGAATTAAGTCGAGCCGATGTGGTAGGATTGAATCTTTTTTTCAATCACGCACAAGATAACGATGGCTTTCATCCGCATCCCCATTCCAATTTTTCAAGCGGCGAACACATGATACACGCAAAAGAAAAATCAGTTCAAATTTTTTTACTTTCTTTCTTTGTCGTTTGAGTTGACTCAAAAAGGATCTCCAACAATGAACGTGAGAAACAAAAAGGCGAAATGCGTTTGAAAAATAAAAAAAGAGTTATGGGAAGAGAGAGAGAGAGAAGAAGAAGGGGAGGAGGCTTTAAATGCGAGGCAGACAATACAGTCAGCGACTTTCGGGAAGGAGGAGCAGTGTCAGGTCCCTTGTCACCGCATGATGTGATTGCTCAGTCTCTCCCACCCACCTCCTCCTCCTCTTCACACATTCTTCTTCTTCTTCTTCTTCTCTAGAAAAGAAAAATTCGATCCGAAGCCAGTTCTCTGCAACGCGCCGAGCAGGAGCAACGCACCGGATGAGAGGGGAAAGAAAGGGGGCGCAAAGCGACGACCAGTTTTTTGGGGCTGTGTTACGGGACACATGCACGACATTGCATGGCGTTCGAGACGATGATGGAGTCATGATAGCACAATAATTACAATCACCCGTTTCTTTCTCTCTCTCTCTCTCTATCTCTATCTCTATCTCCGTGTCTCGCTTCTTGTCTGTCAGAAAAGAGGAAGGGAAAAGAAAAGTCATTAAAGCGGGAGAGAGAGAGAGTCTGAAAAGAAAGCCCACTCTCTCTCATTCTTTCCCAATCATAAAGCAATCGATTACAAAATGATTTCCTCCCTCATCACCTTGCTTTCCCTCTCGCATCATCCTCTCTCTCTCTCTCTAGAAGAACAGCTCCCAGAGACTCTGTATTGATTACTCGCTTTTGCCCTCGATGACTGGGCCATCCAAAATTACGAAACGCACCCCAACATGCTCTCTCTCTCTCTCTCTCTCTCTCTCTCACATCAACGTCAAAGCGTACAACTTTGTTCCGAGCGTCAATGGCCGATAACGCGATGCGGGACGACTTTCTTTACCTGTTGGGCCAGTCCCATTACCAAAAACCGCAATTGCAGAAAAAAAGAAGAAGAAACACATAACAAATGACGAACCCTCTTCACATCGCTTTCAAGGCACTCCTCCTCACATGCAATGCAATGCAACCTCAGAGTAATTCTCAAGCTTTTTTATTTCCTCCATCGCCACTCTCGACTTGTTCATCTGTTCATGCCCAACTTCCCGATTCAGCTGTAGCAATGCCTGTACAGGAGGTTCATCTTCTGCGTTTGTTCTTTAATCTCTGGTCGCCATACACGAATGGCTTTAAACGTGGGAAAAACACAGAAACGAAGGAGATCGATTGCCATATTTGGACATCGCGCTAAAGTTTTTTTTGGATGTGGCGATGAATAGGAGTTTGACCTATTTTCTGTTCCGCACATTGGCCTTTTGGGTTTCAGATGTTGTCTCATTTGCAAGTCATGCGTGTATTGGGATTCATTCAAGTTTGATTTTCGTCCCAAAAATAGTTTCGAAAATTTGTCGAAATATTTTGAAAGTCCATTTGAAAATTACACATTCCTTGAATCGTTTGCAGAATATATACAAGTCCTACGCGTTCATTATTTGAGACGAATTGGATTAGTCGTGACCCACCCATGTGTATGGCATTGAGTAGAGACTTCTAAGCTAACTTTGCCGAGATTTGGCTCGGATTACATCTGGGTGTATTCAATGTGATTATGCGTGACACGCTCACTTGTGAGTTTTACCTGGCGGTTTGCTTTTGAAAATCGTCACGACATTGATATTCGAAATGACTACGCGTTAGGGTTAGACGCGAAGATTGATGTGTCATCAAGTAATCAAAAGGGAGTAGCAATTTATGATTGTAGTTTCGAGTACTAGCTAATGAAGGACATTCTTCTTCCAACCAAACAGTTTTTTTTTCCCAACCAAACAGTTGAAGGTGCTGTTTTGCGGTCCCTACGTTATAATTCTTCTGTCCTCTTGATGTCAAGGGATGGGATCACACATCTTGCTGGGACAAACGCAAAGACCTGATATGGGGCGCTTGTAACCGAGTCCAATTCAGGCAATGCCACAGATTCTTTTCCTCCCTCAACTACTGCTTTTTTTCTGCTTGGTAACATAGACTTGTGAGGTTTTAAATCATTAACTGGATCACCTGTTTTAAAAGTTTAAGCTGTTTGGATGAACGCGTGGCTTATTATCGTAATATTCTATCAGCCACTTCCCATGAATCTTGATGATAAAGCTTGTCCGACATTCTAGGATGTTCAAAGTGACCAATTCTTGTCCTCACGCCTGTGACTTCAAACTTCTTAAGCTCAGATCGTCAAAGCAATTAGAATTCGTGTACGAGGCATGCGAGAGAAAGTGAACCTCATGTACCCACGAGTTAAAGTTAAATGAAGCAGTTCTTCCTATGCTTACTCAACCCAAGACTCAATAAGTGATAATTCATATCCATACTTATGGTTTTAAATTCATTTTACCTCTAGTAATCTCCACCATGAAGGGGAAATTACCAAAAAAAAAAATCTAAACCTATTGTACTCTTGCCAATTCAGTCCTAAACCTTTTAATTTGACCAATTTAGGCCTATACGTTCTATTTATTTGTCAATGTAGTCCATCCGGATTATTTTGGCCGAAAATTGATGACGTGGCGATGGCCGTCCTACGTGGCCCAGCCGATGCTAACGTGTAATTTTAATTTTTTTGAATTTTTTCATAATATTTCTCGTTTCTTTTCTTTATCCTATTGTTAAGGGTTGGCAAGGGGCCGACGACGGCTCATACGCCAACGCCCAATGGCCGGTGGGGGTCGCTAGGCATCGGCCAGTGGCCGGCCCTTAACAAAAAGCGAAAAGGTAAAATAAAATAAAAAGGAAAAGACACAATAATAAAAAAATTTAAAAATTTAAAAATTTTGCATGTCAGTGTTATCCGTACGCAAGACCCTGCGTCCACGTCATCAATTTCCTACTAGAATTGGCCGGATAGAATATATTAACAAATTGTTAAGATGTTTAGGACTGAATTGGCTAGATTCAAAGGTTTATGATTAAATTGGCACAAGTACAATAAATTTAGGACTTTTTTCGGTAATTTCCCCCACAATGAGAGCTATAAGAGCTTATGATTTCAATAAATGGGCTATTGCCTATTGGTGTGTGTATAATTTTCTTCAAGCATATCTTAAAGGAAGATATTGAGACTAGCAGGAATTGCCATACAGGTCAGTCTAGACTAGGAGACCTCTAAAGGACGTGTCTTTTATCGTAGCAATAATTATACCATATAATCAATTTAGGGTGCCACTTCGTAGTCTACTTTAGGCTAATGAGAATAGGTGGCATGAGAGTGCCATGGTTGGATTTCACAGTTGATTACAACATGTTAGAGTTTATAAGTTGAGATTTACTGATACAGAAGAAATTCTACTAGTAATTGGATAGGCAGAGGCCTAAAGTGACAGAATCACATATTACCGAAAAACCTATGACCATGTAACATGATTGATGTGCGGTGAATAGTACATCCCGGATGGGTAATATTTGTCCAAAACGTACTAAATCTTTGTACTACGTTAAATTCAGTTTTAAAATTTTTCAATTTGACCAATATAGTTTTAAACCTTTGACAAATTGTCAATATAGTCTTTCTTACCAATTTTGGCAAAAACTCGTTGATGTGGCTGTCGTCCATCTTACATGACATGGCTTACAGTGACGTGAACCATTTTTGCAATTTTTTTTTGCAAAATTCTAATTTTTTATAATTTTTTATTTTTTATTTTATTTTTCCACTGTTTATCTTCTCGAAAGAGCCAGCCATCGCCGAGGCCCTAGTGACCTCTGTCGGCCCTTCTGGGGAAATGAAGAATGGAAAAAAAGAAAATAAAAAATATAAAAATTTGGAAAATTCTAAGAAAATTGCAAAAATCATCCACGTTAGCTCCAACCGTACCACGTTAACGATTTTTGGAGGTCATGTTAGCAATTTTCGGCCAAAAATTGGTTGAAAAGATTAAATTGGAAAATATTCAAAAGATTTGGGACTAACTGAACCAAATTAAAAAGTTCATCACTGAATTGGCCGCTATATCAAATTTTTAGGACTTTTGGTTCCCTCTCCGATCTGATAGCTAGAGTTTAAGAAAGGTTTAGTGAGATTACATGCTAATGTTTCCAATCCTATTTCATTAGCATGTCTGAACTTTCTAAGGAGACTAATTGAGCCCACGCCCAATTTTTGAGAAAATTACCAAAAAAATCCTAAACCTATTGTAATTATGCAAATTCAGTTTTTTTTTTTTTTGCCAATTCAGTCCTAAATATTTTGCATTTGTAACAATTCAGTCCATCTGACCAACTTTGGCCGGCTAGCGTTGACGTGGCAATTTTTAATAATATTTTTAATTATTTAAATATTTTTTCGAATTATTTTTTTTCTCCTTCTTCTTCGTCCAGCTTAATTCTTGATTGCCTAGGGGTCAACGAGTCCCCGAGGAGGTCCATCGGTTGACTTGTGGGCTCTTTTTTTGTCCCCCCAAGCACCTTCTAACCTTAATTTATTTATGTTAATAATGTACCATAATCAACCCCACATGTAACGAGGAATCTCGACATTTGTGCCATTGACAGATATGTATTATCAAAAAAATTGAAAACAAGAAAACAGTACAGAGAGTTCCAAGAATTACTGTTCAAATTTTGTCTTTCGGACCAAAAAAAGAAGAAGAGAAATTGTTCCAAATAAATGCCACGCGAAGAGAATGAAAATGTCACGGGTCTCGGAGACGTCTCGTCCCTGCATCATTCGCTCTGATTTGCAGGTGACATGTGATTCCAAGATCCTGAGAGCATCAGAAATTTCAAATTCTGAAAATTCAGAGAAGGCAAATTCCGCGATTCAGCCGAGGGAAATAACACCAATGAGGAATCTGGGGCTTGAGGACACATCTAGACTCTGACACTAATGCACGAGCAGCAATTTATAGTATTTGATGCTTTGATAAGTGGTGATGATTATTATCTTTAAAGTATTATTTGCCCTCACTATTGTTGCTGCCGAGGTTAAAACGAATATACTTTCAGGATATTCGCTGAGAAATGAGGTAAGAAATTACTCAATTTTCCTCTTAGAATTTCACTTTAAATGCGTTGTCAAACTTATGTGTGAAAAGAAAAAAATAAGAGAGAATGTTGGTTTTTGCACAGTTGTGTGGAACAATATATGATTTGGTCCAATTTACAAACAACCGATCAACACATCTCTTGGGAATATGTACCTTATTCCTGCAATTTTCACATTTCATGATTAACCATCACTTCTCTTCATATCAACAAACACTTCTTTTCAGGAAAATTGTCCAAAAAGTCCTAAACATATTCAGTACTAAACATTTTAATTTTGCCAATTGGGTCTTAAATCTTTTCATGTTTTGCTAATTGAATCAATCCGGTCAATTTTGATTTAAAATTGTTGATGTGAATGCCATCCCCCCTACGTGGTATGGTCGGGATTGACATGGGTAATTTTTAATAAAATGTTAATTTTTTTTTGAATTTTTTATTTTTCTTTTCTTTTCTTTGTTTTTCTTTTTGAAAGTGGCTGTTGAGGTCGCCAGGCCCTCGCCGACCGCTGGCAAGGGGCGCGATACCCTTGCCCAACCTCGCCCGCGGTTGGCGAGGGCTTGTCGACTCTCGTCTAGTTGCCACTGAGGGCCCAACGACCTTCACTGGCCACCATAACAAAAAAGAACACATAAAACAAAAGACAAAATAAAATAAAAATCGAGAAAATACTAAATATTACTAGAAACCTTTTGCAATTGTACCTATTTAGTCCATCTGGTCAATTTTAACCGAAAACCGCTAACGCGGACCCTGGCCATCCTATATGGTGCGGCTGGCGCTGACATGGATAATTTTTTAATAATTTTTATAAATAAAGGACAAAATGCTACAAAATAAAACCCAAGAAAACAGGCCCAATACTCAAAGAAATCCCCAACTTTAGCCTCTGTCTCAATTTTATATATATATATAAAAATTGTCTCATAAAAACCCCCAACTTTTAATTTTGTTCCATTTCTACCAGCCTAATACTAAAAAAAAAACCTCAACTTTTACTTTTGTATCAATTCTACTCGCATAATACCAAAAAAAGCCTCAACTTTAGCATATGTCCCAATTATATCCAAAACTTTTTTTGTCTCATAAAAAAATCTCCAAATTTTAATTTTGTCCCAATTCTACCACTGTTAGCCTTCCGTCCATAATCACCATTAGTTAATCCTACGTGGCATTTTTCACGTGTAAATGAATTGCACCTTAGCAAAGCTGACATGAAAAAAAATCCTAATTTCTCTTATGTTGTCTGCTTCCCCTACACATTGTTGGGAGATGCAGAGCCACTCAAGAAGGCGCCTTTCGGATTGTACCCGGCACTCAACAGCCCAAAGAACGGCTAGACGTGGAGATCCGATTATTTGGACGAACGATCTCAAATCTTGTCGTCCGTGAACCTGCTGTTTTCGAATTTCGAAGATTCATTGGTAAGTTCGATGAGAAAATTCGAGCCACGCAGGATTAACTAACAGTGATTATGGATGGAAGGCTGACAATGGTAGAATTGAAAAAAAAAAAAATTAAAGTTGGGGATTTTTTATGAGACAAAAAAAAAGTTTTGGGTATAATTGGTACATGTGTTAAAGTTTGGAGTACTTTTTGTATTAGACGGTAGAATTGGGATAAAAGTAAAAGTTTGAGATTTTTTATGAGACAAATTTTTTTTTTTGATATAATTGAGACATATGCTCAAGTTGGGGTTTTTTTTTTTTTGGGTATTAGGCCAAGAAAACAACACAATCACAAAGAATTTTTCCAAGATGTGGACCTTTAACAATTTAAAAGAAAAAAAGGCCATTCGAGCATCCTATTCCAATTTGACCCCAAAAAAAAAAGCATCCTATTCCAACAGAACCCATGTGAAACGATCATGCTCGATCACTCCTATGTCTTTAATTCGAGAATAACATAAGAACGTATCAAAAAGTTGTGGTCTCTCTTTCCTCACTTCCTTGATGGATAGGTCTAGGATTACTCTTACCAAACCAGAAAAGACAGGATTACATAAAGAGGATATATCTTGGTTTTTTTCCAAAATAAATACACATCATATGTTTGTCACGTTTTCGAAAAAAAAAAAATTCGTTGATTACGTGCGTCGACTGTCCAAGGAAGAGAGAGCAATCCGGCGTTATCTCTCGCCAGTTTTAGGAATCTCCAAAAGTCTGTCATCATTGGATCCTCTCTCTTTCTAGTCTATGAAAGCAACAGATAGATTAGCGGAACTACTGAAAATGTATTTTATCTACAGTTGCTAATCTTGCTCTCTGTCCTCGTAATTGCTTCATGTTCTTGATCACAAGATTGTGTTTACCTGATTATGAGGAAAAAACGAGAGGAGTAACTATCAAGGTAGCGTATTGAATATATTAAAATGACTATGGATCATAGAGTTTGGTGAAATTCACGTGAGACTCACATGAATCCCATCGTTTCGAATACAATTCAAACTCCTTATAGTGCAGATGACACATTAACTTAATAATCTTGTAGCCCGAGTGTGTTTGTGTCACGCTGTACAATATAAGGGACAATTCGTGACTTCTTGCTTCTTCTTTTCGCTATTCCGATATAAAGATGCCGTAACAAACAAAAGTTTCACAGACTTTACAATCGATGGACGAGGGTCGGTCTTTTCTTGATCTGACGGTTACCCAAAGTTCGAGGATCCCGTCCTTCTTCCCCAATCCAGATGATCATCGAGAGTTTGAAGATCCGTTCCCCAAAGGTCCTTCGACCCGGCCAGGTCGAATCCAAAGTGCAAAGCGAAACTACATACATTATTGCGCGTACGCAAAGCCATACAACTCGAGAGCAGGGACAGCTGGTAATGGGACAGCAATGCTGGTGGTGATCAAGAAGGGACCCGCAAGAATGTTGCAGCACAAGATAAAGAGTCGAAACCAGTGAGGAGGAAGGAAGGTGGGTGTGCGGAATCATCGGAGACTTTCATTCTCCGATATATTCTTTTGACTGAGGATCGTACCCGCATAATAATAATGCAAATACTTAAGCAGCAAAGAACAACAAAATTATAGTATTTTTGTTTTTGTTTTTGTACTTTAGTTTTTCTGCTTGTGCGTGATTGCATGCATGCATGCATTATGTGATGAATATTCATGGGTTAAAAAGAGATGTTCACATAAATGTGTCACGTGAGGGACATCACATGGGACACACACACCCCCCCGGGAATCTAGCTTCCACAATCTTGTATGTATCAACTCAACGTTTGGGAAAGAGAGAAGCACAAGCCAAAGAAAGTTCAGTTCTTCCATTTCCAGGCAACTGCGCTCTTCTCGATGTGATTATTTTCTGTACTCCTGAGAAAAATCCGTTCTAGTTTAAAGAATCATTAACCTAATAAGTCAAGTGAGAGGTTAATTAAAGTTTAGGTGGATAGCTAGCCGGACTAATATAAAATCATTTTGGATTCGCAATATCCGTGTGAAATGCTTGCAATATGTTTGATGCACTTAATTTTGATCCCGCAAGGCTTTGTGTCAACTTTTCCAATCCCCTCCGCCTCTCTTCGAATTATTTTTTTTTTACCACGCAACATTAACATTTCGTATGATGACGACTTTTATTTTGAATAGGTAAATTTTACCAATACCCTTGAAATACTTTATTAGTTACATGAATCAATCAGATACTAACCAAAATCTGACTATAAAATTCTTATACTGAATTACTTATGCCCGAGAATGCGGGAGATTCAACTGGTTGGTCTATATGTGCACAACGAGAAATAACATGTCCATTATTTTCGGGTCACTTGTATCGAAGATATATTTCCGGGTAGTTTAGTATAACACATGCTATTAATAATCAACTTTTTTGTCTTTTCCTTCTTGGCTTGGATTTAGGGTTTTGTGACATTCGCGGAAGGCTTGCTCTCATCTATTTGAGTTTCTCAGTTACATACACACAATCCCATCACATCTGACCTTCTTCTTCATCCATCTTCATGGTGACTTATTTTGACTCGACACCATCATTACAGCAATTATTGCAGTAAAAGATTAAATGAAAATTTTCAAATAAGGGCCCGAAGTCCTCTCATTTTCTCAAATAAGGGCCCCAAGTCAACCTTGTTTCAAATAAGGGCTTGAAGTGGCATAGTATATTTCAAATAAGGGCCTGAAGTGGCCCTAGAGTTTCAAAAAAGGGCCCGGCCTAAAGGGCATTTCCGTCATTTCCCATTTTGATTTTTTGTTTATTTTTTTTCTCTATTTTTTCCTTTTTATGTTTTTTTAAAAATTAAAAAAAAATAGCCACATAGCCGGGAGGGCTGCCCCTCTCTCATGTGGCCATCGGCCCACCACTGGTGGGGGGTCTACGGGGGCGGCGAAGGCCAGCGCCTCGGCAAGGGCCGGCGACCCCTGCCAACAAGAGGCGGCCCTCTCTCGGATCTGGGTGAGGGTCACCGGCTCTCGCCTTGACTAGGGCGGGGGTCGGCAACCCTCCCCTGATCAGGGCCGGGGCCGGCGACCCCCGCCCAGATCTGGGAGAGGGCCTACTGGCCCTCGCCTCTAGTCGGCGGGGTCACCGGCTCCTCGGCCTTCGCCGCCCCTCCCCCTTGGAGGTGGGGCGACGACCATAGGCGAAAGGGGCAGGCCTCCCGATTCTGTATGTTGTTTTTTTATATAAAAAAAATGGTTAATTTTTAAGGAAACAGAAAAAAGAAACGTTTAATAAAAAAGAAAAAAATCAAATAAGGAAAAAGACGAAAATGCCCTTGAAATCAGGTCCCTTTTTGAGATTTTATGGCCACTTCAGGCCCTTATTTGAAACAACGTTCACTTCAGACCCTTATTTGAGAAAATGAAGGCACTTCAGGCCCTTATTTGAAATAAGGTTCACTTGGGGTCTTTATTTGAGAAAATGAGAGGACTTCAAGCCCTTCTTTAGAATTTTCCCAAGATTAAATAGGTCGGCGCGATGTAGTGGCACACGTGTCAGGCTTGCCATTGACTGCTGTCCCTCGTGGCACGACCTCCGGCAAAACTGTTACGCTTTCTTTCTTTTTTGTTCCTTTTGGGTGCCGACAGCTATTGGCTTCTTATCTTTAACATGTTACAGTTTGAAATTGATTAAGGTCTACACGAAGTTGATGTGAAAAAAAACTTTCATTTTGAATTTTAAAATTTATTTATCATAAAAAGTCAAATCTTGAATAATTTCATTACACTTTATGGATCACTTTCATTTAATAAATGTCTTGAATTTTGAATTACTAATTGATGGAATACTAGGCAATAGAGATTTTATGAAAAAGGTTTTTGATAAAAGAGAGCAAATATTTCTTCTTCTTTTTTATCCGAATTTCGACCCTTACTGCTCAACATAAGAGCGGACACCTAATGCGTTTCACTTATTGAACAGGATTCTTTGATCGGTCGGCGACCCTTGGATGCCGAGGCATCCTTGGAGTGATCTCGTAGTTCTAACGTGATGGAGACGATGGGGTCGGTTCTTAGAATTTCTTTCCTTTTGCCGCATTTCGCTCACCACAGCGCGATTATCTTTTGATTTGTGTGCATGAAACAGTTAATTATATACACAATTGTTGAATAGGGTACGTTTGTTTCACGGAAAATTTCATGAAAAAAGAAAACGATTTCTAGGAAATGATTTTTAAGGAAAATTGTTTGTTTTCCTTTGTTTGGTGATATGTGACCGAAAAGGTTTTTTTTTTTGTTTGGTTCTCATTTGAAAAATAATTTAAATCTCAGGACTTTATCTGAGGAAAAAAAAAAATCAAATTTTTAAATAATTTTTTATTCTTTTTATCTTCTACCTTGCCGGTCACCGAGCTCGAGGCTGTGACTAGCCGAATCCGGCAAGGTTCGGCCTCGCTCAATACTGGCGAGGCTGAGCCTCACCAGGCGAGCTCGAGTTCACCGGCCCGAGCCTGTGGCCGATCATCAACCGTCACCAAGGCCCGTCGATCAGCTGAGGGACAGAACAAATAACGAAAAAGAATAAAAGAAAAAAATTAAATAGAAAAAGAACAGAAAATATAATATAATAAAATATTAATATATTAATATATTAATATATTTGAGAGGAGCCATTCCGTTCCGCAAAGTGTTTCCGGTTGACTTGTCATTTTCGTCGAACCAAACAGTTGAAAGTTTAGAAAACGAATTCCGGGAAAACACTTTCACTCAAACAAACACACTCTAAGAGTAAATAATGACTTTAAATGTAACCATAAACTTTAAGGGTATCACATAAGCCTATCACTCTATTTACATGAAATAAAAACACAATTATTCAGAACATTTATACTATAGTCATGATATTTTTCACTGTTAATTAACGCCTTGACGAGTCAATTAATCAATTATATGGACGAAGTTTCTTTATCTTTATTATTTATTGAAACTCTAACTCATTTATTTAACATTACCCTAATTTTTATCTTACATTATTGAATCATAACTTCTAATTTATCTGAGGAAATTGCCAAAAGAATCATAAACCTATTGCATTGTGCTAATTCAGTCATAAACCTTTCGATTTGGCCAATTTAGTCCTAAACCTTTTGACGATTTACCAATATAGTCCTTCAAGCCAATTATGGCTGGAAATCGCTGACGTGGATACCGGTAACACCACATAGACTGTCGGCATTAATGCGGATAAATTTTCTTTGATAAAAAAAATCTTCTTTTTTTTTCCTACCATGTTTGACAAGGGTGGTCGGCCGACCCTCGCTGGTCATACGCGAGGGCTGGCCACTAGGTGGAAGCTTCGAGGCCCTCGCCGCCGTGGGTAAGGGTGAGTTGGCCACCCTCAACGAAATTGGTAGGAAAAAAAGGAAAAGAAAGGAAGAAATTAAAAAATTATAAAAAAACACATTATTTATTTAAGAAAATTAAAATTTATGAAAAATTGCCCGATCAAATATTTTCATTGTCGCCAATAATTCATATCTAAATATTTTGGTGAACGATGAAATATTTTTCGTTTATTCGTTGTTGTAGGAGATATAAGCGACCGTTTTTCGAAAAAATATTTTTCAAATCATTCATTTTTCTCAAAAAAAAAAAAAACAGAGTGTAAGAGTAAAAGGCTGATAAATCAGAAAAAAAGGAAGAAAAATTGGATATTGATGATGGCATTTAGCTGATTTATATGGAAAGATGGAAGAGAAGAACAGCAAAGGGCAAGCGGCTCTGCAAGTATTCACTTTGGGGGTCCTTTGGTTGGTAGCGGTAGTCAAGGTGCCACTATCAACGTGGCGGGTCCTTTCATTTCGCACTGCTTATGAGAAGACAGAATTCACCCTCTAGTTCGTTCCGAACGCAAACTCCTCCCAATTATAGCAGAATTAAGCCATGAATTTGAATGGACATTGTATCGGACCAGACTTACTAGATTGAGAGTAAGCCCCACCTAATTAACTGGGATTTAGAGTATAATAGTAAGTTCGAGGTTCCGTTTGTTTCACAGAAAATAATTTTCAGAAAAATAATTTTTGAATTTTTCGGCATTTTGGTTCGCGGAAAATAAACAAGTCAAGGAAAATATTATCCACCCATGAAAAAAAAAACATATTCAAAAGTGAGGAAAATGTTTTCATCTTTTTAAGAAGAGGAAAACATTTTCCCTCATATTTCCTCCATTCACTCTTTCACATTCATTTCTTTTTAATTATCTTTAAAAAATTCAATTTTTTTTAATTATTTTTATTTTCGAAAATTTGTTTCTTTTCCTTGTGTTTTTTTCTTTTCCTTATTCTTTTCTTTTCTTCTTCTGCCGGTGGCAGTGCGACTGGCTATAGGCAAGGGCCACCTCGCCCAAGGCCGGCAAGTTGCTCCTCACCGTGGCAAGGCTTGGACGAGCTCGCCTCACCAGATCCGGTGAGGTCGAGTTCGCGTCGTCCGATCCTCTCTAGAGAACGGCGAGGCTTGAGGTTCCACCTCTCCTGGCCGGCAATCGGTCAAAGAAGAAATAAAACGAAAAAGAAAAAAATAATAGAAAGAAAAGGAAAAATAAAAATTAATTAAAATTTGATTTTTTAACAAGAACAAATAAAAATAAAAAATTATTAAATTGAGTGCATGAAGGAAAATCAAATTTTTCATGCCAAACAACGGAAAATGTTTTCCATTTCATTTTTAGATTTTAGCCAAACACTGAAAAATATTATCATTTTCCTGAAAAATGACTTGCTGAAACAAACAAAGAGAGCCTAATTTATGATGAATCCATGTTGGAGCTGCTCGAGGGAGCGCCTGGCACTTGCCAAATTTATCATGTCCCTAGTAGTGCTGTCAAAGCATTGCCATATGTTGGGAAAATTACCAAAAAAGTTCTAAACTTATGGCAATTGTGCCAATTAAGTCATAAACTTTTCTTTTTGCCAATTAAGTCATAAAATTTTTGCATTTGTGCTAGGCGTGATCGGTGGGCGGCTCCCACCCTTGAACTAGGAATAATCCAATAAGGACCAGTTCCACAAAATGAGAATCGGGAATTACTCGCTAGTTCCATGGACCCACCCAAGAATCGGACCGCTTATAGTAATTCCCAGTTGACTGGGAGTGCATACCAAACTCAATCCTACTTATTTAACTGCTTCTCTTGTTTTGGAGTTGGATTTTGTTAAGAGGAAGATGGTGCGTACGACACAGCACCAACCTAGGGTGAAGGGTTGTGGCATTCTGTTTCTTTTCTTTCTTTTTTGAGGATCGAGAGTAAAACTGTATAAGGTTCAGCTAGAGACCAGAAATGTATGTATGTATGCACCAATCCGGTCTGGGTGGTCGGTGGGCGATTCCACAGCTAGAACCGAGAATTGGACCGGTTTCAATAATTGAAATTGGAAACCGGACCGGCTCAGTCCAGTTCTGGGCGGTCCAAGCGATTCCCTATTCTTTTTCACACCCCTAATTTGTGCCAATTCAGTCAATCCAGCCAACTTTGGCAGGCCAACAATGACGTGACAATTTTCATTAATATTATAATATTTTAATAAAAAATTATTTATTTATTCATTTTTCCTTTTTTTTTTCTCTTTTTCTTTTTTTTCTTCTCCTTCTTCCCCCAGACGGTCGCCGGATCAGCGATCAACCACTGGCAAGTGCGAGGTCGGCCTTGCTCTTGCCATCGCTAAGCGAGGCCAACCTCGCCAATCTAGCTACCAGCTGGACGAAGAAGGAGAAGATAAACAAAAGAAATAATTCAAATAAATATTAAGATATTATTAAAAATTGCCATGTCAGCGCCGGTCAGCATTTGCATTAGTGCCGGCCGGCCAAAGTTGGGTGCTTATGTAAAAAAGATGATCATTTAAGGGTTGAAATCCACGTCATTCCCAAATGTTCTTATATATATAGGGTGGGTGCTTATGTCAAAAAGATGCGTGCTAGACTAGAAAGCAACTGGGTGTTGACGGGGGGAATGAGATCATACAAAAAAGGGTATAAATCTGTTGGTGAAGCAAAGTATGAAGGGTACAAGCTATTCCATATTCTCCACCATACATTCCTGTCAATCTGACCACCAATTAATGACATACATGTGATCAAATCTTCTGCTCATATCACCCCCCCACAACAGAAAAATTTCCCTCAAGGCTGTCGTCAACATCGATTCCTATCTTTTCTTCGTGCGTGTTGTGGAACTTGATTCATCGTCCGACACTGTTGGTCCAACTTCCAGGACCCCTCTGCCATTGTCCTTTCCTAGGTAATTTCGACTGTGCAGCGGTAAAAATCCGTAACTCGTAGCTTACCATATGGTCAATTCCTGATATATATTCATTTTGTTTGTGGAACTGAATTGGGGAATTGTTGACACCAAATAATAAAGAGTTACCGAATGGACTTTAGTATCATTGTGTCCCGAAAATCGGTAAATCGGGAATAGTAAGCTACTCTGAGAAGTTCGGTAAGTTGGCTGCAACATACCGAAATGTCTAGAAAACTAAACCCGATATTCGGAAAGTAAGAAAACAGGACCACTGATTTTCAAAATTCGGTAAGATTCTGGACATGCCGAAATTATAGAGGATCAGCAGTAAGAGGAATATGAAGACAAAAGGAACCGCATGATGGCCAAGCTAGCCATGTCAGCAAGAAGTTACGAGCAAGAAATCTGGATAGTGGATGCGAACAATTCACGGCAGTTGCTGGAAAAGATTCAAATTCAAAGCCATATTGACAGTTGAAGATCAAATTTTGGCGGATAAAACGTGGGCAAATGGGAAGTTATTGAAGGCGCCAAGATTCAGAGTTTGAAAGCAAGAAAATAACCGACAAACGGTTATGGAAAGCCAAAGAATAATAAATAATCGAAAGAAAGGAGACAAATCAACACACATCCAAAAGAACTCAAGTTTTCTGCATTTTAACTTCCCTGTACTCTCCTTTCCAGCATTTACAGTTTCTGCAACTTCAGTTTATTATCAAGCTTTCCACTGCTTTCCTAGGAGTATTGTAACGTAGCCTGAACCCTTGTTGATCTCAAATCCACATTCGATCCATTGAGTTCCTACCCATTTCACTTCCATTTGTGTTCCTCCGTGTTCTCATTAAAATTTCCTTTCGAGTGTTGAGCCGCAGAACCCCTTTTTAATAAAAACCGAAGACGAGATTTCGGTGAAAGATTTTTCTTGTTGCAAAAACGAGCGAACAGGAATAAAGTAAAACTTTAGAAGATAAGTAATGAACAATCATGATGGTCCATCTGGCAATTGTTGTTCGTAATAACCTCAATAAGCGACGAACTCGATTTTGAGTCATATACTCGTTTGGCTAGCCAGCATGAGACGACTTGAACAGCATAAAAGGAATTGGAATAGATAACGGGGGTTCAGACCGGTGACTATTGCGCAATTCGACTGCGACCGGTAACGCCCGATGGTAGGAGAGTGATACGTTTATGATCTTTTATACATGTTACTGCAAATGGCTATGGATAAGAGTGAAATTAAGGCGTTTACTGAATTGGGCAAGCCACATCAGAATTTTCTTGTGAAAAAAGCTGTCCAATTCAAGACAGAATTAGTTGTTGGTCTATCTATACAGCACCCTATTTTCTGTTGGGTCTTACTCATTCATTTTAATCCATACTCAAAGTCATTCATTAAAGCGTGGAGAGGATGGTGAGTTATGGTAGTCGTGCTGATTGATGGAAGATAGTGCTAGAGAGAGACTGTTAGCAATAGTGTTGGACTTGATAGTGGTAATGATGGCCATGGTCGATGGTTGGGATTTGATGTGATGTTGGTACCAAGGCCAACTTATTGATGTGCGATTTAATTTTTATATTATTTTAGCACTTCCCTTCAAACATAGGTCGAAATTAGTCTAATAGTAAAGTGTGAAAATTTAATATCTGAACTTAGAACCCCCTATTTCTAACCATATAGAAAAACAAATTTGATATTTAAGCTGATAAATGAAGTCGCAATTTAATAATTTATGGTAGATTGACGGTGAATGCGGTATAGGCAACTGTGGTAGAAGTGAGTGAACACGATCGATTATTTTGCTTCGTATAAGACATGCAAATTCGATTCTATTTCAAACTCCTATAATATAACAGATGCAATGTACGATTCCGGTCCATCGTAAGAAACGGTTTTCTATCTAAATTAGAACTTCATCTCTAAATTTTTTTGTAGTGCCAAATTTTTATATGACGAAATAAAAGCAAGAACGATATCAAAAGACGAACAGCAGTGATTTTAGAAGTTGGCAATATATATATATATACACACACACGCACACCATATATGATGACTAAGGTAGTATAATACAATTTAACACAAGAAAAATTTGCTTAACTATAATTAAATTTTCATTCAGCAAGAGGTGATTTTCACTTTGGAACCAAGAAACTCTCTGTTTTTTCCTCTCTTTTTAAGACTTGCAAGGCAACCAATCCCTATTAGTGAGTCTGTAATTATCACAGAGAGAGAGAGAGAGAGAGAGAGAGAGAGAGAGAGTCTCTGAAATGATCGTTTAAAGCAAGATATAAGAAAGGGAGGGGTTTTGGTTATTATAATCTTTGGATTTAGCCTAGGGTTTTGGAAGAAGCCCTAGCACAAAAGCTAAGATGGGGGGTGGGTTTTTGGACGGTCACGTGGTGGAGGAGGACATAATAAAACCCAGAAATGCCAGACAAGGAGGAATATTTGGGAGGAAGGAAAGAGAATTAGAAGGTTTACATAGAAATAATTAAAGATAGATCTTCCCTTTGTCTCCCCTTTGAAAGCAAACCATCAGTGACTCCCAAGTCAATGGGTCTACACACCAAAACCATATTTTCTTCTTCTTAACTTATTAGGTGAACTGTTCGGTGATATCCGTTATTTCGCTAATGATATATGATATGATGAAATGAATATGAAATTTTCACGAGGTCGAACCTCGCTACTCTTCTTTCACGCATATAATCTGGTAGACCGCACAGAACGAGTCTAGACAACACAATACCCTTTTCCATCTTTCTCTGTTATGAACAAAGAATCATTTACGTATGCCCTCTTGGCCCGCCCCATATATGTAATTACTCTCCCCACCCTTCGAGACTAAATTATAAAGTACTATTTTTCCAAAAGGGTTTTTCATTAAACACCTCGATGAAGAAATTACCGACATCTCCGATGTATTATCTTTACTCGTGTCATGTGTAATCAGTAACGTCTCGCCCCGGGACCTTTCTTCTTCTTTTTTTCTTGTAAAGATTCAAAACGGAGAAAGTCCAAATAATACAGTGGATATTTATGGCGAGGAGCGAAGAGAGTGGGGGAAAAGGAATCGCACATGAGGGTTTCCTTTGTCTCTCTCTCTCTCTCTCTCTCTCTCTCTCTCTCTCAATTTTCTTTTTTATCCCCGTCGTCTCCGGGATGTGTACGAAAATCTGAAGCGACCCTCTTTATCTCCTTTTGTTTTGTTTTTTTGTTTTTGGATTTTCGTAGTGTTAGTGTTTTGCAACAGAAAATGAATATTATTTGTGCATTTTTGCGTGTTTTGACCTTACCTTCTCTAGTGTCACTTTCCTAGATATACTCCTAGGCCAAGAGAAAACACAAGGACTCGATTCCCCACCACTGTTTCTTCCTCTGTTATAACTTTCTGGATTTCTTATTTTATACATTGTTCTGTTGCTGTCCATTGCTTGCTAACAAGCACATGCATCAATCTCAGTCTCTTCTCCAACCATTTCTCTCTCTTCCTGATCTCTCTCTCTCTCTCTCTCTCTTTCTTTTGAGCATGGCTGTTGCAGAAGAAAGTGAAAAAAGCCATGAATTGTATCTCGCTTTTTGCTTCATCAGACATCTCTCCCCTCTCTTGTGTTCTTGCTCTCCATCTGCTGTGAGCAGCTAGATTTAAGGTTCTTGCACCCTTTGAGCTGCTTTTTCTCTGCGTACCCTTTCAGGAGGACCATAGCTCGCACACCCTGAAGAAAAGGGAAAAGAGAGAGAAGCAACAAAAGACTAGGAGATCCAGTTATGAGATTTGAGCTTTTATGCATGTTTGATTCTAGTTTCTTTACAGTCAAGTCTGGTTGAGAAACGCAAGTAGCTGGAGAGGAGGAACCCAAACCTACTAGCTTGAGGGAGAAAGATGCCCTTGGAAGGGGTTTTCATTGAGCATTCTTCGAACCCAGTTCCTGATCTTTCTTTACACATAAGCCTGCCTAGCGCTGGCCCTTCCTCTGCGTCGATCCGCCATGGCGTCATCGATGCAAGAGACGAGAGCTTCGATCTCTTGAGCAGAGGCGAAGCCCTCAGATCGAGCGGCGACCGCTCAGCGCGGGTCGGCTCGCATGCCCACACCGAGCTTTCTCTAGCAAACCCGGCGAATGCTGCCATCGGCAACGAGAACTGGTGTCGGATGAATCTCTCCGTGGAAGCTAAAGATGTGCTCCCGAATAGCCCTTACCAGAAGGGTCATAATGGGGGGGTTTCTCCGGTGGATGCGATGGACGGCACGAGGCCAATCAAAGGGATCCCGGTCTATCAGAACCGTTCTTTCCCGTTCTTGCCCACGGAGAGCGCGAGAGAGAAGGACCCCAAGTTTTGCCTCCCACAAGTGCCTTATTCCTCTTGGTCACCGTCCATTTCGTCTTCGTCGGCGCCTTACCTTGGTAGAAGCTTAAATCCTTTCTCAATCTTAAATTATGGAACGACCGATGCGTCGTCATCAGGATATCAAATACCAGCGACGGCAAGATTTGGGGGTTTATCAGCTTACCAATTGCACCAGTATCATCACCACCACCATCATCACAGTCAGTACGCGGTCATCGGATCATCCGAGGCCTCACATGGCATGATGAGATCGAGATTTGTGCCGAAGCTCCCAGTGAAGAGGAGCATGAGGGCCCCGAGGATGCGGTGGACGAGCACGCTCCACGCCAGATTCGTTCATGCCGTTGAGCTCCTAGGAGGCCACGAAAGTACTGAAACCTCTTTCAAATTTCTGCTATTATGTGTATTCAGTTGTATCCATCCTTTTGTGGTCTTGTGTCATGTTTCAAATCTCTTTTTTCACAGTGACCTTAAATTGGTGTTCATGAGTTTTCAGGAGCTACTCCGAAGTCGGTTCTTGAGCTCATGGATGTCAAAGATCTCACCCTTGCTCATGTCAAGAGCCATTTGCAGGTAACAATAATCCCAAGAAACAACTGAACTCTCTCTCTCTCTCTCTTCAAGATATGTGAGGGTTTCTGTGGTTCCTTGAGCGAAACCACCCCTGAGAAATTGCAGCGAGCGAGTGAATGAAGTGAAGGACAGTTACGACAAGAGCATGAATGACTGAGACCAGACATCTTCTTGCTCTCAGAGAGAGATGACAAGATGATAGCAGACAAAAGAAAAGCCATCATTTTTCAATAACACAACAGCTCATTACTACCTTTTATCAAACGTCAACCTCGTGATTAATGATGAATCCAAGACAAGCCCAGAAGACCATGGACACAGAGACAGGGAGAGAGAGAAAGAGACGATAATGGGCATTGCTATTATAACGTTTCTTCTTCCTCCCTCCTCTTTTATTTTTTTATTTTATTTTTTGTGCTGTCGACATTAATATCAGTGCATAGTATTCTGCTTGAGTTTTTGTCATAAGAAAAAGTTGAAACCCTTATGACTTTTTTCTTGCAGATGTACCGAACTGTTAAGACAACTGACAGACCTGCAGCTTCCTCAGGTAACGCTAACATTGCTTCTCCTTCACTTTTCTTCTTTCAAACCAAAGAAGCAAAGAAGCAACACACCAGAGAGAGAGAAGAGAGAAGAAAACAGAAAGTCCTCCGCTTCCCTTAATCTTAGGGTGTCTTTGCCCGTAATGTTTCCAAGCACAAATTCGGAAACTCACTTTCCTCAGTTTTTGTTTTATTCCCTTATAGACCTCACACATGACAGAAGAAATTTCACTTTTTTTTTTTTGGGATGCCGGTATAGAAAAACTTCCTTGGATACCGAAAACAAAACAATCACAGATGTAAACGACTCCGTACATGCACATTTATAGAACATTATAGGCCTTGCACGTTCTGGTGTCGAAGCACTGACTCATTCATTTGGGGTCGAAACATTTGAAGGCCAATCGGATGGGTCCGGAGACGAGGATGTTTCGCCAATGTGTAGTAACGCGAGTGACCACAGCTCGCACAGATTTGCCGATCAAAGGAAGACGCTGGACGGATCCGCTCACCCCGACATGGATCCTCCTTCCGGTACCACTCTATGGAGTAACTCGTCAAGGTAATAATCTCTGTTTACGGCCATGCCCCGCTGAAGTTATTTTTCGGTTTTCTTGAGATGACAGTGCCCCGGCACAAAGTTGATTAATTTTGATGAACTGGTGAAGACATCCTAGTACAGCTTGTCACTGAAACATGTAGCACCACTGATGTAATTTGAGTCTCAAATTTAATCACATGAGCTTTGCTTTCCGACACTGACAATTATATGCCTCGACGCTTCCCTTTTTCTTTTGCATGGTACGACATAATACTCATGAATAATATGAGCCAACATTGACCATCTCTGAGGGGGAAAAGAGTTAACCGTATGTCAGCCTTAGCTTTATCTTTTGTTCTTACATTTATTCCTTCTCTTTCCACATTTCTTTCATTTCTTGAGCAGTATTTAGCCAAATCAAATGCCAACTCCTTCGCGTTGAGGTGAATCAACTCGTGCGGCGCGTCCCTGATTTATATGTTTTAATGTGGATAGTCTTACTAATAATTTCTCAGTCGCATCGCGCGCCTTCTCCTTTTCCTTTTTTTTTTTAACAATGTCGTCGTTTATAAAGTCGCCGAGAGTCTTGTTTTGCTGGGTTTCAATGGTTTTGGGTGTCAAAATATGTAGCAATGTCACTAAAAGTTTCACGACACACCTAAAAATGATAGATCCGGCGTGTAAAATTTTCTGCTTTTTATTTTTGTGTGTGTAGTAAGTATAAAACTGAAGGATTGAGAGGGGGAGATTGCAAGAGATTATTTTCGTTTCTTTGTAGCATTGCCAGAATAACAAATTGCCAAAGTAATAGTCACTGCCTTCACTATGAAGCTTAAGGTTTATTGTATAATGTAAAAACAGGTAAAGACTTCACTTTAAAATGTTTTCAACAGATCATGCAATGTCTTCTGTACATTATATAGAGAATGCAAGAGAAAAGATTGACCATTGATCGTCAAAGTTAAAGGACACTATGGCCTGTCTATGTATGGAGTTTTTGGGGTTTAGTACATTTAAGCAGATGTCCATATATAAGATCAATAAGCTAAAAATTGTTGCTTTGGATCGATTACAGCGGTAGATCAGAGGTGTGCCCACCGGCGAATCCAACTGATGATGGGGATGGACTCGGACGGCCTCCCTTCCACTCCCATCGAAGAAGTCTCCGAATTGAGGTATTCATTTAAGATCTTTAACCAAACTTAGCCGTGTGGATGGGCTACGATATCTCGACGTTGGAATGCATGTTTCTTCTTTTAGTTTCATCTTAGTTAGGACTGAGAGATTCTCATGAGCCATTTTGCGAAACTTCTCGACAGGGGTCTGATTCAATGGAGGGATTTTTGCACGCTACACCGAGTTCTCAGAACCCGAGTTTAGAGTTCACATTAGGGAGACCAGACTGGCAAGGCAAGGAAGATGACTGAAGTGCTTACACTCATTAGAGTCTGAATAACAGATAAAAAAAGTTAATTTTCTTGATTTCGGATCACGAGACGACGACGATGTGATTGTTGGTGATGAGATGGGAATGTCACCTTCGGTCGGCATAACCCGTCGCCTGCAAAATCTTCGAAGTTATCGATCAAAGTAGCCATTCTTCTGTTTTGAATTGTTTAGTTTGCTAGTTTTGAGAGATTGTAGGATCAAAAGACTTAGCCAACTTCTAACTATAAAAACGTCCTCTTTGTTTTTCCATCTTGGATCAAACAGTCAGATATATAGGACACATATAGATGGCATTCCGGTTCGCTCCAAATTATGCAGATTCCATTTTTCATTTCTCTCATTTCCTTCTGAATGCGCAGTTGATTTAAAGACAACCAAACCTTCGTATGATTCTTGATCTGTTTGTTGCTGGAGGGTGCTGGAGAGTGGAGATGTACACAGTGATGAACAAGCAGTATGCAAACAAAATCGTCCTAACGTTATTATCGAGATAAATCTTTCGATTATAGAAAATGATAATCTCGAAATATTGTGAACAAATGTAGCCTTCTTGATCATACACAATGTGGTCGACAAGGGGTATGATTTGCAAGGTACAAATTTAGAACAACATAAGGTAAAATAGACAGACATGTTAATCTCTCGCAAAGCTACCCCACCATCATAGGATCGCGATACCTATGACCCTCGAATTTTAGTATGACCATTTCAATTTCATTCCTATACTTTTAATTCAACCAATGTAATCCAAAAGTTTGGGGTCAGATTCACATATATCCCCGAATTTCGTTGCACGTTGAAATAACCACCCTCATTTAGACATTCACTGCACCGCTCGACTTTCGAATCCCTTGCAAGTAGGCCCTTTGTCCTTTGCAATTAGGGCACAGAAGACTCTCGCCCATGGCTAAATTTCATGCAAAAGTCGATAGTTCTCTACTTGTGATGATTGTTCAGGAAAAGCGCACATATTTTGTCTCATAAAAAAGGATGATTAGCTCTTTTTCTGAATGATTGTTAATTTATAAGATGATGGTTTTGCAAATTAACCATTCATTGATTGCTTTTTGACTATTTGGCATTTTCATTGTTTTCTTTGTTGTAGGATTTAGTTTGTCGGACAAAAATTCTCTACCTCGACAGATATCGATCATTGCAGACCATAAATTTACGTCTACCCTTATTCATTAGCAGTAGTGGTATGGATGAACGAGACATTAAACGGGAACAGAGGATCTTACCCATTGTCTTTGCTATTTTTGGCTTCATATGGCAATAACAACTTGGAAATTGACTTATTTATTAACCATCAAAGACAGATATGGTTTGTTCGATTGAGAGATATTTGTCCAAAAAGTCATGAACCTATTATACAGTGATCAATTCAGTCCTAAATTTTTTAATTTGGCCAATTTAGTCCTAAACCTTTTGACGATTTGTCAATGTAGTTCTTCCGACCAAAATTACAAAGACCGTTCACATCAGCGCCGGCCGTGCTACGTAAGACGGCTGACGTCCAACAAAAATTGGCCGGAATGACTACATTGACAAATTGTCAAAAGGTTTAAAATTTGGTCAAACTGAAAAATCTAGGATTGAATCGGTCGTTGTACAATAAGTTTAGGACTTTTTAGACCATTTTTCCCGTTCGATTGATGATATATGAATAACAGATTCATCTGCAGATCATATATTGTACTGTCTAAGGCTTTAAAGAAACCAAATAACCAAAGGGAAGTATGTCCTCAATAAACGCATTTAAATAACCTTGTAGCCAGGTGATTCTGAAGTTCCCATGACTTTTCACGAAACTTCTTTAACAGATGGAGCGTGAATACCATACCTTACTTTGGGTTACTTCTGAATAGATTTGAAAGACGAAACTGTTTGCAAAGAAGATCGTACTTCGATTGGATATATGCCTCACTTTAATCTCTCAAAATATCATAATCCCATTGCCTCGAAAAATGTCGGTGTTTGAGATGCACTCGCCGTGAGTTTCCATTAGGGGTGAACAAATCGGACCTACCGGACCGGGACCGCCCGAACCGGACCGGGACCGGTGGTCCGATTCCCGATTCTAGAGGGCGGCGGTCCGGTTCGCGGTTCTTAAAATTAGAACCGGTAACCGGGCGGTCCAGTTCCCTGTTCCAGGGGCCCAGGACCGGACCGGACTGGTCGAAATTTTTATTTTATTTTTTATTTTTTAAAAATAACCCTAAATATAATGTTCACTCCCATTAGAATCACCGGAGAAACACTGTCTTCGTCATCGAAACTGCAATCAAGACACATGGGAATTGGGGAATTGCAAATTACGAAACAACGTCTCCATCTCTAACTTACCATGAAATGGTCCTCGTAACTGCAAATTACGAAATCTGTCTTGTTCCCCTGCCACGAAACATGAATCAGCCAAATGAGCAACCCCAACAGTTGATAAACAACCATTTACAATGACGATCACCACATTGACGCAGCATCGAATGAAACAGAAGCGATTGCGGAATCAAAGATCCCGTTCGTTCCCAAAACAACGAGCCAAATACAAACCCATCTGGAGCTTCGGAAAAGAAAAACAACTTTGCGAACCAAAAACCAGACAGAATCCATCCAAGTCCCCAGAAGAAAAGGAAACGAGGACAACAGCTTCTTTCTCCCTGAAGAAACGTTAGAAATCGAAGGAAGTAGACTGACCTTGATATCAAGCGTGAGCGAAACAGCTTCTCTCTCTCTCTCTAACCTTCCTCCATACTTTCTTGACCAAACCAACAAAAAAAACCTTCCTTCATACTTTAGGTAAAGTTGTATAATACAACAGAATCCATGAGAAGGAATAGGGCATTTTTTTTTATTTTGGCATGTTTCTAGTCCAATGGAACCGCCCGAGAATCGGACCGGACCGGTCGGTCTGGTTCCCAGTTTCGGAAAATTGGGAACTGGGACCACCGGTCCGGTTCCCGGTTCTTGAGGGGAACCGGACCAGACCGGGAACCGATTACCCCTAGTTTCCATGGTTTAGAGAGGGTAAATCATGTGAGAACATTTACCAATAAATGTTGTCTATCTTTTCTATATTAACATGGTGGACGCAGTGGATTGGAGCGTTAGGGGATTTCCAGTTTAGAAAGCTAGAGGCGGGGCCCATTTGAATCTCACCAATCGCGTGCAACCTTTTCTAGATCAGAATCACCATGAAAGGCTAGAGGTCTGAATTTAACTGGATTTATATGGACCTCCATATAGTTGAGTCCCCACGCCCGTGCTCTTAAATTCTAAATGAAAACAACTTTTTTTTCCGGGTCACTTATCTTTCTTCTGGCCATACTTGATGAAATGAAAGAGAGAAAATTTCGTCTACCGACATGGACTCAAAAGTCAAGATCAGCTCGAAAAGAATCGTCAGTTACAATTTAATATGTTCTTCTCTATGATTAAGGAACCTTTTAATATGGGGTCCAAATTGATTATACCGGCTTGTATTATCATCTTGGTCGTCAAAAACCTTCTACAGGCCCTTCTTTGGGGCCGTGGCACAGGCCATCGAGAAGAAGGCGGTCAAAGAAAGTTTCAACTTGTTCAGTTCCACCAAAATCTTTGAACAATAACCAGAAAATAAACAACACATCACCTGGTCAAATCCTTTTCAAGAGCAAATGAGGCGGGTAAAGGGATGGTCCGCCCGCCTACTGCATTCAAGATTTTACTCGTGCCATTCGAAATTTTACTCATGGAACTCTCTAAACAAGATTTAGATCCAGAATCTCAGGAGATTTCTTACCATATAGACCACCACCCTGTCTATACAATAAATTGATTTCACCATCTCAACAGGGTGATGATTGACGCATACATACTGTTTCCCAAACGGAAGAACACGAAAAGATCACCCAAAAGAAGAAAGAATGGAAGGAAGTGATCATAGAATAGAATGTTCACAATTCAGTTCACAACAATTGTACAGTAACCAACCCAAGAGAATCGCAAAACCAAGATTGTTCAGATGGCAAGATGCCTGTAACAATTATGACGTTATGATTAGATACACCCTCAACTAGTTCTCTTATTCATCATACCATGGGGCTGCGCTCACTATCAATCTCCGAAAAATGGCTATTTAAGACGCCATATGCCGATTGCCACTTTCTATCTTTACTTTGTAACAGGAATGCAATACTCCAAAATCCAAATCTCAAGTACAAAAGACCCTCAACCGGAAATCTCACATGAAATCGTAATCATCAAGAGCTGCGTATCCATCAACCACAATATCATCGTCTGGCTTGTCCACGTGGAGTTGCTTTTTCTTTGCACCTGTAAATGAGGACACATTGGTTAGAACAATATGACAAGGCCTCCAAGAACCCCCCCCCCCCCCCTTCTAGAAGAAGCATGAAACTGCGAAGCAGATATAAAAGAATCCATGCTACTGTAAACAATGAATTAGCATCAGATGAACATTCTCAAACTTTGCTCTTATTCACAATTAAAAATGTCTATTCAATCTTTTGTGAGCCAGAATAAGGAAATAAGAATAAGCCCCGACATCACCTACCATTTTGTACATTTTTCATTAAAAAAAAGAAAAACCAACAGAGTTAAAACCAAGGAATTCTCCTCTCCCGAGACAAGGGATGGTCCAATATTAAAAAAAGTATCAGAAAATTATTAAATTAAAAAAGAGTGCTCTTATTCAAAAGAGCCTCGCGATCTTCAACCAATTTTGGAAGTGGCAAGATATCTAGATATCTTTAAGGAAAACAGATCATAACTTGCTCATCCAGGAATTCACATGATACCTGCTTTCTTTTTAGTATTGGCCTCCTTTTCAGCTTTTAGTTTTTCATTGGCAATTGCAGTAACAGAAGATGCAACTTCTTTTGCATCAGCCGCCTTCAAAGTAGTCATTGAGAGTCTCATCACTGCCTTGAGCAATCCAATATAATGGAAACTCTTCTGCATACACGAACACGACATATTCAGTAAATTTTAAAATGTGGTGCCAGAATCAAGAGGCAAATAAACACATAAAGATACCTCGTATGGACGAAGCTTATGAGCAATCAACTCCGCATACTCGAGGAAGTCACTTTCAGATTTCGGAATAAAGTTATCAAGGGTCTTCTCATCACCTTTCTTAGCGAACAATTCTTCTGTGGACTTGTAATCAGCTTCTTCCACTAATCTGTTGAATAAATAAACATGATCAATATACCATAATATAGCGTCCATGAACAAGAACCTCAAGAAGTACTACAAAATGAATGTTTCTTAAGGCGTGAGAAAAGTTATTCAACTGGCAGAATGGCGAGGGACATTAAGAATTCCACATTAAACCTAATTAACAAATATTGTAATCTGTTCTGCAACTAACTATATACTCCTTGTGAGAAATTCCTCACGATGAAGCTTGTCATTCCATGAGACCTCATTTTCCAGACAATAATCCAGCTAAAGGACATACAAAAAAAGCACAGAAGTTACCTCTGTTGCCGTAGTTTTTCAGCAAGAGGATCTAGTTGCTCTTGCTTCTCGACTTCAACTGTTTTCCCCTTCTTCTCAGCTGCTTTTGCCACAGACTTCTTTGGAGCCTTTTCAACAGGAGGTTTAGACGCAGGTGCCTGAGCTCAACAGGCAGCAAGTACCAATGTAAATAATGCAAAGGTAATCTGAGGAGTTGAACATAACAAGCATCACAAACACAGTTGTCCTCTATTACCCTTTCCTCTTTGTTCTATTATCCTCCAAAAGCACACAAGAAAAGACTGATAGACACAGGAAATTCACAGGGAGAATCCACTCAAACAAACAGAGTGCAAGTGAGACAAGGAATAATGCAATGCCCATACATAAGATTAATTTACTGAGCGATGTGGCAAACACCTGTGAGTAATTGAACATGGCATACATGCTTAACTACCAGAATTACAGTTCGTCATTAACAATTTTGTATGCCAAATCTTAGTATGTCCAGCAGTATTCCAAAGTAGGTTATACCAATCTTTGTATCTTCACCAACTCAATCAGCATGACTTCGTCATGCAGGACGCAACATATTCCCCTTTTGCAACAGTGTAGATGGATACAAAAGACTTTCCATGCATCAACTACAAAGTAGAGCTCACAAAGGATCTTCTATAAAGGTGCTATTACGTTACAATTGGTGCAATACTTAAAAAAGTAATAACGCCACAATAAAAAGATGATTTCCCATATGAAAGTGTAAGTTTCTGCTCAACTTCCAGAATCTAAAAATTCACCCATATGAGTGTTGATCAATCAGTCATACCGGAGCAGGTTCCTCTTCATCTTCCCATGATTCCTTTATGTCATTCTCATCCACATCCTCATCATCCCATTTATTCTTTGGTTGCTCCTTTAAAACAAGAGGTGGAATTTGCTCATCTTCTTCTGAGACAAATCATCAATCAAGTAACCAGATCAGAGAAGGGGTTCCAAATAGTTCACAATATATAGTTGCGATGAGACAGACCATGCTCTATAGCTAATGCGATTCACAACAAGAAATGTCATGACGCCAGCCGTTCACCTTGTAACTACTAAATCACAATCATAAGTCAGAAGAGATAGAAAGTTGTGTTACCCCAGTCCTCCATCAGCAATTTGTCCTTGTTAGCGAAGAATTGGCAAATTTTATCTCACAGCAGAGACCTATAGCAACAAGATTTGTGAGTCAATTTGATAAAATATCCGAGATTATTATCAAGCAATATACACACAAGAAAAGCTTCCATATTTTGCACAGTTATCCTAACAGTAAGAGATCTGCTGAATTTTCTTCTTTTGAATGTCACCAAGACAGAGGTCATGTTAATTTATTGCGGGATTATCAACAAACTAATCATCAGATCACCAGTCATCAGTTTGATATGGGACATTTTCCACCCCTCCAAAATCACCAAAAACAAGTAATTAGATATTGGCGGAATCAAACTGCCCAAATTGAACCTATTGCGTACCATCATCTAATTAAGAGCCTCTCTAACTTTGCTAAAGTGAAGTCCGCGTGCACATCTAAACATAATGATAACTAATGTTGTCAAAATCGGAGTCCTCAGGTTGGCACGTGCGATAAATCCTACGAAGTTCATATTTCAGCATTAGATACAATTACCTAATTGATAACCTTGCAACTTATATAAATGGAAGTAGCCACAGGCAATGTATCCATTCCAATTTCGATCGACACATGACAGCAGAATCACACAATGGGATCAACAAAAGATGATATAATCTGCCAAAACTCGCTATTCTAGCACAAAACCCTCGGTAATCAAGGAAGCGAATCTAGAGCAACCCAAAACAGCAACGGACATATATTACGCGATACGGCGCAATCGAGTGTCGAAACTTGGGATTGAACTCGCACAGACAGGAATTAGCGCCATCGAAATGAATGGGAAAGAAGACACAAACATGCAAGCAACAACTGATACCAAAACCAGCAATCTTTACGCTAATTAACGAAGGAAACAGACTGCCACAACACTGAAGCAGAGAAAAAAAAGAGAAAGCATAAATCAAAATCGAGACTTCGACACCATCCCAAATCAAACAACAATCCCGCCTCCGACCCAGCCCATCAACTTACGAGGACGCCGACGTTGGATAAAGAAAAACGAAACTCGTACAGGAGGAGGACAAGATTTGCACGTAAGCACCTCGTAAAATGAAATCCAAGTGGGCCTACCACCGATTGAAAGGAGAAGGAAGCGATTAGGAGGGTATGCAGCAGATGCAGGTCTTCGTCTTCTTCCTCTCTCTCTCTCTCTCTCTCTGGTTCGAACTTCGAAGCTTCTACACAGCAAGGAGAGCTTAAGCGTTTCCGTTTCGGTTTCTATGCCCTAACTCTGCAGAGCAGGGCCTTAAAAGAGAGACCCCTTCTATTTCCATTTGGGGATTGGATTTCGGAGATTTGGGCTCTGCGGAATTGAGCCCATCAACTGGGCCGTTAGACGCCTCTTGACG
The DNA here is from genome assembly GCA_029784005.1 of Lenwebbia sp. NSW1173648. NCBI lineage: Eukaryota > Viridiplantae > Streptophyta > Magnoliopsida > Myrtales > Myrtaceae > Lenwebbia > Lenwebbia sp. NSW1173648. Next base: position 25,412,853 of record JARCGZ010000009.1, on the reverse strand, counting down.
GGGTGTAACTGCTCTGTCCTTATCTTGATTCTTGATTCTTGATTCCTGATTCCGTCCTGGACATTATCATCATCATCATCATCATCATGGACCATCGTTACTAATTCGCATTATAGTTTGATTAATTATCAATATTGCTCACGTCAATTTGACAACCACAACCCACATACGTCTACATTCAAGGGTTATGCTTCTCATTGGGTTCATATGAAATTATGCAACTTTAAACGAAACTACATCAATTGAAAATCAATCACTTCGGTTAGTAAACTTCATCACTTCCGTAAGTCAACCAGACTGGTTTTTTGTTTTACTGGTTTGATTGGGGAGGATTCTGGATCGGAACATTCGAGGGCGCCTGACCCAGCCCCGAGGAAATGGTGACGTCATCCTCTGAAGTGGCCTAGATGTAACCGAAGAGCCTCTTCTCGTCCTTACTCGTCACCATCATCGATCATCAAAGAACCTTCTGGACAATCACCGATCCCTCGTAGTATTACCTATATAATAAAAGGGAGAGAAGACGAGTCGTCGTCCACACACTTCGTTGAAGCCTTAGCTTCTAACCCAAACCAGACCGAAGGTTCAAGAACCAGAGAGAGAAGCTCAGGGAACTGAGGCGTTGACAGATACAGAGCAATACAGAGAGATTTGGCAATGGCGGATGGCATCTTGGGATACCCCTTTAGGCGTCTCTTCTGGAGCCCCACCCTTTATCGGGATTGGTCTGGATCAGCAGCTCTCATGGACTGGATCGAGTCTCCTAATGCCCACACCTTCAAGGTCAACGTCCCAGGTATGCTCTGTTTTCTCCTCTCTAACGCTAGGGGAACTACAAGATAGTTGGGTTCGTTTCCATCTTGTGAATCCGCTTGCCAATCTTTATTTTTTGGCATACATTTGGGATTTCTTATGAAGTTACAGACAAGTGGCTATGTTTTCCCTCAAGATATTAGATAATTCCAGTGGTTAATGTTATGTTTTGTCTGCGCAATCCATGTGTTAGCGTCGAAACTTTGCAGGGCAGATCAATTAACCAATATTTTCATCCATCTTAATCATCATATTTTGTGGAATTGGATTACTCTTTCAAGTCTTTACGTTGATTAGACAACCCTCGATAGCTCATTCAATCACTTCCCACATCAACGGCAAGCACGAGGCCGCATCCGGTAACACTTTGGATTTGCTCATTTCCACAATAAAAACGAGTCGTTCGAGAACCGGGCGACGCATACGTTCTTTGTAGGAGAAGAGATAAATGAGGAATTTGATGCGAGCAGGATTTGCCAAGGAGGACATAAAGGTGCAAATTGAAGACGGGAACATTCTGCACATAAGAGGAGAGGGTGCCAAGGAAGAGTCGCCAGGGAAGGACTCGGTGTGGCACCTAGCCGAGCGAGGGGCGAACCGGAGCGGATTTTCTCGGGAAATCGAGTTGCCGGAAAACGTGAAGGCGGATCAGATCAAGGCCCAGGTCGAGAACGGCGTTCTCACGGTGGTCGTCCCCAGAGATGCTTCCCCTAAGCCTTCTAGAGTTCGCAATGTCAACATCACTAGTAAGCTCTAAGGCTTCACTTGCCTTTTGTTGTTGTGCCTATCTTATGATGTGTAGAATGAAAATGACGATGCTTCCTGTACGAGACTTGATATATGTGTTCTAAGGGTTCTAAGTGCCATGCTGGACGTGGTTGTATCGTGTCATCTAGTCCATTGTCGTTGTCCAATTTTCCTTTTTCGGCCAAAGTTCAGTCCCTAAATTGGCACCACAAACTGTTTTCGAAAAATTATTTTTTCGATTTTTCGGTATTTACATGACGGAAACTTAATCGATTTACGAAAAACGTTCTCTATAAATCGAGAATAATAAGTTTAGATTGAAAAATTATTTTCCCTAAATCACCAAATAAATGAAAATTAATTATTTTCCTTAATAATAATTTTCACGGAAAATATTTTCTTTTATGAATGCACTTTTATTTTCGTTTTTCAATTCTTCTTCTCAATTTTCAATATAAATCGTATTTGTCGAGATATCAGAACTCGTGCCGCCACGGATTGATCATTTTGAAAGAATGAGCTAAGCGTACGATGATGTCCTTGGACATAAGAACGGATTTCTTGTGGAGGGTGTCAATGCAAAGTTGAGTACATACGCAGTTAATATTAGTAAGAATGAAGTGGTTTTATCTTCTTTAATGGAGTTCGCCCAAGCTTAGAGAGGAGGTGGCTCGGTCCTTACGAGTATTTAAACTTCCTTTGCTTCATAATTTGGAATTATTTTTCTAAATAAATTTCCCTTACATAAGTGAATGAACACAAAAATATTTAAACATTAATCGTTATCAGTGATGGAAAATATTTTTTATTGGCGAATTATTTCAAGAGATATAAGCGATCGTAAAATGTTTCTAAATCACTTATTTTCACCAAAAAAAAAAAAAAGAACCTTTACGAGTAATTAAACTCAAACTGGTTAAATTGGTTGAGTGATACTGAGTTATATATCTTTAGTTGTTTGAGCTCCATTGATGATTGGGAAAATTGTCCAAGGAGTCCTAAACCTATTACACATTTGTCAATTCGGTCATAAATCTTTTAATTGAGTCAATTGAATTCACCCGACCTATTTTTGCCAAAAATCGCTGACGTGGATGCCAGCCGTCCCACATGATACGGCGGTGTAGACCTGAATAATTTTTATAATATTTTTAATATTTTTTCGACATTCTATGTTTTCTTTTCTTTTACAATTGTGGTCGGCGGGGTCGCCGGCCTAGTTTGGGCAAGGCCTTTGCGCCCTCCCTGGCCATTGGTGAGGGCCCAATGCCCAAGCGACCATTGTAAAAAAAAAACAAAGAAAAGAAAAAAGAAAAAATTCAAAAAATATTTAAAATATTATTAAGAACTGTCCACATCAGCGTCGGTCATACCACATAGGACTACCGGCGTCAACGTCAGCGATTTCCAGCTAAAATTGGTCGGATTGACTCAATTGGCAAAATGCGAAAATATTTAAGACTCAATTAGCAAAATTAAAATGTTTAGGACTGACTTGACAAAATTGTAATAGGTTTAGGACTCCTTGGGCAATTTTCTTTAAGTTGAAACATAAGATTCTACTATTTTTCTCACTTCCCAAGATATTACCCAATTCCTGATGGTGTACGAGGAAGATCGAGGCCACTCCTACCCTAGTTCAATTGGATTGACCGGTTCAGTATTTGAAATTGGCTTTAGGGCTTTAAAGTCCATTGGCCAAATGCAAATGGTGTTTGGGTCATATTTTGAAAAACTTTGGGGAAATGCAATTGCATTTTCAAAAGCCTCTAAAGGCCTTTGGCTTAAGGCAAGTCCGGATGTACTTTGGAAAGTAACATTCTCAGTATGCAAATAGACTTTTTTTTCTTCTTCCAACTTTGGCCTCGCTCAACTTTCATAATTCTGGGAATGTCCTCGAAAATCCTAATTTGCCGACGAATGCCTCAGCTACTGGCACGCGGCTAGCGATCCACCGACGAGCCATCGCTAATCTCGCCTGACCTCAAGCAAGGCTTGGGTCGCGCGACCTAGGCAACTGTCATGTGGGGTCGCGCAACCCTAGGCGACAGCCACCTAGGGTTCGGCACCCTCAGGCGAGGCTGGCTGGCTGCCGATTTGGCTCGCTGGTGGCTATGTTCCGCCGGCACATAGTTTGAGATTTTTTTTCAAAAAATATATTAATAAAATTGTTTTATAAAGTGTAGTTTTTACCAAACGCCATTTAGGTCAAAGTTGCTTCCCAATGTGTTTCCAAAATAAACTCTACTAAACACTACTTGCATTTCGGAAAACCCCTTTAGCCTAAAGGCCTTTGCATTTTCACAAAGACATTTTCCCAAAGCCGAATCAAATTTGCCCTAAATACGTGTTTTTCTTGTTTACCCAAACAAAGGCACAAAACCTTTTGTCATACACACACCCCTCAAAGGTGGAATCATGAGATTCTTCCTTTATATAGACACGCATGTGATCTCGAATTATATGATGGGGTCAAGCTAAATTCACTCTTCTCGCTCATTGGATTCTATATGCTTGGATTTTGAATTCCCTAGTTGCAAAGTGGCCTCTCCTTTATGCTCTAATTCCTCCCTAGTGCCCTAATCCTTTATGCTTTAATGAGGGAAATAGAATATTTGCCACGGAATAAAGCTTTGAATAGCTTTATCTAGGGATTCCTCTATATATAAATTCTGACCCGGCAGCTTGTTCTAGTGACTTCAAGAATCTCTACACTCCTGTAGCTTTTTCCTAATAGCCAGAAGAGGAAGAGAGGCATGGGGAAGAGGCGAGTAGGGATCGGAATGGATTACTCTCCGACGAGCAAGGCGGCACTCAGGTGGGCGGCAGAGAACCTCGCGGAGGAAGGTGACCAGATGATATTGATCCATGTTCAGCCTCCCAAATCCGATCATACCAGGAAGCAGCTATTTGAAGACACAGGATCACGTAACTAATTAGCTTCGGAGATGCTTCTCCTCGAATTCTTTGCACTCAGTTTGACATAAATTGCGAAATTCGTTTCCCTAGAGCTTAGAGTTTTGTGTTTAATACGTTCGGTCATGCACATGTTGGGTATGCGTGAACGGTTTTGCAGCTTTGATTCCACTCGAGGAATTCAGAGAGATCAACTTCTCGAAGCAGTATGGACTGACTCATGATCCTGAGGTTCTTGATGTGCTTGATACGGTTTCTAGGACTAAAGGGGTACTCTCTCTCCCTCTCTCTCTAATAGCTACACTTCATCGACAGCAACGTGTGTTCAGTGGGTCGGGTTGCGATATCCGTATCTTTACGTTTGTGTAACGAGGCTGATGGTGTTTATGTATTCAGTTGATGTAACGGAAGTTCGCGAATCCAAGTGGCAAATGTTCGGGTTAATCTTTCTAATGAAAGTCGGTAATCGATGTTGGATCTGTGCAGGCGAAAGTGGTGGCAAAAGTTTACTGGGGCGATCCGAGGGAGAAGCTGTGCGATGCGGTGGAAGATCTCAAGCTCGATTCGCTCGTTGTCGGGAGCAGAGGCTTGGGCAGTATCAAAAGGTAACATGATGATAAACTGAAATTCAGGCAAACACACATGTTTGTCAATCCGCTTTGCCTAATTCATTTTTACACTCCAGTGCTACAAACAGAAAAGGTTCAACTTTGACAGTGATTATTATCACGCTCCACCTGTCTAATCGATAGCATTTGATATGGTTAACAACGATTAATCTTTATAATTGCGCTCCACCTGTCAGGAATCATTACTGTTATTTTCTTATAATTCCTTCTTCTTCTTCTTCTTCTTTCTGTGCAGGGTTTTGCTCGGCAGTGTCAGCAATTATGTAGTGACAAGCGCACCATGCCCGGTCACTGTGGTCAAGGGAGCATCATGTTCCAAATTCTGAAAGGCCCACTAGTTGTCTCCTTCTTACCATGCTTGAAGAAGTTGCTCTTGTAATGATGATCCACCATGAAAAACTTTGCTTTGTACTTCAGAAAACTTGGTTCTGTGCAGTGAGTTTTGCTGTTATGATCCTTATATTACACAGAAAGAAAACAAAAGAAAGTGTTGAGTGCATTTTCCTCTCATCTCTTTCCTTATTTGCTGTTACAGAAAGCCTGCGGAAGCTAGCTGTGCTTTGCAAGCACTAAAAGCCAAGAAAAGAGTGTGTTCAGCAGTGAAAAATGCTTACTGCATTCATCCTTTATTGAACTAACAACTTAGCCTTTAAATAGGTCATACACCAACGGATAAACCCGGAAAAATAGCAACTACTTTTGACCCACTATGCTGAACATGCTGCAACAGATTCCTATAAACTAGGACAACTCTACTGACTAGGCTTTATTGAAAAACACATGCTTTTTGACTAATTCAACACCCTCCCTTAAACTGATACCGCAAGTGATCAGTTTAAAGGCATAGGAACAAGCTCTCCTTTAATTTGAGGCATTCATCGAACAAACTCCAAGGAGCTTCCTTAACTTCTGAAATGTGGCAATTTTGAGGGGTTTTGTGAACAAATCAGCAACTTGATCTTCACTTCTGCAGAAAACAAGATCAATCACACCATCTTTTGTAAGATCCCTCAAGAAATGATACTTCACATCTATATGCTTGCTCCTCCCATGTAGAACTGGATTCTTTGACAATTTAATGGCTGAATTGTTGTCACAAAAAATTATTGTTGCTTCATGCTGTTCGAATTGAAGTTGTCCAAGAATCTTCCTCAACCAAATAGCTTGACAAGCACTTGATGTGGCAGCCACAAATTCGGCTTCTGTTGTTGAAAGAGTGACTAAGGGTTGTTTCTTTGAACACCATGAGATAGCTGTTGAACCAAGCATAAATACATAGCCTGATGTGCTTTTTCGGTCCTCAATATCACCTGCATAATCAGTGTCAGTAAAACCAAGCAGATCTGAACTTTCTCCTTTCTTGTAAAACAACCCAAGAAATGCAGTCCCTTTCAAATAGCGTAAAATACGCTTAGCAGCCTGAAGGTGTTTTTCGGTGGGACTCTCCATGTATCTACTGATGAGACTAACGCCATACATGATGTCAGGCCTTGTTGCTGTTAAGTACATGAGACTTCCCACAATTTGCTTGTACATAGTGCTATTCACTTTCCTTCCACCAAGATCCTTGGTGAGCTTTAATCCAACCTCCGTCGGTGTGGCAACTGAATTGCAATCCTTCAACTAAAACTTCTCTAAAATCTCCTGCACATATTTCTTTTGGCAAACAAATGTACCAGCCACAGATTGATTAACTTCAATGCCTAAGAAATAGTGCATTAACCCAAGATCTGTCATCTCAAATTCATGCATCATGGATTGCTTAAATGTCTCCATCATGGCACCATCATTCCCTGTGTAGATGAGATCATCTACATACAAGCATACAAGAAGTAGTTTCCCACCATGATCAACTTTAATAAACAAAGTATGTTCATAAGGACACTTCGTAAAGCCTTCCTTCAAAAAATAAGCTTCAATCCTACTGTACCAAGCTCGAGGAGCTTGCTTTAATCCATATAACGCCTTCTTTAATTTGTATACTTTATTCTCACAACCAGGCTTCACATATCCAGGAGGTTGGTCAATGAATACCTGTTCTTGGAGATCACCATGTAAAAAGGCAGACTTGACATCTAACTGATGGATAGACCACGATCTCTGAGCTGCTAGCGCAATCACCAACCGAATTGTGTCAAGTCTCGCAACTGGCGCGAACACCTCTTTGTAGCCCACTCCAAATTCTTGTTTGTAACCTTTTGCCACCAGATGCGCCTTGTATTTGTCAATGCTACCATCCTTGTTCAGCTTTGTCTTGTAGACCCACTTGACACCAATAGTGTTGTGGCCTTTGGGAAGATTTGTTAATTCCCAAGTGTTGTTTTTCTCAATTGCTTCAATTTCAGCATCCATTGCATCTCTCCACTTTTGATGTTTTACTGCTTCGTCAAAAATAGTTGGATCACTATCTGCAAACAAAGCAAAATGAGTTAACAGGTCTTCACTTTGATCAACTCCAGACACCTCATAATCACTCATCCATGCTGGCCTTTGTCGATGACGTTGGGGTCGTTCTCCAGATGCTGCAGCTGCTGCGGAATTTCCAGCATTTTCGTTTGTGACTTGGCTCGTAGTGAGCTACTGTTCTAGCTCAATATCGTCTTCAAAATTTGCTGGAATTTGTCCACCATCATCTTGCTCACTCCACGACCAGAATCTCTCTTCATCAAAAATCACATCACGGCTGATGATGATTTTCTTGGTTATAGGATCATAGAGTTTGTAGGCTTTTGAATGATCACTAATGCCAAGAAAAATACATCTTTCTCCTTTATCATCTAGTTTCTTCCTCTTCTAGTCTGGAACATGGGCATATGCAATACACCCAAAAATTCTGAAGTAATCAACTGTAGGTCTTCGTCCGCTCCATGCTTCCTCGGGTGTCATATTTAAAACAGCAAGGGTGGGGCTTCTATTCAAAAGATGAACACTCCAATTTACTGCCTCCGGCCAGAAGCTCTTTGGAACTCCACTTAACGTCAAGAGGCTTCGCACCATATTCAGAATGGTGCGATTCTTCCGTTCACAGACACCATTTTGTTGTGGTGAATAAGCTGCAGTGAGTTGTCTTTTAATCGCATGCTTCGCACAGAAATCTGCAAATGCAGTCGAAATGTATTCACCACCACGATCTGTACGGAGAACTTTGATTGGATTTCCACTGTCTTTTTCAACAAGAGTTTTGAAGCTCTTGAAGGCTTCAAAGGCTTCAGATTTTTCTTGCAAAAAATAAACCCAAACCTTCCGACTGAAATCATCAATGAAGGTAATGATATATCGTTTACCTCCATTGGGAATTAGAGAAATTGGTCCACAAATATCTGAATGGACCAGTTCCAGCCGCCTTTTTGCTCTCCATGCTTTGCCTTGTGGAAAATGAGCTCGGTGTTGTTTGCTAACAACACATTCTTCACATATTTCGGACGGCACCGTGATTGGGGGAAGTCCCTCCACCATCTTCTTTTGATGTAATGTTCGCAATCCACCAAAGTTGAGGTGTCCATATCTAAAGTGCCATACCCAAGCTTCCTCTTTCAATCTTGCAGAGAAGCATGAGTGAGAGGTGCTATGAAGATGCAGTGGGAACATCCGATTGGCAGTCATGTTAACTTGAGCAATCAGACCCTGTTTCTCATCATGGATTCTGCAAACACCTCCTTTGAGTGTAATTTCATATCCCTTCTCTTGCAATTGTCCAGCACTTAGGAGATTAGTCTTTAACTCAGGAACATAGAACACTTCTTTGATGGTCTGAACTGAAGTTCCTTTAGGAACAATTGCAACCGTCCCTTTACCCATGACTGACACAGTTGAGTCGTCTCCAAATTTTACTGTGGTGCGGGACGACTCGTCTAATGCAGAGAATGCCTTCTTGTCTCCACACATGTGGTTGCTGCAACCGGTGTCGAGATACCACAAGTTTGATGAAATTTTCTCCTTTTCCTGACACACCATTAGGAGAGATACTGCTTCTTCTTTTTCTACTGCAAAGTTAGTCCTTTCCATACCTTGTGTATTTAAATTGGTTCGACATTCAGATTTGTAATGCCCATACCTGTGGCATCTAAAGCACTCTACTTTAGATTTGTCTACTGACCTTGGTTTGAAACCAGTTGAGTGCTGACCTCCACGGCCTCGTCCTCTGCATTGAGCATCACGAGAAAAATAGCCATCAGATTTTTGATTGAAATTGCGGCGTTCATTGGTTCCCCTTCCTCTACCTTTGCCACTATTCGTTCTAGCTGCTGACGAAAGGTGGTCTGCAGTTGCCTTTAATGCCTTCTCTTCTGGCTCTTGCTGCAGAAAATTTTGTTCATGAACCAACAACGATCCTTGCAGCTCATCAATTGAGAGTTCTTCAATGTCCTTGGCTTCTTGTATGGAACAGACAACAAAGTTAAACTTTGGTGTCAAAGATCGAAGAATCTTCTCAACGATGGTGACATCCTCCGTTTTGTCTCCATGAATCCGCATCTTATTGACAATTGCCATTGTCCGGGAGAAGAAATCGGTGATTGACTCTCCGGACTTCATTCTTAGTAATTCGAACTCCCCACGAAGCATTTGAAGTTGCTGCCTTTTTGCTCTTGCAGTGCCTTGATATTTTTTCTTCATGGAATCCCATATATGCTTGGAGGTATCCTTGCAGAGAATTGTCTCCAATATAGATCTGTCAATAGCCTGAAAAAGATAGTTTTTGGCCTTAAGATCCTTCAATCTTGCTGCTTCCAGAGCCGTCCGTTGTGCTGCTGTCAACGTAGCTCCTACTTCTGGTTCGGCAATTCCAGAGATAACAACATCCCAATATTCCTTGGACTTTAGGAAGTTCTCCATCAACATGCTCCAATGATCATAATGACCATCAAAGCGTGGAATAGCTGGTTGGATAACGGTTTCTGAAGCCATTACTGCTGCTGCATATAAAAGAAAAACTCACGGACAGTTGCTGCAAAAGTACGACCACTGCTGAAGTAACCTGCTGCCGCTGCGAATGAGACTCTTTCCTCACGTGTTTAACTCTCGACTCTCAAACTCACTTTTGGCTACTGCCTTTCACTCTTTACTTTTTCCTCTCGTGTTTAAACGACACTCTAGACTCACTTTTGTCGTCTTAGAACACTCAAAACACTCACTTTTCCTCCTTTAGTGGCTTTGATACCACTGTTACAGAAAGCCTGCGGAAGCTAGCTGTGCTTTGCAAGCACAGCCAAGAAAAGAGTGTGTTCAGCAGTGAAAAATGCTTACTGCATTCATCCTTTATTGAACTAACAACTTAGCCTTTAAATAGGCCATACACCAACGGATAAACCCGGAAAAATAGCAACTACTTTTGACCCACTATGCTGAACATGCTGCAACAGATTCCTTTAAACTAGGACAACTCTACTTACTAGGCTTTATTTTAAAACACATGCTTTTTGACTAATTCAACATTTGCTTCACGTGCATAATAGGGAATGTCTAACGGTTCGGTTTAGTTCGGTTTTTTTAAGAAAACTAAACCATTAGGGCGTACGCTTAAATTGAACTAAATCTCGCCGTGAGCCGAAAAACCGAATATGAATCAAAATCTGGCAAAACCATGAATACTAAGATTGTCTCGGAGGTACAACAGGTCAAACATCTCAACAAAAATTACAGAGACACACCAATATGTTCTCTTACACAAGCCGAGCACACTCACTCAAAGCTGAAATTACCGTTGCCTAATGGCAAGAAGAACTAAGAAGAATCACCATCACAGCACACTTGATTCTAACAGACGCCGTTGGTCTTCTTCTTGTCCATCACGAACTTCCTCCACGCCGTGGTGATCTCCAGCTGGATCCTCCTGGTATCATCCATGGCTCCGTTCTTCGCGCTCTCCTCGACCGCGATCTTATGAGCGATCTTGGCGGGGAGCGCGTCGAGATCGTGCAGGACCTTCTCGATGTCGACGACGAGGCGCTCTGCGAGGGTGCGGGAGAAGTCCTCCCTTATCACCACCCGCAGCACCGTCACGTGCTGCGCGTCAGGGGGCATCGTGTAGGCGGGCACGATCCACCCGAAGCGCCTCAGCATGTCGGAGACCTCGAACTCGTCGTGGCGGCTGTGGTCCTTGAGGGAGAAGGCGACGAGGGGCACGCCCTCGTCCTTGGAGATGATGTTGAAGCGTCCCGACTTCTCCAACCCTTCCTTCAGCACCATGGCGTTCTCCCTACAGTTCTCCATGATATTCCTGTAACCCTGGCGAATCAAACAACGATGTCAATCGACAATACTGTGACCCCCCTTCAATAACATCTCCAAGCTAACGCTACTCCTCCTACCAACTTACCTCATATCCCAACCGAATGAGCTGGTAGTACTGAGCAATGACTTGACTTGAACCTGCAACATTTTTTGTTTTCAGATCAAATCACAGTGCATAAGCGCAATCTACTTCGATTCTACATGAATTCGGAAGCTGAAAAAGGGAAGGAGAAATCAAAGTACCCTTGGAGAAATTGAGGGTGAAGGTGGGTTGATCAGCCCCAAGATAGTTGATGTGGAAAATGAGCTCTTCAGGCAAGTCCTCCTTGCTTCTCCAGATGACCCACCCAATTCCTGCGTAGACCAGCCCATACTTGTGCCCGCTCACGTTGATGCTCTTCACCAATGGCAACCTGAAATCCCACTCGAGCTCCGGGTACAAGAACGGCGCGATGAACCCTCCGCTGGCTGCGTCCACATGAATCGGAGTGTCCCATCTGCCGAATTCCAAACAATGAATTTAGCTCTGAGACTTGCAAAACAAAGCGCAATTTGGCACCAGAATAAGCTCTTTGCGGACGTGTCTTTTTACCCGGTTTGCTTGTTCTTTTCGGTCAGGAGGTCGTTCAAGAGCTTGACATCCTCGAACTCGCCGTTGAGGGTGGAGCCGAGGATGGCGGCGACACAGATGGTGTTCTCGTCGACCATCTCGACAGCCTTGGCAGGGTCCATCACGTAGTACCCGTCCCTCAGCTTCACCTCCTTCAGCTCCACTTCAAAGTACCGCGCGAATTTCTCCCAGCATACCTTCACATTGTTAGTTCGTGACGAGTTAGGATACTAGAACGACGATGTATATTTTTCCCCCTCGTCGTCGCACTAGATCTCTAGCCGATCGATCTAAACCGCAAGTTTCGCTTCTCATTACTTTTAAGTTTCGAGGAAAATCAACTTTCGAGTATCAACAAAGCTAGGAGATTGTTTCTCCATACGTTGACTTAACTTTTTTCTTAGTTTGGATTATGAACTAATTAGTACCTATGGTGCCACAATATAGAGGTCACAACTCACAAGCTATGTAGCAATGAATGGTACCTGAACATTAGCACCGGTGACAATGTTGGGCTTGTCGTGGGGTTTGCCCTCGGCTTTCCTTTTGTTCTGCCACTTCCTCTTGAAAGCGAGCCCCGCCAACATGATCGCCTCCGAGGAGCCCACCGTGCCTACTCCGACCGCGGTCTCCGAATCCCCGAGGGGCGCATTGAAGAGATGGGCTATCATGTTCACGCAGCGATTCTGTATTCAATAGGAACAATATTAATCATGTCAAAAGAAAAATCAACACAGGGAAACTATAACGAGGATATACATTGCAGTACTTCGTTTCGCATCTTCACCCTTTTTTCTTTGGGAAGTCGCACTTGACATCTCCAAATTTCATTCAATTTTCACAAGTGATACAAGTGATGTGGTTCCCAGAATTAAAATGGCAAACGTGGGTCGAAAGGATGTAAACGAGCACGCCACGTGGCACAACCATAAAATTCGCCCCCTCCTAATTTATTTATTTCATCTTGCGCCGAGTCATTCAGTAGCACTCTTTTCTCCGATTAATTTGATACTATACATGTGGAATTCCTTATAGTATTTCGTAAATATATGCAAAATTGAAGCTCTAGCATTGAAGATTTAGTTGAAAGCTAGTACGCTAATCATGGCCGATTTGTCTGCAAAAACGTCAATTGCGATCTACGGAGGAAGGTTAGTCCGAGGAGGTTGTCGGGTTCCATCCAATCGTAAGACCAAACTAATCCAAAAGTCAAAAGCAACACACGGTGCATCTGGCTAGATTGATAACTGATAAATCAATGCCGCGTCTCTAGCACTAGTAACCGTGGAAAATAAGGAATTTCTAGATTAATCAAAGTCGAAGCATATGTCAAATCGATCACTATTGTGACAGCTGAGCCTCTTAATCTAGGAGAAACCCTAAAGTTTCCAGCCCCAATCTAGGAATTGTATTTTATCGAGTCTCTATCGCACCGGCACGCGTCGCGCTCTGATTCCAGGTTCTGAATTCTTAGTTACGTGGAGGTCGGATTCCCTAGTGATTTTATGCAATTGATAAAATGCACAAGCGAACAAACAAATTGTCCTGTTCCGAGAAAGGATTGGATGCAGCAAGCCCAATCCCCACTGAAAGCTGTGGACCCAATTCATCACGACTTCTAATGGATTACATTAGAAAAGGAAAAATAAAAGTAGGATTGATGTATGCATGTGCTATGTAAGACATGAGAGTCTTTTGTTCTCACGCAATGAATTGAAAAGAGGAAGGAAGGAATCGAAAGCAACGAGGAAATTTCCAACCTCTCCTTCTTGCACGTCAACTGCGATTAATGGTACGGTGGAATGTGTTCATCGGTATCGATTGTCATGTCAAAGGGGCTTTGTTACTTTTGTTTTGTCCTTATTTACTAATTAAAGATCAATCGACTAATGACGCGGGCTCGCTTTTCATTAAGTAATCTCAAAATGAACACACACATATTTATCTTTTCTGAAGTTTTGGAATTCTAGAATTCCGGATTGATGACACGAAAGCATAGGTGATGCAAAAGATTGGAGGTACTAAACGAGTTAATTGATATTTATCTTTTTTGTTTTTGTTTTTCCAATCGATCTATGTAATTGGGAGAGTCGCAGCAGAAATGGTAATGGAACGATGATGAGGTGCTAAACAAATGTGTTTCGAAGGACTTGCCTGCAACTCGGTGGTGACCGGGTACTCGTCCATGTCGACGTAGTTCTTGTTGATGGAGGCCATTATGAGCTTATCGCACTCGGGCTCCATCCACGTGGTGACGAACGACGCCAGGTTGAGCCTAGGGTTCCCGTCCAGCATGAGCTCGTCGTTGATGATCTGGTACGCCGCCTCCTTGGGGATCGACTCCTCCGACATCTTGAACCTGGATCAAGATCCATCCGATCCATAATGAACATGTGCCGAACGAATGAACGAACGAACATTTAAAAAAAAAAAAAAAAAGGGAAAGTAACGAAAGCTCGAGCCGTCGGAGAAGGGGCCCTAGACCGAAGAATCGCATGGATCATCATCACCTGGGGAGGGAGGTCCGGACATAGCGCGAGGCGAAGGTCGAGTGGATGGAGACGTCGGATTGGGAGGCTGTTTTGGAGAGAACCATGGTGGTGGAGAATGAGATGAGTTCTCTTCCTTGTTTGGGGTAGGGAGATGTGGAGGAAAGAACTGAATTTGGGGTTTATGGGAGAAGCTGAAGTTGGTTATGGGGTGTTATTTAAGTGGACAACGTGAGTGGACCGGTACTATATTTAATACGATATTTTCGGACTAAATTAAAAATGGTTTGATAAAGTTTCTGTTTTTTTATTTATTTAAATTATTTATGGCAATTTTCCTCCGATGAATTAGGAAAATAAAAGAAGAAAAGAGGAATAATACCGCCCCTGGTTCATGACTGGATACGATTGGTCATTGACTGACTGGTGAGTACGCGTATTTGCATGACAAATTGCTTCTTCTTGTTTTTTTTTTTTTAATGTAGGGATAACTATATAGGAATTGAAAGTCCTAAAACTTGTCACGAAAGTGCAATTGAGTCCTGAAACTTTAAAAAAGTGCAATCAAGTCCTAAAATTTGTTACGAAAGTGTAATCGAGTCCTAAAACTTTCAAAATGTGCAATGAAGTCCTAAAACTTTCAAAAAGTGCAATCAACTGAAGGACTTGATTTCACCAATTTGACAAATTTTAGGACTTGATTGCCATTTTTGAAAGTTTTAGGACTTAATTACACTTTCTGAAAGTTATCAATTGTACTTTCGTGACAAGTTTTTGGACTCCCAACGCAGTTATCCCTTTTATGTATTTTCCTTGTTTGGGAGTGATTTGTCAGGTTATAACAGGCCATGGCCAATAGAGCAATTTTTGTATTCTCGGCAAGTACAGCAAGAGATTTTAAAGTTGACAAATTCATTAATTACGGATGGGTCTCATTTTATTTTTCCATAAATCTTTGGGTATTTTGTATATTAAACGCGTATAAGAAATCATAATGTAAAACTCGAACATTAAAGTAATGATGATGATGTTTGCTGTATATTGTCTGTCTTCTTGTTCATTTTCGCTTTCTAGTTTTCTAAGTGCGAACGTATTTTGTGTTTTGGTCTTTTAGTTTCCTTAATGTCAAACTCGAACGTTATAACTGTCCTCGTCAATGCATGAACCTTGACCGTGGATACTTCGTTTAACTAGGTCGTGTTTCGTTTCATAGGTATATCCTCAGCATAGGATTCTAAACCCTTCGCGTCATGTTGATGGGAAAAGAAATCGCTCTAAATCCAAAATAAGGCGCCATCATTCTTCATGGCCTGCGTCCGCCGGCGACGAGCCCGTGATCATGCTCTTTTCTCCGATTAAGGACTAGGCCGCTCTCGAATATTCATGAGACGCAAATTCAATGGTGATGAGCGACGACTCGTTCCCTGACTTCGACTTTCGATTGTCCTCGGAGCACTCTTTCTTCCATCCATCCAACTTCTAAGTCTGTCGGGCCATATCGACATATTTCGGGCGGTCTCAGCGTCCAAGGTAGCCGACGGGGAAAATCGGGGCGGCTGGGATCAATCATAGTCTGTTTGTCGTCGGTCAACCTTCTCTAGAACGAGAGGTTGTGATCAATTATGCTTTTCTTCCCTACCGCCATTTATGAAGGTGGCCAACTTAGACCTATTCAATTTGGCTGTGGCTCAAAGAAGAAGTCCCCATCTCGCCCACGTCCACTTGTTATCCGATCTTAATACGGACAGCTTCCTTTGGTAGCGAAAGGCTATGCCGGCCGGGACGGGGCGTGGATGAGTCGTGGTTGGTTGGGTACTTTTTATGAGCAGAGGAAAATCGAATCCCGTCGCTGCATTGCGGGTCACAACCAAGATCGGTTTGACAAGCTCCTATATTAAGTGCTTTGAATAAATCAATTGCGACATAACATGTTGCTCAAAACACCAATTTCGACATATCATGTTGAAATCGGTTCGGCAAGCTCCTATATTAAGTGCTTTGAATATATTAATTGCGACATATCATGTTGCTCAAAAAACCAATTTCGTACGTCAATGTCGAATATCATTAGCATTACTCGATGATGAAAGGCGCAATGCTCAGTTCTGTAGAAGATTTGCAGAGAGAGAGAGAGAGATCCAAGGCAATTTGTCCTCTTTTCTTGTTAAATAATAGAGCTCCATGCGTGGCAAAATAAAAGAACAGTATAACGTTTCAGCACGTTTTTGCACAGCGGAAGCAATTATTATGCCAAGAGCATGATGTTTAGCACACTAATCTAAGACACATCTTTGCCTAATTCCCTTTTTCTTTCAAACTCTAAAGTTTGAAAAACTTATGCTCTCTTTTTTTTTTTAATTATCTTTAAAGTCCTAAATTTGTTGCATTTTTGCCAATTCGGTCCTAAGCCTTTTAAGTTTGCCAATTGAATCCTAAACATTTTCACATTTTGTCAATTGAGTCTATCCGACCGATTTTGATCGGAATCGCTGACATAGACACCGGCCGTTCTATGTGGCACGGCTGGCGCTGACGTAAACAATTTTTGTGGGCGAGGGTCGTGGCCCTTGCCCCGCCTCGCCCAGTCCATCGTGGCCGCGACCCTCGTCGGCTTTTGAGGAAAAAAAAACCCATAAAAGAAAAAAAAAAAAAAAAAAAAAAGGAAAAGAAGAACAAATTTATTTAAAAATTTAAAAAATATTATTAAAAATTATCGACGTCAGCGTCGGTAGTCTAAGTGACACGACCGGCATCCGCATCATCGATTTTCCAGCCAAAATTGGCCGAATAGACTTAATTAACAAAAAGTGAAAATGTTTAGGACTGAATTGGCAAAAACGCAATAGATTGAGAACTTTTTGGACAATTTTTCCCATTTTCTTGGTCGTTGCCATAACATCAGTACACGTGGAATATGGAATATTTACTGAAGAAGTACCAAAACTCCGAATATTAAACTCTCGTAAACTATACTAACAATGCAACGCGTTCATGCATACGGTTCGATTTGTGCAAATATGATGGGTTTCTTTCGAGTGATGATCTGATGGCGACTTGTGGAAACAAATCTGGCCGAGCAGTATAACTTCTCACTAGCGGCAAATTGATCCACAATTCGCGATCAACTTACCCGATAGGTCGGGGTTGAGACAACCCGTTCCGTGCATTCTACTTATGGTTATGATAAGGACAAGTCATTGCATGTGTAGCCACTAGCCAGTGTTGTCGTGTTTTCTTGAAAAAAACGCGTGAACATGAAATTATTGACATAAAGCAAAATCGACCAAAATCTTGCTCTGGTATCACCCTAATCCGCCATCGTTTTGGTGTCCCTTTGGTGACAAAGGGACAACAAAATATTAGTATTACGCTCGGAAGATGTTAAACTGCACGAGGGTCGAAACTCTTTTAGTTGGGATCAAGGCAATTCAAATGTGAAACACAAATCCATCCATCCAAGTACATAAATGATACAAACTTTCCCCTCCCCGACAAAATATCATTCAGGATTGACCCCATTCTCCCCGAACCGATCCCCCTTTATTTCTTCTTCTGGATCACAGCCACAGACGCCAATGCCTCCCATCCGCCAGTCACCTGTCCGGAAATGAAATCAATTACACTCATCGATAAATAAAAGTTTCAATGGCAACTAAAGAAAAACTTCTGGGCGTTAGCTAGTAATATCGATGATAAACATCGGCGAACAAAGACGTGGGAAGGGAAAAACAAATGTTTACTTCTGCTCTGTTTTCCTCTTTCTTTCTTTCTTTTTTCCCCCCCTTTTTTGCAGGTAGTGCTAACTGCTGAGGAATACGTTCGCTACCGCATTTGAGTCAAGAAATTGTGACAATGCTGGGTCTTTCTCTTCAGGACACGGACATGGAAAGTTAGGCGGCATGTAGTATTCAATTGAGCAGAGTTTGATAAATCAGAATTCAACATTTACATTTTTCATAGTAAGATAATCTGGTCAAGGGATCTTTACTGCTAGCAAAGTGTTATATTTTTAGAGACGATTTCATTCGTCGAAGCTGCTTCAAATTCCACCAGTCCTTTATCTCTATTTAATTAAGGCCGGTCTTACTTTCACATCAGTAGATGGAACCAAATGGTGGCATCCTCACAGATGATCATCTCAGAGCATGCACTTTATGTATAATCGAGTAAAATTAGGAAAGAACAATACTTGAAAGAGAACGTGAATTCTCAGATTGTGTTGCGACCATTCATTCTTAAACGGTGCATGCATGTGACTTAATGATCAATCAATGGACCTAGAACAGACAAAGGCAAAGTCCAGGACCCTCACCTACAGCAGAGATTGGCATGAAAGCCTTGTCTTGAGTTCAGCTGCCACAGCATCAATAAATTCTTCGGTGTTCAGGTATTGATCCCTAGTAACCCTGCGCAACTCATGAGGAATTAATACAAACTCCTGTGCACAAATTAATTCACAAAAGCAAGTGTTGACGGCTCCAGGGGAATGAGGCAATTGAGTGAAGAACTGTTATGAACAAGTATACGAAAAGTTCACCGCCATTGAAGGTACTTAAGATCCCAGAAGTACTTACTTAGGTCCATGAATGAGGAGTGCAAGATCCTTGGTCATCTTGCCAGACTCAACAGCTCCAATACAAGCTGCTTCTAGTTTCTCGACAAAATCAAGGAGTCTGGCATTGTTATCCAACTTGGCCCTGTCAAAGTAAAATCATAGCTTATGCAGCACCATTAACAATATTCCAAGAAACTAAGGAATGCATTATGCATGGAGTGAAAACCACACAACAAAAAGAATTCACAAATTGTACCTATGATCAAGCCCTCGTGACCAAGCAAATATAGAAGCAATGCTATTGGTGCTAGTTTCGCCTCCTTTCTGGTGGACCCGATAATGGCGGGTAACTGTACCATGAGCAGCTTCTGCTTCAATAGTTTTTCCGTCTGGGCAGACCTGCACAAAGTATCTTGATGGATGAAAAAGTGGTCATAAGATCCTACAGATCCAGAGATAGAGACAACGCGATGGAGGAAAACTTTGGGTTACTACTCTCTTTTTGGTTGATCCCTAGGTTCGAACAGTAATGTAGAGAATGCACAATTACTACTTTTCAGTGAGCCCCCCTCGTGTGCGACTGACATTAATGAAGTTTCCGCCAGCAGGGGGTATACACGCAGAAGTTATTCAGTTCCAAGAAAAATCAAAATATAAATTAGCAAGCTGCATAAAAAACTATTCAGGGCCAAATACTGTGAAGGCACCTTGTTCATCTGCAATTTCTTGGAAACAGAGTCTTAAGTTATGTTTTACACCTAGTCAAATCATCCACGATAAATCTGGATAGGTGGTATACATGCAGAAGTTCTTCAGTTTCAAGACAAATCTGGATATATATACACACACACACCCACACACACACATATATTTACACATATATATACATATACAAGTATACATATATATGCATATCATATAAAGCGGCGTACAACTCTACGGGACAAACATTATGTAAAGGCACCTTATTCATTTGCAATTTCTTGGAATTAGAGTGGTAGGTTATGTTTATACCTAGTGAAAATTACCCATGATAGCAAAAAAAAATGGAACACATAGCCCAGTCAAAATTATGCATGCCACATAAAGTCAAACATGTAACCTTTTCTTTGCGACTTCACTAAAGACAGTGATCAGTACCGAAGAAAACTGAGACTTCCAAAAATAGCAGGAAAACTAACATATGGACTTCTATTGCAAATCCTACCGATGGCGAAAAGTTTCTCCACAAGCAGCCATCATTGTGACCAACTCACCAATGGCATGAAGGCTAGTGGAGACAAACTGTCTCCGCTGATGGTGTTTCTATTATCATTTAAACAAATCCCAAAAAAGACCAGGTCCACATTTTTTTTCCTTTTGAAAAGAGAAAGGAGGCTACCAACAGCTTCCACATGATGTAATATAAGATAATGCTGAACACAACAGATATAGGTGATTTACCAAGACAGATGTCATCAAGCCAAGCGATCCAAACCCTGCAATTATCAAAATAATCATCAATTACTAAAAGGAACCAGCTTCTCATAGACGACCTGAGGATTCTAAAGCAAATTAGTTCATAGTCACACAAACCTTGGGCTAAGAAATCACTCTGGACATCTCCATCATAGTTCTTGCATGCCCATACATAACCTCCCTCGCTCTTTAGCGCATAAGCCACCATATCATCAATAAGACGGTGCTCATACCTTCAGCAATGATAGAGTAAGTCAACAAAAGAGCAGACAGTCACCAAATGACTTTGGAAATCTACTTCACCACTCACCAGATTCTGGCAGCCTCAAACTTTGACTTCCAGTTGGCCTCGTAAACTTCTTGGAATATATCCTTGAATCTGCATTAATATGATCCACTTTCATATTCTTAAGATACAATTATCAAGCAAGGATTCACTTTCTAAAAAATCAGAGCAAGAAAACATCTATGACAGAATAAGGACACTATATACCTTCCATCATATTTTTTTAGGATGGTATTCTTTGTGCTAAGATAGAGAGGCCATTTCTTCTGATAAGCAGTGTTCATTGAAGCATCAGCAAAAGCACGGATTGACTGCATTATGATATAACAAAATGCTCATTAAAAGAAATGGCCAAGTATGGTCAATAAAATGATAAGATGATCCAAGAGCCCAAAACATTTCATTAGCGCAGAGAGAGAGAGAGAGAGAGAGAGAGAGAGAGAGAGAGAGAGAGAGAGAGAGAGAGTCTAACTCTAACCTCATCGGTGTTGTACATGGACAATGCAACTCCACCAGCACCCGTGAAGTTATACACTTCTAGCTCAGTCTTCTCATCTGTGCCTTCTGGCACTGCAGATAAGTATACATATCCAGTTACACAGCAACAACCAGAAAAAAGAAATAAATTTTTAAAACATTTGGAAAATTGATATTGTACCAAAGACGAGCTTAAGTTTCCCAGCTCCTTTAATGACTGCATCAGTAGCTCGGTATTGATCACCAAAAGCATGTCTTCCAATGCATATTGGCTTTGACCACCCTGAATAAAACAGATTAATTCAAACATGATATCCAAAAAATCATACCCTATATCTGTCCTGAATAATTACTACCTGGAACAAGGCGGGGAATATTTTTGCACATTATTGGCTCTCTGAAGACAGTGCCTGAAGAGAAGGCACACAACCAATAGCATAAGGTAAGAACAATTTGATAAGGAAAAACTGCACACAACCCTCAAAATTTTGACAGACCATTCAAGATATTCCTAATCGTCCCATTGGGACTTTTCCACATTTGCTTCAAATTAAACTCCTCCATTCGAGCTTCATCTGTCAATAACACATGAAAGTCTGTGATTACCAAAACAAACAAAGGACACCTGTTTCTTAGTTTAAACAGGAAGAACCTGTTTTCAACAGAAAGCTTGAGTATCTAAACCTGGTGTAATAGTTGCACACTTGATTGCCACATTGTATCTGAAATGGGGAAAAAAGGATAGGTCAGGAGTTTAAACTATTAAAAAGTAAGATAACAAGCGTATTGAAGTGTCAAATTATCTCATTAACTGAAATATGACAAAGGTTTGTTCTAACTAGAATAAACGGAGTAGGATGGGAGACTGGTACACACAGAGTAGACTGATCTTCCCCCCGACAGGGCAGTTAGTAGATAGTAATATGAAAAATGATAGCAGAAGCATAATCAAAAGCTTCTTACAGTAATTAAATCATCAACGATACGAATTAACCAATACCAACGGAACAGAACATACTTAAGAGTTGCTTCTGCACTTTCAATCGTGACTTTGTCATCAGTGGCATCACGATGAGGAAGACCAAGGTCAAAGTACTTGATATCCAACTCCAAGAAGGGAAAAATAAGCTGAAAAGGTTAGCAAACATATGAGGCTCTGGGATTAAATTGCTCAACAACAATGGTGAGCAGTACACAAATGAAAACCTAGATTACTGAGAGATCACCTTATCCTTGATCGATTTCCAGAACACTCGGGTCATTTCATCCCCTGGAATGAAACACCAGACAAGCATCAGAAAAAGAAATTGTAAGGCAAGACAAATTTAAGCTGATCACCTTGGTGCTGGGAGATGCCCACAGATGATATGAAAGAATTAAATGATCAAAAGTAATGTCTGATTGGGTTAACTTCAAGAACTCAAGAGCAAGTGGAACAACTTCATTGTCTTATGAATAACTGAAGCAAGATGGTTGGTTCAACTTAGTAACTGCATACCTTAACTAGCTCATTTCTTTTGCTTCATAAAGAATTGCTTATGCTTTGTCCCAAGGAATTTAACAGACAAATCAAAACAATTCAAGTTTGGAGCTCAGTTCACAATCGTGGCCAGGGGCAATTCCAAACAACCATTTTCAAAAAGCACTTTGACTTCTAGAAACTATGTAGCAGTTAAAATGTAAATAGCAGTTCCATTGGAACCACCGGTAGCGTGAATTCTATTCAAGTTAAGGCCAAAAGGTGAAGAAGACACACTTAAATACGTTCAGAGAGGTGACAAAACAATCTCAGTGGCCTGGCCTCAAAAGGATACAGAAGTAAGTATCCAAAATTTAAGCGGAGGACTCCACTCATTGATCAGCTCTAAAAGTGAAAGTTTCTCATCAAATACAGCAAAAACACGACGACCCATGTAGGACGGCAAAAAAATATCAAAGAGAGACTTGATCATCATGTCAGAGATAACACTCGCCGATTACATCCATCCGAATCGGACGCGTGGACATAAGCCACTGACTCCGAGACCGCGAGCAGAGCAAGTAAAAAAGTTTGAAAGTACCACTATCCGGTCAGAACCTAATACTCGGACAAGAGCATTTCCGACAACAATCACATCATTCTTATTGCAGCGCTCAATCAAGTCTCCCCATTTGAAAACCGAAATAGTAGCGTCGACGCATGGAAGCACACAACATCTAGATAAAAATCAAGCGCAATAACCGAACATATAGCAAATGATTGCTCATATTCATCATCGTAGATCCGAACATATTCGATGATCCAGCGGTCCATCCAAGTTGAAAACTCGCGTCAAGACAGTAGGATCATCAGCATGCACGAAACAGAAGGCCGATGAACTCTTTGACGTCAGAAATGACTTCATTTCAATTTTCACACGTCAATCGCGCTTCTATTTATCCTGATCAGCCGGGCGCGAACAGTAACTCGACGTACCCGTACAGAAACATCTCAGATCTGATTTACGGCACTCAAGCAGATCAAATCGCAACAAAATGGAGCGAGAGAGAGGGAGGGAGAGAGAGAGAGAGAGAGAGAGAGAGAGAGATATCCCACCGTCCATCTCAACGATGGGGTTTTCGACCTTGATCTTCTCGAAACCCATTGCTCTCCGGCGAGCTCAACGACGTGGCGAATCAGGTCGGTTCGAGGGAAGCTCCTCTTCGAGAGAGACAGAGACGGAGACGGAGCGAAACGAGAGTTCAGCGGAGAGCAGGCTTGCGAACTGAGCGGAGAGGAGATGGCCAGTACTTGTATATATTAGCCGGGCTTGCTCTCACATTTAGCCTCCCACTTCCCCTCTATTTACTTTATTGCCATCGCTCGACCGCTTGCCGAGTTGGAAGAACTTTCCTCGCCAACCCAACACGTCAGACCAAAATTCACAATTTTGACACGACGACAATAATCAACCACCGGTCAACCCGCGCTTCGCCTGCGAAATTAAACTTTTGCTTGTTCAAAAATCATGTTCCTATATTCTTAATTTACACCAGATAAAAGAACGCAAATGGTGAATATACTATTTTATCCGAATGAAAAAAAAAATCTATAATCACCACAAAAATCTTGACACAAATTATAATGTGTATGATCGATGAAGTAATTGAACCCGATTGATAGATTCGAATAATCAATCCACGTCCTAAGGACCGGTTCGAGCCAGAAGTAAAACATCAAGCATGGCAATGGACTTTTGAAATCATATCCGTATGATATGTTTTATCCAATTGTCCTCCTGGAACCTCTTGAAATTTGAAGCTTGTCCCATTTTACACGTCATGTAAAAACTCAGGGCATGTTGATTCAAGTGAATCAGTCAACGGAAAACCATTCATGATCAAAGAAGATATGCATGTAGTTAGGAAGATGAATTTCCTTATCTGGAAAAATTATAAAAATTAATTTTTCGAAAAAGCATTTCCCTTTATCGTGAATATTTTTTTCGAAACAAACGTACCGTTAATTCGCATATGTATTGTTGGGAAGGATGACGCACCAAACATGTATCTAGTGAACCATAGGAAGCCAAAGAAAGGGAACCCTAGACGATGGCAACAATGGAGAATAAGACGAACTCCAAGGCCGATTGGACAAAGTGGGGCTCGTGGGATGTCAGCACTGATGTCATGTGAAATCCACCCAACCCGACACATTCGCCCAAACTACCATCGTTAAAAATTTAAAATATCCAAAACACATCACAGCCCAAGAAAAAGGATTGCCTAAAGTTGTTTGTAGATGTCCGTTTTCTCCGTCGCGTCGCATCGCCTGCACGTATTTCGCCGCCGACCCCGCCCATCCGCATTCTCTCTTTTCCTCTCTTCCTTGAATGATCATTGGACTAGCCTTGGCATATCAAGGACGTCGCAGTTTGGGATGAGTATCAAGTCCAGTTCCATCAGACAATCAGACCGAACCAGTCCGGACCATTTGGTTCAAGGTCGGTTCTAAGGAGAATTGGTTCAGTTTCCAGTTTTAATTGGGAACCGGTTGAAGTAGTCTAGTTTCCAGGCTGAACCGACTCTAAATCGGTTTCGAAACCTGTTTTAGGGGGGAAAAGAGTACTTTGCGCCTATTCAAAAACAAATTATAGTCTTCAATATGAAAAACAACAACGTATCCACACAACCAATGTATACTTTTTTAGTGAAACTGTGCAACTTGATTTTTTCTACTCAAGAACCAGAAATGGTCGGTTCGGTTCCCAACTCCAAAAATTAGAATCTGAAGTCACACGATGGTTCCCCGTTTCAGATCGGGAATCGATTTATACCGAAGCCGATCATCCCTAGTCACTATCGAGATACATAGTCCCTCAAAGCTAGCACGAACAAACATGACATAGATTCACCGTATTACGTCAAATCGATCACATTTGCTATATACTTGAAGTTTCATGAAAAACGCAAGTTTCTAAAATCTCTTGCATTGTGATGGATATTTTCCATCAGATTATTTGTAGACTCAATATCCCTTAGTGTGAATCAAATATCCATGTGGAACTCTAGGGAAGAAATGGTGCCCCCAGAAACTCAATAACGGGCTATTTTATACGAAGATGACTTATGAGCTTCTACAAATTGAACCGACAAACCATCACTAGGGGTGCGCAAAGGAACTGGGAACCACCAGGAACCGGACCAGACCGGCTCTGAATCGGTGGTTCCTAAGGGAATCGATCCGATTCCCGGTTCCAATTGTGAAACCGCCCATCTATCCACCCGGACCGAATCGGTATTTTCAAAAAAAATGAAAAATCTTAAATCCATAATTTGGAACTCGCTCATCTTGTCTCAAACTCTCACTCTCACTCTCATCTCGATCTGTACTCTCTCTCGTCTTAGACTCTCAATGTCTCACTCTCACCATGATCTCTCCGTTTCCGTCTCTCGACTCACGGCCTCACCTCCGACCGTTCATCGCCTCCCTTTCTCGCTCTTGGTCGCATTCATTTGCTTGGTGGGACAGGTTCCATGGATCCACCCTGTTCCAGTTCCCGGGTGGATCAATGCAACCAATGGGTGGTTCCCGATTTCAATTTTTCGGAACTAGCCCTTAGTGAGCGGTTCCCGATTTTAGGATGGGAACCGCCACCCGGACCATGCTCACCCCTAGCCACTACCCATCAAGGCCTCTTCAAGTCCATCTCTCACTAGTCTCAAGTCTCAACTCATCTGAAAAAATAGGGTAGTGCTATTTCTACTCTCCGACTAATTTCACTCCAGTTTTACTAGAAAGACAAAATTGTCCTTGGGCTTTGAATCGCAATTTAAAGTGGTCGCCCTCAAATTATTTACATTCTTTCTTTTGTTTTCACATTTATACTTCTATGTAAGATTTAGTTGCCATAAATAAGAATACCACGTGTTTTGTTTTTGTTTGTTGTCGATAGCCCATGTATATTAAATGTATTGGGCTTGCTATTACATTTTCAGATTCTACTTCCAGAGAAATTAGCTTTTTTGAAGATAGAAATTTCCAAGAAATCTAGTTCGTTTCTAAGTTGTCGAGTAACTTATGAATTAAGGATCCATTTATTTTGCGGAAATAATTTGAAAAATATTTTCCTAAAAATAATCGCTTATATCCCTTAAAATAATTAGTCAATGAAAAATATTTGCATTACAGATAACAATTTATGTCTAAATATTTTTGCGGACGATGAAAATATTTTCTGCTTCTTCATTTTTTGTAAGTGATATAAATGATCATTTTTAGAAAAATATTTTACAAACCATTCATTTTTTCGCAAAACAAACGCAACCTAATTATTAATTAGAATCTAGAAATATTTAAGATAAATAAAATTGTTACACAGTCACATGTTTACATACTTTTATATGTAATACATTTTAATCTGGTTATTTCTCGTCTTCCATACATATACACCTAATGGATCATCGGATAAAAGATGAAAACCCTCTTTGGAGATGTTCTGTTTTTCACAGTTAGGTTCCCCAAGGTGAAACTTTGGAAGTTGAAATTTAATTGAACTAAAGCTTTGTAAAAAATCAAAAACCTTTTTTAAATGCTACTGAAATTTCATTCATTTTGGATTGACAAAAGTCAATATCATCCATGAGGTGTTTTCAAGAAGATATCAAGATGCCTCAATGTGCGTAACTTGTTCACGTCTATGTTTTTAGTGTATGTTTAGATACTCCTATAATGTCTTACATGTTCTATATAAAAGTGACTCGGTATAATAACGAAAAAACACAAATTCTTTGATATAATAAATGAAGAGACTTGGTATGTTGTTTAGACTAATGAAATTAAATATAAAAAAAAATAAAACAATTCACCGTGAAAGTGAGCTTTCGAGATAGGAGGCACGAAAAATTGGTAAGTTATTACAAGAGTCATGAGGGAGAAGCGACTACCTTATAGTCTTTTAAATAGAAAGAAATTTAAATATGACGAAAACCGGAAATAATCAAGTTAAAGGAAACTGAGTAAATATCAAAATCATTAAGGCTGATTTTGTCTAACTAATAAAAAAGAAGTGGATTTAGTAGTTTAGAAGTGGAAATAGCCCCACCAAAAAAAATATAAAAAAAATTGTTGTATTATCTGCAGAAACCACCCCCACCGTCGATCATAAGAGGCCCCATCATAGGTTTAGCATAATTTATGGTTGAGATGGTATTAACCGACATGATTCATAGACACAGTCTGAAATGCTCCTTGACCAAAGATCTCGAAAGTATTTGGCCCAAATTGAGACACATTCTTAGCAAATCTTTCAACCAAACACGAATCCTCATTTCATTCCATTCCATTCCATTTCCGCAATTCAACACGGAAATATATAGGAATCCTCATTTCATTCCTTTCCTGGCGTGCCCAGTGCAACGTAACTATTAAGACGATGATTGCCATACCTGCTAAAAAAATACAAAGAAAACAAGGAAAACCAGACTAGTTTCCGTTTAACATCACCAACAGAGAAGAAAACCATGGATGCATGCCTGTTTGGAACAACGTTACACCGCCAAACACAGAAGAAAACCAGACTTGTTTCGGTTTAACTATTTTACTCAGTATTGAGATGATAATACATATATAGAGAGAGACACGCGCCACTTTCATCATCTTTATTAGGATTTCTAGATCAATTGCATCGATTTTCCTAACTATGTTGAGAGGACCAAATGTATACCGACCGGTCGATTAAGTTCAATATGGTATGGCGTTTATTAGTGCAAATCCCGTCGCAGTTTGGTCAAACGGAAACCTTGTGAGTCGTGAGTTTAACAATATAGTCATTTAACTAAGCAAGAAATTAACTAGTTAGCGACATGGGTAAGCGGTTCTAGGTTTCGTACAGGTTCCATTTGGAACTTGGAACCTACTCATCAGAACAGGTTCTTCGTTTTTTGAAACCTGGAACCTACTCTGCATACTCTAGAATCTGAAACCGACCCTGCAACCTGTGACATGGTCGGTTTCATGGTCTACTTAGGTTACACATGTATTCTTAATTGAACGATTGCAGTGAATCATCGCCTTTAATGACCACTACTTGCTGCTACAATCAATTGACCATGAACTCATATTTAAACACAAATATAAAAAAATTAACAAAGTAAAAATCTCAGTCATAAATATCGCCGAGAATGGAAACTCACATTAATGGTTCTAGATTACACATTCATTATGAGACATCATGGAATATTGCAAGATCACGCGAAGATATATGCCAAGAAAAACACATAAACTTGTTACAGGTTTCACCTACTTGGAACCTGGAACTTACCCTCGGAACAAGTTCTCTAATTTTTGAAACTTGGAACCTACCCTGCAAACCTTGAAACCTGAAACCGGTTTCAGGTTCTACCCTGAAACTATGCTCACGGTAGCGATTCAATTAGCATTTTTTTTTTTTTTTGTTGAACAAAACCCCAATGAGTACACGCTTGTGAATCGGCATGAAAATGGAATGCTTTGACAAAAG
Organism: Lenwebbia sp. NSW1173648; assembly: GCA_029784005.1. Classification (NCBI taxonomy): domain Eukaryota; kingdom Viridiplantae; phylum Streptophyta; class Magnoliopsida; order Myrtales; family Myrtaceae; genus Lenwebbia; species Lenwebbia sp. NSW1173648. The sequence goes on along the minus strand of JARCGZ010000009.1, from coordinate 25,383,663 downwards.
TTGTATAGCAGCACCAGTATCTCCGGCCAAATCTTGTTTGTTATTATCTGGGACTTGCTTCCCCTGAATCTGACTGATTCTACAGTCTCCTCCTAGACTTCAGACCAAACTAAGCATTGCTCAAATAAGGTCTAATTCTTTCTTCAAAAATAGGAAATGTGTGCTTAGACCCACGTCAAGTTTTTCTAACATTTTCCTTTTCTGTCAAGTGCATGCAAGAGCAAATCTCATGTTTTTTTTTTCTCTTTTCACATGCCAACATGACATCGCCGACCCAATCATTCAACTAAAAAACATTTAGTGACTATTATGTCCACAAAAAGGTAGAACTTGATTGACTCGGTCATACCACGTCGATATGACACACGGTATCGAGAACGCATGAATTACTTTCTCATCGCAAGAGGTGCACCTGATTGGTCCATGCAGAATCCGAAACTTCCAAGTTTGAAAAGCTCCAAATTAGGCAAACCCAGATTCAGATTTCGCTCTTTTAATGAGAGTTTCTTTTGGGGTGTTCTTTTCCAGGGTGCGCTTTATTGGGAATCAAACCAAATGGAGTTTTCTGAATTATGATTTCAAATTGTGCTCAGTTTATTCCTAGCCATCATCACAATATATATGTCAGGTTCTAGGCGTGTGTATGTTGCTCAACTTCATTTTTCTGGGGGACTTTGGAGAAATCAGCAGAAGCGTTACTCTGAGAGAATGGCTGATTCTGGAGGTAGTGGAGGTTCAGGTGAGGAACATGAGCATAGGCAAGCATCTCATCCGAGTCCAAATCCAAGCTCAAGCTCAAGGCAAGGGAAGGGGAAGACGAAGACGTACCATCGTCACACTCCACACCAGACACAGAGGCTAGAAGCGTAAGAAACGAGCAAACATTTTATTTAATCCCCCCAAAAAAATTTTAAAAAAAAGGAAAGAATGTTTCGTTTGGTGCTATGAAGAAAGGGGAAAAAAACTGTTTCTTGCTTGTCATATATAATAATTTTTGTGGCATGAATTTGGCATGTCAAGCTCATCTACCCATGTCCCGCCTCGTCCTCCGCGACCGTCCGGGTTATATGTTCTTCGAGATTCTCATTTTTTTTTTCTGGTCTAGGAATGTCTTTGTTCATCAAGATTGGCAACCTAGAACAGTCTGCATGCATTTTAAAATTCCTTCAACTGATGGGTATGTCCTGGATGATGAATCTTCAGATTCTACTTTCAATTATGGACCTTTTCTTTTCATTTCAGTTCTTCTGCACTGTGCATGTCAAAGCTTTAGAGGTGAAAAGGAAAAAGAGTGATCTTTTGATCTTATCAAATGTTCACCCGGCATGCCTTTTTAAGAGACTAGAATGACTATAAAGAAATATCTCCTCAACAAGATTTGTCCCAGTGATCCTGATGATAAGTGCTCTGCCTCTTGTATGCACTCAGATTTTTCAAGGATTTGCCGCACCCTGACGAGAATCAACGGCGTCAACTGAGCAGAGAACTTGGGCTCGACCCTCAACAGATCAAGTTCTGGTTTCAGAACAAGAGGACTCAAAGAAAGGTAACTTCCCATTGTCCCATTTCAAATGACTTGTTCAAGAAGCAAAATTCGAGAGTGCCACACAGGTATGTGACTTTCCGTTTTACTATTTCTCAGACTCAAAATGAAAGAGCGGATAACACAGCTCTTCGGGCCGAGAACGAGAGGATACACTGCGAAAACCTCGAGATCATGGAGGCACTCAAGAGCGTGATTTGCCCAGCCTGTGGCGGTCCGCCCTTGGGCGAGGAAGAGGGGCAGTGTAATTTCGAGAAACTCAAGATGGAAAATGTGCAGTTGAAAGAAGAGGCGAGTTTGTCCCTTCTCTTTCTTCTTTAATTTTTGACTGACACTACATTCTACTTCAATGATTGTTGCTTAAACTAGCGTTGCCCGTGTTCGGAAAAGTTTCGGTTTTTATTGATGTTCTATCAGGAAATGTAACGCAGCATGCAAAAGTATCCAACATTCTCGCCAAATATATCGGGAAACCAATCTCACACATTGAGTCGCTGATGCCTAGACCTGGATCCTCTGCGGACGTGTCCACGGCAAGTGTCCCCAACCACGGGGTTAGTGTTCGCAATGTTGACTTCCATGTGTCCTCCACCAACTCTGCATCTTCTAGCCAATTAAAGGTTATACCAGGAACAGAAATGGCCGACACAGTGGAAATTACAGCACATGCCATGGATGAGTTAATCAAGGTTGTGCGGATGAAAGACCAGTTGTGGATAGAGTCTCCTCTAGACGGGAGATACATACTCCATCGTGACACCTACGAGCAGATGTTTTCTCGAAACTACCGTTTCAGGGGCTTTGGGGCTCGTCTGGAGACATCCAAGGAATCAGTTCTTGTGACGATGGAACCGAGCAGCTTGGTTAGCATATTCCTAGACGTGGTCCGTTACATAAGTAGTATCATTCATTTATTTTTGGGTTAATACTGAGTTTGGATTCTCAACCTCGGAATTGTTAGAATCATCCTTAGTCTCACTAAAAGGGTTTCATTGGCAGAGCAAATGGGCTGATATGTTCCACACAATTGTCACAAAAGCTTCTTCTATCCCAGTTCTTGAACAAGAAACACAAGTTAATCACAGAACTCACTTGCAGCTGGTACAAAACTGCTTATCCACGCATTAGCTAGAGTCATTTTCCTACAGGGAAATTAATCGCTTGTTTATCTATTTATCGAGGCATCGTGCAGATACATGCACAAATGCATGTACTTTCTCCGCTAGTGCCGGCTCGGGACGTCTACTTTCTTCGCCGTTGCCAACAGATCGAGTTAGGCAAGTGGGTGATAGTGGATGTGTCCTACAATTACATGAAAGATGATGCGTGCCCTTACAATACCTGGAGGCTTCCTTCCGGCTGCGTGATTCAGGACATGCGTAATGGTTGCTCCAAGGTAAAATGCTTCGATATTTCTGGTGTGACCACCATCCAAAGTACATGCTTGCTTCCTTACTGCTTGTTGCTTTTCTGTCTTGAAGAGTGCCCATTAGACAGAGTCTGGCTAGTCTCAAATTGTCTTTTTAGAGACAGCAAACTTGAAGTACAGTATCTTGAGCAGGCCAACGAACTAAGAACCATTACTTGTGATGCAAGGAACTGTACCGACATGACTTAAGAAAAAAATTGCTGGCATTTCCCAATTAATTAACCCCCGTGTTCTACATTTCTATTATAAGCGACTTAATCTTCAGGATTTACCTATATATGACAGGTCACTTGGGTGGAACATGTAGAAGTGGACGACAAAAGCCAAGCTCATAAGCTTTTCAGGGATCTAGTGTGTGGCAGTCTCACGTACGGCGCAGAAAGATGGGCAATTACCCTCCAAAGAATGTGCGAGAGATTCGCTTACACCATGCTGGATGATGCGTTGACGCACGATGCTGTGGAAGGTAACATTTTCACTTGAATGAAATCTGTGCAACCTCCGTCCATTACTATTTAAAGTCCTTGGTTAACAACCATTTTTCCATGACAGTCGGTATTACTAGTTCACCGGTCATTGTTGTTCCTGAAGGTAGGAGAAATGTGATGAAGCTTGCTCATAGGATGGTGAAGAATTTCTGTGCGGGCCTGAGCATGTCCGGCAAATTGGATTTCCCTCACCTGTCTGAGGTAAACAACAGTGGGGTTCGTGTCTGTGTACGAAAGAGCGAGGAACCAGGACAGCCCAGCGGCACGATTGTTAGTGCGGCCACATCCCTTTGGCTTCCTCTTGTGCCTCAAGTGGTCTTCAATTACTTCAGAGACGAAAATACACGTGTTCAGGTTTCACAGGAAAACATCGACTCCTATTTAATAAAGATATTGTTCATTTAAGATTCACGTTACTGAAAGAAAGGAATACTTTTTTGTGTTCTAATTTCTGATGCCTTGACAGTGGGATGTACTCTGCAAGGGAAATTCGGTGCAAGAGATTGCACGCATACAGAGCGGCACTCATCATGGGAACACAATCTCCATTATTCAGGTGATACTCTCACTTTCATTGGGAGACTATTTGTCTCTTAGCAGTCCACAGGTTTTCCGAGAAATCTTCCATACCTGGATTTGCAAATACATTATAGTCAACTAGACCCCGAGATCTTCAAGAATAACTAGGATTGTCACACTACAATACAGGAGACATGAGACATGTATGGTTTCTAGAACATGTAGTTGTCGAACCTTTTTATGAAGAAGTAATGAAGTTATCATCTTTCCGCATCAATTTTCGTGCACTTATCGTATTATGTCGGACATACACAATGGTCACCATTATGGTGTCGGAGTAACATCATGCTAAATACGGGAAAATTTAGCTGCATGCATGACATGCTAGTTTACATATCCATCGGCATGTGGTGATCACATTTTTATGAAAATGATTAATTCAAGTAAGAAGCTTTTGGACTCGATTAACACTGATTTCTTGTCGAACAGTCTTCTCTGCATGCCGAGAACCTGTTGATGCTTCAAGAGAGTAGCATAGACCCTTTGACGTGCATGGTGGTTTATGCCCCAATCGATTCAACAGCGATTACCATCGAGTTGAGCGGAGGGGACACTTCAACGGTACAAATTCTTCCATCCGGCTTCACCATCTCCAGCGATGGTAGGCCCAATCTGGGATCAAGACCTTCCACCAGCACAAGCCCCAGCAAGCCGGCAGGTACACTTCTCACTGTGGCATTCCAGATATTGGTTTCCAGCCCCTCCGGTCCAGAGCAGCGCAACATGGAATCCGTGGCGACCGTAAACACTCTCATTAGTGCGACCATTCAGAAAATTAAGGCTGCTCTAAATTGCTCGGCCCCGGAATGATCTTTTCTTATATTTGACTAGGCGGAATGATCCTTTTATTTGTGCTGAATGGGTTGTACTGATAGATGAGATGATATTATTTCACAGCGTCACCAACACATGTGGTGAGTACATACTAGTGCCTGTCCAGAATGATCTAAGTTGGCATTTATATTGGAATGACTTCATGCAGAACTGGGTAGTATTAAATGTGGAGATCTTGCTTTTTCCTTCATCTTCATCTCCATTTTTGTGTTTCTATTCCTTTGGGCTTTAGCAGAAAGAATGCTGTTGTTAGCAATTTGAAGATAACATGTTCCTCAAGATGAACTTTGCTCAGCAATTCGAACTGCATTTCGAGGAGCAATTTGAACGCATTTTGAGCATTAGAAACACTTGCTTTGGAGCTACTTAGAGTTGCAGCAAAAGCTTATTTAGACTTACCTAATTTTCCTTATATTAAACTGCGTTATCAATTTTTTCGTAGAGATCTAACAAGAATAAACGAATATAACCATCAGAACGTAAAGTATAGAATCAGGAGCATCCAATGGATCGTTCACCCTTAATGTATCATCTCTCACATCGAAATGAAAGAGAACTAGATCTAGAGGCATATCTAGGCAGTTTGAGATCACTATGCCAAGAAAGATGAGCAAACGACTCCATTGTGAAACCGAGAATTTTACAATTTTGCTTGTTCGAAAAGAGAGCGAGAAATGCTGCTAAAACCAGTGACTTCCTTCAAACCAACAGAGTTTTGTAACCGTGTGCTCTCTCTTCCACAAAAGTATAGTTGAATGCCAAACCCTGCGTGTCGGTCTTCTTATGTCTCAGATTCTGGTATTTTTATCTGACATTTCAACAGCGTTTTCTTCAAAACATAGAAAGAAAAATCAAATAAAGAGTTACTCATGCCAAAGGTTACCATACCTTCACGATGTTCATACAAACTACAAACGATATTACAAGTGCAACGGATACCCATTTGTCCGAACACGCATTTAGAGTTTCAAATAATAGTGTGCCAAATTAGTTTAACAAGTAATTGAGGCAAGTACATAATGATGCTCAAACGCGATTCGCTTGTGTAGAGCTTGTCCTGTCATTTCACAAATTAATTTAGTGTATCAGACACTGTAATGCTTTGCTAATTTTTGGCGCGCTCAAGGGTTTTCTTGAGCATTCTAGAACTCTTAGGGACGATATGGGAATTGTATACCCAAGATATTTCATGTACTTAATGAAGGTACATGGTAGCCTTGTAATTAATAGGGTAGACGGTACTTGGGGAGAGTGGATCTTAATCGTTCGATCAAGGAAAAATCAACGGCGGTCATTGGAAGGCCTCTTGTATGAATATGGGTGCTCTCTCCTCTCCACATTTATATCACTCAACATTTGCAACAGAAACACATTCTCCCTCGGCGCTTCTCTCTCTACAACCTCTCCCAATTCTTCTTTCCCTACAACCAAAGTCTTGATCCCGAGCATCGGCCCGTGACAACAGCTTCTTTCATCAAATGACTATTGATGCAAAAATGATCCCATAAATTCAGAGAAGAAATCATCATCATGATGAAAATTGAAGTGCGTATGCTTGATATTTAACCAAAATTTTACCATCCATCTTTTCCGGTCTATCCTTTGCAAGACATGGGCGTAAAAACACTAACCTGAGCAAGAAGCAAATATGAAGTCACTTTCGCTGGGAGGAACCTCGACCGAGGTACATTGATGCCGATAGCATTATCAAAGAACCGATGGAAGAAGAGACACGCAAACTCAACAAATAAAATTTCAACAGACTTTTTTTACGAGAAGTCAGGCAAAATAATATCCTGATTGCTGCACCAGCTGCAGTTTCTAGCTGAAGAACCTTAATAGCATCCACTCCATGAAATTCAAGAAACATCGAAAACTAGGTCCCCAAATCAATACAGGCAGCTATGTACCTTCCTCCATCTTAAAAGCGTCAGCTTCCAAAAGCCTTTGCCTTCAAGTTTACATGTGTCATGTCAGCGCTTCCTTGATTGAATTACATACATGTAACGCCAAGAACTCGTTTCCATGACCGTGCATGTATCGCCAAGAACTCGTTTCCATGACCGTGGAATACACAAAAGATAGCCTGACTTACAAATTGTTTGTATTGAAAAGCTTGAACTTCTCAATTGATTTGAACTCATTGACCTGCATCAGACAAATGAAACATAACATGTCAACATTGAACTTGAGAATGAGTTGAGAAAAAAGGAATTCAAAACTGTAGAAAAAAGCTGTACCCTGTTTGTATGAACTTATACAGAGCAGTAAACTGCAGTACCTTATATCGTTTGTAGATTTGACACTGCTTATAAACTGAAATATGCGTGTGTTTAAAACTATATCATATTCAAGTGATGTTGATCTCTGAATTTATAGTTTCTTGGCTCAGAAAGAGAGAAAGTCATCATAAGAGCCAGTTAAACATCTCAAGGCTGTCACCAGGATAAATGCCGTCATCTCAAGATAAGGTCAATGGCTACCTTGAAGATGCCGATAAGCAAGAGTCATTGACAACATTCGAGGATGGCAGCAACGTATGTTGTCGGCCTTCTCATTGACATGTTAGAGGTAGCATAGAGGAACTAGTGTACCGAACAACAAATCTTTGTCACCAGAACGAGGGTATCGATTTCCATGGGCGTTATGTAGCCTAAGGACCACTATGACTCCCTTAATTACCACGTAATCTCAACAAGAGGTCAAGAAAAAAAAATGCAGTGGAATCGTAGTAGACGTACAAATTCTGAAACGGCCAATTCATGCTTCAGATCATGGAAATATAGGAAAAGGGGAGAAACGCTCACTCTCATGTTCATTAAGGACCTGTGTCTGCAAGTGACAGAAGTATGTCAGTCATGAATCCCTTTTCCGGACTTTCAGATTTAGTGTAAATCCAGCTTATGATCACGTCTGTGATTTTTCTGTGAAACAACATGTCCTATTTACAATTGAAACAAAACTTATGAACAAGATGTAAAAGTTTTCTTTTTAGCACAATGTAAGTTTCTTTATTTCAGAGGATTGCATTACTGCCAAACCCATGTCCATCCAGTGTTATGAAAGCTAGGATTAATGAAGTCAGTTCCGAGGGGAATTTAAGAAGTTGAAGATATTCAAGGAATAATACATAAATATCATGGCACCGAATTAACCTGAAAAATATCCACGGACGTAATCTCTGAAATGTCAAAATCAAATATGGTTCCACTTTCAGATTTGCTGGGAAATGTAAGTTTGTTGAGACTTAGGAAGGAGTAATGCAAAACTTACTAAAACTGTTAGACAAAATCGGTTTACTAAGTGATGTGTCAAACTGAGGTTGATCCTTTAAATCAGGGGGACATATTCAAGAATCAATAATAACCAAACTTAACTCGACCTGGACTTGATCTCGTAAACAAATTTTAAATAAATGTAGCTTTTTCATTTAGGAAATATCCTTATATATAAAACTTAGTTTGAACCAAACTTAACTCGATCTGGACTTGATCTCGTGATAGTCAAGCATGAGTAATAAAATTAGGCAAGCCCGACCCGACCCACCTGTGTGAGAAGGTCTACTTTGCATTTCTTAGTAAAACATGGAATTACTGTTCTCGGAGATTTCAGCACCATTTGGACAGAGCGAGTGATGTAATGTTGGAAAGACAAAATGAGAACAAGGCTAACATTGCCTTGGGCCAGGTTTTGGACCTCTTCTACGAGCTATGGTAAGATCGAGTTAAAGGCCATCTACGAGCTTGGCTTTAATCCGTGTGTTCGAGCCGGTCTACTTCAAACCGGTTAGTAGAACACCCGGGCTTGCCGGTTTCGAAGATTTCGAGACCACTCGAATAACGTGTGTACATCTTGTTTAGAAGACTCTTGTTATCTTAACCATCAGAAAGAATTGCGCTTTTAATGTATTCTAGGGAACTTTGTAGCCCGTGTCATAATTTGAACAACATAAAGCTATCTCGCAGGAATAACTAACAAAGAAAATAATGTTACTTGAACCTTTCCCACATAAGAAATGAGGGTACCACCCTTTACATCAGCTAAGGAGTGACTTAGTAATTTAGGAGTGGAGATAGCCTCATCCAAAAAGATATTGTATTACACAGACACCATTCCCACCATCGATTATAAGAGGTCCCATAGTAGATTTAACATAATTAATGATTGAGATGATATTAATCAACATGATTCATAGACACATAGACGAACACATTCCAAATGTCTGAAATGCTGAAAATGTTAGTCGCACATTGCATTTTAACAGTTCGTGCCATTTTGTACTAAGATTAGAATGCCTCACTTGTATTTAATGTCTCCGATGATTTGCTCTAGATAAGTCCATCTATGTTGATATTTTTGCTGAACTATATTTTGCAATCTGAACAAAGTTCATTAACGTTCGACGGATGAGTCTGATGCATTTCTTGCATCGGCTCACTTGACCCACTAAAAAAATATACGTGGTGGATCGATTTCTCTTAAGGTAATATGCAATTAGTGCATTGGATTCATCATCCCACAACATTTTTCTTTTTATTTCAACCAAACACGAATCCTCATTTCATTCCATTCCCGCAATTCAACACGGAAATATATAGGAATCCTCATTTCATTCCTTTCCTGGCGTGCCCAGTGCAGCGTAACTATTAAGACGAGGATTGCCATACCTGCTAAAAAAAATACAAAGAATACAAGGAAAACCAGGCTAGTTTCCGTTTAACATCACCAACAGAGAAGAAAACCATGGATGCATGCATGTTTGGAACAACATTACATCGCCAAATGGATTAAGTCGGAAAACTTTATAACCAGGATGGCAGGATTCATTCAATATAAATTTAAGGACCCTTTGATACAAAATTTGAATGAGAAAAAGAATGGGGATTCACTTATACTACTTTACTCGGTATTGAGATGATGATGATGATGATATATACACACACCACTTGCATCTTCTTTACTACGATTTCTAGATAGATTACATCGATTTTCCTAACTAAGTTGAGAGGACCCAAATGTATACAGGATTGCTCGATTAAGTTCAATCTCGCAGTGTGTTTATTAGTGCAAATCCCGTCGCAGTTCGATCCAATGGAAACCCGAAACCGGAAACCTTGTGAGTTTAACAAGATAGTCATTTGACTAAGCAACTCTTGTTTGTTATAACCGGCGACTTGCTTCCTCTGAATCTGACTGATTCTACGGTCTCCTCCTAGATTTCAGACCAAACTAGGCATTGCTCAAACATAGGAAACACCAAAAAAAAAAAAAAGATCTGATTTCTTTCTTCAAAAATAGGAAACGTGTGCTTAGACCAACGTCAAGTTTCTCAAATATTTTCCTTTTCTGTCGAGTGCATGCAAGCTCAAATCTCACACCCCGTGATCTCCGCTGATATCGCCTCATTTTGTTTCGGCTGTTGCAGCGTAAAAAAAAAAAGGCAGTATCTCATCTTTCTTCTCTTCTCGTGTGCCGACACGATATCACCGACTCAATCATTCCACTGAAAACATTTAGTGACTATCATGTCGACAAAAGGGCAGAGCTTGATTGACTCGGTGATACCGCGTCAACATGACATGCTGTATGAAGAATGCAGGAATTACTTTCTCATTGCAAAAGGGTGCACCTGATTGGTCCACGCAGAATCCGAAACTTCCAAGTCTGAAAAGCTCCAAACTTGGCAAACCAAGATTCAGATTTCTCTCTTGCCTGTTTTGGTGTGTTCATTTCGGGGATGCGCTTTATTGGGAATCGAACCAACTGGAGTTTTCTGGATTACGATTTCAGATTATGCTCTGTTTATTCCTAAGTCATCATCGCAGTATAAATCCCCAGTGTTACTCACTGGGGGACTTTGGAGAAATCAGCAGATGCGTTATTCTAAGAGAATGACTGATTCTGGAGGCAGTGGAGGTTCAGGTGAGGAACATGAGCATAGGCAAGGATCTCATCCGAGTACAAATCCAAGCTCATGCTCCAGGAAAGGGAAGGGGAAGACGAAAACGCACCATCGTCACACTACACAGCAGACACAGAGGCTAGAAGCGTAAGAAACGAGCAAACATTTTATTTAATTCCCCCCAAAAAAAGAAGAATGTGACATTTGATGCCATGACCCAAATTGAAGAAAGGAAAAAGAAAAAAAACTGTTTCTTGCTTGTAATATATAATATTGTTTGCGGTTTGAGACACAATTTTGGGTTCTTCTCGTGACCACCAGGGTTATATGGTCTTTGAGATTCTCATTCTTTTGCGGGTCTAGGATTGTCTTTGTTCATCAAGACTGGCAACCTAGAAAAACAGTATGCTTGCAGATTAAAATTCCTACGAATGGATATGTCCTGGATGACGAATCTTCCGATTCTACTGTCAATTACGGACCTTTTCTTTTCATTTTGGATCTACTGCACTGTACATGTCGCAGCTTTAGAGGTGAAAAGGCAAAAAGAGTTTTTTTATTTTATTTTATCAAATGTTCACCTGGCATGCCTTTTCAAGAAGATTTGTCCCAGTGATCTTGATGATAAGTGCTGTACCTCTTGTATGCACTCAGATTCTTCAAGGATTTCCCGCACCCTGACGAGAATCAACGGCATCAACTGAGCAGAGAACTCGGGCTCGACCCTCAACAGATCAAGTTCTGGTTTCAGAACAAGAGGACTCAAAGAAAGGTAACTTCCCGTCGTCCCATTTCAGATGACTTGTTCAAGAAGCAAAATTCGAGAGTGCTACACTGGAATGTGACATTCCGTTTTACTATTTCTCAGACTCAAAATGAACGAGCGGATAACACAGCTCTTCGGGCCGAGAACGAGAGGATACACTGCGAAAACCTCGCGATCATGGAGGCACTCAAGAGCGTGATTTGCCCAGCCTGTGGCGATCCGCCCTTGGGCGAGGAAGAGAGGCAGCGTAATTTCGAGAAACTCAAGATGGAAAATTTGCAGTTGAAAGAAGAGGCGAGTTTGTCCCTTCTCTTTCTTCTTTAATTTTTGACTGACACTACATTCTATTTCACTGATTGGTGTTTAAACTAGTGTTGTCTGTGTTCGGAAAAGTTTCGGTTTTTATTGATGTCCTATCGTGAAATGTAACGCAGCATGCAAAACTATCCAACATTCTCGCCAAATACATCGGGAAACCGATCTCGCACATTGAGTCGCTGATGCCTAGACCTGGATCCTCTGCGGACGTGTCCACCGGAAGTGCCCCCACCAACCCTGCGTCTTCGAGCCAATTAAAGGTTATACAAGGAACAGAAATGGCCAACGCAGTGGAAATTACTGCATATGCCATGGATGAGTTAATCAGGATTGTGCGGATGAAAGACCCGTTGTGGATAGAGTCTCCTCTAGACGGGAGATACTTACTCCATCGTGATACCTACGAGCAGATGTTTTCTCGAAACTACCGTTTCAGGGGTTTTGGGGCTCGTGTGGAGACATCCAAGGAATCAGTTCTGGTGACTATGGAACCGAGCAGCTTGGTTAGCATATTCCAAGACGTGGTCCGTGACACAAGTAGTATCATTCATTTATTTTTGGGTTAATACTATGTTTGGATTCTCAACCTCGGAATTGTTAGAATCATCCTTAGTCTCACTAAAAGGGTTTCATTGGCAGAGCAAATGGGCTGATATGTTCCACACAATTGTCACAAAAGCTTCTTCTATCCCAGTTCTTGAACAAGAAACACAAGTTAATCACAGAACTCACTTGCAGCTGGTACAAAACTGCTTATCCACGCATTAGCTAGAGTCATTTCCCTATAGGAAAATTAATCACTTGTTTATCTATTTATCGAGGCATCGTGCAGATACATGCACAAATGCACGTGCTTTCTCCGCTAGTGCAGGCTCGGGATGCCTACTTTCTTCGCCGTTGCCAACAGATCGAGTTAGGCAAGTGGGTGATAGTGGATGTGTCCTACAATCACATGAAAGATGATGCGTGCCCTTACAATACCTGGAGGCTTCCTTCTGGCTGTGTGATTCAGGACGTGCGTAATGGTTGCTCCAAGGTAAAATGCTTCGATATTTCTGGTGTGAACACCATCCAAAGTACATGCTTGCTTCCTTACTGCTTGTTGCTTTTCTGTCTTGAAGAGTGCTCATTAGACAAAGTCTAGCTAGTCTCAAATTGTCTTTTCAGAGACAACAAACTTGAAGTACAGTATCTTGAGCAGGCCAACGAACTAAGAACCATTACTTGTAATGCAAGGAACTGTACCGACGTGACTTAAGAAAAAAAATTACTGGCATTTCCCAATTAATTAACCCCCATGTTCTACATTTCTATTATAAGCAACTTGATCTTCAGGATCTACCTATCTATGACAGGTCACTTGGGTGGAACATGTAGAAGTGGACGACAAAAACCAAGCTCATAAGCTTTTCAGGGATCTAGTGTGTGGTAGTCTCACATACGGCGCAGAAAGATGGGCAATTACCCTCCAAAGAATGTGCGAGAGATTCGCTTACACCATGCTGGAGGATGCATTGACGCACGATGCTGTGGAAGGTAACATTCACTTGCATGAAATCTGTGCAACCTCCGTCCATTACTATTTAAAGTCCTTGGTTAACAACCATTTTGCCATGACAGTTGGTATTACTAGTTCACCGGTCATTGTTGTTCCTGAAGGTAGGAGAAATGTGATGAAGCTTGCTCATAGGATGGTGAAGAATTTCTGTGCGGGCCTGAGCATGTCCGGCAAATTGGATTTCCCTCAACTGTCTGAGGTAAACAACAGTGGGGTTCGTGTCTGTGTACGAAAGAGTGAGGAACCAGGACAGCCCAGCGGCACGATTGTTAGTGCGGCCACATCCCTTTGGCTTCCTCTTGTGCCTCAAGTGGTCTTCAATTACTTCAGAGACGAAAATACACGTGTTCAGGTTTCACAGGAAAACATCGACTCCTATTTAATAAAGATATTGTTCATTTAAGATTCACGTCACTGAAAGAAAGGAATACTTTTTTGTGTTCTAATTTCTGATGCCTTGACAGTGGGATGTACTCTGCAACGGAAATTCAGTGCAAGAGATTGCACGCATACAGAGCGGCACTCATCGTGGAAACACAATCTCCATTATTCAGGTGATACTCTCACTTTCACTGGGAGACTATTTGTCTCTTAGCAGTCCACAGGTTTTCCTAGAAATCTTCCATACCTGGATTTGTAAATACAATACATGAGTCATGAGACGTGTATGGTTTCTAGAACATGTAGTTGTCGAACCTTTTTATGAAGAAGTAATGAAGTTATCATCTTTCCTCATCAATTTTCGTGTGTTTGCTGTATTATGTTGCACATACACATTGGTTACCATTTTGGTGTCGGACTAACATCATGCTAAATACAGGAAAATTTAGCTGCATGAATGACGTGCTAGTTTACATATCCATCGGCATGTGGTGATCACATTTTTATGAAAATGATTAATTCGAGTAAGAAGCTTTTGGACTCGATTAACACTGATTTCTTGTCAAACAGTCTTCTCTGCAAGCCGAGAACCTGTTGATGCTTCAAGAGAGTAGCATAGACCCTTTGACGTGCATGGTGGTTTATGCCCCAATCGATTCAACAGCGATTACCATCGCGTTGAGCGGAGGGGATACTTCGACTGTACAAATTCTTCCATCCGGCTTCACCATCTCCAGCAATGGCAGGGCCAATCCGGGATCAAGACCTTCCACCAGCACAAGCCCCAGCAAGCCGGCAGGTACACTTCTCACCGTGGCATTCCAGATATTGGTTTCCAGCCCCTCAAGTCCAGAGCAGCTCAACGTGGAATCCGTGGCAACCGTAAACACTCTCATTAGTGCGACCGTTCAGAAAATTAAGGCTGCTCTAAATTGCTCTGCCCCGGAATGATCTTTTCTTATATTTGACTAGGCGGAATGATCCTTTTTTTTGTGTTGAATGGTTTGTACTGATAGATGAGATGATATTATTTCACACCGTCACCAACACTTGTGGTGATTACATACTAGTGCCTGTCCAGAATGATCTAAAGTTGGTATTTATATTGGATTGACTTCATGCAGAACTGTGTAGTATTAATGTGGAGATCTTGCTTTTTCCATCAGCAATTCGAAATGCATTTCGAGGAGCAATTTGAACGCATTTTGAGCATTAGAAACACTTGCTTTGGAGCTACTTGTATTGCAGCAAAAGCTTATTTAGACTTACCTAATTTTCCTTATATTAAACTGCGTTATCAATTTTTTGGTAGAGACCTAACAATAATAAACGGATATAACCAAAAGGAGAGTCAGGAGCATCCAATGGATCGTTCGACCTTAATGTAACATCTCTCACATCGAATGAAAGAGAACTAGATCTAGAGGCATATCTAGGCGGTCTGAGATCACTATGGCATGAAAGATGAGCAAACGAGTTGTTATAGAGAACTAATATTCAGCATGCGCAATTATTGGTATAGACCCGAAAATTAGCGAAGCAATGAGGCACCACCTTTGGCAACCGGAAGCGAGAGCAAGGATCTGAAGGCGTCCGAGCTGCTCCATTTTAAAGAAGTTGATGGGTTTCAGGCACTAGCGGAGCAGGAAGGTGAGGGAGAAAGGGAAGCTGAAGGCGACGCAGCAGAGGAGAGCGGCCTTGAAGATGGGGGAGGAGCGACTGAGGTAGGAGATTCAAGCGCTGAGGGCGAGCTGGAGGAGACCTAGAGCGGCAATCGCCTTGTTGGAGCTGTAGAGGGTCTTGATCATATCGTCAAGCACCTGGCCAGTCTCGTTGGCCAAAGCAGAGAGGTCGCGCACGATCTCAATCTCCTGGTGCTTGACGATATGATCAAGACCCTCTACAGCTCCAACAAGGCGATTGCACAAGCATGGGAAAAGCACCCAAGGTTATCAGAGCCGGCAACAAAGACATATTCCCTTGCCCTGTAAACATGAAAAATGAGAGAAAACGGGAAAAGCAAACGAAAAGGCAAACGTAAGAGGAATGTACTAATGCTGATACGTGAGAGCAAAGCGAATACCGTCACCATGTAGAGCATTTGAGACGGGTGAAAAGGTTAAATCAAAGATTGCCCACTGAAAGCTTATTACAAAGAACCAATGGAGATAGTAGAATTCTGCCTATCAAAAAGTATAAAAAGCATAAAAGAATGAAGAGATAGTGATTTGTCAGAAATTGCTGTCGAAAAAATTAAAAGTCAAGTTCAACTATCATGTCTACTAGGGCCAGATATCGGTGGAAAATAACTTCACGCATTAATTTTAATTCGATCAAGCGGGCATGCATTCTTCCCACATCCAGCATTCACAAAGTCATAAAAGGTGGAATTCCCAAGGACCAATGACTAGATACAGTGAATTCCATGACCCAATCAACCGACGAAACAACCGGATGAACAACAAGACTTGAAGTGTCTTGCCCTCTAGGATTTTCTTGAGCATTCTAGAAGCCTCCTAGGGACGATATGAGAATTGTATACCCAAGATATTTCATGTAATAGATGGTAGCCTTGTAATTAATAGGGTAGACGGTAGTTGAGGAGAGTGGATCTCAATTGTTTGATCAAGAGGGAAATTGATGGTAGTTGAGGAGAGTGGATCTCAGTCATTGAAAGGCCTCTTGTATAAATAGGCAAGCTCTCTCCTCATTTATATCATTCAACATTTGCAACAGAACACATTCTCTCCCATGCTTCATATATGGAGGAGATGCTCTTCTACAGCCATCCTTCCCAATTAATAATCCGAGATACTATTTTACTTTAAATAAAAAGAACATTATGCAAAGATTGCAAAATATCTAATGACGACACAATATCTACCTTACGTAACATGTTGTGAGTATTTATCAACTGTGCTTGTCAAAACTATGACCGTTATGGACTAGAGCATTTGAGGCATATTCAAGTATCTAAAAGAGCCGGTCATAAGAAAGTAATAATGTTAAGAGTTGAGTCGTGTAGCCTGTATTAATAAGCGAGTTGGAAGAAGCCGAATCAGTAAGCTATGTGTGAATTTTGAACACCATAAATGACCGACTTGACGAGTGTTGGACTCAGTCGATAAGAACGGATTTTGGTCAAGACAAAAGCTGTCGGAAAACAAGATGATCGACGAACAACAAAGCTTGTCGACGGCAAAGGAAATCGACGACGCAGAGTGAAAAAAAAAATCTTCAATGAGGATTAAGAGAAATTGATCGACAAAGTCATCGACGGTAAATAATCTCATTATTTTGGTTAAGTGTTGACATAGTGCAATTAATGAACTCAACATAAGCATGCAAACACACCGGTAGAAGAAGACGGACAATGGATCAACACGAGCACATAACTATTATGCCAATATTCTTGGGAATTGTAATTTTTTTTTCTAAATGATTATTGCAATCGCGTCATGTGTTTGTAACTGCACGTAGATTTAGGAAGTTAATTATTGATACAAAACCCATAATCGTATGCAATAACCGATGTTAGTGAGATGTAAAAACCCACGAAATAAGCTTTGTGACTAAGACTCACATCAATTTCTCTTAATCCTCATTGAAGATTTTTTTTTTTTTCACTCTGCGTCGTCGATTTCCCTTGATTGAACGATTGAGACCCACTCTCCCCAATTACTATCTACCCTGTTAATCACAGAAGAAGTCTTGAATTCTTAAAGATGGAGAGATAGGGATATAAAGAGGAATAGGGAAGAGAAAGGGAATCGGGATGAAAGTGGAATAGTCATTTAACTAAGCAAACAATTAACTGGTTAGCGATTCAATTAGCGTTCCTTTCTTGAACAAAACCCAATGAGTGCTCGCTTGTGAATCGGGATGAAAATGGAATGTTTTGACAAAAGTTATAGCTGCACTAGTATCTCCGGCCAAATCTTGTTTGTTATAATCTGGGACTTGCTTCCTCTGAATCTGACTGATCCTACAGTCTGCTCCTAGACTTCAGACCAAACTAGGCATTGCCCAAACATAGGAAACACCAAAAAAGATCTAATTTTATTCTTCAAAAATAGGAAATGTGTGGGGATAAGTACAGCGCAAGTGCCATAACTTTTGTACGGCACTCACTTAAGTGCCATAACTTTTTTTTTGACCACTTAAGTGCCATAACTTCTAAAAAACGTCCACTTGAGTGCCATAACTTTCAATCGATCACTTAAGTGCCAATTTGTTTATGAAAACATTCAACCAAGTGCTGTAAATCCAACGTGGCATAGCACTTATGGTGAACGTTTTTAAAAAAAAGTTATAGCACTCAAGTGATCAATTGAAATGTTATATGGCACTCAAGTGATCGAAAAAAAAATTATGGCACTTAAGCGAGTGCCGTACATAAGTTATGGCTTTCAAGTGATCGAAAAAAAAAGTTATGGTACTCAAGTGAGCGCCGTACAAAAGTTATGGCATTTGTGGTGTCCTTATCTCGAAATGTGTGCGTAGATCTACGTCAAGTCTCTCTAAAATTTCCTTTCCTGTTGAGTGCATGCAAGAGCAAATCTCACTCCCCGTGATCCTCACGTATATAGCCTCATTTTGTTTCTGCTGTTGCAGTGTAACAGAAAGGCAGTATCTCATGAAAGATAACATAACCAAATCATATCTAATCTAATCTAAAAGAATGCAATTCAAATAATGCAAATAATGTAAATATTCAAAATTTCCCTATAAAAAAAAAACTGCCGGAAACCTATCCAAACGATGTCGAAGTGCGAAAATACACCATTAATCACAGCCAAAGGTAGTGTGTATTGATCAGACGGCCGTTTCGCTTCAGCCAGCCGAATTTGAGCGCAATCCGAACTCGTTGACCCGAATTCAGTGAGAATTCCCCTAGTGCCTGCGATCGTAATCTTCAAGATAATTAAACGCGATCCGTTCTACATCAGTCTCCTCCTCTTCAAGAGAACTCGTCCTCGAGTTAGGAGTGGGATAAAGAGAACAAAGTTGATCAAAACCAACAACATCAGTGCGCATGGTTACGAGTGTCACAGCACGCCGACTGGGTGCATCCACCACTTTATTTAAACGGCCTTCCTTATGACGAAGCACAAAATTAAACTGCTCCAAAAAGGAAACCCATCGTGCATGCATCCTATTCAAATGCTTCTGACTCTTGATGTATTTAAGAGCTTGATGGTCAGTATTAAGGACAAACTCTTGCTGATAAAGATAGGACTGCCAGTGCTTTATAGCGCGCACTACAGCATAAAACTCTTGCTCATACGTAGACCACCGCCGACGAACTTCATTAAGTTTCTCACTAAAAAAGGCAATAGGCTTACCTTCTTGGGAAAGAACAGTGCCGATTCCAATACCCGAAGCATCACAGTCCAGCTCAAACACCTTCTCAAAATCAGGGAGCATCAATACTGGTGTCGTTGAGAGTTTTTCTTTGATAATCTTGAAGCTGGCCGAAGCTTCATCACCCCAATGGAACTTGCCTTTCTTTAAACAATCAGTGATCGGGGCCACAATTGTACTGAAATCTCGAATAAAACGTCTGTAGAACGTCGCAAGGCCATGGAAACTTCGAGCCTCGCCAACATTCTATGGAACTGGCCAATTGCGGATCACAGCTCCCTTTTCTACATCAATGTGAAGACCATCCGCTCCAACAACAAAACCCAAGAAAAGGAGTCGCTCAGTCATGAAGCTGCATTTCTTCAGATTAATAAATAATTGATTTTTCTGCAAGGCTGACAGAATATCCCTCAAGTGCTCCATGTGTTGTCGATCATCCGGACTATAGATGAGAATATCGTCAAAGAAAACCACCACAAATTTGCCAAGAAAAGGTTTGAGAACCTAAGTCATCAATCACATAAAAGTGCTAGGCGCGTTAGTGAGTCCAAACGGCATGACAAGCTATTCGTACAAACCTGCACTCGTTTTAAAGGCGGTCTTCCACTCGTCGCCAGGGCGGATGAGAACTTGGTGGTAGCCGCTTCGAAGGTCGATTTTCGTAAAGACTCGTGATCCAGCGAGTCTGTCCAACATGTCATCAAGCCGGGGAATTGGAAACCTATACTTGATAGTGATCCGATTAATGGCACGGCTGTCAACGCACGTACGCATACTGCCATCTTTCTTTGGTGTGAGAAGTGCAGGAACGGCACAAGGACTTTTGCTCTCGCGCAAGAAGCCTTTGCAGAGGAGCTCTCCCACCTGCTCTTGTAAAATCTGGTTCTCCTTTGGGTTCATCCGATAATGCAGCAGATTTGGAAGACTGACACTTGGTAGCAAGTCAATCTCATGCTGGATATCCCTCAAAGGAGGTAATCCGTCAGGTAAATCATCTGGCATGACTTCACAGAACACCTTTAGCAAGGACTTAAGAACTTCAGGAATACGAACAACAGTCTGTTGGTCACCCTTCTCTACTAGCATGTACATTCATTCACGTTTACGAACATTCAACATAACTCCTGCACTTTGCACAACACCAGAACCCTGTTTCTTTTGAACCTGGGTAGTATTACCCCTCGGCTTCAAGGTAATTTTGGTCTTATTCCATACAAAAGAATAAGTATTCTCGCTAGCTCGATGAGTGATATCCACGTCATACTGCGATGGTCGCCCTAATAACACATGACATGCATCCATATCCACAACATCGCACACAATAGTATCCTGATATGACTTTTCAATCGAAATAGGTAAACGACATACATGTGTTACCTTAAGCTCTGGTCCTTGGAGAATCCACCCAATTGTGTAAGGCGCGGAATGAGGCTCCGTCTTCAACTGTAGGTGATCCACTAAAGCCTTTTGATACTATATTCTCGCAACTTCCGCTGTCAATAATAACATTGCATACCTTACCGTTGACAGTACATTGAGCGCGGAAAAGCTGATTTCTCTGGGTGTCTTCTATTCGCAGAGCAAGCAATAAACGACGAACAACACAATTCACGTGCTCGCCCGCCTCATCTTCCACTTCTTCTTCGTCCACCCAATCTTCCTCATACACCTCATCTTCATGCTCAACGATATTGGCCATTCTCCGACGAGGACAATTGCTTGAACGATGGCCTAATTCGTTACACTTATAACACTTGATCGGTTGCGGCTTGGCATAAGGATTCTGGACATTCGGAGTACGGTTATTTGCCGCGACTGGTTCCTTAGACATTCCAGTAACACTTTTCGACGCTCGGTTTGCATCACCGGTTTGCTCATTTGAGGAACCAGAAACATCAATCTGCTTTCCCTTTCCAAAAGATCCATAACCCGAATAATTGCTTCCACGAACACTAGGGCTAGTCCTCTCCAATTGCATCTCAATTTTTCGCGCCATCTCCTGGGCGTCTTCAACAGAAAATATACGATGCAAAGAAACACGATCTTGAACGTTCAGTCGCAAACCGTTTATGTACCTAGCAGTTTGCCGCGCTTCCGATTCAGCTAGGTTATTGCAGGCAGAAAGTCGGAGGAACTCTTCTGTATAAGCTTGGACTGTTCGGTTCGACTGCTTGCAATTCTGAAATTGCTGAAACAAAAGTTGCTCATAATCATTGGGGAGAAATCTTGATTTCAGCGTCTATTTCATTCGATTCCACGTTCGAATGGGAGCCTTCCCTTGTCGACGGCGGGTTAATTGCATCTGCTCCCACCAAGTCGAAGCACCACCCTTCAACTTGTACGCCACTAATTTAACTTGTCGATCCTCTTCAATTTCCATGGCATCAAAAAAAATTTCAACTTCCCACATCCAATCCAAGAAATCTTCGATATTCAAATTCCCGTTGAAGGTTGGAAGATCGACTTTTAATTGGTATTGCTCAGGCTCCCGTTGATATCCTCCATAGCGCCGACCTCCACGAACACGATCATTCTTGAATTCTTTATTCTGCCATCTTCTTCGAATAGACTCGTCTAGGAAATCTCCTTCATCTTCGTCTTCAGAGTCTTCGACATAGTCTACTCGCCTATGCCGGAGATTTCCTCCACGCTCCATGGCAACTTCGAGATCATGAGCGACAAGAATTCGCCCAGCTGGAAGAACGCTAGGTGCATGGTTTGTGGACAAACGCTGGATGGCATCAAGGATCTCTTGAAACCTCCGATCGGATTGACCCACGAATTGATTGAATTCTGGCCGCGTAATAGGCTCGTTTTCACAGCCCTCAGCTGGGGGAAATTATTATTCACGTTATCAGCCATCGTCACAGGAGAAACCCGCTCTGATACCAAATGACGTAGAAAGAAGCGATACTCGAACGAAAGCTCGAAGCAATTCCAAAGGAATTCAGCAATTTGATTAATGATAACCTGTCGATTACAAAACGGATGTCCAATATATAGCAAAGGACTCCTTTAGGAAACAGAATTACTAAAGATAACATAACCAAATCGTATCTAATCTAATCTAAAAGAATGCAATTCAAATAATGCAAATAATGTAAATATTCGAAATTTCCCTATAAAAAAAAAAACTGCCGGAAACCTATCCAAACGATGTCGAAGTGCGAAAATACACCATTAATTACAGCCAAAGGCGGTGAGTATTGATCAGACGGCCGTTTCGCTTCAGCCAGCCGAATTTGAGAGCAATCCGAACTCGTTGACCCGAATTCAGTGAGAATTCCCCGAGTGCCGGCGATCGTAATCTTCAAGATAATTAAACGCGGTCCGTTTTACATCATTTTTTCTCTTTTCGCGTGCCAATATCATATCACCCAATCGTTCCACTGAAAAACATTTAGTGACTATTATGTCCACAAAAGGGTAGAGCTTGATTGATTCGGTGATACCAGGTCAACTTGACACGCTGTATCGAGAACACAGGATTACTTTCTCATTGCAAAAGGGTGCACCTGATTGGTCCATGCAGAATCCGAAACTTCCAAGTCTGGAAAGCTCCAGACTTGGCAAACCTAGATTCAGATTTCTCTCTTTTAATGAGAGCCTGTTTTGGGGCATTCATTTCTTGGGTGCGCTTTATTGGGAATCGAGCCAACTGAAGTTTTCTGAATTATGATTTCAGATTGTGCTCTGTTTATTCCTAGTCATCATCACAGTATATACATAAATATCAGATTCTAGGCGCGTATGTTACTCACTGGGGACTTTGGAGAAATCAGCAGAGGCCTTACTCGGAGAGAATGGCTGATTCTGGAGGTAGTGGAGGTTCAGGTGAGGAACATGAGCATAGGCAAGCATCTCATCCGAGTCCAAATCCACGCTCAAGCTCAAGGCAAGGGAAGGGGAAGACGAAGGCGTACCATCGTCACACTCCACGCCAGACACAGAGGCTAGAAGCGTAAGAAACGAGCAAACATTTTTTTAATACCCCAAAAAAAAGTAAAAAAAAAAAAGGAATAATGTTTCATTTGGTGCCATGTGACCGACCCAAATTGAACAAAGGGAATAATGCTAGTAATATATAATATTTTTTGCGGCATGAATTTGGCATGTTAAGGTGTATCAAATTTTGGGTTCTTCTCATGACTGTCAGGGTTATATGGTCTTTGAGATTCTCATTCTTTTGCTGGTCTAGGATTGTCTTTGTTCATCAAGATTGGCAACCTAGAACAGTATGCATGCAGATCAAAATTCCTTCAAATGATGGATATGTCCTGGATGATGAATCTTCAGATTCAACTGTCAATGATGGACCTTTTTTTTTCATTTCATTTCTTCTGCACTGTGCATGTCAAAGCTTTAGAGGTGAAAAGGAAAAAAAGAGTGATCTTTTGATCTTATCAAATGTTCACCTGGCATGCCTTTTTAAGAGACTAGAACTATTATAAAGAAATATCTCCTCAACAAGATTTGTCCCAGTGATCCTGATGATAAGTGCTGTGCCTCTTGTATGCACTCAGATTTTTCAAGGATTTCCCACACCCTGACGAGAATCAACGGCGTCAACTGAGCAGAGAACTCGGGCTCGACCCTCAACAGATCAAGTTCTGGTTTCAGAACAAGAGGACTCAAACAAAGGTAACTTCCCATTGTCCCATTTTCAAATGACTTGTTCAAGAAGCAAAATTCGAGAGTCCTATACAGGTATGTGACATTCCGTTTTACTATTTCTCAGACTCAAAATGAACGAGCAGATAACACAGCTCTTCGGGCCGAGAATGAGAGGATACACTGCAAAAACCTCGCGATCATGGAGGCGCTCAAGAGTGTGATTTGCCCTGCCTGTGGCGGTCCGCCCTTCGGCGAGGAAGAGAGGCAGCGTAATTTCGAGAAACTCAAGATGGAAAATGTGCAGTTGAAAGAAGAGGCAAGTTTGTCCCTTCTGTTTCTTCTTTAATTTTTGACTGGCACTGCATTCTATTTCAATGATTGTTTAAACTAGCGTTGTCCGTGTTCGGAAAAGTTTCGGTTTTTATTGATGTCCTATCGGGAAATGTAACGCAGCATGCAAAAGTATCCAACATTCTCGCCAAATGTACCGGGAAACCGATCTCGCACATTGAGTCGCTGATGCCTGGACGCAGATCCTCAGCGGGCGTGTCCACCGCAAGTGTCCCCAACCACGGGGTTAGCGTTCGCCATGTTGACTTTGATATGGCCCCCATCAACCTTGCGTCTTCGAGCCAATTAAAGGTCATACCAGAAACAGAAACAGCCAACACAGTGGAAATTACTGCATATGCCATGGATGAGTTAATCGAGATTGTGCGGATGAAAGACCAGTTGTGGATAAAGTCTCCTCTAGACGGGAGATACATACTCCGCTAGTGCCGGCTCGGGATGCCTACTTTCTTCACCGTTGCCAACAGATCGAGTTAGGCAAGTGGGTGATAGTGGATGTGTCCTATAATTACATGAAAGATGCGTGCCCTTACAATACCTGGAGGCTTCCTTCTGGCCGTGTGATTCAGGACATGCGTAATGGTTGCTCCAAGGTGGTGTGACCACCATCCAAGTACATGCTTGCTTCCTTACTGCTTATTTCTTTTCTGTCTTGAAGAGTGCTCATTAGACAAAGTCTAGCTAGTCTTGAATTGTCTTTTTATACACAATAAACTTGAAGTACAGTATCTTGCGCAGGAAAACGAACTAAGAACCATTACTTGTAATGCAAGGAACTGTACAGGCGTGACTTAAGAAAAAAATTGCCTCCATTTCCCAATTAACTAACCCCCATGTTCTACCTTCCTATTATAAGTGACTTGATCTTCAGGATCTACCTATTTATGGCAGGTCTCTTGGGTGGAACATGTAGAAGTGGACGACAAAAACCAAGGTTAAAGTGTGTTGGATAGAGAAATGAACTGCTTTTCCTCATTTCGATGTGTTTCGAGCTTCCACGTGACATCACCTGAAGCTATTACAAAAAGATTGATGCAAGTTAGCACAATAAAGTCTTTCTTGATCTTTTTTTCCAAGATATCCACCAATGAACCTCCAAGTGTGCCCCAGTGTGGGGTGGTTCTTGACATTGTTGTTTTTAGGAAATCTCCTTATGGGCTCAAAGGGGCTTGCAAAGGATTAACATGTGTTTAAAATAGAGAAGTGAATGTCGTTCATCACTTCAATCCATGTAAGCATTGCGAATGATCCCTACGTCCGTAGACCACAGTTTTACTCTCAATTTCGCTCCACTCACCTCTCGAGTGCGTTTGGGATGTGTTTAGATAGGGTTTGCCTCTCTTCATTTGAGAAAACATCCTTTTGAAATGTCGAAGCACCTCCTTTTGGAAAAATTCATTTCATTTTCTCCAAAGTTTATTCTCAGTTGGGGATTTTGGAGATGCACAATGCATATTTCAATCATGTGCGGATGACCTCCCGATTCCTTACATGAATATTGATGGAAGGTTTCAAGAATACTAGGCATTTTGCTCTAGACTTGAGATTTGGGACTCACTAGATTCTCGAATACCCTTATACTCTAGGAAAAAATAGATTACTTATCTGTAAAAATTTGGCGATGATTTCCATTTGTTGTGGCCACGATCCCGGGGAAATCAAAGAAAATGTTAAAAATAGATTTTTAAAATCCAAAGGGATCAGGATAATACCGCTTCATCTCCGCATACAGCTCTTCGAATCCCGGCTGGTTTCTTGTCAGAGAAAAGAAATTATCTGAAGAGTGTATGATACAGAAAGTACCACTGGAACGAATACATTTCACCTGTCTTCGTGAATCTATATCAGTGAGCTTCTTGCTTAGCTTGAATTGTCTATCGATTCAGGGATTTCGTTTCTGCGCCACGACCCCTGTAAAGATCAAACATTAAGTGTCAGTTCGTGTTCCCAAATTCAAGATAAGTTGGAACGATACTGTCTTACTCTTGATTTTGCATTCCAATCTGAACGCCAATGTATAGATGTGTGACAGTCTCACGTACGGCGAAGAAAAATGGGCAATTACGCTCCAAAGAATGTGTGAGAGATTCGCTTACTCCATGCTGGATGATGCACCGACACGATGCCGTGGAAGGTAACATTTTCACATGAACGAAATCTGTGCAACCTCCGTCCATTACTATTTAAAGTTCTTGGTTAACAACCATTGTGCCATGACAGTCGGTATTACAAGTTCAACAGTCATTGTTGTTCCTGAAGGTAGGAGAAATGTGATGAAGCTTGCTCATAGGATGGTGAAGAATTTCTGTGCGGGCCTGAGCATGTCCGGCAAATTGGATTTCCCTAACCTGTCTGAGGTAAACATCAGCGGGTCCGTGTCTGTGCACGAAATAGTGAAGAACCAGGACAGCCCAGTGGCACGATTGTTAGCGCAGCCACATCTCTCTGGCTTCCTCTTGTGCCTCAAGTGGTCTTCAATTTCTTCAGAGACGAAACTACGCGTGTTCAGGTTTCACAGGAAAACATCGACTCCTATTTAATAAGGATATTGTTCATTTAAGATTCACGTTACTGAAAGAGAGGAATACTTTTCTGTGTTCTAATTTCTGATGCCTTGACAGTGGGATGTACTCTGCAATGGCAATCCAGTTCAAGAGATAGCACGCATACCGACCGGCACTCATCATGGAAACACGATCTCCGCATGCTATTTACAAGAAAAACCATTAGAGGAGGAACTAAATAACACTGCCATTATGAGAGGTACAACAGCCTTTCATTGGGAGACTATTTGTCTCTTAGCAGTCCACAGGTTTTCCTAGAAATCTTCTATGCCTGGATTTGCAAATACATTATACCTGTCAACTAGACCCCAAGATCTTGGAGAATAACTAGGATGGTCGCACTACAATACATCAATTCTCGTTCGTTTGTCATATTATGTTGTACATACACATTGGTCACCATTATGGAGTCACAGTGAGATCATGCTAAATACAGGAAAGCTTAGCTGCGTGCATGACCTGCTAGTTTACATATACATTGGCATGTGATGAGTGACATTTTTATGAAAATGATTAATTCCAGTAAGATACTTTTGGACTCGAATAACACCAATTTCTTGTCGAACAGTCTTCTCTGCATGGCGAGAACCTGTTGATGCTTCAAGAGAGTTGCATAGACCCTTTGACGTGCACGGTGGTTTGTGCCCCAATCGACTCAACAGCGATCACCATCACGTTGAGCAGAGAGCACACTTCGACAGTGCAAATTCTTCCATCCGGCTTCACCATCTCCAGCGACGGCCGGGCCAATCAGGGATCAAGACCTTCCACCAGCACAAGCCCCAGCAAGTCGGCAGGTGCACTTCTCACTGTGGCGTTCCAGATATTGGTTTCCAGCCCCTCAGGTCCAGAGCAGCTCAACGTGGAATCCGTGGCGACCGTGAACACTCTCATTAGCACGACGGTTCAGAAAATAAGGCTGCTCTAAGTTGCTCTGCTATGAAATGATCCTTTTTGGTTTTGACTAGGCGGAATGATCGTTTCATTTGTGTTGAATGGTTTGTATAGATAAATGAGATGATATAATTTCACAGCTTCACCGACTCCTGTGGTGAGTACATACTAGTGCCTGTCCAGAATGATCTAAGTTGGCGTTTATATGGAATGACTTCATGCAGAACTGGGTAGTATTAAATGTGTAGTTCTTGCTTTTTCCTTCATCTTCGTCTCCATTTGTGTGTTTCTACTCCATTGGGCTTTAGCAGAATGAATGCTGTTTTAGCAATTTGAAGATAACATGCTCCTCAAGATGAATTTTGCTCAGCAACGCGAAAAGCGTTTTTGAGGAGCAATTTAAACGCGCTTTGGGCATTAGAAACACTTGCTTTGGAGATACTTAGTATTGCAGCAAAAGCTTATTTGGACTTGCCTAATTTTCCTCATATTAAACTGTGTTATCAATTTTGGTAGAGATCTAACAAGAATAAAAGAAATAACCTATCTCAGAACGTAAAGTATAGAATCGGGAGCTTCCAATGGATCGTTCACCTTAATGTAGCATCTCTCACATCAAACGAAAACTAAATCTAGAGCCATATCTAGGCAGTTTGAGATCATTATGCCAAGAAAGATGAGCAAACGAGTTGTCATAGAGAACTAATATTCAGCATTCCCAAATTATTAGTATAGACCCGAAAATTACCGAAGTAACAAGGCACCAACTAAAAAGTGGACTGATTCAAAGACAGCGTCTCATTCAGTAAATTAATTTATAAAATGGCACGACAAGCTCTATGCAAGCAAATCATGTTCGAGAATCATTAAGAATTTGCCTCAATTACTTGTTAACCTAATTTGGCACACCATCATATGAAACTCTAAATGCATGTTCGGACAAATGGGTATCCATTGCACCAGTAATTCCCACGTATAAACTAGCAGACTCGCCCTTCATATTTGTA
This sequence comes from Lenwebbia sp. NSW1173648, assembly GCA_029784005.1. Taxonomy (NCBI): domain Eukaryota; kingdom Viridiplantae; phylum Streptophyta; class Magnoliopsida; order Myrtales; family Myrtaceae; genus Lenwebbia; species Lenwebbia sp. NSW1173648. The sequence continues at coordinate 25,355,071 of JARCGZ010000009.1, read as the reverse complement.
TGAACACCGTCGAGGAATGGTAAACTTTCAGAACGGCCATGGCATGAGCACCTCTTTATTTGATTTTTCTTGTGTATGTTTTGACAAAAACGCTGCTGAAATGTCCAATAAAAGTACCAGAATCTGCAACACAAGACTGACCCGCAGGGTATGGCATTCAGCAATACTTGTACGGAAGAAAGAGCACACCGGCACGAAACTCTGTTGGTTTGAATGAACTCACTGGTTTAGCAGCATTTCTCGCTCTCTTTTCGAACAAGCAAAATTGTAAAATTCTCGCCTTCACAAGGTTCGGGTTGAGATGCTTCAAACCAAGTTGTCCACTTATTTACCTACCCAAATATGTAAAGATTACACCAACATGTTCAGGATCTCCAGTACGAGATCAAATACAACTCGAAATATATTTTGTTCTGGAAAACCAAGTAGTGCCTTTACAGGTCCTCAGGGCCACTGATTTCCTGCACAAGAAAAGGTTCAACAGTAAAGACATATGGACAGTGACATCCTCAGGAATAAAGGATGTGGACTCCATGATTTTGTACCTTGTTTTCCAGCACCGCCCCATCAGGAATTTCCAGCTTAACCCCGGGTTTTGCGGTAATGGTCACCTTTCCCTACATGAAATAGGGTGTATTAGCTTATGTCAAGGCCAAATCCGCCAAACCACGATTGACTTCACCAGATGCACGTACAGATGTCTCATTTCAGGGAAGTACGACAAACGAACAGGGTGAGAGCAGGAGAGGGAGAGAGATGCGTGAATGAGGTGGAGGAAATTGGCAGCTACTAGGTTGAGCAAGGAAAGACAGTAGGTTAAATATGTTTCGAACACGTGAATCAAGATGAATGAACTTAGGGCATCCAAGACAAGTATGGCCATATTTCCAGCCTCAACTCTATCTAACGTGTCTGCTGATGTGGTGTGTGCATTTTAAGGACAAGGAGTCAAGAGGGAAAATGACCAAACAACAATTGGTCTATTGGACCGAATGACAATCACGTAACTAATATTCAAATGCGAAATTTCAGTGTGCTGGGCAAGCTTAAGTGAGATTGGAGGGAAGAGAATCTTAAAACTTGACAGGAATCAGAGATGAAATTGCCACTTCTTTTAATGTTCTAAATTTATATCTCAAACATTTCTTTGCTATAGTGCAGTAGCTTCTCTAGTTACATCAATTCAATAAGTCAGGGAAGGTATTTTTCCATTAAGAACCGCAGCATGCAGCCAAACAGATGCTATTGGACTCTTAGGAAAATGCCACATCAGTGTTAAAAGTGGAAGCCAAAGAGACATGCGAAAGAAGAAGTATCCTATTTGGGGTATAACGTAGAATATCACCAATTACCTTGAGAGTAATGCCAGCACCAAACCATACATCACCCGACACCTTCAGGCTATCGAGCTCAATAATGCTAGGAATTGACTTGAATCTGCTCAAGAAATTGCCAACCTACCGACATCACAAGAAGTCGGTCATTATGCCAAAAGAGATGTGATGGAAATATCCCTGCAAGTAAATCTTCACCTTCTTAAACTCGGGGCCCAATTCGATTGTAGGATTTGAGGGATTTGTTCTGGCCTTGTTTCGGATAACAAAACCATCATCAAGAGTATAAAGATCTGACTGTAAGACAGTAAGAGATGCACATGAGCTCCATCATTTCTTAATGCTGTTTCTTCAAATGAAAAAAAACATATTAAAACGGATTATAGCAAGATACTAACCTGAACAAGAAGCAAATCTGAAGCTGCTTTCACCGGGAGGAACCTCGACCGAGGTACATTGATGCCGATAGCATTATCAAAAAACTGATGCAACAAGAGACACACAAACTTAAAAAGATAAAATTTCAACAAATAGATTATTTTGACAAGAAGTCAGGCAAAGAATAATACCTTGATTGCTGCACCAGCTGCAGTTTCTAGCTGAAGAACTTTAATTCCATCCACTTCCTGAAATTCAAGAAACATCAAAAACTAGGTCCCGATCTATACAGGCAGCATCTTGCAATTATTTGTGCAACGAGAGAGGAGCGGGATCTAGTATTATGTACCTTTGGATTAGGAATGATCTCCATCTTAAGAGCTTCAGCTTCCACAAGCCTTTTAATTGCCTTCAAGTTTACCCACCTATATGTGTCATGTCAGCACTTTGCTTCATCGTAATTACATAAATGTAAAGCCAAGAACTCGCTTCCATGTCCGCGAAATTCACAAAAGATAGCATGCCTTACAAATTGTTTGTATTGAAAATCTTGAACTTCTCAATTGATTTGAACTCATTGACCTGCATCAAGCAAATGAAATATAACATGTCAGCATCGAATTTGAGAATGAGTTGAGAAAAACGAAAAACTCATAACTGCAAAAAAAAACCGTACCCTGTTCATATGAACTTATACGAAGCAGTAAACTATTTGTACCTTATGTTTTTTTAGATTTGAGACTACTTATCAACTGAAATATGCGTGTGTCTAAAACCATATCGCATTTAAGATATGCTGATCTCCAAATTAATAATTCTCTGGCTAAGAAAGAGAGAGTCATCATAAGAGCCAGTAAAACATCTCAAGGCTGTCAAATGGATAAATGCCATGATCTCAGAGATAAGGTCGATATCTACCTAGGAGATGCCGATAAGCAGGAGTCACTTTTAACATTCGAGGATGGCAGCCATGTATGGTGTTGGCCTTCGAATTGACATGTTAGAGGTACCACAGAGGGAACTAGCGTACCAACTAAATTATCTTAAAACAAATTAGTGTCACCAGAACGAGAGTACCAATTTCCTTGTGGGCCGTTATGTAGCCTAAGTACCACGATGACCCTTAATTCCCACGTAATCTCAATAAGAGGTCAAGGAAAAAAATGCAGCTTGAACCGTAGTAGACGTAGAAATTCTAAAAGAGCCAATGCATGCTTCAGACCATGGAAATAAAGGAAGAGGGGAGAAAGGAACACTCACATGTTCATCAGGGACCTGTGCAATTTCCAAGAGCTGCAATAAGTGACGGAAGTATGTCAGTCATGAATCCCTTTTCCCCCTGGACTTCAGTTGTAGTGTAAATCCACCTTATGATCACGTCTTTGATTTTTCTTTAAAATAACATATTCTACTGAAAATTGACGCAAAATTTGAAAAAGACAGTTTTCATCTTATAGCACAACTTGAGTTTGTTTCTTTCAGAGGATTGCATTACTGCCAAACCCATGTCCATCTGGCGTTGTGAAAGCAAGGATTAATGAAGTCAGTTCTAAGGGGATTGGAAGAAGTTAAAGATATTGAAGGAATGATACAAAAAAATCGTGGCATTGAATTAATCTGAAAAATATCCATGGACGGTATCTCTGAGAAGTCACAACCAAATAATGGTTCTACTTTCAGATTTTGCTGGGAAATCTAAGTTTGTTGAGACTCTAGTTACCTTGACCATCAGAAAGAATTGCACTTCTAATGAATTTTAGGGAACTTTGTAGACTGTGTCATAATTTGAACAACAGAAAACAGTCTCGCAGGAATAACTAACAAAGAAAATGATGTTACTTACTTGAACCTTTCCCTCATAAGAAATGAGGGTCCCACCCTTCACATCAGCTAAGGTCTTTGGAGTAACCTGCAAAATTGTGAGCAAGTAAATACAAATACCAATCTATTAAAACAATTCTTCATCACAATCCTCCTCATCTACCTCCATACAGTACTCGTTCTTGTTTGTCATCAAATGATTTAAGATCTCTATGCGATTCAGTTAAGGTCCACGAAACAACAAAAAATAATCAATGGGCCTAATTGTCAAACTAAACTCAGGAAGTACAAAGACCATGTATCAAAATCCAGAAACCACAGATATCAGAAGAAACTAAGAATAGAAGGATACTCAGGTCAACAATAGCACCCAAGTTATCTGCGTTGGCAACAAAAACATATTCCTTGCCCTGTAAACATGAAAAGTGAGAGAAAAGGAGATAAGCAAACAACAAAGCGAAAGTAAGAGGAATGTACTAATGCTGATAGTGATAAAAGAAAACCTGTGAGAGCAAAGCATCAAGTTTGCCGCTGTTCATCAAGGATGGGAATACGTCACCATGACCAGGGGGATACCTATGTAGAGCATTTGCGACGGGAGAAAGGTTACATCAAAGATTTTCTATTAAAATTTTATGACAAAGATCCAATGGAGATTGTAGAATTCTGCCTATTAAAAAGTATAAAACGCACAAAAGAATGAAGAGATAGTGATTAGCCAGAAATTGTTGTCGCAAAGATTAAAAGACAAGTTCAACTCATGTCTACTAGGGCCAGATATTGGTGGCAAATAACTTCATGCATCAATTTTAATGTGCTCAAGCCGGCATGCATTCTTCCCACATCCAGGTTTCATAAAATCGTAAAAGGTGGAATGCCAAAGGACCAATGACTAGATACTGCAAACTGAAAGACCTACAATGACAAGCAAAATCACTTTGACGCAAAAATGGTCCCAGAAATTTAATCAAGAAAGCATCATGATGATGATAAATTGAAGTCCTTATGCTTGATGTATAACCAAAATTTTACCATCCGTCTTTTCCAGTCTGTCCTTTGCAAGGCAGAGGCATAAAATCATCAACAACCAAACGGGGATACTGGCTCTGTTTAAAATTCAATCAAGACGATCGAGATAAAAATGACTTAGTCAATTTTAGAATAAACTCATAAATAGAGAACTAAGCAGCTAACCAATATTTTGCATCACAAACCTGATTAAAAGTATGAATATCGATATTTGAGTTGGCATATTTTTCAACAATCTACATCAAGGGAGATGTGTCAACTACCAATCAACATAACTAAGCTATCAACAAAGAGATAGGGTGAAAGGCGTTCACCTTCAACGTATCATCATGGCTGTTAAAAGAGTTCATCAGAAGCAGGGGCACATTGCACCCATATCTAGTGTTCAGATTCTACATGAATAGAAGACGTGATCAGAAGGAATAGAGCTAAAGAAACACACGCACGGCATGGAAAATTAAAGAATATTACCTCGATTTGGATAACTATAAGGTCAAGAAATGTCAATCCATTGCGTACTTCCATGACAGATCTACATCACAATAGGAACATGCGATATTAACAGGCAGCTTATAAAACATAGACATTAACAACTCTCTAAGTAGACATGGTACAAGCTCCAAGGAAGACAAGTAACAAGCTATCGAAGCAGGAGAACTGTCCTCACCAACTTCATTTGCCTCTCTAGAAGGCTCGTCATTCTTATTTTTTAGACTATTTGGCAAGAAGAAAAGTGAAACAGATTTTTTTGAAGATCAAAAGTTTTGATCAACCTCTTCGGTTCGACTTGATTTATTGCGTCAAAGTGGTGGTTTCTAAGATAAGTGAGAATATTCTTGCTTTCTCTTCTTTGTTCTCTCTTTCTTTTCCTCTATCTACAAATCCTTTGCACTTTATTCTTGTCTTTCAATAAAATTCCCTCGCTTTAAAGAAAAAGAAGGGAAAGTTGTCTAGATACCAAATGGATTCATTAATAAAGTACATTTTTGCACTACAAAAGTGAGTAAAGAAAGAGGATCCAATTGTTGCATTTTCGAATCTGCCTCATCAACATTACTTGCAGATCAGGTTATGAGAATTTACAGATTTCAAAAGTAGGCTCTAGGAGAAAAAAGAGGCATGCACATGCACAACTGGGTGATGATACTGCCTCGAGTTGCACATATGTACTAAAATCAAAATGCAAATAGTAATATCGTTTGGAAGAGAAGAGTTGGGATGATTTACATGTGCGACCAGTGCGAGCACATTATCCTAGAATAACATATTCCACTTCCACGGCAACAGAATGAAGCATGTCGACCAATGAGATCTATCAAACTAAAAGGAGATTGTCTTATCTAACATATATGAAATATAAGATCAGATGCCATACTTGGGACCAGTACAACCCATTGTGGTTCCCAAACCACCATTGAGCTTCAACACAACAAGTTTGTCCAAAAGACTCTTAGTCGCCGCAGGATCTGTACAATTTTAGGAATCGTCATCTCATTGACAGAGAAAAGGAATAAGACCATGGCGACTACAAAATCGGCCTACACCACAAGGAAACCAAATTGAATGAGAAGATAATGAGCAGGTGAAGTTAGTACCTTCGGGAGTGGGCGCCAAGCCATCGTAAGGGACGACAATTTCATCAGTGGGTGTCTGGATCTTGCTCCATTCAACATGTTGAGCTTCGCCACTAAAAAATGCGAAGAATTTCACAAACAAGCGAAGAAACCAAACAAACTATACCTCTAAGCATTTACAGAGACAAAAAAGAAAAAGATCTCCATCTCTATCGAAACATTGATAAATTCAGCTTTCAACCAGATAGAAAAAAGCACGAAATCGATGATGATAAATAACATGCGCGATCAACACCTTGAACCTCACCTGAGATTGCGGGACACGAGGTTGATGAACCCATTCTTCTCGCTCTCACTGCGAAACGGAATCAAAACGAAGCAGGGTGAGATCCGGAAAGAACTCTCCGGACACGCACAGGACCAGAAACTGATCTACTAGACAGAAAAGTTATTAGAGATCAACATTCAAAACAAACTCCCCTCGCAAATCAACGGACGCAAAACCATCCGGAAGACGGATCCCGCGCGCTCAACTTCTTCCGCCGGATCGTAACTAAGCAAATAAAGCGAACGCGCGCGCGCGCGCAAACACACCCAGGGGAGAGAGAGTTGGTGGGAACCTGATTTGGCCGAGGCCAGAGACAGCGGATTTGAGCTGAGAGAGCTTCTCGGCATCGGGGGCGGTTAGAGCGGCAGCCATTGGCGCGGCTAGCGAAGAGCTCCGGATCTGAGAGAAATAGAATGTGGAGAGAGTGTGTTGAGGAGAAAGGTGGTGGTATGGAGAGAAGGAGCGAGATTCGATTGGGGCTTTGGAGATGAGTGAAGGCTATAAAATGGAGATAGGTAAGCGACGAGGAGAATAACAAGTGGAAGTGGAACCAATCTTGGCCGTTGCTGCTCCACACTCAGAGAGAGAGAGAGAGAGAATATGCAGGCGAATATGACGCTCAGCCCACCGGTCATCAAGATCTGCTGCCTCGGACAGGGTGGATCGCGCCCCCTTGTCTTCGCCAATTAAAAAAAGTCGCCATTTTGAGACAACGAACCTGAACGTCTTATGTTAAAAGTCGTTCACTAAAACCCCAGAACATTAAAACAAACAAAAACAAAAACAAAAACAGAAAACAGAAAACAGAAAAAGCAAAGGTAGAAATTTCGGGTTTGATTAGCTAAATATGGAGTGATTCAACTTGAACCGGCGGTTTGCATGAAGAGAACGAATTGGTCCTGAGGCTGAGCAAGTTGAAAGAATTTGCAAAATCAAGTCTCGATTCTCTAATAAGCCTTCGGAATCGGCTTGTTCTTTGTGTCCAAATTTATGTAAATTCTTAATTGCATCTTTACATTTCTGCCCGTTCTTCTATTGCTCATTTTCTCTGTCACGGCTTTGAATTTACCGTGCAGTTTTCCGTGCGTGTTATTACGTTTAGCATCAACAATTTGGTAACCAAACACGAACATGAAAACCCCATGAAGCTTTATAGCAACGAAGACTCCGTTTATTTGACGAAACATGAACTATTTGGGAAATATTTTCGTAGAAATGATCGCTTATATTGCTTGAAATAAATAGTGAACGAAAAATGTTTTCATTATCCACAACAATGAATGTCCAAATATTTTCTTGAAAGATATTTTCCGCTCATTTATTTTTATAACCGATATAGGCAATTATATTTAGAAAAATATTTTTCAAAGTATTTATTTCTCGCAAAACGAATAGAGCGTTAACCATCTCTCTGCAATTTTAAATTTATGTATGATAGCTTTTTCTTGGTTAGGCAAAAGAAATGATATTCTCACCCAGCCATTCACAGAAGGAGATAAAAGTTTTTTTCTAGAATGTGTAGTAGCGTATTGACTAAAATTTAAGAAGGAAAAAAGCACGGATAGGAACAATGAATAACTATGGAAAAAGGTAAGGAGAATAAACTTATTCTCCAAGGAAGTGCATGGCCAAGATTGGAAACCCAACATTCAATAAAAGATACTTTAGAAGAAAATTGAAAATTTTGTTAAAAACATTTGTAAACCTATTGTATGGCGCCCAATTCAGTCCTCAATTTTTTGAAAATTTGTCAATTTAGTCCTAAATTCACTTGTGCCAATTTAGTCATAAACATTCTAATGATTTGTAATTTTTAGTCCTAAACCTTTAACGATTTGCCAATTTAGTCCTTTCATGGCGGCCTAGTTAGCACCCACCATAGGCGCCGACATGGACAATTTTTACAATCTTTTTTAACTTTTCTGATTCTTTTCTTCTTCTTTTTTTCTTATTCCCCTTTTCCCTCCGTCGGCCTCGTCAATGGCTGGCGATCTCTATCGGCCATCACCGAGGCCCGAACATGGCCAACAAAGGTAAAAAGGGAAAAAAAGAAAAAGGAATATGACAAAAAATTGTCCGCATCAACAATTTCCATTTAAAATTGGCTGGAATGACTAAATTGCCAAATTGACAAAAGGTTTAAGATTAAATTAGAAAATGATTAAAACTTTCAGGACTAAATGACGCAATCGTAATGTTGGAACTGAATAGGCCGCCATACAAGGTTTAGGACTGAATTGGCGTTGTACATTAATTAGACTTAGGACTACAATCGACACAATTGAAAGGGTTATGACTGAATTGACCGCCGTATAATGGGTTTCATACTTTTTTAACAATTTTCCCAAGAAAATGGTACTTCGTTTCGGGTTTCGAATTCTCTTTTTTCACCTAACAAGGCTAATTCAGCGCTACTGCTATAAATATCATAAGGAAAGTACGCCAAAAGTAGGAGGTGGTACCAAAGGGAGCGGATTCTTGTTCTTTCAAAGGGACGGTGGATTCTCGCATCTAAATCTTTTCTTTTAAAAGAACCTATTGATTCAAAGCACGACTTCTCCTTAATAGTCTAATCCGCTGATTTTTTTACACCCGGCAAAGTCCGATAGATGGAAATTCGAATTATGCTTCGATTAAGCCAACAAAAGAACAGATAAAAGAAGAAGGAAAAGAGCTGAAAATGATTTTGAGGAAGGTGGAACGATCCAATCCAAGAAAGCCTCCCAGCCCAGCCCACGATTAGCTTCAGACGTGACCCTTTTGGGCCCATTAGCAGCGCATTTCGGTTAACTGACTCGTAGGCACCATTGAAATTTTGCACGTTGCAGGTGATTATTGGCATTGAGATTTTGCCGACGAATGTCTCGGAAACGCTTCTTATTCAACCCAACAAAGAGAATTTACAGCTTTCAGCTTGTCATTTTTTCCCGCGCTATGCATAGTTTATGTTTTTGGAAACCGTACTGTTTCTTATTCGATCTTAACAAGTGTTCGAAAGCGCTCATTAACAATGTTTTTCATATTGAACAAAGAAGTGCCGAAATTGAATCGCTCTTCATCCCTCTCGGCATTTGCGAGCGCTTTATCTCGAAATAAAGAAGGCAAATCCATGGTCGGTAGAAAAGTAAGTCGTGAAGCTCGCGTGATTCAACAACGGGTTAAGAAGAGAAATAGGAATGGAATCCAACAAAAATCGAGATCCGAAATTGAACGTTCGGGTGATCGCTTTATATATAGTATGTAGACTCGTAAGGCGACTAGTCGGGTTTTAGTATGCGAATCCTGACCGAGAAAATGCCGAATGGAACTAAACCTTAAATAAGGCAAGCAGATGCAGACACGTGTGCGCCAATCGTTTGGTTTACAATTTTTTCTGCAATAAAACTCGTGCAGCACATAATGTTTTTTCGTGAAATTTAAGGAATCGCTAAGGAAATGATCTAAGTAGCGCCACTTGTCCGACGTGGATTAAACTCGAGCCCCACTAAAGCGCGCAGATAGACGTAGATGTCAAGCTGAGAAAAAGCGTACGAGTCCGGTTGGAATTCGACAATCGCAACCACATTAATTAACAAGATAATAAAAAAAAAGAGAGAGAGAGGGGAAATGCACGATGAATCTCAGCCACTCGTTTACTTAACTCAGTTGACTACACTTAATAACCCAAAAAGCGCCCGCGGGCCCCACCCACCAAATCGTGGGCACCCGGGAAAAAGCACAAAAGCGCCGGGCCCACCGTGCAGGTGTCGCAATCGCAGTGGGTCGTCCTACACAAACCGTCCAAGGAAAACGAAAGAAAAGAGCGAATTCTTATTTTTCTTGATAAAGGGAAAATAAGAATATCTGAGGGAAAGATCTTGAGCATCATGTTTCGAAGTGTTGACTGGAACCTTCCACGTTCCCGACGGTACCCGATATTTTCTCTTGCTTTACTATATCATATCCGCCCTCCAAAAACGAAAAAAATGAGATAATTTACAAATAACCTTCCCGAGTTTTTTTGAAAGTATTACACGTTTGGTCTCGAACTTTCAATTCTTGCACAATATTCACGTGAACTCTCCTGTTGTTATGACCGTTAATTTCTCCTTTTTTTCCGTTAGCATGTGTAATACATGAGAAAAGTAAAAAGCATATCGTGAAATCATTCTCTCCGAAAGAAATTTCTTTTCTTTCTATTTTTAATTGTCATAAAAAAATGAAGAAAATATTGAAAATGGGTGAAGACTAAATTAACTCGAAGACTAATAATGGAAAAATTAAATCGATAGTGACGTCAAACAATGAAAGATCTCCAAGTTTTTGGGATGCTCGAAAGTCCATGGGAGCATCCAAAACCAGATCAATCTCGGTATTTTTGTCAAAATTTGATGGATGCAGCGGCTACTTTACTAGAACTAGACAAAGTATGTTAAGAAAAAGAATAAACGCATAATATACTAGAAAGGAAAGAGCCTCGATAGCAACAGGTCAAATGGCAAAAAAACGATTGATCTTCGTATATATTGATATAAAAAACTAATTGATTAACATGAATATTTACAACATCGCAAGAGGGAATGATGTCGTTTTTTAGATGCTTTCCTGTCGGCCAATCTTTTACTTTTTTGCAGTAATAAGTATTTTAAAAACTTTATCTTTTTTACTATTTAAATATCTTCCCTTTTCATTTACTTACGTCTCTTTTTCCTAAAATATTTCATTAAAATATTAATATTCCCATCACTCCATATTTATTATCGCCATGCACTTGTTCTGAATTTCTGATGCCGACATTTCAGTTCATTATCTTTCTCCCCATATGGTTCATGTTTTTCAATTTTTTTTTAGGGAAATGAAAGATAAAAGAGTGATCTATCTTGAAAAGTTTATGCGAAATACACATGGTAAAGGAAAGTATAACGGGAGACTAATAAGTCTAGTGGCAAACATGCACTAATTTAAAGATTAGAGGGGGAGCTTTGCGTAATTTCCGCACGAAAAGCGCATCCACTGCTCACAAAAGCCTCACGCAAGGACTTGTGGCCAACATTTTTCTGGATTATTTTAATCGGGTTAGAGGGACGAGAGGAAGAAGAAATACTGAGTGGTCCAGGTCCATCCAAAACATATCCTCCTCGTTTCTCTCTCTCTCTCTCTTTAAAAAATTACACGTGGCGGGCGGTCATTGCGGAGGACGGCGAGTGGGGCTGCTGACGTGGAGAAAAGTGCAATGGAAAGTCACCTGCGGCCAGCTCATCCGACTCATCCTCATCTCCTCCCTTTTCCATCCACAACTCTTGGCCTACCCCACCTCTCCTTGTCCTCTCTCTCTCTCTCTCTCTCTCTCTCCTATCACTCTGTGTTTTTTTTTTTTTTCAAAAAGAGGCTGCAGATATTTTTTTAAAACTATTTGTACCTCAGCATAAAACATCATTGAATTTCTCGAGTTAAAATGGGGGACAACTTTGGACGTCTCCTGTCTTTTTTTGGGCCAGGTGTGTTAGTTGTCGTCGCGTGAGAGTAGGGATAGAGTCATACTCGCCTTCTTATGCTTTTAAGCTTGATTGAAATCGCCAAGCTCATAGAAGACTCCCCGATGGCACCGAAATCGCCTTCTCTTTTTATATGGTATTTTATCCGGTGTCACGCTTCTGAATGATTGCATGTTAATTAATTAAATTCTTTATAGTCGACTCTGGTTTTCTATTGGTTGTTTTAATCTTCCTTCCCCGTGTCAATTCGGAAGGTTTCATGGAGTTAGTTTTTGATTGCAAACGTGAAAAAGATCCTGACAATGTGCAGAGTGTAGGATAAATCTCTAGATCCCACGCGGCGGTGCAATGCTCGAGTGAAGTCGATATTCTAATCTATTAATCACAACAATGGTTCGATATGACCAGCAACACTGAGTCTAAACTCTAAAGAACAAAACTTTTTCCTCTCTTTTATCGGTACGAAAGATGTCGCTTGCATAATTAAAAGAAGCAAGTAATCGCATCTTGAAACAATGGCAAATTTTTAGGGGGGATAAATTAATCGAGTCACACGTAACTGTTGAGAAATTTTATCAAAATAATATACGATCGATTAACGAAATGATCGAAAACATCTATTTCGGCCTCTCAATTCAAGAACACGGATTTGGTCACGTGGTTATACATGTAATAGCAATTGCACATAAATAATTTACTCGAGTCGAAGAATTAATGTATTTGGTTTTGTCTTTGGTTGATATAAGTTATTATTACATTAACTAGTAACTAAATTTATCGCGTAAGAGAAAATAACTTTTTAGCATATCAAATTTAAGGTATAAATTGCGATCAAAATTAATTTGTTTTTTATCTTTTTTTTTGTCATGGCGATCAAAATTAGTTGAGTAACCTTTGCAACACACGTGGGAGAGAGGGGAAAGAGATGAAGGACTATTGCGATCCACACAAAAGTGTCGATCCCTCCCGTTATCCACACGTGGCAGCTCCAGACGGCGAGTGGTGTCACTCAGCCTGGGCGGGCGAGTGGGAGTTGGGCTCGCCATGTGCTCCCTAATTTTTCTCCCACCGAATTTAACACGCTGCTTCTGACCAAAAAAAAAATTTAACACGCTGCTCAATAAAAAGCGGAAGAGAGAGAGAGAAAGAGACAAGAGAGGGCCACGTGTCCTAGGCTATTCATGACGTGAGCCACAAGATTCCATCCGCGTTCGTTCTCGAGCATTCTCTCGGGTCTTTTCGGGCGAGAAATGAGAAAAAAGAAAAAGAAAAAAGAAAAAAGAACACAACTAAATATTTCCGCGAAAAATCGGATCTGACGTGGCGTCGTCTGCTTTTATCTTTTCGGCCATCATCACCAAACAAGACACTCTATCTCTTTCTCTCCATCTCTCGCACAAATCCAGTTCGATCTCGCAAAGAACACATATTCAATTCAAGCTTCTTCTCTTCACTTCTGCTCTCTCTCTCTCTCTCTGTGCCTCTCTTTCTGGGTTCTTTCGGTTCTTGATTGGAGCTTTTGGATTGTCCTTCTTTGTTTCTCTTTGCGGGTTTTGAGTGATTTCCACACACGGCGCTTCCCCATCCAATCGGTGCTTCTTTCGGTTCATGTAAGCTGCTCTACAAGTTGTGATTGCTTGTTCTGCTTCTGAAACCAGTTAATTTACTCTATGTTGCGATCCCTTTGTGTTTTTGTTTTCCTGTTTGGTGGGTGAAAAAACTGAAGTTACTGTTGTTGGTGTGAACAGTTCCCGAACTACGGTGTGAATTGAGCGTCTCCGTTTCCAAGCGGGCGGTTTCTTTTGGTCGTTCGGAGCTCGAGAATCGAGGCAAAGGAAAGCTTGTACGGACAGAACAAGAGCGACGGCGGTGGTTTTAAGGGATCCAGATCGGTCGGTCGTTGAGCAGAGCCGGTCGATTCGAGCACAGAGGAAGTCCGGAAGAGAGACGTTCGTCTTAACTCTTTTGGGGGTTGGAGAAACGAGATCTTGCATGGTGTGTGTTGAGGCCGATATGACCGTACAGGTATAGATAATCGCAGCAGAAACATGATTCTGTCGTATTCTTCATTCATGTTACTTCTCCTTTGGTTTTGAATTTTTCGTGCTTTCTTATCCCCCCACTCCAGTCAGTTGAATTTCTCAGGTGTTCTTATAGCTTGTCGGTGAAATTGCTTAATCTACCAAGAGATGTACAATTTCTCACATTTTTTTTTCTTTTTAAGAAAAAGAAAAACTTGGAAATTCTTTTGAAAGAAAGCGACAATCCTTTTCCCTGAATCCCTCGAGACTGTAGATCTAACTAGTGAAGCTGATCTATCTTTGTGTTCTGCATTGGAGCATGACCGTCGAACAAGTTTCGTGGCCGAAAGTTTCAGCGTTTCCTGGGGAATTGACAATTCTCTTGAATTATTGTTTTTGTCATGCACCCATTTTTCATGAGGGAAGTTATTGCCTTGTAAGACTATTTATTCACATGACTATAGAGAAACCCACGAAACAGTCTGATAAAACTTAATTTTCTTTTCAGACCAATTTGGGACAATTTTTCTTTTCTAAGCCTCTGGTAGCCAGAGATGTGCAAGAAGAGTTTGCTGTATGTGCATTCCGTCGCAGTTCAGTAAAATTCCTTTGGCTTTTTGAGGGACACTGCCAATCTGCTATGGTTGGAAGATATTTTTTGTATTGATAAGTTACCCCTGTTGCCAAATTCACTTAATGGTTTTCAATTGATTGGGTTTCTATGGCATATGGATACATTTCCACATAAAGGTCAATCCATGTGCTTTGATTGTCATCCATTTGTAGCGAGTCTAATTCTTCGTAACACTGCTGGTGATGCGCTAAAAAGATTCATCACTCGCTGGTGCTCATCGAAATAAAATTGTGACCTGATGCTATTAATATTCCTGATAGTAGGGGGAAATTCGTTAGGTTGCTGTTGCTTGTAAATTTTGGTTCCTGTGTATATTTCGTAGAAGTGACGTCAGTGTCGCAGTATAGCTTATTTGGTTTCTTACAAAATCGTCCACTCTATGCAATCGAGCATTTTTGTGTTGTACAAATTGATGTGGCCGACCGGGAAGAGATGAACGAGTGAAGCAATTGATAGGCACAGATTTCGTAGATCAAAATTCTAAGGGGGGGGAGAGGATATGGTGAATGTAGAGATTGATCTGTTAAATGCATATCTCTTCCTCTATTTTCAGTTTCAGATTTTCATGATTATGCTGCAGGGTTCACTAACCTTTTCCTCTATTAATATAGGATCAAGATGGCTGTGCTCATTCGAGCAATATGATTGTCGGAAGCAACGGAATGTCATTGAGTGATAGCCTCCACTCGATAACCAGTATCTCGCTAAAGGAGCAGTTTTCTTGTGCAAATGACTATGCTCCTAAGGTACTATCCCTCTTCTACTGTGACAAGCTTTAGGTTCGTTTGTTACATTTCTTTTCCCTGTTCAGTCCGATTTACTCATCATTTTGATATCGATAGGTAAGAAAACCTTACACCATCACGAAGCAGAGAGAGAGATGGACAGCGGAAGAGCACAAAAGGTTCCTTGAGGCTCTTAAATTGTATGGTCGAGCATGGCGCCGAATAGAAGGTAATCAATGGGAGTAATAAGATTCTCACATGTTAATTTCTTTTGTTTCTCTTGTTCACTAAATAATTTTTTTCATTTCTGTTCAGAACATGTGGGCACCAAGACTGCTGTTCAAATTCGGAGCCATGCTCAGAAATTTTTCTCAAAGGTTTACTGCTCTTATTCCAGTACCCATTCTCTACCAAAATATCTATGTCCCATTGACTGAAGTAAGTCCGATCTTTTATGACCTGAGGTGTTCAAATGGTCATAGAAGAAATGGTTTTTGCTACTCTCGATCTTGTCCTGATTCTGCTTGTTTCACTGTGGCAGGTCGTTAAAGACTCGACTGATAGCAAGGTGGAACCCATCGAGATTCCTCCTCCTCGCCCAAAACGAAAGCCGATGCATCCTTACCCTCGCAAGCTTTTGGTTCACCCGATCAACAAGGATGACTTGCCTCAGGAGCAGCCAATTAGGTCTGGATCTCCGAATTTCTCCGTCTCCGAACTGGAGAACCAATCGCCCATGTCTGTGTTATCCACTTTAGGCTCAGATGGTTTGGGTTCCTCTGGCGCAAGCACACCCAGTGGTAGCTTATCACCGATTTCCTCGGGCAATGTGGCCTGCCGTGCTAGTCTGTCACTCTTTGAACCGCCAGCTGAGGAGAATGGTCCAATCACTAGTGAGGTATGCCGAACATAGAGCTAATTAGCCTTGCGGTCAGTGTGTCATTTTTAGACTCTTTTATCTTATGGCATGTTTCTGGGATTGTAGAAACTCGAGCTGTATACTAGGGGATGTGATGCCTCAGGAGGTGCCGTGGAGGAAGCGCCTTCCCGAACCCTCAAGCTGTTTGGCATGACTGTATCTGTGACAGATTCGCACTGGCAATCTTCTTCGGTCGTCAAGTCGGAGTTGAAAGAGATGAAACTTCAAGATCCTCTCTCTCAGGATACTGTATCTGCGATATCACCTGCGAGAACAAACGGGGTACTTCAGTTAGTGCAGCCATGGGACACAACTACCGATCACATGGAAGCTGGTCCTGCTCCTTCAGCGCCTTGCTTGAATCTTTATGGCAATCTGGCAATCTCTCTCTCACCATTTCTCAATAAAGTGGCTCCACGATCTACTTGCGCAGACATCAACAAAAATGGGATTTCGGAATCCGCAAATGGCGTAGCTTCCAATGAGTTCCATAGTGACTTTGACCTAAAGCTCGGTTTCCTCTCGAAACCGAGCAGCACGTCAGTGTCCCCCGAACTAATGGCGAGGCAAGAGAGACAAGGAAGAGGATTCATGCCTTACAAGAGGTGTATGGCGGAAAGGGAGACGCAGCCCTCGGGGGTGATCGGCCAAGAAAGGGAAGTACGAAGAGTACGCCTTAGCTTGTAGTGCGCGTCCTCGTCGCAGCGCTCTTCGGGGCCTTCGAATTGCATTTGTTGGTCTGTTGTCCTCGCCCTTTGTTTCCCCCTCCCATCTGTTTAAAATGTGTAGGTTCCCCTTATAAATGCCTGTATTCCCTAATTTGCCTCAATGTCTAGTTGCTTCCTTTTTTATTTCCGAAGTTAGTGGTGCTGTTTTCTGCAGAAGATAATTGTATAAGAGGATGGCCAATAAATCGAATGAAGAAGTCTGAGCTTTCTTGAAATTTCTCTGTCTTTGTGCTTGAACTCCTGGAAATGACAAATTCAGGAGTTAACGTTGAAAATCTTTGCTTAAATCTCGTTAGGATTATCTTTAGCGAATGGAGATGGGAGTTAGAAAGGAATGGACAGATCATGCGCCGGAAGGTTACCTTCAACGCTTCAACTCCTTTCTGTTTTCATTTCAGGGCCCAGCAAGAACTTCGCACTGAGTGATGTCCAAGCCCGAATCTGGACCCAAGCCCAATTGATTCCTAACATCCATCTTGCCAAAGAAGGAAGTTAGAAAGGAAGCTTTCATGGAAAGAAGAAGAGAATCAAGAATCACTTGGCGAAATTTCCCAGAAAATTTTCAGATTCGCTCCAAGTTTGGCTTATGCCATACGTCCTTGAAGTTTTGTTCCGCTTGTGCCTCCACATTCGCTCCGAATTCGGTCAAAGTGCGATCGATTGTCCGAGCCACCTCGACACATATAAGAATGTCTCTTATTTAATTGAAATAAATCTTTATTTTGGCCGAAAAGTCGAAAAACCATCGACTTTGGTTGGATGGGAAGGGATTTACAAAAGAAATATATATATATATATATGAAGTTAGGAAAAGTAACACAAACGGTTCATGATTTTTGACTCAATGTGCAATATAGTCTTTAATCTTTTAATTTATTCATTATGATCCATGAATTTTAATCTAATATGGAATGTCATCCATGAACTTTTTCTTTATTCTATATGTTTTCCGAACTTTTCCTAACATATTCAATTTAGTTCCCTGACTAATTGATCCACGGATTAGATTGACTCCATGGATATGGTAATTCAGAGACTAGATTAGTCATTTACTAAAAGTTCTATGACCACATTGAACAAATTAAAAGTTGAGAAACGACATTTCATATTGAGTTAAAATTCAAGAAATATGTTGAACAAATTAAAATTTCAGAGACTACGTTGCATATTGAGCCAAACATGGCCTTTGTGTAATTATAATTATCCCTAAAGATAACTCTGCACAAATCCGAAATTTGTGGGCTGTCTG
The DNA here is from genome assembly GCA_029784005.1 of Lenwebbia sp. NSW1173648. Taxonomy (NCBI): domain Eukaryota; kingdom Viridiplantae; phylum Streptophyta; class Magnoliopsida; order Myrtales; family Myrtaceae; genus Lenwebbia; species Lenwebbia sp. NSW1173648. Next base: position 25,336,857 of record JARCGZ010000009.1, on the reverse strand, counting down.
TTCTGGGATAGATCGAAACAAATTAAAAATGGAGGGGGCAAAATGAAGTTTAGCCAAACTTGAGGGGTGATAAGAGAAAAACTTTCCCAAAATTTTCGAAAAAGCAAGCGCTTTCACTTTCAATGGGAAAGCAAGAAAAGCAAAGCGGCAGCACTCATGGCAGTGAGCTGCGAGCTCGACCACCGAGCACACAAGTCCATCCATGGAGCCGTAAAGCTAAAGAAACATCCATCTGATCTAGAATCAAATCAAAGCTTCCCTATAGCTGTCTCACTCTCTCTAACAATGTCGCCTTCAGCTCTAATACTCCAAACCCTAGCTCTCTTCCTCACTCTCGCGTCCCCATCCACGTCTCACACTCCCACGTCGTCTTCTTCTTCCTCGCCCTCCCAGTCCTCCTCCCTCTCCGAGTGGCGATCCGCCCGGGCCACCTACTACGCCGCGGCCGATCCCCGGGACGCCGTCGGCGGCGCCTGCGGCTACGGCGACCTCGCGAAGGCCGGGTACGGCATGGCCACCGCGGGGCTCAGCGAGTCCCTCTTCGAGCGCGGCCAGATCTGCGGCGCGTGCTTCGAGCTCCGGTGCGTCGAGGACCTCCGGTGGTGCATCCCTGGGACCTCGCTGATCGTCACCGCCACCAACTTCTGCGCGCCGAACTACGGGTTCGCCGCCGACGGGGGCGGCCACTGCAACCCCCCGAACAAGCATTTCGTGCTCCCGATCGAGGCGTTCGAGAAGATCGCCATCTGGAAGGCCGGTAACATGCCAGTCCAGTATCGCAGGTAAGCCTTGGCCCGCAACCTATTTCTTTGTAAAAACTTTTCAATGTTCTTATTACTTTTCGATCGACCTTGTATTGTTAGATTGGTAGTAGTCTGATAAAGAAGACGCTTTCATATCTTTGCTTACACGATATACGACGCCTGGACTTATGTTCTTGATCCTCAATTGATGAGTCTGTCTGCTTTACGAGCCAAAAGAGCTAAACGAAAAACAGAAATCGTGCTTGCTTAGTTCATAAATTTGTTCTGTCCGCTATTAGAGACTCTGCTACTCCTGCACAAGGTGTTAGTATTACCGCATCTTTTCTTTCCTGTATTCTTGTCAGTTGTCACACCTCTTTCTTGATATTGTTTGGTGTGAACCTGCGAAATGGGCCAAGTTTTGGCATGTCTGAGAGGTCGCTATCCTGATTGTAGAGAGTTGATAATGAGGCGCTATATTTTTTCTGGGGAAAGAAAAGGAAAGGAAACTTAAATCAGACGAGGTGATCTTGAGTTGAATCGGAAGTGTGTTTCTCGCTAATTTAATGCTATTCTGTAACTGACGGTGGGTTGGAGTTGGACTATAGAAGTGCCCTTCTACTTGGATGTTCATCTTCTTTTGGACCAAATATTGATTAGAATAGATTAGTTTAGAGGAGCCTCTAGTTTTTTTTAGGTGTTTAGGTTTAGTTCAAATGGCAACATTGTCGACCAAGTTGCTGCTAAATAAATGTTACGTGATGCATAGGTAATTCCTATGAATAAGTTTGGACCATTCGGGTTAAGCTGTCTCAATGGTAGGGGTTCTTAATGACATTATGTATTTGTACTTCTTCCAGTTCCATCTACTATCTACTTTTTGGTAGGAACCTTTAATGTATTGTGAGTGGCTTAGATGTAACTAGAGGGTTGCTATGAATTAAACTTGCATTTTTGGGAACTGGAAGCTAAGAATGCATTTGTCTGAAAAAGCCATCCAACTTTCTTTCTGCTGAAAGTTTATCTGATGTTTCCATAGATTTTCCATATTCATGGAAGTTATATTTACTTTTGTCTAGACTTGAAAATTTGTCAAGAAATTGGAATTTACATCTCATGCCGATAGAACAATTGGGTGAACATCCTTTTGTTATTCTCTAGTTCTCTAAAAAATATGGCCACTGTATGCACAATTATAGAGAAAAAGCAGTCTTTATGGGCAAAATTAATTATGGAAGAAGTCCTTATTTATGGAAGGATGCACAGTTAATTAATAGAAAATAAACAAATCTATTTTGGAATATCTCTTTTCTATTGATAGTCTATGTGATAATACTCTCCTCTCAGAAAACCAGAAAATTGAAATGCTCCCCAAAGTCATTACCCAAGTAGTTTAATGGAATAACTGACCGAAAGGATCTGTTTGTGGATGCAACGAATCGTTTTTCCTATTCTCTGCCTGCTTACAGCACTGGTTAGAGAGTTTGGTTTGTGAGTGTTTTTCAGAATTTCCACAATGAAAATAGGTAGCACGTCGGTTGGAGAGAGTTCCTAGCCAGTTTCGTGTGTGAAAATTTTCCAAATACTTGTTTTGATTCTTATTTGAAACAGAAAACACATCAAGGGATGGTGTTAGGTTGAATTTGGAAGCAGTCTGCATTGAAAATGCGACAACACACTGCTTTCTAAACTTATGCTTAGGCCCAAAGTTACGTGTTTTCTATCCATATGAAAATATACGATCTGCATGAAACATGTTGCTAACTCGCTCCCCACAATACAAGTTTACATCTGTCTTTTGCACTTGTTCTCCAAATCAATCGTCATTATCTGTTAGCTGATGATTGCTAAGTGACCAAGGAAGACACCCTTGACGACTAGTGCTCTCTCTCTCTCTCTCTCTCTCTCTCTGTGTGTGGAGGCTTCAGAAAATGAAGCTCGAAGGAAAATCCCTTTCTGAAGGCTGAAACTCTGTCTTCAGCTCCCAGAAGCTTGAAGGAAATTTTCCACCTCCTCAAAGCTTTCACCCTCAATGTAAAATGCTGTCAGATCTGATTGATGCTGAGCAATTAGTACATGAAATAACAAAGTGGCATTATAAACACAATTAATCTGAAGATGCTCTTTCTATATTCACAATAGACCTTGAGATAATTTATGTATGTAATGCTTTTATTAGTAAGATTAGAAAGCATAGGGAAATTGACGTTTCCATCAAAGCAATTAATATAAACATTTAATAAAATGACATACCCAATACATTTTAGCAATTTTTAATTTCTTAAGAAAATTTTCATGTACCAACACATTATCAAGAAAACAGAACCTGAAATTTTAAAACTGTTTCATTTTCGCGAATGCGAATTTTTCAAGAACTAAACGGGCCTTCATTTCATTTTGTCTCACAATTTCCAAACACCAATTTTCATTTTCAATAATTTGCTTCTCTGAAAATGTGTTTGATCCATAACTTTCAATATGTACCCGTTCTGTTTTAAAATTCATAAAACAGTTCTCATGAGAACTCTGGCTTGTTTTGAGCCTTCAATCTGAGAAATTATCAAGTTTTTGCATATGGCTTCTTTCTGTTCATCCTATCTGTGTGATGGCATAAGGATATACCATGTATCTGTAATGAACTCTGCAAATTGACTGCTGCCAGAGTTACGGAGGTCCTCTAAAAGAATAAAATGCCACAACACAACTCAATAAGTCGCCAATTATATTTTTCTAGTTGTTTGATCTTGTCAATTCATTGCTCAACCCAATAACTCAATCTGGTAATGCCCCAGCATGAGATGTGCTTTCCTTTTCGGACACCTGCTCTCCAATTCTAGGGCACTCTGCCTTTATTTAGATTCATTTATATGTCCTCTAGAGATTCGATTGATAATGCTGCTTATGTAAAAAAAAATTGCGCTTGGATTATGCTGCCTTTACCTACTTACTGGGAAATTGAACCCCGGTATTACAAATGTTATGTCAATTCTTCACCATCTGACTAACAACAAAAATGCCACTAGCCTAGTCATTACATTAGGCCTGGATGAAGAGAGGGCCATGGCAATATGCTGTAGAGATACTTCTGCGATGCAAATTCACTTAACTTCCGCACTCTTGAAAGAGAAATTGTTCATTCTCTTCTTTGTCATTATGTAGGATCAAATGCAGAAAGGAGGGAGGGATTCGTTTTACAATTGATGGCTCGGGTATCTTCATCTCAGTCTTGATCAGCAATGTGGCTGGTGCTGGAGATATAGCTACAATAAAGATTAAAGGCTCGAAAACTGGATGGCTTCCAATGGGTAGGAATTGGGGTCAGAACTGGCACATTAATGCAGATCTTAGGAACCAGCCCCTGTCCTTTGAGGTGAGCTCTAGCGACGGGCTTACAGTGACGTCTTACAATGTTGCTCCTAAGAATTGGAACTTTGGACGGACTTTTGAAGGCAAGCAGTTTGAGTCCTGAAAGTTTGATTAACATCATCGAACACAGGGCATTCTTTTGATTACTTTCTCCCCTACTCATCGGTATTGGAGATGCTTGTGTGCTGGAATATTGCACATTTTGATGGAAAAAGATGGGAAAATCTGCAAGTGACTTGAGTAGCACAAGCAAGCTCGAGTGTATGTACCATTAGTCAAAGAAAGGGCACTTCCATCATAAATAGGTGTATCCTTTCATAAATGTGTTCTACAGCTCTCCAGGTAGTCTGGGCCGCATGCCCATGTCCTTGGATTGTTATAAAGAAAAGGTTAATATCCTTCCCAAATTCTTTAGAGATGTAAAACTAAAGGTATCCAAGTAGGAATAGTTTCCTTGTAGTTGACATTGAGTTGTGTCTTATGGATGCGGATTTGGGGAAGTTCTAATCGCTGCTGTACTTTTACCAAGAAATCAAGGTTGTGTGGAGGTGCCAATTTGTAAGAATGAGATGAGAGTTTTATGTTGCAGTGGACTGGATTGCGGGTGATGATACACTTTATGTTATGAAGGATGATGCATCTTCAATTTACACTGGTAAATGCACTGAAGATCAATCAATGTGTATGCGTTTATGATATCTGGATGCATTGTAACATGCAATACAACTAATGGATTGATTATACTTTGCGGTCATTTCATGTATAGTCCAATTGAAATTCCATTTGGTGTGAATATGCTGTTTCCATTGATTGAGTCTGGCCTCTTTAGCTCTCAAAACCCAAGACTCTTGAGAAACTCCTCGTAGTCTATACACTGTCCTCGTTGGAACTAGGCACCATCTGACCAAACTTGCACTTCCACTTAAACTACAACTGAATGTCAGGAAACTGATCACATCATGGACTGAGTTTTGGGGTGATGCACAAGGGGTGAATCTCCATTAACGGGCATCAAAATTCTGAATCCATGAGTTTGGTTTTAGATGCTTGTCTAGACTTCAACTCACTGTCGACCAATTGTCCCAGTTTATTGAATGAGTGACGATAACACAGGAAAAATGTTCCAATTTGTCGTCGAGTTTTAGTTTCTTGGCACATGAACTTTGAGTTTTAAAGTTATGTGGCACATAAGAATGACAACCGCAATGGGGTAATAAGATAAGATGAGATAAAGATATTGATATGCCGACATACTATACGACTCTAAAACCTTAAAAACCTCAATTATTCCTGATTTTTTCTTTCCAAATCTTTGTTGGTAACCGGATGTGTTAACAACATGTGGCGACAGGAAATGGAAAACAGGTTCACGTCATGTGTTTCCAGAAGGTGGAAACTGCACATGGGATGAGGAGCATTCGCAGGGCCTATAGCGACAACCGGAAATTCCAAATCTCCAAGCTCAGAAACAAAACCGCGGAACCGCGACCTCGGGGGTCCTTTCAACGCGAAGACACCTCATTACTAAATTGGACAATGATCACAAGAAACAACGACAAGAAACAAGGTTGGTGGATAAGAGTTCGTGTCTGAGTGGACAGGTCCTAGTCTTTGAGACGGGTCAGTTTTGAGATAGCGGCACAATTGCCCCCCAAAAATCAAAGGAAGGAAGGAAAGGTGTCTCGGGCTGTTTTGTCCTTTGGCCAACAGATGAATATTTCGCGACATATTCTTTCCAATTTGCATGTGGCCATGCACCGCAAGCCCCTCCATGCTATCTCGGAGAACCCTACTGTTTAATCGGTTCACACCATCGTGAATGCGGTTCGCTCAAGATCGATCGAAGGTTCAATTCTGAATCCCCTTTTATCTTTTTGTAATATTACAAGTTTAGAGATCAGGTTATCTGAAGGCACGTGAAACACCCAGGAAGTCCCATTAACCGGTCGAAACCATTGAAAAGATAGTTGAACTCAGAGCAGTTCGTACGTTGTTAGTGAAACTACAATATGTAACGAGAGACTCCAACTAATGTCAGTCTACTTAGAGTTTGATATATCAGGGAAAAATGCAAGCCGAGAGGCAAGATATTGGCTCAAATATGAGATCTGCTTTGTATGCAGCAACATGGGGATTCGATACTGCGGGCATACACCGGTATACGTTAACTCAAATCTATTGAAATCCGAAGGATGTTAACCATGTTACATGGCGAATAGTTCTATTTTCAAGATATTGGTTACACATGACATGATGATAGATATTACATTGGAAACTACAAATTTCCTTTAATTGATTGCTTAACTAGCGTCATCAAGACATTTTCTATTATTAAGTACGGCTGGTACCATTTCAATGTGCTTCGATTCTTCCGAACAAGAGAGGTTTGATGCTTTTGAATTCATTGTATTAATTCCACCTCCTACTCGCAGTATGCTTTTTATGATCTCGGTTCATGATTCAATTGTCATGTATTTAGTGAAGGGATTTATCGCACACCGAATCAGAATGATCACACAGAAATCAAAGAATAATGGACGACGCACGAGATTACCCAGGTTCACCCCAGAATAGGGCTACGTCCTGCAAAGAGATTTCACTATAGTTTCGGTTTACAGCCACTCAACACGTTACAATGATGAAAAACGAGAAAATATATATATGTCCCAAACGGGCCCAAAACCTAAACCTATATGAAACCCCTTAATTCCATACCATATGGGCCAGCTTAAATAAAAGCCCAAACCCGTAGAGGTTTCGGGGGCGCTGCCCCCGAACCCCCGCCCGCTCACCAGCGAGTGGGACAGCCGTCCGCTGACCGGGCAGCGGAACCCCCGTCGGGAGGCGCTGCCCCCGAACCCCCGCATTCCGCGCGCAGGGGTCACATGTCGTTGGATAACACTTCAGTTTCCCTAAGCTCACGTGGGCGTACCCGATGTGAGAAACAAGGGTCCCCGAAGTATTCGCCAACTCCAACATTTAGCTGTTGAGCCTCAAAGTTTATGTTTTTGTGTGATCGCAGCATCAAAAAGAAAGTCTGAATTTTTTGTGCATGGACTCTCTTCAACATGGCAAAGTTGCCCCATGCCCATTGTTTGGGGGCTTGTGGAGTAAAATTCATACAAAACTGAACTGACCCACACAACTCCAACATGCTCCACAGCGACATAGGAGTCAATTTCTTTCCCTTTGGACAATACCAGTCATGGCTGACATTTGAGCCGATGCGTACGTCAATGTCAAGTTATTATTGTTATGCTTTATATCCATTGAACTAAAGGTCGATTTCAATCGGATCATGCTTCCATAGAAGACGACGAGCGAGTTTTGCACCTTTAGCATCTCCAAATCAAAGCGTGAATGAAACCATTTTATCGTCTGTCTGTATAAACATTATTGCACAGAACTGCAGAATGAGACCAAACAATTTCACATGAAACCAAAGTTCTTGCCTTTCGTGTTAGCTTGGATTTTGTGGGTGTAAGCAAGTGGTGCGTCGACTTGGATATGTACAAGCCTACTCGAAGAATTAATGATGGATGTCCAAATGCAAAGTCCAGGGTTCCTCTAGGACGAGATTGTGACTTCTCATCAATATTGTTAGGTATGAAGCAAAGAGGACAACAAGGCAGAGAAAACCAGACTGTCCCAACATCGCTTGGCAAAATGGAGCCCCTATGCAAAGTACATGTTGGTCTTGTGTACGATGTGCTCCAAGAGAAATACACACATTGGGGAGACAACGAGCGCATGGGGCCAATCTAACGTTAGCCCACTTCGTGTCCACCGGAGCCCCATCAGGGACATCATTTTCACGGGCCACTTATACATGCGATCATACATCGGACCTGCAGATTCTTGAACGAGCAGCAGACCAAGTACTGAGTTTCACCCTTCCAATTTACACCGAGTTTCCCACGTACATGTTCTGCATCCTCAAGACTTTCTAATCTCAAACAGAAGCCGAATCTCCAAGAACCAAGAATCAATCCAAACATGTGATTAACAAGCGAGGCAACGTACGATTTGTCGCGTGCGGTCCGCTTTTTTGACTGCTCTCCTGCTTTTCCTATGAGTGGAAACTGGAAAGTTAACGCAATCATGCCCCTCACTTTTGTCCCACGAGTTGAAGCAGTTGAGGACCAACTGTTCACGCTCAGTACAGCCTAGCTTTGATTAATTAAGAAAGGGGATTGTAAACACGACACAAATATTCATCGAGTATCGAACCCACCCTTTATAAGTTCTCTTTCTCGGGTTTAGTACCACAATATTTAGCTGTGTTTTTCCCTCTTGGGGCACATTTTAGCGTACGCCCTAATGCAAGATCAGTCGCACGTTTTGGTTTCTCTTAGAAGATGGACCTATTCATTATGTTATACTGGTGGAAGCATATCTTCCGTAAACGAGTGAGTTCATGTGTAAACCGATCAGGAACTTGTCTCGTGAACGAGTAACATAACGTATCTTTGGTGAATCCCAAGTGCTGCAACCTAGACGTTGGATCATCCAAGCTATTCTATTGTGCTCTGGTTCACCGCTCAACTATTATCGGCCACCTCCTAGAGTCGCGTACCGCAATTGTCCAAGACGGCATGCATGTAGGGTTTTTCGACTCATTCGCTCGATTTGAGCTAACCCACGTCGACATTTGCGGTTATGGTTCCATTACCAACTAGCACAAATTCGTGAGGATCTTATGACTAGTCCTTTAGTTCATAAGTGCTCTTGATTCGAAGAATCCTCTTTCTTTTTTAAGATAACTCGAAATATGAAAACATTGAACTTTATCTTTCTATAATAAGAGAACCCATCTAAGTTAGTCAATCTCAAACTCATGAGCATGCTACGATAAGGGTCGTTCTTATTTCGAGTATGTGCTGAATATTGTAATATATACTTCCTTGAATAATCAGCCCTAGGGTCCACCACGGCATGTATTGGACGGACATAGATAACATGCTCATTGGCACCAAAATCACTTTTCAACTCATTGAAGTGCTCCAAACGAAGGTACCTCCAAGTTCCAAAGCTTTAGTTACATAAGTAGCCTATTGTCCAGGGTTACAGATTGCTGGAGATTTCAATTTAAAGCCTACATTAGTAGCCCGCAATTTCTCTCTCATTGTATTTATGACAATATAATTTTCACATTTTCCCAAGGTTTGTCTAAAGCTCTATCCCACCGGGCCACAAGATAGATGTATGTCCACATGTTCAATTTCTCGAGCCTATGTTTTGGTTGGTATGCATTTAAAAATTAGGTTGAAATTGTCGTGCATGGGTGCATGCTATTGAATTGCCCGAAAGGAACCAGACATGCTTAATTATGACCAAGGCACTCTCTAAACGAAATTCCATTGACTTTATAGTCGCACAAACATTATCCTAAGAGGTCCCAGGAACAAAAGGAAACATTTTATACTAGGGTTAGTTAGGTGATGGGTGTAAACTATATGTTTTAAGTGAATGGAATTTGCCGCGGAAACCCTAATTTCTTACTGTGTCAACTAGAACTTTTGACCTATTGTCTGTCATACTATCATTATATCCACTTGTCTCGGCTGTGATTCATGTTTATGCTTTCTAGAGTGGCGAGTTGATTTCTTTTATTCCCTCTTTGGTACTTCACCATCGTTGGAGAATTGAGTTTTTTAGCAACATTTGCGGTGAAATTTACTCTCCGAATCATGGAAGCAACACGACTTTCGAATTACATGATTGCATGCAATGTATAGGGCAAGATTGTGATCTTTTTCACGATTTGGTAGTCGCAAGTCAGAGTCTTTCCTGGAAATTTTTCCCGGTCTCAAGGCGGGATCTCGATCAGGATGATCAAATCCTTAGGACACCATTGTAGAGCTGATATCAATTTTACTAGCCTCATTAGTCGGTCAATTGAGGAACATCAGACCTCGAAATGGCATAGTTGTTTTGGTGAAAATTGACCTGAGGACGTGCCCAAAGAAATGTTGACGAAGATTGGAGTATGCCGAGACGATCCGAACTTCGGATAATAAAAGAGCGATTGAGATGCTCCGTCATTCCACATTTAAATCTGAACTACTAGTTTTTGTAGGGAAATACTAAAAAAGTCATAAACGTATTGTACGGATGTTAATTCAGTCATAAACCTTTTAATATGGTCAATTTAGTCATACATTTTGATAATTTGCCAATGTAGTCCTTTAGACCAATTTTGGCCATAAATCGTTAATGTGGACGCCGACCATCTTACGTGGCACGGCTGGCGTTGACGTGGATAATTGTAATTTTTTAAAAAAAAAATTCGAACTTTTTTATATATTTTTTACTTTATTTTTTTTCACTGTGACCGGCGAAGGTCGTCGGGGCCTCGCTAGACACTGGCCGAGGCAAGATGGCCCTTGCCTATGGGCAACCCTCGTCGGCCTTAGTGGAAAAAATAAATAAAAAATATAAAAATTCAGATTTTTTTTTAAATAACCAAAATTGTCCATGTCAGCGCCGACCGTGTCTCGTAGGACGACCAATGTTTACATCAACATTTCCTTACCAAAATTGGCCAGATTGACTATAATGACAAATTTTTAAACGGTTTAGGATTTGGTCAAATTGAAATGTTTAAGATTGAATTGATATCCGTATAATTTGCTTATATATAATACATGAAGATTGTCCCAGAATCTTATAAGATCGTGAATTTCCGTTAGAAAAGATTTTGAAATTGTTGCTGTGAATACATATCATAAAGCCGTGAGTATGGACAATTGATATAATTAATTGACATCGAATGATGTCTCCAAGTGCCATGTATAGATTCTAAATGTCGAGAACAAGAGACGGAAATGCAACAATTGCAACGTTGAAGAGTTTCAGGGTGAAACATGCAATTTTCTACAAATCAGGGAGAATCCAAAAAAATAAAAAATAAATCAGGGATAATTCATAATTTACTAGGAGTTTGGGGGAAGGATGAAATTTGCATCGAAACGGGATAAAAAAAGTGTTTTCTAGTGAGTTTTGGGGACCAAATTATAAATTCTCACGAGATCAAAAGCAACAAGACGCTAATTTTAAAACAAAATTTCGGGGTTAAGACTTGAATCTCTATTTGATTTTGTAGTGTACTAATTACATGGGGATAATGATACGAATGGTTTTTGAACTTTCGCCTAATGAGCAATGTAGTCCTTAAACTTTAACTCAATATGCAATGTGGTCCCCGAACTTTTAATTAGTTCAACTTGGTCCATGAACTTTTGATACATGTTCAATGTAGTCCCTGAACTATATGAAAATAGTCAATATTGTCCATTCATTAGTTCAAATTCATGGACAACATTGACCATTTTCATATAATTCAGGGATTACATTGAACATGTACCAAAAGTCCAGGGACCAAATTGAACGAATTAAATGTTCAGGGACCGCATTGCATATTGGGCTAAAGTTGACATTGAACAAATTAAAAATTCACGAATCATATTGTACATTGTGTCATTTTTCCAATTATATTCATAATAGCATATTCTTCAGTCCATGTGCAAGAAACATTCCAATGCGAAATTATACATATTCTAGTCAATTATTAATTATGAGTGGCCGAGTAAGTATGATATGATAAAAGAAAATGAGAAAAAAGAAAGGAAGATAATGGAGGTGAAGGGATGTGAAAGTCAATTTAACAAGGAGATGAAGACAAAGGTGTGGGGGTGGAGCGCACGTGCATGTTTGATTGTGTTTTGTCCAGATATTACTAAGTATAAAAACCCTCGTCTTCTCTGAGTCTCTTCGCCAGCTCCACTGAGTCCACTCCACTCCAGCTCCACTCAACACACACACAGCTGACTGAGACTCAAGGCAGCCATTGCAGTGCAGTGGAACAAAGGCAACACCAACAAAACATCCATCTCCCTCTCCCTCTCTCTCTAAAAGCATGATGGGGGAAGAGTTCTTGGAAAGAGTTTCGACCGACAGAGCAGTCGAACAGGTCTCGCAACTCTGATTCTTGTCTGTTGTCGTTTTGCCCACTTTCTTGCTGATGAATACGTTGTTGGCGTGCGTCTGCATGCCCCCATTTCCAAATCATTCCGTTTTGATGGTTTCCATTCCCACATTGCTGAATTCTCCACTTGTTTAGGCGTTTGAGACTGCGAAGAAAGATATAGTTTTCTCTGTTTCGTTTTGCGTGATGGGCCACTAGTTGTTGAGTTTTTCTTTTTTCCTTAACTTGTCTTCAGTATCAGCTTTGATGGCATTTGTATTTACAAGGAAATTAGACATCTTTCTGTCTCTATGCATGGCTTCTGTTTTTTTTTTTTTTTTCCTGAACTTCTTTGCTAGTGCATAGTTCAGGATACAGCAAGCACCTTTCTTTTTCATGCGGTAAAGTAGATGTTTAAAGTTGGTTTTGAACGCCGTTAAAAATTGCAATGATGGGACTCCGATTAAATCACTGCAGGCAATTATGGCGGTAAAGAAGGGCGCGTATCTTTTGAAGTGCGAAGGAATGAGAAGGCCCAGAGTCTGCCCTTTCAGGATTTCTGTGGTAGGTCAAGTAGTAGAAGAGCAACTACTAAGATGGATCTTCCGATTATGAAATAATGTGGGGATTGATATTTGCTTTTATATACTGCCCAACCTAGTTGATGGAGTTGTTCTAATACGTTAAGTCATATTCCAAGGAGAGATATTCATCATGTGAAGCCCCAAACCTTGGTAATCTTCATTCTTTATGTTTCCAGGCAGAACTGAATGACTCGTATGACAGGCTATATGACAGTGTTAAGCAATTCTATGGCTAAGTCTCTCTAGGGCAGTGTAATCATTTAACAGAAACTGATTGGAGTGTCGTCGGCTTTATTCTAGATCTTGGAAAGGAAGCATGTGAGAGTCGCTAGGGTGGTCAATGGTCATCGGCTCATTGGAAGCCTTCCATCTCTAGTCGTCGTGCATTGGATTCCACCGTACATAATCCACTTCTTTGCTTGGATCAATGTAATCTTATTTCTCTTAAATCTTGTACTATTTACTCCTCTGTGGACTCAAGTTGCCAATGGATGTTCACAGGGTAGTAATCTTCCAGTTGTTTTGTACATCTCTGTAACATCATTATCAAGGAAAGTCCATTCATTCCACAACTTCAAGTCTATCTTATTTTGATAAAAGGGGGGCACCTGACCTTTTCTTCCTGTGCTTTCATGCTTATTGTTGTGCTTGACGACTGCTTTTATGTTAGAATGTTGCCTCCAAGGCCGACTTTCCCTTTTACTTCTACTTAGTGCTAGACATTTATTCTCCAGAGAAGTAATACATTCCGAGCATTGCTAGGTAGGTTGGCTTTCTTGAGCAGCACTCTTCTGCTTATTCTTCAGTTAAGTGGATAAAAATTTCCCCTCTTGGGACTTGTTAAGGAAAACTAACGATGCGTGTTCTGTTTCAGGATGAGAAGTTTTTGATTTGGTACTCAGGCCAAGAGGAAAAGCAATTGAGACTAAGCTCAGTTACTGAAGTTATTCGTGGACAGAGGACTGTATGTGCTATTAGCATGCATCCGACTGCAAATTGGTTTCTTGATTCAAGTGAATATCTTTCAGTTCTCTTTCTGTTTTACTAAAAAGAGTTTTCTCTTTACAAGGTAAATTTTCAGAAGCAACTTCAACCAGATAGGGAGGCCCAGTCATTTTCTCTCATCTATGCTGATGGTAAACGCTCAATTGATCTGGTAAAGTTTAATGTGTATTCAATATGTCCTTGAATGTGGAATCATCTCAAACTTTCTGGAGTGTACTTATCTTTTCACTTTTTTACTAGACTCAAGGAGTTTTATTATTCATCTCGCAATTCTGGTTTTGCAATAAGATTACTTGAGGAAGAGAAGGGCTTCAATTATTCTTCTCTCCTTGCCCTGTTGTGTAGATATGCAAGGATCACACACAGGCTGATTCTTGGTATCTGGGCTTGAAAACCATTATATCTAAGTGTCACCATTCAAGACCATTTGCGAGCTTCAGGAGCCCGAGCGGTGTTCAAACTTGTGCCAACAGTCCGGCAGGTTTTATGCGGAGAAAGTACAATCTAGGACTTCTTGAAGATACTGCAGGATTTTGCCAGGTTAAAAAAGTTATTCCTTGATATTATCGTGTAAATACTGTTCTAAGTGATATCTGTACATTCTCATAAATTTAGCCAATTTTACCATGTCGTTGGTGTTGCTGAAACATGTTCACACCCGGTTCCTTCCTCTGTTAAGCAAATAGTTTCTGCTTTCACTGTGAAGTTTTGTTTCTACATATGTATGGCGTAGCCACATAGCAGATGATTACCTTTTGCTCTGCTTGGGTATCATCCTCATTCTGTTAGTACTCTGTCATAACTAGTATAAACTTTTTGCTTATGATTTCAATAATCAGGAGAAAGAAAGGAACGGGCAAATATACTTGGAATACCAATAACTAGTCCTATATCTGCTTATTTGTTGAAAAGCCCTCTGAATGTCCTTTGAAGTGAAAATAACTCCGAATTTTAGCACTGTTGCCAGATTGTAAGTAATGGTCTACGTATTAGTTCACTGTTACCATCTTGTCGATGTAAATCGTCAATGAATTAGATAGGTGAACTCATCGTACAAGTCAGTGGCTCCACTTTGGACGGCCTCTCTCACAATAATGTTGTAATTGAGAGGCTATTCAGCAATTGCAACTACCAAATAGTGAACTCGAGAGCTTTCTTTCCTTTGAAACGCTTTATTTTGGATTGAACATACCTATGTAGAGTTAGTTATTCTCATTGTTGCTAGCATTGAAGGTTGATCTTATTCTTTCTATACGCTATCTTGAAGGTGCGCAGCTTATGTGGGAGTCCCGCGTTATCACTTTCGAAAAGGTATTTCTCCGAAGGCTCCTCCAATTCTTCCGATAGCTTTTATTCATCAGAGTCAAGCACGTCGCAGGTTCATGATATCACATATTACAGAAATACTGAGTTCTTGCCTGCTGAATCAAAGAATCTAAGTAAGTCAGAATCATCTTATGGTGGCAGAGATATTCAAAAGGAATTGCCTAGACAGTTTGCTTCACCTGATTACTGCTCTACTCATGTTGAACCAAACGAAAACCTGAAGGATATCTTCATCTGGGGTGAAGTAGCTGGAGGGGCACTCGGAGGAGTGGTTGATAAATCTGTCGACAACACTGGAATGCTAAGGGATTCCTTGTTCCCCAGACTGTTAGAATCTGCAATGATGTTAGATGTGGAGCAAATATCTTTAGGAGGAAAACATGCTGCCTTAGTTACTAAACAGGGTGAGGTGTTTTGCTGGGGTGAGGCAAACAAGGGAAAGCTGGGACATAAGGTTAATATGGACGAGAGCTGTCCAAAACTAGTTGAGTCCTTGTCCACAGTCCATGTAAAATCTGTTATTTCTGGTGAACATCAAACATGTGCTGTCACTCTATCTGGCGATTTATATGCTTGGGGCGACTATAACATGGGATCTGACTTAGCTGTTGAGGAGAGAAGTAGAAACCAATGGTTGCCATGTAAACTTTTAGGCCCCCCCGATGGTATTAAAGTATCATCTGTTTCTTGTGGAATATGGCATACTGCTGTTGTAACCACTTCAAGACAGTTGTATACATTCGGGGATGGGACTTTTGGTGTTCTTGGGCACGGGGATCTTCGGAGTATCTCTCGGCCAAAAGAAGTCGAATCTCTCAGAGGCTCTCGAGTGAAATCTGTTGCGTGCGGACATTGGCACACTGCTGCCATTGTGGAAGATATGTCGGATCGTTTGTCAACAAGTGGTGTGAGTGGGAAGTTATTTACTTGGGGTGATGGGGATAGAGGGAGGCTCGGGCATGGTGATCAAGAGAAAAGGCTTCTTCCGACTTGTGTTGCGAAACTCGTGGATCATGATTTTGTCCAAGTCTCTTGTGGACGGACATTTACTGTTGCACTTACCAAGTTGGGTAAGGTGCACACATTAGGTAGTGGAATGCACGGGCAATTGGGGAATCCACGAGCCACGGACAAATCGATCATTGTCGTCGAAGGAAAGCTTAAAGATGAATTTGTCACGCAGATTGCAACAGGGTCATATCATACGGCCGTGTTGACATCTCGAGGGAGCGTTTATGTTTGGGGAAAGGGTGTACATGGACAGCTAGGATTAGGTGATACTGAAGATAGAGGTTCACCAACCTTGGTTGAGGCCTTGCGTGACAGAACAGTCGAAAGTATATCTTGTGGTTCAAATACGGCAGCTGCTATTTGCATACATAAATTTGTCTCAATTGGTGACCAAGCAGCTTGTAGTAGATGCGGAGTCCCTTTTGGATTCACAAGGAGGAAGCACAACTGCTATAACTGTGGTTCATTGATCTGTCATACTTGCAGTAGCAATAAAGTCAAGAATGCATCTCTGGCACCGAACAGAAACAAGCCTTCACGAGTTTGTGATCCGTGCTTCGTCAAACTGCAAATAGATTCTTGTTCTAATTCAGAGAAAGATAGTCAAAAACAGTTGTTGATCCCACACAATAGGTTCTCAGATGAAAAAGAAGCCCCTACAAAACTTAGTCCTAGACTGGGCCTAACTTTGCAATGTAGGCGACCATGTGCTGAAGTATCGCAGGGCAGTGAAATGAATAGTTTGCCTGATAAAACTGTGGGAAAGAAGGGTTTAGATTTTGTTCCATCCTTGTTGACTAGGATGCCACAATGGGGACAAGTTTCTCGGCCTACTTTTTTTGAATGTTCTGTGGAGCTTGCTCCCCTTCCCAAAACTCAAGCTCTCACCATTTCTTCAATTCATTCGCTAACTAGACCTCTGGAATCAAAGCTTTCTATTAACACTGCCACGGATACTGGGGAAGTCATGCCTGAATCCGCTACAATGCTCACTGAAGAAATGCACAGATTGAAAAATCAGGTACTTGTTTCTCATTCCCACTTCTGAAGTTTTCAAGTGGCTTCCTGGCATTTCTCTGGCCGTTTAACGTCCTGAAATGCGCATCCACATGCACAAGAATACTTGGTTCACTAGGATATCAACGATTTCATGATTAATGTCCAAATAATATGCCTCAGAAAGGCTTTCAGTTCTAATGGTTTGGTGCTGGTCACTGGGCATCTTTCTTTGCTCCATGGTTTAGTAATATGCTAGTAAGGTAGATGTATGTGGTAAATTTTTCATTCGCTCTTACTGAGTTAACACTGAAAGATGACACATCGATTAAATGGTCTTCTCTGCTCGCAGAGATAAGATGCACTGAAGAATAGCATGCTGTAAACCAATTTCAGTTTCCATGCATTAAAGTTGTGAGTGATTGCTTTTGGAAAATGAAAAACAAAGACAAAATTACATATATACATATATAGCTTGCTGCTTATAATAACGAAAGGGAAATGTTTAGGCGTGTCCCAAGGGAACTTGTTATATACATTTTTATGTAACAGATGTTACTCTCTTCAGATATGGTTTTGATCAGTTATCTTGGTGGATTAATATGTGCTTTTTCTATTTTAGTGGGTTCTTAGTGCCTTAGAGATACTTGTTGACAAGACCCACATTGAAATAGGGTAAACCGTTTCAATTGTTTTTGTTCGTCCCTGTTAAGGTACATTTTTCTATTGCACATTTTTCCTAAGAGTTTCCCAAATGTATTTGTCTGAAAGTCAATTTCTATCCTCCCGGCATTCTTCTCTTTGCAATTTAAATTGCAGTTAAACGTCTGCAATTTCAGTATTCAACCCTCCGTTATGTAATGTAACCAAACCTATCCAAACAGGAACCATGACGAATATTATACTAGTGTTTCTCTTTAGCAGGCAAGGACTCTCAAAGAACAATGTTTGATCAGAAACCAGAAGATTAAAGAATGTCAAAGAGAACTTGAGGAAACACGGTCTCTGGCGAGGGAAGAAGCTGCTAAATGTAAAGTAGCAAACGAGATTATCAAAGCCTTGGCAGTGCAGGTGATTAATATCTACTTTCATTATGAATGAATACATGCTTCCAAACTCTTTCTTTTGGTCACTCAACTCAACCAGATGAATTCTTTCGGCTTCCAGTCTATGTCAGCCAATCGCATTGTAGGGACTTTTAGTGCCAAATCAAAAATTTTGGAAATTTTCCTTCAATGTGTCCAATCCATTTAAGAATGCTGAAAATTTTAACAGTTTTAGAGTCCATCCTGCATTAGCTTTCATCTTCTCCAGTGGTGTGACGGGGCATCTACAGTGGCCTATTTGTCCTTCTATTATGTAACCTGTAACTTCTGCTTTGCTGCATCAAAATGATTGTCGTCATGCAGACCACACAAGTGAGCAAGAAAATGTATATATTAATGGATTCACTTATAGTTTTGGACAGACAATGTCGGCTCTTGTTCAAACTAGCTCCTTGGATTGAAATCATGATTTGGCAATCACCGAGATTTAAGCGGTTCTCGGTAAGCTCATAAAATGAGGAGGATCATACATGTTGGTAGCCAGCCTTGTTGACTTTTTCCTAGAACAGTGCACTCTCAGTCCTGGTAAATACTTGTTCTTACATGTTATGCTTGAGCCCGGAATAGCATCTTAATCCAGCTAAAATCCGCTCTGACATTCTGCCCTGGATTAAGAGTACATTTATGTTGTGGTTTCCTGAGGATACATTATGCTTTGATGTACGCTTTTTAGAACTTCCTGGTTGAATAGTTATTAGGGTCTACAAACCTAAGTTCAAGCATCTCAGTGGATTATTATCTAAATTCTAAACCTGTCTTTTGAATGTTTGCTTGTATAAGTACTTTTTTTTTTCTTTCCAATTTTGTATTTCCAACTTCTCTTTTATATGTATTCCACCAATAAGCAGCAGTTTTTGTGGCTCCTCTCCTCGCAGCTCCATAAGTTGTCAACCAAAGCCTCTGTTGGGAGCAGGACAAAAGATGGTGTTGATGAGCAAATGCCTCAAAATGCACCATTCCTGGGAGAACTTAACGTTATGAAAGGCCAGCAGACTGATAGTTCATGCGGCTCTCCTACTGCATTAACTGATGCAGCGAAACCCCTGTATGAAAAAGACGAGTGGCGGGAAAACTTGAAATTGGCCCATTCTCATCCTGCAAGAAAAGAGATACGACCAAATGTTGCTAAAGATATGGGGCTCGAATGGATAGAGCAATATGAGCTCGGTATATATCTTACCTTCACAATCTTGCCAAACGGACAGAAGGGGCTGAAACGAGTGAGGTTTAGGTACCATACTATCCGCCTGCAATGCTAGACTTATTTTCGGATCTATCGCATCCGTTACTTTTTTCGTTGTGCATGTGTATGAGCATGGATATGTAGAGTACATATTTGTTCTTGAACATCGTCACCATCCATCAATACTTGACCAAATCGAGCCCAATCATTTGCAATCTCTATTTGAGTGGTCCAAATTCGCTCTAAGGATTATACATTAGAGCAGGCCGAGTTAAGTAGGAGGCATGAGTTCAGTAATTCACATCCAGATCTACTGAGTTTATGAGGTGAACATATCCAATCAATTCATAGCATAACAAAGTGTTATTTCTTTTGGATTATTGAAATGTACACTCATATTTACTATCTTTCATCTGTTCAAATGCATCATGAGCAAATGTTGCACACTGTTTTTGTAGCCGGAAGCACTTCTCGGAGAAGGAGGCAGAGCGATGGTGGGAGGAACACCAAGTCGCGGTGTACGAGAAATACGAGCTCGAAGGATACACGAAGTCGATCTGCAAATGAACAGACCGCTCGCCTTAGTCAGCAGTTAACCTTATATATCCTCCCTTGGTTCACTGGACCGACCCTATTCGTAAACATTTCATATGGAAAATTTTTGCTGCATATCTGATTTTCCACCTTGTTCATACATATGGGGGTCGCTTTAAGTTTCCTCGTGATGTTTCAACTAGGAAAGAGTAATCAGGCAACTTTGCCATTGAGTACAGCAAGCTGGTATATGCCAATTCAACTACTCACTTTTAGTGAATGAATTAGCATAAGACAGAGATAAAAATGGTGAAGCCCCATGGCCTTCTTGGATCAGATCACTGATAAAGAGTAAAGACTCAAGATTCTGGTCAGTGACATCATCATGTGTTGTTGATGCTTTTCTCAGACAAAAGTGATCAAAGTGGGAGCAATCAAGGAGCAAGAAGTGTGAATTAAGGGCGTTCCATTAACATGAACATGATCTGTATGTGACATTGATTAATTACGTTTGTCTGCACAATCTGACAGGTAAGCTTTTGTCTCCCGGAACACTAGACACTAAACCCATCATTGCCTTCTCTAATCTCTGCTTTCCAGCTACTCAGCCAACCAAAAATAGGAAAGAGGTTTAGAAAAAGAGAAAAAAAGAAACGAAAGAAAACACTCTACATCAGTGAGCTCGAATTGAGAGCTTATGTGTTATATCTGTCTGTCGAGATGCATGTGTAAGTTGTGTTAGAGAAGTTCTATATCAGAGAATTGATGTGGTGTGAAGCAGTTAATTTTTTCAAGTTAGGTCATAATTCAATGATTTAAGCTTTTGAGTGAAGATGGGTATAACTAGATATGTTGATGAGCTCGGACTTGAACTTCTTCTTAGCGATCTCTCCCAGTGAAGGTATCGAACTTCTGCTGCGCGCATTTAACAATATCATGCATGTTTCGAACTTATATCTGCAACTGTAATATGGTCGAGTCTATACTCTTGCGGGCGACCCTCGGCGAAAGATGCAAGTGCAATAAATGTACCGGACCTCGAGCAAGATGGCCCTCTAGAACACTCGGACTCAATAACAACAGCAAAGAAAAGGGATTTAATGCACATTATTAAGGAGATCTTTAGGTCACCAAGATAATTCCAGTTTGGGTTTTGGTGTGAAAAGAGAACGTATCAAGCTACTTAGCCACAAGGATTTGCTTTTGCCTTACTCAGTTATTTAAACCATTCTTTAGACCCCAAAATGTATATGAACCTGTGGTGGTGTACGTACACTGGTATATGTGGAAGCAAGAAAACAAGAGTGCTCTTTAATCCACTTTAAACTGCATATTTTAGTGGGGGATTAGTTGTTAATCATTTCTTTGGCTCCTCGCTTTACGCTTTCGGAAATGTGAGTGGAACGTAGGCGCTGAAGATGATTTTGGGCCACTTTGTGAAATGGTCATGAACTCATCTCTCAATGATGCAATAGAAACATAGACAAACCTGTCATTCTTCAACTTTAATGTGCTCATCACATGTGGAAGCAACAGCAAATTGAAAAGTCATCAAGATGCTATGATCACTTGTCGCAAAACCTAAGAACAGATCGAGAATCCAACGTCTTAGCAAGTGTCGGGAAAGGAGAAAATTGTCCAAAAAGTTCTAAACAAGTTCAGTCCTAATTCTTTTAATTTTGTCAATTGAGTCCTAAACCTTTTCGCGTTTTGCCAATTGAGTCCATCCGACCAATTTGGCAGGAATTTGCTACCGTGGATAATTTTTGACAATATATTAATACTTTTTTATTTTTTTTATATTTTGATTTTCTTTTCTTTTCTTACTGGCCGACGAGGATGGTCGGGCCCTCGCTGGAAACTGGGCAAGGGCCATGACGTCTTGATGGGCCTCTTCCAGATCTGGGCGCGTCGCCCAGTGGCTGGCGAGGGCTTGGTGACAATCGTCAGCCGCTGAGAAAAGAAAAACAATGAAGAAAAAGAAAAAGAAAAGAAAAAATATTTAAAAAATTCAAAAAATGTATTAAAATATTATTAAAAATTATCCATATTAGCGCCGGTCATGTTATGCAGGACGGTCGGTGTCCACGTCAGTGATTTTCGATCAAAATTGATCGGATGGACTCAATTGGCAAAATGTGAAAAGGATTGAGACTCAATTGGCAAAATTATAAGGTTTAGGACTGGATTGACAAAAGTGCAATAGATTTAAGACTTTTTGGACAATTTTCCCATCGCAAAAGTGAAGTTATGTGTCGGACGAGGCCCTTTAGAATTAAATCATGTACAGAACCAATTCGTTACGATTAGGATTTCATTAGGCGTCAGTTTGTATTAGCATTTTGCTACCACCTCCGGGGGAATAACATTCCTTAAATAACTCGTGTTTCCACAAGAGCAATAATTACCTCCCATGGCTGTCCCCGTTGGTCCCTCGTTCAGCTGTCCTTCTCCCTTCATCATTTTTCGACCAAAACAAAAAAACAAAAAAATTCATCATTTGACCTTTTTGTCATCGAGGCCTTTCCCTTTTCATGTAATTTTTATTAATGATTTTATAGTTCTACTAAAGTGACAATAGTTATCGAATGTTAACAAAATTTCCTTATTTAGTACTATCATCAAGACTTATTATTCTGTTATTAGAAATTTAGTTAAAGTAATTTCCCCCTGCTTTCTATTTTCTTCGAATTTTTTTACAACAATTAATGGTAAAATAAAGATTTCTTCAAAATATGAGATGGAAATATACTTTTTACATGCGAGATTTTGTGAGATTATTATTCTAATAATACCATATGAGATTTTATGGGACTATTGCCAACTGTTCTAAAAATTAAAGCTGATAGATGAAAGTGCGGATTAATATTTGAATACTAAACGTCTGTGCATTGCACATGCTAACAGAATAAACAACAACCGTAACAAAATGAATATTCACGTAGATTTTGTGTAACAGTTGAAAATTTGTGAGCAAGCATGTATTACGCCCAAAGTTCATGAGAATTTCATGGAGTTTCCTCGGAAAAACAGGCATTTTTCTCCGGTCGATCACTTTTTTAAATCAGAAGGAAGATCGACGTCGACATTCGAATAACCGTGGGTTCCTTCATCATTAACCTCATTACCGAAAGAGCAAGCTGAAAAATCGAATAAATCACAATGAAAAACTGAGCAATTGGGCAATCCCTTACATTATGTGGAAAAGGAAATGAGCTTTGATAATGTCTAGCTACAAATACGACAAGCATATTCTTTGTCCTAACGTATAAGGTGATCTATACATGAGAATTCCCATCGTAGGACGTCACTTCTTTCCTTCGCAGCAAGAAAAAGGACCAATTGTTTATTATTAACGTATAGTTTGATGAGGCGCCTAAGCCTAGGCTTGAGAGTGATTATGACGACCAAAACCCAGCGATCGTAATGGTGAAGACATTTGGCATATGAACTCCAGAAAAGGAAAAGGTACCAAAAGATTGATTGATGTAAAGGAAAAGGTTGGTTGGGGGGGCTGGGGGACCCACTTAAGCTTGGGCGTCCGAAAGGGAAAAGGATGAGAGAAGCTGCAAGAAATCCTGTCGTGCCACGTGGATCGCCTCCCTTCACGTGGCAAAAGCAGGTCCCACATGCGATCTCGTGGACCAGGATCTATTAGGGTTGTAGTTTGCTAATTAAGGTTCTTTTCTTTCTCTTCTTTATTTGCCTTCGGCAAAAAACGAATTTTTCGCTAACGCGGCTAGGCAAAGTACAATTTGGATGAAATAAGATTATATGGATGAGCGGTTTCATATTCTGTATAAATTTTATCTGGAATCGACGGGCCGATTTTAGGTTCCGTACAGATTTTACCTGGAACTTATCCGTCGGAACAGTTTTCTTATTTTTTGAAACCTGAAATCTATCTTGTCACAAGTTTCAAGGTCTACCCAGATTCCACATGTATTCTTAATTGAATGATTGCAGTAAAAAGTCATTTTAATGATCATCATTTGCTGCTACAATACACTGATCACAACTCATATTTAGACACACAAATAACTGTGAAAAATTAACAACATAAAAGTCTCAGTCATAAATATTGCTGAAAATGAAAGCTCAAACTTGTGGTTTCATATTACACATTCATCATCGGACGCCATGGAATATCGCAGGATTGTGCGAAAATACATACCAAGAAAAACACAAAAACTAACATATCCGTCGGAACAGGTTCCTTAATTTTTAGAACCTAAAACCTACCATGCACTGTTATGACGAAACGCAGAAAAATAAAGACAGAACATTAGGATTTTACGTGGTTCGATCGAGGCAATCTATGTCCACGGGCGAGGCGAAACGAAATTCCACTATGATCAAAGAGAGTACAAAATCGCTAAAGCGCATGGCTCGCAACTATTACATAAAACGAAAAAACTCTCTCTATATACGAACATGAAACCCTAGCCACAGTAAACCCTCCGACGTCGCGAACTAAATCTCTACTTTTTCTCTTCTTTTGGGCTGCACGAAATATATGTCGGACTGGATACATAAAATTCAAAGACATATTTAACATGCACTTTGAAACTTGGAACCAGACCGGTTCTCTACCGATCCTATTCCAGGTTCTAGATTCTACCCTTAAATTATGCTCACCCCTAGTTATATCATATGGCAATATAGTACGGACCAACGCAATATCTAAAAATGAACATGTGACGAATATTGTCATAATGTTATTGGATTGAATGATGTTAGAGAGTTACATGGTTCACACGAATTACTTCTCCAAATATCAGTTGACATTTTTCATCGGCGGTCGGAGAACGATCATATTTTTCATGAAGAACGAGCGGCTGAAAACAAGTATCAGCAATTATATTATAAAAAATCTTGATTTGTAACCAGATACAAGCCATCGAACTTTTGGCTTTTGACTTCCGAAAGTTAACACAAGTCATTAGAATTACTACCAGCCCATTCGAAAGTTGGATTGACCGTTCTACAGTCGACGAGACTTCTTTTCGAGCTCACTTTTTGAAATTTTGTTCCACACTTATCGATCGTTATTTATTTCTTGCCTATTATATGGTCCTTTCATGGCTTTTTCCAGGTACGATATAAGAAGTGACGTGAGGGTTAATCTCACATATTGTCTATGGCGTTATGAGCATTTTACGAGTATAAGACGGACGAGCTTCAAAATATTGTTCGAAAGTAGCTAGGGTTTCACTCTTAAAAGAATCGGACGAGGAAAATGATCAGAGCAGCTAAACCCTCTACTCATTATCAAAAGTCCCATATTACTGTCGGATATTCGGTTTAGGGATAATGAAATAAATAGTCCTTGAATTTCGACTCAATGTGCAATGTAGTCCTTGAATTTTTAATTTGTTCCTGAACTTTAACCTAATGTGTAATGTGATCCCTAAACTTTTAATTTGAACAATTTATGGAAGTACTACATTGAACATCTTTTGAATATCTACCTATGGTTCAAGGACTAAATTGAACATGTTCCAAAATTTTAGGGATCATATTGGTCAAATTAAAAGTTCAGGGACCACATTGCACATTGGGTTAAAGTTCAAGGACCATATTGGTCAAATTAAAAGTTCAGGGATTACATTGCACATTGGGTCAAAGTTCAAGGATTATTTGTGTTATTGTGCCTTCGGTTTAAGACATAACAATTCAGTCTACATGTACAACCCGTGAAAAGTAGCTAATCAATAGTCAATAGATAACTGTCGAAAGACAATATTTGTTTCTGTCATCATCTAGGAAGCACCGACACTCTCCGGGGGATCTTCGTGTCGTGTCGTGTCCGACATTCTACGACACTCCAACACTCTCTAACATACGATCGACATGTGGTCAGCGCTCCAGACACGCCAGCGACACTCGAATCCAGCATCCCAACACGTATGAGGTCAATTTTAAACACTTTCAGTAAATTAGGGGTCGAAGAAGAAGAAGAAGAAGAAACTCAACATTTTTATATATACACGATAGTTTATCTTGTATATATAAAAATATACGCTTAATATATGTGTCCCAACGTGTCGAAATTATCTATTTTTTGAGAAATGACATGTTGGCGTGTCACGTGTCGGTGTCGATGCTACTTAGGTCATCGTTGGTGTTTACAGAAATAAGAGTCTTGATTGGATTGACGTTGCTACTAATATGAGAGGTTCCAAAACGATCGTTCGAGTGCAATAGGAAGCTATATTAGAGAGGATTTTTGTCACTTCATCTAGAGAATGGGGTTAAACTATCAATTTAAGGGGTAGACCGTAGATGGACATAACTAGTTATCACGCACATTAGCTAACGAAAACCTAATGTTTAAAATTCACCTACTTTTTAATCACGGAACGCCCTAATGGCCAAATTATCGAAAAGGACCATCCACGGATTAGTGAAGGTTCTAATTCAAAAAATTCCCAATCCCTCCACCCTCCGGCTGCCACACCATCCATCGTTCTTGCCGCCATCAGAATAGTGCCAGTACCGCCCATGACGAAGGGTAAGGACCGCCTTACGTTCCCCCCTATAGCGTCGCCCTCCCTCTCCTCTAACTGTAGAGCTTCGCTGCAAAGATGGACAATTGTCAAATCACTCCCGTCAACAGAAGGAGAAAGTGTATGACTCGAGTCTCGACCCGATCTGCGTAGGCCAAACTCTAAAAGGAACACTTAGACGTGACCATACCAAGGTGATTACCTTTTAAATTAGGGATCAGTTTTTACTTATGAAGAACATCACAAGTCTTCACACGATAGAAAGAATGTGACATATTCCAAAATTAGGATGCAAAGGGTGGCTACCATTGCGTTATAGCCATTTTGGTTTTGCTTTGAGTTAGATGTTGGGCATTGTTTTTTGATGGGTTATATCCTAAACCGAATCAGAACAATCACAATAAATAGAAAAGAACGACACACGAGTTTATCCAGATTTATCCCAGAAATAGGGTTACGTCCTACAACTATAATTTTAGATTTTTCAACTACTCGTTACAATGATATCTCATACGAGTACAATGTATATGACTTAAAATAGGCCCAAAATTCAAGCCTATCCGAAAAACCCTTTGATCCCACAACAAATGGGCCAACTTAAACATAAGCCTAAACCCGATGTTGTTTCGGGGGCGCTACCCCCAAACCCCCGCATTTCGTGCGTAGGGGTCACATGTCGTTGATTCATACTTTAATTTTCCTAAACTCACGTGGGCGTGCCCGGTGTGAGAAACAAGGGTCCCCGAAGTATTTGCCAACTCCAACATTTTTAACCCCTCACAAGAGTAATGCGAAATAGAGAAGATGACAATTCAACTTGCCACATACATGGGATCCATACAAAGCATCCTTTATCTTTTTTGAACAGATCTATTTTGCGAGGAACATTGCCATTTTGGAGATCATCATATCAAGCTTTCACATGGGAAACAGCACAAAACAGAAGGTTCTATACATTGATCGAAACTGAAAGTTAGAGAGTAAAGAGAAACGTGGGGTAAGGGCAAGGGGAAGGGGACAGTTGTTCTATTGGAACGCCGCCGCAAATTCCTTCACCTCGGTGCTGTCAAAACGTTTGATTCTCTCTTTCCGGGTTTCGAGTTCTTTGTCCAAGTCATTTGTTGGTTGTCTCCAAGCTAACTTTTGCATGAAATAAAAGGGCGACGTGGAATAACACAGAATCCAAGAAAGGACGAGAATGAAGTATGGCATATAATCGTGTAGTGTCTGTAGAGAGAGAGAGAGAGAGAGAGAGAGAGAGAGAGAGTTAGGCTTGACAAGAAAGATAATGAGAATCAGTGAAGTTAGGGCAATAGTAAAATAATGTAATGATAAAATAAGAATAAAATAGAACAAATGAAAAGAAAAAGCAAAGCAGGGGGTGGCAGCCTCCCCCCCCCCCTTCACTTTTTCTCTTTCTTTTTGTCCTTTTAGTAGTTCATATATCATATACCCCCTCAACTCAATCCATCCCTCTTTCTTTGTTCCTGGATCATCTCTCTCTCTCTCTCTCTCTCTCTCTCTCTCTCTCTCTGTTAAGCTCATATTTACTTATCATCAAATCATTGAACTAAGTGAATTTGGTCTATCTTTCTTTTGCAGAGGCTGTACTGTACAGTTGTTAAACACAATTAGCATTAACCAGTCTCTCCACTTTTTTGTTTGGTACGAGGCTGGGTCATTGTTTGTCTTCTTCTTCCATAGATTTTACATAGGGAGATTGGTTATTCGGATAGAAGAAGGTTCAAAGGATCAAGGAGAGAAGTAGAGAGAGATGGCTCCTGTTTCATTGCCTCCCGGTTTCCGGTTCCACCCCACCGACGAAGAGCTCGTGGCTTACTATCTGAAAAGGAAAATAAACGGCCGCAAGATCGAGCTAGAGGTCATCCCGGAGGTCGACCTCTACAAGTGCGAACCTTGGGACTTACCAGGTATTTAGATACGAGGCTTTTTTAATCGGTAAACGGTTTGTCTCAAAAACATAACTTGTAGAAGCCACAGTACAGAAATATATGCATTACTTGCTCATCTTCGACTTCAAAAGTTGAATGTGTCCACCGGTCTTTAAGGTGCCTTACTTTTTCCACAAGGTTGGATCAAATTACCAAGTTATGGATTCTACTTTCCCTATTTTCTTTGTTAATCACTCAGACATGGACTCATTTCAATAGGAACGATCCAGATTTTCGAGTCTTACGTGCTTTACTTTAGAGAAAATTGCGATGAAATTAAACGCTTTTTGAAACCGTCTTCCTTATTCTTGTTCTTATTGTCATATAAGTTTGCCAAGGCGTAGGATTGTACAGTATTACCCGAGAGCAACATGCTTTAATTTATTTAGGTCAGTCAAATATCCAAAGCTTGCCTATGAAATATCTAATGGGGGCCTTTATTCATCCCCAAGTGTGAAAGGAAGTCCTTCTGTGGCACTAAAGTGCATGGTCCCCCTTCTTTAGGGTCTATATGGCGAAAATAAAGATCAAAGTATGTGGGAGACCAAGTCAAAAAGCTAGGAGAGGAAAAGAGATAGTGACTTGTCGGATATCATCTTTTCTCGAATTTTACTTCCAACTGTGTAGATCTTTCTTCTTCTTTTTCATCACTTTAGCTTTGATCAGATGTAAAGTACTTGGCAACTACTCATGGAATTTTGGATATGTAGTCCCCGCATGATCAACTTTAGAGCACATATGATCCCTCTTTTCTAGGCAGTAATTACTGCGTTTTAACGAACGAACAGATGTTTATGTACAAGTATATTTTGATATGAAGAAACAGAAGTACATCTATGGAAAATTTGTGCAAGAACTGGCTAGGCTTGCTCCCCGTTGATAAATCTGACTATGATTGCAAAACATGTTGTAGGTAAATCTTTGCTACCTAGCAAGGATCTCGAGTGGTACTTCTTCAGCCCTCGAGACCGCAAGTACCCGAACGGGTCGAGGACCAATCGCGCAACCAAAGCGGGATACTGGAAGGCTACGGGAAAGGATCGGAAAGTGAATTCTCAAAACCGTGCAGTGGGCATGAAGAAGACATTGGTCTATTATCGGGGAAGAGCTCCGCACGGTGCTCGAACCGGTTGGGTCATGCATGAGTATCGCCTCGACGAGAGGGAATGCGAAAATGCTTCTGGTATACAGGTAAAAGCCCATTACCACACATTACATGCGTTATGCATCTTCACCTAATTCTTGCTTTCTTGAAGGGGGGAAAATAACCCTTGATGATATATACCTTATTCATCTTCTTTTCCAAAGCTTCATCTTTTCCAGTACTTTCACAGGATGCGTATGCGCTATGTCGAGTTTTCAAGAAGAGTACGACGTGCATGAAAGTCGGAGAGCGTTGCAGCACAATGAATTCGACTATGAGCCAAAGATCAGACGACCTGTATTTGGAGAGCAGATGTGACGACATGGAGAGCATGGATAATTACTCGGTTTCGTTGAATACATACTCGCCGAGCATCATGAATGAGCCATCAGCTTTTGATGAGTATCCACCACATGAAGCCAAGTGGGTTCAGCCTTTGCATGAAGATACATTTCAGTTTCCCACTCCATCTTTCTCAAACCATGGTACCCTATCATATCCTCCATCTCAGGTAATGCTCATTGTCCTATTTAGTTTTTGGTTTACGAGCTATTCTAGTGAATTCCCATACGGCATATTTTAGTTTATTAAAGTACTCAAACATTGATATACGAATCAAACTACCAAATTTCTACTCAATACAGCAATTAAACTTCAAATTTTATCAACAGAGAATAGTTTCATCGTGACTATCTAAGCAAGCAAACAATGCCTTAGCTGTTATCTTCCTTGTTCACTAAGCTTTCTCGTAGAAATTTTATATAACGTGTAGTCTCTTTTGCAGGTTGATATAGCTCTAGAATGTGCTAGGTTGCAGCATCGGCTTTCGCTTCCGTCACTGGGAATGGAAAGCCTCGTTCAAGATGGATTCGTTCACTCCCAAATCCCGCAATCGTCTCGGACGCAAGAAAGCGCAACTAAGTGTGATATTTTGCAAGAAATTCTCTCTGTCGCGCAGGCATCTCAGGATCTGATACAACAATCCGCCCCTATATTTTCTTGGGATGCAAATTACACTCCCATGGAAGATTTCAACTTCGGCACTGGGAAAGAGACTGCTTATTGTCACCTAATTAGTGACATTCCTTTCGCAAGATACAACGATAAACCGTGCAGCGATCTGAATGCTCGAAATGTGGAGATTGGAGATTGGATGGAGGACTTCAAAATGGATCAGGGGACGTCGGAGAACTTGAGATGGGTGGGAATGTCAAACAAAGATATGGAGAAGGTAATGTTATTATTGTTAGTTCTATAGACCACTCCATTGTAGAGTCAGGACTAGAAAAAGCCTTTCTCCTTAAAATCAAATAGTAACTTGCTGTAGCCTCTAATGCTAGCTTGCAATAGTCATGTCTTTTACCATCTCAATTGATACTTAGTACTTATGTGTTCTTTTTTCAATATGAACTAGACTTTTGGAGAAGAAAACAAAGTAATTCCTGTCGAAAACATTTCAAACTTTCAGAGACGTGGAGAGGAAGAAGCTCAAGGTACAATGGCGTGCCCTCGATCTTTTCCCCTTTGATTTTTGGGCACATGAAATGCACTTTCTCATCTGAATCTTCCCCTATAAAATCCTTTGGTTGCAGGAGAAATGCTGCCCAGTAGCAGCTACAAGGAACTACTTGAAGATGGAGAGAGGGGGGATTTCCCGCTCGACTTCATCAATGAGGACCGGAATGGAGACTTCCTGGACGACGGCCATGTCGACGATTACTCAAACTCTCTGAGCTTCGAGATCGTCGAGGAAGTAAAAGTAAATCACGGGATGTTCGTCGCAACTCGACAGGCAGCGGAGACGATCTTCCACCAAATGGTGCCATCACAAGTGGTCAAGGTTCAAAGTCTCAACCAAGGGATGATACTAAATGACTTGCCCTTCACTAGCTCCTATCCAAAACGGAGGTACCAAGTCGTCCGAGATTCTAATGTGAGAAAATTCAAGTCCTTTGCGCGGGGAAAGTTTGTCGGCATGAAGAATTCCATCATTCCGAGCATGAAATTCGGAACCTCGATCGTCTGTATGTTTGCAATATTCTTGGTGCATCTCATTTATCTTGGGGAGGATGTGGAGTATGAAATATTCATAGATGACAGCATCGCAGCAACAAACGATGCAGAGAATATCGAAGAGTGCAACTTCAACATGAAGAGAATAAGAAAAACAGCAAGCATCAAATGGAATGACGAGTCGGAGAATTCTACATCCATCACCATTGATGGAGGTGGAAGTACCAGGTTGCACTGGAAGAAGACAGTGTTCTGCCTCACAATTGCTTTGGTTCTTTCTTGTGTTTGGGCTAACCAAAACATACTCACTCTTGAATACTGATAATGTCTGTTCTTTTATTGTTCTTTTTTCTTGGAATTTTATTGGTGTCAAGTCAACTAATTGGGAATAGGATTAAGTTAGCCTTGGGTTTACTTAGGGGTCAAATGCATTTGTTCTTTCATTTACAATCAAACACATGTTCAAGATGATACAGCTTGTAACCCAAAATCATATACTCTTTACATTAGTGAAGTCTCATTTTACTTTTCTTTCAATGATGGTGTTCTTTAAGAGAGTTTCCAAGTTGATCTCACCATGCATCACTTCGGCTCCAATTTTGGTTCACTTAATTTGAGATTAGCAAGTGGCTCTTCAGTCTTGACATTGCATCAAGACCTTGATGCCAATGCCCGAGTCATTTACCCGATTCCCTTGCCTAAGCATTGGCGCTCGAGCCATGTCTAATGAGGCTGGGCCTAGTTCCTTGCAGCCAGTCTTGGGTCCAACAAATTCGGGCCCGGATCCCTTGAGGCCGAGCTCGAGACCTCGTGTCTAGTGTCCGGTGGCTATGCTCGGGTTCTTGCCTTTTACACCCAAAGTCACTAGTGCTCGGCCCTATACCATTAAGGTTAGTCTTAGTTCCTTTATCACCTGAACCGCGTCCATAGTGGCTGAGCTCAATTCCCTTGAGGCCAGGTAAGAGACCCCAGTGTCTATACCTAGGTCTACGAAGGCCTGGCCCAGGTTTCTCGAGGCCCAACCCGGAACCTCGGTGCCCATGTTCGGGTCCCTAGTGGCCATGCCGGGTACCTGGCACCCGAGCTCAAGTCCCGGATCCCTTAGGGCCAGGCTCGAGACCTCGTGCCCAGTGCTCGATAGCTATGCCCAAGTTCTTGCTTTTTGCGCCCAGAGTCACTAGTACCTAGTCCAATATCATTGTGGCCAGGCTTAGTTCCTCTATCACCTAGCCCACGCCCATAGTGGCTGGGCCCAATTCCCTTGAGCTCGGTAAGAGACCCTAGTGCCTATACCTAGGTCTATGAAGGCCTGGCCTAAGTTTCTCGAGGCCCAACCCGGAACCTCAGTGCCCATGTTCGAGTCCCCAGTGGCCATGCTTAGTACATGGTGCCCGAGCTCAAGTTTCGGATCCCTTAAGGCTACGCTCAGGACCTCGTGCCTAATGCCCAGGTTCTTGCCTTTTGTGCCCAAAATCACTGGTGCCCAGCCCAATACCATTATGGCCAGGCTTAGTTCCTCAATCACCTGGCCCACATTCATAGTGGTTGGGCTCAATTCCCTTGAGGCCGGGTGAGAGACCCCAATGCCTATACTAGGTCTATGAAGGCCTAGCCTAGGTTTCTCGAGGCCCAAATCAGGACATCGGGGCCCGTGTTCATGTCCCCGGTGACCATGCCGGGTACTTGGCTCTTGAGCTCAAGTCAATAGCACCTGGCCCGGATCCAACGAGGCTGGGCCTGATTCCTCGATGGTCGTGTCTTTGGAGGCTAGGACAAGTCACTAGCGGCTAGGGGTGTCAAAACCGAACCGAAAAACCGAACCGAACCGTTAACCAAACCGAACCAAACCGAAAATTCCATGCATTTCGGTTCGGTTCGGTTTTCGGTTTGGGCAAAGAAACAAAAATCATTCTTTGTTTTTGGTTCGGGATACTTCGGCTCTGTTCGGTTCGGTATTCGGTTAACCGAACTGAAAATGGCTTATCTTCTTAATAGAACAACTAAAGGAGAAGACAATATCCAAGCCCCATTCTAATACACCAAGCTAATAGCAACTTAAAAAAGAATTAAGGCCCATAGAGTTCTGATAATTCCTGCACTGCGATTCATTCGTTCAATAGTATGACGTCGAAGACAAGAGAACGCAATCATTCCGGTTCTCAAAGGAAACAAGCTCTGCGACGAAACTGGAAACTCACGGGTGCGCGACGACTTTGGATGCCCTGACCTCGAACGGGCAGACAGCGAACTGCAGGACCTGGAACTTCTCGGCGGCGTGCTTCGCCTTAGAGTAGGCGGTCTCCAAGGTGTCGAAACGGGAGACGCGGTGCCACGCGGCAGATGACGAGCCGGTCCACCGCAGCCACACAGAGACGAAGTCGGAGCCGAAGACGTGGGCCTTCAGTCCCTCGAGGGACTCGGTGAAGTTGGACTTGAAGACTTGGGCGACGCTTCATTTTCGCGCGCTTGCGTTGGAGGTGTTCATGCAAAAGCGTCTGAGAAAGAGTCCCGACCCCTTCCCGGCCATTTGGTCGGAGAGCTGGCTGATCTTACTGGACTGGCTTTTATACTGATGTGCTTGGTTTGGTCGTGGTATTTGAGGACCTGCGAGATGCTTTGAGGGTCGAGGACGGGGTCGTACTTGAGGTTGCGCGTTGAGGTCGAAGGTGAAGGGAAAGAAGAAGAAGACGAGGAAGAGAAGGACATGGTGGGTCTGTGGAGGTGGAGCTTGGAAGTGAGATTGCGGAGGAGAGGGCGGTGTGGAGGGAGAGGGAAGGTGAAGTGAAGCTGTGACATTTTCTAGAGTCTCTCTGTCTTGTCTTTGGTTCATCTTGGATTCTTCCATGGCTTCTCTTTCGTTCGAATGCTCCAGAACGGATGTTTGTGAACTTTCAATTTATGTTTAACCAAAAAAAAAAAAAGGAAAAGAGGAAAACCGAAAAACCGAATCGAACCGAACCGAAAATTCGGTACGGTACGGTTCGGTACCTATTCAGTTCGGGTCTCGATTCGGTTCGGTTCATCCATTCACCATAATGATTCGGTTCGGTTCGGTTATTTAAAAAAACCGAATCGAACCGTACCGTTGACACCCCTACTAGCGGCCATGTCCAAGTACTCGGCTTTGAGTCAAAGTGATTGGCGCCCGACCCAAGTCCATCGTGGCTGGGCCTAAGTCCCTTGAGGTCAGGCTAGAGACAATTGGTGGTCCTGCCTGAGTCCACATAAAACAAAACCAACAGGTTCCTAGTTCTAAAGCTTCATTGTTTTTGTTCGTTAGCGTGGCGCTCACCCACACCTCCACGTTGCTCATGTGCCACATGAACTCCTAGCCTACGACTCAACCCAACCACCTAAGCTTCCTCACCTACTCGGCAAGTCGACTCATGGAGTTGCCCATTCTTCAGAGGTAACAATTTAAGGAGAAAAATTGCTCAAAATGGAGCCCGGGGGGTTTTTTTTTTTTATTGGGTGAGCCTTGGTTGGATCGGGTATAGGATGAGTTCGGGCCAGGCATGAGTCGTTTAAATTGTATTATACAAAAATGGGCCAATTTGGACAGGATAATTTTTACTCGACCCGACTTGCCCATTTGACAGGCCTAATGTTGATGTCGTCAGGAAACTGATTGTTGGTATGATGCATAAAAAGTTTACCTTATTATTCCCTCTATTTACTAACCATATTCTTGCGAACATATTTACCATTTTTTAAGTGGATCTCGAGGAATAGTGAAATATCACCTAAAAAATTCGAGTTATATATGTGTGTGTGTGTGAAAGCTATGTGATACGTTCGGCGCGAGTTTTATCTAGTAGTTTATTTTTTACGATCACTCTAACAAATCTCTAATCCTGCATCTCTAATTCTTATGTGTATTTGATAATAAATTCCTAATTGATCACATATAGAATATGGTAATGCAAGTAAATATATTTACCAATAATCATGATAAAACCAAATAAAATTTAACGAAGTTGGCAAATATAATTTACTTGAAGCATTGTTAATATAACAAGCAATTGTTGGCCACAAAATTTTCACTAGAAAACAAGGAATGTGTGCATATTCTATTGGGCTCGCGCTATTTCCACTCCCTTATTGGCTCGTGACACTCCTCTATCGCATTGATTTGACTACATTATCCATTGCGGGTCCCACTCTTGATTTTAGATTATTTCTTCCCCTTTTTTTTCGTTTTCTTTTGTTTCAATTACTAAAAGAAAAACTACCCATTCTCTTTCAAACAACATTTGTTAAGGTTAAATGTGGGGTCCACTATTGATTTAAGATTATTTCTTGCTTCTTTTCTTCTTCTTTTGATTTTTTTTTTTTGTCCTTTTCTTCTTCATTTGGAACAAAGTCCGTGTAGATAGTTAATTTAGTAGATAGAAATAGTTTATTTAGTAGATAGTTAATGAACTATTGTGTTAATGAGTTGATATTTCTCCTTTTTGTACTAGGAAACTATTATTCAAAAAATAACCTAAGCATAAGTAAGAGTGAAAAGAACCATTTACCAGTTTTTGTACGCATTTCGTTCAATTATAACCTTAATATGTGTCATTACGTTATAGTCCGTGTATTTTAACTGCTCAACTTTCAATTTATTCGATGAATGTAGTAGTCCTATAGCCATTATTTTCCATGCCATCATTTAATGATTTTTAAAAGATACGTTCAAAAAAATTAAAATATGACAAAGTTAAGCACATAAAAAATTCTAAACATCTATTATTATCATACAAATGCATAAGAAAATGCTCCCTAAAAATTATTATATAGAATAATACTATCTTTGCCTTGATTACATGTATAATTAATTGTTGATAAGAAACTATGGCAATTGTAATTGTGTTATAAGACAATCCATTCGAACCATTTGCAAACACATATTTTTTTTTTTTGTTAGTTCTAAATGCATCAGAATTTTCTAGAACCATCCGTGAAAAAAAAAATTATCCTCAAAGTACAAATGTATTGCAATAATAAGTTACATATGCAACTTAATAAAAGATATTGTCTATTTAGCTGCTTGACTCCCCCTGAAATGGCTGCTCTCTTGAAAAAAATATTGTACCTGAATGAGAAAATAAAAGTTTTCAATTACATTAAGGAGAAGTAATTATATACTTAAAACAAATATATATCAAGGAATAATTTTGAATGTCATAGTGTGAGAAGCTCCAACTTTAGAATACGTCTTTCAAGTTGAATTGTTGCATGCTTGAGTCCTCTGTGCCTACTATATATCACCGTCATGAATTCCAATGGTCTTTGAATGTGAGTTTGATCCGAGATCTTTGCCTTTCGATTTACATGTCCGGCTATTATGATCATAAACCTTACAAGTATCACATCTTTTCCCCTTTTCAACAATCTCAAATGCAGAAGGATCATGTCGTGTAAAAGTTTCTTCTGCTTTAGTTTTTAACTGGAAGGACGACCTTTAATGAGATGTAGCTAAGGGCTCGTATAAGAAAGGATCACTTGCTTGTACAAATTGCTCAATTTACTTTCAAACAACTTCCTTTATGGAAAGTGGCCATTCTTGATACCTCCTTTCCAACTCATGACGTAATTGTTGAAATGAATCTTCTTCATTATTTTTCATAATATCATGGTCCAAAAAGGACCTTATATTAAGCCTCCATGGTTGACTAATTTAAAGAGGTAAACCATCAGAAAACCTAAATTTTATTTCATGCGCACATGGAAGGCCCATGGATTGCACAAAATGCACGGTACAAGCAGGTAGCTCAACTCTACTTTTAGCAATCTCATATCGCTTGTAGAGCTTATCTAAAGCAAATATTGACACCAGAGTAATCAAGTTCCTGAAAAGAGAAATGGGAAGATGATGATGAACTCGACAATTTGATTTCCATTTCTTGAAACTGATTCTTAACTACAAGACATTTTTTTTTCACCTCAACAAAATTCCCCGTTGAAACTTGAAGATATGCTTTCAAAGTCGAATGTGCCCCTTTAGCTCCTGAAGTAACACGGTTCCCAAAATGCATGTGCAGGTCTGTCCAAGCAGGCACAAAAAGCTCTTTGAAAGGAAGCCATGATTTTTTAATGTAATTATGAACAAATGGCTTTTTCTTATAGCGATCTTCAAAATGCCAAATATTTTCACCATATTCCACTTCACTTTTAGAGTTTAAAACCTTGGATCAATCAGACATAAAAGAATCCCAACCCGTTCCTTCTTCAAACTGAGATTTACATTTTACCACAACATTTTTCTCAATGTGCCAAACACACAACAAGTTCACACTTCTAGAAAAAAATGAATCGAAGTGCATTCATCAACACTAACTCTCTATTGATGATAGCTGAAGGTTCATCTTTTTATAGCAACGAACTTCAAAAGGACAATCAATCAAACGAGATCCAGTCTTTCTTATCTGACGTGCAATAGAAATATTATATTGATCAAGATAATTACCTCCCCTATCGCAACCCAGAAGAACATATTTGTCTCTCTTTGACCTTTTTATAGAGACAACATAACCTTGAGCAAGAAGATCCTCTCTTGTTAGAAAATTACCTCGTAAAATTTCAAATGAACTTGTTGATATGATTGATTGTTGTTCATATTCGTAGTTTCATTGTCAATAGATACATTTAAGCAATTTAGGTCCTCTTCAATATTGTCTTCAATAGTGACTGCACTGCAAAAAATAATACAATGAAAGATGGATAAATTGTATGTAACGCATACATCAAGCACAACATTCAATCTTTGAGTAAATTCTCGTAAATTTGTATAGAAACTCAAAATTGAAAATTCACGATCCTGAGGATAGGCTATGGAAATAAAGTAAACTATTTGTAGATAAAACAAACCTTTTCTTTACTCTGATAAATGATTGGTGCTTGCTCATATTACAACAATGGAGAATAAGTTCAGAAGAAAACTAAGGAAGTGTTGAAATGCTATTGGTGTGGGAGAAGCAGCTAGGGTGAAAAAAAGTTAATTGAAAGAGATGTGGGCAGTTTTGTCTTTTAGTAAATTGAAAATTTGAAACAGAAGAAAACTAAGAAAAAAAGGGGAAGAATAAAATCACTTGGTGCAAACTTGCACGAGAACTAATTCAAACAACTTTTCATGTGAAATTTTCCTTGCAATTGGTGCGAACATTCCGAAAAATCAATTCACAAAGCTTTTGGTGCGAACTTCATTCGAACTTTCCCAAGTGCCTATCAAAAATCACTTGGTGCAAACTTGCCTGAGTACTAATTCAAACAACTTTTCGTGCGAACTTTCCTTGCAATTGGTGCGAACATTCCAAAAAACCAATTCACAAAACTTTTGGTGCAAACTTCGTCCGAACTTTCCCAAGTGCCTATCACTACTTGGTGCAACTTGCCCGGGTACTAATTCAAATAACTTTTCTTGCGAACTTGCCCTTGCAATTCGTGCGAACATTCCATAAAACCAATTCACAAAGCTTTTGGTGCGAACTTTCCCAAGTGCCTATGCAAAATCAATTGGTGCAAACTTGCCCGAGTACTAATTCAAGCAACTTTTCGTGCGAACTTTCCATTGTAATTAGTGCGAACTTGGGGAAATTCCAGTTATGCATTCTTGGGGAAACAAATATTGTGAATTTCTGAACTACTACAGATGGAATATTGCACATTTTCACAATTTATCCTACAATTCTCTTTACGGTTTATTGTCATGGATAATGATTTGTCCATCAATTCTTGCCAAAACAAACGCGGACATTAAACGTTTACCAAACATAAAAGGGACAATTTCGTAGAAAAACAAAGTGAAATATAAGGAAGTGAAGGATGATCTCAAAGAAATCCAAACGGAAGAGCAAAAAAGAAAAAAAAAAGATTATTCGAAAATTCTACACAAATAATTGGCTCCCCTTTTCCGCGCAAAATCAATTATCACAAATGTGAAAATTTCGACAAAATGGATGAAAGCTATCAAGAGAGGGGAATTTGCATTCTTAATTTAAACTTTCACGTTTCTTATTGATTCGTGGTATTTTACGCGCTCGAAATATAACATGCACTTATATTATCATTCAATAAATACTACAATTGCATTTTTGTTATAGTTTTCTACATATTGTTTTGTTTCTCTTGCGAAAATTCACAAATAATATAACAAATATGGTCTTAGACCCGTGTAATGCACGAGTCCAACTTTTCACACTCATTAGATTTTCTTTTTCACCACGCAATAGGTTTGATTGATTCAATCTTACTCGACATGTGTAAAATTATCACAAGTCATTGAGCAGTCGGTCAGACACAATCCAACATCACCAATCAATGCCAATCATTATAAAGCCAAAAGGTCTTCACCGTCACGGGAGTGATCGTCCTACATTGTGATGGGGAAGAAGCTGCATGTGATTGAACCCGTGAATTAGTAGTATTTCCTTTTCCCCTTTACTTATGATGATATTGTAGATTTACTTGCTGGCAAAAGAATTAACGATATTTCTGGGACAGCATAAAATAAGTATGTGTTTTTAGTCCCTCTAATTTAAATTTTTGCTGAATCGCGGTGTTTATAGAGTGGCTTTGGATATTAATATCTATGTATTTTAACACTAAGTCGCCCCAATTATACACTAAAATGGGTGATTAAGTTGAAAAGCCTTGTGGAAAACCATATGTAAGCTCTTTCCGTCACTGCTCATACATCAAAGACTAATTCTGACCCCAATAAAGGAAAGAGATCGAAACTACAACCCAAAGGTCCCGGACTAACCAGACCTGGTCGCGGAGTCGGGCCAAGAATCAAAGACTAAGGAGCTAAGTTGCTAGTAAACCCGTCAAACAGGTGAGTCGGATCATAAATTATCCGACCTAAATAGACTCATGTAATCCGCTTATGACGCATTTATTGCAATGCAAATAAAAACGCAATGGTCTTACTTAGATTTAGACAATGTTAAGAAGTGGAGTTGGAGGTGCACGGCTCGTGGGATCAAAGAGGGGCAGAGAGGATGGTAAAGGCAAAGGCCTGAAGGGACAAGAGAAGTGGACCACAAAGGAGGAAACAGATGAAGAGAAGACAAGTACCATTCACGGGTCACCAACTGTTTCACCATTAATAAATAGCCACACCCACATGCCAAGTGCCAACAAGTTCATCCCTTTCCTAAACCTGCATATCTTTTCACTGGAATACCTAAACTAATGTATAACGTCAGCATCGATCGGTGTCCCGAAGAGACATGGTTGAACAGCCAAGCTCCAATTTGGACGCCTAAGCCTAGGCAAAAGTTTTGAGCTTGAGATTTGAATTCAGAGCCATGTATAGACAAGTTTTATCTTCAAGTGGATGGTATCAGTACTTCTGCTAAAGGGCATAATCAGATAGAAGCTGCGTCATTCATATACCTGCCTGGAAAAAGTGTCTCGTTCTTTTCTGTGTTTCCTCTTCAATATCCACCATGTTTCCTTCATCCTCCTCTTCAGTTTCCTGGGTACAGAGGTTTTTGGTCGCAGCCTGGTTCCTCGGTTGTGGATGTCTTCAAGGCCTCAATGCGGCATCCACGGTGAAGGTGAGCAACATCTCCAAGGTGGAGGACGCAATGAACTTCCACATTTACTATGGACAGACCTTCAAAGTCATCAAGAATGCCATTGACACCAAGAGCTACCTCCTCATTCAGGTTTCTGTTTTTCTGGATGTCCTTGCTGAGAGAGAGCTTTTCTTTTTCTGAAAACTTCCTTTTTGAAACTATGTTCGGATGAATAAACAGAGAAAGCAAGGATACTCACTCAAATTCATAATCTGTCGGTCTCAGTGGGACATTGGCACCATAAACACAAGTTTTTGCATAACTAGTAACAACATTAGTTTAAAAAGCTTTAGAGCAAAATTTCAGTGTAGGCTTGGCTCTTAAACTGCACTTTTAGTTGCTAGAAAGGATTTAGGGAGGGTCCAAGTTTATTGTATTATTTTGCTTGTTTAACTTGTGACAGATGCCCTATTTTAGGAGTATCCTAGTTCTTAATATCGAGCTAAATATCATACACAATGAGATTGAGCTGGCTTATCAAAATTTCATCTTGTTCGCTAACCGCTAACAACAGAGATACTGCCAAAACATTTCCTCCAGATAGGCAATTACTTCTCTTGAGAAATTAGTTTAACACTCCTCTACACAATCTATGCCAGAATAACTCAAAGATGGCCTCGAGAACAAAATATTGCACTTCCAGGATCAAATCATTCATCATTCCCTTATCGAACTATTCGGTGGATGCCGAACTTTTTCCAGGTAAGCCTAAACTGTCTTGTCCATCTTATGTTTAAATTGCAGTTGCCTCTATGTTGATCTTCACTCTTGCTGAAACTAAATACATCGGCAACAATCACATAACAAGATGGGACAAAATGAAAGAAAGATACTAGCGCTGCATCATCACAGTTACGTCATCTAGATTTAGTACGACAAATTGTCTTCTCTAACCATCTCTTTCTTTTCATGTTCCTTCTTTTGTTGCAGTTTCCTTTTTCGAGGTAAGCCTAAATCGGTTCTCTGGAATCAGAGTCAAACCAAGTTGGTGTCTTCACGATCTAGAGTATATACGAATTATGATATCCAGTTTAGATGGCCTTCTTGATGTACAGCTTTTAGGCTTACTTGGGAGCTTAAAGGGCATTACCGCAAACTCCGTTGCCTCTCAGTGCGTACTAAAGTTATGCGAAGGAGGAGAACTTCAGATGATTAACAAGAGCGATCCTCAGCAATTTCAGCAATTCTCGGCACATTTTATTGGCAACACTGATCAAGCACAAGCTTGTAACTTTGCATCATTTGTTCCTCCCAGCGAAAGCCTTCCTCTGCAGGTGAGAGAGTTTATCAATGATGATTCATGTTTATACTTCCTTTCTCAATTAATTAGTACAATCCAATTCCAACTTTTTCTCTATGGATGGAATTAACAGAGAGCAGAATGGATCAAGTACCTTGGAGTTTACGCTAACCTGGAATATAAAGCCAATCAAGTGTACAAAGCTGTAAGTACTCACACTCCATCTGTACAATTATGCTGTGGTAAAGAGATAATTTTCACATGCATCTTCCGTGGATTATTTAGCTGCGAAATTCTGATTTTGTATGAATTTTCATCTCATTTCTGCATATCTTTCTAGGTTAAAGAAAATTATTTGTGCCTGGCCAGGGTTGCTGCAAGCAAAGCTTCATCAGTCAAACCAACAGTTGCCTGGATGGAGTACAATGATGTTTGTATACTCTTATCAAGGCTTTTTACTGCTTTTAACTTTCCAGATAACACAAATAAAACAGAGTTCCAATTCTGAATTCTCATTTTCTTGCATTTGATCCTGCATTTTGAAAAAAACAAGCTGCACAAATCAATCTTAACTAAATACCGTTCAGATCGAACACTCCTTCAACGATTTCTACACGATTAGCACTGTCATGTATAACTTGACATGTCCTGACAAGAATTTGCTCTTTTTTGGCAGAATAT
Source organism: Lenwebbia sp. NSW1173648 (assembly GCA_029784005.1). Lineage (NCBI taxonomy): Eukaryota > Viridiplantae > Streptophyta > Magnoliopsida > Myrtales > Myrtaceae > Lenwebbia > Lenwebbia sp. NSW1173648. The sequence continues at coordinate 25,293,929 of JARCGZ010000009.1, read as the reverse complement.
TTGGTCCTTTACCAAGGAAACACTCAAAATGAAGGTATGTCATGATAGCAATTGGTTTCCTAAAACAAGTGTGCAATACAAAAGGCAGCCTTGAATCTTGTAAAGTTAAAGAGACATGCACAAGTGCTAGTCTAGCCATTACAAGGATGGTTACGAAAGCCAACAAAATTTTGCAAGTACAAAATAGGCAGATGCACTTGAAGGAGCTCTAGTTTTACTAGCTCTAGATTAAGGACAGAAGATGAAGGTGTTGAATTCTTGTGTTGAATTCTTATTCCCCTTCCCTTTCGGAGATGTCGAGTTAATTTCAAATTGAAAATGCTTCCTCTCCTTTTTCTTCACTTACTTAGCTAAAGTCATCGATTTATTTCATATGAATGATGTTTTGAAACAGTACGTGGAGGATGCCGGGGGAGAGAATGTGGATGAATCGATCAGCAAGATCACTTACAACATCTCCAATCCTGATGATTTGGAGCAACTGCATGCCATCTTATGCGTAAGTCCATGCCTAGAGATAACTTTAGATCCCTCACCTTTGTGCTTCATGCTTTATCTGAGATCATAATTCCATGAAATACCTGAAACTCGATTCGTGCTTGAAGTATGACTGCGTCGCTGATTATTTTCTAACTTGGTCAATTCCCTTTCTGGTGTAATCAGACTGTTGATGTGGTCATCGACGGAACGTACACTTCCAATCCCACCGGCTACACAATGTCAACTTTTGTTGAGAATGTAGCAGTTGCAGATACCTCTTGTTTTGCTTTCCTTGCAAATCAAAGCCTGTGGAGATATGATAAAAGATTGCACAACACCAGCAACACTCTTGGTAAGTACTAAAGTAGCCAATTTTTATCTAGATAGGGTTACAACAAACTCCAACTGAGAAAGAACGTGACAATAAGAATATAGTCTAAGCTTGCTCGACTTTTGACATTTTAGCAAGAACTGACTATATGCAATAAGTCATTGGGTACTCGAAGACTCCTGGACAACCGACTGTTAACAAAAGAAAAGGAGAACAGGGATCATACCAAAGTGTTTAATCTATTAAACATATTTATTTGAGTGATACATAGTACTTGTCTTCTGGGAAGGTGCTAATACAATTTCCCTTGCCTTTGGGATTTGTATAATCGAAGATTGGTTCGACGGAGCAGTCTCCCAACCTCAGTTGGTTCTCGCAGATCTTATGGAAGCTTTATTCCCAACAGGGAACTATACTGCTGTTTACTTTAGGAATCTAGCCAAGGTAAATTGCTCAACTTTTTTTGTGGAAGAATTTTATACTGTCCCCTGCAAGTTCAAAACACAGTTTTCACAAGCGTTATTAGTAGGACAATGACGTATGTAGCATGTGCCAGACATTCTAATATCGGTTGTTGAAATTGCGCCTTTCACTGAGTTGGACAAGATGAATTGTTTCTTCCCCCCTTCTCAAGTAGATGAAACCACGGATCATTTTGACTATTAGCACTAACTTGCGAGTTTCAAATGCAGGAAGAAAGTGTCGTAAATATAACCCCCGACATGTGCGATAGTGATACCTCGATAGCTATGGAGCCTATTATCATACCTTGCTCGTGATTCCTCGTAATTCTACTGTTGTCATCAGTTTTTCTTCAACTCATGTCATTTGATCTTGTGTTTGACTAGTTTTCAAGAGATCAGAGGTGTTGTTTCAGAATGAGGGCATTGTTATCTTTGCTTTGTAATTGCTTGTAATCAATGTTCAATAGCCTTGACATTTCTGTACATGATGCTGGTACTTCACAAAGATCGCGTTGCAGACGGACAATCCAGAATTAACAGTATGAACAAGCATGAAATTGGTTAGCAGCAAAAGCAAGTGGAAAGAGCGTAAAACCGATCGAATTGTCTACACGAAATTCAGCAAAGAGATGCTATCTTGGTAACTAAGCATGGGACAATCACCATCTTCAGCTCATCCCTTCACAAGCATGGAATAAGTGCAGACAAACATCTCCTCATGATATTACGTTAGTGTTTTGGCCAAAATAATCTTAAATTCTCCGTATTAAACAAGGGACATGTCCGACCAACAAAACAAGGGACATGAATCTGTTTTGAGGTGGGCTTACCAGAGCATTGGGCCGGACTCCGAATCCAAATCAGGGGCCGGGTAGGGCTCATTTCCCTCGGGGAAGCATTAGCACATCCACCGTACACGTGTCCAAATCAGATCCGCCGATGCTCTGGACATAATTCTTTCCAAAGTCGAGCCGTCGTTCTACTGTTTCTAGGGTTTGTGGTCGTGCCTCATCTGCCTCTGTTCTATATAAAACGAGGGCTCCGGGGGAAGTCGATCGCAGTTGTAGTCTACGACCGTGAAAGATCGTCCTTCTCCTGCGGCGGTTGAGGAGGGAATCGATGGCTTCTTCCTCGTGTCCTCTGTGTGTTTTTTTTTTCTTTTGTTTTTTGCTGCTTCTGATTGATAGAGCGAACCGTGAAAGCGTCAAATACTGATTACCTGCGCTGTGACTCCCCGTGAGCGTTGTGTATGAGCTGACGCTAGATTCGTCCATGTCTGCCTCCGCTTCTGCCTCGTAGTGCGTTCTTCTCTCGCTCTACGATCGGGCAGATTGGAGACATTCGGTTAGAAAAAGAATGCTTTTCCGAAAGTGATGCCTCTCGAGTGTTTGCTGAAATGTTTCTGTGGAAGAGGGGGGTTTGGAGGTGATGACTATTTCCCCAGATGATCGACGCTGATTATACTGTGCTACTTTAGCGTTCCTCTTTGTTGAGGAACCAAGCCAGTCTTGCTGATCCATTTCACTCCTCTTCCATGAAAAAGTTGATTTTTTTGCACCGATTGAAGTTTCCTTTTTGTCTCGCTCGATCGATTCGCTTAAGTCGACAAGGAATTGGGTTTTTAGCTGATTTGATTTTAGGGAAGAACTTTGCATCGGCACGGCAGATTAGGACATTGGATTAGGGTTTCTTGGGTTTGAGATAAGGTGGAGATGATGATTATTTCCCCAGATGATCGACGTTGATTAAACTGCGCGAACTTTTTCTCTTGTTTGAGAAATCCAAGCCAGGTGTCTGATCCATCTTTTCTCAGACCTTTCATAAACCCTAAAGAAAATTAATCTCAATAAATCCGCCGGACTTAACAAAAAATATTTTTTTACGAGAATATTTAAATATACATGAAAATAAGTAATATGAATTATCGTTTTTACTTAATATGAAAAAAATGAATTTCAAATTATTTACTTTCTGCAAAATAAACGAAGGTAAACTTTTCAGAGAAACTCAAGAAATTGAACTAATAATGAGTTAGATAGTTAGTTAATGGTCGACTTTTATTTTTTTGTTGAAAGTTAATGGCTGACTTGGTTAAATTTTAGCCAGAATTCAAGAAGACTACATAGTTCACTCCAAAACCCTGAGATTTATAAATGCTTCTATCAGAAACATTTCTTGTCGGTTTTGGCATCAGGAAAGATGGATGAAGCATCGAATGGGAAAACATTTGAGCTTTTGCACAATAGCCCTTGAGAGCATGGTAAATCAAGCTCGGACAGGAAAAATCGTTCATCTCATACAAATCCTATTGATCTTTAAGCAATTGAATCAGAGGGACCATTGCAGAGTGTGCTGGTTACAGTTCAAGTAACTAGCCATTGCGAACTAAAATGTTCCGAAGCCAGTTGCAAAAAAATTCATAGCCCGAGACTGGACATGCTACTGACACAAAATGTAAAGTGCCGGAATTTACTAAACGAGAGGAGAAGAAGAGAGGAAGAAAAAGATTCAAGTACACCTATGTTTTATATAAAGTGTACACGACCGTAATGTCCTCATTTATGTAGAAAGAAATAAAACCTAGAAAATAAAATCGACACACTCAAAGTACACTCCAGTTAAATGGGATGCGGAGGATCAATACAGTCAATCACATTGGAACAATAAGTGATACAATCATCAAGGGTTCTCTTATACCTCAGCCTCCACTGAACTGCTAATTTCCACCTCTCCAATGCCCTTTCGATCTTCCGAGACATAGATTCTGCAACACTGGCTCCGCTTCGCAGGCCAAGGCTTTCTACAAAGTCACGGCCATCAGCTCCAAGTTTCGAAAACACGTCAAAAAGCTCCACAGGGGTATCAATACCATCCACTTGGTTGAGGCCACATAGGAGACGTTGGTCATCCTCAACCGAAGTGGGCAGGTTTTGCAGAACGGTATCGCAACACTTTAACATTAGGTGCATAACACGCATCTCATTCTCTGGAGAGAGTCGAGACCCTGAATATGCCAGATGTCCCACAGACCTCCGCTGGTTTGAAGGGGTGGCCCATAGTCTCAACGCCGACAACAGCGCATAAGAAGGCTCGCCACCTTGATTAATGTACAGAGATTCTGTAGGCCATGAGCTGCAAGAAGACACCCCAGGTTCGAGGGGAATGTATACCTTGTTGTTTGGATTGTTGTCGAGAAGAAAACCATAATGCTCCAGCAGCTCCAAGTTAGTGTACATTCCATAGCTCAAGAGAACCTGCATATGCCAACCATACTGATTATGCGACCAAACAGAATGGTCCAGCTGAAAGGTGCACCGAAACTATTTTTGACCTATTAACGTGATAAAAGTAGGCCAGACTAGGTGGTTTCTTTTTTAAAACGCCATAGTTTATCTTGACTGAGTAGACAATTTACTAAAGACATCACAAACAAGCCGTTACACTCGAAACTGAACTTTTTCATTTTCAGGTAAATACACTATTTGAAGAAAGTTACGACATCAGTTATTTTAACATCATCAAACCTAATGGGGAGAATTACACAACAAATTTATGGAAACAAGATACTCTGCAAGCGTGGGCTTCAGATCCAACAGCCAGATTGAAGAACAAAACAGGAAATGGCAACCCCTACTTAAAAAAGATAGGTCACCATAAGTACCATAGATGGGCATACATGTTCAAGTGGTAACTCGGGCTCGATCTTTCTTCACTGACTTAGATTACTGGCAGAGCCAAAACTCTGAAGCCTAAGTAATTTCGCCACAATATTAACTGCAACAGGTAAGATGCACTAAGTAGTTGAATGCCCACATCCATATGCCAAGTGCAAATATTCCAGCGAAACTGTGAATTGCTAATGCAAGCGAACAACTATGATCAAGGATTGTCCCACAGCGACACATAAAGGAATATCCAATAGTATTTCCTACAAGAAAAACAGGGCTTGAGGCCTTATCCTTCTGCTCCAATAGTGGATGCTCGACAGAAATTGCAAAACTGCTGGATGTTTAGTGGTATATACACCTGGCCTCTAAGTTACTTTGATCTGGCTTGTGGTTGCACGGAAGTTTCTTTTGTGAATGAAGGTGAAGTTGAACTTGCCAGCCTCTTTCAAACAAACCAAGAGCCAGGGAAAAGATATGGGCCAGCAGCAGTAGAAGTAGAAGGTACAAACAATCAATTTTACGAATATGATTTCCAAATCGTTATTACCCTGAAACAGACGCACCCTAATTGAAGATTTTCGAATGTTGAAGTCAGAAAGGAGTCCCTGTATTTGAAAGGGGAATTTGCAAGGGAACTGCAAACAAGTGTCTGCTAAAGGAAACTGCTTTCTGAATGAGCAATTGAAAGAGAACCACAACCCAAAGAAAACTAATGAAAGTAAAATCAAGGACCTTAAATTTTTAAAGGTAACCATGAAAGCTTGTGCATTCAACGTTTTGATTTACAAATCCAGGAAATGATTCAAATAGAGAACATTTAAAAGTGCCCACTAAAAGAGAGACCAGTGTTACCAACGGAGCTTTTGGAACTTAAATAGAGATAGGCTGTGCCCTCAGATAGCCAGCCCCTGTAAGAACACTTCAAAGGATCTTCAAAGATTTAGACTTTTTTTTTTGTCAGAAATGTGTAGACCTTAAATAAGACATGCTTTTACTGTGCCCAATTAGAAATAACTATGTCGTAGTCCTGCATCATTGTCCTCTGACTAACAAAGTACACAGCTAGAATTCTGTTCAACTATGTCAAAGAAAACGTAATTTTTCAAACTAAACAAAAATTCAATAGACATATCTCTAACCAGATACTTGCAGCCACATTTTACAAAGCATAACAGAAAGAAGACCCATTTCTCTAAATTTCCATGGGAAACTAGGCCCTGGACCTTGGTGATCAAACAATGCAAGTTATCCACGAAATATTCACAGAAAAGTTCTCTTAAATCAATCTCACCCTCCACTTCATTGATCAGCCACAAAACTTCTAAGGCTAGTCTAGAGTATTGGCACCCCCAAGTACTATAATGAGTTTCCACATCATAGACAAAATAATGACAAGCAAGAATGTTTCTGAGGAACAGATGCAGGAACTACAGAAAACAGTTCGAAACATATAATTGGAAAGCTTGCTACGCAGAACTTGCATTTATTGCATCCTGAAGCTAGATGCCAAAACGAGGACAAAAAAGAAGGCATCGATTACGTTGATTCTCTAATAGCAATCACAAAATCATGCTGCTTTATGAGAACACACACTTTCAGGTGATGCAAGAGATGTTATAGTACCTGTTCGCCTCTCACGTAATGCTGTCTAGCATAGAAGCAATAAGCGTTAACACTTTCTTCAAATCCCCCATCTGTCAATCGCTGAGGAAGAGTGTCCAACTGCTCCGATTTCGAGTTATATTCAGCTTCCTTAGAGCACAAAGAACCAACTTGCAGGGACCTTGTAAGAGTTGTATTGTCTGCTTCTGCCAAATCCCCTCCAGGCGCAGCATAGTTGAACAAGTCCCCAACAGGACATAAACATCCAGCTTCATCCCATGGAACGTGCAATGTCCTTGAGGATATCTAGAATACAATCAAGATTTCAAAGTTTAATATGTTGAAATGAAGAAGCTAGAAACATAAAACCAAAAACGACTATGGCCCTATGGGGAATGACATTGCAGATAAATGATTTTCAAGTATGGGAAAAGATAACGAAGGTTTTCAGTTCGTGAGTTGCAGTAGCATAAGGCCAAAAACGTTTGTCCAAAAATTATATCTAATAGACAAAGTTGCAGGAGAAGACCTTATCACATGCATGTATGAACACATAAGTTATGGAACATCAACTATGCCAGAAAAGAACAAGTAACCTCACAGTTGCAGAAGCCCAAAGCCAACTTTTGAAAGTTAGAAGTCTAGGCTTAAACTTAAGTTCCTCCATAAGTGCACGAGTTTCTTGCCATTCTGCCTCGGCCTTCCATCTGGCCTTCTTGGCCACCCAAATTGCATCATCCACCTATCAACATGGGAAAACCATTTCTAAATAAAGACAAAGTAAATTCATACAAAAGATATGCAAGAAATTGTAACTGTAAGTGCAAGTATATAAGTTGAACCTGGAAAGCTTGCACTTCAAACTGCCTGAAAGTTGGAAGTGTGCTGTAACTTCTGGGAAGGTTCTTTAAGTAAGGGTACCACCATGATTTCTTCCCTTTACCCACTTCATATAGCAAACAAACAGTCAAAGTCTGCATTTCAAACGCAACAATCAAATAAACACGAATCTAGATATTCAGCATATACTCTGATTCTGAATCTTTGATCAACTACACAATTTGAATCAGGAGGAAAAGAAAAAAAACTACAATAGGGTGTAGTTCGTTTCACATCATTGTATTGGTGTCGATTAGTTGCATCACCACGTAATCGTCAATTTGCTCCAATATGACGGAGAGTTGTTTTCACAAACAAATGGGTCGAAACATGTAAATGCAGGTCCGTTTCCAGTTTATTCATTTTCCTGTCATGTAATATTCCTACTTGAGTTTCCACTCCATTCGTGTGGTGTCGGAAATCCATATGCTTTTATTGGTGAAAAGGGTGATTTCAAACTGCAAGCATAATTTCTGCACACAAAAAAAAAAAACTGCAAGCATAATCACCTGAGCGGAGGAGAGAGGGGGACGATTCTTGACGACAGAAGAGAGACATTGATCATCCATCAAGAGCCTCTCTGTGGTCAACAAGCATGACTTAGGAACCTTCAACACCATTTCACCTTTCCTAACATCACGAACTGCACCCAACCCTCTTCTGCAAACACAAAGCATCGTCCTATTACATCAGGTAGCAAAATATGGAAAATTGATGGGAATAAGGAGACTCGAGAAAGCAGTCATGTCTTAGCAACTGAAAGCAGATGAAAACCAACGCAACATCGACATACCCGCCTGCTTCGGGGAAGTCGGAGACGGAGAGAGTGTGGCCGAGACAAGACACGGTACGAGGCTGCGCCGCCGTTTTGGGAGGGAAAGAGTCAGACACTCCAAGCTCGCAACCCCATTTCAACAAGCTCTCAACTCCTCCCTCTTCCTCGCCGTCTCCCTCCATATTGTCCGGTTCACCCTGTAGTCTAACACTCCCCTTGCGTTGCCTCTACTCGATGAAAAGGAAGAGTTTTTTCGTTCTTTTTCTTCTGTTTGTACTTTAAGAAATCTTGAATTCCATCTCAAATACTAGAGGAGAGAGAAGGGAATGAAAGTAACGAAATTTAATGCATTCACGGAGTTGCGCAGTTACTTTGAACGTATCCAGATGTAGGTCAGAGCAAGCGGTGTAAAACGAGTCGTGGGCCTTTTCGTTATCGCGATTTTTGGGCTCTCAGAGTAACTTTCTCCCAGTACTCTCCTGAAAGACACCAAGTTGGGCTACGGAAGAACCCTAGCCTAGTCAAGAAAAGTAGGTGACAATCCTGACAGATGTCAAAATGGGTTGTGAAAAAGGCCCAAGTCAAGAAACTGGGTAAGAGTTTCCGGTTCCTATCCAATAGGGATCCGCATCACTCATCGTATCATCTTCTATCAACAATTAGGCCCCTCTTATGATGCACCGTCGTCTCACATTTGCACCTGCCATGAGCCGGCACTAGTTCAGGGAATCTATGGACAGGCTTGGCAAGGAAAGGCAGGCGATGCGCGTAGTCGTGTCCCAGGTTCGGCCGAGAGCTCAAGGCCCAAGCCCAACTCGAACTGGAACCGCTGCCATGTCATTTACGTCTGTGCGTGTCTCATCAGAAAATATCAACTACTACTCACACCTTGCTGTGTTTTTATCAGATTATGCGCATGTTACTGTGCTTCTTTGTCGTCTGGCCGATGCTCCGGATCAACAGTTATCGCTAAGCACAAAGGAAAAACAAGAGTTCCAATACAAAAGTAGAGGCACTGTCGAACCAAGTGCTACGACATTCACGGACCCACCATGTTCCTGTCTGCCAGGAACATGGTTGATACGGCTCTGGGACTGGGATGATTCTGGCCTTCCGTTTCCTATGCCACGAATTGTGTTGGGAACGCGCAGTAGAAATCCAATACCTTCACCTAGAGAGATCGCCAAGAGAGAGCTTAAGTCCCAACTTGTCAACATATCCAATTAGACTCACCTTCACTCAAACGCTTAACCCAATGAGTTATGGGCCACCTAGGATACATTAATTGCTCCACACCACACCACTTATCAGATGTGAGACTTCTTTAACACAACTTACACGTGCATCCTAACAATCTCCCCCTCATGTGTGAACTTCAGTGTTAGGTTTACTCCCCCTTAATTCAAATAACCATCTACATCAATATATCTCAAAATCTCCATCAATGCTCATCGAGTCTACGTTGCTACACCACAGTGCCCATCGGCCCGGAAACCGCGTTGATCACCAGATTCCTTCCTTGAAATGTTCACCAAACACTAATACATATTGGGAGTGGGCCCCCAATCAACCATTGGCTCTGATACCAATTGTTGCTCTGATACCAATTGTTGAGCGGAACAAGTGATCGAATAATAAATATATATAACAAGAAAATAAATCGGACACCAGATATACGTGCGTCTTTACGTACATGGGAAGAGCAGCAACGAATTCCACTACAGAACAAGCGATACAATCGAAGATTACAAATCACGCTCGAGTCACTCAAACACTCTCAGTGTTTCCTAGCCCCAATTACATCCAATAACTCACACAGTGTTTAGCCTTAATTCCTTACGAAATAATCTCTCAATCTCACGAATGAATTATATGCAAATTCTTACCACAAGAATTTCTCGGCTCGAACACAAAATCTTCTTGAATGTAATTCGCGATGAAACCTTCTCTGTACGAAGACCCACTTTCAAGCACTCAGCGCCTATGGTACGTCATTCATAAATTGACCACACGGCACTCTAAAAGAAAATTGATGCTTTGGCCTTCGAGAGACTTTTAACCATGGCGTCAATTGATATATAAGCAAAACAAAGCCACACGTATTAGAGAGAAAGGAACAAAATCCTAAAGGGATTTGGTCCAAGATTTGGACTTTCTTATTTCTCTTTTCTTTAATTCTTTCTCTGACTAAATATTTCCTTTCCTTGTTTACAGAATCTTTTACACCAAAAAAAAAATATTTGGATTCCATGGCAAATAATTGACGTCCACAAATAATAATTCTTTCCTCTCAGTTCAGATTTTCGCTTCGGGCTCAAATTCGAGAAATATTTTAACTATCTCTACCTTGGATCGACGTTTGAGCCAAGTCATAATCGCTTCGCTAAAAAAATTCGAACTGTAGTGCTACTCCCCCACAGCCCCCATGGACTCAACCGCCACAGATATCTTCCAAGTTCAAGCTACGTTTGAACTTCGTTATAACCGTGGACCTTATCAGAATACCAACTACGCATGCACCTTTAACTGCTCTACAAGAACTTTTTGACACAAGCTTCTCTACCACAGATAAAGCAAAACCATCACTGCATCAATATATGTCAGGAGATCGATTACGTACCTTGTCAATATCAGCAGTTACAGCAACCGTTGGCTCTATAGGCTCCACCTCGCTACAAGCATTATTTGTGTCGATTACTTCACTAGTACTCGCTACCTTAGGAATTTCTGGTTGCAACTCCACCTCAAGCTGAACACTGTTCAGATCCGTATAAGCACTGCTATAATTACTCATAGTTAGAAGTATAGGATACTCGGCAAATGTAACTTCTCTGCTGATAATAAGTGAATTTAACTCCGGGCACCACAACCGATAACCCTGCTCACGTTGTGCATAGCCTAGGAACATGCACTTTTTTGCCCTTCCATCAAGCTTACCATCACTAACTCGAATATAACATGGACAACCAAATATTTTAATAACAGAATAATCAGTAACGTTACCTGACCCCACTTTTTCGGGAGTCTGATATCCAATCGCAGTCAATGGGGATCTATTCACCAGGTAGCTCGCCATACTAAGCGCATTCGCCAGGAATCTCCTAGCCATACCAGCACTAGAGAGCATTTTATGAGCCGTCTGTAGTAATGTTCTACTCATCAGTTTTGCAACATGTCGTGGTTCATTTGCACTAGTGCAGTGTCTCACTATGCCTTCCTTCATGCAGAATTCATTTAACAGCTTCGAACAAAACTCCATGCTTTTGTCAATCTGTACATGCTTGATCGTTTTACCAGTCTCCTTTTCTATCAAAGCTCTCAACTGCCTAATCATGACAACAGCATAAAACTTGTGCCTTACCACAAACACCTAGGTCTTCCTCGAGTAGTCATCACAATTGTTAACATAAATCTGGCACTCTTCCTCGAACGAACATCTAAGTGAAGTAATTCTGCAATTTTCGTGGTTTCTTTGACAATCACACTAAACTGCACTTTTTGCCGTTGATTTAAATCACAGTTCCTGTATATATTTAGTTCATCAACAATATAATCGCATAGTAAATTTCTTTCACTTTGAACCTTCAGGCTTCTCTCGCTAATATGCCCCAAACGCATATGCCACAATTTAGACTCTCAAACAGATGCATCTGACGTCTCCGCAATGAATTCCGTCACTGTCTCACCTTGAAGCTCATACATGCCATTATGCTTGATTTCTGTCATTATCACCAAAGCACCTCGAATAACCTTCAAAATTCCACATTTTGAAGAATATCGACACCCAGCTGACTCCAGGGCACTCAAGGAAATCAGATTTTTCTTCAACTCTGGAATATGTGTCACTCCAGTCAATGTCCTCACAATACCATCATGCATTCTGATTCTAACATCGCCAACACCTACAACATTGCATTTAGCGTTGTTCGCCAACTGCACTTTACTACTATCCATACATTGATAAGTAATGAACCAGTTCTTGTTTGGTGTAGCATGAAAAAAACAACCAGAATCCATAAATCCATCTGCCAAATGACGAATCATCAGTGACAGACAAGACAAATCAGCATTATCTAAATTATAGTCAGTTATAGCTGCAACATCATCAGTAGATTCAACTTTAGTTCTCTTACCCTTCTCGTTTTTCAGCTTAAGGCAATCCCTTCTAAGATGCCCCCTCTTGCCACAAATCCAACAGATAGCACTACCAGTCCTAGACTGACTACGTCTATTCATGTTTATACTACTTTTGCTAACACGAGTACTAGTTCTTCCTCTATTTTCACCTACTAAAGCAGTAGATACAGATTCACCAGATTTTCTTCTACGGATGTCCTCACTCAGAATTAATTCTCGAATCCCATCAAACGTTAAACTTGTTGACCCAGAAGAATTACTAACAGCAGCAACAGCAGTATTCCAACTATCAGGCAATAAGGATAATAAAATCAAAGCACATACCTCATCTTCAAAGTTAATATCAACTGAATTCAATTGACTAACAATCACATTGAATTCATTGATATGATTAAAAATCGACGCACATTCGCTCATCTTTAAGTTAAACAGACGTCGCATCAAATAGACCTTGTTGATCGCAGAGGGCTCCTCGTACATATCCGATAAGGTTTTCATCAAACCAGTAATGATATTCTCTTTCACTATATTAAACGCGACGTTTCGAGTCAGCCGAATAACACCCATCGCTCGTCTATCCAGTAATTTCCAATCAGCTTACTTCATCGTATCTGGCTTCTTATTTGATAAAGATAATCCTCAATTTGCATCTTCCAAAAATCAAAATCCTTCCCATCAAATCTGTCGATTTTCACTTTAACTTCTTCTGTCGCCATCGATTCGCTTTAAGTTCAGCCAAGCCTAGCTATACCATAAATCAAAATCCATCCCATCAAATTTGTCGATTTTCACTTTAACTTCTTCTGTCGCCATCGATTCTCTTCAAGTTCAGCCAAGCCTAGCTCTGATGCCATTTGTTGGGAGCGCGCAGCAGAAGTTCGATACCTTCACCCGGGGAGATCGCCAAGAAGGCGTCCAAATCCGAGCCCGTCAACATATCCCATTGGACCTACTTTCACTCAAAAGCTTAAACCAATGAGTTATGGACCAATTAGGATATATTAATTGCTTCACACCACACCACACCACATCACACCACTTACCTGATGTGAGATTTATATATCACAACTCCTGTGTGTATTCTAAATAATCACAATGCTAATAGGGAGGGAGGGAGGGTGGGGACAACAACAACAATGTGAAAAAGTCTTAAGATAAGGAGTAACCGAAAGTAGAAGTCAAACAAAGTGAAAAAGGGCTGCGTGGCAACGAGCTGACCATGAACGCACTTACAAAATGCGTGGACGAGAGGCAGACCAGAGCGATGGGGTTCGTGCTCTTTTTCCATACAATTTCCCCCCACTTCCCGACAAATAGAGGGTCGGTCATATCCACACGACCGACTTCCTAATGCTCCATCAATTACTCTCCCTATTTCTTCCATTATAAACATACTTTTATCTTTAATCACAATTCCACAACAATACATGCAGATTTCTTCTCCTCAGATTACACATTACCCGTCCCTCGGCTTATGCTTTTTCCTTTATCTAAAAGCGGCGTGTATTTGACTGTGCCCGGTGTTGCAAATGTGTGATAATGGTACATTCCCCCTCTTTCCCCTCTCTTGCGCTCTCTCTATTCGACGTATAAATAATCTTTAAGGGGGTATAATTCAAAGATCTATATAAAGTACATTCAAGTAGTCATGAAATGGAAACCTTGATAAGAATTCATTTACCAAAATTAAAAAAGGCGTTTGAGTCCTAGTATGAAATGGAGAAATTCCTTTTCGTCGTTTTCCTATTTTCGCAAGAAGAGGTTACTGTTTTGAGTAGATGCTGAGCGCATGAAAGGGTGGGGGGGCGGGCACCACCACCACGGAGATCTTGTCCTGGTGAAATCATCAATCAGGGGAGGACACGTGGACAAGGCCACCTCCATCTTTGATAACGTTATCCCCCACTCATTGGGCAACTCTTCCACGCGTCCTTCGCTTCGGTGTCTGGACAGATACACTGTGTCTGAGTCTGTCACTACCTTTTCTTTCTTGTTTGTTATTTTATTACAGTGCTCCTAATCGGGATTCGGGAACATGAGCCTCGTGTCTTGTTTAAAAATAGTGTCTTTTTTTTCAAATATGAATATACCCCCGGCCATTTGATGGAACACCGACCTGGGAACCTTGACCTACCACGGGTCAAACCACGAGTGAAAAGGCTGAACCAATCGCCGTTGAGAGCGAGAGCGAGAGAGCGAGCGAGCGAGAACCAGTGAGTGCTCCGATCCATCCCCTGCCCCACTAAGCACAGAAGAGGGGGCAAAACGAAGGGGAAAAAAAAAAGCAGCAGCTGCAGAAGCAGAGAAGCAAAGAGGCAAGAAAACGTCGCCATAGTCTCGAACACTCAAGAGCGTGGTGGTTGTTAGTTTTTTCCTCTGTATTCTATCCATTGTTTCTTTGTTGCGACGTTGATATTGGGAAGTTCCACGCTTTTTAGTTGATTCGTGGGATTGAGTGGAGCCACTGATTCGATTCAAGGGGGTGTATGTGGCGAGGACATGTGGGGCTTCTTCTTCACCATGTCACCGCATAGGATGTCATCACGTATGGCGTATGCTTCTCTTTCCTTTCGATGACCCCTCCATTCTTTTCTGGCCATTTTTATTGCGCTTGTGTTGGGAGTGATTGAAGCGCGTTCAAGAGAGGGTGCGAGTGTGAGTGCTCTTTCATTGAGACAGGGAAGGAAAGTGGGGAAAGAGAAAAAAGAAAACTTTTTCATTTATCCCTTTAAACCATCACGGGCCGTGGTTTTCACCTCGCCTCCTCGAAGATTTAGGCCCGATAATCATGTGACGGATTGCCGTTCATGTGAGTGAGGTTTTTGTTTCTGACGATCTTGTTTTTTTTTTTTGCTCTCTCTCTTGGGCATTTCTTAGCCCTTCTGATTTGATCGCAGAGTTCTCTCTTGACGGAGCTTGGTCTTTTTGCTGCTCCTGAGCTCCACTCTCGTGCTGGGTCAGCTCGGTTTTACGAAATTCTTGATCCTCCACTCGCAGCGTGCAGTGAAGTGTAGTGAATTTATTCGAGTTTGGCAAAATGCCCACGACATTATCATGGGTTGCGACTGCCCTCAACCCGGAGACTATCCCCACGAGCCTCGGTTTTGTCGACTCGTTTCGCTTCTCGGATTCGTCAAGCTTCGTCCTTGGAGAGAGGCGGCAAGTGTTCAGCCACAGGACTAAGAAGGGTAGAAGCCAGAAACTGAGTTGGTGCTCGATAAGCAGCACGAGCTCGCCCTCGAGCTTGACTACGAGCCCGACAGCGGGGGAAGAAAAAGCCGCGGCGGCGGTGTCGTCCGAGCAGAGGGTGAACAGCGTGGTGCTGAAGCAGGCGGCTCTGGTGAGCGAGCGACTGAGGTCAAAGGCCAATCTGGAGGTCAAACCCGATATTGTTCTTCCGGGAACTTTGAGCTTGTTGAGCGATGCTTATGACAGATGCGGCGAGGTCTGCGCTGAATATGCCAAGACCTTTTACTTGGGTTAGCCAAATCATCCTTCTTTATCTGCTTTTCTCATACGTATTATCAAACTCCTTTGATATTCTTATGGGTTCTTTTCATTGTTTCTTCCAGAAATTGATTTGATTTTGGGTCAGTATAATCCGGTGATTTGATCTTATCTGCTTGTTTTTGGGTTTGCAGGGACGTTGCTCATGACTCCGGAAAGGCGAAGAGCTATATGGGCGATATATGGTGGGGTTGATGCTGTGACCTCATTTTTTCAGAGTACTCTATTGAAAGTCTCCATAGCTTTACAGGTTTTACTGGTTTGGCCTGTTTCAAAGAGATTTTTTTTTTAGCTAGTGGAGGGTAATCATCTCCTTATTAGCTGGTAGGCAACATTGGCTGATCACATAGAAAGCAAAAACTAGAAAAGGAATTTCAGTGCCTGAAGCTAAGTGACCCCAGGTCCCTGTCAAAGGCAACGAATTTGGTGGTTGCTTCTTCAATTAGTAATCTGCCGTTTCTTTGTTTATATTTGGCATGTGAAAGTTTGGTACTTCGGGCCAGTTTCACTTTGGTTGGCTGAAGCTTGTGTATGCGACTAGAATGCTGTTATCATCCATTGATGTTGACTTTTCACATACGCTGCTCGTAGTGGACGGTCAAAATATTCTTGATTTGGCCCTACATTATGCAGTTTCTTTTAACCTCTGTCATTAATTTTTATGTATAACTTCTGCACTAGTATGCATGGATGTTTTTGTACGTAGATGTAGTCCTCGTTCTTAAAACTGTTGATTGCAGTTTGGTGCAGGAGGACTGATGAACTTGTAGACGGGCCTAATGCTTCACACATAACACCTACTGCTTTAGATAGGTGGGAATCGAGGTTGGAAGAACTTTTTCAAGGCCGTCCATTCGATATGTTCGATGCTGCTTTATCGGATACTGTTGTCAAATTCCCAGTTGACATCCAGGTCTTGGATCTCCCTCAAGAAATCTTTTGTTGGTGAATTATGTCTGAGCATTTCATAAAACATCATAATTTGCTGCATATGGGGGTGGCTCATTCTCTCTAGTCTCCAAGTGAACTCTTTAGATATATCTCTGTTCTGTCATTTAGGATATGGCTTTGGAGCAGTTGCAAGTACAGTTATATCTGGAACATCATAGGAATATGAACTCATTTGGGTTGTTTAAACTAGTGTCAAGGAGGCATGCCATTGGGGCCTTTGTATTTCTGAAACTCTGACGCATGGTTTTGCTTTTGTTGTTGCAGCCATTTAAAGACATGATTGAAGGGATGAGGATGGACCTCAAGAAGTCACGATACAAGAACTTCGACGAGCTATATCTCTATTGCTATTATGTGGCGGGTACTGTCGGTTTGATGAGTGTTCCAGTCATGGGAATCGCACCCGACTCCCAGGCAATGACGGAGAGTGTCTATAATGCTGCATTGGCCTTGGGAATAGCTAATCAGCTGACAAACATTCTCAGGGATGTTGGCGAAGAGTAAGTTCAGACCCATCCTATTTCTCATATGCTTTAAGTATTACGTGTTTTGCTAAAATTGTCAAGAATGTCTTGCAGTGTAAGTGAAAGTAGGTTTTACCAAAGGCACTAACCATCCCATGATGAGGACAGCTGAGAGAAAGTCCCCTGGTTGATTTGAGTATTTGGGCGTATCATGAATAACTGAAAACTCATGACTTCTTCAATCCCCTAAGAACCCTATACATATCTAAGCCTGCTGCGTTTGTCTACAATATAATTGCATTTTATTTCAAGGAAAAGGAGCACTCTGAGGAATGGTTTAAGTAGGAATGGGATATGTGTGGTCACATTTCCAGACACAAAATCATATGATTCTCTCTCTCTCTCTCCAATGTTCGCAACCCTTCAGTTGGTTTGACAATGGTCGATCGTAAGTATATAACTGTCGCACCCTTAAATGACGGATTGTCTTGATATTTCCTTTTTCCAGTGCAAGAAGAGGAAGGATTTATCTGCCACAAGATGAGTTGGCCCAGGCGGGACTTTCAGACGACGACATATTCGCGGGGAAGGTAACAGATAAATGGAGATACTTCATGAAGAATCAGATCAGGAGGGCCAGGATGTTCTTCGATGAGGCAGAGAAAGGAGTGACCGAGCTGAATGCAGCCAGTAGATGGCCGGTCAGCCATCTAAACCTTCCTATCAATTGAAAAAACCAGAAGCCCATTTTCTTTCATTTCGGGTGGACGGATCTGGTGATAATATGTCGTGGTTTTGGTAAATGCAGGTATGGGCATCTTTGTTGCTGTACCGTCAGATTCTGGACGAAATCGAAGCTAACGACTACGACAACTTCACAAGGCGGGCCTATGTGAGCAAGGTCAAGAAACTAGCTTCTCTGCCAATTGCTTATACTAAGTCTCTCGTGGCTCCGGCCCGAGCATCATCTCCTCTTATCAAGGCATGACCAAATCAAACACAGTGATCAAATCAGCATGCATTTGTACATTAGAAATTGATATACTGCAAAAAAGTGGTCATAAATTGGTATTGATTTGTCTTTTAAATCTGTAAAAAAAAAAAGGGAGTGGAATTTTCTTCCTCTCGGTCAAGTTGTGAACCTTGTCTTGTTTCTCATGATAAAATTGGCATGGCAGTGTCGCTGTAGGAAAGACTGCCTCTGTTCATTAGAGTTGCAGAAATATTGAAACCACATTGAAGAGCTTCGCTACTTTGCAGGAATAACAAATCGGTAGAGTTTGGACAATTAACCATTTCACTACTTTGCTCAGTACACTTGAATTTGAGTAATTCTTTACTAGATAATGTCGCGAAATCTAATCGGTCTACGGTATATTATGGTACATTACAACTGTATGACATTTTGTCGTGTAAGATTGTGAAATCGTCATAGAAGTGGAAAAAAAAATCAGGCGGTAAATAGTTAGAGAGGGCAAGCTTCAACTGAGGAGCTATCGTGAACGAATCTCTGAACGATTCATGTTGTATTACCTAGTTAACTGCCTATCTCTTCTACCTAGTTGCTGCCTACCTCTTGTTAAGAGATTTCTTGACTGCCAAAATCTTGATGGGGATTGCGATGATGAGCTCGCCAATCTCATACCTTTCATATGGCGGGTGGTGCGGAGTAGTTATATTTCAAACCAAATATTCAATAGGGGGTGTTTGACCTATGTGCTAACATCCAAAGAGAATTGCTTGTCCCTCCCCACCTTTCGTACCAATAAAAATAAAATCGGCTTCCTATTCTCAATTCATACATACTTCTCACTTTTTTAACCACCGTAGACTTACACTTTTAGGCTTAATACCATAAAAAAAAACCTTCAACTTTGACTTTTATCCTAATTATACCTTTTGTCTCGTAAAAAATCTCCAACTTTAAGTCTAATCCCAATTCTAACGTAAACTTTTTTTGTCCCATAAAAAACCCTTAATTTTAGATCATGTCCCTTCTCTACTATAAAGTTTTTTTTTTGTCCCATGAAAAACTTTTAATTTTAGGTCATGTCCCAATTTTATTCTAACATTTTTACAGTCAGATAAACGTTACTTGAGTCACAAATCTATCTCCATTAGCCCTCCATCCAAAATTTCTCCTCGACAACTAAGCAATAAAAAACTCCTAAGCACAAGCTATTAGAGTGTCCCAAGCGCGAGCTCTCTGATCTCGAGAGATGAAACATTCTTAAGCACGAGAGATCGAAAATCGAGCGCAAAATCATTATGGGAGATTTTGACGTAGGGTTAATGGAGACAGATTTAGGACTCAAGTAAAAGTTGGTGATTTTTTATGAGATAAAAAAATTCGAGTAAAATTGAAACTAGACCTAAAGTTGAGATTTTTTTAGAGACAAAAAAATTTAGGGTAGAATTGGTATTGCACCTAAAGTTGAGGGTTTTTAATGAGACAAAAAAATTATGGTAGAATTGGGACTAGACCTAAAGTTGGGGGTTATGGACAAAAAAAAGTCTAGGGTAGAATTTTGACTGCACCTAAAGTTTGAAGTTTTTTATAAGACAAAAGGTAGAATTGAAACAAAAGCTACAATTAGAGATTTTTTAGGGTATTAGGCCTCCACTTTTACTTTTGTGAATTCTTCCACTACGAAACTCACATTTTGACTATCATTTCATTGGAACACTAGATTTTATTTAAAATATCAAGACATTGACCTGTAGTGTAGCGTATCATTTTTAAAACATAAATAATATTTGCCATGTTTTATTTTCAAAAGGAAAGAACTTAAAATCTATATATATATATATATATATATAGAGAGAGAGAGAGAGAGAGAGAGCTAAGTTGAAATTGTTGCGAAAGCAAGCGAGCAAATAATAAAATAAACAGAATAAGAAAATGAATCGAACAACAGATTTATGTGGTCCTACGTTCACGGGAGAGTAACAAAGAATTCCACCATAAATTAAGCGATGCAACGAATATTAAAACCATACTCGAGTCACTCAAACACTCTTAGTATTTTCTCAGTCCTCAATTATACTCAATAACTCACACGATGTTTAGCGCTCAATTACTCACGAAATAATTTCTCAATGTCACAGATGAATTAACAAATCTTACCACAAGATTGAATTAACTTCAATACTTGAATTCTTAGTGTAATTCCACGAACAAAACCTACTATCAAGCACTTAGACGGCGCTTCAACGATCACACGAGAACCAAAGACCAAGAATAATTTTACATAGCCAAGAAAGACGTTCAGAGGCCGACTTTAATAGGGGTAAGCGGTTTTAGGGGAAAATTACAAAAAAATTCTAAACCTATTGCAATTGTGTCAATTTAGTCCTAAACCTTTTTTTTGTGTGCCAATTCAGTATAAACCTTTTGCATTTGTGACAATTCAATCCATTTGGCCGGCAGGTGTTGACGTGGCAAAATGTTAATAATAATACTTTAATAATATTTTAAAAATTGCAAAAGAAGAAAAAAAAAGAAATAGATAATATTAGATATTATTAAAATATTGTTAAAATTTTGCAACGTTAGCGTCGGCGATGCCACGTCAGCACCGATCGGCCAAACGGACTGAATTGGCACAATTGCAATAGATTTACGACCTTTTTAGTAAATTTTCCTCGGTTCCAGAGTATCGATCTAGGTGCCACCTAGAATCTACTCGTCAAAATCGTGTCTCCAATTTTTTGGATCTAGAACCTACCTTGTCATACGTTTTAGGGTTTATTCAGGTTCTATCTGTATTCTTAATTGAATGATTGTAATGAATCATCACCTCAAATGACCAATATTTACTATGCTCCAACTCATATTTAGACACAAGAAAAATATGAAATATTAACAAAGTAAAAGTCTCAGTCATGGATATCGCCGGAAATGGCAGCTTAGACTAGTGGTTCCATATCACACACTCATCATGAGATGCCATGGAATATCATAGGATTGCGTGAAGACATAGAAAAGTGAACCTAGAATTTGCCAGTCGGAACCGATTCATCAATTTTTGGAATTTAGAACCTACCATGTATGCTCTAGAACTTGGAATTGGATCGACCCCCATTGATTCGGTTTTTCAGCTCCCGATATCACCCTGAAACCATGTTCATCCCTTAACGTGAAAAGAGAAGGAAATCCATGTACAGCTGGAAATTCGATCAACCCCATGTCTTGGACTTTCCTTTTTGTTTTCTTTTTTTGACCGGCTAAATAATTCGACTCCTACTTCAAGTAGGAAAGCTTGGCTTTTTGCTTTAGTATTCCAGTTCGAAAATCAATTCCAAATCCAACTTTCGAATTTTCCTTTAATCGACCAGATTTCCTTACAATTAATCTTGGATTAGATTTTATTCTCGGACTCAAACTCGAGATATATTTTAAAAGAAACAAACAATAACTCACGTTTATTTTCTATCAATTTTATGATTTATCGAGAGACATATCCTTAAATGGTGAAAGGTGGTAACTCGTTATATGGTATGCCGCAACACACAAGAACCTAAAAATTTTGGGATCTAACTGCCATGATTCACTCCTTCTTTTTTCCTTCTGACATCAAAATATTGAGATCCGTTGCTCAAGAATCCTTAGAAAACACCGGAGTTCTCCTCCCTTTAAGATGCATCTTGATCTTCGAGCTCCATGAGCTGAGGGAATCCCAACCACCACGTCTATAATTGTCAGTTGTCAACGAAGAAAAGCCCAACTACCACTTCTCAAGCCATCAACCACCGTGTCCAAAGAGACCTTCCAGATCCCAACTACCGAGTTCATGGATATCTCAGCGTTTTCGCAAAAGATTGCATTCGATATGTCTCGCTACTGTTGCTATCCCAATATAAGCACACAAATAGAAAAATCGAACATCGGAGAATAAGACCCCGGAAGCATGAATCACGATGCTGTCTTTGTCCGCGCAATGATACAATCCCTCGTTTGGGTAAAGCCTTGTCAACTAAGGGAGGCAGTTTCCAGATTTCCTGAGTTCCAAATTTTGGTAATTGATAAGTCATCTATGAACTCCCTTTCCTTGAGCCAAAGGTTATTCAGAAAAATATCTTGGGTGAGAGTGAGTAAGAAATGATATGATAGGTACAGTGATTATAAGATAATTAGTTGTATTGAGTTGATTATCGACGTGACAGATGTTATCGATTCTAATATAATCTGGATGGAACGCACCGACTTTCTTTTGTTACTATTTCAGTCTAGACAACAATTTGTCCATTCTGACTCCTCTGTCGGATCATATTTTGGGAAAGAGAAAGAAAGGTTAATCCCATCCGTCCAATGATGTACGAAACCACTTGGTCAGGGTCATTTGTACGTGTCAAAAGCCTGATCTTAATCGGTTTTGGGACTCGCAAGATGTTAACATGAGCTTTCAAGTAATGGACTTGCATCCACACTCTTGAAGTCTTGAACATAGAGCAACTCATAAGCGTCTGTTTTTGCTTGATGATGTTGCTGCGATCCTATTTGGCCAGACATTCTGGGACAAAAATGCCTCTGTCCGTGCGTGCACGTGACACGCATATGGTTGCCGTCCGGCGAAGATTTGTGCCCTTGGTGAGATTGGTAGGTCAATTGAGACGAAATTACCTACTTCGTATACTTTGAGACAAACCTTGGATATTTTGGAAAAATGCCCCACTTTGGGAATTTTTATGAAATTTTCCCGCTCTTGGCCCTTCTTATTTTAAATAGCTGAGTTCTCCTAACGGAGCTTTGGGTTTTTGCTGCTCCAGAGCTTCATTCTCGTACTTGGTCAGGTCAAGTTTACGTTGTTCTCGATCCTCCACTCGCAGAGCGCGGTGAAGTGAAGTGAACATATTCGAGTTTGGCAACATGCCCATGACATTATCACGGGTTGCGACCACCCTCAACCCAGAGACTATCCCCAGGAGCCCCGGCTTTGTCGGCTTGTTTCGCTACTCGCATTCGTCAAGATTCGTCCTTGCAGAGAGACGGCAAGCGTTCAGCCGGAGGACAAAGAAGGGTAGAAGCCAGAAACTGAGTTGGTGCTTGATAAGCAGCACGAGCTCGGCCTCGAGCTCGATTGCGAGCTTGGCGGCGGACGAAGAAGCCATGGCGGCGGCATCCTCGGAGCAGAGGGTGAACAGGATGGTGCTGAAGCAGGCGGCTCTGATGAGCGAGCGACTGAGGTCAGAAGCCAATCTGGAGGTCAAACCTGATATTGTTCTTCCGGGGACTTCGAGCTTATTGGAGGATGCTTATGACAGATGCCGCGAAGTTTGCGCTGAATATGCCAAGACTTTTTACTTGGGTTAGCCAACCATCCTTCTTTATCTGCTTTCTCCATACTCATTGTTTATTCCCTTTCCTAATGTTACAGATTTTTCTCTGTGTTTCTTCGAGAAATTTATTTGGTTTCGAGTCGGTATAATCTGGTGAACTTCTTCTCTTCTGCTTGTTTGGGGTTTGCAGGGACATTGCTCATGACTCCGGAACAGCGAAGAGCTATGTGGGCGATCAGCGGTGGGTTCGATGTCGTGGCCTCATTTCTTTTAGTACTCCCGTGAAAATCTCCAAAGCTTTACAGGATTTTACTGGTTTGGCCTATTTCAGAGCGATGGTTTTAGATTGTGGGGTGTAATCATCCCTGTCAAAGGCAACGAATTTGGTGGTTCCTTCTTCATTTAGTGATCTTCGGGTTTCTTTGTTTATATCTGGCAGCTCGAAAACTTCGTATTTGTATATGTAACTAGTATGCTGTCATCTTCCATTGATGTTGACTTCTCCTTTAGAGTATATACAGCCGATGCGAATAGTGGATGGTCAAAGTATTCTTGATTTGGCCCTACATGATGCAGTCCTCGTTCTTAAGACTGTCGGTTGCAGTTTGGTGCAGGAGGACGGATGAACTGGTAGACGGGCCTAACGCTTCTCTCCTGACGCCTCATGCTCTAGATAGGTGGGAATCGAGGTTGGAAGAACTCTTTGAAGGGCGTCCATTTGATGTGTTTGATGCTGCTTTATCGGACACCGTCGCCAAGTTCCCGGTCGACATTCAGGTCTCGGATGTCCCTCGAGAGATCTTTTGTTTGATGAATCAATGTCTAAGCATTTCATGAAGCGTCATAAGTTGCTTCGCATTGGGGTGTCTCTAGAACGGAAATTTACACAGGAAGTCCTTAAACCTTATTTGCCGAATGCAACTGAGTCCTAACTTCAATCGAATCTTAAACATTTTTCAAAACGTGCAACCAAGTCATTGCGATGAACAATGCTTATAATTGCTACAACAATACTCGAAAAGTGCTTACGTGGCATCCTTAGATTGCATTTTTCAGCATTGTTGTAGTACTCAATGCAATTTTGCTTTTGTTGTTGCAGCCATTTAAAGACATGATTGAAGGGATGAGGATGGACCTCAGGAAGTCGCGATACGAGAACTTCGACGAGCTATATCTCTATTGCTATTATGTGGCGGGTACCGTGGGTTTCATGATCGTTCAAGTCTGCGGAATCGCACCCGACTCCCAGGCAACGACGGAGAGTGTCTACAACGCTGCATTGGCCTTAGGAACAGCTAATCAGCTGACCAACATTCTCAGGGATGTCGGCGAAGAGTAAGTTCAGACCCATCGTACTTCATATGCATTACTTATCGCTTGTTTTGCTGAAGTTGTCGATAACGTCTTGCTGTGAACTAAAACTAGGTTTTTTACCAGAGGCAATAACAATTGTCAGTCCTAAGTATATGTCCTTTAATGTCCCAGTGCAAGAAGAGGAAGGCTTTATCTGCCACAAGACGAGTTAGCCCGGGCAGGGCTTTCAGACGACGACATATTCGCGGGGAAGGTCACGGATAAATGGAGGTTCTTCATGAAGAGCCAGATCCGGAGGGCGAGGATGTTCTACGATGAGGCCGAGAGAGGGGTGACCGAGCTGAACGCAGCCAGTAGATGGCCGGTCAGCCATCTAAACCTTGTCATTAATTGAAATAAGACCAAATGGGGCTGGTCGTGTCCCTGCGTGGTGATTTTCTTTCATTTCGTGCGGACGGTTCTGGTGATGTTACTGTCTCCCGTTTGGTAATGCAGGTGTGGGCATCCTTGTTGCTGTACCGCCAGATCCTGGACGAGATCGAAGCCAACGACTACAACAACTTCACAAGGAAGGCCTCCGTGAGCATGGTCAAGAAACTAGCATCTCTGCCCATTGCTTTTACTAAATCTCTTGTCGCTCCGGCCCGGACGTCAAGGAGTAATTTGGGACACTAAATTGGTTCATTAAATGATGTCGAAGAATGTGATTGGCGTGTTATATTTTATCGTAGGGTTTTCGCTGCACGGCGATTGCGAAGTCGTCATGCAATTTATAGTGCAATATGATATCCTTAATTTCATTTTATCATTGTATCCAACGGTCGTAAATAAGCAATTTCACATAACATTATTATACTTAGAAAACTTTCGCTATCTATCTAATCGGAATATATGAAATCCACTTGATAAATCAACCTAGTATCTCAATCTATCATTATCCTCCAAATGTTTATGTGTCAGAAGTGTTTTCAAGCACGCTACAATTCCTAAGGAAAAAACATTTTTATTGGTGGCGAAGACAAACTAGCATGTGTTAATATTATAAGAGTGTACGAGTACACATCGAAAAAAAAAAATATTCAGTTGGTCAAAATTTTAAGGTGGTTAGTCTAATGATAAATGGGTCATTTATCTTTCACGGGATCACGAGTTCGATTCGCGTGGTGAGTGAATCTCTGAACAACTCGTGCCACATTGTATAGTTGCAGCATACCTCGTGTGTAAAGGCTTCGTGACCGCTAGCATCTTGGTGGGTGTAGCGGGGATGAACTTGCCATGCCAACCTCCAGTCATCGACCATTTTAGACTTCCCCGCTTTTACTTTTCTAAATCCCTACAAATTGATGAAAACAAACAGTTTCGACTTTTATTTAAAACAAAACTCTTAGACTGTTGTTGAGAATATCAAGATATTGACCTGGACAACTTTACATGATTTTAGACACTTAAATTATACCTGCTTTGTCTAAATTTAAAACGGAAAAACCGTAAATAAACAACAAAAATAGCTGAGTCGAAGCAAACATGTACTTTCTAGCAAGTTCTACGGTCCAGGGAGGGACGAATCCCATCATTACTCCTTATCTTTTATCGCGACACGCACAAACTTAAAAGTCTTACTATTATCGGGCGTGAATCACTAACGACAGCTACTCCGTTCAGTTCCTCCCTCCCTCCCTTCACTCATGCTAAAACATAAGAAGTAGAATTATAGGCTTTTTTAGACATCTCTTCTTCTTCTTTTTATCTAGTCGCCATCGAAGGATTGTCAATCGTTTCTCGAGAATCTTTACGTTGGAATCTTAGGATAACAACCAAAAAATTCCTAAAATTATTACATTTATGTCAATTCAGTCCTAAATCTTTTTCATATTTTGCAAATTAAGTCCATGACATGAACATTTTAAATAATATTTTAATAAAATTGTGAATTTTACAATTTTTTGGTTTTTTTCTTTTTTTTTCTTCACATTTTTTGTTGGCCGAGGGCTGACGACCTCGACGACACTGGGCGAGGGTGTGGCGGCCCTCACCAGACCCTCCCTCGCAAGGTTTGGGCGAGGACGTGACGTTTAGATCAGGCGAGGGCCGCAACTCCCCCGCCTCGATCCAACAAGGGTGTCTCTGTCCTCGCACCTGGCCGGTGACCCTTGCCAGCTCTCAGTTCCAAAAAGAAAAGAAAAGAAAAGAAAAGAAAAGAAAAGAAAAAGACCAAAAAACTAAAAAAAAAAATACTAAAATATTATTAAAAATGTCCACGCTAGCATCGGCCGTGTCACGTAGGACAGTCGCTATCTACGTCGGCGATTTTCTGTGAAAATTGGTCGGATGGACTCATTTGGTAAACTGTGAAAATGTTTATTACTCAATTGGCACAACTGAAAGGTTTCAGACTAAATTAGCACAAGTATAGTAAATTTAGAATTTATTCGATAATTTTTTCGGGAATCCTAAATGCCACGTCTTCTAGAAACGGGGAATCGGTTTCCAGATTTGGGGTACCAAATTTTTGTAATTGGCAAGTCATTCTAGAAACTCTCAGCAAAAGGTTTTTATGATCTTATCCTCTTGTTCTGCTTTGGTGGAAGATTGTATTGGCTCCATTTGTTTAGAGGAAAATAAATAATTTGGAAAATATTTTTAAAAAATAATCGCTTATATTGACAATAAAAATGAATGAACGAAAAATATTTTTATCGTTTATGCAAATGTTTAGACACAAACCGTTGTTGGTAATGAAAATATTTTTCATTGATTAATTATTTCAAGCGATACATGTGATTATTTTTAGGAAAATATTTTTCAAATCACTCATTTCCCATGAAGGCTTCGTTCGTTTCACGGAAAATGTGATGTTTCCGGAAAACGTTTTCCAGAAAATTATTTTTCAGTAAAATGAAAATATTTTCCGGTGTTCGGTTGAAACCTAATAATGAACTTAAAAACATTTTCTGCCGTTTGGTATGGAAAATATGATATGATTTTAATCCGTGCACTTCATGTAATTATTTTCTATATTTAATTTTTCTTTTTTAAAAAATCAAAATTTTATTTTATTATTATTATTTTTTTCTTTCCTTTTATGTTTTATTTTTATTTTTATTTTTATTTTATTTTCTTTCTTCTTCGACCGACCACAGGCGAACGACAAGCTCACCCAAGGCCGGCGAAGCTTGAGCATCCCAAATCCGGCGAGGTCGACCTTACCCAAGGTCGGCAAGTTCGAGCCTCGCCCGATCAGCCAGATTGACGAGCTCGTCGCTCGGCTATGGCCGATCGCCGGCCTTCGATCGACTTATATAGAAAAAATAAAAATAATCAAAAATTTAATTTTAAAAATAAAATAAAAAATACTTAAAATGAGTGCATGGAGGAGAACGTGCTTGGTTTGGGTGAAAGAAAGAGGAGGGAAAATGATTTCTTGTCTTCAAAAAGAGGAAATCATTTTCCTTACTTTTCAAGGTGCTTTTTTTTTCATTGATGGAAAATATTTTTCTTGATTAATATATTTTTCGTGAACCGAACACCAAAAAATCATAAAAATATGTTTTTATAAATAATTTTTCACGAAACCAACGAAATATTAGTTTCGTTAACGATGGGTGGACGACGTGAGATCTATGTCAATTCGTCTATTTTTTACTTCTCTCGCTCTGTTTTCCTCAATGGGACCACCTTTTGGTTCGAGAAAGGAGAGTTAATCAGATTTCACCGACAGCGTGCAAAATCGCTCTATGTGGGATTAGACGATGTCGAATATATAAAGATCGGTTTGTGAAATCGATAAATTAGACGATGCGGGAGACTTTTACCGTATGTCGGATTTGATCCACTCATTTAAATATCTATTGTAGTTTGCCTCTTATGGATAAATTTTGTACATTTGATTAATTTTCGGTGTGTTTGTTTAAGTGGAAAAATATTTCGCAAATTAGTTTTATGAACTTTCATGTATCTGATTTGTCGAAACTGATAGGTCATCGAAAAATCATTTACGGTTAAAGAAAATAAGCACGCTTAAAGTTGGATAAATGAAATTTTCAACCTGACAAGGAAATATATTTCCCTAAAAAAGGATTTCTGAGAAAGTATATTTCTTAATTATGAAATTTTCACACGCCCTTAATTATTTCAAGCATCTAAAAAGCAAATGGCTTAGAAAGTTCCCAAATGGAGTCCACGAGAGAGCTTTTTCCCAGAGCAATCAAAGAAGGGTCAACAGCTTCTTCCACGAGGGCCGGCTCGATATGTCCTCCCACCAAGCGTTCACGCACTTCCTCTCTTTGACCAAGTGGCCGAGCCCGGCGTCCTCCGTGAGGCCCCGGATTGCCGGCAAGTGGCTGAGGTCGGCCAGCGAGAAGAAGTTGCCGGCCAAGTACTTGCTCTTGGACAGCCTCTGCTCGTATACGTCCATCACCATCTCCAGCTTCTGCTCACAGCTGTGGACCAACGCCAGGTCGCTGTGCAGGCCCAGGCGCGGCGATATCACCAGATGGAACACGAGGTTGAAGGCCAGGTCATTGAAGTTGTGCGCCTCCACCTCGAGCCACTGGTCCACCACGGCCCGCTCCTCCGGGGTCTCGCCCAGCAGGTCGGTCCCCCGGTTGGCGTACTTGGTTGCATAGTACCTTATTATAGCCCTCGACTCTGCATAATAGCGGACATGAAATAATTATTGTCTATACTCATTGCAGTTCGAGAAGTGTGGAAGCATATGGGGTTGCAAATGTTTCTCTGTCCATTTTTCCTTGACCGAAGGCACAACCTGTTGACACACGATCTTACCGAAAAGCCTGAAATCGCCGTCCTCCACGGCCGGAACTTGACCAAACGGCTGATGAAAAAAGAACAAATGCTTGCACATGTCAGCCAAAACATACGTAAGAATCTCCAAAAGACGATGTATTGTACTCGCGGACGGGAGCTACTAGCCAATGTACCTGGCGTCGGAGGAACTCGGGCTTCTTTTGCTCCCCGGCGTCGAGATCGACGTGCACGATTTCGAACTCCACCTCCTTCTCCAAGAGGCACGCCATCACCCTCTGCGGGCAAGCCGCTCTGGTGGAGCCATACACCTTGACCACCATTTTTCTATCTCTCCCGCCTCCTCGAACGTGCGCGGTACGGGTTTGCAGTACGAAGCTCCCTTCTGGAAATATCTCTGCAAATCGTTGGCGTTCCAGCATGGAAAGGCGTCGGTTTATATAGCAGAAACCGCGGGAGCTTTCGCTTGGATTTTGCACGAGAACTAGAACGCGATATCGCTGGCCATTTGTTCGCGGGCTTGTCTCCAAGAACGGGGGTTGTCGCATGCCACCATCCAAGACCGTTGGTTAACTTCGGACGTTTTGACCTACTTGCCACGTGGGCTACGTGTCGTTTTGATGATCTCAGACCACATTCATCGAGAAAATATTGGGTGGGCCGAGGCCAACACGTCACCGTGCGCCCCATGCCAATCACAGAGCGCCACTTGGCTCCACGTAGGCCAGTGGTCCCCACAGTATTTTCTGCTCAAAAAAGTTAATTTATTTTTTCTAATTTAAAATTTTTGCCCGTTAATAGCCTGCGCACAATAAATGCAATAGACTACCTGCTATTTTCTCTGTCTAACTTTTTCTCCTTCGCACGCTGTCTCTCCCACTCTCGTGAATTCAAACGTCTGTATCTCTTTCTCCTTCCCCGCTCGCTCTCGGCTCCTTCACTTTCTCCTCCAACGCTCACTTTGGACTCCGTCGCTCGCTCCCTCTCTGCTCCATCGCTCGCTCTCGGCGCTCCCTTGCTCCTCCGGGAGAGTTCAAAATTTTGGGTCACTCTTTAGCTGTCTGCTCTGGCGCTCGCTCGTTCTCTGCTCCGACTCTTGCTCTAGCGCTCTGCTCCGTCGCTCGAGCGTCTCTGCTCCGGTGCTCGCTGACTCTCTGCTCCGACCGTCGCTCAAGTGTTCTCTGCTCCGGCGCTCGCTTGCTCGCTCCCTGCTCCGGCCCTCGCTCCCGCGCTTTGCTCCATCGCTCGAGGGTTCTCTGCTCCGGCTTTCGCTGGCTCTCTACTCCGAACCCTCGCTCGCTCCGTCGCTCGAGCACTTTAAGCAGAGTCTAATTCAAGCCCTCGAGCAACTTGTTCAGAGGAAAGATTGGTCTTTAGTTCCTCTGTGCCTGGCTTCCTTTTTGTTGTTTATCTTTGGTGTGGTTATTCACTCTGCCGGATGGGTGTATTAGTTCGATTAAATCCTTTTCCTTTTAGCCACGTACTCGTTCATCACTATGTCTGATTAAACTCCGATCGACATTCCATTATTCAGTTTTGCTAACCTATATACAATGCGATCACTATCTATGCATTTGCAGCAACCACGCGACAGAGCCATCGTGTTTCTGCTACTGCTACTGGTGGACAAATATCACAGAATTTCAAGACCTCCCTAAAAAAAAATTAGAAGAATCATATCCGCGCTTATCAGAAAAGAGAGTGTTTTTGCTTTGTTTGGCTGTGCGAGTGTTGAATTCCTTGCTTGTACAGACATATTTCAACCCCGATGAGCATTGGCAAGCTCTAGAAGTTGCACATCATATTGCATTTGCGAGTGTTATATATGTGTTGTTGCTAGCAGGATGAACATTGACTGTTTGATACATGGGAATGGAAACAGGGCATTGAGGTTATCTGCATCCAATGATATTTGCTCTTCTTTACAAAGTTCTCGCAGTACTTGGTCTTAATATACCTTGGTTCATGAGTCTTGTCTGAGTGATTGTGTGACTCCTCCTACGATGGCATGTAAACAGAAATTTGGCAAATATGCGGTTCTATTTGACGTGGCTGCTCTTAGAACCTTCAACGTAAGAAAGATGGATAAGATAATGCACAGGTAAAATAAGAACAGAACTTGTTGGCAAAAACATCTTGCATCGATAATTTTTTAATCTGAATTAAGTTACAAATGACCGGGAAGAAGGTTCACCGAGTTTATCCAAACGATCATCCAACCAAAAATTCCAACTTCACCGAGAGAGTGGATTCCAACACTTTTGCTCCACTCCATGGCATTTACTTTCGAAACTGTGAAGAGCGGAAGCCATACATCTTCACTAGAATCCCCCATTTCTTTCTGTTTCCTCCATGTATACTATCAACTATACAAGCAGTACATGGGAGAAATACTGAAAACAAAATGAAAACCTGAAAAACGTAATATGTCCAAATCACACCATCAATTACACCCTCGAGCTCAAGATCTCAATTAGCGAATCGCTTATAGGGATCTAGAGAGAAAATCTGCATCGTGGCTCTTTTTCCCTCGGCAATTGTGAGTTATCATATCTTTCTTCAGCAACCACAATAAGAAAATTTCCATTTCCAACGAGCTCTATCTCTTCGATCTCAAACAATCCTTTCATTTGTGTTTCAACCTAATTTTTTAACTGTTATTTCGCAACGGAGGATGACCGATGTCCATTCCTGTCTAATTCGTTATGTATCCGACCATGTTGCATGTTCGATTACTCGAGTTCGCAATCTAATCTGATTGGTCCGCGTGTTTAATTTTTCGTCAGTAAATAGCCGTTTCAAATATTTGACTGGTGTTTCTGTTTAACTTTTTTATTTTATGAATAAAGAGGCTCGAATTCTTTACGAAAAATAATGTAGAATTAGAAATGCGTTTTTTTATATATATAAAAAAAACGAAAGGGACATAAAAAAAGAACAACAATTTTTTTTTTCGGAAAAACCAAATAATCATTTCATTTGTGTTTCAACCTAATATTTGTAGCTGTTATTTCGCAACAGAGGGTGACCGTGTCCATTCCGGTCTAATTCGTTATGTATCCGACCATGTTGCATGTTTAATTATTCGAGTTCGCAATCTATTCTGATTGGTCCGTGTGTTTAATTTTTCGTCAGTAAATAACCGTTTCAAATATTTAACTGGTGTTTCTGTTTAAATTTTTTATTTTACGAATAAAGAGGCTCGAATTCTTTACGAAAAATAACATAGAATTAGAAAAGCGTTTTTTTTATATAAAAAAAAACGAAAGGGACATAAAAAAAGAACAACAAATTTTTTTTTCGGAAAAACCAAACAATCATTTCATTTGTATTTCAACCTAATTTTTTTAGCCGTTATTTCGTAACAGAGGGTGACCGTGTCCATTCCGGTCTAATTCGTTATGTATCCGACCATGTTACATGTTTAATTATTCGAGTTCGCAATCTATTCTGATTGGTCCGTGTGTTTAATTTTTCGTCAGTAAATAGCCGTTTCAAATATTTGACTGACCTTTCTATTTAAATTTTTTATTTTATGAATAAAGAGGCTCGAATTCTTTACAAAAACTAACATAGATTTAGAAACACGTTTTTTTTATATATAAAAAAACGAAAGGGACATAAAAAAAGAACATCAATTGTTTTTTTTTGGAAAAACCAAACAATCATTTCATTTGTGTTTCAACCTAATTTTTTTAGCCGTTATTTCGCAACGGAGGGTGACCGATGTCCATTCCGGTCTAATTCGTTATGTATCCGACCATGTTGCATGTTCGATTATTCGAGTTCGCAATCTATTCTGATTGGTCCGCGTGTTTAATTTTTCGTCAGTAAATAGCCGTTTCAAATATTTAACTGTTGTTTTTATTTAAATTTTTTATTTTATGAATAAAGAGGCTCGAATTCTTTACAAAAAATAACGTAGAATTAGAAACGCGTCTTTTTTTGTATATAAAAAAAGCGAAAGGGACATAAAAAAAGAACAGCAAATTTTTTTTCCGGAAAAACCGAACAATCATTTCATTTGTGTTTCAACCTAAATTTTTTAGTCGTTATTTCGCAACGGAGGATGACTGATGTCCATTCTGATCTAATTCGTTATGTATCCGACCATGTTGCATGTTCGATTATTCGAGTTCACAATCTATTCTGATTGGTCTACGTGTTTAATTTTTCGTTAGTAAATAGCCGTTTCAAATATTTGACTGATGTTTCTATTTAACTTTTTTATTTTATGAATAAAGAGGCTCGAATTCTTTACAAAAAATAATGTAGAATTAGAAACGCGTTTTTATATATATAAAAAACGAAAAGGACATAAAAAAAAGAACAGCAAAAAAAATTTCAGAAAAACCAAACAATCATTTCATTTGTGTTTCAACCTAATTTTTTAGCCGTTATTTCGCAACGAAGGGTGATCGATGTCCATTCCGATCTAATTCGTTATGTATCCGACCATGTTGCATATTCGATTATTCGAGTTCGCAATCTATTCTGATTGGTCTGCGTGTTTAATTTTTGTCAGTAAATAGCCGTTTCAAATATTTGACTGATGTTTCTGTTTAAATTTTTATTTTATGAATAAAGAGGCTCGAATTCTTTACGAAAAATAACGTAGAACTTGAAACGCGTTTTTTTGTATATAAAAAAACGAAAGGGACATAAAAAAAAGAGCAGCAAAATTTTTTTTCGGAAAAACCAAACAATCATTTCATTTGTGTTTCAACCTAATTTTTTTAGCCGTTATTTCGCAACGGGGGTGACCGATGTCCATTCCGGTCTAATTCGTTATGTATCCCACCATGTTGCATGTTTGATTATTCGAGTTCGCAATCTATTCTGATTGGTCCGCGTGTTTAATTTTTCGTCAGTAAATAGCCATTTCAAATATTTGACTGATGTTTCTGTTTAAATTTTTTATTTTATGAATAAAGAGGCTCGAATTCTTTACAAAAAATAACGTAGAATTAGAAATGCGTTTTTATATATATAAAAAAAACGAAAGGGACATAAAAAAAAAAAGAACAGCAAATTTTTTTTCCGGAAAAACCAAACAATCATTTCATTTGTGTTTCAACCTAATTTTTTTAGCCGTTATTTTGCAACGGAGGGTGACCGATGTCCATTCCGTTCTAATTCGTTATGTATCCGACCATGTTGCATGTTCGATTATTCGAGTTCGCAATCTATTCTGATTGGTCCGTGTGTTTAATTTTTCGTCAATAAATAGCCGTTTCAAATATTTGACTGATGTTTCTGTTTAAATTGTTTATTTTATGAATAAAGAGGCTCGAATTCTTTACAAAAAATAACGTAGAATTAGAAACTCATTTTTATATATATAAAAAACGACAGGGACATAAAAAAAAAAAGAACAGTAAAAAAGATTTCGGAAAAACCAAACAATCATTTCATTTGTGTTTCAACCTAATTTTTTTAGCCGTTATTTCGCAACGAAGGGTGATCAATGTCCCTTCCGATCTAATTCATTATGTATCTGACCTTGTTGCATGTTCGATTATTCAAGTTCGCAATCTATTCTGATTGGTCTGCGTGTTTGATTTTTTGTCAGTAAATAGACGTTTCAAATATTTAACTGATGTTTCTGCTTAACTTTTTTATTTTATGAATAAAGAGGCTCGAATTCTTTAGGAAATATAACGCAGAATTAGAAACGCGTTTTTTATATATAAAAAAAACAAAAGGGACATAAAAAAAGAACAGCAAACGATGTCCATTCCGGTCTAATTCATTATGTATCCAACCATGTTGCATGTTCAATTATTCGAGTTCGCAATCTATTTTGATACAAGGAGCAACTCTGTTACACATTTCACTTGAAAATTGGTGTATACAACCATGAAACTAGAAAAAAAAATGCAAGGACTTGACACAGCAAAACTCTACAATACATCATCTGAAAATTTCAATACAAGGAGCAACTCTGTTACACATTTCACCTTAGCTACAAATGGTGTCACAATTTCATCTAAAAACTAACATGCTCAAGTCGATCGCTACATCAGCCACTCTCCAAGGCGACAAGACAGGCTCGCACCATCCTAGCCTGTGAAACCAAAAAAATGCAAGGACTTGACACAGCAAAGCTCTAGAATACATCATCTGAAAATTTCAGTACAAGGAGCAACTCTAGTATCATCTTTTGTTAGATGAATTGACATCAGAAAAATGCAAGGATTTGACACAGCATACCTCTCAAATATGTTAGATGAATTGACATCACAATCATAATTGATAAAGATGTCTACCAAGATCTGTGAATCATAACAGAGCTTATCTAAAAACCGAAGCACTATCATCTTTTGTTGAAAATTAGGTTGAGCAACATTCTCCAAAACTCTCAGCACAATCATAGGAAAGACTACTCCAATCTCAGCTTTCAATCCAGCTCTGAATTTGGCCACCAGACTGATGAAAATGGAGCAAGAAAGCTGGAAAAAGATCGTGAGCGTGGAAGCACTATTCATCAACAATGACAGACATAGATATTGCTTAATAGCACCGACAAACCTGTTACAACAAAAGCAGTAAAACAGAAAATTAATTTGAGAGCTTCATTTATAGAAGGTTTTGTCACATCAATGAAAGAACATGGCTTCGTACAAGGCAACAAAGAGAAACCTAAATGATAAGAGCTTTCATATTTTAAGTACATTGTTACAACATCAAAGCAAGCATATGACACAAAGGTAAGAGCCCGAATGGCAAAGAAAGCGCAGCATGCAGATTCCACAGAGGAGTAAAGAGGCCCGAGCCGAGACCAAACGAGCGTCGGAGGAGTAAAGAGCACCGAGCGAGAGCGAGCGTGTGCCAAAGCAGAGGGAGAGCGAGCGCCGGAGCAAACGACCAAACGAGTACTAGAGCAGAGAGGAAGCCGAAGACTCAAAATTTCAAAAGCGAGGGAGGGAGAGAAGAGAGTCGCGTTTCTTTCTTGAGAAGGAGCGGGAAGTGACATCTTCTATCTTGAAAGGGAAAGAGAAAAAGTAGGTCTCATAGGTAATTAATGTGGCAGAACTATATAAGAGGATTTTTTTAAATGAAAAAAAGCAAAAAGAATTTTTTGTGCAGAAAAGCAGGTGGCCCACACTCGGCTGACGTGGAGACACGTGTCTTCTCGTGATTGGCCCGGGCGCACGGTGACGTGTTGACCCCGGCCCACCCAACAATGGCCCCTGTTCTGACATCTTATATGGACCGCACCCGTCTGAAATATGTATGTATCAAGGTTTGAGCCTCGACATGAGGGAAAAAAATTTCAAGACCTTAACATTATGATGCGCGATATGAAAGTTCGGTTCGCACAATATCTTGCTTGGGCGGCTATCGTCGAGTCAAGGTTTAGGCAACATTCTTACCCGGTTCATGAGATTGGTGTGATAGTTTCATGAACTTGCATCAACATATCTAGAGCAGACTTCTTCGTCACCGAAAACAACAGCAACATTCAAACAAATGCGATGGGACACGAGATTGATATAGATAAGGCTATCGGCCTCGTGTCACTGTCTTGGATTGAGAACATATTTTCATTACTTATTACGACCGATGCCTAAATATTTTCGTTGACGATGAAACTTTCTTCGGTGGACTTATTTTCGTAGGCAATACAAATGATAACCTAAAAGTACATTTCGAATCGTTTGTCAAATTGAGTAATGGGCCTAGGCCCAGTTTGAGCCTAAAAGCGGACCCGTAGTGAGGCCCGAAAAGTGAGGAATTCAACATTGAAAGCTCAACCCTGCATGAAGGTTTCCTCCGGGCCATTCAGGCCAAAACTTATGACGACTCGTCCGAGCCTGTAAGAGATGTGCTGGGACTATGATCCTTCAAATGAAATTGTTGGGCCAATCTCGTAGGTCTGAAAGTGCAAATAGTTGCTCCTTTTCAACTTTTTTTTAGAAGGAGAGCTACCATTTTTTTTTGTCTATCATCTCTCTGATTTTTTATCTACCTCTTTGCAAAGCATAGGAGTCGAACCCCGAACATATGATACTAGCGTCCCCACCCCCCAATACCTTTACCAGTAGGGTCGCATGCCTATTGGCGAAGGAGAGCTACCATATGTGTTTGAATTTAGCGCTTGACGTAGGTTCGATTCTTCACACCACTAATCGAAAACGAATGAATTATGATCCATGAGATTAGTTAGGTAATTAATGTATTCTGAGATTAACTTACCTAAAAATTTGATTTTTATTACTCCTACCATATAAGAGAGGGATCTTTTAATTGTGATTCCTCACTAAGTCCAACTACCAATCCACCTGTTAATAGACCGAGGGATCTTGATAAACGAACGCCCTGAATAATTATTAGATATAGGATGAAGCTTAGCTGACCGTCCCACCAAGTCAGACGGTGGGACGGTTAACTACTGACCACAAATTTCGTTTCTTGAAATCGAATCACTTGCTAATCCCGTTTCAAGATTTTAACTGCCTAATTCTTTTTTTCTTTTTCTTTTTTACTTTTATGTACTTTTATTGTAGCTTAAAATTAGAAGACAAAATTATAAGAGGGCCCACACAATCGAGGTTCTAATGAAACATATCCAATTGATAATATTTAAACAATAAGTTGCAACTTGTAAAATAGTAGATATTATTCTTCGGCCAAATAAAAAGATTACGGTGGATATTGTTCCCACAATTACGAAAAAAATCTTAAGGACTTTGCTTGGGTGACAGTATCGTCACTCAACGGTGCAACTTGAATCGTACATGTCAGAGGCGGACTTTTGGCTGACAAATATATCACGCGGATATGTGGTGCGTACTTGTGTGGGCCCTCTTATAATTTGTCTTCTAATTTTAGGTTACAATAAAAGTACATAAAAAAAAAAAAGAATTGGGCAGTCAAAATCTCGAAACCGGATCAGCAAGTGATCCGATTTCAAGAAACGAAATTTGTGGTCAGTAGTTGACCGTCCCACCGTCTGACTTGGTTGGGACGGTCAACTTAGCTTTTTCCTTAGATGTCTTCCATCCGATATATGACTAAATCCACCTAATTTTCATTAAAAATAAAGAGAGAGAGACAAAATTTCACTCAATCATTCGATTACCCCAAATTTATTTACTTTCTTATTTGAGAAAGGAAATTGTATCCAATATCTCACAAAATGAAAATAATAATAATAAAAAAGAACTGGAAAAAGGACAAATTGTACATCGACAATGGACACGGCGATCACTTACCAAAGCAGAACCAACTAATCAAGGCCACGAAATTCACGGGAAAGAAAGCAACCCACCACGCTTTTCTTGCCATTGACCAAACATGTATGGATGTTCAGAATCAAGTGATGGCTACTTTGAATTCGATCCCACGTCTGACGTCCCACGGTGCAGACAAAGAGGCCCATTGCCACACCCATCTGTCGCCACGATTTCTGGATTTCTTTCAAGATGAAAATCAGGAGAAAATTGTTTGGAAGGGCCTAAATCTATTCTACTTTTGTCAATTCAGTCCTAAACTTTTCAATTGTGCCAATTGAGTTCATCCGGCTAATTTTGGCTGGAAATCACTTACGTATGGACGCCGGCCGTCTTAGACCAGCGCTGACGTGGACAATTATGAAAATTTCTTCTGTTTTTTTTTTTTATATTTTTATATTTTTCAAATTTATTAAAATATTATTGGCGATTCCAAACACGAGTATCGCACGAATTGTGGGCTCTACGTGAAACGAAGGGCTAGGAGAGCTCGATAGACATTCATCAGGTGTCCATACCCTATCCTTGACCACGAAACGCGCAAAGCCACAAGAAGAAGAAGACGACGGTGGTGGCGGAGGCCCACTCGGAGACAGGGCCGTCGATGCAATAAATCCCATGGGTTCAGCTCAAACTGAAATTGAAAGGGCGGAGTTGTGGTGGTGTGGAATGGCTCGTACGCAGTTCACGTGATTGACCGGGATGGCTGCCTCTCTTTCCATCGAGAGCCATCCTCCCCACTCCCGTTCCCTAAATGTCTGAGAAGCTGAATTTATTATTTGATCGGGCCCCAAAAATAAAGTTTGACAACGATCGTTCGAAAAGGGTCGCAAAAGGTTGTTCTTCTATGATTCAACGAACATTAATGATGAATTCTGCTGTTCCTGAGAATTGTGTTGGACAGCCATAGAGTTAGAGATCCAAAACATAAGGACGTGGATTAAAACGATTGGTGCCAACGGAGAAAAGGTACAACATGCGTTAGGTTGGGGAAAAGTGCCAAAAAAATTGCATAAACCTATTACATTAGTGCCAATTTAGTCCTAAACCTTATAATTGTGCCAATTGAATCCATCCACTCAATTTTGCCCGAAAATCGCTAACGTAGACATCAGTCATTTTAAGTGGCATGGTCGGCGCCGACGAGGATATTTTTTTTAAAAAAAAATTGATTTTTTCTTCTTTTGTTTCCTTTTCCTTTTCTTTACTCTTACTTTTTTTTATTATTAAGGGTCACCAGCCGACCCCTACTGGCCCCAAGCGAGGGTCAGCACCCTCGTCGGCACTATGCAAGGGTGTCGCAGCCCTCGCTCAGATCTGGGTCAGGCGAGACCGCGACGGCCAAATCCAACAAGGGCGTGCGGCCCTCGCCCAGTGCGAGCAAGGGTCATCGGCCCTCGCCCAGTGCTGGCAAGGGTCTTCGACCATCGCCTGTGGCCAGTAGGGGCCTGCCGGCGACCCTCACCGGCCGTCAATAAAAAAATAAAAAAAATAAAAAAGCCTAAAAATAAATCATAAAATAAAAAAATTATTTAACAAAATTCACGTCAGCGCCTAACTGTGCCACGTAGGACGACTGGCGTCGACGTCGACGATTTCAGGTCAAAATTGGCCGGATACACTTAATTGACACAAATGCAAAAGGTTTAGGACTAAATGAGCACAATCAAAAGGTTTATTTCGAAAAAAAAATTAAAAAGTTTATGACTGAATTGGTACAAATACAACATATATAGGACTTTTTTTGACACTTTTTCCCGTTAGGTACTGATCGCCACGTAGACGCTGTAGTTAGTACTCGACCCGAACAGTCAGCGAGCAGCCTGATGGCAGTGGATCTATTGAACCCCACCGGGTCGAAGGTGGACCAATCAGGTCTAGGCAAGTCATTTCTTGCTTCCACCGGGTCCACCCAACCAGGCTCGTCCAAACTTGCTCCAGCTGAATCCTTTTTATACGAAAGCATTGCTTACCCTATGGACGGGTTTCGGTAAAGATAGATAGGGTTGGTGGTAAGCTCGACCCTTTTAGATTCGCCCGTTGA
Source organism: Lenwebbia sp. NSW1173648 (assembly GCA_029784005.1). NCBI lineage: Eukaryota > Viridiplantae > Streptophyta > Magnoliopsida > Myrtales > Myrtaceae > Lenwebbia > Lenwebbia sp. NSW1173648. The sequence continues at coordinate 25,253,034 of JARCGZ010000009.1, read as the reverse complement.
TTAAAGCCTAGTCGGCATATACTAAATCAATTATAAGGATGTCTTGTAGGACATCTGGTGTTAACATGGATAGTTTTTTCAAGTTTTAAATTTTCTTTAGAAAAAGAAAAAAAATGAAAAAAAGTGTGAAAAATCAGTTCTTTTAAGATGTTTGAAAATTGTCCACATCAGCCGACCGCGCCACGTAGGACGGAAGATGTCCACATCAAGGATTCCCGGCCAAAATTGGCCGGAAAAATGATAATGGCAAATTGCCAAAAAAGTTTATGACTAAATTGGCAAAATTGAAAATTTTAAGACTAAGATATGACATTCGAACAATAGGTTCAGGATTTTTTTTGGTAATTATGCCTCTGCTGTACATAGAGCAATGTGAATTTTTCACTTGAGATATGATTATGTGACTGTTTTCAATTCACTGTGAGATTAACCGCTTGTTCTATGCCACAAAATCATTAAAAAAAAATAGAAATTATTGTAGGATTCACTTCTTCAAGAGTTTGTGACTCACAACATGGTGCTACTCTCATAGTCACTTAAAGACTGTTATGCCGATAAAGCCATTTTCAAATTTGCAGCATCCTAACTTTTCCCTTGGCCAAAGTGACCATCACTTGCTGTCTTTCGACTTCTAGATTCTGCCCACTCTAGTAATTTTTAAACGTCTGCTCATTTATATGGTTTTCGAAAGAATAATGGGAATTGGACTACATTTCGGTAGATGGATGCATGCATTTTTTGTAGGACTTCATGATGCGCCACAAAGGAATACGTCACACCTAACATGGGTCCCCAAAACCAAACGTTGGATGTTGCTCAAATCGTAGAGTATCTTCCTAATTTGAGCTTGAGCATCCAGTTCGATTCGAGCATTGGTTGGAACATACTAAGCCATAGAGTCGAACTTGTCCTCATTCAATACTTATTCGATCTGAGCTCAAGTTGCCAGCATCAAAGCCTTGATCGAGCTAGCTTGCCAGACAAATCGTTTTTCTCCAAAAGCTTAAACTGACAGGATATAAGTCTACAATATATTCTTAGCGTACGAGCTAACAAAGGATGAATCAAGTATCGAGTCAAGTTAAAGTCAGATATCGAACCGTGTCGATTGAATTGATCCCCCCCCAAAAAAAAGAATGAAAGGGGTGATCTCATTGCTTGAGCTAGATGAAAGGAAACTTTAATCACTACTTATATACCTGGTAGAGCCGTCAAATGGGTGGGTCGGGTCGAGTTTGGATTAGGTCGAAAACGGTCATACTCATATTAATCCATTTAACCCGTTTTGACCCATTTTCATACTACACAAATCTAGCCACCCATACCCGACCTAACCTATATTGCTAAAACACTTGAATATTAAAATTCAGTTTAGAGAAAATTATTTCTTATACATTTTTAAAGATATATATCGGCAAAACAATTTTTTATAATTTCTAAAGAAAATTCTGATTTTTTATGTACTTTTTCTTTGTTTCTTTCTTTTATTTTTTCTTGTACGACTGGCGAGGGTGGCTGGCCAACCGCGGCGGCTACCGGCGACCCATATTATTAAAACACTTTTATATTTAATCCAATTTAGAAAAAATTATTTCTTACAAATTCTTGAAAAAAAATATATTCCTAAAATATTGTGGACAATTTTTATAATTTAAAAAAATGATTTTTTTTTAATTTTTTAGTTTCATTATATTATATATTTTTTATTTCTCTTTCTTTTTTCTTTTTTCTTTTTTCCTTCTTCCTCCTTCTTCCGCTAGTCGTCAGGCCTCGGCGACAGCCGGCAGCCCGGCAATTGGCCGCAACCGAGGTCAATCCCGGCGACAACTCACCCGAAGCCGGCGAGCTTGGGGTTAGCCTGTGGCAGTCACCGGCCAGTTGCGGCAAAGGTAAGAGGAGAAGGAGAAAAAAAGAAAAAGGAAGAAAAAAAATAAAATAAAATAAATATAAAAAATAAAACAAAATAACAAATTATAAAAAAAAAATATTTTTTTCTAGATATTCTGAAATCCTATTTATGACTCACTTAAGATAATTATCTTAGCTAACCAATTTATGACATATTTAAAATCTATTTAGGACCAATTAAGTTTCTAAGTAACCCATTTAAGACCAACTTAGCTTGTTTTTAAAACTTAAGACAACCCATATATGACCCACCACCATTAAATATGGTTCAAATATGGGTTTTAGACCCATTTTGCCACATCTACTGGTATTGACCATAATTCATTAAAACATTTCATAGTCTTAGTAAGAGCAGGAACCCGTTTCTAGCTGTTTTCCCCTCTTAAGGGCAGGTTCTTATGCGCAATTCACTCGTCCGCCAATCCCTCCAAGTTGAATGGTGTTTCCGTATTAATTCGTTATTTAATGCAAGAGTCAAATGGTTAGAGAGGAGCCAATGAAAAACGATTCTGTTTTCTAAATACAAAGGTGGTTACGATTCCTAATCCCTCTCAAACATTTGGATTGGTGCATCATCACGCCAACCGTGCTACCTATATATGAAATTAGAAATACTTTATCAAGTTAAGCTCCAAACGGACATTAGGTAAGTTAGGGTTAGCTAATCGACAACCTCTAGGCTTTTGACATCGATGACCCAATATGCGTGCACCGCTGTAAAGCTGTGGACTCTTGGATCTCCCATTGCCGGTGAACGGAACAAATCCCATAACGTACGCAGCGGAATTACACGGAATTAACAAGCCCAAGAACTTACTTGAATCACTGATCGGAGAAGTACATCACGTAACGGACATACCTCGGGTTTTCACAGATTAGATGTTACCGTTGCAGTCCATCGAGAGATCGTTCGTCCAGTCACCCGTTTGATGATCGGGAGAGTTCGTCGTCGTTTTTTCTATAGTTCCTCTACTCCATGTTCTGTACATTAAGAACGTAAGAGAAAACTGACAATGGAGAGAGAAGTAACGTCTGTTGAAAAACGTGACTTTATCACTTTTTAAATCAATAACTGCCTTTGGCAATTATTCAATGTGGTAAGGGGTTGTGGTGCTCTACATGGGTGGACCACGGTACTCCCATACACCCTCGTTTTCCAACATCTCCCACTCGCCCATGAAGGGCTATCCAAAACTCTCATTTGCCCATAAAGGGTCAACAACTCCCACTTGCCCACGAAGGGTTAAACATGACTTTCTCTCTTTTCTGCAAAGTTCATATCAACAAATACTTCGTGCGATCATCATACTACGAGAGCTCGTTGCCATATATCTGTTAGGAGTATATAGCAGCTCAAAATGGGCATATTAACTCAGAGTAGATCCAGTATGCAGTACCCTAGATCAATCAGTCACATTTACATTATATCTCTCTTGATCTCTTTAAGCATTTCATATGCATTGTATTCACAATCATGATTAAACTCAAATAATCATAATTGGTCGACCTGTGAATACAAAGATAGAATGTGACATCAAAACAAATTGATCTTCCTCTTCCCTTAAACCTCTCAATTTCAGTTCAGCTCGCTTTTCTAGAAATGTCCCATTAAATCGAATCAATCTCATGACCATTTGCAACACTCTAAGATAGCGAATGCTGAATAGAAATCTTGAGAATAAGTAAGAGTCGTGAGGGGACAAATTTGAGGAACTTTTACCCTCAAGAGTCTCACACGGCTTGAAAGTTGAGATCAAAACTTCCGCCAACTCTTATTGGTCGTCTCATGCATATGTAGTATGAAATACGTATTATGGTATTCTCTCCTTTCCCATGGAGCGTATGTCTTGTCACTTAATATCATACAGATGATAGTTTAGACATACCCAATGTCTAACTTGAGTTCACAAATCTACTCTTTTGAAAGAATCCATCAGAACTCACATCTGGCATTAAGATAGATAAAGTGAAATATGTGGGCTATTTCACTTTCGGACATAAAAAATAAAATGTCCTCATCTTAACACTTTGTTAAGGCGACATCTATACTTTAAGCTCGAGCTCTCAATTATCACCTAGATAATGAGCTTAAAATTGTCTCATCTCTATTTATCACATAGTAAATAAATGTGATTACCCGTGTGAGTGGGCTAATCTCTTATCTGCCCGACATACCTTCTCAACATAATGCACTAAGCATTAATATGCATAAATATCGAACAAACTCAAGCATTAATAATAATGGAACATACCATTAACTGTGAACTTTGGGAAAAATAAGTATCCAGTACTTCAACTTCTACGCAATCCTAGAGATTTCAATATATGGAACTAATCCCTTTGTCAACACATGACCAAGGAAAAACATCTCTAGGAATTGACTTCGTCATAAGATCTGCTATCATTCTATGCGTAGATATGTATTGTACGTTCACATCTTTTCATACAACCATGTCTTTCACAAAATTATACTTCGTGTCTATATGTTTCGTCTTGCCGTGGATCCTTAGTGTAAGCTCTTGCTGCTTGGCTATCACAATTAACCAATAATTGAACCTACAACATCCTTAGCAATACCTCATTGATCCAAACATCTCTTAAGACAAACACCCTCTCGTATCGCTGTTGATAATGCCACAAATTCGGCTTTGATTGTGGATAAGACTATACACGTTTGTTTCTTACTACTTCATGATATGACGCCATTGTTAAGTAAGAATGCAAATCTAGAGGTAAAATTTCTCTCATCTAAACCTCATCCTCAGTCAACATCAGTATAGCCTTCAAGGCGCAGATCTCTACCTTGATTACTCAACGAATAATTAGCAGTACTATTCAGATACCTCAGGATTCTATTGACGGCAGTCCAAAGTGCTTGACCTAGATTGGATTGGTATCTACTCACCATTCCAACTACATAACAAATATCAGGTCTTGTACACACCATAGCATACATTAAGTTTCCAATAGCACTAGCATGTGGAACACCTTCCATTCGTTCCTTTTCTTGTGGAGTCTTAAGACACATTCTACGGTTCAACCCTTCACTTCTTGCAATAGGAGTATCTTTGGGTTTATAGTCTTGTATACGAAATCATTCAAGAACTTTATCAATATAAGTCTCTTGTGAAAGAGATCACAATCTCTTTGAACAATATCTTAAAATCTGAACACCAAGAATATATGCAGATTTACCCATATCTTTTATCTCAAAATTGGAACATAACCAATTCTTGACTGTATTAACAAACTCCATATTACTCCATGCAATTAGTATATCATCAACATATAATGATAAAATCACAAATTGATCTATGGATCTTTTGATATATACGCAATGATCTTCATCAATCATTACAAAATCATATGCCACTATGGCAGTACGAAAAAGTATATACCATTGTCTCGAAGACTGCTTAAGGCCATATATCGATCTCAAAAGTCGACATACTTTTTGTTCTTGGCCTTCTGTAACAAACCCAGCGGGTTGTTCCATATGAATTTCTTCTTTTAATTCTCTATTGAGAACTGCGGTCTTTACATCCATTTGATGTAATTCAAGATCAATGCTAATCACTATTGCTAGAACAAGGCGAATTGAGGTAAATCTCACCACAGGAGAAAACCTCTTCATAATCAATTCATTCTTATTGATTATACCCTTTAGCCACATGGTGAGCCTTATATCTTTCAATCGAGCCATTAGATTTGTACGCTTTATTTTGAGAACCCACTTGTTCCCAATGGCTTTGCATCCGTTTGGAAGATCAACCAGTTCTCAAACTTAATTTGATCTCATTGACTCCATCTCTTTTTCTATTGCTTGTATCCAATTTTTCTTATCAAGGCAAGGCGGAGCCTCATTTAGATTTCTTGGCTCATTCTCTTTTTGTGGAGCGATCATGAAAGCTTTACCTTCAATGTCTAAACGTCGACAAGTCGACGGAGAACGATTTTGCGACTTGTCCACCAAATTTGAGATTATACACTTAGTACTTCAATCTCCATTACACTCCCACTCGAATTAGATAACGACTACATCTTCACATCAAGTGATTGCAATTGAGATTGATTCGAAACAAATTCCACACTTCTCACATTGCTCCCACTTGGGTGATATGCCTCAAGAAAATCATTATCACTATCCAAGGTTTTAAATAGAGAATAGTCTTCACCTATCTCGTCCTTTTTCTAAAATTCATTCACTAAGAATGTGACATCTCGTGATTCGAATTCAGTTACACTGTCTGCTTTCTTGCTCACCTATAAATACATACCCTTTCGAGTGCTCTCAGTATCTCATGAAGATACTCGTTTTTGCCTCTAGGGCCCATTTTCCCATACTTGTGGAAAGACTTGTGTGTATAAGTAGCACATCTTCAAGGTCTGAGAAAACTCAAATCTTATTTTTGACCTGTCCACAACTCATATGGAGTGAAGGTAACTGATTTAGAAGGCATACGGTTAAATATCTAGACGGCATTCAACAAATCTTCACCCCAAAAGGTGATAGGCAAATTAGCCTGTGCCATCATAGACTTAATCATTTTCATTGAGACATGTTTCTTCTCTCTACAACTCCATTCTGTTGAGAAATCGCTGGAATAATCAACTATTTTTTCTATTCCCTTTTCATCACATAAACAGCTGAACTGATCAGATAGATTTTCTTTGACCTCGATTGGATCTTTTTTCTTTTTCTTTTTTTTTGATTTTTGATTTTGTAAAAGCTCAAAAATTTCTCAAAGCAACTCATGCTTTAGATTTATGAGAAATCAAAAATAACATGTTCGAATCAAGTGTAATCATCTATAAATGTGATGAAATAAACAGCCTCATGCCTTGCTCTCACATTCATTGAACCACATATGTCTGAATGGATCAACTGCAAAGAAAACTCAGCTCTTGTTCTTTTTCCAAATGGTTTCATCGTTGTTTTTCGTACCTGGCAATGCTCGCAAATAGGCAAATTGATTTTTTTTAAATATTGCCACATAAGCCCTCTTTGGCTTTATCTAAACATTCGCTATTGGCCAATATGACCTAGCTTAGCATGCCATATATTCACATCATTACAGAAGATGTAAATAGGGAATAACTAACATTCACACTATTGTACTCAACAATCAGCATAGAAAAACCATCCAAAAAATATCCAGAACCACAATAACTTGTTCCCAATGACAAGTCATCACCATCGTTATGAAAGTTTAAACTAAAATCAAGTTTAGCCAATACTAATACGGAAACTAAATTCCGTCGAGTTTTTGGAGCATATAACATATTATGTAGGAACAGGGTGAGACCACTGTGAATATTCAATTGGCAGGTGCCAATCCCTTTGACTTCCACTCAGGAATTGCTTCCCACATATATCTATTATGCTCCATGTGGAATTTCGTCGAAATTCTACAAAGGCATTTATGTCATTTACTACATGGTCTGTGGCTCTTGGGTCTACAGTCCACAAAGGATGAGGTTCAGTTACAAAAACTGAACTGGAGGCATAAGTAACACTCTAAAGTGTACAAAGGGTTTCTAACTTCTTTGACTCACCACAGTTGCGAGCAAAGTGACCCTTTTTGCCACAATTAAAACACTTCACTTACGAAATGTCATTCTTGAAAGGACATTTTCCTTTCCCATGTCGGTTAAACTTCAGTTTCTTTCTTGAAGAATTCGTTCCCTTACCCTTCCACTTCTTGAACCCACCTTGACGCTTACGCTTGGAGTTTGAAGCTCCATGTGAACTAGAACCAACATAACAAATATCAGTTATTGGTTTAGCCGCTAGAAGGCGATCCACCTCTAGTTCAAGACGGCGCAAAGCATCCTCAAAAGTCTTTACTTTTCATTGTGGATTAAGTGGATTTTTGATATGCACATAGCTATGAGGCAAAGAATGGATTACTGCTTGCATTTACTGCTTCTTAGTCAAAATGCGGCCTGCATCTTACAATTCACATATCATATTTGACATACTTCTCAAAATGTTGTTTTATATTCTACCCATGTGGCATCATATAAGTGTCAAACCTTATAGTGATCTATCTCAACTTGGTGACCAATGTCTAACCAAACATAGTTTTTAATGCTTCCCACTTGACTTTGGCATTTTTATAAATGCCTGAACTCATGCATAAAACGATATTCCATGCTACTCAGTAACATAATGCGAGCAATAGAGTTCATCTTTTTCCATGCAGCAAATGCCTCTTTATACTTTCTATGATGTGCAGTATTTCCATTTTCAGATTCTTCTATAATTAGGTTAAGCGCTTCTAGTGTTTTTTGCTCTTCTAGCACATACTGGATTTTCACATTCCAGTTATCATAATGTCCACCGTTCAAATTCTCTCCTTTGTTAAGCTTAGCTACGATATTCTAAGAAGCTATGGCCATTGTATCTGAACACGGAGTTCTATAGATATGTATTCACGAACTATTAATGCCTAATATTTATGCATCTATTTTACACTAACTAATTACATTAATGAATAATTTCACATAAGGTCTCAGATTCGAAAGTTCACTATGTTCCCAATCATCGTCTAAGAATCCTCGCTTGAAATTATCATTAACATAATCATTTATGTAAAATTGAGTTCAATAAAGTTACTAAAAACTTTATTGAACTCCCCACTCGAATAAAGATCATAAATCATTCAATGATCCCTATATCTTGTAATCATAATATGGCGTGGCATGATTTGAATTAATACACAAATAATTCACGCATCAAATCATACTCTTATTTCATAATACAAGATATAAATAGCAAGTGCTCTAAACTTTATACATGCTATCAGCAATCATGCTCTATACAATTTGCATGCGATTATGTACATGTAAGCCATCCTCTATATTTACAAAAATATAGAAGAAAAAAAATACTCGAAAAATGCCCCAAAATACGTGTATCATGGGTTTCATACGTATTTTCATAATTTTAAATACATCCAACCTGTCCAAATAATATATCAAATTGAAGATAATTTTGAGACGAACACAACGGTATCTCGTACGCCCAAAACGGAGTTTGGACGCACCTCCACGGGCAGGTCAAAGCTCCGACGCGTTTGGTCAACGGAGGCCAAAATGCAATTTTTTTTTTTAAATCGAGGACCAAATCGAAATTTTCAACAATTTTGGGGACAAAATTGCAATTTTTCCAAAAATTGAGGGACCAAATTGCAATTTTCTGAAAAATCAGGGACCAAAATGCAATTTCCCGAAAGTTTGAGGACCAAATTGCAATTTTCACAAAGATCATGGACCAAAATGCAATTTCCCGAAAGTTTGAGGACCAAATTGCAATTTTGCAGAAAGATCAAGGACCAAAATGTAATTTCCCGAAAGGTCGGGGGCAAAAACGTAATTCTGCCGGTCATGGTCAACGATCAGAGTCAACGGTCAACGATAAACTAGTCAACGGTCGATACCGGGTCGGGTCGGGTCGGGTCCAGTTCTCAGGTTGGGTCGGGCTGGCTCAGCTGACGTCATCATGACGTCACTGCCACGTCAGCGATCGGTTTCCGACGTTCACGCACGTGCGGAGCACGTGGGCGCGTGAGTTCCACGCGCATCAGTTCTCTTCGACGCGTGGCGGCGCGTGTGGACTTATACGGCGGTATCTGACGGCGGTCGACCACTCAAATTGCTCGTATGATCAAGACGAGTCTGTTGGTATACTTGAAACCCATTTTCACTTAGCCAAATTTTACGAAAAGGCGACGTTTCACCGCGGCCCCGAGGGACCCCGCCCAGTCATGGCGTGTGGTGCGCGTGCGGCCTTTGCCGGCATCGGCTCGCGACGGGTGACCACTTAAAGTCTTCGTCTCTTCGAGCCCGTTCCGTTGATTTGTTCAAAAAATATTTTGGTTGAGAAGAACAGAATCGATTCCCAATGAACTGTGGCGACGAAAATCGGGTTTTATGCGTTAAAACAGTTACAAAACATCACTTGATCAGGAAACAAGAATCAATTGCTCTGATACCAATGAAGGGAACAAATCCCATAACGTATGCAGCAGAATTACACGGAATTAACAAGCCCAAGAACTTACTTGAATCACTGATCGGAGAAGTACATCACGTAACGGACATACCTCGAGTTTTCACAGATTAGATGTTACCGTTGCAGTCCATCGAGAGATCGTTCGTCCAATCACCCGTTTGATGATCAGGAGAGTTCGTCGTTGTTTTTTCTATAGTTCCTCTACTCCATGTTCTGTACATTAAGAACGTAAGAGAAAACTGACAATGGAGAGAGAAGTAACGTCTGTTGGAAAACGTGACTTTATCACTTTTTAAATCAATAACTGCCTTTGGCAGTTATCCAATGTGGTAAGGGGTTGTGGTGCTCTACATGGGCGGACCACGGTACTCCCATACACCCTCGTTTTCCAACAGCCGGAAAGGGAGAGCTACGTGCTTCATATAGTTGATAAATCTGCTGACATGCATTTTTCGGATATTATATAAATCATCCGAGATGATATTGTGTAGAGAGATTGATAGAGAGCATTATGCGAGAGAATGGTACTTTTAGGGAGCGCATGATAATCATTTTATTTCTAAAATCAATTTCTGACTAAAAATAGAATTTTCTATTTCTAGTTTTTGGATGAGTTTTTTAGCAAAAAAACGCGCTTGATAACGACTTAAAATTTCTGTTCCTTGAACAGAAGTTCAATTGATAACGATTGAAATTTCTACTTTTGAAATATTATTAACACAAAATCTTCTACAAAAAATTTCTACTTCATTTTTATTTTTTTAAAATTTCTTTAAAAAATAATTTTTATTATTATAAATATTATTTACTATTTAAAAATAAAAAATATTATTTATTTTTTACTCTGCGCGGCCGACGGCGGTCGGCTGCCGCCCGTGGTGGTTTAAGGAGGTCGGTGAAGGGTGGCGGTGGGCGGTAGAGGTTGGCGGTGTTCGGCGGCGGCTGGCGGTGGGTGGTGTTGACACTCGATTGTTGGTAAATTGTTTTTTAGAAAATTAATAAAAAAATTCATAAAAATCCATAAAATTGCAAAATTAACTTTGGAAGCCTTGCCAAGCCCAAGGAACCATTTTTGAACAAAAAATTATTTTTTTGATATTTTTCAAATTTTTAAATATTTTTGAATTTTATGAAAATACTCAAAAAAATCAAGAAAAATATAATTTGAGGCCAAATAAATACACAAAAATAGCCAATATTTTTATTTTTATTTCCTTTTCATGTTGGCCACTTGAAATTTCAAAAATTTAATTTGGGGATATACGACTCTTCTTTGAGCATAGCCCCAAATTAATAAAAAAAAAAATACATTTCGAGTCTTTTAAATCTCTGTTTTTTTTTCATTTTTATGAATCATGACATTCGCCTCGGGTCCCTCGTCTTTTATTTTAGTCCAAAAGTGTAAGGAATTGGTTAATTTTGACAAAAAAGAGGACTAAAATGCATAAAAATCTTTCAATTTAGTCCTTGCATTTCACTCCAATCAAAATTAACCAAATCTGGAGATGATTTAGCAAAACCAAGGCCACCACCCTATGTTTTTTACCCTTTCAGATCCATTGGTGGGGGTGGTTTGGTCTGATTTGGCCATTTAAGGTTTGGGTTTCTCGAATTTCATTTTCGGGTCAAGTTAGAAATTTGAGGTATTTGCATAATTCAACCATAATTTTATCCAATTTTGACTTTTTAAGACGAAATTCATGCCCCTGAATGCAATTTTGAAGTTTAATTCTAGAAATTTTGATGATTTAGTGGTCAATTTTATATTTTTTGGCCAACCGAGTCTGTCGGGTCGGATAGGATCCAACCCCACAACTCGGCCGTGCATCATCTTCGCCAATTTGGTCATTCATGTGCAGGTCAGCCATGGAGGACTGAGATTTGATCGGAAAATTGAGCCCCTCCTCGGCCATAATCGGTGGCGCTGAGGGATGGGCTTTGCAGCTCTCTCCCTTCCGCTCCAATCAAGACCTGTCTCGTGCCCTGGGTGTCCCGGAGCTGCAATGACCAGCTCAGTCTTCGCCGCGGTAATACCAGAGCAAAGACAAGAGGAGAAAGAGAAAAATTGGAGTCCAATTCGCACAAATCAGAGAACCAAAAGGAGCCGGCCAGATTGCCTGAGTATTACCTATCGCCGGCGAACCATTTGGCACATGATGCCACGTGTCACGCCCCGACTCTCGTGCACGCGATAGCCCTGTCAAGCACCTCAGGTCATAAAGGTTACGTCCCAGGCACGCAAACGACCTACCTAAATATACTAACCATGCGGAAACGATCTACTCCCCAAACAATCATAAAAACAACAAGGATAGAAAAGCAGGAAGTCACATCAATCAACATCAGCAATCTCAACAAAAGATTTCATTCAATAATAGATATTCATTAACCCTAAGGAAGCTACAGAAACTACAAGCCTATCTTCAAGGCTGCTTCCTAAGACCAACAAAAGGGTACCGGGTCAGGACATGGTTAACTTCATATCTACTCCAAAAGAGGAGGGGTCCCGACACCCTCGTCATCCACAACAACAAATCTCCAAGGCTACGGACCTGAAAAAGGTTAACCACGACGGGGTGAGAAATAAATCTCAGTGAGCTAACGCCTAAGTCCGGCTAGAGCGTTGACTCACTCAGGCGACCTATACACACAACAAATCGCAATAGTATAACGCCAATCACATGCAAGCTTACCACGCCTTGGATCACACATATGCAAGACTTGACTTGACATGACAGTCAACCAACCAAGAAAATAACCAGAATACCATAACAGCTTGCAAGCACAATGCAACACGCGTGTTCCGGTTATTAATGGCCACTCGGCCCCCCACACTAGACAGTTGGTGCTCTTCCGGCATGACCGGCCTTCATCCCTTACTTCCGGCGACGGCAACCAATAGACCGTGTGGTTCCGATCGACACGGCACAGAACTACTAAGAATCCCTGTAGGGGCTTCGGTCCATCACAAGCTGCGACCGGCACCCGACCAGCCTGGCGACACAGACTGTCGCGCATCCGATAAGTCGTGTGATTTCGATCGACACGGCATGAACATATCAGGTATTTCATCATATGACCACACAAGCACACTAGGCAACTAGCCAGTTTATATTTTTGCATTTAGTCCAATGCACCCACACACGGAATCCCACACACTGAATCGTGCTCAAAACCTAACCCAAGGCCATTTTCATGCTCAAATATGCAATTTAACTCCACACGTGGTCATGTGATACACGAATTATCCACTAGACTTTGCATCTAAATACGGGTGATCAATCCTCATACAGTCAACCATAAACCATTCAGAGCATTCAACAGTCAGGCATTGATCACCACATCAAACAGTCGACAACAATAATAACAACGCACTCGATTAACTGAACTAACCACCGACGGCTACTCCACCTACCAACCAACCAGTTAAATAATTTATCGTTCACTCGGCTCTAGCTAATCGCTCGCTCGCGATCGATTAATTACAGTCAAACAAGCAATCCAGTCTAATCACCAATTAGCCACAGGCAACCTAGCTAACCAGTCTAATTTATTTAATCGCGGTCATTTAACCTAAACCCGGTCTCTAACTAAATCGACCACAATTAATCCACGTGAACGCCTAATTAGACTAATTAAACTAAACTCGAACACAATTAGCGACCTAACCGAAAGTTACGGGCTAACTCACAACTCTAAGAGGTCCGGCGACTACTGTTCACGGGCCGAGGGGAGGCTGGTCGGCGGCTCCCGGGCGGACGGCGGACAGCGACGACGAGAGGCTAAGGGGCGCGGAGGAGGGTCGCACGGGCGGCTGGACACGGCCGAGCTCGGGTGACGAGCGGCTGAGCTCACGGCGGCGGAGGGTGAGCAGCTGGCGTCAGGCTGGGGGGAGGGGGTCGCGGGTCACAGGGGGTCGCTCGGCCGGCGCGACGAGGGACGGCGGGGCGAGCGGCTGGACGACGGATGGAAGAGGCGAGCTGTATGGGGCTCGGTCAGGGGTGGAAACGGCGGCGCGGTGCGGTCGACTGGAGGCGGCTGAGCTCGGAGGGTGGTGGCAGCGAGGCGAGGTGGACAGAGCTCGCGGCTGGGGCTGAGCGACGGCGACGAGAGCGGCTAAGGGGAGCTCGCGGCTGGCGCGCGGCGGCTGGCTCGGCCTCGGGCGGGACTCACCGGCGAGAGCCCAGTGCGGCGACAGGTGGCTGAAGCGGCGACAGACGGAGGTGGGGCGGTAGCTGCAGGCGGCGTCGGGCAAGAGGGGATGGAGGAGGAGGAGGAGAAGATGTCGGGTGCGGGGGAGGGGGCGTCCACCAGTAGAGGGAGAGGGAGAGAGAGAGAGAGAAGAGGGGAGGAGAGAGATAAAGTGAGGTGACGTGAGGTGAGGGGGGGTGGTTGGCGCGACAGAAGAGGGGGAAAGGGAGAGACAAAGGAGAGAGGAGAGAGAGTGATTGGAGGGGTGCTGACTTGAGGTGACAAGGGGACCCACTAGTCAAAGACAGATTTGAATAATTTGTCTTCTATTGCATAAAGGGTTTCAGGCCCGAAAGGGGGGGTTCGGGCGCGAAGGGTCTCTGACCGGCGCTTCGAGATTTATTAAATCCCTCTCCAGAACAAATTAAAATCGCGTCCGATAATTGTCCCTTAGACCATAAAAATCCAATTTTATTTATTTTTGCAGACCTTAAAATTTCAGGATGTCACACTACGTGCGGAGGTCCACCGACTTGAGCTCTCGGGCGCGATCGAACTTGAATTTTTGGGGATAAAAATGAATCAACGCGTTTTTGATCAAGGAAGCTCATTCTGGCAGTTCCAACAGATTTTAGAGATAGAGTTAGAGAGAGGGAGAGACGATCGAGAGCTCGCGCGATCGCCATTGGAGCCAAGCTCCGCCGAGACTATGAGAGCTTTGCCATACTTCTCTAAGCGAAACCAAGGCACACCACAGCCCGTCCGAGCTCCCTAAACTTCCAAGGAACGTAGTGAATCCCTCCGATCAAGCTCAAATCTCCTAGAAAGGTATGTTCCATGTTCGAGCTTAGAGTTGGCCTTCAATGGCCGATCGTCGCACAGTGCATCATTTTGCTTCATTCTTGTTCCATTGCGTCCCTAGACCAGCCCTAAGTGGAACTTACTTCGTTTTTGCATTGAAATCCGCCGAGTCGCCACAGCCGAAGCTCGTAAGCTCTCGGTCTGGTCAAGAGCTTGCAAACTCAAACCAGGGATACTTAGGCCGATCAGGACTTCAGGTAAATCTTCTGGAACTCCATGAGTGCTATCTTGATGCTTAGTGTAGTCTAATTTGCCGCAATCATGAGTTGAAGTTCGGCCATAGCTAGGACTGTGCAAGCTTCGATCATGTTGTTTCCACCGATAGATCGCTCTAGTTTTAGGATATGTTGATCTAGAGCTGAATAGGAGATGATCGGTGCAAAAATCAGGTTAATCGGGGTTGATCTCACCGTTGGATGTCGTCGGAGCAACCTCGGTCGTCCATTCCGTCGTCTTCTCCACGAGGACGACGACCAGTCAACTCGTGCTGACTCGGTTAACGTCCATGTGGCGCTGTCGTGGCGACCATGTCAGCGCAGACGGTTATTCTATTTTTCCCAAATAAAAAAAGTAAATCCAAATCAAACCATGGGGGTGGTGCCAAGTGTCTCGATCTGGAATTTTTAGAAATAAAAATTGATTTTCTTGGTTTTTAAAACCTTTTTCTAAAAATAAAAAACAATTTTTGATTGAACGGTCTTGGTTTAGTCTCACCGTTCGATCTGGGCCGTAGGATTTAGTATGCAGATCGAACGGTCGAAATTTGGTCACCGTTCGATGTCGGCCATTGGTTCTAGTCGCCAGATCTAACGCCCATGGACTAGTCATGTAGCTCAGTCTTGGTCGTAGGATTAGATAGTAATAAAAAATTCTAAAAAAAAATTCTCAGAAAATCTAAAAAATTTTAGAAAATTAAATAAAAATGCCTAAATGGTGTCGTTTTTAGATCGGTTTGGACCCATTTGGTTCGGGCCGGGTGCCTCCGAGGCGTGGGCTGATTGACTAGACCCGTTCCAAAAAATAATAAAAAATAAAAAAAATCATAAAAATTGGAAAAATTCATACAAAATTCTAAAAAATTAGAAAATTTCAAAAAAATCAGAAAAATTTCCAAAAATCACAAAAAAGGAAAATGACCACATTCAACTGGTTTGACCCATTTTTGTTAATTTTGGTTCCCGAACCTTCCCCAAATGACCGTTTTGCCCCTCTGAGCATGTTGTCTCAAAATTTCTCAAACCACCCCTGAACACTAATGGCACATTCTCTAAGCCCTTACGGCTTTACTAGGTATACCATGCCTTGATTTTTATGTGATTTATCCGCATGATCTGATTCCTTGATTTGCGCACTTTCAATTACTGATTGTGATTGATAGGATAGTCATCCCCATCTGCATGAACCCTTTAGATATTAGAACTTACCTCACCCCGGGACATCTGCATGAAATCCATAGTTATGAAAATCGCTCAACTTAGGTACTGAAAGTGCGTCGACGAAAACGTCGACGTAACTAAGTCCTCAGACCCTCTTCTCTGGTTTTCGTGGAACCGAACGGTCTCTCCCAACCGCTCAGTAGGGTTTCCAATCTACCCTCCAAAAATAGATTAGTGGCGACTCCAATGGCATGCACACATTGCACATGTCATCCAACCACACTAAGGTCGATCTCGTTTTAATGAAAATTCCGCCGTTGCGATTTGGTATGGGCCTGGGAGGGCCTGCGCCTCGATCTCACCATCTTATGGAACGGATGGGACCCTAGCAATCCATTATTATCCCCCTCGAAATCACGAAATTTCTCGGGAGGGTTGCGACAGGTGGCGGCTGCTGGCGGAGGCAGGCGGTGGTTGGTGGCGGTCGATGGTGTGGCGAGGGGCGACGGCGGCGAAGGACAGTGGTTGGAGACAGAGGGCGGTAGGCGGGGGCGACCGACGGGGGGCGTCGGAGGTCAGCAGTTGGCTGCGGTGGGTGGTGGTTGGCGACGGCAGGGCCGACGGCAGCCAATGGTGGTGGCGACGGTTGTGGTTGTGGCGGCGACGGTTGGCGGTGGTTGCTGTGGCGGTCGGCAGCTAGCGGCGAGGGTCGGTGACGGTCGACGATGGGTGGGGGCGGCCGGAGGAGGGCGGCGGTGGGCGGCGACGGACAAAGGAAGGGCGACAGAGATAGTTCGACGAGGACTTGAGAAAAAACGAAGCGCTTTGGTAGGTTATTTCTCATTTCTATTTCTAGAACAGAGAAGCTACAATTTTTAGCTTCTCATTTCTCTTTCAAATCTATTACTGGAACAAAAAATTGTTCCAGAAACGGAAAAATAGAATTGCATTACCAAACGAATTTCTGTTCCAAACCTATTTTTGGAACAGAAACAGAAAAATAAAACAGTTATCATGCGCGCCCTTAATGTCCGATCCTCGTAACTTGGAAGCCTAATCGGGTATGATGCCTATAAACAAGTGGTTGTGTACTGCACTTGCATATATGGTATTTGGTGAATATACAAGCATTTGTGGATGGCAAATGTTGAGCTGGACAACCTAAAAAAACTTTCAGAATAATTAAATGTTGGTTTGAGAAAGAGAGCTTATGAGAAATATTTATATAAGGTCCTTTGACTTGAAGGTCTCGTTTATTCTTATAAAATACTATCCTAAAAATCCTGAACTTATTGCACGGTGACTAATTTCGTTCCAAACCTTTCAATTATATCAATTCAGTCCTAAATATTTTGATGATTTGTCAATTTATTCCCAAACCTTTTCAATTTTGTGCCAATTTAATCATAAACCTTTTTACGATTTGCTAATTTAGTCCTTTCGGCCAAAATCGTTGACGTGGCGGTCTGGTCAGCATCCACCGTCCTACATGGCACGTCCGGCACTAACGTAGATAATTTTTTCTATTTTTTTAATTTTATGGAAAAAAAAATCATCTTCTTTTGCCTTTTCCCTTTTACCCTCCGCCAGCTATCGCTAGGCCCCATCAATCGCCGGTGGCACCTCAGGCAACGACCTCCCTCGCAGAATTTGGGCAAGCGAGGGTGGCCGTCTCTTGAGGTCTACGGCGCCCCCTCATCCTTGCCAACAACCTCTATTGGTAATCAGTGAGGCCTGCCGATGGCCGACGGAGGGATAAGGGAAAAAAGAAAAAAGAAAAAGAAAAGGAAAAAAAATATCTGAAAATTCAGAAAATTAAAAAAATTATCCACATCAATGCTGATAGTGCCATGCAGAACAGCCGGCGTTGACTAAATCGCCATGTCAGCGATTTCTGGTCAAAATTGGTCGGAATGACTAAATTGGCAAATCGTCAAAAGACTTAGGACTGATTTGGCACAATTCAAAGGGTTAGGACTAAATTAGTCACCGTATAATAAGTTTAGTATTTTTTGGTTAATTTTCCAATTATTCTCATGAATTCGACGTGTCAATGAATAGTATTCAATTACATAATACAAATCTAGACATGTCGGGTCATAAGACTACTTTATAAAGAACATTTGCTTCTCAATAAGGAATGCATCACACCTAATAATAGAAGAGAATATGTTGTATTTGCAATTCTTGATTGAACAAAAAACAACATGCCTATCTAGAAAATCTGTTTTCGGAATTATTTCACGGTTCAGAGTAATGTAAAAGTGATGCAGAATGTATTAGTGCTGCGTTTCTGAATCAATTTGACAGGAAGAAGTCCAATTGGAAGGCAAAACGGTATGGCGACTAGAACTGGCGAACCGGGTCGACGATATCGTATCGAGCTCAAATTCGGCCCTCTAAAGCGAAACGGCGTCCTAATCAATTTTCACCGCCTTTGGCCGTGACTAAAGGCTGATTTTGGCAATTCGGGGTCGTCTAGATAGAGTTTTCAAATTTTCTTTTCTTTTTCAAATTTAATTTATTACCAGTGGCAGTTTAGTAATTTTGCGAATTTAATGATATGATTTGCTGTTAGGGTTAGCGCCTCATATAAAAGGCGTTCTTTTATGTTTTGAAACACAGATATTATTATTTTGAATACAGAATTTCGAGATTACTCTCTCTAGCAAGATTCCTTTGCTGTTTATCGCAGAACGCTGCGTCAGGTGGTATCAAAGCCTTTGGCAAATGGCGGTGGTCTTCGTGACGAAGCTCAGGAGACTGGAGCCCTTGGGACGACGCGCTGCAATGTTTGGAGCAGCGTTTAATGGAGCGCCTGGATCAACAATTCGGTCAGAGATTTCATCGCATCGAAGAATGACTTGAAGAATTGGTGGATCGATTTGAAGGTTTCGGCGTTGATGTGAACCGAAATCGGCGGAATGACAGAAGGTCGGGTGCAGATGTTGCTCGCGGTGATCCTGTCGATAGGCCTGTTCTTGGCCGCAGACACAATAACCCTATATTTTCAAGGAGCTCGGAAAAAGAGGAAGACGAAATTTCCGATGAAGATAACGTTGGTTATGGCGATAGAAATCGTCATGGAGGGTTTCGACGGGGATATGATGGAAGAGACAGAAGACGGCGTTATGATGATCGCGAAGGTAACGGCTTTAAGTTAAAGGTCAATATTCCTTATTTTAATGGAAGTCTGGGAATAGAGGAATTTTTGGATTGGATTGCTGATATAGACCGATTCTTTGATTATATGGAGACCCCTAGTAAGAAAAAAGTGCGATTAGTGGCATGTAGATTAAAGGGGGAGTGCGTCTGCATGGTGGGAGAGATTGCAGAACAAAAGGGAACGAGAAGGAAAAGAGAGAGTCCGGACTTGGGACAGAATGAAGAGGCTGCTGAGACAAGAATTCCTTCCACCCCGATTATGAGCAGATTATGTTCCAGCAGTATCAATGTTGCCAGCAGGGCAACCGGACTGTACATGAGTATACGGCTGAATTTGAGTTCGATCCGATATCGTCTACCCGGTTCGCCGGTTCTAGTCGCCATACCGTTTCGCCATCCGATTGGACTTCTTCCTGACAAATTGATTCAGAAACACAGTACTTATGAGATTAGCGGAGCGAAATAACCTGTCGGAGACAGAGGGACAGCAAGTGGCGAGATACCTTGATAGACTAAAGCCCTTCATTCGAGATAAAATCAACGAAAGGGATTTTTATGGGGGGAAGAAGCAACGAACAGTTTTGCTATATTGAAAGAGAAGTTATGTAATGCGCATGTTCTTGCTTTACCTGATTTTGATAAACTGTTTGTAGTAGACTGTGATGCTAGTGGAGTGGGCATAGGATATTCCGAACTAGATGCACTATTCTAGGTAAGATATTTGCTGTGGTTATTGATAGTGGGAGTATGGAGAATATCATTGGGAAGGAGGCAGTAAAGAAGCTGGAGATACCAGTAGAGAAACATCCTAAATCTTATACGTTATGGTGGATTAAATCTAAGGCAAATTGCATTCAGGTGACTGAACGATGCAAGATCCTATTCTCCATTGGTAAGTATTGTGATGAGATATACTGTGATGTGATGGATATGGATGTATGCCACGTGTTGTTTGGGAGGCCGTGGCAATTTGATGTAGATGCTCTGCATTGGGGGAGAAGTAATCAGTACAATTTCGTGAATTATTCCGAACTAGATGCACTATTCTGGGTAAGATATTTGCTGTGGTTATTGATAGTGGGAGTATGGAGAATATCATTGGGAAGGAGGCAGTAAAGAAGCTGGAGATATCAGTAGAGAAACATCCTAACCCTTATACATTAGGGTTGATTAAATCTGAGGCAGATTGCATTCAGGTGACTGAACGATGCAAGATCACATTCTCCATTGGTAAGTATTGTGATGAGATATACTGTGATGTGGTGGATATGGATGTAGCCCCAATTACAGAGTGTCTGAAGAAAGTGAGATTTTTATGGGGGGAAGAAGCAACGAACAGTTTTGCTATATTGAAAGAGAAGTTATGTACTGCGCCTATTCTTGATTTACCTGATTTTGATAAACTATTTGTAGTAGACTGTGATGCTAGTGGAGTGGGCATAGGAGCTTTTTATCTCAGGAGCGCAAACCAGTTTGCTATTTCAGTGAGAAGCTTAGCGACGCGAGGCAGAAGTAGAGTACTTATGACAAGGAATTTTATTCTGTCGTAAGGGCTCTAAAGACCTGGGAGCATTACCTGATTGGAAAGGAATTCGTGTTGTATTCTGATCATGAAGTTTTGAAATATCTGAATAGTTAGAAAAGAATTAGCAAAGATATGCATGCACGTTGGTGTCAATTTTTGCAGAAGTTTCCTTTCAAATTACAGCATAAATCAGGTGCGCAAAATGTGGTAGTTGATGCGTTGAGCAGTAGAGCTGACTTGTTAGTTACTTTAAGCCAAGACATTCTGGAGTTTGAGCAGTTGAGAAACTGTTATGCTGAAGATGAGGATTTTGGGCAGATTTGGGAGTCATGTGCTTCTAATCACCCTGTGCAGGAGTTTTATGTGCATGATGGATATTTAATGCGCAGTAATCAGCTTTGTCTCCCTCGGACATCATTACGAGAGAAGGTCATTCGTGACTTACATGAAGGTGGATTAGCTGCACATCTGGGACGTGACAAAATAATTGCTGCAGTTAGAGAGCGATTTTACTGGCCCCAGTTGTGTAGAGACGTCAGCAGGTATGTGCAAAAGTGTTATGTTTGCCAAACTGCTAAGGGGCAATCAAAAAATACAGGTTTGTATATGCCTTTACTTGTTCCTGAAAATATATGGGAAGATCTGTCCATGGATTGTGCTTGGATTGCCACGAACCCAAAGAGGCGTGGATTCTGTTTTTGTGGTGGTTGACAGATTTTCCAAGATGTCACACTTCATTCCTTGTCAGAAAACTTCTGATGCAGTAAGTGTGGCCAGATTATTCTTTAAGGAGGTTGTTCGTTTGCATGGTGTGCCTAAATCTATTACGTCTGATAGAGATAGCAAATTCCTAGGACACTTTTGGCGAACTTTATGGAAGCTGTTTGATTCGTCTTTGAATTTTAGTAGCACAACACACCCGAAAACTGATGGACAGACGGAGGTGGTTAATAGAACACTCGGCAATTTGATTCGAAGCATTTGTGGAGACAAGCCGAAACAGTGGGATGTTGCTTTATCTCAAGTGGAGTTTGCTTATAATAATGCTGTCCATAGTTCTGTTGGCAGGTCACCTTTTTCTATTGTGTATACGAAGGCGCCTCAACATACTCTAGACTTGGTACGGTTGCCTAAGCAAGCATACAAGAGTATAACGGCAGATCATATGGCTAAACAAATTGTAGAGGTCCATGATGAAGTTAAACAGAAGCTGGAGGAAGCTAATAAGAAGTATAAGGCAGCCGCGGATAAACACCGACGAAAGCAGGTGTTTGAAATTGGTGATCAGGTGATGGTATTTCTTCGTAAGGAGCGGTTACTAGCTGGAACTTACAGCAAATTGCAGCAGAAGAAGTATGGGCCTTACACTGTCAGCAGGAAGATTAATGACAATGCTTATGTGATCGACCTTCCACATAGCATGAGTATATCCAACACTTTCAATGTTGCTGATTTGTCGCCATTTCATGAGTCCAACGAACCGATGTATCCTGATTCTGCTTCTAACTCGAGGACGAGTTTTTCTCAAGTGGGGGAGAATGATGCGGAATGTATTAGTGCTGCGTTTCTGAATCAATTTGACAGGAAGAAGTCCAATCGGAAGGCGAAACGGTATGGCGACTAGAATCGGCGAACCGGGTCGACGATATCGGATCGAGCTCAAATTCGGCCGTCTAAAGCGAAACGGCGTCCTAATCAATTTCGGCAATTCGGGGTCGTCTAGATGGAGTTTTCGAATTTTCTTTTCTTTTTCGAATTTAATTTATTACTAATGGCAGTTTAGTAATTTTGCGAATTTAATGATATGGTTTGCTGTTAGGGTTAGCGCCTCATATAAAAGGCGTTCTTTTATGTTTTGAAACACAGATATTATTATTTTGAATACAGAATTCCGAGATTACTCTCTCTAGCAAGATTCCCTTGCTGTTTATCGCAGAACGCTGCGTCAAAAAGCCCACACATAAACTCAGTGATCGACGGAGAATCATTTGATGTTCCATCTCAACGAGTTTGTGCGAACATTAGTTGATGGATGGACCGGTATATCTATACCGCAAATGCAAATGCAAATGGACTAAGTATAAACTAGGTTTTCGGCATAATGCACCAGCAACATGCGAATGCTCGTCGGATTAACCGGACAGAAGGAGAGGACACGACAGCATGGCTTTATGCGAAGATGAAAAGAACAGGAACAAAAGAAGGTGAAAGAGATATTTTTCGTTCCATACCTGAAGAGAAGACAAAGAAATCGCGATTCGATAAAAAGTTATGGTGGAGAGGAAACTATGTGTGGCATATATCCGACTCTGACATTTGATGCGACCCAGAAAGTATAAGTGGCTCTATCCCCAACAGTGACTGGATTACGGTATGCGCTATCGCCATCAGGGCAACCATATCGAGCATTTGGTGAGGAAGTGCAGTCTGGAGAAATGATGCCATAAAGCACTCTGCATCAGTGGACAACTTTCAATTCTTCCATGATCGATGAAGCCGGGAATGATCGTGTGAGAATTATTGATGAGTTGTACCTCGCAATTTGAGAGGAGCCCCAATGTATTGCAGCTTCTCTTGTGTACAGTATCTTTGAGGGTCAACCACTGCCCCTGTTGGTGGAAACAAATTATTTGATTCGTGTAGGCTCGCCTGAGGCCGGCGAAGTCGAAATCAATGGCGCCTCACCTCTGGACGGTCGGCAGCCATTGGAGAGGTCTGGCGACTAGCTAGAGGAAGAAGGGAAAAAAAAACAAAGAGAAAGAAAGCAAATAAAGAAAATTTTAAAAAAAATAAACAAAAAGTTCGAAAAAATATTAATATATTATTAAAGATTGTCCACGTCAGCGTCGGCCATGCCACATAGGACGGCCAACATTCATGTTAGCGATTTCCTGTCAAAATTGGCCAAATAGACTGAATGGACATAAATACAAAAAGTTTAGGACTTTTTTGGTAACTTTCCACGTGTTGACCAAAGGATGTGTATACTTGTGAAAATTGATTCAACCAAAGTCGGGGTCAATTATTTTTTAAGGGAGAGAGAGAAACAAGACTTGTCCATTACTATCAATAAAACAAAGGAGATAGCCAAGGAAGTTCAAAGGGGAGTGATCGAGTATTGTTCACACTTTCTCTACTAGCACCAAGAATAGGGAGACCTTTTCTTAATACATACCACAAGTTGACGGCAGATTTTCTCAATATGACGTAGGTGAAATGCAAATAATGCTTGGAAAGAGCTCTTGCGAGCTCTATTATAACATACAATTCTAAACCTTTTGCAATTGTGTCATTCAGTCCTAAACCTTTTGTCAGCGCCGTGGGGGGCGATCGAGTATTGTTCACACTTTCTCTACTAGCACCAAGAATAGGGAGACCGTTTCTTGATACATAGCACAAGTTGATGGCAGATTTTCTCAATATAACGTATAGGCGATATGCAAATAATGCTTGGAAAGAGCTCTTGCAAGCTCTATTCCAACATGCATCACCTCGTCATGCACATGGGGTCTAAAATTAAAATGTGAATGCGTGTGTTACATGCATGAAACTGCAAATAAATCAATTAATTGTCTGGTCTCATGTGTTGACCTCTACCAACCAAACCCTAGTTTTCTTCTTCTTCTTCTTCTTCTTTAGTTTAAGGTTCAAATCATTTCTCAACTTCCTGTTGTATGCCAGTTGAGCGCAACAACTACTTTTGGCACTAGTCCTGCCTTTTGTTTCTGTGGACCGAGGAGATTGAAGAAAGCCTCAAGCATCTATCCAAAAAAACAAAAGCCATGGCAAAAGTCCCACGACTTCACCACCTTTCTCCAGTCGCTTTTGATTGGTTGCCAAAGCACAACAATTTTACTCTCATCGTGCCACTAACTATCTATTTATTGCCTTTTCTTCTCCCCTCTTTTTCAGTCCCCTACTCCCCCAATTTTAACCATTTTTTTTTGTTTTTTCCTCACAATTTGAGATATATCTTCTCCCTTAATTTTTATGTGGTACACAGCTCGAGTACCTTTTGACTTTTTAATACACAACCGACCTTTATAAGTATGAATTCTCTAGTCATGGAATCCAGAATTGACCAATGATCTAATAACGGGGATGCACATGAATCGAGTTGGAAAAGAATAATACAGACTATCTACTTAAAATTTATCGACAAAATGAATAGTTTCACGAAAGTCGATTAAGACATCAACAGCAAAACATGCTTCTCGCGGAGCAGATTATGATATTGGATCCTTATTATATTCGTTTGAATGATTTGCCATGAATATGATAAATCCACTGCCGATACATGATCTCCATGTCTACTGAGACATACCATTAAGGGTTTTGCGAGCATAACAGGTTTTGGGTCATTATAAGAGTAACATTATATTGTGAGCCAGAAATTTTTAAAGAAGTGGACCCCATAATAATTTATAATTACTTATTATTTATTTTTATGATTCAGAACAAACTGTTTTTCTCAGGATAGATTAAAAACCGTCTATCGTTAATTCGATTTTATTTATTTATATATATATATAAATATATATATCGGGCCCATCCGCATCTCGTAGTAGTTAAGATGCATCACCGGCCAAAGTCTTTTTTCCCTTCTGGTGTAAACGGATTAAAGAAGAAATACTTCTGGGCTTCTCCGGCCGCGATTCTTCTGACTTGAAGCTCAACGTGTTACCGAAGAGCGAAAGCGATTCCGATTCGTCGTTTTTTCTTTCTTGTGGAAAAGGAGGAGGAGGAGGAGGAGACGAGTAAAGTACGTTCATGTGCAACACAACAAGGTCTGAAGCATTTACCAAAAAAAAAAACAAGGTTTGAAGCAAGCCACAAAATGTTGAAGGCACGATTGACCGCATGAACGCACGGTCTAATCTGTCCCCCAGGAGCTGCGAACCTGTCGTTGCTTTGTCCTTTAGCTCCTCATGATCACGAAACATCCGCACTCCACCACAAAAAGAAAAGAAAAGAAAAAAAAACCCCTCCTCTTCGAAAATGATATGTACCTGCAAAGATTACCCTTTATGGCCAATGGAACAAAAATCAAAATCAGAGGACATCTCAATTGCAATCTATGCAACTTTAGTAGATAGTATCCACAAAACACTAAGCTCCTTCGGGTGTGACTCGATATCCGAGCCGCCTGACCGGGTTTTAGATGGTTCGCCTCTCACATGATTCACGAGGTCGGTAGATATTATTCGACCTAGCAATTATCCATTTAAGATGGACTTTCTCGTCAATAGTTGGTAGAAATGTTATGGGGAGAGATGAGGATTTTAAGCGGGAGTTACCAATACATTTAACTGCTGCTTTTTTTTGTTCATTTTCGTCCCAAAGTTTGAATAAGATATCTGATGAGATAGATTTCTACGAACTATGATTTATAAAATAAGAAAAATTGAAAGCAGCTCGGCGCATTTTGAGGCAGTCACGTTGAGTTAAGACCGCGACCTCGGTACCTACTTTTGCAAATGTTTCTTTATCGTGCAACTTTATTATGTTTGTTTGGTTGGTACTATAGAAAAGCGGCCAACTTAAACAATTGGTGACAAAAATCACAACTCGACCGTCACATCGTTTGAAAATAAAAGAAAAGTCGAGAGCCACGGAGTCATTGGTTAAGTCTTGCGATCCTGGTAGTTGAGTTGAAGGACCAGTAGACTCCGTAAGAGTCCACTCTTGCCTCTTTCCCTGCGTGTGGACTCCGAAAGAACTGAGAAAACGACTGGGAATTTCCCTGCTTGCTTCGTGTTTCCACGACTTCCCCGAAGACCCACGACGAGGACGGAGATCATCGTCATGTTCCGCACGGCGCTCCTTACGATGTCTCGATGGATCTCAATGGTCGATAGCAACCTCGTTTTCGAAATTCCATGAGTGAGAGAGGTTTCACATGCGCACGAGATAATAACAAGGATAACTAAACTTCCCAAAAGTTCAAACATTAAGTGAATGTGCAAATCGAGATCTGGTCTCGAGGGTCGAGACATGCTAAACGGAGCAGTAGATTCCTATCGGACTCGGCGTTCTTGCGGTTGGCAATTAAACGGCGCTGATCTGCCCTATAAGTCATTTGTTTTCTCCAATCTAGGTCGCGGCGCTAGTTCATAAGCACACACTAGAGTTTGCAATGTTAGAAACGACGACGACTTCCTATGTTTCTTTATGACACTATGGACCCTCATGTTTCTAAAATAGTATTTTCCTTACCACTACCTGAAGCCGATAGGAAGGAATATGACCAACTTGATACGATACTGCTGCTGTTTCCTGGGTATTTTCGCTCGGATCTTGAGAAACTTTTTTGTCACATAAGAAATAAACTATAATAAAAGAAAAACCCAATAAGTTATTGACCATATGGTCACCAAACGAACGACTTGATTGCTCAAAAGAAAAACAGAGTCCCCCTCCTCGTTCTTGATTCCTCATCTCGTGTTTTTGTCGGGTAGCTGCGGCTTCGGCTCTTCTTACATTACCTTACCTATTGCGTTTCACTTTTACCATTATGGAAAAAAAAAAAAAAAAAAAAAACATGCTGTGTCATCTGGATCCTCCAAATGATGTGCCTCCAATAACAACGGGGATTAGGAAAAATCTGAGTGACCCAACACAATGAGGACTGCGGACTATTTCGATCGCGAATCCCGCCCCGTTCATCGGAATAATGTTCTCTTCCCTCCTTTCGCCGTCGTCGACTGATAATCCAACAGCAAGTGGAGCGTCAGTGATGCCGCGCTTACATACGATTCCTGATTCCGAGTTCTTAAACTAAATTTCGTTCTGATCCATAGGTCGTAACCACCGGGTGTGGGCATAATTGAAGGAGATGCGCACGCCAAGGAAATAAGAAAGAGGAGGATATGGAGGGGAGACTTGCCAAAGGATGGGCTCAACTTGCGGCCACACCACGTCACTGCAAGGAGCAATTCTCTGTCCCTTTTACCTATCTCAAAAGCGATGTATCCTTGACGAACTACACACCTAAATGTGTAATTTTTCGTTTGCTTTTTCCCTTTTCAATACTGAATAATTCTACATGGAAAGCTTCTTTGACACAGAGAATATAAGGAGCGGAAATAGAGCCGGGCCGAAAAATTAAGAGCCTTGCTAGGTTGATCGTTCACCGTCATTTTAACAGTGGACAGTCCAATGGCAGCCATAAAAGAATTTGTGGCTGGCACATAACATAAAAAAAAAAAGTTGTGAAATTTTTGTGGTAAGCATAACACGGTCACAGAGTCATGCACAGTGTGACTGTCATGCAATCATTTTCCAAAAATTAATTGTAGAAAAGAACCGTGAGTTTGGTCTGTGCATGTGACCCTAGCTCAGAGCAATTTCCAATTGATTGCTCGATTCTGGGGGTTTTACGAGCCGGGTTGGCTAAGAGTATCTAGCTAGATTGATGTATCTTTTGGGCCTCGCATTAGATTCTTATGATCAATTTTAATCTAAGTGATGTAAAGGCTGTGACATTCATTTTACTTTTTACTAAACTATAAAGAAATGAGAGGTGTGGGTTATGGTAGTTGGGTTCAAAGTCAAGCAGTCTAAACACGAGTGTGAATCCCCACCCCCCCCCCCCCCAAATTGATTGCTCGATTCTAGGGGTTTTACGAGCAGGATTGGCTAAGATATCTAGCTAGATTGATGTATCTTTTGGGCCTCGCATTAGATTCTTATGATCTTTCTTAATCTAAGTGATGTAAATGCTGTGACATACATTTTACTAAACTATAAAGAAATTAGAGGTGTGGGTTATGGTAGTTGGGTTCAAAGAAGTCAAGCAGCCTAAACACGAGTGTGAATTCCATCCCCCCCCCCCCCCCAAAAAAAAAATTGATTGCTTGATTCTAGGGGTTTTACGAGCAGGGTTGGCTAAGAGTATCTAGATTGATGTATATTTTGGGCCTCGCATTAGATTCTTATGATCAATCTTAATCTAAGTGATGTAAAGGCTGTGACATACTTTTTACTTTTTACTAAACTATAAAGAAATGAAAGGTGTGGGTTATGGTGGTTGGGTTCAAAGTCAAGCAGCCTAAATACGAGTGTGAATTTTGACCCCAAAAAAAGAAAAATAAACACGAGTGTGAAGACTCCCAAAAAAAAAAATAGGGGACAAGGTCAACAGCTTCTTCTTCGTCAAACCAGCAATCTCTCTGCAGCTGCTTCGATAACTTCCACGATTCTTACAAACTCTCTCCCGGTCCCTCTCTCCACCACCTAAATGACTTGCTCTCTCCCTATATAAACTCACCTCTCCCTCTCGAAACCACAAACGCTCACCAGTGTCATATCGACTCTCTCTCTCTCTCTCTCTCTCTCTCATCATCAACAATGGATTGTCTCCCCAAATGCGAAGCCAACTATGTGTCGCTCACCCCCCTCACTTTCCTCAAGAGGGCGGCCGCCGCCTACGCCGACCGGACGTCCGTCGTTTACGACTCCACTCGCTTCACCTGGGGCCAGACCTACGAGCGGTGTCTCCGTCTCGCCTCCTCCCTCCGATCTCT
This sequence comes from Lenwebbia sp. NSW1173648, assembly GCA_029784005.1. Classification (NCBI taxonomy): domain Eukaryota; kingdom Viridiplantae; phylum Streptophyta; class Magnoliopsida; order Myrtales; family Myrtaceae; genus Lenwebbia; species Lenwebbia sp. NSW1173648. The sequence continues at coordinate 25,223,466 of JARCGZ010000009.1, read as the reverse complement.
CAGTGTCGTCAAGAACGACGTGGTACGGTAGATCCTTCCGAATCATTAAGCGCCTTCCAACTTTCAATTTTGGGCCAAAAAAAAGGCATTTAGCTCCTGACAATGATTTGTGTGTTTTGAATTAGCGCATCCTAAATGAGTCTGTTTTCAAAAGCTCTTGGTAAAGCCAGTTTTAGGAAATATACAACTTTTATTAGGATGTTGACATGTGGGTGTGCTTTAAATATTGTTCATAAGCATATGACCGCATTGATTAGAGTTTATTTTTTATTTTTATTTTTTCCCACTTCACTCGAGATTAGGAAAAAGGGTCTGGAGTAACAACGATGCATGTCCTTATGTGCACATGCAGGTGTCTGTTCTGGCGCCCAACGTACCGGCCATGTACGAGGTCCACTTCGCCGTTCCGATGGCCGGCGCCATCCTCAACACCATCAACACCCGCCTCAACGCCGCCAGCATCGCCACCATCCTCATCCACTCCGGTGCCAAGGTCTTCCTCGTCGACTGCGAGCTCGTCCCGCTCGCCCGCGAGGCCCTCGCAATCCTAGCAACCGCCCCCTCTGGGTCCCACGCCTCCCCCCGGGTGGTCGTCGTCGACGACATCAACTCGCCGACCGGGGCCCGGCTCGGTGAGCTGGAGTATGAGGAGCTCGTCCGGCGGGGCGACCCGGCCTATGTCCCTGAGGAGGTCCGAGACGAATGGGATCCGATCGCGCTGAACTACACGTCCGGGACGACGTCGGAGCCCAAGGGGGTGGTGTACAGCCACCGCGGCGCATACCTGAGCACCCTCAGCCTGATCCTCGGGTGGGAGATGCGGAGCGAGCCGGTGTATCTCTGGTCGCTGCCGATGTTCCACTGCAACGGGTGGACCTTTACGTGGGGTATCGCTGCCCGTGGCGGCACCAATGTGTGCCTCCGGAACCCCACCGCGCTGGACATGTACCGGAACATCGCCACGCAAGGTGTCACCCACATGTGCTGCGCCCCCATCATCTTCAACATCCTCCTCGAGGCCAAGCCCCGTGAGCGCCGCGAGATCGCCGCCCCCGTGGAGGTCCTCGCCGGTGGTGCCCCCCCGCCGCCGGCGCTACTCCAGAAGATGGAGTCGCTCGGGTTCCATGTCACCCACGCGTACGGGCTCACAGAGGCCACCGGACCGGCCCTTGTCTGCGAGTGGCAGGCCAGGTGGAACAGCCTTCCTCCGGCAGAGCAGGCGGAGCTCAAGGCCCGTCAGGGGATCAGCATACTGACGCTTGCCGACGTAGACGTCAAGCACTCGGAGACGATGAGGAGTGTCCCGCGCGACGGGAAGACCATGGGGGAGATCGTCCTCCGCGGGAGCAGCATCATGAAGGGATACTACAAGGACCCAGAGGCAACATCCAAGGCCTTCCGGGACGGGTGGTTTTTCACCGGAGACGTCGGCGTCGTCCACCCGGACGGTTACATGCAGATCAGGGACCGGTCGAAGGACGTGATAATCTCTGGCGGCGAGAACATAAGCAGCGTGGAGGTCGAGAGCGTCCTGTACCGGCACCCCCGGGTCCTGGAGGCAGCGGTGGTGGCGATGCCACACCCGCGGTGGGGGGAGAGCCCGTGCGCCTTCGTCAGCGTCAAGAAGAACTCCGCCGGGAAAACGGACGACGTGAAGGAGGCGGAGATCATATCGTATTGCCGGAAGAACCTTCCGCACTTCATGGTGCCGAAGAAGGTGGAGTTCATGTGGGAGCTGCCCAAGAATTCCACCGGAAAGATACTGAAGACTCAGCTGAGGGAGGTGTCGAAGAACTTGGTCGTGTCGGAGAATAATAACGGCCCCTCCTCGTCCGACAAGAAGACGCCCACGGAAGTCGCGACGGCTTTGTCGCGATTCGATCCCGCGACACAAGAGCAACAGGTTCTTGCGTTGTCTCGCCTTTGAAGAGATCTGAGGGAGACGTCGTCAGTTAGGTCCCTGCGGCATTGAGTTAAGATCCGAATAAACACATGTACAGAGAAAAGAGAGAAGCAAGGAAGCGAGCGACAGCCCTTTTTTTTTTTACTTATTACATAGCAGTAATTTGAGTGAGACAAGTGGGTGGTTTTTTCTTACATTTACGTAGAATTTACAAGATATATGTAACCATTGAAGCTTTGCTCAATCGACATTAAAAGAAAAACGTTGTTAAATTTCTGACCATGTGATTAGGCTCACGGTAATCGAGATACTCCAGCTCAGCTCAACCGGTCAAACTTGATTATATACGTCAGTTTCGATACGTTCCGAGGCGTTTCTATTTTCGAAAAAAACATTGAAGTTCTCCTTTAAAACAAAAAACAAAAAAACTCATCATCTTATCGCTATGTTAAGATGCTGAAACTCGATTCGACAAGCTCGAACTCGACCTTTACTCAAAGTCGGCCGAGTCGATCTTCGAATTCTGATTGAGTCGAGTCCGGAACGAACCGTGCGTAACGCGACTCGCCCCCACTTCAAGGCCTGTTTGGGCTCGGCTTTACTAAGCCACAAGCCTTTTTTTTTTTGTTTTTTTTGCCATTTTGTATATTGTAAGGAATAGAAGACACCAACCAAACCAACGACTTTCTGATCACTGATACCTAAAAATTAAAATGCAAACATCCTAGGAAAGCGCCCTGTCCTTTTGTAAATTCGAAATTGGATGGTCCAAGCAAGCATCGAAATGCGAGAAAAAACCTATGTCGTAGAATTTAATGTACCAACCATCTCCCCACCAATAAAAACACCGTCTGGACACCGTCCTAATCATTGCATGCCAGTTTTGATTTTTGACCCTCCGTTTTTCACAGGTGTACCAATTTGAGATTTTTTATGGTATCAACCAAATTTAACGGAAACTAACAGCGAATAAATTTGTCACAGGTATTATACTTTATCATGTTTCATGATCAAAAAATTAATTTGATATAAATTTATCGCAGATGTATACGTTTCAAATTTTTCGTAGTGTTAATTTTTTTTGTTTGGTTAATTCGCAGTCTTTCTGTGGGGGACGTCACATGTGTCTACCTCGATCTTCTTTCCTGTCCGTATGCGTAATGCAGAGCCTATTTCCAAAATGAATTCTAAAACAAGTAAAAATAAAGAGGGGTTGAATGGCACCATGTTATGGCATTTTTGTCACTTTACTTCAATTATAAGTGGCAAAAGTGACCGATCATGAATGAGTGGACACGACACTCGGCAACAAATGAGAGGAATCTGCATTGGATATTACCCTAAAAGAATCTATAATCCCCGATGGAAAAATTTAATACGGTCAAAAAAAAAATAACAAAAATGAGAAAATACAAGGAAAATACAAAATTGCAACTCATTAAAAACATGGATTTTTAATTGATATAGAACAAAATTAGATATAAAAAGATTGACCAATCCCGAATAAACAGACAATTAAGTCGAATGAGAGTTAGTTTATTTATAGCACACAAATCCCATGTAAATTAAGAGGTTGAAATTGTCCAAAAAACTATAAACCTACCGTACTACGGTCATAAGTTTTAGAATTTTCAATTTAATCAATTCATTCTAAAAGTTTAGTATTGAATTAGGCGACGTACAATAGTTAAGAGCCATCGTAAATAGGGTAAATTCAATTAATGCCTCGGGGTAAAGTCTCTTTTTCAGTAATTCCATATAGTATATAACTAGTTAATATGCGACACCTTTTTTGTGGTCAAATATATACGATGGTCATAACTAGTTAATATGCGAAACCTTAAGGAGTGTCATTCGAGACGAGGGTGGAGACGAGACCCATATCAAATTTTCGGGGCAAGCAACCTTAATACGGGTCATGTTCAGCCATTTATTGGGAGATAATGGAGTGCAACAGATAATATCAATGGCGTTGTCTTGCTGTCAACATCTGTACTGGGGAGCATTCTCTTTTCATCTGTACCATAAAAATATCTTAATCATATACATTTTAACAGAAATCATGTTATTGATGCGATGGAGCTCTGTACTACATCATCATTCATGATTTATTGGTTCGGCTTCTAGGGAATGTTTTGTAAAAAATGCAAAGGTTTTGAGCTAAAGGAATTTTTCGAAATGCAAATTGTATCTTAAAACCACATTATGATACAACTTTGGTTAAAATTTGTTTGAAAAAAATCACATTTTTCAAAACCTTTTTATTTTTATTTGAAAAAAAACTCAAAATCGGCTAAAGACCGGCAGTAGACGGGCCTCCGGCGAGGCCAAGTCTACCACCTCCAACCTCCCTTGGGGTCGCACGACCTCAGGCGAGGCTCGGGATCACGCAACCCAGGCGACAGCCGCCTGGGGTCGCGAGGCTGGCAGCGGTTCGCCAGCCGCCCGTCGATGGCTGAGGCCTTCGCTGGAATTAGGGTTTTCAAGGAAATTTTTATAATCCTAAAAGTATAGCGAGGGTAAAATTAAAAGAAAACAAAATGTCCAGTTGCATTACGGAAATGCAGCATTCCAAAGTACCCCTAGACCTACTTAGGGTTAAGGTCCTTTAGAGACCTTTGGAGATGCAATTGCATTTCTTTAAAGTTGAGTAAAAAAGTGAACTAAACGTCATTTGCATTTGGCCAAGAGACTTTAGAGCTCCAAAGCCTATTTGCAATGATGAACCAAACGGGGCCTCATACCTGTAGGACTGTCGACGATTCGGGTCAGGTCGAGTATTAGCCCGTCCTGAACCGACCCGAACAAGAAGATTGTATGGAGGGGTGAGAATCGGTCAGGTTCTAGATTCTAGGGTATGCATGATAAGTTTCAAATTTCAAGAATTAGGGAATTAATTCCGACGGTTAGGTTTCAGGTAATGGAATAAGGAAGCTAGGACAGATTTTGTGTTTTTCTTATTCTTTGTCACCAAAATCAGAGCCTTCTAGGATAAAGCCAAAAGAAAAACCCATTTCCCCATTCTACATGCCCATTTACAAGTGGATTAAGAAAAATTCCTCTTGTAACTCAGAACCACTTAAGCTAGGAGAAGGCTATTCTCCCATTGATCCATCCAGCACCAAATGACCAAAAAAGTCCAAAAGATTGAACAGAATACGGCTACACAACTTCCGGCTATATGCATGTTCACTCCTGTTGAATTTCCCCCTTTTAACTCCTACACCTCAGCTAGAACAAGAGTTTGAGACAACTAGTAACATGTTGCTAAAGTCCCAAATCCTCTAGAGGTTGATGCTAGTGGAAATTCCAAGAAGATTTCTGCAGAAGAAGCTATCCTTAATTGGCAAACTAAGAATGATCTCTTCATAAACAAGGTGCTTGCTTCTCATGCTCTTCAGCAGATTGGTACAACTCTTGGAAACATGCATGAAGGCTTTGGTGCCATGCGAGAACGACTTGATCGTGTGCACCAGAGAGCTGACCAGGGTGCAGAAACTTCCATCAAGATAAAAAGTATGATTAGAAACATTGAAAAAAGGCTTTCTAATCTTGAAGCTGGAAGAATCTAGCATCATTATTTGGATAACCCGATGGAAGAAATAGCAAAGGTGAAGCAGCAGATTGCTGAACTTAAAGAGTATGGTCTTCCTCAACATCCAAGGCAGCTAGCTGAACCTTTTGGCCCAACTCCTGCTCCAACTCTACAGCTTAGTAGTTCCCCTTTGAGTCCTATTAGGAATATATTTACTGAGATCTCCGCCAGGCAAGAGTTGGTGCCTCAACGCGTTGATATGATAACGCTACGAGATCGCGTTCGAGACTCAAAAAGAAAAGGTAAAACTCCAAAACCCAAGGATAGAGATCCTCCTTCATCATTCATGATCTCTAATCCTATTGAGTCTTTCCTACGTTAGCAGCACCAGCAAGCTCTTCCAGCTATCTCAACAATTGCAGCAGAACCAAATCAAATTGAAGAAAGTTTCAGTGATGATTCGGATGCTTTATCTGAAATATCCATAGCCTTCGGAGATACTCCAATCCAGCATGGAGTAATGATGGCAGATGAGGATGATGGATTCTTCCAGCTTTAAGATTAGAAAACGCGCCCGATGATGATTGTGTAATTTGGAACCACTAATCCGAGACTTTTATTTTGTTAATATTTCATATTCTTCATATGTTTAAATATGAGTTGTGTCATTATAAGTGATGATTCACTGTAATCGTTCAATTAAGAATACATGTAAAATATACGTAGACCTTAGAACCGACCTGAAACCTGTGATAGGGTAGGTTTTAGGTTTCAGAGTATGCATGGTAGGTTCCTGTTCGCTCGTTTTTCGCAACAAGTAATATCTTTCACCGAAATTCAGTTTTCGATTTTTATTAAGAGGGTTCTGTGGTTCAACTTTCGAAGAGAAATTTTAGCAAGAACACGAAGCAACACAGAGAGATATGAAATGGGTAGGAAATCAATGGATAGAATATGAATTTGAGATTAACAAGGGTTCAGGCTACATTACAATACTCCTACGAAAGCAGTAGAAGACTTGAAAATAAATTCTAGTTGTAGAAACTGTAACTACTGAAAATGAAGGTACAAGGAAGTTAAAGTGCAAATAAACTTGAGTGTTCTTGGATGTGTGTTGATCTGTCTCTTGCTCTTCTCTTTTGAGTATTTGTATTCTTCAGCTTTCCATAACCGTCTGTCGGTTATTTTCTTGCTTTCAAACTTTGAATCTTGGCGCCTTCAATAGCTTCCCATTCGCCCACGTTTTATCCGCCAAAACTTGATCTTCAACTGTCGACATGGCTTTGAATTTGAATCTCTTCCAGTAACGGCCGTGAACTGTTCGCATCTACTATCCAGATTTCTTGCTCGTAGCTTCTTGCTGACGTGGTTGGTTTAGCCATCCTGCGGTTCCTTTCAACGTCGTATTCCTCTCACTGCTGGCCTTTTACAGTTTCGGTATGTCCAGAATCTTACCGAATTTCAAAAATCAATGGCCTTATTCTCTTACTTCCCGAATATCGGGTTTAGACTTCTGGCCATTTCGGTATGTTACAAACAACTTACCGAATTTCTCAGAGTAATTTACTGCTCCCAATTTATCGATTTTCAGGATATGATGATACAAAAGTCAATTCGGTAACTCATTATTATTTAGTATCAACAGTTCCAGGTTCCAAAAGTTGAACCGATTTCGACGGGTAGGCTTCAGATTTCAGGTAATCCCTGAACCAATCCTGAAACCGTTGACCCCTAATTATATGTCCCCAGAACCCGAATTCGGATTGGTTCAGCTCGGTCACGTCTTCCTTTCTCTTTTTTCGGTGTTTGCCCACTTCACGGACAGTGAACAGTGAATCAACCCTTATCCCGGGAAATAGACAAGCACTTCTCCAATTCCCACCAACACGACACAAATTATGTAGTTCAGAATCAATTGGGAGCAACAATAAGTCGCTTCTCTTTCGAGTGACGGCAGTCTCACGCAAGCAATCGCGCTGAATAAAGGGGGAATCTTGATGTTGGGTCAGGTATTGGTGATCAATAATGGGGGCCGAAGTGAGGACAGCGTTAGCTGCAGATGCAGACGGATGATCGCCCTCCGCAGTGAATCGAGACAGATATTTTTCGCAAAGTTGATGCTTACGAACACCCATTTTTTTTCTTGTGAATGACAGATTTGGGAAATGATGGTCCAACGATATTTATAAAGTTCACCAACTGAGAGTTAGAGAAGCAGTGATCTTTATACAGATGAGCGATTCGAATGCCAAATGCCCATTAATCGAAGCGATCGCCTTAACGGGCGCCAAACTTAAACGAAGGCATCGTCTAGGACATCGCACATTGGCAGGGATGAACCGGGTCGCTGAGAATCCATGTTCAAGTTTAGACTCCATCGAAACATAGGATAACAAAAGAATGCCGACGGTGAACGGGAAGCCGATGAAGAGAGAGCGTGGCCAAAGTCGGTCGCGTATATAGATGGGGAATGAAAATTAGTGATCGTTGTATGTTTTCTCTCCATCTTCTTCTCATTAATGTTTTACAGTATCTTGTATCTTCCACAACTGCTCTCATTGCATCCCACTTTCCTTCATTTCCCAAACAAAGAGGAAGGAGAAAATCCAGCCAAAGGAAGCTCTTTTTGTCACTTGTCACGCTTCCAATGTGAAGGAAACGGAGGAAGTGTAATGGCAAAAACAGCGCCGCAGCCCTCCTCCGAAACGACGCCAAAAATTCATGCGGAGGTCGGTTAAAGATTCACTCGACGACCATGCAAATTTGTGTTGGATATTCTTTCTTCATCTGATTTCAGCTCTAAATGTGACCTTGTAACCAAAGAAGGTTGTCATCTTTAAACAGAGTCGACGTCCTAAGTTCCTGCCGGAGGTAAGACAAGCAAACAGGTGCATGGACAGAACTCTAGCCAATGTGACAGTTTTCCTCCGCAAAATGAATCGAGCAACATACGCTGAACCGCAGAGCCAAAGAATCGCCCGTTGTGGTCGACAGGTCGCACGGACTTGATGTTTGTTGCATCAAATGTAACAGCAAACTTTTTAGTGCAAAACTCTGTCAACATACCGGCCATGCACCGTTTCAAGTGACTCTCACTGAACACACACCTCTCTCATACTTCCTTCTTACAGCCAGTAAGGAAGTGGATTCTATGCAGTTCATTTGATACATGTACAAGCAGGAACAGCAGCTAGGAAGTTAACTTTTACACCCAGCAGTGCCATCAACTGAGAAATGAACTCCGGATGACCAGGCCAAGCCACTACTACTGTGACCAATTTGCATCATCGGTGAAGCAATGATCTGTCGGATCAGGTTCTCAACTTCTAACCATGCGGCACCTGACCGCACCGCGTTGAGCTTCGCAGAAGGATATGCCATACATATCGTCCCCTGCGACAGATCACGATAATTACACTCATTATACCTTAGTGATCTCAAGAAACGATAACAAAAATTCAGTGTTGTGATATTTTCATGTCAATTACTAAAACTCAACAAGGCCACACATTCCACTTGCTCTTTTTATTCACACTTTATCACCACCAATCTCTTGAAAAGCCTTATACTTTAAAAGATGAAATAGCAGATAAGGGACATGTGCGTATCCCCATGACTTTTTCTGATACATTCTAACGCAGTGCTCAATTGAAATATGAAACAATCACAGACATCTAGAGTAGCAATTGAATAATGGCCATTGCAAGAAGTACCTCAAACTCAAAGTTATTATAAGTTCTCACTACACTGACGATTTTATCCGGAATCTTCAATAGCATGTAAATCGACAGTTCTGTCCCGTTTATTAATATCAAGAAACCACCTTGAGAGCAACAGCAGCATAGAATCTGCTGACCAAGGCTGACTATTGCCGTGCACGACACCAGGGATGACAAGGACATCATAACTTGAGGCGTCTAAACCTTCAAAGTCTAGCTGTAAGAGTAAATTCATGGCCAGGTTTCTAGCTGTAAGTCTTGTCGCCTTCAAAATCATAAATTGCATTTGCGCAAGCGTTACCAATCTTCTCCTTGGGGCAGACCGCATCGACATGGCACCCTAGAGCTTGAAGAGACTGAAAAGGGGTACGTTTACCTCATTATCTTCCATGTAATCCTGTAACATCAACCACGTGGAAAAGGTTTTATCCAGTTTCGCTTAAACTGTATGGTCTAATGGCATATTAAGTGGGAGCATGCTCAGTAGGAAACAAACCCCCTAAAGTTTATGCAGAAGCACAACTACTTAAAGTGTTCTCTTATCTCCCTTTCAGATAAAGCATGAATTCAACTATATGAGCAAGTAAGTCACTTTGCCTATCTAGTCATTCTTCGACTATAAAATGAATTAGACTAGTCATATAGCAGAAGAATAAAAGAAGTGCTTCAACGAACCATCCATTCCTTGACAGTCTTAACCTGGAATTGCATAGATTAACCAGCCACTTGGAACAAGGACAACTAATCCTGTCAATCATAGACTCGCCTAGAACAGAGCAAAAGGATGGCGGTAATTGGCCCCCAAATTAAATGAACTGAACCAGATTCAACTGACTGTCTGAACTGCTATCTTAAAACAAAAAGGTAACCCGATGCAAGCTAGCACCAATTCATTGCCAGACATATTACACTTGGGAAATATTTTCATGGGTCATAATTATCACATTTCTATGCTTTTCATGATAACTCATATACCACTGGCTCATCTGAAGCATCAGTTCAGACAAGGACACAAGTAAATTCAACCAACCATCCATATTCAATTCACCGACATCGGAAGGTTGGTAAAAGCGCGTTACAATCTAAAACGATATACTCTGCATTTGAGCCATAACAAACTCTCTAGAAAAACCTGAAGCTCTTTAATTGACAGCCAAACAAAGTGGACCCAAAAAGAAAAGAAAAAAATGAAGTAAATTCTTTTGAGAACACATCTCAGACAATATTCTTGGAGCACATTCCATACTGAATTGAAAGAGGTTAGGAAGTATCCAGCGATCCATAGCAGGCAAACCAGCTCCAAAAAGCTCAAGTAAATGGAAGATGGAATACTAGTTTGTTAAAAAGACAGAAGCAGGACCGCGAGATATACATGCCATTGCTAACCAAATGTTCAGTAAGATGTCAACACAAACCCCACAGAGAAACAAAATCCCTTTTCTTGACCCGGTAATGCTGCCGCCCAGAGCGTTTACAAAGGACTTGATGAGCTCAGGGTGTCCAGACAAGATCACCATCGGTAATACTGAGCGACGAGCACCAAAACAAGCACCACATATTTTCATATATGTACCTATACTCTATACGTCTGTGAATATAGCCGCTACAACATCCTTTAAGGTTTCTAAATGGAACTAGTAACTCTGCATCCTCCAACGCTACTCTGCAGCGTAGTTCCATTATAAATTCTCACAGAAATTGGACAGAAGATTATCGCTGCAGGTAATAGAAGTCCAAGGACTCAAATTGCCGAAACAAAACTACCGGTAGTGACTTAGCAAATTGCTTGAAGCACAAAGGGTGTCTAGACAGTTTTCCCCGTCAAATGAGTTAAATATGGACATTGAGATGTAAAAGGTAAACGATAGCAAGACATTTAAGACTATAAGAAGTTAACATATGCTGTAAGAGCAAGGATTGAAGGGCTTTTACCTAAAAATATCGAGAGTTGGACCTTTGAATGTTTGGAATTGCATATAAGAACAAGAAGAGACTTGTTCGAAATCGTGCAATTGACAAGACTGTTTTCTAGTTCGTTAGGTCTTTCTATCGTTCCTTTAGACGTTATTTTATGTTAAATTTGACTCTGAACTTAACGGGTAGCTTAGAAAGTTTTGTCTATTTGAACTACATGGTGCCGAAGAAGGCGGAGTTCATGGCGGAGTTCATGGCGGAGCAGCCCAAGAATCATACCGGAAAAATACTGAAGACTCAGCTAAGGGCGGTGGCGAAGAACTTCGTCGTGTCGGATAATAATTGTTAAAATTATGTCTCGAATTTGAGCCTCCCGAACGAAGTCGGATGTGAAATTATCTATTATTTGTAGACGTCCGAATATTCCAAGTTTGCGATAGATATCCTAATTTGTTTTGATATCAAATTGGCATGACAAAGATATGTTCGACGAGGAAAGTCTCATGTCAAGAGAAAGAAAAGAAGAATTAAAAGATATCGAAATCTTTTAATTATTATCTATTCTGGTTATCTAGGCCTACTGCAGATATTCTGCCTGTTTGGTTCAACATTTCAAATGAGCTTTGGGCCTCTAAAGTCCCTTGGCCAAATGCAAATGTTGTTTGGTTAATTTTTTGACTCACTTTGGGGAGATGCAATTGCATCTCAAATGCTCTCCAAAGACCTTTAGCCCAAAGTACCGGAAGTACTTTGAGAAGTTCCATTTCCGAAATGCAACTATAATTTTTTATTTTATTTTCTCTTTTTTCTCCTTCTTCCTCCTTCCTCCTCCACTGCCGCCGCCATCGCCTCCGCTCGCCGCCGGTCGCAGGTCGTCGGCCACCGGATTGTTTTTTTTCCTAATTTTAAACAAATTAAAATTAAAAAATATTAAATTAGGACACCAAATATTAAAGGTTTACCAAACAACATTTTCCCTAAAATTGCATCCAAATGCACTTTTCAATTACAGTTTATCAAACAGTATTTACATTTTCTCAAAGTTCTTTGGCCAAATGCTAAACCTAACAGGCTCATTATTTTCTTCATGCGGAAGTCACGTTCAGAGTTGGAAAAGTCAAGCTTGGATTTTGTATTGGATAAAAGTCTTGTTTTTTAAATCTCCAGAACTTATCCTAAGTGTTATACCAGCCAAATAAAGACAAAAGAAGAAGAAGGAAAGTCCAGGATTTGGACGTCGTTGAACGCATGGTGGATTTCCTATGTTGAGTCGGCCACTGAATTTTTTTTCTTTTGCGTGGAGATATACATATTCTCGGACTTGGCCGTGTGAAGAAGGTCTTGAAGTGCCGATTATAGAGTGCTTGTCAGTGGGGTTTTTTTTTTTTTTTCGTGGGTCTTTATTCGTGAAATTACATCAATAATTCTTGTGTTCTAATCGAGAAATTCTTGTGATAAAAATTTGCGTTTTAATTCCTTTGTGAGATTGAGAGATTATTTCGTGAGGAATTGAGGGGCTAAACACTGTGTGCATTATTGAATGTAATTAGGGCTTGGAAACACTGAGAGTGTTTGAGTGACTCGAGTGTGGTTTGTAATCTCCATTGTATCGCTTGTTCTATAACTCTCCCTGTGAACGTAGGTCTCTACGATCGAATCACGTACATCTGGTGTCCGATTTATTTTCTTGTTCTATCTAATTTTATTATTCCATTGCTTGTTCCGCGCAACAATAATAACGGCCCGTCGTCATCCGACAAGATTACGTTCAACAAGAGCAACGGGTACTTTCCTTTTCCTTGCCTCGCCTTTTCAAGATATCTGAGCGAGTCGTCGTCAGTTGGTCATTTTTCGGCTCCATGGGGTCATCTGGAACTGTTTGTATAGCTACTCAGGTACTTTCTAAAACTGTATTATCAGCTCTTCTAAACTTTCTGACTTTGTGCATAGTATTTTTATTTCACATTTGCATAGTGCAGGAGCAATGGATGTAACTATACATGTGTATTTTGGCGTGGTAATTAAGTATATTTTTACGGTTATTACATGCGTATTTGGTTTGTTCGGCTATGTCTATAATTTAGTGATTTTCATTTTCTTTTCGGTATGTGATGTTCGGACCAACTTTCACGCACCTCGACCGGTCCATCTCTCCGGGCGATCATGAAGGCGCACTCCCTACATCAGTGGGGCGCTTTCACCATTTTACCATTCAAAATGCTTCGAACAAGATTTGAATCCAAAATCTTTATCGGCGTGCGTAATACATAAATTATTTATATGTTCTATGCGACGATGGATGGAAAAAAAACCCTTGTTAGTGTCATCATCGCTGCCATTACTTATTGATTGTTGCTTTGTCGCAATCAATCATTATTCTTGGAATTTTGTTAGAAAAGAAGAAGAAGAGAAAATCAAATATCCACGTTTTGTGTCCTGGAATGAGCTTTCCACGCTCTGGAAAATGGTTTCTAACAAATCGCAAGTTTTATTTGGTATTTCCACTTGTGAATTGCAGAACCAATTACCAACACCAACGCCATTCTAAAACAAGCAAATTGGGAAGAGGGGTTGAATTGCACCGGGAAAATTACTCAATCAGTCCCATGTACATTGTACGGATGTCAACTCAGTCCTTAATTTTTTAATTTTATCAATTTAGCCCTAAATATTTACACCAAATTTCAATGTAGTCTTTTCGATAAGTATTCATAGAAAATCACCAACCGTATCGATCCAATAATCGAGGGCCATCCTACAAGGCATATGGCCATGTCAGCAGTTTCCAGCGAAAATTGACTGGAACGACTGGAATTTCGTTTCGAGAGTTTAGTACTAAATTGACAAAATTAAAAAGTTTAGAACTTGATTGACATCCGCATAGGGTGAATCGGACAATTTCCCCGATTGCACCGTGTGATGACAAACATGGCCCCTGCCCTACTACTATAATTATAAGTGGCAAAATTGACCCGGTAGGCACAAAATTTGACGACAAATGAGATGAATTAGCAAAAGGAAATGTAAATGTGAGCCCAATGTCAACATAAAATTATGAGTTAAAATTGACAAAAAATTAACAAAATTAAGACAAACTACCGAAAAAAAAATTGAAGCCCTTCTCCGATATGACGCCAAAACTCATGCAGAGGTTAGTTGAAGAGCTTGTAACCAAAGAAGGTTGTTATCTTTAAACGAGATTCGACGTCCTAAGTTCCCGCCTATGGCGAAATAAGGAAATAGGTACATGGACGGAGCTCTAGTCAATATTGACAGTTTTCCGACGCAAATCAATCGCGCGAGATTTCACACTAAACCACAGAGCCAATGAATTGCCAAGTCACAGAGACTTGATAAATGCTGGTTACCTTTCCTAATACGTAATACGAGGAGGCAATAAAATTGTTGATACAGAGAATGACCACTTAGAAAGAACAAGAAAAGGCTGTGATGAACAACGTTAGCGAACGATGGATCAGCGGCGATTGATTGACCAAGATGTGATACTCACTAATCGACCATATATAACAGAAAACTTCTCAGTGCAAAACTCTTTGTCAACATCCAGGCCATGTACCGTTTCAAGCGACTCTCACAAAACACACACCTCTCTCATTCTTCCTTCTTACAGCCAGCACGGGAGTTGGACTCTGTGCTGTTTATTTGATAAATGTACAAGCAGGAACATCAGCTAGAAAGTTACCTTTATACCCAACAGAGCCATCAGCTGAGAAATGAACTCTGGGTGACCAGGCCAAGCCGCTCCCGTGACCAAGTTTCCATCAGTGAAGCAACGATCGATTGGATCAGGTTCTAACCATGTGGCACCTGACAGTACCACATTGAGCTTCACAGCAGGATATGCCGTACATTTCTTCCCCTGTAACAAATCACGATGAGTACACCCGTTATACCCTAATGATCTCAAGATACAATAACACACAATGTCATTCAACTTTACAGTATTTTCATGTCAAATTGCTAAAACTCGACAAGGCCACACATTACGCTTGCTCTAATTTCATTTCACACATCACACTTTATCACCACCAATCTGTTGAAAAGCCTTATACGTTAAACCTTGACATAGCAGATAAGGGATGTGCGTATCTCCATGACTTTTTCTGATACATTAGTGTTCGATTGAAATATGGAGAAGTTCACAATCACAGACAACAAGAGTAGCAGTTAAATTAATCACTGCCACGAGAAGTTCCTCGAAATGATTATAAGTGTTCTCAATAGACCAATGGATTTATACAGAAGCTCCTAACACTGCTACCAGTTAGCATGCTAATTGACAGTTTTGTCCCGTTATCAATATCCAGAAACTACCTTGAGAACACCAGCAGCAGATAGAATCTGCTGCCCATGGCAAATGGAAGCAACTGGCTTCTGGGCCTCCATGAATTCCTTAACTAGAGCAATCACCTTCCCATCCAAGGCCAAATATTCTGGGGCACGACCTCCAGGGATGACAAGGGCATCATAACTTGAGGCATCTAAACGTTCAAAATCAGCTGTAAGAGTAAAATCATGGCCAGGTTTCTCGCTGTAAGTCTGGTCACCCTCAAAATCATGAATTGCAGTTGGACATGTGTCACCGATCTTCTTCTTGGGGCAGACAGCATCAACATGGCACCCTAGAGCTTGAAGAGACTGAAAAGGTACAGTTACCTCATAATCTTCCATGTAATCCTGTAAAATCAAGCCATGGTTAAAAGGTTTTATCCAATTCCGCTTAAATGTTTGTCCTCATGACATGTTAAGTAGAAGCAAGCTCAGAACGTGACAAACCACCTAAATTTATGCGCAAGCACAATACTTACGATGTTCTTTTAGCACCCTTTCGGATAAAGCATGAATTCAACGATAGAGCAATGTAACTCGTTTTGCCTATTTAGTCATTCTTTGACTGCAAAAGGAATTTGCTTAGTCGAATAGCAGAAGAATAAAAGAAGGTAAATGAACCATCCTTTGAGAATAAGGATATGTATTTTTGTCCATGACAGTCTTCACATGGAATTGCTTAGATTTACCAGCCACTTGGAACAAGGACAACTACTCCTGTGACAACTAATTCTGCCAATCATAGACTCACCTAGAACAGAGACATAATCCTGTTTACAAAAGAATGGTGGTCATTGACCCACGAATTAGATGGAACTGAACCTGGATTCAGCTGAGTATCTCAACTGCTATTTTAATATAAAGAGCTAATCCAATGCAAGCTAACACCAATTCTTTTCTAGACATATTATTCTACTGAAATATTTTCACATATCATAATTATCATATTTTGATGCTTTTTTGGATGACTCAAATACTTCTGACTCATCTGTACCACCAGTTCAGACAAGGACACAAGCAAATTCAATTAGTTTCTCAATTTTGTAATTAACCTATATAAGCAGGTCGATAGAATGTGTTACAATCCAAAATGATATCAATCTCCATTTTTTCCATCCATAACTCTCTCTCTCTCTTGAGAAACCAGAAGCTCTAATTGACAGCCAAACGAAGTGGACCGGAAAAGCATAAAGGATTGACGAATTTCAATTGCAAACACATCTCAGACGATACTCTCGGAGCGCATTCCAATACTGATATAAAGAGGTTAGGAAGTATCCAGCGATCAATAGCAGAGAACCAGCTCCAAAAAGCTCAAGTAAATAAAAACGATGGACTATTAGTTAGTTGAAAAGAAACAGGAGCAGGAACACAAGACATACATGCCATTACTACCCAAAAATCTTCAGTTAAATCTCAACACATACCCCACATAGAAATAGGATCCGTTTTTCCGACCCAGTAATGCTACCGCCCAAAGCCTTCGCAAAAGACTGGATGAACTCAGGATGTCCAGTGTATGAGACCCCAGTCACAAGATTGCCATCAGTAATACAGAGTGACATACTCTCAGGTTCAACCCAGTGAGCACCTGCAGCAATCAGTACAGGTCCCACAGGAGGAAATGCAGTGCACTTGCGACCTTTAACAACATTTGCCGCAGCCAATATCAATTGGCCATGACAAATAGAGGCAATTGGCTTTCCAGCATGAGAAAATTTGCTAACCAAGTCCACAACAGCTTGATCCATTGCAAGATACTCTGGTGCTCGTCCTCCTGGTATGACTAGGCCATCGTATTCACTAAATTCGATTTCAGTGAATGTGGCATTTAACGTGAAATTGTGCCCCCGAGTCTCGGAATAAGTCTGCAAAAGATAAAAGGTACAGGTCAAAAAGAAGTAATTAACGCCTACAGATAGAGAAAAGACGAACCAATGTCTCAGCTCTCTAAGAGCTCAATGGAGACTAAAGATGATATATAAGCAGCAAAAGAAATCTTTCAGGCTTAGAGTCTGATAAGTAAATTATCAAATCTTGCAGCATGGTTTCTTCTAAATACACGTTAGAAAAGAATTACCTGAGTATGATGATAATGTTAGTATAGATAGATGTTGAAATTATTAAAAGGTTCTCAGTAAACTGAAAAGATGTTATAAAAACATCATTGAGTTTTTCTAGGGTGTAAGAAAAATAAAAATGTCCATAATCTCCTTGCAATTCACATTACTTCCAACACAAGTGCCACATCTTTTGTTTCAATGATATGTTCATATACTGTATCAATTGCAAAAATAGAAAATTGCAATAACATCCTTTTGGGTTTCTAAGCTACTGTGCAGAATAGTTACATTGCAAGTCCTCACAGAAATTGGACAGTAGATTATTGCCACGAATAATAGAAGTCCAAGGACTCGGATTGCTGAAACTAAAGTACAGGTAGTGACTTAACAAATTGCTTGAAGAAGAATGGGTATCTAGACAATTTTCCATGTCGAGTGAGATTTAAGTATGGACATTGAGATGTATAAGGCCAATGATAAAGAAGACAAGTACGAATATGAGATGTTAACATAAGCTGTAAGGGCAAAGAGTGAAGTTTGATACCCAAAAATATGAAGAGGAGGATCTTTGAATGCTTTGAATTTCAAAAGAGAACATGAAGAGACTTGTTCTAAATCATGTTTTCGACAGGCCTGTTTTCTAGTTCGTTAGGTCTTCCTATTTTCTTTTCTACTTTCACCAATGTTAGTATATAATGTGAACTTAATGAGTAGCTTGACAATTTTTTCTATTTCAACTAGTGCTTACTTATCGCATACTCTTTCTGGACATCAGTTTAATGATGATCTTACAATGATGGACATGCTCTCGAAGTAATAGCCTTTTTGAACTCGATGTAGATCATCCTCAACATTTCCAATTTAATTCATCCCCCTCTGCAATATTCACATTGATGTGGAACAATCATAAATGCTTTGTGAATTTCCATTCTTTCTCAAGCACTTGACACGAGATCACATGTAGATGCTTAAACAGCAGGATCTCATTCTCACTTAGTGTATCTAGGATCTCATCTTGCGCATTCAATCTGACAATAACTACCAAGGAGAGAAAAGCAAAGTTTGACACAGCACATGACTTCAACCGAATGTTCAATAATGACAGGTCTTATTCTAATCCGCTAATATCAAGCGGAAAATCAACAAAACTAGGAGTAAGGTTTTATTACAGTCATGGTTGGTAGTCATGTCATGTAATGCAGGCGTCACTCAAAAAGTAAAATTTCTAAACGCCCATTGTACTTTGGATCATTTAGAAATTGATCAGTGTATCTCTTTTTTTTTTTTGTCAGCTCAATCGGAGGCCATGTACTTCTCAAATAGGCAAAATAGCACTTCTGTAGGTCTTCATTACTTTATAGGTGCTTTGCATTCCCTGTAGTATCGGAAGCTTGTACGATAATCCTTAGTAACATTAACGGAAGCTAAAACTAAATGCCAACCACTTGTACTCGGATTTATTTTTTCCGTAAGTAGACCCTTCTCCTATTATGAAGTGACTCACGCATTTTAATGAAGCAATGCGACCTTAACAGTTGATTAAGAAGGAGGCACCAATGATACATAAAAATCATAGATGGAGCGACACCCAAAAGACAGTTTAGAGTATCAAGTTACCAATGACCCAAAATTGTGTCAAGTTACATTTTATCCTTACTTAAGGCATCCCGTCATCGTGGTCAAAACCCTACTTCTAATCGAACACACGATTGCCAAATTCAGAACTCTGCTACAAACCTTCAAGTTCAACTAATTTAACTTTTCAACTACGGTTCATTTACAACTGCAAGCCATTCTCGAAAATGGGTGTCCCCAACCAAATGAAGGAACACTAAAGCAAAGCCAGAGAAACTAAAAGCCCTCCTCCATCGCCATCAACCGGAGAGAAAGACATGGATAGGCACAGACCAAACGAGAAGAGACAAGAGGAGCTAAATTAATGGGACGGACGGAGAGAGACCTGGTGAGCACCCATCTGATGAACGGCGGTGCGACAGACATCGCCGGCTTTCTTTCCGGGGCAAACGGCGTCCACCGATACTCCGTACGCCAGAAGCGCCTGGAACGGAACCATCACCTGCACCCGAAGCAAAAGAAAACCATCTTTTCACACCACCACACCAAGCCCAAGATGTTTCAATCCGAGACCGAATGAATAAAACAGCGAAGGGGATCGATGATACGAAGAACCCACCTCGTAGTCTTCCATATAATCTCCGCAAAGCAGAAGAACCCTTCTCTGAGGTTTGGATGTCGCCATTGTTCTCTCGGAAACAGTCGCGCTCTTAGACTAGTGGTGAGAGTTGTTGCTCAGTACCTGGTGAAGCAATACCTTGTATTGAAGCGGCCAAAGAGAGGAGGTAAGAGGACGGAATTTCAGAGTGGAATCTGGGAGCTCGGATATAGTAGAAACGTCTGGAGTGAGAGGCCTCGGCGTCGCTGTCCGACTATCGTGTCGTCTACTGCCCATTTCTTTACTATTTGTTGTTCTCTTCCCTTTTTCCTCACAGTCATGACTATTTGAGAAAATTTCAAATAACATTCTATTTCCCTTTTTTCTATGAACAGAGATTCCTTTCACAACGTAATTTCGTTTTTTTTATTTCCAAAATTAATTTTTTGCCCACAAATATGTTTGATACAGAAATGACAAGTACAAATTTCCTATTTTTAGAACAGAAACAGAAATAAAAATTCTTCTGATTGCCCACTCCCTCTCTTTCGCGTGCGGTCTCCCTCTCTCTCGCGCCTCTACTACCGACAGCCGGTCTCCGATCCCAAGTCG
This sequence comes from Lenwebbia sp. NSW1173648, assembly GCA_029784005.1. Classification (NCBI taxonomy): domain Eukaryota; kingdom Viridiplantae; phylum Streptophyta; class Magnoliopsida; order Myrtales; family Myrtaceae; genus Lenwebbia; species Lenwebbia sp. NSW1173648. The sequence continues at coordinate 25,203,197 of JARCGZ010000009.1, read as the reverse complement.
CCGATCTTTGTTTGCCAGTCGTCAGTCGCCGGTCTCTGTCCACCTGTTGCCGTCTGCCGTTCTCAATTCTCCCGTGGCAGTCCGCCGGTCTTCGATCTGCCGGTCGCCATCTGCGGATCGCCCAACCGCAGGAAGTTATCAAACAAATTTCTGTTCCGAAAATAGAAATTTTATGTCGTTATCACACACGTGTCTCTGCTCAGAAACTCGTCCATGGAATAGAAATAGAAAAAAAAAACTATTTCTAGCTAGAAATAAAGCCCGTGAAGAGAATGATTATCATTTGCACCCAAAGTGTTTGAAATCGATGAATTTTCATCGAAGAAAGTCCGAAATGATTATCTTAAATAAGCAAGGATCTGAAGCATTTCCGGTCTGCCGGTCGCCGTCCGCAAATCGCCCAATCGTAGGAAGTTATCAAACAGGAACAGAAATTCTATGTCGTTATCAAACGTGTTTCTCTACTCAGAAACTCGTATATAGAATAAAAATAGAAAAAACTATTTCTAGCTAGAAATAAAGTTCGGAAAGACAATGGCTATCATTCACACCCTAAGTGTTTGAAATGAATTTTCTTTGAAGAAAAAAGTGACCATTTAATTTTAAATAAGGGCTTAAACTCACCGGACTATTAAATCTCCGCCAGTTAGCAAATAAATGCTTATTCCGACGGCACAACCAAGGTCATAATAGTCTAAAGATATATATTTTTCTTTTGTTATCTTTTCACTTCATGGATTGGCGATCCTTGGCGAGGGCCACCACAGGTGAGCAAGGGTCATCGGGCCCTCGTCTACGGTCAGCGAGGGCCATCCCTAGCGACCCCGTCCGCCCTTTTCGGTGAGGTGCCTTTTTATTTTTTCCTTTTTTTGTGCTTTAAAAAAAACCCCTTTTATTTTTAAATTGTATTTAATTAAATTTTGATTAAAAGAAAAATTTATGCCAAAACGATATCATTTTGGGGTAAATTTGTCACAGTTGTACCAGTTTTGGGTAAATTTGTCACTATTTTTTTACCACAAAAATCTCAAATTGGTACATATGTGACAAATTTACCCTATGTTAGTTTCCGTTAAATTGAGTTAATACCACGAAAAACCCCAAATTGATACACTTGTAACAAACAGAGGGTAACGTATACACCTGTAGTTTCCGTTAAATTGAGTTAATACCACGAAAAACCTCAAATTGATACACTTGTAACAAACATAGGGTAACGTATACACTCGACAATTGCTATGTGTCATCCAACTCAGCAATTTGACGGTAACATTTAACGGAAACTAATGGAGGGTAAATTTGTCACAGTTATACCAGTTTGGGGTAAATTTGTCACAGGTGTATCAGTTTGGGGTTTTTTGTTGTATTAACCCTTCATTTTATCTATGTTTCTTGTGTTTTCAATTTCTTTTCTTTTTATATCTTCTTAGTTCTTGAATATCAGAAACTTCAGTTCGACAAAATTCTTATATATATCCAAACCATCGATGAGTACCACATAATTATTTGAGCTAGAGAGATAGTAATTTAAATGTTATTCGAATTAAGAGGGTGATCAATTAATTAACTTTTGATGATTTGCTAACGTAATTCTTCCTAACAATTTTGACTTGAAATTGCCAATCTGGACACTAGAATGACCTTTTTTAATTTTTATTATTATAGTTTTTTTTTATTCTTTTTCTTTTTCTTTCCTTTTTTATTTGTTTTTCTTGTTTGCCTATTTCCCTCCTCTACAACCCCCTCCAGATCTAGGGAGAGGTGGCCGTGAAAATCAATAATTTGAAAGATATATTTCTAAAAATGATCACTCATATACCTTGAAATAATTAGCCAATGAAACATAGGGAAAAACAAATGATATGTTGGGACACGCCGCTAATGGCTAAAAAATTAGTTGATGACCATCGGAAAAAGGAATAAGAAAATAAAATGACACGGATGGCCCCGTATTATTTGAGTGAGAGACACTATATTTTAAATGCGGAAAATATAATATTCAAACTAAGAAGATGACCACTCAATTAACTTTTTAAGATTAAAGTTGATCCTTAAATATAAGAGCCATGCGTGCACGCCTTGGATAACAAGGAGAAAACGAGCTGGAATGGAGGGTAGGTAGAGAGGGAGAAAGAAGAAAATTACAGAATGACAAAAGAAGACACCCAATATTAAACTTCAATAGGAAAATAAAATGGGTAAATCAAGTCAGATCACATTAAAAGGATTGGAGTGATGACAAACGGCCCGGGCCTGGGCCCGGCAAAGCCCGCCCTGTTTTACAAACGGGTTGTACCGAACTTTTTATAAAAGGCATGGTTTATTTCACGAAAAATGAAAAACTTTGAAAAATATATTTTTTAAATGATCTCTTATATTGCTTACAAAATAATAAATAAGAGAAAAATATTTTTATCGTCTGTGAAGATATATAAACATAAATTAGTATTACTAATAAAAATATTTTCTTGTGATTAATTATTACAAATGATACAAGTAACCATTTTTAGAAAAATATTTTTCAAATTATTCGTTTTCCACAAAACAAACGCATCATCCATATGTCTTTTATTTTTCTCAATTTTTTTGTGCCCATGGACCAAGGAGAGCGAATTTGACTCGAACCGTGCCCTCCTGGTCTCGGACTAGAGCTGCCCATGCCTGCTTCCGCTATGCATCAACATTGATCGGTTTTGTCATGTCAAAGTTATGAGTTACACCATCTCATCGTTTTGCTCCATCTTTTCGCAAAAATCGAATCGGTCCTTGGCCGTTTACCGTCGATTTGGCTTGGCACTGAACCAGAAGCCGGTTTCGCCCGATACCTGAATTGAACCGGTTCAGTTACGCACCACCGGTTTGAATCAAATAATCGGTTCGCCACGACAGTGGACGTCGCCGTTTCCCTACTGCGGACTCAGCTCCGTTCAATAGCGCGGCCGCACAGTCCAGCTCGCTTCATAGAGGTCCAGAGAGAGAGAGAGAGAGAGAGAGAGAGGACGAGCAGAGATGGATATGGAAGTCCCCGATACTCGCGACCGCAGCTTCAAGCGGAAGCGCGACGACCTCCCTGATTCATACCCCGCCAGCAATGGCGGCGGCAACGGTGGCGTCGACCTGTCTCTTCTCGAAGCCGTGGAGAGATCCCAGGGCACCGTCGAAGTCCTCGACCTCAAGACCCTGAAGAAGCTCGTCCTTGCCTTCGAGCGTCGCCTCAAGGAGAACATTGAGGCTCGCCTCAAGTACCCCGACCAGCCCGAGCGTTTCGCCGACTCCGAAATCGAGCTCCACGAGGAGCTCCAGAAGCTGAAGGTCCTCGCCGGAGGCCCGGAGCTCTACCCCGACCTCGTGTCACTCAACACCATTCCTTCTATCCTCGGCTTGCTCAGCCACGAGAACACCGACATCGCCATCGACGTCGTCCAGCTCCTTCAGGACCTGACGGACGAGGACGTCTTGGAGGACAACGATGAGCCCGCTAGGGTTCTTGTTGATGCATTGGTCGAGAACAACGTGCTCGAGCTCCTGGTCCAGAATTTGCATCGATTGTCGGAGTCCGACCCCGACGAGATGGCTGCAGTGTACAATACTCTTGCCACGATCGAGAATTTGATAGAAGTGAAGCCGGCGGTGGCAGAGCTGGTGTGCGAGAAGACGAAGCTGTTTCGGTGGTTGTTGACGAAGATCAGGCAGAAGGAATTCGACAGCAACAAGCAATATGCGTCGGAGATTTTGGCGATACTGCTGCAGAACAGCAAAGCTAATCAGAAGAAGCTGGGGCAGATGAACGGCGTGGATGTGATGCTGCAGGCTGTTGCGATGTACAAGTCGAAGGACCCGAAGACGCAGGACGAGGAAGAGATGTTGGAGAATCTGTTTGACTGCTTGTGCTGCTTGGTAATGCCTCTGGAGAACAAGGAGAGGTTTGTGAAGGCCGAGGGCGTGGAGTTAATGATAATCATTATGAAGCAGAAGAAGTCAGCTTACGGTTCTGCGATCAGGGCGCTTGACTTTGCCATGACCAAGTATCCTCCCGCATGTGAGAGGTTCGTGGATGTCCTGGGCTTGAAGACTGCCTTCGCTACTTTCATGGGTAAGGTAAGTACTCGTTTTACTCACTTTGATTGGAAAAGTTCTGCTCGTTAAGATTACGGTCCAGTAATCACAGCCCTTACTGCATTTCAAGGTGATGTTGGTTTTATGGTTCTGCTGTCTAGTCCTTACTGCATTCATCGTTAATGGAAGAGCTATCTCATAATCGAATGGTGATGTTGCGTTAATAGTGCTATTCCAACACCATAAAAGGGAGGACGTGGTGGGGGTACCATTTTCGGTGGGAATACTGATACAATGAAGTCTGGCTTTAGATACCGTCCCCATTTGAAAGAACTCTATGATGCTCTAGTCAGCAGATTTTTCATCGAAAAGGAAAAGCCACAGCAAAAATTGGGGATGGAATTCCCAAGGAGAAGTCCTGGTCTGATACTTCTTTAACTCTGCCTGTAGTACCTAGAGTGTGGTATGCTTCGGGCTAGTCACCAATATAAGGATGCTGAAGCCGAATGCTACTTGGTTAGACGTGTAGTATATGGGATGTAATGGTAGAATGCTATTTCTGTCCATTGTATTAATAGTTAGTGCTAGTTTGACAAAGCTGTAGCTGTTGGAGAGGTGCTGAAGGTTAATTCTTCATGAAGAAGTGACCTCAATAGAAATTAGCTATAATGTTTGGTGAGCTGTTGTAAAGAAGTGCTCTAGCCAAACTCATGTTGCACGACAAGTCTTTTCCCGTGATGAAAAGAGCTAGTAATTGCACAGAAGGTCCTTTATTTTGCCTTTTCAAATCCCAAAGTTTTTCATGTGACTATGCTATAGCATTTTTGTTGTGCATACTTAAACTAGGATGCATTTTTGTTATTTTATTTTCGTCGTATATGGCTTTGGTCTCTACTTTGCGAGCAGATATGTCTTTCTCCATGTTTTTGTCAAGGACTGATCTTGGATAATGTCAATTAAAAGGCCTTCATACCTTTTGTTTTACAGATTCCGCAATACAAGAAGAACAAGAAAGAAAGGTATCAAGAAGACTTAGAAGAACGCATAATTTCTCTAATTGCATCTTTATTTGGTAAGCAGGCAAGTAAAGTACTTGAGAGCATACTTTCGCAGCATAAAGTGTAATTTATGTGGTGGACAAAATGCTTCATGTGAGGGTTCTATTTCCCGAATGTGTATGTTTAGCAGCTTCCGAAAGGTGCAATAAAGTCATCCTCCATTGCTGTGTACAGTCTTTGCCAATGCATTAAAGTCAAATCTGTTGTGAATCTCGCTTTGGGTGCGAGAGGTTCTAAGTTCGATTCTCGGAATGCCCCTTTTTTTTTTACATATAGATTACATATTATTGTTTTAATATCTTTGTCAATATCGAATAACGTATTGCGACCTTTGTTACCTATCAAAAACATAAAAATCAGCTCTGTCTATATATTTTTCGAATCTATTGCCTTTACTGTCTATCATGCTACACTTATCTGTATACCCAAATTGGGTATATAGACTAAGGTTTTCCATGAACTGTGAAAGGTTTTTCGGTTGACATTTTACTTTATGGGAAAAAAGTGAAATAGATTTCCTTAAGACTGCATTGTTTAAATATCATAGCCTCCTTAATTATGTTTCACTGCACGTTCAAATGATTTAACTCCTTTTGAGTTCATGTGTTTTGATTGATACTTCTGAAATAATTTTTGCTGTCGAAATCAATTGGATGTGACGTTTATAAAGTCCACTTTAGTGACTCTGTTTCTGATTATCAGGCATAGTGTTTATTTTTATCACTTAGAAATATGAAAACTAGTGACTGTGCTTGGAGATCTAGCAATATGGAATAATATGCTAGCTAAATCACATTTTTTTTTTGGTTGGGTGTGGCAAAGTTGGTTGAACATGAGGTTTCCCTTATGTAACATGTTCAAATGAAGACAATCTCTAGCCGTTATGCTTTAGAATGTGTGGCGGTAATTTGATCTGGATTTCTTTGTCACAGATGGGATTTCAAGGGGCTCTAGGAGGGACAGGCTGTTGAGCAAGTTTGTGGAAAACGAATATGAAAAGATAGACCGGCTTGTGGAACTCTATGTGAGGTGGTTCTTTGTCTTTGTTTTTTACTTTTGGTATATAACTTGTGCTGGACCCTTCACTTTTGGTGTCGTGGGAAAGTTCAAATTCATTCTTCTAGTTTGCTGAAAATGTTAGAAACTATGTTTTGTGCGTAATTTCTGTATGATAGGCTGTTATGTATAGAGGTTGTACCCCCTCAGTACCTTTTCTTAATGGAAATTCTGGTTATCATAGCAATAGAAATCTGGATAATATTGCTGTGGTTAAGGCTTCATTATCAAGTCACTTAACCTCATGCCTAGTGGTAAAGAAATGAATTTGCGAAACAGAAGCTTGGAAAGGTGATAGAAGAAACGAAACATGGAAGAGAAACTACTTCTTCCATGCATCAAGTGATGATTTTGCCATTTCTTTTGCTTGTGGGCGAGGAAGCTGCTTTGTTTTAACGGATGATGGTATATGCTTCTAACAATTTGTCTCTTTGCATAGATATTCTGATCGGGTTAAAGCAGAGATGGAAAGGTTAAACCAGCTTGAATTTGATGATTTGGAGGTAATTGTCTTTTCTTCACTAGAACTTATGTCTTTTGATCTAATTCAAAACTGAACTTTCTTTATGCATTCGAAATCAACAGATTGATGAGGATGAAAGATACAACCGAAGGCTAGAATCTGGGTTATACACTCTTCAGGTTACCACTATGCTTTGATCTATCAGATGTTGATTTGTTGACAAGATCGCTTAATTTGGAATTGGATTTGTATGAGATTAAACAGTGGATGGCTGTGCTGTTTGGATGCTGTGCAGTCTGTATAAGTGAGATAATAGAATAGTAGTGCAACAGAGCACAATTACTGTCTTGTCTAGTTGCAATGCATGTCCTGAGATGCCCACTCTATATGCATCATGCAATTACTTGAAGATATATGAGAAAGGATAAATCTAGTCTCGGAAGAGTAATACAGGATGATGCTCTCACATGGTGCACCTGGAACTTTCAGATTCTTAAATACTTACTTTGGAAGAGTTCAGTTTTGTAAACTGGTTCTATTGATCTCATTCGGAAAAATTTCTGTTTGAGACATGATCAGGATGATTATATCTTCCTTCATTAAGCTTAAGCAGCTTAAGCTTGACTAATTGAAGTATTGGCATGGACTTCTCCTTGCAGAGTGGTATAGGTCGATAGGTGCCATGTTTTTAACATTCCGACAAATACTCTTTCAAGCTTGAATGCATATTCTGATTTGTTTGTCATTCAGATTAAACTTATATCCTTAACTAAGTTGCCATTAAGAGGCGCCCAGCAAAAAAGAAATGACTATTAAGACACCGCTTTGGTTACTTTTATCTTAAATCTGTACATTCTCACTTAAATATGTATAATTCATTTCTCCTCTGTGTTATGTTTCTGCAGCTGATTGCTGTCATCCTTGGTCATCTCTGGTGCTCAGAGTAAGTTCCTCCACTTCTACATTGCGAGAGCTATACAGTAGGGGGTCTTTACCTTTAGTTTTTCCTTCTTTAGGTTGTGTTTAATTCTCACTTCTTAACTATTACTTTGTAGACATGCTGGAATGAGGGCTAGAATCGAACAACTACTCAAGCTGCAAAAACTTAGCAAGGAAGATGTTAAAGATATACTTCAGGTACTTTCTCCCGAATCACATCTTTCTTTGCCTTTTCAGTTCTAGTTGACTAGTTGTTGTCCAGTGGGTAATAAATGAAAGCTGTAATTTTTGCTACTGAGCCGAGTATTACAACATGATTAGTAGTTCTTTTGATGGGTATTTCTGTCTTTACCTTCTGCTGAGGTTTTTTTGCTTTTGTTGTTATTGCAAATATTTTGCCTTTTGACATTATAAAGCTATTGAAAAGTAGCATCTACGGAAATTCAGAAGCCAAAAGGCAGGGGACAGCTTTTCTGGCAATTTAGTTGTCGATTGAAAATGTGCAAATTGAACTTCTAAATTTTTTCTGTCAATCTTTGACTCAATTGAAAAATGAGATGCAGCCAAGTGCCTGAAGTATTATCCAGTGCCATAGATATGTGAAGTAAAAGTAGAGGAGAAAAAATTGGAGAAAGAATTATTTCAATGAAAAAACAGTAATTGATAGGGTATAACGGAAATGGCAATTGACTTCAGGTGCTTGGGTTTAGACCGGCCAAATATGTCAATATTAGCCCTCTAGAACATGTGTACTCGGGTAAGTTGTCTATAAAAAGTTCTGCACTTCTTCGTGATTGAAGACCAGAAATTCTGGTTGTACTTCTTGTAGTTATGTAGTCGAAGGTGTATAATTTTAGAATCAACTGCCCCTAATTGCAGGAATACCATGACAACATTGGGGATCTGGACGGTCCAGATGAGAAAGAGCGTGCTCAGACAAAGATTCAAAAGTTCATATCAGCTCTTTGATTTGTGCATGACGTCTCACCGGCTCCGGTTGTTCTTGTATTTCCCTTTTCCGTTTACATATGTAGGGCTCCGGTGGCTGTGGTTTCAGATCTCGAGCATCCAGTCTACCAGTACACTGTGATGAACTGTAATTGGAACAACATTAGGGACTCCATTTCTTGGAGCCATTCAATGAGGAACTTTTCAAGATTTGTAAGGCAGTCCCCTGTGAATATTGTATTCAAGCAGCAGGTTTTATGAATGCTAAGCTGTGAACGTCACCAAACTATGTACTCAAGAACCAGCTTGGTCATCAGTTTGGAATGGGATTTTGGTTGGTTCCATTTTATTTTATTTTCCTTTTTTGAGTTTCTCCATTCCCAGAGCGAAATTTATTTGTTGTATGTTCATTTCTATTTACTACTTGTAGTTCTCATTAGTGATTCTAATTATTGCTCATCTATAGGTTTTCTTTTATATAGCGAGCAGGTGTTCGGGCCAATTTTCGCACAACCGATCGCTCACCCCTTTGAACAATTCTAAAGGTGCACTCTCTCGCGATGGCCCGGTCCATTCGGGACATTATTCTTCAATAAGGCTTGAATAAAAAGATTACAAGGAGGCGTAAACTTCATCGTCATCTAGTTATTATAATCGGTGCACATTACTTGTTGATTTGTTTTTCATCAAGAAGCCTACACCTCATTTATTGACTTATAATGTTTTTAGTTGGAGTCCTGTATCTTAATATATGTCATGGCGTTGAGATTAATTTTTTGAAAACAAATAAGAAGCATGGATTGGATAAATAGGATATGATAATTTATCAATGATGACACTTTCGTAGTACATCAAGTAAATTCAGCAATTTCAGTTGTCGAGCATGAATTAAGCCAGTCTCACCCCCACTAAAGGCAAGTCGTTTTAGACACACACACACACAAAAAAAAAAAATGAGAACCAAACTATATGGACGTGAAATTGAATCAATTGAAATTATATCGGTCCAAACTCAATTGAACACTGAATTGAGTGATGTCAATTCAGTTTTAATTCGCTTGTTCTGTTGATCACTGAATTGAGTGATGTCAATTCAGTTTTATTTCGCTTGTGCACGATTTCACAGCGTGGTTCTCAAACACCCCCCCTCCCCTCAAAAATAAAAAGGGATAATTACACAAATGGTTTCTGAACTTTGACCCCAGGTACAGGGTCATCCATGAACTTAATTTGTTTAATGTGGTCCTTATAACTTTAATATAATGTGCAATGTTGTTTCTGAATTTTTAATTTTATTTAATTTGGTCCCCGAATTTTTGTTAATAGAGTGCTTAAACTATATAAAATCTCTAACAGCATGAATTAATGGAAGGATAGTATTGGGACTAGAGCATTTACCAGCCACATGAGTAGATTAAAAGTTTAGAGACGACATTACACATTCGGCTAAAGTTCATGGATCAAATCAAATAAACTAGAAGTTCATAGATGGCATTGTGCATTTCGTCAAAGATTAATGGTCATTTGTGTCATTTTCGAAAAAAAAAACTTAGCCCAATGTCCTTTTAATGTTAACTGAGTGTCCAATAAACTCATTAAATACCTATTAAAGAAAGTATGTAATTTTAAATGCATTGTCCAATGTCCATTATATTAATCAATGCAATAGAAAATTTATATCCTTTATTTTATCAAATATGGTTACGTTATGAAATGGACGTACGAATTCTCTAAATTTTTTTTTAGGTCGAAGAATCGCCAAAACCGGATTAGAAAGCAAAATCTCGATCCCTTCCCTCCCCGTCCAAATTCCAATGCCAAACGAAGGTAGCGGCACATGATGAGAACGTAACGTAACGTAACGTGTGGCCTCCGGTCCTCCCAAGTCAAAAGCGCGAGAACGAACGCCAAGCATCGTCGATCCTCCTCGATCCCGACGAACCGAGCGAGGAGTGAATGCGAACGACGAGCATGGCGACTTCCTCCTTCTCTCCTGTTCCATCTCCCCGCTGAATCAAGGTTTTTTCTGTGTGACTCTCGGATTTGATCCGACTCGCTCGCTCGCTCGCTCGCTCGCTCATCGAATCCTCCTCCTGATCGGAAACGTCACACGCAGTTCAGTTCGTTAGAGAGAGAGAGAGAGAGAGCGCGCGTATTGCAGTGAGCCGCTTGCATTGCCGGCCATCCGCGAGTTGCTTCGCTCTTCCTGGCCTTTGCTTGCCTTCATCGACTGACATCGGCTGCTGCTTTGTTGCACTACCGCCACCGTCGAAATGGCGAGATATCCGCCTGATTTGAGGACGGAACGAGCCTCCTTCTGTTAAGATTGCTGCTCTGATTTCAGGTAATCTTAGTTTCAATTCTCTCTGTGACAATCGGTTTCTAGGATTGGTAGAGAACGCGACAATGAGTTTCGCATTCCTGTGCGCTGATTTCGGGAGAGAGATTTTGGAGTCTGATCCGTCGCGTTCGATGTTATGAGCAATTCCAAATTCGAGTGAGGTTTTCTGATCTTTTGGACTCGAGGATATTCTTGAGGGAGCTCTGTTCGAGCGATTTGTTTGGATTTTACTCCTTTAGCCAGAGTCCTACTTTCCTGTTTTGGTTCATTCTTTTTCCTTCGCTGAAGTTTTGGTAGTGCCTAAGTTGTGGTTCAACATCTACTGCGTCTCCTATGTTTACTGTGCCTTCTCTTGGTGCCCCTACCCTACCGCTCTGCACATATTGAAGGAAATGTTCCTTCATTTTTTGGCTGTTTGATCTGATGAAGGTTTTTTCTGCTATCCAAGTTACTTGGCTGTTTTATCTTTATTTAACTCTGGCGATGTTGTTCACAGGAGCCATGCACTCCCAAATCGGGGTAATGGAGTCACTGCTAGGCTTTTAGTTGCACCTTTGTACTTAGAAGAAGCTTTATTACATGGTTCAGTTGGCTCATTTGTTGCTTCTTTGTGGAGTTACTGAGATAGGCTTATTCGGTTAGGGCAGTTTATCTCGGTGTTGTTATACTAACTGGATTTTAACTCAGCACATGTTTTTTCTTCGATAAATGTGTGCAAGAAGAGATGAGTTATTCTTCTAATGCATAATTATAGAAACTCGTGGAGCATGTACTTCTTTTTCTACCCCATCTTTCCTCTCGGGTACAATTGGGTTAAAGAATGATGGTTTTTCATTTTTGGACCACTTCAGTCCTAGTTGACTATTTTGAGCTATTGTAGTATACCACATAACTCACATCTCAATTACTTTGAGTATTCTGTTTCTCCACATGCTGAATTTTTTCTTGATTTTGAAGGTAGGGATGCATGCAGTCTTCTTGAAACATCGAAAATAGCAGTAAGATGAGGTATATGTCCAGAATTAAATGGGCTGCACTTGGAGGACTTCTCTTATCTTGCGTGTCATTGCTAGTCCACTTACTTTTGGCCAAGTATTCAAGTGCGGATCTAGTGCAGTACAGTGCTGTCACAGGTTTTGTGGATGATCTTACCATAAATGCTGGATGGCAGGTGTGCTCGAGAGAATCATGGATGAGTGCTTTATAGATTTTTATGACACTTTTATTCAACATATTTTCTTCACATCGATGATGTTATTCTCTCTTCCTTTTTTCATGGTTCAGGGAGCTGCGCATAGAAGATTATGGGGAAATGTGAAGTCTCTCGAGTCTCTCTATCCTTATGCCAATCCTAGAAGTAGACATCCTGGTAAGTTTACTCAATATTCTTGACTTTTTGTTGCGGGCCAAGATGGTCAACATTCCTTGTGGTTCCAATGCAAGTTCTGATCTTTATTGCTATGAGATGAATTCTTGTTTGCTTTTGTAGAGTGTACAGCTTTTAATAATTTTTCTCTGGTATGGAAGTATTGTTCCTGGATGAGGTCTAGTTTGAATGTAAGCATTGATGAACTTGCTGGTGAAGGAAGGAATAATACCTTGAAGACTGATATTTCAAAACTTTTGTGCAGCAGCTCCTGCTGAGAAGAATAATGGTTTCATCTACGCCAAAGTTTACGGTGGATTTGAGAAGATAAGAACTTCGGTAGGCTTTTATCTTTAAGTAGAATTCCAAGAATAAGTGAGCAAAATCTGCGTTTATGACTGGTTTTCTGCATTCTAGGTTTGTGATTTGGTCGCAGTATCCAGGCTGTTAAATGCTACCCTTGTAATTCCAGAGATCCAAGAAAGTACTCGTGCGAAAGGCATCAGGTTTTCTTTCTTCCCTCTATTTTCCATGATTTATTGTCACAAGTGTTTCCCGTATAAAGGATAAGGATCATGAGATTCAAAACTTTGCAGCTTCAAGTTTCGGAGCTTTTCCTACATATACAATGAAGATCAGTTCATAACAGCTCTCAATAATGATATAGTGGTTGTGAAGAGCCTTCCTCCACATATGAAGGCGGCTATGAAAAAGAAACAGTACCCTGTCATTAAGCCCAAAGCTACATCTTCTCCAAGATTTTATGCTAATGAAGTCTTGCCGAAGTTAAAGAAAGCAAAGGTCGTTGTGTTAGTGCTTACTGAGGGAGGCTGCCTACAGGTACTTAACCTTGACATATTTGTTTGTCCTGGAATGTAGACTCACTGTTGCTGCTTTCTTGAGTAGGCTTTTTTGCTTTTTGCTGATAGACTAACTTTAACAGGCAGGGCATATGGCATGTGTGTGACGTATTATGTTTTTCCTTTTTCTTTAAACAGAAGCAATGAGACCTTGTTGCTACTAACAAAAGTTACTCTCTTCATTGATTATTGTCGACTAAGATGTATGTTAAAAGTGTTGCCATATGCTATTGGCAAACTCTCATCCGTTGGAAATTGGATAATTAAACCAAGATACATCTCTCTGATATCTCCTTTTATTTCTTTATAGCCTGTCCTCCCTCCTGATCTGGACGAGTATCAGAGACTGAGGTGTAGAGTTTCCTTTCACGCCCTTCAGTTTCGTCCAGAAGTTCTGTCACTTGGGCGCCGCATGGTGGAAAGGTAAGGGTGTTTTGCTTCCTTTGTTTATCACAAACACGATTAACTGTCGAATGTGGCAAAAAGAAATGCTTCACAACTTTAACTTAACATTTCTGCAATGTGGATCCTCACTGTGCCAAAATATTTTGCTCCACTCCTCCGTTCCTCCCCCTTTGATTTGATACTATATGGAGTTGCCTATGCATGTGATGTTTTCCGTAATATTGGGCTTTTTTCCATGAGGCCTGCCCTTTGCAAGATTTCTTACCATCTCTTATCTGCACAGGTTACGAGCTGCAGGGCAGCCTTACCTCGCATATCATCCTGGCCTTGTCAGAGATACTTTAGCATATCATGGATGTGCTGAGTTATTTCAGGTTTGTATAGATATCTTCTTGAAGTGATCTTACTATTGTGTCACACATTTTCTTCGTTGGTTTTTGTTTGGTGAATGACATTGAAAGAGGTGAATCGCCATATATTGCTTCTTCAGGACTTTGTCTGTTGTTCATATAAGTGCGCCCTTGTTAAGCAACGATATCCATCTAAAGTCTGATAGCTGATTTATGTGCATCTGAATATTGTTATCTTATGCACTGATCTTTTCTGCTATATGTAGAAGTGATGGACTCCGATTATATGATAGCTTGGTCATTGTTCGGTTTACGTTCTACATGTGGATGTATTGGGATTTGCTTGGAGATGTTGATTGTAAAATTTGAACCATATATTTCTAGTCGAATGCATAATAGGTTCAGCAGTCTATTCCCACGAATATTGTGAGCCACAAGTTCTGAAGGAAGTAACGAGATAATCTTTTAATCATGCATACATCAAAGAGCCTATAAGCTGGGAGTAGCGTAGTTTCGTACTTTAGTAAAGATTGTTAATTCTTTTAAGGTTCTGCAGGCAGTCATACCACACGTTTTGCATTTTATTGTTTGTATCTAAGGAAATTCCATATTTAGCGAATTCCTACTAAATTGAAGTTCCTTTCTTAAATTTTAGACATGCAGTTCAAGGATGTGAATTAATTAAAGCAGAGAGGCATTCGGTTAAAATTATGACTTGGTGTAGAATCTTGTGTTTGTCTCAATTGTTGATTTCATTGAATTCATAGCAGCAGCTACACTTCTCAGTTACTTCATGCTTAGCAACTTTGTTGGAGTTTGGATTGCTGTCTGTCTGTAGGTTAGAGGAGTTACGTTCGTGATTGTTCACTTTCCAAAATTAATGGAGGAAAGCTGCCAGGTCTATATTCATCCTTTACTGGATTTCATAGATTCCTATGTTTTGTCCAGGAAAAATAAGGATTACTCGTGTGGCATGTGAGTCCGCACAGTGGTCGGTTCGATAAGATTTTTTGGGTGACTTGTGGCGCTAAGATATAAAGGACACTTAAACATGTTTGTTGTTGGAATTAAAATATTCTTATTCTCTATTTTAAATTGTCTAGATGTGTAGGTTTGCTTTTCTTTCTTTATTCTCTGTATCTACTGTGGCTGGGATTGGTTGAATGTTGCCGGGATGAATCAGCCTTCGGCCTGGAGGCACTTAGGGCTTCTTGATTTATGTTCTCTGTTTCCGTCCACTGGTTTGACAGAGGAGTTCACATTGCTTTGTCTGCAGGACGTTCACACAGAGCTTATACAGTATCGAAGGGCTCAAATGATTAAACAGGGGATGATCAATGACCAATTAAATGTGGATTCACATGCTCGCAACGCAAATGGTTCATGTCCGTTGATGCCTGAGGAGGTAGATCTTGTCCTTTAATTTATGTTAAGTACGATAAGGGTAGTGGTGTTTCCATAAATAGACCCAACTTCCTTGTTACTTCATTGTTACTTTCTTTATCATTTTCTTTTTATTTATTTATTTTATTTTTGTCTTGTGGTCTCCTGTTGGGGGATGGATTTGGTAGGAGCATCTTCTTAAAGAAGATAACTTATATTAATGTGAGAAATTTGTCCGTTGTTACCTTAAAGACTAGTTGTTCTATCAGGTAACTTGGCAAAATTTCGGAGTTCCTATAATTCATGCAATTCACACACACACACACACACACTTGTGGATAGTTGCACGCATAATCTCTCTAAGGAGAAAAGTTTTGGAAAATATGTCAGAGTCAATTTTGCACGGCCTAATGTGCTTATTGCTTCAATAAAATATGCGAAACTATAATCTTATTTAACACAGTTGGTTATGCGTCGTGCCCCAAGAAAAGAAGGATTTCCCGATTTCTTATTTTTTTAAATTGTATCAAATGTAGAAAACCCCTTTGGCTTTCGTTTGGAGAAGGGTGGACCCTGGTGGTGCCCATTCAGATGCCTTTAGTGTGTTCTATTCTCTTGGTCATGAAAGAATCCGTCACATGTTTCATTCTTGTGATGACAGAGGAGTGGACAAAAACTAGCATTTATGCATCTCATTTTCTTTTCTGGTCTGCAGTATCAGTGTGGCTTTCCTCTGTAGATATGCGTTTGTGCTGTTTGATCTCTATGGGAGTCGCATCTATTTATTGTATATTTTAACTGTCTTAGCGAGTTCCGGAAACTCAGAATTTTGCATCTGTTTGATTTCTCACTTAATGAATGGCATGAGTTGCCCCTAGTTTTATCTTTACCACCAATTTTTTTGGAATAGGACATACGCAAGGACGCCGTTACATTTTATAACCTGTGTTCTAAGCTGATAATGCTTAAATACTTCTAATGCAGGTAGGACTGCTCCTTCGGGCAATGGGCTATCCTCCAAAAACGAGAATATATTTGGCTGGTTCAGAGACATTTGGTGGACAAAGGGTTTTGATTCCTCTACGTGCCATGTATGCAAATCTAGCGGATCGAACGTCATTGTGCAGCAAGCGAGACTTAAGTGCCCTAGTTGGGCCAGAAACACAGCTCCCTTTGGATGTGTTCCAGCCACCTCCTGTTAAGAGTGTTGAGGAACTGAAGGAAGAATGGGATAAGGCAGGTCCTCGTCCCCGGCCTCTTCCTCCACCTCCTGATCGGCCTGTCTATCAGCATGAAAAGGAAGGCTGGTACGGTTGGGTTACAGAGAGGGATACGGAGCCAGACCCTTCACCAATTGATTTGAGGAGGCAAGCCCACAGGTTGTTGTGGGCTGCTCTTGACTATATTGTCTCTGTTGAGGCGGATGCATTTATTCCAGGTTTTAATAATGACGGAAGTGGTTGGCCAGATTTTGCAAGCTTGGTCATGGGACACCGACTCTACGAAATGGCTTCTGTCAGAACATATCGACCTGACAGGTACCAGATTATGTCCAAGAACAAGGATAAATGAGACGTATTGTCTTCTAGTAACATGCCAAAAATTTAATTGTAGAATGTCTAAAATAAAAACTGCTTTCTATTTTCTTGACTGTTGGATTCATTTTATCTGATCCCAGTATTTAGGTGCTGGACCTGCTTGCCTTGTAACTTTAGTATAAGTTGCTGCTACTAGAAGGAGATTTCGACTTATGTGGTCTATATCTCCTGGTTATCAAGTAGCATGTTTTTTCATGCGAAAATTTGAGAGTAGACCACTCATATTAGCACCTGATGTTAAGAGAAGTTGAAATCTGATGATTGCTTAGCCTCCTGGGCTATCACCTCACCCAAGCTAGCGATATGGTAATTTGACTGTCGTTTAGGCATTTATTTATGACAGTTTGCATCAAATAATTCATGGACACTGTTTTCTTTGAATGTGCTCAAATATGTTTTAATATCATACAAATGGGCATGATTAGCGGAAAAAAGGCATTCTTTTGTATGATAAAGCTGCTGTTACCTATGTGGAGTATGTTACAATTCTGGGTGCACTTTTGCCCTTTGAGCAGATTGTGTGCAGAGCTTAATGACCTTGTCAAGTACTTTCTTATCTGCGTTACTGACTTATTGTTTTTGAAGCAGAAAATATCTGGTCAAACTCTTTGCCAATGTGTCCGATAATGTTTACCATCCGAAGCGTAACTGGACGCTCCTAGTGAGAGAGCATCTCAATGCAAGCCTCGGGGAGGTGGGCCTGCTGAGGGAATCCCGCTTGTCCAAGAGAAGATCATTTCTCTCACATCCGATTCCCGAGTGCTCATGTCGGAATTTCAGATCATCAGAGACATCGGATGCAGGCGACGGCAGCGGCGCGAGCCAATTTTTGTACAGTGGCGAAGTTGAATGCCCCAAGTGGATGCAGCACAGTGCCGTGGCTAATAAACCGGAGAACGGTGGCACTGAGAATGAATCTCAAGAGGACGAAGTGGATATGGAAAGTCAGTTAGATTCTGATGAAGACGGTGGTATGACCGAGTCTTCTCTGACCCTAGAGCAAGATGAGGAAATGGATCCCAATGATTAGGATACATGTACAGGTTATGGTTCATTTTTTGCTTTTTAACGGCGGTTACGTTACACATTGTTTTTTTGCCTTTACCACCATCCTCCTACAATATAGGAAATTTTTTTTAGGAGAGGGCGATTTTACGGGAGCGACGAGTTTTTGTATACCCTGGAAGAGCCATTCTTTTGCTTACATCAAATGATTCTGAATTTTTGAATACCATAACCATCTTGGTATGTACTGTAAAAATCTCTCTCTCTGTCTCTCTCTCTCTCTCTCTCTCTCTCTCTCTCTCTCTTTGGGGTTACATTTGAGAAAAGGATGGGGTGTGGTCTGCATTTCTCAACAGAGATGTCGCGGTCTTGTAAAAGTCGGTACAAGACCCCGGGGTTACAGAGGCTTTTGTTTCTTCATGGACACATTTTGATGGCTGTCCAGCTCTCTCCTTCCTATGCCGCTCGTTTGTCACTTTGTCAAGGTAAAGACAGATTTGCACTAAGATTTCAAGGATCACTGCCTTTGAAGTTTCTTTTCACGAGAAGAATTATCATATCGACTCCTTCAACTTCAATGCATGATACGTCAGGTAAACCCTGGTCAGGTCACATTATATTATTATCCTTGGTTCGTGGTTTGATCATCTTGAAATGTGAAATTTTTCCTGATCTAATGGTCTTGAAAGGGAAAATTCCCCCCAGCTTTATAATCGTCATTGATGTGTCAAAATTAGATCTATACTCTGGAAAAGACGAACTTCCAAATATAGATTTATCAATAAATGTCAGCACAGCTCAAACCATGATCTCTTGGCACATCCACCATAGAGTTCTCGAGAATCCAAGGGCGAGAAGTCTGATTATACGGTCCTTTTCCCATCGATGCCCGGTAAATATTTCCCGCTGTTACCCCCCCAACATAAATGAAATGGAAATTTCAATACTAGAAGCACCTTAAGTTCAATGCTCATTGACCAAAAATAAAAAAGAAAAAAAGTCCAATGCTTGTCTTGGAGAGGAAGCCAGGAAAAAAAAAAAAAACAAACACGAACAATTAAATATGAAGGGGCCCGGCTATTAATGGAGGAAAAAGCCCAACCACAACCCCAGAAACTCCGAAAAGTCAAAACTCGATGCACATTGTCTGACGGCATTCGAATCGGGAAATCAGGTTTAGATCAGAATCAGAACAGTTCGTTCGAGAGAGAAACGAGTAGAGAGTGAAACTGTGAAAGTGAAAAGATGGAGGGGATGCTACCGAGGGAGTACGGATACGTTGCTCTGGTGCTCGTCCTCTACTGCTTCCTCAACTTCTGGATGGCTGCCCAAGTTGGCATGGCTCGCAAGAAGTAATCCTTTCGAGATTCTTCTTCTTTCCTAATTTCCAATTCCAATTTATTCAAGCTGGTTTCCCCCGGACTCAATAACGGCCGGGATAATGATTTTCTTGCGTGATTCGAATCGATCAGGTACCAGGTGTTTTACCCGACTCTCTATGCCTCCGAATCCGAGAACAAGAACGCCAAGCTCTTCAACTGTGTCCAGGTAATAAACTGTTCCTCTCTGAAATTTCGCTTTTGTGCTTACTCTGTTTGAGATGGCGTCCGTCCCCGGTCCCCATCAAGTAAACACGAGTATTTTTTTTTTTTTTTTGTCGAATTTGTACTGAAAATCCGATCTTTTTCTTGTTTTTTGAGGTGGGTTTCTTTGAAACATCTCTTTTGTATGGGCAGATGATATGTGATTTGTCGGTGTTCCTTCCTCAGTTTTTCAGAAGTAATGATAAAATTTTGTGGTGGAAATGGTTGGTTGGTTGGTGTGTGGACAGAGAGGGCACCAGAACTCGCTGGAGATGATGCCCATGTTCTTCATGCTGATGATAGTTGGGGGTTTGAGGCACCCTTGCGCTTGCGCTTCTCTCGGAGTCCTTTACATCGTCTCTCGCTTCTTCTACTTCAAAGGCTACGCCACTGGCGATCCCCAGAAGCGCCTCACGATCGGGTTCGTGGTTCTTTTGGCATCCTGCCATTTCTAGAGAGAATTATAGGTGTTCCTCAGATCAACACGTTGAAAGAATAACCACATAAACTTGATAAACATTTTGGTTATGCGGTAACTCTTAAGAGCACCTAAAAGTTTCTGGTTAATTCAAGTTGGGATCTTTCATCATGGGTTGCGGAAAGATTTGATTCTTGCTAATGAGAAATCGGGTGATTTGCTGGTTTCATTGATTTTTTCTTTTTCTTTTTTGCAGCAAGTACGGGTTCTTGGCGATCCTGGGGCTGATGGTCTGCACCATTTCCTTCGGAGTCGGCCTTCTTCGCGGAGGCGAACCTCGCACCATGTTTTAGACTGCGTCTCCTCTCTGTTGTAGTAGTCGTCTTGGTACTCTTTGGCCACTGAAGATGTTTTCATTTGGATTTTGCTTTCTTTTGGCATGTTAACGAGAGGATGGAACAATAATAACAGTTTGCTTAGCTAGAGTGCTGGCGCTAGAGTTCAACACATCAGTTTGAACCGGTCCTCATGTAGCTTTTTTTGGAAGATTTAATGAATGAGATGAGTTTGGTTTTTTCCCTTTCCGGAGGCATTTGGTGGAGAATCTATGCAGCTTTGGCCCTTGGTTGGGAGCGAGAGAAATCCAGATTCTTAGTCAAGAGGTGCATCGTTTTGTTTGGTAATATAGTCCAAATAAAACCAAACATGACACTTTAGACCAATGATGAAGAAGCGTTAATCGGCACACAAGTACCGTCCCAAGATGGATTGAGCTCGGTCTCTAGCAAGGCCGGTTCGTGCAAAGCGTAGTAACGCTTAGGAGGAATAATGACCACAAATGATTCATGAATTTTAGCATAATATGCAATGTGATTTCTCAATTTCAACCTAATGTTCAATGTGATTTCTGAATTTTTAATTTATTCAATGTGGTCCTTGAACTTTTGGTACATGTTTAATGTGATCTTTGAATTATATGAAAATATTCAGTATAGTCTTTCCATTAATTTGAGATTAGAGATGATATTGAACATCTTCATATGATCCATGGACTAAATTACACACGTACCAAAAGTTCATGATTACATAGAACAAATTAAAAGCTCGGAAATCACGTCGTACGTTGGGCCAAAGTTCAAAAATTATTTGCGTCGTTTTCCTTACTTCAAACTAGTGGATGGTGGGACCAGCAAGTAGGCACTGCTGTTGTTATGTGTTTAGAACTTGCATTTTGTCGCAGAAAAATCTCAAGCAGATCCATTAGATTCATCTGGCTAACATATATGGACAAATTGAAGCAAAAGGAACGATGTATTTACCAAAAGGAAGGAAGGAAAAAAAGGGACAGAGGAAGTCAGGTCTGCAAACATGAGATGAAATGGACCCAATTGTGAGATTTGTACACAATGGAATTACTCCTCGAAGATCAGTAGGCAGGTCTGTCGATACTGAGGACCGAGTAGGTTTCCTCTTTCATCAGCACATCAAGATGTAGGCCAAATCACCTTGGGCAAAATCTTTCGTACATAGACGGCGTACGATAGCTATCGGACCATGGTTATGTCGTAATCCTCGCGAAGACATGAGATGGAGAGATGCTTAGATGTTTCTGCAGAAGAGTGTTCACGGAATTGAAGAGCCAAACCTTCAAAAGTCGGTGCAAACCGCTGGTCGATCACCAAATTAGGCTACATTAACTACGAATTATGTGCAAGTAGGATTGCTGCTTCATGCTACTACAAGCTCGTTTACAACCAAAATTAACCGGATGAACTCAATTGGCAAAATGTGCAAAGATTTAGGACTCAATTGGCATTATTGAAAGGTTTATGACTGAATTTACACAAATGCAATATGTTTAGGACTTTGGTAATTCTCGTTTATATATAAGCTGCACAATTACTACTATAGTCAACTTTTTTTGCATATGAATATCTAAAGAACATTAAATTGTCTCAATTTACCTCTAACTCTAACCTAAGTTGAGAGCAAACGCAATCTTTTAAGAAAAGTTGCGAACCTCGTAACTCAAGACATCTCTTCACATTTTCTTCAACCATCTTCCTTCTCTCTATTGACATCTCGCCATCTCGACGTCTTGATTAATATAGTAAGTCCTAAGGTGGCTCTGATCCCGACCCAAAACTTATGACGACTTGAACAAGCTGAGCAGTCATGCCCGATAAAACATCATTAATAGAATCGACTTTAGCTACCCCCGCCCGCTATCGTTTTACGTTCCGCTTGTCCGTGTGAACATGGATTCCCTCGGTTCGAAAGGGAACACTTCTCAATTCGATTCATCCCTCGACATCACGGCGCGTCACCTGCTGAAAAATCAATCGCCTGAAGCAACGTGTTGATGATCTTAAGGGGTGGAATTAAGGAGGATCTGAGGTCCATCGTCGACATGTTTGTTGAATAGAATGCAGAATGTGAACTAGAAACACACAGAGAGAGAGAGAGAGAGAGAGTGACGACACGCATGACGTCAAGAAACTGTTGGTGAGGCTATAGGAGACGTGTGGTCAACGGGTTAGTTGATCTTACACGCGCTAAGATTGCTTATACTAATCGGATTAAAATAGGATTTACGCACAGTATACACGCAAGCTCCATACAAAACGTCGACACGGCTTCCAGAGTTGACCTGGTCATGTTTGAATTGCAATTTTTCAAAGTATCAAAATTGATATTTTCATACAAGTCCCTCTCACGGTCCCAATAAGCATACGCTTTCCAAATCTTTTTCAAGGGTACATTAGGGGATGGTTGGTCTCTTTTAATTAGTTTTCTTAGTTTGCAATTGCTTATTTTTACGAATGTCGTACCCCATGGGCAAATGCGTAAATCAACAATTCTATTTAATCTCTTGCGTATATCAATATCAAAATTCGGATGGTCTGCATCTTATAACGACCTTCCTAAGAAAAGCCAAATCCTGAGATATTTTTATCTTTTCACATAGAGAAATGATTATGTTGACTGTCTTTAATCTACTGTGAGATTAATGGACTTTTCTGGGTCGTAAAACAATTAATAACTTAAATTAGAAATTATTGTGGGGTCCACTCCTTCAAGAATTTGTGGCTCATAATGTATTATTATTCTTACAATCGCCCAAAGGCTGTTATGCTAGCAAAACTCGTTCACGTATTTAATTTTTTTGTAGAATGTAGTTTAACCAATAACTTATTTTCACACTACTCATTAAATTTTTCATAATAAAAGTGGTTTTTATTAATCTTGTAAATTTTAATTTTTTTTTAATATACACATTACACAGCACTTGTGCATATTTGCTAGTATTTTAGTATTGAAATCGAGTTTCTAATTTATATTTGGAATTTATGGTAACTGAACATTAATAATTGTTTTTGAATTAATAATTTTTCAAAAAGATAATGTCATTGCAAGTCTTTGTTCTTTTATCATCCGATGTGATTCAAAAAACTTTGGGAAATCGGCTCATGTGGTCCTTCGATTGAATGGAATGTCATGTAATGTGTTTTTCAAGGACGTGAGGTGCAAACTCAATATTGATGGGGCTAACAATGATGATATGGATCATCTCTTCTTCTGTATTGTAATTCATCTTCTTCTTCTTTTTTATCTAATCTTTTTATTCTACCTCCATCGGATTCACTGTTGCACTGCTCGCCCCTGAGCTACTATCGTTAAATAGACCTGATCGTGAGCTTGATTGGACTGTCCAAATGGCCGAAGTGATCTTCTTCTTTTTAAGGAAAGTCAAATGATCGCCAAAATAATTTTGGCACTGAAGTGAGTGTCATACTAAAATTATTGCACTTATGATATCTATTCCCTTAATTTCATGTTTGGTGGCGGCGCTTGTGTTTCATAAGTATAAATGGGATGGCATCAACATTGTTAGTTATATATATATGATGCGTAGATTTCAGCTTGTACTAACGTTAATAGAAGGGCTACACTAAACAGATTTCGAAAGATTTAAGGATTAAATTAAAAAGCGATTGAAAACTATATTGAACAATGAAAAAAGTGAGAACCCTTTTTCGAAATGTAGTGGCTCATGCTAAAATATAATCGAAATGGTGCTTAATCCAATAGTTGATATCCCTAAAGATGCCGCACGGCACAGAAGATATACATAAAAAAAAAAGGGTTAAAAGAGCCGCACGCAAGTAATAAGAACCAAAAATAACACCTGAAAATCAAGTTCAGATAGGGACATAATCTATGAATTTAGACTCTCGGTGTTCCAAACTAAACGTCCAACCTATCCCGCCGTTTCGTTCGCCTCCAACAACCTTTCACCAGATTGCTAGATGAACCAATGTGGCGGCGGGCGCGTACCGTTTCTTCACACGTGGCGTCGTTTCGTTTATGAAGGCGCGGGATGTCCGCGCTCCATCCGGTAATAATGATAAGTAGAACAAGGGTTCTAGAGAAAAAAAAAAAAGACATGCGGACACATTTTGTTGAATTTTCTTGCCCGAACGGCGAACCAATACGTGAGAACGCTCCAAACGAATCGAATCGAATCGAAAGTCATCAACCCAAAAAGTCAAAGATGGGAACCTTCATCGACCCTAATAAGTCTGACCTTATCAAATAGAGAAAAAACATATAAGAGAGACGCTACCCATCTCTCTACCCAATTGCATTTCTCCTCTCCCACACCCCCCCTCTCTTTCTCGTTCCTTCTTGATCTTTGCTTTCTGAGCTCTCTCTCTCTCTCTCTCTCTCCAATGGCGGATCCCCAGCGCGTCCACCCCGTCCCCGACCCCGAGGCCCCCCAGACCCCGACCGCTCCCCTCGTGCCCCGCGGCTCCTCCAAGTCAGACCAGGGCCACCCCGCCCCGCACGACAATGTCTACTACCCGCCCATGCACCGGACCCTCCCCGTGGCCCACTCCAGGCCCCCGAAGCGCCGCCGGAGCTGCCTCTGCAGGTGCCTCTGCTGGACCTTCTCCGTCGTCGCCATCCTCATCGTCCTCGTCGCTGCCACCGCGGGTATCCTCTACCTCGCCTTCCGGCCGAAGCTGCCCAAGTACTCCATCGACGCCCTACAGACCACGCAGTTCGACCTCAGCAACAACGGCAGCCTCGACGCCACCTTTGACGTGACCATCACGGCGCGGAACCCGAACAAGAAGATCGGCATATACTACGAGGGCGGGAGCCGGATCACCGTGCTGTACGAGGGGAAGGAGCTGTGCGAGGGCTCGCTTCCCAAGTTCTACCAGGGCCACCGGAACACCACGGTGCTGGTGGTGCCGCTGTCCGGGCAGACGCAGAACGGGACGGGGCTGCTGTCCCAGCTGCAGGCGGAGCAGCAGGCGACGGGGGTGATCCCTCTGAACCTGAGGGTGAGGCAGCCGGTGAGGGTGAAGCTCGGGAAGCTGAAGCTGTTCAAGGTCAAGTTCTTGGTCCGGTGCCGGTTGGAGGTGGACAACTTGTCCGCGGACAATAGTATTCGGATCACGAGCAGTAGCTGCAAGTTCAGGCTTCGGCTATAAATCTTTTCGCCTCCACTTTTTCCATTCTTTTCTCCATTTCTTCTTTTTATGATTATTTTCTTTGTCTTCAATAAGGGGGGTCGTTTTTTATTTCCTGATTGCTCCTCCGGATGGTATAGGTACATAACCGAATACACACACAGACCGATTGATTATACAGTATTATTATACATGTAGAACCGGCGATTCGTATTGTTCATCAGATGTTCTTTTTCTTCTCTCTCTCTGTGGCATTCGTGGAGATAGTATAGCTGAGTCCCTTCCTTTCTCGCTCCTTCAAATTCATAACTGATCATAACTGCGCAAGTTGCTCGAGGCCGGCGAGGCAAGGCTCGAGCTCGCCGGAATCAAATCCCATCTTCGTCGAAAGCTTTGGCTGGCTTAGGAGAGGGCATTAGACACCATCTCGCTGTCAATGTCCATTCCAATCCACGCA
Organism: Lenwebbia sp. NSW1173648; assembly: GCA_029784005.1. NCBI lineage: Eukaryota > Viridiplantae > Streptophyta > Magnoliopsida > Myrtales > Myrtaceae > Lenwebbia > Lenwebbia sp. NSW1173648. The sequence goes on along the minus strand of JARCGZ010000009.1, from coordinate 25,177,428 downwards.
TGCTGAAATTACTGATTCACGTATTGGTTAGCTTGTCGTAGGAGGAAAATGGCTAAACATTTCTCAGCTAAAGCAACCACTAATTCAATGAATATGCGAGCTTCTTCGAAAAATCTTGCGTGCGCGGTATTATATCTGCTTTTGAGTCGAGCACGGATAGCTCATTTGTTCTTCTGCCGCTCCTTGCGATTTGTCTCTCTTCCTTGTTCAGACGACCTTTGAATTTGATTGATGCACAACTACATCGTCATGAGGGAGATAAAATTGACATTAAATCCATACGTCTTGATCACGGTAAGGTCATTCCTTATTTTTCGACGTGAAGTATTTGGAAATTTTAGTCAAAAACTCTACCGGAATAGTTGCGTAGTTGAGGTGGGTATATTCTGGGGAGTTGGTCGTTTTTTTTTTTGGTCAAATGGAGTGGGTCTATTATGAAACTTGTTAAACAACGGCAGTTTAAAGTAAAAAACATATGAATATTGGTCATTCAATCGAAGGTTCACAACCCCAAATTAGGAATTGGTAAGAGAGGTTTTTTTGTCCCTTCAGAGAAGAGATATCGGTAATGTAAATAAACATTGATAGCTAACTCAAGTAGGAGTTGGTAATGTAAAATTAGTTGGTAATTTAATTGGAGAAAAATTGATAATTACTCTAATTGAGCTTGGTAATTTTCAAGAAATGTGGGTGAATTTAAAAATCGGTATTTAACTTGACAAATAAAAGTTGTCAAACGATCAGAAAAGTTGGTGAACTAAAAACATAAAAACATAGTAAAAGCAACTCAAATGAAAATTGGAAGCAAAACTCTCAACGACTTAATCAAGGAGAAATTACTAATTACTCAATCAAGGTTGGTAAATGAGGCCAGAGCATTCCTTGAAAATGCCGATGCCGCTATGGAGTTGCCGATTGATCTCCTCGTTGCTGATTCATGAGCTTCTGCCGATATTTGGTCACTTCGTGATTGGGGAATGGTCACATTCATTGAATGTCATAAATTCGATAACTTGGAAATTGTTAAAGAATGAAGACCTTCAACCAACTATCATTATCTTTCATGTTTTTCAAGGTCTGGTAAATGTCATTTAAGTTCTCAAAGAGACCAAGTTCGAGTCTTTAAGTGTTTAATGTGTTTTCTAGTTCCTAGGTTTTTATTACTTGTGTAGTTCGTATGTCTTTTAAATGCTTAGTCTCTTTCCTATGAAGAGTCACTCATGCTTGGAGGGTTTTTTCAAGCTCGTCTACATAACGATGCTAAAGGTGAATAAAAATTCAGACTTGATTGATTCATAATTTATTGCCATTTGGCTTGAGAACAAGGAATTGTTCTTATTTTGCTCTTATCCCTTAAGTGGATTCCTACGGGTGGCAAGTGTTCTATCCATTTAAGTTCTTACTTGTATTTGTCGCGACCTCCCCGACTTTTCCTCGTCGAAGGCGGGATTTTTTGAGCGAGGCTAATGGGTCGTCGTCGTCCGACTCATAGCGGATGGATTTCAGACGTAGGCCCCTCCCAAGGCCCATTACCCAAATTGCGATGGAAAGAATTTAAAACGGGGTCGACCTTTAGTGCGGTCGGGTGACATGTGATAGGTGTACATGCCAACGGAGTCGCCATCAATCATTTTTTAGAGGGTCGAAAACCCTATCGAGCGATCGGGAGTGTCCGTTTGATTTAGCGAAAATCAGAAAAGATGGCTCGGGGACTTAGTTACGTCGAGATTGTCATTGATGCCATTTCAATACCTAAATTGATCGATTTTCTAACCTAAGATTTCATGCAGATGCCTCGAGGGGTAAGGTAAATCCTAATGTCTAGGGAATCATGCAGATGAGAATTTTCTAGCCTATCAATTACAGTCAAGAATCGAAAGTGGGAAAATCAAGGCAATCAAAAACGTGCGGGTAAAACGCATCACAAACAGATCATGGAATGCCTAGTGAAGCCCTAAGGGCCTAGAGAATGCATCATTGAAGTTCAGGGGTAGTTTGGGAAATTTCGGGACGAACAGTCCAAAGGGGCAAAACGGTCATTTTTGAAGGTTCGGGAATCCAAAATCAATGAAAATGGGTCAAACCAGTTGAATGTGGTCATTTTTCATTTTTCATGATTTTTAGGAATTTTTCAAAAAATTTCCTGATTTTTCTAATTTAATTTTATGATTTTTTTTATTAATTTTTCGGATCGAGTCAACCCGGCCCATAGACCCGAAGATCCGGTCTAGACCCACGCGGATCTGAACAGGAGCCTAAACGACACCGTTTTCATTTTTTTTTCGATTTTTCTAATTTTTTTCGATTTTTATTTGGTTTTCTGAAATTCCTATTAATAACTGGCTAATCTGACGGTCCAGGTGAGGCCACGTGGCTAGTCCACGGCCCATGGATCCGCATACTAAAATCGACGGCTCAGATGAACCCTTGACCAGATCTTAACCATCCATTTTTATTATTTTAAAAATCTATTTTTATATCTGAAAAATCTATTTTATTTTTGAAAAATGCCAAATCGCGACACGTGGCGAAGCCACGGCCGTCGGATCTGGCGCCTATCCTTTTTTAAAAGAAAGACCGGGGAGCCTCGGGTGCTGACATGGCTGCCACCTCGTCCGTTGACCGGTCAACGGTCACGAGGTTGAAGACAACCTTCGACGGCTGAGAATCCTCCGGCGAGATCCAACGGTGGAATCTCGTTCGATTCGATCAATCTAGGTGTGTGCGGACTCGTCTCAACCTCTACTACAACATATCCAAAACCTAGCACGATCTAACGGTGGAATCAACCTAGAAGAAGCTCGAACAGTACGGCCAAAGTAGAACTCAAACTCACGATACACAACAAATCAAGCAGTTCCGATCATCAAGCAAGCTTTATTGAAGTTCAGAGAACTTACCTGTGAGTTCGATTGACTCGGTTTGACTTAGATTGGTCTAGGGAGGGTTCGAAAGATTCAGCCATGGAGGAGACTCGGTTAGAGGTTTTGACGCAAAACCGAATCAAACAAGAGGTATAAACGAGATTAGTGATGCATTTCGAGATGTTTGGAACCGGTTTCAACGAAAATGATTGAGCGATCGGAGATCCGCCATTGACGGATCTCCGAAGCTCCAAGAATGACGCTTACCTTGTTTCTTGATGAAAAAATGAACGAATGGATTCTGGACGTTCGTATCAGTCTCACGAAGCTTCCGGATCAAGTCTCGAAGCTTGATTCATCCTGAATCTCTTTGGCCAAAGCTTCGAAGTCGCGGCCCGAGGAAGCTCCAACGACGACGACGAGGTTCTCAGGAACCTCTCTCTCTCTTTCTTTCCCTATCTAGTCTGTTGTGATTCTCTGCAACCGAAATGGAACCGCCTTGATCTTGAAAACGCGTCGGACAAAGGACACTTTTGGTTTAATTTACGTAGATAGATGTGTTTGTACTAATGTGTTTCTGCATATTACTGTTCTTAAAATAAATCAAGGAAATTCTATGTATGCATTCTCGGCAAAAGAAATAAACATTTGCGATATATTTAATTATTCTGAGCTCCAAAAAAAAAATTTCACGCGCGGGGGGTGGTCAACCGACTCAAAATCACATGCCTGACGCCCAAAGCACGTGCCATTAGGCACGTCGGCGTCGGGCCAACTCCGGTTGCTTGATTGGAGCTCCGGTGGGCAAGAAAACGGCGTGAAAAATGGCTTCGCCCATTTGGTCTTCTCCTGCGCGCGAGTCTGCAGGTTCTGGGGAGATGGAGGTGCAGCCGGGTCGGATCCGGTCCAACCTGGCAAACCCGGCTAGCCTAATTTCCTCAAATTGACCTTTAAAAATTCCAAATTTGTCAAATTAAATCTCAAAATTGGACTATTTGACATGGATTCCATCGAAAAACATGATTTTTGTGAAAAATTTGCTTGGAATTTTGCAAAACCCCTAAATTTTTTATTTGACCCGAAAATGAAATTTGAGAAATCCAAACCCTAAACGACCAAATCGGACCAAACCACCGCCACCAATTGATCCGGAAGATTGAAAACTAGAAGGTGACGGGCTTGGATTTTCAATTTAGTCCCTGAAGAAAGTTTAATTTCATTTTGATCAAATCTAGGGACTAAATTGAAAGAATTTTATGCAATTTGGTCCTTTTGTCAAAATTGAGAGATTCTAGTAAACCTTTGGACCTAATTAAAATTTTCAATAATAGAGTAAGATGTCACGACTCTAAAAATATGAAAATCAGAAATTAAAGGGCTAAAATATAATTTTTTGAATTAATTCGAGATTATGCTCAATGAAGGAGCATATAATCCCGAATCAAATTTTTTAAATTTTAAAGGGTCAAAATGAAAAGGGAATTAAAATAAAAATATTGACTATTTTTGTGTATTTTTGTGACCTCAAATGCTATGTTTCTTGATTTTTCAAGTCTTTTCCTATTTTCCGAAAATATTAAAAAATGCAAAAAATATGAAAAAAAAAATTGTTCAAAAATGGATTCTTAGGCTTGGCCAAGGCTTCCAAAGTTGATTTTGTAATTTTATGGATTTTCATGGATTTTCTATGAATTTTTTAAAAATAAACTAACCAAAAATCAGGTGTCAACAATTGCCCCTCTTTGAGTGGGATCTCGTGAGATATCACTTTCAAAGACAAGATGACACCTGAAATTTAATCGACTCAATTGGGGGAAAACTTGAAAAAGTCGTGACATCCGACTCACATACCTTTCTGTGTAAGCTTAGGTCCAGATTTCATTATGCTCCTTTTGATGTAAGAGAGAAAGAGGAAGAGAGACTTACCTGAAGCCTACTTGTCAGCCGTATAGATGTCGTTGATTTGTCTACTTTGAATGTGAACCTAAGGCTTCGTTATAAGAATACCCTAGGAGTTTTAAAACTTGATCGGTATGGTAGGTCACCCCATAGAAGATTCCTAATGAAAGGATTCTAAGGATTTAAAATGATTAAGATTTGACCGGTATGGTAGGTCACCCCATAGAAGATTCCTAATGATAGGATTCTAAAGATTAGAATGATTAAGATTTGACCCGTATGGTAGGTCACCCCATGAAAATTTGACTCTTAAGGACAAAGACAGCCATGAAATTGACTCTTAAGGACAGAGACAGCCATAGAATTGACTCTTAAGGATAGAGACAGCCATGAGGATTTCTAATGTTGCCTTAAAGGCGAACAAGAGAGGTAAGGAATCAAAGATTGGGTCATCCCTTATCATGAAATCGCCAAGGAAATACCCTAATGTCACCTTTTGGGTAGACAGAAGAGGTAAAAAAATTTGGAATTAGGTCATCCTAATAAAAGGAATCGCTAAGGAGTGCCTAATTGAAAAGGACACTAAGATGGATCATCCAAAATGAAGGAATCACCATGGAATACTTAAAGTTGCTAGAAGAGGTGTATGTGGATGACATATAGAAGAGGCTCGCCTAACACTTACCTGCCGACGAGACGAGTGACATGAATGCTTATTGGAATGGGTATAGACGATTCCACTACAGGACGCTTATCTTTGATGATGATGAAATCATTCCTCAAGTTCTTCGATGGTTATCAGTGTTGACACCTAAATTTTGATTTTTCCTTAAATCATTCATTTTACATAAAAAATGTGAATTAATTTTGATTCTCACCAAAAATAATTAATTAGTTCTCATGCATAGCATATTTAATTTTCTTATTCATGCATTACATTTGCATATTATCTGGACCGGCGATGGATGAACTTAATTCAAAGCTTTTGAGCTTAATTGAATTATCTAAATTGAGACTACGGTAGAAAAATTTTCAGTCGACTCATGGGTGAGAATAGGCTGAAATTCTTAAGGAAAATAGGGTGATTTGAACTTAATTAAGTGTGATTAAGTCCCTCATGGCTTAATTAAAAGGGTCTTGCAAGTTGGGGGATTACTTCGTAATTAATCGAAACTTAGAAAACCCTAGCTCTGCCTATTTAAGCACAAGTTTGCTTCACATAAGAGGGGGCCATTGGAGATTTAATACACGGCCGGACTCTCAAAACTGGGGTGCCTCTCTCTCTCTCTTGAGGGGTTTCTCTCTCTGGGTAGTCTCCGTCCACAGGAGACTAAAAAATAGAAATATCGTGAGGGAGGGGGGCACTCAGCGGGAGAGAACACATAAAGAGAGTCAGAAGAGAGACAAAAGGGCAGTGGTGCTTTTGTCCTCATCTTGGATGATCCCATTGTGATTTCTAGTGCAAATCGTGAAGTTTTTCTAACAACTGTACCTGGTCTTCACATCATAGCCATGCCTCACGATTATGTGCTTTTTTCCATCGTGCTCACCTATTTCGAAGACCCAGTCTAGACGACCAGCGAAGCATCGGTACCTGTCGATTCCTCGATGTGTCCGAAATCATCCTAGCCGATGTCCTGCTCCGCCACTGTCCTGACGAGCCGCTGTTGATCCCGATGGCCATAACACATGGAAAAAAACGCTTACTGAGGGGAAGCGTCGGCAAGATGAAAGACATGTTTGTGTTCTTGATTTTTTTTTTTCCTCACATTATTATTCATCCAATTTGCAGGTTACATTCTCAAGTTGTCTCCCAAAATCCTGTCATCGGGCCTCCACGTAAAGCAATAAAGAAAGATACAAGAAAAGACAAGGTGTTCATCCAGAAAGAGAAAATATTAACAAAAGAGAAGTTTCCCTCTTCACGGCCAAGAAGGGACGGTTGGGAGTTCTCTGTTCTGCTTCTCGATTGCACGGCCACAGATCATCGAGACGGCTCCGTAGTCCCACCATCGCAGCCGCACTCCCTGTTTCGCTATTCTTCACCGCAGCCGCAAATTCCCTAACCGATCGAACCAAGCTTGAGCTGCAGATTTTGGAACGAAATCCAAATTCGGAAGGGACATCTTGCAATCTAGGTAAATTACCTAACTTGGATATTCTCAGTATTTGATTGCAAATTTTAATTGATTGAATTGCATATTTTGAGGATATTGCTACTTGATTTAGAACATTGCAATATATCGTTGCTTTAATTGAGAAATTGCACGTCTAAATTAAGTATCCTGAAAATCTTTGCAAAATTAGCTTGTCTTGTGATGTGAATATTTTTGGAATCTTGTGATAATCTGATCAGATTTTGAAAATTTTCTGAATATACTCAAGATACTCGAAAATATTTCACAATGGAGGTGCACGGTTGGATCCGAGAAAGGAGCGACTCGCCCAAATGCGCCCGTTTTGCCATTCATCCGATGGGGGTGGAGCATGCCACCGGCCGGTCCACACAGGTCTAAAGTCGTATTGGCGATGGTCCTTTCCTCGGTGCCACTTCCTTGCCGGACCAAAACTAGGGCAGTCGTACCGATTGAAACCGGTTACCAACGAATATTTATTACCACTTAACCATGAAGCAGTATATCCTCAGAACGGATAGAGTCCCCACTGATAATATCAGAACCAAGTGAAAGCATTCATTTTAGAACGAGCTCGAACATTTCCATGCAACAAAGTAGCGGACCACAATTGATAATGGGTCGAATTTCTGATTCCTGATGCCTACTTGGCACGAGAAGACGTGCTTCTCGTCTGCAGCCAACTCTCCATGTACTATTGAAAATGGGAAAATAGTTCAAAAAATCTTAAGCCTATTGCACTTTGACCAGTTCAATCGTAAACCTTTTTAATTGTGTCAATTGTGTCCTAAACCTTTTGATAATTTGCCAATTTAATCATTTCAGCTAATTTTGGCCGAAAATTGCTGACATGGATATTGACCTTCCTACGTGGCACGGTCGACATTGACATGGAATTTTTTTGAAAACTTTAAATATTGTTTTGAATTTTTTATTTTTTATTTTTTTGGTCTTTCTTTTTTGTTGTTAAGGGACAGTAGGAGGCCATCGGTCGAGGCCTGGCGACCCCCCACAAGCCCTTGCCCAAATCTTATTGAGGGCAACGAGCCCTTGCCGGTGGCTGGCGGCCTCCTGCATGCCCTTTAACAATAAGAAACAAAAAAGAAAAAAAAATCATGTCGGCGTCGACAGTGCCACGTAGGCCAGCTGGCATCCATGTCAGCAATCTTCGATTAAAATTGGCCGAAATAACTAAATTGATAAATTATCAAAAGTTTTAGGACTCAATTGGCACAATTAAATGGCTTAAGACTGAATTCGTCAAAGTGCAATCGATTTAGGGCTTTTGGGATAATTTCCCCTGTTGAACACATACCATAGGATGGCGACCCCGTGAATCACATGCATGCTCCTCGGGTCGTGAACGAAACTCCAGTTTCGTAGTTCAGATTGGAGCCGTGGAAGGTTTTGAATCGTTGGCGTCGAGTCTCCCATCACATTCAACCTGACATACTCACTCATGTCCACTCCTCTTCATCGAGTTTCACGTGACTTGACGGTCGTAAACTTTCCTGATTCCGCAGTTACAGAGTCCTTAGAAAAGACGTGCCACGACGTAGAAATCTGGCTCCTGCTCAATAACGTTAACGGGATATTCGTGCCGATTTGGGACCCAAGAACAAGGACACACGGTGGTTGCTGGACTCGCTCAGTACGTGACTCGCGCCCCGACAAAATGCAACATGAAAATGACATCTGTCTCTTTTATTTTGAAGCATGGGCGTTTCGATCACCAGCGGTCCAGTCGAGGAAGAGAGCATTGTTACTTCAAGAACCATGAGTTGTTTGAAGACACGTGAATTTATAACGTTGGTTTTACCTTAGAAGGAGAAGTGGGATTGATGCAGATCTTGGTGTTGTAGTTTCGTTTTGGGGTGGTGTTGTAGCATCATGCCTCATCCATTGTCAACGGCTATTGCCACCGAAAGACTGATTCGTTTTGTAGAGGGAGAAGACGCGGAAGAGAGAGAGTGACCTCGTTGACGAAGAGAGAGAGGATGCAGGAAGAAAAGGCGGCCACGTGTCGTTCATTGAATGGACCGGCCCCATGGTGACGTGGAGAGGACGGACTATGCCATATTTTCTCCCAACCAACAACTACCGCCGTCTACGGAATACTTTGACTCTGCCGTCGTCGAAGCTCGACCTAAGCTCCAGAGGTATCATCGACATCTCTCTCTCTCTCTCTCTCTCTCTCTCTCTCTCTTCGTGTGCACGCGCCAATGATGTGTCTGTGCGAAGTGGTTCATCAATTGCCATATCGGAAGTTGAAGGACTTCAATGTCACTTTATCTCACGTCCTAATGGTAACGGCACAAAAATACACCACCGTTGACACATGGAGATTTGAGCTACCAAGATCTAGACCGAAGGAGCAACTACAAGCCAAGAAGGTCACCTGTTCTAGTAGTGCACACAGATACATTACTTTTTCAAAAGGTTGCCTATTCTAGCAGTGCTCTCACCTGATCTCGCTTAAAACGAGAGTTGATGGCAAATGACGCCATGATGTCTAGGGCCCATCTCATGAGTCAATTCAAATTCACATAATTAATCTAGCAAACGCTTTGCCTCCGCTCTGTGTCATATTCAATTCATTCGTGCCCCGTCATCTCAAAAGTTTGTGAGGAGTCATACCTTGTCTAGATAGATATATATATGTGTGTATAGCAAGAGAGAGATAATTGGTCTATGAGACATGGTCATGGCGAGTAGTAAGAAGTGGCGACGACTTTTATGGTGATGGCATAGTGGAAGGTTGTATGAAGAGGCATGGAAAGGATCAAGTTAGTTGCGAGTTTTTTGTGGGACCACTGCTCTAAAAATTTAAGCTATTAGATAAGGCATGATATTCTAATACACCCTCACAAGCGTAGACTAGACTTAGCCTAAGCCAAGCGTGCAAATATGTAATTAGAGAGGCAAATAGGGACTTGAAAGATTCGAACTCATGGCCTCTTTGCTCTAATACCATGTGAGTTTTCTTTTTGTGGGAAATTATTCTTAGCTTTAGTATTTCAAGAAGGGTTTGTGTGATTCTCTTACGTGAAAAATGGTAAGTAAAAATTCCGTGTGGTAATTTTGTCGTCCATGGTTTATCCAGGATTTGGATCACCTAACATTGGGGTTTCTGTGACATGAGTAACATTACTCAAATCAGGTCGTCCATTTTCATTTGGACGGCCAAGAATGGGCCACGTCATTTGTTGAGGAGGAGGGAAAAAAATTGGGCAGGAATTTTTTTGGGGTTTGAAAAATTTTGAATCTCAACCCTCTCTCAAATCAGGCCGTCCATTTTCATTTTGACGGCCTGATTTGAATAATGTTACCCATGTCACAGAAACCCCGATGTTAGGTGATCCAGATCCATTTATCCAAGGTTCGATAGGCACTAATAATCCGAACTTTTTGCCCCACTTTTTCAGTTTTTTACAGAGATAGCACCGGTCGCTATCTCACGTGGAGTGAATGTCAAATGAGCCATTTTTTCTAGATGAACACTAGCAATAATGGTAAGGGACACCAACTCAATTTTCAAAGGGACGTGCCAAATTATTGTTGGATGCTTAATTTAAATACTTCGCTATGGTTTATCACATCAATTATTTTATAAGTTAATTATACAAACAACTTTTTATACCTTTACAATATGATACCGGCTCAAAGCTAACCTTCTCTCAATGTCAACGCTGGTCTTGGACTGCCCACCATTTACGCAGTTAAATGAAGGGAAAATAATATTAAGGTCTTTGAACTTTGGCCAATATATATATTGTGATTCCTAAATTTTTAATTTGTTCAATGTTATCTCTGAACTTTAGTCCAATGTGCAAAATCATCCCTGAACTTCTAAATTGTTCAATGTGGTCCTTGCACTTTTGATACATGTTTTCAGTTTAGTCTCTAAACTATATGAAAATGTTCAATATTGTCATTCCCTGCACTTTTGGTACATGTTCAATTTAGTCCATGAACTATAGGAAAATGTTCAATGTTGTCCCTGAACTTCAATTAACGGAAGGACAATATTGAAAATTTTCATATAGTTCAAGGACTGGATTGAATATGTATCAAAAGTTCAAGGATCATATTTAATAATTTAAAAGTTCAGAGATCAGATTATACATTGAGGTAAAATTTAGAAAATACATTGAATATATTAAAAATTCAGAGATCACATCGCACAATGGATCAAAATTCAATTATCATTTATATCACGATGTCTTAAATTAAATCGACCCAATTAGAAAAGGTATCTTTTGGTTATGGTCCCAAACAAAAATATAGAAGAAGCCAAAAAAAAAAAGTGAGTACAACTCGATACTTTATTTTCTCGGAGTACTGCCAAAACTGCATCGGCCCTTTCTTATCTCCACCAAACGTGGCACCTCCATCCATCTTCATTGGATATATGTATAGATAAATATCAACGAAGGAGATTGGCGACAACGTTTCCTGTAGAGAGAGAGAGAGAGAGAGAGAGACTGTACTGTAGCCATGGACGAGCTGAAGCCCAGCCCTCCGAACTCATCGCCGTTGACCCCGCTCGGCTTCCTCGAAAGAGCGGCCACCGTCTACGGCGACTGTCCCTCCGTCATCTACAACGACACCACCTACACGTGGTCGCAGACCCACAGCCGGTGCCTCCGGGTGGCCTCTTCGCTCGCTTCCGGCGGCATCGGCAGGGGCCACGTGGTCTCCGTCGTGGCCGCCAACGTCCCCGCCATGTACGAGCTCCACTTCGCCGTCCCCATGTGCGGCGCCGTCCTCAACAACATCAACACCCGCCTCGACGCTCGCACCGTCTCCGTCCTACTCCGCCACGGCGGTTCCAAGCTCATCTTCGTCGACCCCCAGTCTCGCGCCCTCGTCCTCGAGGCCCTCTCCATGTTTCCCCCAAGCTCCCATCGCCCGCTCCTCGTCCTCATCGCCGACGACGATGCCGTCGACGAACTGGGCAATCCGCTGACCTCGTCGTCGGGAAACGCTGGTTTCTGGTGCACTTACGAGAACCTGGTCGAGAGAGGCAATCCCGATTTCGAGTGGAACCGACCTGCAAGCGAGTGGGACCCGATGATACTCAATTACACCTCGGGGACGACATCGTCACCTAAGGGCGTGGTCCACTGCCACCGCGGAATCTTCACGATCACCGTCGATACGCTCCTGGATTGGGCCGTCCCGAAGCAGCCTGTCTACCTCTGGACTCTCCCGATGTTCCACGCCAACGGGTGGAGCTTCCCTTGGGGGCTCGCCGCCGTGGGCGGCACCAGCATCTGCCTCCGCAAGTTTGACGCCGCCACCATCTACCACCTCATCCGGCGGCATAGCGTGACCCACATGTGCGGCGCCCCCGTGGTGCTCAACATGTTGTCCTCCGGCTCCGGCTCCGATGCCGAGCCGCTCAAGCACACGGTCAAGATCCTGACAGCCGGAGCCCCTCCGCCAGCGGCGGTGCTGTTCCGGACCGAGTCGCTCGGGTTCGAGGTCAGCCACGGGTACGGGCTCACCGAGACGGGTGGGCTCGCGGTGTCGTGCGCATGGAAGCCGCAGTGGAACCGCCTGCCGGCGGGGGAGCGGGCGCGGCTCAAGGCAAGGCAGGGTGTCCGGACGGTGGCGATGACGGAGGTGGAGGTCGTGGACCCGGGTTCGGGCGCCCCGGTGAGGGGGGACGGGTCGACGCTCGGCGAGATCGTCCTCCGGGGTGGATGCGTGATGCTGGGGTACCTCAAGGACCCGGAGGGAACCGCCAAGTGCATGCGGGGCGGGTGGTTCTACACGGGCGACGTTGGGGTAATGCACCCGGACGGGTACCTGGAGATCAAGGACCGGTCGAAGGACGTGATCATCAGCGGCGGAGAGAACCTGAGCAGCGTGGAGGTGGAGTCGGTGCTGTACGGGCACCCGGCGGTGAACGAGGCGGCGGTGGTGGCAAGGCCAGACGAGTACTGGGGGGAGACGCCGTGCGCGTTCGTGAGCCTCAAGGCCAATCCGGGGCAGACGACGCCTCCGACGGAGAAGGAGATGGTGGAGTATTGCCGGAGCAGGATGCCGCACTACATGGTGCCCAAGACGGTGGTGTTCACGGAGGAGCTGCCCAAGACCTCGACGGGCAAGATCCAGAAGTACCTGCTGAGAGAGATGGCGAAGCAGATGGGATCGTCCTCCTCCCGAATCAGTCGCATGTGAAAAGGGTCAACGAGCATTCCGGGTGAATTTACCGGAGCCAAGTATCAGTCAAAGGTCCGAGTCCATAATTAGACATACCCTCGAGCATTCATGATGATCTGCAAAATCGTTCGAGCTTTGTATCTAATGTCTATCAACAACAAGAAGTAGTTCCCGGCGATGGGGACTTACTGTTGCGTCGTCCTCTCGGTCACGGTGTTGACGTCAACCACTCGAGCAATATTATTCTTCTTCGTCGGTCTCTATTTTTATTAGGGGAAAAGATGTCATTTTGTAGGTTCCTTAGGTTCACGTTCAGCTATGGATCCATTTAAGACAGGACGGGAGTTGCAGGTGGAAAATATTAGGTACCCATGGAGAAAATATTAGGTCAGGACGTGGTGCCACCTCATTTTTACAGACGTCGACACCTGTCCATAGGGGGCCTACTTGCCAGAATTTTTCTCTCCCCATCGTTGCCCTCTCCCTTCTCTCTTGTCTGTCTTTTCTTCATTTTCCTTTTGCACGCCATGGACGGTTCTCTCTTCTCTCACTGTTTTTCGTTTTTGTTTTCTCCGTTACCCCCGTTCTCCATCTCAATCCCGGCCCTCTCCCTCACCTGCATGTGGCACCAGGCTCACTCCGCGTGCGACACGTGGCGCATGGGCCCACTTGTCAGAAAAGTCTCTGCATCCTCTGATACGCACTCTCTCTCCTCTGGAAGTCTCTCTCACACGCGACGACTTCTCCTTTCCTCCCAACTCAACGCTCGGCGGCTAGACTCCGTTTCGAGCCACCGCTCGTCTAGCGGATGACGTACAGCGAGGCGGAGGAGCGAGGGAGTTCCAGATCCGTCACGAGGACGGTGATGAGCTCCGCGCCTCGGAGCTCCGCATGCGTGCGGAGGAAGGAGTCGAGGACCTCGCGGCGGAGTATAGCGATGAACTCGTGTGGCCTCAGGGTCTTGCCGAAGTCGAACTTGAGGTTCGACGGCGAGATGATCCTCATCTCGATGACGCGGTGGTCGACGAGGCTGGACGGGAGGTCGAACTCGTCAAGCATGCAGATGGGATGGCACCGCCGCAGGGCTTGGCGGCGAAGGGGCTGCGCTCGAAGGGGAAGGACTCGACGCCGCCGGAGGATTCGGCGGGTCCCCCGCTGATGACGTCGACTCGGAGCTTGCGGCCGGGGAGGGGCAGTTCTTCGAGGCGGCGACGGTGAGGGGGTGTGGGGAAAGTTTCGTCGGGATCTTGCGCTGTTGTCTGGTGTGGAGGTGCAAGGAGGTGAAGTGGTGGAGGAGAGATTGAGACGCCATTGATGGGGGGTTGGAGTTGGGAGGGAGGCAGAGCAGTCGAGTGAGAGGGAGAGATTTTCAGAGGAGAGAGAGTGTTTCAGAGGCTGGAGAGACTTTTCTGATAGGTGGGTCCGCGTGCGACATGTGGAACTGGGTGCCACATAGGCAATATCCCGTGGGTACCTAATATTTTCTCATTGGGGGTGTGGGCTGGCGCATTTTCTGGTGGCCAACGAGACAATTACATCGATCAGAGTAACCCCGACATACAAAATCTCTAAATAGATTCTGGTCAGAGTAGTTGATGGCAATGTCGTAAATTAACATGGGAGCTCACTTTAAGTTTATGTCACTTTAGGATTCACCAAAGTAGACAATTAACACACGATTGCCCATTTTACATTAGATATCATTCTCCTAATCAACAAGGGCATTGCATACTTTGTCCCGAACGAATATAGGCCTTGAAACAAGATTTTAGTGAGCACTGATGTTTCCCGCTCGCATGTTGCCGCGGTTAGCGAAAATACATATTTTTCGAAATAGTTGTATTTATAATATTTAACTCGTGGAGTTGCTCAGTGATTATGAGAAAAACGTTAGTTTGGTTTAGCGTATGACATGAATTGAACATCCCGTACCATCTAAGTGCAAATGATTCTATGTTTAGGTAGACAAGAAGTGCACATTTATGTTTTACGCCCGCACGCACTTCTTTGCAGTTGTGATAGAATCATTTGTCTTTAAGGTCTCTTAAGTGATGTTACACTGTTTTGCCTTCAAATTAAGTTCTGCCTTCATTGAATTAATAAGTCAAATTGAGGGCAAATTACACTGATGACTCGATAAAATTTAATAAGCAATCTTAGACTAGGGTGCGCATGGCAAGACTTCTGCTCTAGAAATCAACTTTTGGCCAGAAGTTGATTTTTCTACTTCTGAAGAAAAGTAAAAATTTTTTTACTTCTTCAAGTGGCTCCAAAACTACTTCTGGAGCAAAAAATGCTTCAAAAGTAGAAAAATAAAGTTGTGTAACCAAAAGGAATTTTGTTCTAGAAGTTGCGGTATCAAACAGATTTCTGTTCCAGAAGTGTTGTCATGCACGCCCTAAAACAAATTGTCAAATACACTTGAAAAGGATTTGGTACGTCGTGTTATCATCTTGAATTTTTAAACATCTCTAGCATTCTTTACAAATCTCAAGTAAAATGGGCTAACTATTTCTTTTAAACATATATACACGGTGAGATAACTTTTCAAGGACTGTTTTATAAAGATACTTGATTTTTGAAATAATAACACGCGAAATCAAATGTTAGGTGAATGTATACCTACTAAAATGATTTTGGACTATAAAATTGGTTGGCTCCATAAGACCATATAGATTCCACCGGATATGATGGCCCGCATTGATTTTGATTAATATTATACGTTCACCTAATAATCTTCATATAAAATATAGACTATTGGAGCTAAATTAATTGATACACCGTATAACTTATGTTAAGAAATAATATGGCTAACTTATGCTGCCCCATAACGTAAATTATAAAAACATTAGATTTTCTCACCACTTAATAAATCACATGGATTATAAACACATCTTATTACATGTTTTGAATAATGTATTATAGTTTCTATTTTATTTTTAAAGGAAAGGGGAAATATAAAATTTATAAAAAAAACAACAAAGAAAGGACAAGAAAGGGAGAGAGAGAGAGAGAGGCACAAAGTGACGTTGGTGGGCTCAATGCCTAGATCTATCAAAATAGGACCAAAATCCATTTAATAACCTAATATATTTAAATGGGTTATCCTAAATTTTGCGAGCCAGCATAATGGGTTTATAAAATAAAGAGGCCAAAACAAGTGAGTTGTGAACTCATTTACAATCCACTGCCATTTATAGTTAAAAGCCTCGCATACCTTACTCAACCCCACTCTTTAGGTTACCCGCACGACCATCTCCTTCGTCTTCAGTTCTTCACTTCACTCTCCGTGACTCGCGACTTTCAATCTCAAAACTCTCCATTCAGCCACAAATCTAATTTCGCCGCCTCCCCATTGCCAAACTCGTCGAGGAAGGGTTTGTTCATCCGATCAGTCGTCTTTGAATTTGTAGTATGTTGGGCCTAAGATTGTTTTGGTTGCTTTTGATTTTGGTGGAATTTTCGATTGTTGTGATCTTGTAGATAGGTGATTGTTAGGGCTCGAAACTACCCTGTTGATTTCATACCTCCCAAGTCGTTCCACGCTCGGAGATTTCACTACAGCAACGAAATCCATGTGATTTGTTTGGTGAACTTTATCATGTGGGTGCAATTTATTGTGCCCCTAGATCGTGCCCGAGAACGTTATCGTATGATAGAACTTTATCATGTGATTTGTTTGGTGAACTTTATCATGTGGGTGCAAATCAAGGAACACTAGCTTTTTCGAGGGCTTTTCTCGAAAATGGGTAAAAACAATTACAAAATTAGGGCTAAATTTTTTTTATTTACTGTACTGCCGCGTGGGTCCCTTTTAAAAAAAAATTCGTATTTTTTTAAGTTTTTTAATTATTTTATATTTATAACATTTATATTTATATAACTTTGTAAATATAATTTTTTTATTTTAAAGCTTATTTTTATAACATAATTATCAATAATTAATTGAAAAATTTATTAAGATATATAATTAATAAAAAAAATTAGTATTTATGTAATTAATTAATTTAGTATGTAAATAATTAATAAAAAAATATTCATAAAATAAAATTGGTAAGATATACGAAGATGACATATCCAGATTAAAAGAACGTGGATTGTTATCCATGAGCTAAAAAAATCCAGCAAATCAAAATTGTAATAATAGATAACAATCCTCAATCCCAATTACATTCATCGATGATGTCGTCCTCCTACGTGGCCTCTTGTTCAGCAATCAGGCTATCTCTGTTGTTCGGCGGGGATGTCACGCCCCGACCCTCGGGCATGCGACAACCCTGCCAAACGTCTCAGGTCAAAAGGACGACACCCCATGCATGTCATCAACCCATTCGTTTTATCTTTTTATTAAGCGCATGCAGAACGCACAACTCCTAAACAACAAATTAAACAACAGGGATAGACAGCAGGAAATCACATCAATCAACATCAGCAAGCTCAGCAATAAAGGTTTCTTTCGTTAATTAATAGATATTCATGAACCCTAAGAAAGCTACAGAAACTACAAGCCCATTTTCAGGGCTGCTCCCTACGACCGACAAAAAGGGGTACCGGGTCAGGACAGGGTTAACTCCTCATCTACTCCAAAAGAGGGGCTACACCACCCTCGTCCTCAACATCACCTTGGACCTGAAAAAGGGTTAACCACGACGGGGTGAGAAATAAATCTCAATGAGCTAGCGCCAAAGCCCGGCTAAGGCGTTGACTCGCTCAGACGACCTACACACAG
Organism: Lenwebbia sp. NSW1173648; assembly: GCA_029784005.1. Classification (NCBI taxonomy): domain Eukaryota; kingdom Viridiplantae; phylum Streptophyta; class Magnoliopsida; order Myrtales; family Myrtaceae; genus Lenwebbia; species Lenwebbia sp. NSW1173648. The sequence continues at coordinate 25,159,630 of JARCGZ010000009.1, read as the reverse complement.
TACAACACAATAGTATAACGCCAATCACATGCAAGCTTACCACGCCTTGGATCACACATATGCAAGACTCGACTTGACATGACAGTCAACTAATCAAGGCAACAACTAGAACACCACGATAGCTTGCAAGTACAATGTTTCACACATATTCTGGCTATTAATGGCCACTCGGACCCGCACACTAGACAGTTGGGATTATTGCAATGGGTGTTGTAGTAAGACTCCATATTATCACCTCCGTCATCTTCTTCATCACTATCATCACTATCGACCCAAAAACCATCTTCTTCATCACTAACATCATCATCATTATCATCATACTCCACGTACTGATGATCCACACCAACGTCATCTTCACCAACATTGGAATCTCCCCCAGCTGAATCATTTATCACTTGATGTTCATCTGCAGTTGCTTAAAGCTGTAAAAACCCCATAGAACCACGCTGAAATGCAAACTACTGGATTATTTTAACTGCAGCATCATTATGCACCTCCACAATGTCATATATAATACAACCGGATGTTAGAACCTGTTGTCTATACATCAGAGTATGAATACATTGATTTTCTGTTATATTCAACGCGCGCTCAATCGTAACACTTAACTCATCAAATGTGGATATGTTTCCAAACTCAAACATGGTAGATTGTCCACCTTCGTAATCATGTCCATATTCATTTCGTACTATTCTACCTCCCCAATGCACAGTCGCAAAAGATCTAGACGACATTCTGCTAAATAAAAAATTACAAATTATTTTGCATCTAACATTTAATAAATATTTTTCCCTAAACATTAACAAATTAACATTATAACTATCAATATAACAAATGAAATAAATGCCATAACAAAATAATTAATAATAATACAATAAATGCAAATAAGGTAAAAAAAATATTTAAGAATTTAGGTATTCTTTAAAAATATTTACGGATTTAGGACATGTACGGCTGTTTCACAGCCATTTTTTTGGGTTTTTCTAATTTTTCCCGTTGTTTTCATTTTTTTAATAGCCCTTTCTCGTTCCTAAATCTGTAAATATTTTTAAAGAATACATAAATTCGTAAATATTTTTTTTACCCTATTTTTCAAAAAAGCCCATAGCAACCCATAAAGAACATAAAAACACAAAAATATTATAACTATTACCAAAACATTAACGAAAAATTAACTAACAACCTATAAGTAACATAGAATTTCATAAAAAAACTCACATTTCAACTAAATATACTCATTAAATCTCATTAACATTATAACTATTAATATAACAAATGACATAAAAATAAATAATAATAACAATAATAAATAAAAAATGCAAATAAATGATTCATGTATAAATAATAATAAAATAAATAAATCCATACTTAAGAAACTGAAAAAAATAACTACACCAAAACTTACCTCAAACTGCTGAGGAAGAGCATGCACCGAATGAGGAGCTCAAATTGCCAAGAGAAAGCACCGAGTGAGGACGCCGGCTTTGCTTTTATCTCAAATATTGCTAAATAAAAAATTCACAAATTAATTTAAACATTACGAAAATATTAAAAAAAATAAAAACATATTACTAACAACCTATACATAACATAAAATTACATAAAAAAAATTAATACTTAATTAAAAAAATTTTAATACCGATAAAGGGGCTGAGGCGAGGGAGCATCTCCTTCGATGAGCGAGGGAGGATGACAAAGAGAAAGAACCGAGCGAGCGAGAACGAGGGCGATGGAGAATGAACGAGGGCAACAAAGAATGAATGCGGGCGAGGGAGAAAATGAACGTGGGCTAGAGACCTTCAATCGTTGCCGGCTTTGCTTTATAGCAAAGCCGGCTAAACCGTGCGCCAGTATGATTGCCGCACGGGCCCCATTTCCGTAAATAAAAAAAATCGCCCTAATTTCGTAATTTTTTTTTTTGGGACCTATTTTCAAAAAACGCCCCTTTTCCGAGGTCCCCCGTTCTACATTCTCGCTATTCTCTCAAAGGACTCTTAGGAAAAACCATCATTTCATTCTTTTTCGTGGATAGCAAAGAAAGGGTAAACGATAGTTGTCATCTGCACATGGAGATGTCGCTAGCAGAGTTATAACAAAAAAAAACGCTAATAATCACGGAGACACACACACACACATGTTGTGTGTGTCTCCGTGATTATTATGTCGAACCATACAAATAAAATAGGTTTATTTCGATGTTTGTTTTGGAGAAAAAATTACCGAAAAAATCATAAACTTATTGCAATTATGCCAATTCAGTCTTAATTCTTCTTCTTTTTTACCAATTTAGTCTCAAGCCTTTTGCATTCGTGCCAATTCAACTATAAACCTTTTGCATTCGTACCAACTCAGCCATAAACCTTTTGCATTTGTGCAATTAAGTCTTTCTAGTCAATTTTGACCGGAAAATCGTTGACGTGGTGTGGCCGGCTCTGACGTGACCAGTTTTTAATAATCTTTTAATAATTCTTGAATTTTCTTCGTCTTTTTTTGTTTTCTTCTTCTTTTTCTTCCTCCTCCAGTCGGCCGCCGAGCCCGATGACAGTGAGGCCGGCCTCGCCAGGGGTGGGCGAGGCTCCCCCACAATGGGGGCGAGCTTCGCGGGCCCTCGCCTCTGGCCGGTCATCGGGCTTGGTAGTCGACTAGAGGATAAAGAAGAAGAAGAGAAAAAAAGAAAGAAAAAGAAAAGAGAAAATAAAAATAAATAAATATTGTTATTAAAAATTGACCTTGCCAGTGCCGGCAGCGGAACCCGGCGACAGCGAGGCTCGCCCACGACGATGGCCTATGGGGGCGAGCTTCTCCTGGGGGTCGGCTAGAGGAGGAAGAAGAAGAAGAGAAGAGAAAAGAAAAAAGAAAAAGAAAAGAAAAGAAATAAAAAAATCATTAAAAAATATTATTAAAAATTGGCCACGTCAGCGCAGATCGCCCACATCAGTGATTTCGATCAAAACTGGTTGGAATGACTGAATTGTCATAAATGTAAATGATTTATGATTGAATTGACAAAAAAAAAAAAGGTTTAAGATTGAATTACTACCATTGTAATAGATTTAGGATTTTTTTTGGTAATTTTCCTCAGTTTTTGGCTTAAGCAAGCATGCCCATTTAAGTCAATGAATCAAATTACACTCTTAAGGGCTCTAACCACGAGTTGAGTCAAGCAGGAAATAGTATTCATAGCGACTTTTGCTAGTGCAAATTGATAATAATTAAGTGTCATTTACCTATTTTAGCTTATTAAAAGTCTTTTGCCTTTCATATTCTTTGAATCTAGAGCGAAGGAAATTTTCTTTATCCTATTCAACGGAAGAAAAACCCATTGAAAACATAGAAGCACCATGCGTGGTTAGGGGAAATGACCCGTTCAAAGATGAATGATCACACCATTGAAAGCTATTGAAGATTTCTTTTCCTTCTTATTTCATCTTTGACTTTTTGGTTCAGTTCACGTGCAGAAAAATCGAGGGGTGCGAATTAGAGATGATAAAAAAAGTAGAGCCATACAACCCGAGCCAAATTGCGGGTTGGACCCGAGCCAATTTGCGGGTCGGCCCGTTTCGGGAACAGCTGGGTTGAGAGATGGACTTTATAACCCAAAAATACCCCTCGAGCCTAGGCCGCTAGGTCCCTAATCAGGTTTAGTCCGGATATAAGGGAGAGGGAGGTGATCCGATTCCAATAGAGTCCGAATAAACATAAAAATGATTATCGGGTGTGGATTTTCCGTGGCATGCTGTATACACATGAGATGAGAGAGAGAGAGAGAGAACAATACTTGATTTATTTAGTACTTATAAGCTGCTTTGGTCAATCAACTTTAAAACGGTGTGATTTTGTCAATTAGGGCGTCGAAAAATCCCTACCCATGCAAATATTTATTACTTTCACGGGTTTTATCATGCACTCGATAGGGTTCTGCAAATTTGAATTTTCAATTTAAGGGTCTTTTTTAAAAAACCCGATTCAATTGATTTGAATCTATTAATTTTTACTCCTTCCTTCGAAATCAAATGCATGAATACACCTCAAGCAATGTTGGTTTTTTTTTTTTCATGGCATTTTCACATCATTAATGAAATATGCAATCGAGATTTTATGTGTCAAAAATCGAGTTTTGCCCTTCTGTTTTAAGTTTTGATAGTTTAAGTTCGATTTTATCAAACTAAATAAGAAAATTGGGGTTTGGTTCAAATAAAATTTTAATCTATTTTACCCGAAATTCATACATTTTAGGACTTGATTCGACATTATTAATCAGACTCTTTTGGGGTTTAATCAAGCTCGAGCAATGACGAAGATGTGTGGACTGTAGAGGGAAGATTTGGGTAATGTTTCTCATTTTCTTTTCAAGAAGTTTCAAAAAGATGTTTATTTTATTTCATTGAAAAAAGTAAATTATGCACAAAATACCTTCCTTTTTGCCTCTTTTATATATATGTACTTAACCTTCGGAAGAGGATCAGGTAATCGGTGGTTCCTCGTTCGCTTGACTTGTTGACTTTGGAAATTCCACTCCTCCGTCCTCGTCCTCCTCGTCTTCCATGGCGTCCGCCGCGATCGGCCGTGCCCCCCTCCCCTTGCTGTTGTTCACGATCGTCCTCCAATCGGGTCTCCTCTCTCTCCCCGTCAACGCCAGGCCTTGCAAGACCCTCCTCATCGCCTACTCCTTCTCCTTCACCGGAAATCCCGCCTTCCTCCGCCACCGCGACCACCCTTTCCCGGTTATCGATTTCGCGAAGCCCCACCTCTCTTCTTTCGATTCGGCCTCTTCCTCGTCGGAGGAGGTCATCACGATCTTCGATGCCTCCAATCGCCAATTCGATCACAAGCCGGCCTTCCTCTTCTTCGATCGCCGCGTCTTCCCTTCCCGCGAGCTGGAGATGCCGCGCCCGCAGTATCCACAGCTTCCGAAGCGGCAGCAGCGGTCGGTGCCCCTGGGATTCTTCGATCTGAGCTCTCTGCGCGACCGAACGGTGGACATCCTCAGCGTCGTCGTCGCCTTGCTCTTCGGCGTCGGATGCGGTGCCCTAACCGCAGCCACCATGTACCTGGTTTGGTCTCTTGTCGCTAGCCACCGCGGCGATGATTTCCAGGAGGAGTCCGATGATGAGGATGCGAGCCCTAAGAAGATGGGTTATGTCAAAATTCCTGCTGCAGAGGCCTTCCCAGCCCCAACCAAAGCCTAAGGCCTGTAGATGCTGTATGAACGGTCACATACAATCGTTTAAATAATTTGTGTGGTGTACTCTGTCTTTTGTCTTGTGTAAGTTCCGTGCGTATATTCTGGATGATTGATGCTTTACTCGCAAAGACTATCACTTTGTTTTTAGATATCTGTCCCTAACTTACTCGCCCAGCTTCGGGTCTTAATCTAGCCTGCAATTAAGTTAAAGCATCAGTTGCGTTTTAGATCTCTTCTTGATGTGGCTTATTTGTTTGATGCTATTCATTTCTCATTATCTTATAGGGCTTTGTAAGAAATCAATTGGGTTGGTTCCCTTTCATGTTAGGATTATACATTAGTTCCTCTCTGAAGTGGATTTGATGATTTACCCTCCTCTATGGATCCTGCTCTATAATTGCGATGAGGGTTTTGAGAGCGGTCACCCTATTGACTTTAGCTCTTGTTCATTGTTACCTGTTTTGTCCAAGTTTATAGTCTGAGAAGGCATTCGACTTACTTCCTGGTTTCTCGTCCTTGACCTTCTTGGTGTGCTTGCCCCTCCTAATTTCTTTCGATTTTCTCCTATTAAGTAGTGTAAAAAGACGAGGCTTACTCTCAATGATCAATCTTCATTTCATAGTGCAGTGTTGGGACTCTTGGCTGCATAGTGGCACACTTGGTTCAGTTTAAGTCTTACCTGGACGGTCTTGGGTATGTTAGCCTAATGGTATCATTGTAAATCTGAGAATCTGTTGGCTCAAGATGGCTAACTTGCTAATAGGGCTTTGTCTATTGATGGGGGTTCTCTTTCGAACTTCAAAAAAAAAGAATGTCGAGTGTTAGACGATAATGAGGATCAACAGAGATCTTATTGCTTCATGGTGGTACTATTGCCACCAGATCTTGAGCTTTTAGTTCTGGGAGGGCTTCTAGGAATGGGAAAGAGAAAGAGGGTTTCTGAAATTATTAGGATATTGGACTTCATAAAGCTTAAGGAGTAAGGTAAGTAAGTTGGAACTTTCAGATTACGATTTGGTCGTATCACTGGTTTTTTGCCTTGTGCAACCAATCTGGGAACCAGTTAGAACAGTTTCCAAGTTCCCATCAGAGTTGTACATAGTTGTAGCCAAAGTTTTTCCCTCCTTTATGAGAAATGGCGCATGGGTGTTATGTTATGGCGATGTTTGTTAGGTAATGTAGTAATTTACCATTCTCATGAAGTCAATCCTGGGAGATTTAAAGCTGGAGTTCTACTATTTCGAAGTCCAATGTAGCAATTTCGGTGTTTCACAGGAGTATGACTGTATGTCAACTAGATAACCTCAGTTTATCATTTATTCATATGCCTTGAAGAGGGTGGAGAATATATGATAAATATCTTGTTTTCCCTAGCAGTGAATATAGTGATCCGGGGATGATAAAGAAGCCATGTTTTAGTGGGACCTTCTGAGTTAAATTGTGGTTGACAAATGAAAATTTGGGAAGTACACGGTCTTTTGTGGAGCATGAGAACTGCTGGAGGGGATTTACCATTTTAGAATAGGTTATGCTACATCCTGGATGGATCTTCACCGAGCTTGTGGTTTGGTTTCTTTACTGCTTGTGCAAAAGTATCGACAATACGCCATGCTATCTATGCCCTTTTGTTAAATCTGAGTGCGATGACCAGATCTCGTCATCCGTGGTCAGTAACCAGAAGGTACTTCAGAACTTTTTGAGAAGTTGTGGGGATTGGGGCCGGGAAAAGTATGGTCATTTTGAGTGACCCCATTTATAAAATTGCTTGTTGTGTGGAACGCAGTATCACTCCAGTTTATCATCTCGAGAATATATTCAGATGGAATTTCTCTTAGGCTACTGCATTGAAGTTATGAGTTTCGGTTTGATCCCTAAGAACTTCTGGTGGGTATGTCTACGTTGGGGTCTTGCTCTCTATAATTACCTCACTGCTTATGGTTATTTTCTCCCATTTGAAATAGAATGCAAGTTCGCTCGGTATAATCTGTTTATGCTTTTTTACCTGATAAGGTTTTTACTAATAAAGAGTTCAGTGCCATAAAAATTATCTCAATGGAACGGAATGCTTTTGGTTCTGAAAAAGCTAGGCGTTCATACTTAGTGTTAGCTCTGTCTGAAACAAGTAATGTGTAAAACTGTCAAATTCTGTCTTATAGTTTGCCTAACTTGTTGCATTAAAAGATCTTCTGCCTTGTCGTTGATACCCGGTGCTTTATGTTCTCCCTATTAGCACGATCCAATGAAAAGCTTGTTTCTTAACTCTGCGGCCGTGTGACCAAAAAAACAACCCTTAGCGGCTGCAAGACTAGCAAAAAGCGTGCTACATGGCCGGGGTAATTCTTTCCGTTGTGAAGTAGTTCCGTTGGTTTCGCATTCACTGAGCAGCAAGAAGGCAGAAACCTGTTTGCAGCTCGAATCGAAGGTAACTTGTTTCATGAAGGCAATCCCAGCTCGAATCTGTTTTTTCTTGCTAGTGTTGGGTTTTGGGGTGGGTTCTGGTTACTTATGATACCAATAGTTGGGAATAAGGCACTTGGCAATTTTTGGGTGCCATATGGATTTATTCATGACACATAAGAAGACTGTACCCTTTAGTTTAAATAGCCCAAATTGTCTCGGATCACATTAGAAAAAAATTCTAGATATACAGGCTAGTTTTGTTGCAAGGAAAACGTTAGGGACCCTCCAATTCCGGGTCTTAAACTAGAAGGACTAAACGATACGTTTTACCCAAAGAAATATCCAAATGGAGAGAGATCAGTTTAGTTGAATTTAAGCAACGATGGTGATATACATGAAGAGAGATCTCGCCAATATGCACAAAATGAAAGAAAATAGAATGGCAAGAACTTATTGAATCCATCGCCTCGGCTCTACTTGTTGAGTTTATGCACCGGCGGCACACAAGTTAAAAGAAACAATTGTCAGCAACTCTCACGTCGCCCTCCTCCTCCAGGCGAAGGGACTTCAAATGCTTCTCAATCCAACATAACAATGGCACGACCTCTTCGATGAGTGCAACGGACAGGTCTCCCACGACGAACTCGCGGACTTCACCATTCACTTCGATCGAACTACAGCCGGGTACTTTCTTTACCCTGTTCTCCTCCATCCCTTTCCTCACTTTCGCAACATCGTCCCACTGGCTTGTCGAGGCATATATATTAGAAAGCAACACATGAACTCCGCCATGGTCGAGCTTCCTCTGAATTATGCTCTCCACCATTTCTCTTCCCAATTCCACATCACCATGAACTCTGCATCCGTTGAGCAATGCCCCGTGAACATAAGAGTCGGGCTCCATCGGCATTCCTCTCACTACCTGCTTCGCCTCTTCCAGCATCCCGGCTCGACCTAATAGATCCACCAAACACCCGTAATGCTGAACTTCCGGCTCAATCCCGTATTCCTTGCTCATACTCCTGAATATTTCCAAACCGTGGTCGACCATTCCCATCCGACTGCAAGCGCTTAGCACGCATATGAAAGTAACTTCATTAGGGGCGACTCCTTCAGTCAGCATCCGCCCGAACAACTCAATCGCATCCTTGCTGCGACCATGATTCGCCAGGCATGAAATCAAGGAAGTAAAGGCAAACACATCTCTCTCCTCCATCTCCTCGAAAACACGACGAGCCGTCTCGACGCAACCACATTTCGAGTACATGTCGATAAGCGCAGTGCCCAATATCCTATCTAGCTTCATCTTTGTTCTGTCCACGTACGCGTGTATCCACCTTCCTTGATCCAAAGCACCAAGGAAGGCACAGGCGGTTAGCGCGCCCACAACCCCGGCATGATTCGGACGAAGCCCGGAAAGAGTCTGCATGGCGTTGAAAAGCTCTAAAGCCTCCCTAAACTGGCCAGCCTGCACGTACCCATTGATCATCGCGCTCCAAGAAACGGCATTCTTGTCGGGCATTTCGTCAAACAGATTGCGCGCGACATCGACTTGGTCAGACTTCACATACCCATTAATGAGAGCCGTCCAGGTAATCACGTCTCGGTTCACACTCCCGTCAAAAATTCTGCGAGCCGATTCAAGAACATTGCAAGTGACGTACAGATGAATCAACCCATTCTGCACAAAGTCATAGGATTCCCAGCCCAGCCTGATGGCTTGGCAGTGGTAACTAGAGCCCAAGCAAACATCGCCGAGCTGAGCGCAAGCAGTGAGCAAGAACGAGAACGTGTAGTTGTTGGGCAAGAAGCCAGAATCCGTCACCATTCTCTTGTACAGAGCCAAAGCAGACGCGTGTTCCTTCCCATCCACGAGAGCTTTGATCATGGTGTTGCAGACGTAAGCGGTTCGACACCGATGAGGGAGATGTTGAAAGAACCTGTGGGCGTACGAGAAGTCGCGGACGGCGCAGAAGGCGACGATTCTTCCGGCGGCGTAAGGGTCGAGGAGGGTGCCGGAAACGGTGAGGTGAGACTGAATTTGCTTCATCTGGGTCATGGTGAGGCATTGTTCTAGGAGGAGGAGGAGGGATCTCTGGCTTGCTTTCATAAAATGAGTCGGTCTACGAAGTTGTGGGTAGCGAGCGATGGTCCCTCTCGCATCTTTAGCTGAATCATCGAGGTTCCTGCAGCTGCAGGTGGTAGTGATCACTGATCAGATCAAAGCTTTGAGAAGAGTGTTTTTATGGAATTTGTAGCAATGATGAGATTAACCATTCGCTTGACAATACAAGTTATACGGTCACGACACCATAGAGATTATTCCGTACAGGTGAATTTCCGGGACAGTTCGATCATTATTTCTGTGTTATATATACCCTTTTGGTTGGTCAATTGGCTGTGCCCTGTTGGGCACCTAGTACATGTGCATGTCGTAACCAGACCATATAAAAGCGATGATGAATATAACAACGACCAAGCCAACGTTTACATAATTTTTCAAATAAAGATGCTGAATCACAACTCAAATACTTGCTTGATACTATAAACTCGAAAAGAATTGAACAAGGGGTGAGGTACGGCTAATCGAATCTTCTTAAAAGCGATTAGTTCCTGTCAATAATGTTAAACAGCTTCACGAACTATGCCTCCTAAAATACAACAATCGAACCCATTTGAATTAGCACTATGCAAACTAGATACAACACCTCGACTCGTTTGAATTATGCAAACAAGACTCTGTCGAATACTTCTCGAAACCAACCGACACACTTAGAGAACAACTATAGAGAAAACTAAAAGAGTGCTTCGAGGAGTTCTTCTTTTGGTTCATCTTCACACACGTCTATCTATAGACGGGGAAAAAACAACCGCAGGAAACTAAAGGGACAAATGTCGGTTAGTTATAATGCTAAAGTCGAAAACCGCAGCGGAACGAAGAGACATGTCTAGGCGGTTGTTGAGCCATTAATTCAAAATAATTACAACATCTCTTCTTTCTGTGTCCAATGTTGGCAAAAGCTTCCTCGTGTATATTCATGTTTGAGTCCTGGCTGGTGAAAACATCTCGACATTGCTTTAAGTGTTCCTTAAGTAGGTTAGCGCTTCTGATACATTCTGGTCAAGTAAGAGCTTTGAATACGTTGTCCTGGATTTGGATGATTCTGGCTAAGGGTTTCTCTTTCAATTACATGGGTTATGCTTGGATATTGAGTGATAATGGCTAAGCGGATACAACAGCTAAGGAGTTGTATCCAAACCCAAGCCTCCTGGATGTTGTATGGAAGCCACCTTAATGTTGATGGGATCAAATAAATGTCTTGTTAACAAGTGTTCCCGAAGCACTTGTTAGATGTGCTTAACGCGGAAATATTTAAATTTCGAAGCATTGATTTGTGCATATCATAAGGACAATCAATGTTTGAAAATTGCGAGATTCTCTCGTTTGATTATTTAACTAGTGCCAATGTGCGCACTTTTAACAAAACCCGTCGAATAATTTGATTGTTCCGGATTTAGATAATGGCAATTACTCGTCATCCTCTGACTTGCATCTATTTAACCAGAAGGTACTTCAGAAATATTTTGAGAAGTTGTAGGAATTGGGGCCAGGAAAAGTATGGTCATTTTGAGTGACCCCATTTATGAAATTGCTTGTTGTGTGGAACGCAGTATTACTCAAGTTCATCTTCCCAAGAACATATTCAGATGGGATATCTCTTAGGCTACTGCAATGAAGTATGAGTTTCGGTTTGCTCCCTAAGACTAGCAAATTCTGCCATATAGTTGCCTAACTTGTTGAGTTAAAAGGATCCTCTGCCTTGTCATGTGCTTCATGTTCTCCCAACTGGTACGATCCAATGAAAGGCTTGTTTCTTAACTCTGCGTTCGCAAGAATAGCAAAAAGCGTTACATTTCCGTTGTTAAGTACTTCCGTCGGTTCCAGTTTCGCCGAGCAGCAGGAAGGCAGAGACCTGTTTATAGCTCGAATCGAAGGTAACTTGTTTCATGACGGCAATCCCAGCTCCAATCCGTGTTTTAAATGGAGAGAGAGTGTTGGGATTCGGAATCCCGGAACACGTGCGCAGGCCAAAAACAAAACAATACGAAATCGAGCCCAACGGAAACAGAACCCGCACATGTATCTCCAGAGGCGTCAATCGCGTGTTTCAATCGAAAATCAGATTCAACAGAGAGGGTCAATGGCTTACCTCTCGTAGCGTGCTTTATGCAACTTGGATTAGATGTTCTTCCTTCGAGTCCCACAAGTGTCGGACCTCTAGTTCAGACACACCACCAATTGACGGACAAAAGATGAAGCTTTCGAAACCACCACCTTGATTGTGCTAGCAATCTCTCGGTGACAGCAGTCAGAACGAGGGCGTAACAGCAGCAGGACGGGGGTAAGTATTCAAGAGGAGTTTTCTGATCTGATGATCCAACGTCGTACGAATGAACTAACGTCAGGTATTTATAGCGAAAACGGAAGCTGACTGGTCAGCACAGGCAGGGACACGTGTCCCCTGCGAATGACACGTGTCGGACATGCCTGACATGTGTCGACACGTGTCCCTCAGGGAGTTTTCGTTTTGCCCTTTTTTCTGTCCTCTTCCTCGTCCGGTCCCAATTGCTCAAGCATATGGCTCAATCGAGACCTGCTTCAAATGGATTGCAAACATATTTGCAATACCAACTTCCTCGTTCAACATCGTCATGTATTGGTTATGGTGTGTGACATTCATAGGTTCATCACTGAGCTGGCAATAAGACATGAACTAACACATTAGTACTTCCAAGAGAACTGATTGTCCTTATCAGCTTCTAGGTCTCACAAGGCATGAGTGACATCTAGCAATATGTCACGGCTACCCAGACAGTGTGAATATTTTAAGAGCATAATGAACCTGTCAGCTTGGCTACAGTGTAATTCAATCCCTTTGTCTTACCATGTCCCGATCAAACAAAGGCCATGGAATATTTATCAAGCCACCAATTCGATTATTTGCACAAATCTAATTGACATTCATTTATCTGAGACATGAACAATTCATTCTCGATTACAACCTCGGATGCAATGTCATGATTAGATCGCATAGGACATCAACCTCGTATGTAACAAGGAGATAGATTCCATCTGTTGCACACACATGTGACTTCGTATGTGAACAAACTATGACCATCAAGTATAGAGACGGATCAACGAACCGGCAATATGAGCACTTGTGAACCATAGCCATCCAGCACACAAGTCAATACTGTGCTTCAGGTCTAAGGACTATTTACACAAGACCAAAGCATGAACGATTTAGACATTGACCACGCTCGAAACTTCCACGTTTGCTAATCGTTCAATGCGTGTCACGTTCAGTGCACTTGTCTGGTACAAGCACCTGTGTTCTAACTCGGTTATTACAATACCCCAATGATTTGTGACTCGTCATTCACTTAAGTATCCAATACTTAATAGCGAAGCTACGAACACATTGGTCTCAACAGGATTATTGATATCCACTCAATGATCTATTGACCGAGAACAGTTTAAAGATTCAGTCTAACTGTAAACTTGTCACACATATTCTTAACGTCTTAAGAATAGGTTTAGTCACAACTGATCTTATGGAATCATTCATTTAAATAATGGGACAAATGAATGAACATGTGTTTGCCATTAATATATAATTGAAAATACAACTAAAATCCCTAACATGTAACCATTACATGCTTGCTTTAGGGCATACAGCTAACAGAGAGATCAGTCTAGTCGGATTTAAGCAACGGTGATGTACATAGAGAGAGATCTCACCAATATCCATAATGAAAGAAGGTAGAACGGCAAGAACTTATTGAATCCATTGTTTTGCACCGGCGATTCACACGTCAAAAGGAACAATTGTCAGCAACTCGCATGTCGCCCTATTCCTCCAGGTGATGGGACTTCAAATGCTTCTCGATCCCCCAACAATGGCAAACCCCTTCGACGAGCGCAAAGGACCGGTCTCCCGCAACGAACTCGTGGACCTCACCATTCACTTCAATCGAACTACAGTCAGGCACCTTCTTAACCCTGTTCTCCTCCATCCCTTTCCTCACTTTCGCAACATCGTCCCACTGGCTTGTTGAGGCATACATATTCGAAAGCAACACATGAACTCTGCCGTCGTTGAGCCGCCTCCGAATTATGCTCTCCACCATCCGACTGCAAGCACTTAGCACACATGTGAAAGTAACTTCATTAGGCGCAACTCCTTTAGTCAGCATTCTCTTGAACAACTCAATCGTATCCTTGCTGTGACCAAGATTCACCAGGCATGAAATCAAGGAAGTAAAGGCAAACACATCTCTCTCCTCCAGCTCCTCGAAAACATAGAGAGCCTTCTCGACGTAACCACATTTCCAGTACAAGTCGATAAGTGCAGTGCCCAATATCTTATCTAGTTTCATCTTTGTCCTGTCCACGTACGCGTGTATCCACCTTCCTTGATCCAAAGCACCAAGAAAGGCACAGGCGGTTAGTGCGCCCATAACCTCCGCATGATTCGGACGAAGCCCGGAAAGAGTCTGCATGGCGTTGAAAAGCCCTAAAGCCTCCCTAAACAGGCCAGCCTGCACGTACCCATTGATCATCGCGCTCCAAGAAACGGCATTCTTGTCGGGCATTTCGTCAAACAGATTGCGCGCGACATCGACTTGGTCAGACCTCACATACCCATTAATGAGAGCAGTCCAGGTAATCACGTCTCAGTTCGCACTCGCGTCAAAAATTCTGCGAGCTGATTCAAGAACATTGCAAGTGACGTACAGATGGATCAATCCATTCTGCACAAAGTCATAGGATTCCCATCCCATCCTGATGGCTTGGCAGTGGTGACTGGTAAGTAGAGCCCGAGCAGACATCGCCAAGCTGAGCGCAAGCAGTGAGCAAGAACGAGAACGTGTAGTTGTTGGGCAAGAAGCCAGAATTTGTCACCATTCTCTTGTACATGTTGGGGGTAAACTTGAAAATCTGATGAAGATAGAGAAGTAGAAACAGATCCTTGATGCTTTGATGCGTGATGACGATCACTGTCCTTAAGGTATTATTTGCCCCCACCATTGTTGCTGCCGGGTTTAGAACAAATATACCTCCAAGATATACACCAAAGCCGCAGAGAAAACGAATTTAGCAATTAATCAATCTCTCTCTTAAAAATTTCACCTTGAATGCATTGTGTGTGTAAAGAGAAAAAGGAGAAGAGAGTTCTATATGTTGTGAACAGTTGTGATAAAAAAAAATCAATAACGTACGATTTGGTGTACATTCAAAGATACCAAATCAATACAACTCTTGGGAATAGGTACCTTATCCCCAACCATCACCACTCTTCACATTTAAAATTACTTCCTTTTAAAACTGCCAGTAACCTCTCTTTCGAAACGAAAAGTTACCTCTTTTCATTCAAGAATCACATCTTTATGATAACAAACTATTTCAATAATCCCCCACTTAGTTTGTTATATGCACTAATTTACATAAATACATACATACAAGAAAGCATCTGTTAAGATTTGAACCTCCAATTAGTGTAAATAATTTCATTAACGAAATCAGTGGTAGATAAAACTTTGAACCACGATTCCATTTGTTAATCAAACTATCACACATATGGATTTACACACATTCTGTTAGAAATTTTCTATGCCTCAGCACTTTTATGGCCTTGTGCTTCCTCTTGCATTCATGAACATTTACAAAGTTCATCCAATTTTTGTTGAAGCAGCACCACTTCTTATGTTCATATAGGTGAAATCCTCAATTTATCACATTAGCATTGCCTTGCTAAAAGCCTTGAACTTCATCAAGAGTGTTCTCTTACACTCATCCTCCTAACTTTTATGAGCACCAACCTTGTGCCCTAGTACTCGTTCACCGTCAAGTTACAATAGCTTGTTGTTACCCATTTAACTTTAATAGTTTCGTTAGAAATTATAAAGTTGGGTTTCTACTATGCTTGACTATTATCAATTGATCTAAGACCCATTCCTTTGGCATTACTGTTTATTAAACCTCTCGAGAGTCCTTTGGTGAATGGACCGGCCAAGTTATTATTTGTTCGAACATATATTACTGAAATAATTCCATCAGTAATTAATTGTCGAACATACTCATATCGCAAACTAATATGTCTAGATTTTTCATTGTATATTTTATTGTATGCCCTAGATATAGTTGCCTCACTATTACAATGTAAAGGTATGGCCGCCATTGGTTGTGGCCACAACTCTATATCCAATAGCAAATTCCGCAGCCATTCAGCTTCTTTACTAGCCGCCGATAGTGATATAAATTCAGATTCCATTGTTGAATGAACTATACAAGTTTGCTTCGTTGATGCCTAAGAGATCGCACCATTCGCAAGCTTGAAAACCCATCCAGATGTTGACTTGTTATCAGAATCTGAATATCCTTCCAATACTGCTGGTTGTCTTTCATAAAATAGACCATAATGTATTGTTTTCTTTAAATAACCAAGAATTCTACTTATGGCCTTCCAATGTATAGCATTGGGATTACTAGTAAATCTGGACAATTTACACACAATGAAAGTTATATCCAGTCTAGTGCAATGCATAGCATACATCAAACTTCCAATTGCACTAGCATATTCTAATTGTGCTAAAGGTTGTCCAGTATTTTTCATCAATTTCATTGATACATCATATGGTACATTTGTCTCTTTGATTCCGAAATGCTGATATTTTTGAATGATTTTCTTCACATAGTGGCCTTGACTTAAAGCATAACCCCCACTATGTTTGATTAATTTGATACCTAAAATTGTATCCACTTCTCCCAAATCTTTCATTTTAAACTGAGAAGATAGATGCCTTTTAGTTTCATCTATACCATGCATATTTGTACCAACAATCAGCATATCATCTACATATAAGCATATTATAACTCCATACTCTTTGGTAAATTTTGAGTATATGCACTTATCAACATTGTTATGCTTAAATCCATATGATAAAATCACTGAATCAAATTCTTCATGCCATTATTTCGGTGCTTGCTTCAAACCATATAATGATTTGTTTAACTTACAAACCTTATTCTCATTTCCAGGTAGAATAAAACCTTCAGGTTGTTCCATATACACCTCATCTTCTAATTTACCATTTAGAAAAGCTGTTTTAACATCCATTTGATGGACACGCAATTTATAAATTGATGACAAAGCCAATAGAACTCTAATAGATGTTATTCGAGCAACCGGTGCGTATGTATCAAAGTAGTCAATTCCCTTTTTCTGCTTATAACCCTTTGCTACCAACCTTGCCTTGAAGGTTTGTAATGTACCGTCAGGGTTATACTTTCTTCTAAATACCCATTTGCATCCGATTAGATTTGATCTAGGAGGCAAGTCTACTAACGTCCGTGTATTGTGAGCAATAACAGAATACATTTCATTATTAATTGCTTCTTTCCAAAATGATACATCTCTAGATTCCATTGCTTCACTAAAGTCCTTGGATCTTCATCCAAATAAAATAACATGGGTAATTTATTCACAACATTTTCCCTATCTCCTTCTACTAGGAGAGTTACAAAATCAAAACCGAAATCTTTCGCTTTCTTCACTCTTTGACTTCTCCTTGGCTCGCTTGGAGAATCAAATGGTTTTCTTTTAATTGATGAAGGATTGCTTGCATCAATTTTTATTTGTGAATATGATGAAGTATCACTTGAATCTTTAAGAAACTTGTGTTCAAGAAATTCAACATTTCTTGATTCCACAATTACATTAGATTCAACATCCAATAAGCGATAAGCTTAGAAATTTCAGCATATCCAAGAAACACACATTTTAATGCTCTTGGTCCTAATTTGGTTCGCTTAGGATCAGGAACTCTATAGTACGCAAGACATACCCATACTTTAAAGTATTGGATATTCGGTACCCTTCCTTTCCATAATTCACATGGAGATATCTTAAATTTCTTAAATTTATTGGCAATTTTGCTTGTAAGATCATGGAATTAACCATATCCACCAAATTTCGATTCTTTCTTTCTGCCAATCCATTTTGTTGTGGAGTATAAGGTGCACTTGCTTGATGCACAATACCATTTTCTTCACAAAATGCAGAAAGTCTAATGAGAAATATTCTCCTCTACAATCACTTCTCAAAACCTTGATTTTTGCGTCCCTTTGATTTTCAACAACAGTCTTATATATCTTGAACATATCAAAAGCTTGATCTTTTGATTTCATTAGATAAACATGAGTATATCTAGAGTAATCGTCGATAAATGTAATGAAATAACGATTTCCACCTCTAGTTGCTACACCATTTAATTCGCAGATATCAGAATGCACAAGTTCAAGTACTTTAGTAGATCTTTCCACCTTTGAGAACGATTTCTCAGTCATAATTGCTTGTAAATATATTTCACAATCCTTCTTATCCAAATTATCACAAGATATCATACCACTTTTATTCATAAATTTCAAAGTACTATATCCAACATGTGATAGTCTATTATGCCACAAAGAAGACGACTCAAGCATATAAACAGAAATGAAATTCTCATTAATACTTAATTTGAACATTCTGTTACAAGAGAACCCTTTCCCAACAAATGTCCCGTACTTAGACAGGATAAGCTTATCAGCCTCTAACACAACCTTAATTCCATTCTTGCACAATAAATTTGCTGATACAAGATTCTTACGAATATCAGGAACATGGAGCACATTGAACAAAGTCAATTTCTTTCTAGAAGTGAATTGCAATTCAACAGTGCCTGTCCCTAGAACAATTGCAGTATTGTGATTTCCCATCAACACTTGTTGTTCTTTCTCCATAGGAGTATAAGATTTGAATTGGCTTTTTTTCATTGCAGACATGCACAGTTGCACCAGAATCAAACCACCAACCCTTTGAATCATTCACAGTTGCCATGTTTAATTCAATCACCATCCCAATATGCAATTCAGAAACCATAGCTACTGATCCATTGATGTTTTGATCCACAATATTTGCTCTTGCATCAACCTTTTGCTTTTCCGTCAACCTTTTGCTTTTTCCTGTTGCGGATCTCCTTCTTGTAGTGGCCCTTTTTACCACAGTAAAAGCAAGACTTGTCTTTCTTGAATGTGCTGCTATTGTTAGGTTTGTTGTTGTTGTTAGTGTCAGTGAACTTCCTCTTATTTCCCTTCATATTTTGTTTGTCTCTATTCATGTTGCCATTCTCAACAAAATATACCTTGTTTGCAACTTCTTTCACGTAATTAGCCTCACGTTCTCAAGAACCTTCCTCAATTCGAATGTGTTTTATCAAATTGTCTACAATCAGGTTCTCGGTTGTATGGAGAAGTTTCTTTCGATAGTCATTCCAAGTTGAAGGCAATTTTGAAATAATTGTAGCAACTTGAAGAGGTTCAGAGACTTCAATCATAAGGTCCTTGAGTTTGGCAACATATATTTGAAGTTCCTTCACTTGCTTAGAGACAGAATTTCCATTAATCATGGTAAATTCAAAATATTTCAAAGCAATAAATCTATCGGTACCTTGTTTGTCAGTATTGTATTTGGTCTCTAAGGCATTCCAAATGTCTCTGGGATTTGTGTAAGATCGAAAAGTTTCGTAGAGTCTATTTGACAGAGCATTGAGAATCCTTCCTCGACACATCCTTTCATCATCCTCACGTCTCTTCCTTGCAGCCTTGATTTCATCAGAATCATCATCTTTTGGATCAGGGATAGCGGGCAAATTGGGATCCAAGATGTAGAAGATACATAATTCAGATAAAAGAAGGATCATATTGTCCTTCCAATGGATGAAATTAGTTCCATCATAAGGATCGATTCGCAATCTGTCGAGATTGCGAGCATTTGATGTAGCCAGTGTCTCCATCTTCATGAAAATAATACCTTAAGATTGTTGGGGTAAACTTGAAAATCTGATGAAGATAGAGAAGTAGAAATAGATCCTTAATGCTTTGATGCGTGATGATGATCTCTGTCCTTAAGGTATTATTTGCCCCCACTATTGTTGCTGCTGGGTTTAGAACAAATATACCTCCAGGATATACACCAAAGCTGCAGAGAAAACGAGTTCAGCAATTACTCAATCTCTCTCTTAAAAATTTCACCTTGAATGCGTTGTGTGTGTGTAAAGAGAAAAAGAAGAAGAGAGTTATATATCTATGAAGTTGTGAACAGTTGAGATAAAAAAAATCAATAACGTACGATTTGGTGTCCATTCAAAGATACCAAATCAATACAACTCTTGGGAATATGTACCTTATCCCCAACCATCACCACTCTTCACATTTAAAATAACTTCCTTTTAAAACTGCCAGTAACCTCTCTTTCGAAACGAAGAGTTACCTCTTTTCATTCAAGAATCACATATTTATGATAACACACTATTTCAATAGTATAGAGCCAGAGCAGACGCGTGTTCCTTTTCATCCACGAGAGCTTTGCTCATGGTGTTGTAGACATAAGCAGTTCGATACCGACGAGGGAGATGTTGAAAGAACTTGTGGGTGTACGAGAAGTCGCAGACGGCGCAGAAGGCGACGATTCTTCTAGCGGAGTGAGGGTCGAGGAGGGAGCCGGAAACAGCAAGGTGAGACTGAATTTGCTTCATCTAGGTCATGGTGAAGCATTGTTCTAGAAGGAGTGATCTCTGGCTTGCTTTCATAAAATAAGAAGTTGTTGAGATACAACGTGAGTTGTGCCCGAGAAGCTCCATGGGAGAATTGATTTGAGTTGAGCAGTTAATATATTCTAATTGGCCAATACCTCATTAGCTTAAGTGATTCCAATTGAATATATTGACGGGTTCAGATATGAGCTCCCTTTTGGCAATCTTCTCAAGTGAAGGTGTCGAATTTCTGCTGCGTGCTCCAATAGAAATTGTGGTTAGTGATCGATTGCCTCTCTCGCATTTTTAGCCGAATCATCGAGGTTTCGACAGGTGGTGGTGATCAAGCTTGAGAAGAGTGTTTCTATGGAACTTGTAGCAAAGATGAGATGACCCATTCGCTTGACTCCATTGGAGCTCGAACTCAAGCTCGATCTCTAGCTTTGAAGTACAATGAAATTGAGAGAGAATCATGAATATTTGCATTAATAAGCTCATGTGACTAATGTGTTTCTTCATTATTTTATTAGGCCCACAAGCAATTTAAGCAAATTTAAATCAAGTTGATTTCGAGCATTTTGTTTCCCCCATTTTTTTGATATTTATTTCTTTTTTGGTCTAGCCGAACCTGTAATGTATTCTAATTGCCCGTGCACCATATATATAAGAAATTGAATTTGCTTGAAAATACATGTTATACGGTCACAACATTATAAAAATTATTTTGTATCAGTTCATTACAAACTATCATATAGTCAAAAGCAGTCGCTCAGTCTCCTTCCTTAACCCCCCAAGACGCAATAAACAAGCAGGGATGCGAGGCGAGCTTTCTGGCGTACGCCATACCTGGGAAGAAAAAAGGGGGGGATAAGAGAAGACAATCTTTTTCGTCTCCCGGAGGTCTCTACCCATGGCGATCTTGGGAAGGAGGCGAGAGCTCGGCGTTGGATCACATGGATTTCCCGTAAGACTGACGAGACATTCATGGCGAAGACAGTTTCGCATCCTCATCATTTGCCTTGCCCTCATCGCTCTCCTCCCTCCCATCTTCTTCCACTTTCGACTCAAGAACTTCCGTCAGGTCTCATCTCGGTCCTCACCTTGCATTACATGCCCTAAAAGAGTTGAACTTGCGTTGTGTTTCTTTGTTCTTCGTACGTGCATATATTTTTCGCCAGACATTGATTTCGGACCAAAGCTAGAAACTTTTGGCTTAATGCATCGACCCATGTTCTAATTTCTTCTGTACCGTGTTCCGGTGCTACAAGAAAGTAGTTTTTCTGTCTAGGATGAAGCAAAAGATATGCACTTGAGAAAATGTCTGCACTGGCGTTTCATCTCCGGTAATTGTCTCTATGTTATGTGCCATTTTGGTCGGTCAATTGGCTGTGCCCTGCTTAGTGCCTCCTCTTTCTGTCGTTCGCAAAAGCTTAGTTGTGCTCATTCATGTTTGAATCCTGGTTGGTGAAAACATTACTTGGCATTGCTTTCAGTGTTCTTTAAGTATTTTAGTGTGAGAATTAGAATAAACAACGTTCTTTGTTTAGCATATTGCGCCGAAACTGACAAATCAAGTATTCCTGTCCAAATAATAGAACTTTGAGATGTTTTTGGTATATTCTACTAGACTCTTCGTGACCATTGTTACTTTAGCAGTAAACACCCAATATGCAAAATGTATGACATCTAATATTCTGTGCAAGGAAAAATGTAATGAAGTCAATCTACCTATCTCGTTACCTTCTAGTGAGATCGCATAAAAAAAGAAGCCATCAGTGCACTCACTTGCATACGTATTTCATCTATTATTCAGTAGCTTTCTAGTTAGAAATTTGCCTACTCAAGATTCCAAATCCCGAGTATACCTTAGCAGTATCCTCAAAGCAATATCCTCATAAATCAGTGTTTGTGTTTCTTCCTAGGTAAATTGTAGGATTCGTCACTGAACTTTCGATTTTGTATCTTTTTAGTCCGTGCAATATCTTTATCTAAAATCACAAGTAAGCTTCCAGATTCAGTCTTGATTTCTTCAAGTTAGAGTTTAGTTCCAATTACAGATAAGACAACTTTCTGTCGTCTGTTGAGAAGTTGTTTTGTTGTGACAGAGATCTCGGGAGAAGTGTGACATTATTCCGTCTCTTGTTTTTCTTTTTCTTTTTTTTGGGTCAGAATTCCGTCTCTTGTTTACCAACATATTTTTCTTGCTGGAACTTGTCTTGTTCATTTCTTATTTATTTTGGCAAATATTTTGGCATGTCTGATGAAATATGTGTATTGTAAAATGGTCCTCTTACTAAAGATCTTGGAAGTTTAGCGTCGCTAGTTCCTGTCTACAGGTTCATGCTTCTATTCGATAGTTTAAATTGTAAAGTGGTCCTCTTTCTAAAGATCTTGGAAGTTTAGCGTCGCTAGTTCCTGTCTACAGGTTGATGCTTCTATTTGATAGTTTAAAGAATGTTCAGCTCTAGTTGTCGAGGACCAAAAGTGGTGCTACATTGATGAATGTGCTTCCTATGTGATATTTTGAGGAAGGATCTTTTGGCAACACTTCCAAATGTCAAATAAGAGTGTGATGTTTGGAAGTTTGGGACATTAGTTAACATCTATCGCTGTTCCGTCATGCAAATGTTTCTAACTCCAAGTAAGAGCTTCGAATACGGTTTCCTGGTTTGGGGATGCTTCTGGCTGAGGGGTTCTCTTTCAATTACATGGATTATTCTTGAAAATTAAGTGATAATGGCTAAGCAGATATAACAGCTAAGGAGTTGTATGCACAAGTTAAACTGAAATAGACTTGTGCTGTTGTATTCTCAGAAAGGGATCCAGTGTTTTATTACTGACTTGATACTGGTGTTGTGTGATAAATGGTGTTCTTGACTATGAAAGAGTAATGACGGTTCACTCCTGTTGCATTGGCCTGAATTCAGTTACTCCAAACCCATTTTTGCTGGATGTTGTATGGAGGCTACCTTAATGATGATTGGAGAGTTGCCACATATCAAATAATGGTCTTGTTAACAAATGCCCCTGGAGTACTTGTTAGACGTGCTTAACGAGAAAGTTTTAGATTGTGTATATCACAAGGACAATCAGTGCATTGGAAATTGTGATATTTCCTCATTTTGTTACCTAACTAGTGCCTAATCCATCAAATAGTTTGATTCATCTGGTTCTAGATTATGACATTTAATCATCATCCTCTGACTTGCATCTTTTTGAGTTAGATTGTACGTGCAATGCAGTATGATTCTTTTTGTAGAGGTCAAATGTAAGTCTTGCTCATGATTGTATTGAGGTCAATATAGTCTAGCCTGCTGCCTGCATTAACAAATTTCCTAACATCATGCAGGCACAATTAAAGAAGTGCAGTTGGCTGAACAGTCCACCTCTTGTGTGTGCTCATGGCGGTGACTTGTCTAAGGCCTTCGCCAACACAGTGAGCATCCATCTCTTTTTAGATTGTTTAATGAAGATGTTTGTTGAGCCTGGGTGGGAAAATCCAATGTGTCAAGAGGTTTTATTCTAAATGGCGCAAGGCTCTAGTTAAGGCAAGCGACTCAACCAACAAAAGTTTGGTATAGGAAAGGCATTTGCTTGCTGCAGACTGCAGAGGAACCAAGCCCATTTCCTCTTCATTGGATATGCGACCATGATAAGAGAGTAACAAAATCATTTGGTTTGATGGATAAATTCAAATAAGGCCTCCTCGGCATCACTTTGTCAATGTTTGAAAGTTAGAATCGATGATTTATTTTTTTCTTTCTGTTATTCTGCAGATGGCTGCATATCAAGATGCTCTTCGTTCCCAGGTAAACTGCATTGAGATTGATGTTTCTCGGTCTTCAGATGGTGTGTTGCTTGCTCTACACGACAGGTAAATTAGCTACTGTTGTTTCTTATGCAACATTTCACTGCTTCAACCCTGATTCTGCCACAAGTAATCGACATTTTCAAGGAAATAGTTCAATACTTGACTACTTTTATAACTTCTCTTTTCAGATACCTTTTTATGTGATTGAGCTCTTCATTTGTGTACTTCTCACAATGCTATCATGTCATAGCCTTGAACTCTGACTTTTCTCTTTCTTCTTCTTTAAATGACAAGGTTCATCGGTTTTGCTCATGATTCCCCATTTTGCACTTTTCTGGGTTAAACATAATTTGATTTGAATGGAAATTGGTTATTGACATAGATGCAATGCATGATTAGGGGTTTTATATAGACTTTGGTGGCATGCTAGGTAGCGTTGGTGATTTTAGCAGAATTGGATGCAGTAGTTTCCTGGAAATAGATTTTTTTTTTTCGAGTAATATGCATATATTATCTTTCAAGGGGATATGTGAGCTTCGGACCCAAATTCCACTCTTTTGCTACTACCACGTGTCTGAAGTTGTCTCAATTTCTTAAATGTGTATTACCAAGGACAGATCTAGGAATTTGTTGTTTGGGGGGTGAGAGAAAAGGGAAGCATAAATGAAAGACTAATAATAGAAGGTTAATAATTGTTCTTTTTGTGTTTAATACGTTAAGAAAATACTTGCGGTACTTTTTCACCTACAAATTTCCTGTATGTAAACTAGCAGTATGCTAAATGCCTTAAATATATTGGAATTCTTGCTTTATGTGAACAGCGAACCTCATCTACACTTTTTGTAGATCTAGCTGTACCTGAATAAACGCACAAGCTTTTCTAGCATTAGGACAAAATGCTACCTGCTTTGAGAAATTGTGTTAAGTTTGCATGTGGAAAGCGAGACTTTATAATGGTTGAAATAAATGAATAAGTTTAATTAGAAGATTGATCTCGTAATATCTTTACAATTGGGGTATCCTAGGTTGGCAATCTACGTTGAATGAAGCAAGAGAGAATCCTGATTTTTAAGTTTCAATGGCAGGGATCTGCAGCGGATATCTGGTGATAGAACTTCCAGAGTCGGTCACTTGAGCATTAAAGAGGTCAGTATGGTCGAGTCAGATGGTTGCTTTTGGCATGCAAAGATACTTAAATTAAACATTTAAAAGACAAAATATGGATTGCACACATAATGTCCAAAGTACTCTGAGAAAATACCAATACATTCGTAGTCCAAGTAAATTTGTCAAGGTAACCATAATCTTTTCGCATCATAACGAGTCTGTTCTGTTCTAACAGGGAAGATTGTTCCCTTGTCCAACGTACTTTTCTATTAGAGGGGTTCATTCTCAGTTCATCAAGTTCTTGTCAAAAAAATTCTTGTAAAAAATATATACACGGTTCAAACAGCATATCGTCACCTCAACATCCATAAAAACAACAATAGCAGCAGCAATAGCATCAAGAAGAAGAAATTTCTAAGTTTTAAAGACATTTGGGGTGCCGGGGTGCGGGGAGGGGCATGTTTGGGGATGATGATTTCATTTTCAGCTGAAAAGACTTATCTTATTTACAAATGTGCATGGCCTAACATAGTTCCAATAGGACGATATTACATTGGAAAATTTCGATGTGGCAATCATAGGCGGCCATCTAATTGGTATTCCTTTAAGATGTCTAATTATGGACACAAATTCTCAACAGGGAGCTCATTTTGGGAGGATTAACACTTTATAAGTTCGCTATGTCCAAAAAATTGGCCTTTTATCTCCTGAAGGAGTGTCTTACGGTGGGAGGCTTCTACTTACATTCTGATTGAGATTCTACTCTAGCTTCTTGTTGCAGATAAAAGAACTTCAGAGTAACCATCAGTCTTCACTGAAGTTTGCTGATAGCAAAGTTCTCACTGCTGCGGAAGCTTTGAAGGTATCTTACCTATATGTGGACCTCTGAATCTGATTTTGATGCATTATCATTTTCTTTAGTCTTTTTGCTATATTTCTCATTTTGATGGGTTTTCCCTGTACTCCTGATGATTCAATAGTCAGTATCAAGATCAGTTCGGCAGGTGATTCTCGACGCCAAAGTTGGCCCTCCAGCATATGAGAGTGGACTAGCAAAAGATATCCTTTCTGCTGTGAGTGCCTGTTGGTTCCTCTCTCTCTTTCTGAAAATAGATAGATTGCATATATTTGGGTTGACCATATTGGTTCTTTCTTTGGTGGAGATTATTTCCAGAAAACATTCATGAATTTTTTTTCTCTTGATCACTAAAAATAGAACAGATCTGTGTGATCAAGCAACAATATTCCAAAACTGTAAATAGCTTTCCGCAAGCAAATACCCCAAATATGTGTGATCCCAAATGTCATTTTTGTGAGATTCCGTATACTGGGCCTATGGCAAGACCAAGGATATGAGCAGAATCTGGATATATAAAGAGCGCTTTTTTATAAGGCTCAAATTTGTTGCTATGAGCAGACCACGTTCATCAGGCGAGTGACCTCTTAGGTCTCCTGACACATGACAGTAAAGGCCTGTACCAGATAATGTAGGAGCTTACTCTTCCACCTTAATAACGCAGGCAGTTAACAATTTCAAAATTCTCCATTTCTTTAGCAGAAGATGGGGAAAATTATTTTGCGATTCTGGTTATATTACTATACACCCTCCATTTAGAAATTATGCTCTTTTCCTATCAAAAAGGTTTCACACTGTATTTTTGTACTTGTTGGGCTTGGACTTTGTCCACATGCATGCAGAGTAGTTCACTTGTCCTTCGTACAAGAAATATAAAAAAGAATTGATACATTGTCAAGTTTAATGGGCAGATATATCGTTCTTGAGACATGATGTTTGTGTAATTTCCATACAACAGGGGTGCATTGTAATTTCTTTGAAGTATCTGATAAATTGGAAATTCCAGGATATGTAACCTCATGAAAGAAGAAAAATCAGAGTTTAAGAATTTCATCATGAAAGGAGGAAGATGATAAATTCTGATAACGTTCTAAATCTGGCTGAGAAGCAATTGTAAAAGCCATTGAAGACTTCGATTAATCATGTCAATGCCTTTAGCTACTAACTTCCAAAATTTAGGTGTAAAAAACCACATCTCAACCATAAGTAATAGATATTGTAAGCTAGATTAGAGAGAGTAACAAGATTTGTGTTGCTTACCTATTATAGAAGTTTCTTGTTGTGCCACTTAGTTGCACTTTGCATGTTCCTCTCTCAAGCATATGAATCTACATGGAAAGTTTGTGAAGTCACTAAAACCTGAATTAGGAATACCTTGAGGTACTCAATTGCAAGCTCCTTTCTGAACCTGTCTGTCATTTCTTCCACTAATGTGACACAGTAAGGTGATCTGCAGTGAGTCAAAATAATTGATTCTCCTGTTCCATGTGCAGTTTTCGTACAGTTTCTACTGAATTTCTTGTTTCCCATGAGTTTGAATGATCTTTCACGTCGTGGAATTGCTAAGAAATGCATGTGGAATTTACCATGAAGACTTGATATGAGTTTGTGAGTGACAATCAAGAGATTGGCAGTGAAATCATCGTTAAAACATATGACCTCTAGGAGTAATGAATCACACACCTTTTGAATTTCAGGTCGAGATGACGGAATGCAACAATTGCCTCGTGTGGGCTAAAAATGATGATCTAGTCAGAGAAGTAATTAAACTGTCATCAAATTTGACGGTAAGAACTTCTCACTTCTTTCTTTGCTTCAGGTTTCAGGATAGTCTTGTGGCATTAAAAAGTTTGCAATAAGATTTTAAGAGATGGTTTTTCTTATAGCAGTTGGAGACAATTTTTCAAGATGATGTATACCCTAATTTTCTAAATCGTCTTTGTTTCATCGTTTTTGTAAATGTGGTTAAATGTTGAGCGGGTGAACTCGGTCGGAATTACACTAATCCTATTGACTTTCCCATGGTGTCAACTTTTTGGGCTAAATCTCCTTGATGACTAGACTTGTGCTGAGTTCAGTTTTCTCTCATAAAAAGAAGTACAAATCAAACTAAGTATACTGTTTACATCTGTGGGTAGTTTTAACCCCTGCCATCATTGCATGTGGGAACGGTACCTGAAAACGTTTGCTCTATCTAAATGCGTAGGACTTATTGAGCTGGATTGTATGGTTGGACCTGTAAAAAATTTGTTGACTGCTATAAGGGACTGTTTCATCATTATGCTAGAGTGGTAAATATTCTTTTCATTTGTGCTTTTGGTAGTCAATGGCTACTTGATTACTTTGTAGGTAGGCTACATTGTCATGAAAGATCCATCCACTGGATTAAGAAGTAATCTCTTGAGGGTGAAAGGAGCTGGAGTAGTTGGTGTTTTCCATCCTTTGATTGATGACAGGCTTATGAGAACTCTTCACAGGTAATTTACTTCATAAACGTACAATTGATTTCTCTGTTTCCTTGGGTCCTGTGGGAGGGGACTTCTCAAATTGCTCCTTAGCCTCCTGAAATATGGAGGATGGTTCACTCACCACCCTTGACTGTAGAATGTAGTACCTGTGCTACTTTCCAATGTTTTTATGTGATCATTATGTCTGCATGTTCTAGGAGATTCAACAGGTCCTTGTTGTAAGTTGCTCCCGAAATTCTCTTAATTGTCCCTTCTAACTGTTTATTTAATAGCATAATGGTCCCAAAAAATAAACGTGAGGTAGTCTCTCGTGATTTGCTGGTGCAACGGTGTCGACAGCTTTATTGTCTAAGGTACAAATTGTAAATTCTGAAATTTTTGGTTTATTTTATAGGGGAAAGAAGAAGGTATACGCATGGACCGTCGATGATTTGGATTCCATGCAGAAGATGTTGTATGAGCATGTCGATGCTATTGTTACTAGTAAACCCACTGTACTTCAACATTTGATGCAAGATATCAGAACACAATGTCTTGAAGAAGGTTATTCTTTCTAAATGGTTGTAGTAGCTCGAAGCTGCATGACATTTACGACAATGAGCCATTCCTGTACGTGGTGATAAAGCATAGCTGGTATAATACGTAATATATATCTCAAGTTAAACCCTTTTGGACACTTTGAAGGGGGGACATTGGTGCAATTGGATGTGAAAAGAAGCTTTGCAATATTGATTTTGTATAGTAAACTTCTACAGGCCAGAGAAATGTGTTCTTATTGAAGATTGTTGAGAATCTTTTTGCTGTATTCTTTTGCTATACACAATGGTTGTCTCTTGTGAACGAGCGTATAGATTAGATCCTCTTCAAGTAAGGTTGTCTTGTGCCTAACTTCCATAGATACCCTAACTCTGTGTGCCTTTAGCATTTGTTCACAATTGGAATCATTGGAAAGTATTTGAAACTGCTGAATTACTCTGATAAGTAGAATCAGTTTCCTTCCGTTTTCCAGGAGAGTATTCATCTGAGTGAACCAAAAGTAGCATCAGGTGGATGGTCTTCTGGACGGGAAATTCTATTGTTCAAAAGCTGGGTGACTTGTTTCTGCTGGCATTTCCCAGTCCAAATCAGGGCAAGAAACTTATGGCATGAAATTTAGGGCTATGTTCTTCCGTTCTCAGAGTGAGAGCAATTTGCAGTGAACTGACTCAAAAGTGTGAATCAATGGCATATTTCTCGTAACATTTGGGAGGAGAGATCAAATCGGCATCAATGTCCTCCATTACCTCTCATTCTAGGTGAGGCTTTCTACTTCTGTGAATAGATATTTCAAAGCCGTAATTCACATTGCTTTTAGAATGGTTTTTGCAACATTGTATGTCTCATCCTCCCAGCTGGTTTAAGTAGAAAATTTTCATTGGATCTGTGCTATTTGTCTAAAGAGATTAAGATTAAAACGTGAATGGGTGTGGCTATAATATAACCTCTTGCGATTGCAAATGCGTTCGGAGTACATAAAAAAAAAAGTCGAAAATCGATCTCATTAATCTCAAGATGAGTCCATACTATCTTCATCTTCAAATACCACCCATACATTGCTTATTTTTGTCTCCATCGTCCAGGAAACAGAAGTAGCAGATGAATAACTAAGACCCTTTTTCAGCCTAGCTTCCTCCCTTTCTTTCCACTCCATCTTCACCGTCACCTCGTCTAATTTATCCAAACCCGAATTCAGAAGTCGTTTGGAAATCAACGCGCTCTTTAGAGAGTTGCAAACTCCGGTGGGGATATTGCTTAAGCATCCTTCCAATGCCTTGACATGATCCATGGTCATGACTTCGACCGAAGGGTACTCCAAGTTCCTGATTCCTATCGTCCGCTTGCATTTTCCATACAATTCTTCAAGCTTCACGCTCTGCTGAGATGCCCTTTTGAGTATGTCACAAGCTATGACTCTCGCAGGTAGGGTCAAGTCGAAGCACATGTTCACGAGAGCCGCCACGCCTTCACAGAACGCGGTGTAAACTTGAAAGCTCTCTTTCAAAGTGTTGCACATAGCTGCTTGGGCCAGCCTATCTGAGGGAAAATCATCATAAGGTGAACATTCCAGGACCTTGTCGATAAATAATTGACACTTTGGTAATCTGTGAAATACCAATTCCAGTGATCTTTCTCTGTAACACCCGAAATCCAATCCTGGAGACATAACGGGTTCGAGCTTTCCACCGGGGTTTATGATCCACCCCATTCTTTCATTGAGATAAGCTGCATACTTGTGAAGAAAGCAAACCAGGGGATCGGAGCTTCTCGTGAACGACTGGCCAGGACTCATCTGGAGATGGCCCGAAAAGTGTGCGCTACGCAGCTGACGCTCGAAGCCATGGTTGCCTCCACGAAGGAGACGGTGGGTCAACAAGAGTGCCTTGAGCGCTACACGGCAGTCTCTCGTCCTATTGAGGCGTTGAGAAATCTGTTCAGCAAGAAACAAAGTCGAATCTGGCAAGTTCGAGACAAGAAAGAGGATCTCGTGCATGTACTTGTCATCTACTGGACTATTATCATGACGAGTCGCACGAATTATAGCAATTTCAATCTCGGACAACCCACTTTTCTTGTTTAATATGGCTTTGCCAACTGAAGCATGGTCTTTGACATAACCGATGGCAAGTCGCAGCTTGGCATGCGCGGCGGTTCCCATTCTTCCGTCTCCTCTCGTTCCTTTGCAGCTTGGAGATGGAAGGAGGGAAGTGTGTGCAAAATAACCGAGCTAGAAGTTCGCATATATAACGATGGGAGAGTGGAGAAGGCGATTTGAAATTTAAGAAGCCACGGAATCAAATCCGCATTTTAAAACGTGCAGCGTGCTCCTTGAAAAGTAGAAGACACATAAAGAGGCACCTGGATTTAGAAGAATTTAAATGAAAAGCCAGAAGCATATGTTAAAAGTCCTCTAAAGAAGGAATAGGAAAAGGGAATGGCTTTAGAAGGACATCACAGACTAGGGGTTTTGGATATGAATGCATAGTTTTCCACTGTAAAGAGTCAACGGAACCAAAGTGTTGTCATAGTGGTGGAGAGAACCTCATTCTCATGGAATAGGATTCTTCTGCATCAATCTCCCTTCCAATTCGCAGCATCGCAATTTATGTTGTCTTTGACTTCGAAAAAGCTCCCTCCTTGAGATATTCATCAGCGTCTTGTCACCACAATCTTTGTCAATGTTTGTATTCTAGCAAGTATGAATAAAGCCTCAGGTGGGTGGCCAAACACTTGCACTTGATTAGATTCTTCCTCACTCCAACTTGCATTATTCCCTGTGTCAACCAAATCTCTGCTTCATATGCTTCCTCTAAAAAGAGAAAGTCAAAGATGATATGAAAGTCCACACTCACATAGCCAAGTACAAAGAGACAAAAGGAATGAATGAGGGCCTAAAAACCCTTTTCTGGCCAAAAAACCTTAAAGATGGATCCCAAGCTAAATGGATTAGGCCGATGAAACTGAAGGGAAAACGAATTTTATGCACGTAACTGTATTGCAAGTACTGGATGCTTATTCAAGTAAATTGTATTAGTAGTTTTGTTGAAGTTAATCCACTGTGCATCCAACGAGTACAAATATACATAACTCTACAGAAATAATCATGCTTGAGAAAGGGGGATTGGCTAATCAGCTAAACCATCATAATCATGCTTTTTGTAAAGAAAGTCTCATACAGCACAAAATCATTCCATATGATGTGCAGTGAAAAGTACATTAATGTAGCAATTACCTAGGCCAAGACCTCATTAAATAGCTTCTTGTGGTGCTACAAACAGCTCCAACCCCTCAGATTAGAAGAAAAAGAAAATGCATGAATACTATGATTTCGCTTTCTCACAAAACAGATAATTTATGCTTCAACTTACAGGCAGCCCTCACTCCCTAATAAAAGCTGCTCAAGAACAGCTCAAAGTCATTTCTAGCTGAAGCAGATGTAGCTCTCATGCCAAGTCTATTATCTAAAAGAGTTCATTTCTGCAAAAGTAACTCATTTAGAAAATGATCCTTACCAGGGGTTTTCCACATTTGCTGTCAAGGGACATATTGAGGAAAAGTTTCCATCAACCAATGGAAAATCTCGTTTGGCATTCATGCTATGTTAATTAGGTTGCATTCGCATCAATCAAATCTAGAAGCATTCATAGTATAAAGGTGCCAGTCCAGGGGCTAAATCTCCCCTGAAGTAGACAGAAAAAGCCAGTCCCAATAGGTCAAGGTAGAATTCTCAAGGAAATATCTAAATGAGAGTGTGCCGTCCAAAGTAACTGCAATAGCTCTCCTCATAAGATATTGCAAACTGACTATTGATGTTATTCTAAAAAATACTTACAAATACACAAAAGTCATTTTCATGCTAGATATCAGCAGGTCAGGACATCCGGAGAAAACTTGTCCTCATGTCATCTAGCAGAAATTTGTAACCACGAGCACAAACTGATTGGGTAAGTTGAAAAGATGCGAAAACCAACACTTGGTTAGACTCAGACTCCAGCTGGTCAGCAAACTTTACATGAATGTCAGCAGGTAAAAGCCAAGACACTCCCTGAAAAATATTTCTTGGATCCTGCATCAGTAGTATAAGAGCTACGTCAGGCTGTTTCAGAGGAGCAAAGAGCAAGCAATAAAAACAATTACCGATGAAAAGGATCCTTCAAGGTATTTACAATGTATAAAGCGTACATTGTATCCTTCAAGGTATACAATGTATGCTTGCTAAACTGTACAAGTAATGCTGAAGGCTTCTACATGAGATGAGAAAGGCGCTTATCACCACAACCATTCAGAATATCTGGTATGGATAGCTTTCAAATGTCTCACTTGAGAGGCTTCATTCCCTGCAGAGGACCCAGAGAAGGCTGAATAAAATAACTCGCTAAAAAAAGAGAAAAGATACCGAAATAAATGCGGTGTTCCCTATTTTTTTAGAATCAGACGTAATGACTTTAGAAAATATTGTTTGAATGAGTAAGCTTGTTACTATCTATAATCAGAAGTTGGCATAACTTCGTGCTGATGTTCACTACTCCTGCCTAGTGACATCTTGGTAAGGTATGGACTGGATAAACAATTTATTATCCTAAAAAAGATCATGACATGAAAGGCGACAACATTGTCCTAAAGAACAGTAACTAAAAAAAAAAAGAAAACCTTGTCAAAACTCGGAAGACACTGAAATGATTAGGATAAACGAGTGGCTTAGATCAGTTTCTCATATGCAGATCAGAGAAGTGCAAAAGCAACATCAGTAAGAGCAGGCATACACTTTGAAAACCCAAACTGTCATTTGTCGTAAAGAGAATATAGCCTGTTACTGAAATTGCTTTTCAGTAACAGCACTTTCCAGTAACAAAAGTTTCAGCATTTTCACATCAAGCCTCATTAGGTCAACTCTGCTCTCTAAAGCTGGTTCTTAAAGGCAAATAAATGTATATCTTTCGAAGCAAAACTAAAACAAATAAGCCTAAGATGAGCATTGTTTAAGTACCAAATTATCAGAACGCATATAGTATCACTACAACAGTTCTCTAAGATGCGTTATGGATGGATGTATAATCAATATATGATTTTCATCAGTTGAAACATCATTTACCGAGGCAGTTGAACCACATGTGTAAACATAACACACACCCAGTTTCTCCAAGTTAAAAAACCCAAGTACTCTCGTAGTTCACTAAAATCTTACCTTAGATGCCCTTAACTCATTCACTGCCAGCCTAAGAGAGTCATCTGACAGAATCAATCGTGATAATGCTCCCGTGCTTAGACTGCAATAGGAAATGAAGTGAGGCAGCATCAGAGATTTGCTAGTCTAAAGATCGTTGCAAATTCGATTGATGCATGCCGACTCTTGTAAATACAAATAATTAACAATTTGGCAAACAATAACCTCATTTGGCAACAAACAGTTTGTTTTGGATGTTTATATTATTTTAATGGAGAATTATACCCTAGTAACTTTGCTGTATCAGACACAGAACCTTCAAGGGCAGATAGAAGATCCAGCAAGGCTTGCACTCCCTGTGAAATGATAGGTTGCATTCAAAATGACAACTGCATTCTCATTATTTCACTAAAATAATAAGTACTAACATAGCAGAATTGGTTCAAGCTACAAACAGATGACTATAGTGATGACATGAAATCTGCTACCATCATTAATTTAGTCTTAAAACCTCTTGGAAAAGTGCTTCCAGATTTTGATATCACGAATGCATATTATTTGCGAAAAAAGCTTTCCTATCCATAGTGATTCTTGATGAACATAGCTCCTCTTCACAGTTCACACTCCATATTTTTATTCTTAAGAGTAGCTTCGGCAGTAGCTAAACCATCAACGAACCCTAGCAGTCACATAACCTTAATTGACAACACATCTTTCTTAAGCTCCTTGCTCGGTAACTTTCTCCTAGAGAAACGGACTTTGATGTGAAAGTCTAAGTTTGTTGCAGAACAGCGGCTTTCAAGTACCTTATCATAACATAATAGTTTATATAATGGACCCTTCAAATGTATATCTAAGACAAATCTAAAGGTTACTCAAATGCATACCAGCATAAACTTTGGATTGTTGGGTCCAATTTGGGGTCCGCAATCAGATCCTCTCACAGTTGACTTCAGTGGAAGTATTTGAAGGAGCTCTTTGGGAGGTGAGTATGCCTCAAGATTAACAGCATTCCTCACTAGATCAAAAGAATGCCATGTTATCTCTCAATGAAGACCAAAATAACACGTATAGATAAGCATCCAATACAACGAAAATGAGGACACGAGAGATTATAGTTGCTATACTATTGTCAAAAAGGGAAAAATCACGAAAGAGACAGGCATAATAACTGCAGACTATGTTTCAATATAATCATGTACTTATAATGTAATTTAGGATGATGATCACTTGACTATGGGGCAAGATATTTCTATATCTAAGGACTTGTACTCTGCTAATGACTAACCTGGCAAGATCTTTGAATCTCTTGGAGGTCTGCAGCTATGCAGAGCTACAATTCTAACTATAACTGGGGACTTCATAGATTATTGCAAAAAGGATGTTCAACCTCAAATGTTTATCAAAAGAAATTTGCAAGTGCATTCTCTTCACAAAACAGCAGAAGCAGCAACAGCCGCTCTTATTCCAGTAATTGGGGTCGATTACATAAATCCTCTAATACAATGTACTATGAACAAAAACAAAGGGAGAGAGCAAAGGGGCCACCTTTAAGAGCCAAGAGAGTACGGAGGCGTAGTAAAGCTGACGCTCGATTCTTGTGCTGCGATCGGTCCTCAACAGCCTGCGAAAACAAAAAAACACCTGTATCTTCACATCTATAAGATAATTACTGCTACCCATCAATCAGTCAATCAACCAATTGAACCAAAAAGGCATGCTAATTCAAGGCAACAAAAAATGAAATCGAACCGAGCTCACTTGCGCAATGATACGAGTGGGGATGTGCTTGATGCGGACTGCCGATTCGCGCTTATTGCGGTGCTGGCCGCCAGGGCCCGACGCTTTGAACGTGCCCATCTCGCACTGCTTCATCAGCTCTTCGTCGGTCAACTCCAAGTAACTACTGCCGTTGTAATTCGAGGAAGCAGAACCCCCATTGCTGTAGAAGCAAGAGCCCAATGCCTTGTTATGCTCGGAATTGCTGGAGCAGAAGTCGTCCCAGCGACATTTTCGCTCTCTGGTTCGCCATTTCAGGGTTGCGTTTGATGTGACGATTAGGCGAGGTCTGGCAGAGACTGCGAATTCGGGGACTTTTGGGAATGAAGAGATTGAAGGCGGGTTCCCGAGATATGCAGTTCTGTGAAGCAAAGATTTTCGCAACGATTGAATCGCCATTGAAATCTTCATTTTCTTCCGCAGAGCGACTTACCGGCGGAAACTCCAGGAGGTAGTAGGGGAAGGCGGAGCTGGAAAATATCGCCTCGGGACTCGATTGAAAACAATAAGTAAAATTGCAGGACGATATTGAACAATTGACAAAACTTCAGGACCATATTGTCATTGTCCCTTCCTTTCGTAGGTTGGGATATTTTGCGACTCGGTTAGGCATCAGCCTGAAACTCTCTCTGAACAAAGTAACCTGACCATCTTTGTTACTTCCACAATTATTTCTACCCGTTTTTTTTTTTTGAAAGGTAAAAACGTAGGATGTGTTCTTTCGATCGGAGGATGATCCGTCAGTTTTCATTCATTTTATCGAGCATGCGATCTATATTAATTCATTTCACACGTATCGTGAGATCATGTGAGACCCATATGAGACTTACATAATTTAAAAATTTATTTGAGTTAATATAAGTCGGAAGTACATAAAATTAATTGGAGCGTAAGAATATAAGTATCTATTTTACTGAAGTATTTGACGGTACATGCTGTAGGAATTTTACACAAGTATTTGACAAGACATGTTTGTCAGGTCACATAATCACATATCTTTGCCTTTTGTTTTCGTGGTAACTGGTATGTCGTATTCACTAAGGTATTTCAAAGTTTCTGAAGGCAACAGGACCTCAATGGCACTGTGGATTACTTCATCCGCAAGCTTTCTAAAGCCCTCGAAATGTCCTCCTCGTCGGAACCATTCTCTAGAATCCTCATCCTGGGGCTATTGAGAGCGACGACGTCGACCCTCTTGAAGTTCTCTTCGCTGCGAAGAAGCTTCTCGCTGCCGCACTCCACCGTGCCGTTCAGTAAGATAGTGTTGTGGAGGCCGCCCAACAGTTGCTCGTAGTCTGTGTCTCCTTTATCTCCCACAAACACGACCGAGTCCGCAAAATCGATTCCCCACCTGATTGAAAGATACCTGCTTGGCCAAATCAAGAAGACATGACAAAGAAAAAGCCGTAAGTTCAAATCTCCAAACCAACATTCCAATTGAACATGATAACCATGAAAAGAAATCCATTGTTATTGTTCATGTTTAATGCAGGTTTTGTGTACTAGGTGCAGTAGTTGCTTGATTAGTATCTAAGACCAACCTTAGTGCTTGTATTCTTGATGCAAACAGAGGCATCACGCTCAACCTCGATCCTGCACATGAAAAGACGATGTTGCAACGAAAACCTCGCATTCTCAGCCCTTGCCTAAGGTCGTCGATCCTTTGAACCTAACATTGACAGTATAACATTAAGAAAATGTTAGTCCCAATCATCTTGATTGTCCTTAGGACCTAAAGATCTTACCTTTCCTCCTGGTTTAATGCTGAAAGCGATGCATCTCGAGTTGCATCCGGCTTTAAGCTCTACAATATCGTCCTTGGCACCGTCCTCCGCCTTGGCAAGCCTCAAGACCATCGAGCGAACATTGTCGCCGGGCCACCGGTGCCCCAAATGGCCCTCGTAGTCCACATCGGCGATCAAATCTCTCCCTGGATAGTATATTGAACTTCCACTGTTGCAGGATAATGCCTCGAACTCTTCTACTTTTACATCACCGCCTTTAAGCGCGTTCAATGTCTCTTGTAAGGTTGCACCGGAGAGAAGCACGAAACCGACTCTGTTCAAACCCGAGTCCCCTCGTGTGACCTTCATAATATTCTTGATTGTCACTGTAAAGATATTGGTGAGCAAGCCACCGCTGTCGTAAGGGTCGAGGGCTATCACAAATATTTTCTGTCTTCTGCTTGGTAGGCTAATGGAAGGAGAACCGCCGTTTGGGTGAACTTTTCTCGTAAGAGCTTCAATGAGTTCCTTCTGCCGGGTTGCAAGATCAAGCTCTCCATTTGCCTTGAGTTCGCCATCTATGGAAAACCTCAAAGATAGGTCCTCGACGTCTCTAAGTGACTCGCTCATTGGTTCTTCCGGGATCGGCATAATTTGGAATTGGGAAGTGGGATGGCGACTCCGGCAGTGATCAACCTGGGAGAGATAGTTATGGCAATGCTCGGTCCATGAGAAGCAATGTATGTTCTTCAAGCCGTTTTTCCGGCACTCTGCCCATAGGCTTTTGTCCGCCACGAGCTTCAGAAGAGCGTCTGCTGTGGCTTTCTGATCA
Organism: Lenwebbia sp. NSW1173648; assembly: GCA_029784005.1. Classification (NCBI taxonomy): domain Eukaryota; kingdom Viridiplantae; phylum Streptophyta; class Magnoliopsida; order Myrtales; family Myrtaceae; genus Lenwebbia; species Lenwebbia sp. NSW1173648. The sequence continues at coordinate 25,121,131 of JARCGZ010000009.1, read as the reverse complement.
TGAGGGTCAATGAGGAGCCCGTTGTTTAGTGCCTGCAGACTTGTTCATTAGATAATGAGGTGGTAATTGCTTCATCAGGAATAACATTCTAAACCCTCCGAAAAATCTGAAGTGAAAATGTTCAGTACATAAGAAAAAAAAACAGCATATGGCTATTCTAAACTTGACAGATTTGATTGAATACCTTCAGGGAATCAAGCAAAATTGCTGCTGAACTTATTGTCAGGTGCAAAGTAATTATCGAGAGCGATAAGCTTAATCCCAAAGCAGTACAGAGTAATACATAGGGTTGTTCTTTCTACCTTCAAGATGTCTACAGGCCCTCCATTCCTGGTGGCTACAATAGGCAATCCATAGGCAGCTGCCTGCAGTGTATAACAAGAACGGAAAAATGACGCGGTCGATGTTATCAGGCTGAAAGCATTACTTTATGCTGCGAAAACTCATTTGTTTTTCAGCTGACACAGAACAAACTGTTCCTTTCTATTTATACCATGGAATGTTCACAAACGGAAACTGATGCATTTACCTCAATTAGTGTGAGACCAAATGGCTCCACGAGTGCCGGATTGATGAAAACTCCCTTGACAAAATAATAAACAGATAACTTTAACTCAGTATTTTGCTGCCAATGAACATAATTTATTTGACTTCAAGGATGATAAAAGGAGAAAAAGAAAAAAAAACATATGATGGAAGTATATGGCTGTGCCATTGCCATCAGTGCATAAATTTACCTTTGTTTTAGCAGCCAGCCTATAAATTTCAGGAACATCACTTTGCTTGTGGTGCTTCGGGTACGCCACCTGACCGTACAAATCGTACTTGTCGATGAGCTTGAGTACAGCCGTGAGCACGACCGAGCTACCTTCCGGCATCTCCTCAATGTCATCTCTGTTACCAAGAATCAATGTCTGCAATAATGAATCAAATGTAGGGGCAACTACTTTAGCTTGATGGCAAAGAGCAGTAGTGGGTTTGTATGAGCAAATCAGATGCAAGTTCTACCAGGTTGGCTAGTTCTCGAAGGTGTTGGCACTCCCCGAAAGCCTTCAGCAAGGTCGTGACGTTTTTCTTGGGGTCGGGACGGGACAATGCCAGTATCATCGGCTTGTGAGGATTCGTGAAAAATCTCATCACCTGTTTGGCAAAAGTAAGGTAAACCAATGTAAATGAAACAATTTAAAGGAGACAGATTTTTCATACTCTCTACTTGTGAAAGAATTAGTTTATATCCTCTTTCCTTCATGTATGAAACTTGAAAGTACTTCCATCATCCAGTACTCAAGTAAAATGGCACTAGGAAATGAACAAGTATTCATAAGTATATCATGAAGTTCGACCTCGGACCATATGCGCGGTAAATGTCTCTTGTTAGGAGATCTGTCTGAACCCATCAAGGATTTGAGGTCGCTCTCGCTTTCAGTTGAATCTTCTACTTTCACATTGCTGAAGTCCATTCCCGGAGGTATGACCTATATCGACATGACGATCGATCAGCGTGTTACATCTAAGAGACTTGCGGATCGAAAAACTTGTCACAGCTTGTGGCACCCTAGGGGCCATTTCCATGTATACAAGAAAGATGTCGCGTTACCGAAGAAATTAAAAAGAACAAACAGCATCAGATCTTGAAGGTTGTTAGATAGCTGAGACCAAGAAACGGAATGTTGAATTCTTACCACCATCCTTGGCATGTACCGTCCGTAGCAACTCACCCCACGCCGTCGCCTAACCCGGAGCTTCCTCTCCAACTTGAGATCGAACCCATCATACAAGCCCCATTGCTCTTCGGTCTCTTGCCTCGTGCTCGTCACCACCATCTCGGCGGCATCCAAACCCAGCTCCTCCGCCTCAATCCTTCTCATGATTTTGTAGGTCGTGTTTATGTCTTCCCTAGAAAGTCTTCCTTGCTTGAGCAACTGCTCAAACTTGTTCCTACCGAGCGAGTGCCCGGTCAGGACCATCGGCACGTTCAGGACCCCAGACAGGAGTGCTGCCACCTCCCCTGCATCGGCATAATGGCCGTGTATCACGTACGGCCAAATCGGCTTACCATCAACCTGCTCTCCGAGAGCTCTCGCCATATTGACGATGTGGTTTAGTGCTCCATCCACAAATTCGGGTATATGAGGCCAAAGTGACTCCTTTGGAATGTACCTGAACATGTATCAATCAATGTTATAAACCTTCCATGGCAATAAATGTATGCTTATATGCTTAGATATGGCACAACAAACTGGGTAATGGATAATGCGATTACTCGTTAGAAGGCCCACAAGGGATGCGGATAATGTAGGCACCGCAGCCGCCACCGGCATCAGCGGGACAAGACAGCATCTCGATGGGCTCACCGTAGCTCGAGTCCACGTCATGCGAGGTGATTTGCCGGGTCAACAGATCGACACGGTACACTCCTTTAGTGCTCGCCAGAGCTCGAGCAAGTTCGACGACATACTTCACCTGAAAATTGCACCGAAACTAGTTAACAAGGATCGCCTACGATATGCGTATACGTTAAGAGTTCAATGACTTTCTAACTTGATCTGTATCAATCCATGTCCATAGTTCGAGCAGAAGCATTTAAGCTGATTTAGGGATGGATTTCTTATATAGCTCTACCTGACCGCCGGTGTCGGAGTCCCGTCCGAGTTCCATATTCTCTCCGCGCACCAGCCCATGCATACTACATACAAGATAAGCGTTAAACGTTTCGGAAAGCCGACATATCATGATAACTGCTTTTTTAGGCACTTCCAGAATTTTGTAAGTGATTTAATAAGTTTGAACCCACAACCATCATACATACATGTATTTGCACGTTAAGCATGCATGAGAAATTGCACTTGCTGACCTTGGCTTAAAAAGGAAAACATTAGCCTTAAGTATACCGACCTATTGCATTGGTACCAATTCAGTCATAAACCTTTTTACATTGGGTACCAATTTTTCATCCAGCCAATTTTAGCCTAAAATTGCTAACGTGAACGCAGATCATCCTACGTGGCATGACCAACGCTGACATGAATATTTTAATAATATTTTAAATTTTAAATTTTAAATTTTTATTTTTATTTTGGTTCTTTTTTTCTTTTTCTTTTTTTACTTTTCGGTGCTTTACTTCTTCTTTTTTTCCTTTGTTGTGGGCCGGCAAGGGCCGCCGGCCAACCCTCGCCAACTAGCAGGGGCCACGCGAGCCCTCGCCTATGGCCCGCGGCGCTCGGTCAAAAATAAAAAATAAAGAACAAAAAGAAAAAAGAAAAAATAGTAACAAAATTCAAAAAATATTATTAAACAAAGTCCACGTCAACGCCGCCCATGCCACGTCAGATAGCCAGTGCCCAAGTCATCAATTTCGGGCCAAAATGGTCCGAATGGACTCAATTGGTACCAATTCAAAAAAAAGGTTTAGGACTGAATTGGTTTAATTAAAAGGTTTAGGACTGAATTGGTACCAATGGAATATGCTCATGACTTTTTTGGTAATTTTCCCCCATGATGGTCCATTGGCTAGAGGAATGATTCCGCAAGTTGTCATTCATATGGTAAATAATCAATCTTAGTGAAAAATATTAAGTACCTTATCAAGATAATGTAGAGTTGCCGCGGCTTCTCATCAGCCGACCATGCTTCGAAATCAGAGTTGATCCTGGCAATATTGTCTTTGGTGGGCTCGGGACTGTTGTTGCCGTCGCCTTTCTCCTTCTCTCCTTCCGAAAGCTCGGAGAGATCGTCCGCCGCGTCGTTACGGCCTTGCTCGCGCTCGAGGCGCCGTTTCGCCAGCCCCTGTGTGTCGTCCCACGCTATCTGCAAGCAGGGGCCTCAGTTTCTGCAAACTACGGACTTTGGAAAAACGACCAATTCGTAACTGATAATCTCTTGAAACATTTACTTCCGACCGAATTTACCAACGACTCTGTAATGGAAGGATGACAGAAAAACACATATGTTGTCCCACACTTTATCTTTTCTTTTGCCCGTGCCATGAAAAAAAAGTTGGTGAAGTGAAGAATCAAATTAAATTAAAAGAGAAGCAAAAGCATATAAGGTGGTGCACCTGCTTCTTTTTGCGGGCGAGATGCCAAATCCGCCAGCACATGTTCTCGAGCCTGTTATTGCGCTCACGAGTATTCCTTGTTGCTATCACCTGCCCGCCAATTCACACTTCACCGTCAACATCATCAACATCACACCACCCCCCCCCCCCCCCCCACAAAAAAAAACAAAAAACATTCCCGATTTATTCGATTCGAACACGAAAATACATGTCCGGCGTGCGTCGGCGCCGACTTAAGTCCGCTAGAGGAATGATTCACCAACGTCGGTACCGTTGTAGAAACGGTTTTTTTTTTTGTACCCGAGTCGAAAGAGTAGATCAAGCTAACACAAAACAAATAAACCATTTTCCTCCTCCCTCGCAATCAATTGCGAGGTGGTTTAATAGAATTTGTTTTAGCAAATTATGTGAAGGTATATTGAACACTTAAATGAGTGAGATAGATGCATAAAATAATTACCTAATTTAAGAAATTAATATTTGGGATATTTGCTTCTTCTTTTTTTGCATGTACTATCTTTAACTCTTATCTCTCTAACTTTTGTTCTGTCTTTTTGCAGAGTGAGAGAGTCGAACTCTTACACCTATGATACTAGCGTCTCCATCCTTCAATTTTTTTTATCAGTAGGGCAGTATGCCTATTGACGGGTATTGTCCAATTATGTGACGGTGATTGGCCATAAAAACCCAAAGGTTTAAATTTGTCCCGAGGCGCAACCGGGGGAAGCCGCTAAATTTGTGATTCTTCCTTAAGTGTCACACCAAGGGTGGGGCCAGCAAAATAATGCGTCACGACCATGGTGGAATATATTCCCCAAGGCTTCTATTCTTTTTGTGTGTGTGTATGTGTGGGATGCCATGCAATTGGATTTTTAGGATTTTATTCGCTTTCTTTTTGTTTGTTTATTTATAGAAAATATCTAGGCCGGGATACCCATCATATGCTATTGTAAGGCCAAACCTAGTGGTTTTAATTTTGTTGTGTAGAACATTATCACGTATGATAAAGACTCGCAGCGTCTTTTGGAAAGATCGATTCATAAGAAGTTAAATGTGAAAAATAAAGATAAAAATTAAAAACCTGTTTTTTTTTGTACAAAATTCAATTTGAAAAGTGAAGTATGCAAGTTTGATGCTGAAAAATATGGTCAATCTATTCAAATACGCCCTTTCACGTATGAGGCGACACTTTTGACATTGGAGTACATTATTTGTAACCCTACCATTGCTTCACACGCTCAAAATGCTCAAAACGTTCATTTTTCCGCCATGGCCTAGAGTCCGAGTTGGAAATTTTAAGGAATACGACGGATTATCATACGTTATTATCGTTCAACGATTGAGATTAGTCAACCACTTGATTATTTTGTCAACCGCAATGTCATCTAGAGAGAGAGAGAGAGAGAGAGTATATAATAACCTTGATCCATGTCTTGTGAAGATCACACTCATCGAAGCTGTTGACAACCTCTTCCACAAAGTACCTGGTGGGGCTAAACAAGCCTCCCTCCCTCCCATTGCCATCAATCTCCTTAGCAGCAACACCGCTGCCGCCGCTGCCACCGCCAATCTTCCCGTCATCCCTTCTCTTCGCGTTGTAGCGTCCGGCATCCAGTATCGCCTCCAAGTAGCCATTGATCCACTCGTTCCCCGCCATTACCACTCCTCTCCTCTCCGTCTCCGTCTCCATCTCCGCTTCTTCTTCCTCTCAACTATCTTCCCTTTTAATCTCGTGAACGAAAGGGGACACAAACTAGGCAGGGAGGAAGAGAACTCTCCGTATGATGATGAGCTTCTTTTCAAGATTATCGTTGGCACTGAGATGGTATTAAAGAAGAAGAAGAGAGACTTCTATTGCCATGAAAGGTCACCTTTTGTTTTTCTCCACGAAAACAAGATTGCGTGAGAGGTAATGAGACAAAAACCTAAACAGCTGTCCCCCCCACCAAAAGTGGATGCAAAAATCAACTTTCAAGAATCACAGGATCACAGGATCCTCCAGGAAGGCATACTACTCGGAACATCCATATTCCCGGGAGTGGCTTCGCACAAATGTCCTTGTTCATCTCTCCACCACCCACGAAAGATTCCTTCATTCCTAGTAAGGCCCAATCTTACAAAGGGTGCCAAGAAAGATAGTCCTAGTTGTCTGAGCCTCTGAGGTACATAAATGTTGCCTGATTACCGTGTGCGTGGTTTTGACATTCGCGATATTCTTGGTTTTACATCAATAGGTTACCGATGGAAACGTGTCCCCGTCCCGCTCGAACCCTAGTAGGTTTTCATCGGCTCTTGGGCGTTGGGCTGGGCTCCGGACTCGTTTGGATTGCCATCCACAGAACGAGATAAGGTCGGCACTTCGGACATAGGTCCGAATTCGTTCCGACAAATATCCCGAAACAAGAACTCGGTTAGCCATATTCCAATAAACATTTCTACTATGGATACAGGCTAAGGGTCCGTTTGTTTGAAGGGAAACTGTTTTCGGAAAATTAATTTCCGACTTTCATGTGTTTGGATGATGGAAAATTAATCGATCCACGAAAAACGTGTTCCATGAACTAACAATGATGAATTTAAATTGGGGAAAACCACTTCCTATTCTAGCGATAAGGAAATTAATGTTCCTGAACCAAAACAAATGAAAACTAATCATTTTCGGTTGGCAATGATTTCTATGAAAAAATATGTTTGTTTACAATGATTTTTCCAGTGAAATAAACAACCCTAAGATTGATTGGGTCTCAATTTTGGGAAAGGACCCAAAAGGGATGTGCTCTGAATGTGGTCAAAGTCGCAATTTATGATCTTCTGACTTTGGGCCTCCACGGTCCCTTGCTCCTTTAGTTGGACTTTCGTCCTCCAATTGCTCTTGATCTGGCCCATGGGTACCGACAGGTGCTAACTTAGAAAATCGTTGACTTGCTGACGTGGCCATCGATGGTATTCCTCGTGGATGCTACAGTGAATTAGCGGTACCGAAGACCAAACACTGAGCCAAGGAAATGGCAATTCTCCTCGTCCTCTGCCATAACAACTTAGGAGCCCGTATCATCACGAAGGTAAGGCAACACTGTTGATTCTTGCTCGATATTTTCTCGGACCTATTGTCGAAATCAGGTACAAGAATTTCGGATTTAGCGATCTTCTCGGCGAGACTCAGAAGCTATCGAAAATGAGGCCGGACGAAATTGAGACAATCACATCATTTGGAAGGAGAGCTGCGGACGAAGCCAATCGGAACTTTGCAATTAAATCGAGAGACAGAGAGAGAAAATTGAGGGAGAAATAAAACAAGGAATGATGATGGCTGCGAGAGATTTGCGAGATTGGATCCGAGTGTCGGAGCCTATGTATAGGGGGAGAGTCAACCACTAATAATCCACTAATGAATCGGAGAATTGCTTGATTACGATCGCTCACACAGTTGAGTGTTTCTCAATCCTAAAATTCACGCTCAAACCCACAGTTTTTACATGCATAAATCGACCGATATCTCTCCTCTTCTTCTCTTCTTCTCACTTCGGTTTTTTTTTTCTTCTCTTCTAGTGAGAGCTCCTCTTCTTATATAGAGGATCTCCTGGCAAAGGAGAAAGGGTTGCAATGAATGGTCATCAAGAATAATGAGAGAATTGCTAAAAAAATTCTAAACATATTGCAATTATGTTAAACTAGTGTAAACCGTTTTGTATTTGTGCTAATTCAGTTCATTCGGCCAATTTTGGCCATAAAATCGATGACGTGGCGTTGCCGGCGCTGCCATGACAATTTTAATATTTCTTCGATTTTTATTTTATTTTTTTCTTCCCTATCTTCTTCTTCCTCCGGCCGGTCGCCATGTTAGAGATTTCAGCCAAAATTGATCGGATGGACTGAATTGACATAAATACAAAATGTTTAAAACAATTTTTTGATAATTTTTTCTGAGAGTAATCATGATCCATCATTGGAACTTTGTTATCCTCGTCTTCTCTTAGGAGCTCTTCCACGGCATGGCTCCCTTATCCTTCACGGGTGGACTTTTTGAGACATAATGATGAGCCATGGTAAAGGACATGATTCTTCCTTCATCTTTGAGAAGACGAAATCTTCCTCGTCCTATCTTTTTTGTTTTTTCGTTCTTCCGTAGCCAAAAAAGACAATAATCATGTCTCTCTTTTGAGCGTTCATCATTTGAGAAAGCCTGGGCATGGTCGCGTGTAGTCTTTCATTCAAGAGGGAGTTTTCTTTTTCTTTCTTCACGGAGTTGGTCAAAAGGACAAAAGAAATGACCAACTTGGATGACTTAATTTTAATAAATGCCGCATTGCGGAAAATGCTCCACGATCTATATCCTCCAATTCCGATCGGGTCTCGTAAACGATGATTCAAACTCGAGCCATAAGTTGACACACACCTCCTTTCCCGTCGGAGCTTCCCTACTTCGTCTTCTATCTTTCTTCCACCCCCGGATATTATTCTACCCAGCTACTCTAATGTGACATCAATTTTGGTTTTTTTTTTGTGTCGCTAGCATGACAGTGTTACCGTATTACTGTAGAATGCTAGGCGTAAGATTAGAAATGGGTCCCGCCATGATTGCTATATATATTTTTTTCATTTATAATATTTGCGATTAAGATTGCATCGTTATACTATTATACTGTCAATTTCTCAAATTCCACTTTTTTTTTTTATTTTTCTTTCTTTCTGTCCGTTCTCTTTGACTCTCGTGTTGGTAGTTGCTCGCTATAGTGACATCGACAAGGAAAATTGTTCGTCGGGCGTTGTCCCTATTCCTTCTGCAGAAGGCATGTATGTTTTTGGTAAGCTACTGCGTTACCAAAGTAGTCGAACAAGAACTCGTGGCATTTATTAAATGGGATTTGATAAGCTAACAGTGGAACAGTATAATGGTGCAATCTCAACCACACGTATGATGAATGACAAAAGATATATAGCAATCATGGCGGGATCCACCTATGATCTTATGACTAGCAATTCATCGTCATACTGTCATACCGTCGTGCTAGCAAGACCCTTATTAAATCATATAGTTTGAAGTTATGTATTAATCAACGCATTGTTTTTTATTATTTTAGAATATGAAATTCATACGAGCAAAACATGTTTTTTGTTTTCCTATATAAACCCAACGAATGTATATTCATTCATCCACTGTAATACACAGAACAACTCTCTCTCTCTCTCTCGCCACCTTCCAAACACAAACAACAATGGACGACCTCCTGAAATCCGAAACGAATTACGTCCCGCTCACACCTCTCGCTTTCTTGAAGAGTGCCGCTTCCGCTTAAGCCGACTGTCCTTCTGTTGTTTACGAGTCCGCCCGCTTCACGTGGCGCCAAACTCACGAGGGCTGCCTCCGCCAGCTTCACGTAGCGCCAAACTCACGAGGGCGGCCTCCGCCTCGCCTCGTCGCTCCGGTCTCTCGATGTTGTCAAGAACGATGTGGTAGGTTCATGTTCAAGGTTTCTATTTTAATTTTATCTAAGTCTGCTATGAGTTCATCGTATGAGTTCGTTCGAGTTCCATGAAATCATGTGGGAAAATGATTGTACCTCTTTGTGCTTGCAGGTATCTATTCTGGCTCCCAACGTTCCGGCCAATGTACGAGGTGCACTTTGCCGTGCCGATGGCTGGCGCGGTCCTCAACACCATAAATACCTGTCTAAACGCCACCAACATTGCGGCCATCCTCCGCCACTCCGGAGCCAAGGTCTTCTTCGTTGACAGCATGCACATGCTGGTGGTGTGCGAGGCGCTCACGATACTCTCAGCCACCGGTTGCTACGTACCCTCGGTCATTGGCATTGACGACATTAACTCGCCGACTGGGGTTCGAATTGGCGATTTGGAATACCAGGATCTCATTTGGAAGGGCGACCCGGCGTACGTCCCCGAGGAGCTTCGAGATGAGTGGGACTCCATCGCGCTCAAATACATTTTCGGGACGACGTTGGAGCCGAGAGGAGTGGCGTACAGCCACCAAGGAGCCTACCTCAGCACCCTCAGCTTGATCCTCGGGTGGGAAATGCGAAGCGAGCCGGTGTATCTGTGGACGTTGCCGATGTACCACTGCAACGGATGGACCTTCACGTGGGGCATCGCCGCCCGTGGCGGGACCAACGTGTGCCTACGCAACGTTTCTGCGCTCAACATTTACCGGAACATCATTTTTGCTCACACGGTCACCCACATGTGCTGCGCTCCAGTCATCTTCAACATCCACCTCGAGGCTAGACCCCACGAATGCCGTGAATTTGTCGCTCCCATAGAGATTCTCACTGACGGTGCTCCGCCGCCACCGGCCCTAATGCTAAAGATGGAGTCTCTGGGCTTCCACATCATACGGGCTAACCGAAGCCACTGGGCCGGCCCTGGTCTGTGAGTAGCAGGCCAACTGGAACCACCTACCGCCGTCGAAGCAAGCAGAGCTCAAGGCGCGCCAGGGAATCAGTGTACTAACACTCGCCGACGTAGACGTCAAGGACTTGGACACGATGAGGACTGTTCCTTGCGATGGCAAATCCATGGGAGAGATTGTTTTGCGTGGGAGCAGCTATTGGGATTTGATGAATAATCCCATGGGAAGTGAATGAGAAATGAAGGAGGGAGAGTCCCACATAGGAAAAAGAGTAGATGATGGATAGGTTTAAATATTGAAACTTCACAAATGGGTTTGGGCCCCAAGAGGCACCGCACTTTTGTGGACGGGGGAGGACACCTACGCAAAGGTGGATCGGTCCACACGCGCGCGCCGCCGCCCGGCTCGGCTCGGTTCGGTTCGGGCTCGGGTCCAGGCCTTTATTTAATTTTTACTCCATCAATTTTATTTTTTATTCTATTCCTTTTAAATTGAAGGGACACGATTTGAATAGACATGTTGGACATTCTTTTTCATCCGAACAAACATGTTCGTTCGAGACGAACATGCATGTTCATTCGGAATAAAGCAAACGAACGTGTCTGTTCGAACAGAACAAGAACAGTTTTTTGGTTCGCATCCCTTCATCAATGGACATGTTCTGCTTCGCGACTCTTCACTTCATTGTCTATAAATACAAAGTGCGACCGTCACTTTAAAGACTACTGACATTTTTTCACAAGACATTACTCATCTTCATTTGTGCGATTGTTCTGCAAATTTGCGTTCGAAGGAGTCCTTTGAAGACGTACCGCTTCAAAGGAACGCGATCCGTTCTATCCTGGGAGACAATTGTCCGACGTCCTCGGGTATAGATTAAGGGGGCAAATTCGTCTTAAGGACACAACGACTTTCGTTGGGCTCGGATCAATATTCTGATTTCTACTTCGCGTTGGCTGCAGGTTAGTCATTTGTTCACATGTCTTTCTGTACGAGCTTAGCCAAAGAGTAACGATAACAATCTTAAGACGAATTTCGTTATACTTCTTGTTTTTGCGCTTAGTTCGTATTTTATGTTGTTGTGAACAATCTGTCCTTCGTTCGTTCAATGATCTTTTTCAAACTTCTATCGTATCGTTTATAAGAGTTGTTTTTTCGAGATAAACGTATTTTTTTTTTCTCGTGAATATTGTGAGTATTCTATGTAGTTGTTCATTTCGTATACTGTTTACGATTTGAAGAAAGTGTTCGGTTAGGCTTTTGTGTTAATCTTCGTCGTTTTCATTATTAAATTTTATTTTCCATAGAAATGGCTTCGACTTCGACTCCGATCACCCCTATTCCGAATCATAGAGAAAAGCCAAAAAAGTTCGATGGTACGGATTTTAAGAGATGGCAACAAAAGATGTTGTTCTATCTCACGACCTTGAACTTGGCTAGATTCCTCAATGAGGATGGTCCTAAATTGGAGGATGGAGAGACTAATAAGGAAAAGGTTGCTGCTGTGGATGCATGGAAGCATTCTGACTTCCTGTGTCGCAACTATGTCCTCAATGGTCTGGACAATACTCTCTATAATGTCTATAGTCCGCTGAAAACGGCTAAGGAGTTATGGGAGAGTCTGGACAAGAAATATAAAACTGAAGATGCCGGACTGAAGAAATTCATTGTCGGTAAATTTCTAGACTTCAAGATGGTTGATTCAAAGACCGTCTTAAGTCAGGTTCAAGAGCTTCAAGTGATTATGCATGATATTCATGCTGAAGGAATGACTCTAAGTGAGTCATTTCAAGTGGCTGCCTTCATTGAAAAACTGCCACCGTCCTCGAGAGATTTCAAAAATTATCTCAAACACAAGAGAAAGGAGTTGTCACTTGAAGACTTGATTGTTTGGTTGAGGATTGAGGAAGACAATAGGCTCTTTGAGAAGAAAGTTGGCAAGAACCTAGAGGTTTCAAGGGCCAATATTGTTGAAGAATGATCAAAACCCAACAAGAAGAGGAAAATGCCTAATAAGTCTGGAGAGGAATTCACCCAAGGCCTGAAGAAGTTCGTCGGCAAATGCTTTAACTGCGGAAAGTCTGGACATCGAGCCAAAGACTGCAGAGCGAAAAAAAGACAGACAACTTAGGCAAATATGGTGGAAGAGATTTCTAATGGTGTTGATGATATCAATCTGTCTGCTATGATATCCGAGTGCAACATGGTGGGAAACCCCAAGGAGTGGTGGATTGATACTAGAGCAACTCGTCATATCTGTGCAAACAGATCGATGTTCTCGTCCTACACAACTGTGGGGGGTGATGAAAAACTATATATGGGTAATTCATCGACCTCTAAAGTTGAAGGCGTTGGGAAGATTGCTCTAAAGATGACATCTGGGAAAATCGTGACACTGAACAATGTTTTTCATGTGCCAGACGTTCGCAAGAATTTGGTGTCCGGATCTCTCCTTAGCAAGAATGGCTTCAAGTTGGTTTTTGTATCTGATAAGTTTGTACTCTCCAAAAATGAGATGTATGTAGGAAAGGGTTATCTGAGTGATGGTTTGTTCAAGCTGAATGTAATGACTGTTGTAACCAAGGGTGATATGAATAAAGTTGCCTCTACTTATGTGCTTGAGTCTCCTAATATTTGGCATGCTAGACTAGGACATGTTAATTATAAGTCAATAAAGAAATTAATTAGTATGGGACTATTACCAAAGTTTGACTGTCCAAGTGAAAAGTGCCAAGTGTGTGTTGAATCTAAGTTTTCTAAGCCTCATTTTAACTCAGTAGTTAATAGAGTCTCAGAACCTTTAGATTTAATACATACAGACATTTGTGATATGAAAACAGTACCTTCCAGAGGTGGTAAGAAGTATTTTATCACGTTTATAGATGACTGTTCGAGGTACTGTTATATTTATTTACTTAGTAGTAAAGATGAAGCTGTGAATGCTTTTAGAACTTATAAGTCTGAAGTTGAAAATCAGTTAAATAAGAAAATAAAAGTAATAAGAAGTGATAGAGGAGGTGAGTATGAATTTCCTTTTGAGGAAATTTGTACCGAGTTCGGTATTGTTCACCAATTTACCGCTCCTTATACACCGCAATCGAATGGTGTGGCGGAAAGGAAAAATTGATCCCTAAAGGAAACAATGAATGCATTGTTGAATAGTTCTGGTTTACCGCAGAATTTGTGGGGGGAAGCTATCTTGACAGCAAATTTTATTTTAAATAGAGTACCCCACAAAAAGACACAACAAACTCCCTATGAGAAATGGAAAGGCAGAATGCCTAACCTGAATTATCTCAAAGTATGGGGGTGTTTGGCTAAGGTGGTAGTTCCTAAACCTAAAAAGGTTAAGATAGGACCGAAAACTGTTGACTGTGTTTTTATTGGATATGCTCAGAATAGCAATGCATATCGATTTCTTGTTCATAAATCAGAGATCCCAGATATACATGTTAATACGATAATTGAATCAAGGGACGCTTCATTCTTTGAAAATACATTTCCGTATAACATAGTATATGAACCAATTGATAATAATAAGAGACCTCGAGATACTACATCTAGAAGTGATCCAATGGAGGATGAACCTAGACGTAGTAAAAGGCAAAGGACTTCTACGTCTTTTGGACCTGAGTTTCTGACATATTTATTAGAGAACGAACCTCGGACATATAAGGAAGCCGTGACATCCCCAAAAGCCCCGCTCTGGAAAGAAGCTATCAATAGTGAAGTTGAATCCATCTTGTCAAACCATACGTGGGAATTGGCTGACCTTCCTCCTGGTAATAAGCCATTACAATGTAAGTGGATATTTAAGAGGAAAATGAAAGCAGATGGTTCTATTGATAAATATAAGGCTAGGCTTGTCGTAAAAGGCTATAGACAACGTGAAGGTCTGAATTATTTTGATACTTATTCACCTGTCATGAGAATTACATCTATACGGATGTTAATTGTTATAGCAGCCTTGTATAGACTTGAAATTCATCAAATGGATGTCAAAACAGCTTTTCTAAATGGGGATCTAGAAGAAGAAATATATTTAGAGCAACCTGAAGGGGGGTTCATTGTTCCAGGACAAGAGAATAAAGTATGTCGGCTTATCAAGTCACTATATGGCTTGAAACAAGCACCAAAACAATGGCATGCTAAATTTGACAAAGTTATGTTGTCGAATGGTTTCAAGATTAATGAGTGCGATAAATGTGTTTACGTTAAGAACACTCATAATAGCTTTGCCATTTTATGTCTATATGTAGACGACATGCTTATAATGGGCAGTGATAGTGAGATTATCAAGAAGATCAAATGCTTACTCGCAAGTAAATTTGATATGAAAGATATGGGGATCGCAGATGTCATTTTAGGAATTAAAATCCGTAAAACGTCTGAAGGACTATCTCTATCTCAATCCCATTACATTGAGCAGATTCTTGAAAAAAGCAAGAATCTAGGCATATCACCAGTAAGTACACCGATAAATGTTAATTTACATCTTTCAAAGAATACTGGTGAAAGTAAGGCTCAAAATGAGTATGCCAGTATACTAGGCAGTTTAATGTATGTCATGAACTGTACTAGGCCGGACATAGCTTGTGCGGTTAGCAAGCTAAGTCGATTTACAGTTAGTCCAAATGAAAATCATTGGAAAGCTATGAAACATGTATTGAGCTACTTAAAGCATACTCAAGATTATGCTTTGCATTACACAGAATATCCAGCGGTACTTGAAGGATACTGTGATGCAAATTGGATAACCGGCACTAAAGATACAAAATCGACAAGTGGATATGTATTCACACTTGGTGGGGCAGCAATGTCATGGAAATCATCCAAACAAACTTGTATTGCTAGATCCACTATGGAATCAGAATTTATAGCTTTGGATAAAGCCGGTGAAGAAGTAGAGTGGCTTCGAAATTTCTTGGAAGATATTCCTAATTGGCCTAAACCAGTGCCGGATGTATGCATTCATTGTGACAGTCAAGCGGCAATTAGAAGGGCGAGGAATGTCATGTATAACGGTAAGTCTCGACACATACGTCGAAGACATGACACTGTAAGACAACTTCTTTCTAGTGGAATTATCACGATTGACTATGTGAAGTCAAAAGATAATGTTGCGGATCCATTAACAAAAGGCTTACCTAGAGAGATGGTTGTGAAAACATCGAAAGGAATGGGTTTAAGGCCTATAAATAAGTCGTCATAGCGGATACCCTACCTAGTTGACTGGAGATCCCAAGATCTAGGTTTCAAGGGACAACTAAGTTATGAAGACTGTGTAGAGTACTGTAATTTATTACTCATTCCTAGATGAAGACAGTACTAATATGTGAAGGTTAAGCGAAATCTTTTAATGATTCTGAAATTGAGTATGTGATATATATATATATATATTCAGAAATCACCTATGTGAGTGTGAAGTGAGGGCCGCTTCTATGAGAGTTGAAAAAGGCCGAATTCTCTAAAACACTTATGAGACCAGGCGGTGTTCATGGCCAAAACGAACACAACAGTGAGAACCAACTTTGTTTGAGAGAGAGCTGTGTGATTTCTATTGTCTAGGCTTACACCAAAGATCGACAGTTCAAAGACATCAAGTGTACTGATTGACCGAGTAATCCCGATAGGTTTCACTAGGGAAAGTTCAAAATCTCAGACTACTTATCCTGATGCAACTTTCTCTCATGGAATAATCGCACATTGCATTTCATGCATACACGAAGAGTCGTGATATCTGAACATCTCATTCATGTGGGGGATTGTTGGGATTTGATGAATAATTCCATGGGAAGTGAATGAGAAATTAAAGGAGGGAGAGTCCCACATAGGAAAAAGAGTAGATGGTGGATGGGTTTAAATATTGAAACTTCACAAATGGGTTTGGGCCCCAAGGGGCACCGCACTTTTGTGGACGGGGGAGGACCTACGCAAAGGTGGATCGGTCCAC
The DNA here is from genome assembly GCA_029784005.1 of Lenwebbia sp. NSW1173648. Lineage (NCBI taxonomy): Eukaryota > Viridiplantae > Streptophyta > Magnoliopsida > Myrtales > Myrtaceae > Lenwebbia > Lenwebbia sp. NSW1173648. The sequence continues at coordinate 25,104,754 of JARCGZ010000009.1, read as the reverse complement.
ACGCGCGCGCCGCCGCCGCCGCCGCCCGCCCGCTCGGCTCGGGTCGGGCCCAGGTCCAGGCGTTTATTTAATTTTTACTCCATCAATTTTATTTTTTATTCTATTCATTTTAAATTGAAGGGACACGATTTGAATAGACATGTTGGACATTCTTTTTCATCCGAACAGATATGATTGTTCGGTGTTGAGCGAATAGACATGTTAGACCGACGAACATGCATGTTCATTCGGAATAAAGCAAACGAACGTGTCTGTTCGAACAGAATAAGAACAGTTTTTTGGTTCGCATCCCTTCATCAATGGACATGTTCTGCTTCGCGACTCTTCACTTCATTGTCTATAAATACAAAGAGCGACCTTCACTTTAAAGACTACTGACATTTCTTCACAAGACATTACTCATCTTCATTTGTGCGATTGTTCTACAAATTTGCGTTCGAAGGAGTCTTTTGAAGACGTACCGCTTCAAAGGAACGCGATCCATTCTATCTTGGGAGACAATTGTCCGACGTCCTCGGGTACAGATTGAGGGGGCAAATTCGTCTTAAGGACACAACGACTTTCGTTAGGTTCGGATTAATATTCTGATTCTACTTCACGTTGGCTGCAGGTTAGTCATTTGTTCACATGTCTTTCTGTACGAACTTAGCCAAAGAGTAACGATAATAGCAGCATCATGAAAAGCTACTACAAGGACCCGGAAGCGAAGGTAAAGGCTTTCCGAAACGGGTGGTTCCTCACGGGAGACGTCGGCGTTGTCCACCACGACGGTTACTTGGAGGTAAAGGACCGGTCAAAGGACGTGATTATTTCCGGCGGGGAAAATATCAGCAGCGTCGAGATAGAGAACATGCTCTATCGGCACCCAAGGGTCTTGGAGGCTGCGGTCGTGGCGATGCCGCATCTGCGGTGGGGCGAGAGTCCATGCTCGTTCATTAGCATCAAGAAGAACCCAAAATGCGAAACCGGCGACGTGAAAGAAGCAGAGATCCTATCTTTTTGCAGGAAGAATCTTCCAAGTTTCATGGTTCCAAAGAAGGTGGAGTTCCTGCCGGAGTTGCCCAAGACTTTCACAGGTAAGATCCAGAAGTTCCAGCTGAGGGCCCTGGCGAAGACGATAGTCGTCGCAGAGGATGTTCCCACCTCCTCGCTTGCATTGTCTCGTCTTTGAAATCAGACAGTAGTGGTTGTAAAAAGATTACTTTTGAGGCTCGCGGGTTCCAAAGAAGAATGCTAGACAGACGAAGAGTGGTTTATTCTAGGGTGTCGGAAGTGAACCAAGAACTGAACCATAAATCGAACCAAACTGAATTAAACTGAAATTTCATACAATTTCAGATCAGTTCGGTTTTAGTTCAGTTAGTAAAAAAAATCATATTTTTTTTACCAGTTCGGGTCTTAACTTTAACTGTCCAAATAGGCAAACCGCTGTGTTGCTTTCGTTCTCGGTTCTTTCGAATCATGGTCGACGAAGCACTGGAGACAGGTGTAGAAGACGAGCTTGGCGATCGCCTTGCATTGTTTGCAGACCGGCCTCGTCTGGAACAAGTAGCAGCAGACGAGGAAGTCCTCGAACGTGAGATAACCGTCGCGGTCGGCGTCGAGCTCGGACGCCAAGTTGAGGGTCGAGCACGGGTGGCGCCGCTGGAGGTGCTCGCCGAACGCCTTCTTGGAGACGCGGCCCAGTTCGGTCTTGCTCAAGGTCGAGAACTCGGCCCGCGCGGTGTTCTTCGATCCTGGGTTCTTCTCAAAGAAGGAGGAAGCGGCCAAACGGATGTCTTCCATTTGCGATGCTGCGGGTAATGTGTCCTTGTCGTACGTTCTGCAAAACTGGTCCTCTGCTTTGTAAGTCTTGAAGTCTTCGTCAACCTCGATCCCCATCGTGGGGGTCATTTCATGCATCAGTCTCAGTCTTACATCTCCAGCGTCGACTTTTCTCGAGCCCGCAGGAACTTTTGTCATGGAGTGGACTGTGTGGTAGCATTTGGGGCAGAGATCGTAGGTCGGCCCTTTCGACTTGTCGTCGACGAAGCACTGGAGACAGGTGTAGAAGACGCTAAAAAAAGAAAAAAAACGAAAATCGAACCGAGAACCAAACCGAACTAAAAAGTTTAGTTCGGTTCGGTTCAGGATGAGTTTTGGTTCAGTTCAAGTATATTCCTAAACGGTTCAGTTCAGTTTAATTTTTCAAAAAATTGAACTGAACTGAACCATTGACACCCCTAGTTTATTCTAGTAGAACTCTCGCAGGATCATGTAAAATCGCCAGAAAAGCTAAGAAACTTTTGACTCCTAAACGATATAGCAGGCGGTTCACTTTTCTAAATACATATCTAAGCTTGTCGGGGCGTTCTGTAAATCAGTTTCATGAACTTTCATCCCTAACACTACTCTTATTTCATAAACTCAGGCTCCTGCTAAGCTGGAGTACTCGACGATCCATTTAACCCCGTTTATGACTCAAAGCTAGCCATCGCTAGACAGCGGACGGCCTATGCAATGCTCACGAAACCGATTAATCTGATGAACGTGGTCCAGAGAAAACTAAACACCCAAAAGGGTGTCAACAACGGTTAGTTGAGGGGACAGAACCAGTTCATCTGTTTATTTTCATAATACGGGCCATATTCTTCTATCATATATATAGTCAACCAACTTTTTATATGTTGTAGTGTCGGGTTTGTTTGGGTTGATCATACCGAGAAACTGATTGTGATATCTAACCAATCTATACATATCTTTTCGTGTTTTATTAAGGTGTGGTTCATGTTCGCCATCGATAAAAATGCTTGAATGTCCCTGGCTCCGCCCTGATAGGATTGCAGGGCGCAACGCCTCCGGAATGCTAGATGGCTTTTATAGTTTAGCTCGTATTTTATTGATAGTTTGGGCTTTGACCCTTGAATAGCTAATGTCATATATAAAAAATCTATTTCACTTGTAATTGAAAGTTGTAACAGAAAGCTGTGATGTGCTAATTAAAGTAGAATCTTTTGTTGGATGTAGCCCTAATTCAAAGCCGAATTAGGATAAACCTTGTGTCTCGATTTCTCTTTCTCACCTTTTCTTCATATTTCATTGTGTTTGTTTCCCTAATCTCAACAAATAGTATCGGAGCCAGTGGTTGATTGGTAGCCCCCAATCTGTTCCGGTGTTTGGTGAAGGAAAGAATCTGGTGACCAGCACGATTTTCGGGCAGTGGGCGTTGTGGTGTAGCAATGCGGTCCCGATAGCAGACTTCATTATTCGGTCTGGAGAAATGGATAGGGGATGAAGTTGGGCATAAGTATACATGGATTAATGGGGAGCAGTCCTAACACTAAGCTCACACGGGGAGGACAAGATTGTTAAGATGCACATATGAGTTGTATTAGAGAAGTCTCACATCGAAAAATTGGTGTGATGTGGAGCAATTAATATATCAAAGTTGGCCTATATAACTTATTGACATAAGCTTTGGGTGAATGTAGGTCTAACTAGATATGTTGACGGACTCCGACTTGAGCTCCCTATTGGCGATCTCACCAGATGAAGTTATCGAACTTATGTCGAGCGCTCCCAGGTCGAAGAATTGATGTGGCGTGAAGCAATTAATATAGCTCTCAACTATACCTTCAAGTTTTAGCCCAAAGTAACTGACACCAAGTCAGGAAGATAATGTTACTATAGAAGAGAAGGTATTGTATGGTTTATTGGTTATAGACCATGTAATATTTTGTAGTGGTGGAAGGTCATTAAGAGTGACGAGCGTGAAAATCTTGTGTACCATAGATTCATTAAATTGAATTAGGTATTATCAGGGTTATTCCATATCGATTGTGGAATGGGCTAATGATTAGTTTATAAGTAAAACGGTTAGCATCACTTTTGAGCTAGTTTTTTTTTTTTTTGTGTGTGTGTGTGGTAGAGGCCCAAAATCACCTAACATGGTATCATGGGAGATACGGGTTTGTTGTTGCACTGATCCAGGTTGGATGTGTGAGGGAGACCATCCAACAAGTGTGTGAGTTTTAATAGGATTTGCTTTTCTAGAAGAAAAAAGGGAGAGAACAACAACAACAAAAACCCTTAAATGCGGAATTTTATTGTATCTTTGTAAAGGCAGATTCCTATTTTATTTATTTTGGGGAAAATTTCAAAAAAGGGGCCTTTAGTGCTCTCAATTTATCAAAAAAATGTATGAAATGGACATTGTTTCAAATAAGGGCATGAAGTGCCGTCTTTGTTTTAAAGATCAGGGATATTTTCGTCTTTTACTTTTTAAAATTTGTTCCTTTTTTTTTTTTTTTTTCTTTTTCTAATTCCTTTTCTGTTTCCTCTCCCCTCTCCCACCCATCGCCGGCCTCAGCTTCTCTTCAACAGTGGGCATCAGCTTGCTCTCTCCTCCGGACGTCCCTGAGCTACACCAAATCAAGAATCGACCCAACTTAGCAAAGACCCCGCAAACGTTCGACAAGAAGCAAGAACCACTCATTTTTGCCCATTTGACCCGAAAAAGTGGCCCACGCCCGCTGGAAAAATCAAGAACCGGGAAGAAAACAGCCATGTTCTGTACTTGGTGAGGAACTCCGAAATGGGGTGAGAGCAGAGGATCGGAGACTTCTCGCCCGGGCGATACGAGCAATTCCTCGTAGGTGATCACGGGCATGGTCTTCTTGAAGGACTCGCGATCGGTCTAGACGTGGCGGCGCACGTACTCGACGCGAGCATTGCGGCAGAGGATCTCGGCGAGGACCCGCCTCTGGACCTCGTCGGCGGCCGTGACGTCCTCGATGAACTGGAGGGCCTTCTTATTCTTGTCGAGGAGGTTGTGGTCAGCTGGGAGTTGAGGAGGTAGGAGATGGAGACGAGGGAGGCGTAGAAGGGGGTGGATCGGAAGGTGACGTAAGAGCGGCAGGAGTTGCGGAGCCCGTTGCAGGCGAAGCCCTCGGTGAAGTTGTCGTTGGTGGTGTCGTAGTAGGCAAGCTGCTTGTTGTTGACGTAAACTTGCTGAGAGAGGAGGAGGCGAGGTTGGTGGAGGAGGAGGAGGAGGAGAGAGCGTAGAGAGAGATGGCGGACTCCATGGATTCCTCTGTTGCTCAAAAGAAGAATTGGAGTTGTTGGAGGAGGAAGAAGAAGAAGAAGACGACGACGCGAACGACCTGCAATGGAGGAAGGGGAAAAAAGGGAAAAGGAAAATGGAAAAGAAAAGAAAAAAAAAAAAGGGAGAAAAAGGAAAGGAAAATGGGAAAAAATTATAAAATATAAACAGACGAAAATACCCCTATTGAAGCCCTTTTTTGAAATAAAGATGGCACTTCAGGTTCTTATTTGAAACAAGATCCACTTCATGTCTTTTTTTTTTTTTTTAAACAATAGCACTAGAGGCTGTTTTTCGAAATTTTCCCTTTATTTTGGACAAACAAAAAAGGGCTAGTGGTAGAAAAAGAATTTGTGAGGAAGTTAAGAATTGTGCAGGAAAAGGAAAAAAAAAAACAAAGTGAGATATGCGTCAAATAAGGAGAGATTTTGGTGATTTTCTGCTTTCGACCTTGACTTTCTGAAAGAAACTAAAGATATCATCCCCTCATGCACTACAGATTATGATGCTACTGAACTATAGTAATTACTAATCGAGTGGTTGGATGTTAGGACTTAGCGCTTAAAATTTTTCCTATTCGTGAGGTTTGTTGCAAAGTATATTGCCGCTCAAGCGGATTGATCCTCAGCCATTATATGGACTTTCAGACTGAATATGGAGATCCGCCAAGGACTATGTTTTAGGATTGAGATTATTTTAACTAGTCTAAAGAAATTGCCCATGATCACTATATGCTTGCTATACATTGTTTAAGCATTTTGCAGAAGAACTGTCATTGCATCAGTTGTCAAGTCAAATGGTTCACGTTCTAGCATTCTTCTCTGGATTATTCTCGGTTGGGAAGAAGAAAATTTTCAAGTATATGATGCGCTTTAGGAATCTCTATTTATCATGCAAAAACGTGAAGGTAGAATATAAAGAGTTCACACTTGCACATTACATTGTTTTCACCGGAAGCCAGATGTGGGTATCCTATTGAAAATAGATAAAAGTCTCCAAGGAGGAGAAGCCAGATGTGGGTATCCTATTGCACAAAGAAGCCGAGAATTTCCACTAAGGTGTCTGCCAATCCATTCCCTGCCTCAGTGATGACTTCCGGCAGTGAATCCCAGTCGGGGTCGGGGTCGGGGCCGGGGTCTCCGCTCACACCGGCCTCCGGAGCTTGCCCACCAGCCAGTGCATCTAATTGTTGAACTATTGCCTCGTTCTCATTCCATCCTTCTTTTATTGCTCCAAATAACAACCCAGTCGCAGCGCCTTGCACCGCCGATTGTTGGAGTTCCTCCTGATCATCGCCAGCGACAATGAAGATATTCATGAGTTATAACCCATCTAACTGATCTCGTTTTTCTCTTACCAGACCTCGAGAGGGGCTAAGCTTGTTATTATGGCACCATATCCCTCACGCCACATGAACCCCTAGGTAGACCCGAAAGCAAAACAAGATCTTTTTCGTCGTAATGCTTCCTAGAGAGAACAACATGGAGTTTTCTGAAAGAAACGAAAGAAGGAAAAGTGAAAGAAAGCAGGAGGATTTACCCAGTTGACCTGCTGGAATCTCCTCCTTTGCAGCAGCTCGAAATTGTCCACGAAACTGTTGTGTTGCGGGTGGTCGAAGGCCTTGGCGCGGTAACAAGCGAGGCAGACATTGAACGTCGGGTTGTTTGGCGACTTGCAGTCGTCGAAGCAGGGAAGGCAGGTATAGTACACGCTCCTGAGAATGTCGCGGCAGTGAGAGCAGTCGCCTCTCGTGTCCATCAGATAGTACAGCACGCGTACGTCGTCCTGGTCAAGATGGCCCTTCCCGCCCCTGTCCAGCTGGCGGAAGAGGGCCTTGGAAGTGCAGCGCCGCGACCTCTCCACCACCAGGGTCTTAAAAGTTTCGTAATCCACCTGGTTGTCGAAAGCAAAGTCGACGCGTTCCCTGATCGCCTCGATGGCCTTCTTGAAGTTGCTGTTATCGCGGTAGTGCACTTTCGCAGCAGCCCTGAGTTCTTCCATTGAGCTCTTCTGAGAAGGGATCGGTTAGACGGTTGTCGTCTGTTGTTGTTGTTTTCGTAGATGTTTTGTTGTTAAAAACAATGGTGACTACAAAGGCAAAGTTGAGATATTTTAAGGAGCTCAATCTTTGTTACAAGGGCCGAAGATTTGACGTCATGTCGCATTTATTTATTACAATTGCTGGAGATGAGATGAGATGAGAAGAGAAGCTTCTGCTCAACTATACACTAGAATCGACGCGTGCGACGCGCCATACGCTTTTGTAAGTGAATTTGACGGTGGGTGTTTTCGGACGATTCTACGATTTTAGCATTTGAAAAAAGAACTTTTTATCGGAAGAAATTTCAGTTTTAAATACACAGATACGTTGCATTCCTTGGTATGTAATCAGTCTATGCTCAATGTCATTCATACGTGATTGACGTGCTTGTTCACAATCGACGGCTGTCTCTCTCTCGGCCGAGCCGCCGAGTTTGAAAGTTACTCACCGCCGCCACCGGGGGTTCGTGGAAAAGGGTGCTAAGTCGATACAAATCTCCTAGATGACTTGCGATGCACGTTGTGATGCGCGTTATGTCTTTTTCGCCGAAGCATAGGACAAGAGTCTTGCCAACCTTTCAATGATTTCCTCGTTCAACTCCTAGGGCGTTGCCATACCATGTTATGCAGAGCAGACTTGACATGTTCAAAGTCTTTCTGGGATGTAACCGGTCCGAGATGACAAGTTCCTGTGGGCTCGAGAAAAGAAAATAAACAAGATGGAAAAAACGTAATGGGGATTCAAGGTTGACGAAGACTTTGATTTCAACACTTTAAAGCAGAGAGGAATAGTCTTGCAGAACGTACGAGAAGAACACATCACCAATAGCATTGGCAATGGAAGACATCCGTTTGGCTGCTGCATTGTTCTTTGAACAGAACCCGCCGCTGAAGAACATCGCACAGACCGAATTCTCGACCTTGACCCAGACCAAACAAGGCTGGGTCGCCAAGAAGGCCTTCGACGAGCACCTCCAGCGGCACCGGCCCGGGTGCTCGAGTAGCAAGTTGGCGGCCGAGCTCGACGCCGACGGCGATGGTTATCTCACGTTCGAGGACTTCCTCGTCTACCGCTACTTGTTCCAGACAAGGCCGGTCTGCGGCCATTGCAAGGCGATTGTTAAGCTCGTCTTCTACACCTGTCTTCAGTGCTTCGCCGACGAGTTGAAAAGGCCGACCTATGATCTCTGTCCCAGATGCTACCTCAGCAAGAAGTTTTCTCATCCGCACAATCGGTTCCTTGATAACTGTGCCATGGTCCGCAATGTCCGGAAGCCGCCCAAGGCTGTTTCGGTATGTGTCCTAAACATTGCCTTTTAACTCCTCTTCTCTTAGTTTACCAGCTTCTTAAGATCACCATGGCCCGTTCCATGTATTTCCAGCTCAAACCACTTTTTTTTTTATCTTAGTGAAAGGATCCAATCCAAGTAGAAGGTAACATTGAGATTGTTTGAAGTACCGATAGCATTTGCTGCATTGTCAGATAAATAAGTTGTTCTAGTAAGAAATTTAAGCATGCTGGTACGATTGGTCTTGCGTGAATGAAAGAAACCGAATCCATTGGTCGCGTCGAATTAAACCGCAAACATGAAGTCATCCCCACCGGGATCTGTATAGTGATCCCAATTATCTCGATTGCGTTTATATGTAGCTAGACTTGAGGGAGCATAGGTCCTCTCGGGGTTAGGACATAGCCGTACTGGCTACATGAATTTGATGTGAAAACCCGTCGAAAAGGCTAATGAATCTTCAATGTCGTCGCTTTTTCGACAGACTGGGGCTAAGGTGGCGACGATAGCGGGAGTTGGATTGGCCGCTAATGCAATGGGCAAAGGAGTCATTGACGCATTCTTGCCGGGCTCAGGCAATTGAAGAAGTGCTCGACCACTGAAACGAAGTACTACATAATAGTCCCTGGAGATTCAAAAGCCATTCTCCGGATCAGCTTTAGAATAGGAGGGGCCATAGATTTGTTCCTGAATTTCTTTGACAAGTGACCAGTGAGATGGAAGAATTGAAAGACCGGTTCTGCTTTTAATGGGCACAACGTTGTTGGGACTTTGGACTCGCAAACTTGGCGTTTAATGGGCATAATGTTGTTTGGCTTGGACCTATTGTCGCGACCTAAAATTAGAAATTTCAGGTTTATGGATTATTAGGTTAATTAAATTAACTAACATAACTCGGACTCTCCCAAATCCTACCAAATCGTAACTTTGGTTCAAGTAATTAATGCAAATGATTTTCATATTAGAGTCGCCACTAATCAATTTATGGTAGGCTGATTAGACACCTAAATAAAGTATCGGGAGAAATACTTTCTTCCTACGAACCAGAGATCAATGAGTTCAGGGACTTGATTACGCTAATATTTCTATTAACGCCATTTCGGTACCTTTCATTTCAATGAAAACCATCTGAGTTGGCAACCCTCGAGGATTCTGATTTAAAGCTCCAAAGGTGCAACTATTTTTGGATTTTTTATTTAATGCAATGCATGAATGTAATTGTGTTCTAATAACACAATTATTCTAATGATATGATGAGTGACGACCATCCTAATATGACATGAATGTGCAACAATCAATCCATTTTTTTTTTTGAAATTTTCGAATCTTAGTGACGTGCAAAACAACATAAATTCTAACCTACATGTTATGCTAAAATGGCATGAACTTAATTCAAATGGCATGTGACAGTAGACTAAACTAAATCTATTAGATTAAAATGAATGAACCTTGACATAATTCTAAATGACGTACGAATGCGACATGGCATCAATGACGTGGCAGGGCTAATGACATGATGGATAATGCGACATGAAAAAAGTAGCATGACGACCTATGTGATATGACAGACTTTAATGACATGGCAAAGCTGTATGACATTGCTAACCAATGCGGCATGGGAATGACAGGACTGTTATGCAACTAAGCCTGTATGATATACAAGTAAAATGAAATGCTCATCTACATGAATAAATGGAATGTTCTAAACTATATGCGAACTATATGAATGAGATATTTTTTTTTTTTTGTTGTATTTTTGAATGAATTTTCAAAATTGCTGAAATTTTGACATGAGTCGGTTAAAGATTATCCTAAAAGAATTAGAATTAACTTTCATTAAATCTCATAATCTTTAAAAAATCTTTACTCGATTCACGAATTGATCTTCGAATTTGTTTGATTTATTGCCCGAAACCGACGAGATCTTCCTAATTCAAGATTAGATAAAACCTTATCTGCCAATTTTTTTAAGACGGGTGACAAATCAAATCAATCAAAGATAATGCATGATCTTTTACGAAAATATTTTCCGATTCGAATTATATGACGGATTGGATCGAGGAATCAAATCTAGTGGTTAAGATTAGATATCTCGATCCCCATGCCATCGAGACAAATCTCGGGGTCGAGATTAGTCCGAATTTATACGTTGTCGGTAGGGAATCACCCATTATTCGAAACGATTTTTCCAAACTAAGAAATATGCTAAAGATATCAATAAAATTCGAATAGGCAATTGTCACATATTGCAATATCAGCAGATAAAATTTTGCCTAACCGAAATATCACTCAATATTCCCCCCATATTCACTCAATATTCAAATTGAGCAAACGAATCTCAGAATATTTTAAAATAAAGATCGTTACCTAATTCCGAGATAATGTTGCCAAATTTTGAACCTCCTTGGATTGGCACGGATTGCGATCAGTGGCGGTGGTCTCTCGGATGTAGGACTCAGGTTGCTCTTGGATGTAGCCTTGCTGATGGATGATTACGAAGGCTGTTCGACCAACCGTGGTGTCGATAGCAAGGTTGGTATGAAGAATTGTCGGATGTGCAGTTCGAGAATGACACCGCTGGAGGCAAACATCGTGACAGGTGCAAGGCGTCACCGGGACCGCAAGGGACAGCTTCACAGGTTCGTCGACTTAAGAGCAAAGGCGTTGTTGAACATTGGGTAGAGGGAAAGAGCCACGTGAAGCAAAAACCTAGAAGATAAAGAGACTTTTCCCATTTTTCTTTAATGCACCCACCTCTCTTTTGTCTTTTTCTTGTACGTGCAGGCGTTGAAGTCTTCCAAGTGGGTGTGAATCAGAGAAGAAAGAGCTAGAGACCTAGAGAGAGGCCCCTTTTGTTTAACTTTTTCTCTCTCCTCATTTTTTGGATGAAGCCTCTCTCTTTTTCTTTCTACGCCGTAACGGAGCTCTCCAGAATTCTCTCCTCTCTTCTTCACTCTCTCTTGTGCGCTCAGAATTGGTGAGCTTTTTTCTCGACGAAGCCCCCTGTCCCCTTTATCAGCGTATCGATGGTCTCTTTTATAGACCCAAGAAAATTCCCCACGATCCCGAATATTATGCACTCGTGAAATCTCTTGATCAATGGGGATTTTTTTTTGTGAGAGGTTAATCCGCAATCTTTTCTAAATTACTGAATTTTTGCTCTAAACCGAGATTTTCCTGCCTCGAAAGTAGTCCTCAATCACGCCTAGAATGATTCCTGTCGATTGCCCATATCACTTTTGATATCCCACGGTTCGGATTTCTTCCCTGAAAATTGTGAGGAATTATGCCAAATAAAAAAGAATCTCAGTATAATTGGCCAATTGATTTCCATAATCTGTCCAAGTTCAAAAACCCTACATACACAATTTCGACCATATAAATGATTAAAGGACTTGGCCGTACATTCAATGTGTGGGCTTCAATTTATCAGATTAAACCGAGAACCTCCATCACTTAAACCCGTCCACTGCTGGTCCAAATAAAATGCAAATGCTATGCATAAATGACAAAATTAAATATGAATGATGAACTAATTATTTTTGGTAGAAACTAAAAATAATTCCTGATTTTTTATGCAAATTAATGATTAAAAAATTTAGTCAAAATTTAGGTGTCAACAGCTGCCCCTCTTTGAGTGGAGGCTCGCGGAGGTTTCGCTTAAAGATAAAATTGAACCCTAAATTTTGACCATGCAAATGATGAATGATGAATTTTTGGTGGGAGTTTTAATCTCATTTTCTGTGATGCATGATATGTAAAAGATGCAAACAAGAAGGAACGCATGTCAAAGTTTCTTACTTCCTGCATAGCGGTAAAAGAGTCTTACATACGGATCGCATACAAAAGTTCCCAAATGAGGGAACGCTTTGTAATGCTGTGAATTCCTTTGATCGCCAAACTTCTATTCCACTCGAGGTGAGGTTCTCAAAGTACTGGGTCGCCTGTCTGTTATCTGTAGTTTCCTACAGATGCGAAACAACACATGATATGATTTAGGAACAAATGATAAATTGGGGATGTGTTGCCTATACCACTTGGCAATCACGAAAAAGATTATGCCACCTAATCCACTCGGTGAACATGGGATTGGTTGTGCCACCTATTCCACTTGGTGATCACAAAATGAAGATCGTGCCGCCTAATCCACTCGGCGAGCACGAAAGCGGGCCGTGACATCTAATCCACTCGATGAACACGAAAAGGGGTTGTGACACCTAATCCACTCAGTGATCACAAAATGAAAATCGTGCCGCCTAATCCACTCGGCGAGCACAAAATGAAAAATCATGCCGCCTAATCCACTCGGCGAACACGAAAAGGGGTTGTGACACCCAATCCACTTGGTGAACACAAAATGAAAAATCATGCCGCCTAATCCACTCGGCGAACATGAAAAGGGTTTGTGATGCCTGAGCAAACACAAGGGATAAATTCAAGGGATGAACATTCGAAAGGTACGTGCTTCCAATTCCACTCAATAGATATGCAATGAAAAACAATGTTACCTGTTTCATTTGGTGAATGAAGGGATGCGTGCTACCCATTCCACTCGGTAAACACGTACTGAAAAGCAATATCACCTGAGACGGAGTTAAGATGACACATATGCATGGGTAAAGGGCTCAGAATTCACGAATCTGCCTGCATTACCAAGCTTCAGCAGGGAATTTGACAATAAGGAAAACAGTTTCATCCTTTTGACAAATTGATCATTTTGAATGAGGAACCTTCAGTCAGAAATGACTTTCACTCACTCTCTTGAAAAAGCCCTTTTTTAAAACCCGACCATTGATGCGGGTGTCAGAATCACTCAAACTCTTTTCATCATGCCTGAGAAGGGTTCGGATATTCTCGGAATCAGTATAACCTGACCAATCTGAGAGGTCTTTATAAGGATGAAATACGGGTTTGGTCAAAGATTTAACAAAGGGGACTCATGTGAGTCATTTGGCTTTGAAAGAATTAACATCACCAGTTGCTTCGGGTTTAAAAGTCAGGAACCCTGAAACATGAGATAGAAAAATCTTACTCGCACTTCTTCGAGCAACATTTATAAACATTTGAAACCCTATGTCAACTCAAATGCTCTAAATCTGAAGAGGCTTCAGTAAGGATTGTAACGTAGGCTTAGGTAGGCTTGAAATGAATGGCCTATTTATAACAAAGGGGGTACATCAAAGAATGGGAATTGGTGACCATCCAATCTTCATGTTCCTTCCACCACAGATTCTTACTTTGATCATTTTCAATGACATTCTGAGAATTGCTGGTGTCTGTTGACAAATGCTCCACAAATTTTCTTTCTTTGAGGAACTTCTGAGTGACTTCTTTTGAGGAAACATCTTTGCACATCATTTCTGCTGAGACCTCTCTCTTCCTCTTCGTTCTTTTTTCGAATTTTTCTTTGAGAGAAATCTTTCTCTTTTCCTTTCTTTTTTTCTTCTTTCTTTTTCTTTCAAGGGAGTTTTTTTTTTTTTTTGAGAGGGAGAGAGGACCTCGCTTGCTGGAATCCTTTTACACACTTTCTTTGATGGATTTCCTTCTGAGCCTCCATTTGCCCCAAAGTCACTTCAATCTTCATTTAAACTGACGCTTTGAGACGATCCCTCTGATTCACCATGGGAATAATCACCAATCTGGGTTGAAATGAAACCATCGTTCAAATTGGGTAAGCAAAGGGTATGGTGTGTAGGGATATAGAAAGAAATGCTCTTCGTCATTTCTGAGGCACTTGAGCTAACACAGAATTCTTATGCAGTAAATATACTCGAAGATTGATGCAAGTAAAAGCAAGAAAATTCTAATCATTTCTGATTTTTCGAGAAATTGCCCCAGTGTGGAGTTGTTCCTGACAGGGATAAGAAATGAATCTCCGTTCAAAGGGTTAGCAAAGAAAAACCCGTGGTGTTTAGATAGAGGAAATGAATGCCACTCATCACTTTGGTCATCATACTTTTCTCGAGATAACCTTTTACCTTAGCAGCACGGAAATTTTCACTCAACTTGCACTGGGGAATAAATATTCAGGACGTGTATGGAAATGGACTTGCCTTTCATCGTTCTGAGGTTTCTCATTCAATATAACCACTTCAAAAGAACGAAACAGACTACCTGATTATACTTTCCCAACAAAGATTGGCAAGAGGGATAAGACAAGAAAATTAATGCACATGAAATTCAGACTGATATTAATCAGAAAAAGAAATCAGAATGAGTACAAATCAAGTGTAATATTTCTTTACAAAATCGTAGTTAACAGGGCTAGAGAAAACACGACCATCCATCTCGGCTAGGATCAGAGCACCTCATGGAAGTACCTTCTTCACAACGTATGGGCCGCCATAATTCGGAGCGAACTTCCCTTCCGGAAGAGGGACTATTGGCAACAATTTTCGTAAGATGAGGTCATTTACCTGAAAATGCCGAGGTCTAACCCTTTTGTTGAAAGACTTAGCGACCCTTTGCTGGTAACACTGGCCATGACATAGCGCTTTAAGTCGCTTCTCATCAATCATGTTCAACTGGTCCAATCTCCGCTGGATCCAATCAGCCTCCATCAATTGAACCTGCGAAAGAACACGTAACGATGGAATCTCTACCTCAACTGGTAGAACTGCTTCCATGCCATACACAAGGGAATACGGAGTTGCCCCAGTAGGTGTTCGGATAGAAGTTCGATAGGCCATAAGTGCAAAGGGTAATCTCTCATACCAATCACGATAGTTCTCAGTTGTTTTAGCCAAGATCTTCTTGATGTTCTTATTGGCTGCTTCGACCGCTCCATTCATCTGTAGGCGATATGGGGAGGAATTCGGGTGTTTGATCTTGAACTCCTTAAACAACCCATCTACCAGCTTATTATTCAGATTAGACCCATTGTCAGTGATTATGGCCTCAAGCGCACCATATCGAGCAATGATGTCACGGCAGATGAATTTTACCATGTTTCGTGCCGTAACCTCTGTATAGGACATAGCTTCAATCCACTTCGAAAAATAATCGATAGCGACCAAGATAAATCGATGTCCATTTGACGCCTTAGGATTGATCAGGCCAATCACATCAATGCCCCACAGAGAAAATGGCCATGGTTCAGACATCTGATGTAACTCGTTTGGGGGAACGTTGATCTTATCACCATGAATTTGGCACTTGTGACAACTCCGGACATGCTGGATGCAGTCACTCTCTAACGTGAACCAGTAGTAGCCCAACCTCATTATCTTCCTTGCTAACATATGACTATTCATGTGCGGACCGCATATCCCTTCATGCACTTCTAGCATCAGGCGGACAGCTTCAGCTGAGTCGACACACCTTAATAAGACCGAATCATATGACCGCTTGTATAAGCTCTCTCCACTCAAGAAGAACTTTGATGCCATTTTCTTGATGTACTTCTGGTCAGACATGATACTCTTTTCGGGAAAATCTTGTGTTTGAAGGTATGTTTTGATGTCATGATACCATGGCTTGCCGTCAGGCTCTTTCGTCATAGTCATACAATAAGCCGGCTTTTGTAAGACCTCTATCTGTAAAGGTTCAACTTCTAACCCACTCGTGACTTGTAGCATTGCTGACAGCGTGGCCAAAGCATCTGCGAACTAATTTTGAGTTCTAGATAGATATTCAAATGAAATGTCTTCGAATTCCTCAACTAGTTCCTCCAAATAGGCGTGATAAGGCTGCAGCTTGGCATCTCTGGTTTGCCATCTACCTACGGTCTGAAGAATGATCAAGGCTGAATCTTCAAACACCTTAAGTTGAGTTACCCCCATCTCGATTGCAACCTGCAACCCGAGAATGCATGCTTCATACTCAGCGATATTGTTTGTGCAAGGAAATATTAGTTTTATAGCCACGAGATAGTGTTGTCCGCCTGGGGATATTAAGACTGCCCCAATGCCTGACCCAGACAGATTCACGGCTCCATCAAAATACATGGTCCAAACATACTCATCAATCGGCATGATTCGGTCCTCTAGAGGGTCAATATCTTCATTTGGCTCAGGATTCTCGGCTAGAATATCACCGATCACTCGACCTTTGACGGATTTCTGTGGCACGAATTGAACATCAAATTTCGAAATTAGGATTTGCCATTTTGCAAGCTTTCCGACCAAGGCGGGTTGGTTTAACAAGTATTTGATGGGATCACACTCCGTTACAAGGAGTATCTGATAGTGCAAAGTGTATTGTCGAAGCCTGTGCAATATCCATACTAGTGCCGCGCAAGTTTTCTCAGCTTCTGAGTAATTTAGTTAGGAGGTGGTAAACTTCTTGCTCAAGTAGTATATAGCACGCTCTTTTCCATCATCCGGGCTTTTCTGAGCTAACATCGCACCCAGAGATTCACTATGAATAGTGAGATAAAGGATCAAAGGCTCCCTTGGTGTTGGTGGAACAAGCACCGATGGGTTCATCAAGTGATGCTTTATTTTCTCAAACGCCTGCTCGCACTCTTCGTTTCACTTGATCAGAGCATTCTTTTTTAGGAGTCTAAGGAATGGCTTTGCCATCTCGGATAGCTGAGAAATGAACCGAGCTATGTAATTTAGCCTGCCCATGAGACTTCGGACTTCTTTCACGGACTTGGGAGGCTTGACCTCGCAAATAGCCTTCACTTTGGATGGGTCAATTTCAATGCCTTTGCTACTGACAATGAATCCGAGCAACTTACCTGAGGTCACCCCGAACACGCATTTGGCTGGATTGAGGCGCAATTTGAACTTCCGAAGCCTATCAAACAGCTTCTTCAAAGTTTCCACATGATCTTCTCCACCCCGAGTCTTTGCGATCATATCGTCGACATAAACCTCGATCTCCTCATGGATCATGTCATGGAATAGAGTTACCATTGCCCGTTGATATGTTGCCTCGGCATTTTGAGACCAAAGGGCATCACTTTATAATGGAACAATCCCCACGGGGTGGTGAATGCTATTTTTATCTTATCCTCCTCATTCATCAAGATTTGGTTATAACTAGAGAACCCGTCCATGAAAGAGAAAAGCTCAAATCCGGCGGTACTGTCCATGAACACATCAATATGAGGGAGTGGAAAATCATCCTTTGGGCTAGCTTTGTTCAAGTCACGATAATCTACACAAACCCAAACTCGGCCATCCTTTTTCATCACCGGGACAATGTTGGCCACCCAGTCAGAATACTGGGAAACTTCAATGAACCCCACCTTCAGGAGCTTCATAACCTCTTCCTCAATCTTCTTTGATAATTTTGGTTTAGCCTTCCGAAGTTTCTGCTTCTTAGGTTTTATCGATGGATCTGTCGGTAAGCAATGTTCGACTATCGATCGATCTAAACCCGGCATGTCCGCATAGGACCAGGCAAATATGTCTTGATACTCTTTCAGAAGTTCAGTCAGACATTCAGCCATATCTTTGGGGAGACTTGCCCCAATCTTCACCTCTTTGGGACTCTCCATATCACCGAGATTGATTGATATGGTTTCTTCAATAGTCGGAGGTTTAGATTCTTCATGATACTCCAAGTTTCGTCGTATTTCTTCGGCATCGGAGTTAGAATCATTTGAGTCATGAATATCACCCGAGTCATGTATATTGCATACATTTGGATCCACTAGTTCCCCATCCCCAAGCTTGCCCCTGAAACATAAGGTAAAGGAATCAGAAAAACAAACAGGGTTTAACACATGCATGCTCTTGCTCTATTTTTTGAAAAATTCTCTTTTTTTTCTCTTTTTTTTGTGAAGATTTTGGGACAAGAAATCTTGAGAAGCCCGACCCTCAGTGCTTACCATAGATGAAATTTTGCTCAATCATTGGCTATTATCATCGGGTCAGTTTGGTATACTTTAACAATATTCTTTAAAATGATGAAAAACTTCTGTAATTTTATTGATAATGAACCAAAAAAATGACATCTTATTGAAAAGGGAAATCCTAAAATGCAACAAGAAATGAAATGAACAAATGCTAGAAAGCAATAAGTTTTCCCACGTAGGGGAAAGTGAAAACATAAAGATGCTAATCTGAGTACAACCCCTCTAGTGGATCATCGAACACGGTAATAACGGACGGCCTTGGAGGTCTCTTGACAAGGTAGGGCTCATCCTCTTTTGGGTCATCCATATCAGCTGCACCATCGGGTGTGTCAATCTCCATTGGCTCTTCAAATATAGCACTCACATATAGTCCCTCAAAGCAAGCAGTGAGAGAAGAAACATGATCTCCCACATTCACAGAATCAACCATCATTGGTTCAGGCTCGTTCTGGCTCTCCATGCTTGGAAATATGAGACCAAGATCTTCATTGACCAGATTGGGCTCCAAATGGTCATATCCACCAATCACTCCAGCTGAGTGAAAAGTTTGATAAAGTGGGGGTGGTAAAGGACTATGGCAAGTTCCCCCTCGACCACGACCTCCCCGTCCAGCTCGTCCACGACCTCGTCCTCGACCATAACTTCCCCATGCATGGGGTCCCGTCCCGTGATATCCCAGACCAGCTGTGTGGGATTGACTAATCACTTGGATCGGAGTGCGAATGCCTTGACCATTCTTACCAAGTCCCATGCCTGGTGTAAAGCCATTCCCAACCACCTTTGCAACCATGAGTGCCGTGCTAGAGATTTCGAGAACCGGCAAAGGTACATCTTGGGAAGCATGAATTTTGAATACCAGCTCGAAAGCATGATAGCTGTCTTCCTCTACATGGTCAGGCTCAATATATGGGATGGCCGTTTCATTGTAGATTCGATGATCCTCCTCCTCGTATATAGTTACCAGCTTCGCCTCAACAACCAATTTAATCTTCTGATGAAGACTGGAGGGTACCGCACCGGCATTGTGGATCCATGGTCGCCCTAGCAAGAAGTTGAAAGAAGATGGGATGTCCAACACCTGGAAGAGGACATCAAACAAGGAAGGTCCAATCTGAAGCTCCAGGTTTATTTGCCCCATAACCTCTTTCTTCATCCCATCAAATGCTCGGACGGAGGTCTTGGCCGCTTGCATCTTAGCCAGATCAACACCCAAACGCTTCAAAGTAGATAGTGGGCATATATTCAGAGCGGAACCATTGTCCACAAGCACATGAGCCAGATGAGTTTGCTTATGCTTGACGGATATATGAAGCGCCTTATTATGCCCTCGTCCTTCCTCCGGTATCTCCTCTTCAGAAAATGCTACCTGGTCCTTGAGCAAAATAGATCCGACAAACCCTTCAAGCTTGTCTTCATCGATGTTCTCCGGTATATGGACCTCACCTAAGACCTTCATCAAAGGTGCCCGGTGCTTCTCGGACGTCTGTAGAAGTTCAAGTAAAGATACCTGAGCGGGCATCTTTCGCAATTGGTCCACAGCACTGTATTCACTAGCCTTGATCACGGCCAAAAACTCTTGCGCTTCCTTGTCGGGAACCTGCTTTGCAGGTTGGTTATCCGAGTAAACATGACCGGACGTCGTCACTAGATCCACATCATAGGACCAAGGGATAGATTTATCACTCTCATATTCGAACGGCTGAGGTGGCATGACCACAAAGCTTTCTTGTACCTTTGGGATAAAAATCCCCAAATCGTCATCGGAAGCATCCTCAAGAGGAGGCATGTCGGCTAGTTCAGGGTCTGACTTGATTTTGTCGTTGGTCAACTTGGCCAGCTCTTGATCCCAATCTATCACAACCTGGGACACAGTTGCTACCATACCTGTCTCGTCAGCACGACCAATCATTCCATCCGTGACTAATGCATCAACCTTCGCTCTTAGTTTGGATACCAATATGGCTTCCCCAATCTGAAAGTAACCTACTCGTACCGGTGCATCGAAAATGTCCGTAATACGAACCTTGAAGCTCCTAGCTTGTCCAGCCTCTAGGCCGAAAACTGTGTTCACAGGGCTCGCATGATCGAGCAACGGGTTGTTCTGCACATTAGGTTTACCGGCCGTCTTGAGTGCAAATGCTCCGGTCTCAAGCAAATCCTGTATTCGATGCTTAAGGACTTGGCAATCATCCACCGAGTGGCCCATCTCACCTCTGTGATAATCACATTTCTTTGATGGGTCGCACTTGGTGAAGCTACGGGATTGGACCTTTGTGGCTCGGAACTCAGCAAGTTCTTCTTTCTAAGCACTGCCAACATTTGAGATAAAGTGCCTGGGAGAGGCGTAAATTGACGGGGCTTGCGCTGCGGTCGTGAGTTTTGCTGGTTTGGCTGTCCATAAATAGGTGTCTGTTGGGGGGGCAAACTGCATCCTCGGAGCCTGAGCTTGCGGCTTTTGAGCATAGGTCATGTTTATTTCAGGGGTCGACTCCTTGTCTTTCTTGCCGAAAAATCTTTTTCCAGATGAGCTCGAATCACCATACCACCCTTTCTTGAGTCTAGACTCAATTTCCTCGCCCATGGCCACCAACTGGCTAAAGGACTGGACGGCCGTCACCAGTATTCTTGAACGGACCGACTGCAGAAGTGTGGACACAAATAACTTCATTAGATCACGCTCAAGAGGCTCAGGCATGATCTGGGACGCCATGTTCCTCCAACGGGTGGCATATTCCTTGAGGGTCTCACCCATTTTCTGTTCAGCTCGCTCTAGATCCTTCCGGGTGATGATAATGTCGAGGTTAAATTTGAAATGCTTAACGAAAGCATTGGCCACCTCCTCCCAGGAATCCTTCCGGTTGATCTGATGGTTAGTGTACCATCTCATCGCAGCATCCTTCAAACTTGCCTGGAAGGTTTGGACCATCAGAGGTCCATTCGAGACATATTTATTCATGAGGCCTTGATACATCTCGATGTGTTGCACAGGGTTGGATGTGCCATTGTACTTTTCGAAGGTCGGCATCTTGAACTTCTCTGGCACTTGTACTCTGGTGTATACTGACAGGTCGATCAGAGGAATGCTCTAGGTTCCCTCGACATCGCGTATCCTCTGTTCAAGCCTTGCCAGAAGCTTGGCATTTTCGTCATTCGAGGGTGGAGGAGGAACCTTCGCCGCAGGAAATAACATCATCCAGGTGAAAGGTTTGGTCAATATCCGTTGCAGGAGCCTTATCAAGGCGGAGGCCTTGACGGGTCAGAGGTGGAATCTCTGAGTGAGAGCCAACATTAATTTGTTGTTGCTTGGCCATGAAATCAGCCATTACCTTGGACATCGTAGCAGTGATATGCTCATTCACCACATTCATGTGTTCTTTTAGCTTTTCATCAATCAGGGCCGCAATCTCAGCTTGGTTGGCCATCCTTTTTTTCGTCACTGATCGAGTGTTATAGGGGTGTGGAGGATCCGTAGTAAATTACCTAAAAAAGGTAATAAGCAGGATGAGTACAATAAGCAAGAGTAGTGGGCCGATCCATGACGTCATCTAGACCCCAAAACGAAATAAAGCATACATAAAGGACTGAATCAGGCAGTTTACGAGCATAAGGCCGAGACATGAATGAACAACTTTCATGTTTTGATTTTTCCCAAAAATAAAATAAAATAAAATAAGACAAAATAAAATAAAATTGCACAATGCTCGAAGATCAACGAGAACAGAAGACAATCAATTTAAAACCCTTGCAAAATCCGACAATACTGGGGGTATCCGAATTCAAAGTACTACGAAACAAAACTAGGGAACGAGACTCCTAAACATATGTACTAATAATCAAAAGATAGATTCAAGCGCTTCATTTGGCCTGATCTATATACATGTGGATGTCGACGTCATCTCAAAATCGCCTATACTTTTTGGATATCCTTGAAGCTCGTTCATCAGCTCTTCGGGCTTTCTTCTTAAGGCGTTTGATCTCAGCACGTTGTGTGATCTTTACCGGAACCTGGGGAATCTTCGGCCGTATAGCATATGGAATCACGTGCTGATCAATGTACTCCTTCGAAGCGTGGTAGGTCCTTTCTCTACCCTTCAGCTGCTTAACCGGTTGGTTCAACTCAGTCGGCCGGCAATCTTTCCATACCGAACGGACGAATGCGATGGCCTCCTCGTGGTCAATGCTACGATCAAAAAAATCCGCCGAGACTGGGTCTTTTAGTAATGCTGGTGGTAGCTGCTGTAAGACGCCATACTGTCGGGTTACTCTGGATAGATAGTACTCAATGGCCCCGGTGAAACCCATCAAAGGAATGGGTTCGATCCCTCGACAGGTGAGTTGAGCTTCCCTGACTTGGAACCAATTGGCATGCCACATGAAACCTCTAGAACTCGGATTTTTCATAAAAACTAGCCATTCGGAATAATGATAATCTGGGGCCTTTTCTTGATTCTCCTTAAACTTATGATTGGGTTATCCGAAATACCAATCTCTGCTAATGTGAATAGCTTATCACATCCTTTTATATGGGAGAGAAACCAGATTTACAATAATTCAGAGGATGCATGTAAAACTTTACCTTTTTCTTGTTTGAATCTAGTGAGAGACAAAAAGGTTTCGGCCAGCGCTGCAGAAACAATATTTTTTCCAGAGCAAAAATGTCGTACTACAGAGATCACTAGTGGATGAATAGCATTCTTCCAATAAGTGAAGATTATAAATCCAACAAATGTTAGCACAAAAATTTTGCCCATGTCATATGAAGATTTAGAAGTTTCAAAACACTGTTTGAGGAATGAAAAAGGACAACCACTATGGTTTTCTTTCAAGATTTTTCCAATGGTGTCTTTTTCCTTGTTTAAGAAATCTGCTAGGCTTGCAACATGATCAAATTCAATTGGTGGATTAATCAAATCCGAATCTAGTGGTTTCCCTATAATCATGCCATATTCTTCCAAAGTCGGAGTGAGCTCATGCTTTACCCATGACGAAAGTGATGGTCTCAGGGCACCAGCAATGTGCCAATGCTTGGATAAGACCAGTTCGGACTCGTACTTCTAGCAAGGGGAGCAATCGGCCGATCTTGGGTCGGACGAAACAACGGCCCGTCGCATCAAGTCTGCCATACCATCGGATCAACTCTTCTTTAGGGGTGGTTATGATCTGAACGCCAGCCGTTCTCATTGTATCTTCTTTAGGGGTGGTTATGATCTGAACGCTAGCCTTTCCCATAGTATATAGACCAAGACTGACAATTAACCTAATTCATGGACCGACCCGAAAGAAAATTAAAAGAAGTAAATTACGAAATAAAGCAAGAAAAAAAAATGTTACTTTACACTGAAAATGATGTCAACCACATAGACATGCACATGAAAAGGTGAGAGTTGACATCTATAGGCTTACAAAATGAAACCACGTAGGTGTGTAGATTGAAGCTAAGAGGTTGTAGCTTAACCATCCCATGTGATCCCGGCTAGTCGAGTAACGACCTGCGATTTGAAGGGTTACGAATCTATCTGCGTGGTTCACAGATGGGTAGCAAATCTCGACTTTAAAAGAAAATTCGGGACATAAGAAGTGCGACTCAAGTTACATGGTTGTAACTAGTGTTGCACGGACTTTCATAGCTAGGTGGGTTTAGCTAGATCATCCCTTCTTAGTACCACCCTAGGTTGTGCATGCCCAGGTCCGGTAGCGGGTTATTCGTGAGTGTGTGCAATGCAAATTTAATTACAACATGCACAACGGTTCATATCAAAACACGGCTACAATAATATACATAAATTAAATTTCAAACTCCAAAGCCTGCAAAAATAAGGGGTTAGCCACAACACTCCTCCCCTTATAACTCCCGTCTGTAAAAATATTTAACACCTAAAAAATTAGAGCCCAAGCAAAGTTGCCAAAACAGAAAAAAATTCATGAAGCTTTTTAGGCCTAAGTCCACTTATGCTTTTAAGTCCCCAGTGGAGTCGCCAAGCTGTCGCGACCTAAAATTAGAAATTTCAGGTTTATGGATTATTAGATTAATTAAATTAACTAACCTAACTCGGACACTCCCAAGTCCTACCAAATCGTAACTTTGGTTCAAGTAATTAATGCAAATGATTTTCATATTAGAGTCGCCACTAATCAATTTATGATAGGCTGATTAGACACCTAAATAAAGTATCGGGAGAAATACTTTATTCCTACGAACCATAGATCAATGAGTTCGGGGACTTGATTGCGCTAATATTTCTATTAACGCCCTTTCGGTACCTTTCATTTCAATGAAAACCATCTGAGTTGGCAACCCTCGAGGATTCTGATTTAAAGCTCCAAAGGTGCAGCTATTTTTGGATTTTTTATTTAATGCAATGCATGAATGTAATTGTGTCCTAAGAACACAATTATTCTAATGATATGATGAGTGACGATCATCCTAATATGACATGAATGTGCAACAATCAATCCATTTTTTTTTTTGAAATTTTCGAATCTTAGTGACGTGCAAAACAACATAAATTCTAACCTACATGTTATGCTAAAACGACATGAACTTAATTCAAATGGCATGTGACAGTGGACTAAACTAAATCTATTAGATTAAAATGAATGAACCTTGACATAATTCTAAATGACGTACGAATGCGACATGGCATCAATGACGTGGCAGGGCTAATGACATGATGGATAATGCGACATGAAAAAAGTGGCATGACGACCTGTGTGATATGACAGACTTTAATGACATGGCAAAGCTGTGTGACATTGCTAACCAATGCGGCATGGGAATGACAGGACTATTATGCAACTAAGCCTGTATGACATACAAGTAAAATGAAATGCTCATCTACATGAATAAATGGAATGTTCTAAACTATATGCGAACTATATGAATGAGATATTTTTTTTTGTATTTTTGAATGAATTTTCAAAATTGCTAAAATTTTGACATGAGTCGGTTAAAGATTATCCTAAAAGAATTAGAATTAACTTTCATTAAATCCCATAATCTTTAGAAAATCTTTACCCGATTCACGAATTGATCTTCGAATTTGTTTGATTTATTGCCCGAAATCGACGAGATCTTCCTAATTCAAGATTAGATAAAACCTTATCTGCCAATTTTTTTAAGACGGGTGACAAATCAAATCAATCAAAGATAATGCATGATCTTTTACGAAAATATTTTTCGATTCGAATTATATGACGGATTGGATCGAGGAATCAAATCTAGTGGTTAAGATTAGATATCTCGATCCCTATGCCATCGAGACAAATCTCAGGGTCGAGATTAGTCCGAATTTACACGTTGTCGGTAGGGAATCACCCATTATTCGAAACGATTTTTCCAGACCAAGAAATATGCTAAAGATATCAATAAAATTCGAATAGGCAATTGTCACATATTGCAATATCAGCAGATAAAATTTGCCTAACCGAAATATCACTCAATATTCCCCCCATATTCACTCAATATTCAAATTGAGCAAACGAATCTCAGAATATTTTAAAATAAAGATCGTTACCTAATTCCGAGATAATGTTGCCAAATTTTGAACCTCCTTGGATCGGCACGGATTGCGGTCAGTGGCGGTGGTCTCTCGGACGTAGGACTCGGGTTGCTCTTGGATGTAGCCTTGCTGATGGATGATTACGAAGGCTGTTCGACCAACCGTGGTGTCGATAGCTAGGCTGGTATGAAGAATTGTCGGATGTGCAGTTCGAGAATGACACCGCTGGAGGCAAACGTCGTGACAGGTGCAAGGCATCACCGGGACCGCAAGGGACAGCTTCACAGGTTCGTCGACTTAAGAGCAAAGGCGTTGTTGAACATTGGGTAGAGGGAAAGAGCCACGTGAAGCAAAAACCTAGAAGATGAAGAGACTTTTCCCAATTTTCTTTAATGCACCCACCTCTCTTTTGTCTTTTTCTTGTACATGCAGGCGTTGAAGTCTTCCAAGTGGGTGTGAATCAGAGAATAAAGAGCTAGAGACCTAGAGAGAGACCCCTTTTGTTTAACTTTTTCTCTCTCCTCATTTTTTGGATGAAGCCTCTCTCTTTTTCTTTCTGCGCCGTAACGGAGCTCTCCAGAATTCTCTCCTCTCTTCTTCACTCTCTCTTGTGCGCTCAGAATTGGTGAGCTTTTTTCTCGACGAAGACCCCTGTCCCCTTTATCAGCGTATCGATGGTCTCTTTTATAGACCCAAGAAAATTCCCCACGATCCCGAATATTATGCACCCGTGAAATCTCTTGATCAATGGGGATTTTTTTGGTGAGAGGTTAATCCGCAATCTTTTATGAATTACTGACTTTTTGCTCTAGACCGAGATTTTCCTGCCTCGAAAGTAGTCCTCAATCACGCCTAGAATGATTCCCGTCGATTGCCCATATCACTTTTGATATCCCACAGTTCGGATTTCTTCCCTGAAAATCGTGAGGAATTACGCCAAATAAAAAAGAATCTCAATATAATTGGCCAATTGATTTCCATAATCTGTCCAAGTTCAAAAACCCCACATACACAATTTCGACCATATAAATGATTAAAGGACCTGGCCGTACATTCAATGTGTGGGCTTCAATTTATCAGATTAAACCGAGAACCTCCATCACTTAAACCCGTCCACTGCTGGTCCAAATAAAAATGCAAATGCTATGCATAAATGACAAAATGAAATATGAATGATGAACTAATTATTTTTGGTAGAAACTAAAAATAATTCCTGATTTTTTATGCAAATTAATGATTAAAAAATTTAGTCAAAATTTAGGTGTCAACACCTATGAATAGCTAATGTCATATGTAAGTTATCTATTTGACTTGTAATTGAAAGTTGTAACAGAGAGCTGTGAGGTGCTAATTATATTGGAAACTTCTGCTGGATGTAGCTCAAGTTCAAGGGTGAATTAAGTTAAACCTTATGTCTCGATTTCTCTTTATCGTCTTTACTCTCAATTTCATTGTGTTTGTGGCCCTAATCAAAACAAATAGTATCAAAGTCAGTTGATTAGTGGCCCCCAATTTATTACGGTGTTTGGTGAAGGAAAGAATATGGAGACCAACACGATTTTCGGGTAGTGGGTGTTGTGATGTAGCAATGCGGTCCCCATAGCAGACTTCATTATTCGGTCTGGAGAATGGCATAAGGATACTTAGATTAAGGGGAACTAGAGCTAATATTGAGCTCACACAAGAGGGAGAGATTGTTAAGATATACATGTGAGTTGTGTTTGAGAAGTCCCACATCGAAAAATTAGTGTGGGGTAAAGTAGTTAATATATCTAACTTTGCCCATAACTCATTGACTTATGCTTACTTCTAATGTGCTCTCTTAACAATACCTTCGAGTTCTAGCCCAAAGTAACTACACCAAGTCAAGCAAATAATGTTACTAATAAGAAGTTAGGTTGTAGAAGAGAAGTTATTGTATAATTTATTGGTTGGAAAAATTGTCAAAAAAGTCCTAAACTTATTGTATTCTTGCCAATTCAGTCCTAAACCTTTTAATTTTGTCAATTTAGTTCTAAATCTTTTGCATTTGCGTCAATTCAATCCTAAACCCTTTTATTTGTGCCAATTCATCCTAAACCTTTTGCATTTGTGTCAATTCAGTCCATCCGGCAAACTTTGGCCAGCCGGCGTTGACGTGGCGTTACCGGAACAATTTTTAATAATATTTTAATATTTTTGAAATTTTATGTTTTTTTATCTTTTCTTTCTTTTTCTTTATTTTTTTGTTCTCCTTCTTCCTCCGGCCGGCGCCGACTTCGCTGGGCGAGGTTGAGCCACGCCATAGCTGTCGAGCTCACCATCGCCTAGCCATGGCTACCCTAGATGTTACAGAGAGCAAGCAACCAAGCGAGAGAGAGTGCAATGGCTTGCTTGGGAACGAGACAAGAGTTTCGAAGCGTTCGAGTTGGAGGAAGGAATCGGCAACATCAACGCCATGGCTAGCGAGGCTGAGCTCGCCTAGCCAAGGCTTGGCTCAGCATCGCCTAGTAGCGTCGATGCTAGTGGCTCGCCGGCCCTCTCCTCCAGCCAATCGTCGATCTGGCGACGGTAGGAGGAAGAAGGAGAACAAAAAAAATGAAAAAGAAAGAAAAGAGAAAAAAAATAAAAAATAAAAGAATTTGAAAAAAAATATTAAAATATTATTAAAATTGCCTCGTCAACGCCAGTCGATGTCCACGTCTGCGCTGGTGGCCAAAGTTGGCCTGATGGACTAAATTAGCATAAATACAAAAGATTTAGGACTAAATTAGCACAAAAAAAGGTTTAGGATTGAATTGGCATAAATACAAAAAGTTTATGACTGAATTGACAAAATTAAAAGGCTTAAGACTGAATTGGTAAAAGTGCAATATGTTTATGACTTTGTTACAATTTTCCCTTTATTGGTTATAGACAATGCAACATTTTTTTGTGGTCGAGCGTGAAAATCTTGTGTGCCATTGCAGTTTGAAAAATTGCCCATGATCTCTGAATGGTGATTGTGTTTTGATTTGAAGGGATAAAATTTAATTCCACTAATTGAGAGGCCTCTCTAGCTCTATATGTTTGATATATATCGTTTAAGTATTTGCAGAAAAATTGTCATTGCATCAATGCCAACGAGGGCCGTGGCACCCTCGCCTAGTGCTGGCGAGGGTCGCCGGCCTTCGCCTGTGGTCAGCAGGGGTCGACCGGCAACCCTTGTAGACCCTCAATAAAAAGAAGGTAACGAGAAATAAATAAATAAAAATTATTTAAAAAGTTCACGTTAGTGTCGGCCGTGCTATGCTGAACAACGACGTCCACTTTAACGATTTCCCATCAAAATTGGTTAGATGAACTCAATTGGCATAAATGAAAAATGTTTAGGACTAAATTGACACAATTAAAAAATTATGGCTGAATCTGCACCAATACAATATGTTTAAGGCTTTTTTAACACTTTTTCCCCATGGCATCATGTACCTTTGAGTTCTAGTCTAAGGTAACGACGCCAAGTCAGGAAGATAACTAGACTTGTTGAATGGGACGATGTGGTCCCAAATATCAGAAAACATGAGATAGTTAGAACTGAGACCCGGAAAAGGTATTGTAATTCGATTAACTCATGAGTGAGTTAAAAAATTTCCGGAGCTGTCATGCTCGCGGTCATTGCTCCAGATCTGGAGCCATGGCCACGAGCCAGATCTAGAGCCATGATCTCGAGCGACAATAGCTTGTTCGGTGTCGACGGCCATGGACGGTCAGATATCAAGAGCTGGCCAAAAAGACGCTTGAACACGGAGCCGATGGCCATGGACGATGGCTAGGTCCGGAGAAAAAAGTGGGAGGAAGAGGAAGAAGAGAAAAATTGGATTTTTATTTTTTTAATCAACTCAACAAACAGATATTGACCAATCATTGGATATAAATAAATAAAAATACGCGCCATGTCAACAATTGACGTGACATGGCGCTCGCTATCCACTGAATATTTCATATGTGAGTTTAATGAGATTTGCTTTCTAGAAGAAAAATGGGAGAGAACAACAAAAGAAACTTAAATGCAGCATTTTATTATATCATTGTTGTCGCGACCCGATCTCAAAAAATCGGGCTAATAGATTACTAAGGCTCCAAGACGGGTTTAGCTCGGGTCCTCCCAGACCCATACCAAATCGCGACGGGAATATATCGAATTCGATCTTAGTGTGATCAAGTGGCATGTGTATGTGTACATGCCACCGGTCTTTAGGGGAGGTAGACTGGAAACCTTATTGAGCAGTCGGAAGATGCCGTTCGATTCTACGCAACTAGAGATTAAGGGTTCGGGCACTTGGTTACGCTGGTGTCTCCACATACGCCCTTTCGATACCGGAATTGGGCGTTTTTCTAAGCGTGCTCGTGCAGAGACAAGTCTATCCTATCAATCACAATTAAAGCATATAATGTGCACAATCAAAGAGTCAATAAAGTGCGGATAAAACGCATCAAATCAAGCATGACATCTCTAGTAAAGCCCTAGGAGCTCAGAGAATGGAGTGATTAAAGTTTAGAACAATTTTGGGACCATTCGCTCAAAGGAGCAAAATCGTCATTTTCAGGGATTTTAAAGGTTAAAACTAAGAAAATAAGGTCAATCTAGCCATTTTTTATTTTTTTTTGGGATTTTCTAGGATTTTTTTTATAAAAAAAATTTCGAATTTTTTTTTTATTACCCTTTTTTCGATTTTTTTATATTTTTTATATTCCGAAAAAAGGTGATCCGGACCGGGCCAACAGACCCGGCCCGCGCCATAGGCGCCCAACTCGGGCCTTAAGGGCCCGAGGTGGTCTAAGACACAAAAGCCTGACTTGGGCTCAAATTTTGTTTTATTATTTATCTCTTCTTCTATTATGCCCAATACCCCTTTTAGCCCAAAAAACCCAATAGCCCACTTTGAGAAAACCGAAACTAGTCCACTACAACCTCCAAGTCTGATCTGAATTCTGAATTTATCTAATTTTTTTATTTCTCTTTTCTTTTTCCCTTTTTTTTTTCTTATTTCTTTTCCTCTCCCCACGTCGTCTTCTTCTATACGACAACTTTTCCAAAGGAATTTACTGAAGCCACTCCCTCAACGACGTACTCACAGAGACCTCGCCAGCAATTTTTTACCAACGCCGACGACCAACGCCAACCTTACCAATCCCGAATTGCTGAAACCAACGCCAAACCCCAATGCTGCAACCCGACACCCATGGCGCCGGTGTCACACCACCACTGATGAACGTGTTACCGCCGGCCTTTCCCCGAGCGCCCGGAGCACCATCTCCAAACGCCCGACACCGCCGCGCCCGTCGTCTGCCTACGCCAATCTCAGCCGCCCCCCACCCTCCCCCCCCCCCCCCCCCCCCCCCCCCCCCCCGACGAAACGAGCAAACAAAAGAACGCTTCGCCGAACCAGCGGATCTCCAACCGTCCACGATCAACGCATCACCACCGACCACCACAGTGACTTGACCTTCCAAACTACACTTTCTACTGCCGTCACAGACAGGACTAGACTCTCGTTTTCTTCTCTCTCGCTCTTTGTTCTCACCTTCTTGGACTACACACTCTCTCTGAGCTCTTGCTTTTACTTCTTCTTCTTCTTTTTTATTACTGCCTACTAAGGCATGTTTAGTAACGTTTCTGTCCAAAAAAATGATTCTAATTAGAATCAATTTTTTTGATTCTGTTCCCTGTATGAGTTTTAGAGAATCAAAACGCGTTTGGTAACTGCACAAAATTTCTGTTCTGGAAAATAATTTCTCTTCCCAACTTGTCATTTAAATCAAATTGCGATCATCTTACACCATAACATTTTTTTTTTGCCAAAATAGGGATGCTTCAGATGCGGACGGTCACTAATGCAGCATGATACTCCGGCAATAAATCAGGCAGGGTTTAGGAAAAATCAAAAGACAAAATCACCAAAAACAGGATTGGCCAGTTGAATGGACCCATTTCCTACTTTTTGAGATTTTTTGAAAATTTTCGGAACGATTTGCCAATGAGGGGCAAAATCGTCATTTGGAAGAAATCGAAAGGCAAAATCGTCAAAAATAGGATTGACCAATTGAAATGACCAATCTCCTAATTTTTGAGATTTTTTTGGAATTTTTTCAATTTTTTTATGATTTTTTAGAATTTTTTTAGAATTTTTATGAATTTTCCATTTTTTGGATTTTTTTTAATCATTTTATGATTTGTTTTATTTTTTATTAATTTCAGAAATTTTTATTTAAAAAAAATTATCCGGATCAGGTCGGGTTGACCCGCCCCACGCCTCACAAGCGCCTGACAAAAAATGAGAGAAGACTATCGTTGCCTTTTTTATTCTCAAAAGTGTTTTTTTTTTTTGAAGAAGCAACTTTTTTTTGTTTCTCAAAATTGGTCCAAAAGTGTTCCTGGAAGCAGAATCAGAATTATTTACGTTACCAAATATATTTTTGATTCTTTTTTGTTTCGGAAAACAGAAAACAACATCAGAGGAACAGAAATATTATCCTAACTATTCCACTCCTTTTCTGCTTCTTGCCGAGAATCCCCACGAAAATAAACCCACCCTCAGTGCAGACCTAGCCTATTTTTTTTTTATCACTTTCTTGTTCACGATCTATTCACTGGGGAGCTTTCACCGAGAGTTACGGGGGCTTTCACCAGTACCGGACAAAACCCAAGCCGACCACACCGAGACGACGACCACAACAAAACAACACGAAAGGAGCGTACGCGAATACGAATGACGACGAACTACCAGTCATGAACTCGAGCGAAACAAGGAGCTTACCTGGTTCGCGAGGCCAAACGGGAATCAGCCATTCGTGAGCTTGAGCGAAATTTCCACGGCACCAGTTGTCGCCGTCGGGATCCGTTCAACAGAATCTGCTCTCTACGCCGCCTCCGAGCTGGCCGTCACGCCGCGCGTGGCCGGGCTGGTCTCGCGCTACGGCTACTGGTCGGACTGTCGTAGCTTGATGTTGGTCGCCGGCTGGGTGAGGTCGAAGGAGGCGCGCGGGAGACCAAGCTCGAAACTGAGCTTACTGCAAAACTCTCTTGGTTGACTCTCTTTGCTCTCTAAACCCCAGACCCCAAAAGAAACAGCCCTCAGTGTCTTGCGGCCGCCAAACTCTCTCTCTCGTGGTCTTTTGAATGAAGAGCCGGCCTCCCCCTTGCTCCCAACATTCTCTCTCACCCTCGGTCGTCCTCCAGTGAAGGGGAAAGCTGAGCTCTCTGCTCACTGCTCAAGGATGATGGCCATCCACAAAACTGGCGTTGGTCTTCCCTGACCATCGGTCAACTGCCGCCTGGGGTTCTGTCATCCTCCCTTTTATGCAAATCTGGGGGTATAGTTGGAGGTCACGGGTATCGTGACATGAGGATATGGTTAGGGTTTTGCATTGATGCAGTTTTTTGCACGTTTTTGTCCCCTGCGCTCACTGCACGTCCGAAGGAGAGGGAGAGGTATTCTGCTTCTTCTGGTTACTATCGAGATTCAGTTGATTGGGTTGACCGGGTAGAGCCAAGTTTGACCCACCCGATCCGGCTCAAAAACGTCCCGATTAGATGCCAATTTGGCCTGTTTTCGAGAATTTGATTCAACCAGAACGCAATTACAGGTATCTAGATCAAACGTCATAACTGGCAAAAAGTGAAAAGAAGTCTAAAAAGGACTTAATTTGTGATTCTTATTCAATCAAGGACCTAAATGCAAACTTTTGGAAATCAAATTTTTTGAAGTTTAAAGTGACCAAAATGCCAATGGGATTACAAAAAAAATATCTGAAGATTTTTCCAGATTTTTTTAGCCTCATTTGGTATTTTATTTATTTATTTATTTAAATTTTATGTTATTTTTAAGTGAAAAGAAATTCCAAAAATATCGAAAAAATACAAAGGAATTATGTTATTTATTTTTCTTATTTCTTTTCCTCTCCCCACGTCGTCTTCTTCTATACGACAACTTTTCCAAAGGAATTTACTGAAGCCACTCCCTCAACGACTTATTCACAGAGACCTCGCCAGCAAATTTTTTTTTCTCTTTCCACCACCAACGCCGACGACCATCGCCAACCTCACCGATCCCGAATTGCTGAAACCGACGCCAAACCCCAATGCCGCAACCCGACACCCATGGCGCCGGCGTCACACCACCACTGATGAACGTGTTACCACCGGCCTTTCCCCGAGCGCCCGGAGCACCATCTCCAAACGCCCGACACCGCCGCGCCCATCGTCGGCCTACGCCAGTCTCAGCCGCCCCCCCTCCGAAACGAGCAAACAAAAGAACGCTTCGCCGAACCAGCGGATCTCCGACCATCCATGATCAACGCATCACCGCCGACCACCACAGTGACTTGACCTTCCAAACTACACTTGCTACTGCCGTCACAGACAGGACTAGACTCTCGTTTTCTGCTCTCTCGCTCTTTGTTCTCACCTTCTTGGACTACGCACTCTCTCTGAGCTCTTGCTTTTACTTCTTCTTCTTCTTTTTTATTACTTTGCAAACTATCTACTAAGGGCCTGTTTAGTAACGTTTCTGTCCAAAAAAATGATTCTAATTAGAATCATTTTGTTTCATTCTGTTCCCTGTATGAGTTTTAGAGAATCAGAACGCGTTTGGTAACTGCACAAAATTTCTGTTCTGGGAAATAATTTCTCTTCCCAATTTGTCATTTAAATCAAATAATTACATAATAACATTTGATGGCTTTCCTCATACCCCACAATTGCGATCATCTTACACCATAACATTTTTTTGGCCAAAATATGGATGCTTCAGATGCAGATGGTCACTAATGCAGCATGATATTCCGGCAATAAATCAGGCAGGGTTTAGGAAAAATCAAAAGGCAAAATCACCAAAAACAGGATTGGCCAGTTGAATGGACCCATTTCCTACTTTTTGATATTTTTTGGAAATTTTCGGAACGATTTGCATATGAGGGACAAAATCGTCATTTGGAAGAAATCGAAAGGCAAAATCGTCAAAAATAGGATTGACCAGTTGAAATGACCAATCTCCTAATTTTTGAGTTTTTTTGGAATTTTTGGAATTTTTTATGATTTTTTTTTCAATTTTTTTAGAATTTTTATGAATTTTCCATTTTTTGGATTTTTTTTAAATCATTTTCTGATTTGTTTTATTTGTTTTATTAATTTCGGAAATTTTTATTTAAAAAAATTATCCGGATTGGGTCGGGTTGACCCAGCCCACGCCTCACAGGCGCCCGACAAAAAATGAGAGAAGACTATGGTTGCCTTTTTGATTCTCAAAAGCGTTCTTTTTTTTAAGAAGTAACTTTTTTGTGTTTCTCAAAATTGGTCCAAAAGTGTTTCCGGGAGCAGAATCAGAATCAGAATCAGAATCATTTACGTTACCAAATATGTTTTTGATTTTTTTTTGTTTCGGAAAACAGAAAACAACATCAGAGGAACAAAAATATTATCCTAAATATTCCACTCCTTTTCTGCTTCTTGCCGAGAATCCCCACGAAAATAAACCCACACTCAGTCCAGACCTAGCCTATTTTTTTTATCACTTTCTTGTTCACGATCTATTCACTGGGGAGCTTTCACCGAGAGTTACGGGGGGCTTTCACCAGTACCGGACAAAACCCAAGCCGACCACACCGAGACGACGACCACAACAAAACAACACGAAAGGAGCGTACGCGAATACGAATGACGACGAACTACCAGTCATGAACTCGAGCGAAACAAGGAGCTTACCTGGTTCGCGAGGCCAAACGGGAATCAGCCATTCGTGAGCTTGAGCGAAACCTCCACGGCACCAGTTGTCGCCGTCGGGATCCGTTCAACAGAATCTGCTCGCTACGCCGCCTCCGAGCTGGCCGTCGCGCCGCGCGTGGACGGGCTGTTCTCGCGCTACGGCTACTGGTCGGACTGTCGTAGCTTGATGTTGGTCGCCGGCTGGGTGAGGTCGAAGGAGGCGCGCGGGAGACCAAGCTCGAAACTGAGCTTACTGCAAAACTCTCTCTTGGTTGACTCTCTTTGCTCTCTAAAACGCAGACCCCAAAAGAAACAGCCCTCAGTGTCTTGCGGCCGCCAAACTCTCTCTCTCGTGGTCTTTTGAATGAAGAGCCGGCCTCCCCCTTGCTCCCAACATTCTCTCTCACCCTCGGTCGTCCTCCAGTTAAGGGGAAAGCTGAGCTCTCTGCTCAAGGCTGATGGCCATTCACAAAACTGGCGTTGGTCTTCCCTGACCATCGGTCAACTGCCGCCTGGGGTTCTGTCATCCTCCCTTTTATGCAAATCTGGGGGTATAGTTGGAGGTCACGGGTATCCTGACATGAGGATATGGTTAGGGTTTTGCATTGATGCAGTTTTTTGCACGTTTTTGTCCCCGGCGCTCACTGCACGTCCGAAGGAGAGGGAGAGGTATTCTGCTTCTTCTGGTTACTATCGAGATGCAGTTGATTGGGTTGACCGGGTAGAGCCAAGTTTGACCCACCCGATCCGGCTCAAAAACGTCCCGATTAGATGCCAATTTGGCCTGTTTTCGAGAATTTGATTCGACCAGAACGCAATTACAGGTATCTAGATCAAACGTCATAACTGGTAAAAAGTGAAAAGAAGTCTAAAAAGGACTTAATTTGTGATTCTTATTCAATCAAGGACTTAAATGCAAACTTTTGGAAATCAAATTTTTTGAAGTTTAAAGTGACCAAATGCCAATGGGATTAAAAATATATATATCTGAAGATTTTTCCAGATTTTTTTAGCCTCATTTGGTATTTTATTTATTTTTTAAAATTTTATGTTATTTTTAAGTGAAAAGAAATTCCAAAAATATCGAAAAAATACAAAAATATTTTTTGCTCAAAATTGGTTCCTTGTCCTTGGCCAATGGTTCCAAAGTTGATTTTTTATTTTTATAATTTTTTATTGATTTTTTTTATTAATTTTCTAAAAAAGACTGATTAAAAATCAAGTGTCAACAATTGTAGTGGCAAAAAATTTCAAATAAGGGCCTAAAGTACCCTCATTATTTCAAACAAGGGCTTCGGCAAGGGTATTTTCATCTTTTTACATTTTTATTTTTTATTTTTTGCCTTTTCTCTTTGTTTCTTTTCTTTTCTTTTTTCCTTTTTTTTTTCTCTTCCTCCTTGCCGGTGGCCATTGGCAGGGCTTGCCTCGACTTGCCCGAGGCCGCCACAGCTTGCCTCGCTCTACCCAGGCGAGGGCTTGCCTTGCCTCGCCCTGCCTAGGCAAGGCCACCCTCGACGGCCGTTGGTGAGGGCTGGCCTTGTCGACGGCCAGAAATAAATGGAAAGAAAAAGAAAAAAGGAAAAAAAAAATAGAAAATGCAATGTTGATACCTAAATTTTGACGACCTTGTCATTGCATAAAAATTAGGGATCTACTTCGATTCCTAAACAAAAAAATTAGTTAATTGGATATAAATATTAGTAGCATTTGCATATAATTTGTGTGTTTATCGGACCGGTGGCAGACGAGTTTAAATGAGTGTTTTGGATCTTAATGCAGCCCACAAACCCCAAATTTTTCTAATACACGTGGGTGTTCTAATAAGGAAATTGATTTTTTTGAAGCAATTAGGTTATTATTCTAAGATCTTTGATTGGCCTAATTCCTCATGATTTTCATATACCTTGGGGGAACAAATCCATTACAAATACGAAACCGTGGGCTGTCAAATGTGTGCTGGAGCAGATCTTGTGGTCAGACAAGAAAGAAAAATGAAAAGAAAAAAGAAAGAAAGGAAAACAATTGTGGAAGACTTGAATAGGATTGAAGCTGAATGATAATCTTGAACACGTCAAAGGCATATGGATAGGGAATATCTAATCAACAATTTCCGACACCAATCAGCGTCCAGCAAAAAGGCAAGAACACGGATATGATTAGGAGGAATCACTGGAATATTAGCGCAAGATCAATGCACATTGAACGAGCTGGCTGATGGTGAATGAACGTGGACACGTTCAAGGCAAAAAGATTGCAAAGAAAGAACAATAATCCATTGAGTATCATCAATCATCTCCCACGAATCTAGAATTTCCAAAGAGATATGAGAGACTTTTGTTATAAAAGGCGAACGACTTTCATTCACCGAAGGAGAGAGGATACTCTGATCTCACAAAAAAATTGCTCAAAACTTCATAATTTTGAAGAGAGCAGAGAAGGGGAGGCGAGTGAGAGAGAGACGCTTTCCGAAGGTAGTCCACGAGTAGAAGTTAAGACAAAAGGGGTGCACTGCTTTTGTGCCAACTACTCTGGTTCAAACAATCCATGTGCTTATCTCACGGGCTCCCAGTCGCATAGCTTCTCCAGTCAATCCAGCAAGCATCCAGGTCTGTGGTCCTTCATCGCTTTCCGACGTTGTCCCTCCATCCGCGACGACTAAGATTCCCGACGAGAACTTGTACTGGTGCTGTTGCTCGACGCCTACCAGCTGCATCGACAGGGCACCATACTTCACCGTGTCGTCTTGAGCAAATCCATACCGGCGAGTCCGAAGTCTTTCGGCTGAACGAGTGGAGTCCCTAAAAGAAAATCGGCAGTCTTGAAGTCCTCTTGGCGTGACGTCCTGCTCGGCAAAAGATATCAAAAGGAGAAGCATATAAAAGTAATAAAAAAAGAAAATTTGTTTTCTTTTGTTGACTGGTCAATTTTGTCCCATTATTTCATTATCTTGTTGACCAGAAAGTTCAAACAGTCCAAGTTCCAGTGAAGGGGCATCATCTGCAGTGACTTCCTGCAGCCTTGAGGAGTCATTGCTGACCTGCACCACCATCAAGTCCAACGCGTCTCTCCTTTGAACCGATTCTCATCCGCAAGTCCTATCTGGATTCACACGAGCAATGAAAATTTGAAATTATTTTAGATTAGGTAAAATTCGATTTGCTCGTATTTCGTTTCTTTTTATTGTGTGAATATTAAGCGATTTTCGTTTAGGCAAATTTTATCTGCCCATATTGCAATGTGTGATAATTGCCTCTTCGAATTTTATTGATATCGTCAGCATAATTTATAGATTTGAAAACTGCTTCGAATTAAAAGGGTGATTCCTTATCGACAACGTGTAAATTCGGACTAATCTTGATCCTGAGATTTGTCTTGATGGCACAGGGATCAAGATATCTAATCTTAATCACTAGATTTGATTCCTCGATCCAATCCGTCATTTAATTCGAATTAGAAAATATTTTCGTAAAAGATCATGCATTATCTCCAGAGTGGATTGATTTGTTGTCTAAAAATAAAAAATACAAAAAAAAAATTAGAAGATAAGGTTTCCTTTAAACCTTGTCCATCCAATCTTGAATTAGGAAGATAGGATTTCTTAGAGATCCTATATCATTGATTGAGGGCAATAAATCAAACACATTTGAACCAATCTGCAAATCAGTGAAAATTGCTATCACTTTTTTTTTTAAAAACATGCAAATAAAGGGGTAAAAGATTTCCTAAAAAAATTCAAGGATTAATGAAAGTTAATTCCGAATCTTTTAAGATAATCTTTAACCAACTCATGTTAGATTTCCATCAATTTTTAACTCTGAAAATCCATTTAAAAACACCAAAAAAAATATCTCATTTATATAAATTGCATATAGTTTAGAACATTCCATTCATATAGATTGAATATTTTATTTTACATATACATGTCATATAGGCCTAGTCGCATAACCGTTATGTTATCTTCATGCCGCATTGATTAGCCATGTCATATAGTTTTGCTATGTCACTAAAGTCTGTCATATCATTCGTCACGTTATTAGCTTGACACGTCATTGATGCCATGTTGCATTCGTACGTCATTTATAATAATGTCAAGGTTTGTTCATTTTAAATTGATAGGCTAGTCTAGCTTAATGTCACATACCATCTAGATTAAATTCATGTCATTTTTGCATAACACGTAGGTTAGAATTCATGTTATTTTGCATGTCATCAAGATTCAAAAACTTGAAGGAAAAAAAAAGCCACGCATTCATGTCATATTAGGATAGCCTTCACTTATCATGATTGTGTTCCTATAATACAATTACATTCATGCATTGCATTCATTTAAATAAAAATCTAAAAAAATAATTACACCTTTGGAACTTTAAATCGGAATCCTTGAAAGTTGCCAACTCAGATAATTTTCATGAAATTGGTACTGAAAGGGCATTAATAGAAATATTAGTGTAACCAAGTCCTCGAACTTAAAATCTCTAGTTTGTAGAAATAAAGTATTTCTCCCAATACTTTATTCAAGTTTCTAATCAACCTATCTCGAATGATTAGTGGCGGCTCCAAAATTAAAAATCATTTGCACATTAATTACTTGAACCAAAGTTACGATTTGGTAGGACTTGGGAGAGTCCGGGTTAGGTTAGTTAATTTAATTAACCTAATAACCCATTAACCTGAAATTTCTAATTTTAGGTCGTGACATGTAAAAAGATGAAAATACCCTTGGTCAGTCCCTTTTTTGAAACAATGAAGGCACTTCAAGGCCTTATTTCAAACAAGATCCATTTCAGGTCCTTATTTGAGAAAATGAGAGCACTTTAAGCCATTATTTGGAATTTTCCCTTTTAATTTTTTTGGAAGTGCGGAACCCCCGGACCAGAGCGAACTGGCCAGTTGGGTCCTGTTCCCGAGGGCTTCGATTTGGTTCCCAATTCCCTAAGATTAAAACCGGTTACAAACTGGACCATATATATATATATATAATTTGTTAAATGTAAACTTAAACTTAAACCTAAACCTAAACCTATCTAAAGTATTCTCTAGTTTAAGGTCTTTATAAATGATGCCAACCATATGCAAGTACTCCAAAGCAAAGAGAATTTCCGCCACATAAAACCTGCTAAGTAGAGGGTTCATGAAGTTATGAGCAACTATACTTGGCAAATGATATGACGTCAATAGAGAGGGAGCAACAACGATCCCATCGATTTCATTGGACTGCACTGGCATCGGACCGGATCGGTTGGTTCGGTTTCCGATCCTAAAAATTGGGAACCGATCCTTTTGGTCCGGTTCCCAATTCTCAAGTAGGACTGGATCAGGAATCGATCACTCCAAATGATAACAAACAAAAAGGGCTAGTGGTAGAAAAGGAATTATGAGGAAGTAAAGATTCGTGAAGGAAAAGGAAAAAACAACTAGAAAAACAAAGTGAGATATGAGTCAAATAAGGAGATGATTTTCAGTATGGATTTACTACTCATATTCCAATTTGAGGGGCAAAGTATAAAAAAAACCAAAACTTGTTACATTGATGCCAATTCAGTTCTAAACCTTTTAATTTGATCAATTTAGTCCTAAACCTATTGACGATTTACCAATGTAGTCCACCCCGCCCAATTTTGACCGAAAATCGCTGATATGAAAGTCGGCTGTCCTACGGGACATGGCCGGTGACATGGACAATCTTTTAAATTTTTTACAATTCTTAAAAAAATGAAAATATTTCTGAATTTTTGTTACTTTTTTTGTTATTTGCCTTTTCTTTTCTTTTTATTTCTTTCCTTCATTTTTTTCTCAATTGTGGGCCGGCGAGGGCAACGCTCTTGGATAAGGCCTGGACAAAGGGTGTCGTGACCTTTGCCCACGACCAGAACCTGGGCTAGGGCCGCGATGCCCTTGTTAGCTAGAGTTGTAAAAAGAAGAAGAAAAGAAACAAAGAAAAATTAATAATA
This sequence comes from Lenwebbia sp. NSW1173648, assembly GCA_029784005.1. Taxonomy (NCBI): domain Eukaryota; kingdom Viridiplantae; phylum Streptophyta; class Magnoliopsida; order Myrtales; family Myrtaceae; genus Lenwebbia; species Lenwebbia sp. NSW1173648. The sequence goes on along the minus strand of JARCGZ010000009.1, from coordinate 25,063,366 downwards.
ATTCAAAAAAAAGTATTAAAGAATTGTAACATTTGTCCATATTAGTGCCGGTCTTACCACGTAGGACGGCTGACACCAATGTGACCGATTTCTGCCCAAAGTTGGCCGGATGGATTACATCGGCAAATCGTCGTCAAAATGTTTAGGACTAAATTGATTCAATTAAAAAATTTAACGCTGAATTGGTATTAATACAATATGTTTAAGATTTTTTATTATATTTTCCCCCTAATTTGAGTGTGAAATTATGTTACTCATCTTTATGTTCTCATTTTCTTGATCAGTGAATCTGAAGAGCTAGTTTGCATGCAAATTTTACCGAAATTTTCCTCTCCCAAAGGTTGAGGCCGATTGTCAGAGGTTGATCCCTCTATTGGAGTTCTCCAAAGGCTTGACACACGCTCGATTTCGGTGATGGCAAGAATCTCAAAAAGCCTTCCAGAAATCTCGCAAAGTTGTAGAACTTTTTGGCTGCTCAAGCATTGGCATATCTTCGACAAAAAAAAAAAAAAAAAAAAACATTGGCATATCAAAATTCTTACAGGAACATGATATTAGTGAAACAGGATAATTATCAAGCAACCTTACCCTTTTTTTCCTCTCTCGCTCTGCTAGGGTTTCCCCCTGCCGCTGCCAAACTTTTCTGAAGCTCGACTCCCCCGAGGGAGAGAGTCTCCCTCCCCTTCTCCCTCTCCCTCTCTTTGTTTCTTTATCTTCCTGTCTTCTAGGCTTCCTTATTGATTCATGGACGAAGCGATTGACATCTACAAGCTCTGAAGATCCACGCACAAGCGTCCCGAAAAAATTTGCTCTCTTCAGACCTATTTGTTTGCTTCGACTTCAGGTGCTTGCTCCAGATTATCAAGCGTTCTGCAAGTCTTCGAGGCTCCTTTGCTCGGCTTCTTTGAAAGTGATTTTGTGATCTAACTGATATTTTCTTTGTTGTCTTTCTCGATCTAAAGCTACATTTAGATTTGAGGATTTTTTTATCTCGGATCTAGATATAGATCGGGGATTTATAAGACTTTTCAATCCTAAATTATTATCTTGATCTAAATATGGATCTGGAATTTATAAAGGGAGCTTTGCCCTTTCGTGAAATTTGCCAAGAAGAAGGGTCGAACGGAGCAAATATGGCGTTCAGACTTCTTTGTTTGGACAAGAGTACCGGTGGTGGGGTCCACAATTTTCTCCAAAAAAAATATGTGCGGGGCCCACGCGAGGGCAATGGTGTCCGATCACATTTATTTTTTTTGTCAAAGTCCGATCACATTGAAAGGTCGACCTTTGGTTTTTTTTTTTTCGCTTCTTATTTACGTTTTTACAATTTTAATCTTTGAAAAAGATTTCATATCAAAAGAATAATTTTCCACTTCACCGCGCTGATTAGGCTTCGTTTCTGACTTGAAAATACTAAATCAAACAATTGAAGGCAATTCTTGAACCAAAGGTTTTTTTTTTTTTTCAAAGAAAGATTCTATTCATCACGGACTTTGGTGATCGATCGCCGCAAGTTTATGATATCAGATCTACTCTTGTAGGATGGCAGTGTGCTTCCAGCCGCAGAATTTGCTTTTTGGGATTTTTTTCTACTGTCTTTTAAGAGTTTAAAAGTTTTCTTAGTAACTCTCTCGATTATTATTTAACGAAAGTATGGTAACGTTTTTGTTCCCGAAACAATTTTTGGAATAGAAACACTTTTTTCTGTTTCTGTTCCCGGCAACAATTTCTGGGAACAAAAACGCGTTTGGTAACTGCAAAAAAATTTTGTTCCCGGAACAAAAAGAGAACAGAAACGCATTTGGTAACTGCATAAAAGGCCATATCCTCAACAAAATTTCTCCACTTATAGTAACTTCTAAAAAAATTAGTAAATAAAATAAAAAATGATATTACTAAAATATTTCATGCAATATGAAATTTTTTCCTATTTTTTTAAAATTTTTCTGATTTTTTTTTTCATTTTTTTAAATTTTTTAAAATATTTTTATTCAAAAATATATTTTATTATTAAAAAGTATTTTTTATTTCATTTCATTTTTCTCCGGCGGCGGATGGCGGTGGTAAATAAAATAAAAAATGATATTACTAAAATACTTTCATGCAATATGAAATTTTTTCCTTTTTTTTAAAATTTTTTTTCTGATTTTTATTTTCAATTTTTTAAAAAATTTTAAAAAAATTTTATTCAAAAAATATATTTTATTATTAAAAAGTATTTTTTATTTTATTTCATTTTTCTCCGGCGGCGGCGGACGACGGTGGTAAATAAAATAAAAAATGATATTACTAAAATACTTTCATGCAATATGAAATTTTTTCCTATTTTTTTGTTTAATTTTTCTGATTTTTTTTTGTTTTTTGTTTTAATTTTTTAAAATATTTTTATTCAAAAAATATATTTTATTATTAAAAAGTATTTTTTATTTTATTTCATTTTTCTCCGACGGCGGACTGCGGCGGGGGGCGACCGGCGGCGGCAGATGGCGGCGGTAAATAAAATAAAAAATGATATTACTAAAATACTTTCATGCAATATGAAATTTTTTTCCTAATTTTTTAAAAAAATTCTGATTTTTTTAGTTTTTTTAAAAATTTTAAAATATTTTTATTCAAAAAATATATTTTATTATTAAAAAGTATTTTTTAAAATTTCATTTTTCTCTGGCGGCGACCGGCGGCACTTTGGGAACAAAGTGTTCCCAATTGTTTCTAAAAAATGTTTCAAATGTGTTTCTAAAAAGTGTTCTGGAAGCACAGAAGCAAGTTTTTTTTTTCTTGTTTCTAGTCCAAAAAGTGTTTCTATTTGTTAAAAGCGTTCTCGGAACGCTTTGGGAATACTTTTTTACCATACGTGTTTCTGGAGCGTTACCATACGCAGCCTAAGAGACTAGATTGAAAGTTTGTACTTTTTTTTAGACAAGGCCAGAGTTGGGATTATACTTAAAGTTGGCGATTTTTTTCACAAAAAAAAAAAAAAAAAAAACTTGAGCAGATTTGAAACTGAACAAACAATTTAGAATTTTTCTAGACAAAAAAAAAGTTCATACTAGTAGTTTATTTATTTATTTATTATTATAGAATTAAGCCCATGTTTTTTACTGAACCGGGCCGAGTTCTCGACCTTGAGCAAGACCGAACCGGGCCGCGTCTCCAAGAAGGCGTTCAGCGAGCACCTCCAGCAGCGCCACCCAGGGTGCTCGACCCTCAACTTAGCGTCCGAGCTCGACGCCGACCGCTACGGTTATCTCACGTTCGAGGACTTCCTCGTCTGCTGCTACTTGTTCCAGACGAGGCCGGTCTGCAAACAATGCAAGGCCATTGCCAAGCTCGTCTTCTACACTTGTCTCCAGTGCTTCGTCGACGACAAGTCGAAAGGGCCGACCGACGATCTCTTTTCCAAATGCTGCCGCGACACGAACAAGTCCTCTTGTTCGACCGAAAAAAAAAAGGAACAAGTCCTCGCATCCGCACAATCTGTTCGTCGATAACTATGCAATGGCCAACATCATCCGAGTCCCGCCCAAGGATCTTCCGGTATGTGTCCTCAACATTTGCCTTTGCCTCCACCTTTCTCTTCTCGGTTAGGACACAGGCGTACTGTCTACATGAATTTGATGCGCAAATCCATCGGAAAGGGCAATAACTTTCAAAATGTTGTCGCTTTTTTGACAGATCGAGGCGAAGATCGGGACGTCAGTGGCAATTGGATTGACTATGGACGCACTATTGTCTGGCTCAGACAATTGACATGGTGCACGGCCCCTGAATGAAGCATTACATGTCGAGGATTCCCTGAATAAAGACATTCAAAAGGAAAATTATTCAAAAAGTCATAAACTTATTGTACGGTGGCAAATATAGTCCTAAACTTTTCATTGTGCTAATTCAATCTTAAATTTTTTAACGATTTGCAAATTTAGTCCTAAACCTTTTGACGATTTGTCATTATAGTCCTTTGGGCCAGTTATTCAAATAATAGGTTTAGCACTAAATTGGCAAAAGTTGCAAATGTTTAGGACTAAATTGGCACAATTTGAAGATTGATGACTAAAATTGGTATATCATCAAAAGGTTTAGAACTAAATTGGCTTAATTGAAACGGTTTAGGACTATATTTGCCGCTCTATAATAGGTTTAGGATTTTCTGGACAATTATCCCGATATTCAAAAACCATACTCTGATCAGTTCTAGTATAGGAGGTTCCATCGAGTTCTCGAGTTTAAAGTGAGATTAAATACTTGTTGCGGTCTCATCGATCCTCGCGATTCACTCTTTTCTGCAATTTCATTTTCATGGAAATAATAGAGATAAATGTTACAGTAATATTGTTAATGAGGTATCTTTGTAGAGATATTATATATCTGAAGTTCATTTGATGCAAGAAGGATTAAGTCATGTGAGAACCCGTGCGTTTACTACCAACCAATGCTCTTCTTTTGCTATAAAGGTCTGCAAAACTCGTGTTGTGCTATGGTGGTGGAAGAAAAATCTCATCTCTACAAGCTGACAACTAGCAATGATCAAGTAAAGAAAGGCGATCGTTAAGCTCGTCTTCTACACCTGTAGAAAGAACTTCTTTCTTTTTTTGGTGAAGCTGACGCATAGAAGAAAACTGGCATCTAAATGGGAAAGAGAATAAGCAAAGCTGACATCAGAGGCAGATGGTGTGGTGGTGAAATTGATCTCTAAAGGCTAAAGTTACTAGTTATGTAGGATCTGGCTTGCAGAATCATTGCAAGCCACAGATCATTGCATTTCCCCTCTTATCAAAAGACAGAATCTACTTGAAAGTCAAGTAAAACTAGGCTTTTAACAAAAGGAATGCCAGATATGACCGGGAAATCACTAAGTCTGCAACCTTCTTCTTGAAGTAGACGAGAAAAACTTCAACAGAGCACTGCACATAGGAGTCCAATTACAACCAGAATCAAAAGACTGAAAATTGAAAGAAAGAAAAGAAAATCTTTGCACAGACAACAAAGACTATGGGTAAAAGAGGTCGATTCCAGCTACCAAATAGCAACGGTTGAAGTTTCACTTTTCCTAGGAACTATAAGACCAATCATCATTCATCATCGTCCTCGAAAAAGCACACCCTCCTCTACTCCGCCCCCTCCAGCGTTCGCCCCCCTCACCTGCCTCCTTGCCTGCCACCACCCCTCGCCTACCTCCTTGCCTGCCTTGGCCACTTCCGTCTCTCTCCTTTCCCACTGGCGGGAGTGAGCAATCCCGGTCCCGGACCCGGATTTTTTACTATTTTTTCAGATTTTTCTGACAGCGCTTGGTATTTTTCTCGATTTTTGGCTATTTTAAACAAAAAGAAATTCCAAAAATACCAAAAAAAATACCAAAAATGTTTTTTGGTCAAAATTGGTTCGTGGCCAAGGGTTTCAAAGTTGATTTTTAAATTTTATGAATTTTTCTTGATTTTCGATTATTTTTCTAAAAATTAAAATGATAAAAAATCAGGTGTCAACAACCACCGCGTCAAGGTAACCATCTTTTGGGAACTGGTTTCTTGAGCAAAGCACAGACAATGTTGCTTGAGCTTGTATATTGCTGAATGCGATTGATCCTCAGGCCATTAGGTGGACTTTCAGACTGAATATGGAGATCCACCAAGGACAATGTTTAGTACTAGGATCCTTTTAAGTCGTCTGAAAAATTGACAATGATCTCCGAATGGTGATTGTGTCTTGATTTAAAGGGATAAAATCTGATTCCACTAATCGAGAGGCCTCTCTCGCTCTGTAGGTTTGATAAACATTGTTCAGGCATTTGCTGAAAATCTGTCATCGCATCAGATGTCAAGTCAATGGTTCACGTTCTAGCACATCTCTTTCGATTATTCTCCGTCGGAAAGTATAAAAATTTCAAGTATATGGCGCTTTAGGAATTCTCTATTTATCATGCAAAAGTTCAAGGTAGAATAAAGAGTTTAGACTTTGCCAATTACATTGCTTTCACCGGAAAAGTTCGAGGAAACAGTTATTCGAACTAAATAAATAGAAGTCTCCAAGGAGGAGAAGCCAGATGTGGGTATCCTAAGAAAAGATTGACAAGACAATCTCCATCAAGGAGTCTAGTAATCCATTCCCTGCCTCAATGATGGTGTCCGGCTCTAAATCGCAGCCGGGGGCTTCGCTCACATCAGCCTCCGGAGCTCGGTTCAGGTGCTCACCAACCATTTCTCCTAGTCCAGCTAATTGTTGAGCTATTGCCTCCCTCTCATTGCATCCTTCTTTTATTGCTCCAGATAACAACCCAGTCGCAGCGCCTTGCAGCGCCGATTGTCGGAGTTCCTCCTAATAATCACCACCGAGAATGAAAATATTCATGAGTTATGACCCATCTAAGTGATCTCATTTTTCTCATACCAGAGTCCAGACCTCGTGAGGGGCTAAGCTTGCTGTTGTGGCAACGGATATCCCCTTGGTTAGTCTATCTCTTATTGGACAAAATTTTGTGCGTGTACACGAGATCATTTTGCCTTTGCATGCAGCTAATTAGCTCGCTGCTTAGTAACGTGGTCATTGGTAAGCGATATGGCGATCGTTCCTGGAATTTGTTTATATCTTCAGATGATAGAGCCACATAAGTTCCATCAGTTAAGTCGTGAACAAAGTCAATCACATTGCAAGAAACATGCGGATCCGACAATATGTCCCACTGTTTCTGAGGATATCATCGACTCGATGTATTAGGATGAATGTAGACAATACTTACTCTCTCACACCAGATGAACCCCTAGGTAGACCCGAAAGGAAAACGAGATCTTTTTCATCGTAAATCTTCCTAGAGAGAATAACGCCGAGTTTGCAGACTGAAAAGAAAGATGGAAAAGTAAAAGAAAGCAGGAGGGTTTACCCAGTTCAATTGTTGGAATCTCCTCCTTTGCAGCAACTCGTAATTGTCCACGAAAACTTTGTGTTGCGGGTGGTTGAAGGCCCTGTTGCGGTAACAGGCGGTGCAGGCGTTGAAAGTCGGGTTGTTTGGCGACTTGCAGTCGTCGAAGCAGGGAAGGCAGGTATAGTACACGCTCCTGAGGATGTCGCCGCAGTGAGAGCAGTCGCCTCTCGTGTCCATCAGATAGTACAGCACGCGTACGTCGTCCTGGTCAAGATGGCCCTTCCCGCCCCTGTCCAGCTGGCAGAAGAGGGCCTCGGAAGTGCAGCGCCGCGACCTCTCCACCACCAGGGTCACAAAAGTTTGGTAATCCACCTGGTTGTCGAAATCAAAGTCGACGCGGTGGCTGATCACCTGGATGGTCTTCTTGAAGTCGCTGTTATCGCGGTAGTGCACTTTCGCAGCAGTCCTGAGTTCTTCCATTGAGCTCTTCTGAGAACAGATCGGTTAGATGGTTGTTTGTTGTTGCTGTTGTTGTTGTTAGTGATGATGACTACAAAGGCAAGAGCTTCCTGAAATACTTCCAAGTCTTGCTTGACCAAATCGTAGTCAAAGTAAAAGGAATTTTACTACCATTTCCTGGAACTTGCCAAGAAGTGGCAAACGCAGACATTGTGACGTTCGAGCTCTCACATCAGACACAACTTGGCAACTTGCTAAGGTTGTTATGGTTTTTAATCTGCAAATGGTGTGAGTACTTCATCGTCTTTAATCCGCCTACCTACGTCCACGAGGAGATGAGATCTGTTTCACTAATAACGTAGAAAAGTGTACAGCCGCTCTTCTCACCCTCTCTCTCTTTAGAGACCTGTTTCGCCCTAAATATATATAGCGAAACCCTACATTGCACAAATTACAAAATTGCCCACATAGCCTAAAGTATTTAACTTTTCCATATAAATCCTGCTATAATTGAACATAAAATGCTTCTGGCGACTCGGGGGCGCTGCCCCCGCGACCCCCGCCCGCTCACCGGGGAGCGGGACCCTCGTGCTGTCCAGTCGTTAGGGGGCCTTTCGGAACCGCCTCATAATCTCTTGGATAACAGAATACAAGACATCAACCTCAACACTAAATGCCCGGCGAGAATACTGAAATGAATAAAGAGAAATCCGAATGACTAGCTGCGGTAACTCATTAAGCAATCAGACACATTTTTCGGCTTAGGGTTTCCTTTTTCTACGACCGTAACTTGCAATTTTAGCAGAAGAATAAATTAAACTGCATATCAACAATACAAACCAACCTCGCATTTAGTTGGTCCAATGAGTTGACTCTTCACCTACCACGGGTCACAAGACAAGAGACTGCAAATTAAGAAACTTCAAGTTGCCAACCTTCCCATTATTTTGACTCTGTCACTGGTCTTTTTCCTCAGTCAGCTCCTAGGAAGTTGACATGTTCAATGTCTCTCTGGGATGTGAACTGCAATGACAACTTCCTGTGGGCTCGAGAGAATTCAACGCTCGAGATGAAGCAGAGGACTAGTTTTGGAAGGTTGACGAAGACTTTCAAGACTATAAATGAAGCAGACAGGACAACTAGTTTTGCAGAACGGACAAAGAACACGTTACCAGTAGCATCGCAATGGAAGACATCCGTTGGGCTGCTTCATTATTCTTTGAGCAGAACCCACCATTGAAGAACATTGCGCAGACCGAATTCTCCACCTTGACCCAGACCAAACAAGGCTGGGTGTCCACGAAGGCCTTCGACGAGCACCTCCAGCCCGGGCGCTCGAGCAGCAACTTGGCAGCCGAGCTCGACGGCGACGGTTATCTCACGTTCGAGGACTTCCTCGTCTACCGCTACTTGTTCCACACGAGGCCGGCCTGCGGCCGGTGCAAGGCGATCGTTAAGCTCGTCTTCTACACCTGTCTTCAGTGCTTCGCCGACGAGAAAGGGCCAACCTATGATCTCTGTCCCAGATGCTACCTCGGCAAGTTGGATCATCCGCACAAACTGTTCGTCAATAACTATGCCATGGTCAACAATGTCCGGAAGCCGCCCAACGGTGTTCCGGTATGTGTCCTAAACATTGCCTTTTAACTCCATCTTCTCTTCTCTCGGTTTATCAGCTTCTTAAGATCATCGTGGCCCGTTACATGTATATCCAGCTCAAACCACTCAGTATATTTTACTAGGTGGACCTAACTTTTATCTTAGTTAAAGGTAAGATTGAGATTGTTTGTAGTACCCATAGCATTCGCTGCATTGTCATCGAATAAGTTGTTCTAGTAAGGAATTTTAGCATACTGGTAATGAAAGAAGCCGAATCCATTCATCCTGTCGAATTAAACCGCAAACATGAAGTCATGCCCATCGGGGTCTGTATAGCGATCCCAATTATCTCGATCATGTTTATATGTAGCTATGGCTCGAGCGAGCATAGGCCGTCTCGGTTAGGACGGACATAGCCGTACTGGCTACATGAATTTGATGTGAAATATCCGTCGAAAAGGCTAATAAATTGTCAATGTCGTCGCTCTTTCGACAGATGCCGGGGAAGGTGGCTACGACAGTGGGAGTTGATTTGGCCTCTAAAGCTCTGGGCAAAGGAGTCATAGGCGCATTCTTGCCTGACTCGAGCAATTGACGAAGTGCTCGACCACTGAACGAAGCCACTACAAGTCGAGGAATTTCGCAACACTCAATCTGGAGATTTGACAAGTGACCACTGAGATGGAAGCATTGAAAGACCGATTATGCTTTTAATGGGGACAATGCTGTTGGTACTTTGTACTCGTAAACTTGGCGTTTAATGGCTGTGTACTCCTTTCGTATCTTTGTTAGTACCTGAGTTTCGATTTCTTTTTAGAGTACAGATCTTCTAATCTGCGAATCTCTAATGGCCGTAACTCATTCTCTTATTGCTACATTGCATCTGTATGAATTGTCAGCACAATTTAACAATACCCTTTTTCTGTAGAATTTCTCACGAAGAGTTATGATAATCATTTGATAATGCAAGATAAGGTTCATTTTCCAGTAGTTTGCCTAGTAGGGAAGTCATTGTACCCAGTTTGCCAAATGTGTTCCTCGGAAAGTTCGACGTAAACCTTGACTCTTACATAAACATACGCAGCGCTTTAAAAAGTTCTAAGTGCGCACCGGATATGCATTACCAAAGGAAGCTCAACAAGTAAATTCTTTCCTCAGCTATAATGAAAGTACGAAAATTACAGTGCTACAGCTGATCAACAATAAAAGCCAGGAAGAGCTCATGCAACAAAATTTCCCGGGCTTGTCCTGTGTATCAACGCTACTCAACACTCTATAAACACCCACCGCCGCATCTATACATAGCCTCACAACTGCTACTAAACCGAGAATAAAGCACACCAGAAATGCTACGATACCCTTGTTCTCCATCGATGTTTGGTCCTTCCGCACCATCTCGACCTTGGATCTGCAAATTAATGGAATCCCTTAGGTCTCAGTTAAGCCATGCATAGACACAATGATTGCTATGAAGGTTTGCAAAACTCATGTTTGCTATGGGGGGAGAAAATCTCATATCTACAGGCTGACAACTAGCAATTTATCAAGTAAAGAAATGCAAAGTTTAAAATAGAAACCTGAGAACAGCATTATCCTTAAGCAGGTCATCAAGCTGCATGGAAACAATAGTTTTCCAAGCTACAAGATCACCAACATCTTTACTCTGCAACCAAACATTAAGGATTAGCTGAAGTGAAAGCAACACCCAGAAAAGAAAAGACAAGGGAAAAGAATATAACATGTTTGGCTCACACACCATAGCCTCCTTGTGGTCCCGGAGCATAGTAATGTCTGATCTAATGTATTCCAGAAGTAAATTCTGGTCTCCAATATCCTTGTCAAGTTCTTTGAAAATATTGCCGTATCTAGAATTCAAGTCCTCCAGATAACGCTCCAAAATTGACAAATTCACATCTAGGGAGCGGACTTTTTGCATCAAAATCTTCATGACAGTGTCCCCAGGCATTCTACCAATTTGCTGACGCCCCTCTTCTACAGAGTCCTGTGAATTCTTGTGAACGTCATGCTTTACATTGATTTGTTCCGGCACAACGTCAGATTCCATTACATGATCCAGATTTTGATTAAAATCCTCAGCATCAGGTGATTCTGGCTGCATTGATTCTGCTTTCTTCTTGTCATTCCCTTCCTGATTCGCAAGCGAGTTTTCCGGAACAGAAATCAAATCCTCCAGCATTCTTTCAACAGCATCAACTCCATAAGCCTCAAGGATGCTCAATGTACAGTAGAATTCATAACCATAGTGACTTAAGAGATTCAACTTCAGATATCTCACCCATTTCGGTTCGGGAAGAGCAAATCTCTGAGCCTGTTTGACATTGGCAGCTGTAAAAATCCCAAGGTTGATCCATGTGTCCGTAGGGTATACCAAACTGCCAAGAAGTTCAAATTCTTTGAGATTGGAAGAGTAATGCTCAAAATTTGCAATTTCAATTTTATCTACCAAGGTTTCTTCTGAAAGTTCGATAACCACAAACTTCCCTTCTGCAGAACATGGGTTTCTAAGGTATTTGTCCTTGTCCCGGCATAAGATATTCGAAGCACCCTTAGCTTCTTTGTTATAAGCCAAGACCTTTGCTCCTTTCCCAGCGGAAGCATAATTATAATCTGCACCCCCAGGCTCCACTCTGTGGTTGATGCCTTCAGACGTACCAGTGCCGGATTTGCTTTTAGAACTGTAACTCTTGCTCTTGAACTCATCAAGACCAACTGGCACTGCACGAGATAGGCGGTCCACTGCCATGGTATCTTTTCTAGATACATAATTTGAACCTGAATTTTCTGTCTCAGAGGACTCTTTAGTGGATGGGGAGTTGCGTGTATTTCCTTCAGCAGAATGACTTTCACCCTCAGGAACCTTGATTCCAGCATCATCATTGCTATCAACAGAAGATTCCGACATCGGTCTATCAACAAATCTGATATTTTTATGATGTCCCAACGTTGCCTCAGCCCATGCTGATGCGGTTGGTGGAGGTTCCTCTGATCCATCTGAAACCATAGTAATGACAATCACATCTCATAAGACAGAAGACTTGGAGCAAGTTCCTAGACTATTTATGATAAGAGCAAGAATGTGCTCAAAAGAAAATACATCTATCTATCGCCCATCCTAGGATAGGGGTAGCTCTTGCGCAATAAGTAGTGACATTAATAGACATTAGTAATTCCTATCAGTTTGATCCGCATCGTGTGCTATCTACTTCCATTTTCACTCCACTCCTTGTAACCAGAAGTCATAATGGGTATAGAGCATGCTACCTATCAGAGGTAAACTCAAAAACTTGATGTGTTAATAGACTAACTAAATCTAACTCTGAATCCACACATATATGCCTGATGTGTACATAGACACACAAACTGCATTCAGAGCCTCCAATGCAATTTGGCATGAACATCTCTGCTGAATTGAAACAAAAGATTTGGATTTCAGAACATAACCTATTGCTCAAAATGAACTTTCATGAAAACAGTGGGTACTGCACTCATTTAAGATTCCATTAGAAGACAGAAAAGAAAGAAAATTAGTAATTCAACCATGTGACACAAAACTAATGATATTCAGAAGCTTACGTCTGTAGCCATCACCACGGCTGATCCATAAGCTGACAAGGAGGACGAGGCCCCATAGAACAAACACTAATGACAAAGAAAGTTTGTAAAATCGAATTTGAGAACTCGTTGCCCTGTCCAAAGCTCTCCTATGCAGAAGAGCTCTGCGAGATCTCTGCATCGGGCATTAATCCAATCAATAATCAGGCTCTAGGACGAGAAAATAACAAAGAATGTCCTGCAACAGATACAAGCATTCCGTTTAGTTACACAACACAAGAAACAGAAAAGAAAAAACTTCTTTGATTTTTTTGGTGAAGCCGACACATAGAAGAAAACTGGCATCTAAATGGGAAAGAGAATAAGCAAAGCTCACATCAGAGGCAGATGGTGTAGTGGTGAAATTGAACACTAAAGCCTAAAGTTACTAGCTATATAGGATCTGGCTTGCAGAATCAGCTTTCTGACTTTATAAAAGCACATAAATTCATTGGGAAGCTCCCAGTTCTGCATCCACAGTTTGTTGCATTCCCCCTCTTATCAAAAAACAGAATCTACTTGAACGTCAAGCAAAACTTGGCTTTTAACAAAAGGAATGCCAGATATGACCAGGAAATCACCAAGTTTGCAACCTTTTCTTGAAGTAGACGAGAAAAACTTCAACAGAGAACTGCACATAGGAGTCCAATTGCCACCAGAATCAAAAGAGAAGGAAAAAAAAAACTTTGCAAAGACAACAAAAATTATGAGTAAAAGAGGTCGATTCCAGCTACCAAATAGCATGGGTTGAAGTTTCAGTTTTCCTAGGAACTATAAGAAATTATCATCGCCCTTGAAAAAGCACACCCATCATCCACATCCATACGAAAGCCATCCACCAATTTGATCTCCACGTAGTATTTCAAGAAACCAAAAGGGGGGGGGGGGGGGGATCAAGGGAGGTGGAAATCATGCCGGCAGATCTCAGTGAATGCGACGTCAACTTCCATTGCTTTGGAAAGAGCAAATCCAATGTCTTAACTGACTCAGAAGACCGGCAAGACCACCGATCTTCGGGTACACAACACAGCTCGGAACAAGTAGAATTCGAAATCCGAAATCCTCGGAAGGATTCAGTCGGCGCAATCACCTGGATTTGCCGAATCGGGACCCTGTCTCCGGTCGATCACCAGCGAGGGAGAAGGGATTCACACTGCGATCGTAAACTTGGAGAGGGAGCTCGGAAATAGCGATCCTTGGCGTTCTCTGGTAGGTTTGTCGCCGCACTCTGATTCGGTTTCGTCCTCGTTCTCGTTCTCATCTTGCCTTGTTTCAGTAACGTTCGCCCCGCACAATGATGCTGATGCTTTCGCCAAGCGCGTCGTCTCCGTTTTCAAATCGACCTCCCTCTCTCTCTCGATCGATTGGATTTTACTCCATTGTACTGTTACTACTCTCTCTCTCTCTATATATGTATAGCGCGTGTGGGCTATGAACATGTATTGATGGTGTTAGAAGAAGAGGATTTCTTTCCTTCAAAGGAAAATTTTTGACACCTACAATGACAAGACATGCTCTTAATTATGTAAACACAAATGTTTTTTTTCTCATTAAATATTCCGATTCCATCACTAAACCTAATTTGTATATAAAAAAAAAACCCGCGATTTCTATTTCGCCATAAGTTATTGAACCTAACTCATCATCTAGTTGTCTCGCTTGTCCATTATTTTTCAGGCAATCCCTTCGTACTCATAGACTATTATCGGGATTGAATGCGCGCGCACCCGAATCCATCTGAGTCGTTAAGTCCGTTTACGATGTAAAACAAACAACGAAAAAATAGCAATGATAATAATAAGAACGAAATTTGAGAGGACACAATGTGTCCTGACTTTAACTTTGAACATTGTAAATAGGGTAGAAAGAAAGAAAATCAATCATGTTAATCTAGAGTAAGATTTGTCTTACTTATAAGGATTGGGTAAGAGTATTTTTCTTTTCCCCCATTGACGTGCAATGATGCAAGCGACACTGTACAAGGACTACAAAGTAATGTCTTGGTAGAGAGACCCTTTTGAAAAATTGAAATCTCACCTAAGCATAGAGAAAAAAAAAAGTTGAAAAGAAAAGAAACCGGCTATGAGAAGTTGACTGATGCAATGACTTATTAGTTATTACAGGGGTAAAATGAGATCTAGCCACGTGGCAACCAACAAGCCATCATCCCATCTTCATCAAACCCAACGCATGCCATGAATACAAAATTAGGACAAGTCTATCCTGGAATAAATATGTGGTTATCCTATGTTAGATCATAACATAACTATTGATATTAGGATGACTCGGAGCGAGATTAACGCGAATACGAATAAATAAATGAATCGGAGTTGTCTCCGCGTCAGAATAGCTCCATGCGTGACAAACGATTCATTATCGGAAAAGCGAGATTATATATATAATATTCCAAATCCAGCCGAAGGACAAAAACGTAAAAAAAAACATCAGAAATCTAAATTAATGCCCCTCAGTGCCATGTAATGTTCAGTTTATAGAATATGAACGGCAGGTTCATCGTTTAGACGTGAGGCACGCAACTTGAGATGAATTATGGAGGATGGACGATTTTCCGAGATAATTTTTTTTTTTTGACGTAGCTCAAATACCAAAGAGTCAACGTGCTGACGTGTGATGCCGTGTGACGGTCAGTGACTTTACCGACACAGACAGAGGCAACTCCAAGGAGACAAGACGGCACATTTGAGGGATGTGCTTTTCATGTGCATGAGCTGGAGGCCGCACAGCATTTCCCGGTAATTCCGCCATCTGATTGGCCGGTCACCCTTTTACGCGACCCTTGATAAATAATAAATAATAAAGAAAATTTCAAATAAAAATCTGTAATGCCACTATTTACTCAAAATAGGATTCATGGTGGACCTTATCTCACATAAGAGTTTGAAGTGGTCAAATCGTCACATTCCAAGAAAATGTTATGAGTGATAATTAAAATGGGAACTTATATATGTTAAAACAAATTCCTTTGAGACTCCGAAATAGTCAAAATTGCTATGAGTATTCTCGAAAAATTACCAAAAAAGTTATAAATCTATTGTAATTGTGTCAATTCAGACCTAATTTTTTTTTTTTTTGCCAATTGAGTCCTAATTCAATCCACTTTGCCGGCCAACGTTGACTTGTGGCGTCACCGATGCTGACTTGGACAATTTTTGATAATATTTTCTTTTTATTTTTCCTTATTTTTTTTCTTTATTTCTTTTTTTTTTCCTTCCTACTACTACTATGGCCGGCGAGGGCCAGAAGCCCTCAAAGGCCACTAGACAAGGAAAATGGGATCTGTGCAACCCTCAATCGCCGACGAGGGCTTCGCGGCCCCCAACAGGCCATGGCCTCGCCTACCGCCAGCGAGGCCACCTTCGCCCATGGTCGATGAGGCCATGGCGAGGTTGCCCTCGCCCAGGCCGGTCGGGGGCCGTGAAGCCCTCGCTGACAGCCGGCGAGGGCTTCACAGCCCTTGCCTAGTGGCCGGCAAGCTCTAGAGCTCACTGGCTACACTAGTAGTAGGAAGGAAAAAAAAAAGAAACATACAAAATAAGAAATAAAATAATGTTAAAAATTGTCCATGTTAGCGTCGATCGGCAAAGTGGACTGAATTGGCATAATTATAAAAGGTTTATGACTCAACTGGCAAAAACAAAAGTTTAGGAATTTTTTTTGTCAAAAAAGTTTAGGATTGAATTGGCATAATTATAATAGATTTATGACTTTAATGATAATTATCCCTGAGTATTCTCTTGATAATTTTAATATGTCAATAGAATGAAAAAACCTACTTATATGAGAATAGTATTTTTTATTGGTTAAAAAATTTATACAAGTCCGCCATTGGATGATCGAAATGTGTACTAGGAGATATTTATGTAATCGAATTCATCTAGGTCGCGATCATTCATCAGTGAATGTGTAAAAAATTGTTCACACATTTATAATTGGATTATTGACAATGTACATAGAGATAATTTCATTCACATGTCAATTTTGAACTGATAATGTGTTCTCATTTCTTACACCGGCAATGGACTTAACTTATAATCCTTTAATACATGTTATGACTTTGTTGATAAGTTTCATTGTTATTGTTTATATAGTTTCACGCTATGTTTCAGGTTTGTCATGAAGTTGAAACTATCATTAGGCTAATTCCGCCAACGTACACTCTTTTCTTAACAAGCAAAATGTTTGAAATACATTCGGGGACTGATCATAAATTTATGAACAAATTACATAATTAACCCTCCGTTTATTTCGCGAAAAATAAATATTTTAAAAAATAATAATAATCACTTATATTGCTTATAAAAATGATACAATGATGCTTATATGTGGAGTAGAGTTTCTGATGCCTGGTGGGTGTGACTCCCCAGTAGTTGAAGACTAGTCCTTGGATGTCTGAGCTTTCTCTTCACTCTTCATGATACCCTCAAATCGATTTCTTGATCGTTTTATGGTACAATGGGTTTCTCGTGTGAATGCGATTCTGGTATTGAGATGGAGCTGTGATGATAAATCCGTATTATTTTTGCATCTGGATCACACAAACAAAAGGGTACACAATGTCATTAATTTTTCGTGTTTCTATCTGGGCACTCTTGTTTTGGCGAAAATTCCACATCGGGTGAGTGAAATATGCTCTTTTGCAGGTTCTCGAGCGAGCAATTCACGGACGTCCCAAGTGGAAGATTGGGTTTCCAATCAAAAGGCAACCCGGATCAACCCGTCGATCTCTAACTCTCCTCTCGGTGACGTAGATGTTTGCATAGACAATGGCAACCACGAGGAAGCCGATCAAGAGGGCCACAAATGGGACGGTAGACTTGGCACATTACAGGGAGCGTCGGAAATGGCGGGTGGAGGCTGAAGCAGCTGGACATAATAAAGGATTTCAAGATTTTTCAATCCTATCTTAAGTTGCACCAAACATATGATATGATTTTTTACAATCTAGAAGATACTCTGAGGATATTCTAAGTATTTTTAATACTAATTATCCTTTACATCCCAATCGGAATGCGGACGACGGTGCCTTTATTACCACAAATGGCCATTACAATATAATTGGCAACCGAAACCTTCACAATAAAGAGATATAGAACAAATTTGGAAAATAATATCAGATGAACGAATATTCGAATGATTTATAATCCTACATTATCCTGTCATATTTCAATCCGAATGCAAACGACCAAAATAATGGTGCCTTTTATTCCACAAACTGCCATTGAAATAGAATTGGCTAAGGGTGTACAAAAGAACAAGGAACCGCCAGGACCGCTCGGAACTAGACCGGACCGGCTCAGAACCGGTGGTTCCTAAGGGAATCGGTCTGGTTCCCATTAGAACCAGAGGGTACCAGTCTAGTTCTCGATTTCAAGTGTGGAACCACCCATCGGATCAGTAAACATTTTTTTTTTTTTTGGTTGCTTCTGAGGGGGATTGGCTCATATGATATATTAAATTTGCTATTATCATTCTTCTGCCAGAAAGGAAAGAGACACAACACACTATATTAAGATCAAAACAAGGCCACAAAACTCACTCTCTTCTCTCATTGCGTGCGACTGCAAGCTGCCTCTGCTGGAAAAACACAACCCTTTCTACTTATTTAGGGTGTGTTGAATAGAGAGGATTTGGAGAAATCAAGGGGATGGGGGCAAGTTTTTTAAAGATGATGGAAACAATTTCAGACACCTAAGCTTTTTGCTTGCCTACTCTTCTCTGCTTTTCTCAATTTCTATATTGCTCTCTCTGGATGACCCAGAATGAGATCTGCAATGGGAAGGCTCGAGGACAAATCCTAAATACCTAATCCGAAACTCACCCATCTCTTCTCAAATTCTCACTCTCATTTCGGTCTTTACTCTTTCTCTCTCATCTCAGATTCTCAGTGTCTCGCTCTCACCTCGGTCTCTTCGTCTCCATCTCCGTTTTGATCTCTCGACTCCTATCGACCGACAGCCTCGACTCCCATTAACTCACGACAATGCCTTCGACCGTTTATCACCTCCCTCTCTCGCTCTTGATCGCCTCCATTTGCTATAAGTTCGAATCCCTAATCTTTAATCAACTCACCAAATTCCTAATTTTCAATCTCCATTTGGTTGATGAAGCTTGGTGGGACCGGTTTCATGGACTCACCCGAGAACCGGACCGGACCAGCTGTCCGGTTCCCGAGTGAATCCAAGGAATCAATGGAAGTTTTCCTGTTTCAACTTTTCGAAATCAGTCCTTAGTGGGCGGTTCCCTATTCTAGGGTGGGAATCGCCCACCCAGACCATGCTCACCTTTGGAATTGGCAACCCAAACCATCACAATAGAGAGATATGGAGTAAATTTGAAAAAGAATATCAAACAAAAAATGCGGAGGATATTCGACTATTTCTTCTTCCAAAAAGAAAATGAAATCAAGACTAATGATGGATCGATCGTAGATCATAAAAGAAGATTCGCTGAAATCAAATTGGACATGTTAAAGTTATTTTTGGGGCTCTGTACCAGAGCCCCGATCCGATTCGTGAAGTAATCGTTGAGTATTTAGTTGGATTTTGGTAAAGTAAAGTGATTGATTGTTACTTGGAATCAATCGCGGAAGATTTATGGCTTTTTCATTGCCGCAGGGGGGTTTTGCAGATAGTGAAAGAGGAGAACTTGGTGGAGTACGTGTAGGAAGGAGAGCTGAGGACTTCAACAAGCAAGAGGTGAAGGAGACAAAGGAGGTCTCGACTAGGATTTCGATGATGCATGATTTTGTAGAGGTGGCTATTAAGCAATGTTGTTATGATAGAAGTTGATGCGTCGGTGGTGACGCCAAGCACGAGAAGAAGGGCAGCGTCGATTCGGCGAAGGGAGTGGAGAAAGTTGTGATTGACGACAGTAGGGACGAAGGGGATGCAAAGTTCGGTGGCGATGAGGACGAGGAAGGAGAGCCTGAAGAAGGTGAAATCGATTTGGACTTGGAGGGGATTTATACGGTTGATGGAGAAGGTAGAGAGGCAAGTTTGAGTGCCAAGTCAGTGACGGTGAGTGTGAGATGGAATTAGAAGAAGAGGAAGTTGAGAGGCGGCTCCACATTACTTCGATTGCATAGTAAATGGTAGAACGAGACTAATGATGGACCAACAATAGGTGACAACGGGAGAACTTGTTGATGTCAGGCTCGCCTTTGTTTTAGTTTACAGATGGTAGATGAAGCATGAATTAGCAAAGAGAAATCGGTAAAGCAAGTTCTCCGGTTTCTCTTGAAATATTTTTGGTGTATGCAAAAAAAAAAAAACAGGTGATGGTGTTTGGATTCTTGCATCACTGCCATATCTAAACTAAAAACAAAGGCAAGTCACACCAACAAGTTCTCCTCTTTCACCGTCAGCAAAACCCAACCCGGCAACAAAAAAGCAATAAATCATAGGATGTTTACACAAATGGCTCATAATTTTTGGCTCGATGTGCAATGTCGTCCTTGAACTTTTAATTTGTTCAATACGGCCATGAACATTATCCCTATGCGCAATCGCTTTTAATTTATTCAATATGACCCCTAAACTTTTGGTACATGTTGAATATAATCCCTAGATTATGTGAAAATGTTTAATGTTGTTCCCAAATTTGAATTAATGGAAGGACAACATTAAACATTTTCATATAGTTCGGGGACTAAATTGAACATGTAACACAAGTTCGTGGATCACATTGAACAAATGAAAAGTTCAGGGATGTCGTTTCACGTTATGCTAATGTTCATGGATCACATTGAACAAATTAAAAGTTGAAGGACACATTACACATCGAGCCAAAATTTAAGAACTATTTATATCATTTTTCCATAAATGTTCGCGATCGCTTCCAAGTAACAATCAAACGCTTTACTCCACCAAATTCCATCGAAATCTGCAATGATTACTTCACGAATCAGATCTTGCGCAGAGTCCTGAAAAAAAATTTAAACAGATCCGACCTGGTTTCGGTGACTGTTATTTTACTATGTGTGATCAATCCATCATTATTCTTGGATTTGTTTTCTTTTTGGAAGAAGAATATCGTTGAATATCTCAAAAAAAAAAATATTAGATTCTTTTCCAATTTTTTTTTTGGTCGAGATTCTTTTCCAAATTTGCTCCATATCTTTTGGGCGGCGTTATTTCCACCCCTGTATGACTAAATCCACTTAATTTTCATCAAAAAGACAAAATTTCCCTCTATCATTAGAGTACAATTTAAATTGGTGGTTTCCAAATTTATTTACTTTCCTTTTTATTAGTTGTCTTATATCTATGTAGGATCTACCTACCATAATTAAGAATTCCATATGTTCAGTTGTTGTTTATTGAAAATTTTCCCTGTATATTAAAGGCAATATATTTTATTGTGTCAGATATTACTTCCATAAGAATTTGTTTTGTCGAAAAGAGAAATTTCCAAGAAGTCTATTTCTTTTCTACATTGTCGATCAAATTTATGTATATATTAATAAGTAGATGAAATTTAATTAAATCAAGACATTGCATAAAGTAAGATTTTTTAAATGCCATTTTAGATTAACAAAAATGAATATCCTCTATGACCTATTCACGCAAAAAAAAAAAAAAAATTCAAAATACCTTATCGTGCATAATGATTTTAGTGTATTCCTAGATATTCCTCTAACGTCTTAGATACTTTGAATAAAAGTATCTCGCCAATATAGTAAGAAAAAAATAAATTCCTTGATATAGTAAATGAAGAGACTTGACATATATTTTAGACTAATGAAATTAATAAAAAGTTCACCAACAAAGTGAGCTCTTGAGATAAGAGGGACAAAAATAGAGAAGTATGATGAAGAAGATACTTTCAGTTTTTATACTACATCAAAGAATGCATTTTTTCTTACTAATAACGAGATAATTTTACATGGAGTATGTAAAATATTATAGGAATATCTGAAAATGCACTGTTCTTTAATACGCTAAAAAGCAAAACATGTGAAATGCTTAATTATGGTAATTATCCTAAATAGAAAAAAGGAGGAGTGTGGCCATAACTTTATATTGTAATTGAAAAATTGAGGGCAATTTTGTCTTATTAATGTAAAAGGCGGTGGATTTAGTCATTTATGGGGTG
The DNA here is from genome assembly GCA_029784005.1 of Lenwebbia sp. NSW1173648. Taxonomy (NCBI): domain Eukaryota; kingdom Viridiplantae; phylum Streptophyta; class Magnoliopsida; order Myrtales; family Myrtaceae; genus Lenwebbia; species Lenwebbia sp. NSW1173648. The sequence continues at coordinate 25,041,729 of JARCGZ010000009.1, read as the reverse complement.
GAAATAGCGCCACCCTATCTTTTTATTATGAAGGTTGCCAATTCTATTTCAGTGTCCATTTTGGTATAAAAAAAAAAGGCACGTTACCATAGCAGGACTCAAATTCAAATACTATTGTCCATGTCATCTTGCCTTATCTTTTTTAGAAAAAAAACTTTGTGCCTTGCTCTCTCTTTTTTATCCAATGATACAAATGTGTTGAAATAATATACGGTTAAGAATTGAGATTTTTGATAAGTTATTATTGTATGGATACCTAGGGGCTAAATTAAAACATAGATATTCAAATAACACACATTGTGTCGGAAATTTGATTATCGTCATATACAATGTTTAGTTATGTATATTATGCGATTATATAGGTAAAAGCATCTTAAAATTTTCCCATCTAACACAAATGATTTTGTTTTAATGAGAATCAAGTTAAACATTTAAAATAACAAAATGAGAACTTCACATATTGCATTTTTTTCCAAGGTAAAAAGATTTTCATTTAAGCAAAACACTCAAACCAATAATAATTAATTAATAAAAAAATTGAAAAAATCACCTCAAATTTTTAATTGGTACCCTTTTGCCTCTTTCTTAGTTTGTCTTTGTTTACAAGAATATATTCTTCAATGACAATTGTCTTTGACAAAAAAAAAAATGACAATTGTCAAACTTTATATATATATATACACACACAATTGTCAAAAGAATGGGTCTTATTCAAATTCCAAAACCCGGAGTGCGCCGTATTGGATATTGAACCGGATTAGACCGTCCCCGATGAACTAACCAACTATGTAGCACTGACATGATATGTGACACGCGATGCGACATGACACATACGTGATTTCTAAAAAAAATAGAATATTTCGACACGTTGGGACACGTATATAAAATGTATACTTGTATATATAAAAATATTAGTGGTGAGTTTTTTTTTTCTTCTATTAAAGATTCACGATTATGTTTTTTTTACTGACTGTGTATATTAGTTTGGGGTAGCTGAATATGTGACTTAAGAATATATTTTTAATAAATTTAATTTTGACCCCTAATTTATTGAAAACGTTTAAATTTGATTCGTGCGTATCAAGATGCTGAGCTCGCGTGTCACTGGCATGTCTTGAACGCTAACTACGTGTCGATCGCATTTCTAAAAGTGTCTACGTATGGAAGAATGTCGGACACGACACTGATCCCGAAAAGTGTTGGTGCTGCATGGCTAACTAACCCAGCCATTCTGAATCACGTTTTTCGCTCTTTCCTCTCATCGTTGGCGAATGAAAGCTCTTAACGCGGACAGGAAAATCAGAAGCTGCTGTAACCGCTTGAATTCAATGGTCAATGGGGCTCACCAACAATGGAGATTGCCATGCGAAGCGAGCTGAGAAAGTTGTAATCTGCGAGCGTTACAGACGGTGATGTCACCACCATGCAGACGACAAGGTCGCACCACCTTCGCCAGCTATCCTCGCTCGTGTCGCTGACTCCGCGATACCAAACTCCCGACTGCAGAAGCCTCCTCCACTGGGCACGCGTGGTCTCCACCCGAGGCCAGCTCCAGGAAGTCCTTGCTCAACTGTACGCTCTTGCTTTGCCCATTGACGACCAGGCCTTCGGTGCTCTTTTCCACGCTTGTGCCCGCCACAAATGCCTGGAACAAGGCGAGGCCTTGCATCGTTACATGCTTCTTAACCGGAATGGCCCACCGGACCTCTTCGTGTCGAACCACCTGGTCAACATGTATGCGAAGTGCGGGGATCTAGAGTGCGCCCGCAAGGTGTTCGATGATATGCCGCATAGGAACCATGTTTCTTGGACGGCTCTCGTTTCTGGGTATGCGCAGCATGGCCGGGGGGACGAGTGTTTTAGTCTGTTCTCGGGCATGTTGGCCCACCACCGCCCGAACGAGTTCGCGTTCGCCAGTGTGCTCAGTTCGTGCCGGGAGTGTGACGGTGATCGTGGCCGACAGGTACATGCGCTTGCCCTGAAAATGTCCTTGAACTCGTGTCTTTTCGTTGGGAATTCTCTTATTGCAATGTATAGCAAGACAAGTGGCTGCCAAAGTGGCTTCGATGAGCATAAAGATGAGGCTTGGACTGTGTTTAGAAGTATGGAGTCTCGCAATCTGATCACTTGGAACTCAATGATTGCAGGGTTTGAGCTCCGTGGCCTTGGAAGACTGGCTATCAACCTGTTCGCCCAAATGCATACAGGAGGATATGGATTTGATCGTGCTACACTTCTTGGAATCTTTTCTTCCTTGTCAGAAAGCAGCAGTGCCGGTGTTGGATTTGCACTTAATTGTTGTCTGCAGTTACACTGTCTCACAGTTAAAACTGGTTTTACCTCGGAAGTGGAAGTGACTACCGCACTGGTGAAGGCTTATTCAGATCTTGGAGGAGGTGCCGCTGACTGCTACAAGCTCTTTTTGGAGACCGATACTCACAAAGACGTTATTTGTTGGACGGGCATCATAACAGCATTGGCAGAACGTGAACCTGAAGAGTCCTTCTTCCTCTTTTGCCAGTTGCTTCGAGAGGGAATATCTCCAGATTGGTATACGTTTTCTAGTGTCCTAAAAGCATGTGCCGGTCTTATGACTGATAAACAAGCCTTATCAGTGCATTGTCAAGTAATTAAATCTGGATTTGATGGGGATACTGTGCTCGCCAACTCCTTAATTCATGCCTATGCAAGATGTAGCTGCATGGCTTTGTCTAAGCAAGTGTTTGATCTAATGGAATCTCATGATTTGGTTTCTTGGAACTCAATGCTTAAAGCGTATGCTCTGCATGGGCAAGGTAAGGAGGTATTGCAGCTCTTTGTACGAATGAACTTCCGACCCGATAGCACTACTTTTGTTGCTCTCCTCTCTGCATGTAGCCATGCTGGACTGGTGGAAAATGGAATTAGCATATTTGATGCCATGTCTACAGACTATGGTGTTGCTCCACAACTTGATCATTATGCTTGCATGGTCGATATTCTTGGAAGAGCTGGGCGAGTACTTGAGGCACAGGAATTGATAAACAGAATGCCTATGCAACCTGATTCAGTGGTCTGGAGTGCACTTCTGGGAGCATGCAGGAAACATGGTAATGCACAATTAGCAAAAACAGCGGCTATTAAACTGAAGGAGTTGGAACCTAATAAGTCCTTGGGATATGTGCAACTGTCGAACATATGTTGTTTAGGTGGAAGATTTGATGAAGCAGGTCTAATTAGATACGAAATGAATCATTCCAGAGTGAAAAAAGAACCAGGTTTAAGCTGGATCGAGATAGGAAATCAGATCCATGAGTTTGCATCTGGAGGAAGGAGACATCCACTGAGGGACAAGATATATGTGAAGCTTGATGTATTTATTGGGAAGCTGAAAGAGCTGGGTTATACGCCAGAAACATGCTTGGCATTGCATGACTTAGAAGAGGAGCACAAAGAGGAGCAATTGTTTTGCCACAGTGAGAAGTTGGCTTTGGTATTTGCAACAATGAATGAAAGTAGCTTGCCTAGAGTAATAAAAATCACGAAAAATATCCGCATATGTGTTGATTGCCATAACTTCATGAAAATAGCCACAGATCTTCTCAACAGGGAGATAGTTGTGAGAGATTCAAACCGATTCCACCATTTCAAAAGCAGGGTTTGCTCTTGCAATGACTATTGGTAACTTTTTTCAACAATTAGATTGGATGAAGAGGTTATATCATAGTCCTTTCTTGAGAAGATGTGAGCAACCCCTCCAAGATTTTAATGGCTGAGTGGGATTTAATATGTTCAGCATCATAGCATGGTAAATGGTAAGAATTTTGTGAAGCAGAAAGTGCTTTCTGTTGATTAATTACATGAATATTCCGTCGAGCCCTATTTTAGCTCCTTGGACATGGAAGCACCTGAAGTCGAATGTTCAATTGGGATGTTGAAAGTCTCCTAAGATGATCATACTACAACTTCTAAGCATGCAGTGGAGGCTTTTTAAGAGCTCAAGTACCTTGCAGTTAGATATGATGTCTTAAGCGACATGAATATCCTTCAAGTTCACTCCTTCGCACTTTCCGAACTCATTATTTGGTGGCACTTGTGTGGTGGGTACATCATCCGTCTTTTTAGGTCATGAAGGTGAGCACCTTGAGAATTTCATTTTCTTTTGTTGTTATGATGTTTACTGTATTACTTTTGAATCTAATGATCACATGTTTAGCCTTTTTAAGTTTTGACTGGGCTTTTTGCAGAATTTCAAGTGCCTCGTTCTCATTCAACCAGAAAAAATACATCTATGTATGCATTATGTGCAGTATGGAAGTTGTCACCATATCTAGGACTTGCATTATTATGTATATGCATGTTTTTAGTTTTGACTCCATGCGTGTTTTCTTGTGTAGGATCAACTTAATCTCAGAGAACGCTCATGTAGGATGGAGATATTACTGCTGATGAGGATGAAATGTTTGAACAAGTCCTTGGTCCAAAGAAATTCAGTTACATATGGTTGGAGGCCAGCCCAAAGCCTCAGACTTCTCCTCATAATCCAGGGGTCTCGCAAATGCTAGAAAGTCAAGTTCAGGAAGACACTAGGCATGCAGATTAGGCAACAAAATGGCAAGGAGACATACAAACGACTCGAGCTGCTACAAGTAACGAGCAAATCCAGGCAAAGTCAACTTGGGAGCGATATTGTAGCTTTAAAACAACGGAAAGCCTCTTCTACATTGTGGACTGAGGTGAATAGTTAAAGTTCCAGCACAAACATCCATTGATACAAAGTTGGTGAACTTGTCACATATTGATCTTTCCGCCTTAAGTCAATGGTCACTTGCCATGGAGATGTGAACTGTCGGTTCCGGTGATGCTGTAATACAACTTGGCCTCAAGAAGGTATCTGGTCCTCAATTGTTTGATGATCTTCTTTCCATTTTGCATGTGTAGTGTGTTGTTGGTATACTACATGATTTGGACCTTTGATATTGCAAATCTACAGATTGTTTTAAACATTGGAAAATTCAAATCTAAGCTGTCAATGTACTAACTGGTATCGGTTGAGTTACCTAATTTAACAGTCATGCTTATTAGCACATCTAAGAAATTACTATCACTAGATGAAGTTCAGGGCACTTTAACTAGGTCGGGATTCGAGTCAATGGATCCATCCATGCAATCCTCCATAACGTATTTTGGAAGTAGAGTCGAGTCGGTGAGTGTCTTGATTTTGCTATGCCACGCTCAATCCACCAGGTATTCTTTCTTTAATTGTAAAGGTCTTATTTTAAGTGATCAAAATAGTTGTCAGTTTACAGAGTGATCAATAAAAACATAAAATATATATATATATATATATATATATATATATATATATATATATATATATATATTCGCTTGTGGCCGCTGCCCCATCACCGGTGGGGTGGCGCCGACGGTCGACAGGGTTGTCGGCCCTCGGCTAGATTTCTGGCAAGGCCCTACTTGCCCTCTCCAAGGCTCTGGTGACCCCACCGACGATGGGGCGGCGACCATAGGCGGGAGGGTAGGCAACAGGCGACCAGCCCTCTAGCCTTTTGCCGGCCCTCCAGCCTGATCGTTCTTCTGTTTTTTTTTTTTTCAAAATTTTAGATTTTTAAAATTTTAACCTAATTTAACTAAAATTTAGATTAAAGTTGTCAATAGACGAAAATGCCTTTGATCGGCCGAAATATGACGGTCATGACCATTTCAAACCCTTATTTAAAAAAATTAAAGCACTTCAAACTCTTATTTGAAATTTTTTCTCATTTTTTTCTCGGTTAGCTTGTAATGGATGGGAAAGTTCGGACTTGCTTCTTCTATTATTTTTTCAGTATTGACTAACAGTGTTAAATCGAAACAGACATCATTTGGCACAAAAAGGGCCTTTTGAAAGTAAAAGATAAATTGAAACCTAACGAAAAGGAAGAGGGTGACGCTCAGGGCGGCGCCCCCCTCGCCTGGTGGTGGGCATGGCGGCCCTTGCATGGTGGTGTTGAGGGCCGCCATGACCAGTAAGCGAGGGACCTTGCACTGACCGCCCTCTAGCTTGCTTGCACCCTCCGATTCTCTCTCTATATTTGCTGCGAATTTTTCATTTTAATTTTAGTCTTTGTTAAAGTTTTAGTTTTACTTTCTGTGAGAGCCACTTTTATTTACAAAAAAAAAAACAAAAGAAGAACAAATATAAAATGCCACATGAATATTCCGTTCGAGAAAAATTGACGGAGTCAGTAGAAGCTCTAACGTGAAGAATGACGATAATTCTAAGATTAACATTAAAGTGACTAATCCACACGGATTTATGGTTTTCACTGGCATTATTTTGAATATTTACATGCTTTTATCAGGGCATTCGGTACAATTCTCGATAGTTACATGCTTTTAACAGGGCATTCGGTACAATTCTCGATTGCCCAATCATCTTACAGATCAAGGTAGGGGTGAGCATGGTCCGGATGGGTGGTTCCCACCTTAGAATTGGAAATCGCCCACTAAGAATCGGTTTCAAAAAATTGCAATCGAGAACCGCGGTTTTGATTCCATCGATCCACTCGGGAACTAGACAGCCAGACCGGTCCGGTTCCCGAGCGGGCTCATGAAATCGGTCCTACCAAACTTCATCGACCAAATGGAGATTGAAATTAAGAATTTGGTGAGTAGATTGAAGGTTATGGATTCGAACTTATAGTAAATGGAGGCAACCGAGGGCGGGAGGTGGTGAATGGCCGGAGGCATGGCCGTTAATTGATGGGAGTCGAGAGACGGAGACAAATACGAAGAGACCAAGGTGAGAGGAAGACACCGAGGGTCTAAGACGAGAGAGTAGAGACCGAAATGAGAGTGAGAGTTTGAGACGAGATGAGCGAGTTTCAGCTTATGGATTTAGGATTTTTTATTTTTTTAAAAAATTATATATATATTATTATCGGTTCGATCCAGGTAGACAGGTGGGCGGTTCCATACTTGGAACCAAGAACCAGATTGGTACCCAGTGGTTCCAATAAATTGGAACCGAGAATCAGATTGGTTCTCTTAGGAACCACCGATTCTGGGCCGATTCGGTCTAGGTGGTTCTCGATTCTTTTGCACGTCCCTAGATCAAGGGTCAAGAAGCAAATGGAAAACAATGATATCATACAATAGGTTAAAAGAGTGTTTCTAGAATCACTCATATTTTAAGGTCCAGTTAACAAGTATTTCAAGGACATTAGTTACGATTAACAAAAGCAATAATAAGGCATAGCACCTCACTTTCCAAATTGACCACTAACACATCTCAAAAACTCGCTTACTTCGGCTTTATTTTTTTTTTCTTTATTTGTTTCACAAAAAACGAATGTTTTCGTTATTCCTTATTAATTACTTATATCGCTTAAAATAATTAGTCAATATTGATAATAATTCATATTTAAACAATTTCGTGAACATGAAAATATTATTTGTTCGTTTATTCTTGTGAGCGATAAAAATCATCATTTTTAGGAAATTATTTTTTAAATTATTCATTTTTAGTAAAATAAGTAGAGACTTTTAATAAAAATATTTAATATTTATGCTCTCAAAAGACAATTAATAAGTGCCTTGGAATACTTTAATATATCCTTTTAAAGAAAGGTAATTATTACCCAAGTTTGAAATTTGAAAATTCTTGACCAATGATTGGGTCGAGATTCCCATAGTGGAACATCGTACGTAACATGTATTAGCAGCTTTATCCTTCTTCTTTTTAATACAAAAAATCGGCATAAATAATATCAAAACTTTCATTTAATATATGCATATTTAAAAAAAATTATTTATTAACGTTGTTATTAAACAGCGTTGTCACGAACTTTTAAATTGTTAAATACAATCTTTTAATTTTCCGTACACATAAAAATATTCCATATTATTTTTGAATTTATTTTTTTTATATAATCAAAGACGAAATTAAATATATATTAATAATTTCGAGATGATATTTCGCATTTTATATGAGCGAAAATTCAACCAATATTGGTTATCCCAATTTCTTCTTCCTCCCTCCCTTGGTCCACACCAAAACAGAGTACCCGGTGAATCTTTCTTTGGCGAAGATCCAGAAGACAATCATGTCTGCGAACAGAGATCGCACCGTTTATGTAGGTCAGTGTGAGCTCTCTCTCTCTCTCTTCACTTCTTCACTTCTTTCGTTTTCCCTCTCTCGTCGTGCAATTGATTTCTTCTTCCTTTGGTTGAGGGGGGAAGTTGAAATTCTTGAAGCGAGTTCTCGAGGTGTTGTGTCCTTCTTTTACGAGTGTTTTAGGGTTTATCAGTAAACGTCGTGTTCATGGTCTTAGTGCAAAGTGGGAATTTCTTTATTTTTCTGGGTGCGCTGCAGTCCAAGTATTTTGATTTTGGGTCTGGGATTTGAGAATCGGGTTTCCTATTAGGTTATTGTCTGATGATTTCCTAATGCGAATCTTGCAATTGATGATCACCCAGCTTCTTCTTTTGTCTTGGCTGGTTTGCTTAATTACAAAAATTGATTCGCGGTGCTTAGAAATTGGCAAAAATTAAAGAGAGCTACATGGTAAGACTGGGCAATCAGTTTTATCTATTATGTGATGTATACCGTAATGGATTTATCTGTATTAACGTACAAAGGAAGGACGTTGATAGAATGTCTTCTTCTTTCTTTAGAAAAAAAGGAACTTGGATGCCTTTTGCATTCTCTCCCCTAAGATTACGGATGCATATACTTGGATACTCAGTTTCTTGTAGTTATGAAATGTTTAATTTGTGGCTACTTTGATAAGCCCGATGATCTGTAATTTAGTCCACATACGGTTCTCTGTGCATTACAAAGCAATGCTTCCCCCTTGGTTTTATCTAACAATGGATTTCACCAACTTTCGTCCTGATATTTTAACTTGAAATTGGAAGGCGGATTACTTTGTCATCACCCTTATGATTGAATGATTATGCTAAGACCATGCAAAGCAAGTATAGGTACTAAAGTGTTCCTTTTGGGTTGTCAGAGATGTTTTTCTGGTCCGACAGAATATCTTGGGATTTCTGCAATGCAATTTGCTTTGCATTTTCCTTTACCTGATTCTCTTATTTTCCAGCGATGTGCACATCTGATAAATTCTGTTGTTTTAGTTTGTGGTGCAATCGACTTCTTGGAACTGACATATTTTGAACAAGTGTTGCTAGTGTTGACCCCTCTTATTAGAGGTATAGCTGCGTGCTGCTAACATAATGTCCATCTTGCACAGGCAACTTGGATGAGAGGGTGAGTGAACGAGTCTTGTACAACATTTTGATACAGGCAGGAAGGGTAGTAGAACTGTATGTTCCTCGTGATAAGGAAACGGAGAAGTCCAAAGGTTATGCTTTTGCAGAGTATGAGACAGAGGAGATAGCCAACTATGCTGTTAGGCTGTTCTCGGGCCTTGTTACTCTCTACAACCGAACACTTAAATTCGCGGTATGTTCCCATTTTTTCATATGTAGTTCTTCCTTTCTCCTGCTGCTGCATGCTGAATCATCTTTCGATGATTTTTTAAGGATTTTACATTGCCAAAAAACACATTCAGATGGTTTATATTACTCTTATGGCTTTACCTTGTTTCTGATGTATTTATGTTTGCCATATTCCGTGCTCAAGCTTTCAGGTGGGACTAGTCTTGTTTTCTAAGGTCATTAACACTTCTAGTTGGTCAGATATAACCCCGTATGGGATTAGGGACTGTTATGATCATTAACAATCTTTTTAATGATCATAACTGGTTGATAGGTCGATTTTTACTGTATACCTCATAGTACTGTGTTCTAGCTTTTTATAATGGCATTGAAAATGTGATGTGCAGATATCTGGGCAGGACAAGTCCTCCTCACATACTTCTGCAGCAAATCCCTCCCAGAATTTAATACCCAACCGTCCAGCAAGTGACAGTGCAGAAATTGCTCAAAATTCTGCTGGGCTATCTACTCCTGGCAGAGCTTCAGCATATTCAGGTAACCATTCTCACGGTAATGTACATATTTTATCTCTGTGGGTATTGTGTGTTGAGCATACATGTAACTTGTCATTTCCATTTATATTAATGGTCTATTTTACCTTTTGGTTCAGCTTCCGTTCCTACTGGTATGACACTAGAAAGTAATGGCTTTGGATCTCGTTCAAGTGGTTATGCGTACAGTCGACGAGTTTTTGGGGCAACCCTGGAAAGCATTAACCACAGTAGGTCACGCCGTTATGATACAAGTAACCCGGTGGCTTATCCCTCCTATTAATTGCCGTGGTAGCTAGTTTCACATTATCTGTCACCATTCTTCTGAAATTTGTGTAGCTTGGTTGTCGATTAATTTGTCTCATAGGTTGGGTTTTTGTCTTGATTGAAAGTGGGGTAGTGAAGGTGGTTAGTTATCCTTGTAAATTAGCATAGATGTTAAGTCCTGTGGCATTTGCTTTAGCAGCTAGAGCTAGACTTGCTCATAAGTAGTTCACCTGCTTGTAGAAGTATTTTAGTTAGTTTTTATTTGTGAAGTTTGATTTTTCCTTGTTTTGGCATTGGATATCTTTTTGCTTTCTGAATCGTAAATCTCGCTCATGGTGGCTTTCAGCTACAAGCAAAGCAGTACAGTTCTTGCCTCTGCTTCTGTGCTACCTCTGTTGATATTTACTTTTGATAGGCTGTGAATAAACTCGGGCCTTCCTTTTTTCTGAGTGAAAATTGTCAAAAGCGTGACTTGAAATGGCATTTTGGAGGTGTTCGGACTGATGGGATGCTGCTAGAATATGTTTTAAGAGCAGTAAATAGATAGTTTGCAGTGGTTAAAGTGGTAATGTTCTGGAGAGATGACCCATCAATCATATTATGTTTGTTTGTAGATGTAGTCATCTTTTACACCAGATCGGGTGATATATTGGCTGAACTATGATCTGCATCTATCTTGGATGAGACTGCATCATCTTTTCTGTCACAGTCTCTATAATGGACATTCACGGGTTCAGTGGGTGGTAAATATCCTCGAAATAGTAGTCATGGATCAAGATCAGGAACGAAAATTCAAGCAAGTTTAAATAAATTCTGCAGTCTTGAATTTATTTTAATGATTTTCTTGTTTGGCCAGGAAGATTTGCGGAGTTTTTTTAGTTTGTTTTAATAGAATATGTCAAACAAATCCTGTTATTATGAAATTTAGAAAACAGAACAAGACACTGATCATTAACTGCAGTTTAGTGAACCAAGCTAAGGCCGAGGGATCTTCATTTACACTTGGTTGGCAGTATAGATCCCTCCTAGCTAGTTCATCATCATCAACACTGACCTATTTAAAGTTAATTAACTTTGTAAACATTTGGATCTTTTACTCAAGCTGAATATGATGCTGCAAAGTATGTTAGAGGTCCAACGATGGCTGCGTTGATGTACGTTGCGGGCTCGGAGTGACTGTAGGCGGTCCGGTCGTCCGAGAAAGCATCGTTCTGGTCCGGACCCCCGACGATGGCTCCGGTGAGGATGTTTGGGTTCGGGCTCGATGTGTAGTAGAACGGTTGGAAGCCACCTTGACAGCCTATTGCCTGCGGGTGGCTCACCAGGGAAGGCAGGGATGATCCTCTATGGTGAATTCTCCTGGGGAATGTGGTTCCATATCCCACCATGTACGACATATTCAGAGGGTTCACCCCAAGAATGTAGTCGACCTGCAATTTCCGGAGTTGAGAGAGAGAAAGAGAGAGAGAGAGAGAGATAAGTATGAGAGAGTTGGAGTTTGAGAGACCTGCTTCTTGGCAAGGTACTTCAAAGTGCTAGGGGTGACGACCATGTTGCCACAACTGAAGGTGTGCTTCGCAGAGGACATGTACTTGGAATAGGTTGTGAGCAGGAAGGTTATGGAGGTGACGTACTGGAGATTGCTTTCACTCAGCTTGAACATGAGCCCACCTGCACTTCGGCCATAAGCTCGCAGGGATCAAGTTCTAAATAGCTTGCAACTTGTAATATGATCCTTCAACTACTACTTGCAATGTGGGACAAATGAAAACGACATACCCGGAGTGTACTGTGTGGTGGAAGAAGGAGAATTGGGGAGAATTCTACACATGAAATCCTCTGCTTGTTGTCTGAACTGGTCATAGCTACCGTCCTTGTTCAACAATGCCCTCTGAAGAAAGAAAGTCACGAGGTTGTTACAATGTTTAATCAAAGGTTAAGTGTGTCCTAATCTCTTGTCAGAAACTGTCGTGTACGGCAATATGGTTTCGTAAGATCTAACAATGCCCTCTGCTTGAGAGTGTTTTGTCGGGCAGTTTCAATAATTTTTTAATTTTATGGTTCGGGATATACCCTCGAAAGAAGAACTCGAGCTCCGGCGAACTTGTTGTCCCAGCTAAAAATGTCCGTGGCATCATTAGCCCCCAAAGATTTCAAGAAATTGGCATAGTACACATCATTCGTCGCTCTATAAAGCCATGCAGCTCCCCACAGCAGTTCATCCTGATAATTCACGACAATTGACCGAATTCTTCAGATTGACAATCCAATTAGCCAAATGCATATGGTGAAATAACTCACTAATCAAGCATTAAAAGTGAAGTTATACCTTATATCCCGAGTATGAACAGTAAAATGGGCAAACGGCGGAACCAAGTGAATCGCTGTACGCACCGCGGTATTGCATGGCGAACTGCATCACCTGCTTCGCAGTCTCGAGCAACAGACTCGAGTACTTGGGGTCGGCCACCCGAAAGACCAAGGAGGCGGCTGCGAGGGCTGCCGCAGTCTCGCCCGCGACATCGGAGCCTGGGTTGCTGGGGGAGACCGAGTAAACGGACCGGGCCGTGTCCATGTCCTCCGGCCGCTCCCAGCACTTGTGGTCCACGTTGGGGTCGCCGACTCCCACGTAGAGCTTCCCGGGGGTCGCCGTCCCGCACTTGAGGAGGTAGTCCGTCGCCCAGCGGATTGCGGCTCTAGCGTTGGGGAGCTGAGCCCCCATTCGCTTGCCGTACTCGAGGGTGCTCCAAGAGAGCATGGTGGTGGTGTAGGCCATGGGGAAGTTGAACTTCACATTATCTCCAGCATCATAGTATCCTCCTGTCAAATCCACCTGGCCACCAGACAAAAAAAAAAAGGAAAAACTTAACGGCACATGCAAAAGGATTGATGATCCATAACAACAACGCGCAAAAGAGTAAGACTTACACGGGCAAGGGCACCATCTGAAATGCCGGAGTTGGACCTCCAACTTAGAATCTGGTTGGTCGGGAGCCTCCCCGACCTCTGACCTTGGAAGAACAGTATGGACTTTGCCAGTGCATCTTTGTAATCCGGGTTGCCTTGGACGACATTAGTAGTGCCTAAGCACACCATGGAACACAACAACAATGGTAGCCACAAAGAAACCCTCGTCTCCATTCGCGACTAACGTTGCTTTCTAAACTGCAATGTTAGCTTGCCTCTCCGGTTTGTCTTAGCTTATGTGGTCTTTGATTCGGATAGGGCTAGCCATTATATAGAGGGGGGGCTAGCCAATTGCCAAGGGTAATATTAGGCTTTTTCCTTAAAGGGTCTCATTGAGTGTTGATCACGTAGAAAATTAGGGGGACTTGCTCATAATGCTCTCTAAGGAAAATTAGGGAATGATTTGGAAGTCAGTCCATTAATCTTGCAACGACATCCGTTAATCCTACGTTTTTTTTGGGGGGGGGGGGGGGGGGGGGGGGGGGGGGGGGAGGAGGGGGGGTCAGAATCCTACGCTTTTTTAGCTGCGATGAGATGGCTTAGAAAACGGCGAGTTGGTCCCTCGTGCTTGTATCCTCATTTACATAGTCATTTCTTTCGTTTTGTCTTTCGCCTTTTTGACCATCTTTCCTTTTCAGACATTTTGCATCTATGATGTTCCCCATGTTTGAGTCTTTTCGTTGCTAAAGAAGGGCGACAGGGCACGCTAGTTTCCCGAGCATTCGTCGATCAAAATTTTCATGCTATTGGCCGCTCGCTTGAAAGGAAGTTCATCTACACCAAGACTCGCCAAGAAACTTTTAAGAGAGCTCGAACTCAAGAACCTGGTATTTGTTCTTTCGAGCATAATACATCGGCCGACATCTCACGAGTTAAATTTACAAAGTAATCGAGGATCAAACACCTTAGAAAGTCACTTGCAAGAAAAAAGGAAATCCAAAAGCTACCATCACTTGTTGAAAACTAGTTATCTTGAACGATGGATCCGTGATTTCAATATAGGCAAGGAAAAACAATGCAATGAATTGGTCACATATGTTCTTAGCTTTGTCATGACTATATAGAACTCCACTTTAGAATGACAGACATCTAACATTTGAATTATCTCATTAACTTCAAACACTCAGTAAACCGGATTAGTGCATCGAATACAATATAAATCATATCTCGTACTCCTAGGTAGTTTTTGGCTGTTTGTACTCCCTGACAGAGCAACGAAAAAAAGGCTCGTGCATGAGTTCATCTTCGTGGTCGTGCTTAGGGTTAAACCGACCGGTGCATGCGGATGCCTTGCCACCAAATTTTGGCCTAACTTTTCCTACCAAATAAAAGAATTTTGTCTCCTTTTTGGGTCAATATATGATCATTTGCAAAGGAAGGCGCGATTGGCGCCCTTGGATCACGCTAAGGAATCGGCGCCCAAAGTTAGGAAGAAAGCCTCACGATAAATTCACATAATTGTAAATTAACAAAGGAAAAAAAACACAATAATAATAAGAGGGAAAGGATTAAAAAGAAAATTTAAAAGAAAGCTGATGATTATGGAACTAAAGAAAGGTATTGCTTTTTGGGAGTTCGTTGCTTCCCGCTAGAAACGCTCCTCGGGATCGCATTTGATTTAATCCACTTTCTAAACTTGCTTTATGACTAAGCTTCGCTTTCGCAGCCTTTATTGCTTCGGCTCCTGTGCGAAAAGTTCGTTTGTTTTTTTGCGGTGGCGATAATATAATTAGGGTTTAAGTTCAGTTTCTGTTCCCCAACTCGTGTTACAATTGTCGTGATATAACGGGAAAACTACTAATCGGGATTCTGCAAATGAAGTCAATGCGAAAGCCCAGAGAAATAGCGAGGAACGATAAAGACAATTCGAATGTCGGTATCTACATCCACGGGAAGAGCCAGCAAAAACAATCCACTATAATCGGAGAATCTGAATTACGATCGCTCAATATGCTCGTGTTTTTCACATTTATATTATACCCAAACTCAAAGTGTTTACAAATAAGACCTCGACTGAATACAAACTCGCGCACAAATTTACTGTGCGCGGGATCAAGAGAACGTCACTCTACGTCCACCTTTCTTTCGTCTTCGCGGATCGTCCTTCTCGGAGTCTACTGTGCGCGGCGCTCTTTCCACGAAAAAGGAACCCTCTTCACAAGAAAGAGAAAGCCCTATATTTTCTTTGTTTTTATTATTATATTATTATTTTCTTTCCTCTCGTGACAGAAAATTGGGATAAGAACTTGGGCCCTCTTCGTATTTCCTTTTCTTGTACGCTGGAGTCTTCATCTTGGTCACATTGGATATTTACGAAAACGCCGCCATACCAAAAGGAAATAATAAAGCAACAGCAAGACTCTAATAAATATCGAGTTTCGTAACGGGGCTCAAACTCGAGACATAATTTAACAATTTTTCACGTTAGCTCGATGTTTGAAGTCAAGTCAATAATGCTCATCATCCATGCTACTCTCCCAACGTCCCGACGGGCGTTCACTCTCTACAGACGCCAATTGTGTTCAAGCAGAGCTTGAGTTTCCCCAAAGAAATAGGCTTAGTCATCATGTCCGCTGGGTTATCCACTGTAGTAATCTTTTTCACAATAACCTTACCATTCGCTAAGACATCTCGGATGAAGTAGTACCTGATGTCCATATACTTCGTTCGGTCGTGATAAAACGGATTATACGTCAGATATATCGCACCTTGGTTATCACAATGTATATCAACACTTTTTTGTTCTAATCCAAAGTCCAAGAGCAAGCCTTTTAGCCATATCGCCTCATTCGCTATAAAGGTCAGTGCCATGTACTCTGTCTCAGTCGAAGACAAGGCAACGTGGTCCTATAAGGACGTCTTCCAACTAACTGCATCACCTGCAAGCGTAAATACGTATCCTGCTAAAGACCTGCACTCATCCAAGTCACCTCCATGATCCGAATCCATATAGCCAATGGTCTCATTGCCATTGCTGTTCCTTCGGTACATAACACCGACGTCTGTTATCCCCTTCAAATATCCGAGGATTCATTTCACAGCTTCCCAATGAGTTTTACTAGGATGCTACATATAACGACTGACTACACTCAGAACCTGTGAAATATCAGGCCTAGTGCATACCATAGCATGCATAATACTGCCCATTGCACTAGAATAAGGAACACGAGACATATGCTACTCTTCCTTCTTAGTCTGCGGTTATAACTTATCTGAAAGTTTAAAATGCTTCGCTAATGGTGTACTCACAGACTTCGCTCACTGCATATTAAAACGTGCTGCAATTTTCTCCATTTTTTTTTTGAGAGAGACGTAATACTCCTGCAGTTCTATCGCGCAAAATCTCAATACCTAAAATTTTCTTCACAGCACCTAAATCTTTCATCTCAAATTCAGCACTTAACTGCCTTTCCAGCGCATCAATATCAGACATATTCTTAGCTGCTATCAACATATCATCAACATATAACAGCAGATATATCAAAGACCCATCATTCAATCTCCTGAAGTAAACACAGCTATCCATCTGACTTTTCGAATAGTCCTGACTAACCATGAAAGCATCAAAACGCTTTTACTACTGCTTAGGAGATTGTTTCAACCCATATAAAGATTTCTTTAGTAAACAAACATGATCTTCCTTACTCGAAATAGCAAATTTCTCTGACTACCTCATGTAAATCTGCTCTTTCAACTCACCGGGAAGAAATGCCGTTTTCGCGGATCGTCCTTCTCTGAGTCTACTGTGCGCGGCTCTCTTTCCACGAAAAAGAAAACCCTCCTCACAGCTTCTTGGGCCCGCCTGACACAGGAAAAAGAAAGCCCTATATTTTCTTTGTTTTTTTAATTATTTTCTTTCCTCTCTTGACAGAACATTGGGATAAGAACGTGGGCCCTCTTCTTATTTCCTTTTCTTGGACGCTGAAGTCTTCATCTTGGTCGCATTGGATATTTACGAAAACGCCACCATACCAAAAGGAAATAATAACGCAACAGCAAGACTCTAACAAATATCGAGTTTCGTAACGAGCTCAAATCCGAGACATAATTTAATAGCAATTACAATATTTGAGATTCAAAATTGTTTCATTCGATCGAGTCCTCTACCGTGGATAGGTTTCTCGTTGTCGCCCCGTGCTAAATGAAAACAGAACAAAAATTCAAATTATGCCAAGTTCTCTTCTACGGTGCTGCTCATCAAACCCTAATTCTAGCTAGGAGTAACCTTCTAAGTAAGAGATTATTGTGTAGTAATTATCTGAGCAAGAGATGTCGTGACTCGAGTACAAAACTTGCCGTATCTGAATTAAACACTGGACTGTTCAAACAGTCCTTCAAGAATCAATAACATATACATTACATCTTCATCGTACATGCATCCACGCAACTATGCAAGTCAGATTTTAATTTATGTACACAGGTCATGTCCGGACTTTGCACAGCTTATTGAAAGAAGAGTTAGGGAATGTTCTCCGCCTTGATAATGTAATACGATAGCTTTGTTCATCTTGAGTATGTTCAAAGAGTGTCTGCATAACGTAACATGATGACTTTTACAAGCTCTACAAGCAAGCCTTTATTAAAGAAGGGATAGCATGATTATAAGTTATCTTATATCACGATGGTTTCATTTCAAAAAACTGGCTTTTTAGAACCCAGTACCCGATTATAGTAATGTTTTCGGAGACATATCGAGCGACCAGACAAGTCGGTGCGGCGATAGGCTCGACGCTAGAAGCATAAGCATATGGAACAACGACCCAAAAATTTGTAACGATGGTACAAAGAGTTGTCCACTTCCTGGGATTTTTGTCAAACATTAGAATGAACTTAGGTAATATATTCTCTCACACGATCTGGACCTGATCATTGTTTAGATTATCAAATGCAACATGTACACGGAGGAATGATACCGGCATCGATCAGAAAGACTTTTTTTTTTTTTCGATGAGAAAGACATTAACAATGGAGAAAATGGCGGCTAACGGGTGTCTTGCAAAGCTGGAGATTTAATATAGATTGTGCGGTCAAACTCGTGAATATGTATAAGAGTGGCATGAAGGATAAGTAGATTAGGGTTTAGGGTTTCCTTCAAAGACATGCAGCTAGGTTTATCATGATTGGCGATCTCTAACACGGAGATCTTTTAAGTGGAAAAAGGAAGTTTCGTAAGATACTCATTTGCTGCTATTTCAAGCCATCCCTTTGAAGTCTACGGTTCAATTTTGAGGCGTACAATCCCAGCATACGATAGTCTCGTTATTGTTCGCGTCTTTTAATGCATGGTTTATAGTATCTTGCGCTGCATGCACGAGTAATCTAAGTTAATTACGAGAAGTTGGGACGATGGCATGGATCTTGATTGGTTTTCACTCCATGAGTATAAAGAACGTGAGCCGGTGAACGAGGGAGAGTAAGCTCCTAAAATCTCAAAGGGATGTGGTTTAGTTGAGGTGCGCGGAAGTTGGCTTGGACACAATCCGATCGCTAAACAAAAATAGAAAAGTTCGGCAACTTATGAATGCTTTCAGACGTCGGCTGGAATACGGTTCGTGTTCATGGCTCACGTTCTTGCCGTATCAAATTAATGGCATATATATGGCCAAGAAAAGATAACGGCATATGATGAAGACTGCGTTTAAGGCAGTTTTTTTCCCAGAAACTTTGCATATATACAAATGTTATTGACTCAAAAGGGTTTGCACGAAAAGTAAATAGTGTTTGGTAGACATTTTGTAAAATACGTATTTTCTATTTCTTGCTTTAACTGGCAATACTGGATCTCTTGGTTGCTTTTGAGTTTGAAGACGGCGTCGTTCTAGAGCTGCAAGAAATCACTGAAGGCGATGGGAAATGGGGAAAGGAAGAGAGTTCGAGAGCTCCTCATCCCAGTGGTTGTTTCCGAGGGCGACATCTAAGCCCTCTCCTTTCTTCTTAGGTCGAAGGCCGCGCGATGGCCTTGACGTTGGTCAGATCTGAGCTCACCTGAGCCCTTGCATCGCCGGTCAAACCAGTTCCTAAGTGGATCCATGGAATCAACGGAAGGTTTCCGATTCCAATTTTTCGGAACCGGCCCTTAGGGAAGTTAAGTAATTGATTGTTACTGTAAATCAATCGTAGAAGATTTATGACTTTTCCGTTGCTGGAGTGGGTTTTGCAGATAGTGCAAGAGGAGAACTTGGTGGAGGATGTGGAGGAAGGCGAACCGCCTACCCGGACCATGCTCACCCCTAGAATTGGCAACCGAAACTATCACAATATAGAGATATAGAGTAAATTTGAAAAAGAATATCAGACAAAAAATTCGGAGGATATTCGACGACATTTCTTCTTCCAAAAAGAAAATAAAATTAAGACTAACGATGGATCCATCGTAGATCATAAAAGAAGATTCCCCAAAATCAAATTGGATATGTTAAAATTATTTTCGGGGCTCTGGTCCCCGATTCGTGAAGTAATTATTGGGTATTTAGTTGGATTTTGGTGAAGTAAAGGGATTGATTGTTACTTGGAATCAATCGCGGAAGGTTTATGGCTTTTCCGTCGCCGGAGTGGGTTTTGCCGATAGTGAAAGAACAGAACTTGATGGAGGATGTGGAGGAAGGCGAATTGCCCACCCGAACCATGCTCACCCCTAGAAATGGCAACCGAATCCATCACAATAAAGAGATACAAAAAATTTGGAGGATATTCGACGATATTTCTTCTTTCCAAAAAGAAAATGAAATCAAGACTAATGATGGATCCATCTTAGATCAAAAAAGAAGACTTTTTTTTTTTGTCGAATATCATAAAAGAAGATTCACCGAAATCAATTGGATATGTTAAAACTATTTTTGGGGCTCTGGTCCAATTCGTGAAGTAATCGTTGAGTATTTAGTTGGATTTTGATGAAGTAAAGTGATTAATTGTTACTTGGAATCAATCGTAGAAGATTTATGGCTTTTCCGTTACCAGAGTGGGTTTTGTAGATAGTGAAAGAGGAGAACTTGATAGAGGATGTGGAGGCAGGTGAACCGCCCACCAGGACCATGCTCACGCCTAGAATTAGAATTGGCAACCGAAACCATGACAATAAAGAGTTATAGAGTAAATTTGGAAAAAGAATATCAGACAAAAAATTCAATGGATATTCAACGATATTTCTTCTTCCAAAAAGACAATGAAATCGAGACTAATGATGGATCCATTCTAGATCATAAAAGAAGATTCGCCGAAATCAAATTGGATATGTTGAAATTATTTTCGGGGCTCTGGTATGATTCGTGAAATAATGGTTGAGTATTTAGTTGAATTTTGGTGAAGTAAAGTGATTGATTGTTACTTGGAATCAGTAGTAGAAGATTTATGGCTTTTCCGTTGCTAGAGTGGGTTTTGCAAATAGTGAAAGAGGAGAACTTGGTGGAGGATGTGGAGGCAGGCGAACCGCCCACCAGGACCATGCTCACCCCTAGAATTAGAATTGGCAACCGAAACCATGGCAATAAAGAGATATGGAGTAAATTTGGAAAAGAATATCAGACAAAAAATTCAGTGGGAATTCGACATATTTCTTCTTCCAAAAAGAAAATGAAATCAAGACTAATGATAGATCCATCCTAGATCATAAAAGAAGATTCGTCGAAATCAAATTGGATATGTTAAAATTATTTTCGAGGCTTTGGTATGATTTGTGAAGTAATAGCTAAGTATTTAGTTGAATTTTGGTTAAGTAAAGTGATTGATTGTTACTTGGAATCAATCGTAGAAGATTTATGACTTTTTCGTTGCCAGAGTGGGTTTTGCAAATAGTGAGAGATGAGAACCTGGTGGAGGATGTGGAGGCAGGCGAACCACCCACGAGGACCATGCTCACCCCTTCAATTAGAATTGGCAACCAAAACCATGACAATAAAGAGATATGTAGTAAATTTGAAAAAGATTATCAAACAAAAAATTTAGAAGATATTCGACGATATTTCTTCTTCCAAAAAGAAAATGAAATCAAGACTAATGATGGATCCATCCTTATTCATAAAAGAAGATTTTTTTTTTGGTCGAATATCATAAAAGAAGATTCGCCGAAATCAATTGGATATGTTAAAACTATTTTCAGGGCTCCGGTCCAATTCCTGAAGTAATCATTGAGTATTTAGTTGGATTTTGGTGAAGTAAAGTGATTGATTGTTACTTGGAATCAATAGTAGAAGATTTATGGCTTTTCCGTTGCCAGAGTGGGTTTTGCAAATAGTGAAAGAGGGGAGCTTGGTGGAGGATGTGAAGGTAGGCGAACCGCCCACCAGGACCATGCTCACCCCTAGAATTAGAATTGGCAACCGAAACCATGACAATAAAGAGATATGGAGAAAATTTGGAAAAGAATATTAGACAAAAAATTCAGTGGAAATTCGACATATTTCTTCTTCCAAAAAGAAAATGAAATCAAGACTAATGATGGATCCATTCTAGATGATAAAAGAAGATTCGCTGAAATCAATTTGGATGTGTTAAATTTATTTTCGAGGCTCTGGTATGATTTGTGAAGTAATGGCAAAGTATTTAGTTGAATTTTGGTTAAGTAAAGTGATTGATTGTTACTTGGAATCAATCGTAGAAGATTTATGGCTTTTTCGTTGCTAGAGTGGGTTTTGCAAATAGTGAAAGATGAGAACTTGGTGGAGGATGTGGAGGCAGGCGAACCGCCCACCAGGACCATGCTCATCCCTACAATTAGAATTGGCCACCAAAACCATGACTATAAAGAGATATGTAGTAAATTTGGAAAAGAATATCAGATAAAAAATTCAGAAGATATTCGACGATATTTCTTCTTCCAAAAAGAAAATAAAATCAAGACTAATGATGGATCGATCCTTGTTCATAAAAGAAGATTTGCATAAATCAAATTGGATATGTTAAATTATTTTCGGGGCTCTGTACCAGAGGCCCAATCCAATTTGTGAAGTAATCGTTGAGTATTTAGTTGGATTTTAGTGACTTAATGCGATTGATTGTTACTTGGAGTCAATCGAGGAAGATTTATGGCTTCTTCGTTGCCGGAGTGGGTTTTACAGAAAATGAAAGAGGAGAATTTGGTGGAGGATGTGGAAGAAGCGAGACTTCTAATGCGATGTCAATTGAGGAGATCAACGAGCAAGAGGTGAAGGAGACAAAGGAGGTCTCGACTAGGGTTTCGATAATGCATGATTTTGTAGAGGTAGCTATTAAGCAAGCCTGTTACGATGGAAGTTGATGCGCCGGTGGTGAACGCCGAGCACAAGCAGAAGGGCAGCGACGATTCGGCGAAGGGAGTGGAGAAAGTTGTGATTGACGACAGTAGGGACGAAGGGGATGCAAAGTTCGGTAGCGATGAGGAGGAGGAAGGAGAGCTTGAATAAGGTGAAATCGATTTGGACTTGAAGGTGGTTATACGGTTGATGAAATCGACAGTAGTAAAGTATGGCCGCCGCTCCACTTCCTCCTCTCACACTCGCCATAGCTCACAGACTTGGCACTCAAACTTTCCTCTCTGCCATCTCCATCAACCTTATCAACCAGCTCCGAGTCCAAATCGATTTCACCTTCCTCAAGCTCTCCATCCTCCTTCTCATTGCCACCAAACTTCGCATCCTCTTCGTCCCGACTGTCGTCAATCACGACTTTCCACTCCCTTCACTGAATTGTCGCTGCCCTTTTTCTCGTCCTTACCGTTTGCCACCGCCACATTAACTTCCATTGTAACAACCTTACCTAACAGCTATCTCTACAATATCTTGCATCATCGAAACCTTTGTCTCCCCTGTGCTAGTTGAAGTTGCCTTCGCTGATCTCCTCAATCGACGTCACATCAGAAATATCACCTTCCTCCACCGAGTTCTCT
Organism: Lenwebbia sp. NSW1173648; assembly: GCA_029784005.1. NCBI lineage: Eukaryota > Viridiplantae > Streptophyta > Magnoliopsida > Myrtales > Myrtaceae > Lenwebbia > Lenwebbia sp. NSW1173648. Next base: position 25,018,665 of record JARCGZ010000009.1, on the reverse strand, counting down.
TCTTTCACCATCAGCAAAACCCAATCCGGCAACGAAAAAGCCATAAATCTTAGGATAATTACACAAATTGTCCATAAACTTTTGCTCGATATGCAATGTCAACTTTTAATTTGTTCAATGTAGCCATGAACTTTATCCCTATGCACAACAACTTTTAATTTATTCAATATGCCCCCTAAACTTTTGGTACATGTTGAATCTAATTCTTGGGCTATGTGAAAATATTCAATGTTGTCTCTGAACTTGAATTAATGGAAGGACAATATTGAATATTTCATATAGTTCGGGGACTAAAGTGAACAGGCACCACAAGTTCATGGATCACATTGAACAAATGAATGACATTTCACGTTGACCTAATGTCATGGACTATATTGAATAAATTAAAAATTGATAAACGACATTACATATCGGGCCAAAGTTTCAAAACCATTTATGTCATTTTCATATAAATCTTCCGTGATCGCTTTCAAGTAACAATCAAACACCTTACTTCACCAAATTCCAACTAAATCTGCAATGATTACTTCGCGAATCAGACCTTGTGCAGAGTCCTGAAAAATAATTTAAACAGATCCGACCTGATTTCGGTGGCTGTACTTTTAGGATGTGTGATCAATTCATCATTAGTCTAGGATTTGTTTTCTTTTTGGAAGAAGAAATATCGTTGAATATCTCAAAAAAATTTGTATGGGATTCTTTTCCAAATTTGCTCCATGTCTTTTTATTAATATGGTTCCCTTCCGATTGCCAATTCTATTTCACTGTCCGTTTTCAGTGAAAAAGGAGGCACGTTACCATAGCACGACTTGCCTTATGATTTCTTTTTCTTTTCTTTTTTTAACTTTGTTCGTTGCTCTCTTTTTCATCCAATGATACAAATATTGAAGTAATATATGGTCAAGAATTGAGATGTTGGATAAGTTATTGTTGTATGGAAACGCCGGGGGGGGGGGGGGGGGGGGGGGGGGGGGTAAATTTCGTTATGTTTATTATGCGATTATATGGGTAAAAGCATATCAGAATTTTTCCATCTAACACAAATGATTTAATTTAATTTTATTTTAATGAGAATCAATTTAAACATTTAAGATAACAAAATGAGAACTTTCAAAGATTGCAAGTAAATATCCAAGGTAAAAATATTTTCATTTAAGCAAAACACTCAAAGGAATAATATCTAATTGATTAAAGAAGGGTTAATACCATGAAAAATCCTAAACTGGTACACTTGTGACAAATTTACCCCAAACTATTTTTTTTACCATAAAAAATCCCAATTGGTACATTTGTGACAAATTTATCCTAAATTATTTTTTTGACCATCAAAAACCCCAAACTGGTACACATGTGACAAATTTACCATAAACTGGTACATTTGTGATAAATTTCCCCACCATTATTTTTTTCGTTACATTTTACCATCAAATTGTTAAGTTAGACGACACACGGCGGTTAACAGGTATACCAGTTTGAGGTTTTTACCCTCTATTTGTCACAGATGCATTAGTTTGGAATTTTTCACGGTATTAACCCGATTTAATTGGAACTAACGAAAGGTAAATTTGTCACATGTATACCAATTTAGGATTTTTTGTGGTTAAAAAATTTAATTTGGGGTAAATTTGTCACGGGTGCTCCAGTTTGGGATTTTTGGTGGTCAAAAAATAGTTTAGTGTAAATTTATCACATGTGTACTAGTTTGGGGTTTTTTGTGGTAAAAAATTAGTTTGGGGTAAATTTATCACAAGCATATCAGTTAGGATTTTTTGTGGTATTAATCCATTAAAGAAACGTAGTAAAAATCACCTTAGATTTTTAAGTGGTACTCTTTTGCCTTTGTTTAGGTTTCGTTTGCTTCGTGAAAAATGTGGCATTTCTAAATAATAAAAAATTCAGGAAGTCGTTTTCCAGAAAAATGACGATACTTTTCGGTGTTTGACTGAAAACTAAAAACGAACTGGAAAATATTTTCTGCTATTTAGTAAGGAAAATCAATTTTAACCGTATGCATCTTTTAATATATATATTATTTTTAAATTTTTAAATTTTTATTTTTTTTCTCTTTGATTTTTTTTCCTTTCCTCTTTGACTGGCGACCGGCCGCCGAGCCTCGCTTGCCTCGAGCTCGCCAATGAGCTCAACCTCACCCGATCTGACGAGGGGAAGCCTCGCTCGAAGCCGGAGAGGCACGAACTCGTGGGCCCAAGCTCGTGCCTCGCCAGCCAATCGCTGAAAAAAAAAATTAAAAATTAAAAAGTAAAAAGTAAAAAAGTAAAAGAAACTCAAAAATAAAAATAAATAAAAGAGAATAAAAATTAAAAACGATTAAAAGAAATGAATATGGAGGAGTGGAGAGAGGAAAGATGAAGGAAAAAAGAGGAAAATATTTACCTCGTCTTTGAAAAGGTTTTTTCCATGGGTGTAAATATTTTGCTTAATTTATTTATTTTTCCCAAACCAAATGTCAAAAAATTCAAAAAATATTTTCTCGAAAATTGTTTTCGCAAAACAAACAATCCTTTGCTTGTCTTTGTTCACAAGAATATATTCTTCAATGACAATTGTCAAAAGAATGAGCCTTACTCAAATTCCAAAACCCAGAGTGGGCCGAATTGGATATCGAACCGGCCTGATGCACTAGCCAACCCAGCCATTCTGAATCATGTCTTTTCGCTCTTTCCTCTCATCGTTCCGCTCCGAGCGAATGAAAGCTCTTACCACGGAGAGGAAAATCAGCAGCTGCTGCTGCTGTAACCGCTTGAATTCAATGGTCAATGGGGCTCACCAACAATGGAGATTTCCATGCGAAGCGAGCTGAGAAAGTTGTAATCTGCGAGCGTTACAGACGGTGATGTCACCACCATGCAGACGACAAGGTCGCACCACCTTCGCCAGCTATCCTCGCTCGTGTCGCTGACTCCGCGATACCAAACTCCCGAATGCAGAAGCCTCCTCGACTGGGCACGCGTGTTCTCCACCCGAGGCCAGCTCCTGGAAGTCCTCACTCAACTGTACGCTCTTGCTTTGCCCATTGACGACCAGGCCTTCGCTGCTCTTTTCCACGCTTGTGCCCGCCACAAATGCCTGGAACAAGGCGAGGCCTTGCATCGTTACATGCTTCTTAACCGGAATGGCCCACCGGACCTCTTCGTGTCGAACCACCTGGTCAACATGTATGCGAAGTGCGGGGATCTAGAGTGCGCCCGCAAGGTGTTCGATGATATGCCGCATAGAAACCATGTTTCTTGGACGGCTCTCGTTTCTGGGTATGCGCAGCATGGCCGGGGGGACGAGTGTTTTAGTCTGTTCTCGGGCATGTTGGCCCACCACCGCCCGAACGAGTTCACGTTCGCCAGCGTGCTCAGTTCGTGCCGGGAGTGTGACGTCGATCGTGGCCGACAGGTACATGCGCTTGCCCTGAAAATGTCCTTGAACTCGTGTCTTTACGTTGGGAATTCTCTTATTGCAATGTATAGCAAGACAAGTGGCTGCCAAAGTGGTTTCGATGAGCATAAAGATGAGGCTTGGACTGTGTTTAGAAGTATGGAGTCTCGCAATCTGATCACTTGGAACTCAATGATTGCAGGGTTTGAGCTCCGTGGCCTTGGAAGACTGGCTATCGATCTGTTTGCCCAAATGCATACAGGAGGATATGGATTTGATCGTGCTACACTTCTTGGAATCTTTTCTTCCTTGTCAGAAAGCAGCGGTGCCGGTGTTGGATTTGCTCTTAATTGTTGTCTGCAGTTACACTGTCTCACAATTAAAACTGGTTTTACCTCGGAAGTGGAAGTGACGACCGCACTGGTGAAGGCTTATTCAGATCTTGGAGGAGATGCTGCTGACTGCTACAAGCTCTTTTTGGAGACCGATACTCACAAAGACGTTATTTGTTGGACGGGCATCATAACAGCATTGGCAGAACGTGAACCTGAAGTGTCCTTCTTCCTCTTTCGCCAGTTGCTTCGAGAGGGAATATCTCCAGATTGGTATACGTTTTCTAGTGTCCTAAAAGCATGTGCCGGGCTTATGACTGATAAACAAGCCTTATCAGTGCATTGTCAAGTAATTAAATCTGGATTTGATGGGGACACTGTGCTTGCCAACTCCTTAATCCATGCCTATGCAAGATGTAGCTGCATGGCTTTGTCTAAGCAAGTGTTTGATCTGATGGAATCTCATGATTTGGTTTCTTGGAACTCAATGCTTAAAGTGTATGCTCTGCACGGGCAGGGGAAGGAGGCATTGCAGCTCTTTGTACGAATGAACTTCCGACCCGATAGCACTACTTTTGTTGCTCTCCTCTCTGCATGTAGCCATGCTGGACTGGTGGAAAATGGAATTAGCATATTTGATGCCATGTCTACAGACTATGGTGTTGCTCCACAGCTTGATCATTATGCTTGCATGGTCGATATTCTTGGAAGAGCTGGGCGTGTACTTGAGGCACAGGAATTGATAAACAGAATGCCTATGCAACCTGATTCAGTGGTCTGGAGTGCACTTCTGGGAGCATGCAGGAAACATGGTAATGCACAATTAGCAAAAACAGCGGCTATTAAACTGAAGGAGTTGGAACCTAATAGGTCCTTGGGATATGTGCAACTGTCGAACGTATGTTGTTCAGGTGGAAGATTTGATGAAGCAGGTCTAATTAGATACGAAATGAATCATTCCAGAGTGAAAAAAGAACCAGGTTTAAGCTGGATCGAGATAGGAAATCAGATCCATGAGTTTGCATCTGGAGGAAGGAGACATCCACTGAGGGACAAGATATATGCGAAGCTTGATGTTTTTATTGGGAAGCTGAAAGAGCTGGGTTATACGCCAGAAACATGCTTGGCATTGCATGACTTAGAAGAGGAGCACAAAGAGGAGCAACTGTTGTGCCACAGTGAGAAGTTGGCTTTGGTATTTGCAACATTGAATGAAAGTAGCTTGCCTAGAGTAATAAAAATCATGAAAAATATCCGCATTTGTGTTGATTGCCATAACTTCATGAAAATAGCCACAGATCTTCTCAACTGGGAGATAGTTGTGCGAGATTCAAACCGATTCCACCATTTCAAAAGCAGGGTTTGCTCTTGCAATGACTATTGGTAACTTATAACAGTTAGATTGGATTAAGAGGTTATATCATAGTCCCTTCTTGAGAAGATGTGAGCAACCCCTCCAAGATTTTAATGGCTGAGTGGGATTTTAATACGTTCAGCATCATAGCATGGTAAGAATTTTGTGAAGCAGAAAGTTCTTTCTGTTGATTAATTACATAAATATTCCGTCGAGCCCTATTTTAGCTCCTTGGACATGGACACCTGAAGTAGAATGTTCGATCTGGATGTTGAAAGTCTTAGGAGATGATCATACTACAACTTCTAAGCATGCAGTGGAGGCTTTTTAAGAGCTCAAGTACCTTGCAGTTAGATATGATGTCTTAAGCGACATGAATATCCTTCAAGTTCACTCCATCGCACTTTCTGAACTCATTATTTGGTGGCACTTGTGTGGTGGGCACATCATCCCTCCTTTTAGGTCGTGAAGGTGAGCACCTTGGGAATTTCATTTTCTTTTCTCGTTATGATGTTTACTATATTACTTTTGAATCTAATGATCACATGTTTAGCCTTTTTAAGTTTTGACTGGGCTTTTTGCAGAATTTCAAGTGCCTTATTCTCATTCAACTAGAAAAAAATACATCTATGTATGCATTATGTGCAGTATGGAAGTTGTCACCATATCTAGGACTTGCATTATTATGTATATGCATGTTTTTAGTTTTGACTCCATGCATGTTTTCTTGTGTAACATCAACTTATCTCAGAGAACGCTCGTGTAGGATGGAGATATTGCTGCTGATGAGGATGAAATGTTTGAATAAGTCCTTGGTCCAAAGAAATTCAGTTACATATGGGTTGGAGGCCAGCCCAGAGCCTCAGACATCCCCTCATAATCCAGGGGTCTCGCAAATGCTAGAAAGTCAAGTTCAGGAAGACACTAGGCATGCGGATTAGGCAACAAAATGGCAAGGAGACATACAAACGACTCGAGATGCTACAAGTAACGAGCAAATCCAGGCAAAGTCAACTTGGGAGCGATATTGTAGCTTTAAAACAACGGAAAGCGTCTTCTACGTTGTGGACTGAGGTGAATAGTTAAAGTTCCAGCACAAACATCCATTAATACAAAGTTGGTGAACTTGTCACATATTGATCTTTCGGCCTTAAGTCAATGGTCACTTGCCATGGAGATGTGAACTGTCGGTTCCCGTTGATGCTGTAATACAACTTGGCCTCAAGAAGGTATCTGGTCCTCAATTGTTTGATGATCTTCTTTCCATTTTGCATGTGTAGTGTGTTGTTGGTATACTACATGATTTGGACCTTTGATATTGCAAATCTACAGATTGTGTAAAACATTGGAAAATTCAAATCTAAGTTGTCAATGTACTAACTGGTATCAGTTGAGCAGTTTGCCAGTTACCTAATTTAACAGTCATGCTTATTAACACATGTAAGAAATTACTATCACTAGATGAAGTTCAGGGCACTTTAATTAGGTCGGGATTCGAGTCAATGGATCCATCCATACAATCCTCCATAACGTATGTTGGAAGTAGAGTCGAGTCGGTGAGTGTCTTGACTTTGCTATGCTACGCTCAATGCACCAGGTATTCTTTCTTTAATTGTAAAGGTCTTATTTTTAGTGATCAAAATAGTTGTCAGTTTGCAGAGTGATCTTTCTTTCCGTTCTAAAAAAGTTTCATTTTGCCATTTTGGCAGAATATTTCCATCCGAAAATAGCACGCTATCAATTAAATTACTTATAATCCAGTCAATATCAGTAAAGGATCAGGAAATCTGATTGGTTGTTTGGTATGACTAACTTTATTCAGTAGGTCAAGAAGACACACTTTGTTAAACAACTTGCCTAGCAAAATTTCGGAGCATTTTGAGATAATGGCAGTAGAAATTCTAATACTTGGGCCGATTCGTCGTTTTAGTCCTAAATTTTTATCTACGGAAAAGTTCAGACTTGCTTCTTCTATTTTTCTTTGTTTTTTCGGTATTGACCAACAGAGCTTGTTAAAATCTAAAAAGACACCATCTGGCACAAAAACAGCCTTATATTCTGTTTGATTGAAAAATATATATATTAATAATAAATCGAAATCTAATGAAAAGGAAGAGGGTGACGCTCAGGGTGGCGCGCCCCCTCGCCTGGTGGTGGCCATGGCAGCCCTTGCATGGTGGTCTTGAGGGCCGCCGTGACCAGTAAGTGAGGGATTTTGCACTGACTGCCCTCTAGCTTGCTTGCACCCTCCGATTCTCTCTCTCTTTGTTTGCTGCGGATTTTTCAGTTTAATTTTTATCTTTTTTGGAGTTTTAGTTTTGGGTTAATACCACGAAAACCCCAAACTGGTACACTTGTGACAAATTTACCATAAATTATCCAAACTGGTACATTTATGACAAATTTACCATCCGTTAGTTTTCATTAAATTTTATCGTCAAATTTCTACGTTAGATGACACGTGGCAGTTGACAGGTGTACCCATTTAGGGTTTTTACCCTTTGTTTGTCACGGGTATATCAATTTGAGATTTTTTAGGGATAATAAATCAATTTAACGGAAACTAACGGATGGTAAATTTGTCATAAGTATACTGGTTTGGGGTGAATTTGTCACATGTGTACTAGTTTAGGATTTTTAATGGTCAAAAAAATAGTTTGGGGTAAATTTGTCATAGATGTACCAGTTTTGGGTTTTACGTGATCAAAAAAATAATTTAGGGTAAATTTGTCATAAATGTACTAGTTTGGGGTTTTTCGTAGTCAAAAAAATAGTTTGTGGTAAATTTGTCACAGTTGTATCAGTTTGAGGTTTTTCGTGGTATTAACCTTTTAGTTTACTTTTTGTGAGCGCGACTTTTATTTAGCCACGTGAATTTTCCGTTCAAGAAAAATTGACGGAGTTAGTAGAAGCACTAACGTGAAGAACAACGATAATACTAAAATTAACATGAAAGTGATTGATCCACACGAATTTAAGGTTTTTATCGTCATTATTCTGAATATTTACATGCTTTTAACAGGGTATTCAGCACAATTCTCAATTGCCCAATCAACCTATAGATAAGGGTCAAGAAGCGCATGGAAAACAATGATATGGTATATTAGGTTTAAAGAGTGTTTATGGAACCACTCATATTTTAAGGTCCTGTTAACAAGTATTTCTAGTCCGGCAAAAAAAAAAAAAAACAAGTATTTCAAGCACATTATTTTAGATTAACAAATGTAATAATAAGGCATAGCACCTCACTTTCCAAATTGACCACTAACACAACTCAAAAACTCGCTTACTTGGGCTTTATTTGTTTCGCGAAAAATGAATATTTTGAAAAATATATCCTTAATTAATCACTTGTATTGCTTAAAATAATTAATCAATATTGATAGCAATTCATATTTAAAAAATTTCGTGAATAATAAAAATATTATTTATTCATTTATTTTTGTGAGCGATACAAATTATTTTTTTTTTTTAAAATAAATTATTTATTTTTCGTGAAATATATAAATATTTTAAATAAAAGTATTTAATATTTATGCTCTCAAAAGACAGTCAATGACCTTTAATAAGTGCCTTGGAATACTTTAATATATTATTTTAAAGAAAGGTAATTATTACCCAAGTTTGAACTTTGAAAATTCTTGACCAATGATTGGGTCGAGATTCCCATAGTGGAACATCGTACGTAACATGTATTAGCAGCTTTATCCATTTCACTCGTTGAATTTCTTTGAAAAATCTGCATAAATAATATCAAAATTTTAATTTAAAATGTAATTTATTTAAAATAAAATTATTTATTAACGTGGTTATTAAACTTTAGCCATCATACAAACAGCAACTTTTAAATTGTTAGATACGATCTTTTAATTTTTTGTACACATAAAAATATTTAATGTTATTTTTTAATTTAGTTTTTATATAATCAAAGACTAAATTAAATATATATTAATAATTTCGAGATGATATTTAATAAATTAAATATTGAGATGATATTTTGCATTATATATGTTCGAAAATTCAACCAACATAGGTTATCCCAATTTCTTCTTCCTCCCTCCTAGGGGTGTGCAAACGGGACCGGACTGGACTGGCCGGGTTGGTCCAGTCCTTAAGGGGGGGTTCGGTCCCAGGTTCCAATAAATGGGACTGATGACCGGGCGGTCCAGTCCCCGGTTCCATGGTGGATGGGACCGGACCGGACCGCCCAATATATATATAGAAAAAAGAATTATAAATGTTTGACTTCAAACAAAACAGTACAATGATAATAATGATAATAATAAATCAATCAACTAGTTAACCTAATTTGTAATTTCCCCAAAATCTCCACGACACCCACTCTTCTGACTCTGGGTTCTCTCCTCTCGGTCTCCCTTGCATCTTGCCTTCAATTTTCTCTCCCCCACCAGAGTCGCCCCTTGTTGCTTCCCGAATCTATTGACTCGCTCTCCATTTTCGAGTTCACTCATCAGATCAGTATAAGTGCTATTACTCTATCCTTCGTTTTCATAATTTGAACTGGTATCGATTTGAGCATTTGAATCATCGTTCTGGGATTATGATCGCAGACAGGTGTGTGATCTTCGAGAGAAGCAATGTCCCATTCAAGTCATCACTTTCGAGAGAAGCAGTGTCCCGTCCAAAGCTGCTATTAGCAGTCCCACTGGGACTGGACCGGGACCGGACCGGACCGCCGGTCCCAGTCCAGCCCTATCTTGGTCCGGTCCCTAGCCCCAAAAATTTGGGAACCGGGACTACCGGTCCGGTCCCCGATTCCATACCGGGACCGGACCGGCCCGGACCATGCACAACCCTGCTCCCTCCCTTGGTCCACACCAAAACAGAGCACCCGGTGAATCTTTCTTTGGCGAAGATCTAGAAGACAATCATGTCTGCGAACAGAGATCGCACCGTTTACGTAGGTCAGTGTGAGCTCTCTCTTCACTTCTTCACTTCTTTCGTTTTCCCTCTCTCGTCGTGCAATTGATTTCTTCTTCCTTTGGTTGAGTGGGGAAGTTGAAATTCTTGAAGCGAGTTCTCGAGGTGTTGTGTCCTTTTACGAGTGTTTTAGGGTTTATCAGTAAACGTCGTGTTCATGGTCTTAGTGCAAAGTGGGAATTTCTTTATTTTTCTGGGTGCGCTGCAGTCCAAGTATTTTGATTTTGGGTCTGGGATTTGAGAATCGGGTTTCCTATTAGGTTATTGTCTGAAGATTTTCTTATGCGAATCTTGCAATTGATGATCACCCAGCTTCTTCTTTTGTCTTGGCTGGTTTGCTTAATTACAAAAATTGATTCGTGGTACTTAGAAATTGGCAAAAATTAAAGAGAGCTACATGGTAAGACTGGGCAATCAGTTTTATCTATTATGTGATGTATACCGTAATGGATTTATCTGTATTAACGTACAAAGGAAGGATATTGATGGCATGTCTTCTTCTTTTTTTAGAGAAAAAGGAACTTGGATGCCGTTTGCCTTCTCTCCCCTAAGATTACGGATGCATATACTTGGATACTCAGTTTCTTGTAGTTATAAAATGTTTGATTTGTGGCTACTTTGATAAGCCCGATGATCTGTAATTTAGTCCGCATACGGTTCTCTGTGCATTACAAAGCAATGCTTGCCCCTTGGTTTTATCTAACAATGGATTTCACCAACTTTCCTCCTGATATTTTAACTTGAAATTGGAAGGCGGAGTACTTTGTCATCACCCTTACGATTGAATGATTATGCTAAGACCATGCAAAGCAAGTATAAGTACTAAAGTGTTCCTTTTGGGTTGTCAGAGATGTTTTTCTTGTCCGACAGAATATCTTGGGATTTCTGCAATGCAATTTGCTTTGCATTTTCCTTTACCTGATTCTCTTATTTTCCAGCTATGTGCACATCTGATAAATTCTGTTGTTTTAGTTTGTGGTGCAATCGACTTCTTGGAACTGACATATTTTGAACAAGTGTTGCTAGTGTTGACTCCTCTTATTAGCGGCATAGCTTTGTGTTGCTAACATAATGTCCATCTTGCACAGGCAACTTGGATGAGAGGGTGAGTGAACGAGTCTTGTATGACATTTTGATACAGGCAGGAAGGGTAGTAGAATTGTATGTTCCTCGTGATAAGGAAACGGAGAAGTCCAAAGGTTATGCTTTTGCAGAGTATGAGACAGAGGAGATAGCCAACTATGCTGTTAGGCTGTTCTCGGGCCTTGTTACTCTCTACAACCGAACACTTAAATTCGCGGTATGTTCCCATTTTTTCATACGGAGTTCTTCCTTTCTCCTGCTGCTGCATGCTGAATCATCTTTCGATGATTTTTTAAGGATTTTACATTGCCAAAAAACACATTCAGATGGTTTATATTACTCTTATGGCTTTACCTTGTTTCTGATGTATTTATGTTTGCCATATTCCGTGCTCAAGCTTTCAGGTGGGACTAGTCTTGTTTTCTAAGGTCATTAACACTTCTAGTTGGTCAGATATAACCCCATATGGGATTAGGGACTGTTATGATCATTAACAATCTTTTTAATGATCATAACTGGTTGATAGGTCGATTTTTACTGTATACCTCGTAGTACTGCGTTCTAGCTTTTTATAATGGCATTGAAAATGTGATGTGCAGATATCTGGGCAGGACAAGTCCTCCTCACATACTTCTGCAGCAAAGCCCTCCCAGAATTTAAGACCCAACCGTCCAGAAAGTGACAGTGCAGAAATTCCTCAAAATTCTACTGGGCTATCTACTCCTGGCAGAGCTTCAGCATATTCAGATAACCATTCTCACGGTAATGTACATATTTTATCTCTGTGGGTATCGTGTGTTGAGCATACATGTAACTTGTCATTTCCATTTATATTAATGGTCTATTTTACCTTTTGGTTCAGCTTCCGTTCCTACTGGTATGACACAAGAAAGTAATGGCTTTGGATCTCGTTCAAGTGGTTATGAGTACAGTCGACGAGTTTTTGGGGCAACCCTGGAAAGCATTAACCACAGTAGGTCACGCCGTTATGATACAAGTAACCCGGTGGCTTATCCCTCCTAATAATTGCCGTGGTAGCTAGTTTCACATTATCTGTCACCATTCTTCTGAAATTTGTGTAGCTTGGTTGTCGATTAATTTGTCTCACAGGTTGGGTTGTTGTCTTGATTGAAAGTGGGGTAGTGAAGGTGGTTAGTTATCTTTGTAAATTAGCATAGATGTTAAGTCCTGTGGCATTGGCTTTCGCAGCTAGAGCTAGACTTGCTCATAAGTAGTTCATCTGCTTGTAGAAGTATTTTAGTTAGTTTTTATTTGTGAAGTTTGATTTTTCCTTGTTTTGGCATTGGATATCTTTTTGCTTTCTGAATCGTAAATCTAGCTCATGGTGGCTTTCAGCTACAAGCAAAGCAGTTCTTGCCTCTGCTTCTGTGCTACCTTTGTTGATATTTACTTTTGATAGGCTGTGAATAAACTCGGGCCTTCCTTTTTTCTGAGTGAAAATTGTCAAAAGCGTGACTTGAAATGGCATTACTGATGGGATGCTGCTAGAATATGTTTCAAGAGCAGTAAATAGATAGTTTGCAGTGGTTAAAGTGGTAATGTTCTGGAGAGATGACCCATCAATCATATTATGTTTGTTTGTAGATGTAGTCATCTTTTACACCAGATCGGGTGATACATTGGCTGAACTATGATCTGCATCTATCTAGACTGCATCATCTTTTCTGTCACAGTCTCTATAATGGACATTCACGGGTTCAGTGGGTGGTAAATATCCTCGAAATAGTAGTCATGGATCAAGATCAGGAACGAAAATTCAAGCAAGTTTAAATAAATTCTGCAGTCTTGAATTTATTTTTATGTTTTTCTTGTTTGGCCAGGAAGATTTGCGGAGTTTTTTAAGTTTGTTTTAATAGAATATGTCAAACAAATCCTGTTATTATGAAATTTAGAAAAAAGAACAAGAGACTGATCATTAACTGCAGATTAGTGAACCAAGCTAAGGCCGAGGGATCTTCATTTACACTTGGTTGGCAGTATAGATCCCTCCTAGCTAGTTCATCATCATCAACACTGACCTATTTAAAGTTAATGAACTTTGTAAACATTTGGATCTTTTACTCAAGCTGCATATGATGCTGCAAAGTATGTTAGAGGTCCAACGATGGCTGCGTTGATGTACGTTGCGGGCTCAGAGTGACTGTAGGCAGTCCGGTCGTCCGAGAAAGCATCGTTCTGGTCCGGACCTCCGACGATGGCTCCGGTGAGGATGTTTGGGTTCGGGCTCGATGTGTAGTAGAACGGTTGGAAGCCACCTTGACAGCCTATTGCCTGCGGGTGGCTCACCAGGGAAGGCAGGGATGATCCTCTATGATGAATTCTCCTGGGGAATGTGGTTCCATATCCCACCATGTATGACATCTTCAGAGGGTTCACCCCAAGAATGTAGTCGACCTGCAATTTCCGGAGTTGAGAGAGAGAGAGAGAGAGAGAGAGATAAGTATGAGAGAGTTGGAGTTTGAGAGACCTGCTTCTTGGCAAGGTACTTCAAAGTGCTAGGGGTGACGACCATGTTGCCACAACTGAAGGTGTGCTTCGCAGAGGACATGTACTTGGAATAGGTTGTGAGCAGGAAGGTTATGGAGGTGACGTACTGGAGATTGCTTTCACTCAGCTTGAACATGAGCCCACCTGCACTTCGGCCATAAGCTCGCAGGGATCAAGTTCTAAATAGCTTGCAACTTGTAATATGATCCTTCAACTTCTACTTGCAATGTGGGACAAATGAAAACGACATACCCGGAGTGTACTGTGTGGTGGAAGAAGGAGAATTGGGGAGAATTCTACACATGAAATCCTCTGCTTGTTGTCTGAACTGGTCATAGCTACCGTCCTTGTTCAACAATGCCCTCTGAAGAAAGAAAGTCACGAGGTTGTTACAATGCTTAATCAAAGGTTAAGTGTGTCCTAATCTCTTGTCAGAAACTGTCGTGTACGGCAATATAGTTTCGTAAGATCTAGCAAAGGTAGAAAGAGGGTTCTGCTTGAGACTGTTTTGTTGGGCAGTTTCAATAATTTTTTAATTTTATGGTTCGGGATATACCCTCGAAAGAAGAACTCGAGCTCCGGCGAACTTGTTGTCCCAGCTAAAAATGTCCGTGGCATCATTAGCCCCCAAAGATTTCAAGAAATTGGCATAGTACACATCATTCGTCGCTCTATAAAGCCATGCAGCTCCCCACAGCAGTTCATCCTGATAATTCATGACAATTGACCAAATTCTTCAGATTGACAATCCAATTAGCCAAATGCATATGGTGAAATAACTCACTAATCAAGCATTAAAAGAGAAGTTATACCTTATATCCCGAGTATGAACAGTAAAATGGGCAAACGGCGGAACCAAGTGAATCGCTGTACGCACCGCGGTATTGCATGGCGAACTGCATCACCTGCTTCGCAGTCTTTAGCAACAGCCTCGAGTACTTGGGGTCAGCCACCCGGAAGACCAAGGAGGCAGCTGCGAGGGCTGCTGCAGTCTCGCCCGCGACATCGGAGCCTGGGTTGCTGGGGGAGACCGAGTAAATGGACCGGGCCGTGTCCATGTCCTCCGGCCGCTCCCAGCACTTGTGGTCCACGTTGGGGTCGCCTACTCCCACGTAGAGCTTTCCGGGGGTCGCTGTCGCGCACTTGAGCAGGTAGTCCGTGGCCCAGCGAATTGCGGCTCTGGCGCTGGGGAGCTGAGCCCCCATGCGCTTGCCGTACTCGAGGGTGCTCCAAGAGAGCATGGTGGTGGTGTAGGCCATGGGGAAGTTGAACTTCACATTGTCTCCAGCATCATAGTATCCTCCTGTCAAATCCACCTGGCCACCAGACAAAAAAATGAAAAATTTATGCCACATGCAAAAAAAAAACAAATTATAGTGTCTACAGGATCTAATATGCTTTTTCGTGGGTGTCTTTGGGGGTAAAGTTCTGATGGCAATTGAACAACAAATGAAACCCTCGTCGTCATTACGATAACAACCACCAACATGATCCTACAGGATGCTTTAATCCCACAAAATAAGAAAAAGAAAGAACATCATACATGATGAATAAATGTGCATGGCTTATACCTTTTCAAGCATGCAAAGAGGCTGGCATAAAGATCCAGTTGAACGAATGTTTTTCCTTTGGGCCATACATTTGAAATGCACGTTGAAATTTCTTTGCTGCCCTAAGAGCATTCTTTGCCCACGATGGAAAAAGATTGATGATACATAACAACACCACACGGAAGAGTAGGACTTACACGGGCAAGGGCACCATCTGAAAGGCCAGAGTTGGACCTCCAACTTAGCAGCTGGTTGGTCGGGAGCCTCCCCGACCTCTGACCTTGGAAGAACAGTATGGATTTTGCAAGAGCATCTTTGTAATTTGGGTTGCCTTGTACGACATTAGTGCCTAAGCACAAGAACAATAGTAGCCACAAAGAAACCCTCGTCTCCATTTGCGACTAACGTTGCTTGCTAAACTGCAATGTTAGCTAGCCCTCTCTGGTTTGTCTTAGCTCATATGGTCTTTGATTCGGATAGGGCTAGTCAATATATATAGAGAGAGAGAGGCTGGCCAATCGCGGAGCGCAATATTAGGCTTTTTCCTTAAGGGTCTCATTGAGTGTTGACCACTTAGTAAATTAAGGGGACTTGCTCATAATGCTCTCTAATTTCTAACTTTTTTTCGGGGGGGATTTTGGAATGATTTGGAAGTCAGTCCACTAATCTTGCAACGACCTCCGTTAATCCTACTTTTTTTTAGCCGCAATGAGATGCCTTGAAAAACGGCGAGTTGGTCCCTCGTGCTTGTATCCTCATTTACAAAGTCATTTCTTTCGTTTTGTCGTTCGCCTTTTTGACCATATTTCGTTTTCAGACATTTTGCATCTATGATGTTCCCCATGTTTGAGTCTTTTCGTTGCTAAAGAAGGGCAGCATGGCGCGCTAGTTTCCCAAGCATTTGTCGAGCAAAATTTTCACGCTCATGGTCGCTCGCTCGAAAGGAAGTTCACCTACGCCGAGACTCGCCAAGAGACTTTTAAGAGGATTCGAACTCGAGAACCTGGTATCTGTTCTTTCGAGCATAATGCATCGGCCGACGTCTCACGAGATAAATTTATAAAGTAATACTATCTCATTAACTCCAAACACTCAGTAAACCAGATTAGTGCATCGAACATTATATAATTTGCACTATGTGTGATATGGAACAAATAAACCATATCTCGTACTCCTAGGTAGTTTTTGGCTGTTTGTACTCCTGACAGAGCAACGACAAAGGCTCGGCTCGTGCATGAGTTCATCTTCGTGGTCGGGGTTAGGGTTAAACCGACCAGTGCATGCAGATGCCTGCCACCAAATTTTTGCCTAACTTTTCCTACCAGATAAAAAGAATCTTGTCTCCTTTTTAGGTATGAGAAACAGAAACAGGAAAAACCGGAAGATTAGCGTCTTACTTTTTGGAAAGCTCGTGGGCTGATTTTCAACTCCACATTGGTCAAAGTTAATTATATAATTATGGTGATTATCGTCCCTTTCTTTTTGTGTTTGTGATTTGATTAATCTCCACTTGGGTCAATATATGATAATTTGCAAAGGAAGGCGCGATTGGCGCCCGTGGATCACGCTAAGTAATCGGCGCCCAAAGTTAGGAAGAAAGCCTCACGATAATTTCACATAATTGTAAATTAACAAAGGAAAAAAAAACAATAATAATAAGAGGGAAAGGATTAAAAAGAAAATTTAAAAGAAAGCTGATGATTATGGAAATAAAGAAAGGTATTGCTTTTTGGGAGTTCGTTGCTTCCGCTAGAAACGCTCCTTGGGATCGCATTTGATTTAATCCACTTTCTAAACTTGCTTTATGACTAAGCTTCGCTTTCGCAGCCTTTAGCACTTCGGCTCCTGTGTGAAAAGTTCGTTTTTTTGCGGTGGTGATAATATAATTAGGGTTAAGTTCAGTTTCTGCTCCCCAATTCGTGTTGCAATCGCGATTTTTGAGATTCAAATTTGTTTCGTTCAATCGAGTCCTCTACCGTTGATCGGTTTCTCAATGTCGCCCTGTGCTAAATGAAAAACGAAAAGAATTCAAATTATGCTGAGTTCACCTGTACGGTGCTGCTTGTCGAACCCTAATTCTAGCTCAGAGTAACCTTCTAAGAAAGAGATTATGGTGTAGTAATCATCTGAGCAGATGTCGTGACTCGAGTAAAAAACTTGCCGTATCCGAATTAAACACCGGACTGTTCAAACAGTCCCTCAAGAATCAATGACATGTACATTACATATCCATAGTACACCCATCCGCACAAATATGTAAATCAGATTTTTATTTATGTACACAAGTCATGTCCGGACTTTGTACATCTTATTGAAAGAAGAGTTGGGGAATGTTCTCCGCCACGATAATGTAATACGATGACTTTGTTCATCTTGAGTATGTTCAAAGAGTGTCTGCATAACGTAACATGATGAATTTTACAAGCTCTACAAGCAAGCCTTTATTAGAGAAGGGATAACTGGATTATCAGTTATCTTATATCATGATCGTTTCGTTTCAAAAAACTTGCTTTTAAGAACCCCGGTACCCGATTATAGTACACAACAAAATTAACATGAATGTTGTCGGAGATATATCGAACAACCAGACAAGTCGGTGCCACGATAGGCTCGACGCTAGAAGCATAAGCATATGGAACAATGACCCAAAAATTTGTAACGATGGTACAAGGAGTTGTCCATTTCCTGGGATTTTTGTCAAATATCAGAATGAACTTAGGTAACATATTCTCTCACACGATCTGGACCTGACCATTGTTTAGATTATCAAATGCAATAAGTTCACGTAGGAATGATACTGGAATCGATCAGAAATACATTAACAACGGATAAAATGGCGGCTAACAGGATGTCTTGCAAAGCTGGAGATTTAACATAAATTGTGCGGTCAAACTCGTGAATATGAATCTAGTGGCATGAAGGATAAGTAGATTAGGGTTTAGGATTTCATTCAAAGACTTGCAGCTCGGTTTTATCAAGATTGGCGACCTCTATCATGGAAATCTTTTACGTGGATAAAGGAAGTTTCGTGAGATACTATTTGAAGCCACCCCTTTTGAAGTCTACGATGCAATTTTGAGGCGTACGATTGCAGCGTCGCGTCTTTTAATGCATGGTTTATAATATCTTGTGCTGCATGCACGTAACAAAAGTCAATTACGAGAACTTGGGACGATGGCATGGAGCTTGATTGGTTTTCACTCCATGAGTATAAAGAACGGGTGCCGGCGAACAAAGGGAGAGTGCGCTCCTAAAATCTCAAAATAAGGTAAGTTTAGTTTAGGGTTCCACCTGGAACCGACCCAGCATATCTTGAAACTTGCCATGTCACAGATTTTAAGGTCGAGTCCAATGTCATCACCTTTAATGACCACCGTTTATTGCTATAATCCACTGACCATCACTCATATTTAGACACACGAAAAATATAAAACATTAACAAAATAAATTTTTCATCATGGATATCGCTAGAAATTGAAGCTCAGACTAATAGTTTCAGATTGCACGATCATCATTGGACGCCATGGAATATCGTAGGGTCGCGCAAAGACATGGACAAGAAAAAAACAAAGACTTGTTCTAGTATCCAGTTCCCTTTGGAATCGGTTTCTTAATTTTTGAAACTTGAAACCTACCCTGCATACCATAGAATCTGAAATCGGACCGTTTCCCGCCAGTTCCAAGTTTAACCTTGGAACCATGCTCTCCCCTAGTTTAGTTGAGGTGCTCAAGAGCTAGCTTGCACACAACCCGAACGCTAAACAAAAGAAAGAAAGAAAGAAAGAAAAGTATGGCAACTTATAAATGCACATATCGGGCCAAGAAAAACTAACAGCATATTATGAAGGAGATTTGAGAAACTGATAGTGTAACAGTATAACAATGCAATCTTAATCGCAAATGTTATGAATGGCAAAAACTATTTAACAATCATGGAGGGACCCACCTCTGATCTTATGCCTAGCATTCCATCATTATACTGTCACACTATCATGATCCATTATGAAAGCTATGTTTAAGGTGGGTTTTTCCCAGAAACTTTGCATATATGCAAATGTTATTGACTCAAAAAGGTTTGTATAAAAAGTAAAGGAAAATGTTTTTCTGACAGTACTGTCAGGGACGGTACAATCTCAACCGTAAACTCACACACCATTATTGAGTGTTTTACATAAAGTACTCATTAATTGGGAGATCGTGTGGTAAAAAATAACTATCAAGCTAGTAACTTCCAAAGTAAATAGTAGTTGGTAGACATTTTGTAAAATACTTCTTGCAAAGTAAAGCTTGTGTCTTTTTGATTCGGGGACTTACTGAAACTCTGAAAATCTATTTCTTGCTTTAGCCGGCAATACTGGATCTCTTGGTTGTTTTTGAGTTTGAACACGAGAGCTACGAGAAAATCGCTGATGGCGATGGGAAGTGGGGAAAAGGAGAGAGGATCGAGAGCTCCTCATCCTAGTGGTTGTTTCCGAGGGTGACGTCTATGCCCTCTCCTTTCTTCTTAGTCTCTGCACCACATGGGTTGAAGGGCCGCGCGACGGCCGCCGAGGTAGCACGACGTTGGTCAGATCTGAGCTCACCTGAGCCCTTGCATCGCCGGTCAAATCTGTTATGCTTCTCAGGCCCCGAGTTAGTAATCCGAAAATGGTAAAAGCCCAAAGTTGGGCGGGAGTTGCATTGAGTTATGAGCATTTTTCAAGCTCTTTTTGCACCTCAGGCTCTTAAAATTATGCTACCAAACACAAAAATATGGGCCTTTCGAGACTCAAAGCCCTCTGAAAACGTTGTTGCCAAACGCAGCGGTCCATCCAAACATGACCCTTTCAATTAACGATGTTATCAGAAATTGAAGAGGACCCGTTTATCAAATGGGCAGCTGGAAAGCATCCTTCAATAATCTGTTCAATTGGAACACATTAGCCTAAGTAACTCCTATTCGAACATCACCGGACAACATGCTCGGCAGATAAACTTTGGGTTTCTCGAGGTCGACTGGTGGAGCCGCCGTGTGATATGTGGAGGGCATAATCATTAATCTTCTTAAGAGCAAATCTCCCTTCAGCAACAGGACTGTTCAGATAATCGTGGGCAAAAGGACACCAAAAATATTTTTGCCGGCTCACTTAAGTACCAAATCGGAGAAATTCCGGCCAAATTAATTACGTGGCATTTATTATTAAATTTATAATATTACATGGCAATTTTCTTTTAAAAAAAATTGCCCACGCGGCAAACTTTTCTTTAAAATTCAGTCCACGTGGACTTTGAAACTAAAAAATAAGCTAAAAATCTTTATAAAAAAAAAGTAAAAAAAAAGGGATTTAGACATCGTAGTTTCCATAGGAGGCTATTGTTAAATATCAGTAGGACCCTTTGCTTGTATGGCAGACCAGAGCTTTTCTTTAAGATTTGGAGTAATTGATATTCATTTTCAATAAGTTCCATCTCTTCTTATGACCACGATCTCTATAGGTTCTTCCCTATTTGTGGAAATAAAATTGTTTGTTTACTCTCTTTTTTTTTTCTTTTTTTTTTTCGGTTCTTGGGAGTAATGTTAAATTACGTTCATAAGGATAAGCCCGAAAAAGCTCTTAGTGGGTGCAGCTTACCATTGTAATTAGTTTATTTGTCTCTGTAAATCACGCCTGCGTTCGTTTATGCTTTTTATAGCTTGCTCTTCTCCAAATGATACGCCTTCTATTTGAACTGTGTATGAACATAGTTGACGAAAAGTTTGACAAGCACTTCTGTTGATTTTTCCTTGCTAGTTGACGTGAGAAGTTAATGTTATGACCTCAGCGGCCGCTGGACCTTCCCACATTTCTTATCCTGATACGGGATGGAAATCCCTGAGCATAAAGAAGAAAAAGTTCTGATGAAAGTTGTTATAATTGTTGGTCAAAGTTTTTCCAGGACTATCTATTATTTTGCAGCCGAGTATTAGTGAGGATCATTACTTTCTGTCACATTCACAGACATATCTAATTCTGATGACTGAGCTTAACTTTCTCCATAGCATCTTCCATGTACAGACGAAGTTAGCTAATTGAAGGTTTTAGATAACATTCTAGACTTGACTCATACTGCTGAGGACACAGGAGAAACTTATGGCTGATGAGATTATCATTTGAAAAGGATTATGATAGAGTCATCTGGTTTATTTTTTTGACATCAACAGATAATTCGAGCTACAGAGGTACAGGTGTTTTTCGAATATTTGGTGGAGGACTTGCCTTTAGCTGCAGACCTAGTGACTGTGTTCTGGAAGGCCGAAGCGAAAGCAGAGCTCTTCATCGGTGAAAGATCGTCGAAGCACGTTGATTATGCCAAGGAGTCGTGGATCCCCTGGGTGGTGCTGGTAGGCGAACGGGAATTGAGTGAAGGTGTGGTGAAGTTGAAAGATTTTGAGAATGCCAAAGAGGAAGTAAGCTTCGCTTTCGCAACCTTTGTCACTTCGGTTCTTGTGTGAAAAGTTCGTTTTTGGCGGTGGTGATAATATAATTAGGGTTAAGCTCAGCTTCTGTTCCCCAACTCGTGTTGCAATTACAATTTTTGTTTTGTTCAATCAAGTCCTCTACCGTGGATCGGTTTCTCATCGTCGCCCTGTGCTAAATGGAAAAAGAAAAAAAAATTCAAATTATCCCGAGTTCACTTCTACGGCGCTGCTTATCAAACCCTAATTCTAGCTAGGAGTAACCTTCTAAGTAAGAGATTATTGTGTAGTAATCATCTGAGCAAGAGATGTCGTGACTCGAGCACAAAACTTGCCGTATCCGAATTAATCCCCGGACTATTCAAACAATATCTCAAGAATCAATGACATATACATCACATATTCATAGTACATGCATCCACACAACTATGCAAGTCAGATTTTACACTTTGTACATCTTATTGAAAGCAGAGTTATGGAATGTTCTCCGCAATAATAATGTAATACGATAACTTTAATCATCGAGTATGTTCAAAGAGTGTCTGCATAACGGAACATGATGATGACTTTTACAAGCTCTACAAGCAAGCCTTTATTCAAGAAAGGAGAACTTGATTATAAGTTATCTTATATCATGGTGGTTTCATTTCAAAAAAAAAATTGCTTTTAAGGACCGCAGTACTCAATTATAGTACATAACAAAATTATCATGAATATTTTCGGAGATATATCGATTGACCGGACAAGTCGGTGCAGCGATAGACTTGATGCTAAAAGCATAAGCATATGGAACAATGACCCAAAAATCTGTAGCGATGGTACAGAGAGTTATCCATCTTCCTGGGATTTTAAATGAACTCAGGCAATGTTTTCTCTGGACCTGAGCATTGTTTAGATAACGGGGAAAAGTACCAAAAAATTCCTAAACATATTGCATTATTTTTAATAATATTTGTGATTTATATATGAAGTAGCCTTTCCTTTTAAATGCAAAGTAGCTTCGCTTTTCATTTCGCCTGCAACATAGGAATCGTTATGACTATAGAGTTTGGTTTTTCCTAAGGCCCCAGTGATATATAGAGCCACTTCAAACGCGATAAACACGTTTCTGTAGTTAATAAAAATTCAAGAGCATGGCAAATTTATAACATCTGATATGGAATTATGCATAAAACGATTTAATTATATCACGTTTGAGATGATAATATAACCCGAAGCCTCCTAGACAATTCGTGGAATTAGCCTAGACATGAACATCACTCAACGAACCACATGCATCATGCCCTAAGGCCTCTGATCCACCGTTATCGCGATGAACAATCTACGCAGTTTCAGTTGAAACATGACGCCAAACAGAGTTATGTCTGATAAAATATTTATCCGAAATTATAGTTTTTCATTTGAAGTTCCAAGAATTCAGCACTATCTGTTGTTTCACTAACAATAATACCTAGAGGGGGTGAATAGGTGTATATAATCAAACTTGATAAAATAATGCGGAATTGTAAAACTTCAAGTTCGATAGGAGCAGAATAAAGTAAACAGAACCGTGCAGTGCTTCTACCAAAAAATTAATAGATGCAAGTAGAGAGTAGAAGACGATGCATACGAGATTATAGTGATTCAACTTTTAAAAGCCTACGTCCACTCTCCTACACTAACAATCTACTGGCTGGATTCCACTAAGTAATCAAATAAAAGATTACATAAAGATGTGATTGCTTGACCACAAGCACTTCCAACAGAAGCGAGCTCTGCCTCTATCAAGACTATCCCACTCTACACACTTGACTCTGCTTACACCTCTCACAAGATTTTCAAATATGCGCTCAAGTAGACAATTTTGAACAGGTAAAGCTCTCTTGAATAAGGATGTTGAACTCTCTTGATCTCTCTCATTGGTCTTAGAACTTGGTGCTCCTTAAATACTCTTCGTTCTTCCAATCTTCCAGTTGGACAGAACCACATCAAGAAACAATCACCAATAACTAGCCGTTGGTTGATTGCCAATTAAGGATCACGAGCCGTTGAGGTGAGAGAAGTCTGAGTTTGAAAGGATTTGCTCGCCCATACAATCAAATCCCGGACTCCTTATCACAAGCTTCTATTAAAGGAAAATTATCTACGGATGATTGCTAATTAAGAATTCTCATAAGGAAAGTAAAGAGAATATCTTTGTGATTGTCAATCAATAAATGTTAACTTAGAAACGCAATCCAAACCAGATAATTAACCGTTAGTATGGGATATTCATCCTGCAAAATAAACAAGACTATTGTTGAATAATCAGTGAGGATTGAATCTGAAGATCGAAATATATCTCTTTTGTATTCGTCTACCTCTGCCACAAGTCCTGCTTCTATCAGAATAGAGATATTAGAAACGTTAAGTATAAAGGCATAGAGATATATTTATGAAAATTCCTTGAAGAGTAAATCAAAGTCTTTTCAATCAAAGTAGCATAGTTTTGTTTCCTTCAAAATCAAATCCTCAACAAAATCTTCCTTATCTTCTCCGAGTCAGGAGTCGAGAGCATTATTGTACAGCAGCAATAACGTTGGTGGCATGAAAAGCAGGTTTTCTGGACATGGAACGTGATTCGTTGAATCCACTTTGCTGCAGAGCTCAGCAGCAGTTACCGAAGAGAAAACTTATTGAAAGCCTTCCCCAATTTGAGGACATGGGGAAAGTGGAACATCGTTGTTGTTTGAGAAGGGAACCCATTGGAACTGATTATGTCCTGGGAATGCCCAGCATGTCCGAGTAAAGTGGAGCAAACAAGTTAAATTTGGTAGAGCTTCTCGATGTTACAACGAAGGACGCAGAATTGTTCATTGGCCTTATCATTACAACATCGAGTTCTTATGTTCATATGAGGGCCGCTAGAATTTCTAAGACACGGTTTACCATATTGGTTCACTAAATGAGGTGTCGGCTAGCTTTGGGCTATATTACTTGTATTCATTCGCAATGAGACCTAATTTGCGCTTGTGATCATGTTATGTTATTGGACATACTTTGATTCCAAAACTTACTTTGACGGATGTTTGTGACATAGCGCTTCAGTTCACAAAATTAAATTCTAACATCACATGTTAATTTTTCTGACCCATGAAGCTTCCTTACTTAGAGGACACTGGAGAGTAATTTGCTCTTTGAGAGGAAACCCCAGTCATGATGTCCTGGAATAGGCTTGAATTCCACTTAGAAACAAAGTAAATGGGTATAGCTAGGTGGAAGGCGAATATTCATCTGCCGATGATAGTTTTGATGTAAACCCAAAGCACCACAAGGTTGTCCACCTAATCAAGTGTAACGAAACTTTATTGTTTTTTTTTTTTTGCAATATGAAGGTAAGGAATTTCATCTATATCTATAGGTCACAACAGAATTATTCCACATTCCAAAGTATAATGTTAAAGATACTATTGAATGTTTAGTAAAGTCTAGTTCCTGAATAACACGGCAATACACTTCAAACCGTTTAATTCGAAAGCTATTCTATCGCGGCAACAACTTGCGATGCATGAATTTGGTGCACGAGTTTTTCGGAACGCGGCTGCGATTTGATAAATAAGTTACTGTTCGCATTTGGAAACTCTACTGTACTTTTTGCTAGGGCAACATCAATGTGTCATTAAATCAAAAGCACGTGCAATTGGGTCAAGCCATCAATGACTTGCCATGTTCTAGGATCCAACTTTCATTGCACATCCTAAGGAATTTCAGTTGAAATTGATAGAAGATGAAGAAAATGGAGAAAATATATTGCATTGATCTGATTTGTATATAAGTACATTGGTCTATTTATAATGCTAACAAGAAAGACAAATATAAGGCAAAAAATCTACAAGATTATTAATTTACCAAATCAATCACTGATTGACTGAATCAATTAATCAGTAATCTGAATCAATTAGTCCTTAATCAGAATCCATATCATAATTATCTATCAAATCATATCTCCAACACTCTCCCTCAAGCTGGCGGCTGTTGACACCTAAATTTTGATTTTTCTTTTTTCAAAAATGAGAATTAGTTCTCGCCAAAAATAATTCTTCATGCATATCTAATTTTTCTGCATTGCATTTGCATTGTCTGGACCGGCGGTGGAAGCGGACCCGAATTTGATGCACGGACATGGCAGGCTTAGCTCATCAGAGAATTCGACTAAGATATGGAAGCAGCAAGCCAAAAATCATTAGGCCTTAATTGGTCTAATTCGGACCTAATTCAGCATATTTGAGGTTTAATTGGAGAAAAGTCTTAGGCTATTAAAACATGTCATCTAAATAAGCCCACGAGGATAAGAGTTCAGTCAAGCCCTTTAGACATAGGTTGGACGAAAGTCACAAGGAAAAGGAGAGGCTAATCTAGCTTTGACCAAATTGAGTTCAGCCCATTCTGAATAGCTAAATCTAGGCCTACGAGGAAAACCTAAAGCAAGCCTATAAAAAGGGGCACTAGAAGACATTCAGGGGGGAGGCAAGACGCACACTTCACATATACTTCTCGGCAAAAAAGAGTGATGGAGAAATTGAGAGAAAAAGGTACGAAAGAGACAAGACACCAAGGGGAGGCCACTTTCATTATAATACACGGCCACAAGTCTGAAGAGGGAGAGAAGCTTCATCCAGAGAGAGGACACGAGAGAGATCGGAGGCCAAGCTTTTCTTCTCTGGACAATCAGAGCAAAGCGAGAGAGAGAGAAAAGTAAAAAGAAAAAGTAAAAGAGAGAGAGGGAATGGCAATTGACAGGAGGGGAAAAGAGTATATAGTGAGCAAAAAAATTCTTTGGCTCTTGAAGACCACACTGGACGCCACTTGCCCCACATCAACACTGCCATCACGGTTTTCTCATGTTCATAGGTGACCATCCAGCGAAGCGGCTCTAGCTTTGCGTCCAACGAGTCCACCGCAGCACCACAGCCCAGCCGTCGCCCGATTGTTCCGCCGTTCAGCCTGTTTTGCACCACTGTTCAGCCACGACTCAGCCCCAGTTTCCGAGGTTAATCAGCCTTGTTTTCGGTTGTTATTTGTGGTCTAACTCGGCTACGTTATTGTGCTAGTATCCCTTGCTGTTCGGGGTCCTTTTTGCAGCAAATCAAGTAAAAAACCAGGCTGTTTTGGACGAAAATTACAGCTTTGCGCGCGTGCTGAATTTTGAGCGATAAAAGGTAATTTTCTTAACTTTAATTTGTAAAGATGTGATCGATGAGCTGAGCTTGCATTATGTCAATGTTTCCTTTTGAATTGACATGTTTTTGTTATCAATTTGAAGGATGAATCTTGCTTTTGCTGAATAAACATTGGCGCCTGAAGTTTAATAATCAAAATTTTCGCAAGTTTGATCATAAAGCTTAAATTTTTACTATGATTTTTCGACAAAATAAGATGTCTTGAATTGCTTGAATTGATTGTTATCTTTAGGCACAATTTTTCTGAATATAAAAAAAAATCCTAAAATCTAAAGTAGGAGAATTACTTTTCCTAATAGGCAGCGACCCTCATCCGAAACGGGATGCGGGCTAATGGATTGCCGAGCCCCTTCGTTTGGCGTCGTGGGCTTGGCTCGGGCCCTCCCAGGCCCATACCAAATCGCAACGGCGAGATTTAGGAATCGAATTTGACCCTTAGTGTGGTCGGGTGACATGTACGTAAGTGTACATGCTTTCGGAGTCGCCACCGATCTTTGGGGAAGGTAGATTGTGAACCTCGTCGGGCGGTGAGAGAAGCCGTACGACTCTAACGGAACCAGAGAAGTGGATTCGGGGACTTAGTTACGCCAATCTTTCGATTGACGCCTTTTCGATACTAAAGTTGAATGATTTCTTAACTAGGAATTCATGCAGATGCTTTGAAGAGAGGAAAGCTCTAGAACCTAGGAGTTCATGCAGATGGGAATCACTACCCTAGCACTCACAATCAGTAAGATAAGTGCGCAATCAAGAATCCAATAACGTGCAGATTAAAGCGCATGAAGTCAACGCGGCATCGCTAGTAAAGCCCTATTGGCTTAGAGAAGAGTGTATGAAGGTTTGGAAGGAGTTTGGGGAGATTTGGAAGCGATTTACCCATGACGAGCAAAATCATCATTTTTGAAAAATTAGGAGGCAATTTGCCCATAGGGGAAAAATTGTCATTTTTTATGGGATTAGGAACCCAAATCATCGAAAATAGGATTAGCCAGTTGAATGTGCCAATTTCCTAATTTTCGAGATTTTTCGGGATTTTTCTGGATTTCTTGGAGACAATTTGCCCATAAGAGGCAAAATTGTCATTTTGAAGGAAAAACGGGAAAGGTTAGCCAATCCAATCTATTGCCATTTAGATCCGATTCGCTATCTTTCAAAAGCCGATTTTTGATTTAGGAATATCTCATTTTTTTCGATATGAGAGGTTTGATTGGTTTGGATTGGTATCTTGGTTATTTGATTGGATTGATATTCTGTGACTGATTTGATATCTCGTTTAATCTGAACTTAAAATTCCTAAAATGTTTAGTAAGATATGATTTCCTAGAAAATCATGTCTAATTAAATCTTTAGGAAGATAAAGTTTCCTAGAAATTTTATCTCATTAAGTTCAATTTGGAATTGAAAGACAAGAAAATCAAATCAAGCTTACCTTCATCTAGCCGAAAATCACATCTAAAAAAGGATAAAAAAAAATTTATGCATATATTGCACATTCATTGCATATCCTTTCAAATATCATATCCTGCATTCCATATTTTCAAAATCTCATTCATATCTTTGCATTATCTCTTGTCTCGTGCATATTTTAATTGCTAGAAAAATCTAAAAAAAATCTGGTCATTTGTGGTTTTGATTGCATCAAATTTTTTAGCATCATTTGAGTCCTTCATCCATTTTTTTTTTAAAAAAATCATATATTGCATGTCCATGTTGCATTAAATTTTTGAGTATCATAAGTCATGTCCTTCCATGTTTTAAAAATAAAAATTGCATGCTAAGTGTTTTTATGCCATGTCATTTTCGCATACCATATGCCTTGCATGTCCATATTTTATTCTTCCATGTCATTTATATATATATATATATATATATATATATATATACTCATGTTAGGTTAGTTTAATTGGATGATAGCTTGCATGTTTAGTTAACCGATTGCATGACTATTTGCTTTTCACCTATAATTTTCGCATATTTAAAATTGTGGTCTCGCATTATGTTTTGATATTATGTCATATTGCATGTTTTAATTAATTAGTTAATTGTTGCATATAGGGAAACATTGACTTAACTTTTGCATGTTATAACATCAGCATATTTATTTTATTGCATGATTGTTCGCATGTCATCTTGCATTTTGCTTTGATTTGATTTTGCATGTTTAACATAGTCATATGAATTTGGCATTTAGCATATACTTTGCATGTCATGCATTGCATTCATTCTAAGAAAGTGAAAACAAAAACAAAAAACACTTCATTTGAATTCAATCAAGAGTTGTCGACTTAGGACTTCACATGGAATTAAGGTACCAAAAGGACATTAGCTAAGGTTAGTTAATGTAACCAAGTCCTAGAATCCTCAATCTCTGGTTCGTAGGAATAAAAATAGTCATCTCGCTATTTTTATTTAGGTTTCTAACTAACCTACCAAAAATGGTTAGTAGCGGCTCCAAAGTTAAAATCATTTGAATTAACCCTAAGTTGCGATTTGGTAGGGCTTGGGAGAGTCCGTATTAGGTTAGTTTCTAATTAGCCTGAATTTTGAGGTCGCGACAGCGGCCTATATATGTCAAGGACGCCTAGCTTGCTTAGTAGATATGTATGCTGCCTTTGACATAGTGGTTTGGTGAAGATGTCTGCAGGTTGTTCTACAATTCCGATTCCTCTTGTTACAAGGATCCCTTCTCGAATATTCTCTCGAGTGAAATGACAATCAACTTCAATATGCTTCGTTCTTTCATGAAAGACTGGGTTTGCCACTAGTTTGAGTGCTGCATCATTTTCACAAAACAATTCACTTGGTCCATCGGCTTCTACCCCAAGATTCGAGAGTAGACCCCGTATCCAAACTATTTCGTAGACAGTTCTCGCTATGGCACGATACTCTGATTCGGCTGACGGCAGTGAAATGATTAATTGTTTCTTAGTGTTCCATGAGATCAATAATCTTCCCAATTTGATGCAAAAACCAAGGATGGATCTTTTGGTCATCGGGCAAGTAGCACAATTTGTATCGCAGTAGGCTGTCATCTTCATATTGTAGTCATGAGACAAAAATATACCGAATCTTGAGCATCCCTTTAAATATTTCACAACCTTCGGTGCCGCATTCATATGGGACTGTTTCGGTTTATGCAAGAATCAAATGAGTATCTACACGGCATAGCATATGTCAGGTCTTGTCATGGTGAGGTACATTAATTTTCCAACAAGTCGTTGATATCCCAATGGATCTTTAAGCAATGGATCTCCAATAGATGAATTCTCATCATATTCATGTGTTGTCAATTTTTCATTTTGTTCAATCGGTATAACATCTGGTGTACATACTAACAATCCTGCTTCTAAAACAATCTCCAAGATGAATTTTCGTTGACTAAGGCAGATTCCTTTATCGAATCGAGCTATTTCAATGCCAAGAAAATATTTGGGAGGTCCCCAATCCTTGATGTGGAAAGCAGAATGTAAAAATTCTTTGAATCTTCCAACTTCAGAGTCATTATTCCCCATGATAAGTATATCATCAATATATATTAGTAAATAAATTGATGAAGTGCCTTCATTTCTTGTGAAAAGGTTGTACTCATGTTTGGAGTGCTGAAAACCTGCACTTGTTAGAGTAGCAGTGAACTTGGCATACCATTTCCTAGAGGCCTGTTTAAGCCCATATAGGGATTTACGGAGATGATATACTTGAGACTCCCCCTGTCTTCGTAAACCCTGAGGAAGCTCCATATAGACTTCTTCATCCAAATCCCCATGCAGAAAGGTGTTGTGAACATCCATCTGATGCAGTGGCCAATTGTGAACTGCGGGAATGGATAAAAAGGAGCGAACAGTTACTTCTTTGGCGACTGGGGAAAAAGTCTCGTGATAATCAAAACCTTCTCGTTGTGTGAATCCCGTAGCAACCAAACGAGTCTTGTATCATTCAATGGAGCCATCTGCCTTGAATTTAATCTTGTATATCCATTTGCGTCCAATCGGCTTTTGCTTTGGGGGTAATGGAACAATATCCCACGTGGGCATTAAGTACAGCCTCCATTGCATTTTTCCATCGAGGATCACACGATGCTTCATTATAAGAAAACGGTTCCTATTCCTTGGAAATAAGACTAATACAACATATATGTTCTGGTGATAGTCGACTTAATGAGACATATGGGGATACAGGATGTTGTGTACCAGAAGAACTAATGTAGGACATATGTAGTCTTTTGTCCATGTGGGAGGGTGAACATGGCATATAGAACGTTGAGGTTGCTCATTGTTTTCTGTTCAGGAACTGGTGGAGAGGCCTCATGGGTAAGCTGTTGTGGAGATGCCACTAGTGAAGTTGGCGAACGAATGTCCTCAGGCGGTAACACTGGTGATTCAACTTCTTGATGCAAAGAATCCCTCATGACTAGCATAGATGATTCTAGCGCAATGAGGATATATTGAGAAGCCATACATAAGTCTTCTTCTGATAGAAATTGACGACGATATGATGATGAGCTAGATGATTGAGAAGAAGATGCCATCTCTCGAAATGGGAATATATCTTCATGGAAAAACACATCTCTGCTTATAAAGAAATGCCATGTAGAAATTTCCGTAACATGAAATCCTTTTTGTAGAGGAGGATATCCCATAAAATACATTGAGTGGCACGGGGATCAATTGTATCCCGAGGGTCAACAGTCGTTGCATAGCATAAGTAGCCAAATACTCTAAGATGATCAATCCCTGGTTGTTTTTTGTAAAGCATCTCAAAAGGAGTTTGCCAATCAAGAATTCGAGTTGGCATGCGATTAATCAAATAGGCTGCTGTGACCACACAATCTCCCCAATAAGTTTCGAGAATCAAAGCTTGGTATTTGAGTGCTCGAGCCACTTCTGAGAGATGTCTATATTTGCGCTCAACAATCCCACTTTGTTGGGGAGTATAAGTGCAAGAGTTTTCATGGAGTATCTCGTGAGAGGATAGAAAAGATGTGCATTCAGTAGTGAAGAATTCGCGCCCATTGTGTGTACGAATTCACTAGACAGTCTTATTGAATTAATTTTTAATCAAAGAAAGGAAATTCGACAGATAAGAAAATGTTTGACTCTTTGATTGCATAAGGAAAATCCAAGTGGCGCGAGTATAATCATCGACAATCGTGAGGAAAAAATGGGATCCGTCATGATGTGGGGTATGGTAAGGACCCCAGATATCCATATGGATTAAAGAAAAGGCACTTGTAACTCGAGATGTACTTATTGGAAAAGATGACCGAGTTTGTTTAGCCAAGGGGAATATTGCATATTTTTGATGAGGAAAACGCGCACTATGGCCCAAAAGTTGATGAGAAAAGAGAGTTTTATTACCCGTGGTTGCATTATAATAAATGCTTTTATTTGACAAATCAGAATCTCCAATCCAGAAACATAAACCTTGTGCAACGTTACCCAAGCCCATTAGTTTGCCAATCGAACGGTCCTGAGAAAAGCAATTTTCAAAATTGAGTACAACACAACAAGAATTATCCTCGCAGGCTTTTGAAACGGATAGGAGGTTGAATCCAAAATCTGGGACCTATAAAACATCTTTAAGGACAATATTCGGACTGAGATGAACAGTGCCAATCTTGGTAATATAGATGATGTTCCCATTTGGAAGACATACTGACACTGAAGGAATCCGAACATGAGAAAATAATTTCTCATTGCAGATTATGTGGTCACTGGCACCTGAATCAACTATCCATGCATCAGCTGAAACTGAATTCGTCTTGCAAAGAAAAGTACTTGAAGAACTCGCATTCTTGTCGCGGTCTTTAATTGACTCAAAACTTTCACGATATTTTGGTACTAGTCTTGAGTAATTGTCTGATGTTCTTTTTTCTTTTTTTCTTTATCATTCGACTTTCCATGTAGTTTCCAGCATGTATCAATAGTGTGTGCAGGCTTTTGCAATATTCACAAAATTTACCTTTGGGTTTGGAATTTTGCCCACTATATTTTCTTGATGACATGGCACTCCGTGGACCGTTGGATAACTTATAAGCTGGCGCCGACATGGCCTGATGGGAGAGTCGTTCGATTCGGCTGTGTTGATGGTTGAATAATAATCGTCCAATCCAAACTTTTGATCCAAGCCGTCCATGCGGAACACTCTAGGGATTCCTTCATTTTCCATCCTTGCAGCAGCCGCTCGTCGAGCTCCAGAAACTCCAGAACCTCCATTCGTCGATTCTGCTAGAACCGAGCTAGATGAGAAGGCGGCAAGGGTCACACCTTCACTCACCCGTGCATGTTTGGTCACAGCCAGTCGTTGGCTTTCCTCTTGGACGGCCAATTGGTAGATCCAGCCAAGCGGCGGCACGAGCTCCATGGCGAGGATTTGCGACCGAAAAGGTAAGTAGCTTTCGTTGAGGATTAGTAGGAATCGAGTCGTCTTCTCTCTCTTTTATGGCTCGGTATTGTCGGAGTGTCTCGCCGGGTCCCTCAAGTTGCTCTTCGGCCGCCTCGAGCTCGTTCCACAGAGCCGAGAGACGATTGAAGCAAGTGGTGATTGTTTGGTTTCCTTGCTTCAACTCCGACAACACCTGCGTGAGAGAGAATAGCTTAGCTCAGTCAATTTTACTGTACATCTCGCAGATGTTGTCCCATATCGTCTTCGAGTCATTAGTCAATGGGAGTCCAGCCGTGACCTCGGGAGTCCAGCAATTCCCGATCCAAGTGCGGATGAGCTGGTTGCATTTGCGCTAGTGTCATCATAGGCGGTCATTGGTGGGAAAGGGCATGCTTAGTCTTTGTCCTTTGTGACCAAGGCTTGCCAAAAATCCCTAGCCCAAGTGCTGTAATTTTCTGGTCTGGTGAGTTGTAGGTAGATAAGCCGCAACTCCGGTCCGTCTGTCGGCAATGTGTAGAGCGGGTCGCAGTCTTTAGGCGGCCGTCGTTGGCTGGGACAGCATAAGGCATGAAGCCAGGGTCCCAAAATCGAGTAGGGATTTGTCCCTGGACCCGGCAGAATGAGTTTGGGTCTGAGACCCGGGCCCGTCCAACCCATCCCAGCATTCGGGTTTGACCCAACGTTGAAACTGGTTGGCCTGTCTCCATTGGGCTGGGCTTCAAGGCTCGGAGATGCTCCTTCTCCAAGGGAACCGTGCTGGGTCCATGATTTGTTCGATCCAGCAGCCCATTGCCCTTGAGTTGGAAACCAGTGGACTGATGGCCACTGGACCAGGCTGGGAATCTAAACTGGAACGGAAGCAGGAGCAGAGCTGACAGTACGTTGGACGGATGATTTCGAGGGGATTTGGAGGTTTCCTCCATTCAACGGTCACGGTTTTCTTTGTTTTCGGACATGGTATCAAAGAAAGAAAGAGGTGTGAACTCCTACCAGTGTGCTGATTTGATTTGCGAAGTTAGAAATGCAACAACAAACCAGAAAATAAAAAAACCGGAGGCGATTCGAGAAGTTTTTCACGAAAGCTAGGCCGGGAAGGCTTGCTCAGATACCATGATAAAAGACGAAGAAAATGGAGAAAATGATATTGATCTGATTTGTATAATGCTAACAAGAAAGACAAATATAATGAAAAAATATATACGACTACATTTTCTCAATTTACCAAATTAATCATGGATTGACTGAATCGATTAGTCCTAATCAGAATCGGTATCATAATCATTAATCAAATCATAGCTCTAACAGAAATCAATTGCTTTCCCATATCAACCCGAAAGCCTTTGAATACGCAACCAATACATGCGCAGGCGAGTTCTGTCTCTTATCATGCCTTGTGTCTCTTTCCAACCACATTCAAACCAACCCCGTGCAGTTCACTGCATCTTCTTCCTCCCTACTCATTTCCCTTTTTTGTCTCCTCGCAACTGATGATTTTTTCCTCATTTTCAACACCATTTTTGGTACTTGCTTTATCTCTCTCTCTCTCTCTCTCTCTCTCTCTCTCTCTCTCTCTCTAGCCTCATCAAACATTTCCTATAAATGGCCACCAACCCCAGCCCAATCCATCACTCCTCCCTCTTCTTGAAACGCAACTAGCCATTGCATCAAGCGAAATGGCATGCTTGAGGAAACTTAGCTGCATTCTGGGCCTGGTTGTGCTGGTGCATTCAGTCTGTGAAGCTAGGGTCCTAGCGCCCTCTGGGTTTGTTCAAGTCAGAGGCACTCAGTTCGTCCTGAATGGTTCGCCCTTTCTCTTTAACGGGTTCAACTCCTACTGGATGATGAACATGGCCACCGAGCCGAGCGATAGGATCAAGGTGTCGAACGTGTTCCGCGAGGCCTCGGCAGCGGGTCTTAGCGTCTGTAGGACTTGGGCATTCAGCGACGGCGGCGATCGGGGTCTACGACGAGCGTGTTTTCCAGGTGACTTCTCGCCCCCATGTCTTTGATGTTTTTTGGCTTTAGTGAAGAAACTGGCACTTTATGTTGTTTATCGCTTCCTCAGGCACTTGATTTCGTGATCTCGGAGGCGAGAAGATCCGGGGTTCGACTCATTTTGAGTTTGAGCAATAACTACCATGACTTTGGAGGAAGGCCTCAGTATGCTCAATGGGCTAGAAATGCCGGTGTCGCCATTAGCAACGATGACCATTTTTACACTAATGCAGTCGTGAAGGATTACTACAAGAACCACGTCCAGGTAAAAAATTGACAAGCAATTAAGAGATCGGCAAATGAATTCGAAGTCGTCATCCTTGATTCCTTTTTTTTTTCTCTCAGAGAGTGCTAACGAGGGTAAATACGATCACCGGTGTCGCATATAGAGACGACCCGACCATCATGGGATGGGAGCTAATGAACGAACCTCGTTGCCAAGTCGATTATTCCGGCGAGACCGTCAATGTAAGCGACGGAGGAATGTTCATTTTTGCGGTGATGTTTTTTAATTCGATTTGTTTATCGTTTACTAACTATGGTTTTGCGAACAAAACTGAACACAGGACTGGGCTCAAGAGATGGCGTCCTATGTGAAGTCGATCGACAATAAGCACTTGCTGGAGATCGGCATGGAAGGTTTCTATGGCGATTCCATGCCGGATCGGAAGCAGTATAACCCGGGCTACCAAGTCGGAACGGATTACATCAAGAACAATCTCATAAGAGAAATTGATTTCGCGACAATCCATGCATATCCTGATATTTGGTAATGTTTTCGTAGTGTGTTCTCACATTAAAATTTTGGTCCAACACATCACTTTGGTCCAATTTTTCAATCGAACATTCTACTCCGATCAACAGGTTGTCGGGTCAGGACGAGAATGCTCAAACGGCTTTCGTGCAGAGGTGGATGGAAAGCCACCTGGCCGACGCGAAGGCGATCATAAGGAAGCCCCTGGTCTTCACCGAGTTCGGGAAATCGAAGAAGGACCCCGGCTACAGCATCAGCACGAGGGACGCGTACATGAACGCCGTCTATTCGGACATCTACCGCCTCGCGAGGAGCGGCGGGGCCATGGGCGGGGGCCTGGTGTGGCAGATTCTGGCGGAA
This sequence comes from Lenwebbia sp. NSW1173648, assembly GCA_029784005.1. NCBI lineage: Eukaryota > Viridiplantae > Streptophyta > Magnoliopsida > Myrtales > Myrtaceae > Lenwebbia > Lenwebbia sp. NSW1173648. The sequence goes on along the minus strand of JARCGZ010000009.1, from coordinate 24,982,386 downwards.
GGGATGGAGTCCTACGACGATGGGTACGAGATCGTCTTACCACAGGAGCCATCCACCAATGCAATCGTATCTGAGCAATCAACGAAGATGACATCCCTTGAAGGCACTTTGGGTTAAGTAAATTGAAGACGAAGAGCTATGGACGCAGCGATTAGTCTTCAAATAACGAACATTAATCAGTGGTTCTTTAGCTAATTAGATGCTGAATTTTACTTGGTGGAACTAGGCTGAGCAGTGACGCTTGAATCATTATGTCGCTGATGAGTACTGCATCGAAATGAAGTTTGGCAAGCTTCATGTAGCTTCGGATTAGATTACACCTTAGTAAAATTTCTAGATGGTCCAATACTTCTCTCTTTTGAGAGTGATTGCTTGCTTCTAATTCACAAAGTCATTGATATTGGGGAAAATCGTCCAAAAACTTAGAAACCTATTGCACTTTGCCAATTCAATCATAAGCATTTTAATTGTGCCAATTGAGTCCTAAATATTTTGAAGTTTTGCCAATTGAGTCCACCCCGTCAATTTTGGCTGGAAATCCCTGACTTGGTCGCCCGCCATCCTACGTGGCGTAACGCCGACTGTCCTAGGTAGCACAACTGACGATGACGTGGGCAATTTTTAAATTTTTTAATATTTTTCCAAATTTTATTTACTTTTTCTTTCTTTTCTTCTCTTTTCCTTCTTTTCTTAGCAAAAGTCGTCGGGCCTCGTCGATAGCCTGCAGAAGTCGCCAGCTTCAAGCCAGGGCCGCCCTCGCCTGATCTGGCAAAGGGCTGCCCTCACCAACCCAGGCTCAGGCGGCCCTCAACTGAGGCCGACCAAGGGAAAAAGGCAAAAAAAGGAAGAATAAAAGAAGAGAAAAGGACAAAAAAAAGTAAAGAAGGAAAAAGAAGAAAATGAATAAATAACTATTTAAAAAAATATTAAAATATTTTAAAAATTATCCACGTCAACGCTAACCATGCCACGTAAGTAGGGGTGTGCATGGTCTAGGCCGGTCCGGTCCCGGTATGGAACCGGGGACCAGACCGATAGTCCCGATCCCCAAATTTTCGGGACTACGGACGGGATCGGACCGGGACAAGCGGTTCGGTCCGATCTCAATGGAAATGCTAACACCAACTGCTTATAGAAATCTAATCCTTGTAATACATGCATAGCTAATGAGTCTGATGATCCACGGCTAATTATGCTAATGAAAAACTCTTCTTTTGGACAAACTGTAATATCGAAACACAAGGAGATACCTTCATTAAAACTCAGCCACTTTAGGGATTTGGACAAAAAAAAAAGTTGAGAGGACAGGAAGCGACCATGTTGAAACCACATGATCAGGAGTTCTCAGTTGAGAGAACTTGTGGATAATCAGAGTAGAGGGACTGAGAGATTGATCACCTAGGATTTTTACCTGAGATTGAAGCGATCGAGCGAGAATGGAGACGAGGAGAGGAAGCGGCGAGAGGAGCGACGAGTCGACGACGCCAGTAGCTGCGAAACGCGAGATGAGCCACGATGCCGACGAGCGAAAGGCAAGACTACGAGAGGAGCGAGCGAAGAGGCGAAGGCGAGACGCGAGCGGAGAGGCGAAGTAGAGACGCGAGCGGAGAGGCGAAGGCGAGATGCGAGCGGAGAGGCGAAGGCGAGACGCGAGAAGAGACCAAGAGGAGAGGACTCAAAGGAATGAGTGCCGTGGGGATTTTGAGGAAATTACAAATTAGGTTAACTAGTTCAATAGTTAACTGGTTCTTTTTTTTTTTTTAATCATTGTACTGTTTTGTTTAAAGTCAAACATTTCTAATTCTTTTTTGTATATATACAATTATATATTGGGCGGTCTGGTCCGGGCCCATCCATCATTGGACCGGGAACCAGACCGCCCTGTCACCGGTCCCATTTATTGGGATCGTGGACCGGACCGCCCTCCTTGAGGACCGGACCAACCCGGTCGATTCGGTCCAGTTTGCACACCCCTACACGCAAGACATCCGGCGTCCACGTTAGCGATTTTTGGCCAAAATGGGTCAGATAGACTCAATTGGTCAACCGTGAAAGAGTTGATGATTCAATTGACACAAATAAAAGGTTTGTAACTGAATTAGCAAAAGTGCAATAAGTTAATGACTTTTTAGATAATTTTTCAATTTTGGTCAGTAAAAACTATGGGATAATTTTAAACATGTCGGATTCTAAAAACAAACGAAAAACATTAAAATAGTATATTCTATAGGGATATGTTCACTAGAAGTCCTAAAACATGTCAAGAAAGTGCAATTGAGTCCTAAAACTTGTAAAAAGTGCAATCGAGTCCTAAAATTTGGCAAATTGATAAAATCAAGTCCTTATGTTAACACCGTCAATTTGATTAACGAAAAATGCTAACGTAGCATTTTTAAATTAATTTCTCTCTCCTACGTGGAATTAATTATAATTTAAAATAAAATTTTATATTTTCTTCTTGTTTTTTATATAATATAGATAAAATCTGATTAAAAAATAACAAAAATGCCACATAGGATAAAAAAATTAATTTAAAAATACCACGTCAGCATTTTTCGTTAATCAAATTGACGGTGTTAACATAAGGACTTGATTTTACCAATTTGCCAAATTTTAGGACTCGATTGCACTTTTTGCAAGTTTTAGGACTCAATTGCACTTTCTTAACATGTTTTAGGACTTCTAGTGAGCTAACCCTATTTTATAAATGTACATATCAACAAAGAAATAGTTCGACCCAAAAAAAAAAAAAACAAAGAAATAGGTGAGGATAAATTTCTTTGTTTCAATAAACAAAGCAAAAAAAAAAAAAAACTTAAACATAGAAAACTAGGGAGATCTGTTATTTATGGTAAAAGGATTATGATCTCCTTTGCTAATTAAAAAAGAAGGCTTTATTCTTATATCATTGTGCTTCTTCTTTTGCGTGATTATAAGTTGGTCCTTTTCATTCTTGCATATAAATTAGTGGAACATCTCTGCGTACATCCTCGTTGTTTCTTTAAGAGTTTGAAAGAGACAGGTACAGTTAAGTCAAAGTCACTTATAGGACTCATTTTGTAGTTAATTACGTTATTTTGGCCCCTTATTTTTATGATTTTTTTTGGCGGGGGGTCAAGGGTAGTTCCGTCTCTTCATAGCAAAAGCTGTGGAAATAGTCATAATCAATGAGTGGACTTCTCGCTCCCGAAGAAGCCCTTCATTTCCTGGAAGAGACGCCTTCTTCCTTCGGCCATTGCCCTTGCCCTGCGATTCTCTGAACGACGTCTACAGAGGATTTGAAGGTCACTCTCTCTCGCTCTCTCTCTGTATGAATTCTTCGGTTCCGATATTCCGGTTTCCTGTGTAATTCCTCTTCTTTTCCGGAACCCATTTCGATGGGTTTCACTTGATCAGTCGCTAATCCATCACCAATTCGCCTGAATTCCGCTAGTTTGATATTGTGTTCCTTTTTGGCATCCGCACAATCGAAATTTTTAACTGCAGTAACTTCATGTGCTTGCAGTCATATGTTGTTGCTCTTCCTGTTTCGTCACGACATGAATTTGGGATCTTGACTTGTCTGGTGTTTGCGTATGGATTAGTTTCCGTTGGAATAGGAGTGTCATAGCATTGGCTTGAAGGTTATGCAATGTTAGACAATAGAGAGCAAAATAAAGAAAAGAGACCGTCGAGCTGGTAGGATATGGTGAATTCATGTAATTGACTGGTGGGTGCCAGTGAGTTCTCTTGATCAAATAGAAGATGATGCATGTGGGTCTGGATCTATGCTTCACTATTTTTGAACCCTGTGAAAAAGATGTTGCAATCGAAATTCTGAGTCTGTTATGTGTTATGATGTGCATATGTTCAGCTTGTCTTCGCGCGAGTGTGGGTGGCTGTTTATTAAAGATTGTGTTCATTTTTTCAACCATAGGAATTCTTTATAGTCATCTGACTTGGTGGGTATATTTCTGTGCTGAATATGCTGTTGAGATGATTTTCTTTACTAGATTTTGAGTTTTGACCAACCCTAGATTGGTCTTGTTCTCGAGAAATTTTTCATTCGAACAATCGCGTGGCCTTCGCTTGCCCTTGTTTATTCTTGTTATAAACTCGACAATAGTTGCTGCTGGCTTAGCTTAGCTTATCGTACTGGCGAGTTTTACTTGGTCTAAGCATCTTGTGTAGATTCTTCAAATTGTTGATTTCTGGTTGCAGACGAGAAATCTCAAAAGTTGGTCTTGATAAGGGTGTTTTCCCAATGGATGCTGTCGAAGGAGAATCCAAGTATGATAGCACGCAAAGTATGCCTAAGAAGGAAGAGGGCTCATCAGTCGGCATAAAGGTCTTGTTTTTCGCCAGAGCTCGTGATTTGACCGGGTTGAGTGATGTGCATTTGGAGGTCCCATTTGGTAGCACCGCAAGTGACTGTTTGAAGGAGCTCACTGTAAGATTTCCAGGCCTGGAAGAGATTCGTCAATGCATAGTTCTGGCACTGAATGAAGAATATGCAAGCGAATCAACCGTTCTCAAGGAGAGCGACGAACTGGCCATCATCCCTCCCATAAGCGGGGGATGATTCTTTCTGGTAGCGGCCAATTGTAGCGGCCATTGGCGCAATCATCATCCACAAACACAAGCTCTTATGTCAGACATGTTTCTTTCATAGCAGTCTAAAAAACTTCAAGAAATAGGATGACCTATGAACTGATGCATGGATCTGTAAGCATCACATCAGGGCTCTGGAATGGTATAAATGCAACTGAGGTGGTCTTGGTATTCTAAATTAGAAAGAAGAGAACCAAATTGAGCTTGCAGACTTGTTAAGAAACTGCAGAATTTGATGCTTGTAGATTTTAGAGGAAAGGAATATAGTTCAGGGGAGGAGAGAAGGCTGACAAGAGTTCTGAATTATGCCTTCGTTGAAGTTGGCCATTTTAGTCCCTGCACGAAGGAGGTCGACATGTCCGTAACTTGCGTCTTATTCGAATTTGTGAGGCAGACGCAGTTTAAGGACCCGACGTCCCATTTTGCTTTGAGCGGAACCCTCTCTGATTTTGCTAATTCTGACTAAAATTACAAGTTCTTACCAAAACAGTACCAACCATCATTCTGTTCCAGAATCCCAAATATCAGGACAGTTCGACGCCTCCCGTCCCCTGGTCTCTCCCTCTCCCCCTTTCTTTCCCACTCCTCTTTATCTTTCTGCCTTTCCTTTTTCAAGACCCGTTCAAGCTTCTTCGTGGATTTTGTGGCAGATGTTGTCGACATCCTCCACCGAAGTGGAAATTTTTGGCCCTGTGAGTTCTGAAAATCGAAGCGCGAGCGTCTTGAAAGAATTTGCTATCTTCGGATTTATTCGCTCGCTTTGGCTTTAAGTGCTTGTCAAGCGCTCTGCAAGTCTTCGAAATTCCTCTTCCCGCGGTGTTCAACGGTGGATTTATCTGAAATTTTCTAATTAATTTATATATACTTTGCAGCTCTTCTCTCACGATTTAGAGTTAGCTCTAGATTTGAGTGCTCTTCTATCCCAATCTAGATATAGATCTGGGATTTACGTGGACTTATTTGTACTCTTTCAACCTTTGGGCGTTGTTGTTATCTTTACACGGTAATGGTGCTGGGGACGTCGAATCTAGGCGCGCAACGACTTTTGACAAAGTCATAGTTATTAGAGAGAAGATTCTCGGCATGTGCCCATCATTGATGATTATGCAAGTTTCGGTGATCAGCCGCCGGTGGGACTATGATGCTATGACAAATCCGTTCTTGTGGAATGAGCGAATGTTTGCAGGCTGTGCCAAGTTCATTAATTTTTCAGATTTGCATTGGATTGTGACTCGTTGGGATTGGTTTTGTCTTGTAGTTATGAATTTCTCTTTCACGTGAAATGGAAATTTTCCTTTCGACCAAAAAAAAAATCATTCTGTTCCAGCAGCATTTTTTGCTGTCAAATAATCAAATCAAAGTGTTTTTTAAGGTGCTAATTCTCTGTTCAATTCTGTATTCACTGATAAACATTGGAGAGGAATCGAACCAAGCATCTATGAAACACACAAACCAGCTTTGGTCAAAGTCATGCGTCCACCTGTTCCTACATCGATGCGCGCGAACATATAATGGATCGGATCTTCTTTGCCAAACCGAGTATCAGTAAGGCCAGAAGAACTGCCTTGCACTTCTTTCCCGAATTCCTTTCGTTGCAGGGGGGCATCAGGTGGGAGCATGAATTGAGGGGAATGAAACGTGGGCATGTGGTGTACCTCACATTAAAATGGTTTCATCAGATTTTTCATCCATATTCACCAGAACCATAATTACATGAGTACATACACCCAGAAAAGGCACAGCAAAAGAAAGAAAATTTGATGTCACATCCCACAAGGTCCGATATCTTTTTAAACAAGCCCAGACAGACAAGTTTGAGAGATTATACACAAACAGTTGTACCATTTACATCGATACAACGCATACCAATAAAAACAGAGACAATGTACTCTAAAGAGTTTCCCTGTGAACAGACTGCTGCTTCTTGTGACCGTCTCAAAGTCTCAAAGTCGTTTATCGCAAACTCATCACGGGCCATGCAGCGACACCAGGCGCAGGAAGTGAGGGCCGCACAATGGGGACGCGTTTCACCACTGAAAACGCTTCATTGAGACGTGCTGCACGACTCATGAACTGGGACACCTTCTGCGAGCATTAATTGTAGATTTGTAGGGAGTCAGATATGGTTCCAGCAAAAAGACTTGACCCGAAGCTTACATCATCTCCCGAAGGAGGGAGAATACGGCCTTAGTAACAGGAAAATTATATAAAAAGCTTACTTCTTCATTGACAACATGCAAAAAATGAGAGGGCCAAGAGGAAGGAGTACAACAAACAGCATCTAGTTTCCTTCAACTTTAACATTGTAGGGAAAAGGCACTTCTCAACTGCTTATTCAACAAATGTGAAAATTCAGGTACTTTAGCCTCTTCCAAGAAGATAAACACTATCTGAACGCTAAAACTTTCATGTCCTTTTCTTTTAACATTTCAAAAGAATAGGACATCAACTATTATACTGAAAACTTTTTATAGGGCACGTCTTTCTTTTCACAGTGGAAATTGTTTATAGTGAAAAAGCTTGTATAAGACAACGACGCCCTGTCATTTCCCAGGCCCAAACCCTTTTCTGTGCATCCTTTGTACTTATGAGTTTTCATACTTTTGAACTTGGTGATAACCCGTCAGTGTACTTGTATATAATGACTAAAACAAAAACAAATCCCATGGGCCAACTCCTTAAGGGTTCTAGTGGAGTTACAAGACATAGCAGCCTAGCTCCATTAAAACCTGATAGAAGTTGTATGGAAGGACCATTTTCATGAATGTATATATTAACCCCAAAGTACAGTAGCTTTTTAGACAATTTACCCCTTTTATATGAAGCATAAAGAAAACTTCCGGCCATTGGATCATATATCTTATGGGATGTTTGTTTGGAAGGAAAGGCCATTTCATGGAATTGCCCTTCCCTCACAACCTTTTCTAACCTAAACAAATAATAAATGTTAATTATTAATTAGTACGATAAAGGGCCTGCTGGTTTATACATTTTAGAAAGCAAAAACGCAACCTTTTGCTTTCTTGCCAGACTTTAAAATGTCATCCAAATTTCAAAAAATTGTGAAAAAGTTATGTATGAATAGGCATATCAGAATTTGTTTATTTATTCCCTCAGCACCTCAAGGACTCTCCAGGTAGAGGCATCCTATTTGCCTCACATGGACACCTTCACGTAGTAAATGTTTCGAGTGTTTTGGATTAAGCAAAAGTAAAAGTACGTCCGTCGAAAGATTTAGATTAAGCAAAAGGCAAAATAAAAAAATCTATCTAGATAAACCCTAGAAATCATGGTAAGAAAAATCCCATTTAAATTGCATTCCCAGAACATTATTCCTCACCAGCATACACAAGAAACCCCATGTCATTCATTCCCACAGTTTACCAGACATAATTATTAGTCTCATCATTCCCTTCAATTCCCTGCTCATTCCATTCCATTCCATTCATTCTATTCCATTCTACTCCATCATACAAAGCACGACATAAAGCCCCAGTTCGATAGGTTGTGCATTCAACAGGTGTAACCTTGCAAACCCACGTAATTAGACAAAAATACTGCACTTGCACAGAATCCTAAGATGCTACTTGGGTAAATTACTGAGTCGACCTTCCTGTTTTTGATAAATCAAGGGCACCGCATAAAAGAAAAAAAAAATCCTAAGGTTCAAACACACGGAAAATCCACTTGGAAACACAAACTGAATTGATGTGCCTAGAGAAAGTGTAAAGCACTGCCAGATCTGATAAGATAGCTTCAGCCTTAAACTCAGAAGATGACTATTCTAGTCATAAAGTCAGTTATTTCCACATCTCTCTTTCTCTCACATATGTGATAGCATGCTTAGTGGACAAGATCACTGATCTCATAATAAAAATTTGCTATACATGTCATAGTAATGATGACATTACCATCAGCACACAACACCAAAAAATCAGAAGCATCAAGGCACAAAATTCAATCTGGTTGACTATGTAGCTGCCGCTGACATAAAAAAATTACTCCTTTCTTTGCAGCCAAATGAGAAAATTAATTACATGTTCAGATATAGCTAACAGAAGAAACCTACTTGGTGCAACACATTATGGCATATCCATGCTACAAGTGAAAATTGATAACGCTAATATTGACCCTGAAGAGAATCAAGTCAACAGATATTAGACGTTGTGATCATGCTTCTTGTGAGCCTAAGCATCATTTAAGATGTACAGTTGATCATCAAATGTGGACGCCTGACGGCAGAACAGAAAATATCCATTCCGTCCCTAAATACAAAATGTCAAGCTACAGTACAGTATAGTTGCACCAGGACAAGACCTTGGTAGTGGAAACATACTTTCAAATGTAATTCATCTAACTAGATTGAAAGGACGTGCTTGAAGGGATCATCAACCAAATTGAATCGAAACTTTATAGATCTAGGCAGATTATACAGCCACAAAGTTCGTAAATCTAAGGACTTCATAGCAGCCACAACATCTAGTGCACTTGATAGAAAGTGGCAATTTGGTCAGAATAGCAACCAGAAGAATTATTTGCAATGAGAAAGTGCCAAAACTGTATAGAGGATGAGATAACTTACACAGTGCCTGTGAAATTTTTTAGGAAAGCCAAACTATAATGTAACAGAAGCATCCATTAATTCACAAGAATCATAGCGCGGTAATGATTGGGACCCATAAACAGAGAATGAAGATCTGATAGTAGGTACACTTTAAAGGACTGACAACCGTCTGTGCTAATTCAAAGAAAATGCAATTAACCACAACAACAAAAAGTACAAGTACCTCCGAACAAGAGAAACATCATCAAGTCATAACAATATGTACTTTGCTAAGTCGAGTAAAAAATTGATGGCATCAATCCGATGCCAAAAAAGGACTTGTTAGTGGTTTTAGGAGATGGAATTGACATTAATCCAATACTAAGAAGAATATTTATTGGAGATGAGAAAGGGAAAATTTTAACAATGCAACCTTTCCAAAAAAAATTCGAAAAAAATTAATTTGACCTCATTATTAATTAGCCATGTAACTTTTATGGCAAGTTTGGTAGGTGGAAAGGAACTGAGAAGGAAAGGAATGGCAATTTCATGGGAATAGAAACGAGTAGAATAGACCTAGATAGACGCTACCCATTAACTGTTCATCGAGGAATAGAACAGTCATCATCAAGAATGGGCTGGGAATGGAATGGTCATTCCCTCGATCCAGACACTCTGTCAGTTATATAATAATGGGAGAGTACTATGAAACAGTAAAGACTGCCACTCCATCCAATACATAGCATTTTGACTGCAGCGTTTTCTATAAAACAATGGCCATAAACCAAAGAATGTCGCCACTTTGCGAAAGAATTAAAGAAAACGACCAAACAACCAACCAATTTTACCAATTCAAAACACTTGGTGAATAATATGAGCAAATAGAATAGAGAGGCTCGAGCTGAGTTAAATCGAAACAACGAAGAGAAAAGCAGACTGACCTTGTCATCCACTGTAACCTTCAGCTGCAAAGTGCGAGTCTTCTGCTTCATCTTGTACAGCCTCCTTCCCAGGATGACAACTCCCATAAAAGCAGCAGCTACAGAGAGAGACCAAAAGGGACTGACCCTAAACACACAGTACCTCAACAGCTCAAAAGGCACCTTCCACCACACTGTTCTTCTTTTATCTTCATCACCCTCGGGCTTCGCCGCTTTGATCGCGAGGCTTTCGTCCTCGACTGCTTCGTTGCCACCCTCTGCCTCCGCCGCCTGAACATTTCGAACCCCCAATACCTCTTCCCTGCTCATGTCCTCTCCAAGTTTGATCGCAGCCAATCCCTCTCCACCCGAAGCAGACCAGAACTTAGGAGAATCCTCGCCGAGACCTTGAATATCACCGACATCGACCTGCTTCTTGGCACTTGCGGAGAAACCAAACTCGTCCAAATCGCCCAAATCGAACTCCCCCAACCCGAAAGCCGACTTCTCGCTCTTCCCCCCAAATCCCCCGGCCGCCTCCATCTCCGCGGGGCCCTTCGCCGCCGCAGCCGCGACGAGTTCGCCCTTCTGATCGAAATCCCCGACCTTGCGCTCGTCGGAGAGGTCGCTGCCGGAGTCGGACCAGAACTCGGCCGAGTTCTTCCGCTGATACCGGGTCTCGGAGCCGGGATCGATCCAGCTGGGGTTGTCGGAGTGGACGGAGTCGCCCGCGTCGCTGAGGGCGGCCCTGGGGTACCTGCTGGAGCCGTCGATCGAGAAGTAATCGGGGCGGATCATGCCCCCCGATTCATCCTCGATCTCGTCGAGGTTCCTAGGGTTGTCGACCGAGTCGGAGTCGGAGCTGTGGAGCAATTCCCAGTCTTGGAGCTCGCCTTCCATGGAGAAGAGAAATTCGACGAAGGGAGCAGGAGCAAAGTCGAACTGCGAGACTGAGAATCTCTGGAGGAAGGGATAGAGAAGAAGGAGGAGGAGGAGGAGGAGGAGGATATGGAGGCCGTTTTTATGGGTGAGACATTAAAATTGGGGGATGGAGAAGGAGAAGTAGTTGATGTGTTCTTACCAAAAGCACACAACTCGATTTTCTCTCTCTCTCTCTCTCTAAAACTGACAATGAGAGAGAATGTTCCATTTTCTCTCTCTCTCTCTAACTTTACCCTCTCTTTTAATTTTATTTTTTATTCTTATTTTATATTTGTTGGGGGTTATCTGGAGTGGAGGAAATAAAAAGACGCCAAGTCCTGCGGCTATAATGATTTTTATTTATTTTTTTTGTTTAAATGAGTTGTTGTTTAATCTTATATTAAGCGTCATTTATTTAATTCTTTTAATGTCGGGCTGATTATTTTTGTAAGAATCTGTCAGAATGATGTAAGAGGTTTGGTCTTGACTTTGATTTTTAAAAATAATTAATGATAGTACTTCTTCTTCTTCTTCTTTTCTGGTGGCCAGCTGATTGAAGAAGAGGGTATCGAAACATTCTTTGCTTGACATAACACAGAAACTGATTGATCCCTACATTTATTGAGAAAATAAGAGTACATTAAAATTAAGGAAAACTTCAAAATAAAGATATGAAGTGTCCTAATTTTCTTAAATAGAGATCTGAAGTGAATTTTATTTCAAATAAGAGCCTGAAATACATTCACTGTTTGAAAAAAAAAGGCCCGATCGAAAGGAATTTTCGTCCTCTACCTTTTTTTTGAATTTTTCTCTTTTCCTTTTCTTCTTTTTTTTTTATTTTTTATTTTTTCCTTTCCCCTCCCTCGGCCATTGCTGGCCTCAGGCAAGGGTGAGGGTTGCCCTCCCCGGCGTCGCCGACATCCAATCCACGCTCTTGTCCGCCCACGGTTGCGATACCTTCATCGTCGCGACCCTCGACGAGGACTCCGAGCTCATGTCCCGAATTTGCCCCAATTTGAGATGGATTGAGACCCTAATCCCCCAAGTCGCGAGTCCTCGGGGGCTCGTGGACTCGCTCGAGCAAGGCGCCCAGAGGAGAATCCTCTGCTTGGTCCCCCTGCTGGTCGAGATCGAGGAGTTGCTGATGGTGCCGAAGTTCATCGCGACCTGGAGGCGAACGTTTGGGTGGCAATTAAGGTCAGCGCGTATGAGACACTGTGGCTAGGGGAGGATTGCGTGGAGGCGATCGTAAGCAGAGAAGGGGGCCTTCTGAAGAGCTTGAAGACTGGTTTTTGGGTGGGGGTGGGAGGAGGTGAGGAGGAGTTGGCCGGAGTTGGTGGTGGCAAGACATGGGTCGGTGACAGCGGCAGGAGCAGAGAGGCTGGGGGTCGGGGTCGATGTGGTGGGCCACAAGTTTAAGAGCTTCGGGGGTGTTGGCGAGGCGACCCTCGCCCGACACCGGCGAGGGCGAGGTCCACTCGCTCGACCTCACCTAGTCGCCCGACGTCAGCAATGGCCAAAGGAGGGGAGAGGAAAGAGAAAAGGAAAGGAAAAAAAAAAAGAAAAAAGAAAAAAATTCAAAAAAGTAAAAGACGAAAATGCCCTTTGATCAGGCTCTTCTTTGAGAAAGTGAGAGCGCTTCATGTCCTTATTTGAGAAAAGAAGAGCACTTCATGTTCTCATATTGAATTTACCGTTGAAAATATGATGTTCCTCGTAATCTAACTAAAAACCAAAAGAAAAAAAAAGGAGACGAAAAGCAAACAGTTTCTTTTACGGTGGATCTCGAACTTATAACATTGAAATAAATAAAGTGAATGCGAAGTGCGAGGAGAGGACAAGTAAGGTTGGTGGAGAATTTGATTTCTCTTAGCTTTAAAAATGATTAATGATAATCATTTTATTTTATTTTTGGCCGGTGTATTGAAGAAGAGGTACAGTCAAGGGTACATGGCCCCACGTCAAAACTCTCCAAAAATATCTTATAAAAACCAAAAATATATATATAAAAAGAAAAAAAAAGAAAAAAGAGTTGTGTTATCCCAAACTTACAATATTGGAAATGCATAAAAAAAAAATACTGGAATATGTAAGCGTATGGTATAACATGCCCATCTCTTGTAATAACCCAATCGGGATCCTCCACGTGCCGTTATGTCTTTGTCTTTTGCATTACTGTTATATTGTGACTATAGTATTGTCTACACACTGCATTTATCCAGACGGCGATTTAGGAAAATGAACAAAATAATATGTAAAAATCCGCTCCAGCTTTCCAGAAAAAAAAAGAAAAAAAAAAAGAGGAGTGAGTGACGCGTCGCCCTCCACGGGGATAATATAAAGAAGGGCCTGAGCCGGTAAAAAATAGGAAAAATTATATTAAATGATTCAAACCCCCCAAAATTAGTTTTCCGAATTCGATATGGCCTTCTGTTTGTGATTAAAATTTTCTTTCAACGGGGCTACCGTCGGACGGTCGGGTCGCGGACGGAAAAGAACTCGTCCACAATTTTTCCGATGCATGTGAACCCAAATCGAGTTCGTCGAGAGAGGAGGGCAACACCGAGTCCGATTCGACTCCGGTCCCTCTCGTGTGTGGAGTTCGAAAACATGAGGCCCTCTTTTGACCTCAAAATAAAAATAAAAACTCGAGTGCCATGGCACCAAACGCACGTTATAAACACAACCAAGCAAAAGGGTCAATCAAACCAGCTGAATCTATTCAAGACATGTCAAGTCGTATTGACTTTACGAGTCTAAGCTTACTAGGTTAGGAATCGCTCTCGCCTCGTCTTTCCTTGTCTTAAAAGAGGCAAATTTTGATGGAGAATGTTCACCCAATTCGATTCAACGCTGAATTCTGGTCCCCACACTGGACCTAAACTAAGGTACTAATTTGCCATATTAATATAGACGAGGTCCAGTCCCATTCCATGCCACGGCCAGTCAAATTAAATTGCCGTGGGCTTGGAGTTTGGCGCTGCATAACTTGCGGGCGGATTTCTTCGACTTTGACTTTGAACGGTTTCAAATTATCCTCCTCCTCTTTTCTTCTTCTGCTTCTTCTTGTTGTATATAGATGTCAGTTCTATGCTCTCATGGAAAACGTTTATTGACATTTTCACTCTTTTGATCTCTTCTATGTCTAATGTATATTGTCATATATGATTTTCCGTGGTCTATACTCTTTCGCGTTTCTTGTATTTATGGTTGCCGATGATATATCGCGAGCATAAATTTGATCGAGGGAGATAAATGACAACACTGAATTGAGGGGAAAAGTGTCAAAAAAGTTCTAAACCTATTGCATTGGTGCCAATTCAGTCTTAAAATGGCCAATTAAATTAGCAAAAATGCAAAAGGTTTAGGACTGAATTGGCATCAATGCAAAAGGTTTATGACTAAATTGGCACTAATAAAAGGTTTATGACTGAATTGGAGCCAATGCAAAAGGTTTAGGACTAAATTGGGACCAAAAAAAAGTTTAGGACTGAATTGGCACCAATGCAAAAGGTTTATGACTTTTTTGACACTTCTCCCCTGAATTGAGATTTGAGAAAATTATTGAGGTAGATCATAGGGGGCTCACTACGGGCCTGTATAGTAACGATTCTGATTCCAAGAACTGATTCTAATTAAAATGACTTTTTCTGATTCTGTTGCCTGGATGAGTTTTAGAGAATCAGAACGCGTTTGATAACTGCATAAAATTTCTGTTCCTGGAACAGAAACGCATTTGGTAACGGCATAAATTTCTGATTCTGTTCCCAATTTTTGTCATTTAAGTTAATATACTTTTTGGTTCTAGGAAATGAAATCTCAGTCTTATTTCATCAAAAACTTAAGAATAAACATTGTCCTCACTCATGACCCAACAAAAAATAGGCAACTATTAATGTATATTGTAAGGCTATAAAGTTCCATTTGGTTGATGGATCAACTTCATGTTGTTAACCTATCCAATGAGAAATCAATATTGATGTTGTATTACCCGTGTATGTCCTCATTCATGACCCAACAAAAAATCATTACGTCCTCACACCTGCTATGCAATTGCATGACATGTATAATAAGTTAAACAAGAGGACATATGCAACAATTAAATTCAAAATCAAGTAGTAGAACTCCCAACATTTACAAACAGACAAATAAAATGCAAAGGTCATTCTGTACCATCATCAGAATGTACCTTAAAAGCATCACAATAAATGTTTTGCTCGCTACGATAGACATACATCTTGCAAAGTACTCAAAAAATAATATTACAAAAGTCAAAAATACAAAGTCATGGAATTTCAGCCAAATTGTTATCCCTTGCCATTTGATTTGCAATATTTTCATAAGGATGTTTATCTCTGCGGCCACCTCATGCGACATATCCTGTGAAATATTTTACCTTGACAGATTTTGGTTTCAGCCTGTGAAAAACAGATACCCTATGAACAAAACACCACCAATAAGTTAAGAGAGATTTCGGTTTCAGCCTTGGTTAAAGAACGGCAAAAACACTTAAAGAGAGCTTTCGCGGAGCATCGGCTTATGCAGAACAACAAAGAACAGAACACCACCAGTTCACTAACAAGCAAGAACCCATCCTCCACTTTCAAGCTCATATTGAAACATGATGAAACTGCACGACCCTAGTTTCTACTCAGTACAACGAAACAAAGTTACCTTTCCTTTGGGGCAAATTTTAATGGAGAAAACAACAGTGTCTGCAATTTTAATACCTCTGTTTTGCCTTCCCCCTTTTCTGTTCTTACCAAATTGGCATTCAAGTGGCAAAAAAGAAGAGGGAACATGGAACAACACCAGCTATTATTAGCAAGAAAACAGAGAGGCAAGAATAGAGAATAAGATCTTCAACTGGACATAAAAGAAAAAACCGCAGAGACGATGCAATGATTCTTCCGAGTGTAGCCACTTAGTCTGAACTCAACCACATATTCCAGAGGCTATGACATTCCCTCAATCGAAAAATCAGCAGCAAATCAACCACAAATCCCCTCCACATTCTTCATTGACTATGCAAATAGTCTCCAGTTTCCCAAAATCATCCGATCTGGGCGAAGGCCACCCTAATCGGGCTCAAGGCGACTTCGCCGCCCTAATCGGGCTTGGGCGAGCATCGCCCACGCTCGCCGATCTGGGCGAATCGAGCTCGGGCAAGGAGATGAAGAACAAAACAGGGTCATGCGAAACTCACCGGGACGAGGACGGCGGACTGCGGACAGCGGCGGTGGAGTTGGCGGGTCACAGGAGCCGCGGACGAGGGGGTGAACTGAGAGCCAAGAGAGAGCCGTGGGAGTGTCGTTGTTTTTAGATCAGACGGAAGTGATGAAGAGGGAAAGAGAGTATCGTTGTCCTTTTGTTTTATCCCACTGAAGATAGTCTTTTCTGTTTCTCAAAAGTGGTTTTTTTATGAGAACCAACTTTTTTTTTTGTTCTAATTTGTGCTCCAAAACTGTTCCAGAGAACTGAATCAGAATCAGAATTATTTATGTTACCAAACGGGATTCTGATCTTTTTTTTGTTCTAGGGAACAGAATCACAAAATCAGAATGGTTACCATACGCAGCTTACATAACTTAAATCCGCTCGCTAATCTTACTTCAACTTCTGAAAGTACCACCTGTACAACAAATTTACGTGAAAATATCAGTTTATCCACCCAAAGAACAGCATATGTTTCCGTAATCACCACAGCTCACGACAATCAACCAAGCAATAAGTTGTTAAAGATACCCATCAAATAGATGAGGACTGAGTACAAGTTCATGCATAAGCAGTGAAGAACACAAAGCAACTAGCTGATATTTGCTGAATTTCACACATTGCACTTCACCTTCAACTTCTCTGGATGATATTTCATGACCAATGCATTCTTTTGCGGAGCCTCAAATGCGCTTAAACTCTTCGTTCCGGCGAAAATCATTAATAACGAAGGGTGAATCAATTGGCAACAGATAATCATAAAAACAGAGCTCTTGCATTGGAACTGCTTTCCTGTATGTCCACATTTGGAATCACTGAAATGCTATCTTTTCCTCCATTGCAGTCAATTGAAACCATTGTACAAAGAAAGTTGGACATAAACAAGTGTAACAAAGAACGAAAATGACATTCGCAACACCACACAATCACATCAAATCCGGTTTAGATCTGGTCAGACGCAAGTATACATGGAAGGCCACTAAACATATCTCGACATTACCTTCCTAATTCAGATGCAAGTATGCGCAAAAGGATGGTACAATCTCTTACCATCTTATCTCCTTCCTAATCTGCTCAACTGACTGTTTATCTAACTTGTCGATACGATACTTGAGCAAATGGTTCTGAATTTCTCTAATGGCACATCATATAATTTCCAACATACCGTCCAATAACTTCCGGTGGTTCAACTTTATCTGAGAACAAACATTATGAACCAAATTAAAATAAAACTGAAATGAAGGTGATTCAAACTCTGACGAAATTGAAAATGGTCAAGCATAAAGAATATATATCTCCATCTACATCTCTAGTCTGAATACCAGATACTAAATATTTACCAGCAAGCAAGCATTAAATCCTGAAAGTAACTATAACAACAGTCAGAAACCTTTCAACATCTTTCTTGCGATTTATCGTACACATTATACACAATCATGGACATAAACAGCTTGAGATATAAATATTACATTACAAAAGGGCAATCCTTGAGGGAGACCAAATGTCATCCATTTAACTATCAAGAAACTCTCCTTCCGTTGTTCTTTATTTCCTGTTTAAATTTGTATTGTTTCTTCTTTTTATCTGTCTTCTAAAATAATACTGATGTTTACATTCTAAAATTAGAACTTACATAATTAATGTACTTATGTACTGGACTAATATACCAAAAATTCCAAACAGGATAACTCGTCCCACATTTACCCTAAATTATTTTTGTGTCACAACAACCCTCAAACCTGTACATTGTGCCACATTTACCCCAAATTAATTTGTGTATCATAAAAAACCTAAATCAATACATATGTGAAACATTTACCTCAAATTACGGTAAGTCTAAGAATTTTTTGGGGTAGATGTGACACGAGTGTACAGGTTTGCGATAATGTGGCATGAATTTACCAAGGATTTTTCATGACACAAAAATTAGTTTGAGATAAACGTGGCACCGGCTTTGGGTAAATGCTTGTAAGTTGCAAAAGTCAGTTCTAATAGTATATATTATACTACATATTATATTATTGTAGATTAAATCAGACTAGATGTATATCCATTTAAGTATTTCGCATCTCTTTCAATAGGAAAAATCATATCAAATGATCTTACATGGTGATTGAATAGACAAGATAAAGAGTTGAATTTGCTAAGTCCTGATGTCACATAGGATTGGATTAATACCACGAAAAATCTCAAACTCGTACATCTGTGACAAATTTACTCCAAATTATTTTTTTACCACAAAAAATCCCAAACTGGTATACATGTGACAAATTTACCCCAAACTATTTTTTTGACCACTAAAAATCTCAAATCGGTACACCTATGACACTTACCCCAAACTGGTACATTTGTAACAAATTTACCCCCCGTTAATTTTTCGTTAAATTTTGCCATCAAATTGTTGAGTTGGATGCACGTGACAGTTGACGAGTGTACCAGTTTGAGGTTTTTTGTGTATTAACCCAATTTAATGAAAACTAATTAAGAATAAATTTATCGCATATGTACCAGTTTATGGCTTTTGGTGATTAAAAAATTTAGTTTGGGGTAACTTTGTCACATGTGTACCAGTTTGAAATTTTTGTGGTAAAAACAATAGTTTGACGTAAATTTATTACATGTGTATCAGCTTGGGAGTTTTTTGTAGTCAAAATATAATTTTGGGTAAATTTGTCACATGTGTACCAATTTGGACTCAATTGGCAAAATATAGAACGGTTTAGAACTCAATTACCAAAATTAAAAAAATTACAACTAAATTGACAAAAATGTAATCACTTAAAAAAAAATTGGACAATTTTTCCAACACAGAGCATTAGCTTTGTTTATATCGTCTTACACTTTTAACTTTCTGGATATTTGCAGTACTCATGCTTGAACTTTTCCATCTAATACAGAGTAATTGAAATCTTTATAAGAATTCAAAGAATCACATGAGGTAACACGGGTAATTTTTCTCTAGTTTTCTAATTTTCAAACTCACGAAAGTCCAAGGCAAAATTAAAGAAGTAATTTTTATAAGTTCCCAAACGGGCGACTTTCAAGGCAAAGGACAATGAGTAAGTTTTAATAAATAGGGTAAAAGCGCAAACTCTAGTTGAAAAATAAATTTGACTCCTACATCTTCCTATGCATTTTACTATAACAAAAAGAAAAAATGACTTTGACTCCTACAATTCAGAATTCCTATAGTTAAAGTCCTGGCAACAATTTCCCCCACACACACAAACACATGTACATGAAATGTTAATTTCTATTGTTTCAACCTTGTTGCCAGAAGCAGTATCTTACAACCGGTAGAGGCTACTATTTGGCATCATAAGCATTAAAGATTAACTACTATTGCTTGCCGGTAATGTTAAAAAAGGATGAACAGTATAGGAGTAGTATAGAAGTACTAGCGGTAAGAATGGTATAGAAGTAGTAATGCAATTTAAGTTCTCAACCCTACAAACGGTTGAGAAATTCTTGAACCATGGCGCTTCTAGGAACTACTTCCTCTTTGCCATTATCCATATTCTTCAACTTTACCACACCTTCACTCAATTCCCGTTCCCCTACTAGCACCAGCCAGGGGATCCGGTTCTCTTTGACGTAACCAATGTGCTTATCCAATCTTTTATGGACCATGAATTCTGCCTTCACTTCAGCATCCCAGAACTCCTTCACCAGCTGTGCTGTTAAAGGCAAGTCATCCCCCAAAAATCCGACCAAAACTTGCGTCTCTGTAGCTCGAATTATCTGTTGATGGAAATAGAAATTAGATGACTCTATCATTACACTTTCAAAGGATATTCTCATTAACCATAAGTTTCTCCTCTTTCCTCGGCGGCTTGCGTCAAAGTCAAAATTTTCAACTACTGAAAGTCTGTAGAACATCTAAAACCTTCAAGTAATTAATTCAGTCTAAAATGGGAGATGCTAAAGAGAATGTTAAGCTCAGTTTTCAGAATTAGATGCCTGTGAAGGTGACAGAAAGCAATGATCCTAATATTTGGTTGCAAAGTATCACCGACAGTCTGCAAAAATTTAAAACTATTTTCATCAGACCCTTTTTTACCTTTTTTATGCCCGGATATTTCGATCCTGCATAAGGATACGAGAATGGTGGAAAGGACCAGCGACTGCTGAGGTTATAAAATTAATCTGTCCCGTCAACTAGCATAGAAAATCAACAAAAGTGCTCGTAAAAAATTTCCTCATCTACGTTCACTAGGAGTCCAAATAGGAAGCCCTATAATTATCTCGAAAGAAGCAAGTTATAAAAAGCATAAACGAATGCAGGCATGATATTACAGAAAAAGATAAATTTGTTAATATGGTAAGCTGCACCCACTAAGAGTTTTTTGTACTCATAACTACTTGAACTACTTTGATAAACGTATTCCAACATTCCTCCAAGAATCAGAACGAAGCAAACAAACAATTTACTTTCACAATTAAGGAAGAGCCTAGAGAGATTGTAGTCATAAGAAGAGATGGAACTTATTGGAGAATAAAAATTAATTACTCAAAATCTTACTTACACGTTCCAAACCAAAACTAGGTTAAAACTGGTTAGGAACCCCTTCAACCAAAAAAGAAGAAGAAGAAGAAGAAAGTTTCGGCTCTGGCATGCCATACAAGCTAAGGGTCCTATTGATATTTAACATTAGCCTCCTATGGCCATTACAATATGTAAATCCCAGAAAGTACCCTCGAATGGTCAGTACCGCCCATACACAAATTTATTACTCTTTGTTTTGCCAAAAATTAATCAATCTTTTGCATCCACATTTCTCGTAATAAAAATAGTGGGTCATCTATGCCTTCTGAAAGATTATCTCAGTTAGTTAGCTATAGAATTTCAAGGCATCTGAACTACTCAACTGCTTCCGCAATTAATACAGTAAGTCAAGATACAAGTTCTTAAAATATCCGAGCAAGGGGAAAAGTGAAGTACGTAGAATCACAGACAGATCTTAATGAGTACCTGATTCTGATCTTTCTGAAGCTGTTCCATTATCGCAAATACTCGTTCAATTCCTAGACTAACACCAACTGCCGGAACCTGCTTTGTACCAAACATTCCTATAAGGTTGTCATAACGCCCCCCAGCAGCAATTGTCCCAACCTGCAGATATAATCTGTTAATAAAGTCTAATGACCAACAAGATCAATCAGAAGATTAAAAGCAAGAAACTGATTGCACTATTCTATCCCTACGAAAAGCAATCATTGCAGTTTCATCGATTGACAAGCACCATGTAATGGATCGAAAGCTATATCTACCACATTCAACCACATCATCATCCAACATCGCTGAAGCACTCGACTCTTTCATCTATTGCAACAGTGGCTAAGTGAAACTATTTGTTCCATTGGAGCTTCAATGGCAGCAGTACCGATGTAAGACCTGAGAAAACAAGGCTCTGAAATGTCGATCACAGTTCACATTCACTTTTATAACCTGGCATCGTAATTTATTTTGGAAGCTTCTCTAAACATCTCAGGCTGTGCAATTATTATTCAGTTCATCAGTATTGCCATTGAGAAGCCTTTGGTACATTCGGCAACCGTTCCAGATTTTTCATGTGAACATCAACAAAATAAAGTGAAAATTTGCCCCGCTATATCCTATCAAGATGCAGACAAGAAATAAGAGCTCATTCAACGTCTCTTAGCAAATTTTACGCCACAAATCTTTCATCTGTCTCTTTCTTGCACGCTCTTTTGCATGCGCAGAAATGACCATGGCGACAAACTACAAGGCAACTCCCCCATTTTGTAATCAGAAGCGCTTTCTATGTCCTATCTTTCACAAACAAAACCGTCAGATAGAAATTGATTATACGTAGAATATTAAGTAGGAAGTGCTTCCATACAGTTACCTGTGTCTCCCCCTTAAAAACTGCTTCAAATATCACCCCTGTATAATAATCGAGACCTCTGGCAAGACTCAAGTCAAAAACAACTTTGTTGATACACTTTGACTTTTCCAAGGCATTGAACAATATCTCCAAGTCATTCAGGGCATTCACAGATCCTTCATTTTCCAAGAATTTGCTCCCCTTCTGTCGAAGCTTTGACAACAATTCCATAGGTGAACCCCTTTCCTTTACAAAACTGCCAATGCGGTCTGCCATCTCAGCAGTTAAACCTTTTTCCTCCACCTAAATGATGTTAAGAAATTTTAGCATAAGTTTGGGCTCATTTGTTTAACAATAAAAACTCTGTGAAGATATCAGTTTATCCACCCAAAGAACACATGTGTCCATAATCACCACAGCTCATGACAAACAACCCAACAAAAAAGTTGTTAAAGAGCCCTATCAAATAGACGAAAACTGAGTACATATTCATACATAAGCAGTGAATTGGAACAAAGCACAACTAGCTGATATTTACTGAATGATAACACATGCTTGTTACCTTCAACTTCTCTGGATATTTCACGACTCATGCATTCAATGGAGGAGCCTTAAATGTGCTTAAACTCTCCAGAAAAAAATGGCAAATCGATTGTCAAAAGATAATCATAAAAACAAAGCTCTTGCAAGTGATTTCAAGTACTTCCACATTTGAATCACCCAATGCTATATTTTCCTCAATCGGAAACAATTGAAAATATTGTACAAAAAAAGTTGAACAAAAATTGAGTTTACAAAGAAAATGACATTCACAACACCACATACCAAATCTAATTTTGATATGGTCTGACAGTTATTTCAGACACAAGCATACATGCAAGGCTACTAAAGAGTTTCTCACCGTGACCTTCCTAATTCAGACACAAGCATGCACACAAGGATGGTATAATCTCTTACCATCTCCTTCCTGATCTGCTCAAATGACTGTTTGTCTAACTTGTCGATACTTGAGCAAATAGTTCTGAATTTCTCTGATGGCACGCCACATATTTCCAGCATACCGTCCAATAACTTCCGGTGGTTCAGCTTTATCTGAGAACAACCATTATGAACAAGATTAGAAAAAACAAAAAAAAACAACAGCTGAGAAGAAGGTATTCAAATTCTGACGAAAATGCCAAACATAAAGAACATCTTTTTCAATGTACATATCTAGTCTGAATACCAGATACCATATATTTACCAGCAATCATTAAATCCTGAAAGTAACTATAACAACAGTCAGAAACCTTACGACTGAAGTGCAACATCATTCATGAATATCTACAAAAACATTAACGCTATCCTGAACATCAACAAAGATATGAATATTACATAATAAAAGCACAATCCTTGAGGCAGACAAGTGTCACCCAGTTAACCATCAAGATTTTGCATTCTTTTTCATTTTCCTGTTTAAACTTCTTTTTTATTCTTCTTTTAATTTGTCTTCTAAATTTCAGGTTATAGATAAACAATGCGAAGGATGGGGGGAGGACAAGAGACAAAATGTTTACCTCATAATCTCCAATATTCAGTTTATCAAGCAACTCCGTAAGAATTTCTATGACCTCATAATCTGGCCCCATCCTTACACTTGGCCCAGCTATGTCAAAATCACATTGGTAAAACTCTCGGTATCTTCCCTTAGCAGGATTATCCCTCCTGTATACTTTGGCAATTTGGTATCTCTTCAATGATGTAAGTCCATTCATAGCCATATGTCTCGCAAATGGAACAGTCAAGTCGTATCGTAGAGAACAAAGCTCTCCACCCTGTCAAACAAAAGGACAATAACCTTCAAGAGGGAAGACATAAGATCATTCATCATATTAGATGTAAACCAGAAACATGAGTATGACTCACAACAGAGAATACCTAACATTAGTACAGTCAATCAATTACGCCAATCCCTGGTTCTCCCAGTCAGTTAGAACGTTACATTCGCAGAACAAGGGACTTTATCAACTTTAAGAACTTTCTTAAGCATGACATGCATAAGAATATCAACCATCAATACATCTAAGGTAACAATCAAGGTGAATGCAATAAAATATCCTCGATGTTTACCTGGTCAGCAAGATCATATATCAACTTAGAGTCCTCGCCGTATTTCCCCATCAGAGTCTCTCTCAATTCAAAAACAGGAGTATCAAGTGCCGTGGCACCATGCTTTTCGAAAACCCCTGTTACAATGGAGAATGCTTTCTTTCTTATTGCCATTTGTTCTTTCCCAAAATCACGAGTTCCCTGCATGGACCATACCATGCAAATGTCAAACCGACTGAAATCTCTGGCAGACATCCAAAGTAGTTAACATTTATCATAACGGTAGAAGTCATCAACGGCTTTGACAGGTTCCAGTACACAAAAAAGTTCTTCTGATCATAGAAATGATATTCTAAGGTGAAAGTTAAACTAAGATAGCCGTGACCGTAAGCAGAATAATTCATGACTATTTTGAATGTGAGTAAAAGCAGCAACTTAGCCTATCACAAAGGTGCTTTGATCGAACTCACGAAAAATTGCGTGGACCGAACAGACATCTCAAGAAAAGCTCAATATTTCTTCTCCTGCAATCACATGCTATCCTTACTTAACTTGATATACTCTCTCTCCATAAAGTACTTGTAACTCTGCAGAAATAAACCTACAGAAACCAGTTCTGCTAGTCCACAACCCAACTTAAGTTTTCAGCAGCCTCTTTAGGAACACCAAAAGTTCCATTAGTTAAATATTTTTCCCTGCCTTTTGTCATCAAGCAGCCCCATCATGAATGATGGTCGATATAGTCCATCCAAAGTTTTCAGACAAACAAATCATATAACAAGCTGAAGAATCATCCACTATCTGCTTTAACTGGAAATCAAACAATAGCATGCTAGGGCTAGGGCTAGGGCTACAGAAAAAGAATAGATAAAAGCAATTCTGTTGATACCATACAAATTATTTCATAGCTTGAATAAATTACCTTGGGAAGCTTGGGTAGCCTTCTACTCTCATTACTTTCCACAATGTCCTTCACTTTGTTCAAGAAATGGTCAAAATCTGGACCCCTCGTGTCCAGAAACAGTAATATATCTTTTACAAGTTTCTCTAGTGAAACTGAATTATCACCGTCAGTTTCTCCGTTCCTTTGAAATCTATCCTTAATCAATTGCACCACAACAGTTGAACCTCTCCCCAACACCACCTTCTTCTTCTTCTTCTTCTCACTTTTCTTTTCTGCTTGCACTCCATTAATTTCTTCATCCTTTCCCTTTTCGCTCAATTCACTTCCCTCAAGCGCAACAAATGCAGTAATCGCCTCCCAAACCACTATTTTCCAGACACAACCACAAAGCACATACAATGCATGCACAAATTTCTCAAAATCTCCACCAATATCTGCATCATTGAGTACCTTTTTTTCATTCTCCAAATCATCCATACGTATACATTCCTTCTCAAACATACCTGTTAAGCTGCTTTTCAGGTCATCAGCAGCAATTGAATCTAAATTCATCTTCGCTCGGCACAAAGAGCTCTTACCGATCCTCAGCAGCACACGAGCCAGCGGAAACAACACATCCAAAACGTCATCTGATGCGCCATCAGCGGTAGACCCAACTTTCCGTATTCTAACTAACGAATTTATGTACACTCGCACCTCTGAGTGGACTGATTTCACCACCCTTCTCAATGTTGCATGAACTTTGAGAATGGACGTAATCGCCTCGCTCTCCACCTTACCCACCAACTTAGACCCATTAAGTAGAACTCGGAAATCGCTCGCCACTCCGATCTCATCCTTCGAGACAAACCCATCGCCCGAGTCCATTGGATTGAAGACCGCCACATCAGCTTTGTTGGCCTCACACGACAATGCAGCGACTGCATCGACCATGGTGGACAAGGCCGTCGACATGTGGTCCAAAAGCGCACAAATACCATACAAACTGCAATGTGATTTCTCCAATATACAAACTTCTTCGTCTGTGACGGCGAGATTCCCAAAATCCGTGGAGGGGACAGAACTTAAGGAATCCAAAATTACGTCAACGAGTGCCGTCTGCGTACCAGAACAACCCGAAAGAAGGAGCTTGTTGAGAAGCACCGTAAGAGAAGCGCGCGTTTCCACATCGGTAAAGTAAGGAGGGAAGGATAAATGGAAATAGGCGGCAGGGGAGATCCGATTTGCCGGCGAAGAAGCGAGGCGATCGCGCGCCGACGAGTCCACGCGCACTCGCGCACTACCGGCAGATGCTGCGTATAACGAGGACGGAGTGAGGGAGGAACCCTTGCCTCCCAACGTCACCACCCCGGTGGTGGTTTCACCGCCGTCGGCCATTGCAAGACCAGGGGGAAGAGAGGAGAGGGACGAAGCTGACTCGGCAACGTATGTGAAGAAGACTCCGCTTTTTCAGTGAAGCTCCAATGTCAGCGTCTAGGGTTTTGGGGTTTGGTCAGTATATGCTTGTATATTTATAATTTTTTTCTCTTTTTACCACAAAAATAGGAAAATTTTCAAAAAATGACCCAAAGTCCTCTCATCTTCTCAAATAAAGGCTCCAAATGAATGTTATTTCAAACAAGGGCCTGAAGTGGCATAATATGTTTCAAATAAGGGCCTGAAGTAATTATAGAGTTTCAAAAAAGGGCCTGAGCTAAAGGGCATTTTCGTCATTTCTCATTTCTCATTTCTATTTTTTCCCTATTTTTTTATTTTTTCTGTTTTTTAAAAAAAATTAAAAAATAAAAATAAAAAATAAAAAAACAGCCCCACCGGCGGGAGAGCTGCCCCCTCCCGCCTGTGGCCGCCGGCCCACTGCAGGTGGGGGGTCTGCGGGGGCGGCGAAGGCCGGCCGGGTCGCTGGCGCCTCGGCGAGGGCCGGGGACCAGATTAATACACATGTGCCAAATAGATGGTAAAAATCCAAATTGGTACACACCCGTCAACTGTCGTGTCATCTAACTTAGCAATTTAACGGTAAAATTTAATGGAAACTAACGTATGGTAAATTTATCACAGATGTACCGGTTTGAGGTTTTTTTTTGTCAAAAAATTAATTTGTGATAAATTTGTCATATATATACCAATCTGGGGTTTCTCGTGATATTAACCGTTATATTACTTAATAGAATATTTGCCTTAGCCAAGAGAAAATAGTTGTCCCAAACCGCTTAAATTCAAATTCTTCATCAATTACGACGAGCTTGTTAAGAAGCACCGAGAGAGAAGCACGCTTTTCCGTCGCGGTGAAGTATTGAGGAAAGTAGGTGAAAGGAGAGCTGCGATTGGAAGACGGTTGGCGATCACGCGCTGATGAGTCTATAAGCACCCGAACAGTACTGGCGAATATTGCACATCGAAGAGAAGGAGCAACCCTCGCCTCCCATAGTCACTACGGTGTGGTGGTTTCTGTGACCTTTACCGAGCGGGAAAGGGAGAGAGGATAGAAATCGGGTCCGTTTCCACTCGTATGTGCCCGTGAGTTGGCTACTCAGATAAGCTCAATTTTTTTCTTTTTCTTTTCCGTTGGGCCTTATTGTCCGCATTAGTCATGGACCACAGATTTTATCTTTTAACTACGCCCGTGCAACACTAGATAAATTGGGGCTTGAAGCTTGAAGTTTGGGCCGAGTGAATTGGGCTCTCTCCTCGCCTTTACCCGATTGGACCTTGTCACGACCCTCCGGTCGCGTTCGGGGAAGCGGGTGGGTTTAGAGGTAATGTGTAAAAGCAACCGACAGCCCTTCATTAGGCACGGGCTCTCCTAAATCCTTATCTTGCGCGACATTGGATTCATTTTAGTTTTGATTTAGCCTATGAATATGTTAAACCGGAATCACCACTAGTTTTGGGGTTGTTTAGAAACCAAGTGAGGCACGGGAGATTGTCTTACTTTCTACGCAATAAGGCCTTGATTATTTCTATTAGTGCCCTCTCAATATCTCTAGTTCGATTAGATTGCTCGTCTAAGTGATCAAACGATCTTTGTTACCAATTATGAGTTCTAAATTCCATTTAAGTCACTAAGTGTTCATGTAATTGTTTTTAGAGATATATTGTAGTCCTAAGGCTTGTCCTAACCATCTTAAAAATAAAAGGACAACCAATGAAATAAAAGTTCGGGAATTAAACACTCAAGTATTGAAAGGGCTCAAAGTAAAGTACAAGAAGGAAAAAACATGATACTTGTTCTAAACCGAGAAACTTGATCCCCATGAGTTGCACCCGATTTCAAGTCGGGTAAAGAATATACAAAGCTTTATACTCAAGCCCAGGGACATGATCCCCATGATCTTCATGCTAGAGACTAGATAATTTCTATTATTGCCCTTAACTTGATTGGATTGTTCATCTAAGTGATCAAATGTTGTACATGTCATAGATTATATATATACAATATTAAATTGAATGATTTCCTAACTAATATTTTAATTATGACTTGACACGATTAATTTCACTATCCTTCTAGTTAACATAGTAAATAACAAATAAGTTATTCTATTACGTGTTATTGTACAAAAAGGAAGAAATTTCAGTATGAATGTTTTGGAGTAGAATCATAGTCATATAAACATGTTAGAGATATATCTGCATCACAAAGGTCATATTTTTAATGCAATCGTGCATACTTTTTTTTATAGTATGATGTAATATTTAATTGAATTCAATCTAATCTCGACTATGCTACAAAATATATTGCACACAATAAATTCAATTCTGTCTAGTAGGATTAAATTAATTCAAATTTATGACCGAATACTTTACCATTAAAAATTATACGTTAGATTCATATGTCTATATTTTTATCCAGAGTCAAGTATATTAAAGATTTTAAGAATAATGACAGACTTAAGTAATTAGATTAATTTCTTGATAAGAACTGTAGACTAAAATATGGACATATTCTAACTACCCCTTTAATATTGCTAATGATATAATATTATGTACAAAGCGGGAAAATGAACCCAAAAAGAAAGAAAAAAACTAAGATAACATTCCTCTTTACATAATAATTCAACTAAAAGAAAAAGGCTTGCTCCTGACACCCCTATCACATTAAATTGATAATATTATTCCTTGTGGATCCCACTCTTAATAGAAAAATATTTCTTACCTTTTTTTTTCTTCTTTCTTTTTTCTTTTCAAATTTACTAAAACAAAAACTTAGCCACGTCCCTTTCAAACAACTTTTTTTTCCCGAGCCGCTTCTTCCACACACATCACATTTCAACTTTCCTTCATGTTTGTCTTCTTCTGAACTTATTATCCATTATTATAATCTAAGCAATCATTAATCATATACTAGAGCAAAGAAATGTTAGTTTTATTTGCAAATTATTTACTTTATTCCTTTAAATTATTCTCATGATCGCGAACTTTTCAACTTTGATTTTTGGATCAAATTTACAAGAATTTACTCAAAAATGAAATATTATAGTTGATGTATGCATTATACACAATGTATTCATAGATTATCCTCTTACTTGTGTTGAAGTTATTTTTCCAACAATAGTTTCCTAGTACAAAAAACAAAGAAATATACAACACATTAATAAAACACTTAGCTTTTTTTTTTGGGTTAGAAATACAATAATTAGTTAGCTATCTACCAAATAAATTATTTTTTGGGAAATAGGTACACCAATTTTGGTCCAAATGGAGAAAGAAAATGCAAAAAAGAAGAAGGCAAGCATTAGTCATTAATGAAGAGTGCGCCCCACATTTAACCTCAATAAATGTTGTTTGAGAGGAGCATGGGTAGTTTCGTCTCTAGTTAAATTGAAACAAATGAAAGAGAAGAAAAAAATGGTAAGAAATAATCTTAAATCAAGAGTGGAACCCACAAGGGACAATGTAGTCAATTCGATGTAAAATGAGGTCTCGTGAGCCAATAATGGGTGGAAATAACGCAAGCCAACAAAAATTACATAGTTAATGTAGTTACATTAAATGCTTGCAAAGTTACCAGAGTCGATTTTGCTACTATAATATAATATCGTTGTACTATATTGTTCCAGAATAGGTTATACTAGATAAATATCCATTTGATTATTTCATCATCTCTTTCAATAGGAAAAAGGATATCATATGACCGTACATGGTGATTGAATAAACAACTTAAAGAGATGAATTTGTTGACGACTGAGGTTATTTGAGATGAACATTGCTAACCTAAGGGCATTATTACTTCTCATAAGTAGTAGAAGGAATTTAACTCACATGCTTCATCTATATATCGCAACTTTCAAAGGTTGAATATCGCTCTAAAAAATGAAATGTAATGATATTTAGGAATTAATAGAAAATGTAAAGTAAGTATCCTACACATGGATATAATATTTCGTGAACTTTTGATTAGTGTTTTATGATGTATTTAATAAACACAACGAAAAGAAATTCTTTCATAACTTAATAATATTTACGGTAGCTATTCTCAAAATTTGATTCGCAGTCAAAGAAGACTCGGGGGTTTTGAACTGTTACCGGCCGGCACATCTTCATTTATGAGATTCAAATCAAGGGAATAATTAATTCGTCTACTAATTTGTAGTCATATTTTGATTTTTTTCTTTGTTTCATCTGTTATTATGCATAATCCGTATAACTGATCTTGATATTAAGGTCACGGGAGAGTCCTTCTAGTGTAACTTGATTTGAGCATAAAGAAAGATGAGTTATCTAAATGCACGATGACATCGTTATTAGTCTCAAAGACGGCATTTCAAGTGTTTTTCCGTCTTTGAAATTTAATATATCTTTCTAATGACGTTAACTATTCTCTTTTAGCTAGAGATAATCTTTTTCTACTTGTGATTATCTATGTTTCGGTATTTAATTTCCTCTAGAAATTGTAGTTTCTTTATGTTGTTTATTCTTTCTTCATATTTACGGAGTTTCATTTAAATCCCCACTACAGTGAGAGTTTCTAATTAACAGTCTCCCAAATTAAGTTGTTTTTTAAAGATCAAGAAGCCACCGTTCCTTTTGGGAGGCTTGCAACACTGTTACTTCATCTGTTCCCATTTGAATTTCACCCAAAGGGCACTGCTTTTTTGCAGCTAGAAGGCATTATCTAATGTGGAACACTCGAAACTCGGGGAAATTGTCAAAAAAGTCCTAAACCTTTTGCACTTTTGCCAATTCAGTCCTAAACCTTTTAATTTTGCCGATTCAGTCCTAAACCTTTTGCATTTGTGCCAATTCAGTCCTAAACCTTTTTTTTTGTGCCAATTTAGTCCTAAACCTTTTGCAATTGTGCCAATTCAGTCCTAAATCTTTTGCAATTGTGCCATTTCAGTCCATTCGGCGAATTTTGGCCGGCCGACGCTGACGTGGACGCCGGCCAGCCGGCGACCGAATATTTTAATATTTTTTTATTTTTTATTTCTTTTTTTATTTTTTTCCTTCCCCCTCCCCTCCCGTCCCTCCCCCTCCCCTCCCCTACCCGGCGGCCGGCGAGGGGGAGCCCCACTCAGCCATGGCGGGGCTCGACCTCGCCATCGCCAGGCGAGGCAACGACGGCGGGGTCGAGCCCCACCATGGCCGGCCGCCGGGCAGGGGAGGGGAGGGGAGGGGGAAGGAAAAAAAAAAGAAAGAAAGAAAAAGTATAAAAATAATAATAATAATAAAATATTCGATCGCCGGCCGGTCGGCGTCCACGTCAGCGCCGCCAGCCAAAATTCGCCGGATGGACTGAAATGACATAATTGCAAAAGATTTAAGACTAAATTAGCACAATTGCAAAAGGTTTAGGACTAAATTGGCACAATTGCAAAAGGTTTAGGACTAAATTGGCACAAATGCAAAAGGTTTAGGACTGAATCGGCAAAATTAAAAGGTTTAGGACTGAATTGGCAAAAGTGCAAAAGGTTTAAGACTTTTTTGACAATTTTCCCCTTGAAACTCTCTATCACTAAATTTATGAGACGCCCCTATCTAATTGCGCACGTCGACATAATATCACCACTTCGTCGTTTAGTAACCTTCCAACCTCTC
Source organism: Lenwebbia sp. NSW1173648 (assembly GCA_029784005.1). Taxonomy (NCBI): domain Eukaryota; kingdom Viridiplantae; phylum Streptophyta; class Magnoliopsida; order Myrtales; family Myrtaceae; genus Lenwebbia; species Lenwebbia sp. NSW1173648. The sequence continues at coordinate 24,950,322 of JARCGZ010000009.1, read as the reverse complement.
TCTTCACTAACTCATTCAAATAAACACAATAACATAGAGTAATAAAGTTAATGCAAGATAATACCGTAATTCTTCCATTCACTCGTATGCTTAATTACGAAGATCAGTGCATTTTCATTAAGGGTGAGCGGTTTCAAGGTCAATCCAGGTTCCAACCTACCCGTCAAAATCGGTTCTCCAATTTTTTTAACCTGGAACCTACCCCGTCACAAGTTCCAGGGTCTATCCAGATTCCACCCGTGTTCTTGATGGAACGATTCCAATGAACCATCGTCTTTAATAATCACAATTTGCTGCTACAATTCACTTACCACAACTCATGTTTAAACACACGAAGAATATGAAACATTAATAAAGTAAAAGTCTTGGTCATGAATATCATCGGTAATGGAAGCTCAAATTAGTAGTTCCGGATTACACGCTCATCATTGGACACAATGAAATACCACGGAATCATGCGAAGACATAAAACAAGAAAAACACAGAGACTTGTTCGAGGTTAACCTCCCGTTGGAACTAATTCCTCAAATTTTGGACCATGAAACCTACCGTACATATTCTAGAACCTAAAACCGAACTGATTCCTGCCGGTTTGGTTCTTCGGCTCCCGGTTCTATCATGAAACCATGTTCATCCCTATTTTTCACAAAATGTAAGGAGGATAAGTCCGTCACTTTAGCACTATCGGCTTGCCAGGAGTTCTCTTGTCTTAAAAACCAAATTAGTGAGATCTCGATAGAACAAACAATTATTTTTGAATTTGGGAGTCAAAAATGCATGCTCGGGAATGGTAACTAGGTCTTATCATCTACCTAACACAATGTTTGGGCAAATTCGTTCTAAATTGATCGCGATCATTGGTCAATCTTAAAGAAGGGTTTAAAATGATACTATTTTGCACATGTCCACTTCTCGAGGTTTTTTTTTTTTTTTTGGCCAAGGTCCACTTCTTGTGTTGGCTTTGGTGAAGAATGGATTTCTTATTTTCTTACTTTTTTATGCTCCTTTCCCTTTGTTTACTTTGTGGATAATCAGTTTTAGGAATTTATGATATATTTCAAGGAAATGTCACGATTGAGTTGTTTAAGATTATTCTATAATGATATATATATATATATATATATATATATATATATATATATATATGGAACGCGGAGTCAATTTAGCCGAGCTTAGCTTGCTCATGTTCATACATGCATTATTAAGCATTGTTCTATGTGGGGATTTCTATAGAATGAGTTAATACCATCAAAAACCTCAAATGGGTACATCCGTACTACATTTACCTCAAATTTCCAAATTGATACACTAATGCTAGGGGTTAGCAATTCCAGGTCCTTTTTTAGGTTTCACGAACCTAGAACCTATCCTTCGGAATCGTCTCTCCATTTTTTGGAACCTGAAACTTACCTTGCATACTCTGGAACCTACCATATCATGGATTCCATGCTCTACCTAGGTTTCACCTATATTCTTAATTGGACGATTAAACCTACTTTAAAGGCATATAACTCTCAGTTAGTCAAATGATCTCCTTTTGTCCTCGGTACCTCTAATGACAATCGTTTACTGCTACAATCCACTAATCATAACTCATATTTAGACATACGAAAAATATAAATCATTAACAAAGTAAAAAACCTCAGTCATGGATATCATTGGAAATGGAAGCTCAAACTAATGATTTTAGATTGCACACTCATTATCAGATGCCATGAAACACCGCAGGATTGCAAGAAGACATAGAAAGAGAAACACAAAAAATCATTTCAAGTTTCAAGTTTTACCTCTTGGAACCTGGAATCTACATGTTGGAATCGGTTCACCAATTTTTGGAAACAACCTACCCTGCATATTCTGGAACTTAGAACTTACACTGTTTTCATCAGCTCGGCTCTTCGATTTCTGGTTATACCCTGGAACAATGCTCCCCCAACCGTCTAACATTTACTCCAAATTATGGTAAATTTAAGATTTTTGGGGGGTAAATCCGACAAGGATGTACCAATTTAGGATAAATGTGGCACATGTGTACCGGTTTGAGATTTTTTTGTGACATAAAAATTTGTTTGGAGTAAATATGACATGTGTACACCAGTTTGGAGTAAGTGTGACACGGTTGTATTAGTTTGTGAGTTTTTGTGACATAAAAATTAGTTTGAAATAAATGTGACACTAGTTCACCGATTTGAGGCTTTTTATTGTATCAATCCTTATAGATTATTACATAGTAACGAGAGAATCCCAACAATCGAAACGTGCATGAAAAAAGGAGAAAAATTATAATCTTAATTGTCATAGAAATAATCAACTCATATAATTAATCGTGACAATATTGACGATTGTTCCGTCCAATTTTGTAAGAATATATGAAGTATAGTTCGAGCTCGGAGTCGTTATAAAATGTTTAGAATAAAGTTAATACCACAAAAAACTCAAATCGATAATATTCCCATCACATTTACCAAACTAAGATGACTGAATGAGTGCCACGTGGAGTACATCGACCCGGTCCAGGCAGAATCGTCTCGGCTCCAAAGTATCAAAGGCTGGGATTGATTTGTCTGTGGTTGTCTGTGAGCGTGATCCTCTGTGAGGGTAATTTCGTCTTTTTGATAAAATGGCCGTGTCTAAACCCTAATTTCCTCTTTCACTCCTCTCTCTCTCTCTCTCTCTCTCTCTCTCGGAGCATCTTCTTCCGAAGTTCCAGTTTAAATTCCCACCTGGCAGCTGCCTCCGGCGGGAGCTCGTCGCCGATCAGAGCTCCTTCATTCAACCGTCAAGTCCTCACGGTTCGTGCTCTCGTAGATCAAGTCATAGCCCTCCATTTGAGCCGTCGATTCGTGGTTCGTGCTCTTCTCGTCAACTTTTCTCTCTCCCCTTAGGTTTGTTCCCCCCCCTCTCTCTCTCTCTAATTGTTATGGGTAGTAGCTTCGTCTTCCTTCAGAAATGGTGCTTGCTTCGTGGAATCATCGGGAGTGAGCGAGTAGTGGCCTGGTCGTCATTTCTTTAAAGAATCGTGAAACATAGAGTTTCGTACGGTGATTACTGTGAAACTAGGTATTGGTCTCTGTTAATTGGAATGTGAAGATATGCCTGATTGTAGATTGCTATGTTCTTTGCGGATTGCGAAGATTCGGTTAGAGGCTTTTTATTGTGCGGGCGTTTTGGTGATAAGGCACACAAGTTGTATGCATGCCTAAATAGCAGCAGAAAACAGTTATGCGATGCACGTGATCAGATTTCTTTCTAGTATTGCTTGCAGTATTCGGAATTTCAGTGTGTTGTATTGATTATCTGTTCATTCAGACACCCTCTTTGTTTTGTATATATGAGAAATTGGCTTAGCGATTTGGTGAGTATTCGTCCTGTTCTCAACTTGATGTTGTTTGAGTCTTATGCTGGTCATGGTGCTGGTTATTCTTCCTTTAGATCCGAAGAATGTGTGGGTCTCAGTCGTCGTTTGAAATAGTTGTTCGAGAGTGTTCATATGAGATTACTTTATGTAATTTTCAAAAACGGTAGCAGGAAATATAGTGAGATGTCTCTCAGTGTTTATTTGTTCCTGAATGGATAAAAGGAGTAGTTAAATGAAATTACTTAAATCATTTGTTGATTTTTTTTTCCGCTTTTTCTTTGTGATGTTGGTTGACCGGGTGCCTTAGAGCACCCAAGAAATTGTGTAGCTTGTTCTGCATTGGGATAATTACCGAGGTAGGAACCTGCTTGATGACCATAAGAAAGTTGACTTCACTGGGGTTTGCTTGGACGTGAATCATGGCCTCGCTTCATGAGGGGCAATTCGGTGTTGAGCATTGACCAACTCTGCTGACCCTTAGGTTGCAGCAATCTTTTTGCTGTTTGCATTAGATGGAGCATGCAATATAGCATGTCATTTACCATGTCTAGTTACACTCTTTATGAGGATGTATACCGCTATGCTTTTGATAAATTATTCATGGAAGAATGTCGGTTTACTGACTCTAGCAGTTTACCTTGACCATGCAGGAATTTGATCTTGATTTGTATTTTCCATGGGAGACGCGGAGAACACCCTTCCTTCCTCAAAGAAAAGGGCTGCTGGTAGAGAACTTAATCGCGATAGACCTGAACTTGATGATGAGGAGGATGCATTAGAACAAGAGAGTGGGACCTTCAAGCGGGCAAGCAATGACGTGCTAGCAACCAGGAGAATTGTCAAAGTACGTCGAAGTCAAGGCACGTCTGCCCCTTCTTCCAATCCTTTTGCTGGAATTCGCTTGGTTCCACTTGCTGAGGCAAAGCCCACGGAGGTGAGCTCCGAAGAGGAAGTTGTGAGTGAGAAGGCAACTGCTGGTTTGAATGAAGAGGACAAAGAGATTGAGAAGGACACCAATGGTGATAATAAACAAGCAGAAAGCAAAACTGATGAGGTTGGAATGGAATCTGCTGCAGATAAGGAGGATGTTGCAGATAAGGATGTTGATGGCGATGCTAAAAACGCTTCTGAACCTAAGCCAGAGGTCGAGGCAGCAACTGGAGGCAAAGAAACCGAAAGCGATGTCAAGAAAGATGACGAAAATTCAAATTCAACTACTGAAACTACTCCGCTGAGCTCATTCCAACAGCTTTCAAGTACACAAAATGCATTCACTGGTCTTGCTGGTACTGGCTTTTCTACTTCTACCTTCTCATTTGGGTCTATTCCGAAGGAAGGGTCCGCAACAGGCACCGGTTCTGGTTCTCTTTTTGGACTCAAAGGTGACCAACCTTCTTTTGGGTTTGGTCTCTCCAGTAATGGGAACTCCTCAATTTTTGGCGCTTCTGTTGTGTCCAAGGGTGAGAATAGCGGTGTCACGGCTCTGCAGGAGGTTGTGGTTGAGACGGGTGAAGAAAATGAGAGGGTGGTTTTTTCTGCTGATTCTGTGTTGTTTGAATATGTAGAGGGTAGCTGGAAGGAACGTGGAAAAGGTGAAATCAAAGTGAATGTCTCGACAACTGGTAATGAGAAAGCCAGACTCCTCATGAGAACTAGGGGGAATTACAGGCTTATTTTGAATGCCGGTCTTTACCCAGAAATGAAGCTCACAAATATGGACAAGAAAGGCATCACTTTTGTATGCGTTAACAGCATCACTGAAGAAAAGGACAATCTTTCTACGTTTGCTCTAAAGTTCAAAGATGGCTCCATCTTGGAAGAGTTCCGTGAGGCTGTCACAAAGCACCAAGGTAATACAGCACAGAAAGATGATGATGCAGCCGCAGTTTTGAAGACTCCCGAAAATTCCCCTAAAGCTTCAAATGAGTGAAAGGTGGTAGACGTCCAAATAGATGATTCTGTTCCGTGTCGATGTCGTTTGTGGAAGTCATTGGTGAGAATAATCTCATAACTAAGCTATCACCGTGTCCTCGTGAAGTAGAGTTTAGGGTATATGATCTTTTTGGTCGAGTTGACCTTTGCTGACATGTTTTTACCTTTCTCGTGTATCGAGTCTTAAACTGTCAACTATCATTTACAAACCTGAGAACATGGAGCAACGAGAGGATTAGGTATTGTCCCAGTTGAATAGTTACTTGACGAGTTAACCGGGAATAGGACCTAACGAAGTAGCTTCTTTTTTCTTTCGGTTGCTAAGCATGAAGCGGTTAGTTCATTGTAGCAGTCGTTAAACTTTACTCTACAGTCTACACTGCCCCAGACTAGAAACAGACATCACCCTGTCCGTATTTCTTCTGTTTTGTCAATTATCTCCTACGTATCTGTTCACTCATCGAGGAAGAGGGACTGAAAATTTGAACTGAATAGCAGTCTAGTCCTTCCATGATCCAACAGGTGAGTTATAGCTAGAGGTGTCAAACCGGCCGATCAGGACGGGTTTGGGTCGGGTTGAATATGGTGCGACTCATATTGATCCATTTAATTCATTTTGATTCATTTTCATGCTATATAAATCTAGTGATCCATATCCGACTCAACTCATACCCGAATCGACCTATAGTGTTAAAATACTGTAATATTAAAATTCAGTTTAGAGAAAATTGTTTCTTATACATTTGTAAAAATACATATATTGCTAACTTTTTTTATAGGTTTCTTAGCTAACTCATCGATGACCTCTTTAAAATTCATTTAGGACCCGTTAAGTTTCTAAGTAATTCGTTTATGATCCATTTTTAAAATTTAAGGTATCCATTTATGACGCACCATCATGAAATATAGGTCAAATATGGGTTCTAAACTTATTTTGCCACCTCTAGTTATAGCATTCTCTGGCTGAGTTTACAATGGTATAAAGACATCTATTTTGAAATTTGGAAATTTGCGTAACATTGATACTTGTCTGTGGTTGGTTAAATTCAATTCAAGAGCATCGTCTCATTAAATACAAGAATCTACCAGTGATAGGGCTTCTTTCCATGCGTAGGATAATAATAAAAGTAAACTCATTAGGATTGGCGCACCAAATTTTGGGTTTTTCACGTCCTCACGCTCACCCACAATCTCTTTTCGCCTTTTTTTCCCTTTCTTTTGGGCCATTCATATCACAATATCTTTGGATATCAGAAAAGGAGAATTTTCTCTATGAACTTAAGATGAATAAAGCCAACAACGCCGATAGAAGCACATCTTTGGCAGACTTGCAACTCTCCATCCATCTCTATAGGTATCTACATTGGTACCAATTTAGCTTTAAACCTTTTAATTGGACCAATTCAGTCCTAAAACTTTTTGAATTGGTACCAATTGAGTCTATATGGCCAATTTTGATAATAATAAAAAAATTGTTGACGCAAACGTCGACCGTTTTATGCGGCACAACTGACACTGACGAGGATATTTTCAATAATATCTTAATTATTTTTAATATATTTTATAATTTTTTTGGTTCTTTTTTCGTTTGTTTTTTCTTTTATGTGCTTTTTTTCTTATTCATTTTGTGGACTGACCGACCCTCGGCCCCGATCTAGGCGAGGCCGCTCGATTTGGGCTTTGCAGCCTCGCCTATACCAAGCGAGGGCCGTGACACCCTCGCCCAAGGCCGGTGAGGGTAGGCTGGTGACCCTTGTCGGCCAATAGCCAAAAAAGAAAGAAAGAAGTAAAGCACAGAAAAGCTCGACCAAAAATAAAAGGACAGAAAAGAAAAGAAAAACGAAAAAAGAACCAAAATACTTATAAAAATTTGAAAAATTATTAAAAAATTATTTAAAATGTTCATGTCAGCGCCGGTCATGCCACATAGGAAGGTCGGCGTCCACGTCAATGATTTCCGACTAAAATTGGCTGGATGAACTCAATTGGTAAGAATACAGAAAGGCTTAGGACTGAATTGGTTCAATTCAAAGATTTAGAATTGAATTAATACCAATACAGTAGGTCTAAAACTTTTTTGGTACTTTTTTCCCTAATTCGAGGATTAGAATTGGATACGATGGAAAAAAGATATCATTCCAAGTACAAATGCCAAAGAAGGGGCAGGCTTAAATGGCAAGAGAATGATAACAATTGAAGTAACGAAACGAATGTGAAGTTCACTTTAATTTAAATCTATATGTTCTGTGGGGAAGGCATGTGAATCTACTCCTGATTTGCAGCGCAGACTAGAATTCTTCAAAGTAGAGAACTCCAGGTATATACACTTAACACGCCGCCACTTGCTAAACAGATCATGGGGTATTGCTCGCGACTCGCGAGGTGCGTGGTGTTTTGTCCGGTGCTTCCGGGCCGAAGACATGTTCGAGATTTAGCATCCTCCAGCTTGTCGCAGATCGACATTTTAATTTGTGCAGAAAGCAGCCATCAGGAACAAAAGTTCCGGAGATTGATGAGCATCACAGTTATGTCATCCATGTTGCCTTTGGAACAAGCTAATTCCACGAGCTTCTTACAAGATTCTTGCAAGTTGCTCTGTTTGGACACCAAATCAACTGCCTCTTGATCACTGACCTGCAAACAAAACGAGGTCGTTGAACTGAGATTCAAGGTTATCCTGGTGTAGTCATAACCTTTGAAGTTTGATTGCATCAGATTAAGATACTTTGTTTTTAACCATATGAACCTGAGCGTCTTTGATAATGATATAACCGCGACCAGGGGCGGTATAATCTTACCTTGTCCCACAATCCATCCGAAGCCATGATGAGGAACTCGCAATCCGGCGTTATCCGACACGTCTTAATCTCTGGCTCGGAAATTACCCATTCTTTCAAATGCAAGTCCCCGATTGCTCTGGAAATTGCTAGAGAACCATGAACTCTCCACACCCCGTTGCGGCTATGTACGAAGCCACCCTGCCAAAAAAGATTGATTCTTCATTAGATGTCCGACCCCTCATCCGTGGACTAATGAACAATACTATTGAGCTCTGAAATTGCAAAGGTGACTTACCGAGTTCTCGATACGGAGGCGCTCGTCTTCTCGGCTAACCCGGTGGTCTCTGGTCAATGCGTCGGCTACTCCTTTCCTACACAGGACTACTCTACAATCACCTACATTTGCTACATGTAAATGCCCATCCTTCAGCAGCACACTAGCTGCACAAGCTCCGCTAGGTACACCCTGCAATTATGCGAATCCTTTTGGCTGTTACCAAATTGTATCAGCTCTGGCAATCCCTTAGTAAAACTAAATTGAAGGCGTTGGAATGATTATGTACATGACAGAATACTCCCTTGGAGATTGTACAAATAAGATCTAGTTTGGCCGAGCAACCGTCACATATACTATCCAGACTCAAGGGGGAACGGTCAACTCGACAATCCATGCTCACTCCGAGCATCATTTATCTAGCTATCCGTCTTCACTGACCGAACTATTCAGTGTGTTCGAGCCCGGCTCGACTCAGTTTTGTAAGGAAGAGCCAAAGTCCGTGTGGAGTATGGTTATTAGGCCTAGTCGAATTCAATTCACTCAAAAACAGCTCGACTCGGCTCGTTCAAACGTCCAAGAAATCATCTAGAGGACTTTTGGGTTGTTGAGCAAAGTCACAATATTGCGAAATTTCGGGTTTGAATTGTTCTTTGAATATATTTGCTTATAGACATTATATTCAAGTTATTCTACCTCAAAACGTCACGCCTGTCTATGAGAGATTTTTAAAACAGAAAGCAAGTAAGGCAAAACAAAAGGACCAGGTCTCAAGGTCAAAATTCCAAAATCGAGGAGCAACGACCAAGCCCCATCCATCTAGATTGCAAGGTTTTCTAAGCAATTTCACGTCTTCAATCAACTAAGTCAATCCTCTATTTGTTTAGTCCCTATTTGAAATTCCCAGAAGCACATCCATGTAACATGAAACTCATCACTGTTTCTTTATGTTATTTCCTGAAGCAGACGGCTTACCTGACTAAGAAACTCCTTGTCCGTGACCAAGTAGCCCTCGCGAATGGCCTCTTCCGGAGAACCTCTTTCCTTTCCCAGGGTTTTGGCTTCTCTGAGGATGTTGTTTCCTAGGTTTTCGGCAACGTAATCAGCCGCCGCTCGGCCTCCGTGTCCGTCTATCACAGCGAAGAACGCCTGCGAATGAGAGGAATTATAGTGTCGGAAAGTATAGCACTTCATATGCATGCGCAAATAATAAGCTCTGAAGTTGAATAATCAGGACAACAGGATTAAGTCCTGATTCACAGATTGAAATTGATCTCACGGAAAACACCAAGGGCAAGGCAGGAACGAGCAGACTAATAGTCATCCGCTCCGTGCCGGAAACTTTTATGCGAGATGCTAAAAGATACTAAATTTAGGGAAGTTTAGGAACTTGTTAACACCGAACGCAGTCGTCCAAAATACTAATCAACACCTAGGAATGACAAATCCATTCGCCTGTGAGGTGATAGACTTTGCATCATCCTCGACAAGAATTCTTCTGCTTAAATCAGTTGTGTACCGGTGAAGAATCCAAAACTATCCATGATTCAGGGTTTCTTACCACCGACACCGAAAAGGTCAACAATAATTGGGTAGCCTTCCTTATGGTTTGTGATGAACGAGAATTGGAAGATTGATTATGAAATAAGGATGGTCACCGATATAGCGAAGCTAGTATAATTACTATCAATTTAATGAATCATGATCAATTCGCAAAAACATAAAATAAAACGAACAGATGCCCGCGGATAAATTTAAGAAACCCTACCTGCTTGGGATCTCCGGCGACATCGACCGTGACTCCATAGCTATCCTCCATTACGTCTCTCCTCCCTTTCTTGCTAGCCAAACAGTAATCTCTTCCCTCAACCTCAAACTCCTTGTTCTCTCTCTTCTTCAACCTTTCGCAGCCCAATTCGAGAACCGGGAAATTCTCAGGCAAAATAAGCCTCGCGGGCCTCTTCCTGAGCTTGTTAGCACTTGCCTTTTCGCCGGCAATCACTTTCTCCGCCGATAAAGCCGGGACATCTGACATGGCCTTGGAATTAATCTCGTGTGGACGTTCATCGTGCAAACCTTTTTCACGCACTTCTCTACACTGCTCGTCCGTGAACAAATTATCATATTTCGCTGGACGTGATTCGTCATGTGAATCGTCCAATTTGGCGCTGGAGATTTGGCCTTCTCTATCGGTGCTCCTGTTTCCAAGGATTGATATCTCTCCCTTTGCGGAAGCCAGGCTTTCTAGGGATTCGGGCAAGAAGCTCGGAGAAACCGGGGACGGCCCTCTCCGCGCCGCGAGAACCTTGGCGAACGTCGACAGGGGACGGGGAGACGGAGAGAACGCGGAAGGCTCGTGCCCGACAGCGACCGACATCATCAGGCTCCGGAGCCTTTGGATCGAGAAGAGCACGAGAGAGACGATCGAGAAGCCCCACAGAAGCTCATGCAGATCAATCATCATCACTCACGTCCCTAGGATCGGGAAGCTCGCGACCTTGCATGGGAATAACGAAGAGAGAGCGCCCTGGAAATCATGCACGGTGCGATTTTGCTGAAAGTGCAAGCAAGGGATGGTGTCTCCAAAACCAACGAAGAACATTAAAAGTCTCGAATACAATTTGCAAAAGGGTGGATGAAAAGGACGAGGATCGGGTCAACGGAATTAGTAAGCGTTCGGACTTTCGGTGGATCACGAGGACAAAGGCAGAGGATGAACAAAGTCCAAAGTTTCTTGAAAACTTCAAAGCCAAGGAAGCTGTCGTCGCCCCTAGGAGTTGGCAAAAAAACGTTGTTTTATAATGAGGTTTCGGCGTTTAACTTCGTTTCGGTTTCTCCCTTTTGCTGGTTCAAAGTTTGCCCTAAAAGGAAACAGATCGTTGACTGGGTAAAGCCATCTAATCTTTGATCCTTCTTCCTGGCGTTTGCTTGCCTGTATTTTTTGGGGCTGCGCGTTTGAATTCTTTTCCCATCATGTCGGCTCTCACCACCTTAGCTTGCATTCCAAGTAACTTATATGTGCAGAAATCGAACAGCAACATTGGATGTTGAACTTTATAACGGAAGAGCTTAGCGATTCGAGACAATTTGATGTTGAATTTTGTTTACATCAACATCAATCAACTCCCAAAGTCTCCATAATTCTACCAAATGGGCTGTTAATGGGTTAGCCTAATTATATGTGGGTTGTAAATGGGTTTGTCTTTGAACCCATGTACAACCCATTTAACTAGACAAGCCCAACCCATTTATTAATTTATTTTTGTTTGATTTTTATTATTTTTTAATAAGTAAAAGAAAGAAAGAAAAATTAAAAATAAAATTGAAAAATATAAAAATCGCTGTTGACCACCACCGTCCGCCGAGAATAAAAAAGTACTTTTAAAAAAAATAAAAAAATAAAAAAAATTCTAATAATAAAAAATAATTATTTTCTATTATTTTTTAGAAAAAATAAATAAAAAATAAAAAAAAATTCTGTTAAATTTCTATTTGCATGAAAGTGTTTTATCAATATCATTTTTCTTAACAAAATATAAGAAATAAATATTTCATGATGTGGTTAAATATATAAGTGTTTAAGTAATACGAGTCGGGTATGTGTTGGGTATGCGTTGAGTCGGGTATGAGTCATTAGATTTGTACTGCATGAAAATAGGTCAATATAGGTCGGATCAATTCAACCCGACCTACCCATTTGATACCTCTAAATATGGGTAAGCAAGGAAGGCGCGAGTACCTCCTGAGATTGAGAAACAAATAAAGATGGAGAAGTAGTATGGAAGTGTTTTGGGATAATGGAATTGGCATTTTCTGGAGGGGTGTTTTGGTCTCTTTAAAGTGCTTGAAATTAAAATAAAAAATAAAAAATGCACAATGAGGCCATTTTTTATTTACGGGTCATCGGTTCTCGGTTCGGTACGGTCCCACCTTGGAACCAGACCGAAGCGATCGGTTTGGTCCGGTTCTCGAGTGGTCCAATCATTAGATCGATCATATTTTTTTTTTTTTGTGATTTCTCGTTAACAACATATTCACCGCACCACCTCTCGTTAATAGCATCGCGTTGTCGCTAAACTTATAAATCATACTAGGGGTGATAGGTTTCATGATGGGTGGTCCCTACTCTAGAATTGAGAACCTCCTGCTAGGGACTGGTTCCGCAAAATGTGAACCATGAACCACCCACTCCTTCGATGGATCCACCCAAGAACCGAACCACCGGTCCGGTCCCGTTTCCCGGATGGATCCATGGAACCGATCCTACCGAGCACCAACATCAATTAAAAAAGAAAAAGGGAACTAGTCCGTGTTGTCTGAACATGTGGGGACGTTACCTTGAGTTGTTTGTGGTACATGGTTTCGTTCTTGCTTCTGGTGTTGTTTGGAATGTTTGGGGAGTAATTGCAGATGAAGATCCGATGAAAATTGATATAGTGGAGTTTTAGTGCACGCATTTGCGGAAAATTAGTCGTAATTCCTCTGTTTTCATTTGTTTTGAGGGGTCTATTCATCTTTAATTGGTAAAAGTAGAAAATGAGGGAATTTACTCTATTAGGAAGACTCTAATAGGCTTTTGAAAACATACGGTACCAAGTAAGAATTCGAATTAATGCGTCTTATGATCCTTCCAATTTGAATAGAAGTGGAAAGTTTCCAATTCAGTTGTGATGCCAAATGAGCAAACACGTGATTTAGTTTTAGTTGTTAATTTTGTTTTTCTGTTAAATGGTCAATTAGAGACCAACCTTATAGAGTTGAAATCTTTACCAAACTGGACTGATGGATCTGTCTTTCCTTCCGGAACATTTACATACTTGTGCTTGCTCATGCTCCCTTTTAGTGTGTCCAATTATGCCTAATTTATCTCTTGCTGGGTCATGCAGTTTAAATGTCATGCTTTCATAATGTTAGGCACCGAGTTTGTCAGATGATATTCATGCAGTCTCAGTTTGCGAAGGTTTCGCCGTTATTCATGGTTTGAAAATTTGGTTCCTAATCTTGCGGTTTTTGCAAATTATGTTGCACACTTTCTTGCTTGTAACAAAGTGGATATATATCTATATTATATAAATAGGTTTGGTCCGGTTGGATGGTTCCTACCCGAAATCGGGAACCGAACCGGTACCCGCCGGTTACCATCCAAAATCAGCCGGTTGGGTACGGTTCGGTCCGGTTTGGGTGAATCATGATTTTTTTGCTCACCCCTAAGTCATACTAGACATCTTAGGTTTAGGTTTATGTTTACATTTAGGAAATTTCTTTCAGAAAAGAAATATTATTCGGTTCGGTCTGGTCCCCCGAGAACCAAGAACCAAACCGACCTTAACCTGTTCCAATTTTATGGAACCGGGAACCGGGAACCAGAGGCGATTTCCGGTTTGGTCGGTCCATTATGCTCAACCCTACTTTGATTGACACATTTGAGGGAGTCGGGATGAAATAAAAAGACATCGAAATGATCCATGAGAAATTGAAATAATAGTTCATCTAAATGTTACTACATTTTAGGGACACTTTTAGAAAGGGATGTGCTTTTATGGTTCAAATATTATCATCTATGTGTGAATATAACTGGAAACTCCTTTTGGCCTCACTTATTAAGACTTTCCATATTTAGCCTCACTTTTTATCATAGGTTAATAAATATACAAAACATATTAATAAAATATTTAATATAACTTGACGTAGCTGTCATCATCCATTACCCTAATACCCACTTTTTATGTAACTATCCAGCTCTTCTGTATCTTCCGGCCACTTGTCTATTCTATTTTTTCTTATACGTATCCAATCGATTTTGCGCACGTGTGCAGAATGTGCATCGAAACTAGTTTTAACTATATATATATATATATAAATTAAATTAATGAAGTGTCCTTACCACCTTAATTATCTCCGTATCAAAGTCTCCCAATTTAAGCCTTTTCCATTGACTACTTCTTCCTTCTCACACGTTCCATCTATAAAAAAAAAAAAAATATGATTGATATCACGAAAAAATCCAAACTGATACACTTGTGATAAATTTATCAAAAACTAATTTTTCGAATACAAAAAAGCCCCAAGTTGGTATGCATGTGACAAATTTACTCAAAATTAATTTTTTTACGACCAAAAACCCCAAACTGGAACCCGTGACAAATTTACCATTCGTTACTTTCTATTAAATTGGGTTAATACCACGAAAACCCCAAACTAATATACCTGTCGCAAACGGAGTGTAAAAACTCCAAATTGGTACACCCGCCAACTGCCACGTGTCGTTCAACTCAACAATTTGATGGTAAAATTTAATAGAACTTAACGGATGGTAAATTTGTTATAAGTATACCACTTTGGGGGTTTTTTGTGGTCAAAAAATTAATTTGGGGTAAATTTGTCACACGTGTACCAACTTGAAATTTTCATGTTATTAACCCCGAAGAATAATTAAAAAAAAAGGATTTTTAAGCCCTTTTTATACTTTCTTCTGCTTTTTATTTCTCAATTTTCTATTTCTTTTTTCCTTTTACTAAAAAAGTTGCAATGGAGGATTCAAAGCATCTAATATCATACATGTGTGTCTATATATAACCTGATTTATTATGCGGTGACAAGATTTGATGCTCACAACTCCTGAGTGTCAAAATGTAAGCTTCATCATATAAAATATTATGACATTACCGTATGATGATTCTAAAACTTTGACAACGATCGCATGCACTGATATGAACTCGCTATTTACATTACGAAATGGCGTAAATTGTTAGTTATCTATCTTATGCTTATGAGTTCATCGTACATCTAAAGATAATAAAAGATATTTTCTTTAAAATTTCGTATTATATGGTCATAAGTTAAATGACTCCGGACCTATTATTCAAATTTAGAATGCCCCCTCGACTCTAAATTTCAGATGCATTCTATATAAAGAAAGACTAACTAGGGTTTTTATTTATTTATTTAATTAGACAGTTAGAATGCGCCCTCGACTCTCTTTATTGACGAGTCTCATATTTGCACTGCATCAAAGAAATAAAAAGATCATGTAGAAGTTTAGAGTTCTCCATAGATAAGTGCTCCGATGTGCATTTAGGATCATTGAAGCGATATATTTATCTTGTTAAATCCGTATTTGCACAACTTCAAAGAAAAAGAGAAATAAAAGCCATGCAGATGCTTGGTCATTTATAAAAGCATCTTCATAGGTAAAGTATCTCTAAGATTGCATATAGATTAATTCCGCATATTAGAAGAAAAAGTGCATTAGTTAGCTAGATTCAAGATTCAGGCTTTCATTACACATAGAACATATTTAGGGCACGCTTCAGAATGGTGGGACGGACTAGACCGGACTGGCTGTAACTATGTCGAGAGTAAGATCGAAAGGCTCGTACCCAGTCACATGTCGGTATGATCCAAGTGGTCACACACTTTTTGTTTTCGATAGAAAGTTCCAACCTAGAAAAATGCAACGTCGCCATATGATGTAGTCCCGTCACTAAGCCCTCTCGATCGATGGGTGGACTCAAGGCTACATGAGGGGAACAGTGCCCAAAAAAGTCATAAATCTAATGTATTGATACTAATTTGATCATAAATCTTTCAATTTGACCAATTTAGTTTTAAACCTTTTGCATTGGTACCAATTCCTTCTATTCGGTCAATTTTGACTGGAAATCGCTGACATGGACACCGGTCTCCTACATGGAACGATCGGCGCTAACGTTAACAATTTTTTAATTTTTTAATTTTTTTTAATCTTTTTCATTATGGTTGGCGAGGGTCGCAACCCTCGCCCAGATCGCAAGGGTCGAGCCCTCGCCGGATCTGGCGAGGGGTCGCCTGGGTGAGGGCTCAACCCTATCGGCCCTCGCCCGCGGTAGACCATGGCCCCGGGAGAGCACTGATCACAATTAAAAAAAATAAAAAAATTTGTCGACGACAGCGTTGGTTGTGCCATGTAGGACGAATGGCTTTCATGCTAGTGATTTTTGATGAAAATTGACCGGAAAAACTGAATTGGTACCAATACAAAAATTTTAGGACTAAATTGATCAAATTAAAAGATTTAGGATTAAATTGGTGTTAATATATTAGATTTATGACTTTTTTGACACTTTTTACGGCTACTTGATGAACCCTAACCTAATGAGAAAATGACATAAATGGTCCCTGAAATTGGGCCTAATGTGCAATATGATCTCTGATATTTTAATTTATTCAATATGTCCTTGAACTTGAGCTCAATGTGGTCCCTAAACTTTTAACTCAATGTGGTCCTTAAAATTTGGTATATGTTTAATTTAATCTTTGGACTATATTAAAAGATCACATTAAAAAAATTTAAACTTTAAGAATTACATTGAATAAATTAAAAATTCAAAGATCACGTTCATGGACCATTTGTGTCCCTAACCTACTTTATGGAAACGCAGAGGTGCAAGATGCGGTAGGCTAGCTCCGGGTGCAGGCGATCATTTCCCTAAGGAGAGTACAAGCGGGTGGGTTTGCCCCCCTGAAAAACCATAGGAAGCCGCCAAGCACGCCAAAAACACAAACAGCCACTGTGCAACTGCGACTCTACCTCCCCCTCTCCCTCTCCCGGTGAAGCTAAGCAGTGGCCATGGCGTCACTCCCCGCTTCGATCTCCTGTCGCTCCTCGCCGTTGGTGTCTCCGCACGCATTGCTCGGCGAAGCAGAGAAGCTGAGGAAGAGGAGCCATTTCCCTCCGTCTCGTCGCTCCGTTCTCTCTCTCCTCCCACGCTCTCACGCTTGCAGGTGCGTGTCCTCTCTGCTCTCCACTGTCGCTCGCACTTCTTGGCTCTGCTGTTTCCGTTTCTCTCCCCGGAAGTTTGCTGGAAGGACAAAAAAAGCATAGGAGAGTTAGATTCGCGTGTGTTCCTTTGTATCCAATGACCCGGTGGGAACATGGAGGCCCAAGAACTTGTGCATCGCTATTCTTCAATTTAGCGTTCTTATTTTTTTCGTTTTAATTCCATGGAAGAGCTACAACGCAGCTCCCTAATGGGAAAGATCGTATGTGTGAATGAAAGTTTCCGACTTTGCGCGTAAATGCGTGGCTATAGCCCACCAAGCATTGTTATTAGCCGCTTCACGAGCGACCAGCGTACCTCGTTGCAATGAGTATTTGCGCTCTTGCGTGCGGTCTTTTGGCATTTTTCATTACCGTTGCTAGGAATTTTCTTGTAAAGAACATCTTCGATTAGTTTGTAAGGCCTTCATTAAAGATTCGTTTTAACCCTTGAAGAAGCACTTGATTATGCACCTGTTTCTACATTTGCAGAGTAGGTGTTTTACCGTCTCTGAGAAGTAGAGATCTATCAAAGACCATTCATGCATCTGTCACAGGTTCAATTCCCTCAGCATTTGTCTCTTATTTGTGTAATTATTAGCATATATATTAATATTTCTCTTTCAATGTAATTGTCAACATACATAACATAATGGTACTCTAAACTAACTTTTTTCCCATCAACTTCTTATGTTGAATTACTGCCAAATGTTTCAGTGGATATAGCTACGGAAGAGGTTCAGCTCCCTAAAGGTGAAACATGGTCAGTTCATAAATTTGGTGGGACTTGCGTAGGAAACTCTCAGAGGATAAAGAATGTGGCCAATATAATTATGAATGATGATTCAGAACGGAAATTAGTGGTTGTCTCTGCAATGTCAAAGGTGACTGATATGATGTATGACCTTATCATTAAGGCACAGTCACGAGATGATACCTATGTGTTTGCACTAGACAATGTTTTAGAAAAACATAGATCAACGGCACTTGATCTACTTGAGGGGAACAATCTTGCAACTTTTCTATCACAGTTGGATGGCGACATCAATAACCTAAAAGCCATGCTTCGAGCAATATATATTGGTATCAAGCTCTCTCTCTCTCTCTCTGTACATTATTTGTGCCATTTGTGGATAGTACCTTAGACTTTAGCATTTCACACCTTACATTTGCATTTGGAAGATGTTGACTGTTAAAAGGGTATGACTGTCAGGTGCATCATGCATCTCAAGGAGTAGAGAATCCTTGCCACCTGTACATTTGAAAGACCCTTTGGACTGTTAAATGTTAATGATCAAAGCCTAAAGAGTGAATTTACCTAACTTTCATATCTTATGTTAGAAATTTGTTTTATTTTATTTATGTCCTCAGATTTTTCATTTCATTCATTCCATTAACATTTTTTGCCACCTTTACTTTTGTTTTGGCAACCAATGCCATCATTTCTTTGGGTGAAATCATGTTGCACACAGTAGGTTCTTAGATTGACACTCTATGCTGTCCTGCAGCTGGCCACGCAACAGAATCTTTCACAGATTTTGTCGTAGGGCATGGGGAGCTCTGGTCAGCTCAGCTGCTTTCCTCTGTCATTAAGAAGGTCTTATCATATCCACTTCCTTCTTCTGCAAATTTTTGTTGTTGATATTTGATGTGCTGATCGTAGCATCTGCTCCATGTTGTTTTTCTGCGTGCTGCAGAACGGGGTCGATTGCAAATGGATGGATACAAGGGAAGTCCTAATTGTATGTCCTACTAATTCTAATCAAGTAGATCCTGATTTCCCTGAATCTGAACAAAGACTAGAGAAATGGTACTCCCAGAATCCATCTAAGACCATAATTGCCACTGGTTTTATTGCTAGCACTCCTTATAATATTCCTACAACATTGAAAAGAGATGGGAGTGACTTCTCAGCTGCGATTATGGGTGCTCTACTTAGAGCGCGACAGGTCACTATATGGACAGACGTTGATGGTGTTTATAGCGCTGATCCAAGAAAAGGTATGTGATGGTTCTGTTCTCTTGGTCATGAGTCAAGATAGCCAATTAGAAGTTTCTGATTCTTGGAGATCGTAGTTGTATTTGGTACCAATGATAACTGGTACTGACCAGGAACTTGAGACATCTATTTGAAATGTTGGGTTTGTCTTGTTGCAGTTGGTGAGGCTGTGATACTAAAGACTCTGTCCTATCAAGAGGCTTGGGAAATGGTAAATAAGATGACCACGGGAATACCAATCAAACACCGATCTACTCTGCTTCTCATTCATTTACATTTATTTGCAGTCATACTTCGGGGCTAATGTTTTACACCCTCGCACCATAATCCCAGTGATGCGGTATGACATTCCAATAGTGATAAGAAACATCTTTAATCTCTCTGCACCTGGAACAAAGATTTGCCGTCCATCTGAGAGCGAAGATGAGGATTCTAACAAACTGGAGTCTTACGTGAAGGGATTTGCAACAATAGACAATCTGGCCCTCGTTAATGTTGAGGGGTGAGAAGACTGCATATTATGGCCAATACAAATTGTTTCCATATCCCTATTTTCAATTTATATGGGAGTTTGCAATATTTATATGCTAGAGTCTCTTTCATATCCTCTGTTTCTCCCTCCTTGCCAGAACTGGAATGGCTGGTGTTCCTGGTACTGCCAGTGCCATATTTGGTGCTGTGAAGGATGTAGGAGCCAATGTCATCATGATATCTCAGGTACCTCTATTTTCTGTTTGATGGAACTACGTTGGGTTAAGTAATGTATGATCAAGAATCTTATACGATGCACTGTAGGCTAGCAGTGAGCATTCTGTTTGTTTTGCTGTTCCTGAGAAGGAAGTTGAGGCGGTCGCTGAGGCTCTACAGTCCAGATTTCGTCAGGCTCTTCATGCTGGGCGTCTCTCAAAGGTGTTTCCATCTTTTGTAATCAGGGTTCATCTGGTGTGTTGATGCCTTATTTGGTTATGGTCACTTGTGGGGAATACCTTATGCACCTATTATTAGTTTGTATCAAATAGAGGGTGCCTGCATTTGCACATGCAAACAGAGGAAACTGACCTCAATGTTGCCGAGTGTCACAGACTCACTATAGAGAAAGCTGTGAGAATACCACAAACAATCCTGCATGATGGAAGTTTTTTGAGCAAGCCTTTAGTCTTTATGCTTTCTTTATTACTGTGTCCCTGATTCTTTATTATTGAGACTGTCTTCTAAGGCTCACCAGTTAGATAATTTGTTAGCTTTCTCCCTGTCATGAGGGAGGGAGGGAGGGAGGAGGGGAGGGAGGGAGCCATTAAGTTGCTTTTCAGTTTGGTGCCAGACTTGTAAAAGAAGTTTATGTTTTGAAATAGAGTGCATCAAATTTTGCCTCCGAATTTTGATTTTATCCTGCAGAATAAACACACTTAAGTATGTTAGTTTCTTTTTTCTCAGAATTTTGGCAATTGTCAAATTTATATATCAGTTTAGCAGGTTTTTAAATAACTCAGTTCTTTTCAGGTTCAAGTGATTCCAAACTGTAGTATATTGGCAGCAGTTGGCCAGAAAATGGCTAGTACCCCGGGAGTCAGTGCCACGCTCTTCAATGCCCTGGCAAAGGTTAGAAATTTATATATCCTCTAGGTCTGTTGTGATTGCTTGCTGAAATAAAGATAATTTGTAACTTGTCTGTTTTCTCATGTACTGATTCCGAAATTGGATTTTATTGCTTAAGTACATGCTACTTAATCTGGGAGTGTTGTCATCTTTTTAGATGTGGTCGGAGAGATTGTGTTTCTCCTTGAAGTTTAAGCAATCATGCCTCTGAAATCGTCTCTCTGATGCAGGCAAATATCAATGTTCGTGCAATAGCTCAAGGCTGCTCTGAATATAATATCACAGTAGTTGTGATGCGGGATGATTGTATAAGAGCCCTTAGGGCTGTCCACTCAAGGTTCTATCTTTCAAGGACAACGATTGCAATGGGTATCATTGGACCTGGATTAATAGGCAGCACCTTACTTGAGCAACTGAGGGATCAGGTGCATCTTGGTGATAGACTACGTTATTTAAAAGCATGTAGTATTTGCGTGTGGCGCTCATCATAGTATTAGGTAATTTAATAAGAACGCGCTGGAAGAAAATGTTGCTTTACTTAAGGTTTGGGATCATATTGTTTTTTTCCAATGTCGTATTATGAACTTTCTTTTTTCTTTTAAATTCCAGATGGTTGACAACATAATGGTAACACATGATTGAAGGGTTAAATTGTTGAACAAAGCACCAACTGTTGCGGTTAGACCTGCCTCATTTGACATTGTCCTTGAAGATCCAATAATATCTGCTACGGACTTAGTTGCGGAAGTTTTTTTTTTTTGGGTAAAGAACTTAGTTGCAGATGTTTGGTTCCTCAATGCTGGTTAAATATTATTTCTATACTATACCCAATAGATGTTTCATGATTGGGTTGACAAAGCGATATTATTACAATGTACAAAGAGAAGAGGTGGGAAAAGTTCAGCATACTTAGATCTAGGATTGTGAGAATTTTGGTGGATTAGATCATGAAGAGGGCTGTTAAGTGTATGTTTGAAAAAGGTGCTTTCTAGATTCTCATTCTTGTTGATCAAGTGGTAGGAGGGTGCCATGCTACTAAAAAACAGCTGTCACTTGATGCTATAACCCCATCAGACAAGTATGGTATAGCTTATCTGAAGTCTATTTGTTGAAAATCTAGCATAAAAGCAGCTAAATAAACGTAATGTAAGTACTTTATGGAACTCTCAGATATGCTTAGTGCATAGTGTATTCCATTTTTTCACGCTGGTTCCTGTGCAAATTTTGGCATTTTCTCTATGTATATTGTTCATGTAACAAGCACTATATCTGTTTGGCAGGCAGCTGTTCTTAAGGAAGAATTCAATATTGACTTGCGTGTCATGGGAATCACGGGATCAGGGTCGATGCTTTTGAGTGAAGCGTAAGTTACAAGACTCTGAATAAACGTTCTTACTAAACAAATCATCCAGTGAAACTTTCAAAATTAAGTACTTTCTGTAAAGCTCCGCGTGTTATTCACCTGTTGTGCTATATTATTACTGCTTCACTGTTAATTAGCAGATGACTAACCCTGTTCTCATTTCAAGCTCATTCTGGTCTGTAGCTGATTCGCATTAACAGCTAGGTATGACAATTACTTTGTCCAGTTACTAATGTGCAGCCAGCAGCATCGTCATGAATATTAGTGATATATCCTGTTTTAGTTTAATAGCTTCTATATGTTGGCCTCTTGACAGTCGAGACAGTTTTTCATACCCAAGGAGTAATTGTTCCTTACTCCTGGAGCATTGTTCCCCATGCCTGTCAACCACTGGTCATGGGGTATTATGCACTCAATAGAACTCAACTTCACATCCCAAACGGTTGAGGTGCTTTGGGAGCAAAAGTCCTGGAGTTCCTAATAAAGTTCTTCAAGTGCGATATTTTAGGTCTCATTCACTTCTAGTTTATAAGATGAAGAATGTCAGTTTCCTCATTTTGAAAATTGTGGAAATCTTAGAAATTTGTAATGATGCAGATTAGGCCTTGGGCTGGAAAATCATTGTGTAGAATGTTAAATTAGATAAGTAGATGGATCAAATAAGGACCCAACTTTATGGGAGTGTTAAAGTATAGTATTTCCCCCTGTGCCTGAATTTAGACTATTCAAATCTTTCATAAAATAGGAATGATAGGTTATCTATGATGGCCTGAATTCCTTTTGAGAAAACAAGGCACTGATTTTTCTGTTGAACTAACATAAAGGTCCACATGAGTTTGCGCACGGAACATCTGGACAAAATGTATAATTCATGCTATATTCTTGCATGACGCTTTTCCATAAATTTGCCCTGAACATTTGGAAAATAAGCTAAATTATTCAGCTTTCAACCAGTGGTTATGGTTTTGAAAGTACTCTTGTACGAAACATCATGCTTGTTCTTTAGTTCTTCCCAGCTTGTCAAATGGGCTCTAATATTCTCATTCAAATTGAACCATTAGTCAAAATCTGAATCATGCTCACTTTGATGGGCGATAAAATGGGTTCCCATACGTCAACCATCAATATCTGATAGCCTTACAATCTTTCCCTTATATATCTGTTACTAAGATGGTCGAAAGCTGCTTGTATGTAGCAGAAGTTACATTTTACACGAAAGTCATTCCACTTCTGCATTGGGGCTTTGCATCAGTTTGTTTTACTTCTCTCCAGCCATCTCTGGCCAAGTTCCAAGTTCCAAGTTCCAAGTTCCCTCTGCTTTTCGCTCCATTGTTCATCTTGCACAGAATAAAAAATTGGTGCTTAATTAGATGCGTCAGTCATTGGCATCCTCTCAAATTCCGCTAGTCTGGCTTACTAACAAATCAAAGTGTCAAAAGCTATATCATATTTCTTAACACAAATGGGACGTGGACTATTTTTGTAAATGCTACCAACAGTTATGAGATTTAATTGAAATGCATGGTTCAGAAAATGTACACACACTTATGATGGAACATCTTGTGATACAGTAATATCTTCTTCAAAGCACACCACTATCAACCTGAAAATCTTTATTTACCACCATGGTTGCGCACTAAACCTTTCTCCGGACAACTGCAATTTCTTGCTACGTGTCATCTATCAGTAAAGGGTGTAATTCTCCTATTCATGCTTATGATTTGCTGTCTATGTCTATCTGAATCATATTCAAGGGTATAACTTAGCAACACCAACCCATATGAAGTTTCTGTCTATTGTAATAGCTCAGTCGATATTTCTGGTTGTAGAGGTATTGACTTATCTAAATGGAACGAGCTCTTAAAGGAGAAAGGGGAAGTGGCTGATTTGGAGAAATTTGTTCAGCATGTGCATGGAAATGGCTTTATTCCCAATACTGTGCTAGTAGATTGTACAGCAGATTCTGTTGTTGCTAGTCATTACTACAATTGGTTGCGATGGGGAATTCATGTGATCACTCCGAATAAAAAGGCGAATTCTGGGCCACTTGATCAGGTAATTTCTCTACCAGCATCATGATGGAAAGAACAGTTGATTTTCTAGATTTGAAGATTTTATGAACGAAACAGATTCTTCATTTGTCCTGTATGACTCTTCCACTTAGCTGTTTCTTCTGGCGAATTTAATATTGAATTAAGTTTCATGTAGGTGGCATAATTGTCGAGCACTCTTTGCCTGCATCTGTGGAATGCTTGCAGTTCTATGTTACCTTCTCCATTGTCAAAAACTATTTTGACAAACGGTAGTGGATTAGAGGTTTAGGGATAGATACAAAAAGAAACAGACTAGATGAACCTAGATTAGCTGAACTGTCTCTTTGGAGACATCAATGGAATCAGCTCATAACCAATAATGGACACTGCCAGAAACCGAAATTAAAGATGATTTCACTTTCAAGATGGTCGCAGACTTTTTCTAAACAGAGCTCATTGAAAATCTTTGTTTCTTATAAAGCTGTGAATGCTATATGCTTGAATTCTATTTACAGTTTTGAACTGCCTTGTACCTGTTGCTCTTCATAGTCAGTTTTAAACAGAGCTCATTGAAAATTTTTGTTTCTTATAAAGCTGTGAATGCTATATGCTTGAATTCTATTTACAGTTTTGTAACTTCTTGTACCTATTGGTCTTCATAGTCATGTTGAGACTTTGAGTCAATGCCATGGTTCTTGTAACATCAATTATTCCCTGGGCAGTACTTGAAATTGAGAGCTCTGCAACGGCAGTCATATACTCATTACTTTTATGAAGCTACGGTTGGTGCTGGTCTCCCAATTGTTAGCACTCTACGAGGTCTTCTGGAAACTGGAGATAAAATTCTCCGTATTGAAGGCATATTTAGGTATGTTAATCTTGAACTTTCTTTTCTATATTTGCAGTTCAGGGCCTTTAGGATATTGCACGTGAAGCAAGGTATTGAATGCATGCTAGTGCCTGCAGTGTATCCTTTGTGTTGTTAAATTCTTCTTATGCTTTTGCAGTGGTACATTGAGCTATATATTCAACAACTTCATTGGCAAGCGATCGTTCAGTGAGGTGGTAGCAGAGGCAAAACAGGCAGGTTATACAGAGCCAGACCCAAGAGATGATCTCTCTGGGACAGATGTCCAAAGAAAGGTATGTGCAGCTGCATTAACTAACTGCAGTTCAGAGGATTATTACTTACTAGGAGAGTGTCTATACGCTAGAGCAGTAGTATAGCTTTGTGGTAACTGCTTTCAGGGTTATTTTAAAAAATCTTAATCTCAGATAAAAGTATGGTGCCCAATGGACACGCAGTGTGTTATTGAGGAGAAGGGGAACAAACTTACCACTGCTTGGCTGAATGGCCAGCACTACTATTGCATGTTGGCCTCTGTTTGTCCATATGTTTTTGTGTGATCTTCAATGGCTTGTTTCCATTTAAATTTGTTTTCCAAAGAGAGTTTTCTTCATTGGGAGACAGCTTTCTTAACTAATGGATCTGCAGAGCATCTGGACTGGAATTTACCTTTGTCTTTCAAACTACTCCTTTAAGGACCTAAAAAAGCGTACTTCCTCAGCACTCTGGCTGATAAATTGGTTACTTACATAATTCGTTTTAGAGTAGGTATGCATGACAATAAACTGATGCCATTACCGTCCCATGTGAATTCTTATGTTCTGGTGGATATCTTAATTGTTGTGATGGTTTTGTATGAAATAGCCCTTTTTGTTTACTTTCTCCCGAAGTTTTCTGGATTCTCAATGTAAATAATGAATTTAATTCTTTAGCCCACGGACTTTGATTTGTTTTCATTGATTTATACATGAAAACCTTAAGTTCCTGTTCCAATATCAATGCACCTCACAGAGTCTTGACAATTCAGGTGATTATTCTCGCTAGAGAATCTGGTCTGAAGCTGGAACTTTCTGATATCCCTGTGGACAATCTTGTCCCAGAACCATTAAGAGTGAGAATTCAGTTTTCCCCAATTATAGATCTTACAGTTAAATTACTGGGAATATACTTTCTGATGCATTTATCTGATTATGCTATCTAGACTAGTGCATCAGCTGAGGAGTTCATGGAGAAGCTACCGCAATTTGATCAAGAATGGACCAACAAGCTAGAGGAAGCTGAGGCTGCTGGAAAAGTGAGTATATAAACTCATAATACTGCTTAGACTATGTCCAATAGTTGCCTTCTAATGTTTGTGCTTCAATGAAACCTCTAATTTCACTAAATTTAGACGAGAGTATCTTGTGATGAAGTTCATCTGTATGTAGTTGGAAGCAAACTAAAATCAGGTGTATGAAATCTAAGTACAGTGTTCTCTTGGTCTTCCATTTGATCTACTATTATATGTACCCCTGAAATGGTTCATAGATAACATGAACACCAGCTTTACCCTTCTTTTAGATGGCAAGAAACTTTACCAGCTATAGCCAGTGCTTCCAAGGAGTTTGGGGTGTTAATTACCCCCTTCTCCTAACTTCATAGCTTCATTGAACTTCTCTTCTCCGGTGGGTATGGTAGATTCGATAATTATCCGTGTACATCCTATCATTGCATGAAGAATTCATCTTTGAAATTTCCTCTGTACTTTTTTGGCATGCTATAGTGAACTTTTCTCCTATTCTTCCTCTATGATAAACTTGTCCCATTTGCAGGTACTGAGATATGTGGGTGTAGTGGATTTGTTGAAACATAGAGGGGCGGTGGAGCAACGGACATACAAGAAGGATCACCCGTTCGCTCAACTTTCAGGCACTGACAACATAATTGCTTTCACCACTACAAGGTATAGGGAGCAGCCTTTGATAGTACGCGGGCCAGGTGCCGGGGCTCAGGTCACTGCTGGTGGCATATTCAGCGACATACTTCGGCTTGCCTCTTATCTCGGCGCCCCATCTTAGCTGAGTAAGATAGTGCCTAACGAGTCTCCTCCTCTGAGCCTGTTGATGTTGGTGACTCGATTAAGATGCTTTGTGTCGCTTTCTTTTGCTACTTTAGGCCGTCCTATGTGGTTCTCAGTGATATGGCGTTGTATGGGTTAAACTTCTGCCGTTCCTTTGAACATGTCGATTTGGTGATTAGTAGCTGCTCAAAGTGGACCTTTTTATGTGTCGGTGTAAGAATCTTACCGCAGCAGACAGTTTGGCCAAAATTGGAGCATTGCGAGATAGAAAGTGTAATTCGTCTCGGGGTCTAATTTATTAGTTATGGCGAAGTGCTGAAGTTTATTAGTGCTGTTGGTGAGACACATTCTTCTTGACTTCTGCATTTGTGAGGCTTGAGAGGGAATAAAGATAATGAATAAATCGCGATGGAATAAGAGTCGAAGTTGAGAAATTCTTATGTTCAGTCATTCCAGAAGAGAATAATATACAGGGGAAGTTCACTCTGAGGATCGTTTGTTTATTTTTTTAAAAAATGAATGATTTGAAAAATGCTTTACTTTTTTAGAATAACGCATTGATATTTCCTCGTATATTTATCGAATTTCTTTGCATTGTGTATATTGACCGTGCATTTCTTTTCATTTTTCAATGACTCAATTGACAACCTTAATGTTTTAAATTGGGAAAATTACCCAAAAAGTCATAAACCTATTGAAATTGTGTCAATTTAGTTTTAAATTATTTTTTTTGCTGATTCAGTCCTAAAATTTTTGCAATTGTGTCAATTCAGTCCATCTAATTGTCGGTTGGCAGGCGACCTAATATTTTAATAATTTTTCGAGTTTTAAAAAAATTATTTTTTAAATTTTTTTCTTTTTTGTTTTTTTCTTCTCCATCCCCTTCCTTGTTCTACCTCAGCCGGTCACTGCACCTTGGCAACTGGCCAGAGGACGATCGGCGAGGCCGAGCCTCGCTAGCCTAGATCTAGCGAGGTCTCGATCGACCTCGCCCGGCGACAGCGAGGTCCAAATCTGGGTGACGAAGATGGGGATCTAATGAATGCGGCTTTGATGTAAAAGGCAAGGAGTCTCGTGACACTCCATTGTTGTAGTCATGGCCACGGGCCGGGTTGGGCTCAGAACCAACTCGGGTCAAATCTGAAATCGGCCGGTTGATTGGGCTCGCGGTTCCAACCCGAAACCAGCTCGTGGCATAAGGGCCCGGTTACCGTTTATTCAAACCTTGAACCGAGCTCGGAACTGTGAATTTTTTTTAAAAAAAAATTTAAAAATTTTTAAAAGGCAACGGCTCTTTCTCTTTGGTGACCGTTGGCAATGGTCACCAAATAATTTTTTTTTCTTAATTAATTTCTAACTTATAATATAAATACTCATTCCCATCTCTCATTTTTTTCCACACAAATTATGTATTCATCTCAATTCTCTCAAATTCTCACTAGCTCTCAATTATTCACAACATCCAATTTATTATTTTCTTTTCTTCAATTAAGTTCTCTAATTCCTTATTTTCTTTATTTATTATCTCCTTTAATAATCCCTTACTTCAAATTCTTTTTTCTTACCCTATTTTTTTTTACATTATACTATATATTTTTTCTATATAAAAAAAAATAAAATTTGGCAAGTGGAAGTGGAAGTAGAACTAGTGGCAAAGGCACAAATAAGGTGGGGGAATCCGATTATCCTCATAGTCCTCGTGATTATGAAGATTGGGGACTCGAAGTTGATGTAGATGATGAAATCAACATTATTCCTAATATGAAGTAAGTCCAAACGCAAGAGAATTTTCATCCTCTTACCGGTATCGAAGAAATGTCAACAACAAAGGAGCGGGAGTTTACATCCGACGTATGAGACCACTTCATGAAAATTGAAAGATTTGATATAACTCAAAAAATATATGATGTAGTTTGTAAACATTGTGGGGTAAAATACAAATATAACGGTGGAGTCAGATATGAAACATTTACACGGCATCTTAAGGCGAAACATCCAACTGAAGCGGGAATTGACACCAAGCAACAATAAATTTTCGGATACGCCAATCCTAACACTCATCCTTTAGTTCGTTATAATGAAAAAACTTATAAAGAAGAATTAGGTAAATTTGTTTCTGTTGAACATTTATCATTTAGTTTTGGCGAAAGATTTAGTTTTAATCAATTTATACAAAATGCATGTGTTCCACAAGCAAAACGTGTTCTTAGAAATACACTTAAACGCATAATTAAAGATCTTTATAAAAAAGGAAAAAAGATTTACAAAACGTTTTTATGAATTTTAATGGACGTGTGCATATAGGTAGCGATATTTGAAGTGATCATTGGCAAGCTCATTCTTATGTGGGTATAACATATCATTGGATAGATGATAATTGGAATATTCAAAAAAGAGTTATTGCATTTAGAATTTTTGATGATAGGCATACGGAAAATAATATTTATAGATTAATTAGGCAAATTTTAGAAGAATATTATTTGCTTAATAAAAAATTTTCAATTGATTTTGATAATGCCGCGGCAAATACAGCTTCAATTGTTGAACTAGAAAAAATTTGTAAACCCGTTTTTTGTGGATAATCTTTTCACGTTAGATGTGTTTGTCATGTTTTTAATATATCTGTACAAGATGGTTTAAAAACTCTTGATATTTTTCTCGACCTAATAAGAATGGCAATGCAAGTTTTATGGAAACATTCCAAAAAAAAAAAATGAAAGAATGGTTTAAATTTTGTAGAGCAAATGAAAAAAAAAATCAAAAAGATTTCCAAGAGATATTCCAAATCGTTGGAATTCTACTTACGAGTTGCTTAATGAATCTTTTGCATATAAAAATTTATTATGTGCATTTATTTCAAATAATATAACTCAAATTAATTTATACTCACAAGAATGGGATATTTGTAAAAATTTTTATAGATATTTTTAAAAGTTTTTAGTGATATAACTTATACTTTGTCTGGTGTTTATTATCATACTACGCATTTATTTTTAATAGAATGTATTAGTATTTTTGAATTTTTTGAAGAAAATGAAAAATGATGATAAATTAAGTGACACTATTAGAACAATGCAAACAAAATGACTGTATTATTATAAGAAAATTCCTATTATTTATTTAGTTGCTTGTGTTTTTGATCCACGTTGCAAATTAGATGGTTTAGGTGATTATTTAAATATGTATTATGAATGTTTATATTTAATTGATGAGGTAAATATTAGAACTATACAAACAATGGTTAAAACGTAATAATAGAATTATATAATGAATTTTGTAGTACATATAATCTAGGTGATAGTGGGTCTTCTCAATCTAGTGATATACAAAGTAGGAACATATGTAAAATTAGTAGAGGGTACCAACTTCTATTGCATTGGCAAAAAAAGTAAAATGGAGCAATAGGAAGTTATTCTGAAATAGAAAGCTATCTAACCTTTTCTTTTGAATTTGATGAATCTGAAGGCAGCACAGATTTCACAATATTGGATTAGTGGAAGAGGCATTCCACATAATACCCAATTCTTACTCTAATTGCAAAATAAATTTTAGCAACCCCTTGTTCGACAGTTGGGGTAGAACAAGCATTTAACGCTAGAGGCAATATTTTGGATGAACGACGTTCAAGATTAGCTCTCGATTCGGTGGAGGCTCAAGCTTGTGTTGATGATTGGACAAAGGCTCAACAGAGACAACAAGAGATAGATCGCAATAATGAAACCGAATTCTTTGATGATGGAGATACCACCGGCACCGGTACCGGAACGGGTAGCGACGACTGAGGAAGAGGTAAGTATGGGGTTATCAAAGGTAAGAGAACTACACGGGTTTTGATTCTTCTATCCCAAGAAGATATGTAGGCGCTTAATGATAATTCATTAAGTTCAAGTCCCCCTCCTTTCCCCCCCAAATTTGATTACAATTTTCAATTTGATTACAATTTGTATTTGATAATTCATTATTTCATAATTTCATAATTTATTATTATTTTTATTTCATAATTCATTATTTGATAATTTGATTACAATTTTATTACAAATTCATTATAATTTAATTTTTAAACTAAAAAATTGTAACCGAAACCGGAGGTTCCATTTTCTGTTTTGAACCGGAACATGACCCGAAATCGGCCCGTAACCGGCGGTTCAAAATCGAAACCGAAACCGTCAAGGGCTCGATTCCGGTTCCCCCTAAATTGGAACCGGAACCAGCGATCCCCAATCTGTGGCCATGCATACATTGTTGTGTAGCTCCTCCTTTGTGGCCATGGCAGTAAAGAAGGGGGCATTGTTGTTGCAAGTCCCGACAATAGAAATAAACCCTTCACGGGTCTCTCCCACAATCATCCTTTTCCTACCCGTGGCCGTCCATCAACAAACATAAAACTCGTCAGCCCAGATCTGGATCTCGCCGTCGTCGGGTGAGGCCGGCCGAGAGCTCGCCAGATCTGGGCCCATGAGAGCCTCGCCCGGCCATGGCGAGGCCGGCGAGAGCCTCGTCGGTCGTCCTCTGGCCGGTCAGCACTGGACAGGAGGTAGAATAGGGAAGGGGATGGGGAAGAGGAAGAAAAAAAAAGAAAAAAAAGAGAAAAAAACTCAAAAAATTATTAAAATGTAAGGTTGCCGGCCAGACAAAATTCGTCGGATGTACTGAATTGGCACAATTGCAAAAGGTTTAGGACTGAATCGGCAAAAAAAAAAAGGTTTAAGATTGAATTGGCACAATTGCAATATGTTTTAGACTTTTTTGGTAATTTTCCCTTTTAAATTATAATTCCTAACGCTCAGGCAACTCGCATGCATATTTGCTAGTCAGAAAAGGAAGAAAGAGGCAGAAGACAGGTGCCATCGGGCTTGAGCCTTTGTCAATAATGGACGAGGTTCAAAACCATCCTCATCAACGAGGTATTGCAATATGGGCTTCTATTATGGTGGGCAACCAACGTGAAGTAAGACGCCATTACCTCAATGGGGTCGGCTCCGCTGGATAAGGAATGGACTCGGGCGTATGACTCTGCGTCGCGAGTTCGATTGCCCCTGTCTGCGAGTCCTGCCGATTCCTGGTGGTGCACCTGTCCGGGGCGATGCCCGCGACTTAATTGAGCCATGGACTAAGGGGGGGGGGGGGGGGGGGGGGTTCATGGTATCCTGGGGAATCAGTCAAGCGAAACTCGGACCGCTCCGCCATAAAAGGAAATGGGCTAAGGCGCCATAAAAGTGGAGCAAAAACAAGAGCACGGGAGGATCAATTTATGCAACACGATCTTACATTAAAATGATTAACTTTTTTCACGTGTGTGACCATCGTAGCTAGTAGGGGTTGTCCCGGTCCCGTATCCATCATAGCAGGCTTCGTGGAAGCTATAATTATCCAGTTCATCCAAAATTCGGAAAAATTCGAGATTACCAAGCTTACCATTATAGTCCAC
This sequence comes from Lenwebbia sp. NSW1173648, assembly GCA_029784005.1. Classification (NCBI taxonomy): domain Eukaryota; kingdom Viridiplantae; phylum Streptophyta; class Magnoliopsida; order Myrtales; family Myrtaceae; genus Lenwebbia; species Lenwebbia sp. NSW1173648. Next base: position 24,917,856 of record JARCGZ010000009.1, on the reverse strand, counting down.
CACCGTGTTGGATGATACGAATCAATTCATGAGAGGCAGCAAATGTATTAAGTCATAAGTCATAAGCTGAGCGAGAGGTACGTTTGCGACAGCAGCTAGACTTGTAAGTTGATGCTTCGTGAAACTGAAACATATTAGGGAGCTTACTATAATTTATGGTGGATGGAGGAGTAAATTGAAAAGATAGATTTTCTTTTGGGGCAAAAAGGAATATTCTTCATAGTTACACGTGGTGCTATCGCGAGGCAGAAGCAGGAACACTCCTCCTTATCGCCCCCATGGCTCCATCGTGACCAGAAACTCCACTAACATCACAGACGATCCACCAATTCATTCATGGCATTCGCATTCTGATTCCTCTCACCGCACAAACAACACCCCAGATGTTACTTGGGGCCTCCTCGTTCTCAGCCTAAAATGCACTCTCTCGGGCTGAGACCACCGCTGACCCCCTCTTCTTCATCCCCATCATCATCGTCATCATCATCTTATCCATCATCGCTCATTTACAACCTCCATTTCTCGTCCCCACCTTCCTCCTTCCTGTTCAGCTTCAGACCCAACAAGCGCTTCCACTTCCTCAAGCCATGCTCGTCCCTCAAGCAGACCAAGAAGCAGCAGCGGTCGCTCCAGAAGACGAGCGCCCCGCAGAGCCTCAAGTGGTTCTTCAGCCCCAAGGGCGACGGGGACGGCGAGAAGCGGCAGCTCAAGGGCGAGGGCGAGGGCGAGGGCGAGGGCGAGGGCGAGGGCGGTGGCGCGTTGGAAGGTGACGCGGCGGTGAAGGGGACTCTCTTGGCCGGCGTGTTGCTGGTGGGCGTGGTGGGCGGGTTCGGCGCCGTTGGGTACGTGTACAAGGACCAGATCAACGCTTTCTTGACCCAGTTCTCTACCTTCATTGACGGTAATAATGCGTCCAGTTTAATTTCTGCTTCTCTTGTCACCTGTGCATGTACGGTAGAGACAGGTTTCTGTGTGATTTTCTGTGCTCCCAATTTCTTGTGATTGCTTGTCGAAGTTGAGATTTTTGAATACTTTTATGTAGAGACATTTAGGACCCCTTAGTTGATTTTTTGCGATTGGTAATGGGGATGGGCATTCAATCAAGGGATTGATGATTGTTGTCAAGAAAGAATCAATATTGCTCTGCCTTACATTTAGGCACAGTGAAATGAATCAGTATTACCTCTGATTTCATGGAGAAGAGCTGAGGTTTTGCGACTGAATGTGATCATTTTGGACAATAGTGCTGTGGCCCGAGCTCAATCGTCGATAATCATATTGAAAAGAATATTTGATTGGCAAGAGAACAAGGGAGTTTTAGTCCTCTTCAGAGTTTCATTGGTGAAGCTTTTTTTTTTCTTTTTCTTTTTTAAATGTTTGTGTCAACAAATCGAAACTAAGATTTGTTTCCAGCCAAAAGTTAATACAACAAAATCTTTCTAATTCAACCCAATGGTCTCCTGTTTCTCTCTCTCTTAAGCATTTAAGTTGCTCGTCTCATTGTGCCACAACTTCGCTTAATCCCCTAATTAGAAGATCGCAGTCCATGGTGTCCACTGTGTTGACTCATGCTTTGGGAAGAATGAACATAGTTATGGAAGTTTCCTCCTTATGCAGGTTATTAAGGGTCAATGTGCTTGTCTAGGAGGAAGCTTTTGCATAGTAGACAAAAGCATCTCACTCAACCAGTTGATGCTTATTCAATTTTATCAAAGTGCCTGCTTGATGAAATTAGACGCCCCTTTTTCGTTCTAATGGAATTGTTAATTTGTAGTCGTGCCTTTTAAGGTGCTCAGGCTTTTTCAAAACAATCTGATCAGCAACAACATCGGGCCAAGTTAATGTCTCCCTCTATGCGACAGCTCTTCCTGCATAAGCAGTGGAAGTGCCACCAGTTCAGATACAATGCAGGAAACTGCAATGTTCTAAGCTCTCTAGCAAACCCTTTCTCAATTATCTCAGGCTCACACCCACCTATACCTATCATAACATGTCATAGTTCACATTTTACTTTGTTGGTTCACAGTTTCAGACTTGTGAGTTGGTATATTGTGAATGCATTTATCTAATTGTTGTAGACTTCTGATTCTAGGAGCACCATGGGGGGAAGTAGGGGCACTTATCTTGTTTTCTATCCTTATGTTCATGTTCACCTTTTGCAGTGTGTAGAAGTAGAATTAGTGAATTCATTTATTTCATCCAACTTCTTTTTTTTTTTTCATGTTTTTGTCACCTGTTTTTTTCCTGGCTAACATTTTGATTTCAAACTGTTTCTTCTCATTTACAGGTTATGGCCCAGCAGGATATGCTCTATTTGTAGCTGTTTATGCTGGTCTAGAAGTAAAATTTCTGTACTCTGACTTGATCATCGCCATGCGACTTGTATACTTTCCGTATTTTCATCTAAATGTTTTGATTTCCTGCTAGAATGTTTCTGGAATTTAGATGTAACCTCCTTTACTTTCCTAAGCATGCGCGCTATTCTTAGTTAAAGCAGGGGTTGGGTTTGGGTTTGCTGGTCTGAGCCACCACATCTCTCAAACTTGTCATGGCATGATACCTTTCATTTCTTGGCTTTTGGCTATGTTTTTCTACTAGCTGTTATCATGATTTCTGAATCTTCATGGGACCCATTGCTAACTGGTTCATGTCAATGTAGATACTTGCAATCCCAGCTATCCCTTTAACAATGTCAGCTGGACTTCTTTTCGGTTCAGTAATTGGCACAATCATTGTCTCCATTAGTGGAACGGTGAGTTCTGGATTCCAGAGCATGCTAATTGGTATAGTAGACATTCCTTGTTAACCCTGTTCTTATTCTGCCTCTTTCAGGTGGCTGCGAGTGTTGCTTTTCTTATTGCCAGATATTTTGCTAGGGAGCGAATTCTTAAGTTAGTTGAAGGAAATAAGAAATTTCTTGCAATTGACAAAGCTATTGGGGAAAATGGCTTCAGAGTTGTTACACTTCTGCGTCTGAGCCCTTTGCTTCCATTTTCTCTTGGGAATTATTTGTATGGACTCACATCTGTCAAATTTGTCCCATACGTATTGGGAAGGTATATGTCTTCATTGAATTTGATTATTACTAATGCCATGTATACCATTCCAAGCTTTTGTGATCCAAGAGTTTTATGGTTTAATGAGCATATGAGTGTGCAACTGCAATCTCTTGAGCAGGTTATATACGCCTGAATATTATCCTGACCAATTCAGCTGAAGGAAGTTTCGTAGTTAGTGCTATCTCTGGCCTGCTGATAAGTTGTAACAGCCAGATAGGAGATAATGGCTTTTTGTCTTCTTTGCTCTTGAGCTATCCGTAGCTCTTCTCATTTTTTTCGTCTGTATGGTTTCTAGTGGTTTGCATGTTGGATTTATCAAGTGGGGTGATAATGATCACATTGACCTGTCATGTTCTCTCACTCAATCACCATGTCAAGTAATGAAGTCCCTTATAATGTCTGTGGAATTTGTCAGACAACTCTTTTCGCTGGACTTAAAAGATATTGCTAATGTGCAAGAATAAAAAATGTGGATATAGGGATGAGCTAGATTCATGTGCATTTGGTGGATACTACTGGGAATCCTATTCTAACCCTTCCCCTCGTGTCAAATTTTTCATTACTTTGGATGCAGTTGGTTAGGGATGCTTCCGGGAACGTGGGCATATGTCAGTGCTGGTGCTTTCGGGCGAGCGATCATTGTATGTTGACCTTTGGCTTTTCCATCTTGTTATTAATTGAGTGGCTGTTACTTTATTTTATGTTTAGTCATTTGGTTGTTTTGCTCCAAAGAAACCCAATTTTTGTAAGTAGTATAGAGAAGACCCTATTATGTTTTCTTTTCTTGAATAACTGAGCAACACTTGTACTCCCTACTCAAGAAACATATGCAGTAGGACTACCCCAACAACAAGGCCAATACATGCCGATAATCAAATTTAAACAGGAGTAATGATATCGCAAGTTTACAATCGAGTACCTTAACTTTTTGTTTTTGTTTTTGTGTGCAATCAAGTTTCTCAACTTTCAAATTTAGCTCAATGTGAGATCCTTTAAAGACTGTGTCACGTAATGTGATTTTGCTTATGCGGCTCGCTTAGTTGGCAAAGTTTAAGCACAATTTTTGACGTGGCTTGCTTATTTGGCAAAAATGGTGTCATCTGCATTTAGGTGTGGTTGATGAGGGGAGAGAGAGTGCTGTCTCAAGTGGTTACTTGGATGCCAATGTAGATTGTTCATGTCTATTTACTGGCATTGGTGTCCAAGTTAGCATTTCAGTCCGCGATTTTACAGGAGACCTCACATTGACCTATATTTGAAAAGTTGAGGTAGTTGATCCAACAGAAAAAGTGTAGGTACTCAATCATAAAGTGGGGTACTGGCAGTCTCCTTAACCCTTTTATTTACCCAATTAACACTTTTTTCTGTGCATGTCATTGTAACTTTTCTACACAAGCTCTCTTATCCTTCTAGACCAGTAACTACAAACTTGACACTTTTTACAACTACATCGCCACAATGAGTGCATGTAGCATGCATCATATTATTCCCAGCCTTTCAAGTATGTCAAATAGCCCTATTGGAATTGACTATGCAGTAATCAGAGTCTTCCGTGATAAACAATATTCTGGTGTCAAGAAGCAGCCTATTAGTTGTACAAATTTCATCAGGACTAGTTTGTATGCTTTTGTATTGTGTAAGGAGATTCTTAAATAAGTGTCATCTAGGGTTGTCTAAATGTTACTTGTCGAAGTAGCTGGAAGTGTAGCACCTGCAGTTGCTAGAGCCGAGAGGCACTTATTTTTAGATGGACACCTCGAAATAGTTTCCAGGGAGTCACTGCTGGCAAAATTACCTCAGAACCTTGACGGTATACCCTGAAATGTTATTCTGTTCGAGCCTAATAATTGACAAGTGTTGTGACTGTCTTGCTTTTACTTCATTGTTCTTTTTGTATGTTTGAGCATGCTCTATTCCTTTTATTGATGAGTTCAGGTTTAAACTTCGAGCTCTTGTGGGATGGTGATGTAGTGATTATAGTAAGGCTGAATACTTTATTTGTTTATTACTATGCAATCTTTGCAGCAAGAAGAATCTGAGATTGGTTTACCGGGAGGAAATGGTCAGCTAGTGACCCTTGGGCTCGGACTTTTGGCCACAGCATTAGCGGCAACCTATGTGACCAAGCTTGCAAAGGTACTACCGACGCTCTTCTTCTTCCTTCCGTAAGCACAACTGTTGCTTGGGGGCTTAGTGTACCCAATGAGCTACTTCAATGGACAAAACGAAGAAGGGGTAATGTTTCAATACGCAATGACTGGGTCACAATTTCAGTTGACCCGTATCACTGGCAAATACTGTGATCATATTGGGCAATCCTCTCGTCTGTCGTCGAGAGTATTATATCATTATCATGATTGTTTCTGAGTTCCTGTTGGCGCATGTTAGAGATTGCTTCTTTCATATATTTGTAAGCGTGGAATCTTGTTTGGCTCTGATGTACAGTGCTAAATTTGTTTCTTGGGGACTCGGAGAAACGTTAAAACTCTTGAAACTGCATATTCTTTTACGTCACCTAACTGTTTTGCCCTGTGTTTATTGTGGTTGCGCAGGATGCCGTGAAAGACATCGAGTGATCGCCGGTCGCCGGTTAGACTGGAGGCGGGAAACTGTAAAATTAAGGATGAATTTAGCCACATGTTAAAGTAGCAAAGTCCGCATTCTCAATTTTTGATCAACTACTAACTTGCTTCCCCATTTTTGACCTTCCTGTAATTAAATGTATAGCTGGAGTTAATGATTATTTCCTTGGCTTTCTCTGGTACACCGCGCAATGCTGCTTGTGACCGGGGGAATGTCGTATCGATCAAGGAGCTACAAAACGACCCAACGGTGGGGACGGAGAAACTGCCGCATAGGTTGTCGATTTGTTTCGGCCGGGCATGTCAATGACGCTAAAAAGCCGATCGAATTTCCACTTTACGTCAAATTGGAGCATGTGCTGCATAAGTAGAACTTGATGAATTTCCACTTCTAGCCATTGACTGGTATACCTTCACCAATAGTGTTGGTAATGTTCTTCTTGAAAAGTATTTTATGTATAATCAACATCAGTGACTAATCAAGTTTTCTTCTTGAAAATGATTTTTTAGAATTAGTTTGGATAGGGTGATTAGGAAGGAAAGGAACAAGAAGATTAAATTTGTTCATAGGTAGGTTTAGAATAAGGGTGTCAATGAACAAGAAGAATAAATAAAATCTGTTCATTCTCTTACACAAAATCTCTCTAAATCTCTTCATATTTGAAGAGATTTTAAGACGTATTATCGTATCAATTCCGCTTAATTTCTCTTAATCCCTCCTCTGTCTCTTTTCCTCCTCCATTCAAAGACGATTGTGTTTTTACAGCTTGTTTTCTTCCCTATCCCAACCTCTTCTAACAAGCAAGCATAGTGCTAACTTCTTACCATTTGGATTTTCTTCTTGTCAGAATATACTCAGATCAATCCCTCTTCTTAATAAGGAAGAGCATAATCCCTCCTGGTTCTTTTCGTTTCGTTCTGTCTCTTTCCTTCCATCCAAACACCATCGTGTTTTCAGGCCTGTCCCCACCATTTCATCTTAATCTCTCCCTACAATCATGTCGTTAATTTTTTTATTTTTATGTAACCCACAAGCATCGAATTATTTCTCGCTCACTTTTTCAGATGCATAATATATTAAGTTGGGAAAAGTTTGACCATAATTGATAACAACTTCCAAATTCTTTCCTACCTTAATACTTGGGTACAATTCATATGAGCTCATGGTCACTTTAGGTTATTTTCTGGGCCACGTCATCAATCAAAAGGGCATTTCTGCTATTTCTCAAAACAAATTCTCAAGAGAAAATAATTAAAAAAAAAAGGGATAAAAAGAGATAAAAATAAATAATAATAATAATAATAAAAGGAAAAGAGCATACAAAAAATTGCAACCGCCATTTCTGGGTTGCTGGGTTGTTCTGGTTTCGCTGCTTCCACCGAACATTCAACTCCAACCTGTCCTCCTCCTCCTCCTCCTTCTTCCTCCGTTCTCTCTCTCTCTCTCCAAGCTTTTGCATTCGTCGAAGAATCTCGCTTCCGTGAAGAAAGTGCAGTGCGTCGCTGTCACGGAACCTCTGGGTCCTTATTATAATACACGAACGAGCGTAAACGATCACTTGCTTGGGGTCAACTTTCGCTTCTTCTCATTCGCGGAATGTGAGTTTGCGATTTCGTGTCGTTCGGGCCCGCGCCTCTTCTCTCTTTAATTTGGCGTTTTGGCTCGCGGTTCGAGTTTGCACCTGCGAGCAGATTGAGATTGGAGCTGAAATTGGATTTCGAAGCTGTTTTGTGGGGGCGTGGAATTGTTAATTGTGTTCGGGGACTTGGTTGATCGATTGAGGATTTTGGGTGGGAGCTGATATCATACGCGGGTCGCAGGTTACAGTTTCGGCGAGTTGAGTGAAATCACGTGACTTGGTGGTCGGCTCCCAATGGCCGATTCTGGGGCGGAGCTGGGAGGAGAGAGGGATGGGTCCGGGATTGAGGAGGCTACACCCGATTTGTTGAAGAACACGCCTTCGAACATCGCGTGGTTGGAGGATGTGATCGAGCATTGCGACGGGCGACGGAAGTACTTGGCTCAAACTCGGAGTTCCTCAGATGGCAGCGATGTCCGGTGGTATTTCTGCAAGGTCCCTTTGGCCGTGAATGGTGCGTTCTTTCTGTCCCTTCTCATTCTCTGCTTTTGTGCGCTAGTTTGTGTCATTTGTTTCTTCCATGAGTTACTTTGTGAGAGGCACGTAGAGTTACTTGATGTTAGTCTAGGAATCTATTCAAGTAAGCTGAAGCTTGAACAAACTGATCATAAGTTGCAAAGTGGAAATGAATGGGCACTCTTGTGTGTTATTGAAGCTTCGGAAATCGTGGGGAGCGTTTTAGGCATAAGAATGATCCATTTGAAGTTAGCGTTTTATTATTACATGCTTGCTTGATTTTCTATGCACATGGTGGAACCGGAGAGTATAACATTAACAAAACTAACAAAATTTAAACATGTAATTTTTACTTTACATGGTGTTTACTTGTTTTTTATGCAATTCCTTTTCTTTTGAATTGGCTGAAATTAGAATAAGTATAATCAGTGAATTTCCAGTATGCTTGTGTCAAATTGTGGAATAAGTTGAACATGTGCACTCAATGCTGGAATAAGAATACTAAATGCGAAGAAGTAATGGGTAACGCTCTCTCATAACAATAAAAAGAAGAATCATTGTTGATAACAAAACATGTATAATAAGTAGTCGAATACGCCAAATACACGTGCTCTTGATGATAGAATAAGAGTACTAGATGCAAAGAAATGAACAGGTGATGCTCTTTTGGTCATGCAATCTCGCGCAATCACTTGAGTGCATCATGCACTTATATTTATTAATGTATTGCTTCAATTTGTAAGAGTAGGTTAGATTATTTATTGTTATATACCCTTTTGTTTTTATTTTTTATTAGATATCAATTTTTTAACAATTTATCTTGACATTCTTTCTCTTTAAAAATTAAAGTTGCCATATCGGCGTATCAGGGACGTTCTGGATGGACTTGATTGCAAACTTGGGTTTCTTAGAGTATTCGGGTACATGAGAACCGTTGCAAAAATAAACTTGCACAAACAACACAACTGTCCCTTTTGTGGCAGAGTGGATGTATTTCACACTTTTGGGCCACATCCCTGTTAGTGTTTAGTCTAGTCTGGTCGCATGCTGTTGATGTTTCAGATGGCATCAATCAGTGTTTCTATGCTTCTGAGTTCTGACATCGGTTAATCCTGGAAGTGCAATAAATTGATAGCTTAAATGTTTCTATATTTGTCATATGCTTTTCCTCCAATTACTTTTTATGGTTCTTGAGTCGTATTTGACCTCTAGCTAATAATCAACTTTGTGTACTTTTTTTATTTATTTATTGCAGAGTTAGCTGCCTCTGTTCCTCGCACCGAGATAGTGGGAAAGAGTGAATATTTTCGATTTGGTATGAGAGATTCTCTGGCAATAGAAGCCTCCTTTTTGCAGGTAATTTCTTGTGTCCCCTGGTATAATTCCTCAGGATTTTTCTATTCTTTCCTAGCTAATCTAGTTGGCAATGCATTTTCCTACTTTGCCGTCTTTCATTTTGTCAAATTGGTACTTAGAAGAAGTATTTCTTAAAAAAATCCGTCCAGTATAAAATTGAGCGCATTAAGATGCTAGAGAGGGTCTTATTGAGAAACAACCATATGGGTGCCTTCTTTATCCATAGCAGACTTCTTCAATCTGTTATGGTGGCTTCTTCTGCTGATAAGTAAATAAATTGGCTGACTTCTTGTCTTCATTTTGATCGCCTTAAGTTTAGCTCATGTGCGTCATGCAAGGAATCCTTTCTCAGTTTGGCTACTGAAGGTTCTGTTTTTACTCGATTTCTGAAATGCAGAGAGAGGAGGAATTGCTATCCTGTTGGTGGAAAGAGTATGCAGAGTGTAGTGATGGTCCAAAAGCAAGGCTAATCTCAAGTACTGAGGATCCACAGTCGAGAACATCCACTGATCTGTCAGCTCAGCTATATGAAGTCGAGGAAGAGAGGGTTGGCGTTCCAGTCAAAGGAGGACTATATGAGGTATGTTTTGCTTTCAAGTCTTTTTGGGCTTCTATCACCTTGTACTGTCTCTACCTTGTTATTGTGAGAAAGGTCTTCTGAACTTTTAAATGACCAAGCAATTAGCACCTGAAACTAAGTTTATGGCTCTACTCTCTGTATCATTGATACAAGGGGCAAAAACTACTTCCTTTGTGGTAAAGTTTAAACAGATTTATTGTATTGCTTGTATTGCCCATGATGGTTGGAAAAAGATTTGAAAATGAAGCATTTCCTCGGGAGCATGTTGCATGAGACCTACACATCCACTACTCATGCAAGAAATCTTCTTCGTTGAATTGTATCACTTTCACATTTTCCATCTCTATAAAGATATCTCTGGATTTATCATGCCAGCTTATTCCTCCATGATAGCAAAATTGAATTTCTTTTGCATGTGTGTCAACATGACGTGGAATCTCTGTGATTGTGATAGGTAGACTTGGTGAGAAGACATTGTTTTCCTGTTTATTGGAATGGTGAAAACCGACGTGTCTTACGAGGGCATTGGTTTGCTCGAAAGGGAGGGCTTGATTGGTTTCCTCTCCGTGAAGATGTCGCAGAGCAGTTAGAGTTTGCATACCGTCGCCAGGTAGACAAGAGCTGTTTCTTTTGTATTTTTCACTTTTGGATAGATAAAAGATAAAATGTTGTCTTGTTACAAAATTTGTATGATATTCAAGCTTATAAGTAACTTTTACAAGAACTGTCTATCTTTCGGTTAGCAGCCATAAGATGGGAAAAGTTCTGTACATTCTTTTAGGCGAAAGGACAGTTTTTCTTTAGTTATATGTTTATTATAATGTCAGTCAAATTTGTGATTGGTTTCTCTAGGTGTGGCACAGGAGAACGTTTCAACCATCTGGATTATTTGCGGCTCGAGTTGATGTGCAAGGCTCTACCCCAGTATGAACACTTCTCTTTAGAACGACCTAGTATGAAAACAGACTAAATTTGAAGATCCATGTTGGATGTATTTACCTTTTCAGTCATTCTGCCACTGTATATGTAGGGATTGCATGCCCTTTTCACTGGAGAAGATGACACTTGGGAGGCTTGGCTAAATGTTGATTCCTCTGGTTTTACTGGTGCTATTGGTTTTTCCGGGAATGGGATAAAACTGAGGCGTGGCTTTTCTGCATCTCAGTCACCTAAACCGACACAGGTGATTTTTTTTTTGCATGCTGTTAATAATACCTTAGGACTGGGATTAAGATTTTAACTGCTGGATAATTGCCAAGTACTGTCCTGGCAAAAAAAAGAAAGATGATATTTCTGCTGGTCTTCTCAGACCATCAGCTAAATACTTTGGAACTTTAAACTTCTTTCGTGCTGGACACAGAATGATGAGAGGAGAAGTTGTGTCATAATAGCTTCTGGTTGAGGAGACTTGTATGAATTTCAGGCCAATTATCTGGTTATGTTGTACCAGCTAATCCAAATGGTGTCTTCATGTGAACTTTGATCTTCCTATTGATTTTTTCCTTTGTAAAATTAACCGACCATTCCTTGGAGAAGTTGCCGGTAGAAATTATTTTTCTCCAACTATATGAATATAAGTAGCTGCAACCATTGTCATCACCTGCGCTTCGCTGGGATTTGTCTTACTCAGTATGTTCTCGACCATTAGAATATGTGGAGAGGAGTCAGAAGCAGCCAGAAGCCTCTTCTTTTCCCCTTCTGTTCATAACCTTATCTCTTAAAATGAATGGTTAAGATGGGACAGAGAAATTTTATGATAGTTCGAGATTTTGGTTTTGAGCTGGGGGTTTGTTTCACGAGGGCAACTTGCTCTAAATGTGGTATTGAGCTTTGGAATATTGGGAATCTCTTCAATTACACCTTGTGAGATTTTGTGAGACCACAGCCAACTGTTCTAAAAGCTTAAGCTTTTAGATAAAGGCGTGGTTTAATATTTAATTATATTCTAACACTCCCCCTCACGCTTAGTCTGGTCTTTTTTGCCTAGTACTAAGCGTGGAAATATTTCATTGGGGGTCAAATAGGGGCCTGGAAATATTTGAACTTATGACCTCCTGCTCTGATACCACGTGAGATTTTGTGAGACCACAGTCAACTGTTCTGAAAGCTTAAGCTATTAGATGAAGGCGTGATTTAATATTTAATTATATTCTAACACACCTGAAGTACTAAAATCAACTTAAAAGAAAATGCTTCAAATAGTTTCGACATATAAAATGATGGATACTTCAAATAGCGCTGTGAGAAAAACTTATTTTTGGATCACAGCTCAAGTAAAGAAATTTATGGGTAAAATTTTATGAAAATCCTTACTGAACTGGCTAAGTTGGTCAATTTGTCTTTGGCTAGTGCTAAAGTACGATATTTTTGGGCTTCCCATCTTTATTATTTATGTTGAATATATGAAATCTTTGATGCTTTAACTGAGAAAGTTTCATTTGCTGCAGAATGAATTGCGTCAGCAGAAGGAGGAGCAAATGGATGATTACTGTTCACAGGTACTGCAGCATCCTGCACCTATTGCTTTGCATTGAAAATATGCATTCAGAATGTTGGCTATTGGATGCGGCAGCGAATCGTTTTCAATAAAACAATTTGGTGGAAAATAGAACTCCAGTGACTAAGCAGGGTCAGATATATGCAGTCCCAGAGCAACACTCAGTATCTGTAATTGGTGATACCTTGTCTTTTTTTTTTTTGGCCGACATTAGCGATAACTTGTTGGAAAGAACTTAACTGCAAATAACTAATCTTAGTTTTCCTTGATTGTTAGGTTTTTATAGAAATTGCAGAGGGAGTACGTAAACAATGTGTGGCAAACAGGAGATTAACAAGGGGATATTGAGATTAGAGGCTGAGAACAAAAGTCTAGAACTATGCAGGTTATAATATATATTAAACATGACTTTAGCAAGTTAGACACCGATATATTGGCACAGTTTTTGTTTCAACTAAGCTAATGGTCTACAACTTGGATGAGTTTTTTTAAATTTGGAAGCTTCTAGGATTGGGAACTTCTTCTGTGCGAAACTATTTTCCAGAACTTACACTATTTCTTCTGGAGAAGCTCACAATTTTTAGTTTCATTTGAAGATTTTGAGATTGTCACTTTCTATTGTGCTCAGTGTACCACTTCTATTTTTTTATATGGAAGGATGGAAGTGCAGACTTTTGTCAGGATTAGAACTCTAATAATCTTGTTTGGGGACATGGAAAATGGTAATCATGTCTTGATAGTTAATATGACACTGTTTTTAATATGTAGATAATTGGGAAAGCATGAGCCACTACCAAAACTATTTTTTTTTTCAGCACTATCTTCAGATTTTACTTGAAACAAATAGGGAGGATTTGAGAATTTTGCAGCATCAGATAACCATGTAGTTGACCCTCATGGATGCTTCACCAAATGTTTCCGTCTTTGCTGTTGAGATAAAGATAAACTGAGTACATTTTTATCCTCTCAAAAATCATTTTGTCATCGGCTATTGTTTTCGAAAACCTTTCTATGGATGAGGCACAACTAATTTTCTCAACAATTTGTGTATGTCTGGGGTAGCTGTGATTTAACTTTTTGACGTTACCGGTACTTTCTGTGTGCAGATCTGACTAATCTTGCATAATCTTGTACAATGTATGGTCAATAAATTTTATGATAACTCATAGTTTCAAACCGTAAATATTTGCATTCAAAGTCATATAACCAATATACACCAAAGATTGGGGAGGGGAAAAAAGGATGTCCAGCAGGAAGAATCTATCATGCACTTAGTTTTACACCACATCTTTATTTAACAGTTTAAGTTTTAAGAAAATTTGGTAGTGATCTGAATATTTGCGCATTATATCCTGCCAGTAAGTCCAATGTTTCAATATCTTCAAGTCTGTAGTTATTTCCCCATTTATAAGCAATTCACGCTTAAAGAATGTGTAGAAGCGATTAAAGTATTAGATTATGCCTTTATTTTAACAATTTAGGCTTTTAGATTGGTGGGAGTGGTTTCAAATTCCTAGAAAGATAACTGATGACTTCCACCTCGTCAGGAAGGGGAATTTTTTGAAAAAGAAGAAAAATCTTTTGATTAATATCGATTGTTTGTTGAACCCTGTGAATTACGTGAAATGAAATAAAGCGACTCGATAAGACCCCATACCTAGAGCTAACATCATATGTAGGTGCACTATTACGCGGTGAGGATTGTAACTTTCTTTCGGGAGCAGTATGGGCTAATGAGGCATGGGGGGACGTGCATACAATATGAATGGGATTAGCCGCTTCAATGGGATCTTTTATCCTGGTCAGCGATTAAACTGAAAATACATAACTCCAATTGCTATGGGAATACTGATTAGCAAACATTTATCTATCCATCCATAAGGTAGATCGGCTACTACTCCGATGCCTAAATAGTAAACATAGGTAATAAATAAGAGAATACTAAAGATTAGAGCCATTCATCTAGTGTCTAAATATATGACACATTTACAAGATCCAATTGGTAATATACTACTACTTAATCTTTGAATTTCTATTAATAATATCCAAATTTAATTTCTAGCCAATTGAAAGGATCTTATGATCAATTGACGAAATGCCTCCGGAGTTGAAAATAAATCGGATCTTCACTTACATTGGTTTTTTCAATAGGATCACCAAACCTGTCAATTGATTTACTTAGCCCACACCTATATTCTATAGAGGATTATAAATCGATTAATTTTTTTTATTTTAGGAAAGGGCCCTGCTATGAAAAAAAAAAAAGGGTTTCATGTCCGTTATACTGTTGCATTTGAGATAATGTTAAGTATATTCTATCTATTAGAGGGTCAATTGCATTGACATAACATGTAAACCATCTGTGAGTTCAGTACGCGCATCTTCCTGTTTATTGACCTCACATCAGAAAAAAAGATTCGTTTACAATGCTGTTTAATGTATCCTCTATACAATTAGTTTGTTAGGTTGAAGATAATATAAAAATATGTCCTTGATTTTAGGTTCCTGTTGGGCACTTAGTTTTTATGGTCCATGGTATCGGGCAAAGGCTGGAAAAGTCAAATTTGGTCGATGATGTCACCAACTTTCGGCATGTCACAGTAAGTCTTACTGAAGAACACTTGACTCCTTACCAACGGGATACCCAAAGGGTTCTTTTCATCCCATGCCAGGTACACAATAAGCTCTCTTATTCTTTTATATACATCTCCTTTTGGGGTTTCTAGATTAGTTATCATTAATGAAATCCTTTTGCATATCAACCCTTTGAACTATTATTTGTTAAGCAAGTGATGCTTAGAAACAGTACCACGTTATCAAATGGAAAGTCTGAGAGTTCTCAGATATTGTCAGACACCACAAACGAAACTATAGCGTATATTCATCTAATACCTTGTATTCTGTTCAGTTGCACATATGTTCTTTTCTAATTTCGGCGAGCAATCAATCTCAGTCCTCATTGTACTTGATGCATTTTCGACGTAATTACTTTGTTTGGTTTCAGTGGAGAAAGGGTTTGAAGCTCAGTGGTGAAGCAGCAGTTGACAATATTACCCTGGATGGTGTTCGTGGTTTACGTGTCACGCTGAGTGCTACTGTTCATGATGTGTTATACTATATGAGCCCTATTTATTGTCAGGATATCATAGATTCGGTATCTCTCTCTCTCTCTCTCAGAGAAAATTAAGTCACATAAACACTGCTTGTGCACACAAATTTCACATGTTTACTGTTAATGGAAGTAGTTTGTGTCGAATAATGCTGTGATATAGCTTTGTAAGTTAAATTCTCTTAAGACCACTTTTTTTTTTTTTTGGTTGAATCTTAAGACCACATTCAACAGAAGCCTTTGATTAAAGTACTTGGTGTGCAGTATATCTACATTCCGATGAATGAACACCACAAGTGCTAAATCGGATTGGAGACTCTCTGTGATTTAATTCATTCGTAAGACCCAACCATAAGTGGTCACTGGCTTGACTCATGGGGACCGGGTCTTATCCTTATGGATGGTATCAAAGCAAGACGCCTTCTAGTAGGCTTGTGATTGGAGGACAGACTAGGTCCTTAATCCGACTTGACAATGGCGTGAGTGATTGTATTGTAAAGGGGGCTCAAACAGGTGTGGCTCCTAGTAGACTTCTAGGAGAGCAGAGGGGCAGGAACGAGTGAATCACATATTAGATATGGGTATCTCTAGGCGACATGGGCTAATACTCTAGAGGATGTCAGTGCTTTCAATGGGGGAGTTTGTAACACTATAACTCCACATTGGATGTGAGAAGTTTTGTGATGTTAATAAGTAAAGACCCACCTTGAACATCCATGTCTTTGAAGTTAACAGCATTTGTACCATTAGCCTGCCTTAAACATTTCAATTCCTGGAGAAGCCTTGATCTCCTACTAGGGGGCTCAAAGTAATACACTACCATTTTTAATGGTTTTGCGACTTCACTTAAGGATATGAACATCTGTTACTGTTGTCCAATTTGCAATTTCTAAAAAATGTGAATTGGGCTATTCTGTGCAAGGTGATGAGTAGTCACTTCTTTCCAGGTCTCCAATCAGTTGAATCGATTATATCAGAAGTTTTTGAAAAGGAATCCTGGTTACAGTGGAAAGGTGTTAGATTTCTGCCTTGTGATTAGTCTTCTGTTACTTGTGGCTAGTTCAGTCAGATGTTCTAATTCTGAAAGAGTTCCTGATTAGGTTTCTATTTATGGGCATTCTTTGGGAAGTGTCCTTTCATACGACATACTTTGCCATCAAGAAAACCTATCATCTCCATTTCCAATGAACACGGTGTATAAGGAACGAAATGAGAGTGAAAAATCTTCGTCTGGTAACCAACAAGATCTGAAAAGCAAATCCTCGACAGACGTGGAACATAGAACTGTTTCATCAATGGATAAAGCCACCGAGAAGCTGTTTCCCACTATCGAGGATGAGGAGAGCACAGAGCTTTCTCCATCAGTGCATGACGAAGACTGTACTCAGGGTTCCTGTTCTGCTTCTCCTGCAAAACCAGATTCTGATGAGCTTTCTCCGTGGGTTTCTGCATCCAAACAACCAAAGAATGAGGATGATGTTCATCAAGTGCTTGATGAATCCAATAACATGCTCTCCCAAGATAGAGACGGCTTAGATGAAGCAGCAAATAGAAATTATGGATCAAAAGAAGGTAGCAAAGAAAGGTTGCATCACAGGGCATATGAAGATGCTTATGACAAGGAAAGAGTAATAGAGTTACTAAAAGAGGAGGTGGGTGTCTAAACTGAAAACGTATATTTTGCCATAAACTACCTATCTCATTGTCTTGAAACTCCGTATCTGACTGTCGTTCAGATTGATTCTCTGAAAGAAAAAATTGCTGAATTGAAATTGCAATCTTTTGGAAAGAAAGAAGATGAAGTATCGCCACAAGGTAATTATTGGTTGAGAACTGGTCATTTCATGAACCTCTTTTCATTAAGAGGAATTCTAGATTGTCTTTAACTTCTACTGCATCACTCCTTCAGGAAATTAGAAGCATAATACAGTGCAATCTATTTCTGCAGATGATTCTCCTGGGCAAAATGATGAAGCTTATAGGAGTCATACCCCTTATATCAAGTATACAAAGCTTGAGTTCAAGGTAGGGAATATGAGAAAAGATACTCCTGTCAATTGCAATTGATCAGGTTATTTTGACTCCAATGTGGGAGGTTTCTGTAGGAAATTGGAAGAATTTAATGTTAATGAGTCCTCAGTGCCAGCGAAAGTTCTAATTATTGCACTTGTATCAATTCATACTGTAGACTTGACTTTTTCATATTCTCTAGAGCATTAGTAGTTTTCGTGCTTCTCTTCCATCGTTGGAGTTCGAACAGAAGGTATTTGGCATGGTTCACTTTATTTCGTTCCTTTCAAAGTATGTCCAAAGAGCAAAGGCATTCTGCATATAGCTAGTTATTTTCATCGTGTCAATGACCAATATTCTGTTTCTTTCATTAGGTTGATACATTCTTCGCGGTCGGATCACCCCTTGGTCTCTTTCTTGCTCTTCGCAATATTCGGCTAGGAATTGGTAATGGCCTTGACTCTCATGTATATTAATTCCTTTTTTCCGCAAGGCTTCAAGCTTGTAAAATATGAAGTAGATGGATTACCAATTACTTAAAGGAAAGGCGCCAGATGTTACCATCCTGCACGTAAAAAATAAAACAAAAATAAAAGATAAGTTGCTCGTGATTTATAACAGAATTCTAACTTGTTTTTAGGATGCTCATGTTCTCTGTATCATTTCAGTCTAAAATCTCCTGTTGGCATATATGAGGAAGTGTCTAAATCTGTTAGGAACCAGGATCGAATAGCAT
This sequence comes from Lenwebbia sp. NSW1173648, assembly GCA_029784005.1. Classification (NCBI taxonomy): domain Eukaryota; kingdom Viridiplantae; phylum Streptophyta; class Magnoliopsida; order Myrtales; family Myrtaceae; genus Lenwebbia; species Lenwebbia sp. NSW1173648. Next base: position 24,899,831 of record JARCGZ010000009.1, on the reverse strand, counting down.
TGATAATAGCAATCCAACTTGGGTGTCATCACAGCCGGAGTATATCAAAGCTCTCTCATGCTCTTTAATCATTGAGCTCTTACTGCTATAGCTATTTGGTTGTCCATCTTGTCTCTTGTATGTAATGAGATTATATGCCTCTCGCTTTTTGTTGTTTTTAGGCAAAGGGAAAGACTATTGGTGTGAAGAAAACATAACTGAAGAGATGCCTGCGTGTCGTCAAATGTTCAACATTTTTCATCCTTTTGATCCAGTAGCATACAGGTTTGTTCGAGTGCCTACCTTTTGGTGCTGTGTGCATGACGTGCTGTTTAAATATATGTACGTAGATCCAACAAGCTTCCACTAATATAATGAAATAATGCAGCCTTTCACTGTACAGTACAATGAGATAATGCAGTCTTGCATTCTCATACAAGAATTAGAAAATGGAAGCTTGTTGGATTGATTGTGCCCCTTTTGTCAACACACGCCATTCATTGATTTCAAACTGGGTACTTTCATATGTATATATGTATATATACTAACATATAAATGGGTATGTTTATAACGAAATGATGCAGTCTGGCATTGTTCATACTAAGGATTAGAATATGGAGGCTTGTTTGATTGACTCCCTTTTTGTTGTCAACACACTTCATTCCTACATATTCATTTCAACTGGGTCCTTTCATTCTTGAAAGTTTGGTCTAGAATGTTACCTAGCATTAGAGTTCCTCATTTAGCAAGCACTGACATTTCCCGTGCAGAGTGGAACCGTTAGTCTGTAAGGAATACACCTACAAACGTCCTGTGATTATTCCTTACCACAGAGGTGGAAAGAGGTTGCACATTGGATTCCAGGTTGGATAAACTATCGATCATGTTGATATTGACTTTTACCAGGAAATTCCCATTTGTATTTTATCATGTTTATATTGACCTGTTCAAGCAGTTCCTGATTATATCCTTTCCTATTGTAGGAATTTACTGAAGATTTAGCTGCTCGTTCTCAGGCAATAATGGATAACCTAAACTTTGTGAGGGTGGGTTCTGTCAGACCTCTCTCTCTCTCTCTCCTCTCACACACACGCACACACGCACACTCATTATGGATGCGAACTTTTTATTGGTTGCTTATGTAACATCTATCAACTATTGGCCCTAGAGGTCAGTATTTTCTGTAGTAAGCATTTGGGAAGATCTTTTTGATCCATTCTGAAAGATGAATTTGTACTTGCCAGCATGAAAAAGGGATAGAAAAAACAGACACGATGTAGTCTTTGGTACTCTCTATCAAGTGCAGCAAACGAAAAGTATATCGAAAGAGAGATCGTAGGTTCACTGTGCAGTAAAATATGTGAGAGATGCATTATAAACAACCAGTCGTGCCCCTTTTACTTCATTAATAGGATTTCTGGCGACTACAATAACCTTTTGGCTATGCCTTGCAAGAGGGGCTGCTCGACGAGAACTGAATAAAACTCTCTATCTCTCATTTAAAAATGGCTTAAATTGTTAGCTAGACTTTTTAACTTGAATCAGCAACTATGGAGTTGTTATTTTGTTTATTTAGTCTTCTTTCATGAAGAACTGAACCATAAAATTTTGTGCTGTAATGGTCTAGCAGGTCAAGGTTCTCACATTATGCCAATCAAAAAACAGAGACTGCCTTGAAGGTAATGTACACCAAAGAAATGGTATACCCATGAATGCACACACATGATTAAGTGATGGGAAACTGTCTCTTATATATCTGCTTCATTGTGGTCCTCATGAATCTGAGTTTTTAAGCACACTGCAGAAGCAGCAGAAGATGGCCAGGAGAAACAAGAGAGATCATATGGTTCGCTTATGATGGAGCAACTAACTGGAAGTGAAGAAGGAAGGATAGATCACGTGCTTCAAGTGTGTTGTCTTACTTATTAAGTGTTTGTTTGTTTTCTTTTGTGTAGGATGAATGATGTTCTACGAATACATGTTGACCTCACATTGCCTTCACAACGAGATCTTGTCTTACTTTAAACTGTTGCTCTTTGCTGCTCGAAACCTGTCGACATTTTGTTTTGTTTTGTTTGAAGATTCTTTACTTTTTGTATATGTGGTGAAATTTTTCTCTATGTCACTCTTAGTGGTAAGCACGCCTGAAAATTGATGTGAATATAATGAGATGTGTTAGAGGACGAGAGTTGTGATCAGAAAGTGGTTTATCCTAAATTTCAAGTAAGTGGTGAAATGATGCAGCCAAGAAATCTCCTTTTCTGTAGGTTGTCCTTAAGATCTTGTAGACTAGGTATTTATTGTATTCCTGGTGTAAATAGACAAGCTTAAGATGTCTTCTACATGTTGAGTCAATTATTTGTTTTAGTTCTCATTCCAATTGTAATCTCCCTGAATGTGTTGGTCCTGAAAGAATTTGGTTGTATCTTTACATTTTTTATGTTTCAAAATATGCAGTCTTTTCTAGTGTTTGAGATTAGAGCCTTCCTCGTATGAGTGTTTTGTCATAGCATTTTCGGTCTTGAGTATATATTGTTGTGGCTGCGTTGTTGTTAAGTATTCCTGTCAGCTCATGTTTTATTGCTCGTATTATCCTAATGCTAGTTATTTTACCTGGGTTGCAGGATAAGACATTTCAACATCCTTATATATCGGCCCTGGGTTCGCATACGTACGTATTAAGACATAATGTCCGAGTTCTAAGTACTTTGGGTCTTCTAAGCACTTAGATGTTTTTGTGCATTGTTCATATTCTTGAGTTTTGTTCGATTCTCTTCGTAGGTAATGTGGAAACTGCTAAAAGTTGTTTCATGCATATGTTGCTTCGCAATATTGGCATTCTGCCTTTTTATGTTTGCAAGCATGAAAAGATGCACCCATTTACCAATGACTTACCTGACGTTGCATTTATCTTTTCATATGGATGATGCAGAAATTATTGGAGGGATCACGACACTGCCCTATTTATATTGAAACACTTGTATCGAGAAATACCCGAGGAACGATATTTCTCTCGAGACCCTGAAGTATCTGGCCCAAAAAGTGGGGTTGGTGGCACAGGTGGGCGCGAAGTTAGAGAGGCTGCTGAAGAAGAGCTTCCCTTGACATTTTCGGACAGCATCTTAGTCAGAAGCTTCTCTAAGAAAGCTAAAAAAGTCGTGAAACCTTGAACAATCGTGCACATGCCATACATAACCAAACAGCAAATGCAGATGCCTTCTGGATGGAGCAATTTCTGACAGCACCAAAGCGGCATTTGCACAAACTAGCAACAACTGACTTTCGGGCCATCAGCCATACGTTTGAGTGCCACGACGAGCTGCAGGGACTTTCCATTATCTGTGGTATAGCGTTGGCCCTCAACTGTACACGGCATAGCCTGTTGCTTTAGTATAGTTTGCTTGGTATCTTTTGCTTTCAGTGCCCGTCCAGTACATAAAAACGCGGAAGTGGGTTCAGACTGCCGCAGGAAAATTGATCGCTTGTGTTGGATACAGTTTGTTGTGCAAAATAATTAGGAGGGTTGCTTGTATAGACATACACACACGTTGAAATGTAAAACTCACGTACCAAAGAAGTTCCCTCTTTCCACGTGTACAAATGATTACAAGATTGTGTAAATGGAAGGGGCTTTTCTTTCCTCCTCCTGCCTCAGAAAATTCTCGTGTAATTTTACTCTATTTTTAAGAACAATTCCAGTCATTTTTGTCAAGTCAAATCTCTTGGGCTATGTCGGGAAAGTTAAGTTCCTGAGACAGCAAAGGAAAGAAAATGCTCCTTCCTTTTTGAGACTTGTCAAACTCTGACGGCATTCGAAAAGGCTTCATCGGATGCCAAAAGCCCCAGCACGAACGATACTAAAAAATTGGGTAATGCCACGAAATTAGAGCCTAGATTGTTTGATTAATCTCGTGCTTACAATTGATAAATTTCATAGTAAAATGTAAAGATCATACAAAACACGACCATCCATCAAGAGAGTAACTATCCAGAAACGAACGTTTCGTTTACCCATATCATGCTCTATTGTGAATATTTACATTCCGCCTCAACGCTTATTTCATCCATCAATCAATGATTTCAAAAAAGGACACTAATTCCTTAAAGTCACCGATCGATCGATCGATCGATGACACGTGATTATTTTCTGATATGTTTTTGTATTTGGTGAAAAAAATTATCAAAAAAGTCGTTAATTTGTTGTGTGGATGCCAGTTTAGTCCTAAACCATTTGATAATTTGTCAATGTAGTCATTCTGGCCAATTTTGGTCGAAATTGCTGATGTGGATATCTGTCTCTTACGTGACACGACGGGAAAATTGTCAAAAAAGTTCTAAACCCTTCATACTTTTACCAATTTAGTCATAAACCTTTTAGTTTACCGATTTAGTTCTAAACCTTTTCACCTTTTTTCAATTCAGTCCTATTTGCCGGAATCGCTGACGTGGATGCCGGTCGTCCTACGTGACACCGCCGGCACCGAAGTGGATAATTTTTAATAATATTTTTATATTTTTATAAAAAAATCGATTTTTATTTTTATTTTTTTCCTTTTTTTTCTTCTTTGGCTTCAAGGCCGGCGACCTCGCTAGATTAGGGCCGACAGGGGTTGTCGGCTGCGACCCCCTTGCCCGCGGCCACAAGGGCTTCGCGGCCCTTGCCCAGGGTCCGGCGGGGGTCGCCAGCCTCTGGTTCAAAAAGAAAAAAAAAACAAAGAAAAAAGATTCAAAATTTTAAAAAAGTCGAAAAAGTCATTAAAAAGTATTAAAAATTATTCACGTCAGCGCCGGCGATGCCACGTCAGCGATTTCAGGCAAATAGGATTGAATCGACAAAAGGTGAAAAAGTTTAGGACTGTATTGACAAAAGTGTGAACGGTTTAGGACTTTTTAAATAATTTTCCCTAACACGGCTGGATGGCTGGCGTTGACGGAGACAGTTTTTGCAATTTTCTTCAAATTAAAAAATTTATGACGGCATTGACATTCGCATTATAGGCCTAAGATATGATTAGACATACCTAAATTCGATTATATATATATATATATATAAAAGCAATATCATGAGTGCATGCAAACTGGAACGTCAAATACCAGTTCACTAAAAAGTACAGGTCAAAGTTGATGACTTTCTATATAAACGAGTTGCGTCTGAAAAGACATCTTCGAACTATATTGAAAACGGGGGCTGGCCGCCCAGATTCTGAGGTTTGTCTCCCTCACGTTGTTCATCTTTAGTCTGAATGTGGACATGCGATCCATCCAGATTCTTGATTGTCTCGACGCCTGTCCATTTTTCGATGTGGACCTACTACTATTATTATTATTATTATATCAATTTATACATCTAATATCTGTACAGCACATACCATTATTTAACCTCCGTTTCTTTCGTAAAAAATAATTAAATTTAAAAATATTCTTATAAAAATAATAATTTTTATTTGCATAGAATTAGTCAATAAAAAATATTTTCATTATTAAAAATAATATATATTTAAATATTTTCGTGAACAATACAAAATAGTCTTTGTTCGTTCAATTTGTAAGTGATACAAATTGAAAATTATATATATATGTTTGGATTCTGGAACTTGTTTCCTCGTGTGGGAAGATGTGGACTTTTCTGTCCTCTCTTCAGGTTCCACCCTTTTTGACCATAAAATGAGTCAATAAAGTACCAAGTTTGAATTAACGCCCTTACGGGATACCCCTATGATTAACTCTTTCGAAAAATCTCTCGCTTTTGTCTGTCCATACTGATTCTCATATTTTATCTTTCGGCGCATAGATATGCACTTTCTAATAAGTCATCTATCCTGATAATATTTTTACCAGAACGCGCTACGCTGTCGTTAGAAGCTGCCTCTTGCGAGTCGATTTTAACTTCACATATATAATTTAGGAATGCTATCTTTATGTTCGATGCGCAACTCGATTCTTTCTTACTCTCTTCGCCATCCTAGAAGTCTGTCTGAAATCGATTCATGTTCAGGCTCTCTAAAGCCCTGGCGATCACCTAGAAAGCACAGATACTCTCCGGAGACCTCTGTGTCGGTGTCAGATTTTCGACACGTGATCAACTCTTCCGACACACTAGAGAAACGCGTGTCGGACATCCCGACACGCCAAATCCGACACGCGCGGGTCAGTTTTGAAGTTTTTTAAGTTTTTATTGGTAAAAATGGAAATTAAAAAATTAAAAATTTATAAAAACCTAATATTCTAAAAAAAATCTACAAACATAATCGGCTTAGCCTTATTGTTTAATGATGGAATGTGCATTGGTTGTTTTTTTCCCTCCAAATTTTATGAATTATTAGAATGGAATGTAGTTGAATTTGTCAATTCGAAACAATGAATGATACTAACAAACGGTGAATTAATGGTTTTAGTGTAAATTCATTATAGGCTCTCTTTTTATTATTCGTTTATTCGTGGATTTGAATCAAATTAACTTGATTAAAATAGCCATAAAATAATACATTTAATATTCAACGTGTCCCAACGTGTCGAAATTCTCTATTTTTGAGAAATGACGTGTCGGCCTGTCGTGTTGTGTCGCGTGTCGATATTGGTGTCAGTGCTACTTAGGCGATCAACCCCACCGATCGAATACATGCCCCAAAGTGACGTTTGAATTGATACCCTAAAGTGAAAAATAAAATAAAAATTAATAATCACGAAAGGAACATTTTTAAGTAAGTTAATCGTAGTTAACATATTATAAGTACATGCCATAAATCATTATCACCGGCATAACAAATTATTTTAATTAAGGCACAGTCAGAGATGACGAAGTAATGTTTACATAATAGAGGCGACGATTTTGTTCGTGAGTCAAATGCTACAATTACCACGAAAATGTATAAATTCCTGTGAATCCGCATGTTATATCATATCACGTTCGAATTTTTTCTGAAATTGCATTTTGTTTTATGCCATGTTCATATCGCGAAAATGTCAGCATTAACGTTTTATAGAAAAAGTTGACCGTAGGAAAGGGAAACATAAATTATTATTTCAACAAATATATCAAGTCTGTTCATAGTCAAAGTTACTGCAAACGACTATAAAGCAATAATTTAAATACCTGCTAAGAAAAGTTGAGGAACCTTAAAACGGCGACTAATATACATCACGAAAGTGAATACCTCGCTATATACCAAAAACTACATGCTTCTATTGGGATGGTTATCAAGATGAAATTCACGGAAAGCAAGCCGGAGAATCGAAGATCAAGCTTGCAAAAGAAAGTTCAGTCGGATCACTTGGCCAAGAACGCCGCATACGATCGAGACGGAGGAGAATCGACGAGCGAACCGAAGGAAACAATTGAGAAAATTCACGAACAATCTTAATTAGGATTCCATTTGGGGTTTCTGATTTTGAGGGATATATTCATTTTTGTCGTTGTCCTTGCTCTAGCCGTTAGAAAAAGTCGGCCAATGAAAATTTGGCCGGTCGGTGAGTTTAGACCTTGTTTTAAATCAAATTACCCTTTTTTCGGGGACATGTCGTCTCATGATTCTACTTTAACCCCTTTTTGTTTTTTCTTTCTTTTCTACTTTGACCCTTAACGACGTTAAAAATAAGTCGGAAGTTTCCGGCGACGCACTTGCTGACGTAATCTGGGCAGTGTCTTGGAAACAAAATTGAATTAGACCAGTCCATGAATGCAGAGTCTCTCTGTGTCTCTCTCTCGATGGATGGGAGTGGAGGGACCTTCTTCGTTGATGGTTTCATAGTGCAGTGCTATTATAAAAAGCGGATCAAATGGAATGCTGATTCTCTCAATTTGCGACCATAATCGAGTGAAAAGTGGAAGCTTTTAAGCTCAGGAACACCATCTTCAGGACACGAGAGAGAGAGAGAGAGAGAGAGAGAGAGAGAGAGAGAGAGAGAGAGATTCAACAACACTCTCAACATGTCTGCCCAAGAAATCCCCGCTCCTCCTCTCCTCACTCCTTACAAACTGGGAAGATTCGATCTTTCTCACAGGTTCGCATCTTCTTGTTCTTGAATTTCTTTTTCATTTTGCAGTCCTGTTTCGTTCTTGCTCTTCATGCCGTCTACCGTTCCGCTCAGTTGGAGTTCCCTTGATCTTTCCCATCAAATGGGAAAGCTTTGTTGTGGTTATGGCGTGTCAAAATTTGATCTTTACATCAGACGTTGAATCTGGGAAGTTAACGGGGTGTCCCAAATTGTGAATCTCGACAGCTAGAACAAGTTAAACGAGAAATTTATACTCTGTCATAAAGACTAGGAAATTTAAGGTAACTTGAACATGCATTTCGGTGATCAAATGAGCATACAGACTCCTAAATGTTTGAAAGAGTGTTATTGATGCTGCAAGTAGATCATTTGGTAATTCTTCCTCATGATGGATCAATTTATCTGTCGTTTCACTTGCTTATGATTCGCTGCTTCATTCTTTCCTAGCGCATAGGCTGCATGTACTGTACTGTAGTAATGGGTGAGATTGCTTCTCTGATCAAGCATTACTCCAGTACGTCAATCAGGTTTTGATTTCGTACATAGTACATAGAAAGATTGGTTGCCGCATGCCTAAACCCTTTTTGACTTGATCTTACTTTCTTATAGTTTTCTCTGTAATTTGGGTTTTCATAGAATGCCACTTCCCTTTACTCCCTGTACACAATCTGAAGCCATTTTGTTAAACTATAGAGAGCGACTTGCTTTTTTCTTCTTCGTGCTCAAATCTCTCATTCCTGTGTTCTTTTACGTTTCCGGCAATGGGGTTTGAACCCCGAGTCTTCGCCACAGCCCACTGCCGCTGGACGGAAAGCCTATGGCTCCCGTATTCTTCCGTATTTGACGAAGTTTTGATGCCATATCTCTGGTTAAAAGCTGCATCATTGGTTTAGACTGTTAAATGGTTTGACATGCTGAAACAGAGCTAGTCGTCATATTGCTAAGCTTTCGGCAATAACTGGTAGTTGTTACACACCAACTATAATACTGGAGTGCAGGTGCTTCAGTAGTGTTGCTCTATCGGTAGCGTAAATGGTTAGCAAACCATTGTTGAGTTCGTTAGAATAGCGAAAAGGATCTTATTTTTCTCTTGTATTTGAAGCTTTTCCAAAGTTCAAGCAGAAACAGATCATCTAATAAACTGCATTTTCGGAACTTCTATTTTTCAGAGTTGTTCTTGCACCATTGACCAGACAAAGATCTTACAAGAATGTTCCTCAGCCACACGCCATATTGTACTATTCTCAGAGGACCTCTAAAGGTGGCCTTCTCATTACCGAAGCCACAGGAGTCTCTGACACTGCACAAGGGTAATCAACCTCACTTGTTGAGCCAATCGACTTTGCCTAGCATGTGAGGTTCTACTTTTTTCCCCAAGCACGAGTTTAACTTCCTGCACCTGTTTCTTCAGGTATCCAGATACACCTGGCATATGGACAAAAGAGCAAGTTGAGGCTTGGAAGCCCATTGTAGATGCTGTTCATGCCAAAGGTGGTATCTTCTTTTGTCAGATCTGGCATGTGGGGAGGGTCTCAAATACAGGTTTGTTTGTATTCCATTTGCCATATGAATACTGCTTTTAAATAATTGGCGCAAAAGAAATGCTCAATTTGATTTTCAACTCGATGCAAATTGACTGTGATTTTCAACCGATGGAGTTTGAACCCCTGCTTAGAACTTTTAGACATGCAAGTAATCGATGACGTCTATACACAATGAGGAGAAAAGTTTGCATAGGCTTGCTGACTATACTTTTGTACAAACGATATGTCTTGTCTGCTTGAGCTCTGTTGCTGGTTTTATTTGCATCTTCATTAAAATGATTAGGGGCTATGAGTCTTTATGACGTATAAAGTGTTATCACGTATAAGTTTTGGAAGTGGTGTAGGTCAAATTCTTCTGGATGGATTGATGTTGTCCTTGAAAGAAAATGACTAGATGAGATGAAGCCAGTATATACTGGAACAGGACCGTTTTTCTAAGTAGCAATTAGCATGATCTCTCTATTTATTGCATCTGGGTTTTTTTTTTTCTGCAGGTTTTCAGCCAAATGGGCAAGCTCCAATCTCATCCAGTGACAAGCCATTGACTCCTCAACTTCGAAGTAACGGCATTGATGTTGCTCGGTTCACAGCACCAAGGCGTCTAAGGACTGATGAAATTCCAAACATTGTCAATGACTTCAGACTTGCTGCAAGGAATGCTATAGAAGCTGGTATATCCTTTTCCATTTTCTGTTCTTCTTTTAAGTCAAAAATGGCAGGTTTACTACAATGAGTTTGGTTAGAACAGTGTGGTTTTTGTCATCTGAACCTGTGTAAGAGTATGGCCAGGAAAAAGAAAAGGCTGTATAAGAGACCGAAGAAAGTTTTAATCACATGACAATGATCTACATATATCTAAAGCCTCAGCAGATCTGAATATCATGGGTACGAGAAATGTTCAAAAGTATACATATCACTTAATGTTTCTCTAGGTGGCAAAAAAATGAAGTAGCTGGTAACGGCAAAAAGGAAACTATGTGGACAATATTGTTGAGTTGGCTTTAGAATCTACATTTTAGTGCATAACAATCTAAGAAGTATGTGATTTCAGTTCCATACATTTGATCATATTAGCTTTCATTAAATGCCAATTCTTGCTTTATGGTACTAACTCGTGTGATGCCTGTTTTGTATGCACGATATAGGTTTTGACGGTGTTGAAATACACGGTGCTCATGGCTACTTAATAGAACAATTCATGAAAGACCAGGTGAACGACAGAACGGACCAGTATGGAGGTTCTCTGGAGAACCGGTGTCGTTTCGCTGTCGAGATCGTGGAGGCCATTGTTAATGAAATAGGCACAGACAGAGTCGGGATCAGGCTTTCCCCTTTCGCAACCTACTCGGAAGCAGGAGACTCGAACCCCAAAGCACTAGGACAGTACATGGTTGAACGATTAAATAAGTATGGGATCCTTTACTGCCACATGGTTGAGCCGAGAATGAAGACCGTGGGCGAAATAAGCCAATGTCCGCACACTCTTGTGCCGATGAGGAACTTGTTCAAGGGAACTTTCATTGTAGCTGGGGGTTACACCCAGGAAGATGGAAACGGTGCTGTGGCCGAGAACCGTGCGGATCTTGTTGCTTACGGCCGTTTTTTCTTGGCCAATCCGGATTTGCCTAAGAGGTTTGAATTGGACGCACCTCTGAATAAGTATGATAGAGAGACGTTCTACGTATCCGACCCGGTGATTGGGTACACCGACTATCCATTCCTGGAGGGCACAGCTTAAGTCACTGCCGGCTTAAGTCACTGCTGGACACGACTTGGAATAAAACAGCTCATCATTGATTCTTGCCTACTTTTAAGTAGCTGGTGAGACTTTTCTTACGTTTGTACTTCCACTGCATTGATGCGTATAACACGAAAAGAATTTGTATGTCTTGATACAATGACGGGGCATAACACGAAAAAATTTGTTTGTCGAGATACAATGACACTGACGGGGCACGGACCGATCAATGAATTGCTTGATGTGGAATAGTTTGGCATCTGTTCATTTTTATGGATTGTATGAGAATGTGATCGTCGTCCTATGATTTGTTACTGCACGGTTTAGCACCATTGAGCTAAGAGATGGTTAGTTTAAAAGTTTCCAATTTGGGAGAATCCGCTCCGATAGGCACGAGATTAAGTGTCGACAGGTTTCCCAATATTGTACAACATGTTCAAAGATGACCGCGATAAGCATATAGCATCATCTAGACCTGTCAAAATGGGTCGTAAACATATTTTTGAACCTATATATGATGGGCTGGTTGTTATATGAGTTAGTTATATTCGGTAAATGGGTTATAAATGGGTTTAAGACTCCAATCCACTCATATGACTCCCTTTATTCTCTCGCTCTCACTCGATCTGGCGCTTGCTCACTTGGCACTCTCACCTTTAATTTGGATATGCATTTTTTTTAGATTGGATTAAATATGGAAGTATTTTAGAAATATGAGTCAAGTCAAGTATGAGTTGGGTAGGGATAGGGTCGGGCTAGGTATAGGTAACTAGAATTGCATTGCATGAAAATTGGTCAAAACGGGTTAAATTGGTTGGGTCGGACCACTTTCTATCCGACTTGACCCGACCCATCCATTTGATGGGTCTAGCGGCATCTTACAAGGGCCGTTCATTGATGGCGGAGTGTCAAGTCTCAAAAGAAAACTTCGAAACATGAAAAGAAGACAAAAACACAGAGGAAGGGGGTATGCCTGGTAAGATGATGAAGCTCGTCTGCGATGAAGAGGAACAAGAATTGAAGGTGAATCAATGACAACCGCATTGAGACCTTGGAATTTCTGGAGCATTCTCTTCCCAATCGGCCCACTAATTTCATATGGGCTCGTTAGTCAACTCCATATTATATCCGCAAACTACTAGCAAATAAGTGCAAACAAGGGTCAGAAATTGCTAAATTAACCAATTAAAAGATTAAAAGAAAATTTTCCATTTGCCTAAACAAATTTTCATTGGCATTTACCCAAACGAAATTTTATTCACCAAAGTTGTTTCCAAGCTAGACTTGAGAAATTTCCTTCTGTTTTTTTTTTTTTGGAATTTACATTCGACTGTCGAAAGACATTATTGAAAGTGCGACTACAATATGGACGCCACATCATCTTCTAAGATAAGCCAAGTTCGAGTAATTCCCTATCGAGTGACCGATGGATCTACGGATTAAGTTATCTTAATCGCGGACTAGCCCTAAGAAGATCAGCTTATGCATCGACAGCGAGCATTGTCTAATCTTGTATTAGATAATATTCAAATAGGGCAGCTTGGTAAATAAAAAAGAAAATTTTAAAAAGAAAAAGAAAAAGAAAAACATGACCGGGTGTGAACCCTCTTTAAGGAATCGCATTGAATAAAAGCGAATAGCCCCCACAAAGGAATCTCTTGGATTTGATTGGCTGTTTTATTGATGGGCTTAATTATAGCTTAATCAACTTACTTTGAGCATCTGATGTGTTAAATTATCCAGGGACAGCATACCTTTTTTTTGTGTGTGTGCTTCTGGATAACTATAATCTAATTAATCTGTCAGATGATTGGACGTATCTCATGTTACATGTCAAAGCAAATGCGGAGGCTAATCACATTCCACTCATATATATTTATGTAATCAAGCTTGTTAATTTTTCTTTTTGATAAGAATAATATCAAGTATGAATGCCGGAATCGTGATGAGAGCATCGTTCTCGCTAATGTGAAAGAGGACATCTTCCGACGACATTTGGCATTTGAGTGATGTCCCTTGTCGTCCCCCGAATTCTTTGTTCGCCGCCCCATTTTACAGTGACGGATTAGATCATTTAGAGCATTCCCTAGCTCGGTAAGAGGTGATATATCAAAGCTGCTAAAACTGAGTATACAACTAGCTATTCAAAAAGCTCAAATGGATCGAGGGCCACGGCATTCTATCTTAACCTTAAAAATCTGTGGGCAACTAATTATGCCGTAACATCGGAGTGTTGCTTCTACTTAACAAGTTGAATGAAATATCGATAAGTTTGAGTTGGTACTTGGTACAGATTTATAAACACAATTCCAATTTTAAACCTTTTCAAATCGTCTAGTCAAGAGTCATTATTCGGGTCATTTTGCGCTATTCAAGTGGAATTTCGCCATTACATGTCAAAGGGTAACCCTAAAAGGACAATAACTAAAGCTCTATAGATTAAAAAAAATAACTTTTCACTCATCAAATATCAATGACTCATTCGTACGGTTAGCAACATTTCTTACCAAACAACCATTATATTGAGTAATTTACAGCACTTTTAGGAACTTTCCATATTAGAAAAAGAAGGGTTTACGAATTTGCTATCAAAACTTAATAAATTCTCTAGATCGAGAATGGTAAGTTTTGATGTCTCAAAAGTTCAAGTTTTAGACAGACAAGGCTAGCTTAGAGAGTAAGTAGCTAAGTAGCTAGGGTTGTTCCGACACCATAGTGGTTAGTTGCCAAATGCATGCTTTGTCGAAAAGTAAATTTTTTTCTAAGCATACTTGGATTGATTCATCCCCTCATCGCATTTTATGTACTGTTTGCTTTAATGCATGCAAAGACAAAATATCATTGGTTAGATTCTAATGGGAAATAATGTTCGTTTTACAGTGACACATCTTTATCGGGAAACAAACTAATTAGTCCTAAACTTATTATAAGGTGTCAATTCAGTCTTATACTTTTCAACTTTGCTTATTTATTCCTAAACCTTTGTCCAAAATTCCAATAGAGTCCTTCTCGGCAATTGTTTCCCGAAAATAGGCGACGTGGTGGTCCAGTCATTGCCTGTCGTCCTACGTGGCACATAGCCACGTCAGTTTATTCAAGCGAAAATTGGCCGGAAGGACTATTGGAATATCGTGCAAAAATTTAAGACTAAATTGGCAAAATTGAAAAGTTAAAATTGAATTAGCATCAATACGATAAGTGTAGGACTGTTTAGATAATCTCCTTTAAATATCACATATGTCAAGATCCTCTACTCGATTTTCCCAGTAGTTCTTCTGTTTCTTTTTTGCCCTTCGCTTCCCCAAAGGTTTGATAGAGCTATTTGGTTGATTCAATTTTCTGTTTTTTTTTTCCCTTAATCTATAGCACCATCGCGTTCATGTAACGAAGACTCTTTAATATATTACCAAGACACACACAGAGAGAGAAAACGAGTGAAGAAAAGATCAAATGAACATCATTCTATGTAGAGAAAAATTCACAGGCAACTCTTTACTGTTTAATTTAAGATCGACCAACATATATTATAAACTCGATAGGATTCACGTAGATCAAAATCTCCGAGTAACAAGTCAGGCTGACCTTAGGGCTCGGCTCGGTTCGATCCAATCGGGTGATCATCTCTAGTTTATCCAGACTCATGGACACAGGCTTTACCCGTTAACCGGGAGAGATTCTGATTAATTCTGAAATTAGCTTGCATTACCAATGAAAGCGGATTTGTACCTAAAGTGAACAATTTATTGCAATGCACTTTCTTCATGTGAAACTACCAATAACAAACTGTCCAAATGAAGACAAGCCCCAAGTTCCAATAAATGTTGGAATGTCTGACAACACAGGTAAGATGTTCTAACTTTCCCCCTTTTCTCTTGAACTACTATAGCCACAAGTCGTGGCCTCTCTTTAGTTATCGTACTGTTATAGCATGTGAAGAGATCTTTCCATTGTTGCGTTTCCTAGCCTTTCATTAATCAATTTAACTAAAGTTTCTTAAGCCAAATTGCTCTGCACTTTCTAGCTGAAAGCATAATTAGTCCTCGGGGACCTATCGTTGAGGATATTGCGATCAAGAACAGTACACCCAACTGAGTTTTTAGCTCGGTTTATAAATGCCAACTTGCTGGGAATTGTCACTTCAGGGCAGGCCTTGGAAAAGTCTAATGCAAGAATGAAAGAGACACCAGAACAGAAAAAGGAAAGATAAAGAACATACAAGGAAAGGCCATGATGTGCATATACAAGTTATTATTGCGTAAAGTTGTACGAAATTCAAAATATTTTAGATGTGAATGAATCTTTTGCATGTAAACTTTGGTCCATCATGATGCTTTTGGACACAGCAGCTGATTTTAAGGCTGCTCTCTCTTTTTGGGGGACTTTGTATGATGCCCGATAAAGTCCGCATTTTCTTATCCCTAAAAACACTAACATCTTTGTCTATAGGCATACGGCTCTATTGCTAAAGGGATTTGGGGAGGGGGTGGGGACGCTAGTATCATAGGTGTGGGATTTGATTCTCGCGTTTTGCAAAGAAGCAGGTAAGGGTTTGATGCGTAGCACGATGTTGTTAAACATTCTCACATTGAGACTCATCCATCTAAGTTTCGGTTCGGGGAAATTACCATAAAAGTCCTAAGTCTATTGCACTTATGACAATTCAGTCTAAACCTTTCAATTTGACCAATTTAGTTTGAAACCTTTTGACAGTTTGGCCATTGAAGTATATCCGATTAATTTTACCTAAAAATTTCTAACGTGGATGTCGAGCGTATTGAGAAAAATCCCTAATTGATTTTGAAGTTGATAAAACAATCCATGTTTTTTAGAATCTGAATTAATGCAATGAAATACTCTTTTACAGATTGTCCTAATTACATTAAGAAGTTAAGGAATGGCTTTATAGGATTTGATCTTGTTATACAAGCTCAGACGTTGACACAGGGAGAGCTCAGACTCTGAGGGAGTACTTCAAATTCAA
Source organism: Lenwebbia sp. NSW1173648 (assembly GCA_029784005.1). NCBI lineage: Eukaryota > Viridiplantae > Streptophyta > Magnoliopsida > Myrtales > Myrtaceae > Lenwebbia > Lenwebbia sp. NSW1173648. The sequence goes on along the minus strand of JARCGZ010000009.1, from coordinate 24,883,594 downwards.
CATCCAGATTCCAACAAGATGAAATCTAAAACGTTGATTAACAGATATTATATTATCACAACAGATAGCAAATCGAGTTGGATTCATCTTTGAAGATTATCCATCATGAAGATTATTATATCTCCATCAAGGACATGGATTGAGAAAGAAGATGATTTATTACCTAAAGAAGAATTCTATCTTTGGAAACCCATATCTTGATTGAATGGGAGATCGGATTCAAACAAGAGATTTTAATCTTATCTCTCCATGGCTACAAAATCCTTGTTATACAATTTAGTCCAATGGGTTGATTGGAGAGTGATCCTCTGAAGATCTTTCAACGGCTAGTTTGAAGGTGGAGGAGTATAAAAGGAGACTTCAAGGTTGAAGAGAGTACGAGAGTCCAGAATCTGAAATTCCAAAGTTCAAGAAAGCTTCAATAATCTCTACTCATTCTTGATCCAAACGCTGTAATACTTAGAGGTTTTCATTCGAGGTGATTGAGTGTTAGACAAATTGGTCTGTTGACCCAAGGATCATCTTCAAGTTCTGAGCTATTCGCTATTCACTAGTGGAATCCAGCCGATTGGCTACCAGTGTGAAGAAGTGGATATAGGCTTGATCTAAGCCGAATCACTATAAATTTTGTGTGCAAATTCTCTATCCCTTAAACTCTCATTATATTATTCTTGGTAGTTGATTTGTGCACGAAAAGACTCTGAGGTCATCTCAGATCATGCTCTCGATCAGACTCTGAGCTAAGATATGAACTTATTTGTTTTAATTCCACATTGTTTAGAAACAAGTTTCAAAATCACTTATTCACCTTCTTCTAGGTAATAACGCTAGCCACATCATGGCTTCCTACGTGGGACAGCTAGCATTGACATGGACAATTTTTGTAATTTTTTTGAATTATTTTATTTTCTTTTCATTTATAAGAATACAAGCAATATTTCAAAAAATTGCAAAAATTGTCCATATCAGCGTCGGCTATGTCACGTAGGACGATCGGTCTATGTTAGCGATTTTCGATCAAAATCGGCCAGATTGACTACATTGGCAAATTGTCCAAAGGTTTAGGACTAAGTTGACAAACTTGAAAGGTTTAGAACTGAATTGGTATAAGCGCAATATGTTTAGAATTTTTTTTTGGTAATTATCCCATTTCAGTTCTAAATCTTACTTATTCAATCATATTATTAGAGTATTTCACGTGTCCGAAGCATATGTTGTTCAAGATGAACTTCATTAGAGAAGAAGAAAAACAGATAAAAGCTTACAAGACTTGGGGTTTGTCTCACTTTAAAGTGATATTTCACTTTTTTTGAAGTTTTTAGAGTACCATTTCAAAATGACTTTCATTTGATGTCTAACACCAGATAAATCTCACCAAAGATCTTTTCAAACTTGGTGGACAGACAACGAAATCTAAAAAGCTAAATGCGATGAGTACTATAATCGAGATGTCTGCCCACTTCTTGGTGGACGAATTTCATTCATGATGAGAAATTATGGTACAATTCGAAAGTACAAGGATAATGTCTGATGGAAAACGGATTTGGCCAGAAAACGGGAAGAAGCTTTAGCTGTACTCCACAGAGTGAGCTTGAAAACCACGATGAAAAATCTTCCCATGTCAATGGAATATTACGTTCTTGCATCATGTTCTTCAGTAACACGCAATAGAAGTCCACCGATTTCACTTGAACCATCGAGTTATGAGTCCAGTACATGTACCCGGTTGTTCTTTTCAAATCGAAAAGTACGACGTCTGCATCTCACAAATTCACCGGTTGAATCTCGCCTTTACCTGTCAGCGTGCCATAGTCGACCAACTCCTGGGGAAAGCACCACAAAGGTCCTAAACCTATTGCATTGGTATCAATTTAATCATAAACCTTTCAATTGGCCCAATTTAATTCTAACATTTTCACATCGGTACCAATTCAGTCCATCAGGCCAATTTAGGCTGAAAATTGCTGACGTGGACACCGACCGTCATACATGGCACGGCTGGAGCTGACATAGATATTTTTATTTAATTCTTTACTATTTTTTCGAACTTTTTTTAAATTTTTTATTTTCTTTTCCTTATTTTGTTTTCTTTCCTTTCTCTTTTTTCTTTTTTCCTTATTTCCCTCCGCAGTCGCCAGCCGTTGTGATGACCGGCGGAGGTCGCCGGCCTTCAGCGAGGGCTCGGACCCCTTTGGCTGGTTTTGGCGAGCGCCGGGGAGGGTTGGGCAATTGTTGAAGACATCAAACTCAACACGGCCAATTTAATAACCGAGGCCTTAACCATGCCAACTAGAATTGTTGAAATCCATCGAACATAATGAACACAAACCTAGTAAATAGATGGAAGGAGTAGTGTCAGCAATCGAACTCAAGATCTTTAGCTGGACATACGAATCACAACATGCGCGACCCGTCGAAGACAAATCCCAAATCAAAATCCCTCTAGAATTGATGGATCGGGTTGTGATGGCAACTGAAGAATTTATTCAAGCCAAATCCTTTTGACTTCAACGAATTCCACTCAAAAGTGGATACACTTGGACACTCTTTTCGCGCTCTAAACCTTTGTTCCTTCAGGTCAACATTCGCATCAACATCGGAATCGATCTTTCTCTTTTCCCTTTTAAGTGTTTCTGCGACACGTATCTTAACGCATTCTTGACCTCATATGTATTGGTTCCCAAAGATTTGCCGTGTTTGATGCTTACTTAGCTGTATCAGTGGGTTCGCTTTCTAATCATATGTGCTCACTGTCTTTCAACCTCGTTTACAAATGTGGTCAAAGATCATTGGTTCAAGGTTTCGTTTGTTTCGCAAATAATATTTTTCGAACAAACATTTTCCTCATTTTTCTGCTTTTGGATAACTTAGGAAAATGAGTCAACGAAAAATGTTTTCCTAGCCAATGGAAAATCTATGCTTAAATTTAGGAAATTGGTTTTTGCTTTAAAATATTGAAAATCAATTTCCAAAATATGACTAGAAATTCACGTTTGGACCAGAAACCCTACTTAGGATATGAGAACCCCAACGCTTGTTCCCGGACCGGGGCCAGGTCCGCCAGGGTCCGTCAAGGCCAAGCCCAAGGCCAAAGAGGCTTGGAACCCTAGCGCTTGAGCTTGGATCCACAGAGATTGGGCTCGGGATACCATCAACCATGGCCGGGCCTAGGACTCCGGTACTGTTGCCCAACTCCCTGACCTAGGTCCACATAGGTCGGGCCAGAGACCCTAGTGCTTGTGCCCAAATCTCTAACATCGGGACCTGAGCCCATCGAGGCCAGGCTTAGGTCCATAGCGCCCCGGCCTCAGTCCATCGAGATTAGGCTCAGGTCCACATTGCCCGAGCCCGAGACCCTATTAGGATTCGGCGTATAATCACAACGAAGTAAAGAGTAAAAAAACAAGAAAGAGAAATCGAGATACAAGTTTTTATCCTAGCTCACCCCTAAATTAGGGCTACGTCCAGCAGAGAATTCCACTATAATTAGCACTTCACGCCTCTCGTTACATTCCTCAATTACAAGAGAAAGAGATATTATGGCAATAGCCATTCATGGGCCCAAGCACAAACTACCAATGAAAAAAATATAGGCTCAAACAATAAAAGCCCTATGTTGTCGATGGGGAGTATGAACTCTCGTACTTTCCTAGCGTTCCTAGCGATGGAGAGTATAAACTACACCCCAATAGACCCCACACTGGAGACTGGGTCCATCAAGGCTGGGATAATGACTCCGGTTCCAGTGCGCAGGCTTGTGTCCATCGAGGCCGAGCCCAGATTCCGGTGCCAGTGCCCGTGTACATCCAGGTCGGAATCGGGATCTCGGTGCCCGTGCTCGGGACCCGCGCCCATGCTCGGGACCCGCGCCCGTGCTTAGGACATCGTCCTTGCCTTGTCCTTGGACCCTTCGGTATGCCAGGGCCCGCTGGGTCAATCAAGGCTAGGCTTGAGACCCTGGCGCGAGTGCACAAGTTTGTCGAGGCTGGGCCCGTGTCCATCAAGGTTAGACCCGTGATCTCAGTGCCCGAGCCCAAGTCCTTGACACCCGTGCTCAGGTCCATCGAAGCCGGGATCGGGACCCCGGAACTTGTGCCCTGGTCCCCGGCGCCTAGGTCCATCGAGGCCAAGCCCAGGTCCCCTATGCCTGGGTCGAGGTCCGTTGAGGCAAGACCTTGGGGCTAGTATCTAGTTCTCCGGCTACTTATGCGCAAGCGCTCGAATAATGCATGATTTTCCTTACTAAAGGACGAATTTTTTTTCAATTTTTTTTCAATTTTTTTTCAAGTTTCAGTCAAATATCGAAAAATATTGTCATTTTCCTGAAAAATAACTTCCTAGAAAACATTTTCCAGACATGTCACATTTCTCACGAACCAAATGGAGCCACAAGTACCAGATCAAATTGCACTGAATCTATCTTTCTAGCACGAATTCAAGCATCCGGTAAGGTGGTTGTTCCTGAGAATCATTGCTTCAAAATGTCTGCGTAAACAGTGCAGTCCTATATGTAGAAGAAGTTAAGGATTTCGTACCCTATACAATGATGAAAACCTTACGGTTATAGTTATACAAACTCTTTTGGGTTAGTAACCTGTTTACTCATGGCGATTATTCAGTAGCGAGGTGGGTTTGTATCTTGATCGCAATACCAAAGAACAGATTACCAAAGTTTCATATCACAAGGCTATCCTTAACAGACTGTCTTGAGCAATGCCAGACTTAAACCGATCTTTACAAGATAAAAATTATTAACTGGAAATTTGTGTTCGAATTCCTTTTCAAGTAGTGCTTAGTATTGAAAGAAATTATGAAACCTCGAGAGTTAGGGCCACCACCAGCCTCTTAGTAAACTATTATCGAGTATTTGCACAAGCTAGCTTTATTTTTAGCTTGAGCATGTCGCCAACCAGGTAGTTGGCCAGGTTATTCAAGATTTGGTTTGGGGAGGTCACAGGTTCGATTCTTCGGTCTGTCGTCGTGTCCGGAAGCCTTGGTTAGTCTGCAAAGAACGGACTTGAGCTTAGGTGTATCATCGGTCTTCGTTGACGCCTTAAACGGAACATTTTAGTATTCGGCGGGATAGGTTCCAATTTCGTCCAAACCCTTGACTGTGTATGAAAATAATACGAGCTTCTCTCTCTTAAAAGTCCATGTAAGACTTGTCCCATAATTTTTCAATGAACTTTTGAAGGTGGACATTCATTAGCATCTTCACCTTCACTTTCACAGTTCCTTTCCAGCTACTCTCAGGGCATGCCACTATAGATTAAGCAGGGAGAAATAGAATAGAATCCAAGTGCAGGCCAGCTGATTTATTCCTCAGACCAACCTCAAGTGCATGTCCAAGCTAAGCTAGGGTCTTGAAAGGCAAGATGTACAACCTTAAAAAAAGGCTACATACCAAATTACTTTTTCATGAATCCTGGTTCTAAGTTAGCATCGGGCCCAAGACAATTTCTTGAGGCTAAATCGGGGCAAGTACACCGCAAGTGCCACAACTTTTGTATGGCGATCACTTGAGTGTCATAACTTTTTTTTCGCTCACTTGAGTACCACAACTTTTAAATATCGATCACTTGAGTGCCATCGGCGATTTGGCTCGCCGAAAATCCTACGTGGACACCGGAAAATTTGACGTGGCATCACCGGCAAGATTTTTTTGAATTTTTTAAATATTTTTTGGAATATCTTTATTGTTTTTTTTAATTTATTTTGAATTTTTTTTATTGTCCTCTGTATTTTTTTTTTCTACTTTTTTACATTGGCTGGCGAGGTTCACTGGCGACCCTCGCCGCCCCAGATTTGGCTGGGTGAGGGCCCTCGTGCCCTCCCCCGCGGCCGGCGCTGCTGCGACGGCCCTCGCCCCTTGGCCACGGATCCGTGGCCGGCGAGGGTCACCGGTGACCCTCGTCGGCTAATGTAAAAAAACCAGAAAAAATAGAAAAATGAAAAAAATATAAAATAATGAAAAAAAATCCACGTGTCATGAAAAAAAATAAAAAAAAAATAATAATAATCCATGTAGGATGATTTGCCGGAAGTGGCACTCAGGTGATCGATTTTGCTCCAATTCGGTACTCAAGTGAGCTAAAAAAAAGTTATAGCACTTAAGTGATCGCCGTACAAAAGTTGTGGCACTCGCGGTGTACTTACCCCCGGCTAAATCCCAACAATGTCTTCTCTCGACAATTATTCTATTGCGATGGGATGAGAACTATCATGACCTTATCGAATCAGCTAAGTATTCAAACATTCAGCCTCGTTTTTCTTTTTCTATGACTGCGTTCGTTTCGCAAAAAATGAAGCGATGTGGAAAATATTTTCATGAAAATGATCGTCTGTATCGTTTGAAATAACTAGTTAATGGAAAATGTTAGGTCATGTCTAAATTTTTCATGGACGAAGAAACTGTTTTTCACTCATTCATTTTTGTAAGTGAAACAAGCAATCGTTTTTCAAAAAAATATTTTTCAAATCATTCATTTTTCGCGAGACGAACATACCTTTCAACTACAACGGAAAAGAGGAATGAAGTTTAACTTTTTTCGGCCATAGTATCCCATCCCGATCCTTCTTCCTCTCCATAGGTGCCCAACCAATATAAAGAAGCAAAAGACAGGAAAAAGTTGTAACCAAGAAGAAAAAGTTCTGTGGTGTGCAAAAAGGAGATCAATAAGAAACCCTAGACTGCGATGGTGTGCTGATGACTTGTCTTGTACCCTCGATAACATGTTTTGGCACCTGGGCCGATTAATATATATGTACAAGTGGTTATAGCTTATGAGCTTAATAGTGCAGCTTGATCGCCTTCGTTTTATTCGCATCTCACTTTTTAACGCCACCCATCGAACCTGACAAGCCTGATCTCATGCAAGGAAGGAACCAGTTTGATTGGCTCTTTCATGGTCAAACCTTAAACTGTTCAAAAATGGGCATTGGCTCTATGTTGCTGTTCTTCTTTAGGGTTTGTGTGCTTTAATGCGGTGTTACACAGTCACGGATCATAATTCTTTAACACGAGGACGGCCAGGGCGAGGGCGAGCTTGCCAGAGGGCGAGGTCAACCTTGACGGCCCTCGCCTCTGGCCGGTTGCCGAGGTCCGGTGACCGGCTAGAGGAATAAGGAAGGAAAAAAAATAGAGAGAAAAAGGAAAAAAGAAAAAAGTATTAAACATTAGAATTTTTTTAAAAAAATGTTAAAATATTATTAAAAAAATGGTCCACGTCAGCGCCGGCCGGGCCACATCAGTGATTTCCAGCCAAAATTGGTTAGATGGACGGATTTGGCACAAATGCAGAAGGTTTATGACTCAATTGACACAAAAAAGAAAAAAAAAAGATTGAATTGGCAAAATTGCAATTTGTTTAAGACTTTTTTGGTAATTCTCCCCTATGTCTGCTTGAGAAATCTCAAAGTTGTAAATCCGGTCTCTTAATCACGGTTAGAGATACTATATTGATGAAACTCGAATTTCTTTGTTTGGGTATCGGGGATTTACACCCATAACACCTATCTTCGGGTCAAAATTATATGGTAATTGAGCTGATTAGTTCGAGGGCAAGCAATAATTCCTTGTTAAGTTAATTAAAATGAGCACGCTTTATCATATTTTCATGCTTCTTTTTGCTTTTTTCAATGATTTAAGATTCCTTTTGATCTAGAGAGTTTACAAAAGAAAAAAGAAGGAGCATCTTCCTTCAGAATTTAATTCCCTCTGCTTCTGTGGGATATGCAATTACTGAGCATAGTGACATCATTTAATTAAGCCCTAATCGATCGTGTGGCGATGCTTATCTTTCAGAACTGCACCATTAAACTATTTTTAGATTAAAAAAAATTGACACAAACACTAGTTGGTGGAGAGCCACGCAAGAACCTAAAAGACTCAGTAAACTAAGATTTTCCATTCGCCAAGAACCATCTTCCACTTAAGCCCCCTCAACTTTTTTTTTTTTTTGTTGACCGAGGTGTCCGGGCCAGCTTGCGCGCACCTCGACTATTCCTCGGGGGAAACTAAAACAGCAACCCACCACCATTGCCCCCCACTTAAATCACAGGTGCTCAGCTGGGGAATCGAACCTGGGACCAGTGCGCCTAACCACACAATCCCAAGTGCGCCCTAACCAACTGAGCCACCCATAGGTGGGTAAAGCCCCCCAACTTGTGTTATTCAATTTATACTATACCAAAAGATGTGGAATAATAAGCTTTATGCCACAAGGGAAATATTTATAAAAATATACTTCCACGTGGCAACTCCAAAGAAAATATAAAAATACGCATGTCGATGATATAAACCCTTTCCATGCAGCCTGTGATCTCAATCAAAAGGGCGATCTCTTTAATTGTTTCTATTGAACATTGGTGTGATTTGACAAGATTCTTTCTTCAAATTTAAGAATGGGAGTGGAGCGAGATGAGCAAATGACCTTTCGAGGTTTCGTTTTGAAGGATCTTATTGTATATGCCGTTAGTGCAGCACTTTGATTTTCGTACATAATGTCTAATCATATCGTGATATATAAGTTTGGGATTTGATATCGGAGGAAAGCTTATAATTCTCATCGCAAACGTCCCGAAATAAAAACGTTTTGTGGAAATTCAAACTCTCGCCGGGTATTTTATAAAGTTAAAAGTAAATATCGAAGAGGATCGCTATTTGAAAACATGAAAAGCATTTTTGGAGGGGAAAAAAAGAGCAAAAAATTGATGTAAAGGGCCTCGGAATTCAGACAAATGAAAAAGTGAGGGGGCGAAAAGCAAGACTTAATATGGGCGGCTCATTGGCTGGACGAACAGATGGGACGCACATGAAAAAGCAAATTGGATGCTGAGTGGGATAATAGCATATGTCCCACATTTAATAATTTAAAAAAAGTAATTAAACAAAAAATAAAAAAGTAATTAAATAAAAAAGAGAATTTTAATCTCCTCAAGCATTGGTTCTGAGGACACTAAATCTAAATTGAGGGGGCCATGTCTACGAGAATCCCAATTGTAAGCATGATTAGGCAGATATCAGATGTTATTGTCGCATTCCTTCGGCTTGACGTGACATAAACATCGTACTCCTTAAGGTAAGTTTTTATTTAATCTCCCATTGTGTATGCAAACATTTTGCATTAAACTAAGTGTTAGATCGATTATTTCGACTGTTTTATATATCCGTAACGTATTTAAAATGATCCTTACCATTAATATGTGTTAACTCAGGTGATTTTCGTTAAAGTTAGGTCTTTGCAAGCGGCGAGAGGTTCGGATTAGTTGAATAGAGTAGAATTTTATATAGTTGTTGACGAATTGTAATGCTCATTTTCGGGTGAACCGATATGCAGAGGTACATGGTTTGCCAACGACCCTTGCCTATGGTGCGCGATGAATGTCGCCGGCCACAGTTGTAAAAAAAAAAAAATACATAAAAGAAAAGAAAAGGAAAGAAAAAAAAAACATAAATAAAAACTCCATAAAAATTCAAAAAAATAAAATATTATGAAGAATTGTCCAAGTCAAAGCCGACCGTGCCACGTAGGGCAACCGACGTCCATGTCTGCGATTTCTTGCCAAAATTGGCCGGATGAACTCAATTGGCAAAACCTGAAAACGTTGAGGACTCAATTGACAAATTAAAAAATTTAGAATTGAATTGGCAAAACTGTAATAACTGTAGGATTTTTTGGATAATTTTCTCGTCATTTTCAAGTGTAATCAGTTCATAAAATGAAGATATTTCTTGAATGAATATGGTTAACGAGTGCTCCAAAGCATAGTTAGCATTTGATTTGACTCAATTTTATTCTGCCCAAAAGTTTAACGTCCCCATAATTGTGAACCAACTAGCTATGTTTATCATTATCTTTTTAATTAGATCAGATTAGATGTGACAATGCTTTCCACCACACCACACGTCGTAGGAACCTGTAGTCAAAGATATCTATGGATCAAAATCTTTCATTGTGGGGGCCTCACCTCAAGCTATTTTCTAAGCCTACAAGTCCAAAGCGCTTAATTAAGTAGCCTGATATAATTACAATCTTCGACCTTCAATAATGTGAATTCTAACGATATATATATATATATATATATATATATATAAATAAATAAATAAAAAGAGATAAGTGCACTAAAGTGCAATCAAGTCCGAAAACTTGTCTTTAAAGTGCAATCGAGTTTTAAAATTTTCAAAAAAAAATGCAATTAATAGAAGAACTTGATTTCACCAATTTGATAAGTGCTAGAATTTGATTGCACTTTTTGAAAATTCTAGGACTCAATTACACTTTGTGATGAGTTTTAAGATCTCCATTGCACTTATCCCTGAATAAAAATGTAAGACCAAACAACTTTGGGGACAACCATCTTGCCAAGGAAACTTGGGATGTGTAGACTCCTTGGCGATTGTCTCAAAACGCTCTCAATAGATTGTAAAACGACGGCTAGATGCAATGATCGTCCCGTTGAAGGCTTTTCGCCTAGAGAGAAAACCCAATGGGGGCAACCATTCCATATAGCTGCTCATTATGCAAACTAAACAACGTCCAGGCTACCTGGAGGAATAGAATTCGTTCGAGATAGACAAGATTGATTCCAACAAGGATGGAGTCCATCGAGGCTGTGGCGGCCGCGTTGGCTTCGGACTTCGCAATTGCTATGGACGTCGTGATATGCACGATATGTAGGATCTTATTTAATGCTTTATTCTTTTTTACTTTATAACGATAGTTAGAAAGTTCAATCCAAAAACTTAAACTAATGGAGAAAGACCACATGCATGATGTAGGATAATATTTAGTCCTAAACTTAAGTTGACGATTTGCCAATTTAGTCTTAAATCATCTGACAATTGCGAATGGAAATTGCTGACGTGGGCGCTAGCCGTTTTACGTGGCGCTGCCAACGTGGACGTAAACACTTTTTGCACTTTTTCTCTTTTATTTTTATTTTTAAAATTTTAGTCCTTTTCTGTTCTCTTTCTTTTCCTTTTTCCGCTGCCAGCCACAGGCGAGGGCCACACTCGCCGACGGTAGGTAAATGTCACTCTCGCCTAGATATGACAAAGGCGTCGCGACCCTTGCCCTTGTTAGATTTGGCGAGGGCGACAATCGCCCAGACGAGGGCGGCCCTGCCCGCCAGTCATAGGGGAAAAAGAAAAAAAGAAAAAAGAAAAGAAAAGAATTAAAAAAACTCACAAATTGAAAAAAAAAATTATCCGCATTAGTGCCAGTCACGCCATATAGGATGTCCAGTGCCCACATCAGCAATCTCCGGTAAAAAATGATCGGAATGACTAAATTGACAAATCGTCAAAAGGTTTAGGACTAAATTAGCACAATTGAAATATTTACGACAGAATTGACCATTGTACAATAGATTTAGGACTTTTGGACGACTATCCCGCATTTCATGTTATTTTCTTTTTCAATAACTCCTTAACATCCTCAGAGACTTATTGTTCTTTGAGAAGCACTCATCGAGTATGTTTCGCAATATCCCGGGCCGCATTGGCTGCGTTGCTTTAGTTTCTCCACCAAGTCCGCAGCTATAGTTGCTTTATGAGACTTTTTCGCTGCTCGTTTCGGAAAACTTGCCACCCTCTGACGAGCTGGTTTTCTCTTCAACACATCGGATTGCTTCGGATAGTATCGGCAGGCTTTTTTTCGGAACTTAATTATCCAAACTCGAAGTTAACTTGAGCTTGAGGGAGGATCTTGGAACTAATTAAGATTTTCTCTAGAATATTTTCCTATGTATTGGTAGATTATGTTTATACTAAAGGGCATAATTGTCATTGTATTGTTTTAACCCTAAACCCTATGTATATATTGTAAATTACTTCATCAATGAAAATTAAGGTTCGCCCAATCTCTACATGGTATCAAAGCAAGGTTCCTTGGAAGCCGTCTCTCACGTCCAAAGCTGTCGTTTTTTTTTTCCGGCACGATCACTCTCCCTCTCTCCGACCTTCTCGCTCGCGATCTTCTGCTGTTGCTAGGGTTTCTTTCGGCCGTTGGCCCCCAAATCCTCCAAATCCGGGAAGCCTGCTCCTTCGGCCGCAAGTCACCATGGCAACCGAGACTCCAAACTCTTCAGCCACCGTTCCCGCACATGAGCAGCCAGACAGCCCTTATTTTATGCGTCATTCTGATAACCCTGTATCTAATCTTGTCGGCATGGTCCTTACGGGTGACAATTACAACAATTGGTCTCGTGCCATGGAGATTGCCCTCTCCGCCAAGAACAAGATGGTGTTTGTTACTAGAGAATTAAAAAAACCAGTTGCAACTGATCCTGCCTATGCGTCCTGGATTCGTGTGAACAATATGATTCTATCCTGGATTCTTAATTCCATCCATCCAGATTTGGTGCCAACGGTTCTCTACATAGAGTCAGTTGCTGATGTCTAGGCCGATCTCCGAGAAAGTTTTTCGCCATCGAATGGTCCTAGGGTTTTTCATCTCGAGCAAAAGATATGTGCCCTTGCTCAACGTAACAATTCGGTGACCAAGTGTTACAACAACTTGCGAAGCTGCTGGGATGAATTGAATAATTTGGATCCATTACCGCAATGCTCTTGTTCGGCTCATTCTACCATCACCACATAACAAGAGAATCGGCACTTGTTTCAATTTCTCATGGGTCTCAATTCGAGGTACACTAATGTTATCAGTCAGATTTTACTAATGAATCCGTTACCTAGTGTTGCACGTGCATATGCACTAGTTCTTCAAGATGTGTCGCACCGCCATATCCAATCGGACCACCCACTGTCCGATCAGACCAGTATTTTGCTTAGCACTCACGGCAACCATGCTCCGCAGCCATACACGAATTCCTCATCCCATGGACCGCCCAGCTGTCTTGGCTCTCCGCTCCGTCCGCCAACCTAGCTAAACGGACGAACACGTCCCGTGGCCGGGAAAGATGTGCCCACTGTGGCATCCTGGGACATACACGGGATGTGTGTTATCGACTTCATGGCTTCCCTCCCAACCAAAAGCAAACGCGTTTGTCTTTTGCGTCTAGCACTATTACTTCTTTACGTCCTTTTGAGCTTATTCATGTTGACATTTGGGGACCTTATTCTCATTTTACACATCAAACATGTCGTTATTTTTTTTAATCTATTGTTGATGACTATTCACGCTCTACTTGGATTTTTCTGCTTACTTTTAAGTCTGATGCAATTGATTTTCTGATTCGCTTCTTTACTTTTGTTGAAACTCAATTTCAAACCAAAGTCCAAAATGTTCAATCTGATAACGGGTTTGAATTCCTTTCCTCTCGCTTACAAGAATTTTTTTGCGCCCACGGTGTTCACCATCATCGCAGTTGCCCTCACTCTTCAACAAAATGGAGTTGTTGAGCGTAAGCATCGTTACTTGCTCAATGTTGCTTGTGCATTGCGTTTTCATTTTGGCATGCCTCTTCATTTTTGGAGGGATTGTGTCTTGACTACTACTCATCTCATTAGTAGACTACCTAGTCCTCTCCTACACAATAAAACCCCGTATGACCTTCTCTATGGCAAACCACCTTCCTATTCTCATCTTCGTGTCTTTGGCTCATTATGCTACGCTTCTACTGGTCATCTTCACTCCGATAAATTTGGCCTCCGATATGGCCGATGTGTTCTAATCGGTTATCCCACAAACAACAAAGGTTACCGTCTCTATGACCTCCAAGACCAATCAACTTTTACCAGTCGCGACGTCATTTTCTATGAACAAGATATTCCTTTCTGTTAAACCATCGAACATACCACAACTGAATAGACCCCGGTAATTCCATTACCCATACCCGACCTTGGTGAAACATCCACCCTAGTACTTGCACCGACTTCACCTTCTCAGCCTCCTGCACTCATGGCCGCACCATCACCCACTGAACCCGAAGCCGTGCCTCGGCCATCTCGGCAACACCATCCACCCGGATATCTTCGGGACTACTACTGCGCTGTTGTGGCCTCCGATCAATCATCTTCGGTCTCTAAGGTAACTGAATCAGGTACTCTTTACCCATTATCCAACGGTTTATCATACTCACGTTTTTCACCCACTCACCGTGCTTTTTTAGCCTCCATATCCTTTGAGCAGGAACCTGAAACTTATGACGTTGCATGTCAATCCCCCAAGTGGCGGGAGGCGATGTCTTCTGAGATACATGCCCTTAAATAGAATGACACTTGGGAAATTATTCCTCTTCCTCCTGACAAACACCCCATTGGATGTAAATGGGTTTACAGAATCAAATATAATTCTGATGGCACCATTGGGCGCTACAAGGCTCGGCTCGTTGCAAAGGGTTACACTCAAACAGAGGGAATTGATTACCCCGACACCTTTGCCCCCGTTGCTAAAATGGTAACTGTTCGCACTTTATTAGCTCTTGCTTTGATTCGTCATTGGCCTCTTTACCAATTAGATGTGAATAACGCTTTTCTGCATGGTGATCTTGACGAAGAGGTCTATATGAGGTTTCCACCGGGTTTTCATACTAAGAGGGAGAATTTAGTCTATCAGCTTAAGAAATCACTCTATAGCCTTAAACAGGCATCAAGGCAATGGTTTGCTAAATTCTCTTCTGCACTGCTTGATGTTGGTTTTCAATAGTCCAATGCGAACTATTCACTTTTTACATTGGTCTGTGACTTTCTCTTGACCATTGTCCTTGTTTATGTTGATGATTTGGTGATCACGGGTGATGATGAGGTTATGATTCAACTGCTCAAGCGATTTCTTGACACGCAATTTCACATTAAGGACTTAAGTGCTCTCAAATACTTCTTGGGCATTGAAGTTTCTCGTTCCAAGACTGGGATTTTCTTGTCACAAAGGAAATACGCTCTTGATATTTGTTCTGACGTTGGTCTTCTTGGAGGACGTCCCGTTGATAATCCGATGGAACCCAATATACAATTTTCGAACCCCTCCCCAACTCTTAAAGATCTAGGTTCATATCGACAACTTATTGGTAGATTATTATATCTTACAATGACTCGTCCAGATTGCAACATCTTAGTCAATTTATGCACTCTCCTAATGAAGACCATTGGAATGCCACCCTTCGCATTATTCGGTATCTCAAGCATGATCTCGGTGCCGGTTTGTTCTTCCCATCCGATTCTACTCTCCAACTTAATGGTTATATAGATTCAAATTGGGCATCTTGTTCTACATCTCGACGATCTGTTTCTGGCTACTGCATGTTTCTTGGTTCTTGTCCCATCTCATGGTGTTCCAAGAAACAAACCGTTGTTGCCCGTTCCTCAGTAGAAGCTGAATACCGTGCTATGGCGGCTGCCGCGTGCAAAATCACATGGCTTCACATGCTTATCTCAGATCTTCACGTCAACATTGCCACTGCTAATCTTTTTTTTTTTTTTTTGATAATAAAGCGACCATCCACATCACCACTAATCCTGTCTTCCACGAACGCACCAAACACATCGAGATTGACTGTCACTTGGTTCGTGAAAAAAAATTCAAGAAGGCACTTTGCGTACTCTTCATGTTCCCTGTCACTCCCAACTCGCAGACTTGTTCACGAAACCGGTCACACGTGATTTATTTTGTAATTTTAAGAACAATTTGTTGACATGTTTACATTCACCAACTTGAGGGGGAGTATTGGTGGATTAGGTTTATACTAAAGGGCATAATTGTCATTGTATTGTTCTAAACCCTATGTATATATTGTAAATTACTTCATCAATGAAAGTTAAGGTTCACCCAATCTCTACACTATGTTTAGAGATCATTATAATATTTTTGTCAATTCTCCATATCTCTCAAGGTTGCACATATGTCTCCTTTTGATTGTGCCTATCTTGATTTGATTACCTTACATAGTCATTCAATAAAACCTAAAAATAGGCTCGTGTACTCTTCATTAAATCTACATCAAAGTACATAGAAATTCCACAATTTCCTATTCTGCATGTCTCTTAACAAGGGTAACAGGTGATTCGTTTCAATTTCGAGTAGTATCCATCTAGACATATAAGATTATGTTCTACTTCAAACTTAAATTTTTTTTATTATGTTTTTCAGATATAAATATAAATTATACCCTCTTGTAATTTAGCTTATCGCTTGATTTAACAAAAATTGGAGAGGTATTCTCAGTTTAACAACACGAAACTTTTATGCTTTACACATCATTAAATGGAAAAAAAAAAAAAAACCCATGTATCCAATGCCTAATACATTTGGTTGCAATTGGTCAATTATTGATTCAGCGACCGCTTTCATCTCACCAGTAAAGGGAATCATTTCATCTCAAGATCGCTCGTATAAAATTTGCCTTTTTCCCAGCAAAAGCCATTGACAGAAGGAAAAGTAGGGTTTTGTGCTCACAGTGTTGGGGGTTGGCTTTGAGCTGTTGTGCTTTCCAAGTGTTGGTGTCTGTGGGGAGGATGGGAGCAGAAACACAAGAAGAGAGGGGAAGAACTTCTTGTTCTTAAATTCTTAAACAAAACGAAATCTCTTTTCGGAAAAGAAGAGAGAGAGAGAGAGAGAAAGTGTCTGAGTGATGTGTAAAGGTGGAGAGAGAGATGGAGAGAGAGAGAGATGAACATCTATTCTTGTGTTTGTGACAGTGTGTTGGAAGAATCAAGGAGTGTGGTATATAAGATAGGAACATTGTGAAGAAGAAGGTCAGTTTTGTTTCCCGAGTCCAGAAACAAAGGAAACAACAAAGTCTTGCGGCAACCAGAAGCTAGTTCAAACTAGTGGAAGGTTGTTTGCACTCCCAGTACTTTGTAAAGCCACCCCCAAGAAAAGCGAAAAACACACCAAAGAAATTACAGCGATCGTCGTCGTCGAGACGAGCTTGTTGATATCTGAATCGAAAGAGGTGTTTTAGGAAGTCGATCCCTATCTTTCGGCGAACATGGCTCGGGGGAAAGTTCAGATGAAGCGGATTGAGAACCCGGTGCACCGGCAGGTCACCTTCTGCAAGCGCCGCGCGGGGCTCCTCAAGAAGGCCAAGGAGCTCTCCGTTCTCTGTGACGCTGACATCGGCCTCTTCATCTTCTCCCCCCACGGCAAGCTTTATGAGCTCGCCACCAAGGGGTACGTCTCTCTCTCTCTCGATCCTGATCGAAGCTACCTCTATGCATAAGCGAGCCTTGCACGTGAATGCTAACAAAAGAAGCTCACGGCGCGTCGAAAGGGACGCCATGCCCGTAAGAAACACTCGAAATGACCGTCAAACCTTTAAACCGTGCTTTCATACCGTGTCATAGGGCTATGTGTGTCCCAAAATTTAAGTTTGTCGATGCTTGGTGTATTTATCGTAAAGCGTGTACTTCCCTTACCTCCGCTCGGCTTATTCGGGTTTTGTTGCAGAACCATGGAAGGGCTGATCGAGAGGTACATGAAGACCACCCAAGGCCAAGCTGCTCAGACTGAGGAAGCCACTCCGAGCCAACCATTGGTACGAACGTTTTCCTCTCGCACCCTCTTTTGCTATTTGAAATGCTCAACATCTGTCGAGATGAGCTGCTAAATTGATCTAATAGAATGATGTGGTAGAGTTCCCAAGAAGAGGGTCCAATTGATTATAGACACCCAATCATGATCCGCCACCTCGCTCTAATAGATCGATTCAGTAGACACGTCTCGATATGCTTGGCATTATAATTTCTTATTTCCTCCAAAAACATCTGACGACACGTTGGCACGTGGTCGACTTTGCTCAAAAAGTACATAAAACTGTACGAGCTTTAGTCACCACTAGAATGGGATTTATTATAATGCTTCTCTAGAGACTCGCAAGGAAGTGGACGAGTCATTTTTGACGTCATTAATCTCCCTCTGCCGCCCCGCGTGACGTGACTACACAGAGGGGGTGCGTGTGAGAAGAACCCACCCTTATCTTTTTAAATACGGGGTGCAGAAGGAATATTGTCTAATGCTCCACTCAAAAAATTTTCAAAATCTAGCGAAGAAAGATTCCTCTTCCTATTTATCTTCCGGCAGCTAGAATATCACTATTGACATATTGCATGCTAAGCAAGGGTTATCAAAAAATCATCCACGTTTATAATTGTTCTAAATATTATTATCAGCTTCTTAGAAAACTGGAAATTAGGGTTTCCAATGATGTCTCTTTGATTGATGGCTGTCCAATTTGACATGCTAGTGATAGCTGCTTATTGCTTTTGTTCTCCCTCGTATTGAATTTCAGGATGCCAAAGAAGAGATTAACATATTGAAGCAAGAGATCGAAGTACTTCGAAAGGGTCCCGGGTAATTGCATCAACTTTGTTTTTTGCGAGTGTTTTTTCCCATGTGCAATTCCAAACACTAAGGCTCCATTTATTCCGCGACAGAAATAACGATTTGAAAAATATTTTCCTTGCAATGATCTCTTGTATCGCATATAAAAATGAATAAATAAAAAAATATTTTCTTCGCCGCGAAATTGTTTAGATATAATTTGTTATCGATAATGAAAACATTTTCAGATCGATTAATTATTTCGAGCGATACAAGCGATCATATTTAGGAAAATGTTTTCTAAATTGTTCATTTTTTGCGAAACAAACGGAGCCTAAGATTAAACCGTAGGGAGAGAGCTACTGATCTCCACTGGAACTTAGAATAATATTCATTCATCTAACTCATTTCTATCTCTATCATAGTAATCTTTACATCTTCAAGAAATCTCTATCTTAGTGAGAGAACTTGACTATTTCCCCCAGAATGAAAACTAGTTCATATCACGAATGTGTTGATTGGATATGAGCGATTTCTTTCACTTCGTTTAACCAGCAGAATTAACGATTAATCAACATGAATGTTCAATATAAGGTCGACTATGCTCTTAAAGTCTGATATAGTCCACCATCACTTTCAAAAGGGCCTATCTCTTGTAGGTGAAAATATTGTACAAACTGAGTTTATGGGTATTGTGGTAGACAGAGCCAATCACATTGCAGAAACCTTGAAACTGCACGGAAGCTTGTGGTACTTTCTAGGACCAAGTATGATCCACGGAATTCTAAAATGCAACATAGTTAATCTAGTAGACTTCTATTGCGATACTTGCTCATTACTTTTTGGCTTTCACCATGAGCAAATATCATTGTTGTGGTTATCTCTCCTCCTCACAATGGAACATGTTAGTCGAATCAAGGATGTGTAAAAAAAAATTTACCAGAACTTTTAGAGCGTCGTGATCACAAGAAAATCACATCTCTGTAGTTCCTTTTCATAAGAACGAATGATAAATAGGTCTTCCATCGATTGCTAGAATACACCGGTACTGGATACTCAACCTCTTCAACACATTTGATTTTTCTAGCGCCGTCTGACATATGTATTAACTTTTGAACGAAAGAAACATGTGGGGATGTGCATTCAAACTTATGCTTAAACACGCATCTATACCTAACTAATCAAAACGAATTCGATGCCGCGAGAAAATAGAGTTTATCCGACATTACTAAAGTGCTAAATGTGTATCCATATAGGTACATGTTTGGAGGAGGAGCTGGTAATATGACACTGGACGAGGTAGATGTTCTTGAGAAACAACTCGAGATTTGGCTTTACCACACGCGCTCAACAAAGGTACACATAATAGTCTTCCCTCGATCTCACTGTGCATGATGCGGTGTCGTTTAGAACTTCATACCAGACTGATTCGATTTTTTCATTGTTTCTTCACTCTTAAAAAAAAAAAAAACCCAGATGGATATCATGTTTCGAGAGATCCAGCTGTTGAGGAACAAGGTTAGCTTTCTAAATATCCACAGAATATTGTTCTTTTTATTGTTCAGGAAATGATGACTCAATGTGAAATTTGTTTTTGAAGGAAGGGGTACTGAAAGCTGCAAATCAGTATCTTCAGGAAAAGGTATTAAAAAAGAAGAAGATTAGCTAGCAAGACCTAATAAATCTTGGGTATTTCATGAAAATTTCGACCCACTAATGATAGTAATTTATTTATTTATTTTGCAGATGGGGGAGAACACTGCCATTACTAACGTTGTGCCAATGACCACTAACTATACTTACCCACTAACTATACAGAACGAATTATTTCAAGATCTCCTATTGGTTTAGCCCTCCTCTAGTGGAGCGGCACTAGTGTATGTAGCGGTAAAAGGAAGGGTTTGACCGTGCCTTGCCCCCAAGTGTTTTTGAGCAAATAAGTATGTTCAAGTGCTGTTGTAAGTCCTTTGAATTGGCTACTCTTTTTGTGGGTTCTTGTCATCTGGCTTGTATGGGACAATTTGTGTTGTACTATTGGTAATGGGTTTGTGCTCTTTGGTACTTTTGAATCTTTCGCTGGATTATCCAGTTCACCGCGTCATAGCGAGAGGGGATCGGATGCATACGAATCGTGAAACCGGGCGTGCGATCTGCTTCGAGCAAGGCACTCGTATCATCGGAGCATATATAAACACCCCCTCGTCTTGGTCAGGTTTGGTAAGATCGAGAGTGTAGCTGCCTTTCGAAGAGCTAGTTGAATCGATGATGATTTCACGTTATTGTTACAATAATGATTTTCGATTTCCCATTGACCCATCCTAATTGGGTGTGGAATTTTGAATTGGTTTCGGACCAACCCGTTGTTATACCCGTGAATAAATAGGGGGATGTCATATGGATAAATAGGGTGCTTATAAATGCGAGAGCTTAACGGTCTTATTTATGCATAGGTCCAACCACTGGGGAAAATTATCCAAAAACTCTAAAACATACTATAGTTTTGCCAATTCAGTCCTAAAATTTTCAATTTTACCAATTGAACATCCTAAACCTTTTCACATTTTGCCAATTGAGTGTATCCGGCTGATAGGGACCGGAAATCGCCGATGTGGACTCTGGCAGTCCTACGTTGCACAGCCGGTGCAGACGTGAACATTTTTAAATAATATTTTAAAATTATTTCGAATTTATTATAATTTTCTGATTTTTTTTTTTCCTTTCTTCTACCTTTTGCCGATGGCCGGTGACTGGCCACAAGCAATGCTAGGAGGTCTGGCCTCTCCTGGGCGAGGGTCGGCCTCACCGAGCCTTGCCTGGGCGAGGGTGAGCTCCATCGAGGGCTCCCCTCGCCAGATCTAGCGAGGCTGGCTCTCGCTTAGGACAGGTTTGGTATAAATATGAACACTCCCATCTTAGTCGGGTTTGGTAAGGTCGAGAGTGTAGCTGCCTTTCGAAGAGCTAGTTGAATCGATGATACTTTTGTGTTATTGTTGCGACAATGTTTTTTGATTTTCCACCGACCCATCTTAAGTGGGTATCGAATTTTGAATTGGTTTCGGACCAACCATATGTTATACCCGTCAATAAATAGGGGGATGTCATATGTAAAAATAGGGTGTTTATAAATGCGAGAGCTTGACGGTCCTATTTATGCATAAGTCCAGCCAAAGAATGTTCCCGATTGAAATTTGAAATACTTCCTTAACACTTGCAATCACTTCAAGGTCGAAGCAATTATTTCTGTCCTCGGGAGTATAAAGCTTTCACTTGGAAAATTAATTGGATCGAAGACTATCGAATTCAATTACGTTCGTTGACTTTTTGAGGGGGCCTGAAAACAATGTTCTCGACATTTTCGCCTCAAATTACGTTCGAGACAAAGAAAGAGGGGAAAATTTCAAATAAGAATTTGAAATACTCTTATTTTATCAAATAAAGGCCTAAAGTGCTCAAATCTTCTTGTTCGATTTTCACCTTCGCGCTGGTACAATAGAGGTGCAACAGATTTGGGAGCCGCGTCTCTTCTCTCTCTTCCTCATGATCATGAAGAGAGAAGGAGGGGTGGCATTCTGGGTTGAACTTCGGAAGGGATGTTTGTGGGGGTTTCGCGCGGGAAGTGAGGAAAACGAGCTTTGAAGTGAGAGGGACTCCATTCTAGCTGGTTGCAGGCGACGACAAGGGCAGGAGAAGGGAAGAGGGAAGAAAGAAAAATGAAAAATGAAAAAGAAAAGAATAAAAGCTGATATAAAAAAATAAAAAATTTCAAAAAGGTAAGGACGTAAATGCCCTTTGGCTAGGCCATTCTTTGAGAAGATTTGAGTATCCTTATTTGAGAAAACGAAAGTACTTCAAGCCTTTATTTGGAATTTTCCCAAGAAAGAATTTAGTATGGTCACGAAATTAGCGTGAAACCACTAGGGTTGCTCCAGTGGTCAACCTTCCCACTTGGGAAAGGGGCCACCTTCTCGGATTGGGAGTGAGGACTCATGAGTGAGAGAATTGAGTGAGAGAATAGAGTTTCGTAACTTGCACACAGCACATAAGGCCCACAGTGTGGCTTCTAAAATACAATAGGATAGGATAGAATCAGACTGTTCTCAATACACTAACTAGTCTCATGCCGCGTGTAATCAGCGTTTTACAAATTGATATATTCTATGGAAATGTTGAAGAGTATCCCGAGAGCACTTATCAAGTGTTTTTGGATACAATCTTGAAAATTTTAAATTTCCATTGGAAGATGTATGTAGCTTTCTTGAAATGTATTCTTCAATTTTCAAGACTTTAGAAAAAATGTTATTTATACTTTTTGTTAACTTAACTAGTGATGCAGGAGCATTTTGTTGGCAAGATCATTGTTATGAATTAAGTATGTTTAATAAGTGTGCTAACACTCTCGTTAACATAACTCTTTGTTTATTATGTCTATTGATGCCAAAGTTTGAATCATGTAGTGTCTTTAAGGGCATGTTATGGCAACCATTCTGATCCGAAAAAGTAATTCTGATTAAACTGACTTTTTCTGATTCTGTTCCCTAGATGAATTTTAGAGAATTAGAACGCGTTTGGTAACTACATAAAATTTCCGTTCCTAGAACAGAAACGCGTTTGGTAACTGCACATAATTTCTATTCCCTTGGAACAATTTCTCTTCTCGATTTTTGTCATTTAAGTCAAATAATTACGTAGTTACTTTGTGAAATTTCATCCTACATTTCGAATTAATCAAAGATTAATTCATATTGATTCTCTCATATAACATATTGCATATTGAAATGTAAAAATAAATATCAAGAATTATCACGAGTCATTTTCGCCATTTATTGAGGTTTCATCCAACTCTTTTGAGCGAGCGGACAACCGACATGAGAGATACCCTTGTTTCTACAAGGAAAATGCACTACACTGCCTTGCATTGGTGTGCGTTTTTTGTTCTAGAAAATCAAATCTCAATCTTGATTCATCCAAAACTTAAGAGCGATAGCTTGCTAAGTGTTCACGCTGGTTATTTTTGTATTTTTTTCAAAATTTTCTAAAACTAGACTAAGTCTAAAGTACATAAACCTAGGTAAATCACAACCAATGAAATCAAGTGCACAATCAAGGAATCATGACATTGATAAATCGCATCATAAAACCTTAACAAAGCCCTAGGGGCCTAGAGAATGTGGTTCGAGTTTAATTTCAAAGGTGTTTATGAGTTTCCTAAAAAAGAATAAAATCTATGGAATCTAAGCCCAAATTTATGAAAAAGAGGTCAAAATAGCCTAATCTAAGCTTTTTCTATTTTTAGGGATTTTCTGAAATTTTTCTGATTTTTTTAGAATTTTTCCAATTTTTCGATTTTATTATTATTATTATCTTATATATTTTTCTTTGAAAATGAAACCTCGTTCTGCTTTAGGTCGAGGAAAAAGTGACGAGAGAACTGAAACGGACAAGTGAGAGATGTGATACTTCATTCTGTTTTGTGGTTCTCAAAAGTGATTCTTTTTTCCAGAACCAACTTTTCTTTGGTTCTTGTTTTTCCTCTAAAACTGTTTCCGGGAACAGAATCAGAATCAGAATCATTTACGTTACTAAACATGACTCTCATCTTTTTTTGTTCCGGGGAACAGAATCAGAGAACCAGAATGGTTGCCATACATGCCCTAATTCACGCATACAAATACAATATTGATGCCTTTTTTTTAAATCTAGATATAATATTAAGAACTTGTATCCTGCATTTAATTATACTACGTTAACAATGGATTGATATTAATTAATTAGCTGTAACAATTGCATGAAAGTGCGTAAATATCATCTTCCAAATTTTACAACATTCAAGACGTAGAAATTACAAGGTCGTCACTACAAAATTAATTCATATTACAACTAAACTTAAAAAAAAAAAAATCAATTATCATGAACTCATATATGAAAATTCATGCAACATTATTCTAAGTTGACTTATTTGAAGCTTATAGTCAAAATCTTCTCTGTCGCCAACAACTTGAATTTTTTTTGGTCAGACAACAACTTGCAGTTTACGAGGTTGTCAATTTCGAGGCATAGGTATATGTTTTTTTTTCCGGTCAAAGTAGGTATATGTGTTGACTTGTCTTGGCGACGGTTTAAATGTCTGTGGACTCAAAAAAATAAAGGGTTAATACATGGAAAACCCCAAACTGGTACACATGTGACAATTTTACCCCAAACTATTTTTTTGACCACGAAAAACCCCAAACTGGTACACTTATGACAAATTTACCCCAAACTGGTACACCTGTGACAAATTTACCCTTCATTAGTTTTCGTTAAATCTAACCGTAAAATTGCTGAGTTTGATGACACGTAGCAATTGACGGGTGTACTAGTTTGGCGTTTTTACCCTCTGTTTGTCACGGGGTGTATCAGTTTGGGATTTTTTGTGATATTAACCCAATTTAACGGAGGGTAAATTTGTCACAAGTGTATCAATTTGGAGTTTTTCATGGTAAAAAAAATTAGTTTATGGTAAATTTGTCACAGGTGTACCAGTTTAGGGTTTTTGGTGGTCAAAAAAATAGTTCAGGGTAAATTTGTCACAGATGTACCAGTTCGGGGTTTTTCGTGGTCAAAAAAATAGTTTGGGGTAAATTTGTCACAGGTGTACCAGTTTGGGGTTTTTCGTGGATGAGGATCCACATTCGATTATTTATAATGTAATCAAATTTGCAACAACTTCTGTAATTACTTTAATTCTGTTTTTGGCCCCAACCTACGTGTCACTTAGCACGCAAATTCCTTCCATAGAGGCATAGAGTATGTTGTAATTGCAATGATTAGTCTTGACGAATAATTTCTGTAAGCTGTGTACACGTCTCAGCCACAAAGCCTAGCCATTGATTGATTGAAAAAAAAAAAGGGGAAATTTTCAAATTATGGCCTAAAGTGTCCTCATTTTTTTTCAAATAAAGGCCTAAAGCGAATCTTCTTTCAAATAAGGGTCTGATCTCGCCGGCTGGCAGGCTAAATATTTAAGGGTCTGATCTCGCCGGCTGGCAGGCTAAATATTCCGGCTGATTAAGGACATTTTTGTCAAAATACAACTTTAACCTAATTTTTAATTAAATTTAAAAATTTAAAAAAACAAAAGTTAAAAAAAAAAGAAAAAAAGAACTACAGGCGGGACGGTTGCCCTCCCGCCTGTGGCCGCCACCCAATGCCGGTGGGGCGACAGCGAGGGCCAGCAGGCCCTCGTCTCGCATCTGGTCGGTGGGGTCGCCGATGACCCCGCCGGCCATCGCCAATGCCCCGCCCTTCCCGCTTGTATTTTTTTTTAACTTGTAATTATTTTTATTTCTAAAAAACAGAAAAAGGCAAAAACTAAGAAAAAAAAAAGAAAACATAATCAAAACAGTGAATGACGAAAATGCCCTTAACCACCAGTGAATCTAGCCCTTTTGTGAGACTAATATGGTCACTTCGGGCCCTTATTAGAAACAATGTCCACTTTAGACTTTTATTTAAGAAAATAATGACACTTCAGGCTTTATTTGAAATTTTCTCAAGAAAAGATAGACTCAATAATTAGTTTAATCTCCACGTTTCTCTCTTGCACTTGGAGCACCTCATAAAAGCCATTTTAATCAATCTTAACTTGGATAATCTTCATATCGGATTTTATCACAATTATCGAACCCGCTAAATAGCCTAATACTAAACCCGAGCTGTTTGCATGTTTATTCAGAGTATTCGATATCAATTAATTAGAAACGATAGGTGATTTATTAGCACGAGAGAAAGAATAAGGAACAATCGCGCAAGCACTTCAAGCACCTCATTCACAGTTGATTTGAGTCCTTGTTATTTCTTGCAAAAAGTGATTTTAGGATGGTTGGCTGTGGTTTTTCCCTTTTAATTTTGATATGCACAATTAGCTGAGAAAATTGTCAAAAAAGTCCTAAACATATTGCACATTTGCCAATTCAATCCTAAATCTTTTAATTTTTTCAATTCAGTCCTAAACCTTTTGCATTTGTGCCAATTCAATCTTAAACCTTTTGCATTTAAGTCCTTGTTATTTCTTACAAAAAGTGATTTTAGGAGGGTTGGCTGTGGTTTTTTCCTTTTAATTTTGATATACACAATTAGCTGAAAAAATTGTCAAAAAAGTCCTAAACATATTGCACATTTGCCAATTCAGTCCTAAATCTTTTGCATTTGTGCCAATTCAATCCTAAACCTTTTGCATTTGAGTCCTTGTTATTTCTTGCAAAACGTGATTTTAGGATGGTTGGCTATTGTTTTTTCCTTTTAATTTTGATATACACAATTAGCTGGGGAATTTGTCAAAAAAGTCTTAAACATATTGCACATTTGCCAATTCAGTCCTAAACCTTTTGCATTTGTGCTAATTCAGTCATAATCCTTTTGCATTTGAGTCATTGTTATTTCTTGCAAACAGTGATTTTAGGATGGTTGGCTGTGGTTTTTTCATTTTAATTTTGATATACACAATTAGCTGGGAAAATTATCAAAAAAGTCCTAAACATATTGCACATTTGCCAATTCAGTCCTAAATCTTTTAATTTTTCCAATTCAGTCCTAAACCTTTTGCATTTGTGCCAATTCAATCCTAAATCTTTTGTATTTGTGTCAATTCAGTCCATCCGGCCAACTTTGACCGGTCGGTTGGAGCTGACAAGGCAATTTTTAGTAATATTTTAATATTTTTTCAAATTCTTTATTTTTGTTTTTTTTTTTCTGTTCTTTTCTTACTTTTTCTTTGTTCTTTTTGTTCGTCTTATTCCTCTAGCCGATTGCCAGATCGGCGATCGGTGATCGGCTGGAGGCGAGGCTCAACCTCGCCGGCCACTAGCGCCGTTGGGCAAGGCCGACGTTGTCCAGCCATGGTGTCGCCATCGCTGTCGTTGGGTGAGCTTGGCCTCGCCATTGCCCAACCATGGCGTCCAGCTGGGTGATGGCGAGGCTCGGCCGTCGCCGTCGCTAGGTGAGGCCAGACCTCGCCCAGCTATGGCGTTGCCGTCGCTAGACGACGCTGAGCTCACCCAATGACAACGACGGGACGCCATGGCTGGGGGAGGTCGGCCTCGCCTAGATTTGGTAAGGCCGAGCCTCACCCAGCTATGGGGTGGGTCGACCTCACCCAGGGATGGCGGCACCAGTGGCCGGTGCTCCACCGGTCGTCGATCTGGCAACTGGCTGGAGGAAGAAGATGAACAAAAAAAGAGAAAAGGAAAAAAAATGGACTTAAAAAATATTAAAATACTTTTAAAAATTACCCCATCAGCGTCGACCTGTCAAAGTTGGCCGGATGGACTGAATTGACAAATGCAAAAGGTTTAGGACTGAATTGGCGAAAAAAATGTTTAAGACTGAATTGGCATAAATGCAAAAAGTTTATGACTGAATTGACAAAATTAAAAGGCTTAGAACTGAATTGACAAATGTGCAATAGATTTAGGACTGAGCTCATAGTAGAATCAAGTCAACATTCGAGTATATCAAGCTGCTTGCACGGATCATTTATCAGCTTGAATCTAGAAAATGATCATTAATTATGTCGCTTAATGATTGTTTCCTTCGGAACAATGTATCCTAAAGACAGAATTACAACGCCAAAAGCATTGACTAGACAACTCAATAGTTATACTTGATTTCCAGACGCGACGCATCCGGTATTTAGGTGGTGAAAAGGGATAATTGTCCTAAAAGTCCTAAATTTATTGTACAACAACTAATTCAGTCCTAAATCTTTTGATGATTTGCTAATTTAGTCTTAAAATTTTCGGTTGTGTCAATTTAGTCCTAAACGTTTTGAAGATTTGTCAATTTGGTCTTAAACCTATTATTCGGAAAATTGGCCAGAATGATTCCATTGGCGAATCTCTAAAAAATTTAGGACTAAATTGGCAAATCATCAAAAGTTTTGGGACTAAATCGGCAAATCCTCAAAAAAAAGTTTAGGACTAAATTGACACAATTAAAATGTTTATGACCGACATGGCCGCCGTACAATAGGTTTAAGACTTTTTGGATAGTTTTCCCGACGTAAAAATATCTTCCATGCGCCGGGCTCATAACACTGGAGTGAGCACATGTAAGATCAAATTGACTCGTATCAAGATTATGGGTGATCGGTTCACAGGATGGATGGTTCCACCCTAGAACCGAGAACCGCCAGCTAGGGATCGGTTCCGCAAAATGCGAACCGTGAACCACCCGTTCGTTCCATGGATCCACCCGAGAACTGAACCACCGGTCCGGTCAGGTTCCCGGTTGGATCCCGATTACGGTCCTAATGTCATCCGCTCGTTCCATGGAAAAATGAAGTTGAATACTAATCTCACAAATATGACTCAATAAAGCTATATAACGGTAGACTCAGAACTTTCCTTTCCCTTTTTACCTTGTAAATCAGAATTCTCAACAACCCAAGGGCACCAGCTAAGTGACAATCTACTCACTGCACTAGAAAAAGAAAGAAATGTGCAGCTGGACTGTACGACAAACTCATCTGAAGACAAGCGCCATCATAATCCCTTGAAAAATCAGATGCTCTGTACCACATGCGTAACAAACATTCAACTAATGTATATAAAGCTGATCTAGCACTAATAACTAAGAAAACTTCTTGAGTTTAGGGTAGGGTCTGAGAGCGGGAGGAGGAGCGATTGAGATCGACTGGAGCGACTGAGAGCGAAGAGAGCTGAGATTAGGATAGGGTCTTTTTTCATTTTGTGGGTCTGGGCTCTTTTTTTTTTTTTGGACGGATGAGTTAGGCCTTTGAGAGATGGTTTCATTTAAAAAAATTGGCCCATTCATATTAAATAAAAATCGGTTCGGTTGGGCCGGTTGGATGGTTTCCACCCGAAATCGAAAACCGACCGGTACTAGCTGGTTCTAGAAAATTGAAATCGAAAACCGAACAGTACCTGCCAGTTACGATTCAAAATCAGCCGGTTGAGTACGGTCCGGTCCGATTTGGTTGGATCGTGATTTTTTGCTCACCCCTAATCAAGATCCATCTAATCCAAAAGCCTACAAGCATATTTGCACTCGCATAACTCTCGAGTACACGGACATGTTACTAGTTTCACTTACGATTTTAAAGCTCGGGGTCGAGGTCGAAGCCGCTATTTTTACGGGATCACGAAACCGGGTTTCCACAACCCAGAGCTCAAAAGAGAGAGTATCGTTTGAAGACTAGGAAGTAGAATGATGAGATCCAGATGTAACTAGTGCTAATAAGACTGAGTAATTCGTGGAAAACTACTCTTGACGACTCGCCCAAAGGGTCATTTAAGCTGTCAAAATTAGATTGCTAGGAGCCTTTAATCATATTGCAAGAACCAGAAACCGCTCCATGCACAACATGGATATGGATGATCACCATAACCCTTCATCCTCAGCTTTGAATTCTCAACAACAGAGAGTGAGAGAGTGGCTAAAACAGTGGGGAGGTAAGGTAATTACTGTGGAGGGGGGGAACAGATGAAGGCATTTATGTCTCTCTAACCACCGCCTTCACTCACCCTTTCGTTTTTAACCCCTCCTTCCTTCCTCCCTCCCTCCTCCACCTCTACTTCACTGCAACATCATTCTCTCTCACACTCACCCCCACAGTTACACGCGCGCACAGACAGACGCCGCTCATTCAATAATGGCGACCGCCACAGGATCCGCACGGTCGTGGAGGGTGCTGTTCATCATGGCGGTGGCGGTGGTCAGTTTAGCGGCGGGCCAGAGGGTGAGGAGGCCGGAGCTGGTGCCGGCCATGTTCGTGTTCGGGGACTCCCTCATCGACAACGGCAACAACAACAACCTCCCTTCCTTGGCCAAGGCCAACTACTTCCCCTACGGCATCGACTTCAACGGCGGCCCCACAGGCCGCTTCTCCAACGGCTACACCATGGTCGACGAAATAGGTCCCTCCCCCTCGCCCTCGCTCTCCCCCTCCAGCATTTATATTCTTGCACGTCTGCTGCACATCCTATTATCGTGGATTAATGCAAAAAGTTTGCTAGTTTAGTGCATGATGCGCCTTCTTTGGAAGGGGACAGGATTTGGTCAACTTAGTGGGATCCCACCAAATCTATCGACTACGATGGATATAAGTGTCCACAGATGCAAGATTAGAGTTACATGGTCCACTGTAGTTGGTGGAAGAACCAGAAAAAACACAATTAGATGGACCCAATCAGTCAATGTAAGAAAATAGTGAAAGCAATCAAAAATATTTTTCCTTCAGGCAGGATGTTATTTAGCTAATATATATAACTTGCAAATATTTGTGGGAAGGCATAGGATTAGGTCAGTGTATTAAGTATCAACCTTGATTTTCAAAGTGTCATGTGTAGCTAGTCCAAAATAATGTGGTTTCATATTTACTTTTGCTATTTGCATGCATGCAGCTGAGCTCCTGGGGCTTCCCCTGATCCCGGCGTACTCGGAAGCTTCTGGGCAGCAGCTGCTTCATGGAGTCAACTACGCTTCTGCCGCCGCCGGGATCCTCGACATCACCGGCAGGAACTTTGTGAGCTGCTTCTCTAATTGATCTTTCAGTCGGCCCTAGTTTTTCGTCGCGATTTTACACGAATCGTGTGTGGATTCATCTGCTTTGCGCTGCATTAAGCACACTTTTATCTCGTGATTTGTCATTTATTCTCTTCGATTCCTCTCAAGGTGAAACAAACTCACTGTATCAACCCCTGTGGTCTGCATGTTTCTAGAACTGGTTCATTGATGCTTGTATATAATCTGACTCACTGTAGTCTCACCATAGATAGTTGTTGCAGATAAGCATGCCATTTAGAAGTTCTTGAAAAGAAGTTGGCCTGTGTGAAATGCACCTACACTGACAGTATTTGCATGTGATGGTTTCCATGTAAATCTCATATGCTTCACCTTAGTGATGTAATTAGTCCATGAAAGTCCGATTTGCACATGAAGAAGCTGGGAAACTTAACATATCAAAAAGAAATTGAATGCGCTTCCCGTCGTTGTTATCAGGTGAGTCGCATACCCTTCAATCAGCAAATAACCAACTTCCAGAGCACGCTCGATCAGATCACGGATAATCTAGGAGCGGATGGCGTGGCTCGGGCTCTTGCTCGGTGCTTGTTCTTTGTGGGAATGGGCAGCAATGACTACTTGAACAACTATCTCATGCCCAATTATGACACCAAAAATCAGTACAATGGCCAACAGTTTGCTGATCTCTTGGTCCAGCAGTACACTCGCCAGCTCACTGTAAGATTATTTTCCCTCTAGAATTTAGTCAGTCATCAGCATCGTCAAATCCGAGATAAGTTGCTTCATTACACCTGTTCAACACATTGCTAGCAAAAAGATGGAGGAAAAACAATATGCTGGACAGTCCTAAATTTGCACTAAAGTAAATACTTTTGTAGCATCAAACTTTATAAGGTTCGTACCAAAATCTCGGTTCTGAATAGGCTGCATAATCGCAGACTCTGTACAACCTTGGAGCCAGAAAGTTTGTGCTTGCTGGCCTTGGACAGATGGGGTGCATTCCTAGCATATTGGCGCAAAATGCAGCTGGAATCTGTTCAGAAGAGGTGAACAGACTTGTTCAACCCTTCAATGCCAATGTAAAGACGATGATCAACAACCTCAACTCCAACTTGCCGGGCGCCAGATTCATCTACATCGACGTCGCTCACATGTTCCAAGATATCCTCACTAATGGCAGATCTTATGGTATGGGTGCCAAATCTTCTGCTATGTACCAAGTTTTGCATATCTGGCAGTTTAGGTCACTTTGGAATATGACTTAGTTCTATTGCCCCATTTAAATATTCATTCCTAACTTTTTCTGTAGGATTTAGCGTTGTGAATCGTGGGTGCTGCGGCATCGGGAGGAACAGAGGACAGATCACATGTCTTCCATTCCAAACGCCATGTCTGAACCGAGAGCAGTATGTGTTCTGGGATGCTTTTCACCCAACCGAAGCAGTGAATGTGATTATGGGGAGGAAGGCTTTTAATGGAGATCGTAGCGTCGTCTATCCTATTAGCATCGAACAGCTTGCCAATCTCTGAAATTGACTTCAGAGAAAGAAGAAACAGATGCCACTTTCTTTACTTCATGTTTTCTGTTTAGATTTTAGCTGCTGATTTGAAGTTCCCAAGTGCGCGAACATTGTGTGGAGAGAATAGTTGTGGTGGGTGACTAGGTTTTGACAGTGCTTGTGACTGAATCCATTGTGGCTGGAGAATGTTGGCTTTAATTCAAACTTATAATTATGTTCTAGGCTCTCCCTCTTTCCATGATTTACATACTTGGCTTCTATAACCAGTTTTTTAAGATACTTGTTGAAGCATTAGATGCGAATTACCGAGATAAAAGATCCAAATTTAATAAGCTTGAATTGATTCTTTGAAGAACTTGCAGAATGAAATAAGATGAACCAAAATAGAAGCAAAAGAACATGTTCAACTTTCTGAAGTTTGGCTTTCAGATTAACAATGTCTTCTCTGCCAACTTAGAATTTGATGATGTTTGATAACTAGTGCATGACCTTCTAGCCAATGCTCCATACAAGTTTCACTTTTGCCGGTAAAAGAGGAAAGGTAAGTTCTCTGAAGAAAGTACAGAATGCCATTCCTGGATAGTGATACGCTCAATTTGTTGGTCCACTGCATTAACTTTGATAGACTTGGTTGATGTGAAGACGATGCTTCTTTTCTTGACGAACATGGCATGCGAATACCCACATGGAAAATCACAAGTAAAGAAAACATAAAAGTCCTGACTGCTGTGCTGGTTTAATCAGTTGCATAGACAGGGAACAAGTGAAAGGTACATTTAGTCAAACATTAAGATGGAATAAATCTCAATCTCGAGAGGCCATTAGATAATGTCGAAAACTGTTCATATTATTGAAACTCAGAATGCAAAAGCAACTGCATCGAAGACGAAGCCCAATGCCAAGTAGATCCCCGAGACGAGACGCGATTCGATCGTTTTCACAACTGAGCCAACTGTTGGATGTTGATTGGATAAGTGAAGGATTGGGTTCTGGAGCTGTAGGATGTCTTGGCCAGCATAATGTTGGCAGCTTCAGTGGGATGGAATGCATCCCAGAACAAGTATTTGGTCCGGTTGGTGCAAGGTTGTTGAAGCGGAAGACAAGTTATCTGCCCGTTGTTCCTCCCCACCCCGCAACACCCTTTGTCAATCACCTCAAATCCTGCACCATCATCATCAAGATTAGCTCGCGCTAGCAAATTATGCAGAAAATGTGCAGAGGATAATTTCCATAAATGCTTGGTATGCAAGAAAGCTACCGTAGTTTGCTCCGTTTAGGTACAGATCCTTCGTGCTCTCGTAAGAATCCAAGTACACGAATTTAGCTCCGGGTAGCTGACCCTTGTTGAATGCATCTACCATCTTGCGGAGCCCAGTGTTGAAAAGAGCAATGGCATTGTTGATGTTCTCATTACATCGACTGTTGTTGCCATTGTATCTGGCAAGCTCATAAGGTATACAACCGATCTGGCCAACTGCAGTAACAATCACCTTCCGCGCTCCCAAGCTATAGACTTGCTGAAACAATGTGAAACAGGTGAACTATACTCTCTAGTTTAGCCATCATTAAGCAAATTTTCCCTTTTGGCCAAATCATTAAGCAAATTGAAGCTTGTACAAGAAAAAAGAAAGAAAAACTTTATTTACAGAACATTTCGTCCTATAGCATGCCGAAGGATTATCAACATAACTTTGAAGTGAACATGGATCATAAGAGAGGGAGGAATTGAATTAGGGCCTATTGTATTATATACTTAGATTCTTAACTTGTATGAATTTACGACAAAAGGTCAACATTCTTGTAATGGTTTTTGAGTTGTTTATTCCCCATTTAAGATTCGACATAACATAACAATCCACAGCTGAAAGAAGTTAGCTTCGCCTTATCGAGCCTGTTTGTTTAGAACTCAGATGAACACATTTCAGAAGCGAGAACTCGTTGACTAACCGTCAACTGGCGTGAGTAGTCCTTAAGCAGAACAGCTGCATAGGCTTTGGCAGTGTATTCCGAACTCGTAGTGTAGAAATCCGGCATGAAATAGTTGTTCAAGTAATCGTTACTCCCCATCCCAGAATAGAAAATGCATTTGCTTAGGTAGCTGTTGAGTGCATTGGTGTCTCCTCTGAAGTACCTCCTCATCTGGGTCACTGTATCACCAAAGTTTGCGACCTGTTGGTTCATTGCAGCGTGATCGCCCTGCAAGCAAAACCATTTCGATTAGTCAAATATGTAATCCCGCCATCTTGTGGTCTGTCGAACTTAGCATTAACTTATGACATGCTCAAAAAATTGAGTTGTTCTCCTTGTGGTGCCTGAATTTCTGTTTGCCGAAAATGACAAGATAGAATGCTTCAGACAGCAGCACTGGACTTAGACTAGATAATGATCCATCCGAAAATAACACTTTGGAAAAAGCTAAAAGGTATTATGTCCCGGCATCAGTACCAAATTATTCCCGGTTTCATCCCGTATACCGGCTGCTCCGGAAGCATAGTTCACTCCCCTCAACACAGCAGGTCCCCTTGTTCTTGCATAAGGCGGTGTGTAAGTTGGAAATCCAAGCAACTGTGCTGCAAGATCCCAACCAAAAAACACTTAGTCGCTCAAATCAACCACAATGCCAAGCAAGTCATCAAAGTTCCTACGGACATTTTCCTGATTCATCATCTTGTGACTGATACAAAGCTTTTCTTCAGAGAACCATTAAAGTTCCAACTTCTTTATCTTCAGAAGAGACTTTTTCAATGTGTCTTTTACCGTAAGGAAATGGAAATAAAATGAGAGAGTACCTAAAGCATCCACATAAGTCCTCCCATTGGTGAAACGGCCCGTCGAACCGAGCGGGAAGTCGATGCCATAAGGCCTGTAGTTTGCTCTCGCAAGCGTGACCATCCGGTTGTTGTTCCCATTGTCGACGAGGGAATCACCAAATATGAAGAAACAGGGCACTTGCGCTCCCTGTGGCTGTGCGCAAGCTCTCACTGCCAAACAGGAAACCAAGAACAATGCGACACTCGTGCCTCCGAAATGCTTCGTGCTTGGTTTCATTTTCATTCAATCTGAGTACTAGTGTTGCGAGGGACCCAGATGGGCAAGCATTTATAAAGCTCTGTTTTCACTCAATCTATAGTTTCTCGGCTTCTTTTCGCCATCTCTGGTCATCTGATGGGAGTTTTTATTGGTTTCCTGTGGAATAAAGGACAGTGGACTGTGATCTGATCACTCCAGATTGGTATGCTTTCCGGCTGCGGATCATGTGTGGCACGAAACTGGCGGTGACACAAGGTACCATCTCGTGATTATGAAAGCTGGAACATCCCATTTGAGGCATAAAGATTTGCTTGACTTGCTGCAAAGCAGTTGAAACATTTATGAAGCAGAATCGCTTTTGCAGTGTCTCTGCTTTTTATGTGTTGCAGGTGATTTCAGGACAGAAAATTCATATGTCCATTAGCAAATTGCAAAGCAACATTAACTGTGCCTTCAACTCAGCAAGCACTAAGCAGTAGTAATTAAGCACTGATCAGTGATATCTAACCAGAGCTAAGTCAACAAAGCATCAAAAGGAGCACCAAGCATTTACTACTAGAGCAAGATTTACACAGTGGCACATAATCTGGCTTCTTCTCAGAACCTACACAACAATG
This sequence comes from Lenwebbia sp. NSW1173648, assembly GCA_029784005.1. Classification (NCBI taxonomy): domain Eukaryota; kingdom Viridiplantae; phylum Streptophyta; class Magnoliopsida; order Myrtales; family Myrtaceae; genus Lenwebbia; species Lenwebbia sp. NSW1173648. Next base: position 24,847,684 of record JARCGZ010000009.1, on the reverse strand, counting down.
AACTCTCTTAATTCAAACTCACTTGAAGTTGAAGTGAGTGACTTTGTTGCAATGCATGCCTCAAAATGTTCTTCATCTACCATGCTTCAATGGCCTCAAAAATGGAAATTCATTTGTCAGTATCAGATTTAGATGGAAGAATATTCAGCGATGGATCATGTTAAACCAAGGAATTCATGCGACGCTGAAAATCGCGGCGTAATACTCTTTTTGGAGCAAGTCTTGCATGCATCGAGTGAATTCGAGCTCTGTTTAGTGTTTATGCCCACTATTGAATCATGTGGGTCTCAAGTGAGGCTCTATACCATTCGATTGGCTGAGATGAAATGGGCTCACATGCTCCGAATATATATAAGATTTTTCTGCTTATTGGGCAATCCAGTCTAAGATAAAGTTGTAGTTCCAATACTAACCATAAGATAAATTCCTAGTCTTTTTCTTTTTTCTTGTTTTTTTAAGGATGAGAAAATTGTTCGAAAAAGTGCCTCTCCGTTAAGGGCTTGTCGGCTTATTCTTCCGCTCATTGCTCGAGCAGCCTTTCCTTTCAATATTTTGACAAAACGGATCGGGCAAGCAGACCACGGGCCTCACCAATTCAATAAAGCCCTGCCCATTTTCAGCCCAAATGTTAATTTTGACTTTCGACAATTACCGGAAAATTATATTAACTTATACATGTTAATCTTCGGATCTGCATTTTCCAGAAGGTACTAAATATTATGCATTTATAAAAATCAAAATTGCAAGAATCTCAAGATTCGACGAGAAAAATATAAGAGTTCAAAAATAAACGGGATTCCAAATTCCTGGCAAATAAGAAAAAAACAGACAATTGCAAGTTTTGTGACTATACTAAAATTATCGATTCATGTATTGGCCTTACAAAGTCGTAATTATTACCGAGTATTTCAATAACATAAGTTCAAAGACGATATTGAACATTTTCATAGAGTTTAGAAACTAAATTGAATAAGTACCATAAGTTCAGGAATCATATTAAACAAATTAAAAGTTCATGGACGACATTGTACAATAATTCAAGTTTGGAGACAACATCAATATTTTCATACAGTCGAGAGATTAAATTGAATAAGTACCAAAAGTTTATAATGATATTTAATAAATTAAAAATTCATGAACGATAAAAGTTTAGAAATCATATTAAATAAATTAAAAATTTAATGGTCACGTTGCACTAAAGTTTGGAAAATATTTGCTGTCATTTATTGGTATCAAAATCAGTAGAATGGCCTCTTTTCTTGTTTCCCAACACTATCGAAACGACAGGTTCGTGGGAACATACAGTGGGGAAGAAATCGTCGCGAAGGGTGAGGGGAGACCCGACAAGAGGATTCGTCCTCCAGCTAAGCTTTGCCGTGAGCCTGGGCTTTCTAAGAGGGAATCGCGTCCATTTTGGTTTTGGACCACCCCTGCTTCAAGTAAAACCATCAATCAAGAACAGGGAAGAGGAGGAGAAAGAGGAAGAAGAAGAAGAAAGATTATGTGATGGAAGCGAGAGTGAGTGGTTGCCCGAGTGTGGAACTGGTTGTTTCTCTCCCTTCTTCTTCATCCCTTCGAACCCCATCATCTCCCCCTCCGAGGTTCTTTCTTTGCCATTCCACACTCTGTTTCTTCCTCTGTGTTACGTTCATGAAATACAATAACATGGCTGTCTTGTTCGTCACTGTTCTGTCCATTTCCCTTTTGCAGGTTCCGTCTGAAATCCTGGGCGAGCTATCAGAAATCGTTTAGGAAGCATTTTAGAGGTCTTGCTGGGGTACCCATCTCTCTCTCTCTCTCTCTCTCTCTCTCCCTCTCTCTCTCTCTCTCCTTGAATCGATGATGCTTGTTCTTGGTTTATGTGATAAGGACTAGTCGAGTAGTGCGGTTATTCTGGAGCAAGATTAAGTGTTGTTTGGATGGCAAAGTATCTCTTGAATCATTTCTTCTGTCGTCTTTCTTGGGAACCCGAAAGAAGATGTTCATTAGCTCCCTGTTAGAGATTGGACTAGACAATTTTCGTCTTTGTGGCAGACGTGGAGCTTTCACGTGAGGAAGATACTAAAGAGTCAAGATTTCACTGAGGACTTCTCGGTTCATGTGGTCGAAGAGTAAGTCTGAATTTTCAACAGTATGCTCAAACGTAGAACTTGTAAATAATTGGATTTTTATTTGTGTCATAGATTCCGTGGGTTGATTCGTCAAATCACGTGATTACTTGTCAATAATGGATGGTATTGTGTTTTACCAAATATTCTTCTGTCTAGCAAGTGCAACCAAATGGTAGAATTGTTACAGAGCATAATGTTCTAGAGTTTTCAAGCTAAACAGGAAATTGAATCAAAAGCATTGAAACGCTGAGTTCCTACTTGCTGAACTGTTGCCTGTAGTGACTGCGAGTCATAGTTAGATTTCCTTGATCTTCAATTAATTATTTTGTGGCTAGCCGTAGATCTCGTCCTTTGTGGAGTTGCCCGTTAGATGTACACATTTCTTATGATTAGCGAACTTATTGGCATATCAGCTCACTAATCATGGTATCATGGTAACAGGGGTGAAACATTGTCTTCTATATCAAAGCAGTATGGGATACCTATCCGCACAATTGCGACGTTCAACAAAACTATTGTAGACCTTGAACTAGTTTATGAAGGGCAGGTCTTAAAGATTCCTCTATCCAAGAGTTGCGCTGAAAAGGTGAGATAAACCTTTAAACTTGACCGTGCTAGTGGGTACTTGCCATTATTTCCTTGCAAAATCATTACTGAAGGTTCTAGATTTTTGTGCCATATGTGTGTTCCTGCTTACTTCTGTCTGTGTATAGTTATCAATAGGTCAAGTTTGGTTGTGGGTTTTTCTCAGTCGTAACTATGGAGCTGCATCTTTCCAATATTTCATGCTGTGAAGTGATCGGGGTATCGAATCTGGAAATTATTCTCTACAATCCAATCCAACTAGAAGAATGAGTTGTGCGAGTGCTCAATTAGCGAACTTGTTCTTGTATTGCAGAGCTTAGTTTATGTAGTAAAGTGCCACTTTGGACCTGCAATTTTCTAGCTTGTTTTTCTACAAGAACATACTAAAAAATCTGTCAACATAATTCACTGTTTCTGTTGCAATCGCAAGTTTACTTGTGCTGTTCAATTTATCATGGTATTCAGACCAAGGGCAGCACCATTTGATTTCATATTCTACGTATATTTGGACCAATCTTTTGCTCCTCAGTACTTATTCACGGCTTTCAATGTCAGACAGAGAAGAAGAAATTACTCGAGTTTGATATACCGCGAAAGCACTGGAACACGTCGAAGATGCTGGATGCCTTATCACAGCAAAGGAATTTCACTGTCTTGATCTCCCATCAATTACCATATGTAAGTTCAGATTCTTCAGAATCAGTACTTTTGAAGCTCATGCTATTGTAGTTTGAAGTTTCAGAGATTGAGGGCACTTTTTTATCTTGCATATTATTGAATGCTGTTAATGTCATTTCATTATCAGGCTAAAACCACTGGTTATTTTCTAGTTCTGGTCCCTCTTATAGCGTTTTGCATCAGATGCATAACTAGTGTCCTCTGCACTAGAGTTGCTGGTTATTTGAGACAGGAAGATGTCATAGAGCCAAAGGAACACCATCAGGTCCCTAAAAGTAAGAGATGGAAATCTGCCCTACTTGATGCCAAAGAGCTAGACGTTTCAGATCCTGGGTATAAATCAGACATTGGCGTAAGTTCTTAATTAACACACATTGTCTGGTACAGTAATTTTGGTTGTTCTTGTTCCTTAGCTTGTAACTTTGGTTTCCTGTAGAGCTGCTAAGTTCTGCGTCCACCAGGGTTGTTAAAGCGGGTTTTTTGAGCTAAGATCATTGTGAGGTCTATGAAATCAAATCGTAAAATTGCATTGTGAAATAGTAAGGTTTTACAAACTATCAAGAAGAAGCTAGATATATATCTTTCTATCATTGTCAAGATGACAAATTTTGCCTGATTTAATGTTGTGAAAAAAGAAAGTTGGGATCCTGTGGGTCATGGACTGCTAATTCCAGAAACCTCTTCCAATACGTCCAATGTTGATCCTGGGTACCTCCTCCATTAATGGCTTTTGCCGTGTGTCTGTCTGCCGAGCTTGCGCTGTATGCCTTTTTCTTTGCTTAACAGAAATATGCGAACTTTGTATGGATTGGATGTGCTGATGATCTGTGATGGCAATATACGAAATATGGAGTCTCTTCTTTTTCTGCTTCCTGGGCCATGTGGCTCTCATCCTCATCTTTGGCACAAACTCTTGTGCAGTGTCCATCAGAGGATCAAGCTCAGAGTTCTTCTGAGGATGCTTTCCCAGCATATGGAAAACTTCATGAGGATTATGAGAAGTTCCTGTCAGAATGTGGGATAAGTAATTCAGGGTACTGGCGAGGAGGTTTGGATGAATGAAGCTCTGGAATACGATAGGACTTGACAATGGTTAATGACTATACATGTGTGGATGTGTGGCGTGTGATTTCCTTTGTACAGAATACTACGTTAATGTATTGATCCTTCATATCTGGATGTTCATGCACTTGTAATCTTTCCATACCATTTACCTCTGACCTGGTTGCAGACACAATTTGATATGACTAGCATATGTTGCGCCGTCTTCTATTTTTCTTAAAGTATGCAAGAATTTTTGGCTGGAAATTGAACAAGCTTGCTAGAGTACTTGATCCTTATCAAGATTTCCGTACAGAAAAGATAAATGACATATGAAAGTTGTCTGGGAGCCATTGGAGAAGTAAAACTATCTTTATCTGCAAAGGAACACGAATGCATTAGCAAATGACACGATTGTGTAATCACCAAAATCCTCCATCCAACAGACTTTACGATGCTTTATGTTTTATGTTTAAGATAACTCCTTAAACATCATGAACAGCCTCCATTTTGTTAAGATGTCTCCCTGTGAAGTCCCGAAGTTTTGCTCCTTGAAATGGGAAATCAGGTCAATGCATTGATGCTCAGAGATGCTACCAAACAAAGAGTTTCTGCTTTCCATTAGGGAAAATATTTCAAGATCTAAGGAACAGTGTCTTATGACAATGAGAATGAGTAGGAGGGGACAACGAGTCGATCATGCACAAGAACAGGAGGGGTGACTGCAAGACAATATCAGTAATTCCAAAGTTTCGCAGTTGACACAGGTATAATATGCTTCATAAGAGTGTCAACCGGACTCGTTTTACAAGCTTCCAGCAACAATTTTGCAAATAATGGAAGAGTTTCAGAATTCACAACTTTAAAAAAGTATGTGTCAACAGGTCACACAGAAAAGGTACAGAATTGCATGTGCTTCTTGTCTATTACAAAAATTTCACGGATCTTAGCTCAGAAAGCTCGAGGACTATTTCCCGCTACAATTTTCAAACCAAAATGTAGCCAGAATGGTTTAGAATTGTGTGCTGCATCCTATCACCGTATCTCTAACGAACACGGCGAGCTTTTTCTTCTTGTCCTATACCAAGCGATTTCTGCGCATTTGCAATTCCTTCTGGATCTGTCAGGAGAGAAAAATATGCCAACTCAACTGAATGGTGAAACCAAGAATTCTAATGATGAGAAAAAAAGAAATTCAAACCACAAATCAGACATTTCCACTATCATCCCAAGAAGGAACACGGTGATTAAAGCTTCACTATCGAGTCGCTAATTTCCACTTAGTGTCGTCACTACCTGAAAACTGGATAACTTATTACAGTTTATAGGCCGCAATTTGCACTTTGTGTCACATTGGCGGACCTTTTGCATGTAGAGGAAGAAATACCAGATGGTGATTCAGGTGCAGTACTTAGCAGCGACAGGTGGGAGGATTTATTGTTCTTCTGATTCTTGCATCATACAATACCTTTTGTGTCATACACACGTTGCTAAATACCTCCATCCTGCTGTTATACTCGAGCTGTCACCAGATTGGACCGTAGACAGGTTGGAAGTACCTCAACTTTGACTCAAAAGTCAAGACGAAGCACGGAAGAGGATCAATTTGATAATCTCCTTTTCATTGAGATGGATAACCATGGAAAAGAAAATGTCTAGAACTACATGCAAAGTAGTCCATTATGAATTGAAGGAAGATAACCAGAAAAGCCAACATCCTACATGAATGTTCTGCACTTGATGCATGGTTAAAAGAAATCACAGGCACAATACGGCTACACGCGGAAAGTAAAGCTGCTCAACCTCAAATATTATTAGAAATTTAGAACTTGTTAGGGCTGAAAGCCTCGAACTAGTTGTCTTGACAAGAGGAGAGGTGAACATGTCAGAAACAACCTACCAAAGAACTGGGTGAAAATGCGCGTAAAGAAGCTTAGATTCCTGGAGACATTGTATGCCATGGCAGGTGGAAGAGGTTTGACAATGGTGTCAATGCTAAATACCCGCTGAAGGAACTGCAAGTGCGATAAATATGATGTATCAGAAAGTTATATCAAAACAGAAAAGAACAAAAGAAAATTAAATTACACATGACAAGTAAAATAGCCAAGTCAAAAAGTCAGGACGGGAAAATGTAAGGGATATAACCAACAAAGAGCTGCACATATCATAAACGAGGAAGAAAGAGGAAGTGCGAGCACAATAACAATGACACCACCAAAGGATTTCCAAAAAGCCGAACTGGTTTCGTAATCTTTTCTCTATCCCACGTCATAGGTGCTGTAGCCTCCCCCTCAATAAAATCTAAGAACTCACTGACAGAATGACACGGAAAGCACAACATTTCTGTAATGTACATAAAGGATACATCTCAAAACAATGCTTTGGTTATTAGTGTTATTTCCCACAATTGAGTAGGTCCAAAGTTGATATTCATTTCATATAACAGTAATGACAAGATAAAAGTACGCTTATCTTGATAAGATTAAGCATCATAATATATAAGTAGGATATTAAGCTCCTTGTCATCATGGGTACTCTTTAACCTTTCTCCTACTAACCTCACTCCTATCTGAAAGAATTGCCACCCTACCAATAAGACAGACCTCAACAGCTTGAAAAAGGTACAAATGCCATGTGACATTGTGAATGCTTGTGCACATAGAGCACACACCAAAGACTTACATAATGCTCCCATATAATATTAACGGCAACTGCATCCATGTAAATTCTCCATAAATAAACAATCCCAACAAGATAGTGGTGAATGCAGAACGTTTGAGTTAGAATTCTAATTCTAATTCTAACCCATATTAATGCTGCTTTACATTGACCCATAACAAACAAATGAACAGCTACTAAAAGCACTGCTTTGGGCAAACACTATGAAGTAGAACGAACTTCAATTATGGCAACCGATCATCCGATGCGTCATACTCACATTAGACAGGTCCTCTGACTCATCTATTGATTTCCAAATGGTAAGACCTCAAGTGATAATTCCTGCGAAATGTCTAAACTGATGCATTATTCCAATACCTAGACAGACGGCAGTGATATTGTGGTCCAAATTTCATGCCTTTTAACAGCCATGGCCTGAAAATATTCTGCAAGAAAGTACAGCAACAGCTAGTCCACCAACAACATTCATGACTCTTGCCACGAAAACACAAGCTATTAGACATTCACTTTCGCTACCGAGAATTGTCTCATGGACAAGGCACAGTCACTGACTACTTCAGCCCTCAAGAGAACAGGATGATGCACAATTGAAATTTCCGGATTAAATTCACTGGAAAGTGCAAGGCACACTGCATCTACATTCTTATATCCCAACAATTCACGAAATGAACCAAAAAGACAACACCAGAAAGGGCCAGGGTCGCTTCGACGCACGCAGTACCAGATTAAGCACATACCGTACACTACCTACTTCAATGAATTTAGAGCTTAATCGAGGCTATAAGAGAGCGAACCTTGTAATTCCGCTGGAAGCTGTAGCGGAGCTCGGGGTCAAGAGCAGAATCGTCTTCTTCGTCGGCGTCGCCGGGCTTGTTCTTCTTGCGAGGGACGTGCATGGTCGGAGTCTGCCCAGGTTGGCTCGTGACTCTGAGCTTCGCGTCCTTGAATTTGTCCGACTGGTCATCTTCTTCCACTCTCCATGGGGCTTTAGAAAGCAGCTGTTTCTTCGCCTTGGTCATTCTTCTTCTTCTTCTTCTTCTTCTGCTCCTCCGTCCTCGTGAAACTTGGGGCGTTTCTCTCGTTATCTAATTTGCTTCGGATATGAAGATGATGACAAGAAGAGAGAATGGCCGAGGTTTTTCCCCTGTTTGGTTGTGGGTGGAGGATATTCGCGCTCGGGAACGGAACACACCAAAACATGGAAAACTCCAACTTGCCTCCTATTATACTCTACTAAGTTCACGAACATGTAAGGTGCGGGCTAACAATCGACGGAAAAAAAAAAGGTGCGGGCTAACATAAAGACCAGCTTTCAGCATTTCCGGCGCAAATATATAATTTTTTCTTTCAAATTTGCCCCCACTAAACTTTCATAATTTTATTCCTCACGTGACATCACCAGAGAGGATTTCAAGCCGTCGGCGAGGCCAAATCTAGCTGCCGGTAGAGATGTCAAATGAATGGGTCGGGTCGAGTTTGGATCGGGTCAAATATGATCCGACCAATATTGACCCGTTTAACCCGTTTAACCCGTTTTGACCCATTTTTACACAGTACAAATTTAATGACCTATATTAGACCCAACCCATATTTCTTAAATATTTTTATATTTAACTAAATCATATAGTTCTTGTTTTAATAATTTGATAAAAAAAATGATATTGCTAAAATACTTTTATATACAAATTTAGTAAAAAAAAATTAACGATGTATTTATTTTTTTATTTTTTTATTTTTGCTTTTTGCTTTTCTTTTTTTATTTTTTCTTTTCTCCTCCCCCTCCTCCCTCTGCAACTCCTCCTCCCTCCGTCTGCAACACCTCCTCCGTCTGCTGGTTACAGGGCTTCGACGACGGCCGGCGGCCCGGAAATCGGCCCCGTCCCTGCGACCTACAGCTCGGCCGATCCAGGCGAGCACCACCAACACCGGACATCCACCCGTTTCGCTGCTTCTGTTCACTGTCGGCCACCACTTGACTCCATAATTACTCTCTTTGGTTCACTATTCATTTCCATCACTTGTTTGACTTCTGTATTGATGATGGTGATGGACACTAGACGAAGTTGCTAAAGCCAGATTTAGCTTGTCCACGTCGATGAGGTAGATCTGGTGTTGCCATCAGCCTTGACGGCGACGAGCTTTGTCGGCGCACTTCAAGGCCATAGCAAAGCTGTTAGCTGACTTAATGTTGGAGGACAATGAAGTTGCTTTACATAAAAGATAAGCACGACCTCTATTAATTTGCTAGTTATGAACTGGATCACCGATTTGCAGATCTATAATATCCCGAAGCTGGTGTGGATGACAAATGGAGAACAGTGGTCGCCGAGACAGATTCACAAAGGGAGGAGATGGAGGTTGCGGGTTGAACTCGTGGCCGTGGCGACGACGGTAGCCGCGACAGAAACTATGATGCTGGTTGGACTGCAGAGGTGAGGAGAGAGAAGGAGTTCAGATCCATAATGAACAGCAATGGCTTCGTGATGGGTGTGGCGTAGAATACTAATCCATATTTTAACCTGTTTTTTGGGCTTCAGTGTTTTTCAACCCATTTTAGCCCATTTTAGAAAAAAGTGAGTTACCCATGTAGAATAGGGCCTCCTCAAACTGAGTTATAAAATGGGTACATGACCCATATTGCCGGCTCTAGTTGCCGGCTAGCCTCACCTAAGATCGCGTGACCTCATTAAGAAAATGGAAAAACAATGAAAGAAAAACATCAGAATAATCATTTAAAAATTAAAAAATTACCCACGTCAGCACTGGTCATGCCACATAAGACGATTGACGTCCATGTCAGCCATTGCATGCCAAAATTGGCTAAAGGGCTATATTAGCAAATCGTCAAAAGATCTAGGGCTAAATCGATATAAATACAACGAATTTTGTACGTTCTTAGTAATTTTCTCTGCTAATCTCTCGAGATTAGTAAAAAAAATGGGGTGTTTATCCACGATACTTTTTGCCGATGCACTTGAACTAGATTTTTGTGAACCATGTATAAAAAGAATAAGCACCTCCTTCTCGTCCAATTTTGCTCCCTGACTTGTATCCACATTTGGAACACAAACAAAGATAGACCGACCATGTGGCCGAAGAGGTACAACGTTATTTTGTTTTTTCGTTTGTCAAAGTAATATTTCATTCATTTCCACAAAATTACAAGAGAGAAGCAACGTAGTCCAATTGCAAATCAAAACAAATTTCAGATAATTTCTAAACAACACTAAGCTTCAAATAATAAGATAAATCATCAAAATAAGGTCAAGGGTCACACGCTCTTTGAGCACGGCTTTGCTTTTCGGCGGTGCAAGCCTAGATTCGGCATTCCCAACACATCGTCGTTCAGAATAACAAGGTTGAACGAGCACAGATCTGACCCACGTGAGAGCGAAACCTTCACAAATCCCTTACTATCTCCTTCGAAACTGAGCTTGTACACAACGAAACTCGAGGGAAGCGAGACCCTAAAATCCTACACACAAAAATCTCAAAATCTAGACTAGATCGGGGTAGAAACCTCTCAAAACGGGATAGAGAAGGTTCCAGATCTAAATTAAATCGGAAGAGAAAAGCTTCCCAAATGGGAGGAAAGTAAGAGAAAGAAACAGAGAATTAAATCAGCCAAAGAAAAAGAAAAAAATGGAGGGAAGGGAGAGATCTAGCCCAAACTTTCTCTCCACCATGGAGGTTGAAGAAACAGCCGGTATGGAGATAAGAGGAAGAGGAGAGAACTCTAGGAAGGCGAACGAAAAGCTACGGGTAACTAAAGACGGTTCGACCCAAAAAAAAAATAAAATTGAAGACGGATTTTCTTGTGCTGAATCTTTGCCTAAAAACCTCACTGGCATTTAAATTAATGGGACACGAGCACTGGTGATAGGGACCCAATGGCCGTGCAACCACTCTCTCTCGTGTGGCCAAACCAAAGACTAATGTCCGACTCAACAACTCAATTGAAGTCTCTGTCCATTACAAGACATTGAATCTTGAAGTCGAAAAAATGCTATAATAACGAGTGTCATCGTGGCTTGGGCTTTCTCTGTCGAAGCCCATTGAGATCTTTTCTGTAGAAATGCACAATAAAAAAAGTGTGAATCTTTGCGTGGGACTCTGCTCCATTGTCATTAAGGTAATTGTGAGTGTACACTGTTCTAAAAGTCTAACTTGTTAGAAGAAGGCGTTGTCTAAAATCGTGAGGGAGATTTGTCTGGTCTTTTTGCACAGTACTAAGCGTGGACTTAGAAAGATTTAAATTCAAGACCTCCTATTTTGATATCATGTTATACGGTTAACTATTGTAAAAGCTTAAGCTGCTAAACGAATACGCGATTTTATTACTTAATATTCTAAACAGCAATGTCCACCTTTTCACTAAACTTTCTCGACTGACAGCCCAACCACCTCCGCCAAAGCCGCAGGAATGACAAAAGCACCGTGAAATCAAATGAAGACCATAGTCGATATCCGTCGCTTTAAGTAACATCGTACGATTTCTATTTGGCATTTGGCATCCACCACCCCCACCCACATACCAAACTTTTGCTGACGTCATAATTGGTCCCATATATTTCTTCCATCACAGCCTATCATTACGGGCACTTTCTTCCTTAACATGCGGCAAAAGCTATTTACTTGAAGTCCACAAAAGAAAATCCCTCAAGAATATAATGAATGGGGTTGCAAATTCTCCGCTAACGTGTCCTGGTCATATGCACGTCCTAGTAGGGAATGAATTTCCCTCCCAGCAATATAAATTAAGATTGCAAAGAAAATAAAAAGGATTCACAAGTAAAAAGAAATTCTTTCCCTCTTAGGGGATTTCCGTAAATACCCCCCAGGAAGACGCAAATGAAAAAGAAAAGATTTGTAGACTCTAGGGACAAAAGGGTCTGCCGGAGCGAGCCCTGTGGCTGGGCACGGTGAAGTGGCGCAACCTACCCACCTGCTCCGTCATGTAGCCGTCGCACAGGAACGCCTTGGAGAAGCCGTCCTCGATTGCCCGGTCGACGTCGTGCACGAACACGTCCGTCTCGCCGCTCTCCCGGTTCCGCGCCATGAGGCCCGCCGTGTAGATGGCGGTCATCCTCCCCGGGGCCTCCTTGTGCCACCCCGTGGGCGCGTCCACCATGATCAGGTCCCACTCCACTTCGTACACCTCGCTCGGGAATCCCTTGTGCGCCAGCTCGCACTTCGAGGACCTCGAGTCCGTCACCGCCTTGCACTCCTCCTCGTCCCGGAGCTTCATCAGCTCGTCGGCCTAATGCATGACAGAAATTAACAATTTTTCCTTTTCTAGAATTTCATCGAACACCAAGTCGACAAGTCGGCGGAGGACTGACAGCTACAAGTTTTGCGACGCAGAAACTTAATCATAAGACGAAAAAAATACGATTTTTCAAAACGATCCTGGGACGAAGTAAAAGAATCTTGCAATTTCGGTAGTTAATGCAGTTTCTGGTCACTCCATTACCTGGGTGACTTTGGTGTCGTAGGTGACGTGGAAAGCCTCCAACGTGGGGAGCTTCCGGGTGATCTGGTCGATCCAGGCCTTGTCCTCTTCGAGAAAGACGGTGCGTCCGCCGTGGTTGAGGGACGTCCACATGAGGCTGTCGTGGCCGAGGCCGAACACGAGGAAGTTGCACGGCGACTTCTTGGCCAGCACCCGGAGGGACACGGAGATCTCGTCGTACGTCTGTTGCGGGGTGACGTTGGTGGTGGCGTAGTGGACGAGGGCTTGGGCCAAGGACGGCGGCGTCTTGGTGCTCGCCGCGGCGGCGGTTGCGGAGTCCTGGGCTTGTGCCTGGATCGTCAGCTCGGTGTCGGACGATGGGACGGGCGAGTAGAACTGCTGGGAAGAAGGGAAGGTGGTGCGGACGATGAGGAGGAGGAGGAAGAGGAAGAGGAAGCTGAGGAGGATGATCTTGGCGTTGATGGCGAAACGGGTCTTGCCCGCGTTGTTGGTGTTGGAACCCATTTCCCGATACGGCTTTGGAGAAGACGACCCGATTCTGTCTTTGGATTGGCTTTGATGGTGCGTTTCGACAGAGGAGAGAGACCGGAGGACTGCTCTGGTCTTTTGCTTGAAAGTCTGAACGAGAAAACAGAGCTAGATTTCTGATCCTTCTTTACTAAAAAAACGTGAACCTGCTCCCCTCTTTTCTAGGGTTTCTTTACTGTTCTTTTATCTGTAGGACTAAAACTTTTTTTTTGGACAGGGTAGGACTATACTTACTTGACTTGGAATTGGAATTGTGCAAATTCTGAGGATAAACGAATGACCTGTCCGAACAATGGCCATAATACGGGGACACGTGTCCACGCCTCGTAAGATTGGTGGGCCGATCTGCTGTACCCAACGAATGACCTGTCCGTACAATTGCAATAATCGGGGACACGCCTCGTAAGATTGGTGGGCCCAGCTGCTGTACCCCTTAAAAAAGAAATCATCTGTCCTTATATACGCAGTCTTTCTATACAAAGTTCTTAATATGATCTCTTTAAGCTTAATATCCTAAAAAATATCCAACTTTAGCTCTTTATCTCAATTCTACCTTTTGTCTCATAAAGAAATTTTAACTTTAGGTGCAATCTATCTCATAAAAAAAAAACCCCAATTTTAGGTCCAGCCTCAATTCTATCCTAAACTTTTATCTCATAAAAAATCGTCAATTTTAAGCCCAGTACTAATTCTACCCTAAACTTTTTTTGTTTCATAAAAAAACTTAGATTTATGTCATGTTTCAGTTTTACTCTAATTTTTTTTTGTCTCATAAAAGATCACCAAATTTTACTTGAGTCCTAAATCTGCCTCCATTAACCTTCCGTCAAAATCACCCAGTGATTTTGAGCTCGATTTTCGATTTCTCGTACTTTGGAATATTCTATCTCTTGCACTTGGGATGCTCGAATAGCTTGTGCTCGAGAGTTTCCCATTTCTCGACTGTCAACAAAAAAATTTAGGACGGAGGGTTAATGGGGGCAGATTTATGATTCAAATAAAAGTTTATGATTTTTTATGAACTTGTGAGATGACCTAAAGTTGGAGGTTCGCCATAGGAGAAAAAAAATTTAGGGTATAATTGAGACAAGACCTAAAGTTGAGGATTTTTTATGAGACAAAAAAAAAGTTTAGGAAAGAATTGAGGCTAGATTTTTTTTTTTTTTTTTTTTTTTTTTGTCGAAGAGACTGGACATAAAGTTTGAGGTTTCTTTATAAGACAAAAGGTAGAATTGAGACAAGAGTTGAAGTTGGAGATTTTTTAGGATATTAGGTCGATCTTTTTGTGAATTCGCTGCTTTGGGTAACCCATTTGTCATTGCGCAATCAGCATCTATTACCATTAGTGAAGATAATTACGATTTGGGAAGCCGATTAACTATCCGAATTCGTACCGGGTCGATTCTTGACAAGATCCAACTAAGAACACGCACATTAGGTGGGTCTCGTTGAAAGTGTGAATAACATTTGCTGGCAAAAGGGCAAAGAGAGAAGAATTATATTAAAGTAAAGAAATTGGAGTAATCATGTAGAGTTCATGGAGGCGTCTCTCTTGGAGAGGAAGCAAGCAAAAGATGGGTCGCGGTCGATGTTGACAGAGAAGCTAACCCGTTAAGGCGTTAACCCGGTTGGTGGATCTGCTATTTGGCATGAGTGACTCTGCGTTTTGTTTATCAGAACGTGAAAGGGTTTGATCATACTTTTTTATGTTGACTCGAATAATTGATTGAAGTGTTCCAATCGGGATGGGATTTGGTGTGGTGTCTGCGTTGGTTGAGTTTCTGAGTGATGGAGTGGTTGTGGCCAATTGTTTTTTCTCGTTGTATGAACAGTCGTTGACTTTTTCCTTTTTACATTTCTTTTCCTTCACGATGATCGAAACATAATTTTTTTCTTGCCCGAAGGGAAGAAAACTTTGCGAATTGACCCCCGAGGTCTGGTGATGCAATATTTTATTGGAGCGTTTAACAACCGGGGAATTGAAAGCCTAACTTCTTCGGTTTATTTGAATACGATTTGATTTATACGCTTAGGATACGCTTAGATTATAAGCATGACAAATGTTTTTTCCGTTAATCATTGAGATTTTGTTCCCTGAATAGCCCATCTCAATGTCCTTGATAAGGATGCCGCTTTACAGAGTTGAATTTCTGCTGCTTTTGTGAAAGAAAAAAAAGGCATTGAAAAGATTGTGGTCATTTAGGCAACGTATGGTAACGTTTCTGTTCTCGGAATAACTTTTGGAACAGAAACACTTTTTTTCTGTTTCTGTTCCTAGCAACAATTTCTAGGAACAGAAACAAGTTTGGTAACTACAAAAAAATTCTGTTTCCGGAACAAAAAAAAAAAAGAACAGAAACACATTTGGTAACGACATAAAGGCCATATCCTCAACAAAATTCCTCCACCTACAGTAACTTCTAAAAAAATTAGTAAATAAAATAAAAAATAATATTACTAAAATACTTTCATGCAATATGAAATTTTTTCCTATTATTTTTAAATTTTCTGATTTTTTTTTTCATTTTTAGAATTTTTTATAATATTTTTATTCAAAAAATATATTTTATTATTTAAAAGTATTTTATTTTATTTTATTTCATTTTTCTCCGACTGCGGACGGCGGCGGGCGGCGACCGGCGGCGGCAAATGGCGGCGGTAAATAAAATAAAAAATGATATTACTAAAATACTTTCATGCAATATGGAATTTTTTCCTATTTTTTTTAAAATTTTAAAAAAAATTATTCAAAAATATATATTTTTATTAAAAAGTATTTTTTATTTTATTTCATTTTTCTCCCGCGGCGGCGACCGGCACCACTTTGGGAACAAAGTGTTCCCAATTGTTTCTAAAAAAATGTTCCAAATGTGTTTCTAAAAAGTGTTCCGAAAACACAGAAGCAAGTTTTTTTTATTTCTTGTTTCTGCTCCAAAAGTGTTTCTATTTGTCAAAAGTATTCCCGGAACACTTTGGGAGCAGAAACACTTTTTCTGGAGCGTTACCATACGCAGCCTTAAAGCAACCTATATCATGTTTAGTTTGTGATCACAACCTCAAGCAGCCTTGGATCTGAGAAAGAGAGAGGAGCTTGCTAGGGTTCGCAACAAGACCGTTGGAATGCAAGGCATCCGACATTTTGAAGTGTTGTCTTAAAATGTTAAAGTTACGTTTAGTCGTCAAGACAACGATTACAACTAGATAGGATAAGTGAAATATAGAATTCTGGAAACGTTAAATGAGAGGTATCTAATGGGAAAATGATCAAAAAAGTTATAAACCTCTAGCAATTGTATCAATTTAATCTTAATTTTTTTTCCAATTCAGTTATAAACTTTTTACATTTGTATCAATTCAGTCAGTCCGGCCAACTTTGGCTGACCGGCGCTGACGTGGTAATTTTAAATCATATTTTAGTATTTATTCAAGATTTTTATGTTTTTATTTTTTCATTTTTTCTTTTAATTTTTTTTTCATTTTTTCTTCTTCTTCTTCATCCTCTGGCCGGCGTCCCCTAGTCAGCGCTAGGCGAGGTGAGCCTCATCGGCCTTTTCCTCTAGTCGATCTACTGGAGGCTAGGAAGCACGGACACTCTCCAGAGGTCTTCGTGTCGTATGGGACGCGTGTCAGACACTCCAACACTCTCTAACATGCGACTGACACATGGTTAGCGCTCCAGACATACCAGCGACACCCAAGTCCAGCATCCCGACACACCATTTCGATAAGCACGGGGTCAATTTTAAGCATTTTCAATAAATTATGGGTCAAAAAGTAAATCTATCAGAAATATATACACTTGAGTCATATACTCAGTCACCCTCAAAATTAATATACCTAGCTAGCCAAAAAAAAAAATCTAATCGTGAATTTCTAACAAAAGAAGAAGAAGAAGAAGAAGAAGAAGAAACTCACTACTCTTATTTTTACATATGCATGACAATTTATCATGTATATAAAAAACGTGTCCCAACGTTTCAGAATTCTCTATTTTTTGAGAAATGATGTGTTGGCGTGTCGTGTCGTGTCGCGTGTCGGGTGTCGATGTCGGTGCTACTTAGACTGAAGGTAGAAGAAGAAGAAGAAGAAAGAGAAACAAAGAAAAAAAGAAAAAAAAATAATTCGAAAAAATATGAAAATATTATTAAAAATTATCCACGTCAGTGTCGGTCGGCCAAAGTTAGCCGAATGGACCGAATTAGCACAAATGCAAAAATTTTAGGACTGAATTAGCAAAAAAACGTTTATGACTAAATTGGCACAATTGCAATATATTTATGACTTTTTTGATAGCTTTCCCTATTTGTAATTTTATCAAGTGTTTGGTACACTTCAAGATAAAATTGGAAAAGAAATATAAAACAATTAAATTAAAAAATTAAAAGTTACACAATTCAATTAAACTAAAAAATTGAAAAGAACGTAGGGATTTTGCCCACCGCCCCTACCATGGTGGCCGCAATTGAACATGGAGACCACCAACATCTCCTTTGCACGGTGGTGCAGATACGAAGATTTGAGACCACAAGAGGGGGAGGGAACTTCAGGTGACCACCAGCGTCGCCTCTGCTGCAAAAGTTGAAAATCAGCGAAACCAGAGAGCGAAGAAGTTATGAAGGGAGATCTCGGTCCAACCTCAATCCGCAACCATTGAGATCAACATCAGAATCGAGGAGTCCTAAACCTTTTGCAATTATGCCAATTCAGTCCATTTTGCTGGCTTGCGCTGACGTGGATAATTTTTAATAAATTTTTAATATTTTTTACTTTTATTTATTTTCTTTGTTTTTTTTTTCTCTTTCTTCCTACCTTTGCCCTACCTAGTACCTACTATACTGTGGTCGGCACGCTCAGTAGGGAAAAAGGTAGGGAAAAGAAAAGAAAGAGAAAAAAAGAGAGGAAAAAAGTAAAAAATATTAAGATATTATTAAAAATTATCCACGTCAGCGCCGGCCGGCAAAGTGGCCTGAATTTGCACAATTACAATAGGTCTATGACTTTTTTGATAATCAAAGTTATTTAATCAATATCGGAATCAAATCAACAATTGCCTGTTCGGGTCGACGATGGTGGCACCGATTTTCACTAGCAGCAAGCAACAGCTTGTTGTTCTCATTTTGTTAAGTTCTTTTCATATTTTCTTATCCAATTCGGTTTTATCCCACCTCATGTCCCGGATTTCTTGTCAAGCATTTTTATTTGGACATATCCGGTCTGAATGACGTCCCTAATCACCAGATGGGATTACAAATTATCCTAGATGGACTACCAACAGCGGCCAAAGTGAGATCACACGAAAACGGGATGAAATATGCGGATAATTTTTTGTATTTCTTTTTCATGCGTTCCTGTTCTTTTCTTTTCTTTTCTTTTTGGTCCAAACGTGTGTTCCCTTTCAGGCGTGCAACAATTGATCGACCCTCGTCGTCATATCTTTTCG
Organism: Lenwebbia sp. NSW1173648; assembly: GCA_029784005.1. Taxonomy (NCBI): domain Eukaryota; kingdom Viridiplantae; phylum Streptophyta; class Magnoliopsida; order Myrtales; family Myrtaceae; genus Lenwebbia; species Lenwebbia sp. NSW1173648. Next base: position 24,829,146 of record JARCGZ010000009.1, on the reverse strand, counting down.
ACAAATAAGTTAGGTCTTGAGGGACCTCCCTAAAGAACCTTATCAAGTTGTCGAGACACACCATCTGTAGATCCATGTAGTATCGCTATTCTCACATTCATTCCACCTAGTTAACCGCAAGACAATAGATTTACATTACTCTTAACTCTCAAGTTAAGAAATTGAGGTCTAGAACGCTACATAAGTGCTTATAGGAGCGAACTCGCTTTCGTAATCGTAAAATCGAAGTAGCTTTCAATATTTTTAGTAACTTCCAATATAGAGAAGTAACAAGTTATATGCGTTTCGTAACTTTTTTTTAACTGGTAAATTGCATACGTGGTCGATTTTTTTTATCTTAGATTACAGTTATTTTGTATATGTTTAGTAAAATATGAAATAGATAAGTGAAATATGTAATGTTGTTGGTAACTTTTGATTTACTTGTAACATTAATACGTGTTTGGTAGTTTTCCTCGACATAACATTAACTTTCGATATTGTCGGTAACTTTTCCCGTAACTTTTACTATGCTCGGTAACTTTTGGTATTGGAAAGTATTAGCATTAATGTGGATAGTAACTTTTCATTCACTAGTAATATTGATAAATCATAAGGCAATTAGTAGCACATCCAAATAACTTTGAATATATCTCCTGTAACTTTTTACATGAAGTAAGTTTTCTATATGGAAATACCTTTGCCGGCTGCCGCCATCCGAACAGTTGGCTTGAGATTTTCTTGATATCCAAGTATATGCATGGAGATATTTGAAGATATCACAAAGCACATCTGCAGATATGCAGTAACATAGCCCAACTGATGTAAATGTTTGTACAGATTACAGGTATATCTATACACTCCTAATCTTGCTAAGCAGCAGAAGAGTATGTCTGGAACAGGTAATCCAGGATCTTCTTGTAGTCACCCGTTTTAGTTCCTGTGTTGGGATCAATTATGAAAGGCACCTGCGATTTAAGACGTCGCATCGAGTTTTCCTCTTATGGTCTCATTGATGTCAAATCATACTATGTAAAATGCAGCAGCTGGAAAATCGCATGATCTCTTATCCATGCACTAACTAACCTCGTTTGATCCGGATAGGTCCATAAGTATCTTTTCCCGTCTAGATCCTTCTCCAACATTTTGCAGGATGTAAGGGAGCTCCAACTCGCAGAGCGCCTCACGGACAATTCGAGCATACTGAGAAGATGGAACAGAGGACTATTTAGGGGGCAAACAAAGAAGTTAACATGAACAATGAACAAGTAAAAGCTTTTCTCTGTCTTCACTGACGATGAAACGTGTTCATTTAGAAAGATGGGTAATGCTTCGATACTCTGAAAGGAAAGTAGGGACTTCTATGGTGCATCAGGTGATATACTGAAAATGGATTCCAGGAATAAGCTGTTTAAACTATTGCTAAATTCTGCAATTTACTAGGATGGATACAGAAGCTTCTCCAATATTCAAAACTGAGAACCTCTTAATCCTTCCCCCCTAAAATATCAGATCATCTCCCTAATATATTGTGAGTAGGACATTATCCTTTATATACAACAGCAAAGGCATTGCAATTTCTTACAGGATTGTTTTCATATGAGAAAAGTTCCAACATTTCTGGTGGTTGGTCCCGTCTTGCCTTTTCCCATAATGTCATTCCTCTACCTGCTCTAAGAATTGTTGGCATCCAGCCCGTGAATAATGTACTGCATATCAGATAGACAGAAAGAGAGAGAGAGGAGATGAATGAAGTCAAGAGACACCATATATTAGTTGTATTATGTATGTATGACAGCAAAAGCATTAGGCAGTCCAACCTCTCTTAACTTTACATCTTCTACATGAGATATGTACACCTCAGACCAATAAAGAACACACACTCACATTCAAGTCCTAGATTACAACAGCATTATGTTAACCACTCCCAAAGTTTCCATTCCAAGAGGTTCTCTTATTTCTCACCTAATGAGTAATACAAAAAAGGAAAAACAAAAGCGTCAGATAACAATGTAATATTGGGGAAATTACCAAATGTTATCCTCAAATTTCCATTAAGTCTCGCACGTTTTTCTTTTACGGTTCCATTGAATTACAGTTGGTCCTCTATGTTCAAAATTTTACTCTCCCCAAGGTTTCAAAAAAAGAAAAGAAAAATTACCATTGATATATGAGTGTACTTGGTGGAAGATAGAGAAAGCATGTGGTACCTTTCAAGGAGATATCAATATCTTCCTCAAAATTCTCAAACAAGTGACCAACTGGTATATGAGTGTTCTTTGTGGTAGAGAGGGCATAAAATACCTTTCGAGTAGCCCAGAACTCGGGTTTGTACCATTCCCATATTTCTCAAATAGGTAGTTGACTATGTCACCTGTCCAAACACAGAGGAATGTGCAATAATTTAGAGCGTCGAGGCTTCGAAAGGGGTAAAAACCAGCAGCTGTAATTAACTCAATACTGGAAAAGAAGTTATAGAAACTACCTAACTCTGTATTATTTGTAACCAACACTATGTACTTCATAGAGCTACCAACAGTAAATTAATGATGATAAATATTTGCAGAATTGATGATACACATCAGAGAACATCGGATCTACAGTAAAAAGTAAACATCAGATTGAAATTGTACACCATGGCTCTCCTTGCAGAGGCTCTGTGTCTCTTTTATATATCCAAGTAAACATCTCTGCTTGGATAATAAAAAATTCAAGCGATACATGGATCATCATTCATTAACTGCATACACATACTCTTTTTGAGCAATGGCTACATACACATCTGCAGTCTCTGCATCCACAGTGCTGATCAGAAGAGATCAGCATTATCTTCTGTATTACCAGAATTGTGTAGATGTTGGACATGGAGGAAATTAAGAAGAGAAGCTCCTAGAAAATTGTAAATATAGATCAGATGAGGCCGTCTCAGCAGGAAATTTTTGTTCTATCAAAATTCTCTCTTTTGCTTTGTCCCTAAGCATCTTTGCCAATCCACTTATTTTTCCATAAAACTAAGAAGATTCATCGCAACCAAGAGGGAAGATCCTGCAGTGTGGTTTCAAGCCATACACATGAGACCTCAGAAGCTCCCGGATTCCCCTGAGCATATATTTTTGAGAGGTCTAGTTACCTTCGTCTGTGGTATTGAAAGCAATCAATAGTTGGACATGTATGAGTTGTCCCTCAAAGTAGAGATGGAACTTAAGTAGTATATAAGTTGCCATCCGGCGACAAGTTTTGTAACTAGTGGCGAGCCCAGTCATTAACTTCAATGGTTGCACAAATGGATGAGACCAAGAAGAAAAGGCAAAATATAGTTTTAGAATGTTGAGTAGCAGTTCTCATCCAGGTCACAGAAAAATCGCAGACAGTCTGGTAAAGATCACACAAGGTAAACTATACAGGATATACACCATTTCCTCCAACTTCCTTCTCATCTACGATAACCACGGACCGGAGAAAGTAGATCACTTGAGTGTAGACCAAATCAAGGATCTTTTGCATGTCCAAAGATAACTCAGAGTTCAATTTCACATGATGTAGGTTCCTTTTTTTATGCAATTGTAAAGAGAGAGTGACTATTTCATGTAAATGGAAGAACCATTGCAATAGTTCCCTTTAAAAGATTTCCATCAAATATAACTGTTCAACTTACCACTTTCATAAATTGAGACACCAGTATTTGGGTCAATAAGGAAAGGAAACCTGCGAAAGGTCAAACTGTAAGGTTGCACAGATTAAATGCATTGAATACGCGATGTAAAATATTCCTCACCTCAAGCTACATTCCGGAGTAAATAAGGAAAGATCAGTTCTGAAAGGACAATCTACACCGCCAGGCTAAAATATCCCACCACTTGGTTAATTTCTAGTCTTTATTTACATTCAAATGTAATGGATTTGTTTGCAGTTGAGTAGGAATTATAAGGAGTTCTGGGTATACACTCCTAGAGAAACTAGCTCCAGTCATCATTAGATATTCAATACTTGTTGGGTTCCTACATTAAGTTCACGACAGCTCTCTTTTTTCCTATACTCATAAATACGCAAATGTGTGAGAGCAGGCATTTTATTGTTCTTTTCTTCTCCTTTTTATGTTTGTGACAGTTAGAGGCAGATCTTTCAAAATTTACAACACAACTAGCTGATTTGCATGTGCAACTACCACATGGAAAACTCATATTTGCACCCACAACTGGGATGTAAGTGTTGCGGTATAGATGATTATCTACTTTACAGATGATAATTAAGCTAAAAAATATTAAACCCCAGGGGCCTTGATGTTGTCATGTGCACAGTTCAATGTGGCTCAGAAGTCCTTTTGCATATAAATTAAATGCTTTTAGATCTGACATAAAGATGCCTAAAGAACAATCATCATGCACCTTAGATGAAACAGCTTTGGGAAGAAGATACATACTGCTCTTTGCCACCAAGATTTCTGACCATTTCTCTGTGCCTTGCAGACCCTTTTGGGCAAGGATAGACCTGAGTACCCACATGAAGGAGTTAATAACAGGAAACCACACAAGCACGGATCTAGAACTAAGTGGGGCAAACTTAATATTTAATGATACGTCTTATAAATCTTACTAATCTAACAAAAAATTATTAGGCCTTTTGTATTTAAAACAAGGGTTTTTGTACAATAACAAATATAATTTTTATGTGAACTAATTATTTCTTGATAACTACAAGATTGTCTATAATGGCTCCTAATTATGGGGGCAACAATTAAGTATGTCTTGTAGCTTTTCTTGGAATTCCTATGGCGACCAAATTGAGAACTATTCAAAAACTTAAGTTACATTAGTAGGTCATGGAAAAAAATTCATGGGGCCAATTCCCTCCCATCACATAGCATGGATTCCTCCCCGAAGCCACATGACAATGGTACGTGGACACACAGGAAAGGTCACATTGGTTCATGACAACAAATGTTCTTCTCTGTCAGGATTAAAGAAATAGAACATGTAATCCTAACAGTAACGGCATAGCAGATCAGACCTATCTCAGCAGCTAATATGATTATTATATTTTGATTGCTGCTGAATGATAAATTTCGAGAGTGAAATTATCTGTTTAAGTATATGTTTCGATGCAAGAACAAGATGTTATTTGTAACAAGTAGTTTTGTTGGTTGGTTAATTGGTCACTTTTTTCATGAAATGGGTTGAATTGGTATGTCTAGATACAGAAAAATAATTCTATTTGATCTAATATACTTATACGATCAAATAAGTACCTTGTGTTAGAATTACGCAATGAATTTCTAGCAGTAGATCCATAATAAAAAAGTGTTTGTGATTGTTCCAAAAGACATGAAACAAAAGATATGGTAGAGCTAGGACAGTTATTGTATGAGGTCTACCCACTGCTAGATGCAAAGGCGCATAATCGATCGATATGAACATCATGAGCTATCCCGCAATAAAACCCGTTGTTGCCGATACCTTCTTCTCAATTCCTTCTTCTCCTTCTTCCATAACCCGTGCTCTAGAGATTAGTTGGTAACCCCAAATAAGATAGTTAGGTTTTTATGACTAATTGTGAATGTCTCTATGCTCTAGGAATACGTTTGCAATTTCTCTTCATCTATCTCGCGACCCTAAAATCTCAATAGTATTCAATTTGTGTTTTCACATCAAGAATTCTTTGCAGATGAAGAGATGTCCCGGCTTCTGAATAACATAGAGGTATGTAGATACAAATGAGAACTGCAGATTATAGCAGGAATTAAATCAAATTATGAGTAAGGTAATGTTGTTTGCTTCGCTCACCTCGACAGAAAGATCTAGCTCAGTCATGGCCTCACGGACCCTCCTGCAAAAGGGGCATGCCTCTGTTGAATGAAAAATAAGAAAAGAAATGTCGCTAGATCTTTTAATTACAAGACATAAGAAAATAGAATTTGCTTACTAACAATAGAATATCATCACCTAGCAAAACATGCTATTTTTCTTCTGAAGAAACAAAACGAGAATGATTAAAGGGGCTAATATTAGAGACTCAAAACGGCTAAACATGGCTTACGGCCTATCTTTTCTCATACACGATTCACTCCTCATAGATATCCACTAAATAAGCTAACATCTAGTTCTCTTGTTGAGAGGAAGTAAAGTCCCCACATGGTCGGTCTGCCAACTACAAGAAGAACAAAATCTCCCTCAAATGACAAGCAGTATATGGTAAATAGAGTGACCGTTGAAGATCCTTACCAAATTCAAACAACTGCAAAGGCAGAGAAGGACCTGAAACCGTGATTTCACCATCTTTCGAATTCATTTCTGATCTTGAACCCCACGGAAGTCTTGCCAGGGTGGACAAGGAAGAGGTTGCCACCTAGTACCGCATTACAGGAAAAACATTAAAATCCCCATAAGGTAAACGAAAGAGGCAATTTTTCCTTAAAGTACAACCATAAGCGGCCACATAAAAAAACTCGACCAATGATTTAGATATGTTGGGCACATCAAAACCGGAAACAAGATTACTCTCTTCTTCATACAATAACAACTGAAACCAAATGAAATTCTTCAAGCCTCCAGATTACAAGAGTTCCAAAAAGAACTACGAAAGATAATAGTACGATCGTACAACCAGATGAAAAGATCTCCCTCACACTGTTTTTACATATAAATACTGCTATCTAATGAACAAATCATTTTAAATGTCTCAACAAAGTACCTCCAAAGCGTCATTCCTTTGACCGGAGGGATCTCCTCCCTACAAGAAACAAGAAAGCTTGGTTGATGTGGAGAACCATAAGCACAATATAACAGTGAAATACATTACCCGAACCCAAAAGAGCCAAAGAATGCAGTATGCCAAATTAACTACCTTAGTGGAAAGAATGATATTTGCCAAGGGTATTTTCTAACGCAATAACGGGACCTCTTGGATGCCGAAAGAGTAATGGTTCAAAATACAGTTCCAACATCCTCTTTATCTTAATTAAGTATAGAAATCTCCCTAAAGATTGGATTATCACCAAAATTTTGCTAAGCACAAAGCTTTTCGATAAGCTAGTGATGCCAAGTGCCAGACTCTCGACCAAGTTGATAAAGGAGCAAGATCAACCGCCATCTAATGACACTGGAATGAAATTGAAGGGCGACGAACTCACGGAAAAGAGCTTGAGCAAGGGACAGAGCACGGACAAGAAGCTGGTCGAAGGGCCACCACCACTCTGTGCATTCCGGGCAGAGATAATTGGGTCATCAGAGTCCGCTGATTCCACTTGGAACCTCGTCTTGCTACGAACCCATTTCCCATTTATTGATGATGCTCGTCGATGAAGATGGATCGACGAGAATCGTGGGGAAAAAGATTGGATCTTTCCGCCGAATAGAGGGGGAGGTGGACCGCGATTTTGAGGAGAGGATAAAGAAGTGAAGCAGGACATGTTCCTAGGCTTTCGTTTCCCCTCGCCAAGAAAAAACTGAGATAAACACAAGGTGACACTTCTGCACATTCTGGCCTAGTTGGCTGTGTTGCTCTGCCTTCTATGCCATTCGCGGGAGATTTTTTTTTTTTTTTCCCCTTGGCTGTTTATCATCCCATTAATTTGGCAAAGGAACTTCTTTTCCTTTTGGAGGCGGGGGTAAGGAAAATTATAAGTAAAGGGGTGACATTTCCACATTTGACAAAAAGTTTCGTTTCGCAAGAAATAGACCAAAAATTTTCACTAAAGAACACTTAGGATTTGTTGGGTTGTCCCACATCGATTGTGGAAGGGACTGATGGTCGATTTATAAGTGTGAGGGAAAGCCTCATCCTTTGAGCTAATTTTTAGGATAAGAAAGGCCAAGATACATTTACATTACGAATGGTCTTAAATAATAACCACAAGAGCAATGGTCAACAAGAGCAATGGTCAGGTAAACTCACACGTACATCCTAATAAGGTTAATTCTTCAGTATAAGAATGTTATCATTTTAGCAAATCTTAGTGGTTTGGTACTGAAACTCAGACGGAGGTCCATATGTAAACATGGGTTTGGACTACTGTACCTCACACCCTCCTGACCTTGCCAAATGACGGTGGATTTAGGTACATGTAAAGGAAGTAATTCTGACGGTCAATCCTAAAACATACATGTTCCTCTGGATTTGTTTACATCCACAAGAGTGACAAGACCAGCATTTCAACTATAAGGAAATACTCGAAGGGAAAAGTACTGAACTTGCTATCCACCAGCTCCTAGCTCCAGCTTAAGTGAGCCTCTCGCGTGACCGAGAAACTGCTGAATACTTTTGGACATGACATTGGCAGTGAGGCCAATGAATAAATCCACCAGCAGAAAGAACAACCACGGCAGAAATTTTGTCCCCATGTCGATGTAGAAACGAGGCACAAAGAAGGGCAGCATTTCACGAGGATCAGACATAACGGTCGAGCTAGCGCGGCTTGCAGCCACGTTCGGATGTAGAGTAACAATCTATCATAATCTTCTGTAGGGTAGGTCTCTTGCAAAAGCTTCCCAACTAAAGAGCTGAAGTGCCCCATCCGTCTACCGTCCTTTGGCCATATATACTTCACGTACTCCATGATATCTTAGCAACTGTTGATCTCTAGTTGTAACGACGATCCGGCTTCTCGGACCACACCACTCGCATTTTCCAGCTAAGAGCTCTAACTGCCGTGGCTCATCGACATCAGCAAGAACAAGAAGTATTCTTTTACGCCACAAACTCTCTTAAGCGCAATCACTCCATCATACACATTCGGCACTTTCACAAGTGTTTCAGAAAGCAGTTGTTGCTGTAACTGATGTAGAGCACCTCTTTTAGAAGCTTCTTTCTCATTGGCAATTAAGCTGCTACCTTCAAAAGGACATGAAAGCATGTCATAGGCGGCGCGGGCAGTGGTGATTTTACCTATTCCGCCCATACCACAGATCCCTACCATGCGAACGTTCAACCCTGTGTGTGCATAAGTGCTTACCAAGTTCTGCCATGCAGGAATAAATTCCAACCAAGTCCTTCGTAAAGATTGAGCGACCATGAGCCAACTCACTCACTCTAACTTATACAACGTTATGGATAATTTTCAGATCCAAAGCCGCTTGGAGATGGTCTGTAAAGTTCTTTTGAATGTCTTCTCCTCTAAAGCTAAGAAACACACCGTATTTGCAGCATCTTTTTGAAGATAAATTAGATGAAGGAGCACCGTCCTTTCTCCTGGAAGCCATACAAGTATAGCAGCTTCTCTATGTATGAAGTTTAAAGACTTTGAAGCAATGTCTTGATCATTCAAAAATCAGCTGCAACAAAAAAATTATATTACAAGATAGCAGTGAGATTTAAGTCATACTATTCGCTCTCAATTTGGCACCTAGAAATAGACCATATGCATGTGACACGGGCCGGTTGTTTCGTGTCCCTCGTACAATGTGGGGATCGAACAACTTGTGTCCTCGGCTCCTCCCACACTCGTATAAGCGCTTGTTGGTGTCAACATAGTAAATGAGCGATGCATAAAGTAAGAAGCAACTGGGTCTGTGGGAGTGGTATCAGGACGGTTTGTTCTAGGAGTTCTAGGATCAGATAGAATACATGCCTTAGGAGCTCTGAAGGCGGGGATGACCTCCCGTGTACAAACTGGTCGGGAACTGATGTCGTTCTTCTGATGAGGCCATGGCAGGTCGAAACCAGTTATTGTGCCTAAAGTGATCTGTTCTTGCTCGATACAAAGGACGCCCGAGCTAAGTTGGACGTGGTATGATCCGATACAGGAAAGATATTTGCTTGAGTATTCCATGGGACAACTAAAAAGAAAGAAAGACTGGCCTGGCCTGGCTTGGCTATCTAGGCGCCTCATGGGCTAAATTTCGCTGCCAAATCTTTGAGCCCGTGACAAATGGTATTAGAGTAGTATCCCTTCAGTAGGTGGGTGAGTCGAAGGAAACTTGTGGTCGTACCCGGTCCTATGAGTGCGGAGAGTGAATCGCTGGAGCCAAAACCAAAAGAAAAGAAAAAAGCTCGGACAATGCGCGGCTCTCAACTTGCTTCTAGGATGCCAATGGGGCACAAGAAGAAACTGGTTTCTTATTGAAATGGGAAACGTTCCTGGATCAATTCGGCGAATCTCAAGATGGATCCTCTACCATGCTTTAAACAAGGAAAAACCCAATTGGTTGGCTAATACAAAAAATTGCTTATTAGGGAAAAAGAAAGGTGCCGCCAGGTTAGTGCGGTTGGCCAAAGTGCCACACTCTGAAAGCGAAGGTGACTACAAAATGGTGCTGCGAGATAAACACTATTGGCCAAAGAGCCACACTGAAATGCACGGCTGACCAAAGAAAACCCAAACGGCCATTAAAACAAAAAGAAGCTACCGATGTTGAGGAAAAACTGTTCTGTTGGGCGAGCGCGCCCCTCCATCTGTGTAAGTCCCAGATAAGCGGCGTTGATGGTAGGAAAAGGCAAAAGGAAGCGATAGAACAGACCGCAACGAGGGTGTTGCGGAAATGAGTGGGGGAGAATGACACGGCCTGGTTGTTTCATATCCCTCGTACGATGCGGGGGATCGAACAACTTGTGTCCTCGGCTCCTCCCACACTCGTATAACCTTGAAATGGCGCTTGTTGGTGTCAACATAGTAAATGAGCGATGCAGAAAGTAACAAGTAACTGGGTCTGTGGGAGTGGTGTCAGGACGATTTGTGCTAAGAGTTCTAGGATTAGATAAAATACATCCCTTAGGAGCTCTGAAGGCGGGGTTGGCCTCCCGTGTACAAACTGATCGGGAACTGATGCCGTTCTCCTGATGAGGCGATGGCAGACCGAAACCAATTGTTGTGTCTAAAGTGATCTGTTCTCGCTCGATACAAAGGATGCCCGAGCTAAGCAGACGTGGTATGATCTGATACGGAAAAGACATTCGCCTGAGTGTTCCATGGGACAACTAAAAAGGAAAGAAAGGCTGGCCTGGCTTGGCTATCTAGGCGCCTCACGGGCTAAATTCCGCTGCCAAATCTCTGAGCCCGTGACACATGCATCTTCATCATATTTCATCGTGGGAATTTTTCTGGGAAAGTGGAGTATTAAAGTAAAGAAAAATGATCCAAAAAGTGCTTCACGTGAATATAATTATGAATTATCCTGCAAATCGATCATCTGGAAGTGAAAAATGACACTAAGATCAAACTCAAGATACAGATTGCTGCATCAAAACAGTGAAGCAAAACCAGTCCCAGGTTCCTTTCATGAGTATATATAGTACCATTCTCAGGAAATCCAATCAAAACTCCATTCAATATCAAAGATCTCGCCACAATTTCGACATCCGAATGCAACTCATACGATATGGGCTTCGGACAGAAGATACCAAAGTTCATGGTATTAATGCATAACCATAGTTCCCCTTTGAAACATCCTTTTAGTTTAGGCAATCCCTTCAAGACAAAGCCATGAGATTATCGAGGAAACTGGCGGCTTGTTCCATCGACATGGCTGTGAAGCTGCTCAAATAGTCTAGCAGGTGAGGCGTGTGGCCTCATATTCACAATGACAGAATTTGGAATTCTAGATCCTCCAATTTAACATAGAGCAAATTCTAGAAGTATGGCAACACAGATTTTTTATTGCAAAAGATTTAGCCTGTCACTTGGGAAACTTTATATAGATTATATATGACAATAACGAGAATTAGTTTGCAATTCAACGGAATCACAGTGCAGCAACTTGGCAAATTCTAGTGTACAACTTGAGCCAGTGAAAATTTGAAACACTGCGAGATCAAATATGATCCTGAAGAAAAGTGCAGCCAAGACAAAGGTACTGTCAACTCAATGAGGCTCAGAACACATTGATTCACGGGGGCGGAAAGATGATCTTTGTGTTCCAGAAAATCGCCAACATCTGCACCAAGCGTCAAGCCTCGAAGGATATCAAGCTCAATCAATTCCAATACTAATTTCTTTCGAGTTGAACCATAGGTGGGGCTATTTCCACGTTCTTGGCTTAAAAGACACATTTTGAAGTTGATTATCTAACTACCCCTCCATTTAATCAAGCATGCATAGAATTTAATAACAGCTTCTTTAGTTAAATTTGTGATCCACAAATTGCAACTTCTTTTTTTTTTTTGGGTAAAAGTAAGATATATATATAGATGAGAAAGAGCGCAAATTACAACCAAACCTTTGCCGCGCACCACCGAAGTGTCGCAAGAAGCGTAAGGGCAGCTCGGGTTAGAAGGAAGAGAAAAACAAAAAGCTACGCAAGGTAGCAGCTATACATACACAAAAGGAACCTGTGTAACCGAAACGTGTAGCTATACAAAAGCAACGATGGCCAAACAAAACAGCCAAAAACAGCAGTAAGGAGGTTCGAACCTCCAACAAAATCAATCAAAGATCGTTGAGGAGATGTTCCATGAAGCTTGAATCCTTCGGTTTCTGGGAGTATCATTAACATGGCTGAAAGTGAGAGCCTTGTCCTCGACAACCTTCTGAAGGTGTTCTTTGAGTTCTGGAATATTGGGTTCCTTGTTACGGAATAGAATATGATTCCATTTCGTCCAAATCATATGGCAAAGGGCGCCAAAGGAGAATCTAGCAATGCATTGGTGGAAAGAGGGGCCCCGAGTGTGACTCATCGCCCACCGAAGGTTGTCTTGCCACAGAGCGTTGTGCCAAGCCAAGTTGCATTTGGCCAACCAACCAGAGCAAGGGCATTTGTAGTTCGACAGCCAAAGAATAAATGGTCAACCGAATCAGGCTTGCAATTACAAAAAACACAAGTACCTTCCGCAATACGATGATGGGAAAGAAGAAGGATCTGAGTGGGTAGCCTATTGAGAGTGGCCAACCACAATAAGAAGGAATGCCGAGGAGCAAGTTGACGGTCCCAAACAAAAGAGTGCCAGTGGACTACCTGACCTTTACTCCGAAAATAATTCCAAGCCGAGGCTGAGGAGAAGGCGTCGGAAGGATGGCCGAGCCATAGAAAGATATCCTTATCCTCACAGTTCTCGGGAGTGAGAGACGGCATGGGGTCAGACCAAGTTCCCATGACGGTGTTCACCCTGGAGGGGAAGTGAGTGGAAGTTAAAAAGTCCCGAACCATGGCGTTCCGAGATATACCAGACCTATATATGTCTATGTCAGAGAATAATTTGTAAAGAGGGCCCTTCGGGTGCCAAGAGTCAAACTAGAAGGATATATTGCCGCTTTTTACCTGCCAGTGGAAGAGTTGTTGGCAATCTTGATGAAGATCAAGGATCTTTTTCCAGGACCAAGAGCAAAAGGTCGGTCGCTTGACAACCCAAAAATTCTTATGCTTCAGGAAGTTTGTATGGATCCACTTGCACCATATCAACTCTTTGTCCGTGAAGAGTATCCAGATATGCTTGAGCATGGTTGCCTTGTTGCAATCGGAAAGTCTACGAATGCCAAGGCCCCCCTCCTCTTTGGGTAAGAACGTGTTATCCCATGATACTTTAACACCTCCGTTGCCTAACTCCGGGCCTTTCCAAAGGAATTGCCGGAGAATTTGCTCAATACGAGCCAAAACAGACTTAGGTAAGATAAAGATGCAAGCCCAATATACTTGGATGGCGTGGAGTACCGTCTTAACCAATAAGAGGCGACCCATAAAGGAAAGGAACCGTTGCGACCACGAACGGGCTCTAGCTGTGATAGTATTAACCAAAGAGGTACAATCCGCTTTGCTAAGACGGCCGGATACAATGGGAACACCTAGGTACCGGAAAGGCAGGACACCTTCCCGAAAGCCAAGTGACGAGAGAAGCTGCTGCCGAAGCTATACCGAGCCACCCGAGCAAAAAAATTCACTCTTATTCAAGTTTGGTCTAAGCCCAGATCATTTGGAGAACCTATCCAAACCAGACTTAATAAGCGCAATCGAAGAAGGGCTGGCTTCAGCAAAAATAAGAACATCATCCGCAAAGAAAAGGTGGGATAGTCGAGCTGGTTTACATCTCCAAAAGAACTTGAAACCGGGCTGCTGAGTTTGGAGGTTGATAATACCAGAAAAGATCTCTATAACAAGAGTGAAGAGATAAGCCGACATCGGATCACCTTGACGGAGTCCCCTCCCGCTAGAAAAGTTCCCCGTTGATAGAGACGGAAAATTTAGGGGTCGTAACACAAGTCATATAGTAAGATTAATGAAGCTTACCGGAAACCTGAAAGCTTGCAAAACAATGCGAAGGAATTCCCAATCCGCGGTGTCATAAGCTTTCCTGAAATCAACCTTAATGGCACATTTTGGTAAATACGTGTCATGATGGAAACCGCAGAACAGCTCCTGAGCCAAATGTTGTCACTAATCCGTTTACTTCAAAAAATTTCAGCTTTTGTATTCTCTATTGAGCCAAGCAGGAAGTTCTGTTCTTATAAATTTGATGATAATTGTGGAAAGAAAAGGAGAAGGAAAGATTATGACTAAACAATTTTACTGTTCTACTCTGAAGAAAGTCATTAATATTGTTGGTGATCCAATATTTCATGCCCTCAACATTTTTTACTATGATAAAACATGAGTTCAAATGTGAAGAAGCTGCAACCAAGTTTGGACCTCCATCAATGTCCAGAGAAAAGCGTGACTGAATGATTTTCCAGCATCTCAAACCAACAAAATTACGCCATCAGGCGTCGGCAAACTCATTAGACGAAAGTTGTCTTCTTTACATGGTTTTGGACAAAGACATCTTTTCTTAATGGTGATTCACTACGAAAACGTTCTCGTGATCAGCATCTGAACAGCGAGCATATAGAAAATCAACTGTCTGAGTTAACCAAAAGTAAGAATTACTGAATTATCATCCGAAGAGATTGGCGATGCAAATGGAACCGTAAAGATCAACTGTCACGGGCCTTCCGACTCGACAGCGGACGTGGCTGCAATATGCCCAGTTCCTCGTGATTGGCATGGCCACTCTTGTCGGAGGTACACGGAGAAAAGGACCGACACTGCCAACGCAGTTATGGGGGGAAGATTATGAAGTTAAGGAAGCCTTAATGTTTGCAAAAACAGAAGAATGAGCAACAATGCCTATTACTGTGGAGGTGGTTACTGAATTGACTCTATTGTCCAATTTCCAACATCAACCTAAACTTATTCAACTCTCTAACACCGCAGGATTCGACTTATATACAATCTACTGTGAAATCATCTCTAAAAAATTAAAGAGATGACCCTTTAAGGAAATACATATTACTAAGCTTTTCCCATCCTGCACAAACTGTAAAAAACCCAACTAAGAAAATATTTTGTAGGTCTTGGCTGAGAGAACAATCTCTCTCGCTCCTCCAATTGGACCAAGCACTGCTATCAACACCCCGATTATGATCGAAATCTGTCATCAAACACACATAAATAAACAGATGTCACAAGAAATCTGAGAAGAATTTGATGAAACGTGCATAAGAATGTAAATATCCCTGCTTGAAGCCAAGTTAACATACCCATGATGCTGTCCAGTGGAAGCTCCACCTCTTAGGCCGGTGGACTGCGAGCCACATGATGCAGGGTATCTGAATTTAACGAGGAAAAGATAAGAAAACGAATATCTTGTTAGAAGGTTTTGAAAATTTGACCCGTTTAGAAAGAACCATTTGATTCAAGCGTGGTTAATGATTCTCATTTAGTCTTTCGACTTACAAAGTAAGAAGTGGATGCGAAAACGAGTCCTCCGAAGAATCCCAGAAGTCCCCCGAAGAATGGGATGCACATTCCGATGAACCCTGTTAAAGCTGTCGTCGACACAGAAGAATTCTCGAATCAGGCAGATGATTAATCCCTAGTAACATCAAAAGATTTCCTTCTGTAACTTAAGGGAATCTCCCTGATAGATCAGTTAAAGAGTTGAGCATTGAGAGAAGTATGATGATCTTCTTACCAACGTAGACACTGCGAGATACGAGGCGAAGAAGACGTCCCGGCTTGTAATTCAACCGTTTCACCAGGCATGACTCGATCTGATCGAACACAGGCATTGCAAAGACCTGTCATTTGAAACAACATGTAATTAGTGCGGTAATTGCACACAATTTTGAATCTTTTTTGCCCAAAGCACAAGTAAAATACATATATAAACTAGACATCCTAGTCTGAGAATGTTACCTGATAGCTTCCAAGGACGTGAAGAAACACCATGAAGTTAGCCACGGCAATGAGCCACTTTGGCTTCTCCAGAGAGATAAGGACGTCGTCTTCGACGAGCGAGCCGAATGCCCAGAACCCAGACGCCGCGACCGAAAAGTAGCACAGCGCGACCACAGCGTAGGCGACGATCACGCCTTTCCACATCGGCTTCTTCGACGGCTTCTCCGGTGTCGACGGGATCGTGGCCTGGATCTCGAGGACGACGCTGTGCCCGGCGAACGCGAACGCGATGGTCCCGAGCGCATTCAGCGAGTCGAACACCTTGCCGGCCGTCGTGTGGGATCGGACTCCGTACCTGATCCCTTGGCGGTGGTGGGCCCCTCTTATGGTTGAGGCGACAAAGGCCAACATCGAGTAACTGCATGCATGCATGCAAAATTTTGATAAAAATATGAAAGCAAAGTAGTAAAATTTTCGTTTTTAACTCTATAATAAAAAAAAAATTGTGATGAAATATGTCGTAGAGCTAGAGAAAAAATCCTTAAGTCTTCTTACCAAAGGGACATGACCGCAGCGAGCAGAGAGACTCCCTTCAACGAGTTGAAATTGGGAGTTTGGGAGAGCAAAACTTGCAGGCCAGTGAAGAAAAGTATGTAATACGTCTGCCTGACGTCCGCCATCGCCGGAAATAGCAGCTCCAGGCACTTCTTCAGCGACTTCCCTCCTGTCACGGTGTACACGATGTCCGACGCGACCTGGACGAGTGTCTGCTGAGGCATGATGGACCAGTACCCGACCTTCGAGCCAAAGGCGTGCTCGGCCAGCTCGGTGTACCGGTCAAACCGCTTCCCCGGGACCACCTCGTGCATCTCCACGAGTTGCCACAGCGTGTAGAAGGTGACCAACCACGAGACGACGATCATGCCGATTCCGGGAACCCTGTAAGTTGCACTTGATTAATGTAATTCCACAGGTAATATCATGACTTGAGCGATTAACAGGTGAAAAAATTGTTCATATAGATCCATTGCTTAGATCTATCTAGGGATGGGATGATCACGGAAGGAGATTATATATGCTAATCCAAAAGAGGGGCTATACTATAAATTTTTGGGAAGTCTAAAGCTAGTAACTTAGCACATAAATTTCTGAGAAACATACCATCCGATTTGAGACACCGCGAACGGCAAGCCAAGAACACCGGCCCCAACCATCGCGGTGATATTGTGAAAGGCTGAGTGCGTCCAGTTTGCCTTCCTGGACGCTGTTACCGGAAGCCAGTCATTCAGATCCTTGTCGTCTTTGTCCATCTTCGTCGCATCTCTTCCGTTGCCGTTGTTTTCCTGAGAAGTACAGTTTAAATGAAAGAAAAATTCAGTACATTTACAGTAACGATCACGATGAATGATATCGTCGTGCCTGGTGACCGAAAAATGGCTTAGGGTTGCTTCGGCAATTGCGACCTGTGGCGAAAACCGAACATACCGTATCGTTACGAGCCTTTATGTCCTCGATGTCCATGTTGCAGATTGTCTCGTCTCTCGAAATAAGGAACCAGGGCAGATCCTTCTGCATGAACAAGAGCTTCAATGTCATCTATCTACGCACGATAAAAACTGGAAAGAAACCAGTCTAGCTAGCGTGAAAATCAAGCCATAGATAACGAAAGCAGCAATCCGAACGCAGCTTCTCGAGATTCGCGCAACCACGGCGACCATCGGAAATCAAAATAGAGGAGAAGAACAAGATAAACAGTCGCATGCCGTCCAAACAACCACGCGAAAGAGAACTCCTGCAATGCTGTTCAGGAAACCAGACAACTTACGAGCGAAACAAACGATGGCGAAACCCCCCTCCAAAAGTACACGAACGAGTCAAGAACAAGTGATGGAGATCTGAATCTTATCCTGAGGAAGGAAAACGAAAAAAAGGGAAGCCTGAAACAGCGGAGGGTGTATATATAGGCAACAAAAAAAAAAAACAAGGACAAAGGTTTCAAAACCGACGTTTGATGTGTTTTACTCGTTCAAGTCGAGGTTTGGTGCCGAATCTCACTACGAGTTCGTTGGTTTCGACAGTTGGGACGACCTCCAATATTAGGAAAGATTCATGGGCGTTAGGCCTTCAGGCCTAAAAATCGTGCCCTAATTTGTTGCCTCAGATTCCTGACGCACGTGGGTCTAATCTCTCTCTTTTATCCACATATTTCAAAAATCCGACGGTTTGCTCAAGTTTTGGGCTTTCATGTTTTTCTGCACCACCCTTATCTTCTTCTTGGTGAAACATGACGTTTAATAGACAATGGAGATGTTACTAATAGCCAAAAATAGAATCACATAAGTACTTTGGCTATGGCTGATGAAGGATTTTTTTATTTTTTTTTGGGTCAAAAAATGGCTGATGAAGTTGTACGAGGAAAAATTATTCAAAAAGTCTTGATCCTATTGTACTTTTGTCAATTCGGTTACAGACCTTTTAATGATTTTTGGGTTGTTATTTATGTTCTGGTAAGCAGTTGAAAGTGGAGACGTGTGCCCATATGAAATGTCGCAGGTCAACCCCAACTCCTGAATTTTTTTTTTTTTTTCCTTTTCTGTCGGATTTGATTATTTCGCAATTTGTCGCACAACTTAATAAATAATTTCCAATTAATTATTAATATCCCTAGATTTATTTTATCTTATTTTCCACATTTGAATTTCTCTTTATGATCACAGAGTTTTTCACATACAATGTTCATACTCCATTTGTTTCGAGAATAATAAATAATTTAAAAAATATTTTTTTAAAAATACTTATTTCTTTTTGCTCGAAATAACTATTTCATAATAAATATTTTTGTTATTGACAATAATTTATGCCTATAATTAAGCGATCAATTTTTAATCATTTCCGCAAAACAGAAACCTGATCTGAATCCCAAATTGAAAACCAAAGGCCAGTGCTAAAAGTCGCAGTATAGGGCGTCTCTTATGCAAATTTCATGGAGGCCATGCATATCCAAGGGACTCGCTTTGTGAATCTCATGAGGATGATGTGCTGAACACTGGAATCAAGATTTGACAAAATTGGCTTTATGGGGTTACATGCTATTCAATCTGTACACAAGCTATTCTCCACGACACTCCTTTCCCATTCGTATACACCGCATCTCTCGACATCCCGAGGCGATAAAGCGAGCAAATTCATAGAGCTCGCCCGGAGCGCGTTTGATATCACGAGTAGCAAGGTCTGACATGCATGGTATTCATCCAGTCTCTCCAAATCCATCATCTCCGACGACAAGTCCTTCCATGGCTGATTAATCGACCTGCACACGAAATACGAATGAGTAGTAAGAGAAACAAGCACCAAAGGGGAAAAAGATGACAAAAGGACGCAGAAGAACAAGCAACGTCTTTTAAGGCGACACCCAAATTACTGAGATGGTCATGACTCGTGAATTAATCGCTAGTCAGTTCACATCTATTTGTTCAAAAACATGGAATACTGATCGTATGATCACCGCTCGGATTGACGTGTACAAGGAGGAACAGAAACCACAAGACAGTCGAGTAAAATAAGAATTACCATCTCCAAGCAGGATTAGCTTCAAGAGGGCAGCTTATCTTCGACAGTTGTGATGCCACAGGAGTACCGTCGAGCAAGAGATCTGATTCAGTAACTGCATAAATTGCATTTTAAGTATAATGAGGAATTCGTTTCCATAAACAGTATTTCCCACTGTGTTAAACATAGTAGTTTAACCTACCCGCAATATCGCAGAAATTGTACAGTAGAAGGCAAAGTGCCGACACCACAGATGGAAGCACTCTGCAATCCGTGCCAAGAAGCTGTTGAAGGTACAAAATCGCAGCAGCTAACGCCTTTCCAGTTCCAGATGTATTTCGGCTTCTTCCTCTACTTGCTTCTTTGACAAATTGTAACAACGAATTTATCATTTTCGGATCAGATCTTTGTGGATATTTCGCATCCGTATATGTGGATCTATCAGAGAGCTTCCCATGAATTACAGACGCCACCAACCAACGAAGAAGATTTGATGCCAAAGAATCTTCACATATTTCTTCCTCTGAGGAGATTGTTAAACTGATATATGATCCTCCAGGATGAGGAATTTCTGAGGAGTCTGCTTTCAAGGCAACGGAGATTGCCCAAAGGACAAAATTCAAAAGCTTTTCTTCATCCTGTAAATCAAATCAAAACGAGATGTCATCGATGACAAACCCACATGACGTCGAGCTAACTAGTTATAAAAGACAGTAAGCTACAGGATGTGGAAAAACACACAAGAAATTCGTAACTGCATACTTGAGATGCTCGTGCATCCTTTGGGTCGCACCTCAAATATCTTTGTCCAACAAATTCAAAGAGTAAATGACAATGTTCATAACTGTCCAATGACAATTGACTGCACAGCACGCGCGCACAGAGAGAGAGAGAGAGAGAGAGAGAGAGACCATGTCGATAATTGATGGAGGAGGTGCATTCATTAGTATAGACCTGAGGCCAAATTCAGAACTTGAGAATGCTCGGGTGCTGTCACACAACTTAACTGCTTCATATATGTGAAACAGACCCTCAATGGCAAGGGTAAAATGTGGCTGGAATATCTTCCTTTCCTGAGATATCTCCAGGGTCGTTACCAAAATCTGGAGAATCAAATTAATAACCAAAGCATTCTCTCTTATCAATTTTGCTTTGTGTGACAGAAACTTGAACAGATGAGAAGAAAGTCCCGAGAGCTGCTCGAGAGCATGTTTCTGCAACCACTCTGTAATATTTCTGGACGAGATAATATTACTGGTGACCTGAATCCAAAAAAGTTGAAAGTTAGAGAAGCAAGTTCTTATCACAAGCTTAGCTTTACTTAAGTCAGCATCACAATAAAGATCTCAATTGTATAAAACAATGAAGAAGCATTCACAAAGAAAACTTTCTAGTCATCCAGGTATTCATTCTTTCAGAATCTCCTCGCAAGTAACATGCATCTAAGAAAAGCTTATGTGCCCAAAACCTCAAAAAAAAAAAAAAAGATAATAAAAGCTAAGAGGAGGGAGAGAGAGAGAGAGAGAGAGAGAGAGAGATAGAAGGGAACTCCACAACCATTTTAGGTTGAATTAAATTTTAATTCATAGATAATTCCAGCCATACACAGCTCAAAACTAAATGGAAGACCATGAGAGAGGGGCGGGGGGGATCCATAACCATTTTAGGTTGCCTTACTTTTCATTTTCATAGATAATTCCAGGCCATACCCAGCTTAAAAAGGAAAATAAACAAACAGACAACGAGAATTGAGATAGGAAAAGCTGGTGGGGGAGGTCGACAAGAGAAGTAGAGAAGATATCAAGGGTAAGATTTTGTCTCTCACATGATGCACAGACAGGCAGAGAAGAAATTTTATGCCCTGAAAGAAACAGTTTTGTATTTCCTATAGACTGTAAAGGAAACCATGAAAATTACTATCTGAAGGAAATAGACGGCAGGAGGAGTGACTACCTCCAATATCACCACCAATTGATCAAAGTAGAAACCCTTTTCGTCTACAGACAGCATCTCAATGATATGAGGAAGGGCAGATGATAGCCATGAAAACAAACCGCAGTGCTCCACCAGATGACAAGCCATCTTTCGCAATCTAACTGATTTTCTAACTATCTGCATGAAATGAAGATTCTGTTACTACCATATCAATAACCCAATATGAATTTTCCATGGCTCACCACAAGAAAATAGGCATATCCAGTAACGCATGACTTGTTCACATTACCTGAAGAATGAGCTCTTTGGACTCATTATCTGAAAATGGAGAAGCATAAAGGCTCAGCAGATTCTCGAAAATGGAGTTCCTCATAAAAACCAGGGCATCATCATCTACGCCGAGACCCACATATACAAGTCGCAATATCCAAATTCTTTCAGCTCGGAAATTGACAGAGCTACTCCACAAGAACTCATGGAACAGTGGAACAGACTATAGACAATAAAATAAAGCGTAAGGTTACAACGCTTCATTATAACATAAAAGAAACACGCACAAAGAAAAACAACTTGCCTTTGAAGCTTAAGCAGGAAAGAAATACATCGTTTACCTTCATATTTACCCTGGAAGAGCGCATCAAGAGCTTACTGAGTGTATAATAATGATCATTTGATGGATCCAATAATATTAGAGATGCCTCTGCTGCAAAGACGGCAATAACAGAAGGAATTCTTTGCCAGGGTTCTTCAATCCCATTTTGAATATAGTTCAACAAGAGACGAAGGTGAACGATGTCCTTCTTCTTTTGGCACTTCTGAAAGATTATTTGAGCAATTGTTCAGAAAAACCTTTAAAATATATGTCACCAAAAAGACATAATATCATACTAGTCCAATAGTGACGTGACAGAAGAACTAATCTATATATATGCCTAGCTAATTAATATCTCAGCATCTCCTTAATGGTTTAAGCAGGGTAAGGTAATTAACTTAATTTCAATTTGGTACCTGCCCAATTCAGCTAGATTTTCAGATCGAACAAAAGTCAGCCTCAAATTTTTGCATAGCATACTTTTTTTTGGTATTTTCAGTGTCATGCAGATAGATAGCGAGTAGGTTGAAGTTCATAGATAATGACTATAATAAGAGACATAACTCATACAAGTGGAAATTGCTAGCACAAATTCAGAGATCGCAGCCGCAGACAAGATACTGTTACCTCTAAAGCGATCTTAAAACTGGCGAGAGTTTGATAAGCTAATTTCCTTATCCCATCATCAGGTGAAGATAAGCAGGAAAAAGCAACAGCTAGCAACCCTAGACCAGCAAATTCCACAGGCTCAACGAAGCCTATTGGTAAAATATGAAGGGAAAATTGCAGAATGAAAACAGGATCATATCTTTGCTTCCTCTCAACAGCAGGTATATGGATCTGCATGCGAGTTACCAGCAGAAAGTTAGGACAAAGATAGATTCATAACTAGCTGTCAAATAGTTAGCAAAAGGAGGAACCATGTCATGGAAAAGAAAAGGACCAGGTGATAATGTAATTGCAGACATACCACATCTTTAGAGTTATTAATCTGGAACTTGTTCAAGAAAGAAGGCTCTTCACGTGCAGCTCTATCGTATGGAAAATCTAATACAGTCAAGGCACATAACTTGGGATCAATAGGAAGATGTTCCCTAAATTGCAGTCTCCGGTATTCATCTGTTTCAGTATCGGTCATGACATCAGATGACACGTTTTGCTCCAAATTCCATACTTTCGTCACTTTCAAGGCAGCACTTCCCCACAGGTAATTTGTATCAGTGAGCTTTACCAACTCTGATCCACCATTACAGTCTATCTCTTGTAACAAGTTGAATAACTCAAGATCACTTTCACCGAGGGTCGCGCCATAAGAATACAGAATAAATGAATGCAGTTGTTGAAAATTTATGCTATCCTCGTGTCCCAAATCAATTTCACTGCCACAGCCACTGAAACTGAAATGAATCAGAGTTCTGAGCAACTGGAGAACTTCGAGCCTCTTTACGCTATGCTTGTTTGATTCTCGATCTCTTTTGCTGATGTGGGAAACTCGATTGATGTGAGGAACGGCAACTGACCTAAGAATGCTGGACATGGGTCTCAAAAACGCTCCAAGATGTAAAGAATGTGATGACTCGGGGATAGAGTGCAATATAGACGGGAACTGAGAGTGCGCAAGCAGCAGCTGCAGATATGGCGCACATAAAAATTGCCCTTTGCATAGTAGAGTTAAAATATTCCTAAGTAAATTCAAAGATATGGGATCCTCAAACCTATAGACAAGAGAGGTTCTTATCAACTGTCTCATGAAGGGAATGAACTTCAACTGAACAAGATAATCGTGCATCTCCGTTATCAACTCGAAAATGCTTCTCAACATCAACTCTTCCAAATATTTGTACAAAGATTCAAATTCTCCATTTTTCTCCATTTCAGAAGTAGAATCTAAATGGAATCTTTTAACAATCTGCTCCCAGGAACTCACCAAAATGCACAAAAATCGCATCCTTGATGACTCCAAACCTGCTTTTATCACCTGAGAGTTCTCGTTTGAGTATTCTGGTGCTTTATTTGTCAAAGACAGCGTACGATTGTCGCTGGGAAATAACAACATCCTACATAACAATATCTTCGCCAAAACTCTATTTATAAGATTCAAAGTTTCCTTAACTGAACTACAATTTAAATCCCTCCAATCATAATCTAGCAAGTCATTATGACTCTCACAATCTGGTAAAACTGAATCAAATAGCTCCATTTTCTTCTTAATATTCAGGGAATCGGCGTCCAAGACAAAGTGATAATGTAACATATGAACTGCTTTCCCAAGGGAACTGTTTTTCACAAAATTGAGGAGTTCGTCTGCGGAAGATATTGTAAACTCACCATATCCTTCCTCAAATACAAACTTGGACACAAAACTTTTCCATTCACGGAAACTGTTTAAGAGAATACTGGAGAAAAATAGAGGTATATATCTGAAATTCCAGTAGCATTGCTTCCCATATCTCAAAAAAATCGAATCCATGAATGACAAAGCAGTTGGCAGGAGCATCAGAAAGTCCTCATCCGAAAGATCTCTGCAATGGTTCTTATACTTCGGATTGCCCTCAGGAGTCAGAATACCTGAAAGCATGCACCCAAAGATTGACAGATGCAGAGGGCTCAACTGAGTAAGCAGAAACAAAACTTTAGCTCTCATCATACTCATCCCACTAATGCAATAAGAAACCATCTGCGCTGGAGTGCTCACTATGACCCTCAAAAGTACAGAACTCAGAGGATGTACATTAAGATGCTGCACGGATTTCAGGCGGCAGGCGGCAGTAATAGCTTCCAGCAAACAAATATCAGTAATATCTGTTTCATAAAGACTGGAAAGTTCAAATACTTTCAAATAAATATCTTCAATAATATCAGCATTAAAATGTTGATCTCTAGTCCTCCATAATGAATCATATTGTGATCTTTCCTTGGTTTGCTGCTGCAAATATATACCGAGAGATTCAAAAGCATTGGCAGCAAAACGACATCCAATATAAACAATAGATTTCCGGCAGGATTCAGAGATTGTTGTGTCGTTCATGTCAATTACATTGAACACAGACCAGACCAACTTGAACACCTCAAATGGGGATATAAGACGATTCAAAGTATTCAGAGCATGATAAGTTGGCAGAAGGGGTCTGAAGTTTTGTGTCTGAATGCACAGATTAAGCATATTCTTGAACCCAATAAGAAGCCTCTGTACCAGAGATTCAAAACCCTTCACAAGTAGCCTAGTTGCACCAGTTTCCACATTGATAAAGGAGGAGTGATTCTCAACTAAAGACAAGAAAAAAGCAGAAACAGTTTCCAGTAAACCAAAGCAACAGAAGTCTATCTCAAGAGATCTTTTACTGGATAAATCAAAGGTTGCAAAGAAATTTTCCAGAACATCTTCCCTGGCTAACACCTCATTGCAGCCCATCGAAAAGGTCAAGGATGCCGTCGATGCAGGATGAGAGAAGATGCATCCAACTGCTTCTTGGACGTAGTCTGGTAACGGGATAAGTTCATCCTTCTCTAGAAAACCACTATTAAGTTTTGAATTCAATAGTAGAGACAAAATGTGATTTAGTAGACTAATGCAGATCTCAAAAGATTTTCTGAGTTGAACTGATGGCATACTTCCTGTAGACAGTTGTAGCTGATGTATCCAGAATAGCACAAAGTGTATATAGGAAAGGAGGCACTCAAGGTTCACTTCAGAGGCTTTTTGCAGGAGCAACTTTTTGATTTCCAAAGAATCTGCTAAAGAAGGGTCATCAAAGCACAAAATTGCAGGAAACAGCACATGGAAAGGTGTCTGCCCCAACAAGAAATTAAAAGCAGCAGAAGAAGATTCACTTGCACAGGTGCCACCGCCAGAATTCAGTTCTTCAGAATGAAAAGATCGACTGCAAACCCCACCAGCATCATCTTTTCTGCCTTCAGAACCGACATTGACTAGAACCATTTTCACAGCTCTAATAACCATTTCAGGCCATAATCTAAAAACATCTGCGAGCAGATTGTGTTCAAGAAAGAATAAGGATGTTAAAAATGACAAAGAAACTCCACTGATATCCTGTGCAATGGTGACAACAGCAGGAAAATGTTCTATGATCAGCTTTGGTGAAGTGCACATAATTGAGGAAGAAAACCTTTCAGCAATTCCAACTCTTTCAATGGTCTGGCATCTCCTCAGAGATATCTTCATTTTATCAAGCGTACCTAAAAAGGAACTATCAGCAGGTGTGGCCTTCTCATAACTTGCAAAAGAACAAGAAGTTTGACCCTGCAGTATGCTCTCTGCAAAGAGCAGCAAACTCCTGGGTGGTCCCCATTCGGCTGGAATATCACCAGAACCATCTACCATGTTTGAGCAGTTGTCAATGCTCCCAGACAGCAGCAACACAAGTACAGCAGACAGGCATCCTGCATCTACCTGTTCAAATTCAGAGCTCTGAGCAGACTAGAACAAGAGGTTTCACAACAACAATGCAAAACACAAATTAGTACCTGTGTTTGCAATACATACTTCAATGTACTACAAACATACAATGAAAGCATTGTCTTCTCACATGATGAAAAAGAACTTGACTCAGACTTGAGCACCCTCAAACACTTCTGAAGGATACACACAGCAAGAGGGCTGAAAGAAGGCGAAACATCTGCTAGAAAATAGGATAAGCATTAAGAAATAGTGGCTTAATTCAAATAGTTGAATTAAGTATAAAGAATAAACCAACCAGGTTCGAGTAAACCCAATTCACAGAGAAAGTAAAAGTAGAGGTGCGCCTGCTTTTGAATGAACAACTTCATATCGTCAAAATGATGAGGACCAATGTGGCGTGTATAAATATAATCCAACTTATCAATTTATATTGTGCATTAAACCTCATGATTTCTTCATGGTGGTTTAACAAGATAAGCTAAGCCATTAAGCACTAAACAAACTTGGGGAAAGCACAATACTGGATGCAGTCAGCACGGGCAAATGGTATATGATCACAGTGAAAAAAAACATATGCTCAACAACCTTCATCAACACATTCCAGTAAAACACTGCTTAGGCAAACACAAAACATTCAAACATAGTGTAATTAGCGACCATGACAACAAAAAAGCGGACGTACATGTGAAAAAGAATTACCTGAATAATCTTTGAGGTCATTTGAATTGTTGATAAGATTCCGGACACTATCCCAATACTTGAATAAATTATTTCCAACCGTAGAAATAGCATCAGCAAGGAAAGAAATGACAGCTTGAGATAAAGTTGGTAGAACTTTAGTTTGTTGGAGGACAAGTGAACACTTATTGTCGTAAAAACCAGGTAGAAACAAGAACCATGCATTAACCTCTCGCGGATTCCTATCAAATGCACCAGTGCTCAACATAGCTGCCGCTGACAGATCATATGACTGATCCCGGATGCTTCCAATTGGTGAATAGAGTAATAAGTACATAAAAGTCTGTAGATGCTTGTACATCAGCATTGGAATTTTCCGCGGCAATCCACTTCCAGGGGCCAATCTGATATACTCCTTCAGCAGAGTCAGCAACGAGTTCAGCAAGTCAGTTGGCAGGTCCAAAGCATCGTGGAGAAGACTGACAAAGAACTCAAAGGACCCCTCCAACACTGTAGGCATCATATGCTGCAAGAAAGAAATTGCATCAGTTGCAGAAGCAGTTACAGATATGATGCCGGTATAAATGATAATACCAAACTGAAGGTTTATCTGAAGCTGAGATAGCAAACATGTCCCAAGCAGTACACCCCTTAACCGTAACGATGGCGTGCAATCAAAGAACTGAATATGAGAATTAATCAGGAAAAAGTTTAGTTGCCGCAGCATAACTAAGGAGGAAGACGTATATAGGAGGCAACAACCAATATGTCAGACACATACAACAAAAAGTAAGATGAAGCAGTACCATTATGAATCAAGAGTAAAGAGCAGAGCACAAAAGGACGGAAAACTACTTGAAGTTGAAACTAGTCAATACTTCTAAGGTGCGATACTCTATATAACAAAAGCTAAACTGCTATACATGGTGTATTGCCTAAGAAAATTAAGCAGTGCCTAAATGGTCATGGTCAATTAGAGCAGCAAATTAAAATCATAGTCTCCTGTGCAAGCTGTCAACGCTAGTCCGTCAATGACTTTTCCAAAATGCATCATGTTATCATTAAAATTGGGAGATGTCAAGTGACGTTAGCCATATGGGGTCATGGGGAAAATATCCAAAAACTAAAGATGTAAAAACTACCGATGAGAAATTGGTGCATTGCAGCCTTTCATGACGCACATTTGTCATATACCTCCATCTCATCCACACATTTAAGTGACGATGTCTATTACACTGATGATAAACTGAAAAACTCAATAATTGCACTATATGAAAATGCATGGAAGGCCTCTACCACTGAGATGGTACTAAGCAATTTGTGCAGAAAATATGCGATGTTCATTCATTAGCAGTAGGCCTCACCTGTTTTCCTTTTTATTATGTGATCAATTAAGTCTTGTGCTCTAAGCCTATCTACAAATCTTCCAAAGAAGATCTATGCTTCCAAAGAAAAAATGTGGTATCAACTTACTAGATATATCTGGAGAGCATCAACAAGCCTGGAGTAAAAATATATCTCTGCCTCCTGCATGGTAGAAACAGGCACCTGGGACTGGTCAAGCCCCCATATTTCAGCAAAAATATTTGCAAAACTATTTTCGTCACCCAATTCGTCCCCTGTTTCCACTTTTTTTTCACTTTTTCCAGGCAAAACAGCTTTTGGACTAAGTGAAATCCCGCTCACAATGATATCTCCATCATCATGAACATTATCCATTTTCAATTTCTTTACGCTGTTGCTGCCATGTAATTCCGAATCTGGCGTTCTCTTATTCTGGCCACTCTTTCCAGAGTTACTGCTCAAAGTAGAAAGTAGAGTCACCAATACTTGGGGATCAGGGAGCAAGGTTCGGATTTCATTCCGTATTTCTTGCTTGAGAGATTCCCAAGTTTGCATGTCCCTATCACTAGCACAAGAACAATGGCTCAAAGCACCGACAAAGGAATTTAAGAGCTTAAGTGCCTCCAGAAGAAGCCTCAAAGTGCCATTCTTGACAAGAAAATCGGAGTGAAGCAAGCCCTTATTCATACCTGATCGACAGTATGAATGAGGACATACAGATCTCATGACATTCTGCACGTCTACACTATTCAAAGAAGGTGAATCACGAGATGCAGAATCAAGGAAACCAAAAGGAAAGCCAGAACCCACTGAAGAAACCACATCAGCTGCCAAAGAAGCAATAGAAAACCTGCAACAGTTGCCATTTTAGAAAAGGGAATTGGTCCATTATTCAGTAACGAATGAAACAGAAAAAAAAAAAAAAGGAAGTGGAAAAGCATATTTTAGCAAATACACTGCTCCACAGGGACATACCATAGTGGTGATGCGTGATCTTCCACATTGTAAGGGAACTCTTCCATGTATGCAGATCCAAACGATGGTCTTCCATGAACAATAGCCAAAAGAAGGTCTCTGTGATTCCTGAGTTCTGCTGCTCTTAGTTTCTTCATGAGGCCCACCAGTCGCGCCACATTACCTTTCAACGTGCTCGTGCCTCTCTTTATATCGGGCATCAAGCCATTGGAGGGATCCGTACCAACTATAAGTAGGATACCGTGAGCCAACTCTGCAGCGAGCCCTCCATTCTCCCTTCCAGAAATGCTGATGAGCTGCTCCAAGGTAACACTTCCAAAAAGAACACTACGCAGGCCAGGGGGAACTAAGGATTCTTCAGTGAGAATCCTATCACGCAACGTGGATAGGACATGAACTACAATCTCGTCATCATCATTGCCAAGACCACGAAGGACACTAGAGTACATGTCCTTCTGTTGCAGGATCCACCTCAACAATCCGGGTTTCCCTACCTCCAAAAACGACATTGCAAACCCAATAAGTGAATTTCTGGTGGAATACTTCCTTTTGACATCAATCTGCTTCTTCTTATACACGCAAAGCCTGTGAAAGCCCTGGCTTTTAAAATCAAACTTCTTCGCAACCTCAGAGGCTAAGTCGGAACCCCGCCTTACGATTGAAGCCATAAGCTGAAGTGCAGCATTCTGGCGCTTAGCTTCTTTGCTGTCCAGTTCCTTGTAAACATCTTCCAACTTTTCATCAACAACCAACCTGGAAAACTTGTCAAGAGCCCTATGAACAAAGGTTCTACTGGCATCAAACTGTCGATACTTTCCATCGGGATGGCTCACAATAGAAGAAATTAACCTAAATATGTAGGAAATACCCGGTTTGCCTCGACGAAGCTTCCAAGCTTCCAGAAGTTCAGTTAACTTGAAAGAAGTCTGCACATACTTATGAAGCAATTGACCTCCATGACTACTTTTAAGTAACTTAATGAATTCTTTTGTGGCATCAGCACACAACTTGATTTCCATCGAGGTAACATAATGAAGAAGTTCCTGCAATTTTGCTTCATAAGATGTCTTAAGAACATCTTCAGCAATCTTTTCTCCACTAATTTCAAATTCGCCTACATCCATCATAACTGCAATCAGCAAAGAGCACACAAAAATCAGTTAAAACAACTTGTTTCCTTCACACCAATTTCTGAGCGATAAAAAAATATATTGTACAACAAAACCAATCAAAAAGAAGAAACAGAATCAGAAGAAATACAGGATTCTTGTAGAATGAGCATGCGTATAACACCCGAGACGTCCCAAAGAAAACTCAAAAGAACATGGGCAGAGACCACAAGTTTAACCTGAGAAAAACTCGGTGGCCGCGTTTCAGCTGAAGCGCGTAGAGTATGCCAGCAGAGTGGTTAAACAGGATGAGGAAGAAGAGAGGAGAAAGACGAGACGATGAGGAAGAGAAAGACTTGGCTTCACTAGTCTGATCAACTCTCCGAGCTTCAAGCGCATAGAGTATGCCATTAGAGTGGTTAAAATTAACCACAGATACAAACCACTCAACATAAGAATCTACAAGTTAAATCAACAGACCAACAATCACGTGTGCACTCTTTCACACATGCACACGTGAACAGTGCGAGTTCTCCTATGATTCAATATATATTTCGGCGAAATTTATACGGCAACTGCGATCAAATGACCAGCAACCTACCTTTACTATTACCTCAACAGCTACCACTGATATATTGTCCGGTTCAGGTTCACTATAAATGCTCGTCAGCCTGCGATTTGCGATCTCGAACGCGCGTACCACATCGAGGATGGCCGCCGATCTGGATCGCCGGATGTGGCGTTCTGCTGTCCAAAGGAAAGAGGAGACGAAGAGGAGAGCGAATGAAGAGGAGAAAGAAACCGATTCGAATCGAAACCCTAGCTGAAGGAAGAGGATGACTATGGCCCCGTTTGGTTCAACTTTTGGGGAAAGTCTTTGGCCAAATGCAAAGGCCTTAAGGCTTTAAAGGGGTTTGGTGAAATGCAAATACTGTTTGATAAACTGTAATTAAAAAGTACTTTTGGAAGCAACTTTGGAAAAAATGTTGTTTGGTAAATATATATTTGAAAAGTCCTTTGATGTGACCAATTTAAGTTTTTATAACTTTAATTTGTTTAAATTTGCAAAAAACATAATGACCATAACTTTTATATTTTTGCGTTGAGAGTAACGTAAAAGAGATATATTACAAATTTACAAATAAAAAATTCACGTCAAAGTGGATCTCTCTCTATTAAAAAGAGAGTAATTTCATGATAATAAATATGATCAGATATCTCCCGAAGAAAGAAATACGTCATCCTTAAATATTACAAACCTCCTTAGCTATTTCTTAAATCCATGGCTTTTTGATCATGTCGTGCTATGTCAGAGATGCATTATCATTTACAGGCTTCCCCTCCTTGATTTCTCCATTAAAGATTGACCCCCCAAAGAAAAAGGAATCCGGTGGGACAGGTCATCATCAATCAAACGAAACAAGATGAATCATCACAAAGGAACTGAATTCGAATCCACGCCAAGAAAAATCTCAGCCATGCACCATCACAAATATCAGTCAAGATTTTTCTTGTCATCAAATTTGCGTCCTCACACTCAACTCCTTTCAATGCAAAAGAAGTTTGAAGAACAGAAACAAGAATTGAATAAAAAATTAAGATCGATTTGTACATTCATTGGCAGATGAAATTGACTCCCAACATATCAACTTTACCCAAGCACCAGAGGACACCACCATGTCTAGAAAAATGATCAAAACCTTCACATCTTCAAAGAAAACACCCTCCATCTCTCTGTCTCTATCGCAAGAACCCACCATCCCATCCCCACATGGTGTTTGGGGAAGTCTTATATTGGAAGCCTGAACATAAGGCTTGCTGCAAGTATGGATAATATAATTCCACCTGAATGTAAGGCTTCCCCAGGGGAAGCCTTACATTCAGGTGATACTTCAACAACCAGAAAACAAGGAACAGTCAAGAAAAAAGCTGAAGCTACTCATTCCAGATGAGTCAGCACCACAGGCCACAACGAGATTTATGCAAGCTGTATCTCTGGCTAAACCACCACAACAGCGTAGAACTGTGAACACCACAATTAAATAATTGATCCATCTGGGTTTTGAACTTTCATGCAGCAGTTAACCGATCATGCAATAATTGAAGTCTTGAAAGTCTAAATTGGCCTAACAGAATGCATTAGTTCTAGATATCCCACTAAATTGAATTGCGAAAACTCAACAACCATCATCATTCTCCGTGAGTTTATCATGACCGTAACAGAATGCAGAGAAGCAAGCAAAGATGGACATGCATACATGAATAAGATTCAGCTCTCATCAGTTTCTACTACAACAAACCAACTTTACAAGTGAGCTACTTAAGATAGGCTCAAGCTATCCATCAAATGCTCCAAAACTGGCGAAACTACATTAACTTGGCAGAGCACGAACCAGAAATTGAAGTGATTGCAGTCACATAGGGTTATCCAGAAATTGAAGTGAAACCAAATCAAGACGAACCAGCAAAGCACCAATCCAAGTGAAATCGTAAAAACCTTAATGTTCAACATGAAGTTATCAAGAAATCATAAAAACCAGCATACCGAGTAGTCCAGAAATCGTCGGGCTGTGAGGGAAGAGAGGCGAAGTGGCGAGCGGCGTCGAGAGCGGGCGTGAGGGAAGAGAGGCGGGAACGAGCGAAGGACAGACCGAAAGAGAGAGGAGACGCGCAAGAGAGAGGAGGTAGCGACGCGAGAAAGAGAGCGGGGCGTGAGCAAGGACAGAGAAAAAGAGAGGACCGTTTTTAGGGTTTAAAGAGGGGTAAAAGTGGAAGTACACTTCATAAATGAGGGTAAAATGGAGAGTTTTGACATTTTCATTAAATCCAGTCTCAACATTTCGGGCCTTGTCGCTTTTTGTGTTGTAGAAACATTTCAATAACCATTCTCAAATGTAAATTGAGGTGAGAAACCATAATTAAACAAAAATAAAAGTATAGGCATTAAACCATGATTTTCAAGAATTATTTTATATAAATATTTTGAGTGAGCTATAGTACAATTTCATGGGAGGGGGACACTAGATTTAAAGAGTTAATTAAAATTTGTAAGAAATAACATTACGTAACAAAATGAATGCAAAAAAGTGAATTTTTTTTTTCATTTACTTTTGGTTTGAGAGAAAAATGCTAAAGAATATTATTGAAATAATTGTAGTAAACGCAGTATCTATGTTTGAGTTTTGTGAAGTTTATTATTCTTAGAAACCAAGAAATTATTACTTCAATGAGATTTCCCTTGAATGAAAACTTAAATCATCATAATCTCGAGATCTTATAAAAATGCACATTTTGACCTTAAAACTTATTTCGAGAAGGACAATCTGACAAGTCTCAGGACGAGGAAGCTGT
The DNA here is from genome assembly GCA_029784005.1 of Lenwebbia sp. NSW1173648. Taxonomy (NCBI): domain Eukaryota; kingdom Viridiplantae; phylum Streptophyta; class Magnoliopsida; order Myrtales; family Myrtaceae; genus Lenwebbia; species Lenwebbia sp. NSW1173648. The sequence continues at coordinate 24,795,138 of JARCGZ010000009.1, read as the reverse complement.
CTTGTACCTCAACCGACAAAGTAAGTTGAATGTTGGACATGCCGTATGGGTTTTAAAAATATACAAGAACTCGCTTTTGTACTTTGACACATGTCCGAGGCAGCAAATAAGGTAGCCGATGCTTTCAGCCACAGACATATTTTGCTTTCCCATATTATCTTATGTAAGTTAATATAAATGATCGCGTCAAAAGATAAACGTTCCCTCTAAAAAGGTAATAATTCTTTATTAACTTGTGCACAAGCTTAAAAAAGAGGTAAAATGAGTACATGAAATACGAATGTTTGTATAAGGGTTTAATTCCCTAAAAAAAAAATTAATTTTAGTTTTTGTCTCAATTCTACCTTTTATCTCTTAAAAAGCTTCTAACTTTAGGTCAATCTCAATTCTACCCTAAACTTTTTTTCATCCCATAAAAAACCCCCAACTTTAGGTCATGTCCCAATTATACCTTTTTTTTTTGTCCTATGAAAAACTCCCATCCCTAAAGTTTTTACAATCTCATAAAAAATCACAAATTTTAACTTGAGTCACAAATATACCTTCATTAACCATCCGTCCAAAATTTCTCGTTGACAACGAAGAATAGAAAAACCCCCAAGCATGAGCTTTTTGAGCATCCCAAGCGCGAGCTCTCCCGTCATGAGATTTCCAAGCACGAAAAATCGAAGACCAAGCGCAAAATCACTAAATGGAGGCAGTTTTATTATTCAAGTAAAAGTTGGTAATCTTCTCTGAGACAAAAAAAAAATTAGAGTAAAATTGAAATTGGACCTAAAGCTGAGATTTTTTTTATGAGACAAAAAAAATATATAGTAGAATTTGGACTAGACTTAAAGTTGGGGTTTTTTATGGAACAAAAAAAAAATTCATGGTAGAATTGAGACAGCACTTAAAATTATAAGTTTTTTATGAGACAAAATGAAAATTTGGGACTGGACCTAAGTTTTGGGATTTTTTATGGGACAAAAAAAATATGGCAGAATTGAGACTGTACTTAAAATTCAAGATACTTTACGAGAAAAAATGTAAAATTTGGATAAGAGTTAATGTTGGAGTGGTAGGCCCCGTCTAAGCTTATCCCCTTCAATATTGATCGCGTTGATTGACTTCACCATCTATGGTCTGATCTGCGATTGAAACTGCTTCTGTTGGTTTCAATTTTTGCGCACAAGATTATTGGTGCTGTTTTTTTGCTGCTCAGAGCAAAAAAGAGTGCAAAAAATGGCAACAACTGGACAAAAGAATTAGAGTTAAAATAACGAAAAAGTCTCAAACTGGCACACTCGTGCCATATTAACCCAAATTGATTCGTATGATAAATCTATCCTATGTTGTTTTCAGCCTAAAAATTTTCATGGAGGAGACCCCTTTAAATTAGCAATTTGGATGATCCCGTGACGTGGATTCGACATGGCAATGAAGCTTAAAGGGGTCTCCTAAAGGACATTATTTTCGGAAGTCAGATTTGAAGAAAATGAATTGAAATTGGGAGTCTGCTAATTTTGTTCTAAAGCTCCATTTGTCTCGCTAAAAATTGAATAATTTGAAAAATATTTTTCCAAAGGATGATCGCTTATATTGCTTACCAAAATGAACAAATAATAACATATTTCTAGTCTCCATAAAAATGATTAGACATAAATTACTATCAATGACGAAAGCACTTCTCATTAACTAATAATTTCAAAAGCCACACGAGCGATCATTTGTAAAAAAATATTTTCATTTTTCGCTAATAAACGAAGCTTAAGATTTCGATATATATCGGTTTGAAATTTCTGGGAGAAAAAAGAACAAATCAGAAAGCAAAATTAAAAAGAAAAAGAAGGAAGATAATATATCCATTCTTGGAGATATATATATATATATATATATATATATATATATATAAGAGCATATTCCTTCTCTCTCCATATTCCTCTCTCTCTCTCTCTCTCTCTCTCTCTCTGTGGCTTACGAGAGGCATCGTTTTCATCTGTTTTTTCCTCTCGACAAATCCGTTAACTTGATTTTCTCACCCTCTCTTCTCTCCCACACGCAGTAACCCGCACAGTGACATTGGTTTATTGCAGTCGCAACCCCCACCAAAAGTCCAACTTTCGTCTATCAAACTACGAGTCTCTCCCTCCGTCAGCGAGCTACCAGCAAAGAGTTGAAGCCAATCCTTCCTCCGTTTCCTTCTTCTTCTTCTTCGGCCAAGAAAACAGAGGAAACGAGGAGAGAAAAGCATGGATCTGTGGTCTCTGAATGTGAAGAACGCAGGCGGGAGCCCCTGTCTTCTTCGCAATTCCTTCCGGGACATTTGTGGGAAATCGGGGAAAGCCGCCGGCACCAGGGTCTTCGAGATCAGCGTGTTCAAGAAGCGGGAGCCCTCTATCGCGCCTCATCCCGTTCCTCGCCGATCTCTGAATGTTCGAGCTCTGGCCAAGAAGAATAACAACTCCAATTCATCCTCACCTGGTGCGTGAAAATTTGTCCCCTTTGAAACGGGATTTTTGTGGGGGTGTGGAATTTTGGTTCGGCCCCTTGTTTGATGTGGTTTGTGTTGTTTGGTTTTCTTGTGTCGCGATGGTTCTTGATGGCGACAGCCCTTGTCGTCCTTTTTCGTTTTCATCGATGTGTCGTCAAGTTTGACTTTTTTGCTTGTTGGTCGCCCAGAACATACCGCGAAATCCCTTTGAGGATGGGAAAAAGTATATGTTAATCTGCGACGCATGCGGAAATGCGCCAATTCCAGCTCTTGTGGATCACTAATTGTGATGATATCAGAAACCTCCTTATGCATGTGAACAACTTTAAATTGTCCTTGGCACTAAATGAAGGCGACGATCAAATAGAAAAATCTGGAGTAGCTCGCTTGTTTTGATGTGCCCCAAAGGGTTTCATGTTTATCTTTCACTCTGCGTGGCTGCATGTTTCGGCTTGTTGAGTTTTTGACTCGTGGATTGCCAAGTCATCGGTGCATTGTCATCAAGATTGTTTTGTTTGGGTATATCTGTGGTTGTGTTGTAGCTGTTATGATATGCTGTAACTTGCTTATTTGGCAAGCGCATCCTTTATAGTTGTAATTCCTTGAAGTTGCAGCTTTCTTAAAGCAGTTAGCTACGGGCTGCTGCAGCTATGGAGTGCTTGTTAAACACTTTGCAAATAGCTGCATGACCTTTTTAGCTCCTCCAGCTTCTATGAGAAAATTATTCGACTGTCCAAATTGGTACCATAAAATGTCAATTGCTACTGTTGGCTGATAGTACTGTTTAAGTGGGTCGATTTTCCTGTTTTGGAAGCTCTGGAAAATGCTATGCCTTTAAGCGAAGGGTTAGGAATATTCTTTTCTTTCTATTATGCTGTTTCCTCTCGGTTGAATTTGTGTGGAGCTATGTAGATCAAACTTAGTAGCTCAGGTGAATTAACAGTCTCAGGTTTCATACTTTGTTGCCCCTGGTATGTCCCAGTTTTTTCCTGGGGTGTAAGTCCCTTTCTGGTAGTCTCCTGTGAGTATGTACTAAGCAAGAAGTAGGAATAAAAAGAGTGTTGCTGCAACTTTATTTCCAGAATGTGTTGGAAGATACTGGATACCGCAGTAATGTGAGAACAGATTGCAACAGTGGTTTTTCTTTTCACATTGACCTCTCTGTGGGCCAGTATCCAATCTCTAGCTCAGAGGATGATAGTTCTAGTGTCTTCAATCTGTTAGGACATGAAAGGATTTTCTTTTTTTTTGGTTGCTTTTTGTTGTGATGTTCTAGTACCATGTCCCAAAAGAGGTCAGGGAGAAGAACGTGTTTGGTGTGTCGGTTGCATAAAAATAGATACGATTTTCTTCAAAATTATCGCTTGGTTGATAAGGTCATTTATTGGGGCTTAAGAAAGCAGCAAAACAATTGGATTGAAGCCACATTCTACAACACTAACAATAATGTTCGCTTAACTTTCTGTAAGACTTCTTGAAAAGTAGGCCAGGGTAACGGTTATAAAGAACTAAAACTCATAGTCATCACAATAAAGATAGACTAGATTAATAAAAATTGAAAAATGCTATATGAGAAACCATAATACCCCAAAAAAGTTTCTCGTAAATTTACTTGCTCTTTTCAACATGGAGCTTTCTGTAATCTAAGGAATGGAATGTTTCTGTTGCCTGATTAGCTTTTGTTGCCCTCTTGCATAGTCCTTGGGTTTTCTTTTGCTAAAAAATTCTGAGTAATTGGTACTCCAGAGTCCAGGCAGAGAAAGGAAAGACTCGCAATTGAACCTTGATTTTATGCGGTCTGGACTTGTGCTGGACAATTCTCAAGAAGTTGTCCTACAACTGTTATTTTTGGCAATGAGGAACAATCCTAGCTCTTGACTGACAACTTCTGATGTTGATCAGGGGTTGTACTTTTTATCAAAGATATTCTCTTTAGCATCTATACCCTTATCTAATGCAAGTAAGTAGATATTTACTGATTTCTCCTTTTGGTACTGAAGAAGTATTCAAATTGTAAGTGGAAGAGATGATTTTCAATATGCTAAACATAAAGCACTAGACAACTTGTGAATGTGTAAAGTCGGGGCAAGTCTTGCACATCATGGACTTTTTTGGTAACTTTGTCACAGAAAATGGCGATCGTTCTACTCCAGACTCTTCTGATGGCAACAGATCCAATGATACCGCTTCTCAGAAGTCTAACCATAAGAATCCGGATTGGAGAGAGTTCAGGGCAAATCTTTTTGCGAGGGAACAGGTAACATTCTTTCACTTACGGCTATTCTTTATACAGAGACTCAGATGGGACTGCATGTCTGGGCATGTCATTATTATTGTAAACAGTTACAACTCTAAATATCCAATCATGAGTCTAGTTTGGTGTTAAAAGGGCTTGCATGCAAGATTATCCTGGTCTGACCTGTCTTTTGTTGTATTAAATTACCCTATAAAGGTGAATACAGGAACTGACTGAATGAGGACAAATGGAGGTGTAGATGGAGAAAACCTTGTTTTGTTTGGACAAAAGTATGAGCTTATTTGAAGACTTGTCTATTGCAGGAGTTACAAAATGACCTTTACGCCAGAAGCGCGGTAAAGATGCATTTTGAAATTTCTAAGGAAAAAAAGGTGCATTTTGAAATTTCTCGAGAGTAAAATATAGTCACTCCAGTTTCTCTCCAATATCTCTTCAACTTTGTAGAAATGTGGGCCCAAGAGATCTTTTTTCCCCTCTTGAATCCTCTCGTCAACTTTTTCTTTTCATGCCAAGCAAGGAAAAAATATTCCATCGGTCTTGTCTCACTTTTTATTATACAATCCCTTCCACGGGCTAAGGTGTCAGTCTGGGATGTCAACGGACTTTGTTTGAGCAGTTAAAAAATTTGCAAATTCTAGTGAAGAGTGTAACTTAATCCTCCACTGGTGATGGACATTTGCTTCCCTTTAATGACTTGGATGAGTGGTTATTTACTTCATGAAATTATTAACAGGCAGAAAAAACAGAATCAGAGGCTCACAACAAAGATGAGGGTCATCATGAGTCCAAACCTCTAGGCAATAAGTGGGCGCATCCCATTCCAGTACCAGAAACTGGCTGTGTCCTTGTGGCTACGGAAAAGCTTGATGGGGTCCGCACTTTCGAGAGGACGGTTGTTCTCCTTCTCAGATCGGGAACTAGACACCCACAAGAGGGGCCATTTGGAGTAGTTATCAACCGGCCACTTAACAAGAAGATCAAACACATGAACCCCACTAACCTTGATCTTGCCACAACATTTGCTGACTGTTCTTTGCATTTTGGTGGCCCTCTCGAAGCGAGCATGTTTCTACTTAAGTCTGGGGAAAAGGCTAAGCTTCCTGGCTTTGAGGAGGTGATTCCTGGCCTATGTTTTGGCGCACGCAACAATTTGGATGAAGCAGCTGCGCTGGTCAAGAAGGGTGTTCTGAAGCCTCAGGATTTTAGATTCTTTATGGGCTATGCTGGATGGCAATTTGATCAGTTGAGAGAAGAAATAGAATCTGATTATTGGTACGTCGCTGCATGTAGCTCAAATCTGATCTGTGGTGGTTCATCGAGTTCATCCTCAGGCCTTTGGGAGGAGATCCTGCAGCTAATGGGCGGTCACTATTCAGAGGTCAGCCGGAAGCCTAAGCAAGATATGTAGATACTTGTAGGCTTGAAGTGAATAAGGAAGCTCGAAAACAATTCAGATCTTTGAGCCAGAATCTTGTGGAAAATAGTATTGACTCAAAATGTACAGTAGTAGAGTGTAGGTCTTGCTTTTTCCAACTTTTGTTCCTGGTTAGGAGCATGGGTTGTTGGTAAAGACATGTTCTTGTTCTCTTTGATTTTGATTAATGCACTGTTATTTTATCTATTTAGGGAAAGGTGTTATAGGCATTCTCTTGGCAGTAACCATGTGCCTATTCTGTGAAAAACTCGAGTAAATGGTGTTGCGACCTTAAAATCGGGTTTCTAGGCTAATGGATTACTAAGTTAATTAAATTAACTAACCTAGCTCGAGCTCTCCCAAACTCTACTAATTCGCAACTTATGGTTCAAATAATTAATATGCAAAAGATTTTCAAATCGGAGTCGCAACTAGTCATTTTATGGTAGGCTGATTAGACATCTAAATAAAGTATCGGAGAAATACTTTATTCATACGAACCAGAGATCAATGAGTTCGGGGACTTGGTTACTCTAATATTTCTATTAAAGTCCTTTCGGTACTTTTCATTTCAATGAAAAACATTTAAGTAGGCAGCTTGGATTAATTTTAATCTAAAGTCCTAACACGTGGGAACTCAACAATCAAAGCGTTAAATAAATCGCAATATTAAGGAAAATGGAACGTACTTGGACGCTACAGCCTAAACCCTAATGTTTATCTCCCAAGCGTGAGATTTAGTCTAATGTAAGGTTTTTATGGGTTTTCATTTATTTAAGTGAAGATGCAAATGAAATGCAATGCATATGCAATTACTCTAAGATGATATGAAACGACATGCAAACATTTATTAAAATGTCCTAACTCTAATGACATGCGAAAATGAGGCTAACTAGGACGACAATGCAACTCTAATTAGATGATATGCAAATTGACTAAATTAACCTGGTCTGGATGGCGTGTGAAAATGTCATGAATCTAACCTAAGTGGCATGCAACATTAGGCTAAATGACTTAAACATGTAAACTAAATTAATAAACCTCAACATGCGAATGAGGACATGGCCATACGATGACATGGCATTCGAAATGACGTAGCAAACGACATGGCATGCATGCAAATGACGTGGTATAAGGACATGACAATTATGTGACATGCGAATGATGTGGCATGCAATTGGTGACATGGCATAAAAAACTATATGACATGACGATTATGGTTCTAACCTATATGACGTGAATATAAAATAAAATACATTATCTAAATGCATGACATGGAATATTCCAAATTATATGAATGCATATGCACAAGATATTTTTGGTATTTTTGAATGAATTTTGGAATTAATTATTAATAAAATTAAAACTATCCTAAACGAAGATTATCCTAAATGTCTAGGAAATAATTTGAATTAAATCCTATCCAAAATCTAAATGTTTTAAGATGCAATTATCTATCTAAATGAAGATGGAATGCTAATCTACATGAGTATATTTAAAATGCACCTAATCTATTAGATATGATTTCTAATAAATCACATCTTTCTAAATGAATGTCTATCCTATGAGATAAGATTTCTATAAAATCTTATCTATCTAAGGCAATTGAATTTTTGAGACAAGATTTCTAATAAACCTTATCTTTCTAAATCTTTTTGAATTTTCAAATTAGGAAACAATCAATCAAATACGCAATCAAAGATATGCATGATTTTGAAAATATTTTTCGATTCAAATCTGGTAACAAATTGAATTGAGAATCAAATCTAGTGGTTATAGATTAGATATCTTGATTCCCGCGCCATCGAGACAAATCTCAGGGTCGAGATTAGTTCGAATTTACATGTTGTCGGTAGGAAAATCACCCCTGATTTTCTAATCTAGAAAATATACATGAAAGATAACACTAGTTCAAAAAATAGGAAATGATATTTGACAAATCAAATTAGATAGGATTTTATCCTTTCCCGTTCTGAACAACGAATCGGGGATCGGGATGGCTCGAACGCGCGTTCGGGGTTTGCGGCAACCGCTCGCGGACTCACTATCGCAGCTGGTGTCGGGCCTCCGGGATGCTTAACGGGTTCACGGCTGAACTCTAGGTACAACTTGCTCGCGGTGGTAGTAGCGCTCACCGTGGTGCGTGAAAGGATTGCGCAGAGGGTCACTGAGGTTGTCTCACTAGGAAGAACCTTTATGCACGAATGACCCTTTGCATGAATCTTGGAAAAGGAGAATAAATCAATAAAATATAAAGGGAGATCTTTATGAGGAAGTACTCTCTCCTTTTCAACGTATCCTCCCAAGCATCAGTGGCGTTGGCGCATGTCCCTCCCCCGTGAAGTCCACGTCCTCAGATGTGTAGGCGGCTTGGTGGATGTCAGAAATTCTACTGTGGAAGAACGAACACGGACTGAACTAACAATAGGCTTGTTGGACGGATCTGCTGTCGCTGGGAAGGACTGATTCACCATCGAGAGGGGCTGATTCACCATCGAGAACCGTTTTGGTAACGGCGCAGGGAGGCCGCGGAACAAGCGGAGCACTTCGTCGGATCGGCAACCGAACGGATCAGCAATTGGGTGCGACTGTGGTCGCTAAATTCTGAACGGAAGCCATGGCTTCATGTAAGAAAGGATAAAGAGAGAGAGAGTCTGTCCGGATAACCTGCAAAAACGAATACTGTGAACTCAAAGGAACGGCAAGGCCTCGCTCATGGATAATTTCGAGCTGTTGAGAATATCTCGCGTGATAATCTCCAAGCTGTTGGGAATATCTCGCATGATAATTTCCAACCCCAATGGATTCGGCCGGATTTAGTTCAATTAATTGAGTTTAAATGCAAGTGTAGTGCAAATATCCTATACGAAACCAAAAATGATTTAATTATTTTTGATAGGGATTAAACTTAGTCCCTAAATTTTTTATGCAATAAATGATTAAAAAAAAAATCAAAATTTATGTGTCAACAAATGATTACTTGTTAGTGCTTCTTGACTCGGAGCATTTTGGCGATATCTGTCCTGCCTTCCTAGTGATTTTACTGTGGGAAACATTACAGCAGCTCATTATTTCTCTACTCTCACTCAGAATCATAAATCTGAAATTGAAACATGAACCAGGAGTTGACAATAGTACATGTCAAGAAAGGAAAGGAGAGAGAGAACAAAGCTGAAGTACCCTGTCTCTAGTTTTCCTCAGTATGCATGATTTGTAACTTACTCATGAACCTTAGACGTTGTCTAGGCTTTTTCCCTACATAAGAGGAGCTTGGAACAATGCTTAAGCCAACCTTGTGCTGCAAAGCTAGAGTGGACTTTTGCCGGATGAAATATTACTTAGCGCAAATTTCTAGAAAAAGAGAGACTTTTTCTCCTTCTGATGGGCTTTCACCTCTTCCTGTTATACACAGCAAATTTCCTTCCAAGATTTACAGAGTGACACAAAATGCCAAGAGGCCTATCTTTTCATGCACAAAATAGAGACGAATATACATTTGACAAAAGCTACACTCCCCATTTTATACACGTAACACCTTTTCATTTCAGCTTCGTAATGAAGCTCTTGAGTGTTTATCACGGCTAGGTGTGCTCTTGCTGGTAACAGCAGCCATGTCCTAAGAGAACATTTTCCCTGTTGACACTTACTACATGACTAATGCAATTGCCCGTACTCGTTGGTCCTGTTCCTGCCCAAACGCGCATTTCGGACAGCCTGCTGGATTTGTCTCTCGTGCTCTTTCAGCATATCATCGATGTTCCCTCCTGGAGGAACCAGCGGTCCTGAATAGTGGATCCTGTTTTTCTTCGGCACATATCCCTTGTTTGCAATTACAGAGGATAAGTTAGCAGTTGTAAAGGCAGAGCGTGGTGAACTTGTTTGCTAGGAAGAATTTCACGGCACCAATTCTTGTTTATGGAAGCATCGGATCAGAAATATTATGACTCAGATACACCCCAGGATGCATGTGAATTTCTTGTCAGTGGCATAAATTGCAGTCAATAAACTCAGGCTTTGAATTTTGGGTGATATTTGAAGAATGCAAGTGATTAAGCTGAAAATGCAAATGTGGCTGTACCTGCACCAATTCTTTAGGAGCCGCCCCGTCATCCTTTTTAAGAGATGCATTTGACAAGTCTGCTGTTGCACCGGGTATGAGAGACTTCTGCATCTTCAACTCTGCTGGATGCTTCCTGGAGCTACCCTTACTGGTCAATGAAGATTCGGTTACACTGGGGTGAATCAGTGAGCTACAATGAGAAAAACCATTCGGTCTGTTTACTCTCGGAGGCTCAATTAGGAAACCGGACCCACTATCCTCCTGGGGATTGAACTTGTGACTAATGCTTACGGTATTTGACTGTCCCTACAAAATTTCCAAGTTTGCATAGATGAGCTATTGAAGAGAACAAGTGAGAATGTGTTCTTAACCTTACTCATACCTGCAAACAAACCTCCCCATTAGCATCAAATTCTGGTGTTGGCACTTTATTATCTCTTGAACCCCTCCTAACAGATTCAGGTCCTCGTCCCTTGACTGTCCCTGCTTTTTGCCTGAAGTTCAAATACAAAAGTCGGATATATAAGCCTCCCATGATTAGGGATAAATAGCAGAACATCCTAAAGAGCGACGGAAGCCGACAGCAGTATCCTCAAATGAATGTTGCCAAAAGAAAATTCAAGAGCCGCAGAATTGTAGAATGAGAAGATAAAATGGTCTACGATGATACTGGCATACCTTCTTGCTTCCACATTTCGTAGCTTGGCATCGAACTCTTTGCTTGGAGGATACTTTGGCAGACTTGATGTGTCACATGGAAGGGGTTTTGTCATAAAAAACTGAAACAGAAACTGAACTTTAGAACTGTGGGGGCAAACCAGGAATACATCAACCCATATTTGCAATCTGAAGCATTTTCAGTTCCATCACACTATGAATGATTGAAGAACATCACCATCTCGAGAGAATGAAAACAATCTCTACGTATTCCCCACCACTAGAGGCATATACACGTTTAACAAGACAACTAAAATGACTCAAGCAGGTTTTCTTCCAAAATCGCAATGCAATAACCTGAAAGCCTAGAAAATAATTAGAGGCAAGTTATCACCTCACTTTTCAGTGCGGAATCAGTGGATCCTCTCTCCTTTGGTTCCATTGAAAGGAGCTTCTCAATAAGTGCCAGAGCAGACGATGGAAAGTCTTTGAATTTCTCGGCGACCCGTCGTTTATGATGTTGCTGAGTTCTGAAGCTAGTTGCTTGTGGAAACCTTGTATTCCGCCAGTAATCCTCAGAAGGAGAACCACACAACTTGAAAATTTTATGTAATTGCTCCACCTAAGAATGTTCACAATTTTGTTGGTCAGTTATAAGAACTTTTAAGTGTTAAGGAGGAGCAACTCTCAGACTGGGAGAGATTCATTTTTAAAAGTGTAAATGACAACATTGCACAGAAATCATATTAGGGAGACTACCTCAGTTCTTCCAGGCATAATAGGCTCTCCCGCAAACAATTCGGCTAGGATGCAGCCGGTGCTCCATAGATCCACGGCAACTCCATACTTGGTAGCACCAAGCAGCAGCTCAGGTGCCCTATACCAAAGAGTTACTACACGACTGGTCAGTGGCTGCTGTTGGTCAGGCTGAAAAAATGTGGCGAGACCAAAGTCGCCGATTTTGAGGACTCCATCATTGCTGATAAGGAGATTAGAGCCCTTAATGTCTCTATGCAAAACACCACGCTTATGGCAGTGTTCCAGTCCACGAAGCAGTTGTTGCATAAAACATTTAATCTGCAAGATCATCAGGCAAATCGTAATTAGGCTTCCATGTAATGCAGGAAAGTGCTCTCAGTAATATTTCTCAAAGGAACCGAGAGCAACCATTGGAGCCTTACAGAACTGTCTGGGATGAACAGAAGAAATGTAAGGACCGAACTTTTTAAGCAGTAAAAATAAAAACATGATTGAAATGTCGCTGAAAAGACGAATCAAAGTCGAACTCTAAGTTCTGTGAGTCAGAAGTTTAAGCTAAAAAATGTTATGCGCCTTTTGTTCAATTTTGTTTAAGCTCTTCCAATTTGATAGGTTAAAAAGAAGGAAAAAGCGTGTCCCCTCAGAGATCAAGTCTGTCAGACTGATGGTGCACCATAGTTATACTTTCAATGACTACCTTCGACACTTTCGTAAAGTTACAGCAGGAGAAACATACCTGAGGCTCGCTTAACTTAACGCCAGGCCTGGCAACAAGGCCAGCGAGATCATGCTCCATGTACTCAAACACAAGATACAAGCTGCCCGAAATCCTGGAAGTGACAATACCCTCGAGCTTCATAACGTTGGGGTGATCAAGTTTCCGCAATATATGAATTTCCCTAGCCATGAAGCGCACACTCTCGGGATCCATGTTAGCAAACCTCACTTTCTTCATTGCGACAATTTTACCCGTTTCGAGGTCACGAGCCTTGTAGACAGTGCTGTAGGTCCCTTGTCCAATCTACATGAAGAGCATTTCATTTACATAAAAGACAAGGATGAAGCGGAGACAATCAGCTAATTATCCTAGAATCATGAATAACAGGAATTCAATGTTACTCAAACAAACTGAATGGTTAACATGACTCCAACAATCAAAGTTACTTTAAGAACGTGGTTACACAACAATAGGAATTAATTATCACAGTTGTAGCAAATGTGCATTGATTTTCTTTCGTACTGCATAAGGATAATATCACCAGGAACTCTATCCTTAGTATCATCAGGAGCCAGGAATTAATGCAAAAGAATGAGGCCATGAGAAACACTCACTTGGTTTAACTTCTTAAAGGACTCTGCTTTCCGAGGCACCAATCCTCTGATAGCATCTGCGGCAACCGAAGTAAGCCAAGATGGCCATCCAGCAGAAATTTGCTCTCCTTCGGCACCGCGAGGCATACTGACGATCCTCGACATCCCCTGTTGTCCTCCATTTGGTCCTAACTCCATGCTTATTCCTCTCTGATGTCCCTTTGCGGGTCTCTCAACAATCCTGGTTTTCTTTTCTGCTTCTTCTGATGATACGCCATGCACAGAACTCCGATGCACTTGCGAGGACGCCCTTGACATTGAACGAGCCAAGCCATCATTTCTGCCATTCCCCTGTAACTCTATTGCAATGTCCTCTATCTTGGCACTGGGAGCGACCAACTGGACAGAGGACTTGCTCAATTCCGCAGCCTTCACATCTTCCTCAATCTTTTCGTCGACAACTGCTTCTTTCGAACATAAGCAGCCCATAGTTTCACCTCGCTCTCCCGGCCGCCCAACAGATCTATTCCGAATTTGTGAAAACACCCTTTTGGCACCTTTGGATTAAGCATATAGAAACTCGTTTCTCTTTCCTGATCTGTCCCTGTAAATTACCTGCCTCGTTTGAGGTTATCCCCAGAGCTTTTTCCAGCCTATATTCTCGAGAAAGGATTTGATGCAGCACCCTCGATCCTACCAGATATCTTCAACCAATATCCAGAATGAGGAGGGTGGCGAATGACAATCACGGAAGGAACCTGAAAACGTTCTTCCGAGACAGAATGAAGGGAATGCTGCTTTCAATGACAAAGAAGAAACTTCAGGGACAAAAATCGCAATATGTTTAGGATGTTTCAAACAAAATGGGCCGACAAGAAAGGAGATTTAGCTTTGACAGACGGAACAGACAAGACAAGGACGACACAGAACCAATCAGCCCTCTCAAGAACAAAGAAGAAAGAAAAGAAAACCAGACCAGAAATCCCAGCTCCGAACACCCAGAAGAGAAAAAAGGTGAACTTACAAAACGAGTCACATTGAAAGGTTCGTTGATTGGGGGGGGGAGTTCTGGCCGGTGTTTCTGGGTGGCAGGTTTCTCTATCTCGGTCTCCCAATTTTGAAAAATCGAAAAGAAAATCGCTAAATTTCACCAAAAAATAAACGAAAAAGTAATTAACTTCTGCAAGTTCTTGGAATAGGCAAAACCAGAGATGAGAGAGAGAGAGAGAGATAGGGGACAGAAATGGAAAATCTCAGAAGAAAAAGAGAAAAGGGGGAAAAAAAAGAATAATGGGATTCGCAGTTTCTTGATTTCGGAGATGACCCCTAGAAACGCGGGAGACCATTGGTGGCGAGGAGTGTAATGGTTGGAATGATGCTGTTCATCTCTCTCTCTCTCTAAAGGATGAGACTGGAATTGACAAACCGCCATGAAAACCTGCCATAAACAAACCTTCGTTTACCAAAGAAGAAGAAAGAAGAAGAAGAAGTTTCCTCAAGTCTCAGAGGAATGTGGGTTGTGTGTGGAGTGCCTGAACCCTGAAAGTTCAAAACTTGCAGAGAGACGACGTGCTCTGCACCACCATGCATGCAGCAAAGCGAGAAAATAGCAAGTGGGACCCACCAGCCGTCCTCAGCGCCACGTGGCAAATCGAAGGGAAAAATTCCTAAATTCGACCCCCCTTCATGCGAGCGCAATGCATCTAACACTTTGGCCCGAAATGATCCGGACCTAATCAAGCCCCGCCCCTCGAAGAAAGTATTAGGGGAGCTGGCCGGATGTATGTATGCACGTCGAGACCATCTCAAATGTTCCGAGTCTTTGCATAAATTTTGGTGGGATTCATCTCATTTGATGGTTTAAATGGCCTCAGATGCAAACTAACAATAGCGGATTATGCATCGTCGAGAAATTATCGCATGCACCTGAAGTACATGAGCCCAATGCATGCAATCGGTTGATCATTCGGGGATTCACGTGATCAAATGGATCACAGGCAGCGAGCGAGCCTGCACTATTTCGCATGCGACCTTATATAATCGGTCCTACTTGGGTTGTATCAAAAACTTACATTACTAATGACATGGTGGATTATTATTGGACGGAGTGCATACTTTACTATTTTATATTCCCTGACTCCATAAGATCTGGGGATAATTACGCAAATGGTCCATCAACTTTGATCCAATGTGTAACGTGGTCCATAAACTTTTAATTTATTCAATGTGGTCCTTGTACTTTTGATACATGTTCAATTTAGTCCCCAAATTATATGAAAATGCTCAATATTGTCCTTTTATTAATTTAAGTTTAGGGAAAATATTGAATATCTTCATAAAGTGCATGAACCAAATTGAACATATATCAAAAGTCCAGAAACCTCATTAAACAAATTAAAAGTTAAGGGGGGGCCATATTGCACGTTGGAGTAAAGTTTAGGGATCACATTGAACAAATTAAAAATTCAGGAGACCACATTGTATATTGGGCTAAAGTTCAGGAATCATTTATGTAATTAAAAATTTACATTCAAGTAATTTTGACTTGCAGGAAGAAAAATAGTTTAATATTCACCACTATCACCACCTTCCCTCGCTCGTTTCGTCTCAAACGAGACGCTCAACTCGAACTCGTACACAGTGAATAAGAGCGCAGAGAAGAGAAGGAAGCTCAGAGTCTCAGACCACTACAGCTCTCGGCATTATCCATCCATCATGCAATAACGTCCAAAACTCCCTTCCATTCGTCGCAAAACTAGATCCTCTGTCAACACGTGTCTCGTTCTGCACGAACACATACAATATGGGTGGCGTTGCTGGGTGTTCCTTTCTATGTCCCATCTCTCTCTGTCTCTCTCTGCTGGCCTGTCTCTGTTTCTGCCTCTCCTCGTTAAAGACTGATCATTTCTCTAGTGGGTTTTGATCGAACCCCCTCCCTTTTGTTCCTCAAGCGTTCAAGCGTCGAAGGCGATGGATCTGGTGAACTCGTTCATGAACTGGGTGGTGCCGCCGGCGAGCCTGGTGATGCTGGCCTTCGCCTGGCCTGCTCTGTCTTTCCTCAACGCATGCGAATGGCTCTACAACACGTACTACAGCGAGGACATGGAGGGCAAAGTGGTCATCATCACCGGCGCTTCTTCCGGTATCGGAGAGGTGAGAAAAAACAGAGATGCTTCCGCGAAGAGAGAGAGAGAGAGAGACTGTACTTACTAAAACAGAGATGATTCGGAATAAGAATGAAAGGTTTTAACGTAGGCCCAATTGGGATCAGAAGAACACTCTTGCACAGTTCAATAGGAAAAATTTGGCTTCTCTCAGATCTTACTATGTGTCAGATTTGTAAGGGTGACATGTTGCTGTTTCATTTTCGCATTCGCATGACCCTGTTACACATGATGAGTGCCTTACTTTTTGTGAAAGTTCGGTGATGTTTCAGTATTGTCCCACACGACGATGTACTGTAGCATATGATGGATGCTTCAGTGTTGTAATACTAGCGAATTGGCATGACTCTCTGTGGATTATGATCAGAGTAGTTTTCTGCAGAAGAGTCATGAATCCTCTAGTCTAAACTATGCCTTTAGGTTACGATATTCGGGGCAGTTTGTTTTGGGCGATAGGGGACCGACAAATTTGGAATTTGGGGTGAGAGCAGCGAGTCCTGCTGTCGATGCTATCGCGTCATTGCTTTCTATAGGTGAATGTAACTTCGCCTGCCCGGCTGAACATAGCAAGTTTTCAATTTAGGAACTCTGATGAAGTGTAGAGAATCGAAAGAGGAGGGCTACTTATCTGCTTGATAACACTTTGCTGTGTATGCTTCAACATAGAAGACCCCTTGTTCTGGATTTCTTTTGTCCGAATTAGTTCGACTGCTCGGAGTCGTGGCATGTCCGATCATTCGCTCCATCTTGTTGGCTGCCTCATTTTTTTTCCCTCCCTTCTTGGTTGATTTACTGAACTTGACCTTAATGTCAGCAAATTGCTTACGAATATGCCAAGAGAAGAGCGAATCTCGTGTTGGTTGCCCGGAGGGAGTTCAGGCTCATTGGCATCAGTGAGAATGCGAGGCGGATGGGTGCAAAGCACGTCCTGACCATCGCCGCAGATGTTGTTAAAGAAGAGGATTGCCGGAGATTCGTCAATGAGACCATAACTCTGTACGGGCGTTGTAAGTGTCACTTAATTCTAACTTGTGTGTGACTATGGTTGAATGATCTACTTATTTACTCTCTGCTACTTGACTTTGGAGGACTCCAAAAACGGAATCGAGCCTCTTTTTCCTGTCAATTTTATAGCTTGATAGAAATTCTCTTTCAAATCTTTGCAGTGGATCATTTAGTGAACACGGCAAGTCTTGGACATACATTCTACTTTGAAGAAGTAACAGACACATCTGTTTTCCCGCATTTTATGGTATGATTTTCGTTTGCTCTCTGATTCACGCTTATCAGTTTTAGCACAAACTAGTGGCAATGTCTCGTTTCGTTATTGCAGGATATAAACTTTTGGGGAAATGTTTATCCAACTTATGTTGCGCTGCCTTATCTATACGAGAGCAATGGGAAGATTGTAGTAAACGCATCGGTGGAGAGCTGGTTACCTCTGCCAAGGATGAGCCTCTATTCTGTGAGTATATTGAGATCAAATACGGCATGTTTGAGTATGTTGTAGAGGACATGCAGTTGATCTTTATGCCATTCTTTAATGATTAGTTATAGCTGAATGATGAATCAAAATGTTGATTCTAATTTGGGAAAAAATTGTTTCATGGGTTATCAGCAAAAATCAATGCCGATCATCATGTCCATTGTGTACATTATGGCATTTGTATGTCGATTAGTTACCCTCAATTGGAGAACTTATGTGCTCGAATCATCATCCGACATACACACTTCTAGCATTAGAGAACTGCGGCCCTCTACTTTAATTCTGCTTTGTTAACTAGGCGGCGAAGGCGGCTCTGGTGAACTTTTACGAGACTCTGAGGTTTGAAGTCGGAGACGATGTCAGGATAACAATAGCTACGCACGGTTGGATTGGCAGCGAAATGACCAGAGGCAAGTTCATGTTAGAGGAAGGTGCAGAGATGCAATGGAAAGAAGAAAGAGAAGTAAGCTCTTTATTTTGATTAATTCTCTGTTCCTGCTTGAATAATTTTCTTATCTTATCAGTCACTGGTTACACAGTCACAGAAAGAGAACCATTTTCTGGTTTGGTTTCACGAGTTTGTCAACCATTTATACGCAGGTACATGTCAGCGGGGGTCCCGTGGAAGAGTTTGCTAAGTTGATCGTATCGGGCGCTTGCCGAGGAGACCCGTACGTCAGGTACCCGAGCTGGTACGACACGTTCCTCCTCTTCAGGGTCTTCGCGCCGAACGTGCTCCGGTGGACATTCCGCCTGCTCCTGGCGACGCACGGCGCTCGAAGGACGTCCCTCGTGGGGACAGGTAGGCCCATCCAGGAGGGGGTGGGGAGGCCGCTCCTGGAGGGCCCTTCTCCGAGGAAGCTCCTGGAGGGCCCTTCGCCGCCGAGGAAGCTGCTCGCTAGTCCAGTCGCCTCGTCGCAGCTCAACCCTCAGTATCAGCAAAAAATGGAATGAATGAGGAGGCTCCTCTTGGATGACTAATCACGTGTGCAATGTATAATTTCACATCCTATGTTAAATCTCTGCTTGCATTTAGATTCTTGTGAGGGAGAATAAATATGAACTGAACTTCACTCGGTGCTTTGTTGGGAAGAAACAATAATAAAGTTGAGCTGTTTTTTTTTTTTCTTCAGAAAACGAAACTGAACCCTTAATTCTGGTGCATATGGTCTCAATCACAGTGGAACTCGTGCAAGAATTTTCAGAACAAATTTCAATGGACCTTTATAACTTTATACTTTAAATCTACTTCAATGGTCAAATCGTTAAAAGTTAGTCAAAGGGTATAAGTTGAATATAGTGTGGTCAGCAGTTTCTCTGGGTCGCATGTTGTCTCAGTTTCATTTTCTCGCAAGCTGTACAAAAGACTTTTCACCTCCTTTCACGTGGTCCTGAGTTTGGCTCGGTAAAAATTGGGTAAAAAGTAGGGATTAAATGACAAAAAAGATGACATCTTTGTGGACCCAATAGTGTCCGAACACAACCGTTATCCAAAGTCTTTCTCCCCGATCGAGTTCTTGCGTCATTTGACCGATACGTGAGCATATGACTCGGTCTGCATCTGTTTACCAGTTCATGAACAGTTCATTGCATGATCAATGAGAGTTACTGTCGTGTCAAAGCTAATTCCACTAGATACAGACAGTAAGCTGAGCTCCATATGAATCTAGCGTTGACTGTTCATCCATGCCAGTTTGTCGAATTACTTTCGGTTAAACCAAGCAGTCAGAACTGGTCGTACACTCAGCGTCAAGTGATGTCGTTGTAATAATATACATGATGGGCTATGTTGCATTCTAATGTGTAAGGGAAAATCTGCAGATTCACAAGTAGTCATCCACCGAAATGCTCAAACCATCATCTCCTCTTCTTCCTCCCCAGGTCCCGGAAGAAGCCTCACTCCTGTGCGCGCATTCCCAACCGGCATGCGCCGCGTCGCCCCCGGCCCCGGGGTGGTGGCCGGCGCTCGTCCCGTCCGCTTCCTCGTTCGGCCTCTTGGCGAGGTACTGCGCGTCGACTGCCATGCCGGCGTCCGAAGCGGCCCTCTGGACCGACCTCGGCGACATGCCGGGCCGCGCGCTCGGGGGCAGCACGGCGGGGAAGTTGAGCTTGTCAAGGCAGGAGGGCCCGCGGAGGCAGTAGGAGGCGATGTCGTGGGCGACCGCGGCGCCCTCGGGGGTGGCGTAGGAGCCGAGCCAGAGGCGCTCCTGCGTGCCGGGGACCCGGATCTCCGAAACCCACTTGCCCCACTTCCTGCGGCGGACTCCGGCGTACTTGGCGTTGTTCCTGGGCTCCTCGGACGACGAACTGCTCATCCTGTCGAAACTCGGTCCCCTTCGCGCGCTCTTGCTTTGGTTTCTTCTGGTCGGACGAAGATGATGAAGGGGAGGTGAGGAGAGGAGCGGTTATATATAGGTTGAACATGGATGCGAAGGTCAGAAGGGACATAATGGTCGGACAAGCCTTTGGAGATATTGCAAGAGAGACGACCGAGCAGAGTCAAAATATTCAAGGGTCAAACGTTGAACAATTATAACAAAAAAAGGGGTTCCTTCACCTTTCTCGACCAGTAGAGGTGGGGAGAAGGTGGTGGTGGACGGTGGCGGAGGCGCAATTTGGGGAAAAATTGGAAAATAAAAAATGAAGGAATCGAATCTAATCGATTTCGAATCGAAAGTCAGCGGTGAGGGTGGGGTCTGGCCGGGGGTCAAATTGAGGTTCAGGTTGGGGTGGGGCCCGTGGGGGTGGTGGTGAAGTAATTTGTACCACGTGACCGACGTGTTGAAGATATTAATGGGACGGGGATGAAGTGATCATCCTAAGTAAGAGAAAAAGGTTAGGCTGACTCTTTTATGGCTCGACCGCTGTACTTGGAACGAGTCAGCGGAGCGGAGCGGGGCGGTGTTTGGCTAGTAGTTGGTTTTGATTAGGGGTGATCGATTTCAGGATGGGTGGTTCTCACCTTAAAATCGAGAACCGCCCTTTAGGGATCGGTTCCGCAAAATGCGAACCGTGAACCACCCGTTCGTTCCATGGATCCACTCGAGAATCGAACCACGGGTCCGGTCCGGTTCGGTTCCCGGTTGGATCCCGATTACGGTCCTACCGAGCACCAATATCAATCAAAAAAGAAAATGGAACTAATCCTCACGTTTGCGTTTAGTATTCTTATCACATGAAAAACTTAAGGACAATGTCTTTGCAGGCGGCAGTATTATTGTCAGCAATGGAGTCGAGCATCGTGGGAAATGCAATAGCAGTTGATCAATTAATTAACGCAGATTTTCAAATGCATCCATAGTGTACAACACATATCGCACATGAAAATAAGTTGGGTCTTGACTTTTTTTTTTTTTTTTGAACGGATGGGTCTGGACTCTGGACCTTTGAGGGAGATTGCTTCAATTAAAAGAATATACATTTGTATTATATGAAGGGACCGGTTCGGTTGGGCCGGTTGGATGGTTCCCACTCGAAACCGCGAACCGAACCGGTACCCGCCGGTTTCAGAAAATTGAAATCGGGAACCGGACCAGTACCCGCCGATTCCATCCAGAATCAACCGGTTGGGTACGGTCCGGTCCGGTCCGATTTGGATGAATCATGATTTTTTTGCTCACCCCTAATTTTGATACCCCTCTTCTTTCTTTTTCAAGATGATTTTCATGTACATTGTGTATGTATGTATGTGTATGTATGCGTAACGCACCATTTATGCTGCATTGGGCAGTGAACACAGGTTAAAATTTCAGATGATAAGCGACTCCCTCGTGAAAAGAAGCAACACCCGCGTCGATTCTCTTTGACGACTGTGTGTGCGTGCGTGTGTGTTTGACAGGTTAACTGACTGCTTGTAGTTGTAGATAGATAGCGGGGCTGACAGTTAATGTCATGGCAGTTTTTATTTGTAAGTGTCGAACGAAGAAAATGGCCTGTGAGTGATTATCATAATTTGGCTTTGAGGTAGTTTAGATTGGGAGTTAAGAGTGGAATCTCTCCCTTAGACCTTAACGTAGGTACATAATATTTTAACAATCGATTTTTCTTTCTTTTGTTTTTTTTGTTTTTTTTTGTTTTTTTTTTATTTTTTGTCTTGACTCTCAAGTGACATTGAATTCGGTGAGTTCTAAATAAGACTCGTCTTCATAATTGACCGTTGATCTATCCACTACATTCCACAAAATACTAATTCCTTGCCATTGTGCCAATTCTTTTGTCCAGCTTTTCTTATCTTGTAGGATGCCATCGTAATTAATTAGCTATCCAAGGGGAACAAGCACGGTAACCCGCAGCCGTGACTTCCTACTTAAATCCGAGCTCTCTAGCGTAAGAATCAAACCCCGTGATCTTCAATCCTCGAGTCGAAAGGATGAGATCGCTCTTGCCACTTAATCAATCTCGGGACATCATATTCACCCAAGTCTGTCTTATTTTTGTATCATTCCAACGTGGTACTTTTTTAGAGAGGTCACTGGCCAAAATGTTGTTTTTTCCTCCCCTAAACTCCCCTTGATAAATACAACCAAACAAGATTTCAAACATATAAGAAGACAGTGCTCGAGTTCAGATCAAACCTCAACCATAGATCGCCGCCGTCCATGATTGGACTCCTGACCACGACGGGCCGAACCACCTCAGCCATAGATTAATTCCTCGTACGTAGCTCCTTATGTCACTGCCATTCCGACACTGAGTTGACGATGAATTTGCATTTACACTATCAAAGTTCGGGAGATCACCGCACCGAATTTGAATGGTTGCGAGTGGATCAGCTCCAATTTATTGGGACGTGGTTCATATTTTCCAACGACAGGAAAGCACGTGGGTTGCAGGCAGGGATTCGGGGGAGCCGCCCTGGCAGGGATCTCAAGGGGGCAGCGCCCCCCTGGATACCAGAGGATTTTTACGATTAAAGCTCATAATTTTTCATTAGTAGTTCGGGCTTGGGCTCATGAATATTTGCTACTATATATACTCTTTTTCTCTTGTAACTGAGGAATGTAACGAGAGGTGCGATGTGCTAATTATAGTGGAATCATCTGCTGGATGCAGCCCTAGTTTAAAAGTGAACCAAGAAGAAATCTCGTGTCTCGATTTCTATTTCTCGTTGTTTTTACGCTTTATTTCGTGTTATTATGCACCGATCCTAACACAATTGTGTTTTGGATTCTATTTACGATATCGATTCGCATCCGTTCGGGTCTACATCATGTTGGGTGCTTGTCGTGTTTGGTTTGGGTCGATCTCGGGTTATTTGATATTCAATTCTTCTCGGGCGTTGCTCGTTCGAAACTCGTGTCAAATCAAAGTTCGGGTCACCGACTTTTCTCGAGCAACTTGAGTATCATTAGGCGAATTCATCGACCCACGGACCTTATAGTGGTTGAATCCGACGGGCGACCACAATATCGCAGCATGAATTTCCTTTGCTCCAAGTCGTCTTTAACCTCGTTTCTACGGCAATGGAGATGTTAGACTTGTTCAATCTAATTTGGCAGCTGGCTGTTGTTTTTTCGCAGAGGAAAAAGTCACCTCGTACCAAGTAACGAGGTGGCGGCTAATAGATAACTTGATTATTGAAGAAGAAATTCAAAGTTGTCATTGAGCACTTTTTACCCACGGGATGCTCCAAGAATTTCACAGCTTTGACTCGGTCTACTGACCACCTCCAATTAGTCGCTAAAACATAATCACGATCGTTCGCTTTCGGACAGTAAATCAACTGGTTTTCCATGGTCATGCAGATAATCTTTGCCTTTTAAACCCACCGTAAGAACTCACTCAATTGGGTAATTGCCACGTGGGGACAAAACACTTTGGGAGACCAGGAAAGATAGGAGACAAATAGGTGTGGAAGGAAAAGATCGAGTATATCAGAATTTTCCCTAAGTATAGGGACTATTCAGAAGCTAAGGTTAAAGGAAATATAGTCAATGGAACTTCTAAGGGCGGGTGAAAAACAGACATGATTTGCGTCAAGATTTTCGCTACATTTACCTTTGGAATGTTAATGTCCTGCTTCTTTCCGGATCAGTTTTCGCCTAGACAGATCGGCAGGAGTTAGTGAAGTTATAACAGCTATTTTATAAGTTTCCCCTGATCAAGTTTTCACCTGCAAGAGAGTATAAGCTGTGTCTCCATAATACAGAAACACTTCAAAGGGTATGTAACTCTATAATGTCTAACAACACTTTGCAAATCAGATGCAGCGAAAACAGATGAACACGCGGAAAACCTACATGCATCTTGAGCCATCCAACAATCTAGAAGACAATCAGTTGTGCTGTTTGGTTTGGCTAATCAAGACAGCAAGGCAATCTTGTTCATTATCCCCATTTGGAACTTCTAGTACATATTGACATAAAAGAATTAAATCTGTGAACGAGAGTATCAAATTCAGAATGCAGTATACTTTTAAGCATCTTTTATGCATCTTGAACAGATTAATGTGCCTACAGATAAGAAGGATATGATATAAAAGCCCTACTGATCAGGGACTTCCCTCTCAACCTCAAAAGACTTTGATATTTACTTGAGAGCATTTGAAACAGCGTAAAGGAAGTCCAGAAATCCAGTTCCTTTAAGAAGTCCTTTCCCGGTCAGCAGTTCGAAATCCAACAAGAAGAGAAAACCGATTACGGCAGCTTTCCCATTTATCAGTTCAGTCTTTCTGGTGAAACCAAACCCCTCAAGATCTTCATCAACCACCATTCTCACCTAAATGACATGAAATGGGGATTCACCAAATGAATCGACAGTGCTGGCTGATGCTTTTGCTTCGGGAAAACAAATATTTTAAAGAAAGTTTAGATGTCTTACCTCATCCACATTGACATCTGTAGCAGTAACACCAGGTTGAGCCTTCCCACTAAAGACTATCTCCGCAGATGCATCGGATCTCGCAGTCCCTTTCATGTTAATGAAAATATTCTCTTCATTGGTTTTCACAGGATAAACAAAGAGTTTCCTCAAAGCGGGAGTCAATGCTCTAAGTACAGGGTTTTTTGGGTACCATTCCTTGATAGCCCCACTTCGTAGATCAAATGTACTATCAGTTGTTGGACAAACGATACAGCCATCCTGTTAACAAGGAGTTAAAGACTTCTCTTCTCAGGCCATCGATTTTTCAAAACATTTGAAATAAGAAATAACAGCATAACAATAAAATAAGCAGAGAATATATAGAGAACAAGAAAAGGTCCCCCGTTATGTAC
Source organism: Lenwebbia sp. NSW1173648 (assembly GCA_029784005.1). NCBI lineage: Eukaryota > Viridiplantae > Streptophyta > Magnoliopsida > Myrtales > Myrtaceae > Lenwebbia > Lenwebbia sp. NSW1173648. Next base: position 24,770,343 of record JARCGZ010000009.1, on the reverse strand, counting down.
AGGCTCAAATAGAATAAAGGTCATTAATCAGGGTGTAAGATTATCATTAGTTAGATGCATTTCAGCACCAGATTAACATATATGCTATTGAAAATGTCTGAATAATCCTGTAAACAACAGATGCTGCATCTCGAGACTACAAAAATAGTATGCCGCATGATACTAAAACCTGAAACATAGGAGAAAAATGACCGACACGTATTGCTGCTGAGAGGGACAGAGAAGCTTTTGTGGAAACTGGAGAATCAGTCTGCAGTCTACCACAGGTGGTTTTAATTAGATTTAACAGAAATTGGACAAGGAGTCTTGTTAGCCATGTGATCCTGCTGTTAGAAGTACAAAAAATTAGCTGCAGAAATTACGTGTATCTGCTGTAAGTGAGGTTCAAGCTTTAGCAAACGATAGTTCGATCCCCTTCACAATTTTAATTAGAAAAAAGCAGCAATTGTTATCCCTGATGCTTCACCAAATTACAATGTTAGAATATTGACATGGAGATTACCGAGTGCATTTAGTCCTACTCCCATCAAAATTGACTACACAGTAGAAAGAGCTTTATGCCCTTAACAGACAAGAAAATTAGGTGTAACAATAAAGCTCCGATTGTTTCGTCCTGCATAACTCCCCCAGTGAAATTCCAATGCTAAAAGAAGTTCCTTAATTTAGCACACAACGCAAAAGGAAATTAGCTTTTCTGCGAATCATACAAGCATGGTGTTATCATTGTGCATGTGATGAGAGAACACACTAAATATCCATCAAGGGCAAAAGTCTGCCTTAGACCATTAACGTCAAACCATCAATTGGTTCGTTAAGATTCCATGGGAGTCTATATTTACGCAAATCCCGACCAGGTGGAATATGGGAAATTCGGATGCACCAATGTTTGCCGACTGACAATTGCTGGGGGAATTTCCACAAGTTACGACTCACGATTCATGCCTCGCGCCAAACTGAGAAGGCCTGTTCCTAGTCAGCAAGCCTAATTGGCACACAGAAGCTCCAAATGAAACTGGAAGCTTGAAAATTGAGCAGAACCGAAGTTACCTGAGTGAGCTTGGCATTGAGCAATCCCTCACTGTAAGCGCCCTCCGCGGGCGACCTGTTCTCGATGGCGAACACTTGGTCCTTGTACCACAGCAACAGTATCGTCTCCCCGTCCTGTATAATCACCCTCCGCTCTCCTCTGGGAAGCGCCGCTAGTGGCACAACCGGGACCCAGTTGTCGCCGACACCGCTTGACGAAGACGAAGAAGAAGGCTCATTGTCCGCCAAGGAAACCTCGGTCGCCTTGCACAACACCGTTCCTCGACCGCCGATGGGCGAGATCCTGGGGCGGCTCAGGTGGAGCGTGGGGACACGGAGGCAGTTGGAGGCGGGAGAGCAAATGAAGGGCGACTGGGAAGGAGCGAGAGAGTAACTGCGGTTGGGGAATGCAGGCGCTAGCGGAGGTGAAGTGGAAGGTGCGGTGGCCATGGAAGTTGCAGGGAGAGAGAGAGAGAGAGAGAGAGATATTTTTCGGTTCGGTCACCACTGAATTTTTGTTTTAGAATTTTTTTGTTTTTTGGGGGGGTTATTATTGGTGGATAATGAAAGGCTACAGAGAGAAGTGGGGCCAGCAGCGGATGACTGCCGTGGTGGACGCTCGGGATCCTCAATTTCTTTTCTTCATAGGATCGAACAAAAACGAACAATTTTTTTTTTTAAGATTTTCTTTCAAGCACTTAGGAGTTTTTTTTTTTTTTCTGTGGTCAAAAAGCACTTAGGAGCTTACTATTTGATATTTTAAACCCAAGAGAAATAATTTTAAATGGACAACATAACATTTTACGTACCGATATTTGAGCATATATTTTTATCTAAGGAAGTCTCGCATTTCAAATAAGTAAATTTTACGTTACGTAAGTATCGAGTTAGATGGCACGTGACAGTTAACGAATGTACTATTTTTGGATTTTTACTCTCCGATTGTTACAGATGTATCAGCTAAGAATTTTTTGTTGTAACGAAAACTAAAGAATGGTAAAATTGTCACAGCAACACCAATTTTTGGTGGTCAAAAAAATTGATTTTTGATCAATATATCCGCGATAAATCAATTCTGAATTTTTAGTGATATGAAATCTTTAAATAAATAAATAAATAAATTCATGAGCTTTAACCCTCTATTAACCACATGAATATATGTCTATGTAAGGAAAAGAAATTTCGAATATATTTATAATTACAGCAAAACCATAATAAGTATTCCAACAATCCAGCAAGTAAAGGTCTCCATCGCCAGTAATATGGACCAAGAATCCATCCTTTTTCTTAAGCTGGGGGACAACATAGAATTTCAAGTTTTTACACAAGAAACGGACCAGTCAGTTCTCGAGCCTTAAACACACACTCCTTGACATTGCTTTTGCTAATTCGTATCGAAGGGTAATATAAAAACCCGGACGAGTATGACTAAAGTTCAAAGAAAAGTATGGCCAATGTATAAAGACAACGGTTTCGCTCGAAGGGGAAGAGGAGGAGTACTTCACAATTCCCATACAAAGGAGGGCAACAGAATCCATTAAGGTTGGTATACGCTGTAGATATTGGCGTCAAAATCTATTTACCAATGCAAAACTTGCCAAAGATGTTGGACAAAACTTCTTCAGAAATGTCTTCTCCACTTATCTGCCCCAAAGCTAGTGCAGCATCTCTCAAATCGATTGTCCAAAAGTCGAGCGGCATTTCCTCCCACACTGACGTCTCCAATCTCTTGAGAGCTTCCTTGGTCCGAACGAGCTGCTCGCATTGCCTCTGTGCATAGACAATCCAGTCACAGTTAAAACGATATGTAAAGATATAAAAGGACTCTGAATTGCCCCCACGGCATTCAAAAGCATCAATAATTTCAGCAGGATCATGTCCAAGAAATATTGAGAGCGAACCTGGTTCACAGTCCACCGCCGACCACCTGCAGGGATCCTGTTGAGACCCACAATCTCCGACACTGCCCTTTCCAGGTCTTGCATGCCATGACCGGTCAAAGCAGAGGTGAATACATGCTTACTGAAGAAACTGCCGTCTGCAGCATCCCATTCCAAGTGAGCAGGTGGGACATGGTCCATTTTGTTGATTACAAGAATAGCTAATGTCGAAGACCCACTTGATTTCTGCAGTAGCAAAAGAAGCCGTTTCATCAGCGGCAATACGACACTCCGGTATAGTATAGTACGATATTTGATTGAGTCGAGACATTGTAGAAAATATGGAGACGAGGTTACGATGATTCCATTAACGGGCTTTTTGTTTCTAAGCAGACCTTAACGGATTTAACTCTCTTGAGAAGCTTAGCATCTTCTGAAGTCCATCCGTCAATTGCGCTTATTACCATGATTATGACATCAGCACCCACAGCGACAGCTTCAGATCTCTCCACTCCTGGAGGAAAGACACAAGAAGACTAAAATTAAGGATAAAATTGCCAGGCATGAAACTAACCGCACCAGTACGATAAGTTACACTTATGAGGAAGTATAAAACTCCGAATGGCGTACATAAAATCAGTAGTATAAGGGTCACATCTGTGAGATACTGAAATTTGCAGCAATGACCAAAATTCTCAACATTCCAACGCATTAAATAGAGTGTTGTTTCGACCAAAAAAAAAATAGTGTTGTTATCCAGTCACCAGAAAGAGACGAAACGAGGAATTTGACGCTAATTTTGGTGATATACAATTTAGACTCCAATCTCATCGCACATATGAAGACTACTTCGCCACTTCAAAGAATTAGAGTTTACTAATAGAAACAACAGGGTATTCTGTCCTTCAACTATAACAGAATTGCTCTCTTACCAATTTTCTCCACGACATCGTCAGTTTCCCTGATGCCGGCCGTATCAAGCAGCGTCACTGGAATGCCGTATAAGGTAATGCCAGCTTCAACCACATCCCGGGTGGTTCCAGCAATTTCTGTGACAATCGCTCTCTCACTCTGCATGCTAAATTTAAACATGGGACTCAAGGAGAGGTAGCATGGAACAAAAAGGAACAAAAAAATCATGTAGAGTAGCATCAACTTGAAGGAAAATCTTGACTCAATTTGTGGTGTCAATAATGGGTGCATGCTTCCAAATATACGCTCTAACGTAAGAGCACAGCAAGGAATTTTAGACGCTAATCATTCTACACATCACAAAGAAACTGGAGAATTGTTTGTTGTCTAGTAATATAGATCTGTCCGCAGCTTTAGCAGGATTAAGTAAAGATGATCATCCATGACCGACCATATTTGTTGAGGTTTCTTCTCACTGAAATTTAGGTCAAGAGCCTCATCAGAACGAATATGACCAGAAAGAGGTTCACAAGGAGTTGGGTTCCTGAAGTAGGTGAAGGCTCTGGCAAATTGGTTATTCCTTCTTGAGTTCAAGAAATTTACGGAATTTCAACCCTAAAATAACCAGACAGGATCAGCAAAGTTAGTCGTGTTTGTGTTCTCAATCATTGATCGAGCATTACACCCAAGGCTTCTATTAATAACACCAAGAATGGGGCCAAAAACCAACTTATCATTCACAAGCAATTATTTGCTTACTTACTGAAAAAAGAAATAATGCCAAAGATTTGCTGAAACATACCTTACTCCAAGCATTTAGGAGGCTCGACTTCCCAACATTTGGACGGCCAATAATTGCAATCTGTAGGTAATGATTATAATAGAATGAGTAGACAGTTCCAAAGCTTATATAAAGACACATGACAACAACATAAAAAAGGCATGCAGGAATATTACTTAAATGAGCAGGAGTTCGAGAAACTATAGTTAAACTTCTACCAAGATCAGTACCTCTTTTTAAAATAAAGATATATTAACGAGAACCAAAAATCTCTTGCAAATTGATCGGTCTATGTTTGATTTTAATTAACATCCAACAATGATTGAGGCAAGTCAAATTGAAGTACATAAAATATACAACATATAATACCCTTCTCTACATATCTAAAACAAATTTCCAAATAATGGCACACAAGGTATGATTCATACACCCGGTGTATTGGGAGATTTTCATGACTCCGAGTAGAGGGCTTAGAGAAACCACAGTTAATAATTTAACAACCGTAGGCTATAACCTAATGAGCACTGACCCATCTAACTTGGGCATTCTCATTTGGAGCACTAAGATATGAGATGGACTGAGTGAAAAAGGGGAAGTATGCTGGTATAAGCACGTGGTAGAGCCAAAACTCTGGCTCTTGGGCATTGTCATTTGAAAAATGTGATGCCAGAACCATGATTTAATTTGTACTAAGTTCACGTGCAAAAACTACATAAAGATTGCACAGTGAAGAGGAACTCATTAACACTAGTGTTTCAGCAGCCTTTACAACATTCTCACAATTTACCTGCAAACCAGATTGAAGAAACTTGTCATAGTTGGCTGTTTCCAAGGCTGTCTCAACATCTTTCACCATTGAATGTATAGTATTCACTATTAAATCTAAGTCAAGGGGTGGCATCTCGTCATCAAAATCAAGTCGAGCTTCAATCTCAGTGAGCAATTCAATGCACTGTGATCTTAATTTTTTGACCAGAGAAGAGAAACCGCCCTGCCAAAAGTTAGAAATCTTAATAATTTTCGGTCACAAACTGTTATATCACAATCCAGAGTTTAGTGAATACTATTCAATGCATGAGATTGTAACATCTAGCAAAGACGTTGCAAAATAGTTTTTCATCTTGAAAAACATGCCTGAAGTCCAGCTAATGCTGCATCTGCTGCAACCGCCGACTTCGCTGAAATAAGCTTTCCAACATTTTCAGCCTGGGAGAGGTCTAAGCGGCCATTAAGAAATGCACGGAGAGTGAACTCACCTGAATGGACAAGAAATGTAATTTTTACGAAAATGAAAGCATCTAAAGAGCCTTACAATACCCTTCCTGAATTAGCCAAGTCAATATGGTTGATACTTTTAATGTTTCAGCCATAACATAGTTTATCCAAAAGCATGTAGAAAACAGAAGACTAACCCGGTTCTGCAAGCCTTGCCCCTGCTTCAAGACAAGCCCTCAAAACTCTGTGTAAACAAATGTCGCTTCCATGACATTGAAGTTCAACAATATCTTCGCGGGTGTAAGACCTTGGAGCTAACATTGGTACAGCCAAAACCTGATTGATATGGTGAGGAATACGAATATCTGATCAATATGGAACTTCACTTTTCAGGGACAATGTGAAGTGAGCAGGAGAAAGCTTAAGCTATCATATCTTTTTGATAAGTAGAAGCTTAAGCAATCATATAAGCAGCCTTATAAATTGCACATGATATTGCTCTCTCCATGCCCATTAGTGAATGCTGCGCAGACTTTATTTCCTTAACCCCCTCTCAAAGTTCACCAAGTATTACAATGACAATAGCAGCTAAGTTGATGCACTTTGTGATCTCAAAGGTGAAACTATTGACACGTAGGGCAGACTAACCATAATGCAACTGATAATACCAGAGGCCGACACAACACAAACATGATCATACTACCAAGAACTGCAATCCATCATAGAAATGGTGTGTGGCATAAGGTGGTCGCATAAAACCTGTAATTCAGACCTACTAAGATTACACTACATGAACACCGCCTGGACAATTGATCAAGCTCGAATCATTACAGATGATGCCAACAACAAGCCCCGTGAAAAACTGAATAGCTATGCTGTTTTAATCACAAATTTAATCGAATTGAAGAAACTTTAACCGTGCTAACTTGATTGCAAGCGCTAAAATGGACAGTACTCCTGCCCTTGAGGAGAAACAAGAAACATACAATAAAACAACGATCATAACACCAAAGGCACTATCCTGGTAGAGTTTCATTGATTTGGGGAGAGAGAGGGTGAGTGAGTGAACCTCATCAACAACATTCCCATTGAAATCCATAACCAAACCATATTCTACCATATGGCTAGTAGGCCGCCAAGAATTCGAGGACAAACTCCTCCTCCTGGTTTTACTCGCTGGCCAAAAAACCCGACTTGCAATAGCTACAGCGGAAGGACCAGATAAACGCACAATCCCGACCGCGCCAGGTGGACCCCCAACCGAAGTCACAATTGCAGCAATAGTACTCGAACTCTCTACACGTTCGAACCCATCAACAGCACTAGAGCACCCCACCCGCTCATCGTCGTTAAGGACCAGAGTCCTCTCTGTCGCATGTCAATCAGAAAAGAAGAGCAATCAGCATAAGAATGAGAAAGCATGGATTGGGTTTGGGAATGTACAAAGAATGTACCTTTTGGGATGAGATGGGACTTGGAGCGTGTGGAGAAGGCCTTCTGGGGCTGGGAGAGCAGAGAAGAGAGCGGCTTCTGAAATTGGTTCAAGATTGATGAAGCGACAAGAGGCGTTAATGGCGGAGATGGTGCGAAGAGATGGGTGACGATGCAGCGAAGAGCTGGAACGAGAGACATTGGGCTATCGCCGGGGCAGCTAGCCAATCAGTGAGCTTTGTTAGATAGGTGAACTCCTTTGACCATGAGTATCGGCTCCTCCTCCGGAATGCATTAACCCGAGAGAGAAAGAGAAAGAGGGGGAATGAACTGTGAATGAGCGACGGGGAAACTGTGAAAAGGGACGAGAGACGGCGGAGGCGGAGGCGACGGCCACGAGCACTGGACGGATGGCTAGAAGGCGGTGACGCTCCTCTCTCCCACATTAGCAATTAATCATCACGTCTCTCAATGGCCACGGGCCGTGCTCGGCCCACGGCTTCTTGAAAACCTTTCGAGTTTAGTAAAATAAACCCAAAATACAGCAGACTTGTCGTTATTTTCAAGTTTTCCAGGGACGAAATCGGAAATGTGGGAAAGGTGTGTGCCTTCTTCCCAGAAAAAACACAAACAGGATTTGTCAAATATCTCGCGAAAATATGCCATATATACAAAGAGGATTTTTTTTTTTCGACCAAACAAAAAAGATATTCACGATATATTTCTTTTCCAGGGATGCATATTAGAATTTCCTTGATATATTTCCAAAATAAGAATATTCAAATATTATCCTTCTCTCTCTTTTTTTTTTTTGTGAAAATTCTATTACCGCAGTTTGATTGTTACTATATTTGCATTTATTGATGCTTCAAGTTAACTAGTTTTTCCAACTTTGTAAATTTTCATCCAATTTTATCGTTTCTTGTTTGTTAATAATATTTTATTGACGTTACTATATTTACATATGTTAGAACAAATTGAAATTTTAAATAAGAAAGATAATGAAATATTGCTTAGAAGGTACAATAAAATTATAGCGAAAATACAATGGACTTCTAAAACTTTCAGACAATGCAATCACATTCTAAAATTTATTAAATTGGTGATATGCCATATCACTACACTAACTCCGTTCGATTTTGCTAATATTGATATTGACTTGTGTCACGTGTCGAGGTTTTCATGGCGCGATCGATCAATCATCTGGCCGAGAAGAACCCCAAGACTTGATGTGTCTAGGCGGACTAGGATTTCCCTAGGATTTCTAGGGTATTTTAGAATATTCTCAAGGACTGACGAAACGGTAATTATTCCGTGTTCTGAAAATTTCGTATTTAATGTCGGTGGTTAAGTAGATGGGAGATGCGATCTTAGCCATCGGATCAAATATAGATCAACGGTTGTAATCCGAGGCCCTTTATTAGTCCTCCTCTTCATTTGATTATCCACGAGAAAGAATACAAAAGGCATTCTCCCAGAGTCTCTCCCTAGAACTCTCTCTCTACCAATCCGGAGATCCCAACGATCCAAGGAAGAGTAAGTCGTCGACCCTCTCGTGACAAGTGTGGTATCAGAGCAGAGCAATGTAGAGACGAGCCGTTCGTGAGATCAAGGAACATCAATCCGTTCGTGAGATCAAGGAACATCAATCTGATCGAGAGAATGTCAAACTCTGAAGTAGATCATGTTGCCGTGGATGGAGAAATGGGAGATCTAAAAGAAGAGAAGCATTATCGGACGTCATGTCCGCTCTCGATGAAAAATTCTCAAAGATGAGAAACAACATGCTTGAGTTGATTGATGGACTCGACAAAGTGAAGGAGCGGATCACCAATGTCGACAAGTCATCAACGAAGCCGTGACCCCGCTACAAATGAAGGACGAAGCTGGATGTCCAAGAGAAAGATTCCCACCAAGCCGAGATAGACGCGCTGAACGACAAGGACAAACTCCGCCTCCTGCTTTTACTCGCTGGCCGGAAAACCCGACAAGAACCAGATAAACGCACAATCCCGGCGCAGATTGTGCCAGGTGGACCCCCAACCGAAGTCACGATTCCAGCAATAGTACTCGAACACTCGACACGTTCGAACCCATCAATAGCACCAGAGCAGCCCACCCGCTCATCGTTCTCTTCTCTGTCGCATTCAATCGAGCAATCAGCATAAGAATGAGAAAGCATGGATTGGGATTGGGTATGTGTAAAGATTGTACCTTTTGGGGTGAGATGGGACTTGGAGCGTGTGGAGAAGGCCTTCTGGGGGCCGGGAGAGGGGAGAGCAGGGAAGAGAGTGGCCTCTGAAATTGGTTCAAGATTGATGAAGCGACAAACAGATGAGGCATTAATGGCGGGGATGGTCCGAAGAGATGGGTGATAATGCAGCGAAGAGCTGGAACGAGAGACATTGGGCTATTGCCGGGGCAGCTAGCCAGTCAGTGAGCTTTGTTAGATGGGTGAACTCCCTCGACCATGAAGTATTGGCTCCTCCTCCGGAATGCTTTAACCGGAGAGAGAGGGAGGGAATGAACTGTGAATGAGGTGAAGCAGCAGCAGTGGACGACTTGAGCGAGGTGAACTCCCTCGACCATGAAGTATTGGCTCCTCCTCCGGAATGCTTTAACCGGAGAGAGAGGGAGGGAATGAACTGTGAATGAGGTGAAGCAGCAGCAGTGGACGACTTGAGCGAGGTGAACTCCCTCGACCATGAAGTATTGGCTCCTCCTCCTGAATGCTTTAACCGGAGAGAGAGGGAGGGAATGAACTGTGAATGAGGTGAAACAGCAGCAGTGGACGACTTGAGCGACGGGGAACTGTGAAACGAGACGAAACACGGCGGAGGCGACGCGACGGCGACGAGCACTAGCCATCGGTGACACTCTCCATGCGAGAAACACATTAGCAATTAATCATCACGTCTATCAATAGCCATGGGCCGTGCCCGGCCCACGGCTTATGAAAACCTTTCGAGTTTAGTAAAATAAACCCAAAATTATTTTCAAGTTTTCCACGGACGAAAACGGAAATGTGGGAAAGGTGTGCCTTCTTCTATCTAGCGTTCATGTGTCTAGCCATTATTTCAATCTCTACACTCGAATTCAGAAAGCGAACACGCTTCCTGATTTCAGGGAGTTTCATCCGATCACTAGCGAAAGCGAAGCAAACGCTTTTCCTTGATGAACATTGAAATGGAGCAATCAATCGTTCCGGGGCCACACGCGACATACAATCTCAAGGTTTTTAAAATAAGCAGCACCAAAATAGAAACCATAAAGAAGGGTGAAGTTCGAATCGTGAATAAGAAGCCGGCCTGACCTCCTGACGGCAGGAGATGTGGACACTGGACATCAGTTAAGAAGCAACAAGAAGAAAATGTTCCATCTTGTTTTTACATCTATGTCAAAACCAAAGCATATTCATCCGAGACTCGAGAATGAATTTATATCAATCAAGAGAACAAAGGGGGTATGGTTGAATACAGCTCAGTTTACAGGGAGGTACCATCTCGACAAAGTGTATTGTAGTCGTTGTCCGCAGCATTGTGGTTGCGGACTTTGACAGAACCTTTACTACAAAAGAAGTATACTCCCCAATACTTCAAACCCATTTGACCATTTCCCTGCACAAGTCGAAATCAGAAAATCGCAACTTCTGCATTCATGTCCTCACAGTCAATATGACCAACATCCTTCATTACATCACTCAACCCCTCCATCAAGGGGTAGATCTCATGAGCATGAGGACTTGATGCATCATCTGCAACAAAAGGCGAAAAACCAGAACCAGCGTCCAACCAAGCACAACCAGGCGCCTTTTTAACACCCAAGTCACGCATGAGAGCCCTCACCACTGCGAGCTCATTCCAGCAACCGGCAGCAGCGTACATGTTAGCTACGAGCATGTAGTAACCCGAGTTCTCGGGCCTCATCTCCAATAGTTTTCCAGCTGCCCATTTACCCATCTCTAGATTCCTATGCTTTCGACAAGCTCCAACAAGAGTGGCCCACATGGCAGGAGTGGGCGAATGAGGCATTCGGGCAATAATATCACTCGCTTTAGCTAATAAACCGGCCCTACCGTACAGATCCACCATGCACGCATAGTGCTCTAAATGTGGAGTTATTAGATAAACTCTCTGCATATCCTCAAACAACCGTTCACCTTGGATGACCATCCCAGCATGACTACAAGCTGAGAGGACTGCAGCCATCGTCACATGATCCGGTGTGATTTGTGAAGTAATCATTTCTTGGAAAAATCTTAATGCAATCCGTCCTTCTCCCTGCACCCCATACCCAGCAATCAGCGAAGTATATGTCACCGCATCCCTCTCTGTCATCATGTCAAATACTTTTTGAGCTGCCAAAACTTTACCTGAGCGTGCGTACATGTCCACAAGGGCATTCCATAACAATAGATGGTTCACAAAACATTCCCGTCGTACAATGTAGCAATGGAACTCCCTACCATGTTGGAGGTTTGCCACTCGAGCACACAAGGGGAGAATGCTCGCAATTGTGATAAAATTTGGTTCGATTCCTCTCAACAGCATTTCTCTAAAAAGGGAAGAGGCTTCCTCACATCTTTCCAAGTGGCAATAGCCAGAAATCATTGAGTTCCACGTAGTGATACTTTTCTCTTCTGTTGATTGAAACAAAATATGAGCATGTTTTAGATCCTTGCACCTGGAATACATGGTAATCATCGCGCTTCTCACATTATTGAACCCGTGATAGTAACTACGGACGGCAGAGCCATGAATCTCTTTGCCAAACTTCAAGGCCCCTATGTGAGAACATGCTCCCAAACCAATGAGCGTTGCTACACAATCCAAATGATTGCCGTGAATTCTAATTTGAGAGATCAACTCCAATGCAGCTCGGTAGTTACCCACAGATAAGCAACCCCCAGCAATTGTATTCCAGGTTACACTAGTCAATTCAATACCGTCGGCCCACATGCTCTCAAACAGTTCAAATGCTTGCTTCCACATACCCTTAAATGCATAGGCAGATATAAGGGTATTCCAAGAAACAGCATCCCTCTCTGGCATTTGTTCAAACAAGTGGCGGACAACGTCAATCTCCCCAAACCTTCCATACATGGACATCAAAGCATTCTGGACAAACAAGTTCCGACCAAATGGACTATCAGCAATTAATTTATGAACATCCTCCCCGAAGTCGGTATCAAACTCTTTGCCGCAAGCTTTCAGAACGGAAGGGTAAGTGAATTCATTTGCTCTAATCCCCTTGCCCAGCATCTCTCTAAAGATGGATATAGCTTCCTTGCACAACCCATTCCTAACATGACAAGAAATGAGAAGATTCCAAGCAAAAGGCCGCGACACATCCGAAGTCCTGACAAGAACACTCGCCTCGGAGACGAGATCGAACGCCGTATAAAAATTAACGAGCTTCGGAACCAGAACAGGGTGATGCTGAAGACCCAGGTAGACAATCTGCGCGTGCAGCTGTTTCCCTTGGAGGAGCTGCTTAAGGTTGGCGCACAGCAGCAAAAGAGAAGATGCGGAATGTGGCAGAGAATCCCTCAAGCCAGAAGATGCAGAAGAAGAAGAGGCATGAACCCTGATGACAGAGAAGGTCCTAAGCGCGTTGGGCAAGTCGCCTTGCTTGACGAAGCCTTCGAGCAACCTCGAAAGAGAATCGATCATCAAGTCATCACTCGACGCAGGGCCCGACTCCACCCGCCTCCACTGTTTCGGTATGAACCTGTGGAAATTGGACAGAGAGAGACGTCCTGGAAGCGACGGAGAGGGGCAAGGCATCCATTGTCGACGACATTGCTAGTGTCACCAAAGTTCAAGCGATGCACTAATGCCTCGCAAGCGAGCGGTTCCTGATTCCGTACATTTTTTCACTTAGAATCTAGAACGTACCCACCTATACGGTTCCTCATTTTTTTTAAACTTGAAATCTACCGTACATACCTTGAAACATAGCCCTGTCACATGTTCCAAAATCAATTCCAGGTTACACATGTATTTTTAATTAAACGATTGTAGTGAATAATCACATTTAATAACCATCATATGCTGCTAAAATCTATTAACCATAACTCATATTTAAACACACGAAAAATATGAAATATTAACAAAGTAAAATTTTCAATGATAAAAGTGGTTCCGGATTACATACTCATCATCGGACACCATAAAATTCCGCAAGATGACACGAAGACATATATATAAAAAAATATAAAAACTTATTCCAGGTTCTAAGTTCCAGGTTTCGATTCCAAGTTCCATTTATTTGGAACCTGGAACCTACCCGTCAGAATAGGTTCCTTAATTTTTGGAACCTAAAACCTACTCTCCATACCATAGAACTTGGAACCGATCGGTTCCTACAGGTCCGGTTCTCTAGATTTTAGGTTCTACCCTGAAATTATGCTCACCCATGATGCCTTGGCAATATCGAAAATAGTATGACATTAACTTGTGTCGTCAACGTGGTGTGGAAAAAGTCAAACAAGCTAATTTGTGTGGAATTTTCTTGGGATTAGAAGCGATTTCTTCAGAATTATCTTCCAACTTCGTATAATTTCAGTTTTTTTTTACATATATTTCCTTTTTGGCAATCACTTGACGTCTATTTTCTGTTTTTTTTTTTTTTTTTGGGCAAAGAGTAGAATTAGATGAATATATCATCGTCATCATCCACGGCAACGTACACAAAGAGGATTTGTCAAATATCTCGCGGAAATATGCCATGTTCAATTTGTATTTCTTAAAGACATTCACAATATTTTTCTTTTCCAGGGATGCATATTAGAATTTCCTTGATATATTTCCAAAACAAGAATATTCAAATATTATCCTTCTCTTCTTCTTCTTTTTGTGAAAATTCTATTACCACAGTTTGATTGTTACTGTATTTGGATTTATTGATGCTTCAAGTTAATTAATTTTTCCAACTTTGTAAATTTTCATCCAATTTTACCATTTCTTGTTTGCCAATAATATTTTATGGACGTTACTATATTTAACATATGTTTGAACAAATTGAAATTTTAAATAAGAACGAGCGTGAAATATTGCTTAGAAAGTACAATAAAATTATCGTGAAAGTACCGTGGGCTTGTAAAACTTTCGGACAATACAATCAAATTCTAAAATTTATTAAATCCGTGATATGCCATGTCACTTCACTAACTCCCTTCCAATTGGCTAATATTGATGTTGACTTGGCTTTGAGCCAGCAATTGAGTACCCGGTTCGATGTATTGAGTTAGAAATTTACAAGAGAATATCAAAGCTCACACGTATTATTAACGATCTCGAGATAAGTTTCCCAGCTTACACTTCAACTTCCCAAGAAATATAAAGCTTACCAACTTCTAATCAATCAGGAAGGCTTTGTTCTGGAATAAGAGGGGATGAACATAAGGAAAATAATATAAATAAATAAAAAAACTCAAATTTTCCTTAAACAAAAAAAAATCCACCTTTATAAATAGAATCTGTAGCTAACACCGAGGTTATAATCTGGCCACAAAACACAACACAGCGCCCACTTCTTCCTTCAAAATATTTCAAGGGCATTTGCGACATTTTTAAAAAAATAGTTCTCCTCTATCTTGGGTATTCTTCTTGAAGATGAGAGGACAAAACTCGAAATATAGAGGAGAATCAAGCGATCAAGAAAAAATCAGTTCCCTTGCGCTTGTAACAGATGCCATAAGCTGGGGATTCCTTTTTGGGGTTTGCATTGCAGCCCTTCTGCGGAACCTTGAGTATCACATCTCGAGCATCAACATTAGAAACTCATCTTTACCGTTGTTGTCACAGAGAACTTTACATCCACGGCGCGGGTTTTCACTCTTTCCGCTGGAAACGCAGGGATATATGGTATGTTTTAGAGAAAAGTGGGAAAGCAGAGATGTGTGATATATGCTTCAGAGGGGAGATTTTGTATGAGGTCTAGACAAAATTTAAGCAGAGAGGCGTACTAGTCACAGAAAACGCTATATTGTTCAGTCTGCAAAATGATGGGGACCGGGTCGGGTCATCCTTTCAGCACCTGGAAAGAAGATGAAAGGATCTTGAAGAGGCCGTCCGGGTTGTCTGCATGTACCTGGTAACAGCTTGAAGTTCAGCTACCAGAACCACCAAGAACCTCTTTGCATCAAGCGAAGAGCAGAGAGGAAAGCGAGCGTCGTGATATGATGATCCCATCATGTCCTCGACCGGAATTCAAACAGAGGAAGCGACAGAAACTTACCCAGTGACCGGCATCTTCGAGGACATGCATTTCAACTGCTCCGCCTTCATCTGTGGCTAGCTCCTCCGCGGCGCGAATCCTCTGAATGTCTTCGAGTGCCCATCTGTGCAAGCTTCTTTCTGCCTTCAAAAAGTTCACATGCACTCCTCCAGGAACATCTTCTACTATTTTCCTGCATTTGTACAAGTTGACACTGAGCAAAGGGCAGCGGCAGGTATGAAATCCGAATTATGTGAAAGACTACATTGGCAGGTGACAAGCGCAACTCCTCCTTCTGGTGTCTCTTCTTTCTCATTAAAAGTTAAAACAAGTCAACCACAAGGTTGTGTGAATCAAAATGAAAGACTACTGCAATAAATCTCATCGTCACTAGGGAACCGGAATGAGGTCACCGGTTCCGCTAAACAGATTCAAGTTCACCATCCACTAACGAAATGCAACCTGCTAGAGTGAATAGACAGAACCACTACTAGATAACTGAAAGTAGTAGATACCATAAATTTGTTTCTTCATATGATTGAAACATTTCAGTGATTCCCTTGAGATCAAAGACCCAGGAGAAGCTTGTTGGCGAACCAGGAGACTCCGTTGGTCGAAGGTTGGTTACCACCCACTAGACAAAAGGCAACATTAGCCAAAACAAACAAATGTCGCACAAAATTTAAAAAAGAAAATCGACGACCTTTGCGGAGAGTAAAAGAAGAAATAAAGTGGACGAAAGACTTAAAGTGAGGAATTACCAACATTGTAGATCACATTACGATTTTCGAAACGGCTAAAGATCATCTCCAAGATAAAAATTTGACTGACATGAGAGGCACATGCATCACAGAAGTGGGTAAAATAGCTCAAAGATTATTACTCTACATTCATCATGGAACACAAATTAAGCATCCGCTGCTATAGATCTAATTCAGGTGAATATCTCAGCAAGCACATGAATGACAAAAGAAACAAGTGAGAAAGTACACCGATGGAACTGACTCCAGGGAACAAAAAAAAACAAGAAGAAACCACTGAGAAAGGATGTCAAAAGGTTAATTTTATGGAGTTCAACAGTCGATTAGGAGAGAACAACGACGTGACCACAGCCTTAATTAAGATGGAATGATTTATCAACAACAGCTCAAGATGAACATTTTCAGCTCAGCTAATGTTAATTAATCTCTCCTTCAGTGACAACGTCAGGCAAACCATTAATTTTGCCGTCCAGATATCAACTTGTAATATCCACGCCCAGAAAATTTAGTATCTCCAAAATTACCTGGGCAACATCCACAGAAAATCCTTCTCGGATAAGAGCTTCTACTATATCACGCTTCGAGGAAACCTACCTTGGCAATGGAAAGATTAGTATATAAATGCCATAAACGAGAGCAAAACAATAAAGGCTCCGAGAACTAAACTTGGTTCGACAAATGATAAAGCCAAACCACATGAGGGATGGTAGACAGCAAAGTCGATCGCTAACTTGTCACACGCAACAAACACAAGATCTCCCCTTTCAAGCAAGAAGACGACCACCTAATGTCCAGCTGGTAACTAGGACAATGCATGACTAATCCCAAACAACGACCTAATAAAGGCGCTAAATGGAGCCAAAACATGTGACTTAGTATGAAATCAAAATACTGACCATACACGCACCTCCTTAGGCAGTGTGCTGAGGAAAGAAATTAGCTCGGCAGGATGGTCCTCTTTGTTTCCACCAGGCCGAACTTTTCCTGGAGTAGCATCTAGGACCCAAACCTATAGGGAGAAGATGATGACTTAGGATATACATAGAAGAGGAACTCATTATTTTGGCACTACCAGGGACTTATTATGCTTGAAACTGAAATGCATGCCAACATCCGTTAGAATACTTACTCTGACTGGTCGTGCAAGAGGTTTTGCAGCTTGTTCAACCATGCTCAAAGCAACTGTATCATGGTTAAAGATTATAAAGGACTTTGAGATCCAGGAATAAAAGAGAATGCTAGCAGCTGTCATTGCTTAACCAAAAGAGTACCTTTTCCTCCGAAACTGTGACCAATTAAAACCCGGGGCGTTACCCTAAGCTGTGCGACCTACTTCGTCCAAGAGAAGAAAAGGAGATTAATGCCAGAATAAATGGAAGGCATAGTAAAGATAAATTCAAGGTACAGCCAGAAAGACACTCTAAATTAGTCATATGAAATTGAATCAAACATTGGACGTAATCTGGATTTTTTACAGCAGTATGCTGTTTGAAGTGGCACAGCGTATTTCATTGTTGTATTAAATGTCAATGGATTGGAATTTAGAAACTTGGTTATTAAACTTGATGCCTTTTGTTGCTGAAAGGAGAAAATCTATTTGATTCTTCTGAGTATGCATCTTTTTCTCAGGTCATGCCGGTAGGAACAACCCCTAAAAGTGGATACTCTTCGAATAGTGATGAAAGAAAATATTAACATGCTACAGGTTATAAATCATGATGCGTCAATATCTGTAAGACATTGCTGAAATGCTGTACCAAAATGCATTCTCATTTTCTACCATAATGCGCAGTAAACATTGGAACTAATATTTGACAAATGTGAAATACGATGCTTGATACACATAAAGCTGATGAGAAACATTCATTCAACAGTGATATGTTCATTCCACTCCTTTGACCTTACACAATCAGCATTTATTGGAACATACAAGACACGCAGGTTCTCAATAGTAAACTTGACAGTAACAATGTCTATCATCTTCATATGACAGACATATGCAATGTATAACGAGAAAAAAGAACAAAAATTGCCCTAAGAGCACATACTACTTGGCCCAAAAAGAGGGAGCCACACCATTAGATACAGCTAGGATGATTATCAAAACAGTAAACAAGGAAAGCTGCCAAGAAGAGAATTCCCACTAAGTAAAATGAAAAAAATAAGAAAAGTGAAGGTAGAATTTGGGAAATAGGAGAAACAGGGAAAGTTCTAAAAAGAAAGATAATGGCAAAAAGGAGGAGCAGAATATTAGCAATGAAAATTTTTCCACAGTACCGCATCCATTTGAAAAAATCCATGGAAGGGTTCATGAGCAATTGGTGCAAGTTTAAGACAAATTGATGGCTATTCATTGGGTTACATTCTTATTCCCCTTGATAGGTGCCCGGAAACTACTGGTACATCCATCATTCTCATTAATAGGTGCCCCAAAGAGTAACTGTTTTTCAAAAAATCCGTGCATATCAGGTTTGCAAGTCCAGATGTTAGTGAACTTTAATAAACTCAAGACACAATGGAATAAGTTTCAAAATGAATACCAAAATAACCAGAAATGGCACAGTTCGACAGCAGACTCGTGCAAGCACACTTCTTATGCAAGCAAATATGCTAGAAAGGGAGAAACGAGAGACAATCCAAGCATACAGTTCAAAATCGATGCTCATACAATACGCACCAGCTTTAACACGTCAAGGGCAGTTGAGGAAACCGTATGAGGGCCTCGCTTTTTCATCGATGCAGAATCCCCATGGCATCGCAGGTCAACCAAGAGAAACTGTGCAAGCATAAACTGTTAAAGTAATGCTACATCTACTAAAGGTTCACCAACTCTGGTTTACCAAATGATGATGTGGCCATTGACATGTCAATTATGAATGTTGAGTCAGCAAAACAAAGAAATAATAAGAATAGTTATTCAAATAAATAAAAAATTGTTGGAGAAGGTGAACAGACAATCCACGACCCGACATAGCATCTTTCCCAATCACCTCCACGCTCTCCACCAAACAATCATCTCCACCATTAATCAGCACACTGTCAGCTCTGCCTTCTAAGGCCCCATCTGGCGCCTCATCTGTCGCTACTTTGCAGCCACAACCCTCCACTCATCGGGCATTCGATCCTTCTTATTAAATCATGTTTTGCTTAGTGTTTCAGAGACAAGATCAACGAAAAGCAAATTAACTACCTAGATTGAAGGGGTTGGGTCCTCATCAAGCCAGTTCATCTTCTTTGAAGAGGAACTTCTTGAATCCTTCTTCAGATCGTCATCTCCTTCAATTGAAGAAGATGAAGAGCACCGTGTATAGCTAAGTTCAATACACCATGATTTTGGTGGAACCAGACTTAGATAACCCTTTAGCATTGCAAGCACGGCACCAGCGGAGAGTCTGATGACAAGTCGGGTTCACGATAGGAGGTGGGAAATTAGGCAAACAAGCTCGAACAGAGATGAACAGTTTTGAGCTTAGCCGAAGATGTCGCTAAGTTTCCTTTTTCTTGGAGAACAAATTAGTAATCTTTTCAATTGTCCTTTTCTTCTGTTTGTTTGCTTACTGAGCATCTTCAGTGACATGGCAAGTCCACGTAAGATGCCACCTCATTTAGTATACCAATATTAGTAGACCTTTGTTAGACGTGCCATTACTCCAACTTTTAACGGTCAAACGAAAACTACACTACATGTTTAGTTGTCCTAATTCCTAAGAAGTTCCAGCAGATGAATGTCAAAATAATTATTTTGCCATCACAGAAGAGAGACTATAAAACAAGATTCGTTTTTCTGATCGGAAGGGATTATCTTAAAGCTCATTATCATTTAGCTTATAATTGTGATTGTGTCACTGCCTTGCACGTCAGCATAAATATGTTCTAGAAATTGATCATAGTAAAGCAAAGAATTGATTCACATGCCTGCCATGTCGGGAATTCTTGTGCTAACCGTCGAGCAAAGCTTCCTGAAACATAAATACAAACCACTTTGCTTCAAACTATTCATATGCACATGAAGGCATTTAATATAAAGTTCTCAGACTATCAATATAAACATAAGGCATCAGATAGAAAATATAGTTGAGCGCCCTTGTTTCCCAAATTGCACCTTCAACCATTTTTTATGTCAACAAACTGAAGAAACTACAAAAATAAATTACATTTACTATCTCACTAACATGTCGTTTCATCCTTTGTGGATTGTTTGTATAAGGATGGTGTCCATCTTAAGATAATAGTGTAAGAAATTGAGTATGGGTACTATGGGATGAGAACTTCCAATAAAATGCATCACAGAATCAAGTAAGTAGCTTCAGGACCCCCTTGATGAAGGGAAAATGAAAAGAAGAGTAATATTGTACTACATTCATTAAAGCCCTTCACGATTATGGAAAGTACCAGGGAGAAAAAAGACTAGGGAGCTCAGTTGTTCAAATGGTGTAAAAAATACAGGCCCACACAGGAACAAACACCAAGCTGTACACTGCATACTGTGCCAAAGGTTTGAGAATCGAAATGAGTTAATGACGAAGAAAGAGTCATCAATTGAGATTAGGACATTAATCAAGGTTAATGAATGATGAAAGAACAATGATGATCTTGACTTGGAGGACGAGAAATGCTGTCGTCCACTCCAACCAGGTTCCCCATGCAGACTGATTGGTTTGTGATGCTAAAGTTGCCATTAAAATTAGTGTTCAGAACTACAATTTTTAAGAAGATGTATGACTTGCGCTTGCGCTGTTAGCATTTTCTCAAATTGATCTGTTGATTGGAAGCTTTGGAAGGTCAAATCTAATGCACAGTTTTACAATCGGAACATGAAGCAGGGCATAGCTCTCTGGCTCGTGTTTCCTGGAATAAATGGGGCATAGCTACTGATGAAAACAAAATACATGATGAACCGTAATCTTCACAAAACTCCTTTATGTGACATGAGTGAGATAATGTTTGCTGCACTAATGTACATTTACTTTCCGAATTCGCCATTATAATGTTTATATGTCCATGTGCGACACCTTTTTGTGACACCTAAGTCCACAGGCTTTTCATTGTTGTTAGAAGTCAGAAAAAACTTAGCAGTCAGAAAAAACTAAGTGATCCTGAAATGTCTGATGTACAGGATATAGTTTTTCATCCGCTTGAAGATGAAAATTTCAAAGGATATGTCGTTTGAATATGAAAGTTTATAAATCGAATTAGATAACCTAAAATAAAAACCAATACTAGACGTCAGATTATAGTACCTACCCCAGTTCTTCCTGCAACCTAAAATTCCATGCAGAAGGACAGCTGTTGGAGGATCCGGTAGCGACTTGTCAACAGTGGAACTCCATCTAACCTGGACACTTAAAAGTCAAAAGAAAAAAATAAGATGTATGGTAAGGAAATAATAACTGTTAAAGGTCCACTCAGTAAGCTTCAGTTTAGATCCAAGAAGCAAAAAAAAGTTCTAAGAACTTTGCCTTCAATACATTTTCTATGGTAAAACAAAAAAAAGGGTATCATCCAAGAAACTGAATCAAGCTCTGGTTTAAACTCCTTAGCTACTCTAAGCTTGAGAGATCAAAAAGTTCCATGCACAACAAGGTCCGAGAAACCACCATTTGAATGAAAATCACCAGTCCAGGTCTACTTTTTTTAACCAGGACAAAGCTCATTGGAGATCCTAATGCATCAGGAAGAAAATAGCTAACAACAGAGAGAAAACTAACACGCAGATAACATAATAAGGTTCAAATTCCTCTGATCTGATGAAGATTTTTGAGTTTCGTTTCCCTCAAAACTTTAGGAAGAAAAGTCTTCAGTAGGGTATGACAATCTGACATCAAACATTCCTTAGAATCTTTGAAGTAGATGAAATCGCTATAGGACAAACAACAATACCTGAAATCGTAGCATCTTTCTGAATTAGATGAACTTACTCAAAGACAGACAATGATGTCTCATATGTACTATCTTACATAGAATCATGATTTATATATCAGTTTATAAATCAAACATTAAAAAGGAGCAGTAGACACCATTTTAAATTAACGGAAAGCTCTCTACCCAATTGAAAACTAGTGGTAGATTTGAGCACTTTGCCTCCTAAATTAAAAACTTAAAAGAACATTTTTTTTTTTGGTCAAGAAAAACTTAAAGAACTTAACCACCCCAAACTTTCACTTTTATGGCAGCCCTGAGGCGCCTTACCCACATTATACCTTCCTTCCCCTGTGTTAAGCCGCAGAATTGATATTAAAAAAGGAGATCAAGAATTTTCATCTAACTCACCAAATCTCCTTGCACAAGATCATATGCCTGCAAAGAAACATCAGACAAGTCAAACTACTGGTGGCGAGACTGGTTATCTTGTATTTTTTTTTTTTTCCCTTTAGGCCTTCTATCCAGATTTATCCATTGAGTAGAAATCAATAGAATAGTTCATTACCAATAATCCAGGTGGCTTGGCCACGTCTCTGCTACGAGCAAGCCTCTCATCCACTAGAGCCATGCAGATATTGGGATATTTAGCTGTCCCCCTCGAAATAGAAGCCAACTGACAGTTCTCAAACCTATTATCCTGCAACACCAAAAAATGACCAACATTTACACGGGTCGGTCCGATATCAATAAAAACTATGCTTTTACAAGTCATTACACTCCTATGCAATCAAAGAAGCAGCATCATATAGCAGAGAGTATAATGGGTTAGGACTAGGGAGGATGATGATCCACATCAAAAGATTTGTCAGGTTTCTAGGAAGGAATTCCTTTAGGTGGAATAATCTTGGAGAGAATACGCACGAGCAATTTGCCGATAACATCAATGAATCGTAATTTATACATTTGTACATGTGACTTTCTCGGTGAAGGCTATTAATTGGAGGATGACTGTAGTAGCATGGCGCAAAGTAAGACCTCGAGTCCCACTTTGTAAATCTTGAGCACTCTCCACGAGGCTGGAGCTGGACCACTTAGACCTCCGTTTTGCTACAAATCCATTATGAAAAAACTTGGAAGCTAGACAATGATCAACGGTCGTCTTACGGGTGTGTCATGCCTCTTTTAACCTACGGAAAGCTCATACCGACGACAAAGGACATGGATGTTTCCCTACACTACCATTTCAATGTAAACGTAAGCACACAGCTGGAAAAACCGCAAAATGCCTCATGTGATCGAGTGAGGGGAGGGAGGGATACCTTAAAGAGGGTGGAGATCCTTGTAACGCCACTCCATCGAATGTCGGAGTGGTTCGTTTTGGCCTCCGCGAGACGAACCGCGCGCCCGGACGCGTTGGGACTAGAGAGGACGGGCATAGTGTTGGGAACTCGCGATCGCAGCAGCTGAAGCAGAGATCGTCGCGAAGGATATCGATCGGCGAGGCAAGAAGGCGGAGGTGGAGAAAATTAGGTCTCTGCTTTGTCTGAGCCCAGAGAGAGAGAGAGAGGTTGCAGGAGCCGAAAATTGGAGGCGGAGACACCGAAGCTCCGGGGGGGTTGCGAATGGCCTCTCTCTCTCTCTCTCTCTCGCTGTTAAAGGGACAAGCGTCCCCCCAAACATCCCCCCAAACATCGTCGAGTGTTTGCTGCGTTTGTGGTTCAACTATTGCAGCGAAAGGCGAAATGACCAAATTGACCCCGATTCCAACTGTCTGGAGCAACAGCCAGCTCAGCAGCTGACTTGGCTCCTCGTTGGCTGCTATATCAATATGTACTCTTTTCTCCTCTTTGTCCGTGGTTCGAAGGACGGCTTGGATGACTCGGGTCGATGGACCGCATCCATATGTTTCGGTCTCATTTTCCAATTTTTGCCATAAAAACATTTTTCACGTAAAGCACCAAACATAAAAAAACATGTACTTTGTCCATGTTGAGCTTTTGCTATCATTTGTGTCCTTTGAATGAATTCCTATTTTTCGAACAAAAAATTGAATTCCTATTTGAGAAAATGTTAAATAAGCACCTTTTAAAAAAAAAATCAAATTTTTGTTTTACTTTTGAAGTAAACGAGATCTGAAATTTTTATGTGACTCTAACCTTACGGACGGATAAATTAATTATCACATTGATGGAGGATGATTTAATCAAGCATATCCAAAGGCTCTTTAAATGATTTTAAATTATAAAGCAGTTCTCAGAGATTTTGTTTTATCTTTTTGAAAAAGTAAGATTTTCCATAAAAATAAAAACAAAAACAGGATAATTACCTGGCAAATCTAAAACTTAATCAATTTCGTGCACTTAGGCCCCACAACTTTATTTCACTTTATTTCGTGTCATGTTGTAAAACTTGCAATTTCGATGTCCTTCAAGTCCTTCCTTCCGCTAACGAAAGGACTCAATTAAACCAAAAGTTATAAGTTTAAATACTCAAATGCATCAAAATAGAAGTTCTTAGAACTTAACTAAACGAAATTGACCATGAGCAGCATCTCATGAACATGAACATGACTAGACAACATGAGAAATGGGTCTTGCAAATTAAAGAACATGCTCCCCCAAAAGAAGAGGCACAAACATCCATCAACCCATGCTTACTTATGAACAAGAATAAGTGCTCCAACACCTTGGAGAATTCATTAGGGCTGTACATGCTCATTCCTAGTTCGTTCTGCATATTTGAATTAATTTCGAGTCACAACAAGTTATGGTACAAAACGGTCAGAAAAGCCAGAGGAGGTTTTCCTTTCACGGTCTTCCCTAGAAAACATCCCTACATATGCTTCCCGACACAAATCTCCCTCCGCTTAGAGGGGATTTGCCAGATACACACTGTCGAAAAGCGCCTTATGATGAGAGAAATGAGCAGGCGAGAACTTCACTTCTTAGAGAGAGGGTCTATTCGTCTTCTTGAAGTTGGCCACACTAAGCGGGCAAGAGCTTCACTTCTTAGAGGGGGTGTATCACACTAATTTCCCTTTAACCAATCCGCCAGCTGAGGAAATCTCTGTAGTAGCCATACCACACCTCTAATTGCAACCTGCACACGGAAACACAGTACAACAATTGACCACAATGAGGCCTCGTCATCAGTAAACCGACCAGATTCCATCAATCAAGAGTGATTTTTCGCTAATGCCGAGCTTAAGAATCTCAGACTTTTATTGCCCCATTGTTCGGCTTAGTTTTAGACAATGAAGACTCAAGAACTTAACTATATGAAACATGCATAAAGGAGAACAGAGACAGTAATCTGGGACAAGGTAAGCAAACCGACCTTTCAAGCAGAGTGCGATTGTCTCAAGAATTACATTTTACTCCATAGTTGTCAACTAAGCCTTTTCTTATGCTTAAACATGATCTCGTCTTCTAAATCATGATTTTTTCCAAACTTAATTTCAAAACCATACTAGAATCGTCACATTTTTAAGTTTTAGGGTAACAATATGCTTGAGAAAGCACAAAAATACAGAACTCCTCATGACCTGAGCATCTGGTTAACTTGCGGTCATTGGATCATGTGACTTGTGCGAATGCCACAGGCTGACGAATTCCTAGCTTGTTTTAGATGTCACCATACATGCATCATTCTCGTCTTTTATATTCATTTCCTCTTTCCACATATATCATTGTCAGGTCAATTTTTGCAACAACACCACAAGAAATAGCTCAGAAATATACCAAGGCAGTCTCCCCAGGTTTCAATGCAGGTTCGACACTGTCTCTTCCATAGCTGACCCACAAAGGGACTAGTTAGTTCTCCGCCACATTGAATAAATGCAAACGATAATTAGAATCCGTAGTAAAATTGAGCTGCCACTATAAATTTCTCATTATGTGTACACTTTATTTAGAAGCATGCATAGCATTTCGTATTGTATCGAGGATGCAATGATGATACTCCAGGTGATATAGACAGTAGAACGTAACTGACTCTCTTTGGAGTTTCTGAAAGGGAGTGAATCAGTGATCATAACAAACTATTTGGTTTATGCAGAGCAGCACGTTGAATAATAGGGAACCACTATTTAACAAGTTAACTAAGATTAGAACGCAATTCTATCCAGCTGGAAGGAAGCTTACTCACATAATCTGTCTCTTTCCATTGATGACTTCAAGCCGGTAAAAACTGCATCCTTTGCTGAATGGAAAAGGCTTTCCCTTCCACTCTGGTGAGAAAGCCAGTCAATTGATAAACAGAATCGAACAACAGACCAAAAAAAAACTTAAGGAACAGAACTTTTAAATTGAACAGCAAAAAAGATCGTTCAAGGTACCTAAATGCCATGTGACGCCTACACCTGAAGAATCTTCCCCTGATATATCATCAATTACAAAGCGGAGATCCGTTCCTATGATATCGCTAAACTTCTTGAAGAAATCCAGGATTGCCTGCACAAATATTGCTACTCAGTGAGCGAATTTGCACTGCATTCTTCACCGCAAAATTGATGATACATTCAGGAAATCCAGCAAACAATGAATATCCCATTAAAACTAGTTTCTTAAATCCACTCTTTACATTTCAATCCTCATCCTTGACATGCTTGGAAACTGAAATTTTTCATCAGCAAAGGACTACCTTGCAATCTCAAATCCAAGGTGACTGCTATGAATTTGAACAGTGAGGCAAATGTGAAAAGAACTTCTCGCGTCTCTTGCAAGGTTTGGTGGAATCAAGCAAGCCATTGAAGAGATTTCGCTGAGTTAGTCATTGCAGTGCACACTCTAATGCCAATATGTGCGCCTCAGGAAGCATGGCCATGAAAGCAACTTGCTTTCTTAAAGTCACTCTGAGGAGCCTCCTGCCTCGGTTACCATGTGGTTGCGTTGCCGCGATATTGTGATTACTGATTAGTCGGGTGCTCTACGACGCCCAATTGTCATTAAAAAACCAGATAAATTCGAATTCGCAGTGACGAAAGATTTGATTTTTTTTCCCTCGTCGTAAGTAAGTCACTCGGTATGTAACCCCAAATATACAGAACCAAGACCAGACAAATCCACCTTACCTCGCGACCCACGAAGGGACGGGGAAAGATTAGGTCCTCGTACACGCACTTGTCGGCGATGAGGCCCTCCACGGCGGAGAGGTCCTGATTGTTGATCCCTCCATAGAACCTCCTGACCACTTCCGCAGCAGAATCCCGCTCTAGTTCCGGCGGCGAAGCGACGGCCGCCGTCTGATTGTCCGAAACCGAAGACGACGACGACGAGACGCCTCTTCCGGAAGTCCTGCTGTTGGTGGGTCTGAACGAAATCGAGGGAAGAGCGCGCCGGTTGGTGGCTGAAGCAATTCGCGACGGAGTAAGAGATGTTACTGTTGCCGTCATCACGCAGGTTCTCATTGCTCCAGCCATCGCTCGCTCCACCACTGAACTCGCTCAACTCATAAAACGTTAATCGAAGTCCGAGTAAGGCAAAAAGAACGGCAAAAGTAGAAATCTTTTCCACTGCGAAGCCTCCGTGTTCAGGGAATCTCTGATGGTGTGACGGCCAGACGACGACGACGACAACCGTGGTTGCCCAGTTGCTTGCTGACCACCCAAAAAAAAAGATAAAAAAGATTGATTTTACGTGGCACTCGTTGGGACTCTACGGGCCCTTCACAGGATTAAGGCTTGTGAATTAGGAACAGATGCATAATTACTTATAATTGCCAATGTTTTTAGAAAATTAGAACAGATTATGTACATGGTTGAGACGTTTAAGGTGTTTTAGTCAAATAATTATGAGGGCAGAGCACCGTGATCTAGAAAAACATGAAACTTATCATAATAGTAACATTGTTAGTGTTTGCTGAAAAAATAACATTTGGAATTTGATTTTCATACTATATGGATGTATCATACTGATGGCATCTCACCCCTTGAAAATACATAAATATTTAGATTAAAATGATTTAATATATTCAGGAACGTAAGATAATTATGTTCGTGTTAAAATTTATAACTATTTGGAAAGCTTGATAAGTTGTTTATTTATTCTATTTCTGAATTTCCCTCCAAAATTTGAAGATTATATGTATTTGAAATCTCGAAAAGTAATGGGAAAGTTATATTAGATAATACGTATCGATACTTGTGTATTGAAACGAAATGAAAAATTCATAAATAAAATGTATAAGTTGCTCTGAGCAAGTGAATTTTACTGTACCAAAGAGAGGGAAAAAGTTAAAAGACCTTGCTATACCGTGGGAATGGAGTCGATGTTCTCTATCTCGTAGTACGCTTTACATTTTTATATATTTGATCTTTAACTCGAGAGCTTTCGATAGTATCTTTTAGAACACGGTACACTTCACTAACGGCATTTCAGGAATTATATTCGCTTTAAGAACCGTATTGACCATATTAGAAGGCGAGAGTTTTCATTCCATGGCCGCTTGCGTAAGATATACAACAACGGTACAGAGAAGATAATTTGTCGACCGACAAGACAATCATCGACAACAGAGTTAACCAATCCGATCAACATCGAGTCAGCAAGCACTTTCGGTGGTCCAACCCGATCCATCTCCGGACATATATAAGCCTTGCCTTGGAGATAAAACCCGGAGTACCCTACCACACTTCAATGGGAAACCTGATAACATTAATAATCTTTCTTTCAATGAATGGGACTGGTGAGTTCAAAAACTACCACCACGTTTGCTGCTACTGTTTTGAAACAGCATGGAAAAGCATAACTGTAGAAGACCGACTTTCTTTTTAGGACAAACTAGGGAAAGAAAAATATTAATAAAAAAAAAGCTTTTTGTTTTTTGGGTTACCTGAGGATTAGGTCAAAGTAAGTAGGAAGTAAAGCTTTGAAGGTGTTTTTTTTCATGCATGCATGCGGAAGTATACTAGACTCGTGTCTGTATAAAGTGCGTACTAGAATTGTGATATTGAAAAGAATAGCATGTTAGAGATCCCAAAGAGAATCTTCGAAGTCGTCCTCCTCTTCGACGTCGTTGTTGGAGCACTCGGGCGCCAGAAGATCCTTCCCCATCTGCATCCACATCTTCGGCGAATCCAGGGTCGACTCGTTGATCGCTTCGATTTGGCTCGGCGAGAGCCTCACGGTGACCGGAGCCGGATTATAGCCTGCCGAGCTGCCACCAATGTCCTCAGTTTCTGCCACTGCAGCGGGATCCATCCTCAGCCGCCCCGCCGCCTCTTGAGCGGCAGCGCGGACGTCCTCGGCACTCGAGCCCGCCGGGCGAGGGAGGCTGTCCATCAGCTCGGGGAAGTTGAGCCGGGCGCCACGCCCCCTGAAGTGCAAGGCCGCCACGTCGTACGCGGCGGCGGCCATCTCGGGCGTCTCAAAGCTCCCGAGCCAGATCCTCGTCTTGGTCCCAGGCTCGCGGACCTCGGACACCCACTTCCCCCATTTCCTCTTCCTCACACCCCTGTAACACGACCTGGTGCCTCCGCGGTTGTTTCTCTCATCCTCCATGAATTCAGTGCTGCTACTCACAGAA
This sequence comes from Lenwebbia sp. NSW1173648, assembly GCA_029784005.1. Classification (NCBI taxonomy): domain Eukaryota; kingdom Viridiplantae; phylum Streptophyta; class Magnoliopsida; order Myrtales; family Myrtaceae; genus Lenwebbia; species Lenwebbia sp. NSW1173648. Next base: position 24,740,731 of record JARCGZ010000009.1, on the reverse strand, counting down.
AACTTTGGAAAACTCAAACCTTTTCACGAATGAGAATCAGGAAATGGTAAACGGTAATGTACGGAGAGTTGCAATGCAGCTGCATGTGTATATATAGAGTCTGATTGGGTGTCTGTAACTTTGTATGTCTTGATTGGGTTTGTGGGTGTTTCATAAGTTGAAACGTGGAACCATTGCAGGGGAGGAGCGAGCTTCCTCGTAGCTTCGGACAATGGAGGATGATCATCATGGGAAATGGCGAAAATACATGCACGTTCGGATATTGTTCATTTATAATCCATCCCCTCCGAGCCTTAGTTTATTCTTACTTTGTGTTTAACAGGTCATTTCGATGGATCCATCATGCCTCATTCGAATTTTTATGTTTCACTTTCTGGGGCCGAGTTTGAATGGAAGATCAGATCGACCACCAAAAGTCAGTGCAACTGTTTCTGTTCTCCTCGGCAGAAACGCGGTTTCCGCACGTGAGGGCCCACGCTAAAACCCAAAGATTGGATGATTCGGATCACGTCAGAGGCACCGTCATGGTTTTCGGATTCGCCTAGGATGATGTTTTTTCTTTAGGAATCTTGGACCATGTCGGAGAATGTAGCGTAGAATCTTCACCGAGAGAATACGTAGGAACCAGTAATGTCTTTTCATTTCACCAACCAAAGAGGGATTTCTTGCGTACGTAGACGACCGTTGTCCCAAGGAAACCGGTTAAATAACTTCAGCTTCATGGAAAAATTAGAGGTGGAGAAGTCACCGTGTCTTTTTGAAGACTTACAATGACTATTTTTGTTTTTTTTTTATTTTGGTTGAAAACAATGACTAGTCGATCATTTTCCTTTTTACATGCGTTACAAAGGAAAAATTACTAAAAAAAACTTAAACTTATTACAATTGTGCCAATTCAGTCCTAAAAATTTTTGTTTGCCAATTGAATCCTAAATCTTTTGCATTTGTGCCAATTCAGTCTATCAGGCCAATTTTAGCTAGAAATTGCTGATACGGCGGGGCCGACACTAACGTGAGACAACCGGAATTGACGTGAGACGACCGGAATTGATGTGGACAATTTTTTATGATATGTTAATATTTTTTCGAATTTATTTGTTTGTTTTTTATTTTTATTTTTTTATTTTTTTCCTTCCCTTTCTTCTTCCTCCAGTCGATCGCTGAGGTCCGACGACCGACCAGAGGCAAGGGCTGGTGAGGTCGACCTTGCTGGCCTCTAGCAAAGCTTGCCCCTAGCCTCGCCTAGCAACGGAGGAAGAAGAAAGAGAAGGAAAAAAAAAGACAAATAAATAAATAGGTAAATATTTCGAAAATTATTAAAACCTATTAAGTCCACATCAACTCTGGCACGCCACGTTCACGATTTCCGGTCAAAATTGGGCGGATGGACTGAATTGACACAAATGCAAAATGTTTAAAACTCAATTGGCAAAAAAATAAGTCCATGACTAAATTAACACAATTGTAATAGGTTTAAGACTTTTTTGGCAATTCTCCGCATTACAAACATCTTTATCAAATAGTTATTTGAGACCTTGTAAAGAATTTGAACAATATAATGACATGGAATTGGATTTGTGTATATATCGGTGGGAGTTGCTATAGAAAACATGATTATTCACTTGCTGGTGTATAGTTTTTAAGGAAAATTTCAAATAAAGGCCCCAAGTGCTCTCATTTTCTCAAATAAAGGCATGAAGTGCCCTCATTGTCTCAAATAGGGGCCTAAAGTAACCATGAATATTTAAAATAAGGGCCCGACCTCGCCGTTCGGCTAAATATTCTTGCCGATCATGGGTATTTTGGTCAATGTACAACTTTTGCCTAATTTTTAGTTCAATTAAATTAAAATTTTAAATAAAAGTGAAAAAAATGAAAACACAAGCAAGAGGGCGCCCTCTCGCCTGTGTTTCATTTTTTTTTTCACTTTTACTTTTTTTTTTAAAATTTTGAAAAACTAAAAAAAAATAAAAATCAAATGACCAAAATGCCCCTACTAACCGATGAGTTAGGCCCTTTTTTTAGACTAATAAGGTCACTTCATGCCCTTATTTGAAACAAGGTCAATTTCATGGCCTTATTTGAAAAAATCAATGCACTTTGGGCCCCTTTTTTGAAATTTTCCCTAATTTTTACACTCAATATGAACTTGTGCAATTTAACAGTATTGAGTTTGAAAAAAATGCATCAGATTTAATCAATCCATTTGAATCGATGATAAGAATCTTATAAATTTAGAAAGGCAAATTTACATTTTAAATTCATCTCCCGCTAGATCATTGATATGTTATGATCGGTTAAAGTGTCTATTTTAGCCAAATCTCTCATTCAATTTGTAGGAAACTCACACATATGCACATCATATCCTAATCTCCAAAATCCCCCCCCCCCTTTTCCTCACTCTCCTCCTCTCTCTATTCGGTCCGTGCCTTGTCCGTCGCATCCGATCGACTTATATCTCAATTATAAAGAAAAAAGGAAAAAAAAAACAAAAGACAATAGGAAAAGGAAGAACATGGAATATATCTCAAACTCAATCGTTGAAATTCTATGCTGTCCTTAATTTTTTTGGTTGAACGCAATTTTGAGGGTAAGTTTAGGTCCTCAGGATTTCAACCCCAGAATCAATAGCAGTCTCTAACCTTTACCTATAGTTTCAAATCTTTCCCACACGAAATCCAGATGGGTCCCGACTTTTGTCGGGTCGGTTTGACGAGATCCATTTCCTTGGACAACCCAACCCTCCCTTGCTCCAAAGCTAAAGAATCGACAATGACTATAGACACAAACAAAAGCTAGAAGGAACCGACTATTATGTCTTCCGGTCCGCCTTTTGATTTGACTTCCATGACTCCCTCGACACGCAGGACACGTCAACATCGAGTCTCCCGGGTTCGTCAAAACCAAATTCCCGAACCAATTAATCCTTCTTCTTTGCTGGCTTTCTGGATTGCCATGTAGTCGGTAGCGTATTAGTCGATTCAGTTTGTTGCCTCCGTTTGCCTTTTATACATGTCATTCGTCATTTTGATATAATTATCGCATGGTGGTTGACTCCGATGAACAGAATACGATGTTGGGAAAAGTTTCAAAAAAGTCTTAAAATCGGTGCCAATTTAGTTCTAAACCTTCTAATTGTGTCAATTTAATCATAAACTCGTTTTTGCTGGCTTTCTGGATTGCGATGTATTCATGTGGGCCCTCGCCGGCCAAAATTAAAGAAAGAAAAAAATAATTAAAAAAATACTTAAAAAAAAATAAGATTAAGAATGTCCACTTAGCGTTAGGGGTGAGCATGGACCGGGTGGGTAGGTTCCGGACCTAGACCCTGAAACCGACCCTGTTTTAATCGGTTCCAAATTTTTGGAACCTAGAACCTACCCTCTTTGTCGTGGAACCTGTTTTGGAACCTATCCTGTTTTTTCGGTCCGGTTCTAGGTCTACTCGAGAACCTATTTTTCTTTTTTTTATTTCACTTTTTTCAACAAAATAATATGAGTAGCAATGAAATGATTCAAAGTACAAGATGAATAATAAAACTCACTATCCACCAAAAGTAACAATCTCTAATATGAGCAATATAAATTACAATCCACCAAAAACAGAGGAGGTAAGGCGAGCGAGACTATTTTTTTTTTTAACAGTTGTTAAAAATCGGTTCCAAAACTGGTCCGATTCCTAAGTACTTGAAACCAAGAACCGGCCGGGTTCCAACCGGTTCCCAAAATTTAGAACCGGTTCCCGGACCAGTTTGAATGGGAACCGGTTCCCAGACCTATTTTTCGGGTGGTCCGAACCAGGTTCGGTTGCACACCCCTACTTAGCGCCAGTCATGTCGTGTAGGATGGACAGCATTCAAATCAACGATTTTCGACCAAAATTGGCTGGATAGACTCAATTGGCATAAATACAAAAAGTTTAAAACTACATTGAAACAATTGAAAAGTTTATGATTGAATTGGCACAAATGCAATATATTTACGACTTTATTTTTAATACTTTTCCCTCAATCTATCAACAAAAAAAGAGATAAAAAGAAAGGCGGGGATGATGACCCTCGTTCACTGAATCCAGAGCTTAAACCCAGTAAGCACCGACAACAACTCGCGGCACCCAGAAAAAGCACGATGAAGTTCATCGTGCACTAGATTGCAAATCCCCTCCTCCTCCGAAAGAGGGAAAGGGATTGATTGTTTAGAATAAGAAGAATAAGAGGAAAGACAATCTGGGCCGTTGATCTTTTGGTCCTTTTGGTCGCGTGGTTTAATAGTTTGATCGATTGCTTGCTGTAACCCAACAAAGAAGAAGGAGAAGAAGGAGAAGATTAGATCGTTCTTTGGACTATGGGAAGCAGCAAGTTCCCACATCCCCACCCAAAAAAAAAGAGCAACTTTCGACTTACCTTCTTTCTGCCTTCCCCGTTGACCGACAAAACGTCCCCTCGGTCGATGAGGGCGAATCACGAGTTGCCAAGTGTCCTCGGTGTCTCTTTTGGTGCGCACGTTCGATGCCGGACTAGCGCAGCGGGCTAGATTTGCGTGGGCCCGGATCTAGGTGGATCGATTCAGATCGAGACCATCCATCAGGTGAGGCCCGCATCGCTCGGTTTAGCGAGGTCGCCCATTTTCCTTAATGAAGGGCCTCCACCACAAGACCATTTGATACTTGTCCTAAACACTTTAATCAAAACAAGACTCGTGAGCTCTTAATTATTATCTGTTTTTATCCCAAGTATCCTAAGCCTTTCGATTGCATACAATTAAGTCCTAAATTTGCACGACGAAGTGTTTGTACTGTCGTTCGATTTTTTTTCGTGGAAGGAAAATCTGATGCGCGGTTCTCGTTAGCTTCTCTTCAATTATGTGGCCAATTCACGTGAAATGAGACTACCTTTACCCTCGGAAGATGCCTGTTCAATAGAAACTCCAGTCGAACTTGTATTATTTCTAGGGCTTTCAAATAGCATTTTCGTAGGATAGAGAGTTTTGTTATTCCAAATTATGAAAGAGTAGGGTTTTTCCTCGCCGCTAAACCACGACTAATTACTTCAAACAATAAACAGCAAACTTTGAAATCTCGAATTTCTACTATTGTGATTTGATTCCGGTGCATTTGTTCATGTATATATATTGAATCGGAAGTGAAATTAATTAATTTCGATACTTTGCTGCGGGTGACATTAGTCTTGAATTGTTCTCTTAAGTAAGCCAATTCCCCTCTTTCGGGGAGTGCTCATGCTCGCACTCCATCGTAGAATAAAAACGTCTTCATCGTGCAAAAGAGACTGCTGATTAGAGAGATTGTAATTTTTCTGAATCAACCATGTATAGAGAAAAATCTATATAAATAATATGCCAGAATTTTTCGACCAAAGAAAAACGAAGTTAACAGCCACTTGGACTGCATAGTCCAAAAAGTTTGAAACTAAATTATTTTTTTGCTATAAGTCAAAACGATGTGGGATATTTCAACACCCGCTCTCGCGTACAAGCCAAATTAGGAATGACACATGGAACTTGAAGAATGGGCCGAACGCACACGTGAAATCAATTGGGGCAGATCCTGGCTATGATATCAAGGCAGAAGGTCCAACCCATAAACTTAAACTGATAGGTGAATGGACCACAAGTGTAGAGGTGCACATAATCCCTATAGCCAAGCGATGTGGTATATTTCAGATGTCACGTTCCGACCCTTAGGCACGCGACAACCCTTCCTTTCGTCAGGTCAAATGATAACATCCCAGGCATGTCATCGACCCATTTATTTTTATCTTTCAATTACACGCAAGCGAAAGCAATATCAAATCCCAGACAAACATATACACAGGGATAGATAAGCAGGGGAACAAAGCAAACCATAACAGCACACCTTTTTTATTTATATATCAGTTAGTTAGGAAAACAACCGATCTACAAGCCCATCTCCAGGGCCGTTTCCTAAAACCCACAAAAAGATACCGAGTCGGGTCTAAAGCTAACTACCACCAAAACTAACTCCAAAAAGGACCTCCACGTCCGCGATCACTGGCCACCACGATTCAACCAATCCGTATACCACTAGGCCACTCCGGGCTCCTCCTCAAGATCCTGCTCCACAGGGCCAAGATTCTCTACCTCCCCATCCGGCGTATCAAAATCCAGAGGGTCCCACGATCGGACGATCGGGGTTTCATTCAAAAGTCCCTCAAACCCTGGAATTGGCCCATAGAGAGCGTCCCCGTGACGCATGTGCCAGGCCTTGAAGATATGCGCCACATAGTAGTGCAACCCCTCATCGACCCACGTCGTAATCACGTGTTGCTCCCATGTCTGATCCGGACCGGAACCCTGGTGGCGATTGATATGCACAAACTGGTCGACAGGTACTCCGAACTTGACGTGCCTCTCCACCATACTCAAGGACCTGTAAAAGACGGTTCACTACAACGAATGAAATATAAATCTTAATGAGTCAACGCCTAAGTCCGACTAGGGCTTTGATTCACTCAGGCGGCCTACTCAAGCGACACATAAACAACGCAAGACACGGCCCAACGGCCAATAAACAACCACACGCAACTCACCTTGTCTTGAGCCACACAACAGATATCTCACGGCACTAAAAAACAACAGATCAAGGCGTATAGCCAACACACGTCAAACTCTCAAGCATTCAAGCACTATGCAACATGCGGGTTCCGGTTATTAACGCAAGAGATTCACCACTCTCGCCACAGTACAGCCTCACTGCTAGTACTCTTCCGGCAGAACCGGACGTCGTCCTACTCTATTACGGCGATGGCATTCGATAGCCACTCGGGACCCCTAAGGCCGGCATACTAGGTATTTCCTGTAAGGAACTTCGGCCCATCACAAGCTGCGACCGGCATCCGATCAGTCATAACTATCCGGACAGTACGTCGCCGGCACGGACTGTCGTGCAACAGATATGCCGTGTGAATCCGGCCTCGCCGGTGCGGATATACCAGGCGACGAACCCACCAGGAGTACCGCCTCATATCCCCCGATTACGTTAGGGAGACGAATAACCATCTTGTGACCACACAACACATCAGGCAAACAAATCAGTTCTTTCTTCACATTAGCCCAATGCAGTCACACTCACAAGTATGTTCAAAACCCGGCGAACGGCCATTTTCATGATCGAATACACAATTGGTCACACAAATACCCAATTTCAATTAAACATGGCATTCTGACCTAAGTGTGATCATTCAGCGAAAACGCGCAATCAACACACTAGTCGACCAATCAACAATCAACAACTAGGTCTAACTGAACTACGGTAGACTAAACAATTACCAATGGTAACTATTCCACTTAACCACGGTAATTCAACTAGCCACAGTAATTAATTAATCTACCACGGTAACTAATTAACATAACCACAGTAATTATTTAATTTAACCATAGTTAACTACCTAACCACGGTAACTATCTAAATTAATTGTGGTAACTAGCTAATCAGCTACGGTAACTATCTAATTAACTACTAAGTACAATTAACAGCCTAATCAGGGATTAAGGGTTAACTCACTCGGCGACGATCGGCGATGACGATTGGCAATGAGCGGTAATCGACGGCGGCAACGGAAAACTTCAGCGATGGGTCAACGGACTCGTCTCGACGCTCCGGACTCGAATACGACGACGACGGACTCCGACGACATGCGGACGATAACGAACGGCGGCTGGACAGCGGCGGTCCGACGGCGAAACGGTTGGACGGCGCGGCACGGTGGCTTAGCGAGCTGGCGGTGGCAACGGCGAGGCTGCTCCGGCGGTCCACGGTAGGGCTGGGCAGCGGCTGAACCGAACGGTGACGAGGCTTAGGCGGCTCGGCGATAGCCTCGCGGCGGCTAGGTCGACGACACGGAGGTCGAACGGCGGTGGCGGCATGCGGCGGTGGTCGGCGACATGGCGAAGGAGAGGGAGAGCTGATGAAGATGAAGATGGTGTCCAAAAGTGAAAATGAGAGAATGAGGGAGGGGTGAGGTTGGCCGGCCAAGCTGAGGGAGAGAGGAGAGAGAGAGGGTCAAAAGGCATTTTGGTAATTTTGCCAACAGTCAAAAAGGTGAATAGTAACTTTAGGATATTTACTATGCATTTATGGTGTGGGTCCCGCGGTCAAATTCACATTAATGGCGTTCGACGTATATGAATAATATCCGAGGGTATTTTGGTCATTTACTAATTTAGGACTGGTTGGACATTTGGTTCAGGGTTAGGCTCGGGCGCGAAGGAAAAACGACGGTATATTCTTCGGCGCAACGAAACTAGACGAACTACAATTATCTACGCTTCAGTCATTGATCAAAGTCTTCCAGATCGAATAATTTCGCGTCCGATAAATGTCACTTGATTTCCAAATGTCCATTATTATTCATTTAATAAGTCTTGAAATTTCAGGACGTGACATCAGTAGCATTTGAGGCAAGAAATCGGTGATCTGAAATCATCTTACACTAGCCTCTAGGTAGTCTCTATGGTAGAATTGATGGAAAAGGCATGCAAGTATTGTCCTTGAGGATAATTTCACCCCTTGGAGTACGAAATTCGGTGCGTAAGGCTCTAGCGGCTATTCTCCCAAGATACAACAGACATTCTTTTATATTCTGCACTGGATATTAGAAGGAACATGAACAACGTTACTTATATAACCCAGCGAAAAAGAGAAATGAAAAAAAGAAGGGCAAATTCTCTCTCGTAATTTTTTAGACTATCTTTTTGAATGGTGATTTGTAATTTATATTCAAACAAAAAAGCCGTTAAGAAAGAGCATTAAAAAATTGTTATATGACTGTTAAGAAACCGTTAGAAAATCGTTAGTAATAATGATGACTAATCATTGCTGTCATAATTCTATCTAAACTATTTTAAAAGAATATTTCAAAATTACTAAATATCCAACGGTCTCTCCCTTCATTTTGGAAACGTATTGCTTACATTCTCCACTCGTCCTTCTACAAAGCCTAAATCTACATCAATCTTTGATGCCGTTCGATGATACCGGGAGAATCATTTCTTGTAGTAGTTGTTCGTTGCCGGGGACGAGTAGGCTGACGATGACAAGCTCGAACGCCCGAATAGACTTGGATATCGTGTTGGTGGAGCAGTAGGTGGAAGATGACGGAGGGAGGGAGAGAGAGAGGAAAGGTAGAGACGGTAGCAATAGCCGAGATGGTAACGGTGAGTTCACCGGAGGTGGTAACGGTGACAACGAGAGTGGTGGGAGCGGTGAAATAGACGATTGTGCATAGTGTCCGGTTTTATCATGGCGTAAACTTGATCGATGGGCGGCCTACGTTCCATGACAAAAGAGTGTCAATATTTTCCACAAAAGTGACGGAATGAGCTTATTCGGGCAAGCCATGGTCAACAGGACATGCTTAAGAAGGGAATTGATTGTCTAGATTAGTCCAATTTTCCGAGCCAACCAGAACCGTGCGGATCGAGTGAGTCACCAAGCTTAGGGAAGATTACCAAAAAAGCCATAAATCTATTACAATTGTGTCAATTCAGTCCTAAACCCTTTTTAGCCAATTAAGTCCAAAACCTTTTGCATTTGTACCAATTTAACCTATTCGATCAATTTTGACTGGAAATCGCTGACATGAACGACATCCATCCTACGTGGCGCGACTGGCGCCGTCATGGATAATTTGAATATTATTTGAATACTTTTTTGAATTATTTTTTTATTTTCTTTTTCTTTTCTTCTCTTCCTTCTTCCTCCGGCAGGTCGTAGAGCCACTGATTGGCCAGAGGAGAGAGCCTCTAGCGAAGCTCGGCCCCCCTCATCGGCCCTCGCCTCTGATATGTAGTCGAGGCCCAGCGACCGGGTGGAGGAAGAAGGATGGGAAAGAAAAAAAGAAAAAAAATATTGGAAAAATATTAAAATGTTATTAAAATTGTCAACTTCATCGCCGGCTGTGCCACGTAGGAGGATCGGCGTCCATCTCAACAATTTCCGGCCAAAATTGACTGGATGGGCTGAATTAACACAAATACAAAAGGTTGATGATTCAATTGATAAAAAAAAGTTTATAATTGAATTGATACAATTGCAATAGATTAAGACTTTTTTGGTAATTTTTTCAAGCTCACAATCACCTCCGGATGATTCTGACAAAAAAAAAAAATCACCTCTAGATGATGTAACATTTTGCCCACGCTCAAATATTCAATTCGATTTGTTATCAATTGTACAAATCATGACTTCAAATCTCTATCATTGTAGTCTTGAACTTGAAGTACTCAACTTATTCCTAATCCAGTGGGACCAGGCGGTGTTATCCCATTTCCATCTTACGCTGCAACAATCAAATCACTCTCACTCTCATCCCGCTTTCGGGGTTGGTAACATACTTAAGTTTGGCTTAAGCCACGGATGACGCGTCGGGCCTTTGAAACTTTCAGCAATATTGTGCAATATAATTACTGAAATTCTTGTTTCATATCAAAATCAGTCTAAATTTTTATTTATTTCGTGAAAAATACATGATTTGAAAATCGTTTTTTAAAAATAATCGCCTGAAAAAATTAGTCAATAAGAAATAATGTCAGTATCGGCAACTATTTATATGAATATTTTTATGGGTGATGAAAATATATTCCGTTCATTCATTTTTTGAGGCGAATTGAGCCATCCTTTTTAGGAAAGTGCTATCCAAATAATTCGCTTTTCGCGAAACAAATTAAGCCTAAAAGTTGCATCTCTATTCGGTTACAGAGATTCAAGAGAGTTCGGGATAATATTTGTACATGAAATGCTCGACATGAACATGTCTCCGCGCCCATATTTAACCTAATTTTTCTTCTTACGATATTGAGGATACGGGAATTTGTATCTTTCGGATAAGTTAATTAATAGATCGATCTCGTTAACCTATGCCGCATCGCTTATTTACGGATTTACATGATCTTTATCTCTCCATTCCTCTATAAGCTTAAGCTTTTCGATTAGATTTTCTGTCATGGTATCAGAGTCAGGCCCGTACTTCGAATCCCACTTCGTCATGTGCATGCAATCTCCCTCCGCGTATCTTTCAAGATAGCAAGATGTACATACGATCAATGCCGCGAGTCAGTTCCGCCACAGCAGAACTGCCTGGTTTCTTTAGTGGCAAAATAGAAGTAAATAGATTAGTCCTAATGTGGAACGCGTCAACTCTTGAGTAAATTAATGTTTAATCCGAAACTGCCACTTCTAGTTCTGCGAGGGACTCCGAATCAGTGGCCATTGCGTACATAAACTAATGTGAAAAGGTCATATGATGTAACTCAATTAGAAAAAAAGGGGCGATATTTAAAGATAGTAGTATCTGTAGACTCTTAGCGTGATCCATTCAGCTGGTTAAGTAACCATAGAACTTCACTAACCGGGTCAGTGCGTGGGTCCGATTTCCGGGCCACCTAAACTCGAAACCGCGTTTCGAAACCGGACATCACATCACTCATGCATACTTTCCTCTGTTTTTTTACTAATTTCTCCGATTATGTTAGAAAGTGAATTTCAAATTAGTTCCGTCTTGCTAACACATCAAACGCAAGCCGTTAAATTCGAGAAATTACGAGGCTCGGAAACTTAATAAGAGAAATAGCTAGTGCTGATGTAGCCTCGTTAGGGTTACGTGGTAAAATCGATTAAAAGAGCACGAGATCTCGTGGGCTGATTCAGTAGCTCGATTAGCCTCTTAGTGGATTCGCGAGTTAATTTCACATTACTTAGTTGATGATTATATAGCCATTTATATTTTGAAGAAATTACCTAACTCTTGTCACGCGGTATTTATGTTCTTTTTATCAATGGTTTTTCCATATTTGTTAAGCTTCGAGAATATTATATAATGATAACCAGAGTTTGGAAACTTGATATGGTTAGCAATATCTGATAAGAAACATGGTACGATGATGATGTCCCACGTCTAATCCTGAAGCTAAGTGGAAGCTGGCTCTCTCTCCCCATGCAATATTTCCAAGATTCACTAGCTCTCAAAAGCCAGTCCCCTCGTCTATAAATTACCTGCAGCTGGATCACACTTGCTCTTAATCATGATTACCTTCTCTTAATCTTTTAACTTCTCTAGTCATTAATCCAATCATAGCGAGGTTTAACTCTTACTTACCGAGAATGGAGGATGCAGGAAGCGGCCGCGGAGGCACCAGCTCGTGCTACCGAGGCGTCCGGAAGCGGAAGTGGGGGAAGTGGGTGTCCGAGATCCGCGAGCCCGGGAAGAAGACGAGGATATGGCTCGGCAGCTTCGACACGGCGGAGATGGCCGCCGCCGCCTACGACGTGGCGGCCCTGCACTTCCGGGGCCGCGACGCCCGCCTCAACTTCCCCGCGCGGGCCGCTGGCCTCCCCCGCCCGGGGAGCTCGAGCGCGGACGACGTGCGCGTGGCCGCCCACGAGGCGGCACTGCGGCTGCAGGAGGCGGCGCCCCGCTCCGCCTTGGCCCTGAACAAGGCGGCCCCAGTGACCGTGAGCCTCCCGCCGGCCATGATCGCGGCCATCAACGAGTGGCCGCTGGACTCGCCGACGATGTGGATGCAGATGGCAGAGGCGCTGCTGGCGGCCGAGGAGTCGCCGCCGGCGCCGTTCTCCTCCGTGGGCAACGCTAACGCTTGGGACAAAGAGCTGTTCGGCGACGTGCCCAACGAGTGTCTGCTTTGGGAAAGGATGTAGCCTTATAATACAGGCATCGATAATCGTGCATCTATCTATAAAACAGTTTGTAACTTGATCTTGTGTAGTAGATCGCAAGGTAACAAAGAGAGCTCACTTAGTGATTTAGATATCGATTTAACCGCAATCGATTGTTACCTTTTTCTTAAGTAATGTCAGAAAAAATTATTGATTAGGAAAATAAAAACGTAAGTATGAACTGAAGTGAGACTTCTATATGGTGGTGGGCTCAAGATTTGCTGTAATTGGGGGCCCACTAGCCCGAAACGTCGGAAGCCCATGTGTACTTCTGAACTCGATGCTTGATTCGGGTATGGAGGCCCAGATGGCGGATTCCGCTACCTGAGGAAGATTTTTGCAGAAGCACGTTGACTAGACACGTGTACCTTCTTGGGTCTCTGCTTTTGGTTGATTTGGGTTTGGCCACGTGTACCAAGATGCGTGCCTAATCTCCAAAAATTCACTTTTTTTAATGACGTCATGATGAGTCATTGTGGCGACACCTGCAATATTTGGGCGACTGAGGTGTTGAAAAAAAAAAAAGTTGTTGAATTAGGAAACCCTTTGGAAAGATATACTCGATTGAAGATCAACCAAAAATGATGTTGCAGCTGTAAATGCCACGTGGGGGAGTGGGGCCACTACATTTGAAAAATTGAAAAGTTAAATGTTTCAGAAAATAAGGATTCTTTTTTAGGAAAAAAGAAGAGGAAATTTTTTGCGGGTCCTCGGGTTTGACCGCTTCTTGGAGCTCTTCTCCTCACCGCCTCCCTGTCGCCATCGCCCGGGTTGAAGAGAGGATTTTGAGCGTGGACTGAGTGTGTCGGCACCGCGTGCATGGGGTCTTGGGTGATGACTTGAGTTTGGACTGGGTGAGTTAACTTGGATGTGGACGGATAGGAGGTCCGAAAGTTGGGTTTAAAAGATTGGCGATGAAGTGGTCGAGGTCGAGGCGCGATGGGCATGACCACACCGGTGATGGCCGAGGAGGTGCGGCCCTTGTCTGCCAGTGGCGAGGCCGTCGAGGGCCGCTGCGTCTCTCTCTCTCTGACACAAGGAGAGAGTCTCTGTCTCTCCCACTCTGCGTGTGCGTTTGTGCCTTGTGGCGGTGGTTGGCGGTGGCTTCTCCTCGCAAAGGGTCCGTCCACCCTCGCCGTTGGCTGGAAGGAGACAAAACCACCCTCTGCTGTCTTTGAAACAGTTCTCTTTTGTATTCATTATTAAAAGTTTTTTTTTTGTGCAAATAATACCTAAAATGATTAATATCACGAAAAAGCCTAAATTAGTACACATGGAATAAATTTATCATAAATTAATTTTTTAACAGAAAAAAATTCTAAACTAGTATACTTGTGATACATTTACCCCCCGTTACTTTATGTTAAATTGAGTTAATACTACAAAAAAATTTCAAACTAGTATAGCATGTGACAAACAGATGGTAAAATTCTCAAATTGGTACACCCGTCAATTACTACGTGTCATCCAATTTAGCAATTTGAGGGTAAAATTTAACGAAAATTAACGGGGATAAATTTATCACAGGTATACCAGTTTTGGTGTTTTTGGTGGTTAAAAAATTAACTTGCGGTAAATTTATCACAAGTATACAAGTTTGAGGTTTTTAATGATATTAACCCCACTTAAAATATGAATTTTGTTTAATTTTTTACGCCACAAAAGTGTTGTTGTCGTATTTTCGTTTCTCATTTTCATTGAGGTTTTAACGGAAGGTTCAACATGAAAAAATTGGCTTAATACCCTAAAAATTTTCAACTAACTCTTCTCTCAATTCTACCACGTCTCATAAAAAAAAACTTCAACTTTAGGCTCGATTTCAATTCTACTCTTAAAATTTTTTTCTCACGTAAAAAACTCTCAATTTTATGTTATGTCTCAATTCCACTCTAAACTTTTTTGTCCAATTAAAAACTTCAAACTTTAGGTCTTATCCTAATTTTACCGTTCAATCCCAAATTTACCCTAAAGTTTTTATAATCTCATAAAAAATCACAAACTTTTACTTGAGTCATAAATCCGCCCCATTAACCAAAACTTCTCATTGACAACCGAGAAATGGAAAACTCCAAAGCACGAGATATTCAAGCGTCCCGAGTGCAAGCTCTCCGAACGCGAGAGACGGAACATTCCCAAGAACGAGAGATTGAAGATTGAGCGCAAAATCACTAAGAGCAATTTTGACGGAGCGTTAATGGAGGCAAATTTCCTAATTTAGGACTTAAGTAAAAGTTGATGATCTTTTATAAGAAAAAAAAAAAGGACTAAAATTGAAATTCGACCAAAAGCTTGGATTTTTTTATAGTTTGTAGTAGAATTGGTAATAGATCTAAATTTGAGGGTTTTTTATGAGACAAAAAAAGTTTAGGTTAAAATTGAGACTAAACCTAAAGTTTTGGGTCTTTTATAGGACAAAAAGAAAGTAAAATAGAATCGGAATTGCATATAAAGTTGACGATTTTTATGAGACAAAAAAGTAGAATTGAGATTAGAGTTAAAATTGAAGATTATTTAGGGTTAGCCCCAAAAAAATTACTCATTTAAATAAAGATTTACATTGCACACAATTCAAGAACGAAATGTCACAAACGAAAGAAGTTCAAGAACCTTAAATGGTATATTATCTCTACAATTCCCCCGCTTCTCTCTCTCTCTCTCTCTCTCTCTCTCTCTCTCTCTCTCTCTCTCTCACTTATTATTTCGTCAAATGTCAATCGTCGAATATTGCTTTATTTTTTAAATTATTGGTTCCGATTTATTGGGACACCGAGAAAAATACCATATAAAGTAGAGAATCCACGGAAGCGGATCACCTAACATTGAGGTTTCTGTAACATGAGTAACATTATTCAAATCAGGCCGTCCACATGAAAATGGATGGCCTGATTTGAGAGAGAGTTGGGATTCAAAATTTTTCAAACCCCAAAAAAATTCATGTCCAATTTTTTTCCCTCCCCCTCAATAAATGACGTGGCCCATTCTTGACCGTCCAAATGAAAATTGACGGCCTGATTTGAATAATGTTACCAATGTCATAGAAACCTCAATGTTATGTGATCCGGATCCGAGAATCCACCTCCCGTCCTACAAAGTTACTAAAAATGGTTGGGATTTTTATTAGGTCAATATCGTTTTAAATATAATTTGGACGTTCAATGTGAATTATTGACTTGCGAAAGACTTTAGTTACGAAATTGACTCTAAATACACACACGTTATTCTCTCATAGGCGGGCAGAAGAAAAACAAAAGGCACGTGGGTGACTAATGAAGAACCCACGATTTGGTAACATGCTCAATCCTAAAGAGCAAACTGGATTCCACAACAGAATATCTTAGATTATGTCATATATCCCATTAACTGTAAAAATAAAAAACAGTAAAATTCCACGTGGCAGCTTTTGCTCGCGGTCCGAGGTCTCCGTGTACGGATGTTGGAGTTCCCGGTAGCTATGGTCAAGCGGCGGCTGCCAGGCCACCGCAGCGAACGCGGAAACCGTACCCGAACCAAGAGGGGTGTGGCCCGGTGGCGGTGGTGGCGGTGCAATTATCAAATCTCCCTTTCTCTTTTAAAATTATTTAATTTGCTTTCCTTTCTTCTTTGACATAATCGGAAAGGTTCAATTCCAAGATTTGACTCGAGACTAGCCGGGCAATGGTGGACAAATTAACTGGCACTCACCATGATCCAGCTGTACTGATTAACCCCATTTTTTTATTTAATTAATGCCGTAATCGTGTGGTTCTAAGTTTGTGGTCGTGGGAGATTTAAGTGTTAAGGATTTTGTCAACGTTTATTGGTTAGGTTAACTACCTGGGGTTTAAAGTTCAAGACCCTCTTAACTCCTTGGATTAACAGGACTAATACGAGGCCAATCACGGGATCGATCGTGTAGTCCAACGCGTGATTCGCATGCCGAAGACTCGAATATTCGATTCTCCGATTTATTCTCGATCTCAAAAAACCTTAATCAGTTTGTGAAGTACCGGTATGACTTATGAGTTGGACTACTCCACTAGCGTCAGATGGAATTGAGATGACGGGCTCACTCAATGGACAGTCGATGCTTAGTTGGTATCAAAAGTTCCGTTTATTTTGCGAAAAACCTGACCAATATTTTTCGCTTTCGACCAAAAAAAAAATATTTTTCTGAAAATAATTATTTGTATTGCTTATAAAAACGAAAAAAACGAAGAATCTTTTTATTGTACATGAAAGTGCTTAGACAAAATTTTTTTAACGGTAATAAAACTTTTTTAGCTAACTAATTATTTTGCGCGATAAAAACGATCATATGTAGAAAAATATTTTTTAAATTATTCATTTTTCGAGAAGTAAACGGAGTCTTAAATGAAATATTTTCGTCAGTGTGAAGTATACCTTGTCTCCGTTTACAAAGTGCAAAATTAGGGCTAGTATGGGTGGGTGCATAGATTTAGGACGTGCATGATAACCATTTTATTTTTGGAATCAATTTCTGAATAGAAATAAATTTTTCTATTTCTAGTTTGATAATGACATAAAATTTTTGTTTCTAGAACAAAAGTTCGTTTGACAACAGTTGAAAATTTCTACTTCTAGAATATTATTATCACAAAATCTTCTACAAAAATTTTCTACTTCATTTTTTTTAAATTTCTTTAAAAAATTAATTTTTTATTAGAAAATATTATTTACTATTTTAAAATAAAAAATTATTATTTATTTTTTACTCCGGCAACGGCGGTGGTTGCAGCGTCTGGCGGAGGTCAGCGATGGTTGGCGGTGGGCGGTAGAGGTTGGCAGTGGTTGGCGACGGCGGGCGGAGGTCGTCGGTGGGGGGTGGCGGAGGTTGGCGGCGGGCGGGGGTTGGCGGTGGCCAGCAGTGGTCATGGTAGTGGGCGATGCGGCCGACGGTGGTTGCGACGGCAGCTGGGGTCAGCGACGGCCGGCGGTGGGCGGGGCGGCCGGCGGTTTGCGACGGTGGGCGGCTACCGACAAAGGAAGGGAGAACAAAGAGAGTATGACGAGGACTTGAGAAAAAAACGAAGGGCTTTGGTATGTTATTTCTCATTTCTGTTTCTGGAACAGAGAAGCTATAATTTTTAACTTCTCATATCTCTTTCAAATCTATTTCTGGAACAAAAATTAGTTCCAAAAATAGAAAAATAGAATTGTATTACCAAACGAATTTCTGTTCCAAACCTGTTCCAGAAATAGATTTGGAGCAGAAACAGAAAAACAGATTCCACTTTCAGTCAAAAGAGCACTTTCCTCACGTTTCACGAATAGGATGGAACCGCGAAGCCAATAATTGAATTTCACGAGCGAAATAAATGCGACAATACTAGAAATAGAACTGCTACTGAAGAAAAAACAATATGCTCGTCCTATGTCCACTTCCAAAATTATCATAGTAATTTCCAACCTTGTAGTAGTTCAGTTTGCACATTGTGTTCGTCGTTAAATTGAACATCTATTTCGACCAAAAATAGGAAAAGGAACATCTACATTACGGAAGCATGACTGCGATTAGATATATGTTCATATATTGAATTACGGAAGGTCTATACATGGCGAGCATAATAGCACAAAATAGTAGCGAAAATTCGCACGCACAAACGAAGGTGCAACACGCACGAAGCTCAACTCTGAAAAATTTCAAATCAATTTGTACTTTTGAAATTAGACAACTGGTTTTCAGATCGAGTGAAACAAAAATCCCTGAAATCCTTAATGACCCTAATTAGTTGTAAGAAGTACTCGTGTTTGGATTTCCTTTTTGTTTAATCTAAATCTTATGGCACGCACTTTGATTATTTTTTTTTAAAATCCTTTAACACCCGGACCTTTCACAATTTACAAATATAAACACGTGAATTCGCATATAATTACAATAAAAAGTATTTTCAATTCCGAGGAGAAAAGAAAAGAAAAATTACTTTTATCAATACATAAGAAAAAGATGAGCAAAAAATGGGCTAAAAATGTGACGAATAAACGAGCCCATTTTAGACACAGCCTGTTTGCTCACAACTACTGAAAAGTAAAATGTGTTTTTCTGCCTTCTCGCCAAAATTTAAAATATTATTTAAACTACTACAAATTATGAAATAATACATGCGAACCTATTTGTCTATCTAATTTTTTTTTATATATTCTAAAAGTTTTAGGATCGCATTAAAATCAATAAAAATGTGTGGGCAGCAAGATTTCGATTAAACGAAAAGTGTGAAATTAAAAATGTAAATCCAAACGCGCCTTAAACATTACGAACGACTTCCTTGAATCGATTTCATTAAAAAGTAAATCCAAACGCTACATGATTCTTCGTACATAAAACATCATGGCCTGTCGATACTACTACACAGTGCACAAATCCGACTTATGGGCTCAGATCTTCGATTCCTGCGTGTCTTAAACCACTCCACGAACTTTGTCACAAATGTTTCCTCCTCATCTAGAACGATTTGACATGCCGACGAGATTTTCCTTTCTTATCTGAGGATTTAGCATGATGTTTTACATAAAATAAAAAAGTCTATCCTAGCTTGACCATCAACCTTCCAACCTTTCGGGTTAGGGTTTACTCTGAAACAACAGTTGACATTTGCATCATCGAACTCCAATGTCGTTTGTGACGTGTGATGGTTTGGTGGCATAGTAAAACCTGGATGGTTTGGTGGCATAGCAAAACCTGGCTGACCAAGTCTTCTACGCGAAAAAAATCACCAAAAATCTTAAATTATGATTCTTGCGACACATTTACTCTAAACTTTTTTATGATGCCAAAAATCTAAAACTTGTTCTCGCGTGACACATTTATCCCAAACTTATTTTTGTGACACCAAACTTATACTCGTGTAATACTTTTATCCCAAATTATTTTTCGTGACAACGAAATACCCCAAACATATAAGCATGTGACACATTCATCCCAAATTTTGAGGTGAACATGTCACACTGATACAAGTTTATGATTTTTGGCGTCATAAGAAAAAATTTAGGGTAAATGTATCACTTGAGTACCAGTTTGGCGTATTTTGTGTCACAAAAAGTTTGGAATAAAGGTGTCTTAGTAGACATAATTTAAGATTTTTGGTGATTTTATCTCTTTTTTTTTTTTTGTATGTGGGTTTTAAGTACGCGGTATTTCTTAAAACTTAGGATTTTTTGTGGCTTTTTCTTTTTTTATTTGTATTTTTTATATGTGGGTTTTAAGAACGTGGCATTTCTAAAAACGTTAAGATAAGTTTCGTAAATAACTAGAGACTCGAACACAGAACATCAAAACACGCTCGGGTTTCGCCAGCATGTTCCCACTACGTAAGTTACGTGGAAGCTCGCTCCTTTGAGGTGGCTGACTACAGACTATAGTCTCGATAGCCATGTGAGCGAATGCAAAGATCAGACTCTATATATACACCCAAAACGAAGTGAGCTCGGAGCTCAGACTCGATCCCTCAACACGTTCGCTCGACGAGACCCAACAGATGAAAAGAACGGAGCGAGTAGCTGATCGCGATCTCGGAAACGATGATGATGATGCGCCTTGCGTTGCTCGGTACAAGGGGGTCCGGCGCCGGAAATGGGGGAAATGGGTGTCCGAGATCCGCGAGCCGGGCAAGAAGACACGAATCTGGCTCGGGAGCTACGAGTCGCCGAAGATGGCCGCCGCGGCCTACGACGTGGCGGCGCTGCACTTGAGGGGGCCGGGGGCCGCCCTGAACTTCCCCGAGCTCGCCGGGGTCCTGCCGAAGCCTGCCAGCTCGAGCTCCGGAGCGGTGCAGCTGGCGGCCCAGGAGGCGGCATTGAAGTTCAGGAGGGCGGAGGGAGGGGCGGGAGCAGGCGGGGGCGGCGACTGCACGGGCAGGAGCTCGGGCCCAGTGCGAGTGGGGCTTAGCCCGAGCCAGATCGAAGCCATCAACAAGGCGCCGCTGGATTCGCCGAAGATGTGGATGGAGCTGGCGGCGGATGCTGCGGGAGCCGACCCAACGGTGGTCTTGGATCTCGGCGACAGGGAGCTGGATGAGTGCGGAATGCTGCAACACTCCATCTGGGATTAGCAGATGATAAAAGCCCTAGCACTAGCAAACATCGAACTTCAGTACCTTTTTTTCGTTCTCGTCCTTGAATAAATTTGACTCGGACAGTGAGAAGTCAACAGTCCCCGAAAATCGGCAGGTTGTCATTTTCAGCACGCCGGCCAATTCGTGTAGCTAGGAAACGAAAATTAATGATTGATGATCATCGTCATTAGGGATTAAACCGTCTTCCAATAATGTAGATTCTTGATTTAATTCTATACATGTCCGTCGGTCAACAGTTATTGGAAAAAAAGAATTCTTTGCTGGTAGTGAACTTCAGACATATTATTATGTCGACATTAAATTCGCTAGCATTCTTAGTCGAGTTATTACTTTGTGGACTTTCTAGGTTTTTTTAGCGTTCACTCATCCGCGCAATTCTCATGCAAAGTTGCTATTGACCTTATCAATCTTCGATAGGGATATCAAAATAAATTCGATCTTTTTTTAACTTTCACTTATTCGTGTAATTCTCATGCAAATTCATTGTTACCCTTATCAATGGTCGATAGCGATATTAAATTCGATCTACTATACCCTCGACATTCGCTTTGAGTATATTCTGTTGAGAAAATCCTCTTCTGAATATTTTGATTATGACAAAATTATCATTCTTGTAAGAGAATCTGGTTAATGCAAAAAATCTTTTATTGCAGGAATGAGCTTGTGAACAAAAGCTTATAATATTTCAAAACTAGCGTTCAAACTCAAGGAGTAGTCGTCGCGTATTTGCTTCTGAGAAAGTTGAAGTCTAGTATTCAGATAGAGAAATGCGTTGCCTCTAAAGACTTCAGATGGAGGATTGTGTTGCATCTGAAGACTTAATCTCGAGAAGACTTATGTGACACGTCAGCAAGAACTTTACAGAAGCTCAGAATCACTGTTCTAATCTGTTCAGATTCAGAGAGTCTTTCTACTTCTGAAGACTACTTCTGAACTACGTTCAGATTCTGCAATAGCTTACTACTAGATTCTGAAGACCCATATTTGGCAGGTTTCCGATTTAGCAGTGTTATTTATGGAAGACTGTAAGATTTGATTGATAGGATTATTTTCCAATCAAATCAGAAGAATATCCTCAATTGGATAATACCTTCCACGGACAAGATATCTTGGAGATTGAGATGAACTCTACTTATGGAAACTGAAGATTTGGTTATATAGGCGACTGAATCTGAAGGTTCAGACTCTACTCCAACGGCTACTAGATCTTCCCATATACAGTCTCGATCAATCAAGATTGATGACGTCCAATCAGAGATTAAGGAGCGATCCTTTGGAGGACCTTGGTAATGGCTAGTTCGAGGTCGAAGGAGTATAAAAGAAGATAAATGGCGACTGTTGCTGAGTGATTAAAAACTAAAAAAATTTCAAACTACTGAGTTGTTCAGATTCACATTCTCTTGTTCTTGAGAGCTTAAAATTCATATCTTTGAGAGGTTCCTTTGTAAGAGTGATAAGAGTGACAACTCTTGTAACTTTTCATCGATTCATAGTGGAATCCAGCCAATCGATTATCATCGTGAGAGAGTGGACGTAGGCTTGCTAAGCCGAACCACTATAAACATTGCGTGCAAATTCTCTCTTACCCTAAACTCCTCTTGCTGTGTTTAGTTTATCTGTACATCATTTTACTGATCTTATTCAGTTTGTGTTTTGGAACTATTAAATTCCGTATTAAGTTTCAAAACTGTTCAGAATCACCTATTCACCCGCTCTCTAGGTGATATTGCTAGATACTATAATTGGTATCAGAGCTTGGTTGCTTGTTATATTAAAGTGTTTTACTTCTGAGTTAACGATCTACTATGTCTAGTAACAATTTCTCAGGAACAGGTGACTCGCATTATGACAACAAACCACCTACTTTGACGGAAAGGATTACAATATGTGGTGCAACAAAATGAAGTGGTTCTTCAAGGTATCAGATGATTTAATGTGGGATGTTGTTGTCAATGGAGTAGTCCATGTTGTCACAGCAACTCCTTCCATTGAAAATGAAGGAAACAATAATACTAATGCTACAGCAACATTGTCAAACACTGAAAGAGCAAAAAGACAAGGACTCGATTCCAAAGTTGTACACGCACTTTTCTGTGCACTATCCATTCCCTTATATAATTGAGTTGTAGAAGAAGAATCAACAAAAGCTATATGGGACAAACTTCATGTCACATATCAAGGAACTGACAGAGTGAAAGAAACGAATCTCAGCATTCTGCTAAGTGATTACGAAGCCTTCAAGATGAAGTCCGATGAGTCAATTGCTGAGATGATTGACAGGTTTCAAATACTAGCAAGTGGTCTTGCAAGACAAGGTGCTCTTGTAACTAAACCGATGTAAGTCAGAAAGATCCTTCGAGGACTTACAGACGATTGGAATTACATCAAGCCATAAATACAGGAATGCCAAACAATTAGACCTCTATCCATTGATGAGCTCGTCAGAACCTTGCAATCATATGAAACTGAGCGTGCTAACAAAATAAGAGATTCAAAAGGTAAGAAGTCTATTGCTTTAAAATCTAAAATTGATTTTGAAGTGCCAGATACAGGAGATGAATATGAAGATGACGATGAGCTTGCTCTCATGGTGAAGAAATTCAGAAAGATGGCTCGAAGAGATAGAAACTTTAAAGGGAAGAAATCATTCAGACAGAATGATCAGAGATAATCAAGCAATGACAAACAGGAAAGCAAAGACGTAATATGTTTCCATTGTAAGAAGGCAGGACACATCAAACCCAACTATCTGCTTTCGAAGAAAAACAAGATCAAGTACGAGAAATACAAGAAGGCGTTGAAAGCAGAGACTCTGAGTGATTCTGAAGATAGTGAGGATGACTATGCGAACATATGTCTCATGGCAAAGTCAGATTCAGAATCAGACACAGATTCAAACATAGAGGTATGTCCTTTTGAAATACCAGATGAAGTGTCTGAATACATTGAAGAGTTATGCATGAACTACAAAGAAGCTCTAAAAAATGTTTTAGTTTTGAAAAAGGAAGTTTCCTCTTTGAAATAACAAGATGTTTCTCAAAAAGACAAGATTGAGTTTTTGCAAAGGGAATTTCATCAAATCAAGGAAAATCGTGATTTGATTTTGAAAGAAAATGATTCTTTGAAAAATGAGATTGAAAATATTTCAAATTTTTTTTCTCAAAGTTCGAAGAATTTGGAAAATATTATTTCCAGACAAGTTTCATATGGTGATAAATTTGGTCTTGGTTTAAAAAAGGAAATCAATTTCAAAAATAAATTTTCGGAAACAAATGATAGGATTTCGCTTAAACCTTCCAAATCTGCATATCAACGACATTTCCATAAACAGTTTACAAAATCTTGTTATCCAATGCATTGTGTAAACTGTGGTGCTAGAAATCATATTAGAAATAATTGCATGATGGTATGGAGACTTGTCAATAGAAAGATATCAACCGTGACTAACTCAGATGGACCCAAGAAGATTTGGTACCAAAGAAATAGCGAGTTACTTTCTACTTGCAGGTACCAAGGAAGAGAAAGAACAAATGGTTTCTGGACAATGGATGCTCAAGCCATATGACTGGTGATCCAGAAAATTTCATTCAAATTTCAAAATACAATGGTAGAAGTGCGTCGTTTGGTGGAAAGAACAAAGGCAAAGTTATTAGCCAGGGGACAGTAAAGATTGGGAACCTTACGATTAATGATGTTTCTTTGGTCAGAGGATTGAAATATAATCTCATCTCCGTAAGTCAACTATGTGATTCTGGTTATCAAATTTGCTTTAAAGATACGAAATGTTCAAGTGTTAGTAAAGACAAGAAGCAAACCTTTACTAGTCGTCGACATGGAAATATCTACCTTCTGGATGTTGATTTTGTTGAGAAAACCATTCTTCTGAATATTTTGATTCTAACAAAACTATCTTTCTTATGAGAGAATCTGGTTAATGCAAATAATCTTTTATTGCAGGAATGAGCATGTGAACAAAAGCTTATAATGTTCCAAAACTGACGTTCAGACTCGTGGAGTAGTTGTCGCGTATTTGCTTTTGAGAAAGTTGAAGTCTAGTATTCAGAAGGAGAAATGTGTTGCCTCTGAAGACTTCAGATGGAGGATTGTGTTGCCTCTGAAGACTTAATCTTGTGAAGACTTATGTGACACGTCAGCAAGGACTTTACAGAAGCTCAGAGTCACTATTCTAATATGTTCAGATTCAGAGACTCTTTCTACTTCAGATAATTGCTTCTGAACAGCGTTCAGATTCTACAATATCTTACTACTAGATTATGAAGACCCACATTTGGTAGGTTTTCGGTTTGGCCGCAACTTTTTATGGTAGTCTGTAAAATTTGATTGACAGGATTATTTTCTAATCAAATCAAGAGAATATCCTCGATTGGATATTACCTTCCATAGACAAGATATCTTGGAGATTTGGATGAACTCTACTTATGGAAACTGAGGATTTGGTTATATGGGCAACTGAATTTGAAGGGTTCAGACTCTACTTCAACAGTTACTAGATCTTTCCATATACAGTCTCGATCAATCAAGATTGATGACATCCAATCAGAGATTGAGGAGCCATCCTTTGGAGGACCTTGATAACGGTTAGTTCGAGGTCGAAGGAGTATAAAAGAAGATCAATGGTGACTGTTGCACAGAGAGTTGAAGAACAAAAAATTCCAAAGTACTGAGTTGTTCAGATTCACATTCTCTTATTTTTGTGAGCTTAAAATTCATATCTTTGAGAGGTTCTTTTGTAAGAGTGATAAGTGTGAGAACTCTTGTAACCTTTCATCAATTTTTAGTGGAATCCATTCAATCGATTGTTATCGTGGGAGAGTGAACGTAGGCTTGCTAAGCCGAACCACTATAAACATTGCATGCAAATTCTCGTTATCCCTAAACTCCTCTTGCTGTGTTTTGTTTATCGGCATGTCATCTTACTGATCTTATTCAGTTTGTGTTTTGAAATTGTTAAATTCCGCATTAAGTTCAAAACAGTTCAGAATCACCTATTCACCCCCCTCTAGGTAATATTGCTAGATACAACAGATTTTGAAGACATCAAGTGTCTTATATCTGTCAAGGATGAATCTGAACTATGACACAGAAAGTTAGGCCATATTAGTATCAAACATATATCAAAGCTATCTTCCAATAAGGTGGTTCGAGGTTTACCATAGATAAAGTTTGAGAAATCACAACTTTGTTCAGCCTGCACACTTGGGAAACAGGTAAGAAATTCATTTAAATCTATTAATCATGTATAAACTGAACGTGCACTACAGCTTCTTTATATGGATATCTTTGGTCCTAATAGAACACTAAGTCTTAGAGGTAAGAAATACTGCCTTGTTATAGTTGATGACTACTCGAGATTTAAATGGGTTTTATTTCTTGCGCACAAAAATGATGCATTATCATCATTTTCAAATTTCTCCAAAAAGGTTCAGAATGAGAAAGGTTATGTTATTTCCTGCATTAAAACTGATCTTGGGGGAGAGTTTGAAAACCAAATTTTTTCTGGTTTTTGTGATGAGTTTGGAATTCAGCATAATTTTTCTTCTCCTTACACACCTCAATAAAATGGGGTGGTGGAAAGGAAAAATCGTTCTCTACAAGAAATAACGAGAACCATTTTAATCGAAAGAAAAATTGCATCGCACTTTTGGGCAGAAGCTGTGTCAACAGCTTGTTATATTTTAAACCGTGTTTTATTAAGACTAATTCTCGAGAAAACCCCTTAAGAGCTCTTTAAGGAAAGAAAACCAAATCTTGCATACTTCCGAGTATTTAGTTGTAAATATTTCATTCTGAAAAATGCTAATGATTGAGTTGGTAAGTTTGATGAGAAGTCAGATGAAGGGATATTCTTAGGGTATTCAACATCGAGCAAAGCATATCGAGTCTACAACAAAAACTCTCGGGTTGTTGAAGAATGAAGGAATATCCAGTTTGATGAGAATATTCAGAAACAAAGTGATCAATCTGAACAAGCTCAAGTCTTCTTACTTCCTCAAAGTTCAGAACCAGTTGAAAATCCTAAAGAGAATCATGCTTCTGAAGAAGTTCAGAATCAAGAAACAAGTCAACAAACTGCAGAAGAACTAGAGGAGGTACGGTCTGAATCTAAAGACCTAAGTGATGTCCAAGACGAGAGATTCAACAGAAATTAGAAACATAAATCCAGTCATCCCAAGGAACTTATAATGGAAAGCTTGGATGAAAAAATAAACCAGATCGAGATTCAAGGAAGCAATGAGTAACATAGCACTTATCTCTGAAATTGAACTGAAAGGGATTGAAGAAGCTCTTGCTGATGAAAGTTGGATCAATGTAATGTAAGAAGAACTCCATCAATTCAAAATCAACAATGTCTGGGAGCTTGTGACAAGACCCAAAAATCGTCCTGTAATAGGAACAAAATGGATGTTCAGAAACAAGCTGGACGACAAAGGAAATGTGGTCAGAACCAAAGCATGACTTGTGGCAACAGGATATTCCCAAGAAGAATGAATAGATTACGATGAAACCTACGCACCAGTTGCCAGGTTAGAGGCCATAAGTATGCTTATTACAGTGACTTTAAACTTTTTCAGATGGACATAAAGAGCGCATTCTTGAACGGGTACATCAAAGAAGAAGTTTATGTCGAACAACCACCCAGTTTTGAAGAACCAAGAGGAAAAGATCTTGTTTGTGTACACCTTGAAGAAAGCTTTATATGGCTTAAAGCAAGCACCTTGTGCTTGGTATGAAAGGTTAAATAGCTTTCTATCTAAACAAAATTTTATTAAAGGTAATGTTGACACTACTCTCTTCATTCAGAAGCAGGGTGAGGATATTCTTATTGTTCAGATTTACGTTGATGATATTATTTGTGGCTCTTCTAATGAACGTTTGTGCAAGAATTTCTCTAAAGTAATGCAGGAAGAGTTCGAGATGAGCATGATGGGAGAATTGGGATTTTTTCTTGGACTTCAGATTTAACAAACCAAGAAAGGAACATTTATTCATTAGGAGAAATATGCTCTTGAGATTGCCAAAAAATTTGGCCTAGAAAATTACAAGAAGACAAACTCCAATGTCCCATTCGTCAAAGTTTGATAAAGATGAACAAGGAAAAGAAGTTGATCAGAAACTATATCGCAGTATGATTGGCTCGCTTTTATATCTTACAACTTCAAGACCTGATATACTATATAGTGTCTGCTTATGTGCGAGATTTCAATCTAACCCAAGAGAATCGCATCTTTCAGCCATAAAAAGAATCATCAAATATATTGGGACTTATCCCAATTATGACTTATGGTATTCTAAAAAATTTGATTTCACTCTAAGAGGATATTCAGATGAAGATCTAGCCGGATGTAAGATTGATAGGAAAAGTACCTGTCAACTTATGGGAAATATGCTTATTTCTTGGTATTCCAAAAGGCAAAGCATAGTTGCTCTTAGTACAGCAGAAGCAGAATATGTATCTCTAGGAAGTTGTTGTGCTCAGATTCTTTGGCTAAAAGCAACTGAGAGACTATGAAGTTGATGATTCAAATGGGAAAATTTTGTGTTATAACACAAGTGCCATAAACTTGACCAAGAATCCAATTCTACATTCAAGGGCGAAACATATCGAGATTAAACATCACTTCATACGTGATCATGTTCAGAATGAAGATGTTCACATTCAGTTTGTTGATACGAAGAATCAACTCGCATATATATTTACTAAACCTCTTGATAAGGAGACTTTCAATTATATTCGAAATAAATTGGCTATCATTAATCCTTCTTCTTGAGTTGTGTTAGAAACAGGTTCTTTCCCACCTTCAGAAGCACAGCTTTAGAAGCAAAATTGAAGAATAGTCATTTAGAAACAAGGTCAGTTCGTCGTACACTTTTTAAATTTAGAAATTCTTGGAAATGCGAGGATTTAAGGTATGTTCTCTAACTTCGAAATATATGCTTCGCTGATTGATTGATATAATATATTGTCTTTGGATTGATATCTTCGGATTTAATTCTAAATTGATTTTATTTTCAAAAATAACCATTTTACAGTTTTCTTTTTCAAAATCTTGAAAAGATACGAACCGTCACTTCTCTATAAGAAAAACCCTATTTCATATCTGTCTTCTCAAACCCTCATTCGAAATCACATACTCTTTTTTAGAAAACTGTCGCTCATTCTCCTTCTCACTCAAAATCGCTCTCGTTTTTTCTTCATAAAAATCCAAACTTTTTCTTCAATGGCTTCGAAGTCATCCTCCTCGGCAAAGAAAAACGTTGAACAAAGCGAAAGGCAAAGAAGAAAATCGTCAAGATTGACGAAGCGCACCAAATCTAGTGATACGACTCCGATGAAAGACACGGCAATAGAAGCTATGGATGCAGGTTTGTCTGAACACATATATGACGAAAGGGTGGCACTATCACATTCTATCAAGCCCATGTATGATGCTTTTGAAGAATAGGGTTCAGGAGATGAAATAATTGCGAAACTCCTAAATATTCACAAGCTTTCTTGTGAAGAAGATTATTTGAGGTTATTGGATATGCCTCTTCGTACTGAAATGCCTATTGTTGTTAGTCTTGAGAAAGTGTCGAAGAAAGGGAAAGAAAATCTTGTGGTTCCGGATGTTCCGAGACCTAAAAGGATCCCATCTAAAGGGGTAGTTATTCAGGAGAATGTTGAAGAAGAAAGTGACGTTGAGACAAAAGGAAAGTTTGATGACGACGACGATGTTGTTTTCAGGAATTTTAAGAGGAGACTGTTCCACTCTGCAAGAGACAAGTTTCAAAAGTCATCTCTTTATGTCGCAGAAGCATGTAGACAGATTCGAGGCCCTTAAGGAAAGAGGACTAATGCCATATAGAGTGTTTGATGTCAAGTATTTCTGTTGAGAAAACCTTCCTTCTGAATATTTTGATTCTGACAAAACAATCCTTCTTGTGAAGTGAATCTGGTTAATACGAATAAGTTTTTATTGCAGGGATAAGCATGTGAACATAAGCTTATAATGTTTCAAAACTGGCGTTCAGACTCGAGGAGTAGTCGTCACGCACTTGCTTCTGAGATAGTTGAAGTCTAGTATTTAGACGGAGAACCGTGTTGTCTCTGAAGACTTCAGAAGGAGGTTCATGTTGTCTCTGAAGACTTCAGAAGGAGGTTCGTGTTGCCTCTGAAGACTTATCTCGAGAAGATTTATGTGACACGTCAGCAAGGACTTTACAGAAGCTCAGAGTCACTGTTCTAATCTGTTCAGATTCAGAGAGTCACTTAAGTTCAGAAGACTGCTTCTGTGCAATATCTCTCTGCCAGATTCTGAAGACCCACGTTTAGCAGATTTTCGGTTTGGCCGCGTCTTTTTATGGAAGTCTATAAGATTTGATTGACATGATTATTTTCCAATCAAATCAGGAGAATATCATCGATTGGATATTACATTCCGTGGACAAGATATCTTGAAAATCTGGATGAACTCTATTTATGGAAATTGAAGATTTGGTTGTATGGGCAACTGAATCTGAAGGGTTCAGACTCTATTCCAACGGCTACTAGATCTTCCCATATACAGTATCGGTCAATCAAGATTGATGGCGTCCAATCAGAGATTGAGGAGCGATCCTTTGAAGGACCTTGGTAACGGATAGTTCAAGGTCGAAGGAGTATAAAAGAAGATCAATGGTGACTGTTACGAGAGAGTTCACGAACTTAAAATTTCAAAGTGCTGAGTTGTTCAGATTCACATTCTCTTATTCTTGTGAGCTTAAAATTCTTTGTCTTGAGAGGTTCCTTTGTAAGAGTGATTAGAGTGACAACTCTTGTAACCTTTCTTCGACTCATAGTGGAATCCAGCCGATCGGCTGTCATCGTGGGAGAGTGGACGTAGGCTTGCTAAAGCCGAACCACTATAAACATTGCGTGCAATTTCTCTTTCCCTAAACTCATCTTGCTGTGTTTGGTTTATCTGCACGTCTTTTTATTGATCTCATTCAGTTTATGTTCTGAACCTATTAATTTTCGCATTAAATTTTTGAAGTGTTCAGAATCACCTATTCCCCCCCTTTAGGTGATATTG
This sequence comes from Lenwebbia sp. NSW1173648, assembly GCA_029784005.1. NCBI lineage: Eukaryota > Viridiplantae > Streptophyta > Magnoliopsida > Myrtales > Myrtaceae > Lenwebbia > Lenwebbia sp. NSW1173648. Next base: position 24,709,881 of record JARCGZ010000009.1, on the reverse strand, counting down.
CCAGATCCAACAATTTCGACATGGTAGGTATCCCTATAAGGAGACATCTGGAGGAGATGAAACTGAAGGATTTTGTGACTGTTAAGGCAGAAATTTTTCCTGATTTAGTGGATACTTCTACTCTACTACTTGTCTTTTACTGATTTTGAATCTCTTTACTATAATATTGGAGACAATCAGTACCACATGCATGTCAATGAGTTGGCAAAACTGATGGATGTGAGATAGAGCACTTTCAAGCCCATCAACATTAAACCAGAGGAAGCTTACAGTTATTTGACTGGGAAGGAGCATTACAGTCGAGACTCAAAGGCACATATTGCCTACAATGACTTCCCTCTGAAGCATCTGATAATGCACAAAATGGTGATTGAATCTTTGCGTCCAAAGGCCTCCTCAAAGACTGATATCTCCAAGTTCGAAGCAAAACTTATCTGGGCCTTGCTCACTGGCTATGATTTTTCACTTGCGCACACTGTCCTTTTGCATATGTATAGGATTGTGCAAAAAACGAAAGGTCAATTGCCATATGCAGGACTGATCTATCGAATTCTGAAGTACCATAAAGTCAAGCTTCCTGGAGAGTTAACCCAGAAGCAGAACCCATTCATTCCAGCAAGAGAAAACATGATTCAGAAGATGGGTTTTAAATTGATAAATGGAAGATGGTACAACAGGAACAAAGAGTTAGTTCTTGTGGAGTTGGAGACAGAGCAGTCTAAAAGATCTACCGAAAGAAGGAAAACAGTGACCAGAAAAGGAAATGAGACTAATGTTCAAAGTTTATCCTCAGAGGAAGAAGCAGAGGAAGAAGAAGAAGAAGAAGTATCATCAGAAGATGATGAGAGAACCCCTACTGCCTCATCTGAGGGAAGTGATGAGTCAGAAGAAGAAGACCGTGATAATGGTCAGAAAGAAGAAGAGAAGGTAGGAGAAATGTGATGAAGCTTGCTCATAGGATGGTGAAGAATTTCTGTGGTGGCCTGAGCATGTCCGAAAAATTGGGTTTCCCTCACCTGTCTGCAACAAACAACAGCCGGGTCCAGGTCTGTGTACGAAAGAGTGAAGAACCAGGACAGCCCAGCGGCACGATTGTTAGCGCAGCCACATCTCTCTGGCTTCCTCTTGTGCCTCAAGCGGGTCTTCAATATCTTTAGAGACGAAACTGCGCGGGTTTAGGTTTTGACTCTACCTTTATCTCAGTTCATGGGTATTCTTTCTGGAATTTGCTTATAGAGAACTAGATCGAGAGGCATATATCTAGGCAATTTGAGATCATTATGCCAAGGCAGTTTGAGATCATTCTGCCAAGAAAGATGAGCAAATGAGATGTTATAGAGAACTCATATTCAGCATTCCCACGTTATTAGCATAGACCCCAAAATTGCCAAAGTAACAAGGCACCAACTAAAAAGCGTAATGCTTAAAACACAGCGTCTTATTCACTAAATTAAATCTACAAAATGACACGACAAGCTTAATGCAAGCAATCGTGTTCGAGTATCATTAAGAATTCGCCGCAATTACTTTTTAATCTGATATGGGACACCATTATTTCAAAAGATAAATGCATGTACGGACAAATGGCTATCTATTGCACCTGTAATTCAGTTTGTAATTTGATTTTTGTTTTCCATGTTTTGAAAAGGACGCTGTTGAAATGTCCGATAAAAGTACCAGAATCTGTACGGAAGAAATAGGCACATGGGCACAAAACTCTGTTGGTTTCAATGAAGTCACTGATTTAGCAGCATTTCTCGCTTTCTTTGAAGTTTAGGAAGTACATAGACCATGTGATTAAATTTTAGAAACCATGGATATCAAAAGAAACTAGGGATCTGTTTGTTTAGTGAAAAAAATCGAGTCAAAATTTTCAGAAAGTTATCTTCCGATGTTTAGTAAGGAAAAATTGATTTTAATTTTCTCAAGAGACGTGCACTTTTCGTGCAAAATAAACTGTACACACGTAGAGACTTGTGCATTTTCCAAGAGCTACAAGTGAGAATTATGTCAGTCATGAATCCCTTTTCCTCTTGGACTTGGACTCTTTGGGCCTGCATTGCAACCATTCTGATCCTAAAAACTGATTCTGATTAGAATGTTTTTTTTTTTTCTGATTCTGTTCCCTGGATGAGTTTTAGAGAATCAAAACGTGTTTGATAACTGCACAAAATTTCTGTTCTTGAAACAGAAACGCATTTGGTAACTATACAAAATTTTATTTCCGGAAATAATTTCTCTTCCTAATTTGTGTCATTTAAGTCAAATAATTACGTAGTTACTTTGTGAAATTTCATCCTATATTTCGAATTAATTGAAGATTAATTCATATTGATTCTCTTATATAACATATTGCATATTGCATTTTTTCGTGCTATTTCGTCTAATTGCAGTGTCATAACGAGTCATTTTAAGCTTAAAAAAAGAGAGATCATGTTGGGTTAGTGTGTGATTTCTGATTAGCTCGGGCCCTCCCAAGTCTATACCAAATCGCAACTAGGGAATATCAAATTCGATCTTAGTGTGATCAGTGACATATGTATGTGTACATGCAAATGGAGTCGCCACCAGTCTTTAAGGAAGGTAGATCGAAAATCTTATCAAATGGTCGGGAGAAACCATTCGATTCCACGCAACCAAAGAAATCTAGGGTTCGGGAACTTGGTTACGTCGGTGTTTCCACCAACGCCTTTTCGGCACCGAAGCTGAGTGTTTTCTAAACGTGTTTCATGCAAATTTTCAATTCATTTTTAAACCTATGAGGTAAGCCAATGCTAAGTGTTCACACATGTTATTTTTGTCTTTTCCCAAATTTTCTAAAACCAGACTAATTCTAAAGTACCTAAACCTAGGCAAATCACAACTAATGAAATCAAGTGCGCAATCAAGGAATCATGGCATTGATAAACCACATCATAAAATCCTAATGAAGCCCTAAGAACTTAGAAAAATGTGGTTCGGGTTTAATTTCTAAAGTGCTTATGATTTTCCTAAAAAAGAATAAAATCTATGAAATCTGGAGAATCTAGGCCCAAATTTATGAAAATGAGGTCAAACTAGCATAATCTAAGTTTTTTTTATTTCTATGGATTTTCTGATTTTTTTTATTTTTTTCCAATTTTTTTCCAATTTTTTTTCGATTTTTTTAAATTATCTTAAGTATTTTTCTTTAAAAATGAGACTTCATTCTTTTTTAGGTCGAGGAAAAAGTGATGAGAGAACTGAAAGGGAAAAGTGAGAGATTTGAGACTTCATTCTGTTTTGTGATTCTCAAAGTGATTCTTTTTTCAGAACCAACTTCTTTTTTGTTTTTGTTTTTGCTCCAAAACCGTTCCCGGGAACAGAATCAGAATCATTTACGTTACCAAACATGATTTTCATCATTTTTTGTTTTAGGGAACAGAATCAGAGAACCAGAATGGTTGCCATGCAGACCGTTAGTGTAAATCCAGCTTATGATCAATGTCTCTGATTTTTCTATGAAATAACATGTTCTATTTACAGTTGAAACAAAAAATATGACAAAGACGTAAAAGTTTTCATTTTAGTAAAATATAAGTTTCTTTCAGAGGATTGCACTACTGCAGAACCCATGTCCATCCAGTGCTATGAAAGCTAGGATTAATAGTCAGTTCCGAGGAGAATTTATGAAGTTAAAGACATTTTAAGGGATAATACATAAATGTCGTGGCACCGAATTAATCTGAAAAATATCCATGGACGGAATCCCTGAAATGTCAAAATCAAATAAGGTTCAAATTTCAGATTTGTAGGGAAATATAAGTTTGTTGAGACTCTAGTTATCTTAACCATCAGAAAGAATTGCACTTCTAATGTATTCTAGGGAACTTTGTAGCCCGTGTCATAATTTGTACAACTGAAAGCTATCTCGCAGGAATAACTAAGAAAGAGAATGGTGTTACTTACTTGAACCTTTCCCTCAGAAGAAATGAGGGGACCGCCCCCTTCACATCAGCTGTCATCTTTGGAGTAGCCTGCAAATTTGTAAGCAACTTAATACAAAAACCGAACTATTAAAAAAAAAAAAAATCACCACAATCCTCTTCACCGACCTCCATACAGTACTTGTTCTTGTTTGTCATCAGATGATTTAAGATCTCTTTCGGATTTAGTTAAGGTCCATGGAACAACAAAAAATTATCAATGGGCCCAATTGTGAAACTAAACTTAGGAAGTACATACACCATGTGATTAAAATTCAAAATCCAGAAACCACTAATATGAGAAGAAACTAGGGATCCGTTTATTTCGGGAAAAATGTGGCATTTCTGAATAATTTTTTTTCAGAAAGCTATTTTCCGATGTTTAGTATGGAAAACTTGCTTTTAATTTTCTAAAGAGACGTGAACTTTTTGTGCGATATAAACAGTGCACGTGCTGTATCATCAAATTTCTTCTTGAGTGCCAAGTAACGTGACTCCAGCGTCGAGACTGGGCCCCGGCCTCAAGGGACTTGGGCCCAGCCACCGGAGTTCCCAAGCCCAATCGCTGTGGTTTTGGTCGCGGCTCCTGAGCGCTGGCGCTGAGTTCTCACAAAACTTTTTTGTTTTTTGGTCGAAATTCTCACAAAACTTTGAAAGCATATAGAATAGGCAGTTCTCATAGGCTACAAAATTATGACATAATGAGCCTGCAATTATGAGTAGGGACTTGATTTTCGAGGCAACTTATTTCAAACCCCACACAGTCAAAACCTCTGGCTCTTTTTACTCTTTACGAATTATCTAAGAGGAAGGACCAATTATTTGACATGGGCCACGTCATTTGTTGAGGGGTGGGAAAAAAATTAGGCGAGAATTTTTTCGGGGTTTGAAAAATTTTGAATCTCAACCCTCTCTCAAATCAGGCCGTCCATTTTCATTTGGACGGCCTGATTTGAGTAATGTTACTCATGTCACAGAAACTCCAATGTTAAGTGATTCGCTTTCGTATGGGAAAGCTGCGAGCCTGGACAAAGAAGAGGTTCGAGCTCTTGGCAACCTGAAGTGAGAGAGTAAGGTTCTGAAGGCGTCCGAGCTGCTCCATTTTAAAGAAGAAGTAAATGGGTTTCAGGGACTGGTGGAGCAAGAAGGTGAGGGGGGGAGAAAGGGAAGCCGAAGGTGACGGAGCCGAGGAGAGAGGCCTCGAAGATGGGGGAGGAGCGACTGAGGTAAGATATTCAAGCACTGAGGGCGAGCTGAGGAGACCTAGAGCGACAATACCCTTGTTGGAGCTGTAGATGGTCTTGAACAAATCGTCGAGCACCTGGCGGGTATTGTTGGCCAAAGCGGAGTGGTCGCGCTCGACCGTGGGGCTCTCGATTTCCTGGTGCCTGAAGTTGGGGTTTTGGATATTGATGTTTAGAGTCATAAAGAAAATAACCACAAAATGTTTACGTGGCTCAACCCTTAGGATCGTATGATATATATTTGATATTTGTAAGAGGGACTAATTACAATGAGGGTATAACTAGAAATATAATTACAGAATAACCCAATTGTACATATAAACTACATAGTAATTTTCGGTATTTACTAGGATGGGGAGGTTTGTTAGAATCGGAGGAAGAGGTGGTGGAATAGGAGGACACATGGAGAAGGAGCTCCGGAGACGGAGAGAGATGAGCAAGAAGGTGGAGATAAGGAAGGAAGGCTTGCGGCGACGAGGAACGAGAAGGAGAAATCTCTAAGGCGACGTGAGACATGAGCAGGAGATAATGATTTTCGATATTTAAAACCCTACTTTAAAAGACTTCTTCTCCGTTGACTCAAAACATTTTTTTGACCGGTTTGTTTTCCTTGCACCAAACACCGGAAATTTTTTAAAAAAGCTTTCCTTAAAAATCATTTCTCACGAAATAAACGCAGCAAGCTGGCATGCATTCTTCCCACATCCGGGCAAAGTCGTAAAATGTGGAATTCCAAAGGACTAATGACTAGATGCAGCGAACTGAAAGACTTACAATGACAGTGTCACGGACCAAAAGATGGTTGAAAAATTATAGGAACTACATGCTCCACAGTCTCATGGTAAACCTGCATAACCAAAATAGAAAACCAGAGAGCATAAGCGAAAGATCGCAATTTAAGAATTTTTATCTGTATCTCTTGGCAGTACTTTCATTCTTCCTTTGCTATTACCAGATTATGGTGGGCAACTTCCAATTCATCAAACTGATTTTCTTGATGTTAAGTTTGTTCCCGCTTGAAATAGGTTACTTCTCTACCCAATCAATCGATGAAACAGCCCAACAATAAGAGTTGGAGTGTTTGGTCTCTAGAGTTTTCTTGAGCATTCTAGAAGACTTTTAAGGGCGATATGGGAATTGTATACCCAAGATATTTCATGTATTTAATAAGGTAGATGGTAGCCTTGTAACTGTAGTTGAGTAGTGTGAATATTAACCGTTCGATAAAGGAAAATCAACCCTAGTCATTGAAAGACCTCTTGTATAAATAAGGGAGCTATCTCCCTTATTTATATCACCCAACATTTGCAATAGAAACACATTCTCTGCCATAACTTCTCTCTACAATCCGAGTCCTAATCCCTAGCATCTTTTCCAGTCTGCCATAGCTTCTCTCTACAATCCGAGTCCTAATCCCTAGCATCTTTTCCAGTCTGCCATTTGCAGGTAGAGGCGTAGAATCATTAACAACCAAACGGAGTACTAAATCTTTTCCGGTCTGCTCTTTGGAAGAAGAGTTGTAGGATCATTAACAACCAAACGGGATACTAAGTGATATTGAAAAATCCTCTCTCATATTGGAAAATCCACTCTGTTTTGCTGTTTCTCAATCATCTCTCTAGAACATATCTTATCCATTCATTGGATCTGATTTAATTGCTTCCGAGCCGGCTTCATCTAGTACCTTTGACGACAACAAAGATGGTTCCCAGAACAGACATATCACTGCGCGAGGAAGAGGTGAGAGGTGTAGGATCATTAACAACCAAACGGGATACTAAGTGATATTGAAAAATCCTCTCTCATATTGGAAAATCCACTCTCATTTGTTGTTTCTCAATCATCTCTCTAGAACATATCTTATCCATTCATTGGATCTGATTTAATTGCTTCCGAGCCGGCTTCATCCAGCACCTTTGACGACAACAAAGATGGCTCCTAGAATTGTTTTCCTCGTTCCACAGACATATCACTGCGCGATTGGTCTTTGAAATAAAACCTATTTTATTTTGAAAATGAAGGGAGGGCGCGGAGCGAGACCGCTAACGATTGAGCCGATAGAGGTGGATTGCGCGTAAAGATCGAAGCAATTAGGGCTTAAAAAAGGAAAATTTGGGTGGGACAGAGGGCGGGCGATTGAGGGTTTAGGGGTTTGGGATTCAGCTCGAGCGAGAGGTATTTACCAACTCACAAAAGTTAGGATTTTCATGAGAGAGAAGAGAGAAGGAGAGTTTCAATGAGAAAAAGACAGTGCGTGTCGGAGAAAAAGAGAGAGGTGAGGCTGCGTGCTTGCATTGGCGGCTGCTGCTTTCGACTATCTCTTGAGCACCATAGAACATCGTGGCAGATGCCAGAGCAGAGGAAGCATACCATTCACATGAAAGAGTTCATCAGAAGCGGGGAACACTGCACCCATATCTAGTGTTCAGGGAACATTGCACTCATATGTAGTGTTGTTCAGATTCTATATAAACAGAAGGAAGATATGATCAGAACACGTAAAATGTTATCTCGTTTTGGATAACTATAACGTCAAGGAATGTCAATCCATTGCGCAGTTCTACGACAAATCTACGTCACAATAGAAAGTACAATATTAACACATAGGATGCTTATAAAACATATAGAAGGAGATTAACAACTCTGCAAATAGACATCGTAAAAGTTCCAAAGAAGCCATTTACAGTCTTACCAAGTATTACACCTAAATAAAATCAAGGAAGCACCAAAGCAAACACATAGTGAGATCGTGAATATCGCAGAACAGGGTGCTTAAAACTTATTGCTTGATGTGCTGGTACTTCTTCTTTTTTTGTCAAAGATGTGCTGGTATTTCCAGGCAAAATTATATGCCATACAGAACTTTTTAGCTCAGATTCATTAAATGGGTAACTAGCTATCAGAGCAAAAAAATATCCTAGCCACTCACCAACTTCACTTGCCTCTATGACTTGTCATTCTTATTCTTTGTACTATTTGGCAGGAAGAAAATTGACGGAATTCTTTGCAAGATCTCCAAAGTTTTGATTATTTAAACCGCCGATCAAGTAAGAGTATTGTTGCTTTTCTCTTCTTTCTTCTCTTTTTCCTTTTCCTCTGTCTGCACAACTTGGCGATGGTACAATGTCAATAAAAGCACCGTATGGCAGATATGAAAAAAAAATAAAAATAAAGTGCCCGGCCATTTCAAACGATATTGCTATTTTACAGATTTCAAAAGTTCTTTGGAGGCTCTAGGTGAAAAAAGACCATGTAGCTTACATCCCTTCAAGACATGCACAACTTGGTGATGGTACCAAAATCAAAATGCAAATAGCAATATTTTTAGAAGAGAGCGGTTGGGATGATTTACATGTCCTACCGGTGCGAACACATTATCCTAGAATGACTTATCTCACTTCTACAGCACTAACAAATTGAAGTATTGGTAAGCAACAATGAGATCAGGAGCATACTTGGGATCAGTAAAACATGGGATCAGTAAAACACATTGTAAACCACGATTGAGCTTCAACACAACAAGTAGTTACTAATCTACTGTACAGAAAACGAAGCATACTGAGATCCGGAACGAATGCTTCCGACACGCACAGGATCGGAAACTAATCTACTGGACAGAAAAGTAGTTACTAAAAATCAACAATCAAACAAACTCATCGCGAATCAGCAGACGCGCGCGCTCAATTTCTTTTGCAGGATCATAAAAAGCACAAACCGCAAATGCGCGCGCGCGCAAACATAGAGGGAGAGAGCTGGTGGGAACCTGATCTGGCCGAGGCCAGAGACAACCGATTTGAGCTGAGAGAGCTTTTCAGCATCAGGCCGGAGGTCAGTGTGACCAGAACAAGTTGGTCCTAGAGCTAGAGCGTGAAACGGATCATGTTAGAACTTGTTTAAACGATAAGCATTTACAAAATTCAGTCTCCGTTTTTAGTCCAATTTGATTCTCTAGTGAACCTTCTGAATCGACTTGTTTTTAGTACCCGAAGTTCTGCAAATGCTCAATTGTATGATCTAATATCTGTCGGATCTTCTATCGCTCATTTTCTTCGTCGCGGTTTTGAATTCGGCTGTGCAATTCCTGTGCTTGCAATTCCGGTGCGTGTTATTGCATTTAACATCAATAATTCGGTAACTGAACATGAAAGTGAAAGACCTATGAAGCTTTAGAGTAATTGAACGACAAACCAACTCACTCTCTGATGCGGGAGAATCTTGTTTTATCGAATAAATCTCAAGCTCAACTTAGGTCTCATGGATTGATCCAGACCAATCCTTACTCCCGTAAGTAAAGGTCAATTTCGGCTACAATTTAATTCGACGGGTTCATGGCCGAAGATGTCGACTATATAGGGGAAGTTGTCAAGCTTGATTTCTCACACTTGAACAGTGCATCTCGAGCCTGAACACTATCAAGCTTGATTTCTCACACTTGAACTCTATTCAATAAGATCTCATTTAACTCAACTCAAGTAATAAGTAAACTTCAGTCTAAACTTGGAATTAAAATTTGAACTTTGAGCTCGAGTTGTTATATTAGAATGTAATTAGAGATGATATCTATCAATCTATACCTGTAATTATGATATACACGACTCGTCTTACGTATTAGCAAGAGAATAAATATCCAAAACCGACGCAAGAGGAATTAGTAATAAATGTGGAGTAACGATGCCGATAAGAAAAGGAAAGTTGGACATATTATTATAGGACTAAATTGGTCAAAATAGAAAGCTTATGATTGAATCCACATACGCACAATAAGTTTATGAATTTTTTTCTTTGGTAATTATCCAGGGATAAAAAGGGACCCTAGATCACCACGACCATGTAGGGTTCCGTTTGTTTCGCGGAAAATGAATATTTTGAAAAATATATTTCAAAGAATGATCGCTCATATCTCTTAAAAAAATGAATAAACTAAAAAATATTTTCATCATGCACGAAAACTTTTAAATATGAATTGCTATCCACAATGAAAATATTTTCTACTGACTAATTATCTCAAACGATCATTCTTAAATACTCATTTTTCGCGAAACAAACCGAACCTAAAAGGATTGGGATGCTCGTGTTCGACCAATCCAGCCCAGCCCAGCCCATTACCTTGAAGACTGATATTGCGGGCCCATTGGCTCTTGACCAGCAAACTGGAAAAGCCCGACGGCCCATTTCTTAAGAAATGAAGTTTACTCAATTGTTTTCTCTGCTAAAGTTTAGAATTTTACCTGTTAACTGTAGCATATTTTGAGAAGTTACACGAATAAGGACGATATAAGGAAGAGGGAAAAGAATATACTTGAACACCAAATGTAATGATGGTATCTAGTTTAATAAATAAATAAATATAGAATAAAACAAATAGCGGAAATTGTCATATACGGGTAAATCGTAAATAAAAGATCCACTTGCATATTATTAACGACGATACTTTTCGTTCCTCCGTCCTAATATTTCGTGGTAAAATTGATAACTAGCATGTACAGTGTGTTTCAATAGTAACAATATAAGTTGAAGTTCACGGAGCATGAAATTGTAATGAAATAACTTCGTAAAAGGTCCAAATGAGATCCTATAATAAGTAGTAATATTAAGTTTGTACTTTCAAAAGTCGGAGTTGTTTAAAGTGCGATAAAGCTGAAATTCCGAAATAGTATTGTGATATGGACTAGATCATTACGAATAACTCATTTTAAAATGATAAGTTAAATTAAACCTTTTCTTAATGTATATTGTAAGCCGGGAAAACGGCACCTCACGAACACCATAACCAGAATATAGAATACAGTAATGGAGAAAAGGGATTTGCGCATCTGATATGGAATTCATCGTTCTTGATACGGAATAACGATGATTCAGAGTTCAAGTGTTTTTCCACTATTGCCCAGTATTTATGGCGAGACTACCCCTCACAAATCACGTTTTGTAACTGCTGCTTATGCGAGGTTATTTGTGTATCAGGGTTAGAGGAGAGACTTAAGCACTATTCATAGAGTTTTCAGCCACATATCCTGGTCGGGCTTTACTCGGCTCATACTAGCCAGCCCCATAATTAGATTAATCAAGAATTTTTATATCTTACCTTATTAGATAAATCTTGTGAAACAGTAAATATCAATCTCCATTAACGCAGCCCACATAAAAAAGAACTCTAACATATACGACAAAGGTGTTGATTCTCTTGATAAAAATAGTGGTTCATATTCGCAACGTGGAAAAATTGAAATGTTAATGCTCGTGGATAGAGAGAAGAAGATTACATATGAAAGTTGATAGAAAAAGAGTTTTCAAAATGTAATTTATTTCATTATGGAATTAACAATTGTTTATTTAATATATTCGCGAGTACAATGCCAATTTTTTTTTTTCTAGCTCAATCATTTTTACAAACAAATGAAGAACAATCCACCATCAAGTTGGTTGGCATAATGATATATGGGTTATATATCCTTCGTAAGGTTATGATTTCGATTCAAGTCGCGAGCAACATTTGCGTCTGAACGGTTTGTACTACGTCTCCTATTTGCGCTACCTCTTGCATATAGAAAAACTCTCTAGCAACTAGCATTTTGATGAAGACTGCAGTGACGGGCTCGCGAATTTCAAGCTTCGAGTCACAAAATGGTGCAGAGTGGTTATAGTCAAAATCAAACATTTGGTAGCAAATTTGAGAGACTACATCTATAAGAGGTCGTCGCGCATCGTCCTAAATAACCACCATTTCCACCCTTTTCACCGACAAGAAAATGAAGAACAAATTAAAACGTCAATTTATTGCGTCCGTGCATGCAAAGGTTTTGCTGCCGGTGGTAATATATATTTGAAGGCTTTTCTCTATTTTGTGTTAAACAAAAACTAAATTATATATTCATTTCCTTTTCTGTTAAAATTAAACTTAAAAAATTACCTGTAAAATTACAAAAAATCGCAAAAAATGTCGAATCCCTAAATAAGAAGCGAAGCGTACACGTGGCAATTGGGCGCCGACATAGCAAAGCGCGTTGTCCAGTTCGGCGCAGACCACGGTTCAAGAGGGAGGGGCGAGGAAAAAAAGGGGCTGCGCCACTCAGAACGCGCCACGTGTGAGCGGACCGTGCGGGCCACAATTCTAGGCCATTCCACCTCTGCGTGACCGCTTCATTCAGAGAGCCCTAGAACAACACGAGAGCGAGCGAAAGAGAAAGAGAAAGAGAAAGAGAAAGAGAGAGAGAGAGCGACGATGGCGTCCTTCGGTGAAGCTCCACCAGGCGATCCCAAGGTCGGGGAGAAGATCTTCAAGACGAAGTGCGCTCAGTGCCATACCGCCGAGAAAGGCGCTGGCCACAAGCAGGGTTCGCTCTCTTTCCCTCGTCCTCGCACCTGGAATCTTCGTCGATCCATTTTTGTGTACCCACGCCGAGCATTTTTAGTTCAGTTCTGTGGTTATGTTGTTTCTGATGAAGATCCACGATGTGATTGTCCGTGGAGGTTCTGTGTATTGGCCTCGGTGGTCGATCTGAGCGATTCGTAGGTGGATGGTTAGATCCGTTTCAGTGGTGCGTGCTTCGTGCATGCTTCGTGCCTGTTGAATTGACGTTCGAGGTGAAATGAATTAGGGTTGAAGGATTATGGAATTTGCGATTGATTTTCTGGGATTGGAATCTGTGCTTGTGTCCCTGTCTACATGTGGTTTAGTTTGGTTTTCTTTTTTCTTTTATATTTTTAGATTTAGCTGCAAACGCTTTTGAAACTGGTGCTTTTGTGATGGCGGATCTATGCAGTAAAGAATTCCATGTTGTTCTGAGAGGACCAAAAGCTTTTCTAATTGGTTTCTGCACATCTAGATGTCCTTTATCTTGTGATCTTGTTTTGTAAAGGAAATATGGACCGCACACATAATTGACTGTTTGATGCTGTGAGTGGAAAGTTGGGGTCTGTTGTTTCTATTTTTGTTTTCCATGTAGAGCTTCGTTTAATTTCTATCTTCATTTGTGTCATTCTGAAGCTTTGGTCTTTGGATTTTCTGTATTATCACTTGCAATGTGCTCATACTTGTCTTAATTTTCAGGGCCCAACCTAAATGGATTGTTCGGTAGGCAGTCCGGCACAACTCCGGGATACTCTTATTCCGCTGCGAATAAGAACATGGCTGTCATCTGGGAGGAGAAGACATTGTATGACTACTTGCTAAACCCCAAGAAGGTACCAATGCACAAACTGATTGCTAGTTAGCCTTTGCCACTATACTCATTTTGTAGTTTTGCATGTTTGCTTCATTAAGAAACATTGATGCGTTTTGCTTGATCAATAGGACTAATTTTCTGTTTGTGAGATCATTTGGGTACACTGGCTAGGGAAGGGGAGCCGTAAACAAATTGAGTGTGGATATTTGTATTGTTGGTGCCAAGAGTGGTATTCTAGCATAGGAACTATTGTTAAGGGATGCACCAGTGCTCTGAAGCATTTTAAAGCGTTTGGTTGGTTTAAAGGTCAAAGAGTCCAAAAGTTGTATCTTTGCTCTGGAGAATGCCACATTGGAGTTGAAACTTTTAGTTTTTCCTTGTGCACCTACCACTTTTTGGTCATCGGTTGTTTGCAAATATTACACTGGCAACAGCCGCACTGTGAAATGCAATGAGGAAGTCTGACTCGTATTAGATGCTACACCTGATTGTGTCACTATATATAAGATTATACATGGATAGGCAGACGTGATAGGATGTGTGGATATATATTGACTGTCAATTTGGCCTCGTTGTTTTGGTAATGCAATTTTGTTTACTACTTTGGGCTAGTGCCTATCCTTGAGTTGCCTGTGGACCATATGCTATGGTTGAACCATGACTGTCTCCTTTTTATGCATTTGTGAACTGTGAAAAGATACTTTCTTTTTTAGGTTAATATACTCTTTTGGGAGTTATTGGATTATACGATTTTAGGGGTAATATGGTGCCTTATCCATGTTAGTCGCGTTTATCTCCTTTTTATCTCTTTGTATGCATGAAATGGGTTTCTTTAATAACTTCTTTCTCATATCTCTTTTTTTTGGGGGTCAAATTCTCATATCTCATTCATTTGTGTGTTTCTACAGTACATTCCGGGAACTAAGATGGTTTTCCCTGGACTGAAGAAGCCCCAAGATCGCACCAACCTGATTGCGTATTTGAAGGAGTCAACTGCATCTTAAGCAACTCAATGGCATCCCCCTGTTCCATTTTATCAAATATTGAAATTCCCGTTCGGCAGAGAGAATGAGGCGTTATTCTTTTCCCTAATAAAGTAGACACGATAGTTCTTTTGCAAACTCTTGGTTTGGCGAGCATCGCTGAGGTGCATTTTGTTGTTTGCTGGGAACTGCCAATTGAACCATATGCTCTTGAAAACCAGGAATTTTTCAAGGTTTTCTTATGAGATCTGTCTCTCGAATTGATGATGCATTTCATATGGACAGTGGTTTGAACGGTCGATACCTAGTTTGTGTAGGGTCTCATATATAACATTGGCTTAATTAAGGGGCCTAGCGGATTCAATTTTGAAAGAAGTCGATAACCAACGAGGCCTCTGCAATCCTTTTTGCGGTGGCATTGTGTCTGGCCGAAATGCTATTGGCTAGCCTAATTGCAAAATACCGGTCCTCCCAAGATGGTTTTTCCTCGGTACTTTACAAAGCCTGCTTCAGTGTTTGAAGACGAACAGAACAAAGTTGCTTTTCCAAAAGAACGGCGAAAAAAGCGGAGGACATTTCCTTTGCTTATTAACGTCTCTACTGAATATCGGGTGGTAGGCATTGTTACTGTTGATAGAATCACGCAAAAGGATTAGTTCCTCTTCATGAGCCGTGATGCTTTTAAATTTCTTTGGTTTTGAGTTTATCCTAGTAAAAATTGACCACGAGCGGCCAAATCTTTCGGCTTATTTGGTATTATAATCCAGTTTTTGCACCAGCCTGCTTTGTTCTTTCCGTCTATATTTTCCTGTCCGCTCTTAAGCCGATGACGGCTCCTCTCTCTCTCTCTCTCGCACGCAAATTGTTATGCTAATCAACTGCCAATATATTCGACCCAAAAAAAAAATAAGAACTGCCAATATTAGTCCTGCTCATAATCTTAGATCCGCGGTCTAGAGTGGTCAGCGCGAATCCGGAGTATTCTTGGCAAAGATTAGTTTGATTCTCTAGGAAAAAGGAAGTTCTATGAAAAGATTTTTTTTTTAATCGACAAAGGAAAAGTTCAACCATGCGAGAACAAACAGTGTAATATTCAACACATTATCTTGAATTGAAGTCAAATAGTTTGCTTGAATGTGTTGGGATGGTGCATGACCGAACGTTCTATAACGAGAAAATATCCGAGTGTACTTGTTTTCGCATCACATCTTGATGAGTTCTAGAACAAAAACAGCGGGTTAGAATATAATATCATGTAAATCCTAGAAAACTTGGCAAGTCTGAACAAGCAAGTAGGATATTCTCAGAACCCAAACAGTCCAAACCTAAATAGTAGCGAAATATAAGGCTACATAACAAGAAGATATAGACCCCGTCATGGCGGAGCATATTGGTGGAACCGGCAGAGCATATTGTTAAAGCAAGCGGTGAGATCAATGAAATCCCCGAACACAGACGAAGCTAGCGAACTTCCCGACTAAATTCCAAGAAAAGTAGATTATGCACAGAACATGAGCTAGAAACTGTAGCCTTCATTTACTCGATTACAAGAACAAGGCATTGACACACCGGAAACACCTCCATGGTTGAATTATTTGAGGCGTCTTCAAAAACAAACTCCCAGATGTGAGACCATCACTTGTGGAGATGATGAAGTGATGAGACCAGTAATACCGACTCCTAATTCTATGCAAGTTAACCTCCATATGAACTGTCGATCCCCATTTCCACATTTCCACAAAGAACAAAGCGAATAGGAATAAACTCAAGATGAAACATGATTATCGAGTTCTTTTGTACCGCGAGGTAAGGCACTCTATACTCAGGATTTCCATGACCGAATCCCTGGGATCTGCAGTAAATAACAGGAAAATGTTAAGCATATAAATTGTGGCAATTAATAACTAAATGCACAAGAAATACTAATATGGTCATCCCGGGTTGGCTAAAGGCAGCAGTCACTGGTTGCTTGAACCCAATTGACGTTGAAGCGATTGGTCAATTCACTTCACTGCATCTCTCTTCGATAACCAAGTCAGATTCAACTTAGTTTCAAAGACATCTAGTCCGGGAAATCTGAACTTTTTTCCCTTTTGTTTAACCTAAATTTCGGGTTTTTTTAACATTACCAGGTCAACAGTCTACGGGTTTTTCCTAACACCAAACTGAACAGAGTAATTCTACAGGTCTCCCGACCCTGAAAATTGAATCTTCTGACCCGACCAGAACCAAAATTACCAGCTCGAGTCACAGCTGGCTCAGGACAGATTTCCAGGCAATGCTAGTAAATTTGACACCACGAGTTACGACAGCATTTACAGCTGACTCGTTTTAGTATTCAATACTTTATTCTTTTCCTCAGAGAGTATTTAATAGATCAAACAAAGTCATTAACTTCATATTAGTTTCCAATTTTCTTTTTCATGCACTATGCAAGTTACTTCATTAGTTTCTACATCATTCAGGTAGCATCTCCTTATAATTGGAGTAAAGAGCTTGTAGTAACAATGCCTCAACTATAAAAACGTAAATAGTTAAACGTTCTGCATAGTTATTTACCTGGACTCCGTGGGGGCCTATTCTGTTGCGAGAGAGAAAATTAAGTATCAGACTAGCGAACTCATCAGGTACATCTTCCTGTATATGGTCCACAATGAAAGTTTTAATTTCATAAAGACGAATCTAGATTAAAGTAATTTAACATTAAGGAGTCATGTAAACCTGAATGGCATGGCCAGTATGCCTGACAACAACCATTTGAAACTTTCCTTGCATCTGACCTATTGTAAGAGATCTGTCATGACAACTAAAACCTCATCAACATATACCATAATGGGATTAAGCAGACTAAACAACCGCAATGAATTTGTCAGGTCTAAACAGAGATATATTCACCAAATCAGCTTTCCTTGAGGAAAAACCTACACAGTCCAATCAAATAATGTAGTAGACTGAAAATTCCTGTCTCCAGAGTTCATTGCATATTCTGACATTTTTATCAAAGCACAGTTATAGGTGTATATGGGCTATCGAAAGATGGTAAATAAAGCTGCAAATGATGAGAAGCAATATAAATTAAAAACCTGCAGTACATTGTCACTTGCAAGAATTATGGATTGAAAAATCTATCTTGTTTGGAGAAAGGACTCAACACTCTTAAGAAGCCTTGAGATGATAAGATCACATGCGAAGCTGCTTCCACATGAGTCTCAGGAGCTGTGCCTGTTATTATCTATCATCAATAATTAACTTGCTTAAAAGTAATAGGTACATCTCATTTGCTTACTTTGTGTATACTTCACTGGTTATTTTCTTAATATGGCTATCATAACTGGATAACGAACACAATTGCAAGTAAAACATCAAGGAAATAGTAAACTTAGAAGCAATAATAACAAGAGAGTTTGCCCACTGAATACTGTTCAATAGAAGTAAAGAATACAGATATATAAGTTGTGATAGCTATTAAATGCTTTCATTACAAATGTATTAAAACTAACCTATCCAGTCTATCAGCTCCCGCTAAAAGCAAGAGTTTTGGGACTGGGCATGATAAAAAAATATCTGAAAGGCCTTCATACCTGCAACAGAATTGACAGCCTCACCAACAGATTTTACAAGAATAAACTTCGCTACAGGAGCAACACAAGCTGACAAAAACTGTTAAGGTAAAGTAAAACAGGAGCAACTGCATGAGACAACGTTTGACAAGGGAATAAAATAGAAAAACAAAGAACAGTAATTTGGTGCTAAGCACATATATCAAAATAGTGCTACTGATTCAAATTAGAAAACCAAAGCGTTTTTCACAATTCTCTTGCATAAAGATCACTAATATTGTGTTAATTCTGATTGAAAGCTTATTGATAGAGTGCTAGAATCAGAAGAAGAATAAGAATAGTCCCATGTATACAGGAAACATGTTTATCAATGAAAGATGTCAAAATAGGTATACTCCCTAGAGACTTCCATTTGACGACACCACAAGAACCCACAAGTAATCAAGAGGATTAAAACAGTGCTACAGTGCTACTTCCAACAACAATTATGGAGAAAATGATACCAGCCTCTCCAATATTGTTCTGTTTCTTCGAGCGGTGTTCTGTAAATGTAACTGCATAAGAAAATCATAATGTGATAATGCTTGTTAGGCTAGGTACAGCATGAGATCTGAGCAGCGAAAAGTTAAATGGACTGAACATAATAGAACATACAATTCCAGATGGTTACACAATACCATTTCTTTGAGTCATCATACTTCAAAGTGGTGGGAACTGATACTCGAGCTGACTCGATGTTTCTTAAAGAGCCTCCTTTCACACTCCATTCAACCTATTGAAAGAAAAGGAAAAGACGGTATAAATTACTCAATGCCGTTAAACTCACAATTTGAATCTGAGATTGATCTCACGGTTCAAATATGTTGAAACGAGTCAGCTCATTCAGAAAACATAGAGAAGGTAAGATCGAGCTAAAATCATGTGTTGTGATTTTAAAGCGATTCTAACAATATCAGATTTCGGCCTTTTTTTAATTATTTTCATGGGCTAGAGAGTCCAAGTCCCAAAAAGTAAAAAATGATCCTTCTAATAAATCTATGCAGTTCAGGAAAAGACGAGAACTCAAAATTAAAAGACAATCTCTCTTGCATTCTTTTTTTCTTTTTAATCTATTTTCTGATTAACTCTCCCTCTCTCTCTCTCTCTCTCTCTCTCTCTCTGACATCATGTTTTCTTTTACTATGTGGCCTTCCTGATTATGCTAGTACGAGCTCAGATAAAGAATACTCTTGTCCTATTTTTATAAGTAAACGACGAAAAACACCAAAGTTTAAGATAGAATGCGAGACTACCAACTGAACAAAAAAATGTTGTCACACTGCAGTTAACTAGGTAGTAATCATTGTGGCTTTGTTATATCTGCTAATTGAAATAAAAGAAATCATGCTTTCCGTTTCCAATTTATTACTTGAAAGTCTCAGCTCTGTCGATCCGAAACAAATGATCGTATTCCAAAATCTTTTAATTGTGCTCTTAGTAGCATTTGTATATCTTGACGATGTAATTTCAGAATCTGTAGCGTAGTTTCTTCAAGGCACAGGTTCTAATAGCGGGTCAGGGAAATTACCTCATGACTTTTTCTAGCTTTGTCGAAGCTTTTCATAGGATTAATTAAATAACGTACATTGTCAAATCTTAGGATTTTACGCTTCGACCTTACAATACGATTTTATGACCCTCTCATCAATCTTGGATGAAAATGGGATTTTGACCATCTTGAGATTGCATTAGAACTTTTTTCTATCGAGCTTATGCCACTCGAATATTTCTCAGGAAATGAACTTGCTCTTTTCCAGGTAGATCATGTCACGTACGTCGTAGCAGTTTAGAATTGGCATAAAGTATGCTGAGTAAAAAAATATAAAAAAATCAGAGGAGCATTATGGCACAAAAAGACTGCATATAATGGGGATTGAGTTTAGAGAAGATCCTTGCCTACGGTATTCTCCGCTAATGTTCACTGTCATCATTGTCGTTTTTTTTCTCTCGTTAAACACGTTTCCACAGTTTTATGTTGGTTCACGAACTTGAATAATACTAAAGTTTCCCTGATTAACAGATCCTGGATGTTAAATGGTCCAAGATATATCAGCGATAACGTTTTTGATAAAAACATGTCTATTTCCAACTAATGCAGCACCTAGATTTCCGATCTTTCAAGAGATACGTCATTAGTTTAAGGCCGCAGCGGAAAGAAGTAGGAATATATCACAAGTAACTACATGGAAAAGTTTGACCCAAAAAAATACCTACATGGAAAAGAGTTTGAACCTCAGCTAAAGGAGCATCACCAAAGAGCAACAAGTAATTGTAGAGGTGATAAATAAAAAGAAGTCCAAACATACTGCTTTGTCAATGTTAGAGAAATGCTGCATCCTGCTTGATAGGATTTTCTGCATGTGAATCAATGAAGCCATGGCTGTACCCTAAAACAACTCTGTCACTCAGCTGTCATTTAATAAGTAATTTAAAGAGTGGATATCTTATATTGCCCAGTTACAAACCACGCAAAGCAATGAATAGTATTGTACCTCCACCACATCCACAACAACCAGCCCAGCCAAGGTAGGAAGTGCTTTCTTTGCAGCGACATGGACAGCTACAGAGCCTCCCATACTGTTTAACATGCACAAAGCAGCCCACTAAGGTAAAAATGGGTGAAAGTAGAATTCTGAAGGATGCAAGCTTCCAATATTTCAGATGATATGATCCAAACAAATAACTGAAGTTGACAAGTGAGAATCATAATGCTGATTTCATGCACAGTATGCAATAGGGCTATAAAAAGGCAGGGAAGCAAGATAGTACAAATCGACCACATATTAATCAGGTCTCGAAGTACTGTTTCAAGACAGTGAACAGTACTCGCGAACAGCAAACTTAGTGTTAGGCTGAATTACGATGGTATGGAGAAATTGATGAAGGTTTGTAGGAAAGGTTTGGTTGAAATTATTGGGATTGAGTAAGGGCTTTTGGAAGGAAATGGTCACAAATCTTTAGGCATCATACCCAATGTTTTGTAGCCTCACTCCACACCAAGGGTACTTAAGAATCACAATTATAAAAATGACTTGCAACACCCAACTTAATCGCAAACAATTCTAAAATCTAAATCTTATTATAAATGAACAATAACAATCCCTTTTGACCCGAAGAAGAGTACACGCAAGCCAGGATAAACCAAAGGGCCTTAGCCCAACCACTATGGTGGACTAGCAAAATGAACAACAACAACCCTACTCCCAGTTAAAAACAGGAAATTCTTGAATCACACATAATATCCTACTTCTAATAAAGTAGGAAACATGGTATCTCCAAATAGGAAAAGAAGATTTATTCAAATCCTAATATTATGCTAGCTCTAATCCCAGCTTAGCAAGCCTTTTTGTAGGTCCTCAATGGAGTTGCCCGAGTTTGTCATTAGAGAGTAAACTTCCTGATAATCATTTCACAGGATGATCCACCCAAAGTTCTGAGTCCAAGGTCAATGTATATGAAAAAAAGAAAAGAAAAGAAAAGTACTTTGACCGATTAAATTTGCTTCCATGAAGGTATTACTTAAGAAAAATATCAAAATATACACTCAATCCCCCATTTCTGTACAAACCTTACCCCTGCTCAGACCCCATTAACCAGTGTTTCAAGCAAAACTGCACTACAACTCCTCGCTCTAGGGCACAAGTTAAGTCAAGAACCAGAGGCAGTCTTCATGACTCCTGTCTCTTTGTTCCCCACACATATTTCAACAGATTCCATATTTATTCCCACCCAACCTACCAGTTCTCGTACTTGATAGGAATGGATAAACAATTTACAATCAGTAAAATTTCACACTAACTAGTAACGGACAGAGTCAAACACAACAGTGCCTACACGTTATGGTGACTCACAAATACAGAAAGAACTGAGGAATGAAGGAAATCAATAATGCAGAAGGCACACCAAATGTTCAAAAGTACATTGCCCTTCCACCAATCAAATATCCCTTTGGACCGTGATTTCTGAAGAGTCTGAAAAATCTAAAGAAAGATATGAAACCTGTGGCCAACGAGCACAATTGCTGGTGGGGACTCTCCATACATTCTCTTTAAGATAGCCAGAACGTCATTGCATAAAGTCTGGAAAATCGAATGCAATTCAAAAGAAGATATTTTAGTGCACTGAATAATTCTCCCCATAAGGATATATACACAATAGTTATAGGAAGGGAACTTAGGATTTAACAAGCTAGTAGATCAACTGAAACCGGTCCTCATCCAAAACCCAAAGATACGATTTATACCTCAATTGATAGGTCAAGTTCATTTTCTGTGCAGGACTTGCCATGTCCTCGCAAGTCCACTGCAACCACGCGGGCTTTCTCCTTGATTTTACTAGCAGATAATGCAAATGAAAGCCTAAAGAAACCAAGAAACCCAAATCAATACACAGTCCATATTAACAAAATGAATGAGGTACATAAACTAAAAATTCAATGCTGCGAACAAACACCGAAAAAGTCAATAGATGATGGGTATAGAACAAGGCCCGGTTCTATGCATATCGTCTTAAATAAACCAATCCACAAACGAAGCTGTGATCCTCAGCAAAATAGCAGGAAACGAGACGTACGTATGACTCGATCATGCAGAGAATGATTGAACTCTTTTAAGAAAAAAAAGTTCACTAACAGACTAAATTCAGGAGCAATCTCTTGGGGAAACCAGAGGGGGGCTTACCCAGAGTAGCCACCTCCATGAAGGCAAAACACTACTGGTCCTTCTTCCCCAGCCGTATAAACATGGAAGCTCTAAAATCCAAAAGGGCAAATAATACGAGAACAAACAAAAAAAGAATTGAATCAACAACACAACGAAAAAGCAAAGCACAAAAACCTCGAATCTGATATTACTCGACAGATTACTCACGTCATTTGATTCTGGTATGACAAGATCCTCCTCTCTGTCGAAATACTCATTCCAACCGACAGGCGAGTACTTCTTCTGAGAACTCCTGTCAATCGAACAGACAAAAAGATCCATTTCAACACTTCCTGGAAACAATCTAATCCTTAAGAAAGGCCGAGACGATCGAAGCGCAGAGCGAGCGAAGGAGAGTCGGAAGAAGCTCACTGAGAAGGAGGGCGGTGCGGGAGAGAAGCGAAAGCGGATTGCTGGCTCTGAGGCTGGCCTTGCTCTGCCGAGGCATCGTCCTCAGGAACAGCACCGAGGTGCGACGAATCCATTTTTGGCCGATCTCTCGATCGATCGATCGATCGGTGAGAAAGAGAAGACGATCAAGCGATGGCTCGCTTCAAGGGTCTCGTGGAGAAGCGCGCTGGTTTACGGCCCTCTTCTAAGGAAGGTTACGGTGACATTAAGGGCGGGCATGCCAACACTTCTGCATAAGAAATTAATTTCTCGCCAGAACTTAATTTTTCTACTTGTGCTCAGAAGCAGAATCATATTTCTTCTTCTTTTTATAAGTTAATTTCTTATCAAAGAAATTCATTTGGTAAGTTTAAAAATTTCTACTTCTGAAACATTATTAACACAAAATCTTTTACGAAAAATTATTATCGACGATTGAAATTTTTTTACTTCATTTTTAATTTTTTATTATTAAAAGATAATATTTACTTTTTTACTCCGGCGGCCGGCGGTAGTCGTGGTGTGGCTGTAGTCAGCGGCTAGCGGCGATCGGTGGAAGTCAGTGGTGGTCGGTGGTTAGCAGGGGGTGGGGGTAGCGGTGGGCGGCGGCGATGATCGCGACGATGGTGCGACGGTGGGTGGTAGGCGGCGGCGGCGGGTGGTGGGCAGCAACTGGCAAAGGTCGGCAGTGGGCAGCGGTAGGCGGAGGTCAGCGGTGGTCGGCGATCGCGGCGAGGTGCGACGGTGGGTGGTTGGCGCCGCGGGGGTGGGGGGGACGGCTGTGGGCGGCAATGGAGGATGCGTGGTTGGGAAATAGAGGCGCCGAAAATGAAAAGAGGCCAAAGTGAGAGAGATATTGATGTTGAGAGATTTCTACTTCTAAAATAGAAGTAACTTTTTTTAACTTTTGGAATTGGCTCAAAAATAACTTCAGAAGTAAAAATTTGCTTTAAAAGTAGAAATGTAATGTAGCGTAACCAAATGGATTTCTGCTTCAGAAGTTGCATTACCAAATAGATTTCTGCTTGAGAAGCACTTCTGAAGCAGAAATCCATTTCTAGAAGTGTTACCATGCGCGCCCTAAGGCTGCGTATGGTAACGCTCCAGAAAAAGTGTTTCTGTTCCCAAAGTGTTTCGGGAATACTTTGGGAACAGAAACGCGTATGGTAAGAAAGTGTTTCCAAAGTGTTCCGAGAACACTTTTGGAGCAGAAACAAGAAACAAAAAAAACTTGCTTCTGTGTTTTCGAAACACTTTTTAGAAACATATTTAGAACATTTTTTAGAAACAATTGGGAACACTTTGTTCCCAAAGTGGCGTCGGTCACCGCCGCCGGTCATCGGAGAAAAATGAAATAAAATAAAAAATACTTTTTACTAATAAAATATATTTTTTGAATAAAAATAATTAAAAATGAAAAAAAATGAAAAAAATCCTAAAAATTTTATTAAAAAAAGGAAAAAAATTTCATACTGCATGAAAGTATTTTAGTAATATCTTTTTTTATTTTATTTGCCGCCGCCATCTGCCGCCGCCGGCCAGTTGTCGCCGTCCGCCGCCGGAGAAAAATGAAATAAAATAAAAAAATACTTTTTAATAATAAAATATATTTTTTGAATAAAAATATTTTTAAAATATTTTTAAAAAAATACAAAAATCAGAAAATTTAAAAAAAATAGTAAAAAATATCATCTTGCATGAAAGTATTTTAGTAATATCATTTTTTATTTTATTTACCGCCGCCGCCCGCCACCCCTGCCGCCGGAGAAAAATGAAATAAAATAAAAAATAATTTTTAATAATAAAATATATTTTTTGAATAAAAATATTTTAAAAAATTTAAAAAATGAAAAAATATCAGAAAAATTTAAAAAAAATAAGAAAAAATTTCATATTGCATGAAAGTATTTTAGTAATATCATTTTTATTTTATTTACTAATTTTTTTAGAAGTTACCGTGGGTGGAGGAATTTTGTTGAGGATATGTCCTTTATGCAATTACTAAACGTGTTTCTGTTCTTTTTTTGTTCCAGGAATAGAATTTTTTTGCAGTTACCAAACGCGTTTCTGTTCCCAAAAATCGTTGCTTGGAACAGAAACAGAAAAAAGTGTTTCTGTTCCAAAAGTTGTTCCGAGGACAGAAACGTTACCATACGCAGCCTAAATCTCTCACCCTCGCTTGATCATCCAATTAGACCTGGATTATGCTATTAAAAAAGAGATTTAAGTGGTTACAGAAATAGAGGGATTAAAGTGAAAGATTTGGACAAAATCTTCTTGAAAATGATAAAATGAATGAACGAAACATATTTTAGTCGTCCACCACGATATGGGAAAACTCAAAATCAAAATCCAAAGTGCCTTTATTTTCTCAAATAAGAGCATGAAGTGCCCATATTATTTCAAAAAAAAGGCTTGACCAATGACATTCTCGTCATTTATTTTATTATTTTATTGTTTTCCTTTTATTCTTTCTTTTTTTTTCTTCCTTTTCGCTGATGCCCGGCCATGCCGATCACCGGCGAGGGCTGCTCTCGCTGGCCATAGGCAAGGCCCACCCACTGTAGATCTGGGCGGGGGCGACCTTCGCCCTGCCTAGCCAAGGCCGCCCTTGACGACCCCAGGTGAGGCGAGCCCTCGCTCAATCAGGCAAGGGCTGCCTTCGTCGGGCCATCGCCGACCACAACAAAGGAAGGAAAAAGGAAAAAGAAAAAAAAAATCAAAAAAGTAACTTACGAGAATACCCTTGGACAGGCCATTCTATGACTCTTCATGCCTTTATTTGAAATAAGGTTTACTTCAGGTCCTTATTTGAGAAAATGATGGTATTTCAGGCTCTTATTTGAAATTTTTCCCCATGATATTTTGACATAATTTATTGTCGATAATGTAAATGTTTTTCATTGAATAACTATTTCAAACGATACAAGCGATTATCTTTTTATGAAAATATTTTCATACCATTTCTTTTTTCGGATTACACTCACTATCTCAAATTTTGGATCGAACGAATCCATTGACACAAATAGTTCATGGGAGAAAATTGAATTATTTGGGCCTTGGAGGATTAACCGGGCGAACCGCTAGTAGGTCATAAGCGTTTATAATGTAAAATTGATTTTCGAGAAAGATCTTTCGGGTCTAGTCAGACCATTCCATTATATTGACAATTTCAAAAATCTGTTCATACTATACCATGAGCCTAATATAGTATGATAGCGGTCGGGCAAGTATGCCCCCAATTGTCTGGTGGTTCAGGACATCTCCCTTTCAAGGAGGCAGCGAGATTTTCGGCGAAACAAAGGGAACCCATCAATTTGGGCAATCGAATAAATTGAATGAACTGTTTAATTTCAACTAGATCAAGTCCCACGAGCTTATACGCATGCTTGCTGAGCTACTCGGTGCCCCAAGCATGGTATGGTCTGATTTCTAACTGAAGTAAATGCTGGATGATTCTTAAGTTTGATATCTATTGTCAACTGCTTTTGATGTCTGTCGTTGATTTCAGTCAATATTTCATTACATACACCCTGCTTGTTACTTTGGACTGTATTCATGGTAGAAATTCTTATGCACGGTCAAGCTTAAGTAAGTTGTTAAAGTACATAAACTCCCGTGCTCTGCGAATGTGAACGTTCTCACTGACTTGGAGAACCGGAAAAATGGGACATTGATTTAGCGTACTAATGTTAGGTACTCTCTGTGTTTTGAGTTATGCTTAGTGTTTCTATTTCGAAAGTAATAGGGTTAATACAACGAAAAATCTCAAACTAATACACTTGTGACAAATTTACCCAAAATTATTTTTTCGACCACCAAAAACCCCAAACTGGTACACATGCGACAAATTTACCCTTTATTAGTTTCTATTAAATTAGATTAATACCACGAAAACCCCCAAATTGATACGCCTGCAATAAATAGAGGGTAAAAACCCCAAACATGTACATCCGGCAATTGTTACGTGTCATCTAACTCAGCAATTTAACGATAAAATTTAATGAAAACTAACGGATGGTAAATTTGTCACATGTGTACCAGTTTGGGGTAAATTTGTCAAAGATGTACCAATTTAAGATTTTTGGTGGTCAAAAAAATATATTGGGATAAAATTCTCACATATGTATCAATTTAGAGTTTTTCGTGGTATTAACCCAAAGTAATATGATGAACCATCTTTTGTCTTCAGAGTGTCTTCCCTCTTAAGGTTATTGTGATTTATCTTTACAGGGTGGAGAGCTTTGTTCTCTGCTATACGACTTTGATATTTTACAGAACGGTTTAACTGCTGAGATGGCAGACGGAATTGGCAACTTTGTAAAGGAAAGGGGTCCATCTCTGGAGTTGCTGTCGAATTACAGTTTTGTTTGTGAGGCGTAAATTTGCTGAGAGGGTCTCATTGCTGAATTGACTGCATCCTGATAGAATAGGAGGCAAATTAATGCACATAGAAAATCTAGAACATAGTTACAGAACGTGTTAAAACACTCGGGAAAAGTGTTAAAAAAAGTCATAAATCGATTGTATTTGTACCAATTCAGTCCTAAAACTTTTTTTTAGTGCCAATTCATTCCTAAACTTTTCATTTTTGCCAATTCAGTCCTAAATATTTTGCATTTGTACCAGTTGAGTCAATCCGGCCAATTTTGGCCGGAAATAGCTAACGTGGACGTCGGTTGAATAGCTGAACGTGTTAAAACACTCGAGAAAAGTGTCAAAAAAGTCATAAAGCTGTTGTATTTGTGCCAATTCAGTCCTAAAATCTTTTTTTAGTGCCAATTCAGTTCTAAACCTTTTTGGTGCCAATAAAATCCTAAACCTTTTGCATTTGTGCCAATTCAGTCTTAAACCTTTTGTATTTGTGTCACTTGAGTCAATCCGGCCAATTTTGGCCAAAAATCGCTGACATGGATGTCGGTTGTCCTACGTGGCACGGCTAGCGCTGACGTGGACATTTGTACTATTATTTAATTTCTGGCCAAAATTGGCCGGATTGACTCAAATGGCACAAATACAAAAGGTTTAAGACTGAATTGGCACAAATGCAAAAGGTTTAGGATTTAATTGGCACCAATAAAAGGTTTAGAACTGAATTAACACCAATACAAAAAATTTAGGATTGAGTTGGCACTAAGAAAAAATTTAGGACTAAATTGGCACAAATGAGATAGGTTTAGGACTTTTTTGACACTTTTCCCTAAATGACTATATGTCCAGTTGTGAATAGTGATGGACTAAACAATTGCATGGCCTGAGATTTTCCACATCATTCATTCTTCTTGTAATCTGTCTTTTGAATGTTGGGATATAGATGAACAAATGTGGAGGAGAAGGAAGGAGGGAGATGAGAGAAAGTTCACCTCATAATCTCTGGTGTTCAGTTTCTAAAGCAGTCCATCATCCTTGTGTCACGGTATGGAGGTTTTCAAACTCGAAGGACCGCGAACCATGCAAGAAGAGCGGATGTCTCTACCATTAGAACGAAGAAAGAACAACGGTTGTAACTGAGGCAGTCTTTGTATATATAGGAGACCCCTCTACCTCATTTGTACCACACTTAATAGAATCGAGCTTCTACGATCCTTGTGAGTGAGTTCGCCGCACGGGCGAGGGAACGCTAATGATTTACCGATTTCGTACGTCTTGGATGACTCACTTCACCCTGTCAAAGAAAAGCCCGATGACCTTCAGAGGGAAGACAGAAGGATCGTATTACATGTAAGTACAGACTTAAAATACTAATAATCTAACACTAATACCCAATCTCAGAAGATGCTATTACGTGTAAGTACAGACTTAAAATACAGATAATACCTAACATTAATACCCAATCTCTGGTTCTCCAAGTCAGTGAGAACACAACAGTCGCAGAGCAAGGGAGTTTAGAAACTTTTTTTTGGCCAAAAGTTTACAAACTTTAAAAGCTTTCTAAAGCATGACTTGAATGCCAGGATATAGATGAACAAATGTGGAGGAGGAGGTGGAAGATGGGACAGTTCACCTCATAATCTTGTTCAGTTTCTGAACCAATGCCACGTGTCGCAGTATGGAGGTTTTCAAACTCGAAACACCGCGAACCATGCAAGACTATGTACACAGGACAAGGATTGAAATTCACCAAGCGCATGGCGCGTGGATGTGTGTTTCCATTCTCAAATTCAAGCTATCGGACATGCCGCACAATAATACCGTCTCAAAGGAGATGTTTCCCGACGTCTACTTACCAATAAACAAATAAGCAAAATCAACCAAAGAGGACAACATACAAATATTTATTAACAAACTTTCAGGAAAATGTGAGCTATTTAGGGCATGTTTGGTAACGTTTTCATTTCTCTAAAGTGATTCTGATTAGAATCATATTTTCTGATTCTGTTCCTTGGATGATTTTTAGAAAATCAGAACGCGTTTAGTAACTGCACAAAATTTATGTTCCCGAACAGAAACGCGTTTGGTAACTGCACAAAATTTTAATTCCAGGAAACAACCAAGTGGCGAGAATTCTTTTTTTTTTATAAATATTTCATCTTTTTTAAAATCATTTTTAACTTTTTTTAATTTTTTTAAAAAAATTACATTTTTATAATTTCCCCCCATTTTTTATTTTTTAATTTTTTTTTTCATTTTTTATATTTTTAATTTCCCCCTTATTTAAAAAAAATTTAACTTTTACCGTGAACTTCGGCGACCTCCACACCGTCACCGGAGCCTCAGCCATCGCCGGAGCTCGCCGCACATGTCGACTCTCCCCCCGGGGCCTTATACTCTGTTTTCTTTCACCGTGAACTTCGGCTAAGTTTGGTCGGGACCAAACCGAGCCAAACCAAGTAGATTACGTTGTTGCCTAAGGTCTGGGTAGTCACATTTGAATGGCCGTTCGACTCGGTTTCGTGCGTGAAGCTTCGACTTAGCCTTTTTCGGCGTTTTTTGTTACCGCATGCCACGTGTTCGATAATATGCCATGTTTGGACCAAGAACAGCCCAGACCGTGTTTTTGAAGGCAATGTTCGATATGTTTCCGTGCGATTTTAGTGATTTTTCTTGGTTAGGGCCGTTGCTCGCATGTAGTACTACGTGTCCATGTGCTCGTTTGTTGTTGGTTATGCTCGTGGGTCAAGATAATAGGCCATGAAAATGTCTATTTAAACCAAGCATGTCTGTGATTGATTAATTTTCCAAGTGTTGGCCGTGCGCGAAGGCTTCTTCGTGGTACGTTTTTGACACGGACAGCTAACCATTTTCCGAGCCACTTGACATTTTGAAAACCCCATGTTACGTAATTCCCTAATACCAAACGTTTTACTTAGACAACGCACGGGGGAGAGGTTTCGAGGTTTGAAACCAGGCACACAACCTGTTTGTGCGCCTGGGTTCAAGCCCAGATTTCGAAAAAAAAAACAGCTCAGGTTCGTGTCTCTCGACGAATTTTCCTTCGCGTTCGTGTACCATCTTGTCCTTGTTTTTGGTCAGTGTTGTTCCCAGTATGTTCTAGTTTGATCTGCCGGTGGTCGCGTCCGGGGGTTGAGAAAAGCGGGCCAGAAAACCCCTTCGTGGATTGCCTTTTTGGTGAAAAATACAACCAAGTCTTTCAAGACAATCAAAACCGGTTTTTCCTTAGGGTCCTTTGCCATGTTTTTGTGCGATTCGTTCGCGTTTCTTTGGTCCGTACCATTCTTGATTTGCTATAGTTTGCATCCATGCACGGACTTGCTGCTGGTCGTGTCCGAGAAGTCGGGAAGTAGCGCGTTAAAACCTCTTGCTAAGCTGTTGGTTCTTGGAAAGTCTATAAAAAGCACCCTTTTTTAGAAAATTCAAAGGATGGTAAGATTGTGTCATTTTAGACCAACCTGGCGGGTCGGGTCACCTGGTCTGAATTTTTTTTTACTAAATAAAAAATAAAAATAAAAAAGAAATAAATAAATATTAAAAAAATTCGAAAAAAATAAAAATAAAAATCATAAAAATTTCAGAAAATCATTAAAAAAAAATGGAAAAATTGCTAGATTAGCTTTATTTACCTGGTTTCAACCCTTGAAACTCCTGAAAATGATGATTTTGCCCTTTTGGGCAAATTATCCCAAAATTGTTCTAAACTTTAATCATACCATTCTCTGAGCTCCTAGACTTTACTAGGGATGCCATGCTTGATTTGATGTGTTTTTATCTGCACGTCATTGACTTTTTGATTGCGCACTTTATACGATTTAATTGTGATTGATAAAATAGACTCACGCATGCACGAGCACGTAAGTGAAACACCCAACTCTCGTACCGAAAAGGCATCGGGGGAAACACCGACGTAACCAAGTCCCCGGACCCCTAATATCTAGTTGCGAGAATCGAACGGCTTCTCTCGATCGCTATATAAAATTTCCGATCTAACTTCTCAAACACCGGTGGCGACTCTTTTTGCATGTAAACATACACATGCCACTCAATCACACTAAGATTAATTTCGATTTCTCCCGCCGCGATTTGATATGGGCATGAGAGCGCCCGAGCCAAAGCCCGTCTTCGAGGCTTGGCAATCCACCACTCGATACGTAGAAATCAAGGTGGGTCGCGACGTTAATTTTGGCTGGAATATCTCGCCGGATGCACTTAAGTGATCATTTTTTCTCTGATTTGGCATTTAAATGATCTGGCGAAAATTTTTGACATTAAAATGAGCGTCGTACATAATTTTTGACACTTTTAGGGTTCTTCTCCCGTTTCCTTTTGGATAGACAGATATTGGACTTTTTCTAAATCCCCAATTAAGTCAAGGAGAAAGAAAACAAAAGAAAGCTGTGAAAAATTCTGAAACGGGGCAAGTCAATCTCCCAGTTTCCTCAATTGAAAGTGGTGGCTGACAATAGACCGTTAATATTGAAAATTAGAGCCGTCAATATGGGTCTATGACCCATTTCTGACCCATATTTTACATAAAATGGGTTCTACATGGGTTTCTTAGCTTTTAGAGAGTCTGCTAAATATGGGTTCAAAAAATTAAAGTCAAATTTGATGGGTCGAAAATGGGTTATATGTGAAACCCATTTTGGACCCATATTCGACCCATCATCAAAAGATTAAGTATGTTGTACTTGGGCAGCCGACCACCGCCAGCCGCCACCACCGACCACCTCCGGCAATCGACTGCCGCCACCGTCACTGCCGTCGCTGGCCGACCGCAGCCGCCCGACCACCGCCGCCTACCCCGTCGCCATCCATCGCCGCCACCCGACCACCACTGCCCACCGCCACCCATCACCTGGCGACGGCCGCCGCCGCCGCCAACTATCTTCAGTTCATCCTAATCCTAATCCTAATCCTAAAAAGGATTGAAGGATTGCCATTGAAGAAGATCAGAACTCTCGCAGCGAAAGCATATACCAAGCAGATCATTAATAAGAAGCTATGGCTACTGATTCGATGACTAACATGGAGGAAATTCACAAGCGAGGAGCTATAATCCCCATCCAACATTTGCAATCAAAGAAGAAATTGGAACATATCAAGCCTGAAAAAGCTCATCTCCAACCCCTCGTCCCTTGATGCCAAGCCTGTTCCACTCCCCGTTTAGCAAGAAGCTCTTCGAAAACGGCCAGTAGCAGAACACGAGTCGGTGCTCAGTGGCCAGTGCCCACATCCCTCACACCGACTTCCATCCCCTTCCCAGCTCTCGACCCGCCTCACCATCTCATCGCTCATCCATCGGAGCCGCGACAAGTGCCCAAGGTTTCAACTCGTGATAGCGTACTAATTTAATCAGATTGGAGGCAGGAGTGCTATGACAGCGGAGCGACCGCCATCTTCTGGTGGTTTGATAATGCAGAGTGTTGGTCGCCCACGGCGCCGCTTCCTTCGGCTCCAGAAGCGAAGACCCGGTTCTCGGGATCCTCGACGGGGAGGTCGAGGTTGACCGTGCGGACGATCAGGGGGAATGTGGGCACGGTGGAAAGGGTGGCGTTAGGGTTTTGCGGCGGCAAATTTGGTCGTGACGAGCGAGCGGACCGAGGAGAGAGAGGGACGATCGTGAGAGATGAAAGAGAGAGACGAAGAGAGAGACCTGTTTCGCCTGGCTAAATGGGTCAAATATGGGTTATAAGCAAACCCATATTTGACCTGTTTTTCATGCTTTCATTTTTTTCTTAACCCACTTAGGCCCATTTTATAAAAAACGAGTTACCCATATAGCTCTGGGCCTCTTAAAAACGAGTCACAAAATGGGTCTTGCACTATATTAAAGTATCTTAATAGTATCATTTTTTTTATTTACTAATTTTTATTGTTTAATTTTATTTTTTTATTTGAAGTGAATTTTTTATCCAGGTAACATATACATGTGAAAGCTTAAAATAGGTTAAGTAAATTGTATAGATTTTCCTAAAATATTAGTGTGTATTGGTAATATGGGTCAAAACGGATCGGGTCGGGTATGAGTCAGTTGCGGGTCAGGTCGGGTATGAGTCATTAAATATAGGTCAAAACGGGTTAGATGGGTCAATATGAGTCGGACCGTATTCGACCCGACCTAAACCCGACCCTACCCACCCATTTGACACATCTATTGAAAATTAACGGGACGGGGATATTAGGATGGCCTCACCATTCACCGAATCTTTTCCGAAAGTTGTGCCTAAAAAAACCAAACAAGAACAAATCTTCTTCTTTATGCCTCCACCCAAGGCCAACTTGCTAGTTTTTATGACTCTGGCTGGATGAGATTAGACTATACGAAAGACAACTTATACATTTGCCAGTGATCTTACTTTAGTTATTAATTAGTAATTAATTTCAATTTGAGACTAATGGGGCATCTATCACGATTTGGTCAGCGATGGGTAAAGTGTATTAATACATCGTGCCCTTTAGACTTAATGGATTCCATCCACTCTTAAGTACGAATCAAAAGATAAAGGCAAATTGAAGATAAAAACAGAATGATGGAAATTAGGACTAAACATGATGATTTGCATTAACAACCCTTCTTAATTAAATATATGAGTGAAGGATCTATTCGATAATTTCTTTTATTATCTTGTTGTGGTCAAGCCGACCTCATCGGTCGGCGGTGGTCCCTCATCGGAGAGATATAAATTGACGACTCGCGGTTCGCTTCTTTCTCCGGTTTTCATAGAACAACTTGGGGCTTGAGCTCGGATTCGAAAAAAAAAAAAAACCCATTATTAACCAAGAATCGAGAGGTCCTTTGTCATAACCGGTGTATCGCCGACATGGACTGAAAGTTCGTCGTCGACTCGATTTACGAGGTTCATTAAAAAATAACTGATATTCCCTCAAAATTTACATCAAACAGATGGAAAATGAAAAGATAGGAATCATTTGAGTCCACGACAGCGATACACTATTTTATGCTCCGTTTATTTCGCGAAAAATGATTTGAATTATTTTCTTACCAATGATAGCTTGTATTGCTTTAGATGTGTCAAACGGGTAGGTCGGGTCGAGTCGAAAATTGTCCGACCTATATTGACCAATAAAAAGTATTCTTTTATTTTTATTTTCTATTTTATTTTCCATTTTTCCCTCCGAAATCTGGCAATCAGTGGCGGCGCTAACATTTTTTTATATTTTTTTAAATTTTATTTTCATTCTTTGTTTTACTTATAAAAAATAAAAATCATAAAATATAAACTAATGTACTTCTACAAGTCGAACCCAACTAATGACTTAATTTTTTAGATGGGTCGAAAATAGATTCAACTGTGTAATCCATTTTTGACCAATCTGATTCAATTTTAACTTTTTGGATTCAATTTCACTTGGCCCTTGAAAACTTACAACCCATATACAACCTATTTGTACAAAGTACGAGACGAGTCACAAAATGGGTCATGGACCCATATTGACGACTCTAATCGCTTGTAATTATAAGTTAATGTAAATACTTTTCATTAATCTAATAACTTATGACTAAATATTTTCGTGAACAATAATTTTTTTTATTCAATTATCTTTATGAATGATATAAGTAATTAAATTTTTATAAATATTTTTTAAATAATTTATTTTATTTGCTAAACAAATAAAGTGTTGCAGGAAAAACTTTCGTAACGGTGGCCAACCAAAAGTCTCGACATGGTTGTTGGCGTCTGTGGACCACGAATCATATGGGCTCGAAGCGCGGTCAAACCAAAGGTACGTACGTTCTATGAATTGCGGGTTTTTTTTTTTTAAATTTTTTTGGACGCATAGATGATGCATAAGCATAGGACGCTAAGGATGGTCCAACCACTAGCCGAATCATTTCGTAAAAATCTACCTAAAGATTTAAACCGCAACGAATCTTCTTGGCGGATGGATGAGATTAGACCATAGGAGGAAAGGCGCTTTCATTAGATATCCACCGGTCAATAATTTCAAATGTAAGGCTATCGAGATTTGGTCTACCATAGGTCTAATCCGCATAATGACAAGTGCCGATTGTTCGATAAGATAATTGCGAAAATTTGATCATACTTTACAAGTAAATGAGAAAAGTGCGATGGAAGTTCTAAAATTCTTTGTAAATTAAGCCATAAAAGTTTCAAAAAGTTTAATCATGTCGTAAAACTTGTTAAATGGATGCAATCAGATCCTTCCTTTAACTCCGTCTAACTTGATTAATGAAAAACGCCAACGTGACTTTTTATTTATTTATTATTTTCTTCCTCCTACGTGGATAAAGATAAAAGGACAAGGGCAAAACGACGTCGTTTTAGTTCAAATTTGATTTTTTAATGTAAATATCGTGCAAATTAAATTTAAAAAAGGGGAAGAAAGCTTTTTTTTTTTTTTAATTTGGTCTATTTTTTTTACCTAATTTAAATAATATTTGGATTAAGAAAATTGATTTGGACTAAAACGACGTCGTTTTGGCCTTGTCCTTTCATGGTTTAGCCACGCCAACACCAAGTATGAGGGAGAAAATAATACAAAAAGTCACATCAACGTTTTCCGTTATTTGACAATTTTTTTTTCCGCTAGCCAAATGGAGACATAGATGCTGTCAACGAGTAGAGAATTTCCTATTTTTATACTCCTCCGGAGACTTTTATGCTTTTTAGGGTTTCAAGTATTATTTAGAATTCCCTGCTTTTTGAGATTTCAATTTTTGCTTATGATTAGGATTTGATTGTTTGCATTTTTCATTCTAATAATGTAATTCATTTGATTCCATTCAGTAAAATCACAAATTTATTTTTATTAATTAAAAATTTTAGGATTCAATTACATATTCGCGGTAAATTTTAGAAGTTTAGTGAACTTATTTCTAAATAAATATGTGAGTTGAAGGATCTGTCCAATAATGAATGCCTTTTGTTGTACTGGTGTGCTCACACGGACCAGCTCAGCGGTGGTCACTGGTCACTGACCGGCGAGATATAGTTGGCAACTCCCAGCTCCAATTCTTTCTTCTTCTTCTTGTTCTTGTCTCCGCTGATGCAAACGCAGTCCTCTCTGTATGCGAGGTGAGCGTCCAATGTTCTTCACTTGCAATCTTTTCCCTTTTCGAACTCTCGTGCAATCGCGCACCGTTCATACCTGAAATCTCGCAGTTGTTGATTGATTCGCTCTCTGAACTAAGAGGCTCGTGAGCTACCCGTATGCTATCTGATGCTTCGATTGGTTACATTCTTCGTTCATTTCTATGATCGGTGATCTGTTTGAGGTTCTTGTAGCACCGACGGGCGGAGTTTTGGACTTCCGATCGGGTCCGTGATTCACGCGATCTGTGGGGATTTTTGTTACAACTTTGTCCGCTCAGTGCTGGTAATAGAGGTGGGTGGGGTGGGGTGGGGGGAGGTGAAAAAAGAGGTCTATTGAGATGGAACATGTTAAGAATACGGTGATACTTGATATGTGTTTGTTGTTAATAGAGGAGTTCAGATTCACGAAGGATTTGGACTTATGAGAGAGGATTTCTCAAGTTTCGGTGATGAAGTATGTCCAGTAGTTATTATTAGCAAAAAGTGGAATACTGTTTGGTCTGGACTTACAGTAGTAATGTGTGGGCTAATCATAATGCAGGAAAATGTGTGGGGTTCGAGGTTATAAGTCTTTTTATGGATGCGGAAAAATCATCTCGATACTGATAGGATTATAGAAGAGGCCGGTTGACACTTAAAATCGCTACTTCTTTTGTTTAGTTCTCTGCATGAACTTCGCTAAGGATGTCCGTTGACTCATGAGGTTTTTTAACATGGTTGAGCAATATTTGAGTAGAACCCATCTATGGCCAAGCTTGGTGGATTTGAGCCTGAGTTCTTATTTTTCACCCATGATTTACTCGTGAAACATGATCTTAATGCTCCTTTTAAGTTTGATCCATTTCTGCTTCAGTGCCTTGCGAGGAACATTCATTCCTCTTCTTTGCTCTCTTCATATGTCTGTTGGCTAAAGCTGAAGTGGAGAGATTTGTGCACACATTGCTGCCTTTGCTGATTCGTTTCAAGAGCTCGTAAGTTCTCCCCTCAAGTTTCAGTGACAGATGGAGAATGGTATAAGAGAGAATGGAGAAAAAGAAAGATTGGATGGTTCTTCTCGACACAAGGTGTGGCCTTCATTTCATCAAGGCCCTTTTCTTCTGAATGAAGGCTATTTTTTTGTTCCACCAATTTTTCAGCTTCTGTCTTTTCTACTTATATGATAAAGATATTAATATTCTTCACGTTCAGGTTCCATGTTGAGCTTGGTTACGAAAAAAAAGTAAAAAACTAAAGCTCACTTGCCTTTCATAATCTCTTGGTCAACAGTCCTTGAACATGAGATGAATCATGCATTACAAACTAGATGTTAAATCATCTGAAATCTAAGTGGTCTTTTTAACTTAGCTTCCTGTTGAATACTGTTGTTGTACGCCTTTATTTCGCGCAGTTAGTTCCATCTGTTCTCACTTGTTTTAGGTTCAACCTGAGCAACCTGCTCCATTGACTTGGCAACGCAAGTTAAGTAGTGAAGGGAGAACGCCTTCGCAGTTTACTTTAACACTCCAAGAAAAGCTACATTTGGTATGTCTGCAATTTTAGTATGCGTATAATTTCTCTCCGAAAGTGTTTAATAGACTGATCAGGTGCTTAGTGGAACTGCAGCTAATGAGACTGTTTTACCTTATTTGTGCCTTTTGCTGTAAAGTAAATGATTGCTATTCCTAGTACTCTAGTTGGTTATGGATCCTCTTACCTGCTTAAAAGATGACTTAGTTGGTCAAAATAGCCTCAACGGTAATAGATTATCTGTAATTCATTGAAGTCCACATTTTTAGCTATCCATAATTGATCTTTCTCCCCAAGTAAAACACGAAGAAGAAAGTTTTCCATTAGTTATGTTATTCACAGTTCAAGTGGCCTCCTTGGATAGTGGTAATGTAAGGTTTGGTGGATCAAAATAAGTATACTGAAGCTGGATGCATCGTGTTTTGATTTTTCCGAAGCATAATTGTCGAAGCATAATCTTTTAGAAATCTTTAGGCTTTAGAGAACAATGTCTCACTTTTCCTGC
Source organism: Lenwebbia sp. NSW1173648 (assembly GCA_029784005.1). Lineage (NCBI taxonomy): Eukaryota > Viridiplantae > Streptophyta > Magnoliopsida > Myrtales > Myrtaceae > Lenwebbia > Lenwebbia sp. NSW1173648. Next base: position 24,671,373 of record JARCGZ010000009.1, on the reverse strand, counting down.
AACTTTTGGTGTTCTGAGATGAAACAATACGCTACTATACCTTTCTATCTGTGGGTCTTCTTGACAATGGACAACAACATATGCCAAAAATCAAATCCCACAAACTGTGTGCACATTGCTCTTGGTCAGGGCAGTTTGCACAGGGAAAGGCTTGGACTTAATATGTTCATGGGGCTTGCAAGGTGTTTGATGGGCCTCCAGGTAACCAAGCCTTTGCGCTTGTTTCCAAGGATTACAGAATTTTTTATTATTGAAAATGCACTGGGAGTCTTATATTCCCATGTATTAGTCAATTAAATTGACTATAGACAAGGGGAATATACATTTGACTTCTAAATACTTGAATAGATTTGTTTGATATAATTCTTGTGCAAAAAATGTGACCACATGTGGGAAAATTGAAACCCTTATTCATTTTGGAGTTTCTTATGCTTTGGTTCTGTCATTTGGTGCAAAAAACATAAAATCTGGCCAAAATTTCGTTTGACACCTACCAAACATAACCCCTTTTTTCCATCTTCGAGAAACATTTTATTTTGGTTAACTGGAAATAAGTCATGAGGGATTGTGGAAATAGAAATCCTAGTGTGCGTAGAGCTATGATCTGCAGTTGCTTGCTCTCATGCATCTAACGATATCTTTATAGAACTGCTTTCACCTATAATGATGAAGCCAGCTGGTCTTATTAGTTTCATAGACATCTTAGTCCTTGAGGAGAGGCCCCATATGGGAAGTGAAGTATGATCATTTAAAAGTGAACTAGGAAAGTGTACGGTCTTTTCACTAAGTAAAGAATAAACTGTATTACTATTGTCTAAGTTGTATGATATTTTCATTTAGTAAAGAATAACTGTATTGCTATTTTTACAAGTAAGGTTTGTTACACAATTAATGTCCTTCTTTCTTCATTTGGCCTTTGAAGGCTCCAATAGGTGTTCGATTGTGGCATCATTCCAAAGTAGAAGCAGTTCATGGAAGAGTACTCCAACTACGAACTTTTCTTTGGTTTATTTGGCACTCTTTTGGTTATAATATCATCTTATTCCCTTACCTTGATTGTAGGATACGATATTCGATTTTACTAAAAAACGACACATAACTGGACACCAGGGTGTTCCTTTGGGTGGTATCGGGTAGGCAGTCCTATTTCACAAACCACCAGATAACATGTTTATCACTTGCAGAAGTACAGATGTGTTCTTCACTTGCCATCTTTTAATGGTAGTGTTCGCCAATTTGATGAGATGATACCTTCTTGCAAGACATTAGTGCAGGAAGCATTGGGAGAAGCTACAAAGGCGATTTTCAACGGTTTCAACTATTTCCAAAAGTATCTGAAGACGTACCAATTCTAGCAAATCAGTTCTCTGTAAGTTCAAATATAGGCAAGGTTTAAGTTTTCTATGACAGCAACACTTGCATCTGTGTTTATGAAATTGTTAGCCATGGTAGGAAGGTAAAAGATGCTTGTGTAACAAGAAAGTTATTTTGGTAAGATCCGAAGCGTGAGCATGATAGCACAAACTCAAAGTATGCAAGAAACTCTAGCTCTTTGGCCATTATGATAGCAAACCGATCCATCTTCTCAAAGATAAAAGACTACAGCATTTGGCAGTAGTAAGATAGCCAGTTGAATTTAACTTTATCACCAGGTTGAAAAATAAGTTGCTTCCTTCTTTGAAGAATACTTGATTGAAGATTTGATAGCTTTCCCCCCTACTAAGATTGGTTCTTATGCTTTACACTTTGCGAGACTATGAAGTCTTTTAGAATTCTATCAACTGGAAACCTGCTTAAACAATTTTTTGTTAACATAAAGAACATTCTATGAAAACCTTTGTTTATCTGTTGCACTTATGAATTCTTTAGAGGCACTGATCACCCATTTCTACTAGCGATATCCTCTCTTATTCAAGACTTAGCAAAGATAATAATTTTTGTCATGCTACCGTCCAAAATATGTTCGTGGGCACGATTGAGTAACACATTAACCCAACTAATTATGTCTAAGTTTGCTAACTGTCCATCTATTTCTGTGAATATGGATTGCTCAAGTCTGCTGGACCAAATTCTGTTCTGTAAGAAAACACTGTTCAATCTCATCATGTGACCAATGCAGCGATTGTGCCATTTTGATCCAATCATGATGATTTTTCTGAGCACAACTTCAGTTCTCTTTACCCTCAGGCTTCCGAATTTGTGTTTGTGTGAAGTGTAACTCCCTCTATAATCATTTCAAACTGTTCAAGGCTTTCCATGCTTTGGGGTTATACAGGTTATGGTTTCACGTCCGAATGGTAAAAAGTTTTCAACAGTATTATGTCCAAAGACCACCGAGATGGCCAAGTAAGTTTTCTTGCTTTACATGTTCTTTCTTCTCGACCTGCATGTGGTGTTAATTTACAATTTTCTCTAGGAATAATACCTGTTTTGGACATATGTTGTTATATAGAGAATCAACAGGTTCAGGGACTGAATTTTGGGATTGGAACTTGAATGGGGATAAGTGTACGTACCATGCTTTGTTTCCAAGGGCATGGACAATCTATGATGGTACTACTCGAAGAGTCGTCAATTATTAATGCAGTTTAAGTTTATTATTATTGCAGGTAATCTTAGTTTCTTTGTAAACCAGGTGAACCTGACCCAGATCTCAGAATCGTAACTCGTCAGTTATCGCCAATAATCCCCCACAATTACAAAGAGAGCAGTTTTCCTGTCTCTGTGTTTACCTTTACGGTAAAACTTCTACAAGATCTTCTTTAGTTTTCACAACAAATTTATCACCCATGCTGTATTGGCTGCTTTTGCCTCTTCAGGTTTCCAATCAAGGAAGAACTTCTGCAGATGTCTCCTTGCTCTTTACATGGGTGGTAGGATGTAAAGCTTTATTGTGTTTTCAGTAGTAGGCTATGCACTTTTTTAGATTCCCTATTTCGATGGATGCAGTTTTGAATATTTAGTCATCTCCATGGAAAGTCTTTAGTTAACTTGAATTGGAGACGCAATTAAAGAAAAGATATTGTGAATTATACACCCTTTTCTTGAGTAGTGCTCACTTTTAGTCTTTCAGATACAGGAGCTTTCTGAGTTGTTGAAGAATTACCAATAACTGACGTTTGGTTGTTTGACACTGCAGAACTCTGTGGGAGGAGTATCAGGTTTTTCTGGCGGGCATTTCAACTCTAATATGGAGTAAGAAATGTTCAGTGTCTTCGAATTTTGGTTACTTATATAATTATCAAATATACAGGAAATAAAAGTAGTTGGCTTACTTAAATAATAAATTTCTGTCTCCTTCCAGGACCAGTGATGGTATTCATGGAATTCTCTTACATCACAGGTGATTTTTGACATTCAAATCTTCATTTAGTTGCCACTTCAATGCCACAAGTTGCGTCTTATTTCTTGGTCATACTTATTCACTGTCCAGAACTGCAAATGGACATCCACCAGTAACTTTCGCTATTGCAGCTGAGGAATCTTCTGATGTACATATTTCAAAGTGTCCTTATTTCTTGATTTCTGGTACATCCCACTCTTTTACGGCAAGGGATATGTGGTATGAAATTAAAAAGGTTAGTCACATAATCCGTCTGAATCATTGAGCTTATTGAAGGTTTATTATCTTGTTATATCGTCAACTTAACTAATGATCATAAAACATATAAGATGCTGGAATGTAGATATGATTCATTGCAATAAACAATTCTTTTTCTTTGTTTTGTTGGATGATTGACTGTCACTGGAGCAGGACACGTTGATTTATGAGGGTTTTAACAAAAGAAAGCAAGTATGCAGTGTAAAAGTATTGGAAATCTGACTTTGTCAGCTCAGCGGTCCCTTCTTACAGTTTCCTTTTTCCCACTAGACCACTATTTTAAATTATGTGACTTTCTTAAGCATAAATGCATTTGAATTGTAATTTTCAACCTTATTGTTGGTGGGCAATTAAATCTCCATTAACTCTCTCTTCACCAGTCCCTAACAGTAGCCTTGAATTACTGTATGACTATCAGTCCAGGTAACTAATTACATGCTTCAGTCCTCTCTTTCTAGTGGCATTTTGACAAACTTCTTTTGGATAACTAGCATTTCAGTGCAATCAATATGCTGTATGAAACACTCTGAACTAGAAGAATGCATGGGATGATAGCATGTAACATATGTATTTAACAATACAAAAGAAAAACAAAAAGGAAATATTTTGAGATATGGGGCTGTCTTTTGGTATTGAAGAATTAGACATAATTTGTCAAGATGGTATTTTGTCAACCTAATCTAATTAAGTGCAGCCTGGGTTGGTACTTACTAGTGCATGTAGCTTGCTGTTTGCCCATAAGGCAAAAGAATAATGGAGTCTTGAAGGGGACACTCTGCAAACACATTACTTTGTGCATCGGAAATTCTGTTCTGGCAAGCGTTATTTTTCAGAAGCAACAGTCTTTGTACTGTTGCTTGTAGAACGAAAAAGAAAGCCAATTTACTCTTCACATTTATGTTAAACTTGTTTTTGAAAAGTAAATTCTCCTTGCTATTGCTTTTATGATATTGTTTAATGGATAAACTGTCTTCTATGCACGTGTACTGTGTGTCAATGCTTTTCTCAATGCAGAGTTCTGAGATTCTTATGTTTTTACTACTCTTGCATATGTAGAATGGGTCATTTGATCATATCGACCGGAATGATAATCTTGTTACATCAGAAGCAGGGTCGTCTATCGGCGCTGCCATAGCAGCCTCTGTAGTAGTTCCTCCAGGATCTGTTCGTACGATTACATTTTCATTGGCATGGGATTGCCCGCAGGTGAGATTTGGCGACAATGTGTATTACAGGTGGGTATTCCAACACTTATAAGACACACAATTCCAGTATTTTTATTTGTCTATTAAAACATCTGCAATAGTAGGCGTTATACAAAATTTTATGGGACTAATGGGGATGCAGCAGCAAAGATTGCACGTGATGCTATTCTAGGTAATGATTTCACAGGGTCTGTTGTATCTACTATTTGTGATTGTCCTGCAACTAACAAATTTAGCTTGTATCCGACCTTTTCTGATACAATCTGGTAATTGTCGGCTACTTAACAACTCTATTTTGCATGCGTATGAAGATGGATTCAGTCCTGTATGGTTCAGATAACTAATTAGTGCATGAGTCAGGGAGATATCTGCTGTATCTACCAAAATGGTTGACATTCTGTCAATAAAGATATGAGGATCTGTCATAGATGCCTATTTAAATGAGCAGGAAATTCTCATCGAAGTGTACATTGTATGGATGTTGAGCTTAGGTCTTCAAAAGGATAAAATGCAAGTTATTGGCTACAACCAATTGTGACTCCAATGCCAGAGCAGCAGAACCTATGTACTGATGAGTGGTGGGACGAAGAAACATGGATTTATTATGTGGAGGGTCTCTTTTATTTTGCTCGTTTGCTTTGAGCTGGAACATTTACATGCCTTTGTGAAAACAGCCATTGCGTTTTTGTATTGTTCCCATATTCAAGTTGATCAATGGTTGGAATTTGGGAGGGGTGGAGAGGACAAGCATAGCATAGGTATTAGTATTACCACAAGAAACAGAAAATAAAATCCTTTTGTCTCGGTCTACATGTTTTCTAGATTCAACATGCTAAGAATCGCAACTGGAACTTTCAGGACTTCCATTGTTCTCACGACAACAAAATTAATAAATGAGCTTGGCTGTGATCTTGAATCACATGATTCAGTGTACTTAACTTTTAATCTCCTTTTGAATAGAGCATACGCAGTGGGAGTCCCAGATAGACACTTGGCAAGGACCAATTCTTCATGACAGAAGATTCCCTTCATGGTGAATCCTTTGCAAAATATGTTTATGAGATTACTTTGTATTTCTCCACTGCCTAATGACTTTGCATCTCAACAATGCTAAAAAAATGTTTGGGTTGGAATTATTTCTCAGGTACCCAGTTACACTTTTCAATGAGCTCTACTATCTGAATTCAGGTGGAACCATTTGGACAGGTATGCACATTTTTCATGGACTTCTGCTGATAATTATCTTGCCACTCCAATTATTAGAGGCTATTTTCTCTTTTTGTAGATGGTTCACCTCCTGTGCGGAACTTATTGAGTGGACATGTGAAATTTTCACTTGACCAGGCCAAGTTAGGTCTGAAAAATGTGGTGGGCAATGACACTGCTGTTGAAATCATTGAGAGAATGGCATCGACCTTATCCAGAATCCATGGTCCCGTGACATCAAATACTGCTTTCGGGACCTGTTTGCTCCAGGACGGGGAAGAAAATATTGGACAGTTCCTTTACCTAGAAGGAAATGAGTACCTCATGTGGAATACATATGACGTCCATTTCTATTCATCTTTTGCTCTTGTCATGCTATACCCAAAGCTCGAACTCAGCATCCAACGTGACTTTGCAGCAGCAGTGATGCTACATGATCCTCAAAAGAGGAAAATCATGAGTGATGGAAAGTGGGTTCCTCGCAAGGTTCTTGGAGCTGTTCCCCATGATATTGGACTAAACAATCCATGGTTTGAAGTTAATGCTTATAACCTGTTCAACACAGATAGATGGAAGGACTTAAACCCAAAATTTGTCCTTCAAGTTTACAGGGACTTCGTTGCAACTGGTGATCTGAACTTTGCAAAAGCCGTTTGGCCCTCAGTTTATATTGCAATGGCATATATGGAACAGTTTGACAAAGATGGGGATGGAATGATAGAAAATGAGGGCTTTCCTGATCAAACTTATGATGCATGGTCTGTTACTGGAGTAAGCGCATACTGTGGTGGGCTCTGGGTGGCTGCCCTTCAGGCTGCTTCAGCCCTGGCACGTGAAGTTGGTGATACTGCTTCTGGAAACTATTTTTGGATTAAGTACCAAAAGGCAAAAGTGGTCTATGACAAGTTATGGAATGGTTGCTACTACAACTATGACAACAGTGGAAGTCGTGCAAGTGCATCAATTCATGCAGATCAACTAGCCGGACAGTGGTTGGTGGAATCATCTTGGGCTACTTTTTTCCTCTAATGATGTGCCACAGCATTGATTACTGTCTCATCTTATAATAGACATTTCATGGTCTATATTGGTTCAGAGTATTGCTGAAGGGGAAGAATTATGCATCATTGCAAGATTAAAAAAAAACTGATAAAGGGGTAAAAAAAGAAACAGAACTGAAATTGATCTTGTGTGAACTGAATATGCACCTTTGGTGAAATAATTTGTCTGGAGCTTGTAATGGCTAGGTTATTTTCCTGATAATGGAAAAATTGCATAAATTAACTGAATGTTTGATGGGATTTCAGGATTGCCAGAGCATGTGGTCTTCTCCCAATTGCTGATAATGACAAAGTCCGAAGTGCGCTGGAAAAAGTCTTTGAGTTTAACGTATCACAGATGAAAGGAGGGACTCGTGGAGCAGTCAATGGAATGCTGCCTGATGGAAGAATTGATATGTCGGCAATGCAGTCAAGGGAAGTATGGCCAGGAGTTACATATTCTTTGGCTGCTTCCATGATCCAAGAGGGAATGATGGACATGGCATTTCAGACTGCAGCTGGCATCTATGAAGCAGCATGGTCGGAAAAAAGTCTTGGGTGAGTGAACCTTTTATGCAAGCTTTGAATCAGCCACTGGGTTCCCCATTGAATGTGATCATGCATGTGTCAATTCTGAATATCTCTTGCGAACACCTTTATCAATCTGCTAGCTAAGATGCTGATAAACAGTTATGAAATTTGAAGCAAAAGGGTTTTTTTTTGGCTGAGACTGGGGCAAGGAAATTGTAAATGAGATTGAGAATTGGACTTTTGCATGAGATTATTTAGGTCTCTGCCAATGCCAATGTTTTGCATATGTTTATCTTGGATCTGTTAGAATGCCTAGTATCCCATCAAGTGCAGATAATTCTTAAATGACGAAGATTTTTTTTTTTTTTTTTTTTGCCTCGTTGCAGATTTTCTTTTCAGACTCCAGAAGCATGGAATGAAAATGATGAATGCAGATCACTTTGTTACATGAGGCCACTGGCTATTTGGGCAATGCAGTGGGCCCTGTCCAAACCCAAACTATTTGGACAGGAAATCAAAAATCAAGAGAGTGAAGAATCGCTATACTTCAGCCATCACACCTGTTTTTCGAAAATCGCAAGTCTTCTGAAGTTGGAGGATGAGCCACCCAAGAGCTTCTTTCAGATTCTCTATGAGTGCACTTGCAGGAGACTTGCATCCTGATTCTTGTTAGTAGACGCTGGTCAGTTACCTGCTATTGGGGTTGAGTATGCAAAATAAGCAAATCCGAACAGCATTGCGGTCATGTTGGTATCTTTCCTGGGAGACTCACTAACCTGTCTAAGCAGAAAATCTAACGGCTCCAATCTCCAAACCCGACACCAAAAATTGTCCAGAGTGATTTCTTTGAGGGATTAATCCGTCTAGTTTCAATGAGGCATTTCATTGTCCTAAACAAACATGCTTGGCAGCTTGGTCCATTCATTATGATGTTCTTTATGTATAGTACCTATGTTTGAGTAAAGCACATCGCTATCATTTGTCCTTCCTGATATAGGCTTGGTTTGAATGGTTGATGTGTTTGAAAGAAAGCTTAAAGAAATCCTCATACTTAGGATCTTCCTCCAAACATGAGCATGAAATTATAAATGGCTTGAATTTTTAACAGACCAAAAGCTTTTCCTTCCTGGACGACCGTTGTCTTGCAATCGAGGGTGGTCTTGTTCTTGGAATCCATACTATCACCCAGCAACACGATGAATGAACGGCGATGTTCGAGTATGCGTAACTTGAAGGAAGAGAGACGTCGTATCTGTTGTTGGTGCCTTGTGTGCATTAAAAAAAGGCACGGCCACCCAAGAAAGGGAGTGTGACGCACAGAGGCAAAATACACGCCGGAACTGCTTGGCATCTGGTCGGGCGAGACTATTCAAGAAGCGCTATGCTTTCGTGTCCCTTGCGCGCCTGCGGTGCATGCCGTTTTCGAGTTTCTCTTGTAATCGTGTTAAAACATGCTGAGTCGTGCTGGAAATGGCCTAGATCTTGCTCTTGAAAGCGATTTTCCTCCCTCCCTTCTTGTTCTTGGACCACAAAATCACCTCAATAAAAAGGAATTCTCTTCTTCTTCTTTTTCCTTGGGGGGTTGTGTTAGGGAGTTTTGGGACCCCATCACACGGGGTCCTCAATCCTAATATAACATCAATCACCATTAAAAAGAAAAACCTTGATCAACCAGCTTTACTCCAATCAGTCGATGAAGTAATTTGCATGCATACATGAAAACTACTAAAGCCAAAATTAAATCTATATCGCAAATTGGAATTCTATCTATATGAAGTAATTATTTTCTCTTCTGTATAATGGTCAGGTGGTGTTCGGGTTTACTCGTCGAGCGCTCCCGATAAAACTCCAATCTAAGGTCACAAATTTAGGAGCAAGCTTCCTAACCATCTAAGTCAATACCTCTTTGGTTATCGCAAATTCTATTGTTTTGCACTTCGGTCATGAAGAGTGAGAATCTAAATCGAGTATGGTGCAAAAGAGGCAAAAAACAAATAACTATTTCCCTAAGATAAATTACTGGAGAGTAGAATTTGCTCTTCTAATGAATATACTTTACGAACCACATCGAATAATTTCCAATTTTAAGCATAGTAATATGCCAGTTTCTATTGTTTAAGGCTCAAAATGAATCAAATGCTTCAAAAGTCGCAAAAGTCAAACCGTTGAGATTGAGATCGGGTGCAAAATGACCAAAGATGACAATATGACAATTTATACTAGAATTGTTAAATTAGTCTGAGTAAATTTGAAATGTCAACGCACAACACAAACCAATAGAATCTGCAAACTGACTTTAATCATGTACGAAACTAGGAGCACGATACGGAACTTCTTACATTACTCGATCATCTCTTTGAAAGCGAGTTCCATTGTTTCTGAGCTTAGCAAAGGTTCTTTGGTCTCGCTCCGTCTTCAGCCGAACCACGACTCACTAACCTCATTTTGTTTCACGAAAAATTAATAATTTTGAAAAACATTTTCTCGAAAACGATCGCTTACATCACTTATAAAAATGAATGAACGAAAAGTATTTTTACCCGTCCCACGAGACGGAGCCTAATTCAATAGTGGAATATGTAGTTAGGGATTACTTGTTTTGTCCAAGGCGAATGTTTTGGTAGGCCTGGTCATCTAATTTTTTGGCGGTCCTCCATTCACGCTTGTCTACATCAAGGAAAATGACTTGAGTTTCGAATCAGATGGCCTGATTTTTCTTCTATTCTCCTCCTCCTCCTCCGTTTGTGCTCGCCATCGCTTCGTTCCTAGCAACTGATCCACCAAACCTCTGCGATTGAGCTCGTCTTGTCGTCTTAGATCATGCTGTCGGAAACATTGTAGTCATCTCCCATGCGCGCGCGCACATCAGAAGAAAAAGCTCAACACCCACGCAGAGAAAACGACGATGGATAGGATACTACTGCCTCCTCCGCATATGCAGACGTAGTGAATATTACTTTTAAGGCCGTCTGTGATATTTTCGAGTGACTTCAATTTCTTAGAATTTTGTATATTCAGTTTTGCGACTTTGAAGTGCCTTATTAGATGAGAGAAGGCTTGTTTGAGGTGATTAGCAAGTATACAAGCCACGTCCAAAGATCATCACCTTGATTATTCCTTTTGGGGACTTGACCCGAGTGTCAGGTGTCGCGTCGTTACAAATTATATTAGAGCAGAGCTCTTCCGATTGATGGGGAGCTCAAGAATAGGTTGGGCCTCAAGCTAATCCGAAGAGGTCAAGGAGTAATGGTTGGAGTGAAAAGACTCGGATAAAGTACGACTCTTAGCAAGGTTCTATAATCACAAAGTGAACAAGAATGAATTGGATTACACATTGAATAGGGTAACCGTCGACATTGATGAGGAAGTCAGAGATACAAGTGGAGAGGTTGAAGCTTCCTGGATATCATGCCGAATGGGCGAAAGCTTGCGTTGCGATGCATAAATAAATGAGATCACCCCACGAAAAGCCAGAGTCTTGAGTACTCATTTTGGTGGCTTCACATTCGCGGCCTTGTTGGGTCTTTTCGAGTTTGATCAAATATAAAATAGAGTTGCAAAGAAGAACTTGTGCAATGCTAGGGTTAACAATTGATACCCATGTGCTGAATTAGTATATTAAATGATGTGACACTCTGTAAGTGTTTATTTAAGGTAGTGGGTCCATTCGGAAAATGACCCATTACTGAATGAAAAAGCCAGTAATAACTCTTTTCATAGAAAATGGTATCAACCCCCATTGCGTATTAGTACAAATTTGTTTACCTATTATTATTTGGTAAACATAACACTTAAGGGGCGCATCTGCCAAGCCTTGTGGCACAAGCATGCACATTTTCATACATGACATACCTTACATAAACACAAATTACATGCATCGTGCAGCTGATTGTTATCAGTTCATTCAGTACACCATCAAGTAAACAAAGTACTCGAACATGTACACCATCAAGTAGGCAAATGAATGTGGCATAAGGAGTGGAGAGGCTGCACGTATCTCGGATCCGAACAAAACCTGTTGCTATTGCAACAAATGCAGTCTGTTCTTGTAGCAAGCAATGGCTTCCTCAGCTTGTGCTTTGAGGGAGCAATGTCATTAGGGTTTCTTTTTTTGGGGAGTTCGACATGAACGACATCATCCGAGCACCATTCTGTCCACCATCTGTAGAGCAACACCAAGCCACATTTTGCAAATGGAGCAAGCAAACGCATCGACAGACTGATACAAAAACTCCTTTTTTCCTTTCGGTTCTTCCTTCACGCTCTCTCTAGTGCTAGCATACGTGGAAACCACCCAACTTGATATTCAAGGCTGTGTCGAAACCTCAGAATCATGTAACATAATCTCTCCTTGTTCCCTTTTCCCACATGTTTCGTCCAGACCAGATCAGATCAGATCATCATCGTCTTCTCTATTTCCCCATAAACTTGGGTGGCAGCATGCGATGGGAATGGACGCCTAATGGCTAGATTCTTGGGGAGGGCAGAACGGTCCAGGAGATGATGATGATGAATATCAAAATTATGGGCCTTCCATTGAAGAAGGACCATTAAGAGATGAAGAAGATGTTTTGCGGTAAATGGTGAGAATGCGCACCTGTAAAGCTCTCCCCTTTCGCTATAACTCGCAACGTCTCTTGTGGGTTTTTGGCAAAGAACCATTCCCTTCTCTCTCTCTATCTCTAAGCGCCACAAACAGGTATAGGAAAAAATAAAATGGACAGACAGAGAAAGAGGCCATAAATAGAACGGAGAGAGATAGAAGTAGGAGTAGTAGCTTGCTCACTTTGGCTTTCCTTCTCCATCTCTGTAACTCTCTCTCTCTCTCTCTCTCTCTCTCTCTCTCTCTCTCTCTCTTTGGGATTCGTGTGTTCTTTCTTCTTTTTTGCACCACCCGAGATTTTCCGAAAGCTGAAGTGGCCGGAGAGTGAAGCTTAAGCTTAAGAGAGAGAGAGAGCCATCGCCCGAAGCCCGAAGGTCAGTCCTTGTTTTGATGGTCTTTTATAGGAAAGATATCATAGGATTGTAATTTGACCAGAGATCTATCTATCTATCTTCTCCACCCATGTTCTTTCTCTTTCCTTTAATTCAAGAATTGCAGTTTTTGGTCCTTCAGAGATCTTCATCTTAGATCTATGGCCACTGGCCAGCTGATGGAAGAGAATCTTCTGGCCATCATCTCCAAGATCTTCTCTCTCTCTCATCTTCATTTTGATCTATTAATAGCCTTATTTTGTGAGATTCTTCCGACCCTTCATTCTATTTTTGATCTTCTTTGTTTCTTCTCAAGTGAGAAAAAAAAAAAAAGGGTAGTCGTGGGCTTGAGCAATCCCACCAGCATTTCCTCCGAAACCCTCGTCCAAAAAATCATACGATTTACCTAACCAAGGATTGTTTTCGTCATAAAATTTGTGTCCATCCTCATCATAATCTCCTGATCTTGCCGAGTTTCTGTGAGTTAATTCTAAGCACGAAAGATTTGTACGAACTTCTTTGTCCTCTCTCGAATCCAAAAGCCAGCAGATGCATGCGACAGCAGACGAACTGGCAGTGAAGAGAGAGAGAGAGAGAGAGAGATGACATGAAATGGAGCAAGCATATGGAATGAGAAAATCTTTCCTTGTTTTTCACTCATTCTTCAAATGTTCCGACACAGGTTTGGGAAAGAAAGTTGTTTTCCTCGAGATCTTACGCGAAGTTGTGTTACAAGTCGTACGGCCTTTCTGGGGTTCTCTATGAGTTGAACAAGAACACAACAGGCGTCAACTTTTCAGTTTTTTTTTTCACATCTTTCGTGGGCCAAAAGAAAAACCCTCAAGCGTGAGTCTTTCCCAGGAGAAAAAGAAGAAATCTTTGATAAGAAAAGAAGAACGGTCAAACCAAATGCCCAGTTGCTTAGATCTGTCAGTTTCTCGACACATGCTATGGATTTTCCTGTTCTTCATGTATTTGCATAAGCATATGCTCAGAAACTTGACCCTTTTCACTGAAGCAGTTCTGCATGATATAAACTCACTCACCAACACTTCTTACCCTAAACCATACGGTAATTAATACATGAGGCTGATCATCTTATGAGCTTGATCATCAGATCATGGGGAGAGGAAAGATCGAGATCAAGAGGATCGAGAACACGACAAACCGTCAGGTCACCTTCTGCAAGAGAAGGAACGGACTGTTGAAGAAGGCCTACGAGCTCTCCGTCCTCTGTGATGCCGAAGTCGCCCTCATCGTCTTCTCCAGCAGAGGACGCCTCTACGAGTACTCGAACAACAAGTAAGTTCGTAACTTTCGTTATTATTTTTCGGGTGTTATGTACTACATGCATTCATCTGCATATATATAGTCTTCAAGTTGGGTCTTTCTGCAGGTTCGTGAGGATAATAGTATAGTCACTAAAATGTCTAATCTGATTCATTACTTTTATGGTGCATGAGTTGATTGATGGTTTAAGGTATAAGTTTGACTCTCTTCTTTGGCTTTCTTGATTTTGAACTTCAGCTTTCAAACTTGTTGTCCTTCGACCGTTGACTGTTTCTATTTTGGGCAAGGGGTGGAATGAGCATGGAGAGCCAACGATTTCTCACATCTCTCAGCATTATCTCATTATCATAACTTAATCTTAAGTCAACTCATTATGCGGCCATAAAGACATGACACGAGGGGAAAGAAAAGGCAGAGAATGGCACAATGATTTGTACTCTTCTACCGTAAACCTATCTAAAAATCCCACTATATCATATGCCCGACAATCTATTTTCGAGCTAATTAGATTTTAGGTCATTATTTCTCGCCTATCATCAATTCAGATATATTTACTATCATCCCTTGATTTTACGGTCATATGTATTTAATCTTGAGTCTGCGTAATGACAAAATATTCAACGGTATATAAGATTAGAGCCGTAGAAACACCACTTATGTAGGGGGAGAAGAGAAATAGTTGAATAGTACTATGTGCCTAGAATTGATAAAGAATGAGTTTTGCATTATCCTCCCTTCATTTTTTTTGGGGGTCATTAATGATTTAGGAAATGATAAACAATGGCACTTATTTGTATCTTATAGCGTTAGTAACTTCATCCGTCCCCCAAAAGATGACAATTTCTCTTTTGCTTTCATTCTTTTTAGTTGATGCACGTAGGTTCCAAGGTCGATAGAACCTAGAAGCTTGTTTGTTGCATGTGTTCCAAATTATCCTATATTTTCTCTCAGTTTAACCAAAAAATGACATTTGAATGCTGAGAAAACTACCGAAACCATTGAGTACATAGTATATATGGACATCGACTTAAAAATAGAAATAATGATAAGAGAAGAAAACCATTAAAAGGGCTGTATTTTCTTCATCAAACAACTCAAAACTATATAATGTTCTCCATCACCTATTCAGCCCTAATGGTCGGCAAGTTCCTATAACATGTATGACTTCTGTTATTTCACTCTAGAGATAGGTAATTGATGTTTTCTGTTCAGTCTTTAACGTTTCCTATGAACCACGATCTCTCCTAGGTTCATATACTAGCACACTCATACATGTTATAGGACTCGCGTCCTCAAGATATGGATGTCTTCTGATTCTTTCCTCTTTTTCCGGATCGTAATTTAACTGGTGTCTTCTCAAGAAACATGATTTGTTGGATAGAAGGTGGCAGTCCACCTATTACCGCAGATCATGTCTTTCTGAGCATTTTAGAAAGATTAGGGTTACTGTAGGTGTAGTCCATTGTCAAACGTTAAGTCTGTATATGAGTGACTAATGATGTTGTGGTTGCCCGTTATGGTGCTGCCCGATTATAGATCTTTGTGGTACATTTACCATACATCTCTTGGAAGTGCCCTTTTTTCCCCCAATTTCTCAAGGATATGAGCAATGGGATGATTGTAAATAGTAAACTGTACATTGTTAAGCCAGTCATGTCTTAAGTAGTGACACCACATGATCAATGACTATCATCATGCGTCGCATTTACATAAACCAAGTCAATCTAAGATCTTTCTAAACAGCGGCGTGAGAGTTCGGCTTCCTTTTTTTTTTTTTTTTTAAATCTTATTATGTTGTTTTGTCTAAGATGAAAGCATTCATTTTTTTTTTTTTTAAATCCTCTAGACTGACCCTTTTATCATGGGACTCAGTGACTCTGCCAGTCCATCACCGAAGTCCACGCGGTGTGGAAAGATGGCCGGTCCATGTACGAACGAGGAAAGGTGATTGCATGGAATGGGGTTCTGATCTTTCTCCTGCAAATTCCAATGCATGCAAAAACATAGAGAGCTAAAAGGAAAAAGAAAATCAAACTTTTGTGGTGGTCATACCATTTCCATTCTAATCTCTCAGAACCAGCCCATCTGCTCGTTGTGTTCACTCACCGAAAGATTCTGCCCCTCCATTTTTCAGCTCTCGCCACATTAACTGTGTCAGTGAGCTCAATGCCATCGTACAAGTCGAGTCTGGGGGCATATGTAGTGTCACTGATCGAGACTAATAAGGAAGGTTTGCCCATTTCATCATCTGATGTGGTTTGAGTCTCATAAACCCTTGTACATATGTTTCTTGACGTCATAGGGGATGCATGCTGGGAGTGGGGCTGGGCACCGGGTAATAAATTAAACTATTTTTTTCAAGTATTAAAGAAAAACTAGTTGAGAAAATTAATCAAAGCACTAATTAACGTATTCGGTGCTGTGTCCCTCACCATGATTCGAATCATACAGTGTCGTCGTCGTCCTCTTGTTCCTGTTGGGCATGTTTCTCTAGAGTCAACTCTTGCAAAAAACCAGCTTATGCCCTACAACGGGCATTTATGAATTTCTTCACGGCCAAGTTGGAGCTTTTGTCTTCCAAGATCCTTTAGTATTGAACATGGACTCCAGTCGTACTGTAGATGCTGGTGAGGTCAGCAAGTCACGACCCATGGTAGAGAGAAATGAAAAAATTGGTGGCTCGCCTCTTCCACCATTTCAGAATGCCAACATTGTCTTCGCCGACTCTATTAATGTGTTTAGAGTAGTATGCTCCCGATTATGGCTCCCAACTCATTGTAGATCAAGACGAAGGCCTAGTGGAAGGCTGTGGGATATTCTTCTTCTTATGAAGTAGTGAACACACATGTTTATTGGGAATAGATTAGTGAGCGCGTCATCTTTGTTCGTGGAATGGAAATTGACTGGCATATGCAACATACATATTTCGTAGCCAACTTATACCCATCGCACCAATATCTATTTCACTTGGACCGCCACACCCACTCCCAAATTTTCTTACCATGGAACAAGGAAAATTTCGAGCCCCTTCAACTTGAATCTAGAATCCAAGACAGAGAATGTCATAAAAGCAGGCGAAATGTCCTTTTAATGTTTGAGGAATGTTTGCTTTCATGGCCTCTACTACTTTGTTCAAGAAGCGATCATCCTCCTCCTTCGCCAATTAAACTTGCATAATGTAGAGAAGCAGAACGGCTTGGCTACTTGACGGGCAATTGTTGGCACTCAAGTATCCATCGCATCGCTGAAAACCAGCAAGAAATCCCTAAGTACTTCAGCAACCCTCCAATCTTGTTGTGTCAATGGCGGGAGACTGGCACTTTCCCTGTGAGTAACAAGTGAAAGATTACTAATCCAAAGATTAAGCCTGAGAGGAAGAAGTGAAGGAATCTCGTTGAGCAGAGTTGCCTATAGTAGAGTTAGCTTGAGAGGAAGGCTCAGAGATCTAAAACTTTTGGAATGCCTTAATACTCTTGGGACTAAGGAGAAGGCCTTGAAGATCCGTAAACGAGATTGGTTCAGAACGGCTAAGTAATGTAGGAACAATGTCCTGGAGATCGGATTGGAGACCACAGAAGATGTGGACATTGAAATCCTCCGGTTCAAGAGGCTGCAGCACCCATCTCATTGGCAATTGATTTAGCACGTTGAAGGAAATCAATAACTAATTCGTCCTAATTTTGTTGCAGACATTAAAGATTGAGATGAAGAGAGAGCATACGTGTAGCGGAAGCTGAGCCAAAGGAAACATTGAGAGCATCCTAGATGGTTTTGCTAGTTGGTTTACCCAGAATGAGAGGTAAAATCGATTATGAGAGGGACACAATTAGAAGACTTATGATGGAAGAGTCTATTGTTGCCAGAAAGCTGCTTGTTTCTTGGGCTTCGTCAGAGGGACACAGTTTAGTCCCGACATGAGTATAGAGGTTTTGTCTCTTGAGAAACGGGACAACCTGTGATTTTCATAGCAAGTAATTGGATTTTGTGAGATGTAGAGAAAGGAAGTAGTGAGCAGATGCGAATGGAGGAAGTGTGGTTTGTAGTGGGGGTGGCGGCGCTTGAGCCATTCAGGGCCATGACGACCACCCTTGTAGGAAAAAAAGAACAAGAAGAAGAAAGCTAGAGTTGAAAAGGAGCGCGAGCCTTAGGTGGCTAATATTGAAGCAAAAATCGTTATGTACTTCTATTAAGCTTTGATGGATATTTATATACCAAAGAGTACATTCTGGAAAATTTACTTACACGAAAAGAAACACATAAAATAGAAAACTTTCCAACTTCTAAACATACGATTCCAAAACTTCCAAAATCAATAGCCCTATTTCATAATTCAGTATAAATGCTAAAGATGTTTAACCTGATTTAAAAACCGATATACTCCTTTAATTAAATCATGGCAGGGATTCGCGGCAGGGATTTGGAATCGTCCTGATCTGTTAGTTGAGTCATTCTTTCTGCTGTGTTGTCTGCATTCTTTCGTTCCATTTGAAATGCTTGAATAAAGTGAAAAGCAGAAACTGCTCGAAGGTTTGGACATCTATCTCTATTCTGACCATTTGCCTCTTCCATTTTTTGAGGCATCTTATGAATGTTCGTGCATATTTCCATACATTAGCTTCTAGGGAAACTAAGGGTTCCCTCTCGTTTGCTCTCTTCCGTGAAAACCAATCCTCGAACGTCGAAAAGTGTCTTTAACAAGTCAAGAGAATGTCTCACTGGCGTCCTTTTCCATCCTAAACTTTTCCATACTTTCATGTTAGAACATAAATGAAGCAGAAAATCTGTGGATATTGTTTCACGACAAGAAGGTCCGGTTTCATCTGAGTAGGTTTTGCGTCCCTGAAAGACTCACTAACATCATGTGTATTTACAGTTTAGCAAAAAATGCATATATGTACAGCAGTTGAAGTGATATATACGTGGGGAACATCTTCGTTAGGTGATGAAAAAACTAGGCTTTCACGAGTAATTTTTCTTTTAAGTTTCTCTTACTGCATATTCTTTTTGCAGTTCCACAAAATTGAATCGAAATAGATTTGCATGGTTCATTTGATATACACGTGACCTCTATCCACAAGAAAGAAAGGGTAAAAAGTGTATCAGCTAATGACATATACTATATTCTATGTATGAAAACCCTAGAAAACCCCGTAAAATGCACATAGTGGCCTCAAAGTGCATGTAGGGATTCAAGTCATGTCCAATCTAACTAGTTTCCGTCCTAAGGACAAACTTGTCAAATGGTCATTGATCCACTTAGAGTTGGCGAACTCGGAATGGGCTGAAATTTGGTTGGCTGCATGGAAACGGGCTGTTGATCAAAACTCACTGCTATGCCGTGAACAACGTCATTTTTTTGCGTTTCGTGGTCGTCTTGATGGGTTTTTAGGCAATTTTTATAATTTCAGTGGCGTTTTCGTAATTTTGTCTTTCCTAGGTAATTAAGGTTAACACCATATAAAATGGTGTTTAAAATTAGAGTGGAGCAGACTTTTGCTATTGATTTTTTATAATCGTATTCGAGAGAACAAATTGTTCCTCTTTTCAATTTCGAATTTCTGTTTAACCAATTTCTGTTGCGTTTCGGCATTAGTCATTGTCACAAGTCGTGTCACATAGACATTATATTATTCATTCCATGAATTTATTAGATAAGACTTATTCTACTAATGTTTTGATTTTTCTACTTGAACCTATCATGATGTATAGTTACTTTTCAAAAGAATTGCTTATTATGACGTTTTATGTGAGGACAATTTCTTTCTTCATAGTGCTAGGAAGACCAGAATCTTACCCAAAAAGAAATTCTTACAGGGGATATTTGAATGGTTAGTAAAACTGTGAACAAGATATTATGGTTGCTTTGTTCATTTCAGAAATAATTATAGCCACAACAAAAAAAAAGAATTAGTACTCGCACTTTGCATTTTTCTTTCTTACATCAGAGTTTTTTGAGCCAAAGTTGCAAAGGATCGATTGAACATGAATTAGCTCTTCAGTGCCTCCTTTTCCGGCTTTAGTTCACAGTGCTTCCTCGTACCGGCCAACAAATACTGGTCTTGCCATCAATGTCACATCGTTACAAAGACCACCACCTTCACTTGTATTGTGGTTTCCAGCTTCCATAGCTTTGGTTTCCTCCTAGGAAGTTTTTCCCACTTCGTTCGGAATGTGTAAGAATTGTTTCAGACAATAGTTCACTATCTGATCATTGTCTCATCCTACCAATATCTCAAGGTCACATCCTGGACAAGCTATGGGTGCTTGTCATTATCACCCCGTCACGACATGTCACGTTCTAGGGATATAACTGGACTGATACATTAAAAGGGATTCTTCTTTCTGCAAACGCTTTTCTTTAGTTTTGAGAAAGAATCCAAAATCTTTTAGCAATTGAGAAAAATGATGACAACCGAGTCCAATTTAGTGGTTTGAATCCTTATAAAGTAACTACCACAAGTAAATGTTTTGTGTTCTTGTTTCGAGTTGTCACACTCGTGCTTTTTTTAAGCCACCCTTAGAGCACAGAACTGTGTGTCTTTTAGTAATTATCCGGTGTGTGGAATGAGGGACTGATGTACCTGGTAAGGATTAGTCGGGTGCTCAAAGAGCCCCGGACACTCCCATTAGCATAAAAAGAAGTAAATATTGTATGTTTTTTTATCTCTAGGTTGATGAGTTGCATTCTTTCCATTTTTTTTCAATAAAGCAGCACATGTATTTTTATCAATTTTTTTTTGTTTCCATGTTTTTTTATCAGTTACATTATATGAATGTTGCTAAGATGCAAATTGCAACATGCATGGTCCTCTAACACATGAAACTTTTCCTTATTGAATCTTGTGCATTAAACTCTATTAAGTGTAGCTGCAGATATCTTCAAACTGGATCTGACAATTCCTCTAAAGTTTAAAAAATTTCACGCTGAAGTGTAGTGGCGCTTTTGTGGTGACTAATGGAATATTGACGTACTTTTGACTTATATGTGTAGCATAAGGTCAACTATAGAGAGGTACAAAAAGGCTAATTCAGACGGTTCAAACACAAGCACTGTCACAGAGATCAATGCTCAGGTGGGTTACTCTCTATTCTCTTGAAGTTACTCTTAGCTTGTTTAGTTAAGTAGGGCATGGATCCAACATATTAAGACTCCTTTGTTTCCCAAAAAATGTGACATTTTTGGAAAATATTTTTCGAAAAGTCATCTTCTAGGAAAATCAATGGTTGAGATTCACTTAGCAACAAAAAACCCTCGATCATCTCTTTATCTTTGAGTGGGCTTATGCGCCATCCAAGATAAAGATGCTCTTCAAATGAAGCAGATTCTAGCCCTTGTTACTGTTGTTTTACACAAAGATATCATGTTATTACTAAGCATTTTTCAGAAGATATTTCTGCAATTCTTTATGTTTGAACTTTAGCTGAGAATCCTGGGCATTTCTACAGTGGCTAATGCTTGGTATACTAAAACTAGTCTACAAATGGTATACCAAGTGATATTGCACATTGCACAATGGGCACTTTAAACAAGTGGAACATGCTCAACACAAGTAAAAATCCCCGCATCACTTAACACACACACATACATGTATAATTTTCAAAATGTAGTCATGTTATATCTTGAACTTTTCTTTTAAAAACCGTCTCTTTTCTTACAGTGATGCGCTCATACGGTATTTTACTCGAGAAGGAATTTCCCTAATTGAAAAGTTTCGATCCTTTTATCTTAGAAAGATTAAACGAATGAGCACCATTAGATACATTGAGATTGATCTATAAAACTTATATACGAAGTGATACGGTAGACTGCAGGTGTACATTTAAACAAGTGGCCCGTTATATTCGACACCCAATAAAATTCTGACATCTTTTATATAAACATTTAATAGCAGGGTATGTCTAAGAATTGCCTCTGAAGATGACATGTAGAAGTGTAAATGGGTAGAAAAGCCTCATTCTCATTGCAAGCATTGGCTTTCATGCATTGTTCTTAAGCAAACACCGCCGCATCATAGAGTGATGGATCTTGAAGGATTGCTCTTACTTGGCGCGTTGTTGATAAACCATGGAATGATCATTCCATGTTATGATATAAGCAACTAATATTGAAGATGATAAATTTACATATTGGCCTGCATGTTTGTTGTTAATTATGCTCGTAATTGCTATCAACATTGTGAAATTTTACTGCTTTCCTTAAATTTTGTTAAATTGTTTTCTAAAAATCAACTAACGTCAAAATTTTAGATTTTGCATTTTCTCAAAAAGGACCGGTATTTCTCTTCATCATTTCTTTTATAAGGAAGCTTACTTATATCATATTTTTTCTGCACAAGAATCTCATAAGTATAAATTCACGCTTGTTGTAAGTTCTGTATTGTTCTTGAGAAAATGTACATCTCATGCTTATCAACTAATATTACCAAGAGAGGCCCAGGCCACGGGTGTTACTTAGTATATCATTTTTGTAAATTGGTTTTGGTTAGCATTAATCTTATGTAGTAGGGTTAGCCACCACCTTTCCACAAGTTGAATCCGAATTGTATAACAACCTGTGGCATTTCGCGCTGAAGGGTTTTTCACTTCTGTTGTTGGTTATCATTCGGGTTCGTCGTGGCAAGCGTAATTATATAGTCAATGCATCGGGGTCATATTGTTTCTTGCCATTTCTTTCATGTTCATGATATAGTAGTTAATGTTCTTTTTTCTTTTGATTTTTGCCTTCTCGATTTACACGACATAGTATTACCAACAAGAATCTGCAAAGTTGAGGCAGCAGATCCAAATGCTGCAAAACTCCAACAGGTAAACTTTCTTTGATCCCTCTATATATCAGCCTTTGCTTTCAATGCTGACTTAGACTCAAGATTGTTAAGAGTTCAATCAGTTTGGTGGCATGCCAATGACCACCTGATTGTTAATTTTTCTTAAGTGTAGATATCTTGTAAATTTTCAGCAGATCCAAATAGTTTTGATTGGTCAAAAAACTGCATAAGCAGATTGCTGAATTTGGTGTCTCAGGACCTTCTGATCTTGTCATGCTTTCTAGGCACTTGATGGGTGATTCCTTAAGTTCACTCTCCGTTAAGGAGCTGAAGCAGCTGGAGAATAGGCTCGAACGCGGCATCACGAGGATCAGGTCAAAGAAGGTACAAGTTTTAGTACCATGTGTTTGTAATTGATCGAAGATTCTGAATCTGTGTAGATCACGTCACACGTTATGGATAGATCTCGTATTGCATGTGCATAAAAGCTGCTTCTGCTAATGTGCTCACACAAAAAACACATAACTCTGTCAGACTAGGCCGGTTCTTCAGCACCGATACTTTTCATTTTGAATCGCTCCTTTCCAACTAGAAGATGTTCCTAGTTGACATACATTTCAGATTGATTGTCATGTTCTATAGTAACTGATAATTTCAGACAACGAATAGTTTTCTTTTTCCTCTCGTGGCTTGTATGTGTATCTAATAACTACTCCTACCAACAGCATGAGATGTTGCTGACTGAGATAGAGTACCTGCAGAAAAGGGTAAGATCAGTTCTAATCCACCTTTCGTCGACCATGTAATTCATAGTATTGACCATAGTATGTGCATGAAGTTTGGATATTCTTGCTTGTCAGGAGATTGAGCTCGAAAATGAAAGCGTGTTCCTCCGCACGAAGGTACACACGTTGTCACGGCATAGTCGCTATTAGTTCAATTAATCTTTTGGAAGAGACTACATTTAATTAATATGCTCTAAAGAGAGTCTTGATTAAGTTTACGACCAGAAGTTATATACATTATCGGATTTTGTTCTGTGAGACTCGAAACATCAATGTAGCAACTTCAGTATCAGCCGCCGCAGCAAGGATCTTAGATTAATTTCCTCGATCCTCTTTGAAACCGATTTGATGTCCTTGCATATTGCTTATCTGGTTTCTTTCAGATTGCCGAGGTGGAAAGGATTCAACAAGGGAACATGGTTGCTGGCCCTCAGCTTAATGCAATGGAAGCATTAGCCTCTCGCAATTTCTTCCCTGCAAACATGATCGAGGGCGGAGCTGGCTACTCACACTCTGACAAAAAAGTTCTCCATCTCGGGTATTCAATTTTACAGTGTCGAATTTTCTCGTTTCAATCCATTCCTCATCACAATCAGTTCTGTGCAATATCCTAGTTTCAATTAGTCAAAATAGGTATTCACGCCCTAATAAATATCCCGAGGATTCGAGTCATTGAAACTTCGACCTAATGAGCTCGGTCTTTGTTAGATTGGCTTCCTATGGTGTGCGTAAAATTCTTCTCCAATCTCTTTCTGATTATCTCATGAGCATAAAAAGTTCATGCTTAATGGAAAATCAATCACTCATCCATCGAACTCCGACTTTCTTGTTGACTTCAATACGAAGTGACGGCATTCTCTTCATAGATGACTAATGCACAATACTCCATCTGTAACCTGCTTGTCTTATTGTAAAAGCTCCTAGTTTGATCTGCAACTTATTCAACAGAACTACTTGTTAATTGTGCAGGTAGCTCACCAGGCTGGTTTGGATTGAAGTATATCCTCTATTTCTCAAGAACTGTAACTGTGCTTTAAGAACTTACAGTAATGTATGTGTGCGCGTACTCATCTCTATTACGACCGTACCGAAGCAGCACTTTCCGTATCCTTTTGTCCTTCGAACTATTACTATGACTATGCCGTTGTATGATCATTTCGTTATGCAGTTATCATCAAAGGGTATTTGGTGAACAATATATGCAGATCAGCCTGTACTTGAGGGCATGCTAAGGAGTGCTTGAGAAGCAGCACTGTATGGTATAATTACAGATGACATAGTATAGACACAAGACGATGTTATATAATTTAAGCACGGCGTCCCGATTGAAGTATAATTTTGTTGGGTCTCTTACTGAAAGTTGAATGAGAGATCAAACAGTTTAGACGATTCGTTGTCTGCGACGATTCGTTTATAGGCCAACAGACAACGAATCGAGGGTACCTAAACTAGTCATGATACGATGGGCGAGGACCGAAGTGTCGCGCCTATTTGAGTAGCTTCGGGCACGTACATGTTCATCCCTAGATACTAGTCATCATATTTATTGGAGCATCGATCTATCAGAATTTACTTAAAATTTGGTTGGGTTTCTATATCGCCCGCCAAATCTTATATATCTGGCATGTCATAATGTTGAAAATTTTTGTATCTTGAAAATTTGCATGTTAAGCACCCTTCATAGAAAGATCTTTTACGCATATTATACACGCCACTGCATAAAAACAATACCTCTAGACATAGAGACATGTACTTGCCATAATTATCCATCAAATGAACTACAATGAAAGCAAGACGTGTTTAGAAAACCTGAATTGCTTGACACCAATTGTAATAATGTCGGCCTATAGATAAACATGTAGTTTGACAATACGTACCATAAGAACTTACAATTTACCACTGTGGACACCCAGCTAAAAGGAATGTAAGAGCTGACATCCAACCAATGCACAGGCCAGAATGTTTACACAGTTAGGTCACAATATGGCGCATCGACTTTCGGCTTGCTTACGGAGCTCCTGGGTCTCCCTCTGCGCTTTTTCTAGACTCTCCCTCAGACGACAGATTTCATCATTTGACTTCATTTGAGCAAACTGCGCGAGCTCTTCTGCCCTCATTCGAGCAGCTTGCTCTTCCGCCAACTTTTGCTCCAGTCTAGTTGTTGTCTCTCTAAGCTTTGCTTCAACCTAGATAAAAGAATTATTCATAAGCTAAAAAGATAAAACAACCCAAGCTTCACTTTCAAGGAACAGAATATTATCAAGCACCCTCCACTATTTCAGATAGTATTTATTGTTCTAGCATTTCCTTAGCAACTGACTTTCAAGGTTGAGAACATATCTATAGGACCTACAACGAACTATATAGGAAAAGGAAGTGCGGAGTTAGAAATCTCTCAGCATATAAATTTGGACAACTACCATGAAAATTATAAGTTCCAGAAGAGGACTAATGCAGAAGAATAGACAGGCAAAAGCTATAATTCTGCGAAGAAACACTTTCTAGTTTCTCCGCTGATAAAAAATTTCGACCATATAACTCTGAATCGATGAAAGTACCCACAACGACAAAGCAAAAGCTGACATAGAAGTGTAAGAAATTTATACCATCTCAGTGATTCGCTGCAGCTGCTCCTCATAAGATTTATGCATCTGCTCCTCCAACTTCATGAGCTCTCCTTTAGTGTATCCTTTCAAGGAACCAACAACTTCTTGCTGCTCATGGAGCTTCATTGCCCCTTTCTGTAGATAGACATATACGTCACAGAATTGAGCCAAAAGTGATACTGGCACACATTATTTAATACGCTTCCAACAATTACAACCTAATGTTATCAACTTACCTTCATTTCAACAAATAAATCATCTGTATAAGGTTTTCCATCATTCTGCACCATGACCGTGTTTACAAGGGATAACAGATGCTGGACCTGTTCAATCCTCTTGGTTTCATCCTTGGTCTTGTTATCAAAAAGCACCTTTCGATTCTCACAGAGAATTAAAATGTCCTATGAAATAGGGATGGTGCATTGACATATGTTAGGGCAGAATTGAAGAGATAACATCTAAAGAGAGACAAAGCTTCATGCAGAGAGTTACATCCTATGCACGTTGGGTTAACCAATAAGAAAGATAGCATCACTAATCAAATTTTGAGTACACATGCATGTCCAACCATTCATTTCACAAGAAATTCACAAACGCATGCTGACAGACACATCTGGCTGCTTCAATACGTTAACTTCCAAAATCAACAGTGCTTACCAAAAATTAAGAATAAGATGTTGTCTGACTAGGCATGCAATGTTTAAGTATGGTTGAACACAATGTGGTTTATGGGAACCCAAATCAGTGTTCAAAATCTTAAGTTCACCTAGTATGCCATGATAAATTACCTCGTAAAAAAGTTTAAGTACATAGTATTCTCAGTGACAATAAAATCTCAGATCGAAAAGCACATTATTGCTTGTGTTAAGTGAAGATTAATTCTCGGACAAAGAGTTGTAGACAGGATCAAAGGAACTACTAGAAAAGACTATGCAGTTCATGAAGCATCCAATATATAGTTAAGAGAGCTGTTTAATTGTTCTATCATTGGTGAACTCTTCTTTGATAGAGCAACAGAACTCCCTCTCAGCCCGACAAATTTTCAAAAAGAGCAAAACAATAGTTTACTGCATTTCTCATGCTCAAGAAACAAGCAGTCACCATAATTCCCCCTGGATGATCCATAATAAATTGTGGAATTCATCTCAAACAGCAGAAACGCGAGAAACAGCTATCTTTTATTGTGCAATAGCCTAATCAAATAAAAGACAAGAAAGAATTTATCGTGCGATAACCCAAAAAAAATGGAAGACAAGAGAGAAACCTCTGCTTTTTTTAAATCAGTAAGAAACCTCTACTTTTATCGTGCAATAAGAAGTAAAGCAGGCAGAAAAATCAACCTTCAAAGGCTGTGGGCACTCACGACCCAAATAGTCCTCCAATGTCTCATCATTATCCTCAAGCTCATCTCCTCCAGTAAATACCACAATCATGTAGTTAATTATTTTACTGCCAAATAAAGTTCTCAAGCTACGGAGAGCAGCTTCTTCCTCCTCTGAAAACCGTGTTCTAACAGAGAACACTACAAGTACAGCATGAATTCCATCTTTCGCCAGATCAATACATCTTACTATTTCTTTGCCAACAAATTCAATTCCAGCGGAGATATCAAAGAGACCTGCCACAATATGCGATATCAGATATCAGAGCCGCTATCTGCCAAATAAGTGTCTACTGGACTAACCGATAAGCAAAAGCTTCAACACACAATTTTTTCTCTTGAATTGGCGTAGTATAATATGATGTACAAGATCGATCCCACAATCATACCTGGAGTATCTATCACATTCACAATTTGGCCATCCCGCAGGACAGTTCTCTGCAATTCACAGGTGCTTGTGACGCCAGAAGAGCTAGCCCTTGACTTAAAGGCCTTTCTTCCAAGAATGGTGTTCCCCGTAGCACTTTTACCATTGCCGGTACGGCCAACAAGTACCAATGTCTTAATCCCATTGCTTGGGGAAGTAAGCTCCCAGTCATCATCGATTGCACTTCCCCCCATCATGTACCCTGCATGTATAAACTCACAATTATGTCTAAAAAAACATATAATATCACATCCATCTGATGCTATATCATGACAGCGCTTCATCAAAACTTCAAAGAATTATGTCAAAGCTTGATCCTCTTTTCTAGCATATCATTTTCCTTTTATTTCGTTTGCTCCCCTACTTCCGTTTCTCTTGCTATTACCAAATTGAGACATCCATAGAGACTCGTCAGTTATCAACATACAAAGGCAATCGGGACACTTAGGCTTCCCAATTTCAATTTAACAGATATCATAGCATGGTGTTTGTGAGAATTCCCCCGAGATTCGTTCTTAAATTTGCAACCCCTTCAATTTGCCTTTGAAATTTCCTGACATCCTAGGTCCATCGCCGGCTCACGGGACAAGTAAACAAGGCGAACACAAGAATTCTCACACTCGCTCCCCGCAGTCAATATCACGAGCAAAACTGAGCGTATCGGAAACAAAGCAGAATAGCAGACAAACAAGGTGTACTCACTAGATGAAGAACTAAAAATCATCACGATGGTCGAGTTTGACAATAACCCACGTCCTCAAACGGCGGATAATAATCGAACGAAGACACAAATCGATGAGCCGGAGAAAAAGGAGAGATTTTTATCATCGGGATCAACTTACAAAATCAAGAGGCAGGGAACCTTCAATCACACACGGAACAGGGAGAAGGATCGCGAGATCAACTTACTGAAAAACCAACAAAGGAAGAACGCAGAGAGGTATCAACACCAAGTCCAGGGAGATCAGGAAAACAGGAATAAAGCAGCGCAATGATCAAGAAAGAGATGGCTTTCCTTCACCACTCGGTCTCGGACTCGGAGGAAGGACACTCCTAGATTGGCTTTTGATTGCTTCTTCTCGGAGTTTCGTGTGAGGGGCAAGTATCCAGTGCATCCAACCGCAGCATACGAAGAAGAAGAGGAGTCGTCAGCGACTGGGTCCTACACTCGATCAATCTTATCTTCGTCGAACAGGGATTGTACTTTGTACATATCAAATTTGAATCGACGCCTTCGTTTATTTTAGAGATTATATTGCTTTAAATTTTTAAAACCAACCGTTTAATTTAAATCAAAAGAATTCTGCTTAAAAAATAATATAGGATTGTACATATCAATTTTTGAAAATTTAATCAAAGCGACATGGATTCATTGTTCGATTTGTTATTTCTCGGATAAATTTTTTCTTATTTTTTCATGAATATAATATATTTAAAATGGATGAAATGAAGATATTCGCGAAAGAAAATAATGATTAATAATATCCCTATCCCGTAAAAATTTGAGGTCGTCTTTGCTTTACATCGTATTGTTGGTGAGAAATAAAATTATATGACTATCCAAAAGAAGAGTCAAACTATGAGCTGTATTCTAAATTTAAAACTAATATTCATCTCAAACATAGTTATTGGAAAATAGGAAACTTGATTTGGCTTGAGATTAGGCTGAATCATCAACGAATAAAGAAAGGTCGATGCCCAGTTATGTCATTTCGGATCTTTTTTAAGTAGGGAAAATGACAGCTCCTAAACATTTATCTAATGTGCAATGTCATCCTTGAACTTTTGATTTATTCAATGCGGGTACTTGAATTATCCATAAATGTTCAATATAACCCCTAAAACTTATAATTTGTTCAATTTAATTCTTCAACTTTCCATAGAAAAGTCCACTTAGTCCTCCGATACAATTAACAAGTTTTCATAATTATACTGTTGCCCAAATTATAGAATATCCTGTTATTTCAATCCATTTCATAAAGCGACAAAAAAAGATGATCTTTTTATCACCCTTTTACTTTTTGGTCTTTATGAATATTACTATAACCTTATGATTTTTATAATAGAAAAAGTAGAACCTCATTTAGAGTTGTATCAGTTTGATATTCCTGCTATTCTAATTTCTTAATTTACAGATTTAACTAGAATTATTTTAAAAAACACAACACACAAAATCTCATAAAAGATTAGGAACAAGATTTTGATTAACATAAGTACGATCCTCTATAGGTAACTTAGTATCTTATTTAGATATCCTTATCAAATCACTTGTTTTTAAAATAGGAGGAATATCACCCCAGCACAACTCTAAATGATGATCTACTTTACCATTACAGAGATTTATATGTCAAAATATACGTAAATGGAACTATCGTAATATTTATAAAGGCTAAAAAGACAAAAGCCAATGAAAAATTAGCATATCTTTTGGTGATTTAGAAAAAATGGATTGAAATGAAATGATACTCTGAAATATGAGCAAAAGTATAATTATGAAACCTGTGAATAGTACTGAAGGATTGATTTGACTTCGTGAAGGAATATATTGAACATTTAGGAATAGCTTATGGATCATATGGAATGAATTACAAGGATGACACTGCATATTAAGTTAAAATTTAAGGATTATTTATATCACTTTTCCTTTCAAGTAAGAAGAACTTTAGGACTTCTTTTTTTCTTTCAAGAGATAAAGAATGTCATTATAGTTCTATAAAAGTAATGAAAAAGTTGTATGTGATTTGCATATTCACATGAAGAATTTGTATGTTTGATATCAAATAAAAGTCAACTCTCAAAAATTATATTCTCTTCAATGTAAATAGATGGCATTGTTCATTGGTCGATATTGGTAATTGTAATTTAGTGGTAAAATTTCTCACGCACTTAATTTATAAATCAATTTGGTAACCTAATTATTAAGTCAATCCTCCTCGCTCTCATTTTTGTATTCTCTTCATGCCCACATGAAATAATTTACAGTATGTGTAGAAGATAGACTCATTAAAGTTAAACTTGTCGTGTCCTTCTAAGTTGTTATTGATTAGAAATCTAATGTTTCTTATTAGGAATATTATTAGAGTTTCATCAGTGGAGAGGTTCATCTCCACGCGCATGTCCTAACAACCATTTAAGAAAAATTACCAAAAAAGTCTTATACCGATTGCAAATGTGTCAATTTAATCTTGAACTTTTTTTTTTCCAATTGAGTTTTAAACCTTTTATTTTTGTGCAATTAAGTCCATCCAGCCAACTTTGGCCGGTCGACACTGACGTGAAGAATATTCAATTCTCAAAGTACCTAAATATTCTCTCGATCTCGTAACGTGACTTTGACCTATCCTTAGGATAAAGGGGCGACTATAGAAAAAACAATGCGGCTTTCAACATAGTGCTCCAGCAAAACCATCATCGTCCTTACAAGTTAAAATAGGGGAATCAATTGAGACAGATACATGTTTTTGGGGTCAAATTCGAGAATAGGCCAAAAGTTTGTGGTAATTTTCCAATTCAAACTTGGTTTCTCGCTCGGATGGAGTGAGTACAGAGTAGGGTGCTAAATAGCGATCCTAGAGATTTTCCATCCTAACCCTCCAACTTGTAAGGATACTCACTGCACGCAGCATAGGATCAATGTTATCTCCTCCTCTGTCTTGTGTTACTCTGAAATTTTGCAGAGGCGAATCGCGCATAGCAGTCGAATTTCGTACTATGATTCACCCGATTTTCTTGATCATAAGGACGCGTCGCCTTTTCCCGATCCAAGAGACCCATATAGGATCCCCTGTCACGACTCTATACCCCGCGTTCGCGTACAATGTGCGAGCGCCAGAATCGTCCTCATGGGCTCGGAGCACCAGATACTGGTAGCCCCATCCGATGCAGAGCTCGTCGCAGGCCTTGAGCAGCGCGGTTGCCACTTTCCGCCTCCTGTTCAGAATTAGAATCGCCACACACGTTCAACTTGTCCCGATTGGAAAACTGCTGTGAAGAGGTAAGATAGATGTGGACCTGAAGCTCTCGGACACTGCAATGCCGGACACATAGAGGTACTCTTCAGCTCCCGGCAAGTGCCGAAGCATGGCCTCCTCCCTCAACACCGTGACATCGACCACTCCGACCACTCCATCTTCGAGCTCTGGAACACTCGTCACGGGCTCAGCCACCAAGCAAGCATACCTGTTTTGATCAATGTCAGATTCTCTCGCATTGTCGATGAATTAGGACAAACAGCGATCACGTTGCGGTTTATATTAAGCTTGCCTGTCCGAAGGGGAGTTTCGGAGTTTGTAAACGAGCCCTGCCAGCACTTCTGCCTAAGTAAGACAAGGTGTGTTTAAAGCAGGAAATGTTAGACTCTTGACACTTAATCGTGTCGAGATCACACAATTGCGTCGATGCCTTAATCGTGTCAAAGAATGAACTTTTTCCTGAAGAAGTTCTGGTTTGCTTCCTAAAATAAAATTCGAGTGCAGTCATGGCTTTTATGGGGCGTCGAAAGAGATGCGAACCTTGAAAAACTGGAAGAAGAGATCGTTGAAGAGAGCCACCGGCTCATGGAAGGCTTCGGCTTGGATTCGAGCCACCGCCCTCATTTCGTCTCCGTCTCCAACCAACCTCCTCACCCCCCATCCGTGCGCCTTCGCCAGATACTCGAACTGTCCACCGCCGTCGTCTCTCCGCTCTGTTCTCAACCCTGTTATTCCTCCGGATTCTGCTTCCTCCGGCGAGGACAACGCGCACCGCAACAGGGGAACTCCGCCTCTCTCCTCGCGCCGCCATCTTTCTCTCTCCCGGGACTCTCTGCAGCGAACGATTCGATAGACAAGATCGTCGCCGGTGCTTTGTTTAACGCTAGTGTCGCGGTAGAAGCCTCGGGCGAAGCGGCTACTCGGAATGAGGTCACAGTTCAGAGCTATCATATGAACCATGCTATGTTAGAGCACGACCAGGGTGATCAAATTGGCTTCTGCGGTTGTTTATCCTTTGAAGCTCTTGCCATCAGTTTTCCAATCAGGATCTCTTGAGAGGCCACGAGTGGACGCCTCAAGGAGTGGTCCGTGGTCACCATTATCTATGCTGTCCCTCAGCCTGAAAGGAAATGCCACGTGAATGTAAGACAAGCCTAACATTATTTCTCAAATAATTTTTGGAAATATTACTGTACGGATCCTAAGCATGTGACTCATCCCATCTCAATTATTAATCATTAATTAGTATGTGTCCCGTAATGTTCACGTGCACCAGGGGCATGCAAGATGTAGTTATGCTTATGCCTAGGCGCCACTTAAGAAAGGGCATGTGGATCCAGCAAAGCTTGATGGTCAATCGTGATGAGTCGACCGAGTGGTTAAGCACTTAATTTGCATGCGGTAACCATCATATCCTAATCATGTATCTTACTCGGGATTTTAAAAAAAAAAAAAACCTTGAGAGCTACTCACGGATGGAGCCTTAATTGATGCACATGAGCGGACATCTTGCTTATAGCCATGGAGATAAATCAAGCCAAAATGTTTAGATACCCACAACTACTTAAAAAGGAAAGTCCTGAATGATAAGTAGAGGCATGTGTCACGAGCCGATAGATTTCAGTCGCGGAATTAGCCCGTGCGGCACCTGGCAAGCCAAGCCAGGCCAGCTTTCCTCATATAGCTGTTCTATAGAACACTTAGGCGAATAGCTTTCCCGTATTGGATCATACCACACCCAGCTTAGCTCGGGCATCCATTACATCGAGTAAGACGAGAAGAACACTTTAGGCAGAACAACTGATTTCGGCCTGCCATGGCCTCATCAGGAGAGCTTTGTACACGGGAGGCCAACTCCGCCTTCAGAGTTCATAAGGGTATATTTTATCTAACTAGAACTCCTAGTACAAACCCTTCCTAACGCCACTCACACAACCCAGTTGCCTCTTCCCCCTCTACACCGCTCACTCACCGTGATGACACCACAAGCTCCACCCTCAAAGGTATACGAGTATGTGAGAACTTGCCCACTTGGGACACGGAAAGAACGGCCCGTGTCATTCTCCCCCACTCAATCCGCAAACGCCCTCGTTGCGGGTTGTTCTATCGCTTCCCTGCGTTCTCTAACCATCACTGCCACTCCCACGGGACTTACATGAATGGCAAACGCTCGCCCAACAGAACAACTCTACTCCACTAGCAGCTTCCCCCGATCAAAGCTATTCGCAAATCTCTAGTCACTTGTACTCCCTTGACAACTGTGGCACCCCTTGCCAACTGCACACCCTCGGCAGCACCTTCTTTCGCCTACTAGGCTTCTCCTGATCTCAGCAGACCAATGGAGGTTGCCCCCTTGATGAAACGTGGTAGCGAACCCATCTTGAGATTCACCGAATTGATCCATGAACGTTATCCCATTTCAGTGAGCAATCCGGTTCCTTCATATGCCCCCATTGGCATCCTAGAAGCTAGACGAGAGCCGCACCTTATCCGAGCCCTCTTGGCCCCGGCGATCACTCTCCTCCCTCAAATGACCGAGAAGACCACAGGTTTTCTCCAAATCACCCACCTATTGAAGGGATCCTGCTCTGATACCATTTGTTACGGGCCGACAGATTTCAATCGCGGAATTAGCCCGTGCGGCGCCTGGCAAGCCAAGCCAGGCCAGCCTTCCTCATATAGTTGTTCCATAGAACACTTAGGCGAATAGCTTTCCCGTATTGGATCATATCACGCCCAGCTTAGCTCGGACATCCATTACATAGAGTAAGACGAGTAGAACACTTTAGGCACAACAACTGATTTCGATCTGCCATGGCCTCATCAGGAGAGCGGCATTAGCTCCCGACTAGTTTGTACACGAGAGGCCAACTCCACCTTCAGAGTTCCTAAGGGTATATTCTATCTAACCCAAAACTCCTAATACAAACCCGTCCTAACGCCACTCACACGACCTAGTTGCCTCTTCCCCTCTACACTGTTCACTCACCGTGATGACACCACAAGCTCCACCGTCAAAGGTATACGAGTACGGGAGAACTTGCCCACCTGGGACACGGAACGACCGGCCCGTGTCACATTATGCTCGTTTCATATATGGTAATTTAATCTTTCAATCACCTTTGGCATTCAAACGCAAAACTTTATATGATTTATGCGCATAAGTATCGCGCGAACTAGTGGGTGATCGATTTTAAGGTGGGTTGGTTCCCATCTTGAAACCGAGAACCACTCACGATGGGTCGGTTACACAAATTGGGAACCGGGAACCACCTATTGGTTCCTGGACCCACCAGAGAACCGGATCACAGGTTCGGTTTGGTTTTTAGGTGGGTCCATGGAAATGGTCATGCTTCCAAGACTCCCCAGGTCTCACCGCAAGTGTGCCTTAAACTTGGAAATATGCATGTTTTAAAAAATTGAAAATCTGAAAATATGCATCAAACCTGGAAATATGCATGTTTCCAAAACCCACAAAATATAAACACCTTTAAACCTGCAAGAACAACAGGATATAATAAACCTGCAAGTCCATTTCCAAAAATATGAAAATGGAAACTAGTCACAAATCTGGAAATATTACTGGCGTCCATTTCCAAAAATCTGGAAATGGGCACCTTCATCACAACTTGAAGGTGAGAGCGATCGATAGAGGGCCAGAGGCCGGAGGTGATAGGCGATCGAGAGCGAGAGAGTTGAGACTTGAGAGGATTCGTGAAAGAGAAGAGAGTGAAATGAGGTGTCTGTGAGCGTCGCTTACTGAGCGAGAATGCCAAATTAGGGCTTTCGTACATATACCAGTTCGAGTGGGCGGTTTCAATCCTGGAACTGGGAAGCGGACTGGTAATCACCGCTTCTAACAAATTGTAACTGGGAACCGGCCAGAACTGGCGGATTTAGTCCGATTTTGGGTTGTCCGGGCGATTCTCGGTTCTTTTGCACGTTCCTAACATGGACCAACATCGTTTGAAGCGGGGCTTACGTGATCAAACGATTTTTACCAACTCGATTCAATTTCGGTGACGATTGGGTAATATTTGATTTATCGTTATTCCATGAGTTGGACATGGGCCGAAGCCCGGACTCGAAGACGAAGCAGCCCCTCTGTGATGACCCTGAGTTCCGCCGACCTGTTTAACAGACAAAATTGAATTATTTAGCGGTGATTGTTTAGAAATTATGTTTTTGGGACTTTAGTTGATGGCGCGGTAGGTTATCGACGGAAGGACGGAGACGTATTGTATTTAGTTTCGATCCGGTAAAGCCAAATTATGTGGGGAATTGGTACAACTAGTAAAATTTCTTCTTGGTGGGCCGAGGACAAGTGGAGGCGCACATGGAGGACACTTGTCCCACATGCCATCAGCCCTTCCCCCTATAAATACCTATGATTTCTCTCTCCTATATTCATTTTCTCAAGAACCACAACTCCCTCAAGCTCTCTCTTCTTTCTCGGCAACTCTCTCCCTCTCACTCACCCGACCCCGACGTCGACTCCCTTCATCTCTCTTGCTTGTGCTCTCAAGCCTTTGAGCAAGGATCCCTCGACCTCAGCTCCTTCTCCACTCGTCTCGTCGCTCGCCCTCTCTCTTGCTAGGTGAGACTCGCGCGGCGCAAGGAGGAAGGAAGGTCGCGGCTTGGGTATTGGCGTGACAATTCTCAATTTCCTTCGTAGTCGAGGCAAGTGGTGCCTCTAACCCATCTACTAGACTATCTATTTGTTGATTGATTGGGCGCAATGGTATCATTTGGAATTGGGTATGCCAAAGGGAAGTCTAGCTTGCATGTCGGGGAAGATGGCTTTGCATGTCCGATCTGTCGCTTGATCTAGCGTCCTTATGTCTTGGGTGATTAGAATATATGGTCGGATCGTCTCGTGTGCCATTGGGTCGACGTGAATTGAAATGGAACCATATATGGGCGTTCGATTGTGAGTCTTGGGGGTTGTTTATGGAGTTTTGTGGTTTGCAAGTTGAATCTAATTGACATCTTAGTATTTCGTAGCGATGGATAGCTTGGTTCTGGTTGATATCTGGTTAGCCGTAGCCCTTCGCTACGCATTTTCTGTGGTGGTTCTCATTGTGTATCTTGGTATTTGTTGCTTGTGAAATTCTGTCCGATCAAACGAAAAATAAATGGTTTAGTCGGTCGGTTAGATGTCCATTTGCTGAGCTTTAGCTTACCCCCGTTTGTTGAATATCTTTTCAGATTAGCTAGCCAGTAAAGATGGCGGTGAAGAGTGGCGGACATGCTAAGGTGGTGGCGTTGAATAGTGGCAGTAGTTCGGGAGTAGAAACCTTATGTAGCCTCTCAGTTATTTTTATTAATGTATCGATCTTTTATGTATATATATAAAACCGTATGTTCATGTTATGAGTTGGATGATCGTGCTTACAATGAGTACAGGGAGTGAAATCTAATATGGCCATACCTTGGAGACGCGTGTCCATTTCTTAATTGCATTTGAGATGGCCTTCTGTTTTTCGTATCGTCTTCCATATGCGCCATATATTATAAGTATAACAGATTAAAGAAGAACTCAAGTAAATGGCGCATGAGACGTCACCCCCTCCCAGTTCCACTCCCAGTCAAATACCTTCTCATTACTTATTTTCATAAACGGGTTTGGGCATCCTGATATTACACGATACGACACGACATGATGCTTAAGAAGAGCTAAAACCACAGGCATCGCCCCCAAAGAAAGAAAGAAAAAAAAAGCAAAAAAGCCAAGAAACAGGGCAAAGACAAGCTCGCAAGCAATCGGGGCAATTCGGATGCCCCGACACGACACCCAAGAAACATTAAATGACCTCAATTACAGTTCACATCTTTCTGTGAGGCCTACCACCTATACTTTTTTTTTATTCGACCGAAAAAAAAAATCTAATTTTCGAAATTATTATTAAATAGCACAAATAAAAAGAAATCCACGTTGAAAACTAAATGATACCTAATTGAAAGGAAACTCCGTCTAATTTCCCCAAAACAGTGACCTCAACCGACACAATCATTCCCCAGCGTTTAGATATTCTCGAAAATTGAATTTGATCACATTAAATTAAGGCTCGAATTTTAATCTATTTAAATTCGCTATGCACCAATTAATTTATAGAGGATATTGCTTATCAGTGTTCCCAGATAATTTCATCAAGTAAATTTTATGTGAAATAATTATAATTTTTTTAAATTGGTTTACTTAATAAGTATTCCGTTAATAAAATCCGCAACAAACGTCCGTTTATGAATTTTGGTTGTGTCGCAGAAAACTCCTACTACGCTCTCGAGAAAACAAAAACCAGAATTTAAGGAGGAGAAGAGCAGAGTACAAGATATTTCGTCATCTCCTCAGCATTTCGCACGCTCATTATCAGCATCACCTGCCCCCGCGAGAAAAGTCAAATGCTCCTCCCCTCCTCCGCCGGTACTCCACTTTCTGGGGAACGCTCGTGAAGGTTTTCTCGCTCCGGACCTCCCGCCGTCGCAGTCTCGCTCCCTCGAAGAAGAAGAAGAAGAAGAAGGAGCATGGGGAATCGGTTCGTATGCATGACGAAGAAGGACGCCAAAGAGAGCGGGAATGTGTCTCGGAGCAAGAGGATGGCCACCGGTCGGTCCCAGAGGAAGCTGGTGGTGGAGGAGGAGCTCCTCCATCGCCAGGCTCTCTCCATGGCCCTGCATCAGTCTCAGAGGTTTGACGGATCCATGTCCCGCCGCATCAACGGCAACACCAGCTCCCGCAGACGCGCCGTGTCCGATCAATTTCCCAATGGGAAGCCGGTGAGTTCGACTTGGACTTGGACTTCGACTTGGACTTCGAGTTCTCGTCGAATGTTTCTTTTGTTGGATTTTTGCTCGTTTCTGAGTGGATCTTGTGCGAATTGAACTTTGGCGAGTAAGATCTGAAAGGTTAGGGATAGCAGTAGGGCTGGTAGTGGCCAATTCAATTAGAGTCAGTAACCGGTCAATGGTCTGGTGCTGAGTCCCGGAACGATGCTTTTGCGCGGAAAAAGGGGGAGTCGCAGAAAAAGAGACGAAAGACATCGTCTCTCTTCTTTCAGAGCTTCAGAAAGTGCAATGATGGATGCACACTCGCTTTCCTCCAATTTTTTATATCGTACTTTGTCTGCTGCTGTGTGAAGCTTTTGAAGAGAAGATGATCTGCTTTTCTTTTTGCTCCCTTTTTCCTGAACAGAAATTGTGGGACCAATTATGTGTGAGTCGTCATGAGAAAGTTTCCGATCTTTTGAGTAAAGCGTCAGTAGCTTGAATCTAGAGAGCTCAACCCTAAGTTGACACTGCATTTTTCTTATATTTTCTTCGACTCTTTCTTTAAGTAAAGCAAGATGCAAAGTAAAATTTGCAGGAAAAGTACTGATTTTTTATTTATTTATTTATGTATACTGCATTTTTGTATTCAATCGTGGTTTTTTTTTTCCCCTTGGGGTTGTGTGATTTGTGCTTGATTATGTCTTTAGGCCCAAACTTCAGTTACATGGTTTATACTTCCTCTTCATATGAAACTGAGCTGCACTGGGACATGGCTTGATGCAACTAATGAAAGATGCTTTGAACTAGCTTTACATTATTCTAGAGTATGAAAAATATTGAGCAGAGGTTCCATTATCTGGCAAAACATGTTTTAGCTGCCACACCTTGCGTAAATTTCGATTCTTTCTTTGATTGATCATGTGAAAAGGAAAATAAATACAGATATAACTAGAATGTCCTTGCACAGGTAGCAGACTTTCTGGAAGGAGTAAAATGGAAGAAATTTGTCCTGATACATGGAGAAGGGTTTGGAGCTTGGTGCTGGTATAAGACGATAGTTCTTCTAGAGGAAGTGGGACTCATCCCCACAGCCATCGATCTCACAGGGTCTGGTATTAATACAACTGATACTAATAGTGTCAGCACGCTGGCAGAATATTCAAAACCACTTATTGACTATCTGCAGAACCTTCCAGACGATGAAAAGGTCTAAAGATGCGTCATTAGGTTTATGTCCTGAACAACCTTCTTCCTTCTTTTTCCAGGTAAAAAGTGATACTGTTGTTTCATGCAGGTAATATTGGTTGGTCACAGCATTGGTGGTGCATGTGTTTCTTATGCTTTGGAGCAATTCCCAGAAAAGATTTCTAAAGCAATTTATATTTGTGGTACAATGGTGGCTAATGGTCAGAGGCCTTTTGATGTATTTGCTGAAGAGGTATGCACCAATATGGTTCATAGGGGCAAGGGGAGGTTCCCTGATGAGTTATATCGTATGTATTTGCTCTGCAGATGATGATATCCACTTGTTTCAGCCTTATCGCTTGAAGATTCAACAAAATTTCTCCTTTCAATTCTTCCAATGTTATAACTTTTTATCAATTGATATGCGATTTTTTCTCCTCCTAACTTGGCATATTCATGGTTCTCTTGCTGTGTTGCCTCGTGCTTTGTTTTGTACAATTTGTAACATTGTGATTGAATGTTGCATGCAGCTTGGTTCTGCAGAAATCTTTATGCAAGAATCGAAGTACTTAATACATGGTAACGGAAAGGACAAGACTCCTACAGGATTTCAGTTTGAGAAAAATCAAATGAAGGGTTTGTACTTTAATCAATCCCCTGCTAAGGTTAGTTGCATTCTTAGCCGGCCTTTTGGGTGTTATATTAAAGGGGAGTCCATTCTTTTATGCATCTCACTAAAACAAGTTGCTGCACACTAGTGAGTTACTGCAATGTACAGTAAATGCCCACATTAGGTCTCTGTCTCAATTCCCAGACCCGACAACACCAGAAAAACTACAAGGAAATATTGCTGCTGAGACCTGACAACACCAGAAAAATAACAAGGATATATTGCTGCATATCAGGAAATGTGATGATAACAAAGTCTGACGTGATGTTGACCTGACATAACTATATCAGAGCCATTGCCTGTCGAGTTTTGTTATCATTCTTTTCAGTGCGTGCGCGCTCAGGCACGTTTTTAGTATGCTTCCATGCTTGCGAGAGAAGAGGGGGGGGGGGGGGGGGTAACCTCATTTGACTTTGTTACTGTATTTACTTTAGATGACTTACAGTGCAATGCATATTATGGTAAGTAACAGCCCAAAAACTGGTGAGCTTAGGGGGGAAGAAGAAAAACATGTTCCCATTGTTTTCATGAGCTTATGGGGGAAGAAGACAGTTCTCTGTCTCTCTCTTTGACCTGGAGGAATAAGAACGGGCCATTATTTGCTTCAGATTCCTCTCGGAAGTAAACGTCTCATGGTTATGTGAGTTCAATATAGTAGAACAATGTTTACCCACTCGGGGGATTCATAATGTTTCTTATTGTTCACTCTGTTTCCACCTCTTATCCCTGATCAGATTGACCCATACATTTTTTATTTGCACTTGTCTGGTTCTATGATTAAGCTTTACTTGTGACCATGCTCTAAGTGACTAGCGTTTGTATGTGGCTAATCCTTCCGTTCACCTTTTCTATTTTTCCCTGTCCAGACTCCAGACCAACAAATACGGTCGGGAAAACGAGTTACAGAATTTTCCTTATACTACTTTAAAGCTTTTCCACATGCAGACTTATGTCTCCCATGGCGTCGTCTGCTGCCCAATTAACATATAGTCTATTACTATCAGCAAAGTCATATCCATACGATCTTAATCCAAGAACAAAATCAGCGAAAATTTATTACAGGATATTTAATAGCTTCCAAAGAGGAAAAATAGATGGGCAGAGATCTTCATTAATCTGAGATTGTCTACAGTCCAAATACTGCCTCAAACAGCTTTCCAT
This sequence comes from Lenwebbia sp. NSW1173648, assembly GCA_029784005.1. Taxonomy (NCBI): domain Eukaryota; kingdom Viridiplantae; phylum Streptophyta; class Magnoliopsida; order Myrtales; family Myrtaceae; genus Lenwebbia; species Lenwebbia sp. NSW1173648. The sequence continues at coordinate 24,629,807 of JARCGZ010000009.1, read as the reverse complement.
TCAGTTTCTTCTTGTTCGGGACATGACCAACTATTACCCAAGGAATTTCCGTTGTATATTCCAATTTGACTAGTTAAGAACTAATATAAAGACTCCATTGTATTTGTGGCCTCTTGCTGACATCCACCAAATTGAGTCATCCCTTCCTTCACTTCCCAGTTTTGTGCTTGCATCATTTACTCCTTTGCTCATTCTTGACTCTCCAAGCGTAAATCCGTAAGATTGCTAGCAGATCTCCAATTTTTGAACTCCCACTGACTAATCCCTACCTACCATCAGTTACACTCCATAAGTGCAATTCTTCTCAGATGACATGGTATAACTTCTGCAGCCAATTAGAACTGAATAGAAAGTGTCTTGATGTCTTCTTCCTTGCAAGCTCCAGAGTATTCGCTACTCGGTTTACCAGCATTTATTTATAGACAAGACTCATGCATACTAAACCCTTCATATTACAGTGGTTTGAAATGGCATTTTCCTAATCAAATTAGCTTTTGTTTTAAAAGTTTCCTGGCTGAAGACTATTTCTTACCGTGGATGAACTATTACTGTTGTGATCAAAGTCTTTGTTTGAAATCTGCTTGAGGTTTAAACTTTTGCACTCACTTTTTGCCTAATCAAGCACAGTTTAATTTTATAATTCATCAGTCTGTTTCTTCATGAGCCATTTTGGGTGGTAGGTAAAACTGCTGTGGATTTTAAATGCTCTCATGCCCATATCAAGCACGAACATAGCAAAATTGTTTATTTGCTCTAGACCGCCCCCCCTGGATTATTGATTATATGACTCCCATTGTAACTGATAATTTTACTTAGTGCATGCTCGGCCTAACTGTTTTTGAATGAACATTCCTTTCAGGATGCTGCGTTGGCCATGGTTTCGATGAGACCTATTCCGCTTGGGCCTATAATGCAAGAATTATCATTGTCCCCCGAAAAGTATGGTCCTTGCCGTCGGTTTTATGTCCAGACGCTGGATGATCGTGCCCTTTCTCCGGATGTGCAAGAGAAGCTGGTGCGAGAAAACCCTCCAGAAGGCGTCTTCAAGATTAAGGGCAGCGATCACTGCCCCTTCTTCTCAAAACCACAGTCGCTGCACAAAATTTTGGTGGAAATTGCTCAAATTCCGTAACTAGAACTATGTGGTGCCTTATTTTTCTCGTCTTTATCCTAGATGGTTGGAGCCATCCGGTTATTTAATTCTAATTCATCCAGGGCCATAGAGGTACATATACAGAGGGGCTGAGTTCTATCGTACCGCGTTTCTTTCCCTGTGGCGGCGAAAGAATGTTAAAGCTTCGAGTGGACATCGTGTAGGCTGTTTAGTGTGACGAATCTAAGTCGGCATTTATACTATGTAAATGTGCATAATCAATTTGATTAATTTAGCTCTAAGGTTCTCTTCTGTTTTGTGGCCTTCAATTTTAGCTGTAAGTTGAGTTTGTATACCGTGCCTTCTTTTTTTAAGTAAAGCCTATAATTTCTTCTTCTGTGGAAAGGCATGCAAAGCACCGAGTGTTGGCCGAGCTAAGGTTTGGACCAAACAGGCGCAAGAGCGATCGGGTTTGCTATTGAAAAACTCCCAAAATCTCGCCGTTGATTCTTTTGTACACCGGCATTCTCACATGATCTTGTTCAATGACTAATCAGACCATTCCCATGAATGGAATGTCTTTTCTATTCCCAATCTATATTTGATGAAATTCGGTTCAAAGTTGGATTACGAACGACTATTTCGTTTCTATTCTCACTCCATGCTACTCTATTCATTTATTAGAGTCCGTAGATCTTAGAAGGCAACCTAGTGGTCATCTCTCTACTGTCTGAACTAACCTCTTTAACCTCTCTATGGTACACTTAATAACATGCCATTTCAGGTTAACTTGTCTTTCCGCTTTCTTTGTGGCTACTAATATAGATTCGACTTCATTCACAAAGAACGACCTGACGTGTTGTGTGTTTGGACATCCTTTGAATTGTCTAATTCAATTAAATAGTGCCCTAACGTTGACGTGGCTTACAGCATATAATATCTTTTATTTTATTTTGAGCCAAAGTAAATTCGTCCCTTTGGTTCCCATCACTCTGTTTTCAGCGGTTTCAACGCTTACGTCCAACTCCAGTTGGTGAACTCTTTACAGAAATTGAATTTATTCATGAGACATGTGGCGGGCAACTTCTTAGGGAGGTAAGATCATCCAAAATTTTTGCTATGAATCAGTGAGACTCTATCCCAAAAGGCCTGCTGTCCGGGATTACAATCTTAGAATTTCTCTGTTCTATTATCCGATAATTCATTTTTCGGAGATAGGGCAAAGCACGAAATTATAATTTCCTTTTCGAGATAAATATTTTATACGAAGGGTGCATAATTGGATAGATAAACTCACACCAATACATAAATTTAGTAACCGTTTCCAGATTTCCCTATTTGCTATTTACAAGCGACATTTTTCGAGTTTGGCTCAATCTCAACAAAAGAATTCACTAGATAGTTCTTTTTTGTTTTTGTTATCAATGGGTGTTCGAGATTCTTTGAACATCCCATCAATCCCCATTGCGAGTGGCTGTTTACTCGTACCACACATACCGAGCAATAACCGAAAACACATATATTTATGCTCCGAGGTGATCCAAGAGAATGTGCAAGCGTGGGGATTCAAACCCAAATCTTGAACGAAAAAGAACAGCACGCTTACCATTTGAGCAAAATCCCATTATTTAATTTCACTGGATTGCTAAGGTTTATGCTATTTGTGGAAAATGAGGAAAAATGCAAAAGAAAATTTGCATGACATATGATAAAGAATTAAAGAAACTTAGGGAAAGGGACACTTTTAGTGCCAAAAGTTTGTGTATGGAGATCACTTTGGTGCCAAAAATTTCTGTCAGATCACTTTAGTGCCAAGTCGGAGACAAAAGAATCACTTTAGTACCTATTTCGGCCAAAAGTGCCACGTGTAATTAATAAATAATTTTTTTAATGTAAAATGACATTTTAAAAAAAAATATAAGTCCACGTGGGCTGCCACGTGGACTTCTGCACTTTGAAATAAATTTAAATTGGTTTAAAATAAAGATTTTATTAAAATTAAAATTAAAATAAGCTTAAAAATGTAACAAAAAACCTTAAAATAAAAAAAAGTGGAAATCAAAACCAGGCGAGGGTTACAGCAATCCTCGCCGCCAGATGCTATCCCCCTTTTTATAAAAAAAAAATTAGCTTTTTTAAAAAAAAAAATTTCAGCTTATTTTTCAAATTATTTTAAATAAAAAAATGCCACGGTAGATCTCCCACGAGCCACGTCAGAGTCATATATTAATAAAATAAGGCCACGTCGGATTTTCGGCGGATCAAATCTAACTTGGCACTAAAACAATCGTTTTTTCAAAAACTTGGCATAAGGTGTTCGATTGAAATTTTTGACATTAAGGTGATCTCCGTAGACAACTTTTGACACCAAACTTATGAGAAGAAGAAGAGGGCTTTCTTTTTCATCTTTCATTCCTTTCTTCCTCTAACTAAAGATAATTTAGGGAGGTTTATCAAGATCAATTTGATTACTGGTGGTGGAAGGTAAGGCCTACTTGCTACCATCGCCATTCGCCTGACTCCAAGAATATCCTCTTCCATACCCCCAAGACATGGCAAGGTAATACCGACAACTTCTTCTTCCCTCTGTCTGAGAGAGAGAGAGAGAGAGAGAGATGGCTATGGCTTGCTCTGGGCACATGCCAGTAGTAGCCAAGCCACAGCCCCGTACTCACTCTCTTACTCGTCATTCTCCTTCGAATTCCTGCAAGATTTCCTCCTCCAGTTTGCATTTTCTTGGTAAAGATACCGCCCCAACTCGTCGTTTCCATGCGTCCCCTATCAAGAACGCCACTTTCGCACGACGTTCCAAACTCGCGGTAAGCAGAAGCGATTCAATTCAGGACAATAGTCTGAGGTCGTTAAAAGCTTATTCCTGATGTCTGAAGATGTGAGTGCTGAGAATCTTTGTTGTTTCTGTTTTCAAAATTTTCCATCTTTTGGTTTGTGTGGCAGTTGGTGGCAATGGCCAAGCCCGACCCATTGAGGATAATGATATCTGGAGCGCCCGCTTCGGGTAAAGGGACTCAATGTGAGCTCATCACTAAGAAAGTACGAATTTTTCTTGGCTGAACTCGTGATCATTGTTGGGGGACTTTCTCTTTTCGCGAATCCTGTTGCATTTTATGTGTTCGGTAATATGTCGTACACGTGATATTGTTCTATTTGATGGAATTTTACTACAAAAAGGGAAAAAAATGATGCTCATTGATCTAAAGAGCTGATGCGGATTATGGTTAACTGAGCCGGAGACTGGACGGTGATGCGCTCCGTACCAAGAATTTTTTGAATTCCACTAGTTTAGTTGGTTGGTGGAGTAAGTTTAGCATGACTCTTTAAAAGCCACGAATGCTGGCTCTATTTTTCCACCACAGAATCTTTTTGAAGTATCAGTGCTTAGTCTGGATTCGCCTCTAAGCATCAAATGAAATGTGAATAACCTTGCAGTCTGTTCTTCTGACATGCTGAACCGGTGATACTGACAATTCGGCATACACGGGTGGCCTTCTCCAAGTACTCATCCGTCTCTGTATATCTTCTTCTTCCTTTCTTAGTTCACCACTCATAGTTGACAGTTTCTACCATCTGATTTGATTAATCAAGCATGAACTTGGCAGCTGCATATGCAATTTAAGCGTGTTTCCAAAAAAAGCAAGAAAAGCTGTTTATTCAAGCGCTGTCAAGTTTGTTTCTCCTTTATCAGAGAATATTCTCTTAAACGGGCTGAGATAGTGGCCATGGTGAAATATTTTGTCTAAGTTCTTTTCTCCACATGATCTGCTTCTGCGATCTGAGTTTGCATTTCCTTTGAGAACTTCTGATAATAAGTGAAATGGAAAATAAACTGAAAGATTCGCATATCATACTTCTCTAGTTGTGGTGGAATACCTGATCATACATTTCAATGCAATCCCCTGTTTCATCCTTTCATGAGAAGTAGAGAAAATGAATTAGAGGAAGTAGGTCAGGCAGATCGATTATCCAGTTCTGAGGTGAGCTTAATTTTTATAGATCATTTTCAATGTGAGCCTCCTTATTGCAGTGCAGGGGTTTCCTTGGACCAATTTACTTTAGTACCTTCCTTAGCAGGAATTTGCTGATCGCTCTTTTGGTTTTCTTTACTAATTTTCTTCAATTTAAGGGACTTATTATTAAGCTTGTTTTACTTGAGAAACTTTTCCTTGCCTTATAATGTAGTATGAAGATATCGGGCAAATGAATCTAACATTAATTATAGAAATACTGAGAGTATACGAATGAGAAGTACATTATAAAGATACTGAGAGGACAAGAGTGACCGTTGCTTGAAATCTTTAGTTGTTAAAGGAAAAGGTAAGTGGCAATAAGTCAATTTTTATCTTGCGGCTGTGCTTCATTTTATGACCTTTGAGTGGATTGTCCACTTTTATGGTCTATCTATCTGAATGAGTTAATTTTCTCCATAAAAGAGCCAGCAATATTGCTGAACAGCCATGTAATTTTACAGCATAAAGTTGATTATCAGATGCCTACAAGCATCCAACGAGTAAACAACTAGAAGGATATTTAACTCCTTACCTGTGCTTTTCGTCCATGGCTCAACTCTAGCTGTAATATAGATGTTTCAGCAGGAACTGTTCTTGAATCAGTCGCATGTAGTCAATATTGTCTCAGCCAAGAAACGTGGACTTGAATCTTCGGCTACTAGCAATTGGATTATAAAAGGTTGTAGTGGCAATGGTTCTCATGTCAACATTAGAGGAAACTTTATAATATTCTCTCCTTCCATTTAACATGTATCCTTTTCCCTTTTGAATGATATAATGTCATTGTCTCTATTAGTTACTGCTTTTATCTCGCTTATGGGTTGCCCGTGAGAAAAAACAGATTCAATCAAGTCTTCCTCGTATATGCAGTACGGTTTGGTGCACATTGCCGCTGGGGATCTGTTACGGGCAGAAGTTGCAGCTGGGAGTGAAAATGGAAAGCGAGCAAAGGAGTGTATGGAGAAAGGGCAATTGGTCCCTTACGAAATAGTTGTAATGGTAGGGACAGCACATTCTTTTGAAGTACACACCTGACAAAATAGTCGTAATGTTAGGGACAGCACATTCTTTTGAAATACAGTAATTGCTCGTGCTGATGCTTCCTTATATTTGACCCTTAGATGGTTAAGGAGAGGCTGTTGCAATCAGATTCTCTAGAAAATGGTTGGCTTTTAGATGGATACCCCAGGAGCTTATCCCAAGCCACAGCTCTGCAAGAATCTGGGCTCCAGGCAGATCTTTTCATTCTTTTGGAAGTAAGAATCTGCAGTTTCAATTTCCTGTTGTTATTTCGCATTTAGCCTTTGGATTGACCTTAAGCTCCTGTTTGAGTTGGTGATGTATTTCTTTTGCACAGTCATCTCATTTTGAATAACTGAATTGGTTGGGCTCCTGTTTGAGTTGGTGATGTATTTCTTTTGCACAGTCATCTCGTTTTGAATGACTGAATTGGTTGGGCATATTTTTTCGGGATATTATATGGTAACTGGGTAGAATTTACTTTAGGTACCCCCTTGTTAGGTGTTGGATGTGAAAAGATTGAGAATGCGAAATTCGTAAATCTTATATGCAATGTCCACTGTGTTTGCTAGGTCCCTGAAGAGATTCTTGTGGAAAGAGTCGTTGGCAGACGGTTAGATCCTGTTACTGGTAGGATATATCACTTGAAGTATTCTCCTCCAGAGACCGAAGAGATCGCTGCCAGATTGACACAGAGATTTGATGATACCGAAGAAAAGGTATATCATATACACATAATAAAAGGTTAAGGGGATACATATTTAGAGCTATTCTGTCGAGCAACTGAAGCCATGATCTTAAAGATCTCTTGGGGGCCATTATGTGCTTCTTTGACTCTGCATTTTGATTTCTTCTAGGTGAAGTTGCGGTTGTGCACTCATCATCAAAATGTCGAAGCAGTGCTATCAATGTATAAAGACATAACAATCAAGGCACTCTCACTCTCTCTCTCTCTCTGGACAGTTTACCAGTTACCTGATACTTACTAACACATTATACAAATTACGATAACGTATTATATGGTACTTATCACTGTCACTTCAATAGCGGATCACTAGAATTTTGCTTATATCAACCATTACTTCTTTGCATCACTAGTTACATAAATCAATCTTTGTCAATACAATCAGGTGAATGGAGACGCTCCAAAGGAGGATGTGTTCGCCCAAATTGATAATGCTCTCTCGAAACTTCTTGAACAAGGGAAAGCTACTTCGGGATCGCTTGCAGCATAGCAGACGAAGAATGACTGAACAATTATTGAGACAACTTTTTTGAACGGTTCTCCATCAATGCTATGAAAAATGCAATGGCGAAGCTTGAATTTGTGGGGCGCTTACAAAGTCGATGTTCCTTCTAGTGTAGTTATTTGAAAAAAAAGTTTGGCCTAAATGGTATCATCGGTCCATTATGCATTGATCACCGATTTCTTGAAAGGAAGCCTATCATTTATGATTCTATATGGAAAATGTAGGCCAAAGTGCCAGTCAAATCCTAGCCTACATAGGGCTCGTGCCAATCTTGTTTGTATGTTGTTGAGACTTCACGTTGTGCCCATTCTTTACTATCAACTGCGAAGTGTGCTTAAGTTATGAGTAATAAATGCAATTTGTTTATTTTGCTTATATCCGTTAAGGATCTACCGAGAGATTAAAAGTCTTGAAGAGAGATCGAGACAAACTCTCTTAAATTAAGCATGTCATACCATGCAAGAATCCTTTCATATGATGCTCTGGATAGAAATATGACGGGTTGGCATCGAGGGACCTGTCGCTTATCGGCGCAAGAAATGACTGAACAATTCCTATTTTATAACCCGGCTTCGACTGGATGTTCATGTTTGTTTTCCAGTTCCTTTAGTTTCCACTGGACCCACAAATTTTCTTAATTGTCTGCTCTCCTTTGCATTTCGTTAATGTTGACAATGAGAAGTTTGGCCGTTTACTATCAAAGAGATTCGCATTTCGAATGTTCTGAAGATACGTCATTACCTGCCAAAGGTAAAGTGCCGTTTCAGATGGAAACTGGAACATTAATCTGAGAATTATGGAGATTATATAAAACAGGAAATAAGGAGAGAGAGAGAGAGATCCCCCATTGAGCAAAATGTGAACTTCTATGATTTCACTAACGGTTGAAACGAACAAAGCCTGTCCATACAGTTTCAGCATTCTGTATGAACACCTTTCAACCTTCAAACATGATGTGATGCTGTACGAATCGATTCATTTTGCCAACGTCTGTCTTCCGGTTGTGCTCACAAAGATGGATAGGAATGACTGCTTTAAGTAGAGCACGGCGAGACGAAATTTTATTGCAGGTATTGGCATAAGTTATGTACACACAAACAGTTTGAGATACCTAAATAATCACACCGAAATAGGCTGTCCGGAAAACCTATATCCCAGAAAAATGCATTCACTTCATGTGATGGTAAACCTACTGCTGCTATTAAAAACCAAAAACTTACCAGTACCACACATATGGAATAGCTGACGAGCATTTTAGCACCCACATTTACATAAGAGCTTGAAGCTTGACCTTATAGCTTATGCTAGTGACAGAGAAGTTAACCGAAGACGGACCTTCCTTCTTATCAGCACCATTTTCCGGATGCCTTAATGTGCACGGTTCAGCATCACCGAGCATGCATACCACCTCTCTCATAGTTGGACGCAGAGATGGGAGTTTGGCGGTGCAGAGAACCGCAACTTTCAACACTTTAATCATGTCATCTTCAATGGAGCCAGATACCACTTTATCGTCTAGTACTTTGAGGACATTTTCACGGTCGCTGAGATGAGTTAGAGTCCAGTGAACGACATCTCTTCCCTCACCATACTCGTCCTCGAGCGGTCGTCTACCGGTGACAATTTCTAGCAGAACGACTCCAAAACTGTATACATCAGTCTTTTCAGTCACTTTAAGTGTATAAGCCAGCTCTGCAAAGGAAAAACAGAAGGAAAAGAAGAAAGATATTGATGTGAAGAAAGTATAGCAATATGTCCAATATGAACTTCAACATTACACAAGCAAAAACTCAAAACTTATCAAAGAAAAAGTCCAATAAATGGGCTCTGCTGTATATCGAAAACTCACCTGGAGCAATATAGCCATGAGTTCCGGCTAGACAGCTACAATTAGGGCCCTTATGGGACTTGTCAACAGTCTTGGCGATTCCAAAATCAGCGATTTTCGGCTCATAATCTTCACCAAGCAGAATATTGGTGGACTTAATGTCGCGATGAATAATGGGGGGTGAACAATCGTGATGCAGATAAGCAATTCCCTTTGCTGCTCCAACAGCAATTCTGTATCTCTGAAACCAATCCAGTTCTGGCCGTCCATCTTTGATCTGTCGGTGAAGTGCTTGAAACAGATTACCATTTGCCATGTATTCAAAGACTAAGAAACTCGAACCTCCTTTCATCAGACAAGCATACAATTTGAGTATATTTCGGTGCCTGATATTCGCCAAAGTCTCCATTTCAGTAAGCACTAGTTTTGCACCATCTGCTTTCCACAGTTGCTTCACAGCAACCGTCCCGCCGCTTTTCTTCAACTCCACACGATACACTTTTCCAGTCCCCCCGATTCCAATCAGGTTTTCCTCTTCCAAGTTACATATTTCATCTGCATCGATTTCCATTCGGTGGAAAGATGCGAGTTTCCACTTTGGATGTGTTTCCTTCTCTTCCTCCACAGAATTCACTGCATCATCCTCCACATATCTGAAGTTCCTATAACTTACAAGGAGTAAACCAACTAGGACAACAACCAGAGCGGATAATATGATGCTGAACAGAGCCAGCTTATCTGCAAAAATCCCCCTCCGAGTGTGCTTTTCACTGCAAATCTTGATGTCTGAATTCACCTGCGGTCTTGAATTCTGGTCGACACAAAATCCCATGTTTCCAAGAAATGCTTTGGTCCCTCCTATCCTCAACAGATCAGCAGGAATTTCACCAGACAGCTGATTTTCAGACACGTCAATGGAACTTAGCTTCAATTTCGCCAAACTCTCTGGTATTGAACCCGTCAACTTATTTCCGGATACATTTAAGGAGTTCAAGGAGATCATCCGTGAAAGGGAGTTGGGGATATTACCACTCAGAGCATTCGAGGCAAGATTCAAGTCAACCAATTTACTGCATCCACCCAGCTCCATTGGAATCGGCCCCGTCAGCGAATTTTCTTCCAAATGCAAGGACCAGAGCTGCCCGAGATTGCTGATTTCGGGTGGTATATTACCGGAAAAACTGTTATTCATCAGATAAAGTTTCTCTAAGTTCCTAAGTTTGCCTAGTTCGGATGGAACCTCGCCTGAAAACCTGTTATTCTGTAGCACCAACTGATTCAATCTGGTAGAGTTGCCAATGTCTGATGATACAACTCCACTGAAATTATTATCACCGAAATCAATCATTTTTGCATAGGGTAACGCCCAGACCCCGTCCGGAATTGGCCCCGATAATTGATTCTGGTTTATTCTCAATCTCACAAGGGACTTACATTCAGCATAAGAATCGGGCAGGCCGCCTGAAAAGTTGTTTCCCAGAGCAAGCAAGAACTGCAAGGTCCTCTTTTCACACATGAACCTCGGGAACTCACCTGAAAACTGGTTTTCAGATATGTCGATGATGATTAGAGGAGAATATCGACCGAAATTAGCTGGGAAATTGCCAGAGAAACTGTTCCTGTAGATTGAAAACCCAATGAGGTGACGTAAGTCGCCGAATCCTTCGGGAAGCACCCCGGAGAAATTGTTACCATGTAGTTCAAAAACCGTCAAGTTCATAAGGTTAACAATTTCTGGAGGTAATTCACCGTGCAAGTTATTAGCTGACATGTCAAATTCCTGCAGTGCTGTGAGCTCCACGAGCTCAGGCGGGAGTTCTCCAGTCAAGTTATTCCTAAAGAGCTCGATCTTTTTAAGATTCCGCAATTTGGCAATTGATTTCGACAATGTCCCCGAGATGTTGTTTACTGATAAATCCAACGTCTCGAGCGCGGTAAGTTCGAAGATGGATTCCGGGATCTCTCCTCTCAAGTGGGATCTGCCCAAGTTGAGCCAAGTCAAGTTCTTGAGATTCCCAAGACTCTCGGGGATTTCGCCCGCATCGTAGTCGTTGTCACCAAGAGCCAGAGAAATCAGCCCTGTCAAGTTAGCTACCCACCCCGGCAATTTGCCGGACAGAGAATTCGCTGTAATATCAAGAACCTTGAGGCTTTTCAGCGCAGAAAGGTCCGGCACACTTCCAGCCATTTGATTGTCAGTGAGGTTCAAGACTTTGAGATTGCTACAGTCGGCAAGCTCTCCAGGGATCTTCCCGGAAATGGAATTCGAAGGCAGTGAAAGAGAGGCCAGGCTCCCGAGCTTCGAAACTGAGGGCGATATCGCCCCCGAGAGGGACTCGCCTTCCAGTGATATCCCCACAACTTCCCCAGAAACCTTATCACAAGTGACCCCAAAGAAGTCGCACGGAGACCTGGATTCCTTCCAGGACTCGAGGACGTTCAGAGTGTCGTTCAGCTGAGCCTTGATCTCGAGCAGCGCTCGGGTCTCGGCCGTCAGGGGCGTGCACGGCGGGACTTGACAGCACAAGAAAACGAGGGAAACCACGATGAACGGTAACGGTAAACAGAGGAGGGAGGCTCTGGCCATGGTGAAGAAGCCCGGGGGCGGGAAAGTCATTTGGGGTGGACAAGAGAATCGCAGAGAAAAGATGGGTCCTTTCCGATCAAAGTCCAAGAACCAAGGCGCTAATGCGCGTCGGTTATGAGCACCATCCTACGAAAAGAACCGAACATCAAACATTATTCCTATTACCCAACAATTATTCTACGGAGCATATGATTAAGATAATCAGACATACACAAGACAAAAACAATACGCTAATCTAATCGAGCTAATTAACAGACGCGATGGCGACACGAGCGAGACGATGACGTTGATACGTCAATTTGTTTGTAGCTGTGGACTCTTATGAATCCAGAAAAGAATGAGAAGATCACTATACTTTGAAGTCACTCATTAGTCCACTACACACACACCTAATCCATAATCTATTTTAAATTTTCAATCTTTTTCCCCTCCGAATCATCCATTTGTCAGCTACGTGCAATCAGCCATAATTGAAGAATCATGGGCTAGTCCATGGTGGGACTAGTAAAAAGCAATCGAAGAAGAAGAAGACGCCTTTTTGACGAAACGGCCATCCGTGGAAAAAGCTAAAGAAAAGCGAAGAGGATCGCCCTAGGTAGTACAATCAAATCGGACCTAACGCCACCTAATTCTCGGATTATACTATTATTATTGTTATATTTGTACTGTTCATAATAATTCAAATCGTGATCAGTTCAATGAGTGAGTGCAAAGCATGTCCTAAGCGAGTTCTTCAGATCACCGTAGAAGTAACGACAATTAGCTTCGCAATCTCTTAAGAACAAGACAGGAGGAACCTGAAAGCAAACCTCCCGTCAAAGATCGGCGACTCCGAAAGCAGGTTCCCGTCTGATCCTTTCGCCGCTCCTACGCTCTGTGGGAATTACAGTCAATGGTCGGAGAAGAGGTCATTATATAGGGCGCGCCTGCCGGGGTGGCTCCGGTGATGCGCCGTCGAGTCTTGGAAAGACGAGGCAAATGGTGAATTCCCGATAACAACGCACTTAAAACGCCAACGGAACAGGGGACGGGCGGGCGGTCGATCTTTAAATGAGCCAATGGAGTTTCCCGAAGAAGGAAGCGTGCAGAGGCGGCGGCGGCGGCCTCTCTCCCCTCCATTAATGCCGCCTCATCACTCTTATCACCACCTGCCTTCGCTCGCTCGCTCGCGCGCGCGCCTCGTTTCTCCGAATTCGAGCGGAAAAGAAAGAGAGAGAGATCAGCGGGGAAGCTCACGAGAGAAGACGAAGCATCGACCAAACTGTATGGATGTACGATCTTCGTGTCTGGATCGTAAGCTTCGACAGTGAAGACGGGAGAGGGGGAGAGACTGATCGGAGGAGCGGAATTTTTATCAGTGGATGGAGGGAGGCTTCGAAAGCAGCAGCAGCAGCTTTGACCAATCCCCAAGGCTCGAAAAAAATTATATATATATAAAAAGATAGAGGGAAGGAGAGGGGGGCCCACTTAACGAGATATCGCTGTCGAGGCTCGTTTAGGGCCAAAAAAAAAAAAAAAAAAACTTACAATTTCTTTGCAAACTCGCCAGGTTTAGTGTGTGTTTCAGCGTACGTAATCAGTTCCTGTCCTGACTTGAAAATAGAATATTCCTCGGACGCGTACGCATGATGCATAAGGTCTTGATCGGAATTTTCTTTTTATGGTCGGATCGCTGATTCCTTTTTTTTCAAGCCGGAGTACGCGTGAATCGGGTTCATCTCGATCGTTGATCATGCGACACGACGTATTTAATTCTAGTGGAGTTTTACCTTCGACGTCATCCCTTTTTCTTTTTCTTTTTCTTTTTCACTATTCGATGCATTAGACTTTCGCTTTTGTTGATTCACGTGTTTGCTATTGGAGTTCGACTGCTTCCTCAACGAAAGGTGGAGGTGGAGGTGGAGCGAAGGATATGTGGCAATTTTTCTAAAATGCCATGTCACTGCCACGTGTCCGCCTCGTTGGCGTTGCGTCGAAAAATTGGCAGTGCAAAAATGGAAAAAAATAAAATAAAATTGGATGTTTTGGAGGATTCCAAATGAAAATTCTGTAAATACTAGAGTTGGGCTATATATCACTATCCTCTGCTTTTTGTATGGAGAGGATGAGGATTGAAGACAAAAATGGGGTTTGGATGAGCATTAAAAAGATAAAAGCAGACATGCTTTATCGCGGGATTTGCGACTTGTGCGGGTTAGAAAAGAGTCGTGTCAGGTCAAAACACATTGAGAAAAACGAGGTTTGTCCTGCGCCACGTGTGATCCGAAAATCCTTAAACAATCTCGATGTATTCCAACTTTTAGACCCCTTTTATTTTACGAATAATAACTAATTATTTTTTTTAAAAATAATATCTCAATATGGTTGAAATAATTAAGGATTAAAAAATATATTCATCATGGACAATAACTTATGTCTCACTATTTCTTGAACGATGATTTTTTTTTTTTGTGGTTATGTGAGCAATATAAGAGATCATTTTAGAAAATATTTTCCAAATCATTTATTTTTTGCGAAACAAATAACGCTTTATCGTTAATAAGTTTCACTGATTTAAGAAGCAGAACGCACTAGACTCGTCTAGGTCCAACCCACCCAAGAACGTCTCCACGATCGTCGCTCCTTTTGCCATCCCGTGTTTTGCCGTGTTGTTAGGCTGAGCATAATAGACCAGTCAAATCAGGAACCACCCTGACCAGACCGAACTGGCCGATTGGGTCCGATTTTCGGTTCCATAAAATTGGAACTGGTTACGATCGGCAAGGTCTGAGGACCATCCGATTTGGTTCCCGGCCCTTGAAACTAGAAATCTGCTCGATTTTCGGTTCCAGAATGGGATTGGATTGGATTGAGAACCGATCACCTCTAGTTATTACCTTAAAATGCAGGATGGTTATGGTAAATGAAGTAGATGGAATCAAATTAATGACGTTACAGATTTGGGATGAATGACCCCATAAAAGACCTGGACTTTCGCTCGTAATTTTGGCTGACACACTTTACTATTTCGTTATATGTCTAAAACGCTACCACGTTATCTAATACCGCCCTTAAACATTGGAAATCTCTCACTCTAAGAGCCTTCCCCCTACCATTTGGTTAGGTTTCCCCTGCTTCATCCCCAAACCCTAAATTTCTTTCGATGGACAATGCACGCAACATTCCCTACAACAATACCATAGTACCAAAACCTCCTTAGAAACTTTTCAGGATACATTTCAGTTTTTCACAGCACGCCCAACCCTAACCCTAAATTTCTTCCCCACCCCCATTCGTTTTTCTTTCCCAAATAGAGCAGATCTGCAAACTCAGGATCTTCTCCCTCTGATCCCTGCTGTTTTAGGCATGAAGCAAAACGTTGAGCAAGAGATTCGACTAGCATCACTATGCAACCGACTGGGTCACCTGTGGCCAAGAACAAAGAAAACCTTTATGGACAAAGTTGTCAACAGAAGAAAGTTTAGAAGAAGGAGATCGCACAATCTTGTCAACTCCATGGTAACTCCCCAATAAACTTCCAAGCCTTTCAAACAACGATGAAGAAAGCATGGAAAATAGAAAAAGTGGTATGTTCTCACCTAGAACCTGGATTGTTCTCCTTTGTTTTTGAGAATACTGAGGAAAAAAAATAGGATCATTGACTCTAGTCCTTGGTCCTTGGTCCTTTTCACGACACCTTCTAATTCTAAAACCCTAGGAACCAAGTACGCTCCCACAATGCTTATCCTTTGATCTTTGTGCCTTCTGGATTCGTATTGTGGGACTACCTATAGAAGGAAGAAAGGAAGAGGTGATTATGAAAATTGCAAGGAAAACAGGAAGGGTGGTGGATTTTAAAATAGAAACAAGAGGAATTATGGGAATCTCTCAAGGCGAAAGTAGTTCTGAACTTATCTTCCCCTTTGGAATTGGGCATGATTTATAGCTTCAAGGAGAATATATTGTGGTTGGATTTTCGATATGAGAGGTTACCTACTTTCTGTTATTCCTGTGGAAAAATAGGCCACTATGCGCAAAATTGTCAAGAAATTCCTTATAATGAGGAAGTTTTCTCTGATATTGATAACCAGTTTTATGGATCGTGGCTAAGGGCTGAGATGAACTTGCAGAGCCCCTTCTGAAAATCCTTTTATGAGGCAAAAATTGAAGAAAATCTAGAGGAAGAAACTATCCCAGAAACCCCAGAAATATCTGGATTCTCAGATTATGTCCAAAAGAAAGGCTGGGAGGAGGGGGGGGAGAGTAGTAGCGCCTCAAGAGAAGAGAGAGGAAAAGGGAAAATGAGTGAGATAGAACTAGGTACCTCGACCTGTGAGCAGAATAATGATAGCGGGGGATATGTTGAAGCAAGGCCTCTCATGATAGAACTCCCTTCATTCTAGCTTGGCTAAGAACCACAGGACCTACAACAGGAAAAAACAAATGGTAGATAGGTCAAAAAAGGGAGAACTGGTTATAGCTATGGAAAAGTTAACGGAAGTAACATGATGTTGGATGAAATGAATCTACTTGAGACCCCTGTTATCTCTGTGGAGGAAGCAAACATACGGGCTTTGGTGGCTGGCCCTAATAAGTCACCAGGTTACAAATGAGTATTCTAGATTGAAACTGTCAAGGATTGGGAACATCTTTGACAGTTCAAGCTTTCCGAGCCATAGTGGCTCAAGAAAGGCCCAGTCTAATTTTCCTCAGTGAAACGAAAAACCAAGAAAGAGTTATCCAGAGGGTGAGGCAGAAACTTAAGTATCAGAAGCATTTTGTGGTGAATCCAACAGGATTGAGTGGAGGACTGGCTATGTTATGAAAAGAAGAAATAAGGGTTCAGATTATGGCAGCTACTGAGGAGTATATTGATATCCAATACGATGATCCAACTCAAGGGATTATCTTTAGAATGACACTACTTTATGCGCCAGCAACATACCAGCAGAGGATGAAAACATGGGAGACACTTAAAATGCTTAAGGAGTGGATTAACCTCACATGGGTCTGGATTGGGGACTTTAATGAGACATTGTACCATTGGAAAAAGGTGGGAAGAAGAGAGACAGATAATTACAGAATGCAGAGTTTTAGCGAGCTTTTAAATAGCTGCGGTATGATGGATCTTGAGAGTAAGCGATGTGCTTTTACCTAGTTGAATAACAGAGAAGAGGGAAATTTGGTTAAAAAAAGACTTGACAGGCCTATTTGCGATCTGAACTGGAGAGTAACTTTCCCACAAGCCGAGACCTTTGCTTTACTAGTGATAGGTTCAAATCACAGCCCAATTCTCTTAACTCTATTTGCTGAAAGGGTTAAAAGAAAGAGGATTTTCAGATTTGAATCCTTTTGGTTGGAAAGTGAGGAGTGTGGGAACATAATTAAAGAGTTTTGGGAGGAATCTGAAAGGAAAGGAGATGATTTGGCACTAAAAATTAAAAAAGTAACTAGGGCCCTTGAGAAGTGGAGCAAAAGGGAGTTCCCAAATAACAAGTCTCAAATCCAGAAATTGAAAAAAGAGCTCGAAAAGGTGACGAACGACAAAAATGCAAATCAGAACAAATGCATCAAGGAAAATATCTTGGACCAGATTGAAAACTTATGGAGAAGAGAGGAAATGTACTGGGGTTTAAGATCTAGAATCAACTGGCTGAGGTGGGGGGACAAAAATACTAGATTCTTCCATGCTACCACCATCCAAAGAAGGCAGCGAAACAGGATATCTATGCTTAAGCAAACTAGACAGGATTTATGGGTTAAAGATCAGAAAACTTTGAAAGAGATGACTTCAGATTTCTTTGAGGGTTTATACAAATCAGCAGGGCAACGAAACTTTCTCCCAGTGCTTCAACAGTGCCCAACTTTGGTGACGGATGAGATGAACACAGATTTGTCAGCTAAAGTTACACTTATAGAAATCCACCAGGCTGTATTTGCAATGGGTCCTTTAAAGGCCCCTGGTCTAGATGGACTGAATGGCTTGTTTTATCAACAAAACATGGAGAGTACCAAGCTGGGATTATTTGAGGAAATCAAAGCTTTTTTTCGAAATAGGGAGTATGAATACTGAGCTGAATAGAACACATATCACTTCGATCCCTAAAGTAAAGAATCTTGAAAGCCTTGATCAATTTAGGCCGATCAGTCTGTGTAACTTTGTCTATAGAATCATAACAAAGATCTTGGCAAATAGAGTCAAACGCTAGCTACCCGACCTTATTGCAGAGTAGCAAAGTGCTTTCGTGGGGGGGGGGGGGGAGGGGGGAGACAAATTCAAAACAATATTATTATAGTTCAGGAGGTCTTGTACCAAATGAGAGTGAGAAAGAGAAAGAAAAGATTCCAGGCAGTGTTGAAACTAGATATGAAGAAAGCATATGATAGGGTGGAATGAGATTTCCTAGAAGCATGTCTCGCAAAGATGGGTTTCTGCTCGATGTGGTTGGAAAGGGTTGTGACATGTGTAACTTCAGCAACTCTTAGTGTGAAATTTAACAAAGAGCCCCTACCTTACTTTCAGCCATCAAGAGGAATTCTATAAGGAGACCCCTTATCTCCATATCTATTCATTCTCATGGCAAATACACTCTTTATGTTAATGAGGAAGCGCTGAATGATGGAACAATCAAGGGCATAAAGCTAAGCAGGTCTTGTCCAACTCTATCCCACTTACTCTTTGCAGACGACTCTATTTTCTTCCTTGATGGGAATTTGACAGAATGTCAGAATTTAGGTCAGATTTTGAACCAGTACCGCATGGCTTCAGGCCAAGAGATAAATCTAAACAAGTCTAGGCTCTATATGGGGACAAACTGTCCTAAACAGCTTTAGGAAAATCTAGCATGCTTCCTGCGGTTCTAGTCATAGAGAAAACAGAGAGATATTTTGGAATACCATCTGATTGGGGGGAGTCAAAGAAACAAATGTTCTCTTGGATCAATGCTAGAGTCAACATGAAATTGAAAGGGTGAAAGGAATACTTAATTTCAAAGGCAGGGAAGGAAGTTATGTTAAAAACAGTTGTGCAAGCTATTCCTCAATACGCTATGTCGATTTTCAAAATTCAAGCATCCATCTGTAAATATATAGAAAAGAGGATAGAGTCCTTTTGGTGGAAAAATAATGAAACTGGAACCAGGTTGCATTGGCGAAACTAGGAGGTATTGAAAACAAGAAAGGATAAGGAGGGTATCGGATTTAAGGACCTCATTACTTTCAACAAAGCAATATTAGGAAAGCAAGCTTGGAGGCTTTCTCAGAACCAAAACTCTCTATGGGGCAGGATTTTGAAAGGTATGTATTTTCCAAACTAAAACTTTTTACAAGCTGCTAGGGGTACCAGACCTTCCTGAGGATGGCAAAGCAGTTTATATGGAAGGGAAACCATCGCAGGGACAATAAGGTGGTCAATTGGTACTGGGAAAAATGTTAACACTAGAGAAGACCTCTGGCTTAAAAGGGGTGTGATTGGTGGCCTAGCAAACAAGAATGAACCGTGGAATGTGTCTGATCTGATATCTAAAGAGGAAGCAAAGTGGGATGAAAACACACTCAGAAGTATGTTTGACGAGGAGCTAACAGAGGAAGTCCTATCGATCCCCATCAGCCCTCTTCTTAGAAAAGATAAGCTAATTTGGACAATAAAACCTTCTGGCTCCTTCACTGTCAAGAGTGCCTATAACTCGATTAGAGAAAAAAACCAGAAACCAAGCACAAACCAGGCTTCTACTTCCTTCCAACCTTCCGGTAAACTTTGGAATAGAATTTGGAAAGCACAGATCCCCCCAAAGGTTCGTGTATTTATTTGGCAGATGTGTTAGAATGCCCTACCAACCAGAAAGAACTTATTCAAAAGAAAAATCTTACCCCAACCTTTCTGCCCATCGTGCGACTCTCAGATGAAAATCACTGAACATATATTTTTATCCTACCCTTGGACCGAATAGATCTGGCAAGATCAGAGACTTTCGGGCCATACCCCCCCTCCAAACAGTACAAGAATGGATGCTTGGTTCCAAACTCAGATCGAGAACCCTGACACATCTTCTTTCTTCGACAGTACAACAGTCCTTCTCTAGTGCATCTGGAAAGCAAGAAACAACTCAATCTTTAGAGGAAAAAAAGCCATATTCAAAAACCCTTATTTGCGAAGCGAAAGCTATTATGCGAAGCTACAGGCAATCCACCGGCAAAGATCAAAGATTTACTGAAAATAGACCAGACCCTCCACAAAAATGGACTCCCCCGACGAGATCTAACCTAAAACTTAACATTGATGCGTCTGTAGGTGGAGCCCCTGGTGCTGGAGCCATTGCAGGCGTGCTGCGAGACTCCAATGGAACCCTTCTTGACGACTTTGTGGAAAAAATTCGATCTTGCTCTCCAATTCAAGCGGAAGCGAGGGCGTTGCTAGAAGCCCTGAAGTTTCTAAGGCGAGTGCATCTGGAGTCAAAGAGAGAGGAAGATAAGAAGATGACCATCGAGATTGACTGTTGTACTTTGGTCTCTGAAGTCAATGGGGAAACTGTTCTGGGATGGGAGACTGAAGCCTTGATACTGGAAGCCCAACATCTGCTGGCCTAGGACGACAATATTTCGGTGGCCCACTGCAGGCGTAGAACAAACCTGGTTGCAGATTGGTTGGCAAAGTCATACCGTTTAAATTGCATCACAGCCTTCTGGGTCTCTAGACCACTTCAACCACTCTGGGATCTCCTCTATGTTGACGCCCCTCTTTTGGGCTCTTTATGTACGAACTCTTAATATTTCGTCTATAAAGCTCTTTTTCGACCCAAAAAAAAAAAATTCTATTGCCGCCAAATATCGTAACTTGAAATAAGCAATTTGATACAACTAATTTTCGTGGAACTTTTTTTTTTACTTTGGTTCTATCATATCCTATTCTACTATACAAGCCACATTATGTGCTCTATGTGCCTAATCATGAAAATAAAATCTCAAGGAAACATACAAGAAAAGCCACTTGTTCAATTCGACTAATCATGAAAATAAAATATCGAGGAAATTGTCCAAATTTTTTTAAATTTGTTGGACTTTTACTAATTCAGTCCTGAACTTTTCAATTTTGCCAATTCAATTCTAAATATTTTCACACGTCGTCAATTGAGTCCTTCCGGTAAATTTTGGCAAAATATTGCTGACGTGGACGTCTTCCGTCCTACGTGACACGACCGGTGCTGTCGTGGATAATTCTTAGTACTAATTTAATTTTTATAATTTTTTATTTTCTTTTTTTCTATGCAGTCGAGGATCATCGGCGACCCTCGCCGGCCGCTGGCGAGACCGCGATTTGCCGCCCTCGCCACCCTCGCTGACAATAAAAAAAAAAGGGGATATGTTCACTAAAAGTCCTAAAACTTATCATGAAAGTGCAATTGAGTCATAAAACTTGCAAGAAGTGCAATCGAGTCTAAAACTTGTCAAATTGGTCAATTGAGTCCTAAAACTTGTAAAAAGTGCAATCGAGTCCTAAAACTTGTCAAATTAGTGCAACTGAGTCCTACCGTTAACTCCGTCAAAGTTGAATAACGGAAAAAGATGACGTGGCTTTTTAAAAATGTTTTCTCTCTCCTACGTGGCGATGACGTGGCTAAAACGATGCTGTTTTGTTTCGAATCAGATTTTCAGTATAATTTTTATTTAAATTAAATTAAGAAATAAGCTAAAACTGAAAAAAACTATAAATAAATAAAAAAAACCCCAACCGAAGAAGAAGGAGGAGACAGCAGAACCAGCCGCCGCCCCACCACCGCCGGATAGGGCCGGTGACGGTGGGGAAGTGGTCGCGGGGCCCCGGCCAGGGGTCGGCGACCCTCGCCGACCGATGGTGAGGGCCGCCAGTGGCGGCCGACCCCGCCACAAAATCAGAATCAAAGAAATGGGCCGATACAAAAAACATCGGCGATGAGAAGAACAGCACGCTTGGAATCGGAACATCAGTGACGTAACTTTTGAGGCCTGCAAGCTCTTCAACACGTCCTGTTCCACAAGTCGAGCTCAGGTTGGGTGGGTTCTCAAAACACTGAGAGCTTGACTTTTTCCCTTTCTTCCCCAGAAATCTGGTGAATGTGGGACGCACTAGGAGTGAAGAATCAGTGGAAGAATGGGACAATTTTTGAAGGCGGCCGACCTCTCCCCACTCGGGAGAGGGTCGCCGCGACCCTCGCCCAGATCTGGCCGAGAGCCGACAGGCCCTCGCCATCGTTCGACGAGGGTCGCTGGCCCCCCGGCGACCACTTCCCCACCGTCGTCGGCCCTATCCGGCGGTGGTGGGGCGACGGCTGGTTCTGCTGTCTTCTTCTTCGTTGGTTGGGGTTGGGTTTTTTTTTTTTTTGTTTCTAGTTTTTTTTAGTTTTAGCTTTTGTTTTTAATTTAATTTAAATAAAAATTATATTAAAAATCTGATTCGGAACAAAACGATGTCGTTTTAGCCACGTCATCGACACACAGGAGAGAGAAAATGACGGAGTTAACGGAAGGACTCGATTGCACTAATTTGACAAGTTTTAGGACTCGATTGTACTTTTTGCAAGTTTTAAGACTTGATTGAACTAATTTGACAAGTTTTACGACTCAATTGCACTTTTTGCAAGTTTTAGGACTCAATTGCACTTTCATGACAAGTTTTAGGACTTCTAATGAACATATCCCTAAAAAAAAAGCAAAATAAAACTAAAGATTAAAAAAAATTATAAAAAATTGTTCGCGTGAGCGCTAGCAATGTCACATAGGACGGTCAGCGTCTACATCAGCGATTTGGAGCAAAAGTTAATCGGATGGACTCAATTGGCAAAATGTGAAAATGTTTAGGACTCAATCGGCAAAATTAAAATGTTTAGAATTGAATCGGCAAAAATGTAATACATTTACGACTTTTCGGACAATTTAACCTAAAATCTCTCAAATAAGTTCTAAAGCCAAGAAAAGAATTGCAAAGAACATTTAATCTCACCCTTCACTGTTTGCATACGGCGTGCAACCCGACACCGACACCGACACCGTTCATCGTACGTGACTTACGACCCGCGGCGGCGTCATCAGCGAATGGAATCGGTCGCGCGACTGACCCACCCCTAGTGCCGAAAGTGGGAGATAAAACACGACACAATGACATTGATCTGTGGGGGCTTGTGAACGATAAGGAAAGCTATGGCATCATACGCAGAAGAAGATGCTTGCACGGGCGTGCCGAATTCCAAAAGGGAGATCGGTCCAAGTACGATAACTCGCGGACCTTCTTGCATCGCAATCTTCGATTTGTCCACGTCGTAATTTTACTTGCGTGATGCTCTTGTCCATCCCTAGCTAATAGTGCGCCAAAGTGCTACTGTTGCTTTCCACGGACATTTGAGGGCTACTCTTGCCAATCTGGTCAACTCTTATCATTGACTTGCTAGTGCTGCTGCTCTCCTTCGTCTTAGGGAAACCCTAGCATGGGGACCAATTTAGTTCGGAAAAAGTATGTGCAGTATGTATCAATGTGCTTTTCACCAAGGCAATTGCGTGCATGTGTTATGTACAATGAAGGTTCCACTAAGTGATGGTATACTAAATGGTAGCTGGCGCACAATTTGTTGTCGCTAGTTTTTTTTTGGTTCGAGATCTGAAGTATTTAATTTGTCTTTCGGGTATTACTCTTCCACTAAAGAATGTTTTGAATTCTCATCATAATAACGGTATGGACATTATTATGAAGGAGTTGATATCTTCAGACTCTATGCAAAGGCTAAAATCTATTCAGACTAACTAATACCTCTTTAAAATCAAACTCCACTGTTTATATCATCACAGCATGTATGTTGGATTGGAATTCCTATATAAAAAGTTTTGATTGATCATCATTTTCGTCGGTTGTTTTGCAACGGTATCATAATCGCAAGAAATCTAGATTTGATTGACAATCATCTTGAAGAGAAGCTACTTTCTAAAACGAAGAACTCTTCCATTTGGTTGTATGGGTGATCAAATGGACGGAGATTCTGATATCTTTTCTCAAATGTCTACTCAATCTTCTTTTGACAATTTTGTCCAACGGGTTGATCGGAGAATAATCCTTTGAAGTCTTAGTTTGGAAGTGGAGGGGTATTTAATAAGGCTCTGATGCTGAAGAGAAGACAGACCCAGGATAAAAAAATTCCAAAGTTCAAAGAGAGCTTCAATCATACATGCTTGTCTATCATGAGCTTCAATTGTAATCCTTGAGAGACAGTGATAAAGTGACTTTGTGAGATAGAGAGTCCTATCAAACTTGAACATTGTTACTCAGTCTTGTAAACATCTCATTGATTGTTTAGTTGAATTCAGCCAGTAGACTGTTAGCGTGGGAGAGTGGACATATACTTGCACTAAGCCGAACACTATAAACTCTGTGCGCAATTCTCTTTATCCGCTAACTCTTGCATTTCATTAGAAAATTGCACATTGCTATATATCATCATATCAATGACATAGTTCAGATTCTGTTCTTACTTGATTTTGATAATACTCAACTTGATTGTTCTTATTTCTGCTTTAATTTGTCAAGTTCAGTTAAAATCACATATTCACTCCCATCTAGGTCATATTTTATCCAACAACAATTATAAGTTCTCCCTTATGAATTGCCTGCCTAATTGATACTAATTCAGACCATCAAATTTAACCCATGAATAGTCAGGACAAGAAAGTACGTGCACAAAATTTTCAAATTTATACCCGAGCTTCGCAAACTTGACCCAAATTGTTTTGTCCCTTTTTTGTGAGTTTGCACTCAGTTCTTCAAGCCCCACGAGTGTTGCATAGACTAAATTTATTAGACCAAGCCAATCGCGCTTCAAGAATACCTGAAATTCACAAATAATCTCGCCAAAAAAAAAAAAAAAAATCCCACACGAATTTAACGTCATGATTGATTCTGCTTATCATATCACCTTATAGTGAGTATGATAATCCTGATGCAGCGAAGTACTAAAAAAAGATGGAAATGGAAAAGGAAAAGCAGGTATTTATTCATTCATAAGATGGAAAGAAAGGAAGTATTTACGTTGCATCAGAAGGCAATTAGTCACCTCTGACCATTGACACATTTTTGCAAGGTTATCTTCTCGTCGGGGATCAGCTTCTTCCACCTGAATTCCGCGACCAGATTTGTGTATGAAAATGAGTATTTCGAGGCTAGCGTTTTCCTTGCCGGGGCACATTCGAAGGGCCTCCGCCGAATGGTATGAACATGATGGACGGCGGACCGTTTCCTTCAAATCTTGACGGGTCGAACTTTTGCGGATCTGGGAATTACTTGGGGTTCTTGTGCGTCGAATGTGCTGTCCAATATGCCTGCATAACATCACAAGAGAAGAGTTTAAACATGATTTACAATGACGCCCTCCGGTCTTTTGAAACGGTTTGACAATGTTTTGAAGGATGTTTAGCCCAAAGCAACTAAATAGAATATGCGGTGGGCTTCTTATGTCTTTTTTTCCTAGCCCAAGAAGACTCAAATACAATGAGTCTGCACAAATATGCAATAATGATATGTGGCGTCTAGACTCAATTATAGAGAGGGTCGGTCCATTTCATTTTAAACAAAGCTCTGCACAAACATATATGGCATGATGCCACGTGTCAACGGGGTATTATTCTAATGAAGATAGGGAACAGTATAGTTGTGCAACATCTTTATGTACCTTCCATCTTTTTGTAATGGTGAAACCCGCGTAGCTAAACTCGGCTTATGGCCTCTCGATATGCTCCTTGGACACTAGGGGTGTAAATGGGTCGGGTCGGGTCGGGTCTTCATTATACCCGACTCGACCCGAAACACAATACATGTTTGCTTGACCCGACCCGAAACAAGATCAAACGGAACATGACCCGAACAATCGGACCGGGTCGGGTCGGGTACCGTGTTTCAGTTTTGTTTTTGTTTTTTTTTTTTTGCTAATATGATGTGTCACTTCATCAAACTGCAAATCAAAATCAAAATCAAAACACTGTGCAATGCCATTGACAGAATTTCGAGATCGTCAAAATACTAACATAAGTATCAATTTGCGGCACAAATTTGGCCAAATTACAACCTCAACATAACAGCAAGAATTCATTCTTTCATTTAGACTAAATTTAACATAATCGGATGGTCTTTGTTCAACTCGCCAACACAAAGCCACTCATACAAAATACAAGTTGATTGAAATAACAAAGTGATTTAAAATGAAAAGGGCCTGAGCTAAAATTAGGTGCATCAGAAAATAAACTCCACTGTTATAGAAGGTACACATCAACTTCAGGTAAAGTTCATTCCCTGTGACAGAGAAGATGATCGTCTTGGTCACATTTAGCCAAAAAAGGCAACTTTTCCAAACGAAAGCCTGTGTTAGAAACTGATGAAGCACCCTAAAAATGAATTCTGGATAGCCTGACTGATAGGGATATCAATGGTTCGGTTTGGTTCAGTTTACGGTACACGTTTGAACCAAAACCAAATATCGCCCTGAACCAAAATATGAGCTAAAGCTGCAGCCTGACCACTGAAAAAGTCATCGACCGCCTTGTTTCCCATTGACTCCACATCGAGGTGAGTGTGTGGATCGATTCCTCCTGAGATATGGTTAAGATGACAGATGACCATGATTGTAGCGAAAAAGTACAAGCGAAATGGCATGCCCGGAATTTGGACAACCCAAAAATCAATGAACTATAGTTTGATTAGAAAATAGAACTTAGAATACAAGAAAAGCATATTCCACCAATGTGATGTAGTGATGGGGCAGAGGAATGACAAAAAAGAGAAACAAAAAGTAGCAGGAAGTAGGTTGACCAAGCATATTCATCCAAGCAGTGACACAAGGAAACATGACTCTACCCAAGGAAGTAGCCTAGGAGTCAGTTGACCTTTATGTACAGAGGTCTTTTCAACTCTACATGAGAAACATAACTTTCTACTGAAATTTTGAAACCAATCTCAAGCTCGGCATCAAATGATCCATCAGGATAACTCTTTATGATCTCTGAGCGCTGACACCAAGGGACAAAATCTTGATACAGATCAACAGCTGCAACAACATCAAATAACTGCACTGGAGAATAACTGCTAAGCAGAGAAAACATTGAAATCAGTATTTTTTGTTAAACACAAACGTGTCACAAGGAGAGAGAGCTTATGAGTGCAATGAATAACACCCGCAGATTCACATATCGACCATTCACGATATCAGAGATAAACGTTAATGAAATTCGAAATAGTAAAGCATGCAAGCAACACTGAAAGGCAAAGATAAATTCAATACCAGAAAGTTCGGTCTTAGACAAAAAAAAATATGAGGTTTGGCTTAACATCCTCCTATATCGCTGCATTCTCCGAACAAACCAATGCAAGTAACAATCTGTCACTGAGAGAGAGACAGAGCAGTGAAAGCATGAATGCAGGCACAAACAAGCTTATGCAACAGAACAACCCACTAAGTTATATTGCCACCCAGACCAAAGTCTCATTGATCGAAATGTAACAATTTTAAGCACAAAAATCAAACATAAAAGCACAAGCTCAAAAGTAAAATCAGTAGTACCCCAGAACACGTCTCTCTTCATAGACTCTGGACTATACTTTCACTACTCTGATCTCTGTATACGTTTAGGCTCACTGAAGCATTTCATCGGTATACGTTTAGGCTCACTGAAGCATTTCATCGAACACATTTTGTAGCCCATCGACATATAGAGTTTGCTGACCAAAATCAGCAATCTTAAGCACTCCCTCCTCCGAGTCTCCGACACAAGCAAATTCCCAAGCTCCGGCACAAGCAAATTCCCAGGATTCAAGTCCCTATGAATAATCGAATTCCTGTGACAATCATCGACCCCGTCCAAGACCTGTAACATCCATTGCTTGATCTCGCCGACCCGCAACGACCAACTGCCCTAGTCTCTATCCCTCTTGGGTCTCTAATCACGGCCCCAAGGTCGCTCCGGAGGAACTCGAGCAACGGCGTCCTCGTCCTCCTGCCAGAAGTACTCGTGGAGAGGACGACGTTGGGGGGAGTCGCAGAGGATCTGGAGGTCCTCGATCTCGCGGAAGGCGGACTGGTAGTCGTGGACATCCTTGAGGGCAACGGTGAGGGCATCGGAGAGGCGGTGGCTGCAGTAGACGTCGGAGTAGGCGAGAGACAGAGGCGAGAGCGTCGAGCGCGAGAGAGGGAGGCGAGAGCGAGAGACTAACGTCGAGGGTTTAGTCTTGTTATGTCAGGTGTTTGGGCTTGTTTCAGTGTCAGGGGTCAGGCCCGAGCCCGAACACGGAAACAAGAATAGCAGACAATGCCCAAACACGAAAACAAGAATAGCATATAATACTCGAAACACAGTGAGACCCGAACAAGAAATATGTGTAAATTTCAGGTCGGATTGGGTCGGGTCTTGTTTCGGGTCGGGTATCTTGTTCGGTATGAACACCCCTATTGGACAGGAGCTGCTAGCCTCGTCGCTTTGCATATCACGTTCCATGAATACTTCATTTTTTGAATATTAGGAAAACTACTAAAAAGGTCCTAAATCTATTGTAATTATGTCAATTCAGTACTAAACTTTTTTTTTTTGTTAATTCAGTCTTAAAACTTTTACATTTGTGCCGATTTAATCCTTTCGGCTAATTTTGGTCGGAAATCACTGTTGTGGCCAATTTTAATAATATTTTAAAATTTTTCGAATTATTTATTTATTTTATTTTATTTTGTTTCTCTTTTTTTTTCTCCAGCCGGCCGCCGAGCCCAATGACTGGCCAATGGCGAGGGCAAACCGCGGCGTCGCTGGGCAAGCTTCGCCAGCCCTCGCTTTTGGCCAGTCATCGAGCTCGGTGGCCAGCTGGAGGAAGAAGAATAAGAAAAAAAAAGAGAGAGAGAAGGAAAATAGAAAAAGGAAAAAGAAAATAAAAAAAATTCGAAAAAAATAAATGCGCATCGAAGCTGTCAAAAGAACGACAAATAAGATGAACAAGAAACCACCTGCGGACGCGGGGTACTTTTACCTTTCAAGACCTCGTCGTATATTTCGGGGAACTCCGAGAGATAGCGGACCACGGAGGTGATCGCTGTGCTTGTGGCGTCGTGGCTGGCTATGAAGAAGCCTATGATCTTGTTCGTGATGCCCATCTCGCTCATGCATTCGCCATTCTCATCCCAATCCAGAAGCATGCTTGACAATAAGTCCTTCAGTCCTTGCTCCTTGTTCCCGCGCATCTCCTGTTTCCTCCTCTTAATTATCACGACGAGCTCCAGTTCACAGATCATTTTCCCTCTGACGGCTCGGTGGAAGGTTGTACCGGGAAAGTTGATCCGCACGGACATGAGCCCGTGGCTAGAGCTACGTGGTCGGGATCTTCAACACTCATGAACAACCTACAAGCTAGTGCAAAGGTATATTTCTTGGATTAGAGGGAAGACCTCGACATCCTTGTAGGGAGACCATTCTTTCTCCAAGTGTTCCCCAGCCATGTAGTCCAGGATAGAAATGTAATGCCGGAGAGTCTCCGGCTTGAGGAATTTGGGAAGGAAGTTACGGAGCTTTGCCGACTCTTCAACGGAGGAATTGTCGACCGCGGTAGGGAACATCAAGGCCTTCTTCATGGAGCGAGGCCACCAGAAAGTGACGTACTTGTTCTGCCCGGCCAGGTTCTCGCCGCGCAAGGACGAGCAGAACACGTCGGGCGAGTACTTGCTCATCCGGTCGTATATGAACTTCTCCGGCTTCCCTTTCCTCGCGGCCATGACATATCCCGGGGTTTCACCTATGACCGGCCAACCTTGCCTGCCCGGCGGGAGGTTGGCAGGAGGAGATTTGTGCCTGCGGATTAGGAAGATGACGCAGAATGAGGTATAGAACAAGGCGATGTAAAGGGCATAAGATAAGAAAAGGTCCATGATGCTCAGGAAGTTATAAATAATTGTTAGAGAAATGTGAGAATGGTGATGGTATTAGGACACGCCACGCTTGTTTCGCGAAAAAATGTGATGTTTTCAAAAAATATTTTTTAGAAAGTCATTTTTCAGGAAATTGGTCATATTTTTCGGTGTTTGGCTGAGACTTAAAAATAAATTGGAAAACGATTTTCGTCGTTTGGCAATGAATTGATTTTTCTACAAAAAATTATTAAATAATTCAAATTTTTAATAATTTTTTATTTTTTCGAAAAAATTTAATTCTTACTTATTTTTAATTATTTAAAGAAATTAATTTTTTTAATTGACTTTCTTTAAAAAAAAATTTCCACCAGGGAAAATGTTTTCCGGGACTAGCTTATCTTTCGCAAACCAAACGTCGAAAAATTAGAAAAACGTTTTTTGAAAACTTATTTTTCGCAAAATAAACAGAGCTTCAAAGTTTGTGTTCCGAGGATTGATATTCTTTTGGTCAAGTTCAAAGACATATGTACCTAAGTTTACCGACAGTCCCGAGGCTCATCCCTTCCCTGTCCCCTAGGGTTTCACTCCTCCCAAAACCGGCGCCACCCCCCTCTTCTGCAGCAACTTCCCTAAGGGGGAGAGAGTCTCCCTCCAGCTTTTTGTTTTCTATCTCTCTATGTCCTCATTTCTTTTAGATTTTTTCATAGTTTTTGCGAACAATCCAGTCGACTTTTTCACGTGGAAGTTCGAAGCGCGAGCGCCTCGGAAGATTTGCTATTTCGGATTTGCTAGCTCGCTCCGGCTTCGATACTTGCTCTATTTAACCGAGCATGGTGTTTCCACTACTTCTACAGTCGGCTTATTTGAAAGTAATTTTATAATCAACTGATATTTCTCTTACAGGTTTTCTCTCTCGATCTAGATCTAGAGTTAGATTTAGATTTTGGTGTTCTTCTATGCCGATCTAGAAATAGATTTGGGATTTACAAGGTGGTTTCTGTACTCTTTCAATCTGTTGGGATTGTTGTTTTCTCTATACGGTCATGGTGCAGGGGACGCCGAATCTAGGCGCGCACTGCCTTATGGCAAAGCCGTAGCTACTGGAGAGGGAAAGGTAAATCTCGGCATGTGCTCATCATTGATGTGAGATTAAGTGATCAGCCGCCAGATGTGCTTTGATGCTATGACAGACCCGTCATTGTGGAATGAACGAGTATTTGCAAGTTGTATTAAGGTGATTTATCTTTCAGATTTATTTCATTTGCTTGATTTGCATGTTTATCTTGAAGTTATGTACATCTTCTTCAAGTGAAATGAAAATTTTCCTTTCCACCAAAAAAAAAAAAAAGGACATATGTACCTATCATGTTTTTTATATGGATAATGGTACGGAATAATTGATTTATAATATTTTTAACAATATAATCCACTAAATCATCAATAAAATACTTAAAACAAGCTATGTATGTTCGGACATTCAATAAAAGTTTATCACATCACTCAATCGACTAATCTTCTTAACACCATTAATTTTTCTTCTAATATCTTTACTGATTTTAGATTATAGGTAAAGAACAACATATTTACAAGTTTGAGGATATAAACATTTTAAACATTTTGAGAATGAAAATGCAATATATACTAGTCTAAATGGATTCCAATGGTGAGAATTGCTGGACTAGCTAGGAGCCTAGGACAGTTTGTCTTTATGTAAGGTAGACCAACCGTTTGAGGGAGTTCATACAAATTTGTGCATCTTTACACATCCTTTAGATTGCCAATGCTTGGAGGGAAGTTCATAGAAATTTGCTACATATTTTACTAGAACTTGTGTACTAAATGAAATTGGAGCACACTGGTCGCGACGCAATTCGATCAAATTCTATTTTTTTCCATTTAGTGTTGAGGTCCATGCACAAGACGGTTGGATTTTAAAGGCGTCTGATTACTGTCTGTCATAGTTTCCTCACTATATCTTACATTTGTACAAATCCTTTTAGTTAGTAAGAGAGATGAATTTGTGAAAGAAACATATGAGTTACACTAAGACCAGTTAACAAATTCAGTATGAGTTTTTGCTCTCACCATCGGCAATAAGTTGTTTAGACGTAAAGGTGCACTCAGAGAATGGGCGCAAAGGAACGTGTGCCATACTATCTGCATTAGGTAAGGAGCATATGATGGGCACAAAATGACATAGGTAATAACGCAGCTGAATATCGATGATTCCAAATATCGAGTTATCTATTTGGCTCAAGTTGAGCACAAGATGAGAACTGCAACTGCATTGGCGGTTTGACAACATCAACAATCGAAACTGACTTAACCGGAACTATTTTCCACAACAGTCACATATGATCTAGACTTTCCACGTTGGTCATGCTACAGAAGACAGCCTCTTACAATCAGACTTTACATTGGCACAGCCGCACAGGAGTACTGGCTGCACCAGTAAGTGATGATATCTGGACCAAGTTGAATCTGTCGCTCTTAGCATCTCTCGAAGATCTTGTAAAGCTTCTCCAATGAAGCCACCTGAAGAACAGAAGAGTCACCAACTTAGTTAACTACATTGTCCTTTTTCCCTTTCCAATCTAATCTTTATATCAAACAAATGGGAGGCCGGGAAAAGCTGCAGTAAGCTCGGCTCAATCACTTTGGTGAAGAAAGTGCATACGCAAAAATCAGCAAAGAAAGCGTCCATGATTACACAATGTGTTGAGGTCCATCTCCACATGTGACGGGGAGGTAGAAGTATTTCCACAAAAATAGCTCAAATTAAGAGTAGTTGACTTGCTTTTCCTACAATGACATAAAGGATTGCAATAGGTTAGAAATGCAGAGTACCTGGACAAATGTTCCATTTGCAGCCATAGAAGGTGGTGGCTTCAAAAAGAGTCTCAGGGAGGGAAACAAGACATGCTGAATTGACCATTCTCGCTGCGACCAGGCAATTTGTGCCTCTGACAGTAGTTCATGATCAATCTCATCCTCCATCTTATTGTCATTGCCTGGTAAGAAAGGAATGCGCAATATGAATATTCCACCCTTCACCTTTCTTGTTTCTGAAGCAAAAAATAATTGTATCTTGATGGACATGCTTGCTGGTGGCAGATAAGAGAGTGAAATGTTTAAAGTAATATGTCCAAAGCCAGATTAATCCACCCCTTTTAAAAGCAAGTCATCACAGCTATCATACTCTTCTGAAAAGACTATTATCTCGTTTCATCTGTACATGATCCCAAGGATGAAATAGTAAAATGCAAATCCATCCTCTTGAACAAAAGGACAGAGGCCAAAAGCTGGGAACTGGGGATTTTAACTACAACAGATTAAATTATAACAAGCTTCAGCAAGTATTGTAATAAATAACTCAGCCAAAAAAAAAAAATTAGTACTGTAGTAAAGCAATTTTCGATCGTCTACTTGGTTCATCTGTATTCTGCAGATACATAAGAGACTTTTTACTGTCTTTCTGAATGTGTGTGTGTGTGTGTGTGTGTAATTACATATAAGATGAATCTCAAGTGTGAAAATTTATTGCAATCATGTAAGTGAAGCAAACAACTTATATGTCACAAGCCATGCGAAATAAAAGCAATTAGCAAAAAAATGAACCGAAAGAAGAGTGGTTTAATGATGAGGGAAGATCAATGATGCAGGAATCCTATCAATTTTCCCCACAGGAGAAAAAAATGGCTTCAACAAGCTTCTTGGATGTCTTTTCCATCCAACTAGCAAGCAGAAATAGTTCAAACCACAAGTATTGTCAGGGCAGAATTTTCACGATCAGTTCATTCAATGCCCGAGACAAATGCTATAATCGCGGATGTAAGTGATCAGACACCAAGCAAGGAGTAGGATCCATGACAGCAATAAGATATACCTCCATTGTCAGAAAAGTCAATTCCATCATCAGAAGCACCGAGATGTGTGCTCCTTTTGTAGAACTGCAAACCATCACCAGAGGGATTGGGCAGCAGAGGTGGATGCATAGCATAGAAGTTTCCTAAAGCAGCTGAAATTCCTTGTAGACAATTCTTCTCATCCTCCCAATCAACCTGCGACAACAGTTTTTATTGCAATTTAAGCAACAAATCCCATCAGAGAAGAGAAATGTTCGAACCAGGATATGGATCCCATCTGTCTTCCTGTAGTAAAGAGACTTTCATGTGGCATTAAAGGGGGAAAGTAGTAACATGTTCAATGATAAAACGCATTATACCGCTCTTCTAAATTGTCCGAGGGAAGAAACATCAAATAATCATATTCGTCTTAATTATGTGTTCTTTTCAGAGAAGCTAATCCATCACTCGGTTCAGGCTATCTAGTTTAGCTTTAGCCATCTTCTCTTGGTCTCTCTCTCTCAGAAACACCTACATCACTCAGTTTCCATGCATCTATGGGCTATATGAATCTGAAAAGCTCGAATGTTCCATCGAGTTGCAAAAGAACATAAACTGTGAGTCTAGAGATAAAACAAAGGTTCTTTTTTTTTTTCCAGACACTTCTGAAGATTGGACAGTTTTCATTCCGACAATTTGGAAGAGTGTTTTCCTGAACTTGATGCAGCAGTGGTTTATATTAAAAGAATTTCACAGATCATATCAATATTAAACTTTCTCATGGACAAAATGATGACATAATACGGGGGAGAATGAACAAAGGTAGTGAATCCCTTGGTGAAACGTGATGAGATGCAAGGGATCTAGTACACAGATTTTAGCAATGTGCTTTATAAGACTGAAGAATGACAATTCAAGAACGTTGAGATAACACAACAGGACAAAGTATAAAAACAGGTCGGAGATGAGAAAAATGATGATGACACATACATCATTTCCCAAACAAAGGACAAACTCAGGGAGACGATCCATGTCAGGCGTATATTGGTCAAGAATGACAGGAAGCCAGCACAAATTTCCATCTTCATCTACATGAATGCAAAAATACTCATCCAGCAGTTCTGCCTTTTGCTTGAGCAGGTTGGTGTTCAACTGAACCCGAAAGGAAAAAAAGGATCAGAAGTAATAGCAGCCATAAAACCAAGTACAACGCATGGCTTAGCTAGCAAAATTATACAATCGTTAGACTATCATATTCCCTCCTACCAATAAGAGACACGTAAACCAGTTTCACGACTGAAGGAGTGAAACATTGACAGAGGAATATTATAAGCAGAGTAAGGAACTTCACAATCTTCAATAACAGTGTTAAGGAGTATCAAGAAACTTTTTGAGTGAACTTGAAGTTATAACCTCAAAAACAACCCAATAATCCCGTAGCAATCATTAAGAGAACCACAGTAAGAGAATAAAGAAACCACAACAGGTGAGGTCTTTTTCGTAATTTATTTCATTTGGGTCAATACATGGACCCATGTGACAGTAGTTTATCCTTTGAGGTAAGAGGTGCAAGCCTTTTCAAAATGTTAATCAATGTGAACTGCGACGTCCTTTCAGTATTTTTCTTTTTTTCAAGTCAGTAATCGAGAAGGTACTTCGTGGACCATGCCACCTTAGATTCTCAATTTACAGAAGAGAAGTATTCCTCAGTGAAAGTGTAGATGTCAAGCTTTGACATAGTGTTTTCCTGTCAAGAACGGTCTAAAGCATTTGATTAGAGCAGATACTTATAATGAAAAATCTCTCAATCCTATGAAACATTGCCATGCAAAACTTGAGGTGTCCGATGACATTGAGGAAGTAATACATGCAAATCCTTCGCTAAATAAAATTCTGTTCGGTTGTTTATTTCAGATGCTACTCTAATCAACTTGAAGGTGAAACATCCTTCGCAGACTTAGATGTTTGAAAGGCCACACTTATCTTTCTGAAAAAAGTATCGCTAAATTAAAGAGGAAAGTCACAGAGTTTGTTTGGATTAAATGAAAGCAAAAAAGTTGCTTTCGACTGAAATTTAATTTATTACTAATTTCAGCAAATTATGAAAAATTTATATGTAATCCATATGTCAACATTTGAGTGTTGTAGAAGTTTCAGGAGTTTCAGATATAAAATAAAAAAGTGTGGGAGGAGCAAGATTTAATTGAGTGAAAGCAAATAGTAAAAATTAACCCAAACAGTGGATACTTCAATAATATACAAACTGAGTTCCAAATCTCATGTTTCACATTACACATTACAAATCATCAACATGCATCTAATTAGAATTAAACACGAGCAATGCCTATAAAAATGAAAAATCTAGACCAGCCCTAGGGCTTGTTGCATTAAAAGGTTCAATTATTCCATGTTAAAAAAGAACAACTATTCCAAGATTATAGAAAACAACCATTCGATGTTAAACATTGAAAGGAAATTGATATATTCCGAGATCAATAGCTAAAGGCAATTGATATACAACATGTTCGAACTAAAAGTAGGTCAATCATACAGAATGGCTATTGAAGAAGTTCATTAAGTATATAAGACATTGAAAGAGCAGATTTAAAAAGAAACAGGGGACACAATCACAGAGGCAGTGGCAACGTAGTATCCCCTCAGTGATTCACCACCCCATCATGTGATTCACTACCACGAGGGTTATTTAGATTCTTCTGGTATTTCTCATACCATCAGTCAATAAATCGTTCGCTTAGCCATGATTCCAATCCACTTATAGTACTCTAAATTGGACTTAAGAGTACCAATGACAAGAATTGCGTTGCGAAAAGAGATCGAAGACGAAGTAGGCTATCAGAATGCCAGCAGAACCCTATGTATCTGTCTCTTTACTGATTTGATGATGCAAGACCAAAATACGTGCATTGGTTGATATTCAGCAGAATATTTGACATGGTATATAAATATTCATTCATGGGT
The DNA here is from genome assembly GCA_029784005.1 of Lenwebbia sp. NSW1173648. Lineage (NCBI taxonomy): Eukaryota > Viridiplantae > Streptophyta > Magnoliopsida > Myrtales > Myrtaceae > Lenwebbia > Lenwebbia sp. NSW1173648. The sequence continues at coordinate 24,593,310 of JARCGZ010000009.1, read as the reverse complement.
ATATTTTGAAAATTTAAGTCTCCGATCTACAGCCACCGCTATAAAGAATGACATTATAGTGATGTTAAGAAAGAGAATGGCACAGGTCCTTGAAGGCAAGATGGAAGCTCAATCAACACGAATGATTAAACACCTCAAGTCCACAAAGTTTGAGGTTTCTTGATGATCTTTTAGAAAATTCACGCCACTATGATCCTTCGTTGTTTGCACCAATGATAGAGTAAACTATTCAATCATTACCATTTTGGCAAGACTACTAGCTACCTTCTCTATACATTAATAACTGATAGCAAAATTGAAAACTAGATAACTTGCAAAGTCGCATATTCAGACTTTTCTCTAAATGATGCACTATTCGCTCTAGTGACACGTGAGAGGAATTTCATTATTTATTATAAATAACATAACACTAATTCTGAAAAATCTAGCATAAAAGATACAGCATGAAGTGAACTTACAACAAGTCAATTTACCTAAATAATCTTGTTACTTTGGCTGACCCTTCTATAGATAGCAATTATGTGAGATAGAGTATGGGTTTGAGAAAATACTTTTCGGTCAACAAACACAGTACTTCAAATGAAGTTTATAATGCTCATCTATCGTGGGCATATGAACAAGCAGGGATCAAACAAACGCAATAATGGAAACAACTCACCTCTGCAATCTTCTTCTCTAAATCGTCATTCAAAGAGCATTCTGGATCCAAATCCTCCTCTTTTAGAGCCAAAGTAATCAATTCTGGCAAGGGTGCGGGATCACTTAGCTTTATACCATTGAAATGTGCAAAACGGCGCAAGACTTGCTGATACATTAGCTCCTTGCTGTGATGCAGAATATTTCAGTATTGCCATACATTGAAAAGGCACCAGAAGGCAGCCATAAACTCTTGATTGAGAAGGAAAAGACACATTTAGCTACTTCCGAGTACCAACTTGAAGTATTTAGTGCCAAAGAGGTCAAATAAAAGGGTAATCTCCTAAGAAGGAAGATAGCTGGAAAGTGTAGAAGAGAAAAAGGCCAAAAGAAATTATAAATTAGTGGATACTATATGGTAACATATCAAACAGGAGGTACGGCATCATGGAATCCACATATCTGAGCTTCACGCCATATACTGGGGGTTTTGGTCAAGGGTCATGATTGAGAGTGAGCTCCCAAGCCAATTAGTTTGCTGTCTAGAAACAGTCATCTTAGTTCTACAACTATGGAACAAAACACCATAAGAAAACATCCAAGATTCTAAGGGAAGAAAGATAGACATATTAAAGATAAAACAAAAGTTGTGGATGGAGATATAAAGCACCAGTTTCCATCCGATTCATGACGACATACATCAATGTACCAAGCAACAACCAGTTGAAGAGAAAGCATGTCTCAGCAACACAAAACGAGGGTTTGGCTCATTTAATGCAGAAAAATAAAAAAAATGGACTCAGTCACCAAGTCAACTGTAGAAAATCAATCTTCTCTCAGTAAGATTAGTAACGAATTTATGCACAAGTTGCAGCAGCAGAATCAAATGAATAAAAAAACAAAGTACAAAGTCATACTAATACTTCGCTGAATAGAATTCAGCGAACATAGGGCTGAAAGTACTACCTTAAATTTAAAACATTTGCGAGATAAAGATTAGTATTATGCTGAAGTAATGCATAAACATCATCTGCCATTCCAACGTATGTGCAGTGTCTAACGATGTCCAGCAGTCCTACAAACAAACCAAAGCAATGCATCAGATAACTGTATATATACTCGCAAAGTTTTGTAATTAGCAGGCAATAAGTCAATTAAGTCTCATAAAGAGCTCACCAGAGTGGCACTTTGAATCAGTTTCATCTAAAAGCTCCTGAATACTTGTAAGATCTGCAGTTTCCTTAGGGTTTCTTCTTTGCCGAATTGAAGATCTGCATGGAGAGTTCAAACTTTTAGGGATAAGCAATCTAACAGAAGATACTGATAATGCGCATTCAACTCAAAACTGAAAGGAAAAAAGATGTTTATCATGAAGTAATGAAGCTAATAATCCTTTCTCATACAAACTTAAAGAGCAACAGCAAATCCACAAATACAGAGACAGTGACAGAGTAAAGCATGAGAATTTGCTGCAAAATGTCAAAAATAATAATAAGCATCTTCCGATTATTTCCAAAATTTTGTCCACAAGGTTCAAGAAACGGTAACTGCATGAAGTCAATTTTGTCAATAATGTGTTTAAAACATCAAGAGTACATACTGACTGTCTTCCCTTCATTTGTAGATACATATCCGTACTTCAAGATCATTACCTTTGTCAACCCTTAAGAGATGGAAATTAAACAATTCAGTCCTTAAAGCTCAAGTCTGAAATTATTTGTCAGTTTAGCTAGCATCTGAGTCTCCAGTTACCTTTATATCAGACAATACATGCATTCAAAACCACACTATGGGTCCATAATTAAAATAGTATATGGTCTGATCTGGTAAAGCTGTCAAAGAAAACGTCAATTACCTATTGTAAGAATAGATGTAAAACTAAAACGACAGAAAATAATTAGAAGCTGCAGAAAGCCACAATTGAGAAGCTGGGTGACTGAAGAATGACATATAATGATTTATGTGCTAGAATATGGCTAATGTTTTTGAAATCAGAAAACTTTTACCAACAAATCATATGCCATACCAAATATCCACACAGCGGCAAATATAAAATGCTACTGTCAGAGTAAAGAAAGGATTTGTACTTCTAGAAACCAATCTGGGCCACTACCTGACGGCAGTCAAGCTATTGCTGGTCGCCAGATTGGTAAGAGGCTTGGCTTGTAAATATGCATGCAATCTTCCAGCAGGATCTAATGAATCCGTTCTAACCATCTTCTGCACAGGCACTTTTTGTGATTTTGGTCCTATTCAAATTGAAACATAAAAAAAAAGACTTAATAAGCAGCAGTGCGTAATTTAGTTAATGCAATGAAGTGTGACAATTTGAGACTTTTAACAATCATTAGAAAGCTCTCTAAATGCTATTCCATGTAGCCACATGAGCGCCAATAATCTTTTATCCCTTTCTTAACATTGAGTGAAAGCTGAAAAGCAAAGTTTTGTGAAAAATAATTGTATAAAAGCGGACATAACCATTTTTAGCCAATCAAGTTCAAATAAAATGTCTATTTTAATAAAATAACACAACTACATGGTTCCATAAGTTTTATTCCAAAGACAATTTTGGAAACAACACCATCAAACAAATAAATTTCCTATTGGGATGTTGTAAATTGTTGCCATTGTAGGAATACTCGGAAGCTTAAGTGCAAGTTTCGAAATTGCTAGATGCAAGGCATAATTGTAAACATCAGATGCAAATATACTCACCACCATGCCACCCGACTGAAAAGGTGTAAACTTCACCATAAGTAACGAGAATGACTTCACCGTGAGTGAGAACAAATGACTCATGATATTTCCAACCAAGCATTTTCCAAAGACAATGTTGCAAAAGAGCGTGCAAATTGGTCATGCAAGTTGGTATAGTGATGGCAAAAGGATTGAATTCGCATTGCCAAAACTCAGAGAACAATTTTCTTACCGGATGAAGAGGGATTATAGTGACGATCCTTGTTTGCAGCCATAGGACTTGCAATAATAGGACAAGATGCTGAAGGCTCTACTGTCTGATACCCATAATATCAGAGGACAAACAAAGCAAACAACAAACGGATTAAATAGCACGATCCGGATCCGCACAGCGATGCAAGAATAGCCCTTAACACAGGAGAAGGTTCATTACAATGCTCGAAGCAGATTAGAAGCATATGCTGATAAGTAATAGCGCTGCTGGCAATAAAATGCAAAAACGATGGAAGATATATCAAGTGCTAACTCTTTGAGTATTCACAAGTTTAGAGCACCTGCTTACTATGCATTCCACATGTTAAGAAGGATGAATAACAATGCTGGAAAAAGATCTAATATTATGGAAAGACAAACTTAACGGACATTGTTCTACGGTCTCGAGTAATCCTCCAGTAGAAATCTAAGATATGAACATCAAATCCAACAATTTACTTTAAAGAGAGACTCCGAACAAATAAAATCTTAAAAGGTGTCCAAGAATAAGAACATTACCTGTTCTTGAAATGTCCTTGCTTCATTTGAATTTCTCAATTTTGATTCAACCACAGACTGAATCTTCCCAATTATAACTTCTTGACTCAAGAGGCTTACCTGAAAATTTGATTTTAGCAGTCTTCTGTCAAGAATTTTCCGCGAAGGCCAGTAATGTGCAATAGCGATTCTCTTGCATGATTGCAAGCACTATGCTTGGGCATGCTTAAATAATTTTATGCAGGAGAATTCATCTGTTCTTGCTCCACTTGTCACCTAGCATTTGAACCTACAGGTATGACCTTTCTCCTCCCTAATCCCTCTCTAAGCAACGCCAATCGTTAGGCTTTACTAACACCAAACAGGGAAACAATGGCATTTCTTAATTAGAAACCTGACCTAAACCTCCAACTGTTCTTCATGGAAACGTAGAAGTGTGCAAAGAACAAGCAGTACATAACAAGTTCCTGCATCACTGCCTGTTACTGACAAGAAAGAGGCGCTAATTACAGTTTCTTCTCATACCACCTGATAAAGGACAAAGGACAGAGAAATGCATGCCAAAGACATGTTGCCACATGGTGTCATCATAATGAATATACTAACTAAAAGGATATAGTGTGCAAGCATGTTGCAAATCATCAAAAGGGAGCTTGTATATAGCAAGTGAATAAGCAAAACAATTTGTCCGGCTCAGATGGTGTCAACATATTATTATTCTAAACTAGCTATAAATAACAGAAGTACCTTTAACTTTGGCCCGCATAAATATCATTAAATAAACTGTGAAAGGCATTTTAATGCAAGCATTCTATATATGTTAAAAGGATTGGGTGAGGAACAGAAATGGGGTGATGTGGCTTCATGAGGACTTTTAATGAATTTTGATTTTTTTGCATAATCTCACCCTTTAATTATGTCCATTCTTAATTTTTACCGACAATGAAACTACTATATGAGTTTATGAATATGTACAAAATACACTGATATAAATAGTATCAAAGTGATGCGGTCTCTCCTAAAACTAATGTTCGAACTACTAAAAATAATAAAAGGGGCTTTGAACGATAAAGATGATTATGGATGGTAAGGCGATAACGTGTTGCTCTCGGAAAAATGAGTCGTACTTTTTTAATATGACCATGCATATATAGTAAAGGGTGATCTCTTATTTTTTATAAATATTTTGCATTTAGATTAATTCTTTCCCGTATTGCATACTTCATTTTGATGCTTACTTTCTATATAAGCTTAATATCCTAATAAGAAAAATTCAGATGTTCCTGCATCATCATTTCTCTCCAAAGCAGGGTCGTGCAGATCTATGATGAAGTTATAATTTTGACCAGCATGAGTATGTCAAGCAAGTAATACAATGAGTAGTGCTCCAACAGTAACATAAATTTACTCATATCCAACACAATCAGCATTGTCGCACTAGCTAAAAGATCTTATCTTCTCTTATGGTTATTTCTTAAGGTTGGCAAATATTTTATTTAATAACCTCGAGGAGTTTATCACATTACAACTATGTTGCACTAGACTAACATTTTCATCATAATTTTAATTGATCGTAAAGTTTGAGAAAAGAATGTATTTGACTTACAAGGTGCTAGACTTTGCCCGCGCATGGCACGGGTTATTTTCGAGCAAATTGTTAGAAGCACCATATAGAGAAACCAGAAATTCGGGCATGTACTTTTAGTTGTTTTAACTTTCTTCAATTTCACTTGCAAAGCAGCATTTCCCTCACCACTTTAGGAAGGAATGAGCAATAAATAAGTCTAGTATCCATATAAAGAATACATATAGATATGTTAATATTCTATGGACGCAAACCTAAAGAAGTGAGGAAAGATGGAAGGAACAATAATGGACGTCAGAATGAAAGCATTGCAGAGTTCACCTCCAACATTCACATCAGCCACAACTAACACAATAATAAAAAAGAAGAATTTCCAAATCTCAACTACCTGAATTTTCTAAACCATTGAACTTGCAGTTTTTGTACATAAATGTAAGAAATATTACCTCTCTTTTTGTCGGATGAACATTTACATCAACATGCTCAGGTGGCAAGGTAATTGCCATATATACGAAGGGTTTTGATGCCTTGGGCAAGGTTGCAGCATAAACAACTTCCATAGCTCTTTTTAATGCAGTGCATTCCACTAATCTATCTGCACGAGACAGATAAAGGCATGACTTATATTGTACATCCAGATGAATAGTTCATGCCATACTACCCATAAGCTATACTCAGGACTGACCAAAAGAAGCTAGCCGCCAACACATAACAGAGAGTACTTCTAGGGAAGAAGTTATTCTAACAAAACATCTCCCGCAAGAACGCTTGTATGCTCCATACCTTTTCCGGAGTACTTTCCAAGCAAATACGAAAGAGCTCAAGCATCAAAATATTGTAATGTATTCCAGGGACATGAATGAAAGTGATCAATCTCTACATAAGCAAAGGGACTGGAAGAGACAAAAGGTGTCATCAATAGGCCGAGTATTTAGAGTAAATGCATCCACACCACAAACTATTTCAAAGTAAGATGTAGTTTTGACTTCACATGCCCCTGGTCATTACTAACCAGCGGTAAGTGGAAGCGGAAGAAGGGGAGGGAAGATGGCAGCTTCAATCATCAGACAAACTTTCCATGAATTATGGAAATTAATTCAGTTACATAAGCTTGTTTCAATAACCAACAGAACAGGAAATCGTACAAACCATTGATGAAAAGAACCATCGTGGTCTTCTTTGCACTGTAAGATGCATTGGAAATGAACCCATTTATCTCAAAAATAGAGCTAGAAGGATCGTCATCCCGAGCTTCCACTTTCAGCAGATTGTGAGCAACGGAAACACCATAAACAGACTTTATGGCGTCAAGCCTTGACGAAGTAGCAATTGTATGAACATCCGCTCTAGCTGCTCCATGCTGGTCAGAGCATGTGTCATCAATTTGCTCATGTAAGACAATAAGTACCTCCACTCGTTGAATCAATAAAGATAAAATGGAGGATAATGAAGATCAGCAAAGCAAAGAAGAGAAACCTTTCTGCAGGAGAAGCTTAAACCTATATGATGAATGGCAAATCTACTTAAAAGGTCCACAATCTTCGAATAATCATCAGCTGAGTTCTGTAGGGTCTTCCTCCGAGCAACCATGTTATAGAATAGATTTTCAACCTATTAAGGAGTAAACATACAACAAAAGATTGTGAAAAAAGAAAACCACCTTCAATGTGAATTTTATCAATAAGGACGGATCTCGAAATCTATATTCGTACAATGCAATCCATACCTTCTCAAACAAATTGAGAACCCTAAAAATATTTACTGCCTTGACATGAACTCCAAATATATGAAGAGAATATATATCCTACCATTATCTGCGTTCCTTTAACAGCAGCACATGCCTTTGGTTCATGCTCCATGACACCATCTCTATACGATACCCTGAAGAAACAGTGAGGAAATGTAAAACATGTGTTCCTTTGAATAAGTTCCAAAAGATTTGGCATCATTATTTATCATGATTCTACAGTCTTAGAATACTATGTCTCTATCCCTTGGAAAACTTCCACTCCTAACTAATGAAATTGAATTATACAAAGAAACAAACAGATTATGCACATCCAGGCAATAAAAGCAAGTGTGCTAGGTAAAAATTTGACTTGAAGCTACTTGTATCAGATAATAATTATGGTTGACGGCCATTATCAGACCATCTCTCTCACTCTAAGACAAATAATAAACGAGAAAGAAAATCAGACGCACGAGCATGACAAATAACTAGAAAACCAGCAAAACATGCAGAATTTACACAACACAAACAACTGAAACAGTCGAATAAATATCTAATTTCTCTTCATGAACCTCCTACAATCCAGCAAGCAGCATAACATCGAATTACCTGTAACCATGCAGTTGTCCTTTGGTGATAGTGGTGACGCTAACGTGAGCGACGTACGTCATGCTCGCCAACGCCTCTCCCCTAAAACCCATCGACTTTACGGTCTGCAAGTCCTCGAACGTGGACAGCTTGGAGGTCGTGTGTCTCTCACACAGGATAGGCAAGTCCTCATACTGCGTCCAACAAAGCCAACAATTAACTCAAGCCCCATACATTACAAGCTAAAAGGACTATCCACTTTCGAAAATTTGGTAAATTGCTCGCCCCGACGAAACTAGTGCACTGGATTCTCTCACAGGTTCCTCCTTCATAACAAGCAAATAAGAACTAGCGCCTCTGTTTGCTTACTAAGAAACAACATGAAAAGATTGATTTTTTTCCCTACTGCGTACGCGAATGCCATGGCCGTCGTCGGAGACTTGGATGAGCTTGAGTCCACCGTCCTTGACGACAACGTTGATGGCGGTAGAGCGAGCGTCGAGGCTATTCTCGATGAGCTCCTTCACGGCCGACACCGGCCGCTGGATGACCTCGCCGGCGGCGATTCGGTTCACCACGGAGACGTCGAGCCGCCGGATTTTGGGAGGTTCCTTCAGTTGCCGCGGCGATGGCGGTGCTTCTGACTCTTCGATTTCCATTTCTTCTTCAGATCCGACTCAGAAAGTGAGGATCCGAATCATCCACTTTCGCGATTCCCCCACCTTTGAGCAGACAATTATCGCCGATGAACTTCGAGAACAACTTCCGACTGTGAATTTTCCCGCCAATCGAGGGTCGCGATTGCTGTAAATTGCCGGGCGGGGGCAGTTCTTACTTCTTACTCTTGCCTTTTGGGGCCTGAAAATATAAATCGACTTTGTATTTTTCAGATTTTTCTCAATTTTTTGTTGGCCCGATTCTGTTAAAAAAACATAGGGAAAATTCCAAAAAAAAACCTCAAATGCCCTCATTTTCTCACAAAAGAGCATGAAGTGCCGTCATTATTTCAAAAGAATGCCTGAAGTAGCTACAGTTGTTTCAAATAAGGGCTGACCTCGCTGGCCGGTCGGCCGGCCAAATTTTCCGATCGATCAATGGCATTTTTGTCAAAATGTAAATTTAATCTAATTTTTTGTTAAATTAAGTTAAAAAAACAAAAACAACAAGTTAAAAAAAGGAAAAAAAATCAAGCGTTTTTTTTTTCAAAATCTCTTAAAAAAAGGAAAAAATAAAATAAAATAGTGAACGACCAAAATGCCCCTAACTAAAGTGACTCACGCCCTTTTTTGAGACTAATAGTTACTTCAGGCCCTTATTTGAAATAATGTGCACTTCATGCTCTTCTTTGACACAATGAGGGCACTTCATACTCTTCTTTGACACAATGAGGGCACTTTGAGCTCTTATTTGGAATTTTCCCAAAAACATATTCGACCAAAAAAAAATCTACTAAAAAACATCGACTTGGATTGAGATCTCAATTCTAACCTAATTGTTTTTCAATCTCGCAAAATGCACTCACTTTTAGGGTGAGTTTGTTTCAGGGGAAGTGTTTTCCAGACTTTCATCAATTTGGTTCATGAAAAATGATCTGGTCAACGGAAAGCACTTTTCAGTCAACAAAAATTTTATTCATTAGATTATGAAAGTGAATTTTCCAAAATAAGAAGGTGAAAACACTTTTCCAAATCTGACTCTCTGACTTCCTATGCTCTTTCATTTGCTCTTTTTTCTTTTATTCAGCTCTTCTTCACCGACGCTCACCATCTTCGTCGTTGAAGGTCCGGCTCTTCTTCATTGGCACTCTTCATCTTCGTCATTGAAGCTGGTTCTTCTTCAACGACGCTCAACACAGCTCTAAACTCTCTCTCCCCTCTCCAATTTGAAAATCCTCTGAAAATTTGATGATTCTCGTTTTCATTCATCTTCTTCAAGCAAAATCTTAAAATTCAATTTCCAAATTCCGTAGATCCTAGAGTTGCCATTTGTCAAGCTTAATTGGAGATTCTACCCTACCACGAGAGATATAGGGTAATATATCTAACGCTTGACCTTTTGGCTTGATTTTTCGCTAATTTGTTTGAAATTTTATGCGATATGTGCTTTGCTGAAACACAAGGTAATCTATCAATATGAGTCGATTCGGTTGGTGTTTCAAGGTTTGATGAGTATTCCAATTTTATCATTGTTCGTTTTATGATTTCGATTGCACATGGCTTTTGTAGCTTTGATACTTTCTCTAGCATCCTTGAGAATGTTCTTTGGCTAGTTGCTGCGTAGAATTTGATTGAAAGAACTTTCCTATAGTTTCTTGTGTAGAATTTGATAGAGTAGGTTCATGATTCTACATTTCATGTTTTGGTTCGCCTAGCAGATAGACGGTGTTATCATTTTTTGTTTCCTTGAACTATGCGATCCATACTATTAAAAGCATGAAAGATGTTTGTTAAAATGTCAAGACGGAAAAAAAAACCATTGATTGTAATTTATTGCAATACCTCTTTGAAAACATTCATAAGCCTTGTTGTCTAGAATTTACCATCTTGTGCATGTGCTGCTGCTGCATTGAGTCTAACCCTCTTGAACCTTTTAGAGTTCCTTTAGTAAACCCAAGGGAATCGAGTTTTGAATCCTGAAAAGTCTAGCCCTCTTGAGTTTGCAAGATGTTTGTTAAAATGTCAAGTTAAGCTGCACTTGTCTTCACTTTTTGATGATATTTTTCATTTGATTCAAATATTTGTAGTTAGGTTTATCTTTGAGATAAAACATAAGTCTTGACTGGCTCTGAGATTAAGAAATGAAAATTCTTATTATTGATTGTAGATGGAAAACAATGATGTTAATGGAGCAATAATGGGTGCAGCAATGTCAGTAATGGCAGTTGGTATGTTAGTTAGAGTTCCATGGGGCGAAAGAGATTTTGAGAGAGAATTATTCATGAATCGCATTTTTCATTCTGGAGATACTAATTGTGTCAATCAAATTCGAGGCATGCTATACCGTTTATCAAATAACATTGACTCAATAAATTAATTTGAAAGTGAGAGGCACACTATTGTGGCCGGTTGCCTGACGAGCTTGACCTCGTGTGGCCGGTCGCTGGTTGTCGCCGAGGCCCGACAACCGACGGAGGAAGAAGAAAAAGAATAAAAGAAAAGGAATAAAGAATAAATGATAAATAATAAATAATAAATAATATAATATAAAAATAGTATAAAGCTTTTGTGCTAATAAAATCATTTTTTTACCTAAGATTCATCGGGTTGAAATCATTTTCCAAATGAGAATCAAAGACCGGGGAACGTTTTCGATAACATATCACCAAACAAGGAAAACAAATCGTTTTTTGGGAAATCATTTTCTAAAAAACGTTTTTCCTCAAACAAACACACCCTTAGTTAATACCTAATATGGATCATCATATTTCCATCCAATATTACTCTCAGAGACTCGACGTCGATTTATGGCTATGTTGACATGGGAGGACGCACACAAACGATGTCATTTGGTATACGAAGTGCAATCAAGCATAAATTAATCACTGTCCAAACCGACGGACGATGAGATCTAGCCTTTCAGAGCAAAGGAATACGAAGATTTGGACACCGATTGAAACTTGCCAATGATAAATTTGAAACCGAGCTAAAGTTTGTGTTTTTTAGGAGAGAAAAATGTTTGGGCCATTTTCTTTTTATCATCCCCTTTTTTTTTACTGCTCACTTTTAATTTTGTCCCTATTTTATGGCCTCATGAACACAAATACTAGCAGCAGAATTTACGACTTTTGTGAAAAGCTAAGAATATTGGATATTTTCCGATGAAATTAATAAGAAACTTTTAGTTTAAGAAATTCAAAACGAGCAGGCTCATCCTATATAACATCTCTTACCTTTTCAAAATTGATTGCTAGACTTCTTCATTAATTATGATCTTCAAATTGTTCTTGAATCTTCAATTAGGTAAACATTTAATGGACTTGGAAGTTAGAACCCGATATTCTCATTCCTCTTTTCATTTTATGTTCATTTTCATCTCATCAAAGTATAGTAAGTTTTTTTTACCTCATTTGTTTTGTCAAAGAAGAAATCAAGGGAAGAATTACCAAAAAAGTCATAAACCTATTGCAATTTTGCCAATTCAGTTCATTTGGCTAGTTGGCGCTGAGGTGGCAATTTTTTAGTAATATTTTCATATTTTCTATTTTTAAATTTTTCATTAATTTTTTAATAACTTTTTTTTGTCTTTTTTAAATTTATTTTGAATTTAAAAATATTAAAATATTACTAAAAATTGCCACGTCAGCGCCAACCAGCCAAATGGATTGAATTGGCAAAATTGCAATAGGTTTATGAGTCAATTGGCAAAAATAAATTAGGACTGAATTGGCGCAATTACAATAGGTTTAGGATTTTTTGATAATTTTCCTAGAAATCAACTATCAATACACACAAGGATTTTGTTTAAGAGACCACCATGAGGCACTTATAATGTGAAGTCCCAGTTCGCCACACCTTGGGAAGGCTTTCTAACCACACTTTCTTCTTTAATCTTTTCTTTATATACAAATGGCGCATGCGGAAGCTTAGATAAACACAAATAGACGGCCATATAAAATACAATGGCATATCAAAACACCACCCTGACAGTTTAGCAGACACACCTAATGAAGGTTATGGCCTTTAATGGTTTAACTATAAATTTCTTTCTACAATCATCAGTCAAGACACGACAACAATCAGATTTCAACTTCCCGTTTCATTTCATATATTTACAAGAATTACATACCAGTTTCATTCAAATTTATGGGCTTACAACTGGGAAGCGAGATTCAAAAGATAACCACCACAACTGATCGATATCTTACACCAAAATATGTCGCCAGCCGACCTCATCACAACTCCACTGTACAATCCAACCTCCACAAAACTCCAATCCCAACTTCCCATATCACTACTCCCAGCTAGACCTGAGCGCCCTTAGAACTACCACCACCGTCCTCGTCTGAAGTCATAGGGAGTGGTCTCAAGAGGAAGTCTTCATCCCCCACCATGTATAACTCCACGAAACGGTACAAAACTAGGGCGTTGGCCAAACCTACTTCGACAGCTAGAGTACTGATTAACTTCTTGAACTTCACATCAGGGTGGTCACTATCCACATGGTCCTCCCAAGACGAAACACACTCTCGGGGAACCCCATAACAAAAGGTAGGAGCGGCGGGGCTAACACGAGGCATCCTTCCAGTCTGAAAACCACAATTCTATAATAGTGAGCTTACGCCCAACGAATGGATATCTAACCCAATAGAATGTAAGCATTGTAATTAAAACAAAACATCAACAATTCATGAGGTTTAAAGTACACGTATCAAACGTTTCAGAAAGGAGATATCTTTCAAACCCATGAATTTCATATGCAATGCAACGCCGACTCCTCACGAATAACGTTTCCGTTGGTGTGCCGTCCTCGTGAATAACGTCTCCACGGCATCTCACTCCTGAGGCATCTCGAGCTCACAAGGGCGGAGGCACTCTCCGAACCAGCGTCGAATGCATCCCGAATTCCCTCCAACCCCTATGGGGCATCGCCGCAGCACAACGGGATACAATCTCTTTTTCACCATGACATGCCATGCAATGCATACACCATGCAATCTTACCCTCATCGGTATTCAGAAGATTCAATGCAGACAAATGAATCACACAATTATGCCGTTTTTCAGAAATTCAATGTAGAAATCACACACAAACAGGCGAGTTTTCGAAACTACAATCATGAATTCAAATCATCGACGTATAGTTCTAATGTCAATCCAAACAAACCATAAAGGTTAGAGATTCACTCACCTTAGACAACCGCTTGAACTCGAGCGATTCAGCGACAAACGGACAATGGGCGGCTTGGGTGCATGAACGGTGACGATTAGGGCGATGGACGACTAAGGCGGCGGACGGGTGCGGGTGGCTCGGGCAGAATAACGGTGTTCTGACGATTGTTTTTCCAAAAGAACTAACACCAGGTTCTATTTATAGGAGGAAGCAGCTCAAGACTGGACGAATCAGGTGGTGACACGTGTGCGCCACGTGTCACGCGGCGATTGCCCCGCATGTGACACGTGTCGGACACGTGTCACGTGACACGTGGCACCGACGGTGCCACCTCATGACATGTGGCTGCCACGTGTCCACGTGCGGTCACATGTCCTTTCCTGCTCCCGGTTGTCTCAATTTTGCACCTATTTGGCCTAGTCGGCACTCAATCCAAATATAATAAATCACCACGCCGTCTCGTCGTCCATTCATAATTTCCCCTATCAATTGTGGTTCAATTTTTAAATTAGTATAAGCTGACTGAGGTTTTGGGGTCATTACAATACTCTCCACCTCAGGAAATTTCGTCCTCGAAATTTAACTCTTGCTCCCTCCTTCAAACAAGTGAGGGTACCTTTGTCTTATAACTTCTTCACTTTCCCATGTTGCTTCCTTGACATTGTGGTACCTCCATAATACTTTAACTGGGGGAATAGTTTTATTTCGGAGTTCTTGTTCCTTCCGATCTAATATCTGCACGGGTTCTTCAATGTACTTGACCCTTTCGTCAACGTCAATGGTTTCAAAGTCTAACACGTGACTAGGGTTTGGATGATATTTCCTTAACATTAATACATGAAATACATCATGTATTTAGGATAGTCTTGGCAGTAGTGCCAATCTATATGCTAAGTCGCCAACCTTTTCACATATTTCGGAAGGTCCTATAAATCTTGAACTTAATTTTCCTTTTCCTCCAAATCTCAAGGTTCCTTTTGTGGGCGATATTTTCAAGAACACATGATCGCCTACTTCAAATCCTAACGGTCCTTGACGTCCGTCGGCATAATTCTTTTGCCGACTTTGAGCGACTTTAAGTCTTTCTCGTGTAACCTTAACTGTATCAGTAGTGATTTGAATCAATTCTGGTCCTGTCAAACTTCGCTCTCCTACTTCGTTCCAACATATGGGAGTTCTGCATGCTCTATCATATAAAGCTTCAAATGGAGCCATGCCTATACTTTGCTGAAAGCTATTGTTATAGGCAAATTCCACCAAATGTAAATTTGCTTCCCAACTACCTTCGAAATCAATAACGCATGCCCGCAACATGTCTTCTAATATCCGAATTACTCTTTCAGACTGTCCATCTGTTTGCAGGTGGAAAGCAGTACTGTATTGTAATTTTGTTCCTAAGGCATTTTGTAAACTTTTCCAAAAGTTTGACGCAAACCTTGAATCTCGATCTATTGTTATAGTAACCGGTACATCATGTAACCGTACTATTTCTTTAACATACAGATTACCAAGGTAATCTAAACTATGATCCTTTCTAACTGCCAAAAAATGAGCACTTTTGGTCAATCGATCCACTACTACCCAGATAGAATCGTGACCTTGTGGTGTTCTTAAGAGTCATTGTACAAAATCCATTGTTATGTGCTCCCATTTTCATTCGGGAATTTCTAACGGTTTAAGCATTCCTGCTACCTTCCGATATTCTACTTTCACTTGTTGACACGTCAGACCTTTCTCAACTTGTTTAGCAACATCTCTTTTCATACCATTCCATCAATAATGTTGGCGGAGGTTACGGTACATCTTTGTACTTCTTAAGTGAATACTATATTGACTTCGATGTGCTTCAGACAAAATTTCCTCTCTTAATTCCTTATCGTCTGGTATGCACAACCGTCCCTAGAATCTTACAGTTCCATCATCGATTATGTGGAAGTCAGGTCTCTTTCCTTTTAAGATTTCTTCCCGAGTCTCTAAGATTTCGGGATCCTTTTGTTGTAATGTTTTAATCTTTTGGACAACATCAGGTTCTATCCTCAGAGTTGCCAAAACACAAGTGAGATTTTCTGTTTCTAACTTGTATTCTGAACATGATGCTCGTCTTAATAAATTTCATTCTCGGATCATCATACTTGCCACTTGTGCAGACTTCCGACTAAGGGCATCTGCAACTCTATTTGCCTTTTCTGGATGGTATAGTATTTCACATTCATAATCCTTCAATAATTCCATCCATCTTCTCTGTCTCATATTCAATTCTTTTTGGGAAAACAAATACCTCAGGCTCTTATGGTTTGTATATACTCTAAACTTTTCTCCATAGAGGCAATGTCTCCATAATTTCAAAGCAAAGATAATTGCAGCCAATTTTAAGTCATGAGTCGAATAATTCAACTCATATGGTTTTAGTTGGCTAGAAGCATACGCAACAACCTTTCTGTATTGCATTAAGACACAACCCAATCATCTTAGGGAAGCGTCACTGTATACTTCATATCCTCCAGATCCTAAAGGTATAGTCAATATTGGTGCAGATGTTAACATTTCCTTGAGCTCTTGAAAACTCTTTTCACACTTTTGGTCCCATATAAACTTGGCGTTCTTTCTTGTTAACTTAGTCGAGGGACCTGCAATACTGGAGAATCCATCCACGAATCTCCTATAGTAACCTGCTAATCCTAGGAAACTTCGAACTTACTGTCGTTTTGACCATTCGATTACAACCTGAATCTTAGATGAGTCAATGGATATCCCTTGGCCAGACACAACATAACCAAAGAATGTGACTTCGTTTAGCCAAAATTCACACTTACTGAATTTGGTGTACAATTTATGTTCTCTTAGGGTCTGCAAAACTATTCTCAAATGTTCTTCATGTTCAATGGGTTCCTTTGAGTAGATCAAGATGTCATCAATGAATACTATCACAAATTGATCAAAGAACGGTTTAAACACTCTATTTATTAAGTCCATGAATGTTGCAGGTGCATTAATCAATCCAAATGGCATGACTAGGAACTCGTAATGTCCATAACGAGTTTGAAAGGCCGTGTTAGATATATCATCATTCTTAATTCTTAACTAATGGTATCCTAACCTCAAATCAATCTTTGAAAACATAGACACTTCTTGCAGCTGATCAAATAAATCATCAATTCTAGGGAGCGGATATTTATTCTTAACTGTTACCACATTCAACTACCTATAATCAATACACATTCTTAATGATCCATCCTTTTTCTTTACGAACAACACTAGCGCACCCCATGGTGACACACTTGGTCAGATAAATCCTCTATTCAACAATTCTTGCAGTTGTACCTTTGGTTCCTTTAGCTCTGCTAATGCCATCTTATACAGTGCCTTTGAAATTGATTTTGTTCCAGGTATTAGTTCAATCACGAACTCAATCTCACGTTCAGGTGGACAACCTGATAATTCTTCTGGAACACATCAAGGAATTCATTAACTACGGGTATGTCCTCAAGTTTGGCATTCTCTTTTCCCTCATCCTTTATAACTGTCAAATATCTTGTACATCCATTATCTAGTAACTGGTGTGCTTCTAATGTCGATATAAGTACCTCCATGCAACTCGCATGATTTCCAATGAATTCAAAGTTAGATTGATCTTGTAGATTAAACTATATCACTTTCATGTAACAATCCACCTTGGCTCTTTGTCTGTGAAGCCAATCCATACCGAAGATGATGTCGAAGTCATACATAGTCAAAACTACTAGGTCTACTGTCCATTCTCGTCCTGCTATTTCTATCTTGACATTCTCACATATTATTGTAGACAAAACAGTATCCTTCAAAGGTGTAACAATATTAAGAGGTACGTCCATAGGTTTAGTACTTAAGTTATTCATCTGTACTAACCTTAATGAGACAAACGAATGCGCTGCACCCGTATCAAACAATGCATAAGCTTTGCAATTACTTACAGAAATCATACTTGTTATTATATTCTCAGAGTTTTCCGCATCTTCCTAGGTGATTGCATAAACCTTCGCCTGAGCTGGCGGTCGTTGATTACTTCCTTGAGAAGATGCTGCATTAATCACCGTCTACTATGGTTGGTTATTCCTTTGGGGTTGGGCACTTCGTGGACAGTTTGCTATCACCGTCTACTAGGTCTACTGTCAATTCTCGTCCCACTATTTCTATCTTTCCTTTCTTTCATCAATGCTTGCTCAACCAATTGAGCTCGTCCATATAGGGTAGTATAATCTCTTATATCAAGAGGCACTAACGGTCTCTTAATATCATTTCTTAGTCTATCAATGAATCATCTTGCCTTGTCTTCCCCATTTTCTACCAACCTAGGTGCATATCTAGACAGTTCTGAAAATTTTTCCGCGTACTCGTCCACAAACATGTTCCCTTGAGTTAACCTTATAAACTCTTCCATTTTTGTTTTCTAGCACAGTCTGAGAAATATTTTCCATTAAATGCTTCTACAAACTTAGTCCAAGTTACCTCAATACCAGTGGGAAACTTCATTGCCCCTCACCAGTGTTCAGCATTCCCTTCAAATTGATACTCAGCAAGAGCGACTTTTTCAACCTCACTACAATTCAATACTCTAAAAATTCTTTCCATACCTTTAACCCACTTTTCAGCTTTGTTTGGTCTTCCTGAGCCAACGAATTTACTAGGTTTCAGTCTCAGGAACCGTTCCAATAGTCCATGAATACGGCGTCCACCATTTTTAGCACTTGTAGCGGCTTGTTGCCGAACCTGCTCTTGCATTAAATTCCCTACAATAGTAAGTACGGCTCTCTCAGTTGTCCTTTGAGAACCACTTGACGTCACCATTTTTATGATTCTTCTGCATAATTGATTAGCATGAATCAATGTATTACCTTTTTCCCAAAAGTAACTTCAGCTACTACTAATCAGAATAAGTAGCATTCGCTACTGCCAATCCGAAAATAATCAAAAGCACATGCACTTGTAAGTTTTATCGTTCACGTGCCTACCAAATACTTCATTCACTAGCGCACCTTATCACTCCAAATCCCTCTCTGATACCACTTGGGATGTGACGTCCCAGTTTGCCACACCTTGGGAAGGCTTTCTAACCACACTTTCTTCTTTAATCTTTTCTTTATATATAGATGGCGAATGCGGAATCTTAAATAAACACAAATAGACGGCCATATAAAATACAAGCACATATCAAAACAACACCCTGACAGTTTAGTAGACACGCCTAATGAAGGTTATGGCCTTTAAGGGCTTAACTATAAATTTCTTTCTACAATCATTAGTCAAGACACGACAACAATCAGATTTCAACTTCTCGTTTCATTTCATATATTTACAAGAGTTACATACCAATTTCATTCAAACTTACGAGCTTACAACTGAGAAGCGGGATTCAAAAGACAACCACCACGACTGATCGATATCTTACACCAAAATATGTCGTCAGTTGACCTCATCACGACTTCACTGTACAATCCAACCTCCACAAAACTCCAATCCCAACTTCCCATATCACTACTCCCAGCTAGGCCTGAGCGCCCCCAGAACTACCACCATCGTCCCCGTCTGAAGTCATAGTGGTCCCAAGAGGAAGTCTTCATCCTCCACCATATATAACGCCATGAAACGGTACAAAACTGGGGCGTTGGCCAAACCTACTTCGACAGCTAAAGTACTGATTAACTTCTTGAACTTCACCTCAGGATGGTCACTATCCACATGGTCCTCCCAAGACGAAACACACTCTCGGGGAACCCCATAACAAAAGGTAGGAGCGGCGGGGCTAACACGAGGCATCCTTCCAGTCTGAAAACCACAATTCTATAACAGTGAGCTTACGCCCAACGAATGGATATCTAACCCAATAGAATGTAAGCATTGTAATTAAAACAAAACATCAACAATTCATGAGGTTTAAAGTACACGTATCAAATGTTTCAGAAAGGAGATATCTTTCAAACCCATGAATTTCATATGCAATGCAACGCCGACTCCTCACGAATAACGTTTCCGCTGGTGTGCCGTCCTCGTGAATAACGTCTCCACGGCATCTCACTCCCGAGGCATCTCGAGCTCACAAGGGCGGAGGCACTCCCCAAACCAGCGTCGAAGGCATCACGAATTCCCTCCGGCTCCCACGGAGTATCACCGCAGCACGACGTGATACAATCTCTTTTTCACCATGATATGCCCTGCAATGCATACACCATGCAATCTTACCGTCATCGGTATTCAGAAGATTCAATGCAGACAATGAATCACATGATTATGCCATTTTTCAGAAATTCAATGTAAAAATCACACACAAACAGGTGAGTTCTCGAAACTACAATCATGAATTCAAATCATCGATGTACGGTTGAGTTCTCAAAACTACAATCATGAATTCAAATCATCGACATACGGTTCTAACGTTAATCCAAACAAACCATAAAGGTTAGAGATTCACTCACCTTAGACAACCGCTTGAACTCGAGCGATTTGGCGACGAACGGACGACGGACGAACAGACGACGGGCGGCTTGGGCGCATGAACGAAGACGGTTAGGGCGGCGGACGGCTAAGGCGGCAGACGGGCACGGGAGGTTCGGGCTAAGTAACAATGTTATGACGATTGTTTTTCCAAATAAACTAACGCCAGGTTCTATTTATAGGAGGAAGCAGCTGAAGATCGGATAAATCAGGCGGCGCCACATGTGCGCCACGTGTCATGCACCGATTGCCCGCATGCGACACGTGTCACGCGTGTCACGTGGCACTGACGATGCCACCTCATGACACGTGGCTCCTCGGCTGCCACGTGTTGACACGTGGTCCCCCACGTGTCCATGTGCGGCCACGTGTCCTTTCCTATTTTCGGTTGTCTCAATTTTGCACCTATTTGGCTTAGTCGACACTCAATCCAAATATAATAAATCATCACGTTGTCTCGTCGTCAATTCGTAATTTTCCCTATCAATTATGGTTCAATTTTTAAATCAGTATAAGTTCGACTGAGGTTTTGGAGTCGTCACATATAAGATACGATTTAAAGATATTTATAGCTTTCAATTTATTATTTTTTTCTATATCAACCCCAATCAACGTCATGAAAATCGAAATATTCTTATTAAATTTATTTAAAAAATACCCGAAGTACTCGTTAAAATATCCTTATAAAAATATTGCTTATTTTGGCTAAGTGTCTTTCTAATTACACTCGCGTCACCAAAAGGAGCACTTCATTACCGCCAAAAGTTATCCAAACCATATCACCTTCATCAGTCATCACCATCGTCATTCTCTTTCTCTCTGCTACGAGAATCCCTCCAGGGCAGAGCTTCGCTTCGCTTCCTATGACTTTCGGTTACCACCCCGTAGCTGGTCTCCGCGTGAACCCCTCAATTCGCTGCCTTCTTATCCACACCCCCACTCTTCTTCGCCCGGTATCTCCGACCCCAATCGTCCCGCTCAAACCCCTCTCGCTGCAACTTCATCACCCTCTTTCTCATTCCTTCGATTCCGCGAAATTGTTCCCCGGGCGGAAGCGCCCCAGACGGGGTCGCCGTCGTCACCGTCTATTTCCCAGTGCTTCTTCTTCTTCTTCTTCTTTGGAGCTCCCTCTCCTCCCTTTCAATGGGAACGAGGTCAGTAGTGAACTGTATGTGGCCGGTCTCTATGCTATTCTTTTCCCCGTATTGTGGTCGACTGAGGTTGTTAAGCCTTTTTAACTTGTGGGTAGTGTCTTTTCTGAAAGTCTTGAAATTTATTTTACTTAAATTATGTACCTTGACGTATATTTGTCTGTCCATAAGCATTTAGCTCGGTATGCCCGCCTTCACCGCGGCTTAGTCTCCCTAACTTAGGATGCTTCTGACTTTGTGCGTTTCTTTACTTTGTTGAATTGTGTTGCTTTTGCTGCTAGAATTGACAGAAATATATATGGAACTGCCTGTTGCAAATTGTTGTTCAAGTCCTCCAGAAGCAGGGAGGATTAACATGAAAAAATAAATGGACAGAGCTTATACATCTTTGCTTTGAGTCTGAAAATTTATCGATTAATTATGGCCATAAGGCCGAGATTTCATACAAACATGGAATCTTAGAAACCTTCTCTCTGAATTTTTTGTTTTTTTTGTGATATTATCATGGATGATGCCCATAGAAGAACGCAGCTCTAATAAGATTGTTCATCATTGCATGTCTCTCAGTTTTGTTCGATTGATTCAACCTCCTGAACTCCAGTCAGACACCCACTATTTTGCTTCTAGTTAAGGATGGCATACTACTTACCTTGGTCAATTAAACTGCAGGTACTTGTTCCCTCCGAGAGTAAAGTACTACATTTGCATGAGGCTAGATATTTAGCCCTGCTGGAGGAGGTATAGTATCAGCATCATCTTCCCTGCCCTTATTCCCTCATCTCGTTATTAACAAGAATTATTTTACTTGTTTTCTTGCAACGCATGCAAGTGTATTTGGAACTCTTCTTTGAGAAAACAGGGAAGCATTTGTTCCCTACAACAGCTTGTTTTCTAATCTCCAGCTTGGCATCTCCTAGTTTCATGTGTAGGTAGTGTTTATTGAAACCATGAAATAGAGCTGCTAATGGCATCTCTACGTCTGGGATCACTTATCTATATGCATATCCTCATTTTACTTCTGATTCTAATTTTCCTCTTTTTTGGTCCATTTCCATCTTGTCGTACAGCTGCAATATCAGCTTCTCAAGTCCTTTAATATATTCTTTTATTTAATATCGATAAAAGTATGCGCAATAGGTTTCAAGGTCAACGGCCGGTTGATACAAGTAAAGCTTGAGTTTAACCTCTCTGCCAAAGAACTTCTACTGGTTAAGTTTTTTATACAAGAGTTGACTGTTTCAGGATTTTACACCTAAATTGTGAATCTGTCAATGCGAAAGATATGTTTCAGTTATAGCCTTGATCACCTAAAAGTGAATCTATAGTATCATAATGTGTCTGCTCATCTTTAATTTGAAAGCTCCAGATCAGTGTGAGTGATGGGCAATTCACTCAAAGAAGGTTATCCTATATGGCCTTCCATATGTCAAGCAAGAGTGTCTCATTTGATGGTAAATGTTGTTTCAACTTTATGTATTCATAGTTGGAAGTTTAATGAGGATTTTATTGCTTACAGTCTTTGTCAAGGAAGAATCTGTTTGTGCATTTCGTGCTCGAGCCCGTATACATACCTGGTTCATCGGATGGGACATCATTTGAGGCTAAATATGGTTGCCTGGTTTTGATAGAGAAAGTGAGCTTCTACTGAAAAAGAATGGAATAAATGGGAATTCTTGAAGTCGGAATATGGAAGATATGACATTTAAATGAAGTTTCAGTGCTCTGCAGGTTGAACGGCTAGATGTTGGAGCACTAGTTTCTATACGAGGAGTTTGCCGTGTCAAGCTTCTGAACTTTATACAGGCAAGCAGTTCGCGAATATTTCTGTCCTGTTCAGCCTGCTTTCTTTATTGTTTTTTATTCTTTGACGTATCCAGCAAATATGTTGGTGTGAAATTTATGTTTCTATGTTCTTTCTTCAAGACTGTTTTGTGCACAATTGCTGTTTTACTTATATCCTCCTCCTGCAATCTCAATTTCCCTCTGCAACACTAGTCTTGGAAGGACACTCTATTCTATCTAGTACGGTGCAAGGAAGACTGGAGGCTGCCCATGCATATATTCACTGCATGAGTGCTATAAAAGTTTGGTGAGAAGGCCTATGTCAAGTTGCCATGATTTAGGCACGTCATATGTTCATTTTCAAGACAGAAATTCTCTTGTTCTCTAGATATGTCCACTTAAGGGAATACTGGAGCATCCTCTGCATCTAATTGCATTCTTCTACATTGTTTATGTTTGATTTGGAGAGGTCTGATAGCTGGCTGTGAAACTATTAATATATTTTTTGGATGTGTCTTGAGTCCTTTTTTTTGGTTGGCCTTTTCAAGGTGTCTTGAGTCATTATAGCTGTACTCAATTTTTTATCGGTTTAACTTGTTTACAATTACTTGCAGGCAGAACCTTACTTGAAAGGTCTAGTCACACCAGTGCGGGACTCAATTGCTGAAAATCCTAGTGAGACAAGCTCAAAAGTGGATCAACTAAAGGAGTCTCTTTGCAATTTAATTAAGCTGGAAATTAAACTCAAGGTATATTACTCTCCCTTGGAATATTTGAGTCATTTTTCTAATCCTTCGAGGAATCAACTAGAATAAGGAACTACTGGGTTGTACATCTTATGTTCGTCCACATAGGAGTATTTTCATGGTCATTGTTATCATGCTGCATGATCCATGAAAAATCATTGCTTCTTCTAACCTACCTCTCTTTTTTTATACCCTCTTGATGTGATTGGAAAGAAGATAATCAGACGCAAGAGAAATACAAACTGAGCATTCTGTAGGGCAGATATTAGCTAGGTTTTTCCTTCAAAAGTCGGAATTTATCCAGAGAACAAGTGCATCAATGATAAAGGGTACCATGAGTGAGCTTTACTTTTAAACTCAGCTGCCAATTGAGTAACAGTAGACCATATTTTTATACTCCTACAAATTTCTAAGCCTCAATATATCTATAACACCGACAATCTACTGTGAGCTGGACAAGAAACTGGAGTACCGTGTCTTTGCCTTTGCACTTTATTGACAAATGTCCCGTTCATTTGCCATTTTGGAAAACATATATCTCCATCATTCTGTTACTTCGTCATGCAACTGGTGCTGGGTGGTGGTTACGAGTTAGCTTTATCCTACTCAATCTTCTAAGTTTGTACATGATATTGTCTTATTCTCTATCTGCATTCAGATTGACCACAGTACTCAGCTACCTCCTGTGGTTTCATGAAATTTATGCTCATTAATTTTATTTCATTAGGCTCCCAAGGAGGCACTCTTGCAAACACATACAGCAAACTCTCTAAGGTGGGCTGAAAACACACCATCAGTAAGGTGCGACGAGAGTTTCATTCCTCCATTGGCTGAGCGAGTTTCCTTTGCAGCGCTGCAGCCCGTATCAGGCAATGTCTCTTTTTTATCTTTTAACTGCGACTTTTCAATAGGTAATTCGCGAATGTTCCATATTTTTTTTATGGCACTTGACATAGGAGTTGCCCTTTAACTGTGGTTAAGAAGGCAAAATAAAGGATACTTATTTCAGCTTAATTCTTCTCTTTTGATTATCTTATGTAGGCTCAAATAAACTTCCGTGCAATTTGACCTACAAGAACTTCAGTCTCAATTTTCACATTTGCAATATTTGACTACTTTCTGAAAGTTGGGCAACTGTTTACTAATTTAGAGTTCTATTCTTTGATTTTCCTTGAGAATGATGCCCGATTGGATCTTATCATGCGGCACGAGTGTTCTACATTGATAAGGTGTAAAAAGTAGAAAATTCCAATGCTAAAAAGTGTGATTAGGAATTCTTTGTGTTAGAATTGGTGGAATTGCCTACTCTTAGCTCAAAGAGAGATCCAAAGGACCGGTGAGCTAAAATGCATAAGACCCAAAAGTAGTCCCAAAAGTAGTCCCATGAAGCACGCTGCTGAAATGGGTCTTCACAAAAAAAAAGTTGATCCAAACCCCACTCATGCAGGGAATTCCTCCTTTTTCTTGAAGGTATAAGTAGTGTTTCTTTGGGAAACAGAAGTTGCAGACTCGAATCAAGTATTTCAAAGAGAATATTGTTGTCGTATTTGCTTTATATTTGGAGTATTTGATTGCTTTATCAAGTTGTACTTAGAATAGTAGAGAACTAGTACCTAACACGTGCAATTGGCGAATAGTGAAAATAACTGGGTTTGTCACTTTTGGCAGGATCAACCGAACCGGAGCTGCTCAAGCTGCAACAAGAGAAGCTAAGAGCAATGGATACTAAAGAAACACTTGAGAGGCTGGACGACTCACTAGTGTTAGTGAAAGAGAACATTTCAATTGTTGCTGCAAAGCTTGCTATCCAGTCTCTCGAGATGTAGCAAGCTAAATACCTTTCAACAGGCCCTTCTGGGTGTCCTGGTAGAGGACAGCAGCAATATATTGATGTCGAGAGCTATTCATTTTTTGTCATCAGCCTCTCTCTATGGGTTGGTAAAGTGCTTGTGTTCCTATGACAACAACGCAATGCTTGGCAGTCCCAAAAGGCCGACAGGGTTCGATCAACTTTCATAAATGCACTCGGTAGTGAACTTCCGGCAGAGGCGGGATGGCCGACTCTTTTCGTGCTTTATAGTTTGGACCTAACTAAACTAGCAAGATGAAAAGAGTTTGTAACATTCTTTTCTTCTGATGTTGGGAGATAGAGAAGGATTCGGGATTCCAGCATAGGATACCACTTTGCTTGGGAAAAGGCCAATGGAAAGATTGCGTCTATAAAGAGCTTAAACTCTCATAATATATGACTCTGGAGACGCAACACGGCTGCTCATTTTTTCCATGTAATTGCATTTAGTAACCATAGCTTATAAAAGTGTCCCTTCCTCAATTTCACTATCAGTTTCGATTTGCCTGATATCCGCAGCAGTATAGGGTCTCTATCTCTAATTGTCATATGGTTTTTTTTTTTTTTTTGTCGATTTGCTCTTTCATGTGTCCGACGTCTGTTATTTGTTACCTTAAATTTTTATAGTTAACATGTGATTCTTTCATACGAAAACTCTACTGCAAATTCATTGATCTTTTTACCTTTAGTGTAGCTGTAGTTCCCATTACTGTTGCTAGCAGTGTGCATAAAGGTACATGAGACTACAAAAATTACACTTTATGACTTCCTTAGTCAATTTTATTTGGGAATTCTTGTTAAATTAACCGAACAGGTAAATTTAGGGGCAACTTAAAGTGCACATTGGCCTCTTGGCCCTTTTTGAGAATCTAGATTTTGCCTACTGTTTTCGTGACTCAAATAGACTAGCAGATTGGGTTGTAAAGGCCTCTAGATGCAAGGCTCTCCCTCTTAACTAGGTTTCTAACCCCCATTTCCCTCTCTCGAAAATCCTGTGTTTTGATGCCCCTACTCTTGTAGGTGGGCTCGGGTTTAATAAAATGAAATTCTCAGTTTCGAACAAAAAAAAAAAGTGCACATTGCCCGCGTACAAAAAGTTGGCAATTTAAAAAATTATTATTCACACGGTAAAAGAAGATGAAAAGTCTAATTCAACTTTGGCGTCCAATTGATTTGTTTTAAAATAAAATAATCTAATTTGTTATGGTTATACTCAAGTCCAATCAACTTGTTGTAAAAAGAAGGCTAAGTGACATAGTTAGTGTTATTGTTACAATCTAATTATCTAATCTATAGCCACGCAATTTGAGTTCACGTCTACTGCAAATATTATAACTAAGTCTTCTCTAGTTATCAATTTCATGAGTCAATATGTGCAATCTGATCTCTTTTTATCGATTACGACCAATTTTGTTTACGTATTATTATTGACTCATAAAATAATCATGCGATGATAATGTCATGCTACATAAGTAAATAAATTTACAGAGAGGGGACATGGGCAATTGCTGCCGCCGCCATCCATGATCGATCTCTTCATCAAGTGTAGATGAGGGTCGGTCGACCTGTGCTCAATAGCGATAGGCGGGGGGATCGACGGCGAACCTCCACGTCAGTTTCCGGTAAGAGAAGACATTTTGTATTCTTTTTCGTAATTTGTTTGTTTTTGGGTTGTCCCGAGAAGTAATTATCAATACATAGAGAAAAGGAGAAATGAAAAAATGTCTTACGTGACAAGAAAAGGGGCCATGAGAAGAGAGAAGGGGTGGTGGTGGGCAGAGGGATCTTGGGATATTTCTCGTTACCGCTGACCGGTTCTAGTGTGGGGCCACAGCAAGATATTCCCAATAATCTCCGGTTCAAGTCAGTTCGAAAGCTTTGGCTGTCAGTGCATCTCGCAGAGAGAGAGAGAGAGAGAGAGAGATGGCTTCCTCAGTGAACGCCCCTCACTTCCATGCCTCAGTGAGCGCCATCGGTTCCAACAAGAACCTCGTCTTCTGCCACCGAAGCTCCTCGTTCAGGTTTCGACCCTTGAATCAACCCTCTTCTCTCTTCTCTCCTGTAAGTTCAACCACTTCACCACTGTTTCCTCAGTCGTTGTTCTTGCTACTGGTTGTTTTCCTTTGCTTGTACTTCTGTTTGTCAGTTTCTTTTTCCTTTTGTTTTCTCGGGAACCCTTTATCATGTTCTTTCAGTTTTGTGGTTGGTATAGAGACATTTCGGCTGTAAACGCTCTTTGGCAGATCTTTTGAGAAGCAGCGCTGCCAAATGATCAGGGAATGCGAGTTCTTGTTCTAGGTGTGGGGGCTTGATAAGAACCTATGTATTCGTGAAGTGCTATGATGATAGGAACTTCAATTAGTAAATGCTGAAACTTGAACATTCATGGATGGAAAGAGGCTCAAGAGCCAGAGAGAGAGAGAGAGAGAGAGAGAGATCCAATCTAGTTATGGTTGTCGCAAATAAAAGGCGGGAATCCGTTACTGAGATCATCAGAGAATCCATTTCTTATTCCTTTATTAACATGCTTAAGGGGTATCTTAAAGCATGACCGGTCGTCATTTTTATTAGAAGCTTTAGGTGAAATTGATTCTGAACTTGGTTACCCCCTAAATCTAGTTAATGACATTACTGTCTTCAAAAAGAAGAGGGGTTGGGTTGGGGATATCAGCTCAGAACCTAAACAAACCATCAGAGGTGAGCGCTACTTTGGATATAGTCCGGATGTGACTGTTGTTACTGGTCGAAGAACTGGGAAAAGCAAACTAGATATTTACGGGATAGAAGTGCATTTATCCGGAGAGTTTCCAATGAACTATTTACCTTTTCCAGATGCAGGACACCAATCTTCTTTTAATTCAATGGATTAGTGCATTTTACACGTGGCGAATAAACCTACTTTCGAAATTGAAAAGGCTCTCTGGCTCTGCCCCTCCATTTTGGTCGCCGAAACACAGACATGGAGGGGCTGATCTTGAAGTTGGGAAGAGAGGATTTGCAGGATTACAATGAACTGCTTGATTCAAAAGCTGTCTTCAGCATTTATGTCATGTTTGGCACCGCATGATTCCACCTATGTGAACTTCAGATCGTTTTTGTCTTCATCAGTGTTCCACGCTGCACCCTATTTTGCTTGCAAACTTCATTCAAATTTACTGTCGCTTTTGCATGGCCACATGCTTTTTAGCTTTTTTACTGTGGTGGAAATAACCACAGGAGCTGAAGGGGGCAACCAAATTTTCATACATATGCCTATAGCATTTTCCTTTGATTACTGGCTATTAGTTGTGAGATAATTACTTGTCTATATACAAATCATCACTCATGCCATAGAATCATCCCATCACAGCAGCATTCCTTGATACTATCATGAGGAAGCTGTATTTTCGCGGTCTCGCCGTAGATTACAGTTGGTTCATATCCAATGCAGCAGCGTTCAAACCTTCAAAAATATTTTCTTTCCCCGAGTTTTGTGCTCAACTGCTCACATCAATTTATCCTGAATCTAAAGTCTGTTTTATCTGTGCAATGAGATGTTGAGAACTTTTAATGGTGGACTGCACTGATGGATGTTGCATTAAATGTTCATCATCTGAGTTCTAGCTATTGCAGATATAAGAATTAACAACAAAAATAAAAGTAAAATAAAATCTGGCCTAATTGGAGATAGATTTTGTGTTTTTTTACACAGTTTCTTAGGAGCATCGTCTGTAATTTACAGGTTTAAGTATTCTCAGCAAAACCTTGAACTTCTCTATGGGCCTTTTAAATCTCAGAACAATTCGAAACTTCTCGCTTCAAGATACTTGTTAACAGAGGGAACTGCATATTTATCAACCGAGAGAGTATGCAAGACATTCCTTAATTTATTCATATATCTCAGTCACGATTGCTGCAGCTTTACCTGCATTATTGCTTGCATTTGAGTAGTGCCAGTAACTTTCATCCCTGGCAAGTGATAGTAAGCTCCTAATACAATTTATTAAGCTGTCTGTTCCGTATAGTGACTATTTCTTAATTCTGAAGCTTCAGTCTGTGTTCAGATTGCTGCCAAGTTGAAAGCATGGAAATCAGAAGTACAAACTACCTCAAACAAGATCTACAGCAGCCTAGTGGAACTCGAAAGCGAAAATGATGAGGCATGTGAGTTGGTCAATGGGACGGAACTTTCCATGGGGGAAGGTGACGATCTCATCCGCGCTTACCTTTTCAAGGCAGTGAAAAACAACAATGGCACCGGGATACTGCTCTTGTCCGATATATATGGATTTGAAGATTCCTCCACGAGAGAGTTCGCGTATCGAGTTGCTTGTAATGGTTACAAGTACGTCGACTTGCCTTGTTATTGCTAGTGAAACTATTGGTTTTATGATCTAACTAGAAGAACCTTTATTAAATGGGTGTAACTTGACCCGAAAATAACAGTTTGCATTGTGATTTTCCCACAAAGATGAAGCCAAGTGTTATCATCTGCAGCTTGTCATTCTCTCAGTGATCTTCTTTTGTTGGTCCTTTATCTCAACCTCCAAACTGATAAGAACTTTGTGGGTTTATGGCAGTGTGCTTGTTCCGGACTTATTTCGTGGAGATCCGTGGACAAAAGACAGGCCAAAGAACGACCTCTTTGAGCAATGGTATGCTGGACAACAACCAGACAGGGTCGCAAAGGACATTGGAACTGCAAAAGACTGGCTAGTCGATGAACTTTTATCCGCAGGAATATCCAAGAAGCTTGGTGTTATCGGTTTCTGTTTTGGCGGTGGCCGAGTAATAGACGTTCTGGCCAAAGACCAGTCCAATAATTTTGGTGCTGGAGTCTCCTTCTACGGTACAAGGATCGACAGATCCGTGGCTTGCAATATAAATGTGCCGGTCTTGTTTATTTCAGGGGATGAGGATCCACTTTGTCCAGTGAGTTTGTTGAGGGATATTGAGAAAAGTATTGGTCGAGGATCAAGGGTGGCGATTTTTGAAGGAAGAGGTCATGGATTTGCTCACCGGCCCAATTCTCCGGACGAAGATAAAGATGCAGACCAGGCATTTCTGGTCCTGAGGAGCTGGTTGCATGATGAGTTAGTCGCGGGTAACTCATCTTAGGAGCGTGTGTAGATTTCTTCGAGCGGTGGCAGACGATGTGAGGTTGATAGGATGATATGCAGCGACAGACCCAAGGGGCTATCGAGGGCCATCAATCTCCTTGGCCCCTTGGTGCTCAATGTAACTTTTCAGTATGGATCAATCTGTGAGATTCCTCATGTACATTTACTCTCTCCTTAAGTAAATGATGATATGCTACTCATGGGAGGACCTAGTGCTTGCTCACAGTAACTAAAGTCCTAGTTTCCGAATAACAGAACTTAAGAGAGGTGCTCAAAACATTGGAAGGGGAACACCTGTGTCTTAAATCATATCAGAGGGGGAAAAGATGCAAAATTCACAACATGATGTAAAGCCATTATTTTAGTTTCTGGGTGAAAATGGCAGGTACACAATCATATCATAAAATTTGCAACAGCTTTTATCATGGAGACCATGCTAGTAGCACATAGCGAAAGCCCTTGCAGGGGAAAAAAGGCCAACAACAATCTCAATTCGAGAAAACTCCGTCTGAACGATCAAGTGTATTCAAGGTCGTAGATGTCCTCGGTCTTGCCCTTCCTATAGAAGATTTGAAACAAGAACGCTCAGTCAACAGAGAAAACAATAAACTTAAACATACATCCTAAACCAAAAAGATGTTCTCACATGCCCAATGTACAATCAACTTAATATCTGAATACAGAGTCCAAAATGAAAGGATATTTCCTTTTTCATGAGCGTTCTTTTCACTTAAAAACCAAATGAGTTTGTTGCTAGAAGTAACTATCTTATACACAGAAAATAGACACAAATACAGTTGGCTTTGTTTTTCTTCCAAACGGAAACCAAACCGGTCAATTATTAACTAGAAATTCTGTTTTATTTTTTTATATTGATGAACTCATTCTCTGCTTCAATCTTGGTCTGGATTCAATAAATCAAAATTGCTTGGTCAAAATTATTAGTTTTTAGATGTTCTGAAACACCCCTACTTTTAATTCCCAAGTCCTCTTGATCGCCTGGACACATACCCATTCTAGCTTACTTCCTAGAACGCATGAGTCATGAGTCTAAGTAGTTTGAGAAATGAAATGAGAAAATGAAGAAGAACAACACTATGATTTAATTATCTAGGAGCATGCACAGGTAATTAAGAAGACTATAGATGTCAAGAATAACTTCGTATAACAGTCAACGAGTATAATGAAAGGGACCTTCAAAGGATCTGGAACCTACGATTCTATAGCAGAGCAGAAGGGAAGAACATGCATTGATATATGATCCATGACACAAAATTCACAAGAAAAGCCCTGAATATACACAAACAATATATTCATGTCCCTTCCTGATAGCATTCGTGGGCAATAAGATAGAACAGGTATGAATGATTATTACCCAAAAGTATGAAATGGAACCCAGAGGGAAACATAAAGAAGAAAGTCAGAAAATTTCATCTCACTGATCAAAAATATCTACTGACATAGACAGTCAGCTTTCGGAGCATACGCATAAGTACCAACTTTTTCGATACAGTCTCAAAAAGGAAAATAAGGTTTATTCATCTATTATGGTCCTGCTCACCAAGTCATCACTCATGAGGAAATGAAAAAATCATCAAAAAACTCTTATTGACATGACATATGCACATGTCGATACTGATTATCCGTAAAAGATAGCAGAGATGAAATTTGAATCGTGTAAGTTGACAAAGCCTGCTATTTGTAAGGGAGACAGGAGAACAGTATCTCATAGTCATAGGGTAGATCCTAACAAACAAAAAAGAGATTGACCAATCATCTATGGAAGTGGAGGTACCTATTCATGAGTTAAGGTTGGTCAATTCACTGGCATCAAATTTGACAGGTGGGCGGCCAAGAAAGCCGCATTAGAATCATGTTAGAAATACGACATTTTGTACATTGAAGTGGGTACTCCTATACTAGCTAAGAAACATAAACTCTCGTCTCAACTCTGTATGACATATATCAGGCTATTAATACTTAGCAATAATAGGAAAAAATTTGGATATCTGCCAGCAGCTCAGACACACAAAGGAAGGCACAGTAATCCTACCAATTTATAGCATCTCATGTATACATCCAACGAAATATAAATGATGCTTTCTTAGTCCTTACTGCTAACTCAAACTTATACTTGATAGGCATTGCAGCAACATCCTCTATCACATCTATCACATCCTAATCTTTAAACTATGCTCTTGTTGACCAAGTCCTATAAGATTCATTTTAAGGAATAAAGACATATAAGCAAACTAACCAAATAAACCACAACATCAAAGCAGAATATACGGTAAAAGAACATGACAATCGTCATACATATATGCTCTGTTTGTGGGCACCACAGCAAGGGGTGGTTACAACCCACCAAAAAAAAAAAAAAAAAAAACTAACACAAAATAAACCATTAAGGTCTAGAACCCTTTGGACAAATTCTATTACATGACCAAACAAACCATATGGAAGAAAGGACTCTTCTCCCTCAAAAAACTTAATGTGTCTTTCTTTCTGATAAACCGAGAAAAGAAAGAGGAAGAACTAATTCATGTTCCCATTTCCTCACAACAACAAATACCATTTCATCCCTCGGCTCTTCTACCAATGTCAACCACCTTAACCAGGGGACACCCATTAGCTTAACCATCACACTCCTGTTATGACTTATCAAAGAACAGTGATAGATGACATGATTCACATTTCAGCACTGCCTTTCCACCATAAACATCTTACACCAAGCCATCCTCTTTTGGCAGTTACCAAAACCAAGTATACTTTACTAGATAGCTTAAAGCAGATCTAATTGCCACTCCAAAGATCCACTTCCCCAAATGCAGGCTCTATAATTAACTCCATTCCACGCCTCCTACCATTACAAAATCACTTAATGTCCCGTTATAACTAATCTCCATCTCCGTCTGTACTCTCATAGAAGTGTTGAACCACTCTCCGTCTGTAATCTCATAGAAGTGTTGAACCACTCACTTCAATAATGAACTATTATAACCACACAACTTTAAGTGAGTTGTAACGCCTATTAGAAGAAGTTCATAACAATTGATAATTGACATTTCAACCAGTTACAAGTTCCATATGACACAGTATAAATTACACATTTGATCTTATAAATTAGAACAAGAAAAATAAATTCAAATATTTAAAGGTTTTTGGGCCAACACCTTGCAGCGTCCATCAGGACCATTTTCAAATGCTAAACCCTTAGGAGTTTGTGTCCTACAATGTAAATTTGCCTTGTTGCTTATTAGCTACATGGAATGCCCAGAAAGTTCTGAATGCAAAGTCAGTCATGAATGTCGTACATACTAGCACTATGCCTACATAGCCTGAGGGCACGTGGGAAAGTAAGAAAGTAAGAAAACCCTGGGTGTGGTAGTGTTATATTTGTCCTTTGCTATGAATCCTGAGATGCTGCGCATGCTCCAAAAGAATGAAACTATTTTATATTACATTCCCTCATTCCATCCCCTACTACCATATCCCACCAATAGCACAGAATTAGCTGATCAAAATAACAATTAACTGTCATGCACACAAAAATAAAAGCAAACAAAAGCAATTTGAGTGATGTTGAAAGAGAAATTTAAAAGAACAAAATCTGATAGAGTTGAAATTTGAAGAATAAGACCTGAGGAGATGACTCCACTACTGTCTCATGAGCAGAAACATCGGATGCCTTGGGAGGCGGCTTTGTAGGTGGCTTTGTAGGAAATCCATTGAATTTCTGAGAACACTCTGTGTAAGCAGACCCAATGCCCAAACCAGCACCAAAAGCTAGAGATGACCATCTAGCCACGGGGCTCCCTGTCACGAAAAAAACATTGAGCTCTATAGAGGCACAAGCACCTATGTACATGCTAACACAGAATTCAGTATCCACTGAATGTCCAAGGAAATGCAATTCTACTTCTTGGAAATGCTGCTGAAACAAAAAAAACGCATCCTAAGTTGGGAGATGAAGAACTATAAGTCCATCAACGAAGAAACATTTCGAACCTCGAAATTGAAAGAGAGAGCCAAAGACAGTCATGACCTCATCTATCCAAAAGAACTCCAGTTCACCAAAAAGCAATCACCAGACAGAAATGTGAACATATTCGAGAATACTGGCAATGTGCCGGGGATAAACACGGCGATAGCAGACACATTTACAACGACACACACACACATACACACTCGTACGAATCTGTATCGCGCGCACAAGATGAATCAGTCACTCCAGGTATCCGGAGCGATACGAAACAGAAGAACGAAGAGGGGGGGAAGGAGGGGGGGGGGGGGGCACGTACTGAAGAGGAGGAGGCCACCGAAGACGCCGGACAAGGAAGAGTAGAAGAATCGCCGGACGGTGAGATCGACGCACTCGTCCCACTTAGCGTCCACGTCGTACTTAGTTGGTACGATCTCTTTCTTGTCCTCCGCCATCATAGCTGTCGTCCCTTTCTTCGTTTCCCCGCTGAAACAATCGCGAAAGGGATTCGACGGACCGCAGGAGAGAGCCAATTGCTTGCTAATGCAATCGCAATCTTAATCTTCTTCCTCCTCCTCCTCCTATTCCTATTCCTAGTTTCTGCAATCTTCCTCTTCTCCGAAGTCTTCTTCGAGATTCTCTTGCGAGATTGAGAGCGAGCTCTAGGGCTTGCCCGAACCTCTGTTGTTTGGGCCTTTTCCGAGCCCGCAATAATTGGGCCCTTGTGGCCCACCATTTAGAGCTCCATCTGGGATTCTCTCTCGTCTATTCTTTCAATTTCGATTTCGGCCCCTATAGTATCCAAATTTACCTCAATTGCCCCCGTCACGCGTACAGCCCTGCGGTCGATAATAAACAGCTAGGCTTCCGCATCTGCCACGTAAAACCCCACCCCCCCCCCCCCCCCCGCCCCCTCAAAGTCCCCCCGACGCCCTGCTTGAACCGTTGCATCTTGCGGGGCCCACAAATCCAACGGTTCAGATGCAGTGGGCTTATAATGATCCGGGAGCATCTAATAACTTTCGGGTTCACTCAGCAGAACACATTTTGTACTCCGGGAGAGCCACGTGCTTCAGGAGACAAGGAGGCAGACTTTTTTGCTCCTCCGTTTGTTCTGACAATTAGAAAGAGGAAAAACACAAAGGGAACAACGGGACAAAAGCGACGGTCGGGGCTTTGACCGTTTCTCCGAACATAGGATTCTAGAGCTCTCCCGTCACCGTCACCGTCACCGTCACCGAATGCTCACTCGGACATAAACGCCACACTGAACCGAACCGACTCGACTCGTCGAGACGAAGGCCCCACTTCACGCCCCGCCTACCTAGTCTGGAATCATCAGTCATCACCTTCACCTCAAAAGGAAAGCCTCTCTCTCTCTCTCTCTCTCTAGTCTTGTCGCTGCAAAGCCTCCATTGCCATTTTCCGCCAAACCCATCTCCATCCGTCATCAGCCTTATCCCCCGAAAAAGAAAAAAGGGAATCTTCTAGCAATGGCCGATGTAGCCGCGTCGCCGCCGCCGCCGCCGCAAGCGACGGAGGAGCCGCCACTGGCGGAGCCGCCGAGGGAGTATGCTCCGGCTGAGCAAGGAGAGCTGCCCCCGCCTCCGTCCGCCGTGGTGACGACCACCACGGCGGTGGAGTCCGAGCTGCTCGAGAGATCGCCGCCGACCCACGATGAGGTTGTCGTCTCTGTTGACGCCACCACGAAGCTGGAGCCGCCGGCCGAGCCACAAAAGCTCCCTCCTCAGTCCTTCATTTCCTTCAAAGAGGAGAGCAACAAGGTCGCCGATCTCTCCAATTCCGAGAGGAAGGCTCTGGAGGAGCTAAAGCAGCTCTTCCAGGAAGCCCTCAACACCAACACCTTCTTCTCCAACCATACCCCGGAGCAAGAATTCGAAACCGGCGAGACCTCCGTCTCCGCTGGAGAAGTCTCCGTCTGGGGGATCCCGCTGCTCAAGGACGAGCGGACCGACGTGGTCCTGCTTAAGTTCCTCCGGGCTCGTGACTTCAAGGTCAAGGACGCTTTCGTCATGCTGCGGAACACTGTCCACTGGCGAAAGCAGTTCAGCATCGACGCCCTCGTGGACGAGGACCTCGGCGACGATCTTGACAAGGTCGTGTTCATGCACGGCCACGATCGGGAGGGCCATCCCGTGTGCTACAACGTATACGGGGAGTTTCAGAACAAGGAGCTGTATCAGAAGACGTTCGCCGACGATGAGAAGCGGGCCAAGTTCTTGAGGTGGAGGGTGCAGTTCTTGGAGAGGAGCATCCGGAAGCTCGATTTCAATCCGGGTGGCATTTGCACCATTTTCCAAGTGAGCGATCTCAAGAATTCCCCGGGACCGGGGAAGCGCGAGCTCCGGATCGCCACCAAGCAGGCTCTCCAGATGCTTCAGGACAACTATCCCGAGTTCGTGGCCAAGCAGGTACGTTGCGGTCACACGTTGATTTCTTGGTTGATGAGCTATGTTCAGCTGTCCTGTTGTCTGAATTGATGAATTTTGTGGGTTATGATGGGGTTTATGGTTAGGTGTTTATCAATGTTCCCTGGTGGTATCTGGCTTTTTACGCAATGATGAACCCTTTCTTGACCCAAAGGACCAAGAGCAAGTTTGTGTTCGCAAGCCCCGCGAGAACAGCGGATACGCTTTTCAAGTAAATAGATCCAAACGCGTTAGAATGCATTAAGTGTTAATTGTTTCCTCCTGAAGCCTTTGTTATATTCGAAACACTGTGCTCGTGTGATTGGCAGGTACATTTCTCCTGAGCAAGTACCGGTGCAGTATGGCGGCTTGAGCGTAGATTATTGCGATTGCAATCCTGAATTTACTGTTTCTGACCCTGCGACCGAGATGACAATTAAGCCCGGGACCAAACAAATTGTGGAAATCATAATCTATGAGGTATAAACAGATATTTTAGTTCAATCTTATACTTGAGTTCTGCTTGTTGTGGATGCTGTTTTTCTAATTCTGTATTCTGCCAAATATGTGATAAGAAAACTAATGGATGGATTACTTGTACTAGTGTTAGTGACTGAGATTCTTCCAAATGCAGAAATGTGTTATCGTTTGGGAGCTCCGTGTTGTTGGGTGGGAAGTCAGTTATGGTGCCGAGTTTGTACCCAACTCCAGTGGATATACAGTCAATATCCAGAAGCCCAAGAAGATGTCACCTGCGGATGAGCCGGTGGTGCATGGGACCTTCAAAGTTTCAGAGCTCGGCAAGGTGTTGCTCACTGTTGATAATCCAACCTCAAAGAAGAAGAAGCTTCTCTACAGGTTCAAGATTGACCTATTGGGTGATTGATCCTACAGAATCAATCCTAGTTAGCCAAACGCGATATATTCTCAGATATATTGGAGAGTAAGCAGTCTCTGGTGCTCATGTTCGTCCTCTCTCCTGGAGAAAGTTTGATCGATGGTCAATCCTTGTAAATTATATGTCACGTCTTCATTTTGTTTTAAATAATTCATCGATGGTCGTCATTTCTTGTTTTCCCCTCCTGGCAAGGAGAGGCATCTGGAAAGTTTTAAATTTGGAGTACCAAATAGCTCCCAGTGGCTATGTTGGATGCTCTAGGTGAGGTTGCGAACTTTAGGGAGGGTGGGAAGATGTCGCCATGGAGACACCTAGTGGTATAGTGTGGCATCTGTATTGGTTTTTACTCTGTTCACAGTTGAATATGGTTTGCATTTGCTCTTGATGTGCATTAATGGAATGTGCTTGAAGTTGACATGTGTCGGGACTGGTTGGCGCTGGCAGATGCATTTTTGAAGGTCAACATTTAAGAGTGACTTACAGATTTTAGTGTTCAAATCTAATTTATCAGGGTTCCACTTTTTAGAGTGACTCCTTTGTAGTCGGTTGGAGGAATCTTGATAGAATGATCTCTACATTTAAAGTTCCTGGTGGGAGGCGTGATTTGTTTTCATTTTCAAGAGTCTTCTGGGAGCACTTCAGAATGAATCCGTTTCAATGTGGAGCTACTTTTTATTTGCTATTGCATTGATCTATAAGTCGTGTTGTTTCGTGTGTTGATCTTTGCTTGGTTAATATACCTTGGGGAAGAAGCATTCTCCTTTTTTCTTGATGACTGAATTTTATGCAGTTTTTACATCTTTCTTGCTGGTTCTGATGCTTTGAACATATATAGCTACTGGTATGCTTGTTTTGGTTATTAGTGAGGAACATGTAAATTTATGTATACTCTCTTTCTTGATGAGAAAGGTTTTTCTTGGTATATTTCCTTTGTGGATCTGCTTATTCAAGCTTTATTACGGCGCTTCGAAGGCTTTATCAGAGTACTTTTATGGTTCCTTCCATGCTTCCGACTTGAGCATTTTACGTTTTCCACATTCCTCCTTTTTGAAGTGCCTTCTTTTCAGTCTGTGTTTGTTTGGCATACTTGTGTTTGTTCGATGATGCTGCATCTCCCCTGCCTTCTTGATCTCCCTCAACTTTCGGTGATTCGAGCTGTTGCGTGGAGAAGCCAAATGGAAGTGGTTGAATTATTCGAGTTGATTAGATGGAGTGCTGTTTTTACCCCACACCTTTTTGACCAGATGGCATCTGCTTGATGTGGCCGCAGTGCATCTTTTAGGTAAGAACCGGTCTTCAATTGCTGTCATATTGTTCTTGGTTGAGCTTGCTTGCTTTCGATTGTGCGTCTTCCATAGCTTAATGATAAGATTCTCTCACAAGAAGCTGTGATGTTAGTGATTGTCTAAATTGTCGGTAATATCGAACGTATCTAGGCACCCGTCACCGGTTCTAGGAACCTGTCACGGGCCAACCCACTCGGCTCACTTGACCTATGCATAGGCGGTGGAGCGTATGTGAATTCCCTCATAGTTGTCAAGTGCAGGGACGGATTCACCCGCGAACATTTCCTCGAGGGTTTTTTTTTTTTTTTTAGGTCGAATTTCCTCAAGGGTTGATGAGATGTTTGGAGTGGAAAAAACCGGCATCGAATAGCTAGCAGCACTCTGAGAGGCACTGAGATTTTCTTCTCCATTTCACTGGATTGTTGCATTTAATGTTCCGATCGGGCGATGCTCGACTTTCAGTCGGGATTACAAACAGCATGGTCCCGAAATCTATCTTCACTGCCAGATATTTACTTGGGTGGTTCGCCTGCTTCTTTGATCTTTCGCATTCGTTGTCATTGAGGTGGTCTCAGCTTTTGTTAAGGAAGAGAAGTGATCGTGATGTGTTTAGAGTTGGTACTGGCCTTTGATATTATTTGATCGTACAGAATAACGGGGAAAGTATTTGATGTGGTATAGTATTTTATATGACGGATGCACCGCGTCACAGTAATGATGTGGCGCAACTATTTAAAGGATAGCATGTTATGAATCTCATTTCTATTTGGCCGTGTGGGTATGCTTCTCGATTCGTTGGTCGGTCACATCGCGAGTTACTCCGACCCTTTTGAATTATAATGTGGAAAGAAGAGTACTCTGGTGCAGCTCAACGGGAATTGAAATCGTCTCCAAAGCGCTTCAAAAGTTGGCAATTTG
Source organism: Lenwebbia sp. NSW1173648 (assembly GCA_029784005.1). Taxonomy (NCBI): domain Eukaryota; kingdom Viridiplantae; phylum Streptophyta; class Magnoliopsida; order Myrtales; family Myrtaceae; genus Lenwebbia; species Lenwebbia sp. NSW1173648. The sequence continues at coordinate 24,552,889 of JARCGZ010000009.1, read as the reverse complement.
GCATGGCCTTCGAATGTTCTCTTTTCTTTTTTCAAGATAGAACGCTGATGGACGAACATTATGCAGTGACAACATTAAGGTTATCACTGCTTCACTCATTCAGGAAGATAATCGAACCTTAAACGGCTGCGGCGAGGCGGCTCTACGCATGAATTCGGCGGTCCTCTTCTGGTTTCCAAATTTTTTTTTATTAAAAAAATTGAACTTTCTTCTTCGCAACTCTGCACATACCAACATCATTAGGCGCTATCATGCGCGAGTAAAGGGGGGCCCTGCTCGTCCATCCTGCAAAAACAGAGCAGGCGTCGTCGCAATCTAATCTTTTTTTAGTTAAATGAGTTGGTGGAGAGTATGATTAGCCACCAAACTTGGTTTCCTCTCCCTTGTCGTGAACTTAGTTCGTCCATGGCGACGACTCATGTTGGCGACGCCTCTGTTGGGGCCAACGGAGAAGAAAGTATGTCAACATCGTGCCTAGCCTAACCTTTTGCTTTCCTCCCACCAACTCCTTCTCTATATATAAAGGGATAAGAGGATAAGTATACTGGAAGTTCTAAAATTTGTCACGATAATTCAATTGAGTTTTAAAACTTTCAAGAAATGCAATCAAGTTCTAAAGCATTCAAAATGTGCAATCAAATCCTTCCATTAATTCCGTCTAACTTGACAAACGAAAATTGTTAATAAGTTTTAAGACTTGATTGCATCAAATCGACAAGTTTTAGGACTTAATTGCACTTTTTGAAAGTTTTGGGACTCAATTATACTTTTTTGACAAGTTTTAGGATTAAATTATACTTTTAAAAAGTTTTAGAACTCAATTGCACTTTCGCAACAAGATTTTGGTTTTTCAGCACACTTATCCCTTAAATAGAACTTGAATGAACAATAGTTGATCTGGCCGGATTATCTAGGACGACGTGATGACATGATTCATCTTGATTCTTTCCATTATTCAAATGGTCTACGACAATCATGATGCTCTTTCTTTCACTGAGCATAGTTTTTGCGGTGATTGCTGCAAAGTTAGGACATTGGAAGATGAAAATTTGTCAAGAAGAATACAATCGATGGCTGTGAATGTAACGCGTCGAGTACATCTCGTCAGATGATGTAAATTACTGCAAATAGGTACATAATTGCCTGTGATGTAGGTGTGGTTACTCGTGGGTAGAGCCATCAAATGGTTGAGTTGAATCGGTTTGGGTCGGGTCGAAAACGGTCCGACCCATATTCATGCAATACAAATTTAGCGACCCACTCCTAACCTGACTCATATTGTTAATACGCTTCAATATTAAAATCCAATTTAGAGAAAATTGTTTCTTATACCTTTTTAAAGATATAAATATTGCTAAAACAAATTTTTATAGTTTTTAAAAAAAATTATGAATTTTTATGTATTTTTTTATTTATTTCTTTTCTTTTCTTTCTTCTATGACCGGGCAGCGACCGGCGACCGATGGCGGCAACCGACGACCCATATTATTAAAAACACTTCCATATTTAATCCAATTCAGGAAAATTTGTTTCTTATAAATTCTTGAAAAAAATATATTCCTAAAATATTATGGAAAATTTTTATAATTTTTTAAAAAACTGAATTTTTTTTATTTTTTTAAATATTTTTATCTTATTTTCTCTTTTTTATTTTTTTATTTTTTTTATTTTTTTTCCTTCTTCCTCCTTCGTCTGCCGGTGGCCGGGCCTCGTCGACAATCGGCAGCCCGACAACCGGCTGCAAATGCGGCCAATCCCGATGACCTCGAGCTCATTGGTGGCCGTCGCCGGCCACTCATGGTAGAGGTAGGAGGAAAAGGAGGAAATAAAAATAAAAATAAAAATAAAAATAAGAAAAATAATAAATAAAATAATAAATTATTAACAAATTCGATTTTTTTATGAAATTTTTAAAAAAACTATTTATGACTCACTCAAGATAGTTTTCTTTCGACAAAAAAAAAAGATAATTTTCTTAACTAATCCATTTATGACCTATTTAAAAACTCATTTAGGACCAATTAAGTTTTTAAATAACTCATTTTTTACCCACTTAGCTTGTTTTTAACAACTCATTTATGACCCACCACCATTAAATATGGGTCAAATATGAGTTTTAGGTCCATTTTTCCACATCTACTCTTGGAAAGTATATAGTGAGCTAAATTCGAATTCCGAATTGATCTTAGGTAGTGACCCTGTCTTAATTGCGTCAAAGGGTACACCAAAATGTACCATGCACTTAGCCAATTTGGTATTGAATTCGGAATTTGCCTTCATATTTTGCAAATTTGTTTTCGAAGTCAATTTCCAGCACATTAGTACACCTTTAACTTGATCTCAGAACCAAATTTATTGCGTGTGCATCACTTTTAATTTTCCAAGGATGGAAGTTTGTGATGGGCGGAATGGTAGATGTCATTTTCATGTTCTTACGTCACGTTTCTCCGTTAAAGTTTCGAAAAACTCATGAAAGTGTTTGTCATAGGCGGATTGATAATGTACAATGAAGCCATCTAAAGAAATTTCGTGTGTTTGAACTTTTCTTCACACTGTTAACCCACGACGCAGTATAAGAATTGAACACCTGAGGTTGCATTTGTCCTGGATGAATGGTAACATTTGGACAGTCTTATTGTCAGTAAATTTCCTTAAAATGTTCGTAGGTTGCCATCTTTCTAAAACCATCCCACGATGGAAACTCATGCTCTCTCAATCTAACGGGCCAAATTGGATGAGACCGGTCCGGTCTTTTCTTGTGCGAGCTCGCAGAAATTCTCAACAATGTAAATTATTCATCGCCCAAAGCATATCGCGTCAACTCTCACAGTGCACCAACATAGTTGATCTTGAACATTGGACATGTGAGGTGCGTTCGTTTCGCGTAGAGTAAACGATTTGAAAAAATGTTTTCTAAAAAATGATCGCTTATATCGCTTACGAAAATGAACGAAAGAAAATTATTTTTCATTATTCACGGAAATGTTTAGACATATTATTATTGGCAATAATGAAAATCCAATAATAAGAAGCTGTAACGAAGTCCTCACAATAATCAATTTGGATTTACTGAATTCAGACTGAACAAAAATGGCGCACATTTAAACCGGAAAATACATTGAAATATTTCAAAAATGAAAAAAGATAGAGAGATAGAGAAAAGCCTGACTCAAAAAAAAAAAAAAAAATCATTGCTGAAAGCAATCCAAGTTACTGATCAACAAGGGCATTGGTCTTCCGAGCAGGCCTTAGTCTTGGACCTGTAAAGGAGCGTCTTCCTCTTGGAGGACTGATTGTCAATTGTGAGCACCACTTTGCCCGGTTCCCTGGCCTTGAAGCTGCCGCAGATGACGGGCTCGTCGGCCGGGGTTATCTTCCTGGTCTTCTGCACGATCACGGTGTAGGAACCGTCGGCGCTCGGCACGAACTCGGCCCCGTAGCTCGCGTCACACCCCACCACTTTAGCCTCCCAGATCAGAATGCATTTCTGCACATAACACCGTATTTCTCATTCAACGAAACAGTTGACAACACGAACAGAACACATCACGTCAATCCAAACCAGCTTGATATCATTTCTAGGTTGTTTAGAAAGAGAAGTAATACTAATGGTGACGGAGTTTGTAATTAACGTGAAGAATAGCCTACCTCAGCAACGGGGAATTCGACAGTGTGCTTGGTTGCCGGCTTGATTGCGACCTCTGTAGCTGGTTCGGCAGCAGTGAACTCCTGCTCTGCCTCCGTGCTTAGCCCGCCATATTGGGCCGGCACTTGTTCCGGCGCTATGTATCTGGTTTCATCATCAAGAATCAGATTGAGAAATTTTTCTGACAGATTGTTGTGAAGGTGTTTCAGAGGCCCACATGGACCAAACAGCAGGTGATCATCGAGAAAATGAAAGAGAAACCAGAACAAGAGTGTTACTTGAGGAGGGTCTCGGCAGTTCTTGATGGGCTTGCAAACACAAACTTGCTCTTGGTCCTCTGCGTCAAGAAAGGACCGATCATCCTGTTGTAGGCCAGGTACCACCATGGAACATTGACGAACACCTTCACTCAATATAAGACGAGTCGTCAGACTCTGTTCGAGGTTTTCGTGCTGACATAGTTGGCGCATAGAAGTTTGTGTACATGATTTCGTCCCCGAGAACATGTTAATCAGTTAGGGAAATAGCTAGGACAACGAACCTACATTATGCATCCTTTATAAGTTATATATGTTTCGCATTCTGAAGACAAACAGTTATGGGAGGTTGACATATGAGATCATGTCTTACCTGTTTGGCCACAAACTCAGGGTAGTTGTCCTGAAGAATCTGGAGAGCCTGGCCAGTGGTCTTCCTCAGCTCCCTCCAGAGAAGCCCTGGCGAGTTCTTCAGGTCAATCACCTGAACTACCGTCGAGACGCCACCGGGGCTCATGTCGAGCTTCCTGATGCTTCTCTCCAGGAACTGGATCCTCCACTTGAGGAACTTCTTCCTCTTCTCTTCGTCCCCCAAAGCTTTCTGATGCAGCTCCTTGTCCTGAAACTCGCCATACACGTTGTAGCACACCGGGTGGCCATCCCGGTCGAGCCCGCGCATGAACACCGCCTTGTCGTAGTCCGTGCCGAGGTCCTCCTCGAGCAAGCCGTCGACGCCAAACTCCCTGCGCCACCGGACTGTGCTCTTGATCATGTCGAAGGACTCCTTCACTTTGAAGTCCCTGGCTCTCAGGAACTTCAGGAGGATGACGTCGCTCCTCTCATCGTCGCCGAGGAGCGGGACTCCCCAGATGAACACCTCCTCTAGCTCCGCCACGGGCTCAGCTTCTTCCTTGCTTTCTATGGCCGCAGCCGGAGCCGGAGCCGCCTCCTCCTCTGTTTTTCCGGCGGAGGCAGTTATGGACACCTCGACTATCGTCTCCTTGATGGCCTCGACGGTCTTGGCGCCATCCTCTTCGACCGCAGTCACATTCTCCACCACCTCCTGGACGATCACCACCGCCTCCGCCTCCTCCACTCTCACGGGTGGCGGCACTTCCGTGGCTGCCTCGGCTTCAGGCTTCGAAGGCTCATCGGCGGACGTTTTCACCTCCTCTTTGTCTTCCTTCTTCTCTTCTTCCTCAGGAGGTGGTTGTGATGGTTGAGTGGTGAACTCGCGCTTGTTCAGAGCCTCCCGGACGAGGCGTTTGAGCTCGTCAAGGGCCTTCTTTTGGGCCTCCGGGAGCTCCCCGACGACGTTGGTCTCTTCCTTGAAGGAAGCGAACTTGGAGGCCTTCACGATTTTCTCTTCCACCTCCGCCTCCGCGACCTTCGGCCCGTCCTCTCCGGCGGCTTCTGCAGGCGGCGGCTCCTTTACGGCGGCGGGTGTTTCGGCTGCTTGCGGCACGTCCGGAACCACCCCCACGACAACTTCCTCCACCGGGGCTGGCGCTTCTGAAGCGGGAGGTGGGTTCTGAGGGTCCTCGGCCATAAGCGTCAAACTTGAGAGAGAGAGAGAGAGAGAGAATTTTGTCTTGATTTATGAAAGCGGAAAGAGGTTGACGATGAAGATGAAGATGAAGATGAAGAGAGGGAGGTGTTTGTATTTGTAACTTGGAGTTGGTAAGCGAGCGAGGGAGGGACAGACAGTTGAGAGGGAGAGGAGGTGAGCCAACTCAGATTGTCGACTTCTTTTACTTTTGGGCCCCACTCCCATATTTTTCTTATTTGACCTGCTTTTGGGCCCCCCCGCCCTCCTTTTCCGTGGGGCCCATTAAGTTTCGCGACATGCATCCCTGTTATTCCCCTTTTTCACTTTTTTTTCCAGCAACTCATACCAATGATTCCACTCCACCTTATTCGCTTTTATGGAGTCCATGTTGATGATTTCATCAACACTTTTGCACATTTAGGTCTTTAATCCAAATGATTACTTTCTCCTCTGCTTTGGTTTCACCAAAAAAAAGGGGGGTTGTAAACAGCTATTGTTGATGAAATTTGTGAGTATTATTTCGTTAACACCTCTTAATGATTCTGAGAATGATATTATAATGATGAAAGAAATGAACAGTCGCGAGGGTTCTTGTCCATTACTCTCTCGTCCCTTCCAAAGAGTCATAATTTTCCCTTCCAATGTTGGAAATCGCGATTGAAATCTGACACTAGTTATAACCAAATTAAAATCGAAATAAGAAAAGTCAACGCTTGTTCGAAGTCGCAAGAGTTTGAAGGAAAATATCCACATAAACATACTTAAGCCGTAAAAGTTCATGACTATGATGATAAAAGAAGTTCCATTTTCATCTGTAGGATGACATGTAGCCGGGTTATTTCAAGCGGAAGATATATCTGATTCAAATTGCAAATTACGCATTCGTATGCGTTTAAATTTCTAAAACTTCTAAAACGGGCAACGGACGATGGCCCCCAACACTAAGTAGTTAGCTCATACAATCATCGAGTTCATTAATCCGTTTCTTATTATTCAAACGAAAGTGTTGATTTCTTTTTCTCAAATACCCTTGAAAATGAGAGGAGGATAATGAATTGTAATAATATTATTTTCCCAAAAGTAATGTCCGAATGCTAAATATTTTCATTATTACAATAATAATTGTAATGAGATTTGGTGTACGGCGCCAACTCGTGTGGATGATCGGCATTTGCTGAAGACAGCCTGTAGACACATCGTGATTCATTATCACAATCTATCTATATAGCAAACCAAAAGGTTATATTTAGACACCATTTTGATTTAAATTTGTAAATTCGCTTTTGGGGCTTCTAACCAAATTTAATTTAGTTTTAAGTCTTGGTTAGTAACCAAAACAAATGGAATTACTCCTTCATCTTATGTCATTTCCGACCAAAGCGCACGACAACTCTCACTTTTAATTAACACGATTTAGTCAAGTTTCTGAAAACTAATCAGGCATAGATCACACTAAATAAAAAGAGGGTAAAAGCCATAATAGTTTCTTCTTCTTCTTCTTCTTCTTCTTCTAAATAATTCAGGAATATGAATATGGAGACCGGCTATTTGGAGGGCAATTAATAATAACATCCCATTCTGAATAAAGATCGCGTGTTTTTCTCTTTACCCAATAATGATACTCTAAAAATGTGCCGTGTAAAAAATCAAACCATGACTAGTTTCTTCGATCATCACCATCCCCCCATTGCTTTTGTCTCTATATTTCTTTCGTTTTATGTACCACGAGCATTCCGGATCGATTATACTACTACATGTACGTCCACAATCCTATGTCAATTCATGTGTAATCGCATATGTGAGAATTTATGGGACCACTGCCGACGGTTCTAAAAGTTTAAGTTGTTAGATGAATGCGCGATTTAATATTTAAATATTTTTCTAAGTATAAGATTCAACCTCGACCAACTGATGACCAGCCTCAACCAATATGGTCCCAACGTTGAAGATGACGCCTAGCTGTGAACCTCAAATCTAAAAAGATTATCATCCCACTTTGAACATGTTTAACAAGAACTTAATAAGATTTTAGCTTAGCTAAGCAAATGTAGTTGTTGCAGGCGACAGCGGATATGTGGGCCCCGAGAGGCTGTTAGCAACACCTTCGTGTCTTAGGTGGATTTTGGGGGCCACGGTCCAACTGACATTCTCATTGGTTCTTTCTGTTGTTTAATGTTTCATCCAGGAACTGTGCGTATCATTTTGTCTGGTGCCTGCTTTCCTTTGACAATTAAGATGAAGCGAGACCGACGTTGGTAAGATTGAAGAGAGATGACAGAGGCATATGAAGGTCTGAGCTTATGACAATACCCTCATAATCAGTGGCCAAATTCTTGGCATAAGAGTCCACGAAAAATCATTAGTCTTGCTGGAAGATGCGACATTATCATCACGGCCAAAGGGTTTCGGCGGGAAGAACCGAAAGGCACCCGCCGGGGGAATTGAGGAGATGGGTGGTGAAATCTGTGGCATCGTCGATTTCACTGGTTTGGCTCATTGGAGAGCTTATGGACACAGCACACGTCAGGGGGTTAATAGTTATGTCACTCGTGAGGGCCAAAACCAATTCTCTGATAAATTATAAGCCTCCCGGCGAAATCGGCATGTCCACGAACCAAATCACGAGCTAGCACCGACAATTGCAATAGCGTAAAATCTTTTTCGAACTGTAATTTGTAACCTATGCCAGCTGAGAGTAATTCACATCTCTCTTTCAAATTTTTATATAGATGATATAACAGTAAATTCTGTTCAAGAGCCCAAGGACTTGGAGCACATCTTTCGACACCATGCAAATTATTTACAGCAGTTCACAGATGTATCCCCAAATGAGGGTACATTATCATACGAGCTTTGATATTACAGCTGTGAAAGCAGAGCGTCTCATGTTGTTCTTCACCTGTTGTAGATATAGGATTTAGCAAAATACAGATAGACGACCAATTCCAATGCACTTAGCCCGGCCAGGAGCCAATAAAAGTTATCTAGATGCGCTCTGTTGAGGTTATTAGCAAACCAGCTATCTCTCCCGTCGCCTCCGGTCACCTTCGCTATGGCAGACACGAGAAAGCTGCTGAGAAAGTTGCCAACACCGAAAATACTGAGATACAAGGAAAGGCCCACGCTCCTCAGCTCATTGGGAACCTGATCATAGAAGAACTCTTGCAAACCCACCATTGTTAACACATCTGAGATCCCAAACAAGACGTACTGAGGGATCAGCCACCACACACTCATTGGAACCGTCGCGTTAGGCTTATCGACTAGCCCATGTTCTCGAGCAGTTTCAAGTCTTTTCGTCTCGACTAGTGCGGCGACCACCATAGAAACAGCAGATAAGAACATCCCGGTCCCTATCCTTTGAAGCATCGTGATGCCGGAGGGTCTTTGAGTAAAACCTCTCGCCAGAGGGACGAACACGCGGTCGTAGATTGGAATAAACAGGACAACTGAAAGACTGATGAAGGACTGTAGTGACGCGGGTGGAACGTCGAATCCAGGTGTGATGGATCGGTCCATAGTTACTCCTTGCTTGGTAAAAAAAGTAGAGGACTGAGCAAATACTACGGCATAAACCAAGCTTGTCGCCCATATTGGAGTGAGTCGTAATACTGACTTCGCTTCTTCCACCTCACCAAAGGTGCAAACCTTGCCGTCGCCCTTTGAACCATCCGACGATAGCAAGGCCTTATTGAGGAACCTGCCACAGAGATTATCCATATTGAGATGTTAGTGGAACCTGTTTCAGTTCAACGTTGTAATATTATCAAGCCAATATATTGGGCAAGAAGTTAGTAGATGGAAATCACAAGCAGAGGAAGTCCGTTATCTTACACTGAGGTGGGTGTGGATTTCGTAATTAAAGTCCTTGCGCTATAAATGACCATGAAAAGTGTCCATACAATAGTTTGCATGTAAAGGGAAAATTTCTGATTGAGGGACTAAACTGCATTTCCCGACAAAACAGGTGATCAATGTTCTTTTCCTAGTTATCAATCAGCTGATCTAGAATCAACCACAACTCCAGATATTTAAATGACAGCTAGATGGCATTCGGCTAAGATAAAGTATCTTGGAAATTGCATGCATTCATCCTGTCGAGGTCCCCATTAGCCAACACTGTGGTTCTTTACATACAGTACTTTTAATGAGAAGAGGCACAAACGTGGTACCTCCTATACAGTACACGAAGCCAATGTGACTCTTAAGTCGCACAATCTCCTGTGGACATCCTTTGTGAGATGAATGCGTGAAAAGTATAAGAACAGATCAAATGACTGTCATGAGTAGTCATTCAAGTCAAAATAATTCGAAGTGTTGCAAGGTCCAACCAAAAGTTTCAACTATTAGGTTGAGGGCGACCACATAGAAAACCAAACAACCCCATGGTCAATCAATGTGAGATAATTTAATAGTAACAGTAAAAAAAATCAGCATTTGTTGTTAAGGAGTAGAGAATGATTCTGATTAACAAATGCTAAAACACATAGTACTCTATGACAAAGACTCCATTACCACAGCCCTAAATCCTTATGTTAATGGTCTGTCATATAACCAAAAGAAATGAGGGTCCAGTAAACACCAAACTTTTTGGAGATATTGCGGGAAATCCCAGTTTAGTAAGTTGCTTCATAGTATTTGAAAAATCGCCCTCTTACTTGAATTGGCCAGAACCATCATAAGGCAAGGTTCCACGAGATTCTTCTTCAGCAACTAATGCCATTGTGGTGGTTTTCCAGTTCCTAGCTGCCGTAGCAAATACCGAACCGATTCTCAAAAATGGGCTTCTCTCATCACTTTTGAAGCTATAGCGATATGTTTTGGTGCCAAGCAGGAAAAGAACTAAAGCAGCTGCCATAAAAACGCAAGGTATTCCAAATCCCAGACCCCAGTTAAGGTTGTCCTGTATGTAGTTCAGGACGAGAAGCGTTACTAACGTTCCCCCGCACATGCAAAAGTACCACCAATTGAAGAATGAGCTTTTGGCTTTACACTCCTCTGGATTTTGCCCATCGAACTGATCAGCACCAAATGCCTGTACACAAGGCTTGTGTCCTCCTTGTGCAAATGCTACCAGATACAGAGAAAAGAAGAACAACACCACCTGGTGGAGAGGGGGAAAGCAAGACGAGATTTGAATCGTGCCATTGCTTTGGCAGTCAGTTGTACTGACAGACGGAATCATGGCTGAGAGAGTCAACAAGCCTAGTCCCTGCATCATATGTGGAACCAAGAAAACATTGTCATTCTCCCAAATATATATGGAGTGAATTGATGATGCTTCGCAACTGCAGTATGTTATGGCCATATCAGAGCTTTACAGACAGAAGTACGTTGAAGTTGACCTCGATTCCAAGTATCTTTAACTTAAGAAATACAGTATAAGTCAGACAGGCTGAATTGTCTGGAGATAGTTTAACAGTTTGTAGAAACTGAGAGAAATCACAAAAAAATAAATGCTAAATGAACTTCATATACTTCTGGTCACATAGCTATGGTAGTGACATATATAGTACACAGCGAGAAAAATAAGAAATTCCACTCGCTCAACCACAGTGGCGCAAATAGGTTACTCAACTTTGCATAAGTTATTATAAACCAAGGTCATTGTAGCCATTCATCCTATGGTTACCAGGGTGGGGCATACACATTCAATAGCTATGATCAGGTTAGTCTCCATGGACTGAGTCTATGCAATATTTTTCACTCAATTTTAGAAGTCAATCACTCAAAAGAGCTGAGCTTTAGTAGAGAGAGTAAGTCAAATAAAATCAGTACAATCCATTTGTTATTTTCTCTATGTTCCGAACAAATCCAACAAGTGTCCATACGTAGATGATGCTGGAAAACTACTGGGACGATCTTTTAACAGTTTCTGATCAAAGACGCCTTCTATGATTGATTTGTAGTCTAACGGTTTACACTAGACATCAATAGCAATCGAATCCATCTATAAGAGAGAGAAACTAACCAAGATGTAGAGGAGAGAAGCAACGACGATGGTCTTGTAGCGGCCGAGGAACGAGTCGGCGACGAAAGCCCCAATTAGAGGCGAGAGCGACGCCGTGCCCGACCACGCGTTCACGTTCGACGCCGCCGCGGCCGTGGACTGGCCGAGCGGCCCCGTCAAGTAATTTATCAGGTTCGAACAGATCCCGTAGTACGCGACCCTCTCCCCCACTTCCACCCCTGAACGAAACACAATAAAATGGCAACCTCGATCAGCGTACAATCATCAAACACTCGTCGTTCGTCGCTAGCAGAAGGGTACGGCGACAAGAAAGCCGAGCTACCGATGATGAAACCGGCGGATCTCCACCCGCCGGAGGCGGACCTCGCGACGGGACGGCCTCTGTAGTCGACGGCGCCGTCGACGGCGTCACGGAGCAGGGGAGTCTCTGCATCATCAGAGTGGGCGGCGAAGAAGGTGGGTGTGGTTCCCATCGTCCAGCTACAGCAGCCAAGGACTCGCAATCGATAAAGTCAAAGACTTTCCAATGGTTCACGTTCGTTTGTTCTTGAGAAATTGTTCGGGCGTAGCTTGCGTCATCCGGAAAGCTTGCGTGCTCTAACACGACGATGGCCTGTCGATTGAGTCATGTGGAACACTTAGAAAAAATCTCTCGGAAAAAGACAAATTATGTAGAAAGTAGCAACCTTTGACATCACTAAACAATATGTCTTCTTCTTCTTCTTCCAACATCTAAAATCTGAAATGTTTACTCTTTATTTCAAGGAGAAATTCAAAAGGGTGTTCGTTTCAATGGAAGAGAATAGCGAGAGGACTCGGATTGAATGATGTTGGACATTTGTGTTTGTTGTTTCATAGGAAAACAATGATGCTCACATCCCATTCTCAAACCATTGACTTAGAACTAACTAGAGGGTGAGGAATGCTGTTGCTGAACTGGGCTGTGTAGTTTGCTAGAGACAAATGTACAGCACCAGTAACAGCTTTTCTGCAGATTATACAACCCCAATTCGCTAGTACAAAGATTCACAAAATACTTACAAAGAGCTCCATTCGAATCCAGTCCTATAGTTCCGACCAAAAAAAATAAAATCCAGTCCTATAGTTCGGACAAATCGCCTGATATCGGCCATTAAATTGAACGGGCCCTGCAGGAGCCGACATGATGCGGCGGTCAACATGTAGTTGGCTCATGTTCTCGGGCAAACCAGCCCAATATTCTTCTAACTAAAACAACTTTCCGGAAACTCATGCCAGGAAGCCACTTTTATGGGCTAATAGGGAATCATAGACTTACAAATACAACTCAACTTACATATTCGAGGAACTTCTCTCCAGGATCGCACCAACTCATGCCCTGAAGAAAATAATGTCCGATTAAAACTACACTGAGGCGACTGCAAATTCGAGAGGAAAAGAGGAAAGAGGAAAGAGGAGAAAAACATTCTGTTCTGTCTAGTACGATTTTCAATCATTGTATGCAGATCATCAGGTTGCCCTCCGCCGATAAATGTATGTCATTGCGCAACAGGAAAATAAGGTTAATCCAACTACACCAATCCCGGCAAGCAGCCAATAGAAGTAATCGAGATGCGCCTTGTTAAGATTATTCGAAAACCAACCGTCACTACCAGTCGCTGCTTCGATGATTGAGATAAGGATGCTGCTTAGAATGCTTCCTACACCAATAACACTAAGGTAAAGCGACATTCCAATGCTCCTTAATTCAGAGGGGACCTGATCATAGAAGAACTCCTGCAGACCAACCATGGTCAAAGCTTCAGCGAGCCCGAAAAGAACGTATTGGGGAACCAACCACCACACGCTCATCGGAATCGTGGCATTCGGTATATCCACCAGCCCGTATTCTCGGGCAATTTCCAGTCTTTTCGTTTCAACTAGGGCTGCAGTGACCATAGCAAGAATCGAGAGGAACATCCCGGCCCCTATTCTCTGCAGCGTCGTGATTCCAGAGGGTTTGTTGGTTAAACTTCTCGCTATAGGGACGAAAACCCGATCATAAATCGGGATAGTGATGACAATGGCGAGTCCCGTAAATACTTGGAGTGATGCAGCTGGTATTTCAAAGCCTGGGAAGATGGTTCTGTCCATTGTGGCTCCTTGCTTCGTAAAGAAGGTTGAGGTTTGTGCATAGACAATGGCAAATACCAGACTTGTCAGCCATATTGGAACAAGCCGTAGTATGGACTTTGCTTCCTCAACATCGTCAACACTAGTTTGGTTTTCTTTTGAGTCATCTGCTATAATCAATGCTTTGTTTAGAAACCTGCAAGATAGAGAGATCAAATTGAGTCTGGAATATGTAGGCATGAAGTGACCTCAAGCTAATACAAGTAATGAAAAAGAAATAAGCGATATTAACATGTAGCATTAGTTCCTAGTTTCGTCACTGCTTTATCAAAGGCAAACAGAATTTAGTTGGATAACTGGTCAGCTGAGCTTTCTAAGACGAATATTTACAGTGTGCATTGAATCGCCACCAAGAGGCCATTTAAGTCTTTGAACCTTGAGCTTATAAGATGCTGCAATTTGTGCTACCAGGATATGCAGAGAACCGGCAAGAAAAATAAAAAGAGAAAAAAACTAAAGGCATCAATGAATTTCGTACTTGAATTGCTTGTAATTCTCTGGAGTCAATTCCAAAGCTTCCTCTTCACTAGGCAACAATGGAGCATTCTTCCTCCAATTTTTAGCTGCAGCAACATAAACACGGCCAGTTCTTATGAATGGGCTCCTTCCATTACTTCGGTTGCTGAATCTGTAAGTCCTCGTCCCCATCAAGAAAATGACCAAAGCGACCACCATTATAATACAGGGAATGCCAAATCCAAGGCTCCAGTTGAGGTTGTCTTGAATGTAAACTATCACAGCAAATGTCACCGTGGCTCCTGCACATAAGCCAAAATACCACCAATTGAAGAAAGAGCTTTTAGCTTTGCTCTCCACTGGGTCTCGTTCGTCGAACTGATCTGCCCCGAAAGCTTGAACACATGGTTTATGGCCAGCTTGTCCAGTTGCCACCATATAGAGAGAGAAGAAAAACAAGACGACATGGAGTTTAGAGGATAAACAGGATGTTATCCTGGTGGTGTTTTGGCATTCAGATGTGCCAAGAGAAGTGAGGACAGCCGATAGAGTCAGCAAAGCCAGCCCCTGCCACAAATTTCACAGCAATCTCAGTCCGCTACCCTTTAAACATGAAAGAAGAAGATTTAAACACGTATCTGTGTGCATAAACTACAAAGGACCGTCATCACTTAAAGAAATCTTGGGCTCCTAATCTTCTTTAAACATCAGCCACCTCAAAAGGGATTGCAAGTAAGACATGTAATGCAAGGCTAGTTTCGGTAACTCAAGCAGGTTTTTTTCCTTCCATTTCTGGGTAAAGTTTGTGTCCTTAACGCAGTTGTCAAAAAAGAACTTCTGGGTGACTTCCCCTTTTCCTTTCCTTTCCTTTCAATTCTTTAAAACACTCGCCCACAAAAGAAAAAGTACTTCTTTTCTGCAGTTCATAGTCTCAGCAGAATGAATTGGGCCTGCCTGCTTGTTAAGTTTCAAGTACTCTTCCAATAGTATTCTCTCGTGTTCATTCAAGATAATTTCATTCAGTCAACTGCTTTTCACAAAAATTGTTGGGAAGTTTTCGTTTCAATTTCAAGCAGCACTTATCACTGCCAAAAAGAAAGGGTAAATTGCACGATAATCTGAACAAACATATTTCAGCTACATTCACCTAATTACTCTAACAATTTCGACAAACTCCAAATAAAAGTAGACGTCAATCTTGATTCTATGATCACGACAAGAAATGATTTAAGCGTGGAACGAACCAAAATATAGACGAGAGAAGCAATGATGATGGTTCGGTAACGTCCCAGGTAAGAATCGGCGACGAAGGCACCGAGGAGAGGCAACAGAGACGCCGTCCCCGACCACAGGTTGACGTTCTCCGCCGCCGTCGCCGTCGACTCCCCCAGCGGCCCCGTCAAATAGGTAATCAGGTTCGCCGATATCCCATAATACGCAAATCGCTCGGCAACCTCCACGCCTGGCCAATTAGCACACGGCATCAAAAGACTCGAACTTTACCGACACCCACGTGGCGTAATCACGCCTTTCATGCGAACCAGTGCAACAAAGCTTTCTCAACTTTTTTACCGATGATGAAGGACGCAGATCTCCACCCGCCGGAGCAGGATCTGCGAGCTGGACGATCCTTGCAGTCGACGGCGCCGTCCACGATGTCGCCGCCCAGGAGCGGGAGCTCTCCCTCCGGCGAACCCGCGCCGGAAGAATCGGGTGGGCCCATCGGGTTTGCTTCAGCAGAGAGGATTCTTGCTTTCTTTGCAAATGCTCTGTTCGTCTTCGTCCGGGTCCCGAACGATAATCGTTCTTTATTAGCATGCTTGTCGCGCTGTTCATTGATGGCCAATAAACGACGAGACTCGACTGGTCGTCTTCCTTCGCAGGTTTAGAAGGCGACGAGTGACCTTGGGGAGCGCATGGATGTCTGCTCCACGACAGGGAATCGCCGCGGAAATCAGGTCTGCATTCAACAATCAACAGCTGGGATGCGTCACTTCCCACCATGGGTCCCATTCACGGG
Source organism: Lenwebbia sp. NSW1173648 (assembly GCA_029784005.1). Lineage (NCBI taxonomy): Eukaryota > Viridiplantae > Streptophyta > Magnoliopsida > Myrtales > Myrtaceae > Lenwebbia > Lenwebbia sp. NSW1173648. The sequence goes on along the minus strand of JARCGZ010000009.1, from coordinate 24,536,839 downwards.
GCATTTCTCTCCTGAACTAGGACATTACGTTCATCCCCAACTCGAACACAAGATTGTTATAATACGTATCGAATTTAAATCGATAAATAAATTCGATTTAGAAGTGTGTGTGAATATCCGAAACATATCTCTTATGAACATGGATTCCTTACTTTGAAAAAGTTCAACATGAACTTTTGAACGAGAGATATTTTGGATTTTTTTTTTGGAGTGGATAAGATAACACATATTTGTTTTGGATTTTATTTTATTTTTTAGTTATATTTCCTGTTGAAATCCAAAGTGGCGTTGGACTATTCAACGAAGAAGACTTCAAGTGGTGGATTTCACATGCATATATATTCATTGAGATAGTGGGTTTTCAGCAAGTCATTGAAGCGCCGTGCGCAAGTGCTTGTTTGGGGTGTCTGTAAGTTCTTCGTTCGTGGGATTACGCCAATATCTTTTAGTGTTTTTTAGCCGATTAAATCTCGTTATTATATTTGTATAATTCATTCGCGAGATTGAGAGATTATTTCGTGAAGAATTGGGGCTAAACATTGTGTGCGTTATTGATTGTAATTGGGGCTGAGAAATACTTAGAGTGTTTGAGTGACTCGAGTCTGGTTTGTCATCTCCGTGTATCACTTGTTCTATAGTGAAATTCGTTGCTGCTCTCCCCGTGGACGTAAGTCTCTACGACCGAACCACGTACATCCGGTGTTCAATTTATTTTCTTATTCTGTCTATTTATTGTTTAATCGCTTGTTCTACGCAAAAATTGCTATCAGAGATTGGTTTGGCTGAAGTTGAAGCGAATCGATGGTGACACAAGAAGTTAAATTAAAAATCGACAGATTTGAGGGGAAAGACTTTGGTTTTTGGAAGATGCAGATTAAGGACTATCTATATCAGATGAAGCTGCACTTGCCCTTGCCCTTGTCTAGGGAGAAGCCAAAGACAATGAAGCAAGCTGATTGAGAATTACTGGATAGACGAGCGATGGGTGTTATTTGGCTGGCGTTGGCTCGTAACGTCGCGTTTAATATTGTGAAAGAGAATACCACTATGAGTTTGATAAAAGCCCTATTGAACATGTATGAGAAACCCTTTGCGATCAACAAGGTCTATTTGATGTAACGTCTGTTTAATTTGAAGATGAGCGAAGGTGCATCAGTTGCTAATCATATCAATGAATTCAAGGTGATCGTTAGTCAATTAAGTTCAGTTGATATTGACTTTAAAGATGAGGTATGTGCTTTGATTCTATTATCCTCATTGCCTGATAGTTGGAATACTACTGTTACTGCTGTTACTGCTGTTAGTAATTCCTTTGGATCAACAAGTTTAACTTTTGATGGGATTCGAGATTTAATTCTGAGTGAGGACATCCGTAGAAGAGAATCTGACGAATCTGTATCTATTGCTTTAGTAGGTGAAAATAGAGGAAGAACAAGTGCTCGTGTTAGCAAAAGTAGTATGAACTCGAATAGACGTAGTCAGTCTAGGACTAGTGGTGCTGTCTGTTGAAATTGTGGCAAGAGGGGGCATCTTAAAAGGGATTGCTTAAAGCTGAAGAATGAGAAGAGTAAGGTGTGACGGCCTAAATTTCTACGAGCGAATTAGTCAATGTCAGGTTTGGATTATTAGGGATTATTATTCTGTGGTTTATTAATATTTAGAGCGGTGGATTAGTTGAGTGTGACGTTGTAATTTGGACGCGGTATTTTTATTTGGACCATTAGTAACTATTCGAGTAATAGCTTTCGAAGTCGACCCCGACACAAACCTGGTTCGCGGTTGAACCGCAAAGCCTTTTAGATTAGCCCACTTCCACCGCCTCAAGCCCTCTATTTAAGGGCACTCTATCTATCACCTCCCTCATTTCTTCCTCCCCCACCGAATGACAACCCCCTCTCTCTTGTTTCTTCTTATTTTTCCTCTTCATTTTCTTCTTTGCCCGAAGCTCCCTCTTGCTTGGCCGGTGATACCACGAAACGGCGGTGGTTCCACGAGCTCCCCTGGCCGTGCTCTACTCGCCCTCGACGCCGCTAATCCCTCTCTCCCCGTCGGTGTCCTCGTGCACGCTAAGGAGGAAGAAACGTCGGTTTGAGCTTGTTCGAATGGCGAATTGATCCCCGTTTTCTCGTGCACAATCCTAAGGCAAGTAGATATCTATCCTTACCACTGGATTGTTCATTTATCATTTTTTTTAGCGCGAATTCTCGATTTTTGAAAATAGGTATGACGATGAGTAGTCGGGCTTGCATAGTGAGGAAAACGGTGATGCATGTGCGATCCGTTGCTTGATTTGACACCTTTGGGTCTTGGGTAAGCCGAATACGTGAGTTGATCGTCTTGTTTTTCGTCGGTTATGATGAATTGGAGTTGGATCATATGAGGTAGTTCGATCGTGTACATTGGGGGCAAATTTGCGTGGCTTGTGAATTGCATATCGACTTTGCTAGTTAAAGTGTTGCTATCTAGTCTTGGGTAGACGGAATCTATAGTTGGATCATCTGGTAAATCGCTAACTTGACGTGGACTAGAAATGAGCTCATTTGGGTGTTTCGCTGTGAATTGGAGGGAAGGTTTAATGGGGTTTTGTAGCTTTCCTTGAGTTGTCTATTAGCTGATTGCCTGATAAGGTTTTGTTTGAATGAATGGTGAATGGATGGTTTAGTCGTTCGGTTATATGTTATACTTGCCGAGCTTCGGCTCACTCTTTCTTTGTTGAACCTTTTTCAGATATCCAGGTTCCCGTGGCTCAGAATATTAGTGATAGTGTCGGAGCATGCCGTTGGTGACGCTGGATAGTACTCTGGAGTAGATATTAGCGTTTTGAATCCTCCCAGTGGACTTTTTGTTGTTATGAAAGGGATGTACATAAACGGTCAGATATATGTATAAACAAAATAAGTCCTTTGTGGTATCAGGTTGTTCTTGATATGTGTGATATTAGGTGCTGTAGTCAACCCTAAGAGGCCATACCCTATAGGCGTGCCTACCTTATTCCTTGATTGCACTTGTAAGACAGGCCTCGTTGATTGATATCGTCTTTCGCATGCGCCCTCTAAAGTAGAGCATGCACAGAAAAGTGTATGGATGGCGCCTTAGGACGCTACATAAGGGAATTAGAGTTGAGTTTACTGATGATGTTGCAGTTGTAGCTGACGATAATTCGGATAATGCTGATTTTGTCTTGTCTGTCACTGATGATTCGTCGTTTAGCTGATAGATTATGGATTCTAATTGTTCTTTTCATGCTACACCAAACAGGAACTGGTTTACTACTTATCAGTGCACGGATGTAATAAAGTGCAGTTGGGAAACAACGCTAAATGCGATGTTAGGTGTTGGCAATGTTAGAATCAGAATGCATGATGGTATTGTGAGGACATTGACTGGAGTGAATAATATTCCAGAGTTGAAGAAAAAACTAATTTCCTTGAGTGCCCTGGATTCAATTGGGTGTCGGTATTCTTCAGAATGCGGCGTTCTGAAAATTATTCGAGGTGCCTTTGTGATAATGAGAGCAATCAATCACAATAGCCTGTATGAGCTTCAAGGTGAAATAGTGACGGATTTCGCCACGAAGACATAGAATGCATCTATTCGAGAGTCTGAATTGTGGCATATACGTTTGGGGCACATTAGCGAGAGAAGCCTGAAGGTTCTAAGTGAAAGAAATTTATTACGTGGTTATGTTGCTAACGAATTGAATGTATGCATGTACTGTGATTTAGATCAACGGCGGAAAGTGCAGTTTAGTGTGATTGTCAAAGAAACCACACAAATTGCAAAATTACTTCACCTAGATGTTCTCAGGTTGTCGCGATTTCCTTCGAGGAAGAGTGCCAGATTTATGCTAACAATTGTAGATGATTACTCGAGGAAGACTTGGGTGTTTGTACTTAGGCACAAGTTTGATGCTATTGTCGGGATTAGGTAGTTGAGAGCTTTGATAAAAAAAAGGAGACTAGTGAAACGATCAAGCATGTGCAGACTGACAAAAGCATGGAGTTTTGCTCGGAGCTGTTAAATGAATTCTGCATGAAGGAAGGCATAGCGAGACACCGCACTAGTGCCAATGAACTACAACATGTTGCAGAATTGATGAGTATAACATTACTAGAGACGGCCCATAAAATGCTCTCTAGTGCTGGTATGGCTAGGAGATTCCTGGCGGATGCGCTTAGTACGGCTAGCTACCTGATGAATAGATCCACATCGATTGCGATTGGATGTCGAACTCCCGAAGAAGTGTGGTCAGGTAACGTTGCTGATTATTCTGTTATTAAAATATTTGGTTGCCCATGTTATGTTCGAGTTAGCGATGGTAAGCTCGATGGAAGGGCAAGAAAGTGCATGTTCCTAGGCTATGCACAATGTGAGCGGGATTATCGGTTGTGGTGGTCGAAATTAAATTCACCTGTTATCCGCAGAGAAGTTACATTTGACGAGTCTCCAGTACTTCTGGCTATGAGTGATTATAGCTGTATTCATACGGATCTAGACGGTGTTCAGCTTGAGGTGGAGTTGCAACAAAAAACTCATGAGGTAGTAGGTACTAGCAAAGTAATAGACACGGACGGTGCTTATAGCGAGGTGGAGCCAATAGAGCCAACAGTTGCTGTAACTGCTAATATTGACAGGTACGTATTCGATCTCCTGACAGATATGAATGCAATGATGGTTTTGCTTTATCTGTGGTTAAGGAGCTTCTGTCAGAAAGTCCTTATGGAGTAGTTAAAGGCGCATGTGCAGTTGGTGTTCTGATGAGGTCCACGGTTATAGCGAAGTTCAAGCGCAGCTTGGACTTGGAAGACGTTTGTAGCGGTTGAGCCCATTGGGGCTGTGGGAGAGTAGTAGTGATAGTGTTCGAATTATTAGCGAAGCGATTGTGACTTGGCTCAAACGTCGAGCCAAGGTGGAGATTGTTATAATATGTCTCGAGTTTGAGCCGATAAATAAATCTGATCTAGAAGTGTGTGCGAATATCCAAGACATATCTTTCATGAATGTGGATTCCTTAATTTGAAAAGTTCATGGACTTTTGAATTAGAGATATTTTGGATTTCTTTGAGAGTGGATAAGATACCAAAGATTTGTTTTGGATTTCTTTTTCATTTTTTTTTGTTATATTTCCTGTTGAAATCCAAAGTGGCGTTGGATTATTCAACGTGAGAAGAAGACTTCAGGCAGTGGATTTCACACGCATATATATTCATTGAGATCGTGGGTTTTCAGCAAGTCATTGAAGAGTCGTGCGCGAGTGCTTGTGTTGGGGTTTCCGTGGGTTATTCGTTCGTGGAATTACGCAATCTCTTTTAGTGTTTTTTAGCCAATTAAATCTTGTTATTAGATTTTTATAATTTCTTCGTGAGATCGAGAGATTATTTCCTGAGGAATTGGGGCTAAACACTGTGTGCGTTATTGATTGTAATTGGGGCTAAGAAACACTTAGAGTGTTTGAGTGACTCGAGTCTGGTTTGTCATCTCCATGTATCACTTGTTCTATAGTGAAATTCGTTGCTGCTCTCCCCGTGGACGTAGGTTTCTACGACCGAACCACGTACATCTGGTGTTCGATTTTTTTTCTTGTTCTGTCTATTTATTGTTCGATCGCTTGTTCCGCGCAACAATCCGTAAGGATTGAAATGAGCTCAACATCTGTGACGTGACGTGACGGAACCGATCAATGGACTCAGATTCAAGCATCGTCTTTTCCAACAGCTCTCCTTTTCATACCGGGTTTAGTGCAGCTGATCCATTGTTCAAATGGTGAAAATATTATTTATTTATCATTTTATAAACGATATAATCAATCAAATTTTGAAATATATTTTTAAAATGATTCATCTCCGCCAAATAAAGGCACCAATCAAAACTCAAAACTAGCCTAAGTTAGTTTTGGTTCCCATTCCTAGCTTCATAATTCAATTTGGCCTACTTCAATAAATAAAGGGTCATTTTTCGACAAGACATCAATTTTAAACTAGAAGAACAAAATAAAAGCAACCTTACCTATCACTATATATATAAGAAAGATCATGCGATTTATTGTATAGTTATTTAAGGGGCGGATTACTGCAATAAATTGCGCGTCAGGTTGTTGATGAATCGTATACTCAGATAGAGGCTAAGTGATTATATGTACATATTCATTAAAAGAGTTTACTAAAAACCTCATGAAATTGATCCGATGGAAATTCGACTTTCTGTTTTAAATTGGCATTTTCTTGGACTTTCACGCACATCCACTTTGCATCCTCCAATTTCAGAATCTGTAATTTGCAATTCGTGCCTAAAATCCATAATTTGAATGATCAAAATTGCCATTTCTATAATAAACAACAAAAACATTCATTTTCATATCATCACAAATCGCTGACCCAAAGGTCATAGTGCTAGTGTCATGGGTGTTTTGCCTATCATTGTGTACACTTGGTACTTAAGAAGCAAATCCGTCGATGCCCTTGACCGGAGCCCACGCAAAATGCAAATATGATCATTCAAATCTAGACTTCAAGTAAGGAAAACGAAAGCTCTAAGCATCTGAACAATCCGGTACCGCTATCTTATTAGCTATTTGTCCCAACCCAATGAAGAAAGCTCCGCGCAAATCATTAAAACCGGGTTCTTCTTAACAATGGAAGTCGACGCTGCTACCCAGTTCCCCTCACGTCCTCGTCTTAGTTTGTTTCCGATTTAAGTGCGTGTCGGATAGCATTAGGATCCTTTCGAGCTTTCGATCTCGATGGTCTCCCTCAAATTTTCCAAGTATCATCTCCTAATTTGTATCGGTACGGAACAAATTTGTAATGTTTTGAATGCGTCTTGGCTCCCTCTTCGTCTCAACGAGCGAGAGCCAACCGTGAGAGTTTCCAAACTAGGCAATGCACATGGTGAGTGAATAGTGCGAGAATCCTGCAAGCATCTGTTATGTCTGTTTATGGACAGCGGAAGGAAGATGACCAGTTTTGATTGGTGTTCGCTCGTTTTTGCAACAAGGAATATCTTTCACCGAAATTCAGTCTTCGGTTTTTATTAAGAGGGTTCTGCGGCTCAACTCTCGAAAGGAAATTTTAATGAGAACACGGAGTAACACAAATGGAAGTGAAATGGGTATGAAATCAGTGGATCGAATGTGGATTTGAGATCAACAAAGGTTCAAGTTACGTTACAATACTCCTACTAAAGCAGTAGAAAGCTTGAAACTAAACTAGAGTTGTAGAAACTCTAAATGCTGGAAAGGAGAATACAGGAAAGTTAAAGTGCAGAAAACTTGAGTTCTTTTGGATGTGTGTTGATCTGTCTCCTTTCTCTTCTCTTTCGATTATTTATCATTCTTTGGCTTTGCATAACCGTTTGTCGGTTATTTTCTTGCTTTCAAACTCTGAATCTTGGCGCCTTCAATAACTTCCCACTTGCCCACGTTTTATCCGCCAAAACTTGATCTTCAACTGTCAATATGGCTTTGAATTTTGAATCTTTTCCAGCAACTGCCGTGAACTGTTCGCATCCACTATCCGGATTTCTTGCTCGTAACTTCTTGTTGACATGGCTAGCTTGGCCATCCCGCGGTTCCTTTTGTCTTCATATTCCTCTTACTGCTGATCCTCTATAATTTCGGTATGTCCAGAATCTTACCGAATTTTGAAAATCAGTGGTCCTGTTTTCTTACTTCCCGAATATCGGGTTTAGTCTTCTAGACATTTCGGTATGTTGCAGCTAACTTACCGAACTTCTCAGAGTAGCTTACTATTCCCGATTTACCGATTTTCGGGACACAATGATACTGAAGTCCATTCGGTAACTCTTTATTATTTGGTGTCAACAGATGCCCCCTTTAAAAGAATTAAAAGAATTTTAATTCTTTTAAATGCCAAAGATGACAAGACACTTACTTTTTGTTTCCAGCGCCATTTTTCCGTCTCGTTTCGCGCGCTTGCCTTTTCAGCTTCTCCTCGTATCAACTTAATATATAAATCAGATGTCCCCACACAATCTGATTTCTCGCCTTCAAACTTGCTTCTCCAACAAGTCATCTCTTTCGTTATTCTCTCGCTCTTTCGCTTCTTCGTTCTCTCGTCCCCTTTTCCTGTACTCGATCAGACACCATGGCTCCCAAGGCTCAAGCTTCCTCCTTTCTTGCCTCAAATGCCCTAGAGCGCTACCATAGCTTCAGAGACTCTCAAGATTTCAACGATGATCGGCATTTTTTCTCGGTACAGAATGATTTCGAGGATTCTTACATCCTTGGCCCAGCTGTTTACAATCAGTTTTCGGTTCCTGCCATTCTCTCTGATTTCTTCCCACGTCATCAAACTGAGGTACTTCCAATCCACCATTCTTCCGTTCTAGCTTACAACTGGCACTCCCGCCCTTCTCGTCTTAGGGCTTTTTCTGATTTTGAGCCAAATTTTTATCAATGGTACCTTCAACTTCGTCCTTCCAAGGGCTCTCTTTGGGATGGACTTTCGATTCATAATGCTTTGCGCCTTTGTTGTTTCGACTATCATCTGAATCATGGGCTAATCAGAGCCCTATCCTGTTTTTGGTCAACTTCTACCAACTGCTTCTTCTTTCCTTTTTCCCCGATGTCGGTAACCTTGCTCGACATCCATTGCTTGACCGGTCTTAGTCCTTTAGGTACAGACCCATCTACTCTGTCTTCGGATTCTTACCCAGGACTCGGTAAGTTGTCTGATTTCGAGCTAGCTTATGGGGCTTTTATCGGCAAGTTTTTTAAGAAAGAAGGTGAAGTTACCGACGAGGAACACACCGCTTTTCTCTTGTACTGGCTCTGTAAATTCCTCTTTTGCCACCCTATTGTGAGAGTTTCAAAGGACTTCGTAGCTATAGCTTCTGCCTTAGCTTCGGGAACTCTCCTTTCTTTGGGAAAAACTATTTTGTCCTTATTGTACCGAGGCTTAGCCCATTCGGCTTCTTCCATCATTTCGGATGAAATAGGTGGAGTCTATGGTGGTCCACTCTGGATTCTCCAAGCCTGGTCGGCTTTTTATTTTCCTTTTTGGTTTTCCAAAGACCATTTCTCGCAACCCCCTTCGGTTTCTATCCCAAATCATCCTGTATGTCGAGCTTTAAGCCGAGAGCTGATTCCTTTTCCAGAAGGGCAATTATCTTATTTTCGGTTCTTTGTTTCCCAAATTTTTTCCATCAAAGGGAAACAATTCTCTTTTTCCCCTTTTCTCATTCCCGAATTCAAATCATATCTTCCTTCCTTTCAGAAGAATAAGAATGATTTTTGGCAAGTCGTTCTAACCTCTATTGACCTTCCTGTTAGGTTTTCAATAAATGGTAGATTCGTTGCTGGCTTCGAAATCTATTCTCCCCAATATTGTGCTAGACAATTTGGGTTGATTCAAGGGATTCCTGTCCCGGCTCTCTACACTTTTTCTTTTTCTTCCATCATTAAAGTATTCTGTAAGCAAGGGGACAGTCAGAACTTCATTGAACTGAACAAGCTGATTCGAGACATTTACCGACTGTTCCGTGTTACCGAGTTCATTCCAGATGCTGATCGCTCTTCAGAAGACTTCGACTTCTGGTGGAAGAATTATCAGAAGTCTGTATTCTCAGAGCCGCTGGATATGATCCTTTTGAAAATAAAGGAGACGGCCACTCTTGCACTTCCTCAATCAACCGGAGATGAAGACATTCTTCCCTTGGAACCGGCAAAGCCTGTTAAAGGTTAGTTTGCTTCCCTTCTTTCAATATACTTCTTCATTCGGTATTTAGTTGTGTCTAACTGTTTTCGCTCACAGCAGGAAGAAAGCGAAAAATCTTAGAACTGCCTGCTCCAAAAAAGGCGTCTAAGAAGCCAGCAACAGAAAGAACTACCACTAAATCTTTATCATCATCACCAAGGAGCCCATCTGTCAGTCCCACGCTACGTGCCATGATAAAGCCGCATACACCGAAAGGTAACTTTTAATATTTAAAGCTTTTGCTAATCATGAGCATACCTTCCAATATTGATCTGTGCTTTTCTTCTTTTAAACATAACTCAGGGAAGACTCTCAAGATATTCCGATCAAAAGCGGCTTTGATTTCTTCCCCTTCTGCTCCTGCTCCTGACGATGATATAACAATTCTTGACCCTGTTCTGGTGCCTCCGGCTTCTTCGACGGAACTTCTTATTACATCAAGGCAAACCCAGACTCCAAAACTTAAGGAAAAGGAACAAGCTGATGACCCATCTTCTCCTCAGATTAGGAAGTCTCCAACTTCTATCGGTAAATATTGTCTTCACTTTACCGAATGGGGAATGCTTCTTATACTATTGTTTTAACACTCATAACTGCATTTACAGGTACCGATGAGCCTTCATCTGCATCAAAAAGAATCCTGATTCCTGATGGGGAATTTCTTGAAGGCCCATCAACCAATGTACCTCTACCGCTTGTTCAGCCTTCGTCAATCACTCTGCCTCTTCAAGGAATATCTTTGGCAAGCTCTTCTTCTTCACAAGTTCCTTCTGCCGCGGCTGAGATAAATCTTTTATCTACTGAAGAAAAAGCTGAAGTGGAAAACATACTGCTCACAAATCTTCCTGGCTCCACTGATGACTGTCCACCAGAATCTATAGACCCGGCATCATTTTCTGAAGTCTCTAAGGAAGTAGCTAAGGCTAAATGGACTGAACTTCTTAGCTTATTAGAGTCTGGCTATGGGAAGTTGATTACCGACTCTGACAGAGAGAAACGAGCAAGAACTCTCTTCCAAGAAGTATGCTTTGGTAATCCTTCCTTTGCACTTTCCCAAGACTTCCAGGACAAAAGTGATATATTCGCCGTTGGTTTTGTGGATGATGTGGACACCATCAGGATCAACACCTATCAACTTCCACATCTTTTCTTCGGAGAACAGCGAGGTCAAGCCATTCAAGATGAACTAACCCACAAATGTGCGGATGCCCGCTTGTTCTACGACAGTTATAAAGCCGAAGAGAGTAAACTTCACCGCTTGGCAGAAAGAAGAGCAGAACTTGAGAAGGAATTGAAGACGGTAGAGGTCCAAATGATGGAGCAGGAAGTGAAGATGCGTCATCTTTGCCCATCAGTTAGAAAGAAGATGGAGAAGTGTCTGGAGCTGCGGAAAGAATATGACTCCACTTGTAGGTCGGTCAAAACTTGTGAAAAACAGAGGGCGGAGCTCATGGAACAAAATCTTAATTTAGAATTTGAGCTCCGTTCTTTTGTAAATGAAGCCAAGTCTCTACTGAGGAAGTATAAATGAAAAATCTTGTTCTTTCTGACTTATGTTCTTTTGCTTCATTTGCTGAATTCCAACCTCTGCTCTTTTATAATCTTCAACAGAGATCCCGATAATCCTCAATAACTAACAAAGATCCCGATAATCCTTGATAACTAACAAAGATCCCGATGATAAGGCTTCCCGACAATCCTCGGTGATTAACAAAGATTCCAATAACAAGGCTTCCCGACAATCCTCAGTGATTAACAAAGATTCCAATGATAATGCTTCCCGATAATCCTCAATGACCTTTGCGTATTTTCTTTTACAAAAGAATATTTTTGGCGGCAATTTTGGTAACCGTCTTCCTCCACTTATGGGCCATGTTCTTCCAACTATCCGAGAAAAGCTCTGGCATGCCACTACCCATGATCTGCTCTATGTCCTTTCTATTTATAACCGCTCAAATTGCACAATTCATCCTGAACATTTGCAATCTTGCTCATGATGTCTTCACATGGTTCTTCATCTCAGTTGCCTCTTTGGCCTCGATCATATAGACATTGTGACAGCCAACATGAAGGTAAATTTTTTGCTAAATGCATCCTGATCCCAGCTTTGACAACTGTTCTTCATTTCTTTCAACCATGAACAACTTTTATCCAATTGCTTACAGATGATCGATCCTTGTGGAAACGGCTACATGAACTACTATCCCAGGGACATCATGCTTTATTACTAAATTATAAGCATAGGTTAGAAGTTACCGAGCTGACGGACATTTTCAGGTCCAAGGTATTTTTAACTGCTGAGTCTGATCTCTTGGACTTAGTATGGGAACTGTGCTCTTTATTCCCTGCCAGCTTCGATGAGTTTGAGCGCAATGTGAAGGAGGTTTAGAGCCTTGAACCTATAATTGTGGAGGCTGAGACTCTTAAGCTCCAAATTGTGGAAGAATTCTCCCGATTGTGCGATTCCAAGGAAGCATATGCTCAAGTTCAAGACTCTTGCCTCCACGTCAAAGAAGATGCTGAGACGACACGTCGGCTTTTCAATTTCTTTTCCAGTCATAATCGTGCCGAACGCAGGATAATTAAAGATGAAATCTCCCGGGTCAAGTCCATGGTCGAAGTTTCTTCAGACAAGTATAGACGATTGTTACAGGAAACTTGGGAGAAACTTGAGGTTGTCCGCTTCCATTCTCGTCGCACAGAACATCTCAAAGAGCAGCAATTCGAACTCCGCCATGATCTTGAATTACATTCCAAACTTGTAGCTCAGAATCTCAAATTGGTGAAAGATCTGAAAACCTTTGTAACCAAGATCAGAATGTACTTTCGCTTTTGATGAATGAATTAATCTCCTTGTGTTTCCCAGATTGATGGATAATATTTCTTCAAGAATTTCCCATTTATAGAACGAGATAGTTCTTTCCCATTGACATCCATCAATCTGTACGCATTTCCGCTGAACATTTCGGTAACTAAATATGGACCTTCTCAGTTTGATGACCACTTACCGAACTCTCCATCTTTGAGATTAAATGGCAAAATTGCTTTCCATACTAAATCTCCGACAGCAAATTGCTTGATCCTAACCTTCTTGTTAAATGCTCTGGCTACTCTTTTCTTTTGTGCAATCAACTGATCCAAAGCAGCTGCCCTGATTTCATCTAATTCATCCAAATTTATATGCATCCAATCTCTGTAATCTTCTGGCAACATTTCACTTTGCAATTGGACTCGTAATGATTGAACGGTTATCTCCATCGGTAGAACTGCCTCTTGTCCATAAGTTAGCATATATGGACTGACACCTGTACTTGATCTTCGTGATGTTCGGTATGCCCACAATACTACCGATAGCAAGCTGTCCCATTCTCTTGGATTTTCTTCCAAATGCTTCTTAATCAATCCAATCACAACCTTATTAGTAGCTTCGGCTTGTCCATTTGCTTGAGGATAATATGGTGTAGAATGCAACATCTTAATTCCTCTTGATTGCACAAATTTCATAACTTCACTTCCGGTAAACACTGTCCCTTGATCCGCAGTGATTGATTCCGGTAAGTCAAATCGGTGAATTATGTTTTCTTCAATAAATTTGATCACCGTCTTCTGACTAATGTTCTTGTATGGAATCGCTTCCACCCATTTCGTAAAGTAATCCGTAGCCAGCAAAATGAAACTATGCTTATGAGAAGAGGGTGGATAAATCGTACCTATTATATCCATTGCCCATCCTCGAAATGGCCATGGTTTTACAATGGAATGAAGCTCTACAGCAGGTGCATGTTGCAAAGGTCCATGTTTTTGACATGAAATGCATGCTTTGGCATATTCAATGCAATTCTGCATCATTGTTGGCCAGAAATATCCATACCTTTTTAGAAGCCATCTCATCTTAATTCCAGCTTGATGTGCTCCACATATGCCTTCATGAGCTTCTGCCATAACCAGTTTCGCATTGTCCTTATCAAGACATCTTAATAGTAGCCCATCTGAAGATTTTCGGTATAACTCGTCTCCCAATATTACGTACTTCTGGGCTTGTCTCCTCAGCTTTTGATCTCTTGAATCAGGATTTTTCAAGTATTCCATAATGGGCTGCCTCCAATCCTTTTCTTGGACCACCTCACTGATCGCTATCGGTATTTCTCTGTGTTCAATAGAAGGTACCGATAATGTGATAATGGCTGTAACATTAGCCAATTCTTTTGATATTTTATAACCAGAAGCCATCTGTGCTAATTCGTTGGCTTCGTAATTGATTTCTCTTTTGACATGGACTATGTCATATTCTCTAAATTGTTCCAACAGCTTCTTGGCTAAATAATAATAGCCAATCAAATTTTCATTTAAGCACTGATATTCTCCTTTCAGTTGCTTCACCACTAACTGTGAATCACCAAATATTTTGATGAATTGTGCTTCCAATTCAATCAGTATTCCTAAGCCGATGATTAGTGCTTCATACTCAGCTTGATTATTTGAGCATTCAAAATCTAATTTACAAACACACCTTGTAAGCTCTCCGGTGGGAGAAATTATCATCAAACCAGCTCCAGCCATACTCTTAGCACATGATCCATCAAAATACATAGTCCATGGTATAACTTGACTGAAGTTCTGTTTATTTTCTTCCATTTGCAAACATGGGTATTCGGTAAGAAAGTCAGCAACAGCTTGACCTTTGACTGCTTTTATTGGTACGTATGCCAAATCAAATTCAGACAAGATAAATGCCCACTTGGCTATACGCCCTTTTATAACAGGCCGTGACAACATATATTTTATCACATCGGTCTTACCAAGTACATGTACTGTAGCTGGCAACAAATAATGTCTTAACTTCATACAAGAAAAGTACAAAGATAAACATAATTTTTCTATCGCGGTATACCTTTTTTCAACATCTGTCAATGTCCTACTTAAATAATATACCGCTTGTTCTTTTTCATTTTCATTCTCTTGTGCCAGCATACTCCCGATAGTTGAATCGGTAGTAGACAAGTACAACTTTAATGGCCTGCCTGCTTTCGGCGGCATCAATACAGGAGGATTTGTCAAATAAACTTTGACAGCATCAAACGCTTTCTGCTGTTTATCTCCCCATATAAACTCCTCCTGATTTTTAAGACGCAAGAGCTGGGTCATTGGTTCTATCTTCCCAGATAAATTTGCAATGAATCTTCTGAGAAAATTAATTTTCCCGAGAACCATCTGCAACTGCTTCTTTGATGTAGGAAGAGGAAGCTCTATAATAGCCCTTGCCTTATTCTTGTCAATCTCAATTCCCCTTTGGTTAACTAGGAATCCCAAGAAATTCCCTGCTCGTACTCCAAAGGTATACTTAGCTGGATTCATCTTCAATTTGTATTTTCTCATCCTAACAAAAGCTTGCTCAAGATAGTCCAAATGCTCTCCCTGACTTGATTTGATCACAACATCATCAATATAAACTTCCAAGAATTTACCAATCATGTCATGAAATATGAAATTCATTGCTCGCTGGTAAGTAGCTCCTGCATTTTTCAGCCCAAAAGGCATCACTGTCCACTGAAAAGTCCCGATAGCACCAGGACATCTAAACGCTGTTTTCGGGACATCTTCTTTAGCAATAAATATCTGGTTGTAACCCGAATGACCATCTATTAGAGATAACATCTCATTTCCCGATGCCGAATCTACTAACATGTCTGCCATCGGCATCTGATACTCATCTTTTGGAGTGGCATTATTAAGATCCCGAAAATCAATACAGACTCTCAGTTTTCCATTTTTCTTTTTTACAGGAACTATATTCGAAATCCACTCTACATACCTGGCTGTCTCAATGAATTTTGCTTTCAGCAGCCTTTCAATTTCTTCCTTGACTTTGTCAACCACATCTGGAGCAAACCTTCTTGCTAACTGTTTATGTGGACGAAATCCTTTCTTAATAGGAAGACGATGTTCTACAATATCTCTTGACAAACCAGGCATTTCATGGTAATTCCATGCGAAGCAATCTTTGTATTCTTTGATCAAGTGGATTAAATCTTCTTTCATGCCCCCTTGCAGAAAAGCACTCACGTATATTGGACGAAAACACCCAGGTTCTCCTATATCAACTTCTAATAATGGGTCCTGAGCTTCTGTTGATCTGTTGTCTTTCTTGATTGGTGACTCTTCCCATTCGTCAATACAATCTGAAACTTCAGCACTCTGCTGGGTCTTCTCTGCCAAGTATGCAAAGTACCTTTCACAAACTTCTTGCAATAAGGGCTCGCTTTCCATAAAGAGTATGTAACTCCTCTAATGCCAAGCTAGACTTGGGAATCCACTCAGTTTTCATATTCCCAAAGCGGCAATAAGCATAGGATCGTGAATCTGCTTTCGGTACTCCAATGACATGTCCTCCATGTGAGTATTCTTGATGATCTTGATGAATACCAGTCAACCCTATTGTAGCAAGTCCCGAATCAGCCTCAATGTACTCTACTCCCTTACCATTCCAAAATGCCAGAACCTGATGAAGAGTCGAAGGTACACACTGATTAGAGTGTATCCAATCTCTTCCAAGCAACAAGTTGTACGAACCATCAGACTCTATCACGAAGAAAGTTGTCCTTGCTGTTTTGGATCCTATGGTTAGGTCTAGTACAACTGCCCCTTTGACTTCGGTAACTTCTCCTAGGAAATCAGACAGCTGAACATTCGATGGAATTATTTCATCATCATCTTTTCCCAACTTCTTGAAGTACCTGTAAGATATGAGATTCAAGGTAGCTCCTGCATCTACAAAGATCTTACCGACAGCTTGACCATTGATTCTACCTGAAATAACCAAGGATCTTAAATGTCTAGCCTTGTCTGAGGGTACTTTATCAAACCTTATCATTTCTTTATCAGAGAATTCGAATTCTGCCATTGCTATTTCTTTCTCTGAGATATGCTCGAGTTCTTCTTCTACTACTGAACAAGCCCCATATTCAGCTGGAAGCTTAGCATGGACCATGTTGATCCTCATTGGCGAACGATTCTCTTTCGGCATTTTGGAATGACCAGCTCGGCAACTCTTATCATCTTCTTCCGACATCTTGAGATTCAGATTCTTTTGTTCTATTTTGACTTGATGCTTCGGATTAAGAGCTACCTGGAATTGCCCAAAATTAATTGTTTGGGAGACTTGTTGAACCTCTTTCCCTTTTTTCACCTCTTGATGAGAACTACTTCCCGAATCATATACAGAATTTTTCTCTGGTTTGATAAGTTCTTTATCATCAGGGTTTCTCCTCCAAACCCAATTTCCTCTAGATCTAAAAGATCTGGTTGGAGGAATCTGTGATGGCGTTCCTTTGTCCCGACGATTCTCGAAATCCCTCTGTCTGCTTTTCATTCGCTGAAATCGCCTTTTTGCAGTTCGGTAAGATGCTTGCCCCGGCGGTTTAGCCAAGGACCATTTTCCTTCAGGAGGATCGTGTGGGATCTTAATTGTTTTTGTCTTCGGAACTTCATGGGGAATTGATGGTGGTGGATCATCAAATTCATCTCCCCAACCAGATGGTTCCACAGGTAATGACGGGGTTAAAGACTCCTTCGTGTCTCCATAGTACACCACATAATCAAATTTCCCACTAGGCTCTCCAAGCAATCCTACTTTGGGATCCCCTTCTTTATATCGCTGCCATAAACTCTTTTTCTTCTCAGGCTTTCGTGGGGTTTCCTTTTCCTTATGAGATTGTGTTTCAACTCCTTGAGTTGAAGGAACTTGTTTTGGTGGATCGGGGCGAAATTCCCGCCTCTCAGACACTTGTGTTGACCGCCTTGATTCAGCTTCTTGACTTCTTGATTGTGCCGAAACGTTTTTAGTTACCACAATCTCAGACTTTATCTGTGGTCTGCCTTCCCGACGGACAAATGATCCCGATCTGTATCTTTCCCTTGTTCCTCTCAGGAACTTCCCAATGTTGATGACTTAATTCTCGTTGGCAACGGGTGCACAATTGTCTATTATCATGCCTCGTAGACTCACGTACATTAACCATACTGATCATCTTCGGGAAAGGATCCGTGTCTACTTCCATTGGAGCCTTGCCTTTGTCTTCAGCGAATTTAATTTTGCCTTGACGAATCGCTTCCTGGATTGTCTTTCTAAAAACAATACAATTCACCGTATCATGAGTCTTGGAATGATGCCACTTGCAATACCTTTTGTCGGTAATCTCTTCCTTGGATGGTATTACCTGTCCCTCAGCCAACTTGATCATTCCATCTTTCAACAACAAGTCAAATATCTCATCCAACTTGTAGATATCAAACGAATAATTACTCGTCTCCTTGGCTTTAAACTTGGACACATCTCTCACCTTTGCTGGTTTCAAAGCTGGGCACACATATGGTTTTTCAAGTACCATAGTTGCTACCGCTATCTCATTCTCTTCTTCGATGAAGTCACTGTATTTGGTACTTTCAACCGATGCTATTGTCTGCCGATTATCCTTCGTCGGCTTCTTATCTTTATCCTTCAGCAGATGCTCATACTTAGAAACCCGAGCATTTAATTGAAAGAGATCATCAAAAGCCTGGCCCTCAAATCTCTCCTTGAGATTAAACTTCAGCCCATTAAAAGCCAAATCTGTAAATTCCTTTTCAGTAAGAGAAGTCAAACACCGATTCCTGGACTTCTTAAAACGAGCAATGAATTGATCTACTGTCTCAGTGCCATACTGGCACATCCTGGCCAAGTCGGCTACTGTTACCTCTGGTACTGTTCGGTAAAACTGAGAATGGAACTGTCTCTCCATCTCAACCCACGTCTGGATAGAATTTGCTGGCAAATTCGTATACCAAGTGAATGCTGTCTTTGATAATGACAATGGGAATAACCTTAGCCTTAAATATTCATTTGTTCCTGCCTCTCCACATTGTGCTAAAAAACGACCTACATGCTCCACAGTTGACTGGTCTTCTTCACCTGTAAATACAGCGAAATCTGGCATTTTAAATCCCCTTGGATATGGAATGTTATCCACCCAATCGAGATGTGGCTTCCTGTACACAGGTCTTGGTGTGCCTCTCTCTACCCCCAATTGTTGCATTACCAATTCTGCAACTCTGTCTGGATTCCATGGCCTTAAGTTCTGTTGGCCCAACCAAGGATCTTGCCCCCTAGGATCAACCTGCTGAGGTCTGTTCATTCCTTGTTGGTCCATATTGAAGTTAACAGGTGGTGGTGGCCTGTAGAGAGGATTTTCCACCACTTGTGGATATGGTTGAACTACAGGTGGTCTCATGGGATCGAAGTTAGGAACGTTCGCTGGCGGAGGCATGTTCAATACTGGTGGATGATTCGGGATCATGGGATTGATCACATTAGCATCAGTAAGGCCAGTTTGAGGGAAATTGTAACCACTCACACCATTTACCAGATTTGCTGTTGTAGGATTTTCTGGCCTCGGTATAATCCTTACCGGAGGCTGCAAATTCGATCCTCCGCTACCATTATACCCAACATTGGGATGTCCCGATGCTGGTGGAAATGGTATCGTACCGGGAAGATTTACATAAAAGGGAGGAACTTGAGAGGATGAACTAGGACGCGATATTACCTCGTTTATAGCGTTAATCATCATAGGCTTTATCACATCTGAGACATGCTGCACCATATGGTTAGTGAGCTCATTCTGCTGTTCCTCAAACATTCTTCTCATCGTGGCTATCAAAGTGTTGTCAGGTGCCAACGCATGGACTTGTTCTTCGTTCAATTGCCGAGGAACATCAGCATTGTGATGTGGTACGTCCTCATTTGCTGCCGAATGCTCTGATCGTGCTCCATCATCTGGATTGTTGATGTTGCCAACTGGTACTCCATCTGATTGACCTCTGGTTCTAACCATTTCTCTTAATCTTACCACAATGGTCCCACCAGGCGTGCCAAAAAGATGTTCGCTCGTTTTTGCAACAAGGAATATCTTTCACCGAAATTCAGTCTTCGGTTTTTATTAAGAGGGTTCTGCGGCTCAACTCTCGAAAGGAAATTTTAATGAGAACACGGAGTAACACAAATGGAAGTGAAATGGGTATGAAATTAGTGGATCGAATGTGGATTTGAGATCAACAAAGGTTCAGGTTACGTTACAATACTCCTACTAAAGCAGTAGAAAGCTTGAAACTAAACTAGAGTTGTAGAAACTCTAAATGCTGGAAAGGAGAATACAGGAAAGTTAAAGTGTAGAAAACTTGAGTTCTTTTGGATGTGTGTTGATCTGTCTCCTTTCTCTTCTCTTTCGATTATTTATCATTCTTTGGCTTTGCATAACCGTTTGTCGGTTATTTTCTTGCATTCAAACTCTGAATCTTGGCGCCTTCAATAACTTCCCACTTGCCCACGTTTTATCCGCCAAAACTTGATCTTCAACTGTCAATATGGCTTTGAATTTTGAATCTTTTCCAGCAACTGCCGTGAACTGTTCGCATCCACTATCCGGATTTCTTGCTCGTAACTTCTTGCTGACATGGCTAGCTTGGCCATCCTGCGATTCCTTTTGTCTTCATATTCCTCTTACTGCTGATCCTCTATAATTTCGGTATGTCCAGAATCTTACCGAATTTTGAAAATCAGTGGTCCTGTTTTCTTACTTCCCGAATATCGGGTTTAGTCTTCTAGACATTTCGGTATGTTGCAGCAAACTTACCGAACTTCTCAGAGTAGTTTACTATTCCCGATTTACCGATTTTCGGGACACAATGATACTGAAGTCCATTCGGTAACTCTTTATTATTTGGTGTCAACAATTGACCTTGCAGACAGAGAGAGAGAGAGAGAAGAGGACAAAGATTCGAAGTCAAAGAGTTCAAGAAACGTCGAAATTTCATTTCACATTCAATCAATGAGAAGAGAAAAGCAAAACAGAACAAAAAAGAGTGCGCTTGATCAAAGGGCAATCTCGCTTTTTTTTTTTTTTGTGTGATTACCCGCTGTTAATCAACATTTCATCATGTACAGAACTAAATTCATAGCCAAACAGAGCAAAATCGAAATACCCGAAAAGGGAAAGAGAAAAAAAATCCAAAACCCCACCAAATCGAATCCCATCTACCAATCAAACTCGAGCGAGGAGAGGACTCCGACAACTATCTAGAAATCCGACATCCCCGTCGTCGTCGTCGCCGTCGCCGTCGTCCCCGCACTCGTACACAGATCCCACCAGTCTCAGCTGATCTTCCAAGTACCTCTGGAGTAACACCCCGACCTCGCTCTCCCCGCCGCCCCCGCCTCCGCAGCGCCCCTCTTCGCATCTCCGAAGCCTTTCGGCCGCCTCCTCCTCCTCCTCGCCGCCGCCCTCGTCCCCCGATCTCCTCTTCCGGCAGCAGAGCCGGAGGCAGAGCTCGGCCGCGCAGAGCAGGGGGAAGGCTGCGCAGAGCAGGGGGACGAGCAGCGGGGAGCAGAGCACCAGCAGCAGGCAGCGGCGGCTCCGGTGGCGCGCGCCGAGCCACGTGGCGACGGCTAGCATGATCCTCGCCGTCGGTAACACGGGCGGTCGGCCAATCGCGGTCGGAGGGCGGCGGTGGCGGGGGGATCCATGGGGCGACCGAGAGTCATGGGGAAGGGAAGGGAAAGGCGTGGCTTTGGGTTGGGAGAGAAGCATTCGAAGCCCACATGAGCCGAAAAGTATTTTTATAAGTGGGCGGACTATTGAGCGAGTCTTAGCTGTGTTCGTCGATTCTATTCTAATCACATTGATCCCCCCCTTTTGTTAATTAACTGATTAATTAATTGGAAGGGCGCACTAAACACCGTATTATACTCGAATACGTTCTTCTCGAGAAAAACATAATGGGTGTACCCACTTGAAAAATATATATATAACCGTCCTGGTAATTTTACACGTCATAACTTTTTTTTTGTCGAAATGAGCATCGAGTCCAGCTCAAGTCGAGAAGCAGTTTGGTCGATTCAATTCCTGATTTCCAGAATGCTCGGTTTAAATTTTTAGTTCTGGATCAAAATCAGGGTATTTTTAGTGGAATGATCAAGATAGGGTCATTTAGACACATCGAATGTTGTTTGACCAGAGAAACAATTCGATGGATTCAATTCTTAATTTCAAGAAAACTCGAGTCAAACTTGGATTTGTCTCGCCTCTCAAACTGTTCTTCTTACCTCTACTAATGGCTAATGATTAGCAATATATAAACTGTTTTTTCCTACCATAGTAAATAGATGAATTCAAGAATCATGTTTATTACGCTAAACAAAATAATAAAGCACTGAAATTACATAGTGATGTGTTTTCAATGGTAAGTTCTCCACTAGGCATTGAGATGAAACCAACATTACAGGCCCAAACCTTTTTGAATTTGCCATGCTTCCCCACTTTCAAGCCCAGCTTTTGTATAGTGATGGGCCGACGCCTCCCGCTGGATCCGAACGAACTTGAGAAAAATTTGAACTGAAACGGAATGCTCCAACACCTATAAACATTCAAATAACCAAATGAACCGCTGTGCAATTTTAGGTTTAGAAATTGCAAAGTTTGTGTTGATCGTATGACTTCTGCTTTTGACTTTCGACATTTTATAGATGTTGGAACTTGTGCTTTCGAATTTTTTTTTGTTGGGCTCAAAATACTCGAGACATTTCGAAATACTCAAACTTTGACATCCAGATATTGCTTTTCTTGAAACTTAAATAAAGTGCTTTTTCTCAAAAGTAAATATTGAAAGTCATAAGTGAAAGTCGGATAGAGCCGATAAGCGCACTCAAATAGGCCCATTTTCGATGTTTCACAAAAGAAGAGGAACTAAGCCAGATCTTGGGTAGAGCTGAGAATATGCCTAAAACCGACCAATCTGAAACCTAGTCTTGAGTTAAGAATAGATGATGGTCGGTTTGTTCTCGACGCTTGGTTGGGAAATAATCCACCCGAAAATTGATCATCCCTAACCTATCTTGGTACCTCTTTTAACTTATAGCAGAGAACTCGTGATTGGTACATTTCATAGGCACCAAACTCTTTTGTCAAACTTCAACCAAAAAAACTAAAAAACACTCTTTTGTCAAAGATAAATAATTAAAGGGCATGTTGTGTGGAGCAATTTGAGCTCCACACGACTTTCACCTCAAGCTACTATTAGGTTCAATGGTAACATCGAGCCTCTATACGTAATATCTCTCTTTCATTCATGTTTTAATATTATGTCACTGCAATGACCATAAGAAAAATTATAAATAAGAGATTGAAGTGCCGTTATTTTTCCAAATAAGGCCATGAAGTGGACACTATTTCAAATAGGGGCATGAAGTGGCCATGTTAGTCTCAACGGCAAGCAAAATCTTTCGGATGGTCAATGGCATTTTCGTCCTTTACATTTTTTATTTTATTTTATTTTTTTCTTTTTTGATTGTTTCTTTCCTTTTTGCCGATGGCCGGTCTCAGGCGATGGTTGACCACCATCGATGCCTGGAGAGAGCCGGGCGAGGCCGCCACTTCGCCATATCTGGTCTGGGCAAGGGCCGCAACCCTCGCCGACCGCAGCATAGAAAAAAAAAAGAAATGAGAAAACAAAAACAAATTATAATTAAAATCGTCTTTGAATGAAAATGCCGTTGATCCGTCGGAATATTTAGCCGGCCGGCTAGGTCGGGCCCTTATTCGAATCAAAATATATTTCAGCCCTTTATTTAAGAAAATAAAAATAATTTAGGCCTTGAATTTCTTGGGTACATATGGTGGAGTGAGCCACAGCTTAATCTTTCTCGATCACCTAACCCTTGGCTCAACATACTCCGCCCACCCGTAGGGCTATATATAGACCTTCTTTGATAGCCTCGAATTTCCTCAGTATCCGAAGATGTGACCCTACGGGATTGTTTTCCTAGGACGTGGGTGCAACTGTCGGCCTAGGCCTACTGCCCATGCTGCGTTTTCGCTAAACTCTCGGAGACGTGGTCGTTAACATAAGGGATTTTGAAAGGAGAGAGAGAGAGATCGCGTAGAATACATCAAATTTTTTTATATATAGATAAGTCCATTGTAGCGTCTCTAACAATGCCGTCGAAGAAATATTTTCTTACATCACTCATGTTAGCATTCACGAAATTTGCCAAAAATGAGCGTATTGCCCGACGTATCGGAGCAAGGGGCGGGCAATCCATAGTGTCCGAACGGGACGCGTGGACCGAGAGCACTAAAACGAAGATTGATTCACGGGTGAACAATAAATGTAGGTGGAGCATCGATAGCAAGTGCATGTGGGGGACGAGAAAAAGAGGGAGGCCCGCAAGGGTGTGAGCTACGAGTATAAACGAACCAACGTGTCTTTGTGCGATCGTAATGCGAGAGAAAGACATGTAGACGTCAGCTTGTGATGAACTCAAGCCCATGTACGAGGTGCATTTACGGTTAGATTTCGTGAGATGATAGCTAATTATTTTAAAATCTTAAACTGTTAGATGAAAGCGCGTTTATAATATTTAGTTATTCCACCACTCTCCCTCGTGCTTATTTTGATCTATTTTATTTTGCCTAGTACTAAGAGTGAAAAATATTTAATTGGGAAGGCAAATGATACCTGAAAAGATTTGAGCTTTTGATTTTTTACTTTGATACTATATGAGATCTTGTGGGATCACTATCAACTGTTCTAGAAACTTGAGCTGTTCGATGAAAGCGCGATTGTTTCGCCATAAATGTCCGCAATGAAAGATGTCTGACCGAAGGTTTGGATCCTCAGTCTTGATGTTTAATTGGGTTCTTGTGAAGATTCCGGATGGGAACTAACTATGCGAATAAAAGATAAATTGAACAATAAAGATAATTGGTACAAGATAGTAAGAGCAGATAATTTAAATTGCACAATAAATTTGATAAGTGTTATTAATTGTGGATCTTTCATAAGAATTCTTCTCCGACTATTTATAGCCAAATACGAAAGATAGCCGTCAATAACGGTTACTTTCGTATATTCTATACTTAAATTTTCGGATAGGCTTCGGTGACTGCTCATCTTATTTAGCTTATCTACTCTGCTTATACTTGCGTAAAATCGAAGTATAAGTGTGGGCTCTCTAGCTTATCTACTCTGCTTATACTTCGGTTTTAAGTACCGATCTCGCTGAGGCTTCCTTTGTTCGAGTATCGGCCACAACATGTCTTTGGCTGCCGACATGTTATGAAGGCTCTAGGACTTCAAGCCCATGATGCTCCTTGGGCTTTCTGGCTTTCTCAAGCTCGGGCCAATTTTAGATGTGAACAACGGTTTAATATTTAGTATTCTATTGGACTCATCTAGCTGTAAGAGACGTTGATGAAAGGAAAATGCAAAGCGTCAACATTGGCAAAAGTATCAAAAAGTCTTAAATCTATTGTATTGATACCAATTCAGTCCTAAATCTTTTAATTAGACCAATTTAATCATTATCTTTTTGCATTGGTACCAATTCATTCATCCGGCCAATTTAGGCCGGAAATCGCTAACGTGGACGTCGACCGTTCTACCGGCTTTGGCATGGACAGTTATAAATTAATAGTTTTTTGAATTTTTTGAATTTTTCGTTTTCCTTTTGCCAATGGCGGTGAGGCCCCCCTTGCTAGGCTAGGTTGACCCTCACCCAGGCCAAGACGACCTAGGCAGAGCTCGCTAGGCTTCGCCCTCACCTAGGCAAGGCCTGATGAGGCTGCCTTGGCCTGGGCAAGAGTTGGCCTTGCCACTAGCTAGGGGGGCCTCGTCGGTGCGGCCGGGTAAGGCCTACCCTTGCTTGTGGATGGCAAGGGTGACCCTCGCCCAGGCAAGGTCAACCCTCGTCGATCATGACCTGCGGTCAGCGACCGATGACAGTCAAAAAAGAAAAAAGGGAAAGGAAGAAAAAACTTCAAAAAAATTATTAAAAAATATCCACATCAGCGTTGATCCTGCCATGTAAGGCAACCACCATCTACATCAACAATTTCCGATTTGAATTGGTACAAATGTAAAAATATTTAAGATTAAATTGATCCAATTAAAAGATTTAAAACTATCCATAGCGGCTATCTTCGATTTTTTTTTGGTTTTTTTTTAAGATCTACGTGCCACCTTGCTTTCTCGGAATATGCATGGTCACCGCATGAATGTAAACAGGGAATGATGCTTAGATCGAGCACACAATGCAGACACCCCAACTTTATAAAACATCTCCTTAAACTGCACTTCCAACGACACATTACTGAAAGCAGGTACATCAACGAAACCTCAACCGCCCTTGACCATGTATTAACATGGTCAAAGCAGACACCCACAGCTTATAATGCATGAGAATTCATCGGCTTCGGGAGGCGGCTCCATATCCGGGCCAACTCGGCTAGAGTTGTTGTGGAGGATCCGGAGTCTCCCAGAGCCTCGGCGGCCTTCTCTCTCATCGCCCAGCCCTTCTCTCTCAGCTCTCTCCCGCGCCCCGACTCCATCAGCTCTCTCACCGCCCTCTCCACTTCGTCCCCGCTCACGAATCCATCGCCGTCCCGTTGCTCCACACCGATCGCCATCTCCATGTGCCGCACCAGGTGGTTCCTGTTCATGTGCTGCTCCGCGTATAGCGGCCACGCCACCAGCGCCGCCACCGCCTCCAGCACCGAGTTCCACCCGCAGTGCGTCACGAAACCCCCCCACCGCCACTTGCGGGCCCACGACCTCACTACCATCCCCCTCGCCTTGGTCCTCTCCAGGAAACCCTCCGGCATGAGTGCCTCCAAGTCCACGTCGCCGCAGCTACCACCTGAAGGGTTGGACGGGTTCTTTACCACCCACAGGAACCGATGACCGCTCTTTTCCAGCCCGACCGCAATTTCCTTGATCTGCTCGACCGAGAACCTCCCACGGCTTCCGAAGCACAGGAAGACCACGCTTTTCCTGGGCTGCTTCTCCAGCCAAGACAGGCAATCCTGCTGACCGCCGACAGTGCTGTCGCCGGCACGTGACGACTCGTCCCCGATCAGGGGTCCGATGCAGTACACCGGCGGGGTCGGCGCGTCCGGGACGCATGCGCCGCTGGCGATGAGCTCCACCGCCTTCGGCTCAAGCGCTTCGAACGTGTTTACCAGAATCCCGTCCGCCTTGGTCACGTGGTCACAGAAGTAGCACACCTCCCCATAGGCCGGGTCGTCCTGATCGAGGGTCGGCTCCGGCATTTGGGTGGCCTTCAAGGACGGCAGGCCCGGGAAGTCCAGGACGACCCCAGCCTGGTCCTTGAAGCTCTTAGTCGAGCGCTCAAAAAGTCTCGGGAAATAGAGGAACGCGGCTAGCGCCGACGCGCCAGAGGTGTAGAAGTAGTACGTGGGGATGTTCAGCTCCTTCGCAATGGGCATCGCGGAAGTGCAGAAGAAGTCGATGATGAGCGCTCTCACAGTGGAGGCGGCGGAGATGTCCCATAGCGACTGGAGGACGTTTGAGGAGTTCTTGCGGATGAAGTCGATGTTGAAGTTTGTTTGAAAAAACAAACATAAATGCCTTTTGTTATGTCCCACGTGGGAGAAATAGGAGAGTGCAATTTAGTTTATATATTAGAATACTGTCATAGTATTTTGAAAAAAAGATGTGAGCAAGTGAGCTAAACTCCACCATACTCGCGTGAGGGAGCGCGATTATTAGGCGCACTTTGCACGCTTGCTCGTAATAATCGGCACTAATCAACAATCATATTCTTATTTTTTTTTCGAAATTAAATTTAATAAAAATTTAATTGTAATGTCCTAGTGAAACAGTGCGACTGTTCATTTAGGAATTGCGATTATTATTAATATTAATTTCGAATTTTAAATGATTAAATTTGTCCGACTTGACAGTTTAGACATGAAGAATTGCATCCGTTCGAGTTAACAATTTTAGACCTTCGAAAAGTTGCAATCTTTCATACAAAAAACCGTTTCTTGGAAATTGAAAAGGTGTGATCGAATAAACTGTTTTGGACACGAAGAGTAGCATGAGAATTAATTACTTTTCGGACGCGAAAAGGTGTGTTCATTTCTCATTATATATTCAAGTGTTCTGTTCATTTTTCAGAATCTCAACTTCCATTTTCGTTTTTCTCAGAAGATTCACCGCCATTGTTTCTAATTGTTTCCCTTGAGAGATCTTGGGGAAATATCAGAATTGCTATCTGCTATTCTCATCAAGACTTTGTTGTATCCTGGAGGATATTTGCCGAAACCATTAGTAACGTTGTGGGGCAAATAAATCCTTAAAAAGAGTGTTATCACGCCTCAAAGTCTGATTCTGTTGTTCATCCCATTCAGTCATATTTTCCAACAGTCGAAAGCCACAGCGGCGTGGCTCCGAGGCGGGTTGGCCGGGTCAACGGAGATGGGAGGGAGGCGGCGAAAGGTGATGGGAGGGTGGGAGCGAAAGACGGAGTCGATGTAGGAGGTGATGCTCGGGGAGTTGGGGAAGCCGACGATAAGGAGTACGGTGATGGCAAACTGGTGGCCGTGGCGGCGGAGGATGAGCTTGCCGAGCTCAACCGTGGAGATGACGTGGCCGATCTCGGGGAATGTGTAGAGGACGATGGTGTCGTCCATTCTCGTGTTGTGGGCCTTTGGGTTGGTGACAACTTTACTTCACTTGAATGTGCAAGGTGGCGATGATATAAAAGTAAGGGAGATGTGGTGTTGGGATATTGAGGAGGTAAGGTTAGGTCCTCATTTACTACACCGATTAATTAGGAAAAGCAAAGTCTTTCTTTGTTTTCAACGAGGTATAAAATCATGACGTTCTTTTGACGTGATCGCGAGAAGCTAAAAACTACAATGGTCCCAAATGAGCCTCTCTTTTATGCCCATTTCTCCTAGTTCATAACCCAAAATAAAAGGAGTAAAGGACTTGAAAAGAAAAAAATGCTAATGTGTTGTGAAGATTTAATATATTCTCTAAACTGTATTGCTATTATGGGCAATGAATTTGAAGTTTCCTCCGATGCAATAACCAAAAAGTAGAAGAAGAATAATGTTACTGAAAAACTAGAAATATTGGTCACCAAAAGGGGCACTTTTCATAAGAGATGTACAAGCAATTGATGCTGCATTGAATTTACTCACATGGTCACACATCCCATCCATTTAGAATGGGAAAAATTAACAAAAAAGGTTGTATTCTTGTTGAAATTGTACCAATTCAATTCTAAACTTATTAATTATAACAATTAAGTTCTGAATATTTTCACATTTTGCCAATTGAGACCTTTCAATCAACTTTGGCCGTTTGACATTGACAATGGCCGTTCACCGGCTTTCTAACATAGCGCGATCGATGCTGACGTGAAAATTTTTATTTGTTTCTATTCTATTTTTTTAATTGTTAAGGGCCGACAAGAGGCTACTGGCCACCTGCCCAGGCCCTGGTGAACTTTGCCGGCCACTGGGAAGCCCTCGCAGGCTACTAGGCGAGGGTTGCGAGTCCTCGCCAGACGCAGCAAGGGTCGCGGCCCTCGCCAAGTGGCTAGCGAGGGCTCGCTGCCCTCGCACTTGGCAGATGAGGGTCGTGAGTGCCCGCCTGTCAGAGCCCTCATAGGCCACTGGGTGAGGGCTCACAACCCCTCGCTAGCCACTCGACGAGACCCTCGCCGCGGCTGGTGATGACACGCAGCCCTCACTCAGAGGCCAACGGAGGTAATCGGGCCTCGGCTGGCGGCCTCCTGTCAATCCTTAACAATAAAAAAAAAAGAAAAAAAAGAAAAAAAGGACAAATATTAAAAAAATTCATGTCAGCGCCGATAGTGCCACTTAGGACGGCTGATGCCCATGTCATCAAGTGCTAGTCCAAATTTTTTGGATGAACTCAATTGGAAAAATATAACAATGTTTAGGACTCAATTGGCATAATTAAAAAGTTTAGGGCTGAATTAGCATAATTGCAATAAATTTTGAACTTTTTTGGTAATTTTCCCATTTAGAATGTAGACTTGTGGGTAAAAAAAGTATGTTGCTTCCTCCATGATCTTGAAAGAAAAATGAGCCTTAGACATAAGTAGGAAGAGGAAAGGGGACGACATAAAATATCACTTTCAATGTAAATCAAGCAATATAACGGAGATTACAACCACACTGAAGTCATTCAAACTATAATGACCTGGGCCCACCACTCACAAGATATTATTCGCTTTGGACACCCGGTCCTCACGATTTTGTTCCTCCGAGGGTCGCTCATACACCCCCTAGAAAACGCGTCTTGCAAGTTAAGGGGAACCCAATCCTTTATAAACCAGCCTAGGACTCCCCCTAAGCGATGTGGGACGGGGATGTCACATAATCCCCCCTCAACGGCACAGCGTCCCCGCTGTGCCCCGCGTACACCAGCGAGCGCCCACTGCGGCCCCACACGCTGTCGGGAGTCGGCTCTGATACCAATTATAACGACATGGGCCCACCACTCACAAGATATTGTCCGCTTTGGACACCCAGTCCTCACGGTTTTGTTCCTCCGAGGGTCGCCCATACAACCCCTAGAAAACGCGTCTTGCAAGTTAAAGAGAACCCAATCCTTTATAAACCAGCTCAGGACTCCCCCTAAGCGACGTGGGACGGGGATGTCACACAAACACTCTCAATGTCCCCTTCTCCCCCCTAATATACGATAATCCCACACATTACTTGCCATCCACACTTGCTTACGTAATAATCGCTCAATCTCGAAAGAGAACTATCCATTTCAACACAAGATTTGTCCTCGATGTCACGAAGAAGTAATCGCTCGAAACCAAACATGGCAAAAGGTTACTCCGATTTTTAGTGTAGTTCAACGAACCCAAAGAATAACTCAATCTGCCTGTTAATGGCATGACGACCAAAACCCCAAGTTGAAGAACATATATATGTTGCCAAATTTCGGAAAGGGCTTTGCTAGTAAAACAGTTTTTGGATGATTGTAAGAATAGCATTGTGTTGTGAGCCACAAAAATTTAAAAGAGTGGACCCCACAGCAAGTTTATACCAAACCTAATGGACCCCAAAAATATTGAACTCTTGGGACCATGGAGAAAGGCAATTGTCTTTTTATCAAATGGCGCTGTCCCCTCAATCTTGGTTCTTCGATTGGGGGCCGTAACAAAATTGGAGTTGATCATCACGAATGATTCGGTCGAAAAACCACTTTCAGATAAAGACGTTGGAAAAATATAGTGAATTAATGTGAAGAAATGGAATTGAATTTTAAGGCGTGATTTTTTATTTTTTTTTATGAAATTATTTGCCCAACAACGTTGCTAATAGTTACTGACAAAAAGCATCCATGGTAAAACAAAGTCTCGAAATATAAAATAGCAATTTTAATATTTCTTTAAGAACTCTCAAATGGGACACAATTGGAAAGAAGGTTGTATCTTTTTTTTGAAAGAAACGAAAATATGTGGATGTTATTAATTGAACAGAAAGTTTAGTAATTTATAGCGACAATGTTTGAACACGCAACTTTTCATTTTTCAAAGGTTAAGAGCGCGCATGATAACCATTCTATTTCTCTATTTCTGTTCCAAACCTGTTTCTGGAACAGGTTTGGAACAGAAATTCGTCTGGTAATGCAATTCTATTTTTCCGTTTCTGGAACAAATTTTTGTTCCAGAAATAGATTTGAAAGAGAAAAGAGAAGCTAAAAATTGTAGCTTCTCTATTCCAGAAACAGAAATGAGAAATAACCTACCAAAGCCCTTCGTTTTTTCTCAAGTCCTCATCGCACTCTCTCTGTCGCCCTTCCTTTGTCGGTCATCGCCCGTTGTTGCCAACCGCCGCCCACCGTCGGCCGTCGTCGACCCTCGCCATCGACCACCACCAACCTTTGCCGCCCACTGCCACCCTCTGTTGGCCGTCGCCGCCGGAGTAAAAAATAAATAATA
The DNA here is from genome assembly GCA_029784005.1 of Lenwebbia sp. NSW1173648. Classification (NCBI taxonomy): domain Eukaryota; kingdom Viridiplantae; phylum Streptophyta; class Magnoliopsida; order Myrtales; family Myrtaceae; genus Lenwebbia; species Lenwebbia sp. NSW1173648. The sequence goes on along the minus strand of JARCGZ010000009.1, from coordinate 24,505,297 downwards.
TTTTTTAAATAGTAAATAATATTTTCTAATAATAAAAATTATTTTTTAAAGAAATTTTAAAAAATTAAAAATGAAGTAAAAATTTTCCCTATAAGATTTTGTGTTAATAATATTTCAGAAGTAGAAATTTTCAACCGTTATCAAATGAACTTTTGTTCTAGGAATAGAAATTTTATGGTGTTATCAAACGCGTTTTTTTGCTAAAAAACTCATCCAGAAACTGAAAATAGAAAAATCTATCTCTAGCCTGAAATTGATTCCAGAAATAGAATGGTCATCATGCACGCCCTAAGAAGTTATGTCCGAACAACTTTTCAACAGTTAAAGAAATTATGTCCGAATAGACACAACCTTCCAAAAGTTGTAAGAACGCCTATAACCATTAGGCGGAATAAATATTCAAAATTAAAAATAATAAAAATAATTCTAATTCCTCTGTGAACAGTTGCATTATTTTGTTAGGCCACAATAGTTAATTTTTATAATGAAAACTTTCGAAATTTAATAAATAAAAATATAATAATCTTTGATTAGTACTAAGTGCGCCTATTATTCGGGCACCCGCACACGGTTATAGTAGAATCCACCCTACTTAGCCTAGGGTCTTCGTTTGAAAGACTAGAAAAACTTTTCACTAATACGTTGACCCCCACTCTCCCATTTTCAAACAAACCATCACAAAAGAAAGTGTGCCTTGCTGAAGAAGACGAGCGCTTGTGCAACTATTTACGCCGCTAACAAAGCGTGACAGCAGGTTTGGCCGTCTCGAAGCGAAGTTCGCCGAGTGCTCGGACTTGTCTTTGATAGCTTGCCATCGGAAAACAAGTGAAACACACGTTGAATCACGAGGACTTTGGTCCCAATGATCTGTCCCAAGTTGGAGCTTGAATGGTAAAATGGGAAGAAGAAGAATCGACATCTCGAGATGGAATTTCTTTCCTTTCGTGTATCTTTCCCTTTGCAGCATTGTTATTGTATGTTGGTGATGGATAATTTATTGGCATTTTCTCGTGGAAATTTATTTCACTATACCATGTATTATATAGCTCTAATCACAACGTTTACCGTTTCGATTAGCTTGGTCATGATTGTTGATTGTGAAATCATATATCTTTTCCAAAGAAGGTCCTTATGTAAAACCAGGCGTCGGTTAGGTTTATTTGGGTTCAAATTCTAATTAGAGAAGAATCATTGAATGACCAATGAATTTTTATTTTTGACCAAGGAAGGCTACGTTTAGTAACCTTTCTGCTCTCGGGAACAATTTCTGTTCAGAAATAATTTTTTTCTATTTCTATCCCTTTGATGAATTTCTGAGCAGGAGGGAGCGTTTGGTAACTGCACAAAATTTCTATTCTCAGAATAGAAAATCAACATAAATGCGTGGGTATGACCCTAAAAATTTCTATTCCCAATTTTTTTTCATTTAATTATAGAAATGTCAGTACATACTCAAGAATTCATGTTTGGATAAAACTGGACTTTTGTAAGGACTTAACTGATCGAGATATTCTAATATGGTCTCAAAATATACAACGTAAGAGGTAGTTAGGGTGTCAAAAATACCGGAGCCGGCCGGACCCAAATCAAGGTTTTTCGGGTCGAGTCAGACCGAGTAATGAGTAAATGATTTTGGGTAGTTTGACCGTTCGGGTGGGTATTTTTTTTTTTTTTTTGCACTTCTTCTTCTTCTTCCCTTCTCACCTGCATTTCAAAGAATTCTAAAAAAAAAAAAATACTATAATTATTCAAAAGATAATATTTAAAGATTCAATCCAAAAATTGATAATATATAACTTCGCCCTCCTTGTCGACTCCCACCACACCCACCTCCGATAAACAAAAAATAGGACTGAATAAAACTCAAGTGTTAACATAATTCATATATGTAGATACAAAGCATTTGAATACGAATTTAAGTGTTTTTCTGTTGTTGTCAATTCTTTCATGTTGCCAATGAATTTTTCGACACGTCTTCTATAAAATGTATCCGAGGGTGACCAGTATTTCTTTTAAATTTCTTTTTCTATTCCGGAGAAAAAAAAAACATAAAAACAGAGAAATAAACGCCGGGAATCATAACACCTTATGCATGTGTTGACTAATCTGACATCTGCTTTGGTTATAAGCTGCACTAAAGGGAGAAGAAGCTGGATGTCCATTTAAATTTTTCCAATTTAATCCTAATCTTTTAAATTTTGCTAATTTAATCTTAAACCTTTGCCCAAAATTCAAATGTAGTTTTTCTTATCAATTTTTACAAAATTGCTAAGGTGATGATCTAGTCATCATCGGCCATCCGTCGTGGCACACCGTCATGTCCACTGTTTCCGGCGAAAAATGGCAAAATTTAAAAGTTCAACACAAATGGCAGGCTGCCTCCGCGACAGCCGTCGGGAAGGACTGGCGAAGGTAGGCGGGCCTTGCCGAAGCTCGGCGACTCTCACTGGTCCCAGGCAATATCCAAATTTAGCCTATGCGAAATTTCTTTTCGATAATGTCACTAAAGATTCGACGTATAATTTCACGTGTATTCGACAACTCACGGCCCTCATCATACTTGGGTTCGCGTGTCATTCCACGTGCGCCCAATAACAGGCGTGCCAAAAGAGAATTCCACAAAATGAAAATGGAAATGAGCCAAGACCGCTCCGTGGTTCGTCTTTCGAAAGGTGAAAGGAAAAGGTCAAAACAATAAAATAAAAATAAAACAAAGTACAAGGAAACGCAAAGTGCGAGAAACCGAAAAGTACAGACAGATATTTGTCTCGGGGGGGGGGGGGGGCGTTGCTCCAAAGTGTCTATCGCGCATCAAAGTTGTGAGTTTGACACGGCGGCGGATAAAGACAAGAACTTTGTTGCAGTGCAGGGTTAGGCTTAGGCTTAGGCTTAGGCTTCATGAGAAGCGGCACGGCTCCATGTTTGGGCCAGCTTGGCCAGCGTCGTCGTAGAAGATCCGGAGTCTCCCATAGCCTCCGCGGCCTTCTCTCTCATCGCCCAGCTCTTCTCTCTCAGCTCCCTCCCCTGCTCCGACTCCATCACCTCTCTCACCGCCCTCTCCACTTCGTCCCCGCTCACGAATCCGTCGCCGTCTCGCTGCTCCAACCCGATCGCCATCTCCATCTCCTGCACCAGGAAGTTCCTGTTCATGTGTTGCTCCGCGTACAGCGGCCACGCCACCAGCGCCACCCCCGCCGCCACCGCCTCCAGCACCGAGTTCCACCCGCAGTGCGTCACGAAACCCCCCACGGCCTCCTTCCTCAGCACTGCTACTTGCGGCGCCCATGACCTCACCACCATCCCCCTCTCCTTGGTCCTCTCCAGGAAGCCCTCCGGCATGAGCGCCTCCAAATCCACCTCGCCGTTGCCCGAAGGGTTCTTTACCACCCACAGGAACCGATGACCGCTCTTTTCCAGCCCGACCGCCACTTCCTCGATCTGCTCGGCCGAGAACGTTCCCCGGCTTCCGAAGCACAGGAAGACCACGCTCTTCTTCGGCTGCTTCTCCAGCCAAGACAGGCCATCCTGCTGCCCGCCGACAGTGCTGTCGCCGGCACGCGAGGACTCGTCCGCAATCAGGGGCCCGATGCAGTACACCGGCGGGGTCGGCGCGTCCGGCACGCACGCTCCGCTGGCGATGAGCTCCACTGCCTTCGACTCGAGCGCTTCAAACGTGTTCACCAGAATCCCATCCGCCTTGGTCATGTGGTCACAGAAGCAGCACATCTCGCCGTAGGCTGGGTCGTCCCGATCGAGGGTAGGCTCCGGCATCTGCGTGGCCTTCAAGGGTGGGAGGCCCGGGAAGTCCAGGACGACACCATTCTGGTCCTTGAAGCTCTTAGTCGAGCGCTCGAAAAGTCTCGGAAAATAAAGGAACGCGGCAAGCGCTGACGCGCCAGAGGTGTAGAAGTAGTACGTGGGGATGTTCAGCTCCTTGGCTATGGGCAGCGCGGTAGTGCAGAAGAAGTCGATGATGAGCGCTCTCACAGTGGAGGCAGCAGAGATGTCCCGTAGCGACTGGAGGACGTTGGTGGAGTTCTGGCGGATGAAGTCAAAAGCCACGGCGGCGCGGCTCCGGGGCGGGTTGGCCGGGTCAATGGAGACGAGAGGGAAGCGGCGGAAGGAGATGGAAGGGTGGGAGCGAGAGATGGAGCCGATGTAGGAGGTGATGCTCGGGGAGTCGGCGAAGCCGGTGGTGAGGAGGACGGTCATGGCGAACTGGCGGCCGTGGCGTTGGAGGATGAGCTTGCCGAGCTCGACCATGGAGATGACGTGGCCGATCTCCGGAGATGGGTACAGGACGATGGTGTCCTCCATTGTTGTTGCTCTTTGGCTTGGGTTTGTGGTTGGAGACAACTTCCCTTGACCTAAATATTGCGAAGTGGTGATGATGACTAGTGCCTCATGGATGAGAAGGATGGCTCATGGCGTGCATCACGTTCTTTTGCCTTTTTGCCATAGCTCGTGGCTTTTTGGTTCGACAGTCCATCTCTTTTAATTCATAATACGAAGAAAAATATTTTCTGAGGGTACTGTCAGAGATGGTACAATTTCAATCGTAAATCTACACATCATCATTATATATTTTGCATAAAATACTTACTAATTGAATGATTATGTAGTAAAAAATAACCGACAGTACTGTCAGACTGTCAGATTAATAGATTTTTAATACAAATATCAAAGGAGTAATTGATTTATTTTTTTATGGATAGGAGTAAATGACTTGAAAGAGAAATGTTAAATATGTTGTGAGATTTAATAACTCCTCTAAAACTATGTGAGTAAAATAAGCCGTCATCAATAGTAAAGTGTCCAACACAAAAAAACCAAAACAAAATGTTACCGAAAAACTATAAATGGTGGTCACCAAAACTGGCACATTAATCAAGAGCTGCATAAGCGATTGACGTGCATTGAACTTGCTCACGTGGTCGCGCAACGAGAAAATATTGGATACAGACCTGGTAAGTGGTCCAGACAATCATTCATTATGCGACACGTGGCGCGCAAGGGCTCACAATCAGAAAAAGAGAAAATTTTCTCTCTCCTCTCTCTCTCTCCACCGTCTGCCTCTCTCTCTCGCGTTGCATCGCGGCCGGAAAATCGAGAAGACGTCGGCCGCCCTGGCCAACGGAGCTCGAGCTCCACATCTATGGCGGCTGCGACCTTCGCGGCCAGGACGTCGATTTGACGAGCTCACGCCACCACGGGCGCGGAGCTCGAGCTTCGCGGCCAGGGACCCAGAAGACGTCGGCCACGGGCGCGGAGCTCCAGCTCGCGGCCGCCATGGCCACGGACCTCGAGTTCTCGAGCTCGCGGCCGCCCTGGCCATGGACTTCGAAGGGACCCAGAAGACGTCGGCCACGGCCTCGGAGCTCCAGCTCGCGGCTCGCGGCCGCCATGGCCACGGACCTCGAGTTCTCCAGATCGCGGCCGCCTCGAGCTCGACAGCCATGGCGGCCGCGAGCCGTGAGCTCGAGCTTCGCGACAAGGGACAGAGAAGACGTCGGCCACGACCTTGGAGCTTGAGCCCACGGCTCCTGGCCGCCATGGCCACGGAGCTCGAGCTCCACAGCCATGGCTGCCGCGAGCAGCTCAGTGATCGGGGACGGAGAAGACGTCGGCGAACGAAGGGACGGAATCCATCGGCAGCGAGCCAGTTGCCGAAGACTCCGAGTGTGCTCTTCGCCGCGGCCGGTAACGGCGGTGGCTCGGGCTCGAGGTCGGAGAAGGGAAAATAGATCAGCCGGAGTTGGGAGGTCGGAGAGGTCAGGTGAAAGAGAGAGAGGGGCAAGAAGAGAGCGGTTTCTTCTTCGTTTTTTTTCTGACTGATGGGCCCCTTGTGCGCCACGTGTCACAAATGAGTTGTGATCTGGACCACATCAGATTTACCACATCTGTACCCAATATTTTCTCGTATCGCAACCCCATGCATATTATATATCACGCAATAATCTAGGTTGAAATTGTTTGACCAAGACCAGATCCCACTGGTTCATGTTGGAGCCAACCCAGTTTCAGACCGAGGGTATATGTTTAGGTGCAAAAGCACGTGCCGCCTTCACGATCTTGAATGAGACCCAATTGGAAATCAGTCGATATAGGGAGAGCAAAATCATGCTAAAGTGGTTTTTTTTTTTTTTGTGGTAAATTCAAAAGCATGCTAAAGTTTGTAGATTAGAAATTCTTGAAAATTATTTGAAAGTCCAACCTTTAAGATAACAGATAGAGAGAGATTGCATTAATACAATGCTTATATAATCTTAAGCAACGTGGGATTCAATAATATACAATTTGATAGAGACATATTTGAGTGAGGAAATTGCAGTGCCACATAGAACGTCCGGCCTTCACGGCAGCGATTTTCAACTAAAATTGATAGATAGACTCAATTGGCAAAACGTGAAAATATTTAGAACTCAATTGATACAATTAAAATTCTAAACAAAAACGCAATAAATTTAGGACTTTTCAAAATGATTACAAATGGGAACAAACTAAGCTAAAGTCTAGTGCTTTCCAGATTGGTACTGTGGGCTTTACAACTCTTCTTGCATCGAAAGTTTTGGCCGTTTTCCTGCCCACCACATAGATTGGTGTCGCCTGTAAGTCGATCCTTAGATACAGGAGAAGGCCAGCTCCAATCATTTTTCTCTATCGCAACTAGGAGAGAGCAACCGGGTTAAGAGAAGGGCATAGAACCGAATCGAACAGGCCTTAATCGACCGGGTCACACAGGGACTGGGTAGGTCCAGGTATAAATTAGGGGGGAAATTTGTCAAAAAAGTCCTAAACTTTTCACACTTTTGCCAATTCAATTCTAAACATTCTAAATTTTCCGATTCAGTCGTATTCACCGGAAATCGCTGACATAGACACTGGGTGTCCTATGTGGCACCGCTGGCACCGACGTGGATAATTTTTAATAATTTTTTAATACTTTTATTTAAAAAATCAATTTTTTTCTTTTTTTTCTTCTTCTCGGGCTTCAAGGCCGGCGGCCCCGCCGAATTAGGGCCGACAGGGGTCGCTGGTCCCTGGGTGAGAGCCGGTGGGGGCCGGCGACCCTCGCTCGACCGCGGGGGAGGGACTGCGGCCCTCGCCCAAGGTCCGTCGAGGGTCGCCGGCCCCCGCCAACTCTCGCCAAAGGGCCAGCCCTAATTCGATGGGGCCGTCGGCCTCTGGATCAGAAATAAAAAAGAACAAAGAAAAAAGATTGAATTTTTTTAAAAAAAAATTGGAAAAGATATTAAAAATTATCTACGTCAACACCAGCAGTGCCACGTCAGCGATTTCCAGTGACTAGGACTGAATCGGCAAAAGGTGAAAAGGTGTAGGACTAAATCGGCAAACTTAAAAGGTTTAGGACTGAATTGGTAAAAATGTAAAAAGTTTAGGGCTTTTTTTTGACAATTTTTCCAATATTAGGGAACTCGTCTTGACCAGTTCGGTTTCAGGTTTTAAGGCCGGTTCTCGGGTTGAATTGGTTTTTAATTTTTTTTTTTCCTTTTTACTTTGTTAAAAAGAAAGATGAACATGTTTGACATGGAAGGCCGCGGGTTCAACAGGTTTTTAGTTTGTTTTTTCCTTACTTTGCTTTTAAACGTTTTCCTAAGATAGTAGTTACTTTACTTACAATTTGGCCGGTTCCAAATTAGACCAATTCCTGGGTCAACCCCGGAACCGGCTAGTTTGGTATTAGGCCGGTTTCAAGGGATATCAGTTCAAATCGGGAATCGACTATGACATGGTGCGTTCCAGATTCTTGGCTATCTAACAAGATCCTTAAAAGGGTTGATAAATTGATATAGCTTTGCCCATTCCCTAAAATGACGAGTAAGATTATTGAGCTCCATCTTAATTCATATAGCTTAACTAGCCGAAGCCTAAAGCTTAAACAAGAGCCCATTCAGGGGTGTGCAAGCCCATGTGGTTCAGCCTACGTCCACCAGGACTCCCATCTGATTGTTTCTCCACCCCTTGTTTCCACATTCCTCTCTTGACAGTTTTTTTTTTTTTTTTTCAGATCCTCCCATTTTTTCTCTCTTAACCTATCCGACCAATACATTTACCTTGCAAAAAGGAATTACATGTTCGAGATGCATTTTACAGCTGATGGGTCATTTGATTATTCGGGTAGTAAAGTTGAGTCGATACTCGAAAGGATCTCAATTCTAACTTGCGGGATAAATATTCTTCGTAGTCGTCGAACTTTGATGAGATGTATAGTTCAATTTTTTTTTCCATGAATTTCAAATGCGAGAATAGTAGTCCAATGCAGCCCCATGATCATGCCACATTAGTCATTTTGGGGACTTACATCTAATGATTTCATGATGAAATAAAGTTGTCAAATGGGTAATATCCTAGTTAGAGCGCATCAATTTGTTGAAAAAGTATAAAGATCACTTCACTCTATAGTTGAAATCAAAGTAGAGCAACTCAATTTGCAGACTGCATCGAAGTACAATGACCATGAAAAGAACTTAAATTTAATGCACATTCCAGAAAGAAAGAAAAAAATGCCAATCTTACGTTACACACCACGGAGTCAAGAGTTCGAGCCACGAAACCGTCACGAGCAGGTTCTCAACATGGAATGAGATGAGATGCCATACAAAAGCCACGGTATTCATTTCATGATGACTCGATCCATCTAAATGTTCGAATTTTCAGATTGGACATTCTCTGAAGTTGGGGAGGATACAACTCAAAAGGAATTTGGTGCAAACAACCATGCATTCCAAACTCACAAGCACAAAAGTACACAGACATCTCTCTCTCTCTCTCTCTTCTCTCTGTCTCAGCAGAGTATATTCTGTTGGAGATATGGTTGCCATTCTACAACGATTGAGTGAATCAATCTACGATTGAAATTGATTATGTATATTCTTTCTTTATTCTTTCCTTTCATTGTGCATACGTTTAGGGGTGAGCAAACTGAATCGGACTGGCTGGGTTAGTCCGGTCCTTGAGTTGGGTGGTCTGGTCCTCGATTCCATGGTGGATGGGACCGGACCGGACCGCTCATAATATATATACAATTAGAAAAAAATTAGAAAATTTTAAAGAACTAGTTAACCTGATTTTCTCATTTTCTGCTTGACACTCACTCCTCTCCTCTCGCTTGACGCTTGTGTTTTGCCTTAGCAACGCAGCTCTGCTCGGCGCTCGCTCCTCTCGCCTTCGCCTCTCCGCTTGCTCCTCTCACGGTCACGCCTCTCGCTCGTCGGTGTCATCGTTCTTCTCGCGTCTCGCAGCTACTGGTGAGACCTATCACGGCCACTGCCGTTGTCGACTCATTATTTTAGGATTATAAGTACTCATGTGATGATTGTACGATGGTCATGTGTATGTTTTATTAGGTTGGATGATTGAGATTGGAAGTTGTTAGTTTAGATCCAAGGGTTAGATTTCTATAAGCAGCTGTTGTTAGCAGTCCCATTGGGATCGGACCAGGATCGGATCGAACCGCCGGTCCCGGTCCCGAAAATTTGAGGACTAGGACTATCGGTCCGGTTTTCGGTTCTATACCGGAACCAGACCGGCCCGGACCATGCACACCCCTACATACGTTGTATTATATATTGAGTCTTGTACATGTAAAGAGATTCAAGTTGAAGGAATACAAATATATAAACTTCCCAACTTCTTCTTTTTCTTCATTTCATGTCATAGTATCAGAGCCTGCGTTTCTGGCCTTGCTTCCGCAATTTTTTTGATTGCCTCCCGTTTCCGTCATTCTATCCTCGTTCTTGCAGAAAAATACCAATCTGCAAAACAAGGTTAGCCATACGGTGTAGGAATCAATATTTGAGCAATTCTGCAAAGAAAAATCATTTTTCTTTACTGATACCATGTCGGAAAATCAATCATCAATGTCTGAGAAGAACCAGACTTCAAAAGAATTAACTTTGGAGGAAGTACCTAGTTCACTTCCACATCTAGACTCTCCCCTGGAGCAACCAGTCCAAACTCAACCCATTCAGTGGCATCATGTTCCAATCCAGCCAAGCCAAGGATAACCTATCCCGGGTCAACCCATCCTGTGGTTGCCTATCTAGGTTCCGCCCAACTCAGCCCCTAGGCAAGGATGGTTCCTACCGGGTCAGGTACCTGAACAGGGCACATCGGGTTTGGGAACGAATCCCTACCCGGTTCTCCAACCCGGGTTCATACCTTACCCTATTTCTGCCTCCAATGGTCACCCGGAGCCCGGCAATTCTCTGTACACCTCCATGGCCGACGGGCCGGAACTGCGGCTCATCGCCCAGCAACTGTCCGGTCCCGAAAATTCCTCAACATGGTCTCAGGCTTTTCGGCGAGCCCTAGTCACGAAGGATATAGACGGTTTCCTTGACGGAACTGTTCCGCTTCTGACCGATGAGCGTTTAGCACGACATTGGAAGAAATGCAATCAACTTGTCCGAACATGGATCGGAAATTGCATAGCCCCAGAGGTCGCGGCCGGACTTCCCCCGACAGAGGACTCAAAGACTATGTGGGAAAATATCAGAGAAATGTATGGGAAACTCGATCGGGCTCAACTTTTCTCTCTCACCCAGGTGCTATCGGAGTTAAAGCAAGGGAAAATGTCCGTTGCGGCTTGCTTTAACAAGCTCTCGGCACTCTGGAATGAACTAGAGATGGCCGAGGAAAAACTCGAAGGACCGGATTCAACACTACAACAGTATTGAGCCATAAAGGTAGTGGTGGCCACAGTTTCGGAACCGCCGGTTCCGGTTCATGAAAATCGGGAACCGGAACAGGAACCGGTTCGGGCCAGATTGTTTATTATTTTTTTTATGCCCTTTTTTCACGGTTCGCTGGTTCGGAACCGGCGGTTCGGAGCCGGTTCATGATTGGGAGAACCGGAACGAGGCTCGTATGCCACGGGCCGGTTTCGGTTTTAACCCGGGCCGGTTCTGGCTCAAATCGGCCCGTGGCCACCACTACATAAAGGAAAGAGAAAAGGTGACCCGTTTTCTTTTGATTTTGAACGACACTTACTTACCTTCATCACCCTTCATAATGTCCTTTATGTTCCCAAATTTCAATTCAATCTCATATATGTTTCCAAAGTCTGTGAAGAAATTTCTTGTAGTATTCCTTTCAATTCTAACAATTGCTTCTTTCAGGCCCTTTCGACTGGCAAACTGATGGGCTTGGGTAGCATTTCACAAGGGCTGTATTTTTGGACTAGCTTTCCCAAAAATTCTGATTTAACATGTATTCCCTTGAATAAGAAACCTTAATGTAATGCTGCTGTCAATGATAAAATTCTCCTTTCCCATCGGCGATTGTGCCATAGTGCTTCTTTTCCGTATCCTAAATGCCAAATTTGTCCTTTAGCAAAGCAATCACGCGTACCTTTTCCAACTAGTAAATCCCGTACTTCCAGTGTTTTTTCACTGATTCATGCTGATGTTTGGGGGCCCTATCACACCCCACATTGTGATGGATCTCGCTTATTTCTTACTATTGTAGATGATTACTCTCGTGCCACATGGGTCTTTCTTATGCAATCCAAGAGTCAAGTTCTTTCTCAATTAAAAGAATTTTTTCTCTCTATTAACGAATCAATTTGAGAAAACTGTTCAGCGCATTCGAACTGATAATGGACGAGAATTCTTTAATCATGAATGCGCAATCTCTTCTCTTCTCATGGAATTATACATGAGAGTTCATGTACCTACACTCCCCAACAAAATGGGATTGTCGAGCATAAACACCGCCATCTCTTAGAGGTTGCACGCGCTCTTAAATACCAGGCTTCCATTCCAGAAACCTTTCGGGGAGATTGTGTGGTCACGGCAGCTTATCTGATCAATCGCATGCCAACTCGGGTTCTCGACGGACAAACTCCATTTGAATTACTTTTTGGGAAGAAACCAGGGATTCATCATTTGAGAATTTTTTGCTGCTTATGTACGTTACTACTGTGGGCCATCGGGACAAAATGGGTCCCCGCGCCCGTCGATGCATTTTTATGGGGTATTCGACTCTCCAGAAAGGTTATCGTGTCTTCGAACCATCCACATGTAATTTCTTTGTGAGCAGAGATGTTGTTTTCCGTGAAGATGTATTTCCTTTTCAGGATAAAGAATCTTCACCTAAACATTCTGGCACAACGTCTGATTATCACCAATTTCTATCAGAAGAGGATTTATCTCCTAATCAACATCAACAATATATTCTTGTTGCACCTCTGGATCTTCCGGCGTCTTCTCCAGTAATAGAGAATGTTACAGATTCTTCATCAACCCTGGATCATTCAATTGAGCATTCTATCATGCCACCAAAGGAGAATTCTGCCCCTTTGTCAATGGTATCTCCTATGATACCTACTGGCGACGAGTCACTCTCTCTAGTACCTGAGAAGAATAAGCATGATCTGCCTCGACGATCAGGCTGCGTTACTCATCCACCAACGTGGACTAAAGACTATGTCTGTGCTACCTTGAATTCACCAGGTACCTCGTATGTTTCCTTTAATCGGCTATCGTCGGAACATATGTGTTGCATTAGCCGTATCTCCGAGGAACGAGAACCTTCCTCTTACAATGAAGCAGTCACCAACCCACGTTGGCAAAAAGCTATGGAGGCAGAATTGCATGCCTTGATGGAGAATCAAACTTGGGATATTGTACCTTTACCTCGTCATCGTAAACCGATTGGCTGTAAATGGGTGTACAAAATCAAATATACGGCAGATGGTTCCGTTGAATGCTACAAAGCTCGTTTAGTGGCCAAAGGCTTCACACAACGGGAATGCTTCGATTATCACGAAACTTTCTCTCCAGTAGCAAAAGAAGTCACGGTTCGTTCTTTCCTGACCATTGCTGCTTTTCGTGATTAGCCATTGCATCAGATGGATTTTGACAATGCTTTTCTCCATGGTGATCTGGACGAAGAAATTTATATGGATCTTCCGCAGGGTTTACGGAGACATGGGGAGTCTAGAGTATGTCATCTCCGTAAATCCCTCTATGGTCTTAAACAGGCTTCTCGACAGTGGTACGCTAAGTTTACTGCCGCACTTTGAACTGCAGGTTTTGAACAGTCCAGACATGATTATGCTCTATTTACATGGACAAAAGGTACGTCATACATCTATCTGATGATATATGTCGATGACATACTCATTATGGGAAATGATGAATCTGCTGTCATAAATCTTAAGGAATATATGCACTCCACTTTTCATATTAAGGATTTGGGGCCTCCCAAATATTTCCTTGGTATTGAGATTGCCCGATTAGACCTAGGAATCTCCCTTGGCAAACGAAAATTTGTTCTAGAAATCATATTAGAAGCAGGTCTATCAAGATGTAAACCACCCGTTACTCCTATCGAGCAGAATGGCAAGTTAACCACAATTGATTATGATGCGGGATCGTTGTCGCAAAATGACGACCCGTTAGTCAAAGATCCATTGAGCTATCAGAGGCTCGTGGGAAAGCTTATCTACCTCACTATGACCAGAGCTGACATATGTTACGCAGTGCAGACACTCAGACAGTTTATGCATAATCCGAAGCAGTCCCACACGAATGCAGCTCTGAAAGTTGTGAAATATTTGAAGGGATGTGCTGGACTAGGAATACTTCTATCTCGTGATTGTAATATGGAGATGACAGCCTATTGTGACACAGACTATGCCACCTATCCCATGAGCCGAAGATCCATTATTGGATTTTGCATTAAGCTTGGAAAATCTTTACTCTTGTGGAAATCGAAGAAACAATCAACCGTATCACTGTCATCAGCTGAAGTTGAATATAGGGCCATGGCCAAGACTGTTTGTGAAATAATATGGATACGAGACTTGCTTTTAGATCTCGGCGTACAGGTTGAGGGACTGACTATGCTACTTTATGACAATGATGCGGCACTCAAACTTGCGGCAAATCCCATAGTCCATGAAAGAACAAAGCATATTGAAGTTGACTGTCATTTCACTCGAGATAAGATCCAAGAAGGGATAATCAAAACAAGAGGAATTGGAACCACAGAACAGCCTGCGGATATTTTCACCAAACCTCTATGTCAAAGACAACACACATATCTATTAAACAAGCTTGGCGTCTTAGACATATATAAGCCGCCATCTTGAGGGGGAGTGTTGGAGATATGGTTGTCATTCTACAACGATTGAGTGAATCAATCTACGATTGAAATTGATTATGTATATTCTTTCTTTATTCTTTCCTTTCATTGTGCATACGTTGTATTATATATTGAGTCTTGTACATGTAAAGAGATTCAAGTTGAAGGAATACAAATATACAAACTTCCCAACTTCTTCTTTTTCTTCATTTCGTGTCATATTCTTTTGGAGACTTTGGACGGATACGAAAAAATCACCACTTTGTCTTTTAGAAAGCGGCAAAGACAGAACAACAAAAGCGAATGGGAAAGCTGGCATGTGCAATTGCATGTGGATGTGGGTGTCTCTGTACCTTAAACAACAACAACAAAAAAGACAAAGAATCAAAAGAGGAAGAAAACACATGCATGCGCTCAAAACCCCTTTCAATTTCATCGATTCCCTCCCACTTTTCATTATCATCATCATTAGTGTTTTACTTATTATTATTATCTTTAATAGAACAATTAGCTATTTTTTTTGTCGGTTTTTCATAGAATTGAAGAGGCCACGTTGGAATTTATTAATTACGGCCAACCTCCATATGCTCCCACCCACCTCAATCATTGATGCAAAGAAAGCAGAACATGAGCCAAACCCTCTTATTTTAGGGCGTTTTCTGCCCATTATTAATCATTCGACGACGACCTCCACCGCTACAAACAATAATTGCCTGTAAAAACACTGTTCAGGCCAAAAATATTTTCTTTTTTTCTGCTGGCAAGAAGGTCTCGATGACCTTGTATTTAACTAGTATTAATTAATTAATTAATCAAAGGTTACAGTTGTTGATGTTTAGAGTAAGAAAATAACGACAAAGTGTTTACGATGGCTCAACCCCAACTACGGTTATATAATATGTAGTTATGTACTTGTAGGAGTGACTAATTACAGTAAGGATACAGATCAAACATAATTATAGAAATTCCCCCACTATACATATAAATTACACGTTAATAACACTAGCATCGCTTCCGTTTTAGGCTTGCTGAGAGGAAAATGAGAAGTTTACCTTCATCATCTCATTATATGTTTGACTAATGGCCATGAAATTACAATTCCATATTTGACAAATCCCCAAAACAACGCTGCATTTCCTGAAGAGCCACCACATCCAAGACAAAGGCGAAAAACTAAGCAGAAAATCTTCAGACAAAAGAATTGCATTTTATTAAATTGCAAAGTCACCCCAAAAGGGGGCTCTTACAAAAAAAAAAAAAAAAACAAAGAATCTGAAGGCTGTCTAGACGATTCAAATTTGACTATACATGTTGACGAATATTCTAGTATTTATGTTGATCTAATACGGACATTTCGTTTAACAGGCCCAAGCAAAGTTCCTTGCAAGCTGCAATATCACATGCTTTTAGTTGCAGTGGGAGATGAGCCAGGAAAGTTGTCTTTGCCCGGCCAGTACATCTGAAGTGAAGGAAGGGCAAATACTTACCCGGGTCCGGGTCAACATGGATCGAACCCATCCTGACCGTTGATCATGTGGGTATTGGTCGTACAATTCTTAGGCAAACAGCAGAACGGGGCATAAAGTTATAGGGGAAATGGAGATCAAATCAGGCTCAAATTTTCTTTTTTTTTATCGAGCACCGGTTTGACAGTCGTTGTATTTGGCCTTTTGCAAATCCAAACACTCCCCAGTGCATCACGTAATTAGAAAAAAGGCTCCTGGAGAAAGGGTGACTAGTGTCATAGCTTTCACCCTTTTGGACAATACTAGTCATATCTGTGCCCCAAAGCCTCGGTTCAATAATTCATATCTATTAAGGTGGAAATAATTACTAAGAAAATCCTAAACCTATTATACGGATGTCAATTCAGTTCTAAATTCTTCGATTTGACCAATTTGATCCTAAATATTTCGACTATGGGCCAATGCATTCCTTCTGCGCAATTTTGAACGAAAATAGCTGACGTAGACGCCCGTCGCCCTATGCGGCACGGTCGGCGTTGATGAGAATAATTTTTTGCAATTTTGAAAAGATTCTCTGAATTCGTATTAATTTTTTTTACTATCTTCCTTTTTTTTTACTTAAGTCCAGCAAAGGCTTTGCGGCCCTCGCCAAGGGACTGGCGACTCGCTGGCCCATAGTGGAAAAAAAGAGAAAAAAAAATAGATTTATCAGAAATTTAATTTTTGTAAAAAAATTACAAAAATTATCCACGTCAGTGCCGACAATGCCACGTAGGACGGCTGGCGTCCACCTTAGGGTGATCGGTTCTTAGGTTGGGCCTGTACTTGGGTCAGTTTTGTTCCCGGGTTGAACCGATCCGGTTTAGGATTTTTGGCAATTTCCTTTGGTTTACTCTTTAAGAGTAATGAAAAGAAAAAAAAATTAACAAATTATTGGTCGGGTTAGTCCAGGCGGTTCGGTTCCACACTTGGAACTGGGAACTGGATCGGATTATTCTTGGTTCAAAAACTTTGGAACCGGGAAACGCCCAGAGCCGGCCTGTTCAATTTGATCTGATTTGCGGATCGGTCCAGTTGCCCATGCACCCCCTTAGTCCACATCAGTGATTTCCGTTTAAAACTGGCCGGAATGACTACAATGGCAAATCGTCAAAACGTTTAAGATGGAATTGGCCACATTAAAAAGTTTACAACTATATTAGCATCCGTACAATATGTTTAGAAATTTTTTGATATTTTTGGTTTTAGGTGAGTGTAATACTAAAACTAATAATGTTTCTTTTAATTCATCCCATTTAATGGGTCCTCGCTTAGACCCCAAAAGGAAAAAAAGAAAAGGAAAAAGAAATGACCCATCAGAACACCATGAAGAATGTTGGCCCCCGCGATTGCCTCGTCATACAAAAGTCTTCCTTACATCACATGGACCACGTAAGATCAACAATTTTTTTTTAACATATGTGTGTGTGTAACTTTTGGATGGTCGGTTACTTTTTCCCGGTTAATTACTAAACAAAGAGAGAGTCCGGAGAATCGAGATTTGAAACGTTGTGAAGTGTACAATCTGTCGTCAACGTCAACCAATAGACTCGAGTTATGTCCAATCCGAAAAAAGAAGGAAAGAAAAGGGGAAACGATTGAGATCGACATGACTCACGGGTCAACAGAGACAAAACGAGGTGGAAAAGAAAAAACAGGGCGATCCTGGCTGGTAGGGTCCTGATTCTGACCTTGTTACTTCCATCCATTGCGCTTGATCTTCACTTCAATGTTTGATATCTCTTCAAGTTTAATCGAAATGATTCTGCATCATCCCTTTGAATTCGAAATCTCGAGATAACCTGAAATTTTTTTTTTTTTAATGAGCTTTGCCATTTGATGTTTTACGGCACGGAAAGAGAGAAAACAGAGCGTTTGTCGTCTTTCACGTCTTCCCACTCACTCGCTGCCCACCAGTTCCTCTTTTTTCAGTCACTCACTCCTACAAATTCTGTGTCGCAACTGTGTCTGTTTTCTTCGTCTTCTTCGATCCAGCTTCTTGCATGTAAGTCGAGAAAGACCAGGAACTTCCGAATAAGGGGAAAAAAAATGGCAAAGCTGGTGGTGGAAGTTCTTGATGCAAGCGATCTCGCGCCCAAAGATGGGAAACGCTCGGCCGATCCGTATGTGGAAGTGGAATTTGATGAGCAGCTTCAGAGGACTCAGACCAAGCCAAGTGACCTCAACCCCCAGTGGAATGAGAAGCTTCTCTTCAATGTGGCCAGCCCCGCACAGCTTCCCAGCACCACCATTGAGGTCGCGGTGTACAATGACAAGAGAGGCGGCGGCGGCGGCGGCCACAAGCACTTCCTAGGCCGGGTCAGGATCTCCGGGGACTCCGTCCCGTGGTCCGAGTCGCTGGCGTTTGTCCAGCGGTACCCGCTCGAAAAGCGGGGCCTCTTTTCGCACATCAGGGGCGACTTGGCGCTCAGGGTCTATGCGATTCAGGGCTTTTCTGATCCGTTCACGGCGAGTGGCACAGCTTTCGAAGATGCGGAGAGTCCCCTGCAAGAGGTTGACACCTACAATCTTGAGGGTGATCAGGATTTGGGTGACAAGCAAAAGAAGAAGAAGAAGAAGAAGAAGGAGAACGAGTTGAGGACATTTTATTCCATTGGGAATGCCACAGGTGACCCTGCCAATCCTCCTCCTATGGCCTCAGGATTTGCCTTTCAGACACATCAGATGAAGGAAAAGGCACCACCCAACGTGCAAACGAGGGCTGATTTTGCCAGAGCATCAGCAGCTCCAGCAACTATGATGCACATGCAGGCGCCGAGGCAGAACCCGGAGTTCGGGCTGGTGGAGACCCGGCCTCCGGTCGCAGCCCGGATGAGATACAGAGGAGGGGATAAGACGGCGAGTACTTATGACCTGGTAGAGCAGATGCATTATCTGTATGTGAGCGTGGTCAAGGCCAAGGACCTTCCTGCCATGGATGTTTCAGGGAGCCTTGACCCGTATGCGGAGGTGAAGCTAGGGAACTACAAAGGGGTGACCAAGCACCTGGAGAAGAGCCAAAACCCAGTGTGGAAACAGATTTTCGCCTTCTCGAGGGAGCGGATACAGTCGAACTTCCTGGAAATCACTGTAAAGGACAAGGACGTCGGGAAGGATGATTTCGTGGGGAGGGTCGTCTTTGACACCCATGAAGTGCCGCTTCGAGTGCCGCCCGATAGCCCGTTGGCGCCTCAGTGGTACAAACTGGAGACCAAGAAAGGAGAGAAGGGCAAAGGAGAGATCATGCTCGCGGTTTGGATGGGGACGCAGGCCGACGAGTCGTTTCCTGAAGCGTGGCACTCCGATGCCCACAATGTGAGCCATGTAAACCTCTTCAACACCAGATCGAAGGTCTATTTCTCGCCGAAGCTGTACTACCTCCGAGTCCACGTCATTGGGGCTCAGGACCTCGTCCCCTCCGACAAAGGCCGGGCGCCGGACACGTATGTGAAGGTGCAGCTCGGGAATCAGCTCCGCATCACTAGGCCTTCCCAGATGAAGACCATCAATCCGGTCTGGAACGATGAGCTAATGTTTGTCGTGTCCGAGCCTTTCGAGGATTATATCGTTGTCTCAGTCGACGACAGGGTGGGACCTGGAAAGGACGAGACGCTGGGGAGGCTGATAATGCCGGTTAGAAACGTTCCTCAGAGGATAGATAATGCGAAGCTCCAGGACGGTTGGTTCAACCTTCTCCCACCATCCAAGGCTGAGGAAGGGGAGAAGAAGAAGGAAGTAAAGTTTTCAAGCAAGATTTGCCTCCGGATTTGCCTGGATTCGGGGTATCATGTCCTCGACGAATCGACACATTTCAGCAGCAATCTTCAGCCGTCGTCCAAGCATCTGAGAAAGCCGAGCATCGGCATTCTTGAGCTTGGGATACTGAGTGCCAAGAATTTGCTCCCCATGAAGGGAAAGGATGGGAAGGCCACCGACGCCTATTGCGTGGCCAAGTATGGGAGCAAATGGGTTAGGACCCGAACGCTCCTTGACACACTGGCTCCGAGGTGGAACGAGCAGTACACATGGGAAGTATACGATCCGTGCACAGTGATTACCGTCGGCGTCTTCGACAACTGCCACATCAACGGAAAAGATGAAGTGAAAGACCAGAGGATTGGGAAGGTAAGAATCCGACTCTCTACTCTGGAGACCGACCGGATATACACCCATTACTATCCCCTCCTGGTCCTCCAACCCTCCGGCTTAAGGAAACACGGAGAACTTCAATTGGCGTTGCGATTCACTTGCACGGCTTGGATCAACATGGTGACTCAGTATGGCAAGCCATTGCTTCCCAAAATGCATTACACGCAGCCGATACCCGTTAGGCACATCGATTGGCTCCGCCACCAAGCAATGCAGATTGTGGCGGCGAGGCTGTCGCGAGCCGAGCCACCTCTTAGGAGGGAGGTCGTAGAATACATGCTGGATGTGGACTACCACATGTTTAGTCTAAGGAGGAGCAAGGCCAATTTTTACCGCATAATGTCGCTTCTTTCCGGGATAACAGCAATGTGCCGATGGTACAATCAAATATGCTACTGGAGAAATCCGGTCACTACCTGCCTTGTCCACGTGCTTTTCTCGATACTGGTTTGCTACCCGGAGCTGATCTTGCCCACCATTTTTCTTTATCTCTTTGTGGTCGGTATATGGAACTACCGGTTCAGGCCGAGGCACCCGCCCTACATGGATGCTCGGCTTTCGCGGGCAGAGTTTACTCATCCAGATGAGCTGGACGAGGAATTCGATACTTTTCCAACAACAAAACCAGCAGATATTGTGAGGATGAGGTATGATCGCATCAGGAGTGTCGCCGGAAGAGTGCAGACAGTGGTAGGAGATTTAGCGACGCAAGGAGAAAGAGCTCTGGCCTTACTGAGCTGGCGGGATCCGAGAGCGACAGCTATAGTAATCATTTTTGCGCTGATCTCGGCGGTCGTCCTATATGTCACGCCATTTCAGGTAGTTGCCATACTGGTGGGGCTCTACTCGCTAAGACATCCCCGTTTCAGGACCAAGCTGCCCTCCGTGCCGGTGAATTTCTTCAAGAGATTGCCTGCCAAGTCCGATATGCTTCTATGAGATCAAGATTGTTTGTGGTTCACTTCCTCTTAGTCGTTACTTTGTAAATTGGAAGTGAACAAGTGAAGAAACCCCTCTATTAACACCACTTGAGGAGGGAAGAACAAAGTGTACCCGCCTTCACGAGAGTAACTTATCATATGCATCAGATTTCTCCTTTGACATGGTAATTTCGTCTCGCGCATATCTTAGCTTTTTCCTTCAATTGAGATGGTTTTCGTACTTGTTCAGATCAGCGTTAACAGAGAGGCCCCGGCAATCGATATCATGTTTCGGTTCTAAGAGTGAATTTACGGATGTTTTTTTGCATAAGGTTGTCTGGCTGAGAAGGAACCAATGGGAAGCCAAAAAAAGGGACATCTGTTGTAACATTAATACAAACATAGCAAGTTATCGTTAATAAGATTCACCATCATGTGTCAAGCTCAATCTCTTACGAGAACCCTAACTGCAAAATCTGCGATGGACACAAATATGAAATTGGGAAAGTGAAAAACCACTGTACTTGAATCTATGTAGAAACCCTGGCTCCGAGATGCATTACTAGAGCAACAATTGTTAATAAGCTCACCAACATTCCACCCAAAAGAGCCCTATCAATGCCACCCCATTCAACCCGTCTTTCACTGACCAATTCTTGGCTTGAATTATGTCCAGAGACAATTTCGCTTTCTTGTTTTCTCTTCACACGGTTCCTTCTTTTCCTCAAAAGCCATCCAATTAAACTAGTAGTTTTATCTTCCCACGTGTCGTTCCTAGAAAGAGTAGCTTCCTCCACTGTTTTCTCTTCACAACTTTGTGCGCCACAAGCACAAGGATCAGCCTCTTTTGAACAGGAACATGCATCACAAGTGGTGGAGCAGGCAGAGGCTTCATCCAGACAAGTTCTGTTGGTTGAAGCTGTCTCTTGATTGACACAGTTCAGAGTCTCAATCACTTCTCCAAAAACCGACCACCTTCCAACCGATGTTATCTTCACAATGGCTGATGTGCCCAGCATGCTATCTGGAGCAACCACGAGTACTTGTATGTAGCCCTTTGTATGGCCAACCTTGCAAAATGAAGAGGGATTCAATAGAGAGCATTCAATGAGAAATGAAATAGAGGGTAGAGAGCATGCCCAAGAGCTGAGCACTTCAAACTGAGGCAGATGAATACTCTTTACCTAATAAGAGGCATGTAGAATGCATTTTACCCAAAAAGAAACAAAAAATATGAACGAATAGTTAAATATCCGTTACATATCAAATTCCTCGTGGAGAGGGTAGAAGGGAGGAAAGAGGTCCAGCATCTTAATATCCGAACTTACCAAATGAATGCCATCTGTTGCAATCTCAGTTATCCATATTCTCTCCACTCTCCCCTCCTTGCCACTGTAAGGTGTAAAAGCTTCAAAAACAGAAGTCAGTTCTCGGCTCCGTTGCTTCACAACAGTACTAGGTACCTTCTTCATCCTTGCAGCAGGTGTTCCTGTGAGATGAACAAAGCAGAAGAGTCAGTCTGTTATTAGAATAGTATCTTGCTAAGCAGCTCGCAAACAGAAAAGAGCAGTCAGGCTCGCCAGAAGGGCAATAAACACTTTTTGTCATAGTATTTCATTGTTACACGTATGTACCTACACTTCTCCACTTTACTTGGTGGTATTACTTTCACATAGACCCCCAGATGCAAGATTCTAGAACTTCCACCTGTCTCTTCTCCAAGCGCCCAATCCTCCTGACATCACGTACATCAGGTTGGACTCTGTGACTCAGAGCCTCCAAAGGTTCTTAAGTCACAATAATAAGCATATTGAAAATCTTTCAGGCATTTCCACCCACTTAAACTCCACCATGGATACAGTATTCGCCCCAAGTGTTTATACAATCCTCCAATTTTTACTCGAGGATCACGTATAATCCTATGTAAGACTCCATGTGAACAAGTGCAAAAACAGTGATCATACTCATATTCAAGTATTGTGAAGTTATTCTTGAATCTTGAACTTAACATTCCAAGGGAAATTAAAAACAAAAGGAAAAAGGCGTAATGGTGCTTGGTAAATCTAGAAGCACACCCAACAATCATAGAAAAAATGTGCATTGCACACTTGTCATACTCAAATATCCACACAAGTGCATTTATACATGAAGAACTTGAAAATTTTGATTAATGCAACCTACATATTTTGTGTAGTTCACACAGACAAAACTAGAAGCCAATTCCCATTGTCGTTCCTTAGAAGCCGGAGCCCCTCCTAACAACTGTATTTGAGCACGTTCACTCCTCACTCTAGTAACACAGGGGTAAGAAATTAATGATAACCGACTGCCAGTGGGGAGACCGTAGACTGAACCATGCACATTATTTATTATTTATTCCCTCAAAATCTGGAAGTGATGCATGGAGGATTTATTTAGTTGGATGAATAAAAGTAACATGCCTTCCAAGTATACCTGGTCGAGGGTAAAATTGTGATATATGAACTTGAGGGAACTTGTACTCCTTGACAAGACCGATTGTTTCCGAAAAATCTTTATCGGTTTCACCTGAAAAGGTCCAAGTGCTGAGGATTAGCATCCTAATGAATAGTTGAAGAAAATTTGAATACTTGACCTGACACTCTTTGACTAGGGTAATGAACTGACTAGTGAGGACCCTGCTTATCAATGGTATCGTAGTTTACCAAGTCACCATGAATGCTTTTCTAGAGAAGTGAAGTGATCCATTGGTACTCATACGGCACGAGAGCTAACTGATTTTAGTTTTTTTTATCATTTCAATAAACCAATATTTCTTCACTTGCACAGACACGCACAATTATAGATCTGCAGATAGAAGTATTGAGACACTGCATGGCTCAGTTTCAGTTTGTGAACAATTGCGGATTATTTGCAGGAGGAAGTTACTGATATCCAGACCTTGATAGGAAGATACACCAACAAAAGTGGTATGACAATGAGGTAATCAAAGGTGGCCCAAGTTCTGACTAATCAAGTCTGCAAAATATATCAGCTGCAGCCTGCTTAGATAGGTTAGACATGTTTTCAAATCCCACTTTATCAAATTAACTCTTTTCTTTTTGAAATTCCCAATGCCTGAACAATAAAGGCTACCAGTTGGTGAGAACAAGAAGCACGCGCGACATTTCTCCATTCAAAGCCAGAGCAGATTCACTGGAACTAGAGGCTACTGGACAGTTATTGCATACTAACAATTATATAGAAATTCAACATGTTAAGAATATTTTAAAAGAGACTGACCAGGAAATCCACATATGATATCAGTCGCAATCTGCATTCCCGGCACAAGTTCAGTTAAGGTATCTACCACTGTCCTGAACTCACTCACAGTATATTCTCGGTTCATAGCCTGAAACAAGACGGAAGCCAGTTTCGCATATCACCAGTGCAATATTTATTTGAAGTATACAACGCCAACTAGAGAAATAACAATGTACTGGACTAGAATGAGAGGTTTCTAAGCAGTAACAGTACTCACAGTAAGTACAGCATCACTCCCTGATTGGACTGGCACATGCAGGAAAGAGTACACACATGGATGACGCAGAACTTCTGCTATCTCTTTTAAGTGCTCAAGAATAAAAGGTGGATTCGTCATCCCAACCCGAAGCATGGTGCTTTCATCAGGTGGAAGTACAGTTACAATTGCTTTCAATAAAGTGGGAAGATTAACTCCAATATCACGACCTGCAAAAAATAAGGCCCCAGAGACACTTAACAGACACACTGGCAGCATTTCGTCAAGTCACACCCAAAAGGTGGCCTAATGCTACTTTGGCTAGTGAACTTATTTAATAAAGGAAAAAAAGTGTCTATGAGATGAATATACTCCTATCTTCTCCATAAAATTACACAAGAATGCTTAGACTGCAGATACGCTACATCAATAAGAGTTCCATATGAGAAGATGGATTGCAACATGTTTTCCTCTATCAACTAAAAATATCACACAAGCAGTCGGTTATCAATATTTAAAATAAACCACCACAAGAAGATAGACACTAAAGTTCTTTGCACACCAATCCACTATCAAGGTGAGTACTGGATTATAAGATAAATTACTTTCGGCAAGCCCGTGTTTTGGCAAAATTGCCGAA
The DNA here is from genome assembly GCA_029784005.1 of Lenwebbia sp. NSW1173648. Taxonomy (NCBI): domain Eukaryota; kingdom Viridiplantae; phylum Streptophyta; class Magnoliopsida; order Myrtales; family Myrtaceae; genus Lenwebbia; species Lenwebbia sp. NSW1173648. The sequence continues at coordinate 24,480,493 of JARCGZ010000009.1, read as the reverse complement.
ACATCCCATGTGTTTTGCAAATTACTCTTACAACCCTAATAAAAATCTATTGGATCAACCAAATTGATAAATATGGCAAGGTAACTTTAATGCGTATTTTCAATTTAAGTGAACCAAAAAAAAAAACAAACATAAGGCATGAATCCATGTCGTAAGACATTATTACCAAAATCTATGGCACATAATTGTGGCTTTCAAGAAAACCTTATAGTCTACTTAAACAAGAAAAAAGCATACGAAAGCCACATCGTCATGGTTAATCAACTTGAGAAAGTAATTCACCCTTACCTATACCAAAAAGGGCATTGAATTTTGAACAAGTATTAGGATGCAAGTAATTTTGCAAGTATATTTAAGCCATAAAAGTACAAGGATATCATTGCAACTTACCATATGCCCCAGTATCTTCACTGCTCAACCATATTTCTCTAACTCCATCAGCAATGACAGTTTTTACCCGTCCCACCTGCATCATTAGTAATTTATAAAGCAAAGCAATGATAATATAAGTTTTATAGGTATCTAGTACACACCAATTATACTTACAAGGCTATCAATCGTATAACTCCCCAAATGACCACGAGCATGCTTTGTTTTACAGTAAGTGCAGGCACCTAAACAACCAACATTTATTGGGAGAATCTCGATAAACTTGTTTTTCCTCACCTGTTGCAAAATAAGTTATGAGTTGAGTTCGATTTACAAAAGAAAGGAAATAGGAGCAACAAAAATTCAGATTTGAGGATATCATAGCTACTAGGGGTGAGCATGGTTCCAGGGTAGAACCGGGAACCGGAGAACCGAACCGCTGGTTCCGGTCCGGTTCCCGGTTCTGATGTGCCAGGGTCCGGTTCCCGGTTCTGCATTTTTAGGAACCGCCGGTTCCGGTTCCGGTTCCCGGTTCTCCATGGAACCGAACCGGAACCGGAACCGAAATGTTAAAACCCTAGCTTTTTAGTTTCTAATTTCTACTCTGACTTCTTCCTCAGACTCTCAACGCAGCACGCACGCCCTCTACTCTATTATTCCGTTTGAGAGTAGTAGCCTCCTTGTCCAGCTCTCGAATACCCAAATTCGCCAAACCCACCCCATCTCCTCTCTCTTCCCTCCTCCTTCGCCTCTCAGGCTTTAGTCGTCTCCTCCGCCTCCATGTCGTACGATAAGGAGCTCGCCGCCGCCAAGAAGGCCGCCTCTCTCGCCGCTTCTCTCTCCCGGGTCCCATATCTCTCGGGGTCGCATTTCGTTCTTTCAATGTGCGAAGGTCAAATTGGGTTGTTGTAATGTCTGTGGGTGCGGTTGATTTTGAGCTTCGAGTCGATTCGTCATTGTGGAATCGATGCCCCACCTACCCATTTAGGTGATTTTCGTAATGTCCGATCGGATTGCTTATGCTTGGTCACTGAGCTCATGAGTGCAGCTAAGGCGTTCGTGCTATTGATCCCTCATGCTTATGCTCTGCTTCAATCGAAACGAATTTGGAAATTGTTCTCTTTTTCTTGGAATATATGTGGATAATCATTCGTTCTTGTACTGGCTGTTCTGCTGATGAAAAGGCTTACTTTATTTGTTATTGGAATTCATCACTATCCCATCTTGTTTCTATTGTATTCGTCAGACTTCAGTAACTTCTTTCTTTGTTCATTATCCCTAAAGCTCTATGTTTTTTGTCCTATTGAGGGGGTGATGTTCTCTTTTCAATACATACTAGTACGCAGGTAATTGCTTACTGTTCTATCTATCGCAGAAAGTGCAAAAAGAACTATCGCAATCAGATGTTCAATCGAAATCAGACAGAAGTCCTGTCACAGTGGCACATTATGGTTGGTCTTCAATGCAATATTTTGTTTTTCCCTAGCTGGTTATTTTGATCAACAAACTTGCTCTCTATTCTGGTAGGTTGTATATATATCTTCTTAAAGAAAATACAAACGAAAAAAGATGTCCATATGGACATGGGCATTTCTGAATGAGCATTAAAATCAGGTTGTTCAGTGGAATCACAAGCCCTCGGTAACTCTTTTCCATTGTATACATAGAGAACTGCTGTGATTGAGAGTACTTGACATTTAGGTAGACCAAGATTTTAGTAAAATTTGGAATTAGCAAAATCCTATGATTTGCATTTTGTAACTGGTTAACCAGCCAGTCCTCTAACCTTTCTAACACTAGAACAAGCCTTGTGCATCTAATTTGTCTTTCAAGAGCTCTTTAAGCTAGTATATCTCTCGTAGTTGGACTTTACTTTTATTTATTTATTTATTTATTTAAATTGTTCAATAATTCTACCATTGGCTTGATGATCTTCAAGATTATTTACGAGAGAAATAATTCTAAATGCAAAACGTTCCATTACTCTAGTGAACTCAGGAGAATGCAGGCAATTGTCATGACAATGTTCCTTATGTGTCCTTCTTATCGAGATGGCTTACAAAGTTCTCTTTTTTCACAGTTGCCTTGAGAATCTATGCACTCCAGCCTCATTTCATTTCTTATTCTTCTTTGCTATTGTGTTTATTTTCACGAAAATTCTGGTTAGGAAAAAGATCATGTCCTTCAGGTTCTCGGGTGAATGAATTACTCCGAATACTTGTGAAACTACTTGAAACTGCTTGCAGGTTCTAGGGTACCCTGGAACCGAACCCTGAAACCTGTGACAGGGTCGGTTCCAGGTTCCAGGGTATGCATGGTAGGTTCTAGGTTCCGAAAAATGAGGAACCTGTATTAGCGGGTAGGTTCCAGGTTCCAGGTGGAACCTACCCGGAACCTGGAACCGCTCACCCCTAATAGCTACAAAGCACAAAAAGAAGTGCAGAATACAAAGCTGCTAATGACATATCCTCAAAGAAACAGTAATTCTTTTTGGTCAGAAAAGAAAAAAAAAGAAACATTAACTAAAATTGCACTTAAACGTGAAAATTTCACCTTCGGAAGGTCGAGTGTTGGCAATCTCTTACGGTGCAAAAGCCGCACCTCATGCCCTTTGAGAGTCTCTTCTACAACCTCAACGACCCTGTCAATTTGTTGGACGCCAACTATACTCACACCTTCAAGTTCTTTTAAATCACGACTTCCTTGAGGCACACAGCCTGCCACCACCAGTGGCCGTTTTGCACTTTTACATTTTGTTATCAGAGTTTCCATTGCAGACTGACTTGGTGATTTGACTGTGCATCTGGATAAGACAGACAAAGCATAATTCTTACAAATATCCAACCAACAAAAAGTCCATAAAACAATGGACGAACATGAAAAAACTTCAGGATGCCAAAGATGTCAGTCAATTTATTCTGAGGAAAACATAGTCTAAACAAGAAATAGAAGTTAGAAGTAATTTAGTGTGCATGAGTTGATAAGCTCATATTCCCATGAACTTTGACCTAAATAAGAACCCACAGAACTTGATAGTGATTGAAACAAGATGATTCTCACTGAAATTCACACTTCTCAAAGTTCAGGATCATAACTCCATTCCATGTAAACCATCATCAGATTAAGATGTGTGGTGAAGCATTTGCTTTGACAAAATAAGGAAGCTAAACATCAAGAAATTACTTTATGTACAAAGTACACCTAGTCAAGGACTCGAGTGACAAGTAGTTTTATAAAATCTTACAGATTCTAACATCACAGATAATGTCCAAATCAAAAAGAAAATCCTACAACCTTGGAGTTTTATTATACAAATGACAGAGCGTTAGTCTTAAGACTCATTTTTCTACTTTGAAAAGCTAAACAACCACTTATACAAGAAAAGTACTTGCCTAAAAGTATCCATGCCATTCAAAATGTTCACATACATTACCAAGTTGACTGGTGATCAACTCAATTCCAAAAATTTACACCTTCACTGTCTGTTGGATCTTCAGTTGATAACTATGTTCCTAAAACATCAAATTCAGACAATAAAAAGAAACAGCAAAACTTGCATGCAAAGAAGATCAAGGAAATAGGTTCTTTACGTATTTATCAGCCAGAGATCTGCTTCCTCAGGATTGTCACTTAAACAATATCCAAATGCTGACAGCTGACCGGCCATATATTCACTGTCACTCTAGAACAGTCATAAAGAATGTTAGAAAACTGCCACGGCTACAAATTATTTGCAGCAATTACCTTTCATAGATTAGCATAACTTCCTCAAATTGAAAAATAAAAAAAGGGAATTGCTGAAATTTTTCCAGTTTATATGTTAAAGACAACAAAAAATTATCACAAGCACAGAATTTCAGTAATCTACTATTTGGTGGGAGGAATCTCCAAATCATGCTCTCTTAAATGGTTGTCAGCTACTACTCAAACCTGCCAATGCCGCGTTAGGCCACTAAAAAACCGCCATTGCAAACAGACCGAACAAACTAATTGCTGTGAATTGGCTATTAATCATAACGATGCAATTCCTTGTAATTAGCCGCCATCAAGTAATTTTTGTAACTATTATATTGGCATTGGGAACAGTTCCGACATCATCACCTCTCTCCTAAATGATGCTATTCCACAATCTCCAGCACCAAGATTACTGACTGAAGACCAGACATTCCCCTTTACAGATTAGCAACCTCTATTGCCCTGATTACAGACCACCAACCCAAATATTAACTGAAAGAAAATTTGCAACAAATGCCAAACTCTCAAGGATTGAATTGCCCACATCCTTCCTCAGAAATTATATCCAGGCAGGTCGCCTTTTTCTCCCATCTAAGAGTAGTTTATACCTAGCAATGAAGGCTCCTCTATCGCTGTCTTTCCAACTGTCATCCGCCACAGTGAAATGGCCACTAGACCACCAGTAACACTCACGCATGCAGAAACAAAAATTAAAAACAGTCAAGCGCTGAATTCCTATTTTCCCTTTCCATCTACGAAATTCAATAATCTTCAGTTATGCAGGCCAATTCGAGTGATGGCTCATCAGTGAATTCTTCAGAACCATCTTCCAGAATACAGACAGCAAAGTACTTGCCTGATTGTGCGAGCATCCAAAAGTCTTGATATATATTGTCTGCGGAAAAGGAAGCAGCTCGACTAAGAAGAAGAAGATGGCGCAGTGGCGACAGAGAAACCAAAAGTATCAGACCAAAAATAATTGGGAGAAAGAGATACGGGACCTGAGTGCCAGGAACATTGGAAGAGTGAGAAACGACTGAATCTTTGACTAGAGAGCGCTTCCCGTCCCCCAACTTATCAGGCCTATTGCGGCTCCTCTTAGGTTTTACTCCGACAGCCGTCAACGGAAGCCGAAAACCGGGAGGAGCTCCTCCTCCGCCTCCTCCAGCCACCAGATCCTCAATGTCCTCCATTCGCTCTCAACCTCTTACCTTGACAACGAAAGCAAAGGAAGGATGTGGAGAGAGAGAGAGAGAGAGCTATTTAGCTGTGCGCGCAGCCATTGGAGGTCTCGACGGAGGGCACTCGAGAGTTGCCTCTTCCCTTCGTTCCGCCCGTGCACAAACGAGTCTTGGATCTGAATCCGCCCCGAATGCAACAGGATTTGGGTCAATCAATCCAAATTAAAAAACAATGATGACATATCACTCCTTTTAAACCATTTAACCAAAGGTCTAATGTTTTCGACCAAAAAAAAAAAAAAACCAAAGGTCTAATGTCAAGGAAGTTTAACAAGTATAAATAAAATGATTAATACCACGAAAAAATTCAAACTGTTATATCTATGATAAATTTACCCCAAACTATTTTTTTGACAACGACAAATCCCAAAATGATACACTTGTGACAAATTTACCCAAATTATTTTTTTATCACAAAAAATCCCAAACTGGTATACTAGTGACAAATTTTCCTTCATTAATTTTCGTTAAATTTTACCGTCAAATTGCTAAGTTGGATGACACGTGATAGTTGATGGGTATATCAGTTTGAGATTTTTGCCCTATGTTTGTCACAAGTGTATCAGTTTGGGGTTTTTCCTGATATTAACCCAATTTCACGAATACTAATGGAAAGTAAATTTGTCACAGTTCAACAAGTTTAGGATTTTTTATAGTCAAAAAATTAGTTTGAGGTAAATTTATCACATGTGTACCATTTTGGGGTTTTTGGTGGTCAAAAAATAGTTTAAGGTAAAATTATTATAGGTCTACTGATTTGGGGTTTTTTTTATGGTCAACAAAATAGTTTGAGGTAAATTTGTCACAGATATACCAATTTTAAATTTTTCGTGGTTAAAAAAATAGTTTATAGTAAATTTGTCATAAGTACATCAATTTTGGATTTTTCGTGGGGTTAATCATTTTTATTTATACTCGTTAGCCCTCCTTAACATTAGACCTTTGATTAAATGGTTTAAAAGGGGTGATGAATGTCATGTCATCATTGTTTTTTAGTTTGGATTGATTGACCCAAATCCTATAACATGAATAAGATATACATAAGAGAAGGAGATGAATTTTCTTTTTAAAATTTTCAATACCTCACATTCTTCAAGAATTAGAAAAATCATTTTCAAGTTCGAATTTTGTTTATTTAAAATTTGAAAAATTTTCAATGAGGGCCCAGCCTAAAGTGCCCTTAGTATCTCAAATAAGGGCTCCAAGTGGGTATTGTTTCAAATAATGATCTGAAAGTGGCTATATCAGTATCAAAAAAGGGTTTGACTCACCTATTGATTAGGAGCATTTACGTCATTTTTCTTTTTTCTTTTTCTCAAATATTTTAAAAAAGTATAACTGTAAAAAGGAGATACAGGTGGCCACCGAGGTGCCGACCACCCCGCCGACCAGGATCAAGGGCCGCGTGTGACATCCCCGTCCCACATCGCTTAGGGGGAGTCCTGGGGTGGTTTATAAAGGATTGGGTTCCCCTTAACTTGCATGAGGCCTTTTTTCGGGGGTGTCCTGGAGAAAACAAAATCGTGAAGACTGTGTGTCCAAAGCGGAAAATATCGTGCAAGTGGGACCTAGGGTCCTTACAGTTGGTATCAGAGCCGACTCCCGACAGCGTGTGGGGCCGTAGGGGAGCCGACAGCGTGTGGGGCTGCAGTGGGTGCTCGCTGGTGTACGCGGTGCATAGCGAGGACACTGTGCCGTTGAGGGCGGGATTATGTGACATCCCCGTCCCACATCGCTTAGGGGGGAGTCCTGGGCTGGTTTATAAAGGATTGGGTTCTCCTTAACTTGCATGAAGCCTTTTCCGGATGTGTCCTAGAGAAAACAAAGCCGTGAGGACTGTGTGTCCAAAGTGCACAATATCGTGCAAGTGGGACCCATGGTCCTTACAGCGTGTGGGTCCCACTTGCACGATATTGTCCGCTTTGGACACACAGTCCTCACGGCTTTGTTTTCTCTGGGACACCTCCGGAAAAAGGCCCTAAGCGATGTGGGACGGGGATGTCACACCGCGACCCTCTCCCAGATAAGGACGAGGATCGCCCGCCCTTTAGCCGAGGGCGGTGACCGTCGCCCAGATCTTGGAGAGGGTCGTGACCCTCTCCAAACTAGCCCTCGCCTCTGGTCGGAGGGGTCGCCACACACAGTCCTCACGGCTTTGTTTTCTCTGGGACACCTCCGGAAAAAGGCTTCATGCAAGTTAAGGGGAACCCAATTCTTTATAAACCAGCCCAGGACTCCCCCCTAAGCGATGTGGGACGGGGATGTCACACCGCGACCCTCTCCCAGATAAGGACGAGGATCGCCCACCCTTTAGCCGAGGGCGGTGACCGTCGCCCAGATCTTGGAGAGGGTCGTGACCCTCTCCAAACTAGCCCTCGCCTCTGGTCGGAGGGGTCGCCGGCCCTCGCCAAGGCGCCGGCCATTGCAGCAACCCCCACCGGTGGGAAGGCAGCCCCCTCTTGCTTACATCTCCATTTTTTTTACTTTAACTTTTTTTAAAATTTAATTTAACTAAAAATTAGGTTAAAATCATATTTTAACGAAAATACCCTTGATCGGCTAAAATATTTGGCCTGCCGACTTGCGAGGTCAGTCCCTTATCGAAATAGGCATGGCTACTTCAGGCCCTTATTTGAGACAAAAGGGCACTTCGGGCCCTTAATTGAAACAATGACAACTTTAAACATTTATTTGAGAAAATGAAATGAAAGCACTTAGTGCTCTTATTTGAAATTTTCCCTTTAAAATTTTGGTTCTTCTTCTTCATTTTTATTTACTTATTTTTTTTTATTTTATATCTCTTATTTTCATTATTTTTATTCCATTATATCATTTCTAAATTAATATTTTATTAAATAATACTACCATACCTAAAATATGTAATGATATAGATATAAAGTGTGTGTATATATGCGCATAAAATACATATTATAATGTAGAAAGAAATTAAAATTTACAAATACATAAAGGAATAAATGACAATTTTTTTTATTTTTAATTTCCTTTTTAATATTAAAATTCAAATATAATTTATAATTAAATATTATTTTAATTTTATCATTTAAGAAGTTTGTTATTCAAGAAAAAATAGCTTTTATACCCTGAACATATAAAAACCTATCCGCCTTTATCCCTCTTCCCCCATGGGATAATTATATCCAGGTTATATCCTACTTTATCCCTCACATCCCAATTTATCCTATTTTGGGCAGGAGCCGAACACAACATAGGATAAAATAAATTTTATACTATCCTGATTTTTATCGGGACTACTACCAACGCAGCCTAAATTGTTTCATCCAACCCCCTCTTTAAGTTTCGTCCAAAAAGAAGAAAAAAAACCCCCTCTTTAAGCAAATAAATATAAGGAAAAGCAAAACATGATAATTTATAGCCAGTGGAATCAAGAGAAAACTGAAAAGAAATTCTTTTTTTCCCCCTAATGACAAGGAAATCCACCTCTACAGAAGTACACATGAAATATCTGATTCTTTTTCAGATGACAATCTAAATAACATAAGTGTTGTAAGCAGTCAGTCAGCACTTAGGTGCATATATAATAGTCCCCATTCAACCTATACAAGAAGAGGAACATTGATAGGAAGACATAATTACACGGGAAAACATGACTTCTTTTCCCTCTGACAAATGGTTTTTCTCGGAGAAGTTAGCGCGCATAAAAAAATTGGCCTTGGTTAATGCTACATGTACATTAACAGCTTAACTTGCGGCAGAACCATTTGCCGCTGAACGCAACAACCCAGGTAACTTCCTTCTCAGATCTTTTGCCGTTTCTCGTCGCCGATTATCCATCTGGTCAAATGGCTCGGGTCTTCAGCTAAGAATTTACATGACACGGGGATAATTCCAAGATCGGAACCGATTTGATTATACTCTTCGAGCGCTGATGCCATCTCAGCTTCGACAGCTGGGTCATCTACAAGATCAACTATACCCATTTGCAAAACCTCAGCATAGTGATTCTCCATCTCAACATCATTTTGGAAGGGATCCGCTGCCAATCCCTACCATTCAAACAAGAACGAGAAACAGAAATCATTAAGAAAAGGTGGCGCAAGCACTGGCCCTACTTGCCAGTCTATGAACAGTCGCTTCTGAAGTCTTTACCTGGCATAATTCTGCATAATGCCTGTAGACCTCGCTATTCTCGTCTTGATCACCAAGCAGCGTTCCACCATACCAACCATTAGCTTCATTTACAGTTGTCATTTCAAGGTACCTAAAGATCAAAGCTCATAATTGATCAAGAAGTACCCTTATCAATTGATTTGCATATGCAGACACATGTAAGCTATACATGCAACTAAACAAGCACATATTACGTCATTTTCTTTCATCACTATGTTTCCTATGGAATGTAGACCCATTCAAGTTGAATGTCCAAAATTTTCAACTGTAAACCAATAAGGTGATTGATCCCTCAATTGGAAGCTATCCGCAACATACAGGCTTCGATCTCTTTTGCTCTTTTGATGGTTGGATGAAAGGAATCTCCAATCCCCCTCACTCTGGTTGACTTGAAGTTATCTATGAGCAGAGTCCCGAGTAATGGCGAGAGAATGGATAAATTTGGTTTATTTAAGGACACAGCCTGGTTAATCCAGTCATCTGGGTCAAAATATTCAACCAGGATTTTCTGGTTTCTGTACATGAAGATAAAGTTGGTTTGGCTCTATAAGCAGGGAAATGTCTAGGGATTCAGTTGGCATTACTTTGAGTTTTGAAGGCTGTGCTTCCTTTTTCCATGGTTTAATGCATTTGACAGGGCATTGAAGTTTCAGGAAACAGGACAGCCCCTTATGTTAATCCATCGCTTGTGGTTTTTTGAGGCCTTGGCCAAGAGGAAGCTCTTGTGGATATGATTAATCTCAGGGCTCTCCCTTTGTTGCTTGAGGTCCAAGATCAATTGGGTCATTATCAAATTGGTCACAGATAAGTATGCATGATGCTAGACACACACAAAATGAAAAACAGCAGCTGCATTCTTATCATAAGCGCAGTTCAAGTGATAACCATCAAGAACCCACACAAAGGAATAAACGCTCACAGGAACTTAAGTCACAGGTGCCCATGGTAGACTAAACAAAAAAGTTTAGGAAGAGAAAGAGGGCACCTTTGGAAAATATCTTCTTCACCAACATCCCTGAGAGAAGATAGCAAACTAAGGTCACATAGAGCATCAGCTCCAGCCTCATCTTGGGATCTTCCTTTCGAAATTTCATTTGCAGTAACTTTGGGTGCAGAGACATTTTCCTCAAATTTTCGCTGCCCAAAAAGCCAATTGGGACTTTTAAGCTGTATCTCACTGCACATAACCAGTTCATTCACCCTGATTAGCATCTACCAGAGTGCCATTTCCTTGGCGTTACTATCTGTATAACAATTGCCTATGGTACTCAATTCCGGCTTGACATTTTAATAAGACCTAAAGGTTATATAAATGAGAAAGTCGAAGTCCACATCTAAATAAAAAACAACTAAAATTATTGACATAGTATCCTCGCTTATGAGATACATACGCTGCATCAGGTGCCACACCAGAAGTGCCAGAAGAACCACCTGGTCGTTGATCAGGTTCCCTGCATAATCTAACATTCTTGATTGAACTGCATGTCTTTGCAATCAATTTATCAAAGGAAGTCAATTTTATCCGAGAGAAGTCTTCCTTGCAAGCAGGAATAGGTGCCAAAGAAATTCCAGCTCTGCCTCCAGGCCCTGGTAAAGCCCTTGGGCTTGCATATTGAAAGCACCACAAAGAAAAAAATTCCAATATATAAGTATGAGATCAACAATTCAACTGTTCCTGTAGCAAAAAAAGAGGATATGAAGAACTGAAGTAACATCAAGCATCAAGAGTAGCATGGATTAATCTTCTGGTCTTTATAGATGTGCATGTAAGGTGAAACGTACATGGACCGGAAACAATATAAAAATTGCCCGTATGAGCATGCCAAATGTGCTCATGTTATCTGTTAAAAGTACGCGCTGTTTACTCATAATCTACTTATGAAATGCAGCCTAGGTTTTTTCTTTACCCCTTGTTGGACAAAAGTAACGTAGAGTTCACATTCAAAGTGTTTACCTTTCATCAGGAAAAAAGTCATCTCCAATGCCAGAAACGTGAAGATAATAATCAGAGTCCAGCTCCCAAAGAGCTGGTTTTCCTTCTTTTGGCTGGAAATAACCTAAAAATCTGTTCCCAAAAAAACCCAAAAACACTGCTTTGAGAAAGCTGACGTTGGGAAAAAAAAAAGAATAGCCAACTACTCAGAAACACAGATATTAAGACGGCAAGTCATCAAGAGGTGCAATGTTGAAATGACAAGAGCTTCCTAGAGTTCTAAAGATAAGATGGCAAATGATGCAAAGTAAAAGCCCAACAAAAAAGAATGGAGAATGAACAAAAAAATCCCTTTAATTACACTTCTTATCCTCTAGTTCAAAACCGAAGCTCTGTAACGACTACCCGCTGTTTAAAGAACACTTTGCATCCTCCGGTTTTTATGATTTTCCTAACAATTTCCTGATGGTGTAAGAGTCCAAGGTTTAAATAGGTTTTTCGATATATTATACTATTGCCCGCAATGCGCATGTAAGGGAAAGATGAGGATCCTTTTTTCAATTTTCCTCAAATAGTGAGAATCATAACATATATGACAAAAAACAGAACTAGAGAAAAGGAGTAGTAAGTACAAGTTAATTGCATCTTGCTTTTCGCTATCAGTGTAGGTATTACTGTAATATCTTTTTATAGACTTGAGAAACTCTTTGGATTGGGTGGTAGCTTTCCACTTTCCCTGCCTCTCTGTGAACACCTGAGAAAGAAGAATTTGCACCAGTTTTCTAGATGGAATGAGAAGGCAATACATGAGCTTGAGCTCATTGATGAGATTCTGCACCAACTTAAAAAGAGAAGATTACAGTGTTATGAGCTTCAGAACCACCGTATTGTTGCGCGAGAGCATCACCCATGCTCTGATACATATCCATTAGTGCAGTTGCAATGCTACTGTGCGGATCCAATTTGGGCATGTCTGTCAAACCCATTGCATGAAGTTGGCGGCCTAAAGCTTCCAAACCATAAGCATATTGAGCAACATTTGTGCGATCCAAACAGTCAATGCAGTTGGTACGCAGGACGCCACTTTGGAAACGGGGGTTTTCCCGTCCATTACCATCTTCCCTGCTATTTTGATTGGACTCAGTCTCTCTATCTCGATTATTTCTGAGTTCTAGATTTTCATTGCTGTTTCCGACCCTAGAATGATCCCCCGATTCTGATCCAAGATCTCTCCGAGAAGTATCCCTGCAATAAAAGCAATGAGCCATGAAAAGTTAAAAAGCACACAAGAACCTACCTAAAGAAATTTGAAACGACAAGGAAAAGGGTCCTCACAATTAGCTAGTCCATATAAAACCAATTCTACAAGTCTAGACAAACTTTTTTATGTTTAGCTCTTTAGCCTAGAAAAAGTAATTGTAGCGAGAACTAGAGCTACAACTCAATTTTCAACACTTGAAAAGGCCAAAGCAAATGGATGCATTAAAGCAGGCATGTCTGCACACCTTAAAAGGAAAGCGTATAGCAAAGCAGCTAGCTATAACAACATAAATCCAGATTCTATTCTTTCAGTAGGGGAATTCACTGAAGTGGAACCAAGGGATTGGCAGGGGATGCCAACCCATTGACAAAATAAAATACAGAAAGTCCACTAGGCGGAGAATCGCATTTATATCAAGACTCACTCTGCATGTAAAGCAAAATTTCAACGTAAAAAGCCAAAAACCCCTAATTTTCACATAATGGCTCCCTGTATTATCGAAAGAATGTCCTGTCTTTTCCCTCTGAATCATTAAAAAAGTCACCAAAGGTGTGTTGAATTGTGTCTATGCCATTGCAAAAGTAGCTCTAACGACTACAAACAATGTCAAGAGTCTCAATTGTGCCCCCTTTCGTAGTTTCTGATCGATTAATCTTGTTCATGAGGTAACAAGTTTAAAAAGTTGTGATTTCATCACTTTTTCAAGAGTATTATAGTTATGATTTCTAATGAGGGTTTCCTTTAAAGGAGCTATTTTTCCAATTGCCAAGTTTTTGCTTTCTACTGTTATTTAATGAGTATGAAACAGCAAGTTCATATTTGAGATCAGATGTATGCGATCCTTTTCTTGGAGGCAACAATTGGCATTTGATTATGCAAAAAGGTGGTCATCCTAATTTTATGACTAACAATATTGTCTGAGATAATTTCTCTAGTTTGTAAAATCTCACAATCTTAGAATTCAATCTGACTTTTGAATTTACGGACACCTGTCAACCCAGTTAAGCAAGTGATTTTAACTATCTTGTCTATTCCATCCTCAGAGCAATTTTCTTATTGCAGAAAAAATATTCAAGGAATACCACGCAAAAATCTTCTAGGTGAACCTTCTTGTTGCAAGGAACTATGTTCAAACACAAGTAGCCTACAGCAATAATTTGCCATCATCTATTAAATCCAAAACCCTATATAAACGTGCTGCGTTTTTGCTTCTAGCAGTCAGATAATCATGCAAGGTAATTACAAAAACCAATGAGGATTAGCAAGTGTAACTGAAGTGCTTTAATAAATCCTCGAAAGCTCTTCATATTAAGAAATGGATACCTCCCAATGCTTGTTCGACTTAGTTGGTTCACCTTCCTTTTGGGAATGTTAGATCTCCCACTATAGTAAAAGCCTGTCAAATCAAGTGCTTCACTTGCCACGTTACCCAAGACTGCCAAGACGTTAGCTGACTTGCTTGAAAAAATCACATTAAAGGACAAGAACTCAATTAGATAGCAATTTCGGAATCGCTTTTTATGAACTAAATTGAGAAAATTACAGGCGGATTTACTTTTATTAGTTTTGTGTACTATAGTACTAAAACTTCCATTTTGTGCATTTAAGTCCTAAAATTTGTCAACTTCGTGCACTTAAGTCCTTCCATTATCTTCGTGGACGTAATCATCGCGTAGCTTTTTATGTCGTTTTTCTTTTAATCTTATGTGCCCATTAGTGCTGTGATGAAGCACGCTCAACACAACGCTCAACACAAAAACAAAGTGGTTTCCTCGCACCACACGTCTGAAAAATACAAAAAATTAAAACTTAAAATTCTAACAAATACGTTTAAAACATTAAAATTGAAAGTAAAAGAAAATTAATCTTGAAATTAAATAAAGACTGATTACAAAAAACATATTGCAAGGGTTCTAGGCCCTTTGGCGGCGGTGCCACACTCATCAGCGAATCTCGCCTGACCAGTGGCGAGGGCCAGCTTGTCCTCACCAGCTTAGTGGCGGCGCTTGGGGCCGCCCTCACTACGCCAGCCAGCGTGATGTCTCACCCCCCTTTCTTGGTGGTGGCAGTGGCGAGGACAAGCAGGCCCTCACCATGAAGTGGGGTCCCCGACATTCTCTGCCCCAAGCAATTTTTTATTGTTTAGATGTTTGCTTTTGCTTTTGAGTTTATTTTCAATTTTTTAATTATACTTATTATCAGTTTTTAAAATAAAAAAAAATTCCGACGTTTTGAGTTCAAGGAATGAAAAAGTGACTAAAATAGCCACATATGGTTACATAATAAAAATGCCACATGGCCCTTTCCATCACTTAAAATCAACAGAGTTTAGAAAGGACTCAAGTGCACGAAGTTGACAAGTTTTAGGACTTGCGTTGTAGTTTCCCCTACTAAATTCAACAAAAGAAAATAATACTCACTTACCTCTTCGCAAATTTGTGGAAATCCCAGTGGACTAAGAAAAGATGAATCTCATCTGAAAGGATGTGGTTCAAATACCCAACAGCATTTGTAAACTCACGTCTAAGCATCATTTCCCTAGGCCTTTTCTCGAAAGTCTGCATTTTAGTACAGAAACAAGGCTTAGAAAACAGGTAGATTTCATATATTAATACTCAAGTTTAAGGGGAAAAACATTGAGAAGATCAGCATACACAAGCCTCTCTCTCTGTCCCTCTCTCAAAAACAAAACAAAAAAATGACAGATACCTCTTACGAGATGACGTATGTACACCAACTCAACATTGGAAATTTTTATTGATATCAATCTTTTTCTTCTTTTGAACAATAAAAAAGCAGGATGTGTCGACCTTTCATACTTCTCCCGTTTGCTGAAGAGATTAGATGTACTTCGACACCAAAATAAAACACACAAAAAAAAAAAAAAGACTCTGAAACATAGGAAGGAATGCCAAAGACATGCCATGCTTCCATGTCAATATCCACTGCTTTGGTATGTTATTCACAGGAGTTAACATGCAAGCCCCCCAGACAAATCGACGTTATGAAATAAAAACAAGTGAATAACCAAACAGGACAAAGGAAGGGAACCAGTTCATCAGAGCAGCAAACTTATGCAGTGTTGAACAGCTACCACACGAGCAGAGCAAAGACATGGAGTGAAAAGGGGAAGACAATGAAGCCACATGGAGAAGAAGGCAATAAATCATTACTAAAGATGTGAATTGCATTTCCAAATACAAGATAAACCGAATTTTAGACTCGGTCAAATTCTGCAACGGAAGGAAAGAAGAGAGGTAGTGAAAAGCTGGATACCACAACATCAAGCTTGGGCATCCATGGAAAAACGGTTAGGAAGGGGAAAAAAAGCATACACAGAAGTGGAGAGAGAGAGAGTGAGGGAGACCTTAATTAAATTGAGCATGATTATTGGGTTGCCATATCTCTTCACCATGTCCTCAAAGTGCAATCTAGTGGCCTCATATGTAGGATCATACCTCTGTACTGCATAAAAGATATCAAGGATTTTTTAAAACTAATATCTGTTGATGCCAAAAAGACGGGAAAAATCAACTTCCAATTTCTCATCAACCAAGGTAGACTTGCATCAGATTCAGCTAAAGAATTCTAAAATGAAGAAGTTACAGGACATTTATCAGCTTTATGCACTTACGTATGATATCTGGTTTCGGACTAAATTTTGAAGCTTCTTGTGACCAGAATAGGGGGATTGAACCACGCATCTGCACAACAGAACTCATTTTTCCTTTGCATGGCCCAGCTCCTTCATCAAGGACAATCTGCTCCGTTTCAACTTCATTAGCAACTCTCCCCCGATCATTCACTCCCCTCTTCAGGTAACTGAATACAATAAATACTAATATGTCAAGTATCAACTCACCAACAACTACAAACCAGTACGCAATCATCAATGACAATTAATGTTAGATGTAAGGACCAGTGACATGACAGGCCCCTCCCATAACAAAATGTAGAGCAAATAGAACGGCATTTAGTAAATGAGTACAGGAGCTCTAAGAATCTTATCTATCACGTATGTCAGAAAATATTTTTAGGTTTGAGGGCATACGCATCTTATCTACACATAAATTTCAGAGGTAAATGATGCCATAAATTCACAGAGCAGTAAAATGCATGCAACCTACCAACAGATATTTACAATTGCACTGATACGATGCTTTTGACACAACTAGAACTTCCTCCTTAAAATCCCAGCACCTAGTAACATATTTAACAATGACTAGCAGATTCCAATTACCAGTCCATATTGGTAACCGACCAATTGCTATGAAAATCAATTTGACAATTTTGATATTAACCCGACGCCCAGCACTAGTTAGTGTGATCCCACTTCCTGAGTTAAGGTTCTAGAATCTCGAATAGACTGGGAGTAGGGAACAATTCTTTTAATTCCCAAAACCACACTGGAGTAAGTTTTATGCAATGAACTGGAAGACTGTATATGATAAATTTAGGTAATATGGCCAAAAAGAGGGTAACAAGAAAGAAAACAATCAAGGATAGGAAAGTGGAGGATTGGCATCAAATAAGACATGATAAAATTCTTGAACATTGGGCAAGAAGATAGATCCATGGTGAGAAAAACTTCTTCTAATCTGCCAGGGAAAGATTTGATGAAATCAGCATGCGCTAAATTATAGATTTTCCCACATACTTCTTTATTTTGAACTTAATAGTAAATGGCATCAAAAGAGTGCACTGCTGTGGTGCCATTTACAAAAGGAGTGCAGTGGAGGACAAGAAGTCCACCAAACAACAATGCGGAACAGACCTAACTTTTGACAGCCATATCCGTAAGTAATTAAAAATTTTTTTAAAAACCTCTTGAAATTATTGTAGTCCAATATCCTAAAGGAAAAAATAAGTATAGTGCAAAATTAATGAAAAACGATCGAAGATAACGTAAACTAATCTTCTTAAAAAAATGCAATCTCCAAATCATGGGTTCTTTCCCCACAAGACAAGGAAAATACGTTAATTTAGCTCTGGTAGTTAGATTATTACGCCGCAAGGGAAAATTACACTTTGCATCCTACAATACAAGCATCACCACAATTTGTATACCCTTTAAATGACGATGATCACAATTTACGTCCTGGAATGAGTTATTTCAAAGCTTCCATCAGAGAAACTGTAAAATTCTGGAATGAGCTATTTTAATGCATACATCAACGAAATTGTAAAACTTTCTACTTTGTGTGACCTACAGCTTTGATTGGCACTTGAAGACACCATTATAGGGGAGATAAAAAGAGAGCCACAAAAAGATGGACTGAGCAAGCTAATCATCACATTTGGCAAAAAAGATTCTTTTATAAGAAGGATCTTGTTAACAAGACATTGCTATTAAAGAACGTCCAATGATACACATTTCAAAAGCATGGAATATGCAAAAGCACCATTGTTACCTTTCCAAAGAACATTCCTACAAGTGCCCTAGCAGCAAGCATTGACATTTTCCACAGAAGAAAGCCTCCAACAGCTAGTAAGAGCAATCTTAAGCCTTCCACATATTAAAAATGACATTTTTAAAGGCATTAACCTTAAAGTGGCTTTTCTTTTCGAAACAAGTGGAACTTTGCTGAAGGATTATTAAATACGACCAATGGAAGATGCAAAGTGATTTTTCAAATGTAAAATCAAGGATACATACTATAATTCCTATAACAGGAAAATAACTAAAGTGCATTGAAGCCAATTACAAGACACAAAGTGTAATTTTCTGAATGTTAATTATAAAATGGACAATACCAAGGGATTTAGATCCACAATGGAAATCTGAGGACATGTAACTTATACATTTGTAGAGAGAGAGAGAGAGAGAGAGAGAGGAACAGAGGGAGTGAGGCTGGAGTTTTGCTAAAGAAAGCTATAGAAACCTTCATCCTTGGAATAATGTTGGTAGACACGAACTTGATACGTGGAAAGCCAAAATGAAAGTGGGACAAAGGCTAACCTGGTTTCCGGTTCATCTCCCTTTTGTCTTTCCCTGAACAAATTACAGGAAAAAATTGCCTCCAGGTAAAACTGAATTGTAACTTTTTATGGATCTAAGCATACAAGTACCATGATGTACTTAACCAGGGGAAGCACGTTATACACTTGAAACAAAGACAGAGAACTGAAATGTACAAATTCTTCTGCACTTAATGGCAACTAAGATAGATTCAAACATCTGGACCAACTGCTGATGAGAAAATCAACTGAAGTTTCAATTTGGTGGAGCAACTACTAAGGTTTAAGTGCTACCATATCCCTTTACATGGCATTCACACATCTTTCCTTCGTTCTTAATGCAGCTTACTTCATCAACCTTCATGATAGAAACCCAACTCTCAATAAGCATGTAGTGAATATCTTTTTCCCTCAGGTCATTGGCTATCAATTTCTATTTGTAGCTAATGATATAATTCCAAGTCAACTAAACTGGCAGACCACAGGATATACGCTTAGAACTTCCAGGAGTACATGTATCTTCTTCATAAGCTTACTGAGACAAGAAAGTGCACTGGGAAGAATTTCAACTAATCTCAGACCCAGACTATGCCATATTCACTTGGTCTACCTCGGTATTTAAAAACTAATGCTAGAAGAAGACTACAACCTACACTCTTCAGAGATTGTAGTTCCCCTCACAGTTCCTAAAAGAAACAATACACACATAAGAACTGTGCGTTCATGTAGAGAAAATGCCAGGAGTAATCGAGACTCCTGACACATGAACTGGGGACATGTCATAACAAGATAGTAGCCACATAAGGCCCACCATTGTTGGTAGTTATACATCAAATCATGGTTCCTGACTCTCAACTAATCTCTTCTTCAATGGAAGACAACTAAACCCTCCATGATAACATTATCCAGTGCCACAAAATACCCAACTCAGGTCCCGAAGTTCAATCAAGTAAGAGACTGATCATCACTAAGCCAATACAGTTTCAAGATTCAATTAATACGTTTCATCCTATTCCTGCACCATGCCATAATATTTAATTGCTGTCAAATCTGCATGTAATGCTTGCATACCAATTAATTTATAAAACGGGAGACACAAAGGCATTTTTATCAGTAACACAGAGGTAGAAACTCTTCTGTGAGAATAAATATCTTGCGAGTAAATAGACGGATTTGATTTCACATATTGACTGCTCATATTAAAATAATAAGAAACGCGACTTTCTAGTTACGACCAAAAAATAGTAAAGAATCAAACATTGTGCCAACAAAGACACTGAATAAAAAGGACAAAGCAACATACCGTGTCCCAGCAAAGTGTCGTGATCGTCTAGAGATAAGTGATGCACTAAAATCCCTTCCAAAAATTGAAAGCCTAACCTGTCATTATGAGGTGACAGACATGATCACAAGAGTGAAAGAAGCAGATATAACAGCAAAACATCCTACAAAGTTAAAGTTGACACAAACAGAGAATCTTTTCCGGGGAAAAAGAAAGCAATACAATGCTCTTGTATACTAAATTCAACAGAAGCATAGAACAATGGTGTCACCCATAAGGTACTAAACAAATGGGTTCTGAGTGAAACAGTAGAAATCACGACAAAATAATGGAAACTACTCGTTTAAGTAAAAAGTTATCTTTAAAGAGTTTTACACGCCCCGTAACTTAGTACCTAGATTGGCCTCTAATATCCTCTAGATTGACGCAAATTGTTTCTTTCATCGGTTGCTACATGCAAAATCATATTGGAACAAACATTGCCTACAAAGAGATGCATGCTGGTTAAGATGATGACTCTACCAACACTAATTGGGTCAACTCCAAGCCTATTCCTTCTGCTCCTTACAAGCCATAAGATCAATAGATCAGACAAGAGAGCTTTCAAATTCATAAGACAAATATTTTACAAGGACAAAAGAAGCATACAAAAAAAATTCCAAGGTGCGTAAGTTCAGAAAAGCGAACACCGTCACAAACAAAGCACATTAACAATTCACTGTTCTATTAGATTCAGAATTGTTGGATTTGATAAAAGAAATCAGGGATTTCCACCAAGAATGCATCAGACCCATATATAAGATCTCCACGTTTCTTCATCAAGAGACAGCAGTAGCAAAGACTGTCTGTCAGGATCTGGAAACAAAGAGAGGAAAAGAACCTCCATGCACTTAACCATTTGGACATTTGTGTCTCCATGTAGCATGCTTTAAAGGAAACAAGATGCATATTCATACAAGAAAAGGATGAGAGAGAGAGAGACCTGCTTAAAATGCCCATGAACGAGTGCGATCGTCCAAATGGTATTATTGCATCTTGACCGTATGGCTTTCGTTAAATAGGCATTCCAAACAAACATATTATCATATGGCGTCCTTTCCTCACCACTCAATGACACATTTTTTTGCAAACTTTGCATTATGGGGTATGTGTAGCTATAGTAAAAATCTTTTGTCAAGTCCACGCTGGATAGAAGTTTTTTGTACCTGCAGTTACCATAAAGTACAAGTTACGAGTTTATACATTTTTAATCAGTGAAAGGAGAAATGCAGCAAAGCGAATCGAATTTAAACTCGAGCCATCATATTGACAGCTCAAACCTTCACACTTAAGTGAAAAGAAGAACTAGAAAATAGGAGAGTAAATCACAGCTGGCCAATAGTTTATGCAAAACTAATACAAGGAAGATAAAAGAGCAAGTAAATCACAGCTGGCCAAAAAGAAATGTTAAATCGCACGAGAACGTACCTCAGCTCCATCTTAGAAGTCGCTAAATCACTCTGAACAGAGCTATGTGGAATAGTTATCAGTTGGCTCTCATGTATGCTATAAATTGCATGGCCACATACGCATCCAATTTGCCTACGCTTGGTAACAAGAATCAAGTAGTACGACTCCAAAAATTTGATGCACCCTGAATACCCAAAAGAAGAAAGAGGTTACCCCACTGAAGCGTCGAGATTAGAATCAACTCGATTGCGATAAAGACCACCAAAAGAGAGAGCTCCGTCGAAAGAAGACACCAACCTGCAATCCCATAGAACTTTCCAACAAAAGTGAGCCCGCCAATCGAGCGATTGCCCTCGCTAATCCGCTGGAGCAAGTTCTTGATCTCTAGGGGAGAGTACACGACGGGGTCTTCGCTAATGTTGAGATCAGATGGCTCAGAACGATCGATCTTCAGCACCCGGAACAGCCTCTTCTGGCGATCACTCCCAACCAAATAGTACCTCTGCTCCAAAAAGTTCAGAAAACATCGCCGACATAAATCAGATACTCGAATAAGAAAAACCCAATCGAAAATGGGACACCATCTGAAAATAACTAATTGCTCCTGGCTTTCTACATTGACGAATTCCTCGTCACACACAACGTCCATCGGCTAAGATTGATGCAAGAAGCTAAAGAGATTCGTAGTAAACCTAACAAGGACATGAAACGAAAGGAGATCAAGAAATGGATACCGCTCGGGTTTCGTAGAGCCTGAACTTCTCGAGCGAGTAGGAGTTGGGGTCGGACTCAGGATCGTTGAACGGATGGATTTTCGCGGACGAGTGAGCGAAGGACTGGTCGGTTTTCGCCATTGCAAGCGACGAGGCTCCGCTACGGCAAGGTTCGGACGGGGCTGTGATCGGTAGTTTATAATGCTTTGCGTTCGTCGATGGGCGTTGCTTCTTCCGGAACCCGAATCGAATCGGACCCGGTGAAAGAAGAGACGGATAAGTACGGGTCAAATTCACACGGGGCAAATTACATATTGCCCCAAGTTTAGGGTTGTTGCTGATTGCCCCGGATGTTTCGATTTTTAAACAATTCGCCCCGTATTTTTAGAAATTGATTACAATATATCTATGGGGTCATCGTTTCCGGCACAGATGGTTCCCACGCTAGACTAGAATCGAGAATCGAGAATCACCCGTTAAGAGTCGATTCTCCAAAATAAAAACCGTGAACCACCTGCTCGTTTTATGAACCCATCCGATAATTGAACCACTGGTCTGGTCCGATCTCCGGGTGAGTCCATATAATCGGTCATATCGGCGCATTTCTTTTGTTAGTAACATTTTGGCATTATTTTCAACTTCATGTAGCTGGGCAATCCTATCGGCGCATTTCTTTTCCCGGGTCTCTTTGCTAGT
The DNA here is from genome assembly GCA_029784005.1 of Lenwebbia sp. NSW1173648. NCBI lineage: Eukaryota > Viridiplantae > Streptophyta > Magnoliopsida > Myrtales > Myrtaceae > Lenwebbia > Lenwebbia sp. NSW1173648. The sequence goes on along the minus strand of JARCGZ010000009.1, from coordinate 24,457,707 downwards.
GATGTATATGGCGCAGAAGCTGCGCTAGGGTGGTCAACGTGCTTGGGTCCCACTTGCTTTAAGCTTGCATTTCTTATTTTAGCTGGTTTATGTGGGTTAGGCACCCTCCTGATCATTGTTTTGTATGTTAGGATTTGACCAGTTTACAAAGTCTTTACTATGACGATTCTTTTCATATTCCCCCGAGTTCAAACCATTGATAAGCGAAGAAGTCTTTCGGATTGAAGGTCATTTAGCATTATTCAACCATAGTTAAGAAATAGCTTGAATTTAAAAATATTCATAATATATAAATAGATTTGGTTCGGTTGGTCTGGATGGGTGGTTCCCATCTAGAATCGAGAACTGGACCAGTACTTTCCGGTTTCAACAAATTAGAACCGTGAACCAGACCGGTACGCGATAAGAACCATCCAAAATCGCCCGATTTGGTCTGATTCGATCCGGTCATGATGGATCCCAGTTCTTTTGCACACCCCTACATGTATTGACTCCGGCTACCTCGTAGCGTTGACTTCAGCTAAATTTTGCTTGGAGCTCTAACCACGTGATAGTAGGGGTGAGCGCCTAGTTTGATTTAACCCTGGAGCGAGCTAGAATTGAGCTGATTGAGTGGGTTACAAGCCGATTTTAAGGAGAATCTCTCAATTCCAAATTCCAAGCTGGAGCCATTGCTTCTTTCCTAGAAACAATCCAACAAGGCGAGTTTTCCGGTTGAACCAGTTTTGAAGCCTCTTTTGAAAAAAAAAAAAATTACTTTGCAAGCATCAAGATTTGAACCCTTGTTTTAAATAGGATTAATACCACGAAAAACCCCAAACGGATACACCCGTGACAAATTTACCTCAAACTATTTTTTTGACTACAAAAAATCCCAAACTAGTACACCTTTGACAAATTTACCATCTTTTAGTTTCCGTTAATTTTTATTGCCAAATTGTTGAGTTAGATTACACGTGGCGATTGCCGGGTGTACATGTTTAGGGTTTTTACCCTCTATTTATCACGTGTATTAATTTGGATTTTTTCGTGTTATTAATCCAATTTAACGAAAACTAACGGAGGATAAATTTGTCACAGGTGTACCAGTTTGAGATTTTTGGTGGTCGAAAAAATAGTTTAGAGTAAATTTGTCACGAGTGTACCAGTTTGGGATATTTGGTGATCGAAAAAATAGTTTGGGATAAATTTATCACATGTGTACTAATTTGAGGTTTTTCGAGGTATTAATCCTTTTAAATATGATCAAACAATTAAGTAACAACTTGGCCAAAGATTTTTTTTTTGTAATAATATAGTGAAACTTTACATTTTGATGTAATTTTTTGGAAAATGCAGTTTCAAAAATAGCCAGTTCGGCTTCTGTTTTCAATTTTTTGGGATCGAGGATCACAAGGTTTTATCGGCTCGAGAACTAATCCACCCTGAAATTGGTCACCCGCTAATTCTGGAAGTCAAATTCGACATATAAATACGTACATATCAAAAAGTAGAAACACGATTTAAAAAGCATATATATGTGACCAAGGTTTAAGTGAAAATTTAACCGGAGCCAAAACTAGATGCACGTATATTTTTCTCATATATATAAATGATATTTAAACAATTGCTTTTCATGACTTGTCGCGTGGTCTGATATGTGAAAAAAAATAAATTGCTGGGGCCAACGCCGAAAGGCACATTACCACAAATTCCAAAAAGTCAGGTAACAAATAAAATTTGAAATGGTTTAGAGGTTAGGTACTTGCCACAATTCTAACAACTTCGGGGGCAAAATGTAATTCTCTCATTCACGCAGGATAAGATCATAAGACCACAATTAATAGAGAAAAGTACTAAAAGAAAGTCATAAACCTGTTACATTGGTACCAATTCAGTCTTAAATCTTTCAATTGGACCAAGTTAGTCCTCAACTTTTTTGTATTGGTACTAATTAACTCAATTAGGCTAGAAATCGCTTATGTGGACGTCGGCTGTCCTATGCGGCACCGCCGGTGTTGACATGGATATTTTTATTAATTTTTCAATAATTTTTTGAAATTTTATCTTTTTTCCCCTTCTCTTTTCCTTTTCTTTTTGCCGGTGGCCGGCAGGCCACCAGCCACAGGCCATGGCAGGCGAGGATTGGCCTCCCCAGGCCATGCGTGGGTGAGCGCCGGTGAGGTTTGGCGAGGTCGCATTGGCCTAGGCGAGGGGGGCATCGTTGGTGCTCGCCAAGGCGTAGCAAGGCCGACCCTTCACCTAGGCCATGGCCCATGGCCGGCCGACCATCGGCAAAAAGAAATTGGAAAGACAACAAAGGGAAAGGGAACAAAAATAAAAAAATTCAGAGAGTGTTGTGGACTCCCGGAGTCCACATTAGCGATTTTTGACCTAAATTGACCGAATTGACTGAATTGTTATTAACATAAAAATGTTTAGGACTAAATTGATCCAATTGAAATGTTTATGACTGAATTGGTACCAATGCAATATGTTTATAATTTTTTTGGTACTTTTCCCCTACTAATCTCCGTACTCTAATTAGAAAATCCCTAATCATGCTTTTACCTCCCTTTTAATAAGAGTCACAAACCATTGAGAGATTGCCCCAGCGGTCACTCTTGGGGGGTTCAAATCCCCGACCCCCCACCTTCGGGGGGAGTGAGGTGGGAACGTATGACGAGAGAGCAGGGTTTCGCAACCTGCACACGACACAAGCCACAAGCCACATTGTGTGCGCTTGTGTAGTAGTATATGATAGGATAGTACCAGATTAAAAAATAAACGGCACAAGCGCACACAATGTGGCTCATGTAGTAGTATATGATAGGATAGTACCGGATTAAATAATAATAATAACAAGTGCCGCATGAAAAAAAAAAAAAAATACAAAAAAGGCCACCCCCTCGCCGGTGGTTCTTCCCGTGGCCAAAAGGGAAGGCGACCGTCACGTGAAAGTTGTCTTTTGTAAAGACTCGAGAGGTGAAGGTGATGACCGGTGGAGTGGTCTTTTTATTAAATAAATCCTATTATCTAAATTTCTACCTATTAAAAGACAATTTGCAGTGCTTACTAACTATAAACTTCATCCATGAAATTCCATCAATTACTCTTTGGAGCACTGTTCATTTCTGTTCGACACGTAAGGATGATTTAGTAATTTTACTCTCTTGATATTACATAGGACCTGACTTTATTTACCATTTGATAAATTATAGCTAAGATCGTCGATGATCATTCTAATTAAAAGAGCAGAGCTTCCGCGGCCATTAAATTTGGGACCATAGAGTCATCGTCCCAGATCCAACGATTGACATTAATTCATTTTGAGCCGACGGTCAAGATGTTTCAACGTCTGTTTGTTTGTTATTTAACGGTTGAAATCGAGCACAATAATTTCACCCTGCAAGGGAGTATGACACTGCAGAAAATCTCCTAAACGGAGAAACTGGTAAAAGAAATGTGTGGTCTGTCGTCAGTTATATCATCAGAGAGATAGAGAGAGAGAGATGAAACGACTTCTTGGACAGATAAGGCGGGAGAAACAGAAAGATGGCGAAACTCCCACCAGCGGCTTCCATCAATCTGAGTGGGCTACTTCCTCCTCCATTGCCACTTCCCTCGCTACTCACTCCCAAATCTCCTCCCAAGCCCATCAAATCTACCAAGGAGCAGAGGCAAATAGCAACTTCAGCCGCGAAATCTGGTGGAGTCTCGCTGAACTCGGTATGTTTTTCTTGCTTGCTATGTGTTCTTGCTGTTCTAAGATCTTGAGCTACCCGAGAAGACGAGATCTCCGGGTTTGTGTATGTCGGGGCGATGTCGGAGGGAAAACTCGAGCTTCCACCGAAATGGAACTTGGCCTTTAGCATCTGAGGAACGGATTAGATGCGCGGCAGATTCGGGTTCTTTTTCTTTCTTTAAATTATGCTGTTCTGCCTTTAACATCTGCAGTGTTAGTTCATTTTCACCACTACAGGGGCCTAACTATGCATGAAACTCTCTCCATGTTCTCCCGATGATGTGCTTGTTTCGCCAGTTTGTGTCATGGGATTCAACAGACCAGACCATTGAAGCATTTAGGCAGTCGATGATCGAGTCTGAGTAAAGGGTTCCGTTTTGTCTGACTCGCGCGATAATTCCTTTGCAGATCCTCAAGAGTTGTAAAACGTGCAGCGGAAAAGGTGCGATAGAGTGTCCTGGGTGCAAGGTATTCGTGGACAGTTCTTCGCTCTTCCTCTCTTTCCTTCCCTTATACTGCTCATGATTCGTTGCTTTTTTCCATCAATTTTAGTTATTTTCGGTTCTTTTCATGATTCCCATTCATAGATCGCTTCGCAGCTTCTGCATTTTACTTTGAACAGATATCATACTAGGTAGCAGTAAGTTGGCACAAATAGCAGGTTACGAACTTGACAGGGTCTTGATCGTTTTCCTCGATCTTGCTTTCACACCTATTTATGCTGATGGCTTGAGAGACCAACTTAAAACCTTCACAAGATGGTGTCTGCAAGGTGAGACCGAACATCCTCGGGCTTCAAGAGAAGCTGATTTAAGTGAATAGAGCAAATAGCTAGGAACATCTTGATAGGCGAACTAGATGCCTCCTAAACATATTTGACCATATTGTTGTTCCTGAACCAGCTAATTAAATCTCTGTTCAAACTTCAACCGTGGATGCGATTTTTGAACTAAGACATAAACGAGGAACTTTTCATACTAAACTAGCACTTGAAAAGTACAATGACAGAAAAAAGTTGCTGCCACTTTGTTGGAGTGTCCTGGGGGGAATCTGAAACTTAGAAAGCAAGATACATCAAAACCATGGATTTGAAGAATCTTCCTGAGGTTGGTGTTCTTCTCAGGTGAACTTGGACTACATATTTTCTTCCAGACTTAAAATGCAAAAGGTCCTATTCGCTGGCCGATCAAAAACTAAGCCTTACTCTATTTTTGCTTAGGTAGACACAACATCCAGAGGATTTGCATTTGACCACGTCCATACTCCTATAGGAATCAATTGAAGTAAAAATTCAAAAAAGGATTCACTTTTCTCATGGCGGGATAGTTCACCCATTCACTGCTTAAATCGCTTTTAGATCTGCTAATGAACTCTCTTACGTAGGGAACTGGAAAAAACAAGAAGAATGGAAACATTTTCGAACGATGGAAGTGAGTTTCTTTCATTACCAAGTGGAAATTTTCAACACTATTTCTATTATCATCTTCCATGAGAACTAGATTTTTTTTTCATGCTTCGATGCAGATGCTTTGAATGTCAAGGGTTTGGGCTGAAGAGCTGCCCCAGTTGTGGAAAGGGAGGTCTCACTCCAGAGCAAAGAGGCGAGAGATAGTCTTTGGAAGAACATCTTGTAAACCACCTTGTATCTGCAATTCCTGTACTGTTACTCTAACTTGATCTTTAGATTTTGAGTTCATTTGTAGCAGTTCAGGCGAATGGAAAGTGTGTCAATTTTCTTCCATGTAAGTCACAATTTTCTGTCTCAACACTACAAGAATTTCTTCTGTTGTCACCGTCACCAATAGAGCCATTGATTCCTTTGGAGATGCTCTTGCAAGATAATCCGATGGTATTGAAGGTCCTAGAGGTGGAGAGAGCCAGTTTGTGCCCTAGTTGTCAAAATTTTCTAACAGAATGATTTTACGCTCTATAAACGTCAGATGGTCAACAATAAGACTGAAGAGATTTAGAACTCTTCATAAAAATGGATGTTTATGGGAAGGTAGATTACCATTGTACTTAAGAGCTATCTCTGGTTCATTGAAGTGAATACTTCCATAAGGATCGCACAACGTTGACAGAGCAGAAGCATTGAAGAGATAGTAAGTGCATAAAAGTACTTAAAAGACTACGCCATCCCGGTTATCCATGTGCTCTTCATTAGAGTTCCGATACAAAGAAGGATCAAGAGCCTTCATTTATAACTGCAAGTTATTGCAGTCCCATCATCGAGGTGAAAGGTGCAACCTTTCGAAGCGAGGCAGCAGTTGCACTGGGGGCAGAGCTGCTTATCACCTGTGATTGGGCATGTCATGTACACAACATCGAAGCAATACCGAGGACAAACTTGGGCACTCACAGCTCCATGATTTTCGCCAACTAGAATTGCACCTGGTGACCGGGAACAGGAGACAAATTTCAGGTAAATGAGAGTGTATTTGAGAATAAATTTGAACCGCCTGCAGATACTTTGATCTCTTGAAGTACTTTTGTATGAGTTCTCCGTTCCACTGTTTACTTTGATACAAGTTTCTCGCTAGATGGTCAGATCCTTAAACCATCAAATTGCTAGAGATGTAGCCGAGCTGATCTAACCTTGGAGTAGCAAGCGTGATTCGTGAGTGTAGGAGAACTGTGAAGTTAACTGAATATGACTATGAGCCATGCTGGCTTTATGGACTCAAGTGGTCATGTGGTTCTTGTGTTTACAGGAAAATAAGAATGCATCAACGACAAAATGGCTCCACTCTCACGATACGCCATCTGCATTATTATCGAAACTTAACTATACACTTTGAGCTAGAAGTCCATGATGGGGGAATAAAGAAATTGGACATTCATGTTCTGTGTAAAGTCAAACGCAGTGATTCAAAGCTCCAATAGGATATGGCAATCCAAGTCAAGGAGAATTAATCTTCATACACAGCATCCTTTGAAAGGGTAGCCTATGTTTCCCGATAGTTTTGCCATCTTCAAGAGTCAATAACCTGACGGTGCTACACCGTTATAGTATAATCTGACAAGGCCGGTTTCTTGGCAAAGATATCAAGATAATAGTTCATGACAGTAGGGTCCTCATTGGGAGATAACCCTTGTTATGGTTGTAGCCTTTTCAGTTGGTCATCAAGAGGCTGCTAAAGAATAAGGTCATCAGAACACTATGTTTCAAGGATATTTCAACAAGGAATTTGAAATTATTATCTAGTTAATTCAAGTGAACACATTTTTGAAAGCTGAAGTCCTCTTTAACCAAGAGATCATGTCACCTACATGTTTATGAGGCTGCTGTCAAAGGATTTCGGAGAAGGAGCTGCCAAAGTAGTCAAAGTGGCAGTGGCTTAATTCACACCAGAACAGAGATGTGAGGGATGCGAGATGTCGGGACAGACTTACTCATTTTTGCTAATTGACAAAGATGATCCAATATCCAGATCTTGTAGTTTCTTTCAAGTACATTCACTCCTTCGGGGACACGCAAACAAAAGCTTAATAGACTGGTAACTTCATCAGAAACCCAAGCAAGAGAATGACAATTTTTGAAGACAACGCAGTCTTCACTTATTTTTTGCGACCTTTATTCGATTTTAGATACGAAGTTCGATAGGAAAAAAAGCACGCAGCATTTTGAGAAGACTTCCAATTTCTTCAACTGCAAGAAACTGATGTGCCATCAGTCAGGTGAAGAGTGCAGCCTTTCGGAGCGAGGCAGCAGTTGCACTTAGGACTCAGTTGCTTATGGCCAGTGGACGGGCAAGTCATATAGTCCACATCCAAGCAGTACTGTGGACAAATCACGGCGCTCGCCAGCATCGTCCCGGGGTTCATTTCCAGTAGAAGTGCACCTATCAAGAAACAAAGAAGGAAAATGAGGATTTCATTCCCACTTTTTTCATTCAATCTGGAAGAAGGTTCGTTTATTTGATACGATCACGAATTTGAAGGCATTGGGGGTTGCCGAGCCAAGGTACGTATGGGGGGGGGGGGGGGGGGGGGATTAACAACAAGAAGACTCACCACATAGGAGGAGAAGGACCAGACAACATGCATTGCTCCGAGCCATGATGTTCCTGATGAGTTTTCTGATAGCACTTCACTGTGGTCGTGCTTTTATTGCCCAAAATGAAAACTTAAAGTCATGATTCTGATTCCGAGATGCATATATTAATGTCTTCCATTGCATAACTTCAGCCGTATCGTGCTCGAAGTCTGTATATATGTGAACATAGATTCGACTTTTGGGGCATCAGCATCAATGTTTGAACGGGAGACGAGAGATGGCAAATCCAAGTCAACGGGGGTTGTTTGGCTTGACAATGTTCGTTCAAAACACGCAATTCGATGAGTGTAGTCTTTCCATTCCAATTATTTCTTACAGTTCAAGGTACAGGAAGACAACAATGGCTGTTCGAATGGAACTCTGAATGCCAAAACTCTTGGAAAATTACCGAAAATGTTATAAACCTATTGCAATTGTGCCAATTCAGTCAAAAAAGTTTTAAACTTATTACAATTGTGCCAATTCCTCATTTGGTCGGCCAGCGCTGACTTGGCCAATTTATAAATAATACTTTAATATTTTTTAGAATTTTTTATTTTTTATTTTTATTTTCTTTTATTTCTTTCTCTTTCTTTCTTTTTCTTCTTTCTTCCTCCAGCTGGCTACCCAGCCAGGCGACTGGCTAGAGGTGAAAGCTGGCGAGGTCAACCTCGCCGGCCACTAACGAGGTCGAGTCTCACCCAACCATGGCGAGAGGTCGCGCCTCGCCAGCCTCGCCTCTAGCTGGTCGTCGGGCTTGGCGGCCGGCTGGAGAAGAAGGAAGAAAAAAGAAAGAGAAAGAAAAGGAAAAAAAGGAAAAAAAAAATTAAAAAATAAAAAAAATTATTAAAAATTGTCTACGTTAGCGTCGGCCGGCCAAATGGATTGAATTAGCACACATACAAAAGGTTTAAGACTGGGTTGTAAAAAAAAAAAAAATTAGAACTGAATAGGTACAGTTGTAATAGGTTTAGTACTTTTTTTGATAATTCCCCCAAAATCCTAATCATAGGATAAGCTAGCGAAGAGCCCGGGCTTTACCCCTGGTCATCCCAAAATTAATAAAATTCCACATAAAACATTCTATACATTAAATATTGTATTTTTACCAAAATATGAAATGGTTAGTCAGTCACGTACGAACGCTATAATTAATAACGGAAAAGGTAAAAAATAATACTTCGGGGATGACGATGATGATTAATCAAATGTCACGCCGTATTTTGACCTTGGACTTTCATAATAAAAAAAATGCTGCGACAACCATGCTTGTTGTTAAGAATAACATGATATGGCAAAGTTGTCAAAATGGTAGTATGGTCAAGTAATTATCAACTTTTTGACCAAAAAAAGAAGAAGTAATTATCAACTTATTCGACCAAAAAAAAAGTAATTATCAACTTGTCGCATAGATATGTTATTTTCATCTCCTTCATCTGATAATTATCTAAATTTCTTTCATAAACTAAATAGCATCTCCCAATTTTCTCTCCCTCAATTTATTATTTAGCTCTCCTCGATATACCATTCAACTCTTGCCCCAATTTTACCTTTTGTCTCATAAAAAGTTCCAACTATAAGTAAACTTCTTTTATCTCATAAAAAACCTCAAACTTTAGGTCAAGTTTCAATTCTACCATAATTTTTTTTTTCTATGAAAACTCCCGACTTTAGGTCTTGTCTCAATTTACCGTCCAGTCCCAATTTTACCGTAAAGTTTTTACAGTCTCATAAAGAACCACAAACTTTTACTTGAGTCACAAATTTGCCCCTTATTAATCATCATCCGTTCAAAAATTTTCATTGACAACCGAGAAATAAAAAACTCCCAAGCACAAGCAATTCGAGTGTCTCGAGCGCGAGCTCTCCGACTGCGAGAGATGGAATATTCCCAAGCACGAGAAATCGAAAACCGAGCACAAAATCACTAAGGATGATTTTGCCGGAGGGTTAATGGAGGTAGATGTAGGACTCAAGTTAAAGTTTGCGATCTTTTATGAGACAAAAAAAAAAATAGAGTAAAATTGAAACTGAACCCAAAGCTAATATTTTTTTATGAGACAAAAAAAAGGTAAGGTAGAATTAGTGCTAACCTAAAGTTGAGGATTTTTATGAGAAAAAAAGTTTAGGGTAGAATTAGGACTGGACCTAAAGTTGAGGGTTCTTATGTGACAAGAAAAGTTCAGGCAAGAATTGTGACAACACCTAAAGTTAGATGTTTTTATGAGACAAAAGGTAGAATTGAGACAAGAGCTAAAGTTGGAGGTTTTTTTAGGGTATTAGGCTAAAATTAAGTGTCTAATCCAGCTTTAAAATGTGAAGATAATGCTATGAAATCCCATAAAGAACCTCGCATTGCTTGCACACATGTAAAAGTAAGTATTACATTGACGCAATCACAAAGATGTCAAATAAATAGTATTTCCTTTTAAAGAAACTTGAAAAGGACAAGAAAAGAGAAGACACATATAAGAAGAATTTCTCTCAATCAAACCAAACCAAACCCATTTAAACCAAAACCATATGAATAATATTGAAGATACCCTCATTTCTGTCTCCCTATTGCTTATCTTTCTCCATCTCCTGATGATGTGCTTCTTTCACCATTTTTCTCCATCATGGCTTGAGAGACCAACTTAAAACCTTCATAAGATGGAGTCCATAAGTCGATGCAGAGCAGCTTTGGAAAAAGCTCAGGCTTCGAGGAAAGCTGATTTACGTGACTAGAGCAAATAGCTAGGACATCCTGATAGGCGAGCTAGATGCCTCCTAGTCATATATGTGTAAGCCGCTAATAACCTTAGGCGGTAACCCCAAGAACACTATAGCTAGAAATAGAACCCTGTATGGAGAAAAACAAGAGTTTGTGCACCTGATTTGGAATCCATCGTTCTTTAAGCGGAATAACGACGATCCAAGCCCCAGATCTTCTCCTCTATACCCTCCGTGTGACTGGCCTGATGAGTCGCCCCTCATTTCCTCTGAAAACCTTATGAGAGGTGAGTTATGAATCCTTGGGGTTAGAGGAGGGACTTGAGCGCTATTTATAAAGTTTTCAGCTAGTTCCTCTCATCACAGGCCGAGCCGAATTCGGCCCACACTATGCTAGGCCCATATCAGACTGATTAAGAATCTTTATATCTTACCTTATTAGACCAACTCCGTAAACGGTAAATTAAATCCGTAAAACGATAATTACAATCTCAATTAATACAAGTCCATATTAGGAAAACCTTACAATTTGACCATATTATCATCGATCCTGAACCCAGCTGATTACATCGATGTTCATACTTCGGCCGTGGATGTGATTTTCGAGCCGCCTTCAGATGCTTTGATCTCTTGAAGTACAATTCTTAGTTCTCCATTCCACTGTTTATTTTGATAAAAGTTTCTTGCTAGATGGTCAGATCCTCAAACCATCAAATTGCCAGAGGTGTAGCAGAACCGATATACTCATGGAGTAGCAACTAGCAAGCGCCATGAATATTAGCAGAAGAACCATGGCAGCAGATCTGCTATGAGCCCTGCTGGTTCTATACACCAATTCACAACAACTGAGTTTTGAATTGTCCACGTACTTTTTTATAGCATTTGCTGCATATCATCAAGTCATTGAACCCTTTATTTATATGTCAAAAAGTTGCCATGAGGAACTGAAACATAAAGTCGTGAGCAAGTGTTGAAAGTCCTTCAGGTGATAGTAGCAACTTCTGATTCATATGAGGTTCGGGACTCTAAATCTGAGATGGACAAAGCCAAGAAATGATCAGGGAAATCGCCCCAGTCCTTGGACGCTCGCCTCACAGGATGTATGTATGCAACGAATAACATAACGAAGCACCGCGACAAATTTCATCAGAGCAGAACCCAAGCAAGTGAAGGACGAAATTAAAAGACAACGCAATATTCACTTATTTTTGCTATCTTCTTTCAATTCAGTTACAGAGTTACGTCCAGAAATGTTTCACATAAGATTGCGAGAAGACTTTCGATTTCTTCAACTGCAAGAAATTGATCCGCCGTCGGTCAGGTGAAGAGTGCAGCCTTTCGGAGCGAGGCAGCAGTTGCACCTGGGACTCAGTTGCTCATCGCCGGTGGACGGGCACGTCATGTACTCCACTTCCAAGCAGTACTGAGGACAAGCTACAGCGCTGATCGCCATCATCCCGGGATTCATATCCAGCAGAAGTGTACCTATCAAGAAACAAAGAGTGCGATCATCGATTTGAAGGCATCACAGTCGCGGAGCCAAGACGCGAGCGTGCGTGAGGAGATCGGTGGCGGGCGTATTAAGAATATGAAGACTCACCACATAGGAGGAGAAGCACCAGACAACACGCGTTGCTCCGAGCCATGATGTTCCTGATGAATTTTCTGATAGCACTTCACTATGGTCGTGCTTTTATCGGGAAAAAAGAAAACCTAAAGTCATGATTCTGAATCGGATGGCGATCCATTAATGTCTCCGTTGCATAATTATCAGCCGTAACATGCTCGTTGTCTGCATATTCATTCGTCAAACTTTTAGACTTTTCCGGCTTCAACGAGGTTACACCTGGTGCATCAATGTTTGAACAGGAGATGAGTGGCCAAATCCAAGTCAACGGTCGTAGTTTGACTTAATGATGTTCATACAAAACACGCTATTGACTGAAGGAAGTCTTACCATTGCAATTATTTCTTACAGTTGGAGGTTCTGGAAGAGAAACCATGGCTGTTCGAATGGCATTCAAATGTCAAAAAATTTAGTTGACTTCTTCAGATCCTAATCCTAGTGTATGCTAGTGAAGAGTCCGGGCTTTGTCCCTGGTCATCCTAAAATTCGAAAATATAACTTACATTTTAATAAACAATGAAATGGCGAAAAATAATACTTTGAGGATGACGAAGATGAATCGGATGGCACATTGTATTTCAACCTAAGACTTTCATTGAAAAAACCTTGTCTCGATTTCTCTTCCTTGCTTTTACGCTTTACTTCGTTGTGATTGTGCGCCGAATCTTAACACGAGCTAGATGCCTCTTAAACATATTCGACCGTATTATCATCTTTACCGAACCAGCTAAAATCACATCTCAATTCAAACTTCAACAGCGGAAGTGATTTTCAAACTAAACGAGGATGTTTTGATACTAAATTAGCACTTGAAACATGTAACGAATGTGAAAAATTTTGCTGCTTCTTTTGCTGGGGTGTCCTCAGGGGAATCTGAAACTTAGAAAGCAAGATCCATCAAACCGATGGATTTGAAGAATCTTCCTGAGGTTGGTTTTCTTCTCAGGTAACCTTGGACTACAAATATGCTTCCAGACGTGAACTGCAAAAGGTCCTATTTGCCGGGCGATCGACATAAGCCTTACTCGTTTGCGCTTGATTGGCGGACACAATATCCATAGGATTTACATGTGACCTCGTCCATCATAAAGCTCCATGTCCCCAAAATAATTTTGATTGTACTAGAACTTTCAGAAAGAAAGGATTCACTATAAGATCTGCTATTGTTCGGCCATTTGCTACTTCAATAGTACTTAAAAGGCTACTCCATCCCGGTTATCCTTGAGTTCTTTAGTCAGGGAGGCGAAGGGGCCAACCTCCAAAAGTGAGGCGGCAGTTGCACTTGGGACTGAGATGCTTGTCACCCGTGATCGGGCATCTCATGTACAGTGTACACAACATCGAAGCAATACTAAGGACAGCTCCGTGACTTTCGCCAACTAGAATTGCGCCTGATGACCAGGAACGGGAGACGAATTTCCGGCAAATGAGAGTGCATTTGAGAATGAATCTGAACCGCCTTCGGATGCTTTGATCTCTTGAAGTACTTTTGTTTCAGTTCTCCGGTCCACTTTTTATTCTGATACAAGTTTCTTGCTAGATGGTCAGATCCTTAAACCATCAAATTGCCGGAGATGCAGCAGAACCGATCTATGTTTGAATAACATAAAATTAATTTTGAGCACGTTTGCTACAGTTTCTAGATTTGGTTATTGGTGACCTTGATTCATGGTTGGCGCCCGGAAAGGAGAATGAAGACAGAAGAAGACGAAGGATTCCTGTGGCAATTGAAGAAAAACTATTCATGAATAGTGAGAACTATTCATGAATAATAAAAAGACAAAAAATACTATTTGCCATAAATGAAGGCCGGCTCCTTTCTGCTCCGTCTTATCTTTTTCCTTTGACTTTATTTACGCATTTTGGATTTCTCATCTGCACCAACCTCTATAAAGGTTGCTCCGATCAGTTTGTATAATACGACCGAAGCAAAGAGCATTTGCATTTCAATAAAGAATTTCTCCCTTCGATTTGTATTCATTCCAAATTTCCAAAGTCACAATTATTGTTTTGGTTTCAACATTTGGTATCAGAGCTAGAAATGGCGTCCATTAGTTCCACTCAATTCCAACTTCCAAAGTTGAACAGAAGGAATTTCAACAACTAGTCTGTCCATATGAAGGTTCTTTTCAAATCGCAAGATTTGTGGAATCTGGTTGAAAGTGGCTACAATGAAGTGGGCCGAGCCATGCCGGCTTTATAGACTCGACGGTCATGTGGTTCTTATACTTGTAGGAAAATAAGAATGCATTTGACGACGAAATGGATCCACTCGGCACGGTCGGCCATCTGCATTATTAATTGAAACTTAACTGTTCACATTGTGCTTAAAGTCTATTATGGGGAAAGTTTGGACATTCATGTTCCGTGTAAAGTCAAATGCAGTGATTCAAAGCTTAAATAGGATATGGCAATCCAAGTCCAGCAGAAGTAATCCTCATATAGCACATCCTTTGAAATCATAGCCTACAGTTCCCAATTGGCTTATCATCTTCAAAAGTCAAAAACCTGACGCTGCTGCACTGTCATGGTATAATCCGATGAGGCCGGTTTCTTGGAAAAGGTATCAAACAGAATAGTTTACAGACAATTCCATGTACATACAATAACTGTCAAAGAAAAGTGTGAGATGTACGATAACTGTCAAAGAAAAGTGTGAGATTTTGTGAGATCACGGCCAACTGTTCTAAAAGCTTAAGCCGTAGGAAAATAAGAATGCATTTGACGACGAAATGGATCCACTCGGCACGGTTGGCCATCTGCATTATTAATTGAAACTTAACTGTTCACATTGTGCTTAAAGTCTATTATGCGGAAAATTTGGACATTCATGTTCCGTGTAAAGTCAAATGCAGTTATTCAATGCTTAAATAGGATATGGCAATCCAAGTCCAGCAGAAGTAATCCTCATATAGCGCATCCTTTGAAATCATACCTACAGTTCCCAATTGGCTTATCATATTCAAAAGTCAAAAACCTGATGCTGCTGCACCGTTATGGTATAATACTGTCAAAGAAAAGTGTGAGATATACAATAACTGTCAAAGAAAAGTGTGAGATTTTGTGAGACCACAGCCAACTGTTCTAAAAGTTTAAGTCGTTAGATGAAGACATGGTTTAATATTTAACTACTCTAATACTTCCTCTCACGCTTAGTTTGGTCTTTTTAGAAAGTACTAAGCGTGGACATATTTAATTGGGGAGGCAAATGGGGCATGGAAAATTCAAACTCAGGACCTCCTGCTCTGATACCATGTAAGATTTTATGGAACCACTGCCAACTGTTCTAAAAGTTTAAACTGTTAGATGAATGCATGGTATAATATTTTAATTACTCTAACAAAAAGTCATGTCAAAATAAAGTTTCTTAAGCTATTGTGTTTACCGGGGAAGGTTCAATCCAGTAGGTTCGACCCATACGAGGTCTTGGGCACTAATCCGTGACGGACAGAGCCAAGAAATGGTCATGGAAATCGCTCTGAGTCCTTGTGCACCAGCCTCACGCAGATACATTTACAAAAAATAACAGATCAAAGCGCGAAGGAAGAGATCATCTGAACCCAAGTGAGTGAATGACGAGACGCAGTCTTGACTTATTTTTTGCGATCTTTATTCAATTTTCAGATACAGAGTCCGATACATGGCATTTTGAATAGACTTCAATTTCTTCAACTGCAAGAAACTGATGTGCCGTCGGCCAGGTGAAGAGTGCAGCCTTTCGGAGCGAGGCAGCAGTTGCACTGGGGACTCAGGTGCTCATCGCCAGTGGACGGGCATGTCATATAGTCCACATCCAAGCAGACCAGCGGACAAGCTACGGCGCTCATCACCATCGTCCTGGGATTCATTTCCAGCAGAAGTGCACCTATCAAGAAACAAAGAAGGAAAATGAGGATTTCATTCCCACTACTTTCCATTCAATCTCGAAGAAGGTTCGTTTACTTGATACGATCACCGATTCGAAGGCATCGGGGTCGCTGAGCCAAGGTACGTGTAAACGGTGTAATAGTAAGGCTCACCACATAGGAAGAGAAGGACCAGACAACATGCATTGCTCCGGCCCATGATGTTCCTGATGAGTTATCTTGATAGCACGTCACTGTGATCGTCCTTTTATAGCCAAAATGAAAGCCTAAAGTCAATGATTCTCGATCACATATGATACAAATTACAATAGCGTTTCCATCGGATAATTGTTAGCCGTATCGCGCTCGAAGTCTGCATATGTATGCGCAAAGATTAGACTTTTCGGGCTCTAGCGTCGATGTTTGAACAGGAGATGAGATGGCAAAGTTCAAGTTTAATTGGGAGTTGTTTGACTTAATGATGTTCATTTAAAACACGCTATCGAATGAAGGTAGTCTTACTTAATACTTACCGTTCCACTTATTTCTTTGAATTCAAGGTTCAGGAAGAGAACAATGGCTGTTCGAATGGCATTGTTCTAGTTCACTTATGTCCTAATCATAGTTCAACCTCGAACTTTCATATAAAAGATTGCTATGAAAACCCTGGCGGTTGTTAATATATTCGATAACAACATGACATTGCAAGATCGAAAAGACTGTGACATAGTCGAGGAATTACCAACACCAACTTGTCGCGCAAATATTTTCTTTTTCAAAATTAAATTTGAATAGTCGGACAACTATTCAAATTCCTTTCATCAATTAATTTGCGTCTTCGAATTTTCTCTCCCTCAACTCGTTAATTTGTTATATTTCTTTGTGCATATGTATGTGTCTTTTTTGTTTTGGTTTTTGCGATGAATGGAAACTTAAGAAGAAGGAAGATAAATTTAGCTATGAGGAAAGTAACATTGACCCCCAAAATTATGTGTCTAATCCAACTTTAAAATGTGAAGTATAATCTTATAGATCCATTATTGTTACTCACACATTCATATGAAAAATCGATATCCAATTATCCATGTGAGGAAGTAAATAACGAAGTTAGAAAGGTTGTTTTTTTCCTCATGAAAAGTTACCGGCCAGTCGAAAAATATTGTTCCAGATTGACTTTTACATTTTAGTTTTTAGGTGGGTATCAATCTAGCTGTTAACACACATTGCCTTTTTTTGAAATTCGCATCTTCTAGAATTTTGGGAAAAATTTCAAATAAGAATCCAAAGTGGGATTGTTTTCTCACAAAAGGACATGAATTAGACATTGTCTTAAACAAGGATCTGAAGTGGCTAATTGAGTCTCAAATAAGGACTCGAAGTGCCAAACTGAGCCTCAAATAAGAACCCGGACTCCAAATCTTATTCATAGCCAGGGGTATTTTCGTCCAAGGATATTTCTTTTTCTTTTTCTTTCTTCATTTTCGCTTTCTTTTTGATCTGTTTTCTTTTTTTCTTCTTTTTCACAACTGGTTGTCCCTTCTATTGTCATGATGGGATTGAACTTTAAACTTTGAAGCACTCAATAATCATATAACTAAGATTGCTCACACTAAGTAACTCTTTCCAGAAATCTTTCCAGCGAGCAGCCTGCATCCTTTCTGATTTATTCCAGAAAATATCCGAGCCCTAGATCGAGTACGAGCGAGCCATGATCTAAGGCGTCCCGACGAACTGAGGATTTGGTCGTCGGAAAAGGCAACCGACAGCAAATAACTTCAATCTGGCTTCTCTTCAGAGATTCGTGTAGACACGGACGACACTGGTCAGCGGCCTCCGCGGAAGCAGTGAAACAGATAGTCAGCGACGAGTTCGTCCAAGGAAAACAGCAAGCGAGGATCAAACACAAAGACAATGGCTGGTGGTTTTTTTTTGGACAGGCTTGGGCAGCGATTAAAGCTTAGTAACGTCAACTCGATTCAGCTGGGGCGCGGCGCAACTCAAGGCCCACGGTCGAGAAGGTTAGTGACAAGCTTAATCTGGACAAGAAACATTAACGAACGGAAACACGTGTAGAGAAAATCGAATACAAAGTAAAATTGCACATGATCAAACAGAAAACAAGGATGGAGTCCGAATTCTCTAAACATGATGAGCGCATGGCGTCGACACGATGCCAACGACTAGTGGGTTTGAACCCAAATGAACTGTAGGATTCCACGGCAGCCGGGTAGTGACCGTAGCGCGATCAGTTGGTATTGTGGTAGATGCACCTGGGCTGCGAAGCCACGAGGGATGGGCTACCGCACGGTATAGACAGCGGCAGTGACGACAATGGGACCTCAGTGTGGTGGTAGCTGTTAACTATTATGGCCTATGTGTCCGTATGTACAATGTAAGGTTGATCGACAAATCTGAAACCAAATGCAAATGTGTAATTCGAATGTAGACGAATGATCCGAGCCCAACGAATTTACGTCGTGTCCTTAAGACAAATTTGTCCCCTCCACCGGTACCCAAGGTTCTTGGACAATTACCTCCCATGATAGAACGGATCTCCTTTCCAATGAAGCGATACTTCTTCAAAGGAAAATCTTCGAATGCAACTTTTCAAATTAATCGCACAATCGACAATGATGAATGATGAAGAATTAGAGAGCAGTGGAATGTCGAGTGTGCGAGTGTGTCTTTAGAAAAAACCAAGAGAGTCAATAAAAGGTCACGGTTTCAAAAGCAATGAAGAGTCACAACGAACCGAAAAGTTTCGCTCGGTTATAGATGGGCGAACCCGAACCGGTAGCTTGACGAACGATCACAAATAGACATATCTGTTCGAAAAGAAAAAATTTCCAAAACGAAACCATGTCCGTTCGGACACCAGTTGATCGTGTCTGTTTGGTTGGGATAAAATTTTCGAACAAACATGTCTATATAGTTGGAAAGAAAAAAAATAAAACTGATGGGCTCCAATGTGCCAAGTTCCAAAAATAAATAAATGAAACAGATACAGACCCGAACTCGGGCCCAACCCGATCCGAGCCGAGCAGAGCCGGCGGGCTGGCGACAGCGCACGCGTGTGGACCGTCCTAGCTTTACGTAGGTCCTCTCCCTTCCACAAAAGTGGGGTGCCCCTTGGGGCCCAAACCCATTTAAGAGGCTCCTCTATTTAAACCCATCTCCATCTTATCTTCTATCCAATGTGGGACTACCTCCATCCACTCTTCTCATTCACCTTCTATGGGATTTACACACCAAAATCCCAACAATCCCCCACATGAATGAGACGTTTCGGATATCATGACTCTTCGTGCATGCATGAGATGCAATGTGCGATTATTCCATGAGAGAATGTTGCATTGAGATAAGTAGTCTAAGACTTTGAACTTTCCTTAGTGAGACCTATCGGACTTACTCGGTCAATTAGTAGACTTGATGTCTTTGAACTGTTGACCTTCGGTGTAAGTCAAGACAATAGGAATCACACAACTATCTCTCAAACAAAGTTGGTTCTCACTGTTGTGTTCATTTTGGCCATGGACACCACCTGGTTTCATGAGTGCTTTCGAGAATTCGGCCTTTCAAATTCTGCATAGAAGCGGCCCTCACTTCACACTCACATAAGTGATTTCTAAATATGTGGTATATCACATACCCGAATCAGAATTATTGAAAACTTACGCTTAACCTCCACATGTTAGTACTGTCTCCATACGAGAATGAATAAGAGTTGACAGTATTCTATACCGCCTGCATAACTTGATTGTTCCTTTAAACCTAGATCTTGGGATCTTTAGTCTACTAGGTAGGGTTTCCGCTATGAAGACTTATTTTATAGGCCTTAAACCCATTCCCCTTGATGTTTTCACAACCATCTCTCTAGTTAGGTCTTTTGTTAATGGATCCGCAACATTATCATTTGACTTCACATAGTCAATCGTGAAAATTCCGCTAGAGAGTAGTTGTCTTACAGTATCGTGCCTTCGACGTATATGTCGAGACTTACCGTTATACATGACATTCCTTGCCCTGCCTATTGCCGCTTGACTATCACAATGAATACACATAGTTGGCACTGGTTTAGGCCAATTAGGAATATCTTCTAAGAAATTTTGTAACCACTCTATTTCTTCACCGGCCTTATCCAAAGCAATAAATTCTGCTTCCATAGTAGATCTCGCAATACAAGTTTGTTGGATGATTTCCAAGACACTGCTCCCCCACCAAGTGTAAACACATACCCACTTGTTGATTTTGTATCTCTTATACCGGTTATCCAATTTGCATCACAATATCCTTAAAGTACCGCTGGATATTCTGTATAATGCAAAGCATAATTTTTTAGTATGCTTCAAGTAGCCCAATACAAGTTTCATAGGTTTCCAATGGTTTTCATTTGGACTAATTGTAAACTGACTTAGCTTGTTCACAGCACAAGCTATGTTCGGCCTAGTATAGTTCATGACATACATTAAACTGCCATATATATTGGCATACTCATTTTGAGCATTGCTTTCACCAGTATTCTTTGAAAGATGTAAATTAACATTTATCGGGGTTTTTACTGGTATAATGTCTAAATTCTTGCACTTTTCAAGAATTTTCTCAATGTAATGAGACTGCGATAGAGCTAGTCCTCCAGATGTCTTATGGATTTTAATCCCTAAAATAACATCTGCGACCCCCATATCTTTCATATCAAATTTACTTGTGAGCATGCGTTTGGTCGCCTTGACAACCTCACCATCGTTGCCCATTATAAGCATGTCGTCTACATACAAGCACAAAATGGCAAATCCATTATGAGTGTTCTTAACATATACACATTTATCACACTCATTAATCTTAAAACCATTCAACAACATGACTTGGTCGAATTTAGCATGCCATTGTTTCGGTGCTTGTTTCAAGCCATAAAGTGACTTGATAAGCCGACATACTTTCTTTTCTTGTCTTGGAACAATAAACCCTTTAGGTTGTTCCAAATATATTTCTTCTTCCAGATCCACATTTAAGAAAGCTGTTTTCACATCCATTTGATGGATTTTGAGCCTATACACCACTGCTATGGCAATTAGCATCCTTATAGATGTAATTCTTGTAACAGGTGGATAAGTGTCAAAATAATCAAGACCTTCTCATTGCTTGTATCCTTTTACCACAAGTCTAGCCTTATACTTATCAATAATACCATCCACTTTTATTTTCCTCTTGAAAATCCACTTACATTGTAGTGGTTTATTACTAGGAGGAAGGTCAACCAATTCCCAGGTATGGTTTGACAAGATGGATTCAAATTCACTATTGATAGCTTCTTTCCAGAACAGGGCTTCTGGGGATGTCACAGCCTCTTTAAAGGTCCGAGGCTCATTCTCTAACAAATATGTTAGAAAATCAAGTCCAAAAGACTTAGCAGTTCTTTATCTTTTACTACGTCTAGATTCATCCTCCATAGGATCGCTTTTAGGTATAGTATCCCGATGCCTCTTATCATTGTTAATAGGCTCGTATATTATGTTATACGGAAAGATATTCTCAAAGAACGAAGCGTCCCTTGACTCAATAATCGTATTAACATGTATATCTAGGACCTCGGACTTATGAACAAGAAATCGATATGCATTACTATTAAGAGCATATCCAACAAAGACACAATCAACGGTTTTCGATCATATTTTAACCTTTTTAGGTTTAGGAACCGCAACCTTAGCCAAGCACCCCCACACTTTGAGATATTTCAAATTAGGTGTTCTGTCTTTTCACTTCTCATAGGGATTTTGTTGTGTTTTTTTGTGGGGTACTCTATTTAAGATAAAATTCGCTGTCAAAACAGCTTCCCCCCACAAATTCTATGGTAAACCAGAATTATTCAACAATGCATTCATTGTTTCTATAAAGACCGATTTTCCTTTCTGCCACTCCATTAAATTGTGGCGCATAAGGAGGAGTGAATTGGTGAATGATCCCGAATTCTGAATAAATTTCCTCAAAAGGAAATTCAGATTCAGCCCCTCTATCACTTCTAATCATTTTAATTTTCTTATTTAACTGAGTTTCAACTTCAGACTTATAAGTTCTAAAAGCATTCACAGCCTCATCTTTGCTACTAAGCAAGTAGACATAACAATACCTCGAGCAGTCATTTATAAATGTGATAAAATACTTCTTACCACCCCTTGACGGCATTGCTTTCATATCACATATGTCTGTACGTATTAAATCTAAAGGTTCCGTGATTCTATTTTTTACGGAATGAAAAGGAGGCTTAGAAAACTTAGATTCAACACACACTTGGCATTTTTCACTTGCACAGTCGAACTTTGGCAATAATCTCATGTTCATTAATTTCTTTATTGACTTATAATTAACATGTCATAGTCTAGCATGCCATATATCAGGAGACTCAAGTACATAAGTAGAAACAACTTTATTCATATCATCATTGGATACAACAGTTATTCATTCAACTTGAAAAGACCATTACTAAGGTAACCCTTTCCTACATACATCTCATTTTTGGAGAGTACAAACTTATCAGATACAAACACCAACTTGAAGCCATTCTTGCTAAGGAGAGATCCGAACACTAAGTTCTTGCGTATGTTGGGCACATGAAGCACATTGTTTAGTGTCACTATTTTCTCATATGTCATCTTCAGAGCAACATTTCCAACACCTTCAACCTTAGAGGTCGATGAATTATCCATGTAGAATTTTTCATCACCTCCCACAGGCGTGTAAGATGAGAACATCGATCTGTTAGCGCAGATATGTCGAGTTGCTCCAGTATCAATCCACCATTCTTTGGGGTTTCCTATCATGTTGCATTCGGATATTATAGTAGTAAGATCGATATCATCAATGCCATTGGAAATCTGTTCCACCACATTCGCCTGAGTCTTTTGTCTTTTCTTGGCTCTGTAGTCTTTGGCACGATGTTCAGACTTTCCACAATTGTAGCATTTGCCAATGAACTTTTTCAGGTCTTGGGTGGATACCTCTCCATACTTTTTCTTCTTCTTGTTAGGTTTCGATCATTCTTCAACAACGTTGGCCCTTGAGACCTTCAGATTGCTGCGAACTTTCTTCTTAGAGAGCCTATTGTCTTCCTCTATCCTCAAGTGATGACAGGAAGCTCACGAGCTCACTAGTGGAGAGGCTGATGATGGTGTCGAAGATGGCGATGATGTGGAGCAAAGACGAAGCCCGAGGAAGATGGAAGAAAGAAAAAGAAAAGAAAACAAAAGGGAAGTGAAAATGAAGAAAGAAAAAGTAAAAAAAAAAAAAAAGCCTTGGACAACAATGCCCTTGGCTATGAATAAGATTTGGAGTTTGGGTCCTTCTTTGGGACTCAGTTAGCTACTTCAGATTTTTATTTGAGACAATGTCCACTTTTAGTCTTTTTTGAGAAAATAACTCCACTTTAGGTCCTTATAATTTGGGCAAAGTTGAAGTGTTGACATGTAAAAATCGTATATAAATTTTGTATATTTTTTTAGAATTTGAATAATATTTTAAATGTTGCCCTGTTTTTTTTTTTTTTCAAATTTAGGTCCAAAGTGGAAATATCGAGTTAAGCGCGATAATAGCTAAAGGACTTAATAAGTGAGTTCGAGGACAAGGAGAGTTAAAAGTGCAATTTCTCGTAAATTAGGGGAAAGTTTGTAATTCGACTTTTTTTTCTTTTTTCCCCTTCTTCGTTTTCTTGCTCATCAACCAGCAAAACACACACCAGCAAGTAACCGGAGAGATTCTTTTCTTGGACGCCGAAAGGATCCAACCTCATCTCTCGCCGCCAATCCTGCGTCTTCGCAATCAATCACCGCCGCCAAATGCTTCATCTCCTCAATTGAATCTGTTTCGATTCACGCCTCGACTCGACAACGATGAACAACAACAGCAACAACGATTGCAGCAGCAACAGCAACAGCACGAGCTCGCACCTCAACAGCCACAGCACCGCCAGTTGCGCCTCCGATCGCCGCGATCTCGGCTCGCACTTCTTGGAGCTGGCGCGGCTCGGGTCTGCTAGGGCTCCGGGCCCGGCGGACGAGGGCGAGGAGTCCCCGACGGAGCTCAACACCATCAACAGCTCCGGCGGCTTCCTCGTAGTGTCGACCGACAAGCTATCCGTGAAGTACACGAACGTGAACCTCCATGGCCACGACGTCGGCGTCGTGCAAGCCAACAGGCCTGCCCCGGTGCGGCGGCTCGCCTACTATTTCGAGATTTACGTGAAGGACGCGGGGGCTAAGGGTCAGATAGGGATTGGCTTCACCAGCGAGAATTTCAAGATGCGGAGGCAGCCTGGGTGAGTGTTTCTTGCTGTTCTATTTCGACGCTTATCTGCGTCTTGAGGATACTGGGTAGTGCAGTATCGAATTGTGTTTGGGTGAGAAATTGCGAGAGAAATGGGATGGAATCGGATGAATGTGGATAGGTTAGGTTAGTTAGGGTTCTTGTTTCTTGGTAGAGATGAACGTGGATAGGTTAGGTTTAGTTAGGGTTCTTGTTTCTTTGGTAGATTCTGTCGAGCTCTATTTAAGTAGACAAAACGTGTCAAGGAGCAAAGACTGGGTAACAGACAAAAATAAGACTGGAATGGAATTCCTCGGCAAAAAGTTCTTGTCAGATGCGAGACTGAAGCAATCTTTCTTCTTCTTTTTACCCCTTTGTCATAGACAGTTACGAGGAACTTATACAACAAAGTAGTGACGACTAGCATCTGGTGAATTTATCGAGTAGAATTCAGAGTGGTCTTTTCGCTATGTGGATGGTGGCTGGTCAAAGATAAACCCATTTTATGAAAGAAATTTTGTAGGCAGATAAAGCTGATATGCACAAGGAATAGTGGAAATTGATTATAAAATTTTCTACACATTTTGCCTTACTTGAAGAGCCTAATGGAGTTGAAGAGTTGGCTAAGGAGATAGATGACGGAGGTTACCAATCGTGTTCTACTTGAAGATAATATACCTGAACAGAGTTGCAAGATTGATGGTTAAATTGAGAGAGATGAGGTGGTGGAGATGAAGTTAAGCGACTCAGGAACTGTTGCTGTCGTTATAAGGAGAGGATGCTGAAGCTTTTGGTGGTCAAGGCTGGGAGTGCCCATTGTTGCAATTTATGAATTTTCTAGAACTGTTTTTGCAAACCGATTGAATCCCGAAAATGTACAGATGAATCATGTAATGTCATGCTTTGATCAACTAGGCCATGGAGAACAGTATGTAGGAAGTTACATGTTCGTAAAAGGGGATACAGGTAATACCCAAACGAAAAATGCTATAACGTGATTGGTGAGTGGTTTAGCATAGAGATAAGGTGATCAATGAGTATGTCTAAGCAGCCATAGAAAGCTAGCGAAGGCTGCTGATGCTGTGATTGAGCTAGATGCTGTGATTGAGCTAGATGCTTGTAAGATGGTTTATAAAATATGACTACAGATGGATGCTTCAGTCAGATGATGAATCTGACTGGAAAAGCATGAAGTAAGAGTTAAGCAGAAAAATACGAGCAATGGTAGGAAGAGATGTAACAGACCTAAAATTTGCTTGGAGATACTGCCACATCTCAAAGAATTGAACAGTTTTGCTGAAATAACTGCAATTGTTCCAATGTTCTCAGGTTCTAGGTTTTAGTGTTCCGGTATTTGTGGCAAGGCGCTAGCAGTTTCAGTGTGGTAGAGCATTCTGAGCTCTGCATTAAGGTTATTGATCTTGGAAAACGCTGGAGGACTTGTGATTATTTTGTAGATTATGTCTTTAGTGTGAAGACATGTCATGTAAGTGATTTTTTATTTGCTAGGGGCCCATTGAGGCTATTGTATCAAATGATGTGTAAGGACTTGGTTGCAATGCCATTCTCCTCTATTTTCTCGTTATTTTTATTTTTCGGGTGTGGGTAGTGGGTGGAGGGGATAGGAACGACGACCAGACCTAGACAAAAGGAGGGCCCGCCCAAGCTCGTTTAATTAATGAGGGTGAGCATGGTTCTAGAGTATGCAGGGTAAGGTTTCAGGTTTCAAAATTGGGGAACTGGTTCTGGAAACCTGAACAAGTCTTTGTGTTTTTTTTAATCTATGTCTTCGCGCGATCCTGCGGTATTCCATGGCATTCTTTGATAAGTGTGTAATATGGAACCATTAGTCTGAACTTCCATTTTCGGCAATATCCTTGACTGACTTTTACTTTGTTAATGTTTCAAATTCTTCGTGTGTCTAAATATATGTTGTGGTCAGTGGATTGTAGCAGCAAATGGTGGTTATTATAAGTGATGATTCACTGCAGTCGTTCAATTAAGAATACAAGTGGAATCTAAGTAGATCCTGGAACCTGTGACATGATAGGTTTTAAGTTCTAGGGTATGCAGGTAAGTTCCAAGTTCTAAAAATTGGGGAATTGATCCCGATGGGTAGGTTCCAGTTTCCAAGTGGAACCTGGACTGGCCCTGGAATCGCTCACCCTTAATAATTAAGGCTATGCCTCAGCTCAAGTTTTGAAATGAACCGTGGCACCCCGTGCCAAAGCCATGACATACTTCACTGTGTTTTGCATTGGTTTACTGAATACATATCTTACCAAAAGTATTGTGAAAAGTGTTAAAACTCAGTTTTCATAGTTTTGAAAATATGGATCGATAGGACAAAAATTTCTATTTAGGATTAGAAGTTTAGGCTTTTTCAGTTAAGTCTTATGTATTTTGGAGATTAATACATTAAGGAGTTCTTCTTTCCCCTATTTCATGGAATGCGGAAAATGCTTACATTTGCACAAATGTTGTCAAGACATATTTGTCAGTCAAGGGAGCATATACATGGCGGTTTTACTCATTAAAGAAAAAAAATTAGGAATCTGGAGAATTTTGTCTTCTCTGAATTGCGAATTTGATGTTTATCTGCTGTAAAATTGGGTATGTGCAGTCACTGATGTAACTGTTCTGTGACAAGATGTGCCATGCGGTTGGAATCAATGAGGACTTGACCAAGTGGTAGTCCAAACTTACCAAGATCTAAGATTTCGTTTGTAGATATATAGTCCCCTGTTATGTTACCTAGTGAAAAGAAAAAGAACAGAGGAATGAAAGATTTAGAGAACTAGGTTTTCTTAAATCTGTTTTCAGCTAACAAGTGGAGGTACCAGTTGTCCCTTGGTTTTCTTTCCCCTCCATAGTATTATAAGATGCTATACTTTGTTTATTACATTCTAGTGCTTCCTAGCATGTATGATGATAATTTACTTGGGAACCAGATCTGCTTTTCTTTGAATGACAAAAGAGAAGTTCTCTGCCTGAATTGGCATTGTGCTCTAAGCTGCTTGTGATTATTTCTCCTGCTTCCATGTATCAGGTGGGAACCCAACAGTTGTGGTTATCATGGTGATGATGGGTTTCTTTATCGTGGACAAGGAAAGGGAGAAGCTTTCGGACCAACTTATACATCTGGTGACATAGTTGGTGCGGGCATCAACTATGCTACACAGGAGTTCTTCTTCACGTAAGGAAGTTGTGATTTTGTTTAGTGTTCTTATGATCAAACCAACGAAATTGATTTGTTGTTACTGATTTGGTGTTGTATCTAGGGTATGGTTTTGTGAGCTCCCTTTTTATATTGCTTTGCACCCCCTTGGTGCCCTATAGTTGATCTTGTAACCTAACGAAAAGCAAAAATAAATAAATAAAAAGATTAGTTGTTGTCTAATATTCCGATTATAAAAAAGAAGGAAAAAGAAAAAAAGGGTTTATGTGAGACTTCCCCTCTGAAGTCATTTTGTACAGGGGAAGTACCCCCTCCGTACCTTTATTACGGAATTTTGTGTAATTTTCGAAAAAAAAGAAAAAGAAGGAAGAGAAACCTCATTTCAGCCCTAATACACTTCTTGTATCTGTCTCATATTACTTTGAATATGTCGTTTACTCTCTTTTCAATTGGAGTATGTATTCTTCTTTTTCATTTGTGTTTTCCTGTCACAGTAAAAACAAGGCAGTAGTGGGAACAGTCTACAAGGACATGAAAGGTCCCTTATTCCCCACAGTTTCTGTTCATAGCCAAAATGAAGAGTATGTTAAACTTATCCTTACTTTACTTCTCTCTTATCAAGTGTGATTATCAAAATTGCCTTCATAACCCTTGTTATGAAAGGGGCACGTCTTATACTATGAGAGTTGCGTCTTTAATACTATGAATGATGTATTATCAGCTGTAAGATATTAATCTTCTTACTGCCTTATGATAGGAAATTAATACTATTATGTTCTATGTTGACATATTCTTCTAGCGGTTCTGCTCTTATTCTCGCTGTGTTTGAAATCCTACATGTGAAGACTTGTATAGCATCTGAACCTCTGGGTACAACAATTTAAGAAAGAAAAGCAAGTCTATACTGTTGGAGTATTCACTTTAGAGTTTCATGATGTGACATTAATGATGAATATTGAAATTCCATATTTTCTGGTGCTTTAAGAAAATTGTGGGATGGAACTCTTTCTCTGTTCGTTATAGCATTTTATTTGTTACATGCTCTCTGTCTCTCACTGTCTCTCTCTCTCCCTCTCCCTATGTAGCTCCAGTCTGAGTTGGTTCATATTGTTTCCTTGTGAATATTTATTGGAGCAGGTTGATTTCTTTCTGATTGTTAAGTCCCGTTTTGTTTGTTGGGCAGGATTGATGTTAACTTTGGGCAAAAACCATTTGCCTTTGATATCAAGGCAAGTATGCTTCTTCTTGGACCGTATTGTTCCTTCCATATACCAATTGATTATTGGCATTGCTCCTTAATTTGCATGGTGATTGTAAAACATAACATACCTGGTACTCTCTTTTGCTTAGTATTATCTTTGAAAAATCATGTCCTGTTTAACTGGGATCGCTAAGTCCTGTGTTCTGGTTATTCTAAGGACTACTGACATGGACAGTTCATATGATACAATATCAACACCATTTTTGCCTAAACTTTTATTTGGAGGTTGCTTTTCCTAATAATAGATTTAACTTCGTGCCTATTAGAGAGGAGTACATAACAAGACTAGATTTATATTCTGTAATTATCATAAGAACTACTCTAAGCAGAATTTTTTGTTGTTGTTGGAAAGAATGTCCAAGTTAGCGCAATGTCAAATGACCTTCCTTGCTAAAGATTCTTGGTTGTCTTTTCACCTTTGCTCCTATTACAACTATAGGCATATGAAGCTCAAGAAAGAATGAGGCAACAAGCGACGATAGAAAAAATATCTTTGCCACCGAACATCAGCTATGGGTGAGTCTATGTTTAATTTCAATTTCTCCTTGATAAAACAATTCTATATGCGTGTTGGTGCACTTATGTTATCTGCTAGGTGAAAGAACGGTGTTTGAATATTTGGTCTATGGAATAACCAGTTGCATTACAGCCATTATCCTAGCTGTTGAATTAATTGTTAGATTGAATTGTAATTTGTGTAAACGAATGAACTCACCGCTTGTTCCGCTAGTTGCTTCATGATTACTGTTGTTCTGGGATTGTAAGCTGTACATGTTACGTTGACTGAATATACTGCATTTCCTCTTTTTGTATAAAGATTAGATGCATCTTATGGAAAGGGTGAAAACGGATGACTCTGTTGGGGCCTTTAATTATCAATTGGTATTCAGCCTCTTATGGAAATGTACATACAGATAATAGCTGTAATATCGTCATTGATAGCTTTCCATTTGTGTGATATAAACGGGATGTTTCTGCATTCTCCATGCTTTTTAGACTTGCATGCATCCTTTATGCTGCCAAACAGAGCCCACATTCAGTCACACAAATTTTCCTCTGTGAGAAAAAGAAAGAGGAAATGATAAATGTTTTTTTTTTTACCTCGTGGTCCTATCAGATCATCTTTATGTTCCAATGATACAGAAAGTTCACCATTTGGATTCTCAGGATTGTTCGTTCATACTTGCTACATTACGGGTACGAAGATACACTAAGTTCATTCAACATGGCTAGTAAAAGCACCATTCCTCCAATTTCTTTAGATCAAGAAAATGGCTTTGATGAACAGGAGATTCTCTATGCTTTAAACCAGAGGAAGACTCTTCGTCAGGTTTGAAAATGATCTTGTATTTATATTGGTTTGTTTATTTGTTTTTGGGTTCTGCGAGCATGTTGAGTTCTGAATCAGTGAATTATTGCAAGGGGGTAATGCTCTCAAATAGCTTATTGTAGGTAGAGCAGTCTGCTTTCCCTCACTTTTGTGGTTGGTCGAGGTTTTTTCTTTTTTTTTTTCTTCTTTCTCTCCCTCTCTCTGTCGGATAGTATCTTGTTTAGTTCTTCCTCTAGTGGACAGGTAATGATTTCTCCAGTAGGTGAGTTGGTACAATTCAAGGTGTCTGCTTGCCGTCACTTTCACGATTATGACAGGGCTAGCAGAGAGAGAGCACAATAGTTAGGAGTTGAGAATCTATACTTTTCCTTGGCGAGACTCTCGAGAGGGCGACTTGACATCCCAGGGCATATTAGTTGGTTTTTCAGCCAGAGCTCCAATACTTTAATTTGTATCTTTATATTATATAAGTATCTTCTTCTGTTTTAGGGCAACCTTTCTACACTTCCAAAGAAATTCTTGAATCAAAGTGTTCACTGTTCTCCAAGTTAGTAGGTTTCTAGCTGCAGCGCCAGGGTTTGCATAATTGAAGCTCGTTTTGCCACAATGAATTGAAGTTTATGTACTGAGACTTTACTCGATTTTTTTTTGGATTTCATTAACTTGCCCTAGAAATAGAACATTCTTTTGAGATTTTCATCCTGAGCATGATTCATGTGTTGTGAAAATTATTCAAGCCAAATGACCTGATTTATTTGTTGATGAAGCTGATACAAAATGGGGAAATCGATGCAGCATTCAGTAAACTCCGTGACTGGTATCCACAAGTTGTTCAGGTATGGGATGCTCATCACCACATTGTCTTTACATATGAACAAAGTCATTTCAAGTGTTATTGCCGGCCAACTCAGGGCATGAACCTCGTTCGCATCTAAATAAGCTGTAATTGTGATGCATGGATCACCAATTGCATTTAGTCAGTCAAGAAATGTCTTGATTAGAGTACTTCCTGTTCGTTTGCTTTCTCTAGAAGTTCATGATACCCAACTATTTGCTATCTATAAATCTGAGCTTTGGCAATTTTGCCAAGCAAGCATACTCTTTTATCCTTTCAGGCTTTTTTAGGCTATTTATTTCCTTCTTAGTGCACTCAGTGCCCAGATCTTGTATCTTCGCTTAATATTTGACTTATATAAGTGTGTCAACGACATAATAGAAGATTACTGTAGTTTAGTGCATGATGTCTCAGTCTTGATTATCATGTACTGCAGGATGAAAAATCAGCAACTTGCTTTCTCCTCCATTGCCAAAAGTTCATCGAACTCGTTCGGGTAACTTCATCTTACATGTTGATTGGCTTGCAATTAAGTCTAGTGATTTAGATTGCTGTGTTATAATGGTAGGAAGAAAAAACGGTTGGAAAATATAGCTTTTTTGTTGGGTAGCCGTCAACTTTTGGTACTTGAGACTATCCTTTAAATGATTTTGTAGTGGCACTGTGGACTGAACTGATGTTTGTCCACGGTGCAGGTAATGCGATATTTGCTTTGAATACTGGAAGTGAAGTTTCTCGTGCACGTCCTTTTTCCAAGTCTTGTTCTTTTTCCTCTTAAATGAATGACGTATGTAGTACTACTGTCGCAGATATTGTTTGGTGATTAAGGCTTAAATGAGCCATGAGTTGAGTAGTGAATGTGTATTCCCAACTGGCAACACTTGAATTTATCAGTCTCTTCAAAAAAAGAAAAAATGTTTGTCATAATATTCTTCAATAGTTACAGATTTAATTATCTTAACCATTGCAAGCTTGGGTCAAACACGAGGACAACTTGAACAAGATTCTAAAACAGTGAGTTCGTTTCTTCTACATGTATGTTCATGTTGTGATCATGTCTACTCAAGTCATGCCACTAATAAAGGAGTTGTGCAGGGGGTTCAACCTGTAAAAATCTGTAGGTGAACTGCGTAATACATTCAACTATACTAGTTGTTGATTAATACTCATTTTATCCCTGTTTTTAATGTAAATTAACGTGGACTGTATCTTGACCACTTTAATGAATTGTTCTGTTGCATTTCATTGTAGATTATGATGTTTTATTGAACTAAGAACTGACATTTTTGAATGAAATTTAATTAAAATTGTTGAAGTATTGTCCCACATCGCTCGACAACGGGTCCTAAATGCTCTTTATATTCGTGTGTTTTCCCTCCACCTATCAGCTTAAGCTCTTGGGTTAGATTTTCTAACATGGTATCAGAGCTTGTACTATCCCTTTCGCAAATATTCATGATCGAAATTCCACGTGAATTTGCGTATTTAAAATTCCACGTGTTGCTATCTGGCTTGCACGTGAGAGGGGGTGTTGAAGTATTATTAAACATCGCTTGACAACGGGTTCTAAATGTTCTTTATATTCGTGTGGTCTCCCTCCACCTGTGGTCTCCCTCCATCTATTAGCTTAAGTTTTTGGTAGGATTTTCTAA
Organism: Lenwebbia sp. NSW1173648; assembly: GCA_029784005.1. Taxonomy (NCBI): domain Eukaryota; kingdom Viridiplantae; phylum Streptophyta; class Magnoliopsida; order Myrtales; family Myrtaceae; genus Lenwebbia; species Lenwebbia sp. NSW1173648. The sequence goes on along the minus strand of JARCGZ010000009.1, from coordinate 24,425,215 downwards.
CAAAAATTATCTGCAATGGCCTTGCACTCTGTTTAAACATGCTAATAAGTTGTGTTAATGGCAAATCTTTAAGTTACTAGATTACATGTGAATACTCTATTGAACACTTTAATCATGACGAGTCATTATCCTGAAATATTGTCTCATAAAAAGTTTTCATATAAAGTGTCAGATCTGAGTTATGGCGATCCATCTTTGTTCACTTGTTGAGCAGGTGAAATAGATTGTCTTGTTACCTATTTTAAGAGCTGGTTGTGATTAGCTTAAGATTAGAGATATTTATTGATGACGTTGGTTTCCTATTGACCTATATTGTCTTGGCACAATGTGATTGAAGCTGTGAGCATGAATTAGCATCCCAAAGTTTGTAGGATCACGTCGAGTCTGAAATTTTGAACATGAGGTTCTTCAGGTGGTCTTATATTTGTGTGATATTGATTCATGTATAATTGCGAGTCTTTTTCTTCATGACCTTTTTAATAATATTATGTGATTTTTCTGATACCCATTTTGCATGATGACATATCATCATCCAGGTTGGAGCCCTGGAGGAGGCTATCAAATATGGAAGAGTTGAATTACGAAGGTTTTTTGGGATGGTTGGTTGCTTCAAGGATCTAGTACAGGTAGTAAATCCTTTGTATTGTATGGTTTTATATCCTGTTTTAGTTTTCCTGCACTAGCGAGATTGGTGCAATACTGAAAACTCTCTTAAAGGTCTCAGCAACATAACATAGTCTTACTCATTGGGGGATAGCAGGTTGTCTTGAACAGGGAAATATGTGCGATGGGATAATTTCAGCTTCAACATTGTTTCCCAAAGTTTTTAGTTCATGTGCACCCCACCCCGCACCTCAGCACTCATGTTACACCCTTATTTAATGAACTTTTTGTCTGCCGGTTCTGTTTGGGCCATGTTGATGTAAAGTCTTAAAGTGATGAACTGTAAAAAAGAATGAATTGATGAATGGAAGTACGGAAGCCAGCAATATTTGGTGCTTTTGAGGGAGGCTGGGAGGGATGGAGTGGTATCCTTTACTTTTTCCTTTTCATCCTTGGGAGCATGGGAACAAAATGTACGAACATGACCTTAGCAACTGAAGAAAGAATGATTGGTAGTCTTCTTCCTCAGTTTCCAGTAGTCATCTTTTTACCCAATAATATAACTTTGCTTTGATGGCGTTATTATTAATGAAATTTAATGATACATCAGCCATACTCATCTTTTCTGCTCATATCTCCTGGAGATTGAAGAAAAACGAACCAGTTTTCTTTCCAAATACAATGTCTTTGATGACGAAACTATAATCACTCCCTATCTTTTCTAGGATTGTGTATCTTTATTGGCATATGAACACCCAAAGGAGTCCTTTGTTGGTTATCTACTTGAGGAGTCACAGCGTGAGGTGGTAGCTGACACGGTGAATGCAATGATCTTGGCGACAAATCCCAGCGCAAAAGATTTTCAGGGTTGCCTGCACTCCTATCTGGAGAGGTTACTGAGGCAGCTGACTGCTTGTTGCTTGGAGAGAAGGTCGTTGAATGGAGATCAAGGTGAAGCTTTCCATCTGCACAGAGTACTTCACAACAGCAATATGAGATGCTAAATGCTGGTTTGTGGCTTCGGCTCCCGATTGAATATCTCATCGCTGTTCATATTAGCTCATTCATAGTTTGCCGAATCATAAGCCAAGTGTTCAAGTGCTCCATGTGCCGAGAGGAAATCCCCTTGGTACTACATCGCAGAGGAAATCCCCTTGGTACTACATCGCAGGCTCTTCTCTTCATGCCTGTAAGCATCTCTAAATTGCATAGTAAAATGCAGAAATTCCGCAGTCCAAAAATGGCTTCACAGTTTTGTGTTGGAGTCAATACATTTTCTTCTGTCTTGTCATGTCGATGTTCATTTGGATGCGAAGAAGATTAACCAAGTGTAAAGAATACTTGTATATGATGGAGGTAACATGCGGAATAATTAGTTTTCAAGTGCATAATAACTTTAGAGAAATCACGGAAGTGCGTTTAATACAGCAGCTAAATCATATGCTATTAGATTTACTAGTGTAGCAAAGCAAGCTTTTCTTTATTTGACAGGAGAAAGACTGTCCCCTCCTGGCTGTTTGCTTCATTAGAGCCTAAGAGTCTCTTAGGCTCAACTGAGGAGGAGCGGGCGGACAATGGAACGAGCTATTCTAGGGTTTTGTGTATTTTGAGTTTGAGAAGCCCAGGCCCACGCGCGGTTCAGCTCGGTTAACTGAACTGAATCAAAAGAAACTAAACTAATAAAAAAATTGTGGTTCTTTCTATTAAACAATCTGAATTGATACAAAATTTCAGTTCGGTTCGGTTCTTGGTTCGGTTCGTGGTTCAGTTTTGACACCTCTATTAAGAGATGTACTTTCGATTTAATCGCGGCACAAAATATTTGGATGACGCATAAAGTAGCAAATGTTATGATCGATGGGGTCAAGACACGTTTTGTGGGAAGACATATTGCTATGTGTGTGTCTCTGTGTATATGGGATAAGTGCACTAAAAGTTCTAAAATTTGTCATGAAAGGGCAATTGGGTCTTAAAACTTGCAAAAAATGTAATCAAATCCTAAAACTTGTCAAATTTGTACAATTGAGCTCTTCGATTAATTCTGTTCAATTTGGCCAATGGAAAGTGCCAATGTTGCTTCTTCTTTTTTTTAGTATTTTCTCTATCCTACGTGGCCCTATTTTGGTCCAAATTGATTTTTAATATGAATTTTATTTGATTGATATTAAAAATAAGCAAAATGAACAATGAAAAAAGAGAGGAAGAAGATGCACACGAGGGCTTTCTTGCTGCCGACGCTATCGCCGGGAAGGACCAGCGAGAGTGGGGGAATGGTCCCGGCCAGGGAACGACAACCCCCGTGATCGCAGGTGAGGGCCTGTAAGCTCTCACCCGAATATGGGCGAGGGTTGCCGGCCATTGCCTAGGTCTAGCCGAGGGCCACCAATGGCGACCGACAACTGCCACTAGCGACCCTTAGCCAGACCTGGGCGAGGGCTTGTAGGTCCATGCTTGCAGTCAGCAGGGGTTGTCGGGCCACGTTGACCCCCACCCCTGTCGACCTTTCTCGGTGATGGTGGGGCGACGGCGGCGGGGCCCGACGGTCATCGCGACCGCAAGTGAGGGCCTCATATGCCCGCATCTTCCTCCTCCTTTTTTTAATTAAATTTTTGCTTATTTTAATATAAATTAAAATAAAATTCGAATTAAAAATCAGATTTGGACCAAGTCAGTGTCACGTAGGATAAAAAAATAATAAAAAAGTCATGTCAGCATTTTTCGTTAACCAAATTAGACAGAGTTAACGGAATGACTCGATTGAATCAATCTGACCAGTTTTAGAACTTTTTGCATTTTTTTGCAAGTTTTAGGATTCAATTGCACTTTATGACAAGTTTTAAGATTTTCAGTGCACTATATATAAACATAGTGTGTGTTTGTGTAATCCCTAAGTTCAAAAAATTGATGTAATGCTGTCAATTAGGATAAATATTGGATAGGATAAGAATGGGATTTGTAGTATGTTATGTAATGTTTGGTCAATTTCCCGATGGATATTGCACCAATTATTCTCTCTCACCCAACCACCTTTGCCCCATTGTCATCAACCCGACTTCACTATTCCCTTCTGCCGTCACTTGTCAAGCAGCCGTTGACATTATCTCACCTCGCCGTGCCATTGCCAAACGTCATCGCTTCCCCATCGTCACCCAGTCACCGACTCTTCGTGCCTAGTTGGCCATCATTTCTGCCCCATCTTGATCCTCCACACTGCAACCCTTGCGGCCTCGTGATTCCTCCTTAAGCCTTAGGTTGATTTTTCGTCCCGTAAAGAATTTGGATGGGGAACTACTCTTTTGATGGATGTCGTAATAGCTTTATCTGCGGTATTCCTATATATTATTTTAGAAATTTATAATTCTTCTGTTTTACTAGATGGAATTTCAATAAATTAAATTCACAAGAAACATAAATTCTTAGCTTTTCAATACAAAGTAAAGTATTTAGATTTGGAATTTTTATCTCATCGGATTGTTTTTTTATTGGTAGTAGTGCCATCGGTCTTGAGGTGGATGAGGTGGGCCGCGGAGGTCTTCCTTGATCTCCTCCCTTTGAAGCTCATGAAAAAACGTCATACTTCCATTGATGAATCTTTTCTTCGTTAATGAAGAGTACACAGACATATAATAGGAATGGAGAGAATTACCAAAAAAGTCGTAAACCTATTGTAATTGTGCCAATTCAGTCCTAAACTTTTTTTTGCCGATTCAATCCTAAACCTTTTGCAATTATGTCATTTCAGTCCATCCAACGAATTTTGGCCAGCCGGTGCTAACATGGATGCCGGCCGACCGGCGACCGAATATTTTAATATATTTTTTGAATTTTTGAATGATTTTTGAATGATTTTTATTTTTTTGTTTCTATTTTTTTTCCCCAACCCCTCCCCTTCCTCTGCCAGTCGCCGGAGGCGCTACCGGCAAGGCCGAGCCTCGCCCGGCCATGGCGGGGCTCAACCTCGCCATCGCTGCCTCGCCCGGCGACGACGAGGTCGAGCCTTGCCAGGGGCCGGGTGAAGGTCGACCTCGCACCGTCTCCTTCACACTTACAGATCTCTCTCTCTCTAAAACCAGCGGTTCTCTCTCTCTCTCTCTCTCTCTCTCTCTCAAACCAGCGATGGGTTAGAAGCACCATGGATGGGCGAGGTTGAGCCTCGCCCGCCCCCTGCCGAGGTCGAGCCCCGCCATGGCCAGGCGAGGCTTGACCTCGCAAGCCCAGGGAGCCTCACCAGGGGCCGGGCGAGGGTCAACCTCGCCGTCGCCGGGCGAGGCAGTGACAGTGAGGTCGAGCCCCGCCATGGCCAAGCGGGGCTCGGCCTCGTCGGCCGCGCCTCTGGCCGGTTGCTGGACCTCGGCGACTGGCTGAGGAAGGCGAGGGGTTGGGGAAAAAAAAAGAAAAAAACAAAAATTATAAAAAAAAAATCATAAAAAATTCAAAAAAATATTAAAATATTCGGTTGCCGGCCGACCGGCGTCCACGTCAGCGCTGGCCAGCCAAAATTCACCGGATGGACTGAAATGGCACAATTACAAAAGGTTTAGGACTGAATCGGCAAAAAAAAAAAAATTTAGGACTGAATTGGCACAATTGCAATAGGTTTATGACTTTTTTGGTAATTTTCCCAATAGGAATGTGTCAAAAGAATATCTATAAATTTTTTAATATAAGCCTAAAATGAGGATTAGTATATAAACATTGAAATTACAAAAGTTCTAGGCGTTTCCATATATATATGTGTATGTATGTATGCAATAGTTGTGTCATCTTGTTAAGAGCAATATCTATTAGTGAAACAATACATTCATTCATATAAGAGTTGTAACTTCTCATATTACTATTAACTTCAATTTTTCATTTTAATTTGTATTGAATAAATAGTCACCATATATGAAAAAGACATAATTTTCACGTGCAACGCTCGAGATTTCCTACTAGTTAACGACATGGATAGATTTGTTTCTCTGCAATTTTTCCTTCGCTTGCTCAAATTATGTTTGTTCTCTCATACATAGACATATCAAATAGTAGAATGCTAGTTGAATGGGTTTAATTGTTGTCGGACTTCTTTCCAATCAATGGTAAGTGCAAATATTTAATGTGTAATTGGAAAGAAATGTGAACCCGATATGACAAACTATAACTTTCAGCAATAAATAGAGGTTTACTTAGTACTGGAAGATTTTATCGTGTGCATGAATTAGCCATATTTTATTTTGCGAAATTGCCGTCCACGTATCCATCCATCAAAATCATCGGCAATCTAGCGGTCTAGATTTTAATTTTCTCAAACAGTTATGTAATCTTCGAGGGGGTACATATGATTGGGCTTCTAGAGAAAATCAACTCTAACAAAACCTACCATTGATAATATATCTTGGTATGGGAACTTGTTAAATACAAATTGTGCAAGTTTATGCACACCAATAATGAGCTTGCCTAAATATTTACCTATTTATGGGGCCCTTCATCTTTTGGTGCAACACACCATAGCCAACTGAATTTCTTTTTTCTTTCTTACTAGCCCTTCAAGTGCCTCAAAGCTAGACCCTTACGATGCCTACGAAACGAAGAATCTTGCACCATATCTCGCTCGCATCTTTGAAAACCTCTTTTGACCCGCATCCGATGATCATCTCTCACATACTCCAGCCTTGCATGTAATTAAGTATCGGATCAGTGATTCACCAGAAAAGTACTTTTCCCAGGGTAACATCTCTTTCTCCCAAACCATGATTATAACATCCTGGATTCATTTTTCTGGAAAACTAGCACAAGGCACAGAGACGGTGGGAGGAGGGAAGAGAACTCGTGAAGTCTCCTCAATCAATTCGAAGCGCTGCTGTGTGCTTGGAAGAAACCCTAGAGCCGGATCGTGTCCAATGTAGTCTCGCTATCTCTGCCATCCCATCGTCCGGGGCCAAACGCATATGAAGCCATGAACTGGGAAGACATCCCCGGGCCATATCCTCTGGTGGGTTAGGGTTGCTGAGGTTTCCAGGTCGTCAGCATGAAATTCTCTGTCTTACAAAAGCGAACTGCTGCTGCTGCTGCTGTTGTTGCTGAGAAAATCATAGAGGAAGAGAACATGGGAGTCGGGAGCAAGATAAATGGTCGATAGGTTCCACGTTTCATGTATCTGACGTTAAATTGTTTGAGAGCCGGTCATTTTGTATGGTGTGCGTGAGAGGTTTCCTTGATATTTTGCAAAATGGACTTGTGTTGTACATATTACTACTTGGATTCTTTACCCTTCTTTTCCCCTTATGACACATTTTTGTCGCTTTTTATTCTAGCTTACGCATATTCTCACGCTCGTACTTGCGCTAAGAGATATCTCCTAGCGGAGGCCTTGAATATTCAGAGTCGTTCTATCTAACGAGTCTCGTAACATGATGATGCTTTTAAGTAAATTATTGTAACCAAATAATATCCAAATTCAAATGATGCTAAATCTTCGACTAATCAAAATTTTGCAATGATTGGTGTGGTCGTAATATACGATATACTTTCAGTTGCTTAAATACAGACTTTTAGACGTTTTGTATCAAGTTTGAAAATTGGATTAACATCGGTGGCTATTCGTGTTAGGGGTGAGCGGTTCCCGGTCCGGTTCCCGGGCGTTCCAATGGAACCGGTAAATTGTCCAATAATCGAGAAAAAAGAACACCAAATGAAGCAACAAGGTCACCAACGGCCAAACAAGCTCTCTGCGAAGCTTTATCTCTGGACAAATCATCACCAAGCCCTTTGCCTGACACAAAACCATCTGATTATGATGGCCTCAACATTGATTCTGGCAACAACAGTACTAGACCATCACACCAGGCAACAATATCATCCTTCACTTATGCATCAAGTAAGAGAACATAGCAAGATTGCTTGAAGGGTGGACGAAAAACTCCACCAAATTAGCCCAAGCCACAAAATCATCCCTAGGGACTAATCACCACACTGTTCAAGATTATTCCTTCACCAACAGTTTCATTCCAACCAATGGCTCAAGCTTAAGTGAAGGTGTGGTCTTAACAATACTAACATGCCAACTATAGCAAGCCCTTGAAAAGAAAATAAGAAGGTTGGGGAAGAAAGCATAGAAGTCATGTTACGTTTAAAAATAAATAAATAAATTAAAAATTGACCAGTCCAGTTCGATCCTGTACCCTTGGAACCGGGAACAGGACCGCCTGGTCACCGGTTCCAATTTTAAGGACCTGGAACCGGGCACCGGACCACCGGTTTGGTCGGTCCGATTTGCTCACCCCTAATTTGTGTAGCTTATCATTTTGATTTCAAACCTTTGGCTCTACAATAGTCATTTTGGTCCTTCAAATTCAACCTCATAAAAAAATATAAGTAATATTTTAGGAGGCAATGCAATATGAAAAATGAATTCTTCATTAGCTGAAATATACTTTAAGCACACTGACAAGTGGATCAATATTGAGGGACCATTTCTGTTTGTTTTCCTTTTCAAATTCATATTTTGCCCTTTTTCTTGAAGAAAATAATAAGTAGCTGTTGAACCTTTTCCCTCTTTTTCTCGAAGCCACGGAATTTCTTCATATCATGGAATATGGGGAAAAATGTCAAAATAGTCATAAACTATTGCATTGGTGTTAATTCAGTTGTAAACATTTTATTGGTGCCAATTCATTCCTAAACCTTTTTCATTTGTGCCAATTGAGTCCATTTGGCCAAATTTGGCCGGAAATCGCTGGCGTAAATGTCAGTTGTTCTACATGGCATGGCTTGCGTTCTGACGTAGACATTTTTAAATATTTTTTTTGTTTTTTTCTCTTTTTCATTTTTTACACTTTTTTTTTATTGAGGGCCGGGGACCATCGCTGGCACTGGGCAAGGGCGGCACGGCGCCCTCGCCTAGTGCCAACAAGGGTTGACGGCCCTCGCCCAGAGCCGGTAGGCCCCCAATAAAAAAAAGTGTAAGAAAAGAAAGAGAAGAAAAAAGAAAAAAAATAAATTTTTTTTATCAAATACATTAATAAATATTTGGAAAATATTAAAAAATTATTCACGTTAATGCCAGCCATGCCACGCAGGACCATCGACGTCCACATTAGCGATTCTCGGTCAAAATTGGTTGGATGAACTCAATTGGTACAAATGTAAAAAGTTTAGGACTAAATTGACACCAATAAAAGGTTTAAGATGGTTACCAAAAAAAATAAAAGGTTTAAGACTGAATTAGCACCAATGCAATAGATTTAGGACTATTTTCACACTTTTCCTTGGGATATGCCTCGGAGAGTCACGGGAGTGCAAACATGGGCTATTATTTGCCAATCTTCCGGTGGATAGATTTCCAAGGTTTGGAGAAGTAGTGATCAGAGTGGCGAAGTCTATGGATTAATTTTGCCAGTATTCGACTCATGAAAGTAGAGGAAAAATGTTTGACCCAAAAACAAAGTAGAGGAAAAATGGAAGAGTCCCGGAAAGATGAACACAAGAAACAAGGAAGAAGATTACAACAAAAGAAAAAAAGGAAAGGGAAAAAAAAAAAAACGATGAATTGTTCACAGCCGGATGACCGACGGCTTTGGGCAGCGCCGAAGAGAACTTGAAGACGGTGAACAGAGCATCGAAGACAATGAACAATAGTGGAACAATGTTTCGAGTTTTTTTTTTAGTTCTTAATTTTATTTTAATGTTTCTGATGTGGCGCTTGCATGGCGCCACATCAAATTTTTGACGGTGATTTTTAATAGAACCCTAACGAAGGGTAAATATGTCACTCAAGTATTAGTTTGGAGTTTTTGGTGACACGAAAAAAAATAGATAAATGTGTCACAATTGACATAGTTTGGGGTTTTTAGTGTTTTTTTCCCCAAAGTAGTATATAAGAAGTAAAACAAAGACAATATGAACTTTTGTGAAGTTCTTGTGATTCGCCAATCGTCTCAGAAGTAGGTTGTGTTTATTTGTTTAACATGAATCTCTACATGATTAGACTCATAGAAACTATCATTAATACCACAAAAAATCTAAAAATGGTACATCTATGATAAATTTAACCCAAACTAATTTTTTGGCCATCAAAAATCCATAACCGGACACCTGTGACAAATTTACCATCCGTTAATTTTTGTTAAATTTTACCGTCATATTGCTGAGTTACATGACATGTGACAGTTGACGCCTGATGTGTGTATCAGTTTGGGATTTTTACCCTCCTTTTGTCACGGATGTACTAGTTTGGGATTTTTCGTGGTATTAACTCAATTTATCGAAAACTAACAAAGGATACATTTGTCACAGGTTTACCATTTTAGGATTTTTACCCTCCTTTTGTCACATATGTATTGGTTTGGAGTTTTTCTTGGTATTAAATCAATTTAATGGAAACTAGCGGAGGGTAAATTTGTCACAAGTTTACCGGTTTGGGGTTTTTAGTGGTCAAAAAATTAGTTTGGGGTAAATTTATCACAGGTGTACCAAATTGATGTTTTCGTGGTATTAAAAGCTTATAAATTAAGAAAGTTGTCGCTTGAGTGATTCCATGTCAGCTGGATTGAATTGGTACAAATGCAAAATATTTAGGACTAAATTGGTCCAAATTGAAAAGTTTAAGATTAAATTGGTACTATTACAATAAATTTAGGACTTTTTTTTTTTATACTTTTTGCACATTTACTGTCTAGCAGAAAAAAAGTACATATGTAATGTTATATGTCTAGCCCTCAATTCTCTACTAATGTGGAATTATTATTATCATAGGATGAATAATTACTTTGGTACTTTTAAAGAGATTAACAACCCTATCTTATTCAGTGATCATAGACTTCTTTTTTTTTTTTTTTTTGTGGTCAAAAGTGATCATAGACTTCTCAAAGTACTTTTGTTTATAACGGTCTAGATCCTTCCCAAATTAAAGATTAGCTTTCATTGTGCGCTCTGCTGATCCCTAAAGCTCGACCTCCCTTAAGGAGAAATTGTCCAATCAGTTCTAAACTTATTGTATGAATGTTAATTCAGTTTTAAACTTTTCAATTTTGCCAATTTTGCCCATCGCCTCACTGGCCGACCTTGCACAAAATTCCAATATAGTCATTTGGGCTAATTTTCGCCGAAAGTTGTTGACCTGATGGTGTGCCACGTTGGTCGAATCCTTCAATATTCTTCTGATCCTTCCTCCCCAGACCTCGCTTGCACTTCATGCGCCCACACCCTAATTTCTACTCCGCATTGCTCACCTCGCTCCCTGGAAAAATCAAATCGGAGTCAATCACAACATTAAAAGAGAAAAATCCATATGACTTTAGAGTTGTGAGGGCTCCAGGTTCCACGCCATTGCGGCCGAGATGATCACCAAAACAAAAAGGATCAAGGTCTGGATCAAGGTCGGCGTGGTCACAGGAGATGAACAATGGAGGAAATGAAGGAAGAGGAATATAATTTAAAGGAAAACAAAAAGTAGAAAAGGAAGAAGAAAAAATTTGAACCCGAAAAATAAAAGCCAAATAAGCAAAAGTCATACGCCCACCATTCCACGTAGGATGGCTGGCAATGACTGGCCGTTCACATCAGCATTTTCAGGCCAAAATTAACTAGAAGACTAGATTAATGTTTTGTGCAAAGATTTAGGACTACATTGAAAAACCTTGAAAGTTTAGGAGTAAAGTGACAACCATGTAATAAGTTTAGTATTGATAGGGTCATTTTCAATTTTATGTGATGAAGATAGCAGAAAAAAGTGTTGGAGTCAATATTTTTCTAATATTTTAAATAATAATTTGAAAGTTATTTGCATTATCAGGTGCTTCAATAATATATATATTCTGCTGGACAAATAAAAGCGACTGATATATTATTTCATTCCTCTGTAATATCGACAGAATTAAAAATAACTATGCGCATCCAGCATATGTTTTCATATAGAATCTTTTCTTCATTAATGAAGAGTACATAGACATACAATTGGAACGTGACAAAAGAATACATATTATGTATGGAAGAATATTTAGTTTAATTTGACACTGCTCACATGAATACAATCTTAAAATAAGGATTACTTTCTAAACATTGAAAATAAAAAAGTTCTAGGCGTTTCCAATCTTCTTTAAAATTTACATTTATCTTTCATATGTGTGCAATAACGGGAGAATTACCAAAAAAAGGCATAAACCTATTGTAATTGTACCAATTCAATCCATCCAGCCAATTTTGGCCGGAAATTGCTGACATGGACATCGGTCGTCCTACGTGGCGTGGTCGATGACCGGCTGGAGGAAGAAGGAAGGGAAGGAAAAAAAAAGAGAAATAAAATGAAAAAATAAAAATAAAATAAATTTTTCGAAGAAATATTAAAAAATTATTAAATATTATCCACGCCAGCGTCGGCCGCGCCATATAGGACGGAGGACATCCATGTTAGCGATTTCCAGTCAAAATTAGCCGGATGGACTGAATTGAAATAAATACAAAAGGTTTATGACTCAGTTGACAAAAAAAAAAAGTTTAGGATTGGAATTGCAATAGATTTAGGTTTTTTTTTTTTTTTTTTTATAGTAATTTTCCCGTGCAATAACCATGAGATACAATGTTTGAAATCAGTTTATTACTTTTAGTTCTACGTATTGTTCTTTTGTTCTCTCATACAGAGACATGTCTAATAGTATTGTGCTAGATGAATGAGTTATGACTATTGTCGGAAATCTTTCTGATCAATGGTAAATGCAACTTTCTTTAGTGTTTAATTGGGAAGAGGTGTGAGCACGATACAACCAACTATAACTTTCAGCAGAAAATAGAGGTTTGCCTAGGTACTATAAGATTTTATTGGGTACATCTAATGGGCATGTTATATATTGCGAAACTGCCGTTCACATATTCATCCATCCAAATCACCGGCAATCTAGCGGTCTATATTTTAACTTTCTCAAATAGTTAAGTAATCACCGAGGGGGTTTATATGTTCGTGCTTCTAGAGAAAACCAATCCTAACAAAACCTACCATGACAATGTCGTTAGTATGGAAACATATTAATTGCAAATTGTGCAAGTGTATCCACAGCAATAATGAGCATGACTAAATATTTACCTATTTATAGAGCCCTTCATCTTCTCGTGCTCCACGCCTTAGCCAGCTGAATTTCTTCTAGTCTTACGAGTCCTTCGAGTGCTTCAAAGCAAGTCTTCTGCGATGCCTACGGAACAAAGTTTCAGGCATCATACCTCGCTCGCATCTTCGGAATTCTCCTTTGACGTGTATCTAACAATCATGTATTACATACTCCAACCTTGCATATAATTAAGAATCGGATGAGTGATTCACCAGAAAAATGCTTCATCCCTGGTAAGATATCTCTCTCTTTCTCTCAAACGATGATTATCATTTCCTGGGTTATTTTTGTAATTTTTTTTTCTGTATAACAGCAAGAGCCACCGGGTAGGACGGGAGAGGACTCTTGATGTAGTTAAGCTTCCATCTTCTCGAAGCGCTACTTTGTTGCGACAGAATGGCCCCAAGTCCGATCCACTCCGATGTAGTCGCTATATCAACCATCTCAGCAGCCAAATGGATGTGAGGTTTGCTTAGGAAGAGAACATGGGAACAAGTTAAATGGTCGATGATGGGTTTCACGTTTCATGTATCTGATGTAAAATTGTACGAGAGTCGGTCATTTTGTATGGTGTGCGTGAAATAGCTTTCTTCCACGTTATGCAAAAATAACTTCTCCTTTATATATTACTCCATGAATTAATTATACAGTCTTTTTTTTTTCCTTATGACAGATATTTTGTTGCTTTGCATTCTAGACTTATATGCATATGATGTCGCTTGTGAAGTATATATACCACGCGATGAGTCTTGTACATGCTCTAAGAGCTCCCATAGTGGAGGCCTCGAATATGTAGAGTTATTCTACCTAATGACTCTCGTGACGTGACGATGCTTTTACGTAACTTAGTTTAACCAAAGAACATCCAAATTCAAATTATGGTAAATTTCCTATTAATTTGACGACTAATTGAAGTTTTGCGAAGTTCTGCATTTTTATTCTAAACCTTTGGTTGTGCGAAAATCATCTCGGTGTTTATCATAAATCAGTGTTCATATTCTCCTAAAACGAGTTTAGGAGACGATCAAATTGAAATATTTGAACACAGAGAAACAAAATTAAAAATAAAGTGGATCACTTTTGAGGGGCCATTTCTATTTGTTCTCCCTTTTATATTCATATTTCGACTATTATCTTTGATGAAAATGAATTTCTGTGGGTTCCCTGAAAACTTTATCAGACAAGCATATCAAACACTCGCTTGTGGAATCATAGAAGAGGTGTAAGAACAATCCATGCACTAATATGGAGTTATTCATTGTACATACAGTTTTGGTATATAAAAGAATTAATAAGTAGAATCGAGACAATATGAATCATTTTACTTAAGCGAAACTCATGAGATTCGCCAATTGTCTCAGAAGTTGGTTGCATTTACTTTGTTTAACATGAACCTCTACATGGTTAGACTCATATAAATTAAGTAAAGCTGTAGCTTGAGTGATTCTAGAAGTATTACCTCGTGGATTGTACAGATTTTGTATATGGTAGTATTAGTTTCTCTGTGTTAAAAGCGGCTTCATCCACTATTAATATATTTAGCGCTTTTGAGGGTATTTGGGATTGCAATCTGAAAATATAATTGGAACCAATATAACTTGAATTGGATTTTTTTTCTCAAATGATAACAGAAATTGGCAGATTTTTTTTTTCTTTTTGGGTCAGAACAGAAATTGGCAGATTGATTTAGCCGAAGCAGTGTTCAATTATGATGAGATAGAAAATGAGGAGAACGATTGTAACCCTGTAGGACCACAATGACTTTTTATTCGATTTTCTTTTGCAAGTAATATTTAATTGGTTATATTAATATAGATTGAGAAAAAATTCTCGTGGACCAATGAAGTATGAAAGCAGCCACTAATTATGTTTATCCTCTCTCGAAAACACAAAATAGTACATGCTTGTTTTGGCCGAATACCCAAAAAAAAACCCCAAACTTTAACATCTTTCCCAATTATATCCAAAACTTTATTTTGTCTCATAAAAAATCATCAACTTTTACTTTTGTCCCAATTCTACCTGCCTAATAATATCCAAAAAAATTCTCAACTTTAGCATTTGTCCCAATAATATCCAATTTTTTTGTCTCATAAAAAACCCACAACTTTTACTTTTGTCTCAATTCTACCACCGTTAACCTTCCGTTCATAATTACCGTTAGTTAATCTAACATGGCATTTTCACGTTGTTAATGAATTTTACCTCAACAAAGCTAACATGAAAAACCCCCACAACTTTACTTCTATTGTCTGCTTGCCCTACACATTGTCGGGAGATACAAAGCCACTCGAGATGGAGCGTTTCGGATTTTCCTCGGCACTCAATAGCCCAAAGAACGGCTAGACACCGAAATCTGATTATTTGGATGAACGATCTCAAATCTCGTCGTCCTTGAAATCTGTTGTTTCCTAATTTTGAAGATTCATTAGTAAGTTCGGTGAAGCAATTCAAGCCATGTAGAATTAACTAGTAGTGATTATGGACGGAAGGCTGGCCGTGGTAGAATTGGGACAAAAGTAAAAGCTACGGGTTTTTTATGAGACAAAAAAAGTTTTGGATATAGTTGGGACATATGTTAAAGTTGAGAGTTTTTTGGGTATCAGGCAAGTAGAATTGGGATAAAAGTAAAAGTTCGGGGTTTTTTATGAGATAATTTTTTTTTTTGATATAATTGAGACAGATGCTAAAGTTTGGAGTTTTTTTTAGTATTAGGCCCTTGTTTTATTAATGAGTTCAATCGTTGTTGGAAATCTTTCCTATCAATACTTGAGTATAGAGACATATGACATATGATAAGAAAAACATAAAAGTCTGACATTACATTTATAACTTTCAACTAGAAATATTACTCCATAAATTTTGAGTGCTTTCAGTATTGCTTGATTAAAAATTATCAATAATCTGAAGACTGGATTTTAATTTTCTCATATAGTTAAGTAATCATCAGGAATGTGCATTCCCATGTTTGTGCAGTACATCAGTCATACCGAAACCTTCCATCTCTCCCCCGGATGAGCCATATAGCCAAGAAAAATCATGCACCAGAATAGAAGAGCTTGCCCCACCAATGAGAAAGGTGTTCTAGTTGCTTGTAGCTCTCGTTTGATACCGGATACTATTTCCCATTTGATAATGCATTGTATACAAAATAGGCAAGAGTCTCGATACCGAAAATGGGAATAACCAATATTATCCCATAAAACTCAACTGGTGTAGATAACATTGGACTTAAATTGTCGGCATCCTGACCCTACAATTATGGTCAATTGGAGCATGAGCTGTATTTTTTGCTTAAATTAGCTGAATGAATATATGCCGGCATCTTCCTTTCAAAATTACAGCAATCACAATAACATTGTCATAACATATGACTCATTCGTACGTTTACTGTCTAGCCAATAATTTCCATATGTAATGTTTGATGCCTAGCCCTCAATTCTCTACTACCGTGGAATTGTCTTCATATGATGAATAATTGCTTTGGTACTCTAAAAGACATCAACAACCCTATTTTGTTCAATGACCGCACACTTCTCAAAGTAGTGTGTCTATAACCATCTAGATCCTTCGCAAATTATATACACTTATCAACTTCAGATAGTATACCGATCTAAGAATACTAAATTAATTTTAACGTAAGAGAAATTCACAAAGCTTTTATCGTGCACTTTGATCCAAGAATTTCTGATGCAGTCCCAGTATGACTACCAAAACAATAGGATCGGGAGAGTGACTTCGCACGAACAGAGCAGAAATTTCAGTTTTGCGCGATCTCGGAAGAATGGGTGTAACTCTGTCAATATAGATCGGAATGACCTGATTCTAATGTCAATAGTTCAAGCACTCGTAGATCTACAACTTTCATGTTTTGAGTTTTCTGATATAAGGAATGGAGAAGTGTCGATGAGGGGTTGAAGTGGACTGTTCGTGAATGAACAAAATAAGAAAAAGGATATGAACTTCAATGGCTGCTCTTCCAAGCCGCCAAGGAAGTCGATAGGGCATCAATTCTTCAAGATTGATAGCTTCAACTCTTCACGGATGCAGATTTTGAAAAGCTCCAACTCTTCTAGGATGGAGTGAAAACTCTTCTAGGTTCAAAGGAAATGCACTAGGCAATTTTCATTAGTCAAATTTATTTGCCTTTCTACATAAACTTGATGGATTTTTATAGCAAAACAAAAGAAATGGCAAAAGGCTAAAGTCTAATCTAGAAACTAGAAAGCATTAAAGTACATAGAAACTAGATGTAGTTACGAACTAGAAGCTATTAATAATATTTTCGATGCTTGACGTTGTTCCAAAGCGTCTTATTGCATGGGAAATGACAAAGGCTTTATGACAAAGTCAAATATGAGACTCTTGCTGGTGTGGGACTTGTTGATGAGAGGCTCGTCGCTCTTGAATACGAGTTGATCTTCTTGGTTGAGCGCGCTCGACTTGAATACGGGAACGGGCTGCATCAAGTTCGACCTCCTCTAATGAGACATTGTCCAATCAGTCCTAAATCTATTGTCTAAATGTCAATTTAGTCAATTTAGTCCTAACTCTTTGTGCAAGTTCCAACGTAATCATTCCGGCTAATTTTCGTCGGAAATCGTTGACGTGGTGTGCCACGAAGGACGGACCCTTCGAGATCCCGATCCCTCTTCATCCCTAGACCTCGCGTGCACTTCATGCGCCCACACCCTAATCCCAACTCCGCATTGCTCACCTCGCTCTCCGGGAAAGTCAAATCGAAGACGATCATAACATTCAAAGAGAAATTCCATGCGACTTCAGAGTTGTGGGGGCTCCAAGTTCCATGCCATCGCGGCCGAGATGATCACCAAAAAAGGCTCAGGGTCTGGATGGAGGTCGACGTGGTGACTGGAGATGAACAATACAGGAAATGAAGGTAGAGGAAGATGAACAGTATTTAAAGGGAAAAAAGGAAAAGAAAAAGAAAAAGAAAAAATAGAACCAGAAAAATAAGTAAAACCATGTGGCTTTGCATGAATTTGTTCACGTCATATGACCGCCATGCTACATAGGACGGCCAGCGATGACTGGCCGTTCACCTCAGCATTTTCACTTTAAAATTAGCTAAAAGACTACATTAATATTTCGAGCAAAGGTTTAAGACTAAATTAGCAGAATTTGAAAGTTTACGACTACATTAGCAGCCATTCAATAGGTTTAATATTGATAGGGATTTTCAATTTTAACGATTCATATATTATTTCATTCTTCTTTAATATAAATAAAATCAAAATAACTATGCGCATACATCATAAGTTTTCATATTAGAATCTTTTTTTCATTAATGAAGAGTACCTAGACTTATAATTGGAATGCGTCAAAGAATACATATTCTGTATGGCAGAATATTTAGTTTAATTTGACATTGCTCAACAAAAAATCTAATAATAACTTAGAACAAGGACTAGTTTCTAAACATCGTAATAAAAAAGTTCTAGGTGTTTTGTATCTTCTTTAAAATTTGCATATCTTTCCATATATATGCAATAACCATGAGATACAATGTTTGAGATCAATTTATTCCTTTTAGGTCGATAAATTGTTCTTTTGTTCTCTCATACTGTGACGTCCTGAAATTTCAAGACTTATTAAATGAATGATATTGAACATTTGGATTTTAGTGTCAACTGTCGGACGCAGTTTTGTTTGTCTTTGTAGAATTTGTGTTGGCCCTCGTAGTGTAGTTTATTTCTGTTAGTTTAGTTTAATCGCGCTGCGATTCTTTCCCGCCGAATTCCTTCGTGCCCGCGCTTGACCCTGAACCAAATATCCAAAACTAGTCCCGATTTATCAGTTTACCGTTCTGCCCTCAGATATTATACGTATAAGCCTAAAGCAATTAATACCGATTGACCAGTGGGCCCCGCGTATTAATTACCCCACAAATATCTACTTTTGACATTTTAACTTTTACCCCCTAGCCAAATTACCAAACTACCCCTCAAGACCACTTTCTCTCTCCTCTTTCTCTCTCTCTACCTCACGGCAGTCCCCCCCCACTTCACGATCATCTTCACCATCTTCATTTCCATCTTCACTTCATCTCCATCTTCATCTTTAAGCCGCCGCCGGACCGCCCCCGTCGCTCGCGCCTCACGCCGCTGTGCCGTACGCCGCGCCCAGCCAGCCCAAAACCGCCCATGTTCAGCAGCTGTTCAGCCACCGAAAAGCTCCGCCGCAACTCTGTCGAGGCTCATCGTTGCCGCCGTGAGCTCCGCCGAGCTTGCCGTCACCTTTCGCCCGTTCGTCAAGCTCGTTTGCGTCGTTTTGCCGCGAGAACAGCTCCTGTCCAGCAGTGTTTCGCTGCCCTGCACTCGTCTTTAGAGTCCGCCGTCGTCGTATTCGTGACCGGAGCGTCGAGACGAGTCCATAGGACCGTTCGCCGGAATTTTCCGCCGGACCACCACCGCTCGTCGGAAATCGCCGCCGCCACCGCTCACCGCCCGTCGCCGCCAACCGTCACCGCCAGTTATCGCAGTGAGTTAATCCCTAATCCCTGATTAGGTCGTTAATTGCACTTATTTTTAGATTAATTAGTTACCGTAGTAAAAGTAAATAGTTACGGTAATTAGGTGGTTAGATTAATTAGTTGTTGTGGTAGAATGAACTGTGACTATGAATAGTTGGATTAATCATGGTTAGGTGGAATAGTTACCATGGTTAATTGCTTATTTTATTGTGCCTGATATTTATCGGCGTCTGATCGTGGATCGAACTGAGTGTTGATTGCGCTTAATTGCTGAATAATCACACTAGTATCGAGATGTCATGTTTATTTGAAATTGAATATTCGTGTGACCAATTGTGGATTTGAGCATGAAAATGGCCGCAGGCCGGGTTTTGATCATGATGTGAATGTGACTGCATTGGAATTAAGAATCGGCTTGATTGCTCGTGGTGAATGCATGGTCACACGATGGCTTTAATTGTGTCACCCTAACATAACTGGGGACATGAGCAATACCCTTGTTGGCATGGGTCGTTGCCTAATAAATCTGTGTGCCGGCGATGTACAGTCCGGGATTCCACGGCTTATTGGTTGCCTGTCAGTCCGTGCCGGCGACAGATAGTTCGGATTACCATGGTTGACTAGATGCCGGTCGTAACTAGTGTTGGTCCGTAGCCCTTCTGGATTTATTCTTGGTATGTCCGCCTTAGGAAATTTAAGGGAGCTATCAGATGCCATTACTGTAACGTAGTAGGACGACGCCCGGTTAATCCGGAAGAGTACTAGCAGTGAAGCCGTACTGTGGCGAGAGTGGGGTATCTCTTGGCCTTTGATAACTGGAACACGCTTGTTGCATTGTGCATGGTTTATGGCCGAGTGTTCTAGTTGCGTGATTGATTTGTTGTTTATTCATTGCTATGAATTATCTGTCGTATGGCTCAAGACAAGGTAAGTTGCATGTAATTGTCTTTTGGCTGTTGGGCTCAGCTCGCTCGATTTGTTGGATTGCTCGAGTGAATCAACGTCCTAATTGGACTAAGGCGTTATCTCGTTGAGATTCATATCTCATACGATGTGACTGATCGCCTTTCAGGTTCTCGTAATGGTAACGCGCCACGTTAGGTTCGGAGTTCCCGTCAACCAATCCGCAGTCATCCATTTTCGTCACGTCACCAATTCTGATGACATCTGGGAGCAACACGTGACGACCGTCTGGGTCGATGAGGGGTTGCCACACTATGTGGCACACCTTTTCAAGGCCTGGTTCGTTCGTCAGGGTGATGTTCTCATCGGATCGATTCGGGGGTTTGAGGTACCCCTAGGTGCGGGGCCGGTCGTTCAGACGTGGGACGCGATGGATTCGGATATCCCGGATGGGGAGGTCGAGGACCCGAGTCCTAGTTCTGATGAGAAGGGCCCCGATTCACCGCTAGGGTATTAAGGTTGACCCGGTGCCGGAAGTCAGCGCGTGGGTAGAGCTATGGAGGAGCTGTTTTATTAGTCAATTTTGCGTGTTAGTCAGTAATAGTAGAGGGTGTAGCGGCAGTAGATGGTCTCTGACCAACCCGGTATCTTTTTGAGGGTTTAGGGAAACAGCCCGAAGGTGGGCTTGTATAGTGGAATGTTTCTCTGTGGACTATATGTATATTAATAATAAGACTTGTCGTACTTCGCCTTGTTCCGTATCGCTATCCCTGTTTGTTTGAAATGGTCTGGGGTTGTTGTTGCTTCCGCATGTGCATAATTGCAAGATAAAATGAAATGGTTCAATGACATGCCTGGGATGTTATCTTTTGACTTGACGTAAAGGAAGCGTTGTCGCGTGTCTGAGAGTCGAGGCGTGACACATACAAAGACATGTCAAATAGTAGTATGCTAGATGAATGAGTTATAATTGTTGTCGGAAATCTTTCTGATCAATGGTAAATGCACCTACTCTAGTGTTTAATTGAAAAGAGACGTGAGCACGACATAACGAACTATAACTTTTCAGCAGAAAATAGAGGTTTGTCTACGTACTGTAAGGTTCTATCGGGTACGTCTGATAGGCATGTTATATATTGCGAAACTGCCGTCCACGTATCTATCCATCAAAACACCGACAATCTAGCGGTTTATATTTTAATTTTCTCAAATAGCTAAGTAATTACCAATGGGGTGTACGTGGTTGCGCTTCTAGAGAAAACCAACTCTAACAAAACCTGCCATGATAATATGTCTTAGTATGGTAACGTGTTAAGTGCAAATCGTGCAAGTGTATCCACTACAATAATGAGCATGACTAAATATTTAGCTATTTATAGAGCCTTCATCTTTGGGTTCTCCACGCCTTAGCCAAGTGAATTTCTTCTTCTTTCTTACTAGTCCTTCAATTGCTTCACAGCAAGTCCTGTGTGATGCCTACGAAACAAAGTTTCAGGCATCATACTTCACTCGCATCTTTGGAATTCTCTTTTTGACGCGCATCTAACAATCATGTCTCACATACTCCGACCTTGCATGTAATTAAGAATCGGATGAGTGATTCACCAGAAAAATGCTTCATCCCAAGTAAGATCTCTCTCTCTCTCTCCCTCTCTATCTTGATCTCGATCTCAATCTCGAATGATAATTATGATATCCTGAGTTTTTCTTTTCTGCATGACAGCACGTGGAACTGGGGAGGACAGGAGAGAACACTGGAAGTAGGGCAGAGTCTCCATCAATTCAAAGCCCTAGAGTCCAATCCAGTCCAATGCAGTCCCCATATCAGCCATCTCAACAGCACACCGATATGAAGCTGAGAATTCTAGTGGATGTCCCCGTGCAATATCCTCCGGTGGGTTGGAGAGCGTGAGGGTGGCTTAGGTTTAATTCCATGTTGTTGTCATTCTGTCTGATAAAGGCGAACTGCTGCTGCTGCTCAAAAATCATAGAGAAGGAGGACATGGAACAAGTTAAATGGTCCATGGGATTCCACGTTTCACGTATCTGACGTAAAATTGTACGGGAGCCAGCTATTTTGTTTGGCGTGTGAGATCTTTCCTCCGCATTATGCAAAAACAAATTTTCCTATAATTTTATGAATTAATTATACAGTCTTCTTTTTCCCGGATGACATATATTTTTACTTTGCTATTTGAATTTATGCATATGCTCTCGCTCGTGAAGCATATATACCATGAGATGCGTCTTGTGCTTGCGCGAAGAGCTCCCATAGTGGAGGAGTGAGTCTCGTAACATGATCTTACTTTTACGTAAATTATTTTTACTAAAGAACATCCAAAAAAGATGATAAATTTCCTCATAATTCGGCGACTTATCAAAGCTTTGCAATTAGCATGGACATAACTTACAATTAGACTGAAAGTAGAGAAAACCCTAAATTGAATTGAGATTAAGTTCATCTTTTTTCTATTTTGCATGTTCTCTTTTTCCTCCCCAGTGGATCGGATCCTCCTCATCACTACCGTCCTCTCGCTCCTCGCCCTCTCTCTTTTGCTAGATAAATCATTCAGATTCACAAACAAAAAGAGCGAGTGTGAGCAAGCGTAAGAAGAGTGAGTGTGCCGAAGGCTGAGACGTGTTGGGCGTTGAGTATGCACGGCTGCAACAGTACTACAGGTCGCCAAACGCCTCGCGCGCGCTTTGGGATGCCATGTTCCTCCCCCTCCCGTTCCACTCACCACCCTCGGCTTAGCCGGACACGAGCCATTTGTTGGATATTTGAGCAGTTTTGAAATATTTGATAAAAACCTTGATACTAGTTATGACAACCATGAAAGCCGTCATTATGTAACGATTTTGCAACAGCCGTATAACGGCTTTCCAATAGTCATATAACGATTCTCTAATGGCTTTATAATGAACTTATAACGGCTTTATAATGGTTTTGTAACGTTTTCTTCATAAAACCCCATTATTTTGTAACGGCTTTATACCAGTCATCTTGTTAATTGATTTATAACGGTTTTAACGTCTCTTTCTTTCGCTTGAATATAAACTTCAAACCACATCTCTTGTAGATACTATGCATTATAAAGAGAATTTTTCCCTTCTTTCATTTTCTTCTTTGTTTGGTTATACACATAAGGACACCATGTTCCTCCCTGTCCCGTCCCGTTCCACTCACCACCCTCAGCTCAGCCGGACATGAGCCGTTTGTTGGATATTTCAGCAACTTTGAAGTATTTGAGGCTAACTTGGCAACTTCGTACCCTTGTTTGAAACAAAGCCCACTCTAGATCTTTTCTTGAGAAAATGACCCCATTTTAGGCCTTTCTTGGGGTTTTCCCTAAATTTTGTGTGCTTAGTCAAAATCTGCTTACAATATTGGCTGAGTAGAAATTATCAACAATCTAACGGCTCGTTTTAATTTTCTCGTATAGTTAAGTAATCATCAGGAATATGCATTGCCATGTTTCTGCAGTATATCATCAATCATACCGTCACCTACCAATTATACTATTTGCCATTTTGAGAATGTATTATATATAAGGCAAGTGTATCCATACCAAAAATGGGAATAACCGATATTATCCCATTAAAATTTAACTCGTGTAGATAGCATTCGACCTAAAGTGTGATGGTCTTATTTATGACAAATTTCTTTGTCGGCATCTTAACCCTACAATTATGTTCCATTGTAGCATGAGCTATATTTTTTTGCTTACATTAGCTAAATTAGCGTATGCCGGTATGCCGGCATCTTCCTTCCAAAATTATGGCAATCAGATCATGAATAACATTGTCATAACGTATGACTCATTGATACATTTACTATCCAGCCAATAAAATACATACGTAATTTTTAATGGCTAGCCCTCAAATATCTACCACTTTGGAATAGTTTTCATCTGATAAATAATTGCTTTGGTACTCTAAAAAATATCAACAACCCTAACTTGTTCAATGATCGCACACTTCTTAAAGTACTAGTGTCTATAATGGCCTAGATCCTTCACAAATTAAATCTCAAATCATGTCAAATTATACCGATGCGAGATCAATAAGTTTGATCAGTATTGCAAATGCGTCTAATTCAATAAGTTGGTACTTATGATTACGTTAGAAAAGAAGTGTGAGTTTAACAAAGATTAACCCCTTTGAGACTTTTAGTTGCATTTAGCACGTCGTAGGTCAAGCATGAACCCCTACATCTAATAAATCATGCTGAAAATCATCGAATTGCCACGTATACGATTTTTCTCGAAGTCTTTATGGTCGGCAGTCAAATTTTTCCTAAGTCTTCATGAATGAATTGATGTGCAACCCCGTTTTGGGATTGAACAATTCTGACCAGACCTACCATTGATGATATGTACCACTATGGAAATGTGTATTGAATGCAAATATGCAAGTGTATCCCCAACAATAATGAGTATGGCCAATACATTGCCTATTTATACGATCCTTCATCTTTTTATGCACCATCCTTCGTCAGCCCCCGACATCACCTCTCTCCTCATGCTAGCTCTCCCACCATGTGACAAAACCTCTCTAGTCTCTTCCTCAAAGGCAAAATCTAGCGATGCATCTGATTTGTTCTCCATTTGATTCATTAGAGATTATGATCCATCATTCCAAAAGCAGTCTTGCTTTCAATTGGATAATGATCGAATCAGTGATTTACCAGAGAAATTGCTTCATTCAACGTAACATTCTCTCTCTCTCTCTCGCTCTCTCTCTCTCTGTCTATTGTAATTTTGTTCTGATTAACAGGATTATGTTCGTGGATGGAGGGAGGAGGAAAGAGTCCTCATGAGACTGATCGACTTCATGACTTCATCTTCTTTAAGGTACCAAATACCAAAGCTACCAATAGTAGCTCAATCCTGTTCCGTTTAAGCCGACTCTTGGTTTCATTACTTGTTCTCGATTTAGACCGCCGGTCTAACTTCCATAACATGCTCTTGTCGGAGTAGCGAACGGTGGCTTATACCTTGTACGATCAATCCAAAGTCCTGAAGTCAAACGAAGCCAGCACGTACGGCGTTGATATGCCCATTATATATAAGTGATCTCCCACCATGTATGAGCTTAAGTCATTTCTTAAAGATGTTACTGGAGAGAAGGCCGGGGGATATGCTAAGCAAAGTAGCGACCGGAGCTGGTAGGCGGCAAAAACAACGGCAGAGAGAGTCGTAGACAATAAGATAATGTTGGAGGAGGCTTTCAAGAAGACGGAGGTGCCGCCTCCTCAGCTGCCTCTTCAACTTCATTGTGTGCAAGCTCGATCTCACTATCGACGTCATCCCATCAGTGAATGGTTGCCGTTGGCTTGCTGACTTCGCGTTGGTCAAGTCTTGGATGAGCCTCCTCGGGTGGCGGGTGGCGTGGCCTCCTAACGTAGCCCTTTACGTGACAAGACAACACCGTGATTCAGACCTGCGTCGTGGCCTCCTCGGGGATAGCAATGCGACGGCGAGCTATGAACTGGGAATGAGCTCGCACATAGTAGCCCAAACAGATATGGGATACTTTAACATATCCAATATGTAAAATCATATAATAGGCTCGGTGTGAGGAGTGAGCTGTCCTTGATTTTTTTTTTTTGGTTACCCGAAATATATTTATGTTAGCACGGAACTTGAGTCTCGAGCATGCAAAATTCTTATTGGGTTCATTTTGGTATTATGCTTATCGCTTATGAGACATGTGATATGAGCCTCGAGGATGCTCAAGTTAACTTCTTGTGATTGGCAAGTTTGTCATCTTTTCTATCATGCTTTCCCCAATTTGGGATTTGAGAAGCTGACAGGGTGATAATATAACCATGCAATCTCCATCGCAAGTGTCATGTATGGCAAAAAATATATAACAATCATAGCGGGACTCACCTCTAATCTTATGCCTAGCTTTCCACCATCAATATTGTCGCACTGTCATACTAGTGTGACCCTTAATCGATTATTAGATGGACTGATTTTCATTTTTTTTTTAAGTTTTGCTTATTTTAAATCTTGTCTCGAATATATTTTATTTTCTTAAAGCTCGAAAACTGATACTTTCATAGCATAGTAATGTTGACACCTAAAATTGAATACATTCCCCACAATTGAAGAAAAAATATATATGGATTTTTCATTTCTTAGGAAAGGTTATAGTAAGGTTATTAAATTTTCACTAATATTCAAAACTTTAGCAGAAAAGTAAAAATTAATTTTTTGATCTTTAAACAGCATAAACAAACGCGACCTTAATTAGTGGTTACATTAAAAGTTCATATGTTTTTACTAATTGGCTTGTATATATACATATGGTTATCAACTTCAGATAATACACTGATCTAAGAATGCTATATTAATCTTAACATAAGTGAAAATCGTAAAGCTTTCATTGTGCACTTTGATCCAAGAAGTTCGACCTCCTCTAATGAGAAATTGTCCAGTCAGTCCTAAATTTACTGCATGAATGCCAATTCAGTCCTAAACTTTTTAGTTTACCAATTTAGTAGTAAATCTTTGCACAAAATTTCAATATAGTCATTCAGGCTAATTTTCGCCGGAATCACTGACGTGGCAATGTGTCATATACGACGGACCCTTCGAGATCCCAATCCCTCTTCATCCCTAGACCCTCGCATGCACTTCTGCGCCACACCCTAATCCCTCCTCCGCATACCTCGCTCTATGGGAAAGTCAAATCGGAGTCGATCACAACATTCAAAGAGAAATTCTAGGCGACTTCAGAGTTGTGGGGGCTCCATGCCATCGCGGGCGAGATGATCACCAAAAAAAGGCTTAAGGTCTGGATCGAGGACGGCGTGGTGACAAGAGATGAACAATACGTGAAATGAAGGAAGACTAAGATGAACAGTATTTAAAGGGGAAGAAAAGGAAAAAAGGAAAAAATTAGAACCAGAAATTAAAAGAAAAATAAGCAAAACGACGTTATTTTGCACAAATTTGTTCAAGTGAGACGATCGTTGTGCCACGTAGGACGGCTGGCGATGACTAGCTGTTCATGTTAGCATTTTCAAACCAAAATTAGCTAGAAGACTACATTAATATTTCGCAAGTTTAAGACTAAAACAACAAAATTTGAAAGTTAAGAACTACATTGGCAATCATGCAATACGTTTAGTATTGATAGGGTAGTTTTCAATTGTATGTGATCGAGATAGCCAAAAAAAAAACAGTGTTGCTTTCAATATTTTACTAATTTGAATAATATAATTGCGTTATCTGGTGCTTCAAAAATATATTATTATTCTTGACAAGTAAAAAGGACTCATATATTATTTCATTCCTCTATAATATAAATAGAATAAAAAAATAAGGATTAATATAGCAAAAAATCCCAAACTGGTACACCTATGACAAATTTACACCAAACTATTTTTTTGACCACGAAAAATCCCAAACTGGTACACCTGTGAAAAATTTACCCCAACTATTTTTTTGACCACCAAAAACCTCAAACTGGTACATCTGTGACAAGTTTATCATAAACTAATTTTTTTTACCACAAAAAATCCAAACTATTACACCTGTGATAAATTTACCCTTCGTTAAATTAGGTTAATACCACAAAAAATCCCAAATTGATACACCTATGACAAATAGAGGGTAAAAACCCTAAACTGGTATACCCGTGAACTGCCACGTGCCATCCAACTCAGTAATTTAACGTTAAATTTAACGAAAACTAATAGAGGGTAAATTTGTCACAAGTGTACCAGTTTGGGGTTTTTTGTGGTCAAAAAAATAGTTTGAGGTAAATTTGTCACAGGTGTACCAGCTTAGGGTTTTCTGTGGTATTAACCCTAAAAATAACTATGCGTATACAACATAAGTTTTCATAGAGAATCATTTTTTTCATTAATGAAGAGTACCTAGATTTATAATTGGAATGCGTCAAAAGAATTCATATTACGTATGGAAGAATATTTGCTTTAATTTGACATTGCTCAGATAAAAAATTTAATATACCCTTAAAATAAGGATTAGTTTCTAAGAATTGAAATGAAAAAGTTCTAGGCGTTTACTATCTCTTTAAAGTTTACATTGTTCTCCCATTCAGAAACATGTCAAATAGTAGTGTTTAATTGGAAAGAGATGTCAGCTCGATATAACAAAATATAAATTTCACAGAAAATAGAGGTTTGTCTACGTACTATAAGGTTTTATCGGGTACGTCTAATGGGCAGGTCATATATTGCAAAACTGCCGTCCACGTATCCATCCATCAAAATCACCCGACAATCTAGCAGTCTATATTTTAATTTTCTCAATTAGTTGAGTAATCACTAAGGGGGTGTATATGGTCGCGCTTCTAGGGAACACCAACCTAACAAAACCTGCCACGATAATATGTCTTAGTGTGGACACGTGTTAAATGCACATTGTGCAAGTGTATCCACAGCAATAATGAGCATGCCTAAATATTTACCTATTTATAGAGCCCCTCATCTTTTGGTGCTCCATGCTTTAGCTAGCTGAATTTCTTCTTCTGTCCTACTAGTCCTTCAAGTGCTTCGAAGCAAGTCTCAGTGATGCCTACCAAACGAAGTTTCAGGCATTATTAAGGATGACAACACATGCTCTTGAATTAGTCCATTAATGTTGATATCATGTAGTTAATATTGTAACGGACTAATTCAAAATTCAAACTATTCTTGAATTAGTCCATTAATGTAGATATCTCTAGTTAATATTGTAACGGACTAATTTAATGTAGATATCTCATGTAGTTAATATTGTAACGGACTAATTCAAAATTCAAATTATTTTGAATTAGTCCATTCTTATGTATTTGTTGGGGATGACCCATTCGGGCGTGCCAGGTAGTGGCAGTGGCAGAAGAATCAAGTGAGATGGTGTTGGCCGATGGAGATGGGGTATAAAGACCCGACAGCCGGTATAGTCCATCCTTAAGCGAACCTTGGAGCAGTGGTGCTCTAGTCTGCAAATCCTTCACAACAAAGTGAAATGGATGAAACTCAAAGAAGCAGTTGTTATCACGTGTAAAATTATGCACAGAAAGCAAATTACGTGTAATGGTAGGGACATGAAGGATATTTGAGAAATTAAAAGATTTGTTGATGGGGTTTTCAAGAGTGGAAGAACTGACATTAACAATGTCTAAACCTGCTCCATTACCTACACGAAGAGTTTCGTTACCGTTGTTTAGATTACAAAACTGGACGCGTGTATATTGCAAGACACGCTCATTTCATTGAAAATATTTTTCCATTCGCTACACTTGGTTCACACCCTTCTCAAATATCCTCACCTTCACATCCTTGGCTGACGATCTCCACGGCTGGTATGTCCTCCCACGCGAACCATGGTGTTAATGGTAATATCCTATCTTCTACCCCACCCTCTAACACCTCCCCACCCACCTTTGAAGAACCATCACTGACATTATCAAATGCTAGTACTGCTTCAACGTCTAACACGTTGGTTTCTAGTCCGTCTAATGCTGGTACAGGTTCTAATGAGACTCTTTCAGTTGCCTCACCACAACAGGCTGTTGTGATACCTCCACAACTGGTTGATCAAGTAGCAAGAACCCATCC
The DNA here is from genome assembly GCA_029784005.1 of Lenwebbia sp. NSW1173648. NCBI lineage: Eukaryota > Viridiplantae > Streptophyta > Magnoliopsida > Myrtales > Myrtaceae > Lenwebbia > Lenwebbia sp. NSW1173648. The sequence continues at coordinate 24,395,559 of JARCGZ010000009.1, read as the reverse complement.
CATGTGGCTGCTTCAAAATCCAAAGCCCAACAGTAAATATCCATTGCCAGATGTGAACTTGACTGAAATAAGCTCTAAAGAAGAGCCACGGTGCTTCACCGAAGCTAATAAGCATGAAAAATGGAGGGAGGCGATGCTCCAAGAATTTAATGCTTTGTTGCGTAATGGAACATGGGTTTTGGTTCCACCGAATCCCAAAGCAAATGTTGTGGGCTCCAAATGGGTTTATCGAGTCAAGACACGTACAGATGGTTCGATAGACCGGTACAAAGCCCGCCTAGTGGCTAAGGGCTACAATCAACAGGAGGGTATCGACTATACGGAAACGTTTAATCCCGTTGTTAAAGCAACCACCGTCCGTACAGTCATTTCATTGGCTGTAACAAAGAACTGGAAACTCCGGCAGTTGGATGTTAGCAACGCTTTTTTAAATGGTAACTTGACTGAAGAAGTCTACATGGCCCAACCTCAAGGCTTCATTGACAAAGAAAAGCCAAACCATATATGCAAGTTACAAAAATCCTTATATGGATTGAAACAAGCACCGCGGGCTTGGTTCCATCGGTTGAGCATCTTTTTAGAATCACTGGGATTTATTGGATCAAAAACTGATACTTCCCTCTTTATACTTCATCGGCCCAATTTCTCTATTTACATGCTCATCTATGTTGACGACATTGTTATTACAAGATCCAACCCGGCATTTATTCAAGACACTATCAAATGCTTAAATAAGGAGTTCTCCATACGGGACTTGGGTGAACTTAATTATTTCCTGGGAATTGAGGTGCTTAAACATCCATCTGGGCTCCTCTTGGCACAGTAGAAGTATGTTACAGATCTTCTCCACAGAACCAGAATGGACGGTGTTAAACCGGTTCACACGCCCATGGCTACAAATACCAATTTAATCAATCAGGGTAAGCCACTTGAAGATGCTAGTTTGTGTAGGAGCACTGTAGGAGCTCTTCAGTATGCCACCCTCACTCGGCCAGATATCTCTTATGCGGTAAACAAAGTCTGTCAGTTCTTGAAAGAACCAACAGAAGACCATTGGAGTACGGTGAAACGCATCCTACGCTATTTAAAGGAAACTGTTTCGCATGGACTGCTCATCAGTTCCCAATCCACCACAGAACTCCATGCATACAGTGATGCGGACTGGGCAGGTTGCCCCATTGATAGACGATCAATAGGAGGTTATGCAATTTATATGGGCCAAAATCTGGTTTCTTGGTCAGCTAAGAAGCAGCATACCATTGCACGTTCCTCAACCGAATCTGAGTATCGGGCATTGGCAAATGCCACGGCAGAAGTGGTATGGCTACAATCACTATTACAGGAATTGGGCATCTCTCAATCAAAACCCCCTATCCTTTGGTGCGACAACCTAGGAGCAACGTATCTTACGGTGAATCCACTTTTTCATGCCAGAACAAAGCATATCGAGGTAGACTTTCACTTTGTTCGCCATTTAGTGTCACAACGCAAACTTGAGGTTCGCTTCATATCCACACGTGACCAAATAGCAGATATCTTCAACAAGCCCCTTACACGGTGTCGCCATGATCTGCTCAAATCCAAGTTGAAGATCATCCAGAAGACCACCTTCAACTTGAGGGGGCCTATTAAGGATGACAACACATGCTCTTGAATTAGTCCATTAATGTTGATATCATGTAGTTAATATTGTAACGGACTAATTCAAAATTCAAACTATTCTTGAATTAGTCCATTAATGTAGATATCTCTAGTTAATATTGTAACGGACTAATTTAATGTAGATATCTCATGTAGTTAATATTGTAACGGACTAATTCAAAATTCAAATTATTTTGAATTAGTCCATTCTTATGTAGCATTAAACTTTATAAATACATATGCTATCCTAGAGTTAAAGGATAAGCAAAACTCATTCTCAAACTTAGAGTCTAATTCTTACGGGCATCATACCTCACTCACGTCCTTGGAATTCTCCTTTGACACGCATCCAACAATCATGTCTCGCATACTCCGACCTTTCGTGTAATTAAGAATCGGATCAGTGATTAACTAGAAAAATGCCTCATTCCTAGTATGATATCTCTGTCTCTCTCTCTCTCAAATGTTTATTATGATAACCTGAGTTTTTTCTTTTCTGTATAACAGCACGAGGCACAGGGGAGGACGGGGGAGAACTCTTGAAGTAGGGAAGTCTCCATTAATTCAAAGCACTACTTTGTTGCGACAGATTGCCCCCAAGTCCGATCCAGTCCAATGCACGCCCCATATCAGCCATCTCAGCAGCCAAACGTATATGAAGCTGAGAATAATAGTGGATGTCCCCGTGCAATATCCTCTGGTGGGTTAGAGACTAGATAGCGTGAGGTTTGCTTAGGTTCCATGTTGTTGTCTGCATGGAATTCTGTCTCATTAATGCGAACTGATGCTGCTGAAAAATCATAGAGGAAGAGGACATGGGACAAGTCAAACGGTCGATGGGGTTCCACGTTTTATGTATCTAACCTAAAATTGTACAAAAGCCGGTCATTTTGTATGGTGTTTGAGAACTTCCTCCATGTTATGCATAAAGCTGTATATATAACTCCATGGATTAATTATACAGTCTTCTTGATCCCAGATGGCTGATATATTTACTTTGCTACATGAACTTATGCATATGTTCTCGCTCGTGAAGCATATATACCATGCGATGAGTCTTGTACTTGCGCTAAGAGCTCTCATAGTGGAGGCCTCGAATATGTAGAGCTATTCTACCTAGCGAGTCTCGTAACGGGATGTTGCTTTTTCGTAAATTATTTTAACCAAAGAACATCCAAATTCAAATGATGGTAAATATCCTCTTAATTTGACGACCAATCAAAGCTTTGCAGTTTGTGTGGTCATAATGTATAATATACTTGAAAACGTTTAGTATCAACTTTGAAAATTGGACAAACATCATAGGCTATTCCCGTGGATTTCCATTTTTTTTTATATTTCAAACCTTTGGCTCTACGATAGTTATCTTGGTCCTTCAAATTCAACCTGGTATAAGAAAATATAAGCAAATCCTTGCCAATCTTCTAGTTCGCAACAGCCACATTAGAGCCTCAAGTCAAAAATCATCTGAGTGTCTCTTATAAATCAGGAGAGAATTGTCCAAAAAGTATTAAATCTATTGCATTTCTGCCAATTCAGTCCAAAACCATTTAATTTTGCCAATTATGTCCGAAACCTTTTCATATTTTATAAATTAAGTCCATGAGGTCAATTTTGTCCAGAAATCACTAACTGAACACCGGCCGCCCCACGTGACATGGCCCGCGCTGACATTGACATTTTTAATAATACTTTAATTTTTTTTTCAAATTTTTAATTTTTTTTCCTTTTTTCCTTTTCTATTTTTTTCTTTCATTTTTGTTCTCTGTGTGGCTGGCGAGGGTTTACAATTGAATTGGCACGATTACAAGATTTATTACTGGATTGACCAAATTGCAATAGGTTTAGAATTTTTTGGAGAATTTTCCCAAAAATAGTACATGCTTGTTATATTCATGAGTTCAATGGTTGTTGGAAATCCTTCCGATCAATACTTGAGCGTTGTAACCTTTGATGTATGATAAGAAAAACATGAAAGTCTGACATTATATTTATAACTTTCGCTACAATCTAATGGCTGGTTTTAATTTTCTCATATAGTTAAGTAATCATCGTCAATGTACATTACCATGTTAGTGAAGTATATCAATCACACCGTCACCTACCAATTACACTATTTCCCATTTTGAGAATGTATTATATATAACATAGGCAAGTGTATCCATACCAAAAATGGGAAAAACCGATATTAACCCGTTAAGTTCAACTCGTGCAGATAACATTCGGCTTCAATTGTGATGGTTTTATTTATGATAAATTTCTTTGTCGGCATCCTAACCCTAAAGTTATGTTCAATTGTACAATGAGCTGTAATTTTTCCTTAAATTAGCTGAATTAGTATACGTCGGTTCTTCCTTTCTAAATTATAGTAATCAGATCATGAATAACATTGTCATAACATAGGACTCATTCGTACATTTACTATCAAGCCAATAAAATACACTTGTAATGTTTAATGTCTAGCCATCAATTCTCTGTTATTGTGGAATTATTTATTTTATTTTTTTAAAAGAAAGATTCCATTCATTAATCAGGATAATATTCTAGAGGTACATAGAATGCTTTCAAGCTCCCAAATAACCGTAGAAAAAATAAATAACAGAAAGCAAATAACAAAGCATATTATGCAACTAGATGCACACTCTCATCAAAGAATAAATCTGCCACCATAAAATTTCGGCGGCCGATTACCAGATTCAGTGATGAGTACACACTAAATGCAACAGCTTGCGGTGCGCGTCTAGGTTCAACATCCCCATCACCATCGCCGAGAAGTAACACCAACATCAGTATGTTGAAAAAGCATAGATTAAATACCTATAAGGAACTCACAGATTTATATCTAGATCTAGTTCGAGAGAGTAAAATTCATGGATCTAAACCTAAATCTAAACCGGGAGATTAGAGCGGCATAATCTCGGAGAGTTTATGGAGCCACGTCACGAACATTCTCATCGGTGGCAGTCGACTGGACGAATGACTGAACTGATCTTCACATTCATCTAAGATCAGCTGCAGAAAATTATTCACACTCGTAAACTCCCAAAACATAGTGGGAGAGAAAAGGAAAGGCAATCCAAGCAAATAAAAAAAATCTTGAACCCAAGATCAACGGCGAAAAGATAGAAACGATGGGGGAGGGGAAGAGGGAGAGAGCGGCGGCGAAAACCCTAGGGTGGGAGATGGGAGAGAGAAAGAGAGAAAGAGAGGAGAGAATCTACTTTATTTCCACATCTGATGAATAATTGCTTTGGTACTTTAAAATACATCAACCAACCTATCTTGTTCAATGATCGCACACTTCCCAGAGTATTAGTGTCTATAACGGTCTAGATCTTTCACAAATTAAATACGCTTATTAACTTCAGATAGTACATCGATCTAAGAATGCTATACTAATCTTACCATAAGTGAAATTGCAAAGCTTTTATTGTGTACTCTAATCCCAGAAGCTCGACCTCCCCTATGGAGGAATTGTCCAATTAGCCCTAAATCTATTGTACAAATGTCAACTTGGTCTTAAACTTTTCAATTTTGTCCTAAAGTCAGTATTTTCATGCCAAAATTAGTCGGAAGACTACATTAATGTTTAGCGTAAAGATTTAGGACTACATTCACAGAATTTGAAAGTTCAGGACTAAATTGACTGCTATGCAATAGTATTGATAAAGCAACTTTCGATCTTATGTGATCAAGATAGCAACAACAACAAAAAGTGTTGCATTCTATATTTTTATATTTGTCTTTCATAAATATGTAATTACCATGAGATACAATTTCTGAAATGTATTTATTACTTTTAGGTCCATCTATTGTTCTTTTGTTCTCTCGTACAGAAACCATGTCAAATAGTAGTATGCTAGATGAATGAGTTATAATTGTTGTCCGAATCTTTCTTACCAATGGTAAATGCAACTACTTTAATGTTTAATTGGAAAGAGATGTGAGCGCGATATAACGAAGTATAACTTTTAGCAGAAAATAGAGGTTTGTCTACATACTATAAGGTTTTATCGGGTACGTCTGATGGGCATGTTATATATTGCGAAACTGCCATCCACTTATCCATCCATCAAAATCACCGACAATCTAGCGGTCTATATTTTAATTTTCTCAAATAGTTAATTAATCGCCAAGGGGCTGTATATGGTCGCGCTTCTAGAGAAAACCAACTCTAACAAAACCTGCCATGATAATATGCCTTAGTATGGAAACGTATTAAATGCAAATTGTGCAAGTGTATCCACAACAATAATGAGCAGACTAAATATTTACCTATTTATAGAGCCCTTCATCTTTTGGGGCTCCACGCTTTAGCCAAGTGAATTTCATCTTCTTTCTTGCTAGTCCTTTAGGTGCTTCAAAGCAAGTCGTGTGTGTTGCCTACGAAACAAAGTTTCAAGCATCATCCTTCACTCGAATCTTTAGAATTCTCTTTTTGACTCGCATCTAACAATCATGTCTCGCATACTCCGACCTTGCATGTAATTAAGAATCGGATCAGTGATTCACCAAAAATCACAATGGATATGAAGAAGCGCATCACGCTCCTTTGCAGTCCCTTTATCAGCCAACTCAGCAACCACACGGATATGAAGCTATGAATTCTAGTGGATGTCCCCGTGCAATATCCTCTGATGGGTTGGAGAGCGTGAGGTCTGCTTAGGTTCCATGTTGTTGTCTGCATGGAATTCTGTCTCATCAAAGCGAGCTGCTGCTGCTGCCGAAAAAGCATAGAGGAAGAGGACCTGGGAACAAGTTAAATGGTCGATGGGATTCCACGTTTCATGTATCTGATATAAAATTGAACAAGAGCCGATTATTTTGTATGGTGTGTGAGAACTTTCCTCCACATTATGCAAAAAGAAATTTCCCTATAACTTCATGGATTGATTATACCGTTTTCTTTTTGCCGGATGATAGATATTTTTACTTTGCTATCTGAATTTATGCATATGCTCTCGCTCGTCAAGCATATATACCATGAGATGCGTCCTGTACTTGCGCTAAGAGCTAGTGAGTCTCATAACATGATCTTACTTTTACGTAAATTATTTTAACTAAAGAACATCCAAAATTGATGATAAATTTCCTCATAGTTCGACAACATATCAAAGCTTTGCAATTAGCATGGTCATAATTTACAATTAGATTAAATGTAGAGAAAACCCTAAATCCAATTGGGATTAAGTTCATCGTTTTCTATTTTTCATGTTTTCTTTTTCCTCCCCAGTGGATCGGGTCTTCCTCATCACCACCATCCTCTCGCTCCTCACCCTCTCTCTTTTGCTAGGTAAATCATTCAAATCCCAAAAAAAAAAAAAAAAGAGCGAGTGTGAGCAAGCGTAAGAAGAGCGAGTACGCCGATGGATGAGACGTGTCGGGCGTTGAGTATGTTGGTTGGCTAAGTTCGTACAGATTGACATGTGAATAAAAGACTAACCTACATCCAACGCAAAGTAGAAATCAGAATATTAATCCAAGCCCAACGAATGTCGTTGTGTCCTTAAGATGAATTTGCCCCCTCAATCTATACCCACGGACGTCGGACAATTGTCTCCCAGGATAGAACGGATCGCGTTCCTTTGAAGCGGTACGTCTTCAAAGGACTCATTCGAACGCAAATTTGCAGAACAACCGTACAAATGAAGATGAGTAATGACTGGTGAAAAAATATCCGTATTCAAATGTGACGGTCGCTCTTTGTATTTATAGACAATGATGTGAAGAGTCGCGAAGCAGAACATGTCTATTGGTGAAGGGATGCGAACCAAAAAACTGTTCTTGTTCTGTTCAAACAAACATGTTCGTTCGCCTTATTCCGAACGAACATGTTTGTTCGTCGGTCTAACATGTCTATTCGCTCAACACTGAACAAACATATCTGTTCGGATGAAAAAGAATGTCCAAAAATTTCTGGACATGTCTATTCAAATCGTGTCCCTTCAATTTAAAAAGAATAGAGTAAAAAATAAAATTGATGGAGTAAAATTAAATAAACGCGAGGGCCCGGGCCGGGCCTGAACCGAGCCGAGCCGACCGGCGGCGGCGCGCGTGGACTGATCCACCTTTGCGTATGTTCTTCCCTGTCCACAAAAGTGCGGTGCCCCTTGGAGCCCAAACCCATTTGTGAAGTTCCAATATTTAAACCCATCCACAATCTACTCTTTTTCCTGTGTGGGACTCTCCATCCTTCATTTCTCATTCACTTCCCATGGGATTATATATCAAAATCCCAACAGAGTATTCGTGGCTGCAACAGTACTGCAGGTCGCCAAAAGCCTCGTACGTGCTCCGGGACGCCATGTTTCTCCCCGTCCAGTTCCACTCACCACCCTCAGCTCAGCCGGACACGAGTCGTGTGTTGGATATTTCAGCAGTTTCGAAATAGATAAAACCTTGATAGTAGTTATGACAACCATGAAAGCCATTGTTATGTAACGGTTTTGCAACAACCGTATAACGGATTTTCGACGGTCATATGATGGTTTTCTAACGGCTTTATAATGATCGTATATCGGCTTTATAAGGGCTTTGTAATGTTTTCTTCATAAAACCCAATTATTTTGTCCGACTTTATACCGATGATCCTTTTGATTGATTTATAACGTCTCTTTCTTTAGCTTGAATAGAAACTTCAAATCACATCCCTTGCGGATACTCTGCATTATAAAAAGAATTTTTCCCTTCTTTCATTTTCTTTTTTGTTGAGTTATACACATATCGTTGTTCATGTTCCTTCTATTATTCGGTGCGAAGTTTAGAAGAAGATCTATTGTATCTAGCCAATAAATTACATATGTAACGTTTATTGTCTAGCCCTCTATTCTCTAGTACTTTGGAATTGTTTCTATATGGTGAATAATTGATTTGGTACTCTAAAAGACTTCAACAACCCTATCTCGTTCAATTATCGAACACTTCTCAAAGTACTAGTGTCTATAACGGCCTAGACCCTTCACAAATAAATTCCGAAATCATGTCAAATATATGGAAAACATACCAAACTATAATACCGGTGCGATATCAAAGAGTTTGATTGTCATTGCAAATGCGTCTAATTCAATTATGAATACAGCAGAGAAGAAGCATGAGTTTACCAAAATTAACTCGTTTGAGACTTTCAGTTGCATTTAGCACTCCATAGTTTACGCGTGCGCTTTTAAGCACGAATCCCTACATCTAATAGACCAAAGTCGAATATCATCGAATCGCCATGTATACGATGATTTCTCGAAGTCTTTAAGGTTGGCAGTCAACTTTTTTTCTTAAAATTTGAAGTCTTCATGAATGAATTGATGTGCAACCCCGTTTTGGGATTGAACAATTCTGGCCAGACCTACCATTTATGATATTCGCTACTACGGAATTGTGTATTAAATGCAAATATGCAAGTGTATCCAGAATAATAATGAGTATGGCAAATACATTGCCTATTTATACGATCCTTCATCTTTTTATGCCCCATGCTTCTTTGCCCTCGTTAATTAGCCTCACAATCAGTCCCCCCACATCACCTCTCTCCTTATGCTAGCTCTCCCACCATGCGACAAAATCTCTCAGTCTTTTCCTCTAAGGCAAAATCTAGCGATGCATCTGATTTGTTCTCCATTCCATTCATTAGAGATTATGATCCGTCATTCCAAAAGCAAATTTGATTTCAATTGGACAATGATCGAATCAGTGATTTACCAGAGAAATTGCTTCATTCAAGATAACATGCTCTCCCACCCGCGTGCACAATTCATGTATATCAAGTCTAGCAATGGTGTGTTTGGTTAGTCCGTCCTGAAGTCGAACGAAGCCACCACGTACGGCTTTTATATGTTCTTTAGATGCACATGATCTCCCTCCACGTATAAGCTTAAGTAATTTAGTAAAGATGTCATTGAAGAGAAGGCAAGGCGATATGCTAAGAAGAGTATCGACCAGAGCTGGTAGGCGGCAAAGACAACGGCAGAGAGAATCGTCGAGAAGAACATAACGTTGGACAAGGCTTTCAAGATGGCGGAGGTGCCGCCTCATCAGCTGCCTCTTCAACTTCATTGTGTGCAAGCTCAATCTCACTATTTGACCCCCCCAAAAAAAAAAAACTCAATCTCACTATTGACGTCATCCCATCAGTGAACGGTTGATGCCGGCTTGCTCACTTCGCGTTGGTCAAGTCCTGGACGAGCCTCCTCAAGTGGCGCAGCCTCCTAAAGCAGCCCTCTACGTGACAGGACAACACCGCGATTCAGACCTGCGTTGTGGCCTCCTCGGAGATAGCAATGGGATGGCGAGCTATGTGTTGAGAATGAGCTTGCACATAGCAGCGCAAATGGATGTGGGTACTAATCATATAATAGGCTTGGTGTAATGAGTGAGCTTCACTTGAATTTTTTTTTAGGGATAATGACAGAAATGGTCCCTAAACTTTGATTGGTGCTAATTCAGTTTTAAATATTTTATTGGTGCAATTCAGTCCTAAACCTTTTTGTATTTGTGCCAATTGAGCCCATTCAGCCAAATTTAGCCGGAAATCGCTAACGTGAACGTCCATTGTTCTACGTGGAACGACTTCCATTCTGACATAGACATTTTTAAATATTTTTTTGTTTTTTTTTCTCTTTTTCTTTTCTTACACTTTTTTGTTATTGGGGGCTCGAAAGGGTCGCCAGCCGACCCCTACCGACCCCAGGCGAGGGCCGGCGACCCTCGCTGACACTGGGCGAGGGCGCCATGGCCCTCGCTGGCACCAGGCAAGGGCGCTGCGACCCTCTCCGCCCTCGCCCAATGCTAGCGAGGGTTGCCGAACCTCGCGCAGAGCCGATAGGCCCCCAATAAAAAAAAGCGTAAGAAAAGAAAGAGAAGAAAAAAAATCAAAAAATCAAAAAAATTATCAAATACATTAATAAATATTTGAAAAATATTTAAAAAAAAAATTCACGTCAATGCCAGCCATGCCACGCAGGATAACCAACGCTCACGTCAGCGATTTCCGGTTAAAATTGACCGGATGGATTCAATTAGCACAAATGCAAAAAGTTTAGGACTAAATTGGCACCAGTAAAAGGTTTTGGACTGAATTAGCACCAATGCAATAGATTTATGACTATTTTCACACTTTTCCTTGGAATATGCCTTGGAGAGTCATGGGAGTGCAAACATGGGCTATTATTCCCCAATCTTCCGGTGGATAGATTTCCAAGGTTTGGAGAAGTAGTGATCAGAGTGGCGAAGTCTATGGATTAATTTTGCCGGTATTTGACTCATGAAAGTAGAGGAAAAATGTTTGACCCAAAAAACAAAGTAGAGGAAAAATGGAAGAGTTAACCCGGAAAGATGAACACAACGAACAAGGAAGAAGATTACAACAAAAGAAAAAAAACGAAAGGGAAAAAAAAAACGATGAATTGTTCACATCCGGATGAATGATGGCTTTGGGCAGCGCCGAAGAGAACTTGAAGACGATGAACAGAGCTTCGAAGACAATGAACAATAGTGGAACAATGTCTCGAGTTTTTTTTAGTTGATAATTTTATTTTAATGTTTCTGACATGGCGCTCGCATGGCGCCACATCAAATTTTTAACGGTGATTTTTAATAGAGCCCTAACAAAGGATAAATATGTCACTTAAGTATTAGTTCGGAGTTTTTGGTGTCACGAAAAAAATGGATAAATGTGTCACAATGGGCATAGTTTGGGGTTTTTAGTGTTTTTTTTTCCCAAAGTAGTATATAAGAAGTAAAACAAAGACAATATGAACTTTTGTGAAGTTCGTGTGATTCACCAATTGTCTCAGAAGAAGGTTATGTTTATTTGTTTAACATGAATCTCTACATGATTATACTCGTATAAATTATGATTAATACCATGAAAAATCTCAAAATGGTACATCTGTAATAAATTTAAGCCAAACTAATTTTTTGGCCACCAAAAACCCTTAATCGGACACCTGTAACAAATTTATCCTCTGTTAGTTTTCGTTAAATTTTACCGTCAAATTGCTGAGTTACATGACACGTGGCAGTTGACGCCTGATGTGTGTATTGGGATTTTTACCCTCCTTTTGTCACAGATGTACTAGTTTGAGATTTTTCTTGGTATTAACTCAATCTAACGAAAACTAACAGAGGATACATTTGTTACAGGTTTACCATTTTAGAATTTTTACTCTCCTTTTGTCACATATGTACTAGTTTGAGGTTTTTCATGGTATTAACTCAATTTAACGGAAACTAACAGAGGGTAAATTTGTTACAAGTTTATCGGTTTGGGGTTTTTAGTGGTCAAAAAATTAGTTTGGGGTAAATTTATCACAGGCATACCAAATTGATGTTTTTCGTGGTATTAAAAGCTTATAAATTAAGAAAGTTGTTGCTTGAGTGATTCCATGTCAGCTGGATTGAATTGGTACCAATGCAAAAGATTTAGGACTAAATTGGTCCAAATTGAAAGTTTAAGATTAAATTGGTACTATTACAATAAATTTAGGACTTTTTATACTTTTTGCACATTTACTGTCTAGCAGAAAAAAAGTACATATGTAATGTTATATGTCTAGCCCTCAATTCTCTACTAATGTGGAATTGTTATCATACGATGAACAATTACTTTGGTACTTTAAAAGAGATTGACAACCCTATCTTATTCAGTGATCATAGACTTCTTTTTTTCTTTTCTTTTTTTTGGCGGGGGGGGGGGGGGGGGGGGGGGGGGGGGGGGGGGGGGGGGGGGGGGGGGGGGGGGCAAAAGTGATCATAGACTTCTCAAAGTACTTTTGTTTATAACGGTCTAGATCCTTCCCAAATTAAGGATTAGCTTTCATTGTGCGCTCTGCTGATCCCTAAAGCTCGACCTCCCTTGTGGAGAAATTGTTCAATCAGTCCTAAACTTATTATATAAATGTTAATTCAGTTGTAAACTTTTCAATTTTGCCAATTTAGCCCATCGTCTCACTGGCCGACCTTGCGCAAAATTCCATTATAGTCATTTGGGCTAATTTTCGTCGAAAGTTGTTGACGTGATGATGCGCCATGTTGGTCGAACCTTTCAATATTCCCATCCTTCCTCCCCAGACCGCGCTTGTACTTCATGCGCCCACACCCTAATCCCAACTCCGCATTGCTCACCTCGCTCCTAGGAAAAATCAAATCGGAGTCAATCACAACATTAAAAGAGAAAAATCCAGGCGACTTCAGAGTTGTGAGTGCTCCAGGTTCCACGCCATCACAGCCGAGATGATCACCAAAACAAAAAGGAACAAGGTCTGGATCAAGGTCGGCGTGGTCACTGGAGATGAACAATGGAGGAAATGAAGGAAGAGGAATAGAATTTAAAGGAAAACAAAAAGTAGAAAAGGAAGAAGAAAAAATTAGAACCCGAAAAATAAAAGAAAAATAAGCAAAAGTCATACGCCCACCATTCCACGTAGGATGGCCAGCAATGACTAGCCGTTCACATCAGAATTTTCAGGTCAAAATTAACCTGAATACTAGATTAATGTTTCGTGCAAAGATTTAGGACTACAAAGTTTAGGACTAAAGTGACTGCCATGTAATAAGTTTAGTATTGATAAGGCAAAAGAACACATAGAGTGCCAATATTTATGTACGGCACTCACTTTGGTGCCAATATTTTTTTTTTTGGTTCACTTAAGTGCCAAATCAGAGAAAAAAAAAAAAGGATCACTTTGGTGCTAACGGCGAGAAATTCCGGCCAAAATATATACGTGGCATTTTTATTTAAAAAATTTTAGTGCCACGTCATTTATAAGTCCACGTGGCAAGTTTTTTTCTAAAAATCAGTCCATGTGGACTCCATATGAAAATTTTATTTGAAAAAAAAGTCTATGTGGCAATTTTTATTCAAAAATTCACTCTTAGAATTAAAAATACGTTAAAAAAAAGTAAAAACCAAATGGCAGCGGCGAGGGCTGTGCAAGCCCTCGCCGCTGCCACCCCACCGTCGCCGACGATGGGTGGGGGCTGTCGGCCGGCGGGGCAGGACTCGCCCCATTAAGCGCTGGCGAGGGCCAGCAGCCCTCTCCCAGATCTGGGTGAGGGTCGCCAACCCTCGCCAGGACTGGGCACGGGCAGCAACCGGTGGCCCCCGGCCAGGCCTAGGCAAGGGCCAGCAACCCTCTCTCGATCTTGGTGAGGGCTGCTGGCCCTCGCCGCTGCCAGCTTTCCTTTATTGTATTTTTTTTTAATTTTTTTTGTTATTTAGTTATTTTTAGCTTAATTTCTAATTTTTTATTTTTCAGTACAAATTAGGGAGTAAATTTTGATGTTTTTGCAAATAAAAGTAGGGGTGAGCGGTTCTAGGTTCCACCTAAAACCTATCCGTCGGAACAGGTTCATCATTTTTTGAAACTTGGAACCTATCCATCATATCCTGGAACCTGAAACCTACCATGTTACAGGTTCTAAGGTCGGTTCCAGGGTACTCGGGAACCTGCCAATTTCTTTTCTTTTTTTCATTTTTAGTTAAGCAAAAAGAGAGTGAACGCTATAACCGCTAAGGGGAAGTAGAGGTGAGCGGTTTCATGCTCCGTACAAGTTATATTTAGAACTTGAAACCAACTCGTTGAAACAGGTTCCTCATTTTTTGGAATCGGGAACCTAAAAATTTATTTGGCTCCATATTATACACTCATCATCGGACACCATAGAACATTGTAGGATCGTGTGAAAACATATACCAAAAAAACACAAAAATTTATTTTAGGATCTAGGATCCAGGTTCCAAGTAGTGAAACCTGGAACCTACCCGTTGGAACAAGTTTCTCAATTTTTGGAATCTGGAACCTACCCTACATACCTTGGAACCTAGAACCGGACCGGCTCCCACAAGTTCTGGTTCCAGGTTCCCGGTTCTACCCTAGAACGATGCTCACCCCTAGATAAAAGTGAAGGAGATTGCATTATAATTTTTCAGATACAAATGCTGAAGTCTGATGCCTTTTGAGCCATTTTTTTAACAGTTTTTTATTTTTAGTTTATCTTTTTTAATTTTTAACTTATTTTTAAATTTTTTGAATATTATGTGGAATTTTTTTTATTAATTTTTGGCTTTTTTTATTGCTGACTAGGATTCTCCGGCAAGCCATTAGACGCCACGTAAGATTTCCGGCGACTCTCACTGGAGTTGGCACTCAAATAATCGTTTTTAAAAAAAAATTGCACTTAAGTGATCCAAAAAAAAATATTGGCACCAAAGTGAGCGCATACACAAATATTGGCACTCCAGGTGTCCTTTTGCCGTATTGATAGGGTCATTTTCAATTTTATGTGATGAAGATAGCAAAAAAAGTGTTGCAGTCAATATTTTACTAATATTTTAAATAATAATTTGAAATTTATATTTGCATTGTCAGGTGCTTCAATAATATATATTCTGCTGGACAAATAAAAGCGACTGATATATTATTTCATTCCTCTGTAATATCGACAGAATTAAAAATAACTATGCGCATCCAGCATAAGTTTTCATATAGAATCTTTTCTTCATTAATGAAGAGTACATAGACATACAATTGGAACGTGACAAAAGAATACATATTATGTATCGAAGAATATTTAGTTTAATTTGACACTGCTCACATGAATACAATCTTAAAATAAGGATTACTTTTTAAACATTGAAATTAAAAAAGTTCTAGGCGTTTCCAATCTTCTTTAAAATTACATTTATCTTTCATATGTGCGTAATAATGGGAGAATTACCAAAAAAGGCCTAAACCTATCGCAATTGTATCAAATCAATCCATCCAGCCAATTTTGACAGGAAATTGCTGACATGGATATCGGCCATCCTACGTGGCGTGGTCAATGACCGGCTGGAGGAAGAAGGAAGGGAAGGAAAAAATAAAAATAAAATAAAATTTTCTAAGAAATATTAAAAAATTATTAAATATTGTCCACGCCAGCATCGGCCGCGCCATATAGGATGGCGGACGTCCAAGTTAGCGATTTCCTGCCAAAATTAGCCGGATGGACTGAATTGAAACAAATGATAAGGTCTGTGACTCAATTGACAAAAAAAAAAGTTTAGGATTGGAATTGCAATAGATTTAGGTTTTTTTTTATAGTAATTTTCCCGTGCAATAACCATGAGATACAATGCTTGAAATCAGTTTATTACTTTTAGTTCTACGTATTGTTCTTTTGTTCTCTCATACAGAGACATGTCTAATAGTATTGTGCTAGATGAATGAGTGATAACTATTGTCGGAAATCATTCTGATCAATGGTAAATGCAACTTTCTTTAGTGTTTAATTGGGAAGAGGTGTGTGCACGATACAACCAACTATAACTTTCAGAAAGAAAATAGAGATTTGCCTACGTATTATAAGATTTTATCGGGTACATCTAATGGCCATGTTATTTATTGTGAAACTTCCGTCCACGTATCCATCCATCCAAATCACCGGCAATCTAGCGGTCTATATTTTAACTTTCTCAAATAGTTAAGTAATCACCGAGGGGGTTTATATGTTCATGCTTCTAGAGAAAATTAATCCTAACAAAATCTGCCATGATAGCATGTCTTTAGTATGGCAACATATTAATTGCAAATTGTGCAAGTGCATCCACAGCAATAATGAGCATGACTAAATATTTACCTATTTATAGAGCCCTTCATCTTCTCGTGCTCCACGCCTTAGCCAGCTGAATTTCTTCTTCTGTCTTACGAGTGCTTCAAAGCAAGTCTTTTGTGATGCCTACGGAACAAAGTTTCAGGCATCATACCTCGCTCGCATCTTCGGAATTCTCCTTTGACGTGTATCTAACAATCATATCTCACATACTCCAACCTTGCATATAATTACGAATCGGATGAGTGATTCACCAGAAAAATGTTTCATCCCTGGTAAGATCTCTCTCTCTTTCTCTCTCTCTCAAACGAAGATTATCATTTCCTGAGTTATTTTTGTAATTTTTTTCTGTATAACATCAAGAGGCACCGGGGAGGACGGGAGAGAACTCTTGATGTAGTTAAGCTTCCATCTTCTCGAAGTGCTACTTTGTTGCGACAGAATCCTCCCAAGTCCGATCCACTCCGATGTAGTCGCTATATCAGCCATCTCAGCAGCCAAATGGATGTGAGGTTTGCTTAGGAAGAGAACATGGGAACAAGTTAAATGGTCGATGGGTTTCACGTTTCATGTATCTGAAGTAAAATAGTACGAGAGCCGGTCATTTTGTATGGTGTGCGTGAAAGAGCTTTCCTCCACGTTATGAAAAAATAACTTCTCCTTTGTATATTACTCCATGAATTTAAAGACTGTGAAGTATATATACCACGCGATGAGTCTTGTACTTGCTCTAAGAGCTCCCATAGTGGAGGCCTCGAGTATGTAGAGTCATTCTACCTAATGAGTCTCGTGACGTGACGATGCTTTTACGTAAATTAGTTTAACCAAAGAACATCCAAATTCAAATTATGGTAAATTACCTATTACTTTGACGACTAACTGAAGTTTTACGAAGTTTTGCAGTTAGTGTCATCATAATGTATAATATACTTCAGTTGCTTAAATAAGGACTCTTAAACTTTTAGTATCAACTCTGAAAATTGGATAAACATCCTAGGCTATTCTTGTAGCTTAGCATTTTTATTCTAAACCTTTGGTTGTGCGAAAATGATCTCGGTGTTTATCATAAATCAGTGTTTATATTCTCCTAAGACGAGTTTAGGAGACAATCAAATTTAAATAGGATTTGAACACACATAAACAAAATTAAAAATTATGTGGATCACTTTTGAGGGGCCATTTCTTTTTGTTCTCCCTTTTATATTCATATTTCGACTATTTTCTTTGAAGAGAATGAATTTCTGTGGGTTCCCTGAAAACTTTATCAGACAAGCATATCAAACACTCACTTGTGGAATCATAGAAGAGGTGTAAGAACAATCCATGCACTAATATGGAGTTATTCATTGTACATACAGTTTTGGTATATAAAAGAACTAATAAATAAAACCGTGACGATATGAATCATTGTACTTAAGCGAAGCTCGTGAGATTCGCCAATCGTCTCGGAAGTGTTGGAGTTGGCGAATACTTCAGGGACCCTTGTTTCTCACATCGGGTACGCCTACGTGAGCTTAGGGAAACTGAAGTGTTATCCAACGACATGTGACCCCTGCGCGCGGAATGCGGGGGTTCGGGGGCAGCGCCTCCCGACGGGGGTTCCGCTGTAAACCAAAACCGAAACTATAGTGAAATCTCTTTGCAGGACGTAGCTCTATTCTGGGGTGAACCTGGGTAATCTCGTGTGTCGTCCATTTTTCTTTGATTTCTGTGTGATCACTCTGATTCGGTGCGCGATAAATCCCTTCAGGAAGTAGGTTGCATTTACTTTGTTTAACATGAACCTCTACATGGTTAGACTCATATAAATTAAGTAAAGCTGTAGCTTGAGTGATTCTAGAAGTATTACCTCGTGGATTGTACAGATTTTGTATAAGGTAGTATTAGTTTCTCTATGTTAAAAGCGGCTTCATCCACTATTAATATATTTAGCGCTTTTGAGGGTATTTTGGATTGCAATCTGAAAATATAATTGGAACCAATATAACTTGAATTGGATTTTTTTCTCAAATGATAACAGAAATTGGCAGTTGATTTAGCCGAAGAAGTGTTCAAATATGATGAGATAGAAAATGAGGAGAACGATTGTAACCCTGTAGGACTACAATGACTTTTCATTTGATTTTCTTTTGCAAGTAATATTTAATTGGTTATATTAATATAGATTGAGAAAAAATTTCTCGTGGACCAATGAAGCATGAAAGCAGTCACTAATTACGTTTATCCTCTCTCGAAAACACAAAATAGTATATGCTTGTTTTGGCCCAATACCAAAAAGACCCAAACTTTAACATCTTTTTCAATTATATCCAAAACTTTGTGTTGTCTCATAAAAAATCCTCAACTTTTACTTTTATCCCAATTCTACCTGCCTAATACCCAAAAAATCCTCGAATTTAACATATGTCCCAATAATATCCAATTTTTTGTCTCATAAAAAACCCACAACTTTTACTTTTCTCCCAATTCTACCACCGTTAACCTTCCGTTCATAATCATTGTTAGTTAATCTAACGGGCATTTGCACGTCGTTAATGAATTATACCTCAACAAAACTGACATGAAAAAACCCCCCACAACTTCACTTCTATTGTCTACTTTCCCTACACATTGTAGGGAGATACAGAGCCACTCAAGACGGGGCGTTTCGGATTCTCCTCGGTACTCAACAGCCCAAAGAACGGCCAGACGCGGAGATCTAATTATTTGGATGAACGATCTCAAATCTCATCGTCCTTGAAATTTGCTATTTCCTAATTTTGAAGATTCATTGGTAAGTTCGGCGAGAAAATTCGAGTCACGTAGGATTAACAAACGGTGATTATGGATGGAACGCTGACTGTGATAGAATTAGGACAAAAGTAAAAGTTGCGGTTTTTTTATGAGACAAAAAAAAAATTGGATATAGTTGGGACATATGTTAAAGTTGGAGGGTTTTTTGGCTATCGGGCCAATAGAATTGGGACAAAAGTAAAAGTTTTGATTTTTTTATGAGATAAAAAAAAGTTTTTGATATAATTGGGACAGATGCTAAAGTTTGGAGTTTTTTTGGGTATTAGGCCCTTGTTTTATTAATGAGTTCAATCGTTGTTGGAAATCTTTCCTATCAATACTTGAGTATAGATGCACTTGACATATGATAAGAAAAACATAAAAGTCTGACATTACATTTATAACTTTCAACTAGAAATATTACTCCATAAATTTTGAGTGCTTTCAGTATTGCTTGATTAAAAATTATCAACAATCTGAAGACCGGATTTTAATTTTCTCATATAGTTAAGTAATCATCAGGAATGTGCATTCCCATGTTTGTGCAGTACATCAGTCATACCGAAACCTTCCATCTCTCCCCTGGATGAACCATATAGCCAAGAAAAATCATGCGCTAGAATAGAAGAGCTTGCCCCACCAATGAGAAAGGTGTTCTAGTTGCTCGTAGCTCTCGTTTGATACCGGATACTATTTCCCATTTGATAATGTATTATATACAAAATAGGCAAGAGTCTCAATACCGAAAATGGGAATAACCGATATTATCCCATAAAATTCAACTGGTGTAGATAACATTGGACTAAAATTGTCACGCCCCGACTCTCAGGTACGCGACCATCCCTTCCGAACGTCAGGTCAAAGGATAACATCCCAGGCATGTCATCGACCCATTTACTTTTTATCTTTCAATTATACGCATGCGGAAGCGATATAAAACCCCAGACAAGTAATCAAACAGGGATAGAAAAGCAGGAGATACAACAACAACATCACCATTGTATTTATCTTCATTTAGCCCAACAGGGAAATGTATAGATCTACAAACCCATCTCCAGGGCTGTTTCCTATGCCTCCCAAAAAGATACCAGGCAGGGCTAAGGGTCTACTTCCACCACTACCAACTATCATACACGATAAATCTCCAAAAGTTCCTTCGCAGCTCAACTCGCACCCCGGGCTACCGGCACGCCATTACGAGAACCTGAAAGGCGATCAGCCACAGCGAATGAGATATACATCTCAATGAGTCAACGCCTAAGTCCAATTAGGACGTTGATTCACTCAAGCAGCCTAACTTACAATACCAAGCAGCAACACGGCCCAACGGCCAATAAACAACTACATACAACTCACATTGCCTTCAGCCACACAACAAATATCTCATGGCATTCAAACACAACAGGTCAAGGTATACAACCAGAATACACGTCAATCACTCAGGCATTCAAGCACTCAGGCACTATGCAACATGCGTGTTCTAGTTATTACTGCAAGAGTCGCCCCACTCTCGCCACAGTACAGCCTCATTGCTAGTACTCTTTCGGTTATACCGGGCGTCGAACAACGTTCACGGCGACGGCAACTAATAGCCCCTCAAGACCCCTAAGGCAAACATATTAGGATTCCAATATGGACTTCGGCCTATCACTAGCTGCGACCGGCTTCTGAAACAATCATAGTATTCCGAACTCCCGCCGGTACGAATTGCCAGGCTTCCGATAAGTCGTGGGATTCCGAACTCCCGCTGGCACGAACTTATCAGGCTTCCGATAGGTCGTGGAATTCCGAACTCCCGCCGGCACGAACTTATCAGGCCACGGATCCGAGTTACCCCGGGTACCGTCTACGTCCCCAGTTACCTTAGGGTGAAGTTTATCCATCGTGTGACCACACAACAACACAGGCAACCAGGCCAATTCATATCTTCGCATTTAGCCAATGCAAACTCAATCATGCTCAAAACTCGGCTCACGGCCATTTTCATGTTCAACTCGGCCCTCGGCCATTTTCGTACTCAAAATCACAATTGGTCACACGGACGTTTAAAAATTTATTTAAACATGGCATTTAAAACAAGTGGGATCATTCAGCAAAAATGCGCAATCCACATTCAAGCCATCAAACAGTCAATCAATTAGTGATCATACATTCACTATTCATCCACCGATAAATATCCGAATCCGGACTATTTATCTCCACAGCAGTTATAAATCCAATCTAATTAATTACCACAAAGCAGGCAATTACCCATGGTAACTATTCCACCTAACCACGGTAATTCCAACTAACCACAGTAACTAATTAGTCTAACCATGGTAACTAATTAAACTAACCACGGTAACTAATTAAACTACAGTAACTATTCAATTACTACGGTAACTAACTAATCTATTTACCGTTACTTAATTAAACTAAACCTAAGTGCAATTAACAGCCTAATCAGGGATTAGGGGTTAACTCACTCGACAACTGGCGGCGACGATCGGCGGCGACTGGCGAAGGGCGGCGGCGACAACAAAAATTCCGGCGGCGGTCCCTACGGACTCTCCTCGTCGATCCGGACGCAACCACGGTGTCGGATTTCCAAAACGACAACCGGACGACGACGAACGGAGGCTGGACAGCGGCTGGACAGAGGCCAAACGACGACAATGGAGCTCAACGAGCGGCCGGCAAGCTCGGCGGACGACGGCGAAGCTTGAATCGAAGCAAAACACGCCTTTTCCCCAACGACCAGCATCTGTTCAGTTCAACCCACGAAAATACAGCAAATTCATGGAAGATCTGTCCTCATATCTACGTAGCCAATGTCTTACGGTCGCGTAGGCGAAAACGGAGCTCAATTCGCCCTCCGGACGAGCTCAAACGAGCGATTCCAAGTCCGGCGCGCGCTGAAAAACGGGAAAACGGGGCTCTCGGGTTTGCTGATTTTTGGGCGGACGGCGGTGGCTCGGGCGACGGGTGACTCGGGCGGAGGATGGTGGTTCTGTGAGGTGGTGAACGGCGGCGATTCGACGGGCGGTCGAGCGGCGGTCCGGTGAACGGCGGTGGCGGCTAGGTTCAAGCCAAGAAGAAGATGAAGATGGTGATGGTGAAGGTGAAGATGAAGCCAACGTGAAAATGGGGGGGGGGGGGAGTTTCCAAGAGGGAAGAGAGAGAGAGGAGAGAGAAAAGGAAGAGAGAGAAAGTTGTCTTTAGGGGTATTATGGTCATTTCCATAGTCAAAGGTCAAAAAGTCAAAAAGCAAAAGGATATTTACTTGGCATTCAATGAGGTGGGGCCCACGGTCAATCGGTATTAATTATTTCTGGCGTATATGAATAATATCTTAGGGTATTTCGGTAATATGACAATTCAGGACTAGTTCAGGATATTTGGTTCAGGGTTGGCACGGGCGCGAAGGAATTCGACGAGGATTATCTACGGCGCGACTAAACTAATCGAACTACAATTATCTACGCTTCAGTCGACGATCAACGTCCTCCAGATTGAACGATTCCTACTTCCGACAAATGTCACTAAATTCCAACAGTCCAATATTATTCATTTAATAAGCCTTAAAATTTCGGGACGTCACAACTCTTCTCCCCTTGGGAAATTTCGTCCCCGAAATTAAAACATTACACCACCTCAAAAAGAGAAAGGTATATACTCTTCATTGACTCTTCACTCTCCCAAATTGCACCCTCTGTTCCATGATGTTGCCAAATCACCTTAACTAAAGGGATTGTCTTGGTCTACAACACTTACTCTTTTCTGTCCTCGATTCCTATTGAACGTTCCATGTACGACACCCGCTCGTCCACTTCAAAACTCAGCACATGAGTTGGATCGGGCTCATACTTTCTCAATATCGATACATTGAATACGTCGTGTACCTGAGCAAATCTCGGTGGCAACGCGAGACGATAAGCCAGGTTTCCAATCCGCTCTAAGATCTCGAACGGCCCAACATATCTCGGGCTCAACTTTCCCTTCTTGCCTAAACAAGATGTCCCTCTCATAGGCGACACCTTTAAAAAGACATGCTCGCCTACTTGAAACTCCAGCGATCTACGACGCTTATCCACATAACTCTTCTCACGGCTCTAGGCTGTCCTAAGCCTTTCTCTGACAACCTTGACAGTATCCAATGGCTGTTGCAGCAGTTCAGGACCAGTGATTTTCCTTTCACCGACCTCATCCCAACAAACTGGCGTTCTGCAAGGTTTACCGTACAACGCTTCGAACGATCCCATCTTAATATTTTGTTGATAACTGTTGTTGTAGGCGAACTCGACCAAATGAAGCTGTTCCTCCCAACTACCTTTAAAATCCAATACGCATGCTCGCAACATGTCCTCAAGCGTCTGGATCGTCCTTTCAGATAGGCCATCCGTCTGCGGATGATAGGCGATACTAAACTGCAACTTTGTTCCCAACGCAGTCTGCCAAAACATTGCGGTGAACCTAGGATCACGATCCGATGTGCTCATCACTGGCACTTCATGAAGATATACTATCTATCGCATGTACAATCAGCATACCTATCCAATGCAAAGTCCTTTCGCACGGCGATGAAATACGCAGACTTCATCAGTCTATCCACCACGACCCAAATTAAATCATTGCCTCTATAATTTCTTGGCAATCCCACCACGAAGTCCATCGTGATATGCTTCCATTTCCACTCTGGAATTTCAAGTGGCTGCAGCACTACACCAGCCTTACAATACTGCGCCTTCACTTGCTAGCATGTCAAACACTTCGCCACGTGCTTGGCTATGTCCACTTTTATGCCATTTAAAGGGGTTTTCATTGATCCTAATACTCACAGATCTATCTAGCCATACCAGCCTGCGGTCCATTAACAATTTTCTATGGACAAGTCAAGCTCGTTTCTCACTCGCCAATCTACATGGCGTCATTCAAGACCATAATGTCTATATCATTTCACCAAACAGTGCGTTCATTATCACTCAGGACGTACACATTCCTGCCCTTCCTTGATGCCAACATCACATGCCATGCCTAGGATTCTGTTGGTTACGGTCTTCGCATATAACACAATTTCAAACATGTCTGACGCAATCCTCAGATCTCTGGGAATCAACCTCCAAGCATTCCGTGGCGCAATCTAGACCTCTACAGGACACATCACTGCAGGCACACACAAACAACACATCCCTCACACAGACGGGATCTTCTCCGGCAACAACCTCGGAGGTATCACAACAGACTTTCACCAACTTCCCACCAGGCATTCAGGCATTTCTCATACACGGCATCTCAATCCACTCATCCTTTCATTCATCAGTTCACTCACCAAAACGTAATGCTATGTCATGCACTTTAAATAAAATGATGCAGTTTTTAAAACTAGTCAGACTTAGCACAACGCCTAGACCCACTTTTCAATGTGTGGCTTGGTTCATTCCTGTCCCCATCGCCATCTTAGAAGCCTGTCAGGGGCCGCACTTTGTCCGAGCCTCTCTGCTCCGGCGATCACTCCCCGCCCTCGTCAGACCGGGTCGTTACAGGCCCACTAGCTTTCATCTGGTTCGTCCCCAAGTCAAGCACCTACTAAGAAGGTCCCGTTCAACACGTCCCATACCATGTCTCACTACGGTTTATAGGCATCCCGTACAGCTTGTCCCATACCAAGCGACGGTTTATCAAGTCCGACAAAACGATGATATGCTTATGCATGTACGCTCTCAAACTTTCATTTCTAATGCAACCAATCGGTGCAGTGCATGAGTAACCTCAACTTCCAAACTCGTATCGCATACCACTTACATTCCGTAACCACAGTTCTCGCATTTACCTGAACATTCTAGCATCATAAGCGACCATTGCATCAAAGATCAGATACTTAAAATCAACCTAGAGCACTCTTTCCTGGTTGCTATCCACAACAAGATCACAATCATTCAATTAGATTGGCCCTTCATCCAAAGTTGATACCTAAACCACCAAGCACAATCTCAATCTACGCTTAGCACTTCACAATCATCGTTCGCTTCCCTACGAACCTCATATCTCACATGCCTTCACAATATCGGTTCCTTATCTCAAACTGAGCATTCAAATACCACAGGCGACCATTATATCAAGGATTAGGTACTTAGAATCAGACTATATAACCATTTCTTGTCGCCGTTCATAATAGACCTATAATCATGCAATCTAGCTAGCCCATAATCCAAGGTTACTGTTCGCTTCCTTGCGAACCTCACACCATCATCCAGGGCCCTTTAATAACAATCGATATCTAAAACCTTCAAGATCTGATACAGATTCAAGCCTATAATCCTCAGATACCAAACCATCGCAATTCCATATCCACAATTTGTTACACAGGACTAACCATCAGAATTCACAATTCAAGTCTATCAATAAGTCGTCCTCATTCCGACTTATCATCCATTCCCCTGTCAATCACTATACAATATCCTCAAGGCATAGAGATCATCAAACCTATGTATTGATCGACAAACTTCTCATCTAACAAGTAGCATAAGCTACTCCCAATCCCCTAGTAATTCTTGCAGAAAGACATCGGAAAAATCACTCACCACTATGATGTCCTCCATCCTTGGTTCCTCAATGAATAGTTTAACTACAGTTACCAACTAGCCTTGACAACTACTATCCCATAAACGAGTCACCTCCAGTGACGAATTTAAGGGAATTAAGATTCCTTCTCAGTTCTCAACAAACTCAAAACTAACCCCCTCCAACGGGTTAAACTGAATTGCATTGCAAATCTCTATCATATCACTACTCATGGCCATTAATAAAAGTCAATCACCAAAACCATTAGAAGATAACACGAGTTCAAACTTATATTCAATACATAACCAAAGTTCCAGTCTATTTTTTTTTTTCCTCGCAACCCCTATAACTAACTTACAACCAGAACATCCTACCGTAGACAATACACTATTCTTTAGCGAGGTTGATTTAGGTTGTCATGCGGGGCGTTCCCTCGCATCTGTCCTCCCTGCTGCATCGGCATCTGCCTTCCCATCTATCTCTACGGGCAGTCTTTAACTTGGTGGCCATGTTGACCACAACCATAACAAGCACCTGTCCTTCCAGGGCATAGGGCTGATCCATGTTTCCGCTTACAAAGCCGACACACACCATTGGGGTGATACGTAGGCTTCCCAACAGCATTCCTCCGATTGGGCGGGATTGAGAACCTGCTTCCCACCATTGGTCCTTTGCCGAATCTGCGGTTATCTCTTGCCGCAGGAGCACACCGCGATCCAGATGCGGCTGCTCTTTCAGCAACATCCCTTTCTACCAATTGAGCTCTCTCATACAGCTCATTGTAGTCTTTCAGATTCAGCAGCACTAGAACACTCTTAATCTCGGGCTTCAGCCCGTCTCTGAACCTTCTTGCCCTATCCACAGGGTCTTCGATCATCCTCGGCGCATATTTGGACAACTCGGCAAACTTTGCCTCGTACTGATCCACTGACAGCTGGTTCTGGCGCAGGCGAAGGAATTCATTCATCTTCTGCTCTCGTGCACAGTCTGAGAAATACTTCCCATTGAAGGCATCCACAAATCCATTCCACACCGGGACTACACCTTCCGGGAAAGCTCTTCCTTGCGTGGTCTTCCACCACGAGCTAGCGTTACCTTGCAGTTGGTAAACGGCCAGCGTTACTTTCTCCTCCTCCGAGCACCTTAGCAAGGCGAACACTTTCTCCAGCTCCTCGATCCACGAGGTTGCAGCCTCAGGGTCACTTGCTCCAGAAAACTTCGGTGGCTTGAGCTTCAGAAACTGCTCCACCAGCCTATGCGTCTGCGGCCTTCCAACTCCGTTCTCAGCTAACGGATTCTCCGGTGGGGCGGCAGCAGCAGCTTGGTTCCTCATTTGCTGCCCATCAGGCCTCCCATAGCCTCCAATGCTTGCAGGATCCCGTCCACTCTAGGATCTCTAAGAACTGCCCCTTCTCTGGGCATTTCCTGTTCGTCCACCCTACCCACTCTGGGTCTTGCTCGGACGGCCCTTCCTCGGCCTCTGCGAGCTACTGGAAAGCGGTTCTCAACCGCTTCAGGAGCAATTGGAGCTACCCTTTCCGTGGGTACTCCCGGAACACGATCCCTCTCCATATCAGGATCCGCCTGAGTTGCCCTACCTCGGGGCACTCTCCGGCTACAGTTGCTCATACTGCAGGACCGTAAGGACTCCTGCTCGCCCAAAGCAACACGTAATGAGAACTCAGGTTTACTACTAAACAACAATCAAGCAGCAAACACAAGCACATGGTTTAATTCCTACTAACTATCCCAAACCCAGCGCACCTTATCACTCCAGGCCAAGACCATATGGTTCAGGCTGACCTTGCTTTGATACCAAAACGGGGATGTCACGCCCCGACTCTCAGGTACGCGACCATCCCTTCCGAACGTCAGGTCAAAGGATAACATCCCAGGCATGTCATCGACCCATTTACTTTTTATCTTTCAATTATACGCATGCGGAAGCGATATAAAACCCCAGACAAGTAATCAAACAGGGATAGAAAAGCAGGAGATACAACAACAACATCACCATTGTATTTATCTTCATTTAGCCCAACAGGGAAATGTATAGATCTACAAACCCATCTCCAGGGCTGTTTCCTATGCCTCCCAAAAAGATACCAGGCAGGGCTAAGGGTCTACTTCCACCACTACCAACTATCATACACGATAAATCTCCAAAAGTTCCTTCGCAGCTCAACTCGCACCCCGGGCTACCGGCACGCCATTACGAGAACCTGAAAGGCGATCAGCCACAGCGAATGAGATATACATCTCAATGAGTCAACGCCTAAGTCCAATTAGGACGTTGATTCACTCAAGCAGCCTAACTTACAATACCAAGCAGCAACACGGCCCAACGGCCAATAAACAACTACATACAACTCACATTGCCTTCAGCCACACAACAAATATCTCATGGCATTCAAACACAACAGGTCAAGGTATACAACCAGAACACACGTCAATCACTCAGGCATTCAAGCACTCAGGCACTATGCAACATGCGTGTTCCAGTTATTACTGCAAGAGTCGCCCCACTCTCGCCACAGTACAGCCTCATTGCTAGTACTCTTTCGGTTATACCGGGCGTCGAACAACGTTCACGGCGACGGTAACTAATAGCCCCTCAAGACCCCTAAGGCAAGCATATTAGGATTCCAATATGGACTTCGGCCTATCACTAGCTGCGACCGGCTTCTGAAACAATCGTAGTATTCCGAACTCCCGCCGGTACGAATTGCCAGGCTTCCGATAAGTCGTGGGATTCCGAACTCCCGCCGGCATGAACTTATCAGGCTTCCGATAGGTCGTGGAATTCCGAACTCCCGCCGGCACGAACTTATCAGGCCACGGATCCGAGTTACCCCGGGTACCGTCTACGTCCCCAGTTACCTTAGGGTGAAGTTTATCCATCGTGTGACCACACAACAACACAGGCAACCAGGCCAATTCATATCTTCGCATTTAGCCAATGCAAACTCAATCATGCTCAAAACTCGGCTCACGGCCATTTTCATGTTCAACTCGGCCCTCGGCCATTTTCGTACTCAAAACCACAATTGGTCACACGGACGTTTAAAAATTTATTTAAACATGGCATTTAAAACAAGTGGGATCATTCAGCAAAAATGCGCAATCCACACTCAAGCCATCAAACAGTCAATCAATTAGTGATCATACATTCACTATTCATCCACCGATAAATATCCGAATCCGGACTATTTATCTCCACAGCAGTTATAAATCCAATCTAATTAATTACCACAAAGCAGGCAATTACCCATGGTAACTATTCCACCTAACCACGGTAATTCCAACTAACCACAGTAACTAATTAGTCTAACCATGGTAACTAATTAAACTAACCACGGTAACTAATTAAACTACAGTAACTATTCAGTTACTACGGTAACTAACTAATCTATTTACCGTTACTTAATTAAACTAAACCTAAGTGCAATTAACAGCCTAATCAGGGATTAGGGGTTAACTCACTCGACAACTGGCGGCGACGATCGGCGGCGACCGGTGAAGGGCGGCGGCGGCGGCGGCGACGACAAAAATTCCGGCGGCGGTCCCTACGAACTCTCCTCGTCGATCCGGACGCAACCACGGTGTCGGATTTCCAAAACGACAACCGGACGACGACGAACGGCGGCTGGACAGCGGCTGGACAGAGGCCAAACGACGACAACGGAGCTCAACGAGCGGCCGGCAAGCTCGGCGGACGACGGCGAAGCTTGAATCGAAGCAAAACACGCCTTTTCCCCAACGACCAGCATCTGTTCAGTTGAACCCACGAAAATAAAGCAACTTCATGGAAGATCTGTCCTCATAACTACGTAGCCCAATGTCTTACGGTCGCGTAGGCGAAAACGGAGCTCAATTCACCCTCCGGACGAGCTCAAACGAGCGATTCCAAGTCCGGCGCGCGCTGAAAAACGGGAAAACGGGGCTCTCGGGTTTGCTGATTTTTGGGCGGACGGCGGTGGCTCGGGCGACGGGTGACTCGGGCGGAGGATGGTGATTCTGTGAGGTGGTGAACGGCGGCGATTCGGCGGGCGGTCGAGCGGCGGTCCGGTGAACGGCGGTGGCGGCTAGGTTCAAGCCAAGAAGAAGATGAAGATGGTGATGGTGAAGGTGAAGATGAAGCCAACGTGAAAATGGGGGGGGGGGGGGAGTTTCCAAGAGGGAAGAGAGAGAGAGGAGAGAGAAAAGGAAGAGAGAGAAAGTTGTCTTTAGGGGTATTATGGTCATTTCCATAGTCAAAGGTCAAAAAGTCAAAAAGCAAAAGGATATTTACTTGGCATTCAATGAGGTGGGGCCCACGGTCAATCGGTATTAATTATTTCTGGCGTATATGAATAATATCTTAGGGTATTTCGGTAATATGACAATTCAGGACTAGTTCAGGATATTTGGTTCAGGGTTGGCACGGGCTCGAAGGAATTCGACGAGGATTATCTACGGCGCGACTAAACTAATCGAACTACAATTATCTACGCTTCAGTCGACGATCAACGTCCTCCAGATTGAACGATTCCTACTTCCGAAAAATGTCACTAAATTCCAACAGTCCAATATTATTCATTTAATAAGCCTTAAAATTCGGGACGTCACAAAAATTGTGATGGTTTTATTTATTGAAAATTTCTTTGTCGGCGTCCTGACCCTACAATTATGGTCAATTGGAGCATGAGCTGTATTTTTTGCTTAAATTAGCTGAATGAATATATGCCGGCATCTTCCTTTCAAAATTACAGCAATCACAATAACATTGTCATAACATATGACTCATTCGTACGTTTACTGTCTAGCCAATAATTTCCCTATGTAATGTTTGCTGTCTAGCCCTCAATTCTCTACTACTGTGGAATTGTTTTCATTTGATGAATAATTGCTTTGGTACTCTAAAAGACATCAACAACCCTATTTTGTTCAATGGCCGCACACTTCTCAAAGTGGTGTGTCTATAACCACCAAGACCCTTCGCAAATTATATACGCTTATCAACTTAACATAGTATACCGATCTAAGAATACTAAATTAATTTTAACGTAAGCGAAATTCACAAAGCTTTTATCGTGCACTTTGATCCAAGATTTTCTGATGCAGTCCCGGTATGACTACCAAAACAATAGAATCAGGAGAGTGACTTCGCACGAACAGAGCAGAAATTTCAGTTTTACGCAATCTCGGAAGAATGGGTGTAAGTCTGTCAATATAGATCGGAATGACCTGATTCTAACATCAATAGTTCAAGGACTTGTAGATCTACAACTTTCATGTTTTGAGTTTTCTGAGATAATAACTGTAGAAGTGTCGATGAGGGATTGAAGTGGACGGTTCGTGAATGAACAGAATAAGAAAAGGATAGAAACTTCAATGGCTGCTCTTCTAGGCCTCCAAGGAAGTCGATAGGGCATCAATTCTTCTAGATTGATGGCTTCAACTCTTCAAGGATGCAGACTTTGAAAAGCTCCGACTCTTCTAGGACGGAGTGAAAACTCTTTTAGGTTTTCAGGAGTATGAACTCTTTAAGGTTCAAAGGAAATGCACTAAGCAATTTTCATTAATCAAATTTATTTTCCTTTCTACATAAACTCAATGGCTTTTTATAGCAAAACAAAAGAAATGGCAAAAGGCTAAAGTCTAATCTAGAAACTAGAAAGCATTAAAGTACATAGAAACTAGAAGTACTTAGGAACTAGAAGCTATTAATAATATTTTCGATGCTTGACGTTGTTCCAAAGTGTCTTATTGCATGGGAAATGACAAAGGCTTTATGACAAAGTCAAATATGAGACTTTTGCTGGTGTGGGACTTGTTGATGAGAGGCTCGTCGCTCTTGAATACGAGTTGATCTTCTTGGTTGAGCGCGCTCGACTTGAATACGGGAACGGGCTGCATCAAGTTCGACCTCCTCTAATGAGAGATTGTTCAATCAGTCCTAAATCTATTGTCCAAATGTCAATTTAGTCAATTTAGTCCTAAATCTTTGTGCAAGTTCCAACGTAATCATTCCGGCAAATTTTCGTCAGAAATCATTGACGTGGCGGTGTGCCACGAAGGACGGACCCTTCGAGATCCCGATCCCTCTTCATCCCCAGACCTCGCGTGCACTTCATGCGCCCACACCGTAATCCCAACTCCGCATTGCTCACCTCGCTCTCCGGGAATGTCAAATCGAAGACGATCATAACATTCAAAGAGAAATTCCATGCGACTTCAGAGTTGTGGGGGCTCCAAGTTCCATGCCATCGCGGCAGAGATGATCACCAAAAAAGGCTCAGGGTCTGGATGGAGGTCGGCGTGGTGACTGGAGATGAACAATACAGGAAATGAAGGTAGAGGAAGATGAACAGTATTTAAAGGGAAAAAAAGAAAAGAAAAAGAAAAAGAAAAAATAGAACCAGAAAAATAAGTAAAACCACGTGGTTTTGCATGAATTTGTTCACGTCATATGACCGCCGTGCTACGTAGGACGGCCAGCGATGACTGGCCGTTCACCTCAGCATTTTCACTTTAAAATTAGCTAAAAGACTACATTAATATTTCGAGCAAAGGTTTAAGACTAAATTAGCAAAATTTGAAAGTTTACTACTACATTAGCAGCCATACAATAGGTTTAATATTGATAGGGATTTTCAATTTTAACGATTCATATATTATTTCATTCTTCTTTAATATAAATAGAATCAAAATAACTATGCGCATACAGCATAAGTTTTCATATTAGAATCTTTTTTTCATTAATGAAGAGTACCTAGACTTATAATTGGAATGCGTCAAAGAATACATATTCTGTATGGAAGAATATTTAGTTTAATTTGACATTGCTCAATAAAAAATTCTAATAATAACTTAGAACAAGGACTAGTTTCTAAACATCGTAATAAAAAAGTTCTAGGTGTTTTGTATCTTCTTTAAAATTTGCATATCTTTCCATATATATGCAATAACCATGAGATACAATGTTTGAGATCAATTTATTACTTTTAGGTCGATAAATTGTTCTTTGTTCTCTCATACAGAGACATGTCAAATAGTAGTATGCTAGATGAATGAGTTATAATTGTTGTCGGAAATCTTTCTGATCAATGGTAAATGCACCTTCTCTAGTGTTTAATTGAAAAGAGACGTAAGCACGACATAACGAACTATAACTTTTCAGCAGAAAATAGAAGTTTGTCTACGTACTGTAAGGTTCTATCGGGTACGTCGGATAGGCATGTTATATATTGCCAAACTGCCGTCCATGTATCTATCCATCAAAACACCGACAATCTAGCGGTTTATATTTTAATTTTCTCAAATAGCTAAGTAATTACCAATGGGGTGTACATGGTTGCGCTTCTAGAGAAAACCAACTCTAACAAAACCTGCCATGATAATATGCGTTGGTATGGTAACGTGTTAAGTGCAAATCGTGCAAGTGTATCCACAACAATAATGAGCATGACTAAATATTTAGCTATTTATAGAGCCTTCATCTTTGGGTTCTCCACGCCTTAGCCAAGTGAATTTCTTCTTCTTTCTTACTAGTCCTTCAATTGCTTCACAGCAAGTCCCGTGTGATGCCTACGAAACAAAGTTTCAGGCATCATACTTCACTCGCATCTTTGGAATTCTCTTTTTGACGCGCATCTAACAATCATGTCTCACATACTCCGACCTTGCATGTAATTAAGAATTGGATCAGTGATTCACCAGAAAAATGCTTCATCCCAGGTAAGATCTCTCTCTCTCTCTCTTGATCTCGATCTCAATCTCGAATGATAATTATGATATCCTGAGTTTTTTTTTTCTGTAAGACAGCACGAGGAACTGGGGAGGACAGGAGAGAACGCTGGAAGTAGGGCAGAGTCTCCATCAATTCAAAGCCCTAGAGTCCAATCCAGTCCAATGCAGTCCCCATATCAGCCATCTCAGCAGCACACGGATATGAAGCTGAGAATTCTAGTGGATGTCCCCGTGCAATATCCTCCGGTGGGTTGGAGAGCGTGAGGGTGGCTTAGGTTTAATTCCATGTTGTTGTCATACTGTCCGATGAAGGCGAACTGCTGCTGCTGCTCAAAAATCATAGAGGAGGAGGACATGGAACAAGTTAAATGGTCCATGGGATTCCACGTTTCATGTATCTGACGTAAAATTGTACGGGAGTCAGCTATTTTGTTTGGCGTGTGAGATCTTTCCTCCGCATTATGCAAAAAGAAATTTTCCTATAACTTTATGAATTAATTATACAGTCTTCTTTTTCCCGGATGACATATATTTTTACTTTGCTATTTGAATTTATGCATATGCTCTCGCTCGTGAAGCATATATACCATGAGATGCGTCTTGTACTTGCGCGAAGAGCTCCCATAGTGGAGGAGTGAGTCTCGTAACATGATCTTACTTTTACGTAAATTATTTTTACTAAAGAACATCCAAAAAAGATGATAAATTTCCTCACAATTCGGCGACTTATCAAAGCTTTGCAATTAGCATGGACATAACTTACAATTAGACTGAAAGTAGAGAAAACCCTAAATTGAATTGAGATTAAGTCCATCTTTTTTCTATTTTGCATGTTCTCTTTTTCTTCCCCAGTGGATCGGATCCTCCTCATCACTACCGTCCTCTCGCTCCTCGCCCTCTCTCTTTTGCTAGATAAATCATTCAGATTCACAAACAAAAAGAGCGAGTGTGAGCAAGCGTAAGAAGAGTGAGTGTGCCGAAGGCTGAGACGTGTTCGGCATTGGGTATGCGCGGCTGCAACAGTACTACAGGTCGCCAAACGCCTCGCGCCCGCTCTGGGATGCCATGTTCCTCCCCATCCCGTTCCACTCACCACCCTCGGCGTAGCCGGACACGAGCCATTTGTTGGATATTTGAGCAGTTTTGAAATATTTGATAAAAACCTTGATACTAGTTATGACATCCATGAAAGCCATCATTATGTAACGATTTTGCAACAGCCGTATAACGGCTTTCGAATGGTCATATAACGATTCTCTAATGGCTTTATAATAAACTTATAACGGCTTTATAATGGTTTTGTAACGTTTTCTTCATAAAACCCCATTATTTTGTAACGGCTTTATACCAGTCATCTTGTTAATTGATTTATAACGATTTTAACGTCTCTTTCTTTCGCTTGAATATGAACTTCAAACCACATATATCTTGTAGATACTATGCATTACAAAGAGAATTTTTCCCTTCTTTCATTTTCTTCTTTGTTTGGTTATACACATAAGGACACCATGTTCCTCCCCATCCCATCCCGTCCCGTTCCACTCACCACCCTCAACTCAGCCGGACACGAGCCGTTTGTTGGATATTTCAGCAACTTTGAAGTATTTGAGGCTGACTTGGCAACTTCGTACCCTTGTTTGAAACAAAGCCCACTCTAGATCTTTTCTTGAGAAAATGACCCCATTTTAGGCCTTTCTTGGGGTTTTCCCTAAATTTTGTGTGCTGACAATAAGTTTTCTTTAGTCAAAATCTGCTTACAATATTGGCTGAGTAGAGATTATCAACAATCAAACGGCTCGTTTTAATTTTCTCGTATAGTTAAGTAATCATCAGGAATATGCATTGCCATGTTTCTGCAGTATATCATCAATCATACCGTCACCTACCAATTATACTATTTGCCATTTTGAGAATGTATTATATATAAGGCAAGTGTATCCATACCAAAAATGGGAATAACCGATATTATCCCATTAAAATTTAACTCGTGTGGATAACATTCGACCTAAAGTATGATGGTCTTATTTATGACAAATTTCTTTGTCGGCATCTTAACCCTACAATTATGTTCGATTGTAGCATGAGCTATATTTTTTTGCTTACATTAGCTAAATTAGCGTATGCTATGCCGGCATCTTCCTTCCAAAATTATGGCAATCAGATCATGAATAACATTGTCATAACATATGACTCATTGATACATTTACTATCCAGCCAATAAAATACATACGTAATTTTTAATGGCTAGCCCTCAAATATCTACCACTTTGGAATAGTTTCCATATGATAAATAATTGCTTTGGTACTCAAAAAAATATCAACAACCCTATCTTGTTCAATGATCGCACACTTCTTAAAGTACTAGTGTCTATAATGGCCTAGATCCTTCACAAATTAAATCTCAAATATGTCAAATTATACCGATGCGAGATCAATGAGTTTGATCAGTATTGCAAATGCGTCTAATTCAATAAGTTGGTACTTATGATTACGTTAGAAAAGAAGTGTGAGTTTAACAAAGATTAACCCCTTTGAGACTTTTAGTTGCATTTAGCACGTCTTAGGTCAAGCATGAACCCCTACATCTAATCAATCATGCTGAAAATCAACGAATTGCCACGTATCCGATTTTTCTCGAAGTCTTTATGGTCGGCATGAAGGGTTTTATCGCACACCGATTCAGAATGATCACACAGAAATCAAAGAGAAAATTGGACGACACACGAGATTACCCAGGTTCACCCCAGAATAGGGCTACGTCCTGCAAAGAGATTTCACTATAGTTTCGGTTTACAGCCACTCAACTCGTTACAATGATCAAAAACGAGAAAATATATATATGCCCCAAATGGGCCCAAAACCTAAACCTATATGAAACCCTTTAATTCCATACCATACGGGCCAGCTTAAATAAAAGCCCAAACCCGTTGAGGTTTCGGGGGCGCTGCCCCCGAACCCCCGCCCGCTCACCGGCGAGCCGGACAGCCGTCCGCTGACCGGGCAGCGGAACCCCCGTCGGGAGGCGCTGCCCCCGAACCCCCGCATTCCGCGCGCAGGGGTCACATGTCGTTGGATAATGAAGGAAACGAATTCCTATGAAGAAAACGAATAAACATGCGGAAAATCATACTGTAACTTGTCCAAGATTCTCTAACTTGTATCACCGATCGGAGTACGATCACACGAGGGAAAGTACCCACTGTCCACAGATTAAGTGCCTCCGACAAACAGCCTTGCGAGAATCAGTCGTCCGAACAAGTGCGAGAGAAGTACGAGGGAGATCGTTCTTGAGAGCGTTTTTGGTGAGAGGCAAAACTGACGTTCTGATAAACTGAGATTCTAAAAATCTTCTTTTATGTTATCTATAATTCAAAAGAGATAACCTCTCTTTAGAAACTTCCGATAACCGCCTTCAATAACCTTCCTCTGGTAACCGCCTTTCGGTAACTGCTCTTCGGTAACCGTCATTCGGTTTTAGCCCAATATGGGCGAATTAATTAATTCTAATCAATTAATTCCAACATCTCCCACTCGCACATTATGGGCTATACACAATACCCTTTTCTCTGCAAGTTTCATATCGGCAAATAATCCATGCGACCAGCATACACTGAGAGCTCGTTGCCATACATCTGTTAGGAGTATATAGCAGCTCAAAATGGACATAATCAAGAGTAGATTTTCGTATGTTGTACCCTAGATCGATCAGTCACAGTTATATCTCTCTCGATCTCTTTTACGGATGATTCATTGTATTCACAATTATGATCATACAGAATAATCATAATTGACTGGTCTGTGAATACACAACTATCATGTGACTCAAAATCTAAATCGATCTTCCTCTTTCCTTAAACCTCTCAATCTCAGTTCAGCTCGCTTTTCTAGAAATGTCCCATTAGATCGAATCAATCTCATGACCATTGGCAACATCCTAAGATAGCAAACACTGAATAGAAACCTTGAGAATAAGTCAGAGTCGTGAGGGGACAAATTTGAGGAACTTTTATCCTCAAGAGTCTCACACGGCTTGAAAGTTGAGATCAAAACTTTCGCCAGCTCTTATTGGTCGTCTCATGCATACGTAGTATGAAATACGTATTACGGTATTATTTTTTTCCTTCCCCATGGAGCGCATGTCTATCCATTTAATACCGTACAGATGATAGTTTAGACACACTCAATGTCTAACTTGAGTTCACGTAACTACTCTGCTCAAAAGTATCCATCAGAACTCACATCTGGCAATAAAAACAGATAAAGTGAAACGTGTGGGTTATTTTCACTTTCAGACATAATAAACATTATGACCTCATCTTAGCACTTTGTTAAGGCGACATTTATACTTTAAGCTCAAGCTCTCAATTATCACCTAGATAATGAGCTTAAAATTGTCTCATCTCTATTTATCACACTGTAAATAGAGGCGATTACCCGTGTGAGTGGGCTAATCTCTTATCTGTCCGACATACTTTCTCAACATAACACACTAAGCATTTATATGCATAAATGTCATACAAACTCATAGACATCAATAATGATAACAAATACCATTAACTGTGAACTTTGGGAAAAATACAAATATCCAGTACTTTAACTTCTACGCACTCCCTTTGTCAACACATGACCAGGTAAAACATCTTTAGGAATTGACTTCGTTAGAGGATCTGCTATGATTCTTTGCATAGATATGTACTGTACATTCACATCTTTTCGTACAACCATGTCTTTTACAATATATATATATATACTTCATGTCTATTTGTTTGGTCTTACAATGGATCCTTAGTGTAAGCTATTGCTGCTTGGCTATCACAATTAACTAATAATTGAACCTGCAGCATCCTTAGCAACACCTCTTGATCCAAACACATCTTAAGCCAAACACTCTCTTGTACTGCTGCTAATAGTGCCATGAATTCAGCTTCTATCGTGGATAAGGCTATACACGTTTGCTTCTTACTACTCCATGATATGGCGCCATTGTTAAGTAAGAATGCAAAACCAGAGGTAAAATTTCTCACATCTAAACCTCTTCCTCAATCAATATCAG
Organism: Lenwebbia sp. NSW1173648; assembly: GCA_029784005.1. Lineage (NCBI taxonomy): Eukaryota > Viridiplantae > Streptophyta > Magnoliopsida > Myrtales > Myrtaceae > Lenwebbia > Lenwebbia sp. NSW1173648. The sequence continues at coordinate 24,357,239 of JARCGZ010000009.1, read as the reverse complement.
TATAACCTTCAAGGCGCAGATCATTACCTTGATAACTCAGCGAATAATCGGCAGTACCCCTTCAGATACCTCAAAATTCTCTTTACGGCAATCTAATGTGCTTGACCTGTGCTGGATTGGTATCTACTAACCATTCCAATTGCATAACTAATATCAGGTCTTGTATACCTCATAGCGCACATTAAGCTTCCAACAGCTCTAAGACATGGAACGCTTTCCATTTGTTCATTTGCTTGTGGAGTCTCAGGAATTGTTTCTCACATATATCTACTATGCTCCATGTGAAATTATGTATGGAGCTTCGCGCTTCAAGCGTAAGCGTCCAGGTGGATTCAAGAAGTGGAATAGCAAGGAAATGAGCCCCTCAGGAAAGAAACCAAGGACCAATCAACAGGGAAAGGGAAAGCGTCCCTTTAAGAAGAACATTTCAAAAGTGAAATGCTATAATTGTGGCAAGAAAGGTCATTATGCTCGCAATTGTGCTGAGCCCAAAAAGGTAGATGTCCTACTTATGTGTCGAGCTCGGTTTTCTTGACTGAATCTAATCCTTTGTGGACTGTAGACTCGGGAGCCACCGACCATGTAGTGAAGGACAGAGGAGTCTTCGTGGAGTTTCGACGGATTCCACGTGGAGCGAAATGGATCTATGTTGGGAACAATTCCAAAGTGGAAGTAAAAGGAATTGGCACCTGTCAATTAAATATGCGTGGTGGACGCACTTTGTTCCTACATGATGTATTGTACGCTCCTGAGATTCGTCGAAATTTGGTATCCGTTTTAGTGTTGGTCAAGTTTGGTTTTAATGTTAACTTTCATAACTATGGTATGGACTTGTATCTAGGAACAAGTTATTATGGATGTGGTTATTTTCTTGATGGTTTCGTTGTACTAGATGTTGACTATGATAATGTTAATGTGAGTTATTCCCTTTTCACATCTGCTGATTCTTATGAGAATAATGTGAATGTATGGCACGCTAGGCTTGGTCATATTGGCCAACAGAGAATGAATAGATTAGCCAAAGACGGCTTATTGGGCGATATTGATAAAGTCGATTTGCCTGTTTGTGAGTATTGCCTAGCAGGGAAAAGTACGCGAAAACCATTTGGAAAGGGCACAAGAGCTGAGTTTCCTTTGCAACTAATCCATACAGACATCTGTAGCCCAATGAATATAAGAGCAAGACACGGTGCTGTTTATTTCATCACATTCATTGATGATTATACTCAATTTGGATATGTCTATTTGATTTCTCATAAATCAGAAGCATTGAGTTGCTTCAAGAAATTTATGACCTTAGTGGAAAATCAGTTAGACAAGAAAATAAAAGTATTAAGATCCGATCGAGGCCGAGAGTATTTGTCTGATCAGTTCAGAGATTTGTGTGATGATAAGGGGATAGATAGACAGTTATCTATTCCATATACTCCTCAACAAAATGGAGTAGCTGAGAGAAGAAACAGAACCTTACTTGAAATGGTTAGATCCATGATGGCGCAAGCTAATTTACCAATCACCTTTTGGGGTGATGCTTTGTTAACCGCTGCCTATGTTCTTAACCGTGTGCCTTCCAAATCAGTTGCTTCCACTCCATATGAGTTATGGACAGGTCGAAAGCCTGATTTAGGTTTTCTTAAACCTTGGGGATGTGCTGCCTATACACACGAGTCTTCTCATAAGTATGGAAAATTGGGTCCGAGAGGCAAAAAGAGTATCTTCATAAGATACTCAGAACACTCGAAAGGGTATGTGTTTATAGGAGAGCAAGATAGTGGGAGTGTGACTGAATTTGAATCACGAGATGTAACATTCTTAGAGAATGAATTTCCAAGGAAGGGCGAGATAGGTGAAAACTATTCTCTATATGAAACTATGGAAAGTGATAACGACATGGTTAGGGTATCTCTTCCATGTGATAGCAATGTGAGAAGTGGGAAATTAGTTTCGGATCAGTCTCAATTGCAATCACTTGATGAGACACCGTCGTTATCTAATCCGAGTGGGAACATGATGGAAAATGAGGTACCTAGAGTACAATCTTTTCCGCGGCGATCATATCGTAAAAGCATTCCTCGACGACGTTTTGACATTGAAGGGGAAGCTTTCATAGTTGTCCCACAAGAAGAGGATGAGCCAAGGAATGTAAATGAGGCTCTTTCTCGTCCTGACAAGGAAAAATGGATGGATGCAATGAAAGAGGAAATGAAGTCAATGGAATCAAACCAAGTTTGGGAATTGGTTGATCTTCCAAAAGGACGTAAGGCTATTGGGAACAAGTGGGTTCTCAAAATAAAGCATAAATCCGATGGCTCAATTGAAAGGTATAAGGCTCGTCTGGTTACGAAAGGGTACAACCAACAGGAAGGAATTGATTATGAGGAAACTTTTTCTCCTGTAGTTAGATTTACTTCAGTTCGCCTCATCCTGGCAATAGTAGCAAGTTTGGATCTAGAGCTACATCAAATGGATGTAAAGACTGCTTTTCTCAATGGAGAACTAGAAGAAGACAGTTATATGGAGCAACCCATTGGGTTTGTTACCAAAGGCAAAGAACAAAAGGTATGTCGACTTTTGAGATCGATATATGGCCTTAAACAGTCTTCGAGGCAATGGTATATACGCTTTCATAATGCCATAATGGAATATGGCTTTGATATGATCAATGAAGATAATTGTGTATATATTAAAAGATCCAAAGATCAATTTGTGATCCTATCGTTATATGTTGACGACATACTGATTGCCGGAAGCAATATGGAGTTTGTCAACATAGTCAAAAGATGGTTGTCTTCCAATTTTGAAATGAAGGATATGGGTGAAGCTGCATACATTCTTGGAGTTAAGATTTCAAGAGACCGTTCTAAAAGGATGTTATCTCTTTCTCAAGAGACGTACATAAATAAAGTTCTTGAACGATTTCGTATGCAAGATTGCAGACCCATTGATACTCCTATTGCAAAAGGTGAAGGATTGAGTCGCAGAATGTATCCTAAAACTCCACATGAACAAGAGCAAATGAAAAACGTTCCATATGCCAATGTTGTTGGAAGTCTAATGTACGCTATGATGTGTACCAGACCTGATATTTGTTATGCAGTTGGACTGGTTAGTAGGTACCAATCCAACCCGGGTCCAACGCATTGGATTGCTGTTAAGAGAATTCTACGGTATCTGAGAGCAACTGCTGATTACTCGCTGACATATCAAGGAAATGATCTGCACCTTGAGGGCTATACTGATGCTGACTGGGGAGGAGATCTGGATGAGAGGAAATCCACTTCTGGAAACGTATTCTTACTGAATAATGGCGCCATATCGTGGAGCAGTAAGAAGCAACAGTGTATAGCCTTATCTACCATGGAAGCCGAGTTCGTAGCATTGTCAGTGGCAGCACAAGAGAGTGTTTGGCTTAAAAGATTTTTGGATCATTTGGGTGTTGCTAGAGATGCTGCAAATCCTGTATTGGTTTATTGTGATAGTCAGGCAGCAATAGCTTATACTAAGGATCCTAAGTTCCACTCCAAGACCAAACATATAGACATTAAGTATAACTATGTCAAGGACATGGTAGCACGAAAGGATGTGAACGTACAGTATATATCTACGCATAGAATGTTGGCAGATCCTATGACGAAGCCGATTCCTAGAGATGTTTTTCTTAGTCATATAAAGACTCTAGGACTGCGTAGAAGTTAATGTACTAAATAATCTTCTTTTCTTTTCCCTAGAATGTTCACAGTTAATGATGTTGTTTATCAATATGGATGTCTATAAGTCTATTTGATATTTATGCATGTTAATGTTTGGTGCATTATATTGAGAAGGTATGTCGGACAGATGAGAGATTAGTCCACTCACACGAATAATCGCCTCTATTTACTGTGTGTGATGAATAGAGATGAGGCAATTTTAAGCTTATTGTCTAGGTGATAATTGAGAGCTCAAGCTTAAAATACTAATGCCGCCTTAACTAAGTGTTAAGATGAGGTCATATTGTTTATTATGTCCACAGGTGAACTAACCCACACATTTCACCTTACCTGTCTTAAATGCCAGATGTGAGTTCTGAAAGATTTTTTTTTAATAGAGTAGATTTGTGAACTCAAGTTAGACATTGGGTATGTCTGAACTATCATCTGTACGGTATTATTTGTATAGACATACGCTCCATAGGGAAGGAGAGAATACCGTGATACGTATTTCATACTACGTATGCATCTTTCGACCATTAAGAGTTGGCAAAAGTTTTGATCTCAACTTTTAAAGCCGGGTGAGACTCTTGAGGATAAGAGTTCCTCAATTAGTGCCCTCACGACTCTGACTTATTCTCAAGATCTTTTTTTTTTTTGGTGTTTGCTATCTTAGAGTGTTGCCAATGATCATGGATGATTCGGTCTAATGGGACATTTCTAGAAAAGCGAGCTGAACTGAAATCGAGAGGTTTAAGGGAAGAGGAAGATCGATATATCTTTGGCTCACATTATAGTTGGCATTCACTGACCGGTCAATTATGATTGTTTTGAACTTAATCATAATTGTGAATACAACATATGTTTAAAGAGATCAAAAGAGATGATAATGTGAATGATCGATCTAGGGTGCTGCATATAGGATCTACTCTAAATAGTCATGCCTAATATGAGCTGCTATATACTCCTAACAGATGTATAGTAACGAGCTCTCAGAGTATGCTGGTCGCACAGACTATTTGCCAATATGAAACTTGCAGAGAAAAGGGTATTGTGTATAGCCCATAATGTGCGAGTGGGAGATGTTGGAATTAATTGATTAGAATTAATTAATTCGCCCATAATGGGCTAAAATCGAATGACGGTTACCGAAGAGCAGTTACCGAAAGGCGGTTACCAGAGGGAGGTTACTGAAGGCGGTTATCGGAATTGTCAGTATGAACTTTGCAAAGAGGAGAGAGTTATATTTAGGCCTTTGTGGGCTAGTGAAAGTTGTCAGTCCTTCGTGGGCAAGTGGGAGCTATCTGCCCTACATGGGCGAGTGGGAGATGTTGGAGCAAGGGTCTTATGGTGTGCCGCCCATGCGGGCAACCATTACCCACTCCGCTAATGATAACTGCAAGACAGTTATCATTCTTATTTTTGAAACGTTATGACGTTTCAATCATCTAAAAACAAAAGGGAATATCGTCAGTTATCTTTCTCTCCTTCCTTTTGTTCTCTGTCGTTTTCAAGAGAAAAGAAAACGAACGTACATCTCTCTCTCCTCTCGATTCTTCGACGCATGATTGTAGCGAGGAATCTCGAAACTGCAAAGGCGACTCTTAGTCCGTGAATAATAAGGTACGCTCCGATTTTGTGACGTACTCTTCGATCGGTGTCTCAACTATCTTGGGCATGTTTTTCCGCTACGATTCTATGTGAATTTGTTTCCTTCAGATAACACTTCAGTTTCCCTAAGCTCACGTGGGCGTACCCGATGTGAGAAACAAGGGTCCCCGAAGTATTCGCCAACTCCAACACGGCAGTCAAATTTTTCCTAAGTCTTCATGAATGAATTGATGTGCAACCCCGTTTTGGGATTGAACAATTTTGACCAGACCTACCATTGATGATATGTACCACTATGGAAATGTGTATTGAATGCAAATATGCAAGTGTATCCCCAACAATAATGAGTATGGCCAATACATTGCCTATTTATACGATCCTTCATCTTTTTATGCACCATCCTTCGTCAGCCCCCGACATCACCTCTCTCCTCATGCTAGCTCTCCCACCATGTGACAAAACCTCTCTAGTCTCTTCCTCAAAGGCAAAATCTAGCGATGCATCTGATTTGTTCTCCATTTGATTCATTAGAGATTATGATCCATCATTCCAAAAGCAGTCTTGCTTTCAATTGGATAATGATCGAATCAGTGATTTACCAGAGAAATTGCTTCATTCAACGTAACATTCTCTCTCTCTCTCTCTCTCTCTCTCTCTCTCTCTCTCTCTCTATATATATATATATATATATATATATATATATATATATATATATATATATATATATGTTGTAATTTTGTTCTGATTAACAGGATTATGTTCGCGGATGGAGGGAGGAGGAAAGAGTCCTCATGAGACTGATCGACTTCATGACTTCATCTTCTTTAAGGTACCAAATACCAAAGCTACCAATAGTAGCTCAATCCTGTTTTGTTTAAGCCGACTCTTGGTTTCATTACATGTTCTCGATTTAGACTGCCAATCTAACTTCCATAACATGCTCTTGTCGGAGTAGCGAACGGTGGCTTATAGCTTCTACGATCAATCCAAAGTCCTGAAGTCAAACGAAGCCACCACGTACAGTGTTGATATGCCCATTATATACAAGTGATCTCCATGTATGAGCTTAAGTCATTTCGTAAAGATGTTACTGGAGAGAAGGCCGAGGGATATGCTAAAGAGAGTAGCGACCGGAGCTGGTAGGCGGCAAAAACAACGGCAAAGAGAGTCATCGACAAGAAGAAAATGTTGGAGCAGGCTTTCAAGAAGACGGAGGTGCTGCCTCATCAGCTGCCTCTTCAACTTCATTGTGTGCAAGCTCGATCTCACTATCGACGTCATCCCATCAGTGAACGGTTGCCGTTGGCTTGCTGACTTCGCGTTGGTCAAGTCTTGGATAAGCCTCCTTGGGTGGCGGGTGGCGCAGCCTCCTAAAGTAGCCCTTTACGTGACAAGACAACACCGCGATTCAGACCTGCGTCGTGGCCTCCTCGGGGATAGCAATGCGACGGCGAGCTATGAACTGGGAATGAGCTCGCACATAGTAGCCCAAACAGATGTGGGATACTTTAGCATATCCAATATGTAAAATCATATAATAGGCTCAGTGTGAGGAGTGATTTGTCCTTGATTTTTTTTTTATTTTTTGGTTACTGAAATATATTTATGTTAGCACGGAACTTGAGTCTCGAGCATGCAAAATTCTTATTGGGTTCATTTTGGTATTATGCTTATCGCTTATGAGACATGTGATATGAGCCTCGAGGATGCTCAAGTTAACTTCTTGTGATTGGCAAGTTTGTCATCTTTTCTATCATGCTTTCCCTAATTTGGGATTTGAGAAGCTGACAGGGTGATAATATAACCGTGCAATCTCAATCACAAGTGTCATGTAAGGCAAAATATATATAGCAATCATAGCGGGACTCACCTCTAATCATATGTCTGGCTTTCCACCATCAGTACTGTCACACTGTCATACTAGTGTGACACTTAATCGATTATTAGATGGACTGGTTTTCATTTTTTTTTTTTTAAGTTTTGCTTATTTTAAATCTTGTCTCGAATATATTTTATTTTCTTAAAGCTCGAAAACCGATACTTTCACAGCATAGTAATGTTGACACCTAAAATTGCATACATTCCCCACAATTGAAGAAAAAATATATGTGGATTTTTCATTTCTTAGGAAAGGTTATAGTAAGGTTATTAAATTTTCACTAATATTCAAAACTTTAGCAGAACAGTAAAAATTAATTTTTTGATCGTTAAACAGCATAAACAAACGCGACCTTAATTAGTGGTTACATTAAAAGTCCATATGTTTTTACTAATTGGCTTGTATATATACATATGGTTATCAACTTCAGATAATACACTGATCTAAGAATGCTATATGAATCTTAACATAAGTGAAAATCGTAAAGCTTTCATTGTGCACTTTGATCCAAGAAGTTCGACCTCCTCTAATGAGAAATTGTCCAGTCAGTCCTAAATTTACTACATGAATGCCAATTCAGTTCTAAACTTTTCAGTTTACCAATTTAGTCTTAAATCTTTGCACAAAATTTCAATATAGTCGTTCAGGCTAATTTTCGCCGGAATCGCTGACGTGGCAATGTGTCATATACGACGGACCCTTCGAGATCCTAATCCCTCTTCATCCCTAGACCCTCGCGTGCAGTTCTGCGCCACACCCTAATCCCTCCTCCGCATACCTCGCTCTACGGGAAAGTCAAATCGGAGTCGATCATAACATTCAAAGAGAAATTCCAGGCGACTTTAGAGTCGTGGGGGCTCCATGCCATCGCGGGCGAGATGATCACCACAAAAAGGCTCAAGGTCTGGATCGAGGTCGGCGTGGTGACAAGAGATGAACAATACGGGAAATGAAGGAAGACGAAGATGAACAGTATTTAAAGGGGAAAAAAGGAAAAAAGGAAAAAATTAGAACCAGAAAATAAAAGAAAAATAAGCAAAACGACGTTATTTTGCACAAATTTGTTCATGTCAGACGACCGCCGTGCCACGTAGGACGGCTGGCGATGACTAGCTGTTCACGTCAACATTTTCAAACCAAAATTAGCTAGAAGACTACATTAATATTTCGCGAGTTTAAGACTAAAATAACAAAATTTGAAAGTTAAGAACTACATTAGCAACCATGCAATAGGTTTAGTATTGATAGGGTAGTTTTCAATTGTAAGTGATCGAGATAGCCAAAAAAAAAAAAAAACATTGTTGCTTTCAATATTTTACTAATTTGAATAATATAATTGCGTTATCAGGTGCTTCAAAAATATATTATTATTCTAGACAAGTAAAAAGGACACATATATTATGTCATTCCTCTATAATATAAATAGAATAAAAATAAGGGTTAATACCGCGAAAAATCCCAAACTGGTACACCTGTGACAAATTTACCCTAAACTATTTTTTTGACCACCAAAAACCCCCCAAACTGGTATATCTGTTGTGACGTCCCGAAATTTTAAGGTCCATAAAATAAATAAAATTAGGATTTTTGTGGTTTAAGGGACAATTATTGGACGCGATTTATTTTGATCTGAAGATAGATTTAATAAATCCCGAAGCGCGGGTCAGAGACCCTTCGCGCCCGAAACCCCCATTCGCGCCTGAGCCTCTTTATGCACTACAAATCAAAGAAAATTCAAACTTTGACCCTGGTGGACCCCACCCACCTTTTCTTTCTCTCTCTCTCCCTTTCCTCTCTCTCCTCTCTCCTCTGCTTTTTCCCCCTCCCCCCTGCCGTGCCCCACCTGCCCCCACCCGCTCCCCTCACGTCTTCTCCATCTTCCCATCACTCTCTCTCTCTCTCCTCCCCTCTTCTCTCTCCTACTTTCTCCCTCTCTCTCTGTCGTGCCTCCCTCCCCTCCCCCTCACTGTCGCCCGACTTCCTCCTCCTCTTCTCCTCCGTCCCGCCCGACGCCACCAACCACCGCCGCGCCTCCGATAGCCGCTCGTCCAGCCACCACAAGCCGCCGTGCGACCCTAGCTCTCCTCCACCCGCAGGCTCGAGCCCCGTCGCCTCGCCTGTTGCAGCCGAGCCACCACCTCCTTTCGTCGACGCCGCTGCTCTGCCAGCCGCCATCGCCCCTGCACCTCCGCCGAGCTCGCCGCTGTCCCTCCGAGCTCGCGCCGCCGGCCCGACAGTCCGCCTGAGCCGACCCGAGCTTCCCCTCACCGTCGCCGTGCCTCCTCCTCCTCCTTCCTCTCTCGCCCGACGCCCTTGCAGCTACCGCCCCGCCTCCGTCCGTCGCCGCTCCAACCACCCTCCGGTCGTCGCCTGCCTAGCCGTCGTCGCCCCCGCACGCCCGAGGTCAGCCGCGAGCTGCCGCCGACCAGCCCCCACCCTCAGCCCGTGAACAGTGCCATCCAAGGCCCGTCGTGCCGCCATTCGCCTTGTGCCACAGAGAACAGCCCGCTGCTTCGTCGTCGTCGTGCTCGTGTGCCGCCGCCGGCCGCCCGTCGCCGTTCGCCGGAGCTCGCCGGAGGCGGCCGCCGCTCGCCGGAGCTCGCTGCCGCCGTCACCGCCGCCGTCGTTGTCCCATCGCTGTCGTCGTTGCCGGACGGTTTAGTGGTGAGTTAGCCCCTAACTCTCGGTTAGGTCGCTAATTACGTTCGGGATTAGCTTAATTAGTTTAATTAGGCGTTCAAGTAGATTAATTGTGGTCGGTTTAGCTAGGGACTGGGTTTAAGTTAAATGACTGCAATTAAACAAATTAGACTGGTTAACTAGGTTGTCTGTGGCTAATTGGTGACTAAATTGATTGACTGACTGCAATTATTTAATTGGGAGCGAGCGATTAGCCAGAGCTGAGTGAACGATAAATTGTTTGACTGGTTAGTTGGTAGGCAGAGTAGCCGCCGGTGGTTAGTTCAGATAATCGAGTGCGATATGTTGATTTTTGCTATCGGCTGTTTGACGTGGTGATCAATGCCTGGCTGCTGAATGCTCTGAATGGTTTGTGTTTGATTGTGTGAGGATTGATCACCCGTATTTAGATGCAAAGTCTGGTGGATAATGTGCATATTCATGTGACCACGTGTGAAGTTAAATTGCATATCTGAGCATAAAAATGGCCAGTGGCTGAGTCTTTAAGCATGATCGTGTGAGCATTTGACTAAATGCCAAGATAAGAATCGATTGGTTGGATGATCTGCTTGTGTGGTCATATGATGAGATAAATCCGTGCCAGTCGTACGGTCCGTGCCAGTCGTACGGTTTTTCCTGGTAAATTCGTGCCGTGCCAGTCGTACGGAGCCACACGATTTATCGGACGCCTGTCGCAGTATGGATGGACCGAAGCCCCTACAGGGATTCCTGGTAGTTCCGTGTCGTGCCAGTCGTACGAATCTTACGGACTATTGGACGCCGTCGCCGGAAGTAAGGGACGATGCCTGGTCATGCCAGTAGACACTGCCAGTCGTAGTGTTGAGCCACACCAGTCGTGTGCGCCGGGCCTTGTGGCCGTTAATAATCGGAATACGTGTGAAACATTGTACTTGCAAGCTATTGTGGTGTTCTGGTTGTTGCCTTGATTGGTTGACTGTCATGTCAAGTCGAGTCTTGCATATGTGTGATCCAATGCGTGGTAAGCTTGCATGTGATTGGCGTTATACTATTGTGCTGTACTGTGCATAGGTCACCTGAGCGAGTCAACGCCCTAGCCGGGCTTAGGCGCTAGCTCACTGAGATTTATTTCTCACCCCGTCGTGGTTAACCCCTTTTTCAGGTCCAAGGTGAAGTTGAGGACGAGGGTGGTGTAGCCCCTCTTTTGGAGTAGATGAGAAGTTAACCCTTCCTGACCCATATACCATTTTGATTGGTCTTAGAGAGCTGCCCCGAAGAATGGGGTTGTATTTATCTCTGTATAGCTCTGTAGGGTTAGCGATCATCTACTTTTGGTGTTTTAATGGAAATGTTCTTTGGCTGATTGATCGATGGTATTTTTCCTGCTTTGCTATCCCTGTTTATGTTTTTGTCCGGGAGTTTAGCACGTTTCCGCATGCGCATTATATTTCGATAGGTCGTTAGCATGCCTGGGACGTTAACCTTTATGACCAGAGGCGATTTGGTAGGGTTGTCGCGTGCTCGAGAGCCGGGGCATGACATCTGTGACAAATTTACCCTAAACTAATTTTTTTTACCACGAAAAACCCCAAACTATTAAACCTGTGATAAATTTACCCTTCGATAAATTGGGTTAATACCACAAAAAATCTCAAATTGATACACCTATGACAAACAGAGGGTAAAAACCCCAAACTAGTATATCCGTGAACTGCCACGTGCCATCCAACTCAGTAATTTGACGTTAAATTTAACGAAAACTAATGGAGGGTAAATTTGTCACAAGTGTACCAGTTTGGAGTTTTTTGTGGTCAAAAAAATAATTTGGGGTAAATTTGTCACAGGTGTACCAGTTTAGGGTTTTCCGTGGTATTAACCCTAAAAATAACTATGCGCATACAACATAAGTTTTCATAGAGAATCATATTTTCATTAATGAAGAGTACATAGATTTATAATTGGAATGCGTCAAAAGAATTCATATTACGTATGGAAGAATATTTACTTTAATTTGACATTGCTCAGATAAAAAATTTAATATACGCTTAAAATATGGATTAGTTTCTAAGAATTGAAATGAAAAAGTTCTAGGCGTTTACTATCTTCTTTAAAGTTTACATTGTTCTCCCATTTAGAGACATGTCAAATAGTAGTGTTTAATTGGAAAGAGATGTCAACTCGATATAACGAAATATAAATTTCACAGAAAATAGAGGTTTGTCTACATACTATAAGGTTTTATCGGGTACGTCTAATGGGCATGTCATATATTGTGAAACTGCCATCCACATATCCATCCATCAAAATCAACCGACAATCTAGCAGTCTATATTTTAATTTTCTTAAATAGTTGAGTAATTACCAAGGGGTGTATATGGTTGCGCTTCTAGGGAACTCCAACCTAACAAAACCTCCCATGATAATATGTCCTAGTGTGGACACGTGTTAAATGCACATTGTGCAAGTGTATCCACAGCAATAATGAGCATGCCTAAATATTTACCTATTTATAGAGCCCCTCATCTTTTGGTGCTCCATGCTTTAGCTAGCTGAATTTCTTCTTCTGTCCTACTAGTCCTTCAAGTGCTTCAAAGCAATTCTCAGTGACGTCTACTGTCACACCCCGAACCCCGAGCGCACAAACATCCTTTCCAAACGTCAGGTCAAAGGATGATATCTCAGGCACATCATCGACCCATTTCTTTTTATCTTATAATTATGCACAGGCGGAAGCAACAACAACCCCAAATAATATTTCAACAGGGATAGGTGAGCAAGAGATAGAACAAACAACAACAACATTTTATTTTTAAACTTGATTAGTCCACAAGAAAAACATCTATTACACAAGTCCATCTTTGGACCGATCCCAAAGACCCACCAAAAAGATACCGGGTCGAGTCAGGGGTGAACTACTGCCGAAACAGACAACTGCACTACCAGCTATCAATAAGGCGGCCCCCAAAAAGCTCCTCCACAGCTTATCCACACCCCGGGTTAACAACACCGAGTCAACCTTGATATCCAGGAGGCGAATTAGGGTTCTCCTCACCAGAACTAGGACTCGGTTCCTCGACCTCCCCATCCGACATGTCAAAATCCATCGTGTCCCACGTCTGAACGACTGGACTCGCACCCGAGGGTACATCAAACCCCCGAATCGATCCGATGAGAACATCACCCTGACGAACGAACCAGGCCTTGAAAAGGTGTGCCACATAGTGTGGCAACCCCTCATCGACCCAGACGGTCGTCACGTGTTGTTCCTAGACATCGTCAGAATTGGCGACACGACGATAATGAAGGATCGCGGTTTGGTCGATAGGAACGCCGAACCTAATGTGGCGCACAACCATTACGAGGACCTGAAAGGCGATCAGCCAAAGCATATGAGATATGAATCTCAACGAGTCAACGCCTAAGTCCAATTAGGACGTTGATTCACACAGGCAGTCTAACAATTCTAGCGAACTAAGCCCAACATCCGAAAGACAACCACATGCAACGTACCTCGTCTTGAGCCATACGATAGATAAATCATGGCAAGGAATAAACAACAAATCAGTCACTCAACCAGAACACTCAACCATAGATCACGCACAATGCAACAAGTGTGTTCCGGTCATCACGGCCAAGAGATACCCCACTCTTGCCATAGTACAGCCTCACTGCTAGTACTCTTCCGGATTAACCGGACGTCGTCCTACTACGTTACAGCGACGGCATCCGATAGCTCCGTCAAATTCCCTAAGGTGAGCATATCAGGAATCATTCCAGGATGGACTACGGACCAACACAAGTTGCGACCGGCATCTAATCAATCATGGTAATCTGGACCATCCGTCACCGACATAGACTGATAGGCAACCAATAAGCCGTGGAATCCCGGACTGTACGTCGCCGGCACACAGACTTATTAGGCAGCGACCCATGCCAACAAGGGTATCGCTCATGTCCCCAGTTACGTTAAGGTGACACAATCAAAGCTATTGCGTGACCCCACATTCATCACAGGCACTCAAGTTAATTCTCATTCTCAATGCAATCACATTCACATCATGATCAAAACTCGGCCTGCGGCCATTTTCATGTTCAAAACCACAATTGGTCACGCGAATATTCAATTCCAGTTAAGCATAGCATCTTGACACTAGTATGATCATTCAGCAATTAAGCGCAATCAACACTCAGTCCGATCCGCGATCAAACACCAATAAATATTAGGCACAACAAAACAGGCAATTAACCATGGTAACTATTCCACCTAACCATGATTAATTCAACTAGCCACAGCAATTAATTAATCTACCTCGGTAACTATCCACTAACCATAGTAACTATTTAATCTAACCATAGTAACTATTTAATCTAACCACAGTTAACTATCTAACCACAGTAACTATCTAATTAACTGCGTTAACTAACTAATTGAACTATTAAGTGTAATTAATAGCCTAATCAGGGATTAGGGGTTAACTCACTTCGACACGGGCGGCGACGGTCGGCGGCGATCGGCAATGGGCGGCGGCGACGGTGAAATTTCCCGGCGACGATCCGAACGCAACCACGGTGACGGTTTGCGACGACGACACCCAGACGATGACGAACGGAGGCTGGACAGCGGCTGTCCTCGCAGCGAAACGACAACGACGGACTCGGCGAGGCAGCGCCGCTACACCGGCGGCACGGCAGGAGCTCCGACGGGGCTGATGGACGGCGGCAGGGGCTCGATTGGCACGGCTAAGCGGCGGCGGGACGGTCGGTGGTCCGGCGGCGGCTCACAGCAGATGGCGGTCGAGCGGCGGCAAGGTGAAGATGAAGATAAAGTGAAGATGGAGTGAACGTGAAATAGGGAAGGGGGTGGCTACCGTGGGTAGAGGAGAGAGAGAGAGAGTGAAGAGAGAGAAAGTGTCTTGGGGGGTTAAAATGGTAATTTTTGGGTCAAAGGGGTAATTTGGTAAATTGCCAAAGTCAAAAAGGTGAATAGTATTTTTTACTAGACATTTATGAGGTGGGTCCCACGGGTCAATCGATATTAATTGTTTCTGGCGTATATGAATAATATCTGAGGGTATTTCGGTAATCTGACAAATCAGGACTGGTTCAGGGTCGGGCGCGGGCGAGAAGGAATTCGGCGAGAATTATCTTCGGCGTGACTAAACTAATCAAACTACAATTATCTACGCTTCAGTCGTCGATCAACATCCTCCAGATTGAACGATTCCGTGTCCAATAAATGTTACTAAATTTCCAACAGTCCAATATCATTCATTTAATAAACCTTGAAATTTCGGAATGTCACACCTACCAAACGAAGTTTCAGGCATCATACCTGACTCACGTCTTTGGAATTCTCCTTTGACACGCATCCAACAATCATGCCTCGCATACTCTGACCTTGCATGTAATTAAGAATCGGATCAATGATTAACTAGAAAAATGCTTCATTCCTAGTATGATCTCTCTCTCTCTCTCTCTCTCTCTCTCTCAAATGTTTATTATGATAACCTGAGTTTTTTCTTTTCTGTATAACAGCACGAGGCACAGGGGAGGACGGGGGAGAACTCTTGAAGTAGGGAAGTCTCCATTAATTCAAAGCACTACTTTGTTGCGACAGATTGCCCCCAAGTCCGATCCAGTCCAATGCACTCCCCATATCAGCCATCTCAGCAGCCAAACGTATATGAAGCTGAGAATAATAGTGTATGTCCCCGTGCAATATCCTCTGGTGGGTTAGAGACTAGATAGCGTGAGGTTTGCTTAGGTTCCATGTTGTTGTCTGCATGGAATTCTGTCTCATTAATGAGAACTGATGCTGCTGAAAAATCATAGAGGAAGAGGACATGGGGACAAGTTAAACGGTCGATGGGGTTCCACGTTTTATGTATCTAACCTAAAATTGTACGAGAGCCGGTCATTTTGTATGGTGTTTGAGAACTTCCTCCATGTTATGCAAAAAGTTGTATGTATAGCTCCATCGATTAATTATACAGTCTTCTTGATCCCGGATGGCTGATATTTTTACTTTGCTACATGAACTTATGCATATGTTCTCGCTCGTGAAGCATATATACCATGCGATGAGTCTTGTACTTGCGCTAAGAGCTCTCATAGTGGAGGCCTCGAATATGTAGAGCTATTCTACCTAGCGAGTCTCGTAACATGATGTTGCTTTTACGTGAATTATTTTAACCAAAGAACATCCAAATTCAAATGATGGTAAATATCCTCTTAATTTGACGACCAATCAAAGCTTTGCAGTTTGTGTGGTCATAATGTATAATATACTTGAAAACGTTTAGTATCAACTTTGAAAATTGGACAAACATCATAGGCTATTCCCGTGGATTTCCACTTTTTTATTTCAAACCTTTGGCTCTACGATAGTTATCTTGGTCCTTCAAATTCAACCTGGTATAAGAAAATATAAGCAAATCCTTGCCAATCTTCTAGTTCGCAACAGCCACATTAGAGCCTCAAATGAAAAATCATCTCAATGTTTCTTATAAATAAGGAGAGAATTGTCCAAAAAGTACTAAATCTATTGCAGTTCTGCCAATTCAGTCCAAAACCATTTAATTTTGCCAATTGTGTCCGAAACATTTTCATATTTTGTAAATTAAGTCCATGAGGTCAATTTTGTCCAAAAGTCACTAACGTGAACGCCGGCCATACTACGTGGCATGGCCCGCGCTGACGTTGACATTTTTAATAATACTTTAATATTTTTTTATTTTTTTATTTTTTTACTTTTTTCCTTTTCGTTTTTTTCTTTGGTTTTTGTTCTCTGTGTGGCCAGCGAGGGTTTAGAATTGAATTGGCACAATTACAAGATTTATTACTAGATTGAACAAAGTGCAATATGGTTAGAATTTTTTGGACAACTTTCCCAAAAATAGTACATACTTGAGCGTTGTAACCTTTGATGTATGATAAGAAAAACATCAAAGTCTGACATTACATTTATAACTTTCGCTACAATATAATGGCTGGTTTTAATTTTCTCATATAGTTAAGTAATCATCATCAATGTACATTACCATGTTTGTGAAGTATATCAATCATACCGTCACCTACCAATTACACTATTTCCCATTTTGAGAATGTATTATATATAACATAGGCAAGTGTATCCATACCAAAATCGGGAAAGACCGATATTAACCCGTTAAGTTCAACTCGTGCAGATAACATTTGGCTTCAATTGTGATGGTTTTATTTATGATAAATTTCTTTGTCGGCATCCTAACCCTACAGTTATGTTTAATTGTACAATGAGCTGTAATTTTTTCTTAAATTAGCTGAATTAGTATATGCCGGATCTTCCTTTCTAAATTACAGCAATCAGATCATGAATAACATTGTCATAACATAGGACTCATTCGTACATTTACTATCAAGCCAATAAAATACGCATGTAATGTTTAATGTCTAGCCCTCAATTCTCTGCTACTGTGGAATTGATTTTTTTTTTTTGTTGAAAGAAAGATTCCATTCATTAATCAGGTTAATATTCGAGAGGTATGTAAAATGCTTTCATGCTCCCAAATAACCGCAGAAAAAAGCAAATAAGAAAGCATATTCTGCAATTAGAAGCACACTCTCATCAAAGAATAGATCTGCCACCATAAAATTTCGGCGGCCAATCACCAGATTCAGTGATGAGCACACACCGAGAACTCCCACAACAAATGCAATGGCTTGCGATGCGGGTCTAGGTTCGACGTCCCCATCACCATCACCAAGCAATAACACCAACATCAATATGTTGAAAGAGCACAGATCAAATACCTGTAAGGAACTCACAGATTTATATCTAGATCTAGTTCCAAAGAGTAAAATTCCTGGATCTAAACCTAAATCAAAATCGGGAGATTAGAGCGGCATAATCTCGGAGAGTTTATGGAGCCACGTCACGAACATCCTCATCGGTAGCTGTCGACTGGACGAATGGCTGAATTGATCTTCACATTCATCTAAGATCAGCTGCAGAAAATTATTCACATTCGTAAACTCCCAAAACATAGTGGGAGAGAAAAGGAAAGGCAATCCAAGCAAAGAAAAAAATCTTGAACCCAAGATCAACGGCGAAAAGATAGAAACGATGGGGGAGGGGAAGAGGGAGAGAGCGGCGGCAAAAACCCTAGGGTGGGAGAGGGGAGAGAGAAAGAGAGAAAGAGAGGAGAGAATCTACTTTCTTTCCACATCTGATGAATAATTGCTTTGGTACTTTAAAATACATCAACCAACCTATCTTGTTCAATGATCGCACACTTCTCAGAGTATTAGTGTCTATAACGGTCTAGATCTTTCACAAATTAAATACGCTTATTAACTTCAAATAGTACATCGATCTAAGAATGCTATACTAATCTTACCATAAGTGAAATTGCAAAGCTTTTATTGTGTACTCTAATCCCAGAAGCTCGACCTCCCCTATGGAGGAATTGTCCAATTAGTCCTAAATCTATTGTACGAATGTCAACTTGGTCTTAAACTTTTCAATTTTGTCCTAAAGTCAGTATTTTCATGCCAAAATTAGTCGGAAGACTACATTAATGTTTAGCGTAAAGATTTAGGACTACATTCACAGAATTTGAAAGTTCAGGACTAAATTGACAGCTATGCAATAGTATTGATAAAGCAACTTTCGATCTTATGTGATCAAGATAGCAACAACAACAAAAAGTGTTGCATTCTATATTTTACTAAGATGATAAATTTAATTGGAAAAATAATAGTGTTTCTAAACATTGTAATTAAAAAAGTTCTAGGCGTTTCCAATCTTCTTTAAATTTTATATTTATCTTTCATAAATATGTAATTACCATGAGATACAATTTCTGAAATGTATTTATCACTTTTAGGTCCATCTATTGTTCTTTTGTTCTCTCGTACAGAAACCATGTCAAATAGTAGTATGCTAGATGAATGAGTTATAATTGTTGTCGGAAATCTTTCTGACCAATGGTAAATGCAACAACTTTAATGTTTAATTGGAAAGAGATGTGAGCGCGATATAACGAAGTATAACTTTTAGCAGAAAATAGAGGTTTGTCTACGTACTATAAGGTTTTATCGGGTACGTCTGATGGGCATGTTATATATTGCGAAACTGCCATCCACTTATCCATCCATCAAAATCACCGACAATCTAGCGGTCTATATTTTAATTTTCTCAAATAGTTAATTAATCGCCAAGGGGGTGTATATGGTCGCGCTTCTAGAGAAAACCAACTCTAACAAAACCTGCCATGATAATATGCCTTAGTATGGAAACGTATTAAATGCAAATTGTGCAAGTGTATCCACAACAATAATGAGCAGACTAAATATTTACCTATTTATAGAGCCCTTCATCTTTTGGGGCTCCACGCTTTAGCCAAGTGAATTTCATCTTCTTTCTTGCTAGTCCTTTAGGTGCTTCAAAGCAAGTCGTGTGTGTTGCCTACGAAACAAAGTTTCAAGCATCATCCTTCACTCGAATCTTTAGAATTCTCTTTTTGACTCGCATCTAACAATCATGTCTCGCATACTCCGACCTTGCATGTAATTAAGAATCGGATCAGTGATTCACCAAAAATCACAATGGATATGAAGAAGCGCATCACGCTCCTTTGCAGTCCCTTTATCAGCCAACTCAGCAACCACACGGATATGAAGCTATGAATTCTAGTGGATGTCCCCGTGCAATATCCTCTGATGGGTTGGAGAGCGTGAGGTCTGCTTAGGTTCCATGTTGTTGTCTGCATGGAATTCTGTCTCATCAAAGCGAGCTGCTGCTGCTGCTGCTGCTGAAAAAGTATAGAGGAAGAGGACCTGGGAACAAGATATATGGTGGATGGGATTCCACGTTTCATGTATCTGACATAAATTTGTACGAGAGCCGATTATTTTGTATGGCGTGTGAGATCTTTCCTCCATATTATGCAAAAAGAAATTTCCCTATAACTCCATGGATTAATTATACCGTTTCCTTTTTCCCGGATGATAGATATTTTTGCTTTGCTATCTGAATTTATGCATATGCTCTCGCTCGTCAAGCAAATATACCATGAGATGCGTCCTGTACTTGCGCTAAGAGCACTCATAATGGAGGCATCGATTATGTAGAGTTATTCTACCTAGTGAGTCTCGTAATATGATCTCACTTTTACGTAAATTATTTTAACTAAAGAACATCCAAAAATGATGATAAATTAGCATGGCCATAATTTACAATTACATCAAATGTAGAGAAAACCCTAAATTGGATTGGGATTAAGTTGGTCGTTTTCTATTTTTCATGTTTTCTTTTTCCTCCCCAGTGGATCGGGTCTCCTCATCACCACCGTCCTCTCGCTCCTCGCCCTCTCTCTTTTGCTAGATAAATCATTCAAATCCAAAAACAAAAAGAGCGAGTGTGAGCAAGCGTAAGAAGAGCGAGTACGCCGATGGCTGAGACATGTAGGGCGTTGAGTACGCACAGCTACAGCAGTACTGCAAGTCACCAAACGCCTCTCACGCGCGACACCATGTTCCTCCCCATCCCATCCCGTTCCACTCACCACCCTCAGCTCAGCCGAACACAAGCCGTTTGTTGGATATTTCAGCAACTTTGAAGTATTTGATAAAAACCTTGATAGTAGTTATGACAATCGTGAAAGCCTTCATTATGTAACGGTTTTGCAACAACCGTATAACGGCTTTTCAACGGTCATATAACGGTTTTCTAACAGCTATATAATGACATTATAACGGCTTTATAATGACTTTGTAAGGTTTTCTTATTAAAACCCCATTATTTTGTAACGGCTTTATATGGGTCATCTTTTTAATTGATTTATAACGGTTTTAACATCTCTTTCTTTCGCTTGAATATAAACTTCAAACCACATCCCTTGTAGATACTCTGCATTACAAAGAGAATTTTTCCCTTCTTTCATTTTCTTCTTTGTTTGGTTATACACCTAAGGATAGTGCATGCACACCTCAGACAATTTCATCTTATTTTCTCACATTTTCCAACAGATTTGCAACTATTCTTATTTTTCATATTATCTAATGTATTTTTCCAACACCGTTTAGGGCCACCAAGCACCCAGTGGCGCTGCTCCGGCCGCCCTTCCCACCCCGGGCCACCATAAGCATAGGGAGATTGTACCCGTCCACCAGGTTGACGTCGTAGAAGTCAAGACCGCCGGCCAATTACATCGTATAGTTAAGTAATCATCAGGAAAGTGTATTGTCATGTTTGTGCAATATATCAATCATACCGTCACCTACCAATTATACTATTCGCCATTTTGAGAGTGCATTATATCTAAGGCAAGTGTATCCATACCAAAAATGGGAATAACCGATATCATCCCATTAAAAGTCAACTCGTGTGGATAACAGTCGGCCTAAATTGTGATGGTCTTATGTATTACAAATTTCTTTGTCGGCATCCTAACCCTACAATTATGTTCAATTGTAGCATGAGATGTATCTTTTGCGTAAATTAGCTGAATTAGCATATGCTGGCATCTTCCTTTCAAAATCACGGCAATCAGATAATGAATAGCATTGTCATAACATATGATCATTCATACATTTACTGTCTAGCCAATAAATTACATATGTAATGTTTAATGTCTAGCCCTCTATTCTCTGCTACTTTGGAATTGTTTCCATACAATGAATAATTGCTTTGGTACTCTAAAAGACTTCAACAACCCTATCTTGTCCAATGATCTCACACTTCTCAAAGTATTAGTGTCTATAACGGCCTAGATCCTTCACAAATTAGATCCCAAATAATGTCAAATTATGTGGAGAACATACCAAACTATAATACTTGTACGAGATTAATGAGTTTGATCGGCATTGCAAATGCGTCTAATTCAATAAGTTGGTACTTATGAATAAAGTAGAAAAGAAGCGCGAGTTTAACCCAGATTAACCCTTTGAGACTTTTAGATTCATTTTGCACCCCGTAGGTTAACTATACGCTTTTAAGCATGAATTCCTACATCTAATAAACCAATGTCGAATACCGTTTTGGGATTGAACAATTCTGACTAGACCTACCATTTATGATATTTACCACTATGGAAATGCGTATTAAATGCAAATATGCAAGTGTATCCACAATAATAATGAGGATGGCCAATACATTGCCTATTTATACGATCCTTCATCTTTTTATGCACTATAAGTCCTTACCACCTCTCTCCTTATGTAGCTCTCCCACCATGCGACAAAACCTCTCCAATCTCTTCCTCCAAGGCAAAATCTAGCGATGCATCTGATTAGTTCTCCATTCGATTCACTAGAGATTTTGATCCATCATTCCAAAAGCAATCTTGATTTCAATTGGATAATGATCGAATCAGTGATTTACCAGAGAAATTGGCTCATTCAAGGTAACATGCTCTCTCTCTCTCTCTCACGATGTCGTAATTTTGTTCTGGTTAATAGGATTATGTTCGTGGATGGAGGGAGGAGGAAAGAGGCCTCCTGAGACTGATCGACTTCATGACTTCATCTTCTTTAAGGTACCAAATACCAAAGCTACCAATAGTAGCTCAATCCTGTTTTGTTTAACCCAACTCTTGGTTTCATTACTTGTTCTCGATTTGGACAGCCAATCTAACTTCCATAGCACGCTCTTGTCAGAGTAGCGAACGGTGGCTTATAGCTTGTACAATCAATCCAAAGTCCTGAAGTCAAACAAGGCTACCACGTACAGCGTTTACATGCTCTTTGTATACATGTGATCTCCCTCCATGTATGAGCTTAAGCCATTTAGTAAATATGTCATTGGGCAGAAGGCCAAGGGATATGCTAACCAGAGTAGCGACCGGAGCTGGTAGGCGGCAAAGACGATGGCAGAACAAGAAGATAATGTTAGAGGAGGCTTTCAAGAAGACGGAGGTGCTGCCTCCTCAGCTGCCTCTTCAACTTCATGGTGTTCAAGCTCAATCTCACTATCGATGTCATCCCATCAGTGAACGGTTGCCGCCGGCATGCTCGCTTCGCGTTGGTCGCGTCCTGGACGAGCCTCCTCGGGTGGCGCAGCCCCCTAAAGCAGCCCTTTACGTAACAGGACAACACCGCAATTCAGACCATAGCCCTTTACGGCGGGCTATTTGCTAGGAATGAGCTGGCACAAAACAGCGCAAACGATGCGGGTTACTTTAACATATCCAATATGTAAAATCATGTAATAGGCTCGGTGTGAGGAATGAGCTTTACTTGACTTTTATGTTATTTTTTTGTTACTGAAATATATTTATGTTAACACGGAACTTGAGTGTCGAGCGTGCAAAATTCTTGTTGAGTTCATTTTGGTATTATGCTTATCGCTTATGACTTATGAGACATGCGACATGAGCCTCGAGGATGCTCAAGTTAACTTCTTGTGATTGGCAAGTTTGTCATCTTTTCTATCATGCTTTCCATAATTAATAAATTATTAGATGGACTGATTTTCAATTGTTCTTAAATTTTGCATATTTTAAATCTTGTGCAGAATATATTTTCTTTTTTTAAAGCTCGAAATACCCGATACTTTCACAGCATAGCATGTTGACAGGTAAAATTGCATACATTTTCCACAATTGATGAAAAAAACATATGGATTTTTCATTTCTTAGGAAGGGTTCTAGTATGGTTATTAAATTTTCAAAAATATCTAAAAGTTTAGCAGAAAAGTAAAAAGTTTATTTTTTTTATCTTTAAAAAGCGTAAACAAACACGACCGTAATTAGTGGTTACAATTATCAATTTATCAATGTGAAATAGCTATCCAAAAATATTGAATTACGTTCATTATGATATATACCTTTTTTTCGGTGTGACATCAAAAATTTCAAACTTATACATGCGTGACACATTTATCCTTTGTTAAGCATAATTAAAAATCTATCTACATGAACGACGGAAGGCAAACGGTGTTGACATTACGGCACCCACATGGCTTAAGTGAATAAAAACGATGTCGTTTTGGTGAATGTGTCGTGTAGGTATAAGTTTGGGAATTTTTAACGTAAAAACTTTGCATAAGTTTGGGAATTTTTGATAAAATCTCGGAAGTCGCCGTCTTCTCTTGCGATGTGAGAGAGAGAGAGAGAGAGAGAGAGAGGGACACTAGTAGAGAGGAGACACCACCACAGCCAGAGCACACAGAGAGCAGACGATGGCGTGCGTCGTGGCTTCATCGCGAACCCACTGCTCTCCTCTCTGCTCCGACACAATCCCGACGCGGTCGGCCTCGGACAAACGACCCAGTTCGCTCTCCTGGGCTTCTTCGTTCCCAATTGCGGACCTCAGAGTCTCCCTCTCAATCGCCTCAAAACCCGCTCTTCCCAAGGTAACGCCGAACTCGTTCATTCTCACCGGTTCTTGACTCCTTCGCTTTGCTTCTTGCTTAACCTCACACAAAAGATGAGAAATGTATCAGCTGATTAGTTTATAACGATACTGTTTCCGCTCGAGCGTTGTCAAGTAACGTAAAAGCTTATTCCTTTTACCTAAAAGTCAGTGTAAGGCTGGAGCTTGTAAAGTCCTAGGTTGAAACCAGTTAAGTCCCCTTCAATTTGTTGCTCTTAGATGCTGATTGGAGGGGAATCTTATGCTCCTGAGTTGTTTGTTCAATCATTGGAGATTAGGTAGCAATGGTCCAAGAAACTCATCCATTTAATTGGATTGCAAAGGTTTTTTGTTTGAGATTGCGGTAGTTGCTCGCTGCAAAACTCGCGGTTAAGGTTGCGAATAGGTTCGATTTGCTAGAAAGTGCCGCGTCCAAGAGTGCACTTTAAATCCATAGTTTCTGCAAGCACAATACTGTTCGAATGCTGATTACGCAGCTGAAAGCCAGCGCATGTGACCATGTTGACCAATTCCTGAGAAAAATCCAAGAGAGAGACTCGCGCGCGTATAAGGTGGATCCCTTTTGCCGTATAAGGGAACCTCAGTGGCATAAAGTATGGCTTAAACACCTTTAAAATGAATAGGTGAAAATGCTCTGTGAAGAGGCTGGCTGCTGCTAGGAAGAATTCCAGAACACCCTGCTTACTGCACAGTTGCAGACTAGCAGGATAACATTTGAGTCACGGGCAACAATCCTCCAATAATACAAGACTTTACCTCCCTAATGATTGTTAAATTTGGGATGTCGCAACTCTTTCGTACTTTTTGTTCACAATAGCTCGCGATCTCTTCAAAATACTTCTAGCTGTCAAGCATGTTGATCTAATTTACAGTACCTCAGTTGAAATGTCCAGGTTCCCATACTTATTATTCATACGAAAGTGAAAGAACCTTCATTTGTTTCGTAGTTCTTTTTATCGTGAAATTTTGCATGTGTATCTGTGAGCGTAGATCCAATCTCAAAATCATTGTTACAGCTGCCTTACTCACCATCCAGGGCAGCTCTAGGTGAAGTTTCTTGATATAGCTCTTTTAAGAGTGTCTGTGATTATCTATTTGAGGTGCTAATTGCTGGAGTATTTACCTGGATATTAGGTGAGGGACTGGTTTCTAGTCTCTGGCAACACTTTTTGGGACCAACTCTGGCAACTAATTGAAAGTCCTGATCTTTGCCAGTTGACCATTTTAAAGATATTTTCTGGAAACTTCTCTTTATTTTTTCTCCGTGTCTCTGTGTGTATGTTTTGCGATGTTGTCGCAGGCATAGTGCCTATTTGTGTAAAAACTGTTTCATGTTCTGTAGATGATTGGTCCCGAACTATCTTTTCGAAATCAGATAGTTCACTAATGCTAAGTTTACTGTAAATTCTTTTGGGGTCGCTTTTGTTGTAAAATGGCTCTAGGTTGGTGGGAGCTTTCTTTAGCTGAGTTTTACCTGATAAATCTTGCATTTGTTAGTGGGGCAAACGATGTTCTAGATGATTAGTCCCAATTGTTCATGCTTAGGATTCAGGAACCAGGGGCAAAAGCTATCCGTTAGACCTTTTGTGAGGGGCACTGTGAACCGGTCTTGTGGTTTGGTTAAATTTTTTCCAGTTTGCATGGATGACATTTCTTTATGTCCTTTGAATATGGTTGGGCTTTTTCTTTTGGAATTTGGTATCTTTTCTAAGGATAGAGCCATGAGAATGCTCCTCAACTTTTTCTGCAGAGTCAGCTTGGCTATATTGACTGAGATACAGATTCTAAGGCTAAAAGCCATGTTTTTCTTTTTTAGGTGAGCTTAAAATAACTATTTCGTCTAAGAAGAAATTTGTTCTATTTGGATTGCTAGGAATCATTCATTCAGTCTGCTTGGACACGGAGATCTCGCGGTGAAGCTGCAAAGAGACCCAACAGGAAGTCATGGAAGCAGAGGACAGACATGTACCTGAGGCCATTCCTGCTCAACGTGTTCTTTTCAAAGAGGTTCGTTCACGCAAAGGTGATGCACCGAGGAACGAGCAAGGTGGTGGCTGTCGCGACAACAAATGCCAGAGATCTCAGGAACAATCTGCCGTCGCTGACGGATGTCAATGCTTGTAGGGTTATAGGACAGCTGATAGCTGAGCGAGCAAAGGATGCCGATGTATATGCCATTGCTTATGAACCAAGAAAGGATGAGAGAATAGAGGGAAAGCTGGGGATCGTGCTCGATACTATCAAGGAAAATGGCATTATATTTGTTTGAACCTCTCTTCATATTCGGTAATGAAATTCGGCTGAATTTCTCCTAGTCCTTCATTTCCTTGGCCATGTGAAAAGCAGCACTTCGTTTGTACCAGAAAAAGAAAAATAAGGGATTGTGCAATTCTCTTCATCGTTGTCATTCTCTGGTGCCAAAATGCAGATTGCGACATTCGTATCCGGTGAGCAAAGATGGATATCTGTTGGAATTCATTGACAGTTTAGGCGCTCAATCTTGCTTCCTTTCGTATTCAAAAAATTGCCTCGTACAGTGCAGCTTTGCCAATCTTAGCTGGATTAGTGTGCTTCTCTTGATAAACCCCATACGTGCCCCTCTCATCCTCTTATATCAGATAATGCTAAACTCATTAAAGCAGAAGCGAACGCACATGACAATTCGAGTTCATCAAACATAGAAGCAGGAAATGTGACCAGAATTTGATTGTCCAATACAACAAGTCCGACCTTTAAGGCTGAACATTGTCCATCGAGCGATCAAGTGAAGATCAAATGACCAAATTGGCAGCAGTGATCCAAGCTCACAAGCTTGGATTATCTTAATGGCACTCTTTAACGGGACTGCCTAAATAGCCGAAAGCCTCTCAATTTTTCTAGAGAATACAAGGAAGCCTTTGCCTTTATTTCAAAGCACTCAAAATTTGGGAGCCGACGCCCAAACACAAGAATCCAAAAATTTGTTCAGATCACTGTAAGGCCACACCAAGTCATCCATCTCCAGCTTTCATAAACATGCTAAAAACTGCTTGAGGCCAAACTTGAACAAGTTGGCGGTAACACAAGATGTTGGGTACGAATTCGGGAATTACAGCTGCAGACTCAGAAATAACAAACACTAATGAAGGGCAAGTCTAATAGTGCAGAAATTTCTAATCAAATTAGAGTCTGCCCAAGCCGGTCTAACCAATATAATTCAATGTAGGCGTGTGGCTGTGAAGTGAACTTTTACACTTTCTGACACTGCAAATACTTTGTAGAAAGGTAGCGTCCCAGTTTGCCTTGCTTCCTTGCCCAGCTACCTTTCATCATGGGATCAGGTTATCTTCGATCCACTGAAGCATCAGACGATTGTCAAACACTAACCTGTTATACTCTAAAAGTAAGACCTCTAACATAAGATGATCAAGGATGTGAAAATCTGAAATAGATCGGTAAAATTTCATGTATTTCAAGAAATAAGTCCAAGGTTTCAGCACATTTTCTTATGACTAAGTTTAACAGATTGTCGTGCAATAGTGTAAAAAAAAACAGCATATGTCAAGTGGACTGTATGCCGCCCATTAAACACCGCACCAAGATTAGATCAGATCCATTACTCACAAACAAACAAAAAAATTCAAGTGCCACTCTCCAAATAAATTGTAAGTACGGCAATGAAACAGAAGTTTGAAAGCACCTTTTGGAATGCTAAGTTGCATCGCTCTGTGATTCCACTGTTCTCTTTCTAGAAAATTAAACAAATGGTTCTCACCCTGTTCCCGCCCACCTCTTCCATATTCTCATTTGCAATTGCCAAAAATGTGGAACAACTCTTAGCCGTCCGAATATAATTTCCTTTCCACAAAGTAAGAACCCCATTCCACATCTTCATGAATCTTGGTTTCAATATCCTTTTCGCTTGTTGTCTGTGCTTAAACCCAGACTGAATACACCCTGATATACCGCAATCACATATATCAACAGGATCATATCCTCAACTATTATTCACCAGAGACATTCAAGTTGAAAATCTTACTCGAGAACATTATTTAGACAAGATGATCCAAGTTCAATCCTTAACTCGCAAAACTGCAAGCAGGATGAAAATCACATCTTCATCTTTCAATGCCTCATGTAAATTCATATTCTTTCTTGGGAGGAATTGCGAGGCATCTTCAGATAAATGCTTCCCATGTATTCCACTCTCTAAAGGTTATTTCCCAGGAAACTATCAGTTAAGCAGCCAAGTACAAAGTCATGTGTATCCGATGACTAACCAAGCGACACTAAGCTAGAAATGTTCAGCAATAAGTTCATTCCAGCCAGCCTCTAACTCTCCGATCATTTGTTTTTTCCATCTAGAGTAAAAACAGCTCAAGGTACGGCTATATCGACACCCCGACAGAGAAGACTATCTCGAGACAAGCACGTCTCAACTGGTTAACAGTTATCTCCTCATCATGGAAAAGGGCTGTTCTTTCGCTGATACACAGAGCACTCCTGTATTCATATCTTCAAACACACAGTAGCATTCCGATCCCCATCGAAACATTCACTGAACACTCGATAGGGAGGCATTAAGGTATCTCCCTACATCAAACAAGTATACATACTCGTCGAATACCATAAACTCCCTGAACAATAAGGGTACATGCCCACAAGTCTGAGAAGAAATGGAAGATTTATTCCAGTAAATAATTGGACAACTGAAACCAATGTCGTTACAAATTACAGTGGGGGTTAGCAGTGCACTCTGCCAATCATCGCCGACCTCAAAATTTATCCCAAAAAAAAAAGAACTTGAGCAGCAAAAACGATGCAATACTCCAACACATTCAAATCACCACGGACTCGAACTTCTCCTGTACGGAATGAAACTTTTCCCCAAAAGCAATCATCACTTGAGCAATTTAACTTAGGCCAAGATAGAATACGACCCTGAAAACTGAAACTCACTACTCGTGCGATTGAGAAGGCGGGATGAAATTGAGAGAAGACAACCCGGTGGTGCCGGGGCTCTTGAGCTGATCGAGCTGCTTCTTGCCGCGGCGGAGCAAGTACTCGATGTAGAGGAAGTTCTTGCGGTCTACCTGGTGGGCGTTGCGGCGGAACTCGGAGGAGACGATCGAGTCGATGCGGCGGCGATCGTCGGGGGACTTGGAGCGGGCAGCCCGGAGGAACCCACGGTAGAGGGCGAGCACCTGCTTCTGCATCCCGGAGAGCCTCCTCGGTGCGTTCGCGCCACCCATTTGTCTCTCATTTAGGGAGGTCGACTCGCCAGAGTTTCAGGCCGAGAGAGAGAGAGAGAGAGAGAGAGAGAGAGAGGGAGAGAGTGGACGGACTCTGTTGGAGATTGAGAAGAGAAGTGGAGAAGTATCCGGCGACCTCTTCAGAGCTGGAGGCGGTTCTGGCAAAGGATACAAAGTGAATTTGATCGTTTTCCCTTCCGGGTTTTCCTTTTTGATCGGCAAAAGGACACCGACAATTTTCATGCGCGGCGCTAATTTTAGCGTCAATTGTTTTTTTAAATTATTTAAATATCAAATCAGAGAGAAAACGATTACTTAAATAAATGAAAACCGATTAAAATCGACGTTGTCGAAGAGGGTTTTTCTCTGCCTCTGCCGCCGCCACTAACCTCTGCTGAAGCAGACCTCCTCGAGGGAAGGAGAGAAGCCTTTCTCTCTCTCTCTCCCTCAAACACACACACACCCACCGGCCGCCGTACGAGCTTTGATGCCACAGCAGGTTCATCTTTAGAGAATTGGCCCGTCTTTGCAAGCAGTACCAAGTTAATTCACTTTTCAAATTTTCTTATTTTACATGCTTTGTCGAATTCGCATATTTATCTTGAAGTTATGTACTCTGTTTGTCATATGAAATGAAGATTTTCATTCCGACCCAAAAAAAAAAAGTGCCAACGATGAGAAATTCCAATCAAAAAATATACGTGACTTTTATATTTAAAAAAAATTAGTGCCACGTCATTTATAATTTTGAAATAAGTCCACGTGGACTCCACGTGGCAATTTTCTTAAGAAAAATAAGTCCGCGTGGCATTTTATTGTGAGTCCACTTGGAATTTTATTTAAAAAATTCAATCTTAAACTAAAAAAATAAGCTAACAACTAAAAAAAAATTAAAATTTTACGACATACGATGTAAATGAGCGTGAAAATGCACAAGCAGAGATCATTGCCAAATTTAATAAAAGAGAGAAAATATGATCATTTACTTTTGCGACTACGAAAAGTTTTGTTTCTCATACTACTTTCATTGAACTTCAATAGGAACCGTAAAACTACGAAGAAGAATGACTTTTTACTCTCTTTAAGCTTTCATAGACTTTTAACGTGAATCACAAAGCTACAAAGGAGAAGAAGTTTAGACTCTCTCACCGTGAGTGCATGTACGTTATAATAATAGAACTAGAGACTTTGCGATTAAGACACTCAATATTGAAAGAACGTACAATAATATGTAAAGATCAATATAACTGTGAGATTTTATGGGATAATTAGAGGGAGTGGACACGGAAAAAATTGAGTTATTAAATGGAAGGAAAATACCTGCATACAAAGTTCGCGTAAAATCATGTCCGACAATCTTTACGATAATAATCCGACATAAACAACACGGTAGTGTTGTGCGGGAAGAATCATGTCCACAGTTATTATGTCGTAAAATCACGGAATCAAAATGAAAAATCCTCGTCACTTTAAAATAACCTTTATGTCCAAAAAAAAAAAAAAAAAACCACCATTATGAGGGCGAGTCGCGACAGCTGCTGGTTGCTACACGGTGTCCACTCGCTGCTCGCTTCCCACTTGCTGAGAATCGACCCCGTGCTCGAGGAGCAGGAGGAGCTTTTCCCTCTCCCACTCGAACAAGTTCGCGTTGCATCCACCCTCGAATCCGACCCGTTCCGTCCGAGTTCTCCTTGTCGATCGAGAGAACTCCACAGAACCTCGCTTGTTCCAGCGCCACTTCTACTGCTAGATCTTCGCCGGCTCCTCACCGCGAGGCCGCCGACGGAAAATGCCGCACGGCCACAGCCGTCTGGGCGCCGGCGGCCGCTCCACGCCCTCGCCGCCCTCTTCGCCGCGGTTCCGCCAAGGCCGGAACAAGAGCTCCGGCGGTGGCAGGGGGGCGAAGAAGAACCTGGTGGAGAAACTGGTATTGGTGCTCGTATCGGCGGTTTTTAGGCGGAGAGGCGTGCTCTTGTTCGCGCCGGTGTTGTACATTACTGGGATGGTGTTGTATATGGGGTCTTTCGGGTTCGACGTCGGGGTGAGGAGGAATGCGGGCGGTCCTGCGCCTCCGGGATCGGTGTACAGGAGTCCTCAGGTCTTCGAGAAACTGTGGCCTTTGATGGAGAACGAACGCAATTCCAGCTTTAACGCGGTAACGGTTTTGTGCTTTCTTTCTAGAGCTATTGGCTTTAGTCAGACTGTCGGATGCTTTCTTAAACGAGTCGTCCATATTGGTGCTAACTGGCTAAGTGATCAATCCGTGCTGTTAGTTTGTCCTTTGCCCTGCTTTGCTTGTTGATTTTGATCCTCTCTCTTTTGAGCTACTTTGTTGACTTAAATCCTGTAATGGAGAAGCGAAACTGACATTAGCAGAGCTATGCTGATGCTGTGGCTGCTGCTGCTGTTTGGAGACACTTGTTATCTGTTACAATTTTTGTAAGTATGTGAAGATCCTTGCTGAAAAATTGCTTTGGAGAGAACCTTTGGTTGCTTGGTTCTGTAAACTATGGCATTCTCGTGGTAGGCTAGGTTACATTTAACTTGCTAACCTCTTACTAGTCGGCTTAGAATTGATTTAGCGGTAGATCTCACAAGAGAGTAATTTTTGTTTCTACGTTTATGCTTGAATGTAATAGGCTGTCACACAGAGAAAGTTTGAATGTCACAAAAAGGATGTTGCATTCTTCCATGGGATGAAGTGAATAGTATGTGGAAGACATCTGCAGTTTGCAGTCGAATTATTAAAGTTACTATTCACTGTGATTGTAGCTGAAATCTTGTCATTTCAAAGCATGATCTGTCTGATCTCTACAGCAATGTAAATTATTTAGCTGATCTCTTGTTACACTTCATGCAGTTGACAATGGCATGGAGTCCAACATTACATCAAAGTTGGAAGCCTTGTGGTAGCATGACCATCTCTCAAACAGGTTGGACTTTCTGTTGACATGGTTTAAATTAAACATCTTTCTCGATAAGTTGATTATGAGATGTGTTTCTGTGCTCGGGTTAGCTTTGATAACCCTTATGACAGTGCGCTCTTAATGCGTGTGATAATCCCCTAGTTCCAATGCTAACCACCTTGTTCGTCATCATATATGCAGCATAAGTCTTAGCCATAAGGATATTATGCAATGGCACAAGCATGCCTGCAGATACGCTCATATATTGGTGTTTAAATTTCTTGCTTGTTTGTGTGTCCAAAAATGCTTTTCCAGTTGAAGAGAAATGTGTTGTATTATGCTTGCAAATATCACTGCAAACAACTCATTAATAGTGTTTTTCTGCTACTAGGGTCCAAAGAATTGGCAGAATCAAATGGTTTCCTTATAATTGAAGCAAATGGCGGGTTGAACCAACAACGCTTGTCGGTGAGTTCTCATCAACTTTAGTAATGTTATGCATCTTTGATACAGTTTATAAATTGTATTGTCCCATCTCTTAGTTCTAACATTAATGCAACATAGAGAGTTGGCGAGACTTTCTTAATGAGGGATCACACACTCTTGTCACCTTTCAAGAAAACAAAACCTGTCTATGCTTTCTTTTACATTTATGGCTATCGCGATAGGGAAGGTTAATTGTATGTGTGCATGCATGGAAAAAAATGAAGCTTAAATTGGTTATTTGTCTGGTCATGCAAGACTCTCTGTATGTAGTCTTCGACAAAAGAAAGAAAATTTAAGCTTTCTACAACATTGCAAGGTTTCAAAGCGTAGAGTGAATGGATGCAATTCACTATCATGTCTTAAAATGGTAGTTTTTAGTTTTAGATAGCAGGCTTTGCTCGAGTCATGGCTCCTATCGCTTTTTCTGCCAATCTTATCTGGAAAAATATTTTATTGAAGTAGATCAAATCCTCCAGATTTGCATGCAAATGGCTATTGGGAAGTTTGAATCAATTGGCCACTTTGCAATGACAAGAATTTGTTAAGAATGGAGATACTTATTGGCTCTGACGAAGACTAATAATGGCTAGCCTAGTATTCTAGTCCGGTAGGTTCTTGCTTGGTTGGTATGAATTGAGCATTGTATGTCCGAGTATGGTTTTATGTATTTTGAGTATTGATAACTCATAGGGAACTTTCTCCTGTTAGGTTTTGCTCTTCAGAATAGTGTGCGGCCACATTGAGCTGTTAATACGAGTCCCTGGCCCGTAATCTGAGTACTAATGCCGAACTGTAAATATACACCTGGATAAGTTGAACTGTCGAATGTTAATTGCATAAGACCTTGTAGTAGTTAAACTCTTGCTGTATGTCTTCTATCTCTGCATTGTAGCCGATATAGTTGTCGCCAATGAAGATTCATCTCTCCTCATGGCAGATATGTGATGCAGTGGCAGTAGCTGGACTGCTGAATGCAACTCTGGTTATACCTATTTTTCACCTGAACAGTGTTTGGCAAGATTCCAGGTTATGATTGGTTTTTACTCCAGTGTATAAGCATGCATTAGGTATTTCAGTGTGGTTCTTCATATTCAAATAAAGCAGAACATTGCTGTTTTGGAACCTATTGTTTAGGGATTTTCAAGTTCTGTCTATCTATATGTGTGGTCGTGGACCATTAATAATGATTCTTCTTTAGAGTTCAGTCACTTAATTGATCCACTTTCTAAGTGAACTTACAAGCCTTCTGGCAAGGTAAAAAATGAACTTAGAAGCTCTGATGTTGAAATTCTGATCACTGGCTGACATACTGCATCAATTATAAACTTCTGTGGAGTATCTCCTTAAGTGAGATCATGATAGCTTCTAGTTTCACACAGCTTTTAGGCAATGGTCCTCACATTTTGTAGCACAACAAGGTACAGAATCATAAACATTGTCACCGTCAACAAGCCTTTGATCAGTGAGATTCCTTAGACAAAATGAATTTCTCGTACCCAAATGCTTGGTGCATTAAAAGATGTTAACTAGCTCTCAATTATGCTAGTTCCTAATCTGTTTTATGGGTCCTGTCAGAAACCAGCAAAAGAAAGGTGGCATGGGCCGTTCTTACTCTAAAATAAGTGTACCTCAAACTTGATTGGTAGGGCACGATCTTTTGTTTCTCTTGCTGAGTTTTGGGGTTTGACCTTTTCAATTTGTTTAGTTGGGTATCTTGGTTATTCAGATCTTATGGGGTCTCTGTGTTCATCTACCACGATATATGATTTTACGTCTATAAGCAGGGGTGGAATAAAAAAACATTTAGGTTGATGAGTTAGAGTGTACTAAAAATCCTATCTTGTAGCATGACATTTGCAATAATCTCTATGCAAATTACGGTGCTTCAGAACTCCTTTTTTCTTATGCGAAGCATGCTTTACTTCAAAAGGATCAATGCATCATTAGGAAGCGACACTTTCTGTTCTATCTATTCTATAATTTTATGAATCAGGACATCACTTCTAGGTTGATTTAAGAGCATGTCATCATAGCATTTATGTGCTCCGAAATATGGAAACCTCACAACTTGTTCCTTTTGTTTGTTTCAGCAACTTCTCAGACATATTTGATGAAGATTTTTTCATTGATTCTCTCAAGAATAATGTAAAGATAGTCAAGGAGCTCCCAGAAGATATGCTTCAGCGATTTGACTATAACATAAGCAGCATAGTAAATTTGAGAGTAAAAGCATGGTCCAGTCGTAACCATTATCTTGAAAAGGTCCTTCCAAGGATGAAGGAACTCGGGTATCTGCTCTGGCTCATCCTGCGATGCTAACTTTTTCCTCTGAAATCTTTTCTTAGCATAACTGACTCCATTATAGCTGTCACATATATAATATTCACTTGGATTGTTGTTATCTGAAGAACTGCAGCAGGATCCGATATGCCTTCCTAAATGTTCCTGATTAGGTGAAGAATCCATAGAGTTTTATGCTAGTGGTGGGCTGTATAGCCTGTATTATCAGCTCTTAGGGATGATAAAATAACACTAAAGTCCAATGTACGATATCCATCCTGCATCCAGGCCAAATACCCTGTTTTCACTCTAATAGTTAGTCCTTGCGGATCTTTCTTGCTATATTATATGCACATCTCGTGGGAAGGATTTAACCGAAATCATGGTACGACTTTCATCATTGGGTGAATTGCATACACATCCCCTGTTGCTCAGAACCGATGCTTTACCTTGTATGCGTGCTGAGACATGCACCGGTTTGTTTAGTGATGCTTACAAATTTATGATCAGCTGAAATGTCTGGAAGTGAGAGAAAGAAATCTGTCAACCAATTGTACATGGAGCAAACTGTCTTATACTTGGAAAGAAGTGGGCAATTTAATATGCAAAGGTAGCGCTGGAAATCCTTTGTATGCTATTTTCTAGCTTTAACCATTCATTCCTTCGTGATAAATCACTCTTATTTTTCATGACTGTATCACTTAGGCTCCTAAAGCTTTGTCTATTTTTATTACAAGAGACTTATAAATGATTCAGGATAGGCAACTTGTGTGCAAGTCCAACTATCCACCTTGAACATGCATACTTTGGACAAGGTTAATCTGAACATTGTTCGCTGGTGTGCACTGTCTGCATAGTCATGTACAGGAGATCTTGGTGGGGCAGTTTAGAAAGCAAGGCAGTTTCAAACAAGAGTTTAGTTCTTTTCTTAATATTGTTAGGGCCTGTTTAACCAGAACAAGTGAAAATGGGAAGTGACATATTTATCGGCAGCTATGGTGAAAATCAAGCTGCTGTCACTAATGAATGTGCTTTGGCGCAATTCCTGTGGACCTAATGGCTACATTATTTTATCAGAATTTCTATGGCCCTTAGTTCATATATCAGCGGACTTCCCTTTCGGTATTCATGCCGGAGCGTCTTAGTTTAGTATGTCTTGCAGAGCATGCTGAGCCAAGAACCTGTAAGGATCTTAATAAAGATTGCAAAATTTAACCAGAACAAGTGAAAATTGTTTAGCATCCACTTGTATTAGGCAGTATGGTTCTTGGGGCAATGTTTTGAGTGGTTAATTTTCTTTCAAGAAACTTCTGTGCACTTGTTAAGATACCATCTCAGTAAAATCCCGTTAACAATTATTTGGAAAATCGTTGTAGGACTTTCAGTCTTCTAAGAAAGTAAGAAATGTGGGTAAGACATTATGATGGGAAACAAAATTGCTGCACTCACATTTGCATGTACCAATACTACTGACTTTGTCCAACATGAGAGATATGTGTGTCGAGTAGAAAATAAATTGTTAAATTGTTTAGAGAGTTAAATGAATTGATTTCAGTATCTTAAGTAGTTAAACCCTTTTCGGAAAAACTTTATATATATGCTTTAACGTATGACAAATTGCTTTAAAATGGCGAAATCATGATATTCTATTAAAAAATAAGCACGTGTGATTATTAGGTTTGTTAAGAAGTGTATAGTCTGTCTATTCTGAAATTACACGAGGTATTGCATTTGTTTAAATGCACGATTCGATTCTGCTGCCCCATAAAGCACACATTGTTACAACGCTCAAATTATTGAAAGACTTCACAGGCCTGCTGCCTATATGCAATGACAAGGATAATGTAGTTCTATACGATAGGATAAGGTAACACAGCAATCAAATAAAGAGGGTATAAAATCAAACAAAAGCAAACGCATATCCCACCCAAGGAAAGACAAATTCTTACATTGTGGTCTCCAAGAAAATTGTGGGACCTGTAATTTCAAAGGTATGTTTTCATTGCATATACAGATAAACATGCAAACAGATCATGTAGAGAAAATATTAGACTTCGGTTTGTATAAAACAGGTTGCATGAGGGAAGGAAAAATACATGTGTCAGTTTCTAACTGCAATTCAAACATATGAAAGTGAAGAGAAATGGACTGACATGGATTGGATTCCCTTCCTTCTTTCGTGATAAAAATGGAGCAATTGGATTGCTTGGTTAACTCTATGCTCGATTATCTAATTTTTGTTTTGAGTAGTGACAATTTAATTCTGAATTTCCAACTCCGGCTCCGTGTCAATTTGAATTCCACAAACTTCTTCCTACTGGAGTGAAAGGGTTATTATGGCGTGAAGAATCAAGGGTTGAATTGCTGAAGGAATTCCATTGGATTACCTTCTACTCATTATTTTGATGCAGTAATGAACTACTCAATGAAACGTAAAAAAAAGATGAATAATTTGACCATTCGACTCTTCCTTGTCTCCCCTTTCAGTTCTGTTTTTTTTCCTCAAACAAAGAATTAGAGGCCCACTCAGATAACCCTTCAAGAAAATAGATTACATATTACATTTAAATAGAAAATACAATCTTTGAAGTGTGCCTCATTAATACGTGAAAACCCTCTTATATATACGTACATATACGTACGATTATATATTTCTGCACTAACTTAAAAATGTATGATTATTTTGTCATAAAATCATGTATATGTGTATAAAAATAAAGGGACATGACCCCACTCAATTGGATGAGTCTTATTCAATAATTAAAAGAAACATCATATATTAATCACATATATTGAAGGAGAACACTAAAACAATATTCTCAATTGGTGATTTTAGCTTTGAAGACTATTCAAGTTACACGCATCTAATTAATGTGAAGGATAGGGTTGGTTCTAATTAGTGTATAGGGAAGTGGGAGAGAATGGAGTTTTGTATGAGGTGGCTCAACCACAAAGATCCATTCTACCCAACTTTCTTATTGTTTACAGATTTTGGTGGGTGAAGATGTTAGATGCCCTATATTCACTGGATGATCATGACAAATGGACATTTACAATAGTTTCACATTAAGAGGCACATTATCTGTGTTGAGGCATTAATTATCAGCTTTAAGCAATTGTCACCTGTACCAAAATCAGCTTTTTATAAACCTTTTAAATATCTTTCTCCGAACCACAATGCTGGGATGGCGATGCAGATAACTTATGTTGTTCTTCTTCATTTTACAGAGCTGTGCGCATTGCCCCCTTTTCCAACAGATTGGCAAATGCAGTTCCTTCACCTGTACAAGGTCACAGATGCTTAGCCAATTTTGAAGCGCTGAGGTTCGCAGAACCTATCAGAGTTCTTGCTGAGAGGATGGTTCAAAGAATGATTAGGAGAAGCTCAGAAGGTGGGGGCAGATATGTGTCGGTGCATCTTCGATTTGAGAAGGTGCTTCTCCTCCCTTTCCTTATCACTGTGGTGCACAAGATTATAACACATAATCTTAGATGACCAAAATCTGAAACCTTTTTCTTGCATAAGGATATGGTTGCCTTTTCATGCTGCAAATATGATGGTGGAGAGGAGGAGAAACATGAAATGGATATTGCTCGAGAAAAAGGCTGGAGAGGAAAATTTAGGAGAAAAGGAAGAGTGATAAAACCTGGGGCAAATCGAATGGATGGAAAATGCCCTCTTACTCCACTGGAGGTACTTTCTGCATCAACCTTTATAAGTTGATTCATATTTTCCTATAATTGAGTATCATTTTATGTATTATCTGATTGTTGTAGTTCCTTTGGATGGTTAGTTTTCCCCATCATCAGAACTATTTATTCCAAGTTGCCCAGACCTCAATGGCTAAATCAGAAGCGTGGTAGAGTAGCCAAAGTTTCACGAATTCATGTGGCAGGCGATTTGTAGCTTGAATGCTACGGTTGACTTTTTTATGGCCATAACATTTTACTTAAACCATCTAAAGTTCATATTTAGGATTTGGAGCTGTAATCTCCTGGCAATGATGAGGACATTTCATTTTTTAAGCCATTATCAAAGGCAATTGCTTTACGTTTGGCAGAAAATTTTGCCTGTCTTAGTGCTTTGGGCATTTGGCTATGGGATTATATAAGTTTTTTGAATTCATGCATACGTATTGTTGAAATATTGTCCTACATCACTTGATAATGGGTCCTATATACTCTTTACATTCATGTGGTCTCCCTCCACCTATCAGCTTAAGCTTTTGGGTTGGACTTTCTACGATGGTATCAGAGCCACCAACTATTTTAATAGTTTAAGCTGATAGATGAAGGCGTGGTTTAATATTTAAATTTTCTCACGCAGATAATACATAAGAGAGACTCCAGGTGGAATACAAAATAGTGCAAGAAAGGGAATAAAACTGGTGAAATATGGAGGAAAATAGTCTTATAGGCTTGAGTATCTATGTGCTGAAAGCTGGATGTTTGTCTTTCTAAGTTAAGAGTAATGAAATCGATGTCATCCCTAGGGGAGTTCCTGCATATTGTTTTCTTCCATTCAGAATTCCTTTCTCACTCTCTAAGTGTTCATCACTGGATGACCTTTAATATGTGCATTACCAGTCAAACAATTATGTGGTCCATTCGATCATATCTGATGCTGGTGTAATGGTAAGCGTGTGTGGGACTTTCGGATGTGCCTTTTGCTTTAGAATTATCACATTAGGTAATTGTCTTAGTGCTTTTCGACTCTTACTTTCTTTCCCCAACTCTTCTGGAGTTAGAAGCAGGTTCTACTATATGTATTTGTGTCGTGATGGATAGGCTTTGAAGGATTGATGGGCTAATGAAAAGAATCCACATCTATTTAAGCAGCTCGGCCCTTCCTTCTGTTAGGGTTTTTCATAGTTACCCGATGATCCTGTAACAACAACGCCTACCTAAGACGGAGTTGTCGCTTGAATGTGCCTCCTTCGTGATACCTGTTTTAAATTGCTTTTTGGTGCTCTACTATCCAATGTCATCACTTTGAGATACGATACTTCTGAGAAAAAGCTTTTTTCTTGTATTGAATTTTTTTGTCTTTTTCAAGGTATAGTTGTCTAAAACCATTTCTCATAAATGAAATCTTTCTCTAATCCATGCAGGTGGGCATGATGCTTAGGGGCATGGGTTTTGATAACACCACTTCAGTATATGTAGCAGCAGGAAAAATTTATAAAGAAGAAAAGTTTATGGCCCCTCTTAAGTTGATGTTTCCGTACCTACAAACAAAGGATACCCTTGCCACTCCCGAGGAACTTGCTCCATTCAAGGTATCATCATGGCCTCCATCTGAGCTCTTTACTAGATAGAAATTCAGAGCAAATAATAGGATGAAGAAATTCATTTCATAAGATCTTTCTGATGTAGGGCTTCTCATCTAGATTGGCAGCTCTTGATTATTCAGTTTGCCTTCATAGTGAGGTATTCGTGACAACCCAAGGTGGAAACTTTCCTCACTTCTTGATTGGCCATAGACGGTACTTATTTGGAGGCCATGCCAAGACAATTAGGCCCGACAAAAGGAAATTGGCATTGTTGTTTGATAACCCCAAAATCAGGTTCCATTGGATTCAACTTCCTTTCTCTTTCTACTTGTTCCCTATCGTTTTGGTTAATGCTCCTTGGTTGTATCCCTAAACAGAAGGGTTCTTAAGTCAAATTATATGTCAAATTATCTCACGTTTTCACTACTGAAGCAGTGGTCTAGTTGGAAGGTGGGGGTTGTGGGTCAGAGGTTCATTTGGATACAATCTGGGTTGAATTATGTATCCTTAATCTAGTTGAGGAATTATTTCCTGTTCTTGTGTTGAAACTTTGAATGTAGAATGGTGAAGTTGATTCATGTTTGGCTGTACCGTGCTTTAAGAATAACTTAGATGCTTTTTACTGGTAAACAATGGAGATATCTGCTTAAGATCCATTACCGCTGAGCCGATACGAGAATTGCAACTTAGCAGTTAATTAGCCATGCAGGTGAGGAGAAGAAGTATAAATTTTCTTTATTTTTCTACCTATAAAACCGATATTTGTCAGTTTTTCTGTTAGAAATAGTGGTGCTAAAATTATTTAGGGATGTGTGTAAACTTTATTGATTATCAAGGATTCTATGGCCAACATTTAATGACACTTCAGCTGGAATAACTGCCAGTTCCATCTTTTCATGGTAAACACCAACTGAAGGGACATTAACAGAAATATCTATTTTTCCGATTTATGGCAAAATGGGGCCTTAGGTGAAAAGCACAGCCTGAAAGGGGCTTATTGCATGGTTTCCACTGTTCGGTGTAGGTTAAGGACAGAATCTAATAGCTACACTTCCTCCGTATATCTCCAGATTTTATTTGTGTAAGTATGTCTATCAATTGATGGGATAATATGCAAGCTCTTCCAGCA
Organism: Lenwebbia sp. NSW1173648; assembly: GCA_029784005.1. NCBI lineage: Eukaryota > Viridiplantae > Streptophyta > Magnoliopsida > Myrtales > Myrtaceae > Lenwebbia > Lenwebbia sp. NSW1173648. Next base: position 24,315,742 of record JARCGZ010000009.1, on the reverse strand, counting down.
TCATGCTCACAGAGCACATCTTGCAGGTGGGAGAATTTCAAGCGCCAGATGCAAGATATGCGTCGCCGAAGTCATGTTAAGGGAAGTGAGCTCAGAAAGCCTGGGGGCTCACTATACACTTTTCCCATGCCAGATTGCATGTGTAAGCAAAACAAGATGAGACATAAACAGTGATACAAGAATAACAATCATCTGAAATATTGTAAGGATGCATGTCCTATAGGTTACGAGTTTATCACTCGTTGTATCTTATAAAGTATCACACAGTGATTTTGTAAATGTCAATTCTTTTATCACAAGGGAACGGCTAATTTTTTATTCTCTCCAACTCTTTTTGGCCACCGTAACTGCTCTTCCAAGTACATATTCTTTTATATTTTAGATAGTGCCCCTGAAATTATGGGTCCTGAAAATGATTGGAAGATGAGAAATTAAAGTTACTCATCGTATAAAAATAAAGTGGCGTGGCTTGTCCCTTGTGTAGATTGAGGTGAGCCCGTGTTCTTTTCTTGTCTATCTAACAAATGCCTGTAGGTTGCATGCTGTTTGCTTAGATCTGCTATCTGTCTGAGAGCATGGTCATATCATCAGAGTTGCAATGGAATGACCAAGTCATGTACTTTATGTAACTGGAGGACCCACTTGTAGATTATTCTATAAGTTTACTGGATTTTCATTGTGATTTTGCTTTCTACTTTGTCTTACTCTTTGATGATGCTTTTACTCTATCATTGTGAGTCATGACAGGTTTTAAATAGCCAACCCAGGTGCATATTCTGCTGCCGTGCCGTAGACATTAGCGCACGAGAACACACAGATACGAATAGCAATCCGCTCTCTTTCCGGGAGATGAGCAGGGCCTATCAGTATCAGATATGTTATCGAAATGTGAATTCGCCAGTTCAATTGGGTTCTGAGAAAAGTCGAAAACGTCTCACGATAGTGTAAACTGATTTTGAGAGAGACTTTTCTCTGGTCATTTTTTCGTTTTTGTTTATAGCATGGATAGATGGGAATATTGCCTCTCCATCTCTAAGGGATTTTTTACTTGATGGAGTCAACCTTTCATCTCGTCCTGATGGAAGTGGTGATGTTGGGATTTTCTGTCTGATGTCATTTGGCTAGAAGTATACGGGGATTTAATCGAATTATGGTTTAATGCATGACATGGACCTCAAAAATTGTAGAATGTGCAGTGAACAGTCGGCCAAGGAGTGACGTCTTTGCCTTGTGCCTGCCCTGCCTGGGAAAACTTCAGCTTTTTTTTTTGGGTCAGAAGGGAAACCTTCAGCTTACACGTAACAAAGTAGGCGCAACAAGTTAAGTGCGTCTGCCTAATTCATTAATCCAATGTAACTCTCTCTCTCTCTCTCTCTTACATGATTCATAAATACATGCATGTATACTCTCTTTCTTTGGATTATATCCCTTTTGTGAGTGAACCTCTTTGCCATTTTATTCGGACTGACAAAAAAAAATTGTATTAGAAATCCTAAAACTTGTCAGAAAGTGCAATTGAGTCCTAAAATTTTCAAAAAGTGCAATCAAATCCTAAAACTTGTCACGAAAGTAAGTCCTAAAATTTTTAAATGGTGCAATCAAGTCCTAAAACTTGTCACGAAAGTACAATCGAGTCCTAAAACTTTTAAAAAGTTCAATCAAGTCCCCTAAAACTTGTCAAATTGATGAAATTAAAGTCATTACACTTTCGTAATAAGTTTTAGAACTTTCAACGCACTTATCAAAAAAAAAAAGCAAATTGGAAAACTATTGATTCATTAAAATGAGGGATACATTGGAAAGAAATACCTTTCCTTTTTAGCCTCTTGTTCATTGTCGTAACCTATCACCTTTAAAACAAAAAAAAACAAAACCTAACACCTTTTTGGAGGCTCAAGCTTCTGTTTCTTGGCCAGAATTCTTGGCCAAATTTTGGGTTGCCCAATCTAAACCTGATAAGTCTGGAGTACATCTTGAACCCCACCTACATCCAAGCCAGGTTCTTAACCACACTTGAAGTCAACAGCTGCTCGATTGTACCTGTTTGGCTTAAATAATTTGGAGGAATAGATATATCAATACAAAATAAACGGCATAAGGGCACTTCAAGTATCAAGATTTGTGTACGGAACTCACTTTGATGTCAATATTTTTTTTTTGGATCACTTAAGTACCAAATCGGAGAAAAAATGATCACTTTAGTACCAATGGTGAGAAATTCCGACGACCACACTGGAGTTAGCACTTCAATAATCGTTTTAAAAAAAAATGGCACTAAAGTGATCCACAATCACTTAAGTGCCAAATCGGAGAAAAAACGATCACTTTAGTTCCAACGGCAAGAAATTCCGGCGACCTCACCGGAGTTAGTACTTAAATAATCGTTTTTAAAAAATATATATTGGCACCAAAGTAAGCGTTGTACACAAATATTGACACTTGAGGTATCCTTTTGCCCAAAATAAACTATGTAATCACCCCAATGAGCTTTCTTTACTGTTCGAATGTTATTACCTAAATCACTTTAGGAAAATACTGATGTTGTACGATGAATGAGGCTTGAGTTCTGAGGAACCTATCTGCTGAATCCAAGCACGTCTCCATTTCTGCATGTCTTACCCAAAAAAAAAAATATATTCAAGTCAGGCTCAATTCTTTTGAGGGCTTTTTCCTATTTAATACGGCTGATTCATCAAAAACACGAAAGAGGTAATTTTGTGCTGCCCTTTTGCTAGTTCTCAACACTAGCCATTCCAAACCAAACATCCAAACATCCAAAGCTCGTTTCTTGTGGATGCTTTGCTTTGACTCTCCAAAAGTAGTCATTCAAGAACGAGGAACAAACAAGGAAAGGTAAATTCCCTTTTTGTCTCTTTCCTTCCAAAATCAATCTCTCTCTCTCTCTCTCTCTCTCTCTCAATAGTAGCATAGCGCCGTGTCGGTGTCTGACGTGGCGCGCATTTGTCTAGACGGATTGACACGTGGCCAACGTTTTACGATTATATAGAAGCATATGAGAAAGTTAATGTGGCCCTTTTTCCTTTCACATCTACTTGGGTTAGACCCAAATGAAGTCTTTCGAAAAGGTCACTAACCGGGTCCAATGCAATTGACCCGGTTCCCCTCATCCCTTTTCCTTTCCTCCTGACTTTTGAAAATGTCATTTCATTTTCGTCCCTGTTTTGATTGGCGCACCATGTAATCCGTGTGTGTAAACCAGCTGGAGGGAAGGGCCTCGCGATTCAACCGAGCCCACAGAATATTCCACGTGGCAAAACATTTGATCCCGACCTCAATCTTTTTTCACTTCTCATCGATTTTCTTTCCTTACCCGGTTAAATTACAAACGTGGATATCGTGGATCCCGAGTGGACCCCATATACGAAATCGTAAAATCAATGGTTGTCATGCGCTGAATCTACTAAATAAGATCTTGAGAACTATAATCTCAAATGCACTAGAAAACATCAAGAAAACTCATCAAAAATGTCTTAAACATGTATTGTAATTGTATCAATTCAATCTTAACCTCTCTCTTTTTTCTTATTTGTGCCATTTCAGTCGATCGATGAGACAAGTTACTGGATAATATGTGTGCCGGGGGCGTGGGCGGGTGTAGCCAATCCCAATTAAGAAGACGGCATAAAAAAAAAAAGTCTTATAATCTCCAATGATATGGAATACAAAATACCAATTTCACTATGTATTGATACGACTTGAAGCATCATAGACCATGACCTTCGAATTTCTCAGACTCCATTATTAATATTTAGAGATAGAGAGAGAGGGAGAGGGAGGGCGCGTGGCCATGTATGTGACGTGAAAAGTAGAGCTACCTACCTTATCAGAAGGAGAAGCCCTTTCTCTCGTGTTGTGACCACTTGTCTTTCTCATCAAATCGGTCAAATCTATCTCTCTCTCCTTTTCCTCTTCCTCTTCCTTCCCTTCCTCAAAAGGGGCAACCAGGATCGAGTCTATTGGCTCATTTCCTCTCTCTCTCTCTCTCTCTCTCTCTCTCTCTACCCCCACTTATTTTTCAACACTCAAGAGAATCAAATCCCCATTCCCTCTTCCCTCCGTCTCTCTCTTTTAGCGGTTCTCGACCACCATGGGACGATCCCCTTGCTGCGAGAAGGCGCACACCAACAAGGGCGCGTGGACCAAGGACGAAGACCAGCGCCTCATCCACTACATCCGCCTCCACGGCGAAGGTTGCTGGCGTTCCCTCCCCAAAGCTGCCGGTACGTACTTCCAAAAGATTCATATCCATATTCTCGTTTTCTTTTTGGTGTTGCCTGGTGGGTTCTTGTTCTTGAATGGCTTGCTTGCTCGCTCCAGGGCTTCTCAGGTGCGGCAAAAGTTGCCGTCTCAGGTGGATTAACTACCTCCGCCCCGACCTCAAGCGCGGCAACTTCACCGAGGAAGAAGACGAGCTCATCATCAAGCTCCACAGCTTGCTCGGCAACAAGTGCGTAACCACCCCCCCCCCCCCCCCCCCCCCCCCCCCCCACTTCAAAATCTTTTCTTTTTCACGAGCCGTCTCGTGGGGGATCCGGATGATGATGATGGCTCTGTTTCTCGCTTGCAAGTTGGAACACCAACAACACCCCCCCCCCCCCCTTTCTGATATTTTTTTACTTAAAAAAGAGTTTTGAAATTTCCCCCATCATTTTCCAGATGGTCTCTCATCGCCGGGAGGTTGCCCGGAAGAACCGACAACGAGATCAAGAACTACTGGAACACCCACATCAAGCGCAAGCTCATCAGCCGCGGAATCGACCCCCAGACCCACCGCCCCCTCAGCTCTTCCGCCGCTCCTCCGCCCGCCACTTCCCCTCCCTCCTTGCCCGTCGCGGAAATCGACCTCATCAGCTCGAGCCTCGATCGCGAGCACAACGGCGACGGCTACTACGGCTGCAAGAAGCTCGAGCCCAAGACAGAGCCTCTCCCGGAAGACAACCACTGCACGACGAGCAGCGGCACTACCACCGACGAGGAGCTGAAGCCGCCGCGAAATCGACGGCAAGCCCAGATCGGAAGCGAGCTCAACTTGGACCTCTCGATCGGCCTGGCCCCATCTTGTCACGAGCTCCACCGCAACCCCTCCTCGGTGACTGCGAACACGGCAGAGTCTAAGCTTCAGGAGCTCCCCTACCCGTTCTTCAACGTGCAAACGCCCGTGACGACTGCGGCAGCAACGGTGTGCTTATGCTGCCAGTTGGGGTCTCGGAGCGGAGGCGGGATGTGTCGGAATTGCCAGAGCAACGACGGCTTCTTCGGATACTACACGCAGTTAGGTTCATAAAAGAAACCGAAAGATTTAAACTTTAGCTTGTAATAGTTCTGATTAAGTATAAATGCTCACTCACTTCTGTCACCTGCCTGAACTGAATCAAGCCCGCTACTGATTCAATTCTCTCTTTCTTCCTTTCTCACCCTTTTGTTCTTCCAACTTATTTTTGAATTTCCTGCTGACGATTTTCATTTTTGTTTCACTTGTTAAAAACTACCGCAAGGAACCAAAAAAAGACAGAGACATAAAGGGTTGTGTTCATTTGGTGAATCAAAAGATGAAAAGTAGGATCACCATTCATTTCAACTTTTGGTTACTTTGAATGAGCAAAGTCCTCGCAGATGACAGGGGATGACCCTACATTTACATCTTGATCTGTACATTCAATAAATTTCTTGCAAAAAATAAAGATCAAAGTCAAACCAACACACCATCGTTTGGTCCATGTGGGTTTATCATCATCTGCATGCTGATTGAAAAGCTTAGATTTTGGGATGATGTGATGTGGAAAAGTGATTCATCAGATCAGTCCCGGTGGGGCAAACACAGAGGAACAGCTCAGGCTTAAGGATATGTCAGAACCTTTTGTTTTAGTGACTGATGCGTTGGCAGAACTTCCTTCTTCGTTTTCTTTAATTTTTTTTGGAGAATTTCTTCTTGGAACATGAGATTTTATATCATTGATTGACTCATCCACGGTTATGTAGTGTATGTAACTTGTCTTAGTGGGAAAAGTTTGACACATCATGCGCAACCCTAATTTTAGCTTTTCGAGATCAGCAGGGTATGACCAAAAAGGTCTCCAATTGCTGCACATGGGATTTGCAGCTTGAACAACCCTGGTTTTCTCCAAATGCCCATCGCCAACACAACCCTTTTCAAACTATACAGCTCACTTCAACTTGAACTAATTTTGTTGTTTGTGAAGGATTTTCGATGCATTTGTTATTGAATCCCACTTCCATTTTGGGAGTTCAAAGCCTTATGATTAGTCCAATCTGAGAGCAGAAGTCAAACTTACATAAGTTTACAAGAATCTTTCAATCGAAAAATAGGCAGACCATGATCTTTGCCAAACCTACATAAGTTTCTTATTCAACTTATAAACTCTCGGAAAACTCGAATGGAAAATGCACTTTAAAATAATTCGAAGCTCGACCAATTTAATGTCGGATTCGATAGCCAGACCTTATGACTCTTAAGTTGTGTATGGGCAACATATGAGCAATAAACGATAGTCTCTAATAATTTCATTCAAATGTTGCGCATACGCAATAGTTAGAAAATGGAATGAACAAAAGCGTTGTGATTCAAAACAAAGATCCTCGCCAAATTCTCATATGAATCCAAACCACAATCTTACCAATAAAGAAAAGTTTGACTTGGTAGTTCTTCGTAGCACTAGACTAGGGCCCTCGTAAGAAAATTGAAGTTGGTACATGTTACCCAACAAACTTCATTAGTTGCTCAAGACAAGATGCATGTTCCCAGGACACACAAAAAGCAAAGAAGAATAGTGAAATTTTGGTGAAACTATTGTGAAACTCAACGCACCGATTCATACTAGGGGTGATCGGTTCCTAATCCGGTCCGGTCCGACTCTAGAACCGGAAATCAGATCAGGAGGATCGGTTCCCAATTTCAAAGATCGGGAATCATATCGGACGGGTCACTTTTTTTTTTTCGTTACAATCTGACCTTTATCCAAAAGCCAAGAGACCATTGAATAAAAAAAAAAAAAAAAGGGGGTATTGAATGTAGTTCTGCTCTGCCATTTGCGGAGCTTAATGCAAAATAAGAATGAAAAAGCAAAACATAAAGTTTTTTCAAAGATGCGTCAATTCAATCGGCTCACCGGCTTTCACATGGAATAAAACCTGCCTTTTGTCCACACCGAGCACTACAGAGAAATTATTAACAAAAGACTCGACAGCACAAACCAGAGGGTTCTTCAAACCATGGGTTAGTTCCACGTCTTCTAGAAACATTAGTTATGCAAAAAGCAGGAAAAATTATTATTCTAGTGTCTGAAGTTAGACCAACCAAGCAGCAACCACTAATCAGATGATGATGAATGATATATTATACAGTTAATACCACGAAAAATTTCAGATTGATACACATGTGATAAATTTATTCCAAATAATTTTTTTGACCATAAAAAACCCTAAACGATACACATGTGACAAATTTCACCATTCGTTATTTTCTGTTAAATTGGGTTAATATCAGGAAAAATTATTATTCTAGTGTCTGAAGTTAGACCAACCAAGCAGCAACCATTAATCAGATGATGATGAATGATATATTATATAGTTAATACCAAGAAAAATTTCAAATTGATACACATGTGATAAATTTATTCCAAACAATTTTTTTTACCATAAAAAACCCTAAACGATACACATATGACAAATTTCACCATTCGTTATTTTCTGTTAAATTTGGTTAATATCAGGAAAAATCTCAAATTGGTACATCAGTGACAAATCGGGGGGTAAAAATCCCAAACAAGTACACCTCCAACTCAGTAATTTGACCGTAAAATTTAACGAAGGAAAAATTTGTCACGGGTGTATTAGTTTGGAATTAAATTAGTTTGAGGTAAATTTATCGTATGGGTACAAATTTAGATTTTTCGTACCTCATATTATTTGAAGGACCACGTGTGTGGAGGAATCTCAATAGATGGGGTCCAAGGGGAAAATGATGGATATATCCCCACCTACACATACCAACTCCTTTCTAAAGCCAAAAATAATATGATAATAATGGTTAAGTACAGCTGATTGTGTGAGATTGAAGCTGCTAAGATTGAGTGTGTGTGGGGTCATTTTGGGGAGAATCACACGCAAGAAAAATTGAAAAACAATTGTGAATAAGAATTGATTTCCCGTGCTGGATGGGAATGTGAAGCATCTGTTTGATTGGAGGGGAAGAGAGAGAAGGCATGTGACATGTTTTGGATGTGTAGGTAGCCGAATCTGCTGCTCAAATATAATATGTAAAAAGAAAGGAACACGCAAGTGTAGGAGAAAACGAGCTGTTGGTTAGTTAAAGTTAGGTGGGGGGAAGTGGTGGTGGTGGTGGTGGTGGTGGTGGGGTTGATGGGTACTGTTGAGTCATGAGTGTACAGAGCCCACCATAAATATTGAGGTGTGGTTCATACTCTCCATCGATAGGAAAACACGGGATTGCATTTCCTGAATGCCAAAGGGCTTTTATAATTAGACCCCATATTTTATCGGTAATTTGGGCTTTGGCCCATGAATAGCTACTGCTATATGTCATCTCTTTCGCTTGTGATTGAGTGATGTAACAGAAAGGCGCGATGTGCTAATTATAGTAGAATCCTCTATTGGATGTAACCCTAGTTTAAATGTGAGCTAGGATCAACCTTGCGTTTCGATTTCTCTTTCTCGATTTTGATGATACTGTTGCGTCATGAGCGAAGAGAGACAGGGGAAAAAATACATAAATTACATTACGCAACATGTCGACGTGATATCTCATTAATTGACCGGCCGTTTTCGTTCGTTTTGAACGGCGAATTATAAGGAAAATATAGCTCCCGAATAGGGAAATCCTCAAATGATTTCGATAGCGCCGTGCGGAGTCGGTCGCGCTATCAACATAATATTCTTTTTTGAAGAGAGGAGGCAATGGGAATGGGATTCCTGAATTAATGGGCATGGGATTTTTCTTTTTCTTTTTCTTTTTTTTCCTTTTTTTTTTGTTTTGTTTTTCCTCATAATTATGTTATCCAACCAAAAATGAACCCTTTTTGAAGAAAGGCCCATGTGTGGGGTTTGGAAAAATGAAGCATCAAGCTCATTTGCTGTTGCTAGCTAAGCTTGCTTCCCCGCTTTCTACCGAATCCAACCGTCTTTTTTATTTTTATTTTTCCCCTCTTTAAAGTCAAACACACATGTGGGTACGTCGTCAGTTTCACAGTTTTACATTAATTAAGTGTTCCTTCAAGTGGGCAACATACTTAAACGTGAAGACTAGGAATTTTGCTACATGTTCATGCACCACACGCACACATGCTTTTCTCCATCTTCCTGCCTATATATGTCTTCCGACGATAAAGCCAAAGAACCTGTATGATAACCATTCTGATCTTAAAAATTGATTCTGATTATAATAATTTTTTCTGATTCTGTTCCCTGGATGAGTTTTAAAGAATCAGAACGTGTTTGATAACTGCATAAAATTTCTGTTCCTGGAAAAGCATTTGGTAACTGCACAAAATTTTTGTTCTCGGAAATAATTTCTCTTCCCAATTTGTGTCATTCAAGTCAAATAATTACGTAGTTACTTTGTGAAATTTCATCATATATTTTGAATTAATTGAAGATTAATTCATATCGATTCTCTTATATAACATATTGCATATAACATTTTTTCGTGCTATTTCGTCTAATTGCAGTATCATAACGAGTCATTTTAAGCTAAAAAAGAGAGAGACCATATTGAGTTAGTGTGCGATTTCATATTCGCTTGGGCCGTCTGAGGTCTATACCAAATCGCAATGAGGGAATATCAAATTTGATGTTAGTGTGATCGGTGGCATACGTATGTGTACATGCAAATGGAATCGCCACCAATCTTTGAGGTAGGTAAATCGAAAACCTTATCAAACGGTCAAGAGAAACCGTTCGATTCTACGCAACCAAAGAAATCTAGGGCCCGAGAACATGGTTACGTCGGTGTTTCCACCGACGCCTTTTCGACGCCGAAGTTAAGTGTTTTCTAAACGTGTTTCATGCAAATTTTCAATTCATTGTTAAACCTATGAGGTAAGCCAGTACTAAGTATTCACATAGATTGTTTTTGTCTTTTTCCAAATTTTCTAAAACTAGACTAAGTCTAAAATACCTAAACCTAGGCAAATCACAACCGATGAAATCAAGTGCGCAATCAAGGAATCATGGCATTGATAAATCACATCATAAAACCCTAATGAAGCCCAAAGGACTTGGAGAAATGTGGTTCGGGTTTAATTTCCAAGGTATTTATGATTTTCCTAAAAAATAACAAAATCTATGAAAATCTGGAGAATCTAGGCCCAAATTTATGAAAATGATGTCAAACTAGCATAATCTAAGCTTCTTCTATTTCTATGGATTTTCTGAAATTTTTCTGATTTTTAAAAAACAAATCCAATTTTTTTTGAATTTTTTTTTCTTGTCTTAAGTATTTTTCTTTAAAAATGAGACTTCATTCTGTTTTAGGTCGAGGGTAAAGTGAGAGATCTGCGACTTCATTTTGTTTTGTAATTCTCAAAAGTGATTCTTTTTTTCAGAACCAATTTTTTTTTTGTTCTTGTTTTTGCTCCAAAACTGTTCTCGGGAACAGAATCAGAATCAGAATCATTTACGTTATCAAACATGATTCTCATCATTTTTTTGTTCCAGAGAATAGAATTAGAGAACCAGAATGATTGCAATGTAGGCTCTAAGCCTATGCAGTTTTCCGAGGCACGCTCTTCATCGTGTGGTATTGTCGAATCCGATGCTTGAGCCAACGTGACATTACATAATCACTATACATGCGGAGTGTTTCCCTTCACTTGGTATTTCGGGATCGCCCCCGTGGTGTAAATACTACATGATAGACAAAATTCTCCATCTTCTCCGATGTCGTGCATGATGGGCGACTATCGAATCGGTTCGCCTCCTGAAAATGGTTTGGTTTTTAAGCTTGGATGATGTGTTCCAACCATTATCACTAGGCTTTTTGCGACACGGTTTAACGTTGTCCTGGCCTTTAGGTGTTAACACCCTATACCTTTCTCTTTTCAGTACATAACTGTACTGCGTTTTAGCATTTTACATAATATAGGCTGCATATCTCCTTCTTTCTATCTCCTTTCTTCTACTTATCTTCATCCTGGCATTAAAGGCCAACTATTAACGAAAGCATACTTAAGATGATCTGACTACCGATTTTCGCCCTCAACCGACTTCTGCTGCCGCGCATTTCGTTATGCTGCAAGCCATTGATCTATGTAAAAAGGCCCTTTATCAGTTTTGCTGTGGTAGATTATATATCCTAGAACTGCATCTATCACCAAAAAGAGGACACGAAAGACCAAATGCGCGTAATCATGTAGTACACCGTGATTATATGGAAGAATTGACAATTGATCTATGCCCTTAAACTGAAGGAAACCTATGAAGAATTTACGCATTTAAACACCTAAACATACATGAGCAGTAGTCAATGAATAAATAGACTAGGCGCTCACCTTGGTGAAGGACATCATCATATGCAAAATTCGAAATGGAAATCACATTCATGACATTAACATGCTCGATATGTCTACTGAGATGGACGATCATCCATCGTAAAAAATGTGAACTAAAGACTGTAATCAGCCGGATAAAAAGCCAAGTGGAGGGAGAAATGGCGGCAGACAGACCGGGACTAGTTTATGGCCATCACCAGCAGTCATCGACAGTTGAGACGGGAAGGTTTTTTCGTTTCCGCGATAACATTAGACTTGGTGCGGTCCCGTTGCCACAAGCCTTATTCAAAGGAGAGGCAGGGGCCACATTTGATGATGTGGTTGAAAGGCCGTGAACTATGTCGATGTGCTTAAAAGCTGTCGAAATGTGCTGTGGTTTGGCAAGTTTGACACGTTGACCATTAAGGAGTTTAGCTCCAAGAAGGGCAGGCCCATTTGTGTGGAAATTACATTTAGATCGTCAAAAACTAACTATTATAGATGGGCTCGTACATGGGATTGGCCCAACTGAAATTTCGCTACCTAATGTCAAGAATCACAGATTCTACCAGAAAGAACTACAGTCATTCCCTTCCTTTCTGATGGTCAATTTCAGGGAAGATCACTCTTCTGCTCCAATTGAAATTAGAGGCTACCTAATGTCTGTTTTTAACTTGGCCTTGTCACCAAATTCCAATTTGACACTTCTCAGACAACCTCAAAAGAAAAATTTGTGAAGTCACTGTCCACATCTTCAACACAATTAAACAAGACACTTTGCACTTGGAGAGTACGTATACCTACCCACCCAAACAGCACCTAACTGGAGAATTGACAGGGGTTCAGCTTCTCTACACATCTAATAAAAACTGAAGAAAAGACACCATTTGTACAACGCGGAATCACGACCAACCCAGGCATATGATACATAAACAGACACCACTTTGCTGACCTGAGCAATGCAGTAGAAAACCAAACATAACTAGCGAGACATAAAAGACATGGCTCGTCTAAATTCCAAAGATCCAAGGGCTGACTCGGGGAAGGGCTTGCCACCCGGCATCCACAATCCACCACTGTGGGGCAGCAATACCTGCTGCTGCCCACCTTGCGGCCCTTCTCCCACTTTGGTTGGCTTGTCATCTTTCTTCTTCTTCACGAACTCAAAGAACTGTGCCACTTGGGATGCATACCTGAAATTAGTTAGAAATATAAGCAATATCTATAATTTAGAGCATAACGAGCACACTCAATGAACGGAAGTTTGATACAACAGCAAGGTTCCAATATTTCATGCTGAGAGCCATGAAAAAGGACCAAATGAAGGTAAGATGCACCAAGTTAAACTGAAGATCGACGTGAAAAAACAACATAGCGAACAAGTATTCCTAATCTAAAAGAAAACACTTGAAGGGGAAGAACGGCACAGGGAAAAGAACACACTGAACAACAAGAACAGCGAAATTTCCCGCCTCCCAATGCATGAAACAAGCAACTGCAAGGATAACACAAGGACTTGTTCATGAACGTAGAAGGAAACTTGCATGAGATGTGGAGTACTACTCGGCCTCAACATGTGGTGTACACGAAGCAGTAGGGGAAAATCACCACCAGCACCATCGTAAACTTCAACATGTGGCGTACATCATAAAAGATTGAGTAGGGGAAAGTGATCTTACTGCCTCTTGGCTTCAATGTCCTTGCTGAAATCAATGTTGGGCTCACAATCAAGGACCAAAGCAGGAACCTGCTCGAAATGAAGAGAACCATTAGCAGAAAAAGCTTACACAAGTCTGGTAAAGTTGAGAAAAATAAAACATCAATCATACCTTTTGAATACTGGAGTGCATGTGATCACCCTCCAAATAGAAAACACGGTCCCTTATATCTGGATGTAACGAGTTGTCAACATGAATAGGGGGTTTACTCACTGACAATACTCCACGGTTCCCACTTTGAAATGGGAAAAGCCAGCTCTCATGCTTATCGTGCAAGTCTCGGAGGTATTCCAGGGAGACTCCACCTTCCTCTGCTCTCTTCCGAAGCTTCATTCTCTTATGACAAGTATCAGGGCTTGCCCTCAGATATATAAAAGCATCAGGGATGAGACCGGGTAAGCATGAGACAACTGGATCAAACCATGAGTCATAGATGCTGATCTCCATCTCACTCATCCACTTTGCTTCATGGACAGCTCTTACAAAGACCTGTATTCAACAAAAAGATTAATTAATGCATCAGCATTCCAAAACAAGTTGGTCTTCATAGAAACTAGTAGCTACGCAAGAAAAGGAACAGACTAAGAAGCCAACTACATCATTATTTTTGCTTTCAATTGATAATGGGGGACTGATTTAGCCGTCAACCTTCCCAACATCCTTAACATCATTTTTTTTTAAGTCGAGACTCTTGGCGTACCATAGATATAAAGAGAAACACAGAGCTTTACAAACAGAAAAACTGTGAATATCCCATCATCGGGTGATCTGAAAATAGAGGGGATTCTAAAAATATTGGTACTCCTGTGGCTAGCTTATTGAGAGACAGACTTCTCTGAATATTCCTTTCTTTATGTTAATCTTTGACGTCCAGTGCACCCGTTGGTGCCTGTTAATCAACTTTTTGACTTGTGACAGAAAATAAACCAACAGTTTGCAGGCAACAGCCAATAAAAGAATGATTGACTAAAGTTTGACAAAATGCAAACCATTCTATCACTGAAGACACTTCTCTCCATCAGTCTGAGTGGTTTAACCCCGCCGGATGATTCTCTCTCCTGCATAACCCTTGTAACAAACACATAATTCTGGAAAGTATAGGCATATCTTTCTGGATCTGCATAAAAAGCATCCAATACATTGAAGTGATCTGGCCCAACATCCTGCCACTTATTGATAGGTTCTGGAACCACCTCAACAAGGTCACGCAGCTCCAGCGTTTCATTAGCAATCCTTTGAAGGAATGTCGTCTTCCCAACACTGATGTTCCCCTCAACACAGAAAGTGAGGCGTTTCTTCAGTGCTGGCCTATTATCCATATCAGAATCCTTCAAGTCTTCCTCCACACTTTCTTTAATGTAGGTAGTGATACTCTCAGCATGGTTTTTGTGAATGATTCCGACAGAACTCTGTAAATACTCCACCATCTTCTCACTAGACTTCCCAAAGAACTACAAATTAACAGAGTCCTCATATCAGCAGAGAATTACAGGGGGGCAAACAAGCGCTGCACTCCAACTATGTAAACCAAGATGTGAGCACTATAGTCATAAACCCCAGGCAAGTACCTATGGTCATCATAAAGGACTATTATGCACCACAATCAATATACAACTAAAGCTAGAGACTTTGTCGAAACTTCAAAAGTAGACCTACATATTCGTGAACATCACTGCCTCATGGCAAAGTCCAAGCTCACAGAATAATAAGCAGACTTGGATGAAACACGAGCTATAAAATGCTGGCACACAGTATCTCAGAGAAAGTAAAGGAGCAACCCAGCACCTCAAGCTCAAAAATGTAGGAACCATAAACAAAAACGAAGCCCAGAAAGAACACACATGGGAGCATCTCATTCTGCCCCTCTAAACTTCACATTTAAAGGCTAAACGAGAAAGCCTAGAAATGAAAACACTACTTTAGCACCTTATCCCTGTACAACTGCTTGAGCTCAGCGACTCCAGCAATCCCCTTGTCCACCAACTTCCTCAGATTCCTTGGCCCGACACCCGGAATCGTCAGCAAATCCAAGTTACCAGCGACGCTAGCAGGCTCTTTCTGCCTCCTCTGCACTCTCGCCGCCTTCTCATCCGATACCAGTACATCCTTCTCGCTGAGACCCTTCTCGAGATTCTTCGAACCCTCGACGGCGGAAGCCGCGAACGACCCTTCCGAGCCCGTGTGGACCCACTTCGGCCACGACCCGCCACGGCCTTCCTTGAACACGACCCAGGCCCGCGAAGGCGCTGTATTCTGAATGGAGCATCGACAGATTCTGCAGCTAGTGGAGTAGAAACGAGAAGAGACATAGCCTGAGGGCTTCTTGGACAGAGCAGCCGCTAGAGCCGACCCGCCGCAGCCATTGGCGGCTTGGAGCGCACCGGGCGGCGAAGGCATTGTGTGAATGGGTGCGTTAAACCCAGAAAAGGGAGGGCTTTTCTGGAAAGTGAAGTTTGTGGTGGTACTGGTGGCGGTCTTGAACTTAAACCCTAGAGTAATGGGAGGTTTGGCGGCACTACAGAGGAGAATAGGGCCAGAAGGGCTTCGGCTTAACAGCTTCTGCATCACGTCTTCGCATTTCACCGTGATTTCCTTCCTTTTTTCCCACTTGAACTTGAGAGAGACAGGAGAGAAGACAATTTCCCTTTCTTCTTGAACTTGAGCGATAAAGGAAAGAAAGAAATCGCCCTTCTTTCTTGAACGAGAGAGAAAGAGAGGGAGAGAGCAAAAGAAGAGAGACAAAAGAGGCGGGAGATATTCAAGGTCTCTCTGCTGATAATGCCTATAGACAGTGCTGCGTATTCACAGTTCGAAATTGGTGCTGCCAAAAGGATTGCTAGGGTTTTTTCCAGAGGGGAAGGAGAGACAGACAACAGACGACGGAATCGGGAATTTATGTTCATAAAATTTTTGTTGGGCGAGAATGTGAACGACAGTGGAGGGAAAAATTAGGGTTTTTTGAGGATGGTCTGGGGTTCTGTGTCGTTTGGTTTGTCCACCGGACCGGGATTAAGGGGAATACAGTGGCAATTAAATTAAACTAAAAAATAAACAAAAGGGAAGGAATTCCTTTTTCTTTAATTCTTTTTTTTTATTTGCCCCCTTTGGTACAGAGAAAAATGGGGGACAGCGTCAGAGACAAATCCGAGGTTAGCCAGAGAGGAACGGGGGTTAACGAGATTTGGAGGGGGGCCCCACATTAAACATGTAATTAATTACGAGTAATCACAGTAATTAAGTGCTGTAATGACAGGACAGGGAGACTCGTGTCGTCCACTCGTTCGATCTTGAGGACCCCACGTGCGACTCTTCTGCTGTCCCCTACGCCTTATGTTATCTTTTTAAACAAGACACAATTAAATATGGTCACAAAACGTTTTCAAGATTGTCCAGAGCAGAGGATCACTGTCTAGAATTAGATTTGCTTAAATTACAGAAGCAGAGTACATGGTGTACATGCTCATACCCATTACATTTACTGAATGCTGTGTTTTTCTTTTTACTCTTTACATCAGGATGTACCAAGTGTGTTTCTATGATAATTTACATTAAACTTCTCTTGCACAAATACAACCTGAGAAAGACTGGCTGGGACAACCTGATGCTGCGGAGGCACCTCTGTATAAATCTTGTAGAAGCCATCTGACCAACTATTGTGCAATGCAGCTGCGGACCCGTATGATGTTTTGCATGAAAAATGTTGCCATACATGTAGGTTCTTTGTTATCTTCTGGCATGGTATCATATTCCGAGATCGAAGGTTGGAGAGCCGATGTAGCCAACACTTGGCTTTGGAATCATCTCTTTCTTCTCCTTCGAGCACTCAGAACTGCGTTGGAGAAGCAATGTAGCTTGAGCTTCTATGGCATCGAGATCGACGCCCTCGTAGAAGTGATCATCAGAGAAGAGGTCGCAATCGCCAGGAACTCCATTAGCCTGGTTCTGATGGACCGGTTCTTCATTTCCAGTATCTCCCTGAGAAAGGAATTCTCTCTCCAGGTTGATTGCGGTAACAGAATCCAGATCATGGAACCTCGATTTCCTCTTCAATCTTTCCACATCACTCCCCCCATCTGTTGTGGCAATACTTGCTGTAGAAGGCCTCCTTTTCGGGATTCTCTCATGGCCTTCCGACAAACTTTCAGCACTTTTGCCTTCAGAGTGACTTTTCAGTTTGCTGCCGGGTGCATATCGAGAGTGCAGACTCTTTCCTGAAGAACTTGTGCTTTCACTCATCCGCCATCCATTTGGTGACTGACTTAGCAAAGAACGCCTGCTTTCAAGAAGAAAACATTCATGGGTCCATGACTTAGTCTATAAATAAAAGAACAGTAGCCACCACGCAATTCAGGGAACTACCTGGCTATGCGATGAAGAATTGGAAATTACATTTGATTAATTTACTTATCCTTGGCTAGCATGATACATACAAAATGGAACTTGGAATATAGAATAGATTAATATCAGAAACTAAACATGTACAGGGCTCTCTCATACATCAGGTCAGTCCTGAGTCGGCTGACCTCACTTCCAATTTGAAACATTTAAATATTTCTATATCCATCTCTATTTGCTGCTATCGTCAGCTGTATAGAAGAGCAATCACTCAGCATTTTTCTTTCTTACGTCAATTTCTAAAAGTTCAGCAAGTTGCTTTGTATTTGTAATTATCGCACTTGATGAATACAACAGGTTGAGTTTTGTTAGCCTTGAAAACACCCTGCATTTAAGTGCAAGTAATTAACTGATGTTAATGTTTTTCAACTACGCTGCTTCGCAAGATGCATAAATTTTTTCCAGTTCCCAGTTTTCTGCATGAAAGGTCTGAGGGACAGAAGCCTTTCTAAGCAAATAATCTAACTTCTTTTCCAAATTGTATTGTTGATTTGCTTACGGAGTAGACTGAAAAACAAATGTCCAAGTTCCCCACATAGCAGCACAGCAAAATCCCATTCCCTTCTCTTAATATGGTAATTTCAAAACTAAAGTTTGCTAGATTTGCCATGCATCCGCTTTCTGCATATCACCTCATGTACCGATGCTGTGGGCACGCACAGAGAGAGACACAGAGAGAGAGAGAGAGAGAGGAAAGGACCTGTACACCGCCATCATATCCACCGTACAAGTAATGTCTTGAGTACTTGCTGCTGTCAGATTTGTCCCATCATCTATGAAACTATCCTCAAATGTATCTCCGTCAAGGTCATCTTCTTCATCCTCAGATGCTTCAGCTCCAGAAGATACCCTAAGCAGAACCATAAATCAAGCAAGCATATCAGTCAACATGTAATACAGTAGGGTAATTGAACCTTATTTTTTAAGCCCTATGCAATAGCCTCCCCGTTTATGTATGTAAAACATACTGCGACATGAACTCCCCTAAAGCAAACCCATGCACTAGGAAAGATCGAGTAAATCACCTATCTTTTCTCAAGATTTCCGATTTGTGTAGAGAATCTTCGTAATGTGAGATCTTTACAAAATTAGTTCCCCTATATTTTGTTATTTTGATTACTTCAATTCTGAAATTGTCAAATGGATCTTAAGTCTTAACTAGTTTGGTTGCTGCAAGTTCTCATCCTGTAATCTTTATGTTGCACAACGTTCCTACTGATGGCCACGATAGGTACTTGTCAGTTGTCAACAAGTTTAAGGTGACATTAGGCACAAAATAAAAATAAAAATTAGTACGACATATGAAATATACACTATATGAGCAGATTGGCTTCTTCAAAATGGAAAAATCTATCATCTTCCTTTCGTGTATCCCAAATTCAAATCTCGAAATCTAGGAAATTACCAACTTATATAAAAAAGAAATGACCAATATGCAATCATTTCTTAGTCCTGCTCCTCTCCTTAAAGAATTATCACTTTCACTTTCTATAATTTACTGCCATGTTATATCAAACATCAACCAGAGCAATCCTGTTATAATAGCAACACATCAAAAGAAGATGTTTGCTGCAAGCTAGGATAATTTAAATAAATACTTACTCAGCTTCCTCTTCAATGTAGGCTCTGCCATTGTTGGTTGTCTTCTTTTCACCTAAAGTTAAAATGAACACCACATTGGTAAATATGCATGTAGATCCATCCATAGTAATGGTACATACGTTGAAGCATAATGAGGACTTATGGCACAGTAAATAATAAAATGAAAGTTAGGATCCAGAGTTGAGAAACTGGACTAATGTAACCGAAAAAAATGCTTCAAAAGGTCTGTTACCCTGGTTATAGTTATTTTGACTTTGAAATGTGCTGTCGCCGGGAAAAGATCCATCAGATTCCACAATGGGGACAATGTAATTATCTTTGTGATTCAGGTCCCGCCTACTTACACAGTCTCCAACTCTTCGCAGCCTTCTGAGCTTCTTTCTACCTTTCACACTGTTAGAATAATTATTGGGAGTCAAACACCAATTCTTACTATGGCCGCTGTTGATATCGTTTTCCGGTGTCATCTGATTGTCTGGAGAAGTATGGCCACATTTACTTTCGTTGCAACCATCCTTAATGTTTGCTAACGGAGTTTGTATTCTGTTATTTGTAGGGGACCCAGACACAATTCCTCTGCATGAATCAAATTCTTTTATAAGTTCCCTCTTTTTCCCCTGACTTGATGACATAAAGAGGTGGTTGCTGCAAATGGGAGGCAAAACAAGATCTGGGATGGCGAAGGTACTTTTGTCTTTACCATTTGATTCTCCTGCAAAGCCATAGTGCCCACAACATTAATGTTGGTCTGAGGAAATTTCTAGTTGCCAAGTTTTATGGAAAACAAATGTACAAAGAGAGATGCTAGGAAACGTGATACCGTTAATAGGAGATTCGGGAACAACTCCACTTTCCATGTAGTTGGTAAGTCGGGGACTCAGTTCTGTATCTTCCTCGTCATCGTTACCTACACTGGCCAGAGGAAATGGCTCTTTGACTTTTAAGGCTTCCGGCGTTCCATTGGTACCTTCTCCTCCATCTGGCAATACTCCAATCAGGTTTTCTATCTCAGTGTTCTTCATGTCCATAACCGTTGGTTCATTTTGCTGAGCTTCAAAGTCGAAGACTGTAAATAGGGCCTGAGCTTCACTCTTCAGACATCTTGTCTGAGCAGAAGCTCGTTGCACAGAACCCCCAAATGGCATGCATACCTCTTCTGATCTTTGAGCTGCAGCTAAGAAACGGCCAGAATCTTTCTTGGGGCATTTCAGGTATATGTCATCACTTTGTTTGACTGTTGTGGAAGGAAGTGAAGGGACGGACAAAATAAGGACATTTCCAAGATTGTCGACAGACACAAAATCTGAACTAAAGAGGTAAGAGTGCACTGGAGAAGTTTTGCTAGCTATAGTAGATAAGCAATGGCGATCTGCAGTTTCTGAGGGCTGCACAGGTGTGTCTGATATACTCCTTTGCTTATATATATCAGGGCAATCATCAAAGTTCAGCAAATCTGTCAAAAGAATCAACAAAAAAGCATTTTCCAAGCATATAATTATCTGAAAGTGGAAAATTATGCATGTACAGAAGTGACGAGGAAAACAGAAATATGGCTATTATACCAACTACTAATTTAATCAATAAAATTTCTGGAAACAGACTACACTCACTCCATAAACTAATCTGAGAGCACATAAAATGAAAACATGAACAAATGCTATAAATGACCAATACATCACTTGTTAAATCAACAAGGTTCTCAGAAAAAAATTAATGAGTACATACGTACACACACACAGACTCAGATACAACCTGCACTGTGCATCTATTTAGGACAGAGAAAATGAGTCAACATGCAGCAACCTGCTGTAGCTATTTTTGTCCACGAACATGGTACAAACTATTGAAGGAGGTTCTGGTTATTAGAATAAGTGTACGCACAAAGATTAGATGCTATTAACAAAAGCAACTCAGCCCATCACGTCAAATGACAGTTGTTGAGATTCTGATAGAAGTTCATGATGTCTTCCGTGTTTATGAACCCTTATACGTTCTACCCCTCTTGACAGTTTGTTTCCTTAGATAGTTTTGGAACAATATAAAGATCACATGTGCACGATGACAAACAACCATTGCTGAAAGCAAAATGGACTGCTTCAATGGATTGTGTGGTGGGTTGTATAGTTTTGTCGGGCTACATTTATTTCATACCAGAACAAGAAACCTTCAAGTAGACAACTCAAGGATGTCTCATCCAGAAATTACTTAAATTGTAGATGGCTCTCAAACTACAATACCTTGACAACAGTTGTTGTGTTGTTCTACCGACTTAGATCCATGTTGTTCAACTAAGAATTCTTTCTCCTGAATCAGATGCATGAATAAGTAACACTGGCAGAGAAAATAATGAACAACAATGCATTGACGGGACAGGAACAAACCTCAACGGAGAGACCTTCTTTATCTCTAGACAAAAGTACTCCTTGCAAATGTTGCATCGCATCGACCATCATACCTGTTCTGCACGAATGCATGACTATGTGCACTCTGCATGGAAAAGTCTGGAAGTGAGGAAAAGCAATAAGAGATGGTCTCCAGCTCTTTCCAGAATTGTTGAAATACTTGGCAATGATATCAGCTTCTGTGACAGTTAAATTCTTCTTCCACATTGGCATCTCAACAACATCATCATCTTTTACTTTCTTTCCACGAGGAACGAACTTTTCAATAGATCGCTCCACAAACTGGACATCTGGTTTGAAAATATGTGGAATCTACAAGAAATGGAATTTCCAAGTTATAGAATAACTGTGACATGGAAGAATTATTTAGTTCCGACTTAATAATATCTCACCATTCGGGGACTCAAATGGAAATTAAAACTTGCAATCCCTCCATTCCGCATGTGCTTACTTACTGACTTGCTGTTAGCTTGCTTTCGCCTGTAACCCTTCAGCTCTGACCCCTCACAAGCTAACACTAGTAAACTTGGTCAAGGACAATTTGAGGTAAGCTTTATGTAGTCAACACACGATGATGATGTAGGACCTCAAGAAAAGCAAAGAGAGAGAGAGAAGAAAGAAAACAAAGGAATAAAGAATAAATAGCACATTGGCTTTCACATCCCACTTATATGAAAGCAATAAGCAACTTAATCATTTTTGAAGGCCAGAACAATACTCAACCTAGTCTTTACCAAAAAACCAATACTCAACCTAGTCAATTTGTATAAAAAAATATTAAAGGATATCCACACGTCCATCATGTTTCCTTCCAGTTCTTCCCATGCGCTGTACCATACGTAGAGGTGAGACATTAGCATCAAAACATATTACTAGATCAACTTCCATGATATCAAGACCCTCTTCACCAATCGATGTGGCCACAATGACATTGTATCCACCAGCTCGAAATTTCTGCAGGGAAGCAAAGTCAGAATAACTAAAGGGTCAAGAGAAGCAGCATGTGATGAACACCTCATTACCTCCAGAACAGCCTGCTGAACCTTTTGCGACTGTCCCTTAAGTGATTTTCCTGTAAAAGAATGCCAATCAACAAATTATTTGACAACGCCGACAATTTAGAAATCAGACGAATGCGTGTTAAAATTAGAAAAGTAATCATCAATGAAAATAAACGGTAAACGTAAGAAAATCCTGTCCATAATTAAAATTTCCCATATCTAAGATTTGAACATTCAGCTGAGAATTACCTCACTAATGGAGAGGAAATCCTGAAACAGAAACCAAGCATGAATGCAGTAACTAGAAGTCAACAAGTCCAAATTCCATGCTGTTCAATAGTGTGAAAATCAATGACAGAAGTTTGACTTCTTTCATTTCTTCCCATGTTCATGATTCAGTATTATCAAGATACTAAATTACAATCTAAATTTGTTACTTGTTTGAGTGCCAGGACTGGTAATTTCAAATGTAAACCACAAATTTCCGACAATTGCATTTCAAAAAGAATATTTGATCCTTTCCTCCCCTTTAATCATATCATAAATGAATTCTGCTGATTTTGTGACAGTTATGAAACCTGTAACCTAGATTGTAACTGTAGTACACATATATAGCTCCTTACGAGCTTATCGTCACTACCCAAATATAAATCCTACTTCTCAAACAACGTAAAGGGAAAACGGCTATATCAAGCAGTCAATAGAGAGAAAGGAGAGAGAGGCTATCTTTTCAATCCATGTTATTCTCCAGATGACTCTTACTATTCTTCAAGTAAGTGGAATGCCTAAAATCATTTTCGATGGAGAACCCACATATCTGCGACGGAAGAACACACCAGAGTGTGCATGCAATAGTACTCAAAGTTGGCCATGACGGTATGAAATTGGCAAAAAGTGATGGCTGTCATGCAGCAGTGCTAGTAGCATATATCCAGAAATTTTGCTGACTTAGATCAATTTAGACTCTAAAAAAGACTAAGAATTCTTAACTGGAGGAGATCCATCTTGGAATCCTGACACTTATAGCCTTAAAGTTTAAGGTAGTAACGCAAAACTGACTGCTTGATCTCTACCTTGACAAGCTACGCTTTTTGCATTTGTATTGCCACACATCCATATCCACGCAGCGTTATTTCCCTTGTTAAGTGATTTCTCAATGTATTATGGAGAGAACTTGATCATAAATCTTAATACTCATGTTCATCCGACAGCTACTTCTTAGAACAGTTACCTCATAATTTAAAAATGACAAAGCAAAAAGACATGGATCTCTCAAAGACATATAATTCCTAGAAATCTCATGATGGCAAAGTAACATATTCTTAGGGAAAAATAAACCTGAACTTTGACCAACAAATTGTGCAGCTTTGACTATATCCCCAATGTTTGACAATGCATCCATAATGTCCCTGAATCAAGTATAATTAAGAGATACAGCAAACGAAGACCCCTTAAAAAATGCGATGAAGTAATTTCAAGAGATACAGCGACAAGCAACAAGAGGTCCATATAATGACATTTTACCTGACACTTCCCCTAAAGTTTGAGAAAATGATAACCCTTGACTGTTGAGGATCATTTTTTTCTGCAGACAACAATAGGCATCAGATTGAATCCCAGAATGTAAGATCCTCAATACCATAAATCCAACTAAGAAATCTATCCATCATTAGATTAGATGAAAGATATCGCAAAAGAACATTTTCTAAGTTTTAGGGTCTGTTGTAAGACCTTTGCAGATAAGCTACAGCAATAGCACCGGTTTCTGTAACTATTATATAGTTTGGTCATCACATTTGTCAAATAATACCTTTTTTATCATCAATGGATTAATCAATTAACACTTTATAATGAATCATAGATGATGGCTGAAGCTAGACAACTAACTGCTATTTAGAAATGCTTCTAGTTTCCATTCACTACTTGTCATAAATTATTTTCTCAGGGTCGCTTGTGGCATCATCAAAGACAATCGGAACTCAAACTGATATCAGAGAACAATCCTGTTAAACTTTGTATGATTTCTTCTTGGCATATGTTCCTGCCAATGCCATATTTCATGGTATGATGAGACGGTGGCACTGCACATCTAAATGAAGTTTCAGAGTACATCAATAATGACACCTTAAGAGTAAGATAATTAGGAGATTTGGTCTAAATTGTAATTAAAAAAATAGGAGATGTAAATAGCAATAATGACAACTTAAAAATTACAAACAGCAGTTACAAGCAGGAGCAAAGAAAAGGAAAAACCCCAATAGTGGTATTTAAAACTCTAAAACTTTCTGGTTGCTTGACTATCACAAATCAGTAGTTTATTTAGATTCACTCTATACAGATTCAAAAACTGACAACTAAACATCAAGAAGGATCAACCAATAACATAAGCAACAAATATCTGGCACATCACTGGCAAAAGGCAAAAGTATATAGGCTGTATAAACCGAGAACTTGCAAATTTAAAGAATACCGTGTTCACGTACTGAAGTGGTCAATCAACACTTCCAGCATTTTTGATAGTTTTGGATTAGGTGCACCATGAGATAAGCTTTGCTGCATTAAGAGTTTTGCTTTATTAATATCTTCATTTCTACTCATCAAGCTCGCAAAAGACCTGCAGAATTTAAATAGAGTTCTGAAATATGTTCTATTTTATGTCAACATTTGACACTATACCATGGTAAAAATGTCGATGTGAGATGATAATTGTAATTTGCTTAAAACTTGTACAAGTCTGTCATTAGAGTCAGTAAAAAAAGGAGTATCACACGTGTAACCGAATAAAAGCAAGATACCTACAGATACATATAGTTATCTCTAATAGATATTCCTTGCAGATGATCAATTAAAGTGGACAAAATGTTTACTGCAGAAGTAAATCCAGAGGGTCTCGATATGATTTCACCACCTGCAAACCCATCCTCATATGAAGGCTGCTATGTTTATTCTACCTTTATTTTTCGTGTACCATAAAAAAATGCAGTTAAGGTTGATAAGAGAAAAGAAAATTTAATGACCAATAAAAGCCCAGTACCACTGCACCAAGCTTACCATACCACAGGTCACCACCGGTGTTCAAAACTCAGGAAGCAATTAGTGGTTTTTGACCACTAGTGCGGCATAAGTGGTTTTCGACCAATAGAAGCTTGGTGCAGCGAAACCAAACTTACTATACCACATGTGACCACCCGTGTTCAAAACTCGGGAAGCAATAAGTGGAATTTGACCACTAGTGGGGCATAGGAGGGTTTTCATGGGTGTCAAGTAGAGAACAAAAAACAAATTTAATTAAGGCAACACATCCACTCAAGAGCCACATTTGTAGAAGCCTATTCTATAATTGGCTAAATGTGGGAGAGAAGGGTGTACAATCTCATACCATTCTTAAAATCACTTTGGAACACTCAGGGAATTGCAGGTATATGTAACTGCCATCTACATCCGAAAAGATCTACATCGATAGAGAATAACACGCCTAGGCAGAATGCCTCCAAGAGCAACGAATTTGCATCTTTTACACAACATATAAATATATCACACACATGAACCTTGCCATACCCTCGGTGCAACTTTTCTTCAAGCATCTCGTATGCTGGCCTTATGCCATGGCTTGAGAGTAATTTGCGAATGTGATAAAGGGTGATAAGGGCTCCAAAAAACCTTTCAACCTCTCCATATTTCAATTGCGGAAGTTCAGGTGGAGGTGCTTGACGAAATTTATCCCTTGAATTAAGCAAGTCTGATGGACTCAACTGCAGAAGTTTAAAAGATGATTGTCAAGTGCATGTCGGGGAATAATGAAGAATGACAGTAACTAAGGAAAAGCAAACGATGAGCCAGGCAACACACGGGAGAAAATCAAATGTTACCCACACAGAAGGGAAAAAAAATTGCGACTGAAATTCTTTTTAAGGGAATGTACATTTTTTCTGCACTTACCGAGGCATACTTTCCAGAAGAACTTTTCTATCCTCTACAACTTATTAAAGCAAGCAATCAGAACCTAATCAATTATATCTTATCTGAGAGCAGACGGGGTACCATTCAAATCCAAAAGGATAATGGTCAGGAACCCTCTTTTTCCAACATAACAGCCATCATCATTTGCAAGACAAGGCTCATTCATCATGGTCAGCCGTTCAATATATCCATAACAAGCACTAAGGACGATGCAAAGTCAAACATACTTTTGTCACTTACATAAACGCCAAACTAGTCATCGCTGTTCCACAGAACAGAAGTTTTCAGTAATACTTCTGGGCAATCTAAGAGTAGCATAAAGGAGCTTACAAGATGTCTTAGGCCATCTCTCCCTCAATGAGATGTGTTTCATATTTTCTCCAAACAGATTCTAGAGAATAATAATCGGGTAAAATCCATCTTAAAAATGAAATCAAATAAGATATAGAGTAAAACTTCAGCAAGAAAAACATGAAACCAAAATCTTACTACGTAGTGTTCAAATATTTTAAAAGAAGCACAAAAGGTCTAAGATCTTGGACGCCATTGTTATACAGATCTTAGTTATGATATCAATCCTATATTCACTGCACTCTGCGACAAAGATCTCGTAATTTATCCATTTTAAAAAGTAGAAAGAGCAGTTGAGCATCACAAAAGGTCGACATCATAAACTTCCAGGATTTTCGTCATGGGATTTTGATGGTGTGCCAGCATGTTGACAATCTGTACCCCCAATAAAGTTCAAGTGGGTATAGAGTCAAACTTTTTTTTGGTCAGATTATAGAGTCAATCATTGGAAACACAAAAACGGAGCAATATACGAAATTCGAATTTGTGTTATCTCATAAGGTGTCTATGGACATGTAAAGTAGATGGAATCATACAGCTTGATAGTCCCGATTCAGCAGTATGCCCATCGCATTAAGTCGAGCTGCATAGATGCGGATGACATTCAAAAGCCAATCATTTATCTCGATAGCTTCTTTGCCCATAGCTACCTGGTGGCATTAAAGAAAGTATAAGTCTGCACGTATACTTTCAATAATAGACAAAAATGACAGACAGTAAATTATATACCTCAATCAACTCTAGTTTTCTGTCATGAACGTATTGGCTGACGTCCGGGTCGCTTTCGTTGCGATATTCGAGGGTTGATATGATCAAATTGTCAATTACATGCTGAATGGTCTCGTGCTTTGCTGACAATTGCCTTATGTAAGAATAGGAGTAACCTACTGAACATTCTACAACACATGTAAACAGTAGTCACAATACTTACATCCTGGTGTCGCTGTTAAAGCTAATATCCTCAGCTGCACAGGTCGGGCTATTAACTGGAAAATTTGAATATAAGCCTTATATCCTTTCACAAAAGATGAACCTAAATGCACTATTGAACAAAATACATGTACACTTATCTCCGGGAAAAGATAGTAAGAAATGCTTCATAAAGAACTAGAAAAGGAAGACTAACCTCTCTAACGACAACACAATACGAATAGTTTCCTGAGGCTCGATGGGCCTCGTCAATCACCAGGCAGACCAGACGTTTCACCAAACATGTTCCTGCAAAAACTCAACTTATTAGCAAGATATATTTCAACCACAGAAACTGAAGAGCCAAATCTAACAACCTAAGAATTAATAATCAAAATATTATCCAACTAACATATGCAGCCGCGAAACTTCCTAAAAGTTTCTATAGGCATCATCTAAAATGTAGAAGGAACAATCATGCCATCATTCTTTTTCACACTAGGCATTGAAATGGTTTATGACATGTTACACGCACTTCAAGAGTATGCGAGTTTAGTGCAGACAACTATCATATGTGAAATGCCAGATGGTCATGCCAACAAACAGAAACTCCAACACCATGACTCCGAAAAACAATATCAGTATTATCTTACCAAAATTAAAGCTATTACATGCAAATGATAAACAGAGAGAGAGAGAGAGAGAGAGAGAGAGAAGATTATCTTCATAATTATACATGTCCTTTGAATGGACTTCCACAATGTAAAATACTTTTTATTTCAGAGAACAACCATCCATTAAAATGGTATATATGAACTTTGCCGCTTCAAATGTAAAAGAGAAAGTGAATGTGACGGCTAAATTGCAAAGCTTGTACGAGCATGCAATATACCTACTATTAATTTATTGCCTCCAGCTTATAAGCATCAACTTATAATCTTGGGCTTTATTTCAACCAGCCATTGATTCCTTCTACTTCATTCATTCATAATATGAGCAATCTAAACCTGTAACGGAACTTACTCATTTTCTCTAGCTTAAGAGGGTACTTCAATGTTAGAGATCCATTAATTCTCATTTGGCTGACTCCAAAAGCAGATTTAACAAAGACTCATTTCAAAACCAATTTCAGACAATAACCCTGTTCCACTTCCACTTGATGTAAGAGCTTCAAGACAGGATGATTCCTTATCGGCTTCAACTTATGTGGCTTAAGGTGGACGTCTTAAGAATTTTGCATCTATATTATTCACAAACTGAATTTGAAGTACTAACATGCACATTCCTCAAATCATGAAAAACATGACACTGACACTGACAGATGAAAGCAAGGGGAACAAAATCGGAACCAAAGTTTCAACCCTAGAATGATACTTAGCTAGATATGATCTCACTTTGAGAATTCCAGCAAAATTTGCCCAATTCTACTAAGGACTCTATTACGTAGAATCCTGATAGGTCATTGAGCCAGCTTGATAAACTATAAATATCTCCCTCATCAGCATCAATCCCAAACATGGTATGTGATAGCGGCTTCTAGAGACGAACCAGATTGAATATCTTTCTCTAGCACTTGAGGAGTAACAAAAAATACTCGTTTACTCTTCCAAAAGTGAACTCTTTTATCAGGGCTCATCTGGCCAGTCATGTCGATCGTCCATTCCTGCAACAATTTTAATACGAATAAGACTATGACAAGTTGCAACAGCGAGTCTTACGGAGAGTAAAAGCAGAATCTAACCTGTGGTATTCCGACGATGTTATGGCATGCTTCTATTTGTTGTATCACTAGTGGACGAGAGGGAGCAGTGAAGACTATTTTCCCTATCATGGAAAAAAGAATTGCAAGAAATGGATAATGATGCCTAATATACAGCTGGTAACGTGGAAGCATTGTTTAAAAAACCTGACCAGCCAGTTCAACCAGTTAGACTGGTTCGATCTTAGGGACAAAATTAAAATGTAATTCTGGCAGGCAATGTTATCAAGCAATATGACCAAGCATGAAAATTATCCGAGTAACAACCTTAACTGTTTACTTCTTGAAATTGGTTGCTAATCAGTCAATTGCCCTAGGAAAGGCATGGTGAACCTAAAACCTTCTTGACCCCACCCTCATCCTCTTCGTGAGCATGTGAACTTTAAACTTTCAAAATATATGGATCAATAACCAGACAGTGGTGTTGAAGAACAGTAGTTGAATCATATTACCCTCAGGGAACCATCTGAAATAGTTAAACATCACGACTGCAGCAATAAGTGTCTTCCCAAGTCCAGTCGGCAATGCGACCAAAGTATTCGAAAAAAGTGCAGTCTTTGTTATAGAAAACTGATAATCACGAAGTGGAACATTCACTGCAACCAAAGAAAAAACATAGTTTGAAATTCAGGGCTACAAAAAAATCCTGAATTGGATAACTTTACTTCGGACAAATTATGACTCGCATAAATTGAAGCCAAGTTCCACTAACCAATGGACTTCAAGTTTTCAAGGAAGCAAAGAGTCAAATTCACAAACTATAGTTAAATTAAAAAATACAGCATGATTCGTACACTTAACATTGCTGTCTAACACAGGAACAACAACACACACATTAAAGAAAATTAAAAGGCAAAAGGAGATTTTAAACTTATCGGTGAAAGCACATCCCATCAATTCAGCATTCTACCTCGTCACTCATCCAGAAAGTCTCGATATTTTACAATACCTCAGCTAATAAATTAAAGTGAGTTGGAGACTCGCATAATATCATGGAAGGAAATACACGAACAATGCCCAGTAAATAGTAAAGAAATGTGCCCTGAAGGCACCGCCAAGACAGTTGCCAGGTAGCGAGCTCCAACCATAAAGTAAGAAACAAAAATAAAATGAATAGGATGTTATTTCAAGAAACATCATAATCTTGATGATCGATAACCCTGCCCCGACACCAAGGAAACTAAACGGACAGAACAAAGAAGTCTTTGATTTAACCGAATCGGAACCTGGGTATATCCAAGTCTTGGCTGCCTCGGGATCAATTTCGACGCAGCTCGCTCCATCATTACAGTCGAGCCGAATTTGCTGCCCGACCCGAATCGCCAAATTGTCCGGTTCAGTTCTCATCAAGGATCTGCCTATGAAGTTATCAAGCGTCGATTGTCGAGAAACCCCATTGCTTTTCTTGCTAAACACGCGAGAAACCTCCGCATTGTCCAAAGGGGCGAGCGCGACGCGTGGGGTTTTAAATGGGTCCGAAGAAGCGGACGGTCTTGAACTCTCGCAAGCCGCGTCGATTTCTCTGACAGCCGCATCCCAATCGAAATCCTAGAGAGAGAGAGACGAAGAGAGAATGAGAGAGGAAGGTCAATCAGTTGGATGCTGAACAAGGAGAACGAATGCAACACGCAGTTAAAGAGGCCAGAAGATCAAAGAGAGGATAAGAAAAAGAAGGGGACGCACGTCGTCTTCCTCGTCGTCGATGATTACGTGAGGAGCGGTTGAAGCCATAACAATGGACCGTCAGTCAGACCCAGAAGGCGCGGAGAGAGAGAGAGAGAGAGAGGAAGGGAGTGAGTCTGTGTGGCGGCAAAAACTTGAAAAGACGATTGAATTCAGAGGGAAGGAGAAAGAGATGGGATGTGAAAATGGGCTGCTCTAAGTCAGAGCCTGGCCCATATTACCCCTCATGAGCCATTTTCATACAAATATGTACAGCTTCTTCAAGCTACCATCTTTATCTCCAAATTACCGTAAAGAAGATCATAAGGACAATAGCAAAGCTCCGGATCAACAGTTGGATGGCAAGATTACACGAATTAACCTTTGGTTTTCATCGTTAACGGAACAATCATCCTCTTTTCGAATTGAAATTCAATTGCTTCTTTGTTCAGTCTCTCACTCCCTCCTTTCTTCACATCCAAATATGCTTAGAAAACTACGTTCACTTTGAAGAACTAAAGAAAAAAATGGGAGGTTCTTATGATCTCCGTTTGTGCATTTTCAGGTTCATTTATATCGATATGTCGCAAATATCAGACAATGAACCGAAAATAAGATATGTTATTATTGCGCTTCACCAAACAGTGAATAAGATATATTTTGACTAGAAATCTAGACCATATAACGCAACCTAAGCCCATGAAGTAGCCTGCGAGTCCGACCCATTTATCACGGGCTTTCCGGATCCAGAGATCAACCGGAAAAAGCATCTCAGTTTCGCCTCAATTCTCTGCCTAAGCCGTCGCACAGCACAGAGAGAGAGAGCGAGAAGAAGCGAAGAGGACCGAGACCTATCTGAGACTGGTGGTGGTTGATCGTTTGCAAGAGTCATTATGGCGTTGAGTAATAGCTTGAGATCTGCATCGAAGCTTCTAGCTTCTTCTTCTTCTTCTTCAGCCTCGCTTCTCTCGAGATCAGGTTCGCCATTGACCCTCCGAATCGCTCTCTCCAAGCTTTCTGTAGTCCTGCTTTCGTGCTCTTTCACTCTGAAAATGAATCGGGTGATATGATTTTTATGGTCAAGTTCTTAGATTTAGTGATTTTGATCGGTTCTGAGATTCGCACGTGGAAGAGATGGAGATCTTTGTTAAAATAGTTCGTTTCTCTGTATGACTGGCCTCCCATGGTTTCACATTGGCGGTAACGTTGTGCTGTGATAGGAAAGAGAGCTTAATCGTACCCAAAGATTGCAAGGATATGCTAGAATATGGAGTTTGGATTATCATCACTTAGGGTTTTGGATATTTGCAGTTTTATTGTTAGATTATTGATGGTATGGTGGCGTCCTTAGAACCTCATGCCCCTAGATTTTGGAGTCTTTTAAAGAGAAATGATGTATCCTGGGAAACTTTTTTTAGAGTGGAATTGAGCTTTAAGCGTGCATAGGATGTGGACTTATTCTGATTGATAGTTGAAATTTGGATTAGGTAAAGCAAAACCTATGACATTGATGATCCTGAAAACTTACTTCACTTCTGCTAAGTTTGCATACTGCTGATGATGAGCAGAGACATTTTGGCAAATTTTGGTTTTTGGCTTATTTAACGGTGGGGGTGTAGATTGCAGGGAGTTCTGTTATGTGTACACATTTGACGTCTACCTTTAGTTCATGTGTATGTATTTGATGGAGGAATGCGTACATTCTGGCAAACTTTGGTCTCTTAGCCCCTCGTCTAATCGAGTGTAGATTGATCAACATGTTCATTCAATTGCTGGGATGCTACTCCTTTTCAGTACATTTTGTGTGCCCTAACTTGCCCTGAGTGCACAATACTTTGCAAAATTAGTACTTCGACTTTATTCTTATTTTTGGTTGTGCTTGTATGTACCTGTGACATGCTGAATCATGCTCAATTTCTTCTATCCTAGTTCTTTTGAATCACAAGCTTGTCAGGGTTTACAGCTACTCAATGCCTTATATGTATGCATAGTAATACATTTTGATCCAACTAACTGCTACTAGATGTCATGGGACAGTATTCAGAAGTTTCTTTGCATGTGGAAAAATGCATAGAGCTTTTCCATTTTGTTTTCAGCTGGTTTAATCTCAGTTGCACATGCCTTGTGTTTGTTATTTTAGCGGGTCGAGGAGCTTGCTTATTGCATTTATGTGTCGGGTGGGGAGCAAGAGAGGGTTGGATTGGTGAGCCAGTGGGGAATCATGACCACTGCAGCTTTCACTCATGATTCCGTTGTTGGTCAGAGCAATCATTTAGCCGAGCTTTGGCCTCAGAGTTTCAAGATAGATTCTTGAATGATTGTTAACTTGAAAACAAATCTCATTTGGCTGTCTTTATTAACATGGTTGTAGTGTACTTGGTCGATCTAACTATGTCCTTGCTTTATATTTTAACTTGAGAAGAAATCTCATTTCCTCAGTGTTTAGAATACAACGGACAGTATAAATGATTGGATGCATCATCAAGACCAGCTTGCAATTTTTAGCCCTTGTGATTGGTACATTTCCTTTTTTTGACAGTCAGCAGAGAAATCCACTCAACTGGGGTGAAAAGGATGGGAGGTGGGCATGCACATGGCCATGACGAGCCTTACTACCTTCATGCCAAGCATATGTACAACTTGGACAGGATGAAACATCAAGCGCTGACGATGTCTCTTGCTGTTTTTACTGCCTTCAGCATTGGCGTCGGTGTGCCCATCTATGCTGTCATTTTTCAGCAGAAAAAGACTTCTTCCGGTTAAGACTTGGTAAAGCCTTGTCACTGCAATAATGACTTCTTTGCCCAATGCCCAAGATAGTAGGCCTTTGCCTGGTGGCATGGTTTTAGTTGTTTTCCTACTGAATATTGTGTCTTTTTGTTGGTTTAAGCTTTTAAAGTCTCCTCGGTTGGAAAACCTTGAATAAGTTTTTTGATTTGGCCGTGCTATTGATATATCAGTACATACATTTCCTGAGTAATATCTGTTTATTTTTGTTGTCTGCTCATGTGTTTTGGGGAAGAGAGGATAGCTGTTCCAATTTTCTCTTGTACATGCTTGATTCTAAGAGTTGTGCTGAATGAAATGCGCAGGGCCTCTGCATATATATACAGGGAATGCATGTAAAGACTTGTCAAATTGAAAAGACTAAAAAGTGTAGAGCATCGTGGTATGTCAAATAGAATCATGATTCATGCATTTTGTTACCTCACTTCATGTTAGCTAATTGCACTTTTCTTTAGACATTAAAACTCTCGAGACCAAGGATTGCAGGTAGGTAAGGCAACCCTTGTCCAGTTTTAGTCTTGGACTTCTTGCCCAAAACCTGAAGCGGAGCTGAGTGCTGACCGCGCCTTTGGTTTCACTTGCGGAAATATATCAAGATGACTATCAACGTCTATGCCCAAAACATTTGGTCAATCTGTGCTTTCTTCGGCCAGATTCTATTACTTTTATGGTTGCCCGCTTTGTTATTTCCTTTATTTTTTTGGAGATACTGCAAACTGGTCTAAAGTCGTTTTCGACAGTAGAAGAGGATTGCACTTCCTCTTTTGGAGGGACAGTTGACATGGGCAAGTTTTAAACGGTCCGTTATTATAGGGGGGATGGGGAACTGAACATCCATCCCCCGTCGATACCCATATTAACAGGAGACAGGTCGAAGTTATTATGGAATCTAAAGAAAAGGAAGGGAAATGTAAAATTCTTAGTTGCATCGGTTAAAGTATGAGTTAACTTTTTGTTGAACACGAAGATGATGAAGGATCCACCTGGAGTGAACCGCTCGAAGTGGACTTCAGTTTGTCTTGGTGCTTCGTTCTGTTTATACTGCTGACGAAATTGTGTTCTCTCTTTGCCGTCTCTGAATCAATTTTTATGTGATTCGACGGCACAAACTCAACTGAGCATGCAATGTAGGGATGTTCGAAGCAAGTCCTCCAATGAACTTGGAGAGGATTAATCTGTCTGTTTGTCGCCCGGAATGTGTATATTCTCTCTCTGTCTCTCTCTCGTTAACTATATTATGCTGCCACGTCTGAGTCGAATCGAGTTCACAGTTTCTGGATTTCGGGAGTGAGTAATAGTAGTGAGTCAAGGCACCGCTCCGGTTTCATGTTCTTCTGTGGAATACTTGACAGTTTCATTTCTCGAGGAAAGGCCAGAAGGACCAACCTTGGCAACAAGTTGCAGCAATTTCATTTTCTGTTGACCCGGCTTGACTTGATCTCAAGACAACGTCTCTGGAAAATACCCCTCACGAACCGTATGAATGTCTATATCGAAAGAGCTACCACGTAATCTCATACTGCAAGTAGTGCGGAATTGACATGTACATCCTGAATTCAAATGATGAAACCCTAGGAATATAATATCTAGTGTGGTGCTAGACATACTGAAACTAATCTAGTAAATTGGTTTCGTTAAACCCCCTTTGATTAACGGGAATGTGGCCACCGAAAATTATAAGGAATCATAAATGTAAGTAGTTTTGAAAAAAATAATAATGCATTGGGTTAATGAGTATGCTCACTATTTTCAGTCTTGCGACGCCTTTTCGCTTCCCAAATGCAATTCCAAGGATTAGATTTGCTCTCTAAAATTGCATGCAGCAAGACAAATGATTGGAAATTCATCTTTTCGAATAAATTTTTTTTTTTTTTTGGCGAAATTTATTTTGTTTACCATAAGAAGAAATTTGGGAAAACTTTTTAAAATCAAACGGGCCCTAAAATATATTAGTTTAGATTCTAGAAGCTTCTTGGTTTGTCGGTTGTAATTATAGTTTTGGATAAGCACGAGGAGTAGCCGATCTCACGAGGTCAAGAATTGTGGGTAGTCCAACTTGGACGCCATCATGTTTTCCACAGCTTTAATATTTATTTATTTTTTGCTGTAATTGCCTGCTTGCCTTCTTTAATGATCAATCATAATATTTATATTTATATATAGGCCGATGGCCCAGTGTCAGTGTCATTCTAGCTCGGGTTAAATGATCCATCTTTTTGCAACTTTCTCCGTGCGTTGCCGGAACTTGGGATCCAAATAAAAGTGTGGACTGTCATAATTACAAAAGTCAATGTGATAACCTCGATTCTTGTTTCGAGAAGTAAGAAAATCCATGCGAAAAGAAAAGAAGAGGATAGTAGCAATGATCCCTAAACTCTAGTTCAATTTGTAATGGCGTTCATGAACTTTTAATCTGTGTAACGTGGTCTCAAACTTTGGCTTAATGTTCAATGCCGTCTTTAGATTTCTAACTTGTTCGGTGTGCTCCCTGAATTATTTAGTAAATGTTCAATGAAGATCCCAGACTATATGAAAACGTTTAAAATTTCAAGGATCATATTACACAAACTAATAGTTCATGAACAACATTGCACATTGGACCAAAGTTCATGAATCACATTGAAGAAATAAAAAAAAAAATCAAGGACAACATTGCACATTATGAAAGAGTTACAAGTAGGGGTGTGCAACGGAACCGGGTTTACTCGGAAACCAAACTGGACCACCCGAAAAACAGGTATAGGTATCGATTCCTGTTCAAATCGGTCCGGGAACAGGTTCTAATGATTTAGAACCGATTCGGTTCCTGATTCAAAGTGAAGACCCAACTGGGAACCGGACCGATTTTGGAATCGATTTTTAGCTGTTGTTAATTTAAAAATCCTAGTCTCGCTCACCTCACTTCCTCTATTTTTTGTGGATTGCAATTTCTATTACTCATATTAGGGATTGTTGCTTTTGGCGAATAGTGAGTTTTATTATTCATCTTTTACTTTGAATCGTTTCATTTCTACTCACACTATTTTGCTGGAAAAAATGAAATAAAAAAAAAAGAGTTCTCGGATAGACCTTGGAACCGGACCGAAAAAACATGCTACGTTCCAAAATAGGTTCCAAGACAAAAAGGGTAGATTCCAGATTCCAAAAATTGGGAACCGATTATAATATTGTATGTTTCAAGTTTTAGGTCTGAAATCTACCCACCCGGACCATGCTCACTCCTAGTTACAAGCTTATTTATTCCATCCCCTTTATTTAGTCAATTTATAAAATGTTTGCAATAATGACAAATCATTTATGAAGACTTTAGAACTATTACCACAGTTGATGAGGATAACCATAACTCACGGCTCCGATTACTGTAATTACTGAGATGACAAGGGTCGCGCGTCCTAAAATCTATTGTGCTTTTTTCCATTAATCTAGTTAATATGACTTACATAACTATACGCATCATATGTGCCATTTTTTAACTATGTGGATCGGATATGTACACGCCTTGTTCATTGGTTGCGTCGAGTAAGAACGCGAA
Organism: Lenwebbia sp. NSW1173648; assembly: GCA_029784005.1. Lineage (NCBI taxonomy): Eukaryota > Viridiplantae > Streptophyta > Magnoliopsida > Myrtales > Myrtaceae > Lenwebbia > Lenwebbia sp. NSW1173648. The sequence goes on along the minus strand of JARCGZ010000009.1, from coordinate 24,278,139 downwards.
GATGATTTGGATGAGTCAAAACTTTCGAGTGTCGTCACCCTTGTGTTAGAAATTGTAATCGAATACGTCACTCCTGAAGGTTGATGAAGAGTTTGGAGGCAAACCCAACATCGATCTCGCATAAGAGAAGGTAAATTATGTCAATGGACAGAACATGAGACTAAACAACGGAGGTTTTTCAGGCACAATGTCGAGTTATCCAGCTTCATCGGAGGACATCAAATTCTATTCCCGACCAGATTTTTTTTCCCCCCCTTTTTAAGATGAAAAAATGTTTTAAATTTGGGAATATACAAGGGCAGGGAATACAATCAATTTCCACTAAATAGAAAAGTTAGACAAGAAATTGATAACGTGGCTCGTGACCAATGAGAATCTTCACAAAGTCACAACCAATCATATTAGCCTCTGCACTTGAGGAGTGACGGCCCAATCCGCTACGGCTGTCGAGCAAGCATTCGACAGAATTAATTGTCTTTTTACAAATAATTATGTTTCGTTTTTATTCGTGAAAGGAATTTTCCTTAATCTCGAATGTTCGCCTTCTGATCATACCTTCAAGGTTGAACGGAGCTCTATTACGTAACCCCTAATCTTTAATTTTTTTTCTTCGAAATATACAGTTAAAGCTTTACCTAGGGGTGATCAGTTCCCGGTCCGATCCGGTTCTCCTCAAGAACCGGGAACCGGAACCCGGTTCCCAATTTTTCGGAACCGGGAACCGGACCTACCGGTCCAGTCCGGTTCCCGGTTGGTTCCATTGGACCGAAAACATGCCAAAAAAAAGAAGGGAAGCTATAACCTCATGCACACAATTATATAAAGGGAGCACTTTATATGCATATAAAGGACGATGTCCAATGTGATATGCGATCCTGTGTTGTTACCTGAAAAATTATGCAACTCACGTTGATCATTCTACGTTATGTAGTCACTGCCAATCAGGAATTAAACCGTCAATATGCGATCAAGTATCGGGAGTCAGCAAATTACAGTATGTTCTTCACAGTCATATTTTTTGTGGCTCCACCATCAATTGGCAAATACCATCGTCATCTGCAACTGCGTCCAAGTTGGACAAGCGCCGCTGACTTCAGAGTGAAAATGCATATGTTCTCACTCCCGTGGCTGACCGGCAAAGAAGAGTCAGCAGAATAACAATCGTTGCTAAAGCATTCGCCATTTTCGACTCCTTTCGGTGCTTAAAAAACACTCGGACGCTAGCCATTTTAAACAAAGGTAAACTAGCATATAAACAGGCGTGAGAGGCGAAGGCTGAGCAGTCGGGCTCCACTGGGACTTGAGACTTGCGAGAGAGTCAGAGATGTGAGAGAGGCAGGGCTGGGAAAGTGGGAAGTGCAAAAGAAAGAAGCAAACCCTAAACTTAGATTTAGGGTTCCTTTTTCAAATAAAAAAAAATCAACCGGTCCGGTCCGGTCCTGGGCCCCTGGAACCGGACCACCCGGCCATCGGTTCCAATTTTAAGAACCGCAAATTGGACCGCCGTCCTCTAGAACTGGAAACCGGACCACCGGTCACAGTCCAGTCCGGGCGGTCCCGGTCCGATCGATCCGATTTGCTCACCCCTAGCTTTACCGACACATTTCGTATCGTGTTCGAGAGTTTTACATCGACATCTTTCGTTCTTTCGGCTTGGAACGCCGAAGAAATTCTCGACATAAATGACTCCTTGGATGATCATCTATTAACTCCTTGATTAATCACTTCTTTGATTATTAAGAGAAATTAAAAAAAAATAAACCTGAAGAGTTTTTCCGTAAATAATGAGATGAAAATGATTGATGACAATGTAAAAAATAGAGTATAAGTAATTTCTTTTATCGAAACATATTATTAGAATAACATAGCATAGGGTTTTGATTGATTTCGACAATTTACATATATAGGGTGCGTTTGATTAGACTTTAGAAATGAGTCTTGAGGAAATGCAAATATCTTTAGCCTAATAAGCTTTGAGAAAATGCAATTGGGGTTTGGCAAAAACTCATTTGAAAGACAACTTTGGGTCAAGTAGTGTTTGGCAAAAAAAATATTTGCAAAGGGCTTTGGCTAGAATTATTTCATTTTTTTATTAAAAAATATCAAAACCCTTCGCCAGCAGTGAGCCAGATCTAGCGTCGGTGGCCATCAGTCGAGGCTACCTAGGTCGTGCGATCCAGGGACAATCGCTAAAGGTCGCGAGACCTAGGCGACCGTCGTCCGGGTCGCGCGACCCAATGCGACCCTCGCCAAGGTTGCTCGACCCAGCCAACCGTCGCCAAGGTCGCGCGACCAAGGCTGTCCTTGTCGAGGGTCGCTCGACCACAAGCGGCCCTCCCCAAGGGTCACCGGCCCTTCGCTTGCTACTTGTCGACTAGATTTGCCCTCGCCACCCCTCGTCGGCCAGATCTGCTCTCGCTGCCTCTCTTCTGACGGCCCTAGCTCAAGAAAGAAGATGAACAGAGATCTAGAGTTTCACTTTTTAAGATGGGTAAAATTGAATTTTTAGTAAGGTTTTGGGGGCAAAAAAGGCAACCAACTATTTTTCAATAATGAGGCCTTCAGTATTCCGAAAATGCTGATAGCTCAATGCCGGTCCCTACCAACATTGAGCTTTCAGCATTACAAACCAACATTGAGCTTTTAGCATTACCAAGGTCAACTTTCATCTCAAATACTCTTGAGAATGGTTGCCAAACACCCAAAATTTTTCCAAAGGGCATTCAGAATGCTGAACTAAACGCACCCATAATGTTCTATCTTTACTTTGTTTGTTGCAGTTGATTCTATTGATACGACATTTTCCAAAATATGAGAGAGGTAAAACAAATTGGTCCGCTCAATCAAAGTAATCATGCCAATTAAGGGGTCAAGAAAAATTATTGCACGTGACAACATAAAAAACTTTCAGCACATCATGCGACCTTTTCGCTCCGGTGGCAAGGGACGAGACGGGTTGGGACAGAACGGGACATGAGTCCGAGTCCTAAGGCCTAGTTCGGTCGTGCGAACGGAACCGGATGGGGCGAAGAATAACGTAGATGTGAATGCTCAAATGCAATGTATTCATCAGAATATGTACCAAAGTTTTTATAGTGCTTTCTCTCTCTCTCTCTATTTTCTTTCCTCTAAGCGAAGCCAGGATCCAATTTGCTAGCTAATTAAATAATCTGTACTCGTTAACTTCTCTCTCAATCTGAAAACGATGTCGTTTGGTCGCTGTCCTCCATCTTCCCCTCCAGTTCACAACCATAATTATAATCTGATTATTGCTCTAATCATGACAAAAGAATGAAGCCAACTCTGCAGCGAGAGAGAGAGAGAGAGAAGCCAGTGCAGCCCAGCAAATCTAAGGTCATGTTCGAGCTGTGAGGAAATGATTGGCATCGTTTCGAAGAACCCAAAGCTCAAAACCAGATCCGAAACTGAACCAGCATCAAAGCAGCAGATCCCGAGGAAGAAGATGATGAAGAAAAGATGAGGAAAGCTCCACCCCCCAGAAGAAAAAGACATGAAAGAAAGGAGAATTCATCGTAACTCTAAGCTGAAGGAGCACACGACTGAGCAAGAATGATTACTCTCCACAAATCTCATGAGAAATTACACGCACACTTGACTTGATTAGTGGACAAAAGGAAAAACCAAAAAGTATATCCAAAGCAAAACCCAATTTCACAACTTAGTATGTACCTGCAACTTATTGCTTATCGCCTTCGTCGTCATCGTTATCATGTGTCAGTGGGATGATTATGGTGATGATCATCTTCTCCATCACTCCCCCCGCCGCCGCCTGGAGCTTGGCCTTGCTTGTGGTGGTGGTGGTGCTGCTGCTGCTCCAAATTCATCCCCAGATTGACCCTCCCGGTATTACCACCGCCACTGCTGTATCCACCTCCTAGTGCTCCCATGATTCCCATACTCGTCGTCTCCGTCATCCCTAGTCCCATTGGCTGTTGCACTATCATCGAACCCGCTAGCTGTACCGGCGTCAGCCTCCCCCCTCCCGGAAAGTTCACCCTCTGCATCGCCGCCCCTCCAGGCCCCGCCGGGAACGTCCACATGGAGGCCTCGTGCATCGCGGCCCCCGGCGCGGCCACCGCAGCTCCCCCTCCTCCGCCCCCCACCGGCAGCATCCAGAACGTGCTCCCGCCGTTCGTGGTGGCCGGCGCCACTGCCCACATGGCGGGAGCTGGCAGGACCCCTGACGAGGACCGGGCTGATGTGGGTTCTTGTTCTTGCATTCCGGATTTGTTACCGGCCTGCATAGCCGCGGAGGCTGCGTCGGCGCTGCTCTGGTGGGAGGACTCTTTGAAGAGGTCTTCCCTGAACGTCTTCGTCATGTAGCTGTCTCCAGGATTATCGCTGTTGCCGCCGCCACCGCCGCTGGCCTGGTCCGAGCCGAGGACCTGCGTGTACAATTGGTGGTGGAACCCGAGCGCGCCGCCGCCGCCGGCGAGAAGCCGCCTACCCTCGTCGCCGCCGTCGCCGTAGAGGCTGAGGCCGCCGTGGAAGGAGAGTGGGGCGGACTTGGAGGGCGGGGCGGAGACGGTGGACCCGCTGCTGCGGATGGAGACGTTGAGGGTGGAGAAGTTGGCGGGGATGGTGCCGGTGCCGGTGGCGGCGATGATGGCGGGCTCGGCCTGCTGGAGGAGCCACTCGATGGTCTCGCCGTCGGACTTGTGGCCCAGCTCGCGGGTGAGCTGGAAGACGCGGGCGGCGCAGACGGCGGGCATCCGGATGCGGCGGCCGCGGCCGTCGACCTTGGTGTGGCGGTCCTTGGTGGGCCTCTTGGCGATCTTGGCAATGGCGGTGGTGGGGTTGGAACCAGGGGAAGTAGAGTTGGGAGGGAGGGAAGGGGGGTTTGGGGGCTTAGTGGTGGGTTGGATAGAGATGGAGCCCATGAATGGGCCATGGAGGGTTGACCCGTGAGAGTGACCCGGTTCGGCAGCAGAATTGGAGGAAGAAGAGAGAGGGACCAGTTGCAGAGAAGCGGTGGGGGCAGAGTCGTGCTTGTGGTGGTCGGAGCCCGAATTGCTGCTGCTTTGGTTGGTGTTGCTCTGGGACTCCATAGCTTCTCGTCCTTGGGTAATTCAAACACAATTCATCGTCATCATCAAGGGACTGGCTCACAAGCTGGAACCCTCGCTCCAATTTTCAGGGCACATGGTGGGGGCGATCCTGAGCTGCTACTTCCGACAGGGGCCTCCCTTGCCACTTCCCATCCACCACCTCCTCCTCCTCCTCCTCCTCCTCCTGCTGCAAAGATTTTGTGGAGAGAGAAAGAGAGAGAATTTTTATTTTTTTTAAAGAGAGAAAAAATTAGGAGAGTGGATTGGTTATGGCGAGGAGGGAAATCGAAAGAGGGAGACACAGAGGAGCAGTGGAAGTGCGTGGGGGATCTTGTTTTTCTTTCTTGTTATTGACTGCTGTCTTCTGTGGTTGTATAGAGAGAGAGAGAGAGAGAAGAGTGGGTGGGAGAAGAAGAAGAAGGAGGCTATAGAGAGAGAGAGAGAGAGAGAGAGAGAATCGAGTGTGAGCTGGGGTTGGGTGATGGGGTCCAACTGGTTGCAGGTGGGGACCCCTCTCCAATGGAGCACTGGGCCCCCACTCGTTAGGAATTTTTTTTCATACATCATGTGTTTCATGGATGTATGCTATACATGTGCGAATCACACACATATATATAGATAGTAATTCATTCTACAGATACTGTATGGATGAATGAAGCCAACCCTCTCATATCCGCCGCGCCACCTCTAGTCTACCTAACAAACCCGTCTTCAAACCATCATGCTTTTTCGACAGTGCAAAACTCACTTCGCTGTATAACAATCAAGAAACCGGTCCATAGCCTCATCGAACGGGTAGATTGGATCAAATTTAGATCAAATTAAAAATAATTCGATCTAAATTGACCCGTTTTTATTGTTAATGCAAATTTAGTGACTTGAGCTCAACACAGCTTGATGGTGTCAAGGAAAACCTACTAGAAAAGAAGACAAGATATTTACTTTTTCTATGGGATAACATTATATTGACCATGTGTGTGTATATATATATATATATAACCAAGTCAGTCTTTTTTCTTTTTTTTTTCCTCAGCATGAGGATTGTACTTTGCTTGGGCATTTATTTGAATTTTCCCATCACTGTGGGTCTTTTTCCACGAACTTGTCCTGTCCAAAGAGGGCAACAGTGAAAGTAGTAATTAATTTGCGGGGGGCTCGGACTTTTTGGGTGGGGGAAAGTTCAAAACTCGAAAAAAAAACAAAGAAACCATAAAAGAAAGGATAAGAAAATGACCAAATTTTTATGAAGAAATGGGGTCTTTTTCTTGTCCATTGTTTTTGGCTTCTTTCGTCACTTTTTTTGTTCCCTTCTTCGCTCACTCCTCGCTGATTGATCCATGCCCTTTGTTGACAAATGACGATCGCGATGATGCTTATCAAGAGCAACACTTCTGCTTCAGAAATAGAAGTTGATTTTTCTACTTCTGCTTCAGAAGTTGATTTCTGATCAGATAAATTCGTTTGGTAGCGATTGAAAATTTCTACTTCTGAAGTATTATTAACACAAGAAGGCTGGGGAGAGAGAGGGAGGGAGCGACCAAGTAGTAATGAATCGAGTGCAGACAAAAGGGTGTACTGCAGAATCAACAGAGGGCACACGCAGCCCTCGTAAATGCTCTGGTTCTGATATGAAATTCACCTCCCTCACGCTCGCTTCAGGGTCCCCTACCACTCTTAAACTCAGATTGGTCCACTCCCTCCCTCTTCTCGATCATTGAGCAACATCCACTCATTTCCCCTGTCCTTCCTTCCTTGGACGCCACAGAAACTCATGAGTCAAAACTCCCTCCGCTCCACTCTCCCCTGCACTGTTTGATGAAATATGTCCTTCATTACTTGCTCATTCACAAGGGTCCGTCCTTGTTGCGGCATTTCATCGAACACCTTGTGATCTAATTCCCATGCACATCGCAACACTCCTTCGACATGGTGACTACCCAATTTAGCTGGCCGCCCACTTGCGCTATGGGGGTGTAAACAGGCCGAGCAGGTCGGTCTGAGCATCTCATGCCCGGTCGGAAAAGAAAAGGTAGATATGAGATTAAAATTGGGGTCCGACAGCTCCGGGCTTTCGAGTTTCTGATCGAAAATGGACGCCCATGGCTCGGGCGCTAGGTCGCGGCGAACCAAGATTCTTGAAAATGTAGGAACGTCGCGATACGAGCAGAGAAGTACTAAAGTTAGGAATTTGCAGTGTGGATTGTGAATCGATCCCATTTGGGAGAGATGAATACAACAGACATGTGACTGTAAAGATTTCAACTTTAAGAATTGACCACATGTAAATACAAAAACATACCCGCCTAAAGCAAACAAGAATTCAACCAGGAGTCAAATGAAATATAGAAAAATCACAGGAGAGAGAGAGAGAGAGAGGGGGGGGGGGTTGGTGGGGACCATGGCAACATGGCAATTATGGTACACATTCAAAGCAGAAGCCAGACAGCTCAGATGAGCATCTAATGAAGGGAGACAGCTCATCCCCAACACCAGCCCCACCCTTCCTTTCTTTCCTTTCTGAAAATTTTGTGATTTCTCACTTTTTGCCTCTTTGTTTTCACTTGGGCCAAATTTTCAAATCACAGCCCTGAGCCACCCCTCAAATAGAATACTGCACAAAAAATTTGTGCCAACTTCGCAGCAGACTACTACTTATAGGCTGCTCACAAGGGCATCGGGCCATCGGCCAGTCAACTCCACCTTGCTCCACTTCAAAAAAGCAAAAAAGGCCAAAAAAAAAAAGAAAAAAAAGTGAACTTTGTAGTCTTTTAGTGTGAAACACGTTTGACAAAGTCCAAGTTGAGTCGCCAGAAAGCAAAAAACCCACCTCAGATTTCCCATCGTACACCTTTTTTTCTCACATCAGCACTTTTTTTTTTTTTTTGGGGGGGTGGGGGGATTAATTTATGTCTCAATTATTGGGAAAAGCATGCTTTTTCTTCCATCTCTACGAGGGGCAAAAGGATAGGGATAGGTTGATTGTTGTTGTTGCTCAGGTCATGCGGGAGAGAAGAATAGAATAATTTTCTTTTTCTTTTTAAATTTTTTTTTAAATTTAAAAAATTAATCCCATTCTTCAAGATTCTCAGACATTCCTATGGGGAAAATGATTAGACAAAGTATGTAATGTCGTTCCGACATGTACGACCCGTTTACGAGCCAAAACTTTTCATGTGGCAAAAGCTTTGTCAACTCCTGAGATGAAATGCACAGTTTCTTCAACACCCGCCCTAAACTTGATGGGTCTTGTACGGACCGTTCTGCTCTAGCTTACGGACTCTCTCTCACTAAAAACACACACACATCCCCTCTGTTGAGGTGGGCTTTTTGTGCAAGAGAGAATGACAAAAATGATCGATCAACTTTAGCATAATATATAATGCCCACTCTGAATATTTAATTTGTTCTATTTGTTCCATGTAGTTTCTGGATTATATGAAAATATTCAATGTTGTCATTCTATTAATTCAAGTTCGAAAATAACATTGAATATTTTCATATAGTTTATGAACTAAATTGAACAAATGCCAAAAGTTCAGTGACCACGTGGAATAAATTGAAAGTTCAAGGATGATATTACACCTTGGGCCAAAGTTCAGGGATTATTTATGCAATTATCCCTTGTATAAATGATGTTGGATCTCTCTTTGCTTTGTCAGTGCATGACGTTCTGAATTTGGGAGGAAATTTCGTATCTTGAAGATTGATCCAATTCGTGAAGAAACCTATTGAAGGTTCAAGCTATTGTCAAAGTCCATTAATAACTTATCTGTACAGCTACGTAAGATACGCTAAGCTTGCCTACGCTCTTATCTTAGTCGGGTCTACATCACTAGTTATGTTCAAGTGTCTAATTCGACTTATGGTTCAGATCCAGTCGTGTCAATATAACCTTATAAATTGTTGCCGAATATGTTTAAAATGAAGTATTTTAAGTACGAGTTAATTCGAACGACTTGTGGTTTGGCCAGACATTTGGTTCATGAAAGTCAAATTTTGTCAAAGATGGACAGCCCCATGGCAGAGTCAAATTATAAGTGACCCCTATTTTCAGAACTATCAAGATCAAACTGATGACAAAACTTAGCATGACGGGTAGGCTTGACAGGTTTTTGTTAAGCCTCCAACCAGGCTTGAAGGTGAAATCAAGAGGCCATAAAAGAAATCTCAAGCACCTGTTAACAAAATAGTTTACAAAAAAGGTCAAAAAAGAAATTCACCAACATAGCAAACTCAATCGAACATAAAATATCAAGGATACCATTTGTAGAACAACACCAGCAGCTTGAACACATTAATGACTGGTAAAAGAAAGCATCTTTTTGGCATGGATGTTTTGCCCAAAGTTCTACCATCATGTTAGCGAAACTGAGAATCACTCGCAAGATAGGAGAGCACAGCTCATAATGCAGGCAAAATATTTATAAAACTGCACCAGTACCAGAATGTTCTCCTTTTTATTCAGCAAGGTTGATGCAATTTAGCAGTTGCTATTGTACACAAAACCAAACTTTCAGAAGGGTTCAAAAAAAACCTACAAGAGGCAAATCACCAAAAGAATATGGTCGTAAGAACGCTAATCTCACTTGTGTTCTCTTTTCGATTTCTCTGCCCTTTTTCCTACTGCCGGGATTTATTCAGCAAGTCCAAGAAGAAGATCTCTTAATCACTGGCTTCATCTGCTTGTCCTCTTCCAGGGAAATCATTCCCAAGTGTGAAGGATCCTCCAGCATCATCTTCGCCACCAAATACCCTGCTATAGACCATGTTTGGTACTTTCTTGCCTGCTTGCCAATATATCTACCAAGTGTACCATCATAATATTCTGGCCAGCTGTCCTTCAACAAACGGGTCTCGGCCAGATCAATTGCTCGTCTCGCAATTTGCGGCCGCCCCGTCTTGATGCAAGCAGCCGTTAACAACCACAGAAGCACTGCATTGGTTATGATGGAGCAACAGTAATACCAAAAGAGAGTTGAGTTAGAAACACAAGCCAAGAATGAGATAGCTTGGGAAAAAGTTTGAAAGAAGAATCGGGACTTGCATCACTGCTTTCATTAAAATGCCTAATTTGAATCATGTTCAAGGATTCACAACTGAAATAATCAGTCTCAAGGTTATTGTGGAGATCCTAAAGCCATCCCTTTCATACTACAAGAGTTCTTACTGTGGGGGGCACCCGATTCAAATGAGCTGTCTATTGACCAGTTGAAAGTTATTTAGAAAAAAATCCTACACCCTTGGCTCGTTTGTACACTAGACCTGGACTTCATACATACTAGCGGCTACAGCAGGAAGTAAATTGGGTTCAAAGAGGTATGGTGGACCCTTTCAAAATCATCAGTTAATTGGAGACCAACCTATCTTTGAAGATGATTGAGCTTAATGTGCACTTAAATACAAAGGGTATCAGCTAATTGCAGTGACAAAACTTGGGATGATTAAGATATTTCATTCTCATATCGATTCAGATCAATATCTTCGCGCCCCCCAAATGATCTACATTGTTTGAAAGCAGGAAATATATGCAAGCAGCAGAAGCATACCATATCCTTCGTCCATAATTTCCAAAAACTTTCTTTTATGTGCATTGATTAATAACAAGCAACTAAGAAATCATAAGCACGGGTGATAAAAGTCAACCTTGGGGAATCATGCACATAGATAACATGAATAGCCCGAGCATGCACGTGGGCATAAAGTAAATCACCGAGGCAGTTATATGAGTATATTTCGTCATCATCCAGGTCAAGATGAAGCAGCTATCTGAATCTCAACCACACTAGCTTTGACTTTGCCCCACTGCCAAGGCAAGTAGGTGTAATTGTGGTTTCATTCGCTTAGTTACTCTTTTAAGTAACATACGGCATTTATCTTGTTTCAAGTAACTGGTGCCTCTAGGCTTGCAGTCAATTTTTGCTTTGCCTCCATGAAGGCTTTATTATATTAAATCTGAGTGTCATTAGTAAAGATCTTCTTAAGAAAACATTCCAAGTCCACACAATGATCAGACATCCAGTTTCCACATACAATTAAAGAAGAGGGAAGGAGCATCCCTTGCACACCCAAGGTTTGTGGCTTTACCATTAAATTCTACTTCTTGAACCGTTTTTAATCTCGGTCCTTGCCAAACAAAGAGCTCGTAAAAGCACACCCAATTAAGAAAACAGAACTATCAGGAAACATATCCTCCCCCTCCTCCCTTCCCTAAAGCTCGAATGTCATCGTATCTGTTAACAGCCACTCATAGATCCATTCATCTTAATCGTCGAATACCAACTACGACCAGATTTTTTCAATTGAAAGACATAGGCATAATAACCATATATAAGAAAGTTTCCCAAATGATAAATCTGAATAACTTGAAGGAATATATCAGAAAAGAAAGAACAAACCTGGCCAAGATCCTCCATTGTGATAACTCCATCTGGTATTTTTAGGATCACAACCGGTTACTATCCGCCATTCATGACCTTCCAGAGCAGGATAGCTTATTTTTAGAGGCATTTCCCCCACCAACTCCTCCCAGCGAGCTTCTATAAGATCCATAATAGCCATTGATTGCTCCGGAGTAGCAAGTGATGCCAATATTGCTACACAATTACCCAAAGCAAACCATCTGAAATCCATCCTTGCAGGACTCACATTGCCAATAAAGTAACCACCACGTGTTGGCATAAAGTCAAAAACCCAGTCCGGAATTGAATCAGGAATAACATTAAACTTATTTACTGCAGTATGGGAATATTCCTCAGTTTTATATCGGTATATGTCATTTAGTTGTTGGAAGTCAAGCCAGAAATAACTTCGCATGTGATAGCTTAAGGCGTGTAAGCGTTTGACAATTCTCTCGATGCATTCTTTTCCTTCTGCATCATGCTTTAGCATCGCCAAAGCACATCTCAGAGCCATAAAGAAAAGTGCCTGAATTTCAATTGGGTAGCCATAGATGCCCTGTAAATCAGTTCAACGAAAGAGGTGTCAATTCCAACCTTCAAGATAATATAAAGCCAGTAGAAGCCATCTACAGTACGTGGAAAGACAAACTGAAAACACATCCATCTACAATGTTAATAAGTTCTTCCCAAGAACTAATGGAAAAATGATTTTAGTTACTAGTAAAGGGAAAGGGAAAATCAGATGTGTCACCTCATTCTCTTGGCATGAAACAAAACTAGAGAAAGTACAGATTTATCATCTCATTCAATTCTCAGTTGCTAAAACACAAAAATGTATAATTATAGCTGTTAAAGAAGCTGTCTACCATGCAAGTGAGAGATGCACTAAATTGTTAATCCAATTCACATGAAATTGATCATCAGAGACAAAGGAACTCCACGAACCAATAAGTGTGGATGGTCACTTTAATCAGCAGCACATCACTGATAGCACTATCTGAAGGTCGAATTAGGTTTCATTCATGTACAAACTTTCGACTGGTGACATAATCACTTAGTTCTCAATACACTCGATTAAGACCTAAAGAAAAGATAAGGTCAAACTAACAAATAAAAAGCTTGTTGGATAAGAGAAGATAAAGTCTAGTTTAACTAACATTATCCATAATCCTCGTCAATTTCCTTGCATAATTGAATGGAGAGGGAATTCTACAATGACCAGAGCTAATTATCACTGAAATGGTAATAGTTGTGAGTCCAAGTAATGCTTTGTTAGATCAAGCGGAGGTTACAAATTCCGTTCATTTTACATCCACAAATCTCATCTACAAGGAGACAGAATTCCCACAATCAAATTGAAACTAGAAAGAGTTCATTTAGGCTGATTAGCTGAATAAATGTGTGAAAAATACCTTAATGGCTACTGGTTCACTACACCCATAATTACAGAGAGGTGGAATGACAGGTACTGAGGGATAGTGAAGCTAGATACAGCCAGAACAGCATTACCATCCACTTACCATTATGACATGTAATGAACAAGATAGTTATCGAGAGAGATTTACTCACCATTCTTCGATCAACCATTGAGCAACCATCAGCACAAAGTAAAGTAGGAAAAGTATCGAAACCCTCAGACAGGCAAAGAGAACATATAAGCCTCATCCCCTTCTGACACTCTGGCGTCTCTGCCAAAGACAGATCTCCCGTGGACTTCGTATAGGCACGAAGCAGGATAATCCACCAAAACCCGGAGTCAACTGGTGCAACTCTTCCAATTGCACTCTCACCAAAATCTGCAACGAGAGTATCTGTTTTCCGAATAGGATCGTGCAAGACTTTGAAGCTAGCTGGCATTGCCCCTTCCCCAAGCTTGAATCTGTCTATTCTTTTCTCCCATCCTTGAAGATGTAAAGTCTTCAACAGGAAATTCTTGACAATATCTGGCTCCCCATTCATTAGAAAAGCCAGTGCACTGGGGACAAAATCCCGAACAAACACCTAGACAAGCACAAGGACGAAAGGAAAGTTTGAAAGCATTAAACTTCACTGTCTCCCCTATCAAGTTACGAGGGCAGTCAAGTTCATCACAATCACCTCAGACAAGCCCAACAAATACTGCACATGATAAGCAAAATCTCATCTAGACCACTTTCTCAACTCTTAACTTACCCCCTATCAATATCATCACTACATCATTCTAATCGTGTCTATGAATTTCTAGAAATCAGAGGCGACTAGGACTTTTCCACATTTTTTCAAATTCTAATGTCACAAGCTACAATAGTTTTAACCATCGAATTTCTATGGGTCCGCTATAGCATATAGTTTAAGCATTTCTGATCCCTGTTTTACGATACATTCCATACAAACAGTAGAATCTGACCCAATACTGAACAGCCTTCATTGTTTGGTCCATTCCTATACCTGGTCATAGTTCAAGACTTCCTCGGAAGCATGGTCGACAGCAGCGATTGTCCCCACTGGTTGACCACGGAAATACACCAGAGACTTTCTTAGAGCCTCCCAGGCATCAGCCACCATAGGATGAGGTTCAAAAGAGTTGCGAGCTGATGATGCTGGGGTGTCAAACCCCGACCTTCTCCCAGGTGAATATGTGCTCTCCAGGTTATCCAATCCAACCCTCGTGAGCCCAATTGAGAGCTCACTAAGGGATCTCTCATCGAAAGATCTCTGCCGCTCGATGTTAAGCTTTGGCTTGTCACGAAGACGGGAGAAATCATCGTCAAACATGTCATTGATCGAGCAATGCGAGCTAACATTGCGCATTCCTGTCTCTTTGGTCCCATCCATGTTTTCTCCTTCTCCTTGCTATCGCTCCTTATAAACCACGCAGTGAAAGAGGACTCTCTGTCTTCCAACATATGAAATCACAGGGTTACTTGAGTGTCAAAAGAGATTAGTACAGCAAAAGGAATAAGATCATAGCAGAAGACCAGCTCAAAACAGAAGGATGCCTGATAAAGTCTTTCTTTTTGGGTTGCAAGATAATAGGAAAGCCTACTTTTTACCACAATTAGTTGCTGATTACGCTTTCCAAACCAATCAGTCACATTCTTTTTACTATTTAGCAAGATTGCCAACACGAGAAGTTTCAGACAGAGCCCACAGCTAGAATCTACATGCACATTCTGAATCCTCATATCCTCTACATACAAAGATACCACCAAACGTCGAGGAAAAATATGCGACATTCTCAACGATGACTGCAACATGCAAAACATGTAAGAAAACAGATTCCCGACACTCGAAAAGGGACGCAATATAAACGACAACACGCACGGCGTCAAATGCAAGATCCACTTCCAAAACGAAGCCAAACGCATGATGCGCCAAAAGGATCAGCTAAATTTGCAGACTTTGACCAGAGGGTGAAGCTAATTAAGAAAAGACCAGATCTGCTGCACCCGCTAATGTACACCGATCAAGACCCAAAGAAAAACAACGACGACACCGCACTCTAAACTCCAAGAACGAGAGAAAGGGACCCGAACCTCGAGGGACGTCGTCGGGCACGGGAGAAGAGCGAGAGGATATTCTCCGGCCGTTCGCCGGCGCTTTCTCCGCGGATAGGAAATGGGAGAGGAAGAGAGAGAAGGAAGGGAAAAAAGAGGCATGGCATCGCGAGCTGTTATTTATAGCAAAGCCAAGCAGGCAGAGAGAGAGAGAGAGAGAGAGATCACACTTTGATTATTTTGGGGATGTTTTTAAATGAAATTTTTATTTATGTAAGAGAAGATACCGGGAATAGCCGGTGGAGTGGGGACACGAGCTTTGGGCGAAATAGAAATAAAATAAAATAAAAAATAAATTGGGGCAGTCCACGTGGATAATAAGGACTCGAGTCTGCCTTTGGAGATTGCGGGGACTTCCCCACTGCCAAGTTGGAGATTCGGTCTTTTATTTTAATTTTTATTTATTAATTTATCGGGGGTTAGGTGGAGGGAGGGGGCAGTGTTCACCGGTCACCGGTCACCGGTAACTACCCTTCTCTTCCTCTGTATCTACCGATTCTCTGCCATTTTCTCCGCGGAGCTGCTCCGGTGAAGTTCCTGTTTTCATCCCCTTTATGGAAATAATATTAGCCATTTTAGTTCCTTATCCACAATATTAATTCTCCGGTTAAATATATATTCCCCCTTTTCTTTTTCTTTTCTTTTTTGGGAAAGTGGAGCTGCAGAGGATAAAATTATAGAGTTTCCTTTTCTTTCTCTTTCTCTTTTTCGTTGGGTTTATCCGAAACAATGGTACGAGGAATTTAAAATTTACACGTGACTATGGAAATATTTTTTGTTCCGATCGAGAGCGGTCTCGGCCCGAATTATGAGATCTTGGAATATAAAGTATCCAAAAATTGTATTGAAAGGGGAATATTCTATCCATAAATAATAAATATTTGTGGTCTAAATGGGTTTTTTTTTTTTTTCCGGGAAAGCATTCTCAACACAAAGTCAGAAATGGTGTAATAGTATAAGTTCCTCAAGCTGGAAATAGAATGAAGCATATCCAAAAGTAAAATCACTTCTTCTTTTTTGGCTTTGCTTTTCAAATTGTACCTCGCGCTGTTCGATAGAGACTTCTTCTCGTGTCTATTCAGGGGGAATCGTTCAATGGATCGTGTCCATGCATGAATCTGAAATGATCCATATTGTCGTGATTTGATAGTTGAAGTCAGGTTCTTTGAAATTGCTCTTTGATCGGAAGCATCTAATAATTTCCCGTAAAATAGTGGTTTGATGATAAAAAAATGATTTGCGCAAATTTAGAAAACACCGACTCAAGACCGATGAAATCGATGGATTTCGATTAGGAGCTATTCTATCCCAATCTTGACTTGTTTGTAGTTAACCGATCTCATGACGTCAAGTTTGTAATCTCTTCGTTCACTTTTAGATCCGATAAGGAATTGCGAATCTGATTGGAATACTTGAAAATAGGTCGACCCATCTCTAATTGATGGTTAAACCGGTGTAGATATTCGCCCTTAATAAGCTTATTGGGGCTATTTTATAGGGCACCCGTCTCTCACATCCATCAATCGTGACATGATACTTCCGAAGATAAAGGCCATCGACATTGGGAACAATAGCTCAAAATTAACGACCGATGTGTAGTGCGGCTGAATTATCTAATGAACAAATTACTTAATCGATTCGACGACATAACACGCGTTCACACTGTGTGGTTTGAAAAAAAAAAAACTAATCTTTGCCGGAGATTCCTTTAGTACCCGTTGACCAAGCCTAATATATGATCTTAAGCAATTGTTTTTTAAGTGTCACCCAAGTGAATCAAAGCTTCTTTTCTAACCAAATTCCCATCGTTAAAGAATTGTAATTGCTTTGCTGTTTTCCCCCAAATAAAATTAACAAATAAAAGAATACAGAGGCGACGGTTAAGCATTATATTTTAAGTTCTCGGACATCGCTTTGCTAAACTGAACTGCAGGGACAAAAGATTTCCACGAGATTGTCTTGAAACGTGCTCCTAGCATGCATCTTGCCGGATTTGGCTCGTGGGTCCCGCGATGCCCCTTCCTCCGGAAATCACAAGTGCCGTAATTTTTTTTATTTTTATCTCGAGCGTCATGAGTTTTACCGTAATCACTTGGGTGACACTTAAGTAAATATTGTGTAAAAATTATAGCACTCAAGTGGTCGAAAAAAAAAAAAAAAAAATTTATGGCGCTGTACGAAAGTTTTGATACTCGTGGTATCTCTATCCCCATAAAATCTTGGCTCTTCGAAGCCAGAGCGTTATTTCTCGCGGGATTTATTTATGCTGAGAAAATCGAAAGGTTAGTTTTATTAAGCGAAAAAATAATAAAAGCAACAACTATTATACGCATTGTTATGTTTTCATGACCATGAATTACGAGTGAACTGAGGGTAGTTGCATTATTTTTATTCGATAATTAGTTGAGATTAGACCATAAGCATGATCAACGACACAAGGGGGAAAAACCCCAATTGACTTCCTCGAGGTCTAGAATGAATTGATAGTTGATTCAGCGTCCAGGTCGGATATACGATTGCATTTCTTGATAAGGTGGGCCCCGATTCCGAGTCATCAGAAGATTTCTTGTGCAAATTCACTTTTCATAATTTTTCTAAAGTAATTGCACCTTTTCAATTTATAATTGTGACGTCACTTTCGCGATTTATTTTCACGAAGAAATGTGTTGATAAAGGATGAAAAATTTAATGGAGGGTTTGCTCGTAAAATTCGTAGGAACAAAACCCTTTGGATCTTGAGAAGGCTCCGTTTGTTTCTTCGAAAATGAATTATCTGAAAAAAAAAATTTGTTATAAACAATTAGTCGATGATATATAGCAATTTTTATCTAAACATTTTCATTAAGGATGATTTTTATTCGTGCATTCAGTTTTTATAGATATAAGCGCCCATTTTCTAGAATGTATTTTTTAAATTTTTTATTTACCATGAAATAAACGGACCGTAAGTTACTCTATTATAACAACGACGTCGATCATCGCCGTCGTATGGACCTGTCCAAAAGAGAATGAAATGTTGCGGTCGCAAACAAAAAGAGCATATCTTTTGGAAAACTACAATTCAGGAGAAAATATCTTCTGGGTCAAAGTGTAATTAACTTCATCCTTTTTCCCATTTTCAATTTCTACATCTTAAATAAATGTTTAATTTTGACCTAACTTTTGCTCATTGAAAGAACAGTAAAGTGTTTATTTCAATGGTTGCTTTCTGGAAAAGAATCCGTATAGTGATTAAGAAAAAAATTAAAATAATGTTAATGACGTAAAGGCCGGCGCAGATCTAGGTTTCTTCGTATGGTTGAAGCCATAAATTATATTATTAATGTTAACGATTACAAAGAAAAGCGAGTTAATTTACGCATGTAGCAGTAGCACGAGCCTGAATTTCCGGCAGAGAACAACTTTCTTAATAGATGAATGAAAACTTGGGGCGTGATCATGCAAAAGCAGAGGCGGATACGTATATTCATCTCATTAGAACTCCCTCTTAAGAAAATACGAAGAAAAATTGATTTCCGCCTACTCCACGCTCGAGCAGCGACGGGGGACTTCTTTTTTTGGTCTGGTTCTATCCTATCCTATTCTATTATGCAAGACACACTGTGTGCGCTGTGTGCAGGTTGCGAAACCCTGTTCCCTCAGTCACTCGTCCCCACCCCTAACCCCCCTAAGAATTCGCATGGCATAAACTCTAGGACAAACATATTTTTATCGTTCCTTCCTTTTTCATATATAATCTAATTCTCTCCGAAAATTTGAAAATTGAATATAAAAACATGAGAAATTCCCAAATAAGGACCTAAAATGCCATCATTTTCTCAAATAAAAATTTGAAGTGCCCTAATTAATCCAAAAAAGGGCCTGACTAAGGACATTTTTGTCATTTAATTTTTTATAATTTTTTTTTCCTTTTTCCCCATCCTTCTCGCCGGCCACAAGCAAGGGCTGTCCTCATCAGCCACAGGCGAGGGCGACCTTGCCTAGGTAGGGCGAGGGTCGCTTGTTGACATCGCTGGCCCCAAGCGAGGTCGGCCCTCGCCAAATCTGGGCGAGGATCACCTTGCCCACGGCAGGCGAGGGCCTGGAAATCAAGATCGGTACAAGTCGTTCAAGTTTATATGCCAAATCCATGCTCTCCACGCATTAATTTAGCGTGTTATTATTATGTAATCTTCATTTCACATGTATTGTTGATAGACTTTGATCCTTTTTTAGACAATTTCTCGGTAAATATCGAAAGAACTTAGGGGGAAAAAAAGAAAGAGATTACAAAAGGCATGAAAAGGGAAGTTCCTTCTTCTTCTTTTTGGGCTTGTATTGTGCCTAACCTTAGCGTGCTCCATGCGATTTCCTTGCTGGTACTTTATTGAATTTTGGTTTTTTTTTTTTTTTTTTGGCTTTCTTTCTTTTGTATGATATTGACCAAAATCACATTGGTGGCTCCTCAATATCGTGCACCGGATAGGGGATTTGTCTTTTTTATTTTATTTCATAATTAGTATATTAATTTTTATTGCTTAGGACAAAACTTTGGAACAATGGCAAGCAAGAGCACGCACGCTTTGCTTCGGGTCAAACCTTGTTCCTCCATCCAATTGGACCCAGATCGCCCCGCGCAAACCGGTAAGGTCAATGATGCCGACAGGCAACCCGGTCTTTGATGGATTTTATAAATGTTCAGAGGGACGGGTTATCGGATCTGATGCGATGGGTTATCTATCAGTCGGGGCTCCGTCTGTGGCCCAGCTTGTCTCGTTGTTGCCATGCACATTGCACTATCATATCATAACCTTTCACAAAAAGCCTTCTTTATTATCTCTTGTGGACCACAAGGCAATGCTGATTTCAATCGGCGCGAAACGCGCATCACTCGAGCGAAACGAGATGCACGTGCTTTTCTTTTTATGTGATGATCCTTCTCGAATCATTTCGACGCATGCTCATGGCTGAATCCCGGAAATCGGCCGTCGAGCTTTTGCTGCAACAAACAAAAGTGTGCTTATAGCCGCAGGGCTGTACTCTGTAGTTTGCCTTCTGGGATTGACTTGCTTTGCAGGTATTTGGGATTTGCTTGGTTTGAAAGATTTTTCTGTTATCTCTCGTGTATGATTTTGACAAGCGAATGAAATCATCTTATTATCAAAACAAGAAAAAAAAAAGAAAAAGCAGCAAGTGCCAAGTTTAATGTTATTGTCAAGGCTAAAACGCGTCGCAACTAATTAGGACAACGGACGCGAAGATAAAAGTAAAATAGAAAATGAATTGTATCATAAGACTGCAGCAGACAAGTTCGTAAATTTTAAACCTTGGAAAAGTGAGCCCAAAGCCCAAGGCCCAGCGTTGCCCTTGTCCAGTCCATTACAACAATAGATGGGCCTCTATGACGTGGCATTTAGGCCCATATCAAGATCGTAATGTTTCGGACAGAACGAAACGTGGCCTCTGAATGTAGAGTACGCCGTAAACAAAATCCGTTGGGTTTATTTGTCTGCAGAAAATACATTAAAAGTAACATTTTTTTTTTATATTTCTAGCAAAAATTCAAATTTTAAAAAATCAAGACTTTTGTAAAAACAATTTGAGAAAAGTCAGAAATCAAAAGTAAAAGCTAAACCAATAAACTAATTTTTCAGTTTGGCTCAAGCTCAATCTAAGTAAATTGTATTTTTCTTTCTAGTATTTCTAACGAATCAGAATTCTTCGTACTTTTATAGAAGGAAATTCGTTTGCATCTTGGTTGGAAAAATTGGATCATTCGGTCGTACGATGTAAATGCCGCTACGACATTAAATAGGTCATCAATATGTTTAATTCCCTTATTGACAGGAGATCCATCTGGTTTAAGCCTTGCTAGGCGAGTGTTAGCGTAATAATCGGATCCATTATCCCGCAAGGTGTCTTCCTTGGTTCTGCATGAACCTTAACCATGTTGAGTGATAAATTACAGAGTTTAAACTCTTCCATGAGATAATTGGATGATGAGGTATTGGATGGAAGCTTAAAAAAGAGTAGGAGATCTCCACTCATGCAAGAGGTACTAAGAGCCCGTTTGGTTCAGCATTTGGCCAAGGGACTTTGGGAAAATGCAAATACCTTTGAGCTAAAGGGGTTTGGTGAAATGCAAGTACTGTTTGATAACCTGTAATTAAAAAGTGCATTTGGATGCAACTTTGGAGAAAATGCTGTTTGGTAAACTATTAATATTTGGTATCCCAATTTAATTTTTTTTTTAAATTTAATTAGTTTAAAATTAGGAAAAAAAAACAATCGTCGGCGAGCGGCCAGCGACCGGCTGCGGTGGGCGGCGGAGGAGAAAAAGAAAAAAAGAAAAAAAAATTGTAGTTGCATTTCCGAAATGCAACTTCCCAAAGTATCTCCGAAAGTACTTTAGGTTAAAGGCATTTGGAGAGCATTTGAGATGCAATTGCATTTCCCCAAAGTGAGTAAAAAAAAGTAGCTAAACAACATTTACATTTGCCCAAGAGACTTTAGAGTTCCAAAGCTCATTTGAAATGCTGAACCAAACAGGGCCTAAATAAGGGGTGAAGAAAAATAAGAGAAATTCGATCTCTGTGGAGAATGAAATTCGACTATTTTATTTGTATCTTGTTATGATGCTCGCATTCGTACCTCGACAAGTTTCAACGGTTAGTAAAAATTTCATGTACAAAAATTCAAGGTTGAGATTCATTGGGGATATCGAGAGAAAAACTAGGAGGAATGTGAGATCCACATCCTTACATTACAATATGTGGCAATGTTCGACCTTCAATAAGTGGGAATGCTCCTTTCGTGATATTATTAATGATTCTTCCGTATTCATGCACCGAAATTCAAAATCATCCATTTAGTTATTACTTTGTTTGAAATGGTTCTTGTACTCTTTAAAAGGTTTCCACTGCTAGTCTGTCTGTTACAGTGTTTTTTATATGAAGTGTTAAGCCGGACATTGGAGCGTTGAGTTGGACAGCGAAGCACACGTGTTATCCTATGATTTGTTTAAAGGGATATGTTCACTAAAAGTCTTCAAACTTGTCGCAAAAGTGCAATTGAATCCTATAACTTACAAAATGTGCAATCAAGTCCTAAAACTTGTCAAGTTGAAGCAATCGAGTCCTTCCAATTGGACTAACGGAAAATGATGATGTGGCATTTTTTTTTTATTGTTTTTAACAACACATCTCGCTGAGATGGCGCCACATTAGAAAAAATTGAAAATTAAAAAGGAGAAAATAAGAAAAACAACCGGTGAGTGCTTCGCCTCTTTTTTTTTTTTTATATAATACTGTTCATCATATTCCTTCTTCATGAGTGCATCCTTTTCATGTTCTTTTTTCTCTATTTGGTTCATCAGGTAAGCATTGGCATCTCTCCGTCTAGGTCTCTTCCCCATCTTCAAGCTCAACTTGCGGCGGAGCTTGACCCCCAAATCTGAGTTCGAGCTCTCGCCACGAGCAAAGGTCGAGCCCAAATCTAAGGCTGACCTCGAAGCTGCAAGGTGCTTGCCCATAGTGAGCTTTATGGCCACCATGGTGTTGGAGTGAGTAGCAGAAATCCGATACCTTCACCTGGGGAGATAGTCAATAGGGAGCTCAAGTTCGAGCCCGTCAACATATCAAGTTGGACCCACCTTCACTCAAAAGCTTAAGCCAATGAGTTATGGGCCAACTTGGATATATTAATTGCTCCAAACCACATCAATTCTCCGATGTGGGACTTCTCTAACACAACTCACACGTGTATCTCAGCACATGGCCAGAACTGGCTTCGAAGCTCGCGGCCATGGCTGTTTGAGCTCGAAGCCAGATCTGGGCGGCCAAAGGTCATGGTAGACGCTGGATGAGTGCAAGATCTTGTGACCGAAATCAATTTCACAGAAACGCAATCATCAATTAATTTGATGTCAATTGAAATACTTTGTTAGAATCTAAAGAAAGGCTGCATTCTTTGAGAATAAGCTTCAGTGGCAGCGACGGGATATTTGAGAAGTACCCCCCACTCTTTCAATTAAAATCTAAAGAAAGGTTGCATTCTTTGATTTTGATTTTCTTGGGGTTGTGTGGGGGGTGAGGTGAAGCAGGAAGAGAGGAGGTGGTGGTGGTGGTCCTGTGTCCAAAGAAGCATCATCGCTCATAGCTGGGTTTCTCGTAGCAAATTTGAACGGAGTTAACGAAAGGACTTGATTGCATCAACTTGGCAAGTTTTAGGACTTGATTGCACCTTTTGTAAGTTTTAGGACTCAATTGCATTTTTGTGACAAGTTTTAAGACTTCTAGTGAACATATCCCTTGTTTAAATTGTTTGCATGGTGCACAAGTAGATAATACATCAATAGCATTAACAAATGAAAAGAGAAGTAATGGAATTTTAATTTAATGTGCAATGTAGTTCTTGAATTTATAGTTTGTTCAATGTGGTCCCTGAATCCAATGTGTAATGTTGCCCATAAACTCTTAATTTGTTCAATGTGGTCCCTAAAATTTTGATGCATATTCAATTTGGTCTATGGACTAGATATTACAGTGACTATATTGAATATTAGAGACCACATTAAATAAATTATAAAGATTACACACAACATTATATATCGGGTTAAAATCTAGAAAAAAAGGATGGAAAAAGAGGAGGGAAGAATGAAATTGCCGTGTGATGGTTGGCAATGACCCTACACAGGACTGGTTTTCGATTTTCAGATCTAGATAGGTGGACGGGGAGAGAAGGAGTCATTGTTAGCGGTTTTTAAGGTCTTTAAAAGCTCGCTTCGGTAAACTCCGTTTATCATATTTATTCAATGATAGAGCAA
The DNA here is from genome assembly GCA_029784005.1 of Lenwebbia sp. NSW1173648. Classification (NCBI taxonomy): domain Eukaryota; kingdom Viridiplantae; phylum Streptophyta; class Magnoliopsida; order Myrtales; family Myrtaceae; genus Lenwebbia; species Lenwebbia sp. NSW1173648. Next base: position 24,254,333 of record JARCGZ010000009.1, on the reverse strand, counting down.
CAAATGTCATACGTCAACTCTTACGGGTATAGGGAAAATGGCACCCCCGCCCTCCTAACTGAACGATACAGCCTCAAACACAATCGACATACACTCGTTATCCAATAATAAAACAGAGAGTTGGTTAAAGAATCGGAATTCTAAAATTCAGCAAAAATAAAATCTAAACATCTCCGAGCTCAACTTAACCCAAAAACTATCTTTAGACATACGCGTCTATCTCAACTTATACGAAAAAAATCCTCCAATTGAAAACACTTGATGGTGCCATTTAGGTGACAGCCCGCTTTGGGAGGATGCATCAAATGCAATTCTTCGAAAAAGGAGAAGATAACTCTTACATGTCTAGAGTTCTTGATGAACAATTAGGCAACTTTTAGGGAAGATCGTATTTCATAGAAGATTTGGATAGAAAAATCCTTAACATGGTGCCTCATTCGATTCGATCACATTAGTGCCACATACGCCAATGAATATTAAAAAACTCCACTTTATATTTGGGCGTGCCAAGAGAGCTAATTGACTGTATGATCGCTAGAAAGATTTGATTTAATGCGTAGGACTTTATTGTAATTTTTGGAAAAACTATTTAATAATTTATTTACGCATCGAGCTAAAATCCGACCAACAGTGATGCGATTTTTTTTAGAAAAAAATTCAAATCAAAACTTAAAGTATCATTATTTTTCAAATAAGAGAGTGCATCATAATTTTAAAAAAAGGGCCTAATTAAGGATATTTTCGACATTTATATTTTTTTTTAATTTTCTTTTTCTTTTTTCCGTTCCTTTTCTTCTTTCATTTTCCTTTTTCTTCCGTTCCTCTTCGTACTCTTATTTAAAATAAGGTCCAGTTTAAAATTTTATTCGACAAAATGAGTGTACTTTATGTTCTTATTTAAATTTTTTTATGTTAAATATATTTTTATAGATTGACGCTGTTCGACCGCAGTTCCAGAATCGCTACCAGTCCAGACGTCGGACCTTTTCTCACATCAATGCGTCCGACCCATTGACCATCTCCTTCTTCCAACTTCTCTCTCTACACAGGAGAGAGATATAGAGAGAGAGAGAGAGAGGACGACAATCACGAAACTCCCTCCCCTCACCATGCCATTGAAGCCCACCAACACCTACACCGTCGCTCTCATGCTGTTCTTCACCATCCTCGTCCTCTTCCTCTCGGGCTTCCTCGAATTCCCTTCCCTCGCCACCTCCGTCCGCTCTGCTCGCGGGACGGGGCTCTCCGAAGCCGCTCCCGCCCCCGATCCGTTCACAGATTTGGTGGGCGCGTTCAAGAAATGGGACTCTCGAGTGGGTTGTGCCCGGTTCAGGGAAAGGCACGGAGGGCAATTGGGAAATGGGTTCAATGGATCGTCCTCTCCTTCGTCTTCTCTCCAAGTGGGTGGCGATGGCGAATCGGAGTGTCGCGAGCTGCAGCTGAGCCACGTCAGTGTGCTGGTCAAAGGGTGGACTTGGATCCCCGACAATTTGGACAATTTGTATCCATGCCGGTGTGGGTTGAGCTGCATGTGGACTAAATCTCCGGTTCTTGCGGACAAGCCCGACGCGTTGCTGTTTGAGACCTCGACGCCGCCCCTTCTGGTACGTTTCTTTACTTTTGGTCATCTAATGTTGTAATTTGTGAGTTTCAGTTAATTCAGTTGTACAGAGAAGTTGTAATTTCATGTTCAAGGCGAGTTTTTTCCGAATTTTAGCTGCATATTAGCAATCTTTCGAGCGGCCTGTGCCACAAAATTATCTGCAGTTCAATTCCTTTGTCAATTAGAGAAGATGGTATTGAAGTTTTTGGAGTGATGGAATTCATAATCTTGTATCTGTTTAATGTATCTACATTCCAGATCAACTCTAAATTACAAAGGCAACAAATTTTCTTCTAACTGAATCCTGAAAGGTCTGGGAAGAACAGAATTAGAATCAAATCAGAGTGCGATATCTTTTTGGGGAAGGATTATCATCACCGCAATTCTACATCTGGAAAAATCTCCAGTGCTGGGGACGAGCATGTCCCTCTGGGACAGTTAGCTATCCATTACAGGAGTATTAGATGGCTGAAATGTGAATCCTCCAAGCACAGTGTGATTTCTAGCAGGCGTGGTAATGCCACTTTGTTTTGAGTGAAGAAAATACGTCTATGAGATGAAGTAATTTTACCTGGAAACCTCGCCAAGATGCTGGCCACATACTTCGCATTTGGTGTGGTTTCACAGAATTCCCTTTAGGATTTTTTAGTCATTTGACGATGGTATTGGATTGGATTATAGGTATATTACAAGTGGAACATTCTGGAGAGCGCTTGTCAATGTGCAACCTCCCTTCCTTTAGATAAATGGAAGACTCTCTCCCATGCTATCCTTTTGGTAGAACCTATCACTTCAGCACCTTAGGAGGCCCATTATTCATGTCACCCCAATACAAAACACGTCCTAATGACAGAAAATTTGTTAGTTTGTGTCATCTTGTCTACTGGCAAAGAATTTTTGGGAAGAGAACCAAGTGTGGAACCCACAATTTCAGTGAGAATCTTCATGAAGTCGCATCTTCTCAATCAACACGATTATTTTCTGGTTATTATTCATCTTGAAGTGAAGAAGATTTCACCTTTGGTCGAGCAACAACCCTACATGCTTCTTGTGATGAATTATTGCATCATTGGCAAAAAGATGTTGAACCAGTTACCTAGTCCTCAGTCCCAACCACTTCTAACCTGTTTGGTATACTAGACATTCTTGCTTTTGGTAATGTTTCAAAAATCTTGGATATCGCAGAGAAGCTGCCTGGAATTCTTATATTACCGAAAGCGTTAAGGTGTTGGATCATTGAATGATCTTGAATTGTATGGCATCGTAAGGCACAGTGGCATAAGGCCCTTGAGGCAACCCTCTGAACTTATAGAGTCTTGAATGTTTTCGACCAAAGGATTTGCAACTACCGGCTTTTGTCAAAGTAATGTCATATGAAATTGGTCTGAGATTGCAACATGCCCGTGGTCAAGTTAAATTATCCATGTATGTGATCTTGAAATCACCTTTGGTCAATCTTGTAGATAGAGGTCCTAGTGGTTTAGGTTGCCTTCACTGTGAGCCATTCTTTGGTTTAGTTTCTAATTGAGTTGCTTTTTTTTTTTTTTTGGATTGAGTACTGGTTGTGAATCATAGCAGTCCAACATAAAGATTTTTTCATCGTCTTGGTTTTTTTATTGGTGCTCTCCAATAAGAATGCTAGGCTATGCTCTTTACTCAAGTGTGAAACATGGACATTGCAACGAGGCTTGAAAAATAAGCACGCGGAAGCTGTCCCTTGAAGCTTGTTTTTGTTCGGTTCAGCTCCAGTTTTGCTCAATTGGAGCTTACCGGTTTTCTTGGAAATAACCCATTCGTATCCTAATTTTCATGTAATGCGGTGGCTGTCCTAGCTCTTTTTTCTTTGCTTCGAACCTCCTCTTTGTTTTTCCCTATTGCTCTCAACTCTTTTCTCATGAAACCTTCGACTTTTTTTTTCACTTTGCCATGTTGTTGTCATATTAACAAAAGGTGAGAAGAAATTGCCCTGCTGTCTAGACATTTTAGGAAACAGTTATTCGTGAAATCATCATGTTTAACTGCATCAATTTGTGTGGCGGATTATTTTATTCCTGGTCAGATGGGTGGTTCATGCTTCTGCATTTATAGATTCTTCATGTCCCATTCTTGCTGTTTGTCTTGATTGTTTTTGCTTTTTGGTAATAATCACTCTACTTAAATAAATTATTTCACTGGCAAACCCCACAATCAGCTTAAATACTTAGACATGAATGGATTTCTCTAATTTCCTGATTGATATCTGCTTCCATGAAATTTGTTTAACATGCTGCTACTGCTTTAATTGAGAGTATCTTCTCTCACTGAACATGCTAATATTAGAGGCGCAATGGGGATCCACTTCGTGTATACATGGATCTGGAGGCTGGCCGAAGGAGATCAGGCCGAGAAGATATATTCATCAGTTACCATGCAAAAGATGATGTCCAGTCAACCTATGCTGGATCACTTTTCCACAATGGTCGAAATTACCACGTGTCTTCTTATAAGGACAATGTGAGTGATCATCTTGTCATTACCTCTCGAGTCTCATCTTGATTCTCTCCCTATTAAGTTATGTTCCCTTAAATGTATTAAATCATGTTATGTCACCACAGGAGACGCTGGTTTATTGGTCTTCCTCTCGTTGCCTTCCTCAAAGGAACGAACTCGCAAAAAAGCTCCTCAAATTGCTGCCTCACCATTCATTTGGCAAGTGCTTAAATAATGTCGGCGGACGCGACAAGGCACTTTCTTTCTATCCCGAGTGTGCCAACGATGCCAGTGTCACTCCAAAATGGTGGGACCATTTACACTGCACCATGTCTCATTATAAGTTTGTTCTTGCAATCGAGAACACTTGGACGGAAAGTTACGTGACGGAGAAGCTATTTTATGCCCTGGATTCCGGGGCGGTCCCCATCTATTTTGGTGCCCCCAATGTCATGGACTTTGTCCCTCCGCATTCAATCATAGATGGGAGCAAGTTTAGCTCCATGGAGGAATTGGCAACTTTCGTGAAGTCTCTCGCGAATGATCCAGTGGCGTACGCCGAATACCACGCGTGGAGAAGATGCGGTGTATTAGGTCATTATGGAAACACACGAGCGACAAGCCTCGACACCTTGCCGTGCCGGTTATGTGAGTTCATTAGCAAGAAAGGTGGGAGAAACGCGCGAGCTTTATAAAGAGTTGATTCTTTTTGAATACCTGTTTTGTTTCCTTATCATCCGATTGATGCGCGGTGTTATATAAGTTTAGTCCATGGCCATTAACATATATAAAGAGAGATAGAGGTGGATACGAGGAGATGGTAGATTAGACATTGATGTAAGCATGCCACTAACAAAATCATCATATTAATGAATACGAAGTCATCCTGATCTTCGGGTTTGAACTTCTCTCTGATTTTGTGAAGCGAAGCCAGATTGGTGTTTGGTTGTTGCCCGTACTTGTTTCGTCATTTTTGAGTTCGATCTCTCCTTTCGTGTTGGTCGGAACTCATATGATCGAGGATGGGAGAGGAGAGGTGGAAGAAAAGGCTCAGGATGGATTTAGGAGTCTTTTCTTCACAGAGAATAGGAATTCCTGTGGAGGTGTTGCAGAACTAAACCTTCCTTCTTGCAAATGGAATACCTCCAAACCATTTTCGACCAAAAAGTTTGTAGTAATCGCCACAGTGGCTGTCATCTTGTCAGGCTTCATTCTGTGTCTTTGCTTGTTTATCATTTGGTACCGGAGAAAGAAGTCTGAAAGAAGATGTCTCGTCTGTTGAACTGCCGTTTGATTCGAGGGTCTCTCGTGAGGGACTCTTTTTAAAGCCACAGATGGATTCTCTGAGAGCAATGTGGTCGGTAAAGGGAGATATAGAGGCGGCTGGGTGGCTGTTGAAGTGCTCAACTTGGGCCATGGAGGCGCTTGGAAGCATGGCTGATCGGTTCCTCGTCTGGTCCGGTTCTCGAGCGATCCAATGAAATCGGTGGATTATTAGTAGAAGTGAGCAATACGAACTTTAATTAAAATTAGGTTTTGCATTTATGAAATAACAAAATAAATGGTTGATTATTAGATTTACATATACGACATAAAAAAGATAAAAAAGAATTAATCGGTCCGGTTTCTCTTGGAATCGGGAACGGGACTAGCGACCTCGAAATCGACCAAACTGGCCGATTTGGTTCGGGCTATTCTCCATCCGTCTTGCTCACCTCTACTTCGAAGAGCTTTGTCTCGGAATGTCAACACCTTAGGGACCTTAAGACACCAAAATCTCTTGAGGATATTGAACGGGTGCTTGAGCGTGGACTATCATGGCAATGATTTTAACTAAGTAGCACCGACACGCGACACGACACGACACGCCGACACGTCATTTCTAAAAAAATAGAGGATTCCGACACATTGAGACATGTTGTATATTAAATATATATTTTTATATATGCATGATTATATAAAAATATCAATGAGTTTTTTTTTTCTTCCGTCGAGATTCACGATTAGGTTTTTTTTTTGCCGACTGAGTATATTAATTTTGGGGTGGCTGGATATATGACTTAATTTATAAATCTACATTTTGACCTCTAATTTATTGAAAATGCTTAAAATTAACCCCGTGCGTGTCGAAATGGCGTGTTGGGATGCCGAACTTACGTGTCGCTGGCGTGTCTGGAGCGCTGATCACGTGTGAATCGCATGTCAGAGAGTGTCGGGAGAGCGACAGAGTGTCGGCCACGACACGAAAGTCTTCAAAGAGTGTCAATGCTTCCTAGGATTTCAAAGCTCTCTATTATACGAATACATGGCTAATGGGAGCTTGGAGAATTGATTACACCAAAGAAACGAAGAAGACGTTAAGTATGAACATAGACATGGAAAACCAGAACATTTGGGACCAATGTCGAGGTTAGACATTGCCATTGACATTGCTTTTGCGATCGAAGATCTTCACGAGGATTGTAGCCCAAAGTTGTACAAGGATAGCATTTTTCGTTAGCCAGATTGGATAGAGTTAACGGAAGGACTCGATTGAATCAAATTGACAAGTTTTAGGACTTAATTGCACTTTTTATAAGTTTGAGAACTTAATTGTACTTTCATGATAAGTTTTATGATTTTCGGTGTTCTTATCATTTTTTTTTAATATTATGAAAAGTCAAATCAAACTAAGGAAAACTATCGAAATTCATTATAATTTCTTTAATGTATGATGTACTTATAGATATCAAATAAGACATTACTATTAGAATTGCGAAAATTGAGCTATACCGTTTAAGTCAACAATCTTCTAATTATCCATTGAACTGAATTAAATAACTTATTAGGAGTAACAAACACATGCATACATATTATACAAGAATCTTAGGGAAAAGTACCAAAAAGTCCTAAACCTATTGTATTAGTACCAATTCAGTCCTAAACCTTTTAATTTGACCAATTTAGTCTTAAACCTTTTGCATTGGTACCAATTCAGTCCATCCAGCAAATTTTGACCGAAAATCGCTGACGTGGAAGCTGATCGTCCTATGTGGTGTGGCTAGCGCTGACATGCATATTTTAAAATATATATATATATTTTTTCATTCTTTTGTTTTTTCTTTCACTTTGGCTGGGAAGGGTTGCCTCACCCTCGGTTGGCGGGGCCTCGAGGGCCTTCGCGGCCTCGCGCGAGGCTACGGTGGCCCTGGGTGAGGCCATCGCGGCCACGGGCAAGGGCCACGACCCTCAGCTGCCATCGAGGGCCAGCCAACCCTCGCCAGCGGTAGCGAGGATCGCCGGCCAATGTGAAAGAAAAAAAAGAATGTAAAAAAGAAAAAAACAATTAAAACATAAAAATTTATTCAATAAAAATATTTTTTTTGAAAAAAAATATTTAAAAATATTCACGTTAGCGCCAATTGGGCCAGTAGACGGCCGGCGTCAACGTCAGCGATTTCCTACCAAAATTGGCCGGCTTGACTAAATTGGTACCAATGCAAAAAAGTTTATGACTAAATCGATCCAATTGAAAGGTTTATGACTGAATTGATATCGGTGCAACAGATTTAGGATTTTTTTTTGATACTTTTCTCAAGAAGATTATGCGACACTCTATAAAACCTTATTCTATTTGTTGACAAATGATTGGGAGATGCATAGATGCATTACTTTTATATATGTATATATATACATAGTAGAGGGGTATCATAAAAGGTAATAAGTAATGTTCATGCGGATTAAATTTTAAACGATAATTTAAATTGTCCATTATAGGTGGCGGCTATTTGTATGTAGACAGCACCAAAATTTTCTTTTGCAATGAGAAGAAAGTATTTTAGCATTCTAAAATCCTAGGTGATATTCTTAGAGCAACATTTGAAGAAGACTATATTACGGTGTATTGATATAGATAGATAATGTGAAAAAAAAAACATTTCCATAAATTAAAAAGTTGAGATTTCAATTGTATCATGCAGATAAGTTGAAAAACTAAAAACAAGATTATAGTGCATCGGAAAATTTTAAACTTGTTAAGAATGTGCAATCGAGTCTTAAAACTTTCAAAAGTACAATCAAGTATTAAAACTTATTAAGTTGGTTCAATCAAGTCATTCCGTTAACTACGTCCAACTTGGCAAATAAAAATTTTTGACGTGACATTTTTTTATTACTTTCTCTCGCCCACATGGTAATTTTTTTTAAAATTTACTTAAATCAATTAAATAGATTAAAAATGATATATATTTTATAAACCAAGAAAATAAAGGAACAAATCGTCACCCACGCGAGGGCTCCCGGCGAGGGCTGCTGGCCAGATTTGGAGGAGGGCGCGACCCTCGCCTCTGATTTGAGCGGAAGTTGTCGACCCAGCCATAGTCGTGGGTGTGCAGTTGTTTTTAATTTTTAATTTTTGTATTTTCTTCTTACACGAAGCTTGGTAGGCACTACATCATTGCCATGTGTCTTAAATAAGTAATAAAATAAGACACATCGGTATTTATTTAATAGAAAGATTTGATAAATTAATTTGATAAGTTTTAGAATTTGATTGCATTTCATGAAAATTTTAAGACTCGTTATACTTTTGGTGATATATTTTAGAACTTTTAGTCCAAGTGCCTTAATTTGATCATAATACGGATATAAGTCTGGAGTTTTTGAGATGTCCGGGCATAATTTAGGGTTTTTTGGCGATTTTTTCCCGTTTTATTATCGCTTTCGAACGACGCGTCATCGTCTAGGAGAGCTTTTCAGTTTCTCTTCATCTCTGGGCGTCTGTCTGTCTCTCCCGCCCTGGCCGTTGCGCTTCTGCTCCGTCTGTCGTCGCCGTGTCGCCTCCACTCGTCGCTGTCTAACTCCTGTCTTCGCCGCCGAAGCAGCTGCTGCATTTATTCTCAACGTCGTCCGTCGGCCCGGCCACCTCACCGCAGCCGAGCCGAGCTAAGGGACGCCTCCAGCTACTCCTCATCGCTCTCTCTATCTCTCTCTCTGCTTGGACAGGCTCCGGCGGCTTTTCGTCTGCAAGGTATCAGTCGCTGTATTTTCGTTTTCATTTTTTCTTGTCTAGAACTGCAAGTGGGCCCATGGGTTGTTAAACTTAGAGAATTGGTCCATGGCATCATATATTGAACTTGTGATTAATTGAAATTTTGTTTCGGCTTACTGGAGTTGTAATACTCGAAATTGAAGGGCAAAGGAATTTCGGTTTCGCAAGTGAGTGCCGAATTCTCCTAGTAATAGAAGGGAAAAACTGAGTGAATTGAAGCAAGGACATCCAGGATGAGTAAGGGAGAAAAATGAGAGTGTCATTGTTGAACGGCAACAGTTCAAGCCTTTTTCTTAGAAGCATCTTCGGTAGTGGCAATTCTCTTGCTTTAGGAAGCGTTTGGAGACCTCTTAAGGCGCGAAACCCGACTAAAGCAGCAGGGTTCTTGAGTTGCAAATCAATGTCGACGAATTCGCCGGTGGTGGAAGTGAAGGAAAAGATCAATTTGACAGAGAAGGAGAATATGATCTTTGATAGGCTTCTCGCCACCATTCGCCATTTTGATCTCTCTACCCAGCTGCGTGTCGCTGGTGGCTGGGTCCGTGATAAGGTTGGTGTATTTGCTAGTGCAGTTGGGTGTTCAATTCGATGTGCCTTTAAGTTCTTTTGCCGTACTAATTGTGATTCTTTTGAGATATTTTTCTCCAATTACATGTTTATTTATATCCAACTCAAGTTCTTACTTTTCCCTTCCCATAATATGTGTGTTTTATTTGTTTGACTGGGGTTTTTGTTTCTTTGAAGTGTGAATTTAGAAAATGCAGTTCTTTTGTTACTCCTTATGAAGTTTTGTTTTTACAAGCAGTAGGAACATCAACTAATCAGGTCTTTGTCATTGTGGTTCTATTGTTTGTAAGGTACTGGGGTTGAGACTGCATTTTTTTTTTACTATTTAGTCATCGAGCGTTATTATTTGCAGGGGATAACTTAATGGTGATGTAACTAATAAATCTTCAAGTTTAAGAATGCGAATGATTGACTTGACAGTCGTTTTTAGATAGGTTTAGTATTACAAGTTACAACAATAATGTGAACTTCATAATTTCAAAGGCTGCTTTTTGGGAACAATAGGTATCTGCTAGTTTTTTTGCCTATTGCCTCAGCAGTCAGCACTAGTTTTTTTCCATGATTACTCGCCGCTTTCGGTGGTTTATTACTCTCAGCCGCTGCCATGTTGAGCCAGTTGGGTGCCCTTACGTGCCATGTAATATCAGTGACTGACATTTAGACAGGTGAATTTACATCTATGAAGAGTTAGCATTCCCTTGGCACCGCATCTATGAGTTACTCTATTATGTATACGCACACATTCACATTATATGTGCTACTATTGATTACGAAAATTTCATGCCCATATCATCTCTATAACCTGTTATTGGGTGGTGATGCCCCTTTCCTACAACCCTCAATAAATAGGACCTTTCCCAACCTTCGACAAGGTGACAGGGTAATTATTTGTGTAGAGAATGATTATATGTTCCTAGAAAGCCCCCAAGATACTTTCAAACTGATATAAATGATTTGCTGTCTGTCATTTTCAGCAAAATTTTTGCTCAGAATCATTTATCATGTTCAAGCTGGAATGATTTGTAGAGATGGTATAATTATTGTACTTGCATTGATATGAATGACACTGTGAAATTGGTGGATTTATTGTGTTAAACCTATTCTTTCAAGAAGATGATGAACAAACTCACGTTATCTCATCTTTACAGCTTCTAGGAAAAGAGTGTTATGATATCGATATTGCACTTGATGACATGTTGGGTAGTACATTCGTTGATAAGGTTACCCAATATTTGGCATCAACAGGAGAAGAGGCACAAGGTCTGGCTGTTATCCCAAGGTACATTGAGCTTTGTGCTTGCCTTTCGCCTTAAACTATTATCTTTTCATATTTTAATGTGTGAATGTATGATTTGACTTGAAGTTTATGCGTGAGTGTTGATCATTTGTTTATTCTTCATCGGAAGTTTATAATGTGAGCTGTGGTTGTTTGTTTATTGTGCACTCCATTTCTTACATAGGGATTTCTTCGTCACTGAGAAAAGGAAAGACTCGAAAGGAGTGTTCACTAGAGTATAAATTAAAGAGGAATAGGTCCACAATACTTGCTCAAAAAACTAAGACTTTGGGATCAAGTAATGCCAGCTAAATGTGCGAAGGAAGAGGATTAAAAGAGTGTTTTGAAGATAAAAGACTTGATTCTTCATGATTAACTGTTTCTTTTACTTCACAAAATTTGAAGTGCTAGACATTTTATATACAATCAATTTCTATCTGTGTGGTCACACTGCTTTTCACTGACCTCAAAGCACAACCCAAGAACTATTAAGTAAATCAAATAAGTCGAAGAAGGGTTCCAATTGCCAATCTCGTGCATATCTTACGAACTCTATATCCCTCCAAAGCAAGATTGTCATCAGAAGTTGATCACCTCATGATTTGTAAAGCAGTCTCCCAAGAGATAAAGCCACTCTTGGAGGGAATCAACACTTTCAAAATCTTATTCAAATTGAGATAATTGGCCTTCTTACGTTTATTTTTCCAAGGGCTTTGAAATATGATTAAGTGAAGAGCAAATGGTTCACTTTAAGTGGATTAAGTAGTGTGTGCAGGATGAAGTATGTACTTCTGAGAAAACCCCTTTTCTGCTCCATTTTTTGCCCCTTGATTTTTTCTTTGGTCTCATTATCTGGTAAGGTCTACTGTCTTCCTGAGCTCTGTAGAAGGGCTTTTCTTTTTCATCTCCTGTAATTCTCTCTTAACTTGTTTTTGTATGTTAGTCATGAAATATGGTTTCGTTGGCATAGTTGAATTTGGAACTTCTTATTACATGAATATCTTCCCATATTTTCTGATTGAATTAGGTTGTGGTATATTATAGTGGCAGATGCTGTCTCCATTCTGATTGGGTATTTGAAGACATTTTTTATGTAAGTTTAGTTTTGCAGCAACCCAGACCAGTCGAAACATCTGGAAACAGCCAGGATGCGCATCTATGATACATGGATAGATTTTGTGAACTTAAGGTCTGAAAAGTACAGTGAGAATAGCCGCATTCCCACCCAGATGGTATGCAGTAGTACAGCTGTTAATTCATCTGCTGTATATTTTCTTTCCACCTGTATCTTATTATCTTGTTTAGTCATGGCTTACTAGACGGTATCATTACCAGTAGAGAGTAAAAATAGCTTTTAGCCCTTTTATGAACTTTTTCTTTTATAGGGAAAGAAAGACAAGCAAATTAGTTAGGTGGTATCAATAGGACAGCTGTTTGCTTGCTCCATGGTGGTACTTGTAGTTAAGGAATGCAAGTCTACAAATGACAAGTATGTAGCTCATAATCAAGAGTAAAGTGACTTGAATTCTGACAATCATATGTCTATTCTTGAACGAGAAACTTTCTTCTGAACTTTTTTTTTTCTTTTGCTGATTCACTCGAGACACTTGTTGAACGGACATTATTTTCTTGCAAGTGTTGAGTATATCCTTGTAGAACAAGAGGGCCTAAGAATCATCATGAAAGCTATAGCAATGAGCTCAAGGCCTTTTATATTTTGTGTCCATGGCCAAAATACATTTTTGACAGCAGCTTAGTGCTTTCTCTTAGATTGTCAATGCTTGGAGCAAAATTTTGTTTATTCTCTCTCTCTCTCTCTCTCTCTCTCTCTCCGTGTACTGGTGCTTCTGATGTGATTGCGCTTTTGCTCAATTATTTATGACCTGAAAATCTTGCTAGTTTCTTGGATGTTTCTTTTTTGAATGGTTGTTCAATCTGACTTCTCTTACAGGATTTTGGCACTGCAGAAGAGGATGCTTATAGAAGGGATTTAACTATAAACAGGTGTCTCTTCTGCTTTATGTAACTGATAAATTGCTCTTGTATCAAAATCGTCTGATTCTGTTTATCTCAAAACAATTCATTGCTTAGTTTTAGGCGGTATTTGACTAACACCTGTTAGTTAAATCCATTTGGATGTATCAAATCATTCTATATACATGACAAATCATTCTATTACTCTATCGAATATTGTCTCCGGTTATTGAGGTGATTGAATGGTTGTCAGTCATACCAGATAGTGGATATGGTCTGCTCTTCCGTGAAGTATATGTAGCTCCAAACTTACTGGCTGTTGATCATTTAATGTCAATAACTAGATCGCACTTAAAGAGGAATTGCTGGTTGTTTTGGTTTTCTGGTCAGCTGGCAAGAAGTCATGGAATGTGCAGTTTTTCATATCTTTATTTGGAATATCTCATTTTTTTAACTTATAAGGTGGTTTAGCACCACATGCCGTTGATTAATTTGTGAAATATGTACGTTAACGAAATTGGATTCTGAAGACTATAATCCTCCCGCTATTTTAGACATGACTGGACATCCAGATAGCAGTTGGTTCTATATATGTTTAAAATATTAAGTTTGTTTACTTCAATCTGCTTCTGTACTTCAAACAGCTTGGCTACTCTTATTCGTATCATTTCGCTCTATTGGTCCAGTTGTTTGATGACCCAAATTTTTATATGACAGCATGTTTTACAACATCAACACCAGCTCAGTTGAAGATTTGACTGGGAGAGGTTAGAATAGAATTTTTGACTTGGTTTTCTTTTTTATGACAACTTTTTGGGGAATCAATCTATATAAGTTCTTCTGCTTTTCGAATTTTTGTTCACTGTGCAGGGTTTGATGATCTTAGATCAGGAAAAATTGCGACACCTCTAGCCCCAAAGGAAACGTTTCTGGATGATCCACTGCGAGTTCTTCGTGCTGTTCGCTTTGGTGCTGTTTTATTTAATATTGTTGAGCTTTTGCTTCTTGCTTTTATTTAGTTCTGGATATTCTTATTCAGTGTGCCTGAGACCATTTATAATGCGATCCATTGCTATTCGTTTGTTAGTAGAAGCAAATGGATGTATTATGTATGTAAACAGGGAAAGTTTTATTATATCTTCGTCAATTCCATAACTTGTTGCCTTTGGACTGGTTGTACGAAATTGTGTTAAGAGTTGCATGTGACAGTCTGAGTACACATGCATGCACCGAATGCAGTCTTCTATTCACATTATTTTCATGTAAAAATGGATGTATTACTTGTGTAAACATGTGACTGCATAGGCAGGTAAAAGGTTTTATTCAAGGAAGTAATGATCACATGAAATATATACGTACAATAGAGTGTGCTAGAACCATGAGCCTACCGTTTGTACACTATGTGTGTTTTTTTCCTTTTGAAGCTCTTGGATCCTCTTGCATCACCAGAATCCCTGATTTGGAGAGCTTAATGACTTATTCTTAGATGAGCTTCGTAAACCTTGCGTTTTCACAGCTCATCTTACAAAGAAGCTTTCTTTTTTTCATTCTTCTGCCATGTACAAGAGTTTTGCGGGATCAAAAAGGAGCTTTCTGCTACTTTATCTAATGTCTGGTCATCTTTGTACCTCCATGTTCATCATCTTGTGTTCATTTCAGGCGCAAGGTTCGGATTTACATTGGATGAAGAGCTGAAGAGAGCTGCCGCATCCAATGATGTCAAAGATGCACTTGCAGCTAAAATCAGTAGAGAGCGCATTGGAACAGAAGTATGTGTCTAGAACATTCCTCCATTGGCTGCTTTTTCTCAATAAATGTTTTTTGGCGGGAGTTCTTCTTTTGCATGCGGCCTTTATCTTTTCTCTCAACATCTCCATATGATTTGTAATTCCCATTTGTTGTTACTTCTCATTGATGAGATAGGATCAATGTTTTTCCCCTTCTTCGGTATGGCAGGTTGATCTGATGATATCTGGCAATGAACCAGTTAAAGCTATTGCTTACATCTATGAGTTGCAATTATTTTGGGTTGTCTTCAGTCTACCTCGTGAACATGAGCTGACATTGCCCAAAGAGTGCGATAGGTTGGTTTATTGGATTGGTTCTTATGATCTTCTAGCTAGACATGATTGATATCTACATATTTGATACTGTTAATAATACCTGAGCATTCTGCAACATCAGGCTAGGATATGGGTTGTCGCAATCTAATTTATTCCACTTATGTGAATTGTGAGTATCTAGTTGTCCAGCAAATTTGTTATGAGTAAGAAGAAAATGAGATTTGTGCTTATGGATGTTAGACTATGGATAGTTTTCAGTAGAGTTGCTTGTATTGGGGAATATGTTACAATTTTGACAAAACTGGTTTGTGAAGAAGGAAACATAGTGGAAACTTGTTGTGACAAAAGAGAGAAAATAATAGATTTTACTGTAACTAATAGAGGGACCATTTAATGGGTGTACGAATTTGTGATGCTTTTCCATGTGAAAGATGACGTGGTTTTATCTTTGTCCTTCTTTTGGCCCTAGAGAATGGTGAGTGTATACAATTCCTAATTTTTTAGGGGGCATGGGGAGGTGAGGGGGGAATGTACTGCAAACTACAAGATCTCTTGGTATTAGTGAGAGTTGATCGCCACTATGCTAGGCTCTTGTTTCTCTACAAGAAAAGAAGTGAAGCCTAAAGTATGGTGGCGTCTTCAAAAGCTTCTTTCTTAAAATCTACCCAACTGGGTGTAGGGGCTAGAGCCATGCTTTTTCCTACAGGATGGACAAATCAAGTGTACTAACGTTTCTTTTGATTCAAGTGTAGAAGCTTTATTAAGAGGAGAACACACACTGCTAAAGTATACCAAATATTCTGCAAAAAGGAAAGACAAGTTGAAGATAAAGAGAGAAGGAAGCAAGCTAAAAATATATCGAATTAAATCCAAAAGGGTCGTATGAAGAGCATTGAGAAAGGCTAATGTTCAGAGCGCTACACACCACCTAGAACTCTTCTTGATTTTGGGACAATATCTGTCATGTTGTTGGGAAGCATCGTAGACTCTCCACTGTTCTCATGTTTCTTTCCATGATAATTTCCATTAAGGTTGATATGTCCCTTTTCTAAATCAAGTTAGTAATTTCTTTCTACACGAATTTCCTAGAGCTTCTACTGCTTTTAGACTTTGACTGTAGATCTTTGTAGTTTCTCTTAATTCTCATTGTTGTGTCAGTGCATAATTGCTTACAGATTGCATCTGTTGGTATGTTTCTAGGCTCTGCTTCGCTTATATGGATGCTGCATGGAGCCTTCTGCAGCTAATTGGATCATTGTCTCTTACTGTGCGTGATAATCCTTGAATTTATGCTATTTCATGTTGGTTCATGCTTGATTTTTTGTGTTTTTCTGCAGCTAAATGGCTTTATGGTATTTAAACTACTCTTTGGCTTATAGACACATGCTGAGGCGCTTGCTTTTGGTTTCCCTGTGACATGATGAAATAAGTGGCACATGAAACACTCTACTGAATCTCTAGCAGAGCTGTATGATTCTCATTATATTTTGGATGGAAGATGTCATAATATGGCTTTAGAAGCTTAGACCTGATAAGGATCAATTTGAAGCACTTTGTTGCTTGATCATCATAATGATCTTCTTATATTTTAGCAAAAACAGGCAACTTACGGAGTGGTGATGCGAAACTGGCTGTACTTGTTAGCAGGAGATAGGTTTACTAATTGTAATTAGCTCCATTCATTCTTTCTGCACCAAGTTGAATTTTTCAATCTATTATTTGGTCATTTATTTTGCTTCCCTGTAGTTCTCCTTTATTTATTTCTGAATCTGCGCTTGATTGACATTTGCATTATGTTACAGGTTTACTGCGATCAAAGTTATTTTTGAGAAAAGAAAATTGTAAAAACAGGCAAAGGATTATTGTAGGCATGCTGATTCCTTCTGCAGGCCCTAGCCGCTTGAATTTTATAAGTTTTGTTTTATCATAATATTAATACTCTATTATATATGCTCGGGCACTCCGACGACTATTTTCTCTTGTTTAGATTTCATTTATTGAACCAGCCACGGCCATTCTTGTCGTGATTGGTTTACTAGATTTGTTCTATTTTTGCATGGTCTAATTGATAGAATTAAGTTCCTGACTTATGCTCAAGCAAACCATGTACTTTCTGTAATCATTGCTTATGCTACTTGTTGCTTGATTTATTAACCTGTATAACTCGATGTGCATATTCTTCTTGAGCTTTCCTTGGAGTAATATGCTTTTGATTACTCAGTATGTCTACCTATGCTTTTGATTACTCACTATGTCTACCTATTTCAGGATGAACAAAGAAGGTTGTCCTTGTATGCAGCTCTGTTTTTCCCATTCAGAACCGTCACATACAAAGATAGCAAAGGCAAGAAGGTACCTTTGTCTTTCCTTTCTTCAATTTGCATGTGCATGTGTCTTCCAATTGGAATAATGGTTCTTCTCCTTTTACATAAGAGCTTCAGCTTTTGGATTGGACTTAAATTGGGAACAAAAAGTTATCCCAGTTTTTACATATTGTTCCCTTTCTATTGCAATCACAATTGTTTAATATCTTTTGCAGATTCCAATTGTCAACTATGTTTTTCGAAACTCTCTCAAGCGAAAGGCTAGCGATGCTGAGACAGTGAGTTCATATATACACCCAGTGAATATTGTACTTGTATTTTTTATGCAGCTATGACTTAACAGTAGTTAAAATCTTTCTCCTTTTAAGGTCGTTGGTGTACACTCTGCCGTGGCAAGACTGCTTAGTTTGATTCCTTTTCTTGAATCAAATCTTGACAGAGAGCTCAATGAAGATGATATGGGCAGTGAACTTGTTGATATTCCTGCTTCGTCAAAGCTGCGGGTATTTACAGGTAAGAATGCGTAAGAGCAGTTTTTCTCTGGTTACTCTGAAATTTTTTTTGTTCTGCTATTTTGTCACTCAATGAAAGAACATTTGGAGTAATGAACTAAGCCTTCAGGATTCTAGAGGCTTTAAGTGAAAGCAGAAGAGATTCAAGGCAGTTATTAAATTAATTATCCTGTATTTCTTAGGCATCACCAATCTAAATGATAATATGTGCCGTGTTTCATCAATGTATTATTTGAGATTCTGTAACAACTCAGGGACAAAAACCAATTGAGGGTGGTAGGGAATCGTGGATAATTTCCTTAGAAGTTGGTTATGAGAAGTGCAGCCGTATTTGGGAATTGGAATCCTCATCTGTTTAGAATTATGTATCATCTTGGCTGAGATCATCACATTCACGTCAAAACTGAAACGGTATATTGTACATCAATATCTTTATATTGTTCTAGCAATACGCATGCTGTATATATTGCGAACCCAATGTGCTTATGGACATGACAATGTACCTATGTTTCCTTACTTTTTCTTTTTCCTTGCCTTTTTAACCTTGAGTGGTTTGTCCGAAGATAAGGTCAAGCTTGTTACCTTTGGTGTTGAAGTAGTTTAAGAGGACCGAATCTACTTGGTTCACCTTTCCTTTCTCTTTTTCGGTTTGTCGCATTTTGTCAATCTGTGTTATTTTGTAGTGTAATTTTATGAGATACTTACGCAGTACTGATTCTTGTGTATGCAGGATTTCTCCTGCGAGAAGTTAAGGATTTCTGGCGAGTAGCATTATTGATTGCTGTGCTGGCTTATCCCTCTCCTATTGGCTGCTCTGAAGATGCCATGTTCAAGCACTACGAATTAGACAAGAGAAAAGAGGTGTTCCAGGCAGTTGAGAATGCTATTCTCAAATTAGGTATGCCTAGCGGTCCTTTGCTTTCTTTGTCTTACAAAGTTCATCCACGCGTTGTGGATTGCCCACAAAGGATTTATGCTCTGACCCCCCTCCCTGTGCCACTGGTATTTATGAGAAAAGACACCCAGAGAAATTTTGTTTGCATGTGTACTTTCTGCATGAATTCCACTTTTGTTAAGAGTTTCAGTGGAATCTTTTGGAAGAATAGTCTTGGGATTTGTTTCGAGCATTGTTCCGATACGTACTCCATTTGCATAATACGCAGGCCTGGAAAAAATATGGGAAGTGAAGCCTCTAGTCACTGGAAAGGATATTATGAATGTTCTGCAGCTCAAATCTGGAGGTCCATTGGTTAAGGAATGGGTAAGCCATAGTTTCCTGCTCCAATCTACTGAATCGTGGAATTGAAGCTGACTTCTTGTATCTCTTTCAGCAACAAAAGCTACTTGCGTGGCAGCTGGCAAACCCGGCTGGAACTGCAGATGAGTGCCTCGAATGGATGAGGCAAACTCATTTGAAGCGAATAAAAATGGAGTGAATTTACGGCATATCTTTGTAGTTCAAACATGTTTCGCAAGGTCTGGAGCTGCAACTACAGTTCAGAAATACGTGGAAACTTTACAGCATACAGCATCAGAATACTAGTTTCAAAAGTACATTGACGTCTGTCCGGTTTAGGATGTAAATTCAAAGGCTGTTGGTGGGCTATTGAAATTTCGATGACGCATATCTTGTTTTACAGGACAGATAGGATGCATCTCTTATGGAAAGTTAAATTTATGGTTAGATATTTCATCTCCAGTTGGTACCAAAGAGCACTCCTCTCCCTGCGTGAGCATGCATTTTTGTGGAACTTGAAAAATTATACATGCATAACCGCATTATACGAGCAGTGGTGAAATTGAAAATGGCAGAAAAAAATAATAATTGCATGATGGCTTGTAGCTTTCGTGTTATTCTGATTAATCATCCATCAGGGTCATCTGCTGGATCAAATAATAGACTAGATCTTCTAATCCCTTGTGCTTTCTTGGGCGCGCATGATAACAGTTCTCTTTTCTGGCCTTATTTCTGGCCAGAAATAGATTTTTCTATTTCTACTCCTTGGACGAGTTTCTGAGCCGAGATAGGTGTTTGATAACGACAAAAAATTTCTGTTCATGGAATAGAAATTCGTTTGATAACGGTTGAAAATTTCTACTTCTGAAATATTATTAACACAAAATTTTTTACGAAATTTTTTTTACTTCATTTCTAATTTTTTAAAATTTCTTTAAAAAATAATTTTTATTATTAGAAAATATTATTTACTATTTGAAAATAAAAAAGTTATTATTTATTTTTTACTCCGGCGGTGGCGAGGGCGGTGGTTGGGGTGGGGGGGGGGGGCGACCGGCAATGCGGGGGGCGGTGGCCGGCGGCGGCAGCAGGCGGAGGGGGGCGGCGGCGGTCGGCGGTGCAACGGGGGGGTTGTGGCGGCCGGCAGTGGGTGGTGGCGGCGGCGGGCGGCGGAGGGCAGTGGTTGGCGGCGGGTGGCAACGGATTTCTACTTCTGATTTCTACTTATTTCTTTTTTTTTGTTCCAGAAACAAAAAAGTAATTTTTTTCTGCTTCTGATTTCTCTTCCAAATCTATTTCTGAGTCAAAAGTTTGTCCCCAAAATAGAATAATAAAATTGTGTTACCAAACGGATTTCTGTTCCAAATCTATTCCCCAGAACAAAAAAAAATAAAAAAATAAAGGAACAAAAATGTTATCTTGCGCGACCCTAACATCATAAAGTAAATTTATAGTATATGCAGTTCTCTAGTACGCGACTAATGTAGTTCACTCCAGACTGATTCGTAGCTTCTCAAGACCGTTGGTGGGGATTGGGAGATTACAATGACAAAAGATGTCTACCTCACGTGTCTGAAGGGCCCTTACTAATACCCACGTAATTACGGGTGGCAATCTAATGGTAATTTGTTAGACAGGCCCAACTCGAGCACGACTCCTGTTGACCTACTTTACATGAAAAAGATCCGATAATTAACGGGTTGATTGGCCAACAAGATCGCACGATCCGCTATGACACGAAATCAATCCACCAATGCGAAACCCGACGAAAAATATCTCCATTCACATTTGCCCGTCAATGAAATATTCTTAAATCAAATTTAAAACTTGTTCACAGTCAATGAAATCTTGATAGTAAATTAATCGTGTCTAAATTGGTCGCATATAGATCGTGTCAACACTGACTGATTAATTAGTTTTTTTTATAGACAAACGAACTGGTCCGATCATTACCAAATCCACCCACATTAAAATTACTCGTTAATGGCCGGGGCCCCTTTCCCATTCTGTACAAATGGGATATGGACCAAATTGATTGGATCCGCGCTAGTATTTTACCTGTTATAGCTTGTGTCCTCAAACGTACTGCCGATCTATGAAAAATGTTCATTACTAACTTTTTGCGTGATACTGAACAATTAATAATTTACTAACTTAAAGTAGTGCGATAATCATAGTAACATGGGCTTACTTACTCAATCCGGTAGACGTACTAACCTTGCTTCTACAGTACCAAGAAGTTGGTGTTTTGTGGGGGCTAAGTACACCTCGAACGGTACCAAACATCAGACTCTCTCCTGACTTTCACAGTGCGGGCATTGCATAAAAGAAGCGAAAAGCAGAGAAGCACCATGATGGGTGATTTCCTACATCTGTGAGTACTGCTTCACAAAGACAAAATCAGAAAAGATTCACGAACAAAGCAAAGAAGGTTATCAAGGGGGAGAAAAAACTCTGTGCCGATTAAACATTAAGTGCATCTCTCGAGTTCAAGACTCCAGTAAGTTATAAGGATCTGTGAAGTTAGCATTATTCAATACAGAAACAGACTTGAAAAATAAATCTGCACAGCCATCACACACACACACACACACACACACACACACTCTTCGTATCAAAATTCAATGAGCCTCAATGCACACGGACCATGTCGGTCATTTAACAGATAACAAAAACTCAAACTCATGGCACAATTTACAATGGGAAGGAAGCTTGTATTCTGGTTCAAACCTAATCAAGACATGTACTGATGTATGAACTGAATCCAGTATAATTCAGCAATTCTGTCGGGTTACTGCCCGAGATTTGGAGACTGGATTGGATAGCGAGCAGTAAAGGCAATCTGCTATGAACCAAATATCAATCAACACTCTGGAAGGGACTGAGCAGACGCAAAAGGTGAGAAACTTGCAGCTGATTCACTGTAGTGTAACGGGTGATGCTGGTGACTGGAACTGACAAAACTTGTAGAGGCGTTGCTCGGGCTTGGAAAGTAACGTGACATGTATCTTGAATTGACAGGTGATATAGAGGGATAACCCAGCGAGTGGGGAGAAACCAAGTAGGATCCTTGAGACCGGTGAGACGATGCATTCCTGATGTCAACTGAGCTGCGGCTAATGCTCAGAGGAGGAGATTGTCTATAGGACCTAAGAGACTGCTGCAAATAAGTGCTCGAGAGAGATGGAGTACGAGAAGCGGATGGAGGACGCGACGCTCTGGCTATTTGGATGGCTGACGATGATGCAACCGATGATCTAGCCAAAGACAAAGCAGAGGAGGAAGCCACAGACGCAGGGCTCAATGAAAGCAATGGCGTACTCTCAGATGCTGGGGGTTCGCCTGTGCTAGTTCTTGCATCACGCTTGCAAACTGGGCAGAAAGTTCTCCAGGATGTAAGCCATGAGTCGACACAAAATGCATGAAACTCTGTCCACAGTTAAAAATAGCATATGAGATTGTGTGAGTGAATATATCACTATAGATCTGATAACAGCTCAATCTAAATAAAGATAGGCGTGAAAAAGACTTAAATTGACATAAAGTTATCAAGCAGCAATGCGGTATCTGAAGGACAATAAGAATAGCACCAAATAGAAACTCCCTAAGTTCTATAAGTACAGTGCAGAGACAGGAAACTGAGAATGAGAATCACAGAGAGAAAAATCTTGCGTGCCACTCATGTGAATTAAAGAAGCAGCTGTTGGAACATACGCAATAGGACTCCTAAGCACACTAGAAATGTAGCCTACACTATAGCCCAAAGAAAAGATACATCATCCACATTCTCTCTTTTCTAGGATTAACCAAGTTGACCACCTTTCAGAGTACTTAGCCATGACTAAAGAGACAGAGACTGCGTCTTTTTCTGCACGTTCCAGAACTGGAGTGAGTCATCCATTACTAAAGTCTAAGCATTACACAGAAAATATTTCAGGTAAAAATCTTGCAACTGATGCCCAAAGATTTACTACTATCGAGCTTGAAATTGAAAGTGCTCGTGATGCTTGCTAGAGAACTAAGATAATTCCCAACGATCAGCTGAATAAAACTCAATTGACTATCTTATCGGCAAGAAACACCTACTGTGACGACACGGCAAAATCCTGAGCTTCTCTCCGACATTGTAGTCTTCAAGGCATATGGCACATGTCCTTGATGTGCAGTTATCCTCTAAAACAGCAGTAAATATGAGACTTGGCATTGCTTTCACTAAGCGACTGCTCATTCCACGGAACTCCCTAACACGGGCAGCTCGAGGCCTTTCTCGTCTTATGCGATGCCTACGGACGAAGAAGCACGTGGCAAGAACTGCTGACATGGCAAGCAGGGAAATAAAAGAAATAGCCATGATTGACCAAGCTGAATCTTCAAAGCTTGGAATTATCCATAGCTCCACATTAGTTGAACCAGCATAGTTTTGAAGTAATTCCCCCGAAACTTTAGAAACAAACACAGCATGGATTTTGATCCCCGCTGAGTTTCCATCCACTGCATGTAGCAGGCCAACTTACATTAGTACCTCAACACTGAAACATATTCAACACTAGAAAAGAAAGAGAGAAAAGGAATGTGAATATTTGATGACATCAAAGCACATTTTTGGAGAAAATAGAACATAGGCATTAAACAAGAGCTACAAGAATTACTCACAGGTAAAGGTGTAAATGGCATCAAATTAATTGTCATGATTAAACAGCATATTTAATATCCAAATAAACTATCCACACGACATCAAACCTTGACTGAGGTTGCTCTTGATGCCCAGCATGGTGCACATTGAAGTACTAAATCTCGCAAATCAGCTCTACCGAAAGGAAAACAAACTGACTAACCCAAAACATCAACCAATCATTTTATCCAACTAGTTTCCACCTAGGCTAGGTGAACATCGCTAGGTGCCCTAGCATAGAAACAACACGCCATATTCACCAACACAACCTAAAAACCCTAAAAAGATTGTTTGAGGGTTTAGAATCTTTAGTTGCATCTGTCTTGTACTCTTTTATTCGGCCATGGACATATTGCTTTGACTTCTCAGTCTTTTGATGTTTTCCTTAATTTTTTGCCTTTTCTTTCCTTCTTTCTTTCCTTGTACATTTCTGATGTACTCGAAGTTCTTACTCTGATAAAATCCTCTATTGCCTGTCCAAAAAAAAAAAAAAACAGCACAAGACAACTTTCCTCCAAGTATACAACGTGCCAACATTAGCAAGCAGCAGGGAGTCACCTAAGTGATGTCTCAACTTAAGTTTTAAATGGTAGAAAATGTGATATCTACAATAATCAGTTTCCTGTAGGAGTAATATAAATATACGTGTATCGAGCTAAACCTAACAAACTCTACTAGGGCGAATTCAGATAGTTGTAATCAGGAATATTTCTCACTCACACGATAGTGATACCACTATTACTAGTTATCCATCCATCCCATGGCGCTACGAGTGGAGAAAGGGCATGGAATCCTACTTCCTCTTCTCAATTTTAAACAGGTTTTTTTATTCCCAGGATTCCTGTTGGGTTTAGACCGAGTCATTATAGCACCTTTGGCTAGGATCAATCATATTGCACTCATTCTACCAAAGCAAGTCCAGAACCAATTCCACACGATCTCATACCCTACTCAGGTTGCTTTAGATGTCTGGCATCATTCCAGTTTGCTTTGGAAAACTAAATTCCCCAAAATAGCCCTACCGAAAGTATAATAGACATGACTAAACAACACATCAACCAATCGCTAGTTTTCACCTAGGCTAGGTGAAAACCTGGGCGACCTAGCATAGAGATTACAAGCCTTCAGCCCCAACACTGCCTACAAATCGGTATAAGACAACTATTCTCCAAGCATATGGCTCGCCACATCAACTGGCAGCAAGGAGCCAAAAAGAAATATTTGAATGGTAGAAAATTTAATATCGAACAGCGATCCTTAGAATAAGATAAAAGTCATCCTTGGTTTTTTTTTTTTTTTTTTTGGGGCAAGGAGTTGTCTCCACTTCAGTAAAAGGAATTTCTGTTACTCCTAAACCATACTTGCATGGACAACTCTCGGTACGTCACTTACCACATGATACACAGAGTTTTCAAATATGAAACTGCAATTTGACTAGGCGGCTAAAACAATCAGCTACTGGAAAAGCTATCGTACACATTTATCATTTTCTTCTAGGAGCAATAAATGTTTTGTGTGTATTAATATATAACTTACAAAGCCAAAGAAAGTCTATTAGGGCAAATTCTGAGAGTTGTAACAGCCAATATTTCTCATTTGCATGATAAAATGAATGACAGCTTGGGATAAATTGTAATATAGTGCAATGCTACCTCCCTAGCAACTTGGCACAATCATCTTGAAATTATAGTTTAGTCATCTATCCATCACAAATAAAAGTTGGCCCGAGGAGGTACCAGTAGGTACAAAATGAAAGCGCGTCAAATCCGCTTTCCTATTCCAGATTCTAAACAGGTTGTGTAAATTTCAGGATTCTTATTGGGTTTAGGCCGACTCATATATGAACTACCTCTGGCTAAGTTCATACAACTGACCAAGTAACTATGTCAGGAACACATGTTTCTCTCAGTAAGTCCAGACCAAACCTGACCAAGTAAACTACTTAAGTCCCTGAAAAAAGACATCTATGAAGGAGCAAACTTCCTAGGTTTCTTGTCATTTAAGGCGCGAAAGAGGAGTCATTCAACGGTCAAGAAATACTAAATCAAAACCATAGTAAAAGCTGCTTGACCTCTTAAGCATCTAACTTGCAGTCACAGGTTTATAGAAAGCATCATAAAATCAGAGCGATAAACGATTAAGCATTATCCAGCAACTAGATATTTTTGCTTTTCCACTTGAGTTCATTAAACCAGTAGCAAGCTAATAAAATCAAACAGCGTAGAAAAGGTCAGTACTTGTCACCAAGCCGCCATCTGCTTTGTTGTCATAGACAATAGCTGCTTTGAATCCGGCCTTTTGAGCCCTCCTAACTTTATCTTCGAACGTACATCCTCCCCTAAAAATTAGGGCAAAGGCGGAGCTAGGATTTGGCAACTTGGTGACCTCATTCACCAACCGAGAGCACGCATCAATTGGATCCGCAAGATACAGCACGCCGCAAACACCAGAACCGTTAACCGGCGGAGCTGAGATGACCAAGAAGGAAAAAATTATGATTTAAGGAAAAAAGAAAAAGGCTCGCCTAACCCAAGTAGTAGAACAAAATACATATATACAAATACATAGTCTCAGCAGTTATTATCACAACTAAGCACACACTTATTGCAATATTAAGGATGAACGAACTCTTTCCGCTGGTATAGTTGCTGAGAAGAAACAGAGACAACGGAGTGTACTTCTAGTGCTAAACTAAGGACTAAACCAACAATCATAAACGAAACAAAATTTACGTCCACACCTGCTACGAATTCCCTCACCTTTCCTCAGCAATCAAACGCAGAACCAACTACAGAACACGGACATAACAACACAGAACCGCCAAACTAGAGAAGAACACACCGAAATTAGCTTCAACGGCGGTGAAGGACCGAGTGACGTTGTTGCCGATCAGAACCACGTTCGCCGACGTCGTACAGGTAAATTCCAACAAAGCGAGCCACAGGAGCACGCCCAGCACACTAGGGCGATTCGGAATCCCCCCCATGGTTGATCATCAATCGAGACCCGAAGAAGGAGACAACACCCGGCGCTGCAAAACCCTAATTTGCCGCAAGGAGGAGGCAGACGGAGTGGATGGGGAGTGGAATAATCACATCAGCTTCCATGAGGTTGCGAATTCGAGAAAGGGGATAATTGAATCTTTTGATTCTCTCTCTTTCTCTCTCTCTCTCTAAAATATTTCAGATATTGAAGACGCGAGCCGAGCGTCGTTTCGTAGCTTGGGAAGGGAAAGAAATAATGCTTTTTTATAATACGGAAATAGGGATTTTTATTTCTAATTTTTCCGTATGATAATGCAATTTCATTGTCGGATAAAAATAAATATTTTTGAAAATAGTACCATCGAGAGAGTGCTCAGCAGTAATAAACATAATTTGCGATAAATTGTGAGACTATAACCGACAGCACCGGTATAAAACGATGGCGGCAATTACTAAACAAAAAAAATTAATATTTACGTATTCGAATCTTCGGTACGTTTCAGGATCGACCCATTTAATAATGTTCGGCCCTTCTTATACGTATGAATTGAAACTCCGAGCCCGAGGGCTGTTCCTTTACGAGCAGAAGATGAGCATCATCGATTCACACGACGATCGTCGGTAACGGGCATTTACAGCAATATTAATATCGGGATCGCTTAGGACATGCTTTAGATATGATTTTGTTTTGTTTTGTTTTGGAATAGTCTAATAAATTTGGCCACTAACTAGTGCATAAGAGGGTGTTGATAAGCTTTGATGAGTGGATGATTATCCAGTTCCACACCACCGCCGACAAGTGGGTGGTTGACGTTGAATGGGTTCGTTCGGTTTATCATAGAAAAAGACCGGACGGGCCAATTTGGTGTAGTTGGCTTGGCGTCCGACCATTTGGGGGTTCCTCGGATATTAATTTAATGCTTATCGTTCTCATCATTGTATATGAAGACTATTGTCACATCGTGTTCATAAGATATAGAATTTTTGTTTTTTTCATTTGTCACATTTCTATGCTTTTTGTATGGTCCATAGAGAGTTCTTCTCATACTAACATCTTTGAGCATTGGCAAAGTGAGGGAAAAATCTGAGATACGAATGCTCGGAGGAGCAATTTCAGCACGACGAATTCGATTGTGCTACGGTCGCAGGATAGTTCAGATGATCGGTACTTTTTCTTTTTCCTTTTTTTTTTCAGATGGGATGTGGTCCCTCAATTTTGGCCCAAAGTACAATATCGTCTCTAAACTTTTAATTTGTTCAATATGGTTCCTGAACCTTTAATTTGTTCAATGTAGTCCATGGACTATATGAAAATATCCAATGTTAGCCTTCTATTAATTCAAGTTCAGGGACAGTATTGAATATTTTCATAAGGTCCAAGGGCTAAATAAAAGGTGTACTAAAAGCTAGAGGACCACATTGAACGAATTAAAAGTTCATGATGACATTGCACATTGGGCTAAAGTTCAGGGATCACATTGAACAACTTAAAAGTTTAGGGATGGTATTGCACATTGTGCTAAAGTTCCGGGACTACATCGAACAAATTATAGTTTATGGACGATATTGCATACCGACTCAAAGTTTGGGGACTATTTGTGTCATTTTTCCTTTCTAGATATATTCTCAAGGCGTCATTGGATAAGCTTGGAAAGTTCATTTACTCGACGAACGAAGCGAATAGAACGAGGTACTAATTCGTGTTTGAGAAAACGACTATCGCACTAAATCCCGCTATTGATCAACACCAGACTATACCTTGAAATCGACCTCCAATTACAGTGCACTACTCTTGGAAAGAGCCGTATCTAGATCTACCAAAGAAGAGCAAAAATAACTTAATAGGGCACATATATCTTAGTCCTCCAAAGAAGAGCAATGACTTCATACTCAGTGCTACTTCAACTACATATAATAGACGAGCCTCATCTAAATACCTTTTAGGGGCAAGAGAAAAATCATTTTCGAGGAGGTAAATATGGTTGACTATATTTTGAATGTAGTTGTGGAGAAGATAGACAAAATAGGCCGACTTGCAAAGACCCAATACTTTGCCAACATGATTAAAAATTAGAGGAGGAAACTTAGGCTTTGTTTGTTTCGTGGAAAATGAACGATTTGAAAAATATTTTCTTAAAAATGATCGCTTATATCGCTTGAAATAATTGTTGAAGTTTGTTTGAAAAAAAAACATAAATGCCTTTTGTTGTGTCCCACATGGGAGAGATGGGAGAGTGCAATTCAGTTTATATATTAAAATACTATTATAGTATTCTGAAAAAAAAAAAAAGGTGGGCAAGTGGGCTAGACCCCACCATACCCGCGTGCGGGTGCGCGATTGTTAGGCGCACTTAGGACTTGGCAGGCTTGCGCGGTCGCGAGTAATAATCGGCACTAATCAACAATCATATTCTTATATTTTTTATTTTCGAAATTAAATTTAATAAAGATTTAATTGCAATGTCCTAGTGAAACAGTGCGACTGTTCATTTAAGAATTGCGATTATTTTTAATATTAATTTCAAAATTTAAATGATTAATTTTGTCCAATAGTTGTAACTTTTCAAACTTGACAGTTTAAACATGAAGAATTGCATCCGTTCGAGTTAGCAATTTTAAACCTTCGAAAAGTTGCAATCTTTCATACAAAAAAAACTATATATTTTTTTTAAATTGAAAAGGTGTGATTGAATAAACTGTTTTGGACACGAAGAGTTGCATGAGAATTAACTACTTTTCAAACGCGAAAAGGTACGTTCATTTCTCATTATATATTCAAGTGTTCTGTTCATTTTTCAGAATCTCAACTTCCATTTTTGTTTTTCTCAGAAGATTCAAAGCCATTGTTTCCAATTGTTTCTCTTGAGAGATCCTAGAGAAATATCAAAATTACTATCTGCTATTCTCATCGAGACTTTGTTGTATCCTGGAGGATATTTGCCGAAATCATTAGCAACGTTGTGGGGGAAAATAAATTCTTAAAGAGAGTGTTTTCACTCCTCAAAGTCTGATTCTGTTGTTCATCCCATTCAGTCATATTTTCCAACAATAATTAGGCAACTGAAAATGTTTTTATTATCGACAACAATTTAAGTTTAAACATTTTCATGATCGATGAAAATATTTTTTGTTTATTTTTGTTTTGTAAGTGACACAAATGATCATTTTAGGAAAATATTTTCATCGTTTATTTTTCGCGTAACAAACGGAGCCTAACCCGAGATCATGTTGGCAAAGTATTGGGTGTTTGTGAGTCAGCTTATTTTATGGCATTGCACTTTTAACCTGAAATCGAAGTGAAGACCAAATCTTACTAATTAGTGAATGAATGATTTCAATTTAGGAATCGAAATGAAGTCCTAATGTTCTGTTAGTTTGTTTCCATAAGGACAATTTGTTTTTTTGAGTAACTTTGGTTGTCTATAAAAGCTAATTATACATCAGCGTTTAGAGCGGATCAATTAGCTTCAAAGTTACTATAATCTGCTTCTGCTGAGCGTTAATCAGGTGATTAGTCCAATTTTTACGAGGATGCCATTGTCGGTCGATCTAAAGAAGACAGAAAAATCACATGTTCCGAAACCATTCAGGGCGGGACAACTTATGTACATCTACTTTGTTTTCATTAAGTGACCTGAATGGACGTAAAAAATTGACAGATTGCGAGCCAACGTCGTACGTACGATTGCAATTGCAAGGCCCTACTTGAGTGATGAAAGTGATCGATTTAGCCCCTCGTTCTCTATTTTAGCTAATGGATCGAACGGCTTATTCGCGCACTATGTTAAGGATTTTGTCTGAGGACCCACCGGATATATTTAGGGGGTGCATGATAACTTTTCAGAAACAGAATTTTTATTCCAAACATATTTCAGAAATAGATTTGGAACAGAAACTTGTTTGATAACGTAATTCTATTTTTCTATTTATAGAACAAAAAGTTGTTTCAGAAATAGATTTGAATCAACTTTGAGAAACCAAAAATTTTAGTTTCTGGGAGAAATAGAAATAGAATTTCTGTTCCAAGCTGCCGGCCACCACTGCCCTCTGCCGGCCGCCGCCACTGCCGCCGCCGTCGCCGGTCGTCGCCTACTTTTATTCTAGAAGTAAAAAATTTCAATTATTGTTAAACGAATTTCTGTTCCAGGATGAGAAATTTATGTCTTTATCAAACGCAGTTTTTGGGCTCAAAAACTCATCCGGAACTAGAAAATATAAAAATCTATTTCTATTCCAGAAACCTATTTCTGGAACAGAATGGTTTTCATTCACCCCCTTAGTAAATTGGCAAAGCTATTCCAAGAGTACTTTCCACAATTCACAGGGAAAATTCCAAATAATGACCTAAAATGCTCATATTTTCTCAAATAATGACTTGAAGTGGACTTTGTTTCAAATAAGGGCATGAAGTGCCATCTTTATTTTAAAGAAAAACATCACCAAGGGCATATTCGCCATTTCATTTTTTAAAAATATTTTTTTTCTTTTTTTCTTTTCTTTTTTTCCTTTTCTTTTTTTTCTTTGTTTCGGCTGGTGAGGGCGGTGACCCTTTGCTAGGCCCTCGCTGGCCACGGCGAGGCTGTCCTCGCTGTCGTCGAGGGCGACCTTGCCTCGACAGCCACAGGCCAAGCGACCCTTGCCTGGGCAAGGCGAGGCCGCCCTCGCGGTCGCAACAAAGAAGAAAAAGGGAATGGGAAAAAGGAAATGATGAAAATGTCATTGATCAGGCATTTCTTTGAAACAAAGAGGGCACTTTATGTTCTTATTTGAAACAAGGTCCACTTCAGGCCATTATTTGAATTTTTTCCGATTCATAGGAAGCAAAGTGAGGCTATACTACTAAGTCGTTGAGTGAAGGTTTATTGTTAGTATATCTACTGCAACGAGCTGGTCCGATTAGGCCGGGGAGTGATAGCCGAGGCAAAATGACCGGACAAAGAGCGGCTCCCGACATATTTATAGAATGGCGAAGGGCAGGAACGAATCAAATCACGCACTGAATTGGAGGAGAGTGTTCCCAGATTATATACGTGAAACTGGAATTTACTCGCGAGGGGCAATTTTTGATGTCACGATGACGTTTAGCATTGGAAGTTTCAACGCATTCAATGCCTCGCTTTTTTGCAGAAACGAATTTTTTTTTTGTTTTTGTTTTTTTTTTTTGCAAAAGAAAAGTTAGTCAACCATGTGCATGCCCTAATGAAGCCCTTCATATAATTTTAACTGAAAAGAGATGAAGTTCAATTTGCCCCCATTAATTGACTTTGAGTAGTAACCCCACACGTATCACCTTTAACCTTTTTTGCGCTAATTCAGTAATAAAAATCAAGCAATCAGTCAACTTTAGACTTGAAGATCCGCCAATCATGCAAATCTTATACATGTGTGTGTGTGTGTCAAGTACGTCAAACCCTAGACTACCTAGAAAAATGGGTTATCACTGAAAATTCGGAATTATCTCACCATCCTTCCCAACCTCAAGTTCGGTCCCCTCCATTTTGGCCATCCGTCGGACTAAGAGGGACGTGAATCCGTATATTTATTCCGCGACCAAATTTAGCTTCCCCTATATTTTATTTATTCAATTAGGTCCCACTACACAGTTAAGGACGCGCGCATGGCAGCACTTCTGCTTTAGAAATCAACTTCTGGCCAGAAGTTAATTTTTCTATTTCTGTTTGCGAGCAAAAGTTGATTTTTCTTACTTCTTCAAATACTTCTGGAGCCCAAAAAAAAAAAAAATGCTCTAGAAGTAGAAAAATGAAGTTGCGTAACCAAACGAATTTTTGCTCCAGAAGTTACGTTACCAAACGGATTTCTGCTCCAAAAGTGTTGTCATACGCTCCCTATGATATTTCACGCTATTTCCCAATTGGGGTTCGTCGGCAAAGAAATTTCATACTTGCCAATTGATAGAGCGACTATATTATCGAATTAACTTCTAAATTTTTAGCATTTGGTGAAGGTCATGATGACTATGATATATGATAGTGCATGATATTGCCACTGAGATACACGACCTATTATTTTACGTTAGAGAATCTCTAGGCATTAGCATCATGTCTTATTTGCGGCCTAACCTAACTTAGGCACCTCGCTACTAATTAATAGCATCAGTCTCTACTTTGTTCCGAATTTTTTTTTTTGTCTAAAAGAAATCCCTAAGTTCAAGTCTAGTTTCAATTATGGCCTGATTTTTTTTTTGTAAACAAAAATTAGTGGCTTTAACTCCGGTCCCAAAATCTGCCATCGTTAATCCTCTGTCCTTTTGATAAAATAAAAAATAAAAAATCCTTTGTCCAAAAATCGTTCCTAACTTTCCTAGTTTTCACATCAAAGGAAAGTTGCGTTTTGGAGACAACTTTTCACATCACCTTGTTGATGCAGATTTATTACTGACCTAGAAATGCCACATCAAATAACTAATGGTGATTGGATGGAGGGTAACGAGGGCATTTGAGGATAGATTGAAAGCTTGTTTATTTGTTTTAGACAGAAAATAGTTCAGGATAGATTTGAGATTATAGTTAAAGTTAGTGATTAGTTTTAGACAACAGAAAGTTTCTAACAGAATCGAGATTGGAACTAAAGTTATAGTTTTTTTTTATTTATATAGGATTTTAGGCTTTTTTTTCCCTAGGATACATGCGGGTGTATGAGTGTGTGGCTTGACTTGACATTTTGTGTTGATGAGTAGTGGTGGCTCTAATCCCATGGCGTGCCCCTCCATCGAATGATGAAGATGGAGAATTGGGTCTGTCTCCGAGGTCTTTATAGCGAGTGGGACTTGCTTTTTTGTGTACTGATTTCTCCTGTGGAATTGACAAAAAGGAAAAAAAATGCCCTCAAGGTTCTTAAAAAGTGGAAAACAGAAACTTTGTCTCTAAGACAAAGACATGCAATATAGATCCACTGGCCACGTTTTACAACTTTTCGAGAAAATTGTGGAATTATTCAATCCAAGGCCTATATATTTCTTTTCGTTAGACCATTGAAACCCTAAAATCGACAAGTCTGAAATCGAAAAGATAGATTTTTAGATGCTCCGTAAAGAAGATATTTTTATCCATTCAAATACATCTTTCTAGTGAAAGAATTATCATGTTAAAATAAGTTTATCGAAACACGTGACATGCGAAATCAAATACGGAATCCATCTGCACTGATCGACTACCTTCATTATGTTGTTACTAGCAAATACCACAGCGTAATTAATTTGGATGGACGGAAATTCCGTGACTGGAATGCATAAAGAATTGAAAAGAAGGTAAAGATGGGCCATGATGATTTCGAGTCATTGCTTCTTCTACAAGATTGTCTAACCTAATCATGAGGATGCATTTTGATGCTCATTAAGAACATGTCACCATCATTTCCAAATATTCTTTTTCCGGGCACTTTTTGGGACATTTCTATACATGTAAAAAGTTAAGGTGGAGAATGGATCATGGACTTTCAGCTGAAATCTTGGTGGTTCTTGTCAGAGATTTTCTTACATCAAATCCTATATTAAATGATTTGGGCCCCTTTCGACCTTCCAATTTGTTTGAAAAGTTCAACTTAAAAACAGCCCAATAATACAAATCCCTACACTTAACTCTCAAATATCCTAAGATATCTATACACCGGAAATGAAAATCATGGCGCTTAGGAACATCCACCGACAAGCATCATCAAGTCCCACTTAGTGAACTATAGTGACAGCCCAACCAGAGTGACAAAGCCAAAAATAAGTGAACATTCTTTTCTTTTCCTTTTCATTTCCATTTTGACTTGCCAAATGATTATTTATAATGCTGTTCTAAAAACAAATTATTGAAGGGTTAGATAAATAAGTGTGATTTATGTACAAGAGGGATTAGATTAATATTAGCATGTGCCCCTCAAGACAAAATATTTTTATGTTATGTTCTTCAGTTCTCAGATCTTAAAGAAGAGCTAGACAAATGAGTGAGAGAGCAAGCAGGGTTGGTCAACAACCTCTCAGCCCCATCCCAATGCAATTCTTATAAAAAAATTATCAGCTCCGATCATATATTATGAACCATAAAAAAAAAACTATATATTGCACAGAAAAATAAGGAAAATTTTATATTCCACAGCAAATTGATGCTTGTCTTTTACTACACTGGTCTTAGTGTGCTTCCCACATGGAGGCTCTCTAGTGAGCCTCACTCTCAATCTGTTTGTCCTTGGAATCAAGACCAAATTCACCCACATGATGTACAGCAAATCAAGATACAAAAACATCATGAATTTTGTCAAAACATGATCCTCCGAACAAGGTTTTAAAAAAGGGAAGACAGTGCACCTCCAGTTCATCCAGACTAGCACACTGCTGCTTGTCCTCAAGTCAACAGTTTATATCACATTATGTATCACTTAATATAAACATTACAATTGGTACTTCCTCTCACAATGATACAGAAAATGGATGTAACGAAGATGTGATTAATCCATACAAGAGCGACAGCAGAACAGTTCGAATTTGGAAATTTCGACATCGTGTAGGACTTATCTATAGGCGACGCCCTGGACCGTCCGTGCGCGGTCGAACTCAACGTGACCGCCGGTTGATCAGGCCGTAGGAGGCTTGGTTTGATCTCGGGAGGTAGATGATCGACTCCGAGATGGGGCATGCCCTCTTGCAAGATGCGTAGAGGCCGATGAGTCCGAACCGGTCGCCTATGCTCCGGGAGACCTTAGTGCCATTCCAGAGATTATTGTTTCCCTTATTGGTAGTTGCGTCTTGAGCTTGATCGTGGTCCTTCGAGCACTCGACTAATGCCGCCACGAACGGGTCCCACTGGTACCATTCCGCCACTTCCGTGGCGCCGTAGACCTTCTTCTTCAGCCCGACTTCTTCATTGGTGTATCGCTTCGATGACGGCGGAGTGGCGGAAGGCGGCAACGGGAGGAGATTGCTGCTCAGGGAAGAGGGACAATCTCTTGATCTCCTGGAGCTCTGCTTCTTGGGAATCCCCGGGATCTTTTCCCAGGAAAACGGGACTCCAGATAAGCGGAGCGGCGTGGCGGGGCCGAACGAGAACTCCTCGGGGAACTGGGAGGATCCGAGGGAGGAGGACGAGGAAAGAGAGGAAGAGGAAGAGAAGGAAGGGCTTCTTCTGCGAGAAGACGAGGAAGATGGTGGCGATTTCGATGGATACGATGAATTGGCGTTGAGGTTGCGAGGTCGGGGTCCGAGGGATGTTGATGAGGAATCCATTAAGGTTTCGATTCTGAGCCAGAGAGAGGAGACCGACCGTGGTTGTGGAATTTGTTTTCTTCCTCAAACTCTTCATGCATGTGCCATATATAAAGAGAGAGAGAGAGAGAGAGAGAGAGAGAGAGCGAGAGAGATTAATATGATTTGAGGGCTTTGAAAGGGAAAAGAAAATGTGTTGGTGTAATATGGTATTTCTGGGCTATTGAATAGGGGAGGAACCATGTGTAGTGGCACAGAGAAGGGATAGAGAAGGAATTAGGGCACAAAATGGAAAATAAATGGTGGTGGTGGTGGTGGAGGAGATGAAGCCACGTTTTGTTTTTTTTGTTTTTTGTTTTTTGTTTTAACTTAGGTGCCTTCGTCTCGCAAAAAATGAAAGATTTAAAAAATATTTCTAAAAAAATAATCGCTTATATCGCTTATAAAAATAAATGAATGAATTTTTTTTTCCCTGCCTGCGAAAATAGTTAGACATAGATTGTTATCAACGATGGAAATATTTTTCATTAACAAATCTTTCTAAACGATATAAACAATCATTTTTTGAGAAATATTTTTCAAATCGCTCTTTTTTCTACAAAACGAACGCACCCCAATATGTTAACGTATTTTTGGGCTAAGCAGGTACCATGCAAATAGTGGGTGGGTGAGAGCATTACATGGACTGCCTGGGAATGGGAGGATATGTAATGTGATTGATGAAGCTTGTAGGACAATGAGAGTAAATGTTTCTGTACATCTTCCAAGAAGGACAAGAGATGATCGTACAGTACTTAACTTTAACTTTGGTCCACGTATGGTACCAATATCTGCGGAAAGACCATATTGGATAGGAAGTGTTTAAGTGTTTGGACAGGAATATATGAATACACCCTATGGTGAAGGGTCGAATAAAAGCTCGATTAGTTTCATACGACTGCTAATCGCTTGCGAATCAATGGACTTAAACATATAGAACGTCCTTCCACCTCCAAGCTGCATGACCGGCTTTCATCGAATAAGTCTTTTCAATATGCTTTAGCCGGTGGGGATTCTTACTTTCCTCGTCAGCGGAGCTTCATAAATGTCGAAATATGAATAAGTAGGTTTGAATTATTTATTTTTCGCCATCCCTGCACTTGGGTAGGAAGAACCCGTGAAGCTTTACGGTTCTCTAGGATTGGCTCGATTCAATACACGAACGAAAGAAGCGATGTCATCCATGTATCAACGAGTTAGACTGTCTCGACATCCAATAAGTTCAACATCGATTCTTTCCGACGTGGTGATTAGGCATTATTACTCAGAAAAAGTGAGCGACCAGTCAAGCTTTCGTCCACCGGTTTAGAGACTTTGCCTCTTCGGTTTCACTCAAGGGAGGAGAGTGAAAAAAAAAAAAAAAACCAACAACATCAGACAAACCTGTCGAAAAAAATCTGGAGAGGTGGTTAGATAACTTCACCACCCTCTCCGATTCACATTCATTGCTCCTGCTGCATTAAATCGAAGGAAGAACTCCGAGACGCCCGCGAGAGAGGATTAGGTCAATGTCCTGTAACTATTCCACAGCACAACCTACGAGCCTCATGTCTGGTCCTAATGTTTCTGTCCCTTGCTTTGCTTCCATGGATGTTCTTGGAATAGGGCAATTTTCTTCTCGGCTTTTTGCTGTTTCGACAGTAGCTCACTACCATTTCCAAGAATGGTCATCCGGTAAGACGAATAATTTAGTTGGACCTAAGCATGGCAGGGAGGGGAAAAAAAAAAAAAATCTGTCTGATTGTGGGCTTGCCACGATAGGTCATGATTGATGCTGTTGTATTATTGCACAAGAGGAAGTCAGAAGGGAGAAGGCCAAAGAGGGGGACGTGACGCTGTTCCAACAGCACACGATTTCGTTTTCTTTCCCAAAAGCATGCAAGATGGTGGTTGTGGCGTCAAACACACACGACCTAATGTTTCTGTCACGGAAGGTTATGAGAACTTTTATCGACGGGTGCCCTTGAATTGAGTTGCTTGTGTTAAGCATCAAGAGTTCACTTACATTTTCTTGATATATGTGTGATCGATACCGTAAAAATCTCGAACATTCTTGTTAGGTACGTTAGAAACGTTCTTTGGAAGCGTCCCAAGTATTTGTTAAGCATATCCAATAAGACCTATTTCGGTTGCTCTATGGAGAATTTTTTAGTTGTTGTATGTTAGCTCTTGCCCAACTATTGACTCCTTGGCTTCCGTCCGATACGACTGAGGTGAGGAGATGCAGCCCAAGTCACTAATAGCTTACAATAAGATACTTAGGCAAGGCAAACGAGAGGATAAAAGATTTGAACTCAGAAACTTCTCAGTCTCGACACGTGAGAGTTTTGAAACTGCCGCAACTCCGAATGCTTGTAATTGAAGGCATATTTGGTATTGGAAATTCATCCGCTAGCTTTCGAAACTGCAAACTACAAAACCATTCTTTGAAATGGTTTGTTGCTTGCTTTGTTCTCCTATACACGAGGCGACCCAATTGAGCAAATCTCTTAGTTGAATTTAATCAAATATCTCCTTGGGGATGTGATGTGACCGAATCACGCAAACGTACGTGCACGTTCTTACTATATACTTCGTTTAATTTCACTCAACCTAGGGACACCTAACTAAAGAAGAAGCTACATGCCTTGGGCATCGGATGATAAGATCATTTCCTTAATCAACACGAGAATGAGTGGACATCGCGCATCAATTTCGCATGAAAAAGCTGCATATGGTGAGCAGACTGAGCAGATCGTATAGATAGGCTTACCATATTATATAATTGATAAGGTGAACAACATAGTTTTCAGTCTTTTCACCCAGTTGATGATGGTCCTATGTACTAAACTTCGAAGCAAATTTCTAATGTGTAGCGTCGGCAAAATAGAGGGCAATTCGTGGGCGTACTAGCTCTAACCCTAAATTACCTCATCAAAGATGACCTAATCTTTTGCTTCTTACATAATGTTGAAGTTGTTGTTGTTGTCCCACATCGATTGTGAATGGGTCCTGATGCAGCGCAAAGCGTAATAGGGAACGATAACACGCGAAGCTTATGAGGAAATCTCAAAATTCAATATCAATATTTTGTCCTTCTCAAATACGAATAAACACCTTTTATATGAGGTGTTAATCCTAACCCTACTAGGACTCTAAACAGCAAACCAAAAATTACAAAACTGCCACTAGTAGTAAAATAAAGGCAAAAATAAAATAAAAATAAAGAAAAA
This sequence comes from Lenwebbia sp. NSW1173648, assembly GCA_029784005.1. NCBI lineage: Eukaryota > Viridiplantae > Streptophyta > Magnoliopsida > Myrtales > Myrtaceae > Lenwebbia > Lenwebbia sp. NSW1173648. Next base: position 24,215,167 of record JARCGZ010000009.1, on the reverse strand, counting down.
TTGAAAAATCCAACTAAACGACCTCGAATCGCCAAAATTCATCTTTTGTCACGGCCAAAGGCGTGAGAATTGATCAGGAGGCTGTTTTGCTTCAACCGACTGAATTTGAGTTCCAAAGTCGTTAATTTTCGAGTCCGCTGATCCTAGGTGCATCATCCTCCCTTCGACTTCCGTTGGGATTTCTGTCTGTCCAATCGGTCCAAAAACGCACTACTAATACTGTCCACATCAGTCCTGTATGCTTTTTATATTCATGTGATCTCCCTCCAATTATCAGTTTAAGCTTTTGAGTTGGACTTTCTAACATGGTATGAGAGCCAGTATTATTCCTTTCCGCGTATGTGGGCTCACCCCCCATTAGTCAATTTTCACGTGTCACTCGTAATCCGGCTTGCACCTATATGCTTTTTATATTTATGTGGTCTCCCTCCCTTCACCTATAAGCTTTTGGGTTGGACTTTCTAACACATAATTCATTTTTTTTTTGTCAAAATCCGAAGTTAAGACAAGAGGAAAGATCACATCCGTGCCCACGAATGTTACAGTTTCCCTGCATCTGATCATTTGCGTGGCAGGATTTTATCTATTCAATGGATAGAAAATTTAATAAGGTGATGTCATAATTAGGTCATATATCCATCTTTAGCTACAATGATAATTTTCAACTTTATGGCACGGGCACTCATGGCTTAGGCTCACATTTTAATGATTAGATGAAGGACCCTTCGTGTCTTCTCCTGCAGAAAAAAGAGGGGTTTACTTCAGAAATTATAATGCTGTTTCCCAATTAACCTTAAAACCATAAATTTTTACCTAATGCGTGATGGTATTCCAATGCCTATTATAGAAATTGTTAAGTACCCAAACATAGGATAGCGACATCTCCTGATTTGCCCATGAAAGCAATCTCTTTTCTGCTTCATTTTCGTTTCAATCTACCGAAATATTTTAGTAATTGGTTTCCAAAAGAAAGATGCCGATAGAGACTAAACCAAGCATTTGGTCAGAGGCCTACCTTTCCAATTATGTTGTTATATCACCCATTCATCTCAAGGCCATCACCAAACATCACCAAACACCTTGCTATTGAAGCCAAATCATTCCCCCTTTACCTCTACATCATTCTAATATGAAAAGATGCATGTTAACCATGCTTCGGAGAGTTTTCGGTTTACAATATGTAAAATTTCATGAAACCACTATCAATTGTTCTAAAGGTTTAAGTTATTAGATGAAGGGGCGTTTTGACATTTAAATATTAGAATAATTACACAAATGATCCCTGAACTTTAACTCATAATGGCGAAAATTACCAAAAAAGTCATAAACTTATTGCATCGGTACAAATTTAGCCTTAAACCTTTCAATTAGACCAATTTAATCTAAACCTATTCACATTGGTTCCAATTGAGTCATCCGGCAAATCTAGGTAGGAAATTGGTAACGTGAACGTCGGCTGTCTTACGTGGCACTGCTTGCACTGACGTGGACATTTTTTTAATTCTTAATTATTATTTTTCTATTTTTTTGTTAATTTTTTCTTTTCTTTTTTTCTTTTCCTTCTTTTTTTCTTTTTTCCTAATTTCCCTCCGCTAGTCGCCAACCTTCGTGATTGATGGTAGATGTAGCTAGCCGCCGGCGAGGGGTGCTTCCGTGCCTCTCATCTATCTTCATTCAAATCCATTGAGTGACTGTAACTCCCTTGAGTTAGGAAAGGATGAATACAACTTGAAACCACCTATTGACCTCATTCAATTAACCTACGAAGCGCCGACCTCTAGCGATGGCAAAAGGCTTCGCTGGCCTTTGGTGAGGGCTGGGCAGGGGTCTGTGATAACCTGAATTTCGTTAGTTTTTTTTTTTACAAGTAAAGTGGATTATGTAATGAAGTTTACGTTGGAATTACAAGACTAATGATGTTAAGTGAGATGTGGTTTTGATGTCCGATGCTCAGGTTGATTTATGGACGTTGACGTAAGGTTTTGATCCGGTTGAGTTAGTCCCGGAAAGTGGAGCGCGAATGGAACACACCCCCCCGTCCCTCTTGACCAACTTACCCCCCCTCCCTATATAAGCCCCCTTTCTCTCTCTCCTCCCTCATTTCCCCTCCCCCTTCGTGGAACACCCCCTCCGAGCTCTCTCTCTCTCTCTCTCTCTCTCCCCCCCCCCCCCCCCCCCCCCCCCCAAAAAAAAACCTCGAGCTCTCCCTCTCCCTCTCACCTTGTGCACTCCGCCCTTCGCACATTGAACATTCTCATATATAGTCTAGGAATTAAATTGAACATATACTAAAAGTTCAAGGATCACACTGAACACATTAAAAATTCATGGACGATATTGCATATCGGGTTAATGTTCATGGACCAGATTAAACAAATTAAAGTGCAAGGACGACATTGTACTTGGGGGAGAAAGTACCAAAGAAATCGTAGATCTATTGCATTAATACCAATTCAATCTTAGACCTTTTAATTAGACTAATTTAGTCCTAAACCTTTTCACATTGATACCAATTGAGTCCATCCAGCAAATTTAGGCCGAAAATTGCTGATGTGGATACCGGCTGTTCTACGTGGCACGACGGGCACTGACATGGACATTCTTTTAAAATTTTAAATATTTTTTCGAATCTATTATTATTTTTTTCTTTTTTTCTTTATTTTCTTTTTTCTATATACTTCTCTTTTTATTTCCTTTCTCTTTTTTTTTTCCTTATTTCCCTCCACCAGTCGTCAGCCTCCATGATGGCCGACGGAGGTCGTTGGCCGCCAATGAGGGCAAGGGCTGGGACGCCCTCGTAGGCCACAGACGAGGCCGACCCTTGCTAGATCTGGCAAGGGGACCCTGTGACGTCCCAGGTACGCCACTTACTAACGAGCTCTACTTTTATGTGATATTAATATTATAAACAAGAAGAACATGCAGGAAACGCAATGGAGATACTTCACCAGACAATAAATCAATAGAGACGACCTAGCACGCACGTTTTAAGGATATAGCCTTAGGGGCTTTACCACATATACCTGTCAGGCAGTATCATTATCCAAGACACACATCAGATAACACCAGATTCCATGCACTTTTATACATATACATATTATAACATTGGTTCATACATCATGTCTTAGAAAAACAGTTAGGAAGAAAACATACATAACTACTCCTCCACACTACAACACTACTATCCTCTGTCGCCACCACCCCCCATCCAAAACACAACGCTACTACGGCACTTCCCCAAAAAGCAACAGCCGTACTTCCTTCTCAAAATCATGCCTGTACACTAGTCACCAGCAACCCTTAAACACCGATACTACTCCGCGCTAGTATCACCGTCACTGTCATCATTAGAAGGCATAAAAGGCAGCGGTCCTGTCAGATGGCCAGAGACGTCTCTCATAAACAATGACACAAAACGTAGCGGATTCAGCATTTCCGGCAAATCGACATCTACCCACAAAACTGAAACCAACGCACGAAAATGTTCCAACAGAAACTCGGGGTCATGGTAGTCTTTCCACGAGCGAACAAAATCAACTGGCGCACCATAACGAAGGGTGGGAATGGCGGGAGGAATCGACATACCTAGCTAGTCTGTAAAACAGTTTAACCACAAGAGTGAGCTAACAGCTCAGCTAGTAAAACAGCTAACTCAACAGTCAACCATCAGTCCATCACTCAATCAAGATGGACTTGACATCAAAGAGAAGAAAGTATGAGACTTTTAACAATTCCACACATAACACATTTCAATCTTACACGCGCATGAGCATGCAGACGACCACATGTTTAACCATTCAATTTCCACTTCATTACCAGTTTTCCATGGGACACAGGCCTCAATTTCATTTCCGGGGGACACATGCCTCGATTCTAAAGGATAAACAACTTAGCTCTTCGTCCATGGGTAACTCCCTTACTCCAGGGCTTCTGAGGGACACAAGCCTCAAGTATTCCAACGGGACACAGGCCGTGGATTTCTCGATTTCCCTCCGGCTCCCACGGGGCGTCATCCGAACATAGGTAGATATCAATCGTCCTCGTCGGGACACAGGCCGACGGGATCCTCGTTTCATTACATGTTCTCATCTTCAGATGCAATCAAGACACCAAACATATGACTTTCAAATTCCACAAGCATCAGACAAGACGACTCGACCATAAGTACATAACCACCCACTTTCTTAGTGCAAAGACACAACTCATGCTTGGATACTTAGATGCAATGCAATCCGACACTTCAATAGGATATTCCACGACTAAGAGACATCTTGCTTCCCATGCCAAGTCAAGGCACACGGCCGAAGCTCACTTCTACCATTCTCACGCACAATCTGAGAGCACGACCAAAGCTCACTCGCACACAAAGAAGCACACTTCACACGCCCAACAAGGTACACAACCAAAGACCCACAAGCAAGTGACTTCAAATACACGTCCTTTCAACAAAAATCAACACGATCAGCCCACAAATTCATTTTGTCCAAGCTCGGAGAACTCTAATTCAAGCAATAGATCTAACATGCAAACCCGTTTCTTATCTCATGCAAGCCAAACTCCACACGAACATACCCACAACTCAAATCATCGCGTTGCAACCAACCAAGCGACGAATCGACAAGCAAGCAGAGAAGTTAGAAGCTTTACTTGTCTCGGAGCGTATACGAAGAAATGGGAGCAAAAACGACGAAGAAACAAGCTCGGGTCGCCCTCTTCCTCCTTTGGGCGTCTCACGACCGAGGGGAAATGGCGGGGCTTCAAGCAGCGTCGTGGCTAGGGGACGAGAGAGAGGTCGACAGGGTGGCCTTGAGGGGATGAGAGCCGTCGCTGTGGCCATTGGGGAGAGCTCGTACCTGAATTTGAATTAATGGAATGACAACAATGAATATTTTCATGTAGTTCGGGACAACATTGAACATTCTCATATATAATTCAGATTGTAAATTGAACATGTACAAAAAGTTTAGGAACAACATTGAAAAAATTAAAAGTTCATGGAAACAAATTAAAAGTTTATGGACGACATTGCACATTGAGCTAAATTTCAGGGATCATTGGCGTCGTTTTTTCTTAAATTGTCCAACACTCTTATTCACGCATAAATTGGACTTTGGTCTAAGAGTTGAGCTTGGAAATATATGATAAGGAAGGTAAAATAATAAGGTCCGAAAAGATTTGAATACAAAACCTCGTGCTCTAATACGTAGTAAATTCTATAGCACCGCTGCCAAATTGTCATGAAAGTTTAAAATGTATGGCATGCGCTAATTTCACACTTTTAGACTCTTGAATCGAGGTAACTCCATTCTTGATCTATTTTTTTTTATTCTTTTGGTCGAGGGTCCAAATATATTTGGACTCACTCAAAATCAAGGAAAAGAGAATCCAGTGGCAGTGAACAATGCTTTACTTTGTGGGCTTGTATGGCGACTTCCATATATTAAGTAGGTCCAACAAGATCAAGCGAGCACAGTGTTTGTAGCCTTCTTATTTCACATTGTTCATAATTAGGCCTTACCCATTAGCAATGGTATTTTTAAGGATCTCAATCATTTTTTCCTTCTCAAAATACCTGCAATGACTTACGTGTATAATTTACATGGACAAATGCATGAATTCACTATTTTACTTCATTTCTCACATGTGTCGCGACCTAAAATTAAGAAATTCCAAGTTAATGAATTATTAGATTAATTAAATGAATTAACTAACCTAATGCGGACTCTCCCAAATCCTATCGAATCGCAACTTAGGTTCACATGATTTTTATCAAAAGATTTTTTTTTAAAAAATTTCGGAGCTGCCACTAATCTTTTTTGGTAGGTAGATTAGATACCTAAATAAAGTATCGGGAGAATACTTTATTCTCTGCAAATCAGAGATTTAGGTCCGGGGACTTGATTACGTTAACTTTTCAATTAACGCCCTTTCGGTACCATTCTTGTGAAAATTTTCTCGGATTGGCAAATTCAATCGATTTACTTAAAAATCAAAGTGCAATTATGTTTTTTTTTTTTTGGGTTTTCTTGATTAATGAATGCAACTATAACTATATGAATGCAAACAGGACTGCATGATATTTTGACAAACATTCTAAATTACATGACATGCATGATCACTTTTGAAAAATTGGATTTTGATGCATATAAAGATGTGAGTTCTATTCTAGATGACATGCAATATGAAATCTACCGTATATGACATGCAACATGATTTAATTAAACTACATGACGAGCAAGAGTATTCTACTATGACATGTGAAATTTAAGGATTTTATTTTAGCTTAAATGACATGCGAATTAAACTAGCAAAGTTAAAACTATGTTCTAAATGACATGAAAATGAATGGATGACATGAAAAGTAAGCATGAACTATACTATATGAAATACACATGAATGACATTTTTTGGTATATTTTTTGAATGAATTTTCGGATTAAATAAAAGGAAAAAATAAAAGATGGTCTGAAGGTTGATAACAATTAATATAAATTAAGAAATTGATCACTCAAAGTCTAATTTTGTATTAAAAGGCATCTTGACATTTAATTCCATTTTAGACCATGATTTGATGTTCTTTTTGTGATTTTTCTAAAAAATAAGATTCAAATAAAAGTATAATAAACTTATTCGCTTCGTACCCAAAGTTTAGGGTCGGAAAGAGAATTTTATTCACGTTGTACCCCGAGGGTGGGGTCGGATGGTGAATTTTAATATCGGACTAAAGTTGTACCCAAATATTATGAGTCAGTTAGTGAAGTCCAATTTTATGAAATTTGTAGGTCCGATCCCAAAGTTATGGGATGTGATGAACAACTTCGGTGTGCGAATGTGATCGTACTTCGAGGGTGAAGTTAGATAATCATCCTTTATGCACATATTCCTCGGGACTTTAGGCACATGTGAGCATGTACTATACTCAAGGTTTATTATTTAATTAAATAAACAAGCAAGGCAAGCAATAAATAAATAAAAGCAAACGCAATTGATAAGAGCGGAAGCAGATAAGGAAACATAAATTGATCCAGGGCAAATAATAGATAATGTGCAATATTAGCTGTAACGTAATATTAGTTATTCCCAACATAATATTACGTTATTTCTAATAGATTACACTATCTGTAATACGTGCAACAATATATGCAAGATAAGATTAGATGTGCAAATATTCAAAATAGGGAACAATATATTCCAGATATACTCAGTTAACATTGTTACCCAATTTGTGCAGATTTTCTTTTCAAGTTTGAACAAGGAATCCGGCGGATTGTGGATCAAGGACTTGCGGATGAACGGATGGAATCAGCTCGGGATCATTCGTGGATTGGACGCAGGGGCTGCTCACGATGGGGCTTCGCGAATGAGGTCGCTAAGACAGCTCGTTGATGGTGCTCGCTATAATTGGCAGCGAAAAGAAAACTAATGCATGACTCCATGGGGGAAAGATTGGTCTGGGCCACTAGAATATTGGTTCTTGCTTGGTCAGTAGCTGTGACACCTGGGAGAAAGCAAACGTGGGAATGGAGAGGCAAAGTCACGCCACCAAGGAGTTGTGTCTGCAAGGATAAAATCAAAAGATTCGTTGATCTAATGAGAGAAACGGCGAGTGAACTTGGAGATAGCCTGATTGGACTGGAGTTCTCTGAGTTTGCTTGACGACGGATTAGTATGCGAAGAACCCTCTGGCTCTTATTGTGCCGACTCCTTCTCTTGGACGTAGTGGGGTGGAGAACGTGAGTTCTTGGGACCTAACGAAAAAGGATTCCAACTCTCTCTTGTACTCTGATTTTTCTCTCCATGGGTGCTCTCTGTGGCTCCCAATTGTGCCGTGTATTCTTAGTCAATGGCCTCGAATTCAATGCGTCCCTGAGGATGAAGACAGAGAAGACAAAACGTGGCACTGGCAGAACGTGTGCCTCGCTTTGCTTCTCTCCTATGAACCTTCCTCGTCCTTTTCTGTATCACTTTCAATCTGGGCAGAACGTGTTCCACTTTTTAAGCTAAGTTACATCCATCTAAACGTTCCCAATTCTCATTCCTTTCATTTTCATGTATTGAGGAAACAAAAGAAGATCAAAAGAAAAATTGGAACGTGTCCTCTATAACCTTGTTAAGCTAATGGCATCCATGCATCTGCAGTTTTCTCCATCCTCTAACCTCACCATTTGGCCAGCAAGCAAGCTTAAGCAAAGATTGGAATATCCAAATGGGAATCATCTTCACGATAAGCTCCCATTTTTAAGGGTGTCGCACAGAGCTTTACCGGAAAACTGTATTTCATACATCTTTTCATTCTCACGGAAATGTATAATATCTGCATGCATTTAACATTCGTTTAAGGTTTAGAAATGAAATCCATACATTTGCGAGTTTCGTGAAACATCGTACTGTCCAACCATCTTAAAGCTCGAAGAAAATTGGGAGGCGATGAGAAGTCGCTTAATAGATAACACGTGAGTCCACGGACATCTGACGGGCTTTTTTCGAAAAAGGGTCTGAAAAAAAATTACAAAATTGGGTCTAATTTTTTTTTATTTACCGGAAGGGGTCCCGTTCGGCACCGTGGAAACCGAACTGAGAAGTTTGGCACTCCCCATGCCAAACTGAAGCCGTTCAGCAGCATCGCTGCCGAACTTGTGGCCGTTCGGCAGTGGTGCTGCCGAACTGATGGTCGTTCGGCAGTACTGCTGCCGAACTGCTGGCCTGGCTCTCGTCACGGGCCTTTCGTTCGACAGCTCTGCTGCCGAACGGCCAGAAGTTGGCCCACCTTTTTGCAGGCTTCACGTGAAGTGTGAAGCCTGCACACTCCACGTGAAGCCTGCAGCCCTTATTACCTGTTCCCTTTTGCTTTCAAGGAAAAGATTGAGCGGGGGAAACAGAGAGAGAGGAGAAGAGGAAGAGAGGAGAAGAGTGTTTGGGGGAGAAAGAGCATACGGCCGAAATTCGTGTTCCGCCGTCGTCCGCCGCAAACAGTCCCTCGCCGTTTCACCGTGCCCTGCCATACTCGCCCTGTTCGTCTAGCCCATTGTGGAGGTGCTGTCCAGCGGAGTTTCTACCTCAAATCAGCCCGAATCTCGCTCTACGGATCAAGGTAACACCAATATCCTTTCTAGGGTTGATTTAAGCATATTATGATACGTTTAATTTTTCATTTTTTGAGCTGTTTCACTGTTTAGATTAGGTCTCCTGGTTAAATTTGGACCGTATAATGTGGTAATTAGATCGGACGGTGTAGATTTGGTCTTCGATTAGATTTGAGCCGTTGGTTTTAGGAGCCTAATCCAACGGACGTGGGATAGCCACGTGGGCAAACTTGAATCGTAGGATCTGTCTGTAATAATAAAAATTTTCAGAAAATAGAAAAATCAGAAAAATTTGGAATATATATATATATATAAAGTGGGAATGACGCAGTTTTTGGGTGAACCCCGAAGGGGTTTGACCCCGGCTGGGCGCTCAGGTTTGGTTGACCTGGTTGACCCGGCCAGAAAAATATAAAAAATAAATAAATAATGCAGAAAATCAAAAAAATCAGAAAATCACTAAAAAATTAAAAAAAATCATAAGAAATTTCAAAAAAAAATTGAAAAAATTCCAGAAAATTTGTAAAAAAATTGAATAATAGTAAATTTTAAAAAAGGAAAATAAAAATTAGAAAATAATAAAAAAAAAAAATAAAAAAAATTGGGAACGGCGCGATTTTTTTGGGTCAACCCCTAGGGAGTTTGACCCGGGCTGGGCGCTCGGGTCTGGTTGACCGGGTTGACCCTACCAGAAAATATAAAAAATAAAATAAAAATGCAGAAATTAAAAAATCAGAAAATCACAAAACAATCGAAGAATTCATTAAAAAAATTAATAATAGTAAAGTTAAAAAAAGGAAAATGAAAATTAGAAAAAAAATAATAAAAATAATAATAGAAAATAAAAAAAATGGGAACGGCGCGATTTTTTTGGGTCAACCTAGAGGGGGTTTGACCAGGGCTAAGCTGTCGGGTCTGGTTGACCGGGTTGACCCAGCCAGAAAAATATTAAAAATAAATTAAAAATGCAGAAAATAAAAAAAAATCAACCGGGACATGATGATATTTATTTAGAAAAAATAAAATTAGAATACAAATAAAATAAAAATAATAGTAATTGTGCGATATTTATTAAGTTCCTCTGTTCCATTTGTAGACATGGCACAACAGACTTACATTCAGCCGGGACCTCGGGACGATTCACTACTTACAGAGCAGGCCCGACACAGATCACATGCCATATGGAACGCTCAGGTAATTAAGAAATTTCTCAGTTGATCTGTCATTTGTAATAGCTGTATCGTAATAAAATCTACTAATGGTTAATGTAACATTTTATAGATAGATGAGGATCAATGTCTTAGATGTCAGCGAGATGGATCAATGCTACACGAAGCTGAACTTGATGAATGCATTGAACCGTATATTCGAGCTTCGGGATTTTACGGAGTTTGGAAAATGGGATTTTGGCAAATTGATCACCATTTGATTACAGCTTTGGTTGAGCGATGGAGGCCCGAGACTCACACCTTCCATATGCCGGAAGGTGAATGCACGATCACATTGCAGGACCCGAGACTCACACCTTCCATATGCCGGAAGGTGAATGCACGATCACATTGCAGGACATCGCAGTGCTAACAGGGCTTCCTATTGATGGACTTGCAGTTACTTGCCCCACTAGTAGGAGTTGGCCCGATCTTTGTGAGAATCTACTTGGTCACCGCCCCCTAGCCAGTCAAATACGCGGTTCGATGGTAAAGATAGCCTGGCTGAGAGGACTCTTTGGTGTAATTCCTGACGATGCCGGTGAGGTTACCATACTACAGCATGCTAGGGCATTGATTCTCCATTTGGTTGGATCTATCTTTTCAGACAAATCAGGTGCTAGGGTTAGTTTGATTTTTCTTCCACTATTAGAGCACCTCGAGGATCCTACGCCGTACAGTTGGGGTTCAACAGCACTTGCGTGGTTGTATCGGGAGCTATGCAATGCGACTGATTCATCAGCGCACCAAATCAGTGGTGCCCTACATGTATTGCAGATTTGGGCGTGGGATCGCTTCAGTTGTGTTGCCCCATCCATCAGAAGCCGTGATCCTTTACCAGATGCACCTCTTGGTAGTCGGTATGTGATTTATTGCTTTTTCAGTTCGTGAGTCATAAATTTGTTTCAGTGCGTATAATATATGTAAATGTTCTTATTTGTTATTTATGCAGCTGGACTCAACCCCTACAGACAACAATGGTCCCCACACATACCTTGCGACATCTGCGCTATCAATTTGATAGAATGTCATCTGGAGATGTAAGTCATGATAGCAACCAACGAGTTCAATGTAATGTTACCTTTTAAATTAATTCTTCGTTTAATTTGATATGTTTTAATACGATAACAGATTACTTGGGAGCCCTACACCGATGACATTCTCCAGAGTCTACCAGATTACTGCCTGCAAGGAGAACACATTTGGAGGGCTCGTGTCCCACTCATATATTTCCACATCGTTGAGTGGCATTATCCAGACCGAATATGTCGTCAGTTTGGCATGCAGCAACCAATACCTATTCCTCCCAGTAATCATACAGGTTTTCATAATATTCAATTAAAGCCAATCACAAGGAATTGGGTCGATTTTCACGAAGAGTGGATTGGTATATGGAACAATCGTCTTGAGCACATAGTCAATGATGTTCCTGCAACGGAGCCACTTCACTATCATTCAGAATATATGAAGTGGTATCGCAAACACACAAGGAGGTGGATTTCTTACACGGGAGGTGCAGTAGGTGGAGCGATTAGGGCAAACACATTCAATTTACTTAATTTATTATTTTTTTAGTAACATAAGTTAATGGCATTTGATAACTTATGTTGACTTTGATTTCATGAACAGTGTGATGGCGTTGAACAAATCGTACGATTGGTTTCCACTATATCTCGGGAGAACATGCAGGAGAACATACGGCATATAGATAAGATATCTAAGGTAATGATATGCGCCTTCAATGAGGAGAGGCGGTTGACAATGATTCCACCACCCCAATCAGCACCTACAGCAGCATCCATTGGGCGGGACGAGGATGACCCACCTGAGACTGTTCAGTCGATCCGGAGGACCACTCGAGCTCATCCAGTTGATGACGCCTTTTCCTACCTGTTCACCTATCATACGCCGGGGTTAAATACAGGGTTTAGCCAGTTTGCCAGTCCATTTCATGAGGGATCCCATTTCGCCTTCACTCTAACTAACTTTCCGAGTGCCTATGGATCCGAGTTCTTCCCACACCCGTCTACAGTGGGCTATGTACCATCGGAGCGTCGCATATTTTCTGACTTTCATGATGCATCCACATTACAGCCATGCTTCATACCACATGACATGCCTTCGTCATCTACACATCCTACTCCTCCAGAACGTCATCGTCGGTATAATACTAGGCGTGCCGAAGAACGAAGACAACCTGATTGCGGAACAGGAGGCCGCGTAGGAGAATGACATCATCATTAAATGTAATTAGGGTTGCAGCAACAGATGCACAAAAGCAGCAGCAGTAGAATGCCTCTGGTGGTTTAAACCCCCGACTTTGAACCTATTTTTCTTAGTCATTTTGCGTGATTTTTTGGTATATTAATGTGCGAATGCATTCTACGTGCGTAGACCTTCGCTTCGATATGTTGTGTGGCCCCTGGTTATGACCGAGGTGTGAGATATGCCCTTCCAAAGTTGCTAACAAAATATTCTAGATTAAATGAACGTGTCTAACAATCCATGAGCTAAAAAAATCTTCGTGTAGCGTCGATCCATCTCACTGACATCTGAGAAGAGGTTGATATTAGTCTGATCTGTAAAATGTTACATTAACCGTTAGTAGCAATTTCATTACGATACAACTGATACAAATGACAGATCAACTGCTAAATTTATTAATTACCCGAGCGTTCCATATGGCATAGGATCTGTGTCGGGCCTGCTCTCTAAGTAGTGAATCGTCCCGAGGTCCTGGCTGAATGTAATTCCTTTATGCCATTTCTACAAATGGAACAGAGGAACTTAATAAATATCGCACAATTGTGATATTATAACATTACAAATAAAAATTCATATATCTAATTTACATAATTCACACAACTAAATTGAGTATGGAAATCAGATGTATTACATTCAATGTTCACACATAATCTAAATTTTATTCCTGGCCCGATCTGTATGCACAAGTTTGGCTGTTGTGCCCTGATTTTCCACAGTTGGTGCAAGTGTTACGCGAAGTGCTACTGCTCGGCGTACTCCAGTCCATCTCATTATGTATCCGTGATGCACGGGGCCTTCCTTTCTTCCTAATACGGTTCGGGTCTGGCACTAATAGCAGCTCGTCAGGTACAAGCCAGTAATCCGAATGCCCCAATGGATGAAACATGTACTGATAGCACTGAAGTGTTCTATCCAACATATATAATTCATCTACGAACGCATGGTAATCAATCGCATATTTTTGACATGCTGCAATTACGTGGGAACATGGGATTTTCATCTCTTGAAATTTTTCACATGTGCACGTTCGCCGGTTTAGCTGGACTTTGTGTTTGTGGCCTCCTATTCCTTTGGATCTATTACATCCAGTTTTAACTTCAAAAATCCCTATATCAGAGTCGAACCGTGTCACATCATGCCTATTTGCAGCTTGACTGTTTCTCTCGAGCATGTTACTCGCAAATTGAGTATATACCCATCCGTCTACCTTCTGTGCCATGTATGTCGTTCTTCTGGTGTCAAAATAATAGGCCAACTGATAAAATATCTTATTCACCATAGCTGTTATTGGCAGAGCACGAAAATCCTTCAACATCCCATTAATCGATTCAACTAAATTCGTTGTCATCGATCCATATCTCATTCCTTCATCATAAGCCTTCGTCCATTTCTCCCTTGGAATCTGCTAACACCATTGAGCTGTTTCTGGATGCAACTCACTCATTCGGCTCATGATGTGTAAGAATTTCCGTTTTTGATTCTCGTAAGCTGTACATTACAATAATAATAAGTACTTATCACATAAATTTATGAACACGTTTATTCCTCAAATAACGTAAATTTACAAATTTACCTGCCATCTGAACAGCTATTTTCCCTTCAGCATTTCTGAATTGCTTATTGTAGTTGCTGACAACATGCCGAATGCAATATCTATGGTGGCCATGTGGAGAACGCCACCCTTCTGTCTCCATTGCTTTCAGAATCCCCTTATGCCTGTCTGATATTACACAAATATTTTGTCGGCCATTAGTGACATATCTCCGCAACAGATCCATAAATCAAGTCCAATTGTCACCATTCTCCCGATCAACCACAGCAAATGCCAACATAAATATATGATTATTGCCATCAAATGAGGCCGCACAAAGGAGCGTTCATCGGTATTTCCCGTACAAAAAAGTTCCATCAACAAATATCACAGGACGACAATTTTGGAATCCTTCAATCGTCTGCTTAAAAGTCCAGAACATCCGGTTGAAAACCTTGACACTATCATCTTGGCTCATGCAATCATCGATCACAAAATGAGAACCTGGATTCATTGACTTCATCATATTCATATACTGTCTTAACTGACCATACGACTCATTACATCCTCCAAAAGTTTTGGCAATCGCCATTTGTTTAGCTGCCCAGGTTTTTCGATAAGTAGGTTCGAAGCCCAGCTTGTCTTTAATCTCGGCCATTAGTGGCTTGATTTTGATATCTGGTTGAGCGGCAACCATTGCTTCTATCTGGCTGCAGAGGTACTTCTGATCAAGTTGCTGATGATCCCTTGATATTTACAGATTACGACATGTATGTGGCCCACTATACTTAGTTATTGTCCAAAATGGGTCACCCTTTTTATGAAATGTACGGAGCCGCCAATCACACGGTTCATTTGGATTCCCGCACTGTATAGTATATTTTCTCTTCTTTGTCTCATCACTGCGAAAGTGATGATTTCTTCTTAGAGAATACTCTTTCGCAGCCAACTGTACCGCATCTCGTGTTGGAAATAACATCCCAACATGAAATTCTGTTGATGGATCAAACAACATATGGCCCGGCTTGGTTCTTGTATCTACTTGCATCATATCATAGTTAATCTCTGAATGGGCGGCGGATGTACCAACGGCAAAATGGGATTACTGCAATGTGTGTTGTATTAAGCCTCCATATCGCCACCTCTGTCATCTTCTTCGGCACCTCCGACATGTTCTTCATCACCTCCGCCATCTTCTTTGTCACCTCGTCCATCTTCTTCGTCACCTCCGTCATCTTCTTCCAACCATAAATCATCTTCTTCATCACTATCAGCATCATCATTGTCATTGTTGTCATTGTTATCATCGTACTCCACGTACTGATTATCCACACCAACGTTATCTTCACCAACATTGGAACCTTCCCCAGTTAAATCATTTATCGGTTGGTGTTCATCTACAGTTGCATAAAACTGTACAAACCCCATAGAATCATGCTGACGTGCAAACTGCATGATTATCTTAACTACAACATCATTATGCACCTCCACAATTTCATACATACAATGACCGGTTGCTTGAATCGGTTGTCTATACATCAGACTAGAAGTATACTGATTTTCTGTTATATTCAACTGGCGCTCAATCGTAGCACGTAACTCATCAAATCTGGATATGTTTCCAAACTCAAACATAGCATTTTGTCCACCTTCGTAATCATATCCAAATTCATTTTGTACCATTGTACCTCCCATTTCACAGTCCCAAAAGATGTAGAAGACATTCTGCTAAATGAAAAAATTATAAATTACTTTCCATCCATAATTTAATAAATATTTTTCCATACACAGTATCAAATTAACCTTATACCTATCAATATAACAAATGAAATAAATATGGTCACAAAATTATTTAAGAATTTAGGTATTCTTTAAAAATATTTACGGATTTTGGGCATGAGCGGCTGTTTCACAGCCAATTTTATATTTCGAAGACTCGAAAAATTGAAATCGACAGAATTAGGTTGGACCAGTTGAATGTGGTTGTTCCCCCATTTTCTGTGATTTTTAGAAAATTTTTGAAATGATTCTGAGGCGATTTACCCATAATGGGTACAATCGTCATTTAGAAAGGAATGAAGGACCAAAATCATCAAGAATAAGATCTAGTTAATTAATTGACCAAATCCTAATTTTTGAGATTATTATTATTATCATTTTGATTTTATTTGTTTTCTAATTTTCTTTCTCCTTTTTTTATTACTTTTTTTCTATTCATTTTCCGGACCGGGTCGGTTCGACTCAACTCACAAACCCGAAGAGCCGGCACAAACCCACTCGGGTTTGAACCGGGACTAAAACGACACAGTTTTGGGCATTTTTTTTTATTTCAAATTTTTCTGATTTTTCTATATTCTGGGAAATTTTTATTATTACGAACAGATCCTACGGTACAGATTTGCCCACGTGGCTTACCCACGTTCGTTGGATTAGGCGACTAAAACCAACGGCTCAGATTTAACCGAAGACCAAATCTACACAGTCCGATCTAATTACTATATACTACGGTCCAAATCTAACCAGGGTTTTCCACAAAAATTTTCGTAGGACGTGTACATTCAGTTATTCTTTTAGTATTCTAAAAATTCAAAATTTCAAAAATCATGATGAAAATAGGGTTTAATACGCACAACATTTTTAGTTAGAACCAGGGTTTTGCACAAAAATTTTCGTGGGACGTGTACATTCAGTTATTCTTTTAGTATTCTGAAAATTCAAAATTTCAAAAATCATGATGAAAATAGGGTTTAATACGCCCAACATTTTTAGTGAGATATGTAGCGACATGCAATATATATATATATAGCGCAAGAACAAGATATTTTTCGGACCAAATAGCACAAAACAACAATAGTGACTACACAGCACTAAAACAACATGTGTTTCACACCAAAACGTGCTCAAATTAACACTAACAAGGATGTAGGCATTACCTTGAGCTAAAGAGTGTGCGTGCGTCGAGATGGGAATCCGGATACTGGGTCTCCTCTAACTTCTCTGCCGTGTATAAATAAATAACATGAGAAAAACGAAACGAATAACGCGAAGGGCAGAAGAAAATAGATTATAAAGTGAATCGTTACCTGGTTCGAAGGTGAGAAAACGTCGCCGGAATCAATGACCGCGGATACGGAGACACCGGAAATCGACAAACGATCTCCAAATCTCTCTTTTCTCTCTCGGTTGTCTCTCGTTTCTCTGTTATTTCTCTTCGTGTTCACCTTCAGGCCTCTGTTATTTGTATCAAAAGCTTGAAGGCTTCACGGGGAGCTTGAAATGCATTCAGAGGCATCTGAATGCCTTCACGTGAAGGGCCAGGCTCTGCAGGCATTCAGAGGCTTCTGAATACGTCTGGCCCTTCACGTGAAGGGGCAGGCATGCACTGCAGTAGTGGGGGGCGTCGCCTAGAAAGGTAGGGGGAGGCGTTGCAGACCGCTGCATCTGCAGCAGAGGAGGGGACAGCTGCAGCAGAGGAGGGGGGGGGGGGGGCGGAGGCCGCTCGCTAGGCAGTTGGATGCCCAGTTCGGTAGTCCTACTACTGAACTGGGGAAGTTCGATAGCCCGGCTACCGAACTTGGGCAAGTTCGGTACGGTGTCTACCGAACTGGTGAGTTCGGTAGTGTAGCTACCGGACTCACTAGTTTAGCAGTCCTCCCGCCGAACGGGACCCTAATCGGTAATTTTTGGCAAACGAGACCCAAATCTGTAATTTTTTTTTTTGAAATCGGACAATCACATAACGGCGGAGAAAGCAAAACTCCTAGAAGTGAATGCAAATGAGTTTGTCGAGTTATAAGACAAACATGACTAAAACCTTACCATTCTCTGAAACACTGAGCTGGCCATGGTGACTACTGACTTACATGCACAGATTAGGAGAGGCAAGGAGAGCCAGTCAACTTCGTTTCAGATTCCTCTCAAACCCAACATAAATTTATCATCTTCCAGCTGGTGATCGTCACATTTTTGAATTTTGTATGGAGAGTCCAGCATTGTTGCAGACATAGTCCAAAGAAGAAGAATGAAGAGGAAAAGGCAAAGCTTCTGTCTACCATCCACTGGGTCTTGGAGACAACCAAGAAACCCTTCACATGCCCACCACCTTCTGCTCCCATTACGGTCTTTCCATGTCAAGCAGTCACCTTTTCAGGAGTTTATAGATATACAAAAGTCTTGAAACTCTGCATGGGGATGCAAGAAAAAGAGATTTCATCAAGCCTTTGCATGCAATATTTTATCTATCTAGGTTGCTTTTTGGGTCAAAGGGGAAGTCCAAGTTTTATTCTGGGGACAAAAGTAACATAATATGGTCAGCATCTTCAATGATGCAGAGGTACATATACTGAAAACTTATTTTACGAATTAGCTTGTAGATTAAGTATGTATTAATATCCTAAGTGCCAAGTGGGCCATATTGAATGTTGGATAACAGCATATCATGTCACTTTGTAAATCAATTTTGTAAATCGGTCTTCTATTATCTCGTGCGTTATTCTTAGCCGGATTTTCGGCTAACTTCCACTGTCATATCTTGTTTTCTGGACATGATCGCGCGCCAGAAGCTCGAGTAATCTCCTTATTCCATCTTCTTCTAATGTCGAGGCCGGCTTCGTGCTGCGATACGAAAACTCTGTCCGAGCACTTTAGGACTTTGCAGATTAATCAGGAGATACTCTTATGTTTTCGACTTTGGATTGGACTTGGGTGTCCCATATCTTGCTCAGATCTTCCATGATGCTCTGTGATTTCAGTTCATCTTGTAGGTCCACAATAGTTCATAAAGAAAAAGGATGATATGAAAAAGTGGAGATCAATCTCTGACTAGACAACACCACTCCTCCCCCTCCATCTCACTGCACCTTCTTCCTGCATTTGCATTTTCAATACCACACGCAGGGACCACGAATCACAAAATAGCCGATGTATTCATCCGTCACGACACGGTCGATGGAATGTGATCGATCGCATTATTCGCGTGATATGCATTTCAAGTTTGCATCAATCCCGATAGACTAACAAAATAACAGGTATATTCATCCGTCATGAGATGGTTGATAATTGATAGCATTTCACGGGGAAAAGTACCAAAAAAGTCTTAAATCTATTGCAATTGTATCAATTGAGTCCTAAACCTTTTTTTTTTTTTTTTGCCAATTCAGTCTTAAAAATTTTGCATTTGTGCCAATTTATTCCATCTGCTAGAAATCGTTGACGTGGCGCTGTCGACGCTGGCGTGACAAAAATTATTATTAATTTCATCTTCTTCTTTTTTTGCTTTTCTGGTTAAGGGCCGACTAGGGTCACTGGCTCTGGGCAAGGGCGTTGGGGCCCTCGACTCTTGCCGGCCCTTATGGCCCTTAGACAGAAAAGAAAAAGAACCAAAAAAAATTATAAAATTGTCAAACAATTATTAAAAATTATTAAAAATTACCACAGCATCGGTAGAGCCACGTTAGCGATTTCCACCAACATTGTCTAGATAGACTGAATTGGCACAAATTCAAAATATTTAGGACTAAATTGACAAAAAAGAAATTTAGGACTGAATTGACACAATTACACTAGGTTTAAGAGTTTTTCGGTAATTTTCCCTATTTCCCGTTTGGATCAATCCCAAGAATTCCTCATCTCTTTTTCTCTTCTCCATACATCGTCCTCACGTGGACGTACATCTGAAACACGAGTATACCTTGTCAAGCACAAGAAGGACAATGCGCCAACTCTCGACCCTTTTTTCTGTTTCTTTGCATGAAAGGGCGGGAGAACAAACATGAGGCGTCGCAACCAGACTTGTCGAAGTGGGCCTACTCATTTCTTAACTCATATTTGATGAGTTGAGTTGTTATACGGGTTGGTTATATTCAGTAAATGTATCAAAAATATTAAATGAGGTTAGAGTGGTAAAACCTAAATTAATATGGGTGTTAAATTGGTTCACGGCCTTCATAGACCCAACCAAACTTTATGACTCTCTCTCTCTCTAACATCCACTTACTCCGCGCTCTTACCTCAGTTCAGGTTAAATTTGAAAGTATTTTAATAACACGTGTCGAATCGGGTACGTGTCACTAGGTTGGTATTATATGGAAATGAATCAAAACGAGTTGAATGAATCGATTTAAGCTAGTTCAATTTACGACACGATCTAAATCTTAGCCGACCTATCCGTTAAACGGATCTAGTCGCAATGCAGCACAAGCTCCATCATCAGGAACATGTCATCTCCAGAACGAAGGGAATGTTCCCTCCCCCTCTCTCTCTCTCTCTCATACTCGATAAAAATGCTAATCTGACGTATGACCTCGCTAAGATAAGATGCGCACAATCCAAATCAAGATAATCCGATGCGTCACTTTGCGCTGTCTACCCTGCAAAACATGGAATTAAAAATAGAAACTTTACAAGTAATCGGTGAGAAAAAATTTCCCGTTTTCGAGAGACTTCCGTTTCCGCGTCTAATACGAGGAAATCCCAATCGTCGATTTTGACTCTAGTTTTGTTTTAAGCTTCAGGATGGGACTTTCACCTAATGTTTTTTTTCTTTTTCTTTTTTTTTCTTTTTTATTTTATCGGGACTTTCACCTAATGTTGAACACTTCAATTTTCAACTCAAAATACGCAAAATAGTCCGAAATTTCAAGAGCAAAAAAAATAACTTCCGTGCCCATATGAAGAGGTGCTTAGAGGGATTAAAGGGCACAAATAGCAATACTGCTCTAAAAATCAACTTTTAGTTAAAAATTGATTTTTCTACTTTTGGAAAGAAGTAAATGTTTTTTTACTTCTTCAAGTGGCTCCAAAACTACATATGGGAAAAAAAAATGCTCAAGAAGTAAAAAAATAAAATTGCGTAACTAAAAGGATTTTTGCTCCAAAAGTTACGTCATCAAATGAATGTCTGCTCTAATAATTTTACTCCATAAGTGTTGTCACGCGTATGCTAAGACACTGTTTGTCCAGCGAAACTGAAAAAATGTAAATGCTCCCGACACAAAAAGGAGTGAAAAGGCAAAAAAAAAAAGAAAAAGAAAAGAAAAGGAAGGAGATGCAAAAGGACTTTTTGGAAGGGTGGCCCAGGAAAGCAAAAAGCTTAAGTGGAGCAGGTGGTCGAATAGATAGATGACGAATTTCAACTACAAGGACCTTTATGCAAATAATTCGTTTGCCAGCTCTAAACCATCCTCCGCGCGCCAATTTGGACACCAAACTCTTCCAAGAAAAAAAATGAAGATAAAGAAGAAAAGAAATTTGGAAAATTCTTCTTTTTTTTTTCCCATTTGACCAGATAAGTAATTAGAAATTGCGGAAAGTTGCCAAAGTGGGGTCGTGATGATATAAATGTTTTCTTTGGGGGGGTGAAAAGAAAGGTTGGGGGTATATTTTGGGCAAAATTGAGTGGGCATCACTTTCTATGCCTCGCTTTGAAGACACGCGTCCTTCCTCTTTTCACCCGGGCCCTCATAAAGAAGGGACAAAAAAAAAAGGGGCTTTTTGAAGAGAAATCCAAAAAGAATTATTGTGTCCTCTCGCTGCCTACCAAATTTTTTATTTTTTATTTTTGGGTCAAATCTACCTACCAATTTCAAATATGGTATCAAAGACATGTTATGCCCCAATTTATTGCTAGCATTCATCGAATCTCACTTGTCATTCCTAATCCGCTTTGCACGCGAGATTTATATGCTCCTTATATAGAAGAGGATTTTCATCACCTATCGATTTAAACTTTTGAATCTAGACTTTCTAAGAAATGGTTTAGTGGGTTTTTGAAAGTTATGGAAATATCTTAACGATCTTTTCTTCTTGGTATAAATAATATCTTAACAATCTTAAATGACCTAAATCTTCGACCAAAAAAAAAAAATGACCTAAATCCATTTAAAAAATTCAAGGTGTCTGATACCAAATAAATAGGAAAAATTTTAAAATGTTGAAGATATAAGAATTAAGGCTCTGTTTATTTGGCGAAAATTGTGACGTTTTTGAAAAATATTTCCGAAAAATCATTTTCTAGGAAAATGACAATATTTTCCGGTGTTTGACCGAGACCTGAAAATGAACTAAAAATATTTTTCTTCATTTGGTAAGGAAAATCTCATTTGATTTTTCGTGCCGTCGTTTGGTCGGAAACTGCTAACATGGACCAAACACAAACAATCCTACGTGATACGATCGGTGCTAACGCGGATAATTTTTGTAATATTAAAAAGTAAATAATTTTTTTTTTACATTTTTGTATTTCTTAATATTTTTTTTATTTTTGTTTCTTTTTCCTTTTCTTTCTTCCTCTGCCAGTTGTCGTGCCTCGACAATAGCTAGCAACAGGCCATAGGTGAGGGCCAACCTTGCCGACCAGCGTTTGTGGCCGGCCGAGGCCCGACGGCGGGCAAAGGAAGAAGGGAAAAGGGCAAAAAAAAAAAAAAAAAAAAAAGGAAAAAAAGAAAAGATAGAAAAGAAAAAAAACCAAAATTTGAAAAATAAATTGGGAACCGGGCACGGGCATCGAGGACCCGGGGCTCGGCCTCGAAATTACTAGGCCTCCCAAGCATGAGCACCGATGTTCAGGGCCTGGCCTCAATGGACCTAGGCACGGCAGTAGGGGTCTCAGCCGAGGCCTAGATGGACCCATGCTAGGGCGTCAGAGTCCCGGGCCTAGCCTCGATGGACCCGGGCACTCAGGTCCTCTGCCAAGAGCCCAAAACAAGCATTGGGGTTCCTTACCCAAGCACAAAGTTTCTAGTACAAGCTCGGAAAATGATTTTTGGTTGTTTAAAGAGGAAATCATTTTCTTGAATTTAAGTTTTGGTAGAAAAACCTTTTCCGTTGACTCGGAAAATATTTTCTATTGACTCATTTTCCTAAGCGATCCAAACACTGGAAAATGATCAATATGTTTTCTCGGGTCCGCGAAACAGGAGCCTAAAAAAGAAAATTCACGATCCAAAATCTATTATTTCTCGACGAGGGATTTTTTTTCTTTTTCTATTCTTTGAATTTGTTTCTTCTTCTGTTTTTTGGGACCTAGGAGGGCTATTAACAATCGATTGTAGTGCGAAAGGAAAGTTGTCACCCTAGTGGGAGGGCCACAAAGGCAATTATCTGTGCAAATCGAGGGACATGAGAGTCAATTGCTTATTTTAAGTTTGACCGATGGAGCTCCATTCTAACGGATAGCTCCGTCGTCGTATGCTCCCGGTGCCTAAATTCGGGAAAGAGCTTGCAAATTTGCAGAGTGTGGCGTCTCCGAGGTGAACTTATGGGATCGTATGTTTTTCTTGCTAAAACTTATCGGAATGTACAGTTGAAGCGGATGCGCCCGAAGAAAGGCCCCGGCGCAATTTGGCGGTTTTCTTGAATTGGGCTCGCACGAATCGAGATCATGCAATGTTTGACTTGATTATAAGTTTTGTACGCAGGAAATAGCGGTGATAGCATTTTTTTCGATATTGATAACTAGCTACCTCATGAATAGTGCATGTATCAATCATGGATCAACTAAGCCCTCTCAGGGGCTTGCTTAAGAATAAGAAAGAGAAAGGATTTACCTGGTGTGACTATCTCTCATTAGTTGTTCGCGAATTCCATTATCAAGAAGTGTAACTTTGTATAGACGAGCTTTACATACCTAGAACCTTGCGAGAGGCTCGCGAAGTTTGGAGTTGGACCTTTGAGTTTGAGAGTAGTGTTGAGTTATTTGAAGTTAGGAAAAATCTACTCTCTCTCTCTCTCTCTCTCTCCAGCGCCGACATCATCAATCGCCCCCAGCCGTCTATGGTAATCCATCAAACTCCTCGAGCAACTGCCGCCATTGTATCCACATCTCACACTCTCTATGTCTACATGTGCGCGCGCGTTGCAACTCCTTGATCAATGTTGACCTAGGTCGTTGATCTCCAAGAATCTAATCTACAACCTATAGTTGTCTCCGACCATGACTAATCTTGGATCAAAACCAATATCCAAGAGACATAAATCTAACAATGAAATAGATGCCGGCAAAGGTACACTGACGGGATGAAGATTATGCTCCCAATCTCTTAGTCTCTGAAAGGAAGCTGCTAGCCTGGCGGTTTGACAGTACTGTCAGTTATTTCTGACCACACGATCTCTCAATCAACGAGTGCTTTATACAAAATACGCGGCGATGGTGTGTGAATTTACGGTTGAGATTGTATTGTCCTTAATAGTACCGTCATTACCCTTTCTGAAACTCATTATTCAATGCGGAGTTGAGGATCAAGGACGGTACAACTCACCCTACTCGGAAATCCAAGTTACATACACTTATTAAAGTTCCTATTTCTAGGGTTTTACTAGTAGTTCCGTTAAACTTTCAACGACATCATATTTTCTGATCCCTTCTTTGGCCGACCATGAATCTCTCAACACACTTCTCTTACGTCTAGCAAAAATCTCCTCCTCTCTCTCTCTCTCTCTCTATCTATCTATCTATCTATGTGAGCAGTAACTGCTCCTCCCATTTCTCTCTCTATCTCTCTCTCTCTGAAGACGCAGAAAATCATGCGGGTACAACAGAGAGCCAGAGATGCATGAACTCAGAGACCGAGACGCCACGGGACTCGGCTTCGCTCACTCGTCATTCATTTTGACTCCCTTTCCATGAATCCTCCCCACCTTCAAGGGACGCCACCTGGCGCCCTCCCACTCCACGTTTCACTCCTCCCTCCCCAGTGGGTTGCTCCCGGTGACGTGGCGCGCCACTACGTTGGCCACCTCCTATTCCTCAATAAATAGCCCCTCGCTCTCCGACCCTTGGGTCTCTCTTCATCTCCTTCATCTCTCTCTCTCTCTCTCTCGTCTTCACGTTTTCTGCAAGTGTTGCTTGTGTTCTTCGCGAGACAGAGACAGTAAAAAAGATGCCACTGTTTGGTGGTGGTGGTGAAGAAGCACCGACGGAAGACGCCTCCACGCAACCTCCTCGGGATTCACGTGACTTGCCCGCTTTATTGTCTTCTTGTCACCCCATTTCTCTCAAGGTAAATATACTTCGCAGGTTCGAACCTGCGAAAAGCTCAGTCAAACTCCTCTTGACTCGTTCCCGACTCACTTGACCCTCCTCTACCCGTCTCTGTTTTTCGTGTCATGCAGTTCGTGGACGTGAGCTACAGGGTCAAGATAGATTACCACCAAGGAGGCAACATCAAACGTATCTTCGGCCACCCCACGCCCCCGCCCCCGCCCCACGGCAGCGCTACGGCGCCGCCACGTGAGCGAACGATACTGAAAGGGATCACCGGCACAGCGTTGCCGGGGGAGATCCTGGCTATCCTCGGTCCGTCCGGGAGCGGCAAGTCGACGCTCCTCAACGCCCTTGCAGGGCGGCTCCACGGTGGCCTCTCTGGGACGATCATTGCCAACGACCGGAGGCTCGGGCGGTCGTTGCTGCGGAGGACCGGGTTTGTGGCCCAGGACGATGTTCTCTACCCACACCTCACTGTGCGGGAGACGCTCGTGTTCTGCGCGCTGCTCCGGCTGCCGCGGGCTCTGGGGAGGCTGGAGAAGGTGGCGGCAGCGGAGGCGGTGATCGCCGAACTGGGTCTGGCCAAGTGCGAGCACACCATCATCGGGAACAGCTTCGTGCGGGGGGTGTCGGGTGGTGAGCGGAAGCGCGTGAGCATCGCCCACGAGATGCTGGTGAATCCTAGCCTGCTGGTCCTAGACGAGCCGACGTCGGGGCTCGACTCGACGGCAGCGCACCGGCTGATGGCCACACTTGGGTCGCTGGCTCAGAAGGGCAAGACAGTGGTCACGTCGGTGCACCAGCCGTCGAGCCGGGTCTACCAGATGTTTGACTCGGTGCTGGTCCTGAGCGAGGGAAGGAACTTGTACTTCGGGAAAGGTCGCGACGCGGTGAGCTACTTCGAGTCGGTCGGCTTTGCGCCGGCCTTCCCGATGAATCCTGCCGACTTCCTGCTCGATCTCGCCAACGGTACGTACGTAAGAAACTTAAACTGTTTTGCTCCTTTCTCGTTCTTGTTATTTTTGCATCGATCGATTATTTTGGTTGCGTTAATAATCAGTAACCATCGAAATTCTCGAGATCGCATAAATCGTCGCAAGTGATCAGATTCGTGTCTTGGTGAGATCTATATAGACTTAAATAGGATTTGTGCCCACATGTTATAATCAAGTGATTATTCATGATCCGTGGCAAAATGAGTCCAATTAATGTGGTATAGCTTGTTCAAAGTTTCGAATTCGATTCACTTAATCATCCATAGAGAGGATGGAAGAAAGCAAATGGGCTATCTTTTTCCCTTTTCCTTTCCACTGTTAAATTCACTTAGAAAAAAGTTTGGTTAGGCAATAGATTTCTTCGTCATAAGATTGTAAACGACTCATGACTCGTTAGGGTTCCACAGCGATGATTCTTACAAATTGGAGATGATGGATGGTGATGGATCATGGATCCCTTAAAGTCGATGTCTTTCTTCTTTCATGAATAGTAAGTACGTGTGGGCAGTGGGCAACATTTATCGATCGGTTCAATTAGCTTTTTTCGGTAACTTTTCGAGATGATAATTAGAGGTACTTTTGTACTGCAGTCGGGACCGTATGTGCGTTTTTGGTACGCCCAAAAAATGGCGCTATTAGAAAGGGGTAGTACGAAATAAGTTGACCCCCTTCTCATAAAAGGCGGGTGCTCTTGGCGTTCCGTGGTCATCTAACTTTCGAGGCGGGGCTTGTCACTTTTCCTTTAGCATGTAGTGTCAACCTCGATGCATTCTATGATGTCTCACACATTCTAATTCTTGTTTAGTTGACAAACATCTCAACTTCGCTTCGTAAATGGCGTGCATTTTCGCATGTTTGGTGTGTTTCGGATGAACAATATTAGGCACATTAGAAATGGTCCGTATTACAATTTGGGATACTAATATCAAGTGTGACTTTGAGTAGAATGCAAAGCAAATTGCTTATGTTGAACGTCTGATTAACAATTTAGTCACAACTTTTGATATGAGTCAATCTTTACTATTTGCCACTTTAAATGTTTCCTCTCGTCATTATCAGCTGTCCCTTATGTAGGATATAAAGCACATAGCCTCGGGCGTTAGAGTCGTCACACTTTTTATTTTATTTTATTTAAGTTAACCTCTTTTTTTATGTCATTGACATAATGATGATCTATGAAAATCACTGATAATCGTTATTTTTTTCTAAAAACAATTTAATTCGATTCCCTTAAAAAAAAAAAATTGGGTCATTGGGGACGATGTTTAATCAGACTTTTTTAATTGTAATTTTTTTGGATTATATGTAGGTTTCACATAATTTAATTTAGCAAGTACCTCGGACCATGGTTTTACTATGTCTTATATTTACCCTTCCTTTCATTCCTAAGTAGAAGGGCACCCTTGAGTGGCCAAGTCACACATCCAAAGAAGCAGCAGCAAATTATTTTGACTCTTCAACATGTGGCATTAACTTTTATCATACTCTCGTTGTCAGAAAAAAGATATAAACATATTATATATGTATATATTCTGGGTTTTGCCCAGTAAAGTTTTGCTATAAGAGACATTGGATTCCACTTCGCCAATAGAAAATGAGACCCATGTAGCCAAAGGGGTTTCCAATCTAGAGAAAGCGCCATCTTTCCGCCTTTCTTCTTGCTCCCTCCTAAAAGACTATGATACTCATTCGTTGCACTAAAAACTGGGGAGAAGTCGAAGAGGGACACGTGTAGGCAACCCTTTTGCCTCTTCATCCTCATCTTGTTGACACGAAGGTGAGAAAAGATGCACATAATTCATCTCAATGCGTCACTTCCTGCATCAGATATGATTGTGGGTCAAGCATTAGATTATAATGTTTCTTTTTCAACCTTCCTGTTACCCAATGTGCACCTTTGGACGATATTTTTATTGCCTTAATGGTATGATTACTCGATTGTTAATGCTAAATTTCGAGTGTGGTGGCCCAAGCTTTTGGCCATAAGTGGCAGCACCAACAGAAGTGGGCTCCCACCTGAGACCACCAACACTGGTCAGCTTTCAGCCGCTCAAGCAATGGTTTGTTTTCGTGGGTTGGGTGATATGCGCAATTACGTTCTTAGTACGACGGGACATGATTGTCACTGAAAAAACTTTTGATTTAGCCGATTATAATAATGGGGCGTTTGTCGACTTTTATTAAGAATTCCAAAGTGCGGTTCTGTAATAACGAAACGCAAGCAGGAGCTAGTGCTGGTAGAGATAAAGATCTGCCCACCATTGAGCGTTGCGTGCGTGTGCGTGCTGTGAATCATTGCGGCGAGTCTCCTTGAATTTAGGTGTGGAGGTGGTGATGATGTTATTTTTGCCCCCCTTTGGATTGTCCTTTGGACATATAATAGTGGCTTCATGAGCTAACGATATTGTGCTGGATTTCGAGTCTTGCTGGTCATATGCGGTCCTACGCTGCTCGTGATGAAAGACCACTCCGCCATGTCGTAAGCCGATAACACGACACGAAAAGCCGGTAGGGTCACGACGTGTTTTGCCCGGTCGGTGGAACGGGGTTTCGACGCGTTTTCATCTTGGCGTTGTATTTTCTTTGAAACTAGGAGGAATGTTTCCATTCCTTTTGCCTGATAAGCAAATCACTAGTTGTGCTCACTTAGCCTAAAGAAAGAAAGGAAAAAACCTCAAAAGAGTAATACACGTATTTTGAAGTTTGGAAGGATCGACCTGTTTTCATATTCTATGTTTATTCTAAGTGACGTAGCGAAAACATGTGCCGTGATGCTGATTGTTTTAGTGTTGATATTGATGCAGGGGTGTACCAACTCGATCGAGCGATCGAGAGAGAGAACCCGAACATCAAGCAATCTCTCGTCGCGTCTTACAACACCGTGTTAGCTCCCATAGTCAAAGCGGCCTGCGTGGACGTTTCGCCCGTTCAAGTAAAAGGAAACGCGGCCGACGGCGGTGGCCATTTTCCGCCACTCTACCGAACCGGTGGTAACTTCACCACCGGCGTCTCCAATTGGTTCAACCAATTCAGCATTCTTCTCCAGAGAGGCCTCAAGGAGCGCAAGCACGAGGCCTTCAATCGACTCAGAGTCTTCCAAGTCATCGTGGCGGCGCTGCTGGCGGGCCTAATGTGGTGGCATTCGGACTCCCAGAATATTCAAGATCGGCTCGGCCTGCTCTTCTTCATCTCGATCTTCTGGGGGGTGTTCCCGTCCTTCAACTCCGTGTTCGCGTTCCCCCAGGAGCGCGCCATCTTCATGAAGGAACGGTCTTCGGGAATGTACAGTCTCTCGTCCTACTTCATGGCGCGAATCGTCGGGGACATGCCCATGGAGCTCATACTGCCCACCATCTTCCTCTCCGTAACTTACTGGATGTCCGGGCTAAAACCCGAGTTGGGCGCATTCATCTTGACGCTGTTAGTCGTGCTCGGCTATGTCCTCGTATCTCAGGGCCTCGGCCTCATGCTGGGCGCGGTTATAATGGACGCCAAGCAGGCCTCGACCATAGTCACGGTCACAATGTTGGCCTTCGTGCTGACCGGGGGATTTTACGTGCACAAAGTGCCATCCGCCTTGGTCTGGATCAAGTACGTTTCGACCACGTTTTACGGCTACAGGCTTCTGATCAGCATCCAGTACGGGGACGGAAGACGCATCTCATCGATGCTGGGTTGCGGCCGAGACGGGAATTCATACGACGCGAGCTGCAAGTTCGTCGAGGAGGACATCGGAGGGCAGGTTCGGCCCGGGGTGTGCGTCGGCGTCTTGCTCCTGATGTTTTTCGGATACAGATTGTTGGCGTATCTCGCCTTGCGACGCATCAAGGCTTGAAAGAAACATCAGCTACCGCGAAGGCGAGTGTACAAGTATTTCTAAGCCGATTCAGGAGGGCCCTTTTAGATTTTAGCTTCTCCTGAATTGGCAGGCTGATTGCTGCTGTGCAGGCTTAACGCTTGCACTGGCTCTTTTCTTGTTTCTCTTTAGGTCCTTTTCTTTTGTGTTTTTTTTTTTTTGTTTTGATTAGGATTTGGATTCAAAGCTGACAGAGTTTAGAGGCAGCATGAGAACAGCTTCATAGCTCAAAAAATTGTAAAGGATCATGAGATGTCAGAAAGACAAACTTGAGGTGATGCATTAATCTTAATAGCATCCTCTTGCGTTCTTTTTGAGTAGTCCAACGTGAATATCCACAAGACAATCCCAATCCATATTTGACCCATATTTTATCGTGGTGGATCATAAGTAAGTTCCTTAATTTTTAAAAGTGAGTCATAAATAGATTACTTAGAAATTTAATGGGTCCTAAATGGGTTATAAATAGGTCATCAATGGGTTAGCTAAGAAAACTATAAAAAAAATTAGCAATATATATATATATATATATTTAAAAATGTATAAGAAATAATTTTCTCTAAACTGAATTTTAATATTGAAGTGTTTTAACAATATAAGTCGGGTCGGGTATGAGTCACTAAATTTGTATAGCGTGAAAATAAGTCAAAATGAGTTAAATGGGTCAATATGGATTGGACCATATTCGATCGACCCAAACCCGACCCGACCCACCCGTTTGACACCTCTAACTCTATCTATGTACAAACATGTTTCAAGTCGAAAATTCAGACAAGAAAATCTGTGCCAAATTCCAATTAATGTCAGAAAAGAGAATAAAATCGAAATTTTTTTTCGAACTTAAGTCTCAAGTAACTTTGATGTTCTCCTTCGTGAAATCGATTGCTTTGCAGCGTAATGTGATGCCACTTCGTTATTCTTCGCGCTCTTTGAATATTAATACATAAGCAAATACGTATGCGCGTTGGCATTACATATTACTTTGTCAATTTCAATCAAGAAATTAGTATTAACTTGATTGATTACAGTGACAATGAGATACTTCAATTTTAACCAGTTTTGAAATATTCAAAGAGTTAATGCTTCCAGTATATTTATCGTGGGGCTTTGCCTGCTTCCGCCTAATCAGGTCTTCAAATCTGATCCACTCTCTAGACGAAGAGTACAAGCACTGATCAGTAAAATGTCTTACCCTATTGCTTTTCAGACTATTCCATTCCCCGCGCCTAAGTTCGTCGTCCTATGCTCGTTTGCATAAATTAAATTTACTAATGACAAGTTCACCAGAAGTACTAAAACTTATCGTGAATTTGAAGGCTTATCGGGCTTTGCAACTTCTCTATGAGATTTCTAGCTAATCGAGCGGCGGTGCCATTGGAAACCTTGTTTAGGAGTCCAGGGATTGAGATTTTGCTGGGTTCTCTCTTTTGCTGATTTTTCTTGGCCTTGAGACATACAGATCAACAAAGGAAGGTGAGGATGACATTGAATTCAAATTAGCCACCCTTTAGAAAGTTGCCAAACTAAAAACCCAACCTGTAGAGTGGATATTCTTCTAAAGTTCGATGCAACCTAATTGAGACTTTGTCGTGCTTAGAGAAGAGGCCTGATCTAATGGGCCTGGATTGAGGGTTGTAAAACACATTGGCCCATCTAACTTATTTCCCAGTGGCCCATTGTCCCAGTGATCATTTCAACTAATTGATTGGATTGTCAAAAAAGCCGAATTGCTTGTCTACTCCCCCTCCCTGGCCTCTTTTGAGATATTTTATGTTCAGAAACCACCAACTTTTTTTCTAACAAAATTGTACTGAGCAATTGAACAAGTAATGTACTTTGAGACAGCTTTAGAAACATTATGGGTTACCAGTAATACCATTAAAAAATTCCAAACTGATATACATGTGACAAATTTATCCTCGTTAGTTTTTGCTGAAAGAGGTTAATACCGCAAAAAATCCAAGCTGATACATCCGTGACAAACGGAGAGCAAAAATCGCAAACTAATTCATCCGTCAACTGCCACGTGTCATCTAACTCAGCAATTTGATAGTAAAATTTAACGAAAATTAACGGAGGGTAAATTATTCACGGACGTGCCGGTTTGGATTTTTTTGTGGTAAAAAAATTAATTTAAAATTAATTTATCATAAATATACTAATTTAAAGTTTTTCGTGGTTTTAATCCGAACGTTATGTATTCTAGCACGAGTAGACATTGCACGTGGTTGAAACATACCAAGTACAAGTACATGTCAAAAAAAAAAGAAAAAGAAACATACCAAGTAGAAACTAGGAAAAAATGAAAAGTCTAAAATACCCAAGTATTATGTTGACGTGTCCTTCACCCGTGCGGCCATGGACACTGGACAGTACGCCCTCAACAAGTTCGGATCAAGGCAACCAGCGAAAGACGGCCTCCTCGGATGGCAACGGCACATGCGCGCGTTTTACGGTCTTAGACATCCGACGAATTTGATAGCTTCGTCCCTAAGAATTCACGCAGAAATCACGAAGATCCTCTCTCTCTCTCTGCCGTTCTATATAAAGGGCAGCGCGGATGCGATCGAAGCCCAACATGCTGAGAATCACGACCGCTCCATTTCTCGTCCTTTTGTTATCGATCTCGGCCTTCTCCTGGTTCGCGGTTTCCATGGCTGATCGGGAGGTGGTCGTCGAAGGCGGAGAGCCGTCGAAGGCGGAGGTCCACATTGTCTACACCGAGAAACCCGGGGGCGACGAGCCCGAGGCCTTCCACCTCCGCACTCTCACCACTGTCCTCGGCAGGTCCATCTCCTCTCTCTCTCTCTCTCTCTCTGATGCCTGGAAGTGAGTTTAGATGGCGTGATCGATTGTGTTACGAGGTTGAATTTGGGGGAATAATGATGGGTTCGTGCGATATTGACTTGGATTGGTTGTTTTGCACTTCCCCCAATTTGGTTTGAGCCATGAAACGTCGATTTGGAGCCTAGTTAAGTGTTGTTCTTAGGGTTTAGGTTTTTCTCCTAGAATTCGTCTTTGCTTCCTGGAATTAACGTTGGTCGCGTGTGAATTCAGTGAAGAGGCCGCCAAGGAGTCGCTGTTGTATGTGTATAAGAACGCTGCCACTGGTTTCTCTGCTAAGCTCACCCCAGAGCAGGTTGCTGAGCTCTCTAGTAAGTGTACTTAACTTTGCCTTCGTTTGTCATCCCTAACCCCCATTCTCTTCGCTTCTCTCATTTGTTAATTAATTGGATTTGTATAGTTTATTCGTGGAAAAATGAGCTGTGTTGGTCTTTTGCCTCTCTTGAGTCAATGCTTAATTTCTCTTTCTAGTTATGATAGGCAATTATATGGAGGAGCCCTTAAGATTTGGGATTGTGGTTTCTTTGGACTTTCTTCGCTTCCGATTAGTTCTGGGACGCAAATGTTGGCGATATCACAATTTATTCGTTTCTTTTTTCTAGTTTGTTATTTGGGAAGCAGAATCATTTCTTGTTGGGAATCGTTTGCAACGTTAGCTTTGCCAATTTGGTGGAAACTGAGTTCTTTCTGCAGCTGAGGTGGCCTAGTGAATTTGTTATTGTTGTAGAGGTCATCTTTGAGTGACTCAACTAAAAATGAGACTGTCATAAGTCACTAAAGATTCCCTTTTTTGTTCCCTTGACATATAGAATGGAGGATAGTGGCCTCCCAATGTCACGACTGTTGTGATGTGGTATTATTTGTGACTGTAGACAAATGCGGATGTCGTGTTTCCCTAGTTGCTCTCGAGGAAGAGAAATGTCATATATGCTCATCACACTTCTCCGTCCATCAATTTTTGTGTAGATTATCCAATTCAATTTCTCATGGATTCTATATATCATAGAAGTAGTTCCCATGCATGTCTCAGTTGAGTGAACTTTGGATAATACAAGCCTGAACTAGCGAGTTATATCTCTGGTTTTGTGGTGGGTTCCTTTAGTGGAGACTTTATTCTTAGATGTACCAATTTTTAGATATTATGAACTTTAGATGAAGATACTGTGCCTACGGAATCTGTTGTGTCATGTACTCGCTGCACAATTGAAGTTGTCATGCAACAGGTGGAAGATGTGCCTGAAGACTTGATTTGATACATTTTAATGAGAGGATAGATGGGTAGTTCTTGTAATACCATGTCATGCGAAATCTGTGCGCCATTGATACTAGTTTGGAATTATGCAACACATAAACGTGTTGTATTTGGCATGATATTTGTATGCTCTGCCCTTTGATTAGACAAGATGCCAGAGAATGGCTGGTATTCATTGTTTATGCTGACACCAAGAACTTCATTCTGCTGATGTTAGCTTGGAATTGATCTAATGGTAGTGTTTAGAACATCATATTTAGATACATCTTTGCTCGACCTTTATGGAATTATACCTTTTGATCTAATGGTCTTTTATGTGGTTCCACTTGTGGGAACTTCAGTTTTTCATCTCCCAGTACTAGCTTTTGCCACGATTCTTGTTAGTTCTTGAAGTAAAGCCTTTGGAAGCTACTTCTTCCCCTTCTCTGTCTTGAATAAGAATCCTGTTTCTTTGGGCTGTCAGCTCCGGAGAAATTCTTATTTGTCTAATCTTCTATGACTTTTGAGTTGGTAAAACTCAGGGTGTTTGGCCACCCACTGTTGTGACCTTCACAAGGAGTCTTGATAGAAGATGCTTTTATGAGGTAGAACGAAGCATTAATTTGACTTCTGCCTTTTGTTTGAATATTGTGCTTGAGAAACAGAGCAACTGGTTAATAACAACTTAATGAGATGCTGTCAAGTGAATGTACAATCTTCCAATTTTTGCCATAGGAAATAGCTGCTTCGTGCATTAATGAAATATACAAGGTAAGAAGGTAAGGCACTATTCTTGCTGGAGTCTCTAGCACGAATCTGTTGCTGACAATTGCTGAGGGAATAATCTGTACTTTGCAAGTTCAAGGGGGAAAACTTGTTAATGTTACTTCTTAACCCAATATCAATTCTTTGTTTGTGTTGTTCGGTATGTGGTTTCGCCTTGGTCAACGATGTATGACTGCTAAGTTTCTTGCGGTCAATATACAAAAACTGGAGCCCCATTTTCCCATCCTTGCTGATGATTATCATGCTCGTTTTACAAAGCTCTGCTTACGCTACTGTGCTTTCTTGATGTTCTGCAGAACAGCCAGGTGTTCTTCAGGTGGTTCCAAACATGAAACTTCAGTTGCACTCGGGACCTGGGAGGCTCCACTTGACTTAGAACGTGTAACTTTCTATACTAGGCCAAACAATGCTAAAGTTCCTGGCCGTTCTGTTTTATGTAAATAAGTGTGATACAGGTCATGCCCTCTACTACCAATAATATTTGGACATTTTACTCTCTCTCTCTCTCTCGCCTGCGTCGTCTGTATGATGTATTTGTCTTAGTCGGTTCTCGTGGCAATTAGAAGACTGGTCGCTCTTGTGCTTGGCCTACCGGGTTTTGCATTGCGTCGCGTCGCATTGCATCGCAGTTGAAGGGATGACTTGGAGACGATGAGCGTGATGCCGTAAAGTACATGCGCTCATGCTTACAGTTGGTCGTGTCACGCTTAGCAATTTGGAATTGGTGTAATAATGGTGTTTGATCACGTGGGGCTAAAGTCACTTTGAAGTTTTCTGACACGCTTTGTTGTGCGCACCACTTTGTCTTTTCTTTTTGGCCGAGTTCAAGATTTCTTTGTTTTCTTCTATAAAGAATGCTTGTCTAGGACAAGCTTTTTCCATTTTATCTCTCTTTTCAACGCCATGTGACCCACTGTGACGAGGAATCTTAGGCATCGGTTTCCGGATTTCCCGAATAATTTAGGTAACAACACTTAAGAGGGATGGACTTAAAGCGAAGCCATAGACAATGTGATTACACTAACTTCTATTCTTGAAGAAAAGACTAAAAAAGAGAGAATCGCATAAACTAAGCTTGTCCTCCTAGTTTAAGAATAAAAGGACGACGATCTATGCACATCGCCGATTCAGCCTGCGCACATGCATTTGTCCCTCTGATGCAATCGGTCAAATTCAGGTGATTCGACTCGAGACAAAGAAATGAAAATTAATTTTCCGTACAATTATTGGCCAAGATGACTTTGAAAGGAGCACGCCTGACATTTTCTCCTTAGCCAGTGAGGGTTTATTGTTTTGTCAAATTAGGATTAGCCATGCTAATCAATTAGAATAAGCACAGGTCATGACTGTTTGAATACATTCTCTTCAGCTATGTGGCTGCCTCTATTTCAGTTCAAATCAGCCAAATTCTCGTCAGTTCTTTCTCGTGCCTAGAATCACGATAGCATCAGGGATATGGTTGTGGATGAACATTAGGTTGAGTAGTTTCTCTAAATTAAAGGGTCGAATTAGTTTGAAGACCTTATCTTCTCTCATGTTTTGGTTATGGAATTCTCCTTTCTTGGCTTCATTTGCAGTTCGCACGAGCTTCTCTCCCTCGATCTCGCTCTTGCTCTCCCCTGTCCGAGGAAAATAAAGTAAAGGCAAAAGGAGGCCCCTAAAATCGTAGATCGATGGTCACATGTTCAAAGCTGTTGCACGACATCTAAAGCGACGAAGTTCGGATTGGTTGGAAATAATTAAACTCACACAGTCCAGTCATATTTTTAAGTTGGCGGTCTCTGCCAAATCAATCAAGATGAACTACTATCTTTAGGAGATGAGTAGAATTTCCAGATTTGCTTCTAAAATGACTCATACCAGAGCTTAAAGCATACTTTTGATGAAAAAGTTAAGCTGGTCATTAACAACTACGTGCTTTAATGTCAATAAGAAAGAGGAAAAATTTAGACAATTGAATGGGGTGTGGGCGAAATGTGTATGTGCTAGATCACACTCTTAGAGTTTTTTTTTTTTTTAATCCATTTGACTTCTTGTTTGGCAATTTTTATACTTGAAAATAGCGAGATTTTTTAGTGATTTCTACTTTATCTCATAATAAGGTCGAAAAAGACTCGAATAATTATCGAATCCCGCACCTGTGATATTAGCGTTCCACCCCCTAATCTCTTTACCAGCAGAGTCGCATGTTTATTGACAGTCTCGAATAATTCTAAATGCAAGTTTCTTGTGGTCATCTCGAAGACCTTTGCCTCCTGTTCTGATAATCATCTTTACTATGGGGACGCGGTCTTTAATCGGAATACACGTATTTTCATCATTGTGAAAAATACAAAAAAGGAAGTTCTTTTCCCTGAAATTATATAAAAAGATTCGAGAAATCGCAGCGGCGGTGAGTGGGGGACCTTGATCTTGCCATCCAATGAGCCAACAGATAGAGCTTGAAGAAAGTGAATTGATGAGGACAGTGACCAATCGCAGATTGAAGACTGGAGTAAAATAATAGAGTCACAAAGGCGGAATCTTTATTGTTTGCGATTGCAGTAGAGAGAGAGGGAGAGATCCAGAGAGAGAGAGAGCTAAATTCTTTGGGTTTCATATACATCCGCAAGCAAGGTCCACTTTTGCCCATTTCACCATCTTCTTGATTTCGTCCCCGTTCTTGGCAATGAAGAACAAGCAAGACACACCATCGCAATCAACCCCACAACACCACCCACAACCCACAAAGCCAGCGAGCACAGTCCTCCCTTACCAGACCCCGAGGCTCAGAGATCACTATTCTCTCGGCAAGAAGCTCGGCCAGGGCCAGTTCGGCACCACCTATCTCTGCACCCACAAGGCCACCCAGAATCTCTACGCCTGCAAATCGATCCCTAAGAGGAAGCTCCTCTGCCGGGAGGACTATGAGGACGTGTGGAGGGAGATTCAGATCATGCACCACCTCTCCGAGCACCCGAATGTGGTCCAAATCAAGGGCACTTACGAGGACGGCATGTTCGTGCACATAGTGATGGAGCTTTGCGGTGGTGGGGAGCTCTTCGACAGGATCATCCAGAAGGGTCATTTCAGTGAGCGCGAGGCCGCGAAGCTCATCAAGACGATTGTGGGTGTCGTGGAGGCGTGCCACTCTCTTGGGGTCATGCACAGAGACCTCAAGCCGGAGAATTTCTTGTTTGATACCCCGGACGACGATGCCAAGCTCAAGGCCACCGATTTTGGGTTGTCTGTCTTCTATAAGCCGGGTGGGTTAAATGGGTTTTTTGCTATTTCCTCTCTTAGTGTTATTGTGGTTGAATTGGAAATGCTGGATTCACTGATTTGAGTACTTGGTTAGCGGTCCATTGCTGATTGTTTCTTGATGTCGATTTGACGGAAGGTCAGATGGCCGTTATGCTCGATTCTGTTTTCCGGAAAGATTGATCAAAATGGATAAGCACTTTGTAGGCAGACTGCCTTCTTTAACCGTGAGTAATAATACTGCTTGTAGTGTCTGTCATGAAGGTTGTGGATACAGTTGTCTAATCGTAAAGATTGATGATTTGTTCTCTG
The DNA here is from genome assembly GCA_029784005.1 of Lenwebbia sp. NSW1173648. Lineage (NCBI taxonomy): Eukaryota > Viridiplantae > Streptophyta > Magnoliopsida > Myrtales > Myrtaceae > Lenwebbia > Lenwebbia sp. NSW1173648. Next base: position 24,176,836 of record JARCGZ010000009.1, on the reverse strand, counting down.
AGAAGGAGTTTGGGTTTTCGTCTGTTGCCTTTTTGTCTGTCACTGTCTAAGTTTCTTTATCCTTCCGATGACCAAACCTCCAAAGGGTTGCCTCTTGCCTGATGATGATAGGAGAATTGGTTGTTTATTTTTGGGGAGAGGGGTTTGGAGGATCAAAGATAATCATCTGAGACTAATTATTTCAAAATAATGGAAATGCCCCTAAGCTTCTGATTTAGTTGGGATAGAGAATATTGACGCAGTGTGAGGCTCCATATTTGCTTGAAGTGCACAGACTAAATTGACACCATTCCCTGCTTTGCTCATCTTGACCTTATAAGATAATGTGTGTACTATATCAACTTCAGAAAGACTAAATACAATGCAGTAGACATCTGGGGCTTAATATGTTTTGCATCTGATGACATTCATATCGAAATAATATGTATAATGCCAAGTTACGACCTACTATTTGGTGCCTTTAAACAATTTACACACTGTTAGCATGATACTGAAGGCTGGATGCCTGCTCGAAATGGTACATTTAGCCATATTTATGTGGTACTTTGTGTGTGATTTTGTTCTTCTAAGAACCTATATTTTGCAGGGAACTTCACTTGGATTATTGTCGATCCAATTGGTATCATGCAATTCTTTGTCTTTTAGAGTTCACATATATACTCTGTTTCACATAATATTTCTTGGAGGCTCTTGCATGCTTTAATTGTTTGTCAGAGTCACAATATCCAAGTCCAAAATTTCTAAGTTAATGCTCATTGGTTCTAAAACTCTCTTCATTTTGCGTAAATAGCACGAATCCTACTTCGGAGATGCTATTAGCTCGACATGTTCTTCTCCTCGTGCTTAAATTTTTGTGAAGAAATCATGCTTGATGCTTTTTGCATAATATGCTGGATATGGTTTTGGCTTTTTGAGGGTGAGCTTATGATGGGAAAAGAAGGCTGAATACATAGTAAAGAGATGAAAGAAGTAGAGGGATTGTAACCTGCAGCAGTTATCGGTTACTTTTTATATTGTTTCTGTGGATCGAAGTGGCAAGAAGCTGGATACTGGTTTTCAGTACCTTAATGTACCAGTTCATCTATTATGGTGGCGTGAAGCTAAAAGCTGGTTCTTTCATCTTTATTTGACTTTTATAACTATCTTGAAATGACTTATTATACAAAGGCAGCATGAAAGATATGGACAAGACATACCATCGTAGCCAGTAATTAATGCGGTAAAGAAAACTTCATATGATGTCTGTTGATTTCTCCAAATGATTGAGTCACTCTATTTTAAAATATGAGTCATCTTCTGTTTTGCTCTTTTAGCATGCGAACCTGCTGATGAGATCTTGAGGTTTGCTTAGCCATTAGCACTTTCTCGCATCCTAATAATGTGTTAATTGGCTTTTTTGCTCTATTGTCAAAGAAGAGCTAGTAGCTTTTCTTAGATATGCACTGCTCACCTATTGTAGTCTTTTCCCTTTACAGGAGAAGCTTTTTCTGATGTTGTTGGAAGTCCCTATTATGTTGCCCCAGAGGTTCTGCGTAAGCATTATGGACCTGAAGTAGATGTATGGAGTGCCGGTGTAATCCTTTACATTCTACTTAGTGGAGTTCCTCCCTTTTGGGCAGGTAGAAACATTGCAAAGTGTTGCAGATACCTTCCTAGTTTCTATTATTTCATCTACTTACTTTACTGTTGAACTTGACATGTGTATATGCAGAAACTGAATCTGGGATCTTCAGACAGATATTGCAAGGAAAATTAGATTTTGTGTCTGACCCTTGGCCTAGCATCTCAGACAGTGCGAAGGATCTGATAAAGAAGATGCTTGAAAGAGACCCTAGGAAAAGAGTATCTGCTCACGAGGTTATGTGTAAGTTGTTTCATTTGCATGGAGCCAAGAACTGATTTCTGCTTTGTTTCTTTTTCTTTTGCAAGCCTTCAAGCATATGGTTTTGGTTTCTAAATCCATGTCAATTCCTATTGGCGTTTGTTACCTAGTAAATCATGCCCCGGAATTATTGGGTCTCTCTCTCTCACACACTCTCTCTCTCACCCCTCCCCTGGGACCTTACTTTCGTTTCTCTAGTTCAGAAAGCGTGTTTAATCAATGTCCTTTTTGGTTACTATGGTAATAACAACATTGAATTTCATGTCAGGTCACCCATGGATTGTTGATGACAGAGTTGCCCCCGACAAACCTCTTGATTCAGCTGTTTTGTCACGTCTGAAGCAGTTCTCAGCCATGAACAAACTTAAAAAGATGGCATTGCGTGTATGTTGTGGATGATAAGTACTCACTTTACAATATCTTATGCATGAAATTTGGATGTACACTATGCTATTTTCTGTAACTTCTATGGAAATTATGAGATTCGTAAATCAAGTTTAAGTTGCAAACTGTGTAGGTTTGGTAGTCTATCGCTATACAGTAACCTAATGTCCGCTTCCCGTAGATGCTGACAGAATTCAGGACCAATGGTAGCTCTGCGGAATATTGTTTGTAGGAATTATTTCAATTTTCAGATTTACCCTATTTCTCCTCTCACAGATTTCAATTTGAGTCTCCCTAGTGAAGCTTATTGAGCTTCACCTTTGGTAACTGTAAGATATCTGACTATACTTAATCACTCCTGAGTCGGTCTTTCTTTTGCGTTTCCACCCTTGCATTATAATGTATATGAAGGTACATAAAGAAAAATTCTGTTGGTTTTGAGCAAAAGTTGGTCTATGTCTATGTAGGTGATGGAAAAGACGCTTGTTTGAGATGGTCTGGACACGCGAAATAGCCCCTTTTAGATACTAAAATGCACATTTCACGGAAAAACAAATGTAGATTAAGTGGTTCTTGCTGTCGTTTTTGTTGTTGAATTGCAACTGTCGAGTGTGAACATTTTAGTCTATAGAATATCTTGCTTTGAACTAACATTCAATTGACTACTCCTATAATATGATAACTGATGGTGGTTGATGAAGAACTTACTGTCTCTTGCTACTGTTTGGGGTACTCCCTCAGTAAGACTTAGTGATTTATCTGATGGATTGGGAGGACTGACATACCAGCCCATTTGACACTTCTCTCGAATTTTTACCATACATAAAAAAATTCTATCTTCTGTTGTCATTAGATGAGATTTTCTTGTCACCAGCTGATGTTCTAGAGGTGAGTAGTATCCATTTTCTTGAGAAAGTGACGGAGTAGACAGAACTTTGTATGGTATTGATCTCTTTTTATAGAAGTTACGTCTTGACATCTCTTGTTCTGTACCATTTCAATTTTTTGAGTATTAGTACAGTGATTGGAGCTATTGTCTCATACTGATATATGTCTTATTGACTCTTCTTTACAGGTGATAGCAGAAAGACTTTCGGAGGAAGAAATTGGGGGCTTGAAAGAGCTATTTAAAATGATAGATACAGACGACAGTGGCAGCATAACATTCGAGGAACTAAAGGACGGGTTGAAGAGAGTTGGCTCCAATCTTATGGAGTCCGAGATCAGGGATCTTATGGATGCGGTAAGTCAGTTGGCAGTTATGGTTGGTTCTACCAAATATGATTTGATTCTGACACAATGCATGCTAATTGACAGGCTGATATTGACAACAGTGGAACAATAGACTATGGCGAATTTCTCGCTGCTACGTTGCATCTGAATAAGATGGAGAGAGAGGAGAATCTTGTAGCAGCTTTCTCTTACTTTGACAAAGATGGTAGTGGTTATATCACCACTGATGAGCTTCAGCAAGCTTGTAAAGATTTTGGTCTTGGTGATGTTCATCTTGATGAGATAATTAAAGAAATTGACCAAGACAATGTGAGTATCTCTAGTTACTTGTTTTTATTTTCGAGCCTTACCTTTTCCCTGTTAGGTAGTATAGTGATTCTCTTCTAGATTTGTCTGTTTGGTTTAATTACTATTAAAAAGGCACTAAAATGGCTGCTGCAAACCCACATTCAAGGATATTTGCCATATTTCTCTTTGATAAGAAGCCTGGGCTGGTGTCAATCATGATACTGTGAAAATCATATCTTCTCTAGTGAACAAAAGGCGAGGCCTGTTTCTCCCCGTAAACAGACCAAATATTCGGTGGACTCACTGTAAGCAGAGGCTTTGGATTGCTTTACAAAAAGTTAAAACTTACGATTTACCAAATTGTTCAGTTGAATTGACCTCCAAAAGGGTTTGGTTAGATTTTAGACAATAATATGGAAGTAGTTGGTAAATGAATCCTGCTTAACATTGTGCAGAAAAAACGTCTTTCTAACATGTTAAAACATCTCCTTTGAAGATTGCAAGTCATGAGGAAATGTCTAGGTGAGATAAATATGGAGAAGAAAGAGATCGTTTGAGGTGATCTTGTTTTCAGACTTTCCAGGAGAGGAAGGCACTATGTTCCAATTGATGCGCTAAATTGCTTTGGTGATAGTGTATCACTCAAATCATTTTTCATCGCTTTAAATCCAATGATGCATCTTGGTTGGTCTTGTTGCTAAATATTCAGTATCTCCATGTAGAAATATAAGGGGAGTGTGGTGGACTTTTTACTCATGACTCCCCCTTACCCCCCACCCACCCACCCCCCTAAAAAATAATCCTCAAATTAAGATATTTCCCCCAAGGTTTTGATGAAGTTAGGGCACAACTTTGTTAATCCATGTTAACCATAAATATCATAGAAGCATCGTTAGCACTTCATTTCATACTTGAATGAAACTGACTTGCACTTGATGGAAAAGCTTACACTTTATTAGTCACATAGATAGACATTAAATAGTCCCCTCATGCATCTTTAAGACAGATTGACAGCAGCTCCATATACTTTCTGGGGCCAGTGATGGGGGATTCAGTCTACAGGCCATGAAGACAGGGGAACCTGTCATTCACATCAAACATATTTGTTTCTAGATAGGAGTTTGTATTGATCAGTTGGTAAGTAATTTAGGACTTCAAGAATATATGATCGTAAGGACATGCTTTTGTGTTGGAAATCTTGACCGTGGGTAGTGATCTAGTGTAGCAATGTGAAGGAAATGTACCTTAAGAAGGAAACTTTAGCCTGAGCGGTGCATAATTGAACTTTTAGGCGATGGTTGTGTACCTTCTCCTGTAGTTAATGATCTCTTCTCAGGGTAGCATCTATGTTGGTTATGCCATCGTATGATTGATCTTTCTTTTCAACTCTACGTACCTTTTCTTTGTTTGGAGATTTGATGTATTTCTATGGCTCTTTTTATTAGTTTCCTTTCATTTTCTTGACTTAATAGACTTTTGGTGCTCAACTATCCAAGGCATATTGTGACAACATTATATGCTAGCTTCTATGGTGATTTTCCTGGACTTGTCCTGACTGATCTACACACAATGGTGTTTGGCAGGACGGTAGAATAGATTATGGGGAGTTCACTGCTATGATGAGACAGGGTGGTGATGGTGGAATGGGCAGGAGCAGAACCATGAGAGGCAACTTGAACTTCAATCTTGCGGATGCTTTTGGAGTAAAGGACTCGGCATAAGGCACTGACATAACCATCTATTATATTGTCGGGGATGATGTGACGTTAGGACATACAGGTCAAGATTAAGCTTTTCTCAAAAGGTGGATGGTTTCTGAAATTTTGTTGGGAATCGCTTATGATGTCCCAACAAGTGATGAAGAGGTTCTATGCTCTTTCATGAATTGTAACATTGGCCTACACAGATCTCATGTATCTTTTCTCCCTTTCAAGAATTTGTCAATTTTGAAATGCAAAACATCACCCACGCCACTCTCCTTTTTACAAGAAAATGCATTCACAGTTTTTGGTTCCGGATCCTGAAAAGTGGCTATAAATTACAAATGGGCCTCATTGCTTCCTATCTATGCTTTTCGATGATTTGAGTCCTTCCGCTTAATTGTGGTTTCGGTTCTTCTCAATGAATGAGCGGAGTGCTTCCCCTCCAAAAAAGTGGGGAAGTTGACGAAACAAAAGCATCAGGGTCTTACAAAACAGAGGAAACTTCCCATCTTTTCCTCTCCTACAAAACAGAGGAAACAAAAGTCAGGTTCCACACAAGCATATTTGCTGGTTTGTGACAGGACAGCCAACATTCTGGTAACTCTAGAAATGGTACTTATCCTCCGTTTGTGAAGGTTCTATTTGAGAAAAAAAAAGGAGGAGGATTCTTGTCGCGAGCGATTTCAAAGCTTGCATCTTTATCGTCTTGAATTTTCAGTTTGCTTGGCTTGCTTTCCGGCGACTGAGCTCTGCTATTTAGCTAGGCTTTTTGTGCCCTTAATCTGGGATCTTTGTATGGTAAAGTCTCTTTGAGGAAGTTATTCCACAGCACAACCTGTTCTCATCTCATGTGCTTTTGTCTGTCACTGTTTTAGGAAACGGTAAGACTAGCGGTGGAGCTGAAGCTCGCAAAAATAAAGGCACGAGAAGATCTCTGGCATCATGTTCATGTCTCCTGTATCTAGTCTTCTCTTATATAATAACATCACATGTGCTAGTGCTTTGCTTTGCTGCACAAGGCAATATTATGAAGCATGAAGTCAGGTCCAAGAACATTTAACTTTTCCCGTTCATAAATCTGTAGACTTGGTTTTGAATAACTCTGAACTCGATCGCTTTGACTCAATTAACTTCCTGAAGTGATGCTCATCATATCTCGAAGTTCCATTCATATTTGACTTTGTTTTCAAAATATCCTTCGAGTTTGATCACTTTTAACCTAATAATAATTCCCCAACCATCATCATTGGGAATAATGATCGGTGAATGAACATATGTTTGCCCGCGCGTTTTGCATCTTTCCAAGGTTCATTTGGGTCCAAAAATCACAGTTGCCCTGAAACCTTGATTTGAAATTGAAATTGAAATTGAAATTACAAGACACTCAATTGACCTTACAACGTATTTCTCGCGCGGAAGAAAGCACGTAGCTCCGTTCGCCTCAGTCAACTACGGTCTCATTATAACTGTCTTCCCGCATCTACAATGATCCTTCATCTACGATTTTTTCCATTGGATACTAAAGTTTGTGCAAATTTACGGATTTTAATGGATTGATGTGCACGCTGAGTAGCTTGAGAGAAATGTATTTTTCTGGAACTAAAATGCACCATGAAAAAGGGAACATTATTTTCTCAAATAATGGTTTGAAGATGACATTGTTTCAAATAATTGGCTTGAAGTGCCATCATTATTTCAAAGAAGGGTATGACCAAGGGTATTTTTGTCATTTACATTTTTTTTGAAGTTTCTTTCCTTTTTTTCTTTCGTTTTTCCTAATTTTTCGCCTTCCATTTCGATGGTGGCTCGTCTGAGGCAATGGCCAGCCACCGGCGAGGGCTGGGCGAGGCCACCCTTAATGGCCAAAGGCGAGGGCCGGCCTCACCTGGCCCTTTGCGAGGCCTCACTCAATGGTCGGCGAGGGTAGTCGGGCCCTTGCCCAAAAAAAAAAAAAAAAGAAATGGGAAAAAAAAGGAAAAGTAAATGATAAAAATACCCTTGATCGGGCCCATCTTTGAAATAATACAGTCACTTCAGACCTTTATTTGAAACAAGGTCCACTTCAGAGTTCAGAACCTTATTTGAGAAAATGAAGAATATGCTCTTATTTGGAATTTGCCCATCCCGAATTAACCCAAAAAGAGGAAAAAGAGCGAAGCAAGAAAATTTTGTTAGGGCAAATTTCAAAAAAGAGCATATTCTTCATTTTCTCAAATAAGGGTATGAACTCTGAAGTGGAGTCCAAATAAGGGCCCATAGTGCTCTCATTTTCTCAAATAAGGTCCTAAAGTGGTCCTTATTTCAAATAAAGGTCTGAAGTGCCGTCATCGTCTTAAATAAAAGCCTGAAGTGGCCATGACTGTTTCAAAAAAGGGCTTAACCTCGCCGGCCGGCTAAATATTCCAACCGATCAGGGATATTTTCATCGATATACAAATTTAATATAATTTTTAATTAAATTAAATTACAAATAAAAAAAACTAAAACTGAAAAACAAGAAAAGGAAAACACATGCGAGAGGGGGCTGCCCTCTTGCCGTGACGACTGTTGCCATGGATCGGCTGAGGGCCACGGCCCTCCCCCTAACCTCGGTGAGGGCAGCGACCCTCGCCTAGATTTGGGAGAGCGTCGGGGCCCTCTCCCTGCTCTAGCGAGGGCCAACAGGCCGGCGGGGTCGGCCTTCGTCGCTGCCCTACCAGCGTTGAGGCGGTGGCCACAAGTGGGAGGCAACCCTTCCGCTTGTGTTTCATGTTTTTTTTTTCAAATTTACTTTTTTTTTTAAAATTTTTGAAATATTGAAAAAACAAAAAAAAAAATAAAATAATAAAAATACTAAATGACCAAAATGCCTTTACTAACTAGTGAGTTGGGGCCTTTTTTTGAGACTGATAAGATCACTTTAGGTCATTATTTGAAACAACATCCATTTCAGACCCTTATTTGAAATAATGTCAATTTTATGCCCTTATTTGAGAAAATAAAGGCACATGAGGCCCTTTTTTGAAATTTTCCCAAAATTTTATGGCCAAAATCTCAACTTAGAAAAAGAAAAATAAAACAATTGAACTCGTAGAGCAAGGTCAGACATGTCAAATTCAAGGAGACGAGGATATGGATAAGCCCTTCTGCAATATATCAACGTTTAAGCAGAGCTGAGCAGAGCAGTGAAGAATCATGGCTTCCTCCTCCACACTCTCCCTCTGTTCTTCTCTCGCGTCTCAATGCAGATTCTCTCACAACCCACAGGCCGCCCACCACCCCCACCCCCACCCTTTGCCCTCCATCTCCTTCTCTCCCTCCAAGGCCAGTGTCGCTCCTCTGTCCTCCATCAAACTCGCTCTCTCTAAACCCTCCTCGTGCTCATTTACCGCCAAGTCCTCCGAATCCGATGCTCCCGTGATCGAATTCGCCCCCGAAACGGCCGAGCCCGAGCCGGCCCCGGCGGTTCCGAGCCCCAGTGACGCGCCCAAGCGTGAGGAGGTGTTCGCCGTGGTCATGGTGAGTGACGACTTCCTTATGCGCCATTTCTTGGTTATTCGCAACGTGGGTTTTTGAGCCTTTTACATAATACGGTCTCTGTTGTCCAGACAAGCAAGAGGGTAGTCGTTATTGTTGTTTTGATGCTCATTCTTACCTTCTGGTGTGCGTGTTCTGGACTTTGACTAGGTTGGGTCTCGCCAATACATCGTGTTCCCTGGGCGCTATATTTACACGCAGAGGCTTAAAGGTGCAAATGTGGACGATAAGGTGAGGACCATCTCTCTCCTGTTTATGAGGACAAGACTTAGCGTTTGTCGAATTATTTTAATCATCCATATATATATGTGAAGGAAGCAATTTTTTGGAACTTTCTTTAGGTAAAAAAGGACCTTGTGCATTTGGTGGGAATTGGGTTTGCATTGGATGAATTTACTTTGTATTGTGATAGTAGGATGAATCTTCTGTGGCAGCATCCTGAGGTCTTGCTAGTGATTCTTGAGATCGAATCCTCTCTCATACGAGAAGCCAGGAAAGATATGTTTTGTGAGGATTTTGTATGCAATGCACCTGAGATATTAGAATTCAGATTTGTACTCTTTAGTGGTGATTAAATGTTTGGTGGACAAATGACGCATCCCCAGAATAGAGTTTTGAAATGTTATTGCTGGTTGTGGGAAGAGGCAGGGTGCCAGCACTTTCCTCTTGATCTTTCTTAGGATTGAAAATGAATGTCAACTTGCTTGGCTCATTTGCTTAGAGCAATTGTTTATAGGGTGTTCTATGGTGACATAATCTTTTTGTGGAAGTCTAAATGCTTTGAAGATCTATATTTGAGATTGAGGTGTTATTAGAGCATTGAAAAAATCCTTTCATTTGGAAGTATGTTACTTAGCCTATAGTGGGACTATGTCCTTCATCTTGCTCGTCAGCTGTTGAATGATAAATTGTTTATGAGACAAGGAGTCTGAATAGTTATATTGGGACGAAATCTCTTAGAACTCAATACCTTGTCATATGACCCCAGTATATTCTAGTCTGAGGGCTCACCCACATCTAGTTCTTCCGAAGTCCTTATGGTTGCCTCCTATGTTGGAGACCAGTACGCATGCTTACATCTGGAAGAGATTGTGTGCTGCTAAACGCCTAACTGCCCACAGATGGTGTTAGCTTTGGACACATTGAAGACTCTTTGAAAATATTTTCCATGGACTGAAAAAGATTGTCTGTTCATAATCCCAGTGGAAGTGCGAGTCTTAGTTTTGCTTCTGATTATTTGTTCCCAATTGTGGGTTTTAGGGACACCAAACTAAAACAGAAATGCACCACTATTTACACCCCCAATGCATTTGTAGATGCATTCATGCATATCTGTGCTGAGGATGAGAGGTTTTCCAATACATATGGAGAGTTGATCTTGGCCTTTACTTGTTCATGTTTGAATTACTTGCTCAGATGATTTCTTTGTTTTTTCAGAGTTAAGACATTTTCTATTTCAGCATATAGGGCATGACTACTTGCATGTCATTTCTGTTTCTTCATTTGATTGAGGCTGGTGATGCTAAATAAGAATATTCAATTCAATAGCTCAGTCAGACATTAATGCTTCCATCTATTTTTTTCCTAACGTCCTTTAGTAAATCTGGATTGTTTGGTCAAGATAAATGGGTGCATTTGTATATGTATATGCATATGCGCATGGGTGCTACTGAAATAAGATTGAAGTGTCAATATAGTTCAAGAGAAGATGAGAATGTAAACTAATTAGGAATTGGATCAGGACTTCTATCTAGTTTGGGGTACCAGAATCTCAAGGCTATACTGTATTGATATTTTTTAGTATATAAAGCATTAAGCATGATATGGTGGTCTCTGTTTAAAGTTTCAGAAGCTTTTGGAACCTGTATTAAGTATTGCCTGAGGTTTCTCCAAAATGGTTAAAAAGCCAATGAGCTCCAAAAGCTCAAGTTCGACCAAAAAAAAAAAAAAAAGAGCTCAAGGAAAGTTCCACTGTATCTCATTCTTCAGGATTCTGTGTGTGGTCGCTATATGTATGTGATATAAGTGAATATCTGTGCCTACGAGTGCTTAACATACGTGGATATTTGTCAGAGTTTTCAGAACCTGTTTGCTCTATTATGGATGACCTACGTTTAGAAAAATTGGCACATTTCTTAATGTCAATATTTTCATCTCGTCTGACCAAAAAAAAAAAAATAAAAAAAAATTACATATTTTCATATCTTGGGAGAGAGTTATTTTCAGTTTTAGATCATGCACCTTCCAAAGGTCCTCTTGGAGCAATATTTGTCATTATTCTTTCTTCAAATATCTGATTCATGGATTTTGTTCAGATAATTTTGAATAAGGTATTGCTTGTGGGGACCAAAACAAGTACCTATATCGGAAAGCCAGTGGTGCCTAATGCTGCAGTGCATGCTGTTGTCGAAGAGCAGGTTGTAGATCCTAAAGTTCATTTGGACTTTTAAATAGTATGCCAATGCATTCATAAATCAAATTTTTCTCCCAATTTTTAACAAAAACGAAAAAAAAAATGAAATTTCTCCAAATTGATGGAGTGCATCCTTCTTATACAGGGTCTAGATCCCAAAGTGATCGTCTTCAAGTACAAGAAGAAAAAGAAGTACAGAAGAAATATTGGTCATCGGCAGGTATTATACAGAATTGCATTTGAAGCAAGAAGACTATCAAAACTACCATATTTGCATTTACTTAGATCATCATGTTCTGATTTCCTTACGGTTCAACTGTTCAGCCAAACACCAGGATCAGGATAATGGGCATCACTGGCTATCAAGATTCTCCTGCAGTCACCCTTGATTCATGAGCTCCTGCAGGAGTGCCCAAGGCTTCTCAAGCCAACTTTAGGGAGTTGTAATTCTTGTGCTCTGCGCAATGGAGTAAGGCTTCCTGTTGTATTTGCGCTTTTCGCAACAGGGAACTGAATATAGTTCTTTCTTGATCACCATTCTAAATCCATTTGGTTCCTTGAAACAAGTCATTTCTGCATTTGCTTAACCATTTTTTTCATCGTTTTCAGCACACAGCATTTGCTCGAGTATTCTGCTTTTGGTATCCTAAAGATGATCCTTATTCTAACTTAGCCAGGAATTAAGGATTCGCTCATGTGTTTTTCTCCCCCGATCCAAATAAGAAGTCAGGGGAGAACCTCAACCTCTTATCACTTGATCATTTTGCAGACTTAAAGGACTCACCCTCTGAGAGACCCAACCAATTTATGCATCCCAATGGCTTTTGGTTGAGCCTTCTGAGCTCTTTAAACCCTTTGCCACTTTCCGTTTCCCTCGATGGCAACAGTAAGAACCATTCATTCTGGAGACGTTCGAGGGAGAGATGATGCTGCCAAGAGTAGCCTGTTATAAAATCGATTCGGGGATGCAGATTACTCGAAATTTATTTCTTTGGTTTGAGAAAAATCCAAGAAAGCTACACAATGCTTTCCTCTCTGTACTTAAGATGTGCTACCTTCTTGATCCTCCCTTCCCTGTGAAATGTGAGTTTCCGCAGCTGTACCCGAGTCTGGATAAATTCAATAACAGCCTTCTGCACTTAGTCGCATTGTTGAGCATCTAGGAAAATCATGCGGGTCATCTCATAAGGGAAAAGAATGGTGAAATGAATCAACTGAAGGAGTCACTGGTGCATGTCCACTGTTTTCGCGGAGATCTTGATGGTATCATCTTATAATTCACTACCACAGCATCGGATAAGCTACAATCCTTAGCATCATTCCAGATCGAAAAGGAGTAAAACAGTGAACCTTTGCTAAAAATGTGAGGGCTCCAATTGCCACATTATACCTCGCACTCATATATTGTTGAACAAACACATAAAAAGAGCAGTACAAGTTACAATTTGCTAAAAATGTGAGGGCTCCAATTGCCACATTATACCCCGCACTCATATATTGTTGAACAAACACATAAAAAGAGCAGTACAAGTTACAATTTTACGTCTGGGTTTAATTTGCATTGCTATAAGTGTGGGGGACCGTAGTCAACTTGTGGGTCACAAGATGAGGTTAAGAGCTGCCCTTTAGCTGAACTCCAATAGAGATGATCGAGACTTAAACCACTAGATCTTCAGTTCCTCCCAGTCTCAGCAATCCCCAGTAGATTGGCAGTTTCCAACGACATTTCACAGGGGGCTTATCGCTTATGACTCATTCATAAGTTCGTTTTTTCTTGAAGAGGGTAGGGATTATAATAAGCAACCCGATCAGGAACAGCACCATCAGAGTTTTCACATCGTATAGGTCTTTAACTGACTTAAGATCTCCAAGAGCAAGGCCAGCCTGATGATGAGACGAGCAACAGCAGCAGTAAATAAACATGAAAAGAGGAATTTCATAACTTAGACATAACAGCATTATAAACATCTAGCCAAAGACATAAGACCAATTGATAAGATACTTGGATACAGTCTACCCTTAATAGGTTCAGGAAGTAATAAGCAAGGGGAAGCAGGCTCTGCTCTGACATATTATATCCATCAAACGTGCAATGCAGCAACAAAAAGAATTTGACGCTGTCCAGAGCGCCACTCTATAAGGAGCCATCTCCACACAACTTCCTATGTGAAAATTTTCCTTCAGTGAGATATAGTGAGAGTCAATGTGCAGCAAATATTTCTATTAGATATTACTCCGCTGAGTTGGAGAAATGTAAGAACAATACAAGGATAAAGTCTTCCTAGTGAGAAGATCCCTAATCCATGGAAGTATCTTTGACACCTGGGGATTACCCACAATATAAAAAGGACGAGATCTTCCCTATGTGCGTAGAATGAACTTAACCAAACTATACTAGCTTCATTGACAAAATGAGTACATAAGCTTTACACCATGGTGTACATGACATTTAGAACTGAGAAGAGAAGATACATCATTTCTGGCACTGCCCTATTCATCATCTTTATCACTCCAAAAAATTCATGGATTGACAAACAATATTAAGGCACAGTAACATTTCTGAGGATCAGAAGTAATTGTGTTGAAAGTTCCGTATGGTTGCTGATATGATCAACAGAGTCAGCCCCCATCATTTTCCCTGAACTAGATGTTTGGAATAACACTTTCGTGAAATTATGACAACATATTTTAGCCAGCAATGGTCTATCAAACTAACACCCCATCAGGAAGAGAAACAGATTCAGAATAGAAGACAAAACCACCAATAAGAAGATCAAATTTGTATTCATCCACAGAAGGAACATCTGAAGATTTACAGTGGAGTGCAACAACGAACAATGCGGGGTTAAAGCTCCTTCAAGAGCTAGTCACCATCCAACAATCTCAAGAAATTAACCATTAACCCGAATAAAACAGGTTTGGAGCACATATCATCTTGTTCTTGTACTAAACCAAAGAGACTATGCATCGGGGGAGAACGTATAATCACCAACTAAGAGAACAGCCTCACTATTAAGCCTGACAATTCTAGCTATCTACTCAAGGAATGTCCAATGTTGAGAGAAAACTTACTCTGACAGTTATCAAAGAGGCTGGAAGAAGACCAATTACTGTTGCCAAAAAGAAAACATGAAAGGGTATATCGACAATTGGAGAAGCCAAATTGATAAAAAGGTTGGGCAGTGTTGGAGTTATCCTTAGAAATAACATATAATTCAGCAACTTTTCCCGGCGCTTTGCTATCTGCATCAACAGAATGTCCATTAGTGCAGACTTGAAGCTATTGCACAAACAAAATCTACACAAAACAAACAATCTTACGACGTCATGATAAAATAAAACATACCTCTCCTTGGAAAAATCTCAACTTCTCAGGCCACAACCAACTAACTAAGGGCTTGCCTATCAATTTGGACAAAAAAAAGCAGGAAGATGCTCCGGCTGTGGAATTGAAGACAACTAGGAAAAGGCCTCTTATGACACCAAAAAGAGCTCCAGCTAGCAAGGACATGAAGATTGTTCCAGGAATCATGAAAGTTTGCATGAAGATGTAAGTTGCGCAGTAACCGAGAATGAACTTTGCTGGGTATTCTTTAGCATACATTGAGAGATCATCTCTGGATCGACATAAGCATTAGTTAGAGAAACTGAATCAGATAAGCAGTATTTGAGAACTCATCTGAATGAATCATACTGATCTTGGAATCCTTTAATACAAATGAAAGAACAGTAACTGAAGCATACATGCATTAAAGAACTAGTGTTTAGTAAGCTATTCTACAACACCTACAGCTGTAAAAATCGACGCTGTAACTTTTGCAATGTGTTTGCAGCTTTAAAACATCTCTGAGCACAGCCACAACACTATAGAACTACGACATGGCCACGACTATACAAAATGAACTTGTAGCATGCGGAAAAGAAGCCAGAACACACTGCGCTTCCAAATTTGCAAGAATGGTCATCCATCTAAGACAAAGTAGTCATCTTCTTATCTCGAGACTGGTGAACATGAAAGCAATTCCGGTGCTAAAGCTCCTTCCAACAAATGCTCCAGACTCAAACCTAGAGCTCAAACTAGAGCGTGAAAGGAACACCACTCAGTAGACAACACACAGACAAAAAAGAAAAAAAGGTAGACACCTCCATTTTTCCATTAGTTGTTTTTCTCACACAACCAAACAGAACTCAATTATGGAGAAGTTGTCTTCTTTTTTTCTCTATTTTGCCTTTTCTCTCTCTTATCACTTGTTCCCTCTTGTGAAACTGTGAATGCACATCAAACCACAATAATTTAAATTCAAGACCCAAATTTAAGCAAATGCTCATTCATAGCGCACCACAGGCAATAAAATTAAGCATAAACAGCGTTCGGCCACACTCGTATTATGATCTCTCGTCACATTAGTAATTCAGTCGTCGAGCAACGCGCACAATGACCCATCGCTTCCAAATCCATCAACAAATCAAAGCATAAAGCTGAAAACAAGCGCATAAAACAAATACCGACAAAAGAAAACGCGGAACAGAAGATAATTGAGCCTACTTGAGCGCGCGAAGATCCGAAATCGTGCGGGGGAGCTTTATTTTGCCGTACTCGGCGGCGGGCATCGTCTTGTATATCCAGAACAGTCCCGTGGTGAAGAAGAAGAAGACGCCGACGAACACCGCGAGCTCTCCCCGCGACAGCGGGAGCCTCTCCGACTTAGGTTTCTTGCCGGTGGGAGAGTCCTCCCCCACGGCGGCCTCTTCGTCTCTCGGCAGCCTCGCCATGTCCACGATCACGCTCCTCGGCGCCGCCATGGGAGAACGCTTCCGAATCGGGTTGCGCGCAGGCGTTTCGGATTGCTCATAGAGGACTCTGGAGATTGATCGGATTCATGATCGCCGGCATCGTCAGATCGAGACAGAGTAGAGAGAGGGAGAATGAAAGTTTGAATCTGGAGAGAGAATTCAAAGTTTATGATTTTGTCTCAAAAGTTTCTGAATGGCGGATGAAACCCCGTCGATGGAGCTCGAACTAAGAGGCGATTTGGACCTTCAGAGTTCAGAGCTTCATGCATCAGGGGCATGAAAGTTACGAAACAGGTTTTTATGGTTCGAAATGAAAAAACAAATAAATTACAAAAGTTGGCCCTAATTTACACGATTTTACACTTGTTGCGTCCTTAACCTTCAAAATTTATCGATTTGATCGTTGATATTCTAGGATTTGTTGCATTATGGCCCCTTGTGCTTGACCACGCTCAAGCACCTCACGTGAGTCGCACGTGCGGTGGCATTTTTGGGAATTTTTGTTTTGGTCGGATATTCTTTGGGACTTTGAAGAGATCCTCCAACAACCTCGGTTGCCATTCGATCCTACAAGTTTGAAATGTTAAGTGATGAGATTTAGTTAAATCCGGTAATCATGTTCGCGAAATTCTGATTTTTAATTATCGATCTTTTTATATTCACTTTTTGGCAATTGATTATTATTAACTTTAACTAGAATTCATTCCATTTCTCACGAATTGCCAAAATGGTGAGCTCGTGAGTAATTTTTTAAGGAAAAACTTTAATATTACTTAGCCATCAATTGACCGAGTTCTCTAGTAAAATGTATCAATTACAAAGAATCGAAAATCTAACGTATTGAATTGTTATATATCTACGTATGTTGGTTACATCGAAGTCACTAACATTAACAACTATCATTCATAGGGACCGAAACTTGACATTTCGCGACCAATTCTTGTGTAGCTAAAGACACCCAATTGTAGTGGAGGGTTGACATATTAGTTGTGATGAAGGCATCGTTAGTTTCTGAACTTTTTTTGATTTGTTCAATTTAATCTTTAGCTTTCTTTTAGTTAATTGAGTTATTATACCATATGATTTTCTTGTCCATGTTAGTCCTTCCGCTGAAAAAAAGCTGATGTAGCAGACCACGTTGGTGCCACATTAATGCATCGATATCCATGTTGGTGCGACATTGTCGAGCTATTCCAATTCATTGTCGATGTTGAATAACCGAGTAAATAAAAAAATTTAAGAGCTCAAAAGACATTACAGCGTAGCGGTCTGTAATGAGTGAAAGGGATTAAGAATCCAGAGACGCCGGCGATGCCCCCGGCTATCGGCAAGGGTCGTATGCCCATTGCAGTTATCGCGTCGCCTCCCCTCAAATTTAAGACTTTCGCAACACAAAATCTACGTCGATCAAGGTTCGGGAAGTTACCACTACTAACAATGGATACTTGTCTTTGGGCAAATAATTTTATTACCTTAAAACATGGTACTAACTAATCTACTGAGACAAAAAGCTAACCGACAGTGGCACCATACTTACTAGTACATCTAAGAGTTATTAGAACTCACTAAGAATATATGACATACAAACATGTACTTGTATAGGCCAATTCTAATACTTTTTTTCCGTGTGAAATGAAACTTTTTAATAGGTTGAAATTGAAAAAAAGTAATTAGCAGATTTGTATACTTTCACTAAGTAGCTAAAATCATTTGTTAAAACACAATATAAAACGAAGGGAAAAATCGTAAACGAAAATTAAGCTAATACCTCTAACACTCAATGCATAATTCCTTAAACCTCTACCATTTGAAAATTCGAGTTTTTCATTTTAATTTTTTATTTTAGTTAAATTCTTTTTGTTTCACAAAAATCTAAGTTACTTACCGAAAAAAAAAAAACGAATGTTCACAAATTTATTTGTCTTCATCCCAACGCATTTCATACATCACCGTCGATGTGAGCAGCTAGTTAAAAATAAAATCGCCTATATCGATAATAATAGATGTAGGATGTGCAGAAAAAAAAAAACAATGATTTTAAAGATTATACATCCAATTTTCGTCATTTTCCGTAACATATTTATATTTTCATTTTTCTTTCGATAAGTAAAGTATGAATGTTTTTTGTTAGTTACTTTCATCTTGCAGTACAATACTCAACTAATCACTCAAGAAGGCTCCGTTTTTTGGCCTTTTCCTTTCTAATAAGTAGTAAAAAGTGAACACTGACCAAATGGCAAATGACAGGAGGGCCAATTCCTGTTACAAGCCCGGTGTTGTCAACAGAATGCATCAGGATTCCATGAAGAAGAACACAATATTGAGCCGACAACAACAAATGTGAAACAATATAGTAAGAAACCCTCGACTGTTAAATGTAATGAAGATGGCTATTATCCGTCAAAGCCATTTTACAACGACTAAGAGATGAGAAGCGGTCAAATAAGGAGAACTGTCTGTACATATAATCAGCTTGATAAACAGGTGGAGGATCTTGAAGAAACCTTTTATATGACAGACGACATGCAATGTTCAGTTTGAAAGCAGATTATTGTAACGCATGGCTACCTTGGTATCGGATTAGTAAAGTGGGCAAGTAATGAGATGAGTTCTTGCTAGGTGTCAGGAAAGAACCCTAGGAAATGGCCGACCTGGCTCTCGGTTTCGCGAGCGAAATCGAGAGAGCTCGACTGCATGTGCGTGCTGGGCTCGGTCAGCCTCGTAGCGTAGCTGTTGCTCACGTGCGATGTGAGCAAGCTATCCAAGCTTGTCCACTCATTGATGAACTGGGCACCGTCGTCGTCGTTAACGTTCTTGCTCCTCCCGTCATCGTACTCTTCGTGGGTCGACACGTAGTTGTTAGTTGTTGTTAAGCTCGTCGAGAGAGTCGGGCTATCGAGCTGCGGGAGCTCGCTGAGCTGACTGTCCCAGAGGGATTGATGATTCGAGACGGGCTCTTGACAGGGAGCGAATTGGTGCCGGCTGAAAGAGACGGCTTGGCTTGTGTCGGGGATAATTGAAGGGGGAGGCCGAGGATTATTGTAGTCTCGAACGTAGTAAGCATGATTCCATGCTTCGAACCCTTGTCTTTGGTTGGGGCAAGGCTTCTTGAATGCTCGGCACACGACCCATCCTTCATCCTGCAATACATTGAGTAAGTTAGGTTATGGATCATGAATTATATCAGAGTCTGGCAGAATAAAAATTAGATAGGTAAGTTTCTAATGTTTTCCACGCTGTTTTAGTGTACATGATAGACGTCTTCAATCAAACCCATTACGGATACTTCTTAAGTAGTTCTGATAATAACGTCTATCGCGGAGCAATAAATACCAGTCTTCTTAATGAAAGAATTGATAACTTGCCTGAGGTGGTGCATGTTCAGAGGTCTGGAGGCGATATTCATGCATGATCCAATCGGACTTCTGTCCATTAGGAGCGCGACCCCGATAGTAAACCAGGGTCTTCCTCATCCCTATGATCTTGTTCTTCGAGAGCACGGCCTTGTCCCTCCCTGTGGCCTTCCAGAACCCCGCCGCGGTGGCCCGGTTGGTGCGGGTTCCGGTCGGGTATTTCTTGTCCTTGTGACTGAAGAAGTACCACTCGCTCTGTTCCTCGTACCCTAGCTTGCACCTACCTGCACACGCGTTGAGAAACATGATCACTTCGCTCATGCTTGTTATGCGGAACATGATTGATCTATCTGAATTGCGTGAGGTATGCTATGATTATTGCTAGAATAGCAGGCGCTAAGTTGGCTAGAGGGCATGTAATTGGACCTCCCTTTCTCACGAGGAAGTCGTTCGTGTGACAGTTATATCATGCGACGTGTTGTTGAAAGTCATATGTGTCGCTCTTAGGTCCTACTATCAATCAACTAGTTAAAAAGTCCGACGAAAAATTGAAGCTGTGTTTTCCGATACCTTCGATGTCCCAAGGTTCCATTTTGTAGAGATCAAGCTCAGCTATGACATCTACATCAATCTTGATGGAGTTGATCTTTCTGCTGAGGTAGTAGCCCACGAGTTCTTCCTCTGTTGGATGGAACCTAAACCCAGGCGGTACACACGATTCCAACTCCATTGACGATGTTATCCTGCACTTAAAAGCCATATCTTTCGCTCCATGAGAGATGAAATCGACAATTCTGTTTGTATAGGATCAATCACTCAATA
Organism: Lenwebbia sp. NSW1173648; assembly: GCA_029784005.1. NCBI lineage: Eukaryota > Viridiplantae > Streptophyta > Magnoliopsida > Myrtales > Myrtaceae > Lenwebbia > Lenwebbia sp. NSW1173648. The sequence goes on along the minus strand of JARCGZ010000009.1, from coordinate 24,156,448 downwards.
ATGGTATGGTAGATAAAGCTAATCACATTGAAAGATCACATGGAAATATCCATATTGCTTATGTAAAGTAGAGAGCCTTCTAAAGATAAAGTTCTTCTAAAACTAAAGTATGTAAAACATGTTTCTCTTATGAATTGGTACATAAAATAAAAATTATGATCTCCCTTTGGCAAATGAAGAAGTACTACTGCCTATAGACTTGTCTATTGACCCATTGCATGTCAAGAACTTGCATGATTAACATTGGATCTCACAGAAAGAAACACAAGTTCACATATGATTCTTGTACTGTGATTGATTCTATCTATCGCGTCGTTCATAAAATGAGTCTATGTACGATACCAATGGACTTTTGCCTCATATTGAATGGACTGTGTTGAGAGACATTAACACATAGGGAAATCACTGAACAAGATGGAGAAACTCTTCATGAAGCCACATGCCTTGTAAAATTAAAGCTGGCAATTTTCACTCACGGAATAAGCTCTAGATCTCAAGAGAACTGAGCACGTAAAACTGAAATATTAACAATTCAAGAATCAACTCAATAGATCCTTTTGGAAAATACACTGACCCCTCTGTGTGTGTGTGTGTGTGTGTGTGTGTGTGTGTGTGTGTGTGTGTGTGTGTGTGTGTGTTGATGTTCTTTCCACTCCAAATTCTCATCAAGTTGTCATCAGAAAACAAGACTGGTTCCTGGGATTCTCAATCTCAGCTTCAGTTGGAAGCTGAACAAAAGGCATTAGGAAGTTGGTGAAGACAAAACAATGATGGAGGCACGTTGGTTTTGTGGTCCCATGGAATAGATAAATATATGAATGAAATGGCAGACCAATGACTGGGATCCACCAGATGACATGACAAGACCTCATCCTAAAAGCCAGAAACTGCTGTCTTAACAGCCTTTGGGTGCATGAACCTTTTTGCAAAACACATATAAGCGTGCGTGTGATTTCTATTACAATCTAATGTTAGGACAACAAAAGAAAAGTGGCCGCAAAGGTTGACCTTTTTCTGCCACAAAAGGGCATGTGTTGTTTGTGTTTTCTTTGAGTGCAATGCACTCCGAGTGCTAGAGCCTGGAGACGTACTTTTCCTCACCCACCATATACTTACTTAGATCCTTATACACCTTTTCCATCACTCCATATGTAGTATTAAATTACCCGAACACCTAACACCTACGTTTGTCCTCTCTTTAGCTCATACCTTCATTTTACTTTTTCAGAATCTTTTTGACATAACAGCAACAATGAACCCTTTCGTTTGAATAGCTGGAATGAGTTGAAGGAAGCTCGGTGGAGGTCATTAATGAACAATAGTAACACGGAACCATTGCTACCATGTGCTGCGCCCATGCATATGTGAATTAAGGAGACTTAAACTGTGTACAATTTAGGGTTTGCATGAATAAACGTTTCACAGAAAGAGTCTAATTCAGCCAGTTCATTGCACAGACTGATCAAGCACCAAGAACAAATGAAACGAAACATCTACGAAGCAAATTACGGCGCAGCAGCAACACACCCCACTTCAGAACCGGTGCTGAACACCGATGGATCTCGAAAACTCCCGGTTTCGTTCCGGGAGTAAAAAGAAAAGGAAATATGTGCAGCTAGCAGCAACCAATGCAAATGCAGCAAGAGATTATGGCACTCACAGTGAGATGCGGTCGTTTCTTTTTCGTGGTTTTTCGTCGTCGGGGAATCGGAGATCGTGTGGAGGAGAGTTGGCTTTTTCGCTTTTGGACAATATGTCGTTGGCACACAAGAAAGAGAGAGTGGATGTGTGTATATATACACACACATGTACAGGGGAAGGGTGAGAGAAGAGAGATGGAATTGATTGCGCGTGGGGTTGGCGGATAAAAAAAACATTGCAATCGAAAGGTGTTTGTTTGGACGGCGGGACACCCAAGTTTTTCACGCCACCTTCCCACCGTTATAGTGTGTTCTAAGGTTTTGTTTTCCACTGCATCACTCCCCTTTTAAGAAAAACAAAGAAGAGAAAAAATGAAAAAAAGAAGTTTGTTGGCTTGGCTTGGCTTTGGCTTTGGCCTTCGTGGATTATTACAGGAACGACAGACACATTAGTATATGTTGGATCGATCACTCCCAACAATCCAGCTCCCTTCCTCCCGCTCTGTCTCTGTCTGGTGCGCCGCCCTTTGGCATTCCTGGCCACTCACCGGCCACCACGTGGATTCCAGGTCCGAGTTCGCAGGCTGTGTCCCTTCGTGTGCTGTAGCATAGATGCATCTGGGGTGAGTCGGACGTTGCTCTCGGTGGCCGCATCGGAACGAGAGATCTTGAGGCATCCTAGTAGGGACAAGAGTAGAGTCACAAAGTAGATAGCTTCAAAATCGTACGGACTGAATAGTAAAACTTCATGTTGGAGTTGGCGAATACTTCGGGAACCCTTGTTTCTCACATCGGGTACGCCCACGTGAGCTTAGGGAAACTGAAGTGTTATCCAACGACATGTGACCCTTGCGCGCGGAATACGGGGGTTCGGGGGCAACGCCCCCGACACGGGTGCCCTGCTGTCCGGTCAGCGGGCGAGGGTTTGGGGGCAGCGTCTCCCGACGGGGGTTCCGCTGCCCGGTCAGCGGACGGCTGTCCCGCTCGTCGGTGAGCGGGCGGGGGTTCGGGGGCAGCGCCCCCGAAACCTCAACGGGTTTGGGCTTTTATTTAAGCTGGCCCGTATGGTATGGAATTAATGGGTTTCATATAGGTTTAGGTTTTGGGCCCGTTTGGGGCATATATATATTTTCTCGTTTTTGATCATTGTAACGAATTGAGTGGCTGTAAACCGAAACTATAGTGAAATCTCTTTGCAGGACGTAGCCCTATTCTGGGGTGAACCTGGGTAATCTCGTGTGTCGTCCAATTTTCTCTTTGATTTCTGTGTGATCATTCTGAATCGGTGTGCGATAAAACCCTTCACTTCCGTCCTTCGCCCAACATTAGAATTCGAGAACCCGCAGGCGTTGGGTGCTTTGGTTCTCTCTGATAGGAGACCAACCCGGCCTTCGGCCTCGCCGCACGGAAACACTCTACTTTGAACTTAGGTATATTAACATAATGCGATTGTAGTTGTCGTTCAAGTGAGATTCACGTGAATGAGTCGATGAGGATGGGCGACTCCTCGACCCACGGAGGGTCGTTCCCATCCCACAGCGGCGAGGATGGGTACGCGATCTGTAACCCAACCCTGTCTGGTGTCCGATATCCTTCTACTAGGGATGAGAGCCGAGGAGGCTGATCTATACCTATCGAGTCTAGGCACGTGAGACATTAACAGGCTATCAAAAAATGATGGGCTTAAATGCATGCTCGCAAAGAGAATTGTTCTTGTACGTCTGTTTACATGTGCTACAGTGCATGGCGACTTTACAGTATAAGCTAGTGATTGGGGGCATGTCTATTGCAGCTTATGATTCGTACTAACAATTTCTCTTCAAAAAGCCTTGAATATAGACAAAATTCTGTTGTGTAAGAGTCTAATTTTGGTCCCTGAAGTCGCACATTTCATCCAACTCCAGTCCTCGAACTTTTGACTCGATCATTTTGCCAAGGGGAAAGAAGGAAAAAAGGGTTAACTATTTCACAGCGAAACTTCAACCTAGCCATCGCCGCTTTAGCGCTTTAGAGTTCAGACAATCTTTTGTCAGAAAACTACCAAAAAAAATTCCTAAACCTGTTGCAATTGTGTTGAGTCAGTCCTTAACTTTTTTTTTTCCCCAACTTCTAAATCTTTTCACATTTTGCCAATTGAGTCCATATAGCCAATTTTGCTCAGGAATTGATGACATGGACGTCGGCCATTCTACGTGGCACTGCCTGTATTGACGTGACATTTTTTTTAATTTTTTATTGATTTTTTTTCCATCTTTTGTTCTTTTCTTTTTATTATTATTATTGATGGTCGGCAGGAGGCCGCCAGACACTGATCGAGACCTGGAGACCTCCGTTGGCCACTAGGCGAGGGCTCGCTGCCCACGGCTCGGCTGGGACTTCATGCCATGAAGCGAGCGCTCGCCCAATGGCTGGTGGTCTCCTACTGGCCATTAATAATAATAAAAAAGAAAAGAAAAGATAGAAAAAATAAAAAAAATCAACAAAAATAAAAAATTTCACGTCAACGCCGGTAGTGTCACGTAGGATGGCCGGCGTCCGTGTCATCAATTTCGGCAAAAATTGGGCGGATTGACTCATTTGGTACAAATACAAAATGTTTAGGTCTCAATTGAAAAGAAGAAGAAGACTAAATCAACAGAATCGCAACAGATTAAGACTTTTTTGGTAATGTTTGCATCATCACTAATTGCTAGACGACGAAAACAATACTTAGAGAGTCTTGAGCAATGTCGTTCTTCCCCTACCAGAATCTATTTTCTTGACCATGGTCCATCTTTCAGATAAGTTCAATGTAAGGAGCACATAAAGTGCTGATGCAGTCACACAAGCCGGACGATCTCGAGGGGTCCCAGTCCCACCTCATCAATGACCATGGACAATTCATTAATGTTAGCGGACCTTTCCTAATATAAATTCGAGGACATAATCTACCGACTTCCCCTTTTCTCACAATATCTTATTGCACCCTTGATGGCCATCTAGGTTTGTTTATAGACTAGAACATAGAGTCGGACGTTGGAGCTTGGCTTTCTCGTCGGATAAAAGCTTCATTACAGAGGTGCGCTTTGGGGTCACAATGACCTTTTAGTTTACTAATGAAACGAACCCAAGAACAACATAGAACAATACCATGTAATCCATTGGAGACGGCAAAATTGTCAAAAACAATCCTAAACTTTTTACATTTTTGTTAATTCAGTCTTAAACCTTTTAAGTTTGCCGACTCAATCCTAAACTTTTTCACATGTTGCCAATGCAATCCTATTGATCGGAAATCGCTGACGCGAATGCCGGCCTTCTTACGTGGCATCGCCGGCTGACATGGACAATATTTAATAATATTTTAATATTTTTTGAATAATTTTATTTATTTATATAGGTAAAAAATACAGAGAGAGAGGTTTGTGGGTAAAGCAAGGGTGGGTCGCGTGTAAAAAGGGGTTGCCTAGGATCTTGTGCGGAGATTCTGCAATCAAACTGAAGTTTGAAAGCGACCCTTCTCTCCTCCTCTTCTTCTTCTTCCTTGAAAGCTGAAAAGTGCGATTTGTTTATTCCTCACCCTTTCTATTTGGGACATTCTCTTCAGACAGAGGACACATATGACGTTTACCCATCTCCCGACCCGACCCGACCCGACCCGACCCGACCCGACCCGACCCGACCCCTAGTGTAGAACCTTTGCCTTGGGCATCATCCAAGACTAAGGCTCTATTTTACGGTATTCTGCTTTTTGACCTGTGATTCACGTACCTATGATTATGAACTACGGTAATTGCCAAGTTATGCATGTTAAGGAAAGACAAGGACTCGAACTAGGGAGGATCATCGTGGTTGCTGCATTAGCTCGCAGATGTGTGTTGAGTGTGCTTGAGTTTCCTCGATACTTAAGTTAGTTGGAGTACATATTAATCGGGCAAATGATCTCTCGCATTGCGTCAGCCCATGTCAATTGATGAATTGAATGTTTTCTCGAATGATTAGGATGATGAAAGTAAATACATGAACAAGACATGAAAGTCATTTTCCAAGTTTGTTGCTCCCTCCAATGATGACGTCCCTCCATTATTTCCTTCTTATCTTTCGTTTCCTTCTTCGCCTCGCCTCACCTTTTGTGACTACCGAAAGAAGGGTGGGAGAGCAACATATAGGATTCCATGGACCGTCGACAAGAGCATATAAGGTCACCATCGTGGACCTAATGGCCGGTTAGTGACTTGTTCATGTAATGGCTGGACGGTACCATGGATTGATAAATTTGATATGCTGAATTCTTCTCTCCTTTCACATTCATCATTGCCGTGATAATTGCCTCTTTATCCGGTATGTGAGCCACTAGTCTCTCACAGAAATTCACATCCTTTCGCATTTACAAAGAACTATCCGCATGAATTTAACTTGACCAAGTTCATAAAATAGGTTTTAGCTATTGGGTTTTTTGTTGGTTAACCGAACCCAAACTGAAACCGAAATTTGAAGCTTCTACTCACCGTGATCATAGCACGTCCTGAGTTCGGTAGGGGATCGAACCGACGAAAGGGTCGATTCGGTTCGCTTCGATCTACCAAACCGAACCCCGACCATATGGAATCGAGCTCACTCTATGGTGTGAACATGGTCCTGGGTCATTTGCCATTCAGATATCGAACAGCCACCAACGGAACATCCATAAAAACGGCGGTGGAGGGGGAGAGGTAGGGTATGCATCAATGACACCATAGATCACCCTCTTCATAATGAATAAAAAACCAAAAAAATAAAAAAAAACGTTAGGGTTGCTTTAATTAGCAAATAGACATAATCCAAGAGAGGGGGGACAGTGTAGATCACGTAAGTGGGGGGTATCTGGGGCGGTTTGTGGGACTTCCTCGAGAGAGAGAGAGAGAGAGAGAGAGAGAGAGAGAGAGAGATTGTGTTTTAACTTAACTTGATGGAGACTTCAGAAACCTTCTAGAGAGGAAAGAAAGATTGGGGAGGCTTATAAACAAGGGCTTCGACAATGACTCGTCTCCTTTTTTTCCTGGCATATCACATGGAATCGAGGGATCAATCATTGCCATTTGGGTCTTAATTCAGTTTTTGTCTTTGGTTATCCTAGTTTAGGCGTTATTAGTGAGAAGACAATCCATGTCTTTTGGTGGTTTTGCCTTAAATGACATGGGATGGCTCATTAACTTGTCCTCTTCTAGTTTGTGTCTTAAACAGCCATCACGTATATCTAAAGTATTGCAAGAGAGAACAGCAAGTAGTAAATTACCATTTGCTCAACTTTGGTGCCTCCTAAAATTAAAGCAAAAGTCTCGTGTATCTTTCCTTGTGACATCACATAAGGATACATATTTTTAAGGGACCGGAATCCTCTAAAGTCGAGGGATGAATCTATTACATCCTAATTTATGTTATTAAAGAATTGATACGTTACCACAATTTCGATCGAATGACTCACATTTATTCCGAAAGTAGGGAATTTAGATTTGGGTTTGGGTTGTGGTTTTACGAGTGGATTTTCTTCAAGGCTCAGTTTGTTTAACGAAAAATAATTTTCAAGAAAATATTTTTATTTTTATTTTTCGCCATTTAGTTCACAAAAATAAACTAGTCAAGAAAAACATTTTCCATTGATGGAGAAAGCACCTTCAAATGTGGGGAAAATGATTTCCTCTTTTTGAAGAGAGGAAATCATTTTACTTTATCTTTCCTCCCATCACTCCTTCACCTTCATTTTCCTTTAATTATTTTAAAAAGAATTCCAAATTTTTAATAATTTTTTTATTTTTTATTTTAAATAATTTTGTTTATTTTTTTCCTTTTATTTTTTCTTTTCCTTTATTTTTTTTCCCTTTTTCCTCGACTGATAGCCCGATCCTAAAATCGTCACATTTTTTGAGAAACAAACGGAGCCTAAATCTAAGGGCATTTTCGCCTTTTCGAGATCATTGCATCCCTTCATCTTAAGAGGATCTCAAACTATCAATCCTCTTTGGAAAATTTACATATGGTTTGTTTTGGGGGGTGGGGGTTGGAGGGAAGGTGAGTTATCGTGTTTGGGCTTTGAACCGGGATATGGATGCTGACTTTTGTGGAAATTTTTATTGGGTAGGTGTATTCGGTCAAACACGGGCCCCAGAAATAAGTTTGGGCCGGGTGGGCCATTCCGGGCTTTCGGGCTTCGGCGCAGAGACCACCCCCCATTCCGATCCATGTCGTTTCTCCGTCGTCATCAAACAAACAACTCAAGCGACCAGATGTAGGCAAAAATGTCTATTGCTGTCCACGAAGTGCAGTTTTCGCAGTGTCTTGTAACTAGGGGGTATTAAGTAAATAAGACGGTTACAAGACACCGTGCGAAGCACAGGTCCACTTAGCAAGAAGCCGAAGCTTTCTCTCTATATGACTTAAGGCGCGGGAGACTATTATACTTGCTTACCCAGCAACACGCTCCTAAGTTCCCTAGATATTTTTCTTTCCTGGAGAGAGTGAATACGAAAAGAACTTACATGAAAATCCCTCCATCATATCGAGGAGTTTCTTCCCGTCTCTCTTTGAGCCTTTTAAGGACCTGCTCAGATCCCCATCTAACAAACGACTCAAGCGACCAGATGTAGGCAAAAAAGGTCTATTTGCTGTCCACGAAGTGCAGTCTCCGCATAGCATGTGAAGCGTTACGTACCACAGGCACACAACACTCCACCGGATAGGGTTCCGAAAATGACGGGCGAGGGTCATTCACGTTCACCATTGGAACTTGCTTCAGGAAATGATTTGGTGAACCAGCTAAGTGAAAGCGACTTTCAGACAATTTTTTTTTTGGTCGAAAACTTTCAGACAAGTTCACGAGCTGTGTTCTATTGGGGACCAGTCACGCACACAGACGCCCATCAGCCAATCCAAAGAATCATCACAGCTGGGCTAAGCTCTAAGCTCACGCTATAGCGAGAAGCTTCCAAAAAAGCTTCGTCCTTTTTCTTCCCGTGCCCCTCATCCTCCTGAACTTTGCGTCGTGCGGTTGCATGTGATTCTCTGCCAAGCACAAGGACTCCAAGCCCTGTATAAAACCAGAGCCGCCTCCACACGCAGATCCTCTATCTTCCGTGCTCACAAGATGAAGACGAAGCTCGCTCTTCTTTTCGTCATCACCATCCTTTTGATCCAGGTACGTTCTTATCGAGGCGGTTCCAACAATCCCGTGAATCGTTTCTCCGATGAAGAGCGTGTAATTATTAGTCTACGATCGTCCAAAAGTGTCTGTTATTTCGATGATGTTCTTGGTTGTTATGAAGACTTCCACATGCCCCCGGTTCATCAACTCTCATATTTTGGTGTCCGCGTCATGTGCTTGTTCTAGGCTTTTGCAGAGGCTTCGTCGGCAACTGATGCCAGTCACGCTCTCGCCAGTGTGAGTTCAATCGCTGCTCCTTACTCCTTTCTAATATGATTCTTGTTATCCCTTTCAATAATTAAGAAGGGATTTTGTTGTTCTGCAGCAACCATACAGTATACTTGTTGCAGGCTTTTTCCCGAACATCTTCATAATTAATTAACGAAATATGTTTTCATGATCGACAACAATTTACGTCCAAATATTTTTCGTGAAAGTATTTTTTCGTTTTCAAATTATTCATTTTTCACGAAATAAACGCACTCGTAAGGCTTGACGGGAGTGTCTTTTGCTTCGATCACCATTTGCAGATGAACGGAGGAGGGAGTGGGAATACCGACATTGACAAACGATATAAACATCATCCTCGCAAGATCAGTAAGTTTGATGGCGTCCATAAGCCCAATACCATTTACTTTGAAGATGTGTATAGCTGGAAATGCATCAATGTCTGTGTAACCCCAGTTGAAATATATTGGAATTTTTTTTTTGGTGAAAATTGGCTCTTTAACCATTGTTGTAGCTCACCGTATGTGAAACCGTTAAAAGAGAAAACGTATATGCATCATTACCAGAACATACATAGCTAGATAACTAAAGCATTGCAGCATTTCTGTAAGGAACACCCGTCAGTCGGACAGTTTTGTTTCCACAAGCGGCCTTGAGGTCATAACATGTACACATTTGGGGTAATAAGACTTTCCCTAATGTGATTAGGGCGCAATGACCCGTCTATAGGTCCTAACTGCGTGGTACAATACGTACATCCGCGTTTGCGCAATCTGATTTTGCTGGTTTTGTGACGTCTTGAACACAGATTGCGGCTACTCTTGTGCGAGGAGATGCAGCAAGTCGTCGCGCAAGAACGTGTGCCACAGAGCGTGCAAGACGTGCTGCGCGAGGTGCCACTGCGTGCCGCCCGGGACCTATGGCAACAAGAGCGCCTGCCCTTGCTATGCCAAGCTCAAGACCCACGGAAACAGACCCAAATGCCCTTGAAATAGCAGCTCTCAACGTGTTTGTTCTTTGGTTTTACCCAATTTAATGTACTTGATGTGTAATGATGTGAGTTGAGTTCTCCCTGATTTGTGCGTGCTTTTGTTTAGCTGGGAATTATCTGCTATTTGAATGATGATGCCATCAATAATAAAAATCGACCTTCTTATTAGTCCTTGTGCTGTACTATATGGCCCATTGATGCTCCTCCCGGTTTAGAATACATGTTAGTGATATATGGAAGATATTCCTTAGCTCTCCCTTAGACTCTTCATATCTATCGTGATAGGGCACATATCTCGTTTAATTGTGCATATCCTTAATTAATTATATACCTCATTTACTCTTTATCGTGAAATATACAGAAATGACACAATTTCCTTTTTTAGTAACCGAGTTAGGCAAATCCTAAGGGAATTCTGAGTGCATCGGGTGCACATTGTACCCGGTGCAGTCCTCGCATATCGTGCACAATACATAGCAAAGTCTGAAACCAAGTGGGTTTATGTTTTGTCCCATAATCCCCCAATATTATACATGTAATGATATGTCATATCTATGTACTTTTTTTTTTTTTCAGTTGGATTTTTTTAAGCAAAAGAAATCTTCTTCATAATCACTATAATTCAAGAAATGTCTTTTATCATTTGGCTATAGGACGATTTAAGTTATTCCTTAATTAATTTTGTACTAATAATCAGAAGTACAAGACATATCATATATGATATATCAATTTAAGCATATTGAAATTAGTAATCACACATTTTTAGGTTTAATACCTAAAAAAATCCGTAACTTTAGCATCTATCTCAATTATATTCAAAATTTCTTTTTGTCCCATAAAAAACTCTAAACTTTTACTTTTGTCCTAATTCTACTGGCCAAATACAAATTTTTTTTTTTTTAAAAATAAACCCAACTTTAGCAATAGTCCCAATTATATCCATTTTTTTTTGTCTCATAAAAAACCCTAATTACTTTTGTCCCAATTCTACCACTGTCAGCCTTCCGTCCATAATCATCGATAGTTAATCCTACGTAGCTCGAATTTTCTCGCCGAACTTACCAATGAATCTTTGAAATTCGAAAATAGCAGGTTTCAGGACGACGAGATTTAAAATCGTTTGTCCAAATAATCAGATCTCTACGTTTAGCCGTTCTTTGGGTTGTCGAGTACCGGGGAGAATCTGAAAAGCATTGTCTTGAGTGGCTATGTATGTCCCGGCAATGTGTAGGGGAAGCAGACAAGATAAGAGAAGTTGGAGGGTTTTTTCATGGCAGCTTTGTTGAGGTGTAATTCATTAACGACGTGAAAATGCCACGTAGGATTAATTAACGATGATTATGGATGGAAGGCTATCTGTGGTAGAAGTTGGGGGCAAAAGTAAAAGTTGGGGGCTTTCTATGAGACAAAAAAAGTGTTGGATATAATTGGGATAGATGATAAAGTTGAGGTTTTTTTTTTTTGGGTATTAAGCCGGTAGAAATGGGACAAAAGTAAAAGTTAGGGATTTTTTATGTGACAAAAAAAAGTTTGGATATAATTGGGACATATGCTAAAGTTAGGGTTTTTTGTTGGGTATTGGGCCCACATTTTAATCTATTTTCTTGAATTATAACTCCTCGTAATTTTGCAACCGTAACGAAATCGCATTCCGAAAAAGCACATACACGAAAAATATCTATCGAATTTCCATACGTCACAAAATTAGTGACCTAATCGAGATTTCACAACATCATCCAAAAATCCAGGTGAATTAGTTATATCCTTATATCCTAAATGTTATGAACAAATTAGAAAATTCTGCATGTCACAAGTTTTCTCTTCAACAGATCGAACCGAAACTGGTTCTCTACCATTGGTTGAGCCGATCGGTGATGTCTTCATTAAGGCACATCACCTTGAGTTTGACGGGACGTGGGATTCTCCATATCATCTTTAATTCTCCATATCTATCATGATTGTGTATAAAGCTCCGTTGAATGTGCATATCCCAATTAACCTGCAATTTATATTATAATGCTGGTCATAGTCAATTTGTAAGTACTATAACTAATATACAAAATTTTACACAATTCTCTATCTCGCATATTCTTTGCAGGAGTATCGCATGATCTTTTACTGCCAAAATTTGTGAAATGCCACTTAGAGGCTTAAATGTCATCTTATTGACTTTTTCCTCTTATTTCCATTTATTTCATTGCCACTCAGCTAGAAAAAATTTGTGTCCAGTTTTGTCCTGGAGATATCTTTCCCTATAATCCTTCTTCGACAATTTTTGTCGCTGTTACCTTTTGAAGTCCATAATGCCAAAACTAGGTGAACTTGATGAGTATAAATCACTGCCCATCTCTCCATTTTTTCATGTACTTCTCCTTTAGCTTATTTCAAGGTTTATACTCTCTTTATCTCTCTTTGCCATGGCTGTTTACGAGGTCTTTCTCATGTTGGCTATGGCCATGGTAGTTTCTGCTATAGACGGTAATTGGTACGATGCGCGAGCAACCTTTTACGGCGACATGAGTGGTGGAGAAACCATGCGTAAGTAAAATCTCTTGGCCAGGAGAAAGAAAGAAGAGCCTTGCCCTAATCTTATTATCCCTTCTTGTATTCCTTTGCGACGACCATATACAGATGGATAATTAGGCTATTTGATGTCCCTAACGTTTGTTGATATGTTTCTCCTTCGTATTGATTACTTGCAGAGGGAGCGTGTGGATATGGCGATCTTTTCAAACAAGGATATGGACTAGCAACAGCGGCGCTAAGCACTGCCCTTTTCAACGCCGGACTTAGTTGCGGCGCCTGCTTCGAGATCTACTGCAACAACGACCCGCAGTGGTGCATTCCGAAGGCCGGCTCGATCATAATCACCGCGACAAACTTTTGCCCTCCGAACTATGCTTACCAGGGCTCCTGGTGCAATCCTCCGCAAAAGCATTTCGACCTTTCTATGCCAATGTTCACGAAGATCGCGTACTATAAGGCCGGTGTCGTCCCCGTCCGCTATCGCCGTGTCTTGTGTTCCAAGCAAGGAGGAGTCAAGTTCGAGATTAAAGGAAACCCGTACTGGACACTCGTGTTAATTTATAACGTCGGCGGTGTCGGAGACGTGAACGCCGTGAAGATCAAGGGCTCAAACACACAATGGATTGCTATGACTCGTAACTGGGGGCAAAACTGGCAGACTGGAACTGTTCTCACGGGGCAAAGCTTGTCATTCCAAGTAACCGTGAGTGACGGAACTACGGTAGAATTTGATAATGCGGCGCCTGCTGGGTGGCAATTTGGGCAGACATATGACGGGGTAAAGAACTTCTAGTTCGCCCATTTTCATTCCAATGCTTGTATTACGTTGTTTAAAGGGATTGATGGGTTGATTTCAAGTTCATTTTTCCATTTGTAAGAGAGTTATTGAATAAGTTTGATTCCTAGTTAATGCCATCCATCGTCTCCTTTTTCACTTTCCATCGTCTGTCTTAATTCCTACTGTCAATCAAACAACTTCATTTCGATTTCGATTAGTCTATCGGTCGAAAGTTCGTGACAAAACCCTGTTTTTTCCAAGTCATGCATTGGTGAAAAAATTGGCGGAGACTATCATGATTGATTTTAACTAATGTTATAATATCACTATCTTGTCAAAATCATAAATGCCTCATTTACTTACTCTTAATTAGGTTGCTACTTAATGGATTGCTTGATAAAATTTGAGTACTATGAGAAAGACCAATGGGGGAGATCAATTCCAAGCCCATTTACTAATCTCAGCGGTTGAAAAGATGCGAACGAAAACTCGAATGGGAGATTCAAACAGAAAATATTTTGCACTCGACAACGCGAGGAATCAAGATCCTTGTGCTATATCTCTTCTTGCCATTTTAACAAATCCGCATTTTACTTGCATATGATTGTACGGATATTCTCTTGTAGAAAATTATTCACAAATTGAATGGTTCCTCAAATTTTCAGAAAATTTAACTAATTAGGTGGTAACATTCTTATCTTAAAGCTGTGCTACCAAAACGCATCTTTAATTAGTGAAAATTACCAAAAAAGTCCTAAAAGCTATTGCAATTGTGTCAATTTAGTCCGAATTATTTTTGCCAATTGAGTCCTAAACTTTTTGCAATTGTGCCCATTTAGTCTATTTGTCCGGCAGGCGCTGACGTGGACAATTCTTAATAATATTTATATATATATATATATATATCGAATTTAATTATTTTTTATAATATTTTTCTATCTTTTTTTCTTTTCTCTTTTTTTGGGGTTAGAGCCGGTGAGGGCTCACTGGCCGGCGAAGGTCTTTGGCCCTAACCCAAGAAAAAAAGAGAAAAGATAAAAAAGACAAAAACATTATTAGAAAATAAAAAGTAATTAAAAATTTGCGAAAAAATATTATTAAAAATTATGTACGTTAGCGCCAGCCGGCGAAATAGACTGAATTGGCACAATTGCAAAAGGTTTAGGACTTAATTGGCAAAAAAAAAAAAATTAAGACTGAATTGTCACAATTGTAATAGGTTTAAGACTTTTTTGGTAACTATCCTCTTTAATTATGAAAGCTGTAAACTTTATCTAGGGTATCGACAAACCAAGGATATTGCGAATTCTAAGAAGGTTTAATGTGTAAGGATGTTCTCTCTTATAGAAAACTATTCTCACATGGAATGGTTCCTTAATTTTTCATAGAGCTTAATCAATTAGGTGGCAACATTCTCATCTTCAACCTGTGCTACCATATCATACATTTAATTACGAAAGTTGTAAACTCTGTCTAGGGTTTCGACAAACCAAACTTTGCAGGAGTATTGCATGATTTTTCCTGTACTTGCCAAACTCTGTGAACAGCCAGTACTGATATCGTTTCGTATTACCATTCATATCCCCGCCATTCAGCTAGATATAATTTGTGTCCAGTTTTATCCTGGCTTTATCTTTCCATATAATCCATCTTCGGCAATTTTTATCTCAGTTTCCCTTTGAAGTCCATAATACCAAAATTGGGCGAAGGTGACGAGTATAAATCACTGACCATCTCTCCATTGTTTCATGCACTCCTTAGCTTATTTCGACGTTTTACGCTCTTTATCTCTCTTTGCCATGGCTTTTTACAAGGTTTTTCTCATATTGGCTATGCCCATGGTAGTTTCGGCTATAGACAGTAATTGGTACGAAGCGCGTGCAACTTCCTCCGGTGACATGAAGGGTGGAGACCCCCCATGCGTAAGTACAATCTCTTGGCAAGGAGAAAGAAAGAAGAGCCTTGCCCTAATCTTAGTATCCCTTCTTGTAATCCTTTGCGAGGACCATATACAGATGGATAATAAGGTGTTGACACCAAATAATAAAGAGTTACCGAATGGACTTTAGTATCACCATATCCCGAAAATCGGTAAATCGGGAATAGTAAGCTACTCTGAGAAGTTCGGTAAGTTGTCTGCAACATACCGAAATGTCTAGAAGTCTAAACCCGATATTCGGGAAGTAAGAGAACAGGGCCATTGATTTTCAAAATTCGGTAAGATTCTGGACATACCGAAATTATAAAGGGTCAGCAGTAAGAGGAGTATGAAGTCAAAAGGAACCGAAGGATAGCCAAACTAGCCATGACAGCAAGAAGTTACGAGCAAGAAATCCGGATAGTGGATGCGAACAGTTCACGGCAGTTGCTGGAAATGATTCAAATTCAAAGCCATATTGACAGTTAAAGATCAAGTTTTGGCGGATCAAACGTGGGCAAATGGGAAGTTATTGAAGGCGCCAAGATTCAGAGTTTGAAAGCAACAAAATAACCGACAAACGGTTATGGAAAGCCAAAGAATAACAAATAATCGAAAGAGAGGAGAAAAGAGACAGATCAACACACATAAAAAAAAAACTCAAGTTTTCTGCACTTTAACTTCCATGTACTCTCTTTTCCAGCATTTACAGTTTCTGCAACTCCAGTTTATTATCAAGCTTTCTACTGCTTTCATAGGAGTATTGTAACGTAGCCTGAACCCTTGTTGATCTCAAATCCACATTCGATCCATTGAATTCCTACCCATTTCATTTCTATCTGTATTGCTTCACCGTTCTCACTAAAATTTCCCTTCGAGAGTTAAGCCGCAGAACCCCTTTTAATAAAAACCGAAGACGAGATTTCGGTGAAAGATTTTCCTTGTTGCAAAAACGAGCGAACATAAGGCTATTTGATGTCCCTAATGTTTGTTGATATGTTTCTCTTTCGTGATCATTACTTGCAGTAGGGGCTTGTGGATATGGAGATATTCTCAAACATGGATATGGAATAGCTACGGCAGCGCTAAGCACAGCACTTTTCAATGATGGACTTAGTTGCGGGGCTTGTTTCGAGATCTATTGTAACAATGACACAAAGTGGTGCATTCCGAAGGCCGGCTCGATCATAATCACCGCAACAGACTTTTGCCATCCGAACTACACTAAGATGGAGGACGTCTGGTGCAACCCTCCACAAAAGCATTTCAACCTTTCTATGCCAATGTTCACGAAAATCGCGTACGATAAGGCCGGAGTCATCCCCATCTGCTATCGCCGCGTCTTGTGTTCCAAGCAAGGAGGAGTGAAGTTCGAGATGAGTGGAAGTCCGCACGTTACAATTGTGCTAATTTATAACGTCGGCGGTGCCGGTGACGTGAACGCCGTGAAGATCAAGGGCTCAAACAACCAATGGATGGCTATGACTCGTAACGGGGGCCAAAGTTGGTTGATTGGAACACTTTTGATGGGGCAAAGCTTGTCGTTTCAAGTCACCGTAAGTGACGGGACCACAATAGAATTTGATACTGTGGTGCCTGCTGATTGGCTATTGGGGCAGACATATGAAGGGGGGAAGAATTTTTAGTTTGACCGTTTTA
This sequence comes from Lenwebbia sp. NSW1173648, assembly GCA_029784005.1. Lineage (NCBI taxonomy): Eukaryota > Viridiplantae > Streptophyta > Magnoliopsida > Myrtales > Myrtaceae > Lenwebbia > Lenwebbia sp. NSW1173648. Next base: position 24,139,552 of record JARCGZ010000009.1, on the reverse strand, counting down.
AGTGCTTGTATTTTGTTGTTTAAAGAGATTGATGCGTTGATTTCAAGTTCAATTTTCCGTTTGGTAGAGAGTTATTCAATAAGTTGATTCCTAGTTAATGCCATCATCCATCGTCACCATTTTCACTTTCCATAGTCTGTCATTCCTACCGTCAGTCAAACAACTTAGGAAAGTTCATGATATATCCATGTCTTCTCTAAGTCATACATTAGTGAAAAAAATTATTTGATGTTATTTGTTCACCGCCATTATCATTATGAAAAAATTATAAAAAAAGTCGACGAGACAGAACTTTGGATAGAAGAAGAGCACCAACGGGGCCTATATAATATCAGCAACAAAGAATATAGTGCTTTTTTGGCTCACCACCGAGGAAGAATCTAACTTCCAAGGATACAGATGCCGGGATAGATATTTGCTCACACAAAGACAAATATTATATATTCTTAATATTCAAGTCATTGTCTTACATTTGAGATTTCGCCACTTTATATAGAGGAACTACTACATAGGAAATTGATAAAGCATTAAAGACACATGAACTACCTAATATTAATGACATAGAAACTGGAAAGCACAATAAAGACCTAGGAACTAGAAAACACATTAAAACATTTGGAAACTAGAACTTTGACTCTTGAAACCTACAACTTCTTTTGTTCACCATCCTTGGTAGCCAAATAGTCATCATTGAAGATCACCAAACATTGATAGAAATCGATGAGAACAACCTCCAGTCATTAAGTAGTCGCATAGGGAGCCTCGAAATCGATAATAAACTTGTATATCGACATCTTAGTAGCCAATTGACAATCCTGAAATCGACAACTTGACCATCAAATCGACAACTCTCTAGCGTAATTGACATATTCAACGTGAACTTGTCGACCAGGTCCGATGCTCCCGCATCAACGGGGCCTATATAATATCACCAACCAAGGATATAGTGCTTCTTTGGCTCACCACCGAGGAAGAATCTAACTTCCAAGGATACAGATGCCGGGATAGATATTTGCTCACACAAAGACAAATATCATATATTCTTAATATTCAAGTCATTGTCTTACATTTGAGATTTCGCCACTTTATATAGAGGAACTGCTACATAGGAAATCGATAAAGCATTAAAGACACACGAACTTCCTAATATTAATGACATAGAAATTGGAAAGCACAATAAAGATCTAGGAACTAGAGAATACATTAAAACACTTGGAAACTAAAACTTTGACTCTTGAAACCTGCAATTTCTTTTGTTCACCATCCTTGGTAGTCGAATAGTCATCATTGAAGATCACCAAACATCCATAGAAATCGATGAGAACAACCTCCAGTCATTAAGTAGTCGCATAGGGAGTCTCGAAATCGACAATAAACTTGTATATCGATATCTTAGTAGCCAATTGACAATCCTGAAATCGACAACTTGACCATCGAATCAACAACTCTCTAGTGCAATCGACATATTCAACGTGAACTTGTCGACAAGGTCCGATGCTCCCGCATCATCATGCTATTTGAAATCCGCAATATACTTGTATATGATTGTACGGATATTCTCTTGTAGAAAATTATTCACACATTGAATGGTTCCTCAAATTTTCAGAAAATTTAACTAATTAGGTGGTAACATCTTATCCGGGAGAATTAGCAAAAAAATCCTAAACCTTTTGTATTTATGCTAGTTCAGTCCATCCGGTTAACTTTGGCTGGCCGGCGCTGATGTGATACTGCCGGCGCTCACATGGACTTTTTAATTTAATAATTTATTGATTTTTTTTTTGGTCTTTTTGCCTTTTCGTTTTTTCCCTCCACTCAAAGCCAATGAAGGTTTGGACGCCCTCACCGACACTGAGCGAGGGCGTTACGGCCCCTCACGTTGATCTGGCGAGGGCCGCGACGCCCTCACTAGATCTGGCCAGGCAAGGACGCCACGGCCCTCGCTGGCCTAAGTGGAGGAAAAAAAAAACTAAAGAAAAGAAAAGAAATTCAAAAATTATTAAATATTATTTTAAAAAGTCCACGTCAACGTTGGCAGTGCCACGTCAGCGCCGACCACCTAAAATTGCCCGAATGGACTGAATTGACACAAATGCAAAAGGTTTAGAACTGAATTGTCAAAGAAAAAAAAGTTTAGGATTGAATTGACACAACTGCAATAGGTTTATGACATTTTTGATAATTTTGCCCATCTTATCTTCAAGCTGTGCTACCAAAACGAATCTTTAATTATGAAAGTGTAAACTCTATCTAGGTTTTCGACAAACCAAGTATATTGCTAATTTTAAGGAAAGCTGTAAACCCTATCTAGGGTTTTGACAAACCAAACTTTGCAGGAGTATTGCACGATTTTTCCTGTACTTACCAAACTGTGGGAACAGCCAGTACTGATATCCTTTTGTATTACCTTTTATATATCACTGCCATTTTGCGTGCAGTTTTATCTTGGTTTTAGATTTCCATATAATCCAGCTCTGGCAATTTTTGTCTCTGTTTCCTTTTGAAGTCCATAATACCAAAATTGGGCGAAGGTGACGAGTATAAATCACTGGCCAGTTCTCCATTGCTTCACGTGCTTCTTCTTTAGCTTATTTCAACGTTTCACGCTCTTTATCTCTCTTCGCCATGGCTGTTTGCAAGGTTTTTCTCATATTGGCTATGTCCATGGTAGCTTCTGCTCTAGACAGTAATTGGTACGATGCGCGTGCAACTTTCTACGGTGACATGAGTGGTAAAGAAACCATGCGTAAGTAAAAATCTCTTGGCAAGGAGAGAGAAAGAAGAGCCTTGCCCTAATCTTATTAACCCTTCTTGTATTCCTTTGCGAGGACCATATACAGATGGATAATTAGGCTATTTGATGTCCCTAATGATTGTTGATATGTTTCTCTTTCGTGTTCATTACTTGCAGAGGGAGCCTGTGGATATGGAGATCTTTTCAAACAAGGATATGGACTAGCGACGGCGGCGCTGAGCACGGCCCTTTTCAACGACGGACTTAGTTGCGGCGCCTGCTTCGAGATCTACTGCAACAACGACCCAAAGTGGTGCATTCCGAAGGCCAGCTCGATCATAATCACCGCGACAAACTTTTGCCCTCCGAACTACTCTAAGACGCAGGACGTCTGGTGCAACCCTCCGCAAAAGCATTTCGACCTTTCTATGCCAATGTTCACGAAGATCGCGTACTATAAGGCCGGAGTCATCCCCGTCCGCTATCGCCGCGTCTTGTGTTCCAAGCAAGGAGGAGTCAAGTTTGAGATTAAGGGAAATCCAAACTTCACCCTCGTGCTAATTTATAATGTCGGCGGTGCCGGAGACGTGAACGCCGTGAAGATCAAGGGCTCGAACACCCAATGGATTGCCATGACTCGTAACTGGGGCCAAAATTGGCAGACTGGAACTGTTTTGACTGGGCAAAGCTTGTCGTTTCAAGTCACCGTAAGTGACGGGACGACATTAGAATTTGATAATGTGGCGCCTACTGGGTGGCAATTCGGGCAGACATATGAAGGGGGAAAGAATTTCTAGTTGGACCATTTTCATACAAATGCTTATCTTTTGTTGTTTAAAGGGATTGATGCGTTGATTTCAGGTTCATTTTTCAATAAATTTATTCCTAGTGAATGCCATCATCCATCGGCTCCATTTTCACTTTCCATTAGTCTGTATATTTCCTATTGTCAGTCAAACAACTTTGGAAAGTTCATGATATATCCATTTTTTTTCAAAGTCATGCATTAGTGAAAAATGGTTGGAGATTGCTGGTTTTCCACCATTATCATTATTATCATCATCCGAGGCTTATGATCGAAAAAAGAACGATGTCATGATTCGAACGTTTGGATGGGGGAAAATTGGTTTAAGTTCTCCGAACTCCTTTTTTTCCCTTTAGCTTTTAAAGCTAATTTTTCTAAGTCGAATCCTTGGCTAGAGTTATGATCCGTTTGTTTCATTGAAAACTGATATTATGAATACTATTTTTCTAAAAATGTTCACTTGAAATTTTTTCATTATCGACAATAATCTATGTCTAAATATTTTCGTGGAAGTTGAAAATATTTTTTTGTTAATTTATTTTGTAAGCGATACAAGCGATCATATTTCGGAAATATATTTTTCAAATCATTTATTTTCTGCGATACAAATGAAGGCGTCCAAATGGAGATGCATGGCCATGATATGAGATGGATTCGGACTAGGACTACTTGCATCGTTAAACTGTACTTATTCTTTTCAATGTCGCAAATATCAGAACCCCATTGTTGTTGGTGATTTCACTTAGGGTGCATTTGTTTTGCGAAAAAATGGATGATTTGGAAGACATTTTCTTAAAAATAATCACCTATATCGCTAACTTAAAATATTTTCATCAGACAAGAAAATGTTTAGACTTGGATTTTTGTCGATAATGAAACGATATTTCATCTAACTAATTATTTCAAATGATATAAGCGATCATTTTTAGAAAAATATTTTTCAAATCATCCATTTTCCGCGAAACAAACGTAGCTTTAGTCTCACTGGTGAATTACTTGCTTCTAGGAGATGTTGCGGTTTATGTAGACATTCATATGCAAATAACCGTGATTGTATCATGTCAATAGAGTTTTATATTGGCAAAAAAATAGCAAAAGGAAAGAAAAAGGGGGTTAAGTATAGATTTAGTCCTCTAAGATTCAGAGTATGTGCAATTTGGTCCTCTAACTTTTCATTGTGCAATCAAGTCCTCTAACTTTTTGGATTTATATCAATTTGGTCCTTAAGTTTTTTTTTGCGCAATAATCATTTAAATTTCTTAATTTGTGCAATTGTTTTGTTTACTTGCCATAACTAATATTGTCAAATTAGGATTTATTTTTTATTAATTTTCCCATTTGTTTTCAACTGATTCGGCGGTTGGTGGAAAGAATTTAGGCAGACATATGATGGCGGAAAGAATTTCTAGTTGGACCATCTTCATTCTAGTGCTTGTATTATGTGATTTTGGGGATTCATGGGTGATTTCAAGTTCATTTTCACATATGTATGTAAGAATTCAATAAGTTGATCCGGAGTTAATGCCATCCATCGTCTCAATTTCACTTTCCATTGTCTATTTGTAAGTATGGAAATGCCCTTATGAGTGAAAAAATAATGCCTGGGATAATGTGTTTTCTACCATTATTGTTAGAGAAAAGCCATCCTACTATGTCCACGACATATTTACCCTAATTTTTTTTTGCCATTAAAACCCCCAAAGGGATAAGCACACCACTTAAAACTTGTCAAATTGATGCAATCAAGTCCTTCCGTTAACATCGTCAATTTGTTTAAAGGAAAATGCTGAGTATCATTTCTAAATTAATTTCCCTTTCCTACTTGACATTTTTTTAAAATTATTTTCTTAGAAACTTAAAAAAAAAAAAATTTAATTTAATTAAAAAACACTAGAAAAAAGAAGAAGAAGAAGGTGGGGCAAGGATTATGCCCATCTCAAACATGAAATATTTTGCACTCGCTGACGTGAGGAATCACATTGTACTAAGTGCCTAATCCTCTCACACATTTGATCACGTTTTCATCTTCTTGATGATATTGTAAACCAAGCATGCAAGCCGACGCCGATTGCAAGAAAGGAAGGAGGAGCTGAGGACATATATTCACTAAAGTAAAATATCCTCCCTCTGTTTTTTATTTTATTTTGGGGGTCAGAAAGTATCCTCTCTTTTGACCATTGTGAAATAAGTGTTTCTAATTCTGACAAAAAAAAAACATTAATAAGTGGTTTCTAATTTAGATGAATCCAGACCCTTCGTTCTATATCTCTTCTTGCCATTTTAACAAATTCGCAATATCCTTGTATAGAATTGTAAGGATGTTCTCTTATAGAAAATTACTCACACATCGAATGGTTCCTCAATTTTTCGGAAGGATTAGCTAATTAGGTGGCAACATTCTTTTCAAACTGTGCCACCCAGACACATTTATTTATGGGAAGAGATTCCCAAGAAAGTCGTAAACTTATTGTACATATGCCAATTCAGTCATAAATCTTTCAATTTGGCCAATTTAGTCATAAACCTTTCAATTTGCCCAACCCAATCCTAAACCTTTTAACAATTTGCCAATTAAGTCTTGAACCTTTCAATTGTGCCAATTTAATTCTAAACTTTTTTATGATTTGCCTATTTAGTCCTACGACCAATTTTGGCAGGAAAATCATTGACGTGGCGGTTTAGTCAGCGTCGGTCGCCTTACATGGTATGGTCGGTGCTTACGTGGACAATTTTTGGAATTTCTTACTCTTAAAAAAAATTCTGAATTGTTGTTTTTTTTCTTCTATTCGTAAAAAGAAAAAGAAAAAAAAATAAATTCGAGAAAAATTAAAAAATCAAAATGATTGTGAAAATTGTCCACGTCGGAGCCTACCATGTCACGTTGGACGGCCGGCACTGACTGATGTCAGCGGTTTCTGGGAAAAATTGGCCGGAAGAACTAAATTGACAAATTGTCAAAAGGTTTAAGACTAAATTGGCAAAACGTCAAAATGTTGAGGACTAAAATGGCACAATTGAAAGAGTTAGGAATGAATTGGCACATTGTTAAAATGTTTAAGACTGAATTGGTATAAGTGCAATAGGTTTAAGATATTTTTTGGCAATTTTTCCTTAATGACGAAAGCTATAAACTCTATCTAGGGTTTTGGCAAACCAAGTATATTGCAAATTTTGAGAAGGTTTTATTTGTAAGGATGTTCTCTTATAGAAAAATGTTCATATATTGAAAATGGTTCCTCAATTCTTCTGAAGGTTTAACTAATTGGGTGGCAACATTCTCATCTTCAACCTGTGCTAATAATTGCGAAAGCTGCAAACCTTATCTAGGGTTTCGACAAACCTAATCTTGGCTGGAGTATGGCATGGTTTTTCCTGACCGAACTCTGTGAATAGCCAGTACGAGAATTGAATTCCATCGTATTGATATCGTTTTGTATTACCATTTATATCACCGTCACTCAGATAATTTGTGTCCAGTTTTATCCTGGCCTTTATCTTTCCTTATAATCCATCTTATTCTCTGGCAATATTTGTAACCTTTCCGTATAAATTATCTTTGGCAATTTTTGTCTCGGTTACCTTTCGAAGTCCACAAAACCAAAATTGGGCGAAGCTGACGAGTATAAATCAGTGGCCATCTCTCCATTGTTTCATGTACTTCTTCTTTAGATTTTTTCAACGTTTCATGCTCTTTATCTCTCTTTGCCATGGCTGTTTACGAAGTTTTTCTCGTATTGGCAATGGCCATGGCGGTTTCTGCCATAGACAGTAATTGGTACGATGCGCATGCAACTTTTTACGGTGATATGAGTGGTGCAGAAACCATGCGTAAGTAAAAATCTCTTGGCAAGGAGAGAGAAAGAAGAGCCTTGCCCTAATCTTATTATCCCTTCTTGTATTCCTTTGCGAGGACCATATACAGATGGATAATTAGGCTATTTGATGTCCCTAATGATTGTTGATATGTTTCTCGTTCGTGTTCATTACTTGCAGAGGGAGCTTGTGGATATGGAGATCTTTTCAAACAAGGATATGGACTAGCGACGGCGGCGCTGAGCACGGCCCTTTTCAACGACGGGCTTAGCTGCGGCGCCTGCTTCGAGATCTATTGTAACAACAACCCGCAGTGGTGCATCCCGAAGGCCGGTTCGATCTTTATCACCGCAACAAACTTCTGCCCTCCGAACTACACTCCGCGCAAACCGGACGCCTGGTGCAATCCTCCGCTAAAGCATTTCGACCTTTCTATGCCAATGTTCACGAAGATCGCGTACTATAAGGCCGGAATCATTCCCATCCGCTATCGCCGCGTCTTGTGTTCCAAGCAGGGAGGAGTCAAGTTCGAGATTAAGGGAAATCCGTACTTTACCCTCGTGTTAATTTATAACATCGGCGGTGCCGGAGATGTGAACGCCGTGAAGATCAAGGGCTCGAACACCCAATGGATTGCTATGACTCGTAACTGGGGGCAAAATTGGCAAACTGGAACTGTTTTGATTGGGCAAAGCTTGTCGTTTCAAGTCACCTTAAGTGATGGGGCCACATTAGAATTTGATAATGTGACGCCTACTGGGTGGCAATTTGGGCAGACATATGATGGGGGAAAGAATTTCTAGTTCGACCATTTTCATTCAAGTGATTAATAATGCTGTTTAAAGGGACCAATGCGTTGATTCAACTTCATTTTTCCATTTGTAAGAGAGTTATCCAATAAGTTGATTCCTAGTTAATGCCATCATCCACCGTCTCAATTTTCACTTTCCATTGTTTGTCTGTAATTCCTACTATCAAACGACTTTGGAATGTTTATGTTATATCCATGTCTTAATAAACTGTACTTATTCTTTGAAATATGTCACAAATATCAAAACCTCGTACAAGCAATCATTTTTTGAAAAATATTTTTTGAATCTTTCATTTTTCGGAAAACAAATGAAGGCGTCCAAATGGAGATGCCTGGCTATGATATGAGATGGACTCGGACTACTTGCTTAATTAAACTGTACTTATTCTTTTGAATATGTCACAAATATCAAAACCCCATAATTTGGCCGGTACTACCCCATAGTTTGGCCGGTAGACATTCATATGCAAATAACGTGATTGTATCATGTCAATAGAGATTTATATTGTAAAAAAAAAAAAAAGCAAAAGTAAAGAAAAAAGCGGTTAAGTATATATTTAGTTCTCTAAGTGTTGGAAAGATAACGACAACTAGTCAGCAGAATTTAAATTTAGTAGGAGATTTGGCTCAAATCTATAAAGAAGGAAATAACAACCATATTTTCCTTTCAAATAGATACTCATGTTTATCTTCAGAGATGTATTCTATCTTATTCAAAGATAATGAAATCCCCCCAAGGTGATATGACGATTTGGGGATTTCTCATCGTGGGCATAGGCTTCCAAGGGTTTTCTCCTTGGTCGACTGAACCACGTTAATGTTGTTCTTCTTCTTCGTGTGTGATTACAAAGAAAACATGGTATCAGAGCCAGATTTGAGCGTGGTGCCTGTGATATCAAATTCGCTATTTGCCGCTTCATTCTACTTCTGATTCAGATAAGCTCTCGACATCTCGTTTATTATTGTTATAATGGCTAGTTCTTCAGTCCCCACTGATGTTGGTCGATCTAGCTCAAATGAGATGAGCAATAGATTGACGTCCTTTTTTTTTTTAATGGAAGAAACTATCTTCCTTGGTCTCGAGCAGTTACGATTGCCCTTGGAGGACGATCCAAGTTAGGCCATGTCAATGGTTCGATCAAAGCCCCATCATCCACCGATACTAAATATGCTGAATGACAATCTGCTGATAACTTGGTGATGTCATGGATCTTCAACTCCATTGATCCTCATATTTACGAAATTTTTGCTTACTCCGAAACGGCAGAATCTCTGTGGAAGTCTCTTAAAGACATGTATGGTCATGAAGATAATGTTTCTCGAATTTTCGAGTTGCAACAGGAAATTGCTCATATCGAGCAAGCTTCCAATCAACCATTTACCGAGCATCTGGGAACTTTTAAAAAGAAGTGGGATGAACTTCGTCAGTATCATCCCCCTGCTAATTCTGTGAACATATACTCAGAACGGGAAGAGCAGGACCGAGTTTTTCAATTATTGGTCAACATTCAACCTGAATATGGGGATGCCAAAAGACAAATCCTTATGAGCCCCACTCTTCCATCTTCACTAATGTTTGCGCCATCATCCAACGTGAAGAAACTCGACGTCGCGTGATGAATCCAGGTTTAAAGTCAGGGGGAGAGACAGTGGAGAGTTCGGCTAATAATGTTAATTTCAATCCCAATCACCAAAGTACTCCAAGTAACGGCAACAATAAATTTAATAGCGTGAAAGGAAAAGGCAGGGGTCGAAATTCCAAGTTTCATTGCACTCATTGCAACAAGGATGGTCATACTCAGGATCGTTGTTGGGAGTTACATCCTCATCTAAGGCAAACTAAAGACAAGGTTCTTGCAACTAAAAGTGGCACTCCTAATTTCGGCCAGGATATTCAAGTTTCTCTTGGCCAAATTGCCTTGCAACTCCAACAACTCGCAATGAGCAACAACGTCACTCCATCGAGTTCTGAGTCGGGAAACTCGAGAAACATTGCTCATAACTCCGGTAATGCTTTTGCCCTATCTACTATATCTTCAAAAAATTATTTTATTGTTGATTTTGGAGCGACATATCATATGTGCTGCATGTCTCATTGGATTAAAAATCTCCGTGGCGCATCTAATTACCAGTCTATTACTGTTGCTAATGGAGAGTAGGTTCCTGTTCAAGGAACTAGAACATTGGAATTTCTTTCCACCAAATCTAATGTGTTATTCGTTTTAGCTTTATCATCTAATTTGCTGTCTGTCAGTAAAATTACCAAAGATCTGAATTGTAATGTTGTCCTTTCCCATAAAAAGGTAATCTTTCAGGACAGCTTAATAGGGAAGAAGATTGGTGAAGGTCGATTCCAGCAAGGGTTATACATACTTGATTTACCAAGTGCAGGTTCGATTGCTAGGAAAAATAAGGACATAGAGGCTGTTGTTGACACCTAAATTTTGATTTTTCTTTAATCATTTATTTTGCATAAAATCAGGAGTTAAATTTTAATTCCTACCAAAAATAAATTCAACATTCATATTTAATTTTAGCATGCATTGCATTTGCATATGTAATTGGACCGGCGGTGGATGGACTTAAGCGATAGAGGTTCTGAGTTTAATCTAATAAATTAAATTGAACCCATAAATTGAATAGACGACCAAGTTGTTTAATCATTTAATATGATCGAATCTTTGCAGGTGGGGTTTTGAACTTGCACAGATTGGGTAACTAAACAAGTGTAAAAAGGGAAGAACAAATCTCGCAGCTTCTGAATATGGCTCGGTCGAATAATGTATAAACAGGAAATAAAATAGAGTGGAGGATACATATTCAAAGATTTCCTGAAAATAAGAGGGGACATATTTTGACATGGGAAAGTCGAGATAGTGGGAATGAAGAATGAGGAATTAAAGATCTTAATGCACCCGCAATAGGAAAACACATCTCGTCCTTTCCTTGGGAGCCCCGAGCTGTTCGTCTATAAAAGAGGACCCCATCGCAGACCATAAGGGGGGGGCCAACAATTGCAATACACAGCCATCGAGGGCATTATTCGAAGCCACTAAACTGATATACACGGCCATACGAAGGTGATCATCAGAGAGAGAGAGAGAGAGAGGCGACATTGGAGCAAAAGAGAACTCTTGTTCTCTATAGTGGAGAACATAGTGAGGAGAGATTAGCCTTGAGGGAGCATACACGCGAGGAAGAAGATAAAAAGGAGAGTCTTTTCTTTCTTTCTTGTTTTCTCTTGCAGATCGGTTGTGCAGCTCCTTCGCCAATAACATCATTGCAGCAAATCCAGTCTTAAGCGGTGCAGCTGACTCCTTCGGCTTGAAGCCCGACACCGCTGCCAAGCTACGGTTCTGTTGCTCGCTGTTCTCACGACACAATCCCGGAGCCAGACGAGACGCGATCCCCGGTTTTTTTCCAGACCGGGCAAATTCCAAGTTGCCGATTCTGCAGTGTTGGTCACCATGTCCTCCAACGTGTTTGGTGTTCCATGAAGGCTCTTGGAGTATCCTTTTGGTTGACTGGTCAATTACGCTCCACAACAAGACAACAAGACCTCCCCGCGCGTCAAGTTTTTCCCGGTTGGTGTCTCCTCGGTGAATCCTTGAGGCTGAGATTTTTCAACGTGACTCATTACGGTCCAGCATCGAAGCACCGCCCAGCCGTCCGTGCCTGTTGACCCCATGAGCACCACCATAATCATCCGAGAAATCCAGCCGCCCCTTTGATGCCATCGTGGTTCCTCCGCCAACCTTTTGCAATGAAGATGCCCCGATCTGAGAAGCACACGGAAAGGACAAAAATTTCTCCTTTTCCTGAGGTGTCGTGCTTCACGCCTAATTTGTCCAGCTCGGTGGGTTCGTTGCCATGAAGTGTTGACAATCCCAGAATAGTTCTAGTGGACCAAACAAGCCCAGCAGCCTTGTGGAACTTTACGTGCTCCCTTTATTTTTATTTTTCTTGCAGATTATTTGGCAAAGTTCATCGGGTTGTTATTGTTGCTTGATTCCTTGCTATGTTATTTTTCAGAATCCAGTGGCTGTCCAGCGAGTCCTAGTCGGTTCGTGGAGCTCGTTGTGCCCAATCCGAGTCTCGCAATTTGGTGTCTCATGGACTACTGCAAGTTTTGCCGCGAGCCTTCTTGGATGAACTAAGAAGATTACGCTTGCTTAATTCTTCACAGATCTGTTGACGAGTCCAGCGAGTTCAAGAATTCATCCGAGGAGTTCCCAAGCCGTCCTGTCCGAGAACTCCAAGCTTGGAGCGAAAGCTTTCGTGCAAATCCAAAAGAGGAAAGAAATTTTGCAGTCTAGGTATGTTTCTAATTCAAATATTCTGAATATTTGATTGCAAAGTTTAATTAATTGAATTGCATTATTTAGAAAATTGCATTGCAAGTTCAGAATATTTAATTGCTTGAATTGGAAGATTGCACGTTAATTTTGGAAATCGAAAATCCAGAATATATCTTGCAATATCTTGTGTTTAAATTGGAAAGATTGCATCATAAGGAGAATATTTTGGGAATTTTGTATAATCTTGTGATAATTTGAAAATCTTTCTGAATATACTCAAGATATCCAAAATATCTCAAAATGTAATCGATTAGGAAATTTCCTAATCCGCAACCACATACATGGAAATAAGTCGATCTATCAGGCTTTAGATAGAATTATTTCCATAGCGGGTATTTCGAGTTTTAGGGTCGATCTATCAGGCTTTAGATCGAAACTTAATTCGAAAGAAATAGCGGTAATTATCTTTTAATCTTTGCAACTTGAATTTTAAATTTCATCCATAAAAACCAAAAATAATAAAAAATCATAAAGATCGAAAATTCAAGAAAAAATCTTTGGCGATTCATCTTTTAATTTCAATTCACAAAATCTCAAAAAAAATTAAAAAAAAAAGGATATAGCAAGATATGGTTTCTTAAAAACCACGTCTCATCATTTTTAGAAAGATAGGATTTTCTAGAAATCCTATCTAATGGATTGCCATTTAATGAATAAAATCGTTTGGAATCCATTTTAAGCTTTAAAAGATGTAGACATAGGGTAAAAAGATTTTCTTAATTTTTTGGGAATTAATACAAATTAAATCCGAAAATTATAAGATAATCTTGAACCAATTCACTCTGATTTTCCTTTAATTTTTAATTTCGAAAATCATTTAGAAAATACAAAAAAATTCATAAAAAGAAAATCCCAAAAAAATGCACCTTTGAACTTCAAATCAGAATTCGTCAAAATTGCCAAATTAAACATTTACATGAAATTAGTATCGAAAGGGCATTAATTGAAGAATTAATGTAACCAAGTCCCGAACTCAAAATCTTTGGTTCGTAGAAGTAATTTAGTTCTCACACTAAATTACTTAGGTTTCTAATCGACCTACCAAAAAATGATTAGTGGCGGCTCCGAAAAATTAAAAATCTTTTGTAAGATAATCATTTGAACCATAAGTCACGAATTGGTAGAACTTGGGAGAGTTCAAGCTAAGTTAATTAATCTAATTAATTAATTTGGTAATCCATTAATCTAAGATTGGAAAACCCGATTTTTAGGTCGCGACAGCTGTGACGCCTAAATTTTCACGAACTGATTAATCAATGTCGCAATTGAACTTCTAAAGATTTTTTTGCTTAATACTAAAGTTGGGCGTGACAATTTTAGTAGACTATCGGTGTATTCTATTTGAAGTGTGATGCAAGAATTTCCTGGCCGCGAAATTGAATTGCGAATTGGGGCGCGAAACCTTCCTTCTTAACCGACCATCCTTTAGACCCTCACTATAAAACCCCCTCCCCTTCACTCTCACTCTCCCTTGTTCTTCTCTCTCTCGTACGGAACACCCCCCCTTCCTCGTTGTCTCCGCTAGCTTGACCACGACCCGACGCCACCTCTGCCTCTCGCAAGCCACCGACGGCGATGGCGACAGTCCTTTAACCTTCAAGCCGTCCTCTCGACCTTGGCTCTAAATTCCCTCGCCCTGACTTCATCCGAAGCCCATCTGCTCGCCCTTAACTAGCGACATCTGCGGACAAAAAGTGACGAGCTCGAGCTCGTACCGCCACCATCTCCATCCCCGTTTTCTTTAGGCAACTATACTAGGTAAGTGGGCCTCTAATCCTACTCCTAGATTGTCCAATTATCATTTGTTATGGTGTGAAATGTCGATCTTGGATTTGGGTATACCGGACGTGATTCGAGCTTGCACGGAGAAGTGACTTTGTTGCATGTCCAAACAGTTGCATAGAGTAGTGTCCTTAGCTCATAGGTAAGCTGAGATTGTGAGTGGATCGTTCGGTTTGATGTAGATTCATGGTGGAATGAAGTTGCACCGGGTTTGGGGAGGTTCGGCTGAGGGTCTGATGGAAGGGCTCGAAATCTGCGAACCCTGCGTTATAGATTTATTACTCTAATCGCTGCTGGATGGTTGTGAGTGGATCGATTGTAGGACTATTGTGCGTTGTCTTGTGCTAGCGAGTTAAAGTTCGAACCCATGGAGTTAACAGGTCGTGAGCTTTGGGGACTGGTTTCGGAAGTACCGGGCTGCGTAAGGTGATGCTAGTTGAATAAGTAGTATGTCAAGGTATGGAAGGGGGTGTTCGGCCGTGTACGTGGGGGGAAGCTTGAGCCTCAATCTAGATTGTTGTTAGATCCTTGATATGTTTGCACAAAGGCTTTGATTTGGGTTTCGGGATTGGACGGGAACTGTGAGAGAAACTATTTGATTTGTGCATTATGTGCTTGCTGTTTCGCCTGTTCATATGATGATTAGATGGTCTAGTCATTGGTTTAGATGCATTACTTGCTGAGTATTATTACTCACACTTGTAGATGTCAACATTTTCAGATCATTTAGCTATACCTATTTCCCCTGTGGCCCCGGCTACCCGCTATGGTACTCCTCTGAGTTATTCAGTTTTCTGGGAGGAGCACGAGTTACCTGACTATCCCTCGATTGTTTTCTTCATGTGCATGATGGTGAGGCTGGTGGATGTGGGATTCTACAATGAGGTGATTCCCCTTCGTTTCGTGTCCGTCCATGCGGTGCTTGTTGATACCTAAATTTTGGTTTACCATTTTAGTCTTTATCATTTGCATATAAAATTAGAACTAATCTTAGTTCTTACCAAAAATCAAATCAAATTATTCATGCATTGCATTCGCATTCGTTTGCATCGACGGTAAGGAGTTGAGCTGAATTCGACAGGCAGTTTGGATAGGGATTCGTTTCAAATTTTCGGCTAAAGGTTTGAGGGTGCGAACAGAAGTTTCCAAGATTATGGGAGCTTAGATTCCAAGATCATTGGAGCCATTATCTCTAGGATTGTGGGAGCTCAAAATTCCAAGATTATTGGAGCTTAGGGTTCAGAGATTGCTTGAAATCATCAATTTCCAAGATTGTTGGGAATTCCAAGATTGTTGGGTTCATGTTTTGAATCTGATCAAGCCTATTTGAATAGCTAACTTTAGAAAAGGTTTAATCGATTCGATAGAGGCTCAATTTGAAAAGACTAATGGGGCGAGCCCGAGATGGCCCACGAGTGTAGAAAATTCACTCTCGTAATCACATTCGTTTTTGTGATCACATTCGTTTTCATGATCACATTCACTATCATAATCACATTCACTCTTATGATCACATTCGTTTTTATGATCTCGTTCACTCTCATGATCACATTCACTCTCGATCATGATCACTCTCACTCTCGACCTTGATCGCTTTCACTCTTCACTATAGCCGAATTCCACATCACTTTCACCCTTATGGCCGAATTTTTGAAGAGTCCTAACCCATTGGGACTCTTCAATATTCTGAAAATTAATAGTTTTAAGTAATTAAAACTCCTAAATTCATAATTTCTAATCCAAGGGTCCTAATCTAATCCTACCTTAGCTAGGTTTGATCCTACGGTCCTCATTGATTCCTATTCCTACTAGGACTAGGACTAGCCTAGCTCTATATAAAGACATTAGGTCTTCATTGTTAGGGGTTAGCAATTTTGGGAGGCCAATTCAATTGACATATACGTCACTTTTGAGATCAGTGGGGTTTCTCTCTCCTTACCTCTCCCTGGTCTTCAACATCCACGTTACAAAGGAAAAGAGAAAGGAAAACATGGAAGCATCCTTGAAGATTTAAAGATGGTGGTGAAGTGGCGATGCTGGTGCTCCTTCTTGTGAGCATATCTGACAATGAGGTCAAATACTCATGGGCAATCAAATTCAACAAAGTGAAGTCCTTCACTTTGTCGCATGGAAGTAGATAGGGAAGAACTAGCCAAAGACTGTCCATGAAGGGACTGGGCAATTCACAGAACACGCCCAAAAGGAGAAGACTTGGACTATCAATTTTTTCTCTCGATCAAAAAGCAACAAGAAGAGAAGTTTTCTAGTCTTTTGTTTTGTTTTCGATTTTGATTATATATACTGCATAACACTCACCAAAAGAGATCTCCTTTTGGTCTTCTTTTACAAGGTCCAGGAGAGGACATTTAGAGGCCACACGCACATTGATAACACAAAATCAGAAAATACAGGGACAATAGACGACGAGAATTGAGAGAAAAAGAAGTTTGAAGCGTGAAACTCTGACGAGAGAGAAGGAGTGTTCGCTGGGAAGGAGAGGAGCACGGTCAAGGATCAAGTCCACCACATTAAAGAGGAGGCCATACCATAATTCTACAAGGGGGTCAAAAAGGGAAAAGTCTTGACTTTTTCCCTCTGCAAATTCCACCGAGTTCACCCATAAAAGAGTCTTTTATTATTCCTTCTCGATGGCCACGATTCTTGTCACACGAGAGCCGCACTGGTGCCGTCTCAGAGCCATCCACGAGTAGTCCGAGCACCAACGTTGGTGTCCATCGCAAATTCGTGAACCGTCGCAAAGTCCAACCGTGCGACTAGCTCGTTAGCTTGTGTTCGAGGTGCTGTCCAGCAGGTTTTCTAGCTCAAATTCGGTTCAAATCTCGCCCGACAAATTAAGGTAATACTCTTACATTTATTAAGGTTGATTTGTTGCTGATTTGTGATAAAAAGTATGCTGTTTTGATGCTGTTTCAATGCCATTCTGCATGTTTATATGCTGTTTGGTCCAAATTGAGGTCGTTTATTGTATGTTTTATGAGCACTAATTTGTGCAGATTTTTTGCGGGAGCGTAGATGCATATATGTTCACATACTTTGATGGATTTATACGATTTGCGATGAAATTTGAGAAAGTTCAACCCTTTTCTTTATCAAACAAAAACTTTCAATTGATTATAAAAGTAGAAACTTTCCTAATTTTGCTTTGATGTATTGCCTTCAACTGGCCATGTTATGCCGTCTGCAGCCTGGAGCCGTTTGAAACGCTTTAGATCTTAGTATATGAAGATCGTTTTGCTTTGATGATCAATTGACTGATTTCGTGGCACTTTTTCCCCGTGGCCGAAGTTTAACTTATTGAGGGGTAAAGTAAAAACCTAAACCCAAACCCGGACGTATTCTATCTGTAGCCATTCAGGTACGATCCGTTCGGATTAATAAAAGGGGAAGTTGGCCAAATCGATCTATAACCGCTTAGATCCGATTCGCCATCTTCTCAAATCAATTTTGGGTTTAGAGAAGGTGAATTTTTCAAAAAATTCAAGAGGAATATCCGTGGATTGTATCGTGATTATCATGTTTTGGATATTTGATGATTTTTTTTTGGATTATCATGTTTGCTTTGGATTATTACCCTATCTTGCTTGAAATTCCATATTAAAAGAAATCTGAAAATTTTAGCATGATATGGTTTCTTAGAAATCCTATCTAATTGAAATTTTAGGAAAGATAGGCTTCTTAGAAAGCTTCTCTCGTTGGAAACTTGGAATGAAACCAAGATAAGGGATTATCCACGCACTTTCTAAGATTTCGAAAATCCATAGAAAATACCAAAAAATTCTGCTCATTATCTCATGTTTCATTGCATGTTCGCATATCTCATGTCTCATTGCATTGTTCGCATATCCCATGTTTCATTGCATGTTTGCATATCCATATTTTGCATACGTTTGCATATCCTTGTTTGCATATCTACGTTTGCATATTCGTATTTTTGCATATCATGTTTTCGAGTATCATCGCATCATATCTACCATTTTTTTTTTAAAATCACATATTTGCACTCTTTAATTTTCTCATAAATGGTCATGCCCTGTTTCGCATATCCCATGTTGCTTTGCATGTGATATATCATCCATGTGCATATTTCGAATATCACTTGCATAATCATTCATCAATTTTTTTTTTCAAAAATCATGCATCGCATATCATCACTTGTCATGTTATTTCTATTTGCCATGATATGCTATGTTATGTGGAAACCATATTTAGCCTTCATCATTTAAGGTTAATGAAATTAAACTTGCGTGTTTAGTTTGTTTGATTCTATGATTGCTTACATACTATTTGTGCCTTCCATGTCATTGCATATAGTTAGAACATGTCATTTTGCATGCTTTAAATTGATTAGTAAATTCTTGCATGTAGGGTAACTTGACTCTAAATTCGCATGTTTTGCATTACGTTCATATTATCCTGTCATTAGATAGTTTCATGTCATTGCATTCATTGCCATTCATGCATTCACCTAAATAAGTGAAAACACAAAAAGAACACCTCACTTGAGCTTAAAAGTAAATCGAATTTGGGTTGCCAAATTAGGACTTTCATGAAATTTAAGGTACCGAAAGGACATTTAGTTTTAACTAACTAGTGTAATCAAGTCCCCGAATCCCTAATCTCTGGTTCGTAGAAATAAGGTATTTCTCCCGATACCTTGCTTAGGTTTTTAATCAACCTATCAAGAATGATTAGTGGTGAGTCCAAACTTTAAATCATTTGAACATTAAATTCAAAACCTAAGTTGTGACTTGATTGGGCTTGGGAGAGTTCGTAATAGGTTTGTCATTTGATAAGCCTGATAATCAATTAACCTAAAGAACCTCGTTTTTTTTAGGTCACGATAGTTTGGAGACTCCACTGGGGATTAAAACTTTAAATTTTTGGAAAAAATAAGAGGACTAATTGGAGTACTTTGATTTTTTCGAAAATTAAAAGCCTTAGTGGAATTAGGCCGATGAACATTTCATGGATGTCTCGCTTTTGGCGATCTTATTTGGAACTCACTCTATAGGTGTTATATGTTTTTGTAGACATGGAGTGATAAGGGGTGGAGTTGATTGTTGACCCTTTGTTTTGCAGAACGGAGTTTGGATTGTATGTTTCGGGTTATATTGAAGTGTTGACTGAATATAAACTCTTGTGCATGTCCTTTACTTGTTTGCATACACACTTAGCACACACTACCCGCCATTGAACCCGAATGGCTAGGCTTAGGATGGTACTTAATTGGGGACACTTCGGCCATCATTATATGGCCCGTGTCGCCCTTCTCAAGTCCCAAACTTTTCAAATTGGTGCCAAGAGTTACCACCCCCGTCATTAGCCATTATGATGCGGGTCATTACTTGGCTAAGCCGGATATCTATGGGGATTCCCGACTCAATCACAAACTAACGTGGTTCGGTCCGGACATTCTTGGGGCTCCACCTTTGTCAAGCCATGCTAGATAGAAATCGAACCTCACAAAGCATTTCATGTGCATGTCTTTGTGATTGGCATTATTTTTGGTTCTAAAGGCGGTATTCTCCTTCTCTCTCATTCACTTACTTTTCGAGTTGGTCCATGACATTGTTAGGTGAGTCAAGTGTCTCCAGATAAATAGAGTCATGTTTAGTTTGCATTCTGCATTGCTATTTTTCAGATATATCTTGCTACTTTGTACGAATTGTTCGATTTTCTTTGGGCTGTTTCTAGGTCCCAACCATCGAATGAAAAATGTTTGGAATATTTTGACCTATCATGTGTAAAATTTTGGATCAATTCATCACGTTTTCCATTTTCTACCGCATTGATCATGAAGGCAAAACAATTTGAGTTTTTAGGAAATTTCAGACACCGGTTTTGTTTCACCATTTTCCACTAGTAAAAGTGCCTTTTTGAATGAAGTTAAAAATTGAAAGTGGTAGGATGGGCTGTGAACTAGCAAGCTGCAAATTTTTGGGCATTAATTCTCAATTTTGATGACCTATTTATCCCCTAAATAGAAACCGGGCGAACTAGTTTTCTGGACGAATTTTTTCGAAAGATACATTAAAATGTATTGATCTGGGCTTTTTCTGCAAGAACTTAAAACAAAAAAGTTGTTTATCATCGTTTTGGATATCATCTCGTGAACTTTTACACTGTTTCGATCACTGTACGAATTAATACGAATTTTCTCGAAAAAGTCGACGAAACTGGAATTTGCCTGAATTAGTCCTTTGGTTATCTTTGTTTCGTTTTAAGGTCTAGAGGGACGTCATGGACCAGCTCACTATTCTCACTCGTTATACACATCTCGATTGTTGCTTTTGAAGGTAACATAGCATGGATCCTTCACGGGCACCCTACGGTACTCAGTCTAGAACGAGGAATATGGCTGACTATCCTAAGATTGCGGCTCTTGTAGAAGAAAAGGGAAACAATAGAAAGTGGAGAGCTTTGAAACAAAAGTCCTCACCCTTCGTTGCGAGAAATTCAGCCACACAAGATCCGGATGTCATCATGCAAACCTGTACCGGTGTTAAAGTGAAGGCCAACTAGCCCCGAAATTTTCCTTCAGTCGATCCTGTTGTTGTGTTGCCTGTTCAGCTGCAAACCAGTATTACGGGATCAAGGAGTTGCTGTCACTTTAATTTGCTTTTGCCATAGGTTTTGTACGGTTTATGTTGCTACCACGGATCAAGGTTGCTATCAAGGTCGATTTTCTTGTTGTTTGTTGTCCAAAACCACTACTGTCTAGTTCAGTTTACTCTGCTGTTCGGTATTGAATCCTCTGCTGTTCGGCATCTATTTTCACTACTGTTCGGATACGGTTCGGGTTGTTGTTTGGGCGTGGTTCAAGCTCCTGTTTGGTGCTGATTCCCCTGCTGTTTGGTGCCAATTTTCACTGATATTTAGTGCTAGTTTTGTCCTTGTTTCATTATTGTTCGGGGACGTTTCCCACCATTGTCCAGGGCTGTCTTGAATGCTGTTTGGAGTTGGAACTTACTGTCGTTTTGTGCCGTTCTTTAGCTACTATTCGACACTTGTTTCTCTGATGTTCTGTGTTTAAGAATGTGGTTATCTGGCCTTGTTTCTTTTGTTGTTCGGCGCATGAGTTCCTTGTTAATCGGTGCTCAGACTTGCTGCTTTTTGACTTGTATTCCTTGATTTTTTTACCTTAATCTTGCGTGAACAGCTCATTGTTTAGCCATGAGTTCATCCGACTGTTTAGCCATGCGAAGGAGTCCAAAAGGGTCCCGGTTGAGCACTACCCATGAACGTGAGCCTCCCCACCGAGCAAGCTTGATCCATAAGGCAATGTGTCATTTGAATTAGGCATCCAGATTTATCCAAATTAGGATCATGTGAATAATCTTGGGCTGTCATCTCAAGCTGACAACGGATTGATGGAGACATTTTTTCACTCCATTTGAGTATCCCCTCATTAGCACTATTTCTGAAGACCCACAGATGATGCTGGCACAAGCACAATTGAGTTAAACTTTAATGGGCAAGGGGTAGATTCTTAACTCCAACTATGCATCAAGCCCGATCAATCCTCATATGGCCCCACACATGAATGTTGAGCCTCGAAGTGAGCTAGAACTCCTTGGTCGATCTCAGTTCATCGACCAGTTGAAATGGATCCATGCTTCGCCTTCGACCAATCCTTTGATCATGCCATATCAATCGACAAAAAATGGGGCAAAACCAAGGCCACCCGATCTCAAGAGGGAGTATCTCTACTTAGGTTTGATTGGTTCTGAAAATGACATTTTGTTTTTCTTCTCGTATGGCCAAGTGAATAAAAGGGTCGTTTGCCAAAGCCCGCGATCCAATTCTCAACATTGGTCATATCTGGGGCAATCCCAGATTTTTGCAAAGCTATGGCCATTCGACATAATCCATTCTGACGAAAATGGGGCAAATCGATGTAAACCTCTATTTGAAAAGGGGAGTACATCTTCTCTAACTTATTCAATTTTGAAGGTGATGCTCTAGTTCCTTCCTGCAAGAGCATATGATCGACATGATAGTCCTTGCCATGGAATAACCAGACTTGTCGAATCTTCGTTCGGCGCATTTCTCATGAACGTCTTTTTGAACAGGGGCAACTAGAACATCTCGAGTCGTCACTCGACTCATTCACACATGCTTTTTCCTTTCGTAGGGGCAAAGTCAGAGACAAGCCACTCCTCGACTCAAGGATTACTTTCTGAACTTGTTTGATCTATTCACATGAGCAGGGGCAATCCACAATCCCCCATTCCTTGGGAATTTTCTCGTGCTTACATATTCTGCTCTTCAAGAAAATACATTTTCATAAAGCATGACATGCTGTTTGAAATTGTTACATTTGTATGCTGGAAAACGCTCACACATTGCATGATTTATGCATGACTATCCTACATGTTCAATTTACCAACTCTGAATAGGGAGCATAAACTACATATGATGCATTGAATGTGCAGAATGGGGCATGATAGGATGATTAAAGGCAAGCCATTCTCACACACGTCCTGCGTCTTAATCCCCAGTGAGCTGAGCGGTAGATAAGTTCCACATTCCCCGAGGTAATGGGTTTTCTCGCAAAAGGTACGATAGCCGAAGTAAAGAGGCATTCATTTCTCCATACCAAACACTTCAGGTACCATTGTTAACCCCTTTGAGCGGCGGTTTCATTTCTTTACCCCTATCAAGAACCAGCCCGCATTGGGGCAAAACGAAGGTAATTCCAGCAGCAGTATGAGGTAAATGGTTAGAAATTTCCTTACTCGAACTAACATTAATCTTCGGGTGTTTCTTTGCATTATACTCGAACTTTAATTCAAGTGCTTTAGGATGACGAAGAGCATTCATTTTCTCTATCCTATACACTCTACCCTTTTGGATAGCCCACTTAAGCCCGCAAATTCATTTCTTAAACCCTTGTTGGTGATCATTGCTCATTCGAAAGCGAAGATAGCATTTTCCCTAAGGAGCAGAATTGAAGGAGATCGGGTCAATAGAGAATTCCCTAGTGAACTCATCTTGTGTGTTAGATTTTTCATGTGATGTTTGGCATAATTTTTTGTTTGTAAATGTTTATGTTGTTGTAATTCCTTAAAAAAAAAAGGGATTCAAAATCACAGGATTTGAAAAGAGAGCAAATGCAGCCTAAAAGAAACGGGCCCCGCTCCAAAAAAAAAAAAAGAAATCAAAATTCGAGACGTTGAGAAAAAAAGAAAGAAAGAAGATTTTGGACAGGCCATTTTGGAATGCCGTATTAAAAAAAAAGGGAGTCAGGAGTAAGAAAAGCAAAGGCTGATCCCATAGAAAATCCCAGGTGGAAAAAGTAAAGTGCCTATCAAAAGCAAGGCCAATGCCCATTCAATCCTTGTTCATTTGTAAAGTATTTCTGAACTTTGATTATACATTTTTGTATGTTATTTTTCTTGTAAATTTCAAAGGGATTGAGCTGTAAAGAAGACTCCCTAGAGAAGTCAGTTTGCAAAGTGCAATTCCTAGCAAAAGACAACTATCCCTCAGACAATGATGGTATCCTTTGACGACTATTTCAGAAAGGTCGAAATCGGTGACAAAACTACAATGGTCACCAATATCAAGCCATTCTCAAACATTTTTTGATCCAAAACGAGCCTTTTCGTTTCTTAGTCCCCAACCCTTGAAAGTCTCTTCTGATTAGGGCACTTGAGTTAACGTAGAGTTGAATGATTTTAAGCATCACTCGAAGAAGTTCGAGCAAGATTATTTCTCTCTCATTTTTGTAGGGTTTTTGACTTGTAAACCTGGAGCAGATGATGAAGAACTTCTTTCAAAAAGCCTTGACTCTATAGAGAGTCATCTTTGGTAAACTTTTGACCTAGCCCTCATTACAGTCCTCATCAAGACCTCCAGATCAGCTCAGTTATACCAATTGCGAGATTACTCAGACCCTTGTCGAATGCGAGAATGGTAAGATTGAGTGATTTTCTTGAATCCTGCAGCTAGGATAAATAACTTTTCTCAATAGTGAGAGAAAGTCATTTCGAACTGAAGTTCCCCATTCAGGTCACATTCGAGGTATTCACAATGTAATGACCTCCTTAAACAGAATTGGTAATGCAAACTTGACAGAATAGTTATGCATGAACCGCATCATGAATCATACACATTTTGTTCTTAATCATTAATACAAACTCAATTGAGTAGTAAGAACCGATTGATGAATTTTAGCATGCATGTGTTATCTCTGACATTGCTTGAGCAGATACATTCCCAATGTTCGAGTTGCTTTCCGAAGTCTCGAAATTTATCTAAGGATTATTAAATGGACAAGCCCTCAGGTAAGTATATCTTCAACCTGAACCTTTTAAAAGAATGAATACTGATGATTGTCAAGGTACTCGAATCCATTGCGACACATACGATCATTCAGGTATTCGCCTTCTTCAGTGAAGCATGATTTTTATGAAATACATGTCATATTAGCATTGGTTTTGTTTATGCGCATGATTATACTTCGAGTGAACAAGCAGGCATGACGCAGTTAGCCTGTCTACTCCTCGACCGTTAAATAAAAAAATCCAGGTAAGTTTTCTGAACTCTTTCTGAATTTGGAAAATTTTTGCTGATTCAAGTTATCATTTTCACTCCTTTCCGTGTTCGCTTTGAGGGGATTCAAGCAACACACCCTTTTTGTGTATTAACCTGACTCATCTCAAGCATACACCTCTTTTGTGTATTGACCTGACTCATCTCAGGTGCACACCCTTTTGTGTATTGACCTGACTCATCTCAGGTGCACACTCTTTTGTGTATTGACCTGACTCATCTCAGGCGCACACCTCTTATGTGCTTGTTCTGACTCATCTAAGACACACATCCCTTTTTGTGATTTGCGCAGTGAGATTCGCGACACAACCCTTTTTTGTATTCACGCTGATGTTCGTGTGGTACATCCTTTTTTGTGATTCGCGTTGTGAGATTTGCGACACAATCCCTTGATGTGATTCGCGCTGTGAGATTCGCGACACATCCTTTTTGTGATTCGCGTTGTGAAATTCGCGACACAAAACCTTTTTGTATTTACATTGATAAGATTAGTGTGATACATCCCTTGATGTGATTTGCGCTGTGAGATTCGCGACACGTCCTTCTTATTCATATACACCTTGATGTGATTCGCGCTGTGTGATTCGCGACACGTCCTTTTTATTCATATACACCTTGATGTGATTCGTGCTGTGAGATTCGCGACACATTCCTCTTCACAACAACACATCGTGCTCAGGCTGATGAGATTCGCTTGACGCACTCTTTTGAGAATTCGAGCTGATTTTACATTTCATGATTGATTCGCTCTCATGATATCAAAAAATTCAATATATCTTGCGCTGTCTCGCATCAGAATGAGAGTTCTGATAACAGATGGGCCCTAGTACCTTGAGATTCTTGCATCCACAAAAAGATACTTGGAAATCAAGGGAATCATCGCCAGCATCATGAGGTGTCCGGTGAGACCGATGTCTCATGTGCGATCCATGTGCAGGTTTCTCTAATCCTTTTCCTTGGAACGGAGAAGTCTTAGCACATGTTATTTATAGTTCTGCATGTCATGCATCATTTCATTTGCATAAAAAATGGGATTAAAAACCCCGCCAAAATTATTCATTTCATTTGCATTATCAAAATTTAGGTTCAATTTTGTCTTTGAGTGAAACCTCTGCGAGCCTCCACTAAAAGAGGGGCAGCTGTTGACACCTAAATTTTGATTTACTTTTTTAGTCAGTATCATTTGCGTATAAAATTAGAACTAATCTTAGTTCTTACAAAAAATCAAATCGAATCATTCATGCATTGCATTCGCATTCGTTTTCATCGACGGTAAGGAATTGAACTGAATTCGACAGGCGGTTTGCACAGGGATTCGTTTCAAATTTTCGGCTAAAGGTTTGAGGGTGCAAATCGAAGTTTCCAAGATTATGGGAGTTAGATTCCAAGATCACTGGAGCCGTTATCTCCAAGATTGTGGGAGCTCAAAATTCCAAGATTATTGGAGCTTAGGGTTCAGAGATTGCTTGAAATCATCAATTTCCAAGATTGTTGGGAATTCCAAGATTGTTGGGATTCATGTTTTGAATCTGATCAAGCCTATTTGAATAGCTAACTTTAGAAAAGGTTTAATCGATTCGATAGAGGCTCAATTTGAAAAGACTAATGGGGCGAGCCCGAGATGGCCCACGAGTGTAGAAAATTCACTCTCGTAATCACATTCATTTTTGTGATCACATTCGTTTTCATGAACCCATTCACTCTCATAATCCAATTCTCTCTTATGATCACATTCGTTGTTATGATCATGTTCACTCTCATGATCACATTCACTCTCGATCATGATCACTCTCACTCTCGACCTTGATCGCTTTCACTCTTCACTATAGCCGAATTCCACATCACTTTCACCCTTATGGCCGAATTTTTGAAGAGTCCTAACCTATTGAGACTCTTCAGTATTTTGAAAATTAATAGTTTTAAGTAATTAAAACTCCTAAATTCATAATTTCTAATCCAAGGGTCCTAATCTAATCCT
Organism: Lenwebbia sp. NSW1173648; assembly: GCA_029784005.1. Taxonomy (NCBI): domain Eukaryota; kingdom Viridiplantae; phylum Streptophyta; class Magnoliopsida; order Myrtales; family Myrtaceae; genus Lenwebbia; species Lenwebbia sp. NSW1173648. The sequence goes on along the minus strand of JARCGZ010000009.1, from coordinate 24,112,693 downwards.
ACCTTAGCTAAGTTTGATCCTACGGTCCTCATTGATTCCTATTCCTACTAGAACTAGGACTAGCCTAGCTCTATATATAGACATTAGGTCTTCATTGTTAGGGGTTAGCAATTTTGGGAGGCCAATTCAATTGACATATACGTCACTTTTGAGATCAGTGGGGTTTCTCTCTCCTTACCTCTCCCTGGTCTTCAACATCCACGCTACAAAGGAAAAGAGAAAGGAAAACATGGAAGCATCCTTGAAGATTTAAAGATGGTGGTGTAGTGGCGATACTGGTGCTCCTCCTTGTGAGCATATCTGACAATTAGGTCAAATACTCATGGGTAATCAAATTCAACAAAGTGAAGTCCTTCACTTTGTCGCATGGAAGTAGAGTCATAGGGAAGAACTAACCAAAGACTGTCCATGAAGGGACTGGGCAATTCACAGAACACGCCCAAAAGGAGAAGACTTGGACTATCAATTTTTTCTCTCGATCAAAAAGCAACAAGAAGAGAAGTTTTCTGGTTTTTAGTTTTGTTTTCGGTTTTGATTATTTACTGTATAACACTCACAAAAGTGATCTCCTTTTGGTCTTCTTTTACAAGGTCCAGGAGAGGACATTTAGAGGCCACACGCACATTGATAACACAAAATCAGAAAATACAGGGACAATAGACGACGAGAATTGAGAGAAAAAGAAGTTTGAAGCGTGAGACTCTGACGAGAGAGAAGGAGTGTTCGCTGGGAAGGAGAGGAGCAAGGTCAAGGATCAAGTCCACCACGTTGAAGAGGAGGCCAGACCATAATTCTACAAGGGGGTCAAAAAGGGAAAAGTCTTGACTTTTTCCCTCTGCAAATTCCACCGAGTTCACCCATAAAAGAGTCTTTTATTATTCCTTCTCGATGGCCACGATTCTTGTCACACGAGAGCCGCACTGGTGCCGTCCCAGAGCCGTCCACTAGCAGTCCGAGCACCAACGTTGGTGTCCATCGCAAATTCGTGAACCGTCGCAAAGTCCAACCGTGTGACTAGCTCGGTAGCTCGTGGTCAAGGTGCTGTCCAGCAGGTTTTCTAGCTCAAATTCGGTTCAAATCTCGCCCAACAAATCAAGGTAATACTCTTACATTTATTAAGGTTGATTTGTTGCTAATTTGTAATAAAAAGCGTGCTGTTTTGATGCTGTTTCAATGCCATTCTGCACTATTTATATGCTGTTTGGTTCGAATTGAGGTCGCTTATTGCATGTTTTATGAGCACTAATTTGTGCAGATTTTTTGCGGGAGCGTGGAGGTAATTTCCTAGACTTTTGGTTGCAAATCTATGCTTGTTTGATTGGTAACATGCATATATGTTCACATACTTTGATGGATGTATATGATTTGTGATGAAATTTGAGAAAGTTCAACCCTTTTCTTTATTAAACAAAAAATTTCAATTGATTATCAAAGTAGAAACTTTCCTAATGTTGCTTTGATGTATTGCCTTCAACTGGCCATGTTATGCCATCCGCAGCCTAGAGCCGTTTGAAATGCTTTACATCTTAGTATATGAAGATCGTTTTTGCTTTGATGATCAATTGACTGATTTCGTGGCACTTTTTCCCTATGGCCGAAGTTTAACATATTGAGGGGTAAAGTAAAAACCTAAATCCAAACCCGGACATATTCTATCTGTAGCCATTCGGGTACAATCCGTTCGGATTAATAAAAGGGGAAGTTGGCCAAATCGATCTATAACCACTTAGATCCGATTCACCATCTTCTCAAATCAATTTTGGGCTTAGGGAAGGTGAATTTTATGAAAAATTCAAGAGGAATATCCGTGGATTGTATCGTGATTATCATGTTTTGGATATTCGATGATTTGTTTTGGATTATCATGTTTGCTTTGGATTATTACTCTATCTTGCTTGAAATTCCATATTAAAAGAAATCTGAAAATTTTAGCAAGATATGGTTTCTTAGAAATCCTATCTACTTGAAATTTTAGGACAGATAGGCTTCTTAGAAAGCTTATCTCATTGGAAACTTGGAATGAAAATCAAGATATGGGATTATCCACGCATTTTCTAAGATTTCGAAAATCCATAGAAAATTCCAAAAAATTCTGCTCATTATCTCATGTTTCATTGCATTGTTTGCATATCTCATGTTTGATTGCATGTTCGCATATCTCATGTCTCATTGCATTGTTCGCATATCCCATGTTTCATTGCATGTTTGCATATCCATATTTTGCATACGTTTGCATATTCGTATTTTTGCATATCGTGTTTTCGAGTATCATCGCATCATATCTACGATATTTTTTTCGAAAATCACATATTTGCATGCTTCAATTTTTGCATAAATGGTCATGCCCTGTTTCGCATATCCCGTGTTGCTTTGCATGTGATATATCATCCATGTGCATATTTTGAATATCACTTGCATAATCATTCATCATTTTTTTTTTCAAAAATCATGCATCGCGTATCATCACTTGTCATGTTATTTCTATTTGCCATGATATGCTATGTTATGTGGAAACCATGTTTAGCCTTCATCATTTAAGGTTAATGAATTAAACTTGCTTGTTTAGTTTGTTTGCTTCTATGATTGCTTGCATACTATTCGTGCCTTTCATGTCATTGCATATAGTTAGAACATGTCATTTTGCATGCTTTAAATTGATTAGTAAATTCTTGCATGTAGGGTAACTTGACTCTAAATTCTCATGTTTTGCATTACGTTCATATTATCCTGTCATTAGATAGTTTCATGTCATTGCATTCATTGCCATTCATGCATTCACCTAAATAAGTGAAAACACAAAAAGAACACCTCACTTGAGCTTAAAAGTAAACCGAATTTGGGTTGCCAAATTAGGACTTCCATGAAATTTAAGGTACCGAAAGGACATTAGTTTTAACTAACTAGTGTAATCAATTCTCCGAATCCCTAATCTCTGGCTTGTAGAAGTAAGGTATTTCTCCCAATACGTTGCTTAGGTTTCTAATCAACCTACCAAGAATGATTAGTGGCGACTCGAAACTTTAAATCACCTAAACATTAAATTCAAAACCTAAGTTGAGATTTGGTAGGGCTTGGGAGAGTCCGTATTAGGTTAGTTATTTGATAAGCCTGATAATCTATTAACTCAAAGAACCTCATTTTTTTAGGTCGCGATAGTGCTGTCGGGCCAGCTTTATGGCCCTTTACCCTTTTCGTCGTCTGGAGCCGATGAGAGTGGCAGTAGTGATAGTGGCGAGGAGTAGACGGTGGGAGTAGCTAGAGGAGCCATTGTATTGGTAGGCTTTTGAGCAGGGACAGCACGGCAACGACTTTTTGATGTAGCCGTCAGATTACGTCAGGATGTCGGTGGAATACGCCATATGGAGCACGTACCTTTTTTAATCGTCTCCTAGTAGCTAGCTTTCTCTTGATGTAAAAAGAGTGTATTATGTGCTTTATATGTAAAAGTAAATATTTTCTAAATCTGAATGGGTTTTCTGAATATTTATTACTTATTTTCAGCTGTAGCGAACCTCTGAGGCCGTAACCCTTAGGCATCGTGCCCACCTCTTTCTTTTCACATGCACTTGACCTTCTTTTGGGTGGCCCACTACTTTTTTTAAGTTTGATAAGCTTCCGCATGCGCCCTCTATTATTTATAATATGAGATTAAAGCAGATAATGCGATTAGCTCTAAGAAGACGACGGATCTGGGACCCCGCTGTGACTATTAGCTTGGTATCAAAGCGGGTCAGTGGAGTAATAAGGTGCGGTAGTGGATGAAGTGTTTGGTAGGCACGTATGCGTTAAAACTTACAAGTGCATGTGTTTGTGATCGTCAGGGGATTAGTAGTAGCTTAGGCTACTTTCTAGTTAAGAAGTTTGTCAATCACTGCATAGGTTTGATGATCTCTTTGCCTTGTGGATATAGTAGGATGATCGACAGGTGGATTGGACGGTAAGTTGAAACGGTATCGACTTATTGATAGGCTTGAATTGTGATTCTGACGGTTAGTCCCGTATAACGAATTATGGATATGGAATTGCGATGGTTTGGTATCTGAAGACTATAGGCTTGAATATGTATCGTATCTTGATGGTTTTAGATATTGATTGTTATCAAAAGGCCCTTGTATTGATTGATGTTCGTAGGGAAGCAGACAGTGATTGTAAAGTGTTAGGTTGAATCTGAACTTGTACCTTGAGGTTTAGTTATTGGTATCGGATTATGGGCCAGTCTAATTATATGGTTTTGATTTTGAATGAACAGCAACCAGACTTGAGGTTTACAGAGTAACCTCGGCTGTTGATCTTTACTAATGAATTGGTCGCTTGTGGTGATAGAGTAGTCAGTTAAGATGAGGATTGATGTGAAAGTGAGTGATACGTGAAGAGCAGTGAGGATGATTATGCATTGCATGAGTTTCTTGCATTAAAACTACTGAGCTTTGAGACGTGCATGCATGAGCATATCATGTTTTGTTGGACTTGATAAACTGTCAGCCTGGTATGGGACGGGATTGACGGGATACCTAGAAACCGTAGTGAAGCACGGTATGGGATGTGTGGAATGGGACTCTCTTCGTAGATGTATGACTTGGGACCAGGTCTGACGAGGGCGGGGAGTGATACTGGGGCAAAGAGGCCTAGACAAGGAGCGGCTCCTGACAGGCTTCTAGGATGGCGATGGGGGTAGGAATGACCCAAGCCATACATTGAAAGGGATGAGTCAAGGTATCGTGCTAAGTCTGACCTATTTACGAAATCTAAAGATGTTTTCCGAGTTTTCTAGTTTTCCAAGCGAAAGAGTTTCGAACTAAACTATTTTCGACGTTCGAAATGTTTTCTTGAATTTGAATGGAATGAGTTTTGTGGTGACATACATAGCATTGCATTTCGGAAGATGGATAGTGACGAGCAGATGAGATGACATGGATATGAGAATGCTTGAGATGCCTTGTGGATGTTGGTGAAATTCGTTTGTGTTGTGCCTCCATTGTGGTCGGAGAGGGCCCCTGCTGTGCGATCAGGGTGGTAGCCTTGGTTTGTGATGAGACCCACACGAGCTAGCCGGCTAGCGACCTGACATTGTCGTGGTGGGGTGTGAATTGTGTATTTTGTTTGAAAGACCGTAACCAATGGAATCCTAGGTATGGCATGTGGATTTGGCATCGAGAATTGGCAGAATGAGAGAGAGAGAGAGAGAGATATATATATATATATATATGTCCCGAGTGTTGACGAACAGTTTGCCTAGTTATATATGATGGACATTGATGGTCATGGATAACACTATATGCATTGGCAAGTGCGAGGAATGAACTTGAAACGTTCGTATTGTAAATTGTGAGAAAATGGCCTAGTGTTGTTGCCGGATAAATCTGCGAGTGTTAAGGTCAATAATGACCCTAAATAAAGTTAAGATTGCGGGATGTGGTGATTCCCAAAGAATAGACGATTAGAGTAGATGAAGTAAGAGTGTGACCCTACAGGATCCTAGGTATGCTAAGGAGGGGCCAAAGTCTAAGTTTCGAGGATGAAACTTCTTAAGGAGGGGAGGATTGCGACGGCCTAAATTTCTGCGAACGGATTAATCAATGTCGCAATTGAACTTCTAAAGATTTTTAGCTTAATACTAAAGTTGGGCGTGACAATTTTAGTAGACTATTGGTGTATTCTATTTGAAGTGTGATGCAAGAATTTCCTAGACGCAAATTTGAATCGCGAATTGGGCGCGAAACCTTCCTTCTTAACCGACCACCCTTTAGACCCTCACTATAAAACCCCCTCCCCTTCACTCTCACTCTACCTTGTTCTTCTCTCTCTCGCACGGAACACCCCCCCTTCCTTGTTGTCTACGCCAGCTCGACCGCACCCGACGCCACCTCAGCCTCGCGCAAGCCACCGACTGCTACGACGGCAGTCCTCTGACCTTCAAGCCATCCTCTCGACCTCGGCTCTAACTTCCCTCGCCCTGACATCATCTGAAGCCCACTTGCTCGCCCTCAACCGCGACTTCCGTGGACAAGAAGTGACGAGCCCGAGCTCGTACCGCCACCATATCCATCCCCGTTTTCTTCAGGCAACTATACCAGGCAAGTGGCCCTCTAATCCTACTCCTAGATTGTCTGATTATCGTTTGTTATGGTGTGAAATATCGATCTTGGATTTGGGTATACTGGGCGTGATTCGAGCTTGCACGGAGAAGTGACTTTGGTGCATGTCCGAACGGTTGCATAGAGTAGTGTCCTTAGCTCATAGGTAAGCTGAGATTGTGAGTGGATCATTCGGTTTGACAAAGATTCATGGTGGAATGAAGTTGCACCGGGTTTGGGGAGGTTCGGCCGAGGGTCTGATGGAAGGGCTCGAAATCTGTGGACCCACCCTGCGTTGTAGATTTATTACTATAGTCGCTGCTAGATGGTTGTGAGTGGATTGATTGTAGGACTACTGTGCGTCGTCTTGTGCTAGCGAGTCGAAGTTCGAACCCATGGGGTTAACAGGTCGTGAGCTTTGGGGTCTGGTTTCGGAAGTACAGGGCTGCGCAAGGTGATACTAGTTGAAGTAGTATGTCAAGGTATGGAAGGGGGTGTTCGGCCGTGTACGTGGGGGACAGCTTGAGCCTCAATCTGGATTGTTGTTAGATCCTTGATATGTTTGCACAAATGCTTTGATTTGGGTTTCGGGATTGGACGGGAACTGTGAGAGAAACTATTTGATTTGTGCATTATGTGCTTGTAGTTTCACCTGTTCATATGACGATTAGACGGTCTAGTCGTTGGTTTAGATGCATTACTTGCTGAGTATTATTACTCACACTTGTAGATATCAATATTTTCTAATCATTTAGCTATGCTTATTTCCCCTGTGGCCCCAGCTACCCGCTATGGTACTCCTCTGAGTTATTCAGTCTTTTGGGAGGAGCACGAGTTACCTGACTATCCCTCGATTGTTTTCTTCAAGCGCGTGATGGTGAGCTCGGTGGACGTGGGATTATGCAATGAGGTAATTCCCCTTCGTTTCATGTCCGTCTATGCGGTGCTGTCGAGCCAGCTTTGTGGTCCTTTACCCTTTTCGTCGTCTGGAGCCGATGAGAGTGGCAATAGTGATGGTGGCGAGGAGTAGACGGTGGGAGTAGCTAGAGGAGCCATTGTACAGGTAGGCTTTCGAGCAGGGACAGCACGGTAACAACTTTTTGATGTGGCCATGAGATGACGTTAGGATGTCGGCGGAGTACGCCATTGGGAACCCGTACCTTTTTTTATCATCTCCCAGTAGCTAGCTTTCTCTTGATGTAAAAAGGGTGTATTAAGTGTTTTATATGTAAAAGTAAATATTTTCTAAATCTGAATGGGTTTTCTGAATATTTATTACTTATTTTCAGCCGTAGCGAACCTCTGAGGCCGTAACCCTTAGGCGTCGTGCCTGCCTCTTTCTTTTCACATGCACTTGACCTTTTTTGGGTGGCCCACTGCTTGTTTTTAGTTTGATCAGCTTCCGCATGCGCCCTCTATTATCTATAATTTGAGATTAAAGCAGATAACGTGATTAGCTCTAAGAAGGCGGTGGATCTAGGACCCCGCCGTGACAGATGCTCATCTTTGGCATTGGCGTATGGGGCATCCATCAGATAGTGTGCTAAACATTATTGATTCTACCTTTATTATTGATACTAGTTCCTATGAGATTTGTCGTTATGCTAAACAACACAGATTACCTTTCTCTTCTAGAACCAGTCAGTCTTCAGAATTGTTTGAATTAATTCATTCAGATGTTTGGGGGGGCAGCTTCTATTGACTCTCGTGATGGATTTAAGTATTTTGTTATGTTTGTCGATGATAAGTCTCGTTTCACTTGGTTATGCTTACTTGCTTCTGATAGTGATGTGCTTCGTGTTTTCCAAGAATTCACGAAAAAGATTAGTACGCAGTATGGTGCTAAGATCAAAATACTGTGGACTGATAATGGGATTGAGTATACAAATCACCTTTTTGAATCTTACCTTAAGAATCTGGGGATTATTCATCAATTTTCATGTGTTAAAATTCCTCAACAAAATGGAGTTGTAGAGCGGAAAAACCATCACCTTCTTGAGGTAACTCGTTCTCTCCTGTTTCATGGGAATTTGCCCACGCATTATTGGTCAAATGCTGTCCTAACAAGCTGTTATCTCATCAATCGTCTACCGAGTAAGGTGTTAAAATACAAATCCCCAATGGAAATCATTCTTGGCAGATCTGTTAACCTTTCTCATCTTAGTGTGTTTGGAAGCACATGCTTCGTTCATTCACCATCTGGAAATAAATTCGATCCTCGTGCTAGAAAATGTGTTTTCTTGGGATATTCCTCTGTGAAGAAAGGATAAAAATGTTTTGATCCCGCCATTAGAAAATTGTTTATATCTTGGGATGTTACTTTTGATGAGACTCGCATGTTTTTTTCCCAAGGATCAAATTTAGGGGGAGATTGATACAGTCAACTATGATTATAGTGGCTTGGATGTTGAATTTTCTCCGGTGCAAGTGGTCCCAACAACAGATGATCTTGCTCCAGTTCAAGTGATTCCTACAATAAATGATCCTGTGATTGATGAGGATTAGACCAATAAAGGGGATGAAGAGAGCGAGCATGATCCTGCACCCACTATTCCTACAATCCCTGTGGAATCTACATCCATTGTCCCCGAAGTAGTTCCAGTTCGTCGATCAACTAGAATTTCCCAATCATCAACTTGGCTTCGCGACTTCTCAACATATCATTCATCCACTCTTTATCCCATACATGCATCAATCTGTTATGAAAATACTTCACCTGAGTTAAGTGCTTTTTTGACTGCTATTGATAAGGACAAAGAACCAACAAGCTTTCTTGAGGCACAAAGGTCAACTGTATGAAAGAAAGCCATGGATGAGGAACTACATGCTCTAGACAAAAATTGCACTTGGGATATTGTTCCATCGCAATCTGACAAATGACCTATTGGTTGTCGATGGATCTACAAGATCAAATACAAAAGCGATGGATCTATCGAGAGGCACAAAGCAAGACTTGTAGCAAAAGGTTATACTCAAATGTATGGGGTGGATTACAAAGAAACATTTGCTCATGTTATGAAGATGAACATAGTCAGAGTTATCATGTCAGGTGCAGTTAATTACGGATGGTCACCTTTTCAAATGGATGTTAAGAACACCTTCTTACAAGGCAACCTTGAAGAAGAAGTGTACATGGACCTTCCCCCAGGACATTCCTTGGAAGGACATGGATTTGTGTGCAAACTAAATAAAGCAATTTATGGTCTCAAGCAATCTCCACGAGCTTGGTCTGGTAAGCTCAGTACTGCTCTTGTGAATATTGGCTTCAAAACTGGTGAGTCAGATCATTCTCTCTTTGTTAAGAAGAACTCTAAAGGAACTATGGTTGTTTTGGTTTATGTTGATGATATCGTTATCACTGGTGATAATCCTCAAGAGATTGAAATTCTCAAAAAACACTTGAATGAAAAGTTTGACATCAAAGACTTGGGGAGGTTACATTACTTCCTTGGAATTGAAATTGCTAGACCAAGCAAAGGATTATTTCTCTCCCAGAGAAAGTATGCATTAGACTTGTTGAAGGAAACCGGGAAATTGGGTGCTAAACCTGCGGAATCATCTATGGATTATGGCAGTAAGTTTGCTACCAACACCACTCCTCTCAAATACAGTGAAAGGTTCCAAAGATTGGTAGGTTGGTTGATTTATTTGACTATTACAAGACCCGATATCACATATGCCGTTAGTTTTGTTAGTCAATTCATGCATAATCCTACTGAAGGTCACATGGAGTTGGTCGTCCGTATATTACGATAGCTAAAGTCATGCCCTGAACGTGGCATTCTTATGAAGAATCATGGTCACACAGAGTTTGAAGATTATACGATACAGATTGGGCTGGAAATCCTATAGATAAAAGATCAACAACAGGGTTCTGCACCTTTTTAGGAGGAAACCTGGTCACTTGAAAGAGCAAAAAATAAAGCGTTGTAGCTAGATCAAGTGCAGAAGCAGAGTACATAGCCATGGCTTCAACCACATGTGAATTAGTATGGCTTCGTTTATTGTTGCAAGACTTAGGTCTTAATAAGCTTCAAACTCCTACGAAATTATTTTGCGATAATCAAGCAGCAATTCATATTACTTCAAATCTAGTGTTTCATGAAAGGACCAAGCACATAGAGGTCGACTGTCACTATATTCGTGAGAAAGTTCAAGAAAAGACAATTGAGACTCCATACATCAGAAGTGAAGATCAATTGGCTGACATATTTACTAAGGCGCTTTCCACCGAAGTTTTCCAACGTGTGATGATCAAGCTGACCTCCGATGACATCTTCGCCCCAGCTTGGAAGGGGAGTGTTGGAAAGATAACGATAACTAGTCAGCAGAATTTAAATTTAGTAGGAGATTTAGCTCAAATCTATAAAGAAGGAAATAACAACCATATTTTCCTTTCAAATAGATATTCATTTTTATCTCCAGAGATGTATTTTATCTTATTTAAAGATGATGAAATTCCCCCAAGGTGATATGACGATTTGGGGGTTTCTCATCATGGACGTAGGCTTCCAAGGGTTTTCTCCTTGGTCGACTGAACCACGTTAAATCTTGTTCTTCTTCTTTGTGTGTGATTTCAAAGAAAACACTAAGGTTCAGAGTTTCTGCAATTTGGTCCTCTAACTTTTATTGTGCAATCAAGTCCTCGAACTTTATGGATTTAGGCAGTCAGGTCCTCTAAGTTTTATTTTGCACAATAATCCTCTAACTTTCTTGATTTGTGCAACCCAATGTTTTTATTTACTCCCTATAACTAATATTGTCAAATTAGGATTCCTTTTACTTATTTTTCCCATTTGTTTTCAACTCATTGGGCGGTTTGCGGAAAGAATTTGGGCAGACATATGATGTCATATGTCGGAAAGAATTTCTAGTTCGACCATCTTCATTCCGATTGTTGAAGTTGTTATCTCACATCGCTTGACAATGGGTCATATATGCTTTTATATTCATGTGGTCTCCCTCCATCTATTAGCTTAAGCTTTTATAATGGACTTTCTTATATGGTATTAGAGCAAGTGTTGTCCCTTTCGCGAATGTGCGTCCACCCCCATTAGTCAAATTCCACGTGCCACTCGTAATCCGGCTTGCACGTGAGAGGTGGTGTTGAAGTTGTTATCCCACATCGCTTGACAATGGGTCATATATGCTCTTTATATTCATGTGGTCGTTGAAGTTGTTATCCCACATCGCTTGACAATGGGTCCTATATGCTCTTTATATTCATATGGTCTCCCTCTACCTATTAGTTTAAGCTTTTGGGTTGGACTTTCTAACACCAATGTTTACATTATGTGGTTTTGGGGATTCATGCATGGATTTCGAGTTCATTTTTGACATTTACGAGGAAGGATTCAATAAGTTGATCCGTAATTAATCCTATCCATCGTCTCATTTTCACTTACCATTATCTGTCTGTAATTATGACAATGTCGTATTAGTTAAAAAATGTCTGGGATTCTGTGCTTTCTACCATTATCATTAGGTTATCAAAAACTTCAAATTATGCTTATTGTATATGTCTACACTAAACTTTTCGTTATGGCATAAAAAAGCCCGAACTTGTATCCGAGCAACATATTTATCATCTGTCAAGATTCCGTCAGATGATTTTCTAGCCAAAACAACGTAGTTTTTATTTCACTTAAGCCACATTGGCATCATGTCAACATCATTTGCATTTTGTTGTTTATGTAAGTAGATTTTTAACGGTGGTTATCGATGGAACCTTGACGGAGAATAAATGTGTCGCAGTGGACTTAATTAGGGTTTTCATTGGCTTTTTACCTTATCATTATCATTAGGGGTGAGCAAAAAAATCGGGATCCACGCGAACCATATCCAACCGACTCGTTTTGGGTGGTTCCCATCGGGTACGGGTCTTGTTCCCGATTTCAATTTACTGGAACCAGCGGGTAACGGTTTGGTTCCCGGTTCCAGATGGGAATCACCCACCCGGACCAACTGGACCGAATTTATTTATATAATGTGTGTGTGTGTGTGTGTGTGTGTGTGTGTGTGTGTGTGTGTGTATTAATTCAAGCTATTTATCTTAATCACATGACTCCCTTGGTCTTGAGATCATTATGCAGGACAGAGGTGATTTAACTTCTCACTTCAAAAATACTGGTCGTGCCTCCGCAGTTTTACTTCTCACTTCAAAATAGAGGTGATTTTTTTTCTATGAATTTGTTGAACAAATCAGCAAGTGCACCACCAATGCTCATGCCATCTCTTTATCCCATGAGAATGGCTTCATTGGTTCACTCGAGTATAGTCTTTTTTAATTGATGTTGGTGCTCGGTACTCGGTAGAACCGGTTCCACGGACCCACCTAGGAACCGGACTGGACCGGCTGTTCGGTTCTCGGGTGGGTCAATGGAACGAACGGGTGGTTCACAGTTCTCATTTTGCGGAACCGGACCCTAATGGGCGGTTATCGATTCTAGGGTGGGAACCACCCACCTTAAAACCGATCACCCCTAATTATCATCATCATCCGAGGTTTGTGAACGAGAAAAGAACAATCTCATGATCCATATGTTTGGATTAGGGAAAATTAGCTTAAATGCACCCAACTTATTTTTTTTCTATTGTTTGTAAAGCTAATTTTTCTAAGTCGAATCCTTGGCAAAAGATTAGGCCGTGTTTGTTTTTCGAAAAATGAATAACTTGAAAGACGTTATCCTATAAAAGATCGCTTGTGTTGCTTATAAAAATGAATGGAATTAAAATTTTCTATAGCCCATGAAAATGTGTAGACATAAATTTTTATCGACAAAGAAGAAATCATTGGCTAATTATCTGAAGCGATATAAGTAATCATTTTTAGAATAATATTTTTCAAGTTATTCATAATCCGCAAAACAAATGGAAACTTAAATTGAGACTTACCTCCAAAATGGAGATGGCTAACTATGGTATGAGATGGACTTGTACTACTTGCATAAGTAAAGTGTACTTGTTCTTTTTAATATGTTACAAAGTATCAAAACCCCATAGCTTGGCCGCTGATTTTCTCTTCTTCTTTTTTTTTTTTTTTTGTCAAAGGTGATTTTCTCTTACTTCAACTGGTGAAAAACTTGCTTTTAGGAGATGTTGTGGCTTAGGTTAGACATTCGTATACAAATAACTTTGTTTATGTCATGCCAAAGAGAGGTTTATACGGCAAAAAAAGAGAGGACAAAACCAATAGGGTTGAGTACAGATTTAGCCCTCTCAGCTTCATCGTTTGTGCAATTTGATCCTCTACCTTTTTGGATTTATGCAATTTCATCCTCTAAGTTTTGTTCTGTCCAATGATTCTCTGGCCGATCAAGTGTTTTGTTTACCCATTGTGATTAATACGGCCGATTAGGAATTTTTTTTGCTTGCTTGCTTGCGTTTCTCGTTTGTCTTATGCTCATTTGGTGGCAAATTAGTATCACGCGTCAGTTTCTGTCCCATAAATAATGTCACATCGTTAATTAATTCGACAACTTAGTTTGAGAGGTCCATCGAAGAGAAGGACTTCTGCAAATAAATCCAGTAAGTTAGAGGGTTTGATTGCACGTGATAAAACTTATATGATCAATTTGCACAAATTTAGAAAATTAGAGAACCCGATTGCGCACGACAAAATTTAAAAAAAAAAAAATTAAATCGCACAAACACCGAAACTTAAAGGGTCAAGATATGTACTTAACCAAAATAAAAAAAAAAAAAAAACGAACAAATTTGTTTCTAAAGCAAAGTGGAGTTGGTAGATCACTTCACTATACCTCATCTTCCATCGGTTACCTTTTCCAACTACGGTGACTTCCGACCAAAAAAAAAAAAATGAAGCTACCGTGACCCGGTTAGCCAAAAACGAATGCCGTTTTGCGATCAAAACACAAGGGCATTTTCGTAATTACGTCAACGTTTTTCCTTTTGGTTTTTTCGCTCCTTAATTACGAGCCTCGCATCGTCATTATCAATCCGTTTACGACCTCTATAGGAAAATCACACACACTCCCGATCACGCAGATTCTCTCTGCCTCTTGGTTCACCAAAAGCAGAGATAGTGCGAAATTCCTCCATAGATCCTCGCCTACTCTCTCTCTCTCTCTCTCTCTCTCTCTCCCGCGCTCGCAGATTAGCATATGCTTGCGGGCACACAGATTGATGAGAGCTTCGGCCGACTCTGCAATGGTGGAATGAGACCCGCATGGCTCAGTACAGGCAGTTCGGGTACCGGGATCACGATCTCCACTACTCCAACGGCGCGTTGGATCACCCCCCGATCGGGATTCGAGCTGCCCCCCAACCGCACAAGCCCGGCCGCAGTCGGCGATCCGCTCGATCCGAGAAGAACCGGAGGTGCTCGATTTGCGCCGCCGCGGTCGTCCTCTCTCTAGGTTTGGCTGTGACGGCGTTAGCTTACTATTGCCTCTCCAGGGATGGTAGAGGTCAGTTCTGGTTCGGAGAGCGAACTCTTTTTTCCTCGATGCGGTTGTCTTTGATGATTGTGATTGCTGAGTTGGGTTGTGGGTGAATTAAGGTACTTGAAGCGAAGTTTTCTGTTTGCGACTTCAGGCGTTGGCATTTTTGTTGCGGAGTTCGCATTAGGTGTTTCCATTTTTTGATTGATTCGATTAAGGTCGTATAATTGAATGCCTGATGACCCCTATCAAGTTAATGGGCATTTGAAAGAGTTCATATTTCATCCGGAACGGAAAAAAATGTAACTTGAGGTGTCATTTCAACAGCAATATCTGGCTCAAAATCAGGTAGAGTTTTGCCCCTGGTTCGGAAGATAGAGACGAGGGTAATGTTGCTTTGCTTAAATGTTGGGCTCTATGCAGATGATCTGCAATTTTTCTTTTTGATCAGCATACTATCTATGACATCGTCTGTAACAATAGAGTCAAAGCGCTATTTAGGTAATTTAGTTTGACCATATTGGTTACTCAAATTGTGAGTTTAAGCATTTTTTTCCTATTTATAACTTTTTGGCAGATAGAAATAGTTACCAAGGCGAAGGAGATGACTCGAAAAGCGACCTTGACTTCCTTGCTAATGTAACACGAACTGAGAACGTCAAAGTCCTTGGATTTGGACGGGGTTCAGTAGCGCATGGGCGGGATTCAAGGTATTGGGACAGGGATGATAGGAGAAGGGATGAGGACTACAGCGAAGAAGTGGTGGAGAACACTAAAGTGACTGCTAACAATGCATCTTCTGATAAGGGCCGCATGTCCTCGAAAGGGAGAAATGGTAGCAAGAAGTCCTCTGTTGACGATTCTCGAGGTGTCGATCGAAGAGTAGTCGGACTATATAATGAGGCTGGGCGCAATGAACTGAAAATGTATGAAGCAGAATATGAGGCATCGCTGAAAAGTTCTGGCCAATCAGTAAAGCAGACTGGCAATAAAATTCAGTTATCTGATACTGGAGATGAAAATGAAGAGTTTGATGCTGAGGACGATTATGATGGTATCGATCTCCATGATGCACATGATAATGTCTTGAGTGACGATGGAGATGATTCTGATTTTACCATATCTCATGAAGTGAATAAGAAGTCTTACCGAGGAAATGGTCGAGAATCCTCAAATAAGTTTGAATTTGGTACCAAGGGTCGAAATGTTGCTGAGGTAGCTGATGAAGCATCAAAAAAATCATCTCAGAAGGAATCAGACAATATTGATAGTTTGGATAGTCTGACAGCAAATTCCAGACGTAAAAGTGTCAGTGGTGGTCATGCAACTAAAAGGTCAACTAAAAGAAAATCAAAGCGCCGTAAGTCTTGCTTTTCTACCTTTCTTTTCTTCAGTTTTTCTCTTTTCACGTTAGCATTCTGGTTTTTAATCATCAATACTACGGTAAGAAGTTGATTGTGTGCTTGTTACATTATATCCATGGATGTTGCACGTTCAAAAAGCCATCAAATTTGAGATTCCTTACACCTTCCACTACAGCATTGAGAAGGAAGCCAATGATGAAGTGACAATGATAAGTGAATAGAATAGTTGGCCAAACCAAGATGTTTCATGGTGCCTTTATTTAATATGATAAGTGAATTCATATACACCGCCAAATTTGAGGTTTGGTGGAAGTTCAGTTTGTTATTACTTATTAGTGAATAGAATAGTTGGCTCAAAACCAAGGTTATCTACATATGGAAACAGAGAGTTGTTCTTTAGTCATTGGTGAATTTGCAATCTGTTGGTTTGAGTGTCTTGTATCTCTTGCCTGACGTCATTAAGAAATGATCAGGTTCTTGTGAGATGAAGCTATTGAATTCTACTGCACAGCTTGTTGAGCCATTAGAGAGTCGGAAATTTGCAAGATTTGCACTGCAGTATGTAGATATAGAGGAAAAGCCTGATTGGCAACCAGAATGGAAGCCAAGGTTTGCTGGGCATCAAACTCTTCAACAACGAGAGGACTCATTCTTGGCTCGTGATCAGAAGATGCACTGTGGCTTTGTTAGAAGTCCTTATGGATTCCCAAGTACAGGGTTTGACTTATCAGAGGATGACACAAGTTACATTAGTAGATGCCACATTGCTGTAATCTCTTGCATTTTTGGGAATTCAGATCGTTTGCGGACACCTGCTAATAAGATGGTGCGTTTTCTCTTTATTATTTTCCTATTAGAAATTGAAAGTATGCTGCTTAGCCTGTTTGTTGGGTAGTTTTCTCGACCAAAAGGGGTGTGTTTCTGCATCTTTTCCATAGAAAGAGAATCCAAAGTGATTTGCTTCTATACTTCTACTTGAGGTAGCACTCACCATCCATCATATTGTTCAAAAACTTGATATTTTAGTTTTTATGTTACCTTTCTGTTAAAGGCCTATATAAATATATTCTTGCTGGTCCTATCATATGGATAGAGATGAAACATTTTCTCAGTGACACTGCTTTTTTTTAATTCCCTTCCACTTGTGTAAGAATACGGGTAGAGGCTAATGCAAAAGAAAGTAGTATATTTGTTGCATTTGCCTGTTGCTCGCCATCCCAGCTAGTTGTGTGCCACAATTTAATAATTTCTCTGACATTGGCTTTGATTTTCTATCAAAATACATGACATACATTTTAGTTGTTGCTTTAGTTTACATTTTGGTTTTACCATGGTCTTGAAAATATTGAGATTATTGTATGTGAAGTGTTACTAAAAAGCCCTTTTGGGCAAATATTAAAAGCACTTAATATTTTTAAGTTATTCAATTACTCTACAAATATGTTCTAAGCTTTAAAAGTTCAAGCAAAAGTTCAAAGCTAAAAGCAAGAAGCAGAAGTCCACACCTAAAAGCAAGAATCACCCTAAACACTCCTTCAATAGTAGCAGGGGAGAAATGCAACCGTGTAGAGATAATTTGGACTTCATCTATGTACGTACGTATGTATGTATGTGGAGAAATGCAATCTTGTGTGGATGAATGCTATAATAAATTGGATGCATTGTCCAGAGAAAATTCTCCAAATAAGAGGTAATGTTGAAATCTTAAAATAGACTATTATATGAAACATCAAATGACTAAGTGCTTTTAATGATATAATAAGAGATAGAATAGTTTCTTGTCATTTACCAAAAAATTTTCTTGTGCATCTTTTGAATGGTCAAAGCTAAGTAGAAGCTCAAGAAAAACAAGAGAAAGGCTTGATGAAATTGGACGGAGAATGAAATTGTATTATGTATGTGTTCTTCCACTTTCTTGATAGTATCCCTTGTAGTATAAAGACTGCTTTACCACTCTTTACAGAAGTGGTCCTGAGATTATTTCCCGACTTTTTCACTGGACCTCCTTTGTGTGCTGGTTTAGAATGTATAGAAGATTTTACTGATCCATTTTGATGGGCAAGTTTTCCTACTTTAATTTCCAAAGCTTCCTCCAATTCGGCATCTATCTATCCTCTAGGATAGACTCCCTGTTTTAGAGTTTGTCTTGAAGGAATGCTATGCAGCTCAATTGGATGCCTTTAATCCCCGTGGCTAAGGCATTCACCCTCCATCAGATACCCGTTCAGTTTTGTCTGTACTGAACTCTGAAACAGCTTGAAGCTGTTGGAATTTCCGGTAAAACTGAAGGAATATATAATTAAACTGGATAAACAGTTTGTACTAAATAAAGCACAGACCTGAGAACATTCAAAACAGACTGAGTAACATCACCGGCACAGCCCACATTGGAAACAACAGCAAACAACATACACAAAATTTCACATATGGCAACAAAAAAGGGTAATTCTGAGCAGCAGTGACTAACCAGGGACAATTCCTGGGTTCCATACCCCAGTTTCATCTCAGGATAGAAAAAGCCTAGAGAAGGTTGGAGTTGATAAGTAAAGATACTGTCCTCTTTGCTGCCTTCCTTGATTGGCCAATTTTGGAGCACCTCCGCTATCTTCCTGGGACATGTGACATATATATTGAAGGAAAAGTCCCTAGGTGTTTCCTGCTATCCAGAATAAGAGGATTTAAATCTTCCGTACCTTGGTTCTCCCATCTAGACTAGACTTTACTGTTACCTGTACATCTACTTTGGTTCTCCCATCTAGGCTAGACACCTTACTGTTGCCTGTGCATCTACTTAATATTAAGGTTGAAATGTACTGCCCTGTTTACCCAAAGAAACAAAAAAGGAAAGGGAATATATGCAAGCTGTGTACACCAACAAGCATGCTGTAAGCCTGAAAGGAAAGATGAGCAGAAGATTGATCTTTGGTTGAAATGAAGAGCGTGCGTGTCAGGATTATTGAGTGTTTATGCCCTGCAATAATTAAATCCTACTCTTAGACAGGGAATCTAATGGGGCAGGTGATGTGCTTTTGTTATGATTTGAAATCTTCATTTTGCTATATCATCCTCCACTGTAGTTAAAACTGATGGCTACCTAAGGTGTTAGATTTAGGTAAATCTTTTCGTTTAATTCAGGGATCTTGTTTTACCCTGGAAATGCACGATAACATGCCAATGGGGATACTTAATGCTTTTTTCGGATGTTCTTAGTAATACAAAATACAGGCATCTGCTTTCACCCAATGCTTGTGGATACCAATTTCATTACTTCTCGAATTTTTAAGAACTATTATGTGTGTTTATATAATGAACATGTCAAGAATGCTGTATGACCAGAATTGCTCGGGTTACTTGATACATGTATAGGAGATCTGAAAGTTATTTGTACTTCTCATGGCTGATAGTATTAGTTCCATCTGTTGCAGATCACTCGTTTGTCTAGAAAAAATGTCTGCTTTGTTATGTTCGTGGATGAAGTTACTGTGCAGACGCTTACTTCTGAGGGCCATATGGTGGACACGATGGGTTTCATTGGCCTCTGGAAAATTGTGGTGGTAAAAAATCTACCAGATGATGATATGCGGAGAGTTGGCAAGATACCAAAGTTTTTGTCGCATCGGCTTTTTCCATCTGCAAGGTAAGCTGAAAGGGTTTACGCAGTGTGAAGAAAAGTGACCGGGTAGTTTCATTGATGTGGTTCTTGTTTGTTGCCCTTTGCAACTTTGAACACTTTCCATACCCCATAAAACGGGTATTCTATAGTAACTATTGTAAAATATCTGGGCCCTTGACTCATCCACAGCATGCCTTGACGGGGATTCAGGCCATCATTTTGGCTGTCTTAAGAATTGCAGTCAAGCAAAATGTGGCCAACAGATTTGGCTGCATATTTCTAGGCAGCATCTGTTGACCTTCTATTTCCTCTCTTTCTACAGCTACATATGCAAAGAATAAGTTTTCTTTCCTTGGACGCAGAAGTAAAATTTTTTTAGCTATTTATCTGAAAAGAGTATCATCAGCGAGGTTGCACGTTCTGGCTACAAGTTTCAAGAAGTAGCCAATTGACTCTTGCAAGTACTTGAATAATTTCTCAGTACTTAATTAAAAGGTGCAAAACTTGGAGCATCTCAATGATAGATTATTTATGATAGTGTTTTGCTCGGACCTTAGATTTGTCATGTAATGTTGGATTTGTCCATGAGAAAATGTTAATGCATGTTAGTGCAAATTTTAAAGGAAAAGAGATAGAACTGCTGCTGTCTGAGTTGGAATTAGTAGATAGAGCTAAGGCTCCGTTTGTTTCGCGAAAAATGAACTATTTAGAAAATATTATTCTAAAAATGATCGCTTGCAGAGACGGACGAAAAGTATTTTCATCGTTCACGAAAAGTATTTTAACGGAGCCTTAGACTTATTTTGAGTTCTGGTTGTCTGTAAATATTTGTCATGACGATGGTCATAGAAACATGGGTGGACTGGAGGGGAAAGGTGTTGAATGTTTGCTTTTCTATGGAACGCTCAGCAATCCATATGTTGTGTGTGTTGCAATTCGCAGGTATTCAATTTGGTTGGACAGCAAACTCCGACTCCAGTTGGATCCTCTGCTCATTTTGGAGTACTTCTTGTGGCGGAAAGGTCATGAATATTCAATATCCAACCACTATGATCGGCATTGTGTTTGGGAAGAAGTAGCTCAAAATAAGAAGTTGAACAAGTACAACCACAGTATCATAGACCAACAGTTCACATTCTACCAGTCTGATGGGCTCAGGAGATTCAATCCATTGGATCCAATGAGACTTCTCCCTAGCAGTATGTTTGTTTTTACCAAATGATCATCCTATATCTTCAATTCTTCTGTGGCTGTGAGCTGCTGCAAAATTCATTAATTTGGTTTTGTTCTCACTATATTCAATTTGTTACTTGAAGATGTGCCGGAAGGATCTTTTATTGTCAGGGCACACACGCCAATGTCGAATCTATTTTCCTGTCTCTGGTTCAATGAGATTGACCGGTTTACTCCTCGTGATCAGCTTAGTTTTGCTTACACATACCAGAAGTTGAGAAGGATGAACCCAGAGAAACCCTTTCATCTGAATATGTTCAAGGTAAGTGGCTTATTCTGTGTAAATCTGTATTAAGGCATGCTCAGATTGTATCGAGGCTTGAATTCAATCGGATTCGTACAAGCATGTTGAAATTAAGATGAAGATGTCTTTGCTTCTAATTGTCCAATTGCTTCTGCCTTTAACAGGATTGCGAAAGGAGACGTGTAGCTAAGCTGTTTCGTCATCGGTCAGATGAGCGGCGGAATACCCATCAAGTAGAGATCGATTGAATAGCACCGTGGTAAAACCCTTTCCAAGCGGTTTCCCGGCGTCCTTCGCAGCGGCCTTCTCCTTTGATGCATATGAGGATAAAACTGATAAACGCGACACTTTGGAAGGCGGCCTTTGTCGTCAGGAGACACGATTTTGCAATTCGGATGCGAGAAAAGTCGGCAACTATTGCTTGCCTTGGTGCCTGTGGACCCGATGGAGTGAGCTCAAATATATGCTGTTGATTGTGTAATTCTATGTAGAATAGAAAGCTATGACTCCTCAATCATTCATCCAATTTATCACCATTCTTTGCTTCATCATGAGGCTGCGAGGCACCCAATACTTCACAAGGTTTGGTTCCACTAGGGCTGTCAATTTTCTTGTTCTTTTTGCCTCGTCAATGACTCGTGCTCTTTATCTGTAATAAGCTTCGGTTCAATCTTTATGCGATTGCACAATGGCATCATCTCAAAGCAACACCTTTTTGATATGTAACTCAAAGCCCTAGACAAATCCATCTCCTGGGCATCTTTCTCAGGAAGTTTGGGTCATTGTTTTGTTCGATTGGGGCGTCTCCGTCATTTCACTTCTTTTTGTTCAAGATCAAGAAAGCAGATATGGTCGAATTTATTAAACGAAAATGACTCGAGCCATGAATGAGTAGGGGCTACCATTCAAAGAGGAGTGAATTTTCCTAGTGCGTGACTTCACTGCCCATGTTTTCAAGCAATGCTTTAAGGCTAAAAAATGTATTGGATGTTAAGGCCAGACAGGCACAACCTCAGGAAGAGCTGGTGCGTCCTCTGTTTTCTTCTTTTGTATGCGTAGGTGTCTTGTCCTGTCTTGTCAGTCGTCACATGACACATCTTTTACTTTTTAGTATCAGTGCGTTGGCCACCAGGGAGGGCCACGCGTCACCTTCTCCACGTGGTCTGCCTACGCCATTTCGTTATCAAATGACCCAAATTTGACTCGTCTGTCATTGCCGCTTGCGATTTGGAATCCGCGTTGCCCCATGTTTTGGTCCGACTTTTGGAGTCATCTGTTGTCCTACTTTTCCTTGTAGTTGAGCTGGTTTCCATTTTGCCGTCGTTCCACTCTTTCCCTTATTGGATTCAAGTAAATCCAAAAACTATTTTGTCTTAACATTGAGATAGTAAAATTTCGAGAGCATTCTCTCGAGATGAAGGGAAGAAAAAAATTATTCTCCCAACTTGAGAGGTAGCAGTGGAAAAAGTAAATTCCAAGTCATTTTTCGGAATGGCTGCTGTCAAATAGGCGTTTAATAGCGACCCGCGCCTGAAGTGAGTTATCGAAATTTCGGCTGCCACGTTGTCGGCATGTGCTTCGCACAGTGCTTTGCCAGCAACGTACCCCCGGTTAAACAAGCACTGTACGACAGTTGCTCTTTCCTATTTTGTCAAATTTATCGTTTTCTTGAATTCCTTCTTTTGTTTTTTCTGGGAATTTTATTGATTTTGCTCGCTCGCCATGTAAGAATGCGAACATCTCGGCATCTAACGGCAAATCCATTGCCACGTCATCACTTTCGTTGAATTTCTAGCGGGATGACTGATATGAACAAAAATAATTTTTCATAGTTCAGAGACTCGGTCAAATTAAAATAAAATAACTTTTAAAGACCGGAGTAAACAAATCAGAAAAGGATCAGAGATTATCTACGATCGGCCTTTTACAAAAGCTTTACCCTTTATTTTTATCTTTATTTTTTCAGACGAGACATGTCAATCACTATGTAGCATGAAGGCGAGACATGGAAAAAGAACGACTAGAAAGATTGCGACTTCAATGGACTGCTCGACTTAAAATATCTAATTACGTGAGTTGGTTGCGCATTATACAATCGAATTTATGATCTACTTTTCTAAATTCTTGATCACATTTTTTTGCCACACGAGTTAACAAACTGACGCTGTAAATTTTGTAACACACCAACACAATCTCGATGCCACGAGCGTTGATAACTCTGAATGCTGGAAATAGGGAAAAAAGAAGAAGAATAAAAAATTCGAAAATATGAAAATATTATTAAAAATTGGCCACGTCGGCGCCGACCGCTCCACCTCAGCGATTGCTGGAAAAAATTGGCCGGAAGAACTGAAATGACACGGATGCAAAAATTTTACGATTGAATTTGAGAAAAAAATAATAATTTAAGAATGAATTGACATAATTACGATGGAACGAAGATGGATAGAAAGACGGATAATATTACGGTATGAATCGAACGCGAGAATCGTCTCGGCGAAGGGTTGTTGTCTTCGCACGAAGATAAAGTCGAGAGCACCTCGAAAGAATCTCTCTGGTGGGACCCTTCTTCTGTCTCCTTCCGTTCGTCCAAATGCTGGTCCCTTAAAGAATAATTGCGAGAGATATGGAAAACTTCCCGGAAACGACGGTAAAGTAGTCGACTATACAACGCACAAACACATGTTACTTAATTGGTCAAAGCAAAGGAGTGTGAACTATTATTGACTTATTGTTGGGACAAGATGAAAGCTTGGTGGCCTCTCCAATGTCATAAAGGCAGATGCGTTCCAGTGGGGAAAAACATAGACCCCTTCGAGCTTGACCTCCACTGTCATAGGACATAGAGAAAAAGACATGGCTGCTGCCCACAACACCGTGACACCCTCCGCCGCCGGCGATCAAGAGGCGGCCGACGACACGTGGGTCCACGCGATGCTCTTCGCGAACTCCCACGTCTTCCCGATGGTCCTGAACGCCGCCGCCCGGCTCGGCGTGTTCGACATCCTGGCCCGAGCCGGCCCGGGGGCTCGGGTCCCGGCCGCCGAGGTCGCCTCTCAGCTGGCCACGCAGAGCTCGGAAGCCGCTCCGAAGCTCGACCGGATGCTGCGGCTCCTGGCGAGCCACTCGCTTCTGAGCTGCGAGGTGCGCGAACGGGACGACGGCCGGGCCGTCGAGAGGCTGTACGGCCTCACGCCGGCGGCTCGCTTCTTTGTGAAGGAAGGGGAAGAGGGCTCGTTGTCTTCGTTGTTGGAGCTTTCCCTCCATCCGGCTCCGCAGCAAGTTTGGTATGCCTTACACGAGTGAAAAATATTACATAGGCTCATTCTATACAACCATGTCATATTTTCCGTTCTTAATGCTTCTTTTTTTGTAATGTTCTTGCGCCACATTCTATATGCAGGTTGCAATTGGACGATCACATACTTAAAGGGGGGAACCAATTCAAGAAAGTTCATGGAATTTCGATTTTCGAGTTCATGAATAATGATCCGGCATTCAACAATACGTTCAACAAGGCGATGGCCGCTATGACATCAATAGTGATGAGAAAAATCCTCGAAATTTATCGAGGTTTCGAGGATCTAACAACATTGGTTGATGTGGCCGGAGGAACCGGCAAGTGCCTCAATATGGTCATCTCCAAGTACCCTTCTATCAAGGGCATCAACTTTGATTTGCCTCATGTAGTAGAAAGTGCACCTTCTTATTCCGGTAACCCTCCCTCCCTCCCTCCCTCCCTCCCTCCTTACACAAGCTGGTGGGAAATACTAAAAGAAGTTCTAGAAGAGCACTATACGATAATTTGATCCTTTTTCACAACTATGCGTCTTTGAAATCGTTAATTTCATGCTTTAGTTAATAGGAACATGTAATTAACTGAATGCCGGTGACAAATTTTTCGATGATTTGTAGGAATCCAACATGTCGGCGGGAGTATGTTCTCTACCATTCCAAAGGCAGATGCGATCATGATCAAGGTGAATAGAGAGAGCAACACCTAACGAAAAGATGGTTTACAAATTTGGAAACTTATGCTGAAATATAATATCTCATGATCGTCAATGATATGGGTGTTATAATCTTACAAATTTACAGGATACCTTGCATAATTGGACCGACGAGAACTGCATCAAAGTCTTGAAGAACTGTTACGAGGCATTGCCGAGTAAAGGTAAAGCAATAGTGATAGATCTAGTGTTGCCGGAGGTGCCGGAAGCGAGCCTCGCGTCGATGTACACCTCGAGGCTTGATAACATCATGTTGATGCAACCGGGAGGCCAAGAGAGAACGGAGAGAGAATTCCGGGCCTTGGCCGAGGCCGCCAGTTTCTCCGACTTGAAAGTAGCTTGTGCTGCTAGTAATCTTTGGGTGGTCATGGAGCTCTACAAGTGAGAGGCTCTCTTTGTGTATCCAGTATTGGAAGTTTGCTTTCAGAAAAAAATAAAATAAAATTGGGCATTGACTCTCTGTAGATGTGAGAAATCAAAAGAAACTCTTGTCGGTTGAATAATGTGACCTCCAATGAAGTGAAATCAAATGAAGTTGTCCACCGTTTCTTGTTATTCAATTAGGGTCCGTTCGTCCGCGAAAGACGAACATTTTGATAATTTTCCTTAAAACGGTTACATATATCGCTTACAAAAATGAATGAGCGAAAAACATTTTCATCATTTATAAAAATGTTTATTATCGATGATAAAAATACTTTTCATTAACTAATTATCTTTTTAGTCGAAATTAATTAATTATTTTAAGTAATATAAGTGATCATTTTTAGAAATATATTTTTCAAATTATTTATCTTTCGCGAAATAAACTAAGCTTTAGATGTGATTTTGCGGTTTTGGGTGACTTATTATGAGTGTCTTAAACCACTAAAAGACCACATAAAAATCTAACTCTCACCGCGTTTCAATTTTTATCACGCAATACGAGTTCCAAGAGTCTCCATTAGGTTAGAGTCTTTCGTCATCTTATCTTAATGGGAAACATACTTTGTATGTACCCATGCGATCATTCCAGACATTAAAAAGAATATCACCCAAGTTCTTTGCATTTAAGCCTCCGTTTTGTCTTGCGAAAAACAGATAGTTTAAAAAATATCTTTCTAAAAATAATCACATGCATCGCTTATAAAAATGAATAACCAAAAATATTTTACCGTCCACGAAAATATTTAATCATAAATTATTATCGATAATAAAGACATTTTTCATTGACTAATTATTTCAAACGATATAAGCGATTATTTTTAAAATGAGTCGTTTTCCACGAAACAAACGGAGCCTATTCCTCCGAATTACTTCCCTCCTAATCTATTAAATAAAGGACTTATGTTTATAAAATATCATATATGTACATTTATGAAGCAAGTAGTGGAGCAGTGGGCCGAAATGAAAGGGAAACACTTGTCGGGACGAACCAGAAAGAATGTGTAGAATTAAGGTGCTTTTGTTTCGCCAAAAATGAATCATTTGAAAAATATTTTTTTAAAAATAAGCGATTATTTCATTTGAAATAAATTGATCGATGAGAAATGTTTTCATTGTCGATAACAATTTATTTCTAAATAATTCCATGCACAATAAAAGTAATTTTCTTTTATTCATTTTTTTAAGCAAAAGGAGCGATTATTTTTAATATATATATATCAAATAGTTGGGTTTCTGCTAAATAAATAGAGCCTTAAATGGTGTTTTTTTGCCCTATTTCTTGGATTGATTGAAATAGCAGCTGATGGAGTGAACCCAAAAGTTTGTAATCATTATCAAGAAGAAAACTCCGATTTCTCTCTGCTGGCGAGTGTATCTCCCACTAGTGAATGGCTACTAGCTTTGATTATAAGTGGTGTTGAGTCGATGATCTTTCTTCCGTTAATACAAACGCCAGCAAGAAGTACCCTAGAAAATAATGTATGAGGATGCATTTGTTTCGGTGAAAGGTTTTTTTTTCGAGAATTGATTTTTTTCGAAAGCGACTTAGTCAACGAAAAATACTTTTCGATAAACGGAAAATTCATGCATAAAATTGAGAAAGTGAATTCCTAAATCTAAAAAGGTGAAAACACTTTCCGAAATTGCTCATTTCGAATTTTTTAATATTTTATTATTATATATTTCTTTTCATTTTGTGTCCTCCGTTGATCGTTGGGCTTGCGATGGCCGACGACTGGCCACACACGTGGGCCAGCGAGCTCGACCTCACCCGTGGCCGCGCCGACTGATGGCGGTGGAGGGAGAAAGAAAAAGAAAAAGAAAAAGGAAATAAAAAAATTGAATTTTAATTCTTTTTTATTACATGAGATTGAAATCATTTTCCAAATGAAATTCAAACACAAGAAAACATTTTCGGTCACATATCACCAAACATAGGAAAACTAACCATTTTGTTGAAAAATGATTTTTCGAAAAGCATTTTCATTTTTCACGAAGTTTTTTCCCAACCAAACGCACCCTTAAACCTTAAAAGAGTAATCACGTTCATCACTTCTCCTGATCTGTTCTTTGAAAAGTAGTCTCGATCCCAAAGCCACAGTGTGCCAAATTATCTTCATAATCCATACAAGGTACTTCATCCTTTTCTAGCAAGCTATCCGTCCAAGCCCGGCCGGCTCTGCCGGTGGCCGAGCGAGGATAATGGCGGCCACGTTTTGGCACTAAATCTGTTCTGACTTGCTTGTGTCTATCTAGAGCCGAAGGAGAGAAGAACGATCGTATTTATACCAGATTTACGAATTTATGATTTTAAATCAAACGATACCTACAAATCACCTTTGACATTATCTCAACGCACGCGGCGGTGATCAAAGTGAAAATGAGTAGCAGAGCCGGCAAAAGTTGACAAACTTCCTGTGGAAGTTCGATCCTATGACGCTTGACCCGGAAGAAGTTGTGGTGAGTATCTGTCGAGTGACCAAATTTTCTCAATCAGATGCTCTTTGGAAGATTCAACGCAAGACCATGGCTACCAACCAGCGGACATCATCCGGCGCCATTTTCCCTTATAATTAACTGAAGAAGTGGGACTCGTTGTACATTGTCAGTTTGGGATTTGGAATCCGATGCTGCTCCAAGTCCAAGCTTTGCCACCAACCGACGCCCCCACAAAATCATTTAATATTCCGGCAACACAGGGTTTGTGCCTTAATTTGCGCACCATATGATTTGTTAGTAAACAGAACGAGGGTTCCATCTTCCAGCAAGCCCAACGGGAAATCAAAAGCCACCATTCTCTCTCTCCCGACCCTTTGTTGGTCAGAAAGGCAAAAACAAAGTTAACATCGTAAGTGCACATACGATGTTAACGCCGGAGAAGTGGGAAAGGTCACGTCCGCAATTGGCGACAAAACGCACCCCTAAAGTCCGAGAAAATATTGGGTGAGTTTAATACTCCACCTAACCAAATTACCACTCCATTCATTAGCCGCCACATGTCCAAAATTGGGCCCACCTTTCAGATTTTCTCTCCTCCGTTACTTTTTCTCTCTCCTCTCGCTCATGCCGTCAAACCTCGCCTCTTCTTTCTACAGAAAAAAACCCTCACCTCTTCTTCAGCCTCAACCAGCTTCGGATTTTGAAGCTCGCGTGGACTATTCGGACAGATGGCAATAGTGCTAATTTGCTTAGAGGTCGTTCCATATGCGATTCGGTCAATAAAGACACATGAACAGGATCTACCACCTACTTTTCAGATCAAGCACAGTTTCGGACACAAAAACAGAGCATGATCGGCGATGAAGGACTGACCTGGTTTCGTCGGTGATGGCGACTGCGACGGCGCGCCGGCGGCGGTTCGAGCTCACGATCTCATCTCTATCTCCTCTCGGCCTCTCGGTTTTATGTGGAATGGCGTGACGAAGCTCCTGAAGC
Organism: Lenwebbia sp. NSW1173648; assembly: GCA_029784005.1. Lineage (NCBI taxonomy): Eukaryota > Viridiplantae > Streptophyta > Magnoliopsida > Myrtales > Myrtaceae > Lenwebbia > Lenwebbia sp. NSW1173648. The sequence continues at coordinate 24,083,892 of JARCGZ010000009.1, read as the reverse complement.
TTATTCAAGCTTCAGCCATGGTGGATCGGGAAAGCCTCTCAGGAGCTCTTTCTCTCTCTATTTTTCGTCTCTCTCTATTCAGTTCGCCGTTAACAACCGACTGAATCCCCTCTAAATGAACGAACTCTTTTCTTCCAAATCCCCTCAACAGATTTCATTCTCCAAATTTTGAGTTCCCGCTCGTTTTCTGTTACGGGCCCGCTGGCGAAGCGTACTGTTCACACGTCGGCGCCAGTTGGCCGGCGTCGGCCCGGCTTGGGTCAGCCGCTGGAGCTCGATCGTGGCTTGGGCCGTGAAGATTGAACTCCAATTTGGCGTTTTATTTTGTCATTTCTTCTCCCGGTTGTTCACAGCGGACGTGCGAAGGAAACCATGAAAGGTGCAGAAGGAAAGTAACGGAGGGGAGAGAGAGGGCAACCGAGCAGGAAAGAGAGAGGCGAGGGGACAAAAAAATCTGAAAGGTGGGCCCAATTCGGACAGATGGCAATCAATGAATGGTGTGGTTTTTTGCTAACGTGGAGTATTAAACTCACCCAATATTTTCTCCCTAAAGCCCAGGTTGGGATACACGCTTTTTGAGGGGTTAAGGTAAATGATGCTTAAAGGATGGAAGCCAGTGGAGATTTGCTAGTAAGCTTATTCAAAAAATCCTAAATATGTTGTACGGCGGCCGATTCAGTCATAAGCTTTTCAATTGTCTCAATTTAATCCTAAATATTTTAACAATTTTCGAATAATCCCGACCAAAAATTGTTGGCATGGAGGTTCATTCAGCATTGGCCGTCTTATGTAGCCCGGCCAACACTAACCGTGAACAATCTTTTAATTTTCTTTTAAATTTTCTGAAAATTTTATTGATATTTTTATTTCTTTTCTTTTCTTTTCCTATCTTTTATTTTCTTTTTCATTTTTTGTTCATGGGGCCAGCAGGTTTTCTATCTTCTTTTTTTCAAATTTTTTTTTATTATTCACAAGGCCAATAGGGTGCTAGACCTGTGAATAAAAATGAAAGAGAAAAAGAAAAGAAAAAAGGAAAAAGGAAAAAATGTCAATAAAAATTTAAAATTTTAAAATTATCTAGATTAGTGCCAGTCACGCCACATAGGACGGCCGGCGGCTTTATTGGCCTTGTGAATGAAAAAAAGAAAGTAAAGAAAAATAAAAATATCAATAAAAATTTGAAATTTCCCACACAAAAAAAAAAAACCATCCATGTCGGTGATGGCTGCATCGCATAGGATGACCAGACATGTGAGTAAAACTATAAAAAAATAAAAAAAATAATAAAAAATTTAAAAATAAATTAAAAATTATCAATGTCAGTGTGGGCCGTACCACGTAGGATGGTCAGCGTTGACTGGACTGCCACATTAGTGATTTCTAACCAAAATTAACCGAAAAGACTACATTAATATTTCGTTAAATGGTTTAGGACTAAATTAGCAAATCCTCAAAATGTTTAGGATTAAGTTGGCACAAATAAAATGTTTAGGACTGAATTGACTCCTTCAGCTATGCAACAGGTTTAAGACTTTTTGGACGATTATCCCCCTCTCGATCTCAATGGTGAATTGCTCAAATTTTGCTTGATTCTAAAGTCAAATTGGACTGGTAGCTCAACTACATAACGGAGTCGAGCTCCAATATGCAAAAAGTTTACTCGAGCAGGTCGCAGACCTAATCAGGCAATCGAATTTTTATTTGTTCTTATATGCATAAGTTTGATAATTCATCTACCATTCAATGGGTGCATAAAAATTGTTTGCGAGTAATATAGTTATGTTGACATTTTTTTGCGTTCAATTCACAAACATTGTTACATTGCTTATTAAGAAAGAGGGCATTTTTATTCACTGAATTCCACAATGTCTAGTTGCTTCTCGTACATAAGAAAGACCCACCCGGACAAAGAAGACAAAAGACAGATTGAGTTCGTTCAATCACTTGGTGAACTCGATCACTCCCAATGCGGACACAGCTCGGGCAGCGACCTTAAAGCCCGTGAATCCAGCTCCTTTGCACAAGTACTCGAACTGCTTCTCGGTCCTCTCCTTCCCGCCGGGCTGAATCAACATGGCGTTGTCGAGCATCGACACGTACCGAGACGCCATTGTCTCCTCCGGCTCTTCCGGCATGATGAAGTCCATCACGATCACCTTCCCGTTCGCCGGTAAAGCCTTGTAACAGTTCTTCAAGAACTTTACGCACGACTCGTCGCTCCAATTGTGGCACGTGCCCTGCCCGATTCGTGGAGTTACATGAAGTTAGGACACAGTTCACGGAACCAGCTTCAGTTCGATTAGCGTAATTAAAGGGAAGGTTTCGATTAGCTTGCCTTAATCATGATCGCGTCGCCCTCCGGGACGCTTGCGAACATATCCCCTCCGACGTGCTCCACGCCTGCGGGCCATTGTTACCTAAAGTTATTAGAGGCCTAATTCGGGGACGACAACCCCTCTAATTTTTCGCAAACATGATTTCGTGCTAAATAGTGCGAACCAAAATTAATGCGACTAAGCCGGGGAAGTATGTGATAATAAATGTACCGGGATAAGAAGGAGCGTGTTCGATGACTTGGGCCAGATCGAAGTTGATGCCCTTGATCGAGGGGTACTTCGAGACGATCATGTTAAGGGTAGCGCCTTTTCCACCGCCAACGTCGACCAGAGTCGAGATCCCGTCGAACCCGTGGTAGGCCTCGAGGATCTTCCTTGTCTGCATCGCGGAGAGATCGGCCATGGCGTCGTTGAAGGACTTGTTCAGGGATGAGTCCTCCTTCATGTACTGGAATATGGTCTTGCCATGCACCTTCTGGAACAAGTTGCCTCCTCCGACGATTGCTTCCTTGACTTGGAGCCTACCGTTGCAAAAAGGGAAAGTAGGATTTGTTTGATTCAATTAATTGCTCAATCTGATCAAGAAATTAAGACTCAGTTCACTCTTTAATCACACAACTAGAGAAACTAAATAATATTCCGATGTCAAGCCAAGGTCGTCGACGGAAATTTCCACTCACCAGACGTCAATGGTGGCTCGGTGGAATGCGAACAGAGAGAGCGAGCCGATGGAGCCACCATCCTCGTCGTTGACGTAGTACTTCCCCACCGGCGATATCGCGTACCGCCTCTCCACGGTCCTCCCCTCGTCGAACGTCTCGGACTTGTATGTGAGGAGCGAGTGGCTCGCGAGGCACCGGAGGACCCGGTCGATGATCTCGGCCGACTCGGGGGTCTGGGTCGGGAGGTGGGCAACCACCTCGGCGGGCGACACGTAGGCCCCGGCGCCGGCCCGGGCTATGATCCCGAAGAGGTCGAGCTCGACGGCGGCGTGCAGGATCACCGGGAAGACGTGATAGCTAGAGCACAAGAGGGCTTTGAGGCAAGGGTCTTCCTCTTCGGGGCAGGGTTTTACTTCGTTTTGAGTGGAATCCATTCTTCGCTTTCGATGCTTTTGTGTTGGACAACGTTTGGATGGGTGCTCGGTTGATTCCTTGAGGATATACGAATCGACCAAGGAAGTGATTCACAAACAGGGTGGGATAGCATATGGCGAATGCGCACCAGGTACTTATAATCGAAGGTGAACTGAACGTGGAGGTCTCATTAGACTTCGTCTCAGAATAGTCTTGTTCTACGGTAAAAAATAGCGACGACTCCATGCCACGTAAACGGGAACTATTACCATGGTTTTAAAAAAAAAAAAGTACAATCCATCGCGACACAAACAAGTGTCAGATGACACTTGAAACTGAGAGGGAAACTGAGCTGTTGAAGTTTGACTAAACTGTTCAGCCAACAAAGTGAAGAATATTACAAGGGGCCGTGCGCGGAGTGAACTATAGGTGAAGAATGGCAGGTTTGGACTTGTTGCTACGGACAAGCGACAAAGTGAGTCAGTAGTGTGGAACTGAGTTAGAGACCTCGCAAGTTTTCTGGGAAAAGTCTGGAAGAATAGAAAATGATTAATGTCGAAATAGGGGAGTACCCATTGATAATTCAGGCCATACATCCTCTTCTATCGAACATGGGATTGAGGCTTACGGCAAGTCGCTTCCGAAAGAGATGATTTTAACGCATTGTATTCATGAGATGAAAAGAAAGCCTTCTAGATTGACCGACCGACGAAGGGGCAATATCAAATCTAAGTGCCTGGGACTGAAGGCGAAAAACAAAGTGATCGCGAACTTGAATGACTTTGATTGGAAAAATTCCAAAGGTTTTGTGATCTATGTAAGGGTGACCAACGAGCCAGGCCAGTTACAGTAAGTTTTATTGGGCCTGACCGGCTCAGTCTAAGGTCGGTTTCAAGAAGAACTTGGTAGCCTCACTAGTAAAATAATAGGATGACATCCTTCGATTCGGTTCTTGAGTCGAGGGTTGGGTTCGACCCACCGGTCCAACCTATAAATCAAACAAACACCAGTTAACATTCGTGATATTCGAATCTTCAAGTAGCTGCTTAAACCCGTTTTTGGATAGTTATTTATTAGTGGGTTCCCAACTGGCTTTACCACCAGTACCAACCAGGAAATCTTGTCATCTCCAATTTGTTCAGTAGTATGTCAAGCATCTTGTGTTTAAGGTGCCTTTAGCAATTGGTTTAACTTAACAAGAGGTGCCGTTTATTCATTTAGTTTTCATTACACAGGTACAGTGGCTTATTATGAGTGACTTAAATTACTCATATCACATTATAATCTTACACTGAAGACGCTCTAGTTTTCATCATGCAATGGGAGTATCCAAAGAGTCTCGATTAGGTTAGAGTCATCTGATTTGATCATAAACCTATTTTAGATCTGTCAAAATAGATCCAAAACCCATCTGCCCACTCATATATGTTTAAATGGGTTGTTAATGGATCACTTCTTATTTCCCAGATCAGTCCTAATGGGTTTTACTAACAAGGAGGCCTAAAATATATATGGGTTTTAAATGGGTATAATCTGAACCCATTTACAACCCATTTAACCCATTTTCAAAGAAAAGCTCGGCTCACTTCTCAGTTCTCTCTTCTTCTTCACTTACTCGCGAGGCAACTTGTGATCTCATTCCACGATCTTCTCTCTCCCTCTTCGCTTCCACGAATCTAATTTGTTGCCACCTCCACCGACTTTGTGCCACCCATCTCTGGTGGCCAAGGTTCTTCGACAACTCAATCATCAACAGTATCGCCCGTCTTGCACTCCTCGCAAACCCTTACCTCCTTTTCTAGCGGATAAATCTCTCCAGTTGCTACCGAATTCCCAAGGACTATCCGAGTATATGCCTTCGCTACCACAGCCTCGACTCTCGCCGCCCCGAGCACCACCGGCGTGTGCTCACGAAGTTCGCTCCCCAATGACGATCGAGTACTTGTGTAGCTAGAAGGGAGGCCGATCAGAGCATACGAGCCGAGCTTCTCGTACTCGGCAGGGTTTAAAGGGACCGGCGTTTTGTGTTTCCGGGTATTGGGTATTCTCTGTTTGCTAACCTTTTTGTTGAGATTGCCTAGAATTTTTGTATTCGAGGTGTGAGTTGGTGCTTTTAGCTGGCTAGATTGTTGAATTTGGATTCACGTAGGCAGATTTATTCTTTGCTCTTCTGTGTTTTGGGGAAGCATGCTTTTAGTTATGTTGCTTTTCGATTTTATTATCGTCTGATTCCTCTGTTTTTCTGTAGCCGTGCATCAAGCTTGTGCTCATGTGCCCTCGCTTGCTAAATGTAAGTGATGCCAAGTCACTTACATGACTAGCCATGGGAAAAAAAACTTGTTTTTAGATACTTGTCCCAATCGAGAGGTCATTGATGATTCCTATACAATTTGACCAAGTTGTGTTCAGAGTTAGCCTTTAGCATTGGAGGACACATTTTTTAAATAAATATCGTAGTTCTCTTTCACTTGAAAGCGCAGAGGCCAAGCTATGCACTAGAAATTAGTTATTTGGAGTTCCGGCCGAGGAAGGTTTGGATGAGGAGTCTCTCATGTCGACTTTCAAGACTATTTGCATTAGGTGCTTTTTTTCATTTCATTCTTTTGGTTTGCTCATATGATTTAAGGCACTTGTCTTCATAATTAGGGCTGTCAAAAAGGCCCGTGCCGGCATGGTCCGGTCCGGTCCGGCTCGAAAATTTAGGTAATTTTCGGGCCGGTCCTTGGTACTGTTGCAATAAGGGCCGGTACCATTAGCCTTAACTCAGGCCCGAAACTTAAAAGCCCACGCTCCTCTTCACTTCACGCCCCCACACTCTCAGAAACCTAAGGACGCCTTCAATCGGTCACTTCACGCCCCCACGCTCACAAAAGCCGGACCTTGGAGCTGGATCTCTTCCATCGTTCACTTCCATCGTTCCTTCTTCTTCCTCCGTTTTCAACGAATAACCAGAGAACCGACGCGCTGTGACCCCTCGACACCCTCGCGGTCTCGTGACCCTTCACTAACCACGCAAACTCTCTCTCTGGTGGGTGTGGAGTATTTTGAGGTGGGCATGCGTCGGTAGAGGTAAGCAGTTCATTCGCAAACTCGGCAATTGATTCGGCCATAGATTGTGATGATGATGATGATGAACACGGTAGCACAGAGTGATAAAGTTCGTTTTTTTTCCCCTCTATGTTTTGGTTCGCCGAGCGATATATTTCAGTTGGACGTAGATTTCATTTGATGGAGCGTCACCACGAGATGATTTTTATCTTCGATAGTGTCTTGGAATGTCGTGCAGGCTTGTGGGATTGATGGGAAGTGAGAAATCCCACGGCTTTGTTGCAGTTTTGTGTATCTTTTTGGGAGATGCGCTTCATCTCCTTAGTCCAAAGAGGAGGATGTAAACCCTCTGCATATACGCACCGAGGCTTACAATCCTGTACAGAAAAGCTTCACAGAGACCAAAGGAACACCCAAGTACTTGAAGCTCCAGCAGATTTTGCTTGACCCCATCTGGAAATTCCAGCTGGTCGAACGTGGCCGTTTGAGCTGGGGTTAAGCTTCAAGCCAGAGAGGATTTCAAAATCTGTCAAAGGGATGGCAAGAACCAGCTCCCAAATGATTGCCCATCACCATTCAAACTCTTGAATTCCTGAGAAAAAAGTGTTCCTTTTTGCTTGACGAGGTAATTTCTTCCTAAACGTCCAAATTGGCAGATTCTTGGGTGTTTTTTGGACTTTTTAATTTAATGTAGAATCGCGTCTTTTCCCCTAGCGTGTTGGAGATCTGTGTTTTTACTGTTTCGATGCTCTGTGCATTCAGATCTGAGTCGTGAGGTTTTGAGGTCTGGACAATGTTAGCAGCGAAATGTTGCATTTCGAACTCTTGAATTCCTGATAAAAAAAGTGTTCCATTTTGTTGTGTTATGGCTGCTTGTAACGCCTTTGTCCTTCCCCTTTACTGGGTATGTTCAAAATGCAGATCTAGTCATGCCCATTTGGTTGATTTTTGTTTTAGCTTGAGTTGGGTAGTGAGTCCTTTCAGAGCCATCCTTTTTTTCCTTCAACTAAGTTCTCTTATCTTTTCGTAGGGCTTACTCAGTAAGAAATTGCTGTCTTCAGTCAAAAAGTTTCAGCTTCTTTGCTTGCCTAAGACTGACTTATGTTCATTTTGAATTCCTACTCTAGAATGATCTTGTTTTTCCTACTGGTTTTGTAGCGAACATGGCCTTGATGGTTACAATTGGAAGTATCAGCCTTATGCTTGCTACAGGTGTACCACCTGAAAAGGATGAGAAGATTGCCATATTTTCTGATGCCTTGAATCATGCATCCATAATTGATGGAATTCGAAGTATGGAAGTTTTCATTTATGGACACGGCGACATGCTTCACCTGGATGAATTGCTGGAGGTTCCACTTTGTCAAATTAGTTGTATAAATTTTGAAAAACTAAAAGAACGCGCTTCATTGTCAAGACTCTCTAGGTATAATGATAAGTTCAAATGTCCATCCAGCTTGCCTGTACTTTGATCAAGAGGCTCATAAAACTTGAGATTGCATTCGCTTTTCTTGTTCTCTTTGGTCCTTTTTCTTTTTTCTTTTGGTTTAATTTAGAATTTGGATTGAGCTGACAGAGTTTAAAGGGAGTATGAGAATAGCTGTATGGCTCAAGCAATTGTGAAGCATCATGAGATGTCACAAGACAACTTGAGGGGATTAATCTTTATAGCATCCTCTTGCCTTCTTTTTGAGTGGTCCAACGTGAACATCCATAAGACAATTTGTGATTAACTTTATGTATACTCAAACAATTTCGAGTCAAAACTGTGATTAACTTCATGTATACACAAACGAATTTCGAGTAAAAAATTCAGATAAAAAAATTGGTGCCGAATTAAATTTTAATGAATATGAAAAAGTGGATACAATTTAAATTTGGGAATATTGAATTTTTGACGTGATTCATAATTCAAAAAAAAAAAAAAAAAGGCCTACCGACCCGACCCGACCTGGCCCGAAAATATGGGACATATGAAATTCGGGTATCGAGCCGGGCCGGGCCGGCCCAAGCTCGGCACTGTTAAGTTTCGGACCCGGTCGGGCTTCATAAAGGCCCGGACCGACCCGGCCCATTGACACCCCTATTCATAATGATGTATTCTTGGTATGGTGGTGCTGTGACTTATAATCAGAGTCAATACTTTTCTTTTCAGGTTCTAGACTGGGCGTGGGGTCATAACGAGGAGGTACACGAAAAGTTACACTTTTTCATAAGATTCTTGCATGCAAATGCGTTCAAGAAGTTGCATCGTGATTTTCTAATGGTTTCTTTTTCATTTTCACGATTCGCGATTATGTTTTCTGAATGCTGGCAAGGGAGGTGAACTCACCCATGATGAGACCGCTATCATTAGTGGAGCTCTAGATTTGACTGGACGTCTTATTTGCTTCTTCATGCAGATAAAAAATTCTTGTTTGGCTAAATTATTTCTTTATCTCCTCTGCTGGGCGCGCATGACAACACTTCTGGAGTAGAATTTCTGAGAATTCAGTTTGGTAACGCTATTTCTGAATCAGAAATCCGTTTAGTTACTCAACTTCATTTTTCTACTTCTGGAGCATTTTTTTGCTCCAAAAGTAATTTTGGAGCCACTTGAAGAAGTTAAAAAATTTCACTTCTCTCCAGAAGAATAAAAATTAACTTCTGCTCAGAAGCAGAAGTTGATTTCTAGAGCAGAAGTGTTGCCATGCGTGCCCTAACATTATAGACATTGTGACCCCTTTCTGATATTTGATTGATCATTGCAAAACTTGCAAATCTTGTGTGAGCTTGTGTTTGCACTGGTCTATCGGTGCTATTCAAGATCCATCCTCAGTATAAACAAAAATCGATTTGCATAGTTTCTTATATGATATATGATCATCTTTTAGGAGGTACTTGCCTCCCTCATATTCTTTATGAGCATTCTACTTTAGCCTTAAATTCCATCATCAACATTGATACTTTGGCTGCCTGTTGCAGACAAAATTGGTCACATGCATTCTACGTGGGGAAACTTTGTAAAAAGCTTGGATATGGAGGTCATTATCAGCTATTGCTTTTGTTGGCACTAAAAATAATTCGCCCGTCAAAACACGTGCCGTGTATGTGAGAAATCGATACACGTGCAAAACATGTAGGAGATCGACACACGTGATAAGCATGTGAAAGGCAAGCACTTTGACAGACAACGAAGAAACCACGTGCGAGGCGCGCGAGGATCCTTGTAAGTGTCGATCAGTAAGAGATAAAGCAAGCTATAGACATGGGCGCCAACGAAAAGTGATCCCGCCAAAGATTCAAGGACTTTTCAAGTAGTGCCAAAGGAGATGAAAATTATTACTCAAATTTCTTGGCAGGAGAACAGTTATCAGCATGGAATGATGGAATAGCTTCTTGAAAATTCGGTTCAGGAGTTCGTAAAGTGCGGAGGAAGTAGCCATGAGCCGCACGAATGAAAGAGATTAGCTGATATAACTAATCTGGAGCCAATCGAAAGTTACTGGGATTTTAACTAAAAAGTCTTAGAATTGGAGAACGTGGACACGACTGGTCTGAGTAAAAAGGTTGAGCTGGAGCTAATGTGTTAACAATTATTTGAAGCTAAAGAACTGCTTGAAGACCCGGTCAAAAAGGATCATGGAAGATGACAAACGTGGCAACCATTGGCGCGATAAAATCACAACCGCTGAAGAACAATTATTCCCTCAACCACTATAAATACCACCAGACAACCTCAGAAAGCCCCCCAAACAAATCAACAAATTTATCTTATTTTTACTTATCGTACTGCACTTTACTTTTCGTAGTTGTAGCTTTCAGATTCTCGTTGTCGAGTCAAACTCTAGTGTATTATCGAAGCATATTCAAGGCTTTGTCGTCGAGTCAAACTCTGGTACTGATTTGGGTGCGTTGGTTCGTTAACCTTTGAAAGAAATTGTGCTCACTTAGCCATTCCATCGTGTCAAACTCTGGTTTGGTCTCAGTTTGTGTGTTTTCTTTCAATTTCATCTGTATCGATTCCCATTGAGTTGTACTTACAGAGTCTCTCCATCGAGTCAAACTCTGGTTGGGATGATATTTGTGCAATTCTATTGGAATCTTTGCAAACTTCGCGTGTTGATTTTCTGACTATCTAGAACTCTCCTATCCAAGATCTTCACAGGATCCTCTATCACATTTAAAAATCGAAGAACGAATTTCGGTAAAAGATATTTTATCGCGGAGAAATTTCGAAGAAACATCTTTTTGGCACGCCTGGTGGGACACTTGTGTTTTATCCGAGGAGTATGTCAATGAGAACTAGAAATCAACGCAATCCAGACAACCTTAATCGTGATAACTCTCTACCACCCCCAGTGATCGAGTAAGTGTATCGGAGTCGTCAAATGTTCAACCAATCGCAGACCAAGTGCAAGTGGCTGAAACCGATATTCCGAGTCAACTTACGAATGATCAGAGGGTACAAATGGAGATAAACCTGGCTACTTTTGCTTTGATACAGAGGATATTCGAAGTGACCAATCATGTAACCAGACAGGTGGCATAAACGATCAAACCCTTGATAATCAATACGATAATGGAGTGTGATCAAAGGCGAGAGTCCTCAAGTAGTTCTGGTCCAACATATGGTCAACACACCAGCGTACCGACGACCTCTGGGTATGTCCCTCAGTTTGCTAATGTTGTAGCCACTTTTGAGAATCCTGTTCAGGTGGTATCTCCTGTTCCTCCGATGAGAATTCTCCAAAGCGGTGAAATCATTGGCGCAACACTCACAGAAAGAACGATACCAAATGGTGGAATCCAAGTTGGAGTGATTGGTAATGGTGAGAATAGTCGAGGGAGCCAAAACGTTTACCAAAATGTGATACTGCCGATTGCCGAGCCTATCCCACAAAACATCCCACAAAATATTCCCCAAAACCTTCCTCAAAATGTGTTTCAACAAGTTCCCCAACTATATCCACAAAACTTGCAGCAGAATTTCATGCAGCAACCACAACCCCCAGAATTGTATGTGTAACCCGTTGCGCCTCAGCAAGTTTATGGAGTCCAACCAGTGCCAGCACCTGTTGTGCAAGTCCCTAGATAGAGTCAGGCGATGTACGCCTAGGGCCCAAGGCAATATGGGGTTGAAGTGGACGGAATCAGGGAATATCATAAGCCATATCCCTCATGGATGGACGAAATTGCTTATTCGAGAGGATTTAAGATCCTTGAGTTTACTCTGTTCATAGGAGAAGATGACTAATCGACTCAAGAGCATGTGAATAGGTTTGTTTCTTTGTGTGCAGATGCTGGTCATGCTGACCATTGGAAGTGTAACCTGTTTCCATTATCGTTATTGAGAATGGCCTTCGCGTGGTATATCGCATTAGCACCCAACTCAGTACAAGTAGGGTCGCAAATGACAATGATGTCTCCTGGTCAATTCCAAAGGGTTTTACCTGAAGCTATAGTGGCGGATTTAGTTGCTATGAGACAGCAGAGTAATGAGTCGATAGATCACTTTGTTGCTCGATTCAAACAAACGAGGAATAAATGTCTAGTGTTGCTACCTGAAAAAATATTTGCAAATCTCGCCCTGAGTGGTCTCAAGTTTAACCTGCGAGACAAGATGGTTGGTTAGAATTTCAATGACCTTTTTTCATCTGGTGTCGACTACTTTCAAACATGAGGCTATCCTGAAGGAGAAAAACAAGAAATACACTAAACTATACAAATTATAATAATGATATTATTGGTACACTCGTGCTACATTTCTTCTAAATTAATATTTGTTTCACAAAAACTCCAAAATTGGTATAGCCATGCCATATTTACCCTAAACAAATTTTTGTGTCACAAAGAATCCCAAACCGGTACTCCAAACGGATATACTCATATCACATTTACACCATTATGGTAAATCTGGGATATTTAGAGGTACATGTGGTACATGTGCACCAATTTGGGGTAAATGTAGCACCGAAATATTCATTTGAGATTTTTTGTGACATAATAATTAATTTGGAGTAAATGGGGCATGAGTGCATAAGTTTTTGTAAATATGACATAAGTATACTAGTTCGGGATGTCTCGTGATACAAAAATTAGTTTTATATAAATGTGGCACGAATGTAACGGTTTGGGATTTTGGGTGGTATTGACCCCTCATAAAAATGGCATTGTCAAGCATGTGAGATATTTCAACAAACAAATTTGAGGTGATTGGTGTTAAATGAGATTAAATCTTAAACTATAAAGGTAAAAGCTATATCCGAAGATTAACCGGGGGCAAAAAAAAAAAAAAAAACATACACAATGAGTTCTGCAGCTTAAGAATTTTTTTTTTTGGGGTTCGATGTGCGGCTTAAGATTGAAAAAGTTAAAAACTGAAAATTAAAAAGCCCAGTGAGTTCAAAGGCCCATTCGTTGAACCCAACAAGCATGTTCGCAATTAAACGGTTTTTATTGGCCCATTTCTTAGGTTGATTGAAACCTATTGACCACATCCATTTGTTTGTGTGATAAGTCCAGCCACAATTCTAGCATGTCATACCCGTTAAATGGTAGGGATTTAAGCCCGTTAGAACCGAGAACAATATGATTTCCATGGATCGATTTGGATCAGATCATGTCGAAGGACCAAGCAACCTGGTTGTCGGGTTTTCACAAAATTGCGGTAACTAAGAATTTTGAGAATTGACAATCGTAGCATGGAACCTTTTGATCATGTGGCTCAATTTTGTTCGACTTTCCTTCAGAGAATACTTGTAAATGGGTGTTGACAGATGAGCTTCCATTGTAATTTTGAGAATAAAGAATTTTGAGATTGATGAATTTTTAGAACGTGGGTGAAGGTGTTGAAGGGTCCATCAGTGTTATATTTCCATTGCCCTTTGGGACTCCACTTTATCCTGATGAAGGTACTCTGTACTTGATTATCCTATGCCAAAGTCTGTATCGAAGTTGATATTAATGGAGAGTTGGCCAATGTAATTTCAGTGAATCTGAAAGATTGAGACTCTGTACAAATTTAAATATGTGGTACGGCCGTATTAAACTTAAAGGGTAGTCAATCTACGATTCGATTATAAAGAATTTTCATTTTTATTTTTTATATAACAACTTCTATGCACTTGCAATCATTAATAGTATTGTTAAACAAACAGAGCGTAAGCTGAAAAAAAATAGCACGAAATCCTAATAAATAATTGCTCAAGCATGCTCTGCGTGCAACATCGGATGTGCAAAAACAATTGCTCAAAGACCAGATCCGCAAAATAAGTTCTTGAAGCTGGCTCTGCCTTGGAGATTTGCAACACCTTTGTTAAATATTGGTCCTTCTAGAGCAAGCCAACTGGTGTGAACTGTTGGGAAAGTCGAGAAAAGCTTGGAGCACCTCCAATGTCATCAAAGCATGCAATGCCAGTGAGAAGAGCATACAGACACTGAGCTTCACCTCCACAAACAAAGGTTTAGGAAAAACCATACCCACATAGATCATATCAAAACACACAAAATTTAAAAAAAAAATGGCTCCTGTCCAAAACACGGTGACACCCTCCATCACCGACGATCAAGAGGCGGCCGACAACACATGGGTCCACGCGATGCTCTTCGCAACCTCCCACATCTTCCCAATGGTCTTGAACGCCGCCGCCCGGCTCGACGTGTTCGACATCCTGGCCCCAGCCGACCCGGGGGCTCGGTTGTCGGCTTCCGAGGTCGTCTCTCAGCTCACCACGCAGAGTTTGGAAGCTGCTCCAAAGCTCAACCTGAGGCTGATGCTGTGCCTCCTCACGAACCACTCGCTTTTGAGCTGCAAGGTGCGCGAGAGTGGGACGATGGCCAGGCCATCGAGAGGCTGTACAGCCTCACACCGGCAACTTGCTTCTTTGCGAAGGAAGAGGGGGAGGGCTCGTTGGCTTCATTGTTGGAGCTTTCCTTCCATCCGGATCCACAGCAAGTTTGGTAAAGCCGTACTGAGGGAAGGGACAAGTCAGAAGAAGAAGACCATGATAATGGTCAGAAAGAAGAAGAGAATGCTGAAACAACACATGAGCAGGAGGAGCCTATAGACATAGAAGAGGAACTCCTTAAGACTCACGAGAGTGGAGATGAAAAAGAAGAAGAAACATTTGATGAGAAGGCAGAAAAAGAAGCCAAGATGGCTAGGGATGAATATGTAGCTGTTTGGGAAGAAGAGATGGATGACAGAGCAACAATTGATGTGCTTGTTGCTCGAGAAGAGAAGAAGAAATCATCCTCAAAGTCAGAGGATATGGATGTCGATAAGGCTGATGAATTTCTTGTCACAGCTGACGAATCAACAGCAGACACTCCTGTTAAGACAACACAGATTCAGGAGGAGAAACCACAAGAATCTACTGTTTTGCATGAACAACCTGAGGAGATAATAACATATGCTATTCAGATTGAAGAAATTCAGACTGAAGTTGTTCAGGAGGTTCAAGTTGCTGATGAAAAGGAAGCATCCAGCAAAAAGGAACCTAATGTACAGGTGGAGAAGACTTTTGAGAAGGAATCCAGTACTGTTGTTCGTGAGAAGACCATAGAAGAGCTACCTGTTATGATTGAATCTACTATTGCTGAAGCTATTACGTTTATTTCAGATTCAGCCCCTGGTTAGATTTAGGGGGAGATAAATTTGCAGCGTGTCTTGGATTCAACATCAAAGGGTAATGCTCAGATGATGGAAGAAGCAAGACAACAGACTCCTGCAAGGACTCTTTCTCCAAAAGAAACCTTAGATGCCTTCATTAAAGAATTACTGAAAACTAAGTCTTCGAAAATCCTAGTTCAACAGGAAGTTGAAAAACTTCAGGTGGAGATTATGCAGAGGCTAGATAAAATAGA
Organism: Lenwebbia sp. NSW1173648; assembly: GCA_029784005.1. Taxonomy (NCBI): domain Eukaryota; kingdom Viridiplantae; phylum Streptophyta; class Magnoliopsida; order Myrtales; family Myrtaceae; genus Lenwebbia; species Lenwebbia sp. NSW1173648. The sequence continues at coordinate 24,068,585 of JARCGZ010000009.1, read as the reverse complement.
GAAGCAGATTGAGAAGAAGATGAACAAGTTTCAGGATATACTTGATAAATACTGTCGTCTTTTCTACTCTGAGATGGCCAGTATTGGTACCTACACACTAATCAGAGATGAGAGGATCAGCAAAGAATTTCCGCAGATGAAGGAACTTAAGAACTTCGCCGCTCTTATTGCTGGATTGGGCAATCCTGATGAAGTTGCTCAGAAGGATGATGAAGAGCATGTTGATGTTCCCTCCTCCTCGTCAAAATAAAATCCACCTCCATCCTCTTGAAAATGTTTTCAAAACAGTCTGTATTTGACTTTATTTTGTCTTTGTCGGATGATATTTTTTGTGGACTTAGACTATCATAGCCTTATTATGGTCTGATAGCGTGCTTATTAAATAATATGTGTGGATTGCTATCATTTTCATATTGTCTTGTAGATGACAAAAAGGGGGAGAAAGTACCTCATTTTTTAATTGCAGGTTATGCAAAATGCACGGATTATACATATGCGCTCATATCGGTGATATCATTATGGAAGAACTCTTATACATCCAAATGATGGAGTATCACGTATTTAACGATGTTTACAACATATGGTGATATCCTTCCATCACTCATAGTGCATACTTTACGTTAACATAATCAGATGAATATTTTTTAGAAAAGATTCACTTAACAGATATGGTTATATTTTTTGTGAAATCTTTTATGAGCTTAACATTGATACAAACATTTCTTATAATCATATTTTATTAAGGAAGTTTTGTCATCATCAAAAAGGGGGAGATTGTTGAGAAAACCCTCCTTCTGAATATTTTGATTCTAACGAAACTATCCTTCTCGTGAGAGAATCTGGTTAATGCAAATAATCTTTTATTGCAGGAATGAGCATGTGAACAAAAGCTTATAATGTTTCAAAACTGACGTTCAGACTCAAGGAGTAGTCGTCGCGTATTTGCTTCTGAGAAAGTTGAAGTCTAGTATTCAGATGGAGAAATGTGTTGCCTCTGAAGACTTCAGATGGAGGATTGTGTTGCCTCTGAAGACTTAATCTCGAGAAGACTTATGTGACACGTCAACAAGGACTTTACAGAAGCTCAGAGTCACTGTTCTAATCTGTTCAGATTCAGAGAGTCTTTCTACTTCTGAAGACTGCTTCTGAACTACGTTCAGATTCTGCAATATCTTACTACTAGATTTTGAAGACTCACATTTGGCAGGTTTCCGATTTGGCAGTGTTATTTATGGAAGTTTGTAAGATTTGATTGACAAGATTATTTTCCAATCAAATCAGAAGAATATCTTCGATTGAATATTACCTTCCACGGACAAGATATCTTGGAGATTTGGATGAACTCTACTTATGGAAACTGAAGATTTGATTTTATGGGTGACTGAATCTGAAGGGTTCATACTCTACTCCAACGGCTACTAGATCTTCTCATATACAGTCTCGATCAATCAAGATTGATGACGTCCAATCAGAGATTGAGGAGCGATCCTTTGGAGGACCTTAGTAATGGCTAGTTCGAGGTCGAAGAAGTATAAAAGAAGATCAATGGTGACTGTTGTTGTGGGATTAAGAACTAAAAATTCCAAAGTACTGAGTTGTTCAAATTCACATTCTCTTATTCTTGAGAGCTTAAAATTCATATCTTTGAGAGGTTCCTTTATAAGAGTGATAAGAGTGACAACTATTGTAACATTTCTTCGATTCATAGTAGAATCCAGCCAATCGGCTATCATCATGGGAGAGTGGACGTAGGCTTGTTAAGCCGAATCACTATAAACATTGCGTGCAAATTCTCTCTTACCCTAAATTCCTCTTGCTGTGTTTAGTTTATCTGCACGTCATTTTACTAATCGTATTCAGTTTGTGTTTTGGAACCATTAAATTCCGTATTAAGTTTCAAAACCGTTTAGAATCACCTATTCACCCTCCCTTAGGTGATATTTCTAGACACAACGGAGTCCTCCTTCATGTACTGGAATATGGTCTTGCCATGCACCTTATGGAACAAGTTGCCTCCTCCGACGATTGCTTCCTTGACTTGGAGCCTATAGTTGCAAAAAAGGAAAGTAGGATTGTTTTGATTCAATTAATTGCTCAATCTGATCAAGGAATTAAGACTCAGTTTCCTCTTTAATCACACAACTAGAGAAACTAAATAATATTCCGATATCAAGCCAAGGTCGTCGACAGAAATTTCCACTCACTAGACGTCAATGGTGGCTCGGTGGAATGCGAAGAGAGAGAGCGAGCCGATGGAGCCACCATCCTCGTCGTTGACGTAGTACTTACCCACCGGCGATATTACGTACCGCCTCTCCACGGTCCTCCCCTTGTCGAACGTCTTGGACTTGTACGTGAGGAGCGAGTGGCTTGCGAGTCAACGGAGGACCCGATCGATGATCTCGGCCGACTCGGAGGTCCGAGTCGGGGAGGTGGGCAACCACCTCGGCGGGCGACACGTAGGCTCCTGGGCCGGTCCGGGCTATGATCCCGAAGAGGTCAAGCTCGACGGCGGCGTGAGGATCACTGGGAAGACGTGATAGCTAGAGCACAAGGACAAAGCTAGGCTGACGGTCAGTTATTCTTGAGACTAACGGTGACCTTCCAGCCACATATTCTTAATTCAGAGAGAGGGGCAACCGGTCAACTTTGGCCAATTTTGTCTTATTTTAGCTTTTTTATTTTTTGCTTAAAGTTTTAGTTTAGGTTATGTGCCAATAATTTTGCAACACTCACTTTAAATCAAAAGAAGAAAATCAGACACACCACATGGAAATATTGCTTCTATAAAACTACTTCCCCGCCCAAAAAAATAAAATTTTCACAATAAATTAGCATAACACATTGATTATCTAGCAAATAATGCATCACAATTCGAATGTCGTATCTCATTAGATAATATAGATCTACCGTTTATGATATATATAAAAAAATGTTCTATTTGAAAAATGTCTCTAAGCACAAAATTCCTATGATTTTTTGGAATACTACATAAAATTTCATAGGGTTGAGCCTTACTATTAGTTATTTCTGACCATACGATCTCCCAATCAATGAGTGTTTTATGCAAAACACGCGGTGATAATGTATGGATCTATGGTTGAGATTGTACCGTCTCTGACCGTCGATCACGGAAGCATTTCCCTTTTACGAAAGAGGGAAATGACAATTTTGTTTAACTTAATAAGTTAATATTAATATAAAATCTATTTCAAATTAGACAACTTCAAGTCCACGTAGTAAATTTAGAAAAAAAAATGATTCCCAAATAAAACTTTAATGAAATCCAAGGCAGTATGACTTACAAAATCCCACTGATTTCCTAAGGAAACTGGACAAACAAGTCATCCGATTTTCTTGGGATAATACTTGGTTAAGACTACACCGTTACTCTGGGCAGAGCAACAGTGCAGTCATCTAAGCTTTTCCCTTTGAAAAATGTCTCTAGTCACAAGATTCCTACGATTTATTGGAATACTACATAAAATTTCATAGGGTTGAGCCTTACGATTAGTTATTTCTGACCATACGATCTCCCAATCAATGAGTGATTTATGCAAAATACGCGGTGATAATGTATGGGTCTACAGTTGAGATTGTACGGTCCCTAACCGTCGGTCACGGAAGCATTTCCCTTTTATGAAAGAGGGAAATGACGATTTTGTTTAACTTAATAAGTTAATATTAGTATAAAAACTATTTCAAATGAGATAACTTCAAGTCCACGAAGTAAATTTAGAAAACAAATTTTGATTCCCAAATAAAACTTTAATGAAATCCAAGGCAGTGGGACTTACAAAATCCCACTGATTTCCTAAGGAAACCGGACAAACAAGTCATCCGATTTCCTTGGGATAATACTTGGTCAAGACTGCACCGTTGCTCTGGGCAGAGCCACGGTGCTGTCATCTAAGCTGTTCCCTTTCGCTTTCTATGCTTTTGTGTTGGACAACGTTTGGATGGGTGCTCGGTTGCTTCCTTGAGGATATAAGAATCGACGAAGGAAGTGATTCACAAACTGGGCAGATTCGCATATGGCAATGGGCACCAGGTACTTATAATCCAAGGTGAACGTGGAGGCCTCACTAAACTATGTCTCAGAATAGTCTTGTTCTACGGTCTAGAATGGCGACTCCTCCATGCCACGTAAACGGGAACTATTACATTGGCTAAAGTTGTTACGATTCGGCGCACAATCAAATCGAAGTAAAACGTAAAGCAAGAAAGAGAAATCGAGACACAAGATTTTATCCGGGTTCACCCTTAAACTAAGGTTATTTCTAGCAGAGGATTCTACTATAATTAGCGCATCGCACCTCTCGTTACATCACTCAATTACAAGCGAACAAGAGTATATACAGTAATACCTATTCATGAGTTCAAGCCCAAACTACTAATAAAAACACATGAGTTTAAACTATAAAAGCCCTCTAATGTCCAAGGGACGCTGCCTTCTTGAGACTCCCACTGGAGAGGCTCCCTGGACGCCCGTGCTTTCTTATCGTTGGGGAGTATGAACCACACCTCAACAACAGTACAATATATCACGACACATGATTTGATAATTAGATCTGACTACGCCTCATTACATGCATGTTATCTTACCCCATCTAATAGTTTAAGCTCTTAAGTTGAATTTCCATGCGATTTTAGATAACCAAAGAGCTCCTTTTTTTAAGAAAAAAAAGGGTTAGAATGTCCAACTAAACATATCAAATTAAGGGAGATCCTTGTGCATATAAGATCTTGTCAAATTTCGTACTTATGCTATGTGGGTTATACTTAAAAGGGAAATGCTTTCCTACAAGAACGGTACAATCTCAATCGTAGATTCACACACCATCACCGAGTATTTTACATAAAGCACTCATTGATTGAGAGATCGTGTAGTTAGAAATAATTAACAGTACTGTCAAAATGTCAGGTTAACAGTTTTCTACTTAAAAAGCAGGCTAAAGTTCATATAAACTTTTTTTTTTTTACGGACCTGATTTGCTACAGGGATAAAATTCAACCGCAAAGTTCCTTAATTTTCATTAACTCTCACAACTTGTTACTTTCCTGATTTGGTTGGCAGCATGTGCCAGTGTCAGTCCCCACCCCCACCGTCCTCGTGAACTTCTCTACGTCCATCTCAATCGGACATGACTATCCATTAAAGAAAGGATTAATGTTACGAAAAACTTCAAATTGATACATCTGTAATAATTTTACTTCAAATTATTTTTCTGATCACCAAAAATTCTAAACTAGTACACTTATGACAAATTTAATCCAAACTATTTTTACCACAATAAACTTCAAACTATGTGACAAATTTATCCCAAACTATTTTTTTGACCACAAAAAATTTCAAATTGATACACTTATAACAAATTTACTCAATTAAATTTTTTGACCACCAAAAACCCCAAAATGGTACACATGTGACAAGTTTACCCTTCGTTAGCTTCCATTAAATCGAGTTAATACCACGAAAAACTCCAAACTAATACATCTGTGACAAACAGATAGGAAAAACTCTAAACTGGTACACCCGTCAACTGTCACGTGTCATCCAACTCAACAATTTGATGGTAAAATTAACGGAAAACTAACGGAGGGTAAATTTATATCAAGTGTACTAATTTGGGATAAATTTGTCATAGGTATGTCGATTTTGGATTTTTTGTGATAAAAAAAATAATTTGGGGTAAATTTATCACAAGTACACCAGTTTAAGTTCACAAGTGTACCAGTTTGAGAATTTTTGTGATCAAAAAAATAATTTGAAATAAATTTATTACAGATATATCAGTTTGGAGTTTTTCGTTGTATTAATCCTTAAAGAAAACATGGGAACAGCAGTTCACGTAAGCAATTTTGCACACATTAGGAAGAGCAACTTGTAACAAACCTTCTGCGGACCCGACAAGTGTCGGATGAAACTTGAAACTGAGCTGTCGAAATTTGACTTAACTGTTCAGCCATCAAAGTGAAGAATATTGCAATGGGCCAAGCGAATGGTGGGTGAAGAATGGCAGGTGTCAACTCAGAGACTCGTCCCGTGTCAACTAATTATAGGTGAAGAATGGTACGTTTGGATAGTTAAATCAAACCAATACCAGCGAACATTCTTTACAGGGAAAATTTTTAAATAATGACATGAATAGATTTTATTTTCTCAAATAAAGGCCTGAAGTGGATCTTATTTCAAATAAAAGTCTAAAGTGCTCTTTTTATTTCAAATAAGGGCCTGACCGAAGAGGCGTTTTCGTCCTTTTATTTTCTTATTTTCTTTTTCGTTTTCAAATTTTCCCTTTCCCTTTTCTGTTTTTTTTTTCTTTTTTTCTTCTTCCCCTCCCCTCCCTTGCCCAACATCTTCTGCAACCGTGTGTTATGAAAAATCCCTTATGATGTTTTCAAGATGACAAAATAATCAAAGGCTACTAATGTGTTTATTGATTGAGTAGAACCAGGTGAAAGAATCACAAGCCGTTATGCAGATAGTGTATTAACAGAATATCTGAATGTTATGAGTTATCTATCAATGGTGAACAAGGCATTGGGCGTAGAGGTATCTACAAGCTTGAGGTACCTAAGTAGAAGTGAACAATCCTAGAACGAGAAGTTCGGTAAAGCTTGGAAGGATCTTGGATAGGTGAACAGCGAGATAAAGCCATAATTGCCAATACGCTTGGAGGAACCAGAAGATAGAGCTCAAGATACTGCATCTGAATTATGCATCTGAAGTTCTGGATATTGCATTTGAGAAAAAAAAGTTTATATCGACCTTAGTTGGATGTTCAGACTCAAGGAGTAGTCGTCGCGTATTTGCTTCTGAAAAAGTTGAAGTCTAGTATTCAGATGGAGAAATGTGTTGCCTTTGAAGACTTCAGATAGAGGATTGTGTTACCTCTGAAAACTTAATCTCGTGAAGACTTATATACGAGCATCAACAAGGTTTCTATCAACATCAAACTCAGTGTATCTCTGTTCAGAAACTGCGACTTATTTAGAAGCAGTGATATATGAAGAATTCAGAAACTGCGACTTATTCAGATGCAGCGATATATTCGAATTCAAGAGACTGCTTCTGAAGTCTGATTCTGAAGATTGTTCAGAAGCTGCGAGATATATTAATTCCAGATTCTGAAGACCCGCACCTAATATATGTTGCTGAGGTATTTATGGAAGTTTGTAATCTTTGATTGTCATGATTATTCTATAACATGATTGATAGAATATTCTTGATTGGAAATTACCTTCCATGGACAAGAAAACTTCCATATTTGAAGAACTCTACTTATGGAAACCGAAGATTGAGTTGTATGGGCGACTGAATCTGAGAGGTTCAGATTCATCACCAACGGTCACCAAATCTCCCTAGATATAACCTCGTTCAATCAAGATTGATGGCGTCCAATCAGCGATTGAAGAGAGATCCTTTGAAGGTCTGTTCAACGGCTAGTTTGGGTTGAAGGAGTATAAAAGGAGATCCATGATGCTACTACGGTATGAGATCAGAATTATCAATTCTAAAGTGCTAGAGTTATTCAGATTTATACTTGTCTCCGTGAGCTTAACGTTATAATCTTTGAGAGGCTTTGTAAGAGTGATTGAGGGAGGATAGTGTGATCTATCAAAGAGAGTATCATCACTTGTTATAAATCTCCATTGATTCATCTGGTGGAATCCAGCCAATCGGCTATCAGTGTGAGAGAGTGAACGTAGGCTTGATCTAAGCCGAACCATTATAATCGTCGTGTGCAATATTCTCTATCTCTAAACTCTTATCATTGTGTTTGATAGAATATTGCATATTAGTGTTCTTATTCAAAATTTGCATGCCTAGGAATTGCATACTCATGTTCAAAATCATAAACTGCACATATTCAGATTCAGATTCTATTTTGACTTGATTCTTTTAATTTCGCATTTTCTAGTCAAAATTATTTTAAATCACCTATTCACCCCCTCTAGGTGATATTGCTAGATACAACACTTGGTATCAAAGCAGGTTGCTCATTATTTTGAAGTGTTCTACTTCTGAGTTAACGATCTATCATGTTTAGCAATAATTTTTCAAGATCAGGTAATGCTCAATTCCACAACAAGCCTCCTTACTTCGATGGAAAGGATTATAATGTTTGGTGCAATAAGATGAAGTGGTTCTTCAAGGCTGTAGACAATTTGATGTGTGATGTTGTGACTAAAGGAGTAAATCCTACCACTACTGCAACTTCTGGAAATGGGAACAATGCTCCTACTATTGCTCTATTAGAAACTGAACGATCCAAAAGACAAGGACTTGACTCTAAAGCTGTTTATTCTCTCTTTTGTGCTTTATCTCCTGCTATATATAATCGTGTTGCAGAGGAAGAATTTTCAAAAGCTATATGGGATAGACTCCATGTCACCTATCAAGGAACCGACGGAGTCAAGGAGACCAATCTCAGCATACTTATAAGTGATTATGAAGCTTTCAAAATGAAACCAGATGAAACGATTGCTGAGATGATTGACAAATTTCAAATATTGGTCAGTGGTCTTGCTTGGCAAGGTCCTCCTATTTCTGAACCTATGCAGGTTCGAAAGATTCTTCGAGGACTTACGGATGATTGGAACTACATCAAACCGTCCATTCAAGAATGTCAAACAATCAGACCATTATCCATTGACGAACTTGTTGGGACTCTACAGTCGTATGAGACAGAACGAGTCAACAAAGAAAAGGATACGGAAGGTAAAAAGTCGATTGCTTTAAAATCTAACATGGATTCTGATGATTCAGATGATGAAGAGGACGAAGAAGATCTTGCTCGTATGGTAAAGAAGTTCAGAAAAATGGCTAAGAATGGAAGAAAATTCAAAGGGAAGAAGCCATTCAAACAAGCCGATAAAAAAAAAACCTTCAACTATAGAGAAGAAGGTAAGGACGTAATTTGTTTTCAATGCAGGAAAAAGGGACACATAAAGCCAAATTGTCCATTGATAAATAAAAGGAAAGGCAAGAATGAAAAGTCCAAAAAGGCTTTGAAAGAAGAGACTTCGAGTGATACTGAATGCGAAGATAGTGATGATGAAGAGCTTGCACATATCTGTTTAATGGCTGAATCTGATTCTGAAGAAGATGAGGTGATTTGCTCAAATCATATTCTCGATGATGAAGATCCTTTTGAAGAGTTATGCGTGGAATACGAAAATGCATTGAAGAAGATCTTTGAATTGAAAAAGGAAGTCTCTAGATTGAGACAGCAAAATGTTACGAATGAGAAAAGGATCGTTGATCTGGAAAAGGAAAATTCCTCTATTAAGGAAGAGAAAGAAATTATGCAAAAACAGAATAGTTCTCATAAGAAAGATGTTCAAAAGTTCTGCAAGAAATTTTCTCTCGGCTCAAAGACGTTAGAGCACGTTCTCTCAATACAAATGCCGTACTACAACAAATTCGGTCTTGGCTACGAAGAGGTAAGTGAGATCAAGAATGATTTTTCGAAGGTCAATGAGCTATTAAGGCGCAGGCCTTCAATCCAACATTATAGAAATCACTTCGGTAAGCATTTTGTCAAGCCTATTGGATTTCAATATTACAATTGCTTTAACTATGGTGATCCTAAGCAACAATATCCACATGATTGGAAGAACTCTAAATCAATCAATTCGAGATTTGGTGCTTTCTCTAACAAAAATGGACCCAAGCTCATTTGGGTACCAAAGAAAAGATGAGTTGCTTTTCTTGCAAGGAATAAAAGAGAAGAGAAAGAGAAATCGGTATGTTGTTTGCTTCGCGTGCATACTTCATTTATCTAAATTCTCATTGTACTTGATATTGTGCTTTGGTTGATTCAATTTTTTTTTTGACATATTTGATAATTAGATGTGCTTGAAATATCGTTTAGAAAGATTCGTGTGATACTTTTTTGGTAGTTCGTGAGATGAGATTAAGCAATTGATTGATATCTTACTTGGAGATAATGCAATTTATTTGATTGGGCATATTGTTACCATGATAATATTTCTTTTATGCCATTAAGGAAGAATATTTTGGAATCTATAAAGTTTCCTTATTTTTACTCTAACGTAAAGGAAAGGATCCATGTACGTGGATACCAAAAAGGAAACGAGTTTATTGTAGGATTTTCTACAAGGAAAGATTGATTGCAAATCAACGAAAATCATGATGCAATCAAAGAAGGGTCTCAATGAGGAATATTTTAAGAAGGAAAGTTTATTCTCTCCTCTACAAGAAACGGCGCTTTATAGGATGACGTCATGGAAACCTCTACCTTCTAGATGCTTCTGAAGAAACAGAGCAAATGAATGTTGAGAATTTTGCTGCCTCTGAACAAACATTAAAGAAAAGATCGATGAGAAGAATAAGAAGTTCCAGACATTTCAGAGACTACTATTGTCACTAATCAGCATATGATTCTTGAGATCCCTGAAGTTCGTATTCAAACTCAAGGGGAGTTCAGAAGAAAGAAAAGAATTTCTTCCTTAGACTCAGGGGGAGTTAGAAAAAGTGCACAAGGATGACATCCTTGAGAAATATTCAGATCAATCTTAGCATCCTTGAAGTTGCAACTGAAATGAAAATCAACAACACTATGGCACATCCATTGACCCAAGCATCTCCACCATTTTCGAGCTGCCCAAAGAATATAATGCTGCTACAAAGAAAAACATCCTATTCAACTGGCGTAACCTGGCGATAAAGGTTACTCGCAAAAGCTGTGTTGATGATAGTGGGAGAAAGGAAAGAAAAGATCAAATTCAAGAGGAGTCTATTAATTAGATTCAGGAGGAGATCATTGATCAGATTCAAGGGGAGCTTGGCACTCAGGTTCAGAAAGACCTTATTCAGAAGGACATAAAAAGCTGCAAGCTTCTGTACAACAAGAGATGGTGAAAACCATTATGCTGCCCAATATCCCGGAAAGCTATGCTTGAATGAGTTTTGATTCTGAAGGAGCATTGAACAAGCATGGGAAAGTTCTACGAAAGTTGAGTAAATTTCATCCCAATCTTGATTACTATTCAGATAATGGAAGAAAAGGTAAACGTATGTTAGAACTTCTTAAGTTCTACCAAATCCGATTAGTACATCTTCCATTTCCCTTACTTTTTGTCATTACAAATCTCTAATCTATATTATAGCTTTATTGTGACAAAAAGGAAGTGAAATTTATTCGTACTCCTTGATATATGTTCACTGACGTACATGATAATTGATTTAGAACATGAGCTATATTACATTTCTCCTATGTTCGTTTAAACGTGTAGAAGATGTTGCATCTGAAAATATTATGTGAACATGGGCTGTTTTGCATCTGAGTATATATTCTCTACGTAAGACCCTTTCCATTAGTATCGCTTTTTGATTATGACAAAAACGGGAGAGAGAATGTATGTGCATATGTGCCGATTGATTATATATACATATGTGTTTATTTGGTGCACAATATTAAGCTGTGATTATGTTTCTATATATATTTATGCTTAGTCTATCTGCTATCTCCTGATTACATTGCTTGATTATCATAATGTGGAGATCGTGTTACCTACTTATTTTGCCTTGATTTGAATTCTTATTTTTGGAAAATAAGCGTATCTTGTTTACTTTTCAAGTATACACAATTGAATATCTTTGAAATGTGTTTACACATCTGCATATTTAGAGAATGTTTTACCATCATAAAAAAGGGGGAGATTGTTATGGAAAATCCCTTATGATGTTTTGAAGATGACAAAATAATCAAAGGCTACTAATGTGTTTATTGGTTGAGTAGAACCAGGTGAAAGAATCACAAGCCGTTATGCAGATGGTGTATTAACAGAATATCTGAAGGTTATGAGTTATCTATCAATGGTGAACAAGGCATTGGGCGTAGAGGTGTCTACAAGCTTGAGGTACCTAAGTAGAAGTGAACAAGCCTAGAACGGGAAGTTCGGAAAGCTTGGAAGGACCTTGGATAGGTGAACAGCGAGATAGAGCCATAATTGCCAATACACTTGGAAGAACCAGAAGATGAAGCTCAAGATACTGCATCTGAATTATGCATATGAAGTTCTGGATATTGCATCTGAGAAGAAAAGTTTATATTGACCTTAGTTGGATGTTCAGACTCAAGGAATAGTCATCACGTATTTGCTTTTGAGAAAGTTAAAGTCTAGTATTCAGATGGAAAAATGTGTTGCCTTTGAAGACTTCAGATGGAGGATTGTGTTGCCTCTGAAAACTTAATCTCGTGAAGACTTATATGCGAGCATCAACAAGGTTTCTATCAACATCAAACTCAGTGTATCTCTGTTCAGAAACTGCGACTTATTCAGAAGCAGTGATATATGAAGAATTCAGAAACTGCGACTTATTCAGATGCAGCGATATATTCGAATTCAAGAGACTGCTTCTGAAGTCTGATTCTGAAGATTGTTCAGAAGCTGCGAGATATATTAATTCCAGAGTCTGAAGACCCGCACCTGACATATGTTGCTGAGGTATTTATGGAAGTTTGTAATCTTTGATTGACATGATTATTCTATAACATGATTGATAGAATATCCTTGATTGGAAATTACCTTCCATGGACAAGAAAACTTTCATATTTGAAGAACTCCACTTATGAAAACCGAAGATTGAGTTGTATGGATGACTGAATCTGAGGGGTTCAGATTCAGCACCAACGGTCACCAAATCTCCCTAGATACAGTCTCGTTCAATCAAGATTGATGGCGTCCAATTAGCGATTGAAGAGTGATCCTTTGAAGACCTGTCCAACGGCTAGTTTGGGGGTGAAGGAGTATAAAAAGAGATCCATGGTGCTACTATGGTGTGAGATCAGAATTATCACTTCCAAAGTGCTAGAGTTATTCAGATTCATACTTGTCTCTGTGAGCTTAACATTATATTCTTTGAGAGGCTTTGTAAGAGTGATTGAGGGAGGATAATGTGATCTATCAAAGAGAGTATCATCACTAGTTGTAAACCTCCATTGATTCATCTAGTGGAATCCAGCCAATCGGCTGTCAGCGTGGGAGAGTGGACGTAGGCTTGATCTAAGCCGAACCACTATAATCGTCGTGTGCAATATTCTCTATCTCTAAACTCTTATCATTGTGTTTGATAGAATATTGCATACTAGTGTTCTTATTCAAAATTTGCATGCCCAGGAATTGCATACTCATGTTCAGAATCATAAACTGCACATATTCAGATTCAGATTCTATTTTGACTTGATTATTTTAATTCCGCATTTTCTAGTCAAAATTATTTTAAATCACTTATTCACCCCCTCTAGGTGATATTGCTAGATACAACACCATGGACACCTTCGTCTTCTTCAACCCAACGTCTTCTGCAACCCTTCGACGGCTTCCTGGTGGGAGTACAGCGGGTGACCGGAGCCGTCGCGAGCTGCGAGCATGGCGGCAAGGATGCCCCCAACGCCGGTCCCGGCGAGGACGTCGAAAAATTCGCTACGAAGGCGTCAGTCCTGAGGCGGATCTAATCCTCGAGACGAACGAGGGCGGCGCCGGCGAAAATGTAAGTGGTCCCGCCGCCGTCGATGTAGAGGAGGCGGGTGCGCTTGGCGGCCTCACAGTGGTAGAGAAAGATGATGGCGATCGGTGCAAAACAAAAGGCATTGTTTGTTGCGGCATGTGTTGATTGGAATGAATGCAGTACACGTCGCTCAGAAGGAGACCGACCCTCCATTGGTTTCAACGAAAACTAACGCAAACATAAGACAACGTAGGATTTTTTTCAGACCCTAATTCGCCTGCAAGATCCAAATCAAGAAACAGAAAGCATTATTTGCGGTGCATGTTTTGAGAAGCAATCAGGTCTGAGAGCGGGTGGTCACTTTGTCTCTTTCTTTTTGAGAAAAAAAGCCATTGATTGCTCAACATACCAGTTCATGCGCTCATCTTTCCACGTAGAATGAACTGTGGACTACTCCAAGAAGAATTCAAGTAGAATGGATGGAGTTCAACTGAGATGAATCCAATCAAGCAGCCAGAACTCAGATGGATCCTCGCGTCCTTTGCTTGGCAAGATCATTCACGAATATCAAATGAAAAGTTTCCAAGTTTCTTCTGTTGGATCTAGCAATATCACCTAAAGTGGGGTGAATAGGTGATTCTGAATACTTCTTCAGATTTAATGCGGAAATTAATCGGTTCAGAACATAAACTGAATAAGATCAGAAAAAGACGTACAGATAAACTAAACACAACAAGATGAGTTTAGGGAAAGAGAAATTGCACGCAATGTTTATAGTGGTTCGGCTTTAGCAAGCCTACGTCCACTCTCCCACGATGACAGTCGATCGGCTGGATTCCACTATGAGTCGATGAAAGGTTACAAGAGATGTCACTCTAATTTACTCTTACAAAGGAACCTTTCAAGACTGAGAATTTTAAGCTCACAAGAACAAGAGAATGTGAATCTGAACAACTCAGTACTATGGAATTTTTAAGTTCTTGAACTCTCTCGTAACAGTCACCATTGATCTTCTTTTATACTCCTTCTACCTTGAACTAGCCGTTACCAAGGTCCTTCAAAGGATCGCTCCTCAATCTCTGATTGGCACCATCAATCTTGATTGACCGAGACTGTATATAGGAAGATCCAGTAGCCGTTGGAGTAGAGTTTGAACCCTTCAGATTCAGTCGCCCATACAACCAAATCTTCAGTTTCCATAAATAGAGTTCATCCAAAACTCCAAGATATCTTGTCCATGGAAGGTAATATCCAATCGAGGATATTCTCCTGATTTGATTGGAAAATAATCCTGTCAATCAAATCTTACAGACTTCCATAAAAAGACGCGACCAAACCGGAAACCTGCCAAACGTGGGTCTTCATAATCTGGTAGCGAGATAATGCAGAATCTGAACGTTGTTCAGAAGCAGTCTTCTGAACCAAAGAGACTCTCTGAATCTGAACAGATTAGAACAGTGATTCTGAGCTTCTGCAAAGTCCTTGCTGACGTGTCACATAAATCTTCTCGAGATAAGTCCTCAGAGGCAACACAAACCTCCTTCTGAAGTCTTCAGAGGCAGCGCAGACTTCCTTCTGAACTCTTCAGAGGCAGTACAATTCTCCTTCTGAATACTAGACTTCGACTATCTCTGAAGCAAGTGTGCGACGATTACTCCTTGAGTCTGAACGCCAGTTATGGAACATTATAAAGCTTTTGTTCACATGCTCATCGCCTGCAATAATAAATTATTTGTATTAACCAGAGTCTCTTACAAGGAGGATAGTTTTGTCAGAATCAAAATATTCAGAGGGAAGGTTTTCTCAACAATCTCCCCCTTTTTGATGATGACAAAACTTCCTTAATAAAAGTTGATATTTATGAAAATTTTGTATCAAAGTTAAGCTCGAAAAAGATTTCAGTAATAATATGAAAATAACTCAATTGAATCTTTTCAAAAGAATGTGCATCTAAATATATAAGATATGCACTCTGAGTGATAGTAGGTTATCACCATATGTTGTATACGACGTTGAATTCGTTTGAGCGCATAGGTATAATTCGCGTGAGTGTGCATCCTGCAATATGATAATGATGAGGTATTTTCTCCCCCTTTTTATCATCAGCAAGATAAAATGGTAATTTACACATACATTAACGAAGATTCACACATATATTAAAGAATATAACATCCAGGGTGCACATAAATGGAACATCCGATAGAGATAAAATAAAAACAAATATGGACAATTTGAAAAACAATTTCAAGATGACGGAGGTGGGTTTTGTTTTGAAGAGGAGGAGGGAACATCAACATGCTCTTCATCATCTTTCTGAGCAGCTTCAACAGATTTTCCCATATCAGCAATGTAGGTAGCAAATTCTTTGAGTTCCTGCATCTCTGGAACCTCTTTGTTGATCCTTTCATCTCTGATCAAAGTATAAGTACCAATGCTGGCTATCTCAGAGCAGAAAAGGCGACAGTATTTATGAAGTATTTCCTCAAATCTGTGCATCTTCTTTTCAATGTTCATTTCCATCCTGTCCATCCTCTGCATAACTTCTACCCGAAGTTTTTCAACTTCCATCTGAACAAGACTTGGTGAAGCATTCAGTGTCCCTACAGAAATCTGTTGGTGTTCTTCTTCCACCATCTGAGCTTTACCCTTTGAGGCTGAATCTAAAATTCTCTGCAAGTTTATCTCCCCCTGAATCTGATCAGGTGTTGAATCTGGAATGATTATAACAGGTTCAGCGGTAGTTGATTCAATTTCTGTGGGTTGCTCTTTAGGTATTTCCACTGGAAGTTGTTCCTTCTGAACAGTACTTTCCTCGATAGCTTTTTCCTTCTGAACAGCAGGTTCGACATCAGCTTTCTCCTTCTGAACAGCAGTCAGAACCTCTTCAGTCTGAACAACATTTGATTCCTCATGTTATTCTTTTCTACTGGACTCCTCCTTTTCAGTATCAGCATTGTCCTTCTGAATAACTTCAGTCTGAACAGCAGATTCTATAGGTTGCTCCCCCTGAATCTGAGCTATTACAACAGGAGAGACTTCTGTTGATTCTCCAGCTGTGACAACAAAGTCATCAGATTTATCAACCTGCATGTCCTCAGGTGGTGATGAGGACCTCTTTTTTTGTTCTCGAGCAACCAGAACATCAATAGTCGTTCTGGCATCTAGTTGCTCTTCCATTATCTCCACTTATGCACTAGTAGCAAGCTGAGCTTCTTTCTCTGCCTTTTCTCCAGATGTTTTATCAGCTTCTACATTCCCACTCTCATGAGTCTTATGGGGATCCTCTTCTTTGTCCATAGGATCCTCCAGCTCATTTGCTATTTTAGCAATCTCTTCAGCTTCTGACATGATGTTTCCTTCTGATAGCACAGAAGGAGTAGTCTCATCATCTCTCGATGATACACTTTCTTCTTCTTTTGCTTCCTCTTCTTCTGAAGACTCACTCTGAGAAGTGGTCTGTTTTCCTTTTGTGGCCTCTGTCTTCCTTCTTTTTGCAGATCTCTCACTCTCTGCATTCTGTTCTGCAAACTCAACCAGGACAGCCTCTTTGTTCTTGTTGATCCAACCACCAGTAGACTGTCTAAAACCCATCTTCTGAATCATAGACTCCCCAGCTACCATTAACTGAGTTTCATCTTGAAGAAGCTTTCCAAGAATCTTGATATTTTGGAAGGACATGATCCGATAGATCAACCCTGCATATGGTAATTGTCCTTTGGTCTTTTGGACAATCCTATACATGTGGAGGAGAACAGTATGTGCTAGAGAGATCTTGCAGCCATTCAACAGACCCCACATCAGCTTGGCTTCATATTTCGAAATGTCAGTTTTTGAAGCAGCCTTGGGTCTTAAGCTTTCAATGACAACTTTGTGCATTACAATATGCTTCAGGGGAAAGTCATTGTAAGCAATATGTGCCTTGGAATCTCTAGAGTAATTCTCTTTTCCAGTCAGAGAACTGTAGGCATCATTAGGTTGCACATTAATGGGCATAAAATCCATTTCATCAACTCCCATTAATCTTGCTAGCTCCCTGACATGTAGATGATACAGGACTCCTTCAACCGTATAAAACAAGGAATCAAAATTGCCGAAACATAAGCTAGAATAAAAGTAAGCTGCCAAATCAGGAAAAGTTGGCCTCCTTGCAGTTGCAAAGTCCCTCAACTTCATCTGCTCTAGATGCTTCCTAATAGGGATACCAACCCTATCAAAATACTTAAGATCAAATACAATGTGGGGTATAACTCCTCTTTGCTTCAGCATCTCGAATTTTTCAGAATGCAACTGACTTGAAAACAGTTTGCTTTGAAAGTTCTTGTCTTTGATAACCCCTCTGATTTTCTTAAAGTCTTTAACCAACACATCATCGTCGTCATCAGGCCTTCCCTTGGTTTCACTTTCTTTAGTTATAGCCTCCCTGATAACAATGCTCTTAGATGGAGACTTTTTAGGTTTAGAGACTCCAGTTTCTACAACCTTTTCCTTGCCCTTCCGAGATACATTCTCAGGAACAATAGTGGCAATAGGTGTCACATTTTGCAGAGGAAGTTCTAATATAGTAAGAAAGTCTTTCTCGCTTGCAAACTTGTGAATATTCAGCAACAACTTGACGTTTTCGTCACTAGAGCCAGTGTTCTTGAAAGAATCATACAGTGGTTTTATAGAGAGAGCCAGAGCGACTCTTTCATCGAACTCAGACTGAGACAAACCTAATTCCTTTTGGGCAATATGTCTTTCTTCTTCGTGATTAGACCTAGAGATATCAATGGATTCGGTGAGACGTGCTTTTCTGCCCTTCGTCAACCTTGACGATTTTCTCCTCAGACTTGCACCTTCTTTTGCTACTTTCTTCATGGTGGATGATGATTTCGGAGCCATGGATGAGAAAGTTGGAGTTTTTAGAGAGAAAGATTTGGAGTGAGCGAGAAGGAATGTAAACAGAGAGAGAGAGATCAGTTTTTAGGGTTTGAGAGAAGATTGTGATATTTGATAGAGGTGCCGGTTCAAGGCCTTATGAAAGTTTTTTAAAAACCGTAAAGCGGTTATTTTTAGAAATAAAATCAATTTAAAATAAAATCCAAAGATCAATCCAAAGAAACAGAATTATTCCAATCAATCAACGAGGCATATATATAGAAATTAGAGAACGTGAATTTAGAGAACCTACCTTGGATTCTTGCTTTATCAAGAATTTCTAAATATAAAGAGGTGTAAGATGAACTAACCTTGCTTCTGAAGTACTACAAAAATGCTTCTGAACATAGGTTATGCAAATTTGCTTCTGAACTTTGCTTCTGAGCTCTGCCTCTGAGCAATTTTGCTTCTGAGTTTTGCTTCTGAGCGCTGTTTCTGAGTTCTATTTCTGAGCAGCTTTGCTTCTAAGCGCTGTTTCTGAGTTCTGCTTCTGAGCACTGTCAATTGACCTGTTCTCAAAATATCTTAAGAAAAAGGATTAGTAATAGCTAATTCGTTTCGGATAAAATTGAAAGACTCTTTGTCAAGAGGTTTAGTAAATGTATTTGCGAGTTGATTTTTTGTATCAACATACTGAATGTGAACATTTTCATTCTGAACATGATCGCGGATAAAATGATATTTGATCTCGATGTGCTTCGCTCTTGAATGGAGAATAGGATTCTTGGTTAGATTTATGGCGCTTGTATTGTCGCATCTGATCTCCACATTTGAGTCCTCAACTCCATAATCTCTTAGCTGTTGCTTTAACCATAGGATCTGAGCACAACAACTTCCAAGAGATACGTATTCAGCTTCTGCTGTACTGAGAGCAACTGTGCTTTGCTTTTTGGAATACCAGGAAATAAGCATATTTCCCATAAGTTGACAGGTTCCTGAAGTGCTTTTCCTGTCAATTTTACATCCGGCGAGATCTGCATCTGAATATCCCTTCAGAATAAAATTAGAATCCTTTGAATACCAAAGACCATAAGCTAGATATGTTCCAATATATTTGATAATTCTTTTGATTGCTGTAAGATGCGATTCTTTTGGACATAACTGAAATCTTGCACATAAGCAGACGCTATAAAGAATATCTGGCCTTGATGTAGTGAGACATAGAAGCGATCCAATCATACTGTGATAAAGCTTCTGATCAACATCTTTTCCTTGTTCATCTTTATCAAGCTTAGACGAATGAGACATTGGTGTTTCCGTCTTCTTGCAATTTTCTAAGCCGAATTTCTTGATAATTTCAAGAGCATATTTCTCTTGATGAATGAATATTCCTTTCTTGGTTTGTTGAATCTGAAGTCCAAGAAAGAATCTTAATTCTCCCATCATGCTCATTTCGAATTCATCCTGCATTGCTTTAGAGAAATTCTTGCATAGATATTCATTAGAGGAGCCAAAAATAATATCATCAACATAAATCTGAACAATAAGAATATCCTTACCCTGCTTCTGAATAAAGAGAGTAGTGTCAACATTACCTTTAGTGAACTTTTGTTCAGATAGAAAATTGCTTAACCTTTCATACCAAGCACGAGGTGCTTGCTTTAATCCATATAAGGCTTTCTTCAAGGAATATACGAGATCCTTTCCTCTTGGTTCCTCGAAGCCAGGAGGTTGCTCGACATAGACTTCTTCTTTGATGTAACCGTTTAGGAATGCACTTTTCACATCCATCTGAAAAAGTTTAAAGTCATTGTAACAAGCATAAACAAGAAGTAGCCTTATGGCCTCTAACCTGGCAACTGGTGCGTAGGTTTCATCGTAATCTATTCCTTCTTCTTGAGAATATCCCTTTGCCACAAGTCTTGCTTTGTTTCTAACCACCTTTCCTCTGTCGTCCATTTTGTTTCTGAACACCCATTTTGTTCCTATTACAGGACGATTTTTGGGTCTTGAAACGAGCTCCCAAACATTATTTATCTTGAATTGATGAAGTTCTTCTTGCATGGCATTGATCCAATTTTCATCAGTAAAAGCTTCTTCAATCCCTTTAGGCTCGATTTCAAAAACTAATGCTATATTGCTCATTGCTTCCTTGAATTTCGATCTGGTTTTGATTCCTTCATCCAAGCTCCCCATTATTAGTTCCTTGGGGTGACTGGATTTATGTTTCCAGTTTCTGTTGAATTTTCCGTCTTGAGCATCACTTGGATCATTAGATTCAGATGGTATCACCTCTAGTTCTTCTGTGGTTTGTTTGCTTGTTTCTTGATTCTGAACTTCTTCAAGAGCATGATTCTCTTCTGAAATTTCTTCTGGTTCTGAACCTTGATGTAGAGACGAAACTTGAACATATTCAGATTGATCATTCTGAGTCTGAATATTTTCATCAAACTTGACATTCATTGATCCTTCAACACATCGAGAGTTTTTGTTGTAGACTCTGTATGCTTTGCTCGTTGTAGAATATCCCAGAAATATTCCTTCATCTGACTTCTCATCAAACTTACCAGCTCGATCATTTGCATTTTTCAGAATGAAGCATTTACAACCAAACACACGGAAGTATGCTAAATCTGGTTTTCTCTCTTTAAAAAGTTCATAGGGATTTTTCTCAATGATTGATCTTAAGGAGACACGGTTTAAAATGTAACATGCTATTGACACAGCCTCTGCCCAAAAATGAGATGCAATTTTACTTTCCATCAAAAGAGTTCTCGCCATTTCTTGTAGAGAGCGATTTTTCCTCTCCACAACCCATTTTGTTGAGGTGTGTAAGGAGATGAAATATTATGCTGAATTCCAAACTCATCACAAAAATTAGAAAAGCTTTGGTTTTCAAATTCTCCCCCATGATCAGTTTTGATGTAGGAAATAGAGTAACCTTTCTCATTCTGAATCTTTTTAGAAAATTTTGAGAAGGATGAGAAAGTATCATTTTTGTGCGCAAGAAATAAAACCCATGTAAATCTTGAGTAATCATCAACTATGACAATGCAGTATTTCTTACCTCCAAGACTTAGTGTTCTGTTAGGACCAAAGATATCCATATGAAGCAGCTGCTGAACACGTTCAGATGATACATGATTAAAAGATTTAAAAGAGCTTTTTACCTGTTTCCCAAGTGTGTAGGCTGAGCAAAGCTTAGATTTCTCAAAATTTGATTGTGGTAAACCTCGAACTACTTTCTTGGAAGATAGCTTGGAGATGTGTTTGATACTGATGTGGCCTAGCTTTCTGTGCCATAGTTCAGATTCATCTTTGATGGAAATAAGACACTTGATGTCTTCAGAATCAACATTTAGAAGGTAGATGTTTCCATGACGTCGACCAGTGAAAGTTTGCTTCTTGTCTTTGCTAACACCTGAGCATTCTGAGTCTTGAAAGAAAATTTGATAACCAGAGTCACAGAGTTGACTTACTGAAATCAAATTGTATTTGAGTCCTTTGACAAGAGAGACATTGTTGATCGTGAGATTTCTGATTTTTACAGTGCCTTGGCCAATCACTTTGCCTTTATTCTTTCCTCCAAACGACACACTTCTACCATTGTAATCTGAAAGTTGAATGAAGTTATTTGGATCACCAGTCATGTGACTTGAGCATCCACTATCCAGAAGCCATTTGTCTTTTCTCTTCTTTGGTACCTGCAAGTAGAAAGTAACTTACTATTTCTTTGGTACCCAGGTTTTCTTGGGTCCATTTGAGTTAGTCACAGTAGATATCTTTCTATTAACAGGTCTTCATACCATCATGCAATTATTTCTAACGTGATTTCTAGCACCGCAGTTTTCACAATGCATTGGATAAAAGAATTTTGTAAAATGCTTTTGGAAATGCCGTTGATATGCAAATTTGGAAGGTTTATGGGAAATCCTTTCATTTGTTTCCGGAAACTTATTTTTGAAATTATTTTCCTTTTTGAAACCAAGACCAGATTTGTTACCATAAGGAATTTGTCTGGAAATAATGTTTTCTAAGTTTTTTGAACTTTGGAAAAATCCCTTTGTGGTATTTTCAATTTGGGTTTTCAAGGAATCATTTTCTTTTAAGATCAAATCATGATTCTCCTTGATTTGATGAATTCTTTTTGCAAAAATTCAATCTTGTATTTTTGAGAATCATTCTGTTGCTTCAAAGATGAAACTTCCTTTTTCAAAATGGAAAACTTTTTGAAAGCTTCTTTATAATTTAAGTACAACTCATCAATGTATTCCGACACTTCATCTGGTATTTCAGAAGGGTGTACCTCAACATCTGAATCTGAATCTGAATCTGACTTTTCCATAAGACATATGTTAGCATAGTCATCCTCGCTGTCTTCAGAATCGCTTAGAGTTTCTGCTTTCAATGCCTTTTTGTATTTCTCATACTTGATCTTGTCTTTCTTCAGAAGGGGACAATTGGGTTTGATGTGTCATGCTTTCTTACAATGGAAGCAGATTACATCTTTGTCTTCCTGTTTGTCATTGCTCGATTGTCTCTGATCATTCTTTCTGAATGATTTCTTCCCTTTGAAGTTTCTACCTCTTCGAGCCATCTTTCTGAACTTCTTCACCATGAGAGCAAGTTCTTCGTCGTCTTCATCTTCATCTTCTGAATCTGGTACTTCAAGGTCAATTTTAGATTTTAAAGCAATGGACTTCTTACCTTTTGAATCTCTTGTTTTGTTGGTGCGCTCAGTCTCATAAGATTGTAGAGTTCCGACTAGCTCATCAATAGATAGAGGTCTGATTGTTTGACATTCCTGTATTGATGGCTTGATGTAATTCCAGTCATCTGTAAGTCCTCGAAGGATCTTTCTCACTTGCATTGGTTCTGCTACAGGAGCGCCTTGCCTTGCAAGACCACTTACTAGAATTTGAAACCTGTCAATCATTTCAGCAATTGATTCATCGTGCTTCATTTTGAAGGCTTCGTAATCACTTAGCAAAATGCTAAGAGTTGTTTCTTTCACTCTGTCAGTTCCCTGGTATGTGACATGAAGTCTGTCCCATATAGCTTTGACTGAATCTTC
Organism: Lenwebbia sp. NSW1173648; assembly: GCA_029784005.1. Taxonomy (NCBI): domain Eukaryota; kingdom Viridiplantae; phylum Streptophyta; class Magnoliopsida; order Myrtales; family Myrtaceae; genus Lenwebbia; species Lenwebbia sp. NSW1173648. The sequence continues at coordinate 24,045,171 of JARCGZ010000009.1, read as the reverse complement.
TTCTGCAACTCGATTATATAGAGGAATAGATAAGGCGTAGAAAAGTGCATGCACAGCTTTAGAATCGAGTCCTTGTCTTTTTGTTCTTTCTGAATCTGACAGTGTTGTAGTAATATTTGTATTGTTGTTTCCTTCATTTCCAGTGGAGGGGGTTGCTGTTACAACAGGAATTACTCCATTGACAACAACATCCCACATCATATCATCTGATGTCTTGAAGAACCACTTCATTTTATTGCACCACATATTGTAGTCTTTCCCGTCAAAATAAGGTGGTTTGTTGCTTAAATGTGCATCACTGGTTCCTGTGAAATTATTGCTAGACATGATAGATCGTTAGCTCTGAAGTAAAACACTTCAAAATAATGAGCAACCAAGCTCTGATACCAATTGTTGGATCTACCAATATCACCTAAAGGGGGGGTGAATAGGTGATTCTGAACACTTCTTCAGATTTAATGCGGAAATTAATAGGTTCAGAACATAAACTGAATAAGATCAGAAAAAGACGTGCAGATAAACTAAACACAACAAGATGAGTTTAGGGAAAGAGAAATTGCATGCAATGTTTATAGTGGTTCGGCTTTAGCAAGCCTACGTCCACTCTCCCACGATGACAGCCGATCGGCTGGATTTCACTATGAGTCGATGAAAGGTTACAAGAGATGTCACTCTAATTTACTCTTACAAAGGAACCTTTCAAGACTGAGAATTTTAAGCTCACAAGAACAAGAGAATGTGAATCTGAACAACTCAGTACTATGGAATTTTTAAGTTTTTGAACTCTCTCGTAACAGTCACCATTGATCTTCTTTTATACTCCTTCGACCTTGAACTAGAAGTTACCAAGGTCCTTCAAAGGATCACTCCTCAATCTCTGATTGGCACCATCAATCTTGATTGACCGAGACTGTATATAGGAAGATCCAGTAGCCGTTGGAGTAGAGTTTGAACCCTTCAGATTCAGTCGCCCATACAACCAAATCTTCAGTTTCCATAAATAGAGTTCATCCAAAACTCCAAGATATCTTGTCCATGGAAGGTAATATCCAATCGAGGATATTCTCCTGATTTGATTGGAAAATAATCCTGTCAATCAAATCTTACAGACTTCCATAAAAAGACGCGACCAAACCGGAAACCTGCCAAACGTGGGTCTTCAAAATCTGGTAGCGAGATAATGCAGAATCTGAACGTTGTTCAGAAGCAATCTTCTGAACCAAAGAGACTCTCTGAATCTGAACAGATTAGAACAGTGATTCTGAGCTTCTGCAAAGTCCTTGCTGACGTGTCACATAAATCTTCTCGAGATAAGTCCTCAGAGGCAACACAAAGCTCCTTCTGAAGTCTTCAGAGGCAACGCAGACTTCCTTCTGAAGTCTTCAGAGGCAGCACAATTCTCCTTCTGAATACTGGACTTCGACTATCTCTGAAGCAAGTGTGCGACGACTACTCCTTGAGTCTGAATGCCAGTTATGGAACATTATAAAGCTTTTGTTCACATGCTCATCGCCTGCAATAATAAATTATTTGTATTAACCAGATTCTCTTACAAGGAGGATAGTTTTGTCAGAATCAAAATATTCAGAGGGAAGGTTTTCTCAACATCTTCCATGTATATGATTGAGTTTGGTCTGTGAAGATCTTCACCAAGCTCGAGCAGAAATGGCTGTCCCACTGTGAGGCCGCTAAGCGCACCCGCCTCCTTTACATTAATAGCGACGGGACCACTTGCATTGTTGCCGGCGCCACCCTCATCCGCCTCGAGGATCAGATTCACCTCAGGACCGACGACCCCACGCCTCCGTCGCGACTTCTTCGACGTCCTCACTCGGACCGGCGTCGGGGGCATCCTCGCCGTCATGCTCGTGGCCGGTGACGGCTCCTGCCGCCCACTATACTCCCGCCAGGAAGCCGTCGAAGGGTTGTAGAAGATATCGGGGTTGAAGAAGATGAAGGTGTCCATGGTTGCAGAAGATGTCGGGCAGGGGAGCAGAGGGGAAGAAGCAAAAAAAGAAAAAAAAAAGAAATGGGAAAGAGAAAAATCAAAAAAATCAAAAAAGTAAAAGGACAAAAAGGCCCTTCGGTCAGGCCCTTTTTTGAAACAAAGAGAGCACTTCATGCCCTTATTTGAAATAAGGTCTACTTCAGACCCTTATTTGAGAAAACAAAAACACTTCAATCCCTTATTTGGAATTTTCCCTTCTTTATATTCGAATCTTCAAGTAACTACTTAAACCCGTTTTGGATAGTTATTTATTGGCAAAAGTACACCTAGAGTGTCAATATTTGTGTACAGCGCTCATTTTGGTGCCAATATTTTTTTTTGGATCAATTAAGTGCCAAATCGGAGAAAAAACGATCACCTAAGTATCAATTCCAGCCAAAAACAATCACTTAAGTGCCAATTCTGGCCAAACAGTACACATGGAATTTTTTTATTAATTTTTTAATATTACGTGGTTATTTTTTATATAAAAAAAAAATCAACCTACATGGCATCGACGTGGACTGTTCAACTTAAAAATAGTTAAATTTTTAAAAAATTAAAATTAAACAGAAAAATAACCTAAAAATAAAAAATAATAATAATAAGGGAAGCAGAAGTTGCAGCGGCGAGGGCTGTGAGCCCCTACCGCCGCCGCCCCACCATCGCCAGCAATGGCCAACGAGGGGTGGGTGATGGCCGAGGGGGGTCGCTGGGGCTCGGCGACCCCCGCTGAGGCCTCGCCAGGGTCGGCGAGGCCCGACCGACCTCGCAAACCCATGTCGAGCCTCGCCGTGGCTGGACGCGGAGAGCCTCGCCCAGCGACGACTCGGTGAGGCTTGGGTGTCGCTGGACGAGGCCAGCCACGCCCAACCATAGCGAGGCTCGACCTCGCCTAGATCTGGGCAAGGTCGACCTCGCCGACCCTGGCGAGGCCTCGGCAGGGGTAGTCGAGCCCCGATGACCCCCATCGGCCATCCCCCACCCCTCGTCGGCCATTGCTAGCGATGGTGGGTCGGCGGCGGCGGCAAGGGCTCATAGTCCTAGCCACTGCAACTGCTTCCCATTTTTTTTTTTTTTAGTTTATTTTTAAGTTTTCTAATATTACATGGATTTTTTTATTGATTTTTAATTAATTTATTTTTTTGCTGACTAGATCATTCGGCGAGCCACGTAGATGCCATGTATGATTTCCGGTGAAGGTCACCGGAGTTGGCATTGAAATAATCATTTTAAAAAAAAATTGGCACTTAAATGATCCAAAAAAAATATTGGCACCAAAGTGAGCGCTGTACACAAATATTGGCACTCCATGTGTACTTTGCCGTTATTTATTAGTGGGTTCCCAACTAGCTTTACCACTAGTACCAACCAGGAAATCTTGTCATCTCCAATTTGTTCAGTAGTATGTCAAGCATCTTGTGGTTAAGGTGCCTTTAGCAATTGGTTTAACGTAACAAGAGGTGCCGTTTATTCATTTAGTTTTCATTACACAGTGGCTTATTATAAGTGAATTAAATTACTCACATCACATTATAATCTTACACTGAAGATGCTCAAGTTTTCATCATGCAATGCGAGTATCCAAAGAGTCTCGATTAGGTTAGAGTGTATTTCATCATTTGATTTGATCGTAAACCTATTTTAGATATGCCAAAATGGATCCAAAACCCATCTATGCCCATATATATTTAAATTGGTTGGTAATGGGTCACTCTTATTTCCCATATTAGCCCTACTGGGTTTTACAAACATGGAGGCCTAGAATATATGGTTACGTTCGGTAGTCTGAATTGGAGCTCATTATCCTATTCGGTGTTTGGCGACGTCCTACGGACTGGATAAACCCGAATACATCCGGATAAAATGCCGGATAAGAAATCCTCGGTAGGGGGTGGGCTAAACCTGGATGGGATAAAAAAAGTTTGAAAAAATAATTTAACAAAACGAAAAATTAGTGTTGACATCTAAATTTTGATTTTCCTTTTTCATTTATATTACATAAAAATAAGAATTAATTCTCACCGAAAATATTTTCTCATGCATGGCATATTTCATTTTCATGCATTGCATTTGCATCAATTTGGACTGGCAGAGAAATTGAGCTTAAATTGATGAGCAACGAACACGAGCCTACTTGAGAAATTCGGCTAAGGCTAGCAATGGGTGTGCTGAAAATTATGAGAGTTTTTGGACTTATTTTCAGATTTATTTCAGCCCATTTTTGCTCAATTAAATATTAAGGCTTTTAATTGATTATCCATTTAATTAATTAAAACCCGATTCGAGCTCGAAAATGTGCGATAAGCCCACGGATCATGAAATTCGGCTGGCCCACTGAAGCCCCTTTGTGGCCGAAAATATTAAAGTGTTTTAATAGATTAGGACTCTTGAAAAAAAATCCGAATTTTTTATCTAACGGTCCTAATCTAACCTTACAACCCAAGTCTAATCCTACGGTCTATAGTAAATCCTACTAGGACTTGGTTTAGTTTATGTCTATATAAGCTAACTTAAAGACATAGGGTGAAAAAACGCCACACAATTTACAGATACGGCAAATTCACAGAGAATTCACGAGAGAGAGCGTAAGAACGAGAACTAGAGGAGTCCATGGCTGAGGACTACACGGCTGTGTCTTCCCACAGACGCTGACCACCGCTGGGCACTTCTCTTTGCCAACTAACAACCAGGTCTCCCACCTTCGAACAAGCAGTCTAGACGTGGAGTTCTCCAGGTTTTGAAGCCATTGGGATTCGGCCACTACATGAAGAGAGAGAGAGAGAGAAAAGGATGCGCATCAATCAGATTAAAAGGGAGTATCTTGGTCTCTGATTTTCATTCTCTATTGGAATATTTTCATGTGTGTTGAGTCCCATTACCAAGCCACGGTTTTGCATTTCGTTGCTCATCCTCACTGTTATATTCAAAATATACAGCTTGCTATGGATCCACAAGAGACAAAAGGCCTGTCGTCTTATTTTTTTTAGGTCATGCATGTGTACACGAAGACTTTGAAAAGGAGAGGACTTTCACTGGGAACTCTCTCATGGGGCTCAACATTACGCATACGAAGGCGGGCATAAAGAGTCTAAAAGAAATTTCACGAAGCTCTCTCCGGCGAGCAATTGTTTTTTAGGTGATTGTTCTTGCTCTCCGCAGGTTCTTTTTTTGGGTGATGCCACAGCGACCTCCAAGTGAGCATCCAGCGGATCGGTTTTAGTGACGCGCCCGACCAAGACTTGTGATCAGCCTCGACGACGACAAAGCTCGCTGCACCAAGACTGGCGCCTTTTCGAACTCCCGCATCTGCTGGTCAAAGCGAGGCTAGCCATCAGCGTTTACATATTGCTCTTGAAGTATATTCGTATGAAGTCTGATTATATTCGCTGAGTATGCGAAGTGGGTGAATTGGGTCAGATTGTTCTTATTTCAAGGTCTAATTTTACTCATTGGTCTTGAATTAATTTTAGGTGATTCCGCTGTGGGGCTTAGCTTGACCTGTGAAAACTAAGAGGCTAGCCATCAGCGTTTACTTTCTCAATTAGGCGGGCCTCACATAATCGCTCTTGCGAGCACGGGCGAATCCTTCATTACTCTACTTTTATCATGCTGGCTTCCCACCGACTCATCAAGTGAATTAAAGCAAAGTCAGCATCCTCCTGAGCCATTGAAAATATCCAGCAGATATCTCCATGGTCAATACCCATGGCGAGTCAACATTAGCTAATCCAAAGTGGGGGTATCGGGAGTTGAAAGAAGTCTGTGAAGGAAATTCGGTCAAAGGGAGCAGCCAAAGGAATAAGGATATTTGGGTCCAAAACCGCAGATTGACGTTCCATCATTGAACGTCCTTGCTCGTGATCTCCACTGCGCCACACCAATTTTCTATTCTGTTTTGCAAGTTTCACGAAACTGTCGATCAAGCCGCGAGCCCCGCCGGTCCATGATCTCGGTCCATGGAGCTTCAAATTTGGAAGCTTATCTCAAGCCTATTCAAATTAGGTAAGGACATTATCCCATCTAGATTTGTGACAATTTTGTTCCCTAATTTGAATTGTCTAAACATTGTTTTATCTAGATTGGGGATAATTCGTTTCCTAATATGAATTGCTTGGATATTATCATATCTTTTGCATATCTGACGCTATTTTCTTGCATATAATTTTTGCCTATCTTGAAAGATGTAATTCTTGTGGATAGGATAAGATTGCGTTGGAAATAACGTGATATTATCCTACAATTTCAATTAGGCACATCTGTTAGTTTTTCCTTATCTTATTTATTGTTCATGCTTAATAAACAACCATGCCCATAATATATGCTCCCCTTGTGCCTTGACCCTTCGGAATATGAAATTACATACCCTAGCCTCGATCTCGATGGAATGGGTCGGTAATTTCGTATAGAATATCGTAATCTGCCCTTCTTAGAGTGGGATGATGTTATTCTATACTCAATGACTCGAATCTAAGAGTACGTTGCGGATAAAATTCCCTCTGACCCTGATGTGTTTGGGTACGAGTGAATTAATCGGAAATGAAAAGTATATTATGGGCATATTTGTTTATTTTGTTCATTCTTGGTTTTTCATTTTCCTTTTGTTTAATTAAATTCAGAAAACCTCAAAAAGAGCCTCATTTTTCTCTAATTAGAACATGTCGCAAGTTCTTTTTCCATATCACAAATAGCATCTAATATAAGTTAAGATTTTGGGAAATCATTTTCTTAATTAAAATTGGATGTTATTTCACTTTAGAGTGATTTTTCATAATAATAGTCTCTAAATCTGAAAATAAAAAAAAAATTGTCATTTGCATATCATATAGTTTAGAGCATATCTTGCCATGTCATTAATTCATGCATATTGCCATGTCATGTAGTTTAGTTGCATAGCATTTTTTCTAGGAAAAAAAAAACATCATTTAATTCACATCATCAAGCTCAAGAAAGGGATTTTTCATGAAAATTGGGTACCGAAAGGGAATTAATTTTTCAAATTAATGTAACCAAGTCTCCGGACTCAGCTACTCTGGTTCGTGGAAATAAATTAATTCTCCAGTTAATTTATTTGGGTGTCTAATCGACCTACCAAAAAAACGATTAGTGGCAGCTCCAAATCGAATATTTTTTTGTGAAACATCAAACCTAAGTTGCGATTCGGTAGGACTTGGGAGGATCCGAATTTGGTTAGTTAATTAACCTGATAATCCGCTAGCCTAATTTTAGGTCGCGACAATTAGGCACAACACCTTCTCTGTATTTTGTTCCTATCGAAATCCAGAGAGAGAGAGAGAGAGGCGCAACCAAAAAGAGGCAAAAAAAAATTGAACAGATTCTGAAATCACATGGTTGCTCTCACCACTCAATTTCAATTCGTCACAGTTTGAACAGATTCCAAAATCCCAATCGCAAGGTCGCTCTCATCACTTCCATTCCAATTCGTCAATGATCCATACCTCGATTCCAACCCTGCAATATTTGCCTAACTACTGTGAATTTCAACAAATCCATCACTATTGTCTTATAATCTCACTTTTTTTTTTCCTTCGTAGTTATTGGAGTTACTGGCGGACATTCAATGAGGGTTTTGCACGAAGGACGATCAAATTGGGAGTTGGAGGTTCTAGAGATTTTTCCCGAGCGCTGAATTTCGTCTGGAGTCATGGAGGTGTGAGTGGTGGTGGATTTCAGGGAAGTGGGATTAAGGTTAGGGTTTTGGGGTAGCTGGTTTTTGGAGTTCTCCAGATTTGGGAGTTGTGTGCGAGATGGATGAGAACAATCTTTAACTTGAGGGAAGAGAAGTTTCCTTCTCAACGAGGAGGATTTGTAAAGATTTTAATCCTGTCATGGGCAGCACCAAACATATGATTAGGAGGGGGAGTTAGAGAAACAGGAGAGTCTGTGCATACAAGAGTTTCCATGAGAAATTGGTTCTCATCATGTAAGTCCTGACATTAGAATCTTAATCTTAACTAGCTTAATTCAGTAGTATGACGTGGTTCAATATGCTCTCCACTCGCCACTTGATGGAACTTGTGAATTAGAATAATATGGCATCTTGAGGGTTGAGTTTCAAGACTGAATCTGAAAACTAAAAGGTAGTCCCCTAAAAATGGCTAGAGAGCCTGAGATTGGGGATAGCATACCTGTTTCAAATTCATGCTTGTCTCCGCTCCGCTTCCTACGCAGGAAGGAAGCGGAGACAAGCATGAATCTGAAACAAGTATGCTAGGATATTTGGAGGATTTTTAATCTCACCTTATCTTATCCTATCCCAATTCTAAGTCGGAGACCAAACGCAGCCTATGGATTTTAAATGGGTATAATCTGAACCCATTTAACCCATTTTTAAAGAAAAGCCTGGCTCACTTCTCAATTCTCTCTTCTTCTTCACTTATTCGCGAGGCAACTCGTGATCTCACTCCACGATCTTCTCTCTCCCTCTCCGTTTCCACGAATCTAATTCGCTGCCACCTCCACAGTCTATCATCGACTTTGCGCCGCCCATCTTTGGTGGTCGAGGTTCTTCGAAAACTCAACCCTTACCTCCATTTCTAGCAAATAAATCTCTCCAATTGCTACCGAATTCCTGAGGACTATCCAAGTCTATGCCTCCGCTACCACCGCCTCCACTCCCACCGCCCCGAGCGCCATCGGCGTGTGCTCACGAAGTTCGCTCTCCCAATGATGATCGAGTACTTGGTCTTCGCCTCGTTTGGCTCGACGAACCAAATCTCATAGCTAGAAGGGAGGCCGATTAGAGCGTACGAGCCTAGCTTCTCGTACTCGGCAGGGTTTGAAGGGATCGGCATTTTTGTGATTCCGGGTATTGGGTGTTCTCTGTTTGCTAACTTTTTGTTGAGTTTGCCTAGAATTTTTGTATTCGAGGTATGAATTGGTGCTTTGAGGGCGCGCATGCCAGCACTTCTATTCTAGAAATTAACTTCTGGAGAGGAGAAAATTTTTTCTACTTTTTCAAGTGGCTCCAAAACTACTTGTGAAGAAAAAAAAAGCTCAAGAAGTAGAAAAATAAAGTTGTGTAATCAAACGGATTTCTGCTCCAGAAGTTGCGTTACCATTATTTCTAATCCTATTTTCTGATTTTCCCCTTATTTCTAGTCCTATGCACCAGAAAGTGCCACGTGGCGAAATTCCAGCCGTTGAATCAGAAAATATTTTTTGATTTTCAAAAAAAGGAATGAACGGCTAAGATGGTGACGTGTGGCCAAACCTGGCCCACACGATCAAAAAATATTTTTTTATTTTCGAAATTCAATTAAAATTTTGAAAATAATATTTTATTCCAAAAATCCACAATCTTGCCATGTGGTCAAATCGTGGCCGTCCAATCATTTTTTTTTTATATTTTTGAAAAATAAATTTTTTAATCCTAAAATCCTTTATTATTTTCAGAAAAAGATTTTTTTTAACCGAACGGCTAACAAACTCGGGCTAATGTGGCGCACCAAGGCCAATGCACGGGCGCCACATCGGCGTTGGCTCGGTCAACGAAGGTTGACCGAGTCAACCCATCCAGGAAAAAGATAACTGGCGTGACCACCGATTCCGGCAAGTCCGTCGGAGGCTCGCCGGCACGCCCAAAAAATGGCCAAAACTTGCTTGAAACACCCCGATTTTAACACCAAAAGACTCCCAAGAACTTCTACATTAACATACATGAGTTATGTGCCGAAACCAAGCCTAAAACCTGCCGACCTAACGCTGACCGAAGCCAACCTCCGGCGACGAAATTGAATCATCAAATCCTATGCTAAACAAGCCATATAAACCATCAAACAACATCCAACGAGGTCTAGCAAACTTACCTGATTATTGCCCAGGCTTGAGGATGCTCGAAATGAGCTATGAAGCTCAATATAGGGCCGAAGGTTTATGAGGTCGACTCGGGGTAAATATGCAATGAAAACACAAACCGAAGGTATGTACGTGATCAGCAAGTGCTAAGGAGTAATTAGAATCAAGAATCGCGAAGAATGATGAAGAAACGAAGGATCCGCCATTGACAGACCTTTGAAAGCTCAACCATGGCAATTACGTTTTTAGGCGATGAAACGAGGAGCCCGATAGTTCGTGGTGATCGTAGAGACCTCACGAAGCTTGAAGAAAGGATCGCTAAGCTCGATTCATCTCCGTTAGGTCTGAAATAGCTTAAAAAAATTCGGACCTTTAAGCTTCCATGGAGGTTTTTTCGACTGGTTTTTACTCTCCCACTTCTATTTCTCTCCCTTCGGTTTTGTTACGTCCGTTCCAATCGAATGAATCCTTTTTTCTGAACACGCTCGGGTGAGTCTTAACAGACTCAAAAAAATTTCCGCGCGAGAAATGACTTCGTCCCCTCTCGTCACAAGTGTCTGGCTGCTCCCTCAAGCGCCATTAGGCACGCCGGCGACGACGCAAGTCCGGTAGCCCCTACAATTTCTCCGGCGTGTGCACAAAATGGTCACCATTTGGTGTTTCTTGTCTTCCTGCGCATGACAACGTCCATTTTTTGGTCTCTGCAGGTAACCGGGTCGACCCAGGTCGACTGGGTCGGATCTGTCCGACCCGGTTGACCCGGATGACCAAAACTCGTCCAATTGGACCTGAAAAAAAATCAAAATTTCATAAAATTGATGCCAAAATTGGATTCCAAAGTACGCAATTCATCTAAACATGTGGGTTGGGAGTTAAATTGGTCTAATTTGATGCAAAACCCCCAATTTTTAAGTTTGACCCGATTATGATTTTTGAATAATCCAAACCCTAAATGACTGAATCGAGCCTGTCAAACCCCACCAATGGATTTAGAATAATGAAAATCACAGGGTAGCGATCTTGAATTTGCATGAACATCTCTAAAAAATGCTTAATTGCACTTAGAGTGAAAATCGTTGACTAAATTGAAAAGATTTTAAGCTCTTTTCCCAAATTGCTCAATCTGAAAAATGATTGGACAAAAATGCAATTGAAGGCATGAGGATCAAATGTCATAACTAGCCTAAGGTGAGAAAAATCTCAGAAAAGGCTGAATTTGATATTTTTGAAAGACCGGGGACCTAAATGCAAAATTTTGGAAAAGTAGGTTCCTAATCGAATTTTTGAATTTTAAAGTGACCAAAATGAAATTAGAATTAAAAAAATACTAATGACTATTTTGTCGTATTTTTCTAGTCACAAATGCTAGTTTTCTTATTTTTGGGCTATTTTTTAATTAAAAGAAATTCCAAAAATACGAGAAAATACTGAAAAATATTTTTTGTTCAAAATTGGTTCCCTAGGCTTGGCTAAGGCTTCGAAAGTTCATTTTCAAATTTTATGAATTTTTATTGTATTTTTAATGATTTTTTTAAAGAAAAACGGATTAAAAATCAGGTGTCAAACACTAGATTGTTGAATTTGCATTCGCTTAGGCAGGTTTATTCTCTGCTCTTTTGTGTTTTGGGGAAGCATGCATGTGGTTATGTTGCTTTTCAATCTTATTATCGTCTGATTCCTCCGTTTGTTTTTTTTTTTTTTTTTTTTTTTTTTTTTTTTTTTTTTTTTTTTTGTATCGGTGCATCAATCTTGTGCTCATGTGCTTTAGCTTACTAAATGTAAGGGACGCCAAGTAACTTACATGGCTAGCCATGGGAAAAAAACTTGTTTTTAGATACTTGTTCCAATCGAGAGATGAATGTTGATGATTCCATAATACAATTGACCAAGTTTTTCTTCAGAGTCAGACTTTAGCATTGGAGGACACATTTTTTAAATAAATATCGTAGTTTCCTTTCACCTGAAAGCACAAAGGCTGAGCTAGGCATCAGAAATTGGTTATTGGGAGTTCCGGCCGAGGAAGATTTGGATGAGTCTCTCATGGTCGACGTTCAACACTATTTGCATTAGGTGCTTTTTTTTCATCCCTTTCTTTTGGTTTGCTCATATGATTTAAGGCACTTGTCTTCATAATAATGTATGGCGCTGTGACTTATGATCAGAGTCAATACTTTTTCTTTTCAGGTTCTAGACTGGGCGTGGGGTAAGATTCCTGCATACAAATGGGTTCAAGAAAGGAGTTGCATTTTGATTTTCTTATGGTTTGGCAGAAGGACACGAAAAGTTACACGTTTTCATTTTCACGACTCGCGATTATGTTTTCTGAATGCTGGCAAGGGAGGTGAACTCACCCATGATGAGACCGCGATCACTAGTGGAGCTCTAGATTTGACTGGACCTTATTTGCTTCTTCATGTAGATCAGAAATCCTTGCTTGGCTAATTTTTTTTTCTAACATTGTAGACATTGGGACACCTTTCTGATATTTGATTTTTTTTTTTTTTTTTGTAAGGCCTTTCGGATATTTGATTGATCATTGTAAAACTTGCAAATGTTGTGTGAGCTTGTGTTTGCACTTGTCTATCAGTGCTAGTATTCAAGATCCATCCTCAGTATAAACAAAATTCAGTTTGCATAGTTTCGTATATGATATATGATAATCTTTTAGGAGGTACTTGCCTCCCTCATATTCTTTATGAGCATTCTACTTTAGCCTTAAATTCCATCATAACATTATAATGATGCTTTGGCTGCCTGTTGCAGACAAAGTTGGTCACATGCATTCTACATGGGGAAACTCTGTAAAAAGCTTGGATATGGAGGTCATTATCAGCTATTGCTTTGAATCCCTCAGCAGTTGATCCTGTATTCCGCATTAACTAAGTTAAGGGCATCGTCTCTTTTTAAGAGTTGTGCGCATTTATCTCATTAACTCACAAGGGTCAATCCCCAGGGCATTATAACGAGGTCTTGTATTAACTTTACCAAATACGGCTCAGGTTGCTATATATATATATTTGCTTTACTTTTGCTGAATTTATTATTATGATTATTGACTTCACTACTTTATATTTGTGGACTTCTGTATGGGCATTAGAACTGCATAATCGGTAATTAAATCGGTTAACATCGCATTAAATAATGTATTATTAAACGAGAGTTAACTGATATATTAAGATCTCCTTTATATTTAACTCAAAATCAAAACTCGAATCCATTTCACGTTTTACGGATGGCTCAGACCGAACTTTCACCACCATATTTAATCCCCCGTCCATAACTGACTCCTGAGCTCCCCTATTAACTCGACTAGCCAGTTCGTGGAGCCATCCATTTTTAAGGCAACCTACTTACGACCAACATCATCAAATATGGGTTAAAATATGGATTCTATACCCATTTTGCCAACTCTATTATAAAAATAGGTATTAATGGGTCATAAATTGGTTGCTTAAAAATTTAATGGGTCTTAAATGGATCATTCAACGACCCTCACCGAACGTAGAAGAAAAAAAGGAAAAGAAAAATAAACACTTTCTTCAGAAACTTATAAAAAAAAATATTCATTTGTATTGCATGAAAGTGTTTTAGCAATATAATTTTTTTTAAAAATCATAAGAAACAAGTTTTCATAGATTTGTTAAATATGGAAGCGTTTTAGCAATATAGGTTGGGTCTGATATGAGTCGGGTCAGATATGGGTCAAGAAATTTGTATTACGCATAAATGGGTCATAAACGGATTAATTGATTAATTTGAGTTGGACCATTCATGATTAGACCCAAATCCGACCCGACCCATCCATTTGACAGGTCTACCTACTTTGCATGTATCCACGTGGTCATTCCAGGCATATAGAAGAGTATTACCGCAATTCTATGCATTGAATACGTTGAATTACTTCCTATTAATCTGTTAAACAAAGTACTTTTATATTGGAGTAGCGGCTCGAAATGAAAGGGATGCACTTAATAGGAGGAATCGAAGGCCTATAAACACGATCAAGAACATTAAATAATATGAGGTGATTTGTATTAAACGAGATTAAATCTTAAACTATAAAGCTCAAAGCTATATCCAACAGTTAGCCGGGGGAAAAAAAAAACATACACAATGAGTACTACGGCTCAAGAGTGAAAAAACAAAGTGCAATGGAAAGCCTAAAACTTATCACAAAAGTGCAAGTGGGTCCTAAAATTTACTACAATCAAGTTCTAAAATTTGTCAAATTTATGCAATCGAGTCATTCCACTAGTAGCCCTTGCCAACCACTAGCCGGCCGTCCCCCACCATCATTGGCCCGTTCTGGCGGTGGTCCATTTTGTCATATCTAAATAATACTTAGATTAAAAATCATATTTGGTCCAAAAAGGCCTTGTTTTAGCTTTATATTTCATGTTTTAGCCACAGCTGCGCAAAGAGAAAATAATGAAAAAGCCACGTCAGTATTTTCCGTCAGCCAAATTAAATGGAATTAATGGAAGGACGTGTTTGCACCAATTTGACAAGTTTAGGATTCGATTGCATTTTTTGTAAGCTTTAAGATTGGATTACACTTTTGTAACAGGTTTTAGGATTTCCAGTGCACTTATCTTAGATAAAAATAAAAATAAGAAAACCTAATGAGTTCAATACTTGAACCCAACAAGCATGTCTAACATTAAACGGTTTTTGTTGACCCTTTTTTAGATTGATTGAAACACATTGATCACATCCTCCAGTTTGTGTGATAAGTCCAGCCACAGTCCTAGCATGTTATACCCGACAAAAGGTACTGATTCAAGCCCGTTAGAACTGAGAATGATATGATTTCCATGGATCGATCTAGATCAGACCATGTTGAAGGACCAAGCAACCTAGTTTGTTAGGTTTTCGAAATGTCCATAACTAGATAACTTAGAAAGAGGTACTAGCGACTTGGCTTATCTACACTTGTTTTTGAAAAGTTATGAGACACATAGAAGCTTTACTTGTTTTGTGATGTTCACACTTACTTTTCAATAGATCTGTCAAACGGATGGGCTAACGGGTTGTAAATGATCCGATCCAAATTAATCTAGATAACTCGTTTATGATCCGATCCATACCCGACCTGACTTATATTCCTAAAACACTTACGTATTTAATTCAATCTAGGAAAACTTGTTTCTTATAAAATTTTCAAAACATCGTATTGCTAAAACACTATGGACAGTTTTTATTATTTAAAAAAATAGAAAGAAACTGGATTTTTTTTATTTTTTTTTTCATTTTCTTTTTTCCTTTTCTTTTTTTTTTCTTCTAAGTCCAGCGAGGGCCGCCCCACCCTGGCCGGCCGTGGGTGCGGGCCTTCGCCCATACCTAGCGAGGGCAATGGCCTTCTGCGCGGCCCTTTACCGGCGAGGACTTCACGGCCCTCACCTTGTGGCCGAAGAGGGTCACCGGCCCTTGCCTGGTGTCGGATTTGCAAAATCATTGCTGAAAGACCCGTACTGCAAAACAAATACTCAGGCTACATTTGGTAGTCAAGATAAAAGTCAGGATATGATAAAATTTATCCCACCCCATGTTTGGTACTTGCCCAGGACAGGATAAAGTGGGATATAAGGGGATATAGCCTGGATAAAATTATCCCATAGGGGAGGTGGGATAGAGGTGGATAAGATTTCTTCTCTTCATGGTATAAAAACTATTTTTCTGGATAACAAACTTCTTAAATTGTAAAATTAAAATAATAATTATATTTAAATTATATTTGAATTCTAATGTTAAGAAAAATCAAAATAACAAAAAAAAAATATTCATTTTTATGTATTCTATTTTTAATTTATATATTAATTTCTTTCTACTTTATAATATATAGTTTATTATACATACATAAATACATACACGCACGCACGCACACCCAGTATCTATATACATTACTTATTTTAAGTACAATAGTATAGTTTATTACTTAATAAAAAAATTTATTAAGAAATGATGGAAAGGAATAAAAAAATGATAAAAAAAATTAAAAATTAAAAAAATGAAGTAAAAGAATCCATATTTTAAGTGAACATATTCAAACTTGAAACTGATCTCTCTAATTCTTGAAGAACGAGGGGTAATGAAATTTCTAAAAAAACACTAGCATCTCCATCTCCATCTCCATCTCTTCTGTATCTCTAGAATATGTTAAAATTTCATTACTCTTTTGTAGATTTTTAATTCACGACAAAGCTCTATGAAAATGGCGAGAGAGTCGAAACTTATTCTCCTTCTTAGCTTTCTGGTTTACATCAAAAGTCTATGAAAATAGAAAGAGAGTCAAAAGTCCTATCCTTCGTAGTTTTGTGGTTCATGTTGAAGTTTAATGAAAGTAGTGAGAGAGGGAAAACTTTTCATAGTCGCAAACGTGAATGATTATATTTTCTCTTCCTTACTAGATTCGGCAGTGAATTATAAGAGATTCTTATAATCCCCGTTTATAAATTTTCAGATTCGTTTACATTGATACCAATGAACAATATAAGATATGAACATATCCGGCTTTATTACTACGATTCACCAAACAGTGGATAGGATATGCCAAAATCCCTGGATTTCATATCATACCCTATCCAATCCTATCTTGACTAGAAATCCGGACGACCAAACGCAGCCTCAAAGCTTTGCTCTGCATGCGAGATCTGCAACACTGAGTTCAAGGTGGACCAGATCTGCAGCTTAACCAGCTCCACTCGCGAATATTAACATAAATATAAGACATGATTAAAATTTGAACGCGACTATCGGGGAATCTAGATATTATTATAAGCACGGAAGCACATGAAAATTTAATTGCATGACATTTTAAATAGATAATATCATCTGCAAGTCATTGCGAAGCGAACCTAGTGTTGACACCTAAATTTTGATTTTTCTTTAGTCATTTCATTTACATAAAAAATAAAAACTAATTTTAGTTCTCACCAAAAATAAATTAGTTTTCATGCATAGCATAATTAATTTGGTTTAGCATGCATTGCATTTTGCACATTTGCATATTATCCGGACCGGCGGTAGATAGACTTAATTCAAGGTTTTGAACTTGATTGAATTATCTGAATTGAGCTTGTGCCGAAATTTTAAAGAAATATGGATTGTTAATTAAGTGTGATTAAGTCCTTCGGGGCTTAATTTAAAAAGGTTTGCAATATGGGGTCTATTGCATAAAAAGTCATAAGTTAGAGCCCCTAACTTGACCTAATGTTCCCTATATAAGCACACGTAGGTCATTCAATCAAGGGGCATATACAATTATCATACACGGCCATTAGGATCCTAGAGAGCTTAACGAGGGGAGGAGGAACGGTGAGATTTCATCTTGCCAGGCTTGACAAAGAAGAAGATACAAGCAATAGTCATTGGAGGAGCTCCCGTTGGTTTTTTCTCCACCGCCCTGGTTCGTCAAGTCCACGCCATCAATTCCAGAACAGCGGCAATAAGAAAGGTTTTCCGAAGTGAAGTCCACACCAGGCTGAGCATGACATCGCAGATTTGTTGGCCGTAAACACCTTCGGGCATCGTCACCAAACGGAGAGACATATTTGCAACATCAATTTATTTCGTTTCGCAGGTCATAACTGACCCGAGGAACGTAGCCGGCCGAGCCACCACCACCGTTTTGAGCGTTGCCAATAACTCCAATCCAGTTTGGGGTCATTCGGTGGTCAGAGTAAAAGAGGTATTGACTGGTAGTCGTGCTCGAATTCCTCATGAATATTGAGAAACGCCCTCCCACAGAGAAGACCTCCACTACTACAAAGAATACTTGCGCACAAATTTGTCCATCTTCTCTGACAGGACACCACTTTGACGAAGGAAGGAGGGGAAAAGGACAAAAATTCATTCTTTCCTTTAATTATTTATCGTGTGCTTGAGTGCTATGGTTTGCAGGTATCTGGTTAATACACATGGAAGCGTCGAGAATAGCCAAGTGGAAAGTTTGATTGCAGGAAACCCCTTACAATGCCAACCAGATTCGGTCAAAGGGTTTGGGGGATTAGCAAAAGATAATTTTCTGGGATCATTCGGTGGATTCTCCTTGAGGACTTGCATTAATTTCTTACGCTATTGCACCCCACCATCGCTGCGATTAGTTGAAGCCGCGGAGTTCCAACCGCAAAGTTCCGCCGATCCGTAATCCGCGAGCAGATCGAGTCAATTTCGATTCGATTCGAATTTGGAAAGCTATCCACAAGATCTGGTAACAATTTAGATCCTTAGAATATTCGAAAATTTGTTACCTATTGCTTGGACGCATATTTTTAGGCACAATTTTCTAAAATAAAAAAAACCTAAATCTAAATTAGGAAAGTTGCTTTCCTAATAGGCAACGTCTTGTTAAGTCAGACATGTCCTACCCGTCGCCATTCGGGTACGATCCCTCCGACTTAGTAAAGACGGAAGTTAGCCAATTCGATCTATTGCCATTTAGATCCGATTCGCTATCTTCAAAAGCTGAATTTAGATTTAGGGATATCTTTTTTCGAAAAATTGAAGAAGTCTTTTTCGTGATTTGCTTTGATTGCTATCTTTGATTGACTGGAGATTATGATTATCTTGATTGATATTTTATCTTGATTTAAATTCCATGATAAAATTCCTAAAAGATTTAGTAAATATACGGTTTCCTAGAAACCGCATCTAATTAAATTTTTACGAAGATTCGGTTTCTTAGAAAATCTTACCTCATCGGAAAATTTGGGATAAAAATCAAGATAATAAATCTTTCATGATCACCTCCAAGTGGGCAAAAATTCTGAGGAAAAATACAAAAAAAAATTTCATTTCTTTCATCATGTTTTGCATATCTCATGTGTCATATTTCGCATATCACATTGCATATCTTTACATATTTTTCGAGTATCATTCATCTCACATTCCTTTTTTTTTTAAAGAATATATCATATTGCATATCATCGCATTATCTTTTATTTGTTGCATGACAAGTTTTCGAGTTTCACCTATCATTACCCCCATTTTTCTCGAAAATTAGCTTATCTATGAATTGCAGTGTCAATTTTTGCATACTTCATATTTTTCCCATGCCGTACATTGCATATCATATTTTGCTATGTCATAATTGCTTCCTTTTATGCCATGTTATAATGTGAATATGCTATATTGCATGAGTTCATGTTCATTCATCTCATGATAATTGATTAAGCTTGCATGATTAGTTTAGTCGAATGCATATTTGTTTGCATGATTATCCATGATTGTCTTGTCTTGCATTATGCTTTGCCTGGTGTCATGACATTTTTGCATGTTTTAATTGATTAGTTAAATTTGCATATAGGATAAGATGACTCTAATTCCGCATGTCTTGCATTGCATCTTTTGGTTATTGATTCATGTCATTGCATTTTTGTCCGTTCATGCATCATCATCATTCATGCATGTGCATCTAAAAAGCGAGAACATAAGCAAAACACCTCACTTGAGCTTAAAGTAAATTCAATCAAGCTTGAGTTGCCAGCTTAGGATTTCCATGGAATTAAGGTACCGAAAGGGCATTAACTTTAATTAGTTAATGTAACCAAGTCCCCGAATCCCGAATCCTTAATCTCTGATTCGTAGGAATAAAAATAGTCCTCCCGCTATTTTTATTTAGGTTTCTAACCAACCTACCCAAAAATGGTTAGTGGCGGCTCCAAAGTTAAAATCATTTCATTAACCCTAAGTTGCGATTTGGTAGGGCTTGGGAGAATCCGTATTATGTTAGTTTCTAATTAGCCTGATAATCCAATAGCCTAAAATAATAATTTTTTGGGTCGCGACACCTAGTATGACTTTTTGATAAACATCTGTCCTTCTAAAGCAAGCAAACAAGGTATGACTTCTTGATAAACATCTGTCCTTCTCAAGCAAGCAAACCAGGGCCAACGTTGACTGATTGTTGGGAAATTTAAGTAATGCTTTGAGCACCTCCAATGTCATAAAAGCATGCGTGCAGTGAGAAAAACATACATCCGCTGAGCTTACCCTCCACAACCCTAATCAATTCCACAAACATTGGAATAGTAAAATGGCTCCTGGCCCAGACACACTGACGCCCTCCATCGCCGACGATCAAGAGGCGGCCGACAACACATGGGTCCAAGCGATGCTCTTCGCGAGCTCCAACGTCTTCCCGATGGTCCTGAATGCGGCCACCCAGCTCGGTGTGTTCGACATCCTGGCCCAAGCTGGCCCGGGGGCTCGGGTGTCGGCTTCCGAGGTCGCCTCTCAGCTCGCCACACAGAGCTCTGAAGCTGCTCCGAAGCTCGACCGGATGCTGCGGCTCCTCGCGAGCCACTCGCTTCTGAGCTGCGAGGTACGTGAGCGGGACGGAGGCCTGGCTGTCGAGAGGCTATACGGCCTCACGCCAGCGGCTCGCTACTTTCTGAAGGGAGAGGAAGAGGGCTCGTTGGCTTCATTGTTGGAGCTTTCCTTCCATCCGGCTCCACATCAAGTTTGGTAAGCCGTATACGAGTGAAAAACGTCATACGTAGGCTCATTTTATCTGTCGCCATAAAACCAATCAATATGTAAGAATTCCATAGAGTACGATTGTTTTTTACTTTTCTATGTAGAATTTTGTTGAAAACAATACTCATGAAAGAAAAGTATTTTGCTAGCAAAAACCTGCTTGCTTTTTCCATGATTCGTGTTCTTCTTGTTAGAATATGTCGCGAGTGTGAGCCTGAAGCGAAAATTTGAATTTCGAAAATAAGTATATCTTGATCGTGAAATTAAAGATAAGAGAAAGGAGAATGCAACTTCTTTTGGCTTTTGGAGTCGATCAAGAAAATCAAAGAGAATCTAATATGGAAGTGTGTTGACCGAACTTGGATTCTTTTGTTTTGAATCTCATGAAAATCTATCCTTGGTGGAATCGGTGTGATATCTCCTATTTTGAATAGGTTTCCTAATCGTAATTGGAGAAGATTTCTTATCCAACCCTTATCTATAAATTAGATACGGATCTTCATTGTGAAAAGTATCAAAGAGGAGCTTCTGCTTGTGAATTCCTCACGAAATAATCTCTTAATCTCAATTGTAATTCTTGATCTATAGTGAAATTCATTGCTGCTTTCCCCGTGGACGCAGGTATCTACAACTGAGCCACGTAAATCTGTTGTTCGATTTATTTTCTTAGTCTGTCTATTTTATTGTTTGATCGCTTGCTTCCGCACAATACTTATGCACGTGACACAATCAATTAATTAATGGAAGCGTGCAATAACAAAAAAATGCCGAGGTCCATACTTATGAGCTCAAACGCAACATGGAACTACTTCTCTGATAATCTTGCGATTGACTGGGCTCAGTTGAGTTTTAGACTCTTATGCAATAATTCATGGCAAAACTTTGATATGATTACTTTTTTGGGCACATCATACCGTTATCAAGTACTAGAAATTCTAACGTTACAAGTCCTCCATGTTCAGGTAAATAATTAGGGTTTATTAAATGGAAATATCAAGAACCTCCTCTATGTAATACATTCCATGTTTTCCATTCTTAATGCTTCTTTTGTGTAATGTTGTGGCCCAACATTGTGTGTGCAGGTTGCAATTGAACGAGGCCATACTTGAAGGGGGGAACCAATTCAAGAAAGTTCATGGAGTGTCGATATTCGAGTACATGGATATAGATTCGACATATAACAATACGTTCAACAAGGCGATGGCCGGCCTGGCGACGATAGTAATGAACAGAATTCTTGAGTTTTATCAAGGTTTTGAGGGTCTAACAACATTAGTTGATGTGGCTGGAGGAACCGGCAAGTGCCTCAATATGATCATCTCCAAGTACCCTTCTATCATCGGCATCAACTTTGATTTGCCTCATGTAATAGAAAGTGCACCTTCTTATTCTGGTAACTCTCTCTCTCTCTCTCTCTCCTTATACAAGCTTTAATAATATATTTCGAACGGTCGGTGGTTCTTTTATAAGTGATCATGTTTTTTCTGCAATCCTGATTGGAGAAATTTCCTCCAACTAATTATTTGATTAATGGGTTGCAAACGGGGACATTACCCACATTCATTTTTTGTTATAATGTTTCTTTTTTTGTAGCAGTTCTGATACTTCAGGCGTGTGGGAAATATGAATAGACAATTCAGACGTAAAGTTGAACTATTTTCATGTCATTATTTGATCCCTTTTCACTACTGCTGTTTTTTTTTTCTTAACTCATAAGTCTCATCTATTAGTTAGTAGAGAGATATAGATATACTGAATGCTGGTGACAAATTATTTTCCATGATGTGTAGGAATCCAGCATGTCGGTGGGAGTATGTTCTCTACCATTCCAAAGGCAGATGCAATCATGATCAAGGTGAATATAGAGTAATACCTAACGAAAAGATAGCTTAAATTTCTGCTTTATGCCTATACCAGACAATGTTAATTCATGATCCTCAATGATATTGGTATGGTTATATAATGAATGTACAGAATGCCTTGCATAATTGGAATGACGAGAACTGCATTAAAATACTGAGGAACTGCTATGAGGCATTGCCGAGTAAAGGTAAAGCAATAGTGATGGATCTGGTGCTGCCGGAGGCGCCGGAAACAAGCGCGGTGTCGAGGTACACCTCGAGACTCGATAATACCATGTTGATGCACCTGGGAGGCCAAGAGAGAACAGAGAGAGAATTTCGGGCCTTGGCCAAGGCCGCCAGTTTCTCAGAGTTCAAAGTCGCTTGTGTCGCTAGTGATCTTTGGGTGGTCATGGAGTTGTACAAGTGATAGACTCTCTCTGTGTATCCAGTATGTTGGGAATTGGGTTTCGGAAAAACGTAGTACTGTCTATCCATGGATTTAAGGGTCGCACTTTTTTCACTCTCTTTTTTGCTACCACACTCCCTGAATTAGTGTTTTGACAACAATATCCCTCGTAGGTTTCCCCTTTTAGCATATCATTCTCATTAATAATTATTAAATTCAAACGTAGGCCCATTTTGTGTTTACTTTTTTTTCCTTTTTCTTCCCTATCTCTCTCTTCTCTCTCTCTTTGCGTGTTCCTCGTTTTCTTTCCCACTGCCTTCTTCACATATGTCATCCACCGTGCCTCGAACCCCAAGGTTCCATTGGCCACGCTGTTTGCTCGCTTCTCCATCTCGCCGCTCTTCACGGCCTTGACCAGCCGTCATCGAGACCTTCTCGGCCATCGTTTACTCCGCCACAAGGGGCACAAGATCGGCGAGGCGTAGCTTGACCCCACCGTATGCCTGATCGATTTTGAAGACAAAGATCCAACCAATGATGATGAACTTTTTTTTTTTGTCGAATGATGAACTTAAGGAACTTGAGAGAGAGAGATGATAAAGAAGCGACCAACCTAACGATGCTCTCAAGGTGAAAACGCCATCCCTTCATAGCGGAGTAAACGATAGTCGAGAAGGTCTCGATGACGGCCGGTCGAGGCAGTTAGGCGAACGGTGCGGCCAATGGAGCCTTTTGGTCGGAGGCGCGTTAGAGGACGTAAGCGACAAACATCCAAAGAGAGAGAAGAGAGAGATTGGGAAGAAAAAGAAAAAAAAATAAACACAAAATAGGACCCACGTTTGAATTTAATAATCTGTTAATGGGAATGATATACTAAAAGGTGGTACTCACAAAGGATATTGTTGTCAAAACACTAATTTAGGAAGTGTGGTAGCAAAAAAGGGAGTGGAAAGAGCACGACCCGGATTTAATTGTGTGAGAATATATTAATCCTGAGAAATTCTTGTTGATTAAATAATGTGACGTATAATAATTGGTGTATTAAATGAAGTTGTCCCGAATCTTTTTTGTAACTACTAAACCCTATTAGTGGATTACCAACTGGCTTTACCACTAATTCCAACCAGGAATTCTTCTCATTTCCATGTTGTTTTAGTAGCATGTCAAGCTCATGTCTTGTGGTCGAGCAGCTTAAGATTGAAAAAGTGAAATTAAAAAAAAAAAAAAAACCTGAAAATTTGAAAAGCCCAACGAGTTCAAAGGCCCATTCCTTGAACCCAACAAGCATGTGTGCAATCAAACGGTTTTCTTAGATTGACTGAAACCTTTTTTATCACATCCATTTGTTTGTGTGATAAGTCCAGCCACTATTCTAGCATAATGTAATACCCGCTAAATGGTAGGGATTTAAACCCGTTAGAACTGAGAATGATATGATTTACATGGATCGATCTGGATCAGACCATGTCGAAGGACCAAGCAACCCAGTCGTCGGGTTTTCACAAAATTGCCGTAACTAATTGGTGACTTAAAAAGATAAACTAGCGACCGCCTTATCGATCATTGTTGCTTTTGATAAGTTATCAAACCCCTAGACGCTTTACTTATTTCGAGATGTTCATACTTACTTTTCGAGTATAATAATTAATCAATATAGCTTGTTTGCTTACACTTACTAGTTTTCGCTTTATTAATGACTCTCTCTCTCTCTCTCTCTCTCTCTCTCTCTCTCTCTCTCTCTCTCTCTCTCTCTCTCCAAGATTGAGAAAGAATTCTGATCTCAATTTTTTGTGTCACGAAAAAGAAGTTACATATTGTGTTAGCTAATGTGCGCAATCTTCTTCAAATTCTCTTGGGGAGTGCAGATGTTGAATTGGGCTCGCGATGTTCACTCACTGAGATGAATGATGCTCTTGACAAAGAAAAAATTATAGCTCTAATCCGATGACTTGCTCGGTTGATCATGATGCTCTAAATTGATTGGGGTGGTCATTTCGTCGAACCCTAGAATTTTGAGGGATTTGAATTGGGGTTCTGATTGCAACACCGAGACCAAGAGAATTGAGAATCGTAGTATGAAACCTTTTGATTCCTGTACTTCATGGCGTGATATTTTGGTTGCCCGTACTTCGAAAGCTCAATCTATGCAATCCTTCAAACATATGGACAGAAGAATTCCTCGAACTGTAATTCAAAGGGTGTGGAACCATGGCGCTCGGCATTGGTGGGGTAGATTTTGGGAAAGAAGTCAAGCATCACGTAAGGGAAAATATACTAAAATCAAGGGGATGGGAGAATTATACAAAAACGCCAAAATCTATTGCAATTGCGTCAATTCAGTCCTAAATCTTCTCTCTCTCTTTTTGCCAATTGAGTCCTAAAATTTTTGTATTTGTGCCAATTCAGTTCAACCGGCCAATTTTGACCAGAAATTGCTGACGTGGATAATTTTTAACATTTTTTCGATTTTTAATTTTTTTATTTCTTTCTCTTTTTTTTTGTTCTTCCCTTCCTTCTTCCTCTAGCAAGTCGCCGGACTAGCCAGAGGCAAGGGTCGGCGAGTTTGTGAAGCTCACCCATGCCGGCCACTGGCGAGGCTCGACCTCACTATCGTGGGGCGAGGTCCAACCTCTCCAGGGGCGAGCTTCGCAAGAGGCCATCGAGATCGACCCCCTGGCCTTTGCCTCAGGTCGGTCGCTGGACATCGAAGATCGGATGGAGAAAGAAGGAAGGGATGAAAAAAAAAAAGAAATAGAAAATAAATAAATTTAAAAAATGTTTAAAATTTATTGAAAAATGTATGCATCAACACCGGTCGCGCCGTGTCAATGATTTCCAACCAAAATTGGCCGGATAGAATGAATTGTCACAAATGCAAAAGGTTTATGACTCAATTGGCAAAAGAAATTGTTTATGACTGAATTGGTACGATTACAATCGGTTTTTGACTTTTTCGGTAATTTTCCCTAAGGAGATAAGGGGTGTCAAAAGGCAAAAGTGGGGTGGAAAAAGCCCGAGCCCATATAATATAAATGGTCATTTTTTTAAAACAAAGTGGCTTCTTTTTGTACTTTTCCTACCTTGAAGATTAACGTGCACTAAGCAGAAAGAAAGCAGCACGAGCAAACCAACTAGCATGCACTACTAGACCATCTCCAAACGTCAAATTGGACCGGCGGAAGAAGAATGCCATGCACCATGGCGCAACCCCGCTGAGAGGTTTTGGACGACAGGAGAAAGACAACGAAGCACGTCAACCCTCGACCTTAAATGATCTCTGTCTTCTCTCTCTTTCTGGATGACATTGAGCAAGTATAAGGACAGTTGTGGTGACAAACATAGTACAAATGCTTCTAAAGGTATTTTTGTTTCGTGCAGAATGAAAAATTTAGATGATGTTCGATCGCTTATATCACTTACATGACATAAATAGTTATCGATGATAAAAACATTTTTCATCGAAAAATTACATCGAGCGATACAAACGATTAGTTTTAGGGAAATATTCGCGAAAAAAACAGAGCCTAAGCGTGCATATTTCGTGGACATTGCTCAAGGACCGATCCGCTTAGGTATATTCTCGAACTTGGTCAGCCCTTTACAACGTCGGACTTAAATTCCAGTGGCGTGTCTCTAATGGAACCCCAAGCCGGTTGATTTTGAGGGGCTATATGTGTGACGGCCTAAATTTCTACGAGCAGATTAGTCAATGTCGGGCTTGAGTTATTATGAATTATAATTTTTGGGGAATTATTAAGTCGGACATGGAGGATTAACTGAGCCTAATACTATGATTGGGTGTGGCCAATTTTATGGAGCCGGTGAAATTTTAATTGAGCATGATTGTACAAAATCGGTCCCGTGTGAAATCCGATTCGCGATTTAAGCGCGAAGAAATTTTTAATTAACCCCGACGCCACCTGCCCTTATGTTGCCACCCAACTCCCCCATGGATGACACCTTTCCCCCTACGTGTCCTTTCTCTCCTCTCTCTCTCTCCCCCATGTATATGACACATCTTCTCTCTGCCCTCATTTCTTTTTCCCCCACCGAACAACACCCCCTTCTGCCCTCATTTCTCTCACAATTTCTCTCTCTCCTGTTACATTGGCAAGAATTTCAAGAAGGCTCTCTTCTCTCAATCTCTCGTCTCTCTCGTTCGTTTTGCCGCACAAGAAGAGGGTAGGTGAAGCTCGAGCACGGTTACGGCGCGACGCGACGATGGTTTCGTGGTCAATTCGTGCGAGGAATCAAGGTGAGCCTGAGCTTGCGAGGGTTCCGCGGTGATCTTGCTCGTGTTCGTGCGAAGGACAGAGGAGTTCGGAGTCAGCACGACAATTCCGCGGTAGTGGATTTATGGTGGTTTTCGAGCGTGGTTATGAGGCGAGTAGAACTCTAACTCGACGACTTTTGGTTCGTCATTCGTGGTTGCTTGTTGTGTTTTTGAGTTGGATCGCTACTCTCTAGCGTTAGTTTTGTTGAATCTGTTGTCGGATCATTGGGACGGATTTTCGTGGACGGTCACGTGAGGACTCAGTGCCGGCGACGTTTGGTGTGTGCGATGATTCTTGGGGTAGCTTGGACGTTCTGAAATTTTACCCGGATGAGGTGCTCTTGCTCTTGGTGTTGGATTGGTGGATCTCATGGATAATTGGACGAAATAGATAATGGGCCGTGAATAGGTTCAATTGAGAGGGACGGCGTTGGCTCTACATAGGCGAGAAGTTGGTTCCGAAGGTTTACTTGTCATGATTTTGATTTGGGCATGAATGGTCTGGGTGATGATCGATTCATTTGATTTTTCCTTGCCCTATTGTTGTTGTTATGAGTGGTTTGCTTACAGGCTAATAGATAGGCCATTCGTCATGGCGTTTGATTTTTACTCGCAGAGCTTCGGCTCACCCTCGTGGATCTAACCTTTTTCAGATAAGCTAGCCAGCGAGGTGAGGTGGTCATGGAAAATGGAAGCCTTGGACGGAAGTAACGTCAATGAATCGAGAACAGATATTTTTGTGTAGTCCCCCAGTTATCTGATGAGAAAGTTTTGTAAATAACTGAAATGCTTAATGGATATGTATTTATATAAATCAGTTGTTGTGGCATCGGATGATTGTATTGATCGTATGTGCTATTATTAGGTTATAGGTTAGTGGAGCCTATTGAGCCCACACTGACATAGCGCAAAGCGTAATAGGAAACGATAACACGCAAAGCGTAATAAGAAATCTCAAAATTCAATATCAATATATGCTGCCGTCTCCAACATGAATAAATACATTTTATATGAGGTGTTAACCCTAACCCTACTAGGATTCTAAACAGCAAACCCAAAATTACAAACTGCCACTAGTAGTAAAATAAAACCCAAAAATAAAAAATAAAAAATAAAAATAAAAATAAAAAATTGAAAAATCCAACTAAACGACACTGAATCGTCAAAATTCATCATCAGTCACAGCCAAAGGTAGTGAGTATTGATCAGGAGGCCGTTTCTCTTCGACCGACCGAATTGGAGCTCCAAAGTCGTCAACTTTCGAGTCTGCCGGTCCTAGGTGCATCATCCTCCCTTCGACTTCCGTTAGGATTTCTACCTATCCAATCGGTCAAAAAATGCACTGCTAATACTATCCACATCATTCTCCTCCACTTGAGAAAAACTCGTCCTCGAGTTAGAATTAGAAATTGGATACAAAGGCTTAGTGGATTCATGAAACGGTGACAAATCAGCAACATTGAAAGTGTTGGAAATGCCCATGCTACGTGGAAGGTCTATAACATAAGCATTATCGTTAATCTTCCTGCTGACAGTGTAAGGTCCGTACTTCTTTGGATGCAACTTGCTGTAAGAACCAATTGGAAACCGCTCTTTACATAGAAACACCATGACTTGATCGCCTACTGCAAACACCAGCTTCGGTCTGTGTTTATCTGCTGCAGCCTTGTACTTCTGATTAGCCTCTTTCAACTTTTGTTTGACTCCCTTATGCACCTCTACAATCTGCTTAGCCATATGATCCGCTGCAACACTCTTGTCTGCTTGCTTGGGCAACTGGATCAAATTCAGAGTATGCTGAGGTGTCTTTGTATAAACGACTAAAAAGGGTAACTTACCAGTAGAATGGTGAACTGCATTGTTGTAAGCAAACTCTGCTTGTGATAAAGCAATATCCCATTGCTTTGGTTT
The DNA here is from genome assembly GCA_029784005.1 of Lenwebbia sp. NSW1173648. Lineage (NCBI taxonomy): Eukaryota > Viridiplantae > Streptophyta > Magnoliopsida > Myrtales > Myrtaceae > Lenwebbia > Lenwebbia sp. NSW1173648. The sequence goes on along the minus strand of JARCGZ010000009.1, from coordinate 24,016,456 downwards.
GTCACCGCAAATACTTCAAATTAAATTACCCAGAGTTCTATTGACCACCTCTGTCTGCCCATCAGTCTGCGGGTGAGCTGTGCTACTGAAGTTCAAAGATGAATCAAATAGTTTCCACAAGGTCCGCCAAAAATTCCCCAGTAATTTGTTGTCCCTATCCGAGGTAATAGACTTAGGGATGCTATGCAAACGAACCACTTCCTTAAAGAATAATTTGGCCACACTTACTACATCAGAAGTCTTCCTACAAAGAATGAAGTGCACCATCTTGAAATATCTGTCAACCACAACAAAAATAGAATCCACACCTTTTTGGGTTCATGGCAAACCAAGCACAAAATCCATAGACAGATCTTCCCATATATTTTCTAGGATAGGCAGAGGCATATACAGACCCGTATTTTTAGACTACCCTTTAGCAGTCTGGCAAACATAACACTTCTGCACATACCTACTGACATCTCTACGCAATTGGGCCCAGTAAAATCGTTCCCCGACTACAGCAATAGTTTTATCACGTCCTAGATGTGCAGCTAACCTACCATCATGTAAATCACGAATTACCTTCTCTCGTAATGATGTCCGAGGAAGGCAAAGCTGATTGCCACGCATCAGATAACCATCCAGAATATAGAACTCCTGCACAAGTTGACCGGTAGCACACGTCTCTCAATTTTGCCCAAAATCATCATCGCCTGCATAACAGTCTTTCAGCTGCTCGAACCCCATGAAAACTTCGAACTTCCGAAACTGTTTTAGGTGTAGTCCACTCCCCGATTGCTTTCACCTTCGTCTCATCCACCTCTATTCCCTCAGCAGTGATAATAAATCCCAAGAAAAGCAGCTTGTTAGTTAAAAAACTGCACTTCTTAAGATTTATATAGAGCTTATTGGCCTGCAATGCTGTCAATACCTCCCTCAAGTGCATTAAGTGGTCCTCCTCGATCTTGCTATAAATCAAGATGTCATCAAAATAAACTACAACGAATTTGCCAATGAAAGATTTCAGAACCTAATTCATAAGCCGCATGAAGGTGCTCGGAGCATTAGAAAGTCCGAACGGCATCACTAACCACTCGTACAGCCCCTCTTTTGTCTTGAAAGCTGTCTTTCTCTCCGGACCGAATACGAATTTGATGATACCTTTTTTTCAAATCCAGCTTCGAGAACCACTTAGCACCGTGCAACCTATCCAGCATGTCATCCAATCTCGAAATTGAAAACTTGTGGCCCACGGTTATTCTATTGATGGCTCTACTGTCTATACACATCCTCCAACTCACATCTTTCTTAGGAGTTAACAAAGCAGGAACAGCACAAGGGCTCATACTGTTTTGAATATGCCCCTTTTGCAGCAACTTCTCCACGTTCTCTTTTAGAATCTCGCTCTCCTTAGGACTCATCCTGTAGTGCGGTAGATTAGGCAGACTAGCACCAGGAATTAAGTCTATATGGTGCTGAATATCGCGCATGGGCGGCAACCCATTTGGAATCTCCTCGGGCATCAGCTCACTAAACTCCTTCAATAAAGGCTTAACTTATTCGGGCTGCTTCTCCACTTGTAATTCAGCCTCTGTCTCGAATGTTTGCTTCACTATTAGCGCGTGAATCTGTCGGGTCTCCTTAACCTCAGCTTCAAATTTCCTTGTAAGGGTAAGGAAATTATTCCCAACAACCTGCTTTCCCTTGCTCTTCAGTGGCAGCAACGTGTACTTCACTCCACCCTCCACCAGATTATACTGATTGCTCCTCCCCGAATGCTGTGCATCGACATCATATTGCCACAGCCTTCCAAACAACACGTGACATACATCCATGTCTACCACATCGCAATACAGCTTATCATGATACTTACCAATGGAGAATGGAATTTTACATCGTTCAGTCACCCGAATGCTGTCCACTCTAGATTTAATCCATCTTAACGTATATGGGTTAGGATGTTTCTCCACAGGTATCCCTAGCTTCTTTATTGCCTCCTTCCCGATAATATTCTTCATGCTACCACTATCAATGACCACAGCAAATATTTTACCCAGAATGGTGCACCTGGTTCGAAACAATTGATGGCGCAGTGAATCATCTTCTTGTTTTAGAGCTAACATCATCCTGCGCACTATGCAATTTATTTTCCCCTCTTCTTCATCGTCAAGATCTTCTTCCTCACCATCTGGTTCACAGCAATATTCATCTTCCTCCTATTCTCTCGCTGCCATGTTTACTATCTTTGTCACGCCCCGACCCTCAGGCAAGCGACAACCCTTCCATTCGTCAGGTCAAAGGATAATATCCAAGGCATGTCATTGACTCATTTCTTTTTATCTTTTAATTATACCCAAGCAGAAGCAATATCAAACCCCAGACAAGAAATCAAACAGGGATAGATAAGCAGGAGATACAATAACAACAACAACAACAACATTTTATTTATATGCCAATTAGCTAGGAAATAACCGATCTACAAGCCCATCTCCAGGCCGTTTCCTAAAACCCACAAATAGATACCGGGTCGGGTCTAAGGCTAGCTACTACCAAAAACTAGCTCCAAAAAGGACCTCTACGTCTGCGATCACTGGCCACCACGGTTCAACCAATCCGTGTACCACTAGGCTACTCCAGGCTCCTCCTCAGGATCCTGCTCCATAGGGTCAGGATTCTCTACCTCCCCGTCCGACGTATCAAAATCCAAAGGGTCCTAGGACCGGACGATCGGGGTTTCATTAGAAGGTCCCTCAAACCCTCAAATTGGCCGGTAGAGAGCGTCCTCGTGACGCATGTGCCAGGCCTTGAAGATATGCGCCACATAGCGATGCAACCCCTCATCGACCTACATAGTGGTCACGTATTGCTCCTAGGTCTGATCCGGACCCGAACCCTGACGGTGATTGATATGCACGGACTGGTTGACAGGTACTCCGAACCTGACGTGTCTCTCCACCATTTCAAGGACCTATAAAAGTGGTTTACTACAACGAATGAGATATAAATCTCAATGAGTCAACGCCTAAGTCCGATTAGGAAGTTAATTCACTCAGGCGACCTAACAAACAGCACGTACACGCAAGACACGGCCCAACGGCCAGTAAACAACCACATGCAACTCATCTCGCCTTGAGCCACGCAACAGATATCTCATGACAATACAGAAAAATAAGTCAAGGCATACAGCCAATACACGTTAAACTCTCAGGCATTCAAGCACTATGCAACGTGCGGTTTCTGATTATTTATGCAAGAGATACACCACTCTCGCCACAGTACAGCCTCACTACAAGTACTCTTCCTGCAGAACCGGGCGTCATCCTACCCCGTTACAACGACGGCATCCAATAGCCCCTCAAAATCCCTAAGGCAGACATACCAGGTATTTTCGTTAGGAACTTTGGCCGATCACAAACTGCGACTGGCATCCGACCAGTCGTGTCTATCCGGACTGTACGTCGCCGGCACGAACTTTCGTGCAACCGATAAGTCGTGGGATTCCGGACGGTACGTCGCCGGCACGAACATATCAAGTGACAGACCCACTAGGAGTACCACCCCCATGCTCCCAATTACGTTAGGGAACGATTAACCGTCGTGTGACCACACAAACACATCATGCAAACAATCAGTTCTTAATTCACATTAGCCCGATGCAGTCACACTCACGAGTATGCTTAAAACTCGGCCAACAGCCATTTTCATGATCGAAATACACAATTGGTCACACGGATACTCAATTTCGATTAAACATGGCATTCTGACCTAGGTGTGATCATTCAGCGAAAACGCACAATAAACACGCTAGTCAACCAATCAGCAATTAACAAACAGGTCTAACCGAACTACTGTAGACTAAACAATTACCCATGGTAACTATTTCACCTAACCACGGTAATTCAACTAGCCACAGTAATTATTTAATTAATCTATCACGGTAACTAATTAACCTAGCCATAGTAAATATTTAATCTAACCACAGTTAACTATCTAACCACGGTAACTATCTAATTAACAGTGGTAACTAGGTAATCAGCTACGGTAACTATCTAATTAACTACTAAGTGTAATTAACGGCCTAATCAGGGATTAGGGGTTAACTCACTCGGCAACTAGCGGCGACGATCGGCGGAGATCGGTGGTCACGGAAAACTTCGGCGACGGGTCTACAGACTCGTCTTGACGCTTCATACTCGAATACGACGGCGGCGGTCTCCGACGACTCACGGAAGACAACGAACAGCGGCTGGACAGCGGCGGTCCGAGGCGAACGACGGCAACGGAGAGGCTGGTCACGACGCTCGGCGACAAGGCGGCGGAGCAGCTCGGCGGTGCTACGGCGATGGCTGGGCGGCTCGGTGAGGTCACGGTGGGGTTGGACGGGGCTGGGCAGTGGCTGGACTGTGGTGCAGGGCCGGCGACGGCGCGATAGGCGGCGCCGCAGGCGACCCATACAGACGGCTCGTCGGGCGGCATTGTGCGGCTCGGCGAAACGGCGGTGACGGCAGAGCTCGGGCAGCAATTGCTATGGAGGAAATGGAAGATGAAGATGGTGTCCAAAAGATGAAGAGAGTGAGAGGGAATGGTGAGGGTGGTGGCCGGCCAAAGAAGAGAGAGAGAGGAGAGAGAGAGCCAAGGGCATTTTGGTAAATTGCTAAAAAGTAAAAAAGTAAAAAAGGTGAATAGTAACTTTAGGATATTTACTATGCATTTATGAGGTGGGGCCCACGGTCAAGTCAGTATTATTAATGATATCTGGCTTATATGAATAATATCCGAGGGTATTTTGGTCATTTACTAATTTGGGGACTGGTTGGACATTTGGTTCAGGGTTAGGCTCGGGCTCGAAGGAAAAACGACGGTATATTCTTCAGCGCGACGAAAATAAAAGAGCTACAATTATCTACGCTTCAGTCGTTAATCAAAGCCTCCCAGATCGAACAATTTCGCGTCCGATAAATGTCACTCGATTTCCAAAGGTCCAATATTATTCATTTAATAAGCCTTCAAATTTCAGGACGTCACAGTCTTCCTCTGAGGGCATTCATTAGATCAGTGCCCTAGCTTATTACACCTATAACACTTTATCACCGCTGGTGTAGCATAAGGATTCGGGTTCGCAGTTTTCTGTGCTTGCGTCCCCTTGTCCTTCGCCTCGTTCATAGGATGCTTTCCTACTGCCTTATCTTCCAGACGTCGCTCCATGTTAGAGCGATTATTGGACCCGCTCTTCCCTAACGAACTGCTGGCACTATTATCTCTAAAATTTTCGTAGCCGCCCCTTCTACCCCTTTCTTGCAGCATCAATTATGCCTTCATCGCCATATTTTTCGCTTCAGATAGATTCCGCAGAACCTGCACTCCGATTTTATCTCGAATGAAGGGCTTCAACCCATCGAGATATCTGGCCACCTGATGTCCCTCCATCTCCGACAAATTATTTCGCTCCACTAATCTCATAAATTCTGCCTTATACTTATGTATAGTTCGATTACCTTGCTGGCAACGTTGGTACTGCTGGAACATAATTTGCTCATAGTCGGGTGGAAGGAACTCCTGCTTCAGTAGCCTCTTCATTCTGTGCCAAGTTCGAACTCTCTCTTTTCCTTTTCGATCCCTCCTATTCTGCAATCTCTCCCACCATGCAGACGCACCCCCTTCAATCTACAGGCCACTAATCTCACCCGTTTCTCACTAGGGGTCTCCATATAATTGAAGAATTTATCAATATCAACAATCCAATCTAGAAAATCTTCTATTCCCAAACCTCCATTAAAATAAGGTATATCGAATTTTAATTTAAAGTCGTTACCTTCACGATCATCATAACATTGTCTTTCATCATATCCCCTCCGGAGTCTCCCATAGTGATGTTTGCCTCCATAGCCAGCACGCTCTTCATCAGTAGATTCGTCTTCCTCTTCTTCCGAATTCTCTGAAAATAAAGGATTATTCTGCTTGTGGACAGGAACAGGTCTATTGGCAAAGTCACCACGAGCAACATCTGCTTCCGGCCTTCTGCTATGCTGCCTATTCCGGTTCACATCAACGTCGAGAGCATCAAATCGATGTACTATTTCATCAAATCGTTCTTCGATGCGATGAAGTCTGTGATCAATTCGTTGATCTAGGTGTTCCGTTAAACGCTGCTCCAAACGTTGCAGCGCATCATCCCCATGGATCGGGGCTCCATTCTCCTGATCATCGTCACGAATACCACAGCTTCTTCCGCCAGTCGCCATAGGCTCTGATATCACCTGACGCAGCGCAAAGCGTAATAGAAAATCTCAAAATTCAATATCAATATATGCTGCCGTCTCAAACATGAATAAACACCGTTTATATGAGGTGTTAACCCTAACCCTACTAAGACTCTAAACAGCAAATCCAAAATTACAAAACTGCCACTAGTAGTAAAATAAAGCCCAAAAATAAAAAATAAAAAAATAAAAAAAATTGAAAAATCCAACTAAACGATCCTGAATCGTCAAAATTCATCATTAGTCATAGCCAAAGGCAGTGAGTATTGATCAGGAGGCCTTCGCTTCAACCGATCGAATTGGAGCTCCAAAGTCGTCAACTTCCGAGTCCGCCGGTCCTAGGTGCATCATCCTCCCTTCAACTTCCGTTGGGATTTCTGCCTGTCCAATCGGTCCAAAAACGCACTGCTAATACTCTCCACATCACATACCCTTTAAGCATGCCTACCCTTTGCATGTACTTGTATATTGGCCTCGCCTGTTTTGTATTAAGCCTTCCATATGCGCCCTCTGTTATATAAGTAACATCATATTAAAACAGATCGCGTAGTTAGTAAGCAGGTGGCGGACTGTGACGTCACAATATGACAATTCTGAATTCTGGCCAGATTTGAATTCAGCATTCGGGACTTGTAGCCCGTAGGGTCAACAGTGTCTATGCTTTTGCCATTTAAAGTGGAAGACTTCAACGTTTTAGCTGTTGTCAAATTGATTAAAACTCGACATCTAATTGCATCTAAACAAAAATAGAGTCGTATGATGATTCCTATCTACGAAAGTGATTTCGTTTGGGATCATCTACCGAGTTCTTGATGGGAATGAGATATAACGGGTGCGCTAAGAAGTTCCTATTGACACTTAATTTTGGCGGTCTAATGTTTTATTTTCTTCGTAAAAATAGAAAATGTCAAATTTGTTAAATATATATATATCCTTTCTTATTTTATTGCAAAATAGAAAAGAAAAAGAAAAACGAGAAAATCGCAAAAAAGAATCGGGTCGGGCCTTGACGACCCAAGCCCACGAGAGCTAAACCCGGCCTCATTTTATTTTCCCGTTACCGTCCCACACTTGCTTCATTCAGCCCATTTTTCTTCTTTTCTTCCACCGCCCCACACATATCCGTTTTGCCACCCACGTTCTCAAAAAAAGCACGTCACCCTCCTCTCTCACTCTCTCACCATCACCCGCACATTCCATTCCACACGGCCACTTTGTCCTCCACGTCTATTCTCTCTCTTCCGCTCTTCTTGGCCACAGAAAGAAGCTTGCTGAAGGAGGCAGAGGGGAGCATAAAAGAAAACGGTGAAAAAAAGCTCAGTAAGTTCTCGGCAAAAGCTCAGACCAGAAAAGAGAGAGGAGTTCGTTTGAAGGGTTCCCGGTGCTAGTCTCGCAGGCGGCTCCAGCGGACCGACCCATCGTGCGACGATTGCCGCCATCGCGGCCCGAGGATCCGGCCTCGTGGTAGCCGGCGATGGCGGCATGGAAGATCACAAAGAGAGAGAAGGATACTTCAGAGTGCTCATTTGAGCGACCAAGAGAGAAAAAGAAACAAAAAGGAGAAACAGAAGCAGAGGCAGAGAGAAAAGAAGAGGGAGTGGACGTTTTTGGCTCTCGCTCACACACACTCACTGGACCCTCTCGTCTCGGTCTGGCGATGGTCGCCCGTCGGGGACAGGCCGGCGTCCGCACCTTCGTGCGAAGAGGACGCAGGTAGGAAGAGGTGGTTCAGTGACGTCGTTCAGTGCTGGCACTGAAGAGGCCGATGGAGGTGGCCGGTGATCATGGGTGGTCTCGGCGATTCCGTTCGTATCTGGTCGAGGCGACACTGCCAGCGCGCCGTCATTCTCTCTCGTCGACTGTGAACGCAGGTACCAATGCGCAGTCGTGGGGTGAAGATGATGAATAGTAAGGGAGCTAGGGCTGGACTTTTAAGCGTGGGTTAGTGGGCATGTGTAGTAGCGTTTGGGCTATATTTGGTCTTGTGGATTGAAGTCCATGGACCGGGCTCATGTTTTGAGCCCAGTCCGTGTGTATTGCCATGACCAAAGGCTTGCAAGCCCAGGATGTTTGGGGCCTGGGTTAGCGACCAGTCCGGGTTGGGTTTCAGACCAGACCGACCCGGATTGTTTTCAATTATAATTCGAAACCAGAAAATGTAAAAAATAGGAAGTAGGTAGGTAGGAAATGCCTCTATTTACCTATTTTGTCTAATTAGACTTTTATATGCTCGATTATTGATATATTTTTCATATTTTATTCGCGTAGCTTAATTAGATTTTGCATGTGAATATTTTGGCGAATTATTTTATCCTTTAATTGACTGAACTTTGCTGATTATCTACCTTGAGTGAATGCATGTTCAAATGCTTGAATGCATGAGATTGATATTCCATCGTGGTGATCAACGGCGATGCCGGTAGAGATGGTAGCCCATTAGGGCTTCGCGAGGATGAAGACCGACGTCCAATCCCGTCCATTTTTATACCCTCGATCTTAATATCGGAGTTTATCTTTAAATATTGCCATTAATTGAATCAATCTGCATTGCGTTCATTCCAATCATAATTTGGCATATTTCAACTGATTGAGTGCTTATTACAGCACTGTCTTTTGATAAATTGCATGTTAATCGTTTTCCTAGATGATAGGCTAAGGATAAATAGGTAATTACGCAAAATGACAGAAAAACATTATGCATGATCATCTAGCACTGGTTAGATACTTGGTAAGCTTAAAATGATATACAGAGAGTGTGATCACCTAATGGAATATAAACTGGTTAGGTACCGAAATGGCGTTAATTATCTAATTAGCGTAAACAAGTCCTCAAACCTAGAAGGTCTGGTTACGTAGGAATCGAGATGATACTCCCATGTCTCGATTGGTTTCTAGCCAACCCAATAGGCTAGTGGCGACTCATAGTAACCTTTTAGGTTGCTAATAAGTAAAACGAAATCCAACATCACGCGAGGTAGGACTTGGGAGAATCTACGCCATTGACCTATGGCAATATCTCGAAACCCGCCAAGACCCTCGAGAGGGGCGAAGGGCAGGTCGCGACAGTTCCAACTCTTAGGGTGTTGAGAAAAATGAAAGAAAGTCTAAACGAAAGAGGACGGCGTGCTTGATATGGGTGGATGTGTTGGAACCAAAAGAATAACGATAACTTTGGAAGTTTGGAATAAGGACAGAAAATTGAAGGGAGAAATTGTTATTAGAATGCTTTCTCGTGGCTTCGATAGGTATACAACACTCAATAACTAGTCCTTACATAATAGCAGAATGCCTAATACATTTAACGACGAAGACAAACATCCCATACACTTGATATCCTAAGGACAAAATGTCAACAAAAAGAAACACACATTAAAGGAGCCATTAGTCTTCAAGCAACAAGAAAGTCCGCAAAGTTCAATCCATGGGAAAATCTTCGACTTTGTTGGCATTATTTGTCTTCATGCTTTAGTAGCGCTGCTCCATTGAATGGTTGTAGCTTTTGTCTTCTTTTTTATTCATGCGCATGCTTGCGATTAATGAGATCTTCTCATAGAGGTATTCATTCTTGTGTTCATGCAGCCCACCATAAATCGCGCCGGTTGATCACACAACAATCAATTTAATGAATACTTTAATAGGACGAGGTACTCTCGATTGAAGGAAGACTTCTTCCAGAGAACTTTTTCGACAGGAACATCATTAATTTTTGTTTTTGGTCGAATACGGAATATCATTAATTGAAGCGGGGAAAAACCTAACAATTTTAGCTACCGAATAAGCTCGCTCGCTTCTCTAACTTCAAGTACAAACATCGGCCAAATTCGTTGTTTCTCGAACGTGGTCCACAGGCTTACCCTTCTTTGTCCACCAAGATTAACAGGCGTAAAACTTTCTTTATGAGGAAACCCTAGTTTTTTTATCTAAGCTGCTGAAAGTTTTGATCCTGTCAAAGCCTTATCATTAGGCCAAATGATGACTGGATGGTTTTGAAATAAGAAAACGTATTACATTGGATTAGTAGACCAACATGATCGGCGACCAAGGAAGAAGGAGAAGAAAAAAATTAAAAAAAAAAAACCAGAAAAAAAAATACTAAAATACTTTTAACAATTGCCATGTCGGCATCGGTAGAGCTACGTTAGCTCCGGCTGGATGGACTGAATTGACACAAATGCAAAAGGTTTAGGATTCAATTGACCAAAAAAAAAAATTAGGGCTGAATTGACACAATTGCAATAGGTATTAGGACTTTTTTGGTAATTCCCTCATGTTCCAACAAAAAGAACACGCGATTACAATATTTATATTGAAATGATGACTTTTAGGTGTAAGAATGAGAATTCTTGGACCCTTTTGTCATGGATGTCAAAAATCAGAGAGGAGGAGCAAAATCTAAATGATACACGCAACGAAAGTGAGTATAGTTCAAACTAAACTTAACAGACTCTTCGAAGCACCTGTTTCAAAACCTTTCGACACCTATTACGTAAGTATCATTCTAAACATGGGATACAACTTGAGACAAAGTGGGTCAGTTCAAGGATCTCCATCCTAAGATTACACCTGTGCAAGCACCGGATAGAGACCATCTTTCAAGTCAAAACTAAGGCCTAAAATGTCAAGCCGGATAGTCATGCATGCAACCCCCCGGATAAAACTCGGAGGTGAGAATAGTAAGTGCGGTCAACTCTGATGACTCGGAGGTGAGAATTGTAAGCGTGGTCAACTCTGACCTCTTAAAAATTCCACTATGGTGTGCGATTTTTAAAGGGTCGGCTATTATACATATGCTCAATTAATCGTTGTTCAAAATCAAAAGAAGCTTGTAAAAGTTGTGGCTGTAGCATTCGGTACTCGCGCACTTGAGAGAATGCAGGCAGTCGAAGAGAGAGACGTCGTCATTGTTGGTGGTGGCATCTGCGGCCTAGCAACTGCCCTTGCTCTTCACAGGTTTTTTGATACATTCAGTTTATGTGCTAGATAAAATAAGTCTGAATTACTATGATCCTTATTTTTTTGCCCTTTTTTTTTTTTTTTATCTGATTTAAGGTTTCTAGGGTACAAGGCCGGCGACCCCGGCCGGCAGGGGTCGTCGGCCTTGCCTAGGGGCCGGCGAAAGGCAGGCCGTCAGTGGCCAGATCTGGCCACGACGAGGGCAGGCGAGGGCCGCAACGCCCTCGCCGTGGCCCGCGATGGCGAGGGTGAGCCCGCGGCAGCGAGGGCTTCGTGGCCCTCGGTCAGGGTCCGGCGGGCGTCGCCGGCCCCCGCCATCTCTCGCCCAAGGGTCGGCGACCCCTGCCGGCCATAATCCAGCGGGGCCGCCGGCCTTGAAAATATTATTAAAATTTATTCACGTCAGTACCGGCGGTGCCATGTCAGCGATTTCCGGCTAATAGGAAAGGTGAAAAGGTTTAGGACTCAATCAGTAAAAAGTGAAAAGATTTATGACTGAATTGGCAAAAATGTAAAAGGTTGATGACTTTTTTTACAATTTTCCCACTTTTTTTTGTTCCCTCAATACTTTCTAAGAGAGGAGAATATGCAGGAAGAGCATCAGGAGCCTGGTGTTGGAGAGTTCAGAGTCTCTCCGTTCGGCCGGAGCAGCCATTACCATTCGAACTAACGGATGGCTTGCACTTGACCGTCTCGGCGTCGGGGACAAGATGAGGAAGAATGCCGTGCCTCTTCAAGCGTATGGCTCTCTCTTTATTGGTTGCCCTATTTCATACATAGCATGCTTCTTCATCCATGTAAAAGAAAATCCATTTAACAGTCCAATACTACTTTAGTATTCATGTTTCGCGAGCTCGATTCTGTCAAAAATCTAAGGACAATCACGTTAGTGAAAAGATTATAGTCACGAGCAAATCAATACCAATGATTTCTTGCCAATAAACTAAGTTTTCATCAACTGGAGGAGTCCTGCTGTTGTTTTCTTGTGGTAGAATTAATCGCCAGACAATAAGGAGGAAAAGTTCCCCATGGAAAAATGCGTTTAAGACATGAACTTTTGGCTAACTAAATAATACTTAGGTTTTTCTAAACACTAATGGTCGATATGAACAGATTTCGGGAAGTGAGGCTTGACAGCAGATCAGGCATGCTTATCAAGACTGAAGCCCCTCTCAGGTAATGCAGTGATACAACCATCGGATGCAGGCGATGCAGTGAATAATGCAAACTGTGCCCGATAACACCGTGATGAACAATTACTACATGCCATGAATGACTGACTTTGCAATAATTGAAATTCTTCAGTAAGGGAGAAGTTCGATGCGTTAAAAGAAGTGAGCTGATCGAAGCTTTGGCCGGCGATCTGCCTGACGGAACGGTTCGTTTCGGATGTCACGTGTTGTATATAGAAACGGATCCGGTAACTTCCTTTCCGGTGCTTCAACTTAGTAACGGATCCACATTAAAAGCAAAGGTACGTCTATCTCCACTTCGACTGTAACATATGAGCTTGGGTTCACGAGAAACATCTCCAATTGCTATCGAAAAGCTGTGATATCATTCCGTTGATCAACTACATTAGCTAGATTCAGCAAAGTTTCCTAATGAGTAATCTCATGGAGAAGCGCTGTGCATCTTCGGCAGGTTTTAATCGGATGTGATGGGGTAAACTCGGTTGTGCTGGATTATCTGGGGATGAACCCTACAAAGGTTTCCTATACCTCCGCGGTGAGAGGATTCACCAGTTATCCCGCCGGCCACAAGTTCGACAACGTGTTCGCCATCGCCAAGATGGAGGGCGTTATATTAGGATTGGTCCCGGTTAATGATAACTTGGTCTACTGGTTTATAACTCGTCTTTGGACCTCCCAAGGTACTCCTAGTGATGATAATACGATGCAAAGAATCACCATGAAAGAATGACAGGAACTTTTGACTAGATTCCACGTTATGGATTAACTTGGTGTATTATTCACCTGCTTATCTATCACAAATTGATGCGACAGATTCGACTATCTCGAGGGATCAAGAACTGATAAGGATGCTATGCCTCAAGTTGATCCAGAATTTCCCAGCACAGATGATAGAGATGATAAAGAGAAGCGACAAGAGCTCCTTGTCAAGCATGCGGTTCCGGTACCGTGCCCCGTGGGACTTACTCTACAGAAGGTTCCGGAAGGGGACCGTGACGGTGGCGGGCGACGCGCTGCATGCCATGAGCCCGCTCATCGGGCAAGGCGGCAGCGCGAGCCTGGAGGACGCGATCGTGCTCGCGAGATGCTTGTCGAAGAAGCTCTCGGAGGTCACGGAAGAAGAAGAAGGAGAAGGAGGAGAGGGGAGTTGCAGGAGGAAATACGAAGAGGCGCTCGCGAATTACGTGGAGGAGAGGAGGATGAGGCTCCTCGGGCTGTCCGTTTTGTCTTACGTGTTGGATAAGCTCAACGAAGGTCCGTGCATGGTGGTGAAGATCGTCTGCGTTCTTATTTTGATCGTCTTCTTCAAGGACCGAATCGCTCACACAGCATACGACTGCGGGCAACTCTGAAGAGAGAGATTCGGGCAACATTCAGTGTGCTGTAGACAAATCATTCATAATATTAAATTAATAAAGTTATGTCGTGCATAATCTTTTAATATTTTTACAAGTAAAATTGTTCTTGTCTGAATATATTTGGTTGTTTGCAACAGTCTATTGTTAAAATTCAGCATGTTATCTTTTAATCTTGCCAACGGAAATATTCTTATGCGTAAGACATTTTCGAAAGATTTCGAGACATCTCTTGATTAAAATTCACAATTTTACATAATGGATCTTGGCAATAAACTATTTTTCATGGAAAAAAAAAAATCACCGCCTTCTTGCGTGATAAGTTTGGGAATACATAGTTTGAATTGATACACAGCATATTAACATAGGATTAGCAAACACAATTGTGGCACGACTACAATTACAATGGAACCATTTTCGATAAGTAGGTTCCGGGTTCTATCTGAAACATGGAAGAAATTTGGAATCGCTCATCTTTAAGTTTTTTGCCTCAGCGATTACTCTCACCCTGCTAGATCACGTAGTTACAATTATATTTTAGTTATATTAAAAATTCAAGGTTACTTAAAACATACATTAAAAGGAATGATAATAGAAAAATCTTCTAAATATCGAATATGAGCGATATAATAAAATCCAAGGGGTAGAATTGGAATTTCAATAAAAAAAAAAATACAGAGAACTTGATAATTGAATGGCTCGCTGGCTCGTATCCTTCTTTCTGCTTCAACCTACAGTTGCTGAAGCTCCCATGGCGGACCGCGCTCTCTTATCCCTCTCCCCATCTCCTTCCTTCTCCTCCATCTCCGACCGAATACCATCTTTCCATTCTTCGATCCTCTCACGCTCGACCTTCTTGAAGACCAGACTCAGAAGAACAGTTAGGTAATATAGTTTAGCGCGCAAATTCTGGAAATTTCGATACCATTTCTACTGTATAATTACGACCTTGGCATCGCAAGGACTCTCGAATTAAGGCCTCTGCAACTCATTTTACTTCGTGGTTGTGATTTCCTGGCTACTTCAGCAGTTCGTCGACTTTGCGTTTCTTGATTTGGATTGGACTAGAGAAAACACTTGTAATGGTGAAGTCGTCGTTGCTATATCTTTGATTAACGGTGTTATTTTGCATTTTAAACAGCATAAGTACAATTCTTGATCCAAGTCTCGCTATATCTTAGATGCCCTCGTTTACTATCCACAGTAAACTATGAGTAATTTCACTTTGCATAAAAGCTGTTAATTTCCTTTTCCATCTGTTGTGGATGAAGGCAGATATGTCAAAGGGAATTGACTGCAGAATCACGGTCATTGCCGCCGCTGAAGAGTAATGCTTCTTTCTATCTTCCAAATTTTATGCCAATAATCAAGAACTTGTGATATTAGAACTGTACTCTGCTATATTTTCAGAACTATGTCTGCCTGAATATCAGTCTAAATACCACTTTTAGTGTCATGATTCATCCTAGGATATGTGGCTCTTGCTTATCACTGAGGTTGGGACAAATTGGGGCTTGTAGGTCTCACTTTCTGTTTGAATACAGGGCATTCTTTACGTGAAAGGTCTTCTGCTGATTCAAAAATAGTTGGGATGATTTCAGAGTTTAGGAACTTAAGAGTAGAATACTTTTGTTAACTTTTACGTACAAGGTTATTCAATTTGAAATATCTTTTAAATGGCCCTAGTGGATCAAATGCTGTGTGTTATACTTGATGGCAATAAATTTTGACAATTGTTGTTATTTCCGTTTTTTGCACAAAGAAGTTCAACCCTGTTTTTGGACTTGGAGCAGTAATCTCTTAGGATGACAAAACGGAATCCATGACCTAGTCACCAGCAACCCTACTGCGGATTCGTCATGAGACAAACAACAATATTTACTTGTAATTTAGAAAAGTCTTTTACATTTTAAAGTGTTCATCTGGTTAGTCTGCGCACTGATGTAACTGTTTAAGCTTTTTTCCTTATCTTCCCTGGATTCTCCTAATCCTTTAGGGATGACTTAAGGGCTCGTGATATTTTGTACCACTATTTATCGTGCTTTCCCTGGTATATTTCTCTTATAAGTTCCTTTAGGGTAGTTGAGTGCTAATACAATGGAAGTTCTTGTGTAAATCTCTTTGAGAAGATCAATTTTAATAAGCTGTCTCATTCTGTCATTCCCTTTCGCATACCTTGTTTCTCTCTTCAACTATGTTTTGTTTCATTGTTTCTCTCCTGTTAGCTATAGAGATGATCTCATTTTTTATTTACTTTTATCTTTGTTTCAGAGTCTTTGGAAAACCCTTTTATTATCGAAAAGATTTTAAAGGTGAAGGAGCCATCAGTCTGGGTATATGCACTATCAGTCGGACTTCCCTCTTGGTTGGCTTGTGCACAAGTTGCAGATGCAAGTGAAACTATTCAAATAAATGCTGTTTATGAGATTGGAGAGTTGTTTGAATTGGGAATCCAACTATCCTATTTGCTTTTGCTCTTGGCCTTGCTTGGTGTGGGTTCTTTCTTTGTCATCCGTCAGGTCCTAGTCCGCAGAGAACTTGACCTTTCCGCTAAAGAGCTGCAGGTGAATTGTTTTTTTTTTTTCATATTTCAGTCCTGGACGGTTTCATGACATTTATACCCATAATAGAGGCCTCTGTTGCATGACTCCTTTATTGAGGTTGGGTAACTGCGTCCATAGGACATGAAATTGGGGTGGGATGGGTGTGGTGACACTTGATTTCACATCAAACAATCTACTTTCGCATTATTATAAATATGCAACAATGCTAAACCATCATACATTCATAAGAAAATTAAAATATTGTGCATACAGCGCATTTCTTTTGAGAACACTTAAGTTAAGGTTTGGTACTTCCGCTGGATAGTATTCTAGTCTTATATAATGTTATGCCCAGTCCACACTTGTCACATCCAGACAAGTGAGACACCGGCACACTATCAGGCCTCTGCACCTCTTATTCTAGTCTGAGTCTCATTGGTTTTGCTTAGTAGCAATTTGTTAGAAAGTTTTGTGGCATGCCATATTACTCTTGGGACTCGATTGTCTGTGAGCATATAGTTACAGATGTCATCCTGTGTTTTCTTCTTTCATTTCTCTTTAGCTATTTGCGGAGGACTATCCTATTATCTTCTCTTTTTGTACAACAGGAACAAGTAAGAAGTGGTGATGCTAGTGCAACTGAGTTCTTTGAACTGGGTGCAGTGATGCTAAGAAGGAAAGTTTACCCAGCCGCAACTAAGTACTTGCTTCAGGCAATTGAAAAATGGGATGGAGATGATCAAGATCTTGCACAGGTACTAGGTCGTTGTAATACATAGAAGGATGAGTCTTGGTTCTTTATCAAGTACAATTATTTTCCTTTTTCCATCCTTCTGTGTGTGTGTGTGTTTTTTCCGTTGGTTCTTTGAGACATTGGAATCTTACCAAGGTCTTGGTTGCATGACGTTTAGAAGAGGCAATAGATACAAATCATCTATTTGAGCTTCTGGTTTTGCTTTAATTTTGAAGTTTTCTATGATGTATAACCTTCCTTTGAATAGTTGCTGCCATATGAAAGCCCTTGAAAGTAGTATGGAATAGAAACTCACGTAGCAGAGGTAGGTTAGCGGAGAAAGATTAACTTTAAAGATGCATAAAAGGGAAGAAAAGCCTCTTCTATGATAGATTTTTCTTGCTTCCTTCATAGCAGCACTCTTAAGCTTTGTACTGTTCCCCAAAATAAACATTCCACAACTAGAGATCCTCTCTGTTAACGCTTTGTGGGGTCAACTGAATCCAGGAACCATTCATTTGACATGTAAGCTTTTATGTCATGGCCTGGATGTACATGTACTCCATTTCTTCCTGATTATTTAGATATCATTTGAGCTCCGTGCAAGTTATGCTGATATCTATCACATGGACGAGTAGAAGCTTGAATTTCAAACTAATGAGAATAAATCAGAGGTTCTCGACATTAATCATAACTCTTTGGGCATCTATATAAAGTGCGGCTCCTCTCGTCCATTTTCTGGGTATGTAATTTGGTGTCCACATGTCAGGTGTACAATGCCCTTGGTGTTAGTTATGTTCGAGATGGCAAGCTTGAGAAAGGAATTATGCAATTTGAAACTGCAGTGAAGCTTCAACCGGGATATGTGACAGCTTGGAATAACCTTGGTGATGCATATGAAAAGAAGAAAGACTTGAACTCTGCTCTTAAGGCATTTGAAGAGGTGCTGCTTTTTGACCCTAACAATAAGATAGCTAGACCACGGCGGGATGCGTTAAAAGAACGCGTGACCATGTACAAAGGAGTTCCCGTGAAATCAAAAGAGAGATGATTGTGATTGATGGGACCAAAGTCGGCCTTTTTCTATGAGTTGGTATGATCTTTCTCTTCAATTCATCTGATGTCATCTAATTTTGGGAAGAGTATTTCTTGACACGAAAAGGGCCGCCACCCTAAATTTGTGAGCTTATCATGGGTATTAAATCCAGTGGTTTTGCCTCCTAAAATCCTCCACGCTTGAATCATTGGAAGGGCAGAAATTAAGCAATTATCTCGGCACATCAGAATATCTGTATTGGGTGGCTGCTTCTGGTGACCTAGTCTCTTTGGTTTATGATTTCAAAGTCAAAAGTTTGGGTTGCATCCTGAATGATTTTGTTCGTAAGAATGGGTCTTATCAAAATTCCCTTTCTTCTTTTGGCCACAAAGTCTCTGGTTCGGCAAATGTGATTGTAAAAAGGTTGTCGTCTCGCACATACCATCACTGCATGTGTCACCTCTTTGAAATACTTGTTTTGTTTAGGAACGGCTGCGGCGAAACAGGCTTGTGAAAATGCCATGTTTCTTAATCAGTGAAGGCCATTGACGTCAGTAATTTGACTGCGAGGAGAAGAAATAAACCTGTTTGTGTGTGGCCTCATGGTCATGCCGTGGACTTCAGCCACCAGCAAATTCTGGTCTCGGTTGCTCGGTTTTTGGGTTTTCAGTATTTTCTACATCCATTCATAAGATCTTGTCTTGTGAAGTTCAAAGTTCATTTCATCTCGGGACAAAGTGTTCGGCCACCACAAAAGCCATACTATTCCAAAAGTCGACTTTTGGGCAGAATCTTGTGGGTGCTCTTGAGGCTTTTTAAGGACAAATTGATGAAATCTACTACTTGTTTCCCTGTACACGAAGATAGAATCTAATGTGTTAGACAGACGCATTCGAATTAGCTTTTCAGGAATTGTACAACATCTTGAAATACCCACAACACACACTGGAAAATCGAATCCAAAAGGACAAAGGGTTGTGAAGAAGTCAAGAAGCTCTGCACGTCAGACTTTGCCAAATATGTTGCTACTTTGGCACTACTTTTAATTTCGTTGGTTGAAGGACCTGGCCAAGGTTATCTTGGGGAAGTTGGGAGCGGGACAACGTTCCACGGCTCTAATTTGCACGTGGGTTTAGCCATTGTAATATTATATTGTCATCACGACGAGGTTCAAATTTTATCTGGGGTGAAGTATAGCTCTTTTGACGTTTAAAACGTCGTGTAATTGGTGATCATAGGCCACTGATTACAAGTTATTTCTACATCGAATGCTTCAAGTCTTGGAGATACTTATGAGCCCTATCTGAAGTCACGTACAAATTTTCTATGGTGTCCTAAAAAGGTCTTATCCCAGAAGCCATGATCGCCAGAATCACTTGCAAACACCAAAGTAACCCTGAAACGCGTTATGAAGCTTCCACTGCAGCCAGAGTTAAGTCAGCAGTTGACCCAAGTTGATATCTTTATCACCCTCCACGCTGCAAAATTGGATCTCGCTCCCATGTTCTTGGTTTCACTTCCAGGCAACACGACCCGCCTTCATGGAAGCAGCTGTCAAGTGTAGAGAGAGAGAGAGAGAGAGAGAGTCGTTGAACATCGCAGAGGCGTAGCTTCCTGGTAGTCCTCCACTTCACGCACCTCCATTAAATTAAGCTCCAGCACTCCAATGCCCCCCCAATTATTAGCATTTTTCTATTGAACACACTCATGACTTGAGAGGAAGGGTAGAAAAAATGAAGAGAAACTTGTCAAAATGCATGCATCCAATTAAGGAAATAGATGGGGATGTGAACGAACGAATTGTCGTGTAGCAAAGTGGTTGGACCCACTTCATCTCCAATCAGACGTCATTTCTCGAACTTCGCCTCCAGAATCAGTCCGTCTAAAGATTTGACCCTCTTGCGGTGGTGGGTTGGAGTTCGTGTTTTCTGCTGATCAAGATCGATGTTTTGGTGGGGCACACACATCTTCACGGACGGCCAGGATTGATGGGGGTCTGACCCACAATCTGCTAGTTCGTGTGTATTGCATCCTTGCTTTTGCCCAAAAGGCGTGTTGTGCTTTGCTCTGCTTTTTTAGTGTCGATTATGAGCATTTCTTGAATTTGGCTTTGACAACCCTTCTCTCTCTCTCCCTCTCTCTCTCTCTCTCTCTAGAACTACAGCGACCCGAATCGGAATAGACACTGAGGGATCTGGGAAAGATTTCAATCTCTGTAAGTCGTTTTCTCATTCATCACTCGCATCTCTTATTAGGGTTCTTTCTGGGTTCCTGATGTGATGAGCTTCTTGGAATTGTGGAGATTGTTCCTTCCTCTTAGCTGGGAGCTGGAACACTTCGTTTTGTATGTCTTTGGAGGTTGTGTGAAACATAGGATTTATGTGGTGTTTGAGCTCTGTCAAGTGTTTAGCTGTTTCATCAATCGATCTTGATTATGAGTTGGTTGTCTCTGGGTTTGGTTACCACCATCAGCACCGTACAGATTTTGTTAGAATCGTTTTGTGTCGAAATGAAATATTGGATGTCCCAAGTGCTTCATGGACATTAAAAGGAATTGCTAATCTTCCTTGTAAGTTTGAGTTTAATTAAGTCTGTTATTTGGGATTATGAGTGAAAACAAGAAAGAAACCTGGGATGCATGATGTAGGGTGATTCGAGTTCAAACTACACTGAATTGGAGGGTGCTTCATATGCTATAGAGGGTTGTGTAAGTTTGAGACAACAAATGATTTGTTTGATGGAGAGATGCTGGTTTTTCGCTATGATTAGTTGATTTGTGAAAATGTGCCTGGAGAGACTGTGTAGTCAAATTTGTGAAATGAATTGTAGGTCAAATTCTTGCTAGCATGCCTCTAACAGAATGTTATTCTTTGTGTGAACCCTGGATCTTATGTTTAACAGGATTACTACTAGGGCAAAAACATGATTTAGTTCTTTTATTTTTATTGATGCTTTTTCAAAGACAATAATTGTGTCTGCAATTTTAACAGAAATTCTCTGTTCATTAGCTTTTATTTGGCGGTGATCTTCAATTCCTGATGGACTTAAAGATGGATCTTGAAGAGAGGTTATGTGCTGAAACCTGGGTAAAGCCTTCCTCTGTGAATGATTTACCCAGAAATGTTCCCCCAGACCGGCAAACACCATTCCCGAATTTTGCTTCACAAAAGAATCAGCACAAGTGGGAAGATCAAGATCCTTCGATCTCAAATTACGGCATGAGGATCGAACCTCCATTCTCTGAATTTAATCGTCCTTCTGAATGCCAGCCATCTCTTCCCAGCAACTCTACCAGTCAATATCGAGGTGTCCAGATGAATGATATGCTCCAACTCGGTAAGACCCAAGAGTGGGACCCAAAAGCGACGCTAAATAATCTCTCCTTCCTGGAACAGAAGATT
Source organism: Lenwebbia sp. NSW1173648 (assembly GCA_029784005.1). Lineage (NCBI taxonomy): Eukaryota > Viridiplantae > Streptophyta > Magnoliopsida > Myrtales > Myrtaceae > Lenwebbia > Lenwebbia sp. NSW1173648. Next base: position 23,995,000 of record JARCGZ010000009.1, on the reverse strand, counting down.
CATCAGCTTCAGGATTTAGTGCACGTCATTGTTGGAAGGAAAGGGCCAGTTTTGGGACGACCGGATGAGCTTGTGGCACAGCAACAGCAACTCATAACTGCCGATCTCACTTCGATAATCATCCAGCTGATCTCTACTGCCGGTAGTCTTCTACCATCATTGAAGAACTCCCTTAATTCAGCATCCACGCCACCCATCAGGCAGCTCGGTCAGCTTGGTGGGCTCTTAAATAATTCTGGATCTGGAATTAGTCTTAACAGCAATCTTATGCTCCCAAGTCAAGGCGGAAGCAAAGTCCCCGATCAGTCTAACCAGATGGATCCAATGGGTCACTCTGGTACCGATAATCTGGACGATCATGAATCAAAAGATGATGAAGATGGGGATGAGGGGGAAAATCTTCCTCCGGGTTCCTTTGAGATCTTACAACTAGAGAAAGAAGAAATCCTCGCACCACATACTCACTTTTGTACCATATGTGGGAAGGGATTTAAGAGGGATGCTAACTTACGCATGCACATGAGAGGTCATGGGGATGAATACAAAACGCCGGCAGCACTTGCAAAACCCCACAAGGAAGCTGGTTCAGAAATGATGCTTATTAAGAGGTATTCCTGTCCATATGCTGGTTGTAAGCGGAACAAGGATCATAGAAGGTTTCAACCTCTGAAGACGATATTGTGCGTAAAAAATCATTACAAGAGAACCCACTGTGACAAAAGCTATACATGCAGCCGTTGCAATGCGAAAAAGTTTTCAGTCATCGCAGATCTTAAGACGCATGAGAAGCACTGTGGGAAGGACAAATGGCTTTGTTCCTGCGGCACTACATTCTCCAGGAAAGACAAACTTTTTGGACACATCACTCTCTTCCAAGGCCACACCCCAGCGATTCCCCTTGACGAGAATAAGGGAGCAACTGGGCCATCTTTGCTAGAAGAACATAATGAAGACACAAGCAAAGTTGGTGATGTGAGTTTCAGTTTCAGCTCCTGCACTCCCAGTACGGGTGGAGTTCAAAACATCATGGAGGATGTCAAAGGGAACGTTGATGATCTGGCAAGTTTCTTTTCCCCTTTGAACTTCGATGCCAGTAACTTTGGCGGGTTTAATGAGTTCGCACGATCTGCTTTTGATGATTCGGAAGGCGCGCCCTCATTTCTCTTTCAAGCATCTTGTAATTACCCTCAGAAAAATGGAGGTCAGTCGAGTTCTAATAATCTAGAGTAACGGCGTTGGCAGAGCATGCACCAGGGTTTGTGAGTTTCAGCTCTCTTTCGCAATTGTAGAATGAGTTGGCCTGATTTTATTGACTGAGCTTTAATAAATTCTTGTTTACTGATAGCTTTCATGTGTACTCTATGGTTTGTTGGATTTATTTCAGATGTTGTAAGGGTCAGAGATGTGCTTCATTTCCTGTGAATCCAGTTGCACCCTTTAGTTTTCTTTGGTACCTTCTAATATGTTGTCTTCAATCTGTTTGTAGTCTGTTCCTTTTTCCACGCGTTTGAAATGAAATACTATGCTAGAAGCTATGATAATTCGACATCTCTAATCTCATCCTAGTGGTTCGGTTAATATTTCTGTAAAATCCAACCTCAATAGTGAATCACGACGACTAGTGTAACCATAAGCTGGATCATATCTAGACGTGACAGGTTCCACCACACATTCGATCTAGACAAGACGAGAATGATTTGATCACGTCATTTTTGGGATACGGACTCTCTATCTTCCTGCTGCATTGAGATTTTTGGACTAGATCATTTTCGGGTGATAGATTTGCAAAATGCTGGCCTTCTTTTCCCGAAAATAGCATAATCCACAGGGTGTATGGGCATTTTCATTTGCACAGTTCTGTGAAATAATCGTATTGTGGATATTAACATTGAGCTAGTCGCCATCCATCAAGGTTCTCATCAATGCTCTAGAAGCACTAAATTACAACTAGCTCTAAAGTTTGCTCATTTTCTCCTTCTAGTTGCCAAAGAGAGTACTTGAGGTTGATCGGGACGCTATATGGCCAGCCAAGGCACTTGCGCTGCGGCAAACGGCTTCACAGTTTTTTCACAGCAGAAGAGTCGCCTTAAGACAACTATTCATCTCATATCAACAAGTGCCTAACAATTTCCCACATCATATCACCATCATCAGAGACATAGCAGATAGATGGTTTATGATGACAAGGCGCCGACAAGATCATGTGAAATTCTTTTTTAGCTTGTAAGTTTTGAAAAAGTACATCTAGATTCAACCTTGCATACACGGCAAAGCAAGGTGTTGAGATTTCGACAAACAATAGTTATGCGCTCAACCAACCGAGCGGATTTGCTGCCCGTACTGAGAATTGTGCAGAAGAATGAGCTTCAGTCCACTCAGACCTTCTCCTCGTGCGGATTTCTTTGACGGGCGTGAATAGTACTTCTCTCTCAGAACAATGTCGTCCAAGCACGACCAAGTCTGTCCTTTAGGAGAGCTCTCTGCCCACATGAACCTATCAGAGAAGGGATTCACCAAACTCTCACGGAATTCTTGAGCGGTCTCACATAGTAAACCCTGAAACATGCAGCAAAGTTCGGTTAAAGTTGGACTATTTTCTAATGTTTCCATAGCTGCATGCGTGCATGTTTTTGGAGTATAAGTGAGCGAGTGAGTTTGAATGTGTGCACACGTGCATATGTGTTTGAGGGGTAGGGATGCGGGCATATGCAAGAGCAGTACCTCTGCCATGGCCTTAATTTTAAGCGAGATATCGTTGCTAAGGAGGACGAGCTGTCCATTGGGGTTGGTTTTCCTGTAGAAGAGTGCAGATTCAAGGATGTGGTCTTCTGTGGTTGGAGAAATGATGCCCATTACACTCCCCCCGGGTGTAGCAGCGGAAAAAGTCTCACTTGCATCGCCAAATATACAATGAGGAGTAGCAGGAGGTGTCGGCGCAATTGACATTCCTTCCTCTATGGACCTCTGCACGTGAATCCACCATTTCAAATTAACCATAGTATCTTCTATCCACTCTAAAGCTGAAGAGACCTCAGTCGTTCTTCTGAACACGCTTGTGCGTCGCTTCAGACAGTCCAGCTCTCTTATGACTGATAAAGGGGAAATTGTGAGAGTTTGTTAGTGAAGATATGAACTTCTGGTTACATAGTTTCAGGAAAATAAACCGAGTATTATTAAGTAGTTGGGATACAATCTTTACCAATTCGTGGAATGACTAACTGAGTCCCTTTCAGACCCTGCAGAAGCTGCAATGACTTCCTCGACTCCTTGTTGAGAATAGAAGTAGTATCAACAACCACGATCCAACTCTTGTTTGGCTCGCCATAAGATTTGTTCTGCAAATTAACCTTTTATTATTTGTGTGTATTCACGGAAAACTTTGGTCAATAAGATGAAAGAAAATACAGAGTTGAAAGCTAAAGAAACTTTTGTGCCAACTCACAGCAGACAAACCAGAGACTTTACTTCCCATTGCTCGAACACCATCAACAGAATTACCACTTTTCGTTGCACCTCCAGATGCTGTTGATTGACCTCTGGACCTGACATTCAAGGATTTAAATGCCGACCTTTCTGCTCCCTGCTTCAAGCCCCACTCTCTTCTTAGTCTTGAAGAACTTTCATAGGCACGTCCAGCCATTTTCTGTTCTCTGAGAACCTCAGGGGTCTGATTCTCTTTATCCGAGCAGAAAACATCCTCCCCATTGCAGATATTGGCGATAGAAGAAAGCTTTGAAGAGGACCTTTTAAATGATTCCGAGGGTCTAGCCTCTGCTACTTCCATCTTGCTCATCTTCTTCAAGGATTTAAGTAGCCGGGTATTTGGCGTTAAGTTCTCCTTGTCTGGAGTAAATATCTCTTCCTCCTCCCCATCTAAACCGAAAAATGGAACCCCACTCAACTGGCTTTTGTGATTATTCTGGTTGTGTTCCTTGTTTCTAGAAGCAGTAGCAGCACTTTTGGTCATTCCTTTTCTTCTGTTTGTCTGAAGCTGCAGAACAGTACTAGGCTTCCCTCTTCTTGACCAGATGCTCGAGCATTTCGATTTTGTGCAGGTCTGTCTTAAAGGGCAGCTTTCTTTACTACTTTCAGACAGCCTCCCACTAACAGATCCATACTGTGGCATCTGGTTCTCATTATTAAGATGCTGATCGGTGGTCTCCAATAGGATTTCCCTTCCAAACTCAGATGACGTTATTGCATCCACTAAAGACTTCGCAAAGTGATGGCTCAAAGTATCGCCGTCTTCTTGGTTATCTATATGTATGATTTGATTTTGGCTTTCTTCAGGAATTTCAACTGCAGAACTGCAGCCTTTTCTAGGTCGTAAATCATCTATCATGGTTGTAGAGAGTTTCCGCTCTTTCCTGAGGCTCCTAGTCTTTCCTTCAGCCGAAAGTGATCCCGATGTATTAAAAGGTTGTTCTGCATGATCCTCTTGCCCCAACTGTTGATTTTCCATCTCCGAAAAAATCTCTGGACAGGATGAATGGGGATAAGGAGCAGAAGGATGGCTTAAGCTGTCTCCTACTTCACTGTCAATTGATAGGGGGCACTTGCTTTCTTCAAAAGCTTCAGCTACTAAACAGTTCTCCAGATCATCATGTGCTGATCTTATGCTTCCTTCGTCAGCTGACGCTAATTCAGTGGCAATGCCAACTTCCGTACTCCATTTTTCTTCATTGAACTTCTGGCTGTCTACGTCAAATAAAATTCTAAAAGGCGAAGAAGTATGCATAGGTTCAGTTTGGAGTAACTCAGCAACCATGAAAAAATCGTCCACCCATTTTGAGCCTATTCCTGTATCAGTTTCTTTTTCACCATAAATTGAAGCATTTCGATTCTCAGGAATTGGTAATTGCAACGGACTCTGATTATTCACAGGCAATTCTTCACAATCATCAAGAGCTAGAGCTTCAACGCCTTTCGATAATGATTCGGGTGAGTGTATCCCCTTATTCTCATCATCGAAGGAGTCCTGTTCATAAACAGAACAAGTAAGAAGAAAGTCATTTGACCCAAAACATAAAAGAGAAGAATAGTCTGACTTCGAGGGAAAGAAAAAAATGGATTCTCAAATATTTTATGCCTTCTCCAAAGCAACTATCATTTCAAGCATAGATTATCACCTGATATAAGTGCTCCTCATCTTCCAAGACAAATGAACTTTTCAAGTTGTCATCACCTTCGCATCCAATCTCCAAAGAATCATCATCCTATCAAAAATCAAGAAAGGAAGAGAATAAGAAAGTGTGGACTACACATAGAAATAATCACAAACAACTGGCGTGCATTTTTCTGAATGTCAAGAGAACAACTGGCGTGCATTTTTCTGAATGTCAAGAGAACAAAACAGAAATTCGCACCTCACGTCGCTCTTCTACTTTTCCTTTGTCAATCATTAAATCTTCATCTACTTTCTCTTCATCAGCACCCGATGCATCCGACGCCAAAACAAAAGGGTTCTCCAAATCATATGCACGGCTCAGAGGTACCCAGTGCAGTCTATACTCTCTGCTCGACCCGCCAACACGCAATGTATCGCCCTCGCTCAGCTCCACAACAACTCGAGGCTCAATCTTCTTCTCGGAAACCCAAGTCCCATGAACTAAATCCAAAAGGACCGTCAGAATGAACAATTTGACATCCGAATTCCAATTTGCGCTTGTGCACTTAACGACGGTTAGCCCTAACAGCTGAAATTCGCCACTATCCTCCGCCAAACAAAACCTTACATACAGCACCTACTTCTGGAGCCAAAATGAAAGAGAAAGCAATCGATAATACCTGAAGACAAGTCCACGACAGAGAGCTTCCGCCGCGGCGGATCCGAATGAATCTGGAGGTGAAATCTGCTGATGCTGGGGTGAGTCAACATGATGTGGCAGTCGGGGTGTCGACCGACGATCAGCATTTCGTCTCGGCCCTCTCGGCCTGCGATCCCCGCATCCGCGACGTGCTCGGCCGATTCCGGACCGGCGAGGCCCGGCGACGGAGGAGGATTGTTGACGACGAAGATGTTCTTGAGAACCGCGCCGTTCTTGACGACGGTGAACACCGGGATGCGGGGCTCGTCGTCTTCATCAATCCTCGTTTGTTCTATGTGAATCGCCATTTTCGCGGAGGCTTAGGCTCGACCGATTCTGCAGGAAGGAAGAGAGGAATCACGAGAACGGAAATGGATGGTGCTCTGGTTTGTGAAATATTGCTGCCGAGAGTTTTAGAGAGAGAGGGGGGGGGGAAAGGTTTGATTTTGAATCCTAATGGTTGGAAAGGCGACCGTTTGGAATTTTACTCGATTCTAACGGCTCCAGATTTTTTCCCTAATTTTGTTGTATATCATTAGGGCTAATTCCCTAAAAACCCTCCAACTTTGAACTCAATCTCAGTTCTACCCTTGTTTTTTCTAAAGCACCTCAATTTTCACTATAATCTCGAATCTTTCCACGCGTCTAAAACCGCCATTGGTTTCTTCAAGATTACTAATGTCATGAGGCTGCTGTTATTCCATACGAACGTGAGAGTTGATGAAGATGCATGTTCTGATAATGGTTCTCTAACTAGTCATGATATTCATAATTTTGAAGAAACTAGCGGCGACTTTTTTACATGTGGGCAGATTTAGGATTAGAGTGAAAATTGAAAAACTTTTTTTCGTGATAGAATTGAATTGGACTTAAAGTTAAACAATCAAGCCTATATGATAGCACGATTTGAACCGCAATATTTTGTGCGGTTCACAAAAGGGTCGAGATGAATTGACATTATTTATATTTTGGGATAACTTTAACCGGTAAAGTTATTTTCTGATTAATATGCCCTGGGAAAGTTGTCTAAAAAGTTCTAAATTTCTTATAATTTTGTCAATTCAGTCATAAACCTTTTAATTTTTCCATTTGAGTCCATTTGGGCAATTTTGCCCATAGACATCAGCCTTCTTACGTGGCATGGCCGGCGTTGACGTGGACAAAAGTGGATAATATTTTAATATTTTTTCAAATTATTTATTTTCTTTCTTTTGTTTTTGTTTTCCTTTACTTTTTTTTCTTCCCTCCTTCCCTTTGCCGGCCATCGACGAGCCCGACGAGAGACGCCCGAGCCTGGGCTGGCGAGGGTATCGAAACCGAATCAAATGAACCATGCTCACTCCCCCCTATGCACGAAACCATAAGGGTGTAACAAAGCCTATGAGGTGGTTGAAAACTCGAATTGGCCCATTTTCCCGTGTCTGGTTGGATCGGGTCGGCTTTTAGTGTCTTTATTGAGATTATTTTCAAGTTATGTGAAGCTTAGATTAGCATATAGACAAGCTTGAAGGTATTTACAGTTTTATTTAGGACATAAAATTAGGAAAGAAAAATTTGTTCAAGTCATTGGATTTCCCAAGCAAACGACCTAAAATGATTGAGCGGAGAAGACCCCAATTCTTGTGTCAATTGCTATTGCAGAGGTAAAAAACGTATCAAAGTCGTGATATGCTCGTGACTCGTCCACCTCACACCTTCTGTATTACGAGCATAAAAATGTAAGGTGAATGCAAAACGAACATATACGTATTGATACTTGGAGGTGCAAATACGAAATGTCAAAATTGAAGAACATAGCGTACGTAAATCGTAGATAGATACAGAGATCCAACCAAGCAACCTTGGAAATTGACAATCTTGCGGTACTTTGTTCATTAGTCGATGTCGGAGTTACAAAAAAACGATAACAATGATAATAATCGATGAATGTGTTAGGAAGTACTGTAGGGTATGTAAATCAATCAATCTCTCTCTCTCTCTCGCTACCATTCACAATGCCATGCAGAGGCTGTAATCAAAGACCTATCTTGCCACCCTAAAGAGATGGCTCTTCCCTCATCTCTCTCGATCACTCTGAACCCACTGTTCTCGCCCTCGAACTGGAGAGGGCGATGGTGTGCCCTAATCCTCAGCAGGAGCCTCGCCTGTATCATGCACTTGGAGCTCAGCTTCACCCCCACGAACCCGTGCGTCTCCATCCTCCCCTTCCACGTCTCCATCCTCTCGTACCGGGCGCAGCTCCCGTCCTCCTTCTCGTGGTTCAGCCGGGTCTTGATCTCCTTGCCGAGATGGTTCTTCTCTATGCTCAGCCTCTCCGAGCTCTCCAAGGGGAGGCAGTCGTCTAGCGAGTCGAACATCGCCGCGAAGTAGTGCAAGGACTCCATGAATCTCGAGAGGAAGCTCCGAGGGCTTCGGTTGCCCTCTTGCTCCACGAGCATCACGATCGACGGCTTGAGTGAATGCACCGACTTGAGAGTCTCCGAGATCTTTGCGAAATTGCTCAGCATGTTCAAGTGGAAAACTAGGTTTACCGCAACTGTCTCTTGTTTCTTTTTCCTTAGGTTGACGAGCTTTGATCCTCGTAACAGGCCTTGGAACTCAAAGACTACGTTCTTGAAACCCTTTGAGAAGCTAACTAGCCTGCCCTCGGTTTCTTGGAGCTCTTCGGGGCTCCTCCCAAAGCCGGTGATCCGTAAGGAGATCTTATTCCCGCTCGTCGCCTTTTCGGATAAAGATTGGATGAGAGAAGGCCACTGGAAGCCGTACGACACGTCGAAATCGACCACGTGCAGAGCACGGTGGTTAACTTGTTCCTCTCTCTCGAAGGCCTCGAGAATGGCTTGGTTGGCCGTGAAATGCGCGAACTGGTAGTACGGCGAGACCTGGTAGAGGTAGGTGAAGGCGACGAACTCCTCTTCACAGGTCGGCCTCTTCATGATCATGTCGTGGAACGGGGACTTGCAGGTCAGGAGCCTGGCGGCGAGCCCGTCGGCGAAGTAGGCCACGACCCGCTGCACCGAGTCGCCGGTCAGCGACACGGTCCGGTACAGCTCGGCGAGGTTGTCGAGGGCCAACGCGGCGTTGCTCTCGTCGACCGCGGTGGCCGTGATGAGCAGCAGGTGGATCAAGTGGAGCCCCTTGCCGTCTTCATGGTGAGGGTGCACCTGCTTCGATCTCCTGTGTTCGGTGCGGCCGAGCATTTCTTCCCTCATCTGGAGGAGCTTGAAGACTTTGCCCTCGCATCCTTCAAACGCATCGGAGGAGCTGAAGACGACATTATCGTTATCCTCCTCCCCCGACATCGATCTCTTCCTCTTCCTCTTCCTCAACCGGGCCTCATCGCCATAACCCGACGAAACAATGGCGAGGCTCAGGTTCAAGAGCTCTTCCTGATCTTCTGCTTCTTCCATCGGTTGAAAGGTCTCAAAGAGAGAATCAATGCAGTAGGTGATAGGAACAAGAAGAGACTAGACCTTTTTATGGAAGTGTGGAAGGGGCATATGACTTTGAAATTCAAGAGAGAGAGAGAGAGAGAGAGAGTTGTGATGATCTTTCCTTTGTTTATTCCAAGTCCAATGATATTGAGAGATGAAATGGCATCTTTCTTCCTTGTGTGGTCTTAAAATAATGGGGAGGGTGTCTTCAGGTGGAGGGACATTTTGAAAGCTATGATACTTAGAGAGGGAGAAAGGGAATAAATCAGGGCATAAATCTATGGTGAGGGACAAGTATGGCGGTCCATTGGTAGTTAAGGAAGATAAAGAAGATGCCATATGCAGTCGACAAAGACCAGCGGGAAAATAGGAGGGGAATCCCCTGACCCTACCGTCCATTCCGATGACTTTTGTCCTCACTCCCCCTCCTTTCCTTCTAGATGCTTCAACATAATCCCTCTAGCTGTAGCTGTTTCAAACTTGGTTTGGAGCTTTCCCAATCCCTCCCCTCCCTCCTCCTTGTTAGTACAAATTTCGGTATTATTTCCCGATCAGTCATAAACATATTATACTACTGATGCTGATTCAGTTATAACTTTTGCCGGTTCAGTCGTAATAAATCCCAATGTAGCCACGTCGGCGATTTCCAGGCGAAATTACGCATGTAGGAAACGGTAGAGAAGATGACGTGAATATTCAGATTTATAATATTTAGAAAAGAAAACTTGAAGCTCCATGCAACAACAAAAAAAAAGGAAAGAAAGAAATTCTTTTTGAAAATAAACTTTCGAATGTGATTGCACTACAAATTAGGTGAAATGGGATCATGTGTTTACGTAAACCTGGCCGAGATATATCAGATATGACTCCACATCCTCAATTCATCACTTGAGAATAAACTTTATAACGATGTTATATGCCGGTTTCGATCGATAACTTCGTGGACAAATCATGGTTGGGAGTTCGATTACGAAGAAGAATATCCGAACTTTGCAAATGTTCCCAATGCGGGCAAGATATACTTAAAGAAGCCAAAGAGCATCACCACCAGTCTTATCCTGACTTATTATCAGATGGGCGAAAGAAACGATGATCTTCGACTTCAAAGACCTTTTCTTTATATTCACTTCACTTTACTAACAACTGTACCATAAACAAAAAAAAATTAAGAATTCATGTGTCGTTGATGCCGCTTCTTGTTTCGGGCATGTCCTCTGATGATCATGTCCTAACCCCAAGATTAAGAAATTGAAAGTTTCTAGATTAGGAGGGACGAGGAGGAAACTTCCTCGCATTGAAGAGGCCGTTTGAACGATTCCAAACTGGGTGGGGGGGTTGCATTGCATCGTTTTCCTCCCTTTTCTCAACCCTTGAAAAGTCGCACAAAAGGACGGAACAAGCGTCGGGAGATTGACTTTTGAAGGTTTCTTGGTGGAGGACGTGCCTGTACTTTTTATTACGTCACTAATTACGATGTTGGCCCCCAACCCCAAGGTCGATCAACTTTGGTCGTTTGCCTAAGAAAAAACATTTTCATCATATTGACCGCACATTGCTGGTAATTTGGAGGGAGGAACGGTCGGTACGAGCTTCGAAGTTTGACATATGGCGTGTCTAGGTTCCCCTATGCGACCACCATTACCATAATTAGACATATTAAATTTTCGATAGAGTATATACATCGAACGTGCTCGGGATAATCACATCACAGGAAAATTGTCAAAAAAGTCCTCAATGTGTTGCACTTTTTGTCAATTCAGTCCTAAATGATCGGGTCCACGTCAACCCCGGCCAGCCAAAATTGGCCGGATGAACTGAATCGGCACAAATACAAAAGGTTTATGACTGAATTAGCAAAAGTGAAATATGCTTAAGACTTTTTTGACAATTTTCCCGTCATATTTCAAGAGTTGCATTTCTTGCTATTTCAATAAATGACATACTTAAAAATTGCTCCTCTACCGGATTAAATTCGCTTCCCCGGTCTGGTCGAAGATAGACATACACGTCCCATGCTCACGAGGAAAATAAGTGCAATACGGTCATGTCATGCAATTATTCGAGGTATTGTCATTTTGTTGCTAATACAATGGTGGTGAATGATAAGAGCGTTGAACAGGTCTTGGTCTAATCCGCCAATAACATTGCGAAATTGGTAATATTCTTTGACTGTTAGATCAACGTGGAAATTGAAGCCTACTTCCCTCGATTTCCCCTACTAACCATACACTATGTTGCCCTAACACAATGCATCTCGTCCTTTTCCTTTTGGCAAAGAGATTCTCACATCCTAAAATGGGGCCATTAAAAATATGTACGAGGATGAATTGCATGTGTGTAATGTCCGTCATTTGTATGTAAATCGGGTATGGTTGGAGGAAATTTTCTCGCATGAGGATGATTAGCCCTCATTAGCAATTTTAGCTTTCTCATTCGGCAATGTTAATGTTTGGAAAGTCCGCTAGAAGATATATGTGCCTTTGCGAGTACTAAATAAACGTACATTATCGAATTGTGAATGCTAAATAAATCGAACGAATCCGCATTTAACGATCCCTCGTACAGATGAAAACAATTTCTGATGTACGTGTATATTTTGACATAACATTATGATTCATTAGATAGAATTATAAACTTTCGAAACATATTTTTCTTTTCTGAAATTCGGGCGTAGAAAGTGTTGAGTCCTCTTTGTACAAATATAAGAATAGATTAAACGTGTTGGGAACACGCAGCAGAAGTTCGATATGGGGAGCCCACATGTTAGCCCATCGGCATATCCTGTTGGATTGTCCTTCACTCCAAAGCTTAAGCAAGGGAAAAGTACCCAAAAAAAAATCATAATACTATTGCATTGATACCAATTCAATCTGATAAACTTTTTAGTTGAACCAACTCAGTCCTAAACCTTTTTGCATTTGTACCAATTGAGTCCATCCGGTCAATTTTGGCCGGAAATCGCTAACGTGGACACCGGCCTTCCTACGTGGCACGACAAGAGCTGACGTGGACATTTTTAATAACATTTTTTTTTATATATTTTGATTTTTTTTATTTCTTTTCTGTTCTTTTTTTTTCCCCTTTGGCTGAGGGTCGGCAAGGGCTGCCGGCCGACTCTCGCTCGATCTAGGCAAGGCTGCTCGATTGGGCGTTGCGGCCTCACCTAGACCTAACGAAGGCCACAGCGCCCTCATCTAGCCCAGATTTGGCGAGGGCATCGCACCCCTCACCGGGTCTATGCAAGGGGCCACGTGAGCCCTCACCCTATTGGCCGACGAGGGCCGTGAATCCTTGCCGGCCCTTGCCTGGTTTCAAGAAAAAAAAAACATAAAGAAAGGAAAAAAGAAAATAAAAGCCCAAAAATCATTAAAAAAAATCAAAGTATCATTTAAATATTATTATAAAATTATTCACGTCAATGTCGGCCGTTCAACGTGGCATGGCCGGCGTCTACATCATCGATTTTCAGTCAAAATTGGCTACATAGACTCAATTGGTACTAATGCAAAAAAAAGTTTAGAACTAAATTTGTCAAATTAAAAGGTTTAGAACTGAATTTGTACCAATGCAATAGGTTTTGGACTTTTTTAGTACTTTTCCCTCAAATGAGTTATTAGCCAACTATGATATACATGAACTGCTCAACACCACACCAATTTGTCGATGTGGAATTTTTCTAACACAACTCACACGAGTATCTCAACAAAAAGCGATACATAGTCCACAATTCCGAGCTAATTTAATGAAAAGAAGTCTCCAAGTCAAGCATCATCCCAACTGCTGGATCCTCGGATCTGCTACCTCGTCTTTTTGCATCCCCGTTTTCCTCCTCTCCCTCTATTTTTTTAAACCTTTTTTCCTTTTTAATTATCTCGAAGAAGTTTGATGCTATTCTCAATTGAGTATTTCGCAAGGTATTGCCGAGACTGGAAAGATATGTTCGATCCTATCTTCCAAACAAAGCACGAAAAGAAAATGCGGAACAAGTTTCAGAGACTGATTCAAACGCTAAGGGACAAAGGAACTTGTTATTGTATCAAAAGTGCCACAGGACAAGTCTTGGACAGCTTTGAAAAGGGTGCATGCAAGATGCTTCCTCATGACAAGAGTCCAAAGGCTTACGTGTGAATAGGCTGAGATCGCAAGGGGATGCCGATTTGGAAGTTTGACCTCATGTCCTTGTCCTGCCTCGCTCTCTTTTTCTTTTTTTTTCTATCCCTTTCTTTTGTTTTGTTTGGACACGGTGGGGGAAAATTACCAAAAAAGTCCTAAACATATTGTAATTGTGCCAATTCAGTCCTAAACCTTTTTTTTTTTGCCGATTCAGTCCTAAACCTTTTGCAATTGTGCTAATTCAGTCCTAAACCTTTTTTTTTTTTTTGCCGATTCAACCCTAAACCTTTTGCAATTTTGCCAATTCATTTCATCCGGCGAATTTTGGCCGGCCGGGGCTGACGTGGACTTCGGCGCCGACGACAGAATATTTTAATTTTTTATATTTTTTATTCTTTTATTTTTTTATTCTTTCTTTTTCTTTTTCTTTTTTTTTCTTCCCCCCTACTACAGCCGGTCGCCCCAGAGGAGCGGTCGGCGAGGTCGACCCTCGGCCGGACCCTGGCGAGGCCAGCCTCGCCCGGCCATGGTGAGGCTCGACCTCGCCGTCGCCGGGAGAGGCAGCGTCGGCGAGGTCGAGCCCCGCCATGGTCGGGCGAGGGTCAACCTCGCAAGCCCAGATCTCGGCCGGCGAGGTCGAGCCCCGCCATGGCCGGGCGAGGGTCGACCTCGCAAGCCCAGATTTGAGCTTGCGAGGTCAACCCTCGGTCGGACCCTGGCGGAGCCAGCCTCGCCCGGCCATGGCGAGGCTCGACCTCGCCGTCGCTAGGAGAGGCAGCGTCGGCGAGGTCGAGCCCCGCCATGGCTAGGCGAGGCTCGGCCTTGCCGGCCACGCCTCTGGCCGATCGCTGGACAAAGGCGACCTGCTGGAGGAAGGGAGGGGAGGAGAGGGGAGGGGGGAAGGAAAAAAAAAAGAAAGAAAAACAAATCATAAAAATTCAAAAAAGTATTAAAATATTCGATCGCCGGCCAGCTAGTGTCCACGTCAACGCCGGCCGGCTAAAATTCGCCTGATGGACTGAAATGATACAATTGCAAAAGATTTAGGATTGAATCGGAAAAAAAAAAAAGGTTTAGGACTGAATTGACACAATTGCAAAAGGTTTAGGACTGAATCGACAAAAAAAAACAGGTTTAGGACTGAATTGGCACAATCGCAATAGGTTTAGGACTTTTTTGGTAATTTTCCCGACACGGTGGGGTTTGAGTATTAATTTCCAGGAAGGACGTGCACAGTTCTTTGATGCAAATCCAGGAAGGCTCGATTCCCACACACACCCTTGAATTTCGGGGGCAAATAATGCTAAAAAGCGCAAGTGGGTCGATTCTGTTTTCTTTGGTTCAGGGCTCGATCCGTGATGTGTGAATGTTGTCCTAATCAAAAGCGACGGCAGATTCATCATTCACCACCCACCCCTTTGTAAGATACCATTCCGGCAGCGTCATTCTGTCGTTTGCAATAGGTCATCATAGACTCTTATTTAGAAATTTTAAGGATACAATTCGATATGAACTTTTTGGGGGGAAGAAAATACTCGACCGGTCTGAAAGTAAATCAGCTGAATTTACCGCATCGGACAAGATAATGATTGGTTTGCGTACTCATATCAGAGATCGCGAAACGGGCAAAAAAGTACCGACAAAATAAGAAGCGGGTATTAATGTATGGTGAGTCATGATCTCAGGAGATCAAAATTGATTCGCTTAAAGGACGGACCATGACCTTTGAGAGGAAATGGAAGATAACGCTGGGGGAGATTCAGAAGAAGTTTCTATAGCATTGTGAGGAAAGGTCGAGGCTACTAGTCAAAGCAGACAGCAGCTCAAATGAATCGACAAGTCTACTCTCTTATTTCGTTGGACGAATTCAAGTTCAACCGAGCATTGAATCGGTGGGACTAGGGTTCACAACCCCTCACCGTCACTGAACTGGAGGGCCATGGTCATGAAAAGGAAAAGAACAGAAAGTCCAACCACGTGATGAGAAATGAGGGATTATTTACAAGGCTAATCTCACATCCATTGTATAGGTCCCAAAAGCCCGTGGTTGGGAGAGACGAGCCCCGGCCAGCGACGGTCGTGGTCAGCAAAAAGGCACGCAGCATTTATTCTATCTCTAGATTGTTTCTATCTTTTCCCCGAGTAGAGAAAGAGTCCGGGTTTTTCAAAATTATGTTCCTCTTGATCTCCTGCTGCGTTCACGACCGAGGAAGAGACGTCTAGAGAACTGCATGAACTCCTTGGCATTGTTCCAAACGGCAGCGGAATCAAGAAAGAAACCCAATGATCTTCAGGTCTGATGGTTCCCTTGTTTCGTGAATCTATATTTTCCTATTCGACAGATAATGTCAGCGTTGACAATGGTAAACCTTCACAATCAGTGGGAAGGCAGTACATACTCATGATACAACATACTTTACACAGGAGCACTGCGGCCAATTATCTTCTACGCAGCACTGCAGGTAACATATTTTTAAGCTTCCCTTTGAAAACGATGCCAAGGGCTGAGCCGACGATCGGCCAACTTGTAACTATAGCAATATACGCAAGCAGCCAAATGGATCTTCTAGTCACTCGCGTGATCTGATTTAGACTCAAGACCGAGGAATTTACATCCATTGGCTTGACGTTCTGAATGCCTGCATGATTCTCAGAGATTTTGGAACTGCCATTCATTCCTGTTACACGGGCGTTCTTCTCTGCATCTAAAGATGTTTCCTCCATTTTCGCCTTAGGACTCTTCTGTATTACCATTTCTTCTTCGATCACAGCATCTGTTGTGTGCTCATTTCCCATTGCAGCCACCATTCCATCAGCCACATTCACGTAAGGACCCTGATCAATTGAAGACTCCAGAGCCGAGTGCAGAGCAGACGTTTGACTCTACAGTGACATGAAGACAGTAGTTCAGTGCGTGGTTAACTCTTGATGATTCCGAAGCTATCAGATCTCGCTCTCTCTCTCTCTCTCTCTCTCATTTTTTCCCAAGGGAAAAGTAAGCACCACAGACAGTGATTTTGTACCTTCTTTACATGCATGTATGGACTAGAATGTAGAGTGTGAAGAAACTCGTTGACAGCCCTTACCCACCTGGTAAAAAGTGAAACAAATAAGAAAGGAGTCCATCAAACCAACATGAAGATTTTAATGCGACACGGAAAGGATAAACAGATGATTAATGAAAAAGGAACAGATATTCAGTATCAGGGTTCTCTATCTTTTTCCTGCATCTAATATAACCTACAGTTAAAGTTTGCCAAACAGAAGAAAATGATGGGTGTAGACTGCATAGATCCAAAGAATTATAGAGATATCTTAAATACAAAATGTCCCCAAAACAATAAATGTCGAGGGTAAACTAGTGAGCACCAAAAGAAAATTCAGTTCTGGTATGACAACAAACTGAATATTCTACCACAGAACTCCTTGAGATTTCCTGGAAGCTAATAAGTGATTGATGCATTTGGAGGACGGCTGGCATTTCAATGACGCAGAGTCAAAAACATAAATATAGCATTGAAATTGAACCATGAAGTACCATAGGCTTGTTGCGGTCATCCCTTCGAAAAATGCCAAGTGCCCTCCATGTCTTGGAGTAACCAGAACTATATTTTTGTTAGCCCTGTCAAACATGAAGGTTTTAGGACAGGCGCTCAAATAACAAGTCTAAAATATAGTGTGAACCACATAAGTTCAACCTGCATTCATCCCATGGAATGGCTTCTCTAGTACAAACAGGATCATCTAAAGCACTGATACACAGCAGTGGAACTGCAACACTTCCTACATAATTAGCACTGCTACAACGTCGATAGTATGTATCTGCTGTCTGAGTAGAAATGATGCAATATTAATGAACTCACAGAAGAACAACCAAAATGGCAAGGATATGAAGAGCACGATATTAGTACCTCAAATTTCCCAACAAGGCAGGTAGCATAATTGTCGAAATCTCGAATAGAGAGTGACTATTGGGACATCAAGAATATCAAGCACTATTAGCCAGATGAAATCAGATTAACCACAAAGAAGCAAGACGTTCTCTTATTTAATATGCACGGTGACAAATTGCAACTTGAAAAGTCTAGTTAGTGCTGAATTTGGCATCCATAAAAAGCATAAAAAGATTCCATTAAAATCCATGTCCTATTAAGTCTGGCAGCACAATGCTCAGCGAAGGTTGCCTTCTTAATCATGTGAATCTATTGCCAAATATCTCAAAAATGTAGGTATAATATTGCCCATGCCAACTGCATGAGTTGTATATTAGAGTGAGCTGACATTGAGATTAATTGTCGCTGTCTAAGCACAAGTTGATCTCCTCCTAGAATTTGTGAAGAAGAACTGGAACTATGTGCCATCAAATGTTTCCAACGCCCTTAGTACAAAAAATGTGGTCAATGTAGTACACCCACAACCTCTACAAGATATGCTGATCTAATTAAAGGAATTACCCCAGCTTCTAGCACAGGTAAAAGAAGCCCTTTCTCAATGAAATAGCATTATTTGATCAAGATGAAACCCTAGATACAATTCCAGAAAATGAAGCCAGACAAAACCACCATGACCATTATGCACCGTGAATCACGAAGAAACGGTACCCAGGACGCAGACAAACAATACAGAAGTCATCTCTCACATGTCCTGACCTTCTTTATGCTTCTGGGTGCTGAATTACATTTTACTTTCATCTATCAATTGATCACCCCTATAGATAAAGCATGCATACCCAAGAATGCAGACAGCACTTCCCTTGCTCGTGTTCTCACACATGCAACAAATGATATCAGATTGAAATGGAAATTATTCTTAACCTATTAGAGTATGCCATAATAAACAAATGTTATAAACTAGTCTTTAATCATGTTTGGTAGCCAAAAAAACAATTTTTTTTTTAAATAAATAAAGGAGCTCTGATTGAGCTCAATTTGTAATTGACGTCATACTGATTGGGAGAGAGACTAAATTGAGCTTTTTTAAATCAAGCAGCATCCAGAAGTTCTTGCTCTTATATTTAGAACAAATACAGAGAGGATAAGAAAAGGGAACCTTTCTGATGCCCTCCCAATCAGCAAGGCGAGAATAGCGGGGTTGATGTCTGCAAAACCATTTAAAATATGTCAACCTAAGAATATGCGAAGATCAATCGAATTGACATTAATAATGCTCAATTATATAGTAATAGAAGAGAAGTCTAATGCAGAAGAGTCACTCTCTGAATATGACATACAACTCTGCATAGCCTTGAAGGCCAATGGTAAGTGCTCTATCGTAGAGCTTCTGCCGCAGTCCTCGACTAATAAATCTATCACCAATCTGCATCAAAAAAAGAAGAGCATACAGTTCCTTCCAGTAAGATTAGAAACACTGTTATCCAGTGATAATTCGATATAAAATAATAAGGCAGTGGAAGAGAAGGAGATAGCAAAGAGTTAAAAAGAGAGTGAGACACAACAAGACAACTCAGACCACTAGCCTCATAAAGGAACAAGATAACTTTAGCCCTAAAAATGCACTCAAAACACACAAGTTCAAAGACCAGCAATACCTATATTTCTTGATAAAAAAGGCATAATTATTGAAAGGTTATAGAAAAATATGCTCCTGTGGTTGAAACATAATTGTCAATTAACCTTTTGAATCTATGTCCCGGCAGCATTCAACAATTCTAGGTCAATAAAAAGATAACAGCTTGTAAGAACCGCTTATACTATCTGTTGTATCTCAAAGCAGAAAGATTGGATCTTCCGAAATTTTCAATCGACAGTCTCAGGAACATCACAAGTACTATAGAGGTAAACTCTCCCACCATCTCATATGTCTAAGGAGACCCTATAACAGGACACTCTACATTCCTGCAGTAGTACAGCCGTAAAATACGTAAGGGCTGTACATTTTTCTCAAACATTGCACCGTGATATGTTGTCAACTGGTGTCCAATAACATTTCGTGTGTTCCTTCGTGTTTTCAATTTTCAATTTTGACAGCAAACTATAAGGTCTTCGTGCCAAAGAGAGTAGTACTTACGCCCTATTTTGATACTGGAAGATATGTAATTGCTCGAGTTCGAGTAAAATTAAGTCAAGAACCAAAAAATCCAATGGCAAGCAAATTGCAAAAGCGCCAGCAACAGGAACATTCCTTCCATTCCAAAGAGACTAGTACTTATGCCCTATTTTGATACCGGAATCGCTCAAGTTCCAGTCAAATTAAGTCAAGTTGAAAACTAACCAAAAGATCCCATGGCGAGCAAATTGCAACAGCACCAGCAACAGGAACATTCTCTCCGTCCTCCCCAAGATATTTTACCTAAAACAGTTATTTGTGTCAAGATACTGCTGAAAATCGCCGTAGTACATAATATAAACATTATTCCTCATAGAGACCCTAAAAATAAGCAATATTCTTTTTCCCAAGGATAAGGGCTAGAGATACTCGACTTAAAACCACTGTGGAACATCTATAAAGGAAAGAGATCCAAGGGGGGAATAGAAAATACTCATCATAAGAATTGTGCAAGCTTTAATGAAAAAATAAACAAAAAGCAATGAAGACTGCAACTTCTTGGTACAAGGGGATCATTTATGATAAGACACTCTCAGCATGGACCTTTTGGTGATGGAAATTGTTGAACACTCTTAGAGTAGCATGCAAAAGTTGAAATTTAATGAGAAATATAAGTTACCAAAATGTTGGCCCCAATGCTAGTTCCCACGACAAATAAAGTAGCTTTTGGGTACTCATTATGCAGATAGTCAATGACAGCGCGGACATCCTCAGTCCAACCAGCATTGTAAAAGCAATCAGACTGCAGATATTAGAATCATTTTATAATCAGCAGTTCATGAAAAGTTGTTAACAGGAAATATGCTGTAATGTATCAGGAAATGAGAAATGGAAATCTAAACAGAATAGGAGAGCAGAATCACTTGGAGAGAGAAACAAGAGCTGCTTGGCGAGCTAGCATCTATCACCGTAAAATCTGACATGTCTAGGCAAGCCATCAAAAGTTCAACAATTTTTCCATAATATATCAGAGAACTACCGCAGGTAATTTATATGGTTTAAGTATGAAATAGATCGAATACAGAATGTTTCATTGCAAAAAGGATATAAGTATTGAACCATATGAAATTCCTTGACTTCACTTCTTTAATAGCATAGAGGGCCTAATACCATAATAAAAAAACCGAATTTAGGTCCCGTTCCAATTCTACCCTAAATTTTTTTTTTTGTCCCATAAAACACCTCTAACTTTAGGTCCAATCCCAATTCTACCCTAAACATTTTTTCATCTCATAAAAAACCCTCAACTTTTGGTGCAGTCCCAATTTTATCGTAAACTTTTTTGTCTCATAAAAAAACAATCAATTTTTACTTGAATCCCAAATGTGTCGGCGTTAACCTTCCGTCCTATATTTCTTGACAACCGAGAGATAGAAAGCTCTCGAGCGCGAGCTTTTCAAGCGTCCCGAGCACGAGCTGTCCGAACGAAAAAGATGGAAGACTCCCGAGCACGAGAATTGAATACTGAGCGCAAAGTCGAAGATCCTTGAGCGAGACGGAAGGAAGACTCTTAAAAGTAAGAGCAATTGAAGAAGACCAATCCCAATTGCTCTAGTTTTTACCCAAATTTTAGATCCAAGAAGATGTCGTTTTGGTTTGACATGGAAATTCATCTCAAAAAGACGTCTTCTTGGATCTGGAATTTTGGAAAAAAACTAGAGCAATGACGTGGATAAACCACATCACTAAAGGCTATTTTGGACAGAGTATAAACGGGGCAGATATGGGACTCAAATGAATGTTGGTGGTTTTTTATGAGACAAAAAATTTGGAATAGAGTTGAGACTGGACCGAAAGTTGAGGGTTTCTTATGAGACGAAAAAAAGTTTATGGTACAATTGGGACTGTACCTAAAGTTGAGGGTTTTTTAGGGGATTAGGCCTAGCATATAATTACCTGTCCAACCTTTGGAACAATAGGAAGCTCTTGAAAGAGACTATGCTAGTGCAGCAGCATGCAGAATTTCATTTAAGAGAGGAAAAAAAGAGAGGAGAAAACAGAAACAAGCAAATGAGACAGGCATACAACCGTTGTCAAACTAATACACGTCAGACATCATGATGCCACGTCATCAATTGTACAATCTTCCCTCTACTATGAATCCTTAACCTTCTAGCTTCAATAAATCTTACCGTAACTGACACTCCACCTAGTCCCCGATGGTTGCTCACAACAACATTCCATCCACTTTTGGCAGTGTTAAAAGCAAGATGCTTTAAATACTGCAAGAGAAATCAAAAGACATAATAGATACGTGTCCATTTAACAAAAGCTTTACGAGCAAAAGATCTGTGTGAAAAAAGTTCCTTCCCAATTGTTAGACAATCTTAATGGTCCAAAGGCATGAAAGAAGAGCCAGTTGCAAACATTATGCATGTGCTGTCACATAAACTTTTGTCTTCTGATACATGGTTAACTGTGAAATTACATGAATATGTTGGGTTACCATTCTGCAATTACAAATCAGGCAAACTTCATTCACTCGATTGAAAAGAATCAGAATGGCTCTGCATAAGTGGGTTGAGATTCCAGACTTCTGTAAAAAAAATTGCCAACAGATGAGCAAGAACTACTCGGGATCACTACCTGAATAGAGCCGCTACTGATTGACAGACCTATAACTATAATAGCTAAGGGCACTCAAGGTATTATCCATCAATCAAAGGAAAAAATGAAAGCCACGCACATTATAGAGAAATCACCCATCCTATCTAACCACTAGACTGATAAAGGAACAAGGATATTGTCAATTGATAATTAAAGGGCACAATTGTTCTACACATCAGCAACACCAAAAGAATCCACATTCTTGCTCAACTTAATTCTTTGAGAGCCTTGTGCCATTTAGAAAAGTTGACGAGGTTCAAAACTTTAAGTCCTTAGATAGACTTCGAACTGATCATAGATTGATATTACAAGAAACCATCAAGAATTTTGGGTTTTGTCTAGGGAAGGTACTTACAGCAGAACAAGAATCACTTGTCAAGCCAGGAACCACCACCACAATGGGAGTTGTATCATCTTTCGAAATGGAACTTTCCCTGTGAAAGGCACCTCCAGACACTGCAAAGATACATCAGCGTCATTCATTGAAGTAATCAATATGAGCCCCTGACTGCACAGTGTTGAGTTGGTTATTTAGTAAATGAGCAAGAATTACATGGCCGCACTTGACTTAAATTAAGTATTTTCCCTATATTTTAGAGCAACGACCTAGGAGTTAAAAAGTGCTAGACAATTGACCAATCTAACTGAAGCAATATAGCAGAGATGACAAAAGAAAATGAAAAAAAAAATTATTCCAGAAGTGTAAGGAACTTATGATGTTCAACAAGCAACTCAGACTCACCATCGGAACTCAATACCCAATCTAAAGCAATTGTCCCCCCATCAGAAGTACGAAATACTTGCCTGCAAGGAAAATCAGGTGTAGATTTGTTAAATCAGGTCAACACACACGTGCTTGCCCAGTTTACTTGTCACTGGAGTTACTGTTTATCAATTCATTGCAAAGGGAACTATGAAAGGAAAAAAGCAGAGATATGATTTAAGATACCATCATGGTAAACAATCAGCAAAGCTCCCCCAGTTACAATGGTGACCAAGAGAAAAATTATCAGCAATGGAAAACCAAAAGCACTGTAGAAATTGCAGTCAAAATCTCTAATCAATCTTACCAAGATGAGTTTGAGTAAGAGCATAAATGAAAAATTATTGAAAACTAACAACAATTGAATGACTGTTGTCGCATATCAGCAGGAACTACTAAATCTCCCACTCTGCAAGTTCAGCCACAAGAATAGTTCTTGCCATTGCACTCCATCAAACACCATGTTCTCCATAGGATCTTCAAGAGGTCTTTATTATTATGCTCTTGTTCTGTTTTTCCTGGACTTCACTGAACTCCTTCCTAATTGAACATCTTTCACAAAATCATTCTTCTCTATAGATTATCTAAAGCTTTATTATTATGCTCTTGTACTGCTTTTCCTGGACTTCACCAAACTCCTTCCTAATTGAACATCTTTCACAAAATCATTCTTCTCTATAGATTATCTAAAGCTTTATTATTATGCTCTTGTACTGCTTTTCCTGGACTTCACCAAACTCCTTCCTAATTGAACATCTTTCACAAAATCATTCTTCATAATAAATCAGCTAAAGCTTTATTTGTCCTCAAAAAGACCAAGCCAACTCTGTTTACATTTATACTGATTTATGAGATTGAAAATTGTTTAGGAACTTGAAATGTAGTAAATATTGGTGCGGAAAAGCCCATAAAATGAGAGGCAAGTTATTGAAAGTTCATACATTTGCATCAGTCATTCTCAGTAAATAAGCACATTATACCAGGGCTGCTGTATTTTCTAGAACACCAACAAAAAGCAACCCTGTCAGAGAGAGCTAGTAGATTCTATCACTTGACTCCAGACATAAACTAATTTGGAATCATCCTCCGATACTTGATTTGGTGGCAAAGAACAACACTACAAGTGCAAGACACAAGCATTTGAAAGTTACTGCTCCACGAAGGAGGCTTCACCTTGTAAGATGCTTAGTTTACATCTTCATTCCGGATAACATGTAATATGATTTTACAGATGCATCACCTTCTGTAGCTGAACGATGGAGGCCTTCCAAAGAAATTAAGAAACACCGTCTGAACATGAGGACTCGCAAGCCACGGAGTCGCCAGGTACCTGCGTGCTTTTCAAATTAGTCAGACAGCTCAATAAATCTTCTCAGCAGAGTTCCATTTCTCAACGTTCACGTTCATGATGCACATTAAGATCAGTCGAGCAAGTTCATTTCCACTTCTTTCGTCCGTCGATTTGTCCGCTATAGATGAAAAACTAATCGGAAAATCCAAAAATCTTCACGCACACATTCCGTCAATAAATACAACACATCGCCATCGACTCAGAGAGAGAGAGCGAGAGAAGCGAGGTGGATTACATTCCGTGAAGAATCCGGCACTTGGAGACGACGGCGGTGTAAATGTCGGAGGAGGCGTTGAACGTGAACTTAGGAGGAGACGATCGGCAACGAGAAACGAGGTCCTCGAAGAGATGGCACTCGAGGAAGTTGTAGAGGAAGACGCTGAATCCGACGCAAGCGCCCAAAACGTAATGCCAGATCGGAATGAGGAAGAGCGCGCTGAGCAGGAGACCGTAAGCGCACGCGCCATCGCAGCTCTCCGCTGAGCTTGCGCAATCCATCATTGTAGAACGAAGAAGAAGAAGAAGAAGAAGAAGAAGGTGAGTCTCTCTCTCTCTCTTTCCGAGACTTTTGGATTGGGATTTGTGCGTGTTTTGTTTTGGTTAGGTTCGCCGACGCAGCGTCAATGGGGATTCGCCACGTCAGCAGCATCGAGGTATACGATCGAGGGCAGTCCATTGGAATCATTGTAAAAGCCAAAGCTGTTTCTAGAATTTTGGGCCAATGGGCTACGTTGGGGCCAAAAGCAGATTCCAGCAAGATCCCCACCGTGGCTCCGGCTCAAACACGACATTTCGACAGAAGCCAGGTGAAGCTCGAGCGACCTCCGCTCTCTTTTCTGGCCGGGTTCGAGTACGAATATTGGTACCACCATCAAGTCACGCCTGGTTTCGCTTGCTTCTGCTTAGATCGAATGCCTTATCGATCACATTATCGACGAGCATCCAAGATCAACAGCGTTCTAGATTTGCTAAGAGCTGTAACAAGGCAGAACAAAGAATATATAGAAACAGAACCATGAGCTGAGCAAACATTGCAGAATGACCAAGTGCTCTCTGTACATACAGGGGATTGAACAAAACTATAATGCTACCTCCTCCAAATGACTAGTGAGATGAAGTTGACCCGAGGTTACACAGAAAAGCCCCATGCTCGTTGCACCACTACAAGCAACTTCTTGGGCTCCATATTCATCTGCAGAGTAGCTTGAGCAAATGCGAGACTTCGCCATAGACAAAGCACCCAAAACAGAGAGGTGGCGGACTTACCACCCACGAGGCAAAAACATCAGACTCGGCCTACTTCTTCACAGTCAACCGCCTCGAATAGTGTCCACCCGATCGATCACATCCAGTGCTTTGATCCGGTCGATATCAAAATCAATGATAGGAACAGAAGACGGCCTCCAAAGGGGAAACGGATCTTTATTGCTTTCCCTGGTCGGGGAGTGGCTACTGCTTTTACTCAGTCTATGATGCTTGCATAACCTTACTTTTGCAATCTCGAATTCTTGGCTCTTACTTATTCCCGGAGTCAACAGTTTCCGCTTGTTCACATCGCGAAGCATCTCTTGGTCTTCCATTGTCAAAGCAGACGATGGAGACTTGGGCTTACTGTGCATAGATAACTGGACTGTACTTTGGTTGGGAGACCGAATAGGAGATCTAAATCCACCATTAGAAGCCCTAGCCTGGCTTACAAGATAGTGAAGCCACACCACCAGCTCAAGAATGTAGAGATCAGTTTTTTCCTTATCTGCATGGTGTAGAGTCTCGATGCGGAGCAAGTCATTCTGGCCAGTAGGTTTACGGTTCAGGTCGGACCTGAAAAACACATTAAAAGATTGACTATGAAGTCATGGGGGAAGAGAAAAGGGCAGAGCTTTAAATTGTCGAAACTTACCCCGTGTTTGCCCATTCCCCGACCCAACCAAAGCCATGATGAGCTCTGTCGACAATGTTTGAGTGAGAAAGAAGCAAATGAGAATAATTGCTTTGCCAAACAGAAGTGAGTTGCGGAGAACCAAGATAATGTATCGCAACACCATTAAAACAGGACAACCAGAAAACAACAGGCATATACTATCAGATATATTGTTTGATAGTACTACAGAAACAGGAGCCACAGCACAACTAAGAAGGCATGTAGACATTCGACATTTGAGGGGGGCCCTAAGCTACCGATTTATAAAATAGTAAGCATGCCTCCAAGGTATAAGACAAATTCAGGAGAATATGAGCGATAACAAAATGATTACTGGTCTATAGAAGTCTTACTTTGTAGTATTAGCAGCAAGAGGAGCAAGCCACTGCAACGTCTTTTCCATTTCACCTTTAATTTGAGGAATAGAAAGCTGCAATCACCATTGTGAATGATCAATGTAGCTTATAAACTACAAGAAAGGAATGGGAAAGCAACAAAATAAGAAGTTCATGAACATTGAGAGATTCTCATCAGTGTCCCCAGGAATTTAAGGGACATTCCCACCACAATGTAGAAAGTTGATACCTCTTCTACAAGTTGAAATGACAGTAACTTTGAGCGCAATGCTGTCTTCACATGAGCAGGTAGCCCTTGGTATAAAGCCTCTCTTGAATTAGGAGGTACAGAACCCGAGCGGGATACCTGATTCAGTCACGGTTCCAGTTAGTAACATAAAAGTACACCTTTTCCCTTCCTATTTACTGAAAAATGTGAAACAGTATTCAAGGTTCAATCATACACTTTCCACAGAAAAACATGGGAAAACTGCATATGAGCTAATAAAACATGTGCTAATTTACTGAAAGTTTTCAATGTTCAATCAGGCTTCTGACTTGACGCACAAAGTTCTAGAGAACTTGTTATGCCAATAAACCAGCTTAGTGCTTTGAGTTAGATGCGTCTTCTTTAGTTGGTAAAATAATCAGTTGAAAGACCCAAGGTCAAAGTTCATAATCTAAGCGGACGAGAAATTGCAAAAAAATTCAAAAAAAGAAGTTTAACCGAATAAAGTTTCCTAGAAATATGCTTCTTTATTAGAAGAATGGTTCTTTCTAAAACTAATTCTTTTAATCATGATATGGTGGCTCATCGATAACGACTGTTTTTACATCTTCATTTATAGTCCATTGCTATTGAATTTTAACCGACCGGCAACATCATGAAGGGTTTTCCTAGGTTACCTTGTTATACCAGTTTGCCTATATAAATCTTCCATACGACTTTGGCTGAACAAGTTTTACTGATTATCTGGAGGTCATATATGCACGTTGACAACCCACACTAGCCATGTGCAAACAACAAAGAGAAGTTTCTGTTGGAGTGGCTTATGGAACAGCTGAAGATGGCCACCTCCATTGAGAACGCAATTGTTTTGGCAAATGAAAAGCAAGACTCAGCAAGAACCTAGTTTTCGATTTCCTATTTGCTTTCATGGTTCTTGCTAAGGAGCACAAACACAATAATCAGCTACAGTAATTACCTATGAAACTTTACCAGAAACATGAAAAATCAGAGTATTCAGCATCAGATTAAATTGTAGACTCACAAGAGTATCGATTTGACCAATAATATTCGCATAATGTAAAGCAAGACCAGCAGAACCCAACGTTTTAGAGCTGCTCGCAGAACCTGTGAAGGATTTATCAGAATCTGCGTCACAGAAGAGATTCATAAGAGACCAATCCCTCCCACAGAACAACAGAAATTGACTATAAGATGACCTTGCTTAGAGCATAAGAAATGAATAATCATTTAAAAGCATACCAGCAGTACCAAAAGCTTCATGAATCTCCGAATGTAGGAAATGAACTATATCAACAAGCTTCTCCATTACCTACAAAAGGAAGACAACTTTGTCTTCTCATACACGTATATGATGCATAGAAAATTCCTGCTGGATGCAAACACGATACTTCAATTCTTCATGAACTGAAAAGTGAATTTATGATCTTAGCTTCAAATATTGAACTATAGGATAATCATTTTCAGTTATGACAACAATCACAATCTGGATGTCCCCATAGGTACAAAGAGCAAAGTGAATCAGCCATTACATTAGTAACAAGAACTCAGTTCGTACTTCAGAAAGTTGAGGTTCCATTTGCATACTTGATGATTGATATCATGAGGAGGATGAGAAAATCTCCAGCATAAAATAGAAAAAGCTAAAGCAGTACCAACTCACACCTCTTCCAAAATCCTCGACCAAAGCGATTTTTTCTTCAAACTTCTTACATGCTTCCTCTGGCTCTTCAACTCTGCCCTCAATATCGTCAGGCTGTCTCCTATATGTCAGCCACAAAAAGTAAGTCGAAAGTAATGTTACATCAGACTTTCTGTATTCCAGTAGCTCAAATCTTCAAGAGCCAACAGGCCCAATTGACACAAACCGAAGCATTTCTGGGAAAGCAACATGCATGTATGACGAGAAACTCATATTGATGTGACCTCCCCATCCATAGAAAGATTGACTCCGAAAACCACAACTGAACAATAAGGTAGACTCAAAATGACATCACGTTGATTATAGACTCAACCTCGGAAAGAACATCCAACAGCCAATTTAGAGAAAACGAGACATGAGATTACAAAGCAGCATGCTACAAATTGCCAACATCAAAAGTCAACTATGATGTGTAAAACTTATTAAAGTAATGCCAACAAATTCTCATATAAGTGAAAACCTACAATTGTGTGATTCCAGTAAGGCGATTTTCTGTTTTCCTGATCATCAGTCAGGCAGTTTATTGGTAATCATATTTTGAAGTATGACTTACCTTTTTGAGTAGCATTCGGATTATCCTCTTCCTGGAGCTTGCGCTGATAATCTTGCTCAAATCTGTCTAAGGCGTGCAACTCATGATACAACTCCTGCCACCAAATGTGAATGACCAGTCATTGTCATTGCTTCCCTCTCAATGAAACATGAAAAAAAATACCAGAAACTGAATCATACAGAAGAGTTCACTATTTACAAAATTGCATCAGGATCTGTGGAAAAAACCAAACAGCAATGGCCAGGGACATCATGCATAGCCAAATGTTTTAGTTCAGAGGAGTTGCAGATCACTTCCATGATTTAAAGGAGAATACATCACTCATTCTAAGCCTTTTAGGCCGGAAACATTAAAATTCCCTCACATGTACTCGCCACTCGGTTGGCATTGAGAAACATTCTACCAGCTGCATTCCTTGATCCCAGTATGTCATTTGTGACATAAAAATCATGACGAGAGAGAAAATTCTTACGGCTAAATATGCATTGTTCATATTTCTTTTCACCATCGAAATAGCACATTGACAGGTAAATTCGATATTGGAACACTCACAGCTGTGTACTGAACTAGATCCATCAGTTGCTGCATCGTCCTCTCTGCCTCGTCCTTCATTAACTTTTCGGATGTAAACTCTGAATCCAACCTAAGTACAACAAAGAAAGAGGCATTGTCCCACATTTGCAAAGATATTATACAAGCTAAAACAGCTTGATGCATGGGGATTACTTCTCGAAATATCGATCTAAATTGTGCCACTGAGGATCTTTACAACGATTTCCAAATCGAACCACCTCTCCGGAGAAAACTTTCAGCTCCTCTCTGTCGATATCACCGAAAAGAATCACAAGTATGACATCTGTTAGCATATAAAGAACTTAAACATGATCTACAGCAGGACATTGCGAAAGCAAGCACTGCCAATGCAGTTCCTACCTTTTGTCAGCTGCAGCAATCCTTAGAAGTTCATCCATATCTTTTGATATTAGATTTTGCACACCTTCTGAGGGAAGCACCACTTCTTTCAAATGCTTGATGTTATCCTTCGAGAGGGATTGCATAAGATTAGAACCCTTTACAATTGTATTCGCAACCTCAAAAGCCAAAATCGCTATTTTGTTTCCTTTTGTAGTCACTCCCGAGGTAAAACCACTGCTAAGATTCAGGTTTGTCATGCTACTTCCAAGTGTGTCTAAAACTTCTACTGCCTTCCCTCCAGCTTTTCCTAAAAGTGTGCCAACTTCTGATACCTACCGTCCAAACAATACAATTCATAAAAGGACATGCTAACATTGAATGCCCCTGATCCAATATATATACACATACAAGCAGGAAGTAAAACAATAACTGGCCTATCGAAAAAGGGGAAAGCTGTAACCTGTAAATGCTAACCCATTAGTATGCCATGGAAAAGGGGAGAGATAAAGAATAACAGCAATCGGAAAACACAAAATTGAATCACCTTAGCAACCGTCGCTTGCTTAGACCTAGTCGATCTAGATTGCTGCGACAATGCTCTCGACAAGCGTGGAATACCATCGGAAAGATCTTCCGAACTCAAACTACGTGAACCCGCATTCTCCGCAGAAGATGAGAAGGGCTCCCGCAATTCCTCATCCCCATTTTCTCCACCAGAGGATGGAATCGAAATGTCGTTTCCTTTCTTGCGCATTCCACCAGACCGATGGACATTGGAGTCATTACTAGAACTACAGTCCACATTTGTAAGGCTTCCACTGGGAGCATTATCTACACTGGATCTCCGCGAGCAAAAGCCACCCATTTGGAGAAAGCAAACACTAATTCCAACTTAAATCTTTTTCGTCGCAGTTCTTCATACAGAAGCTAGAACTCGGATTAATTGAAGTATTTAAAGGATCAAAGAGGCCACAGTCAAGACCTTTCCCGAACCATCAAGCAGATAGAAATCCAGTTCAATGTGCTTCTGCATTTATATACAGATGATCTTATTGGGACAGTACCGATTGCGGATCCCCACCGAAGCCTCAGCCCATTGGAATCGAATCGCCAAGCTGTTAACAAACAAATCGCCATGCCACGAACCCATATGCAGAAACAAACAAAGAAAGCGGAATGAGAGTTCGGCCAGCAAGAATCCAGACAAAATCGAGCAAGAACACTCTCGAGTAGCAAAAGCCAAGAGTAATAGACATTGAGAACTCGCGACAATGAGACAAAGGGCACCTCAGCGAAACGCCATTGGAGACCAATGAACGCAGAAAAAGCGAACAATGAGGAGAGAAAGAGAAGATAAAGATTCAATCGAAACCAAAGGACGACAAGAGCGAAACGAGGAAAAAAGGATTTACCTTCACGACCAAACAGAGAGCGTCGAGAAGGGTTTTCGGAGAATTGCAGAAGTTATGGGGCAAGTCGGTGTCCGCGAGACGACTGACGCGGATGGAGACAGACGGACGAAGAAGAGGAAGAAGACCAGCACTGAGCTGCCACACCCTCAGACCCCCCCTCTCTCTCTCTCTCTCTTTTTCTCTCTGTGGGTCAAAGCCGTACTCCGTTTTCAGTCCGGCGCCCAGTGTCCACGGTGAGTAATCTTACCCGTTCAGAAGAGGCTCGGGCGGGCTGGGTCGGGCCTAACTTCCCTACCCGAGCCCACTACCTAAACAAAAGACGACACCGTTTCGGGGGGAGCGTGGGCCAATTATGAACCCTTGCCCAAGCCCGCCCATTTGTACTTCGGGCCTGGTCGGGCTGATTACCTCACTCTTCGTCCGAGCGACGGCCCGACTCACTAGATTCAAAACCCTATCATCATACCAAGCTAGCAATCTCACCGTATGAGCTCAGAATCAAACAGTTCACACGTCACATCCTTGAGTCAATTCATTGAAGATATAGCTAGCCGCGGAAAACGTTACATGAAGTTTTCTCGCCATCACATGGCTGATTAGGAGTAACCGCGCTGAAAGTAGCAGGAATTGTATGGCGTCCGGTTATTATCTAGAACCGATCGGACCAATTGATTGAAACCGTGACTCTATTTGTGCTAGCATCCACATGCAAGAACTCTTTTAAGCCGATCTTGTAGAGCTCAATTTGCCACCCTTTTCAACTACATATCGAGTTCCCTCATCGATACCTCCAGTTGTACCGTCACTTCGATTGTTCCACTGAAGAGGGTAGAATCGTGCCGTCGCCATATTAATCTACCTCTATACATCGAGAACTCGATGACGAGATGACTCGGGGTAGAATCGATCTGAGCGGGGTATTCGCGGCGTTTGATTGGCCATCCTTTGATTTGCGTTTAGTTGTTCTATCGCTTTCCCAGTCCTCAGCTTTTGAAAAGCTTATGAATTTTATTGCTCTGGCTTGCGGTACCCAATAAGCTTCTTTGAATCTTGATCTTCACGATCAGATGCCAACAGTGGACCGCGTGCAACTCAGCACCCAGACGAAAAAAGAACAAAGTGGGAGGCTCCAAGAATAGGACTTTGACTCTTCTGTTTGTCCACTTGCAACCAAGCTCAAAGCTCTTCATCATCTTCTGTTGATCGGATCACTTTTCTTCTCTTATAAATAAAGTGAAACGAGAGAGGATGTAAGTAAAGTTTATTAGCACGAAACTCGCACGAAAACTCATAACGGGGCCAAGAGTTTCTTACCGTAAGTGTTAATCTTAGAAACCGCAGAATCATGATATGAGCCGCTCAATTCATCCGTGAGAGTTCGATTCACCTTTACCCATCGTACATCTGTACACATCTCGGCACTACTCATACCTTCAGGATCAATCCATAAGGTTGCAGCGCCCAAGTACACCAGTCCGGCTTGCTCGTAAAATGACTCAAAGAGATTTGAGAAGCTGACAGCGTAACAGTATAACGGTGCAATCTCAATCACAAGTGTTATGAATGGCAAAGAATATTTAGCAATCGTGGCCGGACTCACCTCTGATTTTATGCCTAGTATTTCACGGTCATACTGTCCCACTGTTATGCTAGCAAGACCTAAGTAATAAATGATCTCGTTAAAGAAAGATCGAGAGCTTGATCACTGAGTCAAATCGCGGCCGCTGGGACAACAAAGTTAAGGAATTGGTAAAGTGAAATGTGTGTTGGCCGATGGAAAGTGGGGTGGGGTGGTGAAGCCACTTGTGGCCAAATGGACATGTCGCAATCCCAAAAGCCACTAGTGATCTTACCCCATCCACTCATTCTCAAAAAAGGTCTCTCTCTACAGGAGCACCCACGCCCACTTCCCCATACGACAAAACGAATTTGGCCAATATGAATATGTTCCTATTCCCTTCCTCACAAAAAGGGAAGGGAATAACCAACGTGAAATGACTGGCAAAAGAAAAAGGATGGATCGTGATTTTGCAAGCACACCAATTCTCTCCTCTTTCTTCTAACTAGTACATTAGATTTTGTCATGTTTGCCCAAAATAACAGTTTTTCCCCGCCCTGAAAAGATAGCGGGGATTTTACCTCTTTATTCTCTAACAAAATCCCGTTAATGCGTCCTCAAAGAACATGATTATGTAGTGCGCAAAAAGTATGTTCTTGATATAGACCAAACATTATAAAAATGCTTTGATTCGGAGGAGGTAGAGAAAAATCAAACATGTCTCTCTTTCATTTACAAAGAACAATCATTTGTAGCTTAGTAGGGAAGAGAGAGAGCAAGAGAGAAAGGAAGAGAGCTCCAAAGGAAACTCAAGTAATTTACTAGATTATCGACGATGACGGGTCTCAAGTGAATTTCACTGATGACCGACTACGACTATGCTTGGTCTCGATTTAGAGAACTTTTTGCTGAGCTTGGAATTCATGGATCACGCAATCGCTGTCTTTTTAGATAACGGGATATCCACCAGAGACTGTGATTCACTCAAATCAACTATGGACAAGGTCTAGACATGAAACTGCCTTCGCTCCATGCAATGATGCCGCCGTTTCTATTTAGGTTCATACAAGTCTTTCACATCAAGTCTGCCACATCTAAGGGACTCGCTAAGTTCAGGGGTGATCAAACATATCCAACGCAATTACACGTTCAAGTCTCAGCCCAGGCAAGAAGTTACTTAGGAATTGGAAAGAAACAACCTCGGAGGAATCTACCATCCCCTTAAAAACGTTGTTTTTTCTCCGGTTTCCAACTGCACTCCTCCAAAAGAGCTCATGCACTCTTTACACTTGATCTCCCTTCACCAACAACCCCCTAGCCTCTTCACACTCACCACTCTCCACTCCCGCTCCATTGGAGGATCCCATCTCGACGGCTGTTAGCTTCTTCGCCTTCAAGGCCTCGCCTTCCCAGTCGGTGCGACCCAGCACCACGTAGAGAATGGACACGGCGCATGCCGCCTGCGCCGAGAGCAGCCCGAACCACAGCCCCCTGAACCCCACCTTGAGCCAGAAGGCCAGCCCCACGGCCACAGGGGTGCCCACGAAGTAGAACGACCCCAGGTTGATGTGGGCACCCACAGCAGGCCTCGCCGTGCCGCGCAGGATGCCGCACCCAGTCGTTTGGGGGCAGTTGCCGAGCTCGCAGAGGCCCATGATGGGCATGACCGAAGCAACCAGCGTCGTGACCAGCTCGTCTTTCGTGAAGAAGCTTGCCCATTTCTCTCCTAGGAGGATCGTCCATGTGATGTTGATGATGCCCATAATGAATGCACATCCCAACGCGGCCAGGGCTGCTAATTTGGCCTTGTACGGCTTGCCAGCTCCGAGCTCGTTTCCTACCTGCAGGATTTGGCATCATTTTGATAAAAACATTGATCTGAGAAGTGTGATGCATCTATCTACTTCTGGCCCCCCTTGCTGAATGCAATTAAGAACAGGACAGCCGATGGTCCTACGTAATTTAGGCACTCTAGGACCGATCTTAATCATCCATTACAAAGAGATTGATAATCATGATTAGTACAGGAGTGCCTGAGATTCTTATTCATTGAAGTCGAAACATCAATGGAACATAGGAAGGACACTGATTCAACATATGTTTTCGATGTTGTGCTTGACTCCGACAAGTCTATACTCCATACGACACTATTTCCAGAATAGATCACATAACGCATCAAATGCGAAAACAAGATGAACCATCATAGGAGTTTTGAAAAGCATGAGAGAGAAGTAAAATGTTAGTATATCCATAAGAGAAACAAAAGAACTTGCCCTGGCAGAAACACAACCGGCAAGGGCCATGGGCACAGTGTACATCATGCTGGTAGTTTGGATCAGAACCCCGGTGGCAGCCACCGCCGCCGTGGGGTTCGGCAAGTACCCCGCCAGAACCGTCACAATCTCGTACCACCACCACTCCAGGCAGATACCCAGGCAGCTTGGCACCGCGAGCCTCATCAGCGGTCCCAGCCCGTCACATACCCGCCTCATCCCGGCTGTCCACCGCATCTCGCGCCGCCCCGACACGTACACGTATGCGGCCATCAGCCCCACCATGTTCACATTCGTCAGCACGGAGGCCACCGCCACCCCCGGCACGCCCATCCCCGCACCGACCACTAGCGCGTAGTTGAGCGGCACGTGGAGGGCAACGGCGGCGAGGGAGCAGTACATCATGGGCTTGGCGACGCACTGGGACCGGAGGAACACCCTCAGGGGCTGCAAGAGGGTGTTGGTGAGAAGGTCGGGGAGGGAGTACATGCAGTACGTAGCGGCCATGGAAGTGATGTGCCTGTCCTGGCCCATGAAGATCATGATGGGCTCGAGGTTGACCCAGAGGAGGCCGATGGGTAAGATCGCGATCAGGAGGATCAGGACCATCCGTTGGAGGGAGAGGGCGAGGAGGTCCCAGTTCTTGCTCCCGTAGGCCTGAGCGCAGACCGGCTCGAGCCCTGAAGCGAGGCCGACCAGAACAGAGTAGCCCGTGATGTTGGTGAAGCCGATGGACAGTGCTCCTCCTGTTCACAGCAACCAAGAAAGTCCATTTCCCTTTTCGCACGAATCGAAGCGTAAATGAAAACAGATCCAGATTGACACGAGTTTAGCACGTTAATGAAAAATTACAGCATTTCACGATGGGATTATTTGGAGGCAGAGCACGAAACCGAGGAAGGTTACCTGCGAGCTCTAAGCTTCCGAGACGACCCAAGAACAAGACCGACACAACTTGTCGGACGAAGGCCAGTAAGTTCATGGCCGTGATGGGGAACACCATCCCTAGTAGTTCTTTTAGCTCTTCAACGACCTGATAAATAAAGGAAGCAACTTTTTCCATGTTCATTGTTATGAAAAAAGAAATAGGAAAGACACTGAAAGGAATTAACTCTGTTATTGTTGGAATGTCGGTGCCTTTCGTGGGGTTTTATACCTGAGAAGGAGAGGGGAGTTTGTGAGGAGAGAAATCTGCGTCTTTTGCCGCCATCGATTCGGATTAAATCAAAGTCCCCGCGAGTAAAGCAGAATGTAATCTGTGCAAGAGGAGAAAAAGCAAGAAGGAAGCTGAATCAATCTAACAGTGCAAAGAAGACCAAAATCAGAGAACGTTGATTCGTAAAGGCAGGTCCTTTGCAATGGTAACGTAAACAATCCACAAAACTACGAACCAACAAGCAAGAAATTGGAAACCAGGTAATACAGAGAGACTGCAGAAGAAGAAGAAGAGAAAAGACCCACCAACTACTAGTTTCGACTATTTCATGGAAGAGGGAAATAGCTTACGCAAACAGAGACCGAGATGAGGCAATAGACAAGCAGAAAGTAAAACAAGGTGCTTTACTTTTCGGTTTTGGCAACTTTTGGCTAAAGAGAGAGCAAAGAAAGAAACCGCAGCATAAAGAGTTGGGTTTTGATCAGACTCTGTTTTCACAGGGTCAGCCCAGTTGCTGATAAATCAGCGAGAGGACGTTTATGGCAGAGAGAGAGAGAGAGAGAGAAAAGAACAGAACTTCCTGACGGCGGCGGCGAAGCAGAGAGAAGGAAGTGGAAATTTTTCTCTTTGTTTTCCGTTTCTCTTCCTCTTCCAAACATGGAAGGGGAAAAGTTAGGGGTGAGAGAATGGCTTAGTGGGAGAGAAATGGAGGGACATCCGCTCATCTTCTTAATGGAACCATAAATATGGTTAGGCCAGAGACTAGAGACAGACACAGACAGAAAGCCAATTCTGTACTTAAATTCATAATTCAGATTTCTCCTCCAGGTTGAACAAACATAGTCATTAGGGAAGAATGTGCAGATTGCTCTCACAAACTTGACGGCTTTAGCAGTTTGCCCCACCAACTGGAAGATTTTTGCAATTTGCCCCCATCAACTTTTCCTCAGTAACGAATATCCGCAAGGAAGTTTTTAATCTGTTGCAGTAGCGCCCTGACGCCCGCTGTATTGGCTTAGTAAGTGCTCAGTTGGAATCGGATGTTGATGGCTTTTTCAGAAATAGAACGGTGATGAGAGGTCTTGAAAGCAAAGCAAGTGCTATATAAAAGCAAAAAGATTGGTATAGTTAACTGTTAATGGATGCATCAAATTTTCATATTCAAAGAATCAAACTTCAAATCTCTATGCATAATGTGGCAATCTCAAGTTCACGGTTATTACGAGTGAGGAACTTTGGAAATTGAATACGAGATCCGTCACATCTGAATCAAGCATCTGACCATTCGATCAATTCGCATCGTCGCATTTTTAATGAGTACTCACATTTATAACAATGTTAATATCTTTTCTAAGGTTCTAATTGACAATATGAACTACCAACAGATATTCTGGATGTTCGAACTAAAGATATTCAATCCCGCAACTTCACGAGACATTCCTGAATAACCCGGTACATGTTGATCTTGTATATCCAAACTTTTATCATATATACAGATCCCACGTGAGAGCCGCGAATTTCAGGGGTTTTGCATTAGGCTGACATGGCCTGTCTGAAAGCACAGGGTCTTCTTTGAAGTTGATTGAAGGAGAGGCTAGGGTTTCATGTATATATTGGCCCTTTTAGCATTTCGATGACTTGTGATGGAGGGAGTAAAAACTTGGAGGCTGGAAGATGGTAACGAAGAGAACAGACCTCAGGTATGAGAAAAGAGGGGGGTATCCCAGGTAAGACAGGAGAGCATTTCGGAGGAGCACTATGCTCTGACCCCCCTCAGAAAACGAGTAAAATGCAGTTCTTTGTCAAGAGAGAGTATGCTTTGTATGCTTTACTTAATCCCACCACGCATAAAATAACAACAAGCAACATAAATTATGCCAAAACACATTTACATGTTGTATCCGATAGTGCCCTTGACAACTGTTCATAGCTTTTGGTTTCAAGAGTTCTTCGACCATTCTAAGAATGTTTGATGAGACTGTCCCTGTCCCATACAATTTCGAAGAAATGCTTGAGTTTTGGTGAGGGGCGTTGCAAACGCCTTTAGAGCTCTTAGGAACGAAGATCTTCTTCTATCTCTTCTTACGTCACACCCGTGTCTTGTTTAAACAAGATGGTGATAGATGTAACTTACTTAAACGGTAAAAACCGAACAAGTGACGTATACGTGACACCCATTAGGTATGATAACAAGATAGACGAGCATAGTGACACCCGTTAGGTTTGATAACGAGATAGACGTCAACATATCATTGCCTTCTTTATTGAGAAAATAAAAATCTTTAGGAGTCGCATTATAAATGTGTTTGGAGTACGCAGCAGAAGTCTAATACCTTCACCTAGGGAGATTGCCTAGAGCTTATCAACATATCCAGTTGGAACCACATTTACTCAAAAACTTATAATGAGTTATGTGTAACGGCGTCCTAGGGCGCCACCTGCTTACGAGCTATGCAATTTGTTTTAATCTGTTATTACATATAATAGAGAGCGCATGCGGAAGACTAACACAAAACAAGCGAGGCCGGCATGCAAGTGCATGCAAAGGTAGGCACGCCTAAAGGGTATGGCCTCGATAGGTTCCACTAACCTGTATCACATGCAATAAGAACATCTATAGCCAAATCCTGATCGGTCAAAGCGGACATTATCTCGAAATAATTAAATCCATGGATGTCACAATATGATATTAGAGTGGAACTCCCTATTGTAGGGATAATTACCAAAAAAAAAAAAGAGCATTAAACCCGTTATGCGGATACCAATTTAATTATAAACTTTTCAATTTAACTAACTTAATCTTAAACATTTTGACTATTTGCCAATGTAGTCCTTCCGATCAATTTTGGCCGATAATTGCTTACGTGAACACTGGCCGTCCAATGTGGCATGACTGGTTCTAACATAGACAATTTTTGCCATCATTTTAGATTTTCTAAATTTTCATTTTTTTAGTTCTTTTCTTTTATTTTTTATTTTTTCTTTTTTGCCTATATCCCTCCGCCAGTTGTTGGGGTCTCGGCAATGGCCGGCAGAGGCCATAGGCAAGGGATGGCCAATGAGGGCCACCTTCGCCTGTGGGCCTCGACTGGGCCTAGGGAAATAGGAAAAAAAATAAAGAATATAGAAAATTTTTGGAAAAACATACAAATATTGTCCGCGTACAGCATCGGGCGGCGGTGACTGGACCGCCACATCGATTTTCGATCAACATTGGTCGGAAAGACTACATTGAAAAATCGTCAAAAAGTTTAGGACTAAGTTGGCCAAATTGAAAAGTTTAGGATCCAATTGGCATTCATACGATAGGTTTAAAATTTATTTGGTAATTATTCCCCCCCCCCCTCTAATAGGTAAATGGTTCTTATGAGAACCACGCGAAAGCTAGTGGGCTGTAGTGACCCCATCCGTTAAAGGGCAGGGAGTGATCATCAGGGTGAGAGGGCCCAGACAATGAGCGAATCCTAACGAACTTCTACAATGGCGAAAGGGAGGGAAGCGGGAAGAACCGAACTTTACACCGAATAGAAGGAAGTGTCCTTAAATTACGTACATGATGCCCAAATTGACTCGCAAGAGTCTTTGTGAGGAGGCACCCCTTCTCCTGAAGTTACGGGGCTATTTTGCCGAGTTCCTTAATGACATAACAACATCAACCCAAAGAACAAAGTTAATATATGGGAGAGGAGATTGGCTTGTAAATCAAGCATTTGGGGCATGTTTTATCACTTTTAATTGGAATCCGACAGTTGGGGCTTTGTCCCTTTCTTTTCCTGCCATGAGCCTTCCAACAAAAAATCTGCACAGTGAGGTCAAGGGTGTGGCGATCTTTGAAGCACCCAATCAACGTTTGAAAAGAAAATTTGGAAGAATAGGATGCTTCTCTGATAAATATAAATTTATAATATACAGGCTAATCGCGATTAATTAACCTTTTTATCTTTTGTCGATTACAGAATAATTAGGTCGTGGAATAATGACAATAAGCAGCAGAATATATGACTCAAGAATATTTGATTAACAGTCTAATTAGTCCAAAGTTAATCCATGCACTGTATGGGTATCATTTACCTGAATAAAGGGAATAAGGCTTTTCATCTATGCATTTTGCGGTTGGCGATTTATACTCATGACTTTTAACTGCTTAAGAAAAGAAGGTAGTGTGTATTTTCCGTTGAGGATTTCCTGAAGAAAAAAAAAACATTGCATCTTCCTACGATTTTGTATGAAAGATATCCGTTCCATTCGAACAGAAGTTAAATATGGTATATATGCTTGTCTGTCTTTTATACGAAAATCAAAGGACGGGGGCCATTCTCTTGGCGCCTACCAATGAGAATTTGACTATTAAGCCCAAAAGTTTTTTTACGACCCAATTGAGGATCCGTTTTTATCAAAACGGATCTTCTCTTGTAAATGTCGTTAGTACCTTTTCATCACATAAATATATGAAAGTTAAGAGAAATTTAACATTAAATATTAGGTACCAAACACAAAGTTGATGTACGGAAACAACGTGACGGCTAGTGTGCGAAGCACTTGCATAGAGATTGACGTGTCCCACAGAACAAATTCCATGCACCAGTAAAGGGGGAACGGCTGCAACCATCAGCATCGAAGGTGATGATCAGTTAGGTACAGTATTGCAAATTTGTCAAATGAACCCTAATTAAAGGAAGGTTAATATAAAGATTAAAGCGTGAGAGAGAACCAACCCCGATTAACTTTATCCTCTTTGTCGAGATCCTTTCACTATCACTACAAATCAACGAGCCCGATCGCACTATGGTAATGCATATGCAACAATACTTAATATGTCATATCATACTATACCCGTATCAAAAGTGAGGTTGTCAAGGTTTGATTCGGTTCAAGTTCTCATAATATCCGAAACGAATGAAAGTATGTTTGTCCCAATTCTACCCGAACATCTTACGTCCCAATATGTCGGGTTGGGTCGATTACCGGACCCAAGCCGAACTAAAATCTTTATAATGCCCAGAATTTAAGTGCCTACTCAATCCGGAAAAAAAAAATTACTCGGAAATTTCCATTCGATTTAGTTGGGCTTTTTTGACGGCCCTAATCAAAAAGCATATAAAAATATTCTTACACAACATCGACATCTAGAATATCAGAAATTCAATAATTCGGAATCGACAAAGTGGGAAGTTAGGCCCTTGCCACCACAATGGGTAGTAACATCTTTATCTGAATGGAGACAACTTCTTCTATTTCCCCTTGACAAGTTCGATTCCATTAGGAGAATGGATACGTGGTCCCCCACCTTCAAAAGGTGTAATGATCTACACAAAAGTTAGCTATAAAGTTAGCACTATTGCTAATCCTTTTTACCCATTAACGTCTCGCGATATTCTGTTGCGCGGTACAAGAGATCGAATAATAAATTATACAGAATAAGAAAATAAATCGGACACCAGATATACGTAGTTCGATCGTAAAAACCTACCTCTGCGGGGAGAGCAGCAACAAATTTCACTATAAATCGAGCGATACACGGAGATTACAAACCACACTCGAGTCATTCAAATACTCTCAGTGTTTCCCAGCCCCAATTACATCAAATAACGCACACAGTGTTTAGCCCACAATTTCTCACGAAATAATCTCGCAATTTCACGAAAAAATTATACACAAATTCTTACCACAAGAATTTAATCGGCTTCGACACTTGAATTCTTGATGTAATTGTGCGAACAAAACCCATGGAGAAAACCCTTGCCAAGCACTCTACGAAAACGGCGCTTCAAGACTTCCCCAACAGTGAAGACCAACAAGGATATATATGTAGCACAAAAGGACGAGCAGGCCAATTTCTATTCGGATCAGAATATTAGTGTGAGTCGGTTAACCAAAGTCCAACATGGACTCCCTTTCTTGCACGTAACTCCAGCATAAGAACCTTTCTTGCACGTAACTCCAGCATAAGAAAAGAAGGTGAATCTTTTCTTTTCTTATCCTTTTCTTTCTTTCTTTGACCCAAATTCTTTTTCTTATTTTGGCTGACTACTACGGAAAAAAAATTCCGTATAGTCCCCGCAAAGTATCTTTAACCGCTCCAATACAGAAACAATATCCGTAATATGTATTACTCCTTTTTCAACTTTCACGTGCCGATTAATTCAATTCAGATCGGGTACGTTCGCGAACTCAAACTCGAGACATATTCTAATAGATTCTTGAATTATTCGCAGGTGGCGTTCAAGCTCTTATCCTGGTCCAACGCCGGTGTAACGAAACTCTCGCGAGTGCGCGCCGTTGGACGATCAACGTGTGCATTCGAAGGTAATTATGCAGCCAAAATATTCAACACGCCAATCGTCCCGTGGTAGATATACAAATCAATTCTTACGCCGACAGTGAAGCTAATAAAATCCACGGGATAACTAGAAAATAGTCATAAAGTTCTTGATCGCTATAGCTCATGATTTGCACCCGAAGCCGATTCCTTTGGTCGCTCAAAGTATAGGGGCCTCCGGAATAATGTTTACTTAAAAAGTTAATTGGAGTGAATTCTTTAATGTGAATCGCAAAGATTACATGTAGAGCGACCCAATTTAATGAACTCAAAAGTAAAAAAAGTACCTCCTAATTCTTAATCAAGGGTCTAAATAGAATAATCGTTTCTCCATAATGGACTTAAAAGAAAACGGAAAGCTCATTGGGGAGTGCACTTAAGGACTTGTTTGCAAACAAAAAAGATACCTTTTAATTCTCAATCATGCATATAATAAGGCCTCGAGCCCATAAACCCATCTTTAATTTAAAAAAAAAAAGGGTTTCCAAAAGGTATCCATTGCAAGCAGATATGGCCTATCAAATCACAGTTTACATCAAACATATAATTAGCAAACGAGTCCGTTTGCGTGTGGCTTAGATGCACGATACAAGCTCGAGTTTCTCACGTGATCAAGGACAAAAAATCTTTAGGGAAAATTTCAAATAAGGGCTCGAAGTGCTTTGATTTTCTCAAATAAAGGCCTGAAGTGAATTTTGTTTCAAATAAGGACCTGAAATGACATAACAGTTTCAAATAAGGGCTTGAAGTAGCCATAAAGTCTCAAAAAAGGGCATGGCCTAAAGGCTATTTTCGTCATTTTCCCTTTTTGATTTTTTTGAATTTTTTTCTTTATTTTTTCCTTTTTCTATTTTTTAAAATTAAAAAAGAAATTAAAAATTGAAAAAAAAAAAAAAAAACAACAACAACAAACACAGGCGGGAGGGCTCCAGGCCCTTTTTTGAAACATACATACACCATAGCCGGGTGGGGTGTCGGCGAAGGCCGGCAACCCCACTGACTAGAGGCGAGGGCGGGCAGGCCCTCGCCAGAGCCGGGAGAGGGCTAACGCCCCCATCAGCAGTGGTGTGTGTATATATTTTTTAAAATTCTAAAAAAACAGAAAAAGGAAAAGACGAAAAAAAAGAAAAAAAAGTGAAATGACAAAAATGCCCTTGAGATCAGGTCCTTTTTTTAGACTTCATTGCCACTTCAAGCTCTTATTTGACACAAAGTTCACTTCAGGCCCTTATTTGAAACAAGATTCACTTGGGACCCTTATTTGAGAAAATAAATGCACTTCAAGCACTTATTTGAAATTTTTCCTAATTTTTATGTTTCGGGTTTCGGCACACGTAGTGCCCGATCTATGGAGATGGTGAGGTATTTCATGGGCCGAAGTCATGTGTCGGGAGGCAAAACAAAATGCTCCCACTTAACATTAGCAAATTATGCAGTAGATGAAATTGTGACAGCAATAGTGTTTCCGCCAAGCTTTCAATTCACCACGACTCTGGATGACGGAAGTCTTTTTAACTGGTGCCATGATAGTCCTCTCCTTGTGGCCAAAAATCAAGGCAGGGAGCTCTGATGGTGATGTCCGGACTAAAAGTCAAGATCTTATTTTTCAGCTGCAGTATCTTGTTGCTCA
This sequence comes from Lenwebbia sp. NSW1173648, assembly GCA_029784005.1. Lineage (NCBI taxonomy): Eukaryota > Viridiplantae > Streptophyta > Magnoliopsida > Myrtales > Myrtaceae > Lenwebbia > Lenwebbia sp. NSW1173648. Next base: position 23,950,838 of record JARCGZ010000009.1, on the reverse strand, counting down.
TAATTAGATCCGTCTAATAGTGATTCGGATCGAAAATCACATTAGATCCGTCTAATAGGCGATCGGATCGAAAATCACATTAGATCCGTCTAATAGTCGGATCGAAAATGATTTGATCCAAATTAATTCATTTAACTTTCATACAATACAAAGAATTAAGAGTGAGCAAAAAAAACCGAACTGCACCTAGACCAAATCGAACCAGCCGGTTGGATTTGATTCTCAAGAACATCAATTCAGTTCTCAACTTCATTAAATTGGAACCTGGAACCAATGATTTTTTATCCAATTCCCAATTCCTTTGAAATTTAACTTTTTTTGTTCAAAATATAATAAAAACATTTGAACTTTCATAATCACGACATAAAAATGACTCGGTTCAAGCTTTTATTCAATGTTGTTAAGATCGAGCAGTTGCATCTCATCCCTCGCTTCTTAAATAGGCAAAGCTCACTCCATATTTCTCTGTACCATCCGATGTGGGACTTCAACCCAAGCTCACACATGCAAGACTTCCCAAGCCAAGCCATGCAAGCCGCATCCTCGCCACTCCGAGAGTCTCATATCGAATGGAAATGAAGAGAATGTAAGAGGGATTGTCGGTAAAAATCAAGCTACGTGTTGACACCTAAGTTTTGATTGGCCTTAAATCATTTCATTTGCATAAAAATTAAAACTAATCTTTAGTTCTAGCCAAAAATAATTAAATCATTTTTCATGTTTAATTTAATTTGCGTTTCATTTGCATTGAATTGACAGCAGATCGGGATGAGTTTAAATTGACAGGCGACTTGACCAGAATTGGACTGAAAATTAGGCTAAGGTATTTCATGAGTGTGCCGAATTTTATAATGGGTCTTGGACCTAATTTTTAATTAAGATCAGCCCATTTTGCTCAATTAAATTTGAAAAGGCTTTAATTAATTGATCCAATATTCAAATGAAGCCTAATTTGAGCCCGGGATTGAGCGATTGAGCCCACAAAGAATTGAAATTTTCAGCTAGCCCATGAATTCCCTAGTGCCGAAAATTTCAAGCTATTTTAGAGGATTAGGACTCTTAATTTTCAGATTTTATGATCCTACGGTTGTTATCCTATCTAGAGTTTCTAAACCGACGGCCTCGATTAAATCCTGCTTGTTATTAACCCTGGTTCTATATATACTACATTATAATTAAGGTTAAAGGGGGGGTTGGACATTTGAGATATTCAGAATTCACGTAAAAAAAAAAACTTGAGAGCAAGTGAGGAAGAGAGAGACTTGGCCGAGAGAGGAGACCCGTGACCAAGCCCTCCTCCCGACGCCTCCGTGCGCCGCTATCATCCGCCGCCGACCCATCGTGCTTCAGCTGCCGTGCCATGTGCCCAGTAGCTTCGGTGTCCCATGCAAGCCGGCGTCTCAAGCCATGCCTCCATGTCCCTCTAGCGCGCCTCTAGCTGCCCGGAACAATTCGTGTGCTCAGGTTTGAGGTGCTGTCCAGCAGAGTTCTCATTGCAAATCACCCTGAGTTTCATCCTACGGATCAAGGTAAGCCTCATATACTTTTTAGGGTTGATTTATGGTTGATCTGTGATGATTAGCACGCTGTTTTGACGTATTTTCAGTGATGCTTTCATGCCATTTCTGCACTGTTTATATGCTGTTTGGTCCGATTTAAGGCTGTTTTTGCATGGTCATGATCATTAACATATGCAGATTTTTGCGGGAGTGCAAAGGTAAGTATTTTACTTGTGCTTGATGCTGTTTGGAGTCAATTACATGCTGTTTTGGCTGCTGTTTTGGGCGTGAATCATTGGGTTTTCTCAAAAAATTCACAAAAAATTTTGTGCAAATTAAACCCTAATTCTCTCATGATTTTCGAAATTTTGGGGGTTAATTGGACATCATTTTCAGAATATTTTTAAAAAGGACTAAATCTAAATTAAGAAAATATTTTCTTAATAGGCAACGAATTTTTTAAACTTGGATGATTCTTCCCGTTGCCATTCGGGAACGATCCTCCGTTTTGGAAAAAATCAGGAAAGATAACCGACTCGATCTATTGCCATTTAGATCCAGTTTGTTATCTTTCAAAGAAAAGCCGACTTTAGATTTTGTCCTATCTTTTTTCGAAAATTATAAGAGGATGAGGTTTGATTTGTTTCAATTTATCTAGATTGCCATCTTGGATTGCCCGATTGGATTGATATTCTGTGATTGATTGATATCTTGTCTAATTTAAGTTTTCTGAACTTAAAATTCCTAAAATGTTTAGTAAGATATGATTTCCTAGAAAATCATGTCTAATTAAAAGATAAAGTTTCCTCATTAAGTTCAATTTGGAATTGAAAGACAAGAGAATCAAATCAAGCTTATCTTCATTTGGCCGAAAATCACATCTAAAAAAGGATAAAAAAATCTCAAGCATATTCGGCATATCCCCAAGCACATTTCAAATGTTTTGTTTGCATATCATGCATATTCACACCATGATTTTCGAATGTCACCTCTTGCATTCCATATTTTCAAAATATCATGCATATCATTTATCTCATTGCATCATTTATATCGCCGAAAATATGAGAAAATAAACAAAAATTCGGCTCATTATCTTTTGTTCGTCATGCATAATTTTCGAGTATCATCTTGAGTCCTTCATCCAATTTTTCGAAGATTATGCATATTATATCATAACATTCGCATGTCTCATAATTTGTATGTCCATGTTGCATTAAATTTTCAAGTATCACAAGTCATGTCCTTCCATGTTTTAAATAAAAAAATTGCATGATGAGTGTTCTTATGCCATGTCATTTTCGCATAGCCTATGTCTTGCATGTCCATATTTTATCTTGTCATATCATTTTTTTTTATGTCACTTAGTACCATGTTTAGGGTATCCATGTTAGGTTAGTCTAGTTGTGCGCTCGAATTAAAATTTGCATGCTACTTAGTCTAATAATAATTTTCACATGTCATGGTTTGCATGTGTATTTTATGTGTCTTGAATGCTGCATTATTATTGTGTCACGTCATATTGCATGTTTTAATTAATTAGTTAATTGTTGCATATAGAGAAACATTGACTTAACTTTTGCATGTTATAATCTCTGCATATTTATTTTATTGCATGATTGTTTGCACATCTTGCATTTTGCTTCGATTTGATGTCATTTTGCATGCTTAACTTAGTTATATGAATTCGGCACAGACTCTTCATGTCATTGCATTTAGTTTAATTCTGCATTGCATTCATTTTAAGAAAGCGAAAAAAAAAACACTTCTTTTGAATTCAATCAAGAGTTGCCGACTTAGGACGTCACATGGAATTAAGGTACCGAAAGGGCATTAGCTAAGGTTAGTTAATGTAACCAAGTCCTCGAATCCTCAATCTCTGGTTCGTTGGAATAAAAATAGTCATCCCGCTATTTTTATTTAGGTTTCTAACCAACCTACCGAAAAAATGGTTAGTGGCGGCTCCAATACTAAAATCATTTGAATTACCCTAAGTTGCGATTTGGGAGGACTTGGGAGAATTCATATTAGGTTAGTTTCTAATAAGCCTGATAATCCATTAGCCTAAAGCCTGAATTTTTAGGTAGCGACACTACGCATGCCCAAAGCATACTTTTCTCAGCCCTTTAGCTAAGATCAAGTGCAGTATCTGTTGACTTTAGTCAACGCTCTCACAATTTTTACCAAATTTTTGGAGCAATATGATTTTTGTTGCATGTGAATGTGTTTCAAGTACATGTAATTGTTCGACGAAAAAAAAGTACATGTCATTGGTTCTATTGAACTACCCTTCTGATCCCCGTTTTCGAAAATTGAGAGGTTTGATTCTCTGTTCTTGGGTGGGATCGGACCAGCCCGGGAACCGATCACCCCTAATATGAACCACATACAACACACATAGAAGTGGGTTGAGTCTAACACCCATATTATTTTAGGTTTTATCATCCTAAATCCATTCATGACCTATTTACTGAATATAACTAACACATATAACAACTCAACCCATCAAAAAAAGGTTAAAAAATAGATTTATGACCCATTTCGACGGGACTACTCATAACCAACTATGCTATTCTGATACCTTTACTCCTAAACTTTATGTTGACTACTTTGCACCCTAAATTTCCACAAAGAGTTTCGGCTCCTGAGCTTCAAAAAGTGATAAGGTAATGTCATTAATGATTCATATTTTACCGCCCGAAAATCAAAGCCGTCCCTCTACTTTTTCATTGTTGGGAAAATGATACAAATAGTCTCTAAACTTTGACTCAATATGTAATGTGGTCTCTAAAGTTTTAATTTGACAAATATGGTCTCTGAATCTTAGCCCAATATGCAGTGTAGTCTATGAACTTTCAATTTGTTCAATGTGGTCCCCGCACTTTTGGAACATGTTCAACTAAGTCCCTGAACTATAAGAAAATGTCCAATGTCGTCCCTGAACTTGAATTAATGAAAGGATATAGTTCAAGGACTAAGCTGAACATGTTCCAAAAGTTCAGGGACTATATTGGTCAAATTAAAAATTCATGGACCATATTGAACATTGTGCTAGAGCTTATGGGCCATACTGGTCGAATTCAAAATTTAGGGATCACATTGCACATTGAATTAAAATTCATGGACCATTTGTGTCATTATCTCTTCATTGTTCAAACCATCCATGTACTTTTTCAAAAGTGTCATTGGTCGTACTTCACATTTTCTTGAAAGAAAGGAAAAAAATCCGACGTCTCTCTCTATGCGTGTGTTTATGTCTGTCTTTGTGGTCATGACCAAGCTCACAACATGCACCGGAAGTTCTTAAAAATCAAAGGGGGCATGTCCTCACTGCTCATGTGACCCCCGCCGGCCCTTTTTGATGATGGTAGGGCGGCAACGGTGAGGGCCTACCACCTTTGATTTATTTTTTGTGTTCTTTTTTAAAAAGTAAAAGGAAAATTAGCCTTTTATATTTTTCTCTAATTCCATTAAGATTTTGGTTAAAATATTAGGATTTGGGCAAAAAAACAATCACTTTAGTTTCGTGTTTTAGCAAGGTCAATACCACGTTGAACACAGAATACAGTACAAAGAGCCATTTCGGCATTTCCATCAGCCAAATTAATTAGAGTTAACGAAAGAACTTGATTGTACCATTGACAAATTTTGAGACTTGATTGTCTTTTAATAAGTTTTAGGATTCAATCGCTTAACAAGTTTTAGGACTTCCGATTCATTTATTCCAAAAAAAAAAAAATAAGTGACATCGTAGCTAGACTGTAAAATGTCACTCCTTTCAAAGTTCAAGATACAAAATGTACCCCCCAAAAGTTTATGATAGGAAAGTGAAACATAAAAACTGGTGTGCACGCTCAGTATTATGCTTATCCGCGATGTAATTTAATGTATATATATATCCTATTTGGTTATTTAAAGAGATTAAAAGTGACAGAATATAAAAGAAAAAGAAATTTAATGGTTTTAACAAATAAATAGACATATATTATTCTTATGTAACGTTTGTCCTCTTGTGATTATTTTTTATAAACAAAGGAAACGAATTCCAAATCTAAACGAACATACGAAGAAAATGCCCAACGGAATCAAACTTGTGTCACTGATCAACGAGTACATAACACTTCAGGATGTACCGTAATTGCCACAGATTAAGTATTACCGTTGCAGTCTCGAGAGATCATTCGCTTCGATCACTCGTTCAAGAGTGGAGAGGAATATGTCGTTTTCTCTTTGTTTTTGTGTCGAAGAAAAACTTACGAGGAGTCACAACTGACGTTCAAAAAGACTGATAACTGCCTTGGCAGTTGTCCAAGTGAGTAGTGGGGGTGTGGTTGTCTACAAGGGTGGACCACGGTAACTCCCACGAAACCCAACAATAAATTAATTGGTTGAAGACAAGAGGAAAAAGATCCCTGAAGGCTATTTCATCACATTCAATAGACAATATTTAGATATAATTTCAAAGAATTCGCGAACAAAATATCATAATCGACAAGATACTAACAACAGAACAAAATAAAAAAAATTGTAAATCAAAAATATTAAATTGCAAGAACAACATAAACAAATTGTAAATCAAAAATATTAAATTATTAAAGCACGTTTTCACCTAATAGGTAATCATTTTTTAGGGTGAGCAATTTCAAGTTCCGTACAGGTTCCATCTAGAACCTGAAACATACCCATCGGAACATGTTCATCATTTTTTGGAACCTAAAACATGTTATGCATACCTCAGAACCTAGAACCTACCCTGTCACAGGTTCTAGGGTCGATTCTAAGGTCTATCAGGTTCCACCTGTATTCTTTATTGAACAATTGCAGTGAATCATCACCTTTAATGACCACCACTTGCTTAATCATCACTTGCTGCTACAATTTACTAACCACAACTCATATTTAGACACACAAATAAATATGAAATATTAACAAAGTAAAAGTTTCAGTCATAAATATCGTTGGAAATGAAAGGTCGGACTAATGGTTCCAGATTGCAAACTCATCATCGGATACCATGGAATATCGCAGAATCACGCGAATACATATACCAAGAAAATGCAAAAACTCGCTACAGGTTTCAGGTTCAGGTTTCGGTTTCATCCACCTAGAATTTGTAACCTACCCGTCGAACAGGTTCTCTAATTTTTGGAACCTGAAACTGGATAGGTTCCCCACATGTTCGGTTCTAGGTTCCATGTTCTGCCCTGGAATTATGCTCACCCGTAATCATTTTTTTACCAAAAATATATATAACGATTGATGATTGTCTCACGAAATTTTTTAAGATATCAGAATATGAGGTAATGATCCCACAAAATATTTCATATTAGTGTCCCCAAAAAGTCGTTTAGAAACAATTATTACAAATTACGATATGAAAATCAATCGTTATAAGATTTCTTTTGATGAGTACAATTAAATTGGCATAATTTTTAGTTGAGATATTAATAAAAGGGAAAATTCCAAATAAGAGCCTGAAGTGCTATCATTTTCTCAAATAAGGGTCTAAAGTAGACATTATTTTAAGTAAGGGCCTGACCAAGGGCATTTACGTCATTTCTATTTTTTTTTTTCTCTTTTCTTTTTTCTTTGCTTTTTTCCCATTTCTTTTTGTTTCTCCTTTTTTTCCCCTTTCTTCTGGCCGGTGGCCTGCCACCACCGGCGAGGGCGGCCCTCGGCTCACCCAGGCAAGGCCGTCAAGGCAAGGGCTACCCTTGCCAGATTTGAAACTTTTTCTTTCCCTCTCCAATGGAGATCTGCAACTTTTTCTTTCAAAGGGAAGTCGGGAGATTTCGCAAAGTTCAAAAGGAGATCTGCAACACCGGAGTGACACGTTTAGCTTTAAGAGTAATTTGAACACCTTCATTGGTAAAATCCTCAGTTGCTTTGAACTCTTCCTCGGGTTGTCATAGCAGGCGACCCAATCCGTATGCCAGATCTGGGTGAGATCGGTGAGGGCGGCCCTTGCCTGGGTGCCCTTGCTGGGCGAGCCATCGGCTGCTCTCGCCGCCCTCGATGGTGGCCGGCCATCGCCTGAGACTAGCCGGCCACCTGCGAGAAGAAAGGGGAAAAAAGAAAAAAAAAAGAAAAAAAAAAGAAATGAGAAAAAATAATAAATAATAAATGACGAAAATACTCTTGATCAGGCACTTCTTTGAAATAATGAAGACACTTCAGGCTCTTATTTGAAATAATATCCACTTCGGACATTTATTTAAAATAATATCTACTTCAGATCCTAATTTAAGAAATGAGAGCATTTTAAGTTTTTTTTTTTTTTTTTTTAAATTTCCCCTCGATAAGATTGGAATTATATGAGGGGAAACGGAAACAAAAAAAAAAAAGGGAGATGCTGAGAAAGAAGCAACGGCCTCTTCTTAAACTCTGGATACTCTCCAAAACCCTGTTCTTAAATCTCAGCCTCTTCCTCGAAACACCATCTTCTTCTGCTGCGAAGCAACACGATCTTCTTCTGCGGCACATACACATACACCCACGTCTGCTTTAGCCATGAGATCGATTCTTCCGAAACGCATCAGCAGATCCTCTCTCGAAAGCCATCCCCTTTCGCAGACCCCAAATCGAACCTCTCCCAGCGACGCCGCACCCATCATATGCGTCCGCGATCGCGGCCTTGACCACGCCGTCGAGAGAGAGAAGTTCTTGATTCCCGTCGTCAACCTCAAGAACCTTCTCAAATCGGAGCCCTCGAAATCGCTCCCCATTTCCGTAATTGCCGAGAGCAGAGATGACCTCCGTATCCCCATTCGCCCCATCGACTTCGTTCGCCGATACCCTTCGATCTTCGCGGAGTTCTTGCCCGGGAACATCGGGGTCCACCCCCATTTCAAGCTCACGGATGAAGTTTTGGAGTTGGATGCGGAAGAGCAGCTGGTTTATCAGAGGGAGAGCTACAGACAGGAGGCTGCGGATAGGGTTCTGAAGCTGTTGATGATATCGAAGGTCCTCAAAATGCCGTTGGACATAATTGACCGGCTGAAATGGGACATGGGTTTGCCCCAAGATTTTGTTCAGAGCATAGTTCCAGAGTTCCCGGATTATTTTCGAGTAGTGGATGGCGAGGGAATTCGAGTTCTTGAATTAGTTTGTTGGAGCAGCGACTTGGCGAAATCCATCATGGAAAGGAGAGCGGCTAATTATACGAAAGGTATGCCGATCGAGTTCACTATGCATTTTTTAAAAGGTTTTGAGATGGATAAGAAGTTAAAGAAGTGGATTGACGATTGGCAGAAGCTCCCTCACATTTCCCCTTATGAAAATGGGTTGCTTTTATCGCAAAGTAGTGATGAATCTGATAAATGGGCCGTTGCCGTCTTACACGAGCTTCTAAATCTTTTTGTTTCCAAGAAGACAGATAGGGATAATATGTTTTGTGTCGGAGAGTATTTGGGGGTTCGGTCGAGGTTTAAAAGGGCACTGCTTGATCATGCGGGCATTTTTTATGTTTCGAGTAAGAATAGAACCCACACTGTGGTTTTGAAAGAGGCATTTAAAAGGGGTTCCTTAATTGAGCAGCATCCTTTGATGGATATGAGGAATAGGTACATTCACCTGATGAACACGGTGAAGGAAGAGAAGAAAGCGATTACTACGTCTGGTTCAAAGCAAATGAAGAAGGTCTCTGATGGTTCTGAACATCAAAGAGAAGTCGAGGATGATGCTGATGGTATGTCAGATTCTGAGGTTGAGGATGATGATGAAGATGACGAGTTTGAAGATGATGAGGAAAACGACAATGTTAAACGGACTCGGACTAGAGCTCACAAAAATGCCTCACCTAGGGGAAATGGGACTAGGAAGTCAAATTCGTTTCCCAGATACAATTCTAGAAGTCGTGTTGGGGACAAGTCAGCTGGAGAATCACATAGTAAGAAAACTAAAAGAGTTTTGGCCAAACTTTCTACAAGGAAAGTCTAAAGATGATTCCACAGGAGATCGATGGAATTCTCAAATGTTTCTGAAGGCAGTAACCAGTCAAAACTCTCTACAAGGAAGACATTCAGGTTCCCTTCTCGCTTGAGTCTGCTTTCTCAAGTTAGCATATGACTAGGAATTCCCAGCTATTAGACAAATTTCTTTGTTGTTTTGTTTTTCCCACCCGTGGATGATTATGCTTGCTCATACTCCATCTAGGCGTAGCCATGTTGTGGTTTAGGTATTGGTTGTGCTTCAACATTGATAAATAGAGTAAAAGATCAGAAATAGTTAGACGAGAAACAGAGTGCTCATGTAACATCATGGATTTTAATTGGAGGCAGATAAGTCATTCTCCCGTTCTAGCTTCATGCATCTGGAAACTGAAGATGTGGATCGTCTTTGTTCTTTGAGGTTCCATGCAACGTAGCGAGACTCAAGTTCTTTGCATGTGGAGCTATCATTGCCTCCTCTGGCTCCAAGCCTTCTTCCTCTCTCTCTTCTTCTCATCGTATCTCTGCAAGAAAGCTCACAGTTGCTCTTTGGGAGTGCACTCACTACCTGGCCTCTTTCAGAATGCACCACCACAATGGCAGTGTTGATGATAAGCCCCTAGGATTATGCTGCCTCCGGAAGGACAAGGATGGCAGCAGAGGCGGTGGCGGTGGCAGTGGCGGTGGTGGGTTTGAGCTCTCTCACTTTTTGGTCAATCCTTCTCCGAGTTCTCCTGATCAGGTGCATGTTGGCTTCTCGATTAAATTCTATTATCTGGGTTTGTGATGGTTTGGATTGTGATTCTTGTCTGTTCTGGTTTATGAGGGTAATTTATTGTGTTTTCGTTTCGGATGTTTGTGTTTTGCTCCACGTGTGATCATGGCCATTCTTGCGTCACTGTGGTATGTCCGCTTGATTTTTTGTGTGATTGGCCTGTTTTAGGTATCTGTGTTTAGCGGTCTCCATCTCTTCATGATCCTAAAATGTCAACAATATGGTCTCAAGCAGCTCCAGATTGTTCAGAGTTTCATTGATGCTCGACCCCGTCTGTGGTTGGCTGCTTGGGTCAGCAGAGTACATTTGTGTGTCAAATAGGAAAAATTACGGAAAGAACAGTCTATTCTTCAGACATGTCGGTTGCCCTCCTTGTTGTTCTGTACATATGAATTAGTTTCAGCCAAGGTTTAACTCAGCTAATTGCACTTCAGAAGCTTTTATTGGGTATATATATGTCTGCTTCTTTGCATAGTTTCTCCGTCATCTGAAAGAAATTATGCTGTTGTCATATGAATCTGTATCACTGCATATCGGTACGCTTTTCTTGTACATTAACCATGTCGACATATCCTAATCTCACAGATATGTCATTCTTAAAAAGATTGCTTCAGTTGATAAGCCTTTTGGATTTGCAGAGTTGAGATGGTCGCATAGATTTTCTGTTAAAATTAGGACAAACGGATCTGGGAATTGTTCATCAAACTGTTCTCTCCCCATCAAACCTGTCAACTAACTTAAAGCCAGCTGACCAAGAAAACGAGGAGAAGAAACCTAACTTGAAGCCAAGGAAACATCAAGACGCCCTGTCTTAACCCGAATTAACTAATTTCGGGGTTACAACCTTCATACAAGAGGCGGACAAGAGGAAGCTGACATAACTACGCTTCGGCAAGATATTTGACATTGATGGGATAAACTTCAGTAGTGAGATTAGATGTGAAAGCCTTGGTTGCTATCTGAACATTCACAGCCTCTGTCGGATGCAGCCCGTCGAAGAAGACGTAGGAGCTCCTGTCCGCGCACGCTCGTCCCCCTCTTTTGCACAACACTCCATTCCCTCCCTCCTTAAACGATGCTACTTCGCAACACGGCGATGTAGAGTCGTTGAATCCTGAAGACAGTAGTAGGCCCATTGGTTATTATTATTCCAACTATTATGCAAGTTTTGGATAATCAACTAGCAATAAACCTTATACCTTATTTTGAACTTGAAAACCATCTACGAGAAAAATTTGTGGAGTTATCACAAAGGATCTGACAGAAATCTGAGGTCGAATGCTCAATTTGTTTAGTATGTGCAGTAGATGTGAGTTTAGTCCCACACTTTCTAATAGGGACCAAGACGTTTAATTTTACTAATCTGTCGAATGCTTCTTGCATAACCCATATGTGCAATTTGCTGTTTTTTTCCTGCAAAATAAGACTTCTACGAAAGAGACGAGGATAATGGAAAGAGATGTGCAAGTACCGTGTGAGGTGGGGTCCTTGATGATGTCACCAACGATCTTGTAAGAGTTGACAAAGACGAAACGAGAACCGGGAAGCTTAGCATTCAGGTCATCGACAAGCGACTTCAACTCGACGTTGAAGAGATGTGCCGCCCGGTTCAAGACTTGCAAGCAACCGACACGCATCGGCAACCTTGCCTTCGCCATGGGACTACACCCTATCGGGTTAATTGCCATCAACACGAACTTCCTCCCTCCTAATTTGTACAGCTTCTGCTCTCCCACGAGAAAAGAAGAAGCCGAAGAAAGATTTAGATCGGCCATGATATTACATTAATATTTACGTATCTAAGTATGTGGAGCATGTTGATTCTGTCTATGAGTAGTACGTGATCTTTCATAACAAAAATCTTGAGGATAGATGTTGAAGTGAGAGAACGAGAAAAAATAAAAAATCATTTCATATTGAGCAAGCTAATAATGAAAGACCATGGTCAAAACTTTGACCGCCATGAATGATGTGAATCGAGTACTTTTTAATCGGGCATAATAACTGCGTAGCTACATTTTCCAGTCGCACCTACGTACCATATTTCACTCCACAAGGCAACAAGCATCCCGTTGCCCTAAGTCTACCGACAATGAAGTCAAAAGGTAGGGTAGCCTTTACTCAGTGCAAGTTCTTTTGAGCTTGAGACGTGAAATTCTACATCTTTCGTGCGTAATGTTGTTCAAATTCTCCTAGATTCCTTAACCATGATGCTAATTCTTCTTATTTCGTGAACAAACTGGGAAAAAAAAAAATCACCGCAATAATCATTTTCCATTGACCTATGTTGATCTATGTCTAGATACATATAGACCGGCGTGTTCTCCTGCAACCTTGATATTCGCTATAAGTGGCGTTTAGTTTTGGTTAAGTTTGTACGTGGGTGATGTCAATATCGATCCGAGAAACTCCTCTCCGCCCCCAACGTTAAGAATCGCCCCATGCAAAACACCATGAGGAGAAATGGGTAATATAGTATAGAGTTGATAATGGACTGCAGTGGAGTGTGGAATTGAATGCACCTGGAGCTGCAGAGACAGAGAGGAGATGAGATTGGCAGTGAAGGACCGGAGCGGGAGCTTGCGGTTGGCGCTCAAGAAGTAGTTGAAGGTGTAGTCATTGCTTCCTGTCCCCACCACGAACACGTAGTTGCCCGGCAGCGACTCACCGCTCCGGCAACCCACCTGGGCTTCCAGCTCCGGCAACGTCACTCCCTCGAAGTTCCTGATCTGTTGGGTCAGGCTCGTGTCTTGTCCCTGATTGATCAGTTTCACCAAATCGTGAACTCGACGATTGAAAGCTAAGCTAGCCGATGGTCGGTCGTTCTAATAACACCACTTCAGTTAATAATTGAAATGAAACGGGTGTATGTACATCTCCTATTAAGTATTAATGACGATGACTTGTCATGGGCATGCTCTTCCTTAAGGGAAGGAAATGCAATATGTGAAGATTGTGATCAAACCCCTACTTAGCTCTTATATTAAACGACGTGATCGAATAACGTCTCTCACCGCGATAGAGCCGGTGGTGTCCAGTATGCCGGAGCCGCCGGACGCGAAGTCGACGCCGTGGATGACCTTGAGCCCCTTGGTCTCGGGGTCGGCGAAGGGCGGGATCAGCGAGGGGAGCTCGAGGTACTCCCCGAGGAGGTCGACCACGTTCCTGCCGTTGGTGAACCTGCCCGACAGGCCGAGGGGGAAGTCGATGCCGTAGGGCGGGTAGTTGGCCTTAGCCGTCTTTCCGAGCAAGTTGTTGTTGCCGTTGTCCATCAGCGAGCTCCCGAACACGAACATGCCTTTCACTTTCGAGAGACGTCCCTGGTTGTCGCTTCTCCCTTTGAAGCTGCAGTGTGCGCGGACATGGGGCGCGTAGGGACATGTTACGTGGAGGAGGAGGAGGAGAACGAGCAGGGACGGCGGGGGAGAGAGTGGTTTGGCCATGTTTAGTGATGACGATGAAGAGGATGAAAATGGCATCGGGGTGGTAATGTTTTTATATGCGCTCGAGGTCACGAGTCAAAAGAGCCCGTTTGGGTGTCCTCTTGTTTTCAGTTTCCTCTCTTCTTGGAAACATGTTTGGTTTCATGAAACTAAAATGTTCGATATGAACATAAACCATGGAAATGGCTGTTAGGAAACCGACATCAGTTTTCACGTTTCATGGATAAGCTGAGGCAATTCCACAAAAATCTCCCATGCCTTTTGGTTAAAGGAGAGTTGATGAAGTTCTAGAATACTTAATATGCACAAGTCAAGCTCGTTTTCGCGAAATAATATTAGGGCTGTCAAAGTGGGTCATAAACACCCATATTTACCCAAATGGGTCGTCTCAAAGTTAAAGGATGGGTTATGATGGTTTTTAAAGTTAAAAGTCTAGAACATATGGATTTCGGTAAATTCACTCTCAACCCATCTAATATATAGGTTATAATAAGGAATATACTTATATAACATTTTTTTTTTAAATTTATTATGGGATTGACAGCATGTTGCTGCGAGCCACAAAAAATGATAAAAAAAAATAATTAAAAATTATTGCGATGTTTCACTCTTTCAGGAATTTGTGGCCCACAACATGCTGTCGCAGTCACAAAAAAACTGTTATGTTAGCAAAGTCTGATTAGGAATACGATCTTAATTTTGTCCCGCTTTTGTCATGTAAGAAGATCCTTTCACGTGGGGGCTACGGTTGTACAGCCTTGTTCATTTGCGTCGTCTTCTCTTCATGAAATGAATAAGGCTACGCAAGCTCGTCAATTTCACTTCTAAAGGCTAGAATTGGGCCTTGTCCTGAATTTATTTTCCAGTTTTCCATCATATGCACGGTCGGATGCACTCCACGTGTCGTGATAAAATATTACTGGACACAGTGTTTTGATCTGTATCTCTGAGATAAATAAATAAAAATGCAAAAACCGAACCAAAAATCATCAATTCTGTAGTTGGATGAAGATTCTCTACTACTCGCACAATGCTTCCCTAGGGGTGGCAATCTCAAACCTCATTCACACCGCAATTTCTATTAAATCATGATCGAGATTTTAAGGTGCGTTTAGCAACGTTTCTGTTCCCTAAAATGACTTATGACCAGAAATGATTTTTTCTCGATTCTGTTCCTGGGAACAGTTCTACACAAAATTTCTATATCCGGAATAGAAAAAGAACAAAAATACGTTTGGTACGACCCTAAAATTTCCATTCTCAAATTTTTTTTATCTAATTATAAAAATGTCGGTGGAGGCCGCAGTGACCGACTACAGCAAACGGCGGCTGGTGACCGGCTAAGTAGCACCGACACCGGCACACTGCACGACACGACACGTCATTTATTCTCCATTTTTGTAAAATAATCATAAAAAAATGTCTCAACGTGTCAAAAATCTATATTTTTTTTTTTTAAATCTCTCCACGCACAGCCGAGTGAGCCCAGCAGATTTCTGAAAATCTACCTTTTTCTCTCTCCTAGTAATTGAAAAAAATTGAGCTCTGCACTAGCCCTGTGTACTGCACAGTAGATTAGACAGAAGTCAGAGCACGCTCTCTCTCCTCTCTTATTTTCTCCCGTCTTTACTTTTTTTTTTTTAAATCTCTGCCTGTCTCGCGAAGGGAACACGACCGCCCTGGTTTTGGCTGCCTCGTCTCTCCTCCGGCGCTCTCTCGCTGTGTCCTCCGCCACTCTTTGCTCTCTGCTCCGGCACACTCGATGCCCATTCTCTGCTCGAGCGCTCGCCGCGCATCGCCGGCTCTCTCCCTCATCTCTCTCATGACCCAAGACGCAGATAACTCCTCAGTCATTCCCTTCTCTCCCGATCTCTGCCCTCCGGATCTGCGCCATCCCTGCCCTCCTTCCTCACCGACTCGCGTGTCGCCGGCGTTGACCACGTGCGTTGACTGCGTGTCGGACGCGTGTCCGTGTCCGACACCAACGCGGCAACCCCTCCGGCGTGTCAGTGCTTCATAAGTGACCGACGGCTGATTCATGATTATAAAGCCGAACATCAAGTTACACTGAACTTGTTTTTAATTTTTTTTCTTTTTATCTTTGTTTTAGAACAAAGAAGCTACTATTTTTTTTTTTTTCAATTCCAAATCTGTTCTCGAATTTTTTTTTTTGTTTTGTTTACGGGAATAGAAATATTAACTGATGTTGCCAAATTGATTTTTGTTCTTTTTTTGTTCTCGATAATCGAAAAACAAGAATAAGAGAATTTGAAGTGTTGTCAAATAGGCACTTTAATAAAACACTTACGAAGATGCCAAGGAGCATAGGATCTCCGTTCTCCCGAGCTAAACTTGGCAATTGGGTGGCCAAAGCACATCGATTGGATTTTATTCCTACAAATTGGCTGATTAATCCCCCAAAGCTCTTTGGGACTTGCTTTGTTTTGATGGCCCCCTCTTTGGACGCTTGTTGTAAGAACTCTCTGAATTAGTTTATGAAATGCTTTTTTCAACCAAAAAAAAAAAAATCCAAACCCAAAAATTCATTAACTTTATAATTACAAAATTACCCTTGGACTTGAATCCTAACATCTCTCTCCAAAGTCGAACTCGACGACAAGGTCGCATTTTCCATCTACGGAGCCCGACGTTGCCTCGTCCACAAGGAGGGACGCTTGGAGGTGAGTTAGGCTGTTTTTGTTTTTTTTCTTCTTGTAATATTAGGCGAATGATTCATAGATTGGGCCGAGCTAGACTTTCACTGCCACCTTCACGCTCCCGTCCATAACCCGACGCCCGAGCTCTTTCACTAACTTGACAAGTTGGTCCATGGAACCGCCCATTCTTCAAAAGCAATGATTTAAGAAAACTTGCTAAAATTGGGGTATGAGTCGCAAAATTTACCTTGGATATAAATGGGTCAGTTTGGATCAGAACATTTTTGACCCGACTCACCCGTTTTGACGGCCCAAAGTAGCATTTCATGAGGTTCCGCCGGCTCATTAGCAAGATTCTTGCCAAGAATTGAGAATGGCTATTGTTACCTTTATCGAGTCTAATATAATTGTCGTCGAGGTCGACTACGTCGTGTACCCAATTCAGCTGAAATGGGCTTGGTCTGGAAACTAACCACGTAATAAATTCACGAAAGGAACTGAAACGTATGAGCAAGTGGCCCAACACCATCAAATGTTTGCTGCGACCGGAACAATGCCCGATGCGCATTCAAGTCTCCCACATAGAATTTGCTTGTAATGTATGGTTGCATGATTATTAATACGCCCATGGTGCCATGGGCGTATTAATAATCATGCAACCATACCATGTACGCACTTCTTCTTCGATATGGCCGGTCGTACCACCAACCTTTTCCGGCCATTTAATGAGGCATAACTTGGCCCATCCCATTCCGACCAAAAAAAAAAAAAAAACTTGGCCCACCACCCCACCTCTACATCTCGAACCCTCGTGCTCGGGCCATATGCTTTGTGGGGAAAACTGCCAAAAAAGTCCTAAACCTATTACATTGATACCAATTCAATCACAAATCTTTTAATTGGACCAATTTAGTCATAAACCTTTGTACATCGGTACTAATTCAGTCCATCCGGCCAATTTTGGCCGAAATCGCTGACGTGGACACCAGCGATGCCTCATAGGACGACCGGCGCCGACGTGGACGTTTTTCAATAATAATTTTTGTAAAATATTATTTTTTAAGTATTTTTTTCTTTTTTTCCTTAAACTTTGGCTTTGGCCGGCGAGGACTGACTAACCCTCGCCGGCTTAGTCCTCTCGTTTGGGACGAGCGACCAACCTTAGGCCGAGCGCCGCTGCCCCACGAATTGTAGGCGTCCAACCAGGCCAAATCATGAATGATTTGCGTGACCCTCGGTGAGATCTTGCCTGTGTCACGACCACGGACGAAGCCTCCTCGGAGTCGCGCGACCCTCGCCAACAATCAATCTTGTAATCTGGGCTAGAGAGATGGGCAACCTATTTCCCCGATCCCCAAGTGATCTTCGTGACTAATTAGTAACTAATAAAAAAATTACTTTTTTTTCGGAGCTACGGTATAGTAATTTACTATTACCGACCATAATCACTTCTCGTATATGGTAAAGTTACTGAAGTTGCTATCTTCTAATAGCTTAAGAGTGATTTATAACCTTAGAAAAATGCTCACCGTTAGCGATAATTAAGGATTCCGTAGGATAATTGCTTATGTTAGAGATATTCTGATAATTATGTTGATTATTCGTATCATGCGTATATCTTGATTGATATGTTGTCTCACATAGTTTTCTGATAAAATCTATAAATAGGCTCGTGTATTCTTGTTCAAAATATATCGAAATATACAAGTTTCATATTTCTCTCATTCGCATTATATTTCTCAAATCTAACCACATACAAGAACTATTTATTATCGAAATGAGAAATTTTACTTGTGCGATGGAGAAAGTCGCTGATCAATATAATACGTTGAATGAGCAATGCAAGACGTACCGTTAGGGGTGTGCAACCGGATCGGGTTTACCCGGAGCTCGGATCGGACCACTCGAAAAATAGGTCTGGGAACCGGTTCTAAATTTTGGGAACCGGTTGGAACTGGGCCGGTTCTCGGTTTCAAGTACCTAGGAATCAATTTTTAGCAACTGTTAAAAAAAAACCCTAGTCTCGCTTGTCTCACCTCCTCTGTTTTTAGTGGATTGTAATTTCAATTGTTCATATTAGGGATTATTGCTTTTGGTGGATAACGAGTTTTATTATTCATCTTTTACTTTGAATTGTTTCATTACTACTCATATTATTTTGCTAGAAAAAATGAAATAAAAAAAAATAAGTTCTTTGGTAGACCCTGGTACCGAACCGAAAAAATAGGGTAGGTTCCGAAACAAGTTTCAGGACAAATGGGGTAGGTTTCAGGTTTCAAAAATTTGGAACCGGTTATAACATGATCAATTTCAGGGTCTAGGTCCGGAACCTACCCACTTGGCCCATGCTCACCCCTACGTATCGAGATTTCTCCTCAAAACTCTCTTACTATATATATATGGAAGTTAGACGATGGCCAAATTATTGAGTCTAATCATCCACTCCTAAGAAAATTAAAAATTTCTCACGGAGATTCTGAAGTCATAGCTTCACCTTTCAAAGTTCCTTCTGAAAATGAAGATAAAGGGGTCCACAAAATTATTGAACAAAATAATTTCACAAATCAATTTGTTCACACTATCGGAACCTAATTAAATAGGATTGAATCTTCTATTTCTATGGCATCTTCTTCCGCACAAATTATCCATCAGGGTACTCATACAAAAGTTTTCACTCTAAAAGATCCTCCTTTTAAAACATTCGAAATGCCTAAGACTTTTAGCAAAGAATTTGCTACTGCCTTAGCTGATAAAAGAAGGAATCTAAAAATCGGGAAACAAAAGCCCCTTATTTTAGAAACCCCTAAAGTTGAAAAACCTTTAATAATTGAAAGTCAACTGCATGTTTTGGAAAAAGAAGATTCCGAACCTGAGTTAAATAAGCTAACCTGGAAAGAACCTCAAAAATTATATTATTCGAGGGCAACCCCTCCTGATATAGTTTTAGAAGAATCTTCCAGAAACATTCAAAATAAGTATTTTGCAGATGCTATCTATGAGTGGAACATAGACGGTATTTCTGAACAAAATTTAATAAATATTTTGAATCAAATGGTTATGCTTGCTACAACCTATAAAACAACTCCTGACACTTCTGATGAGCAAACCGAATCATAAGAAAAACAGTTTCCACAAAAAAGGAAAATTTTCTAAGAAATTTGCTCCTAAACAAACAGATACAAAAAGAGATTTTAGCAACATCACTTGTTATAATTGTGGCAAAAAAGGTCATACCAAAAAAAATTTGCAGATTAAATAAGAAGATAAATGAATTAAGTCTTGATGAAGAAATTCTAAATCAGTTAAATCAATTAATGTTTGATTCTGATTATGAGCCCTCTTCTGATCTTTCTTCTGATAACGAAGAAGGTCTTCAAGTCAATGACATTGAAGATTCTGATTTCTTTTTTAATGGTAGAGTAGTTTTGTTGTGTTTCATTCCAATGTTTTGAAATGAATTAAACAACTTGCTCTTTATCATTTTTCTTTTGTTTTGCGATTCCTCCATAGCCTATTTCCGAAGCATCAATTTCAACAATCTTGAAGGCTGATGGGTCGGCAAGATGAAGGCATGGTAAATCTTTTACAAAAACTTTGATTCTTTTGACTGTATCCGTGTGTAAAGAAGTCCAAGAAGGAGGATTCTTTTTCAAACGCTGATGCAACTGTTTACAGATTTTGTTGATTTCTGGAATGAAATCGATCACATAATTAAGGCTCCCCAAAAACCTTTGTAGTTGGGTTTTTTCTCTCAATTCATCTGGGAATTTATCTGCAAATTGAATAGATCTTTCAATTGGGATGATTGTTCCGAGATGTATGTGATGCCTAAGAAATCTTATTTTGGTTTGACATAAAACTACTTTGGAGGGAGATAAAGCCAGACCACTGTTTTTGACAGCTTTAAAAAGGATGTTCAAGTGTTTAAAATGGGAGTGTATATTGGGAGAATATACCAAAACATCGTCAATATACATAATTATAAAATCTAAATAGGGGTTAAAAATGTCATTCATGATCCTTTGAAATTCTGATGGAGCATTCTTTAAACCGAAAGGCATAACATTCCATTCAAACTGTCCAAAGGGAACGGTGAATGCAGTTTTATACCTATTTTTTTCAACAATCTGAATTTGCCAAAATCCAGATTTCATATCAAACTTAGAAAAGATTTTTGAATTGTGTAATCTATTCAGAAGATCTTTCTTATTAGGAATTGGATATCTTATCCATTTTAAAGTAGTGTTCAAAGGTTTGTAATTGATTACTAACCTGGGAATTCCTCTTTCAAGTTCAGCATTTTTATTGACATAAAAAGCAGAACAACTCCAAGGAGACTGACTTTTTCTTATTAAATTTTTATCAAGAAGATCCTGAATTTCTTTTTTGCAAAAATTTAGGACTTCATGGTTCATTTGGGTTGGCCTAGTCAGAAAAACCAGACTCATAAGGAAGGTCAATTATGAAGTTTTTTCTAGACCAGAAGGCATTGGGAAAAACTGAATAGATATTTTCTTTTATAAAGGATTCCATAGATTTAATCCTTTTGAGAGTATCAGGATTGGACAGATTATGTTCAATTCTTTTATGCTCTAAATCTTCTTTTAAAAATGAGAGATGATTTTCCTTATCATGGATTAAGCAGTTTACTTCTGCTATGGAATGTTCCTGTAAAATATTTAAATGTCTTGTTTGAGGTTTTTTAATGAAATTAAAAATAATCTTTTTACCAAGAACTTTGGTTTCAATACCATCTTCAGAAACTTTAAAAGGTTGTATTAAGGATATAAAATGTGTTCCCAAAATTACCGATTGTTTTAAATCTTTTACTAACAGAAAAGAAGTTTTTATTGAAATTTTTTCTTTTATTATTGAAACTTCAGGTAACTTATATTTTATCTTCAAATATTGTCGTTGAGTAGATTTTAAAGTTTCAGTTGTTTTTTCAAAATATTTAGTAGGGATTAAACCTTCACGAATGCAGTTTAAATCCGCACCAGTATCAAAAAGTGCAGTTGAATTCAAAACAAATTCTTTATCAATTTGTATTGAAACATCAACTAGCCATTTTCTCGATGTAACTTCAGAAAGTAGCATTAGGAAATTCTTTGTTCTTCTTTTGTCAAAACATTTATATATATATATTGGGTATATTGAAACAAGCGAGGCTCATAAATTCAAGTTATAAATGTGTTCTTCGTAATTTTTTTTATATTATTTATCAGTCTATTTTATGGAAGTAGAGTCGAGTTATTATCGCATCAGTGATTTGTGTCGTCGGAACTATATAATAAGAGAGTGAAAATACAAAAAGAAGAAGAAGAAGATCTGATTAAATTTCTTATTCAGTCGAGATATAGTTCCGACATAACTGAAGTATTTGGTTAATTTAAGTTTGATGAAGCTTTGAAATTTAGTCAGACTTCCTAAATGAACTGGAGCGAGAGAGAGAGAATTGCGAAGCAAAATCACCAGATGCCGCTCAAGAACACCAGCACCAACCTCCATTCTTCAACCTTCAAAGCTCTCTGCTCAATCCCTTCGCTCTTCCTCTCCCTCGCTCTTGTCACCATCCTCGTCTCTTCTCTCTTCTTCTTCCGCTCCACCCCTCGCCTTCACTCCTCCTCCTCCTCCTCTTCTTCTTCTTCTCAATCGCCCTTCAGCCACCGCATCAAAGTCTACGTCGCAGAGCTCCCCAGATCTCTCAACTATGGCCTCCTCGCGAGCTACTGGTCCTCGTCCTACGCCGATTCGAGGGTCTCCACCGACCCGGACCACCAATCCGGGCCGACCCATCTGCGCAAACCCCCCGCCAGTCACCCGCCGTATCCCGAGAACCCGCTGATCAAGCAGTACAGTGCCGAGTACTGGATCTTGGGCGATCTCGAGACGCCGCGAGAATTGAGGGGCGGGTCTTTCGCGGAGAGGGTTGTGAGCTGGGAGGAGGCGGATGTGGTTTTCGTGCCGTTCTTCGCGACCCTGAGCGCGGAAATGCAGCTCGGGAGGGACAAGGGGAAGTTCAGGAAGAAGGAGGGGAACGAGGACTACGAGAGGCAGAGGGAAGTGGTGGATCTCGTGAAGAGTTCCGAGGCGTGGAGGCGGTCGGGCGGGCGGGACCACGTGTTCGTTCTCACTGGTATTGGTTCGCACTCTGATCGTTTGTTGCCTTAGGATTCGTGTTAAAGTGAATTTGATGGTAGGTTTCGGTAATTCTTGGCACTTTATGCTAAATAATGTTACCCTCTTGGTTAGATTTGTTTCCTGTTCCGGTTTCTTTGTTCTTGCATCTCCTGGAATAGAATCGATTCATGTTGTAGATAGAATTCTGCTTTCTGAGTATCCCCATGGATGCGTGCCTTCGTAATGGGATTGCGTTTGAACTCTACTGAAGATGATCAATATAGTCATTTTAAAGTTGGAAAGTGTACATTTTGCATACCGGTCGAGCAGACAGAGCAATGCTAATCCAAAGGGGCAAAGTGCGTCTTAGGAACTTATGCTGTATCTCTGATTGTCAGGTTATGTTAAACGTTGAAGCATTGTTTCGCAGACCCAGTTGCAATGTGGCATGTGAGAGATGAGATCGCTCCAGCTATTCTCCTTGTGGTGGATTTTGGTGGATGGTACAGGCTTGACTCTAAGTCTTCAAATGGTAGCTCGTCTGAGATGGTACACCACACACAAGTTTCGCTGCTCAAGGATGTTATTGTGCCGTACACCCACCTGCTTCCTAGGTTACATCTTCCGGAAAGTCAGAAACGTCAAACCCTTCTTTACTTTAAAGGGGCTAAGCATAGGCATCGGGTGAGTTTTACTTTATTGATTGCAGGAGAAATGATAACTAAGTTGATATGGACTTCCTTTTATGGCTTCCTACAAAGCTAGTGCCATCCTAGGATGATTCACAAATTTGGCTGTAGTTTCGAGCACTTATTTTTTGTAATTTTGATCTATTTGTGTTTGCATTTCGTTAAATTAAGATGTAATAGTTGTCAGCAATGGTCTCTCTCTCTCTCTTTGACGGTATCTATACTTGGGCAATTATCAACTTTCATGTGCATTTACTGAGAATGGTGTCTCCCACGCAGATGGATTAGCGTGCAATATAAGGGCTAGCTTTTCTTTTTATACGAAGTCATTGAGAAAAATTGCCATCTAATTCATGATAGCGTTCAAACCTACAAGTTCCTTCCATAACTCGGATCTTCTTTATGATGCTTTATTGCTAAAAGTTGTGTAACAGGGCGGCGTAGTACGAGAGAAGCTGTGGGACTTGCTGGTCGAGGTGCCCGGTGTGATCATGGAAGAAGGCTTCCCTAATGCCACTGGGAGAGAGCAGTCCATTAAAGGGATGAGAACTTCTGAATTCTGCTTGCATCCTGCTGGGGATACACCAACTTCCTGCCGACTTTTTGATGCCATACAGAGTCTTTGTATTCCTGTCATCGTCAGCGACGACATTGAACTCCCATTCGAAGGGATATTGGATTATTCAGACTTCTCTGTTTTCATCGCTACCGCAGATGCCTTGAGGCCAAACTGGCTCGTAAACCATCTCAGAAGCTTTTCTGAAGAGCAAAAGGATAGATTTCGTCGAAACATGGCGAAAGTCCAGTCAAACTTTGAGTACAATAGTCGCCATCCGGGTGGTATTGGGCCTATCCCTCCAGATGGTGCGGTGAACCTCATCTGGAAAAAGGTGCACCAAAAATTGCCTATGATCAACGAAGCCATCGTCCGGGAGCGAAGAAAACCACCTGGGGTTTCAATCCCCCTGCGGTGCCATTGTACCTAAAGAGGATTTCCGATTTACTCATTCTTGCCATGTTTTAAATTTCATGAGGGAAATGGGTTTAACACGATTTTGATAAGTTAGATAGTTTGGGGATGATTGATCTGTATTACCGGTGGCCATTGAAAATCAAGCAAGTAAATTTCCTTTGGAGTTCCTTCACTTTGTCACTTGTTGATTGCATCTGGAGATATTGAAGACACTTGCAATTATATGGCCAGGACCATAGATCTTTTCTTCTTTGCTGGAGAGCGAAGAAGTGTTGAGGGTACAGTATGGCAGTGGTTACAATGATTGAGTGAAAAACTGCTATTATTGTAAAAGAGCAGCTTAATAGGTGAGAACGAGACGTCCATCAACGTCTGGAGTAGAAGGCGTCTCTCTGTAGAAGGAAAGGATACCCTATTCCTCTTCTTCTAGATGGAAACAAGACGAACAGAACACTCATGACGAACCCTACCACAAGAGGAACAACGTTGGTCACCTTCTTAGGCAATCCCGGGTAATAGCACGCCACGACATCGCTGTGCAATGCTGCGAAGGTAAGATATGCAAACAGGGAAAGCGATGCATGGAACAGATCCATCCACCTTAGCCTGTAATCCGAAGGCACGCATGGCCTTTTCCTGCCGCCGTTAAAGGTCCATATGCCTCTAAATGTCGCGATCCCGTAATATAACCTGCCGGTAGCCGTTCGAAAGCTGTCGGTGAATGTAAAGAAGAGACATGAAGCTGCAGAGAGGACCAAGAAGGAGCCCATCAGCCAGCGATTCAAAGGCGTG
Organism: Lenwebbia sp. NSW1173648; assembly: GCA_029784005.1. Lineage (NCBI taxonomy): Eukaryota > Viridiplantae > Streptophyta > Magnoliopsida > Myrtales > Myrtaceae > Lenwebbia > Lenwebbia sp. NSW1173648. The sequence continues at coordinate 23,925,965 of JARCGZ010000009.1, read as the reverse complement.
CACTTGCCATCATTCGTCAAGATTGGAGCGAAAATAGTGAAGGCAAGGATGGTGGCTGACGGCAAGAGAACATTGAGCCGAGCAGTGCCGCTTAAGATTGAATTCATCAGGTATATGCAATGGGACTCATCAGTATCATCGTCTTTGAGGTAGGATCGATCGCTCTCATGCTTATAAATCTCTACGAGCGATTGGTCGAGCGAGTCGTCCATCTATTATCAGCTCTCAACCATCAAATTCTTGTTAGAGGAAGGGAAGACAATGGGAAGCTGTCATCCCAAACCATTGAATTATAGCAGCAGAACGGCACAAGAGAGGAGAGATTCTTTGCTGAATTGGGGAGATTTAAGGCAAACTCTGATCCTCTAGGCTTTCCTGTGGCAAACTATCCCCCATAATGACTATTGGTATATGCCTTTTTCTGATTCTTCCCGTGAAGGGCTCCTGAGATCTCAGGTATCAAGAAATTGCGCCAATATGAACTAGCGTATCTACCACTCAAGCTACTAAAATTTGGTTTGAGTCTGGTAAACAATCTCAGAATTCAGAGGCTAGTTTGCATTTACAATGATTGGTAAATCTGTTTTGCCGTTCTTGAACAAGTTGTGAGGTTCTTTGTGCTTTAGAGCATTCAGTGGTAACACCTAGACTTCCTTAGATCCCGGGGTACGAGCAATATGAATTCTCAAGATGGGGGAAAGCAATTTGCTACGTAGCAAAGGGGCAAATTCACCAAATTCGATTGAATGACGAGCTACCGAAGTCTGTACCGATGGTTGATCGCATCCTTAGTCACGACAACCAACTTGCCAGCACTACAAATAGGATTGCCCAATAAGCGGTAACAGAAAATGCACTAAGTAAACTTTCATTTCTCTGAAATGAGGGCAAGAGGTTTACAAACAGAATGCACCAGACTAAGACAAAATTGCTTGTAACAACCTTTGACTTTTCATTGATTCCAAACAATAGCATGCCTCAACAGACTGGACTCTTTACACTTCCTCAACACTGACCAAAAAAGATATTATCCCGTGTTGGATACTAGAACCTATAGAAATGAACCTATCCCCGGAAATTTGCTAAAAATTGCACAATGACGGGGTGAAGCGTATGCACTGCAGACGGCATATTTACACAGATAGTAGACAGGGTGATTTTGACAGCAAATAAAAAGAAAACGAGAGCCAAAATGGACATGATCTATGCAGAAAATCCATTCATGTCCCCTCGTGTCGGGATTCTGACTTGGAAGAGTCATCGTTAATGGTGCAAATCTCGCAACTATCAGTAGAACCTTGTGAGCACCAATTGTCTGGGACGCACAAGAAATATGCAGACATGAACTTTCTGAATCTCTTCTTGTACTCCTTCGGAGAGATGACAGTTGGCAACTGATTTTTAGGAACATAGAGCGAGGACTTAACCCATGTCTCAAACTGCTTGTCCCAGGTATACTGCCGAAGATAATCAATTATCCCACAAACAAGCTCTTGCTTCTGCTGATCAACTACCACAAGCAACGAATAGTCCATCACATTAATCGACTGTACAACAGAAAGAAAGTGAAGTAAGATAACCGCCATTAAGATCGCATTTCTATGCAGATGCGCTAAACGTTATGACTCCAGATCAAAGAATAGTGCATGTTCAACAGCAAACCCATGGCAAGTGTTATCACCAAAATATGGTATGTAAGCTGATGTCTTAGTAGGCGAGATATATAATAACATGACCACAAAATCACTTCAACTGCCAACTTACATTGAGAAAACTTGTATCATTCCATACAGCCCGTTGCAGGATATGCTTTGCTTTGTTACTGACGTACAACGGAGATGAGTTCATGTCATTGACAAAATTCAGATCCAAGAGCACATCTCCCGCTCCATCAGTAGCTGAATTGAATCGGGCATGTAGAGCCCCTTTCAGATCATACTGTCGAGTAATATTCCGACCAAAAGTAAGGTTCTCCATCACCATCAGATCATGCCTAGCTTCTTTTCCACTCTTATTTTGCCTCAAGGTCACCTACATAAGAAGCGGAATGCTAAGAACAAAGAATGTAAATGACGTAGAGGAAACAGTATGGTTCAAGAGACAAACCTGGTAGATTCCTAAAACTTTTGCAAGACAAGTCTGGTTCCCAGACTCAAATGACTGTTTCATGTACTTGAAATAGAGGGGGGCAAACTTCTCAAAGGAATCAAATTCAGTCTTCTTAATTTCCTTGATAATGAACCTATCGTCCAGAGTCTTAGCAAAGATAGATTTGCTCTTTCCACCTTTTGCATCCCAGTTCCTACACCGGCTTAATGAAGCAATAAAATCAACCTCGGATGGGCAACACAAGCTCCTGAGATCGCGGAACTCATTAACATACAGACAAACTACTGAATATTTACCCTTCACCAGCGACTTTGTCACTCCCAAAGATACTTCTGCTTTAAAATTGTCTGATGGAAGCAAAGAATCCAACAAGACCAACCCATCAAAGCTGGATAACCGTGACTCTTCTGAGAAGGTGCTTCTTGTTGAATGAACTCTATCCGAGTCCAACGAACCATTTGAAGACCAAGAACAAGTGCTTGAAGGTACCCGAATCAGATTCTGCATATTCTCAGCTGCTTTACTAGCAACCCAACTGTCTAAACGACTATCATCAGTTATAAGATCTGTCATTGCAGGCTGATCATTCAACAAGGCCAAAGCACAAGCAATGATACTCGAGAGTTCACCTTCATAGTCCGACAAGACATAATTATCATTTGCAAGAGGAATGTGCAGCCTTGAGCCTTCCTCGGAAATTAACTGATGAGTTGTGACCAAGTACTCAGAAGTTTGGCTACTAACAAACTCAAATCGTGGCGAGTAGCCTCTTAGAAGTTCATTCATGTAGAGCTCCTTAATCTCTGCAAACGGTTTCCAGAACCATCCATCCACACTTTGGCATGTGGAGAAGAGTGAACTCTGCGAAGTAAGACCTCGACTTTCTCTAACGCTGCCAAAGGAACCAGGTTTCAGGAGACCCATGGAGTTCTGAATGGTTCTATCTATATTGGAATGAACAGGAAATGATTGATTCTCTGCTTTGCCAGAGTGATCATAAGATAAGACATTCGATCTTGAAAGGAGACTCTGGTCAGATGATATCTGATGATAACTTAACTTGTCAGCTGTTGCTCCGTGAAGATCCTCAGAAGCTGTGATTACTTTGGATGGATCATCCTGCCCGTGTTCTCTGATGGGACTTTCAATAGGGATATCCTTGACTGAAAATTCTCTTTCTACATCAAGAGGTTCTTTTATTGGAACCTCTCTGACAGAAAAGTCGTTTGCTCCCAATTCTGTCCCTTCATTTCCTCTACCTGCAGCACCTTCCATATTTGATTCCGGTTGTTGAGCTGCTTTTCCAGAAGAAACAGTAGCTGCCTTTGGAGGATCAGCAGAGAGGAGATAATGGAGACGTCTATCCCAAATGAATGATTCAAGTAAAAGCTCCCATAACAACCGGTTCAGAGCAAGCAACTTATAAGCGTTCTGGCCTGGATTCTCATTCTTGGCAGCATGCTGAATGCCCAACTGATCCCACCCAGAAAAGAGAGTGTCGGTCTGAGATAACAGCTCTTATAGTATAGAGAAAAAGGACAAGATTAAAAAGGAAAGTCAACTGCGTCTAATGAGACTCAGAAAGCAGAGACAAACTACAACCTAGAGGGATCAGCATCCTCTTTCTAATGATCCTACAGAAGCAACCTGTGCAACACCAATGCAGGACCACCGTACTTGAACAAATTGCTAAAAATACTAATATACATCCAAGATAACACCAAGACAGACTAGGCGAAGTAATGCACCTACTCGGCACACGCATATATTTGTAGCTTAAGAGAAGCTAATTTGTTGTTCTACTGAGAAAACATATTTAAACTAGAACATGCCACAAGAACAAAACAAGTACAACACTAAGAAGTAATGATCTATCGAGCCATACATGCTGAGCAGTAAGAATAGGAAAACTGAAAATGTGCATGTCTAAAATGCTCAATTTTTTTTTATGACATTAAAGAGAGAAGCCTAGAACACTTCCCATGGAGCATTTACCTAGCAGGAAAAAGCCATAGAGAACCTTTGAGTTTAGCTCCTCATGCATATATGGCAGAAATTGCAAGGAGACTAACCTCAAAATCATGGCTTTCCTGCTTCAACATCTCTTCGATGTCAAAGAATGCCTTTGGTGAATCTATTTGATGCAAAACAGATCCTGCAAATTGGGGTCCTATCCTCTTTAAGGTGCGTTCAACTTCTGCAAATAGCAGCATCCCTTTCGTGTATACCTTATGCAAAAGAAAATGGAACAATTACTTTTAAGTCAGGCATATGAAATAAGGAGAAAAAGAGTGGCCAAGCACCACCAAAGTGAGGTGATGTGTCCAGTGTTGGGGTGAACATGCACTTGCTTTTGAAACCCTCTGTGTACGCACATGTGTGTGCACCTTCTTAATCATAGCAACTCATGATAACAGGTAGAGTAAGATCCCGTACTTTCTCAATTTCTTTCGCAAACCACTCTGATCTGATTGAACTATTAAACTCCAGTTTCTGGGGTGGCATTGATATGGTGTATGTTGTGACCGGGGAGTATCTGAACATCGTAACAACTGGGCCTAATCTGCATCAGCATGAACAAGCCCGTCAGTCTCTCACTTTGGAAGGACAAACCAACATAATATGAATGAGTTAAAAAAAGATGCAACAGAACTGAAATTGAACTAGTCTCCTATGTTACCCCACTAGACAGTCAAAAAGAGAACTCTCTCAAATGCAAACTCCAGATAGTTGAGTTTAGAGCAGCATTGTGCTTAAGACTGCAGTGTATTTGCCAACTGCTTGGTAAAGCCTATCTATGACGTGCAGCATATACTTGTTACATCATAGCACATGGAAGGAAAATCAAACTATCGTCTTCTTAACTATCTCCAGTGCATCGCTTGTTCACCTATCTATTGCTAGAATGTGTAAAAATAATGCTTTTCCAACCAAATAAGAAATAAGATCACTACTGAGGCGATTTTGCATACCCAAAGAAGTAGAGGAAGTCTCTTTGAAGAGAATGCCCACAGTTTGCCAATCTAGCAAATGATGAGTGGTGAGAAAAACTGAGCTCAAGGAACTTTCCAAATGACAGGCACCGGGCAGCAGTAGAGATTAAAACTCTTTTCGTTGATCTTGTAGATCCATTGAAAGGTTTACATTTACCGCATCGACTCCACATCCAAAGCTTTCCTTCTCCTTCTCCCGGTAATTGCTTATCATTTGGAAGCCGCTTCACTTGGATTGTTAACTGCTCATTATGATGTGCATAGAAATAGAAATGAGCTTCTGGCAGTCTACCACATGCAGTGCACTGGCTTCTCTGCACAACCAGAAGCCTCTGTAAGTGCAATTCTAAAAGAAGACTTCTTATGACTCGTGTTAACATTGCAATTTTCCCAGCAAGTTTAATCTAAGCTTAATAAAATAGGAAAAGACAGGCAATGGCCTCTTCATATTCAAAGCTATAGATATTTTGTTTAAGCAAAACTAATTAATTTCTCAGAAGTAGAAGATCATGATGAAATTCAAATAGCATTTAACAGACTACCCTGGTTACATGGTAGACAGAATATAATAATATACCTGATTGAGTATCTTATCTCGAAGAAACTTCCCTAGGGAAACATCAAAATTCTTGTAGAACGTGATACGAGAAAAATGGCTTTGCTCACACACATTCCCCAGGGCATTACGACGAGACATCAGAACTAAAATACTCTGTGTATCAATCACTGTCGCCATGTCACTCCTTTTTTCTATTGGGTCATTTCCATGAGCATCTTCTACCGATTCCGGGAGGACCTCAGAGGAAGCTAATAAAGACTGGTTTTCTCCTCCATCGGGTGACTTTGCATCATCAAGACAATCTTTTATGGCCACTGCATCTGAGATTGCTGACAAGGAAGTAGGACTTTCAACATGCCCATTTGGTTCCTTTCTAGTAAATCCAAAATATGAAGACAAAGAAGGATAAGAAGAAGCGAGAGGAAAATTGTCCCCTATAACTTTCTTCAGTGATGCTGAGAGGCTTGAGAATCCAGAAAATACAACCGGATTATATGGCTCATAAGAAAATGGCGAGCTTCCCCCTAATTCTGACTTCACATGACAGGAATCCCCATCATGGAATCCATTTGAAATGGGAACATCAATTGCACATGAGCTATGATCAGGAGTAGCCTCCCCAAAACTGGGATCATGAATACCGTTGGATACTGAGGTAGGGGATGATTGATCATTTTGTGATGAATCTGCTATTCCAGCAAAAGGAATGGTTGAGAACATTGCTCTTTGATCAACAAGGAATGCAGTCTCAAGGATCAGATGATAGGCCACACCAACTGAACACTGCACTATAGACTTGATCTTTTTCAGCTCGTCACTATGACTTCCTTTAAGCAAAATCTGCAACAAAGAATTGGTACAAGGTCAAGCAGGAATTTATCTTCCACGACATGATAGAAGAAGTCGGCAAAAAGGAAACTGCCTGGAAGATTGCTAAAACCTGATACGAGGACTATTGCAAACCATTCTGACCAGACTCAATGGAAGTGTGCATACATAAGCACATCCAAAGGCATAAAGGAAGTACAATGTAGCAAGAGTAGAAAGGCACACTGCCTCTTTGTAAGCAGCACTCAAAGGCATACCTAGCTTACCCATGTTGAGAATGTATGATCTCTCATGTAACAAAATGAGTAAAGTGTGGGCATATTTCAAGTTGCAGATTAAACTTTCTATGTCTCCCTCATCAGAAGAAAAGTTTATGGACCTCCAAATGTACACATGTCCAGAGAATTGATCACCTCTTCAGCTAAAAGGGAGCCCAGATAGGTTTTTTTCCACCATAAGAGAAGTTCTAATTACTGATACCAATCCAACTAAATTCAAAGATATGAGGAGAAAGAAAGAATGCATGAAATTAAAAAAAAAAAAAAAACTAATGAAAACAACACTCACCGTACAACCAAGTCGTGTTGGACATCCCTCAAGAAACATCAAAGTTTTGCTCGGTTTCTTCTCTCCTTCAACAAAACCAGCATGCTCCTCCACAAACTTTTCAATATGAAAGGATTCACATTGTTTTAGCTTCTCAATTGCCAAAGTATCAGTCGAGACAATTGATGAGCCAGTGCAACGAGCTATTCTTTCCAAGCGATGGAGCTTCATATCGAAGACTAACGTCATTCCTTTTGTGAGGATAGATTCTTGAATATCACGAGAGACTGATTTTTCTACTAGAATTACATTCGGGTGGCTCATTTCAATTATCTCAACAACAGGTTTGAGATAATCCTCCTGTAAACTTTGAATGTCAATGAAGATAGCAAATATCAATCAAATCTAACATACCGATAAATTGATGGGTGTAACAGACATCCTGACATTTTACCTGCTTCATTGCATTAAATGATGACAAACCACTCGATGATTGTCCAAGCATACCCCGAATCAAGAGCAACTTTGGATTCTTATAGTTTGTGGGCATGTGCTTGTGAGCGGCATGCTTTTTGAAAACAAGACCTCTAATTACTTGACTGCAAAACCAACAGCGGCATTATAAACATCTGATATTCGCAAGTATACATGCATACACACATCAATGTATGGTCAAATAATTGCAAGAGGAAAACATATTTGAGCATGAATTGATTCTTTTCTAGGAAATGTGTTATAAAGCAGAAGAAATTTGCAGCAAAACTGTAGTTTCTCCAACCTGTTAACAGCACATTGAACTGAAAACACTTTTTAATGATCATAAAAATAAACACGCTATCTAACGTAATGTAGAAAGCAACAGCACACTCAAACCACGTGCTTTGCATAAAAATGCAGGCACTATTTGTCCCAATGGAAGAGTATACCCACCTTTGGCTGCGCGTACCAGTTGCTATGCATTTGATTTTTACATAGCCATCTGGACCAATTCCTTTTCCATCAACAGCATCAGGCTTCAAAAGAGAAGCAGCTTCCCATGATAGTGAAGTTATTGTGTCCGCCCAACTTTCACCACCCTCCATGGTAGGTGCAACACCAAAAGACCTAAGGAGTTGGGTGATAAGGGCCTTAAATTTTCCATTAATCACCTCATCCAGAGCTTTCTGCTTTTCCTCTTTAACTCTGTAGCTCCCACTACCTTCATCTCTGAAGTTACTCGGAGAACTTGAACTGCCCCATTTTGTGCCATCACCACATTCATCGTCATCGTCATCGTTATAAGCCATACTACCCTGCATGTCATCCTCCGGGTCTTCTGCTTCTGGAGGATCCCAAACTTTGCTCTCTATCTCATCAAGAAAACCACTAGAATTTCCATTGTTTTTTACTCCATTAACAATTCTACTTTCATTTTCAACACCAGTATTATTTACTTCCTGAAGATGGTTAGCCTGCCTAATTTCAACATCGGTACTATTATGTTTATGACCCCTATTGAACTCTTTAGAATTGTTCTCCATTGCCAAATTGGATCCTCCAACTCCACAGCTAGTTGCTTCTGAAATAGAGTCTTTATGTTCCTCCACTCTATAAGAAGTATCTTCTCGACTACTGGGCATAGCACCTTCTTCTTGATTGCTTCTGAAATTTGAAGTCCTTAATGATTAATTAACTTGGCAGCATGCTTTTACTTGCAAGAGAAAGGACAGATGCATACCTATAATTGGCGTTCAGGTCCACTGAAAATTCACCTAAAATGAAAAGATTGAAGTTAGTGCATATGTATGAGCCAAAGACTAAACTAATGACTTTCTCAAACAAGTGAATATGTGCGGAGCAAACTTGACAGAGACCACAGAAAACTTACTGCAGCTTGAGACAGAGCTGTCACAGCTTGACAACGAAGTTGTTGGACTAATGGTCGGCGTTTCGTAAGGGCTCATGACATCCCTCTTTATAGAATCTCGCTCCTTCATCTTATCACAGAATTTACAATGTAATAAGATGGCCCCATCATTCAATTTCGAGATAATTCCATTTTGCTGATTCTTGTTCCCATTAGATACCTCTGATATTTCCGAACCACAGACATGACACATACTGCACATCTGATCCTTGTATGTCTCCGCAACCACTTATTTTGCCTCTTCAACTTCAGTCACCTATTAGTTTCAAGAAACAAAATCCAACAGTTTATAAAGATTGTCGATTTCCTTCCATATGAAGAAAATAATAGTGCATCCATAATCACTAGTGGAATACAACATCGATTTTATGAGTAATAACCAAATAAACCAGTAAAAGCCGATCCATCAACGAACAACCAAATTGAAGCGTCAATAGAATCCGTATCATAATTGACTAACGTGGTCAATTCCCAAAGTTCATAATTACTACATGCGTAACAGTTCATCCTACTTATTTGGGAACATATACCTATTTTACAAATCACATATTAGACCTACTAAATGAATCTTAAGCGGGAAGGCTATTCACACCGTCTCATACCTATCCCATAAGGACTAATATCAACGGAAAAATACAAGTATACCTGTCCATCTAAGGAAACGGTATGGGTGCATATACCAGCCGGAACAAGTGTCTTCTTGCTGCTAAAACCAGATACATCCTTTTGCTACAAAAGTTGGGAGAGGGATACTACGAAACTCAAGCGGATAAGGAGTTAAGACAAAAGTGGGTCCTACCTACTAAACCAAGTCTTATTGTCTGTTTGGAATGGCTTAGTCACGTCACTTACTTAAAATTGTCGCAAATATATAGTCGAAGTCATTGAAATAACAGAATTCAACATAATTTGAAATAAGTCAAGTTCATAGTTTCTAACAGTTGAGGTGTTTGATATTAAATTCCAAGTATCAGAAGTACAAAGTAAAAAGAAAAAGTCCAGATCAAATTTGCAATCAGCATCAAACTTGATCCGACACAAACCGCTCGCAAAAACAATCAATTCTTCCCAAAGAAAAAAGAAAAACAGAAGTTGCCGAAAGTAATTCGTAGACGATGAATTGGCACCGTAATGATTAACGACTCGGGGAACAAACTACAAAAGTTTTCGAGAAAACTCATCAACAAAGCCAAAGAAATGGATGAAACTAGAACAGAATATTCTATTCACAACCCAAAAAAGTCTCCCCAACGAACCAGAAAAACCGTGGCCTTCCATGGCTTTTGTGATCGGCTGATCAACTGAATCAACCACTATTCAGTAAGTCGAGATACCCAATTTCCATTGACAAAACCAAGATTAAACCAGAAGGACCACCTTGGAAGCACTAAGCTAACCGAGTTCACAAGAAATGGAGAATTCAAAAACAAGAAAAAAAACAAACAGGAAATGGAAGGTAAGGAATGACTTACTGTTGAAGCAATTGACGAAACAAAGATTTGGTCCCGACCTCCTCCGAATCCGCGCCTAGCATGACGAAGAGTGATGAAGGATCTCTCCGTCAGTAGAGAAATTCCACAGCACGCGCTCTTAATCTCTGTAGAAAACGGAAGCTGCGGTGCGCAAAAGCAGATCAACACTGAAAATCGGATTTGGATTCGGATGATAGAGAGAGAGAGAGAGAGTCTTGAGAGAGAAAATGAAGAAGTAGAGAGAGAGAGAGAGAGAGAGAGAGAGAGAGACGATGGAGAAAAGAAAGGAGAAGAAAGGTATTTGAAAGCGAGCGGTGAATAAATTTTGGTGAGAAGCGTACATATTACCACGCGCTAGATTTCAGTAGATTCTGTCCGCTTCCCGTTGCGTTGAGGATGTGTTGAATTACTCAGATTTTACGGTTTGGCCCCGCAAAAATGCTGATTTGTTTCATTTACGTCCCTACTTTTGCAGGACCTTCAATTCTTTCCACCTTTTTTCTCGGCCAACTTCAATTATTTCCACTGAAGTCCGACAACAGGCACAGCATTTTTTTTAAAAACTAGAATGTAATAAATAGCCCTCATTTTGCAAATATTCCTTTTTTGACTTTTATTCTTTGGGTGTTCTAGATAATTCAATATCAACTGTTTAAACTTGTTGACTTTCTTTGATGTCTAGAGTTGGAAACTTTTATTGTTTGACTAGTGGATCCACATGCCTCTAGTACAAAATTGGGATAATCAGAGGCTAATTGAGATATTAAATTTAGTTCAAGTGACCGTTTTAGCTAGCTACGGAATCACGTTGAAAATTCATTTCCATAAAAAAAGAGGCCGAAACTATAACTCCACTCCAACAAATCCAACATTGCCCGTGAAATTCCAAAAATTCATCTACTAACGATGTTCCTGATAAAAGCCCGCGGATTCATGCATCGAATTTTGTGATCAAGCCGTCTTTAGGGACTACCATCGCTCGAAATGAACGAGTGAATTGGGAGAGATCTCGCTCGGACGGCGACACTTTTCTTACCAAGAGAGGAAAACGGGACACGAGATTTTATTGATGTAACATCGCATCTCTCGGTATTAAAGTGCACGCAGGATATCGTGCATTAATTATGCATTAAAACGTTGGATTAGCTTAAACAAATCATCGTCGATGGGTGTAAAGCCGCTGATATGGTAATTAAAATTGGCCAATCTCCAGAAATGAATGGAAGGAAAAATCGTTTAAAATGTCCTAAACTTATTGCACTTTTGCCAATTCAGTCATGAATCTTTTAATTGTGCCAATTGAGTCATAAACCTTTTCGTGTTTTCCCATTAAGTCTATTTGGTTAATTTTGACCGGAAATCGCCGACGTGGAGGTCGGCTGTCCTACGTGGCACAGCCTTACTAAGAAAATAAGGTTTATGACTGAACTGACGAAAGCGCGATAAACTTAGGACATTTTGGAAAGTTCAATGCAAAGAAACTCATCCATATATAGATTTAGGACATTTTGGTCAGATGCTACGTCGAGCTTACGCCCGAAGGGCCGCCATTAGCACTTGAATCATTCACCTCGACCGTGCATGAGTCTTTGGTTTTCGCGTACCAGGAAAAGTCATGCTCCTTCGAGATATCGTACGTAGAAGACGAGGTCAATCAAAGAACTTTTAAACGAAAGGATGGAGCGTGAATATCTGCAGTGTGCATCAAGGAATCGGTCCCTGGAATTGAAAACAAGATGTGACAATGGAATGTAAACCCAATAATTTCTGCAAGAATATAATCCGGATCTTATTAAATTGGGTTTATTATTATTAATTAAAGAGTGCTTCTCCGGTCATTAGATGCAGGGATATATAGCATAGATATGAAGCAATAGCGAGAATCGTTTGGCACTCGTTCTCGGTTTGGATTGCGAGTGAGCATAGTTCCAAGGTAGAATCGGGAATCGGACCGGTTCCCACCGGTCCGATTTCAAGTTCTGAGGTATGCAGGGTAGATTCCAAGTTACAAAAATTGGAGAACCGGTTCCGACGAGCAGGTTCTAGGAAGAACTTGAAATAAGTTTTCGTGTTTGTTTTTATTTTATGTTTTCTCGCGATACTACAGTATTCCATGGCCTCTGATGATGAGTGTGTGATTTAGAACCACTTGTCTGAGCTTCCATTTCCGGCGATATCCATGACTAATACTTTTACTTTGTTAACGTTTCATATTTTTCGTATGTCTAAATAAAACTTATGGTTAGTGGATTGTAGCAGCAAATAGTAGTCATTAGAGGTGATGATTCACTACAATCATTCAATTAAGAGTAGAGGAGGAACCTGAGTGATCTTAGAATTGACCATGAAACCTGTGACATGGTAGGTTTCAAGTTCCAAGATATACATGTAGGTTTCAAGTTCTTCAAGTTCTAAAAGTTGAGAAACTTATTCCGACAGGTAAGTCAAGGTAAACCCTGAAACTGCTCACCTCTAGTTTGGATAGAGCATTTCGGCTTGATGATTAAGCTCGTGTTGTGCCAAGTTTTTTAGGCAGGGATTGCCTCAACAAGCACTTTCCTTCTCAAGACTTCGAGTGAAGTGAAATGACTTTTTACTTGACGGGAGGGTGGGATAAGTATATTTCTAGACCCGGCCAGGCCATACTTTCAAGATTGTTTTCGGTTAAGCCCGATTAGGACCATCTATGGATAGTCTGGCTATGGATGAGTATGAGTATGCTTTTATTTATGAGTTAGCCTCGTTTAGCATAGATTCTTAGCAAGCGAGTCATTGTCATCGGAAAGAGAATTAGTTCTCACATGGATGCCAATTGCTTTTGTGTTATTCTTGAAGTGTGCTTGAACATCAATGCCAACACTACAAACGTATTCGAGTGCCGTGACATTTAAAGTAGACTTAATCATCGGCTTGAACTAACAGTCAATTGAGTCCATATCAGGCTCAAATTATAAATGGGCAAAGCTTGAAAAGGTAGTGAGGACCATGAAATTTGCAATCAAGAAATGATAACTAAATAGTAAAGTGGCTGCAAAATCCCACGGATGACAGGAATATGTGCTCATCAAGTTGCTTATGGTTGATACTTCATCACATTTATGGACGGATCTAGAGAGGGTTGTAAGGGCCCTGCCCCTCCTCCCCACTAGGGGTGAACAAGACGCATCGATCGAACCGGAAATCGCCCGAATCGGACATAACTTATTTAGTCCGGTTCTCGGGTGCATTGGTCTAGTTCTCGATTCCATAAAATTGAAACCAGTAATTTTCGATCATGTTCCCGGTTTCGGGGGGAACCGGACCGCCCGGACCATATCGATTCTTTTTATTTATTTATCTATTTCTTAAATGTAAACATAATAATTCACCGGTTATTTTCTTTCTTTCTTGAATGTAAACTTAATTTTAATCAATACATTAAAAATTAAAGTCCGTGTTGTTCATCCCTACTAATGATCCACCAATTCCCTTGGCCTGCCTGGGAATCGGACCGGTCTGTCTGGTCCGTCCCATGATCATCCGGTCCAATTCTCGGTTCTTGGGTGGAACCGGACACCGCACCCAAAAACAACTTTTAAATCTATTCTTAGATCCCGTCATTTTTTAAAGTTCCACGTGTTCGTCCATAAACCTTGGCCCCACTAAAACTTTGAAATTTCTTGACATAACTTGCAGTAACGGTGCTTCTAATTGTGAAATATGAGGAATGACGATTAATTATTTTCAATTTGAGAAATAATTTTCTTTGGTGAAGGTGAAATGTTTGAATTTGACCACTAGGTCTATCTCATTCTGGGCAACACCGATTTCCATTAAAAACTCACGCTATCAGCTTATTATAAGAGATTCTTAAGAAAATAGTTACAACGTATAGATCGCCCTCAAAAATCAAAAGCTAGTGATGGAGGGGAAAAAGAGTTAAGAGCAACATCATCCATCAAAAGACTATTGAGGTAGTCACAATCCTACTCCAAGTCCCGGCCCGACCACAGTGAAAAAAGACCACAAGATCAAGGAAATATTACCCAATCAGTCATAAACATATTGTACGGGTGCCAATTCAGTCATAAACTTTTCAATTTACCAATTTAGTCCTGAAACCTTTTCGTGAGATTCCAACGTAGCCCTTCCGGCCAATTTTCATCGGAAATAGCTGACGTGGCGGTCCGGTCATCGCCGGACCGTTGAAAATGCAGAGGAGTTGTTTTTCTCTTTCACGGATCGGTCGTCACTTACAAAAGAGGCTAGTGCTCTCGAGTTCTATTGGCTTACGGCAGTCCACGGAGTGATCATTTGGAAAATGTACGCGACAAGATGGAGAATTGATTGGCAATAAAGTAACATCCATTGAGTTTTCCAATGGAAAAATGTAGGCATGTAGTGTCTTGAAAGCAAAGAAAGAGAATATTCTACTGGTATAAGAATGAAACGGAAGGGAAGGTGGTTGAATGACCTTTATCGCACCCATCATCCGAATTACCTGTACGAGATTCAATTTTCCTTTTTAGGATTCACTAGAACTACATGAGAAATTAATCTAGTAACAACATCAGCAATGCCCGACAAAAGTAGCGGTAGTTAAGTTTGTGAAAGGGTGGAGACTAAATCTCAGATTACAACTTTATATTAAGGCTTCGTTCGTTTCTTGAAAAACAACTTTCAGGAAAATATTTTTCTGATTTTCCGACTCGTTTTAAAAAAAAATAGATGAGTTAAGGAAAACACTTTCCACTCATGAAAAAAAACACCTTCAAAAGTGGGGAAAATGACTTTCTCTTTTTTGAAGAGAGGACATCATTTTCCCTCGTCTTTCCTCCATCCATTTCTTCACCTTCATTTCTTTTTTAAATATTTTTAAAAAAATTCATAAATTTTTTATTTTTATTAAAAATTTATTTTGTCCTTTTCTTTTTTCTTCTTCCTTGGCCGGGCGTCGATCACGGCGATGACCGTGCCCGAGGGCCGTGAGCTCGAGACTCGCCAGATCCCAGCAGACTCGCTGTCCTAGAATCAAGCGATACAGGCGATTCTTTACGAAAATATCTTTCAAATTATCCATTTTGTTGTAACAAACGCGAAAAAACAAACACAGAATATAAGGATTTACGTGGTTCGATCAAGGTGATCTACATCCACGGGCGAGGCAAAAGAAGATTCCACTATGAAACGAAGAGAGTACTGATTACAACCCTAGCAACAATATAAAAAGGACCCCCCAAAAAATTTTCTTGAGGGCGTAGCCCTCGAACCTCCATAGAGATCTGTTCGTAACCCCATAGAGATTTATTTGCTTGCTCCGGGTTGGGCCTATCAGCCCAACCCTCCGTGTCACGAACTAAATCACAATTTTCTCTTCACTTTTGGGGCCACACAAAAAATATGTCGGGACGGGTGATGAACCGGGCCAAGTACATAAATTTCAAGAAATATTTAACACATTTCTTACAAAACAAACGGGCCTTAGGTCACTTTTGTTTTGTTGAAAACTTCGTGATAAAGAAAAATATCTTTATGAAATCACTTTGAAGGAAAATGATTAGTTTTTTCATTTGTTTTGGTAGTTTAAAGAAAGTGATTTCCTTTATGGTAGAAGAGAGAAGTCGTTTTCCTCCCATATAAGCTCGTTGTTTTCGATCCATGGAAAACGTTTTACGTAGATCAATTAGTTTTTCGTCCGCAAAACACCAGAAGTATAAAAGTAAATTCTGAAAACAGTTTTCATTCAAACAAATAGACCCTCAATAATAATAGTTAGAAGTACAATTTTTTCACTGAAATTGGTCGGAAGAAGCTATAAGGAACTTAGGATACGGGAACGAGAAAATTTCTCCACCTTCCTAACATTGCCCCTCTCTTCAAGCGTCGAATTAGTGTTGGAGAAATTTGGTTCACGTGCATCCAATTCGCCAATAGATTACATTGTTAGACCCTCGCATGATCATATGATTCATTAAACTTAGTGAACTACTTGCACGCACAATGAATTTACCCAACAAAAATACCTAAACTGCGCCTCCAACCCCAACGGCTCTATCCACCCTTGATTATATGTCCTTAGTCGGTTGATTCATTAAAAGACATTACCTAAAAAAATAAAGGAGCGGCCAGGATGCTCTTGACATACGATGGACGTTGATCTTGGAAAAATATATCGATAGTTTAATTTTATCCTCAAATTGGATAGACCTATAAGGACCAAAAAATATTGATTTGGAAGCCTTTTGATCTTTGGTGCGAACGACTTAATTTTTTGTGTGCCTGGAATATCACTAAGAAATATCTCAGAAAAGAGAAAAAGAAGAAGAAGAAGCAACACATAGAATGATTCGAACCAACTCAAGCATATTCGATTGGATAAGAACCTTCCTGGGCAGACACGGCGGGTGGAAAATTAGAAAAGTTGGAACCAAACTGAAAGCGATGCGAAGACTTCTGACAATTGGGCCCCCTTTGAAACCGATTTCGTTGGTCCGGGGTCAAATTGAGAATTGTTTTGGTCGCATGGTGAGTCTTTTTTTTTACTAGAAAGATAGTTTCATTCCATCAAAACAGATCAAATATTACAAGGAGGAAAAGGAGCCTACATTAAGATGATTGATGAAAGAATAAGTCTTTTGAGCAAACAACAGATGTACAACTTTTAATGCCCGCAAATACGTCAAAGTAGAGGGGTAGCTTTTTAATTAAGAAGAAATTGCAGCTGTATTTACTTTGTTTCGAAAACATCGTCCAATCTCCGTAGACGGCTTTTGTCTTTTGTACGGCATACATAGCCAGATAGTTTATTTTTCACTAGACAATGAGAATATTCTTTTTACTGCCGTATAATCCGTTGACATCCTTAAATTATTTTATGTATCTCATAGTAGAGCAAGCGTTGCAAAGTCATTTAATATGTCAAAAAAAAAAAAAAGATTGACTTCAAATAGGGGTGATCGGTTCCAAAATGGGTAGGTTCCAGACTTGGAACCTAGAACCTACCCTGTTTTTTGGAATCGGTTCTAGAACTTACTCTGTGTTTCCGATCTAATTTCAGGGTCTACTCAAGAACCTATTCTGTTTCCTTTTTTTTTAATTTCATTTTTTACAACAAAATAATATGAACACCAAAACAGCTCAAAGTAAAAGATAATGAACATAAATCCCTATCCGCCAAACACGTTGTCGCGTACAACTATAAATGATAAAAAGTTCAAACACTTAACGTAAAAAATATATTATAAAACTCTGTCCCCATTCATCAAAATAAAATCTTAAACTCCATTCTCCATTCATCCATAAAAATATTGCTCCAAAGAATAGAGAGAGCCGACAAAGATTGGAGAAGAAACAAATTAGGCGAGGCAGAGTTAGGCTTAGCTTAGAGAAATTATGTTATTGTTACTGTAGCTAAAAACCGATTCCAAAACCTGTTCAGTTCCCTGGTGGGTCTTCACTTGGAACCGGGAACCGGACCGATTTTTCGGGCAGTCCGATCCGGTTCTCGATTCTACCCTTTCCGGTTGCACACCCCTAATTTCGAGTTATCTCAACAAATGGATAGTCAATTTTTGCAAAATGAGTGAGATTAGTTAATCTTTAGGTAGAGAAGTGGGTCCTTGGATTGTGCTATAAAATTAAGTTGTTAGTTTTCTTATTATTTCGTAAATGTTAATTTTAAAAGGAATAAAAATCGAGTCAATTGAGCGGTTTGGCTTAATACGTGGAAGACAATTATCAATTTCATTCTTTGTTGTGTTGACGGCCCGCTTGTTATGTTTTCGATTTCTCGTTATATTATTTACTAAGTTTCCAAAAAAAATATGTCAATTTACACGTTGATATTTATATCATGAAACATAAGATATTCCAGATAAAAAAAAAGTCAAAGTGCGTGACACGCAAGAATTTAGTCGAGCAAAATGTTTAAAGTAAAATTCAATTCAGACATATCAGGTTTGACCAGCTATGTTAAGACTGAAAAATTCACAGAAAATTTCATATTCTTTTAGTACGCACTTCGAGGAATAATTTCCTTATGAGAATCACGTATGCGTTCATAATTTTGGTCCCGTTTGGTTCGGCATTTCAAATGAGCTTTGGGGCAAAGTCCATTGGGCAAATGCAAATGTTGTTTGGCTACTTTTTTTACTTACTTTGGGGAGATGCAATTGCATATCAAATGCTCTCCAAAAACCTTTAACCCAAAGTACCTTTGGAGGTACTTTGGGAAGTTGCATTTCGAAAATGCAACTACAATTTTTTATTTTATTTTTTCTTTTTTTTCTCATCCTTCCTCCACCGGCCGCCGTCGCTGGTCATCGGTCGCCCGCCGGAGATTGTTTTTTTTTTTTCCTAATTTTAAACAAATTAAAGTTAAAAAATTTTAAATTGGGATACCAAATATTAAAAGTTTATCAAACAGTATTTTTCTCAAAATTGCATCTAAATGCACTTTTCAATTACAATTTACCAAACAGTACTTGCATTTCACCAAACCCGTTTAGCTCAAAGGTATTTGCATTTTTTCAAAGTCCCTTGACCAATTATTGAACCCAACGGGCCCTTTCTCCTTGACTCTCTCTATCGACGGCATTTGGATCAGCCGCACAGTTCCACCCCTCCACCATACCGACGCGTGTCCACAATCATGGGGGCGCTCGACACGTGGACGTATCCTAGCGGCGCTGATGCCCATAATGGGCGGAGGAGCTCTCTGATCCGACACTCAATGATATGCACGAATAGGGCCTGGCAATCGCGCTGTCTGGGCGCCACGTGGGAGATCGGACGGCCGGGAATGCCGTCGCGTCATGCCGTGAGCTGGACGAGACACGCTCCAGTGTCGACATGGCGAGTGGCGATTGGGCCAAAGGAAGAGGGGGGTTTCCGTGAATCGAACGAAAAGCAAATGATTGAGCTTTTGATTGTTGAGGATAATTCAAAAATAATGGAATCATGTCATCGAAATTCAAAAAAGGCTCGACAAATATCATTTTCAATCGGATTCTGGGCATTCGTGTTTCCGTCCGGTATTGACAATTTGGAAAGTTTTGGTTTCTTTCTAACTCAAATTGGAGTGTTGCGCATTCAAGTTTCGAAAAATCCTCGGATAAGGTTTGGTGGCCTACAAAGATTTTTTTGACTTTGCTAAGGTTTTGCTGTTCATAAAAGCATGCCTGGTTCCGACAAGACAATACCCCGCTTTGGATGAAGTCCTCAAGGTGAAGAAGCAAATCCGTAAGTTCAAAAAAGGTGGTTTGGTTTCCGGGACAAATCATCCCGCTTTGGGCCTCAGCCTAGCTAAGTTTGATACACGTAGAGGATACAATGATGCATCAATCATTTACTGAAATTCATTAACTTACGTGACGTCATTATTCATCAATGGGGCTAGCGAAGATCTCCGGTTCCGATCCAATGTTCGACATGCCTAATTGATATGGTCTATCGAAGACAAGGATTTTTGTTGACAAGCGTTTAGCATGTAACCATATGAAAACCATTATACTGTTTCATATTGCCGCTATTTTGATCGTGTTATTTGTGATCAAGTTTTAAATACACACAATAAACCTTTTATTAAGTTAGTTGGCAAGTGTTGTGGGGTAGGTATGAAATATGGCATATGAGGCCGCGAGTACGTGAGTGGTGCCACTTAACTATAAGATCTCAAGGGGCTAATCATGATGAAGTTCCGGACTTTTGAGCCATGCTGCGTCGTATAAACAATGTAGTGCTTCGCACAATAGTTCAACTAACCGAAGAAGGAATGTTTCGTAAGGTGTACAGTTTGTCTGCAGTAGTACAACCGACGTTCATCATTTGTTGATCTGAGTGTTTATAGTTTGAAAAGTCGAACAACTATCCAAATCAATTGAGAATGTGTAAAGAAAACATCACCAACAAAGTAAAGCACGACTCTGCTGTTGTCTAATCACGTGCCGCCCTTCTTCTCTCAATGAGTGGCGAGGAAAAACAACAACAACAACAACAAAAAGAAAAAAAAGAGAGGGCAAAATCGAAAAACAGAGTGCACTAAACCACCAAGCCAAAAGGCCCAGCCACAATGGAAATGGAGATTGCAGGAGGGAGGCCCATCCTAATCAATACCACTGACACAGCAAGGGGAAAACAAAACCCTAACGTAACTTAATACCTTGGGCCAACGATCATGCTTACCTAAAATGGATTTCCCATTCGTAAAATAAATAGAAAAAAGCTCACTCGAAGTATTTACATGCACAAACATTTTCATAAGTCGATTAAGAAAGCAATTCTAAGCGAATTATCTCTTGGGCCTTGATCAATGGGAAGGGACGTGGTAATACTTGCCCTTGCACATGCACCGGTAGACCACCGGGCACGACTCGGTCGAGCACCTGTAGCTCACTATCACCCTCTTGCACGGCACGCACGGCCCGCATGCATGCGAGCAGTCCGGTAAGCTCGACCCCGTCGGGAACAACTCCGTCCCGACTGCTTCCTTCGTCTTTTCCTACACAAGACAAACGTCGAAGACATGAAAGAAGATAATTGCGTAATCACTCCTCTGTGTGCATGCCGTTTTATGTCAAAACTAAAAGATGAGATGATTACGCAACTTCTATTGGATCAGTGATTCGGTGACATTTATGATAACTTGTTTAGTATCCATGCACTCCTATGACGGCCGTTTTCTAAAAACTTTAGTACTCAACGTCATGTATCTAATGAAATTCCGAAGTAAGACACGGTGTTTATGTAGATAACGCACCTTCGTGATGTTGTCGACATGGCCTCCATTGACGTCCGCCTGTTCGCGGGAGCTCGCTACAATGAATCGAATTGAGAAGGAGAGGGTGAGATCGCTTCATAAAATCACGGGGCGATCGCACGCCGTCGCTAAAACAAGACGTATCGCAGTTTCAATCTAGGAAAGGCGCGTTTGAACATATCAAAACTTGGGCGAGACATGGTCGCGAGTTTTCTAAACTACAGGAGAGTATGACGGATGCACTTACAAGGATGAGGATCCATCCGAAGTCCGTCGCAACCCGACATCGCTGCCGACAATAGGAGAAGAATGGTGAAAGCAACGTGGGCTCCAAATGGAAAGATCTTCGACATCTGAACTGCCTCTTGTTCTTAAGCAAAGAGAGGGATGCGGGTTGGGGGGGGGGGGGTTTAAGGACGAGGAGGTGGTAACAACATTATATATGTGGGCAGGGGGGTGGGTGTTATAAATGAGGAAGCAGAGGGACGAGGACACCTGATGGAACTCACATGATCCACGGCCATCTTTTCAAGATCTCGAATGGGTCCGTGAGCGAGTCACCCGAAAATTGGGTTACCAATTTAATAGAAGAGTTCACATAAGTTCGGTAGTAATGACTCCAAGAAAGTGTGATTTTCCTTCAAGAAAGTGTGATTTTCCTTTAAGAAATGATTGCGTGACTGTCCATAATCCACTGTGAGATTATCAATTTGTTCCGAGCCACAAATAATTAGAAATTATTATGGGATTCACTCTTTCAAAATTTGGTGGCCCATAACATGATGTTACTCTCATGATCATCTAAGAACTGTTATGGTAGCAAAGCCATTTTTTCTTTCGTATTGGTTGTAATTAGTGTATATGCATTAACGAGAGATGCAGACAATTCAAGAAGATCGAGTTGGGCGATGTCCTTATATTGCTCGGTCTATCTTTTCTTTTGGTGATACGTACATAATTTGTACCTTAAGAGGATGAATTTATACCAAGGGGAATGAAATGAATTCTTTGCGAGGACTGTATCCTCACATAGATCGGGAAAAATTGTTCAAAAAGTTCTAAACCTATTGTACGGCCGCCAATTCAATCTTAAAACTTTATGACTTGGATAATGTAGTCATAAACCTTTTGAGGATTTTTAAGTGTGGTTCATCTGGTCAATTTTGGTCAGAAATCACTCGCATGACGGTCCATTCCACGCCGACTATTCTACATGGCACGACCAGTGACTGACGTGGACAATCTTAAATGAAACGATGTCGTCTTTGCAATTTTTATTTTTTTAATTATTTAGATTTTTTTTCCTTTCCCTTTCTTTATTTTCTCTTTGTTCTTTTTTCTATTTTTTCCTTCTCTAGTACTCATCTTCTTCTCTCAAAAATAATAAAAGAAAAGAAGAAAATATAAAATCTTTTAGAACAACATCGTTTTGAGTGGAGTTGGACATATCATATTCGCCGGTCGTGCCACATAGAACGATCGGTGATGACTGGACCGCCTCGTCAGCGATTTTCGACCTACATTGGTCGAACATACTATGTTGAATAATCATGAATGTTATTTGGTGAACGGAATTTACTTTGGAAAGCTATGAAGCATGCGGAAAAATTTCATACCATGATATCTCAATATCACTTCTAGATTTTGACTAAGGTCTTGTTTGGTAATGATTCTGATTCTCAAATTCTCAAATTCTGTTCTTGGAAATAGGTTTGGAGCAAAAATAAGAATAAAATAATAGTTGATTCTTTGTTCTAGAATCACTTTTGAGAAACAAGACCAACAAAGTGAGAATGATCAGGGAAGGCTCTCACTTTGTTTCGGCCATCTGCCGCCGACCATCGCCAGAGAAAAAGGAAAAGAAAATAGACAATAAAATTAATGTAAAAAAAATACATTTTTAAAAAATAAAAAATAAAATTTTTTTAAAAAATTTAAAAATTTTGCATTAGATTTGTATTGCATGAAAGTGTTTTAGCAATATCATTTTTCTTAACAAATTATAAGAAATAAATATTTCATGATTTGGTTAAATATAGAACTGTTTAAGTAATACGGGTCGGGTCGGGTCGGGTCGGGTATGGGTCGGGTATGAGTTGGGTCGTTAAACTTGTACTGCATAAAAATAGGTCAAAATGGGTTAAATGTGTCAATATGGGTAGAACCATATTCGACTAGACCCGACCCACCAGTTTGACACCTCTACTTGTCATTCAATTCCATGACTTTGTGTTTCCGACTTTTATAATCTTGTTTTTTAAATACTTTGCAACATTTATGTTTATCGTAGCAAGCAATTTAACTTCAAACTTCGTAGAGCAGTACCATTGAGCTTATGTTCAATCCGTCTCTACATGATTAGCACCATCATAGAACAGTTTAGGGGTAATTCAAACTTTTTTCATAAGCTAATTTAAGGATAAATTCGTGGCTAAAATTTAAGTGCAAATGGCCCATTGAGCTTATGTTCTTCCTTAAGGATCTTGCATATGTCTTCATACTCCACGAAATAAATAGACTAATTATGGATTATACATGATATGCATTCATTTTATTAGTGATGCTATATAGGTTGACTTTATAGTGACAAGACGTAATTATTTGACTTAAATGAAAAAGAATCGGGAAGAAAAATGATTTCCGGAAATAAAAATTTTGTATAGTTACCAAACGCATTTCTGTTCCGGAACATAAATTTTGTGCAGTTACCAAACGCGTTTTGATTCTCTAAAACTCGTCCAGGAACAGAATAAAAAAAAAATCATTTCTGATTGAATCAGAATCGTTGTCAAACATATCCTAAGAGAACAAGTTTTCGATGGATCAAAGCCGGTGAACAGTATCTTTAGACATCGGTAACGCTAAGTGTCTCGCTAAGGAGATGTAAGTTTGTAAGACAAGTACGGGATGTCCTAAACTGTCGTGAGAAGTGTCCAAAAAATGCTTGAGTTGCAACATAAGGGGGAGGCCATGGGGGGTGGCATATAAGGAAGTTCACGTGGATAAAGTTGAAAAGGGGACGACCGGCGAGACACAAGACGTGATCTGTCAAATAGCAATTGAAGAAGAGGCAAAAAAACCAAGCCAATGTCACAAACGTGAACATCAGTCCTCCTCGTAAATGAACTTCAATTTTGACCACAAAAAAAAAAAAAAGAACTTCAAGCTCTTCCCAGCCAATGCACCTGCGTTCAAGTCCTTTTAAGAGGAATATATATGTGTGTTTGTGTGTGATCCGGTCCAGAGACGGGGCGGAGATTTGTACGACCCCATGTACCAATTAAGGTCCAGACCTTTCGCCTGAATAGACAGCTCTGACTCAGAGCAATTTGCTCGCAGTTGATGGGATTCGAACGGGTGATGTTTAGATTTCTCGAATGGGTCGTAATTCAACGTATCCGGGTTGGCTACATACAAGTATTCTTTTCTTAGTGTGCGAGTTGAGAGAAGATGAACAAGTTGGAGCCAATTTGATGGCCGATGAATAAGATGATAAGCGGACGAGAGAGAACCGACGATAATAATGATAATCTACTTAAAACACAAAACTAACGTATTAGTGGTCTAGAGACATGTCCTTAACTTATCACAACAACAACAATCAAATAGTAAATAAATAATGTTTTCCTTACTATGCTTAAGAAATGTTCCAATAATACTTAGGAAAAGTACTTTATCCTATTGCATTGGTACCAATTCAATTATAAACCTTTCTAATAGACCAATTTAGTCCTAAATCATTTTACATTTTGCCAATAAGTCCGTCCGGCCAATTTTGGACGAAAATCACTGATATAAAGTCCGTTTGTCCTACGTGACATGACCGGTGCTGACATTGACAAGCATTATAATTTTTAAATAATTTTACTAAATTTTTAAGTATTCTTTCTTTTTCTTTGTTTTTTTACGACTTCGGCCGGTGAGGGTCGCTGGCCCTCACTTGTGGGAAGGAAAGAACAGAAAAAGAAAAGAAGAAAAGGGAAAAAAAAACTAATAAAAAGATTCAGAAAAACTAAAAAACTTGATCGCGTCAGTGCCAGCCATGCCACGTAGGACGACCAAAGTCAATGTCAGCGATTTCTGGCCAAAATTGGCCAGATGGCCTACATTGATATATCATTAAAATGTTTAGGGTACCAATACAATATGTCTAAAACTTTTTTGAAGCTTGAGTTTGAAAGAGAAGTGCGGAAACCACGAAATGGAGGAGTCCTCGAGAAGAACGTCGAAACTTCATTGGAAAGCAAGTGTAACATCAAAATAGGATGTTTGTTGCTAAATCCTCGAATGCATGTTGCTTGCATCTTCTCCATAAACAATGTCAATCGATCCTCTCGATCTATTCTAGTTTCTTCTTTTTTTAGCTCAATATACGACGCGACTTCGTCTTAGGCTTCTTAACTTTCGTCGCTTTAGCTTTTTTTGGGATGGTTATATATCGGGAACTGTTCGTAATTTCTCTGTTCCGGCTTCCGGGGATTGTGTTCTTTCTTTGATGCGACAGTGTTCGTGATTTCCTGCACCAACTCAAATTTCCATTTTGATACTTATGAGTTTACCTGCTTTGTTTGTCGATCACGATCTCAAGCTTATTTACGGATAAAATGGAGTTTATAGCTCAGCGATCCTCGAGCAATTGTTGTATCTTTAGCTCGAAACTGCATAGTTTTATTGAACCGGCTTATTAACTTTCTGTTGGTTTTGCGTTTTTAGGACGGCAACATGAACTCGGGCCTAACATGTTTGTTCTGGATTCCTCCGTCGTTGTTTTGGTCGCGTGCATCTCGTATGGTGCGATAGTTTACATGAGTTGATGCACCAAAACGATTTTGATTTTGATGCTTCTTACTTTGTCTGCTGTGTGTATCCACTGCAACGAGTGTGGTTAAAACCACGATCCAGCTCGTGCAAGTTTAAGAGCAAAACCAAGGAAAACGTGTCGAATCGGAGTAAAATGGTTCGGTGAGTGGGATCGTCTTGAAATTGCGAGTTGACTCACTCTGGACCGCTCGCTGGGTTCAATTTCTCGGTCTTGTTTAGCCTACGGACTTCTTCAACGTCCATGGTGGGACTGAGTCACTGAAACACGGCTGGCCCAAGAAGGACATTATTGAAAGCCAATGACTAATATACTTTGAGTTCAGTCTTAATTCTTCGCGTAAATTCTTATATATACGTCATTATTTCGTCAAAGACTTTCCGGCTTCTCAATCTAAATCCTGGCTTCATTACTGAAATCATGTTTTGATTGTCTTGGCCGTGGACCAGGGCCGGTTTTTGCATCTCTCTTTCAAGCATCAGCAACGTTAAAAAAAGATAATAAAAAAAATGGATAGTTAGGTCGGGTGTGCGTCGCTGGAAAGGGGAGAGGTCAGTATGAAATGAAGGTGGACTGAACTGCGGTGGTCCAATGAGAAGAGGACGGATCTCCAATCAACAGGAGTTTTTTAATTTCAGTATTAGTTAGATCTGTTGGAGGCGAGAACTGGTCCGAGAGATCTCAGTTCCGGGTTGTGTTTCACTCGATAAAATAACAAGGCATTAGGTGTCATAGGACAAGCAGACCAGGTCGAGGATGTCGCATGACTCATCGTCCGACCCCGTTTGAACCACTGGTCAACTGTTCCCAAGAGATTCCCCTGGAGTAATGGCGAGCACAATGACACCTTAACCCCAATGACCAAAGTTACCTGGTTTCAACTAGACCTGTTTTTCAACCCCCCCAAAAAAAAGGCCAAAAAAAAAAAAAAAAGACATGTCAAAATGAGTCTTTAAATTCATTTCTCAACCCATATATGATGTTTGACCAAAAAAAAAAACCATAAATGATGGGCTGAATTGTTATATGTGTTAATTATATTCAGTAAATTGGTTTAAACATAATATGAGTGTTAAATAAGTCACAAATGAGTTTACAATTTACCCAACGTACCTCCATAACTCTCTCTTCATTCTCTCAGGTGCTCACTAACTCCGCACTTCACATCAGTTTGGGTATCACATTTTCTCGATTGGGTTAAATATAGAAATATTTTAAAAATATTTGGTCGGGTTGGGTATACGTCGCTAAATTTTCATTGCATGAAAAAATGTGTCAAAATAGAGTAAACGAGTCTATTTGGGACGGAATATTTTCGACCCGACCTTCCCATTTGACGGATTTAGTTTCAACACTCGGAGATAGAAGGGTTTTGTTAACGACGGTCCAGAACCATTGCTAAACATACTTGAGATGAAATATGCATAGTGTTTAATGACGGTACTGTTTTGGGTCGTGAAGAGAGGAGGGCATGATGGTCACAACGACGAAGAACATCACGTGAGTTAGGTCAACTCTCGCCTGGCAGAATAGGGGAAGACCGCTCTACGTGCGTTTATTACTTCCGAAGAACCACAGTCCATTTATTAGAGACGAGAGACACACCCCTAACACTCCAATTTAATTCAACTCACCTACCCAAACATTTCAAGAGAGAGAGAGATGGAGGAGAGTGGAGGAACACCCGCACACACTTGGTTGAATCCGTGTGTTCTGGTTCAAGAAGCTGTGAAGGCCATGCTCAGCTGCTTAGGTCTAGTAGAAACAGCACCAGATCATCCTGCTTCTCCTCCACTGAAGCCCCAAGATTCTCCTCCTCCTCCTCCTTCGACGGCACAAGCTTCGGATCCTCCATCCGCCACGCCCGGACTGGATCCGACAGACCCCGTTGAAGCTGATGACCCCCCGGCTACCGGAGAAATGGTCTCTCTCTCTCTCTCTCTCTCTCTCTCTCAAGTATCTTACATCATAAATATGTCATCGGCATTGTCATGCTCAGTGCTCACGAACCGATTTTTCTTTTACATCACGGGACGCTGCGAGAAATATTACGTAGAAAGTTATTTCATGGCATGTGCGTGCTCATTTTGTGCTCTAGCAAAAGATAATGGATTCATTTCGTGTTTAACTGCAGTCAACTATCTCGACTGATGCATAGGGTAGATAAAACCTTTAACCCGACATTGCACATGCGTATTTCCACTTAAATTATACGAGTTTCAATAAATAAAAGTTAAGCATTTTCAGCATTTGCTATTATGTATCATTATATATTCTTCTTTGTCACTCTAACCACCCAGAAAACACCAACTCTATATTTGGCAGAGAAATTTACCTGGGTAACTTCTTCTTCTTTTTTTATTACCGAAGAAGAAGAATTGTATTGCCACTGTGAACAGTCGATGTACATTGTAACGCCGACCTCTTGCTAGATTAGTCGGTGTCATTTGTCGAGCCGAAAATCAAATTATGGTGACCCTGCTAGATATAGTTGGTTCTGTAACTTCTTCATTGAGAACATAACTGATAACCCTATCAATTGACCGAATGGACCCAATTGACAAAGCATCGAAATGTTTCCGACTCAATTGGTAAAATTGAAAGGTTTAGAACTCAATTGGCCAAAGTGTAATGAATTTATGATTTTTTGGACAATTTTCCCAACACAAATTCACTTGTCACGAGCATCATTTTTGTACGCAGGAGGACAATCCGGCCACATTTGTAGCATCTGCAATTACCAAGCCACCGATAAAGCCGGGACCAGGTCCCCAAATTAATTGACCTCCATCCATGGTGGGTGAAGAAGCTCCTTTTAAATTTTTTTTTTTTTCGAAGTCGTCTGTTTTTCCATCTGTTTAATTTGATTCTAAGTGCCAATTATCAATTTGTTGCTTTGCTCTTGTGTTATATATGTGTGTATGACCAAATAGTCATCAACCCCGTAGACATGCTTGCTGTGTAGAACATCACTTTGTTGCAACTTCAACGTATTCATACAGTAGTACTGATCTCTTTCAGTTTCTTAATGTGAATTTGATGCTGTCGCCTCTTTTCTTTACCCGACGGCGTAGTGACATTGAATTTTCGGCCTCGGAGATGAGATTGTGAGCGAACCACTTGGATTTCCCCGGGTAAATTACGGGGTTGCGCGAGGCCGGAGCTAACTTCGTTGCCCTAGTCCATCCATATCCAAGAAATAACATGTGTTCACGTTCATATCTGAGTTAAATTTACATTGCATATCGATTTTTGGGCTAAGGCTGGTTGGGCATTAGAATGTAGGATAACTTTTCTAGGCCCACCCATTTGCACTTTGGGCCTGAGTGGCCCTAAAATTCCAATTTGTCCGCTCTATTTGTACTTTCTTTCAATTGGGCCAGCTTGTGGATCTTCATTTTCTGGCCCAATTACTCTCTCTCTCTCTCTCTCTCTTCTCTTTGGAACTTCTCCATAGACAACTTCAGATAATTGGGGATGTCAATTATTAACATATAACATCAGTTCTAGACCTAAAACTATGATTGTTAACCCCATCGACCAATGACTTATATGGACTAGAGACTCAAGAGGTGCCATCTCCCATCAAACCTATGATCATAGGCGTAAGATCAATTTAATTCGTCACCTAAATCATTTAATGGTTCGATGGCCCTAGAAATTGAATGAACAACTTGTCTTATGTTGGTATTTTTCCAAATTGGCAAACCTAGGATAGGGAAGTTCCTCTATTAGTTCCTCAAGTTCCATCCATTGGAACAAATTCTAGGTGACCCTAACGATGGGAAACGACAGTAGGATAGATCTACGCATGTAATCTCGTGAATCGGCCGCTTGATATAACGGGCCGGGCATAATACGATGATGTCGTCTTCTTTTGTTATATGTAGGAAGCAATGCTCAGAAACAACAGATCCTAATAGTCTGTACTGATTAAGCTAACTCTTGATCCCTACTGAATGACACTTTCCTAATCCTACTTAGTGTAAAAAATTAGGAATCACTGAATCACATTGCATTCAAATATGGCGATCAAGATAATTCCCCCCTTGTAATGGGGCTGTCTCATTCATCAAACTGTAATTCTTTTCTAACTTTTTGGCGGCACTCCGTTTGTTCTTCTTAAGGTCCTTAACAAGATATAGGATCTCGTAAATGGAGGACAGCAATGCCGTAGTGGAGGGAAGCCTGAGGATCTACATGACTTGCCAAGGAGATGTGCGGGGGAAATTACCAAAAAAAGTCCTAAATCTATTCAGCTGTGCTAATTCAGTTATAAACTTTTTAATTTGGCCAATTTAGTCCTAAACCTTTGCAAATTTTCTAATTTAATCCATTTAACCAATTTTGACCGGAAATTGCTGACGCTGACCATTTTTATATGTATTTTACAATCTAATGAATTTTTGTTTATTTTTCTCTTATTTTTCATTGTGGCTGGCAAGGCTCAACCTCATCGTCGTTGGGTGAGGTCGACCTCGCCAGCGGCTGGCTTTGAGAGGGTCGAACCTCGCCAGCCATGGGCAATGCCCGATGTCGCCAGATCCGGTGAGGTTGTGCCTCACCAATGGCAGGCCAGCGACCTCGCCAGCCACAATGAAAAAAGAGAAAATAAAAAAAAATAATAAATTCATAAATTTTTTAAAAAATTTATAAAATTTGTCCACAATGATGTTACAGCGGTGGATGGTTACTTTCGAGTGGTGGAAATTAGCTCGAGTACGTGTGATGTCGATGAAGCTCTCTTCAATGATGCATCTGTCTATGTATCTGAGATTCGCTGCTCACAAAGTTGATATCGGCACTTTGATGAGGCAAGTGTGGAAACCAAAAACATAGTTCTTGAAGCGAGTGCGTCAAACTGGTTGGCGATGGATGATGTGAAAAGGCACTCGCGTTCGAACACCCAATCGACATCTGCAGGATGTCGGACGACGAGATAAGGAGGCAGCGAATAGCGAACTTCCAGATCATGTGAATAGATTCTTGTTTGGACGATGTTTGGGATTAGATTCCTGGGTCGGAAAGAAGAAGCCATCTCTCACGTCATCGTTTAAAAAAAAAAAAAAGAGAGACTTTCTTCGAGAGTGCACATCCGTAATTAAATTGCTACACTCTTCTCAAATCTTTGTTGTATCAGTGATTCATTCCCGCATGAAAATCACTCGACACATTACAGTCAAATGGGACCGTCTTCCTACAACGACTACGACGACGACGAAAACGAAAAATTCTCTAGCGCTTTCCACATCGTAAATAGCATACGAGTATACAAATTTACGAATGGCGACCACAGATGATGTTGATCCTTCGTCGTCCTAAGTACACTTCGATCATTTATATTTGGGTTAATACCACGGAAAACCCCAAACTAATACACTTGCGATAAATTTACCTCAAATTATTTTTTTTACTACAAAAAACTCCAAACTGGTACACTTATGACAAATTTACCCCAAACTGGTGCATCTCTGACAAATTTACCATCCGTTAGTTTTCATTAAACATAACCGTCAAATTGTTGAGTTGGATGGCACATGTCAGTTCACAAGTGTACCGGTTTGAGGTTTTTACGCTCTGTTTGTCACATGAGTATCAATTTGAGGGTTTTTCGTGGTATTAACTCAATTTAACGGAGGGTAAATTTGTTACATGTGTATCAGTTTGGAGTTATTCGTGATCATAAAACTTAGTTTAAGGTAAATTTGTCACAGATGTACCCAATTTAGGATTTTTAGTGGTAAAAAAAATAATTTGAAGTAAATTTATCACAAATATATCAGTTTGAGATTTTTCGTACCCTTTATATTTTGACAGAATGATTTCTCCGTATGCATGAAATTTTTATTTCGACGCATGACATTGCATGGGTCGTACTCGTAGCAAAGCAAGATATAGAGTGGTACGTACGAAGCTATCTTTGTTTGGATTTGGCATTGCCGCGAAATAGATGTAATAGCTTGTTTTAACTTTCAAAATGAATTTTTTTTTTTGGGGTCCCGGAGAATCTGCCAATATGACGCAGCAAGAAAGCAAAACTCGGAACAACTCCAAGAACCTCAAAAATTTCGATTCAATATTGATACTGTGATGATGCTTAATTACAGAGACGGACGTCCTATATAGCGATAGGACTCCTATTGAAAATTGAATAAGTAAAGATAGCATCAAATAAACTGAATCTAACCTAATAAAATAGAATATTTAAAATTAAAGATAATTACGAATTTCCTAAAATAGAAAACTACCAGAAAACCTATCCAGACGACTCCGATATGCCAAAATCCAACGTAAGTCATGACAAAGTGGTGAGTTCGAACCAGACGGCTGTTTCGCTTCAACCGACCAATTTTGAACGCAATCCGAGGTCGTTGGAACCAAAATCAGAAAAACTGTCGAGATTTTCGGCGATCCTGACGATCACGTAATTCTAAATAATCGCACGTCAACTGTTCTACATCATTCCCTCCCTCTGCGGAAGAACTCGCCCTCGAGTTATGATCAAGATAGAGGGGCGTATCAGGAGAATGATACTCAAATAAGTCCGCCACATTAAATGTAGGAGAAATGTTGAGATCATCAGAGAGGTCAACCACATAAGTATTGTCGTTGATCTTCTTCAATATTCGGCAAGGACCAACCTTTTTGTGCTTCAGTTTATTATAAGCACCAACAGGGAATCGCTCCTTTCGCAGAAAAATCATGACCTCATCGCCTACTTCAAAAATCTTCGAACGGTGCCGTTTATCAGCATCTTCTTTATACTTTGAATTCGAAGCAGCTAATTGGCGAGTAACATCTGCTTGGACTTCCTGAATTCTGGTCGCCAAATGCTCTGCCGCGACACTATAGCCTGGAATCTTGGGCAAGGGAACCAAATCCAAAGTATGCTGTGGAGTACGCTCATAGATGATCTCAAAAGGAGATTTTCCAGTGGAACGGTTAATAGTGTTGTTGAAGGCGAACTCAGCAGGAGCCAGATACCGATCCCACTGCTTGGGCACATCACTACAGAGCCATCGAATGATATCTGCCATAGTACGGTTCACAACTTCGGTCTGACTGTCCGTTTGGGGATGAAAAGAGTTGCTATATTGTAAATCCGTCCCAAACAAACACCATAAAGTACGCCAAAAATGGCTTAGAAATTTCGTGCCACGATCAGAAGTGATGGTCTTTGGTACCCCATGCGGACGGATTACCTCACGAAAAAACAAACTTGCCACATGTGAAGCATCCGAAATCTTCTTGCAAGGGATAAAGCGCGCCATCTTGGAGAACCGGTCAACCGCCACGAATACAGAATCGGCACCTCGCTGGGTGCGAGGAAGTCCCAACACGAAATCCATCGAGATATCCACCCACGGACTAGAAGGAACCGGCAAGGGAGTATAGAGGCCAGTGTTCTGAGAATGGCCCTTAGCCGTCTGGCAAATATAACACTTGCCGACAAATCGCCCCACGTCACGCTTCAGTTGTGGCCAATAGTACCGTTCCTCCACTAAGACTACAATCTTATTACGGCCCAAATGTTCGCCAAGAGTACTACCATGAAGCTCTCGAATAAGTTGTTCCCATAAAGAACTTCGAGGAATACATAATCTATTGCCGAAAAATAGGAACCTATCCTAAATTATCATATCGCCATGGGAACCTGCTTCAGAACACTTCTCCAATATAACACCAAAATCATCGTCCTCAGGATAAAGAGAGCAGAGTTGATCAAAACCAACAACATCAGTGCGCATAGTCACGAGTGTTGCAGCACGTTGACTGAGTGCATCCGCCACTTTATTTAAACGGCATTCCTTATGATGAAGTACAAAATTAAACTGCTCCAGAAAGGAAACCCATCGTGCATGCATCCTATTCAAATGCTTCTGACTCTTAATGTATTTAACAGCTTGATTATTAGTATTAAGAACAAACTCTTGCTGGTAAAGATAGGACTGCCAATGCTTTATAGCGCGCACTATAGCATAATATTCTTGCTCATATGTGGACCATCGCCGACGAACTTCATTAAGCTTCTCACTAAAAAAAGCAATAGGCTTACCTTCTTGAGAAAGAACAGCGCCGATTCCCACACCCGAAGCATCGCAGTCCAGCTCGAACACTTTCTCAAAATCTGGAAGTATCAATACCAGGGCTGTTGAGAGCTTTTCTTTGATAAGCTTAAAACTGGCCGAAGCTTCATCACCCCAATGGAATTTGCCTTTCTTTAAGCAATCAGTTATCGGGGCCACGATTGTACTAAAATCTCTAATAAAATGTTGGTAGAACGTCGCAAGGTCATGGAAACTTCGAGCCTCGCCAACATTCTGTGGAACTGGACAATTGCGGATTACTGCCACCTTTTCTGCATCAACATGGAGACCATCCGCTCCAATAATAAAACCCAAGAAAAGAAGTCGCTCGGTCATGAAGCTGCACTTCTTCAAATTAATAAATAATTGATTTTTCTGCAAGGTCAGCAGAACATCCCTCAAGTGCTCTAAGTGCTGTCGTTCGTCCGGACTATAAATGTGAATATCATCGAAGAAAACAACCACGAACTTGCCAATAAAAGATTTGAGTACCTGAGTTATCAAACGCCTAAAAGTACTAGGCACGTTAGTGACTCCAAAAGGCATGACAAGCCATTCGTACAAACCTGCACTCGTTTTAAAGGCTATTTTCCACTCGTCGCCTGGAAGGATGCGAACTTGGTGGTAGCCGCTTCGAAGGTCGATCTTCGTAAAGACCCGTGATCTATCAAGTCTATCCAGCATATCATCAAGCCGGAGAATTGGAAACCTATACTTGACAGTTATCCGATTAATGGCACGGCTGTCAATGCACATACGCATACTGCCATCTTTCTTCGGTGTGAGAAGTGCAGGTACGGCACAAGGACTTTTGTTCTCGCGCAAGAAACCTTTGCAGAGGAGCTCTCCCACCTGCTCTTGTAGAATTTGGTTCTCCTTTAGATTCATCGGGAAATGCGGCAGATTTGGGAGACTGGTACCTGGTAGAAAGTCAATCTCATGTTGGATATCTCTCATAGGAGGTAATCCGTTAGGTAAATCATCCGGCATTACATCATAGAACGCCTTTAGCAATGGCTTAAGGGCTTCAGGAATACGAACCACGGTCTGTTTGTCACTCTTCTCTACAAGCATGTACATCCCTTCACGTTTACGAATATACAACATAACTCCTGCACTTTGCACAACACCAGAACTAGAACCCTGTTTCTTTGGGGCCTGGGGAGTATCACCCCTCGGCTTCAACGTAATTTTGATTTTGTTCAATACAAAAGAATACGTGTTCTCCCAAGCTCGATGTGTAATATCCACGTCATACTGCCATGGTCGCCCTAATAACACATGACATGCATCCATCTTTATAACATCACACATAATAGTATCTTGATACGACTTTCCAATAGCAATAGGTAAACGACATACATGCGTTACCTTAAGCTCAGGTCCTCTTCATGCTCAACGATAGTGGCCATTCTCCGACGGGGATAATCGCTCGAACGGTGGCCCAATTCGTTACACTTATAGCACATGATCGGTTGCGGCTTGGCATAAGGATTCTGGACGTTCGAAGCACGGTTATTTGCCGCGACTGGTTCCTTAGGCATCCCGGCAACACCTCCCGGCGCTCGGTTCGTATCACCGGTTTACTGACTTGAGGAACCTGAAGCATCAATATGCTTTCCTTTTTCGAAGGATCCACGACCTGAATAATGGCTTCCACGAGTATTAGAGGTAGTCCTCTCCAACTGCATCTCGATTTTTCGCGCCATCTCCTGGGCATCTTCAACCGAAAATACACGATGCAAAGAAACACGATCTTGAATGTTCAGTCGCAAGCCGTTTATGTACCTAGCAGTTTGTTGCGCTTCCGATTCAGCTAGGTTATTGCGGGCGGAAAGTCGGAGGAACTCTTCCGTATAGGCTTGGACTGTTTGGTTCGTCTGCTTGCAATTTTGAAATTGCTGAAACAACAACTGCTCATAATCAGTGGGAAGAAACCGTGACTTCAGCATCTATTTCATGCGATTCCACGTTCGGACATGAGTCTTTCCTTGTCGACGTCGGGTTAATTACGTTTGCTCCCACCAAGCCGAAGCACCACCCTTCAGTTTGTACGCAACTAACTTAACTTGTCGATCCTCTTCAATCTCCATGGCGTCAAAAAAATTTCAACTTCCCATAGCCAATCCAGGAAATCTTCGATATTCAAATTCCCGTTGAAGGTTGGTAAATCTACCTTTTACTGATATTGCTCCGGATCCCGCTGATGTCCTCCATAGCGCCGTCCTCCACGGACAAGATCATTCTGGAATCCTCCATTTTGCCGTCCTCTTCGAATAGGCAGGTCTAGAAAATCTTCCTCATCTTCGTCTTCAGAGTCTTCGACATAGTCTACCTGTCTATGTCTGATATTGGCCCCACGGTCCACAACAACTTCGGGATCATGACCGACAGGAAGTCGATCGGCTGGAAGAACGACGGGTTCGAGGTTTGTGGATAAACACTGTATGGCCTCAAGGATTTCTTGAAACCTACGATCAGTTTGATCCACGAACTGGGTGAACTCAGCCCGTGTAATAGGCTCGCTTTCATGGCCCTCAGCAACAGGGAGATTAATGTTCGCGTTATTGACCATCGTCACAGGAGATGCCTGCTCTGATACCAAATGACGCAGCAAGAAAGCAAAACTCGGAACAACTCCAAGAAACTCGAAAATTTCAATTCAATATTGATACTGTGATGATGCTCAGTTATAGAGACGGACGTCCTATATAGCGATAGGACTCCTATTGAAAATCGAATAAGTAAAGATAGTATCAAATAAACTGAATCTAATCTTATCAAACAGAATATTTAAAATTAAAAATAATTACGAATTACCTAAAACAGAAAACTATTAGAAAACCTATATAGACGACTCTGATATGCCAAAATCCATCGTAAGTCACAGCAAAGCAGTGAGTTCGAACCAGATGGCCGTTTCGCTTCAACCGACCAATTTTGAACGCAATCCAAGGTCGTCGGAACCAAAATCAGAAAAACTGCCGAGATTTTCGGCGATCCTGACAATCACGTAATTCTAAATAATCGCACGCCAACTGTTCTGCATCACAATAGTTCGTCGAGGACCTAGGAAGATTGTGAGAATCCATCTTTATCTTCTGTGTCTCGTACGTACACTTGTCGAACACCATGCGTTCCATGTCCTTTTCCGTTGCCCCTATCATCGTAACTTTTTTTGTTTTTTTTTGGTCGAACCTATCATCGTAACTTAAAAAAGGAAAAAGATGCAAAATCATTTTGGTAGTGTTTCCTCGGGGCTTGCCATCTAATGATTGCTGGCAACGTTTGATCCATGGCTAATTATTCTGCTTTAATGCACTTTTTACATTTTCTGAACCACTAATTAGCATACCTTTTTTGACCGGGATTTAATGATCTTCTCCGGCCTATCGTCTCGGGCTCCTCGTAGTTACATTTGAAGATCCGTTGTTTGTTTGAACAAAAACTGTTTAGGAGACTTTATTTTTCCACTTTCCAATGTGTTTAAAACGATGAAAATTATTTACTTCACGGAAAACTTTTTGGATGATGTGGGTGCATGTCATCCAAGCTTAATGAAGTACACAATGTACTTCAAAAGTTTCTAGGTTTCTTGTACTACTAATTTCTCTTGGACATACATTTATGAAAGAAAGATATAAGATGTGCTTGCTTTGATACCTTCTCAACTTGAAGCTCCCCTTCTTCCCAAAACCCTTCTCGTGAATCCAATCAAGTGTTTATAAAAGGATTCACCGGAATTGTTTGGCTACTCGTATTGGTTTCAGGTAATTCGCTTTGAATTTTATCATTCTCTACTTGCTCGCCAATGGGGTTCTCTTCTCTTCCTCTTTTTTTTTTTCCGAAAAATTAACAAAAACCGTCTTCGACTTTCTTTAACCATACAGTTTGCACATTCTGATTTTCAAAAATCGACACTTTGTACCGTCAAATTTCAGATAACATCCACCTTGCACCACGGGGACTAAGAAACTATAGGAATTATTGGGTCTAAAGTACGTATATATTTTGAGTCACGGGATGTAAAGCTTAGGATCCTAAAACTAGATGGCATGAAAAACTAAGTTTTAAAGTTAGAGTGCACAAAGTATAACTTAGGCGGTCCGGGGGGGACCCCCGCGTGTACAACCTCCAAGATTCTTAGCTAAAAGAAAAGGAACAAAAAAAAAATGCATGCTTTGGTACCTTTAGTCCATACTTTCCTAAAGTTTGTTTGATTCATCGAATAGCGCCCCTTGACTGGTAAGGGAAAAGCCATTTACTAATCAAGCACCCTGATGAGGTGTCAGGGCAAGTGCTCAATGTCTAGGGGCGGGCTCTTCCCATCCAAGAGATCGAGTGACTAATTATTTTAAACAATCTGAGCGATCATTTTCATAACATTTTTTTTCTTAAAATAATTCGTTTTTCTACGGAACAAACGGAATATTAATGCATGCGACATGATTCTCGGTGGCAACTTACTTTACCAAATGCAATATGTCACCAACATACTTTTACCAAATGCAAGAAGTCGGCAAGATAGTTCAATTTTCATGATTTCGAGAGATATTCCCGTGTCATTCAAGGGAACCTTGCTGCGAAACTAGATGGCTTACCCAGTATCTTTGAGATTATTTATTGTAGGGTTTCTTCTTTTGCCGTGTTATCTTTTGGCAAATATTAATTATCACTGATTTAAAATGAATAGAATGGAGTAGCATATGCACAAATATGCTTTTCAAATTCAATGGTGAAGTTTCGACCAAAAAATAAATAAAAATAAAATGGTGAAGTAGCAAAACAATAAATACAAAGTATTTCGTTTTATCCTTTTCACCACGTGTGTATGTTCCGGAAATTATTGAGGTTGTCGCTATGCACACAGTGCATTGCACATGTTCATTTTTAATTATACTTGTCTACCGACACATGGTGAGGGCTGAGGGGACCACAAAAGCAAATGCATGCAAGAACCGTTGCATTATTATCTGTCTCGATAATTTCGAAGCGTTTTTCTTTTTCCTCTTTTTCTGTGCAAAATGAACTATTTTTTTCGCCCTTTTGACAAGTTGTGCATTGCCAAGCTAGCGATCGCTTGTGACTGGTCGGCAGAGGAAGGAAAACCAAAGTTGGAAACGTGAAAAGACATAGAAATGTGGAGTTTTAATTCAGTCGAGGACAACCCCCGTTGAGTTTTAATTCAGTTGGATGTGATTTGATTATGGCAAACATTTGATAAGTCGATATGAAAGTATACAAGTCTCCGCGTCTCGTTTGATTCGTTACTCGATCTTATTATATAGTGATTCGTAAAGTCGGAATAGTGAGAGGTTTTTTTTTTTTTTTCCATGAAGTTCATATATATATATATATCGAAATTTCGAATGATTGTTTTGGGACGACAAGTAAGTGGCTAAACAAGAAAACATCACTGCAATGCCTTGACTGTTTTCGTAAAGTTTGTGAAATATGCTAAAATCAATGGTCGGGGGCATTTGTAATATACATCTATATATCTACGGTATTTAAGCGATTTTTTTTTTGTTCACTTGTGATAATTAATGAGTGTAGTAGTGATGAGAGGAGTCTCTTGAAAGAATTAAAACATTTTGCTCACCGAAATCTAAGGGTACGCATGACAATATTTCTGGAGTAGAAATCCGGTTGGTAACGCAACTTTTAGAGTAAAAATCCATTTGGTTACGCAACTTTATTTTTTTTTTAACTTCTGGAGCATTTTTTGCTTCAGAAGTAGTTTTGAAGCCACTTGAAGAAATAAAAAAATCAACTTATGCTCAGAAACAGAAGTTGATTTCTAGAGCACAAGTATTGCCATGCGCCCCAAGTCAACAAATCACGAGAAGTATGATTGAGATATGGATAGAAAAAAAGAAATTATAAGTTATTACTCACGACATTTCAAAAGTAGTGATCTACTCAAAAGAAAAATAAAATAAAATGTAAGATCTACGCATAGGATGCATATGCAACTTTTATTAACTGTACAATTTGGCAAAGCAATGCTTATGGTACTTTTATTAACTAATACAATTTGACAAAGTGGTTTTGGTAACTAACATCAGCTGATTTTTGGAACCACCAAAATAATTTTAATATCGATTATTTTCTCCTTATTTTTTTTCTTTATGGTAATCATGTTTTGATTTTATTAATTTATAATTCGACATGAACCGGCGCAATCGCATGCATCTCCGGCATCGGACTCCCAGGGACATGTTGCACGTCCCAGGCATCGGATTTGCTTTTATTTGATCGACGATTATAGGATGTCATCAAAATTGGCATGTTCTAATCATCAAATAAAACAGACGTTGAGAAAAAAAAAACATGATGTGGCCTCTAACGATTCACCTAATATGCTCTTAATCCACTAATTATGTTAAATATGTCTTTGAATTTTATGTATCCAGTCCGACATATATTTCATGCAGCCCAAAAGAAGAGAAAAAGTAGAGGTTTAGTTCGCGACATCAGAGGGTTGGGCCGATAGGGTTTTCATGTTGGAGATAGAGAGAGTTTTTTCGTTTTTTTTATTGTCGCGAGCCGTGCACTTCAGCGATTTTGTACTCTCTTTGATCATAGTGAAATTTCGTTTCGCATCGCCCGTGGACGTAGATCGCCTCGATCGAACCACGTAAAATCATGGTGTTCTGTCTTTGTTTTTTTCTGCGTTTCGTCCTAACAAATTACGTGATTTTGAACTAGGCTTCTAGGGCAACGTTTAGGGCGCGCATGGTAATACTTCTGCTCTAGAAATTAACTTTTGGTCAGAGTTTAATTTTTTAATTTCTGTTTCTGAGCAAAAGGTGATTTTTTTTACTTCTTCAAGTGGCTTCAGAATGCTCTAGCAGTAAAAAAAAATGAAGTTACGTAACCAAATAGATTTCTGCTCTAGAAGTACTTCTGAAGCAAAAATTCTACTCTAGAAGTGTTATCATGCACGTCCTTAGTTTCCTGAAAATTTCATTATTGTATGAACCACATAAAACGACAAGCGATGAGAAAGAAAAAGAGCACCCCCTAATATCGATTCAATTCATTGGGGTAAATTATTCAGACGTCCTGGCCTCGCATGAGATCATCCACTAATAAATAATATGCTTAAGTAGGATATGATCCAATTGTTATTTAGCCTATGGCTCTAATATGCCTGTCGTACGATAGGTGAGGCCATGCCTATGCCTAGCCACTTTAAGACGTCCACAGAGGTCACTGGTCATCATCGCCATTTGGTTGGCGAGAGTTAAACAAAAGACTTAGCCTCGCTGTTTGTTTCGCAAAAAAAAAAAAAAAAATGAATAATTCGAAAAATATTTTTCTAAAAATGTTTGCTTATATCGTTTGAAATAACAAGTCAATAAAAAATATTTTCACTATGGACAATAAATTATGTCCAGACATTTTTGGAACCTGAAACCTATCCTGAAATTATCGGGGAATATAAAAGCACGTGCCCGAAATTATCCTCCACAGGAAAGACATTGTGAAGTCATGGCTAATTAGGGATGAATGGTTCCAAGTTCTACAGAGGTTTCACTTGGAACTTGGAATCTCCTCGCCGGAATTGGTTTATCATTTTTTGGAACCTGGAACCTATCCTGCATACCTTGGAACCTGAAACCTATCCAGTCACAGGTTCCAAGGTTTACCTAGGTTCGACCTGTAATCTTAATTGGGCAATTGGAGTAAATCATCACATTTAATAACCACCACTTGCTGTTACAATCCATGGACAACAACTCATATTTAGACACACGAATAAATATGAAACATTAATAAAGTAAATGTCTTATTCGAAAATGGAAGCTCAGACTAGTGGTTTCAGATTACACACTCATCATCGGACGTCATGAAATATCGCAGGATCGCACGAATACATAATACCAAGAAAAGCACAAAAACATGTTACGGGTTTCAAGTTCCACCTACCTCGAACCTAGAACCTACCCATCAGAACATGTTTTACCTATCTAGAACCTGAAACCTACCTATCAGAACAGGTTCCCTAATTTTTGAAACTTAAAACTTACCCCGCATACGTTTGAACCTGAAATAAGACAGGTTCCTCATTGTCGCGACCTAAAAATCAGGAATTTCAGGTTAATGGATTATTAGGTTAATTAAATTAACTAACCTAACCCGGACTCTCCCAAGTCCATACCAAATCGCAACTTGTGGTTCAAATAATTAATATGCAAAAGATTTTCAAGTTGGAGTCGCCACTAATCATTTTATGGTAGGCTGATTAGACACCTAAATAAAGTATCGGGAGAAATACTTTATTCCTACGAACCAGAGATCAATGAGTTCGGGGACTTTGTTACACTAATATTTCTATTAATGCCCTTTCGGTACCCATTTCATGAAAATTATCTGAGTTGGCAACTTTCGAGTATTCTGATTTTAAATTCCAAAGGTGTAAATATTTTTTTGGTTTTTTTATTTTATTTTAGGCAACGAATCAAAACACATCCACAAATAATGCATGATTTTTTGAAAATATTTTCCGATTCGAATTAAATGACAGATTGGATCGAGGAATCAAATCTAATGGTTAAGATTAGATATCTCGATCCCCATGCTATCGAGACAAATCTCAGGGTCGAGATTAGTCCGAATTTACACGTTGTCGATAGGGAATCCCCCTCAACTCGAACCGGTTTTCTATATCTAAAAGATATGCAATATTTCAAATATATCAGAGATAACAAATCGATTTAAAACAGGAAACACGATATTCAAGAAA
Organism: Lenwebbia sp. NSW1173648; assembly: GCA_029784005.1. NCBI lineage: Eukaryota > Viridiplantae > Streptophyta > Magnoliopsida > Myrtales > Myrtaceae > Lenwebbia > Lenwebbia sp. NSW1173648. The sequence goes on along the minus strand of JARCGZ010000009.1, from coordinate 23,883,159 downwards.
AAACGGATAAAGATTTTTACCTTGTTGAATATCCCTTTTCGGTGGTTCGAATAGATGGTCGAGATCGATGTTTGAGATTAGACTCGATAGTGGTGCGTCTCCTCGTTGGCTAGACAACGGTGAGAACCCGAGAGGAATTCGGCACACGACCGTTTATTCAAAGGAGCTACTGATCTACTTGGGAAAACTTGAGGTAAAGAAGCACCAATTTGAGATGAATCCCGTGGGCAGTCAGGCTAACACATTTGGGAGCTTCCCAATGCACTAGCATAACCACATCAATGTCAGAGAACCTGCAAAAATTCAGATCAAATGTTTACTGGACTGAAGGCACCGAACAGTAACGTTGGTGGGGAGGAGTGGTTCTTTAGAAATCTGTTGGTTTCGCCTAAAGTTTCTGCACGGGACTCAACAAGGTCGCTGCCAAAGGTTACGTCAGGCTCGTGACTTCCCGGCTGACTTAGGCTCAAACGACAGGATTCGTAGGACCCTGTTCACCGAGGAAAAACTGCAGAAAACCGCACTGGGACAGCAAGGAAAACGGGCTGAATCGGCAACAATTCACCCGAGTTCGAACAGAAGTGGATCAGTTCGGAACGGCAAATCCAAACAGTGGCTCGGGCTGGGGTCCAACGGCAGCGAACAAGAACCGAAAGATTGAGGAATCGACACCGAACGGTGGCAAATCTCAACCCCGAACAATGGCGGTGCAGGGCAACGGCAGTGATGGTGCCGAGTTGGGAAAATTCTCGGGCTCTATTTCTCTCGTCGCTCTCCCTTTGGACGTAGCTTCTCACTTTTTTTTTTCAGAATCTTTTCTCAATGGCCAAGCCCCGTGAATGAAAGTCGTTCGCCTTTTATAACAAAAGTCTCTCATATCTCTTTGGAAATTCTGGATTCGTGGGAGATGATTGGTGATACTTAATGGATTATTGTTCTTGCTTTGCAATCTTTTTTCCTTGAACGTGTCCATGTTCATTCATCATCAGCCAGCTCGTTCAATGTGCATTGATCTCGCGCCAATATTCCAGTGATTCCTCCTAATCATATCCGTGTTCTTGCCTTTCTACAGGACGCTGATTGGTGTCCGAAATTGTTGATTGGATATTCCTTATCCATATGCCTTTTACGTGCCCAAGATTATCATTCAGCTTCAATCCTGTTCAAGTCTTCCACAATTGTTTTCCTTTCTTTCTTTTTTTTTTTCTTTTCATTTTTCTTTCTTATCTGACCACAAGATCTGCTCCAACACACATTTGACAGCCCACGGTTTCCTATTTGTAATGGATTTGTTCCCTCAAGGTATATGAAAATCGTGAGGAATTAGGCCAATCAAAGATCTTAGGATAATAACCTAATTGCTTCAAAAAAATCAATTCCCTTATTAGAACACCCACGTGTAGTAGAAAATTTTGGGTTTATGGGCTGCTTTAAGATCCAAAGCACTCATTTAAGCTCGTCTGCCGCCGGTCCGATAAACACACAAATTATATGCAGATGCTACTAATATTTATATGCAATTAACTAATTTTTGTTTAGGAATCGAAGTCGATCCCTAATTTTTATGCAATGACAAGGTCGACAAAATTTTGGTGTGGAAATGCTCTTCGTCATATCCAAGGCCACCCACCGTCGATCCGGTTTAAATGCAAAATGTAATGCGACTATATTATATGCAAATAAGATGAAAATGAATATATTTTTTTGGTTAAGGACTAAGGTTAGTCCTTAATTTTATGCAAAATTTAACGACTGAAAAGAAGAAACAAAATCTAGGTGTCAACAGCTGCCCCTCTTTGAGTGGAGGCTCGCAGAGGTTTCGATCAAAGACAAAGTTGAACCTAAATTTTGACAATGCAAATGTAAATGACAAATGGTTTTTTTTTTCCGGGAGTTTTAATCCCATTTTTTTATGCAAATGACATGATGCATGATATGCAGAACTATAAATAACATGTGTTAAGATTTCTCTATTCCGAGGAAGTGGATTAAAGAAACCTGCACATGGATCGCACATGAAATATCGGTCTTACCAAACACCTCATGATCTTGGTGATTTCCTCGAATTCCAAGCTCATCTTGTGGATGCAAGGATCTCAAGGTACCGAAGCCTACCTGTTATCAGAAATCTTATTCTGATGTGAGACAGCGCAAGATATGTTGATGATGAATTCTTCGATATCACGAGAGTGAAACAATCATGAATCGGTGAGGGATGTGTCACGCGAATCTCATCAGCATGAACACACATAAAAAGATGTGTGTCGTACGAATCTCATCAGCACGAACACAAAAATCAGCGTGAGCCTCGAAAAAAAAAGGGGGGTGTCAAGCGAATCTCATCAGCCTGAGCACCATGTGTTGCTTGAATCTCATCAAGGTAAACACAAAGAGAGATGTGTCGCACAAATCTCATCAGCGCGAGCACAAAAGGGGTGTGTCACACTAATCTCATCAGTGTGAATACAAAAAGGATATGCCATGCGAATCTCATCAGCATGGACACATCAAGGTGTGCTGCACGAATCTCATTAGTGCGAGCACAAAAGGGGTATATCACATGAATCTCATCGGTGTGAATACAAAAGGGATATGCCATGCGATTCTCATCAGCATGGACACATCAAGGTGTGCTGCACGAATCTCATTAGTGCAAACACGGAAAAGGTATCATACGAATCTCATCAGTATGAACACCAAAAAGGGTAGAGATGATAACTTGAATTAGCAGAAATTTGCCAAATTAGGAAATGGTTCAGAAAGCTTACCTGGATTCTCTGAATTTGAAGAAAGTCAAGGAATAGACTGGTTAACTGTATCACACCCGCTTATTCACTTGAAATAGGGTTTAAAAATGATCAGATGTATAAAATCAATGTAAATGCAACATCATATGCTAGCAAAACTCATTTGCTTGCTTGCATTACAAAGCTTTCACCGAGGGATTTCATCAATAAGGAAACCTGTCTGATCCTTTTGATAATTTTGATCACATTGAATGAGAAACTTTCAGTCAGAAAGGACTTTCACTCACTTTCTTGGAAAGACTTTTAGAAACCCGACCATTGATACGGGTATAAGAATCACTCAGAACTGTCACCACCATGCTTGACAAGGGTCTGGGTATTCTCGCAATCAGTATGACCAGACCAATCTGAGTGGTCTTTGCAATGACTGTAATTCAGGCTTGGTCAAAGGATTAACAAAGGGACTCATGTGAGTCATTTGGCTTTGAATGAAATAATAACATCGGCCTCATCAGGTTTACAAGTCAGGATACCTGCAAAATGAGATAAAATGATCTTGCTCGCACTTCTTCGAACGACATTTATAAACATTTGAAATCCTATGTTAACTCAAGTGCCCTAAATCTGAAGAGACTTTGGTAAGGGTTGTAACGTAGGTTCGGGTAGGCTTGAAAGAAAAGGCTTATTATAGCAAAAGGGTATATCATGGAGGAATTGGTGATCATCCATTCTTGATGCTCTTGCTCTTGATTCTTGCTCTGGCAGATGTTTTGCTATTTTCTTTAGGATTGACTTCTGCTTGAGAAAAATTCTTGCGAACCATTTCAGCCGAGGCTCTTCCTTTCTCTCTTGAGATTTTTTTCATTTCTTGAGATTCTTCCTAAGAGACCTTTTTTTTTTTTTTTCTTTTGAGAGCTTCTCCAAGAGAGATCTTGCTCTCTCTTTTTTTCTTTTCTTTTTTTTTTTAGAGAGGGAAAAGAAACTCGCTTTTTGAAGGACTTTTTGTGCATTCGCCTCGAGGAATTTTCTTTTGAGACAAATTTGCCCCAGGGTACATCATTCTCCATTCATCTGACGTTTTTTTTTTTAATGATTTTCATTCTTCGCCATGAGAATGATCACCAATTGGGTTGTAAAAAAAAGAATCCACCGCTCAAATTGGGTAAGCAAGGGATTGACTGTGTGGGGTATAGAAAGAAATGCTCTTCGTCATGTCTAAGGCACTTGAGCTGACACAGAATTTGCATGCAATAAATACACTCAAAGATTGATGCAAGTGAAAGCAAGAAAATTCTAACATTCGTTGAACCTTCTGAAAATTGCCCCAATGTGGGGTCGTTCCCGACAGGGGTAAGAAATGAAATCTCCGTTCAAATGGGCTGGCAAAGGATAACCTGTAGTGTATGGATAGAGGAAATGAATGCCTCTCATCACTTTGGTCGTCATACTTTTCGCGAGATAATCCTTCACCTTGTGAGCATGGAATCTTTTACTCTCAACTCGCTGGGGATTAATATACTGAGGGACATGTATAAGAATAGGCTTGCCTTTCGTCGTCCCGACGTTTCTCATTCAATATGACCATTTCACTGGATCACATAGATTGCCTGATTGAAATATTTCTCCCAATGAAGATTAGTAATACAGATAAAAAGCAATGCTCATGAAATTCAATCTCGATTATTCGGGATCAAAGAGCGAATATAAATTAAGTGTAATCATGCGCAAACTATGCAGTGTTTGAGCATTTTTTTTAAAGCATGTAAAATGAAGCAATGACTTCATATGTTTGCCATTCAGATGTGCAAGAAATCTCAAGGATTGGGGAGACTATGGATTGCCCCTGCATATGCAAGCTTGAAAGCTTAATCCTTAGATTGGGAACGGACCTATTCCTGACTTTTGCCCCTACACAAAGAGAAAAGTGCATGAAGTAAGTCCGGTGACGACTTCAAGATGCTCTGGCTGTCCACTGGAGACGACTGTCATGTAGGTCACATGCTCCTGCAAGAAAAAAAACCGAGTGTCATCTTGAAAATGGCATGAAACAGAGAAGACATACTCCCATTTCCAAAGTTAGGGTTCACTGTCGGTTTGCCCCACTTTCAGTCGGGATGGGTACAACGATTTGTGATTGCCCCAGATATGACCAGTGTTGAAAATTTGGTTCTGGGCTTTGGAAATGATGCGCTTCTCCACTTCACCCTGCAAGGAGGAAAAATAGAGGGTCATTTTTTCAAAAAAATGATCAGGTCATGCAAGATATACTTTCTCTTGAGGTCAGGCCGTCTTAGATTTGTCCCACTTTCTGTCAGGGTAGGCTATGTCGGGTGGTGTAATCCGAGATTGCCTTTGGGTATGTTTCGAGTTGGAAGTTTGATTTCCAGCTTTGGTAGGCATATCATTCCTGTGCTTGATCCGCTTGGTTTGTCTGTCGGGCATCATCGAATGGGACCACGTTGGATTATCGGTCAGGATCTTGCCCCTGAATAACCTGACTGATAAGACCCTCATGATCTCTTGCGATACTTAAGCTTGCCTCAGTCATGAATTCTCTGGACGATCCGCCGTTGGTTAGAATTGAAGTATCATAGTGGTCGATACGGCAACGTCACAAGTCATTCTATTCTCGGCCCATTCTTGAGGTCTCCTCCAGCAGAGAATGACTACATCCGTGCATTTCTCTCGTTCCGACTCGATCAGGCCTGATGCCAATCAAACTCAGGTTGACCAATAGCTCAATCGCCTGGCATGGGAAATGATCATTGGCGAAGCATGGATCTGCCTTAACTGGTCGATGCACTGGGATCGGCCAGGGACTTCTGGCTTGATCAAGGCTCAAAACATATACAGGGATTGTGCAGGATTGTTTGAGGATCAATCGAACTAGTGCACTGTTCGAGTTATGAATCTGTTCCCTACCCCCGGATTAATGCCAAGACATTTGGTAGATGAGTCAGTAAGGCAAACAGGTTAAACCGCATGCAATTTTTTTTTTTTTAAGATTTTCCTTGAAAAGCTTTTTATTTTCAAAAACCTCCGGACGAGAATTCTTGAGAAGCCCAGCCCTCAGTGCTTACCATAGATGATAAATTTTTCAATCATTGGTTATCGTCATCGGGTTGGTTTGGGGTACTTCGACAAGATTCAAAATGCGATGACAAACTTCTGTAATTTCATTGATAGTGAATCAATTGAATTACATTTTATTGAAAGGGAAAAACTAAGATGTAATTGTTTCCTCAAAGGGAATACTTTGACTCCTAAAAAAAATAGACCCTAGTAAGTGAGAATGCAAACCTAGGCACCTAAACACCTAAAAAAGGAGGAAAATATCCCACACAGGGGATTGCATAAAACTAAGAGGGACATTGATTTGGGTCTACGCCCCACTTCTTCAATGATGAACTTTCCTGTCTTCTGATTTGGCTAATCGTCCCAGGTATTCCAGGTAACACCACGAGGGATGGGACGGCACTGCGAAGGCACTTCATCCTTGAACATGTTAGGATACTCTAATCGCATGCTTGGGACCACCAACATGTCCCGATCTCCGCCGCAATATCTCCATGCACGAAACATGAGTTCAGCAGTATCGATCATATCCTGGACCCGGAATCTCAGAGTGACGCATTCCTCTAGGGAGTGACCCTCTCGACCGAAATGGAAATCACAGAACTTGCCCAATTTGAAATTACGGGTATTCTCGAGCCATGGGAAGGCTTGTTCTCGCTGAAGCAACCCCTTCTTTAGGAGTATCGGCCATATGACAGACATTGCCGCGGGGAGTAGAGTAAATTCTCTTCCTTTCAGCACCGGGGGTTCATCGCGGGGAAGTTCGTCCTGTCCGCCAAAGTCTTCGACTATGTCACGGTCAAGCTGGTACTCGTGGAATCGAACAGCACGTTTCATGATATCAATCATTCCATCCATGATAGTAGTGAAGGCTTGCATCCTGTCTTGAAGTTCTTCAAGCTTTTCTTTTATGGTGGTTACAACCTCAGCTTTGTCAGCCATTTTCTTGTCCTGGTTTGAGTAGGTAAGGCTCTTGTGGGGGACTATGGTAAATTACCTACAAAGAACAAGGATCGAGATGAGTACAACCATTGAGAATAGTGAGCCGGTTCATGACGTCCTCTAGACTCAAAAAGAACAAAAGGTAGAACCAAAGGACTGACCCAGACAATTTCCAATTTCGTCGGCTTCTTACGAAAAAATTCGCATTAATTCGCAGAGTGATCGAAACGATGCAAAACATAGACAAACAACTTTGAGCTCAGGTTAGTTCCACACGGATCAATACAGTTTAATACTTCTTTCCAAAAATGTTGGTCAGAAAACTGATTCGTCCAGTTTTTATTCTCAGTCCGTTTGACCCATCGAAATTTCGATTCATGATCCAAAACTTCACATCCCACTAATTATCCAACTTTCAAGTATTTTCTTTTGGAAGAAAAATGACCATGATGTTAAGTTCAAAATTTGATTGACTCCTAACATGGACCGACCAGAAATAAATACAAGATAAAGTTAGAGAACTTACTTTACCTTGAAAAACACAATGGCAATCATATGGACATGCACATGAATAGTGAGAGTTAACATCTATAGGCTTACGAAATGAAACCACGTAGGTGTGTAGATTGAAGCTAAGAGGTTGTAGTTCAACCATCCCACGTGATCCCGGCTAGTCGAGTAACGACCCATGATTCGAAGGGTTACGAATCTATCCGTGTGGTTCACAGATGGGTAGCAAATCTCGACTTTGAAAGAAAATTCGGGACATAAGAAGTGCGACTCAAGTTACATGGTTGTAACTAGTGTTGCACGGACTTTCATAGCTAGGTGGGTTTAGCTAGATCATCCCTCCTTAGTACCATCCTAAGTTGTGCATGCCCAGGTCCGGCAGCGGGTTATTCGTGAGTGTGTGCAATGCGAATTTAATAATAACATGCACAACAGTTCATATCAAAACACCGCTTCAATAATATACAGAAATTAAATTCCAAACTCCAAAGCCTGCAAAACAAGGGGTTAGCCACAACACTCCTCCCCTTATAACTCCTGTCTGCAAAAACATTTAACACCTAAAAAATTAGAGTCCAATCAAAGTTGCCAAACCAGGAAATTTTTCAAATTTTTTTTTTAGGCCTAAGTCCACTTATGTTTTCTATCCCCAGCGGAGTCGCCAAGCTGTCGCGACCTAAAAATCAGGAATTTCAGGTTAATGGATTATTAGGTTAATTAAATTAACTAACCTAACCCGGACTCTCCCAAGTCCATACCAAATCGCAACTTGTGGTTCAAATAATTAATATGCAAAAGATTTTCAAGTTGGAGTCGCCACTAATCATTTTATGGTAGGCTGATTAGACACCTAAATAAAGTATCGGGAGAAATACTTTATTCCTACGAACCAGAGATCAATGAGTTCGGGGACTTTGTTACACTAATATTTCTATTAATGCCCTTTCGGTACCCATTTCATGAAAATTATCTGAGTTGGCAACTTTCGAGTATTCTGATTTTAAATTCCAAAGGTGTAAATATTTTTTGGTTTTTTTATTTTATTTTAGGCAACGAATCAAAACACATCCACAAATAATGCATGATTTTTTGAAAATATTTTCCGATTCGAATTAAATGACAGATTGGATCGAGGAATCAAATCTAATGGTTAAGATTAGATATCTCGATCCCCATGCTATCGAGACAAATCTCAGGGTCGAGATTAGTCCGAATTTACACGTTGTCGATAGGGAATCCCCCTCAACTCGAACCGGTTTTCTATATCTAAAAGATATGCAATATTTCAAATATATCAGAGATAACAAATCGATTTAAAACAGGAAACACGATATTCAAGAAAAAACGGATAAAGATTTTTACCTTGTTGAATATCCCTTTTCGGTGGTTCGAATAGATGGTCGAGATCGATGTTTGAGATTAGACTCGATAGTGGTGCGGCTCCTCGTTGGCTAGACAACGGTGAGAACCCGAGAGGAATTCGGCACACGACCGTTTATTCAAAGGAGCTACTGATCTACTTGGGAAAACTTGAGGTAAAGAAGCACCAATTTGAGATGAATCCCGTGGGCAGTCAGGCTAACACATTTGGGAGCTTCCCAATGCACTAGCATAACCACATCAATGTCAGAGAACCTGCAAAAATTCAGATCAAATGTTTACTGGACTGAAGGCACCGAACAGTAACGTTGGTGGGGAGGAGTGGTTCTTTAGAAATCTGTTGGTTTCGCCTAAAGTTTCTGCACGGGACTCAACAAGGTCGCTGCCAAAGGTTACGTCAGGCTCGTGACTTCCCGGCTGACTTAGGCTCAAACGACAGGATTCGTAGGACCCTGTTCACCGAGGAAAAACTGCAGAAAACCGCACTGGGACAGCAAGGAAAACGGGCTGAATCGGCAACAATTCACCCGAGTTCGAACAGAAGTGGATCAGTTCGGAACGGCAAATCCAAACAGTGGCTCGGGCTGGGGTCCAACGGCAGCGAACAAGAACCGAAAGATTGAGGAATCGACACCGAACGGTGGCAAATCTCAACCCCGAACAATGGCGGTGCAGGGCAACGGCAGTGATGGTGCCGAGTTGGGAAAATTCTCGGGCTCTATTTCTCTCGTCGCTCTCCCTTTGGACGTAGCTTCTCACTTTTTTTTTTCAGAATCTTTTCTCAATGGCCAAGCCCCGTGAATGAAAGTCGTTCGCCTTTTATAACAAAAGTCTCTCATATCTCTTTGGAAATTCTGGATTCGTGGGAGATGATTGGTGATACTTAATGGATTATTGTTCTTGCTTTGCAATCTTTTTTCCTTGAACGTGTCCATGTTCATTCATCATCAGCTAGCTCGTTCAATGTGCATTGATCTCGCGCCAATATTCCAGTGATTCCTCCTAATCATATCCGTGTTCTTGCCTTTCTACAGGACGCTGATTGGTGTCCGAAATTGTTGATTGGATATTCCTTATCCATATGCCTTTTACGTGCCCAAGATTATCATTCAGCTTCAATCCTGTTCAAGTCTTCCACAATTGTTTTCCTTTCTTTCTTTTTTTTTTCTTTTCATTTTTCTTTCTTATCTGACCACAAGATCTGCTCCAACACACATTTGACAGCCCACGGTTTCCTATTTGTAATGGATTTGTTCCCTCAAGGTATATGAAAATCGTGAGGAATTAGGCCAATCAAAGATCTTAGGATAATAACCTAATTGCTTCAAAAAAATCAATTCCCTTATTAGAACACCCACGTGTAGTAGAAAATTTTGGGTTTATGGGCTGCTTTAAGATCCAAAGCACTCATTTAAGCTCGTCTGCCGCCGGTCCGATAAACACACAAATTATATGCAGATGCTACTAATATTTATATGCAATTAACTAATTTTTGTTTAGGAATCGAAGTCGATCCCTAATTTTTATGCAATGACAAGGTCGACAAAATTTTGGTGTGGAAATGCTCTTCGTCATATCCAAGGCCACCCACCGTCGATCCGGTTTAAATGCAAAATGTAATGCGACTATATTATATGCAAATAAGATGAAAATGAATATATTTTTTTGGTTAAGGACTAAGGTTAGTCCTTAATTTTATGCAAAATTTAACGACTGAAAAGAAGAAACAAAATCTAGGTGTCAACACTCATCGGTCCGGTTTTAGGTTTTAGGTTCTACCCCGAAACATGCTCACCCTTATGGCTGTGACATGTATGGCCCCTCTAAATTTTTAATCTGCAGCGAACTTCCGTAATTGATGCAGGGAAAGATCAATGGAACCAATAATATAAATTCCTTCAACATCTTTCTCCGATTGCGAAGTCACGGCAGACATGGATAATCCTCCTGATTCGTTCATCCCTTCAACGCGTGTCTCGATCCATTACATACGTCAAGAATGAAAATCTCTAAAGGTCTTAACCCTATCGATACGATTGCCCTCAGAATGATTGCTCGATCCTTATCCGAACATTTCACGATAGATGGAGAATTGCTACTTGGAATTTTGTTACTTAAAGGATCCAAAGGGGGGGGGGGGGGGAAGCATGTCTTTTAGCCAATTAACGTGACAGGTACATTTGATATTCGTATCTAAAAGGAATATTCTCAAAGAGAGACTCATGTACGTTTTCTTTGGTGAATTGTAATAAAGTTCCTAAACCAAAATTGCTGTCAAACTTGTATAAGATTGCTCCAATCTTTTACTTAGGAACTTGTTTATTTCCTAATGACACGACAAACGATTTTTTCTTTGGGAAAGTTGCACTAAGGCTTTCGATCGGTCAAGCTACGCCTTGCCGATCTTGCGCCCCTTGTGGCGGAGTAAATGATGGCCGAGAAGGTCTCGATGACGGCGGGTCGAGGCCGTGAAGAGCAGCGAGATGGAGAAGCGAGCAAACAGCGCGGCCAATGGAGCCTTGGGGTTCGAGGCGCGGTGGAGGACATATGTGAAGAAGGCAGTGATAAAGAAAACAAGGAACACGCAAAGAGAGAGAGAAGAGAGAGAAGAGAGAGATAGGGAAGAAAAAGGAAAAACAAAAGTAAACACAAAATGGGGCCCATGTTTGAATTTAATAATTGTTAATGAGAATGATATGCTAAAAGGTGAGACATACGAGGGATATTGTTGTCAAAACACTAATTCATGGAGTGTGGTAGCAAAAAAGAGAGTGAAAAAAGCGCGACCCTTAAATCCATGGATAGACAGTACTACGTTTTTCCGAAAGCCAAATCCCAACATACTGGATGCACAAAGAGAGTCTATCACTTGTACAACTCCATGACCACCCAAAGATCACTAGCGACACAAGCGACTTTGAACTCTGAGAAACCGGCGGCCTTGGCCAAGGCCCGGAATTCTCTCTCTGTTCTCTCTTGGCCTCCTAGGTGCATCAACATGGTATTATCGAGTCTCGAGGTGTACCTCGACACCGCGCTTGTTTCCGGCGCCTCCGGCAACACCAGATCCATCACTACTGCTTTACCTTTACTCGGCAATGCCTCATAGCAGTTCCTCAGTATTTTAATGCAGTTCTCGTCATTCCAATTATGCAAGGCATTCTGTACATTCATTATATAACCATACCAATATCATTGAGGATCATGAATTAACATTGTCTGGTATAGGCATAAAGCAGAAATTTAAGCTATCGTTTCGTTAGGTATTACTCTATATTCACCTTGATCATGATTGCATCTGCCTTTGGAATGGTAGAGAACATACTCCCACCGACATGCTGGATTCCTACACATCATGGAAAATAATTTGTCACCAGCATTCAGTATATCTATATCTCTCTACTAACTAATAGATGAGACTTATGAGTTAAGAAAAAAAAAACAGCAGTAGTGAAAAGGTATCAAATAATGACATGAAAATAGTCCAACTTTACGTCTGAATTGTCTATTCATATTTCCCACACGCCTGAAGTATCAGAACTGCTACAAAAAAAGAAACATTATAACAAAAAATGAATGTGGGTAATGTCCCCGTTTGCAACCCATTAATCAAATAATTAGTTGGAGGAAATTTCTCCAATCAGGATTGCAGAAAAAACATGATCACTTATAAAAGAACCACCGACCGTTCGAAATATATTATTAAAGCTTGTATAAAGAGAGAGAGAGAGAGAGAGAGAGAGAGAGAGAGAGAGAGAGAGAGAGAGAGTTACCAGAATAAGAAGGTGCACTTTCTATTACATGAGGCAAATCAAAGTTGATGCCGATGATAGAAGGGTACTTGGAGATGATCATATTGAGGCACTTGCCGGTTCCTCCAGCCACATCAACTAATGTTGTTAGACCCTCAAAACCTTGATAAAACTCGAGAATTCTGTTCATTACTATCGTCGCCAGGCCGGCCATCGCCTTGTTGAACGTATTGTTATATGTCGAATCTATATCCATGTACTCGAATATTGACACTCCATGAACTTTCTTGAATTGGTTCCCCCCTTCAAGTATGGCCTCGTTCAATTGCAACCTGCACACACAATGTTGGGCCACAACATTACACAAAAGAAGCATTAAGAATGGAAAACATGGAATGTATTACATAGAGGAGGTTCTTGATATTTCCATTTAATAAACCCTAATTATTTACCTGAACATGGAGGACTTGTAACGTTAGAATTTCTAGTACTTGATAACGGTATGATGTGCCCAAAAAGTAATCATATCAAAGTTTTGCCATGAATTACTGCATAAGAGTCTAAAACTCAACTGAGCCCAGTCAATCGCAAGATTATCAGAGAAGTAGTTCAATGTTGCGTTTGAGCTCATAAGTATGGACCTCGGCATTTATTTGTTATTGCACGCTTCCATTAATTAATTGATTGTGTCACGTGCATAAGTGTTGTGCGGAAGCAAGCGATTGAACAATAAAATAGACAGAATAAGAAAATAAATCAGACACCAGATTTACGTGGTTCGGTCGTAGATACCTACGTCCACAGGGAAAGCAGCAATGAATTCCACTATAGATCAAGAATTACAATGGAGATTACAATCACACTCGAGTAACTCAAACACTCTGTGTTTCCTAACCTCAATTACATCTAAAAACTTACAATTGTTTAGTTCCATAATTCCTCACGAAATAACCTCTTAATCTCAAGAATGAATTATAAACAAATCTCAAACTCACAACATTTAACTGGCTTCAACACTCTATAGTTGCAAGGTGTAATTCAAAGCTCATCTTTGATACTTTTCACAATGAAGATCCACATCTAATTTATAGATAAGGGTTGGATAAGAAATCTTCTCCAATTAGGATTAGGAAACCTATTCAAAATAGGAGATATCACACCGATTCCACCAATGATAGATTTTCGTGAGATTCAAAACAAAAAAATCCAAGTTCGGTCAACCCACTTCCATATTAGATTCTCTTTGATTTTCTTGATCGACTCCAAAAGCCAAAAGAAGTTGCATGCTCCTTTCTCTTATCTTTAATTTCACATACTTATTTTCGAAATTCAAATTTTCGCTTCAGGCTCACACTCGAGACATATTCTAACAATAAGAACACAAATCATGGAAAAAGAAAGCAGGTTTTTGCTAGCAAAATATTTTCTTTCATGAGTATTGTTTTCAACAAAATTCTACATAGAAAAGTAAAAAACAATCGTACTCTATGGAATTCTTACATATTGAGTGGTTTTATGGCGACAGATAAAATGAGCCTACGTATGATGTTTTTCACTCGTATACTGCTTACCAAACTTGATGTGGAGCCGGATGGAAGGAAAGCTCCAACAATGAAGCCAACGAGCCGTCTTCCTCTCCCTTCAGAAAGTAGCGAGCCGCTGGCGTGAGGCCGTATAGCCTCTCAACAGCCAGGCCTCCGTCCCGCTCACGTACCTCGCAGCTCAGAAGCGAGTGGCTCGCGAGGAGCCGCAGCATCCGGTCGAGCTTCGGAGCAGCTTCCGAGCTCTGTGTGGCGAGCTGAGAGGCGACCTCGGAAGCCGACACCCGAGCCCCCGGGCCAGCTCGGGCCAGGATGTCGAATACGCCGAGCCGGGTGGCCGCGTTCAGGACCATCGGGAAGACATTGGAGCTCGCGAAGAGCATCGCTTGGACCCATGTGTTGTCGGCCGCCTCTTGATCGTCCGCAATGGAGGGCGTCAGTGTGTCTGGGCCAGGAGCCATTTTACTATTCCAATGTTTGTGGAATTGATTAGGGTTGTGGAGGGTAAGCTCAGCGGATGTATGTTTTTCTCACTGCACGCATGCTTTTATGACATTGGAGGTGCTCAAAGCTTTTCTTAAATTTCCCAACAATCAGTCAACGTTGACCCTGGTTGCTTGCTTCAGGAGGACAGATATTTATCAAAAAATCATACTAGGGTCGCTTCGCAATGACTCGCAGATGATATTATCTATTTAAAATGTCATGCAATTAAATTTTCATGTGCTTCCGTGCTTATAATAATATCTAGATTCCCCGATAGTCGCGTTCAAATTTTAATCATGCCTTATATTTATGTTAATATTCGCGAGTGGAGCTGGTTAAGCTACAGATCTGGTCCACCTTGAACTCGGTGTTGCAGATCTCGCACGCAGAGCAAAGCTTTGAGGCTGCGTTTGGTCGTCCGGATTTCTAGTCATGATAAATTGGATATGATAGAATATGAAATCCAGGGATTTTGGCATATCCTATCCACTGTTTGGTAAATCATAGTAATAAAGCAGGATATGTTCATATCTTATATTGTTCATTGGTATCGATGTAAATGAATTTGAAAATTTATAAACGGAGATTATAAGAATCTCGTATAATTCACTGTCGAATCTAGTAAGCGAGAAAATATAATCATTCACGTTTGCGACTGTGAAAAGTTTTCCCTTTCTCGCTACTTTCGTTAAACTTCAACATGAACCACAAAACTACGAAGGATAGGAGTTTTGACTCTCTTTCTATTTTCATAGACTTTTGACGTAAAACAGAAAGCTAAGAAGGAGAATAAGTTTCGACTCTCTCGCCATTTTAGTAAAGCTTTGTCGTGAATTAAAAATCTACAAAAGAGTCATGAAATTTCAACATACTCTAGAGATACAGAGGAGATAGTGATGGAGATGCTAGTGTTTTTTTTAGAAATTAAAATTACCCCTCGTTCTTCAAGAATTAGAGAGATCATTTTCAAGTTTGAATATGTTCACTTAAAATATGGGTTCTTTTACTTCATTTTTTTTAATTTTAAATCTTTTTTATCATTATTTTTATTCCTTTCCATCATTTCTTAATAAATTTTTATTAAGTAATAAACTATACTATTGTACATAAAATAAGTAATGTATATAGATACTGGGTGTGTGTGTGTGTGTGTATGTATTTATGTATGTACATATAAACTATATATTATAAAGAAGAAAGAAATTAATATATAAATTAAAAATAGAATAAATAAAAATGAATATTTTTTTTTTGTTATTTTGAGTTTTCTTAACATTAGAATTCAAATATAATTTAAATATAATTATTATTTTAATTTTACAATTTAAGAAGTTTGTTATCTAGAAAAATAGTTTTTATACCATGAATAGAAGAAATCCTATCCACCTCTATCCCACCTCCCTTATGGGATAATTTTATCCAGGCTATATCTCCTTATATCCCACTTTATCCTATCCTAGGCAGGTACCAAACACGGGGTGGGATAAATTTTATCCTATCTTGACTTTTATCCTGACTACCAAATATAGCCTGAGTATTTGTTTTGCAGTATGGGTCTTTCAGCAATGATTTTGCAAATCCGACACCAGGCAAGGGCCAGCGACCCTCTTCGGCCACAAGGTGAGGGCCGTGAAGTCCTCACCGGTAAAGGGCCGCGCAGACGGCCATTGCCCTCGCTAGGTTTGGGCGAAGGCCCGCACCCACGGCCGGCCAGGGTGGGGCGGCCCTCGCTGGACTTAGAAGAAAAAAAAAAGAAAATGAAAAAGAAAATGAAAAAAAAATAAAAAAAAATCCAATTTCTTTCAAATTTTTAAAATAATAAAAACTGTCCATAGTGTTTTAGCAATAAGATGTTATGAAAATTTTATAAGAAACGAGTTTTCCTAAATTGAATTAAATACGTAAGTGTTTTAAGAATACGGGTCTGATCGAGTATGGATCGGATCATAAACGAGTTATCTATGTTAATTTGGGTCGGATCATTTACAACCCGTCGACCCATCCGTTTGACAGGTTTATTGAAAAGTGAGTGTGAACATCACAAAACAAGTAAAGCTTCCACGTGTCTCATAACTTTTCAAAAACAAGTGTAGATAAGCCAAGTCGCTAGTACCTCTTTCTAAGTTATCAATTAGTTATGGACATTCTTCGAAAACCTGACAAACTAGGTTGCTTGGTCCTTCAACATGGTCTGATCGAGATCGATCCATGGAAATCATATCATTCTCAGTTCTAACGGGCTTGAATCAGTACCTTTTGTCGGGTATGACATGCTAGGACTGTGGCTGGACTTATCACACAAACTGGAGGATGTGATCAATGGGTTTCAATCAATCTAAAAAAGGGTCAACAAAAACCGTTTAATGTTTAGACATGCTTGTTGGGTTCAAGTATTGAACTCATTAGGTTTTCTTATTTTTATTTTTATCTAAGATAAATGCACTGAAAATCCTAAAATCTGTTACAAAAGTGTAATCCAATCTTAAAACTTACAAAAAAAAAATGCAATCGAATCCTAAAACTTGTCAAATTGGTGCAAACATGTCCTTCCATTAATTCCGTCCAATTTGGATGACGGAAAATGCTGACGTGGCTTTTTCATTATTTTCTCTTTGGGCAGTTGTGGCTAAAACATGAAAGATAAAGCTAAAACAAGGCCTTTTTGGACCAAATATGATTTTCAATCTAAGTATTATTTAGATATGACAAAACAGCCCACCGCCGGAACAGGCTAGTGATGGTGGGGGACGGCCGGCCAGTGGTTGGCAAGGGTTACTAGTGGAATGACTCGATTGCATAAATTTGACAAGCTTTAGAACTTGATTGTAGTAAGTTTTAGGACTCACTTGCACTTTTTTGACAAGTTTTAGGCTTTCCATTGCACTTTGTTTTTTCACTCTTGAGCCGTAGTACTCATTGTGTATGTTTTTTTTTTGTCCCGGCTAACTGTTGGATATAACTTTGAGCTTTATAGTTTAAGATTTAATCTCGTTTAATACAAATCACCTCATATTATTTAATGTTCTTGATCGTGTTTATAGGCCTTCGGTTCCTCCTATTAAGTGCATCCCTTTCATTTCGAGCCGCTACTCCAATATAAAAGTACTTTGTTTAACAGATTAATAGGAAGTAATTCAACGTATTCAATGCATAGAATTGCGGTAATGCTCTTCTATATGCCTGGAATGACCACGTGGATACATGCAAAGTAGGTAGACCTGTCAAATAGATGGGTTGGGTCGGATTTGAGTCTAATCCTGAATGGTCCAACTCAAATTAATCCATTAATCCGTTTATGACCCATTTATGCATAATACAAATTTCTTGACCCATATCTGACTCGACTCATACTAGACCCAACCTATATTGCTAAAATGCTTCCATATTTAACAAATCTATGAAAACTTGTTTCTTATGATTTTAAAAAAAAATTGTATTGCTAAAACACTTTCATGCAATACAAATGAATATTTTTTTTTATAAGTTTCTGAAGAAAGTGTTTTTTTTTTCTTTTCCTTTTTTTCTTCTACGTTCGGTGAGGGTCGTTGAACGATCCATTTAAGACCCATTAAATTTTTAAGCAACCAATTTATGACCCACTTAAACCTGTTTTTATAATAGAGTTGGCAAAATGGGCATAGAATCCATATTTTAACCCATATTTGATGATGTTGGTCGTAAGTAGGTTGCCTTAAAAATGGATGGCTCCACGGACTGGCTAGTCGAGTTAATAGGGGAGCTCAGGGGTCAGTTATGGATGGGGGATTAAATATGGCGGTGAAAGTTCGGTCTGAGCCATCCATAAATCGTGAAATGGATTCGAGTTTTGATTTTGAGTTAAATATAAAGGAGATCTTACTATATCAGTTAACTCTCGTTTAATAATACATTATTTGATGCGATGTTAGCCGATTTAATTACCGATTATGCAGTTCTAATGCCCATACAGAAGTCCACAAATATAATGTAGTGAAGTCAATAATCATAATAATAAATTCAGCAAAAGTAAAGCAAATGTGTGTGTGTGTGTGATATGTATATAAGAACAACCTGAGTCGTATTAGGTAAAGTTAATACAAGACCTCGTTATAATGCGCTGAGGATCGGCCCTTGTGAGTTAATGAGATAAATGCGCCCAACTCTTAAAAAGAGACTATGCCCTTAACTTAGTTAATGCGGAATACAAGATCAACTGCTGGGGGATTCAAAGCAATAGTTGATAATGACCTCCATATCCAAGCTTTTTACAGAGTTTCCTCATGTAGAATGCATGTGACCAATTTTGTCTAAAACAGGCAGCCAAAGCATCATTATAATGTTATGATGGAATTTAAGGCTAAAGTAGAATGCTCATGAAGAATGACTTAATACCCAAAAAAAACCTTTAACATTAGCCTATGTCCCAATTATATCCAAAAAAAAATTTTGTCTCATAAAAAACCCAAAACTTTTATTTCTGTCCCAATTCTACCGGTCTAACACCCCAAAAAACCCCCAACTTTAGCGTTTGTCCCAATTCTACGTGCTTAATACCCAAAAAAACCCATAACTTTAGAATTTGCCTCAATTATATCCAAAACTTCTTTTTGTCTCATAAAAAATTCCAAACTTTTACTTTTGCCCCAATTATAACACCGATATCCTTCCGTTCATAATCACCGTTAGTCGATCCTACATGACATTTTCACATCGTTAAAGAATTACACCTCAGTAAAGCTAACATGAAAAAGCCCAGCAACTTCTCTTCTGTTGTCTGCTTTCCCTATACATTGCCAGGAGATACAGAGCTACTCAAGATGGTACATTTTGGATTCTCCCCTGCACTCAACAGCCCAAATAACGGCTAGACATGGAGATTTGATTATCTGGATGAACGATCTCAAATCTCGTAGTCCTTGAAGCCTGCTATTTTTGAATTTCGAATATTCATTGGTAAGTTCGGCGAGAAAATTCGAGCCATGTAAAATTAAACTAATAGGAATTATAGACGAAAGGCGGGTGGTGGTACAATTTGGCCAAAATTAAAAGTTTGGGATTTTTTATGAGATAATTTTTTTTTTGATATAATTGGGACAAATGCTAAAGTTGAGGGTTTTTGGGTATTAGACAGGTAGAATTGGGACAAAATTAAAAGTTGTGGGTTTTTTAAGAGACAAAAAAAAATGGATATAATTGGGAGAGAGGCCAAAGTTGGGAGTTTTTTTATGAGACAAATTTTTTTTTTTGATATAATTGGGACAGAGATTAAAATTAGAGGTTTTTTTGGATATTGGGCCAATCAAGATATAGAGTGGCACGTGCGAAGCTATCTTTGTTTGGATTTGGCATTGGCGCGAAATAGATGCAATAATTCGTTTTAACTTTCGAAATGAATTTTTTTTTTTTTTTTTTGTGTCCCGGAGAATCTGCCAATAGTTCGTCGAGGACCTAGGACGATTGTGAGAATCCATCTTTATCTTCTGTCTCTCGTACGTACACTAGTCGAACACCATGTGTTCCGTGTCCTTTTCCGTTGCCCCTATCATCGTAACTTTTTTTGTTTTTTCTTTTGGTCGAACCTATCATCGTAACTTAAAAAAGGAAAAAGATGCAAAATCATTTTGGTAGTGTTTCCTCGGGGCTATCCATCTAATGATTGCTGGCAACGTTTGATCCATGGCTAATTATTCTGCTTTAATGCACTTTTTACATTTTCTGAGCAACTAATTAGCATACCTTTTTGACCGGGATTTAATCATCTTCTCCGGCCTATTGTCTCGGGTTCCTCGTACTTACATTTGAAGATCCGTTGTTTGTTTGAACAAAAACTGTTTAGGAGACTTTATTTTTCCACTTTTCAATGTGTTTAAAACGATGAAAAATTATTTACTTCACCGAAAACTTTTTGGATGATGTGGGTGCATGTCATCCAAGCTTAGTGAAGTACACAATGTACTTCAAAAGTTTCTAGGTTTCTTGTACTACTGATTTCTCTTGAACATACATATATAAAACATATAAGATGTGCTTGCTTTGATATCTTCTCAACTTGAAGCTCCCCTTCTTCCCAAAACCCTTCTCGTGAATCCCATCAAGTGTTTATAAAAGGATTCACCGGAATTGTTTGGCTACTCGAATCGGGTTCAGGTAATTCGCTTTGAATTTTATCATTCTCTACTTGCTCGCCATTGGGGTTCTCTTCTCTTCCTTTTTTTTTTCCGAAAAATTAACAAAAACCGTCCTCGACTTTCTTTAACCATACAGTTTACACATTCTGATTTTCAAAAATCGACACTTGCACCATGGGGACTAAGAAACTATAGGAATTATTGCATAAGTACGTATATATTTTGAGTCACGGGATGTAAAGCTTAGGATCCTAAAACTAGATGGCATGAAAAACTAAGTTTTAAAGTAAGAGTGCACAAAGTATAACTTAGGCGGTCCGGGGGGGACCCCCACGTGTACAACCTCCAAGCTTCTTAGCTAAAAGAAAAGGAACAAAAAAAAAATGCATGCTTTGGTACCTTTAGTCCATACTTTCCTAAAGTTTGTTTGATTCATCGAATAGCGCCCATTGACTAGTAAGGGAAAAGCCCTTTACTAATCAAGCACCTTGATGAGGTGTCGGGGTAGGTGCTCAATGTCTAAGGGCCGGCTCTTCCCATCTAAGAGATCGAGTGACTAATTATTTCAAACGATATAAGCGATTATTTTCATAATTTTTTTTTTCTTAAAATACTTCGGATTCTACGGAACAAACGGAATATTAACGCATGCTACATGATTCTCAGTGGCGACTTACTTTACCAAATGCAATATGTCACCAACTTACTTTTACCAAATGCAAGAAGTCGGCGAGATAGTTCAATTTTCATGATTTCGAGAGATATTCACGTGTCATTCAAGGGAACCTTGCTGCGAAACTAGATGGCTTACCCACTATCTTTGCGATTATTTATTGTAGGGTTTCTTCTTTTGCCGTGTTATCTTTTGGCAAATATTAATTATCACTGATTTAAAATGAATAGAATGGAGTAGCATATGCACAAATATGCTTTTCAAATTAAATGGTGAAGTTTAGACAAAAAATAATAATAATAATAAAATGTTGAAGTAGCAAAACAATAAATATGAAGTATTTCGTTTGTCGCAAATGCACAAATATGCTTTTCACCACGTGTGTATGTTCCGGAAATTATTGAGGTTGTCGCTATGCACACAGTGCATTGCACATGTTCATTTTTAATTATACTTGTCTACCGACACATGGTGAGGGCTGAGGGGACCACAAAAGCAAATGCATGCAAGAACCGTTGCATTATTATCTGTCTCGATAATTTCGAAGCGTTTTTCTTTTTCCTCTTTTTCTGTGCAAAATGAACTATTTTTTTCGCCCTTTTGACAAGTTGTGCATTGCCAAGCTAGCGATCGCTTGTGACTGGTCGGCAGAGGAAGGAAAACCAAAGTTGGAAACGTGAAAAGACATAGAAATGTGGAGTTTTAATTCAGTCGAGGACAACCCCCGTTGAGTTTTAATTCAGTTGGATGTGATTTGATTATGGCAAACATTTGATAAGTCGATATGAAAGTATACAAGTCTCCGCGTCTCGTTTGATTCGTTACCCGATCTTATTATATAGTGATTCGTAAAGTCGGAATAGTGAGAGGTTTTTTTTTTTTTTTTCCATGAAGTTCATATATATATATATATCGAAATTTCGAATGATTGTTTTGGGACGACAAGTAAGTGGCTAAACAAGAAAACATCACTGCAATGCCTTGACTGTTTTCGTAAAGTTTGTGAAATATGCTAAAATCAATGGTCGGGGGCATTTGTAATATACATCTATATATCTACGGTATTTAAGCGATTTTTTTTTTGTTCACTTGTGATAATTAATGAGTGTAGTAGTGATGAGAGGAGTCTCTTGAAAGAATTAAAACATTTTGCTCACCGAAATCTAAGGGTACGCATGACAATATTTCTGGAGTAGAAATCCGGTTGGTAACGCAACTTTTAGAGTAAAAATCCATTTGGTTATGCAACTTTATTTTTTTTTTTAACTTCTGGAGCATTTTTTGCTTCAGAAGTAGTTTTGAAGCCACTTGAAGAAATAAAAAAATCAACTTATGCTCAGAAACAGAAGTTGATTTCTAGAGCACAAGTATTGCCATGCGCCCCAAGTCAACAAATCACGAAAAGTATGATTGAGATATGGATAGAAAAAAAGAAATTATAAGTTATTACTCACGACATTTCAAAAGTAGTGATCTACTCAAAAGAAAAATAAAATAAAATGTAAGATCTACGCATAGGATGCATATGCAACTTTTATTAACTGTACAATTTGGCAAAGCAATGCTTATGGTACTTTTATTAACTAATACAATTTGACAAAGTGGTTTTGGTAACTAACATCAGCTGATTTTTGGAACCACCAAAATAATTTTAATATCGATTATTTTCTCCTTATTTTTTTTCTTTATGGTAATCATGTTTTGATTTTATTAATTTATAATTCGACATGAACCGGCGCAATCGCATGCATCTCCGGCATCGGACTCCCAGGGACATGTTGCACGTCCCAGGCATCGGATTTGCTTTTATTTGATCGACGATTATAGGATGTCATCAAAATTGGCATGTTCTAATCATCAAATAAAACAGACGTTGAGAAAAAAAAAACATGATGTGGCCTCTAACGATTCACCTAATATGCTCTTCTTAATCCACTAATTACGTGATTTTGAACTAGGCTTCTAGGGCAACGTTTAGGGCGCGCATGGTAACACTTCTGCTATAGAAATTAACTTTTGGTCAGAGGTTAATTTTTCAATTTGTGTTTCTGAGTAGAAGTTGATTTTTTTATTTCTTCAAGTGGCTCCAGAATGCTCCAGTAGTAAAAAAATGAAGTTGCATAACCAAACGGATTTCTGCTCCAAAAGTACTTCTGAAGTAAAAATTCTATTCTAGAAGTGTTGTCATGCACGTCATTAATTTCCTGAAAATTTCATTACTGTATGAACCACATAAAACGACAAGCGATGAGAAAGAAAAAGAGCACCCCCTAATATCGATTCAATTCATCGGGGTAAATTATTCAGACGTCCTGGCCTCGCATGAGATCATCCGCTAATAAATAATATGCTTAAGTAAGATATGATCCAATTGTTATTTAGCCTATGGCTCTAATATGCCTGTCGGACGATAGGTGGGGCCATGCCTATGCCTAGCCACTTTAAGACGTCCACAGAGGTCACTGGTCATCATCGCCATTTGGTTGGCGAGAGTTAAACCTATCCAGTCACAGGTTCCAAGGTTTATCTAGGTTCGACTTGTATTCGTAATTGTACGATTGCAGAATCACCACCTTTAATAACCACCACTTGCTGTTACAATTCACAGACAACAACTCATATTTAGATACACGAATAAATATGAAACATTAATAAAGTAAATGTTTCATTCGAAAATGGAAGCTTAGACTAGTGGTTTCAAATTATATACTTATCATCGGACGCCATTGAATATTCGCGGATCGCGCAAAAACGTAATACCAAAAAAAAGCACAAAAACGTGTTACATGTTCCAGGTTCCACCTACCTAGAACCTAGAACCTAGAACCTAGAACCTACCCATCAGAACATGTTCTACCTATCTAGAACCTGGAACCTACCCATTAGAACAGGTTCCCTAATTTCTGGAACTTAAAACTTACCATGCATACGTTGAAACCTGAAATAAGACAGGTTCCTCGTCGATCCGGTTTGAGGTTCTACCCTGAAACATGCTCACCCTTATGGTTGTGACATGTATGACCCCTCTAAATTTATAATCTGCAGCGAACTTCCGTAATTGATGCAGGGAAAGATCAATGGAACCAATAATATAAATTCCTTAACATCTTTCTCCGATTGCGAAGTCACGGCAGACATGGATAATCCTCCTGATTCGTTCATCCCTTCAACGCGTGTCTCGATCCATTACATACATCAAGAATGAAAATCTCTGAAGGTCTTAACCCTATCGATACGATTGCCCTAAGAATGATTGCTCGATCCTTATCCGAACATTTCACGATAGATGGAGAATTGCTAATTGGAATTTTGTTACTTAAAGGATCCAGGGGGGGGGGGGAAGCATGTCTTTTAGCCAATTAATGTGACAGGTACATTTGATATTCGTATCTAAAAGGAATATTCTTAAAGAGAGACTCATGTACGTTTTCTTTGGTGAATCGTAATAAAGTTCCTAAACCAAAATTGCTGTCAAACTTGTATAAGATTGCTCCAATCTTTTACTTAGGAACATGTTTATTTCCTAATGACACGACAAACGATTTTTTTTTTTTGGGAAAGTTGCACTAAGGCTTCTGATCGGTTGGAATAATGTGTAAGTAAGTCCTAAACGTTTGAAAGAGGGCAACCAAGTCATAATCGCTTTAATTGGTGCATTCAAGTCGTCTGGGCGTCCACTCAGCAAATTTTGCTAATGTGACATGCGGAAAATCCGACGTGGTTCTTTTTACTAGTCAGCTACATGTTCAAAATATACAATAAAAAAGATAATGTCATGTCGGCAAATTGTATGAACGATTGCACCTGATTCATAATATCTAGGACTTGATTGCATATTATAAAACTTTTCGAATTGTTAGGGTAATTTTTCCTAATTATTTTGTTTTGGTACTTGAGTAAGTGACCAGTCACATAGTGTATACGTCCTATTCACTTCGACCTTGATAAAGAATCTATTGTTATTATATAAGGGTTCACGATTAAAACGATTAAAATACTCTTATTTTTTTTTAGTTCCTCAACATAAGAAAAAGCATGGAGTAAATTTGATGTCGTTAATGAAATT
The DNA here is from genome assembly GCA_029784005.1 of Lenwebbia sp. NSW1173648. Lineage (NCBI taxonomy): Eukaryota > Viridiplantae > Streptophyta > Magnoliopsida > Myrtales > Myrtaceae > Lenwebbia > Lenwebbia sp. NSW1173648. The sequence goes on along the minus strand of JARCGZ010000009.1, from coordinate 23,857,880 downwards.
CGATATCTCCGAGCTAGTGTCTAACAACTCTCTTACTTTTATGTAGAACGTAGCTGACATTCGAAATTGATATTCGAAATTGTTATCCTTATTTTCTTGTTCGAATTTATTCCATTACCATGATAATCTTAGAAGAAATTAGAGCCATGCCCTGCGCAATCACAGAAAGAAAGAATGTAGTCAGAACAGAACCGATGGCAACGCAGAGAGACAGGGCCTCGTGTTTTCCTCATCATCACATAAATCTCTGTCTGTCTGTCTGTCTGGGTGTTCAGCTTGAGGGTCAGTTTGATTTTACATGCTATCATTGTCATCCTTCGCCTAATACGTTCATACCAAGAATCGCCGAGAAAATATCAATGGCCAGGTTGAACGAGGGATCAGGAGACAAGTACGATTAAGGGCTCCTCCCTTTCGATTGGCCGCCTAAATATGGTCCCAAAATCACATGACTACCCACTAATCACTATAATCTGAAAATGTGTGTTTCTTTGTTTTTAATAATTCAGGAGACCGGACGTGGCCCGGATATATGAAGACCCATAAAAACATTCTGCAAGTTCAATGAACCGGTTAATTTGAGACCATTGGCTTGTGCAGTGACTCGGTCCCAAAGTAGTTTGCCATTATGGTGCATAGATTGTAATCATGATAGAGTTCACTTTAACGTATGAGTATTTAAATATGTTCGAAGTGACTTGTTATTTTAAATTTTATTTATTCCAAAATTATGGTTCTTGTAATTTGCTTTTTATTTAATTTAGAAACACTTGAAGCATTCTAAGCAATGAAGCAAACTCTAAGGCCGCGCATGGTATCACTTTTGAAATAGAATTTCTGCTTCAGAAGTGCTTCTAGAGCAGAAATCCGTTTGGTAACGTAATTTCTGAAGCAGAAATTCGTTTGGTTCGCAATTGTATATTTCTACTTCTAAAACAACTTTTTACTTCAGAAGCTGTTTTTAGGAAATTTTTGAGAAGTAAAAAAAAAGTTACTTCTCATCATCAGAAGTCATTTTTTTTTCTTTTTAGCCCTCCCTTTTCATATTTTCTGTCTTTCTCTTCGCTCGTTTGTCTCAACCCAACCCGGTCGGGATAATTATTTTAATAATAAAAAATTTTCGGAAAACAATAAAAAAATCAGAAAATGATTAAAAATCCAAAAAAATGGAAAATTCATAAAAAAAAATTGAAAAAAATCCTAAAAAAATTCCAAAAAAATCAGAAAAATCTCAAAAATTAGGAAATAGGTCTATTCAACTGGCAAATCATATTTTTGATGAGTTTACCATCTCTTTATTCAAAAATGATGGTTTTGTCCCTTATGGGCAAATCGTCTCGGAAAATTCCAAAAAATTCCAAAAAATCACAGAAAATGAGAAATAGTCAAATTTGATTGGCCAAACCCGTCTTTTGCGATTTTCATTTCTGATCTTTCTCAAAACGACGATTTTGCCCTCTTATGGGCAAATCATTCCAAAAATCCAGAAAAATTCCAGGAAATCTCAAAAATTGGGAAATGGGCACATTCAACTGCCCAACCCTATTTTTGATGATTTTGATTCCAAATCTTTTCAAAATGACAATTTTGCCCCTTTGGACAAATTGTCTCCAAATGTCCACAACTCCTTCCAAACACCTCTTCTCTAAGCCTTTTGAGCTTCATTAGGGATGCCATATTTTAATTTGACGCGTTTGATCCGCATGTTCATGGTTCCTTGATTTGTGTACCTATCTTTATTGATTGTGATTACTAGGTTAGATATTCCTATATGCATGAACTCTTAGATTTTCCGTCTCTCTCTTCGCTTGTCTGGTTTAGTCCAACAATGGGTACGGCTGCTCCAAAACACCCTTATCTGATCCGATGGAGCCTGTGATTTCGTTCCCTCCATTTAAAAAAAAAAATCAGGAAAACCAAAGCTGGGTTGAAAAGATAAAGATGATGACATATCCGTTTTTGCCTTTTGTCTTTCTGCCTAGAGATGCCTTCATGCCAAAACAAGCTCATCATTATTAAATTTTTATGTTCCAAGTTCTCATTAATATTTAGGTGATCTCAGGGCACATACAACTATCGTAGATTTGTGTTTCTAGAGATGATTTAGGCACAAAAAAGGTTCATATATTGTGCCAATTGCGATATAAACCATGCCAGAGGCATAGAAGAGGAAACACCTGAACTACCAGTGCTTTTAGCTTTAATATATGAGTCCGGCCATCGTATTCATTGATACAATTTTCCCATAATTTGGTTCACATTTACATAAATGCAAATACTGACGAATTATACGTAAATCCGTCAGTATTTACATTTAAATTTTCTTGAATAACATGCATTTTAGGTTATGATCAATAATTTTTCGTAGAATATTTTGTGTTAATAATGTTCCAGAAGTAGAAATTTTCAAACGCTACCAAACGAATTTCTGTTTGAGAAGCAGAAATTTTATCCTGTTATCAAAAGTCTTTCTCTGATCAGAAATCAACTTCTGAAGCAGAAGTAGAAAAATCAACTTTTGCTTCTGAAGCAGAACTAGAAAAATTAACTTTTGGCCAGAAGTTGATTTCTGAAGCAGAAGTATTACCATGCGCGCCCTAACCTTCCACTGATAGATGAAGAGCCCCGCCAAACCAATGAAAGTTGAGAACGATTTGGCATCTTGAAAGGCAACTAAGAGCGCATCTGGTCTGAACTTTTGTTGAAGGGAAACTCCTTTTATTAAAGTATAGATAAACACCCGCTGAAAAAATTTATGGTGTGGTGTCCCTGTGATTCATACAATTTGAAGTTAGGGCGAGTTCCATTGGCTTTCTAAACTTCAAAAAGGGGCATGTCACCTCCTAAGTTTTAAGTCCGGCTGCTTTGCACCTTAAAATTTAAACAGTTAATATGCCACTATATGACAGACCAAAAAAAATATGCCACTAAATGATTAGTTTATCTTCATAGACAAACTCCTTGGTGTGCTAATATGGAGAGAGAGAGAGAGGGGGGGTCTTTATTGATATTCGAATCTGTCGAATATCTAAATTCGATCCTATCAACGATGCAAGAAAGTAATGGAAATTCGCACAACACAAGAATTTACGTGGTTCAGCAGGGGAGATGTTCCGCCTACCTACGTCCACGGGGAGATGAGATCTATTTCACTAATAACGTAGAAAAGTGTACGACCGTTCTTCTCACCTCTCTCTCTCTCTCTCTCTCCTTTTGAAACCTGTTTCGCCCTAAATATATATAGCGAAATCATACATGGCACAAATTACAAAATTGCCCACATAGCCTAAAATATTTAACTTTCCCATATAATCCTGCTATGACTGAACATAAAACGCCTCTGGCGGCTTGGGGGCGCTACCCCCACGACACCCGCCCGCTCACTGGAGAGCGGGACCCCCGTGCTGTCCAGTCGTCAGGGGGCCTTTCGGAACCGCCTCATAATCTCTTGGATAACAGAATACAAGACATCAACCTCAACAGAATCGTCAAGATTGACACCTAAGCAAGGTTTACACCTAATGCTAAGATTACATTGAAATTTCGTACAAAGATTTATGACTCAAAACTGAAAAATCTAGGACTAAAATGAAATCCGTATAATAGCTTTATGACTGATTGGCCGGTAGTTAATAGTGACGAAGTTGAAATGGCCAAGAGTTCGTACTTCCATTGTCGCACGCGCGGAGAAGAAGAAAAAAGTTGAACTGGTGCAATTGGTGAAGATGTGCTCCATTTGAATGAGGATGATGATGCCCCCATTACTTGAAGATGAACTCAGCTATTGGAGATCACCCCATTGGCTGCAACTATGCCCGTCGCTGTTCGTGAGTTTTACCTGCCTCTACTGATAATAACAAGGCCAAAATAGTGCTCCAATCTTTGAACACTATCGCTGCTCCACATGGTTGCATGGCCTCCACGTTTCCCCATTCTCTCTAATACTTACAAAAAAAAAAAAATCCCCTTATTGGCCACGACCTAATTTAGGAGATAAGACCAAGTTTATGCGAAAGAGATTTCGAAAAGGAGCCTATTTACCATCTCTTCGTGTCCAACACCACAAATGTTCAACGATCATTTTGTTGAGACGTGGTTTATATTTTCCATCGATAGGAAGGCACAAAATTCGCTTCTCGGTGAACAGGCGGAGTTCGGGGAGGAAAAGAGAGGGGGGGGGGGGGGTGGCAGGAGTCGCAAGGGGCACCACTCTCAGGACTCCATAGAGTTTTCACAGTTTGAGCTCGTATTTTATTGTTATTTTGAATTTGAGCCCATGAATAACTGCAGTTATATATAATCTATTTCTCTTATAATTAAGAGTTGTAATAGAGATGTGTGATGTGCTAATTATAGTGAAATTCTCCGTTAAATATAACCCTAATTTAAGGGTGATTTGGGATAAACCTTGTTTCTCGATCTCTCTTTCTCGCATTTACTTTCTATTTTATTGTGTTTGCGCACCTAATCCTAACGCATTCTTAGCCAGTCAACTTTGCAAACAAAATCAATAATGTTATCCATTCTTCACCTCGCTTTGCATTTGACAGCGAAGCTTGTCATTTTCCAAATAAATACATACCATGCTCTCACTGTATGGCATTAAGCCTGGAATTAAAATCGATTGTGATGCGAAATTAGGGGGATCGATTGGATTGATCCAACATCGAAGGAGAGAGTATCTGAGCAGAGGGGAAGCCTTGTACACTTGTGTCTTCGATCGTGTCAAAAGATCTTTCCCATCAACTTAAGTGGAATTTGGATACCCTCCACTCCTTGAATTGAAAGAGAAGGAACTGAGCAATCAAGACATGCTATTTTGGGCCATAATTGGGAAGAACTAGTGCATTCATGTATCCTTCGGGGAAAAATACGTTTACTGTAGGTAGTGGGGAAATGCTGGACCATTCCATCTTCCTACATTAATGTCCCAAACTCGAAGCACTCATGTCATCCACTAACTTTGACAGCACATTATTTGGTCAGAGAAAAAGCTATCGGTTTTTTTTTTTTTGGGGGTCATAAAACAAGCTTTCCATTCACTAAGTTTGGGCGCAGCCACACAAAGAGGGGGGAAAATTATCAAAAAAGTCATAAATCTATTATAATTATGCCAATTTAAATTTTTATTAATTTTTTTCTTTTTCTTTTTTCTCTTTCTTCCTCCAGATGGTCGCCAGATCGGCGACTGGCCACTGGCCAGGTCAACCCTCTCCCAGTGACGGCAAGTGAGGGCGTCGGCTGTGGCTGGTCGCCAATCTAGCAATCGGCTGGAGGAAGGAGAAGAAAAAGAAGAAAAAGAAAGAAAATAAATAAATTGCCGAGTTCAGTGGAAGATTATTACATCTACATGCCTTGAACACGTAATCTAATAGCTAGTTCTCTAACTAATAGCCCTGGAAGATAAATACATCTACATGCCTTGACCTGGAAACCTAATAGAGAATTCTTAACCTTCTAAAGATGTTTCGATGTACTCCATTTGATCAATTTATGTTGGAAATTGCTGATATGACTGTCTACTCAGAATTGACCGTCCTATGTGGCATAATTGACGGCTGACGTGAAAGAAATTAATCGAAACGGAGAATTCGCATGCAAACTTGCCAAATAATCAACATAAACCACCGACTTAAATGGTGATTCATCGCAGAAATGGAAAACAACAAAAACGGAGAATCTGAAAGCAAAACTCACTAGCACCCACCCCGACTCGGTGTCTTCAATCGAGAGTTTCTCACCTCCGTTGCTTCGCCCCCTGGTGCGATTCTTCCTACTCATCCTCAGTTTGCGGCCCTTGCCTGTAGCAGACGAAGAAGATGAACGGTGGAGAGCAAAAGAAAATAAAAAAAAGGAAAAAAATTCAGAAAATTTTAAAGAAATTGCTAAATGATGTCTTTTTTTTTTTTTTTTTTTTCATTTCTTGCAAGTCAATTGCCAGTCATCTGACCATGTCACGTGCAATGACTAGTGTTGACTAAACACCACGTCAGCGATTTCCAATCCAAATTGGTCGAATGGACTAAATTGAAAAGTCGACAAAAGGTTTAGGACTACATCGACCAAATTGAAAATTTTATGACTGAATTGGCATCCGTACAACAGGATTATAGCATTTGGTTAATTTCCCCCTAAAAAGATATAACTAAGAGACGAAATTCATTCATAATGTTAATGTATCGCTTGTCTATTGAGTTTTAATTGGCCTTATATACAAGGCGTATCCCTACACCTATTAACTTAAGGCTTTTTTTTTTTTTTTGGGGTTTGACATTCTAATTGTATCGGAGTCAGGTTTTGCCTAAATTTATTTCGCTTGTGTGATCTCGTTTGTCAATTCCACGTGTAATTCGCGAGAAATTAGTACAAAAGTCGGTCGGTGCCTTTGGCGACCAAATATTTTGGTTGCCAAATAGAACTGGGACATCCCCCCTTTTTTATTCCTTTTTGGCGACCAATTTTTGTGAAATTTTTTAATCCCATAGTCATTTTGTTTGAAAGAAAACTGTTCTCGAAAAATTATTTTTTGAATTTTCAGTATTTGGATGTGGGAAAACTAATCGATCTACGAAATACGTTTACCGTAGACTGCAAAACAACAAGCCTAAATTGGGGGAGAACGACTTTCCATTCTGGCAAGAAAGGAAATAACTTTTCATAAACCATCAAACAAACAAAAACTAGATATTTTCATTCACAATGATTTTTATGGAAAATATTTTCTTTTATCATCAAGTTTTCAGCAAAACAAACGCATCATATTTAATGAAGTTTTGCATTGGTGTTCGGTCCTAATCAAGCACCAAAGAAAATGGATAGGGAAAGGGATAGTGCACTTGTCTAAAGCTTGCTTGCTGGATTTATCCTTGTGTCAACGCTCCAAAAAGTAGCTTTCAAATATCCGGCTTCACGTCTGAAGACATCTTAAGATGACTATCACGTAAATTTCAGCAAATTTTTTTAATTTTTTAATTTCTTTAGAAAACAATACTATAAGTTATTTTTCGGATATGATACGTGTTCAGGAGATTCTACGAAATTAAAGTTCAGGTAGACCATGTGTATGCTACCAAAGGTGAAAAAATCAACTGCAAAATTCATGTGATTATACCACTTGGGGTTGTGCCCTAAAACAACGACCGACGGCATTGATGACACGAGCTGTGGGGGTCGTATGGACCATAGCCGAATAGCAAATGCAAAGGGGAAAAGGAAATCAAACTTCTTTCCCACGTTTTTAAGCCCTTCCTTGGTGCTTGTTTTCATTAAGTGAAAAGGGAAAGAGGGATATACCCGCGATTCCGGCGTCCGAAAAGCGGATCCCAAAAGCGATGCTCATCGGATTATGAATTAATAGACGTTAGTTATTCATTCAGGAGCTTTAGTTGCGACGACAAGCTGAATTCAAGTTACAATAGTATTGTCTGTTGTTATAATTGGGATCACAAAGCGCAACGAGACGGCTTATCCCCTGGCGGGAATTATACATATGTGTGATGTAACGTTCAATGAAATGAGTATTGGCGCGATGCCACCACCGGTCCGATTCCAATGTCTTTCATTTGAAATGATAGAGAAGAGGGGACAGGTGAACAATGAAAACAAGGTCCAGGTGCTGGGGGGAGTGTTTCCGCGTGGGGTCCCCGTGATTCCTCTTCCGTGCGAAAGAGTGAAACATGGCACTATAAATAACAAGGCCAGAAAACCAGCTTCCCATCACACAACACACGAGAGCCACAAACACCCCAAACTCAAAAAAGATCGCTGCGTTTCTGGGAAAGCAGAGAGGGAAGATGAGGATGGCCTTGAACGCTGCGTTTCTGGGCTTCTTGATCTTCTTGGAGTACGGCTCTCTCCTTTGCATGGCTCGAGGCAATGTCCATCATTACGATTTCGTGGTAAGTGCTGCTCGTGTACGCTTCACACAACAAGAAAATGAGTGAGACGACGAGGGTTTCTCTTTTCTTGTTGTTGTTGCAGCTGAAGGAAACCAACTTCACAAGGTTGTGTACGACCAAGAGCATGCTGGTGGTAAACGGGAGCTGGCCCGGGCCGGTGATCCGGGTTCACAAGGGCGACACCGTCTTCGTCACCGTCCACAACAACGGCACCTACGGCGTCACCATCCACTGGTAAAAAAATAAAAAATCACTCACTCTCTCTCTCTCTCTCGCTCTCGCGGGGACATAACGTCCTATACCGTAAACACGCGGCTCGTTATTATGCGGTAATCAAACCAAAACAAAATGTGATGCATCGCTCCTCGGCAATAATGTATACTTTTGTCATTTCTTTGGACTTTATGTTTGATTAACAAAGCACGCGAATCTTCATCCACAAAAGGAGGACATGTCTCGTAGAGCACAGTGCATTGATGCTCTAGGACAAAGCAGAGCAACCCCTCTCCATCTTCCCCTCTCTCTTCTTTCAATTAGATGCTCTCTTTCTTCTGCACTGTAAAAAGGGCAGTTCAGCAGTGCAAAGTACTCATTTTCCTCCATCAATTAGAAAAATAATTTCCTGAGCTTTCCTCTTTCTTTTTTTTTCCCTTTTTTTTTTGTGTCCCACCACAATGTAAACATCTAGCTTATTGGGTCACTAAAGTTGGAACTAGCTATCTTCTTTTTTTTCCTCCTATCGCTACGATCCGCGTGACGAACATATTCCCATGATCAAAGTTCAAAGGGGACGAATCGTCAATCTTTCCCAGCAATATTCAACTGGTGGCCTATAGTTCACACCTGTAGCGCTCTTTGTCCACCCTACTAATTATACGTTTGATTATGATAACCCAAAAGTTTGAATCGTTAACACTCCTTGACCTTGTGTTTGATACATGTGAAATCGGCCATGGCTAGCGTAACCACATCAAACGAGCGACTTTGATGCCATAGTAAAAAATGTTTAATAGTTAGAGAACGCGTCAATTAAGTTGCGAGCATGGGATTGTGTGAGCAAGCGTGGTGCTTAACGATGAAAGTACTTTTAATCTACAGGCACGGCGTCAAGCAGCCAAGGAATCCGTGGCCGGACGGTCCTGAAAACATCACACAGTGCCCCATCCCGGCCGGTACGAGCTTCACTCAAGAAGTTTCCTTTTCCGACGAAGAAGGGACGCTCTGGTGGCATGCCCATAGCGACTGGTCACGTGCCACAGTCCACGGTGCCATCATTATCTATCCGAAATCCGGAACCACCTACCCTTTCCCTATCCCATACAAGGAAGAGCTAATTGTTCTTGGTATGTTCACATTCTATTCCCATGAGAATGTCACATGAGCTGTTGCTTCTTTTTCTTTTCCTTCTTTTCCGTCTTGACTACAAATGTTGGCGTTTCTTAATCATCAATAGAATGACGAGGAGGACTTGTATGCTTCTCTTTATGCCAGGCGAATGGTATAACGGAGATGTGATGGCCATAATCGACGAGGCAATCGAAACCGGCGGCGATCCGAACATTTCGGATGCATTCGCCATCAATGGTCAACCGGGAGATCTATACGATTGCTCTAATGGTACTAATTCAAGTTTATATGACTTTCCTCTGATTTGTTGCAAAATTAATTTACTTTAATTTTACTGAAATGTTGGTCGAATAGGTACCATATTCAATAGTCCCGTGCCTTTGAAGTGATGTTGGTTGCATAAATAAATATACACAGATATACATTCATTTCGGTTTTAAGCTTGGTAAAGTGAAAAAAGAAAAAAGAAAAAGCAAAAATCTAATTAAACTCTCTTTCCTGTGTAAGGATAAATATCGCACAAGACTGATGAACAAGGGACTCGCCCTTCTTTGATCACTAACCACGCTTAAAATTTTTGTTGCAGCATCAACATACCGCCTATTGGTCGATTATGGTAAGACGTACCTTCTCCGCATTGTCAATGCGGTGATGAATGAAGAAATATTCTTCGGCATCGCGAAACACAACCTTACATTGGTTGGAATGGACGGAGCATACCTAAAACCCATCAAAACCGATTACATAATGATAACTCCCGGGCAAACCATGGACGTTTTGGTCACGGCAAACCAATCTCCAAGCCGCTACTACATTATGGGAAGCCCTTTCGCAGATACAACCGCTCCGTTTGACAACACCAGCACGACGGCGATTTTTCAGTACAGTGGCAACTACACTCCGCCGTCGACCCCTTACTCTCCATCTCTCCCGGCTTATGATGACAAGGATGCCGCAGGCAATTTCACGGTCCGTTTGAAGAGTTTAGCAAGCAAACAGCACCCCGTTAGCGTCCCGTTGAATATCACGAAGCGGATCTTCATGACGGTTTCCGTCAATCAAATATATTGCGCGAACGAGTCTTGTGCCGGTCCGGACGGAAATAGGCTGTCAGCCAGCTTGAACAACATCAGTTTCGTGACTCCTACGATTGACGTTTTACAAGCATATTACGGGTAATGCACAAAAGACGTTGTGATATAGATTTCTCGTTATTAATCTCATTATATGATGGATCATATGTCATTGTTGATTCAAAGTTTAGGACAAATCGTGATGGACTAACGTCAATTGGGTGATTCTTATTTTCAACAGCAATATCAGTGGAGTGTATAACGGTACTTTTCCGAGCATACCGCCGTATTTTTTCAACTTCACCGGCGATGTGGGAAACAATACGATATACCCTAGCCAAGGGACAAAAGCGAAGATGATCAAATATGGGTCGGCTGTCGAAATAATATTCCAAGGGACCAACGTCGGCGCCGCGGAGAATCATCCGATGCATCTGCACGGTTACAGCTTCTACGTGGTAGGAATGGGCAATGGGAATTTCGACAACAAGACTAGTCCGAAGACATACAATTTGGTCAATCCACCCTTGGTCAACACAGTCGGACTCCCCAAGAATGGGTGGACGACGATCAGATTCGTCGCAGATAATCCAGGTACTTCACTTGTCAAGCTCACAAATCAAAGAATTGTTACCCATCGTGTCTCTCAAAGTCCCTTTACTCTATGAATCGGAACTTCATCTGTCATCTCGTTTTCTCAAGAACTATCGACGTCGGCCCGAAATAATTCAGTAGTAAGCCTGTGTATGCTGGCTTCATTACGCTCATGGTTGTCGTTTTTCTCTTCAGGAGTATGGTTTATGCACTGTCACTTGGAGCGACATGCTAGCTGGGGCATGGACACGGTTCTCATCGTCAAGGACGGTCCGGCCACGACGAACAAAATGCGTGGGCCGCCGGCTTATATGCCTCCTTGTGCCAACTCCTAAGGAAAAAGAAGGAATTTGCAACTTAATTTTGTGCTTGACCGAGTGTGCTTGATCTTTGATTATGAATATAAAGTCGACATGACCAAAAGGATTGTGAGCTTGTGTAAGAACTGTTCTGTATCGAATGTTCATTCTCTCTCTCTCTCTCTCAAGAAAGCACAAGGAGATGCCATATACCCTTGCGTAAAAAAAGCAAAGCTGCCTTAGCTAATTTATGTCGAATCGTTTCTTTTTGAAGATATTCTTGCGAAATTTCCTACAGCTTAACTTATCTTGATATTCCACGCACTAATCAATGCTACAAGATTTTCAAAGACAAAAGCAAATGAAAATATCAACAGGTGATGTGATATGATTGACGCTGACCCTGACGAGATTCATTAGTTTTTTCCCAAGTAAATACTGACCACACCATCTTCTAAAAGATAGTCTTGGAAGTCCAACTTCACTGATCAAGAAGGAAAAATCCCTGCCTGATCCGTATGTTGATTTTTCGTAAGGCACCTAATAATGATTTTGGAAAGATGGTTCTGGAATGCTTAGAAATCAACTTATGAATTCGAATTTCTATTCGATAAACGGCCCTCTAAAAAACTCATTGTACAAACAGGGCACAAGCATAGACACATGCACACTTTAAATTTTGATTACTGAATTCATTTCATGAGTAGACACGAGTTTTCATTACATTACATGATTAATGAAAGTGCAATTGAGTTCTAAAACTTATCAAATTTGTGTAATCGAATTCTTTCATTAACTTCGTCCAACTTGATTAACGAAAAATACTGATGTAGCTTTTTTAAAAAAATATTTTCTCTCTCCTACGCGGTAATGACTTGACTAAAACGACATCATTTTGGTTCAAATTTAATTTTTAATATATAATTTAAATTTAATTTAAAAAAAGCTATAAAAAAAAAAGCAACGACGGCCAGATTTGGGCGAGGGTCAGCGATCATTTCCCCACCATCGCCGGCCCTTCTCGGCGATGGTGGGAGGCAATGGCGAGGGTTACCCTCACCGCCTGATTCTAGCTACTGCTGCTTTTTATTTTATTTTATTTTATTTTGAAATTTTAGATTAAAAAAATACATATATATGGAATTGAATCGAGTTGTGATTCAGGAACATAGATTCGAAGAATTGAAAATAAAGAAAGAAGGGGATTGCAAAAGAGGTTGAATGAGCTTGTCATCATATGTCCATCCCCTTATACTTTAAATATTGAATATTCATATTGAAATTTAAGTTAGTTACTTCGAAAAGCCTTATGTCCCATATGATAAAAACTAATTAACAATGTAATATATCAATTTCACAATTTAATAAAAAAAATATTAAAAGCCAGATTTGGACCAAAACGACGTAATTTTAGCCACGTAGGAGAGAGAAAATATTAGAAACGGCCACGTCAGCATTTTTCGTTAGTCAAGTTGGATGGAGTTAACGGAATGACTCAATTACTTCAATTTCGCAAGTTTTAGGACTTGATTGTACCTTTTGCAAGTTTTAGGATTCAATTGGATTTTCGTGACAAGTTTTAGGATTTTTAGTTCACATAGCCCTTTATTTTTCATTTGCCGGCTTTCAGTGTAAGCTCCATACATGTATAGTCCTGTAGTGAAATTGTTGATTATCTTTGCTTCCTTGGATGATCGAAACGGATCTTCAAAACCTTAGTGAAGTCCTTTCATATAACCTAATGATTTGTTCTTTCAAAGGTCCTACCAACGAGACATGAGCCGCCCTATGCGAGTTTACCTAACTTTCTGTACTCATTTGGACCATGAATCACCAATCTACATTGCACATTCACACTTTCTTTTAGAATACAATTTAACTTATAAAAGGAAGAGAACACAAAGTTGGATGTTCTTATTGATGTGCAATGGATTCTCCCCAATTTGTAAAAGTACAAAATTCTTGTATCACTACTAGTCATCTTCAAGTTAGGGGTGATCGATTTCAGGATGGGTGGTTCCCACTCTAGAACCGAGAACCGCCCGTTAGAGATCGGTTCCGCAAAATGCGAACCGTAAACCACTAGCTTGTTCCTTGGATCCACCTGAGAACCGAACCACCGGTCCGGTCCGGTTCCCGGTTGGATCTCGGTTACGGTCATATCGAGCACCAACATCAATTAAAAAAGAAAATGGAACCAATCCCTAGCGATTGAAAGAGGAGGGCTCAACTTGGGACTTTGGCAATGCATTCCCCATGTTTGCGTTCAGTATTCTTATCATATGAAAAACTTAAGGACAATGTCTTTGTAGGCGGCAGTATTATTGTCAGCAATGGAGTCGAGTATCGTGGGAAATGCAATAGCAGTTGATCAACTAATTAACACAGGTTTTGAAATGCATCCATAGTGTACAACACATATTACACATGAAAATAAGTTGGGTATGGACTTTTTTTTTTTGTGGACGAATGGGTCTGGACTCTAGGCCTTTGAGGGAGATGGCTTCAATTAAAAGAATATATATTTGTATTATATAAAGGGATCGGTTCGGTTGGACCGGTTGGATGGTTCCCACCAGAAATCGCTAATAGAACCGGTACCCACCGGTTCCAGAAAATTGGAACCTGGAACCAGACCGGTACCTGCCGGTTCCATCCAAAATCAACCGGTTGGGTACGGTCCGATTTGGTTTGGGTAGATTATGATTTTTTTGCTCCCCCTTCTTCTAACCTTGGTCCGGTCAATAGTGCTGTGATTTATCGCTTCATTTCCACGTGGGCGTCTAATGTCTTGTCCATTCTCTAATGATGTTTAGTAACATCTAGCATGTAAATATTATCTCTTCTGATCACTAATCATGATTACATAGGCTTTCGAGTAATTATTAATCTGTGGGGTACGCTAAATCAATCCTTCCACAAAGGAAATGTCATATCCGCAGATTGCTATTGTTCCATGTAAGAACAACAGACCTTTTTTTTTCCGCGTTGGTGAATTCTAATAAGTATTGATAAATGACAAAAACTGGTAATAAAGAAAGAACGGTGACATTTTTCCAAGATTACTTGTTGGTAACTTTCTGACACTTTATGAAATTACCAACTTCTTTAACAGTTGGCAAATCATAAACTTTTCTGTTAACTTACTCACTCAAATAAGACTTGGTAATGCAAAAATGGTTGGTAATCACTCTAATTAAGGCAGTTAATTTATAAGAATACTATGAAAATTTAATGAGTTGGTAAGTAAGGTAAATAAAAGTTAAAGACTGAATAAAAACATTCATAAAATGTGAAAAAAAATCAGATAAATGTTGATAAGCAATTCGAATGAGAGTTGGTTAACCTAAACTAGTGGGTAACCTAATGGAGAATCGCTGGTAAGTCGCATAAATAAAAATTGATAAATGTATATAAACTTTGAGTAAAATTAAAGTAATAAATAAAAGTTGTAAAAAAAAACAATCGAATAATTAATAAAAAAAAGTTAATAAGTAAGTCAAACGATAGTTGTTAATCTAAAATTAGTTGGTACTTTAATTGAAAAAATTGGTAAGTCACTCAAATAAAGATGGGTATATTCATATAAGAGCTGATAAATGGAAGTTGTTGATAAGAAAAGCAAACGAAAGTTGGTAAAATATGAGAAAAGTTGGTAATTTATAAAGGGTCGTGCTTTTTTTACTCCCACTTTGGCTATATCAACCTTATCTCCGCTTAAGAATTCTTCAATTGGTTTTCTTCTTTCTTTTCTCGTTGAGCCGCTTTCCTTGTTCTCATTTATTTCTCTCTATTCTCTCTTTCTAAAACGCCCTCTCTCATGACAATAATAGCCAAGTTTTTGATGCAGTGAGCCATGCAAGCGGAATTCAGTCCAGTTCCTTCTTTCTCCATGCATACTTTTTTATTCAGACTTGAAAATTTGAAATCGCAGTTTGAGTTTAATCGTTACTAAGAGAAAGTGAGGCTCGAACATTAAGATTTTCTTTGCATCTCATACCTTGGTTTTCTGCACTCTGGTTTCTTTGTTCCTTAAACTTGAAGTTTGGACATGGGATGACGAGATCTTTAGTTTCAGCTAATTTCTGCAAGAATTTCTCTACTGCATTTTAACTCTTTACGTAATTGGATTGCTTCTTGTTGTTTTCTCCATAAATATAGACTATTTGATATTGCAATCTGCTTTGTTGGGTTCACACATGAGTTGGGATGTACGTGTAAGCCTTGTAATTTATCCCCTTCGTTCAAATTGAATCATGAGATGATAGATTATTTCTTTGTAATTACGTTGGTTGCCGGCACAAAAAAAAAAAAAAGCATCCGTCACCGACGCAAGCAACTCACGAAGTTGAAAGAAATTTGCAGAAACCTCCTCCTCACCCAACTAGTCCCTTCCATCTCCATTTCTTCAACTCAAAGCTCAACCATTAGTAAAAAACCCATCTCATATCTCTTCACTCTTCACCCCCATTTCATCCTTTTCGTGCTGTCTTATTCGTTGTCCCATTTCGCATCAAACTCTTTGATTGATCACGAACACAAGAAAACCCCCTTTAAAGATTCAAATCCAGGAGCCGAAGCCCTCACCCAAATCCTCATCAAGCTCATTAGCAATGTCCGCTTCTCCGTCTTCGTATTCTTGGTCCATATCGTCACCGTCATCACCATCCCCGATTCACCATCACCTACCAGCCTCTAGATCCATGGCTCGAACCTACCCCTGCACTCACTAAGTTGTTTACAAACCGAAAGTGCCACCTTCAAAATGACAATCCCATCCTCAAAACCGGTGAGGACTTCCACCTCCTCACCCCCGCGGTCTCTCCTACTTTACCAAATAATATGTCGGTAAGTTACCAATAAGTCACTTGAAAATTAAGAGGCAGATAGTTCTTTTACCAACAATATTTATACACTTACCAACTGATCTAACGAATACGGAAAAAAAAAAAAAATCGTTTTTTGAGAGCATAACAGTGTAATTGTCCATAATGTACTGGTTTGGAGGTGTAACCTGTTTTTTGAGAATTTTTTTCCCTGTTGTTGACAAAAAGCAATTCGTCCACATGTAACATCAAACAAGTCTTCAATTTGACTTTAGTCCCAATTTTTTCACGTCTGGTATTCCTATTATTCAACCTGTTCCTTATAGTCACATTGTGCGTTCCAAAGTGTTAGGCCTGACTTATATGATACCAGAAGTCTTAGGAAATTTGTGTTATTTACATTATTGGCCACTGCATGTCCTAACAATTTAATTTTTTAGGGGGAAAAAATTTGCCTTGCATGCATCATTAACAACGTCTGCAATTTTCCCCTCGAAGGATGAAGAGAGTCATACCTAATCCGCATTCGGCCTCTAGCATTCGGCTCTCGATGTCAACGTCGGCTAGCAGAGCGCTTTCGTCATTGATGTTCTCTTCGATCTCTATGCATTTCACTGCTTCACAAGAAATTTCTCTGCCCCCTACCTTACTCCAACTTGATAGTTTCGATGCCAGTCCAGCGTTCAGCCTTGGGATTTGACGATGGACCTTTCTATTTCGGTAGCTTAGAACCTAACTTTGTTCTCTATAGCTAAATACATGTGTCGTAATTTCTGTATTTCCGTAAGAGTTATAAACTCCGTCTTAGTTCAGAGTGTTTTTGTCTTTACTTCTTAAAAGGTAAAAGGCAACTCATTAAAAAAGTTGTGAAATTGCAAAACTCATGAAAAAACGACATATGAATGTACGTGGCGAAAATGATCAAAAAAGTCCTAAATCTATTGCAATTGTGTCAATTCAGTCGTAAACTTTTTGTTTGGCCAATTCAGTCCATCCGGCCAACTTTGACAGGGGCTGATGTGGACAATATTTAATAATATTTTAATATTCTTTTGAATTTTTTTCTCTTCTTCTTTCTGCAGCTGGTCACCGGATTGGCGATCAGACCAGAGAAGAGGGCCGACGAGGGTCAGACGTGGACAATATTTAATAATATTTTAATATTCTTTCGAATTAATTTCCTAGGTTAGAGTTATTTTGATAATCCTGTTGATTCTCCGTATCTCTCGAGATTGTGCGTATATCTTGATTGATATGTTACCTTAGATGGTCAACTAGTGAAGCCTATAAATAGGCTCTATGTACTCTTTTCAATACACATCGAAATATACATAAATTACTCAATCCTCTCTTATGCATTATTCTTCTCAACTACCTGATTGCACTAAAAAAAATTAGTGGATCAAATCTCATAAACAAAACGAAACAAAAAATCAGTTGTTTAGACTAAATTGGGCAGAAGGACACTAGGGGTGTCAATAATTGTGTATGGCGCTCACTTTGGTGCCAATATTTTTTTTTTGGATCACTTAAGTGCCAATTTTTTTGAAAAACAGTTATTTCAATGCCAAACTTCGGTGAGCTTTGTCGGAAATCTGACATGGCATCTACGTGGCTCGCCGAAGCTTCCAAGCCAACAATAAAAAAACCCAAAATTTTTAAAAAAAACTAAAAAACTAAAAAACAAGCTAAAAAATAAAAAAAATAAAAAAAAGAAAAAAAGAAAAATTCTTTGTTGTAGCGGCTAGGGCTTGGAAGCTCTCGTCGTCGCCGCCCACCATCGCTTGCAATGGCCGGCGAGGGTGGGGGATGGCCTGCGGGGGTCGCCGAGTGGCTGGTGACCCCCGCAGGCGAGGCCGTGCCAGGGACGGCAGGGCCTCGCCAGCACAGATCTGGGCGAGGCTCAACCTTGCCCAGTTCTGCGAGGTCCAGCCTCGTCGTGGCTGGCCAGCGACGACCGGGCCTTGCCGACCCTGCTGCTCCCAAATATTATTCCAACTTAAGTCATAAAAAAAACAATATTGGCACCAAATTAAGTGCCGTATATAAATATTGGCACTCCAGGTGTCCTTTTGCTGACTAAATTGGGAACGATCCAAATCATCCTAGGCTAACCATTTTAAGCAACACGCTAAACACCGTAAAATCACTCTTAACCAAAATATTTTTTCTATTTTATGTCAAGGGTCCTCGTGGTCCGTAATAAACTTAATTTTTGCCGGGAGTTCTAGAGAGAAAAACCAAGTAAAAGCCGTGTTTACGTGGAAAAGCTAGAAGAAGTAGACTGGAGCAAGAAACCTTCTTGTCATTAATATTTTGTGGACAAAATTAACGGTTTGATTAATTTGATTTAGAGCAGCTGTCAGCCTTAGCTTAGAAGATACAAAACCATGCCTAATTCTGGATGCCACTCCAAAAAGCAAACATCTTAGTTACGGCAAATTTCGACCAAAAAAAAAAAAAAATCACGGCAAACGTTTTTGTGTCCAAATACGATTGAATAGACTCTCAATCACGTTCTTTCGTTCATACACATGTGCACCATTCATGAAAAGAAAAGATTCGGTGGCAGCATGAATCTTAGCATCTATTGTCTTCCTCTTGGTGGGAAGACAGAAAATCAAACGTTTCCACGTTATTTTTCGAAAAAAGCGACCTCTAACACGTAAGAACTGGGTCCTCTTAGATCATCCTGGTTAGTCCATTTGGCAATTACTTATTACGAAACAAAACTTTTGAGAAAACGACATGATTTTCCTTGCCCATTTGGGGAAAAAATAATAGGGGATTATTATCATTAAAAATCTCAGAATTGATACTCATGCTATGTTTATAAATTTCTTCTTACAAAGAATCTCCGTACAAAAATATATCGAATCACTACCCTCGTGACATATTTATCAAAACTAATTTTTATCTCACCAAAAAAAATAAAATCTAAAC
This sequence comes from Lenwebbia sp. NSW1173648, assembly GCA_029784005.1. Classification (NCBI taxonomy): domain Eukaryota; kingdom Viridiplantae; phylum Streptophyta; class Magnoliopsida; order Myrtales; family Myrtaceae; genus Lenwebbia; species Lenwebbia sp. NSW1173648. The sequence goes on along the minus strand of JARCGZ010000009.1, from coordinate 23,838,900 downwards.
CGATGCTCCTAAATCAAATTGGACATCGGTTAGCATTTTGTCCAATATCTCTTTGAAATCCATATGTGTCATCACAAGTGAATTTTCCACGTCGGATACGTTATTCGACACGTCAGATTCGTCTTCCAGTCGTGTTCCACGCCCGTCGACACTTATGCAATTTAACGGAAGGTTTATTTGGGTGAGAGGAACTGATTTGAGATTTACAGTGATACGAAATTAACATGAGTGTAAATGTGTCATGCATTTAAGATTTTTAATGGCGTTAACAAAAACAAGACTAACTAAGGTTTGTCATTTTGTTGTATACTTCATGCTGAAATTCCGAGAATTGGTCTGCAATATTCTTAATCATTATCGGACATCGTTTGGTGGATCGGGCCAGTAAGATTATACAGTTCCCTTTGAAATCCCTACCCAACATGCTCCAGAATTCCTGGAAAAATTATCGAAAAAAAGTCTTAAATCTATTATAATTGTGCCAATTCAGTCTTAATTTTTTTTTTCGCCAATTCAGTCCTAAATATTTTACATTTGTGCCAACTTAGTCCATCCGGCCAACTTTGATCGGCCGATGCTGACGTGGCGCTGACGTGTCAATTTTTAATGATATTTCAATTTTTTTTTTCTTCTTCTTCCTTCCTCCAGCTGGTCGTCGATCCAGAAACCAGCCAGAGGAGAGGGCTGGCGAGGGCGAGACCTTGCCTCGCCCTCGTCGGTGCTGGGCGAGACCTCGTCTCTCCAGATCTGGCGAGGCTCACCCTCGCCGTCACCGGGTGAGGTCAAGCTCGCCCAACAACGGGGAGGTGAGCCTCGCCTAGCGCCGGCGAGGTCTCAACCCTCGCCGGTCCTCTCTTCTTCTTCTTCCTTGGGTTGAGGAAGAAGTAGAAGAAGAAAAAAAAAATAGTTCGAAAAAATATTATTAAAAATTGTTACGCCAGGCGTCCACGCCAGCGCCGGCCAGTTAAAGTTGGCTGGATGGACTGAATTGGCACAATTGCAATAAATTTAAGACTTTTTTTTGGTAATTTTCTCCGGAATCCTTGCATAACATCAATGCTTAAGCTAGAAAACTGAACATCAATGCTTAAGCTAAAAAAACTGAGGGGACGTGAACGGGAGGTTTATTTTTCTTTTAATTTTTTCCCAAATATTTGAAATCTGGAAAATCACATATTTGTGGGTTTTTATTATTTAGGTCATTTTATATATGAAAATACAAGAGTTATTTTCACATGTAGTCTTGCAGGGGAGATTAAAATGGCTTATTAAACAACGGTGCGATATCTTGTCCCACCATAGAAATTTGTCCTTTCAATTGTCGTCGAGAATTGATGAATTTGCGTTCGTTCGTGTAGGTTTATCCTATGTAAGCAAGAAGGAAGTGTCGCTTGAAATGGTTGGGCCAAGGCTCATCTCTCTGTTTGTTTTAGTCTCTTGTTTTAATTAGTTTTTCAGGTTTGGGCCTTTGATAGGCCGAAGCCCAAAATTGTCGGTAATAATAAGGGAGAGTGTTTTTTTTTTTTTTGGCAAATTTCGGAAGACGTTTACTAGAAATAAGTTTGGTATTTTCAGGAACAACCCAACCAACGTCGGTTAGTCGCTCAAATAAAATTAGCTGGTGATTTCATGGAAAAGGGAGCTGGTACGTAATTCAAATAAGATTGTTAATTTTAACATAAGACTCGGTGACATAAGTAAAAGTTGATGCCCTAGAAAACATTACGCCTAAGCTACATGCAGAATTTTTCTGAGTAGGATCCGTACTTCGAGGAATCATATCCTAGAAGTCAAGTGTTCCATGAGCCAGCTGTTGGCTCGGATCATACTTCTTTGGTCTGAAAAATGCATGGACTGATTTGGAGAAGTGCAGGGAAGTCATTACTGAAGGCTTGGGGTGTTGATATAGAAGCAAGTACCCAGCATGTGCTTCAGAGTAAACTCGATGATTGCAGTAAAGCTCTTCTCAATTGGTGCAAGGAGAGCCATGCTTGTGTCGCGACCTAAAATTTCAGAGTATTCCAAGTTAATGGATTACCAGATTAATTAATTAAATTAACTAACTTAGTCCGAGCTCTCCCAAGCTCTATCAATTCGCAACTTAGGTTTACATGATTTTTTATCAAAAGATTTTTTAATTTTGGAGCCGCCACTAATCTGTTTTGGTAGGTAAATTAGATACCTAAATAAAGTATCGGGAGATCACTTTATTTTCTGCAAAGTAGAGATTTAAGTTCGGGGACTTGATTACGTTAACTTTTCAATTAACGCCCTTTCGGTACCATTTTTATGAAAAATTCTTGAATTGGCAAATTCAATAGATTCACTTTGGAAATTAAGGTGCAATTATGTTTTTTGGGGTTTTCTTGATTATATGAATGCAATATGCATTAATGCAACTATGACATGAAATGCAAAATCTAACTATATGATGTTATGACAAAGCATTCCAAATTATAAGAAAATAATGATCATGCATGATGACTTTCGAAAAAAAAAATCCAATTTTGATGCACATAAACATGAATTCTATCCTAGATGACATGCGATATGAAGTCTAACCTATAATGACATGCGACATGATTTGATTAGACATGGCGTAAATGACGAGCAAGAATGTCCTATCACGGCATGCGAAAATTTGAGATTATTCTAGCCTAAATGTCATGCAAATTTAACTAGTAAAATTAAATCTATGTGTTAAATGACATGAAAATGCATGACATGGAAAGATGCATGGATGACATAGGGAAATGCATGAATGACAACATGGAAATATGCATGAATGACGAGGGAATATGCATGAACTATACTATATGAAATGCACATGATTGACATTTTTTTTATACATTTTTTGAATGGATTTTCGGATTAAATAAAATGCTAAAATGAAAGATGGTCCAAAGGTTGATAACGGTTAACATAAATTAAGAAATTGGTTTCAACCGCTAGGGTTTTTCTTAAGAAGATAATCTTTTATTCTCCTATCTTGGATTATGAAAGATATATCTTATCTTTTAAAAATAGAAAACCCCTCTAATCTCATATTTGATTTGAAATCGAATCTCAATAATCTGCTTCAATAATTTCCAACTTGGCATTCTTCACTTAATAAATTTCTGCCATTTAATGTGTGCAATGGGTCTTGCCAAATTTGTGCTCTTGTGAGCTCAGTCCATATAATTCAATTAAGCTTATAACCTTAAATTAAGTCCATTCACCGCCGGTCCAGATAAATGCAAATGTAATGCATGAATGCTAAAATTAATATGAAAAAATGATCTAATTATTTTTGTAGAGACTAAAATTAATCCCTGATTTTTATGAAAAATAAATGACTAAAAAGATTAGTCAAAATTTAGGTGTCAATAGCTTGTTAGGATTAGTCGCACAAACACAACGAAATAGAGAGTAAAGGCACGAAAGAAAAATCGGGACATACGGTTTATCCTTATTCACCCTTAAACTAAGGATACATCCAACAGATGATTCCCACTATAATTAGCACCTCTCACCTCTGTGTTACAACTCTCAATTACAAGAGAAAGAGATTATATGTGGATGAGATAATAGCTATTCATGGGTCCGACCCCAAATACCAATAAATTACGGACTCAGGCTATAAAAGCTCTCTGAGGCCCCGAATGCGTTGCCCCCTGTGATTTTCGTGCCTTCCTGTCCATGGGGAGTATGAACCACACTCCAACAATCCTTGCAGCACAAAGAAGATTGACTTGTTGTGGTCCGGAACAAACTGATTATCTCTTGGCGATAAGAACATACTGAACAGAATTTGGGAGCAAAAAGCTACTTTTTCATATATTCTTTATTTACACAGATAGAGAGACTATATATATACATCAGCTTCCTGTAACCTAATCCTCTATAATTTAGGAAACAAACAAAGAAAAGGAATATTACACAAAATAAGAAATAGAGAGAAAATCTCTCTAATAACAGCTCACGCCTACACTCCCCCTCAAGTGGGTGAAAAGATGTCTTTGATACCCAACTTGACCAGTGAGCTATGAAACTCCCTACTAGCAACCGCCTTTGTGAGAATGTCCGCCAACTGATCCTCTGACCGAACAAACGGAAGTTTGATCACCTTTGACTCCAAGTTTTCTTTAATAAAGTGTCTGTCCACTTCTATATGTTTTGTTCGATCATGTTGAACTGGGTTATGAGAGATGTCAATAGCAGCTTTATTATCACAAAACAGACTCATTTTTGCCACAGGTGGAAAACCAAGCTCCACCATCAGCCTTTTCAGCCACAATAACTCACATAGCCCCTTCGCCACGCCTCTGAACTCGGCTTCGGCACTTGACAATGAGACCACCTTCTGCTTCTTGCTCCTCCAAGTAACAAGGTTACCTCCCACAAAAGTAAAGTATCCAGAGGTGGATCGTCTATCAGAAACATCTCCTGCCCAATCTGCATCAGTAAACCCTTCAATTTGAAGATGTCCATTCTTCGCAAAGAACAACCCTCTACCTGGGGCCGATTTTAGGTAGCGGAGAATACGTATGACTGCATCCATATGTTCTTCACTCGGGGTATGCATAAACTGACTAACTACACTCACTGCATATGCAATATCTGGGCGAGTATGCGATAAGTAAATCAATCTTCCTACTAACCTCTGATATCTGTCTTTATTAGTTGGCACTTGACCAGGTTTTACCCCAAGTCGATGGTTCTGTGCTATAGGAGTATCCACGGGCTTGCACTCCAATAGACCTACTTCAGCCAGGAGGTCTAGAACGTACTTCCTCTGAGATAAGAAAATCCCATCTTTTGACCTGGCTACTTCAATTCCCAAGAAATATTTTAGTCCCCCGAGGTTCTTCATCTCAAATTCGTTTGCCAACTTCTGTTGAAGATCCGAAATTTCTTCCAGATCATCTCCTGTAACAATCATATCATCAACATATATTATTAAGATTGTTACCTTTCCTCCCTTCCGTTTCAAGAATAAAGTATGATCTGAGCTACTCTGATGAAAGCCATATTTCTTCATTGCCGCACTGAAGCGACCAAACCATGCCCGAGGAGACTGCTTCAGTCCATACAACGATTTGTTCAACCTGCATACTATATTTGGTTGATCCACACATTCATAATCTGGAGGAATATCCATATAAATCTCCTCCTCCAAATCTCCATGAAGAAACGCATTCTTCACATCGAACTGATGCAGCGGCCAATCAAGATTGGTTGCAAGAGACAACAGTACTCTCACAGTGTTTAATTTTGCCACTGGAGAGAACGTTTCTTGATAGTCTACACCATACGTCTGGGTGTATCCCTTGGCTACTAGCCTTGCCTTATACCGCTCGATCGATCCATCAGCTTTATACTTGACTGTGAAGACCCATTTGCAACCTACAGTTTTCTTCTTTTCCGGTAACTCAACAAGTCTCCATGTCTCGTTCTTCTGCAAAGCCTTCATTTCTTCCTGCATAGCCTGAACCCACTTGGGTTCTGTTAATGCATCTTGTACTCCCCCAGGGATGTGGACAGTAGAAACATTATGGGCAAATGCTTTAAGAGGAATCGACACCTTCCCTGTCGACACATAGTTAGAAATCGGGTATTTTGATCTCCGGTCCTCTACCTCTGGTGAATAACGATTAGGAGGTATCCTCCTATTTTTCCTGTCAGGCAATTGATAACCATTTGTAGTCTCATCAGTATGATCACAAGACTCAAAATGGATAGGAGAGCTTACCTCAGGAATATCCTCAGGAGTAGGAGTGAGTACTTCAGAGAGGGGGGCATTAGGAGAGGGTACTTGTTCTTGCTCCTGATGTTGTTCTGTTGTCTGCTTACCTTCAAAGTCCTGTGCACGTAACTCTCTATCTTGACACATACTAGGGCCAGCTCTTACCCCTGCCAAGACATCAGTATTCCACCAATTCTTCCGTTCTCCCCGTTCCTCCCCCTGAACGGGAGAAGTGGTGTCTGGGAAGTAGAGATCAGATTCCATGAAAGTAACATCCATGCTAACATAAGTTTTCTTGGTTGTGGGATCATAACACCTATAGCCTTTCTGGTGTGTCCCATAGCCCAGAAAAACACAGCGGCGCGCACATGGATCCAATTTATGGCGCTGATGCTTGTGGACATGTACATACGCCACACATCCAAAGACTTTAGGCGGGAGTGTCAGAATCGATGGAAGAGAAACATAATGAGAGAGAGCTTGCAAAGGAGTCTGAAACTGTAGCAAACGGGAAGGAAGTCTATTCATTAGGTGAACTGCAGTCACAGTAGCCATATCCCAGAACCGAACAGGAACACGACCACCAATAAGAAGAGCCCGAGCAGTCTCAAGGATATGGCGATTTTTCCTTTCTGCCACTCCATTCTGCTGTGGGGTATGTGGACAAGATGTCTCATGAATAATGCCATGCTCCTGTAAATAAGTAGACAACTGACGTGTAACATATTCGCCCCCATTATCGGAACGAAGAACACAAATGGATGCTCCAAATTGAGTTCGTACAAGCTGATGAAACACTCGGAATATATTTGTAACCTCATCCTTATGCTTCATCAGATACAACCAAGTCATATGTGTACAGTCATCCACAAAAGTAACAAACCAGCGAACACCAGACATAGTAGTAATTGGGGAGGGTCCCCAAACATCTGAATGGATCAACTGAAAAGGAGAGTCACTTTTATTGAAACTTAATGGAAAAGAGGTACGATGGCTTTTAGCCAATGTGCAAGTATCACATACAAAATCCGAATATGAGGTTCCCACAAATAATGCTGGAAATAACTGTTTTAAGTAGCCGAAAGATGGGTGCCCAAGCCGTCGATGCCATAACCAAATGTCTCGATTACGATTCGCAGACTGCCCCTGAATATGGTGTGCTCGCCCGATAGATAATGAAATAAACAAACATCAGGATACATTTGAACACAACAATTAAGTTCAGTCGTGAGTTGACCAACAGATAGTAGCCGATTAGATAATGATGGCACAAGTAAAGTATGAGAGAGAGCAATAGAATCAGTAAGAGCCACAGAACCAGCTCCAGTAACTGGGAACACATGACCATTAGCATTAGAGATGCTATGTTTCCGTGGCACGGTGTTACCCCCAATATCAGCCGCATATGGTGTCATATGATCGGTCGCGCCAGAGTCGATTATCCAGCCACCATCTATTCCTTGAGGTGTACTAAGGAAAGCACCCCCAATGTTACCTGCTTGTGTTGGTTCCGCTGTTGGCTGAAGAGAGTTCGATGACACCAGCGAAAGTTCAGATGTAGTGACTGTGGCAAGGGAAGTCTGGTCCGAGGTTGGAACTACTGCAAGAGAAGCCTGTCCACGACCAGGTACAGATTCAGCCCGCTTCTTGGCCTGTAATTCCTTCCACCAATCAGGATACCCATGCAGCTTAAAAAAGACTCTTTTGTGTGTCGACGGTTGCCACAATGAGTGCAACCCCCACCAGCTTGCGGCTTCTGTTGTGTGCTAGGGCTGGGTTGGAGGGATGGTGAGCTTGACTTGGCACGAGACACCATGGCAGCAGGAAGGACTTCATTGGCATTCAACATCACAGATTGACGAACATCTTCCCTGCGCACACGAGCATATGTCTCCTCTAAGGTCGGCAAGGGAAGTTGTCGAAGAATATCTGCCCTAACATTGTCAAGTCGATCATCAAGGCCATCAAGAAACAAATAAACTCGATCTTCTTGCACCAGATTATTATAACGAGTTATGTCAGCAGCACAGCTCATGGGGTTAGGGCGACGGAAATCAATTTCCCGCCACAATCCCTGCAATTCATTATAATACTTCTCAAGAGGCCCTCCAGCCTGTTTCAGTCGGGTAACACGCCGCCGCAGTTCATAGAGCTGCGATGAATCAGTTCCATCAAAAAAGGTAGTCGCAACAGCATTCCAAACATCTCTAGCAGTAGGAAAACGAATAAAATTCCCAATCAGCATTGGGTCCATCGAATTAATAATCCATGCTTTGACTGTGGAATCATCAGTCTTCCACTTTCGAAAGCCTAGATCGGTCGGTGCAGGCTGAGAAGAATCTCCAGTAATATATCCCAATTTGTCCTTAGATGCGATATACATCTCGACAACTTGGGACCAAAGTCCGTAATTACCTCCATCCAACTTGATAGAAATCGGTTGACTTGGAGGATCAACATGCGACGGAGAAGACGACGAGGCATGCTGACTCAAGAGTTGCGTGAGTTTATCGAGCAACTGATCGGTCTGTGACCTGCTTTCTTGGGTACTTTCGGCCATGAATCATAAAACCGAACAACAAGATCAAGAAACCCTAGATCTTTAGGCTCTGATACCATGTAGAGAAGAGTTGCGTGAGTTTATCGAGCAACTGAGCGGGACCGCCGTAATCGTGGATGAGTGTACAGTAACCTCTCAGATCAAGAAACCCTAGATCTTTAGGCTCTGATACCATGAAGAGAATTTGGGAGCAAAAAGCTACTTTTTCATATATTCTTTATTTACACAGATAGAGAGACTATATATATACATCAGCTTCCTGTAACCTAATCCTCTATAATTTAGAAAACAAACAAAGAAAAGGAATATTACACAAAATAAGAAATAGAGAGAAAATCTCTCTAATAACAGCTCACGCCTACACATACCCTTCGGAGGAGAGCCAGCAATAAAATTCTAAGACTTAAGGATAGATCAGGACAGATGGCTTGAAAGAGAAAATGACGTTGTTGCTGTTCTCAAAAGTTTTTATGATGAGTTGTTTCAATCAGGATGGGATAGAGAATCAAGCGACATTGCCGACCAGATTCCTAACTTGATCTCCCTGGAGTGGACAGGAATGCTACTTAAATTGCTGAGATCTGTGATGATGAAGTCAAAGCAGCTTCATTCCTTCTTGGTCCCCCCGAATTCTCCTGGCCCCAGTGACATCCCTGGCCTATTGTAATTAAGAAACTTGTTTACAAGTGGTGCACTGCACTTCCCTTCTACTCTTGATAATTCTCTCGTGGTGCTCATTTCTGAAATCCCAAAACCCTGACAACGGATCGCATTATCGTCCGTTTAGTCTTTGTAATTCTCTTCACAATATACTAGTCGACAGGCTCAAACAATTTTGACATATCATTCCGTGTATATATTTCGCCGCATATAATAAGGTCTAAGGAAAAAAAATTCGTATTTTTGCGGCCCTCAGCCCAACAAAAATAAAGAGAACAAGAGAAAAAAAAAACCAAAAAAATATAAGAATTTTGAAAAATTTGTAAGGTGATCTGCTTGCCCGCACTGAGGTGAACATATTTTAATAACTTTTTGAATCTTTTGAATTGTTTTTATTTTTTTTCGATTTTCTTTCCTTCTCTTTTTTTTTTGTAGGCCGAGTTTGGCAAGGGTCGCCGACCGACCCTTATTGACACTGGACGAGGGCTGTGACGCCCTCATTGACCAAAGCTAGGGCGCGCGTCCCCTCGCCCAAAGCTGGTGAGGGCCGCGACCTCCTTGCCAAATCTCGTTGCGGCCTTTGTCAACCTCGGGCGAGGGTCGATTGGCCACTCTTGTCGGCACTCATCCCAAAAACAAAAAAAAATATGAAGAGAAGAAAAGAGAAAAACCAAAAAATAAAAAAGTTAAAAAAATTGTAAAATATTGTTAAAAATGTTCACGTCAGTGCTGGTCGTCTTACGTGGCGGAGCCAGCGTCCACGTCAGCAATTTTCGGCCAACTGGATGGACTCAATTGACACGAATACAAAACGTTTAGGACTAAATTGGTTCAATTGAAGGGTTTAGGACTGAATTGACACCGATACTATATGTTTATGATTTTTTTTTTTGTGCTTTTCCTTTCAATATTTTTATAACAAATAAGAAAACCTGAATATAAAATATATCAATTTTGCCAATATGACTTTGAAGATGCGGAAGGGCTGACTTAAAATATGGAGTCGGCCGTTTCAATAACAGTACCTATGGTAGGCCATTGATTGAAACATCCAACAACCAACCGTTTAGGTAAGAATGTAATAAATTAATCTTGAATTGCCTCTTTACTTTTTAACATGTGCAAAATTTTATTATATATGTGTACTTTAGACAGTGTTAATTCAGGGGACTATCATGTAGTCATACACAGTTGCCCACCATTCACGAGTTCAAAATGTGTAGAGCAAACGGTGGTGATTACTTTTTACTTTCATCTTAATTTAAATGTTGCAGCGCACTCACAATTTTGACCGGTCCAGACTTTTGATAATATATAAATAGTGACACGTAGATTCTCGTATAACAATTTCAAATATCAAACTTGACATAACATAAAGAAGTAGTTTCTTTAAATGTCAAGGCCCTCCCTGGTCACGGGCGGGGGCCTCCATGCCCTCACCGGTCGACAGGCGAGGGCGCGACGTACTCCCCTGTCGACGGCGAAGCTGCGACGCCCTCGCCCATACCAGCGAGGGTCGCTGGCCCTCGCCTGTGGTCGGCGATGTTGGCAACCTCGCCGGCCATAGTTGTTACAACATAAGAAGAAAAATAGAAAATAAAAATAATAAATACTATAATTTCATTAAATTTTATCCACGTCAGCGCCGCCGTGCCACGTAGGACGATCAGCATTTACATCAGCGATTTTCGATCAAAATTGATCGAATGGTCTCAATTGGCAAAATGTGAAAATGTTTAGCATTCAATTGGCAAAATTAAAAAGTTTCTGACTGAATTGGTCAAAGTGCAATAGGTTTAGGACTTTTAAGACAATATTCCCTTGAAAATGTGATTTTGAGTGAAGATAGGGTCACAGCGTGATTTTGGGATTACAATATGATCTGGGAAAATTTCCCTGGGGTAACGATGTCATATTTGGTGACACGGTTTTCAGAAATCTGTGGTGCCTTTGGCGCATGCAATTCATTATTTCACAACTTTCGAGATCAAATAGTCGGTATAATTCTTACTCTTCTGGGGATTTGGCTAATGAATACTAAAGTATTTCCGTTAATTTCAGATGCAATGAGACCTTAGTGACCTAATCCCAATTTTCATATGTTCAAGACTCTTCCACAAGACTTTCTAAATTGTTGCCTTGTGTACTCATGAGATTTGAGGATAACATCTCAATCTTTCAAGATGCTACTAATCCTCACTTTTGAGGAGTTTTAGGAGAATGTTAGTCATCTATAGCAATCTTTTCATACGCATTAATTCCTTTATCTTCTATATAGACTATTCACAAGTTCTATGCAAAAAGTGTATTCCTCAAGGTGGACCGAGGTTTTGTAATATATCGAATTGACAACTTTAACTAGTAAATTAATACCGAGTAATTTAACTCGAACCAGTGCATCGCGCGGATATAGCGCGTATAAGTTCTTCTTTTCTTTTTAATGATCTCCCATCTAGAGTAAAAAATATAGTGTTAGTAGAATCTTCTTTAATCAATCATCTTAGGCTCTTTTTCCTCCATGTAATATTTACACCGCTTTGACGGAATGGAAGTGTTTTTTTAGAAGCAAAAAAAGAAGAAGGTTTCTTCAAGTGCCTTTTCTCCTTTCGTTTTTGCTTGTAAAAAGAGATGTTAAAGATATTTTCGCATGCCCGTCTGTCAAATTTCAATCTTGATCACTTCATATAACATAATTGTCCACTAAGTAAAGTAATACCGGTATAAGAGAGAAATGTAATTTGCAAATCATTTAACTTGTTTCTTTTACTTTTACAAGTAAATTAACTTTTTTTTGGTCAGACAAGTAAATTAACTTGACCCGTGCATCATGTGTAGTTCGCTCTCATTGGTCAGAAAAGTACATGAACGGCAATCACAGTCTTCAAGTTCCCCCTCATTGGTCCCCACACAAATATCTAAAATGGAAAATCAGGCCCACACGATCTTTTAGGGCTGCGCCGACCTAAGCCCACCAGAAGTTCCGGAGTCACCTGTAGTTCCTCGGGCTCGACTGTCCGCTGCGCACGTGACCCAACCGCGGCTCGTACGGTCGTCTGTCTTCCTCCCCCCGTTCCCTTTAAAAGCGCCAGCCCACAATCGATCCCGCCCGATCAAAACGTAAGGAAAACACCGACGAACCCGCATGAAGATGGCCATCGTATTCTCTTTCTCCGCCACCATTTCTCTTCATGCCGCGATTCTCGTTCTTCTTGCCAATGTCCTCCTCCTGGCTCGAGCCGGTGTTCATCACCACGACTTCGTCGTAAGTACTTTTTGTCCATCAAATCCCGTGGTGTAACGTGCTCTTCGTGCGAAGTTTTGCTTCGATGATCGCAAAAACCGATGCATGCAGCAGAGTTTTCTAGTTGATTGTGGATTTGTTAGCAGTGTTCCTGACAAGTAACCAATTTTTTACGACAACTACCTTCTGCAGATACTGAAAAATAGTATCTGCGTGAATACCTTCTGTAGATCCTGGAAGGTCATCTTTCATTATCGATTGTTCAAAATATTCTATGGACTTCTTGACGACTACGCATGCATGCACCGGGTCTGTTTTTATTTCAGAAAAAAATGCATCGTTCTTGTCGGTTTCTCGACTGAAGTTAGATCGTGCTCTTTTGCTTTTCCTTTTACTTCTTTTTTTCCTCAGTATTTATGATTTGAATAATTCTTATTTCCCTTGCAGCTGAGGGAAACAAACATTACGAGGAATTGCACCACCATGTCCCTTTTGACGGTTAATGGCAGTTTTCCAGGGCCGGTGATTCGTGTTCGCAAAGGCGACCTCGTTTTCGTGAACGTCCATAACGAAGGAGACTACGGCGTCACACTCCACTGGTAAATTCTTCTCGTCGAACTTCTTTCCATCTCTTTGCTCTCTGTGCACTCATACTTTGTGGTTTTAGGTTGAATCTTTTATTCTTTTCTTGTTTCACTGAAATGGCAACAAGAATGAGAAAACAACAACAAACGGCAATCGGGAACAAGATAGTTGTATTGGGAATTCGGTCTGGTGCATATTGGTTTACATGAATATTCTGGGAAGGGGAGCATGAAAAACTGTACTGCACGTATTAAATATGGCAAGAGTAATCAAGAACAAAGAACAGTTTACTAATCCGACCGCGGTGGTCGGGGTCTTGGGCCATTCCAGGGGCTCAATCCGTCGACGACGTCGGGCAAAGATTGGGACCCCACGAATGTGGTATGGAATCAGAAACAATGAAAGTATAATGGATTTTCATTCGAGATAGATGCAAGTGACAAAGTATTCGATGGAGTACTTAATGCGAAGTGATGGGTTGTGCCCATGAATTTGTGTGCGATTGTTTTCAAGTCACATCTAAAAGTCACAACATACGAAAATATTTCAATTGAACAAACGATATCGCAAACTAATCTCTAGGATGATCGGTTAATCCCGTTTTTTTCTTTTCAATTCATAAATTAGCATATGTAAAAATTCATAATAAACAGCTAAACGATAAATAGATATATCTCGATTTTCAAAATGACATGACCATGTCACATTAACATTTAATGATCAAGGTCAACTTCACGGTTGTGGCAATTCATTTTGGCGTCGGTGGATTTTCGGCTTATGAATTGTGTATCGGCTATTCTGGGTTAAAAATACCTGTATAGGTCAATGGTTTGAATTTAATCATTTCATAAGGTCTGTAGAATATTTTACGAGACTCCAGATAGCCGAGTTTTTACGTCCGGATAGAAGTCCTATATTCTCTTAATGTCAGACGTTTTTGTCTCACCTACCAGTAAAATGCAACCATGAACTTTCTCAGTCCTCCTGATTTCTTCCTCCATTACCCAATTAAAAAAGGGTTAATCAATAAGTATATATTCCCCCGAGGATCGAACTACCGTTCAGTATGTCCTCGGACTGCGTCCTGCGAATGACGCCTCTGTCCACCATTCTTATTATCAACTTTCAATATTTTTTAGCCCTTGTTACTATTCAATTCTATTTGTCTGTGAAATTCTCGGGAATTGCAGAGCATGACAGATGCAAAACCCTAGAAAGATAATCTGTCAAACAAACATTATATTATCAGGTTTTTAACATACAACGCCCAAGACTAACTCATAAACTGGAAATGAAATTACTACCTCTGTACGACGCCCAAGTATATCGATTGGTCGGTATTACATGAACAGATTGAAGAATTCATACCGTACACAGGGAATGGAGTCTATTTTTTCCCTTTAACGAAAGTGAAAGTTCGATTTCCAATTTTACAAAGCAGTCTTTAGATTAGAAGGGCTAGTTATTTACCCAAAATATAGTTATGTGTCTAACTTATAAACTGCTTGTGTAAAGAAAAAACTACACCGATGGTGCATTGGTGGTTTTTAAATAAGTCCTTTTTACTAAGTTTGCAGATTTTTATTTTTCCGTAGACTCCTATCATGGATATATATGCACTGATCAGACCATTTGACAATGATGGGGTTCAATGGTCAGAGCTTTTTTTTTTCTTTTGGTTACGTGAATTAGTAGAAAAGGAATCGACCAAAAAAAAAAAAAGAATTACTAGAAAGGGATGAGAAGAAAACTATTAAAGAAAAAACTGACGGGGCGGTCATGCTATCGGGATATCATATTGTAATATCTCCTTTAAAAAAAGTCCACGTCAGCGCCAACCGTGTCACATAGGGCGGCCGGGGTCCACATCAGCGATTTCCAGCCTAAATTAGCCGGATAGATTAAATTGACACTAATGTGAAAAGGTTTAGGACTGACTTGATACCAATTCAATATATTTATGACTTTTTTGGTGTTTTTCTCCTCGTTATTCCTTAACGCTTTTCATTAAAATGGAACTTTTCTTCTGTTTTGTATGAAATATCCTTTTTGCCCTCAATTCATATATATAACAAGGAAAATGTGTAAACAAGTGAAATTGCCTCCACTAAATCTAAATTTAGCTTGTTTAATCTATTTAGTTAATACAAAAAATAGAAGATAAAAATACTTGTTTAAATTGAAAAATTAGGATGAGAACTACTTGAAAAGAAAGTTAAGAAGAGACGAAAAATTAAGGGACATTGATAGGTAAGTATAAGATTCATTTGACATGATATGATTTGGATAATTTAGCACTTCTGCCTTTCTTTAGCTGCACAGGCTTCACTAACAGAACGAGAATCTACTAGATTTGAACGGTAATCTCTCTCTCTCTCTCTATTAGTTCATATCCCAAGTATTTCTCCTACCTTTATGTAATGTCCTGTATATCTTTCATATTTTTGCTTAGATTTTGCACAATAAGATAGCAAACCATATGGTTTAGCGACAACATGAGCTAAATCAAACATTTGACAACCATTTCAAACGGTTTAGAAATCTTCCAGTTTTTTTTCTAGTCAATAGCCATTTAAATCTTCATAATTAATAATTAATTATTAGCCCTTATTACAATCCGTCCAATTTTATTTCGATTATTTCTTGGAGTCAACTCGACTTGTACGTTGCTTCTCTCTCCAAGTGGTGTTCTTTCTTTGAGCTGCCAAGCAACCATTTGCAAATACATATCTAGTTCTGAAGCAAAACATGTTTAACTCAGGAGGGGCGTGATTAATTAGAAAACCAAGTTAACTTTTCAGGCATGGGGTGAAACAACCAAGAAATCCATGGTCAGATGGACCCGAATACATTACTCAATGTCCGATCCAACCACAAACAAATTTCACATATGAAGTGAATTTCACGGACGAGGAAGGGACTCTTTGGTGGCATGCTCACAGTGATTGGACGAGAGCTACAGTTCATGGTGCGATAGTCATCCTACCGAGTGAAGGGTCGAGCTTCCCTTTCCCCGAGCCAGATGAAGAAGACATCATCG
Organism: Lenwebbia sp. NSW1173648; assembly: GCA_029784005.1. Taxonomy (NCBI): domain Eukaryota; kingdom Viridiplantae; phylum Streptophyta; class Magnoliopsida; order Myrtales; family Myrtaceae; genus Lenwebbia; species Lenwebbia sp. NSW1173648. The sequence goes on along the minus strand of JARCGZ010000009.1, from coordinate 23,823,086 downwards.
TGCTCGGTATGTACTTCAGAAATTTATTTTCGTTAATTAATATACGAACTATACTCCCCATATTATTCTCTAACAGCCTAACTTTTTCGAACAATTTGTACCCTACACGCCAACTTCAAGACCATTCAACTAGAGATGCGGATCTTCACTACCAATGGAAAAGGCAGTAGGTGAACGAACCTGTGAGAAACTGAGATATAAAGATAAAGAAAACAATATAAAATGTTGACTTAGTGGGTACAGGTTTGTTATTAAAATGTGGAAATGGGTTGTTGGTTTCTTTATCTATTTATTCGCTTTTCGAAGTTTCCTGCTTTGACCGAAAAGAAAGTCGGAGACATTGAATAGTCAAACTTTATTTTCGGCAATGATAGTACAAATTTTAAAAGAGCAAATGCGGTTTAGTGTGACAGAAATTTGTCAATCTCCAAAGGATGGCTAGGGTTTACAGTTTTGTAAGGCTTCGGAGTCTCATTAAGGTATGTAAAATGAAAAAGCAAAGCAATGATCACGCACTGAAAGAGAATGGAAGGTTCTTTCCTGTAATTAATTCTTGCTTCAATCACAGCATTCTTGCACTTCACATAATGGTAATCATGATCACGCGACACGCTTTCTGAAAATTATGTTTTCCGGCAATTTTGTTGAAAGGTATCCATTCAGGGGAGAATCATTCTCTCTTTTTTTTTTTTTTTTTGGTTTGTGAATGAGTTAGTTTATTAACTTACTCCTTTTAGAGATTTCTAACTTAATTTGGCTTGAGTGATCAACTTTTCCCCCCATCAGAGTTACCACATAGTATTGGAATACCAACTCCTATTTAAACTACTCAATAATATTGATTTTTTTTTTTGTAAGTTAACAACTTTTCTTATCGTTTACAAACTTTTATTTGCATTTCTCTTTACCAAGCCTTTTCCAAAATTGCTAACCTTTCTTCAATTAAATTACCAACATATTGTGAGTTGACAACTTTTATTCGAGTTACTTAGTAAGTGTATTCTTCTTTTAATTACCAAATTTATCTTTTACCACATTTTATTTACCTTTCTTAACTATACCATTAACTTGCCAGCTCTTATATGAAATTACTAGCTTTAGTTTAGTGATTTATCAACTTATCTCAAGTTAACAACTATTTTGAATTATCAGGTCTCATTTGAGTTAGTTATCAATGTCTATTTGGTTCTTTTTACTAGCTTTTAGACCGGGTTACTTAATCGGGGAAAAATGGTAAATTAACTCAGATAAATGTTGATAATTTCATATTATAGTTGACATTGTAAGGCGTTGGTAAAAAATGTAACTAAAAAAATAAGAGAAGCGTTTTTTTTATTAGAGATAAGAAAAATTGATAAAAAAACGCTTAAAAAAACTTAGTCGTAAAAAGAGTATGTAAGTATGGCCTATAAAAGTGGAGACTCAATTGAAATGTCGTAAAACTTAGAAAGAAAACAAAGGTAAGCAACTCATGTAATATTCAATAACCAAACTATAATAACCAATATATGTGGAGAGAAGTTAAGTTACTCTAAGTAAGACTAATAAATTTTGAAACTAGTTGGCACCTTTAGGGAGTTGGTAGGAATAGTAAATAAAAGTTGGTAAAGATAGTCGAAGTTTTTTGTCAGGGATAAAAGAAGTTGATAATTACATAAAACAAATATATGTTGGTAACTATGTTAAATTAGAGTTCATAGTGCAAGATTAATTATGCCTTACTTGAGAAAGTGGGTAATAACTGAGAATTTCTAGAAAACGATGATTTTTTTGGTCAGAGTGAAGTTATAAAAAAATAAATAGACACTGGTAACGAACTCAAATAAGCATTGGTAATGCAAAACTAGTTGGTAATTTAATCAAGCAAAAGTTGATAATCGTGCCAAGTGAGGTTGGTGAGTTGTAAAAATAGTTGGTAAATCTAAAACGTTGACTAACAAGTTAAATAAAATGCTATCTCAAGAGGAAATTTGATAAATTTTGATAAAAAGAAGACAAATAAGCGCCAGTAAACAACTTAACTGAGAGTTGATAACTTGATTGGAGAAAAGGGGGGAAAAGTGTCAAAAAAGTCCTAAACCTATTGCATTTGTGCCGATTCACTCATAAACTTTTTTTTTGTGCCAATTTAGTCCTAAACCTTTGACATTGGTGCCAATTCAGTCCTAAATCTTTTATTGGTGCCAATTTAGTTCTAAACCTTTTGCATTGGTGCCAATTCAGTCCTAAACTGGCCAATTGAATTAGCACAAATGCAAAAGATTTAGGACTGCATTGTCCCCGATGCAAAAGGTTTAGGACTAAATTGGTACCAATAAAAGGTTTAGGACTGAATTGGAGCCAATGCAAAAGGTTTAGGACTAAATTGGCACTAAAAAAAGGTTTATGACTGAATTGACACCAATGCAATAGGTTTAGGACTTTTTTGACACTTCTCCCGAGAAAAGTGTCAATCAAATAAATGGGTGGCATAATAATTGGTAATTTTGTGGCATCAATAAGAATAAATAAAATTTTGTAAACGATAAGATAACTTAATTTTATTTTTTTTGGTCAGAGATAAGAGAAGTTAGTAATTTGAAAAAATCGAGATAATTGTCGATCACTTCCTCAAAGAAGAGTTACAAAAAAACTAGCTGGTAAGTTAATATAAGAACAGCTTGTAATAGGGAAAAGTACCAAAAAAGTACTAAACTTATTATATTAGTATTAATTAAGTTCATCCGGCCAATTTCTTTTCTGTTATGTACTTTTTTATTTGGCTGAGGGCCGATAAGAGCAGTCGGCCGACACTCGCCGGTCCCAGGCGAGGGTGTCCAAGTCCTCGGCTCAGAATTGGCGAGGGCTGCGAGGCCCTCGCTTGGCCAAATATGGGTGAGGAGTCCCGCGCCGTCGCCGCCCTCAGCAAAAAAAAAAAAAAAAAAAAACTAAAGAACTGAAAAGAAAAAAAAAGACAAAATTATAAACCGTTCAAATATTATTAAAATATTATTTAAAAATGACCACGTTAGTGCCGGCCGTGCCACGTAGGACGGCCAGTGCTGATGTCAGTGATTTTCGGTCAAAATTGGCTAGATGGACTCAATTGGTAACAATACAAAAAAAATTGGATTAAATTAGTCCAATTAAAAGATTTTTATTTGCTTTACATACCAACACGTTAAATTTAAACAAACAAATATAGCTAGCTAGTAATTCGAATGAGTGTTAGTAAACCAAAATTAGTTGGTAACCTAATGAATAAAAAGCCGTTGAGTTACAAAATTTAATATTGGTAAATTCAATGAAGAGTTAGCAAATTTAAGCCATTTGGAAAGACTAATATAAGTGGTAAACAATAACAATAGTTGATAAAAAAAAATTAGTTAAACATCGATAAGTAACTCAAAGGAGAGCGGGTATAAAAAAAAATAGTTGATAATTTAAATGAAGAAAATGGTAAGTCACTTAAATAAAAATCGGTAAATACATAAAAGAGTTATGCATTCATTTCTTCTTGGGATCGTTAGTTCAAGCTTCCACCCTAGTCGTACGCATTTGTTTTAACTCAAAAGAGGACCAGTGTACCATTTTCAAGTGACATTGCGCAAATTACAAAGGGTTAAATTACATTTTAGTTGCATTACTTAAGCCATCAAACTTTGTGATGGTTCGTAGGTTCTTGGTACAACGAAGAAAAGCTTAACGAAGTATTGAACGAGGATTTAGCGGCGGGCAGCGATGTACCCCGAGCAACTGGCTACATGATTAATGGACAGTTTGGAGATTTCGTTCCATGCTCCAAAGGTATGTTATTTCTGGTTCCTTCATGGATTCTAGTAAGAAAATTTTCATATCGCTTTTGTCTCGTGACTTCAATAGTATATAGCGACTTGATTAAGATGGTATTGGTTTCATAGAATCAACATACCATTTGTTCGTCGACTACGGCAAGACTTATCTCCTTCGAATAGTGAATGCGGCAGTCAGCGCGGATCATTTTTTCTCCATCGCCAAGCACAACATGACGGTCGTCGGAATGGACGGAGCATACACAAAGCCGGTGGTGACTTCATACATAACCATCAGTCCTGGACAAACAATGGACATCTTGCTAACGACCGATCAGTCCCTCGGAAGGTATTACATGGCCGCTCGGCGGTATTCGAGCGAGGACACAGAAGTCACGGCCTTTTCCCACATCAATGTTACTGCCATTCTCCAATACAAGGGAAACTACAGTCTCACATCACCGCCAATTTTCCCAAGCGACACCCTTCCAAGCTTTTATGACTATTTTGCGGCAGCAAATTTCATAGCCCAACTTAAAAGTTTAGCGAACGAAGAGTATCCCATAAGTGTCCCTCAGAACATAAGTACAAGGATGTTCATAACAGCTTCCCTGAACGAGCTATTATGTGCAAACGATTCGTGTGCAGCGGGCGACAGCAAAATCGCCACGAGTTTGAGTAACATAACTTGGGTAAATCCTTCTACCGATGTGCTACTTGCCTACTACAGGTACCCTAAATTCCTCAGATTTGCATCTAGATATGAAATTACATTTTCAGTTCACACATCTCAAGAATTTCCATGTCCTAGATTAAGATGTTTTGTTTGCTGACACTTGATTTACAGGTAGTTGTTTCATTAGAAATGAAGATAAACTACGTAAAAAGTAACGAATAACATCTCAGACATACATATGCAGAAACATCAGTGATGTATACACCCCGGATTTTCCGAATTTGCCTCCGAGTTTGTACAACTTCACAGGGGACGATTTATCGACCAGTCTTGCGGTGGCTGCTGAAGGGACAAAGGTGAAAGTCTTGAATTTCAACGAAACCGTGGAGATAATATTTCAAGGGACAAATCTGCTGAAAGGTTCAGAAACCCATCCTATGCATTTGCACGGGTACAGTTTCTATGTCGTCGGATCTGGCTTCGGAAACTTCGACAACGAGACCAATCCTCAAGGGTACAACCTGATCGACCCGCCTAAAGTCAACACGTTTGCTGTGCCCAAAAAGGGATGGATTACGATCAGATTCACAGCAAATAACCCAGGTATAAACACACCTTCTCATGCTCGTTCCCTACCTCATTATCTAACAATTTGATATCCTTACCTAATGTAACTGGTGGGATTAATCGATCACAGGTGTATGGTATTGGCATTGCCATATAGATCGACATATGAGTTGGGGTATGAGCACTACTTTCATAGTACTAAACGGCGATACTGAGGAGACAAGTATGCGGCCGCCCCCTTCCTACCTGCCTCCCTGCACGGATGCATCAACCATCGCCCTGAAAGAAACCGCCGGTTTCGTCGGTGACACAAACCAAATTTGATAGGAGGTCGTAGTAAATTACTTACGTGGCAATAGAAAGTCGTCAAGTTAGTCATTAGTACAAGGACACTTGGCTTTTCTATCGAGAATCCGCCCCGCCAACAACATGCAGTACAAGGACACCAAGTGGGGAGCTTCAGAGGACACAAGTCTGTAGCTAATCTCTTGTTAGACCTTTCGGTATGTAATAGTAGGAGAATTATTCACAATCCCCCTTCCAATAGCCGTATTTAGCCTACAATTACGGTGTCATAGGAAGGACGTTCCTTCCCTTTTCGGTCACGTCGTCACCGTTCGCAATCTGGATAGACATTTGAAATGCTTAATAGAACCGCAGAAAGGTGAAGTTAGTTAGTTAGCTTTAAAATGAAGAGAAGGGCACTTAATAGGAGCCGGGAAGGCAAAAAAAAAAAAAAAAAAAATTAATTTTCTAAATTGGATCTAATATAATTGAATCTTTTGCTTTCACTTTGAGTACAACGGGGTGCGAGGATAAATAGTAGGAAAATACCCTTTCACCTTAATTCCGAATACATACCTCGATTTTCGAAATTGTAAGTTTCATATTTCAGTCTGTCTCACTAGACTGATCAAAATACTCTCCCCACGTCGAAAACCCACATAAAAAACCCTATTCACCCACCCATCCAAGTCCATCTCCTCAATTCACACGACTGACACCAACCATTCTTGCCGTCAGCCTCCATTCCCCATCGCTCCTTCGACGCCGCTCTCGCCGCCTCGGATTGCTCCAGCAACACTGTTGTCTCTCCTACCTAAAGGTCGTGCTCACTCACTCTCTCTCGGCCCTCCCTGCTTCCAACAGCAAACTCTCTCTACCTCTCTTGCTCTCGGTGGCGGCAGCCGTTGCGACCTCGGCAGTCTCGGTCAGGACCACCGTGGCCCTTGTGATCCAGATCGAGCCTTGATCCGAGGTCACAACGCCAGGACGACCTCCGAGAGAGAGAGAGAGAGAGAGAGAGAGAGAGAGAGAGAGAGAGAGAGTCGGGTGGGAGAGTGATAGAAAGGAGACGAGCACTCTTGGTGGGATCTTCACGGAAATTCGCGACGATGGTCGTGTTCCTCCATGCCGTGGGCCGAGTGTTCGGGCGGTTGTGGTGGCGAGGGGCGGTCTGTGGTGGCTGAGGTTAGATGACTACCATTTAATTTTTGTGGTTAGGATTTCTGTGTTTGGTGCGCTGGAGAAAATTGTGGGGTATTATTTTACAATATTGCTGTAAGTGAGATATGAAAATTAAATGCATTTCCATGAGAAAAATATTCCAACATATGTACTACTGAAAAAGATGGGTTTCACGTGAGCACGTTCATTTTAAATCATTGCTTGATTTACTGAATAACTCGACTTCCAAGCTAGAGTTATCGAAGTAACGAACGTTCACAGTAAAATATAATTGAGTCAGCATGTGTTTAGCACGTGAACAAAGTTAGTCACGTGAAGTATGCGTGAGCATCACAAAGCTTGAAACATCTTGTTAATATCATTCATATGCATCGGTGACTCATATTCAGTTGTCAATATGCGAGAACGGATGGTTAGCAATTACCAATTTGGGATGGATAACCAAACACTACCCAAGTCTCTTGAAGACAAGAGAGGCATAGGATATGACCACTAGTTCAAGATAAAACAGTTGCAACAAGGGAGAGATCAATACATACACCAAGGCGCAATTGTGAACGTGCATTTTTTGACGGAACAGTTACTATCCATGAACAGGATGGTGGAACCAAATCGTCATTCGAAAAGTTCAACCATGGAGTAATCTTCCACAAGTAAGGTCGTGGGAGCAGTGTTAACGCACAATCTAGCAACGGCAACTGCCTAGAAGCAAGATTGTGGCGTCGTGAGAAAATGGGCACAGAATTTCCAGGAACACTGTTCGAAGATTATAAATACCACCGGTCGTCAACTAGAGAAGCCCCCCACAACAATCAAACAAATTTATCTTTACTTTCCCGCATTGCACTTTATTTTTTGTACTGCAGCTTTCAGATTTGCGTCGTCAATTAAATTCCGACATATATCTCTATTCCGAGTGCTGTGTCGTCGATTAAATTCCGACATAAGCTTTTGTGTTCTCGGGCTGTATCGTCGATTAAATTTTGGCATAGTTTGTTAACATTCGGTTACCTTATCGAGTATGTATTGACAAATCTTGTTGTTGATTGAATTCCGGCACGATATGATATGTGTTTGTACATTCTCTTGTTCTAGTCAAATTCGTTGTTGTTTATTTGCCTGTGGTACTTCCTGTCCAGAGTTGGCGCAGGACCCTGTCCCCTTTTAATTAAAAGCCGAAGAACGATTTTCAGCGAAAGACGTTTCATCGCGAGAGAAATTCCGGCGAAACAAAGTAATGACACCATAACCATCCGAGGAACGTCCTTCATAAGTGGAATGGTGGGAATCAAATTGAAATGCTCGTCGGACGTTCTGATGCTGTTGTATACCTGTACGAGGCATTTAGTTGTTGACTGTTAGCTAACTTCAATTGATCGTTCGTTAAAAAGAAGAGAGCGAAAGGAAAGAGAGACAGAGAGAGAAGAAGAACAGATCATTAGCATGGCCAAATCATCGCTCAATACCTCCAACATTTACCTCGCTGCCATCTTATTTTTTCTTGGAAATGTCGTCCTCGGAGCTCAAGCGAACAGCGTCCACTATTACAACTTCGTAGTAAGTAACTCAAAGTTTATGTCTGTGGTCATGCAGGTCGTGTTGTTTAGGTTGAGATTTTTATTTTTTTTTTCCTGCTAGAATGCTTGATATGCAAATACGACTGTCTGTTTCCAAAGAATGTGGAACCCAGTGCTTATGCAATTTGTATGATAGCGAGTTGTTTTCTTTCTTCTTTTTCAAGGTTTGGTTGTGGACCATCACTAGTTCAATCATGAATGTTGTACATCCAAAAGGATCTGAAACTTGGGGACCATATAGAAAATTGATTGGTTGGTAATATGTGCGTGCACAATCGTCGAGATTGAAATCGCGCGTATTTGGATAGTCCTGTACTTTTTTTTTTTGGTCGGTACGAAAATCTTCATTTCATATGACAAAAGGAGCACATAACTTCAAGACAAATATGCGAATTTGACAAAGCAAGTAAAACAAGAAAATCTAGAAAGTGAATCAATTTGATATTGCTTGCAAAGACTGGCCCATTTCTAAAAAATGGATCTGTTGTAGCATCAAAACTCATACGGCGGCCGATCACCAAATCTCGCATCATCATTATCATTAGTGATGAGCACACGTCGAGAAATTCTTCTCCAGTGACTGCGTGTTTTTTTTTTTTTGGACAGTCCTGTACCGTACGATGTCATTTTCTTTTATACGGGTGGTGCATTTTGTAGTAACGGTATGACATTAATCGTCTTTTTACGGACAATCCTTTACCTTACGATGTCATTTTCTTTTATACGGGTGGTGCATTTTATAGTGATGGTGTGACGTCAATCGTCTTTTTCTTCTTCTCCGCAGCTAAGAGAAATCAATGTCACAAGGAATTGTACAACCACGACAATTTTAGTGGTGAATGACAGCCTTCCCGGGCCAACCATTCATGCTATAAAAGGCGATCTTGTGTACGTGAATGTGTATAATCAAGGATTATACGGGGTCACTCTTCACTGGTACTTTGATCCGTCCATCTTCTTCTTCCAACTCTTTTTTGCTCTCTCATTGTTAGCTTGTGATGCGATAGACAACTCAAACGAACTGAAATTGTATTTCAAATTATGCAAAACAATAACCGTACCAGCAAGTTATATGTTAAGGTACTTCTAGTTATCTATGATCACAGGTGTCATATGGGTGGGTCGAGTCAGGTTTGGGTCGGACCTATTTGGGTCGACCCATATTGACTTATTTAACCTGTTTTGACTCATTTTTATATAGTAGAAATTTAACGATCCATACTCGACCCAACTCATACCCGACTCGACTCATATCATTAAAATATTTTCATGTAATCTAGTTTAACAAAACTTATGAATTATTAAAAGAAATTCATTACTAAAACATTGTGGACAATTTTATTTTTAATAAATATTGAAATAAAAAAATAAGAGCATTGATTTTTAAGATAGTTAGTTAATCCATTTAAGACCCATTAAGTTGTTAGTGACCCATTTATGACCCATTTAAGTTTGTTAAGCAGCCCATTTATGACCAACACTTATGGTTAGAATATGAGTTCTTGAACCATTTTGCCATCTCTATCTATGGTGGTGCTCATTAGTGGATTTAATTCTGCTCGATTTTCTGAGTTTCGCTTGGAAAAAGATTGATTGATATATTTGCACAGGTTGGCCGACAAAACACTCTGAAAATTGAATAATTATGTACTTGATGACGAAACAATGTTTCATCTTGAAAATGTGCGAGAAAGACATTAAAGTTTGTTTATTGAATGCAAATAAAAATTGTCTAGCTCATGAAGTTCACTTATATATGATGAATTTAACTGATTTGCAGGCACGGGGTGAAGCAACTGCGAAATCCATGGTTAGATGGCCCTGAGTATATCACCCAATGCGCTATTCCAACGGGAACAAATTTTACTTATGAAGTGACTTTAACTGATGAAGAAGGAACAGTCTGGTGGCATGCCCACAGTGAGTGGACAAGATCTACCGTGCATGGTGCTATTGTTGTTCGACCACGTGAAGGGTCAAGTTTGCCATTCCCTACACCAGACGAAGAACATCTAATCGTGCTCGGTACGTGCTCTGAAGATTTCGTATAGGACTCATTTGGACATAAACCTAGAGGCTAGGGATAGAGTGCTGTGAGGTCTTTGAAGTCATTACACCTGTTTATATCATCGTGAAGATCAAATTCCCTAACTAGAATTATTAATGTAATTTGATTTTCCCATTTTCCTTTCATCATTTGCAGGTTCCTGGTATAACGAAGGAACTTCTCTAAATAAAGCCTTAGAGATGGAATTGTCTATAGGCAGCAATAATGTACCTCGTGCAACTGGTTACATGATCAATGGACAATTTGGAGATTTCGTTTCATGCTCCAATGGTACAATTTGGAGATTAAGCATTGAATTGTCTCGATTAAATGGATTATGGTGTCACCACAAATTTGTTATATACAACGGCTAATGTTGTTTATTCATGCTTTTAAAATTACAGAAACCACGCATCACTTTTATGTTGATTATGGCGAGACCTATCTCTTCCGTATAGTCAATGCAGTGGTCGGTTCAGAAATGTTCGTTTGCATCGCCGATCACAACATGACGGTAGTTGGCATGGATGGAGCATACACGAAACAAATAGTTGTTTCATATCTAATGATAGAACCTGGACAAACGATGGACGTATTAGTTACGGCAAATCGATCCCCGGGAAGGTACTACATGGCTGCTCAAAGGTTTGCAAGTGAATACAAGGAATTCTCCAAATTTGCCCACGTTGTCGCTACTGCTATCATCCAGTACAAAGGGAATTTCAACCTGACGTCTCCGCCAAGTTACCCCAATCATACACTGCCATTTTATCACGACTATATTGCTGCAGGGAGTTTCACACGACAACTGAGAAGTTTAGCATCTACAGAACATCCCGTGGACGTCCCTCGCAACGTGACGACGAGGATGTTCATCACAGCTTCCATGAATGAATTGCCATGCCCAGACGATTCGTGTTACTTGGGCGATTCCAAAATCGCCACAAGTCTAAATAACATAAGTTGGGTGGACCCATCTATGGATGTGCTGCAAGCTTATTACAGGTTCATCTCTCTTCCTAGTAAATTGCCGCCTGTCGACGGTCGCCGCTGGTTGCCGCCAGTTGCCGCTGATCGCCGGCAACCCTCGCCAGACGTAGAAGATATAAAAATGTAAAAAGAATCAGAATTTTAAAAAAAAATTATAAAAATTATCCATTGTGTTTAATTAATATATACTTTTCAGAAAATTCATAGGAAATAATTTTTTCTAAATTGGAATTAATATTGAAGTGTTTTAGCAATATTGGCTTGGTCGGGTATATATTAGGTATGAGTTAGATCGGATATAAGTCGCTATATTTGTATTGCATGAAAATGGGTCAAAACGGGTTAAATGGGTGGGACCATTTTCGACCCGACCCGACTCATCCGTTTGACCAGTCTACTAGTTTATTTTTTTTTTCTTCCTACGACTTCTTATCACAATATGCTACAAACAACTATTTTCAAGTTAAGATTACATGAGAATAGTGAGTAACGCATCTTTGCCCATTGATATGCAGAAACATCAGTGGAGTATACGCCACTGATTTTCCAGATTTTCCTCCGGTTATGTTTAATTTCACGGGAGATGATTTGCCGAGCAGTCTCACGGAGGCTACTGAAGGGACGGCCGTAAAAGTTCTGACTTACAATGAGACGGTAGAGATAGTTTTTCAAGGGACTAATTTGTTGGCCGGATCAGAATATCATCCGATGCATCTGCATGGATATAGCTTTTACGTCGTCGGGCTCGGCTTAGGGAATTTCGACAACGAGACCGATCCCCAAGAGTACAACCTGGTCGACCCGCCTAAGGTCAATACATTTGGAGTTCCTAAAAGAGGGTGGGTTGCAATTAGATTCAGGGCAAATAATCCAGGTATTTCTCCTTCTCTTTTCTTTCTTTTTGGTGTAATTTAATGTATCTCGGACCAAAATACCACTTTTGTATCAGGAAAAGAATTCCACGACTAACATTTTAACTTCGAATGAGGCAGGCGTGTGGTATTGGCATTGTCATATAGACCGACATATGAGTTGGGGAATGAGAGCGGCTTTTGTAGTGAAGAACGGGGATACGGAAGAGACAAGTATGAGGCCACCTCCTCCCTATATGCCTCCTTGCATTGCCTCCGAGAAGAAATCATATGGTGAAATAGATCAGACTTCAAAAAGTGACATCTAATTTCTAAGATCAGGCGAATCACTTAGCCATGGGAAGTCATCAGGCATGACGTACTTAGCCGATTTTTGGGCTTCACATGATTTTTTGCTTTCATCAGCGCCGTGGGATTGAATAAATTAAATTTGATAAATTACTGCGTTGTATATGTGGATCTTCCATGTACCAAATTTAGTTAGAATTGGATATTAATGGGAAGCAATGAGTTCGAATTCTTTATGGAATTCCTCGATTGATTTAGATTATCATAATTAGCTAAATGTGTCTAATGAGATTGTTAAAGTGAATTGCTCAACAAGTGAAGGAGAAACAAGGACGAAAAACGTAAGGGAACAAGACCTAAAAAAGTGTATAAGTTAAGAATAAAGCCGAAAAGAGAATTGGAGATGCGGAAGAGACAAGTGTGAGGCCACCACCTTGCATTGCCTCCAAAGGACAAACTATTTGGTGAAATACATCAGAATTTATAGAGTGGCATATAATTACCAAGATTAGGTACAAACCACTTAGCCATTGGAAGTCATTAGGCTCCAGGTAATAAGTGGCATATAGTTACTAAGAAGTCTAAGATCATGTAGAATCACTTGACCATTGTAAGTCATTAGGCACCAGGTAATAAGTAAGTGTTCCCATGACGTTTCGCTTTGATCAGCGCCATCGAATTGAATAAAACGCACAAAATTAGTTCAAATTGGATATTGTTCAGGAATTCCTTGATTGATTAAGACAATCACAAATAGCGAAATGTGCCTAATGAATTTATTCAACTAAAACACATAATATAGAAACGAAAGTGAAATTTGTAGTTTAGAATGGAAATGTTCTAACTTATGTATAGATGCATGTAAAACGTCCTTTTGGATGCATTGGCTTGGTTCAGGTTTTTACTCCGATGGTCATTGTTACTAAAAGGATATGGAAAAATGTGCTTATCTTTGAGGGGCTTTGCTAGCATAACAGTCTTTGGATGACTATGAGAGTAACAAGATGTTGTGGGCAAAAAATTCTTGAAATAGTAGGAAGAATTGTCCAAAAAGTCCTAAATCTATTATAGTTTTGCCAATTTAGTCCTAAACATTCTAATTTTACTAATTGAGTCCTAAACCTTTTCATGTATTGTCAATTGAGTCTGGCCAATTTTGTCGGGAAATTGCTGGCATGGATGTCGGCCATCCTACGTGGCATGACCCAAATAAGGAGAGATATTTAAAAAGCGGGTTCGTGCCACGACGCTGACGTGGATAATTTTTAATAATATATTAATATTTTTGTCGAAATTTTTAATAATTCTTTTCCTTTTTTCCTTTTCTTTTGTTTTCCTTTACTTTTTCTTCTTCTTTTTTTTTTTCTTCCCTTCTTCCCTCCTTGATGGCTGGCGGAAGTCTCCAGCCTCGAGCGAGGGCCGCCCTCACCAACCTCGGGCGAAGCCTGCCCTCTCCTAAGGCCGGCGGCAGACGATTGCCGGTGGAGGGTAGAAGGGAAGACAAAAATAAAAAGAAAAGTAAAGGAAAACGGAAAAAAAAAAGGAAAAAAGAAAAGAAAAAAGAAATAAAAAATTTGAAAAAAGTAAAGTATTATTAAAAAGTGTCTACATCAATACCGGCTGTGCCTTGTGACTGACGAGGGCCCGGCCAACCCTGCCAACCACTTTAAGGAGAAAAATACAAACAAAAGAAAAAAGGAAAAATAAACAAGTAAACAAATTGAATACGATCACGATAATAGTAATCAGAGAGAATGTGATTATATATATCAGTGTTTGTAACTTTGTCATCTTCTCTGTGTTTCCTTCAACGTATATCTTCTTATATGGTCTTCGATATCTACTATATCGGTTGGACAATAGTCAAGAGGACCAATTAGCCATTGGAACACTTGAAGATTTGGTTGCGATGTTCTCGATAATTATGAGGTTTTCCCAAAATAAAGTCAGCTATATTTGTCAACAATCCATTCGTCTAATTAAGTTAGTGAAATAGTTTACGGTCAATTTGATTTAGCTCCAGTTCTTCATTTTGGAATGTTTAGACTTTAAAGGTAGTTGTTTGTCCCTTTTGACCTACAAAATTAGTGAGATGCTTCTATCAGCAATTAAAGCTCCAGTACAGAAGAAAATGACTCTTCAAATTCCCTCCACAGAGTTCAACTTATACCCCCAAGGAATTTTACATTCAGTATTCGATAAGACTTTGTCGTTTTGAGATAATTCTTCATCATTCTCTCTCCATTAGGGAAGAATTCTCCTCAAGTCGGTCTTGTTCTCGTCACCGACTTAAGGAAAAAGGAAAAAAGTGTCCAAAAAGTTTTAAACATATTATACTTTTGTGAATTCAGTCCTAAACCTTTTAATTTTTTCAATTGAGTCATTAACCTTTTTATATTTTGTCAATTGAGTCCATCCGGTCAAATTTAACAGGAAATTGCCGACGTGGATTTTTTTTATCTGTTCTTTTCTTTCCTTTTCTTTGTTTTTTTTTTTTCTTAAAGTGGCCGGCGAGGCCATCACGGCCGCGGGCAAGGCTATCCTCACCCAGACCATTGCAGCCTTGCCTGTGGCCGGCGAGGGCCCTACGGCCCTCGCTCAGTGGCCGATGAGGGCCTAGTGACCCGCTGGCCACAGAAAACGACAATTTTTGGGAGGGCAGAGTAATAAGAGTTATTCTCCTAGTTTGTAGTTTGTACTAGTAGGTCATAGTATCCTATCTTTTACTTTTAAATTTCGATTTTCCATATATTTATATCTTGAAATATGAATATTTAATATTTAATGCCAATTAAAGCTGCAAATTTTATGGGCTTTCCACTCTATCTGATCACTGCTTGGCAGTCCATCGGGTCTCTTTCAAGCCTACCAAGGCCTGCCCATCTCGAAGAATATTTTGGGCGAGTCAACCGCCCACATTTAGTCTCAGTCGTGCCCGCCTAGTCACGATAACCAAAGATAATGTTTTTCGATGGATTGGTCTGGATCACGACTTTTAGGTCCGGTCCAACACCGGGCTCGCCCATGCTCGTCCTCTTGATCAAGTCTGCTTTTGTAGATAGTGTTCATATGGAGTACATTTACCAATTCCTTTTTTTGTCCGATTCTATTATATCATATTCTATTTTATAATTCACACTGTGTGCGTTATGTATTGTGTGCAGGTTATGAAACCTTACTCCTTCACTCACACGTCCCCACCCCCAATCCTCCCAGAGAAAGTGGGGAATCGAACTCCCCACCTCCCCCTTCCCAAGTGGAAAGGGTGGCTATTAGGGCAACCCAGTTGTTACATTTACTAATTCACTTGCTAACAAAGTTGTGAATTTTTCATGTGGTGGATCACATTTATGATGTACGAGTAATTTCCTACACCGCTAACTAAACGCGATCTCTTGTATGAGTCACATTAGGCTGCGTTTGGTCGTCTAAATTTCTAATCATGATAGGATTGGATAGTGAATACGATAGGATGTGGAATTCAGGGACTTTGTTATATCCTATCAATTATTTGGTAAATCGCGGTAACGAAGCCGGATATTTCCATATCCTATCATATACATTGTTTGGTATGAGCGACATTAATGTAAATGAACCTGAAAATGTAAAATGAAGATGGTGAGAATTTCTCATAATTCACTACTAAAAAAATCACAAATGCACAAACGGAGGCAACGTCTATCAAGCAATTCCTAAATATTGTACGACCTATATCTTAAACATGTTCGACAATGACAAGAAATATAAACCGGCTACAACAACATCGACGAGGTAGATAGGCTAGTGAACTCCAAATCTAGTAAAAGAGCGAAACATGATTATTCAACTCCACAACTCTGAAGAGGGGAAAAGTGTTGAAAAAGTCGTAAATCAATTGCATTGGTGCCAATTTAGTCCTAAACCTTTTATTGATGCAAATTTAGTCCTAAACCTTTTGCATTTTTGTTAATTGAGTCAATCCGGTCAATTTTGGTAGGAAATTCGCTGATGTGGACATCGGTAGTCATACGTGGCATGGCTGGCGTTGACATGGATATTTTTTTTTATATTTTTAATAATTTTTTAAATAAATATTTTGGTTTTTTCTTCTTTTTCTTTTCTCAATCATTAAAAAAATTATTTAAATTATTTTAAAATATTAAAATAATATTCAAAAATATCCACGTCAGGGCTAGCTGTGCCATGTAGGACAACTGATGTCCATGTCAGCGAAGTTTCGGCCAAAATTGGCCGGATTGACTCAATTAACAGAAATGCAAAAGGTTTAGGACTGAATTGGAACCAATGCAAAAGGTTTATGACTGAATTGGCACCAATAAAAGGTTTATGATTGAATTTGAACCAATAAAAGGTTTATGACTAAATTAGCACCAATGCAATAGGTATAAAACTTTTTGACACTTTTCCCTTCTGAAGAGTACAGTGCTTTGACTATCTCGCCACTTTTGTGAAACTTCAACATGAACCACAAGAGCAACGGAACATATGAGTTTTGACTCTTTTGCTACTTTCGTGGACTTTTGATGTAAACTAGAGAGCTACGGAGGAGAATGTACTTTGACTCTTTCGTCGCTTTCGTGGAGCTTTGATGTGAACAAAAAATTACAGAGGAGTCGTGAAACTTCAACATGAACAAAATACGAAAAAGAGGGAGACGTAGTAAATTAGAAAGATCCGTTTCAAGTTTGAGTATTTTCATTGAAAATCGAGGTTCTTCTACTTCATTTTGTTTATTAATATTTTAATTATTTTCTCTCTTTTTTATTCCCTCCCATCATTCCTTAATGAATTTTTTTAAATAATAAATTATGATGATATATCTGAAATATGTAACATATAATTATATGTGTGTGTAAATAGAAAGAATCTAAAATATATAAAATAAAAATAAGAACAAATAAACAACGAAAATTTTCCATTATTTATTTATTTTGAATTTTCTTTTTTTATATTAGAGTCCATGAATTATTTTTATATATTTTGAATTTTTGTGTGTAGCACTTAGTTACTAGTTTGGTGTGCGGATTCCTGTGTTTGGTGTGCGGGAGAAAAGTGTGGGATATTTTGGGGAATGGAGATAATAAAACCACAATAAAATGTACAGCATTGCTGAAGCGAGATAAGAAAATTAAGCATATTTCCAGGACAGAAATATTCCAACGTATTTACGAATGAAAATGATGGGTCTCACGTGAATCTCCCATGGAGCAGAGCTTGGATTGCATATAACTTTTACCACCGTGAGATTGTCTAACTCAATTATTAACTCCACTTTCTCTTTCTTTCTTTGCATTAGAAATCTTAGGGTTTGGAAGAAGCTTGGATTGCACAGGCGTGGCCATCGAGTAATTGTCCATGGTGGTCGCGGCACAGGCATGCCACCGCTCCCTCTGCTTCTCCCTGCAACTAAGAACCATCTATATTTACCTTCAGTGTTCCAATCTCCAGAGGAGTCCAAGTTTGGGAGAACCCGTTGAGACTACGAGTGGATTTCGTGTTTTGCAGACCCCAAGAATAGGAGATCTGCAAAGCCGCAATTGCTGAGTCCACCGTGTTTGCCGGATCTGGCCTTAGATTTTTGAAGATAAAATTATTCCGCGCCTTCCACTTCTGCCAAAGGACCGAAGCGACTACCTCCAGTTCGGGTGAGTTTGCCTTGTTTTCCATCAGGTCTGCTATCCACACTTCAATTCGTGAGAGGCCCTGTGATGAGATTTGGATATTGAGTTGTGGGTTTGCCCAAACTCCTCTTGTCCAGGGACATAACCGGAATAGATGCTCGGTCGACTTTGGGACACCTTCGCTACACAAATCACAGACCGGATCAGGAAGGATTCTCCTCCGAAAAAGATTGCCTTTCGTGGGTAGGGCGTTTTGACAAAGAGACCACATGAAAAATCTGACTTTGGGGCCAACTTTCATGTTCCAAATGCATCTCCAAAGGCTGCTTGGTGCCTGGTAAAAGGATGACGCTAAGTTCTGACTGTTGTGTTCGCCTGCCCTTAAACAATTGTAACCATTTTTAATTGCATATTTGCCTGACTGTGTTCCTATCCAGATGATCTGGTCTGATGTTGTTTGGGGTCTCACCAGTACTGATAGGATTTCCTTCACCGTCTGTTCATCAAAACTGTTCCTCAGAAGTTGAGTATTCCATCTATTCTCCTCATAATTAATGAAGTCAGCCACCAACTCCGGTTCCCCTCTAGGAGCTGGACCTCCTATTACCCCTTGCTCAGCCACTTATCTTCTCTAATTTGTACTTTCTTGCCTTCTCCCACTGATCACTGCAGTTGCTAGTGAATAGCGTCTCTTCCTGTTAATATACTCTGCCACCCCCACAATGGTCTTGCTCCTTTTTCCACTCACCAGAAGTCCCTATTCGGGAAGTAAATGCCTTTAAGGACTTGACTCCACAAAGAATATGGGTTCTGAAGGAGTCGCCACGCCTGTTTGCCCAACATTGCCTTGTTGAAAGCAATTAGGTCTTTAAAACCTAGCCCTCCCAAGTCTTTCCTAGTTTTGAGGAGTTCTCATTTTTTCCAATGCAAGCCCTGTTTAGTCACTGAATTTTTCCACCAAAAGGCTGCGATTTTCTGCTCGACTGATTTACAAATAGACACGGGGATCTTATAAATCGACATAGCATATTGGGGGAGTGCTTGAACCACTGCTTTGATCAAGACTTCTTTCCCTGCTTTGGACATTAATGACTCCTTCCACCCCTTCCAACTTAAAGTTCACTCGCCCCAAGATCCAAGCGAACATTTCCTTCTTTGAGCTACCCCAATCCAACGGGATTCCAAGGTATTTTCCTGTCTTATCAATCACAGGAACTCTCAATTCTCTAGCCAAATTTTCCATCAGCTTAAGAGGGCAATTTCTACTGAAAAAGATGCCAAACTTATTCAGGTTAATTGCTTGTCCTGAAGCAAAGCAATACTGATTTAGAAAAGTTTATTTACCAAGTTGTAACCTCTGAGTCATTCACTAGTGGAAACCAACCAATTGGCTGCCGACGTGAAGAAGTAGATGTAGGATTGAATAAAGCCGAACCACTATAAATCGTCTATGTACATTCTCTTTCCCTTAATCTCTCTGTTAATATATCTGTGAAAGTAGTTGTGTGCGCGACATTGCATCTAAGAGTTTCTCAGATCTTCTTAGTAGTATTGTCTGAACGAAGTTCTGCTTCTGAGGGGATCTCGGATCTTACTAGCTAATATCATCTGAACGAAGTTCTGAGCAGATTAGTTATATTCCGCATTGATTTCTTAAAATTCTTTAAAATCACATATTCATCCCCCTCTAGGTGATAACGCTAGCCTCAACAGCAACCAACATTGCCTCCGAGGAATCTAGCAAGTTCGTTAATGAAATAGAGCAAAACATGTAATTATAAGAGGATATATGATCTAAACAATTGAGAGTCGTTGAAGCAATCACGAAATAAGTCGGTGTTAACATGAGTTCTCGATTTCATCACTAGAAGTGTTTATAAAATCTTCATTATACACCCCCGATTCGAAAGTTTCTAAAGATAAGGGAAACAAATACTTTTCTTTTCTTTTCCCCCAAAATTTAAAACACTAGCCAAAATATACACGAATATGAAAAATTGTGCGCTACTTAACATGTGGATATTTTATATGTTGTGAAAGGTGGAAATTACCAAAAAGTCCTAAATCTATTACAATTGTGTCAATTCAGTTTTAATTTTTTTTTTCAATTGAGTCCTAAACCTTTTACAATTATGCCAATTCCGACCCGCGCCGACGTGGCAAAATTTTAATAATATTTTATTTTTTAAAACTTTAATTATTTTTTAATTTTTAATAAATTTTTTCAGTCTTCTTTCTTTTCTTTTCTTTTTTGGGTTTAGGGTTTAGGGCTGGCAGAAGGTGGACGCAAGCCAAAGAAAAAAAAAAGACAGGAAAAATTATTAAAAAATCAATAATAATTAAAAATTCAAAAAATAATAACATATTATTAAAATTTTGAGCATCGACCGGCCAAATGGAATGAATTGACACAATTGCAAAAGGTTTAGGACTTGTTGACACCTAAATTTTGATTTTTCCTTTTTATCATTTACTTTGCATAAAAAATCCGGAATTATTTTTAGTTCCTACCAAAAATAATTAGTTCATTACTCATATTTAATTTTGTCATTCATGCATTGCATTTGCATTAAAATTGGACCAACAACCAGGGATTGAGCTTAAATTGACGAGCGGCAAACCTGAGCCCACATGGAATTTTCGGCAGTAATTGGTAGGAGAGTGCCGAATTTTTTCAATGCCATTTGGACCTATTTTGAGCTTAATTCAGCCCGCTCAAGTTTATTCTAAAGAAAATTCTTTTAATTTCAATGTTTAATAAACTGGAAAAAGCCAAACGAAGCCCGAAAAATTGCGCACTTGAGCCCAAAAATAAAATAAAAAAAATCGGTAAGCCCATCTATAGGAGCTTGACCGAATTTTACATCATGTGCAAGAATCAAATTATTCAATTTAGACCTTTTGTAACTTAATTGAAAACCAGATTTTTTTTAAAAGGGTCTATTTTGTCATGACTTGAAAACTTAAGCCCTAAGTTTGCAAATCTATCCTCTATAAATATACCATTATGTGGGAAAAGGACACTATCGGTGCCAAAGGTTGTGTACGGAGATCACTTTAGTGCCAAAAGTTTCATTCGGATCACTTAAGTGTCAATTTTTTTGAAAAACGATCTTTTGAGTGCCAACTCCGATTTGCTCCGCTAGAAATCTGATGTGGCATTATTTTACTAATATTTTAAGCTGACGTAGTTCCGTCTAGGTCCAGTCAGCAATTAAAAAATTAAAAAATTAAAAAATTAAAAAAAATTAAAAATACAAACTTAATTAGTTTACAAAAATAAAAAAATCTAAAATTTGGGAAAAAATATATCAAAAAATACAATTTTTTTAAAAATAAACTGAAAAATTCTGTTAAAATTAACAAAATAAAGTAATAACTCAAAAAAAAAAAAAAACGTTGCAGAACTGGCGGCGAGGGCTTGCACAGCCCTCCCTAGATTCTGCTTGATACTTTCTTTGCTGGATTTGAAACTACAGCTTCAGCCCGAACTCCACCAGCACTTGCCCAAGGTATATTCCCTTGCTTGGGCCAAATCACGATAGGCACGATGTTCTTTCCAATGAGGATAGATGAAATCTTATTTATGCTATACTTAGGCTTTGTTGACTCATTTCATATCATGGTTCAAGAGTTTAAATGAAATGGTGGGTTCATATCATTGCCAACGAAGGTGGGGGCGGCGGTGGCCAGGGCTTGTGAAAGCCCTCGCCGCTTGGTAACCAGAAACTCAATCACTCGCCGCCTGGTAACTAGAAACTTTTTTTCCTTTTTTTTATTTAAAATTTTAATGTTTTTTTTTTAATTTTTATGCTTATTTTTAATTTTATTTTAACTAAAATTTGTATTTTAAACAAATTTAATTTTTAGCTAATTTTTAAATTTGAATTTGATTTATTTTAATTTATTTTAAAGTGTAGAAGTCCACGTGGACTTATTTTTTTTAAATGTCATTTTACATTAAAAAATTAATTATTAATGACACGTGGCGGTTTTGGACGGAATATTTCGCCGAAGGCACCAAAATGATCCTTTTGTCTCCGATTTGACATTTAAGTGATTCGATTGAAACTTTTGGCACCAAAGTGATTTCCGTACACAATTTTTGGCAACAACAGTGTCCTTTTCCCCCATTATGCTTAGGGTTTACAGGGTGGATTATTCATACTTTGCTCAGAAAATTTTAAACACAGGTGAGAATTCGAAAAAAAAAAAAAAAAGCTTCGTCAAAGGTCCTCCCTCCAGCCGCCAAGTTCCTTCGTGGGCACGACCAGCTTCGCTGCCGTCTACCAATGTTGGTGCCGCTCTCCTATCAATTGCAGATTGCTTCGTCGCCTCGCTCTCGCGTCTGCTCAGTTGCAACGACTCCTATTTTGCTGTCTCGCCAATCGGCACTAAGACCGGCGAGCACAACAAATCACCGAACACATGACAACGCCACAAGAAGACACGAGGAGAGAGAAGAGAAAAAATTACTTTCTTTTCTGTGCAGGGAAATCAAAGTCCAAGCGGTGGTCAAGATAACTTTGGTGGAAGTTTGATCTAAAGTAAGGAACGTCCAGCAAGCACTAAGAGAAGGTTCCACTTGGCTCTTGAAGAAAAGCACACGGGAGTGTCTTATCCCCTCTTTGACTACCGAGAAGTTGACTTGTTCTCACAGGCTGGTTTGCGCACCGACACCCTCAACAATAGGCCGTGATTCTGTCCCGAGGCCACTACTGTGCCTTACTGAAACCGAGAATTCGCTGGAGCTACTGGACAAGCACCATCGCCGTACGATTCCCCCGCCGTCCGGACCAGGACTTGAAGCTTTGTGTGCAATTGTCGGTGAATCCAAATTCGGGAAAGCAACCTTTGGTGAGTTTCCTACTTTTGGTTTTCCAATATCTTGCTTGCTTTGATTGATTGCTAAGGATGTAGATTTTGGATCCAAAGGTTTGCATATGCTACCCGAATTTGCATAATTTTGTGGCCGAAGTTTGAATTTTTTTTATTAAAAGGAAACTTTATTTGTCGATCAAGGCTCGAATGCATTAAAATTCGCACTTTGTCGTGTTATGGCTTACTCAAACCTCGTATGCCGGTTGTCGTGCCCCAACCAGAGTTTGAGTGTGCCATGGCACAGCCGTGCGTTGCCCTAGGCATTCGGTTCTTGATCGACGAAAATTGTTTCTCAAGTTTTTGTTAAAAGATTGAAATGGGAAAATAATTTTTGCAAGATAAACAAAAAATTCTGATTTGGATGGAATCCGAAATTCATTGCTTAGTTTGGATTAGTTGTTATGTTGTGCACATCTTTCCTAAATAATCTAATCCAATTCAGGAAATTTTTTCCTAAAAAAGCAACCTATTTTTGGTTAAACAATCGTACCCGTGATTACTTGGGTACAATTCTTTAGCTTAGCATAATACGGGAATTTAGTCAATCCAATCCGCAATTACTTGGATTCGGTTCGCTATTTTCATTAGCTAACTTGGATTAGGATTCTTCTTTCAAAAGATCAAAAAGGATATTCGTTGGTATATCTTGTGGATTTATTTCCCAGTTTTGATATTGTCGTGATCTTTAATGCATATCTCTTGATTGATTACCATGAATTTGAAAATTCCTAAAAATTTAGTAAGATACAGTTTCTCATAAACCTTATCAAATTGAATTTTTAGGAAGATAGGGTTTCTTACAAACCTTATCTTATGGATTATGTCAAAGATTTTTTCAATCAATTGCATCATCTTTTTTTCGGAAAATTCATAAAAAAAAAATACCAAAAAATTCATCTCACGTTTGCATTATCATATAGATTAGGATATCATATTTTTGCATAACTCATGCTTGCACATCATCTTAATTCTCATGCCATATCTTGCATATCCCATGTTATTTTGCATATCATATAGTTTAGAATCATATTTGCCATGCCATATATTTCACATTGCATGTTATTTTGCATACCATACTTTGTCTTGCCATATTTTCGAGTATCACATATTTGCACATCATATTTTTTGAGCATTACATATTGCATGTCATGTGTTTGCTATGTCATATCCGCTTCGTCATTATGCCAAGCCATTTGTACGTCATGTAGAAACCATGCTTAGGTTCATTCATCTTAGATTAGTTAATTTAATTTGCATGTTTTGAATCGTTAAATTAAAATTGCATGTCATTTAGGCTATATGAAATTTTTGCATGATATACGATTTTTACATGTTAGCTTAACTGGTCACATAATTGTTCACATGTCATTCATGCTACTCATGTCATTCATGTCGTTGAAGCATTTGGAATAAATCGTCTTGCATGTTTTAATTGATTCTTGCATATAGGATAATTCTCTCATGTTTTGCGTGAGTTTTTGTTTCGCATATTAGCATGTTTACATCTTCATGTTATTTAGTGTAATTCTTTATATCATAGTTGCATTCATTGCATTCATTTAAACAAGAGAAAATCCAAGAAAATTTGCACCATCCAAGTCTTAAGTTGAACCAATTTAAGTTGCCAAACTTAACATCTTTCATGAAATTTTTAATTAATGTAACCAAATCCCCCGAACTTAAAATCTCTGGTTCGAAGAAGTAATTTAGTTCTCCCACTAATTTACTTAGGTTTCTAATCGACCTAAAAAATGATTAGTGGCGACTCCAAAAAATTAAAAATCTTTTGCAAGATAATCATTTGAACCATAAGTCATGATTTGGTAGAATTTAGGAGAGTTCGAGCTAAGTTAATTAATCTAATTAATTAATTTGTTAATCCATTAACCTAAAATTGAAAAACTTGAATTTTAGGTTGCGACATGACTCAATTGGGCCAAAAAAAAAATTAGGACTGAATTGGCACAATTGCAATAGGTTTAGGACTTTTTTGGTAATTTTTCCATTGTGAAAGTTTCAAATATTTCAACTTGAAAGTTTTACCTAGGCGTGCACCGCCTTTTGGCAAAACCGTAGCTATTGGAGAGGGATTTCTCAGTATGTGCTCCTCACTGATGTTGATGCGAGATTCGATGGTCGGCCGCCATTTGTGCTTTGATGCTACAATAGATCCGTCTTTGTGAAATGGTCGAGTCTCTACAAGCTGTACCGAATTGATTCACTTTTTAGATTTACTTATTTCACTTGCTTTGTGGGATTTGCTTCTTTGTCTTGAAGTTATATATCCCTCTTTCAAATGAAATGAAGATTTTTATTTCGACCAAAAAAAAAATCTGGTTGGCAAGTGAGAAGGTTCGTTAAATATTAGCTAACATCACATAACTAATGAATTTGATTGGACTTTGTATACGTGTAGTGTCCCTCCCACCAAGAGGGTTAATGTAGTCAATTCAATGTAAAAGGGGATATTAGGAGCCAACGAGGAAGTGAAAATAGCACGTTGCCTGTGCAAAATTAAAAGACAGTCATTTGTTAGGATACCCTACAATAGTCCCGGAGAATTTCTATGTTTTCCGGCAAATGTCATTTCTGTCCTTGTTTTCACATGAAACTTACCCTGCACCTAATTAATTAAATTATGTGCACGTCTGCACACGATGTCTCTTAGAAGATTCCATAGATCTTGCTGACAATTGGATTAGGTCTTTCACTAAACATTAGGATTAAATATCTCGAGACCGGATTTTTGGATCTTCAATGCACATTATCTAATTTTTCATTCTTGCATGACAATTAGCCAACATATTTTATTCGTCACGTGCTGGGCACTGATAATAAATAGTTGCTTAGCCCCTAAAAATTCATTAAATAAATCTGTTTGAATATTTCGACCCAAAAAAAAAAAATGTTTGAATAAATTTTGTCCATATCCATCTGTAGAAGCATGAAAACCTAAAAGTGTACTTTGCATTCCCGGAAATAGTCATGGCCATGGTTCCGGTTCATGAACCGGCAGTTCCGATTCGTGATTTAGGGGAACCGGAACCAGACCGTTAAGTGGCGGTTCCGGTTCCGATTTTGAACCTGCTGTTCCGGGCCGGTTCCGGTTCAAAAAAAAAAAGCAAAGGGAAAAGAGCCATTGCCTTGACGGGGCTCGACTCGCGGGGTCTCGGCTCGGGCGTAGGTGAGGGTCGGGTCGCGGGGGTGGCGAGGTGGTCGACAAGCGAGCGGTGCGGCGGTCTGGCCACAGCAGCTCGCGTCTAGGTGGTGCTCGGCCGAGACTGATGGCGGTTCGTGGAGCTCGGGGTCGAGAGAGGTGGAGGTCGGAGCTCGGGGCTGACGGGGTGAGCTGCGGCTACCGGGGGGGTGACGGGCTGGCCGAGCGACGACCGGTGGAGGCGGGCTGGCTGGGAGGTGACGGGTGAAGGGAGCAGAGGAGAGGGAGGGGGCGTCGGGGGTTCACAGCAGGGGGGAGTGAGCGCAGAACAAAGAGGAAAGAGAGGGAAGGAGAGAAGAGAGAAGAGGGGGGAAAAAGGTGATGTGACAGGGGCGCACGGCAGTAGAGGAAAAAGAAAAATGAGAGAGAGAAAGAGCTCAGAGAGGGTGAGGTGACAACTTGGTCTTTTCTTTTTCTTTTTTCTTTTTTTCCGTACGGTTCGGAATCGGCCCGAACCGCCGGTTCCGGGCCCGGTTCACGGTTTGAAGAAACCGGAACCAGGCCCGAATGCCACGGGCCAGTTTCGGTTTGGAACCACCGGCCAAGTCAACGGGCCGGTTCCGGGCCTAAACCGGCCCGTGGCCATGACTACCCGGAAAGGCTGACCTGACCTTCTACATTGTAGGAAGTGCGAGCTGACTTTTAGTTAGACAGGAGGGAGAGAAGATTAGGAAGGTGTGCCCTTTTATGGCTCTCTCCGACGGACCGCTCATACACGGGAAGAGGGGAAAAAATACTATTTGTTGACTCCACTATTTGTCGATTCATCAAGTTGTCGACTGTTCTGTTCATAGATACTTAATCCCTGCTCTCATCGACTAAATCTATCACCTATCGAAAATAACGAAAAGTTTGTCGTTTTTTGGTTTAAACACCTAGAAAAAACAAAACTTTGGCGAAATGAAAGGAGATCGGATAACGTTATATTCTGACCGGGTGTCCTTTGAGCCCATTTCGGATCACTTAGGCTGCGTATGGTAACCATTCTGTTCCGGAAAACTGATTCTGATTAAAATGACTTTTTCTGATTCTGTTCCTGGATGAGTTTTAAAGAATCAGAACGCGTTTGATAACTGCCCAAAATTTCTGTTCCTGGGATAGAAAGACGTTTGATAACTGCACAAAATTTCTGTTTCGAAAAACCGTTTCTCTTCCTAATTTTTTTCATTTAAGTCAAATAATTATGTAGTTACTTTGTAAAATTTCATCCTAAATTGAAGACTAATTTCCAATGCACACTAAAATAATTTAAAATACATTATTTTTTTAGCATGTCATAAATGAAACACAAATTTTAATATATGACGTTTGAAGTTCGATTGAAGCATGGGATAGTTCCCATATTAAGAACTCATTTTTTTCTTTAAATGTTGCTTTGTCCAAAATACATACAAACATAGCAGCTGAATAACTAAACTATCAACTGACAAAAAAAAAAAAAACAAATTATCCTTCTTGATACGAAGTACAAGTCCTTCACTATCATTTTGTAGCTTCTGTCCTAAATCCAAGTGGGTGTTTGGCTCCAGCTCCACACGTAAGTGGTCACATTTTGTGATGCATGGCTATGAGTATATATGATATTTTCCGCATGTTGGATGCCCTCATCTTTCGCGACATTTTTTTGCATAAGAGTGAAATCTATGAAATCTAGGAAATTTAAGCCCAAAATTATGAAAATAAGGTCAAACTAGCATAATCTAAGCTTCTTCTATTTTTAGGGATTTTCTAAAAATTTTATGATTTTTTTAAAAAATTCCAATTTTTTTCCAATTTTTTTATTTTATTTTTATTAGGTTGAGAGAAAAGTGACGAGAGAACTGAAAGGGAAAAGTGAGATGTGAGACTTCATTCTGTTTTGTGATTCTCAAAAGTGATTCTTTTTTCCAGAACCAACTTTTTTTTGGTTCTGGATTTTGCTCTAAAACTGATTCTGATTCTCTAAAACTGATTCTGGGAACAGAATCAGAATCAGAATTATTTGCGTTACCAAACATGATTCTCATTCTTTACTGTTCCGGGGAACAGAATCAGAGAATGAGAATGGTTACCATACAGGCCCTTAGTAATTGACGTATTAGTCTAAAAATCGCTTAACCCCAACCACATCATATCGTCCAATTTTATGCTTTTTCACCACGACACATGATGCTCGAGTTCGTATCTCAGTGACCACATCTTACGCCATCCAATTGATGGATATTGTCCAGCGTGGGCGGCAATATTTTTTTCCTCCCTAGTTTAAGCCGCGAATGACAATCATTCTCTTGCCAAGCTCTTTTCTGGCCAAAACTAGTTCTTTGGACGAGTTTCTAAGCAGAAACACGATTGATAATGACACAAAATTTCTGTTCCCGGAACAAAAATTCATTTGATAACATAATAAAATTCTTAAAAGGTTACCGGCCGCTAGGCCTCGTCCGGCGACTGGAGAACGGGGGACGGAGACCTACGACTGGCGAATGGCAGCCGGTAGACGGGGACCAGCAGCCGGTGGATGGCAAATGGCGGAAGGGACGCGAGAGAAGTGACCGGCGACCAGCGACAGGGACGTGAGAGAGAGGGAGCGAGCAATGAGAAAAATTCTTATTTCTGTTTCTATTCTAAAAATAGAAAAGTAGAACAAGTTTTTGGCCCAGAAATAGGTTTGGAATAGAAATAGAAAAATAAAATATTTATGTTCCAAACCTATTTTTGGGCCAAAAACTTGTCCCGAAAATAGAAAAATGAAATTGCGTTACCAAATAGATTCTATTCCAAACCTGTTTTCCGGAACAGAAAAATAGAAAAACACGAAAATAGAACTGTTGTCATGTGCGCCCTTAGTTACGTGATTCCTAGAGAACCATAATCACATCAGTCTTAATTACCTAAAAAAATTCCCAACTTTATGTCGAGTTTCAAATCTGCTCTGAACTTTTTTTTTGTCTCAGAAAATACCCCAAACTTTAGGTTCAGCCCCAAATTTACCTCGAACTTCTTTACATGCGGTCCCAAAGATGCCCCGAATTTTGTTTTGTCATAAAAATTCACCAACTTTCAATATAATTTCAAATCTACCATGTGGTCCAATCTCAACTTGATGTGGTATTTACACGTCGATAACAAATCGCATTAGCAAAATAATGGGGTGATATGTACGGAGCGACGTGGCATTTCCACATGACCCCAACACAAATTGTTGGCATTCTCGTAAATGAAACCATTCTAGGATATTAACATTAAGAATGGCTAACGGCAATTTTTGGATAGAGGGCTAATGGGGCAGATTTGAAATTACAGTAAAAAATGGTGATTTTTCTCTTGAACAAAAAAAAAAAGTTTTGGGTAGAAATTTGGGACTGAATCAAAAAGGTTGGGGTTTTTCTTGAGATAAAAAAAAAGTTCATGACAAATTTGGGACTGGACCTAAAATTTGAGGTTTTTTTAGGAAAAAAAAAGTTTGTGGCATATTTAGAACTGGACCTAAAGTTTGGATATTTTTTCGGAATTAGGCCAATGATATCATTTTAAAACTTTCTTTGTATTTACCAGAAAAGTTCTTAATTTATTGTATGGATGCCGATGCAGTTATAAATTTTTTAATTTGGTCAATTTAGTCCTAAACCTTTTTTACGATTTGCAAATGTACTCCTCTCGGCTTTGTTCCGCAATAGCTGACATGAACGTCGATCGCCCTACGGGGCACGACCGATGCTAATGTGGATAATTTTTTTAATTTTTTTAAATATTTTTTTGGATTTTTTTTTTTAAATTGGGTTAGGTAGAATAGGATGGGAGGGAAATTAGTGATATTGTACTTCTTAGATGCTATTATCACGAACCAGAAGTTCCTGCGTCCCCATCTGTACGCGTGTACGGTGCGACAGACCGAAAGTCCTGTCCCAACTCCTCCCGTGCTCGTCTAACCTTTGTGAGTGGAGCTTGTGGCCGTCACAAAGAGTGTGGGATGCACATGGGAAGATACAACTAGTTCATGGGAGTGGCTAGGGCGATTTGTGCTAGGAGTTCTAGGATAAAAAATTACATCTCTAAGGAGCTTTGAAGATGGGGTTGGCCTCCCGTGAATAAACTAGATGGGAGCTGATGCCGCTCTACTAATGAGGCCATGACAGGGCGAAACCAGTTGTTCTACCGAAGTGAAGGGAAAATTGTCGAAAAAGTCCTAAACCTAATGCATTAATACTAAACCTTTTAATTTTGTTAATTAAATCTTAAGCCTTTTGTGATTGTGCCAATTCAGTCCTAAACTTTTTTGGTACCAATTCAGTTCATCCGACCAACTTTGATGTGCCGGTGCTGATGTGGACGTCGGCCGACGCTGACGAGATAATTTTTAATAATACTTTAATATATTTTAATTATTTTTTTCCTTTTCTTTCTTTTTCTGGTTCATCTTCTTCCTTCGGTTTTTTTATTTATTTATTTGTTCGTCTTTTTTTTCATCTTCTTCCTCCAGCCGGCGAGGATCCTCGTTGGCCACTGGTGCCGCCGACGCTGGGTGAGCTCAGCCTCGCCCAGCGACGGCGACGCCATGGCTGGGCGAGTTCGCCCAGATCTGGCAACGCCCAGCCATGGCGTCGCCGTCGCTGGGCGAGGCTGAGCTCACCCAGCGTCGGCGGTGGCTGGGCGAGTTCGCCCAGATCTGGCGTCGCCATGGCTCGGCCTCGCCGACCTCGCTGAGATTCTTGCAAAAACCAGTTGCTTCGTGTCTGCCCACAACAGAAACCCAGATATTCAAAAATGGGTCTTTTGCTCCGAACCCACTGAGATTCTTGCAGAAATGGTGGGAGAAGAGACGACCCACGAGGTGAAATCAAGGCAGAGCAGCCTCAAACGCGCCATCGAGCGCTTGTCCTCAAAGTTTTCGCCGTGAAATGGCAACTCATAAGGAACAAGCTCGAGGAGTTGAGTTCCTGGTTGGTCTCGATCGAAGACGCCGGCTCCGGGCGGAACCCCGCGGTTTCAGGCTTGGTCCGCGCGTTGATGTTCACATTGAGCGAAAGCGGCGATCTTGCCAAAAAGACGCGTTGATCTTTTGTACAGTGGGAAGCTCTTGATGCAGAGTGATTTGGACATAATCTTGGCCAAGTTCGATCATTTCGTGAAGAATCTTTCGCCGGCCCACGCCTCCAACTGATCGCCGGATCGGCAATCGGCTGGACAAAGAAGATGAACAAACAAAAACTAAAAAATAAATAAATAATTAAAAAATATTAAAATATTATTTAAAATTATGCCGTCACCGTCGACCGAAGTCCACGTCAGCACCGGCCAGTCAAAGTTGATCGGATAGGCTGAATTGGCACAAATACAAAAGGTTTAGGACTGAATTGAGACAAAAGAAAAGTTTAGGACTAAATTGATAAAATTAACAGGTTTATGATTGAATCAGTAAAAGTGCAATAGATTCAAAATTTTTTTGATAATTTTTTTCCGAGTGGGGTGTGTGTTCGCGCTCCATGTATTCACACAAACACAATAGATTAATTTTGTAAAAAAAATTGCCCTTACAGGTGGCGAAGTGGTGTTTGGAACTTTGGAGGCGTCCTTTTCTTTTTTTCATGTAGCTTCTCCAGAATATACATTCGATGAAACTTTTAAGTGAATATTAAAGTAAGTGGGACATATAAATTTTGATAAATATGTGTCGCGTAGTTTCCAAAATCACTTTCAAGGTGGACCAATCTTTAAGCCCCTCAAATCGTGTCTAATTGATAGTCCACCTATATCGAGCATATGGCACGTGACGCATATGAACACAGATGGTGCTAATAACGTGGAACCACGTGATTGCATTTAGTGTGTCCCTCGGGGACCATGCTCACGGAGGTTATGAAAATTATCTAAAAAATCCTAAACCTTTGACATTTTTATCAATTTAGTTCTAAATTTTTTAAATTTACCAATTAAGTCCTAAATCGTTTACATTTGTACCAATTCGATCATTCCGGCCAATTTGACTGAAATCACTAAGGTGGCACGACGGGCGCTGGCATAACCAATTTTTAATATATTTCAATACTTTTCGATTTTTTTTTCCTTTTTTTCTTTTTTCTCGTTTTCTCTTTGGCAGTAGCTGACGAGGGCCGCAATTAAAAAAATGACAAACAATAATAAAATATTATTAAAAATTACCACGTCAGCGCCTGCCGCGTCACGTCAGCGATTTCCGGCCAAAATTAGCCGGAAGGACTGAATTGGCACAAATGCAAAAATTTTAGTACTGAATTGGTAAACTTAAAAGGTTTTGGACTTTTTGGATAATTTTTCCCATGGAGGTTTTGTATATTTTAATTTACATTTAGTTTTTTTTTTTCAGAAATGTAGATTTAGTTATTCATTACAACTATTCATTTATTTTTTGTTCTAAGGTGTCTATATGATTTCCTCAGCTACTTTCAGGTTGAATGTACGGTGGGCACGTGATCGGGACGCAAAAGAGCGCACAAGAATGAAATGAAGACGACAATACTCTCGTTCCCATTCATTTTCCCCATCCTTCGTTCGTATTTTTGGTTCTGTTCTTCTCATGGTTCAAGGCCAGCGCTCGGTCCTATGACTTCGTAGTACGTAAGTGATTTCTTGTTGCTTTGTGCAATTAAAGCGTTCCTATCATTATAAGAAAACGGGGGCATTCGTTTCGTCTAAAGAACATTAGTATTGTGGCGGAAAACAAGCGAACAATAAAGTAAACAAATTCAGAAAAAAAAAATGGACATCATATTTACGTCTTACGTTCACGAGGAGAGCAACGCAAGATTCCACTTTGGATCAAGCCTGATTCTTGCTTGGGGAATCTTTGAATTCATGGAGATTATAATCGCACTCGAGTCACTTTTAGTGTTTCTCAACCCCTAATTACACTCAATAACCTACCTAATGTTTTTTCTCAGGAAATGATAAAGAACTTACAAATCTTACCACAAGATTTATCGATTTCAACACTATCGCATTGTTTTAGGGTGTAATTCACGAAGAGACAACCTTTTGGATTCTCTTTAGAGCGAACACTCAATTTTGATTATTTAAAAAAAAAAAAGATTGTCTCTTCGTGAATTACAAAAAAAAAAAAAAAAGATTAAATATTTTTTTAAAAAAAGAATTCTCGCCACTTGATTGTTTCCGGGAATAAAAATTTTGTGCAGTTACCAAACGCGTGTCTGTTCGAGAACAGAAATTTTGTGCAGTTACCAAACGAGTTCTGATTCTCTAAAAATCATCCAGGAAACAGAATTAGAAAATATGATTTTAATCAGAATCACTTTAGAGGAACACAAACGTTACCAAACAGGTCCTTGCCCTCTTTGCAGAACGGGTCCCGAATTTATTTGAGGCTTTTCTCGTGTAGCCGCATTTATCATTTTTTTTTCACTGACAAAGTATAACTTTTACTCCTTTCTTTGTTCTTGAAAACATTACCAAATATATCCTCAATTTGTTGTAGACGAAAATTGCTACGGCATGGCTCGCTCTAGGGTTGACAATTTTTATAATTTTTTTAAATATTTTTCTAAGTATAAATTTATTGTATTCTTTTGGTTTTTTCATTGTGGTTGGCCAAGGCCTGCAAGTCCTCGCTGGTCGTGGCGAGGGCCTATTTGGCTATAATGAAAAGAAAAAGAAAAACCAGAAGAAACGACGTTTATATTAACGATTTCCGGTCAAAATTGATCAGAATGACTGTACTTGCAAATCATCAAAAGGTTTAGAATTTAATATGGAATTGCACGATCAAATCAAATCCTATTTCAGACAAATAAACTAAGTCACCCCATTCCCGAAACGTGCGCATCTAGGTCTGGCCCCCTCACATCACATGCGAATAGAACCTCATTACTAAAATATCGTCTTTTGTCCGCAAGTCCTCGCAATAAAATCTCTTTCTGCACATTCTCAAGTACGACTATTGGGGTCGCATCGATCGATTTATATTTTACCATATCCTTTCTTGTGTTCCATGTTTGTTTCCAAACAAGAAAACAAAAAACCAGTTATATCTTTTTGAGATAAAAATGGCAATGGTTTCCCTGTCGTTTAGTTCAAGGTCCCCCATTTCACTTGCATATAATAAGGAATCCTCAGGACAAATATCGAATGAGTATACATCCATGTGGCCGGGGTCCAATCTAAGTTCTCTCCCTTTCAGTTACTGTGTCAGTTGTCCCACCTTCTGTTCCGGAGGGGGGTGGAATAGTAGATAACCGTTCCAAGTGGGGGCGGTTTCGCGAACTGCTTCGTGTGGCAGCTTCCCGGCCGCTCGCGTTTTTTTTTAATTTTTCTTTTGCAGAGCGGGTCCCCGATTTAGTCGCAACTTTTCACTGTGGCCCCACTTTATCTTTTTCACTTCATGCAAGGCCTCTTTTCGTTTCTAGAAATCAAACATTTGACTTTTAAAGGCCCCGTCCGTTCGATTTTTTTGGGACTCTTTCCGTTTTGTTCTCTTTTGACATGACCCACCAGTCATATGTCTCGGAGGGGGGAGACTTTCGCGCCGTTCCTGCGGCAAAACTAGATGACAGCAACCGAACCATATGGAAATCGTTGACTTTTTTTTTTTTCCCTTTCTTCTTGTTTTCCGTTTACTAATTCAAGCCTCACGCAATAGCTCCGAACTTGTAATTCATGTTCATGCAACGTGGGAATCTCTCGGGACGGTCGAGTTAAGTCCTAAGGCCATTTCATGGCTTCTACGTGGCGTTAGGGCTCACCGCACGTATGCCTCCAACGTGGGGTCAAATTGCCTGGCGTTTGAATGTATGGTGCGCGCACGTGACCGTGAATATCCGGCAATGCCCTCTCTCGCTATAAGAGAGAAAGAGAGAGACACACAGAGCGTATGTTGGTCCTCGAGTCAAGAAGACGCAAAAAAAAAGGGCAACTTCAAACATCACTGGTATTTTGAATAGTGGAAGATGGCGATGCGATCGCCGTCCGACTCCATCTCTTTCCTTCCTGCGCTCGTCTTTCTTCTCGCGAACGCTCTCCTCGTCGCTCAATCCACCACCGTCCACTACTATGACTTCGTGGTAAGTTACAGACACATCTCTCCTTGGCGCTTCATCACTTACCAAGTTTCAATCACCAGGTTAACTGTTGTGAAACGCAATCTGCTTTTTCTCGAATGGAATAAAAGTTGCCTAGGAAACTTTGAGTGCATAACGCGAGGAGTTATTATTTTATTTTTCGGTAAGTACAAAAAAATAATAATAATAATAACTTTTATTTTCCCCACTAGTGGCAGACAGAATGACAGACGAAATAGAAAACCTTCTCTTCCATCCATCTCTGACCTTGGAAAGGTAAACCCCCCGAAGTACAAGCATTCACATGGCACTTGTCTCTTTCGTCCCTCCCACAAATACGTAAAAACCCTAATGCGATAAGGAGAACTATGGCCAGAACAGAATGTGATATTTACGGTCAAGATCTCGTTAGCGATGAACGTACGTCTATCTTGTTTGGAAAAATACATGTGCGGTCACTCTTGAGTATGTGACTATATTTACCTGTGAGAATGTCTTTTTCCGCTCCTATAACAGCTGAGGGAGACGAATATCATGAGGAATTGCACTTCGTGGAGTCTATTATTAGTGAACGAAAGCTTCCCGGGGCCGACAATTGAGGTTCACAAAGGCGATCTCGCGTTCGTGAATGTTCATAATCAAGGAGATTATGGAGTCACACTTCACTGGTATTTAGCAACCCCTCTTTGTCTCTCTATTGCTCCCTTTTCTTTAACTTAGACGAAAAACGATAAGAAAAATGAGCATTTTACTATGCGCTAAACTATTAGCGGTCTAACGAAATTAGGTTAAATATGTGCGAAGAAAAGAAAAGTAACTGGAGAAAACAACAATGGCGACACTGCTATTTTTCATGAGATAAGGTCGATTAAGATATATGTGTACCAAGCTTCTGCTGGCCAAAAATGTACGACATCACTTTCCTGTCTCTAGCTTTATCTGGCGTATGCTCAACTAAAATCCAAAACACAGCATTCAAAAGGCCTCCTCTGTCCAGTCCCCTTCTTTCTTTCCTTCTTCTCTTTTCATTTAGGACTTTACAGTATATTATATTATAAGTCACATATTAAAAAAAAAAGTGAACTTCACAATAATTTTTAATTAATTTTAATTATTTATTTTTTTGTCCAAAATAGACTATTAGCATAAGAGTTATCCAAAGACTTTTACAATTCCCGTTCATTTAAGCAAGAGAAATGCTTTGGCCGAAAAAAAAAAAAAGCAAGAGAAATGCTTAAGTGACATCTTTAATATAACAGTCTATTCCGGACAACAAAAAATAAATTATAAATAATTATAAATTATTATAGGGTCCACTCCTTCAAAAAATTGTGATTCATAATATGCTGTTACTTTCACAATGGCCCAAAAATTAGCAAAGCCCATTTAGCTACCAGTTAATAGCTAGACCAACGGCCGAACAATTGATTAGGCTTAAGAGGTAAACCAAACCTATGCTTACAGGGAGAGAAATATTCGGGGTGTGAGAAAAATATTCTACCAGCAGAATTAAGGTACTGACACTTAATACTTAGAGATAATATTTTATTTTGATTATTATATCCGCTCGACAATAAATGAGAGTTTTCATTGGAAAAACGAAAGGAGATCTACGGAGGCGGAGCCGCTCTATTTTTGGTGGGTGGCTGGCTCGCATGGGATGAAACCCTAGAAACAGTATCGTCTAGCAATAATTCAGCCACCTTTGTCCGAAGTCCTGACATTGTTCTCTTCAGTACAACTAACAATCTACGAAACATATCGTAGTATCTACTCACGTTGCCATTAGCCCCACTCATCTAGAACTTCAGCTTCTCATTTCCATCCATTTTGATGAAGGTGGGACCACACGAAATGGTCGCAATTGACAAGCCAGGGAAGATTTCCGTAAGGGTACAAGAAAGGGGAAAGAGAAACTTTTCCCCTTAAAAATGGACATTATGGAGTAGGGACGGTCCACAAGTTTGGACAATTTGTAGTATGATTGTCTAGAACTGTCCCACAAGTAGGGCCAAATTTGGACATTTATGGAATTGGCAACTGCGCACATTCCATCACTTAGCTGATTAACTAATTTCGGTTTATGTTTGCTTGAGTAAATACTATTTTCGTCGAGCGATATTCTTAGTAAAGACGCAAAATGTGATGGCTCCAACTATCGCTGCCTTATTGTAGAAACAATTCGTCCGG
Organism: Lenwebbia sp. NSW1173648; assembly: GCA_029784005.1. Classification (NCBI taxonomy): domain Eukaryota; kingdom Viridiplantae; phylum Streptophyta; class Magnoliopsida; order Myrtales; family Myrtaceae; genus Lenwebbia; species Lenwebbia sp. NSW1173648. The sequence goes on along the minus strand of JARCGZ010000009.1, from coordinate 23,785,897 downwards.
CGGAATATTTCTCATACTTTCGGCTGACGTACTATTAGATATTATTTGTAATAACTCAACTGGTTTTAACGTAAGCATTGTTTACACCGAAAAAGAGGAGCGTTTTCTGATCGAGAAAAGTTGTCTTCTTGCAGGCACGGCGTAAAGCAACCTCGCAACCCGTGGTCGGATGGCCCGGAATACATTACTCAATGTCCGATTCCCCCGGGCACAAGTTTCACATACGAGGTAAATTTTACTACGGAGGAAGGAACCCTTTTGTGGCATGCCCATAGCGATTGGACAAGAGCCACGGTGCATGGTGCAATAGTCATTCTACCAGAAGAAGGAACAACTTACCCTTTTCCTAAGCCAGATGGTGAAGAAATCATTGTGCTAGGTACGTGTTTTAATAATATTCTAAAATTTTTAGGTACGATGATAACCTTATGATCTTAATTGAAAAGATAAAAGCTCATGAAAAGCTCATGAAAAGCCTCAACAGAAATAAAAATGCACTATAGTGCGTTGAAGCTCATGAAATTTTCCCTGACCTTTATCATTTATAATGTGTAGGTTCTTGGTATTCGCAAGGAGATGATCTGAATGCCGACTTAGACGAGGATCTAGATGAAGGAATTGATGTGCCTCGTTCGGTTGGTTATATGATAAATGGAGAATTTGGAGATTTTATTGACTGCTCAAAAGGTACATTTCTACTCTAGACTTATATGTCGTCAAATGTCTAAATTCATGTCTATACTTGGTTTTTCTTTCATATTAGGGTGACATACAATTATGTGACATTTTTGGTGTGATGGCATCGATATGACAGATTCGACATATCACATGTATGTTGACTATGGCAAGACCTACCACCTCCGGATAATCAATGCCGCCGTCAGCGCCGAGCTGTTCTTTGCCATCGCCGATCACAACTTGACGGTCGTCGGAATGGATGCGGCATACACAAAACCATTAGTGAGCTCGTACTTAATGTTGAGCCCTGGGACAACCATTGACGTACTATTCACCGCCAATAAGACCCCGGGAAGGTATTACATGGCGGCCCGCCGCTTCTCGAGCGAGGCCACGACCGTCACGAACTTCAACCACGCCGTCGCCACTGCCATAATCCAGTACAGTGGAAACTATAGCCTGGACTCATCGCCAATGTTCCCAAACGGTTCTCTTCCGAGCTATTTCGACTACGACGCAGCAGATAGCTTCGATTTCATGCTCAAAAGTTTGGCAAGTGAAGATCATCCTTCGGATGTGCCTCTCAACATAACGAGGAGGATGTTCATAGTGGCTTCGATCAGTGAGATATTGTGTCCGCATCACAAGTGCGTCGTTGCTCCGACCACGATCGGTTCTAGTCTCAATAACCAAAGTTGGGAGAACCCATCAACGGATGTGCTCCAGGCATATTACAAGTAAGATTTTTTATTCATACTTATGCCATTTCAATTCTCTATCCTTGGACAAGTTTGATATAGAGTATCGTGTGTATATACAGCAACATCAGTCGAGTATATACGGCAGATTTTCCGGATTACCCTCCGGTTTTCTATAACTGGACGGGAGACGATATGCCGGAAGTATCGGGAGTGTCGGACAAGGTGACCAAAGTGAAGATGTTGGAGTACAACGAATCCATGGAGGTGGTCTTCCAAGGGAGCGACATCTTGCGAGGCGCGGAGAGTCATCCGATGCATATGCACGGATACAGTTTCTATGTCGTGGGACACGGCCTCGGCAACTACGACAACGAGACGGATCCGCTGAGCTACAACCTGGTCGACCCGCCCCTAGTCAATACGTTCGCAGTTCCTAGGGAAGGATGGATTGCCATCAGATTCGTGGCAAATAATCCAGGTATGTTCTTCCAATTCACACTAATTCCTATTCAATCACCAAAGTTTTAACATCTAAACTTGCAAACATAAATATGACATTGATTATATGATCTATTACAGGGGTTTGGTTTTGGCATTGCCACATAGATCGACACATGAGTTGGGGTATGAACACAGTTTTCATAGTAAAAGATGGAGACACTGAGGAAACCAGCATGCGAGGACCTCCTTCGTACATGCCTCCTTGTGAGGATTCCTACAATATTGCCAGGATGAAATCTCGCCGTCTCCCCCGTCAAATCTCTCGCACATGAGATCACATGCAGCAATTTTAGAGCTGAGTAGGGGGGTTGCATGCCAATTATTTGTAGCCATTTAATTAGGGCCTGTTTGATAACGTTTCTGTTCCTCTGATTATGTTTCCCGGAACAAAAAAGAATCAGAAACATGTTTGGTAACGCAAATGATACTGATTCTGATTTTGCTCCACGGAACAATTTTGGACTAAAAATAAGAAACAAAAAAAAGTTGGTTTCCCAAATAAAGAACACTTTTGAGAATCAAAAAGGTAATGATAGTCTTCTCTCACTTTTGCCTCGATACCTTATGTTCTCTCATTTTGCACTCGACCTAAAAATGAACGAAGTCCTTCTGTCACTCGTTCACCGCTCCCGTGACCCACGAGCTCCACCGCCGCTGTCCTCGTCGCACTACTCCGGTGAGTTTCGTTTCGTTGTTCACTTTCCTCGTCGTCTCGTCGCCCTTTCCCAAGATCTCGCTCTGTGGATCTAGGTGAGGAGCCCTCATCGGCCTTGAACGAGGGTCGACCTTGCCGATCTTGGATCTGTCTCGAAAAAGAAAGGGAAAGACGATGAGGGCATTGGGTCTGGTGATTCTTGAGTCGAAAGGGCGTCTTCTCTTCGGTCGAGAGTCGAGACTCTCGACTGGAATTTCGCATCTAGTTGATTTTTTGCTGTGGAAGTCTGGTTTGATTCTAGTAAATAATGCGAAGTGAAATAGCTTGTGAATTTGATTAGGGAATGCTCACTTTGAAGGCCAAAACTACTAGGTCCACCCAATGCAAATGTGTTAGAGGAAAATCTAGAGTCTGTTTGCCTGAACATTCTGGGGAATCCTCTCCTCCTTGAACATTCTGGGGATGTTCTTTTGTTGCTCAAGAGTCTATTTGCCTCACTATATGAGTAAAGCTGCGATGGTGTGATACCTTTGGCATTGATTATTGTTTGCCTCATACCTTTGGATAGGCTGATTGGTGATTCGCCATATTGAGTAGAACTTCATTTCGCATGGATTCAGCTCCACGCTTCTATCGATTGCTTTCTTTTATTTCTCGAAGTTGATTCGCAAAGGTAAAATCTGTTGGATCTAGCAATATCACCTAGAGGGGGGTGAATAGGTGATTTAAAATAATTTTGACTAGAAAATGCGGAATTAAAAGAATCAAGTCAAAATAGAATCTGAATCTGAATATGTGCAGTTTATGATTCTGAATATGAGTATGCAAATTCTGAATATAAACACCAGCATGTAATATTCTATCAAACACAATGATAAGAGTTTAGAGATAGAGAATATTGCACGCAATGATTATAGTGGTTCGGCTTTAGCAAGCCTACGTCCACTCTCCCACCATGACAGCCGATCGGCCGGATTCCACTATGAGTCGTTGAAAGATTACAGGCGTTGTCACTCCAATCGCTCTTACAAATGAACCTCTCAAGACAATGAAGTTTAAGCTCACAAGAACAAGAGAATGTGTTTTTGAACAACTCAGCACTTTGGAATTATAAGTTCGTGATCCCCACTTCGAAACAGTCACTATTGATCTTCTTTATACTCCTTCAGCCTTGAACTAGCCGTTACCAAGGCTCTTCAAAGGATCGCTCCTCAATCTCTGATTGGGCGTCATTAATCCTGATTGACGAAGACTGTATATTGAAAGATCCAGTGGCCGTTGAAAGTGAATCTGAACCCTTCAGATTCAGTCGCCCATACAATCAAATCTTCAGTTTCCATAAATAGAGTTCATCCAAATCTCCAAGATATCTTGTCCACGGAAGGTAATATCCAATCGCGGATATTCTCCTGATTTGATTGGAAAATAATCCTGTCAATCAAATCTTACAAACTTCCATAACAAGGCGCGGTCAGATCGGAAACCTGCCAAACGTGGGTCTTCAGAATCTAGTAGCGAGATATTGCAGAATCTGAACGTTGTTCAGAAGCAGTCTTCTGAGCTAGAGACACTCTCTGAATCTGAACAGATTGGAACAGTGACTCTGAGCTTCTGTAAGATCCTTGCTGACGTGTCACATAAATCTTCTAGAGATGAGTCTTCAGATGCTGCATAGACCTCCTTCTGAAGGTTTCAGATGCAACATAGACTTCCTTCTGGAGTCTACTGAGGCATCACGATTCTCCATCTGAATGTAGGATTTCTACTATCTCAGAAGCAAGTGTGCGACGACTACTCCTTGAGTCTGAACGCCAGTCGTGGAACATTATAGGCTTTTGTTCACATGCTCATGCCTGCAATAATAAATTATTTGTATTAACCAGATTCTCTTACAAAAAGGATAGTTTTGTCAGAATCAAAATATTCAGAGGGAAGGTTTTCTCAACAATCTCCCCCTTTTTGATGATGACAAAACATTCCTTAATAAAAGTTGGTATATATAAAAAGATTGTATGAAAGTTAAGCTCGGAAAAGATTTTCAATAAAATATAAATAAAGAGTGTGCATCTGAATATCTGCATCTGAATATATAAGATATGCAAATGTGCATCTGAATATATAAGATATGCATTCTGAGTGATAGAAGGATATCACCATATGTTGTATACGACGTTGAATTCATTTGAAATCGTTTGAGCGCATGAGTTCGCATGAGTATAATTTGCGCGCGTATGTGCATCCTGCAATATGATAATGATGAGGTATTTTCTCCCCTTTTTGTCATCAGCAAGATAAAATGTCAATTTACACATACATGAACGGAGATTCAACCATATATTGTAAGAATAGCGTAACATTCAAAGTGCACATAAAAAGAACATCCGACAGATAAAAAAACAAATACGGACAATTTGAAAAATAATTTCAAAATGACGGAGGTGGGTTTTGTTTTGAAGAGGAGGAGGGAACATCAATATGCTCTTCATCATCTTTCTGAGCAGCTTCAGCAGATTTGCCCATATCAGCAATGTAGGTAGCAAATTCTTTGAGTTCCTGCATTTTTGGAACTTCTTTGTTGATCCTTTCATCTCTGATCAAAGTATAAGTACCAATGCTGGCCATCTCAAAGTAGAAAAGGCGACAATATTTATGAAGTATTTCCTCAAATCTGTGCAGTCTTTTCAATGTTCATTTCCATCCTGTCCATCCTTTGCATAACTTCTATCCTAAGTTTTTCAACTTCCCTCTGAACAAGACTTTGCGAAGCATTCAGTGTCCCTGCAGAAGTCTGTTGGTTTTGTTCTTCCACCATTTGAGCTTTACCCTTTGAAGCTGAATCCAGAATTCCATGCGAGTTTATCTCCCCCTGAATCTGATCAGGTGTTGAATCTGGAATGATTATAACAGGTTCAGCCGTAGTTGATTCAATTTCTATGGATTGCTCTTCAGGTATTTTCTCTGGAATTTGTTCCTTCTGAACAGTACTTTCCTCGACAGCTTTTTCCTTCTGAACAACAGGTTCGACACTAGCTTTCTCCTTCTGAACAGCAGTCAAAACCTCTTCAATCTGAACAACATTTGATTCCTCATGTTGTTCTTTTCTGCTGGACTCCTCCTTTTCAGTATTAGCCTTGTCCTTCTGAATAACTTCAGTCTGAGCAGCAGATTCTATAGGTTGCTCCCCCTGAATCTGAGCTGTTACAACAGGAGTGACTTCTGTTGATCCTACAGCTGTGACAACAAAGTCATCAGATTTATCAACCTCCATGTCTTCAGGTGGTGATGAGGACCTCTTCTTTTGTTCTCGAGCAACCAGAACATCAATAGTCGTTCTGTCATCTAGTTGCTCTTCCATTATCTCCACATATGCACTTGTAGCAATCTGAGCTTCTTTTTCTGCTTTTTCACCAGTAGTTTCAACAGCTTCTACATTTTCACTCTCATGAGTCTTATGGGGATCCTCTTCTTTGTCCATAGGATCCTCCAGCTCATTTGCTATTTCACCAGTTTCTTCAGCTTCTGAACTGATGTTTCCTTCTGATAGCACAGTAGGAGTCCTCTCATCATCTCTCGATGATACACTTTCTTCTTCTTCTTCTTCTTCCTCTTCTTCTGAAGACTCACTCTGAACAGTGGTCTGTTTTCCTTTTGTGGCCTCTGTCTTCCTTCTTTTTGCAGATCTCTCACTCTCTACATTCTGTTCTGCGAACTCAACCAAGACAGCCTTTTTGTTCTTGTTGATCCAACCACCAGCAGACTGTCTAAAACCCATCTTCTGAATCATAGACTCCCCAGCTACCATTAACTAAATTTCATCTTGAAGAAGCTTTCCAAGAATCTTGATATTTTGGAAGGACATGATTCGATAGATCAACCCTGCATAGGGTAGTTGTCCTTTGGTCTTTTGGACAGTTCTATACATGTGGAGGAGAACAGTATGTGCTAGCGAGATCTTGCAGCCATTCAACAGACCCCACATCAGCTTGGCTTCATATTTTGAAATATCAGTTTTTGAAGTAGCCTTGGGTCTCAAGCTTTCAATGACAACCTTGTGCATTACAATGTGCTTCAGGGGAAAGTCATTGTAAGCAATGTGTGCCTTGGAGTCTCTAGAGTAATTCTCTTTTCCAGTCAGAGAACTGTAGGCATCATCAGGTTGCACATTAATGGGCATAAAATCCATTTCCTCAACTCCCATTAAATTTGCCAGCTCCTTAACATGCAGATGATACACCACTCCTTCAACCGTATAAAACAAGGAATCAAAATTGGTGAAACATAAGCTAGAATAAAAGTAAGCTGCCAAATCAGGAAAAGTTGGCCTCCTTGCAGTTGCAAAGTCCCTCAACTTCATCTCCTCTAGATGCTTCCTAATAGGGATACCAACCCTATCAAAATACCTAAGATCAAATACCCTGTGGGGTATAACTCCTCTTTGCTTCATCATCTCGAATTTGTCAGAGTGCAACTAACTTGAAAACAGTTTGCTTTCAAAGTTCTTGTCCTTGATGACCCCTCTGATTTTCTTAAAATCTTTAAACAACACATCATCGTCGTCATCAGGCCTCCCCTTGGTTTCACTTTCTTCAGTTACAGCCTCCCTGATAACAATGCTCTTAGATGGAGACTTTTTAGGTTTAGAGACTCCAGTTTCTACAACCTTTTCCTTGCCCTTCCGAGATACATTCTCAGGAACAATAGTGGCAATAGGTGTCACAATTTGTAAAGGAAGTTCTAATATGGCAAGAAAGTCTTTCTCGCTTGCAAACTTGTGAATATTCAGCAACAACTTGACGTTTTCGTCACTAGAGCCAGTGTTCTTGAAAGAATCATACAGAGGTTTTATAGAGAGAGCCAGGGCGACTCTTTCATCGAACTCAGACTGAGACAAACCTGATTCCTTCTGAGCAATGTGTCTTTCTTCTTCATGATCAGACCCAGAGATATCAATAGATTCGGAGAGACGAGCTTTTCTGCCCTTCGTCAGCCTTGACGATTTTCTTCTCAGACTAGCACCTTCTTTTGCTGCTTTCTTCATGGTAGATGATGATTTCGGAGCCATAGATGAGAAGGTTGGAGTTTTTAGAAAGAAAGATTTGGAGTGAGCGAGAAGAAGTGTAAACAGAGAGAGAGAAATCAGTTTTTAGGGTTTGAGAGAAAGTTGCGATATTTGATGGAGGTACCGGTTCAGAGCCTTATGAAGGTTTTGAAAAACCGTAAAGCGGTTATTTTTGGAAATAAAATCAATTTTTTTAAAAAAAATCCAAAGATCAATACAAAGAAACAGAATTATTCCAATCAATCAAAGAGGCATATGTATAGAAATTTGAGAACGTAAGATTTAGAGAACGTACCTTGGATTCTTGCATTATCAAGAATTTCTAAATATAAAGAGGTGTAAGATGAACTAACCTTGCTTCTGAAGTATTTAAAAATATGCTTATGAACAAAGGTTATGCAAATTTGCTTCTGAGCAGTTTTGGTTCTGAGCTATGCTTCCGAGCTGTTTTGCTTCTGAGCTCTGCTTCTGAGTTCTGCTTCTGAGCAGTTTTGTTTCTGAGCTATGTTTCTGAGCTGTTTTGCTTCTGAGCTCTGCTTCTGAGTTCTGCTTCTGAGCAGTTTTGCTTCTGAGCTCTGCTTCTGAGCAGTTTTGCTTCTGAGCTCTGTCAATTGACATGTACTCAATATATCTTAAGAAAAAGGATTAGTAATAGCTAATTCGTTTCGGATAAAATTGAAGGACTCTTTCTCAAGAGGTTTAGTAAATATATCTGCGAGTTGATTCTTTGTATCAACATACTGAATGTGAACATTTTCATTCTGAACATGATCACGAATAAAGTGATGTTTGATCTCGATGTGCTTCGCTCTTGAGTGAAGAATAGGATTCTTGGTTAGATTAATGGCGCTTGTATTGTCGCATCTGATCTCCACATTTGAATCCTTAACTCCATAATCTCTTAGCTGTTGTTCTAACCATAGAATATGAGCACAACAACTTTCAAGAGAGACGTATTCTGCTTCTGCTGTACTAAGAGCAACTGTGCTCTGCTTTTTGGAATACCAGGAGATAAGCATATTTCCCATAAGTTGACAGGTTCCTGAAGTGCTTTTCCTGTCAATTTTACATCCGGCGAGATCTGCATCTGAATATCCCTTCAGAATGAAATCAGAATCCTTTGAGTACCAAAGACCATAAGCTGGATATGTTCCAATATATTTGATAATTCTTTTGATTGCTGTAAGATGCGATTCTTTTGGACATGATTGAAATCTTGCACATAGGCAGACGCTATAAAGAATATCTGGCCTTGATGCAGTGAGATATAGAAGCGATCCAATCATACTGCGATAAAGCTTCTGATCAACATCTTTTCCTTGTTCATCTTTATCAAGCTTAGACGAATGAGACATTGGTGTTTCCGTCTTCTTGCAATTTTCTAAGCCGAATTTCTTGATAATTTCAAGAGCATATTTCTCTTGATGAATGAATATTCCTTTCTTGGTTTGTTGAATCTGAAGTCCAAGAAAGAATCTTAATTCTCCCATCATGCTCATTTCGAATTCATCCTACATTGCTTTAGAGAAGTTCTTGCATAGATATTCATTAGAAGAGCCAAAAATAATATCATCCACATAAATCTGAACAATAAGAATGTCCTTACCCTGCTTCTGAATAAAGAGAGTAGTGTCAACATTACCTTTAGTGAACTTCTGTTCAGATGGAAAGCTGCTTAACCTTTCATACCAAGCACGAGGTGCTTGCTTTAATCCATATAATGCTTTCTTCAGGGAATATACGAGATCCTTTCTTCTTGGTTCCTCGAACCCAGGAGGTTGCTCGACATAAACTTCTTCTTTGATGTAACCGTTTAGGAATGCACTTTTCACATCCATCTGAAACAGTTTAAAGTCATTGTAACAAGCATAAGCAAGAAGTAGCCTTATGGCTTCTAACCTGGCAACTGGTGCGTAGGTTTCATCGTAATCTATTCCTTCTTCTTGAGAATATCCCTTTGCCACAAGTCTTGCTTTGTTTCTAACCACTTTTCCTCTGTCGTCCATTTTGTTTCTGAACACCCATTTTGTTCCTATTACAGGATGATTTTTGGGTCTTGAAACGAGCTCCCAAACATTATTGATCTTGAATTGATGAAGTTCTTCTTGCATGGCATTGATCCAATTTTCATCAGTAAGAGCTTCTTCAATCCCTTTAGACTCGATTTCAGAAACTAATGCTATATTGCTCATTGCTTCCTTGAATTTCGATCTAGTTCTGATTCCTTCATCTAAGCTCCCCATTATTAGTTCCTTGGGGTGACTGGATTTATGTTTCCAGTTTCTGTTGAATTTCCCGTCTTGAGCATCATTTAGATCATAAGAATCAGACGGTGTCACCTCTGTTTCTTCTGCGATTTGTTGGCTTGTTTCTTGATTCCGAACTTCTTCAGAAGCATGATTCTCTTCTGAATTTTCTTCTGGTTCTGAACCTTGATGAAGAGACGAAACTTGAACATATTCAGATTGATCATTCTGAGTCTGAATATTTTCATCAAACTTGACATTCATTGATTCTTCAACACATCGAGAGTTTTTGTTGTAGACTCTGTATGCTTTGCTCGTGGTAGAATATCCCAGAAATATTCCTTCATCTGACTTCTCATCAAACTTACCAGCTCGATCATTTGCATTTTTCAGAATGAAGCATTTACAACCAAACACACGGAAGTATGCTAAATCTGATTTTCTCTCTTTAAAAAGTTCATAGGGAGTTTTCTCAATAATTGATCTTAAGGAGACACGGTTTAAAATGTAACATGCTATTGACACAGCCTCTGCCCAGAAATGAGATGCAATTTTGCTTTCTATCAACAGAGTCCTCGCCATTTCTTGAAGAGAACGATTTTTCCTCTCCACAACCCCATTTTGTTGAGGTGTGTAAGAAGATGAAAAATTATGCTGAATCCCAAACTCATCACAAAAATTAGAGAAGCTTTGGTTTTCAAATTCTCCCCCATGATCAGTTTTGATGCAGGAAATAGAGTAACCTTTTTCATTCTGAATCTTTTTAGAAAATTTTGAGAAGGATGAGAAGGCATCATTTTTGTGTGCAAGAAATAAAACCCATGTGAATCTTGAGTAATCATCAACTATGACAAGGCAGTATTTCTTACCTCCAAGACTAGTGTTCTGTTAGGACCAAAGATATCCATATGAAGCAGCTGCAGAACACGATCAGATGATACATGATTAATAGATTTAAAAGTACTTTTTACCTATTTCCCAAGTGTGCAGGCTGAGCAAAGCTCTGATTTCTCAAACTTTGATTGTGGTAAGCCTCGAACTAGTCCCTTGGATGATAGCTTCGAGATGTGTTTGATACTGATGTGTCCTAGCTTTCTGTGCCATAGTTCAGATTCATCCTTGATAGAGATGAGACGCTGGATGTCTTCAGAATCAACATTCAGAAGGTAGATATTTCCATGACGTCGACCAGTGAAGGTTTGCTTCTTGTCTTTGCTAACACCTGAGCATTCTGAGTCTTGAAAACAAATTTGATAACCAGAGTCACATAATTGACTAACTGAAATCAAATTATATTTGAGTCCTTTGACAAGAGAGACATTGTTGATCGTGAGATTTCCGATTTTTACAGTGCCTTGGCCAATCACTTTGCCTTTATTCTTTCCACCAAATGACACACTTCTACCATTGTAATCTGAAAGTTGTATGAAGTTTTCTGGATCACCAGTCATGTGACTTGAGCAACCACTATCCAGAAACCATTTGTCTTTTCTCTTCCTTGGTACCTGCAAGTGGGAAGTAACTTACTATTTCTTTGGTACCTAGTTTTTCTTGGGTCCATCTGAGTTAGTCACAATAGATTTCTTTCTATTAACAGGTCTCCATACCATCATGCAATTATTTCTAACATGATTTCTAGCACCACAGTTTTCACAATGCATTGGATAAAAGAATTTTGTAAAATGCTTTTGAAAATGCCGTTGATATGCAAATTTGGAAGGTTTACGGGAAATCCTGTCATTTGTTTCTGGAAACTTATTTTTGAAATTATTTTCCTTTTTGAAACCAAGACCAGATTTGTTACCATACGGAATTTTTCTGGAAATAATGTTTTCCAAATTTTTTGAACTTTGGGAAAATTTCTTTGAAGTATTTTCAATTTTGGTTTTCAAGGAATCATTTTCTTTCAAGATCAAATCACGATTCTCCTTGATTTGATGAAATTCCCTTTGCAAAAATTCAATCTTGTCTTTTTGAGAATCATTCTGTTGTTTTAAGGATGAAACTTCCTTTTTTAAAACGGAAACCTTTTTGAGAGCTTCTTTATAATTTAAGCACAACTCATCAATGTATTCAGAGACTTCATCTGGCAGTTCAGAAGGATGTACCTCAACATCTGAATCTGAATCTGAATCTGAATCCGACTTTGCCATAAGACATATGTTAGCATAGTCATCCTCGCTGTCTTCAGAATCACTTAGAGTTTCTGCTTTCAATGCCTTTTTGTATTTCTCATACTTGAACTTGTCTTTCTTCAGAAGCGGACAATTTGGTTTGATGTGTCCTGCCTTCTTACAATGAAAACAGATTACATCTTTGTCTTCCTGTTTGTCATTGTTTGATTGTCTCTGATCATTCTTTTTGAATAATTTCTTCCCTTTGAAGTTTCTTCCTCTACGAGCCATTTTTCTGAACTTCTTCACCATAAGAGCAAGTTCTTCGTCGTCTTCATCTTCATCATCTGAATCTGGCATTTCAAAATCAATTTCAGATTTTAAAGCAATAGACTTCTTACCTTTTGAATCTCTTGTTTTGTTAGTACGCTCAGTCTCATATGACTGCAAGGTTCCGACTAGCTCATCAATAGATAGAGGTCTAATTGTTTGACATTCCTGTATTGATGGCTTGATGTAATTCCAGTCATCTGTAAGTCCTCGAAGGATCTTTTTGACTTGCATCGGTTCTGCTACAGGAGCGCCTTGTCTTGCAAGACCACTTGCTAGAATTTGAAACCTGTCAATCATTTCAGCAATTGATTCATCGTGCTTCATTTTGAAAGCTTCGTAATCACTTAGCAGAATGCTGAGTTTTGTTTCTTTCACTCTGTCAGTTCCCTGATATGTGACATGAAGTCTATCCCATATAGCTTTGGCTGAATCTTCTTCTGCAACGCGATTATATAGAGGAATGGATAATGCGCAGAAAAGTGCATGCACAGCTTTAGAATCGAGTCCTTATCTTTTAGCTCTTTCAGAATCTGACAGTGCTGCAGTAACATTTGTATTGTTGTTTCCTTCATTTCCAGTGGAAGGGGTTGCTGTTACATTAGGAACTACTCCATTTACGACAACATCCCACATCAGATCATCTGATGCCTAGAAGAACCACTTCATTTTGTTGCACCACATATTGTAGTCTTTCCCATCAAAATAGGGTGGTTTGTTGCTGAAATGTGCATCACTGGTTCCTGTGAAATTATTGCTAGACATGATAGATCGTTAGCTCTGAAGTAAAACACTTCGAAATAATGAGCAACCTTGCTCTGATACCAATTGTTGGATCTAGCAATATCACATAGAGGGGGGTGAATAGGTGATTTAAAATAATTTTGACTAGAAAATGCGGAATTAAAAGAATCAAGTCAAAATAGAATTTGAATCTGAATATGTGCAGTTTATGATTCTGAACATGAGTATGCAAATTCTGAATATAAACACCAGCATGTAATATTCTATCAAACACAATGATAAGAGTTTAGAGATAGAGAATATTGCACGCAATGATTATAGTGGTTCGGCTTTAGCAAGCCTACGTCCACTCTCCCACCATGACAGCCGATCGGCCGGATTCCACTATGAGTCGTTGAAAGATTACAGGCGTTGTCACTCCAATCGCTCTTACAAATGAACCTCTCAAGACAATGAAGTTTAAGCTCACAAGAACAAGAGAATGTGTTTTTGAACAACTCAGCACTTTGGAATTATAAGTTCGTGATCCCCACTTCGAAACAGTCACTATTGATCTTCTTTATACTCCTTCAGCCTTGAACTAGCCGTTACCAAGGCCCTTCAAAGGATCGCTCCTCAATCTCTGATTGGGCGTCATCAATCCTGATTGACGGAGACTGTATATTGAAAGATCCAGTGGCCGTTGAAAGTGAATCTGAACCCTTCAGATTCAGTCGCCCATACAACCAAATCTTCAGTTTCCATAAATAGAGTTCATCCAAATCTCCAAGATATCTTGTCCACGGAAGGTAATATCCAATCGCGGATATTCTCCTGATTTGATTGGAAAATAATCCTGTCAATCAAATCTTACAAACTTCCATAACAAGGCGCGATCAGATCGGAAACCTGCTAAACGTGGGTCTTCAGAATCTAGTAGCGAGATATTGCAGAATCTGAACGTTGTTCAGAAGCAGTCTTCTGAGCTAGAGACACTCTCTGAATCTGAACAGATTGGAACAGTGACTCTGAGCTTCTGTAAGATCCTTGCTGACGTGTCACATAAATCTTCTAGAGATGAGTCTTCAGATGCTGCATAGACCTCCTTCTGAAGGTTTCAGATGCAACATAGACTTCCTTCTGGAGTCTACTGAGGCATCACGATTCTCCATCTGAATGTAGGATTTCGACTATCTCAGAAGCAAGTGTGCGACGACTACTCCTTGAGTCTGAACACCAGTCATGGAACATTATAGGCTTTTGTTCACATGCTCATGCCTGCAATAATAAATTATTTGTATTAACCAGATTCTCTTACAAAAAGGATAGTTTTATCAGAATCAAAATATTCAGAGGGAGGGTTTTCTCAACAAAATCATCACCCATTATTGAAATCGTTTATCTGTTCAATATTCTAGTTCTGATGTTCGCATGTTGCTAGTGGGTATTGTATTGTATTGTATTGTATTGTATTCTTTTGCTAGTGGCGTGTGGTAATCAATGCTGTGAGGTTACAATGTTATAACTATGTTATGGTTGCGTGTGGTAGCAAATGGCATCCCAGACAGAGGCATCCAATGCAAAGTGGACCAACCGTTCCACAAACCTCTTTGTAAGTTTGATGGTAGAAGAGGTCAAAAAGGGAAATCGCACCTCTTGTACTTTCAACAATGCAGGGTGGAATATCATACGGGTTGAATTCAATACTCAGACAGGACTCGGATATAAGCAATCACAGTTGAGGAACAAGATGAACAAATTGAGAAGACAGTTTGGTAGTTTTAAGAAGCTTCTTTCACAATCTGGATTTGGTTGGGATAATGTCAATAAAACAGTTATTATCGATGAACTAAGTATATGGGAAAATAACATCAAGGTTTCATTTAACTTTTGGTCATTTTGAGATCATTATGTATTGTCGCGACCTAAAGAATCGGCTTTCCCAATTTTAGGTTAATGGATTGCCAAATTAATTAATTAGATTAATTAACATGGCTCGAACCCTCCCAAGCTCTACCAAATCGCAACTTAGGTTCAATTTCATGCAAAGATTTATCTTGGAGTCGCCACTAATCGTTTCTTGGTAGGCCGATTAGAAACCTAAGTAAATTAGCGGGAGAACTAAATTACTTATACGAACCAGAGATTAAGGATCCGGGAACTTGATTACATTAATTTTTAATTAATGCCCTTTCGGTACCAACTTCGCGAAAAAAGTTCAATTTGGCAATTTTGATACATTCTCACTTGAAGTCCAAAGGTGCAATTTTTTTGGGTTTTCTTTTTTATGAAAATGTAAGAATTAAACTACATGCAATGTATGCCAAGAAAGTTTAATAAAAATGCAATCTAATCAAAATATTTACAAGATGGATTAGACGTGCAATTATCTACATGATGCTAATTTTGGAAGATGCAATTTTTAAGCATGGTGGAATGATATGTCCGAGAAGATTTAATCGGGATTCCAATCTAATTAGGTAACAAAGTTTTTGAATATTCTAAAAAAAGATTAGAATCGTTACCTAATTTGGCGGATTCGACTACCGAGTTCAAACCTTGAATTGTCTTGTGGATCGGGACCTTGGACCACGGCTCGAACGACGGGGATGGACTTGCGGCTTTGTGTTGATGAAGGGATTGGCAAGGGAGACTCGGTCGGGAAATCTCTCAACCGAACTCTTTCTTCTTTCGCGCACAAGTATTTTCTCACCTCACTTTGATGATTTTTTTTATATCTCTCTCCAAGCTCTCAAGAACTTCTTCTCCAAAGATTATTTTCTCCAAAAATTCTTCTCCCAAAGCTCTCAAAAAACTCTCTTCCAAAGATTCTTTTCTCCAAAAATTCTTCTCCCAAAGCTCTCTCTAAACTCTCTCAAAGATTCTTTTCTCCAAAAATTTTTCTCCCAAAGCTCTCCCTCAAAAAACTCCTCCCCTCTTCTCCTTTTATAACTCCCTCATTCTATCCACCTTTCTAATTTCTCCACTAACTCCATCTTCTCTTCTCCATCCCTCTTTCTCCATCTTCATTTCTCAATTTCTCATTCTTCATCTTCCTTTCTCAATCTCCCCTTCTTCATCTTCCTTTCTCAATCTCACATTCTCCATCTTCCTTTCTCTATCTCCCCTTCTTCATCTTCATTTCTCCATCTCCCCTTCTAATTTCTCTACTAACTCCATCTTTTGGTTATTTGCAAAGTAGTCCCTCAAGTTTTGAATATTTACACTTTAGTCCTTGAGGTTTTACGTATTTGCAATTCAGTCCCTGAGGAAATATTTCTTCTTCTGATTAAATCCGAGCCTTCCCTGAAATTCATGCTTAGTCCGATCGCCTATCATTTTAAAGCTCGAATCTTCCGCCGTTAGTCTGAATGCGATGCATGAATAAATATGAAAAATTACATGATTATTTTTTTGCAAGAACTAAATTTAGTTCTAATTTTTATGGAAAAATGACTAGAAATGTTAGTCAGAATTTAGGTGTCAACAGCTGCCCCTCTTTGAGTGGAGGCTCGTAGAGGTTTCGCTCAAAGACAAGATTGAACTTAAATTCTGACAATGCAATTGATGAATGATTTTTTTTTTGGGTGGGGTTTTAATCCCATTTTTTTATGCAGATAAAGATGATGCATGAAATGCAAGACTGTAATTAAAAACATGCCCAGGCTTCTCTCTTCCATGGAATAGAATGGGGAAACCTGCGCATGGGTTGCATATGAAATACCTGTTTTACCAGACACTTCGTGATGCTGATGATTCCCCTGACTTCCAAGCTTCTTCCAGATGCAAGGATCTCAAGGTGCTGGGCCCATCTGTTATCAGAAATCTCATTCTGATGTGAGACAGCGCAAGATATGTTGATTATGAAATGTGCTTGAGTTATGGTTCAAGCTGCACCATTTTTTCCTTTGGGACCACCATCGTTTTAATGGGTTGCCATGAGCTAGAAATGTCTCTCTAGACCACCACCGTTTTAGCGGGTCTTCGTGAGTCGGTAAAATTTCTCTTGGGACCACCATCGTTTTAGCGGGTCACCGCGAGTTAGAAATGTAGTGCCAAGATCACAAGAGCATGTCGAGTGTGATTTGGGTAAAGGTATCACGAGAATAGGTCGATCGTGAACCGGGTAAAAACCTCATGAGAGCAGGTCGATCATGAGTTGGATAAAGATAAGACCAAGACCACAAGAGCATGTCGATTGTGACTTGGGTAAAGGTATCACGAGAGCAGGTCGACCGTGAACCGGGTAAAGATCAAGAACACGAGAGCAAGTCGATCGTGAATTGGGTAAAGATAAAGATCAAGAACACGAGAGCAGGTCGATCGTGAATTGAAAGATGTCGAAGTCACTAGAGCATGTCGATCATGACTTTGATAACATATATCGAGACCACGAGAGCAGGTCGGTCATGGGTCGATAAATTCCTCATGAGATCAATCATGAGTTGGGTAGATATCCAGATCACAAGAGCGGGTCGATCATGAACCGGAAGATGTCGAAGTCACAAGAGCAGGTCGATCATAACTCGGAAGATGTCGAAGTCACAAGAGCAGGTCGATCATGACTTTGATAACATATATCGAGACCACGAGAGCAGGTCGGTCGCGGGTCGATAAATTTCTCAAGATGTTAATCATGAGTTGGGTCAATATCCAGATCACAAGAGCGGGTCGATCCTGAGCCGGATTTTCTGGCCAAACAGTCAAGGAATGGACGAGCTGACTGTGTCATACCTGTCTTTTCACTTAAAGAAGAGATTGAAATGATAATGTGCATAAAATCAGAGTAAATGCAACATTATATGCTAGTAAAACTTATTTGCTTGCTTGCATTATAAGGCTTCACTAGGGAATTTTATCAGTAAGGAAATCTGTTTGATCCTTTTGATAAAACCAATCAACATTGAATGAGGAACCTTCAGTCAGAAAGGACTTTCACTCACTCATCATGAAAAGGCTTTTGAGACCCAACCATTGGTGCGGGTATGAGAATCACTCAGAACTGTCACCGTTATGCTTGATAAGGGTCTGGGTATTCTCGCAATTGGTACGACCGAGCCGATCTGGAGGTCTTGATTAGGACCGTAATGAGGGCTAGGTCAAAGGTTCACAAAAGGGGACTCTCCGTGGAGTCAAGGCTTTTTGAAAAAGAATCTTCATCATCTGCTCCGAGTTTACAAGTCAAGAACCCTGCAAAAATGAGAGAGAAATAATCTTGCTCGAATTTCTTCGAGCGATGCTTAAAATCATTCAACTCTACGTTTACTCAAATGCCCTAATCAAAAGAGACTTCCAAGGGTTGTAACGTATGTTGGGATTTGGGACTGAGAAACGAAAAGGCTCATTTTAGCTCAGAAAGTATATGAGAAGGGCTTGATGTTGATGATCATTGTTGCCTTATCACCAATCTTGGCCTTCCAGATTTGATTCCGCTGATTCCATCATTGCTTGAAGATGGCATAAATTCAGTCGAGGATTACATTTTACAATTTGGATCCTCTAGGATTTTTCTTTACGAGTCGACCCATTGGGGATTTAAAAAAATGCAAACATGTACATTGAAAATTTGGAAGTACTTTACAAGGGAACACGGGTTTGAATGGACATTGGCCTTGCTTTTGATAGGCACTTTGCTTTTTAATGCCCGAGATTTTCTGTGAGATCAGCTTTCGCTTTTCTTACTCACGGCTCCCGTTTTTTCTTTTTGTCTCAACGTCTTGAATTTTTGTCCCTTTTTTTTTGACGTCTTGATTATTTTTTTCAGGAGCGGGCCCTTTTCTTTTCGGCTACACTTGCGTCTTCTTCTTTTTTTTTTCTTTGACAATCCTGTGATTTGAATTTCCTTTTTTTTTTCTTTAAGGAATTACAACAATAAGACAATTTACAAAAATTATGCCAGACATTACATGAAAAATCTAGCACATGAGATGAGTTCATTCGGGAATTCTCTGTTGACCCGATTCTCTTCAATTCTGCCCCTTGGGGATGGCACCGTCTTCACGTTGGAATGAGCAATGATCACCAACAAGGGTTTAAGAAATGAATTTGTAGGCTCAAGTGGGCTATGCAAAGGGTAGAGTGTATTGGATAGAGAAATGAATGCTCTTCATCATCTTAAGACACATGAATTAAAGTTTGAGTATAATGCAAAGCAAAACTCGAAAGATTGATGTTAGTCTGAGCAAGAGAATTTCTAACCATTTACCTCATGTTCTGCCGGAATTGCCTCGTCTAGACCCCGATGTAGGGTGGTTTTTGACAGGGGTAAAGAAATGAAACCGCCGCTCAAGGGGTTTGCAATGGATAACCTGTAGTGTTTGGATAGAGAACTGAATGCCTCCGTCACTTCGGCTATCGTACCTTTCGCGAGAAAACCCTTTACCTTGAGAATGCAGAATCTAGCTACCTCTCAACTCACTGGGGATTAAAAATGCAGGACGTGTGTGGAAATGGCTCGCCTTTCGTCGTTCTGACGTTTCTCATTCAATAGATGGCCTGATAAAAAATTCTTTCTTAACATCATGTACAAATTTTTGCCAAATGTGAGCTCCTTTCAAGCATGCTAAGCATGTTCAAATTCATTTTTTTGTGGAAACACCTCTCTTCACTTTGAGCTCACTCCATGAGTGATTTGTAATTTCCCCTTACCAGCTTCGCCGCTTGGCGGCAAACGAGTGAATGAATTTGCAACCATCGAGGTTTTAGAATTGCCTAAGGTCTTTGGTCTCGTTCGGTCGGGCATTCTCGTCTTCTTCTGCAAAAAATAAAGTGCAAAAAGCTTTTTATTATTGATTTACAATATTTACATCATTCACTAACCTCGGGGATCGAACCCGGGTTATTTCGGACCATTGTCACTCCATCATGCTACCAAACCGCGGCATAGTTGGCGTTCATGGGGTGCCACACTTTTAAGTGTTGGCCTGGAAACAGCATGTCCTTCCATGTCATATCAGATGGCTCCGTTTCCCACTAATCTCGTGGCGGTTGACAACCCCCTTTTTCAAGCTTGCTCGTGCTTTTCACTAATCTCGTGGCGGTTGACAACCCCCTGTCGAGAATGGTATGAACTCGCGTTAGAATCGAAATGATTAAGGGTAAATCGAAAACGATACAGGGTTACCCTTTTCAAGCTTGCTCGTGCTTTTCACTAGTCTCGTGGCGGTTGACAACCCCCTGTCGAGAATGGTATGAACTCGTGTTAGAATCGAAATGATTAAGGGTAAATCGAAAACGATACAGGGTTACCCTTTTCAAGCTTGCTCGTGCTTTTCACTAATTTCGTGGCAGTTGACAACCCCCTGTCGAGAATGGTATGAATTCGCGTTAGAATCGAAATGATTAAGGGTAAATAGAAAACGATACAGGGTTACCCTTTTCAAGCTTGCTCGTGCTTTTCACTAATCTCGTGGCGGTTGACAACCCCCTGTCGAGAATGGTATGAACTCGCGTTAGAATCGAAATGATTAAGGGTAAATCGAAAACGATACAAGGTTACCCTTTTTGGAGCTTGCTCGCGCTTTTCACTCGCAATTTCCCTTCTTGAGGTCATTCAACATTTTTCTTTACGGCATTTAGAGGCATCGTCCGTAAATTGATTTGCGCCAAATCTAATTTAACAAATAAACCATGCATTTAAACATAGGAAAGACTACACTGCCCCCCCTTCCCCCTAATTCCAGACTCCTAGAAAGCAGAAAAATATCCCACGCAGGGAATTGCATGAAACGAAATTTCACTAATCTGGGCCTACACCCGCTTCTTCTGAAGGTTCTCCGGCGATCGGCTAGCCAGGTACAGATGGGTGGTATTTGAGGACCTAAAATCACCGGCTTTGGATCACAAGTTACAGCTTTGGGGCCTCATCAACGCTGAACTGGTTGACCATGACAGCAAGCTCATTGCCAAGGCAACTCGACCCGTGAGGATGCATGTTCCCTCCCTCGGAAGGCATTGATACTGACCTTGTAAGATTGATTCCCCCATGCTTTTCTCCAACGGAACTTGATTGTGCTGGGAATTGATCTGGAGGACAGGACGACGAGTGAGGAGGGAGATGAGGGTAGTTGGAAACCAACAGCTTCCAAACGTACTTCGAGGCGATGGCAGATATCCTATTTATCTCCTCTTTCAAACGAGCATTTTCAATCCTTAGATTCCGCTCATCAAGAGACATTCCACCGGGGGCGGTGGGGTCGCCGTAGTTAGGGCAGGTGGCAGTGCTGAGAGCTTCTCCATACCTCTTGTGCTCTGCTTGGAGCTTTTCAATTTCAGCCTTCAGAATCACATTATTCAGGCGTTCATGTCGAACCTTCGATAGGGTTCGCTTATTTTGAAATCAAAATTTGACTTGCAAAGGCTCCAACCCAAGCTTTTTGCCCAGTTCCTGTCTTTGTGTGTCATCTGGGTAAGGGCACTCCTTGAAGAGAGCTTCCATCTCTTGAACTTGACGTTGAGCGAAGCGCCTCTTTTTCCAAGGTCGACCATTGCTGTTGTCGTCGTCGTTGTCAGGATCTTGAATGCCGTTGCCGGAAGGATCGTGTTCTATGGTTTCGGTGCCAGATTTAGTCCCGAAATCTTCAAAATCCCTCATCTTTAACACTTCGCTTGTGGAGCCCCATTCGCTGGTCATGTCCAGAAAGTGATGGTGGCTCTCGAACATGCTCATGAAATTCGGATCGTTGGTCATGTCCAGCAAGTCATGGTGGTTCTCAAACATGTTGGGTTGAGACATCTTTGACTGATTTTTGTTCTTTCAAGGCTCTCTACTCTCTCCTTTTTCTGAGTGGCCTTGTATGCTCTGAAGCTTTCTTTTGAACACGGATGACAACACACCAAGAGGACGTCTCTCTCAAGATTTCACGTCTTCTGCATGAAAAGCGCAATCTTTAAAAATCTGCCGTGTTTCTCGCTCAGTTTGTCTTCTACTTCTTCTCTTTAATGTGGTGGGACCTCTAAATCTTTTCGCGAAGTTTTCAGACTCGTTGGGCTCGAGATTGCAGACCAGAGATGGGTCTACGACTGACGGGCGAAATAGGGAACTTGGACCAATGGATGAAAAGGGAAATTGGACCAACGGACGAAATAGGGAAAAGGCACTGACGAAAAGGACGAACAAAGGATAGCACCGACGAAAAGGACGAATAGGCTTTCGTCGTACAATTCGGACGGTGTAACACAAGCAGCTAATTCGTAGAAGCCGTAAGCTTGCTGGGTTGGCCTTGAATGCTTCTTCTACGGAATGGTAGATATTGACGTTATTCGGTGCGGGAGCAAATGATGGCTTCTTCCTTTCGAAACGCCTGTATTTTTATCTAGTCCTGATTTCACGAGGATCGTCACTGTAACATTTCCTCACTTTCCTCTTGCTATAAGAATCAGAACTTGACGCAGAGCAGATTAACATCTTTGCATCCTCAATTTCAATCATCTAATCATTCCTCTGTCTTCAATCTTTTCTCTTTCGTCTTCAATAACAATGGCCTCTAACCACGTTCTCTCAACCGAAGCTTTATCCAAATGGGAGAGACTTTATCATCTTCTTGGCCGAGGCTACGTTCATATTGCCCATCATCCAGATACTGAAGCTGAGATCTTCAATCTATTTAGTGGCATGGACACAGCTTCTATTGAAAACACCAATTTAGAGAGGGAGTATAGGACATTCCGAACCCTTTTCATCAACTTTCTAGAAGCTTATCGGCGCGTTGATCAGGAGGTTATCTTGGCTCGTGTTGTGAGAGCTCGTTACCAAGATCAGTCTGAGTTTCTGGCGTTGGCCCGTTTCCTGGTTGACAAGCACGAGAAGGCTGTCGAGCTCGTCAACGAACGAGTCTCATTGTTGGTTCGTGAGAGGGAGAGGCTGGTGGGGCGTTTAGCCCTGACCCAGACCTACTACGAGCACGACTCGAGTGACATCGTGATGAAGTTCCAATGTGAATGGCTAGAAGAGAGGCTTGAATGCATGACTATGGATATAGCCCTCGAGAGAGCCCTGATCCCGAATTTGGAGTCCGCTTCTGAATATCACGGAGCCAGCGCGACCAGGCTCAAGGAGAAATGCGATCGCCTCTTTCTCAAGCTTGCGTACCTCGATTCCCGGAGTGCTTAATGCGTGCGGAGCATTAACTGTATAGAGAGTCAGTTGAGCTCCTTTGTGACGCTTATTAGGGCTCAATTTGGTTTTACTTTTTCCCCTCGATGACTCATTGTAAGGCTTGGTGTATGGAATGAAAGGATGGTTCTCGTATGTTTGTGTTTTGTTTCATCCCATATACGGCTTAAGGCATTTCCCATTGATAGATTCAGACTAACTGAAAATAACAGTATGAGTACAAACTAAGTATAGTACTTCTTTACAGAATCAGAATTGACAGGGCTAGAGAAAATGCGACCATCCATCTCAGCTAGGATCAAAGCACCTCCTGGAAGGACCTTCTTTACAATGTATGGGCCGCTATAGTTCGGAGCAAATTTTCCTTCCGGAAGGGAGACTATTGGCAACAACTTTCGTAGGACGAGGTCATTCACTTTAAAATGTCGAGGCTTAACTTTTTTGTTGAAGGACTTGACAACTCTTTGCTGATAACACTGGCCATGGCATAGAGCCCTGAGTCTCTTTTCATCAATCAGGTTGAATTGATCCATCCTTTGTTGGATCCAATCAGCTTCAATCAACTTGACTTGAGATAGAATACGTAAAGAAGGAATTTCTACTTCAACAGGTAATACTGCTTCCATGCCGTAAACAAGAGAGTACGGGGTTGCCCCAGTCGATGTTTGGATCGATGTCCGATATGCCATGAGTGCAAAAGGCAACCGCTCGTGCCAATCTCGGTGGTTCTCAGCCGTCTTAGCCAAGATCTTCTTGATGTTCTTATTTGCCGCTTCTGCTACCCCATTCATCTATGGACGGTATGGGGGAAGAATTCAGATGCTTGATTTTGAATTCATTGAACAACTTATCAACCAACTTGTTATTCAGGTTCGATCCATTATCAGTGATTATGGCCTCCGGCGAACCATATCGAGCAATAATATTCTGATGAATGAACTTCACTACGTTCTTCGCCGTGACTGCAACATATGACGCAGCTTCGATCCATTTTGAAAAAATAATCAATGGCGACCAAGATGAACCGATGCCCGTTAGATGCTTTCGGGTTAATAGGGCCAATCACATCGGTGCCCCACATACAAAATGGCCATGGCTCAGTCATCTGATGTAATTCGTCGAACGCCCGTTCACACTCTTCATCCCATTTGATCAACGCATTTTTCTTGAGAAGTTTAAAGAAAGGCTTAGCTGTCTCAGATAGCTGGAAAATAAATCGAGCTATATAGTTCAGCCTGCCCATCAGAATTCGAACTTCCTTCACTGAAGTGGGAGATTTTATTTCACAAATGGCCTTCACCTTTGACGGGTCAATATTAATTCCTTTATTGCTGACAATGAAACCAAGTAGTTTGCCAGATACTGCCCCGACGACACATTTTGTCGGATTGAGGCGCAATTTGAATTTTCGGAGCCTATCAAACAGCTTTGTCAAGGTTTCCACATGATCTTGGCCACGCCGGGTCTTCGCGATCATATCGTCAACATAAACCTCGATCTCTTTGTGCATCTTGTCATGGAAGAGGGTAACCATCGCTCGTTGGTATGTTGCCCCGGCATTTTTTAGACCGAAAGGCATCACTCTGTAATGGAATGTGCCCCACGGGGTTGTGAATGCCGTCTTGATCTTGTCATTCTCATTCATTAGAATCTGGTTGTAACCAGAGAAACCATCCATGAATGAGAACAACTCGTATCCCGCCGTACTATCTACGAGCATGTCAATGTGAGGGAGTGGAAAATCATCCTTCGGGCTAACCTTGTTCAAATCCCAATAGCCTACACAAACTCGCACCCGGCCGTCTTTCTTGCTTTCAAATGGGTATTATAAGGGTGCGGAGACTCCGTGACAAATTACCTACAAAAGTAGAGATGAAAATGAGCACAATGAGCAAAAAAGTGAGTCGGTCCATGACACCCTCCTAGACCCGGAAACCGAAATAAACAAGACCAAAGGATCGAAACAGGCAATTTCCCAGTTCCGTCGGCTTTCACGAGAAAATTCGTATTAATTCGTAGAATGATCGAAACACTGCAAAAATTTATGAACAAAAGGAAAAGACATGGATGAACAACTTTCATGTTTTAAGCTTAGGGAAATCCTGGACGGATCAATACAGTTTAATGCTTCTTTCCGAAAAGTTTGTCAGAAAACTGGCTTGTCCGGTTTTTTTTTCTTTGAGGATAAATGGGCCACCAAAAATGAGAATTGATGCCCAAACATTTGCAGATCACTAGTTAAAATCCCATTCTACCACTTTCATGTTTTAACTTCTTGCAAAAAAGTTCATTTATTAGTGGTACTCAGCGAAATGAGATTGATGTCAGAAAACTGCCGAAATTCCAGCATGTTTCATTTTCAAAGAAAATTTGTTAATAAATGGAAAACGCCCTGGATTAATCTAGAAATTTTACACATGATAGATTATGACCTTGTGAACGTTTTTAATGAAGAATTTCAGGGCCTTATCAAATCTCAGAATTCAGTAAAAATCTCGAAAGAACAAAAGGTCAGTCTAAACAGCAGCATATATTACCAGAAAATTCCAAAGATGAAACGTAAATGAAAACTAACATCCCAACCTAGAAGAAAGAAATGTAAGGACAAAGACTCTCTAAAAGAAACATGACAATGAGCAACTTTTCTTTTCTTAGAGGCCTCGTGATCTATAGACGAATGGGCCTTCAACGCGCGCCGTAGTCGTGCATTCTCTTTAGCCAAAGCATCTAACTTTTTCTGGGCCTCCATCGCCTTTTCCTCGCTGATTCTAATCTGGGCCTGACGGGTATGCTGCTCTGTCATGACCGGGATCTCCGGAAGTATCTCAGTAGGGATGGTATGGTACTGAATATACCGGGCCGTGGCAAAGTGTTTCTTCATCCTCCCGGTGGGCTCATCTGCGGGCCAAATCAGCTTCTGGTTGGAACACTTCTGCCAAGTCTCGGAATGACGCCTAAGCTCGACTCTGTAGTTCTCGCCCTTCTCAAACTGAACTTGGAATTCATTGGGCCCAAGTGGAGGTGGGATATCCTGCAAAACTCGGAATTGTTGTGCAACTCGAAGAGGCTGATAGCTGGTTGCTCCATAAATGCCCATCAAAGGTATGGGCTTCTCCCAACACAAATGTAGTTGTCTCGGGGCACCAAAAATGTGCAAGTGCCTGCATGATTCCACTCTGGACATCTATTTCAAGGATCGGCAACATGAACCCAATACGCTTGAGCACGTACTGCTGGCCATCTAGCTTCTTGATCTCTAGCTTCAGAGTAGGCAAGAAATGAATATCGTTGCGACCCATTCGTATGTAGATCACGCGCCAAATAAATCAACAATCCTAATCATGGATCAACCCAAAATAAAAATGAGATGACAAGAGATAAGGGTCAAGAAATTACCGCCTTTAAAAGTGAAATGGCAACCACAAAGACATGCGCATGAATCGTGAATTCAGATTTTAATCCTTTTAGCAAAGTGAAGTGACGGACGAAACGACATGTCGCAGCCTCGCGCACGTTCATCATGACTAGTTGCCGCCTCACATACATAGTCATGACTAGTCGTGTCCAATCACTCCGGCTTGGTTCGGTCGACAAGGGTAACGCCCATGCATCATAGCCTCACGTGCATGAGAACAACCCTTGAGCCATTTTTGGAGAAGTTCGGGATCCAAGTGGGATAACCTTTAGTGAAGCCTTACCGCCAAGGTTAAAGAACCACTTAAATACCATCCTGAAACTATTGGTGTGACCCGGGTTCGATCACAAATTGAATGTGGTGTAGTGCAATTACACTAAAGGCATGCACAACATTTGAAATCAATCAGCGCTCCAATAGTTCAAAGAATTAAAATCAAAATTTCCCTTTCACCAAACCTGCAAAACAAAGGGTTAGCCAAAGACTCCTCCCCTTATAACTCCCGTTCTGCAAAACCATTTAACACCTAAGGATGAGAATTCAATCAAAATTTGCCAAGCAAAGGGACAATTATCGCAAAAATTTTCTGGCCTAAGTCCTCCTTAAATTTTCGAAAAATTCAAGTGCGTCCCCAGTGGAGTCGCCAAGCTGTCGCGACCTAAAGAATCGGCTTTCCCAATTTTAGGTTAATGGATTGCCAAATTAATTAATTAGATTAATTAACATGGCTCGAACCCTCCCAAGCTCTACCAAATCGCAACTTAGGTTCAATTTCATGCAAAGATTTATCTTGGAGTCGCCACTAATCGTTTCTTGGTAGGCCGATTAGAAACCTAAGTAAATTAGCGGGAGAACTAAATTACTTATACGAACCAGAGATTAAGGATCCGGGAACTTGATTACATTAATTTTTAATTAATGCCCTTTCGGTACCAACTTCGCGAAAAAAGTTCAATTTGGCAATTTTGATACATTCTCACTTGAAGTCCAAAGGTGCAATTTTTTTGGGTTTTCTTTTTTATGAAAATGTAAGAATTAAACTACATGCAATGTATGCCAAGAAAGTTTAATAAAAATGCAATCTAATCAAAATATTTACAAGATGGATTAGACGTGCAATTATCTACATGATGCTAATTTTGGAAGATGCAATTTTTAAGCATGGTGGAATGATATGTCCGAGAAGATTTAATCGGGATTCCAATCTAATTAGGTAACAAAGTTTTTGAATATTCTAAAAAAAGATTAGAATCGTTACCTAATTTGGCGGATTCGACTACCGAGTTCAAACCTTGAATTGTCTTGTGGATCGGGACCTTGGACCACGGCTCGAACGACGGGGATGGACTTGCGGCTTTGTGTTGATGAAGGGATTGGCAAGGGAGACTCGGTCGGGAAATCTCTCAACCGAACTCTTTCTTCTTTCGCGCACAAGTATTTTCTCACCTCACTTTGATGATTTTTTTTATATCTCTCTCCAAGCTCTCAAGAACTTCTTCTCCAAAGATTATTTTCTCCAAAAATTCTTCTCCCAAAGCTCTCAAAAAACTCTCTTCCAAAGATTCTTTTCTCCAAAAATTCTTCTCCCAAAGCTCTCTCTAAACTCTCTCAAAGATTCTTTTCTCCAAAAATTTTTCTCCCAAAGCTCTCCCTCAAAAAACTCCTCCCCTCTTCTCCTTTTATAACTCCCTCATTCTATCTACCTTTCTAATTTCTCCACTAACTCCATCTTCTCTTCTCCATCCCTCTTTCTCCATCTTCATTTCTCAATCTCTCATTCTTCATCTTCCTTTCTCAATCTCCCCTTCTTCATCTTCCTTTCTCAATCTCACATTCTCCATCTTCCTTTCTCTATCTCCCATTCTTCATCTTCATTTCTCCATCTCCCCTTCTAATTTCTCCACTAACTCCATCTTTTGGTTATTTGCAAAGTAGTCCCTCAAGTTTTGAATATTTACACTTTAGTCCTTGAGGTTTTACGTATTTGCAATTCAGTCCCTGAGGAAATATTTCTTCTTCTGATTAAATCCGAGCCTTCCCTGAAATTCGTGCTTAGTCCGATCGCCTATCATTTTAAAGCTCGAATCTTCCGCCGTTAGTCTGAATGCGATGCATGAATAAATATGAAAAATTACATGATTATTTTTTTGCAAGAACTAAAATTAGTTCTAATTTTTATGGAAAAATGACTAGAAATGTTAGTTAGAATTTAGGTGTCAACATGTATGTGTGTTTTAAGTGGTTTGCTTATGTTGCTGACTTATGTCATTATTGTGAAAATTGCAGCATAATATTGAGAGGGCAAAATTCAAGAAGGATGAGTTTCCTGAGTATTCCGAGCTGTCTATCGTATTTGATGATACATATACTATTGCGGAGCAAGCAGCAGGAAATGCCGACGATTTGGAGTCGGAGGAGGGTGGCAATGGTGGTGGCCATGCAGACGGTGATCCAAAGGACTTAAGTGAACACCAAATTGATGACGAGTCTTTACAAGTGGATAGTACAACTTGGATAGCACTCCAAATACCAAGAGGAGAAGAAAGAGTAACGCATTTGATGTTGCTAGTACCTGCAAAGTCTTACAAGAGATGATGAAATCTAGGGCAAGTCAATTGAGTGACTCTGCCGCCACCTCACAGGTCACATTAGCACCTGAAGACCCCTTTTCCGAATCTGCTGTGATTAAGGTCCTACTTAGCATGCCTGATTTAGAGGAGGGTCTTTACCACAAAGCATTGGAACGGGCATGCACTAGTGCCACATGGAGGGAGGGTTTCATGCAAACTTCAACCGAAATGAGAAATGGAATTCTCCAACGTCTTTAGTAGATGTTGGGAAATGTACTAGGGGTTTCATGTGATTTTATATTTGGTTTTATGTTACTCTATGACTTATGTAATGATGTTACTTGGTTTTTAAAGATATTCATGTTGAGATTCTTTTATTTGTGTGGTGGCATGGGTACGATGGATTCCGTGTAATATTTATATTTGGTTTGCTTTCACTCTACGACTTATGTTATTGGTTGTTATTGGTTTTCTTTCCAGCTATCTATATTAATGTTCTTGTATTTGTGTGATGGCATAGGTACTATGGAAGGGGGACAAAATAGTGTGCTTAATGAGGAGGTAACACCAGTTCAACATTACTTGGATGACTTTGATATTGACATAATAATAATGTGGTTGTGCATTGTTACGATGGACATGTCCGTGCATACGAAACAACCTATTAGGGACGGTCAATTGTCAGGAGCTGAATGGATAAGGGAGCTTCTTTGTGGACATTCTGATAGAATATATGAAGCCTTTTAGGTTGGAGAGACATGTTTTTTTTTTTTTAACTATGGAGAGACATGTTTTTTTTTTTTAAACTATGTGATTTAGTGAGAGCAAGAGGTTGGTTAGAAGATAATCGGTATGTTAAGGTAGATGAACAAGTTGGGATCTTCTTATCTTTGGTTGGTCATGGTAACTCTACTAGAGAGTTATGTGAGAGATTCCAATGTTTGGGAGAAACAATCAGCAAGTATTTCATTATTGTGTTGAAAGCATTTATTAAACTATCAAAAGAGAATATCAAACCACCTTCCTTTGATGTTGTCCCAGAGGAGATTCTTATGGATCGTAACCATAAACGCTACGTCAAGGTATGATTTTCATAACGTTGTTACACCATCAAATACATGTAGTTGATAATCTTGTATAACAGTAGACTTTCATAAAATCACAGGGCTGCATAGGTGCTATTGATAGCACCCACATTAATGCTTCCGTCCCTGTGTTGAAGCAAATCCCATATAGAGGCAGGAAAGGGACTACCACCCAGAACGTGTTGTGCTTTTGTTCATTTGATATGAAATTTACTTTAGTGTATGCTGAGTGGGAAGGATCTGCCAACGATTGTCGAGTCCTCTCGGCAGCACTAGACACTCCTCGACTGTAATTTCGTCAACCACCACTAGGTATTTGCTTTGTCTATAATCTCATAATTTTCTTTATGCTTGTATTGCGTTTGCATATCATAACAAATGTATATATAACTTCTTGTAGGCAAATACTACGTGGTAGATTCTGGTTATGCAGCACTTTCGGGATTTTTAACTCCATTTAGAGGTGAATGGTATCACCCGAACGATTATAGGGGTAGAGGGAGATGACTTAGAACAACAAGGGAAATGTTCAACCATAGGTACTCTTCACTACGGAATGTCATTGAGAGGTCATTTGGGGCATTAAAGAATCGCTTTTCTATTTTGAGAAACATGCCTCCATTTACCGTTCGAAAGCAAGCATTTATTGTAATTGCATGTTGTGCTCTCCATAATTACATTCGTGACCAAGACAGGATGAACAGAAACTTTTCCCGATATGGAGATCTGGAGTACCCGTGTGGACCTATATAAGAAGAGGTTGCAGATGATATATCGCATGAGGAGGCCGCTGAGATAAACATGCTTAGGAAAGCAAATCAAATGGCAAGGGATAACAATATGCCTCAAATTCCTTGACTTTGTGTTTCCGACTTTTGTAATCTTATTTTTTAAGTACTTTGCCACATTTATGTTTATCGTAGCAAGCAAAACATTGAAAGTGAGAATTGTGGATTTGAGCTGCACGTATTGGCTGAGCCAGCCACTCACTTTGCAAGTAGCTTCTTGTGTTCTTGTACCATCTTTGTAGCCTCCTCATCTTTTAACTGATCGTGAGGAATATTGATAGGCTTCTTGTGTTCTTGTACCATCTCCCAATTATCGTTAATGCCACCCTCCCCTGTTGTCTGCATATTTGCCCTTTCAGTTTAACGGGGAGGCAAGAGATGTTCGGATGTGGTTCATACTTCCCTGAGACATGAAAGCACGTGGGTCCCACTCCACGCTAAGCGGGCGGGGGTCCGGGGGAGCCGCCTCGACGGGGGTCTCAATGGGGCAGCGCCCCCTGAACACCAGAGGGCTTTTACTATTTAAGCCCATAAATTTTCATTAGTGGTTTGGGCTTGGGCTCATGAATAGCTACTGGTATATATACTCTTTTTTGCTTGTAATTGAGTGATGTAACGAGAGGTGCGATTGGCTAATTATAGTGGAATCCTCTGCTGGACGTAGCTCTAGTTTAAGGGTGAACCAGGATAGAATCTCGTGTCTCGATTTTTCTTTCTTGCTTTACGTTTTACTTCGACTTGATTGTGCGCCGAATCTTAACAAGACCTGCCTTGGAGATTTTTGGGTAGATGGAGGTGGCAGGTGTGCAATCTGATGGTATCACATTTCTTGGAGTACTCAAAGCTTGTAGCCACGCAGGGTTTTTTTTTTTTTTTTTTTTTTTTAGTGAGAGCTACGCAGGGTTGGCCGATGAAGTATCGGGCTACTTTGCAAGAATGCAAAAACTTTGTGGGTTGGAAACAAGTAGCAATCACTATTCATGTTCAGTGTATGTCTTAAGCAGAAGTGGGAGGTTACGTGATGCTTATGACATTTTAAAGGACATGCCAGTTGAGGTGACTGCAAGAACATGGGGCCGGACTTATGGGGAAGTGGAGCTTCGAGGGATTGCATTTGTTAATCACGATACTGTCCATGATTTTAAAAAATAATCCAACGTACATTATTTAGGATTACGGCTTTTAGGACTGCACCGGGGTTGACAGTCGACTCATGTAAGAAGGAGTTGTGAAAGTGCCAACAAGCTCGTTAGCGGGTAATGGGGATCTAATCACAATTTGGAGTTCAGAAGGAATGCCAAAAAGATGTCATGGTGCAAGAGGATCGCAACTGTGGGGTCTAAGAAAAGTCATCAAATGTGATTATGTAATTATTTGATTTAAATGACAAATTGGGAAGAGAAATTATTTTCCAGAATAAAAATTTTGTGCAGTTACCGTGTTTCTGTTCCGGGAACAGAAATTTTATGCAGTTACCAAACGCATTCTGATTCTCTAAAACTCATCGAGGGAACAGAATAAAAAAATTGATTCTTATCATAATCTTTTTTTTTTTAAACAGAAACGTTGCCAAACAGTCCCTTAGTAGCCTCGTCTGTCAAAATGATTTTTCCCCCTTAAGTTTTCTTGTGGCTCGTCGATCTTATAATTTGTACCAATTATGAACATTCAATTTAATGAATTCATTAATAGAGGCATTACCGCACAGATCAAACCCATGTTTTATTCATTGTAACACATGGTTTTTTATTTTTATTTTTAGATTACACTAATCTTAGATATATTTCTAATGCTTTTCTCCCGGTGTTTTGCATGATAATTTTTTTTTATCATGGAAGTAAACAATTTCTTCTCTGTAGACACTGTTTGTAAATATAGTGAACAAATGGGTACAAATGAAATCAGATTCTGAGGCGTGATTACACTCTCTTTAAGGAATTATTTGCTCCACAACGTTGCTAATGGTTACCGAAAAAATCATCTAGGATACAGCAGAGTCTCTGAATGAGAATATCATATAGCAATTCTAATATTTTTACAAGGAATCTCAAAGCGAAACAATTGGAAAAGAAGACTTTATCTCTTTGGAAAGAAACGAAAATATGAAACTTGAAGGTTAGAATATTGAACAGAATCGCTCAATATATAATAGCGAAAAGAACACAACTTTTCATGCTATTCCGAATAAAACACAACTTTTCGTGTCTAATAAAACACAACTTCTCATGTCTAAAAAAAACTGTAATTCGGACACAATTTTTCATGTAAAAAAACCGTTAATTCGGACATAACTCTTCATGTCCAAAACTGTTAATTCGGACACAACTCTTCATGTCCAAAAACTGTCATGTTTGAAAAATTGCAATCATTGGACATAATTAATTAATTAAAAATTTGAAATTATATTAAAATATGAATAATAATTGTTATTTAGTGCCAATTCTGATCTGCGAACGCGCAAAGTACTAAGGCTACCTTTGGTCGTCCGGATTTCTACTTAGGATAGGATTGGATCAGATAGGATAAGAAATCCAAGAATTTTACCATATCCTATCTATTATTTAGTGAACTGCGGATATAAAGTCGGATAAGTAGAGGTAAGGCGTAACTGAGATTGATTCTGTTTTGCTGAAACATTGTAATGCTTTAGAAATTGTTTAGTTGTCTTGTCGAAGTTGAAGATGCACTCATGCAGGTCATCCAAGAGAGCTACCATAAAAGTCGATGATTAACCTTGAATTCTTCATGACATGTCGAGACTCATTTTCAATGTTGGAAAGGTTCAAGCGATTAAAGAACATCCGGATCTATCTCACCCCCTCCCCTAGGTTATTTTTATCCAGACTATATCCCATTTATCCTATCATAGATATCTACCAAATACAGGATGAGATAAAACATATCCGATCCTGGTTTTTATCCCGACAACCAAACGCAGCCTAAGCGCACCTAATAATCAGGCACATACACAGGTAAAGTGGAGTGTAGCTCACTTGCCCATTTCTTTATTTGAACGACTATAATAGCCTTTCACTTATAAAGTGTCTTACACTTTTCTATCTTTCCTACGTGGAACAAGGAAAATGCACTTTTGTTTGTTTAACAAACAAACATCAACAAACACTGGACAGTGTTGGTAAATAAATGAGATAGGATGTTGTTTATCTAAGCAAAAATGAAGAAATAGTCCACATCACGCCGTTATCGTGGCACATAGGACGATCAACGATAATTAGACTGACACGTCACTTAAATCAAGCGAAACTTGGTGTACAAGTTTTTAAAGTAACCGACTTTTCTTTGACACACTTTTAAATAAAACCACATTACTCAGTAAACAGATTTTTACAATAACATTTACCGCATGATCGTATGAGGTCCACTGTCAGTATAAATAAGTTTTACACATTCACCATTGGATAAATGACATGTATACTTAGAAATAGTTGTATAAGCGAATTTATCCACGTATTATCCACCCAATAATGAGCCTGGATGCTTCTTTTCATTCTCTCACTGATTTGTTTCTATAATTGTGTTCAGCCTGTTAATTCTGTCCTTATCAGTTTCATGTTCCAACCGTCGAGCATCTGCCATTAACGATTGTGTGATTTGTCGTTAGTGAATAGTCAGATGAACTTGGCATTTGATAATTAGCGAGATTTGCCTTTAGATCTCATCTCACTGACACGATCTTTTGCGCCATCCTGTCAAAGGACCTCCCACAACGGACTTGACATTTGCGATCAGATCGTGCTTAATATTCAATTTTTGTTAATAGTGGGACTTAACGATCTAATCTCTGATTTCAATATTTATAAATTGACTAATTTCCGATGCACTTATTAAAATTAACACAGTGAAAATTTTCTTTACTGTGCACGACTTTTAAATATTTCTTGGACACGAAAATCCATGAGATATTAGGTGATAAATAGGATTGAGGGCACCTAAATTTTGGCGATCTCATTCAGGCATAGAAAATGAGGAATCGATCCAACCCTTAAATAAATATATTGCTAAATTCATATGCATATTAGGAGCATGTCATTTGTAGTAATAAGCCCACGTAAATTGCATTATAATTGGACTGCGTTAAGTAAGGATACTCTGAACTTAATTGGATTATCTAGACTACGCCCAAGAGATTACAAAATTCGGCCAAGCACATAGTAGCCGAAATTTCACATATGGGATGCACACGAGGGAAGTCAAATTACGAAAGATTTTGTTATTTAATTAAATTGAAGAATAATAAAGCATATTGAGCTCAAAATTTCGGTTATTGGCTAGGGAATGAAACAGTTATCTTTGTCATACCTTGAATTTATCACTCAATTTCTTTGTTTCAATTTATGAAAGGCATATGCCATGAAAAGCCCATATCACACAACTTCGAAGTTGCTGCCCATCGCCTTTCTTGGCCTTGTCGGTTGTCGCTAGACCTGTCAAACGAGTGAATTGGGTCGAGTCGTAAATGGTCCGACCCAAATTGACCCATTAACCTATTTATGACTTATTTATGCGTAGTGCAAATTTCTTGACCCATACCTGACCCGGCCCATACCCAACCCATATCCGACCCGACCCATATACTAAAACACGTCTAAATTTAATCCAATATATTTATTAAAAAAATTATAGTACTAAATAATTGTGGACAATTTTTATATATCTTATATTTTTATATAATTTAAAAAAACTGATTTTTTTTATTTTTATTTCTTTTTAAAATTTGATATTTGTTTTTATAGGCGATGGCCGCCCGACCCTCACTGATTACAGGCGAGAAAAACATGTGTGTTCCGATTTCTATATTGCGGTATACCAATGAAGCTAGTGATCGGGGCCTCTCGGGCTCGGCCCAGAAGCCAGGTGCTCGAACCAGCAATCCATGGTGTATCTCGACCTCTCGTAAGCAGCTGATGGGTACATCGTGAGGTTGTTTTCCCTCGCGAAATCCTCCGGCAAAGCCCGCGCTGCCTCTATCCCGAAATGGCTCGCAACGGCCGCGAATTGATGAGGACATAGAGAGACCATGTTTGTTGTGCATTCTGATTTAGACAGATCAGAAACATTGTCGATAATTTCGATGTGTTTTCAGCAAGTCAGGACTTAAGTTGAGGAACATTCGAGAAAGCACGGTCTCACACAGAAAATAACATTGTCATTCTCGCCTCTTTCACTCTGGCATTCAATAGACACAGCTTTTTCACATGGAATTTTGTTGAATTAAGGATAACCAAAAGGATGAACCAAGAACATCCCTAGTTAAATCGGGACAACGTTGGACCAAGAGGGAAGTGAACCAACCTATAACAAACGATCACTTTGCTTGTACGTTGCTTCTTTATTCTTCATAGTTCATTAGCGAATGACCGAGTCAACATTGAGCACATGGACTTCATCCAGGCATATGAAACACGATTTGCTGAACTATCACCATATTGCAGATTACGGGGCATAAAACTACACATTCACAGCGACGTTTAATAAACATGTCTAGGACTATAGTGTCTGTCCATTGAACGGAGTACATGAGCAGAGACAATTAGAGTCAATTCGGCATGACTTCGGGGTCTTTGGCCTCTCCTATGATTCACGTGGACTCTCCTCTTGAATTAATCCTCCATGCGCCCGAGGCCGATCACCACGAAGATGACCAACATTAGCATGTCTTGATAATATGGGTTAAAACTGGTCGGGTCAGGTATGGGTCAGTTGCGGGTCGAGTCGGGTATGAGTCATTAAATATGGGTCAAAACGGGTTAGATGGGTCAATATGGGTCGGACCATATTAGACCCGATCCACCCATTTGACACCCCTAGCTATTTCAGACATTTCATCGGACAAGCGATGTGCATTCGGTTGGAGAACAAGACGAGACAGTAATGGATTTGGATATAAGACTAGACTTAGACTAGATCAACGCAGGACATTCATGGTAGGGAAATAGTTTCAAACGCAACCAATCCTAATCTTAGCAGAGAAGAGGACTGTCGGTCTCTTCCTTATAAGAATTAAGAACTAAGCACGGAATGCTACCTTATCCATGAAGCAAGTTCTAGCCGCAATCGGTGTAAAGAAGTTCCTGGAGGTATTGCCACTGACGATCGGAGCCGATGACGGGGGGAGGAACCTGCTTTGGGCTGCTGTGCCTGACGTGGAGCTTCAACGTTCAGAGAGGGAGAGAGAAAGGGGGCCGGACTCCACCCTCATGGGCTTTGGGCTGCTGTACCTGATGGGCTTAAGTTTTCCGGTTAGATTGATGGGCGAATTAGACTAAATAGATGGGCTGAAGCAAGTGGGTTTGGGTCAGTCTATGGTCTGAGCTGTCTCAGCAGTGCTTGTGGATGGTGATGAGCTCTCTTTTCATTGATGTATTTATTTATTTTTATTATTTTATTATTTTACTATTATTGTTCTTTTTTTCTGCTTTTACAAAAAATATGAACGCTTAGTTTGTCGGCAAAATTTCAGGTTTCAACAGTGAGCAATTCGTCTGGTCATAAGAAGTTGAAACTTTAGGAGATCCCAGATTTGATTATTTGCGAGAACATTCACAAAAGAGGTCAGGTGAATCATCAGGGGCTCCCCGGAGTACTGAAGGAAAAGGGAGAAGTAGCCAAGAAGGTCAAAACCAGAATTGTGGTAGATCAAAGTCCTGATGGAGAAACAAATGGAGACCTCGCGCTGAAATATTTGCTGGAACAGCGAAAACAAGGGCCATTTAAAACGAAATTGCAAAACCCCAAAGAAGAAAAATCGAAATTAAGATCGAAATTAAAAGGAGGATGAATTTGTAAATGCAACCGTTGAAGAGATATTTGTCTAAGACGCCCTATTTTGAGCTTTTGTAGTGCGATTTTGTCTTGAATTCTAGACTCTAGTGTGTTGTTTCTCCCAACTTCATGCAGAGAATTAAAGCACCACTATGTTCCTAGAAAGTTTGAAAAGGTTTATCTTACTATATGGACGTTTGTATATAATGGCGAAGGGTAACGTTCACTTAAGACTGCCGATGGAACTTGATGGAAGTTGCATGATGTCAAATATGTTCCTAGCCTAAAAAGAGATCTTGTCTATAAAGGTGAATTAGACGGCATAGGTATATAACCGTTATTGGCTATGGCTTGTTAAAGATTATTATAGGTGCTATGATTGTAGCATAGGGAACAAAGTTGGGAACATCGTACATGACTGAATGCAATAGAAAAATAGTACAAGTTGCTAACCCAAGGCTGATTCCAAATTGTGGCACCACACGTTTGGACACATGAGTGAAAAGGCATTGGGGATGTTAGCATCCAAGGGAAACTGCTTGATGTGAGGATCGGATATTGGTCTAAGTGAGGACTATTATCTGGGTAAGTAGAAACATGTCCCTTTTTTTTTTTTTCGAACAATAGAAAAAACCCCAAAAAAGGAAAGTTAGTATCGGTGCATATAGATGTCTGGGGGCTAACCAATGTCCATTACCTTGGAAACTCACATTACTACGTCACGCTCATTGACGACTTCCCATGGAACTATTGAATTTATTTACTAAAAAACAAAATTGATGAGTTTGCCACTTGTAATCGGTGGAAATCTGAAGTGGAGAGAATGAGACCAATCTAGAGATTAAATGTCTAATTCTGACGATGGAAGTTTGCATGATGGCATGGAGTTCAAGGATTTTGTGCTGAGGATGTAACTAGAATGACAAGAACAGCTCCCAACAGGCCATGACAAAGCGCAGACCTGAAGGAGTGTGCAAGAAGTATGATAAGAAAGCAAATAAAAGTTGGTAAACTATAATAAGTTGGAAATTCAAAGCAAATTGGCAAAAAGAATTAGTAACTTCATAAAATTATTTATTAGTTACCAACAAATTATTAGAAAATCAAGTGATTTGCAGTTCTCTTGACCAATGTTTACCAACTCTGAAATTTTTTTACCAGCACGGATGAACAACCCTTTTTTCGAAAACTGGCCAGAGAAATCGTCCTTGATTCGGTCCATTTTATCAGATCGCACATAGGTGCTCTTTATTTCTATCCTTCAAGATTGTTTGCCACTTTCTATTTTATTAGATCAATGTGCTTCATTTAAAGACTAGTGTTAAAAAAATGTTTTGAAGAGTTCAAATTTCATCTTCCCCTGATTTATTTCTTAGTATTCAGTAGGCTTGTCAAATGGGTGGGTCGCGTCGAAAATGGTCCAACCTATATTGACCAATTCAATCCGTTTTGTCATATTTCCATGCAATACAAATTTAGCGATCTATACCCGACCCGACATGTACCCATATAGTTAAAACACTTCAATATAAAATCTGTTGACTGGAGGATGGGGGTCGGCCACCGGCCGCCCACTGCCGCTCACCCCACTGCCTGCCGCCGCCGCCTGGTCACTAGATGCAAGCTTGTAATGTGTATAGGTCGGCTCGAAGCCTCCGATTGAGTTTTGTTCGCTCTTCTGTTTGGGTCGGAGAATAAAGGACATTGGCTGAACTAAACTAGGGAATTGTGAACTGTTGACA
Organism: Lenwebbia sp. NSW1173648; assembly: GCA_029784005.1. Taxonomy (NCBI): domain Eukaryota; kingdom Viridiplantae; phylum Streptophyta; class Magnoliopsida; order Myrtales; family Myrtaceae; genus Lenwebbia; species Lenwebbia sp. NSW1173648. The sequence continues at coordinate 23,746,393 of JARCGZ010000009.1, read as the reverse complement.
CCTAAATTTTGACTTCCTTTTTTTATTCATGAATTTTGCATAAAAATTTAGGGGCTAACCTTAGTCCCTTGAAAAAATATTTTCATATAGTTTGTATTTTAATTTTCCGCATGCATAATTTGCATTGGTTCAGATTGGCAGTGGTGAATGGAGCTAAATTGACACGCGGTGAATGGGAGCCATTTAAAAATTTCGGCTAGCAAGGAGGCCTCATGTGCCGAAAATTCTGATGAAGAATGTCTTAATTAGCTTAATTTGGACTTCATTCAGCCCGTTGTTGAAGCTTAATTTGGAAAAGACTATAAGACCTAATTCAAGCCCATGGTGGAAAGTGCTTAATTAAAATGCCAAGTTTGAAAATTGATTTATTAAAAGAAAACTTGGGCCATAATTCAGAAAATTGCAACCTTAAATCTGTCCTTATAAATATGTATGTTAGGGTTCATGGAAGAGGAGGCCAATTCAATTAAACACACGGCAGAAAAGTTGAGAGAGGGAAGGAGAGTCCGCGAGAGAGATTGAGGAAAGGAGGGAGAAGAGAGAAGTCCCAATGGCGGCCAATCCTTTGCTGGACTCACTGGGGTCACAACCCCCACCACAGACGTCGACAAGTGAGAAGGACACGGCCACAAGGAGCAGTCGGCAATTCTACTTTTGAGGCCACCAAAACTGAGAACACACGGCCATAGATTGAAAAATCACGTAAGAAAGGGACAGACGGCTAGAGAGAAGGAAACCAGAAGAATTCCTATTTCTTGTTTGAGATTGGTGAATCTCTAGGGGCTAGACCACTTCTTCAACGCTGGTGTTCAAAGGAGGAGACTGGCCATCATGAACATCTATCACAGAGACACAAAGAAGAATTGAGACACGCAAGAGGGAAGGAGGTCCCTATCCCGTGCTTGTCGTTTTCTTTACTGCAGGTTCGGTTTCTTCTATTTTTTGCAGGTCTGGTCGTGCGCCTTCCAGAGGAGTACAGGAAATTCAGCCGCGAAGGTGAATCGTGGCTATCTGCAGCCACGTAAAACATATCTGAGTCTCTTTCGCTGAGAGCCGTCGACCAACGAATCACCACCGCGAGACACCATGTCGTCAACATTCCCAAGCGCCTGATCGTCGTCCAGCATCTCGTTGCGACAGAACCGGGTTGTTTTTCCTCCTATTAAACTATTTCGTTTCATATTTCTGGTTCTACTTCGTCCTTATGTTGTGTTCGCGGTCAAATCAATGTTGACTGAGCAGAACAGAATAACACTTTGGAGCCTTTTCCATGTGCAAGCTCACGCATATGTTCTTACATTTCACATGCATGATATATAGTTAAAGACTAAAGGAAACTCCACAATTTGGTGAGGATCCGACAAGCAAGAGAGAAGATTCACACTCTGGCATTCACAAGAGTGGGCTCTTCGTCTCGTCCAATCCATAGGGAAGAGCTCCTTTTTCTCGGTCAAAGGAACCCACGTGAAAGAATGTCGTAGAAAAAGGAGAAGGGAGTTGCGTTCTTCCTGGGCTTGCTCATATTCACAGTCCCTCGATGACCAATCTCTAGTCAGAAGTTTCGTCTGTGGAATCCTCGAGCCCAGATCAGCAAAAGTCCTCCACAAGTTTCTGTTCTTTGCAGGTCATTTTCGAGCTCCACGGCAAACGCCACCTGCGAGTCTGGTCATCCCCTCCGCGTGCCTTCAAGATCCCAAGCCGATCTGTCGAGGTTCAAATTTGGAAAGTTCATCCGTAAATTAGGTAAATTTCTTATGTTGAACGATTTGAAATATTTCATTACCTATTTTCAGCTATATTGTTATCTAACGAAATCACTTTGAGCCGCAAGTAATCAATTAGGAAAATCTTTTTCCTAATTCGCAACCGCACATGTGGATTTAATTTTATCTATAAGGCGTTAGATAAAATTATTTTCATAGCGGGTATTTCGGATTTTATTTTTGATCTATAAGGCTTTAGATAAAAAATTGATTCAAAAGAAATCGCGAAAATATTCAAGTTGATTTATTTGCTTTTCTTATTTGAATTGATTTGACATGGATCGTTATCTTTGCATATCTGACTGCGTGATTTAAAATTCTAAAGATATTGCATAAAGATAATTGCTGCATATAGAATAGATTTGCATATCACTTTAGGTAGATTGCATATTTAATTCTTAGAGTAGGATTTTCTAGATAATTTGCCATCTAGATAAACATTGCATTTTAAGATAGAGTTTGAACATTTAGGTAAGTTTGCATGTTTAAGATAGTCCATTCTAGATAGGATACGATTAGGATACATTTCACGCATAATCTAGGTCAAAATAACCATTTTCATGAGGTGTTTTATTTTAGGTCTTCATCAAATCCGAAAATCATAAAAAATGTCATCATGCATTATATGTCACATTTGCCATGTCATTTAGAGTCGCATGTTTAGGTTAATTAATTAATTCATCATGTAGAATGCATGCTAGGATTTACTTAATTTTAATTGCATGTCACATAGAGTTAGTCTAGTAGTTTAATTAAATTCATATGCATGGTTAGGATAGTTTGCATTACTTATGTCATTGTATTTAGATTAGAATTCATGCATTGCATATGGATTAAATTTCATATAAAAAGCGAAAATCCAAAAGGGAGAATAAATTGTCTAGCGCATGCCCCTTGATATTTATCTTGAGTGCTGAGTGTTTAATTTAATTGTTTGAGCTCCTGTTTGATAACCTTTGTTAGTGACTTAGGTTAAAATCGATTAAAACTTCCTGATCAAATGTTTTCATGAAATAAAATGGTATCGAAAGGGCGTTAGAGTAATCTAGCGTAATCAAGTCCTCGGACTCACTATCTCTGGTTCGTATGAATAAAATATTACTTCTGCTATTTTATTTAGGTTCTAATTTACCTACCATAAATGATTAGTGGCGACTCCAATATAAAAAACTTTTGCATATTAATTATTTAACCATAAGTTGCGAATTGGTAGAGTTTGGAAGAACTCGAGCTAGATTAGTTACTTTAATTAACTCGGTAATCCAGCCCAAAACTGAATTTTAGGTTGCGACATGAACAAAAAGTAAAGAAAGGTCGCAAGCATGAGGGCATAAGATGCCCGCGGACGAAAGAGCCACCACGAGGGAGAGATGTGAGGACGGCGACGAAGAAAGTGATGGAGGAAAGGGGAGGGACATTTGGATCAGCTTCTCGGTCACGAGACAAAACAGTTCAAGCGAGATCGTTCATCAGTGTCATCATCTTCACAATCACTACTCGACAGACAGAATATGATGTGTTTTGTCCTCCTACTAAGTTTTTTGTGTGTTTACATTCTTTGATTTGTTTTTATCATTCGAGTTTAGGGTAGGGCAAGGAATTGGCACTTTGGGCGTGACGTGTGATGCATAAAGGCCGGCTCAGAGCCTCCGATTGAGTTTTGTTCGCTCTTCTATTTGGCTTGGAGAAAGAAGGAAATTGAGGCTGAACTGAACTAGGGTTTTGTGCACAAAAATTCAAGAAAGGTCGCAAGCATGAGGTCATCGCTTATCAAGATGTCACCCGGCGGCGGCGGCTGGTGGGCGGTGTGATGTCCCATACCGCTACATAACATGGGAAGGCTTTCTAACCATGCTTTCTTATTTAATTTTTTCTTTATACAAATGGCGCATGTGGAAGCTTTAGATAAACACAAAAAAGAAAGCCATAGAAATATGATACAAGTGCATATCAATCAATACCCTAACAGTTTGGCAGATACCTAATGAGGGTTATGGCCTTATAAGTTTCCACTATTCAGACAATATACATTAATGAAAGTACAACAACCAGATTATTTTATTTTCACGTATATACATCAAACAACTTCTAATGAAATAGCTCTTTACAAAAGTTCAAATTGACATTTTGGGAGGATTTACAGAGGAAGGTAAACTACTCCAGAGTACCTAATTACCGTCAATCATTGTCTTCATCTGTCCGACCATTGTCTCTTATTTTCAGGGGTCGTTTACGGAGTCTTCTGACTTTAATCCTTCCTTAAGTTCTAAACTGCTTGTTACACCCCCACTTCCCGGGTGGTGGGGATCTATAGGACCTATCCATATGCCTATGCCTCGTTCCTATACGACTTTGAATTCAAAGACAACCACTCCATCAGGCAGCCCTTCATCCACATATACCCTCGAGTGAATAACTCTAAACTTCCTCATTCCTGGCCTGTCGGGAAAGTTCTTTAGGATCTCCTCTATTGAGCGGGTTATTCTTAACGGTTTGCCGCACAGGCGTCGTCGTACGATAGTTGGTGTCTCCGACATTCTATTATATTGAAAAGGTTGTTTCAACAAGGGGTGAGTATAACTCAGTAAGAAGATTCATAAGCCGAACGACTAATCAATCCATAGATTCATTATATTGTAACTGGAGCAATTATTTTTAGATATATATATATATATATATAGAGTTGATTACGACGATTTTACCACAAATCCATCGTTCAGCCAAAGATTATCATAATAGCAACAAGACAAATCACAGAGTTCACAATAGCGAAATATAGATAGGTTAGCAATAAGGATTAGAGATCCGCTTGCCTTAATTTTCGAATTCAAAAAACGGAAGGACGAACGACGAATGAATGATCTGAGGATCGTTCTTGAGCTTCCACCTAGATGTACGACCACTGGGCGGCACCGATGGTCGGCTTGAGGTGGATGGCGGCGCGGCGCGGTGCAGCAGTGGTATGGTGGCACAACATGGTAGCGTCGGTGGCGACGTGGTGATGGGGCAAGGGGTTCGGCCTTGGTGAATGGCTAGAGGATCAACGATCGAGAGAAGAGGGAAAGGCTACCGTTCTTTCAAAAATGAAACGACGAAAGAGCTATTTATAGAAAAAGAAGATGGCGACGAGTCAGCACCCGAAGAACCGTGAGGTGACACGTATCACGTCTGGGACACGTGTCACTTGCCTCGCCCGCATGTGTGACACGTGCCCAGCCACGAGTCGCGCACGCGCCCTGCCACGTGTCCACGTGCAGCCATTTGCCCAATTCTGTCCCCTTTATCCCGGTTTTGCACATATTTGACCCGATAGGATCCTAACTTAAACACATAATGTTCCCCAAATATAACTTCGGGCCAATATAGTTCTTCTAAATTCAATTAGGACTAATCTAGGCCCGTTAAACACTAACCTGCTATTATCTTAAGCAGGTGAAATCTTTGGGATGTTACAATTCTCCCCACCTTAGGAAATTTCATCCTCGAAATTTTGATCTCGTTCTTTTCTAAGGTAAGGGTCATATTATACTAAAATATATGGCCTACTACGCTTCACTGCATACTCTGATCTCAATTGCCACATCCTGCAATCTTAACCTATTGCGAGGGTCATCATCGGCTCTAATTATTTCATCAGCAATCTGGCAATACTATCATGCCACTCATGATTCGCCAAATCGATTGGCATTAATAACGAACTCATCAATATTCAACATCTAGGCAGATCATTCATTACTTAGGACGTGATACGTCTCTGCCAAACACGATGCCGGTTCCATATGCCAGACCTGTGGTTTCGTTGGTTACGTTCGTAAAATCATCCCTCACATAGATGGGATCTTCTCCGGAATCATCCTTAGAAGGAATAAGATATATCCTCTTTGTCTTATTACGGAGGCATTATCCTCTCCGACCTACTGCGAAGGTATCTCAACAAACAAAACTTACATCAACTAACCATCAGGCTTCTCGGGCATATCTTGCTAATGACATCTCAATTCATCATAATACTTGTATTTTAACACTAGAGTTGCAATGATATGTTTATGCAGTTTCAAGCATATTTAAGTAAGATTCTCAGGAAAAACAATTTCAACCCGAAATTAATGCAACTCAACTTTTGGAAACTAGATGGTTTTAAAACACAAATCATCTCGAATTTGAAATCGTTTCGATCCAAAATCGATAACGTTTCGAAGTTTGAAAAAACTTTAGGTTTGGATAATTCAACTCAAATTTTCGAATTCGTCTCGATACAAAATCGAGAACGAGTCAGACTTAACACAACACCTATACCCACTTTTTCAATGCATGACTTGGTTCATTCCTGACCCCATCGCCATCTTAGAAGCCTACCATGAGCCACACCTTGTTCCAGCCTCTCTACTCCGGCGATCACTCCTCGCTCTCATCAGACCAGGTCGTTACAGGCCCACTAGCCTTCGCCTGGTTCGTCCCCAAGTTACATATTTACGAAGAGAGTCCCGTTCAACACGTCTCATACCATGTCTCACTACAGTTTATAGGTATCCCGTACAGCTCGTCCCATCCCAAGTTGACAGTTATTCAAGTCCAATATAAAACAATGATATGATTATGCATGCATATTTTCAAAACTCAATAGTTTTAATGCAATAATTCCGTGCTACGCATGTTACAATTTCAGACTTGAAATAGGTATGGATCCATTACTTAAACTTAACTAAAACCGGTGAGCGACCATCAAGATTCAAAGATCATCAGTCTAGAATTCATCTATAACATTTTTTCTCGATCGCTTTTCATATCAATTCTATGATATTCAACAAAATCAATATCTAAACCTCCACATATCATCACACAATCTAGTCCTATAATCCACAAAATCAACACTTCATTGTAATTCCATATCCACTATCAGTTCTAATCATCGAACCCAACGATTCAAGCTTAAGGTAAATTCCAATAACTTCGTCTACCATATCGTCCAATTTTCCAGTTGATCACCCTGCTATATCCACAAATAGTCATACTAATCATCAAACTTAAGCGGTGATCAACATAGTCTCTTAACTAATAAGTAGCATATGCTACTATTAATCCCTAACAGTCACAATCACATGCACTTGTAAATTTCAACGCGTACGTGCCTATCAAACACTTCATCCACTAACGCACCTTATCTCTCCATGAACTACTCTGATACCATTATATTATGTGACGTCCCATACCGCCACATAACATGGGAAGGCTTTCTAACCACGCTTTCTTCTTTAATCTTTTCTTTATACAAATGGCGCATGCGAAAGCTTTAGATAAACACAAAATGGACAGCCATAGAAATATGATCCAAGTGCATATCAATCAATACCCTGACAGTTTGGCAAACACCTAACGAGGGTTATAGCCTTATCAGGTTCCACTATTCAGACAATATACATTCATGAAAGTACAAAAAACCAGATTATTTTATTTTCACGTATATACATCAAACGACTTCTAATGAAATAGCTCTTTACAAAAGTTCAAATTGACAGTTTGGGAGGATTTATAGAGGAAGGTAAACTGCTCCAGAGTACCTAATTACAGTCAATCATTGTCTTCATCTGTCCGACCATTGTCTCTTATTTCAGGGGCCGTTTACGGAGTCTTCTGACTCAAAGCCTTCCTTAAGTTCTAAACTGCTTGTTACACCCCCACTTTTCAGGTGGTGGGGATCTATAGGGCCTATCCATATGCCTATGCCTCGTTCGTATACGACTTTGAATTTAAAGACAACCGCTCCATCAGGCGGCCCTTCGTCCACATATACCCTCGAGTAAATAACTCTAAACTTCCTCGTTCCAAGCCTGTCGGGAAAGTTCTTTAGGATCTCCTCTATTGAGCGGGTTATTCTTAATAGTTTGCCGCACAGGCGTCGTCGTACAATAGTTGGTGTCTCCGACATTCTGTTATACTGAAAATGTGGTTTCAATAAGGGGTGAGTATAACTCAGCAAGAAGATTCCTAAGCCGAACGACCAATCAATCCATAGATTCATTATATTGTAAGCGGAGCAATCATTTTCAGATATATATATACACACACACACGCGCGCGTTATAGTTGATTACGACGATTTTACCACAAATTCATCGTTCAGCCAAAGATTATCATAATAGCAACAAGACAGATCACAGAGTTCACAATAGCGAAATATAGATAGGCTAGCAATAAGGATTAGAGATCCGCTTGCCTTAATTTTCGAATTCAAGAAACGGAAGGACGAACGATGAATGAATGATCTGAGGATCGTTCTTGAGCTTCCACCTGGACGTGCGACCACTGGGCGGCATTGATAGTCGGCTTGAGGTGGACGGCGGCGCAGTGCGGTGCGGCGGTGGTATGGCGGCACGGTGCGGCAGCGTCGGTGGCGGCGCGATGATGGGGCAAGGGGTTCGGCCTTGGTGAATGGCGAGAGGATCAACGATCGAGAGACGAGGGAAAGGCTACCGTTCTTTCGAAAATGAAACGGCGAAAGAGCTATTTAAAGAAAAAGAAGACGGCAACGAGTCAGCGCCCGAAGAATTGTGAGGTGACATGTGTCACGTTCGGGACACGTGTCACTTGCCTCGCCCATATGCGCGCCACGTGGCGTGCACGCATTCTTCCACGTGTCCAGCCCGCTGCCACGTATCGACACGTGGTCCTCACGTGTCCACGTGAGAGCCATTTGCCCAATTCTATCCCCTTTGTCCCGATTTTGCACATATTTAACCCGATAGGATCCTAACTTTAACACATAATGTTCCCCAAATATAACTTCGGGTCAATATAGTTCTTCTAAATTCAATTAGGACTAATCTAGGTCCATTAAACACTAACCTGCTATTATCTTAAGCAGGTGAAATCTTCGGGACTGTACAAGCGGGGGATGGCAGGCGATCAGCGACCGGACAATTAATTTGGTTTGTAAAAGAAAGAAATAAAGAAAATTAAAAATATCAAAAATTAAACAAAACATAAAATATAAAAACTGTTCAAGATGCACATGAATGGGTTACTCAACTAATAATCTTTATAAACTAAATGGATTGTAAATGAGTTAAAATATAAGTTTGTCTTTAAACCCATTTACAACCTGCATATCATTAAGTTTACAACTCAAACCCATTAACAACTCATTTATTAAAACTTGACTAACCTATATTTGACTCATCTCATTGAATATGGATTAAAATATGAATTTTCAACCCATTTTGACACCTCTAGTACTTAGTATGGAACCAGCAAACTAGTAGGCTCCAATGCCCATGGTGGCCAGCCAACGATGATGATGGCTGCCAACGTGTCAGATTGGAGGAAAATTATCTAAAAATTCCTAAACTTATTGCATGTTTGCCAATTTAGTCCTAACTCTTTTAATTTTACCAACAGAGTCTTAAATATTTTGACGTTTTGCCAATTGAGTCCATCCGGTCAATTTTGGCCAGAAATTGATGACGTGGATGTCGACCATCCTATGTGGCACGGCCGACGCTGACGCGAATATTTTTTTAATAATTTTATGAATTTTATTTTTACTTTATTTGTTTTATTTTTATTTTTTCTTTCCTTCTTTACATTTGCTTTATCGTGGCCGCCGAGGGTCACCGACCCCTCATTGGGAACTGGATGACGGCCACCGGGCCATTGCCGGCAGCACGTGAGGCCATCGTGGCCGCCCCCGTGATGGTCTGGGCTAGGCTGGCGTCACCCGGGGCCGCGATGGCCTCGCCCAGAATTGGGCGAGGATCGCGACCCTCGCCGGCCACGGTAAAGAAAAAGTAAAGAAGAAAATAAAAAAAGAAAAATAAATATAAAACAAAAATGAAGAAAAAAAATTAGAAAATATATTAACAATTGTCAACATCATACCGGTCGTGTCAAGTAGAATGTTCGGCGTCCACGTCAACGATTTTCGGTTAGACTCAATCGGAAAAATTTAAAAAGGTATATGACTGAATTGACACAAGTGAAATACATTTAGGATTTTTGGATAATTTTCCCGTTAAATTGGTGATTGATGATTTTGGCCGTTGAGCTCTAAATTGCAACAAGTTTTGCAAACTACCCTCCATATTGCTTCGAGTCCGTGGATTCTAGTAAATAGTTTACCGTTGACCAGGATAATATTTCTTAACGATGAGTTTTCCTTGCCGTCTAACTTTGCCATTAGATAGGGCAACTTTTTCCGCCTACTCCATTGATTTCCTTATTGCACCAAATATTTCCATCTTCTACGCAACACCCAAAACGTTGTTTTTTTTTTTGTCTTACTTCCATAAACAAACAATATCCGTGGAAAAAGGACTGATTTTTCTTTAACAAGTCGTGTCAAGCACAACGCTGTCACTCATGGTTCGGCATCAAGACTTTTCAAATTGTCTCCTCATTTCTTCTTTACCAAGTTGTGTCAGGATTAACGACGAAAACCCACGCAAATTATTACATTGAAATTCTACACAAAAAATTAGGACTAAATTGATAAAGAAAAAAAGTTTAAATTTAAATTGATATTCATATAATAAATTTAGGACTGATTAGATAATATCTTCTTTTAAATTATTTTAATTTGAGATGATAATTTCTTTTCTTTTTCAGTTCTTATTACGGAGTAACTTTTAATCGTAAGTCGTAACCTAAATAAAATTCATGATTATGTGAAAACAAAGATATTTGATTGCACGGATGAGCGAGTCCCATATTGCTGCGCATTGACCCACATGACATGATGAAGTCCTTATTATCATTTCCACGAATCCTAGGCAGCCCACATGCCAATATTTCCCGGGCTTTGCTTTTCTTCCTGCGATGGACAACTGAGATGTGATTCTCGAAGCAACAAATAAAAAATATATTGCGTGGTCAAAAGCCAACCGGCCGATCATGACCATTTGCTTTTATGATAATTGCCGTGTGCTCATCCCGATTATTCCGCTTGACGTTATATCATGGATGTGAGACTTTTGCCTAATAACCTCGAACGTGCACCTTAACAACAAATCTTCTTCTAATGTGTGGGTCATATGCCTTAGGCCTTCTCCTCCTCAATATAAGTATCCTTCCGCACCGATATTACGTCAACTGCGAGAATCTCCAACTTGGCTCGCCAAGTTTGGCAAAAGTCGAATCGACATCTACACTTTATAATCCAACTCAATTGCCTTGGCCTAGCCAACCTTACCGGAGAGAGCACACCATCCTTCACCTCAATTAGGGAGTCACATCCAATATTTTCCTTCATTGAGATATCCACCAGTAATGATACGTATAGAGAGTGAGCCACCAATCAACCATCGACTCTAACACCACGAGTTGGGCCATTGCAATAGAAGCCCAACACCTTTAACCGTTAAATTCACCAAGAAAAAACCTAAGTCTAAAGCAGTTACTGTATCCAATTGGACTCACCTTTACTCAAAAACTAAAATCAATGTGTTATCAACCAATTAGGATATATTAACTACTCCACATTACACTACATTTCCATTGTAGGATCCTCCCACGAGTTGTTTAACAAAATAGATAGAAGAGAGTAGAAAGAAACACCATTAGAGGGAAAGAAAATCAGTACTAGTTAAATAATCAATCAAGACGAAAGCTAACAACCATGAAGCTTAAACTTCTTTTTCATATTAATTTTACAAAAGAGTCCTACTAAAATAAGGGAATTAGATATTATATTAACATATATCGGACAAACTTGTAAAACTCATCCTTTATTGATAAGCTAATTTGATAGAGATTCTAGTAGGATTTCCATTCTACACCAAGGATAAGAATAAAAAGAGGTCTCACTTTCACTTGGTTTGCGTGTGGAATTCTGCTCAATGCATCACTAGAGGATCTACACAGGAGAAGTCGAATAGATCGATGCCTGTGAGGAGGAGAACAAGGCAACACAGCCCATCGTTTTCGCGTTAAGAGAGTTGGACTGATACTCAACAAAAACTGACATTTTATTTGTCGAAGAACATTGCGACAATCTTCAAGCCGCAATGTCGAATTCATGATTATGTGGTCCTGTGTTTTCTCAAGCAACTATACACTTGTCTTGCGTGCATTTTAAGTTGTTTCATGGATAGAAATCTCATGTAATTGATTTATAAGGACTACGACTGATGAATCTCGTACTAGATTTCGATGCAACGCGCCGCACAAGGCCAAATTGTTGATTTGATGGTCCCGTGTTCTCTTATACTTGTCTTGTGTGCATTTTAACTTATTGTTACATGGATCGAAATCTCATGTACTCGATCTGTTAAATATGTCTTGAATTTTTATGTACTCGGCCCGGTTTATCACCCGACCCGACATTTTTTTTGTGCGACCTAAAAAGTAGAGAGAAAATTGAGATTTAGTTTGCGACGCGGAGGGTTGGGCCGATAGGCCCAACCCGGATAGATTCCCATGGGGGTTCGGGGGCGTAGCCCCCGAGAAAATTTTTTTAGGGTTCTTTTTTTTATATGGTAGCTAGGGTTGTAATTCAAACAATCTTCGTTTTTCATAGTGGAACCTTTGTTTTGCCTCGCCCGTGAACGTAGATCACCTTGATCAAACCACGTAATCCTTGTGTTCTGTCATTGTTTTTTCCGCGCTTGTTACTACAGGATCTGTAAAGACTACGACTGATGAATCTCGTATTAGGTTTTGATACAACAAGCCCCGCAAGGTCGAATTGTTGATTTGGTGGTCCCGTGTTTTCTAAAGTGACTATCACACTTGCCTTGCGTGCAGTTTAACTTGTCGTTTCATGGATCGAAATCTCATGTACTCGATCTGTAATGGCTATGACTGATGAATCTCGTATTAAGTTTTGATGCAATCTGCCCCTCAATGCCAAATTGTTGATTTGGCGGTCCTGTGTTTTCTAAAGTGACTATTACACTTGTCTTGCGTGCATTTTAACTTCTTGTTTCATGGATCTAATTTGCATGTACTTGATCTGTAAGGGCTACGACTGATGAATCTCGTATTAGGTTTCAATGCAACGCTCCCCGCAATGTCGAATTGTTGATTTGGTGGCCTTGTGTTTTCTAAAGCGACCATTACACTGGTCTTGCGTGCATTTCAAGTTATTGTTTTATGGATCGAAATCACATATACTCGATCTCTAAGGACTACAACAAAATGAATCTCGTAATAAGTTTCGATGTGACGCTGCTCACTTCTCTTATAGTTGAGAAATCACTGGGCAGAGGCTTCATGAAAGTGAGTGCATGATAACGAAGAAGAAGCAGATGGGCTAGCTATTAGCGTACATTTTTCTTGACTCTGACATTTTACTTGACAAATCATATGGAGAGACGTCACGCAAAAACCAAGATATAAAGATATAGGTGCCTTATTTACATCAATTTCCCGTATTTTGACTTGTCTATTACTATTAGTATGACACGATAGACGACAAGTCTTGGCGCACCGGGGCTCGTTTAAGTTTTCACAAATGTCTTGATACATATTAAGTGATACGGCTGACCGTTATCAAAGTCATCTCTGTTTTAGCCCGTTAATTCAATAATTATGTCCAGCAAATCCAAAAACCTTAGCTGTTTTCAACAAGTGAAATGAGTAAGCAATGGGGTTTCCTCACGTCTTGTTTTCATAAAGACATCGTTGTAAAGCAAGAGCCGCCGCTAAAGAGTATTAACACATGCAAAAACAAGGCCTGGTCGCTGTGGAGATCCAAGGTCATTGTGAATAAAGCACAAAACTTGAAAAAGAACATGGCTCGAGTCCAAATAAGTAAATGAATTGAACAACGAGGGATTGCTACCTCTTTCTTTCCTGATAATTGGATGAATCAATTTGTTGATACTGAGATTTTTGTAAGCATTAATGTTTCCAATATTTGTTATGATATAATTCCAAGGAAGCCAACATTGGTTGACTGCACTCTCGAGTATCGCCTTCATCTAACAATTTAAGCTCTTAAAATAGTTGTCAGTGGTCCCACAAAATCTCATATGGTGTTTAGAGAGGGAGGTCCTAAGTTCAAAGCTTCATAAGCCCTTCTTTTCCTCCCCAAAATCTGGTACTCGAAAGAGTGTCGTGTAGATTCATTTCGTGGATGACGCTGATAAGAAAGTCGAACCCAATAATTTAAATTAACAGGTGAATGGAAAACCACATGTATATAAATAGCATATAAACCCATAGTCAGCTAATGTGAGATATTACAGCATTCCCTCTCACTTGCAAGCCAGATTAGAATGATTAAACTTCTTAAACTGTTAGATGAATGCGTATGAAATATTAAATATCCTAACATTCCCCCTTGTACGTAGGCTAGACTTTGGCATAAGACTACAATATAGAAACATACAATGGGGAGGCAAATAAGAGGCCTAAAAGATTTCAGTTCAGGGCTTCTTACTCCGATAGATGGAGGGTGGCCACTGTTGGGATACACGTAACATGCATAGGCAAATAAAACATATAAACGCAGCGGAAATAAAAACCCATACATGTATCTCCAGAGGCGTAGTTCGTGCGTTTCAATCAAAAATCAAATTACACGAAGGGGGTTAAACGAATTACCTCTTGAAGTGTGCTTTAAACGAATTGGCTTAGATGTTCTTCAATTCGAATCCCACAAGTGTCGGACCTCTAGTTCAGACACACTACCAATCGTACGACGAACGGGAGAAAGACGACGCGGATAAACACCACACTTGATTGTGCTAGCAATCTTGTGAAGATAACTCTCCGCGCTATTAATCTTTTGGTCACCGCAAATACGAAAGTGAGAGAGAATTTTTCTGTTCACTCTCGCACTTCCTCACAGTTCTCACGCTCTGAAAAAAAATGGCACACTCTTTTCTAAGAGAGAACTTTTCCATTCATTCATCTTAATGAGTGCCGCACGATCAGCATTTTGCTGATCGTGTCACACGAGCTCACGATCAGCAGTTTGGGCACACACTTGCACAGGTCTGCAACCGTTGCTGACTTGTGCACATGGTCAGCAACGGTTGTTGACCATATCTAACCGTAACTCTAATTTTTTTTTTTGAGTTTTATAATAATAATAACAATTTCTATTATTATAAAAACAAAAGGTTATACAGTTAGTATATGTGCAATATGGACATATTAATATACGTCCACCTTGAGCGTACTTGTGCATCATATACACATGAGCCTACGACCAAAAATAAAATTAAATTAAATCACATTTAATTTAATTTCATACCAACTTAATTCGATAGCCGTTATTGCAAACATATTTGCAATATCATCTTTCACGTTCAACGTCGTCATGTATTGATTAAGGTGTGTGACATCTCTAGGTTCATCACTAAGCTAGCAGTAAGACATGCACTAACACATTAGTACTTTCAAGAGAATTGATTGTCCCGATCAACCTCTAGGTCCCACAAGCCATGAGTGACATCTAGCAATATGTCATAGCTACCCAGACAGTGTGAATGCATTAAGAACATAATGAACCCGTTAGCTCTGGCTATAGTGTAATTCAATCCCTCTGTCTTACTATATCCCGATTGAACAAAGACCATGGAATATTTGTCAAGTCACCAATTCGATCATATGCACAAATCTAATCGACATGCATTTATACGAGACATGAACATTTCATTCTCGGTTACAACTCCGGCCGAAGATTTCAATGCATTCTCATAATTAGATCGCATAGGACATCATACCTTGCATGTAATAAAGAGACAGATTCCATTTTGCACACACGTGTGACTTCGTATGTGCATGAACTATAATTACAGAGACGGATCGACGAACCGCCAATATGCGCACTTGTGAACCATAGCCATCCAACACACAAGTCAACACTGTGCCTCAGGTCTAAAGATTATTTACACAAGACCAGAGCATGAACAATTAGACATTGACCACTCTAAAAGCTTCTATGTTGCTAATCGTTCAATGCGTGTCACGTTTAGTGAACTTGTCTGGTACAAGCACTTGTGTTCTAACTCGGGCATTGCAATACCCAATGACTTGTGACTCGTCATTCCCTTATGGAACACGTGTTGTGACTAACGTGTAATCAGCATGGATTTGAATTTTCCTAGGTTCTCAAATGCGGTTAGCGAGTCTGCCACGAGCGTTGGCTTTGGTTGGCGCAAATTTGATTACAGCCAATTTTTTCCGTGATCCTGGCTCAAAAGTGCGAGTTATTGGACGTGAGTTACGTGTATTACAATGACAAGTTAAGTTTCCAGAGAGCGATTGCTGCACGACACACCTTTTTATTCTCCCCCCCCCCCCCCATAATGGCTCTGTATCCATACTCAAATTCAATGATTATGTCCAGCAAATCCAAAAAAAAAAAAAAAACATTACCTGTTTTCAACAAGTGGAATGAGTAAGCTATATTCCTCACGTGTTGTTTCCATAAAGACGTCGTTGTAAAGCAAGAGCCGCCGCTAAAGAGTATTAACACATGCAAAAACAAGGCCGGCCTGGTCGCTGTGGAGATCCTAGGTCATTGTGAATAAAGACAACTTGAAAAAGAACAAGGCTCGAGCCCAAAAAACTAAATGAATTGAACTATGAGGGATTGCTACCTGTTTCTTTCCTAATAACTGATCTTAATTGGATGAATCAATTTGTTGATATTGAGATTTTTAAAAGTATTAATGTTTCGAAGATTTGTTATGATATAATCCCATGGAAGTGAATTGCGCTAATTATATCTCCATTTTTATTGAGGCAAGCGTTTGAGCTTAATTAATTTGAGAGAAGGAAGCCAACATTGGCTGACTACACTCTTGAGTATCGCCTTCATCTAACAAGTTAAGCTCTTAAAATAGTTGTTAGTGGTCCTACAAAATATCACATGGTGTTAGAGAGGGGGGATCCTAAGTTCAAATCTTTATAACCCCTTATTTTCCTCCTCAAAATATGATACCCAAAGGTGTGTCGTGTAGATTCATTTCGTGGATGACGCTGATAAGAAAGTCGAACCCAATAACTTAAATTAATAGGTGGATGAAAAACCACATGTATATAAAGAGTATATGAACCCGTAGTCAACAGATGTGAGATATTTCAACGTTCCCTCTCACTTGCAAGCCAGATTAGAATGATTAAACTTCTTAAACTATTAAATGAATGCGTGATGTGTAATATTAAATATCCTAACATTCCCCCTGTACGTAGGCTAGACTTTGGCATAAGACTACAATATAGAAACATACAATGGGGAGGCAAATAAGAGGCCCGAAAGATTTCAATTCAGGGCTTCCTGCTCCGATAGATGGAGAGTAACCACATGTATGTAAAAAGCATGTAAACCCATAGTCAAGTGACGCGAGATATTTCAACGCACCCGGTGGATAAGACTAGTCACCATGGAGAAAAAGGTTATGTAACACGTGTTGTGATAACGTGTAATCAGCATGGATTTGAATTTTCCTGGGTTCTCAAATGCGGTTAGCGAGTCTTTGACGTGAGTTAGGCGTATTACAATGACATGTTAATTTTCCAGAGAGCGATGGCGGCACGACACACCTTTTTTATTTTTTCCCCCTCCATAGTGGCTCTGTATCCACACTCAAATTGACGAGATCAATGTAATTATTATCCTAACTATTTGAATCTCTGTTGATAAGGATTGTCGAGCCAACCCTTCAGTCCACCGGACTGGTGACGGTAATTGGACTTTTCAAGCCGATGAAGGCATTGAAACTTAGAAAGCAGTTGAGTTCAAGAAAGTATGCTGATCTAAAGGCTTGGAAAATTTCACTTTGCCACTTGAGATCTCAGGAAAAACATGTCAATAACGTGACGTGGATGTTTTTATTTCTATGGTAGGCAAAAGAATGTTTTCAAGGAGAATTGTCAAAAAAAAGTCCTAAACCTATTGCACTTCTACCACTTCAGTCCTAATTCTTTCAACTTTGCTAATTGAGTCCTAAGTCTTTTCACATTTTGCTTGAGTTCATCCGGTCAATTTTAGTCGGAATTCGCTGACATGGACGTCAGGCGTCCTATGTGGCACGGCCAACGCTGACATGGACAAATCTTAATAATCTTTTAATATTTTTGTGATTTTTTTTCTTTTTTCTTTTTTTTTTCCTTTCTTCTTCCTTTTGCCGGTGCCCGGCCACCAAGAAAAAAAATAAAACAAACACAAAAAATTTAAAAATATTATTAAAATATTATTAAAAATTGTCCACGTCAGGACCGACCATGCCATGCAAGATTGCTGGCATCCACATCAATAATTTTCTGCCAAAATTGACTGGATGGACTCAATTGACAAAATATGAAAAGATTTAGGACTCAATTGGCAAAATTAAAAGGTTCATGACTGAATTGGTAAAAGTGCAATAGGTTTAAGACTTCTCGGACGATTTTACCGAAGTTTTCATATTCCGATTATGAACGTTGATTTTTCACCTCATTTGACTCGCAAACACACACATGAAAAAAATACTTAACTAGGGACCAGAAAACGAAGACCTTGACTCGCTACACCGTAGATGAAAAGTATAGCTGGTTTACTAATTGAGTGCTTCCGTTTGTCGCGTTGCTTGATTAAGGACGTAGCTAGGATAATAAATGTCATAAGATCATTAGCATCAATCAAAGTAAGTTAAATGACTTCTATACCAAGCTAGTAGCTGCGTAGAGTATGAAGAGGAAAACCAATTTACGAGGAAAAAGTAAAGTATAAAGTGATGACATGGTATGATGGTTGTCCACAAACGTTAGTTAGGAAATAATTGTTGTCTCAGAATTCGTCAGCCGTCCCCTAGCCAGGGTACCTAGGAAGGTTAACCAACAGGTAAAATAGGCATCGGAACCATATTGCCGATGGTTTTCTTGTATGTACAAAGCGTGACGTTATAATGTCCTGTCTAAATGCTGACAAAATCATCCGCGTCCCCACTTCCACCTTCCCCAGCCAGTCCCGGCCTTTCTCGAGCCTTATAAATACCTCTCATGTCCGGCTTAATCTCCAAATAATCGAGCCCCAGCAACCATCTCATTGTCAAGTCAATCTTCATGAAGGCATCAAGAGCACAATTCTTAGGGTTTCTACTCTTCCTCATCGGCATTCTCCGATGTAAAGCCTGGGTTCGTCACACGTTCGTGGTAAGTTTGAATGAGTGTTAATACTGCCATTTTCCGCGACGTTGTATGCATGCAGACCGTGGTTGGACTGCTAGGTTTCATGTTGCTCAAGTGCGCGAAATATTACAGGTCGAAGAAACGCCATACAGGAGATTATGCAGCACGAAGAACATCATGACGGTGAACGGGCAATTTCCCGGGCCGACTCTGTACGTGCACAAAGGCGATACCATCGTTGTCGATGTCCATAACAAGGCAAAATACAACATCACCATTCACTGGTATGAATAGTGTTTCTCAGCATTCACATTATGAAGCGTCATCTTGAAAGTGATCCCATCATTAGTATAGGAGTATACTAATTGCGGTTCTTAGATAGAAGTGACCTTTTATATGTGAAAGCAATTTATATGTCTTCCTTGTCATAACGTGCAGTCCACGAATTTAGAATATATAGGCACTCAAAGTCGGGAGAACTAAAAAAAAGTCCTAAATCTATTACAATTGTGTCAATTCAGTCCTAAACCTTTTACATTTGTAACAATTCAGTCCATTCGCCCAATTTTGACCGGAAATCGGTGACGTTATAATTTTTAATAATTTTTTGATTTTTTTAGTTATTTATCTATTTTTTTTCTTTTTTCTTTTTTTTTTCCTTCCCTATCTTTTTCTTCTTCCTATAACTGGTCGCCGAGGTTCGGCGACTCGCCGGCCACTGGCGAGGCCGAGCATCGCCAGATCTAGGCGAGCTTCGCCTGAGGCCGGTGAGTCGCCGGACCTTGGCCACCAACTGGAGGAAAAAAATTCTGAATAAATTTTAAAATAATTAAAAATTGTCATGTTAGTGCCTGCAGTGCCATATTAGTGATTTTTGACCAAAATTGGCCGGATGAACTGAACTGACACAAATACAAAAGGTTTAAAACTGAATTAGCACAATTGCAATAGGTATAGGACTTTTTTGGTAATTTTCCTCTCAAAGTCATCAGTCGTATATTTCATTATGCCAAGCCCATTTCAAACCATATGAAGACCATGTCCTTTTTTTAGTAGATCTCCGTGTACATTACTAGCTTTTTTTCAACGACTTTTCGTTACCCTGTTCTAATAGATATGGTTCTCGACAACTATTTCTCAGCGTCATCCAATGGCTGCTTGAAAATTGGTCCTAAGTGAATGGTGGATGATTTGATTGTAGGCACGGCGTGAAGCAACCAAGATATCCGTGGTCCGATGGACCAGAATACATAACCCAATGTCCAATACAGCCCGGAGCTAAGTTTAGTCAGAAAGTGATATTCTCCACGGAAGAAGGGACCTTATGGTGGCACGCTCACAGTGATTGGTCAAGAGCCACTGTCCATGGAGCCATTGTTATTTACCCCAAAAAAGATTCAAGCTACCCTTTTCCGAAACCCGATGCTGAAGTGCCTATTATATTTGGTACCCCACAAAAATACTCGCGTGATTAATGTGTGCTTGTGATTTCAACATAATTGATCTTTGATCATTCAAAAATTCTAAACTCAACGATAATTGTGCAGGAGAATGGTGGAAGAAACCGATAATGGAGGTGTATCATGAAATGCTCAGAACAGGAGGAGATCCAAATGTTTCCGATGCCTATACCATCAATGGTCAACCGGGAGATCTTTACCCATGCTCAAAGCAAGGTCAGAGACGACATGTTTGAACTCGTCGTCTTCGTCTTCGTGTTCTTCTTGGTCTAACTTTATTCATCGTTCTTCCACTTCTTACATGGTTTTTTGACATATCATCAAGTAAAGGCACCAAGGTTGCCTAGTGTGATGGAAATTAATGGTAAAATTTAACTATGTCTCCTACACCTATAGTTGCTAGCTTTCGCAAGAGATTCCCATAGTCTTTAATGCATGCATACACCATGATATATAAGCACGTGACCCGGAAGCTGCTAGCCTGATAGTACCGTTAGTTATTTCTGACCACACGATCTCCCAATCAATTGGTATTTTATGCAAAACACGCAGTGATGGTGTGTGAATCTACAGTTGAAGTTGTACCGTCCCTGACAGTACTGTCTAGGAAGCATTTTCCCACGTGACCCTGCATCTTCTTGCTTTCGAAAGCTATAACTTTCCAAATGCTGGACGAACCATAGGGACGGCCTAAAATGAAATTATATGCATCTTGTAACTTCATAATTGTAAATTTTTAGGGTTAGCAAGAGTTGTAGCCATCGTCTTTATATCATTTTCTTGTTCCTGAATTTGAAAAATGTCGGTCTCATTCCTGATGCAGACCCATCTCCCACCAAAGGCTGTTGAACTATACGTTATAATTATTATGCTATAAATTCAACCATCAAAACAAGAAGTGGTGGTTTACTATGCAAAGATGAATTGTTCCTCAAATGAAATATTCATACGGTTGGACTTTGTGCTTAAACTATTGTTGACTTAGACAAAAATTGTCGTATCTTCTCTACAGTTTTTCTTCCGTATGTTTGTAATTAGTGACGGTGTAATTTTGTTTCAGATACATTCAAACTAAGGGTTGAGCAAGGCAAGACGTACTTGCTGCGAATAATCAACGCGGCCATGCAAGACCTCCTCTTCTTCTCCATTGCCAAACACAGCGTCACCGTCGTCGCGACGGACGCGAGCTACACTAAGCCACTGACGAGAGATATCATCACAATATCTCCGGGTCAAACCATTGACGTCCTCCTTAAAGCCAACCAAAACCCCGACCACTATTATATGGCCGCTAGGGTTTACTCTAGTGCTCTCGGTGTGGATTACGATAACACAACCACCACGGCCGTGGTGGAATACTCCGGAAAGTACGCTCCCACCTCGCCGCCTCCTTTGCCGCAACTTCCTTATTACAATGACACTTCCGCATCGGTCAATTTCACCGGCAGCCTCCGAAGCTTAGCAAGCCACAAGTACCGCATCGACGTCCCCAGGAACATAACCAACCATTTGATCTTCACAGTCTCTATAAACTCGTTCCCTTGTCCAAACAATTCCTGCGAGAACGGGACCCGTCTCGCCGCAAGCCTGAACAACATAAGCTTCATGACCCCCTCGATCGACATCCTCCAAGCTTATTATTACGGCATCAATGGTGTGTTCGGAGCCCGTTTCCCCAACTTTCCACCGTACGTCTTCAATTTCACGGCAGACGTCTTGCCGTCGAACTTGGAGACACCAAAGCGGGGGACGGAGGTGAAGGTATTAAAGTATAACTCGACCGTGGAGCTCGTTTTCCAGGGGACGAACTTACTAGCCGGAACCGATCACCCGATGCATCTGCATGGATATAGCTTTTACGTCGTTGGCTGGGGACTTGGGAACTTCGACATCAAGAAGGATCCTTTGAATTATAATCTAGTGGATCCACCTTTGCAGAACACCATTGCGGTGCCGAAGAATGGATGGGCTGCGATCAGATTTAGGGCGGACAATCCTGGTGAGTTTGAACTAACGTTTGACTTAGACACTTTATTTGTGTTAATATCTATCGGTATTACCTTGGCCGACTATGCTTATTGACGGGGAAAATGACACAAATAGTCCCTGAACTTTAACCCAATATGCAATGTGGTCTTTAAACTTTTAATTTATTCAATGTGGCCCCTGAACTTTAGCATAATGTGCAATGTGGTCCATGAACTTTTAATTTGTTCAATATAGTCTCTGAACTTTCCCTGCATGTTCAATTTAGCCTAATGTTCAATTTAGTCCATGCCCCACATGAAAATGTTCAAAGTTGTCCATGATCTTAAAACAAGTGGAAGGACTACGTGGAACATTTTCATATAGTTTATGGATTACATTGAACGTGTACCAAAGATTCAGGGACCATATTGAACATTAGGCTAAAGTTCAAGGATCACATTGAATAAATTAAAAGTTTATGAACCACATTGCACATTGGGCCAAAGTTCAGAGACCATTTGTATCGTTATCCCTATTGATGGTGGACGAATACACCCAGAGATATAAAGCCATTTATACAGACATCTATGGAGTAGATAGAAAATTATTGATTCTGGTTGGGACAAAAATTGGGCAGGAGTGTGGTTCATGCACTGCCACATAGAGCGGCACTTGACGTGGGGCATGGACACAGCGTTCATCGTGAGGAATGGAGTTGCCCCGAACACCCGCTTGCTGTCGCCACCACCGGACATGCCACCTTGTTGAAACACCTTCGATTCCTGTCCATTTTGGGGGAGACCTGATGAAGACACTTATCGTTTCCGGCGATTCGCATTTAGTTTTTCGTGCTGCTATTTAGTTTCGTTAATATGCCGTCACTATAATAGTATCGATTTGGATGATAGTCTTTTCTTGGAATAAGATGGAAGTTTTTGTTAACTTTTTTGGGATCCGATCCCACCTCTTTGCCTCTCTTGCGAAGTTATTACATGAATTGTAAATCATGTGGACCAAAACCATCTCGACCATTAATAAAATCGGGTCGTCATGTAGGACTCGCATGATTCGTGTTTCAAATAGGCTTTGATTGACATGATTTAAAGATCATGCAATATTTTCTTGCCTCTCGTGTTCCAACTTTCACTGCCACCGTGACCGATGCCCAATGACCAGGTTGTGATAAAAACCGGGCCTACTTTTTCGGCCGTTGCGGGGGTTTAAATCCATCCGCCGCCCGAGTTTCCTCTCCCCAGCCAATAGGGTCGGCCTTGCCTGTGCTTATTTATTACCATGGAGTCTAACTATTGAAATGTACATACATTATCTCCCTCTCTAATTAAATTGCACCAAGACTTATACCAAAGCGGTTCGTCTGCTCTTCTTCTTGCAACTTATCAAAACAAAAAGAAAACACAAGAAAAAACGGTTGTTTTATGCAAGCATCACATTTTGCTATTTTACCTTGATAAAATAAAAAGCAATCATAAAATCTCAAAAAGATAAGAAAAAAGTAGAAGAGAGAATTGTGCAATTTCTGTATATTGGACGTGTATAGAAAAAGAATGGGAGAATTACCAAAAACGTCATAAACCTATTACGATTGTGTCAATTCAGTCATAAACTCTCTTTTTTGTCAATTCAGTCATAAACCTTTTGTATTTATACTAATTCAGTTCATTTGGCCGATCGGTGCTGACGTGGACTTTTTTTTTTGTCTTAATATCAATATTAAAAATTTAAGAAAGTAAAAAGAAGAGAGTGATGTAGGCAGGAGGGCTGCAAGCCCTCGCCGCCGCCGCCGCCGCCCCACCATTGCTGGGAATCGCAGCGAGGGTGGGGGATGGCCGGCGAGGTTCGCTGGCCCCGACCAGGGGTCTTCAGTGTGCTGAAGAGAGATCTATTTAACATTGACTTGGCTACTTACGTGGCAATTGTGGGTCACAATATATACCTTGTTTTTTCCTCTGTTTTGGGGGGTTATGGGTGTGGTAATTTAGGAATTGAGTGGGAGTATTCTTGGAAAGAAAATGTATTTTCGTTAAGGAAGCTGCTAGCCTGATAGTTTCATAGTATTGTCAGTTATTTCGGACCACATAATCTCCCAATCAATTATTGCTTTATGCAAAACAAGCGGTGATGATGTGTGAACGTACGGTTGAGATTGTACCTGATAGTACTGTCGGGAAAGCATTTCTCTTTCGTTAATAAGGTTGTGAGGACAATGGATTTAAGGTACAAATTGGTCTTTAAAAGAAAATTCCAAATGCAAATTCATGTTTAAAAACAGAGATATGTAAGGAGTCATTGGGTGAAAGGTGATGCATGCCATCATTTCTCTTCTAGCATTACAACTTCAACGCATCATTCAATTTAAGTGGGCTAGTTGGATTCGTTATGGATTAGGCTTTCAAAATATAATGGACCTGAATGTGTATTCGGGCCTTTCGGCCTTTAGCTTTCTTTCTTTATCATCCGATTCTGGTCCATTGGATCTCCCAACAAATTTTGCATAATCTTGACTCAAACCATTGGGAAAAGTCAAACTTTCTTGAAGACAAGTTTGACACTTACCTATTGCTAGTGCCCAATTCAGACTGTACATGTGGTGTTGTCTTCAACTGGGGCATTAATTGTTGAATGTACATGTGGCTTTATCTTCATCGTGCATTCATTGCTGATCGTTACAGGTGATGTTGTCTTCATATCGCGGTGCGATGATCGAGTGAAGATGTACACGTTTTATCTTCATAGCATCTCATGTTTTCTTTGGGCGGGCCAATCAAGTGGGATATGACAAAAGCGTTACGATCGATGGGACCCAAGAGTCAATGAATCTACGTAGTGTGGAGAACAAGCTACTGGTCTATTGTCCTATGTACACGAGTCAGCCTAGAGAAACTTTTCCCTAGCTATGTGAGGCATCTAAGTGGGGTTTTACTTTGAAAATTCAACATGAACGCACTTACGTTAATAGTGTGTAGTTACAAGGAATGACTGGTTTTAGGTCAGTCCAAATTTCAAAACTTATCTGTCGAAATTTTTTTGGAATCTGAAACTTGCCGTACATACTTTGTAACCTGAAACTTACTTTATCACAAGTTTCAAGATCGATTCTAGATCTATTTCGGTTTTACCTATATTCTTAATTGAACGATTGTAGTTAATCATCACTTCTAATGACCATCATTTACTGTTATAATTCACTGATCACAATTTATATTTAGACACGCAAAGAATATGAATCTTAACAAAGTAAAAGTCTCAGCCTTGAATATCGCCGGAAATTAAAACTTAAACTAGTGATTCTAAATTACACACTCTTCATCTGAAGCCATAGAATACCGCAGAATTGTGCGGAAACATAGAATACAAAAAACACAGGTTCCAAGTTCTCACTGGACCGGATTGGTTCCACAAAGACATGGAACCTACCCTGCAAAATCGGTCCGATTTTTCAATTTCCGATTTTACCATGGAACTATGCTCAACCTAGTAGCGGTTGGCCAAGTACTTCCTTGCACTTTTCAAAGCAGGCAAAGACTGAAGCATACATAGCCGAGCATCGAATTTGTTAGTTATAAAGGAGCTTAAGACAGAAATTGATGCAAGAAGAGGGGAGTCAAATTGATGGCGGCATAGTTCACTTTAGAAGAGGGATCAAAGAAATTATCAAATAAGTCGTCAACTTCGTCAAGAATCAGTTTGTTCGATGAGAAGCCGTTTTCGTGATTTTCCAATAGTTGAGTACCGAAAAATTACTCGATTGACGGAAATATTTTTCATTAACTGAAAACAATAAGTTTACGTTTGAGAAAACGACTTTCCTTTTTAATAAGAAGTGTTTTTTTTTTCTTGATTTCATGCTTCGCATCAAAGTGTAAAGACCCCTTTATGTCTGTTTCCAATCTCTCGTTAATTTATTTTGTCAGTTTTTTTTCCAGATATCTCTCATGTTTTTTGGTTCATAAATATTCTACTATGTCCCGAATATACTTCATGTTCACGTTCTTCTACATTCCCAAAAATTCCAATCATGCATAACATTTCACAAATATGATTTCATAATTTAATTACGGGTTTCTTTGCATTTCGTGTAATTTTGATGGATTATATAATAAACAAAGAAAATGTCGATTTCAATTTGTAGTCATTTTTAAAGATGTAAACTGTCTTTAGTAGATTTCACTTATTATCACATACCATAAAATCAACTTTCTCAATTTTCTTTCAGCACAAACACCAGAAAACGGTCCAAATCCTACCAAATTGAATTTCCGAAAATCATTTTCCAGCAATAGGAAGTTTTAGGTGAAGCGAACGATTCCTAAGGCTCCGTTTGTTTCACTTAAAATAACTTTCAGGAAAAAAAAATTCAGATTTTCTGATGTTTGGTTCACAGAAAATAAACTAATCAAGGAAATCATTTTCCATCATTGGAAAACACCTTCAAAAGTGAGGAAAATGAGAAAGTCATTTTCCCTTCTCTTTCCTCTTTGCACTCATTCACCTTCTTTTTCTTTTTAATTATTTTTTACTTTCCTTTTTTCCTTTTTTTTTCTTTCTTCCTCTGCTAGTCTCTGGCCATGGCGGCCAGCCACAGGCGAGGCTCGAGCTCGCCAGATTTCAGCGAGCTCGAGCCTCGCGAGATCCAGCTAGGTGGAGCCTCACTTGGGGCCGGCAAGCTCGTCCATCACTGTGGCCGGTGACCGGTAGAGGAAGAAGGAAAAAATAATAATAATAATAATTAAAAATTCAAATTTTATGGTAATTTTCTTCAAAAAATTAAATCAGATTTTTCATACCAAATGACGAAAAGTATTTTTCAATTCATTTTTAGCTTTTAGCCAAACACCGAAAAATATTATCATATTTCTGAAAAATGACTTACTACAACATTTTTTAAAAATATTTCATTTTTCGTAAAATAAACGGAGTCCGGATGGGAAGGCAAAAACACTAGATTATGTTGCATTTGACAGTACTACAGGAATCATGCACTTGGACGTGTATGATCTTTTTCTTCTATGAGACAATGGCAATACTTCACCACGGGGCCAAATGATTCATTTATGAGCATTTTGTCAAGCATATAGGTGGGGTGCAAGGCTAGGAAAAATCATTGCCAGTGCTATCCAATTCGCGGACGTAGGGTCGTTACTAGATCTCAGTGGTTGGCAATGTCGGGTTCAATCAAAATAATGTTTCAATTATTTCGTTTCTTTCATTAACTCCTGGATCAGATCCCCTTTTTCGTGTTTTGAATCATTAGAGGGAGCCCCACAAAATATGCGCGAAAGCGAAGCGACATCCTTATGTTAAAAAAAGAAGAAGATAAAAAGTCCTCAATTTATGCATAACAGCCAATTCAGTCATAAACCTTTCAATTGTGTTAATTTAGTCCTAAACCTTTTAATTGTGCCAATTTAGTTCTAAATCTTTTTTTGGGTCAATTTAGTCCTCAATCTGTTGAAGATTTGTCAATTTAGCCATAAACCTATTATTTGGATACTTGACAGGAATGAATATATTGGAAAATCGTCAAAAAAATTAAGACTAAATTGACAAATCATCAGAAGGCTTAAGACTAAATTGACACAAGTGAAAGGTTTATGACTGAATTGGAATCCGTATAATTTAGGACTTTTTGGACAATTCTTCCCAAGAAAAGAATATGACAGTTACTAAAGAAAGTGAATCAACCGAGTGATTATCCTATAGAAAGCAAGAGATTTTCGTGGCTTTATATGTAGTATTAGTTGCTTATAATTGTTATTTTCTGCATGATTTAACAACTCAATAGTCTTCATTTCTATGCTTTGACATCGCGACTATGATTGAAGTGCACATCATAAACTTGACAAAGACTTCACAGACATAATATTTTTTTTTCAATTTCGTCCGTCTTAAAATAGGTACTGATTTCTTCAAAATTATCAACATTTAGGATCATTTAGAGATCTATTATTAGAACCTACGCTTTTTATCAGCACCCTCACCTTCATATGGGGCAACAGCAGCCTTCTGACATTGACAATCTTGAAGAAACCAGTGGCGATATTTGAACGCTTGGCCAAACTTGGGAGTAGAGTGAAAATTGAGGATTTTTTAAGAGATAAAAAAAAAATTCGAGGTAGAATGGAAATTGGATAAAAGTTAGAGGAATTTTTAGGGGATTAACCCCTAAATAATAGTGCGTTACATTGACATGAGAAGGAGGAGATGCATGTCCCGCAACACAGGCATGCCTAATTGGAGAGAGAGTTTCACTTGGAAAGGCCAATCTTCAGAGGGCGGACCAGTGAGCCCAAAAAGATTTGAGATGTTTTTAGGCTTCATTCATGGAGAGTCAAAGGTCGGGCATCAAAGCGAATCACGCCACCCTAAATTGCGTACGCTTATGGAACTACATTCCCGTTGCCAAACCCCTTTGAGTTTTCCACTTTTAATTTCTCTCGGACGTCCCCTTTTTTTTTTTTTTTTTTGCCAAGCCTATTGGCTCGATTAATCGCTTTTAATACATGCGTAACGCCGCGTTCATGCGCATTGGATAAGACTTTGCTCATTGAGCGGTAGGCATGGCCTCCAAGGATACGTCGAATTGGTGGCATCTTTTGTGACTTGATCACGAGATTATTTCTGAATCGTTCAATAGGACCCTTTGCGAAATTATTTCTGAATTTTGTTTACGAGTGCGATGTGGACGGTGAGAACGTACACTTTGTAAACAAGAAGGTGAGCTGGATAAAAAAGTTCGGCTCAGCCAACCTCATTGAATGTGATACTGCCGACAACGACAAGCATAGGGGCCTACTTTATTGAAATGAGGTGCTGGGTGAGAGTTCAAGTGCTTCAAATTCTAGGGCTTTTGCTAGTCCTTGGCATCCCCTATTGTGAAGCTATTGTTCACCACAAGTTCGTGGTAAGTGCGACATCTTGGGCATCGATTTTTCTTTATCATGGTTTTTAGTGCATAACCAAAGCTGTCATGATTGGCGGCTAAACAAACAAGGAGGGCCAATCGACCACATGTGATAAGCGCTTTCATTAGGATGAAAAAAAAAAAGATTAATACCACGAAAAATTTCAAATTGATACACGTACGACAAATTTACCTCAAATTATTTTTTTTGACAAAAAAACTCAAAGCTGGTATATCCGTGAAAAATTTTCCTCAAACTATTTTTTTGACCACAATAAACTCCAAACTAATACATCTATGACAAATTAACCCCCAAATTATTTTTTTCATCACCAAAAATTTCAAATCGGTACACTTGTGATAAATTTACCCCAAACTAAATTTTTTACTCCAAAAACCCTAATTAGTACACCTATGACAAATTTAACCTCAGTTAATTTTCGTTTAATTTGGTTGATATCACGAAAAATCCCAAACTGATTTACTTATGACAAATAGAGGGTAAAAACACCAAACCGGTACACCCGTCAACGATCACGTGTCATCCACTCAGCAATTTGACAGTAAAATTTAATGGAAACAAACAAAGGGTAAATTTGTCACAGATATACTAGTTTGAGGTTTTTGGAGGTCAAAAATTAGTGTGGGGTAAATTTATCACAAGTGTATCGGTTTGGAATTTTTGGTGGTCAAATAAAATAGTTTTGGGTAAAACATTTTATAGGTGAACCTGTTTGGGATTTTTTGTGGTATTGACCCATGAAAAAAAAATAAGTATTAGAACCGAACGTATTTTATATTTCGATCCATTAACATGGAGTTTTCTTTCTATTTCGTCCTTCATCTTTCACCATGAACTTTTGGCTATAGTTCAATTTGTGCAGTCGAGTCCTTCTGTCACCTAATGCATTTCATATACACCATCGACTTACCGATGTCCTTCATTTCTCTCTCTCTCTCTCTCTCCCCGCTAAGAGAAATGATTATGCAACTGTCTTTAATCCACTGTGGGGTTAACAGCCTATTTTGAGCCAAAAAAAAAATATATATTGTGGGATCCACACTTTCAAGAGTTTGTGATCAATAACACGTTGTTACTGTCATAGTCACCAAAAGTTGTTATGCTAGCAAAGCCCAAAGAAAAATTAGACAAGAAAGAACTTAACAATATGCCGTAAGCACCCCAATAATTTGTTTGCAAGATGTTTTTTCGTTTCCACCTCTCTCTTCACTGGAAAACATGTTCGATAAGTCTTAAAATTCTCTTTGAGAAAGAAAATGATGAAAATGTTTATATTCCACCAAAACTATGAAAAACCCTTACTATAAATAAAAAATCGTACAAATATTAAAAAGATCCGTGTCAGCGCTGGCCGTGCCATGTCGCACGGCCGGCGTCGACATCAGATATTTCCAGATAATTGGCCGGATGGACTCAATTGGCAAAACATGAAAAGGCTTACGACTCAATTGACTAAATTAAAATGTTTAGGACGGAATTGGCAAAAAGGAAATATGATTAAAACTATTTTATATATGTGAGCATATTGTCGTTCCCTCTTTTGCGTGAATGATTCATTTATATAGCTAGGGGGCTAGGGCTTTATCAGAGGAAAAACGAATTTTGTGCATTCCTATTTGAGATCGAGGAGGCATACTATATATTCAAGCTAAAAAATTAGGATATCTCCCTCTACTATCCCCTATATGGCCAAACTTTTAGGGTAAATTTTAATAAGGGTCCAAAGTGTTCTTATTTTTTCAAATAAGGGCCTAAAGTGGACATTGTTTCAAATAAGAGTCACATCACATAATCATGGGCTGGCCAAATTTTCATGGGGGCCTAGTCCATATGGACTCGATCTTGGAAATTCAATAAAGTTTAGGGCCTTCCTGCTTAAACCCGTTCATCAATTTTATAAACATGCTGATTAATATGAAATTGATGTGAACATATTATGATAGTGTTCCAAATATCTGTAATACAAATGCCACTGCAAATTAATGTTCATGATATTTTTTGTCAGGCTCAATCCCTAAATTTTATATGCAATAAATGATTAAATAGGCTAGCTAAATATTTAAGTGGCAACATCGAATGGGCTTTGCTCTTGGTGACCTTCTCATAAAGGTGTTTGGACCATTTCCCAAGGATTTTATTTGTTCTCGGAGCGAGGTAGCCACTGAAACTCGATCCACAAAACTCAGATATCAAATCAAAATCTCGTGGGGGAAAACGTCTCCTTCGCTCTCCGCTGAAGGGAGTGACAAGGGGCCGTTAGGAGAGGAAAAGAAAGATATCCGTCAACCGTCATGCCGTTGGAATCATGCCGGAGGGAATGCGTGTCCCCATCCGACACGGAGGAGGGAAGAGAGAGCAACATGGACACGCACCTTTAAAAGCTGGTCCCCCCTCGAATGGCTCATGTTTGAGGCAGCCGAAAGGCCAATCAGAGCTGCCGACGCTGTAGATAATTTTTAATAATATATTATTATTATTTTTTGAATTTTTTTATTTTTATTTTTTTCTTCCCTTTCTTCTTCCTCCAGCCGGTCACCGAGGGCCGACGAGGTCAACCTGTGCCGGCATCTGGCGAAGCTCACCCCTACCGACCCAACAAGCGAGGGCGAGCCTCGCCGTTGCCTCTGGCTAGTCGCCGAACCTCAACGACCGACTGAAAAAAAAAAAAAAAAGAAGAGAGAAAGAAAAAAAGACAATAAATAATAAATAATTTGAAAATGATTAAAATATTCCTAAAAATTGTCCACGTAAGTGCAAGTAGGCTGCGCCATGTTAGCGATTTTCGGCCAAAATTGGCATGGACTGAATAGGCACAAATGCAAAAGATTTAGAATCAATTGGCAAAAATAGAAAGTTCAGAATTGAGTGGCACAATTACAATAGGTTTATGACTTTTTTGGTAACTTTCTCTTTTTTCTTCAATGAGCACCACAAAAAACATAGACGGACTTGTACGCGAGAGTGTGAGCCAAAGGAAGTTTTTGGTTGAGCCGACCCATGATATTTGATGCCGATAGGCAGGGGAGCGTTTTCGCAGTGTATAAATAGACACTTCTCGCAATCCGCTAAACTTAAGGGGCAAGACAGAAGAACACACGTACTTTTTGTTTTCTATCTGTTTATTGAAATGAGGTGCTCAGTGGGAGTTCAAGTGCTTCAAATTGTAGGGCTCGTTCTTGTCCTCGGCACCTATTACTGTGAAGCTACTCTTCGCCGTAAGTTCGTGGTAAGCGCAAGAAAGATGTGGCCCCTAATTTTTGTTTATCTAAACTATTTGGACGCTTATTATATGGCTAATCCCAAGATGAGGCATTTCAACATGAGAGGAAGCAGCAGCTTGTACGATAGAGACGAACTATGCCACATTGAATAAGGCCAGGAAAGCGCACAAACATCTGTCCATGGCAATAGTCATGCTCTCTATGCCAATAGTCTCGTCAATTGCTGTCGTCCACTGCCGTCCATCGTCCCCGCAGTGCCTCGGCCACTACCGTCGTGACTCCTCCATCCTTCCCCCCTCCCTCCATTTCCCTGTCTCTCAGTCTCTGTTCCCTCAAATCTGTCTTTCTCCCTCGACACGCACCGTCTCTTTGCCGTCTAATCGCAGCGGCGATGGCAAGTGCATGGCCGAGCAACGATGAAGCCCCTGTTAAGGTTGTAACAGGAGGAGAGAAGAGCGATGGAGATGACAGAGAGAGAGAGAGAGAGAGAGAATGTGCATTGGTTGGAAATGAAGTACGAGCCTACGAGGACACAAAAAATCATCTAAAATGGAAGGGAAAATCCCGAGTCATGAATTTTTTTGTCATGGGTATGATTTTTTCTCGTGTCCGGACAATGGTTGTCCGGTCGCGGCGAAACCTCTTTCTTTGTTCGGCACACGTCCACGTAGTCTTCTTTTCTATGTTCATTTAACTGATTGGATGTCTTCTCTTCGTGTGCATGATATATTACTGTCGTTGCCAGATCAAGGAAACGCCCTATACGAGGCTATGCAGCACCAAGAGCATCCTAACCGTTAACGGTCAATTCCCCGGCCCGACTTTATACGCCCGCAAAGGCGATACGGTCATCGTGGATGTGTACAACAAGGCCAACTATAACATCACCATTCACTGGTACTTCCCCTCTCACTCTCAAACTCCACTAGTGCCGAAAGCAGACAAGGAAATTTAGTTTTGACTTCATCTCTAACGAGGGGAAGGGAAAACGGACAAAAATGACAGGCACGGTGTGAAACAGCCGAGGAATCCTTGGCATGATGGTCCTGAATACATCACGCAGTGCCCGATTAAACCTGGAGGAAAATTCACGCAGAACGTAACCTTCTCGCTTGAGGAAGGGACGCTTTGGTGGCATGCTCATAGCGACTGGTCACGCGCCACCGTCCATGGTGCCATTGTCGTTTATCCGAAGAACAGCACGAGCTATGCTTTTGCTATGCCTCGTGCAGAAGTGCCCATCATATTAGGTTTGGAAACTCGGAATTGATTTCCTTTTTCAGTTGTGTGATCAAATATTTCTATCATTTTTTCCAATGTAATCTCACAGTAATCAAGTGTATGAAAATGCAGGAGAATGGTGGAAACAAGAAATAGTCGCTATATACGATGAGTTTCGTCGAACTGGAGGAGATCCAAACGTTTCAGATGCTTATCTCATTAATGGTCAACCGGGCGATTTGTATCCATGCTCAAAACAAGGTTATCATATACTTAGACACAGTGTCCTTATTGCTCTTTTAGAATTCCAAACCCACCTGATGTGCAAGATAAGAATCTTTCTTAACTACGTTCTTAGCTACCTTACAATGGAATCTCTGTTTCCCTTGGTTAATTACGGATCAAGAACAAAATCTTTTGTAATCGTCTTTCTTAAAAATATCATCATTTCATTGCCATGTAGGAAGAACTTTAATAAATTATTTACCAGAGTTCAAATAAATCTCCACGTAAACAAGATTTAGACTTATAATGTTATCATTCTAACTAATGATATATGTAAGTGGGCCAACTTTTTCTCCGACCAGTCTCTGATTGATGGTTTACATGTTTACACATGACCTATGTGTAACAAAAAAAAAAAAAAAAACGTGTAACAAAACAATAAATCAAATTATCCTGGGGTTTGATGGCGGCGATGTCATAGCTAGGTTGATGGTCGCAGCGTCGCGAGGTCGATTGCGATGGGGCGGGGAGCTCAGTGGCGACACGGTGAAGGGGGTGCTGGGTATGAACGGCTAATTTGAGGGAGGAAGGAAGGAGGAGAAGAGGGGAGAGAAAAGGAATCGAGGTTTTAAAGTGTGTTTTCAATTGTGTGAGGGAAAGTACGTTGGTGCAAATCGTTTTCCAAATGTTGGAAGGAAAGTTCCTTCCTACTTTGAAGAAAACATGGCCCCAACCACATGTACTAAAAAATAAAGTACAGTTGGAGGTCTGTGATGGAGCAACGATTCAATCATTGCATTGCAACGACACCGGTAGGTCCCCGACGTTTCTATCACCGGTTAATGTCCCCGCCTGAAAAGTTTCAATCACAGTTTGAATTATTGTATTACCTAACAATTGGGAAAATTACCAAAAAAAGTCCTAAATCTATTGAAATTATGCCAATTTAGTCATAAACGTCTTTTTTTTTTTGTCAATTGAGTTCTCAACATTTTGCATTTGTGCCGATTCAATTAATCCGGCCAATTTTCGATTAGAAATTGTTGATGTGGTGCGGACGGCGCTGACGTAGACAATTTTTATATATCATTCTTTTCTTTTTCCTTTTTTTTTCTTTCACTTTCTTTTTTTCCCTTTCTTCCTCCTTAGATCCAGCGACCGGCCAAAGGCCCTCACCGGCCTCTTTCAAGCTTGCCCCCGCTGGCAACTGTCAAGGCTCTGCCTCGCCGGCCATTGCCTCTGGCCTATCACCAGGCGGCAACCGGCTGGTGGAATAAAGACGGTAAGGAAAAAAAAAAAGGAAAGAGAAAAAAGGAAAAAGAAAAAAAATATAATGATAAATAGAAAATTCTAAAATATATTAAAATATTAATGTTTATCCACGTCAACTGCTGTTCGCTCAACGTTAGCGATTTTCGGTCAAAATTGGCCGAATAGACTGAATTGGCACAAATGCAAAAATTTAAGAACTCAATTGACAAAAAAAAAAAGGTTTAGTACTAAATTGACATAATTACTATACATTTAGGACTTTTTTTTTTGTAATTCTCCCCCCTAACAAAGCATCATGTATTATCTCCGAGCTACCAAGACAACACATCGTATGATACATGTTAGGGTTTTAAGTCGCACTAGTTTTAGCAGGCTTTCAGCATTAATCAATTTCTTAGATATTGTTTGTTTTCCCCCCATTAGTTGTTAGTTCTACTTGTATAATATATATATATATATATATATATATATATATATATATATATATATATATATATATGGTCGAATACTTGTATATTAGTTGACCTATCCTAAATAAACCCTTTTTACTGCCTTCCCTTTCACCGCTAGATACGTTCAAGTTGGACGTGGACTATGGCAAAACCTACCTCCTCAGGCTCATCAACGCGGCGATGCAGGACATCCTCTTCTTCGCCATCGCGAACCACCAAGTCACGGTGGTCGGCACTGACGCCTCTTACACGAAGCCCCTGAAGGTCGACTACGTCGCCATCTCTCCCGGCCAAACCCTTGACCTCCTCTTGGAGGCCAACCAGCCCAAGGACCATTACTACATGGCTGCTAGGGTTTACTCGAGCGCAACCGGTGTTGCATACGACAACACGACCACCACGGCCTTAATCCAATACAAAGGTCGATACACACCGTCGTCGCCTCCTCCTTTACCTTACCTTCCATACTACAATGACACGGCTGCATCGGTCAACTTCACCGGCAGGCTCCGGAGTTTAGCTAGCGGGGACCACCCCGTCCCTATAACTGTCCCGCAGAAGGTGACCCACAAGTTCCTGTTCACCATCTCTGTGAACACGTTCCCTTGCGTGAACGACTCGTGTGACGGGCCGAACGGGTCCCGCCTCGCCGCGAGCGTGAACAACATAAGCTTTGTGTCCCCGTCGATCGACATACTCCAAGCCTATTACAACCGCATCAAGGGCGTGTACGGCAGCCGGTTTCCGAGCAAGCCCCCGCTCAAGTTTAACTACACGGCAGATTACCTCCCATTGGCCCTGGAGACGCCACGACATGGGACGGAGGTCAAGGTGCTCAAGTACAATTCGACGGTGGAGATGGTCTTGCAGGGGACCAACGTGGTGGCCGGGACCGATCATCCCATGCACCTCCATGGGACCAGCTTTTACGTGGTGGGGTGGGGATTTGGTAATTTCGACAAAAACAAGGACCCCAAAAATTATAATTTGGTGGACCCTCCATTGCAGAATACCATCGCAGTGCCCAAGAATGGATGGGCCGCGGTGAGATTCCAAGCCTTCAATCCAGGTACAACTATTCCAACGCTAGACAAGTTTATCATGAAATTAATTAAATGCTTTAGTATAATTGAAGGAATAATAATTTGGCTTTTTGGAAAAAAAAAAAAAAAAAACTTTTTCAGGAGTTTGGTTCATGCATTGCCATCTTGAACGACACTTGACATGGGGCATGGAGATGGCGTTCATCGTCAAGAATGGCCCGACCACAGAGTCGCAGATACTTCCACCTCCACCAGACATGCCCCCATGCTGATGTAACGGAATGTATGGGTTGTTACTAGCCCTTAGTTTGAAGTGTATTATTTCATTTTTGTTAGTTTTTGGTACTTGAAAATTTGAGGAGGCATATGAATCGGAATTTAGGTGCTGTCCTAATCAAGACGCACAATGCTTGATTTGTCCGGTCATACGAGAAGAAGTTGTAGAATTGTTTTCTGTTTTCTGGCGAAAGAGATGTACTCATATTGTTATCTATACTTGTTGTAAGAATTTGCTGATCAAGAATAAAACAATTTGGGATCATATTATATATACAGGCTGCGTATCGAACATTAGTCCAAACAAATATGAACTATATAGTAATAAATTTCCGTAGCTTTGTGTGCATCATGGATAGTTGGATACCCAAAAAGTAATTTCGCTATTAATTTGGTTTTCACAGCAACGGCAAGATTAAAGTAATTATCTTATAAGGGTACTATTTTAGGTTGGAAAAGCATGAATGTAAGGCTCAGGAAACTAAAAACATAGTTTCTCTATGAATTTATGCATACATGGACCCAAATTAAATTGAAGATCCAAGTTGGTATCCTCCTCAACTTTGAGATTTGGAGATTGTTAGGGAACGTATTTCGTAATCTTGTCAATCAAGACTCGTGGAGTATGCTTTCAAGATGTAAGTTTCTAATTGACGAAGGCTATTATCCTTAATGTGTCATCTTTTACTTTCTAGACTGACCCATAGGCATTCTTGCTACGTATTAGATATAACTAAATCGTGTTCTACGAACACTTGTTGATAATAACAACCTCCAATCTATTTCGGCTATACATAAAGCAAATAGTTTCCAATCTCAAAGTTTTACCAAAGTGCGGTCTTGTAGAAACATTCATACTTCGAAATTGCCAAGAGCATAGCATCATTATTTAATAAAACTCTCTCAGCCTACATTTCAATCTAATCTGGCTCATCTTATATTATCATGAAACTCACTTATTTTAAGCCAAAGGTTGATTCTCTCTTTTTACATACTTGATTGTCGTCTCTTTTTTCCTACATGGATACATGTAATCTCTTTTCTTCTAGCATACGTAGGCAAAAGTACCACGAGTAACCTTATTGTAAATTAAGATAAAGGACGCAGGACATGGAATCGAAGTTTCGTATAGAGTACACAATAACATCATTCTTCTTTTTGTGTAGATTTTCTCTAGTTGTATTTCTTGAAGCACAGTGCTATCAATGTTGGCAAACGAGAAGCGACTCTTTCCCATTACAAAAAGAAAAAGTTGTGTCCATGATTTATACACATGCACTTTCATTCTACGTCAAACGAGAAAATTACCAAGAAAGTTCTAATCATATTGCACATTCAATCCTAAACCTTTTGACGATTTGTCAATGTAGTCCTTCTAGCTAATTTTGACCAGAAAATGCTAATGTGGCGATCTAGTTAGCGTCGGCTGTCCTATGTAGCATACCCATGCCGATGTCAATAATCTTTTAAAATTTTTCTGAATTTCTTTCCTGTTTTTTCTTTCTTTCTTTTTTGTCTTTTTATTTTTATTTTTATTCCCTTTTCGCCAGTGGCCGTTCTCAGACAATGGCTGGCCACCGCAATGCCTAGAGAGGCTGGGCGAGTTTAGCCATCGCCTGATCTGGCAAGGGATGGCCTCGCCCTACCCGGGTGAGGCCGCCTTCGACAGCCACCTGCGAGGGCCGGTGTCACCTAGGCAAGGGTTGCCTCGCCCACGACCGACAAGGGCTTGGGCGAGGCGACCCTCACCCAGATCTAGCGAGAGTCGCGACCCCGCCAGCCACAACAAAGAAACAAAAAGAAAAAAAATACTTTAATTGAAAATTTGTAAAACTTATCCACGTTAGCACCGGTAATGTCATGTAGGACGCCCGACGTCCATGTCAGAGATTTCTGGTCAAAATTAGTCGAATGGACTATTATGGAAAATTGTCAAAAGGGTTAGAACTAAATTGGCCAAATCAAAAGGTTTAAAACTAAATTGGCACAAAAGCAATAGTTTTATATTTTTTTGATAATTTTTCCATAGTTTGACCCCAATTACGCCAACACGAGTCGATCGATATATGTTCTTCACTACGAGTAAGCGATTCCCGGTCCGGTCCGGTTCTCCTCAAGAACCAGGAATCGGACTGGTGATCCCGGTTCCCAATTTACGAAACCGTGGACCGGACCGACTGGTCCGGTCCGGTCCGGTTCCTGGACGATCCAATGGGACCGGTAACCCGTCACAGGAGAGATTCAAAGAAGAAAAAAAAAAAATGAAAGGAGACTGTGGAATAAGGAGACAGTGAAAGAGGCCATCACACAAAAAGCAGAGAAAGCCAACAAAGATGCGCTTCCCTGCTTCCTACTTCCCTTCACTTTCTCTCTGCCCCCCCCCCCCCCCCCCCCCCCGCCGCTCTCTCTCTCCTCTTCTTTTGCTGTTTGCGTTGCATTATGTTTCTTCACTTGCTTTTTGCCCTTCGCATTAAAAATACACTTCAGTTTAAAAATTTAAAACATGCACCATTCCTTCCCTAGTAGGAGGGTGACGCATGATTGGGAAAGAAAGAAGGGAAAATTAGATTTAGGGTTACGTTTAAAATATTAAGAAAAAAAATTAAAATCGACCGGTCCGGTCTAGTCATGTACCCATGGAACCAGGAACCGGACCGCCCGGCCACTGGTTCCAATTTTAAGAACCAGGAACCGAATCGCCGCCCTCTGGAATCGGGAACCAGACCACCGGTCCGGTCTGGGCCATTTCTAGTCCGGTTGGTCCGATTTGCTCACCCCTATTCTTCACTTATAGGCTTCGTAGGCTTCTTAGGTTGGCTCCGAACAACTTGTTCAAACCCAGCCCAAACATGTGTGTCCCAAAACCAATCGACCATTGAATTTAAGAGCCTTCAACATATGGCGCGAATGACAATCATTCTCTTCACGGGCTCTATTACTGGCCAGAAAATCTATTTCTATTCCCTAGACTAGTTTCAGATAAAAGAAACGCGTTTGATAACAACACAAAATTTTTATTCTCGGAACATAAATTCGTTTGATAACAACGTAAAATTTCTACGGTTGCTGGCTGTTGGGCAGGCCGGAGATCGGCGGCCAGAGACTAGCGATGAGCGGACGAAGATTGGCGGCCGGTGGACCGAAGACCGGTGGCGAGAGACTGGCAATGGGCGGTCAAAGATTGGCAGCCGAAGAATGGCGAATGGCGACCGGGAGCTGGCGGTAGGGAAGTGAGAGCAGCAATGAACGACGGATGGCAAGCAGTGGCCGAAGACTGGCGGATGGCCAACAACGAAGGGCGATCGAGAGCAGGGGACTAAAGATCGACAGCCGGCAAACGGTGACCATTGACCGGCGGACGGCGATCAACGAATAGCGAACGGCAATCGGCGGCAGGGACGCGAGAGAGGCGACTGGCGGCAGACAACCGGAGACTGGCGGACGGTGACCGGCGACAAGGACTCGAGAGAGAGGAAGTGAGCAAGAAGAATTCTTATTTATGTTTCTGTTCCAAAAATATAAAAATTCTACTTCTTATTTCTTGTTCCAAACTATTTATGGGCCACAAATTTGCCCTGTAAATAGAAAAAAGAAATTGCATTGCTAAACGGATTTCTATTCCAAACCTATTCCCTGAAGCACAAAACAGAGAAATAGAACTATTGTCATGTGTGCCCTTAACAACCACACCAAAATAGGCCCTCTTCCCTAAAAAGTCTCAAACTTTAGATATATTCTCAAATCTACCCCGAACTTTTTATGTCTCACAATAAACCCTCTACTTTAGGTCCATCCCAAATTTGCCTTGAATTTTTTTTTATCTTACGAAAAACACCAAACTTTAAGTTCAATCTCGTATTTGCCCCGAATTTTTTTGTTGAAAATTGTTACAAACTTTCAATCTATTATCAAATCTACCTCGTAGACCGTCCCAACTTGACGTGACATTTTCATGTCAATAAAAAATCCACATCATCGAAGTAATGGGGCGATAAGTGCAGACCGACGTGGCATTTTCATATGGATAACAAATCCACCAAAAAAAAAATCGAAATTATCCAAAATGAAAACTTTTTAAGATATGAAAATTAGGGACAACTAACAACGATTTTTGGACATAATAGGGGCAGATTTGATATTAGAGTAAAAATTGATGATTTTTCTCTTAGACAAAAAAAAAAGAGAGTTTAGGGTAGATTTGGGACTAGACCTAGTTTGGGGTTTCTTCGTAAAAAAGAAAAAGTTCGGGACAGCTGGACCTAAAGTTCGAGGTTTTTTCTGAGATACACAAAAGTTCAAGATATATTCCGGATTGTACCTACACTTTGAGGTTTTTCTAAGACAAAAAAGAGTTTGGGGCAGATTTTGGACCGAAATTAAAGTTGGGGTTTTTTTAGGGAATTAAGCCCACCAAAATATGACCAACTTAAGGGTTTTTCCCTTTGGCCAATACAAGGACGTAAGGGTTTATTTTTTCCATGTCGCCCTTTTGTAAATTAGTTTTCTTCCCAATAACCTATCGATCGTGATATGGTATTAGTTTTGCCACAATCAAAAGAATAAAAATTAAGTTCTAAATCTTAATAGCATGCAGCATAAGCAAATACAAATACCTAGTTTAAGTACCTATATTCAGATGTGTATACATACGGATGGATACATGATCCCATTTTTATCAAAGCTAAATATAAATTCATATAAGTTTTATCTTTGGAATAGGGAACCCATTCACCTAAACAAGTAAATTCTAAAATAATCAAATACTACTTTGAATACAATAAACGTATTTAGTTAGATCATGTCCAGATGTTCATAATTACTACAATACCAATTCCCTCGA
This sequence comes from Lenwebbia sp. NSW1173648, assembly GCA_029784005.1. Classification (NCBI taxonomy): domain Eukaryota; kingdom Viridiplantae; phylum Streptophyta; class Magnoliopsida; order Myrtales; family Myrtaceae; genus Lenwebbia; species Lenwebbia sp. NSW1173648. Next base: position 23,704,651 of record JARCGZ010000009.1, on the reverse strand, counting down.
TTGTTCACATTACTGCTTTATCTTTTGTCCCACTAATGGAGTTATAGTGTATAAAAAAGAGATCAGCTATATGTCGCGACTCTCCCAAACAGGGTGTCTCAGCTTGGGTTCCCAAAAAACTTACCTCGCGCAACATTGGGATTTTCTTTTTTAGTTCAACTAACCCTACGATAATTACATATGAGGAGACGCCACTAGCCTATTAAGAGCGGCTAGAAAGGTATGAGAGCATACCTCACTTCCTACGTAACCAGAGATTTAGGATTGGGAACTTAATTATACGAGTTACCTTACTAGTACCATTTGGGTACCTAAACCAGATTATTTGTCAAACTAAAGTGTCCAAGCAATCTTGCTACCAAATTAAGAATACTAAAATGATGGTTGGAGAGAGTGTAGAGAGATATGAGGTAACACAAGTGAGAACTTAAAAGGATAGAACACTCGCCACTCGTAGAAATCCACCTACGGGATAAGAGTAAATAAGAACAACTCCTTGTTCTAAAGCTAAAGGCAATAATTTATCAATCAATCAAGTCTGCCTTTGCATTCATCCTAGTATGCTTATATAGACGGGTATGGAACAACCCTCCAAGCATAGGTGACTCTTCATAGGAAAAAGACTAAGACATAAGAACTTAAAAAGTAATAAAGTCCTAGAAACTAGAAAATGACATTAAATACTTAGAGACTCGAAGTTGGACTCTTTGAGAACTTAAACGACATTTACTAGATCTTGAAGAAAACATGAAAGATAAGATAGTTGGTTGAAGGTCTTCATTTTTTGAATATTCCCAAGTTGCCGCATTAATGACCTTCAATGAATGTGAACTTTCCTCAATCACGAAGTGACCGACTACTGACAGACACTCGTGAATTTGGTAACGACGGGGATCGTTGGTTACGAGGATCGTCGGTTACGAGGATCGTCAGTTACGAAGAAGTCGGTAGCTCAATTGTCGGCATCTTCTAGGAATGCTCCGACATCATAGAATTTAAAAACCTGATCAAGGAATATTTTTCTAACCAATTTTCCATTTTTTTCGGAATTTTTTTTAGTTTATATTTATTTTATCATTGTTTTTTGTTTTTTGTTTTTTCAACCTTTGTCTTTCAGTGCCCTTACCCAGAACACGAACTCACTTTTTTTCTTTGTATTCACTTTCACTCTCCCTACTGAATGCTTGTAAAGGATGAATTAAGCAACAATACTCCTAAACCTTATGCAGAGAACATCCCGGTATTACACTATCAATTGCTTCTCATCATCACCGGAGCACCATTATTGGTCACCGGAACATGACCTATCAATTACCGCCATAGTTGCTGGCCACCACAGTCAACATCGCAGTTTGTCCATTAACACGCATACACAGGAAGAGCAAGGAAGTTTAAAATTGATACCATAGAAGCATAAACCATAAACATCACCAGAAGTTAGTATTCAAGTCATGGACTGCACCTCAAGTTTTCACTAGTCGATACCACAGAGCATCCTCAGAACATACAAACATAACAGAACCGAAAATCAGAACAAAGAGTCATAGAGGCAAATTTGAAAGCCATATAACCTACAGAAAAGTTTATCTCTCCATCGAATCAAATTAGCTAAAGGTGTGCGTTCATGAGCCCATGCTAAAGTTTCAAGTGATCACGTATTCAAATCGAACAACAACAGAAATTACTTCACAAAAACTTCATAGACACAGTTCGTCGAGCAAGTTATGTGCATTATCACAACAAAGCAGAATCATGGAAGTAACGCAAATTTGTCATCCAACAAAAATGGCTTGAATCACCAGAATTAGCTAACTTTTCGAGTAATTTTCTCTTAAGCCTATTCATGGATCTCGGTTAAACTCAACAAGTGCATTTAATCAATGAAGAACAAAGCAGTTTCAAGCATATGGTCTCTCGTTCAGGCCACAAAGTTTTCGATTATAACCAGTTCGGGATCAATATTTAGCAATATCATAATGAAAGCATAGCGCAGTTCCGAAGGAAGTATTGGTCAAGTAAGGTCTATACAATAAAAATTGTGGATCGGTCAAGCAGAGAAAGGTTGTCAGTCAGATTGTAAATTTCGAACCACACACTAATCTAACCGAGGAATTTAAACAAACAGGTGGTAGACGTTTCAACTATGAATTAATATCCAACTCTTGCAATAGCATTAGAACATATCTAAACCACTACTAGAACCTCACTTATGGACGTTTCAACTATGAATTAATATCTAACTCTTGCACGGGCCCATAAACTATTTTTTTTTTTTTTATGGAAACTGGGCTTCGATTTGGACCCTTATCTACTATTCCCTTGAAGCAATTTATTTAGCAAAATTAATCCAAACCTGAAATGATTACACATTGGCTGTTGTAAAGCTCTAGAAAGTACAAGGTTGTGCTCCGGATTGGAACATGACGAAACCATCTCGACCGCACAAAGTAGTGGGAAATCGATGTAACTGTCGGATACCCGACAGATTGTAGTGCTAAAGAAGGTGGGAAGTACAGGCGCTGGAAATGCACGTAGAGAGCAATGTAACTGGGGCAAGAAGCACAAACCATGTCGAAGCTCGAAAGATCCGTGCGACAGAGGAACTTTCTTAATTAGAGGAAAGTTACAGCATGTGTGGTCAACCTGAGTGTTGTACTTACAAGAAAGAGTCATTTCAAGAAAAATTAATAAACATGTATAGCGGACTTTGATTTTATTTCGTGTTCATCGCGCACACAATTAATTTCAAGAAAAATTATTTAAAATATCTTAAATTTATTGTGCGGATATCAATTCATTTCTATTTTTTTTAAAATTTGTCAATTTAATCAGAATCTCTTGATGATTTGCCAATATAACCATTTCGGCCAATTTAGGCCAGAAATCGCTGACATGGATCTCGATCATCCTATAAGGCATGACCGATATTGACCTGTACAATTTTTGCATTCTTTTTGATATTTCTTTTTATAAAAGAGAAAGCATAAAAAAAAATTATTACAGATTGCAAAAATTATTCAAGTCAGCACCGACCGTACCACGTATGACGGCCGACATCCATGTCAATGATTTCGGCTAAAATTGGCTGGAAGGACTTCATTGGCAAATCGAAAAAAGATTTAGGACCAAATTAGCCAAATTAAAAAGTTTAGGACTAAATTGAAATCCGTTGATTTCGCACGCAACATCCAGATTTTAGCAGTATGCACACTTGTTATTGTAAGGTATAGATATCAAATTTCAACCTAGAAATCTCAATCATGTCCATGTAGCCAATGCTAAAAAGATAAGTGCGCAAATAACATTCATGTGGCCACATAATTGAATCTCTCGATTCCAAATGTAAATTAAATCCTTCCCATTCTCAATAAATCAAGTCTATCTCCTAAAATGATCAAATCGTACCATTCTTCCTTGATTTTTTTTTTTCCTTTTTCTACTATTATACATTGGAATTATTTCTTACTCGTGTTTATTCTAATAATAGAAAGTAGAATCCTTGCATATATGCCACATCTGCGTATAAATTACTGGGTTAGTTATATTCAAAGAATTGATCATAAATGGGTTTAGAAAGATCAAATTCAACATATCATGAGTGTTAAATAGGTTTACAATTTACTTAAATCCAACTCAACATCTATGACTCTTTCTTCACTCTTTGTTGCTCTCACTAGATCTCACGCTCCCTCGCTCTACTTTCTCACCTCAATTTTGGTACGAGTTTTCCTATATTTGGTATAATATGGAAGTGTTTTAGTAATATGAGTCGGGTCAGGTCGGGTATGTGTTGGGTACGAGTCGTGTCGGATATAGGTCGGTAGATATGTGTTGCATGGAAATGGGTCCATTCGGGTGGGACCATTTTCAACCCGACTAAAACCAGACCCAACTCGGCCCACCCCTTTTGCGGATCTAATTATATTCTCAATAAAGCCGTGAACTTCTCGACCAAAAACAAAAAACAAACTATGAACTCAATGCGAATTGCACAGGGTAAGATTTATATATGATGTATAGATCATGTTCAGTGCTTGAAAATATGTCTCGAAATAATAAAGAAGGTTATTAGACATGACGTGTCGTGAAGTCAACACAGCTTATGCCAGCTTCTTGCTTTACATAGACTGGGTGAAAAATGAACGGCCCAGAAAGAACATAAAAGCTTTTTGCGCAACATTCAGACCGGCACGAGCTTAGGATAGTCAAAAGTGGGCAACGAAAATCCTGGTCAATTTCGAGAGGCTTGACTAATGGTGCGACGATGTAACTCTAGGAGCATCAGGCACAGTATCCGACAATAGGGGTACTAAGTCAACAAATAGGTTACCAGACACTGTGCGTAGCACAGGCCGATCCAACAGAGTCGAAACTCCAATGATTCACCTCAGGTGCGGGTCGCTACTATACGAGCTTATCTGGCAGTAGCCAACCAGAGTTGATGTGAAGTTTACATTCCCCACCGTCATCCTCCTAAATTGAGAGAAAATATTTTTCTTTCATTTATATCAGGGAACACTCTCGAATTTTTCGTCCCAGAATTTAGACGAAAAAGACGTTCTTTGATCGGGCTCAGATAATTTACGGATGATGACGTGCTCAGACAGAAATGAGGAATCCTTCCTCGTTTTCCCTGTAAACAAAATGGTGATTTTGACGAACAGGTGATGCTCGCGCATGCAAGAGAGTGTGTTAACAATGGATTTCGACCATTGGAGTTCAATTTTGAAGGGAAGGTGTCAGAATTAGGAGAACAAAACAGAAACGTATGATTAATAAAGGGACGCGATTCCCGACCAATGGCATCCATAGTCTCTTTTGTTGTAGCAAAGGGCAGGAAAAGTATTAAAAAGTCCTAAATATATTGTATTTGTGTCAACTCAGTTATAAATCTTTTAATTGTGCCAATTTAGTCCTAAATCATTTGTTTTTGCGCCAATTTAGTCCATCCGAACAATTTTGGCCGAAAATCGCTGATATGGATGCCGACCGTCTTACGTGGCACGACCGGCGATGACGTGGTCATTTTTTTATAATAAGTGTTTTCGTTTTTTTTTCTTTACTCTTTTTTTTATTGAGGGCCGGCAAGGGTCGCCGGCCCTCGCCTAGGGCCGGCAGAGGTCGGCCGACGACACCCTCGCCAGCCCTCAATAAAAAAAAAAGGAGTACAGAAAAGAAAAAGAAACAAAATAAAATAACAAAAAATTATAAATAAATAAATCCACACCAACGCCAGGCGTGCCATGTAGGACGATCGGCGTCTACATCAGGGATTTTCGGCCAAAATTAGTCGGATGGACTCAATTGGCCAAAATGCAAAAGGTTTAGGACTAAATTGGCACAATTAAAAAGTTTAGGACTAAATTGACACTAATACAATAGGTTTATGACTTTTTGACACTTTTCCCCTAAGGGCGACATGGATAATAGCACGGATGACCCATGAATTGTTCCAATTTGTAATGTTGTCCATGAACTTTTAATTTGTGTAATGTGGTCCATGAACTTTGGCTCAATGTGCAATGTTGACTCTAAACTTTAATTTGTTCAAGGCGATCTTTGAATTGTTGGTAAATGGCCAATGTAGTCCCTAAATTATATGAACAATATTAAAAAAATCCATGGACCGCATTGAACATTAGACCCAAGTTCAGGAACCACAATGAACAAATTACAAGTATAAAGAAGACATTGCACATTGAACCAAAGTTCATGGATCACATTGAACGAATTAAAAGTTTGAAGAATGATATCCACCAAAACACCAGACCTGTACAATCTTCTCAATCCCAGTTCACCAAGATCTTTTGCGAGCTTTCAAGAAACAAAAGGACGAAGGGGACAACTGAGATAGCTCACCAGACAACACTGAAGAAGGGAACGAAGCGGAGACAAGCGTGAATCCGAAACAGGTATGCTATCCCCAAATCTAGTCTCTCAGCCAATTTCAGAAGCCAGCGGGGAATGAAACAAATCTTCTCTTTTAGACTAAAATTCAGTGACCATTTTTGTTATTTTCCCAACTAGATATATAGATTTCAACGGCACGCCATTCTTTACCCAGCCAATCCGAACCAGCCACCACACGTTTAGCAGCCCCAAGAAGAATATGGGGCTCATTCTACAGTTATAATTTTCTAAATGATAGATGACATAATAATGAATAAATTTAATTTATGTGGATCAACATCGTCATAATCATTGGATGTGAGGGTTTTGCTTTACATAGACTATATCTATGTAATAACTTCTTATTATAGGCATAGCTAATTGCAGATGAGAGCATTGTATACATTGCGTCATTTCTCGACTTATGTTCAACTTATAATTTATGTTTCTTTTTATTTTTCTAATATCTCTTTCAGTTTAGTGATTTCATGAATCTCAGCTTTCGAATTGATAATGAGATAAAACGTACTAAGTTGACAAGTTGTACCATAGTATCGTATCGAAAAAATTACTAGAAAAGTCATCAACTTATTATACTTCAATTTAGTCATAAATCTTTCAAATTTGCCAATTGAGTCTTAAACATTTTGATGATTTGCCAATATGGTCCCTCCAACCGATTTTGACCGAAAATTGATGACATGGACTCTAGTCGTCCACGTGGCACGACTGACGCTAACGTGAATAGTTTTTTCATTTTTTTTTAATTTTCTGAATTTAATCTTTTTTTCTTTTCGCTTTCTTTTTTCTCTACTAGGTCCAACGAGGGTCCCCAGCCCACTCTCATCGACCACAAGCGAGGGCTGGCGACCCTCGTCGGCCACTGGGAGAGGGTCACGAAGCCCTCGCCAAATCTGGGCGAGTGCTTCATGATCTTTGGCTAGTGGCTGGACTTACAAAAAAAAAAAAGAAATGAAAGAAAAAAAATTAAAATTAAAAAGAAATAAAAAAATAAAAAAAATTGTCAATGTCAGCACTGGTAGTGCCAAAATTGGTTGGATGGACTAGATTGACAAATCGTCAAAAGATTTATGACTCAATTGGCAAAATTGATAGGTTTGCGATTGAATTGGCACAAGTATAATGGCTTTATGACCTTTTTTTAGTAATTTTCCCATGTGATATCTATTGCGATAGCACTATTATTTTAGTATCTCTAAGTTCGTTTAATCCAAGACCCGAACAATGGTCTCCTTAGCATCCCATGTGGAAAAATTATCCAAAAATTCCTAAGGGCGCGCATGATAACCATTCTGTTCCAGAAATAGATTTCTGGCTAGAAATAGATTTTTCTATTTTTGTTTCTAGATGAGTTTTTGAGCAAAAAAATACGTTTGATAACGACATAAAATTTTTCATCCTAGAACAGAAGTTCGTTTGACAACAGTTGAAAATTCATACTTCTAGAAATTATTATTTACTATTTAAAAATAAAAAATTATTATTTATTTTTTACTCCAGCGGTGGTTGCGGCGGCCAGTGGTGGTGGGCGGCGGCGGCTGGCGAAGGTCAGTGGAGGGTGGCGATAGAGGTTGGCGATGGGCGGTGGTTAGCGGCAGGCGATGGTTGATGGCAAGTGGCGGCGGTAGGCAATGGGTGGCGGTGGCCGACGACAGGTGGTGGTCGGCGATGGGCGACCAAGGGCAGTAGTTGGCGACGGCAGCCTGCGGTGGGTGGTGGACGGTGGCGTCCGGCGGAGGGTGGCGTTAGGCGGTAGAGGGTGGCGGTGGGCGGCAGAGGTTGGCGAGGGTTGGTGGCAGGCGATGGTCAACGGTGGGTGGCGGCGGCCGGCGGTGAGGCGGGGGGCAACGGCAGCGAGTACTTGAGAAAAAGTGAGGGGTTATTTTTTATGATTTCTGTTTCTCCGAAAAGCTATAATTTTTTGTTTCTAATTTCTCTTCCAAATCTATTTCTAAAAAAAAAATTTGTTCCAGAAATAGAAAAATAGAATTACGTTATCAAACGAGTTTCTGTTCCAAGCCTGTTTTAGAAATAGGTTTGGAACAGAAACAGAGAAGTAGAATGGTTGTCATGCACCCCCTAAACATATTGCATTTTTGCCAATTCAGTCCTAAACCTTTAAATTTTGACAATTGAGTCCTAAACCTTTTTATGTTTTGCCAATTGAGTCGATCCGCCCAATTTTGGTCGAAATCGCTGATGTGGATGTCGATCTCCTACGTGGCACGTCCGGCACTGACGTAGATAATTTTTTAATAATACTTTAAGTTTTGTTCGGATTGTTTGTTAATTTTTGTTAATTTTTCTTTTCTTTTCTTTTCTTTCTTAAAGTGGCCTGCAAGGGTCGTCGAGCCTCGCCAGACACTAGATGTGGGCCGCGACGCTCTCATCTGGCCTCGCCCAGACTCACCCGTGGCTGCGATGGCCACGCCCGTAGTCGGCAAGGGTATTGCGGCCCTCGCCGGCCAGAGTAAAGAAAAGTAAAGAAGAAAAGAAAAACTAAATAAATAAATTTAAAAAATATTAAAATATTATTAAAAATTATCTATATCAGCGTCGACCATGTCACATAAGACATCCGGCATCCACGCCGACAATTTTCGGCCAAAATTAGCCGAATAGACTTAATTGGCAAAAGGTGAAAAGATTTAGAATTCGGGAGAAGTGTCCAAAACGTCTTAAATCTTTTGCATTTGTACCAATTCAGTCCTAAACCTTTCGATTGTATCAATGTAGTCTTAAACCTTTTGTATTGGTGCCAATTTAGCCATAAACCTTTCAATTGTGTCAATTTAGTTCTAAACATTTTGCATTGATGCCAATTCAGTCTTAAAAATTTCAATTGTGGCAATTTAGTCATAAACCATTTTAGTTTGTGCCAATTTAATCCTAAACTTTTTGCGTTTGTGCCAATTGAGTCCATCTGGCCAATTTTGGTCGAAAATCGCTGACGTGGACTTTAGTTGTTCTACGTGGCCCTCGTCGGCGCTGACGTGGATATTTTTTTAAATATATTTAAATATTTTTCTATTTTATAATGATTTTTTTGGTTTTTTTTTTACTTCAAATTTTTTATTCGGGACATAGGGCCGAGACCATCACCAGCACTGGCCAAGGGCGCCGCGTCCCTCGACCATCACCAGCACTGGCCAAGGGCGCTGCGGCCCTCGCCCAATTCTGGCGAGGGTCGCCGGCCCTTTGTCCAAAAACAAAACAAAGTAAAAAAATAGAAAAAAAAAACTACTGAAAAATTAAAAAAGCATTTAAAAATATTTAAAAATATGTCCACGTCAGTGCCGGCCGTGCCACGTATGACGATTGGCATCCACATCAGTGATTTCCAGCCAAAATTGATCGGATGGACTCAATTGGCACAAATGCAAAAGGTTTAGGACTAAATTGACACAATTGAAAGGTTTAAGACTAAATTAGCGCAAATGACTGAATTGGTACAAATGCAAAATGTTTAGGTTTGAATTGGCACAATTGAAATGTTTAAGACTGAATTGGCACCAATGCAAAAAGTTTAGAAGTAAATTGGCATAATTGAAAGGTTTATGACTGAATTGGTACCAATGCAAAGTATTTAAAGACTTTTTGGATACTTTTCCCTTTAGAACACAATTGAAAAAAAAAAATTAGGACTGAATTGGTAAATGTTCAATATGTGTATATCTTTTTGGATAAGTTTCCCCGTCCCGACTCCCCTGCACTCTACTTCGCATGATCTCTTTGACTTGTCAAAACTGACCCTCATTTCCAATAATAACAATGCCAAAAAAAATTAATAATACTTGGAGAAAATTCTACCAACTTTGTCGTAATGACTGGGAAAACAAATAAAAAGATAATGCAAAGCTAGTCTCCCAAAGACATTGAGGAAAGACAATTCAAAAGGAGGGAAAAGTCTGCGACCTCAGAATTTCACCATGCCGTTGTTTTCTTCGATAATGAATCCGTGACAAGGACCTAAGTTCCAACTTCTTTGCTGTCCACATCCAAGGAACCGTATGCATGTGTCCTTTTGCTGGGCCGGGGAATCGTATACACTTGTTTACCAAACACAGACAGAGAGGAAAAACCTGTCTCGCCGGAGCTTCCCGAAAAAAACCCTAATTAGCATCACTTAGCTTTCTATAGGTTTCAGATCCACTGCAAGAAGTTATGCACTCATTCGATATTAGTTAAATCTATGGAGGCTAATCACGACAAGCGTTCGTCAGGGTTTTTGTTCTCCATCTTTGGATCTCTCTGCGTCAAGCTATTGAACGCTTGTGCACTTGTCGTGGATGGGGGACGGACCAATGACGGTACGTGACATAATATATCGGACAGTATAACGTTTGATTACATAAGTAGGTGGATTTGAGTGAGTTAGAATAAATAAGAGATTCCTGCACTTCCGCGATCGTCGATGTCTATCAAAGAAAGGTGAGCAAAGGACAAAAACGAGGAGAATGCTTAGTGCTTGAGACGATGCTTTTCCTTGGATGACCAACGACCGCCAACTGTCAGTCCCCGCATGAAAGAGCACACAACACTAACACACACACAGAAACACTATGGTTTACCACGAGGTGGATGGTTTGAATGTAAGCTGAGACCCTCCGTCAACTATTTTCTCACATATTAAGTAGATCGGAATTTTTTTAAGCCGGCCCCAATCGCCTTTAAATAAGCAACTAGTTGTGGTTGATCATAGAGCCTAGGCCTACTCAATGGAGTGATCGAGATCTTTGCGTTGCCGAAAACTAGGGACTCGCTAAAAGGGTGAAGAAAGCAAAAGCACAGAACCTTATTCACTTCAGGACATGGACCTGTTCCAATCCCGAGTGTTTCGTTGTCTTCTTGCGCTCAATGTGGTGCTCCTTCCCTTGGCTCATGGCAGCATCCACTTCTACGACTTTGTTGTGAGTATATTACACTCAATCTTCCCTTTTTTCTTTTTTTTTTGGTTGCGGGGCGGTATGATGGTGCGCTCATGGCGCAAGGCCTGATTGACCACCCTTTGACAAGTTAGAGGCGCGGGCTCGACTCCTCACACGTGTTTGTGCGTGTATCTACACGTGTCAAAGAGGGCGAATAGCTTGACTCTCCCCGAAGGGTTTCCTGATAAGTGAATTTGTGCAAGGCATTGGTTTCCTCTAGAATTAGCAAAACATCAAAGAGGCTAAAAGTCGAATCGTGTTTTTCATTGTCCGGCGAATCGATCAATCCACAAACAGGTCAAAGACAAAGAACAATATTAGACTAGAATTCTTTCTTTTTTTTCTTTTCCTTTTTTCTTTCTCACGTTTCATACTTGTGCTGAAGCTTAAACTACATAACTGATATTGTTGGTGAGCAATGCAGCTGAAGGAGCAAAATTTCACGAAGTTGTGCGTGACGAAGAGCGTGTTGACGGTGAACGGCAGCTTCCCGGGGCCGGAGATAAGGGTCCATAAAGGAGACACGGTGTTCGTCAACGTTCACAACCACGGTTACTACGGCGTCACCCTCCATTGGTAAAGCTGATAATCAAACTCCTTTTCCTTATAATCAACTTAATTTCACGTAAGCTTTGAAGGGCATTATTCCTTAATTGTTACTATTACACGCTCTCTCTCTTTTGGGAACAAACGACACTGTTTTACTGAGATGTTGGGGGGCGAAGAAAAGTTCAGTTTTGTGGGGGTACCGTTTGTCTTTGTTTGGTGGAGCGTTGAAGTTTGACTGCTGAGTTTGTATTAGCAATTTTGTTTTTTACTTAAGTGCTTGTTACCGAACGCCTTAGACATAAGGAAATCTCAAAATAAAAAGTTTAAACGTGTCAAAATCCAATGAAGATAGTTTTACGTGCTGACAGATATATAGTTGCGATCATTAATTGGGCTGCAAAATTCAGACGCTCTGTGTTATTCAATATCGGACTTTGAATGAAAAGGATTTTGCTAGCATAATAATTTTTTTAGTGACCGTAAGAATAACATCTTGTGGATCACAAATTCTTGAAGGAGTGGATTCCACAATAATTTTTTATTATTTATTATCTATTTTTTGTGGCTCATAACATGCTATTAACCTCACAGTAGATAAAAAATTGTCACATAAGCATATTCCTAGACTAAATGAAACCAGAAAGTGCTAACTTTTATTACTTTAAATAAGTAGCAACATATTCCCATTATATAAATACATTTTAAAACAAAAGGATTTGAAGTTCATGATGATCAATAAAAATATGGTTCTGGCGCCTTAGGTAACTGCTTTCGTCTTTTCTTATTTCAATACCATTGCTAAGCATTTCCTCTTGTTATTTTTTAAATATCACTAATAAATTTATATTCTCAACATTTAAATCAGATAAGATCCTTTGACATTAAATAGTAACTTTTGCAAGTGTGCTCAATTTTGCGTTGGACAATGCTAGTTTTTAATCAAGAGAACCATAGCAACATCCCAAACATAGTGGCGGTCTTAGAGAATGGCTGAAAGTCATTAACTTATCGAGGGAAAGCTCCATCGCAATATAAATAGTCGATGTTATATACTATCCCTAGATTTTTCAAACTCGGACGTTAATTTACTTGAATCCATTGCCATTCATGAAGGCACGGGGTGAAACAGCCTCGAAATTCATGGTCGGATGGCCCCGAGTACATCACGCAATGTCCAATCGCCCCGGGAACAAATTTCACTTACGAGGTCCAGTTCACGAACGAAGAAGGAACCCTGTGGTGGCATGCTCACAGCGACTGGACACGTGCAACCGTCCACGGCGCAATAGTCATTCTGCCGAGCAAAGGAACCACTTATCCGTATCCGAAGCCCGATGTCGAGGAAGTCCTCATGTTTGGTATGTATATTTGGATATGGACCCACTTATGGATTTATGATAGTCATTTCAAAAAATTCGTCCATTCGGGTTCATTTGTTTCACGAAAAATGAATGATTTAAAACATTTCGTAAAAATGGTAGCTTGCATCGCTTAAAGAAAAGGAATGAACAAAAAAAAAATTCAACATCCACAAAAAAAGCATAGTCATAAATTGTTGTTGATTTTTATCATTAAATAATATACTCAAGCGATACAAACAATCAATTTTAGTAAAACAAAATTAAATCATTTATTTTTTTCATAAAATAAATAAAAAGAGTCGTTGGAAATAGTGGGTATTAAAGTGGCATTAGAGTCAACAGATAAAGAGAATAAATAGATTTGCCAAAATACTTATTAGATGAGTTCTCGGTTGGCGTGATGAGAAAAAAAAACAGTATATAAATTGGAAGAGTAAGCAGACTCATGTCGGCATTCATGACCATATATAAGAACTCGAGTTTGGCCTTTTGCAAGAATAATAAGTGACACTAATAATGTGGTCAGTTGCACGTGCTTGCTCTGAATAACAATAGCTGGTGGACGACTCAACGCACCAATTAGACACGTCGAAAAAGAAAGAAAACCATAGAGTAGGTAGAAGAAAAATCTCTAGTGTCCCGAACCTTCCTCTGAATGGTACATCTGATTTGGCCTTTTCAACTTTGTTGAATTTGTATCCATCTGCTCGGTAATTACCTTATGCATTACGAAGTTGCTCGATACGCTGTTACTCGTTCTTAATCCTTAAATCGAGATTTGCAATTGTTGATGTAAATTTGTGATCAATCGCAGCTTGTTGGTACAAGGAAAGCATGAGGGAATTGCTGGAGTTAGCACTTGAAACTGGCTCAGACACGCCTCGATCTGATGCCTATACGATCAATGGTGAACCGGGAGATATGTGCGCGTGTTCTAACGGTAAACAAGTTACTTAAGTTAAACAATATCTTAATCCTCTTTTAAATGCAACTTTTACAAGTGATTGTGCTGGTATTAGCTTCGGAAAAATTGTCCAAAAAGTCCTAAAATCTATTGTATTTTTGTCAACTCAGTCATAAGCCTTTCAATTTTGCCAACTGAATTCTAAATCTTTTCACATTTTGCCAATTAAGTCAATCCGATCAATTTTGGCCGGAAATTGTTGACGGGGACGCCGACCCTCCTACGTGGCGCGGCCTGCTCTGTGTTTAATAAATATTTTAATATTTGTTTTGATTTTTATTTATTTGTGTATTCTTTTTTTCCTTTTTTATTTTTCTTTTCTTTCTTCTTTTTTCTTCCCTTTTTTCCTCTAACTGGCCACCAAGCCTCGGTGATGACCGACGCCAGCAAGAGGTGAGGGCCGACGGAGGGAAAAAGGGAAAAAGTAAAAAGTAAAAAGGAAAGAAGGAAATTAGAAATAAAAAATCGAATAATTTTCATAATATTATTAAAAATTATCCGCGTCACCGCCGACCATTCCACGAAGGACTGTCGGCATCTATGTCAATGATTTCCGGCCAAAATTAGTAGGATGGACTCAATTGGCAAAACGTGAAAATGTCTAGGATTCAATTATCAAAATTAAAAGATTTATGACTGAATTGGCAAAAGTGCAATATCTTCATGACTTTTTTTAACAATTTTCCCTATTAACTTTCAAGCCCAAAACTCTTTGTTACGTCGGTTGTGACTTTTACATGTAACTATGTCGTAGAGACAACATATCGTGTGCTCGTCGATTTTGGGAAAACGTATCTGCTACGTATGGTCAACGCGATTCTCAACGCGGACCTCTTCTTCTCGATTGCCGAGCACAACCTTACCGTGGTCGGCATGGACGGGGCCTACCTCAAACCGATAGACACCGCCTATATCATGATGACTCCGGGCCAAACGATGGATGTTGTGGTCACCGCGAACCAGTCCGTCAGCTGCTACTACATGGCCGTGCGACAGTACTCTAGCGACCGGCTCGACGTCACCAATTACGATCACAGCAACGCGACGGCGATTTTGCAGTACCGAGGCAACTACAACACTCCCGAAAAGATCCCGTTCCCGTCGACTCTACCCTCCTACAAGGACAACGTCGCGGCCTTGACGTTCACGGACCGCCTCCGAAGCCTGGCGTCCGAGGAACACCCCGTGAACGTGCCACAGAATGTGACGACGCGCATGTTCGTGTTGGCATCCATGGGTGTGCTGATTTGCCCAAATAGCTCATGCGGAGGAATTTATGGGGATAGGTTGGCTTCAAGCCTGAACAATTACAGCTGGGTCAACCCCTCAATTGATATACTACAAGCTTATTATAGGTAATTTAATTTCCATTTGACACGCTGTATATATATAAGTATAGATATACATATATATAAATCTGCCGAAAGGATGCGTCAATTAACGATATGTTCATCTTGCAGGAACATTAGTGATATTTACAGCATGAATTTCCCGGACTTTCCCGGGATTTCATACAACTTCACGGGGGACGATCTGCCGCTGAACATTTCTGTGCCAACGAAAGGGACGGTCGTGAAGGTGTTTGATTTCAACGAGACGATTGAGATTGTGTTCCAGGGGACGAACATCATCAACGCGGCGGAGAGTCATCCTATGCACTTGCACGGCTACGCTTTTTACGTTGTCGGTACCGGCATCGGGGACTTCGACGTCGATACCGACCCTCAGGGATACAATTTAGTCGACCCTCCATATGTAAACACGGTCGCCGTGCCGAAGAGCGGATGGGCTGCTATCAGATTTACAGCGGACAATCCAGGTAAAAATTGCACTGATCGTGCTTCAAAGTATGCGCATTTTTGGAGGCATATATGTATACTAAACTTTTGCATACCGCACTCACGGTGCTTGTTTTAAATGCTATATAAACAGGTGTATGGTACATGCACTGTCATTTAGACAGGCACCTGACGTGGGGCATGGACACGGTGTTCATAGTAAAGAACGGAGGCACGCCCACAACGAGTCTCCGCCCTCCTCCGGCTTACATGCCGCCGTGCGAGAACTCGACCGGCTCATCTCGATTATTTAGTATTTTAGACAGAGAAGCACACTCGTTGATAATGCGGTGAATTAGATCTCATCTGAGTCCGTGATTGAATCAATTTTGTTTCTCCGTAAGGTCACATAAGTTATCTTATTAATCTTGAGTAACTAATTAGATGTAACATTGTGCAAGAACTTCATTCGGTGCATTCTACCATACTATGGATCAATCCTATTGTCCGTATCTGTTCATCGCAATGCCCTCCGTTACCCAACTATTGGGAATACTTGTTGACGACCAATTATGTGGTCACCATTCTTGTGAACGAATTAAAAAACAAGATAGTCGGTTTAATTGAGCATAAATGAAAACCTAAAGGCATGGCGCTTAAGATTATATGGATAATCTGAAATCTACCCAGAACAGATTGATTTTGCGAACTAGGAAATCCAGCTTCAATCTAGGGTTACATTTACTCTGCACTTACTAAGCTTGAAATCGAGTCTATCATCACCCACTATGACCCATTTGAACTGGGCCACAACTTTTCTAAGCCATTCTAACCGACCGCCGCGAGAATTTTATTGACCCAACGCCACCATACCAAAGAAAATGCCTAGAATGAGATTCGTTGATCACGGCTGCATGTTAGGAATGATCAGTTCATTATTTTTAGGAAAAGTTTCAAATAAAGGTCCGAAGTGTTCTCATTTTCTCAAATAAAGGTCCGAAGTGTTCTCATTTTCTCAAATAAAGGTTTGGAGTTGACATTATTTCAAAGAATGACCTGAAGTGCCCTCATTGTTTCAAAGAATGACCTAACTAAGGGCATTTTCGTCATTTACTTTTTTCTTTTCTATTTTCTCATATATAGATTTTTTTCCTTTTTTTTTTTGCCGTTCCTTCTCGTCGGTGGCCAGCCTCAGGCAAGCCCTCGCCAACCTCACCCGGGCAAGCCGAGAGCGGCCCTCACCCGAGGGAGGCGAGGGCTATCCTCACCGGCCCCTCGCTGGTGGCTGGCGAAAAAATCAAGAAAAGTAAATGATGAAAATGTCATTGGTCATGCCTTTCTTTGAAATAATTAGGGCACTTTATTTGAGAAAATGAGAGCTTTTCGGGCCCTTATTTGATATTTTTTCTTATTTTTATTGCCTTCTTGATGTAGTACACTATTTTTGCAGTACAGTAGAGACAAGTTAATTAGACTTTTTGTAAATTGCTCGACTTTTTCTTTGCTTGTGGGCTTCTTTCGCCCCTTAATGCACTCAATATTTCGAAATGTTTCCTCATATAAACCCGTCAAACGGGTGGGTCAGGTCGGATTTTGGTCGAGTCGTAAATGGTCCGACCAAAAAATGACTCATTTAACCCGTTTATGACTCATTTATTGCAATGCAAATCCAGTGGCTTATTGCCGACTTGACCTGTATTCCTATAACACTTTCGTATTTAAGTCAATCTAGGAAAACTCATACCCAAATTGAGGTGATAATGTGGATTGAGTGAGCGCGAGATCGAGTGAGAGCAACAAATGAAGAGAGAGTCATAGAGGTGGGTTGAGTCTAAGTAAGTTATAAACTCATTTACGACCCATTTAACACTCATATTATGTTTAAATATATTTATGACCAATTTATTAAATATAACTAACTCATTTGACAACTCAATCCATCTTATACGGGTTAATGAATGAGTTTATGACCCATTTATTAAATATAGCTAACCCATTTAACAATTCAGCCCATCATATATGAGTTAGGAAATGAGTTTATGACCCATTTTGACAGGTCTACTCATACATACGTCTAATCATGGTGGAAACCTAGCATCCCGTTTTAGAAAAAAAAAGTAAGAAACATATCCGTGTTGATAACTTTCTCGAAACCTATTTCAAATACCGCTGGTTAAAAAAATTAATTAGTAGTCGCCAACTCTTATTTTAAATTGCCGATCGTTTATTTCATTGTTCACAACTTACTTATAGTCCAAAAAATTATGAGTTATATTAGGCTGCGTTTAGTCGTCCGGATGAAACTCAGGATATGAAATGTTTTATCATATCCTGTGTTTGGTAGTTGTCTAGGACAGAATATAGGGGGATAAAATTATCCTAAGGGTGGGATAGAGCCGGATAAGATTTCTCTAATCTATCGCTCAAGCCACCCCCTCTCCGCCATGCCCCATCAGCCTCTCCGATTGCGGCAGGCCACCTCTCTGGCGGCGGCGGGCGACTTCTCCAGAGGGCGGCTTCTCCGGCGGCGGCGGTGGGCGGCTTCACCATCATATCCCTCCTCGTCTCCAATTGACGACGTCGAAGCTAGGCTTGGGCTACTTGACTTCAAAAGAGCTCAACCAAGGGTTGATGCAGGGTGTGGGCGAGTTCAAGACAGAAATCGAGCTGCTTTCACGGGTTCATCACAAGAATCTGGTCGGCCTCATAGGATTCTGTTTCGAGCAAGGAGAGCAGATATTGTTCTAGGAATATATGCCTAATGGGACGCTCAGGGATAGCTTGACAGGTACTCAAAACGCAATGTAGACTTTGTGAATGAGTAAATTGAGATATTGATAGGCACGACACTAGTAAGTCGACCGAAGTGAAGGATGTTATGTTCATATATTAAGACATATATGTATGTATTAATGCAGGAAAATTAGGCATATATCTTGATCGGAAGAGGAGACTTCGAATAGCTCTAGGTTCGGCTAGAGGACTTGCTTATCTGCTCGAACTTGCGAATCCTCCAATTATCCACAGAGATGTCAAGTCCACAAATATCTTGTTGGACGATCATCTGACGGCCAAAGTTGTAGATTTCGATTTGTCCAAATTGGTATCGGACAGCGCGAAGGGGCATATTTCAAGGCAAGTGAAAAGGACACTGGTAAGTGTTATTTGTGCTTGCTCGGCAACTTGTCTTTGCTAAAGCTCCGATTGCAGGGGGTCGCCTCTCCGGCGGTGGCGAACAGCTCGAGGGGACGACCACCAGGAGCTTCGACCTTACGGTCCCGGTGAGCGGCCAAAGATCCACTGCGTCGGCTCTGGAGAAGAGCCTCCGAATGGTACAAATAAAAAATCATAGATATCTAGTTTCTACCAAACAATGGATAGGATAGGGTATAAAGATATTCGACTTTAAATCGGGAGTTCACCAAACAGGATATAGGATATGATCAAATCTCCGGATTTCTTATCCTATCCTATCCTATCCTATACTGACTAGAAATCCGGATGATCAAACGCAGCCTTAGTGTAGTTTGGCAACGTGTTAAGTTACCAAATGTGGAATGAAATTACCAACTTTAATTTGAGTGAATTACCAGCTTTTTTTCCAATGAAGTTACCAACTAGTTTTAGGTTGCCAAAATTTTATTTGAACCAATTACCGGCAATTATTCAATCCATTCCGAATTACCAACTAATCCAACAATTTATGAAATTTTATTAAAGTCACCAACTCTTATACAAATTTTATTTGAAACTACTTACCAACGTTTTGAACCTTCCAATTTATTTTAGGTTACCAACTACTTAAATGACTTACCAACATTAATTAAATCATATCCAAAAGACCAACTTTCATTGAAATTACCAACTCTTATATGATATTACCAACTTTGGAAGGCCTTAGTTCTAATCCTATTTAGAAATCCATGTTCAGTTTTTCAAAATGTGTCATGCTATTCAATGTGAACTAGTGTTTTGAAAGCACTCTTCGATGTATAATACAAAGAAATTTCAGACTTTTAAATTATCGGCTACATATCCAAAGAAAAGTCAAATATGAAGAGGAAAGTTTTCACTTAGTACTTTATTTAAAAAAAAAACAGTGGACCTATTCTTCACAGGTTAATAACGGTCTGCCAAGGCCCAATATCAATGATAGACCGGAAAACCGAACACTTGATCCTCAAGTAACATCCTGGATCACTTGATCCACCACCACCGAATAAAATTGTTTAAAAAGTCATAAATCTATTATGTTTTTATCAATTCAGCCTTAAATATTTTCACATTTTTTCAATCGAATTCATCCGGTCACTTTTGGCCGAAAATCGCTGACGTGGAAGCCTGTCGTCCTAAGTGACACGGTTTGCGCCTGTCGTCCTAAGTGACACGGTTTGCGCTAACGTAGATAATTTTTAGTAACATTTTAATAGTTTTAACGAATTTTTTTAATTTTTCTGTTCTTTTTTTTTCTTTTCTTTTCTTTATTTTTTTTACTTACTATGGCCGACAAAAGAAAAAAAGAAAAAAATATTAACAAGGAATTATTAAAATTATTGTTATAAATGTCCACGTCAATGCCAGCCTTACCACGTAGGACAACCGGCATCCACGTCAGCGGTTTCCAATCAAAATTAACCGGATTGACTCGATATGGCAAAACATGAGAAGACTTAGGACTGAATTAGCAACAATGCAATAGGTTTACGATTTTTGGAATAATTTTTCCCCACCACTGTGATATTTTTAACTTAATTACTTCAGGAGTACTTTACTGCACTATTTAAATAAATCCCTTCAAATTGTAGATGATAGATCAAAAAGTACAAACCATCCACTCTTCAGGGATAGTAAAGAGTGAGATTGGTCTTCCCAAGAATTAATCAAACAACTTGGGTTTGGGAATGTGGGTCTCCTGGGGAGGACAAGCACGGGTTGCCCCCAAATACCAGTCTTCCAGAGTGGAGTAAAAATTTCTTATTTGTGTATGATTTATCTAACCAATAAGAAACCAAGGATTACACGCCCACCCAGTCATTGGTACAAGGGACACCGGGGGGTTTTGCTTGTTCCCAATTCCCATGATGTCTTGGTTGAGTAAAAGTGATAGCTGACTTGCTAAACTCTTCTTTCTTTGCTTTTGATTGACTCAACGTCGGCTAGTGAAACTACCGTGGATTTTGGGGAAAAGTGTCAAAAAAATCTTAAATCTATTGCATTGATGTCAATTCAGTCCTAAACTTTTTGCATTGGTGCCAATTCAGTCCTAAACCTTTTGCTTTTGTGCCAATTGATTCAATCCGGCCAATTTTGACCGAAAATCGCTGACGTGAACGTCGATGTCCTACGTGGCACGGTTAACGCTGACGTGGATATTTTTAATATTATTTTAATATTTTTAAATATTTTTAATAATTTTTTGGTTTTTCTTCTTTTTCTTTTCTTACATTTTTTTTTTATTGAGGGCCGGCACCGGCCGGCACTGGGCGAGGGCCACGGCGCCCTCGCCTGGCCAGATCTGGGCAAGGGTCCCCAGTAGGCAACCCCTGCCGGCCTCCAAATAAAAAAAAGTGAGAGAAAAGAAAAAGAAGAAAAAATAAAAATTATTAAAAGTATTTAAATAATATTAAAAAATATCCACGTCAACGCCAGCCGTCCCACGCAGAATAACCAACTTCCACGTCAGCGATTTCCAACCAAAATTGACAAGATTGACTGAATTGGCATCAATGCAAAAGGTTTAGGAGTGAATTGGCACCACTAAAAGGTTTAGGACAGAATTGACGCCAATGCAAAAGGTTTAGGACTGAATTAGCACAAATGCAATAGGTTTTTTTAGTAGATTGTTTAACAAGAAAAGGATTAACATGTTGTCTCATCCATTTGCGTACATACACTTCGCAGGTCATGGATGGCTTTTGCAAGAGCGGTCCAAAGAAACTTGCTGACTGTTCCCAACACCCTCCTTCAATCGCCAAAACCAAAAAACCCTAATTGGCCTGACCATCTCCTTTTACTTCAACAAAACTCAACAACGCACGGCTCTTATTATAAAGGATCACGCAATCGCGTTTGTTCATCGTGTGGATACTCGATAAACGAAAATTCTAGGCTAGTCATCGTTGTGTCTCTTCGAGGACCTATGCAACTTGCAAAGGTAGCACAATCGCGTTTCTTCACAGAATGTCCGTACACTTTATAGTGATTCTTGTTGGGAAATATCATAACGAACGAATGGAAAGAGATGGAATCAGATTTTGAGGCGTGATAATACTCTTTTTAAGGAATTATTTGACCCACAACGTTGTTAATAGTAATCGGCAAAGATCTTCCATGATACAAAAAAAAAATTACAATGAGAATATCATATAGTAATTCTGATATTTCTCCAAGAACTCTCAAAAGGAAAACAATTGGAAACAACGACTGTATATCTTTTTAGAGAAACGAAAATGAAATTTGAAGTAGTTAATATTGAATAGAATTGTTAAATATATAATAGCGAAAAGAGCATGACTTTCCATGCTATTCCAAAAAGAACACGATTTTTCACGACCGAAGAGAACACAACTCTTCATGTCCGAAAAATTGTAAATTCAGACACACCTCTTCAAAAGTTATAAGAGCCCCTAATAACTATTGTACATAAATAAAAATTTCATATAAAATAATAATTGAAAATAACAGTTACTATTATTTTTTAAAATTATAATTCCGAATTTAGGATACATAAGTGCGCCCAATAATGTGGCCAAAATCATGCACCCGCACGCGAGTATAGTAGAGTCCATTCCACTTAGCCTATTACCTTCATTTGTAACAATATAAGACGTCCACACTTATATATTGGCCCACACTCTGTCATCTTTCCTATGTGTGATTACCGAAACAATGGATCCTGATCCTTTCGCGGCCAAAGAAGCACTGCCCTTCGTAGCTGCATTAGGAGACATTAGTACAAATAAACAACCAACAATTACCGTTTGTCGAAATTTATCCCAATGTGAAGAGAGTGATTTGACTCGTTCTGATGGCCTTGAAGTTTGAGCATGAAATGTTTCGATCTCAAGGATTAATAAGGAAGAGAGAGAAAGTACATCGACTTGGAAAGCGTCTCTTACAAGTTGCATCTCAAAACATCGGGCTAAACTCACCCCTTTCAGATTGTGAAAACCCTAATCCTAGCCTACTACTACCATTTCAATAGTACAGACATAATGCTAATTTAACAATGTGCCTGTTGGGACTAGGGAGAGGCGTGGCTCTCTCAATCTTCTAAGAGTACCTCGAGGTTCAAAAAGGGCATAGAAAAATCTCTTTAACTTTTTGGGTTGTTCGGACTTCGAGATATAAATCTAGACTATTGACGAAAAATGAGCATTGCACGTGTTAGTAGTAAACCCGAAACGCGTGCACTCACCCACGCCACTTCACTCCGAATCCGACGAGGTTCCTACTCGTGCACGTGCGAGCTGGACTCGTGGCGTGGGTGAGCACACGCGTTTCGGGTTGACTACTAACATGCCATTTCATGCCGGCCTCCCGCCTCAGTACACGCTCAGATTCTATGACTACGAGGAAGAGGGCTTGTGGGAGCGGCTCGTGGTGCGAGCTCGGGATCCGACATTGATGGGCACAAATGCCTGACCTTGCTATCGGTGTAACCTATGGACTTTTGATTATGAAAGTCCATTCTATGGATTCTGCTTGTCCGAATTATGTCATCGTAAGTCGGCTGAAAAGGGAAAAAAAATTGTCCAAATAGTCTTAAATTTATTGTAATTTTGCTAATTTAATCGTAATTTTTTTTAATTTTACCAATTGAGTCTTAAACCTTTTAACGGTTCGCCTGAGGCCGGCGGAGGGTAGAAGGGAAGAAAAAAACAAGCAAAGGAAAACAGAAAAAAAGAAATAAAAAATTAAAAGTTGTGTTATATAGGGCGACCGACGTCCATGTCAGTGATTTCTAACCAAAATTGGCCAAATGGACTCGATTGGCAAAACGTAAAAAGTTTTATGATTCGATTGGCAAAATTAAAAGATTTAGGACTGAATTGACAAACCGCAATATGTTTAGGACTTTTTGGATAATTTTCCCATGAAAAGGGCAAACTGTATGCGATTGGGATGCACATCACAAGTCTTGAGTGCTATCTCCTACGTCTAGAAAACGAAACTACTATCTCATCACGAAGTGAACACTGCATGGACACTTATTAGACCAAACTAATCATGTCTTAAGAATCTAAGGACTTACGTCGGGTCCTTCTAAAATATAAAAGTTCTCATACAGGTTTTGTACTATGATAGCGGTTTCGTCCATCATATCATCCGTAATCTGTCTTTATAATATACTGTTATCGTCGTGAGAAGATCATAAGAGCGAGTCCGAGTGCAATCCCAACCTCCAGTCGTGGCAAATGAGTGAATTAGGCCGATTTTCCAAATTGATCATTTTAAATTCGGAGAGTTTTGAGTTCAGTCAATTTACAGTCATGCTGTCGTAAAGGGAAAATTACCAAAAAAGGTTCTAAATCTGTTGCACTATGTGCCAATTCAGTATTAAACATTTTCATTTGGTCAGTTTAGTTCTAAACCTTTTGATGATTTACTAATTCAATCCTAAACTTTTCATTGTGACAATTTAACCCTAAACTAATTTTCTTTTCTTTTCTTTTTTTCCTACTTCGCCGATCACGGGCGAGGTCCTCAAAACCCTCGTCAGCCACAAGTAAGGATGCCATGTCCCTCACTTGGATCTGGGGGAGGGCGTAACCCTTGCCTATGGCCGGCAAGGGTCAGTCAGCGACCTTGCCGGCGGTCAGCGAGGGTCAAGCAGCGACCTTGCCGGCTCAGGGTCAGCGAGGGTCAAGCAAGGATGCCATGTCCCTCACCTGGATCTAGGGGAGGGCATAACCCTTGCCTGTGGCTGGCAAGGGTCAGTCAATAACCTTGCCGTCGGTCAGCAAGGGTCAGGCAGCGACCTTGCCGGCTCAGGGTTAGAAAAGAAGAAGAAGGAAAGACAAAAGAGCACAAAATAAAATTTAGAAAACTATTTACGTCAGCGCCGGTCGTGCCACGTAGGACTGTTAGTGCTGACTAGAACGCCACATCAGCGATTCTCAGTAAAAAAAAATTAGGACTAAATTGACAAATTCTCAAAAGGATTAGAACTAAATCGGCCAAATTCAAAGATTTAGGATGGAATTGGCACAAATACAATAGGTTTATGACTTTTTTGGTAATTTTCCCTTTCTTAAATATGGTATGTTTCGAGTCAAAAGTTTTTACATTACCTGGGGCCTCGCTTTCTTTGGATGAAGGTCGAATCCAATCAAGATACAAGTCTACTCGAGCTTCAGACATAATTCGGGTTGCATCAAATACGGGTTATATTGCCAGTTTGGTATACTTCAGTTTGCCCTAATAGCATATTCGGATCACTTCAAATTTCGGGTCGGGCATGTTTCGAATACCTTGATATTTGGAGCTTTCTCTCTCGCTCTACTTTCCCTTCACCACTTCCAACGTCGCGGCTGTTGCGCAAGCGGTGGCCCAACCTCAGGTTTTATCCCAACGAAAGAAAAAAAAAAATAAAATTCACATCCATATACATCACATGCCACTAAATAAAGTTGGATCATTTCCTTCTTTATGGACAGAAAGAAAACAACATAAAAATCACGTCTTTGCATCCCATATCATGTTGACTGACTTACTAAATTAAAACACTTTTCCACACAACAGACGAGGTGCACATGATAGTCAATCCGCCACTATGTCATGCAACGAAAAGCTAACTTCCATTTGGCCAAGGTAATTAAGGAAGTTTCTATTTTAACTGCAGAACACTTGCCGGTACAAGGACACGTCTTTATCACCCATCCTGCGTGAGGTGATCGGTGCTGACGTGAATAATTTTTGTACTTTTTTTTAAATTTTCTAAATATTGAAATAAAATTTTCTTTTTTAAAATTTTCTAAATATTTAAATAAAATTTTAGCACAAATTTGGCGAGGGTTTTGCGGCCCCCTCTCGTAGTGGCTGGCGAGGGTCGTCGGCCCTCGCTATGGTCGATGAGGGGTGGGCCGGCAACTCTCATCGTACCTCGTAGGGAAGAAAGGAAACAAAAAAAAAAGAGAAAAGAAAAAACTCGAATGAAAAAAATAATTTAAAATTCAGAAAATAATTAAAACAAAAAACAAAAATTTCAGCTCCGATTGTGCTAAGTAAGACAGCATGAATCCATGTCATCAATTTCCGATCAAAATAGGCAAAAGGGATTATATTGAAAAATTATCAAAAGGTTTAAGATTCGATTAACAAAATTAAAAGGTTTAGGACTAAATTAAAATTTTCGTTTTCCTCGTGAAGATTGTAAGTGACATTTATACAAACTAATCTTGGTACAAGGCACAGACTCTAAAATGGATATGAAAGCATAGTTTTGCGTTACCTTTTGTTTCCTATAGTGCTAAATGATCAGATGCCTGGTTTTACACCATAATCCCCACACTTGGAAGTTGTAATATTCTATTTGCCAAAATCCCTACACTTGGGAATGTGTGGTCAGCATGTCCCCATCACTTGTCGGCACCGTCTTGGCAAGAAAAGTGGACAAGTGTCAACAACCCAACAAGAGACGTTGGGAAGAAAAGCGCGATAATTGTACTCTTCCAAAGTGGAACATTGGAAAAAACTCACTTGAAATCCACCTTGATTTTGCTGACCATGGTTGACTCTCTCTTCCTAAAACCTTTAAGAAGTACATGCACCCGCACCTAGATGGAACTTCAGTTTCACGCAAATCCACCGTTCCTTCATTTTTATAACAAGATTTTCCACGATCGAATCCCTCCAAACACACGTAATCTCGCCTATAAATACCATGTTTCAATCTCTTTCTCTCCAAACCCTAAACACACACACACGCACAAAGTAAACACGATGGATATGGATCAATCTTTTGATACAAACTGGCTTCTCTTTGCATTTCCTGCTATTTTGAAAACCCAACATGCGTTTGATCCTATGCTTCTCATTGCCATTTTGGTGGCATTTTCCACATCTGCTGTGATTCTGAGCTGGGCCTTCACCCCCGGAGGCCTGGCTTGGAAAAATGGCCTGAACAAGAGAGGCAAGGTTCCGATCCCCGGACCTCGCGGCTTGCCCTTCTTCGGGAGCTTGTTCGGCTTGAGCTATGGCTTGCCGCATCGCTCCCTGGCTCGCATGGCCTCTCACCGAGCTGCCACTCAGCTCATGGCTTTTAGCCTAGGACCCACCCCGGCCGTCGTCACGTCTGACCCGCAGATAGGCCGCGAGATCTTGACCTCACCCCAATTTGCCAACCGCCCCCTAAAGCAATCCGTGAAGAGCCTCATGTTCGGCCGGGCCATCGGGTTCGCGCCGGACGGCGCATATTGGCGGCTCCTGAGGAGGATAGCCTCGGCTCACCTCTTCAGGCCGAAGCACATTGCGGCTCACGAATCCGGGCGCCAGGCGGACTGTGGCTTCATGATTGAAGCCATGGAGACGGAACAATTCCTTAAAGGGGCTGTGGTGTTGAGAAAGCATCTCCAAAATGCAGCTCTTAATAACATAATGGGGACAGTTTTTGGTAAGAGGTATGACATGAGTGCCTCTAGCAACGAAGTCGATGAACTTCGCGACATCGTTAAAGAAGGGTTCGAGCTCTTGGGAGCTTTTAACTGGTCCGATTATCTTCCGTGGCTAAGTTATGTTTATGACCCCTTTCGAATCGATGTCCGTTGCTCGGCTCTTGTTCCTAGAGTCAGAAAGTTTGTCATGAAAATCATTGAAGAACATCGCGAGAGGCAGTCCGGGAATCTCTCCGATGGTTCAGACTTCGTTGATGTTTTGTTGTCTTTGAGCAGTGGCCAAGAGCTGAGCGAAGAGGACATGATCGCCATACTATGGGTTCGTCAATTACTCTTGGTCACTATTAAACAGACGTACATTAACAAACTTTAATACTTGCCTCATCCAAACTTAAAACTTTCTAATTGATATTGAACAATCCTAGTGAGAGTTTCGGTGGTCTTGCCATGCCATCTTGAAGATAATAAATGGCTATTTTGATCTTTTCGTTTACATCATGTCCTAACTGTTAATACGTAGTTCGTTTTAATTCGAACAAGAATATTACAAAAGAACAACTTTATGCCGTTTGGTCATTTTTTTGCATAAATTTACTTATTTCATGTCGTTGTGTGATGTTATCCTATCATGACGAACTTTTCGATAACCCTATCTTGTTCTATTGCCTAGGATATAACACACCACACGTATTTACATTGTTTCAATTACTCTTCAAATTCATATAGGCTTCAACCTAACGCCTAAGGAACATACTCCAATAATTAGTTAGATTTGGTTGCTTGTAATCCTCTTTTCCCTTTGATAATGTTCGTCAGCAGGAGCTAACATATCTATATTCTTCATCTTACTTGCAGGAAATGATTTTTCGTGGCACTGACACGGTGGCATTGTTGACTGAATGGATCATGGCCGAACTGGTGTTGAACCCTAATGCTCAGACCAAGCTTCAAAGCGAACTCGACCTCGTACTAGGAGACAAGAGCGTCAACGATGCTGATGTGGCCAAACTGCCCTACCTCCAAGCCGTAGTGAAGGAGACCCTGCGAGTCCACCCACCCGGACCCTTGCTATCGTGGGCCAGGCTGTCCACCTCTGACGTCCACCTCAGCAATGGCATGGTGGTCCCCGCCGGCACAACAGCCATGGTCAACATGTGGGCCATCACCCACGACCCCAATGTGTGGAAAGACCCTCTGGCTTTTTGGCCCGAGAGGTTCTTGGATGGCACGGCTTCGGACGACGGCAGCATCAACTTCGACGTGAGGGGCGTCGACCTTAGGCTTGCACCGTTCGGGGCGGGCCGTCGGTCCTGCCCCGGCAAGAACTTGGGTCTGGCGACCGTCGGCCTTTGGGTGGCCAAATTGGTGCGTTGCTTCAACTGGGTCCCACATGAGTCCCACCCGGTCGATCTCACCGAGCTCCTCAAGCTTTCATGCGAGATGAAGAAACCTCTTTGTGCAGTAGCCGTTCCGAGAGGCGGGAGACATTAGCAGGGCTTCTCGAAAACGGACGTGTTTCTTGTTATAAACTTAATTTGCAACCTAGTATTGTATGTGGTGTTATACTTAGTGAATAAATGGATGCTTGGCTTACTGCGGCCAAAGAGAGAAAAAAGAAGGATCCCGGCGTACATTACGTAGTGCTGTATTACGTAATGCTGTAATGTTCTGAAACTTTTCTAAGTGTACGGAGATTAGCTCTCTAAATGTCCTATGTGCTTAATTATATGATATAGTCCGTACTGTGCTCCTGTGAGATGGAATACTGTATTGCAACCAAGATCTCTTGCACTTTCTTCAAGAAGAATGATTTGCTTCCATGCCTTTTCCAATCCAAAACCAGTCTCAGAGACTTCCCCAAGAGCCCATTTCAGGAACCTGTAAGTCCATCTGGGATGAACAACTATGCAGAGAGAGAGAGAGAGAGAGAGAGAGAGAGAGAGAGGGGGGGGGGGGGGGGGGGGGGTGGGTGTGTAAGAGAGAGAAGGCACGATAGGATGAGGGACTAGCCAA
The DNA here is from genome assembly GCA_029784005.1 of Lenwebbia sp. NSW1173648. Lineage (NCBI taxonomy): Eukaryota > Viridiplantae > Streptophyta > Magnoliopsida > Myrtales > Myrtaceae > Lenwebbia > Lenwebbia sp. NSW1173648. Next base: position 23,675,533 of record JARCGZ010000009.1, on the reverse strand, counting down.
GATGGCCAGACATGCCTTGGAGTTTCTAGGAGTTTAGGATTTCCTTGGGTACTCTAAAAAATTTGTAGGGGCATTATGAAAAAAATTATATTTGTAGTCTTGAGGAATTACGTAATTAATGGGATTGATGGCACATGAGGAAATTGGATTTCCACCCTTATAAAGGGAAGGGAAGGAGCTCATGTATTTTATTTTTCTCATTTGTTAAAATCCCACAAAATCCAACGCAAGTAGAGCAATTGAGGTTTCTCGCCCAAAACACTCCCCTAGTTGAAGTTTCTTTCTAGGGAAAATTACCAAAAAAGTCTTAAACCTATTGCAATTGTGCTAATTCAGTCCTAAACTTTTTTTTTTTCCGATTCAGTCATAAATCTTTTGCAATTGTATCAATTCAGTCCATCCGGTCAATTTTGGCCTGCCGGTGCTGACGTGGACTCTGGTGGGGGCGAGCTTCACCTGAGGCCGGCGAGGTTGACCTCACCGGTCGTCATCTCTAGCCGGTCACTGAGGTCCAGCGAGCGGCTGGAAGAAGAATAGGGAAGGGGGAAGAAAAAAAAATAAAATTCAAAATTCAAAATTCAAAATTCAAAATTCAAAAATATATATTAAAATATTATGTCGCCGGACGGTCGGAGCTGGCCGGCGTCCATGTTAGAGCCGCCTGGCCAAAATTGTTTGGATGGACTGAATTGACTTAATTTCAAAAGGTTTAGGACTGAATCGGCCAAAAAAAAAAAGTTTAGAACTGAATTGACACTATTGCAATAGGTTTAGAACTTTTTTTGGTAATTTTCCCTTTCTTTCTACGATCGAGGTGGCCAATGAGCGAGTGAGTAATTGGCAAGGGGTCAAAGAAAGTTTAAGTGCCATACCGTCGCAGGCTCAACATGTAGGTCCACATAAGAGAGAGAGGGGATTATAGAGAAATGATTAAGTGACGGTCTTTAATTGGGAAAATTACCAAAAAAGTCCTAAACTTATTACAATTGTGCCAATTCAGTCCTAAATCTTTTTTTGTGCCAATTCAATCCTAAACCTTTTACATTTGTGTTAATTCAGTCCTTCCAGCCAACTTTGACCGATCGGCGCTGACTTGGACACTGACCGGTGCTAACGTGGACAATTTTTAGTAATAATTTAATTTTTTTTTCAGTTTTTTTCGTTTTTTTCTTTTCTTTCGGCGGCCGGCCAGAACAAGCGAGGACGAGGTCGGCCTCGCCTAGGCCGAGCCTCGCCACCACCGCTGGGCGAGGCCAGACCTCACGGCGAGCTCGGCCATCACGTAGAGCTGGCGAGGCTGTGTGACGTCCCAGGCACGCCACTTACTAACGAGCTCTACTTTTATGTGATTTCAAGATTATAAATCAGAGGCACATACAGAAAGCGCAATGGATACTTCACCCAATAATAAATCAACAGAAAAGACCTACACGCACGTCAGATAGCAGAGTTTTTCACACACTTATTTTCATATACATATTATCACAAGAGTTCATAGATTAGGTTTCAGACAAATAGCTAGGATAAAAATAAACATAACTACTCATCCACACTATGATCTTACTATCCTCCACCGCCACCACCTCCATTCCACAACAAACGCTACTACTGTCACACCCCGAACCTCGGGCACGCGACAACCTTGCCAAACGTCTCAGGTCAAAAGGACGACACCCCAGGCGTGTCATCAACCCATTCGTTTTATCTTTTTATTAAGCGCATGCAGAACGAACAACTCCCAAACAACAAATTAAACAACAGGGATAGACAGCAGGAAATCACATCAATCAACATCAGCAAGTTCAGCAATAAAGGTTTCTTTTATAAATTAATATATATTCATTAACCCTAAGAAAGCTACAGAAACTACGAGCCCATCTTCAGGGCTGCTCTCTACGACCGACAAAAAGGGGGTACCGGGTCAGGACAGGGTTAACTTCTCATCTACTCCAAAAGAGGGGCTACACCACCTCGTCCTCAACATCACCTTGAACCTGAAAAGGGGTTAACCACGACGGGGTGAGAAATAAATCTCAGTGAGCTAGCGCCTAAGCCCGGCTAGGGCGTTGACTCGCTCAGGCCACCTAAACACACAGTACAACACAATAGTATATCGCCAATCACATGCAAGCTCACCACGCCATGGATCACACATATGCAAGATTCGACTTGACATGACAGTCAATCAACCAAGGCAAACAACCAGAACACCATAACAGCTTGCAAGCACAATGTTTCACACGTATTCCGATTATTAATGGCCACTCGGACCCGCACACTAAACAGTTGGTGCTCAGCACACTATACAGTTGGTGCTCTACCTGCATGATCGGGCATCGTCCCTTACTTCCGGCGACGGGGTCCGATAGTCCGTGTGGTTCCGATCGACACGGCACGGAACTACCAGGAATCCCTGTAGGGGCTTCGATCCATCCATACTGTGACCGGCATCCGACCAGCCCGGCGACACGGACTGACGTGCATCCGATAAGTAGTGTGATTTCGATGGACACGGCACGAACATATCAGGCATTCCATTATATGACCACACAATGCACACCAGGCAATCAGCTAGTTTATATCTTTGCATTTAGTTCGATGCTCACACAGTCGTGCTTAAAACTCGGCCCAAAGCCATTTTCATGCTCAAAGATGCAATTTGATCCACGCATGATCATGCGATGTATGAATTATCCACCAGACTTTGCATCTAAATACGGGTGATCAATCCTCATACAGTCAATCACAAACCAATCAGAGCATTCAACAGTCAGGTATTGATCACCACATCAAACAGTCGACAACAATTATAACAACGCACTCGATTAACTGAACTAACCACCGACGGCTACTCCGCCTACCAACCAACCAGTCAAACAATTTATCGTTCACTCGGCTCTGGTCAATCGCTCGCTCGCGATCAAACAATTGGAGTCAATCAATCAATCTAATCACCAATTAGCCACAGAAAACCTAGCTAATCAGTCTAATTTATTTAATCGCGCTCATTTAACCTAAACCCGGTCTCTAACTAAACCGACAATAATTAATCTACGTGAACGCCTAATTAGACTAATTAATCTAGACCCGAACGCAATTAGCGACCTAGCCGAGAGTTAGGGGCTAACTCACAACTAAACAGTCCGGCGACGATGACAGCGACGGGACAACGACGACAACGTCGGCGGCGGCGGCCGGCGAGCGGCGGCTACTGTTCACGGGCTGAGGGTCGGCGGTACGGTCGGCAGTGGCTGTCCACAGCGGCTGGGGGCGACGAACAGCGGCGGCAGCGGCTGTAACAGAGCAGATCACTGCTACTCGCGGCTAACGACGGGGACGGTGCTCGGTGGTGGCTGAGGGTCGGGCAGGGGTGACGGGTTGGCTCGGGCGGCGGAGTGGGTGGCGGGTGGTGGCTGGACGGAGCTCAGGCGGTGGGTCGCAGGGCTGAGGGTGGAGCTCGACGGGGCGACGACACGACGGGAGCGGCTGCTTCGCGAGGGTAGCTCTGCCGGCGCGAGGCTGCGGCGACGAGGACGACGGAGCTGGTTGCTCGGGCGACCGGAGGTCTCGGGCGTCGCGGTGGCTGGACGAGCGACGGATGAGACGGCGGTAGTGGCTGAACAGCAGAGGAGGAATAGGGGTGCAGGTGGCGGTTCAGGGTGGGATGGCGGCGCGACTGGTGGGGCTCGGGCAAGCGAGGCGCGGTCGACTGGAAGCGGCTGAGCTCGGAGGGTGGTGGCGGCGAGGCGAGGTGGACAGAGCTCGCGGCTGGGGCTGAGCGACGACAACGAGAGTGGCTGAGGGAGGTTGCAGGTGAGCGGGCGGTGTGGCGTGCGGCGGCTGGCTCGGCCTCGGGCGGGACTCCGCAGCGCGAGGCCAGCGCGGCGACAGGTGGCTGAAGTGGCGACGGACGGAGGTGGGGCGGTGGCTGCAGCTCGGCCGAACCAAGAAGAAGAAGAGGGAGGGGGCTGTCCACGAGCAGATGGAGAGGGAGAGAGAAGAGAGAAGAGAGAAGGTGAATTGACTGGGGAGACAAAAAGAAAAGAGGGGTTAGGGGGCAGGTGCACGGTTGAAGGGGGGAAGAGAGGAGAGAGAGAGGTTGAAAAGTAAGAGAGAGAAGAGGAGGAGAGAGAGAGTGACGTGAGAGAGTGGGTGAGAAGTGATGGGTGGGTGGCTGATGAGACAAGGGGGGCCCACTAGGTCAAAGTCAAAGATTTGAATTATTTTGACTTGTAGTGCACAAAGGGTTTCAGGCGCGAAAGGGGCGGTCTCGAGCGCGAATGGTTAACCAAATCTCCTCCTAGAACAAAATAAATCGCGTCCAATAATTGTCCCTTAGACCACAAAAAATCCAATTTCATTTAGTTTATAGACCTTAAAATTTCGGGACGTCACAACTCTCCCCTCCTTAGGAAATTTCATCCCCGAAATTACACCACTGTTACAGCTCTTCCAAAAGAAAAGGGTAACTACTCTTCAGAGCTTCCTCATTCTCCCATGTAGCTCCTTCTGTGCCATGGTGTTGCCAAACAACTTTGACCAAAGGGATCGTCTTGTTCCGGAGCACTTGCTCTTTCCTATCCACGATCTTCATCGGGCGCTCCACGTATGATGCTCGCTCATCCAACACAATCTCTTCGTAGCTTAACACATGAGCGGGGTCTGGCTCATACTTCCTCAGCATCGACACGTGAAAGACATTATGCACCTTAGCAAGCCTCGGCGGCAACGCAAGACGATACGCCAAAATCCCAATCCATTCCAGAATCTCAAACGGTCCAACATACCTCCGACTCAACTTCCATTTCTTACCAAAACGGGACGTTCCCCTTATGGGGGACACCTTCAGGAACACATGATCACCCACCTGGAACTCTAAAGGTCTACGCCTCCTGTCGGCGTAACTTTTCTGGCGACTCTGCGCTGTCCTGAGTCTATTTCTGATAACCTTGACAACTTCCATCGATTGCTGTACTAACTCAGGACCAATGATCTTCCTTTCACCAACCTCGTCCCAACAAACAGGAGTCCTATAGGCCCTTGTTGTATGGTAGGGCATCTTGATACTCTACTGATAACTGTTGTTGCAGGCGAACTCAACCAAATGAAGTTGTTCCTTCCAACTTCCCTTGAAATCCAATACACAGGCTCGCAACATATCCTCGAGCGTCTAAATCGTCCTTTCAAACTGGCCGTCCGTTTGCGGATGTAAGGCCGTACTAAACTGCAACTTCGTTCCCAACGTAGCCTACAAACTTTTCCAAAAGGTGACAGTGAACTTAGGATCACGATCTGATGTGATCGTCACTGGCACTCCATGAAGACGTACTATCTGCCGCACTTACAACTCAGCGTACCTGTCCAAAGCGAAGTCCTTTCGCACTGCGATGAAATGCGCAGACTCCGTCAGTCTATCGACCACAACCCAGATCGAATCATGCCCTCTCTGACTCCTTGACAATCCCGTCACGAAATCCATTGTGATATGCTCCCACTTCCATTCTAGGATCTCTAATGGCTGCAACAATCCTCCAGGCTTACAATGCTGTGCCTTGACTTGCTGGCACGCTAAACACTTCGCCACATGCTTGGCTATGTCGCTTTCATTCCATTCCACCAGTAGTACTGCCTCAAGTTCTGATACATCTTTGTGCTGCCCAGATGGATACTTTCATTACTGCGACGGGCTTCCGATAAGGTCTCCTCTTTATCCGAAGCAAGACCCTCATGGTCTTTGTCTTACTCAACTATGTGGCCTTACTATGCTTTCGCTGCTCACTCTATTCACTTGTTTTTCTTAATTGCCACAACTTACAGTCATAATTCAAGGTCATTGCCGGCGCTAACAACTCACAAATTCATCTGGCAAACCCCACTATGCCATCTACTCATAACTTGCCAATGCGAAATCCACATGCCATGCCTGTGGTTCTGTTGGTCACGGTCTTAGCACACTACACACTCCACCACGATGCTATTGGGTCACTGGCCGACAAGCTCGTGTGGGACTCAACTCAAAACACGGCTTCCCTGATCACTCAATAGGGCTCTCTCCGACTCCCATTCGGAGGCACACAAGCGTCGACTTTCACCAACTTCCCACTAGGCATTTCCACATCCTTGTCCATAGTACTTCAATCCACTCATCATTCTGATACTCACCACTCCGATCTTAAAGATGCAATGTTATGCATTTTCAAAAGTATTTTTCACTTTGAGAAACAACTTTAATGCGATAAACACGTGCAATGCATGATCATCATCACCACTCTTTACACACCACTCGCTTTCACATCAATCTTATCAATCCGAACTTTCTAACTCCACAAGCGACCATCACATCTCATAGATCAATCGTCTAAGATCAATCTATAACCTCATGTCTAATCATCGTCTAGACAAAGCTCATATACATTCCATCACACTAGCCCTTAGTCCAAACATTCGTCGTTCACTTTTTTGCGAACCTTTTCTCATTCATATCACCACTCAGGACCATCAATTAAAGTCGATAACTAAAACCATTAGAACACCACACAAGTTCAAACTTACACCCAAGTACATATCCATCATACAAACCTATCCTTTTCTCGCGACTGCTTAAAACCAAATTACAACCGGAACATCCTACCGCAGACACTACGCTATCCTTTAGCGGGATTGATTCAGGTTGCCCTGCGGAGCGTCCCCTCGCAGTTGTCCTCCTTGCGGCACCGGCATCTGTCTTTCCAACTGCCTCTGCGAGCAATCCCTAACTTGGTGGCCAAGCTGACCACACCTAAAGCAAGCTCCCGTCCTAAAAGGGCACGGGGCTAATCCATGCTTCCGTCTACAGAGCCGGCACGCATCATTGGGGCGGTACACCGGCTTTCCTACCGCGTTCCTTCGGTCGGGCGGAATTTGATGCTTTCTTCCTATCATCGGCCTCTTCCCAAACCGATAATTATCCCTTGCAGAAGGCGCAAATTGTGATCTAGATGCGGCTACCCGTTCAGCCATATTTCTCTCCACCAACTGTGCTTTCTCATACAACTCACTATAATCCTTGAAATTCAGCGGCACCAGCTGATCCTTGATCTCGGGCTTCAATCCATCACGAAACCTCCTTACCCTATTCATAGGGTCTTCGGTCATCCTTGGCGCATACTTCGACAGCTCGGCGAACTTCACCTCATACTGACCCACAGACATCTGATTCTGTCGAAGACGCAAGAACTGAACCATCTTCTGCTCTCGGGTACAGTCTAAAAAGTACTTTCCATAAAAATCTTCGGTAAAGGCATCCCACACCGGGACCATACCTTCAGGGAAGATCCTTTCTCGCGTGGCTTCCCACCACGTGCTAGCGTTACCTTGCAGTTGGTAAACAGCCAGCATCACTTTGTCCTCCTCAGAGCACCTCAACAAAGAAAAGGCCTTCTCCAATTCCTTGATCCATGAGGTTGCAGCCTCCGGATCACCTGCTCCGGAAAATTTCAGCGGCTCAAGCTTCAGAAACTGCTCCACCAACTTAAGCATCTGGTGTCCATCATTCCCGTTTCTAGCCAACAGGTCTTCATTCAGAGCGGCAACAGCTTGGTTCCTAACTTGTTGTCCATCTATATCTCCTAAGGCCTCCAACGCCTGCCAGATCCCGTCCACTTTGGGATCCTCCTGAGATGCCTTTCCTCTATGCAGCCTCGCATTACGGTTGCTCATCCTGCAGGTACCTTACTGGGCCCTGCTCACCCCGAAGCAATGCGTAATGAGAACTCAGGCATACAGCCTAAAACTTAAGCAACAAACACATGCATAGGGTTTCCAATCTTACTAACTATCCCAAAACCCAACGCTCCTTATCACTCCAGGCCATGGCCAGATGGATCAGGCTGACCTTGCTCTGATACCAAAACGGGGGTGTCACGCCCCGACCCTCGGGCACGCGACAACCCTGCCAAACGTCTCAGGTCAAAAGGACGACACCCCAAGCGGGTCATCAACCCATTCGTTTTATCTTTTTATTAAGCGCATGCAGAACGTACAACTTCCAAACAAAAAATTAAATAACATGGATAGACAGCAGGAAATCACATCAATCAACATCAGCAAGCTCAGCAATAAAGGTTTCTTTCATAAATTAATAGATATTCATTAACCCTAAGAAAGCTACAGAAACTACGAGCCCATCTTCAAGGATGCTCCCTACGACCGACAAAAAGGGAGTACCGGGTCAGGACATGGTTAACTTCTCATCTACTCCAAAAGAGGGGCTACACCACCCTCATCCTCAACATCACCTTGAACCTGAAAAAGGGTTAACCACGACGGGGTGAGAAATAAATCTCAATGAGCTAGCGCCTAAGCTCGGCTAGGGCGTTGACTTGCTCAGGCGACCTACACACACAGTATAACACAATAGTATATCGCCAATCACATGCAAGCTTACCACGCCTTGGATCACACATATGCAAGATTCGACTTGACATAACAGTCAATCAACCAAGGCAAACAACCAGAACACCATAACAGCTTGCAAGCACAATGTTTCACACATATTCCGATTATTAATGGCCACTCGGACCCGCACACTAGACAGTTGGTGCTCAGCACACTAGACGGTTGGTACTCTACCGGCATGACCGGGCATCGTCCCTTACTTCCGGCGACGGCGTCCGATAGTCCGTGTGGTTCCGATCGACACGGCACGAAACTACCAGGAATCCCTGTAGGGGCTTCGGTCCATCCATACTGTGACCGGCATCCGACCAGCCCGGCGACACGGACTGACGTGCATCCGATAAGTAGTGTGATTTCGATGGACACAGCACGAACATATCAGGCATCCCATTATATGACCACACAATGCACACCAGGCAACCAGCTAGTTTATATCTTTGCATTTAGTTCGATGCTCACACGGTAGTGCTTAAAACTCGGCCCAAAGCCATTTTCATGCCCAAAGATGCAATTTGATCCCACGCATGATCATGTGATGTATGAATTATCCACCAGACTTTGCATCTAAATACGGGTGATCAATCCTCATGCGGTCAATCACAAACCAATCAGAGCATTCAACAGTCAGGTATTGATCACCACATCAAACAGTCGACAACAATTATAACAACGCACTCGATTAACTGAACTAACCACCGACAGCTACTCCGCCTACCAACCAACCAGTCAAACAATTTATCGTTCACTCGGCTCTGGTCAATCGCTCGCTCGCGATCAAACAATTGGAGTCAATCAATCAATCTAATCACCAATTAGCCACAGACAACCTAGCTAATCAGTCTAATTTATTTAATCGCGCTCATTTAACCTAAACCCGGTCTCTAACTAAACCGACCACAATTAATCTACGTGAACGCCTAATTAGACTAATTAATCTAGACCCGAACGCAATTAGCGACCTAGTCGAGAGTTAGGGGCTAACTCACAACTAAACAGTCCGGCGACGATGACAACGACGGGACAACGACGACAACGTCGGCGGCGGCGGAGGCCAGCGAGCAGCGGCTACTGTTCACGGGCTGAGGGTCGGCGGTACGGTCGGCAATGGCTGTCCACGGCGGCTGGGGGCGACGAACAGCAGCGGCAGCGGCTGTAACAGAGCAGATCACTACTACTCACGGCTAACGACGTGGACGGTGCTCGGTGGTGGCTGAGGGTCGGCCGGGGTGATGGGTTGGCTCGGGCGGAGGAATGGGTGGCGGGTGGTGGCTGGACGGAGCTCAGGCGGTGGGTCGCAGGGCTGAGGGTGGAGCTCGGCGGGGCAACGACACGACAAGAGCGGCTGGCTTCGCGGGGGTAGCTCTGCCGGCGCGAGGCTGCGGCGACGAGGAGGACGGAGCTGGTTGCTCGGGCGACCGGAGGTCTCGGGCGTCGCGGTGGCTGGATGAGCGACGGAGGGGATGGCGGTAGTGGCTGAACAGCAGAGGAGGAAGAGGGGTGCAGATCGCGGTTTAGGGTGGGGTGGCGGCGCGACTGGTGGGGCTCGGGCAAGCGAGGCGCGGTCGACTGGAGGCGGCTGAGCTCGGAGGGTGGTGGCAGCGAGGCGAGGTGGACAGAGCTCGCGGCTGAGGCTGAGCGACGGCGACGAGAGCCGCTGAGGGAGGTTGCGGGTGAGCGGGCGATGTGGCGTGCGGCGGCTGGCTTGGCCTCGGGCGGGACTCGCCGGCGCGAGCCCAGCGCGGCGACGGGTGGCTGAAGCGGCGCCGGACGGAGGTGGGGCGGTGGCTGTAGCTCAGCCGAACCAAGAAGAAGAAGAGGGAGGGGGCTGTCCACAAGCAGATGGAGAGGGAGAGAGAAGAGAGAAGAGAGAAGGTGAGTTGACTGGGGAGACAAAAAGAAAAGGGGGGTCAGGTGGCAGGTGCACGGCTGAAGGGGGGAAGAGAGGAGAGAGAGAGGGGGAAAAGTAAGAGAGAGAAGAGGAGGAGAGAGAGAGTGACGTGAGAGAGTGGGTGAGAAGTGATGGGTGGGTAGCTGATGAGACAAGGGGGGCCCACTAGGTCAAAGTCAAAGACTTGAATTATTTTGACTTGTAGTGCACAAAGGGTTTCAGGCGCGTAAGGGGGGGTGGTCTCGAGCGCGAAGGGTTAACCATGTCTCTTCCTAGAACAAAATAAATCGCGTCCAATAATTGTCCCTTAGACCACAAAAATCCAATTTCATTTAGTTTATAGACCTTAAAATTTCGGGACGTCACAACTACAGTACTTCCCAAAAAGTGACAGCCGTACTTCCTTCTCAAAATCCTGCCGTACACTAGTTACTAGCAACCCTCAAACACTGATACTACACCGCGTTGGTATCATTGTTGCTGTCATCGTCCGAAGGCATAAAAGGGAACGGTCCCATCAGATGGCCAGTTGCGTCTCTCATAAACAGCGACACAAAACGCAGCGGAATCAACGTCTCTAGTAAACCTACATCTATCCATAGATTGGAAACCAGCATACAAAACTGCTCCAACGGAAACTCGGGGTCGTGGTAGTCCTCTCACGAGTGAACAAAATCAACCGATGCACCATAACGAAAAGTGAGAGTGGCGGGGGGAATCGACATACCTAGCTAGTCTGAAAAACAATTTAACAACAAGAGTGTGCTAATAGCTCAGCCAGTAAAATAACTAACTCAACAACTAACCATCAATCCATCACTCAATCAAGAAGGACTCGACAACAAAGACAAGCAGATATGAGACTCTTTAACAATTGCACGCGTAACATATTTTAATCTCACAACCGCATAAGCAAGCAGACGACCACATGCTAACCATTTAGTTTTCACTTCATTACCAGTTTTCCATGGGACACAGGTTATGGTTTCTTGAGGGGACGCAGGCCTCGATTCTGAGGGATAAACACCTCAGCTATTCGTCCATGGGACACTGGCCATGGGTGACTTGAGGGACACAGGCCTCAATTCTCCCTTACTCCAGGTCTTCCGAGGGACACAGGCCTCAGGTATTCCAATGGGACACAGGCCGTGGACTTCCCGATTTTCCTCCGGCTCCCACGGGGCATCATCCGGACACAGGCGAATTTCAATCATCCTCATCGGGACACAGGTCGATAGAATCCTCAATTCATTACATGTTCTTAATCTCATATGCAAACAAGACATCAAACATATGACTTTCAAACTCAGGCACATCAGACAAGACGACTCAACCACACGTACACATCTGTCTACATCCTCAGTGCAACGACACAACTTGTGCTTGGATTCTTAGATACAGTGCAACTCAACACCTCCATAGATCATACACAACTATAAGACATCACCATTTCCACGCCAATTCATAGCACACGGCTGAGGCTCCCCTCAACATCTTCCACGCACAATACAAGTCACACGGCAAAAAACCCACAAACAAGCGACAACAAATTCACAACCTTTCAACGAAAATCAACATGATCAGCCCACAGATTCAGCTAGCCCAAGCCCAAAGGACTTCAAATCAAACAATAGATCTAACATGCAAACCTGTTTCCTAACACATGCAAGCCAACCTTCATTCGACCATACCCACGACCAAATCATCGCGTTGCAACCAATCAAGCGACAAATCATCAAGCCAACGAAAAAGTTAGAGGCTTTACTTGCCTAAGAACGTCCATGAAGAAACGGGAGCGAAAATGATGAAGAAATGAGCTCTAGCTTGCTCTTTCTTCCTCACGGCTTCTCGGTCCAAGGGAGAGCGGGCAAGGCCTCAGTCGATCGGCGAAGGGGCTAAGCTCGTGAAGGAGTTGGGGCCGTCGTCGACGCCGAGCTGGTGGCGTCGGGGCGGACGGAGGAGCCGCGGGCGTGGGTTGGGCGGAACGACCGAGGGGGAGGGGGGAGGTGTGCGCAAAAGAGAGGGGGAAATGAGGGGGAGGAAAGAGAGAGAGAGAGAGAGGTTTATATAGGTGAGGGAGGGGTAGGTCGGTCAGCTAGAGGTCTTAGGGATTCATTTGCGCTCAAATTTCGAGACGACTCAACTAGATCAAAATCTCACATCAACGCCCATAAATAAATCCGAGCATCAAACATCAAAATCATATCTCATGTAACATCATTGGCCTTGTATCTCCGACGTAAACTTCATTACATAACCCAATTTACTCGTAAAACAAAATTAACGAAATTTTGGCTATCACAGGCCGAGCCTCGCCGGCTCTAGCCGGTCGCCAATCAAGTGACCAACTAGAGGAAGGAGGAAAATAAAACAAAAATAAAAATGAAGAAAAGAAAAAATAACAAAATAACAAAAATTTGAAAAAATATTAAAATATTATTGAAAATTTGTCCACGTCAACACCGATGTCCACATCAGCATCGGTCAATGTCCACGTCAGCGCCAGCCTGCCAAAGTTGGCCGAAAGGACTGAATTAGCACAAATGCAAAAGGTTTAAAATTGAATTGATACAATTGTAATATGTTTGGGATTTTTTTTGATAATTTTCACATCTTTAATCTACTGTGAGAATAACAGTCGGTTCTGAGCCACAAAAAAGCAAATAATAAATAATTCTAAATTATTGTGTGTCCATTCCTTCAAAAATTTGTAGCTCACGATATATTAATATTTTCACAGTGGCCCAAAAACTATTATGCTAGCAAAATCCGGATTTATAATATGGCCAAAAAAGAGGTACAATTGGAATGAGTCAAGAGGAGACCCCTTTGACAAAAAAGAAAAAAGAAAAAAGAGGAGAGCCCACCTTTTGTTGGTCGCGTGTGACAAAAAGTGTATTTCATGTATATAGATTAGATTTTTAGAATAACAAAAGAATCTTTCACTAACACATATAATTATCAACTCCTTAAAGCTTAAAGCTTAAACATTAGTTTTATACTAAGGTACTTGCATTATAATATGGTTGCTCGATTATAATAAGTCATTTCAATGAAATAGCATATAAATTGGCTTATTTTAAATTCATTTTTCCTACTAAGCACGTAGAAAAAAATTAATAGATATACTTAAAATATTGTTAATAAATTGTTGTAATTAACTCATAAGCGAAAGGATATTATGAATTGCGTATTGCCCGTACTTTATATAATGCCTCAATAAATCATCTATTATTGTATACTTTTCCGAAGTTAAAGAGCAAGATAAGTAATACAATTGATTTAGGGGCCAAGTTTCTCTTCAGTAATTTGAAATGACTTTTTAAAGATGCATAAGACTACATCTATACAAAAGCAAAATGTAACCGTAACTAGGGGTGTCAATGGGTAGGGTAGGGTAGGGTTTTTATACTACCCGAACCGACCCCACCCTTAAGCGTTGCTTGCGTTACCCGCCCCGACCCTGACCCGAACCGAATATCAAGTGGACAAAAAATAGGTCGGGTCGGGTTCGGGTCGGTTTTTTTTTTTTTTTTTTTTTTTGCGCCCAAGCTAGGTGAGAAAGAAAATAAAAGAAACTGCTCTTTTACATGAGCAATGCAGTATGTAATTGTGAAGGTAGGACTATCTCACTTTCATCCAAGGAGACCCAATCCAAGAAGCAAAAGAAAAGGCAGAATACATATATAGAACTCCGTAACAGAAAAGATTGATTCAACTTATCCTCAGTGGAAAACAAAGATAGAAATTTTTACATGTGAATGTGCACTAATCCTACCAATTAATTCCACCTTAGGTATATCTCCGGTCTATCCTTCAACACTAATCCTACCAATTAATCTCCCCATGTTTCGCGTGCCCTTGATTTTTACTAGCTTCTTGTCTCACGAACAAGACCTGCAGAGAGTGTAGTTCAATCGAATATAGGCGGCATCGACGTGGAAGGACTCTTGGACCTCTTTCCTTTTCATTTACTTCACAGTGTCTGTCTCCAAGTAGAAATCATCCCCATTTCTATACATCAAATCCTGCTTTCAGAGGAAAACAATGGAGAAACTTTGAAGCCATTTCTATATATTCCCTTTTCTCGCCTCAGGAATAAATACAGAGCATGGAGAAGTAGATTGATGAGAAAGTGAGAAAGTCACATACCAACATAAGCAACAGTGACGCCAATCACCTGAAAATGAGAATATGTGTCGCGACCTAAGAATCGGCTTTCCCAATTTTAGGTTAATGGATTGCCAAATTAATTAATTAGATTAATTAACAAAGCTCGAACCCTCCCAAGCTCTACCAAATCGCAACTTAGGTTCAATTTCATGCAAAGATTTATCTTGGAGTCGCCACTAATCATTTCTTGGTAGGCCGATTAGAAACCTAAGTAAATTAGCGGGAGAACTAAATTACCTCTACGAACCAGAGATTAAGGGTCCGGGAACTTGATTACATTAATTTTTAATTAATGCCATTTCGGTACCAACTTCACGAAAAAGGTTCAATTTGGCAATTTTGATACATTCTCACTTGAAGTCCAAAGGTGCAATTTTTTAGATTTTCTTTTTTATGAAAATGTAAGAATTAAACTACATGCAATGTATGCCGTGAAAGTTTAATAAAAATGCAATCTAATCGAAATATTTACAAGATGGATTACACATGCAATTATCTACATGATGCTAATTTTGTAAGATGTAATTTTTAAGCATGGTGGAATGATATGTCCGAGAAGATTTAATTGGGATTCCAATCAATTAGGTAACAAAGTTTTTGAATATTCTAAAAGATTAGAATCGTTACCTAGTTTGGCGAATTCGACCGTCGAGTTCAAACCTCGAATTGTCTTGTGGATTAGGACCTTGGACCACGGCTCGAATGACGGGAATGGACTTGCGGCTTTGTGTTGATTAAGGGATTGGCAATGGGAACTCGGTCGGGAAATCTCTCAACCGAACTCTTTCTTCTTATATAAGTGTTTTCTCACCTCACTTTGATGATTTTTTTTTATATCTCTCTCCAAGCTCTCAAGAACTTCTTCTCCAAAGATTATTTTCTCCAAAAAAATTTCTCCCAAAGTTCTCAAAAAACTCCCTCTCCAAAATTCTCTTCCTCTTCTCCTTTTATAACTCCCTCATTCTATCTACCTTTCTAATTTCTCCACTAACTCCATCTTCCTTTCTCCATCCCTCTTTCTCCATCTCCCTTTCTCCATCTTCCTTTCTCAATCTCTCATTCTTCATCTTCCTTTCTCAATCTCTCATTCTTCATTTTCCTTTCTCTATCTTCCTTTCTCAATCTCTCATTCTTCATCTTCCTTTCTCAATCTCCCCTTCTTCATCTTCCTTTCTCCATCTCCCATTCTCCATCTTCCTTTCTCCATCACCCCTTCTAATTTCTCCACTAACTCCATCTTTTGGTTATTTGCAAAGTAGTCCCTCAAGTTTTGAATACTTGCACTTTAGTTCTTGAAGTTTTACGTATTTGCAATTCAGTCCCTGAGGAAATATTTCTTCTTCTGATTAAGTCCGAGCCTTCAAAAGATAAATCCTTCGCCGGAATTCGTGCCTAGTCCAATCGCCTATCATTTTAAAACTCGAATATTCCACCGTTAGTCTGAATGCGATGCATGAATAAATATGAAAAATTACATGATTATTTTTTGCAAGAACTAAAATTAGTTCTAATTTTTTTAATATAAAAATGACTAGAAAGGTTAGTCAGAATTTAGGTGTCAACAGCTGCCCCTCTTTGAGTGGAGGCTCGCAGAGGTTTCGCTCAAAGACAAGATTGAACCTAAATTTTGACAATGCAATTGATGAATGATTATTTTTTGGGTGGGGTTTTAATCCCATTTTTTATGCAGATAAAGATGATGCATGAAATGCAAGACTGTAATTAAAACATGCCCAGGCTTCTCTCTTCCATGGAATAGAGTGGGTAAACCTGCACATGGATCGCATATAAAATACCTATTTTACCAGACACTTCGTGATGCTGATGATTCCCTTAATTTCCAAGGTCCTTCATGGGGATATAAGGATCTTAAGGTACTGGGGCCTTATCTGTTATCAGAGATTTCTTTCTGACGCAAGACAGCGCAAGATATGTTGAAAGTGTTCTTCCGAGATTACAAGAGCAGGTCGATCATGAACCGGAAGATGTCGAAGTCACAAGAGCAGGTCGATCATGACTTTGACAACATATATCGAGACCACGAGAGCGGGTCGATCATGGGTCGATAAATTCCTCATGATATCAATCATGAGTTGGGTAAATATCCAGATCACAAGAGCAGGTTGATCCTGAACTGGAAGATATCGAAGTCACAAGAGCATGTCGATCATGACTTTGATAACATATATCGACACCACGAGAGCAGGTCGGTCACGGGTCGATAAATTCCTCATGATATCAATCATGAGTTGGGTAAATATCCAGATCACAAGAGCAAGTCGATCCTGAACTGGATTTTCTAGGCAAACGGTCAAGGAATGGACGAGCTGATTGTGTCATACCTGTCTTTTCACTTGAAGTGGAGATTGAAATGATCGTGTGCATAAAATCAAAGTAAATGCAACATCGTATGCCAGTAAAACTTGTTTGCTTGCTTGCATTATAAGGCTTCACTAGGGAATTTCATCAATAAGGAAATCTGTTTGATCCTTTTGATAAAACCAATCAACATTGAATGAGGAACCTTCAGTCAAAAAGGACTTTCACTCACTCTCATGAAAAGGCTTTTGAAACCCGACCATTGATGCGGGTATGAGAATCACTCAGAACTGTCACCGTTATGCTTGATAAGGGTCTGGGTATTCTCGCAATCAGTATAACCAGGCCAATCTGAGAGGTCTTTACAAGGACTGTAATTTAGGCTTGGTCAAAGGCTTTACCAAAAGGGACTCGCATGAGTTATTTGGCTTTGAAAAGATATCATTAGCTGCATCGGGTTTACAAGTCAGGAAAATGATAAGAATAAACTTGCTCGCACTTCTTCGAGCGACACTTATAAACATTTGAAATCCTACGTTAACTCAAGTGCCATAGTCTGAAGAGACTTCGGTAAGGGTTATAACGTAGGTGTGGGTAGGCTGGAAATGAATGGCATATTTTATCAAAGAGGTATCATCAGAGGAAATTGGGAGCTGGTGATCATCCAAACTTCACATTTCCACCACAGATTCTTGCTCTAATCATCTTCATTGTTATTCTCTTGATTTATTTTCTTCTGATGAGCCTTTTGAGGGATTTCTTTTGAGGAAACAACTCTACAAATCATTTGTGCTTAGATCTCCCTCTTCCTCCCTCTTCTTCTCCTCTTTTTTTTTTTTTGATTTGAGAGAGAGAGAGAGAGAGCTTTTCTCTTCTCCTTTTTTAGAGATTGAGAGAGAGAATCCCATTCGCTAGACCCTCATGGATTTTTCGAAAGCTGTTTGTCCCAAGCCATATCAGAATACTTTGAGACGGTCTCCTTAATTCACCACGGGAATAATCACCAATCGGGTTGAAATTAATCCACCGCCCAAATTGGGTAAGCAAAGGGTATAGTATGTGGGGATGTAAAAAGAAACGCTCTTCGTCATGTCTAAGGCACTTGAGCTAACACTAGAATTCTCATGCAATAAATATACTTGAAGATTAATGCAAGTGAAAGCGAGAGAATTCTAACCATTTCTGATCTTTTTTTTTTTGGAGAAATTGCCCCAATGTGGGGTTGTTCGTGATAGGGGTTAGAAATGAAGCTCCGCTCAAAGGGGTTAAGCAAAGGATAACCTGTAGTGTGTAGATAGAGGAAATGAATGCCTCCCATCACTTTGGTCGTCATGCTTTTCGCGAGATAATCCTTTACCTTGTTAGCACGGAATTTCCAACTTAGCTCACACTGAGGATTAGTATTCAGGATGTGTATGGAAATGACTCGCCTTTCATCGTTCTGACGTTCTCATTCAACAGATGGCCTGATCAAAAATTATTTCTCAACATCATGTATAAATTTTTGCAAAATGTGAGCTCCTTTCAAGCATGCTAAGCATGTTCAAATTCATTTTTTGTGGAAACACCTCTCTTCACTTTGAGCTCACTACATGAGTACTTTGCAATTTCCCCTTACCAGTTTCGCCACTTGGTGGCAAACGAGTGAATGAATTTATAGCCATCAAGGTTTTGGAATCACCCAAGGTCTTGGTCTCGTTCGGTCGGGCATTCTCGTCTTCTTCCGGGTTGTTTCGGACCACTGTCACTCCCTCATGCCACTAAACTGCGGCGTAGTTGGCGTTCATGGGGTGCCGCACTTTTTAGTTAGGTGTTGGCCTGGAAACGACATGTCCTTCCATGTCATATCAGATGGTTCCATTTTCCACTAATCTCGTGGCGGTTGACAACCCCCCTGTCAAGAATGGTATGAACTCGTGTTAGAATCGAAATGATTAAGGGTAAATTGGAAACGATACGGGGTTACCCTTTTTAGAGCTTGCTCGCGCTTTTCACTCGCAATTTCCCTTCTTGAGGTTATTCAACATTTTTCTTTACGGCATTTAGAGGCATCGTCCGTAAATTGATTTGCGCCAAATCTAATTTAACAAATAAACCATGCTTTTAAACATAAAAAAGACAACACTGCCCCCCTTCCCCCTAATTCTAGACTCCTAGAAAGCAAGAAAATATCCCACGCAGGGGATTGCATGAAACGAAATTTTACTAATTTGGGCCTATGCTCGCTTCTTCTGAGGGTTCTCCGGTGATCGGCTAGTCAGGTACGGATGGGTGGTGTTTGAGAGCCTAAGATCACCGGCTTCGGATCACAAGTTACAGCTTTGGGGTGTCATCAACGCTGAACTGGTTGACCATGACAGCAAGCTCATCGCCAAGGCAACTCGACCCGTGGGGATGTATGTTCCTTCCCTCGGGAGGCATTGATACTGACCTTGTAAGATTGATTCTCCCATGTTTTTCTCTAACGAAACTTGATTGTGCCGGGAATTGATGTGGGGAATAGGATGACGAGTGAGGAGGGAGATGAGGGCAGTTAGAAACCAACAGCTTCCAAACATATTTTGAGGCAATGGCGGATATCCTTTTTATCTCCTCTTTCAAACAAGCATTGTCAATCCTCAGACGCTGCTCATCAAGGGACATTTCACCGAGGGCGGTGGGGTCACCGCATTTAGGGTAGGTAGCAGTGTTGAGAGCTTCTTCATACCTCGCGTGCTCTGCTTGGAGCTTTTCAATTTCAGCCTTCAGAATCACATTATTGCGGCGTTCATGTCGAACCTTCGTTAGGGTTCTCTTATTTTGAAACCAGAATTTGACTTGCGAAGGCACCAACCTAAGCTTTTGGCCCAGTTCCTCTCTTTGTATGTCATCTGGGTAAGGGCACTCCTTGAAGAGAGCTTCCATCTCTTGGACTTGACGTTGAGCGAAGCGCCTCTTTTTCCGAGGTTGACCATCGTTGTTGTTGTCGTCGTTGTCGGGATCTTGAATGCCGTTGCCGGAAGGGTCGTGTTCTATGGTTTTGGTGCCAGATTTGGTCCCGAGATTTTCAAAATCTCTCATCTTTAACACTTCGCTCGTGGAGCTCCACTCGCTGGTCATGTCCGGCAAGTGATGGTGGCTCTCAAACATGCTCATGAAATTCGACTCATTGGTCATGTCCAGCAAGTGATGGTGGTTCTCAAACATGTTGGGTTGAAACATCTTTGACTGATTTTTGTTCCTTCAAGGCTCTCTACTCTTTCCTGTATTTTTCTGAGTGGCCTTGTATGCTCTGAAGCTTTCTTTTGAACACGGATGAAAACCACCAAGAGGACGTCTCTCTCAAGATTTCACGTCTTCTGCATGAAAAGCGCACTCTTTCTAAAAATCTGTCGTGTTTCTCGCTTAGTTTGTCTTCTACTTCTTCTCTTTAATCTGGTGGGACCTCCAAATCTTTTCACGAAGTTTTCGGACTCGTTGGGCTCGAGATTGCAGACCAGCGGTGGGTCCACGATTGACGGGCGAAATAGGGAAGTTGGACCAATGGACGAAAAGGGAAATTGGACCAACGGATGAAATAGGGAAAGGCACTGACGAAAAGGACGAACAGAGGATAGCACCGATGAAAAGGACGAATAGGCTTTTGTCGTACAATTCGGACGGTGTAACACAAGCAGCTAATTCGTAGAAGCCGTAAGCTTGCTGGGTTGGCCTTGAATGTTTCTTTTACGGAGTGGCAGATATTGACGTTATTCGGTGCGGGAGCAAATGATGGCTTCTTCTTTTAGAAACGCCTGTATTTTTACCTAGTCCTGATTTTATGAGGATCGTCACTGTAACCTTTCCTCACTTTCCTCTTGCTATAAAAATCAGAACTTGACGCAGAGCAGATTAACATCTTTGCATCCTCAGTTTCAATCATCTAATCATTCCTCTACCTTCAATCTTTTCTCTTCCGTCTTCAATAACAATGGCCTCTAACCACGTCTTCTCGACCGAAGCTTTAGCCAAATGGGAGAGGCTTTATCATCTTCTTGGCCGAGGCTACGTTTACATTGCCCGTCATCCAGATACTAAAGCTGAGATCCTCAGTCTATTTAGTAGCATGGACACGGCTTCCATTGAAAACACCAATTTAGAGAGGGAGTATAGGACATTCCGGACCCTTTTCATCAACTTTCTAGAAGCTTATCGGCGCGTTGATCAGGAGGTTATCCTGGCTCGTGTTGTGAGAGCTCGTTACCAGGATCAATCTGAGTTTCTAGCGTTGGCCCGTTTCCTGGTTGACAAGCACGAGAAGGCTGCCGAGCTTGTCAACGAACGAGTCTCATTGTTGGTCCGTGAGAGGGAGAGACTGGTGGAGCGTTTAGCCCTGACCCAGACCTACTACGAGCACGACTCGAGTGACATCGTGATGAGGTTCCAATGTGAATGGCTAGAAGAGAGGCTTGAATGCCTGACTGTGGATATAGCCCTCGAGAGAGCCCTGATCCCGAATCTAGAGTCCGCCTCTGAATATCACGGAGCCAGCGCGACCAGGCTCAAGGAGAAATGCGATCGCTTGTTTCTCAAGCTTGCGGACCTTGATTCCCGGAGTGCTCAGCACGTGCAGAGTATTAACTGTATAGAGAGTCAGTTGAGCTCCTTTGTGACGCTTATTAGGGCTCAGTTTGGTTTTACTTTTCCCCCTCGATGACTTGTTGTAAGGCTTGGTGCATGGAATGAAAGGATGGTTCTCGTATATTTGTGTTTTGTTTCATCCCATATACGGCTTAAGGCATTTCCCATTGATAGATTCAGACTAATTGAAAATAACAGTATGAGTACAAATTAAGTATAGTACTTCTTTACAGAATCAGAATTGACAGGGCTAGAGAAAATGACACCATCCATCTCAGCTAGGATCAAAGCACCTCCTGGAAGGACCTTCTTCACAACGTATGGGCCGCCATAGTTCGGAGCAAATTTTCCTTCCGAAAGAGAGACTATTGGCAACAACCTTCGTAGGACGAGGTCATTCACTTTAAAATGTCGAGGCTTAACTTTTTTGTTGAAGGACTTGGCAACTCTTTGTTGATAACACTGGCCATGGCATAGAGCCCTGAGTCTCTTTTCATCAATCAGGTTCAATTGATCCATCCTCTGTTGGATCCAATCAGCTTCAATCAACTTGACTTGAGATAGAATACGCAAAGAAGGAATTTCTACTTCAACAGGTAATACTGCTTCCACGCCGTAAACAAGAGAGTACGGGGTTGCCCTAGTCGATGTTCGGATCGATGTCCGATATGCCATGAGTGCCAAAGGCAACCGCTCGTGCCAATCTCGATGGTTCTCAGCCGTCTTAGCCAAGATCTTCTTGATGTTCTTATTGGCCGCTTCTACTGCTCCATTCATCTGAGGACGGTATGGGGAAGAATTCAGATGCTTGATTTTGAATTCATTGAACAACTTATCAACCAACTTGTTATTCAGGTTCGATCCATTATCAGTGATTATGGCGTCCGGCGAATCATATCGAGCAATAATATTCTGATGAATGAACTTCACCACGTTCTTCGCCGTGACTGCAACATATGACGCAGCTTCGATCCATTTGGAAAAATAATCAATGGCGACCAAGATGAACCGATGCCCGTTAGATGCTTTCGGGTTAATAGGGCCAATCACATCGATGCCCCACATACAAAATGGCCATGGCTCAGTCATCTGATGTAATTCGTTCGGAGGAACGTTGATCTTATCACCATGAATTTGGCACTTGTGACAGTTCCGAACATGCTGGATGCAGTCACTTTCTAACGTGAGCCAATAGTAGCCCAATCTCATTATTTTCCTTGCTAGCATACGACCATTCATGTGGGGACCGCATATCCCTTCATGCACTTCAAGCATCAGGCGGACGGCTTCAGTTGAGTCAACACACCTCAATAAAACCGAATCGAACGACCGCTTGTACAGGCTTCCTCCATTCAAGAAAAACCTCAATGCCATTTTCTTGATATACTTCCGGTCTGACACGGTACTCTTCTCCGGAAACTCCTGTGTCTGAAGATATGCTTTGATGTCATGATACCAAGGTTTGCCATCAGGCTCTTCTGTCATGGTCATACAATAAACTGGTTTTTGCAATACTTCTATTTTTAAAGGCTCAACTTCTAGTCCACTTGTGGCTTGTAGCATTGCTGACAGCATGGCCAAAGCATCAGCAAACCGATTCTGAGTTCTAGATAAATATTCAAACGAAATGTCATCGAACCTTTCTGCCAATTCCTCCAAATAAGCGTGATAGGGCTGTAGCTTGGCATCTTTGGTTTGCCATTTCCCTACTGTCTGAAGGATGATCAACGCCAAATCTCCAAACACTTTAAGTCGAGTTACCCCCATCTCGATTGCAGCTTGCAACTCGAGAATGCATGCTTCATACTCGGCTATGTTGTTGGTGCAAGGAAATATCAATTTTGCGGCCACAGGATAATGCTGTCTGCCCGGGGATATTAAAACTGCCCCAATACCCGATCCTGACAAGTTCACAGCTCCGTCGAAATACATAGCCCACGCATACTCATCGACGGGCATAATTCGGTCCTCTGGCGGGTCCAAATCTTCACTCGCCCCAGGATTTTCGGCTAGGACGTCAGCAATTACACGTTCTTTGACGGACTTCTGCGGCAAGAATTGAATATCAAACTCAGATATAATGATTTGCCATTTCGCAAGCTTTCCAACCAAGGCGGGCTGGTTAAGCAAGTACTTGATGGGATCACATTCCGTTACAAGTAGTATCTGGTAATGCAGCGTGTATTGCCTCAGCCTGTGAAGTGCCTAGACAAGCGCTGCGCACGTTCTTTCTGCTTCTGAATAGTTCATCTCAGAGGTGGTGAACTTCTTACTCAAATAATAAATTGCCCGCTCCTTTCCATCCTCTTCACTTTTTTGAGCAAGCATGTCGCCTAGAGACTCGCTGTGGATGGTAAGATAGAGGATCAGAGGTTGCCCTGGCGCCGGTGGGACAAGTACGGGCGGATTGATCAAGTAGTGTTTAAGCTCGTCAAACGCCCGTTCACATTTTTCATCCCATTTGATCAACGCATTTTTCTTGAGAAGTTTAAAGAAAGGCTTAGCTGTCTCAGATAGCTGGAAAATAAATCGAGCTATATAGTTCAGCCTGCCCATCAGGCTTCGAACTTCCTTCACCGAAGTGGGAGATTTTATTTCACAAATGGCCTTCACCTTTGACGGGTCAATCTCAATTCCTTTATTACTGACAATGAAACCAAGTAGTTTGCCAGATACTGCCCCGAAGACACATTTTGTCGGATTGAGGCGCAAGTTGAATTTTCGGAGCCTATCAAACAGCTTTGTCAAGGTCTCCACATGATCTTGGCCACGCCGGGTTTTCGCGATCATGTCGTCAACATAAACCTCGATCTCTTTGTGCATCATGTCATGGAAGAGGGTAACCATCGCTCGTTGGTATGTTGCCCCTGCATTTTTTAGACCGGAAGGCATCACTCTGTAATGGAATGTGCCCCACGGGGTTGTAAATGCCGTCTTGATCTTGTCGTTCTCATTCATTAGAATCTGGTTGTAACCAGAGAAACCATCCATGAATGAGAACAACTTGAATCCTGCCCTGCTATCTACGAGCATGTCAATGTGAGGGAGTGGAAAATCATCCTTCGGGCTAGCCTTGTTCAAATCCCGATAGTCCACACAAACTCGCACCCGGTCGTCTTTCTTCAATACTAGGACTATATTAGCCACCCAGTCAGCATATTGGGTAACCTCAATGAACCCGACATCGAGGAGTTTCATAACTTCTTCCTCAATTTTCTTTGCTAGCTCTGGCTTGTATTTCCGCTGTTTCTGTTTCTTAAGTATCATCGAAGGATCAGTTGGTAAGCAATGTTCGACGATCGATCGATCAAGACCTGGCATGTCAGCATAAGACCAGGCGAAGATATCTTGATAATCTCTCAACAATTTGGTCAAACGTTTGGCCACATCTTCAGGAAGACTTGCCCCAATCTTCACCTCTCTAGGATTCTCCGCGTCACCAAGGTTGATTAGCGCGGTTTCCTCAATAGTCAGAGGTTTAGACTCCTCATGAGTTTCCAGGTTCCGACGTATCTCCTCATCATTCGAATCATAGTCATCCGAATCATCTGCATCACATACATTTGGATCCACTGTAACTGTTTTCGTCCCTTCGCATTCCTCAAGGTCATTCACTTGAGAGCCAACGCCCATCCTTTCCAGCGGTTCTTCGGTGATTGCACCGATGGAAGCTCCAGCAAACAAATTGGTAAGATAGGGTATACCACCATCGAAATCTACTCCCACAACATTCGGTTCGGGCTTCTCAAAAACGCATGGTGGCTGGTCATCTTCGGAATCATCAGACAAACTGACCAGAATCGCTTTACCCTTCTTCTTAGGTGGACCAGTCATGGCCTGGGGCCATTCAGGAAAAATGAGCCCAAGATCATCTTCAGTCGGACTTGGCTCTAAACGCTTATACCCCTCTATTATTCCAGCTGAGCGAAAGGTACGATCAATGGGAGGTGGCAAAGGACCGCGACCTGCTCTTCCTCCACTATGACCACGGCCTCTTCCACGGCTCCCCGACCTATGGTATCCCAAACCAGTTGTGTGGGATTGTGTCTTTATCTCGATCGGGTGCAAATGCCATGGCCTTCCTTTCCAAGACCCTTGCCTGGTTCGAAACCATTGCCAACCATCACCTTCGCAACCATAAGTGCCGTGCTAGAAACATTTGGAATAGGTAAAGGCGTATCAGGGGAAGCCTGGATAGTATGCATTATCTTAAGTGAATGATAGCTAGCCTCCTCGACATGATCAGGCTCGACATATGGGATAGCCGTCGCATTATAAATTGGGTGGTCCTCTTCTTCATGAACGGTGACCAGCTTCGTTTCAACTACGAACTTTATCTCTTGATGAAGGCTAGAGGGCACCGCACCAGCGTTATGAATCCATGGATGACCCAACAAGAAATTAAACGCCAAAAGGATATCTAGCACTTGAAAAAGAATATTGAACACAGATGGTCCAATCTGCAGCTCCAGGATAATTTGGCCCATAACATTCCATCGAACACTCGGACGGAAGTCTTGGCCGGTTGCATACTAAACGGATCAATCCCGAGACGTTTCAAGGTGGCAAGCGGGCATATATTCAGAGCCGACCCGTTGTCAACAAGCACCCTAGCCATGTGAGTCTCTTTGTACTTTACTGATATATGGAGCGCTTTGTTGTGGCCGCGTCCCTCAACTGGGATTTCCTCGTCGGAAAATGCTACCTGATCCTTGAGGAGGATTGCTCCGACAAAGTGTTCCAGCTTGTCTTCTTCAATAGTCTCGGGTACATGAATCTTTGAATAAATAGACAGGTCTACTGGAACGATACTATGTGTCCCCTCGACTTCCCTTAACCTTTGCTCCATCTGGGCTATGATTTTCAAGGCCTCCTCGCTCATTCCCCGAGCCATAGGGGGCCTGGGGTGTTGGGATCATAGGTGATGTGCTAGAGCCAGCACCAGCGAAAATAACGTCTTCGAGTGGTAAAGCATGAGTAGGGATGGGGTCCGGGACCTTATCATGATTGTCCGCTGGAAGAGGTGGAGTGAGTGCCACGGGCCGAGGGACCGAGTTAGACGGCAACAGCTTGGCTGCAAAACTAGTTGCCATTCTTTCCATTGCCATGGACATGATTCCTTCAAACCACTCGTTCATTGCATCCATATGCTCCCTGAGAGCCTCCTGAACTGTTGCATTGATCTCGGTTCTGTCAGCCATCTTTCTTGCTTTCAAACGGGTATTATAAGGGTGCGGGGACTCCGTGATAAATTACCTACAAAAGTAGAGATGGAAATGAGCACAATGAGCAAAAAAGTGAGTCGGTCCATGACACCCTCCTAGACCCGGAAACCGAAATAAGTAAGACCAAAGGATCGAAACAGGTAATTTCCCAGTTCCGTCGGCTTTCACGAGAAAATTCGTATTAATTCGCAGAATGATCGAAACACTACAAAAATTTACGAACAAAAGGACAAGACATGGATGAACAACTTTTATGTTTTAAGCTTAGGGAAATCCTAGACGGATCAATACAGTTTAATGCTTCTTTCCAAAAAATTTCTCAGAAAACTGGCTTGTCCGGTTTTTTTCTTTGAGGATAAATGGGCCACCAAAAATGCTAATTGATGCCCGAAAATTTGCAGATCACTAGTTCAAATCCCATTCTACCACTTTCATGTTTTAACTTCTTGCAAAAAAGTTCATTTATTAGTGGTACACGGTGAGATTAAACTGAAGTCAGGAAAATTCCGAAAATCCAGGCAGTTTATTACTCGTCTTAAGTTTGACATTAAAAGGAAAGCACTCTAGAATGATCCGAAAATTTTTGAGGTAATAGACTGGGATCTTGCGAATGTTTTTCAAGAAGACCACGTGAGCCAATTCGAATCAAAAAATTCAAAAGAAATTATGGAAGACCCGAAGGTCAGTCTGAACAGTAGCCCTTTATTACAAGAAAAATCGATAAAGTCACGAAATAGACATGCAACTGACATGAAGCTAAACATGACTCATATCATGACAATCAAGACATTTTCCTCTTCTTAGAGGCAACACGATCTATAGATGAACGGGACTCCAACTCTTTTCGAAGTCGTGCATTTTCTTTGGCCAGAGTCTTCATTTGCTTTGTTGCCTTTTGAGCCTTCTTCTCGTAGGCTTCTATCTTGGCTAAACGAGTGGGCTTCACGATCACCAACAGAAATTTCGAAAGCATATGAGTCGGTATGGAATGATGGTGAATGTATCGGGCCTTCGCATGGTAAAGCTTTTCCTTCCCTTCAAGCTCCGCCTTGGGTAGTGACAGTGGGCAAGTCTTGGACTTGAGCCAAATTTGATCAAGACGTCTGAGTTCGGTTCTATAATTCTTGGCCATAATGAATTCAACTCGCAAAGTGTCCGGCCCCATAGGTGGAGGAACATCCTAGAATGAAGGTAGCGGTATCCGAGCACCAGAAATGTGCGAGTGCTTGCATAACCCCAGTCTGTAATCGAATGTCCAGGAGCGGCAATATGTGACCCATACGGCTAAGGACATAGCTCTGTGCATCGATGCTTAGACGGTACCACATCTGCTTCAACTCGGCCTTCGGGAATATACACGAAACGAATATCATTGTGTCCCATTGTCTATAGATCGCGTGCCACAAACCTAATTATCATGGACCGACCCCAAAAAAAAAATTGATATAAGACAAGATGAAGTTGGGGGGTCATACTTTACCGTAGGATAAGCAAGTAAACAATCACATAGACATGCACATGATTCGTGAGTTATCCTTATTCTAACTATCCTAAAGGCTCGCAAATTGAAGTGAAAGACTTGCGGCAAGGCGACAATCTCGCGCACATAATCAAAGTTAGTCGTGATCCCTTAACATAACCAGGATTAGCCGGGTCTTTCAACTTCAGCTTCTCGAGTTAAAAATTATAACCCCCGCTTCGGTAATCCTACCGAGCACGAGTTCTAACTTTTGAAACTCATTTTTGAAAAGAGAGTCGGGATCGAATTCAGACTAACTTTCAACCGTGATCACACGGAGAACGCTAGGGTCCAATCTCGATACCATCTTAAAACTAGTGGCCCGGGTTCGGCCACGGGTAGTGTGTGGTGTAGTGCTAAAGCAATTAATCATGCATAATAGTTAAATCCAAACACCGCTTCAAAAGGTGCACGAATTAAATAAGGAATTCCCAAACACCACAATCTACAAAATAAGGGATTAGCCAAACACTCCTCCCCTTATAACTCACATTCTGCAAGACCATTTAACACCTAAGGATGAGAATTCAATCAAAATTTGCCAAGCAAAGGGACAATTATCGCGAAAATTTTCTGGCCTAAGTCCTCCTTAAAAAAAAACGTCCTCAGCGGAGTCGCCAAGCTGTCGTGACCTAAGAATCGGCTTTCCCAATTTTAGGTTAATGGATTGCCAAATTAATTAATTAGATTAATTAACAAAGCTCGAACCCTCCCAAGCTCTACCAAATTGCAACTTAGGTTCAATTTCATGCAAAGATTTATCTTGGAGTCACTACTAATCATTTCTTGATAGGCCGATTAAAAACCTATGTAAATTAGCAGGAGAACTAAATTACCTCTACGAACCAGAGATTAAGGGTCCGGGAACTTGATTACATTAATTTTTAATTAATGCCCTTTCGGTACCAACTTCACGAAAAAGGTTCAATTTGGCAATTTTGATACATTCTCACTTGAAGTCCAAAGGTGCAATTTTTTGGGTTTTCTTTTTTATGAAAATGTAAAAATTAAACTACATGCAATGTATGCCGTGAAAGTTTAATAAAAATATAATCTAATCGAAATATTTACAAGATGGATTACACGTGCAATTATCTACATGATGCTAATTTTGTAAGTTGCAATTTTTAAGCATGGTGGAATGATATGTCCGAGAAGATTTAATTGGGATTCCAATCAATTAGGTAACAAAGTTTTTGAATATTCTAAAAGATTAGAATCGTTACCTAGTTTGGCGAATTCGACCGTCGAGTTCGAAGCTCGAATTGTCTTGTGGATCAGGACCTTGGACCACGGCTCGAATGACGGGAATGGACTTGCGGCTTTGTGTTGATGAAGGGATTGGCAATGGGGACTCGGTCGGGAAATCTCTCAACCGAACTCTTTCTTCTTACATAAGTGTTTTCTCACCTTACTTTGATGATTTTTTTTTATATCTCTCTCCAAGCTCTCAAGAACTTCTTCTCCAAAGATTATTTTCTCCAAAAAAATTTCTCCCAAAGTTCTCAAAAAACTCCCTCTCCAAAATTCTCTTCCTCTTCTCCTTTGATAACTCCCTCATTTTATCTACCTTTCTAATTTCTCCACTAACTCCATCTTCCTTTCTCCATCCCTCTTTCTCCATCTCCCTTTCTCCATCTTCCTTTCTCAATCTCTCATTCTTCATCTTCCTTTCTCAATCTCCCATTCTTCATCTTCCTTTCTCTATCTTCCTTACTCAATCTCTCATTCTTCATCTGCCTTTCTCAATCTCCCCTTCTTCATCTTCCTTTCTCCATATCCCATTCTCCATCTTCCTTTCTCCATCACCCCATCTAATTTCTCCACTAACTCCATCTTTTGGTTATTTGCAAAGTAGTCCCTCAAGTTTTGAATACTTGCACTTTAGTCCTTGAGGTTTTACGTATTTGCAATTCAGTCCCTGAGGAAATATTTCTTCTTCTGATTAAGTCCGAGCCTTCAAAAGATAAATCCTTCGCCGGAATTCGTGCCTAGTCCAATCGCCTATCATTTTAAAACTCGAATATTCCGCCGTTAGTCTGAATGCGATGCATGAATAAATATGAAAAATTACATGATTATTTTTGGCAAGAACTAAAATTAGTTCTAATTTTTTTAATGGAAAAATGACTAGAAAGGTTAGTCAGAATTTAGGTGTCAACAATATGCACACTAGCTTAGGTCCGTCATGATAAGAGAGAGATGAATCCAACTGAAAATATGAAGTAGTAAATTCACAACAAGAATAAAAAAAGGCCTTCATCGATTCCTGATATACTGTGAATAGCTGTTTGCCGCTTTGTAATTGGAGATTGGTGAAGTACTTCAGTACACTAGTGAAGCATAGTTGCAGCATTACATAGATTTGCCAGCAGGAAAATTCAGTTGGTATCTAAACCATCCTAATCTGAAGCACCTTTAGGAGGTTGTGCCCATTTTGATTGTGAAGGACCTTCGGACAAATCAGAGCTTGCGTAGACTAGCACGAGGATGTAGCTCACAAAAGTTGAGTAAGCTAACCTGGTTTAAAGCTGAACAAACCTCGGATATCTTTGATTATGTATAGCCTGTACACTCCGGACGACCAACTCTATGTGACTTGCACTTGTTGCCCTGCCAGATTTAACTTTAAAGAGCAAGCCAATGATGGTTATCTTGTTATCTTTTACCCGTTTCTCTCGATACGCGGTCGAGAGATGTCCCACAAAATTCATTCTGGTTTGGCCTCGTGGCAATGCAAACCTCTTACCGGGCCATATCATCCTCTAACCTCTCTGCAGTGATCAAGAGGGAAAAACAATTGCACAGGTGGCCAATTTCACTTATTTTTCATTTTTAAAAGCTAGGAGATCAAATCAGAGCAGCAGACCAATGTATCTTTTATCACATTTTCTCAATCAGGAGCAAATCCCTTATAGAAGTCAGCAGCTACACTTTGAAATCCTAGAGAAAGCTAAGCTAATGTTTACATCACAGATAGTTCTCTCTGATACCAGCTTAGCAGAACAAGAGAAAGCAGATCATGTTTTTTTGATATTGATCAAGAAAGATCTACAAATGGATTCCAACTTCATCAATCATCAAGAGAACTCAATACCGAGTTTAGGTCCGTGGTCGTAGTTGGCAACTCTGCATTAAATTCACATTGAAAATGAGAACTAACGTATGCTTTGAAATATAGAAAAGTATAAATATTCTACAACAATGTTGTTCTCACCTGACTCAAAGATTTCGAGTTCTTCTAAGTCCTCTTCAATCGTAAGTGGAAGTGGCACAGATCGTAACCAATCTTGAGCACATATAAGGGCCTCCACCATGCTTGGGATCAAGGAGTTACGAAACACATCAAGCACACGACCTCCAGTGCTAAAGGCAGCCTCTGAAGCTACAGTCGAGACGGGCACAGCCAAAATATCTCGAGCAATGGAAGAGAGAATAGGATATCTTGAAGAATTTACTTTCCACCAATTTAAGATATCAAAGTCAGGGCAATAACGTTCACATCCTTCCTCCAAATACTTGTCTAACTCAGATTTTTCTTCCAAATATTGTTGTCCGGTATGGCTAAGATACGTTTCAGTCAGAATATCAGCACCAACCACAGGAGACTTTGACATGCTTATCATCCGTGTGCTCTTTTGCCTCGAGTTGCTTTGGGGGCATATACCAGTGCGGTATTGCTCAAACAATGACGTCAGAGATGCTGTTACTTTATCTTGTAAAGTTTCTGCTTGTTTCCTTTCATAAACATGATTAATCATCCACCTCACATAGTCCCACTTATGTCGCGGGTCAAATATGCAAGCAATGAACAAAGTAAGGTTGATGTTGTCCACATTGCCAAAATATTTACTGAATTTGGTCTTCATATTCTTAGCCATTTTCTATAAACTTTGATCCTCGTTCCTGCAATATCTGTCAATCATTATAAAAATCCCAAACACATCCTTCGCCATGTCATTACTAGTGACATAAGAAGAACCCGAAACTTTCAAAGTCGAATCAAAGAACAACTTCAAGAAAGGAAGAAAGAGACGGGCATACTCCCAATCCTCACTAGTGGGCAACCCTTTCACTTTGGAAAGCTCTTCAGCAAATTTGTTATCTCGAAATTCCATTGACCTAAAAGCTTTTTGAAACTTCAAAGCTGATTCCAACATCAAATATGTTGAGTTCCAACGAGTCTCCACATCCAAACATACAAGACTCTTGGACTCAATATTTTCTAGCTCAATACAACCCTTAAACCGTCTCAACCTTGCAGGAGAAGACCTCACATAACGCACAGCCGAACGGATTCTAACAATGGAATCAGTTATGTCTTTCAACCCCTCTCGCACAATCAAGCTCAATATATGAGCACAACACCTCACGTGGAGTAACTCACCTCTTAATACCAAAGAGTTCCAAAAGTTTCAAATATTGAATTCCTAAATCATTTGAACTCGCATTATCAACAGTGATAGAAAAAACTCTTTGAATCCCCCAATCAATCAAGCATTTCTCAATTGCTTTTCCTATCAACTCGCCAGAATGACTCGGAATTTGACAAAAATTTATAATTTTCTTCTGTAACTTCCAATTAGCATCCACAAAATGAGCAGTGAGACACATATAACTCATATTTTGACAAGAAGTCCATGTGTCAGTTGTTAGACATACTCTAGGAGATGTCTCGGAGAAATAGCTCTTCAATTTACTTCTTTCCTCCATGTATAAATCATAACAATCGCGCCTCAATGTGTTGTGTGTCGTGATTAAGAAGTTTGGCTGGATTCTATTCACAAATCGCCGAAATCCCTCATGCTCTACAAACTTGAAAGGCAATTCAGCAAGAATAAACATGGTTGCTAATTCTTTTCTACCAGCATCTTGGTCAAATTTCCATGGACTAGATGAACTACCAACCACAATAGGTTGACCTGAGGCATTTCTTTGCCTTTTCTCCACGTTTCCATATGGGTATTTCTTACATCTAGCTAGATGATGATGCATCGCACTAGTCCCGTGACCACTAACACTACCAATTCGAGCCCCACAATAGTTACATTCAGCCTTTGCTTCATTAGGAACCTGTGTAAAATGTTCCCACACTACAGATCTTGTCAAACTAGAAGGATTCGTTTCAGACATACTTCTATCTGTGGCACTTAGAACCTGTAAATTTTTATTACAATTAGAAATGTAATCTCAATAGCTTATTACGTTATATGTAAAACTTTGCGACATTTTGAACATATGTAAATTTTCAGCATATGATTTTTGTTTGTCGTAAAAAAAAAAATCCTCAGAAAGATATAGATCTTATTCATGAAACTCATTTCAGGGCATTTTTTCAGATTCATGCTAGATTGGTATATAATATGTCGAACATGAAAATAGGTCAGAAAAAAAAAATGCAAACAGTAGCATATTTCATAGGTTCAAACATGAACTTCGTGAATGCATTAGATAGACCAAAATATGTTCATTTTAGACAGTTTATATATCAAATCGAAGCTCACAAAGATATCTACGAATCTCTAGAATAATGTTTCTCGAGATTTCGACATTTAGGCATGCAAAAGTGAGCTACAGTGTTACTGTGCATCATAATCCGAGAATAGTAAAAAGTATGAACATGCACCAAATCATCATCAATCATCCATAACATGCAAAATCAACATTGCAGCAACATTATCATCATCTAGCAGCAATCAAGCTCAACATTGCCTCCGATTCACCTCATGCTTCGGCATAATTTCGTCCTCCAATCCACTAGCCTAGGAATGAAATTGCTAGAGATTGATGAACATACCTTTGTCGATAAACTTCGAACTTGAAATTGAGCTAGCTCGGTGATTCTAGGCATCAAAACGCAGCTCAAACTCTGAAAATATGAGATGTAAAAGCAAGATTAGTCTTGGTTCTACTATGAAAACCAAAGGATCTAAACAAAAATAAGAAGAATAGATGATGATCCGACGTTCATTGGGAGTGTAATGCACTTCAATGGACAATTGATTTAGGCTCACAAGATGCACAAAAGACACACTGATCAGAAATATCCACTATATGTCTAGTCCAAATGGATTATGTGATAGAGAGAAGAAGGTTTAGGAAGGAAGCTAAACATCGTGAGAGATCAAAAGGCAGCATCTTCTGCTGAATATCTATTGAAGGAGTATCGATAAGATACTTATAATGCTCGTGAAAACTAACACAAAGTTGAGACCAGTGAATGGCAGCCCCTCTTTGTGGTCAAGCTTCCAATTTTGGTCCAAGAATGTTCTCTTGGGTCAAAGCTTACCAACTCTCTACTGTAGCTAACTCTCATGAAAAATATTTCATACGCCATCCAAGAAATATATAGATTCTTCTCATTTATTGTGAGGTCTACAAGAGTATTTTTGAATCTCCGGATATGTAAAAGATATAGACCAAACAATAACTTGGCATTCACCAGTAAAGCTTTCTTAGGGTAAATTTGCAAAAGCACATCTCACCAAACAATTACCATCATGGGAAACGTAGCCATCAATTGTCAATTTTAGTAGAGTTTGAAAAGGAAATGGGAAAGCACACATTCCACGACAGTGACACCACAGTCCTCACGGGACAAAAGTCGAACATGTAGCGGGTGCACGAGACTGTGACTGAAACTGATCGGCGAAGAAGTGAACCCAGAATTATCACATACCACGGTCGAATCACTCGGGGGCGATCCCGGGTCCGTCTCGGATTCACCCTCTAACGAGCAGAACACTAAAGGCAAACCTAATCCTCCCTTTCTCGGTCCAACTGTTGGGAGCAAAACGCGCAACCTGCAACGCAAACGCAAATTCGAACTTTAACAGCGAAACAAAGATGAGAAAGAGGAAGAGATTGAAGAGGTTTCAGCCATGATCGGCGACCTGGAGGAGACGAGGGTAGGCTTGTGTCCTGAAGGCCGAAGAGGACAGTACGAGGAGGAGGAGGGACAATGGAGGATGCGGTGAGGGTGGAGCTAGGGTTCGCGAAGAGGCTGAAGGCGGGCAAGGCGTAAAATTTCTTCGGGGTCTACGGGGGCACGGCGGGGCGCAGGTGGCGGAGGCGTGCAGGGAAAGGCTGCACTGGCTGGTGGTGGAGGAGGTGGAGGGCCGTGACCGGGAGGGGAGGGAAGTGGATTGGGAGGAGACGATAAATCTCAGACTCGAGTCTTCTATCTTGTATCTATCGCGTGGGTACAAGACTACAGGGTAGGGTTGGGATAGGTTATAACCCTACCTTACCCTACCCTATTCTAAATCACTAAAATACCCTCTGTCACCCGAACATATTCTTTACCCTACCCTAAAATACCCCAAAAATAGGGTAGGGTAGGATAGGGTAGGGCAGGGCATAATTGACACCCCTAACCGTAACATGTCCAAACTTTGAGAACTGAATTTAGAAAATACACCTCAACTTAATATCAATTGTACGTATCAACTTAATAGTATCCTTCATTGCAATCTTTCAATAGGAAAATGCAAAGAGCTTTTTGCATTCTTCATCAAGCAAATGACGCGCAAACATATATTAGATGCAACCATGCATTTAATCCTCACTAAATTTCACTCCTTAACTGCTAGATGCAATTTTCTAATATAGAAAAGCAATAGAAATACTTTTCATTTATACA
Source organism: Lenwebbia sp. NSW1173648 (assembly GCA_029784005.1). NCBI lineage: Eukaryota > Viridiplantae > Streptophyta > Magnoliopsida > Myrtales > Myrtaceae > Lenwebbia > Lenwebbia sp. NSW1173648. The sequence continues at coordinate 23,639,732 of JARCGZ010000009.1, read as the reverse complement.
CGACCTATTTTTTTAAATATGAAAAATTTCAAGCAACAAGTTTTCATTGATTATGCCAACAACTCCTTATTCAACGAATCCCCCCAACGGCGGTGAGTTAGGAACAAAGCACAAATGAATCCCCAAGGACAGAATATTCAACCAACAACCTCGACGGGCTCAAATCCTCTCGCAATTGACAGCTTGACCGCATCGATCACCAGCTGAGTCTTCCTACTGATGATCGGCCACTTCATCTCGGGCCGCGAACCTTCGGCTTTAATGGCACCAACCAAGCTGGAAAACTCTTTCACCATCAGAGCCTCTTGCGGAAGACTAGTAATGACTAAATGCTCGGCCGGCTTGGGGACCCACCCGGTCACCAGCTCGTCGAACCCTGATTCTGAAGCTACAGAGAAAGATGCTTCACTCTCTTGAAATGGGATGATGAAATCGTGGACGTGCAATGTCCCCTTTGTTCCGACAGCTGTTATATCCATTGTCAAATGAGACAAGAACGAGCAATGGAAGGTCGCTACTTTTCCATCTTCCCAGTATAGAGAAGCCCCACAGGATAAGATGACCCCTGCCTTATTGAAAACGGGCCCGCGCAAGGCCGTCACCGTCTTAGGCAATTCATAATCGTTGCCCCACAGAATTGACCGGGTGCAGTACCAGCCAGCATCACCGAGAGCACCGAGAGCATCGAGATCTGGGTCAACACGAATGTCCTTCTCCAGAAAGTCAGGATCAGCAGCGAAAGTGAAACAGGTGTGCATCTGCGAGATCAAGGACAACCATCTTTAAGATATCAGGAAACCCCAATATCTAGAGCAACTTGTATAAATTAGTTGTTCAACGTGGGAAACCTCTGGCCCATCAAAGAACATGGGAAACTATATATACCATTTACCATGGGATACAGAATCACAAGTCACGGATTCAATGCAGTAACTTAAGCAATCCAACATCCACACTATAGACTCCAGGACAATTGAGGCTTCAAACCATTTCAAAAGCGAAAACCCCGCAGGGTGGGGTGCATACCAACTCGTGAAAGAATTAGAAGAATAAGTCCAAGAGAAGAGTGCACGCAAGAAAAATACTTTCCCCAAAAACACTACTACCTCTTTATCTCCTTTCAAAACCTTCAAGGACAACAGAAATCCCACTTTATATTTGGAGTTGCCAAAGGTTTATTCTGGACATGGAAAAAATGCTATGAATCAAAATGCAAAAGACATGAATCACCTACGTAACATTCGTGTAGGTATTTACCACATTCCAGAAAGTTCTAGATGTCTACTCTCTAAAACACCTAAAACCACCACACTTGCATCCATCTGTTTGGTTGCTCTCTGAGTACCAAATATTATCAATTCACGATGATCCTCTCTAAGGGTACTTGATCCAAGCTCCCATCACAAAGATCTGCTTCAAGGAAGCAATTTGACAGTATGCTTTCCAATTTGGTTGAACTAGATATTCTGCTGCACCCATCCCCTCTCCATTTCATCGTATAAAGAGTCAAATTGAGGATGCGAAAGTCTCTGAGTTCACACTATTCATACAGTAAAATCTTAAACACACTACATAATTAAGGCTTACCATTAAACAGTTCTGGCTCACCAGCTGAATCAGTCCTATGAAGCAGACACTAAGGGCCTGCATGGTAACCATTCTCATTCTCTGATTCTATTCCTCGAAATAGTAAAAAATGAGAATCATGTTTGCTAACGCAAATAATTCTAATTCTGATTCCGTTCCCAGAATCAGTTTTAGAGAATCAGAATCAATTTTAGAGCAAAATCAAGAACCAAAAAAAAGTCGATTCTAAAAAAAAAGAATCACTTTTGAGAATCACAAAACAGAATGAAGTCTCACATTTCTCACTTTTTCCTTTCAGTTCTCTCGTCACTTTTCCCTCAACCTAATAAAAATAAAATTAAAAAAAATTAAAAAAATTGAAAATTTTCTAAAAAAATTACAAAAATTTAGAAAATCCCTAAAAATAGAAGAAGCTTAGATTAGGCTAGTTTAACCTCATTTTCATAAATTTGGGCCTAGATTTCCTAGATTTTTTTTTTTTTTAGAAAAATCATAAGTATCTTTGAAATTAAACCCAAACCACATTTTTCTAAGTCCTTACGGCTTCGTTGGGGTTTTATGATGCAATTCATTAATGTCATGACTCCTTGATTGTGCACTTGATTTCATTGACTGTGATTTGTCTAGGTTTATGTACTTTAGACTTAGTCTAGTTTTAGAAAATTCTGGAAAAAGACAAAATAACCAGCGTGAACACTTAGCAAGCTCTCGTTCTTAATTTTTAGACTTGTGATGATTTTTGATATTTATTTTTACATTTCAATATGCAATATATTATATAAGAGAATCAATATGAATTAATCTTCGATTAATTCGAAATGTAGGATGAAATTTCACAAAGTAACTACGTAATTATTTGACTTAAATGACAAAAATTGGGAAGAACAATTGTTCTCGAGAACAAAAATTATGTGCATTTACCAACGCATTTCTGTTCCAGGAATAAAAATTTTATGCAATTACCAAACGCGTTCTGATTCTCTAAAACTCATCTAAGGAACAGAATCAGAAAAAGTCATTTTAATTAGAATCACTTTTCCGGATGAGAATGGTTGCCATGCAGGCCTAAGATGATCGAAGAATGTGCTGTTATTGGCATAGAAGAGCTATTACTGTTTTTGGGACTCTAAAAGGAGACTTGACAAGTACTAAGAATCAAAGAATATCCTTTAAAGAGGGCTGATAAGTACTAAAAGGGGCTTTTACTTTTACTGGCATTCTAAAAGGAGACTTGACAAGTACTAAGAATCAAAGAATATCCTTTAAAGAGGGTTAATCTCCGACTTCCCAACTGATCTTGGCAAATGCAAGGGAGCTACAACACCTCATAGCAAGGGAGAAAAGAGTTCAATGTTCAACCCGGTAAACAGACATGATAAGGCCAAATGTGTAATAAGCATGTAAGCTACCATATTTGACCAGGAGATCCATGGCCACCACATCCATATATCTCAATCTAAATCTCCAAATAACTGCTTTACACCACGCAAATGACTTTCAACCATAGTAACCATTTAGCCCATGTGTTAGACCAATGAAATACAGGTTGCCCGTTTAACTCAATTTACACACATGGGTTTTCTTTCCACATCACAACTATCACACAATCTAACACAATAAATGTAAAGCGTATGCTGATATAGTCACTTCATCTCAATAATGCTTACAAGCTCAAATATCCACTTTACCTTGATACGCAATTTTAATGTCAAGACTATCACGTTGGCAAGTGATTTCTGAATATCAAGCTATACAACCCTTAAAAAGCACCATATACAACAACTCTCAGCAGGATATCCAAGTGCATCTTGGAAATTCATCTTACTGGAATTATCCCAGTGATTTAGCAGCAAAACCCCAAAGCTAGTACAATATCCTATTTTCTAGACTATTCCAGTAAGATGAATTTCCAATATCTTAAGGCAAGAGGTGTTAAATACAGAAGTATATAGTTATCTCAGTGGAAGGAACACTAGAAGAGACTTTGGCAGGAATCTCTTCAGGGTTTCTTCATCTGATATTCCAATAGATAAAGGTGAAACATAATAAAATTCCTGGAGCATATAATGAGAATTCTAGTACATGAGATACCCCTAATTGCCACTACAAGGAGCTAACCTCTTATTATGACCAAGCATCAACCCAAGCCACCACGAGTATATTTATTACTGAACTATAAAGTGTCTAAGGTGCACATAACAACAAATGCCACATAATAACTGATGAAAGTACTCCACAAAATGTCAATATTCTTTCTTCTCTATATTCAACACTTATATCTGCAAATTGGTGACTTCATTTGAGATCGTGACAATAACATCATGTCCATTATGTCACATCAAAACTATACTCAAAATCCATTCGAAGCATAGTAAGTTAATAAACCAGCTTTACCAATCACTCTTTAAGTATAACCTACTACTATCTAAAAAGTTCTATCTAAGAATTATTTTTGAGGATCCTGTTCCTAACCAACTTAAACAGAGAATGCATAAAAAGTAAAACCACTGCACCACAATGCAGTGTTCTCATAAAATCCCTTCTCAGCACTTTAGAGAGATAATGCAGGACCACAGAGAGATCGTTTCACCAACCCCAATCTTCAGAATTTTCATCATGCTGCCTTTTAATAGCAACTTGTATCAGCACTAACTGGTGACCATGCTTTGAGAATTAGAAACCAATTTACTGTAATTTGCAAGTTAAAGCATTCCTAGTAACAGAATGAGACTTCTATGGTAGATGCCAGAATGCGTACCTGAAGTGTTCTATTCCCTCAACATGGCTCTACTCTATCCTTTCTGTTTAGCCATTTATTATGTTATCGGGTTAATATACAGTCATGTGACTTTTAATGAGCTCCAACAGTTGAGATTGGAAATTGCTATTTCAGATCAAATGTTGCAATCATCTTTCATCCGCAACTCTAGTATAAATTGGTATTTAAGTTTCTTTCTCATCAGCTCATTGGTTTTTCATGAACCCCAGAACATCTTTTCTTTGTCCAGCTTCACTTCAACTGTATTTAGCCCTGTTTTTGTTCTTTTTATTATCTTTTCCTTCTCCGACTACATCAATTGGTATCAGAGCCCCATGTCAAGGTGTTTTTAATGAGCTCCAACAGTTGAGATTGGAAATTGCTATTTCAGATCAAATGTTGCGATCGTCTTTCATCCGCAACTCTAGTATAAATTGGTACTTAAGTTTCTTTCTCATCAGCACATTGGTTTTTCATGAACCCCAGAACATCTTTTCTTTGTCCAGCTTCACTTCAACTGTATTTAGCCCTGTTTTTGTTCTTTTTATTATCTTTTCCTTCTCCGACTACATCAATTGGTATCAAAGCCCCATGTCAAGGTGTTTTTGCCCACATCAATTTGGTATCACAGAAGAAAATGTCCTACCTTGCAATTAGGGTTTTCTTTGGACAAGATGGTTGGACATGGAAGAGGTCACAGAAGCGGTAATCAAGCCCATCAAATAGAGAAGGTTGAGATGCAACATGTGATTGGAGACTTGTGGCAGATTGTTCAGGCTTTGCAGCGATAGGAACCTTCTGAAGCCCATATGGAGAATGTGGAAGGCAACCGCTACTTTCTTTCACCCTACTGCCAAAGACAGGTAGCATCCCTTGGACATGTCGGAAGGTGGTCTCAAGGATGATGGTGATGAGGGATTTGATGAAAATCACTTTCATGATGCCGGACTATAAATAATGCTGGAGGAGGTGGATTGGAAGAGCAATTGTGTAATCTCTAACATTTCTTAAAGAAATCTATTCTTTTAGTGAAGACTTCGAAGATGAAACCACGAAAGTTAATGGGATGATGAAGATGCCATACAAATAGTTGTTTGGGATGACTGTAATGCTCAAGAAAAATTTGAAATATTTTCACTTGGACAGGGTGATTAATAGCAATTCCTTGAAGATTCAAGTGAAAATAAAAAAGGATTCTCTTGTAGAGTCTCTTCATCAGACATCGATAAGTGCCACAGAAAAAGATCAACAATCGTGTGGAGGAGTTGCTAGCCAATTTAAAGTTGAAGAGAGAGAGTATCTTCCTTGTTGATGATTGATTTTACTATTCCTCTTCAACTGGAATGTTCGATTGAATTTATCAATTGGAAGCTTTCATGAAGCAAGAAAACTTCGATGGTTTTGGTGACGTGATTCACTTATTAATGACGATTGGAAGAAATTTATTGTATCTCATTATTAAACACCGAAACTTGAGGTCGGGTTTTCTCACATCGGAGAAGGAAGGAACCATAACATATATAGCAAGTCATTGCGAAAATGCAGGATAAATTAGCTATCAAAGCTACAAATACACGATTTCTGGAGTGGAGATGAAGAAAATTGATTCAGAGATATCTCCTGAAAAAGTTGAAGTCTCAATATTGGAGCTTGATCCTTTCCAACCCACAAACAATGATGTACAAGCATAATTCTAGCTTTCGTAACTTTACAGGTCTTATTTTTTGTTGTCACTTATTATGTTATTTGCCAAACAAGTAGTCCTGTGCCAGTTGTGTGACTTTTAATTGATCCCGAACAATTGAGCTGTTATTTTAGATCAAGAGTTGAGATCGTCTTTCATCTGTAGGTCTTTTAAGTCTGTTTGTCAATTAGCTTTCTTCATACCAATAAACATCATTGGTTTTTCATACGCCCTATAATATCTTATCTTTGTTCAAATGTAGCCTGTTTACGTTCTTTTTGCTATCTATGTCAATTGGTTTCGCCCCTTGTTAGGGTTTCATTCCCACATCACATCTTTTAGAGATGGCCCCAAAAGAATGCACATATTCAGTGATTCAAAAAAACATGCATATCGACCACCTTTGGTTTTACATGGCTTATCCCTAGAATAAACTCAGTATAACTACCTACATTTACTCCGAAGACTGCCATTATTAGTGAAAACCCACTACGAATGTTTAGCTAACCATTTCATCAGATTCATTCCTTTTTTTTTTCTGGTGGACAGACGAGTTCTTATTCGACAATTACCAAAAGAGAATCCAAAATTCTTGGACCGAGCTTGCCACTCCAAAAATTTCCTCAAGAACGAAAAGACAACTGCCCATTGTTATCTCCCCCCAAAACCACAAACCCCACACCAGAGACACAAGGCTCGAAACAGAACCAAAATCGAAAAGACCGGAATAATCATTAAAGAGAGAAGAATTTACCGCTCTGAGTTTCCCAAAAGCCCTCTCGTTAGAGACGAACTCCTTCATCTTCGCCGTCCTGGGGTGATGCATCCACATCGTCCCGTCCATGAACTGCACGCCGTTCGCGACGCAAGCCTCCACGATCTTATCGAACTCGGCGACGTTCAGGGCCACCGGCTTCTCCAGGAGCAGGTGCTTCTTCTTCTGAGCGGCCCGGACGGCCCACTTGGCGTGTAGGCTGGTGGGAAGGGGCGCGTACACGGCATCGACCTCCGGGTCGTCGAGGACGGCGTCGTACGAGCCGTAGGCCCGCGTCCCCGGGGGGAAGCCGTTGTCGGCGGCGAACTTGGCGGCCTTCTCGGCGGAGCGGCTGCCAACGGCGACGATGGTGGCGTTGGGGGCGAGGGTTATGGCTCGGCCGACCTTCGTCGCTATCTCGGCGCAGCCCAGTATCCCGAACTTGATGACCGTCTCCGACATTCTTCTTTTTCTTCGCGTCTTCTCGGAGAGAGAGAGAAGGAGAGCGAGAGCGAGATTGAGACTGAGAGAGAGGGGGACACTGCTTTGAGCTGCTTTTGCAGGAGTGTTCATTAGATTCAATTTAGGGAAAAAACCGCCAAAAATCCCAAACTATATCCACCGCAACATATTTACTCTGCATTTTTGTTGTGTCACCAAAAATCCCAAACTTGTATCTGTGTCACACATTTATCCTCTATTATGTTTTCGTCAAGAAATACCGTTAAAAATCCTATGTGGCTGCTGACGTGGAAGACGGAATGTAAACGACGCTGACGTGTCGTCCACGTGAATTAGTAAAAGAGTAACCACGTCGATTTTCTTGGATATTAACAAAATGGTGTCACCCTCTTCATCTTCGTTGCTCTTCGTCTCTCTATTTTTTGGGTTAGGGTTCTTGGTGGGCTTGGTTGCTCTCCATCTCTCTCGATTGCTTCATTGAAACAGTGAAGAATTCTCGATTGGTCTAGAGCAAAGAGTTTGATTCGTGACTGATCTCACTTCATACTCGATTCGTGGCTAATCTCGCGAGTGCCCTCTACCTCTCACTTCTCACTCGATTTGTGGCTGAACTCTCTCTGCCACGATATGGGGTCTAGTTCTTCCTTGATTTTTCGAAAAATGACACTCTCTCTCTCTCTCTCTCTCTCTCTCTCTCTCTCTCTCTCTCTCTCTCTCTCTCTCTCTCTCTCTCTCTCTCTCTCTCTCTCTCGTTGAATTGAAGAGCTCATTTGCCCTTCGTGATGGTGTTTCAGGATTCCAATGTGCTGCGTCCAAGATTAGAACGAGCTTGCCGGTGGACCACTGCAGTCCCATTCTTGAGTGAGGGGATGAATGCTCCCTTTGCCTCTCTCTCTCTCTCTCTTCCCTTCGCTCTTGCCTCGCGGCATCGCCTCTCGCGTCTAGTTCGGCTCCCGCTGTCTCTTCTTCGGCAGAAGGAGAGGGATTCTCATTTTAGGTTCAGGTTTCTGCGTTGTCTGATGTTCTCGTATTTTGGCGATTCTTGTTTGTTGTTTTAGTTTTGTGAGTTGTTGTCTGAATCGGTAGTTACAATTATTGCCTTCACTGATTGCATTGCGGAGCTTTAGATATGATTGGCTTCGAGTTCAAGTAATTGGAGTTCTATCCGGTCTGGCATTATGGTATCTGTCCTTTGGTAAGACAAAAGGGAGACCACGAAAACTTGTATATGGCCCAAGCCTTCGGTACTAACATGCCCTCATGACAATATTTACTATAGCTTATATATGCTTTTCTAAGCAGAGTCAAAAAGGGATACCAAGAAAGCATCCGAAACCAACCACAGCTGTAGGGACATCTATCGGACAAGCAAATACAAGATAAGAATCTACAAGTCAGACACACAATGTCTCAACTCAGGCAAGAATCAACGAGTCATGCTCCACAATGGAGTAGATGTGAATTCTATCCAATTGTTCATAGCTGAGAAGTGGTCGCTTGTTCCTTTTTTGTTGTAATCCAAGTTCAACACTAATGTAAAATCTCAGCCTCTTGTACTTTTTGGGTTGTAATTGAAAACAGAGTACATGCATTTTGGTTGTAATCCAAATTCGACACTTATTTAACACTTTTTGGCAATATAGATGCCTTTTGGTTCAATTATGAATCATTATCCAATTTTGGGTATGCTGATGTGATTAGATTATTTGTCTTGCACCTCATTACATTAATGAAGTCAAAGGTTTTGATGCTGGCTGCAGATTATTGATCTTGGGCACTAGTTCAGTTTAATTTCTTGTTGCAAATATTGCAAAACCTACCATTTTACTTATATTACTGTAATATGTACAGAAATTGTCAAGTAAATCAATGACATCCACCAAGATAGGCATTTAATGGAACATAAAATTGATAAATTTGGATTTGCTACTACAACGGAATACAATTCAAGTTATACTTGCTAATACAATTGAAGATAGTTGGTAATACAATACAACTTCAATAGGAGCATTGCACCTATCAATCCTAACAATATAACTATGCATCTCAAATTATGCTTTTCCTTTGCTCTAGTTGAGACATTTCCACATTCATTTGCATGTTGTTCTGTTGCTTCCACTTCTCTTCAATACTGACAATAAGGCGTGAAGGAAATGAGAAGCTGCAGAGCGAAGGACCTGCTTTAGCATTATTATCTTTTTGTATGCTGAAGACTAAAGCCAAGAGAGTCTTCAATTTTCCCTGCAAAGATAACGCAACCAGCTTTAATAGTATATCATGTCCTAAAGCAATATCAACTCGACATGTCAGTTCTCTGCTGAGCAAATGCGCTAAAGACCCAACGCGACTGCATTATCAAAGGTGAGCAACAACTCTTCGATTCGCCACCCTCCTTTATTATACAAACCGAGGTATGAAAAAAGAGTAACGGAGGGTAGATGTGTCACACTGTATAAGTTTGGGGCTTTTGGTGACACAAAAAAAAGTTTAGAATAAATGTGTTATAGTGGACATAGTTATGGATATTTTGTGGTTTTTCCCTTCAATTTATCTAAAATTTCGGAGTTGAAAATGCAACCCGGCATCGTTTTCCTTTTCTCCACATTTGCCACGTGGCCAGAACTGTCGTCGTTGACTCTTTTGGATACGGATAAGGGATAACGGGAAGAATTATAAATAAATAAATAAAATCATAATTTACTATCATTATTTCATATCTTCTTCTTCTTTTTTCATTTCAATCTTAAGTCTTTTGCATTTGTTCCAATTCAATTTGCATTTGTTCCAATTCAATTCATCTGGCCATTTTTATAGAAAATAACTAACATGGCAATTTTTAATAATATTTAAAAAAATATTCAAATTTTTTAATTTTTATTTATTTTTTCTTTAATGTGTTTTTTCTTCCCTAGTCGCCGAGGTCTGGCAACCGGCCAGAGACGAGGTCACCGACCTCAGGCGAGGCTTGCCCTGGCTAGTAAGGCGAGCCTCTCCCAACCATGGCAAGTCGCCAGCCCTCAATCCGGAGACCGACTAGAAGAAGAAGAAGATAGGGAAGAAAAAACAAAGAAAAAACAAAAAAATATTTGAAAAAAATATTTAAAATTTGTCATGTTTGCACCGACAGTACCACGTCGGCAATTTCCCGCCAAAATTGGCCAGATTGATTGAATTGACACAAATACAAAATGTTTAAGACTGAATTGGTAAAAAAAAGTTTATAACTGAATTGACACAATTGCAATAGGTTTATGACCTTTTTGGTCATTTTCACGAGATAATTAGAACCCTAAATTTTGGCTCAGCATGCAATGTGATCCTTAAACTTTAAATCTCTTCAACGTGATCCCTAAACTTTTAGTACATGTTCAATTTAGTCCATATCCCTAAACTGTACGAAAACATTCCATATGGACTAAATTGGAAAAAAAAACATTCAAAAATGACATTGCACGTTAACCTAAAGTTCAAAAATTGCATTGAATAAATTTTAAATTCAAAGACTATATTTCGTCAAAGTTAAGAAACTATACATGTCATTTACCTGACCAACATAAAGTTAATCTGGAAATCAAAATCGGCTACCTTTCCATTGTTTTATTAGGAGGCCATAAAGGGAAATCTTTATTAGGCACGTCAACATCTCAATCAATGGTTGAAATATATGGAGAGAAAGCCCCACACCAGAAACATACAATGAAAGTTTAAGAAATTGTCCGTCGGCCCCGGTAAAACTTGCAAGAATAAGGGTTGGGTTAGCCGTCTTTTTACTTGCGGTCCGAACCTAGACTCAAAAAAGACTTGAGATTTATAGATTATTGGTCTCTTTTCCCTTCGTTTTCGGGCGTCAGAATCAGATATATTATGGTAGAATGTCTTTATAGTCCGAGACCATGTAGAATTTATACCACAACAGTGACCAGACAAATAAAAAGTTACTGCAAACCTTGCTGAAAGAAAGAAAGAGAGATATGAGACAGATACAATGGCATTACTCCATACAATGGTGAATACCACAAGAAACAGTTCCTACCAAGTTAAGCCAGCCACATCGTTAATCCATCGACAGCATCATCTACTACGCGATCGAGGTCCTCCAGTGCAGGTGCCCACATCTTCGTAGGCTTTCCCTTGTCCATTGTCGCTGCGACCCTATGATATGGTTGCCTCATCTTACTTTCATGGTTGCTTGCTCGTGAAACATTGCTGTCTTGCCACTTGAATGCAAATCATCAGGCGTTCTGCAGACAAAGAACTTCTATATTTCTTGTGCCACCAGAAAGCACATGAGAAGGGATAGAGAAAGGGTGAATAAAATCTGATATCGTCACTAACCAGCCTCAGAATTAGATCGTGTCTTGAACCTAGCGAAACTGCTGGCCAACTCTTGGGTCAGACATATCTCACCCGTCTTCTTAAGAGTTTTCAGAACTCTCCAGTAAAAAGGAAGGCTCGGTTTTAAACCCTTCTCGATCATTTCAAGCAGAATCTTTTGGGCTGTGATAGTGTCTCCTTTCTTTAGATGAAGCCTTGCAAGCAAGCTGTAAGTCTCATTACTTGAGTTGTTAACACACGAGGAAACTGCATATTTGTAGGCTTCCTCAGGTTGCTCCCGGTGAAAATAACCCTTGACAAAGGCAGTATGTGTTGTAATACGAGGTTCAATCCCAATCAATGCCATTCGATCGAGTAACTGGGTTGCAACATTCATCTTCCCCTCTCTAATGTAGTGATTAATCAGTATCTCAAAAGTCAAAGCATTGGGAGGGCAATCTGTCCCTTCCATTTCTTCGATCATATGGAGCGCTTCACTGAGTTTACCACTTCGACACAAGCTACTAATAAAGTAATTGAAGATACCAGTTGTTGGCCCAAAGCCCGCTTGCCTCATCTCATCAAACATAACTTTCACATCGTCAAAATCACATCTACGGCACTTCTCCCTCGCCATAATATTGTAGTACGAAGCCTTTACCTCGGTAATTTGAATTACATACTTCGCCATCTCAAAGGATCCGAAACGACTAAATGTCTCAATCAAAGAAAATACCCCAGAATTACGACATGATCCCCCAACTTGATTCAGGACTTCTATTGTCTTGTTCACGGCATCCATTACTGAAGACCTTAAGACAGTTAGGAATGTAAAAGCCTTTTCTGTAAGGCACACTCCATTCAAAGTAAATTCCTTCAAGAGGAGAAGCATGGTCTCATAATCTTCAAGCCGGCCACAATTATCAATGACCAAACTACAGATGTTAGGATTACAGCCCAGGTCAGGCCAGGAGTTCTCAGTCCAGCGAAAGAACCGCAAAGCAGAAACCTTCTTACTGTTTATGGTTCGAAATATGCGTATAATTGAAGAGAGAGATGGCTTTACATTCATCGCATCCAACTTCAATTCCAAATCATCTGGGCCACTATTAATCAACTCCATGATCTGCTGTGATTGCTTCCTTGTGGCATGCATTTGATAGCCATCAAAACAGGCATGGCTTCCAGAAACTTCATTTGACAACACCTGTAGGTTCGACGTAGAGTAAAACCTATACAAATTCAGCTTGTGAGGTCTCATAATCCGGAGATTCAGCTCTGTACTTCTATAAATCTTGCAACTATTCATATGTGAAACCTGGAAATATTGAAAGAGAGAGTGCTATATTACACATAGGAGACAGCTTCTAAAAGGTATAAGGAATAAATCGTACAAAAATCTCACAGATATTTAGCAATAAAAAAGGTGGTCGACACATAGATGTTCTCAACTTTCTCATTAATATGAAAAGAAACCTTGACCACAGTAACCTTTGTCAATATGACCCACTAAGGACAATTATCTTGTCGCTAGACTTCGGTAAATACATATCAGTATGCGTGTATCACGTCCAATTATGGTGGGACTATGTTGGTCACACTTGACATATGTCTTCACAAGCATTCATGGACTTGTTTTGAGCACAATTTAACCTTTTAAAAGTGCTTTTTTAGTATTCTTGCTTTATAGAGTGCCTTATGAAGGAAAATAAATTTCCTATCATATTTGGAGGGCTTGAGATAGCAAAATTGTCACATTGCTGAGTACGTGAACACATTAATGAGAACAGAACCACTCTTCCACTTTCTTATTCTTTATCCTACTCATGTTGTTTCACACCAAACATCAAATGCAGAGGCTGGTTGACTACCAGATTCTTTCTTGCAAAGAAAGTCACCCAGTAACGCCCATGAAACTCCTCTTCGAAGATTATCAATTTTCATAAACCTGTCGCTTGGCATTTGAGAGACAAATTTAGGAATTTAACATATTATGCAGAGCCTATTACTGGGAGTCTTCTTAGACACAGGGATATCATGATAACGTAGAAAATTTTCTATCAAAAACCCAAATAGGGGGGGCTGCTGTATGATTAATTTGATATAGTAGATTAGCAGTTCTTTTCCCAAAGATAAAAGCTGAAGGAAATTTTAGGAAATAATACACCGATAGATCAGTCAAAAGATTATATCGTGAAAGTACTTCACCCTCGGATATCCCAAGTGGTAATGGATCCAAAATACTATAACATAATGTGCAAATTATCATGAGACTCATATTGTGAAAATACGAAATTTGATGTTTAATTGCAAATTACACCCTTGAGGATAATTCAATTGTGATTCGCGACATTAAGAGCAATCAGGAAGCTAGTATGATTAACTACTCAAAAGTTGTCACAAAAAATAAGCATAAATATTTAAGAAAAACGAGTCACCGTACTCTTTTCTTTCGGAGAACAGAATTTCTTGCCTATCTTCTTTAATCTCTATCGGAGACTTATTTCAATTTCATAGACAAAATGACATGGCAAGTATCCTAATAGCTGATGAATAGGACAAATTCTTAATTTGCCTGATGATAAGCAGGTCAAAGTACTAAGGGACATGATCTGGTAACCCACCAATTTATGGTGGCAGCCAAGTCATGTAAACCACATAAAAGAAGTACAGAATGGTGAAACACACTTCAATGGCAATGTCAAGATGCTTATGTACGTAAGGGATCAGATAAATGTGAATGCAAACAGCAGATACCCGATGAAAATCCAAATCTCAGACTAACTCAGGCAGAACAATTGCAACTGTCGATACGAGGATACAGAGATGAAGCCCAGCGTGATATAAACAATGGCTATGTCAACCAGTAGCGCCGTGTTTAGATCTAATTCCACATAAACGGGACGGCTCAGTCACATGGATCGCAAAGCACCTCAAAAGCATTACAGAATAACTCTCTTCTACATCCTCCATTCAAAACTTGCCCATCTCCAAGTTCTTTATAGACCTTCTTTCTACCACACCAGACATGAAAAAGTCGCACAAAATGCGGGTGCTACTTGAATAAGGAAGCACAAACTCAATCTGGAACACTACAGAAAAACAACTTTCTAGCATATTATGTTGGTGTTACCCGTTTCGCATTGAGGACCGGTTCTTATACGTGACCTCGAAGATCCTTAATCCTTATTCTCTCGAATCAAACTGACATCGTAACTGAACAAAATCAACCATTCACGAGACGACGAGATTGAAGACACCCAAAACAAGCACCAATAAACAGTTCGAGGAAAAAGAGGTTAAAAAGAATGATGACCTCATGGAGCCGCCCAACCGAGTGCAAACCCAAGACGCCCAAATTGTCAAATGGAACCTCCGAAACCTTATCAGACTCGGCCACCTTCATAGCAGCCGGATTCTCCGAGACGGCGGCGCTTGGGGCTCGTCTCGCGGCTCGGCCCGCCTTCCTCGCTAGAGCCCCGAACTTGATTACCGCGTCCGACATTTTCCGATTGCGAAGCTCATTCTGCGCGAAGCACTTCGTCGGCTATTTCAAGTTCAAGGACGATTAGTTCGGGGTTAACATGTCCCAAAAATTCGAAAATTATATTGAATAAATTAAAAGTTTAAGTATCCCATTACATGTTGAGCTAAAATTCAAGGACTATATTGATCAAATTAAAAATTTATAGATCACATTTCATATTGAGTCAAACTTTAAAGATTATTTGTGTCATTTTCTCTATTTTAAATTAATAAGAATTAACTAGAGAAAGTATTATAAATTATGATTTTCACTAACATGACTCATTTTTCATCTAGTTTCCTAAATGTATTTGTAAACAGCGAAATCTTATGAGTTGATATAGAGGTCTGCATAAATTTTTTTGTGCTTAACAATTGTTATTTGCAAGCGCGATTGTCTAATCAAACCATGACACGTGTTCACGATAAAATATTATTCGCCATAGAACAATTAAACTCGAACATAGATACTGGGTGAATGGATGAGTTAAATCAAACTAAGATTAGCCATATCAAGTACAAAAATGGATTCGACATGTACTTAAATCATAGTAAATGTTGATCTAATTTCCGATTGGTGGAATGCAATATAAATTTGACCGATAAAGAGATCAAATATTCCTCACGTCCTCCATAAAATTGGAGGCCTCTCTAGTCATTCTGTAACGGAAAGACGATCAAGAAATTCCTTCAAACAATAAAGAATAAAAAACACGAAAACCTATCATATTTAGGTCATTGGACCTTCTATAAAAAATTTAGTCATCAAGAGTTCATCAAATATTCGGGTCATCAAGACCTTGACTATCTTATATTTGAAATCAAGGCTTTGAGTTCTTAATTACGATTATTCAAAAGGAATCAAAGATTGTACTAGCTAATTCAAAATCAAGCTACCAAAGCCCTCAAATTGTACTTATGTGAAGAGCAAAAAAATAGGATAAGTTGATTTGAAATCAGATAGGTGCTTTATTTCATTGGGAAACTAAAGATTGCACACATCTATTAAATTAATGCAAATATGGTATGGTGTTTTCGGTTCTTCATATTGTAGAATCATATGATTCTGGTGATACAAAGCCAGCACACCAATTTTATAGGGCTCGGAAAAATAACTCTTTATTGAAGTAGTGAATTCTATATTTCTTGAGGTTCGAAATTTTCGAAAAATTCAGAAAAATCTCGTAAGGGATGTGGAGTATTCTTTCTTGGGAAAATTTCAAATAAGGATATGAAGTTGACTTTATTTCAAATAAGGGCCTGAAGTGTCTTTATTTTTTCAAAGAAAAGCTTGATCGAAGGACATTTTGGTTATTTTATTTTATTTAAATTTTTTCCGGTTTTTCTTTTTCATTTTTTCATTTTTCCCTCTCCCTTACCCCGGCCACCAGCGGAGGTCGCTGTCGAGGGCCTCTCGCCTAGCCTAGGCGAGGGTGACCCTCGCTCAACGCCGACCACGCGAGGGTCGCTCGATGTCGGCCCAAGCGAGGGCGTCGGGGGAGGGCGACCCTCTCCAGATCTGACGAGGGTCGCCCTCCCCCGATGCTTGCCCGGGCAAGGACCCAGTCCAGGCGGCCCTCGCCCAACGCCGGCGACCTCCACCGGTGGTTGGGGGAAGGGAGAAGAAAAAAAGAAAAAAATAGAAAAAAAAAAAGGAAAAAAAAAATTCAAAAAGCCAAATGATGAAAATGCCATTCGGTCAAGCCTTTTTTTGAAATAACGAGAGCATTTTAAGTCCTTATTTGAAATAAAATTCACTTCAAACTCGTATTTAAGAAAATGAGAGCTAAATCCCTTATTTAGAATTTTCGATTCTTTCTTGTACCCTTTTGCCGTCGCCACATAAGAAAAAAAAAAGACAAAAAGGACAAAGAAGAAGAAGGAAAATCTGATTTACTGCTCAAAATGGATAACACAGAATGAAAGGACCACGCGAGAGACGTTAACTTGCACGATCCCTTCTCCTTCTCACACTCACTCTCTGCTTCTCTTCTTCAACCATTCACGTCCTTCCATGGTGGGGACGCTATAAGCCCAATCCAAACACATTCTCCGAATCCGGAAGGCTGAAGCAGGGACGGACCGAAAATCCAATGGCACTCCACCTCCCTCCTCCGCCTCTCCGCCTCGTCCTCCCCGCCAATTCCGACCGCAGTCGCAGGCTCAACCCCTACGTTTCAGCTCGGTCCCTCCGCACGAGGCGCTCCGGTCGCCGTCCCGTGACGGCGGCGGCGTCCCGCGACGCCGTCGACGCCTTCACGGAGAAATCGGGGTACCTGTTTGAGCTGAGCGCGACCGAGGCTGACTCGTTGGCGGACTACGATGTCGCCAAAATTACCTCCATCTACAGGCGTAAGCCTCTGGTTCTGCTCCGGCGGCTTCTCCAGACCGCGACGACCTTCGGCAGGTGGTTCACGTCGCGTTACCTGGACGGCCTTTTGGAGCGATCCGATCAGATGTTTGAGGTTCGCCTCTTGAGCTTCGATTTTGCCTTCCCGAAGATTTGCTGCTAGTAGCTGAAAATAGTTAATACGAGCTTCATTAAAATTGTCATTCATCTCTAACTTCAGCTTTTCGTTTGATTATTCAACATATACTTAATAGTGGATTGGAGGAAGACAGTTATTCTCGTTTCTTTATCTTTCATCACCTCCCTTATCATTGATAGGAGACATAAAGTTGAATTCTTCAACTTTAATCTTTGGGATTGCTAGCTAGAACCGTTCCAATTTTCACTACTCTTTCATGAAATATTGAAGAATAATTCAATATTAGTTTTCATTTTGCTTCTACTTGATTTTATTTTATGAATTTACCTTTGGTGTTTTCCTTTCCCATTTCGGTCATCTTTTTCTTCTTGATAATTAATGTTTCCAGAAGAGTTCTTATTTGTCCTTAACTGCTTTTCCTGCTTGGTTGAATATTGGTCTCTTCCAGGAGGAAAATTTTGTGAGTCGTTTCATCAAAAGGTACAAGGTTGCTCTCGGTTTTAATTGAAAATGGCTGCTACTATCTTCAGTCACGATTTAATCTATTGATCAATTATCACATGTTTTTCCCTCTTTTTCTTCACAATAACCATTGTTTTCTCTGTAGTTTTTGTTATCTGTAACTGTCCTTTCCCCCTGTTGAGAAGTGTTACATCATATTTTCAGAAATGGCAATTAATCTTCTGTCGAACTTCGCAATAATGAGTACAGACGTGGGATTTTGGTGAATGACTCTGTTTTACTTCGATTTGCTTGCAGGTTAGAGCAGAAGAACTTCGGAACATACTGGTTGAATTAGGTCCGGTACGTTATACAAATAAATCTTGGGCTTTTTCAGAGTTTTCTCCTAGTATTTTCTCTCTTTCAAACACTATTAGTATCTTTAATTTCCATAAATTGTCACTCCGGTAATGTTATAATTTTAAGCTTTATTGCGTGGATTTCCTCCTAAAGCACATTGTCTTCCAGCATCAGTTAGCTGTTATTAAAGCACCTTAACAGGTATTGTTTCCATCAGGTGAAAGCCCATTGATTAAATTGGTTTCAAAAGAAAGGTTATCATTTTGATTGATCCTAGATTTGAACTCCTAAACTGATAGCCATCACCTATGGGGCTAACTGGATACTCGTACTAACAGATTACGTTTTCATTGACCTAGACAAAAGTAGCTCCTTCAGAGCCCACCTTGGAGCAGAACGAAGATATTGGAAGGTTATCACGGTAGAAGTGGTGACTTCTTATAAAAGGGCTTAGGGCTTTCAGCTTTTCCTCCTCTGGACTGTGCAATTCAACCAACATAGCTTTAGTAAAATCGGCTGGGGTCAATTGAAACGTGTCTTTGATGTCTCATGATCATGTTGGATACCTTTTCTTGAGACCTAGGTGAATTGTATGAAATGAGATCATATCCAACAATACATGTGATGACATCTGCAATATATGTTGCATACCTACTCTCATAGGTTTAGTATATGTATCTGATACCAATATCTTTGTCTTGTCTTATTGACTCAGGCATATGTAAAAGTTGCTCAGGCTATATCTTCTCGGCCAGTAAGTAAAGCAATCCTATTTCATTCTTTTCTTCATTTACTCTTTTATCCAGGCAAATATATCTTCATTTGAAGATAAAGCGCTTTTAGAGGAGGGCGTGCCTTCCAATTTTAATGAAGTAAATGCTGGAATGTAATGATAAAGATTCTTTTTTTTCTCTACCGTAACTTTTGAGGGAATTGGGATATCATTCTTACAACATGGTACTAATGAAAAGAAATATACACTGAATCACATACTTTACTTTGATGGGCAGTTACTGGCTCCAAAAGTTTGGCGGAGTGTGATCCTTTATTATGATGAGATGTTACTGATTTTACAGCAGTTCTGAGATCCCTTAAGTCTCATTTCCTTAAAATGCTTGTCCAGATTTGGACATCTAATTTTGATATATATTGAACATATTTCTTCATGTGTGTTATGCCAAAACAAAATCTTGCAGCTTTTCATAAACCTCTTTCTCAAATCTTGGTTGGAAAAAAAAAACGAAAAGAAAAAGATTTTTTTATTCAAAACCCCAATTTTGAACGCACTTCACACCTTGGAACGCACCCTTATTAATATTACGTTAACCGCCCCATCTTTCTGAACTTCTATATATTTAGTCAGTCAAGGGAAATTATAAGCTTAAGTTGGTAATGGTCAAAAGCAAAATATGTCGAGAAAAGTGCAGCTATATCTTCTCTATATGATTCTTGCTTAAGCTTTGAGACACATGCATGTCCCATGAGAAATTAAACGTCAATGATAACCACCTTTGGTTGAGGCCCTTCTATTTCACAGCCATCTCTATTACTCATTACTATATTTATGTTAAGTGCTCATCTCTTGGTGTCCTCTTTGCAGGATCTGATTCCTCCTTCGTACCTGGATGAACTATCTCTGTTGCAGGACAGAATAGCTCCATTTTCTACTAATGTTGCTTTCAACACGATAGAACAAGAGCTTAAGGTTCCTATTGATGAGCTATTTTCGGAGATTTCACCAGAGCCTATAGCAGCAGCTTCCCTTGGGCAGGTTTGAACTTGTACTTGCCTATAGCTGGTGTCATTTACGATGCATATGTTAAACCACCGATTTCTTTCCTTACTGTGTATCCTCTATATATCTGGGACTACCTTATTACACTGTGGCTGATCACTAGCACTGTTAGGAATATCCAGTTTCTTTAATCAAAACACGAGCAAGGTTACTTATGAGGATAAAATATCCTCATGTTCATACTCATCTCTCTCTCTGCTTTATAGGTTTATCAAGCGAGGCTTCGACACAGTGGAAAGGTTGTTGCTGTGAAGGTACAGCGGCCCGGCGTACAAGCTGCTATTGCCTTGGACATTTTGATCTTACGATATCTAGCTGGACTGATTAGGAAAGCTCGCCGGTTCAATACTGATCTTCCAGTAAGGAGCTATCTCTAACTTGGATGCATTCTTTTTTGCGTGAATGCTTTTATTTCCTTCCAGGATATTTCTATGTCAGACATAAGATTGGATGGCCTGTGTCTGGCAACCACTTGTCCCGGAAAA
Source organism: Lenwebbia sp. NSW1173648 (assembly GCA_029784005.1). Lineage (NCBI taxonomy): Eukaryota > Viridiplantae > Streptophyta > Magnoliopsida > Myrtales > Myrtaceae > Lenwebbia > Lenwebbia sp. NSW1173648. The sequence goes on along the minus strand of JARCGZ010000009.1, from coordinate 23,619,078 downwards.
CTTGTTGCCTTATGGTGTATACAAGCACATTTCGAACACTTATCTGCACATATTACTATGACCTTATGACCTAGGTAAGATTCAAACTTTCGACAGGTGCTTTAGTACCATGTCATGCAAGTATTTGTCCTACCTAAAAGTTAAGCTGTTTGGAAATGGTCCAGTACTGTAGAGCATATTGCTTAACATCTTGAATTGAATGAGAGAATTTTTCGGATAGCAGTACCTATTTATCCCATAACTACTCATTTTATCATCCAACAAAGATACTTGTGGTCAGTAACTATGCATTACCTGCAGGCAGTTGTTGATGAGTGGGCATCAAGTCTTTTTCGGGTATGCTTCGTTCTATTTGTTGGTATTAGCTGTTTAAGGTCGCACATGACAAGATACATAATAATGTGCTTTCTTGCGAGAAAATGTTGAAGATGAAAGTCGTTGAATTGGTAAAGCTTATAGTATGAAATCATTTCTTGGATTCTTTTTAAACTGTTTATCACACTCTGCCGCGTCTTCTTTTTTGATGGTTTTTCCCTCTAGTTCTGGCACTATATTCCTGTCACAACCATCATAGTTATACTTTCTGAGGTTGTATTGTAGTCTATTTGATGTTTAGGTTCTATAGGAGTAACAGGCTCAGATTTCAAGAGAAGAAGGGAAAGTTAGAGAAACAAAACAGAGATGAACCAGTTGAAGTAGGACCAGTCACGAATCTGGTTCTTACCAGTCTGGTTGTGACATTATTGTCAAAACTACAAAAATAGTTTAAATCTGTCTTTATGCCTTAATAACTTCACCTGTAATGTACCAAATGAAAAAAAGAAACTGACTTGTGCAAATTTGTCCTGTTGGAAACAGAATGGTAGAGACAACATCCTTGAAAATAGATCCTCTTATTGTTGAACCAAAATAGGCGTTAGATGCTCTTTCTCAGCCCCACCAACTTCCTTGAGGTGATAATATTTAACAGTTTCCTGTGGCCATTTGAATGGTGGTTTTTGGAACTTCAATGTGTCTGGTAGTTGATTATGTCTACATATCTGTGTTAAGCTCCCAACTTCTTTTGGTTCTACAAGAGAAATTCTTAGAGCTTCTTATTGAATACAGGTAATCCATTAAATGCAGGAGATGGACTACCAGAAAGAAGCAAATAATGGAATCAAATTCAGGTAAGTGATTTGCCCAATGATTTGGACCTAAATGTCTGAAGGCCTGAGTTACAGGATTTGTGACATATGTTTTGTGACTTAGACTCCTGTTTGAGCAACACTTATTGCTATCCAAAAAAGTTGTTTTTGCAATTTGCTTTGTCGAGCTGAAGAGTAACCTTCTTGGTATAGGGAGTATATCACCGGACGGATTCATGTTTTAAGATGCAAACAGACTTTTGAATAGTATATCCAGCAAGTCCAAAACTTGTATGTTGATGTCTTTGAATTTTACGTGTACCTGAGCATGGGGTATTCTTAATTGACTTTTGTATCAGCAAAAGGGAGTTTGATGAAGAGACCTAAGTTGGTTACTGGTTGCGAAGAGGCCTGCCACATTGAAATTGTATTTGCCCACCATTTTCTATGTATCCTACTGACTTGGATTAGTCTTGTCTAAATTTTCTCAAGATCTTCTCTGTGGGATTATATATCTTCTAGTGGAAAGTATCTTCTGATTTACCATTGTGGCATCAAATGAATGTCACAATACCTTTCTCCTGCTCCTCCTCATCGTTCTTTTTTTGTTTAAATATTCCCCAGTATAATACCTCCACAAGTCATTTTATCAGATACTAGCATACCATGTAAATGTAAGTGATGAAGTGATTTAACTGATATACTTTTTACTTTGATATGATGGTCCAATTATGCTGTTAAGTAAAATTGAATATTCTTTCGGCAGACTTGATTTGGTGTGGTTCTCTTGAATATATTGCTATTGACTCTTATTAGTGTGGCACCTAACGATTTTCCATTATAATTTCTGGCAGGCAGCTTTATGGAGGTTTGCGAGATGTTTTAGTTCCAGAGATGTACGTGGAGCACACAACTCGGAGGGTCTTGACGATGGAGTGGATAGAGGTAGAATTTATTCGTCGTGCATTCCTCTTATTAGAATATGACTGCTATGGTAGAAGTTCACTCTGCTTTATCCTTGGTTATGTTGAGTTTTACTTTATCTCCATTTTATTGATGAGATAAGGGCGTATTCAAGTTTTTGAATTAGGTACATACCTAGGACTAATGTTTACTTCTTCTGTGGTAATGACGACTTGTTGCACCCTTAACACTTTGGGTTTGAATCATTGGTAAGTATTGTATGTCACTTCCACATGTGCATGCCACCAATCATGTTAACTATTGCTAATTTGCTCATATGTGAAGGGATGCATTCAATTACATAATTTGAATGGAACCTGGATATTCCAGAAAAATCATCTCTCAGGTCATTGTTTTTAGGGTTGGTCTCTCGAAAAGGTCAAATCTTGGATGATTCCAATCTCATGAAGAGTGAAGAAGCTGGAGGGGGAGACAAACAATGTTACACATACATCTCCCCCAAAACAGCAAAAATTGTGTCATAGGTGAATATAAGAGTAGAACTTTCACATTTTTTTTTTTTTTCAATTGTTCACCCGAAGTGGGAAATTGACAATCACTGGAGTTGCTTGTGCTTTGCAGAAGTCCTTAATAAGATCTTTCCATTTGAACATGGCGGGTTTTCGTCTTTAGTTTGCTTATGCTTTTGCTTGCATCGTTTGCCTGTTGCAGGGACAAAAGTTGTCTGAAGTTAAGGATCTCTACTTGGTTGAGGTCACTTCTTTAACGACAATAATGTTGTTATTGTTTGGCAATAGTGATTTACACTACTTGAGGTCTTGGCTCAGTATTAATGGGACATTTTCATGTTTTTAACAGGTTGGAGTTTACTGCTCATTCAATCAACTTTTGGAATATGGCTTCTACCATGCTGATCCACACCCTGGCAATCTGCTTCGGACATATGATGGGAAACTTGCATATTTAGGTATATGCCTCAAATAATGTATAATGCCAATCAATACTCATTTTGCATGTTGTTGAGAGAAAAAACTAAACTGAATGCTTGGTTAGATCCATGTTACCCCAAGCTATCTATTTATAATAAAGCCAAGAGGCCGAAATTACGATATCCACCTTACTGCGCCGTACATAAGCAATAAAAGAAATTGACAAATATGCCCCCATCGGCCAGATACTCTCAACACTCCCCCTCAAGTTGAAACATAGATATCATGCATCCCCAACTTGACTAAAACATGATGAAACGATTTATCCCCTAATTCTGTAGTAAATACATCAGCAAGTTGATCACCGAACTGAACAAAGGGCATGCAAAAATTAAACCATTCTCCAACTCTAACTTCTCCTAGATACAATGCTTGCCAATCTCCACGTGTTTCGTGCGGTCATGTTGTACCAGATTGTGCGCAATACTAATAGCCGCCATATTATCATAATATAGCATCATAGGAACAGGAACAGATACACCAAGATCTTCAAGTAATCCTTAAAGCCATAATAGCTCACAAAATCCCTGTGCCATCGCATGAAACTATGTTTCAGCACTAGACTGAGCAATCACATTCTGCTTTTTGCTGCACCAAGTCACAAGATTTCCTCCTAAGAAAGTACAATACCCAGAAATAGACTTCTACCTGGAGATCCAGCTCAATCAGCATCTGTATAGGCTTTAACTTTCAAGCCATCATGAGGAGACAAAAGAATCCCTTTCTCAGGAGCAGAGTTCAAATGCCGAAGGATACGAAGAACAACATCCATATGAGTTGAGTCAAAATCATGCATAAACTGACTCACCAGGCTCACAGCAAAAGCAATATCAGGTCGGGTGTGGGACAAATTAATCAACTTGCCCACTAACCGCTGATAACAACCCTTATCCACTAGTCCATTCTTTTCTCGAAGAGTATTGGTCTCAATAGGTGTATCAGAGGGATGACATCCCAATAACCCAACTTCTGTAAAAAACCAAGGACATACTTCCTTTGGGGATAGAAAGATAGCTTTTGAGGATTTGGCAACTTCAATCCCAAGAAAATGCCGAAGCTTTCCAAGATCCTTTATCTAGAACTCTTGTCCATGAAACTTCTTCTACCGGTTGATCTCATTGCTATCATTCCTCGTGACAACAATGTCGTCTACATGGACAATGAGAATAGTGACTTTAGCACTTGATCTCTTCACAATCAAAGTATGATTGGCATTACTCTGTTTATACCCAATGGTGACCATAACTTTCCGAAACCTACCAAAACAGGCTCAGGGTGACTACTTTAAACCATAAAGTGCACGTTTTAGCTTGCACATTTTTCTTGGAGTATTGTCACAAGAAAAACTGGAAGGAATCTCCATATACACCTCCTCTTCTAACTCTCCATGAAGAAAGGCATTCTTTAATTGCTAAAGATTCCAATCCCCAGTAAGTAAAGTGTAGAGTATACAGTGTCCTAAGATCCGAAAGAAGTAGATTGGTTTGTTCACCATTCAAGGGTGGAAGATTCAACATCAAGACATGAAAGCAGCACTCGAACAATATTCAACTTGACAACAGGATAGTCAATCCCATAAGTCTGAGTAAATCCCTTTGCCACCAACCGTGCTTTGTAGTTGTCCACAATACCATCCATCTCCTGTTTGACTATAAACACCCACTTACATCCTGCCGGTTGTTTCCCATGAGGCAACAAGATCCCACGTGCCATTATCTTCAAAGCATGCATCTCCTCCACCATTGCTGCCTTCCACTTATCTACAAAAGCTTCATCCCATTTCTGTGGAATAGAGATAGAAGATGGAGAAGACACAAAAGTACTATAAGAGCTAGACAAAGGGTCATATGAAACGTGGGATATAGGGTGTTGAGTACAAGTTCTAGTACCCTTTCGAAGCGCGATAAGAAGATTAGAAGGAGAAACCTCACTAGGAACAGTAGAATCTGAATCCGGAGAGGATGAGTGAACAGACAATGTATCAGTGGTCTTAACCTACGTGTTGGTAGTGGGATCCCTACGAAGATACGTCTTCAATGTCTCGCTACTATCAATCCGCCTTTGAAAGATACCAATAGTTTGCCTAACACGTGTGGTCTCCCCATGAAGTGGTTGCTCTGTTATCTCTCCCTGAGGTATTGTACTATCCTCTTCTTGTGTTGCATTGTTCTCCTCTTGAGAAGGAGGAGAACCACCAGAGACTATCAGAGGAGGGTAAGTAATATCCTTAGAAAACTCCAAAATGGGCAATATCTCTACACTAGGACACTCCCCCTGAAGAGGTGGCGCAGAGATAGGAATTAGACTCGTGAGAAATCACATCCATAGATACAATAGTGCGCCTATAGAAGGAGGATGATAACACTTATAACCCTTTTGAGTAATTGAATACCCAAGAAAAATGCAACATAGACCACGGGGTTCCAACTTACTTTCAAAGGTGATGTTATGAGCGTAACAAACCCTACCAAAAAATTCTAGGGGAAGAATAAAAGTCGACAATCCCTGTAAAACATCAATAGGTGTACGAGAATCAAGAATTCTAGTTGGCATTCAATTGATGAAATAGGTAGCGGTTGAGATAGCATCATTCCAATACTGAGCTGGGACATGACGGGCACACATAAGAGACCTAGCGACCTCTAACAAATGTCAGTTCTTTCTTTCGGCAACACCATTTTGTGCTGAGGTATCAACACAGCTATTCAGATGAATAATACCATAATTAGAGAGATACCGTTGAAACTGACCCTCAGTGTACTTAATGCCATTGTTCCTGCGAAGAATTTTCATAATAGCATTGAACTGAGTCTGTATTATTTTGTGAAAGATTTGAAAACAGTGAAAAACATCACTCTTACCCCAAGTTGTATGAGAATAACAATCGGTAAAAGTGAAACCATCGATGACCGGAAATAGAAGTACGCTGGGAAGAACCCCACACATCAATGTGAATCACATGAAAAGGGAAACGACTTCTATTATTTGAATATGAATATGTTGAACGAGTTTGCTTAGCCAAGACACAGGCTTCACATAAAAACTCATCTTTAGTACAAGTTGAAATGAGACTAGGAAAAACTTTTTCTAAAGTTCTTAAAAGGGATGTCCTAATCTGCAATGACGCTGATGGAAATCTGTCAATGCTAAATTAAGTTGATGAGGCATAAAAGACGAAGTAGAAGTAGAAACCCCAATACCCTCGAGCAGATGAAGACCACCTTCCAATCTACCATATCCAATATCCTTTTTCGTTACCAGATCCTGGAAAACACAATAAGAAGGAAAAAAAGGTTACTTTACAGTTTAAGTGTCGAGTCAGACTACTAATAAAAAGGAGATTAGTTAAGAATGATGAAATGTGTAAAACAGAAGACAAGGGAAGAGTGGAGGAACGATTGATACACTTTTCCAGCAATGGAAGGAAGGGTTCCATTAGCTACGCGAACTTTGTCTCTGCCGGAAGTAACTTCCAGCAGGTAGCCTTAGTTTGATATGGCTTATGACAATGTTTACACTTCACAACCTCCTTAGAGGTATCATCAAATCGAGAGGATGAATTAGATTTGGCAGAAGTGCTAGCAGTGGTCCGTAGAGCAGATCGATCAACAATAGAGGGATGGAACATTGCTGTCCTACAACCATCTTCAGAGGGAACTAAGGCATAGGACTGTCCTAGAGTAGGGAATGGAGACCGTCTAAGGACTTCAACATATATCTGATCATATTCAACATTCAATCCTACCAAGAAATCATAAGCTCTAATCTTGTCCACATGCTTCTTGTAGGCATCAATGTCTATAGCATTGATTGGGTAATAATTGACATAAAGATATAGCTCTTGCCACAAACTCCAAAGCTCAGCATAATATTGAGATATAGTCATCTCCTTCTAAGTGGTGTCATGAACCCTGTTTCGAAGTTCATATACCTGTGCATTATTCCCGAGTTGACCATAAGTATCTCTTGCAGTCAACCAAATCTGTGCCGCAGTAATAAGAAGCAAATATCCTTTTGCGATATGTGGCTAGGACATTACCAAAGAGTCATTCGAGATCCACTTGTCTTGAATAGTACCTGTGTAGCCGGCTTCACAAAAGTGCCGTTCGTATGTCCAGTAAGCCCAAAGGCTGCAATGGTCAAGAATGCATATCATCACCATATCAAATAGTTTGTGCCGTCAAGTTTTACAGAGATCGTAGCAAAAGTAATATAACTAGTACGGCCTAGGTGCAGAGCTCACAGTTGAATCCTCATACATTGTGTCTCAGAAATCGACTTGAAAAGTGTGAAAGGAGCAATTGAACCACCAAAAATTTCCACAAAAGGCCAATAATTGGATCAAAGTCCTTTGGTAGTAGGCTGAAGTTGTCCTCCAAAAATCAGCCAAATCAGATCAAGGGAAGACAAAAATTGATTTTTGCCGGGTTTTGAAAACCTGAAAAAAAATCGACAATTCTGATTTATCCCAAAGAATCTGAATTAAAAGGAATATGGTGGTCCACAAACTGTAGTACTTTGGTCTTCTCAAACTAAAGAATTGTAGGCCAGCAGCAAGGCAGAAACAATCTCAAACAAGAAGATCCAAAAAATCGCAAAAGATGTTGAACCACCTATCGCTGACTGCAAAGAAACTTTAGTTTATCTCATAGAGGTGAGGTTTAGGGCAGACAGTAGATTCAAATAATCACCTCAATAGTGCTTTACACTGTTAAAGAGAGCAAAGGAGGAGGTGAGAAGGAACTGCATTGGGAGAGGGTGAAGGCAAGAATAGAGAGAGAAAAGAAGGGTCGCGCAAAGAAGAGATTGGGGCTAGGGTTTGAGTTCAGTCCTTGCTCTGATACCATGTTGAGAGAAAAATCTGAACTAAATGTTTAGTTAGATCGTGACCCCAAGATATCTATTAGTAAAGCCAAAAGGCTAAAATTACAATACCACCCTTATTGCCGCCATACATAATATAATAAAAAAATATGGACAAATATGCCCCCATCAGCTAAATACTTTCAACACATGTATTACCCAGTCTATATATGAGGTATAATTAATAAATTTTGGTGGATTAAGCTTATTCTCAAACACAAAATGGTGGAATAGGACGTATAAGATAATGAGCAGTTACCAAATTATTCACAAGAGTCGTCCTTGTAAAAATGTCGGGGCAAATTTTTCATGAGTAGATTTTATGGCTTTGTTTGGATTGGCATCATCATGCATAACTTGCATCGTGTTGTTTGTTTGTTTCTACCATGTATGCCTCCGATTGATCTATTTCTCACACGTTATCAGAGTCGGAGGAGATTCATGACATGATCATTATGTTTGTCACTGAATTATGCAATAATCTCTGCCAAATGTGAAAAATGTAGGTTAATCTCGAAACATATATGTGCATTGGAAGTTTTCAATTGACTGAGTGGAATTTGATATTTTTTCCAACCAGATTTCGGTATGATGGGTGAATTTGAACAGGAATTACGTGATGGATTTATTGAAGCCTGTCTCCATCTTGTAAATCGTGATTTTGAAGCACTAAGCAAGGACTTTGTTACTCTTGGGTATGATCAGCATTAGCACTTCCCTACTAAAACAAGAATAACTATTGCTTTCCTCTTCGATTGCTCACATAGTAGTTTGTTTGACCTCCTTAAATTTCTGGGGATGTACAATTACAATATTTGCAGGCTTCTTCCACCTACTGCAGACAAGGAAGCTGTCACAAATGCTTTAACAGGTGAGACGTCGTGGTTTTCCACTTGGAGAGATCCATTTTATTCAATCTCATGTTCACTTCTGTCTAGGTGTTTTCCAAAATGCTGTTGCTAGGGGAATCCGCAACATAAGTTTTGGTGACCTCTTGGGGAACCTAGGAACCACCATGTAAGCTCCTTCCCACCACCTTGAGTTAGAACTGATATTTTCATCTCACATACACATTCTGGTTGACTGGTGTAGTATTATATCAGAGATTTGGGGGCAATAAATTCAGTTGTGGAGGAATCTTGGAAAAAAGATAGGGTTTGGAATTTAGATTATGCCAAGACCTATTCATAAATGACTATCATGAAGGATAGCTCATATCTGGAATCAATTCAGGAGTATGTTGGAAAAAATTGTGAGAGAAACAAGGATTGCATTAACCGTTTGACATCATTTGCCATGCTTAACAATCATATACAGAGGAGTTGAGGGAGGTCAATTATTCAAGGTTGAAGACGTAGGTGAGGGGATATAATTTTTCCTCTTAATTCCAATAGGTTACAGAGTCCTGCTTATAGGAGAAGTGTACAAAAAACAAAAAAGGAAATATACAACTAACGAGGAAAAAAATAACTAATCCTCCTAATTAGGCTAATCTAATATTTACACAATTAATTCTAATCTAACAGCTAGCATATACAGAAAATCAATCCAGCCATTCAACACTCCCCCTCAAGCTGGCTCGAAGATATCCTCCATTTCAGCTTGCTTATTAGGCTGTCCAACTGTTTGTTATGGAACCCCTTTGTCAGTATATCAGCAACCTCAGCAACCTGCCATTTTTCTCAAGTGCCTTTATCTCTTCCTCTACTGCCTCCTTCCACTTAGGATCATTCAAGGCTTCTTGAATATTTCTAAGAACAGACATGTGAGATAGATTTGTGACAAATGCTCTATAATTGCATGACGGCTTTTGGTAGGACACATGTTTTTGCAATAGGGTGCTGAGTACAAGACCATATCCCTTTTCGAAGAGCTATAGGAATGTCAAGTGTAGAAGAATCCAAATCAGAAGATACTGTAGGTAAAATGGGATCATAATTACTTGAAGGATGAGAGGAATCATCTCTCGGGGCCTCAGACTAATGCAGTTCCAAAATGGGATGGTCTCTAGCCGTTTGAAGTGTCTTTCTTCTAGAATAAACCTGAAACTCAGGATGTTCTGATACTTTTTCTCCCCGTCTGTGAAACATCAATACTTTTTGGTAGGGATGGTGTTTGAGTTGACACAAGAGATAGAGCAGATTCGGTTGGAGTCAAAACAGGAACTGGACTAGGAAGAGATATACCCCAAAAATTATCTTCACTACCCTGCTCCCCCTGAAGAAAATGTTTTGGAAAAAACGGTTGTAGTTCAAGAAACGTGACATCGTTTTTTTGGTGTGGGGATCATAGCACTTGTAACTCTTTTGAGTTGGAGAATACCCAACGAAAACACATTTTACAGCCCTAGGATCAAGCTTAGATCGGACGGGGGTAGGTAAATGAGCAAAAACAGTACAGCTGAAGACCTTTAAGGGCAAATTTGAATAAATACGGGCTGTTGGAAATTTTTTTTGAAACATTCTAAAGGTGTGATATATCGAAGACCGGGTGGGCATCCGGTTAATCAAATAAGATGCAGTCAACACAGCCTCGCCCCACAAGTATTTAGGAAAATTCATAGAAAACATTAGGGTACGAGCTACTTAAAGAAGATGCCTATTTTTTCTTTCAGCAATACCATTTTGCTGGGGTGTGCCACGACAAGAGGGCTGGTGTTGTATACCTTTTTCCCTTAAAAAAGTCCCCAAGTGATGATTAAAACACTCTGTACCATTATCAGTACACAAGATGCTAATTTGGGTTTGAAAAAGATTTGCAACCGCTCGTGATAAAAATCCTTGAACAATTTTTCAACCTCAGACTCAAGCGTGTGTGATCATCAATGAAAGTCACAAACCACCTTTTCCCGGTCATTGTAGTAATAGGCGAGGGACCCCAAACATCACTAAGAATTAAGTAAAAAGGTTTGGATGCACGATAGGGTTTTGTAGTATAAGAAACACGAGTACTTTTAGGGAGAAGACAACTTTCACGATGAAGGGATGACAAATCCACACCCTTAAACAAAGAGGAAAACAAATGTCTTAAATACTCAAAACTAGGGTGTCCTAGTCTAAGATGCCAAAGTAAAATCTGTTTTTGGACATGAGATGAACTGGAAGTACCACAGGCATGAGCCTTTTTGTCCAAGATGGACTCATCAAAGTTGTAGAGACCATCGACCATCCTAGCTCTGCCAATCGTCTTCCCCGAAATCTGCTCCTGAAATTCACAATGGAAATCAAAGAAAATAACCTGACAGTATGAATCTTTAGACAACTTGCTAATAGACAAAAGGTTGCAAGCAAGCTTAGGAACATGTAAGACATTCAGAAGGTCTATAGAACCTGAAATTTTTATAGAGCCTTTCACTGCAATGGGTGAGAAACTACTATCTGCTATGCGGATTGTTTGATTACCCGGACAAGGAGAATAGGTTTTGAACAAATAGTGAAGATTTGTCATGTGGTCAGAGGCACCCGAATCAATAATCCAAGGGGCAGAGTTGGAAAAACTGGATAGAGCATTTGCATTACTACCTTTTTGGGCAATAGATACCGATACCATTGGTTTACCCTGAACTGAGCTAGACTTCAGTAGCTGGAGTAGATGATCAATCTGCTCCTTGCTGACTAGACTGATTTCAGCTTCATTGGCCGAAGGATAGGTTCTGTTTCCCGTTTTGCTGCCTCTCACAAACGCTGCTGGCTTCCCATGAGCCTTCCAGCATGTTCACGAGTATGCCGAGGTCTATTACAATGATCACACCATACACGAGGCCCGTCAACAGTTGCTTCAGACACAGCCAAAGCTAAGGCATCAGACTGTCCTCCAGCAGAGGTTCTTGCTGATTTTACCAAGCATGACGCTCCTCCGACTTTCTTCTCTTTTAACTTCAGAAAAAACTTCACCAATAGGTGGGAAGGGCTGTCTACAAAGTATCCTTCCTCTGACTTCATCAAATTCATTACAAAGACCTGCAAGAAACTTAAAAATATGATCAGCCTCAACTAACTTCTTGCTGTGATTGGAATCTTCAATAGATCTCCATTCATACTTGTTGAAGAGGTCAAGATCCTGCCACAACCTTTTTAAGACATTGAAATACTTTGTAACAGTATTGTCTCCTTGTCGAATCTCACTGAGCCTCAACTTCAGCTCATAGATTCGGGATTGGTTCCCCAAATCAGAATACATCTGATTTACGTTATCCCACAATTCCTTGGCAGTGGAAAAATACATATAATTGGCTCCAATTTCTTTCTCCATGGAATTCACCAGCCATGTCATCACTGTAGAATTCTCAGCATCCCAAACAGACCAAAAACAGCCCAAGTTTGGTCTGTTTTTTCTGGTTCAATTTTATACCCGGTCGAGTATCCCATCTTCCCTCTGCCCCGGATGTACATTTGAACAAATTGTGACCACCGAAGAAAATTGTCGCCATTTAACTTGATCGTGGTGATCTGAATTGGGTGAGACTCAGTGTGTGAAGGAGTTTTTTCGGAAGGTTTTATTGTGCTGGAAGTAGGAGGACTCTCAGAGAGTTTTCCAGACATGGTGAATATAAGGTGGAAACAAGGAGTGCAAGAACTAACGAAGGTTTGCCAGAATTCTGGCTCTGATACCATGAAGACGTAGGTGAGGGAATATAATTTTTCCTCTTAATTCCAATAGGTTACAAAGTCCTACTTATAGGAGAAGTGTACAAAAAACAGAAAAGGAAATATACAGCTAACAAGGAAAGAAATAACTATTCCTCCTAATTAGGCTAATCTAATATTTACACAATCAATGCTAATCTAATAGCTAGCTAATTAGATAGCTATCATATACAGAAAATCAATCCAGCCTGTTAGGAAATGTTCAAGTGAGGGCGGAATAGTCATTCTATGTCTATAGGTTTGCTCATATATATGTCCTTGTAATCTCTTTTGTTAATGATAACAAGTCCCATTATTTCATCAAGCATGTTATCGAACCTAATTTTTTGAGGTTACCAGAGCAACCACCGTCACTCCTGTTGTCGGTGTAGTCGCCTTGCACCTCGTCCCTCCTGCTCGCCCATCTCGACACCAAACCAGACCCATCTTGACCACCCCTCCACCATCGCAGATCCATTTGTGACCCCTTCCTTCTCCATCGCAGCTCCAATCGCGACCCTCCTCCACCGCAGATTTACTCGCGACCCTCCCCACGCCAAACCAGACCCACTCGTGACCCCCCACACCAACCTAGACCCACTCGCGACCCTTCCACACCAACCCAGATACACTGGCGACCACACCAACCCAGATCCACTTGCGACCCCCTCGTATTGGGTGGTCTTGGGCCTCTCTCATCCCAAATGCTAACTCAAAGGATGAGACTATCCCTCACATTTATAAACCGACCACTAGCCCTTTTCACAACCGATGTGGGACAACCCCAACAATCTCCCCTCATACATCGAGCCCTAGGTCGAAGCCGCAACAACCCGTATCTCTCCCGTGTGATTGTTGGGTCCAGAGTTGGTAACCTGGGCTTTGATACCAGTGTTGGGTGATCTTAGGCCTCTCTCATCCCAAAAGTTAGCTCAAATGATGATGCTTTCCCTCACACTTATAAACCGACCACCAGTCCCTTCCACAACCAATGTGGAACAACCTCAACAATTATCAAAAATTGATTTGTCAACCTCAGATCCATCGGCTATTCACATTGCAAATAATCCTATCTTCCATGAGCGAACCAAACACATTGAGGTTGATTGTCTCTTTGTGCGAGAAAAAGTTCAGAAAGGAGAGATCATCCTTCAACATGCAAGGACGGAGGATCAATTTGCAGATATCTTTACTAAATCACTAAGGGGGAGTAGAGTGAGTTTTCTATGTAACAAGTTGGGATTATTTGATATTTACATCCCAACTTGACGGGGAGTGTTAGGAAATGTTCAAGTGAGGGCAGAATAGTCATTCTATGTCTATAGGGCTTGCTCATATATATATATATCCTTGTAATCTCTACTGTTAATGATAACAAGTCAACATTATTTCATCAAACACAGCCGTTCAACAAAGGTACTTTACACTTTAGAAGCTGAGACCAGAACCTTTTCTTGAATTATTCTTCCGTTCATAACCAGCTACTTATCCTCGTCATCTAAATGTTACAATGGCTGTGCACATTTCATTTGTTTAACAAATTAGATGCTGGAACTGTCAGAAAACCTGGTGCTGTAGAATTGCCTTGAAGATCATCGTAGCTGATCTTTTGCTTTTACATCTAGGCCAACAAGAATTAAGCAGCAATTAGAGTGATAGGACATTTTTTACCTCATGCATGTAAAATTTTGATACTTAGTTGTATATTTTCTGAATGAGACTGATGTCCTCCAATTTATCGTTCATGACAGGTACAAGTTCAAGTTCCAAATACCTTCATACTTTTCTCTTGTTATTAGAAGGTAATTATGCAATGGTGGTGGAAACTTTCGTCTGGTTTCCTGCATGGTTGGACTTTTGTGGGACTTGAAGATGCTTCTTTGACTACTCGTGTTGTTGAGATTAACAACTGTGTGTATTCTCTACATAATTTATTTCTTCCAGCCTTGCTGTATTGGAGGGAATTGCAATTGGCCTCAACCCAGATTATAAAGTTTTGGGCAACACTTACCCATGGATTGCCAGAAAAGTTTTATCTGACAGCTCACCCAAGCTGAAGTCCTCTCTGCAGGCTCTTCTTTACGAGGTAACTATGTAAGTCTTGTCCTGGGAAATTAGATATGAGAAGGTGCTAGTATGTATGGTGTGAAAGGACAATCCTAATGCCAACAATCCATTCTTGCAGAATGGTTCTTTTCGAGTTGATCGCCTGGAATCTCTTCTAACTGAGGTAAGCACTTTTCCCTCTCCTTCCTCAGCTCCCTTTCTGTTTTGTAAGAGGTCTTTTGCCCATATTCTGAGTCTTGTGCATTACCTTCCTTTTCCACTTGTAGAGGAGTAACATCTTGCAACCGTATGATAATTTAGGAGGCAATCAGTCATAATTTAGGGACTACTGTTGAAATTGCAGTAATTGGTGTATTTTCTTGTTTCACAGTCTCTTCGTGCCCGAACAGATAAGGCCTTAATGAAAAGGCAGGTAGAAGGAAATGATTCTAGAATGGTTATCAAGCAAATTCTCTCTTTCACATTAACTGAAAAGGTATAATCCAGCGTTTTCCATCGCATATTCTGTGTCTTTGGCCTGAAGAGCATTTATTCTCCTCTAACTGGTTTATTTGATCAATTTGGCAGGGTAGTTTTGTTAGAGAAATAATACTTGAAGAGTTCTCTAAGGTTAGTTTCTAAGTCACCTGTTTCTCTTTTTCCTGTTATGTTGAAAAGATGAGCAAGATGATGTTTCAGTTCAACTTAATTTACTGACCTTAACTGTTCATGGAAACGTTGTGAGTCTGACACTCAAGTCCTCATCCAAAATTCCTAGGTTCTGCATCTAAATCAAAATTGTAATATCTTTTCTTGGAGCACACAAGTAGAAGACAGTTCTTGAACTTTTTAGGGTATAATTTTACAAGATTTAGGTGATCCTGGGTCCCAGTGTTGGCACGAGGCTTGGAGACTCAATGCCTAGAGTATGACATCTATTGGAGTTTGGGATTAGCTTTTTAGAAACAGAATTGCTTTAGTGGCATGATGATTTTTCGTCCTACGGAAGGCTGCTGGGGAGAGTGGCCAAGCTCGGTTTTGACACATTGTTTTTGTCTTTTCATTTTCTTTTTTTTTTGGTCTGTCTCTTGTCAGATTCTTAAAACCCACCTTCAAGAGCTTTCTTTATTCCTTTCTTTAGACACAGGTTCTCTCCATTGAACTTTTTTGTGGTTGTAGCCAAACTGTTTAACCATGTTAAATTATTCTGTTTTTTGTCGTTCTCACATTTTCTATATCTCACGTGCTTAAATCATTTCTTTTAACTTTTTTTCATCCTCATTCATCAGGATAGAAGCTTAAACCCTCCACATAAATTCTCAGCTTATCAAGTTCACTGAATGTGGCCAATGCTGTTGCTCTGTCTCTTCATTCTAATTAAAAAACAAGCTGTTCCCTATCAAGTACATCCGTTGGTGTAATTCTATATAGATCATTGAAAAATTTGTCTCCATCAAATTGATCAATATTTATTACTGTGAATATGTAACTTTTACGAATCTACCACACTTTCGACTTTTATCAGGTAAGGAGATCAGAAAGTTTGTAAGGGCTCGTCTCTTACATTGCGTATGTACATTATATTGCATTCATGTGTACCTCACAAACAAACACATTCAATATGTACACTGATTTGCTCGTAAGATATAAAAATGGGAGATTTGAATGAGAAGGGCATATTACCCTTTAACTGGCCCTGCAAAAGATATAGCTACGCTTCTCTCATAACTTTTTCTTCTGTTCTTCAAGAGATTGTCCTGTTATGAGAAGCATAAAAGGCTTAGACTGCTTTATTGCATGTTTTGCTTCTCCCTTTCTTAGTTTAGGGAAAATTCCAAATAAGGGCCTGAAGTGCCGTCGTTTTTTCAAATAAGAGCCTGAAGTGGACCTTGTTTTACATAAGGGCCTGAAGTGCTCAAATTGTTTCAAAGAAGGGCCTAGCCGAAGGGCGTCTTCGTCCTGTACTTTTTTGAATTTTTTTTCTTGTTCTATTTTTCTTTTTTTCCATTTTTGTTTCTTTTTTCTTTTTGCATTTGAAGGGAGGGGGAGGGGAGAAAAAAGCAAAAGAAAAAAAGAAAGGAAAAGGCAAAAAGAAAAACAGAAAAAGAAAAAAAATTCAAAAAAGTAAAGGACAAAAATGCCTTTCGGCTAGGCCCTTCTTTGAAACAATTTGAGCACTTCAGGCCCTTATTTGAAGCAAGGTCCATTTCATGCCCTTATTTGAGAAAATGAGGGCACTTCAGGCCCTTTTTTGGAATTTTCCCCTTAGTTTATATCCGGAAATGGCTGGATGAATTGCAGTTGCCTTTCAGCAGAATGCCTCTTTGGGAACTGAGAAATGGATGTTCCTTATTCAACTAATAATGATGATGATGGTGGTGATTAGATAGATTTACTTGATAGCATGTAATAGTGAATCAAATGTGACACTGCCTAATGTACTACTGGTTGAGCGCAGGGCGTGGATGCACTTGGTCTAGCTACGGTTGATTCTTTAACTTCTGCAGCAGTATCATACATACCATTTGGGACATCATTTTCCTTCTCCGCTTTGACTGATGAAGACATAACAAATTTGAAAACATTACGACGTCTTTTGCTGTTGTTGTCGGGGTTTCCAAGTAATGAAAGCTTGAGTCAGGTAAATGCTTGCATGTTCTATACTGGGATTGACAGTGAAATTTGATGATTTTTAGTGTGCAGAGAAGTGTCCCTTATCTCATTGGTCAGCAACTAAATATTGACAGGCAGTTCATGTGTCCTACATAATATCTAATTTTTGCTGCAGTCATGTTGGAAGTTAAAAGGTTCAGGACACTCTTTATGCGCATAAAATTTGACAAGAACGTCATCTGAACCTTGTATTTGAATTCCTACCAGTATTTTCTTTTTCTTTTTTTATTGTTAGTCGAACAAAATAAGACATTTCTTTCTCAATGGGTTTTCGTCTTGTAGGGGCATAACGGAGAATCCAGAACCGAGGTTGAAAACAGATACTTGGAGGAAGCATCATTAGGACTGGACCAGATTTCTTCTTTGCGAGAAATTCTCCCACTCCTTTCTGTTATTTCTGAGGTGAGAAATGGGCATTTGGAGCAGATATATGCTCATGTAACTACATGTGCTCTTCATTGAAAGCATGTGGTCACCTATTTGAAATTGGCTATTATTAGTTCGCAATCACCCATTCAGATTTGGGTTAAGGAAACATTAATTTGGGCTTCTACCTTGATACTCTTGGAAAATCAAACAAGCACTTCTCTTCCCCTTTGGGACTGGGAGAGTCATTCGCTTTTTCATGACAAGCATTGCATTTTGGAGAAGTAAGATATAGAAAAACCATTTGTTTAGGAAAAGCATATTGTATGAAAGTACAGGTTACTTTCGTGCAGAATAGTGGTGGATTTTGGAGAAATAGAAAAGTTTTCAAACGTCCATTTATTTTACATCTTATGTTTGTTATATTTTACTGTCAGCAAAAGTTGGTGATTTGCTCATAAAAGTCAGATCAAATTTCTGCTCTTATTACTGATTTGATCTTGCACCATCATCCAAGTAATCGAGGCTATAGATTCTTCTTTTTCATTCTCTTTGGATAGTTAAGCTATATAGTCTTCATATTGGTTGTTGATGGATAGTACATGGTCCATATGCTGTCACAAACAAACAGTCATGGGTTTCTGTGCCTACTTCATTTTCAATGTAAGAATACACCGTATCACAAGCCAATTAATTTGAAAGATAAGATGTCAAGGCTGTCTTGTGGGGATGCATTTGTTCATGCGTCACATAATGCAGACATTTCAGAGTGCATATTTTTCTCGTATAAATCTCATCTTTATCAAATGGTGCATGGTAAACAGCTTTTAATTATTTTGGCAGTGAACAATTGAAGGGCAAAATGCCTCTGTTCCTGCTTATTGTTTTATTGAACTTACGTTGCATCTTTATGCACATACGGAGTGTCAATGTGCTTACCCGCTGCTACATGTGAAAAATGTTGACAGCTCCCTCCAGAAGCGCAACAGCAGTTAGTGAGTCTACCGAGCGATTTGGCAGGGAGATTATTGTCCCGGGGAATTGCGAGGACCATCCGCAGGATCTTCCTATGACAAGCAAATAATTTTTGGCAAGAGGTAGCCACTGTTGAAATGCCCATCTCCATTGGTTCTGTTTGCGGGTGTTTCAATAGACCAAAATAGTAATACTTCCGATTAGAATGGCGGATCAATAAGTCGAGAATGATCGGAATAATTAGAATACCAGCACAACCCCTCCTTTGCAATTGAGAAATCACAGTTAAACCATTTCATTGTATGGTTAATCTCTCTCTCTCTCTCTCTCTCTCTCTCTCTCTCTCTCTCTCTTATGGTATCTGTCTATTGTCAACCTCATCATACAATTTCTTGTTGTGTACGGAAGTTGATGCTTGCAGTCGATGAAAACGTCGCCTACTTGACTTTTGATCGCCGAACAAATCATGCACTAATTCCTTTTTTAGGTGAAATAGGTACTTCTCTTTCAATTTATGTTAATGGTGATGAGACAGCCTATAGCATGCACTGTACAGGTTATGCTAGCGTGGGGAAGTAATCGAATCTTATTTATGTCAATCATGGAGGAGTTGGAAGGACTTCAGTGCGTCGAACATTGATCAAATTCATAGTCTGTTGGCTCCCGATATGTCCCCCAAAAGATATTTAACATTCGTGCATTGACTGTTTCTTAATTGACATACAAGAAAGCCTTTGGCAAATGTGACTAGCTAATTCAAATGCAAGGATGAAGAGGACCGCATAAATCTAGCAAAGCAAAACTAAACTACAAAAATCCTGACTAGATTCGTCTTCCTCATTAAAATGGGAACGAATTGTCTTTCGCGAATGGTTTAACGGTCGAGAAATCATGAAAATTATCCAAGAAGTCTTAAATTTGGCCAATTCAATCCTAAATCTTTCAATTTTGCCAAAATTGAGTTCTAAACATTTTTACGTTTTGCCAATTGAGTCTATTCGGACAATTTTAACTCAAATTACTAATGTGGACGTCGGCCATCCTACGCGGCACGGTTGTGCGCAGTGGGCAACTTTTATAATTTATTACAAATTTTGGATTTTTTTATTTTTTTTATCTTTCTTTTTTTTCCCATTTTTTTCAACCTAGTCGGCCCTCGTTTGTGATTGGTGAGGATTACCATTACTAGACCATATCAAAAAGAAAAGAAAAATAAAATAAAATAAAATATCAAAAAGTTTTTAAAACAATTATAAAATTATTGTCCATGTTAGCGTCAACAATCCTACGTGGCACTATCGGCATCTACGTCAATAATTTCCGATCAAAATTAGCTGGATAGACTCAATTGACAAAATTGAAAGGTTTGTGACTGAATTGGTCAAGACACAAAGTTTTTCCCTCCAGAAATCATAGTCTGGTTTAACGGAAATAGTTATTCCTCCCTTCTAAGGTATATCCCTAAAATAATCGAATCCAAAAGACCATATTCACTCTCCATAATAGAAAAGCAATGTTTCGTGAGTAATTTGCGACAAATCAACCAGCCTCTCGTCTACTCAGGCAATCGTTAATCGATCTCAAATTCTCGAGTAAGAACAGAAGACTCAAGCTGTAAACTTGCACGAATTTGATTATTTGGACCTGAAAATTTAGTTCTAGCACTGGAGAAATGCTAGGCTTCTACTAAGTTGGAAAATGCATTTTGTTAAAGGGTATCCCAAAGTTCTTGTTGCCCATACAAATAAGATATTGACTATCCACGTAATATGCACAATCACTACTTTGAAAATCACCTATTTCCTTGTAAATTTGTTTGAAGTGCCGTGGAGACACTAGATAACAACACGCTTTAGAAAGTCCTTTAATCCTGTGCCCAAAAGACAATTCCTTAAACTGCTGCAACCAGGTTAGCAGTTTTTGATAGAAATATTTTTTTTTCTTATGTAGGAAGAATTTCTTCGCAAACTTAGCCAATAATAGCTGTTCAATATCAGAGGTATTTTTCGTGCAAAACTTCCGATTTTTACGATCTCCTTATCAGGGGGTACAAAAATGCAACTTCATGGTATCACCCATCTTTTGATCAACACCTCTGTTTTCAACTCAACATCCGTGCAACAAATAGAACTTAAAGAACATACCTTCTGCTGAGTCCACAATCCGGTACCATTCGTTTTAAGAAACATTGTACCAGTATAGCCCTACTAATGTTCGTAATTGAATAGATAAAACATCCAAGCACTAAAGCGACACTAATTGCTAAGTAAGGATCATGGACATACTTTACCTATACATTCCGTGCAACCCTAATAAACAGAACTTCTCTTAATATCAGTTCAAACTAGGGAGCAGAGAGTGGCAAGATAGAGTCCAAAAACGGAAAAGCAGTGTAAGATGCTAAAAAACATGACCCCCATATATGATTGATTAAGGAAACAATCGCCCAGATATGTTGTTGCCTTGAAGAAATTTCTCTATTTGTACAAGCGCCTGCCAACAGTTAAGATCGGCATTAAAAACCGCTTACCATAGCCAGCTCTTCATAGACGAAAAGACAATTAAAAGAGGATAATGTTATATGATGAATGATCCAGTCAAGCAGTTGACTTTTTCGAATTCTGCTTCGTTGCCAGTGAAAGCAATATGGTAATTAAGACAATCTCTCTATCATCACATGGTCAGACCAGTAGACATTGTACTTTCTGAAACCCTGCTGTTGCACCCGCTAAAATCCTTGCTAAAGCTAGTGAAGGACTATTGAAGACAGCCTCCCTAGTTTTGTCTTTGTCAGCATCACACAAATTGGTACTATCAGAGCAGTCAACAATTCATTTGGGTGGTTAACATTGAAAAAGCATGCATTTCAATTTCCACAATAACATTTGAAAAGCTTCTCATTGTATCCACATCTGTGTGACCAGAGGGATTACAATTTGACTTCATGCAACTAACAGTATACCTTAGAAGAATGTTGTTCAAAATACTTGGCAGGTGCTCCGGAAATGAGAACATTTTTAAAAACCCAGCAACGTTAAGGTTAAACTGGATAGACTTTTCGGGAGAAACCCTTCAGCAATTTTTCTTTATTCAGACTCACCCTAGTTGGAATGCACATGAGAAAATACAGAGATTAAACCAAGACAAGAAGAAAGCAGGAGAAGCAAGGTATTCTGAGACAAGGGTTTTGATGGCTCATTCGAAACAAATGCTTTTCTGTATCTCACGTTCTCTTCCCCTTTCAAATCACCCACCAGAGAGTAAACTAAAGGTCCACCGAAAGATCAGACATCTTATATATACATAAACGCATGAATATCTTTGCAAGTGTGAAAACAACACGAGGAATAACCAGGCCATACCTCAATTGCTATAGCTGTTGGTGTGACATCAAGAACGTCTTCAACACCCAGGTTAGCAGCAAGATCTGAGAAAGGGTATCTCCTCCAAAATTATGTATCATTTATGCTCAAAAGATTACCAACAATTTCCTCAAGCTTAAATTTCCCAGTTTGAGATGCAAACTTAAGAAAACACAACAGATTCGTTTAACAAGCTTCAGATTCGTGGCTTAACCTCATATTCACAACTCTAATGAGTGTTGTGGCACTAGCAAATGCAAAATGGAGCATTTCACCAGCATGGAGACGATTGAAAAATTTCCAATTGACAAAGTATAAAGTATTTCTGCTCGGATGATCTAGAAAGGGGATTCTCAGTACAGTTCCCTACAGTAAACGATACCAAAAACAGAACAACGAAACCAATTTTCCTCAAAAGAGTGGCCTAATGTGTGTATATGTTGACCAAGACATATCCGCTATAAGGAAAATATGAATGCCCGTTAAATGACGTACCTAGAATGGAAACTGTAACATCAGCACTGGCATACGATTCAGCTCTCTTTTTTGAGAGAGTGAAAAGTCCAACAAAAGCCTGAAGAGACATGTGCGAGGTAACACTTAGGATTAACTCGAGAATGATAATTAAATGAGAACCAGAAAAAGTTAAGAGAGTATATGCAGTAATTTCAGATTAAGGAAGACAACACCAGCAAGATGAATAACCACCTGTGTGTATGGATCGCCAGATTCAAAGTGCAAAAGGGGGCGAGAATCAGTCCCTACAGCAGCAATTCTCCTAGCCAGGGCATCCAAGGGTACATTCAAGAAGACACTGACTCCCTGCCTGATATAGTTCCTACGGTAGGGTGGACAAGCTCATGTTGTGATCCATTCAAATGCAAATGGAACAACCATAGATAGTAAAAGATTTAGTTTCACTCTCATTGAGGAGACACAAGTACCAGTTGATAGGCCGAATAACTGCACCACCACCAGTTGCAACAACTTGCTGGGGCATGAAAGACAATTTCCGTAATGCATCACTCTGGAAGACAAGATAATAATCACTCTGTCATTAATAAAATCAAAGGGACTGTTAATGTAACTAACTGCAATCGGATTACTAAAATTTGAGGAATTTTACGGGACTGCTGCCAACTATTGTAAAAGTTTAAGCTATGAGATAAAGGTGTGGTTAAATGTTTAAATTTCTAACACTCCCTCTCACATGTAGGTTGGACTTTGACCTAAGACTAAAGTGTGGAAATATCAAATTAGGGAGGCAAATAAAAGGCCTAGCAAGATTTGAACTTAGGATATTCTGCTCTCATACCATGTAAAAATGTGTGGGATCATTGTCAACTATTCTAAAGACTTAAACTATTAGATGAATGTGTTGTTTATTAGTTAAATATTTCGAACAATAACAAAGGGACTAAATCACTGAGCTCATGAAGTCATGCAGCAGTTTTGTGATAACATCGGATTGAATACTCCCCTCACCTTGGCAGGATATAGACATTTAGGCAAGAAAAACACTGTCCATTCTTATGCAGCCCACTTGTGGAATGAGAACAAATAAGACCATTACACTACAAGTATGTTGACAATAAGATTTACAACTACAATGTCTATGAAGAAGCCACAAATTCTTTTTACGCTTCTCATAATATATGATAATGGTTTACCTAACTTGTAACCAGTATCTCAAAGTACTCCCAAAGTTTGTAGACGCGACACCACATGCCCCTCTAGCAATCAAGTTAACCTCGCCAGAACAACATTCATATTACATGAAAAAACTCATTAACTGCACCCACTATCTCTCAATTCGTATTATACAATTCCATACTAGTCTAGCCGGAAATTTAAGATTCCAGCATCTAACCTAAAACTTCCCTTCACACCTCGAGCTGTCCACTTAAAATACTTGAGTAGAAAGATTCAACATTAATTTTCTCCAGCAAAAACCAGGTCTTAGCTGGAGTTTTGAACCCAACACCGTAACAAGACAGTGCAAAATCAGTGCATGATTACACGATTTCATATATTCATATGATATGAAGAACAGTGAGGAGGTCAATACCAGCCAAAAGGACAGTATTGTGTGATCTCACTAAAGGATTTGCAGGGATCTACGGACAGTAAAACAGAGATGAATAGATATTAGGTCATAACCTTCCATTTCCTTTAGTTCTTCTCCATTGCTAATTGTTATTTTGCTTTACTTGTTCCCTTTCCTTTTATTTTAAAAAAAACCAGCGGACGCTCTTTCTCTTCCCTCATAATATGACACCTGTTTTCCTGTGAGAAAATCTTAACATGATGGTTGTACATCATGCTTTTGCAAAACTACGACTCTAAATGCCATTTCCCATAGTTAGGGGGCAAAGGAGAAATCTCCCGTTTAAAAAAGTAACCATTTTTCGTGATGCCAGCACATGTAATGAATCACTTTCCACATCTGATATAGCCTAATCCTATAAACAAGTGAAACGGGAAAATGCTAACTGATTAGCAAAGCACGTAGAGAACCCCATCACCACCACATTTAGGCATTTCCAAGGTAAACAGATTGTGATCGAGCTAAGAATTAGTCAAAATGATAAAGAACCAAGCACAGAAGTCAACTTAAGTACTCTATAATCAACTTGATGGAAAACATAAGGTGAGATCCCAATTAAGATGGAGAAAAGAATGTCAATGAGGTACTATGTTAACCAGAAAATATAGATGGAAACCTAGTGATTCATATTTAAAATAAAATCACGGGAGACAATTATCCAAAAACATGGATTTCGATATAAACCTACTGCGTCACATCTGAAATAATAATGCAAAGGATATTGAGCTACCAAGGGAGTTAAAGTAAGCTAAAGATCGCTGATGTGTTTAAGCTAATTACAACACTTTGATGGAGATGCAGTAAGGGGTGGATTGAGGCATAAAGTTATGAACTAGGAAAGAAGCAACAAGATAATCTGACACACCTCATAATCTCTGAAGATACACTCCCCACGTTGTTTAAAGATTTGAGTCACAGAATCTTGGCCAATAGCCTGCTCCACGTATTTGTCGCTGCATTGCCACAAGGAGAAGAATTGATGAACAAATGAGAGGAACTGTAAGTGAGAATCTGAGAGCATATGTGTTGAACAGTAAAATCAGTTGTATGCACCACGTCCAAGAGCTAGGTAAATGACATGCCCGAGAAAACTTGGAGAACAACTGTGCACAAAGATCAAGTACCAACACCACAACTAGTTTGTGGTCTCAGCATATGATGTCATGTAAGTGATGTTATAATACATACGATGACAGAAAAAAAAGAAGGTTAATCACAAAATCAGAGTGGAATAACTGTAACTTTTCACTGTTTGCATCTGGCTGCTTTTGATTCCCAGTTCTTCATATGGAAGTTACATCCTTATCTCATAACAATTACTGAGAAAATCTAAAAGGATGCACTTCCGACTAGAAAATTACCAACATGAGAGACAAACATATTACAAAGAGCAGACTTCCAGCAATCAATCGTAATAATGCCTTTTCCTAGTATTATTGTCAAATTAATCAAATCTGTCAATGTTCCTAAGCACAAGATCAAGTAAGCGCTCTGACCTGTCAACAAAAGTATAGCCTAGTGCTTCAGACAAAATCTTTCCGACCGTTGTCTTTCCGGAGCCCATCATCCCTAAGTCATATAGTGCACGGGATTTTTAACACAATAAAAAGCTATGTCATCTTATAGAGAATTTAGGCAAGAGAACAAACCGACAAGGAAAATGGAGCGGCCATCTAAGCACGAGCTCACTTCTTGGGCTTTCGTCTGTCAAATACATCAGAACACCCTACTTGAGAAACATAATACTAACTAAAATTGCAAACTAGGATATCATGTGAACATTTTCCATCAACATTATAGGTAATTCCAACGAATAATGTTTCCCATCACAAAAATAAGTTTGCGTACCTTGAGTAACCAATTTCCATTGGAAGAAGCGCGCAAATATCCTGCTTCCAAAGCCGGGACTATTAGAAAAGGTTGAAGAGGAAAAGGTCAACATGACATTGGAGGTAACTTCCACTTGATAAATAAAAGACTTAGCTGAAGATATACAATTCTGACAGGAAAAATAATCATTTACACTCTCATAGGCTTGAGTTATTTCGATGCGGCATTGTCTGATACCTACTTGCTTATCGACCAGTATCTAAAACGAATATACGAATCTCTTGTCATGAGGCAATGTAAAAGAATCACTTTTCATAATGGACCAAGATGTTTCATACATATCGCGAACGTAGAGATGTATTTATTTATATCAGTTGTTTTAATGAATTCGATATCCCTTTGCAATTTCTTTCACCTTGAAGCAGTTGGAAAAAATGAAAATCTCACGAAGGAAAAGTATACATGGATGTCCACTTCCAGCAGTCTTTTTCTTGTTTTTTTTTTTTTCAAAGGACCAAGATAAAACCATGGGTTCAGATAGGTCTAGACAACTGCCGGCACAGGGTATATGACTCTCAAGTTATGGATTAGCAAACACAATCCACAGAACTGGAAACCTTCAGAGAGATCAATGGAGGTTTGCGTGTGTCGATCTTCAGAGTCAGAGAGAAAATAAGAACAGAGTGTTTATGGTAGCTTGACCTTTTAGGTTGCGCGACATGTATCCATAATGACTCGAGTTCAATCAAATTAGCAACAAGGACGAGCTCTTCCTCCCATACAAATCGAAAGAGGGAAATTCACTTGATACAATTCAACCATGACAAGATGCACATGCAGCAGCGTGCCACACCACAGCCCAAGAATGCAACACAAGAGAAGGTCGCTCACCTTGCGAACACTCACAAGTTGGTAGAGGCTTCCTCTGCCTAAGAAACCCGAGTTTCCTTGGCAAGTCACGGACAGTTACGAGGCGGAGATTACTCCGGGGCGACGGCAAGTTGTTTCTCTGCTTGCCTCCATTTCTATTCGAACATACATGCAGAGGGAATTGCAGAGCCGGTCCACAAGCCGCTGTCTCCATTTCTTTATGCCGGGGGGGAATTGACCAACAAAAACAATCTTCCATACACCTTCTCCGCAGAAATAATAAGTACGAGTTGACCTCTACGACAGCAAACCTCTAAAACGCGATCATACCGACTTTATCTGAGCCGATTATATCAATGCTGCAACAGAAGAGGAGTTGAAATCAGCTCAAAACAAGCCGAGACGGCATACAGAGCAGGTCATCTTCCAGTCGAAGCCAATAAAACAGAGGACACCAATTTCAGAACAGACCACATTATCGTACCAATGTTGACTTTGCCCGCACGAACACACCGTACAGCTCTAACAGTTGCCTCAAAACTAGAAAACTCACGAACGACGGGACCTGGAGAAAAAAGCTCTGTGACCCGAGCGGCGAAAAAAGTCCTATTTCGCTAGCATTTCTTTCCCGCGGCACCGGAGGAGACAAGGCATTAATGGAAAGGGGCCCCCTAAATATGAGCATCAAACTCTCCAGAGAACATCACATCACGCATTTCTAGAGAGAGAGAGAGAGAGAGAGAGAGGGGTAGGAAGGAAGAGAGAGCGTGGCGTGAGGAGGAGGAGGAGGAGGAGGAGGGGCAGGTGGTGCGCATGATAGCTGTGGGAGACAGGTGAGAGAGGGAGAGAGTGTGTTTGAGCACCGGATTCGATGGAAGAGACGCGACTCTGCGTTTAGAGAGAGCGAGAGAGGGGGGGCGGGGGGGATATGGTCGTTTGTTTCGAGGGGAGAATTCTATTTATAGTTCTTCGAGTACGCTGACGTGAAATAGAAACCCGCCGTATATATATGTGTGTGTGTGTCGATAAATTAAGGATGCGCACGACAACACTTCTCTCTAAAAATTAACTTTTGACCAGAAATTGATTTTTTTACTTATACTTCCGATTTTAACTTTTAGAGAAAAGTAAAAAAAAAAATTTGTACTTCTTCTATGACTCCAAAACTACTTCTAGAGCAAAAAAAAATACTCCAAAAGTAAAAAAATGAAGTTGCGTAACCAAACGGATTTCTGATCCAAAAGTTGCGTCACCAAAAAAAAATTTGCTCCATGAGAAGTGCTTTTGGAGCAGAAATTCCACTCAAAAGTGTTGTCGTGCGCGCCTAAGTCGATTGACAATCGTCACGAGCCTTTCTATCAATTAAGGAAGAATTGGGTAACAAATATTTGAATATCAATTTCATCGATCTCATAAGTATCATACCAAATCCCATCCATCGAATCACTGACAATCTTCACGAGCCTTTCTATCAATTAAGGAAGAATTGGCTTACGATTTTCTCTGTTTTAAGTTTGGTGAAAACTGTCCAAAAAGTCATAAACCTATTACACTTTAATCAATTCAGTCATAAACCTTTCAATTGTGTCAATTGAGTCTTAAACATTTTCACATTTTGTCAATTGAGTTCATTCAGCCAATTTTGATCGAAAAACGCTGACGTAGCGGTCCAATCAGCAATGGTCGTCCTATGGGACGTACCGACCCTGTGTTGGGTGTGGTTCATACTCTCCATCGACAGGAGAGTACGGGAGTCCCACTCCCTAGTGAGTTGGCAGGGCAGTGGAGTTCTGGGGGCCTCTCTCAAGCAGCCAGAGTGCTTTTATAATTTGGGCTCATATTTGATTAGTAGTTCGGACTTTGGCCCATGAATAACTACTGCTATATATACCCTTTTCGCTTGAAATTGAGTGATGTAAAAGAAAGGTGCAAGATGCTAATTATAGTGACATCCTCTGCTGGATGTAGCCTTGTGTCTCGATTTCTCTTTCTCACATTTATGCTCTATTTCGTTGTAATAGTGCGTCAAATTCTAACACATTGACAAGGACAGCTTTTTAGAAAATTTTGAATTTTTTTCTTTATTTTTTTCTTTCATTTGTGCCGGTGGCCAATCTCAGGCTGTGGCCAACCACCGATGATGGCCGGAGATGGCTAGTCAAGGTCTGGCAAGGGTTGGCCTCACTGCCACAAGCAATGAACGGCCACAACAGCACTTGCCTAGACAAGGGTCGCCCTAGCCTGATCTAGCGAGGTTGGCAATCAACGGCCACAAGCAAGGGTCGGCCTCATCTAGGCGAGGGTCATCTCATCTCGCCCGCGGCCGACAAGGGCGACCCTCGCCGGCACTTGGTCAAAAGAAAAGAAAAGAAAATAAGTTGAAAAAAATTCAAGAATTATTAAAAAAATATCAACATCAGCGCTGGTCATGTCACATAAGATAGTAGTCAAAATTGGCCGGATTGACTCAATTGGCAAAACGTGAAAATGTTTAGGACTCAATTGGCACAATTGAAAGGTTTAGGATTAAATTAGCCAAAGTGCAATTGATTTGAGATTTTATGGACAATATTCCCTTCGGTTACGGCATGATGAAACTCGCAATCTTTTTCAATCTTTCTCTCTTTTCATGTGATAATTACCCAAATGATCCATAAACTATAGCCCAATGTGTAAACGAACATGTCTAACGTGATGATTTGTTCATTGTGGTCTATGAACTTTAACTTAATATGTAACGTTGCCTTCTTTTAATAAATGTTCAATCTAGTCCACTATGGTTCAAGGACTATTTGTGTAATAATAGCCGGTCAAGATAATAGTTGATTGTTATTATCTTGATGTTTGTTACATATAGGTAGGTGAGTGCACATTTTTAGCCATTTTCAATAATCATCTGCAATTTGAATCGACTAAGCGTGTATATATAAATATCCGCTTCATGGGAGCATGATACTTGCCAATGGTAACTTGTACCAACCATGTCAATAAAGATATGAAACCATACGAAATTCAATTTTTTCTAGCTTAACCAAACAAGGATTGCACGGACCCATGCCGATGCCGACCATCGTGATTCGCCCGATCCCATGTCCACACACATTGCCACGCCCAAATAAGAAGAAACTTATATATACGCTTGTGCACAGTTACCGGCGAAAATATTCCTACAAAACTTTGAACATTGGGGGGCCCCGATTAGACCCTACATGCATAAATCTATGAATGGCAATGGAAAATCTATACTTTACAGAAGCCATTACATATTAGCCACACGATCACGTAAGTCGGTAGAGTTTGAACTCACCATATTAAAAATCAAGAGAAGTGGTGGTTGGTGAGGATGGGGAGATACAAAGAAAGAAGACCCGCCACCCTGCGAAACGAGAGATGGTAGTTGGTGGGGGCAGAGGGGGAGAGATTTGGGCACACGCCTACTCCTCTCGGATCACTTCCGCCACCTACCCACGGGGGTTGGTGGGAGGGTGGTGTTTGGAACCGTTAAGGAGAAGAGACTTGATTCTTGATTTTTGGAATTAAGAAAGTAGAGCAACGAGGAGAATGGATGTGGGTCGATTTTCCATCTCCTCCACTGCAAGAGGGAGCCCGATCCGGTTGCGATCAAGTCATTCGGGGCATGTATGGTAACCATTCTCATTCTCTGATTCTGTTCCCCGGAACAGTAAAGAATGAGAATCATGTTTGGTAATGCAAATAATTCTGATTCTGATTCTGTTCCCAAAATCAGTTTTAGAGAATCAGAATCAGTTTTAGAGCAAAATTCAGAACCAAAAAAATGTTGGTTCTGAAAAAAAGAATCACTTTTGAGAATCACAAAACAGAATGAAGTCTCACATCTCTCACTTTTCCCTTTCAGTTCTCTCGTCACTTTTCTCTCAACTTAATAACAATAAAATAAAATAAAAATAAAAAAATTCGAAAAAAATTGGAAATTTAAAAAAAAATCATAAAAATTTTAGAAAATCCATAAAAATAGAAGAAGCTTAGATTAGGTTAGTTTGACCTCATTTTCATAAATTTGAGCCTAAATTTCCTAGATTTCATAAATTTCACTCTTCTGCAAAAAAATGTCGCGGAAGATGAGGGCATCCAACATGCGGATGATAACATATATACTCGTAGCCGTGCGTCACAAAATGTGACCATCTGCATGTGGAGCTGGAGCCAAACACTCACTTGGATTTAGGACAGAAGCTGCAAAATGATAGTGAATGACTTGTACTTCGTATCAAGGAGGATAATTTGGTTATTCAGCTGCTATGTTTGTATGTATTTTGGACAAAGCAACATTTAAAGAAAAAAAAATGAGTTCTTACTATGAGAACTATCCCATGCTTCAATCGAACTTCAAATGTCATGTATTAAAATTTGCGTTTCATTTATGACATGCTAAAAAAAATGTATTTTAAATTATTTTAGTGTGCATTGAAAATTAGTCTTCAATTTAGAATGAAATTTTACAAAATAACTACATAATTATTTGACTTAAATGAAAAAAAATTAGGAAGAGAAACAGTTTTTCGAAACAGAAATTTTGTGCAGTTATCAAACACGTTTCTATTCCAGGAACAGAAATTTTGGGCCGTTATCAAACGCTTTCTGATTTTCTAAAACTCATTCAGGAACAGAATCAGAAAAAGTCATTTTAATCAGAATCAGTTTTCCAGAACAGAATGGTCACCGAGGCTCTTGTGCGGATCGGGAACTTTCAAAGAAGCTAGAAAGGAGACGGCAGAACAGTGGAATGTCATATTTTGAATGCAGAATCCTGCACATGCAATGTCTAGAACAACATGGTACGCCCTATCACGAATCCGGCTGACCACAGGCCTCCTCGTGCCGAAACGGGGACCCGATCAGGCTTGAGCCGACGGTGGCATGGCCCCAAGATTTATACATATGTTTCTTGTGATGGGCGAGCTTGTGAAAAATCATCGAGGGCTCTGTATTTTCACCTGGAAAACTGATTTCGACTCCACCTATTTCTAAAATGCGCATTTTCAGTTTTGAGACATTTTCCTTAGATTTGGAAAATACCCGAGTTTCGATTGCTACGACTTGTTTTTCCTTTTATCGTAAGAAAAAAGATGTCTCCAAATTGACTTGTTGGTTTCGTACCACCCTCATGTATTTCACATTAAGGAAAGGCTAAACTAGATCATTTCCAGTTGAAATTATACTATATTCGATCCTTACTGAGTGCGACAGGTTCTAACGTAGATTTCGAGCTTCCCAAAAATGCTAGACAGCAAGTTGAATCTACCAATCCCAACAATGCTCAGCTCCTAGATGATGCATTCAGGATGTGGGTCTATGAGGAGCCATTTTTTTCGAAAGCGAGTATTTGCCTTTCCTCGGACAGCCAACCAACGCAGAGTCGAAACTCGGCGGAATGCCATTCGCGGGTAGGCTCGTGCGCCGTTTAAAATTTAGGATTCTGATCTGTGCATCGAATGACTTTGACCTGAAGAAGCTTTCACGCAATCAATGGCGTTTGAACGAGCGGCACCAGATTCCTAAATTTGGAATCCCCTATTGGTTTGACCAACCGCAGGAATCCTGAAATTTAACCTATAATTAGTTCTGGTCCGTTTATCCCTAGTCGACATTGGACGAGAGTAAAGTTAGGATCGATCCTTTTGTACAGTTGTTTGTCAAAGTTTCGTACGAATAACCATGCGCTTCACACGTAGTCTCATCATGATCACATGTGTGCATGTCAACAATCACTTGTTACAAAAATGTCCTATCTGCATGTCGTGATGAGAACGCGGTCGACTCAAAAACAATTCCAACATATAGCTTGTGCTGTTAGAATATTCAAATATTAAATCTCGTTTTCATCTAATAATAGCTTAATATTTTTTAAAACAGCTGATAGTGGTTCCTCGAAATCTCATGTGTTAATCTACTCATTTAAAAGCATCGAAATTCGGAACTCGGAACTCGGAACGATAGCTGAATATTTATCTCATATTGGCAGCGATTCCCACGAAATCTCATTTGCCAAAGCATCTATAAGTTGAATCCTCGCGTCACATTGTACATCAGCGTTTTCAGCGACAGGGTGCGTAGGTGAGGGCGTGGTTGTAGCCTTACGATCAAACAGAAGTGTAACCCGTCACGTGTAAATCCGAATGGGAAGTAGGTACAGAGGCTGGCTGAAGACACCGACAACGACAAGTGCCCCAATCTTCTCTCCTACGTTGTGATCCAGACGAGACGACACCCATTTGCTTCTTCGATTGGACGAGAGAGAGAGGGGCTTGTCACGTGCAATCCTACCCATCTATCTGGAGTAGTTCTTCGAAAGTGAAAGCTACCCTACGCTTCATGCCTTGAGTGCATAAGAATAGGTGTGGTCATGACTTAGTTAGGTGACTCTTTAGAGCATCCAGGAAGAGTCTTGAGAGAAAAAGAAGAAAGGTCCGTCCGTGGTGGCACCGATGCGGTGGTTCCATGGACTGTCCCGGGAGGTCGGATTGGTTCTTCGGAAACGCTTGCATCTGTGATTTAGGGGTAAGGTGCGGTCTAATTAGTTTCCACGCCGCTAAGGGCAAGCAAGTTCATCATATTCGGATGACTCGATCGAGATTCGGCTTTTCGCTTTTGGCGCGACCCACGGGCTTTTTTCTAGAATATCCCAAACTCTCTCGCCAGTCATTACTAGAACCTATGTGGGTGTGAAGACATGTAAATGAGGAAATGGCTAGGTACCGTCGGTGTACGACCATCCTGAACGACCATGGACCTCTCATGAGGCAGAAAAGGTTAGAATAGAGGAGTGCCAAACTGCCAATTAATCAAGACTCGAGAGAAGAATGACAAAATCTCCTCCATGGCGACATTTTAGTCATGGACATTTCGAGCCCGTTTCTTCAAATAAGCTGTTCAAGCCAAGCCCAACCCAACTGCGGCAATGATGGCCGGACACAGCCAATTTACATCACAAGTGGGAAACATGATCCCAAAATAGAAATTCACTCAAATGTTGTTGATATACACGTGTCTCTTGTATTAGAAAGTCCTAAATCAGAGATTTGGTGTGGCGTAGAATGGTTAATACAATGCGAGTCCAAGTGGATTTGTTGACGGGCTCGGATTTTGGTTCCATAAAATTAAAACCGGTGATTTTCGGCTCGATTCGAGGTTCTAGAGGGAACCGAAACGTCGATGACCAATTATTATTTATTTATTTATTTATTTCTTAAATGTAAGCCTAATAATCTACCGGCTACTTTTTTATTTCTTAAATGCAAACCTAATTAATATTAAAGATCCGAGTTGTTCACCCCTGCTAATAATCCGCCGTCTCCTTTGGACTGCCTGAGAACCAATTACCCCTACTACTTATGTCAGAGTAACATCTACTTTATTCGATCTGGTTGTTCTTAAAAGATTAGAGATAGCTCATAGGAATGCTTA
The DNA here is from genome assembly GCA_029784005.1 of Lenwebbia sp. NSW1173648. Taxonomy (NCBI): domain Eukaryota; kingdom Viridiplantae; phylum Streptophyta; class Magnoliopsida; order Myrtales; family Myrtaceae; genus Lenwebbia; species Lenwebbia sp. NSW1173648. The sequence goes on along the minus strand of JARCGZ010000009.1, from coordinate 23,584,875 downwards.
ATCAAATAGATTTAGAACGTAAACCGCGAAAAAGTGGCATGATTCAGGGACCGTGCAAATCTAAAAGCTCTATTCATTTTGTCATGACAAACTTATTTCGTTCACGAAGGTCATGCCTATTATGCATTGGTAAACCAAAACATAAACATAAGTTAAGGTGCATGTTATCATAATCTTAGATCGTATTGTCTAGAGATAAGAGTGGGAAAATAATCAATTAAAAGATCGTTGTAAGAATCCCTTCCTGCGTCATTTCCGATTCTCCCGCTTATCTCAACATACGACGGCTCTAAATGCATGCAATTGTATCTTTCGAAATGTATTTCTGAGAGATCAACTCAAAAGGCATACAGAACATGCATCAATAATAGGTATTCCATGTACATGTGAAGACCCGTAAACAAGGAGAATATTACTAGAGATACTAAGACTCGTTTACTAAATGATGCACTGAAAATATATAGTCATTTGAATTAGTGGGCCCCATTAAGCACCTTACAAAAAGACTCAATGAACAAATACTTTTATCCACATGAGCTTAAGAAAAGTGTCAAAAAAGTCATAATCCCATTGCATTGGTGCCAATTCAGTCCTAAATCTTTCGCATTTGTACCAATTCAGTCTTAAACTTTTTATTGGTGTCAATTCAGTCCTAAACCTTCTGTATTTGTGCTAATTCAGTCCTAAACCTATCGCATTTCTGTTACTTGAGTCAATTCAGCCAATTTTGATCGAAAATTCGCTGACGTGAACGTCGGTTGTCCTACGTGGCACGGCTGTCGCGACGTGAATATTTTTGAATATTATTTGAATATTTTTAAATAATTTAAATAATTTTTTTTATGAGTGAGAAAAGAAAAAGAAGAAAAAACCAAAATATTTATTAAAAAATCATTAAAATATTTAAAAATATAAAAAAAAACATCCACATCAGCGTCAGCCATGCCACGTATGACAACCTACGTCTATGTCAGCGAATTTTCGGCCAAAATTGACCGGATTGACTTAATTAATTGAAATGCAAAAAGTTTAGGATTGAATTAGCACCAATGCAAAATGTTTGGGACTGAATTGGCATCAATAAAAGGTTTAGGACTGAATTGGCACCAATGCAAAAGGTTTAGAACTAAATTGGCACCAATAAAAGGTTTAATACTGAATTGACACCAATGCAATAGGTTTATGACTTTTTTTTAACACTTTTCCCACGTGAGCTTGTATGTGTGACAAAAGAGGTCAAATGAGATACTGACCATGTAGCTCATCCATGAACTAATTACTGTCTTTCTTTTTGAATGATTGAGTACATTTCTTTGTACAAAAACTGTATTGCCGTGTTTAGCAGAGCTTTGGGAAGGGACGTTTTTTTTTTTTTTTTTGGTCGGAAGGGAAGGGACTTTAGCCAGTGAAATGTCTAACATCCACGACAACACTCTCATAAATGGAATCAGCCAACAAAACTTGATCTAATGCAAAGCCAAATTTCTAGCCTTCCAAATGTTATAAATGCATGAATTGCAAGCAATCTTCAAAATCAAACATTCCAAGGACTTCCCTTTCAAGATGTTGACTAGCCCAAGAAAGCTAGTCACTTTTCCAATCTCGCAAGAAATTCTACTCGGTTGTAGAAGCCTTCTCCATATCTCCCGGGAAACTGAGCAGTCAAAAACAAATGGTCCCCCAATTCATCGATAGCAGGACAAAGTATCATGACCGAGAGACGGAGATGCCCCCATCAAGTCAATCTGTCCTAGTAGGCAATCTGTTAAATATAGCCATCCAAGAAACAAAACCATGTTCTGGAATAAAGTCAGAAACCAAATGAGTTTTGTTCCATGATACCTTTCATGACTTTGATCGCAAAGAAGTCCAAACATGAGCAACTGAAGATAGACCATTATTCTTGGACGACTTCCAGATGAGCTGTATCATAATTTTTGTGTGATGGGAATAAGGCACCACAAATTGCAGCTTGAATGTCCACAAGAAGTCAGCCATTGCATGCAAGGGCAATACCAGGTTTAATCCCGTATATTGCTGAAACTCGAGCTTGGATTGGAAATCCTAGAAACATAGCTTGTCATCTACAATATGATAGAGTAAAGATCAAGAGGGTGCCAACAATCAAACTAGAGAAAGGTGGAGGTTTGATTACCAATACTATGCTGAAAAAACAGCCTAATCAAGCTTTCTCATAGTAAGGATTTTGGTTAGCCTTAATTTTACTGATTAAAAACTCTTCGCACGCAATAACAAACTGATTTATAATGACATCACTGTCATCCATTATTCAAACTGTTTTATGTCATTATTTCACCCCTTTAACAGGTAAACTACAATGTGTACTGGTAGAAAGAAATACATGGAGTGTATTTAATTTGTTACCTGTTCCCTCAATATTTCACTGGATGCTTTGGCAATTAACTGGCTAGTACGAATTCAAGTTTGACAACTCCCGCAAATCAGTTTCACCAGTAGTCTCTGCAAGAACAAGATCCCTCTCTGAATCTGTGAAACCTGGAACGATCTCGCACGATGATTTCCCTATTGTATATCTTCGATATAAGCTTTATCACAGTATGACAATCACCACATATTCTTAGGTTCTTTATTACTTGAATAGGGGTCCCCTCAGCTGTACTAATCAAACCAAAAGCAACAGCCAGTTTTTCACTATGGTAACATATGGCATTCTCTTTCTCCTCATCACCAATGTCATGCAACACAAAATCAGTCCCCGCCACATAACCATGATATGTAATCTTGAACCTAATCTCCTCTAGCTTCCTATATATCTCTTGCCAACTTTCATGGCGTTGGTCTCCATTGTTGAACTTGTGTATTTTACCGTCCACTTCAATATAGCTAAAACCAGGCACCTTTTTTATGTCCCTACTTTTCATAGCTTCTCTCACCCTACCAACATCATCCCACCTTGCACGAGCTGCATAGATATTGGACAATAGCACGAAGTCACCGCAACCGTTGGACCCCAATTCTAGAAGGTGCCGTGAGGCAATCTCTGCCATCTCCACATTTCCATAAGTCTTGCAAGCACCAAGCAAACTCTGCCAGAATACCACATCCGGCATCATCGGCATAGATGTTATAATGTCATATGCCTCTCTAATACGTCCAGCTCGGCCCAACAAATCAACAACTGTACCATAATGCTTCACATTTGGAACTACTCCACATTCCTTCATTGAATCAAACAACCCAACCCCCTCTTCCACCAACCCCGCATGGTTGCACGCACATAAAGCAGCAAGGCATGATACTGCATCAGGTTCAACCCCAGCTTGACCCATCTGCTTGAAAAGCTCAATGGCTTTATATCCATCACCCTGCATTGCAAATGCCATGATCATGGTATTCCATGTAACAAGACCCTTCCTGGACCTCATACCATCAAAAACCTCATAAGCTTTATCAACAAACCCGCATTTAGCATACATGTCAATAACAACGTTGCTAACTTGGACGTTCTGATCAAGCTTCTCCTCCTTTATATAGTCATGAACCCTACCACCTTCTCGCGTGGCTCCCAGCTGCGAGCACGCGGAAAGAGCACCAATAACCGTTACTTCATTAGGCTTCAATCCTTCATCTTTCATCCTCTTATACAAAGATATAGCCTCAGAGGGTCGATGGCCCTGAGCCAGCCCATAAATCAACGCGTTCCACGAGGCAATATCTCTCACAGCCATTTCATCGAACACCTTCTTCGCAGCATCAAGATGGCCACCCTTCGCATACGCGTCAAGCAGAGTCGTCCGCAACAGCACGTCCGCACAAAACCCGAAACGCACCACTTGGGAATGCAGCTGAATCGCCTCGGAGATCGCGAGAGCGCGCGCGCAAGCCTTCAACGCGAAGGAGCAAGAGAGCGCGTCGACCCTGCGAGAGTCGCGCAACATGGAGCGATACCAAGAAACAGCATTGGCGGGTTCCGGGCTCTGGGCGATGCCCCTGAGAATGGCGTTGAAGTCGTTCGTGGAGGGGCGATGGATGCGGTAGAAAACGTGGGTCGCGAAAGAGAGGTCGCCGGAAGGCGAAATTGCGCAGAGCTCGACGAGCTTCGTGCGGGCGTTGGTCGACTGGAACTGGCCAGTGACCAACAGATGGGCTTGGAGCTGCTTGATGCGGGGGAGAGAGGTGCACTTCTGAAGCAGCGAGTCCAAAGAGTGCATGCCTTGCCTGCGTGAGCTTGTTCAATAATCATGGCTTTCACGAACTGGACGCATGGTGTATCGGGGAGCGAAGTTGGTTCAGCGCAGCAGCAGCGGAAAGTGGTTTTTGCGAAAATTACTAATCCCCGTCTTAGTTACACATTTTATATCCGAAAAAGTGAGTCTTTGCAGTAACCAGTAATTTTTCAAGTGATTACTAACTTTTCATTGAGAAAAGTGACTTTCTTAAAAATTTAAGCGACGGATCGAGGCGGAGAGTTACATTCCATGACAACGTGTTTTTGAACACAAGCTAATAGAATCATACCGCTCCTGTGTAACATTAGGATCCTGCGAACATTGCTGCTTTCGATGTGCTCGCCACGCCGACCATTCTTGATAATCGAAACGTTTCGATTTTCAAACATCTTAATTACTCGCGCATCGAAAGCTACTGAACAGTTGATCGGAGTGTACTGAGGGCACCGGCTAAGGAAGAACCATGACATCATAATAGTCCTCTAGCAAGCACATTCAAGTATTAAGAAAGACCACAAAGTCTTATTCTTCTTATTGACCAGATCCGCAATGCTCAATAATTTCACCAATAAACAGGCCAGGTGCAATAAGAGGCACCTGAAGTGAAAAGGGTTTTTCTGAATCGTGAAAGTTTTACAAAATTTTCCTGCTTGTATTCAGCATGCTCATCGTATACTTAACGTTACAAGGGTGCAGTCGCAGTCATGCATACTGCACCTAGGCTGAACCTTCTTCACGAGTTATTTTCCTGCGACGATTCCTGAACTCGAGTGTAGGATTCACGCGCTCATCGCATCCCAACAGAGCAAAACTTAGGAGCCTCATGTAAATGCGATCATTTGATCTGTCACCGCGCAAACTAAGTAGCCTGGCTCTGATCACGCCGAAGCATTTGTTGCAGTTGAATCACTTGTTCCCTCTGTTCTGGCGGCAGAGAACTCAACTGTTCTGCTGTTAAGCTCATGACTTGCTGAAGCAACACAGACTCCGCATCTGACGAAACCTGTCATTGGAAAAAACAAAAGAATCAGGCAGATAGGACCTCATTTGGTTCAATATCCTCTATTAAGCTTCAGAGCACAGAGAATCAGGAAAGCACGGGAAAATATATACAAAAAAAATTCCATGTCAGAATTGAAACTAGAAACCTTCCCATGCATATATATAAAGATCTCAAAACAGATAATTTTATCTTGGAAGGTGCAGCCAGATAACAATATAAAGTTGTATCACCGCAACCCATTGGACTTTGCCAGTATCGTCGAAAAGAAATTACCTGAGATGCTTGCCTTTCAGGATGCTGAAGTTCCATTTGGGGAGCCGGATTAAGAGAAACTGGGCCGAAGGGAGGTGCCCCAAGTCCCCCAGTATTATTCGGACCCCCCAAAGAGAAAGAGCTGGCCTTGACATCTTCTAACCTCATCAGCTTAGAAGGGTTATTCCTTGGTTCTGAAAGCTCACCGCCAATTCTACCTGAAATGCCTGATGATATTGAGGGGCCAGGCTGTTATTTCAAAGGACATTAGACAGAAGAAATTGCTTATACAAAGAAATGATAAGATTCATCTCCTTATAGTAGAGAAACTATCAACATTTCAAAGCAGTTCTTTTTCTGCAAAAGCAGAGAATTAGAAGAATTCGCAAGGTTTGATTTATGACATGATCCAGAGATTCTTCAAGCACTTCAAAGTTTCTAAGCATAACATGCTAACAAACAAGAACTTAACCTATTTAAACTTTTGTAACTTGCTAAACTGCAATGCGTAGATCAACGGAGAAGTAGTACACACAAAATACCCACACACGATATAGATTTAGAGAGTCCAACATTATATCGATTCTACGAAATTTTGTAAAATTTGATAGATTTAATTATCCACGCCCTCTGAAAATAAATCACTGCAGACTCCGGAATGTAATGTATGCTCACCAAATGCCCATTATAACTGCCCAAATTCGATTCATCAGTTCTTCTATAATGCTGCTAGAGATTCGGCCTCAAAACATAGTAAAGTTTCCTAGTTTTAACTAGCAGTATTCATCAACTGATTCTTAGATTTGTGATTTTGGAAACAGCGAAATGTTTTAAAACCTGATCCCTGACATCTGATGTGGAAGGATGAGGCAAAATAGAAGGAGTCCTAGCTGCATTTGAAAGACCCACCTGAAAGTTGTGAGCTAAATCTGCAGCACCAACCAGTCTTGGTTGTTGAGATGAAAAGGAGTGCATTTGCTGAGTAACGGAAGCAGCATTCGGCACAGGACCTCGTGTTGTGATAGGTAAGCTGGTGGAAGCTCCTGACGGGCCTGTGAACATCCCCTGTGGATAGTTAACTTGTGGAAATTGGATTTGAGGTTGCATCGCGAGTTGTGATGGCCCAGATATTTTGTTTTGTGCATGAGAACCTTGAGGCACCGAAGAAACTTGTCCATGCTGCAGTTTGGGCATCAATCCAGGTTGTTGCATCCTCTGTCCAAGTGGGGGCAGCCCTGAAAGTGTTGGAATTGCTTGCTGCTGAATCTTTTGACCATCTCTGGCTGCTGGCTCTGAAGGTTGAGTAGGACCCTGTCTAATACTTCGCATATGCAACTGCAAATTTCAAACAAGATGCTCACTTTGACATGTAATAACATGAACTAGCCCCTAACAAGAAAGCAGGTAAGAAACTAACCATTTGTGGAGTCACCAATCCAAGCATTATTTCTGCCTACATGATTCCCCAATAAAAGAAAAAGTAAATCAATATTGCAAACTCAGGACAACCAGTAATCAAGTGACGAAAAAGCTCATGAATATTGACAGAGAAGCACATCATAATAAACTGGCTCTGAACAAAGGCAAAAGTAGGCAATGCTAGAACTTCAATGATCCCTTCTATACACAATCAACATCTTATCCACAAAAGGAAAATGTAGTTTTAACTTCTCCTGCGATAAAAGATTGAAAACTGTAAAACAAGATAACCTCAGGCTGGAACATGTTAGAACTCTCAATAACATAAAAAAGCATTTAAGGCCAGTATGAGTAATAAAAGTGACAACAAAACCTTTCATATCACCAAGCTCGTGTTCCTTCTTCCACGAAAAATGTAATTTTTGCGGCATAATCAGTCTTAATAAATTAGTGAAGTTGGAAGAACCCCAAAAGGGCTCTTGCAAGATTCATCAAATACGAAGAAAGTGAGAATAAGAACTGCCAGGCATATAAAAGGTTCTAAAGTAGGCCCAGGAAAAGATTTTGTGTTTGGATATAGGCATCATATAAAAGAATGACCAGGATAAGAACTCTATTCTAGAGATTCTATGGTATAAACTATGATAAGAAAGGAGAATTCAAAATACTGTCAAGTACCTGAAAAAGAGCTTTACACAATTGTGGTTTTGATAGCAGCAGCTGCCTTGCAGATTCCTTACTACGAGTAGCCATTGCCTAAATCAAAGCAGAAGTTTCTGATGGGCCAATCCATGATCAAACAAAGAGAAAATGATCAGCTTTTGTGCGTGTGCTTACTTTGAGCTCAGATATAACTTCATTAAGTTGGCTCCTTGACATTTTGGCCAGTTGAAGGGTTAATGGATCATTTGTTAGAGCTGATTGACTCTGAAGACCATTTTGATTTGGTAGCATGCTGGCCTGGGCACCACCCAGAGCTCCTGCCATGGCTGCCGCAGCAGTTATAGCAATATGGAGACCAATGGGCTGATTAACAGACTCTCCATGAATGGCAGGGCCCCCTACTTGCCTTGCAGGATCTGTATATAGACATTGGGGGAAAAACAAATCTATTTTTAGATTCTATTCAGGTAGCCTAAGATGACTGAACAAAAACAGCTCGTAGAACGGAGAAAACTGACCGGTACTTGAAGACAATCCAGGCCCACCACGGCCCTGAAAGAAAAGCCATAAATAGATAATCTTCATACTCCACCAAAATTTACACAAAATAACCAATATATTCAAGTCGATGAAGGGGTTGGGAGGGAGCCATGGAGATGAGATACATCGGAATGACTCTTAACGAAATGACTCTTTTGTCTCTTTTTCTGCATCGATATTTTGCTCACATCATTTACCAAGTCAGCCAACTATGACAGTAAAGAGAACCCATGAGGGGTCTCAACCCTGGTGAAGTCCATGATATTTTAGGACCATGCCATATCATTTTCTTTTCAAACTCCATATCAAGGTTATTGCCCTGCATAAAATCATATCTTCTAAAACTTAACTTAGTTCAAAGATTGGCCCTACTTCCTTTCTGTACCATGCTTTCAGTTAACACTAGTGTCTTAATCCTTTATCGTACATAACAGACGAAGCATCTCTAAATTCATCCTGTATTAAACAAAGAAGCCAACAAAGATAAGTCAACATGTGGAAAAGAATCCAAAAAATAGTATGAAACAGCAAAGAAGAATTTCATTTTTGCCTGGTTATACATCTATGTATCTTGTGGGTGCTCAAATTTATCCCGCGGTCTCCTAAGTGATAATAAAAAGTAGAACTCATAGTCCTTTTCAACCTGCGTCCCCATCGAAAAATTTCATCTTCCTACTAGATCGTATAAAGCCATCATTTACCTATCCAAACCACCAATAGTAAGTTCCCCCATCTTAACCTTGAAGAAAAAGAGGAGAATATTTGTTTTTGATTACCAAAATCTCAATTGCTGAAACCCCTTCCAACTCCCACCTCATAACATCATAACAACCTCCATATTACCGAAAACAATTCAGACACCATAAAGCCATCATATACGTATCCAAACCACCAAACATGAATTCCTCCCATCTTATCCTCAATAGAGGAAAGGAGAAAATTTGTTTTTCATTACCCAAATCTCATTAGCTGAAATCCATAACAACAGGAAACAATTCAGACACCATAAAAGGAGGAATAGATAGGAAACACAATGTTTGAATTAGCTTATAAATAGTGAAGAGGATATATTTCGCCTCACCAAGTATGACTAAGGAAACCAATCAACTTCTGCAAACAAACTACCAGAAAGCAGTCTAATGAAACTCAAAGGCACATACAATTTTCGGGGTTGCACAGCATTATTAAACACATTATTCCTACTGCAAGATCAGTTTATTTTCTGCACATAACCCATAAATGGCACTTCTCAATTCAATTCTAACGTCTTGTACAGATATCTCATATGGTAGTTACATAAAAAGAAACTACGATGCATTGCTGCACATGTCAGATGAGCCAGTAGCATGTTGTCATGGTGATGAAACAATTGACAAAACAAAGTATCCATACAAAAATTCAAGAGTTCAGTGACAGTAACCTGCTCCCGATTTCTATCAGATCCTTTATCATTTTCAGCAAAATCCACCCGTAGTTGCCTCCCATTGATCTCATAACCCTGAAGGTTTCGACGAGCACTCAAAGCTGTCTCCTCATCCTTGTACTCACAGAAACCGTAACCTTTTGGCTTTCCAGTTTCTCTGTCAATTACCAACCTGAAACACGCAAGGAGAAATAGTGCAAACAAATTGGAGTGAAAATGCTTATCCATAGTGAAATCAATCGTGTTGAAAAAAGATGAGTTGGAAGGAGAGCTAAAGAGTACAATTTACTTTAAGCCCCTGGGATGCCCCATTACTTGCCAAAGTTTAGTCTAACACCAGTGTTTATAAACCCAGACCGCTTGAAAAACCGGTCTAGCTTCCCATTTGCAGGTCAAACGGTTGAAACGGTGGAACCACTGGATTGATCTTTATCGCGATTCACAACTAAATAAGGTGATTTAAATAATTATTGAAGCCATCATTCATTAATGACACCCAACTCAGTTGATTTGGGAGGTGGCATATATTCTTGGGTCGGGATTGATTCCCCTTGTTACAGCCCTTGCAATATTTTTTTAGGTCTAAAGAATGGGTCCAAATGGTGAGTAGTCCACTGGATGTACTGGTTGAACCAGGTGAAAACCACCAGTTCTTCACCAACACGGTTATTAAATAAAAACCGTACTGGACCACGGTCCAGTTCCCGGTCTAACTAGTTCAACTGACCAGTATGGTCCGGGTTTAAAAACACTGCTGATAGCAGAAAAGCGTTGTAAGAAGTAGCTCTAGCAGTCTTTGAAGACACCACATTCTTGCATTGAATTCCCAAAAGTTTAACTGTTGGCATATTTTCAGTCTTCAAAATTTTCACTTTTTCAATGGTGGAACTCACAGCCAATTGAACAAATATCCGACAAGGTAAAGCCAACTTTTTTTGTTCTAGGAAACAAATGCAACCAGAGCATCATCTGAGAAGGATGCCGCCCACTCCATGTAGCTTTTTCGCATTCCAAGAATACGCATCACAAGTAAATCAAATACACTTACATCTCAATTAAGGATGCGCCTACACTCAACATCACACATGGCACTAGAAAATTATTCCAGGAGAAGCCAATGAAAACTCCGTAAGTACCACCACAAGTATCTATATAATCAGCAAACTTGCTAGTGATGCATGAACGCTAGAGCAAGCTTATCGCTACCGAAATCTCATGGAAGTGATACACACCTGAAAGACACAACAGGACCGACCTCCTGACAGATTTCTTTAAGCTGCTCCTCGGTGGCGTCATAGGGAATGTTTCCAACTGAAACAAAAGCGCAAAAAAGAACAAACAATTACTTCCACAATCCACCGCTGTGGTCAAAGCCTCAATTCATTATAAAGAAGAATTGCACCCAGAAGAAAATATTCAGTCTTTAAGAGGAAATCGCAGTTCGCGAAGCCACAAGTCGAGATTTTCTCCCTATTTTTCGCCGATTCACGATAAATCGAATCAAGGAGGAAGGCAGAGAGAGATTACCGAAAACGCAACGATGTTGGGAAGAGGCCATGAATCAACAACATGAGGAGCGGGAGAAGGTGAAGCTCGGCTTCATCTTCTTCCTTCTTCTCCCTCCTCCGCCGCCCTCGCTCGCCTATATCTTCGTCGTCCTTCGCTCCGCATGCGATTCGTCAATGAAATCACAAAGTTGTGAGACTTTTGTGGATTCGACAAGGTGCGCTCCAGAGACGAGTTTTTGAGGAATCGGAGTCGGTGAAGGCGGAGAGAAGTACTCGCGTTCCACAGTCGACGGGTTCGAGCTGAGAGGCGGCTCTCGTCTCTTTCTCGCTCGGTCGCTCACGCGGTCACACCACCCCCGGCCAGCCTGGCCAGGCCCCTAGGTAAGTAAATATATATATTTTTTAATTAAAAAAAGAAGAAGAAGAGATTATGACATAATTAAGATTCGAATGCTAGTTTATATAAGGAAATTGATTATATAACAGTTTTTTGTGACCATTATGCTTACGATCTATTTTGGGCCATAAAAAAATGATAATTAACTAAAAATTATTATGGAGTTCATACTTTTAGGAATTTATGATTCACAACATATCTATATATTATGACACAATACATAGAGTGAGGGAGAATTACGACATTTCCACGTTTCATGAAGGCATGGAAGTGAACTCATCTGTGACACCGAGAGAAGCATGATGGATGCAAGATTGACGGTACAATTAGGTTTGTGGGAATTGTGTTGGCTTCTACAGTGAAATGAATTCCACCTATAAGATGTTTGAATGTAGACTTAGCCGCCCGTGCACAAATTAGTCGGAAGCCGATGTTACTCTCGCGAAGATAGGACAACCTCATGGACTACGTTGAATCAAGACGCATGACCTACTCGGGAGATGAGATAACCCGAGCTAAAGTGAGATTCAGTGCAGCCATAAAAACGACATTCAGAAAAGATAGCCGGCTTGATAGATTGACTCGCCAAGCATCCCATGGTCCTCGGAGCGCGACATGATTGTACATATAAATATGGTAATGATATGTTATTTAGTGAACACAATTAAACTCAAACATTTATAAAGTCGCGTGACAAATACACATGCCAAATTTATAAGTCACGCGAAAAATATGTATGTGATTTTTTTCAATGCACCAACTACATATAGTATTAGCAAGACACAAATATCGAAATTTGTTCATTTGAATATTAAAAGATTGTCGGGAACTGGAAGTACTTGTTAACAAAAATCCAATTTGCAATGAAAGTAGATATTGTTTCTGCTTGACCGTGGGAAGTATCTTCAGCAACATGCGGCCCACTGCTCTGCCGTGCCTATGGCTTCCCACCGAATTTCATCGACTCCGATGAACGTATCGACGTATATTTTACTTTTTTTTTCTTTCCTGGGTAAAACCAAAACCCATCATGGTGTGCTCTCTGCTGACACATTTTTGAACTGAGGAACGCATCAAGATCAAACCTTTCGCTCTCTGTTTCTAATACCGTTCTTTGTCTCGCGGTCGAAACCCAGAACAGAGTGAAGCTCAGATCGGTTTCGAGAACTACATTTCGCACATCTTCGTGCACTACATTTCACGAACCAATCCTGGGTTCGTGATCGTGTGTCGGTCAGCTGTCGAAGGAAGCCATGTGCAGTGCTAAGATAGGTAAACTAGTAAACACCCCCCCCCCCTCTCTCTCTCTCTCTCTCCTGCCAGAAGATATGGAAAAATAATGAGGAAGTAGTGACATTGCCTGCGTATGTTTTCTAGATCTGGGGATTGGAATTATCGTCTGGTGTTGAATGTGTTGGCTTCGGTGGGAGCTCGGGACGTTCTTAGATTGGGGCTCGGGGAAGTGAAATTGTCCACCAATGAGGGAATAGTTAAAAAAGCTGTAAGAGGGGGAAAACGTAGCTGCTTTCTTGTTAGATGTGTGTTTTAAATTTGATGCGGTGGGACTGAAATGGGTGTAATGTAGATCCTTGATACCGTGCTCGAACTGAACTGTCTCGTGGAATTCGTCACTGACAAGTTCTATGAGTTTTATCAGTCGGTGACTCGTTGCCTGTACAGTGTCCGGCACCTCTTGTCGCTTGTTCAATTAATATGTTTCTGTGTTTTCAAAGTATAATGATGGACAGTTCTAGTTGTATTGTTATTTTATTTCCTCTGGCTTTTCGTTTTTTTATCTTGGTTCCTTTATGAGGGGGAGATTTGACAGAACATGGAATATATTGCAGGGCATCAGATTTCTCGTTCAGTTCTAGGTTGGCGAATGCAATAAACTGCGTTGGTGTTTGCATTTCCGAAGAGATCTGAAGTTTATCTGAGTTGACTGGTTCTGTTGAAAAGATGGTACTTTGGGAAGGGTATGTAAGTGATGAATCAATGGGCACATTTGCCCCAATTGTGGTCTATTGGCTGTATGCAGGATTCTATCAACTTTTGCCTCCCCTGGACAATTACCGGTTACATACTAGAAAAGAGGAGGAAGAGAAGAATTCGGTACCGCTTACAATGGTTGTGAAAGGTGTATTGCTTCAACAACTTGTGCAAGCTACTGTTGCCCAGGGGCTCTTTGTGGTTAGTATTTTGATTTGAAAATCATTTTTCAGCCGTTGTCTAAGTCTTGGAATTAATTTCACAAGTTCCTTTGACTTTTTTGGTCTTCCTGTAATGGTTTGTTAGTTTGTATTTTGGGTTTTAGAGAACCTAATTGCTGCAGTTGAAGCAATGAGCTACAATAAATTCATATCAGACAGGAGAATCTAGTGCTTTAAGTTAAGTGTCGAGAATACATGGTAACTGGAGAAGAAGGATATGTTTAGATTATTTCTTGGGCGGTTAAGAAACTTGTGTACGTGGGAGCTGATTTGCGAACTTTAGCTTTCTTCAATAGGGGAGATTTAATCTGTCAAATATTCCTTTTGTTTTTCTTCTGTTGGAGGGTGGGGGCCGGGGGGATTCTCAGCCTTTTGAATTCTCTCGATTGATGTAGATGAAAGTTATAACTGGCTTCTTTGCTTATTTTCACCATTTATTTCAATATGCGAGGTATCGGTTCTAGCCCTCCTAGAAGGAGGAGGAAGACTTCCTTCAATCATGGGTAGTTGCTCAAAATTGACAATACAGCATGATAAATATCACCTGGCAGAGTGTTAGGGTACCAATCTCATGGAGTTAATTGGACATAGAAGAACTTAATGGTTTAAGTTAGAAGTTATAATTGTTAAAGAGTTGACTAGAGGAAACACGCACAAATACTTTCCTTCTCGTCCATTCAGAAGGGTGCAAATACACCAGCACTCATTAGAACTGATCACCTTTAATGGAAATGAAGATGTAAACTAACGTCATAATATGACTGAAATCATGGATACTGATTGTCATCCTGATTGTCATCTTGTAGAATTAGATGTAAGTCTGAGTTGGAAATTAAGTGGAGTTGCACAAAAGATCCATGTTCTTGCCCTGTTGCCCTTGTGTGAATAATCTAAGGTTGATATGACATTGATTGAGTGTTTCCGATGATGGACCCAAGTCCTAGTTTTCATCAACCTCATTTCAGTTGAGTTCTTTCCTTTGCAGTTGTGTTGTATGACTGAATGTTGTCGAAATTCTTGGTACTTGTTTGCAGCATTTCGATTATCAACAGGAAATCCTCGTTTGACTGTATGGTTTTTTTTGTTTTATTTTTTATCAAGTTTGATTTTATGGTTGAGCAGTTGTAACATTGACAAGTTCCGCGACATGGTTTTGCATACCTATACACATATGTTTATCGTTGTCACGAGGGAGGTTGATATTTAGCGTAAAATAACACTCTGTTTCCATCTGAATGCAGTTGACATCGAAAGCCAATCTATCAGGATTGACAGTTCAACCCTCGATACCTATCCAAATACTGCAGTTTTTAGTTGCAATGCTGGTCATGGACACGTGGCAGTACTTTGTTCACCGCTATATGCATCAGAACAAATTCTTGTACCGCCATGTCCACTCGCAGCATCATAGGCTGGTTGTCCCTTATGCAATTGGTGCTCTGTATAATCATCCACTTGAGGGTCTCCTGCTTGACACTTTTGGCGGGGCGATCTCTTTCCTTGTGTCTGGGATGACCGCAAGAACCGCTGTGTATTTCTTTTGCTTTGCGGTGATTAAAACAGTCGATGATCACTGTGGGCTGTGGTTGCCTGGCAATATCTTTCATATTTTCTTCAAGAACAACACTGCTTATCACGACATTCATCATCAGCTTCAAGGCACTAAGTACAATTATTCTCAGCCATTCTTCTCCATTTGGGATAAGCTCTTAGGGACTCACATGCCCTACAACCTTGTAAAACAACCAGAAGGGGGTTTTGAGGCACGACTGGTGAAAGACAAATGACACTATTGACGTTCTGTTTTCAGCCATTTCAAGCATTTTTATGATGAGAACTTTCATTCTCGGGATGTTGGGCAGAGATGTTCTGAGAAGGCTCTGGGTTTAGCAGGAAATTGTTCTGAGGTTGTGAATTTGTTTTTAGATGATTGAGTGTACTTATTTTCGTAGTTGACTGGCCCAATTTCACCAAGGGATTTAAGTCTTTGGTAGCTTTTCTGTCGTTCACTGTTCAATCCATTTCTTTTACGCATGTGCTAGATTTTTCAGGCATACTGAAGCCGATGTAAAGAACAGGATGAAGATTCATTTGTTGCTTTGTATTGTTATGAGGTTGCTTAGAGAATGGAATTTTTGCGTGGCGTTGCTAGTTTTTTTTTTTTTCTGTCTTCTAGGCTTTGATGTCTACCTGCGCTAAACTTGTTACTTCACATCAAATAGACGATCGAACAGTTTTCCTACTCTGGGGGAATGAATGGCTCTCTCTCTACTTCTATAATAGATTAAACATGAGACTACAGGAGTTGCTAATCTTGATTTGAAAGACTATTTTATCGCGTACTTGTTCTTGCAAGTGCAAAATTCCTCGTTTGAGGTATTTCCCCTCCCTTTAATTCTCTCTGAGATATCAAAATGCTATCTGATTCAATGAAGAGCAAACCAATTAACTTGCTATAAGCTACCGATTAAGAAAAAAATTATCTTGCTATAAGCTTTTAGTGCTTTATCGGATTAGAAAATTTTATCAAAGCTGATCTGAATTTTCAATATAAAGATTGTCGGAAGACTTGTTAAATATCTTTAATCACATGAATCATTTTCCTGATATCATCCGCAGCTTTTATTCACTACTCGGCGCCCACAACCCGAGGATCACCGTTCCTCACTCTGCAAACATGTTTAATCATGGAATGTTGTTAACAGTGTATAATTCGCAGATTTCCCATAGGTCTATTTGCCTTGGTTGCTTAACATTCACTTTGCACAGTTTAATGGTAAGCAGAATTTCCACCCGAGTCCGGAATAAGATATAACCTGAAAAAAGAAATACAACTTTCCAACAAATCCAACCGTAGGAAAAGTGCACCTTCCAAGAAACTCATCAGCCTGGACATTGTTTTAATAGAGTATCCACTATGCACCTTTCGAATGTTTCATCTAAGCTAAAGGCAATACACGTCCTTTCACATGTACAAATCATGTTTAAGCATCGGCACAATGATAGCTGAAAAATGTCCCCTTCGAAGTTTCTAAGTCCTAAGAAAGTAACAGAATCGGATCTACCACCATCCTCCTCTTGGCAACATGCTGCATGCAGGGCTGGAGTTCCAAAGTCGGATAATTAGACTAATTATCAGACCTTGGGAGAATTTGCAACATGTAATTCATGACAACATGGCGTATATCAGCTCTCAGGCATTCTCATCTGCGTTATTTCAGCTGGTGGTCGCAAGGTGCAGACCATCTCTTTTGTCTTTCCAAAATAGACCTGTATTATGAGTGACAGACCGACAAATAGTATGAGATTCTAGGTATGCCGGTCAAGAAATGGCTGGAGCATATATGCAAATCACTAAGGCAAAAAAATAAAGAAATTGAGAAGATTGCAACAATGGAATTCACCAAACCTGATCAAGCGAGTTCCTCAGCTTACCCTCCATTTCCTCTATCATCCTTCCCATGTTACAAAGATGGCCCTCAGCAATTGAGAGGTCCATATTCATCTACATGGCGAAAAAACATGAAAAGTTCCATATGAAGCAAACTCAAGTGTACATGCACATGATGTAAACAAATATATCTGCACCCAAGATAATTGCTTCAAAATGAGATCCTCATTAGTTGCATGACTAACAAAGCCTTGAATAACATAATGATGCTAAAACTAGATCCTTATTAATTCCACGACTAAGAAAGCTTTAAATGACATAATGATGCTAAAACTGAACTTGCTCGCTAGCTATCCCAAAAACTAAGAGAACCTTCCCTCTCAGTGAACCTAAAAAGATTATCCTGTGGTTCAAGAAACAATAATAGGAAACCAGTAAGAAGCAACTCATAAAGAATACTTGAAGAGACAGCCTGCTTACAATTACGTAGATCATTTCTTAGACATTACGCAACCATCATGCAGTAGTGCAAGACGCGCGCACGCGAGAGAGAGAGAGAGAGAGAGAGAGAGAGAGAGAGAGAGAGAGAGAGTAAAATAAGGCCCAATGTGCATAGTTTTCCTAACTGCAAACTTTGTCAAGCTGGCTGAAAGTCTATCTATATTAGAACCACTTTACTAAAGAATAAAGTAGAGAGGCCATTCAATGTCGTGCGCACATCTGTGTTGCATCGAAACGGGTACTTAGGCCTAAAGTGCCAAGTCCAGGCAACATTGGTATCTATATATAGGAAGGCCTGTCTGGGTCAAGCTTTCTGCTAAGAATTTAGACACTCATATGCTTTTCCATCCCAGTAACTTTCCATCCCAGTAACTCTCGTGTGTTTCAGGCAAACATCACCTTCAGTTAGTATTATCAACACTAGATTTGAATCTCCTAAAATATCGAGGAAGACATTTCCTCTTCGACTTAGCTATTATAGGGGATCTACTTAAAGTTGTGTCAACAGGTAATTAAAATCCTCCACGTTCAATGTAATCAAATTACCTGTCTTCTAATAGACCCAGACAAACTGAATGTGCCTGATGATTCATCATCTGTAGTGAGAGAGAGCATAACAGTGCTGGTTAAACAATAATGAGCTGTCCCATCTTCTTCGGGACCCACCTATACACAAAACCGAAGATGCAATATGATGGAACCCTTGAAGGCAACAGCAAATAAAAAAAGAGAGGAGATGCAGGAAACAGGGACAAGATGAGGCTAAGAACAACTAACAGTTAAACTGATTGTACCTCAATTACATGTATAGCATCCCATGCCCCTTCTTCCAGGTAACCCCTTCTTCCATGAGCCGTCTTTGATCCATCTTGATGAGAAAATAGAATGTGAAGGAATTAGTAATTGGTACACTATAAAATGGGCCATCTAGCACAATAGAACCTCACCTTTCTTTATCAAAAAGCAGGCAACAAAACCTTCATTATCGTCTTCCCACATATAGACCGAAGAAATGCCACCTTCATAGTACCTATGCATCCACTGGTTAATCAAATTGCCATATCTATGAATATAAAATGGCATTTGTCATAAAATCCAAACATGCACGAGCTCAGACAAGGGCATCTGCAATGCTTAGATTGTTCCTTAGCATTTTCATTGGCAATTATACCGCTTCTTCCTCATAACCGAAATAGAGAACGAGGTAAGCAAAGGACCTCACTGGTCACGATATATTGCAAAGATGTCATTCGCCTCGATCTCCAGTTTCCTTAATTCTGAAGACGGCTGCGTGCCATCTTCCAGTGGTGGATAGTATTTACTAGACCAGGGTGACCTGCATGGAAGTAGCAGGTAGCGCAGAAAGAAAAGAGCTGATTCATTATAGACCTAGCAACCAATAACCAACAGCAAAATAGATAGTGACGGTAAATCCTAAACTGAAGACTCACACTGAAGTTCCAACAATTTGTTTACTCTAGCAAGTTATTATTGATTCCTAGCTTGTCACATGCCCAAAATATGATTATTCTGCTTCGTTTTATGTAAAAGAAGGTAACTTAGAGAAGAAAGTAAATAATAATCGACAATGCCATTGTCATGCAGTCACTACGCTATATCTGACCTACAAGCAAGTAATGCACATTTCTTTTCCCAAGCTTTTAGTAGAAACTGTAACATTCAAAAAGGAGCATATAACTTTGACAAACTTGTAATACAATGCAGATAGCCCATATAATAATACCAGCATACTATAAGCAGCTATCAGGTTACACTAAGGTTCCGCACTACTTCAAGAGTAGACAGTTAACAGTCACACCTGTAAGAGTCGGCATCTCTGTTGTATTCACACAAAATAAACTCCTTTCCAGAGTCTATATCGCACAAAACCTGCCATTTGCTCCATGAGTGAGTTCTGTAGTGATATTTTTGCTATTTTAAACAGTAGATAATGCAACCATTGTATGCTAGCATAAATCCTGCCTCTTTCCAGCTGCAAGTTCTACAATACAGGGATCACATTTGACCCCAGAAATTCGGAATCCCAAAGTCACCAAATTTAGATCAACTTTAAAGTCAAGCCAACACGAACCATGTTCTAACATTTATAGATGAAAAACAAGAAGAAAGGACAGGATCGATCGACAGCATCATGCAATTTACTGCAAAGCTATCCAGTAATGCCTCAACGACAATGACCTCATTTTTGTTCCTTCTCAGTATCATTGCCTGAACTATCATCTTGTCTCATCCGGTATCAAACTCATCTTGTTCTATCCAACATCAAAATGAGCGTTTCGCTTAGGACCTGATGTTATCGAATCCAAATAGTCTATTCTCACGTTCTCCGCCGTTGCCATTTTAGCTTTCGCTCCCATTGGACTTCTATTTCCAGGATATGGATGGACTAATAACGATATATTCTGGAATCAATCAACGTCAAGGTAAACACAACAGCATCTGCTCTAAAATCGGAAGGAACGCCAAAGAAACCGCGAAACCCTAGCATGACGGAATCAGAAACATCGGCTCGCAGCCACTAAAACCGACGGGTCAAAGGGATTGAAATCCGAAGCGCAAAAAAAGACTCTGCCTCGGCATTGTATCTCGCTCAGAGAGAGAGAGAGAGGGTGCGAGCGAAGAACCTGGAGAGGCTGATCGACTTGGGAGAGAAGATCGGAGGAGTGCTGAGGCAAGAGGCTGAGAAGCGCTGAGAGCGCGGTCTCCGAGTGCTTCGGTGGCATCCTTCTCATCAATCCCAACGCTGCTTCCATTTCTTCTCCTTCTTCTTCTTCGAGGAACTCGAAGCAATGAAAAGTGCAGAGAGAGAGAGAGAGAGAGAGAGAGGAGATGCGACTACTTGTTTGATCCGAGCTTCCCTCGCGGGAACATCTGATTGATTCAGCCCCTCTCTTCGAACACGGATTGTCAGACGATGTTTGAAATTTCTTCATTTTCAGTTGCATTTTTTTGGGGGGGCATTTAAACGTTGAATTATTTGGGTAGGAGATCAAATCGAGTTCGAAAATAGAAGTATTTAGGTAGTCAAAAGGCCAACAGTTGCAGAATTTAATATCAACTTCATTTCATCCTTTTTGTACTTTCAGATTTCTCTATTAAGTATATTATTAATGACCCTTTATTTTGACAAGTGTTTGGTGCAGAAAAATCCTGTTTTTTCAGTTTCGTTTCTTTCCTATCGACCATATATTCGTGAGGGAAGATACAAGATTGTAAGAATACGACACGGAAATACATGAATTACGAGGGATTAGAAGGGATTGGTCAAACTCAATTTCACATACTTCGCAATCTTTTTAGAGACGGATTTAGTGTAAAAGTTCCGAGTGAATTCAGCCGTCGTTAAGGTGCACTAATATGGATGAGGAGCTGGGACGAGACTTAAGCTAGAAAAAACCCCCCGTCGAGCTAAAAAAAGCTTGGGGATGTGGACTCGAACCAAAATCGCCTTGCCGTGCACGCGCAAAGGTCGCGCATAACCTTGATATACTCTTTCGAAATCAGTGTGCCGGGCTTTCTAAGCGTTAATTTAGTGTGTAAGAGGCTAAGAGTAAGAGCTAGTCTCACCAAATTACTCTCCGGGGCTTCATACCCCGCAACTAAAAAGGAGTAGAGTGGAATGCACTTCACATGTACGAGGTGAGTCTGCAGTTCGGGAGCTGCTTTTGATAAGGAGCCCGACAGGACCCTAAGAACTGACAAGACCATGGCTTTTGTCGATCCAAATGATTGCACTCCATGTGACTCTCTGGACTTTCACTGCCTACCATCCACTATGTGAGATGGAAGGGGCCACTTAAAAGCGAAAATGCCCGACGAAATCATAGTTTCTGTTCTGAGAGAGAGACAGAGACAGAGACAGAGACAGAAAGCGATTATGATATATTAATGCTCACTAAGTCATTGATAAGCATAAAAAAATTTCTCAATCACCAATAGTTTCACGCTACCAAGTCTTTCGAATAACACTAATGTCATTTCGGGCGCATCGATGACATTAATTCGATTGGTATCGTGCGTTGAAGACATTCTCATTGATTAGGGTACATACCAAATTGTATGTACCCAAGCAAAGTCAAGGTTATGGGAGCTTTCAGATTGCAATGCATATTAAAGCAAGGTTTTTCTAAGTGAAAATCACAGCTTCACAGCAACGGGCAATCAACCTGGAAAGCAAAGAATCTCGCATGCCCAGTAGAAATATCAACAGTATGTTGCATTTGATAAATGAAATGTGCCAAGATAACCTCTTAACGAGTACAATGGCGTGTGACACTTCAAAAGCACGATTACGAAATCGGCAATATAGATCCCCCAGGTACTTTTGCTTGTAAGGTATTCCAAGATCAGGTCTTGGCGAGCCTTCACCTTTCTACCACTGTGAGTTACTGATACACTCACAGTGAATAACCAAATGCCAGTCATTTTACAACATAAACATCAGCTGGAGGAATAGATGGAGAATCAAGTGAAAAATAGCTGTTTCACCAGAGCAAATATTTTGATCACAAAGATGTTACACGAACCACACAAATAGCAAAAGTAAGCATCCCCATTTGACAGACTATATGGATTGGCCAGAAAGCTCACAAGCTTCTACTTTTAGGTTCAATTTGGCACGCCGCTCTTCATAAGATGCTGTGGCACAATAAGGGTAAAGAATCAATAGAATGCCTTACATAGTTTTCCCACCCCAAAAAGAAAAGGACAAGGAAACAATACACGCGTCTCTCCCCCTCTGGCAAATGAAGTTGATGGGGGAAAATGAGCTTAAGTTTACAACGACAATCCAACTACATTGCAAGTCCCATAAAGCAAGCAACTATAAGCATAAGCTGGACCAGGTTCACAATGACACTAGTTTGTCCTAGTTCAAGAGTCCCAATGAAGCATTTTTTTTCCTCCCAGAAGAAACAGAATTCAAGTATAAAATAGCACTACACGTCAGAGCATGATGCACAATTTCAAGAGCAAAACAACATGAACTTCAGCAGTATAGGAGAACTTACGCTCAGTTGGGCGTGACATGAGAGAAATATGTGAGGCGGCCTTCTTTTTTCGGTGGGTACCTAATAAGCTCTGATCTGAGCAACCTGAAGATGTGTTTATTACTGTAAATAGCAAAGACATTAAAGTATCATATTGACATGGTTAAATCACAGCATCACTTCCTCCTACCATGTTCCTGAGGCAAGCAACTTAGAAGAGCCTCATGAGTCATTGCAGCTTGGAGTTCGTATGTTTGATAGGCTTCCTCCAAGTGCACATGTAATGCTTGCCGAGCATCTATTTTGAGATAACCAGCATCAAGAAGATTTTGAAAAAAGAAGATGCTAGCAAGCAAATGAACTAAGATGACTTAAAAGAAACACAAACGATAGATAAAAGTTCAAGCAAATCACCGTTTTTTTTTTCCAAGAAAGAAAATCTATGAGGAGCTGTGCCCAGAGGACATTATCAAAAGCATGAACGATTAACTAAGATGAATAGATTATGCTACTTAATGAAGCAAGTACCTGAGGAACAGATAAACCTGACACCTTGAAATTCACAAGATTGAAGAATTAATGGCATTTCTGGAGCCATGGTGTATTGCGGCTTTCTCGGTGTCCCATCAGTGTCCAATAAGGCATCTATCACCTATAGACACGAGAATCAAAAGATTATGTCTCCTAACCAGCCAATGAAGTAATTCGGCTTTGCAGCCAACTCTGCCAATGTAAATGCTCCTGTTCTCTGATTCCAACCTGAAGAGTTTCCAGGAAGGTTATGCTCTCGTCACATGCAAAGCAATTACATTCAGATGTATAGGAGAACTTTCTATATAACTAATCAATTTCTCAAACCAAAAACACTCCGTTTTTTTTTTCTCATGTGCCTTACTTCACCCAAAAGGCCTCAAAATTTTGAGTCTTGCAGCCTGGATCTGAACTCTAGCTCTCACATTTAGTAAGCCATGTCTCTTTTACAGCTTGTACATGGTCAAGCACGTGCATGCATTGCAAATTCGTGCCATAATTAAAGACATCAAGTACTGTCAATTGATCCACCGCTTCTTAGCTACCTTAAGCTAATGATTATCAGACACTTCATGGTCTTTAAATTCAGATGCTCGTCCAGAGCCAAAAAATCGGAGTTGACATTGCTGCTCTTTGGGAATTGGAAGTAGTGATGAGGAATGAAGACGGCAACCAAAATCTCATGGCTACGCTTGACACAGCAAATTGATAATGAGAAGTGACATACAAGGGAATGCATTTTGCATTCTTTTTCTGGAGCCTACAATTTGCAATAGCATGTTTCTTGCTCATGCCAACTTGTGTTAGCACAGCATTTGAACATCACATCTTTATTTTCCACATGCCAAACAATTGACTCACTAAAAAAAAAGGATTAGTTTGTGTCACTATATGGTTATGCAGATCGCACAATGTCCTCTCATATAAAGCCTTTTACCCGTCATGTCTTGTCCAATATTGATAGCCCCGCGCATTCCGGTGCTTTAACTCATAGTAATCGAACAAACTTAGAGTTATCATATCTCTCACCTAGTTCCTACGTTCAACTTATGGTAAACAAGACAGAGAATGGTAAAGTATCTAATAGTACGTACATTAGGAGATTCAAGACCTTGGCCAACCATAAACATCACAGCAACCATGCAACGAACTTGGTGCCACAAAAATGCACTGCCCTTAATTTTGAAACACCACAGTTCATTACTTTCTAACCTGCACAAAAAGAAGTTTATTAAAATCAGAAAAGACAACGCAAAGTAA
The DNA here is from genome assembly GCA_029784005.1 of Lenwebbia sp. NSW1173648. Taxonomy (NCBI): domain Eukaryota; kingdom Viridiplantae; phylum Streptophyta; class Magnoliopsida; order Myrtales; family Myrtaceae; genus Lenwebbia; species Lenwebbia sp. NSW1173648. The sequence continues at coordinate 23,560,557 of JARCGZ010000009.1, read as the reverse complement.
ATTGTTCTTACTAATTTAATAACTTGTACAAGAGAGAAACTAGCCAACATGAAAAGGCCTGTTTTTTCGCCTTGATTTCTCTTTCATTGTACCAAACAAGGAATAAAAATGCATCTTTTCTTTCCTTACAATGATCTAAAAAAAACATGTACCAGAACCAACCTCTTATCACAAGAAGAGAGTCCAAAGGATGTTATATGACGCCTGTAGTTGTGGACATTAAACGCATCCATCTTACAAAAATTTCTGAAATCATGATCCCCAACAAACTTTTGGCCTGCACTCTCCATTGCCTAGCATAATAACAAAAAAAGGACTTCTATCAAATGAAATGAAATAGTTACAATAACAAATTTGTTGTTTGAAAATCAGCAAAAACTTGTTTATGAAAGTCATAAACTAGAAAAATGAAGAGATACCCTAATATCCAAATTATCTCTCCAAAAGAAATATTTGTACTCCCTGCTCATACAGCTAAACCTGCAAGATATTGAGGAAGAGAGAATCGTGTGAAAAGGCAAACCCCACCTACGTTTCCGCAATCACTAATGTTATAAAATCAACAAATTGGAGGCACCTCTAACTCATTTTGTCAGTAGAAGCCCGTCGTATCGAATCAAAATAAAGTACACCATGAGAAGGAAAACAACCTTGCGCTAAAATCAATTGGAACAGGACACCAGCCAGTTACTCGGATATCTTTGGGTAAGACTCGATTCAACACTCTCACATAATCAATTTCCGCGTCTAAGACTGACATATAAGTGAAAGTAAGCATCATATTAAACATGATACATTTTTCATCGTAAATAATTTGTTGCAGAAAATCAAATAAAGTAAGAAACTGTCATGACTGCATAATCCCAACATATATGCACTCTCTTGAAGAATAACCCTGCTAAATGAATCACTTTTGTTGAGGAAAGCAGTGTGATGTCTATACTTTTGTATATGAATATATATATTTTACGCATACTTTATTGCCGTACCAGCAGTTTATTTCCATATGCAGCTTGGACATCAGCCTTGCCCAAAATACACTAATTTTTAGCAATTAATGTTTTTTTTTTTAGTATGAAGCAATTACATTGAGTCACGAGTTTCCAGCAAAGTTCCAAGTTCATCATTCGAAAGCAATTTAAAGAATTTATAGCGACAAAATAGAGCTCAAAACAATTAAGATCAGTCACTCAGTAAAAACAACATACCATCTCTCTCTGTAGAAAGTTCCCAACTGTTTGCGTCATCAGTGTTCTTAGGTCGCAAGTTTGATCGTAGAAACAGAGAAATGACCTGCTTCAGAAAGCAAACCATAGCCTACTTATGATGTACTTAAGAAAAGAAGCAACCTGGAGATACTTATCCACATGAATCACAAAAGAAAGAGCCAACAGCAGACATAATTATCCTAGGTAAAATGACAATTTATACTAGACACTTGTCTACGTCATACATCCTTCTTGTATCTTGTGGTGGCATCTATATCAACCTCTCAATCATCTTGCAAGAAGACTCCCAGCTATCAGAATGCTCGCTCTTTGTTACTTTCTCATCTCCAATTCACATCATTGCCTCTCTAAACCTGTTCACTTCAGAACTTGCACTCCGATTACAATATTCTATGACCGAATTAACACCCAATCTCAAATTCCTTGAGAAAATCGAGCTTCGCATATGCTCCTAACTGATTCTTATCCAGTAAGATTATAATCATGAAAGCACTCGTAAAAGGAATATCATCATGAATATTCACAGTAATCACATCTATCACGAGGACGGAACGATATGGTTCTTATGGGGAAAAACTCTGATAATTGCCGTTCTCCCCTACTTATGCCATAATCGCATTTTAGTCGTTATAAGTACTAAATAGTAAACATGCAACAAATGAGAATGTGCTTTTCTATAAAATATAAGGTGACTCGTGTTTTTGCAAGAAAATGCTCAGCATTTAATACAAGTTGAAACAAAGACCCACATTCTCTTTGCAAGGAAATGGTGATTGCATAGAAAAATGAAGGAAAAAGATAAATCCCAATCTAGCGCCTATGAACAAAATAACAATCTACTGATCCATCAAGAACTTAGAAGCAGTGTAGCAATTTTTTATGAACTTACTTGCCCAAAAGATGAAACTCCTTTGTCTGTTCTGCCACATCTTGAGTACTGTGACTTTTTCTTGTCACCAACTAAAAGCTTTGTCTTCTCAAGAGCTTTAAAAATTTCAGACTGCATGATACCAAAATCGGTATGATGGGATTCGGATCGAAATGGATCATGTGTTGTCCATCAAGAATGTCAAGAATGCCAACACAGAAAATTTGCAGATTTTAAATCGATAGCATCCATGATTCAAACATTCACATTGCACAATATTAAAAAGCTCTTTTCTGTGTATCTTTGATAATAAGAGGAAACTCAGTGACTTCGCGTGCATAAAACAAACTGATCTACTAGTGTACCTAAAGATATGTGTCCTTACTTGATTAACATCTTGCAAAGAAGGAGAACCCCTTTTTCTAGCACAAATTTCCATTAGGCCCAATGCTGAAAATAAACAGAAATTTTGAGGAGAAAATGGAATCTAGGGCCGGACCTCGACAGTTGGATCCAATTGTGCTTCAGAGGCAAAACCATAAAACCTGTAAAATAAAGCATAAGTGAAGCGATTTCATTGTGCCAAAGAAAAGACTACATTCAATGGCCTAAGGCACAACACATGCAGGATTCCATTGGTCTAGGAAATTAGTCAGACTTGCCATGTACTGTAACAGCAATTCAATTGCATATTTCACGAACACATCCACTACACATTTACTTGCGACGGATGCTGCAACTTAAAAGATTTCTGCAGTAACACCCTAGCATTTCATTTTTTTGGAACACGAATGCTTCCACAGCAGAAATTTCTTCAACTTATTAAACAGCTAAACTTTCACAATTTCCAGAGAATTCTATATTCCATGGTGCCACTTAAGAACAGACAAAACCAAGACCAAGAAAATGATATTATGCGGCACCGGATTAAGATTGTATTTATGATGCAACAGTTACATTGTATGACAACCAGTACAATGGCCACAATCTGTACCTTTGCCCAAAATACATCAATCTTAGAGCAACGTATCTCCTTGGATGGTGTTCGAGAATTCCTGTTTTGAAATCTGTATCAAGAGGTATCACAACATTCACTTTAATATGGCTGCACATTGAAAGAACTTCAGCCAAACAACATGCACATGTCTATGGAAACAGGGTTGTTAGAAAAAACTAACTCGAACCCACCCTATAAAACTTAGAATCAGAAACTATTGACATCATTGCTGCTATGATTATGTCTAGTTTTAGCGCTTAGGGTTGCTTGTTTTTCTTTAGACTGTTTGGAGTCAAAACGAACACAGACCATTATGCAACTCCAAGAAATTTCAGCACTACAGTATCCTATAACCTCTCAAGGCCACTTAATTATTGTTGGCTTTTGAACTTAAACCATTCCTCCTGTTCCTGAAACCTGACTGACCTCATCTGAAAAATCCTCAACTGGAATGAACTGGAAGAGCAATAAACATACAAGATGTCATGGTTCAGATTAAACATGCAATTAAAGCTCAGAAAGTTGCCCAGTAACACCTTTTTTCTTCCTAGTCTTCTTGTCCAAGTTCATCGATTTGCCAGTCCCATCGACCACACTGCCTCCATCTACGGCAGAACTAATCTCGTCTTCCATCTGCACAAAGTGAAGTAATAACCTCGAGTACATCAGATTCAGCGTGGAACATCACATTTGCTTATCATCTATATGCGTAGCCAATAACAAAGAAGAGCCAACCAAAAGATGCACGCATTCACTCAAATCACCGACAATAACGCATGCTCAACTCAAACGCGTGCTTGGCCTAACGCCAAAACCAGCTTGGGGCTACTCTAATGATATTTACATTCAATCAGAATGTTGCAAATGAAAGTGAAATCCTTTCGAAAAAACAAAAGGAAAATCGAGTTGGCTCACCTTTTGACCGCAAGATCTAGAGAGTTGAGAAGAAAGTCTTGCATTCTGCACCTCGAGCTCCTGAAATGCAATGCGCAAGTCGCGAAACCGACAAAGTTAGTGCGTGCAAAGAACACCGCCTAACGCACGCAAACGAACGGAGCGTAGCGAACGCAGCGGGCGCTCGGATGCACAGCTCATACAGGCATTCGAAACTCCCACATACATGTGAGTACGCACGCTTCGATCGAGTTAGCTTCAGCGAAAATAGCGATCGAATTCTCGGCAGAGAGAGAGAGAGAGAAGTACGTTGACTCTCGTCTGGAGAGAATCGATTTGGGAGCGAAGGGCGTCGACTGAATCAGTATCGGGCGAAGTAGACATTGCCTCTCCCGCTTCGCTTCGCTTCCCTCGTCTGCTCGCGCTCCTTCTCCAGCGAGGCTCTCTAGTAGGTTTGAGGAGGTTGGAGAAGATCCATGGCGGACTCAACACGAAAAATTAAATTAATTAAAATAAGGAGGTGGAAGAATAGAGAAATTATAAATACAATGCAATGAAGTGACGTTCATATTTTTCATATTTAAGGAATTTTCAGTCCTATTATTTTTATTTTGCCCTAAAAATTAATTAGTTGTTAAGAATATAATTGAGTCAAGTTACTCGGTAAATATTTCTAGCTTCACTATCGGTTTGATGATTACTCGTGCATCTTGATTTTGAATTTAGTCATACTATATCGGCTCGAGAACACTCAATTACCCGCCTCTTTCTTATATATAAGATTTAGGATGAGAAAAAACACTTTAAATCACTAAACCGACACCAACCAAATTGATTTTGAGCCAAATTGATCCGTGATATTTGATTTGATGTTTCGCAAAATATGAATAATTAAAAAAATATATATTCTCTAAAATGATCACTTGTATCACTTATAAAGATAAATGAACGATAATATTTTTATTATCTACAAAAATATTTAGATATAAATTATTTTCAATAATCAAATAATTGTTTATGGACTAATAATTTTAAGTAATATAAATAATTATTTTCAGAAAAAAATATTTGCAAAATTATTCGATTTTTCCGAAATTAATGAAAGCTGGTTTATTTTTATTTTTTTCTAAATAAGGTGTAAATCGACCCGCTCTACGAGAGACTACTCTCTGCTTTTGATCATGACTAGCGCACACATAACCAATCTCAATTCTGATTGCGGTCGCCGCCGCGGCGCACGGTCCATCCTCCGGTGTCTCTACGACCGCCGCCCGGCTATTTGGTCGGATGAGATACGATGCTGAGTCACAGCATCGATTTGAGAGTGGTTTACGCAAGGTGGAGCAATCCGGAAACTGGCGAATCGGGTCAAAGAGAAAATGGGTGACGTGGACTCAGCCTGCCCACATCGTCGGCCTCTCTTCTGGACTTCCATAACCAACAAAGGTCATCAACTCTCTCTCTCTCTCTCTCTCTCTCTCTCTCTCTAGAAAGGAGAGTTTGGTTCTACCCAGTTTAAGTCGGGCTTCCAACTAGCGCTATCTATATATGTAGTTCCCTGTCATCGAGAATTCTGGTACAGCCATTGCGTGGCGATTACGGCTCTCTCCCCGTGTTTCTGATTCCTCTGTTCATGTCACTTGCAAGTGAAGTTTCGCCGGAGCAAGAACGACAAACTAAGCAAAATGGCGGGGTCGGCGGTCGTGACGGGTCTGAAAGCTCTCTTCCTGGTGTTGGGTTGCTTCATGGTGGCCACTCTCATCTACACCATCGCCGTCGATGGCCTCCCTTTTCGCTCTGACCTCCTCACTCCGTAACTCTCTCTCTCCCTCTTTCACTCTCTCGTGGTGTTTGTGGTGCCTTTGTTATGAATGCATTTCGGAACATGGAAAACATTTGCACGTCTAATTCGATGCCAACCTCGTTTACCAGTCCTTACTTCATCTTGGAGGACGAGGGGAAAAAAACCCAACTTTGCTCTTATGTTGTTTCCGGGACTAGGAGAGTTGGTCCTCTAGTCTACTGAACCCAAAAGCATGTGTGTAATTTGAGAGATTTACCAATGTGATATGAAATATTAGGAGGTCACCTTTCGTGAAGAGGGGAAGTGCAGGGACTTATCGAACCGGACTGCTTTTGCTAATCTGTCTCATGCGGGACATGTGGTCGTAACAGGCTGTTCTATATTGATATTACAAGAGACAGATATCTTGGGTTTAATCCTGGAGAGAACGACTTTTTGATGGTTGGTCCGGACAAATATTTAGTCCTTGCATATTTTGGTCACAACTCAAATTATTGATCACTCGATCATGCGAAATCTTTCTTTACTGCATCATACCAACACGAAACGTGGATTATTAATAAATTTTTACCGGCTACGTTGCAGGTGGATGGCAGCGACCTTGGTTGACTACTATATAAACGTTGTTCCGCTTGCGGTATGAACAAATTACTTCTCTTGGGTATTACAGATTACAACTCTTTTCGCAACTTCATCATTTGATAAGTTTGAAAACCATCTGAAATATAACACCATATAAGAAAGCTGAATGTGGTTAAGTACACTACTACAACTAAGTAAGTGCAGTAATGTTCAGGTAATGCAGTTTCCTTTCACATTTAACAATTTTTCAGCTTCTAGGAATTTATATATAAAAAAAAACCAAAACATGGTACCTGATGTGTTTGGCAGTAGTTCTTTCCAGTTTTAACTGACAAGTAGTAGCTTTTCACCGGAGCAATCAGACTAGTTTATGTATGTTGGAAAATTGACTCAAAATCGTGTGAAGCTGAAAGCTGACATTCCAATAATGCCTTAAAAGGAACTGGCGATTGCGCGCATTCAATCTACTTCCACGTCAATACAAGATGATATATTTCATTTGTTGTTGAAGCTTTTTTGTGATGGAGTTATGTGAAAAATTTGCGGTGCATGCTTACACTTAATATGTCTTCAGGCTTGGGTTTGGTACAAGGAATCGAACTTTTTTAGTGCTTTACTTTGGACAGTGCTTCTTATCTGCCTAGGCAGGTATGACTTAAGTTCTCTCAACAGGAATTCTGCTTCTTATTTTGTAGTTGTGAGCTACACAAAAGCCGCTTTGAATTGTTTTAACAGGCTAAAATGCTTTCATTTGATTTCCCAGCTGACATTTATGTGCATTATGATGCGATTCTTATCTCAGTGTCACAACGTGCTCCTACATTCTTTTGCAATTTCTCAAGCTCTCACCTCAAGAATCTTCACAAGATCCCATCTACCATGTTCTGCTGCAGCATTCTAGCAAGTATGTTTACACGCCATTTTATGTATGAGTATATCATTGTTGTTTCTACTGGATTTTGGAGTTGCACCTATAAAGTACTTTATGGAGACATTATGAGATCATGGTTTCGCCGGATTATGGCAAAGGAAAAATTTTCTGCTCCGGAGTTATAAATCTTAGAGTCTTTCAGATGTTGTTTATGATGCTCCTGGGGTTGGCGGGCTCAGGGTCGGCGAACTCAGAATGGGCTGAAAATTGGTCGGCTGCATGGAAACTGGCTGCTGATCAATACTCACTGCTACACCGTGACTGACGTCGTTTTTTCGCGTTTCGTTAACGTTTTCATGGGTTTTTAGGCAGTTTTTGTTTTTCTAGGGCATTTTATTCTTTTTGCGTTTTCTGTTTTAATTAGGGTTAACACCGTATATAAAGGTGTTTAAGATTTCGAGTTATGGCAGACTTTTGATATTGAATTTGAGTAATCGAAATTAAGAGGACAGATTGTTCTTCGTTATCAGTTCGATTCTTCTGTTTAGTCAGTTTTCTGCTGCGTTTCGGCATCAGTTTAGGTTGTTCTGCATATTCAGTTTTAACAACGGTTCACTAATGTGCCCAACCATTCCAAAATCATGCTTTCAATTTTAAGCTGCAGTCTCTTTCTTGTGCTTTACAGCAAATGGAAAGTTTCAATGTGCTAATTCTGTCATTTTCGATTATGATTTTGGATGCTGGAATACCTTTTTATCCGCGCAATTTCTTTCTTCAGGGATGGCGTGGAACAGAAGCAGCAGCATTTTCCTGTTATGATTGCAAGAATCACTTTCATTGCTTTGGGTGGTTTGATGCTGGTGACTCTTCTCTACACTATCTTCACCAATGGTAGTCCTTTCCGGAAAGAACTTTTGACTCCGTAAGTTAATTGCTTTTGTCTTCAATGGGTCTTTGTCATTTGGCTTCCTAACATTTGGCGTTATGTTGGAGAAGATGAGGATAGGTTGTTTTTTTATTTGGTCATGGTGTACTATGAGGAGTACACATAGGATTATAATAAATGCCCATGCATATTTTTCTATTCATGTGTCTTGAAAACTGGTTAGGGATTTGGCAGTTTTTGGTTTAAGTACCTTTTGTTGCATTAGTGTTCTTACTTATTCAACTGCTAGGAGCCGGCATTTTTTCCCCTTGTATCTACAGTGCATAAATCATCTGGATCTTTAGAGGGAAGCGACATGTCTTGGATGCTGGTTTGAATCTTAAGAATACCAATGTTCATGAGAAATAATTGTTGTGTTTTAGGACTAGATATGTGAGTTGTGTGTAGGAAGAGTTTGCTGATTTTAAGATGTACCTATGACCCTTACCAATACGTTCCCTGCTTCTCTTTTTGTCTAGTGGTGTGCCGTGCCCTGTGTATGCCAAATAGTATAATTGTCATTAGGAGCTTCTCTCGATTAACGAGAACCATACACTCCTTTGGGGTATTAAATTGACGCTTTAAGTATGAAGGTTTCTATGCTTGTCTTTCTGAAGTTTTATTCTTCAATCATGAGGTCATCCAATTTAAGTGGTTCCCCATGCCAGGACTGTACTTTTCTTTTTTAAATTAGGAGGGGGGCGTACTTTTTTCATTCGCATCTGAGTCAGTGTCTTAACATGTAAGCATATTAGTGTCTGTCCTCTGTGAATGTTCTGAATGGTGCTATCAATTTGCAGGTGGATGACAGCGACGCTAATTGACTTCTACATCAATGTTGTCGCTCTTTCTGTATGTCTCTAATGCTTCTGTTGGCTAACATTGGTGCATACAATTTTAACTCATCGGATAGAACAGAGGACATGCATAAACAGGACTGTGTGTGTGGTAGAAATGGATAAAGGATTGTGAAGTGATATCAGATGGTTTCATTAACAACAAGCAGAAGCTATGCAACATCTTAGTTAGTGGATAATCAACTTCAGAGTTTATGCTTCATAAGCTTATGGAACCATTGCTGCAATCATGCCTATTAGATCTGAGAGCAGCACCTTTGGTTTTAGACGCCCACAAATGGGAGTTCTTGTTTGATGGCTACTGATTGGTGATGAGACAATTGTCTTGTTTTCCCCTGCATAACTCACGTCTATTTCGATCTCATGGTCTTACAGGTTTGGGTTGCTTATAAGGAATCAAGTTGGCTTAGCGCATTTGTGTGGATCGTTCTCTTGATATGCTTTGGCAGGTAATATATCCATATTCACAAAGTTTCTGTTACTGCTATGAGCCTTGCTCAGACAATCGAATTGACCGGTTAACAAGCATTAGAGAGAACTTTAAAGTTATCGGATGATTATTGATCATATTATGTGGTGGTACTTGATTGTCTTTATTTATCGTTTATACACCTATGATCAATGACAAAGACCATGGAGGGAGAGCACATGAATATAAAGAGCTTTTAGGACCCATTGTCAACCGATGTGAGACATACTTCAACACTCCGTCTCACGTGCAAGACGGATTACGAGCGGCACGTGAAATTTTGACTACGCACATTCACGTGGAATTTTGACCACGCACATTCGCGAAAGGGATAACTTTGCTCTGATACCATGTGTGAAAATCCAAAAGCTTACGCTGATAGGTGGAGGGAGAGCACATGAATATAAAGAGCATTTAGGACCCATTGTCAATCGATGTGGGACATACTTCAACACTTCCAGATTTCTATTGTAGGCCATTGATCCTGTATCCATACCTAAGCTTCAAAAGTCCTACTTTATCCTTCCCTCTTGCATCACATAGGGCAAGCAACAGGCTCTACTCGATATAACGAACTCTCATAGGCTTTGTTTAATTTGTGATATGATCTTCCTGGCCAAATGCTTAGTCTAATGCAAGCTGTGTATGAAATTGTCTATATGTTTCCACATGACAAATTGAATTGGAAGGGGGATTTTGAGAACTTAAACATGCCATTCAGCCTCTTGGTGCTTGCATGGACACCCTGCTTGGACCTTGTTAGCAAGACCTTGGGCAATATGCCAAAACCTGAAAATGGCATCTGCCATGATCATAGTCCCTTGTTTTCTTGCAAAATGGACATACGAGTGCTCATTGTTTATAATGGACTATTTGGAAATCGTCTGAGATGCTCAAGCTATCTATTGTGTTTTCAATTCGTAGGATGTCAAATGAACCTTTTTTCAGTGAGTCACTGACTTTGTTTAATGTCTCTTGTGCAGTATTAGTACATGTGCCTACATAGTACGAGAACTCTTCCAGCTTTCTTCCCAGGATCCACTCTACTTCGTCTTGTTTAACAGTGGTTATAGGTATGTCAAATTGTCTCTGGGTTTAGATTTCAGTTCTGTCAGTGCTAGTAGGGAATTGTATTCTCCTGTCCAAAGATACGATTCTCCAGAATGAGTTGCCATTGATATCTATCTGATTATCTCCAAATGTTTGGGGAAAAAGCTTCCAGGAAACTTTTCTTTGGTATTATGGGAGAGCGCAGCTTCTTTTTAACTTTCAAGAACGAAATAACTGAAGGAGTTGTGAGAAACGTACTTTGGCCAAAAGCAAAAATATTTAAGTAACTTGAGCTATATTGGGATCCCTTTACCTCAGCCTTTGGTCATATCATATGGGGTGAACAACTGGAATTGCCTTTTGGTTTGCCAGCATTGGCACTCCTAACTCTCCATGCTTGGTTTCTCTTTTTATTCATACTGTTAATTAAGTTTCATGCTAATCATGCAGGCATCCATGATGTATTCTCTGGTCACTCCTGCTTTTATGTAGTTTGCCATCAACTACTAGACTATAGTTTTGATTGCTAAAAGGAAGACATGATGAGCATGATGCACAGATTATTCAGACGCAAACAAGACTTTGTTTATTCCCCCCGATAATTTCTGAGGATGACAGCACAGAAGAAAGCTGAAAACTGTGATTTCTGCCATACCAGTGATAATTGCTTTGTCATACCATATTTGTCCAATGTAATATGGAAGAACATGCTTATCTTACATATCATTACTACTGAGTTTTCATGCTTTGTCTCGTTTTGGGTAATAGATCTCAGCATAGTTGAGGTTTAGCCAACTAACTGGCACGGTATGGTCAATATATTCGATAGTGCTTTTTTTGCTATTTTCTCCTAAGGAATGAGGTGATTCAATTGGAAATGCTAGGGCAAAAATCTGGTATGAGAGAACTTCGGCATGAAACATGGTATGGTCAATATATTCGATAGTGCTTTTTTTGCTATTTTCTCCTGAGGAATGAGGTGATTCAATTGGAAATGTTAGGGCAGAAATCTGGTATGAGAGAACTTCAGCATGAAACATGGTATGGTCAATATATTCGATAGTGCTTTTTTTGCTATTTTCTCCTGAGGAATGAGGTGATTCAATTGGAAATGCTAGGGCAGAAATCTGGTATGAGAGAACTTCGGCATGAAAAGGCGCAAGAATGAGTGTCGAGTGAAGTACTTGTGGAATTCATGTTGAAGACAGTTTGGCCAGAGGCAGAGCCAAAAGATCCCATTTCTTACTGGAAAGTTTTCTTGCTGTATTGTTCGACAGCGTTTGCATAGCAATGATTCATTTGAAAAACACCGATGATGTGAATATTCTTTACACAAATATCTTTGAACGGGAATGTCCTCTACTAATGGATTGAATGTGGTTGCCAAGAAATAGCAAGTCTTTGTCATTGCTTAAATCCTGCTTGAGTAACATCTTTTTACACCAAAAGTATTTAAAGCGGTAGGAGCACTGTGCAATCGGCAAGGATCATCCCAAGATGAACTCCGAGAGAAGACACGGCCCCTTTTTGTACGAATGGGAACGTACATTGTTCTGCTTATTCTTAACCCCGAGCGATCAATCAACCTGCTCGTAAACCAGCGCCGGAGTAGCTCCCAAATGGATCGGTTCTGCCCACACTTTCTGGTTCTTTGGAAATAATCACGAGCCAAGTTTTGAACTTGGGATGGACAAAGAATGGCTGTTCATCAAACAAAGGGAAATTTTCAAATAAGAGGACGAAGTATCCTCATTTTTTTTCAAATATGGGTCTCAAGTGGACATTGTTTAGAACAAAGGTCTGAAGTGGTCAAATCGTCTCGAATAAGGGTCTGAAGTGGCCAAATCTTCTCAAAAAAGGACTTTTGGCCGGCCGGCGAGCACGTGACTATTTGGGCCTTCGTAGAAAGGGTATTTTAGTCAAAAAAATTATAAGTATATTTTAAAAAAAATTTAATTCTTTTTTACTTTTCTTTTCTTTCCTTTTTTTTTCTTTTTTCTTTTTTCCTCTTCCCTCCCTGGCCATCGCTGGACCTCGCCTAGGCTGGGCGGGTGAGGGCGACCCTTGCCAGATCCAGCGAGGGCAACCCTCGCCCTGCCAGAGGCCGACGCGGAGGGAAGAGGAAAAAAGAAAAAAACAGAAAGAGGAAAAAGAAAAAAAAATTCCAAAAAAGTAAAAGGAAGAAAATACCATTGGGCCGGTGAGGTCAAGCCCTTTTATAAGATTAATATGGCCAATTCAATCCCTTATTTGAAATAATATCTACTTCAGGCCCTTATTTGAAATTTTTCCTCAAACAAATGAATGAAGTAACGCTTTGAATGGAATTGGAAAACAAAGGATTTGAAGGAACGGATGGTTTTGGACTTTCATCGATCATAGTATTGCCATTATTGTACTGATAGTAATAGCATCACTCCAGTACATCTTGCATTCATCTGGCGAAATAGAAGGCCTTTTAGGGTGCGTTTGGTTTAGCTTTCTCAAAGCCCATTGGGAAAAATATGGGGCGTTTGGCAATCATTCCCAAGGGGCTTTGAGATGAAAGCTAGACTTGGGAAGACTGAAAGCTTAATGCTGACTAGCATTGAGCTTTCAGCATTTGGCAAAATGTTGGCCTAGGGTATTTTCTTCCAAAACTATCCTCACCAACTCTTTTAAATTCCAATTTTGCCCCTCATCTTCTTTGCTAAAAAATTTTAAAAAAAGGAAAATCAAAGCTTAGGGCTAAGGTCGCCGGCGAACTAGATTTGGCGCCGACAGTCGTCGGGTGACCCCCGGCGAGGGTCACTTGGGTGTCGCGACCTCAGGCCTCGTCGCCGGGGTCACGTGACCCAAGCGATGGCCACCTGGGCTTGCACGGCTCAGGCGACCATCGTCGAGGGGTCACGCGACCTAGGGAAGCCCTCGTCAGGGGTCACCCGACGGTGCCAGATTTGGCTCGCCGGCGCCCTTAGCCCTTGGTTTGATTTTCCTTTTTTTTTTCATTTAAAAAAGAAACATTATTGGAAAGCCCCTATGCAAATTTTTTTACCAAAAACTAGTTAGTCCAAAGTTGCTTTTCAAAACATTTTTACCAAACGTCATTTGTATTTTCCCAAAGCCCCTTAGGCTAAAGGTAGTTGCATTTTTCCAAAGTCCATTTCAAAAGCGGAATCAAACTCACCCCTTAGTTGGGCAGTATAAAGCTGAAAATTCCAGGCCAAAACTCTATTGTGAGTAGTCTGAGAGTTTGGACTGGGGATGCATATTTATATCATTCAAATGGATTCGAGCACGGTAGTTCCGTATGACTACTGCGACGGCACTCTAATATAATCTTATTAATCAGAAGTGTAAACAAAAAAAAAATATATGGAATACCATATATGCTGGTTGGTTCATACGTCTGATTGATCCAATTAGACAGATGAAGTAGCATCCGGTTTTCGCAATCGAAGCGAAGAATCTTTACAGGGGGGCATGTAGGGAGGGGGTGCCCTGATGCTAGTCTCAGGCGTCCCGCCGTTCTTCACGATGAACACGGTGGTCATTCCCCAACTGTAGTGTCGATCCAGATGACAGTGCCATAACCATACTCCTGGTGTCAGGAAGCAGTTGTTAGACACAGAACGTCAGAAAACACAGATTCATTTCAACCGAGATTCGTTCAGTAAAATAAGACAGAAGTTGGTTTTCAAATGAGTTGCTCTGAAATGACTAGGTAATAATAACTGCATGACCGAAGCGCGAAGGCAAGTACCAGGATTACTGGCTCGGAATCTGATGGCGGCCCATCCTTTTTTAGGCAGCGAAACGGTATTCAGTTCGGGAGGATCGACCAGATTGTAACCCTCGGGGTCCGTCTCGTTGTCAAAGTCCCCATAGCCGGCTCCGACGACATAAAAGGCATACCCGTGCAAATGCATCGGGTGATCCTCCGATGCATCCATAACATTGGTTCCTTGGAAAACGATCTCCACTTCTTCATTGTAGTTTAGCATCTTGACTTTGGTCCCTTGTAGTGCCAACTCATAATCATCCGGAACATCGTCTGATGTAAAGTTGAAAAACTTTTCCGGCCAATCTGGAAAATCCGTTGTGAAATAACCGCTCAAGTTCCTGTTATGGACATTCATCTGTGAGTTGAGTCCAACGATGATCACAATAAATTCGATACTGTACATGAATATTTCTGTGGCTTAACATTCCTGTCCTAAAATTGTAGTTCTAAAAATTGAACAAGCTCATCAACAAAATGTACAAAGGAATGATTGACGAATACCTGTAGTAAGCCATTAGCACATCGGTTGTTGGGTTTACCCAACTAACATTGTTTAAGCTTGATGCAAGGCCGGTTTTCGTGTTCGAACCGTTGACAAACTCAACTTCGCCCATGGAAGCCGTGATATACATGTAGGTAGTTATATTTCTGGGGACGTCAACAGGGTATTCTTCATTTGCTAAGCTCCTGATGTGACTCATGAAGTTTATTGCAGATTTATAGTCATAATAGATCGGTAGTGTGTCGGGAAAGAAAGGAGCTGATGAATCGGTGTAGTTGCCGGTGTACTGAAGAATCGCAGTGGCATTCACTTTGTCATAATCCGTGACGTCTGGCTTAACACTGTCGTACTGTCTAGTTGCCATGTAGTATCGACCGAGAGATTGGTTCGCAGTGACTAGTATATCCATGGTTTGCCCTGGGGCAATCATCACAAAACTCGTGACAACTGGCTTTATGTAGGCCCCGTCCATCCCGACGACAGTGAAATTATGTTGTCCGATGGCGAAGAACATCTCTGCATTCATCACTGCATTGACCAGACGAAGAAGGTACCTTTTCCCATGATCGACTGACCAGCGATAGGTGAAATCTGCAATCAAAAGCTCCGTAAATGGCAAGACATAAAGTAACATTTCCGTTCGGAAACGCCCATGCAACAGTATGTCATATGCTTTCGTGGCATTGTAACACAATATAAGTCGGGTTCCTTTCTCTAGTTGAGCGAATTCCACTGATTCTACATTCCCGGAATAGGTCAAATGCACATCAAAGCAAGTGAATGAACTCCAACTTAGCGACCGTCAGTAAGTTGTGCAAATGAATTGCGCAGTTGTTTTCTGTCTGTCTCGTGTAGCGGTGGCTTACCTTTAGAACATTCGCAGAAGTCTCCTGGTTGGCCGTTGATAATATATGCATCCGAGCGAGGAGTGTCTGAACCGGCATTCAGGTCCTCCTCAACTTCCTTGTTCACATCTCCTTCGTACCAAGACCCTATGAATAGGCAAGTAACATAGAATTTATGCGATCATAAGGAGAGACCAACAAAATGGAATATGCAATCACTGTGGAGCAAGAGAAACAAGGAGGAGTGACAGAAGGAAAGGAAGTATGTAATCCTGAAATTTCATGTCTTGGCATGTTTGACAGAAGAAAACATAGTATACATGTCCCAGCTTCCTTGTGGTGCAAGTTCAGACTGAACAGAGATGCACGAAACGTGAACGAATAAAAGCGACAAGAGCGATGCAAGCAACCCCTGAAATTTCATGGCTGTTTCACAATGCTTTTCTTCTCTTTCTTGTCCATGAAACATTATATTGTCCTTGTCCTAGACCCCAATCATATTGACAATATGACAGAAACCATAACAGATACTCACTTAATTCTTTTGAATCCGTCCCTGAAACTTCAAATTGAAACTTATGATTCATGAAGTAGCAACAGATAAAAACAGACAAGAGAAACAAATCTTTCTGATCAGAAAAGACTGAATAAGGAGGTCATGATGATTCCCTACCTAGTACTACCACTTCTTCACCATCTGGTTCCTCAAAAGGGTAAGTTGTGCCCTCCTTAGGGTATATGACAATGGCCCCATGAACTCCGGCTCGGGTCCAGTCACTGTGAGCGTGCCACCAAAGCGTGCCCTCTTCTTTCGAAAATATGACCTCATAAGTAAAGTTCATCCCGGGTTCGATCGGGCACTGTGTTACGTATTCTGGACCATCTGACCATGGATTTCTTGGCTGCTTTACGCCGTGCCTGCAAGTTTTGCAACAAATGGAGAAATTTTCCAAAACTGGCGACTCCTGAATACGTCTGAAGATTAACTCAAAGCCTGCAATGCATTTTTTTTTTCTTTTGCAAATCGAAGTGATTCTCAAGATCCTTTCTTCTTGAGGAGACAACCAATTGCCACCACCAATTATGGAACTTTGTTCGTAATATTTAGATATCTGATTCAAGCAACAAAACACAAATACAGAGGATATTATGTTCATGATGCACTTAACAAGTACCCATGACATTAATTTAGGATAACTAGAAGGCGTGTCTTAAAACTTGTCATTTAGAGCTTGCATGGCAACGATTCTGATCAGAAAAGTGATTCTGATTAGAATTGATTTTTCTGATTCTGTTCCTGAAACAGAAACGCATTTGGTAACTGCACAAAATTTTTGTTCCCGAAAATAATTTCTCTTCCCAATTTCTGTCATTTAAGTCAAATAATTACGTAGTTACTTTGTGAAATTTCATCATACATTTCGAATTAATTGAAAATTAATTCATATTGATTGTCTTATGTAACATATTGCATATTACAAATAACATTTTTTCGTGCTATTCCGTCTAATTGTCGTGTCATAACGAGTCATTTTAAGCTTAAAAAAGGAGAGATCATATTGGGTTAGTGTGTGATTTCAGATTAACTCGAGCCCTCCCAAGCCTATACTAAAGCGCAACGAGGGAATATCAAATTCGATCTTAGTGTGTTCGGTGGCATGTGTATGTGTACATGAAAATGGAGTCGCCACCAGTCCTTGAGGAAGGTAGACCGGAACCTTATTGAACGGTCGGGATAAACCGTTTGATTCTACGCAACTAGAGAAATCTAGGGTCCGGGGACTTGGTTACGTCGGTGTTTCCACCGACACCCTTTCAGCACCGAAGTTAGTGTTTTCTAAACATGTTTCATGCAAATTTTCAATTTATTTTCAAACTTATGAGGTAAGCTAATGCTAAGTATTCACGCAGATTGTTTTTGTCTTTTTCCAAATTTTCTAAAACTAGACTAAGTCTAAAGTACCTAAACCTAGGGAAATCATAATCAATGAAATCAAGTGCGCAATCAAGGAATCGTGGCAATGATATATCGCATCATAAAATCCTAATGAAGCCCTAAGGGCTTAAAAAAAAATGTGGTTCAAGTTTAATTTCAAAAGTATTTATGATTTTCCTAAAAAAGAACAAAATCTAGGGAATCTAGGCCCAAATTTATGAAAATGAGGTCAAACTAGCCTAATCTAAACTTCTTCTATTTTTAGGGATTTTCTAAAATTTTCTGATTTTTTAGAAATTTTTCCATTTTTTTAGATTATTTTTATTTTTTATTTTATTTTTTACTATTTTATGTATTTTTCTTTGAAAATGAGACCTCGTTCTATTTTAGGTCGAGGGAAAAGTGATGAAAGAATTGAAGATGTGAAACTTCATTTTCTTTTGTTATTCTTAAAAATGATTCCTTTTTCTAGAAATAACTTTTTTTGTTCATGTTTTTGCTCCAAAACTGTTCCCGAGAATAGAATCAGAGAACCAGAATCGTTGCCATGCAGGCCCTTAGTGTACTTAATTACTAAAACTTTCATTTCGTTCATTAAAGTTCTAAACTTTCAACTCGGATGCACTTTATGTCATTCCTGCCATTAATAGAAAGACTCAAAACGGCAGTTACAAGTTTTAGGGTTTAAATGCACGAAATAGAAATAAAAATTTTAGGACTTAGTTGACAAGTTTTGGTATTTGCATTGAAATTATCCCTATATATACTAGTTCGAACATAGTGGAAGACTTAAAACTTGTGTTAATCCGTTACTTTAGCTCTAAATTTTGGGTCATTTAATTTCTAAAAGTTGTCATAATTAGTCTTATAATCAACTCCGTCTCCTTTTAGGGGAAGGAAGTCTGAGTTGACATTTTGTATTTTTTTTCTTCATTAACATGGTTGTTGGTTAAATGGCAGAGCTTCTTAAAGTCCAAAATAATATCGTTTATTGCAAAACAGCTCTGCGTTTGTGTTAATCTTTTCTTTTATGGATTATATAAAATTGAAAATGGCTAAATGAACAAAATTAGTGGAAATTCAATGAAAAAGGGGTGGGGAATCATAAGGGAGCGACGAGGGAGGAACAGTGTTGGCCGCCGCTGCTGCGCCAAGGCCACCACGGCCACGAAGCGAGGGCCCTTGCCCATGGCAAGAGCAGCGATCCTTATCACTGGCCCAGCGATGGTTGGCCGCCCTTGTCGGCGACAAAGGGGCACGGCGCCAGGCGCCAGGCCCCCTCACTCCCTATTCCTTTCTCTCTATTTTTGCCCTTTTTTTATTTATGGATTTTAGTCTTTTCCATAATTTTTTAGTTTTTATATTGGTGTCACAACAGGTCCTCGTACAAAAAATAAAATAAAAGTTACTTTAAAAAGTCACATAGAATTTTTGTCCAAAAAAAATGACGAAGTTAATGAAAGGGTTAATTCGAAGGGTGGTGACAAAATTTAGGACTTTAATTACCCAAGAATAAAGTTTTAGAATTGAAGTGACGAGTCAGATACAAGTTTTAGAACTTCCGTCATCACATAAAAATTACACATCTCAATAAAACAATCAAACTTTATATAGAATATATACATTTTCCCGAGGGGACACTTGCTAAAAAAGTCTTTCAAATTGCAATTGAATTTCACTTTGGAAACACTACAAAGGAGACCTTAGAGTTATTGTTGTATTGCGATTTAGGCAGTGTCGGACAATCAATAGTATTAACCTCTCAAATATGTTATTCAAGAAAAAGATATAGACTTTTGATATTCTGCAATTTTACCAGAACTTTGTTAACGAATGCCTCTCACCTGTTAAATTACTAATTAAGAAAATTTTAAAGTGTGTTATGGGTAATTGTTACTTTGAAAAGGGAATTATTCCTCATTTAATATGCTTAACAAGTGTTGTAAGGGCATTTGTTAAATTGGCTCGTTATGATATGATTAAACCAAATAATCTCATTGCCAAAGAGGTTAAAAAGTCTCTCTCAGGACTGGCTACACCCGAACTCATATATTCCAATTCAAAAGGTAATCTCGTCGTCGTCGAAAATTACGACAGTCTTTTTCAGAGAAATAGATCAAAACTTCGTGAATCTAATTTTAGAACCGCTGTGGTGACATTTTGACCTTTTTAGTGCAAGTTTGCAAGAATTAGGATTTTGTTTCTGAAAATCCAGCTATGTGGAGACATCCTTAATTGGACAACCAGATTCTTGTGAGTAAATTGCAACTAACCTTCAACAAGAGGAGGAAGAAAATTGACCGGTGAGATAATGGCCAAGCAACACATTTGACCTGTTTTAAAATTGCCTAACTTAGAACTCTACCCCCCGGCCCCACCACTCCGTACTTGACACATGTTCCAATTCTCATTTGATTTTTATTAGCGGGTGCCGTAAGGCACCGGTTAAGTAACTAATTTGGAAATTTATAGTTTCCATTGTGATTGCAATTTCGCGATGTGATTTGATTATGTGATAGTCTTTAGGGTGCGTTTGATTCAGCTTTCCCAAAAGGTTTTTGACCTCTAAAGTCCTTTGAGAAAATACTGAGCTGTTTGGCAAGCCTTTTCAAGGGATATTTGACCAAATACCAGCCTTGAGAAGACTGAAAGCCCAGCATTGGGCTTTCAGCATTCTCGAAATGCTGAAGGCGCACTGATGAAAATTAGTTAGTTACCTATTTTGCCCTCAAAACCTTATTGAAAATCCATTTTTACCCATCTTTTAAAAGTGAAACCCTAGATTGTTGTTGCTCATCTTCTTCTTCAGGGTGGGGCCGGTGAAGGCCGCCTAGGTTGGGCCACCCCAGGCGGCCTCGTCCGACGGCTGTCGATTCCAGATCTGGCTGGCCGACCGGCGAAGGATTTTGATTTTTTTTTAAAAAGAAATAGAAAAAAAAATGCAGCCCAAAGCCCTTTGTAAATTTTTTTTTTTGCCAAACATTACTTAACCCAAAGTTACATTTCAAAGTATTTTTTTACCCAATACTAATTTTAATTCCCCAAATCTACTTGGGGTAAAGATATTTGTATTTGCTCAAAAGTCATTTCCAAAGTCGAACCAAACGCAATCTTAATATATTTAACCATTGTCTCGGAGACACTCGTTAGCCGGACCCTCTCACTTATTGTACCGTGATAACATGCTCGTGCTTTTTCTGTTTAAGGTGGTTTCGCGTTGGATCCATCCGTACCGTATCTTCTCCTTATTGTTTGGCGCGGGTCTCATATTCACAAGATGGACCTCACTCTGGCTATGAAAGGGTGTAGACGCGTTCGGGTGTGAAAAAACGCATAATATAACTTCACTTTCATTTGGAAAGGATGTTCAGGGAGAGAAAGAAAGAGATAGAGGTACCAGTGAATGGTGACTCCGTAGCCGCCGTGATTGTGGACATTGACGTAGACGGTGTCGCCTTTGTGAACGCGAATCGCCGGCCCGGGCAAGCTATCGTTCACGGTCAACATGCTCTTGGAGCTGCACAGCCTCGTGAAGTTGGTCTCTTTTAGCTACGACCAAGCCCAGAAAGAAAGAGTTAATGACAATATTCCGTGCCACTTCGATGCCGAGTTTGTAATGTAGCAGGGAATCTAGGCGGAGTTTCGAAACTCCATTACTTTTAATGCAGCAGCAGGAGATCGTTACCAGAAAGTTCATATAAAATGGAAAGAGCATAACATAACATAACCCAAGTACTGTCCGCCAGAAGAAAGCGAAAACGTGCAAAGAACAAGAACATTGTCTTCAATGCAAGAACTTACTATGAAGTCGTAGTAATGGACTTCGGCATGAGCGGAGGGAGAGAGAACGCAGCAACCCAGCAGCAGAATCAGCCCCGCCGACTCCAAGAACAACCACAATCTGCTGCCCATCCTCATCCGTCGGCGACGAAGGCGTCACAATCAATTCCCAGGTTTTTTTTTTTGTCCCCTGCGAGGATTTTGAACAATGCCCACGACTTCTGTAAATGCTCTCTCCTCCACCCTTTTTAACAGAGAGAGTTAATGCAGAAATTCACAGTCCTCTCGTCACTTCAATGCCGTCGGGAGGTCCGTGAGTGAAGCTCACATTGAGATTGACCGACCGTTCTGGTCTATTTAGTTAGGTCGCGTCCAAGAAGCGATGGCGACACAACCGAAAAGAACGAGAATGGTTGATGCGTGGGATTGCGATGAAGCGCGTAATCAGAGATGACTCTTATCACTCTGTAATTAAACTAATTGCGAAAGAGTGGAATAATAACATATAGATACACAATTTAAGATTATTTTTTTTTCCTGCCAAGCTGGAGCATTGCCTGCCTTGGGCCAGCCCGTCCCTCACCCGTGGCCGATTGCCGATGACCGGGCGAGGAAGAAGGAAAAAAAAAAAAAAAAGGAATGTGAAGGAGTGCCGGAAGAAAGAGAAAATCATTTTCCTTACTTTTGAAGGTGTTTTTTTCATCGACAAAAATTATTTTTCTTGATTAATTTATTTTCCGTGAAACAAACGCGGAAAAATCTAAAATAGCAGAGATCGTGAGTGATGCAAAGTGACAACCTCTCTGCAGCCTGAGCAAATAAATAAATAATCAACAACGAACTTGAATCGAGGAGGGAAAAATAAAAATAAAAGGAACCCATCACCAGACAGAAAATACACGTGCCGGTTAATAGTTTTCAGATGCTCCTCAAATTGATTATTCATCGACCGAGATTCCATAGCGGGATTCAATGGAAGGGTGACTTCATCTGCAAAAACAATCTATCTAACAAAAAACATCGCTACCGACAAAGATCCGACCATTAAATTACTACCAGGATGTCTCGCATTGCTACAAGGCTCACCTGGTCCGGAGCATAACTAAACCACTCTCCAAACCGAGGCATCTGGTCCAATCTTAGGTCGACCTCGAGAGTCTTCCGGGGCTATCTGGTGTCGAGTTTTCTTCTTCTGTGCGCCACCCGAGGGTGGTCTCCCCACGTGGCTCGGGAAGGTTCTCCAGTCCTCGGCCAGAACCTGCCGTTCCACCACAAATCTGGTCGCGGAGAAAGTCGGGCTAGAAAAAATATACGCTCCAGTTATCGATAGGTTCAGATACTATTGCCAACGTTGAGGGTGTTCAGAGCTCTTAGAAGGAGCCAAAAAATTATCAAAAAAATTTTAAATTTACTGTAATTATGTCTTTTCAATCGTAAATCTTTTTTTTGTCAATTGAATCTTAAATATATTGCATTTGAGCCAGTTCAGTTCATTCGGTTAACTTTGATCGGCCGGTGCTGACGTGCCCATTTTTAATAATATTTTAATATTTTTTTCAAGATTTTTATTTTCTGTGTATTTTTATTTTTATTTTTATTTTTATTTTTATTTTTTTTTATTTTTCTTTTCTTCTCCTTGCGACCAGCTAGAGGGAGAAGGAGAAGAAAAGAAAAAGACAAAGAAAAAATTAAAATAAAAAATTGAGAAATAAAATAAATTATTATTGAAATTGTGTCGGCATCGTCGACCAACGTCCACGTCAGCGCCAGTCGGTCAAAGTTGGCCTGATAGACTGAATTGGAACAAATGCAATAAGTTTAAATTTTTTTTGGTAATCTTCGTCGAAACTAAAGGTGAACACTGGTTGCACATTTAAGAACTCTCTCAAATGTCAAATCTCATGCATCAGTCACGATTTTTAGGGAAAATTTCAAATAAGGGTCCAAAGTGCCCTTATTTTCTCAAATAAGAGCCTGAAGTAGACCTTGTTTCAAATAATGGCCTAAAGTGCCATTATTGTGTCAAAGACATTATGTCAAAGAAGGGCATGAAGTGCACATTGTATCGAATAAGGGCCTAAAGTGACTATATTAGTCTCAAAAAAGGGCATGAGTCACTTTAGTTAGGGGCATTTTGGTCATTTAATATTTTATTTTATTATTTCCTTTTTCTATTTTTTAAGAGATTTTGAAAAAAAAAACAAAAAGTAAAAAAAAATAAAGAAACACAGGCGGGGTCGCCAGCGCCTCGGCGAGGGCCGGCGACCCTACCGCCCCACGGGCTATGGGGCTGCGGGAGGTCTACCTCCCGCCTGTGTTTTTCCTTCTTCTTTTTTTTTTTACTTTTTTTTAATTTAATTTAACAAAAAATTAGATTAAATTTACATTTTGACAAAAATGCCCTTGATCGGTTGGCCGGCGAAGTCAGGCCCTTATTTGAAACAACCATAGCCACTTCAAGCCTTTCTTTGAGACAATGATGGCACTTCATGCCCTTATTTGAAACAAAGTCCACTTCATGCCCTTATTTGAAAAAATGAGGACATTTGGGGCTCTTCTTTGGAATTTTCCCAGATTTTTATGCAGAGAGGGAGAAACCCATTATTATGTGTTGTAATAATTGCGAAAATTATGAATTTTTTATTTTTTTGGTCATAGCGAAGATTATGAATTTGAATCAGAGAATTTGTGGACTCTCTGGCAACACCCGGTATGACCATTCGATAAAACTCTCATTTTATAAGTTTTATGTTTTTTTTTGGTCGAACTCATTTTCTAAGTTTGAAATGTTAGGAAATCTATGCATTTGCACCAAAAGCTCTGATGTCTGCGTGATAAAATGTCACGTGAGTTGGATCCATTATGTGGGACATGATTGCATTAGCTCTATTATGCAAAAACTTGCTTTTTCGGCAATTATCTGAAAAAGGAAGTTTGCTTCTTTTTTTCCCTCATTCTCTGTCCTTATTATTTACTACATGATCATGATTGAGAATTCAACTGAGGGCGAGTGTTCGGATCTATTATGTAGCTCGATCTGCCTGGTTGGTCAAGGAAGGTTTTTTTCCAACCGTATGCCTTCGTTAATTTTCGGTTTTTCAAATGTATTTTGCCTTAAAATTGTTGGTGTTTTACCCAAATAAACTGGGTTTGAGACGTTTATGGAAGCGGATATTGGTAGAACTCCTTAAGGACGGCTAGGGAGAGTTTGGGAAAAGTTTATGAAATAACTTTGGGATTTGAGTGAAAGTTTCGAGCTTCAAAAAATAAGATTTGGGATCGAAGGGAAATGGATTTAAGAGTCTAAAATTGCTTTTCAAAGTTTTCCCAAACACAACATGAGCGGTTAATGCATATGGATTAGGCACACTATAAAAGATTCAATTCCTCATGATATCGATTGTCAGGTGCAAATGATCTTATGTTCGGGAGACTAATCTGGCTCGCATTTCACCTAGCTCGGGGATAAATACAGTACAAGTGCTATAACTTTCGTACGGCGCTTACTTGAGTGCCATAACTTTTTTTCCCGACTATTTAAGTGCCATAACTTCTAAAAAAACATTCACCTGAGTGCCATAACTTTCAATCAATCACTTAAGTGATCGCCGTACGAAAGTTATGACACTTATGGTGTCCTTAACCCATCTCCCGAGAAAACGAGAGTATTTCGTGAACAAGAATCTATTCATCTGAGCAGAGCTTCCTCATATATAAAAGGAGACGTTGAGAAACTTGAAACCGACATGAATATGAAATATACCGGCTTTTTTCAATACATTCTACAAAATTGTTGCAATGACATGAATTTTGACATCACATTTAAAACTCAAATATGACACGTGAACATGAAATGGTAATTTGGCAACCCGCCTGAGATGATACAGTTTTATACAGAATCCACAGAACTTACACTCGAATGCATCATAGCTAATGTAGAAAAATTTAACTTGCGATACAAAGAAGGAGCACCCAAATCGCTATCCATCATCACGTGCGAAGTGCTACGGATTTTACCTAATCTTCTGATGGAAACTAACGGACCTCGTCACGCGACGATCTTTGGATGGATCAGAATTTCAAATTCCGCGAACACCGTTGAAATGTCGCGGAGAGAGGACCTTTTCAATGGGATCTGTTGAGAACAGTTGGGAAGCGACCAGTAAGGAGCTTCGCACGCTGGAGCAGAACATGCATCCAATGGCTCGCGGAAGATCAGTAATTTCCAAGTATTTCCATCGGTCAATTCTCCATGACTGGATCCTTAACCATTGTCGTGGAAGACAACTTGGGATCAGCGTGTTGCACATGGAGAGCAGATGAAACGCACGAGATGAGCATCGTTTCGAGCCTTCAAAGGGTTCTGTTACCTTCGAATGGGAGGAGCAACTTCCCCTTGAAAAAATCACCAATGCCTGCTCAAAACGAACCCCGCTGAATTCAATCATTAAGGCTCTGTTTGTTTCGCAGAAAATGAGTTGTTTTTGAAAAATATTTTCCAAAAAGTCAATTTCCAGGAAAATGACTATATTTCCCGGTGTTTGGTTGAAATCTGAAAATGAGCTAGAAAATATTTTCCGTCGTTTGGTAAGAATTTTTATTTTATTTTATTTTTTTTCATATTTTTATTTAACATCTTATTTTTTAATTCGATTTTTTAAATATTTTTTATTTTTAGTATTATTTCTGATTTATTTATTTATTCTTTTCTTTTTTTCTTTTTTTTCCCTGGCCGGTCGCCGAACCTCGACGACCCGCCACAGGGAGGGCGGCGAGGCTCGAGCTAGTCGGAATCTAGCGAGCTTAAGCCTCGCCGCTGAGCTTGGCCGCGAGCTCGCCACTCTGGCAAGGCTCTGTTGTTCGGCTAAGTTCGTATAGAGAGACATGTGAATAAATGACTAACCTGCAGCCAATGCGAAGTAGAAATCAGAATATTAATCCGAGCCCAACGAATGTCATTGTGTCCTTAAGACGAATTTGCCCCCTCAATATGTACCCGAGGACGTCGAACAATTGTCTCCCAGGATAGAACGGATTGCGTTCCTTTGAAGCGGTACATCTTCAAAGGACTCCTTCGATGAGTAATAACTGGTAAAAAATATCAGTTTTGAAAGTGACGGTCGCTCTTTGTATTTATAGACAATGATGTGAAGAGTCGCGAAGCAGAACATGTCTATTGATGAAGGGATGCGAACAAAAACTGTTCTTGTTCTATTCGAATAAACATGTTCGTTCGCTCAACACTGAACAAACATATTTGTTCGGATGGAAAAGAATGTCCAAAAATTTCTGGACATATCCATTCAAATCGTGTCTCTTCAATTTAAAAAGAATAGAATAAAAATAAAATAAAATTGATGGAGTAGAATTAAATAAACGCACGGGCCCGGGCTAAACCGAACCGAACCGAGCAAGCCGGCCGGCCGACGGTGGCGCCCGCTCGTGGACCGAACCACCTTTGCGTAGGTCCTCCCCCGTCCACAAAAGTGCGGTGCCCCTTGGGGCCCAAATCCATTTGTGAAGTTCCAATATTTAAACATATCCACCATCTACTCTTTTTCCTATGTGGGACTCTCCATCCTTCATTTCTCATTCACTTTCCATGGGATTATACATCAAAATCCCAACAGGCTCGAGCTCGCCGGAATCTGGCGAGCTCGGCCTCAAGCGCATCCATTGCCTTCGGCAACATAGGCTCGCAACGATCGACTGCAGACGCCAGCAATCGGAGAATTTTTCAGTCGTGGCTGTGGCGACGGCGAAGGTCGTGACCTTGCGAGGCCGCGATGCGTGGAGGCTTCTGTTGCCGCCGACGAACATCCAATGGCGGCAAGGTTGAGAGGAAAGAGGGAGGTTGAAGACGATGGAAAAGAAAGAATAGGAAAACAGAGAAAATTAATATTTTAAAAAAATATTGGAAAAATAAAAATAAAAGGAAAAAAGAAGAAGAGATAAAAAGAAGAGATAAATAGAAAATAAAAGGAATGTAAAGGAATTGAGGAAGAAAGGATGAGGGGAAATATTTTTCTCTTCCTAAAAAGAGGAAAACATTTTCCCCACTGTTATAGGAGTTTTTTCTATGGGCGGAAAATGTTTTCCTGGACAAACTTATTTTTCGCTAATCAAAAGCCCGAAAAAAATACTTTCCTGGAAGTTATTTTTCGTGAAACAAGCGGAACCTAAAAAAGAGATAAGTGTACTGAAAGTCCTAAAATCTGTCACGAAAGTGCAATTGAATCCTAAAATTTCTCAAAGTGCAATCAAATTCTAAAATTTACCACGAAAGTGTAATCAAGTCATTACATTAACTCCGTCCAACATGACAAACGGACAATGTTGACAAGTTTTAGGACTTGAACCAACTTGACAAGTTTATGGAATTGATTGCACTTTTTGAAAGTTTTAGGATTCAATTGCACTTTTGTAACAAGTTTTAGGACTTGATTGCTCTTTTTGAAATTTTTTGGACTCAATTGCACTTTTATGACAAGTTGTAGGACTTGATTGCTATTTTTGAAATTTTTATGATGCAATTGCACTTTCGTGACAAGTTTTAAGACTTTCATTGCACTTATCTCTTAAAAATACCGTCATTCTTATACAATTATATTTATTTGTTTAGGTAAAACATTTATTCCTTCAATCATACAAGATTTTCTACAAAGTTTATAATTTTTAGGTTAATACCACAAAAACCTCAAACTGGTACATCTGTGACAATTTTACCTCAAAAAAAATTGACAACAAAAAATCTCAAACTGATACACCTGTAACGAATTTACCCTCTGTTAGTTTCAATTAAATTATATCATCAAATTATTGAATTGGATTATACATGGTAGTTGATGGGTATACCAATTTGGGGTTTTTACCCTTCGTTTGTCAAAGGTAGTTTGAGATTTTTCGTCGTATTAATACAATTTAACGGAAACTAAACAGATAATAAATTTATCACTAGTAAACCAGTTTGAGGTTTTTCGTTGTAAAAAAATTAGTTTGGATTAAATTTATCACGCGTGTATCAGTTTGGGCCTTTTCGTAGTATTAACCTTAATTCTTAAAGCACGCATCTTATTCCCGGATCTTGATAGATTCCGGTATACATGGAGAAAACAGTCAAATTTCTTGAATTTTTCAGTTTCTTTACTGACTGATGTTATTGGGTTGGATTGAATTTGGGTGGATCATAAATGAGTTCGACCCAAATCCACTCATTTAACTCACGTTGACAAATTTACTTGTTAAACAAATTGTATGATATATACCCAACCCAACCCAAATCCAACCCAAACCCACCACATAAGCTCAGCATATCTCCAAAGCTAAATCAATAGAAAAAAAAAATCTACAAAATAAAAGAAATTCAAGTTGCTCCACGCTCAACCCAGTGTAAACGCCGCCCTCGTGGAATCCCTCGGCGGCTGCTCGTCTCTCGCCGCCGAGGGTGAATACGTGGCTAGAGGTTGGAGGCTGGAGCCAAGATGGAGCATCAACGATGTGGCCGCGATCGAGGACAAGCCACTCTCGTTGCCTGAACCTAGGCCAGTATCCGTGGCGGTGAAGGGGGGAGGCTAAGGACTCTGCAACCGTTGTTGGTGAAGCTCAATCCCCCACCGGTTTTGGGAGTTGACATTGACGTCGGTCTTGAGGAGGTACTTCAGGCGATCGATGTCGCCAGCGCAAGAGGCCTCGAAGGGATCCTCTTGAGGTGACGGAGCGACCGAAGTCGGAGAGGTCGAGGTTGATGTCGTCCATGTCGAGGTCGAGCGTCCAAGGAGTTGTTTATTCTTTTTCTTGGGTGGATGTTAATGGTGGTATTTGGGTTTGAGGAGAGAGAAGGAAGAGGAGCATGCGAAGAAGGCGGAAGAAGGAAGAAGGGGGAAGGAGATTTTGGTCTTTTGGATTGGGAAAAAACCACAAAAAACCATAAACTATACCTTGGAGTGAGCAGTTTCAGGTTCCGTACAGGTTCCACTTGGAACGTGGAATCTACCCATCTATACAGGTTCCTCATTTTTTGGATCCTGAAACCTATTATGCATACCTTAAAACCTAGAACCTACCCTGTCACAAGTTCCAGGGTCGATTCCAGGTTCCACCCTAATTCCACATGTATTCTTAGTTGAACGATTATAGTGAATAATCACATTTAATGACCACCATCTGCTGCTAAAATCCACTGACCACAACTCATATTTAGACACGCGAAAAATATGAAACATTAACCAAGTAAAAGTCTCAATGATAAAGTGGTTCCGGATTACATACTCATCATCGAACACAATGGAATACCACGAGATGACGCGAAGACATATGCCAAAAAAAAATATATATAAAAACTTACTCTAGGTTTCAGGTTCCGATTCTAGGTTCCACCTATCTGGAACCTACCCGTCAGAACAGGTTCCGTAACTTTTGGAACCTGGAACCTACCCTCCATACCCTGAAACTTGGAACCGATCAATTTCCACCGGCCCGGTTCTCCAGGTTCCAAGTTCTACCCTGAAACCATGCTCACCCCTAACTATACCCATTGTGACACATTTATCTCAATTTTATTTTGCGACACCAAAAACTCCAAACTTGTATCCATGAACAAATTTACTAGTTTTATTGTGACACCAAAAACTCCAAACTTATACCGGTGTGATACATTCACCCCAAATTATTTTTTATGACACTAAAAACCCTAAATTTGTATCCACATGGATAAAAATTCATGGTTTTTATTGTCACGAGAAAAAATTTGGAGTAAATGTGTCACACGGGTATAAGTTTGGGATAAATGTATCACATAAGTACGACTTTGAAATTTTTTTATTCAAAAAAAAAATTGAGACAAATGTGTTACAGGATACATAATTTAAGATTTTTGATGGCTTTTTCCCTTTGGAATTAAGTAGAGTTATAAAAGGAATGGGATGTAAGATGAAAATGGGTTGGGAATGAGTGTATTCCCAACCCATTTAAAGCTATATATACTTAGGCCTTTATTTCTTAAACCCGTTTAAACCCGTTTTTTACATTTCAACCAACACATCTATGATTTGACCATAAAAAATGAGTTAAAGAATGGGTTTTGGACCCATTTTAACACCTCTAGTCTATAGTTTGAATAAGCAACTAACTTTCCCTCTCTATAACTAGCGATAGGCCTCTATTTCTTCGACCAAAAAAAAAAAACTAGCGACAGTCTATGTACCCCTGAAATAATCAATATTTGGAATGGCCAAGAAGCGACAGATGAATGGGAAAAACAAGATATGATGGTGACACGACAATATGAGAGTGAGCAAGTTTGATGTGCGAGAGCGAGAGTGAAGGGAGTGAAGCGGGGTCTTCCCCCCTTTTACCCGCGCAAAGCCTGCACTTGGGCAGGGGCCACATGGGCGAGAGGGCTAACCAAGAGAGAATGCAAGAGTTCAGCAACATGATGATGAACAACCGCGCATACTCTAAAAAGCTCCCATGTTTTTGTAAAAGCAATGACGTCAGGCCCACCCACACTTTCTCTCTCTCTCTATCCTCTTCTTTCTGAAAAACGAAAGTTTTCGCACAAAGTAGCACTGGTAGAATCTCCTCCAAGGAAGAATTATCAAGAGTGGGGTTGCCTCACCGCATGGACTCTTCTGGTAGAGTTTTCCGATGGCGTGTCGGAAAGGACAAGAGTCACTTCTTGCACCTTAAAATCTGGCAGTGACTTTGCCATCCTAAAGATGGAGGTGGTCTTGGTTTTAGGACCTTTAGACCAGTTTCGATGCCAGCTTCACTTTCAAAGTTGGCATGGACGTCGGTCTCTGATCAGAGGACACTTTAGGGCGACCTTGTGAGATTGAAATGCCTTAGAAACTCCAAGGCGGTCTCCGACAAACGCAGCCCCAACTTACGGGTCTCTCTGAATCAGTGAAACCTGTTTCAACAATATCTGGAAGAGCATAACTATAGCTTCGCTACAGTTGACCAACGGCGGCATATAACTAGGTTCTTCGTAGGCAGGCATAGAAATTCTACACGCATGCAGAAGACTAGCGCACTCCTGCAGGATATACATGACATTTGGACATGTATAAAAAAAAGATGCTCTGATTATTAACGGTGATGTATGGTTGAACATGATCTGGAACACACATGAAAAAAGATACACTGATTACATAAGGTGATGTATGGTTGGTTGATTTATGGGAGAGAGAATGATTAGGATGCCCGAGGGAAATTATCAGACTTGCAGAATGAAGCATCACATAAAATCTGGGTGAATATCTTCCTCTACCTTCTGATCGTTTGTTTTAGATTCCAAGACACCATTACTAAATCGATCCACATCATCTTTGTGCGTGCCTACCTGCAAGGTATCTTCATCTTGTGACATGTAATTGCTCCATTTGGTGGTACTCCTTGTGGCTGCAGTTGATTGACTGATCACTGGTTCATTGTCATTTTCTCTTTTGGAAATAGTCCAGCCGGAAGTCCTGAAACCTAACTCATCTTGGTTCTTCTTTGGCTCTTCATCTGCAAATAAAAACCAGATATGCTCAGGTTAGGAATTTGCCATGACTAGTCACCATACCTATTTTGGCTTCATCTTCCATTGTTCATGTAACAAGCTGAGGGTCATATGGCAGTCAAATTGGTTGTTTTTCATAATCCTAAAGGCATGGATGTTAGCAAATAGCACGGCCTGCTAACAATTTAAGTAGGCAAATGGCACTCGAGACTCCTCAACTAATTGAATCAGAAAAGGTATCCGGCTTCAGCAATTGTTTGAGCAAACTACGATTTGCTAACAAGAAAGTTGCTGATGCTGATTGACTTTGCATATTTGACAATACAGGGTAATCAATTACTATTATCATCCCCTTGATGATCAAATCAGGGCTTCACCCGGATCTGCACGGAGAATTGGACTCTGGATCGAAACAACTGCTAGAACGATTAACTTTCCTCAAATATCTTCACAAAATCATATGGCGAATTGTGTGTCTTCCTTATTAAAGTTCTGCAATCAAGATAAATGCAAAGCCAAATCTTACCAGGAAAAGTAATCTGTTTTCGGAAATTTCTCTTGGTGAACGATGGTGTAAAGAGCTTGTCGCCCTTTGAACCAGCCGATTGACAAGAGGAGTCCTTCAGTTTGGGCTTCTTGAGAATTTCTTTTGGAATTTCCGTCACAATCTTCATCCCCCCATCATCCTCTGCTCAGAAAATTCATCACGTGAGAGACGAGCAACAATACTACCCAACATCCAGCCCGTACTGTCCCAGAGTAATCACACTAAGACATGTCCAAACATCGCACTTCAACAGTTCAGGCAATCATGTCACTCTTGATTCTACATCAGAATTGAGATTATATGTTCTAAGGGATGCGAATGGCCTAATGGCCTCCTCTAAATAAATTCGAACCTTCTTCTTCGGCGCGCATTTCTCGTTCGACATCGAGATACTCGCTCCAATCGCTTCTCTTCAGCTTCTTCCAGTCACCACTGCCCGCACGATCGTGGACCGCTCCTCCTCCTCCTCCTTCGAGCGGTGGATCTAGGGCTTCGAGATCGGAGGACAGGCGCGACATGTTGAAGGACTGGACGAACTTGCGGACGTCCTTGGCCATGAAGCCCTGAGCGAAGACCTTCCTTACGGACTGCTTCTGGTTGCAGACGACGCACGTCCACTTGTTGCTGCTCTTCTTCTGCTGCTTCACCTGCCGATTCGACGACATTGGGACGACGCATTAGAGCTCCGAAAGAGAGAGACAGAGAGACAGAGGCAGAGACAGAGACCTGCATTGTGGAGCATTGGCAACATTGGACAGCGATGAAGATCGTCGTCGCCATAGCTGAGATCGCAGTCTTCCAGAGCAGCGAATTGATCTCGCCGGTATTTGGGGATTTCTCTATTCAAACTGAGAAATTGGATTTGGCGCCGAGCATTTTCGGACTTTTCTGGGCTTGGGCTTAACCAATTCTCTCATGAGTATCATTCTAACTCCTTTTCACTATAGAAAGGGGTGGGTTTGATCAGTTTAGACTAAGTCGAAAATAGTTTGACCTAAATTGACTAATTTAATTTGACCCATTTATATCTAATGCAAATTTAGTTACCCATACTCAAGTTAAATTGTTGCCTTCTTTTTAGCAACTTCTTTTTTTAGAATAGGCTGCTCCATGGACTGAGCTTAGGGCATCTCACCCAAAAAAAAAAAAAAAAAAAAGGAGCTTAGGGCTCAAGTTATGGATGGGACATGAAGGTAGTGGTGAAAATTTGGATTTCCCCATAAGTATAATTTGTCATGGTAGCGTGAAGTTGTGAGCCAGATTGTTGAAGCCTAACAATGGTGGAAGCGGAGAGAATGAAGGGAGAAGGTTGCGAGTCACGAAATTGAGAAGAGAAAGAAGAGACCGGTGAAGAAGGACCAAAGTGAGCTTGACCTATCTATTAGATGGGTTCGTAGTGGATATATAACAAACCCACTAAAACCCATTTGTTTTTTAGCTTTTAACTTTAAAACCCATTATGACTCATACTTTAAGTTTGTGGTGATCCATTTATGACACATTTAAATAAATGTATGTTAGAATATAGACTTGTGATCCATTTTGACAACCATACTTTTCCCCCATAATTTACAATAATTGTTCAGACTTTTAAAACACTGCGTAGAAAAATTTATTAATGTTAATTAATGTGTCAATATTTATGTATTTTAAAAGTTCAATTTTTTTTTAAAGAAAGTCACTGTGTAAGCACCTCAAAATTTGAACCATAAAGCCCACTCAATGCACCCCATACATGAAAGATGTTGTTTTTTTTTTTCCGCAGACAATTAGTCCTTTTTTTTTGGGTCGAAAAGACAATTAGTCTTCACATGGAATAAAAATTCAAGAAATTCAATCTCTTGATAATGCTAAATGAGGTGAATGCACATGAATTAATCATTGACTGCCACATAATGGAAAGCTGGTGTAAAGTGCACGGTCTAATCAAATTGAATGAGTACAACGATACTTCATTTCGATTAAAATCAATTATGCACATCCAGATAAACTCGGATAAATCGATTAGCGAATGTCTGATAATGTAAAGCACTAATTGAATTGAGTATATTGATCGGATATACTGTAATATAAAGCTTGACTCAACTTAATTAAGCACATACAAATCACAAGCAAATTCAAGTCTAGATTCCAATTAAGTTGGAACTTGAAACCTCAAAGTAATATATACTTCTAAAGAAATGCTAAACCCATTGTTGACACCAAATAATAAAGAGTTACCGAATGGACTTTAGTATCACCATATCCCGAAAATCGGTAAATCGGGAATAGTAAGCTACTCTGAGAAGTTCGGTAAGTTGTCTGCAACATACCGAAATGTCTAGAAGTCTAAACCCGATATTCGGGAAGTAAGAGAATAGGGCCATTGATTTTCAAAATTCGGTAAGATTCTGGACATACCGAAATTATAAAGGGTCAGCAGTAAGAGGAGTATGAAGTCAAAAGGAACCGAAGGATGGCCAAACTAGCCATGACAGCAAGAAGTTACGAGCAAGAAATCCGGATAGTGGATGAAAACAGTTCACGGCAGTTGCTGGAAAAGATTCAAATTCAAAGCCATATTGACAGTTAAAGATCAAGTTTTGGCGGATAAAACGTGGGTAAATGGGAAGTTATTGAACGCGCCAAGATTCAGAGTTTGAAAGCAAGAAAATAACCGACAAACGGTTATGGAAAGCCAAAGAATAACAAATAATCGAAAGAGAGGAGAAAGGAGAAAGATCAACACACATCCAAAAGAACTCAAGTTTTTCTGCACTTTAACTTCCCTATACTCTCCTTTCCAGCATTTAGAGTTTCTGCAATTCTAGTTTAGTTTCAAGCTTTCTACTGCTTTAGTAGGAGTATTGTAACGTAGCCTGAACCTTTGTTGATCTCAAATCCATATTCGATCCACTGATTTCCTACCCATTTCACTTCCATTTGTGTTACTCCGTGTTCTTACTAAAATTTCCTTTCGAGAGTTGAGCCACAGGACCCTATTAATAAAAACCGAAGACTGAATTTCGGTGAAAGATATTCCTTGTTGCAAAAATGAGCGAACATCTTTTTGGCACGCCTGGTGGGACTTTGTGTGGTAAAATTAAGAGAAATGGTGAGAACCAGAGGTCAATCAGATGGAGTACCAGTTGGCAATATCAACAACCCAGATGATGGAGCACGATCGGAGCATTCGGCAGCGAAGGAGGACGTACCCCATCACAATGCTGATGTTCCTCGGCAATTGAACGAAGAACAGATCCACGCGTTGGCACCCGACAACACTTTGATAGCCACGATGAGACGAATGTTTGAGGAACAGCAGAATGAGCTCACTAACCATATGGTGCGTCATGTCTCAGATGTGATAAAGCCTATGATGATTAACGCCATAAACGAGGTAATATCGCGTCCTAGTTCATCCTCTCAAGTTCCTCCCTTTTATGTAAATCCCCCTGGTACGATACCATTTCCACCAGCATCGGGACATCCCAATGTTGGGTATAATGGTAGTGGAGGATCGAATCTGCAACCTCCAGTAAGAATTATATCAAGGCCGGAGAATCCTACGACAGCGAACCTAGTGAATGGTGTGAGTGGTTACAATTTTCCTCAAACTGGCCCCACTGATACTAATGTGATCAATCCCATGGTCCCAAATATACAGCCAGTATGGAATATATCTCCACCAGTGCCTAATATGGATCCTATGAGACCGCCTGCAGTTCAACCATACCCACATGTGGTGGAAAACCATCTCTACAGGCCGCCACCCATTAACCTTAATATGGATCAACAAGGTATCAACAGACCTCAGCAGGTTGACCCTAGGGGGCAAGATCCTTGGTTGGGCCAGCAGAATTTAAGGCCATGGAATCCAGACAGAGTTGCCGAATTGGCAATGCAACAATTGGGAGCAGAGAGAGGCACACCAAGACCTGTATACAGGAAGCCACATCCCGATTGGGTGGATAACATCCTATATCCAAGGGGTTTTAAAATGCCAGATTTCGCTGTGTTTACAGGTGAAGAGGATCAGTCAACTGTGGAACATGTAGGTCGTTTTTTAGCACAATGTGGAGAGGCAGGAACAAATGAATATCTAAGGTTAAGATTATTCCCATTGTCGTTGTCAAAGACAGCATTTACTTGGTATACAAATTTGCCGGCAAATTCTATACAGACATGGGTTGAGATGGAAAGACAGTTCCATTCTCAGTTTTACCGAACGATACCAGAGGTAACAGTAGCCGACTTGGCCAGGATGTACCAGTATGGAACTGAGACAGTAGATCAATTCATTGCTTGTTTCAAGAAGTCCAGGAATCGGTGTTTGACTTCTCTCACCGAAAAGGAATTTACAGATTTGGCTTTTAATGGGCTGAAGTTTAATCTCAATGAGAGATTTGAGGGGCAGGCTTTTGATGATTTTTTTCAATTAAATGCTCAGGTTTCTAAGTATGAGCACCTGCTGAAGGATAAAGATAAGAAGTCGACGAACGATAATCGGCAGACAATAGCATCGGTTGAAAATACCGAATACAGTGACTTTACCGAAGAAGAGAATGAGATAGTGGTAGCAACCATGGAAGTGAACAAGATGTTCGCTCGTTTTTGCAACAAGGAATATCTTTCACCGAAATTCAGTCTTCGGTTTTGATTAAGAGGGTTCTGTGGCTCAACTCTTGAAAGGAAATTTTAGTGAGAACACGGAGTAACACAATTGGAAGTGAAATGGGTAGGAAATCAGTGGATCGAATATGGATTTGAGATCAACAAAGGTTCAGGCTACGTTACAATACTCCTACTAAAGCAGTAGAAAGCTTGAAACTAAACTAGAATTGCAGAAACTCTAAATGCTGGAAAGGAGAGTACATGGAAGTTAAAGTGCAGAAAAACTTGAGTTCTTTTGGATGTGTGTTGATCTTTCTCCTTTCTCCTCTCTTTCGATTATTTGTTATTCTTTGGCTTTCCATAACCGTTTGTCGGTTATTTTCTTGCTTTCAAAC
This sequence comes from Lenwebbia sp. NSW1173648, assembly GCA_029784005.1. Taxonomy (NCBI): domain Eukaryota; kingdom Viridiplantae; phylum Streptophyta; class Magnoliopsida; order Myrtales; family Myrtaceae; genus Lenwebbia; species Lenwebbia sp. NSW1173648. Next base: position 23,523,146 of record JARCGZ010000009.1, on the reverse strand, counting down.
TCTGAATCTTGGCGCCTTCAATAACTTCCCATTTACCCACGTTTTATCCGCCAAAACTTGATCTTTAACTGTCAATATGGCTTTGAATTTGAATCTTTTCCAACAACTGCCGTGAACTGTTTGCATCCACTATCCGGATTTCTTGCTCGTAACTTCTTGCTGTCATGGCTAGTTTGGCCATCCTTCGGTTCCTTTTGACTTCATACTCCTCTTACTGCTGACCCTTTATAATTTCGGTATGTCCAGAATCTTACCGAATTTTGAAAATCAATGGCCCTGTTCTCTTACTTCCCGAATATCGGGTTTAGACTTCTAGACATTTCGGTATGTTGCAGACAACTTATCGAACTTCTCAGAGTAGCTTACTATTCCCAATTTACCGATTTTCGGGATATGGTGATACTAAAGTCCATTCGGTAACTCTTTATTATTTGGTGTCAACAGATGCCCCCTTTAAAAGAATTAAAAGAATTTTAATTCTTTTAAATGTCAAAGATGACAAGACACTTACTTTTTGCCTCCAGCGCCATTTTGCCGTCTCGTTTCGCGCGCTTGCCTTTTCAGCTTCTCTTCGTATCAACTCCATATATATATATCAGATGTCCCCACACAATCTGATCTCTCGCCTTCAAACTTGCTTCTCCAACAAGTCATCTCTTTCGTTATTCTCTAAATTATTCCAACAGCTTCTTGGCTAGATAATAATAGCCAATCAAATTTTCATTTAAGCACTGATATTCTCCTTTCAGTTGCTTTACCACTAGTTGTGAATCACCAAATATTTTGATGAACTGTGCTTCCAACTCAATCAGTATTCCTAAGCCGATGATTAGTGCTTCATATTCGGCTTGATTATTTGAGCATTCAAAATCTAACTTACAAACACACATTGTAAGCTCTCCGGTGGGAGAGATTATCATCAAACCAGTTTCAGCCATACTCTTAGCACATGATCCATCAAAATACATAGTCCATGGTATAACTTGACTGAAGTTTTGTTTATTTTCTTCCATTTGCAAACATGGGTATTCAGTAAGAAAGTCAGCAACAGCTTGACCTTTGACTGCTTTTATTGGTACGTATGCCAAATCAAATTCAGACAAGATAAATGCCCACTTGGCTATACGCCCTTTTATAACAGGCCGTGACAACATATATTTTATCACATCAGTCTTACCGAGTACATGTACTGTAGCTGGCAACAAATAATGTCTTAACTTCATACAAGAGAAGTACAAAGATAGACATAATTTTTCGATTGCGGTATATCTTTTTTCAACATCAGTCAATATTCTACTTAAATAATATACCGCTTGTTCTTTTCCATTTTCATTCTCTTGTGCCAGCATACTCCCGATAGTTGAATCGGTAGTAGACAAGTACAACTTTAGTGGCCTGCCTGCTTTTGGCGGCATCAATACAGGAGGATTTGTTAGATAAACTTTAACTGCATCAAACGTTTTTTGCTGTTTATCTCCCCATATAAACTCCTCCTGATTTTTAAGACGCAAGAGCTGGGTCATTGGTTCTATCTTCTCAGATAAATTGGCAATGAATCTTCTGAGAAAATTAATTTTCCCGAGCATCATCTGCAATTGCTTCTTTGATGTAGGATGAGGAAGCTCTATAATAGCCTTTGCCTTATTCTTGTCAATCTCAATTCCCATTTGATTAACTAGGAATCCCAAGAAATTCCCTGCTCGCACTCCAAAGGCACATTTAGCTGGATTCATCTTTAATTTGTATTTTCTCATCCTAACAAAAGCTTGCTCAAGATAATCCAGATGCTCTCCCTGACTTGATTTAATCACAACATCATCAATATAAACTTCCAAGAATTTACCAATCATGTCATGAAAGATGAAATTCATTGCTCGCTGGTAAGTAGCTCCTGCATTTTTCAGCCCAAAAGGCATCACTGTCCACTGAAAAGTCCCGATAGCACCAGGACATCTAAACGCTATTTTCGGGACATCTTCTTTAGCAATAAATATCTGGTTGTAACCCGAATGACCATCCATTAGAGATAACATCTCATTTCCCGACGCCGAATCTACTAACATGTCTGCCATCGGCATCTGATACTCATCTTTTGGAGTGGCATTATTAAGATCCCGAAAATCAATACAGACTCTCAATTTCCCATTCTTCTTCTTTACAGGAACAATATTCGAAATCCACTCTACATACCTGGCTGTCTCAATGAATTTTGCTTTCAGCAGCCTTTCAATCTCTTCCTTGACTTTGTCAACCACATCTGGAGCAAACCTTCTTACTAACTATTTGTGTGGACGAAATCCTTTCTTAATAGGAAGACAATGCTCTACAATATCTCTTGACAAACCAGGCATTTCATGGTAATCTCATGCGAAGCAATCTTTGTATTCTTTGATCAAGTGGACTAAATCTTCTTTCATGCCCCCTTGCAGAAAAGCACTCACATATATTGGACGAAAACACCCAGGTTCTCCTATATCAACTTCTAACAATGGGTCTTGAGCTTCTGTTGACCGGCTGTCCTCTTTGATTGGTGACTCTTCCCATTCGTCAATACAATCTGAAACTTCAGCACTCTGCTGGGTCATCTCCGCTAAGTATGCGAAGTACTTTTCACAAACTTCTTGCAATAAGGGCTCGCTTTCCATAAAGAGTATGTAACTCCTCTAATGCCAAGCTAGACTTGGGAATCCACTCAGTTTTCATATTCCCAAAGCGGCAATAAGCATAGGATCGTGAATCTGCTTTCGGTACTCCGATGACATGTCCTCCATGTGAGTATTCTTGATGATCTTGATGAATACCAGTCAACCCTATTGAAGCAAGTCCCGAATCAGCCTCAATGTACTCTACTCCCTTACCATTCCAAAATGCCAGAACTTGATGAAGAGTCGAAGGTACACATTGATTAGAGTGTATCCAATCTCTTCCAAGCAACAAGTTGTACAAACCATCAGACTCTATCACGAAGAAAGTCGTCCTTGCTGTTTTGGATCCTATGGTTAGGTCCAGTACAACTGCCCCTTTGACTTCGGTAACTTCTCCTAGGAAATCAGACAGCTGAACATTCGACGGAATTATATCATCATCATCTTTTCCCAACTTCTTGAAGTACATGTAAGATATGAGATTCAAGGTAGCTCCCGCATCTACAAAGATCTTACCGACAGCTTGACCATTGATTCTACCTGAAATAACCAAGGACCTTAAATGTCTAGCCTTGTCTGAGGGTACTTTATCAAACTTTATCATTTCTTTATCAGAGAATTCGAATTCTGCCATTGCTATTTCTCTCTCTGAGATATGCTCGAGTTCTTCTTCTACCACTGAGCAAGCCCCATATTCAGCTGGAAGCTTAGCATGGACCATGTTGATTCTCATTGGCGAACGATTCTCTTTCGGCATTTTGGAATGACCAGCTCGTCAGCTCTTGTCATCTTCTTGCGACATCTTGAGATTCAGATTCTTTTGTTCTATCTTGACTTGATGCCTCGGATTAAGAGCTACCTGGAATTGCCCAAAGTTAATTGTTTGGGAGACTTGTTGAACCTCTTTTCCTTTTTTCACCTCTTGGTGAGAACTACTTCCCGAATCATATACAGAATTTTTTTCTGGTTTGACAAACTCTTTATCATCAGGGTTTCTTCTCCAAACTCAATTTCCTCTCGTACTAAAAGATCTGGTTGGAGGAATCTGTGATGGCATTCCTTTGTCCCGACGATTCTCGAAATCCCTCTGTCTATTTTTCATTCGTTGAAAACGTCTTTTTGTAGCTCGGTAAGATGCTTGCCCCGGCGGTTTAGCCAAGGACCATTTTCCTTCAGGAGGATCGTGTGGGATCTTAATTGTCTTTGTCTTCTGAACTTCCTGGGGAATTGATGGTGGTGGATCATCAAATTCATCTCCCCAACCAGATGGTTCAACTGGCAACGACGGGGATAAGTAATCTTTCGTGTCTTCATAGTACACCACATAATCAAATTTCCCACTAGGCTCTCCAAGCAATCCTACTTTGGGATCCCCTTCTTTGTATCGCTGCCATAAACTCTTCTTCTTCTCAGGTTTTCGTGGGATTTCCTTCTCCTTGTGAACTCGTGTTTCAACTTCTTGAGTTGGAGGGACTTGTCTTGGTGAATCAGGACATAACTCCTGTCTCTCAGGCATTTGTTCTAGCTGCCTTGATCGAGCTTCTTGACTTTTTGACTGTGCCGAAACGTTTTCAGCTACTACAATCTCAGACCTTATCTGTGGTCTACCTTCCCGACGGACGAAAGATCCCGATCTGTATCTTCCTCTTGTTCCTCTCATGTAATGGAACTTGGGAACTTCCCGATTCTGATGAATTAATTCCTGATGGCAACGGGTGCATAGTTGTTTATGGTCATATCTTGTAGACTCGTGCACATTAACCATACTGATCATCTTCGGGAAAGAGTCTGTGTCTACTTCCATTGGAGCCTTGCCTTTGTCTTCAGCAAACTTGATCTTGCCTTGACGAATCGCTTCTTGAATTGTCTTCCTAAAAACAATACAATTCACCGTATCATGAGTCTTGGAATGATGCCATTTGCAATATCTTTTATCCTTAGTTTCTTCCTTGGAAGGGATCACCTGTCCCTCAGCTAATTTAATCATTCCATCTTTCAGTAATAAGTCAAATGTCTCATCCAACTTATATGATATCAAAGGAATAATTACTCGTTTCCTTGGCTTTAAATTTGGACACATCTCTCACTCTTGCTGGTTTCAAAGCTGGGCACACATATGATTTTTCAAGTACCATGGTTGTTACCGCTATCTCATTCTCTTCTTCGGTAAAGTCACTGTATTCGGTACTTTCAACCGATGCTATTGTCTGCCGATTATCCTTCGTCGGCTTCTTATCTTTATCCTTCAACAGGTGCTCATACTTAGAAACCCGAGCATTTAATTGAAAAAGATCATCAAAAGCCTGCCCCTCAAATCTCTCATTGAGATTAAACTTCAGCCCATTAAAAGCCAAATCTGTAAATTCCTTTTCGGTGAGAGAAGTCAAACACCGATTCCTGGACTTCTTGAAACGAGCAATGAATTGATCTACTGTCTCAGTTCCATACTGGTACATCCTGGCCAAGTCGGCTACTGTTACCTCTGGTATCGTTCGGTAAAACTGAGAATGGAACTGTCTTTCCATCTCAACCCATGTCTGTATAGAATTTGCTGGTAAATTTGTATACCAAGTAAATGCTGTCTTTGACAACGACAATGGGAATAATCTTAACCTTGTGCTAAAAAAATGACCTACATGTTCCACAGTTGACTGATCATCTTCACCTGTAAACACAGCGAAATCTGGCATTTTAAAACCCCTTGGATATGGGATGTTATCCACCCAATCGGGATGTGGCTTCCTGTATACAGGTCTTGGTGTGCCTCTCTCTGCTCCCAATTGTTGCATTACCAATTCTGCAACTCTGTCTGGATTCCATGGCCTTAAATTCTGCTGGCCCAACCAAGGATCTTGCCCCATAGGGTCAACCTGCTGAGGTCTGTTCATGCCTTGTTGATCCATATTAAGGTTAATGGGTGGCGGCCTGTAGAGAGGGTTTTCCACCACATGTGGGTATGGTTGAACTGCAGGCGGTCTCATAGGATCCATATTAGGCACTGGTGGAGGTATATTCCATACTGGCTGTATATTTGGGACCATGGGATTGATCACATTAGTATCAGTGGGGCCAGTTTGAGGAAAATTGTAACCACTCACACCATTCACTAGGTTCGCTGTCGTAGGATTCTTCGGCCTTGATATAATTCTTACTGGAGGTTGCAGATTCGATTCTCCACTACCATTATACCCAACATTGGGATGTCCCGATGCTGGTGGAAATGGTATCGTACCAGGGGGATTTATATAAAAGGGAGGAACTTGAGAGGATGAACTAGGACGAGATATTACCTCGTTTATGGCGTTAATCATCATAGGCTTTATCACATCTGAGACATGACGCACCATATGGTTAGTGAGCTCATTCTGCTGTTCCTCAAACATTCGTCTCATCGTGGCTATCAAAGTGTTGTCGGGTGCCAACGCGTGGATCTGTTCTTCGTTCAATTGCCGAGGAACATCAGCATTGTGATGGGGTACGTCCTCATTCGCTGCCGAATGCTCCGATCGTGCTCCATCATCTGGGTTGTTGATATTGCCAACTGGTACTCCATCTGATTGACCTCTGGTTCTCACCATTTCTCTTAATTTTACCACACAAAGTCTCACCAGGGGTGCCAAAAAGATGTTCGCTCGTTTTTGCAACAAGGAATATCTTTCACCGAAATTCAGTCTTCGGTTTTTATTAATAGGGTCCTGTGGCTCAACTCTCGAAAGGAAATTTTAGTAAGAACACGGAGTAACACAAATGGAAGTGAAATGGGTAGGAAATCAGTGGATCGAATATGGATTTGAGATCAACAAAGGTTCAAGCTACGTTACAATACTCCTACTAAAGCAGTAGAAAGCTTGAAACTAAACTAGAATTGCAGAAACTCTAAATGCTGGAAAGGAGAGTATAGGGAAGTTAAAGTGCAGAAAAACTTGAGTTCTTTTGGATGTGTGTTGATCTTTCTCCTTTCTCCTCTCTTTCGATTATTTGTTATTCTTTGGCTTTCCATAACCGTTTGTCGGTTATTTTCTTGCTTTCAAACTCTGAATCTTGGCGCCTTCAATAACTTCCCATTTACCCACGTTTTATCCGTCAAAACTTGATCTTTAACTGTCAATATGGCTTTGAATTTGAATCTTTTCCAGCAACTGCCGTGAACTGTTTTCATCCACTATCCGGATTTCTTGCTCGTAACTTCTTGCTGTCATGGCTAGTTTGGCCATCCTTCGGTTCCTTTTGACTTCATACTCCTCTTACTGCTGACCCTTTATAATTTCGGTATGTCCAGAATCTTACCGAATTTTGAAAATCAATGGCCCTGTTCTCTTACTTCCCGAATATCGGGTTTAGACTTCTAGACATTTCGGTATGTTGGAGACAACTTACCGAACTTCTCAGAGTAGCTTACTATTCTCGATTTACCGATTTTCGGGATATGGTGATACTAAAGTCCATTCGATAACTCTTTATTATTTGGTGTCAACACCCATAAATATAAGTAGTTGGATATGTCACGTTACAAAGAAATTCTGTCGTATCAATTTTGGCAATTGCCGCAAAATATGCATGCACTGTTTCGCGCACGAAAGGAAAGGAATCGGACCGAGAATTTTTCGATATGATTTTTCAAGTGATTTTTGGGTATAATCTTTCGATTCGCGGATTCTCCAGGAAAGCAAACTAAGCTCCTAGTCGAAGTCGAACGCCACTGTTTCCTCTCGCTCGTTCCTCTTCATCATCATCCACCAGCAATTGACTCAAGAATGGACTCTCACATGGAGCGGGTCCTGTGGACCCAGGACCAGATTTCGCTCCGGGTTTCCGAGCTCGCCTCCGAGATCACTTCCGACTTCAAAGCCGCGACCCCGCCTCCGGTCTTCGTCGCCGTCGCCACCGGCGCTTTCCTCTTCGTGGCCGACCTGGTGAGGAAGGTGGAGCTGCCCGCGGTCGTCGATTTCGTCCGCTCCGATTCCTACGGCTCCGGCACGGTGTCCAGTGGGGCCTCCGCCGTCTCCCTTGACTTGAAGGTGGACGTTCGAGGCAGGCATGTCATCTTGGTAATTGACGTGCTTTCAAGTTTTCATCTTTTAAGTGTTGAAGAGTGAACCGGAAACTGCTTCTTGTGTTTTTCTTCTAATTTGTGACGAATGCTCGTGTATGAGATGCTCCAGAATACTTTGTTTCTCTTTCTTTGATTCTGAATCATAATATGAACACTGCTAGTATTGTCTGCGACGTTTTACTGTTAGCTAAAGAATTTTCAAATCTGGGAAATTGATTAGGAGTTTGAGTCCGAATAATCTTGTTGTTGGCGTAGACTAGTACTTCTCCAGTTTTAGAACCTACTCATTATGTCTCAGTATGGCTTATTGAATTTTGCTTGACTTGGCAAAGTACCAGAACGATTGCATAATCTACACAAGTGAAGGTACATCTTATGGAGTTGTGGCTGCCCATTTTTTTTGATAGTATGATGTTGATTTGCCAAAAAGCTCTGACGGGTGCTTAGGTCATTTTTTGTTTTTTTAGGTTGGTAATATTGGTGGAGATATCAATTTAGGTTTCAAAAGTGAGTCTTTTATGAATGAACAGTCGTTTTGCTAGAATGTCACCATATTAGAAATGGTGTCCCTTTATAATTACATGTCTTGACATGGGCTCATTCATAGACATCTATGTCAATGACGATTCTACATTGATGGAACTTCTTGCACAAGTGTTGCCTCCTGATAAAGCGAAATGTTTGTGCATCTTTCTTCTTATAACAACAGTGGGTTCTTACATATAGATATAGTCATGTCGGCAGACTTTACTGGTGATTTTCTGATCTGGACTGCAGATATGAAGCTCGCTAATGTCTCCGAAAATCATTTTTATCAGGTTGAGGACATGGTTGATACGGGAAACACCTTGTCCTGCCTTATTGGCCACTTAAAGTCGAAAGGAGCATCATCGATTTCAGTTTGTGCTTTTCTTGATAAATCAGTGAGGCGAAAGGTTCATTTTCAGTTGGTGGGTGATGGAAAATTTTATCGTGGATTTGAGGTTCTCTCTCTCTCTCTCATGTGCTTTGCAATTCTTTTGTTGAAGACTAAGAAAGTTTTCTCTGCATAACTGTCTTGTTATATCTTTGTGTTGTCTAACTATTACAATGACAAGAATTTGGAAGAGGTAAGATGAGACAAATTAGCTAGTTCAGTCCACCTCTGTGAAGTGTATGTACCAAGATATTCTGGCTGGGAAGGTTAAAATCCCCTATGAGAAAAGTGTCAGCTACTTACTTTGGTAATGTCATTTAGGTACTACAGATGATATATACATGTTTTGTAGCTTATATAAGTTTGTCAATGAGGAAATTGTTGACTAGAGTTGCAGATTGTTCTTTACCTTTAGTAAGCGTTGCTCCATTTGTCAGTTATATATTTGACCAGCTTTCCATGCCTGGTGGTCGTCTTCATGGGATTTGTTGATCAACCTTCTTCTTTTTCCTTCAGCCATGTGGTCTAGACTATTAGTTTATTTTGAGGTTGTGCTCTGGATAGGATGCTGCTCTGTGCTTGTGTTTTGTCTGTAAATTGATTTGGCAAAGAAGGCTTGCATTCTCCTTCACTATATTAAGGTTATGCGCCGTCCGTTGGATGTTGATTTGCTTTAGGTTGTTTGATTACTTGGAAGGGATCCTTCCTTGCAAGTTGCAACCTGATCATTCATTCTCCTCTCAATAAGTTTTTCGAGTGTCTTTCTTTTGGGCAAGTGCATTTCTGAACCAAGCCAGCACCAAATTGTGATACTAAATTATTTTAGTGCCAATAATCTTGGTAACATCCCCTTGTTTTACGTTCTTTTCATTAATTTTTCTCGATAGGTTCTTATGTGTTTGCAACTTACAAATCAAACACAACCTAGAATGTCGATGTGATCCTCTGTTTTTTTGGGCAGTGTCCGGATTATTTTGTGGTGGGATACGGAATGGATTATGCCGAGCTATACAGGAACTTGCCTTACATCGGGGTCTTGAAGCCAGAGTTCTACACGTGATCTGATCTCATCCTCAAATAGCTTAGCTGGATTCAGGTACCAAAGCATACTTTTTGGATGAGCAACATATTTATTCCATATGGTCCATGAGGGTTGATCCTTACCGTGATAGACAGAACCATTATCTGTTGTTAAGACACAAATTACGCTATTTACATGTCGAGAATGCAGACATGGCAAGGACTTGTCCTGCAAACAAGTGATGAAAGGGTTTCCCTACTAAAGATTTATGTTAGTTTCACTTTGTCCCTCCAAATATAATTTGGGTCGATTTGTCCATGATGTTATCGCAACTTCTTCTTTCTGACCTCTTAACTCGAATCTCTCTGTTGGGGGAAATCATCGTGTTTCTCTCACGTGACTCGTTTCTAGCATCATCGTCGTCACATAATTCGACTGTAATTTTGTCGAAATTCATCACTGTGGTCTCGTAAGACACGAATCTTAGGCCTGTGGACAATCCATGTCGAAGGAAGCAAATCATGAATAAAGCATAAGCGAAGGAAGCTATAAACAAGGTATGTGCGAAACAATTTGCTCGAGTTGGAATAAACTATACAGAACTGAAAGTTTGGTAAATATTCGCAATTACCTGGGTTTTTCTCCTAGAACCGGTATATGCGCACCGATGGCATGTCAAATACGGCTTCACTTGAAACTAGCTTGATTTGGAAGATGAGATGGCATAGAGTCGCATCAACGGGTGCAAGTCTAACTACCCTTCCAAGGCCAATAGGCATTGCGGTCCTATTGATAAAAGAATTGGGGATGTGGGGACGCTAGTCTCGTAGGTACGGGATTCGACTCTCGAGTTTTGCAAAGTGTCAGAATAATAGTCGGAGAGATGATGGTTAGAGATAGGACAGACAAAAATTAAAAAAAAGCTACCCTTCCAACGTGAAAGGGTTAAACAGATTAATCTTGAAAAATAAAGAAAAATTTTATACCGTGCTGTTAATAATCATTAGAAAGGCCTACAAAAGAGCGAGTCAAATGCGAAACATTTATTGAATGGAAAAAAAAGAAAGGAAGCATCTACCTTGTTGCATGTAGGGGTGATCGGTTGATCGGTTCTCGATCCTGTCTCACCTAGGAATTAGAAGAATCAGTTTCGAGTTCTTGGGATCGAAAATCGGACCGGACAAAATCGGTTCTTGGGCGGTCCAACGAAACCGGTGGATTATTAATAAGGAATCGGTGGATTACACGAATTTTAATTTTAATACATTAATTAGAATTGTATTTACATCTTAAAAAAAATAACCAATGAATATAAATTTATCTTTGAGAAATAAAAAAAAAAATCGATCCAGACAATTCGAAACTGGGAATCGAACCGAAAATTAGCGGCTCTGAAAATCGAACCGAATCGGCCATTTGGTCCGGTCCAACGGTTCTCTATTTGATCGTATGTCTTGCTCCTGCCAACCGGCCCAACCCAATTTAGGACCGTCTTTTAAGAAGAGGAAAACAAAAGAAACGTTGACCTTGTTGCGTCCTCGTTATGCGTCTCCCTCGGACCAGCAGCTTGTTCACAAAAGAAAGAAACGGCGGGTGAGCAAAACTAGCCACGGCCATGGCCATTAGAAGCGTTAGCAGAACCGTTCGACCTCTCTGCTCAAACCTTCTTCCTTCTTTGCTTCGCTCATCCACATCGCCTCCCACTGCCGAGACCTCGCAACCCATTAAGCCTCTCTCCACCACCATCACCCCCACCGACGATGAGCAGACTCCGCTGAAACCATCCGGCTCCAACTCCAGGAGAGACTCCATGATTCTCGAAAGCTTCAGGCTCAGACAACTCAGAGGCTCTCCCAAAACCCCAAGGAGCGAGTCGCCCCCGACGCATCCGCCGCCTTCCAGAGAGAGAAGTGGCGACGAGGAGGTCCTCTCGAGCTTCGGGCAGCTGGGGCTGAGCGGAGAGGTGGTGGAGGCGGCCGAAGGAATGGGCGTCTTCGTGCCGAGCGAGATTCAGTGCGTTGGAATTCCCGCGATCTTGAAGGGGCAGAGTGTGGTCCTGAGCTCTCCTTCCGGGTCGGGCAGGACTCTGGCTTGCTTGTTGCCTCTCGTTCAGGTACTCTTCTTCGTTCACCATTCCAGACGTGTCATCATGGTCGTGCTCGTGCTCGTGTCGGTAGTTCTAGCGCTGTCCTTGCTGAAATAACTTTTTATCCGCTATGATGAGAAGTTGATAATTGAAAGACAGGGTCAGAGAGTGAGCTTGGACAGTAGTTTCAAGTTGATCGTGTTGTATCATACTCGGGTTTTTCTCATGCCATGTTATGTTCTCATGTCTCGTCATGAATTGCCACCCCTTGCGGAGTTAGTTTATGGAACTGCTTATTTAAGAGCTTCTGTTGCCCATTACCATATCAATGGAGTTGCTTTGTTGGCAATTGAAATGAAGTTTAAGTTACAGAAAAAGAACTCTCTTTTAGGGGCCTTTCAATGTGTCTTGGGTTTGCGGTCTTTCAGAATTGCGACGCACCATTTATGAAGGCATACAAACTTTGATCGGAGCCATCACGCTCTCTTCATTGTAGAATGTAAGACCTGGCTCTCTTTTTTTGCTTGATTCAGTAGATGCTGAGAAGGGATTCGCAATTGTTCGGAATCGAGCGTGCCTCCCCGAGGGCCATCCTGTTGTGTTCTTCGGACGAATCATGTGACAAGGTCCTCCTTTTCTACTCTAGCTTGTGACACTGATTGCATTTTCTTTTTCACCTCCTATTATGCTCTAGTCCTAGAACTAATCTCAAAGGGCGCATAGGTGTTTCGTATGGCAAGTTTCATCATCAATTGTGGAAAAGTAGAATCAAGTGAAAAATGCGGTGGTGATGGATCAGAAGATAAGGGAGGTTTGCTGAATGCCCCGATTGGGTTGTTGGTTGGAACCCCTGAAGAGGTCCTTCAGCAAATTGAAGAAGGAGATGTTATGACCAGTGCAGTCAAGTACTTGGTATGCGCATTTCTTTGTAATCAGAATGGATGGTTTCACTCTCTCTGTTGTTACTGTGAAGTTTCAATTGCATGTTAGTTCGCCATTATGCTGAACGATGGGATAAATTTTCCTTAGGTTTTGGATGAGGCAGATATCATGTTAGATGCTGGCTTGCTTCCCAAAATTCAGAAGATTTCAAGCCACTTGAAGAACTTTGCTGTTGAATCTGATGCTCAGCAATTTCAAGCGGTTCTAGTCATTTCACCTATCTCAAAGGTATGTTGACCCCATCCTGATATCATAACAAGTTAAATACCCGCAATCTGACTGCCATTTAAGCTTCTAACTTCAAGCTAAACTGTTAGAGCAGAAGCTTGAGTATACTTCGGTTAATTAACTGAACACCCTCTAGGCGTCACCACCCTCTTAATGTGTTCTGCATGCATACAGGATCCCGACTAACTGGTTGACAATGACAAGATAGCTAATTGACCAATCAAATCTGCACTAAAAATCCCAAAAATAAGGTAACCCGTGACTGGAGGCAATTTTCAGAATCAAGAAATCTACGTATGTAATTTGACTAGGAAACAAGGTTGGCAAAACCTGATATTTGTTTCATACAAGTACCAATGAGCCGCATTTTTTTTTCCTTCTGATTTTTGTGTGCTGTCGTGCAATACAAATACCAGATTCTAGAAAAACATGCTGTGGAGCGTCTGGAGCATGATCGAGCTGGTAAAGTGGCTGCAATGCTGCTGGAAATCGACCTGAAAGAAGTACTCTATCTGATTGAATCTCGAGATGCCTTGAGGAAGAAAGTGGCGGACGCTGTAGGGTCCCTTCATTTGGCTTCTTGATCATCGCATTTGGTCTAGCTTTGTAGTTTGTACATAGGCGTAGCCAACATACCGTCACAGGGTTCAAGACATTATTTCATGATGCATGCGTGCATGCTTGTTCTTCGTAAGCCTCGGTCGCCATTGGTTTGTGCTCTCAGAGACTTGTGCTTTGCCGAAATTTGAGGCATATCATCTAACATAGTATGTCCATCCTGAGGTGACCAGTTTTAGCTATTCTTTCTTTGCACGTGGTTTTATGTTTGTGATGACAGACTGTTTGACATTCATGATTGTTAGAAGTTGAAGCTTGTCATAAATGTGCATCTGGTATCAAAACAAGCATAGTTGATCCAGAAGATATATGGGTTTTCTAATGAATCGATTTCCTAACTTCATGATGATAATTAGAAAACCAAGTATCAATTTTCACGTGGAATTCAGGAAATAGAATATGAACAAGAAACACTGAAACTGAAGCTTAGAACTCGATTCTGATGCACGCGAACTTATCTACAAATTTGACTAATCAAGTTGAAAATGAGAGAAAAAAACATTGCATCATATTTCATGGAATGCGAGATTAAGAGTATGATCGATGTCGGTGCAAACACCTTTTGGGCAATGCAAAGTTTGAGACATTACATGCCTGCTTATCTAGTCAAATTTTGGCCGGAACTTTGGCCGGCGTTGACCAGAAGATTTCCCAGCATTTTTTTCCCAAAGGTGAGGGGATTCTAAGGGATCTTTGTTTACCAACTGAGAAAACAAGGCATTCTTATATATTAAACAAAATAAGCTAACACTTTCATGATAATAATCTTATGATTGAATGATTTCATAACTCATCCGCATCACATTTAAATTCCAATTATTTTTCATCCACCATTCATTAGAATTACTTTCTTATAATGATCCAATTTTCTAGATGCTAAATAATCTGCTTATTTTACGTATTTGAAAGGTGTTTATTTTTAATCCATATGCATACATACGGGTTCCCTCTCTGTCTATATACTTGTACTTTAGGGAGTCGATTGCCAAAAGAAAGAAAAGTCGAGGACTCAATTGCACGTTGCACGAGAATCTTTGAAGGCAAAACGGACCTTGAGGGTTTAAGTTAAACCCAAGATGAACCGGAGCGAGACCCGTGCACGGACATTATCCACGCGAGAGATTTAACCACCGTCGCCCATCGTCGAGAGTCGCGAAGAAGAAGATTGTGGGTGTGCGCGTCTGCCCATTTCCGTTGCTGGGCGCGAGAACAAAGTTCACGCGAACTTCCATTGCGCCGCCAGAGACGACGGCGAATTATGGGGAGCACGGGTCGAGCAATCTTATCCCTCTCTCTGTCCTTCAACCTCCTCCCTCCCTCTCGCCTTTCCTCCGCCAGGCGCCTCATCAGATTGTCACCACCCGCGGCGACGGCGTCGCTGGCGAGGCTCAAGCTCAGGCCCATGTGCTACGCCGCCGCCGCCGCCGCGGCGCCGGCGAGCACGGAGTCGGACGCGGCGATTCAGCCCATGAAGCACACGATACTTCTCGAGAGGCTGAGGCTGAGGCACTTGAAGGACGCTCCAAAGCCACAGCAGAGTAGTACCCCAGAAAGCAAAAGCAGGAGTGGAATGACGAGGAGCCCAAAGGAAGAAGCTTTTGAGGTGAAGGGGGAGAAGAAGAAGAAGGCGGCGATGGTGGGGAGTTTCGAGGAGCTGGGGCTGAGCGAGGAGGTGATGGGGGCTGTGAGAGAGATTGCGATTGAAGTCCCCACTGAGATTCAGTGCTTGGGGATTCCTGCCGTTTTGGAGGGAAAGAGTGTGGTTTTGGGCTCTCACACTGGCTCTGGCAAGACTCTTGCCTACTTGTTGCCTCTTGTTCAGGTATATTTCTCTCACGTGTGCTTAGCTATGTATACCCTTCATGGTTAAGTCGAATTTGGTGCTGTTTGTTTGCCAGTGTGGTTAGATTTGAATAAACCCTTTGAAAATGTGAGTTGGGTCGTTTGTTTCGACTTGGAGGAGTGTTTGTTGGCATTAAGTTAATTCAAGGATCCAATTTTTTTCATTTGATGGACCGCGCCTTTACCTGCTTTCCCGATTTGAGGCTGGGTTGTCATTGGGTTCGGCTTCTTTGTGGTTTTTCTTTGTGCTTAAAACGCACACGCAAGTTGTAAATACTGCCTATATGTTGATCCGTGTGTTTGGAGCGAGGAAATATCAATTTCATAGCTTTATGTTGTAGTTGCTGAGAAGGGATGAGGAACTTTATGGGAAGTTGATGAAGCCTCGGCGACCTCGAGCAGTGGTTCTTTGCCCCACTCGCGAGCTATCTGAGCAGGTAGTTCTTCACTCGCCGCTGTAACTTCGTACTGATTTCATGTATTCACTTCTGTTAATTGGTTTGAAATTTAATTGTTGGACAGGTCTTCAGAGTGGCCAAGTCTATAAGCCATCACGCGCGATTCAGGTGCACTATGGTGAGTGGTGGTGGACGGATAAGGCCACAAGAAGATTCGTTGAATAACCCGATCGACATGGTAGTGGGTACTCCTGGCAGGCTTCTCCAGCACATCGAAGAAGGGAACTTGGTGTACGGTGACCTTAAGTACTTGGTTAGTTTTGCTTTGTATTGGACTATGCCATTCGTTTCTCTCTTTATCATAATTGTTATTTTTGTTGAAGGATCATATTTAGGATGTGGATCCACAATCATCTGAGATATCAAAAAGAAAATGTAAAGTTGGTTTCATGATTAATTGAGCTTCTTTTTCTTTAGGTTTTGGATGAAGCAGATACTATGTTTGATCGTGGCTTTGGTCCTGACATTCGTAAGTTCCTTGGTCCACTGAAAAATCGAGCACTAAAATCTGATGGCCTGGGATTTCAGACTGTTTTGGTAACTGCCACAATGACTAAGGTACACATCCGTTTTTGCTTCTGAAGGATTTTTATTGTTTTTTTGGGGGCGGGAGCGCAGAATCAACTGCACCACTGTCTTTCATTGTTTAAAAGACAAACTCTAGCCCTTTTTTTTTTTTTTTGTGGAGTCGTCATATGTATAGAGTGTATTGAATTGTTTAATCCTACCAATTCTGTCGAGTCATCGAAAACTTTAACAGATCTTGGTCAGTTGTATACTTAGTGCAGGGAATGAATTGTACTCTTATCAGTTATCATGCAGTTTGCAATGAATTCTTATGACCTTTACTCCCTATCATTTTCTTCTGTCCCTCATTCTTTTGATAGCATTGTTGCTACTGACCTTATAGAAACGTTCTTGAGACTCTTGATTTGATTACTGCTACAATTCGCATATCAGTTTACTTAGGAAAATGTAACCGTTTATGCTCAATTTGATTGGCTTGTCTGTGAAGATGTTCCTAAAAAGCATTACTTTGACAATATTTATTTATTTGCAATTTGGAGGCTTATTTCCGTTATGTCATAGACATTGGACTCCACATCTGCTATTGGTACAAGTGTTCACTTTCTTTCAGTGGATTGACTCTGTCCTAAAAAGTGTCGGAGCTGACTGCTGTAAGTTTTGCAGGCTGTGCAGAAGCTGGTTGATGAAGAGTTTCAAGGAATAGTACATTTACGTACATCTACACTGCATAAGAAAATTGCATCTGCTCGCCATGACTTCATTAAAATTTCGGGATCTGAAAACAAGCTCGAATCCTTGCTACAGGTCCATATCTATTGCACTTCTCGGTTTTTCCTCGTAAGATTGTGAGGTCTATTTTAGTTATGCCACAGCTAGTCAGCTGATTTCACATGTTTCTATATCACTGGTATACATGAATTCTTGATGGATTATATGAACTTACATTCGCATTCACTTTATCATCCTCAAATTTGGTTCAATAAGCCTTTTATGTGCATTGTCTTTGATTTAGGTTGCTGGTGACTCCTTTCTTTATCAATCTTGTTGGCTCTCTGAGATGAAAAGGGAATGGGGTCTGCTTATGTGAGAAGAGGCAATATGTGCGAGTGTTTGATCCTGATATATGTAAATTATTTTCTGTGTGTTGCGGAAGCGAGCTGTTGCATCAGACGGGATTCATCTTTTACCAGGATGGAAGTTTTGTGAAAGACGTGCTTGAAATCAGACTGGGAATATTCTATTGTGCAAAGTGCAAAATTAACTTACCTTGGCGTTATTTTACTGCAAGAAAAGAATCCAGTGATATGCAGTGTTTGAGATATGCACCTCCTTACTCGCATATCAGTTATCGTATTCCAACAGGTCTTTCTGAATTAAAAAAGTTGGGTTGAACATCTGAAGTTTCCTTTTTGGTATAAATGAGCTTCCCTTGTGATCATCTGTCTGGTTATTTTATTAATTAGCTTCTGGCTGCGAACACTAAACCCATTATGTTGGAAACGTCCAACTCATTACGCCAAACGTGGAGGAGTAAATTCAACTAGTGCCTGAATGTGGGAATGAGAACACATGAATGTCTCACTTTGATTTTGTTCTTACGTGGACGCAGGTTCTTGAGCCTAGCTTGGCAAAGGGAAACAAAGTGATGGTGTTTTGTAATACTCTGAATTCTAGTCGTGCTGCGGATCACTTTCTCCATGAAAACCAAATCTCTACTGTCAACTACCACGGAGAAGTGCCTGCAGAGCAGAGGTGTACATTTTCTACGCCTTGTTCCTTTTTCTACTTGTAGCCTTCAAATGATGATTGATTGCTTTTTTTTCCTTTTTCACTAACTTTCAAGTTGTTGTATGAGAACTGTGATCACAGATCACCTAGAAATTTGATTTATATTGTTCATGGATATCCGTTTCAGTGCCCGTGGATGTGTTCAATCAGTAGTAACTGCACTATAGACTGCCTGTCTTCTTCTGATTTTCCAGAGTCATTTTGAAGCTCTAGCTTTTAATGCTTATAAGTAGTATTCTCTGCCAATATCAGAGTTGAAAATTTGAAGAAATTTAAGAATGAAGATGGAGATTGCCCAACATTGGTCTGCACAGATTTGGCTGCTAGGGGACTGGATTTGGATGTAGATCATGTCATCATGTTTGATTTCCCACTGAACTCTGTAAGCACTCTCTCTGTCTCTCTGTCTCTGTCTCTCTCTATCTCTCTGTCTCTGTCTCTGTCTCTGTCTCTGTCTCTCTCTCTCTCTCTCATCTGCGCGTGCACACACGGAGAGAAACTAACGCTCTCTCTTTACTTTTAGATTGACTACCTTCATCGCACTGGAAGAACTGCTCGAATGGGTGCAAAAGGTGGGTGGCGATTGCTTACGTAGAGTGTAGTAAACTCTACTTCAAGTACATCATGCTCTTATACCTCACACTCAATTACATTTGAGGCAGAATGTTTGCTTGGAGAGCTGGTCGAGTCATTGTTGGCTAACAACCGTCTGACAGACGCAGATTTCCTGTTATAATGAACTCTCTTTAAATTAAAGTAGATTTTCATGGCAATAAATTAGCAAGTGCAAAAAGGGGGATGGGGGGTTGGGAAGGAAGAAGGCGATGGACCTCAGGGATGCCGATATGTAATTCTGTATCTAGCTGCCTTTCATTTTTCGCTGGAAAGTGATATCTGCTGATGCATGTATCCTATAATTATAAAGACAATATTAAGGAGCTAATTTTCCACTTTTAGATACTGATAGTGATGGCATGGGTTGACTACCCATCATCTCTTGAAGGAGTTAGAGCTCAAATATGCATCTAAACAATCCTTTTCTTTTCTTTCTACAGGAAAGGTGACAAGCTTGGTTGCAAAAAAGGACCTTGCTTTGGCCACTCGAATAGAAGAAGCAATCAGGAAGAATGAGAGCTTGGAAGCTCTTACTGTGGACAATGTCCGCAGGGACACAGCTAGGGCAAGAATAAGCGAACAGAAGGGGAAGAACACCAAATTGAGTAAGGTATCGGATCAGAGAACCAAGGGCAAATCAGCAGCCGCAAAATCTTCTAATTCTCGCACTAAGGCGGCGTCCTCGCAAGTTTCTGGAAGGACAACCGCTGGAACAAAAGCTGGGAAAACATCATCCTTGGCCAAACCGTCGAGGGCAGTTAAGATTTCAAAGGTGACGAAGCCTTCCGGTGTCGGTAAGTCCGCCAAATCATCATCTCATGGGAGGAAACAAACGCAAAGCAAATCAGGCAAATTAAGCGTAGTTGGGTTTAGGGGTCGGAATTCTTCGTTGAGCAAGAAAGTTGTCGATGCTTAACTGCTTTAAGCCACCCCCCAAAAATGGATCTGTAAATTGATTGAAGTTGTCATCTTTTTTCCCTTTTTTCTTGAGATATGGTTTAAAATCACGGGTCCTGGCAAGGAGTAAGAATCAAAGAAAAGAGGAATCCTGGTCGGAGGATTGTTTCTTGTAAACTGTTTCGATTTTGTGAATCTTTACCTCAATTCTATTTCCAACATTTGGTGCACCAATAACAGAGAGTCCAACATACATTCAGAATCAAAAGACGCTTGGTACAATGTAGGATAAAGAGCATGTCGATTGAAATTACATGTCACTTCCATGTCAGTAACAGAGGGCGAGGAGTCTTCGGAGGGGCGACTATTTTCCCGTCGGCATCGTAAATTATCACCCCGGAAAAGTCCGGCAGCTGACACTTACCGCCCATGAGAATGTTCTTCTGCCACAAGGAGGCGGCCGAGGCGGCTTCTTCCTTGTTTCCTCCACTACCCATTAACATGCTGTCTTCACGGTCCGCTCGCGACTCCAAGATGACAGTGTTGTTGTGGAGTTCTATGACGGGCTCTTCCTCAAAGAAACCGTAGCATTCATGCCAGCGCCGTCGTCTCCGGGAATGAGAAGCGCACATGAACAGCGCAAAGGCACAGAGGAGGAGGGTCATCGTGACTAGGCCGAGCTGGGGGGTGCCCATCGCCGGGTGCGTCAATTGGAGCCGGCGAGCCATATGGGGAGGATCTAGGGAGTGTGATGGATGGAATTCAAGACGACAAAGAACATATATACTGATGCCAAAATGGGGTCGTTGGAATGAATGGAGGATTTGGTGTTGGTTTGGTTCAGGTCAAGGCGATCGACATCATCATTGTGGGGTTTGGTTCAGTACTTATCTTTGACCTCCAAGAACTCATCGGGTGGACTTCGACTGGATTAGCCGATAATCGATTGGTAATTAGGGTTTGACTTCTGACCGAGGTGTATATTCCGAATCCCCAACTGTGCCCTCTTCCAATCATCTTGGGCCTTCAAAATTAGGGCATGTTCCTCATGAATCCCCTTGCGGTTTTGGGCTGAAGAGCGGTTTTGGGCTGAAGAGCGGCGTTCGCAGGGACTATTGGCCACCTTCATCAGCTACACGCGTCTTGCTGTGTCGCTCGCACTCCCACGGAGGTGTGAATTCAATTCAATCCGGAAGGTCGGTGTCTCTTCCCAGAAGCTTGGCGAGATCGCGGAAATGCCTCTACAGGCCCCAATCTCACTCTCCAAATTCCTCCTCAGACAGAGCTTACGAAGACCGCCTCCGAAACCCCAGTCTTCCGCTTCATCTTCCTTGGCTTCGCTCTTGCCATCCCCGATTCCGCTCAATCCTCGCCCTCAATGCCCCCAGAACCACGCGACCCGAACCTGGTACCTCGGTTCGTTCCCGCGCTCGCTCGATGCCAATCTCGGACCGAGTCGGAGGGGACTCAGCACCGACCCGGGCGTCGGCTCGGTGCCGGAGTACGACGGGGAGGTGGACGCGATAAACCTGAAGTTCGCGGAGGCGAGGGACGAGATCGAGATGGCCATGGAGTCGAAGGAGACGGTGTACTTCGACGAGGAGGCCGAGTGCGCTAGGGCCGCGGCGAAGGAGGTCATCGACCGGTTCGAGGGGTTGCTGCGGAGGCTCCCGGAGGCCGAGAAGGCGGCGCTGCAGCGGTCGATGGGTCTCAAGATGGAGCAGCTCAAGGCCGAGCTCGAGCAGCTCAACGACTGAACTTTGGATCCTCTGGCCGGCTCCGGTTGGTGTACGCTACTCTGTTTCTCTAGCTAATTTTGTTACTCGCGGGTTCTTGATCAATTGAGGCGGTTTCGGATTATTCTTTGTTCCGAGGTACTTGGACAAGTGAATGGTTTTTTAGGAGAGCTTGTGAAGTACATTTGGTCAGAGGATGTTGTCTAGTTTTAGGCAATAATGCAACGGATTTTGTACTGTCGGTTCGAAACTCTATATCACGGTGATTGAATCTTGGCTATGCCCTTGATTTGGTTGGGTGGAAATGGCCATGGACATTGTCCATAAACGGTGAGACACTGCCTTTAACCAATTGATTTTGTTCTGGAATTAATGTCACTTCTGGCGGTTTGCATCTGAATGAACTGAATCATAACGCCATGGTAGATATGTTAGCCTTGTATCTTCTCAACAGGAGTTGGGGGTTCAGTATGTTTGCATGTGATGAGACAATTAGGCATCCATGGAGGTGGTCATGCATAGATTACCTTTTTTTGTCACTGTTCTCGGATTCTAAATCCGACAATACTGGCCGAATAGTTGCTTTTCACTGATATTTGTGCTTCATTCATGTCTATTACTCGGATAAGTTTGTCTCAGAGTTCGTGTTGCTGATATCTAGCTTAATTACCTAAAGAGTACCTCATTTGGGTGTGGACAAATCACGCGAGCCTGAAGTGTCTTTGTACTATCATATCTCGCTTGCTGGCATTCAAATTTTTTCCTGGATCGGCCGTGTTTCTATATCATCTGGTCAAGATAGTGATAATGTCTGTTTGAGGGCGTGTAGTTTGTCTTGAGTAATTGCCAGTGTCCCTGAAGTATAGCAAGAGTTGTAATGTCAACTTGTTGTTGAGCAACTTACCCCTTAATACCTTGTTGTATTCATATGGAATGAGTCGCATTGTGCTCTGCTGGCCCAGCATTTTTTAAGTGGAAAAAGGGATCAAGTGAAGTCTTTTTTAGCCAGAAGTGCTCGAAGGGCCTTCCTTTGACTGAAAATACTCTAATCGACTGCACTTAGCTACATTCATCTCTCATTTGGCTTAAAAAATCTGAATTTTCCCTCCATTCAATGAGTAGAAAACTTTAAAAACCACACATAGAGAAGAAGCGAGAACGAGCTAAGTCTAGAGATGGTTAGAGAGTTGTATATGGTGAGAAAAAGCTCACGTCACCATTTCTTTTTCCCCTAAAGCGTTTTGCGGCATTGATTCTGGTGATAGAAACCCCATTAGTAATCGAAAACTAGACCTGTCAAAATGAGTACAAAACTCATTTACGAACCCATATTTGTTTAAATGGGTCATTAATGGGTTACTCCTTATTTCCCAAGTCAGCCATAATGGGTTTTACTAATAAGAAGGCCATAATATATGGGTCTTAAATGAGTCTAGTCTAAACCCATTTACAACCCATTTAACTCTTCATCTTCTTTCTTCTTCACTCGACACTTACTCACAATCGCGACACAACTAGTGATCTTCTCTTTCCCTCTTCGCTTCCATGAACTGCCACCACTGCCTTGACTCCCGCCCCCCGAGCGCCACCGGCGTGTGCTCACAAAGTTCGCTCCCCCGATGACAATCGAGTACTTGGTCTTCGTCTCGTTTGGCTTGACAAATCGAGTCTCATAGCTCGAAGGGAGGCCGATCAGCTCGTACGAGCCGAGCTCCTCGTACTCGGCGGGGTTCGAAGGGATCGATGTTTTTGTCATTGGGTATTGGGTTTTCTCTGTTTGCGTACTTTTTTGTTGGGTTTGCCAAGAATTTTTGTTTTAGAGGTGTGAGTTGGTACTTTTAGCTGGCTGGATTGTTGAATTCGGATTTCGATAGTGTAACATCGGAAAGTGTTATGTCATTTCTACTGATATTTGTGCATTGTCGATGTACTAGACCTGCTTTTGGTTTATTATAGTGTTGGGGCTTGAAGAATGGTTGTTAATTGCATCTTGGAGAATGAACTTGTCTCTATTGAAGTTTAGAAATAGCTTATTGATTCAATTCATTCACGAGCCTTATGATTGTCGATGTTTTGACATTATATGTAAGATAGACCGTTATGTGTGTGCATTGTTGTCGATGTGAGGTGTAGTGCAAGTTCGATTTGGGTTTGTACTCGAGAAGTTTCTACTTTCTTCAGCTTTGTAGCGAATTGAATCACATTATTCTAATAAGAAAATCAAAACTTCACAGTATAGCATGTTGTGTGCTTGATATGCTTAATCCAGCACACTTCTCAATTGGGTCATTCTTCCAGTTGAAGTATTTGGGTGATTTCCATTGCAGGTTATTTGGCGACCTGCATTGAATAGAGCATATTTGTAGTATTTCCATTGCAGGTTCTCCTCAATTTTATTATCGTCCGATTCCTCTGTTTTTCTATATCCTTGCATCAAGCTTGTGCTCTTGCTTACTCTGTTTATGTATGTGCATGAAATAGTTGTGAAATAGTTAGAACACGTTCTCTGTTGGTTTGTCTAATACAAGCAAGGGATAATGAGGTTGCTAATTGAGATGTTGAATATGATGCACCTTTTTTATATCTGGATGATTCTCTGTCACCATCAAGTCGCTGCTTGTTTGGAGCTTTTCGTATAGTCTTGTGCGCTGGGGAGTTGGATGCTGCAATTTTTGATAGATGGTGGAGAATTGGGTTTCCGGGTTTAGAATTCCAAGTGATCCCATTATTAATTTATGTTTTCTTTGACTAATAGTTGACATGTCAAAAGTTAACGAGGATTGAGAAAAATATTCAACTACCGAACGATTCGAGAGACATAGAGTCGTATCCTTAATTCATGAGTATGAGAAAGATAACTCTATTGGCTCTAAGCATTCAAGAAAATGCACTTCGATTGTAAGGTCTGAATTTGAAAAATTCACAGATGGTGATGGCATGAGAAAGGCTAAATGTAAGTGGTGCAAAGTAACTTACATGGCTAGCCATGGGACAAAAAACTTTTTGCGTCATTTAGATACTTGTCCCAATCGAGAGGTCAATTTTGATGATTTCATAGCACATTTCGACCAAGCTGTGTTTAGAGACATGGTAGCAAGAGCGATAATCAAACACAATTATATCTACTCTTTTATAGAGCATGAGGCTACTAGAGAGTTGTTTAGTTACCTCAACCCTAATGTGAAGCACATATCAAGGAATACAACAAGAACTCATGTGGCAAAAGTTTATGAGAAAGAGAAGGGAGATTTGAAATTCAATTTAGTCTCTTTCGAGCTGAATATGTTTGACTTCTTATCTAAGGACTTCTGTCACTATCGATCATTACACGAGTGTCACTGTCATGAGGATTAAGAATTGCATTCAAAAGTCTCGTGTTTCTCCTATGTGCCGCCTCCATATAGTGGTGCCATTTTTTTAGAAAATTGCTCAGTTTGTTGAGAGAGAATTGCATTCAAAAGTCTCGTGTTTCTCCTATGTGCCGCCTCCATATAGTGGTGCCATTTTTTTAGAAAAATTGCTGAGTTTGTTGAGAGAGTGGGGCATTCAGAGGAAGATTTTCAGGATTATATTGGATAAAGCATCATACAATGACAATATGGTTAATATAAGGAAAAATACACCTCCTATGAGATCCTCTTTGTTATGTGAAGGACAATTTTTTCATGTGTTTTGTGGTGCACGTTTTTTGAATCTCATCGTACAAGAAGGTCTAAAGGTTATTGATGGATCATTACATAAAATTATAAAAGTTGTCAAGTATGTGAGAGCTACACAAGGGAGAAGAGTAAAATTTACGGAATGCATATCGCAGTCGTGCTTAAAGACAAGAAAAAAGGTACATCAAGACTTGACTACTAGATGGAACTCTATGTACCTAATGCTTGAAGGTGCACTTTTCTTTGAATGTGCATTTTCGTATTTAAAGTTAGTTGATTGTAACTTTGTAACATGTTCATCTTCTGATGATTGGGTCAGAGCAAAGACAATTGCCTTCTTGTTGAAACCCTTTTATGATATTTCTATTCTCTTGTCTGGAGTTAGATATCTTCACGAAGAACTTATTCTTTTATGGAGTATGGAAGATTCAGTTTCGTTTGATACAGGCAAGGGATACAGAGATGCAGCTATTCATTCTGCTAAAAAAGTTCAAAAATATTGAAAATGTTATAACGTTGTCTTATCTTTTGCTGCTATATTGGATCATCGCTACAAGCTAAAAAAATTCTTGGTACAAATTCCACGGGATCATTCATGTTCAATTTTGAATAGCAAAACTCTAACAAGTGTAGCTTATAGTGAGTATCTAATATAGCAGCAAAAGATAAGACGATACTATAACACTTTCGATATTTTTCGAACTTTTTGAGCATTGCCATAGCCATAGAACGAATAGCTGCATCCTCTGAATCCCTTGTCTGTATCAAACGAAACTGAACTTGCCATACTCCATAAAAGTATACATTTGCCGCGGGGATATCTAACTCCAGAGAAGTAGAAATATCGTAAAATGGTTTGCAATTTTCTTTGCTCCGATCCAATCTTCAGAAGATGACATGTGACAAAGTTACAATCAATTAATTTTAAATGCGAAAAGTGCACATTCAAAGAAAAGTACGCCTTCAAGCATTAGGTACGTTGAGTTCTATCTAGTAGCCACATATTGACGTAGCTTTTACTTGTCTTTAAGCATGATTGCGATATGCATTCGGCAAATTTTACTTTCATCCCTTGTGTAGCTCTCACATACTCGACAGCTTTTCTAATATTATGTAATGATCCAACAATGACTTTAGACCTTCTTGTGCGATGAGATTCAAAACATGTGCACCACATGCACATGAAAAAATTGTCCATCACATAACAAAAAGGATCTCCCAAAAGGTGTATTTTTCCTAATATCAACCATACTGTCATTGTATGATGTTGTATCCAATATAATCTGAAAATCTTCCTCTCAATGCCCCGTTCTCTCAACAAACTTAACAATTTTTTCTAAAAGAATGACACCACTATGTGGAGGCGGCACATAGGTGAAACACGAGGCTTTTGAATGGAATTCCCAATTCTCATCGATGTAATGGGCAATAGTGATGGAATTGTAGTGACAGAATTCCACAGATCAGAAGTCAAAATTTCCGGCTCGAAAGGTACACTAAATTGAATTTCAAATCTCCATTCTCTTTCTAACTTTTACCACATCAGTTTTTTGCTATATTCATTAGTATGTGCTTCACATTAAGGTTGAGGTAACTAAACAACTCTCTAGTAGCATTATGCTCTACGAAAGAGTAGGTATAGTTGTGTTTGATTATCGCTCTTGCTACCATGTCTCTAAACACAACTTGGTCAAAATGTGCTATGGAATCATCAACATTGACCTCTCGATTGGGACAAGTATCTAAATGACACAACAAGTTTTTTGTCCCATGGCTAACCATGTAAGTTACTTTGCACCACTTACCTTTAGCCTTTCTCATGCCATCACCATCTGTGAATTTTTCAAATTCGGACCATACAATCGAAGTGCAAGTAGAGTTATCTTTCTCATACTCATGAATTAAGGATGCGACTCTATGTCTCTATCGTTCGGTAGTTGAATATTTTTCTCGGTCCTCGTTAACTTTTGACATGTCAACTATTAGTCAAAGAAAACATGAATTAATAATGGGAGCATTTGGAATTCTAAACCCCGAAACCCAATTCTCCACCATCTATAAAAAAAATTGCGGCATCCAACTACCCAGTGCACAAGACTACGAAAAGCTCCAAACATGCAGCGACTTGGTGGTGACAGAGAATCATCCAGATATCAAACAAGTGTATCATAGCAACATCTCAATCGGCATCCTCATTATTCCTTGCTTGTATCAGACAAACCAACAGAGAACGTGTTCTATTCACGCACATACATAAGCATAGCAAGCGAGAGCACAAGCTTGATGCACGAATAGATAAAAACAGAGGAATTAGATGAAGAACCTGCAATGGAAATACTACAAATATGCTCTATTCAATGCACGTCACCACTCTTTCGCCAAAGAACCTGCAATGTAAATCACCCAAATACTTCAGCTAGAAGAATGACCCAATTGAGAAGTGTGCTGAATCAAGCATGTCAAGCACACGGCAGGTTATACTGTTAAAGAAGTTTGGATTTTCATATTAGAAAATTGTGATTCAATTCACTACAAAGCTGAAGAAAGTAGAAACTTCCCGAGCACGAACCCAAATCAAACTTGCACTACATCTCACATCGAGAACATTGTACAACACATAACAGTCTATCTTACATATAATGTTAAGATCACAAGGCTCGCGAATGAACAGAATCAATAAGCTATTTCTAAACTTCAATAGAGATGAGTTCATTGTCCTAGATGCAACTAACAACCATTCTTCAAGCCCCAACACTATAATAAGCCAAACATAGGTCTAGCACATCAACAATGCACAAATAACAGCAGAAATGACATAACACTTTTCAATGTTACACTATCGAAATTCGAATTTAACAATCTAGCCAGCTAAAAGCACCAACTCACACCTCGAAAACAAAAATTCTAAGCAAACCTAACGAAAAAAGTAAGTAAACAGAGAAAACCCAATACCCTAAGAAAAAAATGCCGGTCCCTTCAAACTTCGCCGAGTACAAGGAGCTCGACTTGTATGCGTTGATCGGCTTCCCTTGGAGCTACGAGACTCGGTTCGTTGAGCCAAAGGAGACGAAGACCAAGTGCTTGATTGTCATCGGAGGAGCGAAATTCGTGAGCACACGTCGGTGGAGCTCGAGGCAGTGGTGGCGGTTCATGGAAGCGAAGAGGGAAAGAGAAGATCATAAGTTGTGCTGTGATTGTGAGTTAGTGTCTAAGTGAAGAATTGTGAGTAAGGGGGTGCATGACAACCATTCTGTTCTAGAAATAGATTTCTAGCCAGAAATAAAATTTTTTATTTCTGGATGAGTTTTTGAGCAAAAAAAAATGCGTTTGATAACGATATAAATTTCTGATTCTGAAATAGAAGGTCGTTTGACAACAATTGAAAATTTTTACTTCTAGAATAGAAGTAGGTGGGGGTCGTCGGCGGCCGGCGTTAAGAGGAGACACTGAGCGACTTTTACAAGTTTTCTGTTTCTGATTTCTATTTCTCCCAGAAACTATAATTTTCTGTTTCTCATTTCCCTTCTAAATCTATTCCTGGAATAACTTTTTGTTCCAGAAATAGAAAAATAGAATTACGTTACCAAACGAGTTTCTGTTCCAAACCTGTTCTAGAAATAAGTTTGGAACAGAAATAGAGAAGTAGAATGGTTGTCATGCACTCTCTAGGTGTCAAGGGAAGAAGAAAGAAGAGGGAGGGTTAAATGGGTTTAGACTAGACCCATATATTTTGTCCTTTTTTGTAAAAATTCATTATGGCTGATTTGGAAAATAAGGGGTGACCCATTTAAACAAACATGGTTCATAACTGGGTTTTGGACCTATTTTGACATGTCTAATCATGCCTAAATTTCTGGGTATACGTAGAGCCTGTGTCTTCCTATTTTGCTTTCGTTTCGTGTTGTGATCAAAGGTCGCGGCACTGAACTTATCAATGCAGCCAGAAAAATGCACGTCAGTGTAAGGGATATGAATGCCTAAGTGCTCGCTAACTGCTGAGATTGCACCGATGAATGATGCCTCGATGATGGAAACAACGTTCAAAGTTGACGATGTTCGTAAACATCATACTAGATGCTGTATGGTTATTGGATTTGAAAAAAAAAAAAAAAACAGCTCATTCGAAGAAGTGTGTACAAAGTTATTCAATCCAACTTGGTAAAAATGGAATTTAACTTGGTTGAACATTCATGGCTAAAGCAATGAATGTTCGACCACCAATGATCAAACACCTTGCGTGACATCCCAAATTGTCACCGGCGGCACGTGTCCTGTCTAAATTATATCTTTTAATTAGTAACTGCATGCAATAGCACAACAAAATTTTCACAATGTCTCTTACAAGAAATCGCACGAGTTTAATTGATATACATATGCTTCTTTATATTTACACCACTACTTAGCATCCTTATACAGTATTCAGACAAATGAACACAGCAATTCAAATCACAATCTATGAAACTTTCTCACACTTAATATCAAAATTTTAACTTGAAATAACAACTATCAAACAACCAAGTCAAGAGTACCAAGTAGATCAATCTAATTTAGTCCCTAGAGTTTTCACATACATCACATTCTAACAAATTAACAAACATTAATCAATCAAGTCAAGAGTACTAAATGGATCAATCTAACTTAGTCCATAGAGTTTTCACTTACCATCACATTCAAACTAAGTTAACAAACATCAATCAACCAAGTCAAGAGTACTAAGTAGATCACTCTAACGTAGCGCTCAGAGTTTTCACCTGCCTTGAATAAAAACTTGGACAACTCCAAGCCTTAACCACCTCGTAAACTCTCGAAAGATAGAATTTTTAAGTCTTGACAACACAAGAATGTAATCTTTGCTTTTACTCGAAAATTTGGAATGGAAATAGAAGAGGGGAGATCTCTTTTTCTTTGCAAGAACAAGTTCGAATTCTTTTTTGAAGCTTGAACATATAAGAAAATCTATTTATAGGCAAGGGGAGATAAGAACAAGTAAAGCAAGTTAAAAGATATGATGATTTTAGAATACAAATGGCATAATCATATGGCTCCATCTAATAATAAGGCCAAGGGGAATGAACTTAGAAACCCAAGGTTAAGAGTAATGATGACCTTGGGTTAAAAGCATTAGGTGTAAATAGACGAATAATGCTTCAATCCGAAGAATACAAGTGGCCTAACGAGAGCTAAGAAAAGATATCATGATAGAGAACTTAGCCAAGTAAAATGAAAGAGTCATCAATAGCATTAATGTGCTATATATGTTGTCATGAAGGATGTAATGCATGATATCATTACTAAACTAAGTTCAAGGGCACAAACAATAAGGCTAAGAATATGTGGCTTCAAATACTTGGTGGAAAATGAAATGGGGAGATGTCCGCAAACTAGAGAACAACCAATCGGCTCATCTATAGGTTTTTCAAAATAAATATTTTGTTGGATTACCAAAATATTTAAAAAATCAGTACGTAAACAAGGAAATTAGTACCGGTTTTAAGTACTGACAAATCAGAACAATATTTTGAACCAATTAAAATTATCGGTGAAAGGTATCAAACACTAGGAAAATCTTAACTCGGTAAATTTAAAACTTGAATATCATCAAATTAGTCATTCAGAGTATATCAGTCCCTTTCTACAACAAATATGGCAGTAATTCAATTACCTTCACACTACACCATCAACGTACATGTCAATACCTATCAATTTAATCTTAACACATTGCACTCCAAACGATTATTGTTGCGAGAATCATCCTAAATGTTATTACTGAACGTAGAAAATTTTAGATGTCACACCTGGGCTTGAAATGCGTTCCCTTGGCTTTTGCATTTTTCAATTATATCTTTTAACAATTTGTCAATGTAGTATTCCAACCAAAATTGACTAGACATCACTAAGGTGGCCACTAGCTATCCTACATGGTGCAGTCGGCACTAACATAGATAATTTTTGTAATTTTTGTAATTTTAGTCTTTTATGTAATTTTTCACTATTCACTTCCTAGAAGGGCTAGTTGGTGTCGCGGGGCATCGGTGATGGCCAACCACAAGTGAGGGCTCGTCGGTGACCCTCGCCCTCGGCCAGATTTGGCCGGCTGAGATGGTCGACTGTTGGTGTATGAGCGAGCTGTAGACATGGCTTCCATGGCTGGAGAGGGGGCTGCGGGTGTCGTTTTTCTGTTCATCTTCAACGCTTATGGGAGATGAACAGTAAACCACAAAATGGAAAAGAAGAAAAAATTTAGTAAAATATGCAAAACTATGTCATTTTGCTTAAGTTCTTTCACGTAAGACGCCGGTAATGTCACGTAAGATGATGACGTTGACTATACCTCCACGTCCTTGGCCTAAATTGGTTGGAATGACTACATTGAAAAATCATTAAAAGGTTTGGGATCAACTTGACAAAATTGAAAATTTTAGGAATGAAATGGCCGCTGTACACTGATCATATAATTTTCACCGTTACGTTAATTGTTCTTGACGGAATTTTGGCTTTGATTTGCATTTATGTACAATATACATAGAGGATGAATGTAGAGTAATTACGATGTAAAAGATATATCTTGATGACCAATTATGTTATGTCATGACATGCATACATGACAATGGTTGGGAAGGAACTTTGAGTCTTCGGATGACCCAAATATCATGTAATATTCACCAAAGACTAAATTTTGGATGCATAATTTCCAAGGTAAAGATACCTCGGAAAATGAGGAAGAAAGCTGAGGTAACACCAAAGAGCGAAAAAGCTGCTTCCCATGGTGTGAGCTCTTGTGATGTCCATACAAAGTCTGAAAGTGCATGCATGCATGGCACGCCCTTGGAATTTTGTTCAAGCTTGAGCTGATGAGCAGGTCATGTCACGGGTTCAGAGGCTGACATCATCGAGGTGTTAGGACAAGAATACTGGTTTTCAGTGAACGTGCCCGCCAATGGTAGCTCATGTGGGTTTCCCGTCCTTACTTTTTTCCTGTGAAGGGACGTCAAATGAAGACCCTAGGATTTAGGTGTAACCGATCGGGTCCGACGACAGCGGAGAATAGTCGCCGGAGCTAGAGGTCTCGAACAAGAAGCAGCTCCTGACAGATTTTTATGATGGCAAAAAGAGCAGAGACGAATCGAATTGCACACTGAATATAGATATAGCGTGCTTGGCTATAAGCCGCGAGGCTCGCTATTGAATAAACCGAATTTGAATCGATGAAAAAGAGAAGAAATTGAAGCGGCAAGCACCTCAATGGGTAGCAAAGTCCAAAGTACTGGCCAACGTGTTTGTGCCGAGTTGATTCATTTTCCTTTGTTTCATTTTTAGGTCGCAAAAGAGAGATTGGTGAGATGACAGGCTTGATTCTGGGGGGCACCTCGCGTGATCCTCTTTTTGACCAAAAGAGATCAAAAGCTAATCTCATGGACCGACTCGAGTTAACGCTAGGACATGATGCAGGGACAAATCAAAGAGTCTTTTTGTTAGGGCATTTGCCGAAGGTGAGGGGTGTTGGAGTTGGCGAATACTTCGGGGACCCTTGTTTCTCACATCGGGTACGCCCACGTGAACTTAGGAAAACTGAAGTGTTATCCAACGACATGTGACCCCTGCGCGCGGAATGTGGGGGTTCGGGGGCAGCGCCCCCGACACGGGTGCCCCGCTGCCCGGTCAGCGGGCGGGGGTTCGGGGGCAGCGCCTCCCGACGGGGGTTCCGCTGCCCGGTCAGCGGACGGCTGTCCCGCTCGCCGGTGAGCGGGCAGGGGTTTGGGAGCAGCGCCCCCGAAACCTCCTACGGGTTTGGGCTTTTATTTAAGCTGGCCCGTATGGTATGGAATTAAGGGGTTTCATATAGGTTTAGGTTTTGGGCTATTTTGTGGCATATATATATTTTCTCGTTTTTTATCATTGTAACTAGTTGAGTGGCTGTAAATCGAAACTATAGTGAAATCTCTTTGCAGGACGTAGCCCTATTCTGGGGTGAACCTGGGTAATCTCGTGTGTCGTCCATTTTTCTTTGATTTCTGTGTGATCGCTCTGATTCGGTGCGCGATAAATCCCTTCAAGGGGAAGGCATGGGCTTCTTGCCTCATTCCTGTCTGCTCCTCCCCTGCACCATGCCCCGACCAAAAAGACAAAGGTGCAATATTAAAACAGCAAGCCCGCATACAT
Source organism: Lenwebbia sp. NSW1173648 (assembly GCA_029784005.1). Taxonomy (NCBI): domain Eukaryota; kingdom Viridiplantae; phylum Streptophyta; class Magnoliopsida; order Myrtales; family Myrtaceae; genus Lenwebbia; species Lenwebbia sp. NSW1173648. Next base: position 23,489,954 of record JARCGZ010000009.1, on the reverse strand, counting down.
CTCAGTAATTTGTTTTATCTGTCACATTAGCAACTCCGAAGGGACTATGTTCGTTGAGACTTTGCTACTCGAACAAGTGCAAGTTCTAAGATTCGATTTATACGCTGCGCAAGTGTTCTAGTCCTGGGGTGATGGCCCCGACTTTTAATCAGAGTAGAAAAGACGGACTTGATCTCGAAAGAGAGCCGGCACGAGGAACCGCCTCACTTTCTCTAACATGCCGCGCACTTTGCTCGTGTTCATGTCTAGGACTTGCCTTTTCCTTTGCTTCCCAATCGCCACCCCGACGGCGACCGGACCATCCCACGCTTCATCTGGGTCTACTGATCAGTTCCAGCTTTAAGCCCCCACCAAACTTCCACTGAACAAACCAGTCCACATGCAGACTGATGCTATTGAATCTGATTCATTGCAATGCTGGTTTAGCAACATCCCAAGCTTTTGATACGATAATTTCCAACTCTTGAACAAGTGTTGGAGTGTCCTTTTTGTTTTTCATAGCAAGCTTTTTTGTTCTTCAATGCAGGAGGGAATGATAGGATCATCAACCCTTCGTTAATTCAAGACATGTAGGAGCATTTCTATTCTGTTGGACGGTCTGCTGCATTCCGTGAAGAAATGATGAAGCCCAACAATAGAAATTCAAGCAAGGAAGAAGAAAATAGGCAAGAAATGTATAGGATGAAGAAAATCAATGACATTGCTGCATCTAGAAACTGTACAGACCCAAGACTACCCCCATCCTAATCTAATAAATCACGGCCTAAAGCATCCTACCCTCTCTTCTTTCTCATTCGACAACTCTCGCTTTATGCATCTCGGGGTCGAAAGGCGAATCGAATTAGCAATGTCTTTAACAGTCACAAGAAGGAAAAATCAACGTCTAAACTAGCTCTGTGTCGAAGATGGCTTTATCAGCGGTTGAGAGGTCTTCCCCCACTCTTCGGGCACGCTCTTCACCTCCATTAGCAGCGCCACCACTTCCTTCATGGTGGGACGCTCCGCTGGCGAAGAGTTCACGCAGAACATCGCGATCCCAAGCGTCTGAAGCATCTCTTGCACCATCTGATCCGGTAGGCTTTGGAGCTTCATGTCGAGGATCGTCACGGCCGGTTCGAAACTTCCCATCTTCTTCTTCACCCATTCGACGATGTGGAGCCCGTCACCCGCCTGGGACTCAACGGCACTGCGGCCGCTTAAAATTTCAAGCAAGACCACTCCATAACTGTAGACATCACTCTTCTCTGTTATGTTCATTGTATATCCATACTCTGCATAGAAATGATGAAACGTCCATTAGATACTGCTCAAAAACTGAATGCATATTTTAAATAGGCATGATTTCTACACTTTCCCAGTACTGACCAGAGCCAATAAGAGAGAAAAAATTACAACTCGAACATAGTTAGTTCTTGTCAGAACAAAATTTGATGTAGCAAGAACCTAGCTTAGATTGAGACATGTTGAAGTCTCTAAGCTTACGTGTACAAATACCATTGTTAGTATAAGCACCCGGAAGATCGACCGATATACAACAAGGAACTTATATGTGTGGATCAGTATTGAAGTTACCTGGGGCGATATAGCCGTAAGATCCAGCAACTCTTGACATCGCGTGACGGTAGTTTGGAGAATTCATCATTTTAGCCAGGCCGAAATCTGCGAGATAAGCCTCAAACTTCGAATCCAGAAGTATGTTATTGCACTTGACATCTCTGTGAAGTATCGCTGGAGCGCAATCGTGGTGAAGGTAGGCGAGACCCTGTGCAGATCCCACTGCAATCTTATAGCGAATTTCCCAATCCAAGTTCCTACTTCCCTGGAGAAGCTGCCTCAGATTACCATTGGAAATGAAATTGTAAAGCAAGAGCTTCACGCTCTTATTAGAACAGTATCCCAGGAGCTTCACGATGTTCCGATGCCGTATATGCCCCAGAATTTGAATTTCAGCAGCGAAAGAATCCACTGCCAGCTCCTCATCCTGTTTGGTTTTCCAGAGCTTCTTCACTGCAATTATTTCCCCGTTCGGCATTTCCGCCTTATACACAACTCCCGAGCATCCTTTGCCAATGACATTCTCCTCTCTTAGGCACTCCAAGATATTATCCATAGTAAAGTTGAGCTTTTGGAATGGTATGAAAGTCCATGGAAAGGAGAAGTCTTCCGCACCTGATGATGAGGCCAACGTGCCTAAAGATTTTTCAACCATGTATCGACTATTTCGAGTCACCGAAATCCACGAAGCAAGAAGCGCTACAGTCAATATAGCTAGAATGACGGTAATCAACGCTACAGTTGTAGCTGATTTCAACCCATTTCTGCGAAAGAGGCCTGTGGAACAAGTCGACCCATCCATCGATTGGCAAAGGTTAGAGTTTTCAAGGTATGAACTTCCTGACAAAGTTCTGAAGAATGGGGTTATTGGTATTGGACCTGAAAAATTGTTACAGGAAATATTTAGGGTAGTAAGACTGGTCATGTAACTCAAGACGGCAATTTTACCAGACAGCATATTGCGTGACAGATCAAGCGATTGCAATTGGGTCAACCCAGCCATTGACTCAGGAAGTTCTCCGGTCAACCCATTCGAGCTCAAGTCCAAGCCAATAGTGAGGCTCGTGATATAACCGATCTCAGGTGGGATTGTACCTGTGAAGCTATTAAAGCTCAAATCAAGCAGAGTCAGTTTCTGCAAATTTCTGATTGATTTCGGGATCGACCCTGTGAGCAAATTATTGTTGACAATGAGCTTATTCAAGTAACTCAAGTTTCCGAAGCTCGAAGGAATTTCGCCAGTGAAGCTGTTCTGACTGAGATCAAGCTGCTCTAAGTTTACTAGCTCCCCTAACTGAGGAGGAATTGCTCCAGTTATGTGATTGCTATGCACATCCAACAACTCAAGAACTGTGATATTGGCTATCTCCTGAGGAAGCTCGCCAGAGATATGGTTCATGTACAAGTCAAGAAACACAAGGTTCTGCAACTGTCCAATTTCTTTTGGAATACGACCTGAAAGTTGGTTTTCTCCAAGCCTCAACCTCACCAGTGACTGACACGTTGCTACGTTTGGTGGCAACCCTCCTGTTAGCGAATTCCCCAATAATAAAAGCTTGCTCAGCTTCTTCAAACTGAAAATTTCTTCTGGGATAGACCCAGTGAGCTTATTTCTCGATAGATCGAGTGCATAAAGTTCAGTGCAGTTACCAAAAGCGGATGGCATCATTCCAGAAACCGAATTTCCCCACAAGAAAAAACTCTGCAAGAACTTCAAGTTGCCGACTTGCCACGGAATGGTGCCTGACAATTGGTTCTTATCAAGCTGAAGTGCAGTGAGGCTTGTGCAGTTGCTCAACTGCCAGGGGATTGAACCTGTGAACGCATTATCGGACAAGTGAAGCTGTTCAAGAACTATCAACTTCCCCAAATCACCGGGGATTTCACCGGAGAGATCATTGGCTGAGACATCAAGGACAACAAGCGACGAGCAATTTGAAATTTGAGCCGGTATAGGCCCAGTTAGCCCATTCCCCCACAAAAGCAAGCTGGTGAGCTTCTGCAACTTACCCATTTGAGGAGGGATTGGACCAGTGAGCTTGTTCATGTGCAGATACAAATTCGTGAGCTCGGCACACGACCCGAGCTCAGGAGGGATCGGACCGAACACATCAGTATCATAAAGTGCCAAAGTTTGGAGATTTACCAAGTTTCCAAATGTGGGAGGTATCACACCAGAGAGCCCAGTAGCAGCAGCACCAAAGGTGGTCAAATTGGTGAGTAACCCCAACTGCGCTGGAATCTCCCCTGTTAAATATGGATTCCCTCCAATTCTGAACTCCTGGAGAGAAACCAAAGAGCCTAACTGGGATGGTATTGACCCATTGAGGAGATTGTCTTGGAGACAGAGCACTTGCAGTGCAGTGAGGGTAGAGAGCTGTGGAGGGATTATGCCAGTGAGCTTGTTGGAGATCAAGAAAAGGAACTCAAGTGAAGAGAGCTTGCCAAGCTCGGGGGGTATTGGGCCCGAGAGAGAGTTGGAGGAGAGGTCAAGAAGCCTAAGGTGAGAGAGCAAGCCAAGAGAAGGAGGGATTGTTCCTGAAATGTTGGTGGAAGAGAGATTGAGGAGTTGAAGGGATGAGAGAGATGATATTTCTTGAGGCAGAGAGGAGAGATTGAGGAAAGTATTGGGCAGAGACAGAGAGATGACTCTGTCCTGAGGAGAGCAAGTAACACCTTGCCATGAACATGGAGTCTGGTTTGATGGATTCCATGAGGAAAGGACTGAAGATGAAGAGGAAGAAGAAGAGCCCAAAGCAGTGAGGAGAGAGAGAAGGGCTTGCCCATCAGAAGAAAGAGAAGTGACTAGGGTTTTGGAGCTAGAGAACCAAATGAAGAAGAAGAAGGCCACAAGGAATAAAGGGTTAGTGCCAAAATGGCTCCTTTTGGCCATGGAAGAATCAAAATGTGACCTTTGAGGTGGTGGTGAAATTAAGGGACTGTGAGTGTTTGATCAAGAAATGGCGATTACAGTCTCTCTCTCTCTCTCTCTCTCTCTCTCTCTGCTTCTTCTTCTTCTTGGTAGTATCAACACAGTAATGACGGTGAAAGTCCACTCTTAGGAGACAAGTTCCATGTGAGAAAGGATTTCGCGGTGGGTGTATGTGGATGCTTATCTTTCACTAAAAGCTTTTGAAACCATGCATGTGAAAGAAGGCCCAAGAAAAGAAAAAACCAAACTCCTTTTGAATCATTGATGGGTGCTATAACATGGAATTAAATGCAGTCATCAAGCTGTCAGTGAAGAAGAAGAAGAAGAAGAAGAAGAAGAAGACCCTATCACTCTGCTCACCGGAAAAAAGCTCCTCTCCGGGGCGGCGGAGCAACGGCGAGTTTGAATCAGAGTTGGCGGTTTTCAAGACAGATGAATACAGAAACGAGATTGTGTTCAGTGTACTCCATTTGAGAAGGCCATCGAAAAGAGTTGTTTGCGAGTGAAGAGAGAGGATGCAATCCTATGGTATAGAAAACTAGGAATGGGTTATGAACGGGAGCTCTGGGCTCTCGAGAAGACGCTCTCGTCCTTGCTTGAGCTGAGACAAACGAAACTTGGAATGACATTCAAATGCCAAGAACTCTCTTCCTCGTTCCTTATACTTCTCTTTTATATTATATTTCAGAAACAAGCCTCACCTTTGCACTATTTTAAAGAAGGAAACTGCCCTTTTTTTTTTGCGCCATTTCTTCCACTTGAATCAACTTTGTTTTCGGATTTTTAGGGTGCAGTCGTCTCCCGAAAAAATCAAGGATTTGAAAAATATATTCGAAAAACAATTACTTGTATCACTTGAAATAATTAGTGAATGAAAAATATTTTTATCATGGGCAACAATTTGTGTCTATATATTTTCGTAGATGATAATTTTTTTGTTTTTGTCGTTCATTCATTATTGTAAGTGATATAAGTGATCATTTTTAAAAAAATATTTTTCAAATTTTTCATTTTTCACGAAACAAACACATATTTAATTACTTGGTTGCTTAGCAACTTCTCCCTAAATTGGTTCCCTAGCTACTTTGTTTATGTCTCGGTTGAGAGAACTTGATTTCAATTGTATTGCATAACCACCGGCGGTGAAAAAAAAAAGATAATTGAATGGAAAATGAATGATTTGAAAAATATTTTCCTAAAAATATTTTCAGTTGTATTACGATTGTAGAGATAAGATATGATCTAATATTAGTTCTGTTATTTCATCATCTAAGCGTAAGGCCTGTGCACTTATTCTCAATTCAGAGAATAGTGCATTGAATACTTGAATCTTTATATCCAGAATGCAATTGAGTACTAGATTCTTTAATTAGTGTAATAGAGCTTTATCGAAAAGATGTAATTAAACTCTATACCTTTCAATCGGTTCAATTGACATGACCGCCAGCAATAGGAAAGAAAAGTTTTCCGGTTAATTAGAAAGTCGGAGAGGTAAAGATCTCGAAGTTAATAAAGCTGAGATTCATTCCGCTATCATTCTGTTGTTAATTTGTAAGTTGCATGTTAACCCTAACAACGCGACTCTTCTAATTTCTTGGTATAGTGTAAAGATGAATGAATGCTTTTTTCTCTTTCTTTTTTTGGCATGAAGATGAATGAATACATGATATGTAGAATTTACAGGAAATCATGACTATCGGATTCTAGAGAATTCCAAGTGACCGCGGTGTTATAATTTTTGAGGTTGAAAAATTGATGTTAGTATATGCAAAATAGAGATAGGGCAAAAGGTAGATAGATAATCCATCATGATACGACTCACTCTTGGGTTCTTTTGAAATAGTTCAAATATATCTATTGATGAAATATTTTAACATTTCGAAAATGATACTCCCCGAGAAGAATGCATTAAGTAGAAGAAATTTCATGTGATCTCGGAACATGGTGTTTTATAAGTCCATCTCTATTAGATACCACAGACAAGTATAATGAGTTTTTTAAGTGTTTCTTTTGCTAAAATGTGTAGCGCAGGTATGGTCGACTTGGATGAACAGTGATCATAATTCGAAATCACTTAACATTACTCCTCCTTAATTTTTGCGTAGGTAAACATATCCTAGAAAATCGATGGCAATTGAAATTTTTTTATGAATAGCGTGCTATGCTCCCACAATTAACTAGACAATGTGGCCACCGTCGCGACAATCTTTGCCGCCTCCTTTGGATACTCCTTTGAAGGCGCAAAGCTCGATCAAATCTTTTAGCTTTCACTTGAGTTTTGTAGCAAATCAAGTACGATGCCTCATTTATCTAACGTACCATGTGTCTATGCATCGCCCATCGAAATTCCAAAGCCTGGAGGAAGTACAATTAATGGGGGGGAAATTCATGCACAGTGATCAGCAAATTAGGGTTTTTAGTTAAAGCAAGAACCGAGCACAAGATAGCGTAGGTTGATTATATTCTTAGGTTTTTCTTTAGCAAACAGGTACGGATAGGATCAAAAATTTCAGAGAAACCATATGGGAGATCGTGGAAAAGAAATGGCAGAGCCTAGCTCCTAGGGAAGAGAAGGCCAAAAAAAGAACCAAGAAAATAAAACCTTGGTGATAATAAGAGGGCGAGGCAAACTTAGGAGATTGTGAAAGGTGGTGAAAAAAAAAATAAAGGGTGAAATGAAAGCAGCAGCAACCCTCAGTTCAATGTCTTTTTCCCACACGAAATCATTATATAATTTGCATTAGATAATGATGCATGTCTTAAATGCAATAAAGAAATGTGTTCCCTACCAACGTGGTCTGCCCTCATAATGTGAAAAGCTAGGGTTTCTTAATGGCTGGGCGTGGTTGTAGAGGGGAGGGGAGGGTCTCATTGGGGTGTGGTAAAAAAATGCTGTGCTCTGCTAAAGAAATTACTGTTTTCACTGTCTTTTTATGGGTGTAAGCTGGTGAAAATAAAAGTGTTGATGGGGTTGCGATTTGGTTTCCGAGGAAGACGTGGTGGGTTTGTTTTGGGAGTGGAGCTAAAGAGGGGAAAAATAAACAAAATGAAAAAAATTCTACAGTCACATGAGAGAGAGTGTGTGTGTGTTTTAAGGATTATATTAGGGCACAGGTCCCGATTAGGGTTTTAGGCTTTGACTACATACTAACAATTCAGCCGCACGAGACATGATTTCGTTTTTAAGCAAATATTACACTTATAGGAAATGGATAATTACACAAATAGTCCTGAAACTTTAACTCAATACGTAATGTTATCTCTGAAGTTTTAATTTATTTAATGTGATCCCTCAACTTTTGATACATGCTTAATGTTATCTCCAAATTTTTAATTTGTTCAATATGATCCATTAACTTTTTATGCATGTTCAATCTAGTCTCTGGTTGTTGTCATATAGTCCATAGACTAGATTGAACATGTACCAAAAATTGAGGACCACATTGGACAAACTAAAAGTTCGGGGACGATACTGTACATGTATCAAAAGTTCAGGGATCAGATTGAATAAATTAAAAATACAGAGACGATATTGCACATTGAGTCAAAGTTCGGGGACTGTTTATATCATTTTCTTTATAGGAAATGAAATATTGAAGTTTTACATGTGAATTTATGGGGTCGCTCGTTCTTTTGGTAAATATTCCGAAGCTATTGCATGTAAAAGACGGAAGGAACTTATGAGTTGAGATGAGTAATGTCAAGAATTAAAATAACTTATCAACAGCAAATTAGGAACTTTTACAAAGAATCGAGTAATGTTGGAAATGAAATTAACTTATAGCGGTAAATTAGGTACTCTACTACATCATTATATTAATCAACTATTTTGTAGCGAATCCATATAGAGAAAATTTTCTTCATGAAAAAACCCTAGTCTCGCACGTCAAGAAGGAGAGAGTTTGTGAAGCTATTACTTAAGTAAAGATCCATATCGATAGTACACATTTCAGATATCCCCTTATAGCGGCTCGATTCACATGGATCGAGCTACAAGTACGAAATAAATGCCGCTCAAGCAAATGCTTTCACTTCCTCGTGATGTTGTCGAAAGTGTTTCGCCACGGTAAATATCATCCATTCAACTAGTACATACGATATTTTTTGGATAATGATAACTCCATAACGACAATAGCTTCTTCCACAATCATTTTACAACTTTTAATATGTAAACTCTTCTTATAATAGTTACATGAATGAAGCTATTCAGGTTGTGAAAATTTCATTAGCTCTTTATTTAAGTAGGAATTATTAGTTTCTTTTGTCTCATATATACGGTTATTTTGAATGTAGTATTTGTTATACGTGTGTGAATCCCAAATATATGCAGGTGAAGTCCACTTCAAGGGGTCAAACCTTAGATTCCATTATAAACTAGTTGGCCAGTTTTACCGGTTATTTATTAAGGTTGCAGCTTTTTTTAGTAAGACATAAGTTGTGAAGAAATGTCTTCTGATCAGCTCGCTCCGGAAAACTTTTTAAGTCTTAAGAAATGTCAAAGACTTCAGGTTATATCAAAAAGGGAATTAATTGAAGACTTTTCTGTGTTATTGTTTCACGCGAGATGGATTTCGCAACGAAATATCTTTCACTGAAAACTGTTCTTCGATTTTTATTCGAGGAGATGGGTTACGTGGCGATTCCTGATAGGAAATATCACAAGTAGACAAGAACAATAATAACTTCACTCCAAATAGAACTGTAACTAAACAAACCATGCCAAAATTTAATCGACGACAAAACTTAGAAATCCAGCCACTTTAACAGGACCGAGCGTAAACAAACTATGCCTGAATTTAAACGACAATAGAGCTTGAGAACGCAAAGATGCTATGTCGGAATTTAATCGACGACGCAACACCCAAGATAAATATACGCATCAAAACTTAATCGGTGACGTGGTCTTGGAAACTACAACTAAGAAAAACGTTGGAATTTAATCGACGACGCGAGTCTGAAAACTAAAAGTATAGTGTATGAAAGTAAAGATAACTGAAAGATAATAGATTTGTTCATTTGTGTGCGGAGGACGTTCGAAGAGTACGATGTAACTATTTAAAGCCTACAATCGACGGTTATCAACGGAGGTTACAAACAGATGTTATAAACAGAAGTTACAAATGGTACTGAAAAGAGAAATAACTTCCTAGTAATTACGAGAAGTTGCAACAATCCTAAAATAGTGGCAAAATAACCAGCCATTGGTTATCCTCCTATCAATTGCTTGATGTCGATATCGATGACTTCGTCGATTAACTTCAAAGTTGTGTGTCGTTGATGACTTCACTAGCGAGTTGCCGATTCTCTTCAAGTTACCAATAATTCTATTCATAAATGACCAAACTCTTCTCTCATAGACTAACTCTATCATATGTTGATAGTAACCAAAAGTTAGTCGTTATTTGGTGCAAACAGTTATATAGTAAGATTAATGCTTTTACAAGGATTGCAACTATTGGATCAGCAATCTGTTAGGATCCACGTGTGAGTTGTGTTAGAGAAGTCCCACATCGGAGAATTGATGTGGTCTGGAGCAGTTAATATATCCAAATTGGCGCATAACTCATTGGCTTAAGCTTTTGAGTGAAGGTCGGTCTAACTGGATATGTTGACGGGCTCGGACTTAGGCTCCCTCTTGGCGATCTCCCCGGGTGAAGGTACTTGGTTTCTGCTGCACGCTCTAAACAAATGGTATCAGAGCCGATGGTTGGTGTCCCATGCGGTTACAGAGCGGGCCCAAAGGTAGACCTCTTGGTTATGAAGTTGGGCTTTGATGGAGATTCAACTTAAAATAAGTTGATGCGGAAGGATACCTGAAATAAGGGGGAGCGGACTTAATATTGAGCTCACACGTGAGGGAGAGATTGTTAGGATGCACGTGTGAGTGAGTTATGTTAAAGAAATCCCACATTGGAGAATCGAAGTGGTGTAGAACAGTTAATATATATCTATGTTGACCCATAACTCATTAGCTTAAGCTTTTGAGTGAAGATGGGTTTGACTGGATATATTAACGGGCTTGGACTTGGGCTCCCTCTTGGTGATCTCCTCCCGCGAAGGTATCGGACTTCTGCTACTCACTCCTATCAAATGGTATCAGAGCCGATGGTTGATTGGTGTCCCACTCCCAATATGTATCGGTGTTTGGTGAATATCTCAAGGAAGGAACCCGGTAACCAACGCGGTTTCCAGGCCGGACGGGCCAGATGGGCGTTGATAGAGATTCAAGTCGAAATATATTGGTGCAGAAAGATACTTGAATTAAGGGGGAGTAGACCTAACACTAAAGCTCATACGTGAGGGGGAGATTGTTAGGATGCGCGTGAGTTGTGTTAGAGAAGTCTCACATCGGAGAATTAATGTGGTCTGGGGCAGTTAATATATCCAAGTTAGTCCATAACTCATTGGCTTAAGTTTTTTAGCGAAGGTAGGTCCAACTGGATATGTTGACGGGCTCGGACTTAGGCTCCCTCTTAGCGATCTCCCCGGGTGATGGTATTTGGCTTCTGCTGCGCGCCCCCAACACAATCTCAGCTTTGAAAACCAAAAGCAAAATCGCAAGATGCGATCTACAAGTAGCAGTTTATAGTTTTAGAAAGCTAAATCCAAATGCTTTGCTTGGGTCACACCCTAAAGAAATGTTGTTGGACTTATATATTATCCAATAAATATCTTAGAACCCATACAATATCACTATTCTAATTCGTTTAGGATCAAGATTCAAGGCGTAATTCATCTCCTAATGTTGACACATCAATGGCTACCTTCCGGGCTAAGATCCAAAAACACATAGTTTGGTGAGCATCCGCGTGTTTATATATTAGGGGTGAATAGTTCCAGGTTCCAGGTGGGAACTTGAAACCTGCTCGTCGAAACCGGTTCTCCATTTTTTGGAACCTGAAACTTACCCTGCAATTGCATGGCTTAAAACCTTGAACCTACTCAGATTACACATGTATTCTTAATTAAACGGTTGTAGTGAATTATCACTTCTGATGTCCACCATTTGCCGCTATAATTCACTAACCATAATTCATATTTAGACACACGAAGAATACGAAACATTAACAAAGTAAAAGTCTCAGTCATGGATATCACCGAAAATGGAAGCTTGGACTAATGGTTCTCAATTGCACACTCATCATCGGACGCCATGGAATACCACAGGATAGTGCGAAAACATAGAACAAGAAAACACAAAGACTTGTTCCAAGTTCCACCTCTTTAAAAACTTGGAACCTACTCATCAGAACCGGTTTCCCAATATTTTGAACCTGAAACTTTCCATGCATACCTCGGAACCTGGAACCTACCATGTTTCCACCAGTTCGATTCTCCGATTCTCGACTCTATTTTGCAACCATGCTCACCCCTGTTATATATGTGACCCCACAAGATTGATTTTGTGAAAAAGAATCGATACTCATGTAAATATGATTCTCCACACTACTGGCAAAAACGATCTCAATTTGGCCCATTCACTCAGACCTCGCGGAATCGAAATCTACTAATCTAAAGTGATTTTTTTTTCTAGTTGCTCAAAATAAAAGTTGATAGGAGAGGTAGCCGTTTTGTGGTTAAAAGAGGGCTAACATATACTGACCCGTTACATTGGACACCAAACACAAAACTTCTGATTCACTCAATAGCCAACCACATGATAAGGGTTACTCCAAATTTAGACCACCAATATTGCAGGATCATTACCAAGATAAGCGGACCATTTAATTCATCCCTTTGACTAAATGGTTGGGAAGCAGTAACGTAATGTGGTCGCACTTCCAGCCACATTTATTGTTATATATAGGGTTAATACAATGAAAAACCCTAAATTGATACACCTGTGACAAGTTTAGCCCAAATTATTTTTTTGAGCACGAAAAACCTCAAACTGGTCCAGTTGTGACAAATTTACCCCAAACTATTTTTTTGACCATCAAAAACCCTAAACTGGTACACCTGTGACAAATTTACCATAAACTAATTTTTTTTACCACGAAAAACCCCAAACTGGTACACTTATGACAAATTTACCCTCCGTTAAATTGGATTAATACCACGAAAAATTTCAAACTAATACACTTGTGACAAATAGAGGGTAAAAACCCCAAGCTGGTACACTCATCAATTGCCGCGTATCATACAACTTAGCACTTTAACGATTAGATTTAACGAAAAGTAACGGAGGGTAAATTTGTCACAGATGTACCGGTTTGGGATAAATTTATCACAAGTGTACCATTTTAGGGTTTTTTGTGGTTAAAAAAATAGTTTGGAGTAAATTTATCACAAGTGTGCCAGTTTGGGGTTTTTTTGTGGTATATATATATATATATATATAACACACCCTAAAATGGGTCATCAACTTCCAAGAAATTAACATTATTATATACACATAAGATTGTATCCACATAATAATTTTTTTGAAGTTATGATACTGTGGGCACCTTTCAAGAGAAGCTCGGTGGAGCTTTTCGACAATTAAGGTGCAAGAAACTCGCGTTGTCCCATGCATTACGTTAATGCGCCGCTCATTTTCTGCAATATTTTTGGCATCCAGCTAATCTTTTTCTATACTCTATCTTGCACTTATAGTATATATATATATATATACATAGTGTTTCAAATAAATAACAGTAAGCTTCTTTTTGAATGCCTGTGTGCGGCGTGTATGTCAGTAGCTACTAGCGAGTACGTAACCAATTTTTTGAGGGGTTTAAAGAGCCTGCACTAATGGGTTTAATAATTCGATTTTCATGTTTTCATGCCTATGATATACATAGCGATTTTGTTGTATTATATGGTTCGTCAGACCCCTCAGACTTTGAGGGAGTTAGCGCTGCGCAGGAGAGCCAAAATAACATGATCTTTAAACATAAACAAAGGAGGGTTTTATCACTGTGCCTGAGTCTAAATCCCGAAAACAAAAATGAAAAGAAATGGACATAGGTCTGCACTCTGCAGTGGCTCTACACAAGGGGACATTCAATTATTATAGTATGTATACTTAATTACGTTGTGAATGATTAAGTAATATAGGGCAGTTTCTTTACATACAAGCATCCCAATTCTCCTGAACGTCATATATTATGTGCTGAAGAGAAACCAGCCCACAACAATTTGGATTCACAATCAGACACTCTAATATTTTTCATCTTTCCTTTTTTCCGGGTTTGATGTAGCTGCCCCTGACTATAGATCTTATGTACTCTTTTTGTTTTTTTTTTCAAGAACTCAAATTGATCACGATCTCCCTTTCCTTATCAGCAAAGTACGGCCCTATGTCGCACGAGGGAAAATGGGTTTTACGAGAAGGTGATACCACATGTTATGCCGACATGACATTTCAAAGTAAGATAAATCGACAAAGGCGTTTGATATCAAGTGATCCCGTTTACGAGATTTGTACAAAGGACTTTCTCTCGCGAATTAAAACAACTCGAACTCTATTGTATTATCTCAGTTAGGCACGTGAAAGGCGTAGGATGTAGAGTCTAGTGCTATTTATGTGCTTTGAATTAGAGGACTCGCGGTCTAAATTAACATAATTTGCTTGAATGCCCGGTTGTTTAGCGCCCAAAGTTAAAAAAAGAACAAGAGTCGGAAGGAAAGAAAAGGGGAGTGATACATTAGTGTTTTAAAACCTAAGTTAGACAGACTTTAGGGCAACTTTCTTGACCTTTTCCCATCATAATTTTTTTTTTGGAGCCCCAAACCCTAGCCACAGAGCATGTAGCTTAGACTTCAGGAAGGCGACAAAACCACGCCATTTTTACATCCATAGATTGCGAGGTCAATCATGGCCAGGCATTCATTAGTATTCACCGTGGTCATTTGTAATGAGAAAAGGGGGACTTCAAAAGGACTTTGCTCTGTTCGGGGAGGTTCTCATTTTGATTCAGAAAATGGGTGTAAAACTGAAATCAATCATGTATGCTTGAAGCATTTGTCCTCGTTAAAAGATGCGTCGTCCGCAATTATTTAGATTAAGAAAATTATCTGAATTGAGTGACTGGCTCCTCCGCCTTTGCAAGCTATTCAGTGTGTTATTCTACATTTTCCGAAAAGAACATTTGTTCATTTCGGAACTTATAATCTATCTGATGATCGAGTATCTCTGAATCACCCTTTTCTGTGGCATTGCCCATCACTCCAGCAATGACACCGAAGATGAGCCAATCGGGTATCACAGCCTGTCAAACATATAGTTTTATTTCATAGGGGTAAGCCTATCCGAGGGACTTGCTCTCGTAACCTTATCTCCTGGAATACTCGTTGCCAAAGAATACCCAAATCTAGGACACCCACTTGCCCTAAACAAATGAATAAGGTTGGAGAGGGCGAGCAACGAGCACAGTGACAATGCAAGAAAGAAGGTTTGCTTTTCGTTGATCTCTTATTAGGGAACCAACACTCGAACCTCGGCATCCCCACCCTAGTAGAATCAATCAATTATAGGTACTCATCGTCATTCCGCTGCTCCTATCAACGCTTAATCGCCATCTCGTGGCACCACCATGACACCAATCTCCGGACTATTGATTGTATACCATAGCAGTTACATGGCACTGGTAGCCAATGAATGTGGGAGGACCCATGGCTCCATCGAGTAAGATTTGGCAGTGGTCGAAGCGGGTTCAACGGGGCCGCTCCCGTCAAGCCTCTTCAACAGAACTAGCCTACAGACTTGCCTGTAAACTACTCCCTCAGCTGGCACGACAGTAAGCTTTCTGAAATTGACTGTTAATAGACATGAGGCCTTTTGGTGAAACCAACTTCTGGGAGCAGTTATTGTCTATCGTTGGCCTCTATGGTAAAATCAGTCTGCCCTTCATTAGGCTTATAGGTACAAGTGAATTTGAATCAGAGAAAAAAAGGGCCATTGATTAAATAATCGCAATGGGATAATACACAATCTCGCAGTAAAGGGGAAGCTACAGAAAATCTTGAATTCTACCGAGTGAGGCTATGTAGCAACATATTGAGGTTGGCTTGCTCGTGTTATTGCTCACTGTCAAATTTGAACCACTTCCAATTTGCATAAAGTGAAGCTTCGCTATCCAAAGGAACCTGCACGGTCACAGAGGCCTCGGACTTGGGAGCTCTAATTACGGCAGGCAGCTTCTGCCTGTATTTCTTCGCCATCATTTCTGCCTCGGAAAATACTTTCTGAACAGACCAAGTATTAAGCGGAAGGGAGAGACACGTGTTAGTTAACATCTCGTGCTTATGTTATGCAACCGTGATGGCACGGTGCCAAGGAAACATCACCAGCAATAATATCCCTACCTCTTTGTTTGATATAAATAGACCAGGCTCGCTTTCAAGGTCCACAATGCTGAAATCAACAAATGCAAGAAGTCAGAGGCATATCCGATGACTGGATGATGTTAGTTCGAGTTAACCCGAAAGAAAAAAGGGCATTGAGAGAGCTTTCATGAAGTGCGATGAGGATATCGAGCTAATAAGTGAGCAGGAATTTAGGAAATATCACTTAGAAAATTTCAGCAGTATTTCTTTGCTTATAAAGAGATCCACTCAGAGCAATTTAATTTCATCGATTCAAACTCACTCAGAGAGAACTTGATATAGAGATGCAATTTGTTGAACTTGAAAACAAGTTTATTTAACCAAAGAGAGGCGAATTCACAAATGAAAGGAGCTCGACCGGAGCTTGTCCAATTATTGCAACTAAATGTTCGAAGTACTTAAATCGGTCAATGATCTCCATTCGGCATTCACATTATCAAGAATTCAGGCTAAGTGACAAAGCATTAGACAACCATAAATGAAAAAAAAAAATAAGGTATTTTCTTCCACAATTACCTGAGAGAGATTTTATCGGGAATTATTGACTTTACTACCAGTACTTTAACCTTCTCGTCAACTGAAAGGACATCGCCGACAGAAGTGATCCGGGTAGCAGTAATCTTCGAGATATGCAACAAACCACTGGATAACACAAAGAAGGTATTGGCAATGCAGGCACATCAGCACAGGCTGACCACATAGTAAGCCACTCAAGGCCAGCCTATTAGAATTAGCATGTTTTAAGCTTTTACAATCAACAAGTACATTAGACAGTTTGAGCCCAAAGATATTTGGTCTCCACAAAATGAGGATGAAATTTCAAGTACAGTCTCATTAGCGCTAGTCTTGTGTCCTTTCTATCACATCTTTTATCTATTCAGAGTATTACAATGGGAAACACGTGGATAAGGACAAAATATATTTTGATTGCATACTAGCAAGAGAAAAATGTGTTCGGGCCACCAACAGTCCAGAAACACCTGTTAGTCCTGTCACTAGACAGATAGATTAAATATGTTTTCCTCAAACAGCATGTAATATCAGCATCAATTTCAACCATTATCATGTGATCGAAAAGTGGAAGATAGGATTAAGCAAGGGATGGTAAGCTAGGAATCTGGTGTTCCCTTATTAATAAACTTCGCGACAAATCGCTGGACTTTGCCATATTTGCTACATAAAATTGAAGGCAATAGTGGTAGTTTTCCCAATAAGCAGTTCATGCTTGTGCTGACAATACAGATAGACTTCATAAAAGACCAACAACTCTGCAGTTCTACATCCTTTACTTCCGTGGAACTTCCCAGACAAATACAATGTTCATACTTCCAACGAACCACCAAGTATGATAATGGAGAAATTTAAAGAGGTATCCTTCTATTAATTTCCATGCCTCCTGCCACTATATCTATTTGAGGCCAACATAGCAACAATGTGATTGAGAAAACAATAAAAGCTTCTGTTACCCTCTGAGATCACTTTCAAACTTAAGGAACTGCATCTCACCTTCTATTAGTGTCACCGATCCTTATCTGAGCTCCATAAGGTAAAATTTTCTTTACAGTTCCACCAAGAAGTGTCCCCTCTTGTAGGTGCAGCATCTCCTGCAGGTAACACATAAATCTGAAGGGAAGTTCAGATAAGACATGGAAAGAGCAGCAGAAAATGCTAGGCAAAAACTCACCCACGCATCTTTCTCACTCAAAATCAAGTCATTCTTATCCTTGTCTATTCTTGAAATCAACACTTGTATTTGGCGGCCCACCTACAAAATCAAGAAACCATTTATGCAAAGAAGTATGTACTTGGTAGGTACCACGGGCGAAAATTCACTATAGAAACTAACACTTGGAAATAGTGCTAAAATAAATGTGTCAACTGCTTCAAGTCTTAGAGCATCCCCTATAGCTTAGCTCAACATTGGCATTGGCAAGGGCAATGACATGGCTGTCCCATATTGACCATGTAGAATTGATATTGGGCTTTAAAAGCAAGGAAAAAGATAAATCAATTAGATTGTCAGCTACCCCCTTCCTTGCCACTCATCCAATTGACCCAAAACCTCATAAAACATATTTGGCACATCCCTGTACTGTACTCTTTTCCACTGCTAGAGCAATTAAGAAAAAATGCAGCAGTAACGGGAGTTTCAATTATTCATTGAGTACAACCTGAAGGTAGCTCACTTTGACTGAACAAATTAACCAGTGAGAACAATGGAGAACATGCAGAAGCTTCCGCCGATACTAATCATGTAGTAAGGAAGTCACATGCTGACTCCAACCACTTGGAACTACTCTATATGAGGCTAGCCATCTGATCTTAATAAGTTTTCCAACAGCAGAAACAGCAGAAGTGTCCATTGCACTAGACAAATTATAACTTTTTAAAAAATCTTATAAAGGATTTGACTTTGAGTCTCATTTTTCTGCTGTTCTTAGAGCTTTTCAATGTTTATGGAATTCCTGCTGTAAGTCTTATTTTCAGTGGGGTTTTCTTGCTATCCCTTTTATTATATCAATTTTTTGTGTTTCGGATTTACAATTTTTTTAACAGTCCTTTTAACAAAGTCCTAAATAAAAGAGCAAAAAATTATAAAAAAAAAAGAGTGAACCAGCGGGCACTCAAAAGGATGTGGACTAGTTATAAAGAATCAGTCTACACAGGCAATTCAAAATCATTAACCTGAGTCCTGACTCCTCTATACAATTTTATAGTCCTTAAAGTTATCTGTCGCACGTGCAGAGGCGCATGATCTGAAGGATGCTAATTTGGTTTGAATAGACTTCATTCCTCTCAAGAATATCCATTTCCAAAGTCTTAAATCTGTGTTAGGACAATGAATGCAAACTAGACCACAAAAAAGCTTTGGAAGGGACAATAAGACTATCAAGCACCAAGTCCCTTTCTTGTTCCATGCAATAGAACAATCAAGTGAATCTTGGTGGTAAAAATAACGAGCGCATAAACAGAGAACACAAAGGGACAAAAGGATGAACTTAGGTCATATTCAGCGGCCAATTCGAACTTACATTTTCTTTCAACTCAGTGAAATTGTTCACTCTATTAAGCAACTCTGCTTTAGGAAGGAAAGCTCGCAGCCCCTTCAACCAAAAACAAAAGCATATCAGCAATGATCTAGAGAAGATATTAACACGATTTAATCAGGATTGGCATATGCAACCCTCATAAGATGTATACATATAGATGCAGATATCAGCACAGCACCAGCCAACTAAACAACAGCCTAACCTCAATTCTCGTGAGAAGCCCCCCTGTGTTCCACTCTGTAATTTTGACCTCTAGAGGCTCGTTCAGTTGCTTTATCTGCTCAGAGAAATAGTAGAATCTCATAAGAAGAATTTCAAGCTTTTCCACCAAGAAAAAAGGACGAGAATAAGTACGCTGGGATCTAATAAATGACACCTCAACCACAAATACTTCTTAAGAAACCAAGGAATTGAATAAGAGATTTCTGTTCCCCTTCTTCCCTCGTTATAAAGGAGAAGGTAATGCATCACCACTTCCAATTCACTCAATAGGCAATTATTCCAAGTCAAGTTCAAGCTCTACATAGTACCTCATACACTATACAAAGCTTAAAAGTTACAACTTTCTATCGCAGCCAAGCCAAGTAAATAAACTGCATAATATCACCATCGATCCTAAACCAATTCTACATGCTACAATGGACAAAGAAAGTGAGAGAAGAACCTGCCTCACTCGATGCCAAGCGATCCTCCTAAAACGCCGCCGAGTTGAAAGCAAAGGCCTTCCACTAAGTGTGCGCCCAAGCACCTCGGCAAACAACACCGTACCTGTCTCCACTACCGGCCTACCCGGCCCCGGTCCTGCGCTCATCGCATCATCATACTTCACAATTCCCATCTTCCCACGAGCCATAAAAGCCTCTGGATCATTGTTTAAGTCGCACAGCAAATGATCCATCTCTTTCTCGTACAAAGGCAACACCTCCTTCGTCAACATTGTGCCCAGCAAATCAGCACCCACGTTGACATCTAGCCTATTCTCATTACCTGAAACCACCACCCCGACCACAAAATCTCCCTGCTTCGGCTCGTAATACTCTATGCTAACCTTCTTATCTACACCATCTCTTCCACTATGCTCATCAAAAACCTCTACTTCATCTCTCTCATCATCGTCGTCGTCATCTAGCGGATCTTCCTTATTCTTAAAGAATTTCAAGAACGGTGCCAGAGCCTCGTCTTCGCCGGACTCACCGGCGGATTCCTTCGTTTCCGCAGCAGAACCGTCCTCTATGTAAACTGGGGAGGGCTTGTTTCGCAACTCGAGCTCTTCGTTTTCGGGCTTCTGAGGTGATTGCGTTATAGAGAAACCATCAAAGATGTCGTTCTGAGAGTGAAGGGCGACATGGGTGGTCCTATGAGAAGAAGGGTTCGTGAAGAAGTTCGGAGACGAGAGTGGCGAGAAAGAAGAGAAAGGGATAAGGCAAGAATCGCGAAGAGAATCGGAAGGAAAGCGTCGAGCTTGGATGGCAAAGAGAGAAGGAGGGAAATTGTTGATGATGGAAAGGGCTGAGGATGGAGATGAGCTAAGAGAGGATATGGAGTTGCAGGGTTGAAAGAGGGTTTGCATTTTCACTTACCCAAGCAGCTTCATGAGCAGGAGAGCTCTGTTTATCGGTCGTCGCTCGCTAGCTAAATATCTCCATTTTATCCTTCCATTGTTCAATATGACGAGGAAAAAATTTAAATAAGGGCCCTCATTTTCTGTAATAAAAGCATAAAGTTGATTTTATTTTAAATAAATATTTGAAGTGTACAAAAGGCCTAATCAAGGATATTTTAGTCATTTATATTTTTAAATATGTTTTCTTTCTTTTTTCACTTCAAGGAAGGGAACAGCCAAAAAAAAAAAGGAAGAAAAGAAAGAAGAAGAGAAGAAAATCTGACCAAATATATATATATAAATTGTAAATGACTAAAATATCATTGGTCATGCCCTTCTTTGAAACAAAAAGGACACTCCAGACCCTTATTTAAGAAAATAAAGGTATTTCATGTCTTTATTTGAAATTTTCCCATAATCTGAAGAGACAGAAATTACTTGTTGGGAAATTCACTTTTGATTTGTATCCTTTTCTCTTTTTCTGTTTCAATTTCAACCTCATCATTCATAATCTTTTTCAATTGAAGTAGATGAGGTCGGCAATTACCCAACAAAGTCGAGAAAATTATCCAAAAAATCCTAAATCTTTTATACGACGATTCATAAACCTTTTAATTGTGTCAATTTAATCCTAAATATTTTGACAATTTGCCAATTCATTCTTAAACCTTTCAGTTATGCCAATTTAGTCATAAACCTTTTGAAAACTTGTCAATTTAGTCATAAACCTACCAATATAGTCATTCCGGTTAATTTCAACTAGAAATCGCTAACATTGCGGTACATGGTATCGCCAACGATAACGTGAATAATTTTCTAATTTTCTTAGATTACCCTAATTTTTTATTAATTTTATTTCTTCTCTCTCTCTTTTTTTGTAGCAAGGGCGTGGGTGAAGGGCGTCCGCCCCAGGGCGAGGACTATGAAGCCCTGGTCGACCGCGAGCAAGGGTTGTTGCCCTCGTCAGATCTGGCGAGGGCGCCGCGGCCTTCACTCAATCCCTCACCGGCTACAACAAGGGCGGGCGAGGGCTGCGACGCCCTGATTGTGGCCCGTAAGGGCTCACGACGCCCTCGCCAGACCCGGTGAGCCAGCTCGCGACGCCATTGTCGGCCATAACGAGTGCTCATGAGCCTTTTTTTAGATCAGGGTGATTGTCATGGCCTGGTTAGTGGCGGACCCACCGATGCTGTGAAGAGACGAAAAAATAAAGGAAAAAATTCAAAAATAAAAATAAAAATTAGGTCGCTCACCAAGCAAAAGAGGAGAAAATATTAGGTACCGTCGGGGAACCACATCAGCAATACCCACCTCCACTCATCGTGCCACACGTGCCCACCTTTCAGAAAAAGAAACTCTCTCTCTCTCTCTCTCTCTCTCTCTCTCTCTCCTCTGCGTGACCTCTCCGACCTCCCACCCCCCCTCTCTCTCTCTCTCTATCTTTCCCCCTCTCTCCTCCGCCTAATCCCTTTTCCCTTCTCCGACCTTGAGCCAGAGCCATCGCCATTGCCGGCCGTGGCGGAGAGCACGATTCGGAGTCTCCGGCAACGGGCTCGCCGCCGATTGATCTATGTCCCTTCGTGTGCCTCACGAAGATGGCCGAAGCCTAGCTCGAGCGGCCATGGTTACGATGGTCGCGAGTCGAGCTCGAGCAGCCATGGCCGAGGCAGCCTTGCCGGTGGCCGGCGAACCCAAAGCTAAAGCTCGAGAGCGACAGGCCATGGCACCTGCAAACTCGAGAGCCCTCGTCCCACCCCCTTGTCATCACCCTCAACTTCATCAAGGACTCGAGCAATCCTCCCTCGCCGGCATCGCTAACCGAGTCGATCGAATCTGGCCGAACGGCACGATGGCGGCCATGGATGAACCGTGAGCCGCTCATCCCGAGACGTGTGCCAGTCGTCCATGGAAAGAGGGGTCAGGCTGTGACGACCCGTCTTAATCTGATTACATAATATAATGGTGCAGGCAGAAGATAATATCAAGCAGCGAGGCCTGTCTTACAAGTGCAATCAAGAAATAAGGTAGGCACGCCTCAAGGGTATGGCCTCTTTAGGTTTACTATGGCTTACAATCAATAGTAAGAACACTCATCCAAATTAGGAAAATACATACATTTATATATAGGTTAAGCATTTCTTACATTCTTCCGTTTAATCGAAAGTAAACACATCAAGAATATCAATGATAAAGTACTCCTGGGTACTATCCTCGACCACCATCGCCGGATAGCATATCCGTTACTCTTCGCCGCCATCCTCACTAGCTAGTTAATCTGAAAAAGGGTTCAATCAACAAGAGTAAGCTACAAGCTCAGCAAATATACGTCAATCCAAACTACTAGACCGTTTAATACATCAATCGACCAAGCAAAACAAACAACGAACTAGATAGGACCATAAATGATGCGTCTGTAAAACACGGCTGAACACCTAGTTCCCCAATCCTCGTAGGTTCGTTGTCCGACAAAAATCCGAAATTCAACACCGGTTTTTCTTAATCCGAAACAACAGGTCAATCATCAATTCACTCGTGCAACACCAATCCCTCTCCTTGTGTGCACCCACTAATTTCGACTCCATCTCCAATTCACCCCACTTTGATGCTAACTCGAACGTGTACCCCTTTTATTTCCAATCACCCATGACTTTTCAGAGCTAGACAAGCAAGTAAAACTATTATACAAGCTAAATCGGATAGCAAACTCCTCCTTATTTCACCCGGCCGAATGCCTCCTCCAGATAAAGGCCAAAGTTCTCTTCAAACCAATAGCAACGAAACGATCAACCGCAGAATTCCAGTCACCCATAGTCTACTATACATAGATTAACAAGCGGGATAGACATGTAAGTGTGTTTGCCCCATCATGCAAACAAAATACTCCATCGAAACACCCATTTTCAAAGTTATCGTTTCACGCAAGATCGAACGAAAATCAAACCATTTAGAAGTAAGATTAGAGGTATACTTGCTTTAGATTAAAGCTCAGAGCAAACGGAATCGAAAATCGCCACAAAACGAGCTTGAACCGATGGTTTCTTCCTTCGGTGCGCCGCGCGAGTTCAAGGGTGAGTGAGAAGGAGATCGGTGGTGTCGAGAGTTTAGCACGGGCGAGAGGAGCTCACAGATTACCACCGTCGAAATAGGAAGTCGTCGACGCAAGGACAAGAGCGAGAGGAGCTGTTCGGTGGAGGGGTTCAACCAAGAAAAGAAGAAGGAAGAAGAAGTAAGAAGAAGATGGCGTGAAGTTCCACCGCCAAAAGGGAGAGAAGGGGGGAGATGTCAACCCAAAGAAGATGGTGGAGACACGTGAAGGGTAAGGTGGCATGGGATGGCTAATATGAAGCTTTGCGGTTCAATCGCGAACCAAATTCGCACCGGACAGATTTCATACACTAACGCTCGAATAAAATTTCATCAATGGTCCGATAAAATTGCCACGCTCGAAATATAGTTTCAAGTTCAATTATCCACCACGCCAAATGTTGTAATCATCCCCATTCATAATCTCTAATAATCCACGCCCGTCATTGACTATTCGGCTTATCAATTCGTTTGTCGAAAAAATCAGGCCATCACAATCCTCCCCTCCTTAAGAAATTTCGTCCTCGAAATGTAGTCTTTGTCCCCTCCTTAACAACTTTAGACTCTCAACTACGAACACCTCGAGTTCGTTTCTCACACTTATCAATTCACGTAACGTCATTCAGGACCTCATAATGTCCATCACACATTACTAGGCAGATTGTCCATCATCACTCAAGACGCACTCACAACTTCTGCCATTTACAAAGTCAATTCCACATGTCATGCCCAAGATTCAGTTGGTTACGTTCTTTAAACAAAACACACCCCACCACGACGCTGTCGGGTCGCTGGCCGGCTAGCTCGTGTGGGTCTCATCTCATTCCAAGGCTACCTTGATCACACAGCAAGGGCCCTCTCCAATCACACAACGGAGGCACAACAACGGACTTTCACCAACTTCCCACAGGGCATCTCAGGCATTTCTCTTTCATGGCATCTCATTCACTCATCACTATCGATCATCCGAAATGCAATGCTATGCATTTTTCGAAAACGCTTTACTTTTTGAGAACTGTTTTCAAATTTTTAAGAGAATGCAGCTTTTAAAATGAGTTAGACTTAGCACACCACCTATACTCACCTTTTTCGATGTATGACTTAGTTCATCCCTATCCCCATCACCATCTTAGAAGCCTGCCAGGAGCCGCTCCTTATTCAGGCCTCTCTGCCCCGGCATCACTCCCCGACCTCATCAGACCAGGTCAGTACAAGCCCACCATTTTTCGCCTGGTTCGTCCCCAAGCCACACATCTACGAAGGGAGTCCCGCTCGACGAGTCCCATACCAAGTCTCACAGTTGTTAGGTATCCCGTATCACTCGTCCCATACCGAGCTAACGGTTTATCAAGCCCGACAAAACAAATGATATGCTCATGCATGCACATTTCTCAAACTTCATGTTTTAATGCAACAAATCCGTGCAATGCATGAGTAACCCTCAAACTCCATATCATGTAGTACCAACTACCGTAATAACAATCCTTGTCTTAAACTAAGTATTCTAATTCCATAAGCGACCATTGTATCCATGATCAGATACTTAGAATCAATCTAGAGCACTCTTTCTTGGTCGCTGTCCACAACAAAGCCAAAATCATTCAATCCAACTGGCCCATAATCCAAAGTTACCATTCGCTTCCTTGCAAACCTCATATTATCATTCAAGGCCTTTCGATGAAAATTCGGTATCTAAAACCATCAAGGTACAACACAGAATCAAGCCTAAAATCCACAAATGTCATTCCATCACAATTCCATATCCACAAACAGTTATACAAGGCTAGCCATCAAATTTCAACGATTCAAGCTTATCGATAAGTCGTTACCGTTTCGACTTATCGTCCAATCCACCTGTCGATCACCATATTGAGAAAAATCCCTAATTGATTTTGAAGTTGATAAAATAATCCATGATCTCGTATATCTAAGTTAATACAATGAAATACTTATTTTGCAGATTATCCAAAAGTGTGGGTTACACGGGGATTGAATCTGGCAAGATAGGCTCAGTCAATGTTCTGAGGGACTTAGATGCTGCTTGGAGCTCAGACGTTGAGCGGGTAGCTCAAACGCTGTACATTGAGCGGGGAGCTTCGAAGTTGTAAAGAAGCTCAAGCTCTGAGGAAGTACTTCACGAGCAACGACCAGATTATCAAGAGATGTATTCAAGATGATCTAATTGACATATTACATCATCACAACGGCTAGCAAATTAAGCTAGATTCGTACTTAGAGATTCTCAATTTTGAAGATCAATCAAGGACGTGAATTAGGAGAAATGAGGATGACTCACCTAATGAAGTAATCTATCTGTGGAAATCCAGGATCACGATTGTATGGGCGATTTGATCCAACGGGGGATTCTTTCCTTTGTCGACCTCAACGGCTATGAAATCCTTTGTATACAGTCTTGTCCAAACATGAAGTTTGAAGAGCGATCCTCTAGAGATCTTGCAACGAGAAGTTAGAGATGAAGGAGTATAAAAGGAGACCTCAAGGATGAAGAGCAAAATGCATGAGTGAACAGAATCTTAAATTCCAAGAACAAAGAGAGCTTCACATCCTTCATATACTTTTGATCTAACGCTGTAATACTTAGAGGAGAATATTCGAGTGTAAGAGTGTTAGACGGGAAGTCTATTCACCAAGTTGTAACCTCTGAGCTATTCACTAGTAGAATTCAGCCGATTGGCTGTCAACGTGAAGAAGTGGACGTAGGCTTGAACAAAGCCGAACCACTATAAATCCTCTGTGCACATTCTCTTTCCCTTAATCTCTTTGTTTATATAATTGTGAAAGTAGATTTTTGCACGGCGCTACATCTGAGGGTTTCTTAGATCTTCTTAGTAGCATCGTCTGAATAAAGCTCTAAGCATATTCATTTTTATTCCGCAATGATTTCTTAAAATTCTTTAACATCACCTATTCAACCCCCTCTAGGTGATACAGCTGGCACCAACACACCATACTATATCCACAAAGTAAGAAAATCTTCAGTCATAAGTAGCGATCGACGACTTCTTATCGAGAAAGTAGCCTAAGCTATCACCAATCCCCTACCAATAACAAATCACATGCTCTTGTAAGTTTTAACGTGTACGTGGCTACCAAACACTTTATCTACTAGCGCACCTTATCACTCCACTGACCCACTCTGATACCAAATCGATTGTGACGACCCGTCTTAATCTGATATACATAATATAATGGCGCAGGCGGAAGATAATATCAAACGGCGAGACTTGTCTTATAAGTGCAGTCAAGAAATAAGGTAGGCACCCCTAAAGGGTACAGCCTCTTTAGGTTTACTATAGCTTACAATTGATAGTAAGAACACTCATCCAAATTAGGAAAATACATACATTTATATATAGGTTAAGCGTTCTTACATTCTTCCGTTTAACCGAAAGTAAACACATCAAGAATATCAAGGATAAAGTACTCCTGGGTACTATCCACGACCACCATCGCCGGATAGCACATCCGTTACTCTTCGCCGCCATCCTCACTGGCTAGTTAATCTGAAAAAGGGTTCAATCAACAAGAGTAAGCTACAAGCTCAGCAAATATACGTCAATCCAAACTACTAGACCGTTTAATACATCATTCGACCAAGCAAAACAAACAATGAACTAGATAGGACCATAAATGATGCGTCCACAAAGCACGGCTAAACACCTAGTTCCCCAATCCTCGTAGGTTCGTTGTCCGACAAAAATCCAAAATTCAATACCGATTTTTCTTAATCCGAAACAACGGGTCAATCATCAATTCACTCGTGCAACACCAATCCCTCTCCTTGTGTGCACCCACTAATTTCGACTCCATCTCCAATTCACCCCACTTTGATGCTAACTCGAACGTGTACCCCTTTTATGTCCAATCACCCATGAATTCTCGAAGCTAGACAAGCAATTAAAACTATTATATAAGCTAAATCGGATAGCAAACTCCTCCTTATTTCTCCCGGCCGAATGCCTCCTCCAGATAAAGGCCAAAGTTCTCTTCAAACCAACGGCAACGAAACGATCAACCGCAGAATTCCAGCCACCCATAGTCTACTATACATAGATTAACAAGCGGGATAGACATGTAAGTGTGTTTGCCCCATCATGCAAACGAAATACTCCATCGAAACACCCATTTTCAAAGTTGTCGTTTCGCGCAAGATCGAACGAAAATCAAACCGTTTAGAAGTAAGATTAGAGGTATACTTGCTTTAGATTAAAGCTCAGAGTAGACGAAATCGAAAATCGCCACAAAACGAGCTTGAACCGATGGTTTCTTCCTTCGGTGCGCCGCGCGAGTTCAAGGGTGAGTGAGAAGGAGACCGGCGGTGTCAAGAGCTGAGCACGGGCGAGAGGAGCTCACGGATTACCGCCGTCGAAATAGGAAGTCGCCGGCGCAAGGACAAGAGCGAGAGGAGCTATTCGGTGGAGGGGTTCAACCAAGAAAAGAAGAAGTAAGAAGAAGTAAGAAGAAGATGGCGTGAAATTCCACCGCTAAAAGGGAGAGAAGGGGGGAGATGTCAACCCAAAGAAGATGGTGGAGACACGTGAAGGGTAAGGTGGCATGGGAGGGCTAATATGAAGCTTCGCGGTTCAACCGCGAATCAAATTCGCATCGGACCGATTTCATACACTAACGCCCGAATAAAATTCCACCAACGGTCCGATAAAATTGCCTCGCTCGAAATATAGTTTCGAGTTCAATTATCCACCGCGTCAAATGTAGTAATCGTCCCCATTCATAATCTCTAATAATCCACGCCCGTCATTGACTATTTGGCTTATGAATTCGTTTGTCGAAAAAATCAAGCCGTCACACAGGCAGAGGAGAGATGGGAGAGAGAGAGAGGGGGGGTCGTGAATAGAGAATTTTTCTTTTTACTGGTGGGCCCCGTGCGACACGTGTCGCACGGTGAGTGGAGATGAGGACCACATCAGCTTTATCTCGTGGGTACGCAATATTTTTTCGGGAAGAGAGAGGGGAAATGAAGGTGATGATGCCAATTTCAAAATCCCACGTCACTATATGGGCCCACTTCCTCAAATCTTCTCATTTTAGAGAGTCCAATGACTACGAATTGACCAAAATTTCTCCATGCTTGAGAAAATTTACTCCCATCTCCCTCTCCCCTCTGCTGCATTGCTCCGCCATATTCCGGAAAAATTATCAAAAAAATCCTAAATTTATTGCACTTTTATCAATTCGATCATAAACCTTGTAATTTTTCCAATTCAATCCTAAACTTTTTGTATTTGTGTCAATTCAGTCATAAACATTTTTTTAAAAAAATGAAAATGTTAAAATATTATTAAAAATTGCCCCGTCAGTGCCGGCCTGCCAAAATTGGCCGGATGGACTAAATTGGCACAAAAAAAGGTTTAGAACTGAATTGGCAAAATTTAAAGTTTAGGACTGAATTGGCAAAAGTGTAATAAATTTAGGACTTTTTGACAATTTTCCCGCCATCCTCCTAAGCTGCTCCTCACCATCACATCCTCCCGCACGTCGGAATATGGCAATTTTTTTTATTTTTTCTTTTTCTTTTTATTTGGTGATTAGCGGTGCACGATGGAAAAGAAGAGAAGAAAATGAAAAGGGTAAGAACATAATGGAAAAATAGATTTACATCCTCCCATTTGCTGGGGTGTGGTTCATACTCCCCAACGACAGGAAAGCACGTGGGTCCCGCTCCACGCTCAGCCGATGAGGGTCCGGGGGAGCTGCCCCGCGGGTCTCAAGGGACAGCGCCCCTGGACACCATAAGGCTTTTATAGTTTGAGCCCATATTTTTTATTGGTAGTTTGGGCTTAGGTTCATGAATAGTCGCTGCTATATATATTTTTTTCCGATTGTAATTGAGTGATATAACAATAGGTGCGATATGCTAATTATAATGGAATCATCTACTGGACGTAACCCTAGTTTAAGGTGAACCGGGATAAAATCTCGTGTCTCAATTTCTCTTTCTCGCTTTACGTTTTGCTTCGATTTGATTGTGCGCTGAATCCTAAGACGATTTCACTAGCGAGTAATGCCATTGTGTCATTTTCTAAAAAAGTTTAATCCAAGATGTCAATTTACCTTTTAAATCGAGAAGATTTCGATCCAATTACAACCACAATTCCCCGAGAAATCAAATACATTTGATGAGCAGTGCATGCATATAAGTTTAGGGATCTTAAAAACACGTAATTAATGACCGAAAAGGCACAAAAATCGCCCAATTTATGACTTGGAATGAAGACCAACAAACTTTCACCCAGCAGTTACTGCCTTACTGGGTAACTATAAATGCAATCGCTCCACGGATTATCCTCCTCCTCTTCCTCGCCTGAACTCCTCAGCGACCTCCACACCAAACTTCCCACCTTGAATCCAGTCCCGAACGCCAGCATCCACACTCTGTCCCCTCTCTCGATCCTCCTCTTCGCTTCTAGGTACGCCAGCTCGTAGAACACGAGGCTGCTCGACGTGTTGCCGAACCGGTGCAGGCTCATCCGAGCCGGCTCGGTGGCCTCCTCGCTCAGCCGCAGGACCCGCCCCACCTGCTCGATCACTGCCTTCCCGCCCGTGTGTATGCAAATGTGCTCGAAGGACGTCATGAAGTCCGGCGCCGCGGGCTTCGCGTCCCCGCGGGATAGTGCCGAGACAAGCGCCGAACAGGCGTAGGAGGCGAGCTGGCTTGGCGGCAGGACCCAGGGAGCGAGTATCTTGATGTGCTCACGGAGGTTAGTTGCGGCGGCACGTATCAAATCCTTGGTGAGCGCAATCCCAGTGTTGCCCTCGTCGTCCTCTTCCTGGAACGCGGCCCTGTAAGCGCGGTCGTCGGCCCCGTGGTGCGTCCTGAGTGAGCGAACGAGCTCGAACTTTGCTGCAGGGCGGCGAGCTAGATCGTTGGTCAACAACGCGGCGGCGCATCCGACACGGAAGATGCAGTTGGTCACGAGCATCGACCGGTTATCCCCAAAATACCAGTTCAGGCTGATGCTCTCGGTTATCACCACTAGGGCACAACGGACATTTCCACTGTGACGCAGGATTTTCGCCGCCAGGTCTATAGAGAGCACGCCGGAGCTACATCCCATGCCGCTCAAGTTATACGCCTTGACGTCGGACCTGAGCTTGTAATGATTCACAATAAGTGACGAGAGAGACGGGGACGGCGAGAAGCTCCCGCACGTGACGATCAGCACGTCGATGGCGTGTGGGTGGACGGCGGTCTTCGCGAGGAGCGAGTCGATGGCCGAGAAGATGCCTTCCCGGGATTCTTGCACGGCGGACTCCAGCCTCGCCTCCTCGTAGTCGGCTCGGAACATGAAGGGCGGGCCGTACGTCTCGTCCCCGAGGCCCGACTTGAGGTATATCTTCCGCATGAACTCCACGCTCTCGGGGCTGAAGCGCCGGCTCCTGTGCACGAAGCTCTCCGAGGCTCCGTACGTGCACTTGCGGTCGGAGCTCGGCTTGAAGCACGAGTAGTCGATGAGGAAAACCGGGATCGGGCGAGAGTAGCAGTAGCACGAGAGGACGACAATGGCAATGCATCCGAAAGGAACGAACAAGGAGAGAGAGTGAGCGACTGTGGAAAGGAGGAGGAAAGTGGAGATGAAGAGGAACGTTGTGGAGGTAATTTGGAAGAAGGGTTTGGTGAGCTTCATGTCTTAGTAGCTCCGTTAGGTTTTCTGGTTTTGGTGGGGGTGGGAATTATATCGTAGGGTTCGTCTCCTTTTATATGGGGATAAGGTTGAGAGATTTGGAGTTGACGGAATCCGTGAAAGAGCATTGGGAAGTTTCTTGCACCGCTTTGCCCTAATTTAATGAATCGATCCACCCGTAATTGGTAAATGTCGTAGGCGCTGTTATAAATGGCAACGGTTGGATGTTGTTAACTTGCATTAAATTAATAAGTTATTAAGTGACCTAACAATTGTGTACGTATAGTTATTAATCACTAAGCGGACTTCATTTGCATGTGTATATATATACACACTAATGTCGGCCACGCGCGTGGGCTTCATGGATGAGCGAGCGGATGGAATGGAATATCTTAAGTGAAACCTAAGTTGGATTTCCATAAAGGGTCTCCGAGGACTGAATAAGAAAGCAAGTGAAAGAGCTAGATCATTCCAAGGAGCAGCTGAACAAGCCCTTTCTTTTATGACTTCTAATTTCCTAACGGCGGAGCACTTCCATTCCTCTTCCTCGGGTAGGAAAAGAAAGAGATAACATAACCTTTCAATAGACTCCGAAAGAAAGATCTTAGATGCTAACAAGCAAGCCAGCAAGCAAGACTGCTTGCCTTGATTCCTTTCTCTTTTAATTTGTTCAATGTAGTCTCTAAATTTTTTGTACATCTTCAATTTAGTCCACGGATTATCGTAAAATGTTCAATACCCATTTCATTAATTCAAGTTAACAGAATTTGTTGATGAGTTTGAATAGTGAATAGAAATTAATGTTACTCGTGGATAATTCACGTAAGATATTCAACTCAAACCAACATATTCGCAATGCTCAATTTTAAAAGTAAAGGGATGATATTTTAAGACGGAATTATCAATACGCTTTTCTCAATTTTCTTTCTCCACGCTCTTTCTTGATAAGTTTGAATAGTGAATAGAAATAGATCTTTTTGGAAGTAGGCAGGTACTTGGGAAAATATCCAAAAAGTCATAAACTTATTTCACTTTTGTTAATTAAGTCTTTGAACCTTTAAAATTGTGTCAATTGAGTCTTAAATATTTTCATGTTTTGCCAGTTAGGTCCATCGGGCCAATTTTGGCTAGAAATGATTGACGTGGACGCCAACCGTTTTACGCAACCAAGGCTAACGTAGTCAATTTTTTTTATTTTGTAATATTTAATAGTATTATTTGTTTCTTTCTTTTTTTTTCTTTATCTTTTTTTCTTTTCTCTTTCTTTTCCTTTTTTTTTATTTTTCTCTTTTGAAATCACTGGGCGATGGCTTCGCTGCCCTGGCCAGCCACAGTAAAAATAAAAGAAGGAAAGAGAAGAAAAGGAAACTAAAGAAAATAAAAGGACAAAAAATTAAGAAGAAATTAGAAACAACATTATTGAAAATTCTCCACGTCAGCGCCAGCCGTGTCATGTAAGACGGTCGACGTTCATGGCAGCGATTCCCAAGCAAAATTTGCCGAATTGACTCAATTGAAAAAATATGAAAAGATATAGGACTCAATTGGCACAATTAAAAATCTATAATTGAATTGACAAAAGTGCAATAGGTTTAAGATCTTTCGAACAATTTTCCCACATATATTAAGCCATATTCAATTTCTCTTGTGCAAACGGTCAATAGAAGTTTTTAAGAGTTTCAATGCCGTATAATGATGAGCGGATTTATTTGCTTTTAGTTTTTATTATCCTCGGTGTCCTGAATGAGGAAGGAAAGTTCAAATTTTGGTGATGCTGACTTAGTGCTGCGCCTTGTTAATAAACGTCTTTCCATATTGATAATCATTCGCCATGAAACTTGCTAGGAAAAAAAAAACACACAATTATTTCTACTAAGTGGAAGGGACCAATCAATCTATCAAATGAATTGGTAGTTTCTTTTCTCGCTTAATCGTGAATATTATCTTTCGAGTCCTATTCTACAAAGCAAACAGGGGTTATCTTCTGATTTCGAGAATGTAAAGTGTGATACTGCAATTTTTCGTACACCGAGTCTTGCAGAAAGTAGCCGATTACGTGAATTGTGCCTGGTTGACACGCCAACAAAACTTTTGAGGAAGTTATATGCAGTTTTAGAATTCCTATCGTGTTTTATCCTTTCGCGGCCGAATTTCTGAAGATGTACGTATTAATCTTGCATATGGGTTGCTCCCATTCATTAGAAGTGGTCACTGGACAGGCTCGGACTATGTCACTCTTACGTTCATCGACCTAACTCGTTGCTTAAGCCCATCAATAACCCGAATCCTGTTTTCGGCTGTTCTTTAATTTTTGAGTAAGCTGATGAAAACCCCAGCGACTCCAATTCCATCTAGTGAACAAATTTCTGTGAGCTCATTGTCCTCTCTGTCTCTCTGTGAACCATGTAGTAAGAAGCTGTAAAAATCTCTTGCTTAGATTGAAAACTTGAAGAGAGACTGTAATTTCTTTGTTCATGGTTTTTTTTTATTCCTGGAACAAGAAAAGATTGCGATTGATTGATGAAGACATTAGGTCCCACGCAATTGGCGAATGTTTCTCAATTTCCATTGATTAACGTTGGACATAAGGACCCAAACTTCACAATCTTCCAAACACGAGTTCCCTATTCATTGGACGGACGAAATAATCAGCTAAGACTATTATGATTCTATTCTATTGCTTTTTATCATTAGGATATCGGATAAAATTTTAGGTGATTTCATTTCCATGTTTTTACAAATATCTGACTCTGGCAGATAGGATTTTCCCAAGTTAGGATTTTTATTGCTTGTTCCTGATTTAAAGAAATACCAAAGACTTTGTTATGTGTGCGACTAGCTCCATTTATTTTTGCGCAAAATGATTGCATATATTGCTTAAAATAATTAGTAAACAAAATTATTTTCATTATCAATAAATAAATATCTAAATATTTTCACTCGTGTGATGAAAATATTTTTTGTTCATTTATTTATATAGATGCAACAGCAGATCATTTTTAAAAGTAATATTTTTAAATTATTTATTTTTGACGAAACAAACGAATCATACTGTCTTTCTTAATTTGTAACATGTTTTTGTATATTTGCCCCCCTCAACTAATAATTTACAAAAAAAAAAAAAAAAAAAAAAACCGAATCTCTCTGTCAGCAACCCTCTCTCCCACAAAAAATTCTCCCTCAAAGAACCTTCACCTGCAAGCTCTCAGCTTTTGAAGCTGGGAGCGTGCTTTTCTTTTCTAGACTTTGGGTGCATTTATTTTAGGGAAAGTGATTTTTGGGAATTGATTTTCCGAATTTTCACTCGTTTAATTTGTCAAAAATGATAAGTCAATGAAAAACACTTTTCGGTCAACAAAAAATTAGATATGTAAATGCAAAAAAGTGAATTCCCCAATCTGAAGAGGTGAAAACACTTTTCGGAATTCTCCTCTCCAATCTTTTAAAATATGAATTTTTTAGTTTAATAATGAATTTTTTTATATTATGTTTTGTTTTTTTTCTTTTCCCTCGGCCGGTCGTCAACCCACGGCGGCGGCCGATCACCTGCCATTGGCCCAGCCTAGTGAGGCTCAGCCTCGAGCTCGCCAGATCTAGCCTCGAGGCCGAGCCTTGCTCGCCTTTGGCCTGCAAGCTCGAGGCTCGTTCTCGGTAGCTGTTGGCCAGTCACAGTAGAGGATGAAGGTGGAGGAGTCGCAGTGGAGAAAGAAGAGGAGTGTGGAAGAAAAAGGTGAAGGAAAAATAAGGAAAAAAAAGAAAAAATATTATTTGAATTTTTTCAATTGATATAACCATGGGATTGATCATTTTTCAAATGGGATCCAAACACCAAAAACATTTTCAACCACACATCACCAAATACAGAAAACTAATCATTTTCTTGAAAAAAGATTTTTCGAAAAGTATTTTCCGTTAAACAAATGCACTCTTTAATTTTCTTTTCCTTCTCTCTCCCGGTCTAATCTGGGAGTCTTTTTTCGCCTCGTTAGACATCTACTTCGGTCGTTATTGTTTCTTTTCTTCGCTTGTTGTGGCAAATAAATTTGCTTGCAACTAAAAACCTTGGGAGAACTCATCACCAGTCCATCCAACAGCATGACTAGGGCGTGATTCTACGACTTCTTTGAGTTTTGTTGGAAGTTCTCCTCTTCCGATTTTGGTCCAGATCTAAACCTAGATCTGGGAGTTCTTTAGAGGTGTTTGGTCTACGACGGTTCGACATGTTGTCGTTGTTGTCTCTGTATAACCATGGTGTTGAGGGCACTGAAGTCAGGCGCGCACTGCAAGTCGTGGTTTTTAAAGAAGAAGATCTCGGCATGTGCCCATCATTGGCTGCTCCGATGATTAGTTATCGATTGTTCTTAGATTATGAGAAAGATCTAGTATTTTGGGATGAGAGCATGTTATAACTAATTTTTAAGTGTTTCTAAGTGTAAATGAATTATTGGTGAAAAAAGCCGGTAGCTAAATTTTTTTTACTTTTCAAGGATAACTTCTTCTTTTTTGGGGGTCAGATTTCAAGGATAACTTGTTGGTAACCTTTTATCACTTTTATGAAATTATTGACTTTTCTTCATAGGTTGTGAATCGCTCATTCTTCCACTGGCTTATCGATTTTTATTTGCATGACTTATTTATTTCATATATTATTAGATTGTTATCTGAGTTAATAATATGTACTTGGTTTCGAAAAAAAAATTATGTACTTGGTATCTATCTCATTCTCTGATAAAACATAGTGATAAAATGATTAACAACATTAAGCCAGTTTATCCTCGGCGCCCAATCCCACCTCTTCCTAAGCTCCTCACATCCCAAATATATGGACATCTTTATTCAAAATTTAACCCAATAGAAAGAGAAAAAAAATAATAATAAATTAATCATTTTATAATAAAATAATTTCATTTATTGCATTTTTTAAGATCATGAATACTGAATAGGTTGACAGGCAACGCGAGGTGAAAGTCTGACACTATATTAGCTGTCGTCATACATGCTCACAAGTTTATTCTGACAAGCATTAATAAACGGAAAAAGCATTAAAAAAAAGACATAAATCTATTAATA
The DNA here is from genome assembly GCA_029784005.1 of Lenwebbia sp. NSW1173648. Lineage (NCBI taxonomy): Eukaryota > Viridiplantae > Streptophyta > Magnoliopsida > Myrtales > Myrtaceae > Lenwebbia > Lenwebbia sp. NSW1173648. Next base: position 23,453,687 of record JARCGZ010000009.1, on the reverse strand, counting down.
TGTTTTTGGGTTAATACCATGAAAAATTTCAAACTGATACACATGTGATAAATTTATCCAAACTAGTGCACTTGTTACAAATTTACCCTCCGTTAATTTTCGTTAAATTTTATCGTCAAATTGCTGATTTAAATGACACGTGGCAATTGCCGAATGTACACGTTTGAGGTTTTTACCCCTTATTTGTTACAGGTGTATCAATTTGGGGGTTTTCATGGTATTAATCCAATTTAACGGAAATTAACTGATGATAAATTTGTCACATGTGTACCAGTTTGAGGTTTTTGGTGGTTAAAATAATTATTTTAGAGTAAATTTATCACAAATGTACAAGTTTTGGGTTTTTGGTGGTCGAAAAAATAGTTTATGGTAAATTTTTTACATGTGTACCAGTTTAGGACTTTTTGTGGTAAAAAAATAGTTTACAATAAATTTGTCACAAGTGTACCAATTTAAAGTTTTTCGTGGTATTAACCGTATGTTTTTTGCCCTTTGGGTTATCTTCGATTTCTGCTGTTTTATCAGGGGTGTTTATTTCTTAATGGGTATGTTTTTTGTGCAGGTGAAAGTCTGACACTTCATTAGCTGTCATCATATATGCTCCCAATTATATCCCGACAAGCATTAATGACTCTAGCCAACAATTAAAATTAAGAAAATTTCAAAATAATGACCCGAAGTATTCTCATTTTTTCAAATAAGGACTTAAGTGAATTTTATTTCAAATAAAGACATGAAATGACCATGTAGTGTAAAAAAAAAGGCCTCTCCTCGATGACATTTTCGTCATTTAGTATTTTGATTTTTTATATTTTTCTGTTTTTTAACCTCAAGGGCCTTGCCCTAGACTGGCCAAGGGCCATGCCCCTCTGCCGAACCTAGGCGAGGGCCTACAACCCTCGCCGACCCCCCACCAGTGGTGGGGCGGCAACCACAGCCCTTCTGCTTGTGTTTTTTTAATAAATTTTTTAAGAAATAGGAAAAGACAAAATAAACAAAAAAAAATAGAAGAGTAAACGATGAAAATGCCTTTGATGTCAAGTTTTTTTTTTTTTGAGACTATGTGACCACTTCAAGTCCTTAATTGAAACAATATTCACTTCATGCATTTATTTGAGAAAATAATAGCACTTAATATTTTTATTTGAGAAAATGAAGGCATTTCGAGGTATTATTTGAAATTTTCTCGCTAAAAAATTCCCAAAGAGAAATACGTGGCAGGGGTTGTCGCCTTTATGATGTGGTCCATAATGAGAGTAGATTAACAATTAAATAATTAATAAAATTAAATTGCGTTAGATCTCCGGGACGAGAGTAGGAGTGGTTGTATTATAACTCAGTGGCGGATGACTTGTACAAATGACGTCCAATCGGAAGCGACAAGTACGACAAACCTAATCTTCCTCGAAAGCCGGGATGATAAATTCATAATTCTTAAAATTGGCGATTCACTCTTTCCGCAAGGTTGTCCTGACGCCATTTATAAAATTATCGACCCTTGTTTTTCGGCTTGGAATCATGTGAGAGGTTAAGCAGAAAAATGTTCCTGACGTAACCGGAAAGAACAAAAAAACATGTTTGATCGCTAAAAAAATTAGTCAGTCAAAGAAGTCCTAAATCTATTATATTTTTGCTAAATTCACTTCTAAATTTTTCAATTTTACCAATTAATTCTTATATATTTTCATGTTTTGTCAATTGAGTCCATCGTGCTAATTTTGGTGGGAAAATCCCTAACATGGATTCTGACCGTTTTACGTGGCATTGCCGGCGCTGAAGTGAACAATTATAAATAATAATTTATTATTTTTTTCGATTTTTTTCCTACATTCCTTCTTTACTTTTTTTTTCTCTTTTTCCCTCTGCTGGGCCTCGTCGATGGCCGACGAAGGTCGCCAGCCTCAGGTGAGGGATGCCTGGGCCTGGGATGGCGAGGGCCGCCTTCACCTGAGGCCGGGCGGTTGACGGTGGTAGGGAAAAAGGGAAAAAGAAAAAAAGTAAAGAAGGAAAATAGAAAAAAAAAAAAAAAAGGAGAAAAAATCAATAAAAACTAAAAAATAAATTAAAAATGGTCAACGTCAGCGCCGATTGTGCCACATAGGACAACTAACATCCACATCAGCTATTTTAGGCCACCTCAATCAGTAAAATGTGAAAAGGTTTATGACTCAATTGACAAAAATTAAAAGGTTTATGACTGAATTGGCAAAAGTGCAATAGATTTTGGACTTTTTCTGGATAATTTTTCCTAAGTCACACGACATTAAAAGTTCAAGGACGATTGGTCCAAAGTTTAGAAACCGTTTATGCTATCATCCCTTACATGAACGCAACATTCCCACCTTCTTTTTTCCGTTCTTTCCAATGCGAATGTTTTGGGTTATGTAGAAACGAGGTGCAGATGCAGCAGGATGTGAGATTAACATTTTGGCTCCGTTTAGTTTGCTAAAAATAGATAATTTGAAAAATCAATTTATAATTTTAGGACGAAGACAAGCTGCATCTTTCTGAGGATGTCATCCGTTGACCATTGTTTAACAAAGTGTAACGACGTAATTACGTGGTAGATTTCTCAGTTGTTTTTTCGTATTATGTTGTCGGCCTCGTTCTTTTCTATCTTATCTATGAGGTCCGACGATGCACGCCACCCAAATTATTAGCTAATATATATATATTTTTTCCCCATGCCTTTGTTTAATAGTTGAAAATAGAAAATTGATTAATGAACGGCTACAAGAGGTCAACATATTTATGGGGCAACAAAATTTTATTTTTCGCCTTTTTTTATGAGGACATGTGTAATGTCGACGCGTGGAGGAAGATAAATTTGGAAAAGGGTTCCAAACAATGATATTTATTCTCAATGATAATTCATTACAATGTCTTTAGTGCCTTTGGAGGTCGCCCTTTAGGAAGCAATCAAATTAAATAATAAAATTAAGGAAAATATTGATAAAGGGGAAAGTCTTCAAAACGGGTCTCGAAAATTTGCAAAACTATCCGAAATCTCTGAAGTCCGAAAATCAAGGAAAACCCGTGATTTGGGAAATCAAACATTCTCAATTTGCATCTTCGAAGATCTCCCATTCTCGATTTACATCTTCGAAGATCTCGCAATCCTATTCGATTTGATACGTCATTTATGCTCAAAGGATTCCAAATAATTATTTGTCGGCTATTCTACATCAAGTGTTTAATGGATGTAAAGTAAAAATAAAAATTAATGCTACAGTATATGTAAATTAAATTGTTACTCTACACACTTAAAATTTACACGAGTTCAATAATTTGTCCAGGTGTCTTCTTCCGCGGAGGTAAAATATAAATATATGTGTTGATGAAATGCGACACCTGTTTAAAAATTATTATCTTAGAGCTTGATTTTTTTTCAAATTATTATTATTTTTCTCAGTTTTCGCTAACAACGTCAACGAAGATAACTCGACATATGCAGGAACGATGAATTGTAGCCTCGTCATCCGCGAGAAGCCAGCAGGTGGCTGTGACCCAATGATCAGGAGACAGAGTCCCAAGTGATCGCGTGGTAACCAACCTATTATTGTCGGACACGAACTATTATTGAAATAGTGAAAAGTTTTCTATAAATTTTCAGTTTTTACTAGATTCTTCTAGTAGTGTTGACTGCGTAGGTATAAAGAAATAATCAACATCAACATCACATTTATCCCAAACAAGTTGGGGTCGGCGGTCGATGAACCCAAAATATATATATAAAGGGACAAAGGACTACAAAGGACAGTCTGGAACATAGGGGATCTGCCTCTCCACAATGCTAATAGCTTTTCTCCACTTCGTTCTAAGACAAACCGTACGTCAATCCAATTCCCACTTCATTAAATCTTGTTTGACTACTTTCCCTCAAGTAAGTTTCGGCCGGCCCCTTCATTTTTTCATGTCATGCTCTCGGTAACAAACTTCCGTTCTTACCGGAGCATCTAGGGATCTTCGGAGAATATGCCCAAACCATCTCAATCTATGTTCTCTCATCTTTTCTGCCACCGGTACTACTCCAACTTTTCGTCGAATATCTTCATTTCTTATCTTATCCATCATTGTATAACCATACATCCACCTCAACATCTTTTCTGCGTAGGTATAAAGAAATAATCTTGGCAAAAATTAAATGAAAGAAAAATAAAGTTCTTTTTGGAGCCTTTGATTGTCTTGTTTTAAGATTGAACATGATAAAATGTAGGGGTGGTCGATTTCTGATTCGGCCCGGTCCCACTCAGAAACTTGGAACTGGACCTTTACGCTTTCTCCTAAAACCCCTACTCAACCACCAAGAGCGAAAACAAAAGAGAGGAGGAAAACTAGATTGAAAAGACAGTTCCCAGTTTCGGGACTGGGAATCGGATTGACCAATCAGGTCCGGTTCCCAAGCACTCCAATGGAACATGCGTGGATTATTAATTTATTAGTAGGGGTGAGCAATACATACTTTAACTTTTATATTAATTAAAATAAAATTTATACGGGGTGGATTATTAAGTTCACATTTAAGAAATAAAATAAATAAATAATAATAGGTCCGATCAAATTCTCCCTAGAACAGCAAACCGGCCCGAAAATCGCCAGTTTCAATTTTATGGAACCGAACCGAACCAGCCGGCTGGGTTCGGTCATGGTAGTTTCCGATTCGGTTGGTCTGTCTTGGCTTGGATAAGGGTTCGCAAAAATCTCCATATAGCATACTCAATTTGAGATGCCGAATAAAGGTGAAGATTAAGTAAATGAGTCTTTGGTACAAATTACATTGTTTTTTTTTTTGTCAAAATACAAATTACATAGTCGTTGGGATATATGTACTAGCTTCGAATTTCTTATGGTATTAACCCATTAGAATTCGCCGGAGATATACAAGCCATCGGTTTACTTGGTAAATAAACCTTAGGATAAAATCTATTTTTATAGATTTATCTACTACCGACAAATATATATGTGTATATATATATATCAAATATTATCAAGCACATCATTTTCAAAGAAATGATACTGTAACAGTAGATTCTTTTTCAAAAAAATAAAAAATAAAAACATGAGATAATAGAATTTTCGAGCACAATCTAGTAACACTTAGCATTGGAGATTGTTGGGTGGAGTCATGTGAACCGAAGCTGCAAAATAAACGTGTTGTCCAAATCTCAACCTTATAAGATCTTTTAAATGCAAAAAACAAAAAACAAAAAAAAAATCGACAAGTTACACTTACAAAAAATATGTTTAACGATGGTCGATTATCTATTCGAAACATTTTCGAATAAGATAAAATTTCGAAATCAAGATTTTTGAAAATAATTATTCGCAAGTGCAGTTATTTTCCTTATTTTTTGCATCGAAACTAGTCATTTTTTCGTTCTCGATAACTTAGAAGCTAAAGAAAGCTAAAGAATCTTGTGTCGCTAAATGTCTATCGACCTTGTATAGGTAAGCACTTGTATTGCTAGATAGCACCGATCGTATCTTTAAATACTAATAAAAGGTGAGTTTAAATCATCGAAATAATCGTTTCTTACTCCTCTTTCGTCAATCAGATATTCCCTAAACTTTGAGATGTGAAATCTGGTGAATCTTTTGGTTCCCCCATCTTCTAATTTCTCACATTGTCTCGAAAAACTTGTTCGCTTATTTGATCTTAACCAACCACGAAAAATCATTTGTTACGTTCACAAGCATTTGATTTCCGATTGGATTTGAAATGGTTTCTCGGCACTTGTTCCGGGGCGCTCGCATGACGATCTCGAGCCAAAGGCCTTCTCTTTGTTCTACCTCTTTAAAAACGATCTCACCCGCAAAAGTTAGATACGAAGTTTGAGAAGTCAAAAGAGGAATGCGGCAATATACATATGAACATGGCAATGTTGATGCCCTTGTCACAACCTAAATTCATCGATAGTAAAAGGCCTATAGACCAAGCCAATTGTGTTTTATTCTACACTTTTCATATGTTCCCTATGGCCAAAGACCGGTCTAAAGATTCGATTCAAACGTGTTTTTGCCGGTTCGCTTGTTCTACACGTACTTCTCAACCGCAGGCCGACCATAGATTTGCACATTTGGGCCTGTAGGGTTTGAAGTCCGCACTGCACCAACCAAAATTTTTCATTTCCAATTCTCAATTGGTCTGTCCAATTATTTCTCCCCCACAATAAAATTCCGTGACTGAACAAATAGTCTCTTTCTAGCACCGCCTGGATTGTGCTAACGATAAGGACGTTTCTGCTTACCCGGGCCAATGTGTTAGAGGTATTATTAAGTTCGATTCTTGCCGAGCGGTATCCCAATACGCCGAGTCCATCAGCCATAGGTGAGTTACGGCGAGAGATCTCGAGTTCACCGCATAAGTAGAAGCGAGGCATAGAGCGAATAAGAAGGAGATGGTTCTTCATGATTCGATTTTATTAACGAGTTTCGACGCATTAGTTAAGTAACCAAATAAGAGAAATTTACGATTTTTGATGCACAAATTATGTTCAGACACGCAACTCTTTTTTTTTTTTTTTCCCTTACAGAAGCCAACCTTCACAGCTATTAACACAAGTAGTTATGTTTTCAGAAGCCAACGCCGGCCCACCAAATTAATCGCGATGGATGCAGCTTTTATTAAAAAGAGTAAATGCACTAAATTTTATACGAATTACGAAGAAAGTGCATGGAGTTATTCTTTACTTGTTTGCTTCAATGGAGGGTCATGTCAAGTCCCTTTTAAAATTTAATTATGTTCTCTAGAGCTGGACTCAAAAAGTCTGTTTAGTAACGTTTCTGTTCCTTTAAAGTGATTCCGATTAAAATCATATTTTCTGTTTCTGTTCCCCAGATGATTTTTAGAGAATTAGAACACATTTGGTAACTATACAAAAATTCTGTTCCGAACAGAAACGCGTTTGATAACTGCACAAAATTTTTATTTCCGGAAACAACTAAGTGGCGAGAATTCTTTTTTTAAAATATTTCATCTTTTTTTAAAATATTTTTTAAAATTTTTAAATTTTTTTTAATTTTTAACTTTAAAAAAATTACATATTTTTAATTTTCCCCCATTTTTTTAATTTTTTTAAAATTTTTTGTTTGCATTTTTTGAATTTTTTATATTTTTAATTTCCCCCTTTTAAATTTTTTTTTAACTTCTTTTGTTAATTTTTAAAGCTTATTTTTAAATTTAATTTTAAAAAATTAGTAGTTAGTAAATTTTCAAATCTAATTTTAATTTTTTTAAGTTTAGAAGTTCACATGGACTTAATCTTTTTTTGAGTTCTTATTTTTGGTCCAAAACTGTTCTCGGGAGCAGAATCAGAATCAGAATCAGAATTATTTGCGTTATCAAAGATGTTTCTCATTTTTTTTATTCCGGAAAATAGAAATAGAGAAACAAAAACGAGGCCCTAAACAATTTTCCTTAATAACTACACTAAACAATTTCTTCTTTATGATTGACCTTTGCTTCGGTGGACAAGAACCACGTGGCACGAGAAGGGAGCGGCTGGTGAACTGTGGAAAGGGACGAGTCCTCTTCATCTTCTCTTCTCGCTATATAAGCAGAGACCGCCTGCATCCCATCTTAGCCCCATCTGGGATTTGGCGAAAAACCTCGCGGAAGAGTCATCTGATAAAAGGCTTTTGGAAGAAGAAGAAGAAGAAGAAGAGCACGCTGAAGAGCACGCTGAACGGCCTGAACTTGAGGTATGACATCTGCCCACACGATTCATCCCTGCAACAACAAAAAAACGCTTCGAGTTTCACAGCTTCACAGTGTCTGTGTCTCGTCCCTGGTTCCTGTTCTTTGCCCGAAAGATTATACACGATAGAACTTAAAGTTTCTGCACTCCAGGACGGGGGGATGTTCTTGACCGACGGGGACGGCGCATCTCCGCCGTATCGGGTCGACATCTCCTCGCGTTGCTTGTGAACTAACTTAGTTCGAGCTCGTAGGAGGTCACTGTACAGTGGCTCTTGAAAAGATGGGATCGTTCATAGTTGGATACGATCCTTTATAGAGCTCTCTTCGGGAGGAGTGTTGGAAAATGATCTTGGAAAATAATTATTTCTTCTCCTCGTCCATTTTTTTTTTTAAATTTCTGTATTTTGCTCTCCCGCATTTTCCATAAAAAAAAGAAAATATGTAGATTTTTTTTCCCTTTTAAGGACTAAGGCAACGGAGTATTGGTGTGGCCGACGTATAAGGAATTTTTAAGGATAACGACGAGATGGGGCACCTAACGATGCATGCCACCAATTATGGTTTCATGTGTCACCTAATGATGCATCCTACTAATAAAGAGATTAGGAGGTGGGGACGCTAGTATCATTGGTGCGGGGTTCGATTCTTGCTCTCTGTAAAGAGACAGAGCAAAAATCAAGAGAGAAATCAAAGTTAAATATAGGATGAAAAGAAAAAAAAAGATTCGTTCTTTAATTTCGGGGGAAAGAAAAAGAATGTCATTTTCGTCCTAAATTTCCGGGCCTTTTTGTTGTGGCGGGTTCAATTGTATTTATAGATCGAAAAAAAATAAAGGTCTGATATTCATAATATGTTTCTAAAATAGGCGTCTTATATAGAAAGTATTCTATTTTAGAACGTGGATTCCTCACCCAAAAAAGGAAAGAAAAAAAAAAAGAGGGGGGGGGGGAAGGACAAAAAAGGAACTTGGTGCATGTCTTGACCACATCCACCGCACACGGTCGTCGACGGCCGTGCCTCCACCGCGGGACCCGGCGATCGCTGTCTTGGACCTTAGGGCGGGTCCCAGCTTTGGCTGATGCTTTACTCGTAATCGGCAATCGAGATTAGCGTGTATGGTCGCTTCTCATGCCTCCAACTCCACATGACATGTCCCCCGGCCCAACCACACATTTTATTACTACCATCCTACGTTTCGGACATGAAGATTTTTCCTTTTCAATTTTTTTTACCAGATAGGGTTGACCTTGACCAGCAGAAAAAAAAAGTTAAATTTGGGGAAAAAATGACACCCACAAATATATATTTTTTATTCTTTCCTTCCGAGGGTGTGAGAAAATGGTTTAGGTGATTAATAAAAGAAAAAATTTTAAATAAAAACCTGAAATGCTATTATTTTTTCAAATAAAAGTTCGAGAGGGACCTTATTTCAAATAAAAATTTAAAGTGCCATTTTTATTTCAAAAAAGGGCATGACCAAGGGCATTTTCATCGTTTCCTTTTTTCCTTTTCTTTTTTCTCATTTCTTTTTTTTCCCCTTTAATTCGGCTATCGAGCCCTCTCCCAAGCCCTCGTCGACCCTCGCCCAATGACCGGCGACCCTAGCAAGCCGAAACAAAGGAAAAAAAAAGAAATGGTATAAAAGAAAAGAAACAAGAAAAAAATGACAAAAATGCCCTTGATCATACTCTTTTTTGAAACAAATAGGGTGTTTTAGGCCTTTATTTGAAACAGGATCCAGTTCAGACTATTATTTGAGAAAATAAAAACACTTCAAATTTTTATTTAGAATTTTTCCTTAATCAAGTTTGTCCTGTGATCCATCTGTCCCTCCCTAGTGTTACGTCCACCAATCGATTCCTAATTTTCTAGTTCCTCGTACTCTTTCCTCTCTCCTTTTTTTTTTTTTTTTTCATTTCTGGGGCCGCAGGAATTTGTTCCTCTCTCGTTGGTCTTGCATTTTTAACTAATTTTTGTTCCTCTCTCTCCTTCGTTTGTTTTGTCCTTTTCGCTGACTGCAGACAGAAATGCTAAAAAAAGGGGCGAAAATGCTAACAAAAATAGAAAAAAAGAAAGAAAGAAAGGAAAACTAGAATAATTTGGCGGGAAGATTGCTGACCAAGTGTTGGAAGTTGACTTCACACACGTCCACCAAACATTGCTATAGTATTCCCAAGGTTTTCGACCAAAAAAAAGAAAAGAAAGTATTCCCAAGGTTGTCTCTTACCTGGAGAAAGCAATGTGTGATTAAAGTTGATCGAACTTTTATCATATCAAAGTTGAGCAACCCTTGCTGGCCAAGGAAAAAAAAGTGTTCTTTAAGCAAAGAGGAGAAAAGAAAAAGTTAGATCAACTTTTTGTCCATGTGGGGGGAAAGAGGTTAGAAAAGTAGTGCTTCAATGATTCAGCAAACAGGTGATTTGTTGGTTGAATCATGTTTCCAATGGATAATAATGTGCGTTTACCCTTCCCCTTTACAATTCTAACTTATGCAACATCATTTTGCACCCAAAAATTAAAAAATAAACAGAATTCCAATGGAAAGATGAGTACTAGGTTGCCAAAGTTGATTGATCTAGAGTTTGATAATCTCACTCTTACGTGCTCTTTGTCCTTTTAAATTGCTCATCTTCTTCTTTGCCCGACAGATAGATCATAAAAGTGCGAGGGCGAAAGCGGGCAAGAGAGAGTTTAGTAGTGATTAGTTCATAGATTGTATCTCGAGAGAGTTCATTAGTGATTAATTAGTCGGCAACTAGCATAAGAATTAGCACTAGGCTTTAAGATTGACTGTACTTATGCAGTATTTCCTTGTTGCGAAAACGTGTGTACCGTTAACAAAATCCACAAAGTGTAAATAGGTAGGCATTAAGTAAAAATGCTTCCTTTTAGGCCTTATTGATTCTCATAGAACTATTAGATGGTTTTTAATTGCGGGTAAAGCATGGATAAGAAACTAAAAAAAAAAGGTATTTAATCTACATAAAGGCCCGATATTTGTTCGCGCATCATTGATCATGTTCTCCTTCTCATGAAAAATAACATTTATTCTTTTTTGCGATCGGAAGAATGAAAATAGTTCAAAATAATTAGCCATCAATGCTACGTAGAATGGTACGCGATTAAATGACAGTTCATAGTATTAATGTAAAAAAGATCGGAACCTTAGTTTTGAAGGGGAAAAGAAGGTTCAAAACAAAAATTACAAGGTCTTGAATTTACCCTATTGTTTTTTCGTTTTTTCAATTTACCCCTGTTCCTTTTTTGTGTTTTGGTTTTGCCTTCTGATCTTAATGTTAGAAAAGAAACGCATTTGCTTCTAGACTGATGGTCCCACCGGCTACTTTACGGCGGTTTTACTGACCGGCCGGCACGACCAACCACCGACGCCGTCGACCATTTTGCTCTTCCGACGTTCAGTATCAAATACGCTCTTTGTCAATTTAAACCAATCTTCGACCAAATTTTTTTTTAAACCAATCGATACATATTGGGTCTGATGATGGAAAAACCACAATTTTAAAATTTCTTTTCTATTTTCTAATGGATAGCATGATCCCAGAAAGTGAGATAATTTTCTAATATGTGTTCTTCTGAAGTGTCCATTTGTTTGCTCTGTAATGGTGGATCAAACTAATTTATTACAGCGGTCAACTCTTGCTTGGCGCAAAACTAGAGAGAGATCCACTCTCCAGTTTCCACCAACAGTTGTTAATTTGCATTCTTCCTGGTTGGTTGGTTTGATCTGTTGGGGGTTGATTATTTCCTCGACCCTTGTTCATGATAAACCCTTTGAAAGCTTCGTCAATTTCTCCCTCAAAGCTCTCATTTTGATTGTCTGTCGGATTGAATTCTTTCTCGCTACTTCGCTTTCTTTCATCCGCTCTCTGATTTATCATATAATCTTCGAGTCATTGCCATTCCTTACTCAGATATGAGGCAACGGTCAAAGCATCAACCGGAGGTATACTCTCTTTCTGTCTCTCTCTCTCTCTCTCTCCTGCAAATAAACTTGTTATGCAGATGTAATTTGCTTCAACATTTTGTTTTTTTGTTTATGGGGCTGTGATGTTTAAACGAGAGAGAATTTGCAGAGAAGTTGGGCTGAAATATGTTGTTTGGGTTGCTCCTGCCTGCAGCTGTTCTGGCCGAGAGTGGTCGTGCGCAAATGGCTCAACATCAGCGCCAAGGAATCGGATTACAGCGCCGATTCTGACGACGAAGATGATGTCGACTCCAACTCCGACACTGAAGGTGAGAGTGAGACCCATATCACCAAATTCTCAAATTTGGCAAAAAAGTCCTTCAAAATGTGGGCTTTGTTCTGTTTTGTCTTGTGCTTTGTTCCTATGGTTTATGAGTTCTTGTTAAGATTTGATGTGCTTGTACTGGAAGTTCTTTTCCTTATTGGTTTTCTTCAATTTAGCTGGAGATTCAGGTTCAAGAATGTGATTATTGTCCGCGGTGTTTGAGTACCTATGGTTCTGTCTTGAGCAGTCTTTCCGTATTGAGGAGTTCCTTCTAATTTTGAAGTTGATGAACTGCAGAATTCGATCAAGGGGGAAGGGGGTCTCGGCTTAGGAATTGCAGCCGCAAGGATACTCAAGTCGATCTTATTGGTAATGTTCCCACTGCAGAAACACGTAAAATTGTTCTCAAAAACAAATGATGGTCTCATATGAAACTCTGTGGTTCTTGTTAATATTATTCATTAGTATCCTTTTCTCGTATATTACTAACCTTTAATTGGAACAAAATTGAGATCAGATACTATTCCAAGAATGAGAAGAAGGAAGTCGGAGACTTTCCGGGCTCAGTATATAAACACAAAAGAAATCAAGTACGTGCCTTTAGCCAGCTGTAACTCAATATCTGAGTGATGTGATAGATGAACCACATAGCATCACTTCAGTTTATGAGATTTAATTGTTGTACCACTTAATGTTTTCTTTCATCTCTTCTTCCCCTCCAAATCTAAGTATTCTTGTTTGTTCCTAGAATATGCGTTGGGACATGGAACGTCGGAGGAAAGCTTCCACCTGATGATCTGGATATTGATGAGTGGCTAAACATCAGTGAGCCTGCTGACATCTATGTGCTTGGGTATGTACTTCCTTTTAGTCTTTCAAAGTAGTTCTGAGTTCCGATTGTAGGCTTTAAGCTTGCCACCTCTGTGGAATTACTTTCCGCAGAGGTAGTTCATTGGTTCTTCCTGGGAGAGCTTATTTTGAGTAACTGAAACAATAAAACTGCCATTCACTTTTTTGCAGTATTAGCTTCTTAAGTAGTGACTAACGCTATCCATTGCAGTCTTCAAGAGATCGTGCCCTTAAATGCTGGAAATATATTGGGGGCCGAAGATAACCGCCCGGTACCAAAATGGGAAAACATCATACGCGAAACATTGAACAGAGTCCGACTCACAAAGGCAAAGGTTAAATGCTATAGTGATCCTCCATCTCCATCAAGGTTTAAACCGTCCGAAGACATCCCTGACATAGAAGAGGAGTTACTACTTGAGACTGACAGTGATGGCGATGAGGAAGTTCATCCTATTGATGATGAACCCGATGGCTTTGGTGAGGAAAGACTAGTCACAGACAGAAGTTCATTCACAACTTTCGGGGATGCACACTATGCCGACAGTGGTAAGTTGAGTGAGCCGGATGGCCAAGAATTGGAGAGGCAATTCTCTTCTCCAAAGAGGTTAGATAGGTTAAATTGCTTAAGGACAGAAGAGCAAGTAGAAGTTCCATTTGCTCAGCACAACACGAAATTGACAAGAATGCTGAGTGGTTCTGAGAGAATTGGTTTAAGCTGGCCAGAGCCTCCATTAAATTTAATATCTCAGGGTGTTCTCGAAAGGCCACATTCCTTCAAGTCAATAAGATCATTTCAAGCGTCAAAGTCTTTCGGAAAATTTAATTCCTTCAAGTCATTTACAAGTGAAGCCCCACCGGATCTGTCTTTGCTAGCAGAACTGGACATCGAATCCCTTTTAAAACGGAAAAGACGAACACCTTTTGTCAGGATAGTCAGCAAGCAGATGGTTGGGATATTCCTAACAATTTGGGTTCGCAGGAGCTTACGCAGGCACATTCACAACTTGAAGGTGTCGACTGTTGGTGTAGGCGTTATGGGCTACATAGGCAACAAGGTTTGTCCTCCCATTGAAGTACTCCTTGAAGTTCTTTAGACTTCTATTAGATAATTCTAGCACAATTTTTCCTGACTAAGATTATTTTAGTATGTTACTTTCATTTCGTGCTGCTTTCTGGTAACATAGTGTGTCCAGGATGCTCATGCCTTGAGATTCACTGTTTGCATTCAGAAACTTACTTGCCATTTTTTTGGGCTCGTTCACCATTTCCTTCATTTGACCTTTTCTTTTAACTGCACAAATACCTTCTAATAATCAGAAACATTTGAAAACTTGATTCTTTCAGGGATCAGTATCAGTCAGTATGTCTATTTATCAGACGCTTTTCTGCTTTATTTGCACTCATCTTACCTCGGGAGAAAAAGATGGAGATCAACTGAAGAGGAATGCTGATGTGCATGAAATACATCGTAGAACTCAGTTTCGTTCAGTGCCTGGAATCGGACTTCCCAAAAGTATTCTCGACCATGAGTGAGTTCTAAGACTTGGTACATATATATTTTCCATTAGTCTTTTCATTCCGTTTCATTTCAGCACATAAATATGTTTCATTGTTTTTTGGTTTCCATCTCACTTCACCTTTGGAATAAAACTATCAGTTGTCTCATCCTTCCATGTACTCATTTAGACAGAAAGAAATGTTGCCATATGATAGATCAAATCTACCTTGGGTCTATGTAATACTATTACTGACATTGCTAGCGCCTGGGTATAGCTCTCTGTGATTTCCCTCTCTTGTGGGGTTATGTTGCGATCCGTTCCATGAACAGCTTGTATATGGTTTATGTGACTGAAGACACATTCGACTGTTTGGTAATATATCAGGTCGAATGTTGGCACAACCTTTTCAAAGGCATACATATTAGCTACTGATCCTAAACTATGCAGAATTTTGTTGTTTGAAAGAAAACGTGATTACCTTGACAGCATGAATAAGATTGTGATTTTTAGTTCATTATATCTTGAAAACGCGAACATTAGAGTCGTAGTTGTTTATCAATGTTGCCCTTGTAATGCTTTAGGTAGCTGCGGATAATTTGGTATCAATTGATATAACTTGAACCGTTGTTTGGCCCCTGACGCATCTAATGACATTGAGGAGTTGGAAGGATCTAACTAATTCAGGTTATGCCGTTTTAGTAAAGACTTTGAAAACCATTATTTTGGCTCTACCCGATGAAACGTTCAGATCTTAGTCGCTTGGTGCACATATTAGATTTTGTCTGTTTGATATCATAATTGGATGTAGAGTACATGAAGGACCTTTTTCTATAGTTACCTTCTAATTGCCAGATGGAAAATAGGATCAAACACATCTGAATGGTTATGCTCTCATGGTTAGAGTTATGTGTCTGTCCTGTTTAATCTAAGAATCTACTTCATTGACCTATTCAAAAGAGTGGTAGTTTTGGTGGAAAAAATTGAGGACAGATAATTTCAATTCCAGTTTACAGAATGTTTTAACATTCATATTTTTCTACTTTCACGAAGATTGACCTAAATTCATGTTCCCTGCAGAAAAATTATTTGGTTAGGTGACTTGAACTACCGGATCAACTTGTCATATGAGAAAACAAGAGAACTCATCTCAAAAAAGGAGTGGTCTAAGTTGACTGAGAGAGATCAGGTAGACATACCACAATCTTTTTTTTTTTTTTCCGCATTAGCAATGGTTTTGAGGGTCAACCCATGTCCATTCTATACATGAACTCTATTGTTTACAGAACCCACCTTATAGCATTAATAATGAAGATCTAGTACCAAGATCTTTTTTAGGAGGAGTTGTCTACTTCAGGACATTTTAGTTGCTAAAGCAAGTTTGCATATGCAAGATGGTGTCATGCTGTATATGTTAGGATTTACGGTGTGGATGATTGTTTTGTACAATTTGTTTGAATTGTTCTCCGCATGAACCAATTTTCCTATTAAGTAGCATCTTTTCCTATGGTTTTCTGCGAATGTATGCAAATTGTGACCAAAAGGGCGACCCATATTTGGGTGGGATGCTTTTTCTTTTCCTCGTCGCAGCTTTCTCTTAGAGCACTAAAATGAACTCAATTTTATATGACCCCGGCTGACTAGTGCCATAACCTTTCAACAGCTTGTACGAGAGCTAAGAAAAGGCCGCACTTTTGATGGGTGGTCCGAGGGTACTTTGAATTTCCCACCCACATACAAGTATGAAAATAATTCAGAGAAGTATTTCGGAGAGGATCCCAAGTTTGGAAGACGTACTCCAGCATGGTATGCTTATGCTTCCCTGTGGTTGAATGAGATTAATTTTTGTTTCATAGTAGTTGAGTGATGCATCCCTGCCTATTACAACCATTGCTTTTCCCTGCTTCCATGGCAAATTTCATTTTAGCTTTTACTATACTAACGTTGACTCCGGTGCGATAAAATCTCAAGTAGTTGGTGGGTGGTGTGAAGCGCTTTACTCTTTCATATCCTTCAGAACCCTACTATTCTGCCAATTGAAATATGCATTCAAAATGCAAGATCCCTAGGAAACGTGGCTTTGAGAATACATGCCGTTCCTTATATGATGGCATTGTAGCATTGAGGATACTTAGGTGTACAGAATGGCATGATTTTGCTGCAGAAGTTCTACTGCATGGATATTTGACTACATGAAAGTATGTATTTTTTGCATAAACAACTCCAAACTTGTTTTATGATGTGTTAGTTGCAAGTCATACTCAATAGATGTTATCTATTCATAATCAAGATTCTCTGATTTGCAACAGTAGCTGTCGGATATATCTTGATCTATGGAGTACCTATATGTTCATATGATCACCTCTGCAATGTGGTGTAGTACATTGAAATGCATAAAGCAGCTGTCAGATATATGTTGATTTTCATTATTTTCTTTTTCCTGCCACGTCCACTTGAGCTTAACTGGTCAGCATGACACGATCTTGCTGAACTTGTTTTCTGGTATTTGATTATGCTCAATTACTTAAA
The DNA here is from genome assembly GCA_029784005.1 of Lenwebbia sp. NSW1173648. Classification (NCBI taxonomy): domain Eukaryota; kingdom Viridiplantae; phylum Streptophyta; class Magnoliopsida; order Myrtales; family Myrtaceae; genus Lenwebbia; species Lenwebbia sp. NSW1173648. The sequence continues at coordinate 23,436,861 of JARCGZ010000009.1, read as the reverse complement.
GCCTGAATTGCCCTTTCAGGTGTGATCGCATTCTTTCGTATGGCAGAGGAATGAGACAGCTCTGCTATAGGAGAGTTGAACTAAAACTCTCTGATCATCGACCTGTGACTGCCACATACGTGGCAGAGGTTGAGGTGTTTTCTTCGAAGAAATTGCAGCGTGCCCTCACTTTCACTGATGCAGAAATTGAAACTGAGGAATTTGCGGCAAACATGGGCTTTGATGCTTGTACGGTACCCTTACTAATCGAAGAGGAGAATGGTATGGAGTAGATGAATGGATGTCATTTTGAAACTCCAGTTTCCATTTAGAGTCACTCCGGTGGAACGTGAAGCTACCATCAATGAGCTGCGATCTTTTTTCCCACATTCTGTGTTTTTCGGGGGGTGATGTGGGAGACGCCGAGTTGGGAGCTCTAAAGGAGGATGGGATATCATGAAAGAAGAGACAAGAATTCGATAGCTTCCACAACTTACATGGATTTTTGGTATTGGCTGCCACGTTTTTCATTCATTCATTGGTCTGTGTTACTGTCACCAGTTCTATGCATCGCACTTCCATTACTGTGTAAATACCCTAAGAAGAGAGGCTTGTGAAGTAGGTTTAGCAAATTCGGTCTGAAGTATGTTGGGTCTGTACATGAGTACTGTAGTGTCTATACGGGATCGCACTCAGCAAGCAGCTTTTCTCCGAGAACGCCGATATAAAACACATTGTTGATCTTGTACTGTTCCGCTACACTGATTCATGATGTGGGATGAGCTTACAAGTTGCAAAGGAGTGCGAAAACTTCAGTCTCTGCATCTCTTTCTCAGCACCTTCTACTGTTTCGCCGCTCTAATATGCTTGACAGTCGGTTAAGTTTGAGCTCCATATGTTGCAGTTCAGGTGCCATTCCGCCAATACATCTCCTGTTTAACCTATGATTAGGGATGAGGATTCTTCTTTTTAGTACTCTATCTGTGCTTCAATGCTCCGACATTTCGCTCTATTGTTCTCTAAAGTACATCAGTGTGTAAAAGTCTCGTTTATCGACAAAAAATGAATGGAAATCGTGCAGCGCTTTCCCCCCGAACCTAGCAAAGTCCAGGCATGTTCTCGGTTTCGAGCTATTCCGAGGGGTTCACGGTTGAGTTTCGGGTTTTCAACATGTGGCCAGTGTCCTGTGTGAGACATGAAACACAGATCAACTGGTGTTCCATTTCCAGAATCATCCTGCTCAAAAACCATACAGACTCTCTCGCACCGGTCTCGCTCATACATGTTGGTAAACCATAACTCTTGACGCTCATGGCTAGACATGAGCGAGACATGATCCAGTTTGGTTTCTTGATTCTCAAAAGCACATAAATGGCGAAACATTTCGATGATTCCTTCCATCACTCATCGATTGAGATTTGAACTTGGGCGCTCCCACTTGGTGATCTCCATCCAAGTAGTCGGTATCCGGACTTCTGCAGCACCCGACACGTGTGAAAGAGCGAGTTCTTGCGAAGTGTCATGGCTGTTTCTTTGAGTTTGTCCTCTGTTTTGTAAATAAACGAGGTAAAGACAGCGATTTGAAGTTTTCGATTAAATTAAGAGAGGCACGTTCCTTTCCAGCGGACCGACCACGGCATTTCGAAGGCCAACAATTGGCTGATGCGCTCAATCATGGTGCTTGGTGGGGGCCCATGTTGAGCGGCCATTTCTGTACTGACACGTGTGCTTTCGCTTTACCATCACTTTACTGTATTTCGTTTCATAGCTGTCTGCGTGTTAGTGGCTGTGCAGTTAAACATCCGAAACTGATACCCCCGCCATATATTTATCTCAATTAATTTTCGTCTCACAAGAAAAATGCAAAATTTCAAAAAAGAACTCGAAGTGCCTTTATTTTCTAAAATAAAGACTTAAAATCGACCTTATTTCAAATAAAGACCTGAAATACCCTCATTATCTCAAATAAGGGCATGAAGTGACCTTATCAGTAAAAAAAAAAAAAGCCTGACTCACCAGTTAATATGGGCATTTTGGTCATTTAACATTTTTTTATTTTTTTATTTGTTTTTCGTTTTTCGAGTTTTTCAAAAATTTAAAAATAAAACTAAAACTAAAACTAAAAAAAAAAACACAAGCAGGAGGGCAGGGCCGCCACCCAAAAGCTGGTGGGGCGGAGGCGATGGGCGGCGACCCTCGCCCAAATCTGGGAGATGGTCGGGGCCCTCTCCTTGCTCTGGTGAGGGCCAACAGGCCCTCGCCGAGGCGTCGGCGGCCACAGGCGGGAGGGCAGCCCCCTCCCGCCCCGTGTTTTCTTTTTTTTTTCTTTTTCTTTTTCAGTTTTAGTTGTTATTTTAATTTTTAATTTAATTTAACTAAAATTTTGGTTAAAAGTATATTTTGACAAAAATACCCCTGATCGGCAGGTATATTTAGCAGGCCGGCGAGGTGAGGCCCTTATTTGAAACAGTCATGACCACTTCAGGTCCTTATTTGAGATAATGAGTGCACTTCATGCCCTTATTTGAAACAAGGACCACTTCATGCCCTTATTTGAGAAAATAAAAGCACTTGGGGCCCTTATTTGAAATTTTCCCTAAGAAAAAATCCGAATCTTTATTAGCATTTCATCCAATGTCGATACATCTTGATTTTCAATGTCGGAACTGTTGTTATCCACACTAGATCCGTCTTACGATTCTAAGCCATCGGCGGTAAGACACGCTAATTTTTACGCGATTTCGGATGAGATGCTGATGGAAGGAAGATTGGGATTGAGGCACCGGTTTGTGAAATTTTTTTTTTTTCCAGACAAAAGTTAGATTGAAAATAAATTCTTTTCGGAGTATCGATTTAGGATTTCTATCGTTTAGAAATTAAGTTCGCTCTTTTTCTCTTATGACAAGTAAGCCGGTCGCATATGGGTAAGTTCAGATCCATAAATTACTTCAGTAATTTCGTGATTAGACAAGACTGGAGAATCAAATTTCTCGTGGGACATTTTAGGATGCGGTTTGTGTTCGAGGAAAAACTTCAGGTTAAGGAACTCATTTGTTTTGTTTTTTTTTTTTAACTTCAAAGCATGCACAATTTTTTCGACCGTAAACAAATTTCCGTAGCGAACCAAATTGTTCGAAATTCAAAAGATTAATATTTAATCATGTTGGCTTTAAATGTGTCGCTTTCATAATGAACTCCTTAGTGAAAATAATTTGCCCTACCTGCTACATGATCATCATCACCGACGGAGAATGAGATCCAATCGATCTTTTCCTCGAATTTTATATTCCGAGTGCTCAACCGACTTCCACGTCACCGTTTGACTTTTCTCCTCTACTGAAGAAAAGCTTTATCGATGTCCGCTCTTTGGTTCTAGATTCTTATATTCGACAAAACTCTTACCCAGTTTCGTATACATCCCGCTGCTAGTCCAAAACGACGTACCCCATTTGTCGTACCGTCACCTTTTCTTTTTATTATTATTATTATTATTTTTATCGAGATCTCGATGTACTCCCATCTTATTAGGAAAATAGATATATAAACTTTAGCTCCTGTGTCGGTGTTAGGATGCGATGACAATCGTCATCTGGCTATACATAAATTAAATTATCTTGTAAGCATCGCGAATTGTGGAAGAATTTCGTGGAATTGAAATTGCTCTGAGCTTTTGCTATCTTTGTCGCTTTTGTGTTGTCGTGGGATTTGATTTCGCCATATTTATTAAGGAACAAAATTAAAAATTATATGGAGTATTGAAAAATACTTAGAAATGAAGAATAATTTTAAAAATATATTTTTAAAAAATAATCGCTTTTCTATCGTACAAAATTTGAATGAGTGGTCCATAATCTGCGAAAAATGCACGAGGGATTACGTAATTCTTCGGACTCCTCAACTTCGAGGACAAATGAATAAATAAATAATACAAACTGAAATAGATAATCATTAAGACTTAATTCATGATTAAGGATGCTGCATAATGGTGGTTTGGTGACTCCGAACTCGGTGGATGTCACTGGTTTTCTTGCCAACTTGCATCCCGCGGTACTGAGAAAGTAAGATAAGATTTTCGGAAATGGACGGTAATCGTCTTCGACACGGCATTCCTCGGATGGCATGGCATGGCATGGCATGGCATACGCATCATCATCATCATCCACCGCGGGCTCCACAGCATAGGCCGCGGGCTGGGATGGTGGGGTGGGGGCCCACCCGCGTCACGGGGCAAGTGGAAGAAGAGGAGCGGATCGGACGGTCGCGAGCCGCGGGATATAAATCTCGCACGAGGACGAGCCACGTGTGTGATGCGTGAGATTTCGGGAATATATCAAGAGCTCGTCTCTCATTGGTCGGGAAATATCTATTTGGGATATGCGCGTTTTGGCACGAGATATTTGTGCCCTTGCCCCGTGAGCCCTGCCCGTTGGTTCCAGCCACCCAACGCGCCACGTGGCGGACGCGGGACGGACCTGTTCCTTTTCGGGCAGTTGATCCGCTGCCCGTCGCCTCCTCTTTGAGCTGGTCTCTCTTTAGATTGGTGGAGTGGAACCCGAATCTTGCTGCGGCTGGCTTGTTTTTCGCGTCCGAACACGAGTTGCTTTTCTTTTTCTTCCTTGTTTTTTTTTTCCCTTATCGTATTTTAAATTAATATGTATAGTTCATAATTATAAGGAAAAATTCCAAATAAGAACCTGAAGTGAATCTTATTTCAAATAAAGACCTGAAGTGCCCTCATTTTCTCAAATAAGGGTTTGAAGTGAACATTATTTCAAATAAGGGCCTGAAGTGACTATAAAATCTTTAAAAAAAAGACCTAATCTCAAGGGCATTTTCGTCATTTCTCTTTATTTATTTATTTTCTTTTTTATTTGTCTTTTCCTTTTTCTATTTTTTAAATTAAAAAAAAACACACACACACACAGGCGCGAGGGCTGTGGCCGCTACCCCACCACTGGTGGGGGGTTGGCGAAGGCCGGCAGGGGTCGACTAGAAGTGAGGGCCAGTAGGCCCTCTCTAGGATCTGGGTGGGGACCTCGGCTCCTCCTTGTCACTGGCTTCATCGCCATCGTTAGCCTCATCAACCTTCACAGCCTCGACTCCACCGTCATCCGACGAGCCCGGCTCCTCCTTGTCGCTAGACACGTCGACCATCTCACCGCATATCTCCAGGAGAGTCAACGAGCACGTCGGCGAGGAATCCGTCACAGAACTCTTGGCTCGATTCGGCCCTAATTCCACCACCAACTCCGTCGCCTTTGTCGTCATTCATTACAATGTTCTCGATCTCGTCGATCCACGAGAGCCCCGAGTTTGGAGACGATGCATTCGTTGACAAGCAAGAGCCGAGCACATCGCCGGCCTCCGGGAGGTCGTCGAAGAAACAATCTTGATCGATGTGAGACATCACGTCGTCGTCCATATGCAACTCCAGATTCTCCATAAGACGCTAAAAAGATCAAGGGAACAAAAAATTGGGAAAAAAAGGAAACAGAAGAAGAAAGGGAAAACAGAAGATGAAGTCGACGATGGAGGTCTAATGGAGCATCTGATTCCCATTAGATTTGGGGAATTTAGGGTTTGGGGGAGGGTTGATTCAGTGACTTTGATTGATCATCGTCGAAGACAATAGAATACTAGAGCAACGATGGAATCCTCCCCGCCTAGATCCGGGAGAGGGCCTGCTGGCCCTCGCCTTGGTCGGTTGCGGCCACAGGGGGGGAGCCCCCCTTCCTCCGCTTGTGTCTGTGTGTTTTCCTCTTCTTCTTTTTTGAATTTTATGAAAAAAAAGGAAAAAAAAACTAAGAAAAAAATAAAAAATTCCAAAATGTGAAATGACGTAAATGCCCTTTAGCCGGATCCTTTTTTGAGACTTTATGACCACTTCAGGCCCTTATTTGAAATATGCTATGCAACTTTAGGTCTTCATTTGAGAAAATGAGAGCAGTTCGGGCCCTTATTTGAAATTTTTCCTAATTATAATTGAGGAATTATTTGACCGTTTTCCATTTTATTGACTATATGGAAATGTAATTTTTGCAAATAGAAATCGGCTTTTTCTTTTTCTATTCCTAAATAGCACCCCTGTATCCTGAAATAGAAGTAAAAGTAGAAATGATTGCTCAAAAGTTCTTATAATAGGTGTGGTCAGAGGCTGAGCATTAGGTTCTTGTGTGCCACCGCATCAATGGTGGTGGCGTAGATTTGATTCTGCCACAAAAACTCGCCACCGCCGTCGAAAGGCGGCAAAGTAGTCATAAGTCCGCGGTACTCATGTTTGCTATCACTGCCAATGGCGGTGCTAATTCAAGTTGTTCAACTTAGAGTTTTTTTTTTGGGTCAGAGTACAACTTAGAGGTGAGATCATCTAAGTTGTATACTCACATTTCCATCTCTTTCTTCGTGTTTGGGTTCTATTTAGGCGATACTTCGGCAACTCCTGCTGCTCGTCGAGGAGGGTCACGACCTCCTCGATAGCTATGCGGTTGCCATGCAACCCCTTTTCTCTCTCTCTCTCGTCCCATCTCTCTAGATTTCTTTCTTGTTTTTTATTCTCTTTTTTTTTCTTGTTTGTTGATTTTGACGCCACGTCACCGCTTTTAATTAGTTTTCACTAGAGCCGTCAAATGGGTGGATCGGGTCGAAAATGATCCGGTCCATATTGACCCATTTTATCCGTTTTGACCCATGTTTGTGCTATACAAATTTCTTAGCCCATACCCGACCCAACACATACTCGACTCGACCCATATTGTTAAAACACTTTCATATTTAATCCAATTTAGGAAAACTTGCTTCTTATAAATTTTTGAAAAGTTACAAAAAACATTGTGGATAATTTTTATAATTTTTTTTTCAAAAAAATCATTATTTTGTTATTTTTTAATTTTATTTTTTTGTTCTAAGACCGGCGAGGGCCGTCGACCCTTGCTGGCCACTGGCTAATGGCCCGAGGCCCTCGTTGGCCACGGGCGTGGGTCGGGTCCTTGTCAATCGCTGGAGCAACCCTTGCCCAAGCGGACACTGGGCGAGGATTGGTCGGCGACTCGTCGAATTTCATAAAAGAGAAAAAATAAAAAATAGAAAAAGAAAAAAAATCAAAAACCTTTTTATGACTCGCTTAAGATAATTATGTAACCCATTTAAGACCCATTAAGTTGTTAAGTGATCAATTTATGACCCATTTAAGTTTGTTAAGGAACTCATTTATGACCCACGCTCTTAAATGTGGGTTAAAACACGAGTTCATGAGCCATTTTGCCACCTCTAATTTTCGCCACGTTTCAATTAGTTATTTGGTAAAGTAATCTATCTTAATAAAAAAAAGGGAACAGAGGTATCGGCTAATCTTTTTGTCTTCGTTCCATAATTGATATGGCCGGTCATTATGAATTGAAAGGAAAAAATGTCTTCAGCTTCATAATCGGTATTAAGAACAAAACTTGTTTTTGTTCTTGCTTAAGATTAGGGGTGAGGGGTTCCAGGTGGAACCTGGAACCTGTCCGTCGAAACAAGTTCCTCATTTTTTGGAACCTGGAACTTACCCGTCATACTCTAGAACCTGAAACCTACCCTGTCACAGGTTCTAGGGTCGGTTCCAGGGTACTCGGGAACCTGCCAATTTCTTTTATTTTTTCATTTTTAGTTAAGCAAAATGAGAGTGAACGCTACAACCGCTAAGGGGAGTAGTAGAGGTGAGCGGTTTCAGGTTCCATACATGTTACATTTAAAACCTGAAACTAACCAGTTGGAACAGGTTCCTCATTTTTTGAAACCTGGAACCTAAAATTTTGTTTGGCTCCAGATTATACACTCATCATCAGACGCCATAGAACATTGTAGATTCGTGTGAAGACATATACCAAAAAAACACAAAAATTTATTTTAGGATCCAAGGTCCAGGTTCCAGGTTCCAAGTTCCAGGTTCTAGGTAGTGGAACTTAGAACCTACCCGTTCTAACAGGTTCCTCAATTTTTTGAACCTGAACCTACCATATATACCTTTGAACTTGGAACCGGACCGGTTCCCACAGGTTCCGGTTCCAGATTCTACCCTGGAACCATGCTCACCCCTACTTAAGATAATGCAAAAGAGAGCAGACAGCCAATACAAGGGCTCTCGCCGAGCATAACCACAAAGCACGTCTAGATACTTCGAAATGTTCGGATGACTCGTGACTACTTGGCTCATGGGTTGGGTCCACAACAGCAACTGCGTAAGCGTGAGAGTGGTTTGATTCCTAGTTGGTCCATCATGCACTGCTTCCTCAAAATTGAATTCGAAGTCGCCACAGAGAGGGGGAGGGAAACCATTCATCTCGGATCTCTAGGGGGCGCATAACAACACTTTTGCTTCAGAAATCAACTTCTCCACTTCTGTTTCTGAGCAGAAGTTGATTTTTCTACTTATGCTCCAAAAGTTGATTTCTAATAAGAAAAATGCGTTTGATAATAAGACAAAATTTCTGCTTCTTGAACAGAAATTCGTTTGGTAACGCTTGAAAATTTCTACTTCTAGAATATTGTTAACATAAAATCTTCTACAAAAATTATTGATCATAACATAAAATGCATGTTATTCGACAAAAGTGAAATGCAAATACTGACGGATTTATGTATAATTTTTCATTTATTAAAAAAATAATTTTTTATTATTAGAAAATATTAGGGTTAATACCACGAAAAACCCTAAACTGATACACCTTTGACAAATTTACCCAAAACTATTTTTTTAACCACAAAAAACCCTAAACTTGTACACCTTTGACAAATTTACCTCAAACTGGTACACCTGTGACAAATTTACCATGCGTTAGTTTTCGTTAAATTTTATCGTCAAATTGCTGAGTTGGATGACACGTAGCAATTATCGGATGTACACGTTTGGGGTTTTTACCCTTTATTGTATCAATTTAGGATTTTTTGTGGTATTAATCCAATTTAACGGAAACTAACGAAGGGTAAATTTGTCACATGTGTACCGGTTTGAGATTTTTGGTGGTCAAAATAATTAGTTTATGGTAAATTTATCACAGATATACCAGTTTGAAATTTTTGGTGGTCGAAAAAATAGTTTGGGGTAAATTTGCCACTGGTGTACCAGTTTGAGGTTTTATGTGGTCAAAAAAACAGTTTGGGGTAAATTTGTCACATGTGTATCAGTTTGGGGTTTTTTGTGTGTGGTATTAACCCAAAATATTATTTAGTTTTTAAAAATAAATAATTAGTAATTATTTTTTTCTCCGGCGGCCGGAGACGGCAATCGGGCGGCGGCGGGCGGCGGCGTGGTTGGTAGTGAGTATATAGAGCCATTCGCAGCGAAGAGAGAGTAAGGCACTGAGAATGAAAAGAGGTCGAAGTGAGAGAGAGTTAAGGCGAAGTGAGAGAGATATTGATGTCGAGAGATTTCTACTTTTGAAAGAGAAGTAATTTTTTTTTTTACTTCTGAAAGTAGCTCGAAAATAACTTCAGAAGCAAAAAATTACTTCAGAAGTAGAAAAATGAAGTTGCGTAACCAAACGAATTTTTGCTTCAGAAGTTGCGTTACTAAACGGATTTCTGCTCCAGAAGTGTTAGCATACACGCCCTATTATCATGCTTGGTAGCGTCGTTAGAAAAACAATTACTCACTAATGGATGTACTAAACCTTGGTAGTCGTTTCCACCGAAAGATGACCTATTTTTGGTTATTATAGACATGTGATGAACTTAACCGATGAGAGCAGAATTTGGTCTTGTATAATTTATAAATAGAATTATCGACAACATGATGAATCGACAATTTGAAGGAATCGACAAAAAGTGAATTCAACAAACTCGGATGCAACCGTTAAAGAATAATCGCCAACGTAGTTGAATAAAGCAATCGTCAAGATAGTAGAGTCAAAGAAACCGTCAATAATAATTCGTAACATTGGTTTGTAACTTCATTTTGTAACCTTAGTTTTTAACCTCCATCGTTAACCGTCGATTGCAAGCTTTAAATAGTCACATCGTACTCTTTGGAGACCTTACGCACAAATCAAATCAATTTATCTTTTATCTTTTATTTTCCCGTACTGCACTTTATTAGCTGCAGCTTTCAGATTCGCATCGTCAATTAAATTCCAGCGTGTCTCTCTAAAGGGGGTGCTGCGTTGTCGATTAAATTCCGACAGAGTATCATCGCATTGTCAAGCTTTGTCGTTAACGATTGCACTATTAAAGTCTTGTCGTCGATTAAATTTGGGCACGGTTTGCGTTTGTATGATTCTCTCTGAAGGAAAGTTGTTGATTTCTATGCTCCCATCGATATTTCATGCTCGAAATTGGCGCAGAATCTGGTTTCTTTCAATTTAAAAGCCGAAAAACGACTTTAGGTGAAAAATATTTCGTGGTGGGAGAAGTTTCCGATGAAACCGCCGTAGACGAATTCAAGCAATTTTTCATAGTTTTGGTCTTATGAAAGGAAACTATAGAGTCCGTCCGACCCATTCTAATCAATACGAATGCTACTTTTTTTGTCGTTGAAAATCTCGACCAAGTATCTACTCTACAACAAGTGGATTGCTGCATGCTGTCTACTTCAAATCCATTTCCGAAAGAAAAAAAGATGCATCCAATTGCAACCGAGGCTTGCCCAAGTTGCTAAACCCTAATTCGGTTTTGGCAAAAAAAAAAAAAAAAAAATTTGCACGAGGTGGACAGACTCAATCGAACGTTTGTCCCACTAAACTCCACCGAAAATATCTAGCACAGTACTCGACATGTCTATCCTTATTATAATTTCTTGGGCGTCATCATGTTCCCAACCAGTTTGACCCCCTAATTGCGCAATTTAAATATGACAATAATCCAACATTTGTGCTCGTCCGAGTCACTCTTTCTTAACTTTATTCTCGTCTTCTAGGGTTTGACGAATTTCCACTCACGGCAGCCCACTGACCAAAGTAAAACATTATTGAAATACAAGTCTCATGAGATAAGGTATTCCGATTCCATCGTAACTTCAAAGGGTTCCGAGCAGAAATTAAGGGTCATAGTTCGATACAAAAAAAGAAGAGAAAACTTCAAATTCTAAGAAAGTTCGGCTGTTTATGCATCAAATATTCCGATTCCATCATAACTTCAAAAGTTTCGAACCATAAATTAAGGTCCTAGTTCATTACGAAAGAGCAAACTTCAAATTCTAAGAAAATTCGGATGTTTATGCATTTAGATATTTCGATTTTATCGTAACTTCAAAAGTTTCGGAGCATGAAATAGTTCGTTACAAAATAGCAAACTTCAAATTCTAACAAAATTCAGTTGTTTCTTAATCAAATTTGCGATTTTTTTAATTATTTAATTTACTTAATCATTCCAGGGTTCATTTGTTTCGCGGAAAAGAAATTATTTGGATATAATTTTTCAAGAGAATAATTGGTTATATCTCTTAAAAATAACCAATAAAAAATGTTTTCAGTACCGACAATAATTCATGTCTAAATAGTTTTATGGATGATAAAAATATCTTTCTTTCATTTATTTTATAAGTAATGCACGTGACCGTTTTATGAAAAATGTTTGTCAAATCGTGGATTTTCCTTTTTTATGAAACATTAGCACTCTACTCGAAGACTCCGTTTGTTTTGCGGAAAATCAATGATTTGAAAATTATTTTCCTGAAAATGATCGCTTGCATCGCTCTAAATAATTAGTCGATAAAAAATGCTTTCATTATTGACAACAGTTTATGTTTAAAATATATTCGTTGACGATAAAAATATTTCCTAATACTGTAAGCGGTACAAACGACTAATGTTAGAAATTTTAAATCATTCATTTTGCGCTCATAATTAAACAAGAGATGATGAGAGATTCAAAGAGCGCGGCTGACATTATTATCATGCCCACCTCGTGAATGGAAAAAGGTGAGCGAATGGGGGGTCATGGGCGCAGGACATGTACATGCCATGGGGATGGGCATGGACATGCACTGACATGACGTGGCACTCGGCCTCTCACGCGAGGGGAAAATATCCTTGCCACGTTCGCAGCGATCTCGAGCTCACAGGCTTGTAAAAGATCTTCTCTTTCTCTCTCTCTCTTCACCACCAGAAAACTTCAGTAGCCCCCCCTCCTCCTGATAATGATGAATATTTCAATCTCCACGCTCACTGCACGATACAGGAATTTCGGGTGAAGTACGCCTTCTCCTTCCCTGAAGAAGCACTCTCTTCTCGAGAATTTTCCTTTTTCGGAGCACGAGATTGCGAGGTCAGCATATGCTGTGGCTGATTTTTGTTGTTTTTTGGGGGGTTCAGTTTTCGTGGTCTGGAGCTCGACCTATGCTGTTCTAGCCTACGTGTTTCTAGTTTTCTTAGGGGATTGAGCCGGAAAATTTTCGATTTTGGGTGAAGATGTCCTCTGGTTTGGTGTGAGGATTCGAAAGCGAAAAAGCAAAAAAAAAATCTGATGGTTTTGGGGATATTTATTCTGGGCTGACGATTTTAGATTTACGTAGTCAGGCCGAAATGGAATTTGTCGGTTCTGTGCTGATCTTGTGACAGTATGGCTTCTCTTGGCCGTGGTGACCGTGAGTTGGCCATGCTCCTTGCGTTTGTTTGAATTCATGATGATTGACTGGTCTTTTCTGCAGGAACTTTTGCGTTTGATTTGATTTCGGTAGTCTCTAGCTACCCAAGACCTGGAAGTTTGAGTTTTGGAGACTCGGAGCGGAGACTCACATACACTGTGGAATATCAGTAATTATCTGGAGTTGTTCCACCATCGATCCGGGTCATCTTTGCCGAATAGCTTGTTCGCCGATATTCTTCGTGGCTTACCATTCTATCATCGATCGGTGATGTTGAATTGCGATGTCTTGATTCCTGGTTGGCAGCCCACAAATTGAAGACAGATGATTTTTGCACTGGTTCAGTTTCGTGCTATCTCCTGCGGTTGAGGGTTAGTTGGTTTCCCTCGACGCTTTGTGACCTTCTAATGGCTGCAAGTGAGAGGTGGATTGATGCCCTTCAGTACTCTTCGCTATTCTGGCCTCCTCCACAAGATATACTGCAAAAGAAGGTGCGAGATATCTCGAGAATTCCTTGTTTGGTTCTATGGAACTATATTCTATGGGCAATACATGAGAAGGGTAAAGCACTGGATACGTGGGCTGCATCATGTAATAGTACATATACTGTATCAAGTCGAACAGACTACTTTTATGCCCCTAGACCTGGGCGGCTTATCTTTCCATAACTGTCTCGACATAAGCTTGGAGCAACTTCGTGCGTGCTTAACTACCAGACGATTGTATGGTCCTCTTGCATGAGTGGAAGTTACATGTCATAAGATAAATGTGTTGCAAGGACCTGGCCTCAATCTCATACATGTTAGTGAGTCCTAATCAGCTCTGTCCTGAAAGGTCCTTGACATGTTTCGATGGTCTAATCCCAGTTGTCTGTCTTACTGGATTCATGCCTCCGAAGACTTAATCTCATCTAATTCTGTTACAATGAGATCCATCAATCATTTAGCTGAATCTGACATGTTAATAATTGTCACAGTGATCAACACTGGTAAGGATATTACAGACTTTTTAAAATTGCTTAAAGAGATTACATCCCGTGTGCCAGAGTCATGTTTGCAATTCCAGGAATCATACTTCCTGGTTTTGACAACCTTTTTTTTTACATTAAAAGAAGGGCAATGGTCAGAGACGGGTTAGAAACTTGTGTTGGTGGGGGCAGACTCCAGAGTTCCTTAGCAGATACATGATTGAAGTCTATTGAAGTTCCACTAATTAATACGACATCTTTGCTTAAATATTCAGACAATAAGTATAAGAAGCGAGATTTATTTAACATGTAGTGACTTTCTGGCCATGATTATATGATTGTGCATTTAGTTGACTGGATATGTGGTGCAAAATGCAACAACGTGTCAAACAATAGCTTTGGGAAGTATTTTCCATGGATGTTTGTGGGGCATCAAACAGGAGATCCTTAAAAGTATTACACTAGTCTACGACTTATTGCATTTCTAGAAGTAAATCCATCCGTGGCAGACTGGCAGTATTGCGTATTCAATCTAAAATGATACTTAACAGTAGCTCATGAATTCTTCAGTGTCAAACTTGGTTTTCTTCTAGCTTACCCGAAAGTAATCTACCATTTTGTTAATTATTGTCTATTCTTCTCGGCTATCTTCCCCAGTTAACTGTTGTGCATCCTCGTTTGCAGGCTCAGGTTAATGCTTATGTTGAGCTTTTTGGTCAGTTCACGTCGGAACAATTTCCAGATGATATTGCTGAGGTATGCCCTTGTCTGCTTTACCTCTATCGGGCTTCTCAATTTTTGAGATAAGATATATCACTTACTGTACTGATTATTATGTGTTCAACATTTTACTCTTATTTGGAATTAATTAATCTTGCTAATTGACGTGTATTGTTGCAACAGCTTATCCGAAGCCGTTATCCATCGAAAGAAAAGTGCCTGTTCGACGACGTATTGGGTATTGATGCTATATAAGTTCGTTTGTGTAGTAACCACTACAACCATTAAGCATTAAATAGCATTGCTTACTTTTTGACAGAAATTTTGATATTGGTTTTTTCTTTGGAATGATTGCCAGCCACATTTGTTCTTCACCATCCAGAACATGGTCACGCTGTTGTTCTTCCGATAATCTCCTGCATTATTGATGGTACACTGGCGTATAATAGGGATGAGCCTCCATTTGCCTCTTTCATTTCTTTGGTCTGTCCAAGTAGTGAGGTATGATACCATACCAAATACTTCTTGCAGGCTTCATTTTTGTTCTTTTATGAGCCAGCATTAATCATTCTCGATCTTTAGTTTTATGAAACTATAGGTTGTTTCATTGGTCTGCTTCTTAACTTCATAGTCTCTAGATTGGATTGTACAGACTTGAATGCTACATTCTCCTTTTCATCACAGAATGAGTATTCTGAGCAGTGGGCTCTGGCATGTGGGGAGATTTTGAGAATGTTGACCCTCTACAATCGTCCGATATATAAGACGGAACATCAAAATGGTGAACCAGACAGAAGCAATAGCTGCAGCAGTGCCTCAACGAGCAAATCTACAATGGGACAATCTGTTCCTTTGGTTCAGCAGGAAAGGAGACCTATAAGACCTCTATCTCCATGGATTACTGATATATTGCTTGCCGCTCCTCTTGGAATCAGAAGTGACTACTTCCGATGGTGTGTACACTGTCTCTCACTGAGAATTCCCTACCATATCACAGAACTTGAGACAACATGTAGCTTCTTTTTTTTTTTTTTTTCATAAACAATAGAATTGGAAATAATGTTCGGGACATGAGGAATGTGTGTGTGTGTGTAGGCTAGGCACAATACAAACACCCAAAGCCATCTTTCTCATCTTTCTCATCACAGATTACTAGGCAGCAAGCCTCAACTGTTAGACGACTCATGCATGTTCATCACCCAAAGCCATCTTTCTCATCACAGATTACAAGTCTTGTAGCAGAAATGTAATGTGCCAAGAACACCCTTTCTACAGAACTAATGTTTTGTTTCATGTAATTACAGGTGTGGTGGTGTTATGGGAAAGTATGCAGCCGGAGAACTTAAGCCTCCTATAACTTGTGAGTAATCTTATTTTGGTTTATACAATGTACTGTCTCACTCAGTTGTGCAGCGCAGCGCATACCAAATGATATTACATAATCATGTAGGTAGTATGCTTTTCGGAGGTTTTTTTGTTTTCTATAACCTAGTGAGGGGGAACCTATTTTAGCTGGTCTGATGCACTAAGTTTTCGAGAATTCGCACAGAGAAAGGGCTTGTCCAAACTTAAAAATGGTTTAGGCTCATTCGTCCTTAGGATGTTGGATGCCGCATTGCTTTAGCAATTTTAAGTTTAGGTAACTTTCACTTGTGGTCACTAACCTGGGTTTTCGTTCATTGAGGTTACCAAACCTCAGTTGTATTTACCTGACTCATTGAACTTTGATTTACTTCCAGTTGATGCACTTTGACTGGTTTCCAGTTAATTTTCTGGTGGAGCGGTGTTGAGTTGTTGTGTGGCAAAAACACGTAAAAAAACACGCACACATATCACAGCAACCTTAAACTTCAAAAACGAAAAAAAGGGGAAGGAACAATAGAGGCTGGGGGAGAGGTAGGAGACATTTCAAAGAAGTTAGAGGTGCAGTGCTAGCATTTTTAAGATTGGGTACTAATTTGCAAGAATGTAGATTAGAGGGGTAACTGAGGAAAAGTAAAAGAATCAAGGATGATTGTAGTTGATGGCACAACAAAAGGAAGCAATATTCTAATAAAACAACAAATTAAGAATGGTAATTTGAGCGAAACCAAAACAAATTTGGATCTATCATCTCAACAGTTTGGTGAAGTAGGATTCATATAGTCGACTCCATTTTGTGAGATAAAGCTTGTTTAGGAAGTCTATTCTTGATCTTGAGTGTGCTATTTTGTTGGCTAAATGAACTAAACTTTCGCATTACTTCTCTCTCTCTCTCTCTCTCTCTCATGCTTGGGTGTGCACATAAGAGGGACACAGAGCTGATCACAAGCAAAGACGCTGAACACATCAAACTTTGTGCAGTGTTCTCCCACTTTATGGCTGTTAACCCCCTTTCTGCTTGATGTAGAGGTTCCTACGTAATGGGAAAAGAACGAGCAGAGATATATGTAACAGAAACAATAACTTCCAGTACCTACTGTAACACTGGTCGCACTAAGAACTTAGGCGTCTTCTGCTTGTTTTTCATCAGTTCATTTTAGCTAGCTAATGGTGGATTTGCCAAGTGAATCTTGCTTTTATTTAGTCAAGTGTAGCATACAACATTATGAAGATAATCTGACTTGGTTTCTATCATTAGCTACTTCCCGTGGATCTGGAAAGCACCCTCAACTCATGCCATCGACCCCAAGGTGGGCAGTTGCAAATGGTGCAGGTGTGATATTGAGCGTTTGTGATGAGGAAGTTGCTCGCTACGAAACTGCTACTTTAACAGCAGTTGCAGTTCCTGCACTATTACTCCCTCCTCCCACTACAGCTCTTGATGAGCATCTAGTTGCTGGCTTACCGGCTCTTGAGCCATATGCACGTTTATTTCATAGGTAGCTTTCACAACTAAAGTCTTTAACAGGGTTTCTGTTTTTCCTGTTTTGTTGAATTCTTTACGAATCTGTTGATTCTTAAATTTGCATACGTTAGATATTACGCAATTGCTACGCCAAGTGCCACCCAAAGACTTCTTCTGGGACTTCTAGAGGCACCTCCATCATGGGCACCTGATGCACTTGATGCTGCTGTTCAACTTGTGGAACTTCTTCGTGCAGCCGAGGAGTACGCGTCTGGAATGAGGGTATGTTAGATATAGAGTTGGAATTGATGTGTTTGATGTGATCGGATATTTCCATAAAAGCTTATTGTTCTTTGGCATTCCACTACGCCGCCGCTTTAGTAGGAGCTTGTGAATTTCAAGCTTTACATATGAATCTGGATTAAGAAGACAAGCAAAAACTTATGGACATTTAGAAGTTGCAGGAAACTCTTATTCATCGTGATATCTGTTGTACAAATGCTTTAACCAGGCCAAGTCCATCAATAGATGATTCATTATTGAGGGGCATGAGGTTAGTAGAAGAGGATGGATCTTTATATTCGGTCAATCTGTTTACAGTGGTAGCAGGCAGCATTGCAAATGCTTTGACGTGGCTATCTAAGAATCATGGATTTCATCTTGAGATATCCTTAGATTGCTAATTAACTGATGATAAAAAGTATAAGCCCATAGTTCTTCTAATTCGCTGTTTACTCTGGAGGATAAAGATCTTTAGCTTGTGTTGATAGTCCTACTTTTGCATACGATGCCTACCATCTTAGGCTTTTTTGTTAAATCTGAATCTTAGGCTTTGTTTGTCATGTGATATCCCATCATATTGTGATGTCTTTGTTTACTGGTAGTTAGCGAGTTTCGTTTGTCAGTTCAATGTTTATCTTGTTCACTTATTTTGAGTGAGGCATGCCTCTGACACCTTCAGTTAATTAAAAAAGTTTTATGCTCCTATATTCTACAAATGGCTATTCAAAAAGCTAATTCTCCCTGTAACAAGAGTTGAACGTGATATACTTGGAATCTTCTAGCTAGTCGGTCATTTTCAAGTTGGGCATGTCTCTTTTTCCTTAAATATTTAATTACTCATTTCCCTCATAGCTTATGTAGGACTATGGAGAAAGCTCACTCATGAATGTGACCTACTGGAAATTTATCACAGTTGGTTTGTCTCAATTTATTCTGATCAATAATCCACTCAAATTATTTTAATTGAAATATTCTATAGCTGAATTATCTACATGGGATGTATCATCCTAAGGTGATTTCTGTTGTAACTGATTTCATTGATTTGCAGAACATTGTACATGCGTTTCTTGGTTTTTCTGATTCACATGTTTTTATGCATTTGTGTTTTTTAATGTAGCTTCCTAGGAACTGGATGCATTTGCATTTCCTGCGTGCAATTGGAACTGCAATGTCCATGAGAGCAGGTGTAGCTGCTGATGCTGCGGCTGCTCTTCTGTTTCGCATACTTTCCCAGCCTGCATTGCTTTTCCCTCCATTGAGGCAAGTTGAAGGGATCGAAGTCCAGTATGCACCTTTGGGTGGTTATGTCTCATCCTATATGAAGCAGGTGATTGTTGTTCACATCTATTTTTTTTCTTGTCATGTTGGTTATTTGTTTCATTTACCTTTCATGCGGATCTGCAATTTTCTTGAGTGAATGATCTATTGAACTAACTGTTGGCTTGAGTTATACTTCAAACAGATAGAAGTACCTGCTGCTGAAGCAACCATAGAAGCTACTGCCCAAGGAATTGCATCAATGCTCTGTGCCCATGGCCCTGAAGTTGAATGGAGAATCTGCACCATTTGGGAAGCAGCTTATGGCCTGATCCCTCTAAGCTCTTCAGCAGTCGATCTTCCAGAAATCGTAGTGGCCACGCCATTGCAATCTCCCATTCTGTCATGGAACCTCTACATACCTCTCCTTAAGGTCCTGGAATATCTCCCTAGAGGAAGTCCTTCGGAAGCATGTCTCATGAAGATATTTGTTGCTACAGTGGAAGCTATTCTTCAGAGAACTTTTCCGCCTAACAGATACCATGAGGAAACTGTACGGACACGGCATCTTTCTTCATTAGGGTCAGCATCCAAAAATTTGGCTGTGGCTGAGCTTCGTACTATGGTTCACTCGCTCTTTCTAGAATCTTGTGCCTCAGTAGAACTAGCTTCTCGCCTTCTTTTTGTAGTATTGACTGTATGTGTTAGCTATGAAGCTCAATCCAGTGGGAGCAAGAGACCGACGGGTGAGGCTTTCAGTACACGGAATGAAAGCTCTGAGGATTCTCAAGTCTCATTAGAAAATAGAAGAGGAAGGAAAGTTAGAAAGATGAAGAAACAAGGGCCTGTAGCAGCATTTGATTCTTATGTTTTGGCTGCTGTATGTGCTCTTGCCTGTGAGCTGCAGCTGTTTCCCTTAATCTCAAGGGGGAATAACTCAAACTGCAAAAATATGGATGGTCTAGTCAAGCCTGCTAAGATAAATGGATCTACTATTGAACTTCAGAATAGTTTTGACTCAGCTATTCACCATACACACAGAATATTAGCAATTTTGGAGGCACTTTTTTCCCTTAAACCATCGTCAGTTGGAACATCATGGAGTTACAGTTCAAATGAAATTGTTGCTGCAGCTATGGTTGCTGCTCATGTCTCTGAACTGTTCAGGCGTTCAAAGGCTTGCATGCACGCTCTCTCTGTCTTAATGCGATGCAAGTGGGACAGTGAAATTCACAGCAGGGCTTCGTCCCTCTACAACCTCATTGATATCCATGGTAAAGCTGTTGCATCCATTGTTAACAAGGCTGAGCCTCTTGAGGCGCATTTATTGCATGCCCCTGTTTGGAAGGATTCTTCTCTGTATTTGGACAGAAAGACAAACAACTATGCATGTAATAGCTGCTTTGAACTGGGGCAATCATCTGTCCCTATGCATGAAGAATCAGTCAATGCAAAGAGTTCAGTGAATTGTGGAAAAGCATTGGATTCTAGTGATAGTTCTGCAAGTCCTCTGGGTAAAAGCATTGACAGTTTCCCTTTGGATGCTTCTGATTTGGCCCATTTCCTCACCAAGGACAGGCATATAGGATTCAATTGCAGTGCCCAAGTTCTTTTGAGATCAATCCTTGCAGAAAAGCCTGAATCATGTTTTGCTGTTGTTTCACTACTGTGGCATAAATTGATTGCTGCTCCTGAAATGCAACCAAGTGCAGAAAGCACATCTGCTCAGCAAGGATGGAGACAGGTAGTCTCTTGTTTCTGAAATTTCATGCTTTTAGTTTTAACTCTTGATTAATTGTGTGGTAAATCTTACTCCTAATGCATAAGACAATGTCAATGATGTTATATATCTGGACCAACTGCTTCATACATTATCGCGTATTTCTGTTGAAACTCCCAAAATAAAACTGGATCACTTATACCACACTTCTGGAGTACATGGTGAGTAATAACGAGGCCTTGCTATTATGTAAGGAGCTCTGGCGGTCTAATTTCTGATAAGGACGAAGTTGATATCTGAACTTCCAAAAGTTACTGATGCATTTAAGACATCGTGAGTCACATCTGATGCTCTAGGAGATGATTGTTGATTAAGGAATGAAATCATGATGTTTCACTACTAATTTTGGATCTGTGATTGGGTGGTCAATTTGAGAGGCTACTATTTTATAGATTTTATGGAGAATCATAGAGACAACATAAGAAACCTCGAGATTTTAAAAGTCTAGCAGGGGATTGACAAAGTACAAGTGGAAAGGGGTGCTCATCAATTTGAGGATTATAGTAATATGGAGTGAGTTCTAACAAATGATATAGTGGTATTTGTAAAATGGAGAAAAATTTATTTTTGATGAACAATTGCTCAAAAAATGCCTCTGCAAATGAAAAACTGCTCATCTAGTAGGATGTGGTATTTCGTGGGCAGTTGTGTTCAAAGAAATGAAATAGGTTCTTGGGGACTAAAATAGTTTTGCTCTACATAAAAATAAGTTGCACATCAGAAGGAACTCTGAAGATTATTGTTATGTAAGTCAAAAAATGAAATATATGGAATATGCATTAATAAATGAAGATTGGGGACCAAAAAGTACCAGAGGACAGTCGAGCAGTTCTGATATATTGGCTCCAATTTTCAAGGTGGAGAGGTTTGGAGGAGATTCTAATCTAGGCAGAATAAAGGAAGTGAAGAAGTGTATTGGGAATAGATATACAAGATGAGTGTGAGAGAAGCGAATAGGCCCTTAAGAGTAGATATGATTAGAGATCAGTATATTTTTGAGACATGTTGGTGCGACTATGATTGAGCTAAGCAGTCTTTGAGTTGGCTTTGACAAATGAAAGATGATTTCTGGACGCAATAGGAAGACAACACGTTTATGATTGGAGTGAAGGCTGGGTAGGGAAAGATCTAAGACAGCACGTATGAAGGCCCGAGTCCTTGAATCTTACTGAATATTTGTACTTGATATTTCATTTGCAGATTCTTTCAGATATGGCAGGTAGAACTAGAAAGTTCCTCTTACATGGCTTTGAAACTAGTACTGGTAGAAATTACATTTGTAAGCAAAGCTTAGACACATCAGGCTGAGATAGTCCCATAAGATTGTACAAAACTAGCTGGCCATAATATGTAGTGCCAATGCCTATTCTTCTAGCTATTTCATATCTGTCCCTAAATCAAATAAATGATGTTCTTTATGTCAAAGGAAACTAGAAAAATATTTGCTGATTCTCCAGAACATAGATTTACTTCTTATTCTTCGAGGATGCCTCTGCTTTAGTGAAATGAGTTGTCATAAATTTTGAATTACCAGTACGGTTTGATAGCAAGCATCTTTTCTATTAGGCGCTTCTCCCATTCCCTCCTTTCTCTAAATAACTCACTGTTGTTGGTTGCCATTATGCCAGTGGCATAGAGGTCACAGTTGTAGTTGGAAAACCAGGAGCTGCGGTGTTGGATCACAACTGAGTTAGGGGGTGGGGGTTGAAGGGATATTTAGCCCACAAAAACCATTATAGCTGGATTTAACCACTGGCTGTTAGTATTAAACTCAAAATGCCTTTGTACTTGCCATATAGTATTGCCAACAATATGGTAGAACACCAGTTTATGCTGCTTTTTATTCTTGTCTATCCCTGAGACTGCCCTGATTTCTTCATGTCTGAATATGTTAGGTAGTTGATGCTATGTGCAACGTCGTATCAGCATCACCAACAAAAGCAGCTGCAGCCGTTGTTCTTCAGGTCCAAATTTTACTTTACTTGTGAAGATGTTGCTTGATCTGATGTTTCTGCTGTTGCTGGTTGTTCGATGTTAAATGATATGAATAACTTATGTATTAATAGATTGTGATTTTCAATTCTCTCTCATTATGAAGTAGTTGTTTGATGAAATTAACTATTAGGCATACTTATATTAGAAGAAATGAAACATGTGAATCAATCCAAGAGATCCTTTCTTATGACTATATTATTATGGGAGTGGAGCATACTTACTACTTTGATTTATCTAATTATTAAATAAAAGAATCACTATTTAAGTGAACTTTCTAATGAGAGACGCTAGTCCTATTGATAGTTGCAAATCTTGGGGTAGATTATATCAAGATAATATTCATGCACTAAACTCCGCTGTAAATTTCTTTTCTGGGGTACAATTTATACTTGAGTGAGTGAGATAGAATTAACAATTTGAAACAAACCTTCCTTTGATCAATTTAATGCGAGAGATGTTCTGGTTTTGCTACACATTCAACCACGAAGCTCCATCTTACAAGTTTACTAGATATGCTTAGGCTAAATACATACTCTCATTCACATTTTTGTTTATGGAATGTGCATATCACATTATATATGCCATGTAATTCAGCAGTTTAATCACTTTATGGCCATGTTTGCTTGTCAGGCCGAGAGGGAATTGCAACCATGGATAGCTAAAGATGACGATCAAGGTCAGAAGATGTGGAGAATCAACCAGCGTATAATTAAACTGATAGTTGAGCTAATGAGAAACCATGAGAGACCAGAATCATTGATGATCCTCGCAAGTGCTTCAGATTTGCTTCTTCGTGCCACAGATGGGATGCTTATAGATGGAGAAGCTTGTACTTTACCACAACTTGAGGTAACACCTGGGAAAGCATTTGCTTTTGTCATTGAATGGTATGTAGAGATTCCTATGATGGAGTGCAGCAGCTATGTATCTATGTGATGCTTGCACTTTTAGCCTGCTCTATTTTTTTCACTCCATATAGGTCCAAAGTTTTTTTGGGTGAATCTTTTATGCAAGTACGTAATAACTAATCTCCTCAAATTGAGCAGTTACTTGAGGTGACGGCTAGAGCAGTACAACTAATTCTGGAATGGGGTGAATCTGGGTTGGTTGTTGCAGATGGCCTTTCCAATCTTCTAAAGGTAAACTGAAAAATCGCAATGTGCTTTATGATACTTCTGTGTCTTCCTAGATATGTATGTGTACATGTAAGCGCACTCAGCAGGAAATTGCCGCACGCATCCTTGTCTCGTGTCTTGCATGTACAACCACATATCTGAGAAACAGTAATCAAACCAAATTTTTTCATGATATTGGATAAACATTCCATTCCAGTTTAGACTCCATACTTTTCTCACTCGATCGACTTGTCTAACACATGCAGTGCCGTCTACCAGCTACCGTCACATGCCTTTCTCATCCAAGTGCACATGTTCGTGCTTTGAGCACATCCGTTCTTCGTGATATCATGCAGACTGGTTCAGTTGATTCTAGACAAAATCTAAGAGAGAGAAATGGAATTCACGGTCCTCACCAGTACTTTAATTTGGACGTCATCGAGTGGCAAGCAGATATCGAGAAATGTTTAAGATGGGAAGCTCATAGCCGGCTTGCAAGTGGAATGTCTATCCAGTTTCTTGGCATCGCAGCGAAGGAATTAGGCTGTGCAATATCCTTATGACATCAACCAGCATTTTTTTTAATATTAGGAGAAAAATGCTTATGAAGCCCATCTTACTTTCGGTTATGTTTTTCACTAGCTGGGACTAGCTGATCATAGGAGTCATCATTTTGGTTGAAGATCTGGTGACACAAGCATCAGTCTGTTGTAAATTGTAACCTCAACATCTCATGACGATCGTCCTTCGAGCAAGGATGTGTACAGTGAGAAAGTCAATGGCCATAATGAGGTTGATTGTTTAACGGCAGTTGGTTTTTTCATATTTCTTATTGCTTAAGCTTGAAATGTTAGTGCCATGGGAAATTTTATTTGTTTTTCACAGTTTCGAAATTCTAGGGGGTCCACGACCAAGCAACTCTAGCCAAATTCATGTCTCTCTTTTGAACTAATCGTGGATCCTCCCTATGGTGTTACAATGCTTTTTGCTGCTTCTGTACTCCTAAATGCTGATGCTCTTCGACCAAAAGATAAAAAAAATGATGATGCTCAATCTCATCAGTTAGGAGAAAGCTCAGCTTCTTGTTCGAGGATTGAGATGATGCCAGTTCGTCATGGGGAAATCTTTTCAATGGTGTAGCAATTTAAGAAGCCAGCTCCAAAAATATAAAAATAAAAAATGTGGAGAAATCAGGCAAACATTCATCGTAACTCTAGAATGAGTAATTGACGCAAATAAACAGAAAGCCCTGGACCTAAACATGCAGTTTCTGATATTCTCCACAAATTTTTTGTAATTGTTAAAATTGCTTGAGGTGATTCAGAACAGATACTCTCGAATTCACATTTACAATGCAAGTACCTGGAAGCACTCTTGAACATTAACCTCGTTAGAATAACACAGGAAGTAAGCCACGAGTTTATTATGAACAGGTGAAATGAAATTCTGATATTCCAGAGTATTTTCTTACAGTGATTCATTTCACCTCATTCTCCTTATGATCTAGGTTAAACACACCACAGAATGATTGACTGACGAGTATTACTAACTGTCCCCCCAAATAAAACGGAGAAGACAATCATTACTTCAAGTTCTTGATGAACTCGCGATGCCGCCAAAATCATGACCTCTGAGTTCTTCCATCCAGCATTTCCAACAGTTCCAGCAAGGAATCCACACCAGAATAGCTTAGTTTCTTCACAGGAGTAACTCCAGGAGTTCATCCATTATCTGCTTGTTTGGGCGAGTTGCAAGTGCCATTCTTTGCTTCTCGTATTGATCGTACAAAAAAAGTCACCTCCATATGAACTCTGGCTACAGGAATCCGCAGAGCAATCCCTCTCAAAATAACAGCTGCCCACCATGCGTTTGATCAAACCACGCCATGCCTATTATGCCTAACGTCCAAACTTAGAAGCTCATCGGAGTCATCAGCCTGGGACCAATCTCCAGCAAAACATCCTCCACAAGACATAAATCAGCACATACTTGCAGTGACATCTCTAGCAATATTACTGGAGGGCGTGATCATCCCTGCAAAGTTATCAGTAAAAAAGCAGAAATGAGTGGGGCCAACTATTTTGACCGACAATAAGCATGGAAGGAGATGGCAAATAATTGAGATGGTGGAAGAGGAGCATGACATAGATCACATTTTAGAGAATCCACTAATCAGGTATTCCTGTCCAGCCATAGACATTAAAATAACTTCACTTTCCATGTCTGCCATAACAAATCCTAACATTCCACTGGTAGATGAGTCAATACCATGAACAACCAGGCCACGAAGAGTATCTCGTCATTCTTGGAAACAAAAGCATCAAGGAACCCAAAAAATTACATAAGACCTCGTCATAAGTGGTGACCTGTTAACCTGCATGCATGTGCAGTTGCAATTTGTCAAGCCACACTTTAATATCTCGTAAAAAACTAGAAAATTCCATAGCCAATCAAGTGCAAATAAAATCTTAAACACAAAATCACAATTCACAACACAACAATGAAGCACACCTGGCCAAGATAAACCAGCATATAAGACTCTTAGAGCAAAAGCAAGCACCCACTGCTGCACTACTCAAAAACATTTTAAATACCAGAGTTAAAGGCTTGGCACAGATTATCGAATCTTGAAAACAATGACACATGCAGGAGAAGAAAAATACACTCAAATTTCAACTGCAAGACAAACAAGAGATAATCTAATATCTCAAGTTAAAAGGGAATTACCTCAAAAGGGATGCTCCTTCTTTTTAGTCACAACAGACAAGATTTTAAAGAGAAACTGTTCTTCGGTAAAGTACTTCATCATCACTCTCAACTTCCTCATCTGAGACTATCTGACCCCCTGGTAGCTCTAGTTTTCCTCCAATACAAAAAGACGGGCCTTCAAAATCTCTTTCAATATATTGAGCCTGCATTCGCTCTTCAAATCTATGGTCGCTGCAATTAAGAAACCAATTCAGTGAAGATCTAATTCCCTTGCTTTGTAACCTCTGATACCTAGGCTTGATCCTAGATTCCAAGCTATAAGTGAAGTATTCAGGAAACTCGACGAGCTCTTTCAAAGGTCTCCCTATATCGCTCTTGAAGAAATAATAACTGTTCTTCATGAGCTCAACCCGCAGGGCGACTAACTGAGGGCACTTCACAATCATCTTTGCCACATCCTCAGAGGGTATTCCTCGGCCTAAAAGGAACTCTACAGGTTTCATGATGACATTTTGGTTAAGGCTAACTATTTGTGGCATCTTGTCTACTACTTCAGCAAATCCCTCTGGGTCAATCTTGAGCTTTAAAGTGAAGAAGTATTGCTGCGAAGACAATTTAGCTTTCAAAGGAAGCCCAAGAATTTGTGGGTATTGAGCAATAACCGATGCTAGAGATTCCCTTCTTATACCAAAGCTAATCAAACAATCAATATTAGGTTTAACAGTCTCTTCAAGATCATAGCCAAGCATATATGCTCGCTTCTCCAACATCCTCGCAACAATTTTCTTCGGTAAACCCAAAGAAACCAGGTAATCAACCAGTGGCTTAATCACCGTCCCAACTCTCATCCCCAGGAAATACGGATATTGGGTAACCATTGGACCGATATCTCTAGGACTAACTCCGATGCTGACAAGATAAGCAACCGAAGTACTCATGGTTCCCTCTAGCTTAAACCCCAATAGTTCTGGATATTTCTGCAGAACATAACCGATATCTTGTTTCTCCACATCAAGTCCTCGAAGAAACTTCACAACCGGAGCTAGCTCAACAACCACACTGGCATGTAACACCTGGGGGTAATTCTTCACAAATTCTCCAAGCCTCGGCCTCTGAATCCCAATCTTTTCGAGATAGCCAAGCACCGGTATCATATTCTTGCGCACACTACATCCAAGCATCAGAGGGTATTCATTTATATCATCAACTGTCAAGCCCAACTTCTGCAAGAACTCAACACGCTCCCTCATGACCTCAACAGTTGAGGGCAGCTCCAGATTCTCCAATTCATCCGGAATTATCCCTATCCCCTTCAAGTAATCGCATATTATCACGCGCGAAACAAGCTTTTCTTTACGGCCCTGCACGACACCCCAAGTCACAGAAGGCATTTCGTATTCAGGGTATTTCGACGACTGCGACGCAGTCGTCGAGAACGAAGGAGAGAAGCGCAAAAGCCCGGCACATCTCCGGAGAGTGCGATCGTGGGTGCATAGCGCTTGGGAGGTTTCAATAGAGACGAGTTTTGGGATGACAATGACAAGACCAGAGAGGGTCTTAATGGATTTCCTCGACGCCGAAAGGGGGCTCATTTCAGCAGATTTCGGACGTGTACCAAACTCAACAAGTATGACGAGTAGCAAGAAAATGACGAGATCGTTGCGCTTGAGTACCGCAAGCAATGAGCTGCGTCTAGTCGCTTACTCGGGAACCCGAGTTTCGAACCCTACACGCCACAGTTCGAAATCCATGGACGAATCAGCACGTTCAGCAGCTTCCTGGTCGCGTCCATCGCCTATCTCGCTTCGCTCGGCCTCGCGAACGCTGACGCAGAGAAAGGGTTTAGGGTTTTAGGGTGAGACAGTTGGGGGAAGAGAGAGAGAGAGAGAGAATTACAATACATAATCGACATGAGTGAGGTCCAGGGAGCGAATGGCGACACTTCTCTTCGAAATCAACTTCCGGAAACTTCGGAAGTTAATTTTTGATCAGAGAAAATTATTTGATAATGATTAAAAATTTATACTTCTGAAATATTATTAACACAAAATTTTCTATAAAAAATTATTGTCAGTTGCAAAAAATTTATACTTCATTTTAAAATATTTTAAAAATAATTTTTATTATTAAAAAACATTATTTACTTTTTAAAAATAAAAAAATATTATTTACTTTTTACTCCGATGGCCAAAGACTGCGACTCGGGGGCGGTAGATTGCTGCGACAGGCGGCGCGGTGGTCAACAACTGGTAGCGACGGTCGGCAGTGGTTGATGGTCGGTGGCGGGCGGTGGCGCCAGTGGTTGGCGGTTGATGGCGGGCGATGGTTGCAGGCGGCGATGGGCGGAGGTCAGTAGGAGCCGGCGGGCCATGGTCGACAGTGGGCGATGGTTGTGGGCGTCGATGGGCGGTGGCCGGTGGAGGTTAGCGATGGGCGATGGCGGCGGTGGTCGGCGGCGGTGGGGGGCGATGGTCGCAGGCGGAGGTTGGTGGCGGGAGGCTTCGGGTGATGGCGGCGGTAGCGGTGGTCGGCGGGGGGCGATGGTCGCAGGCGGAGATGGGCGAAGGTCAGCAGTGGTTAGCGGCGGGAGGTGGTGATCGCGGGCGGCGGCGGGCGATGGTCGGCGGCAAGCGATGGTTGGCGGTGGTGGCAGTCAGCGTCGAGGGGCGGTGGGTGGCGGTGGTCGCGGGCAACGGCGGTCAGCAGTGGGAGGCGGCGGAGGTCGGCGGAGGCCGGCGTGGTCGACAAGAGGGCGAGGACGTAATGAAAAGAGAGTGAGGCGAGAAGTACTTCTTGAGGTTTTTTATTTTTTTATTTTTTTATTTTTTTATTTGTCTAAGAAGTACTTCTTGAGTTGAGAAGTAATTTTTTTACTTTTCAAATTAAGGGAAAAACAACTTTAAAAGTGAAAATTCACTTAAGAAGTAGAAATTTTTAACAAACAGATTTCACTTCTAACAGTGTTACCATGCGTATCCTAAGTGGACCGATGATGTTGAGTGGGCATGATTGGTCCATGTTGACAACACTTGAGGCACGTACACATAGGTATGTCTCTAGACTATGTTCCTTACGTCGTGTTCCTCATTGCATTTATTGTCCAAAATTCAGGTATCTTTTTCGTATTTAAAGGAATCTCTTCGAGCTACCTTTTGAAAGAGGGAAACTGTGGACATCTGAATTTTTGTCAATATATCAATCATATTAATGAATAAATGAATAGAAAGAACATAAAATGGATGAAAAAGAGCCCAGTGGGCTATTTTTAATCCGCTCCATTCGATTCAGGCCTAAGCCCAGTAAAGCCTTAGATTCGGTGAGCCTCATATCTAATAAAAGCCCACTCGGAAGAGAAATAAGTTGGGCCTAAAGAGAGTAAAAAAGCCCATGCGACTCACTGCCTCTTTTCCTCACATGGACGACACCACAACCGAGTCCACTTTCTCTCTCTACTAACCGTCTCTCATGTATTAGCGATATTGTTGGTTCAGTTACGTTCAAAAAGAGAGCGAGAAAAATTCCGTCTTGATGGTTCTGGACTGTCCTCTAACAAACCGAGGAGGGGGCGAAAACAGAAAGAGAAATCAGTTCGAAGGCTGGACTGGAGATATTCTGCGGCAGGGTTTCCATGTGAATGGATGTCCGGTCCTAAAGGTAAATCGAGTTCGCCAGTCGCCCTTCGCCACTGTCAGCTCCAGATCTAGAAAACCATTTAAAACATATGCTCTGTTTTGCTGGGTTTCGCGACGAAAATCGTGAGTTTACGCTGACGCATCCACTGTGACTCCGACCACAGGCATCAATCAGAACTCTCGTCCTTGATCCTGTCGCCGGTCGTAGCTCCGTCTCCATTTATTGACCAGGTAACCTCCTTTCTTTGCTCTGTTTTCCCTTGCCATACGGAAAACTTAAAAAGTGTCGAATGAATTTCTGAACAAATTGTGTCAAGCCGAGATATTTCTGTGATAGCTCATGTCGATTTAGAGCTCTATATACCACGTTTAGGTCGATGATTTTATTAAATCCGAATCTGGGGCTTGTATCTAAACGCACGTTACCTGTTCCAGACATGTTAAATCTGGTTTTGTGTAATCGGCCGTTTGACAATGTTTAGATCTAGGATTGTTTCACATTTACTTCACTGATTGTTGAATTGAATTCGATGCCCAGTCTTTCTCGTGTTTTACGGCATGTTCTCGTGATTCTCCATGCCGGCCATTGACGAACATAATGAGTCGGAGCCGCTGCTCGTTTCCGATTGTGCTCACTTCATTTCAAGCTCCACCGTGTTAGTTCTCTATTCCCTGTTTCATGTGTGTATGCGTTTGTAGAATTAAAGGCCGGTGGATGAAATTCAGTAATCGGAATATAGTTTAGGAGATTGCCGGCGGTGGTCCGGTAACGGTCGTGGTTGGCGGCCGATGAGGATGAGTTAGTGATAGTCGCCGGCGTGGGAGAGAGACGTCGAAATTGAATGGAGCTCTGGCGAGACGAAGAGTTCGTGTGAAAAGATGGGGCTCACGGTGAAGAAGTCTCGAAGAAGATAGTAAGCGGATGAAACGAAAATAAAAATAAAAATAAAAAATAAAATAAAAAAAGTAAAGTAAAAATAGGAAATAGGAAATATTAAAAAATATATATACAAAACAAGGTGGGCTAAGTATAATACGGTCCGGCCAGGCTAAGACATATAGGCTGGGGAGTTCATGGACCGGACAATGGAATTTAATAAAACTGACCATATTTGGACCAGGCCCGAGGGTTGGTCCAAATTTGTGGGTCTGACCCAGACCCTAGAGGTCCGGGTTGGGTTTAAAATAGGCTCATGTACTATTTGTCCACTAAAGTCTATAAATAGGCTCATGTACTATTTATCCAATAAAGCCTATAAATATGATCAATAAATTGAAATATACTGAAATGGTTTAATTTTATCGTTCGTGTTATTCTCTACTTGGAATTAGAGACTTCGTTCCTAAGTAAACTTTAAACATTGGGGCGCATTCGCACTCGGTGCGCGCCGGTCCATCCGATGCATCCCGTAGCAAAATAAATGCATCCCGTAGCAAAATAAATACATCCCGTTGCTCGACAGTGTTCACCACAATGCCTCATTCGCATTTGACCAAGCGCTACAGTGATGTCCACGACGTTGTCATGTCGAGCTTACTCTTTTTCACAGAGTTATTTTTCAAGTCTTCACGACCTCAAACACACACACAATTAATTGTTCAGGTAAACTACGAAACTAACCAGGTAGGAAGGAAGCAGTCTAATGTTAAAGATACATGTCATCTATGGAAATAATAATAAAAAAACACTAGTTGTGAAAGTGGTGTTAACTATTTAAGAATAGTTTTAAGGTACATCTATAATCACAAACGCTATGAAAGAAGTCCTTCCCGGAGAAAGTGCCAAGGTCCAGTTCGAGCTTCCATTCTCTGCATACCAGTTATATTTCGAAGATCCATAAATATAGTTAGAGCAACCCCATATACTAAAAAAAAACCATCACTTCAAAGAGAAAGAATAACGAAACAATGGTAACAAGGGAGACCAAAGTCATGGTAGATGCAATATAGGCAAAATTTGATGTTTCAAAATTGATGCTGTCAAAGACAAAAGTCAAGGAATTGGTGGGTTGTGTAGCTGCAATGAATGCAATCCCAAAAATATGAGATGATGAACATTGACATCTTTCGAGAATACTCTAGAACCGAGTCTTAGGGCACCACCAACAATCACTGCGAATCCCGAGCCGAGAACAAATCCCATCTGCATGATTTAATAGTTGAGAAGTTAGAATCCATAATAGTAAGCAATACATGTGCGCTCTAACACTGCACGTGCACTGCACGGTTGGATGGCACAACACCTAGCTAAGTGATCAGGACATTTGTGACCAATGTCACTAAGCTTGTAATACCCTAGACGCAACCACAGTTGCCTTCTCGTAATCTTTCTTCGCAAATGCACATGCTAGGATTGCATGTCCAGCAATAGCTAAACTATCAACAATAAGTGATGATGTCATCCAAACCTGTAAGCATATCTGAAATTCAGCCATAGGTGTTGAACACAGCCGTGCAGCCAGCGAGGCAACAAGGGTAGAATAGAATGTGAGAGCTATCACCCTTGCCAACATAAAAAGTTCATTCTATAGGAATTGACGAAAATGTAAATCTTTAAGGCTTGGAGGTAAGAGATCAACTTGTTTCGTGAGCCTCCATAGGAGAATAAGAGCTATTAAGTACTGAGAAACAGCATGCGCAATTGCAGTCCATCGATATCCAAATGGCAGACATACATAAGCATTGTATCTAACACAATATTCCCTAGGGGCTCATGCTATTCTTCTTTCTTTTACAATATTGCATTAGATACAATGCTTATCTATGTCTGCCATATGGATGTCAATAGTGCTGCAATTATGCATATTGTTTCTCAGTACTTAATATCTCTTATTCTCTTATAGAGGCTGATGAAACAAGTTGATCTCTTACCTCTAAATATTAAAGAATTACTTTTTTGTTAGTTCTTATAGAATGAATTATTGCTGATGGTTTAGCTGTTGCTTGACAGCAATCCTAGCATGTGCATTTGTGGAGAAAGATTATGTGAAGGCAACTGTGGTTGCGTCTAAGGTATTACAAGCTTAGTGACATTGGTCACAAATATCTTGATCACTTAGTTGGGTGTTGTGCCATCCAACCGTGCAATGCCCGTGCAGTGTCGGAGCGCCCATGTGCTGCTTACTATTATGAATTCTATCTTCTCAACAATAAAATCACGCAGATGGGATTTGTTCTCGGCTCAAGTCTCGCTGTGATTGTTGGTGGTGGCCTGTGACTCGGATCTGGAGTATTATCGAAAGATGTCAATGTTCATCATCTCATATTTTTGGGATTGCATTCATTGCAGTTACACAACCCAACAATTCCTTGGTTTTTATCTTTGACGGCATCAATTTTGGAGCATCAGATTTTGCCTATACTGCATATACCATGATTTTGGCCTCCCTTATTACCATCGTTTTGTTATTCTCCCTGAAGTGATGGTTTTTTTGGGTATATGGGTCTTCGAGCTATAACTTGTAAGTGGAGAATGGGAACTCGATCTAGACCTTGGCACTTTCTCCGGGAAGGACTTCATCTATAGCATTTACGGTTTCAAACGAACCTTAGAACTATTCTTAGATAGTCGACACCACTTACGCAACTAGTGTTTTTTTATTATTTCCGTAGATGCTATATATCCCTTACATTAGACTGCTTCCTTCCTACTTGGTTAGTTCCCGAGTTCTACCCAAATAATTATTATAAAAGTAAATATTTTTTGAGGTTGTGAAGAAGAAAAGCTCGACATGATGACGCATTGCTGATCATGGCATTGGTCAAACACTAATGAGGCACTCGGGTGACAACTACTGAGCAGCGGGATGTATTTATTTTGTTACGGGATGCATCAAGTGCATTGGGCGCACCATTGACAAGTTGGGAAACAATCAATCAATTAGTGAGCCATATGGATCACTTATTCGATTTTGGATAGATTATGTTCACTTATGTTTTGAAACAATTCAACAATCAAACGAAATCCAAATGAAATGATTCAGGTGTCTAGAAAGATTAGGGAGTCTAGTTTAAGTGTCATTTAGACCACTTTACCCAATTCCAACTCAGTTGACTCGAATTTGATCAAATTGACCCACTGCACAAAATTTGACCTGGTTCGGTCCCAACTTTTGAAATTGCAAAAAATATCAAACTAAGTCAAAAACCATTTGAAATTTCACAAGTAGTTATTCCTAATTGTCCACTTCAACTTTTATTCTTTGACATTTTGCAAATAAGCCATTGAACTATGCCAAATTTATAGATTTCTCCTAGGGACTTAATTGCAAAACTGTTTTGTAGGCCGAATTGATCTTGTCTGATATTTTGCACGTAAGGACCTCTAAATGATGTTGAAATGACCTCAAATTTTCCAAAACTAGCAATTAAAACCATTCTAAACAACTTCTATCTTTTGAGTTTTTGCAACAAAAAAAATATAATACTCAAACTATTTTGTTTTTGCAAACAAAATCGGCATGCGAAACTAAACAATTTTGGATCAAAAATTGAATTTTTTTTACTACTTTGAGCTTGAATCTTTTTTGATCAAACAAGCTCAGATTTTTGCAAAAATGATATCATTAGAAAGATCTCGATTTAGTGAGAAGTTACCAACTTTTTCGAAAGATCACAAAAAATCATAAAAATGAAAAAACCAGAAAAGTTCATCCTCATCTAAAGCCAACGAAATGAACCATCACTTCTAATTACAGCCATTACCATAAGCATGTGTATACATGAAAAGTATACCATGGTCTAATATTGTAGGCATGTAGACCATGAACATCACCAGGGGCTAGAACTCAAATGAACCACTCCACATTACATTCACATCAACCAGTAGACCATTGTCTAACACAACACCAACAAAGAATAGTGAAATCAAATAAAGAGCATCAATGCTTGTACAACGGGCACGTGTTTAATTTTTGTCATTGTTGTTCTTATTGTCTATGTGTTATCTTTGTCGTGAGAGTTAAGTTGAGGGATCCATTTTAATTTTCGATGGAAATAATTGTGACAACCCGTCTTAGTATGATATTACTTATATAACGGTGCATGCGGAAGCTAAAGTCAAGCAACGAGGCCTGTCTTACAAGTGCAATCAAGAAATAAGGTAGGCACGCCTATAAGGTACGGCCTCTTAGGATTCGCTACGACTTACAATAGATAGTAAAAACACTCATCAGCATTAGGAAAATACTTACTTTTATATATATAAAACGTCGTTTAATACATCATCCCTCACAACAAAATAAGAGCTACATTGGGAGGATTTCAAAAGGGTAAAAGCTAATCTCGAAAACTATCCAGTATCTCCTTCGCCATCCTCCGACACCTTCGCTAACATCCTGAGCCACGGGAACCCGGGTATCTGAAAAAAATATTCAACAACAAAGGGGTGAGCCGAATCTCAGCAAGTAAACTTCTAGCCGAACTACTAGGCAATCCATTTATTCATTCAATCAAGCGAAATCTAACAGGCAGTCCAAACAAACGAACACCAAACATAGAGCATTACTAAATATAAGCACGAAGGATTCACAAAAGACACAAGGGAACCCGAAGAGTTGCCTGAATCCACTTGACTTCCCTTTTTAACTCAAAACCGAATGCTCATAGGACTCTGATTCCACTCCACGCCCAACTGGCAACTCAAGATTTACTTCAATTCCTCACAATCCAACGACAACCCAAGCGATCCACTCCCTTATTCAGCTCATCCACGACTCGAGGATCTTACATCAAACAACGGATTGAGCAATTAATCCCCTATCCCACGCTCATGGCCGAATACCCCTTCGTGGGTTCTAAGTTCAATTCACTTCAGATCGACGACGAACAAGAGGACCAGCTTTCATATCCTTACTACCCATGATCCAATAGCGCTATCTCAAGCAACAGATCATTCATCCAATGGCGTTTACCCCTCCATGCGCTCAAAACTTCCCCACTCCATACCCATTTCTAAAACAACGAGAATCTCCCAAACGAATGATCTTTGGACAAACTAGTAGTAAGGATAGATGAATACTTGCATGGGATTGATTCTCAGAGAAAATGGATCTCAAATCGCCCACGAAACGAGCTCGAACTCCTTCCTCCTTGACGTCGTGCGGCTTAACGGGGAACAAGAGGGCGAGCGAGCAGGCTTGAGGGGCTAGGGCACAAGGTCTTGAAGTCCCAAGGAGTCGCCATCGCCTCGTGGTACTGTGGTCCAAGCAAGGAATCGAGAGAGACTTTTGGGTGAAGAAGAAGAAGAAGTAGTTCGGTTGGGGGGGTGTTCTCACGAAGGGAAAAGGGTGGAAATGAGATAGAGAGAGAGAGAGAGGGGGGGGTTTGAAGGGGAACATCAAGTGGTCGGTGGGGCTAAGGGCTACTTGAGGCTTCGCGTTCAAACCGCGATCCAAATTCGCGTCCGAACTAACCTTGGGCTCTTAAGAGTTCAAATAGAATTCCATTAATGGTCTTGTAAAATTGTCTTGCCCAAAGTATGACCTTAGCTTGAACCATCCATTGTTCTAAAATCCATTAAGCTCAAGCGAAATTTCTTAATAATTCAAGCCTGACATTGACTAAATGGCTCATAGAAATTCAGGCCATCACAATAGTCATGTTGTTACTGAACATGGACAGTAAGAACAACAAGGACAAAAATTAATCCATTAAATTTGAGCCATGTATAGTAAGAATAGACATATTCAGGGAGCTCACAATGTGGCGTGTGTACAACTTCAACAAATTGCACATCTCGAAATGAATACTTGTGTAAGCTAGTACTGATAATCGAGATAAACCACCATGTACTTGCATGTACATCGCAAGCATGACACAAACGATACTCCAACATGTCCATCTCACGTGAATTGGAGTCTCAAGTAAGCCCGAAACAGAGCAGCAGTTAGTATGCGAAAGAAAAGCTACAACTCCACATATGGAAAATTTGCGGTTATAGAAGATTTCTCTACATTAACACCTAATTGATTATGATATGTGCACTTTGAACACTCAAGTACGAAAATATGCCCAGAGGATATCAGTTTAGATAATAATTCAGTCACACAACAAAAGCTGTATGGAATCACTGAGAACAAAATAAACTGGAGCATCAAGGGAAAAGAACTCTCCGCCAAAAATCAGACTTGTTCGATTTGAAGATGCTGTAAGAGAATCAGTCAGTCATGTTTCAGTTTATATGCAGAACTATCAAATCGATGCTAATACTTCATACATTTGAGCATTAACTTCATGCAGACACTTCGACAAACATATGGCAGGCATCTCAGTTTAGTGATCAAAACACAAGAACGAAGCAGCAATTTAAAATCATGCGACCATAACAACCTCAATTGGAGACTATTCTCATACAAACCATGACAACACAAGTAGCAACAAGAGTTCTTAGCCTCAGTCCTCCGTACAAAGCAATAGAAATGAAGCACAAGCAATATCCTGAAAGAATGCAACAACAGACCATGAATAGCGATCGAATTGGAGGACGAAGTCATTAGAGACAATGACATTGGAATGAGGGTTAACCAGAGCTACTAAAAACGCAAAAAGAGAACATCAGAAATACTGGCCGTAATGAAATTAAAATTAGAGAAAGGAAAAGGAACTCTCGGCCAAAAATCAGAGTTGTTCGATTTGAAGATGTTGTAAGAGAATCATTCAGTCATGTTTCAGTCTATATGCAAAACAATCAAATCGTTGCTAATACGAAAGAATACTTCATACATTCGAGCGTTAACTTCATGCAGACACTTCGACAAACATATGGCAGGCATCTCAGTTTAGTGATCAAAACACAAGAACGAAGCAACAATTTAAAATCATACAACCATAACATCCTCAATTGGAGACTATTCTCACACAAACCACGACAACACAAGCAGCAACAAGAGTTCTTAGCCTCAGTCCTCCGTACAAAGCAATAGAAATGAAGCACAAGCAATACCCTGAAAGAATGCAACAACAGACCTTGAATAGCGATCGAATTAGGGGACGAGTAGTGGTGAAAACTTCCGATGATGAATTGAGCACGGCTGTTTGCTCTCGGTTCTCCTACGGCAATATCGATGACCACTTTGAGATCGTCGGTCAATTCATCATCGGAAGTTTTCACCACTACTGGTCTAGGTCTTCAAAGAAAATGATGCAGGGCTGAATCTCCCTCCGTAGTTCTTCTTCCGCTCATCTTTTGAGCTTCGCAATTTCCTACTTCGATTAGTCTCGATTTGGCTACATTTAGTTCGAAGCTTCTCCATCTTACTCAAGCCGGAATCAATAGTGGCTGAGCACCTCCATTGTGATTCAGGTTGTTTCATTTTCGATTGAGTTTGTGAATTGCATACATATACAAATTTTCCACACTGATTCTTGTGCTTCATTTTCAAAGATACCCTGAATCGAGCCATGGATATACTCGTTAATCTCGCATTGCATTTGAAGCACTATGTCATTCTCATAGGAAAGCGGCCGTGACTGATGCTTGATCGAAATCGAATGCTTCATTTCAAGTTCTTAATCATTCGATTGCTGCAAAAGCTAAGTTCTCTCCCTTTCTCTAATTTTGATTTCATTACTGCCATTATTTCTGATTTTTATCTCTTTTTGAGTTCTTAGGGCGCGCATGGCAACACTTCTGCTTTTCTCCTCAGAAGCAGAAGTTGATTTTTCTACTTCTGCTCCAAAAGTTGATTTCTGATCAGAGAAATTCGTTTGGTAACGGTTGAAAAATTCTACTTCTGAAACATTATTAATACAAAATCGTCTATGAAAAATTATTGTTAGTAGCAGAAAAATTTCTACTTCATTCTTAAACTTTTAAATTTCTTTAAAAAATAATTTTTATTATTAAAAAATATTATTTACTTTTTAAAAATAAAAAAATTATTAGTTATTTTTTACTTTGGCGGCCGAAGACTGCCACTGGATGGCGAAGGTCGGCGGTAGATTACGGTGGCAGGCGACACGGTGGTTGACCGTTGGAGACGGCGAGCAGCGACCGACGGTGGTCGGCGATGGGCAGTGGTGGAAGGCGGCGGTGGCAGGTGGAGGTCGGCCGTGGGCTACGGCGGTGATGGTCAGCAGTTGGCGGTGGGCGATGGTCGGCGGGTGGCAACAGGCGGTGGTTGGCGGCGGCCGGTGGAGGTTGATGATGGGCGGCGGCCGGCGGTTACCGGCGATGGCGGTTCGCGACGGGGGGCGATGGGTGGCGGTAGGCGGCAGCGGAGGCACGCGTGGTCGAAAAGAGGGTGAGGGCGTAATGAAAAGATGGTGATGTGAGAACTACTTCTTGAAGTTTTTTTTTTTTGGGTCCAAGAAGTACTTCTTGAGTTGAGAAGCAATTTTTTTAAATTTCTCAAATTGGGGGAAAAACAACTTTAGAAGTAGAAATTTCTTTCTGAAGTAAAAAATTTTAGCAAATGGATTTCTGCTTTAGAAGTTACATTACCAAATAGATTTCTCCTCCAGAAGAACTTCCGGAGAAGAAATCCACTTCCAGAAGTGTTATCATGTGCACCCCTAGATTCCATACATTTACTACGTTAGTGTCGTGTAATTGATTAGCGTTATGCCAAACATTTAGTCAATCGATCTCATTTTCTAGAATTATCAACTAGACAAGTTCATAATAAGTGTTAATATCATGAAAAACCCTACCCCAAACTAACACAATAAACCCCAAACTGGAATACCTATGAAAAAATTGCCCCAAAATATTTTTTTGACCACTAAAAATTTTAAATTGGTACATCTATGACAAATTTATCCCAAACTAAATTTTTTTATCACAAAAAAATCTAAACTATTACACATATGACAAATTTATGCTTTGTTAGTTTCTCTTAAATCGGATTAATACCACGAAAAATCCAAACTTGATACATTTTTGATAAACAAAAGGGTAAAAACCCCAAACTGGTATACTCCAACTCAATAATTTGATGGAAAAATTTAACAAAAATTTGTCACAAGCGTATCAGTTTGGGATAAATTTGTTACAAGTGTAACAGTTTGAGGTAAATTTGTTATAGCTGTATCAGTTTAGGGTTTTTGGTGGTCAAAAAAATAGTTTGAGGTAAATTTATAACATGTGTAGCAGTTTGGGGTTTTTGATGGTCAAAAAAATAATTTGGAGTAAATTTGTCACAGGTGTACCAGTTTATGATTTTTCATGGTATTAACCCTTACTATAAAAATAAATTGAGAGAAGATATAATTGTACCATAAGCAAAGTTAACCCATTAAAACTAAAAAAATGAAATTAGAGTATGAAATAGAATTAAGGGTAGGGGTGTGCATGGTCCGGGCCGGTAGTCCCAATCCCAGTATGGAACTAGACCGGTAGTCTCGGTCCTCAAATTTTCGGGACTAGGGATCGGACAGGGATCGGCAGTCCGGTTCGGTTCGATCTCGATCTGGTCCCAATGGAACCACTAACACTAGCTGCTCATAGAAATCTAACCATTGGAATACATGCATGGCTAATGAGTCTGATGATCCACGACTAATTACGCTAATGAAAAACTCTTCTTTTGGTCAAATTGTAACATGGGAGCACAATGGGATACCTCCATTAAAGCTTAGCCGTTTTAATGGTATTCAAGCTCGAGAGGGATTTGGACCCCAAAAAAAAAAGTCAAGAGGGATCGAGACTGAAGTGAACTCATGCAAAAACGAAGAAAACTCCACTTAGACGACTATGTTGGGACCACATGATCAGGGGTTCTCAGTTGAGAGAACTTGTGGATAATCAAAGTAGAGGGATTGATCACCTGGGGTTTTTACTTGAAATCGAAGCGATCGAGCGAGGATGGAGACGAGGAGAGGAAGCGGCGAGAGGAGCAACGAGTCGACGACGCCAGTGGCTGCAATAGGTCTTGCTAGTGGTTGCGAGACACTAGATGAGCAGCGATGCCGACGAGCGAGAGGAGCAAGCGAAGAGGCGTAGGCGAGACGCGAGCGGAGAAACGAAGGCGAGATGCAAGCGGAGACCGAGAGGAGAGGACTCAGAGGAGTGAGTGTCGTTAACTAGTTCAGAAGTTAACTGGTTCTTTTTTTTTTTTTCATTGTACTGTTTTGTTTAAAGTCAAACATTTCTAATTCTTTTTTATGATATATACAATTATATATATTCTAGGCGGTCTAGTCCGGTCCCATCCACCATGGAACCGGGATCGGACCACCCCCTCAAGGACCGGACCAACTCGTCCGGTCCAGTTTGGTCACCCCTAATTAAGGGTTCGTTTATTTGAGGTAAAAATATATCTAGATATATATTTTCCGACTTTCTAGTATTTGGATGACAGAAAACTAATCGATATAGGGAAAATCGTTTTCCATAAACAAAATACAACAAACTTAGATCGGGGGGAAAACAACTTCATGTTCCGGCAAGAAGGAAACCACCAAAAAAGGAAAAAAAAAACTAACTATTTTCCTTGAAAATAATTTTCATGAAAAATAATTTTCTTTATTATAAATTTTTCAGTCAAGCAAACGCACTCTAATTGAGAAGAGAAATAAACCATCAACGATCAAAAGGTATTCGATAAACTAATTCTCATGAAAACTTGAGAGGCTGAGATCAAACATAATTTGAGCAATATTATTTAGCTTTTTCCTTTAGATTTATTTAAATTAAGTATAGAACATGTCATTACTCGACGATTATATTATATAAAGCCACACTCTATATAGATTGCTGAATCTAGACTTAATAATCTAGTGTTTTCTTCAAAACAAGTTTTTTTTTTTTTTTTGGGTTCTTGAGACATGTCATTTCAAAAAAATATAGAAAAATTTGGAGAGGGCCGAAATGAAAATCTTCCAATAATTGGGAGTATAGATTAATAAAGACTAAAAGGTTTTAGGGGCCAAACCCTAAAAGCTAAAATGTTTTTGGACTTTGGACATACCCTTTTTTTTTTGTTTTGTTTTTATGTGAGAACATATCCTTTATTAAGCTCAATCTTACCTTGTAAATAGCTCGATTTGTCGAACATAGTATTTTTTGTTGTGGATCAACTTATTTTCTGGCCATTTGATTTAGTCTGCGTTAGGGGTGAGCATGGTTCCAGGGTGGAACTAGAAATCGAAGAATCGAATTGGTGAAAATAGCGTAGGTCTTAGGTTCCAAGGTATGCAGGGTAGGTTTCAAAAATTGGGGAACCGATTTTAATGGGTAGGTTCTAGGTTTCAGGTTCCAAGAGTGGAACCTGAAACCTAGAACAAGTTTTTGTATTTTTCTTGTTCTATGTTTTCGCACAATCCTGCCATATTGCTTGGCGTCTGATGATGAATGTAATCTGAAACCATTAGTTTGAGCTTCCATTTTTTGTGATATCAATGAGTAAGACTTTTACTTTGTTAATGATCCATATTCTTCGTATGTCTAAATATGAGTTATGGTCAGTGGATTCTAGCAGCAAATGGTGGTCATTAGAGGTGATAATTTACTATAATCATTAAATTAAGAATAAGAACCTGGGTAGACCCTGGAACTGACCTTAGAACCTATGACAGGGTAGATTTCAAGTTTCAGGGTATGGATGGTAAGT
Source organism: Lenwebbia sp. NSW1173648 (assembly GCA_029784005.1). Taxonomy (NCBI): domain Eukaryota; kingdom Viridiplantae; phylum Streptophyta; class Magnoliopsida; order Myrtales; family Myrtaceae; genus Lenwebbia; species Lenwebbia sp. NSW1173648. The sequence continues at coordinate 23,394,491 of JARCGZ010000009.1, read as the reverse complement.
TTCAGATTCCAAAAAATGGAGAACCGATTTCGACGGTTAGGTGTTAGGTTTCAAGTGGAACCTGAAAAGAATTTGGAACCGCTCACCCCTAGTGAGCATCATAGATAAAGAGAAAATGGATACTTGTACATTCCCCAAAAGATGTTGTTTACACTAACCAACTTTTAGTTATCATCGACAAGTAATAAACTTAGCCAACGAGAGCAAAGTTTGGTCATTTATTTTATAACTTGAAGGGAATCGACAACTCCTCAGTGAAGTCATCAACAACACAATGTGAAATCATGGACAAGAGCTTTGAAGTTTATCGACAAAGTCATCGATATCGACAGTGAGTAATCGACACGAAGAACTCGATCGAAGATTACATTGTTTTCACTTCTATCACTTTGAAGAAGATAAATGTTGGGTGGTTATGTCCATATTCATTAATTTAGGATTTGTGTAACTTCTTTTAGATAACTGTTCATGAAGTAACTTCCTGTAACCATCGAAAAAATTAAGGAGTTGTGTAATTGCCATTTGTAACTGTCTGAAGAGGGTTATAAATACGCTAAGTATACTTTTGTAGACTCTCTCGATTAATCAAGCACTCAATGTTCTCACAAAATTATCTTTGTCTTTCCTTTTTCGTAGTTCATATATCTTTCAATTCTCATACTTTAGTCATAGTTTCAAATATCTCATCCTCGATTAAATACTGGCGTGTATCTTAGTTGTAGTTTTTAGATCTTCGTCGTCGATTAAATTCCAACTTTGTATCTTTATCGTATTGCACTTTGTTGTCACTTAAATTCTAGAAAAGACTTTTATGTCATCGGGCTTTATCGTTGCTCGAATTCAATTGAAACGTGTCTTCTCTTTGTGTTTCATTGATACAACTCTCGTTCAGAATCGCCACAGAACACGTCTCAATCTTTAAAAAAATTGATGAACAAATTTCAATGAAAGATACTCCGTCGACGATCCAATTTCGGTGAAATATCTTTTTTGCAGGCCCGGTGGGACAACTTGTGGTTCAATTTGAGGAAATTCAATGCCAAGAACGAGAAATCATCTAGAGACTGACAATGCCGCGGGTAACAATCCCAATGGCAATGACAGGGCACACTTCGAATTTTCAACCATTAACCGAGCGGCAGAAGAAGGCCAATGTGAGGGGACAGACCTTCCTTGAGGTCTCATTGAAGAACAATCAAGAGAAGTTGCACCAAATTCTCATGTTGGCCATCATGAAGAGATTATTCGAAAAGCAGTCGAACATGTAGCTAATTACATTGTGAATCACATGTTAGACGTGATCAAGCTGATCCTCATTAATGCCATAAATGATGTTTTCTCGAGGTTAGGATTGTCTAATCAACCACCACTAACTAATCCAGCCGTAACATGGTACGTTCCTAGTCCCTCTTCATTTATTGATGTCAATAATGTTGATCAGAATAGTCAACCCCTAATAAGAATTATGAATTAGTCAACCATATAATAATTATGCAAAGGTTTAAACCTTCTAATCAATAGCGCAAAGATGAGAATAATCAGGCTAATGTTGGTGTAAATAACCAAATTGGTGACAATAATTTGGCAAATCAAACTGGTCAATAGGCCATTCAATTGCCAAATGCTGTAAATGTAAGGCCACTTCCACCCAATGTAAATATTCTTAATAGGCATAACATGCCGATTAACGTTCATAATCCGGCAATACCAGCGTTCCATCTATGGGGCAAAATAGCTAACCACATCCATAGTTAAACCTAGCACAGTTCGTCGAAGAAGTGCGACAATGAATGGGATTAGACGGGAGTTTTATCATGCCAATTTTTTTAGGAAACCACATTCCGAATGGGTCGATAACTAGCCTTTTCCAAGAGGTTTTGAAATATCTCAATTTTCCATTTTTATTGTTGAAGATGAATAATCGACTATTGAATACATTGGTCAATTTATAGCACAGTGCAGAGAAGAAGGGACAAATGTGTTTTTAAGACTTAGGTTATTTTCTTTGTCTTTGTCGAAAATTACTTTTACCCGGTACACTTTTTTACCACATAATCTGATGTGTAATTGGGCAGAGATGAAGAGACAATTCCATTCTCAATTTTATAGAACGATACTTAAGGTACGATTGATGATTTTGCCACACTCTATTAATACAATAATGAGTTCGGCAGATCAGTTGGTTGCTCAATTCAAAAAGGTTAGAAATAGATGCCTTACTTCACTTTTAGAAAGAACAAAAAAATCTCAAATCTGGCTTTCAATGAATCGAATATCGTAAAGAAAAATTCGAAAACCAAATTTTTGCATAGAGGGCCACATAAAGACTTTACACAAAGCGTGGCTTTCATGGAAAAATATGCCAGATGATGAATTTGACCAAGGTAAGACTTTGCAAAGAAAAATCGAATTTGCCGATCGCAAGAGGGCACATGATGACTCCTTATTATATAATTTAAAGGAATTGAATGATCGATGAATCATTGAAATCTTTTAAGAGGAGCATATGTTTACACAAAAAATGACCAACTTTTAGTTATTATCGACAAGTGATTCTGCCATTTATGAACAGAATTGTCAATAACTTGAAGTGAAGTCATCAACAATACAATGCAAAGTAATCGAAGGGAGTTTTGAAGTTTTCGACAAAGTCATCGATATCAACGACAAGCAATCGATACGAAGAACGCTGTATTCTTCAATCAGAGATTACCTCGGTTTTCACTTCTATTACTTCGCATAAAACAACGGTTGGGTAGCTATGTCCATATCCGTTAATTTAGAATTTGTGTAACTTCTTTCGGATAAGTGTTCGTGAAATAACTTCCAATAAAGGATTAAGGAGTTATTTGTCCTTTCAAATTTAGTAACCGTCATGTACAACTTCTGTTTGTTTATTTTTATCTTTCGTTTTCTGCAATTTAAATTTCTTTCAATTTTGGACTTTCGTTAGGTTTAGATATCTCGTTGTCGATTAAATTCTGACGTGTATCTTAATTGTAGTTTTCAAATCTTCGTCGTCGATTAAATTTTGACATATATCTTTATCCTCGCACTTTGTCATCGATTAAACTCTAGCAAAATTTTTTATGTCATCAAACTTCATCGTTGATTAAATTCTGTAGAAGCATATCTGTTCATTGTGTTTCATTAATACAACTCATGTCTAGAATCGCCACCGGACCTGCCTCAATCTTAAAAAATGTCAAAAAAATGAATTTCGGTGGAAGATACTTCGTCGATGATCCAATTTCAGCGAAATAGATGTCGAAGGAGTCAACTAGCTTTGATCAGCATCCTATTCTTGCTTTACTCTCCAAATTCCTCCCGAATTCCCGCGGCAATGGATCCGCCGAGGCTACTCACTTCCATTTTGGAGGCATGCGTCTTGCTCTATCATATCATGGTGGTAAAGGCTTTCCCAGCAGGGGCCCGTATGGTGCTACTTGATACTAAATTTCGTGATTACCAATATGCTTGTATTGGGATAGTTGAAACCACTCTCAATGCAGGAATAGTTTTGTAACGTTGTTTCCTAATTTCAATATGGCACTCTCAGATCCTCAGCTCCTTACATCCTTAAAGGTTCAATTTCAAATTCCTGGACCTCCCGAGACTCCAGACTCCATTGCAGCAACCCTCGTACAAGATTCAGAACTAGGCCATGGAGCTGAAGAAGCCCTTTTAATCTCCATGGACAACCATTAAGCAAACTTTGTGTCCATGTTCCGAGACAGATTTCTTGTTCAGAGTTAGTCAAGCTTCTCCGGGAAACTTGGGTGACTAACTATGAAAAACTCCATCCGAATGGTCGGCTTACTCAACCTTTGAAGTCAAAGTTCACTAAAAAGAAAGACGACGGTGTGATTATCAAATTTGATCACTAACGGGATAAAGAAAAGATGTTCTTCTACGTTCCCTACGATTTTGAAGATGTAGCCATACATGCCGCAAGATGAAATGAAGGAGAAAGGCTTGAACTAGATTCTTTCAACTGTAAAGGACATGCTCCTGTGTATTTCAGGGATCCCCATACGGGATTGTGTTGGAAAATAATTGAAGAAGATGAAAATAAGATCAATTGTTTGAAGCGTGCAAGCACTGTCCTTGGATAATTCTGCCCCTCAAAGTATAAAACTTGGTGCAACAGACTCTGGCGGCTTTGCTCCTGGGATACAACAGACTTCCTCTTTACCCTAAACTGAATAATGGAAAGAATAGAAACAACCAAATTATATCTAAAACCCAGAAAAGAAATGGAAGGAGAAGAGAGAATTTTCTTGTTGAGGTGTATATATTTTGGATTGTAGTTCGGAGGTACTATTTGTGGGTAAACGAAAGAAAGAGTCGTTTTTTCCTTCAAATTGATGGCTATCAAAACCGTTACCGAAAAATGTGTTTCTATGGCTGTCATAACTTCTATCAAAATCGTCACGCCACTGTTGATTTATTTAACAGAATGCGTATGCAAACTTTGTCTAGCCCCTGTAGAAGGAGAGGATGATAGACCTTCCAAGAGAGAAGAGAAAAAAAAAAAAAAAACCGCTCCAGGAGCATGAATTCTTTGAGAAATGGAAAAGGATGGTGATCCAACTATTGGACCCCTTAAAGAAGATGGTGGTAAGTAGCAGTATCTGGTATCTTACTCAACAACCTGAACATTATACACTCCTAGAACTTTCTCCACCACCATCTTCACCAAAACACAAACCAACTTCTCCACCAGCCGAACCACCTCCTCCTAAACCAGTTTTTCCTCATTTTCAAAATTGTGCTACTAAAACCCAACCTACTCCTCTCCGATCTTCGGATTTTCCTCCACCGGGAGAAATAATTCATCCTTTCCTCCTCCAGAAGAACTTACTGTTACACAATCTGGTTTCAAGCACATGTAACTGGTGTGGAAGAGCATGGGAAAACCAAAAAGATGAGCCCTGCCGAAGCAGTACTCGAACTGGCAGACAGAAAATGCATTTGCCCAGATTGAAGTGCTCAAGTCGACGGATACAAAGCTATCTGCTGCACAGCTCCGACTTGATCATGTCCACCAAAAAGTGGATCATCCAGCAGTAGCTACCAATGCTGCCAAGGAGCTGCTTCTGAGTCCTACAGGATAGGCTCAAGAAGATAGAAACTGGGGTCATCTACATAGAACCGGGAATTATTTTTATGAAGCGCTTGCAGAATGCAGCCTCTTTCTCTAAATCTTATTAACCCCTAATTCTCAAAATTTGCGTTATTCCGTTCAAAATTCTCTGTTGGTGCTGAGATTGTGGAAACAAGCAGGTTTTTCATATGGTGGTTTCATTGACGGCCAAAGGTTGAATCATTGGCCACTCAAACAAAGAGATGGGGATTCATTCGATCAGTTCGATCTGTGTATGTGCGAATCGTTTTCTCACATGCTTTAACAAATATAGCCAACTGAAACGATACAAAATTTGTCGGATCCTAGTTCTCTCTGTTGTAGCCTGTCCTTGTCTCGTGCTTCCATTATCAAACCAGAAATGGAAGAATTCCATATGATGATTCACTGTACTGTGCATGGCTTCAACATATATACACATGCATATGCAAGTTCCAATTTTTTTTTTCTTCGGAGAAAAAAGATGCACAAACAAACTAATATACTGCCCCAATACTCATATTTTCCATGCTTGGTATTGTTTTCTGATGGCGAGAGCTAGAGTTGTCCTCCGCATCACACTTTATAGAAAACCCCCCAAGAAAAAGAAGGAAAAGAACACAAGTTCTATACATGGAAATGTTGAAACAGCTCCAGATTGATCGGATTAGAAAGTTTCCATCGCCGAAATCGGCCGGCCATCACTCACACACATCGTAGCGAACCTCGTTCAACTTGCCCTTGATCCACTTGAAGCTGTTCCTGAGGCTGGACTTGAGCTTGCCTTCCGCGGCGAACACGTTGTAGGCCGCGATCCGCTTCTTCCTCTTCAGCTCCGGATCGCTGGACGCCGCGAACCCGTTGCCTTTCGGCCCGTTGAAGCTGTACGAGTTCGATCTCTCTTCGGTCTCGAATTCGCCTAAGTACGCAGCTGAGTATGCAGGGTAGGACTTGTTCTTCTCCATACGTTCATAGGAGAGCTTTTTTTTTTTTCTAACTTTATGGATGACTAGCTAGAGTGCACACACCCTTTCATGTCTCCAATGTCACATTTATATTGCCCCAAAGGGTGTGTAATGATAAAGGTGAAGCTTTTTACGCAACGGATGTGTGGCTTTGTCAAGATTAATTTGATAATTAATGTATGATTTTAAGATGAAAATCTAAAGTTTGAGGTTTTGTCGCTTTGAACCCTCTGGGGTCACTTGTGAAAAGTAGTCCCAACTTGGGACCTAAGTGGAATACGTAAGAAACCAGATATTAATATTATTTCGTTAAGAACTGCTACACGGACATAGGAGGTAGAAGATCCTGTGTCTCCTGCCGGTGTCCTGACATTCTCAATCGTCGTTGTACTCCATCATACATCTCAAAGCAAATCATGTTCACGGCAATCGACGGTTCAGATGATTGAGACGAGCGAGCGAACGAACGAACGGAAATAATCCTTGTCCCGGATGAAATTTTCGACGGGATCGAATGATCAATGCAGGGCAATCTAGTGACGGTAGTAAGGGTGTGTGTAGAACAGTAAGGTGGGTGGCATTCATGACTGAATCAAACTCAAAGTCCGGATGGTGATGTTGGGGGAGGATATGCCCGGTGGTGCTTCCTACTTTTTTGTGCTTTTAATTTTGATTCTTTTGCTTGGTGTGGGAATCATGAGAGCCACTGGTGGTGGTGGGTGGTGGGGGCCATCCTGCACGGCCGGGAAGGAGGTGGCCGAATTTATCAGTCAGTTCACTCGGGCCCTTGATCGGTCCTCTTCAGGAGGATTGAGTTTTTAGTTCAGTACCGAGTGCGTGAGACGGGACCGGGCAAGAGATGCCGGGTATTAAACTTGCAAAACACGTGATGACCGCTCGACCGGTGAGATCTCAAAGACTCGGGACAATCAGGCGCTTGAAGGATGGGAACCGGGCTTCGGCGTGCCGGGTGTGCTATGCGCAGTAAATTTGACAAAAGTTCATAGAGCGAGATCCACATATCGAGACAGACGCAAGCTCGAGAGGTAAAAAAAAAAAATTGAGGCACCTTAGTTTGCTGCAGCATGTACTTGTTGATATCATGTATAATATGGACCAAAAGAGAGGTCAATTGAATCAGATTGAAACACGTGAAATTTTAATCAGGTTAGTAACTTTACCTTTCATGAAAGTGGATGGAGATGGAAATGGAGTCATCTTTCCACTTTGATGCTTCTGCTGGTGGCTCAGTGGACAGTGGGCCTTTGGTGTCCCAACTGTTGTACCTTATCTTGAGGCTTTCTTCATTAATGTATGTGACCATTTCTATGTTCATGAACCACCCACGAAACAAAAGTAAAGAACAACTGGGTCCACCGACGCTGCAAGCCCTCGCCAAAGAGATTAAGGCGTGTAAGTTATGAATTACTTAAAAGAGTAACTGGCTTCTTAACATTTTGCCCTTCTTCCATCCACAGGGTTGTAGTTAATCATTTCGATAAATTTGGTCTGACTGGGTGGGGCCGCGTGGGCACGTGTCGCGCACTGAGTGAACTCGTGTATATAGCTGACTCGGCACAGATCGGGTAGCCAATATTTTCTCGATGGAGAAGGAGAGAATAAGAGACGAGCTTTTAGCCGAAACTGTGGTTGGGGCAATAAAGCTGAGCACGGCCATTCCAGGGTGTGATCCTTAGGCTTGGACCAACCTGGCAAGAAGACCCACCAAACATGTTGTTTGATATTATTCACAATCACAGGAAGCAGAATACTCTGTCTCCAAGCACGATAGTGCCGAGACAAGAACGCTCTCCTGAGCATTCATGTCTGACTCACTAGACCATACACAAGAGACAACATTTCTGGTGCTTTTTTCTTCTTCTTTTTTGCTTCAGGTCGAGTTCTCGGTATCGTATTTCACAGCTGTGCTGCATCAAGCCCATTGCGTTACATAAAATCGATCGTACCTCGAGTGGGAGAATCAGAGAAAATTCGGTCGATCAGTAAATGGCATGTCTAAGATCCCTTCCTCACCATCCGTCGACCCAATTTGTCATCCAATTTACTGGTTCGAATTACAGGATTAGAAGATCATCACATTCCTGCGTCTTATCATATCACTTTACGTTCTGGCAATTAAAGGTCGCACCTTTTCAACACATGTTAGAGACAAGGATATCTCCATGCAGAAAGGGAAAGGGAAAGGGCGTGACTGGAATCTAGTCACTTCACTTCCCGTGCCAGAAAATTTCTAAGTCACTAGCGATAGTGGGTTAGGTTTGGTTGGGTCGGTCCCAGTTAATACTAATGGAACACAATGATGTCATTTACGGCGATGCAATCTTCGACTATTTCACTTTTGTTCAACCTGCAATGATGATGGTTGCTTCACTTTTCCAATTCGTTCCTCGAGATTCATGACCCTGAATTGGTCAAGAGGTGATTGATTACATAGTCCACTCGCAGCATCTGTTCTGCATTTTAAAACATTTAGTGTTTGGAATCATCTAAAAAAAAACCCGATAAGTATTGTATTGTCACACATCAATCAGATGCTTGTAAACAAGATTTCCCTCCTAATCACATGCATTTCAATCAACCACGCTTCAGAGAAGGAAAGGAAAAGAATAACCAGCGTGACATCCACAAATTGACAGGGTACGAATTAGCCTCTGAGAATAAGTCTATAGCCAATGCTGATGCATCTTAATCTCTAATAAGCTTGGAGAACCACTACTAAGCTCACGAAAAACGGATTTAGGATGAACATATGAGACTGAAAATAAACAATTGGTGCCACCAATAATAGCCTGTATCTGAGAATCATGACAGATACAACTCTCTCCACTCAGTTTCTTTCATCAATTTATCATGCTAAGGGTACACGCAGTTTGCTTGCTAATAGCTCTTCACCAACATAAAAAAGAGGGTGTGATTAGCATCAGGAAAATCCACATACCATTTCAGATCCACTTAACTTTTCACAGGCAATATGTACGTACAACGCATACTGGACATTCCAGCTCAATCAAATTGGGATAACTGAAATTGTCAAACTAAACTATTGCCCCTATAATGCAAGTTTTTACACCAACGTCAAACACAACATGCCAATGCACAGCCACTTGTGGCTTGAAATTCATATAACAGTTGACAGCAGATTAATGAAGAGTTAAAAACTCACGACAACTTCTACAGCAGAGCCTGAACACACCCTGTACTGCTGAAACAATTTCTATATATACATCACGCATCCAATGTTATAATCAGATCAGACTAAGGAATGTCCTGAATGAGGTTTTGATACAGCGAACAGCAGACTGAACATCCGTAATTAGATGAACGCAAATTAACTTGTTTATCCTGTGAATTCGCCAAGTCAACTTTTCAGATATTAACCTGCAATTCAAGGTGCAGTTGCAGTTGCCACAGGATCAGCTTTAGTTTGTTGGAAGTCGACTATTCACTTAAAAGCTCCAACTGGATTCCGCTATTTCCCCTTGGTATTCTGACTGTCCTGGTCCATCACCTTGATGTTATATATTTACAAACTCAGAATTAGCTGCTGAGATTCTGCGGTATATCATAGTCCAGAGTCTTCTGTTCGTGATTTTCATCAACCTCCAATGGTTCAGCTTTCCGTGGTGTAAAGATTACATGTTTAATCAAAGACGAATAAAGGTCAAATTCAGCCTTCAGCTTCGTACAGGAGGCTTCTATCCATTTTTCAGCTACACTAGTAGCTACACTATCTTGGCTGTCCCTCTCATGTTCTTCAATTGCTGGACGTATTTCATTATACAAGCAATCGAGCTGAGAATTGGCTTCATCTCTCCTTTCCTACAATAGTGTTTCCCCGGGAACTTAGACGATATGTTTGTAGACAACTACATTTTCATCATAGAAAAGCACAATCAAAGCATCTGAGCAGCAATGATTTCAAATTTTTTTCCCAGGCAGAACGGTGGATGATAATACTTCACTGATGCAGCTAGATGAGGCATTTCCTTCGGATATGTGAGATTTCACCATAAGAAATTTAAAACTTAATGGCAACAAAAATTAACCGACTTTGGGCATTTCTCATATAATGTAGTGCAAGAAATATCTCTAGCATGGGATGATAATGTCACTATCTATCACTAATTCTGACAAAACTTTGATAGTATCTTTCACTATATTATGTCAGTAGTGCAGTGATGAAGAAAGATACTACTGAATCATGTTAAAGTACATGCACATGTAATGCGGATGCTACATTTCAGCAACACCTCCATCAAACGTCCGGACAAAGACTGCCTAATGGTTCAGCTGCAACTTATAAGACAAAAAGAAAAGGAACCTCAGCCTAGAAACAGATATAATCATGTCATGTTGCACAGACCAGTACAATACCAAAAAGGACAATTTATACCTCACACTTGAGAAGTTCTTGTGCTTCTTTTGAAGGTAAGTGTTGAGCAACCAATTTGGCATCATTGCCATTTGGCAGAAGATGCTTTGGTCTTCCATTCAATACCATCTGTGACCTTTTCTTTGAAAGAGGCCCAGGTCCAATGTGATAATTCCGGTATGTGCTATTACTCTTAATTCGAAATATCATTGCATTCTTCTGTGAGAATATCTTTTGCGAATCGTGAGGATAGAGTACAGCTTCTTCGCTTATTTCAGCTTTCACAACAGGTGATACCGCATCTTGAATTGGCACTAAATCTTGAGGTAACACAAAAGGAGCAGTAGAATTGACCTGCTCATAATCATTAAACTGAACCGGGGTTTCAACTATTCCATTTGAGATGTACTCCGGATCCATTGGATCAAGAGTCTTTTGGAGCTTAGAGGTAGGCTCATCCTCTGCAGAATCATATAGTGGAATGTTTTCAACGGAGTACCTGCAAAGAAACGTGACTGAGCATTTCTATGAAAAAACATTTACTGACATCCATTTAAAGATACGGACATAATTAAACGCCAGAGAAAAGAAAAGGTGCACAATGAAGTCCTCAAAGTAAAAACATGCCACTCTAACATAAATGAGTCTGAATCATACAAAGAAAGTATCAGCTCTATAAAGGACTATCAGAAGATGACAAAGAAGAAGCTGCTTTGTGTCCTAAACCCATTGTGTCCTAGACGCGTTCTTCCTTAAGTTCAACTAATCCGCACATATGTTTTGATCTTTCCACGTGAATCTCCACAAAATACATTCCCCAGAAATCCATCATCTTATTGTTTGGTGCAAATTCCCCATCAACCAAGAGCGTGGCAGGACCTATAACATTTTCTCTTGATAAACATGGAAAGGAACATCAACAAACTCAGCAAATGCATGGTGCTGGATAGATGGGAAAAAACCATACGAGATAGGTGGATCCCGTGATGAGTGTGCGGAGATTATAAGAAGACGAGTAGTGGTTGATAAGTGATTTAGTATCTAGATAACCAGACAACATCCAAAAATGATTAAAATGACTAGCAGCGAAATATAACAAAAAGAATACCTGTCGTCATCATCTTCCCATAGATAAGTATCTTCCTGTAGAAAAAGGCATGATATCGGGGAGGAGAAACATCAGAGCTCATCCATGTGACATAGAGAAGGAAAAACAAGAAATGGAGAGAAGGTAGAGAAACATTACTAGTCGAATGTTATTATTTTGCACCTTTAATATTACAGGCAATCACCGGAACTATGAATACAAACCTCAGATGGTTTGATAAATATACCTAACTAAACAAGTTCGTAACTTGTGTAAAAATTTTCAACTATTAAGCCCAGAGGGAGCCCTAACTTGAAGAACCCATTGCCGATTTCCATTGTTGACATATTTTTTTCTTAGAGACTCATCATTGACTGGTTTCAAGATGCTAAATTCAGTGACCGCAGAGATTTGGTACTTGCATCAGCAAATGCATTGGGTGATATTACCCACTGTTTGCTTTATAACTATATTGAGCGCCATTTTCATCATATTATGTTAGCGAGGATCTATAGGACTTCAAGACGATTTTTCTTTTCTCCAGTTTTTTATGTGAGGTTGGGGGTTTGGTGGGTAGGCATTCCTATAATTATCGCTCCTTCACTGCTTCAATAACATTCAGAATTCACTTTTGTCCAAGGGCCTTTTGGGCAGTCGTCATGCCTGTGCCAAAAGACATCAACTAGTGAGTTAATCAACTCCTAGTCAAAAACATCCCAAAGGGGGCACAAAACTACCAATGCATCAGCTTGATCGATAGTTGAACTCAAGATTGTTCAGTATACAGCTAAACTCAAGATTATTGACAGCATGAACAATCTCAGGCAGCCGAGCTAACAAAGAATTTGAATCTCTGAACTGTTAGATAACAATCCCATGAGGTGCTGCTTCCACCCAGTAAAATCCTCCGGGCACACATCAGGGCCCAAAATTCCTCGGTCCAAAAGCAAAGCAACAGAGTATCACAAACTTTTTTCTGCTCTTTTATATTAGTTGCAACAACATGGCCTCTCCTTTGAAGATAATCCAAACTTTATAACTTTGAACATGGACAGCATATAGAAGAAACCTCCAAATGGAGTTCACCTTTGAAAAGACAACAACATGGCCTCTACTTTGAAGTTTGAAGATCCAAATTTAACGATTCCAAATGTGGACAGCGTATAGAAGAAACCTCCAAATGAAGTTCACCTCTGAAAAGGCAATCTTCATTTGTATGACCAAGACAGCCCCCTTTTATGGATAAGTGAAAGAACTTTAAGAGCAGAATGACACAAAGGGATTCTCAGCCAACCCAAGACAGCTTTTTGGGTAATAATATTTCCAAAACCAAAAGAAGTTTTAATAGCTCCCTCCATGTGTGCACATGAAGAGATATGAGATGCATCCGCTTAAAAAGTTACGCAATGCTGATAGTCAAATTAACGTTAGACAACCCCCAATAACCCCATCTTTCCCTTCAAATCAATCAAACAGTATAGAAGTAGCCGAGAATCATCCTCCTTGGCTCAACCAAAGTGACTCCAAACCAAACCACTCGCACAGCATGCGAAATAGGGCCACATCTCTCACTCCTCGCCACACATAGAAACCCCATAATACTGGTCAAGTAGATCAGTTGACTCCTTTAATAAAATCTGATCGCAACTCACCAGAAGAATACACAAGAAGAATGGAGATCAACAACCCAACGTATACCAAAATTCCAAAAAGTAACTAGGATAACATGTGCATAACCATCAGGAAAAATAGAAACAGATTCATTACCGAGCCATAAAAATTACCTGGAAACCACGGGATTTCGCACCCAGGAAACCAGAACAGCTAGGTGCACCACAGAGACAACGAACCTTGGCTCCACCATACCACTCAAAATTGTAATCATATGACAATTCAGTTCCGGCAGGAATGTCTTGCTTGGCAAATATGCCAACTCTTATCTCCCCCAATACATTCCATTTCCTTGTCTCGCAATTTGGCTGGCTGTTTGAAAACAAGAAGAATTAATCGATGATAAAGGATTAGCTGGCACCATACTGATGTTAGGGACATAGAAGCTATCTGTTGTTATACGAGCAGCATGCAGAAAAATTTGAAGTTTAATGGCTAACACTATTAAATGTACAGTTCTACCAATTCGTAAAAGAGAAAAACTTATGTGGCTAACCATGAATGATTTATGAACCTAGCAAGGCTTCCCTTTTTAGTTGCATCAATGGACTCTGCGGCATTAAGATATATGATAAATGCATCCTTCAGACCTGCATCATAAAATACGAAATTGGAAACAGCTTTTGGAGGGTGACAAAGATTGTGAATATTATATTAATTAGCTGTTATGCATCACCTTGAGTTTCATATGCTTGAGACCTTCGTTTTGCCTCTTTCCATGATATTACCTCTCCACAATATTCAATTATGAATTGCCCTGCCTGGATCAGGCCATACAACAGCTATTACTTTCAAGAAAAGCCTTTTATAAAAGACAATAGCTAATACAAATCTCATTATCAGGTATTTGCAAACTATGCAAAAGTACAGTTGGAGGCCCATAATTTAATCACAGAAACCGTAGATTCCATTAAATCCTTTCAAGCTGACTATGAAGTCAACAATTAAGCACATATCAAGTGACAGAGGCGCACTAGACTGTCTATGGCTTCACTAAACCTGTGTGAGCTATGCAAAGTGCAGAAATATCTCATGTTAAAGCTCCTGATTAAAGTTTTACCTTATTGATTATCAACGAAGTACACACAACCGGAAAGGAGATATATTCTGGGAGAAACATGCTGATTCATACCTTAATGTCCTCATCAGCAAGAAGACCCCATCCTCGGCCATCTGTCTTAAACAATTTCGTTCTAGCATATTGACATTTTTGAAATCTCTGTCAACAATGATCACACGAGACATCAATAACTGATTACTCTTATACACACAAGTTTAGAAATCACATTCTTCAGCAATGCCCATTCCCATTATTTTGCGATATTGAACAAGCAGAAATTTAGCTTTGGGAATGGAGCAAGCCGAAACTTGGCATTTTCAAGACAAGAAACAACCTCTAAGCGTGCACATTCATGGGGACAGTGCATTGCACCTGCATATGCGAACCCATTAAACTCTAGAGTCTAGACCGTTGAAGAAATTGCAACTTCATGTCAACTATTGTTGGTTGATATATTTTGAATGTGCTATACCATCAAGCTGTGAAAAATTTAGTTGCAGAATAATCTCACAGGTATGTCTAGGAGTTGAAGTATGGGTTTACAAAATTAAGCATCGTCGCAGAACAATCTCATCATACATACATACATGAATAAAGGAATAATAAGAAAATTAGAGTAAGGAATTTACTACTATCGTGGACCAACTGTACAAGTATGATGCCCAAATTTGCACAAGCATAAGTACTTCAAGATAAATATATACATATGAGAATGCATCATGTGGCCGTACCTGATTCCTGCAATACAAACTGCAGGGGCAGTATGTTGGAGTACACTCTGTGCTGGTTAGGACATTCAAGCATCTCTCTGCACAGGCACTGTCAGGATCACTTGGATCGAGTTTGCATTCACAAATAGCAATATCCTCTTCTTTCTGCTTCTTGTGCCTATTTAGTATTCAACCAAAGAACGTATAATTTATAGACTCAAAAACAAGGATTCGAATGCTAGGTGGTTTTTCAACTTTAGCATTCCTTCATGGGAATACAATTCAAGGTTCCAAATTGCAACAAACTTTCCAATAAATGTAATCACAAACAAGTTAAGGAGAAACAACTATGCCTCAGTTATCAATCACCCGAATAACAATTAAAAATGATTTCAAAATCAAGACAAACATCCTTATTCTTGCTTAATAATTAAAAGGACATGTACACAGGGCTCCAAAATTCAGCAGTCTTTTGGAGGTAAGAAACCACCACTTCAAATGGAATTTAACCGCTGGACCATATGTCTGGAAAGTGCGGCATATTGTATACTAATTCACAAGTTTGACAATTAAAAGCAGTTATTTCATTTTAAAAGCTTAAAAGCGACACTGATGTGGTAGTTTGGTCACTAAGCTTTTCAGAAACCACCACAGAGAAGTAACTTGTGCAGCAGAAAACTGATACAGAAGTAACGCGCTTGATCATCAAATAGACGGTCAATGTCATCAATTAGCAGATATTCTTATGAATCGGAGGTCGCTTTTTAGAAAGTTCCTGAAGCGAAAATAGGGATAAAGGCACCGGAGGTCCATGAACTATTGCAAAATTTTCAATCAGGGTCCTCAACCTTTTTTTGTGCAATGGGATCCCTAATATTCTTCTTTGTTCGAGTTGGTTCTTCCGTTAAAAGATAACCGGAGATTGCAGCAGCTGCTGCAATCCGACCTGGACACCAGCGAGGGTTGCTGGACCCTAACCAACATCTAGGTGGTGCCGCCCCAGCGTCCCTTCCAATTCTTCGCCCTATCGTTTTCTTTTTTTTCTGTTTTGTTATTTCTTTATTCCAAGTCAACAATGAGCCGACGAAACGTGCTGATGTTTCATTGATGTCGTCTGCCATGTCAGTGATGCCCAGCTCGAACAAAAATTGTGTAGTTCAGGATCCGACTACACAAAAAAATGAGGAACTTGATTGAACGTTTTGCAACATTTTAGGGACCTCCGGCACCTTTACCCCATGAAAATATATTTTCGACGGAATTTAACAAAGAGACAACACTATAATGTTTGAAAAACCACAAAAACGACATGCAGGTCTTCATCACAAAATGACAGAATCACAGCAACTATCTCCAGAGTACCTGCACTATGCCAATATTATATAGGTACTCCACGTAGCAACTAATTCCTCCCGCAATGCTCCTCATTCTCGTAATTTCTTCACCAAAACCCTATTTTTTTTTATAAACATTCCCGGTCTGGGAAGTGAGAAGAACTGTTCCTCTCGTGGTATTTCTAAGCCGAAAACTGGATGGAACTCAACTCTTTTGCAAGAAACAACAAAGTCATTCTACTTTCCGCACAAAATTCATGAAGTCCTGAACCGAATCAATGAACTGTCCTGGACCTTTACTCCTTCCTCTGTATGCGAAAATGTCATCTTCAGCCCATTCACCACGACGACTCTTCCACTCCATGTCACACACTGCTCACTAAACGCGACCAATATCCGAAATTGCACAATCAAGAGCCACCTTCTGATTATGTTTCACGCAAATCACATTGTCACATCACACGCACGCTCGACTCTGCTCCCATCGAATCATCCTTTCCGGACACAAAGCACCAAAACAGAGCAACGAGAGGGAAAAAAAAACGCGCCGATAGAAGAGGCTGAAATCTCACCTTCTATGGACAAACTCGTTCTGATTGATGTGGACGTAATCAGCGAGTTCTTTGATGTGTTGATCCTTCAAGAAGATGGACATCTTCGTGAGCCTATACGCGATTCAGCATCAGAAAATTCGCATTCGCATTGGCAGTGGTGTGAATCGGGTAACAGTTTCGAATCAGGTCGCGACGATGAAGAGGATCGAAAAGGGTCAAGGCCCAAAGCCCACTGCGAGATATTAATCGGGTCGGTTCCTAACGAACACGAACAAAATCGGTTTATTAGGGGATAATTGCAAGAATTATCCTCAAATTCAACCTACATTTTACGTCTCCTAAACCAAAAAGACCTATTTGCCCTCATGCATACGCAAAATCTACCCAAAATCCCTCATCCGCTTTTTTCCCATATTATTTTTCTCTCCTCGCACGATCCATCGTTCCATGCCACCATCCGACCCTGATATCTACGACTACGACGATACCCTCGCCCTCGCCTATCGTTTGTGCCCCCCCTCCCCCATCTCTCTGTTTATGGTGAGAGCGGCTCGTGATGGCGAGGCCACATGAACTTGGCCTGAGCCTATAAATAATTTGCCGAATTGTTTGGGGAACGTAAACAGAAATCGAAACTATGCGCGCCACATTCATTTTGAAGAAAATCTGAATAGTTTTTGCCTTTTTGTTGGTGAGTACTTAATAGCAAAGTAGTACCCATAACTTTCTCTTCGAAGTTAGTAGATGTCGTCCTATCAATTTTCCTAGTTTCTCTCCAGATTTCAATATGCATATAATGTTTGACCCCAAAAAATGCATATAATGGCGAAAAAAAAAAAGAAAGGAAAATCGTTCTCTCATTTCGCATGTGAGATTAAAACTTTACCCCAAGAGAATATTTTATCGTATGGTATATTGAACATTTGCGGGATGGATGTCAATATCAAAATCAAAAGTTGGCATTATATACAGTTTTGATGCTTCATAATGAAATTATTAAATCAACGCGGGTAAATATTTCAGATAAGAAACTGCTAAGCTAACCGTCCCCTAGATACTGACGGTGGGACGGTCAACTTTCAGCCACAAACTTGTTCTTGTTTTATATAACACGTTTGTAGCTGAAGCTTATCGTCATCATCAGTCTGTGGGGGACGGTCAGCTCGGCATTTTCCTTTTAGATTAATACTACTTCTTAAAAAGCAGGGTTAATATCATGGAAAACCTCAAACTGGTACATTTATGACAAATTTACCCCAAACTGTTTTTTTAACCACAAAAAATCCCAAACTAGTACATCTGTAACAATTTTTATCTCAAACTATTTTTTTGACCATCAAAAACCCTAAATTGGTACACATGTGACAAATTTACCATAAACTGGTACATTTGTGACAAATTTGCCCTTCGTTAGTTTTCGTTAAATTTTACCGTCAAATTGCTGAGTTAGATGACACGTGGCAGTTGACGGGTGTACCCATTTGAGATTTTTACCGTTTGTTTCTCACGAGTGTATCAATTTGGGGTTTTTCGGGTTATTAAATTAATTTAACGAAAACTAACGGGGGATAAATTTGTCACAAATATACCAGTTTGGGGTAAATTTGTCACAGGTGTACCAGTTTAGGATTTTTTATGGTCAAAAAAATAGTTTAAGGTAAATTGTCACAGATGTATCAATTTAGGATTTTACGTGGTCAAAAAAATAGTTTGTGGGTAAATTTGTCACAAATGTATCAGTTTGGGATTTTCCATGATTAAAAAAATAGTTTACGGTAAATTTGTCACAAGTGTACTAATTTAAGGTTTTTTGTGGTATTAACCCAAAAAGTAAGGATAATTGTTCAAGAGCCCCCTTGAATCACTTTCCAATAGCACCTGAACTTTGAAAAGGTGCAAATTACCCTCCTAAACTTTGGCAGCGTTGTACGATAACCCCCAAAATTGGAAAAGTTACGCATTATCTTCCTGAACTTTGATTTTTTTTTTCAGACATTGGTTTTTCCATCTGCATTACTATTAAGTGTCATGGAAAATAGGCTGACTCGTTTTTATTTATCAAAAAAATATCAATAACATGGAAATTGAAGTTATAAAAAAAAAATTAGAGGGTGATGCATGCTTAATGAAGTTAAGAAAATTTAGTAGAAGCAATTTTGGTTAATAAAAAAAGGGAAAAAATTGTCCAAAAAATCTTAAACCTACTGTATGAAGGTAAATTCAATCATAAACATTTCAATTGTGTCGATTGTCAATAGGTATGCGACCCTGCTGGTAAAGGGATTGAGGGGTGGGGACGCTAGTATCATAGGTGCGGGGTTGGACTCTCACACTTTGCAAAGAGGCAGAGTAAAAGTCAAAGAGAAGAGAGTTGGAGATAGGATTGATAAAAAAATAATAAATAGAAATAGTTTTAAAAATATCAAAATATTGTTAAAAATTATCCACTATCATCGCCAGCGATGCAACGTAGGATGACCGGCGTCCACGTCAGCGATTTCCAGCCAATAGGATTGAATTAATAAAATGTGAAAAGGTTTAGGACTAAATCGGCAAACTTAAAAAGTTTAGGATTGAATTGGCAAATGCGTAAAAGGTTTAGGATTTTTTTGACAATTTTCCCCGATAGGTTCAAGACTTTTTGGACAATTATCCCGAAAAATGATTTATTCTCTTTTTAGATAATACTTAATGATTAGGCAAACGGAAAAGCTAGTAACCGCGACAAAATTTAAAATTAAAATTTATGGAGTACGGTGCAACGCTTGATGGGGGCTACCCGAAAATTCTCCAAATTTAGGTGCTAATTGAAAAAAGACTGAATGATGAGCATTTCCATGATTAATCGAGCATTGCAATGAAATAATGTAACGAAAAGATTGATGATAAACATACCTAAAAAGGTAAAGGGATTATTTCGAGAGAAAAAGGTACGACAATGATTTTCAATCTCGAGTGAGAACATGGAGACCATTAATGACATGATCCATTTTTTTATTGTATGACATTATGCGCAAGAGTGTTTGCATAGAGTGATTGCACTATTGCAATATCTAAAGGCACCGCTTCATGTGCAAATTTTGTCCCTATTTGTTCTAGTTCAATTGTGGGCACTCAAGGAGGGTTTGATCTTGGCAGAGAACCTTATTAGACCTGTATTTTATTTTATTTTTAAATAAAGATTACATTCATTAATAAGAATAATACCTGAGAGGTACATAAAAGACTTTCAAACCTAATAAATCCCAAATAACTGCAGCAAATAGCAAATAACAAAACACATTCTGCATTTAGAAACACACTCTCATCCTTCAAGGATAGATTTGCTACCGTAAACATTCGGCGGCCAATCACCAGATTCAGTGATGAGCACACGCCGAGAACTCCCACACCATTTGCAAAGACTTGTGGTGCGCGTTTAGATTT
Organism: Lenwebbia sp. NSW1173648; assembly: GCA_029784005.1. Classification (NCBI taxonomy): domain Eukaryota; kingdom Viridiplantae; phylum Streptophyta; class Magnoliopsida; order Myrtales; family Myrtaceae; genus Lenwebbia; species Lenwebbia sp. NSW1173648. The sequence goes on along the minus strand of JARCGZ010000009.1, from coordinate 23,374,166 downwards.
GACGTCCTCATCACCGGCGCCAAGCAGTAACATTAACATCAATATGCTGAAAAAACACAAATCAAGTATATGTAAAAAAAATTCCTAAATCTAGATCTAGATCTTGTTCAGGAGAGTAAAATGCTTGGAACTAACCTAAATCTAAATTGGGAAAGGAGAGCAATCTAATCTCGGAGAGTTTGTGGAGTCACATCACGAACATCTTTCTCGGTGGTTGTCGACTGGACAAATGGCCGAACTGGTCTCCACATTCACCCAAAATCAGCTTTAGAAATTTATTCACACTCACAAACTCCCAAAACAGGATGGGAGAGAAACGAAAAGACAATCCAAACAAAGAAAAAATAAATCTTGAAGATGAGAGATAGGGAGAGACAGAGAGAGAAAGGTCCCTCTCTCTCCCTTAGAATGTGCTATTGAAGGCGGCAGCTGGAAACCCTACAGGGAGAGGGAGGTTTTCTGGGTCATGTTCAAAGGACTCGCAAAAAAAAAAGAAAAAAAAAAGATACACATGGGTTTTTATTGGACCTGCATTGATAATGCAACATGAGCAAATTAAGTACATGTTCAATTCAAAAAGCGTTACGAAATATGGAGTTCTCTCATCTCCCTCTCATCTTCACACAACCATCTTCTTCAACTTTAATGGAGGAGAGGGTTTGAGCTAAATCTCTCCCTCCCCTCCCTTTTTCTTGTTCTTGTTCTCTTTCTTTGGCTAATTTGGTTATATATATAATTTGTACTTTCCTCTCGTTTTAAGGAGCTTTTCTCTTTTGATCTAGTCTATATCTAGATCCTTCTCTCTCTCGTTTCGAGGAGGTTTCTACCCCAATTTAGTCTAGATTTGAGAATTTTTGCGTGTATGATTTCAGGGTTTCGGTTCCCTCGATTTTCATTGGTGTACGATCCAGTTTTGAAGGAGTTTCGTGAAGGCTTAGCTATCACATGTGTCATATTTGTGCTTGTTCAATCTGATTACTCTGCGATGATATTGAGGATGTCGAACCTAGGCACGCACCGCCGAAAGACAAAGCCGTAGCAACAGTTGGAGATCTCGGTGAATACTTAGTACTAAAGACAAATTCAGTGATCGGCAGCCAACTTCAATTTGAAGAAGTTACAGAACTACTCTTTAAGCGTATGACCCATAACATTGTTCTGATGATTCATATTGTCATCTAGAGCTTGTTTTGTTTTGAAGTTATTTGGGATTTGTCTTGATTTGCAGTTGAACTGCGTTGTTTTTTTTTTTTTTTTTGGTAATCGAGGTGTTCGGGCCAGCTTGCGCGCATCTCGACTATTCCTCGGAAGAGACTAGCATAGCAACCCACCGACATGGCCCCCACTTAAATCACAGGCGCTCAGTTGGGGAATCAATCCTGGGACCAGTGCGCCTAACCACACAATCCCAAGTGCGCTCTAACCAACTGAGCCACCCATGGGTGGGTTGCGTTGTTTCTCTCTTGTATTACGAAAATCCATTAAATATCTTCTCAATGTGCTTATTTTAGCACACGTCATTAATTCTATGCAGGCATCTCGTACGAGTTCGACTTCCGAAACTATCCCTAACACGGGTGGGATCGGCTTTCGTACGCTAAGAGATTCGCCTAATGTAGGCCTCACAACCAAACTCTCTTGTATTTTGAACTTTCGACGGAGACGACCTGTCTAATAATACCACATGGAATGACTCACTCCGCAAGCATGCCCTATAAGAAATTCGTGCGTCTTAGTTCGAATGGAGATGATTGATCCAATTAGGAAATGTGGATCCTACCCCTTTTCGAGCTTTCGAACAACAAACGGACACCAAACGTGGAACACCAGAGATCCAATCGCGATTCACAAAGAAGGCTCCGTGGCCACGCAAGTTCTCTCCATTAGGCACCAACCCTCCATGCTTTGACAGGGTCCAGACCCCAATTACACATCCACAGAGGGAAAGATAATAGACTTTTGAAACGTTTGGATCTTGTCATTTCCAATTGACCAATGCCTGATCGAGAAAGAAGTTTTGGTTCACCGGTTTCTTCCGAATGTCGGGAAATCGTCCATTTCGATTTCTTGAAGCAGCAATACACATTCTCGACCAAACCTCCCATATGATTTGCTACTATTGTGTCTGATGAACTCGGGACATGAGCCCACCCTCGAGTGCAACAGCATAGAACCCCTCCATCCGAACCCGATTCCCACTCCGTCTAAATTTCAAGGGATTTGCTTGCATAATAATTTTTGGGCGACCGTGAGAGCAACAACATGTTGTGGGTCACAAATTATTGAAGGAATGAACTCCACGATAATTTCTAATTTATTAGTTTTTTTTTTGTGATCCAGAACAGGTTGTTAATCTCACAGTGGAGTAAAGACAGTCATATAGTCATTTCTTAATATTTTTACGTGAGCTCGATATTGAAAATTCATCATGTCCGGCTTTGGCAGGGCTCCAACAGACGCGCGAGTGCAAATTAACCATATTTTAGAGTAGAAATGACCCCGTCCCAAAAGTTGTTTAGATTTTCTGATCTGATTAGACAAATTAAATGTTCGATTGAAAAAGAATTTATTTTGGAGACCAAAATTATGAGGACATGCTAGACTTGTCCAAAAAAAATATTGCTCAAGAGTGAACCGTAGTTACAATACCAGTCCAACATTTCATAGCGGGTATAAAATTCATATGGTAAGACCTAGACAGCCACATGCAGGCTCCGTTTGTTTTGCTGAAAGTCAATGATTGAAAAAATATTTTCCTAGAAACGATAGCTTATATCGCTTACGAAAATGAACAAACCAAAAGTAATTTCATCGTTCACGAAAATATTTAGACATAAATTATTATTGATGAGAAAAATATTTTCATTGACTAATTATTTTAAATGATACAAGCGATTATTTCTAAGAAATTATTTTTCGAATCATTTATTTTTTGAGATCCGAATTATTTATTTTTCTCGAAACAAACGGAGCCGAAGTGATTATCCTTTCTCACTTCTTTTGAACCGATAAAGCAAAAGTTTAAGGCGGCATCAATTATATTTTCACGGTAAGAAAGAGGGTGCCTCACGTTAACTTCACCGCGTCATTCTTGCTTCTTGTTTTTTCTCCTTATTGTTAGAATTCTATTATTTAATAATTTATTTTGCGTATTTCATTTCCCTACGCGATCCTAACATTCCTTTATTCGCCAAATGTGCACTTGCCTTACTTTTTACCTTTCGTCTCCTAATGGCAGGTCAACAACCGGTAGCCCGCGCCCCATTACGTGATTAGCATCCGTTCAAGTGAAGGGTGCTCCTTTTATCTTATTCAAAAGCTGAACTTGTATTTAGCGGTCGCCAACTCTCCCGAAGTTCGCCTCGAGAACACGAGTTATATGCTTCAGTGACTACTCGATTTATCGGTCATGTGCGCCAGAAGTGCTGTCATGTGCGCCTTGAACTACTGGAATTCGAGATGAATAAAACCATTTTTTTATGAGTCATGAGGCATGAAATTTGCCATAAAACAAACAAATTTCCGGATCGGTCCCGACTCGGTTTTAGTATTTACAACGTAAGATGATCGTTCTCTGTCTTTGTCGTCTATAGAAGTCTTACGTTTTGCAGAAGATATTTGGATGTCTTCTACCGAAGTGGACGTGATATTATCGCTTACTAAAATATATATAGATGAAATAAGGAAGAAGATGTCTACGACCCGCAACGAATTACTGATGAGATTACGTCATGCTCCATGCTTTACCGCGTCGCTCACCGCACGTGGCTCCGGCGGGTCCCACAACCGCACTCAGGATCATATCATCATCTTTGAGCTCCGCGTCACGTGCGCCTCCACGTGGTCCATTTACCTCATCTAAGCAGGAGATCACCTCTGTGGGGTCAGAACCGCGCGAGCCGACTCTATCTCGCCCGTTGGACGACGTGGGGCCCACGCCAGACCCCTCCAAAGATCTGACGGTGAAGATGGAGAGGGCTCTCACGTGAGGTTGGTGACGAGTTTTATCTTTGTACATCGTGTCTCGTGCCGAAACATTCCGGAGAGAGAGAGAGAGAGAGAGAGAGAAAGTTGACGGGGACAAGGCTTCGTCGAGACGTGACCATTGATCTCAAGCAACTCTCGGTCGGTCTTACATTGAATATTATATCCGATGTGTTTAACGTGTAAAAATTATTGGAGTGCTTGTTCCAAGAACTAATTAATTATCGTGCCACCCATAATTGTATATGAACTTCTAACCAATCCACTTCACTTTTTTTTCCGAACATCGGGGCTATGTGGTTGGCTTTGAGCCGGAAGAATATGCACACAATCGATACTATCCGAAGGAATGACCTCTTGTTTCCTAACTGAAGATCTCCTAAAGCACCAACTAGCTACGCCAGATCGGCAATTTCGTTTTGCCTTCTTCGTTGTACAAGTGGATTAATTGCATAATATTTTATTTTCGCTTTTCTGTATAATAGGGTAAAAACAAATAATCTTGTACGCGATTGGTGGTCATATTTCGAGTTTCATATCGCGTCTTTCTAAATCTTTACCAGAGCGAAACTATTCCAGAGTACTCGAAATTTACTTATCAATATACTAAACAGAACTCTTATGGATTTGTGGATAGCAATCACGAACCACAATTTGCCCAGAGGGCTACCTAAAAGACTGGAGTCGAATATATTGTCTTTTTGTGCTTAGGAGAAAAAAGCGCAGCTCTAAAGGAAAATCACTTCTCGTTAATTTCCTAAATTTGAATTGTCAATATGCAATTAATCCTTGATTACTACTCAAAGTAAAATGACTCGACAACCTTTTCGTGAATTCTGCAACAGCAGGAAGAAAAATCAAAATATGACAAAGAACACTTGATCAAACTAATTGTAATCAAGTCCTCTATTTCGATCTTTTTCCCCATTTTTCTCAATTTATACACAAGAAAATACGAGGAATCAAACTATTAGAGCATGTCTCCTGTTACGTATCCTTTTGCAGTTTTGCAAAAGAGAATGTTTCATTGTAAAAAGAAATATATTTCGGGCGATCTTTCTTTTTGAAATTTCGCACGACTTTTCGAGAGGAATCTCTTAAGGAAATTGACGTCACTTCACGCATTTAGTAATATCGGGGATCGATGCACGTCTTCTTCTTATGGGCCGGGTTTAATGTTCAAATACAGTAAATCACACTCTCCTAGTCGTCAAAAAACTAAAAATCGGACACTGACTAGGATCATTTCCTGGTTTTTTGGAAATCACAAGTTGTCAGATAAATTTCCTACTTAAGCCAAACTCTAGTGCATTCAAATTATGTGTTTTGATACCCACTCACATCACATATTTCCTTTAAGGACATCCACCCTAAAATTCCAATAAGACCCCTGAACGGAGCTCACCGGAACCTAATCTAAACATTGTCCGGTTGGTGAATCCTCCACGATTTGTCATTTCGCCACTTCACAAAATTCCGTAGTTACTCATCCAAGAAATACGAAATAAAACAGTAAATCCAACAAAACATCGGACAAAGCTTTTCTAACGTCGCTTGTTTAACGTAAAATTAATTATATATAAAAATATTTTTTTAAAAAAGAGCGCATATATCACTTCTAAAAACGAAAATATTCACACACAACTTATTGTCGATAATCGTCCACGAATATATTCACACATAATTTATTACCGATATTGAATACATTTTATCGTGGATTAATTACTTCGAGTGATACAAATGATCTGTTTGGACAAAATATTTTTTAAATCACATTTTTCGCAAAATAAACGATCTCTAAGTGAATCACTTGACGTGCAATCGCATATAGATTTCCCTGAATAATTCGTCCTTGTAAATGCGTTCCGATATTCGATATAAAAAAAATAAAAACAAAAATCCTAGATTTTTTTTTTTTAACACCGCCAGTGCACACACCTGCTCCCGAAGATAAGATGAAAACCGCACCTACTCGCGACGATAAAGGAAGGTGACAAACAATCGTCAATCCAAAGCAAATAACAAATATTTGTCACAGATTTCCTTTCAATTTAAAAAAAAAAAAAATTCACGAAAGAAGAAACTTTTGGCTGTAAAGCAACGAGGAGACAACATCGAAAGTGATGACGTGCTTCTACATGCTTCGATTTGATGCTTTTGTATGGAGCTAAACGACACATCGTAATCAAATCACAACCTTAATTTCGACATTACCCTTTTATTGGTTTGTAGTTTCCTGTATATCCGTTCCTTTTCTTTCTGTCTTTTACAATACAATCTGCTATGAGAACGAGGAGCAAGATAACAAAAAAAGACAAAAAAAAGATAAAAAGATAAAACAGAGGGCCTAAAAACAATCGCCTAAAATTATTTTGTGACAAGAAATTTTTTTTACTTGTTTGTTAATCAAAGAATCCGGTATATGATTAGGACCGTCATGAGCTAGGAGACGAACGGTGTTGGCCCGAACCGGGCCATGGTGGTGGTGGCGGCGGCGGGAAATCCGAGCCGCCGCGCCCACCCTGATCTTGATTGTCCGGCGGCGGCGGCAAGGGCAGCTGCATCGAGTGGCTCCCTCGCTGATGCCGCCCGGAGTAAAACAGAGGAAAAGTAGTAGGAGGTGTTGGTGTTGAACCGGAGGGGGCGAAAAACGGCTGCGGCTGCTGCTGAGGCGGCGGCAACGGCGAAGAAGATGATAGCGAGGACGAGGATGATGGAGTGGAGAAGGAGACCGAGAATGACGACGGGGAAGCGAATTCGGACGATTGAAGCTGTGAAGTGTACAGCATCTGCTCCAACAAGCTCGAAGGTTGTCCCTGAAGAAGCCTTGAATATTCCCAATAATCTCTGAATATATCGGTGCCCTGAACAGGTTGGTAGGCCGCCTGCGGCGGCAGCGGTGGCGGCTGCGGCGGCCGCGGAGGGGGCAATGGGGCTGCCGCCACTCTCGGAACGGCGCCCGCTAGGCTTGCGAAGTTTTGCGGCATTGGCTGCGCTACTCGGGCAAGCTCGGGGAAGTTGAGCTTGGCCCGGTTCCCGCGGAAGCGGAGGGCGGCTTCGTCGTAGGCCCGGGCGGCGGCCTCGGCCGTGTCGAAGGTCCCAAGCCACACTCGGGCGGCCTTGTGCGGGTCCCGTATCTCTGCCGCCCATTTGCCCCACGGCCTCTGCCTCACTCCCCTGTACTTTCTCCTCCTCTCTCCGCTCTCATCCTGCGCCGCCGGCTCGGCTGGTGTCGTCGGTGGTGCCGCCGTGACGGCGGATGCGGCGGGCGGCATTACTACTGGCTTGGCTTCTTCGGCTGCAAGAACAATATACACAATCATTCCATCATTTGGAATGCAAAACAGGTACAGATGCATACACGGAAAACGGAAATCAAGAATGGCATTGTGTTAAAACTTAGAAAGTCAATTTCAAAACATTTTTTTGACGAGCAAAGATTAGCTCCTCCAAATGGCACGTCGAATGCATTCGGTCTATACTTTTCAAAAATAAAGAAAATAACACATTAGATATAATTAGGAAGGAAAAAGAAATTGGTGTCTGACGTTTCTGGCTTGAGAAGTGGCAATGCCAGAACCAGAAGGCCATTAACACTAGGACTGTTTTATTAAAAACAAGAAGTATTCCAATTTTCCGACCAAAAAAATGGCACAAAAAAGAGGAAAAAAATCTTTGTCGTACGAAGTATTCGTCCTTGTAAAAATCATCTGTTCGAAAATATAAAATCGAAACATTTAGGAAACAGACTAATAAACGATTTTTTTTATTTTTTTTATTTTCTGGAGGTGAGAAAACACTAACCACCGAGAGCAGAAGACGGTTCAGCTTGTTCCGACGAACCACCTCCAAAATCGCCATAAACCCTACAACTCCTCGGGATAGACTCCAGCAACTGATGACCCGACGAGGACGAGCTCTCCTTCTCGCGCCTCCTCTTTTGCCCGACCCAAGCACCCGAACCCGATTCCCCCGAGATGGACGGACCGGGTGATGGACCGAAAGGAAAATAAGTTGCGAAAGGTGACGAGGCCGAGGCCGAGGCCGAAGATGACGGAACAGAAGAAGCAGGAGCGAAAGCTTCCCCGAGCCCGCCGCTCCCGCGATGCCCCGCCGACACGACCTGACTCAGCGCCGACACCATCGCCGCCATCTCCGTCTCGTAAATCTGCGTCTCCAGCGCGAGCTGCCGCGGCACGGAGGCGCCCCCTCGCTGACGCGTCGCCGCGGCTGGGTCGAACGCTAGCTGCTGCTGCTGCGCCGCTCGCTGGGGCGGCAGCATCAAGGGCGTCTCGCGGGCGTAATCGGCCAATTCGCCTCGGTCGTCATCGCCGCCGCCTTCATCGCCCAAAACATGTCTGCCCGCGTGGTCCCCGGACTCCCCCTGGTTAGCCACCTTCAGTAGTATGCACATGAAAAAGGGCAAGAAAAAAGGCAAAAGAAAAAGAAAGAAAAACAAATCGGGACAAAGATGATGAAGAAGGGGAAAAAACAAAGAAGAGAGTAACAGGGGGGTGGAAAACGAGGATCGTGTCTGTGAATACCACCAGCTAAATACGAGGGACGCTTTCTGGGATTCTTTGACGATGACAAGGTTTTTTATCGTCGATAGAGAAATTCAAACTTGGACAGCCGCCATTGATATAGTAGTACCACCACCTTCGGGAAACCCCTCTTTTCTTCTTTTTGACAGACAAAAAATCAAGAACGGCTTGCTTCTTTTGTTTTTATTTCAGGGCTTGAGGAAAAAAAGGAGGAAAAAATAAAATATATTTTCTGGGGGTGCGTGCGCGTGTGACGCGACATGAAACACGTGCCGATATGCCGGTTTTACCTCCGCTGTTCACACGGACATGAACAACCAACGGCAATCCGAAGAGCAAACTCTAGAGAGAGAGAGAGAGAGAGAGGGAGAGTTCGTGTCGGATTTGGATGTCTGTTGACCGACTTGAGATCAATTTTTTTTTAATTAGTGCGCACGGCGATTAACCACTAATTTTGGGCTGGACTAATCTTTTTTATTCTTATTTTTTTTTTTCGGTACCAGCCCATACGTAATCTGTAAAAATACCCGAAGTGGGCTAGCTAGCAAGTCGCTAAAGCACCCTAATTATTCCAATTTTGTTGGTAATTCCGAGTGAGATTTTGTCTAGGTTTGACCTTATTGGGGGGGTTTGACTGTTTAGCCTGTCGAAAAGGAAGGGAAGAAGTTTAGGAGCCGCATTAATTTGAACTCTTGATCATGACCATTTCCCCTTTTGGGATTTGGATAAGTTCGAGGGTGCGAAACAAGAAACTCAGCTCATTCTTGATCTTGACCTTTGCCCCTTTTGGGATTTGGATAAAACTTTGACTCTTAATTTTCTAATGTGGGGGAGAGTTAGCAGCTCGCTTACTCAACAGCGCCCACGACCGATCAACGACGGCACAGCAACAAAAACCCCGATGACTAGAGGCTACTCTTGTAGCACACCCAGCACATAATCGTCGTAAATCCTCTTAACTTTCCATGGTACCGTCAAGTAGATCTGTCACTTAACCTGTATATGATTAATTGAGTTATTATATGGATTAGTTATATTCAATAAATAATTGGGTTTGAACGTTATATGAGTATTAAATGTGTCATAAATGGGTTTACAACTTACTCAGATTCAATTCACCTCCACGGCTCTCTCTTCATTCTCTCTCAATGTCGCGCTCACTCACTTCAGTTTGAATATGAATTTTCTAGATTGGACTGGATTGAGTCTAGTATGGGTCGGTAGATTTGTATTGTTATAAAAATGAGTCATAAACGGGTTAAATTTCTCTATTTGAATCGGACCATTTATAACCCGAACATGCGAACTTCTGTTAATTACGGTCCATTACCTCAGTAGAGAATTGTGTCGAGAGTAATCTAAAAACATTCATAGTTTTTTAAATAACCATCTAAGACCTCTCGGGCGAACAGAGTAATTCCCGACGGCTAATGAACTCTTCGTTTACTGTACTTTTCCACGTCGTATTTGGACTCGTTCTTGTAAAAAGAAACGACTTATCATCACGAACGCAATATGTTGTAAGTGCCATGACCGTGAGATTCCATGCCGACTTCATCTCTCTCCTCCCACATCGTTACTGGAGTAGCTGTTGAACGATTCGGGCATGCATGGTCATGTACGTCAACCAAATATCGAATCAACAACCATTTCGCCGACCGGCCGGCGTGCTCGGGACGAATGTACGAGCTCGCTCTAGCTCCTTCGAGGCCAAGTCTTATCCTTTTAATTTCAACGAGGTTAATCGGAGTTGTGTAGTTGGGGAAGCAATTTTGGACATTTGTGGAATTGCTTTAGGAGGAGGGGAAGAGATGGGGTAGGGGACAAGTGGAACGCTTTCTTCGTCGAATCGGTGCAAAGTGTCCTTTCGTAACGACCCGACCCGACCCGACCCGACCCGACCGGATGGATCCGAGAGCTTGAAACAGTCCCAAATGGAAGACGACAAAGAAAGGAAAAAAGGAATTTGGAGAGAAAGAGATTGAGTTTAGGTCAGCGTGGGACTCTGGTCAACTGCCTTTCTGGATCACGATGACCCTCTCTCTCTTCTTCTCTGGCTTTCTTATCTACGCGCTTCGCAATCGAAATGAAGATGAGGATTGAAGAGGGAGCTCAAGCTCGAGATTGGGAATTAATTATGTACCACAAACGATCTCCGAAATCAGCATAATTAATGAATTAAAGGACACTATGATCGCGATTAAGAAACGGATTTGTATGTTAGAATTACACGAGACATGTGTTCGCGCGAAGCGGACTCCCGATGAAGTCGAGGTAACTAATCACCTGATCGGGAGAGACTGTCGTGCATGCACGTAAACATGTTCGGATGGTCGAATTTGGCAGGGTCCGGTTCGACGTCGGACGTGCTGTTGGGTAGCGGGTACATGCACCCGACTGCCTTAATGATTATTCCCCTAATTGGACAGTAATAGTGAAGTTAGACGCGATCAAGGAGCAAAGAGAGGGTTGGTTTGGTTCTCTTGTTTGGATATGGATGAAAGGCACGGCATAGGAAATATCCTCCCTACCACCTATAATTACTATTAGGGTTAGGCTTACCGGCTATTTTGTTCCAGAAGAATTGACCTGTGAATTCGTACTCGCCATGATTAATCTTTTCTTAATTTATGGCAGAAGTACGATTGATTGATGGAGAGATATGCACCAGCCAATAAAGTAAATAAATAAATAAAGTAGACGTTAATGCATTGTTTCTTGTTTCCATTTTTTTTTTAAATTTTATTCTCATTTACACCAGCAAGATACGAAATGAGGGAAGGTTCTATTTGAAACTTAGAATTCGCGGAGATATTTGTTGGGACGGTTTCTAGATAAGTTATCAAACTTGTCTTGACAATGTATTTAAATTTCGAAACGCTTTCGTTTTTCCGTTCACGACTTTAAAAGCTCACGCAAAAATGCAGGTGAGAAGTTTCACGAGTTCCGTTCATCTTCGATACGCGAGAGATTTGATACTTGGCAAGCGTTCCATACCACGTGGCCGCTGAGGTGGTGACGGGAATTTATTTTGAAGACGCGTGGCTCTGAGGTGGCACCAAGCGCGCTTTCTTCTCCCTCTGTCTTAGTGAAAGGACCAAAATCAAAAAGATTCAAGTGTCTATATGGTTTTAATCATATCAAACATAGTATGATAGCGCACTCCAATAGCTCAGCAAGATTGGGTCGTTTAATTTACAATTCAAATTGTTATAAAAGATAAAAAGAAAACTGAGATTGGAGTGCTTTTATACTATGGATATTACACTTAGAACCCCATAAAATTCAAAATAGTTGCAATTACACCCTTCTAGTCCAAAGTGGAGACACGCTTGCGAGAGTTTTGATGCTTCCTGCCCACCTTTTTTTTTTTTTTTTTGGCACTTTTGGTTTTCCTCTTTTGCTAATCTCCCTGCTTTCTGGCGGACAAGATTCTCCAACAAAACGACAAAAATTGCCGCACGGAAAAATTAATTATTTCGCCGTAAAGACGGTCGATAATTATTCTCTTAAGCACGTTCGTGAAAAATGCATGACATGTGATCACGAATTACTGCGATTTTCTTAATTATATCTTTTTGCTCGAACTCTTTCTTTATTTATTCTTTCCCCTTTTTTGCTTGCTTTCGTGGCTTCTCTCGAACCCCTTTTCGTCTGCCGACTAATTGGAACAAAAAAGGGAATATAAATTTATTAGAAAACTGCCTTGAAAATGGAGATTAATATTGGGGTTATCTCATATCGATTATGAAATGGACTGATGGTCTAAGTGCAAGGGAAAGTCTCGTCCTTTGAACTAGTTTTTGAGATGAGAGAGACCAAGATAAACCAACGCTGGTATCAGAGCCCGAAATTATTTATAAATCTGGACCCAATAGTCACACGGAAGATATACGGATTGTTGCTGCTCCGGCTCAAGGCCCGATGTGTGAAAATCTCATCAATTGTGGAAGAGGCTGGTGGTCGATTTGTAAGTGTGAGGGAAAGACTCACCCTTTGAATTAGCTTTTAGGCAACAATTAATGGTCGATTTTGCACCGATCAAACTCAATTGAGTATATTATTGGGAACTCATCCGATTCTCACCCCTCCAATAATAGGATTTTTTTAAAAATTTATTCTCTTTCGTTCAATATTCTAAAGGTGTATAGTATTTAAAGCTTCTCGAAGGTGCACGAGTTAGGTCGAAAAAAGGAGAGAGCAAAGGTCCACTTGGAGGAGTTCCCCCAGCAAAAGCCTTTTGTCGAGAATTTGTCAGTGCGAAAAAAAAATGCCTTTTTGTAAACAATAATAACTATTAATAAAAGAAGAGAGCAATTGCTTCGAACTCATTAGAAAAGTACAATTCGAGAAGGACAACATTCCCTTTTTTGCGTTTCTTAAGTGTGTAATGTAAACCAGCTGGAACTTAATGTCTGAACAAGAATACGATGGGTTCAATGCATGTTATGTCTATTGTGAGTCATAAAATTTGGGTTAAGTAAAGGAGGAAGAGTATAGTTTTGTGCGAATTTTGCCCAATTTTGACACAATACTAAGATAAAAGACGTGGGTTTCTTGTTACTGCGCACGTTTGAACTAGAAAACCGCCTCTCATTTCGAAACCCGAAGGTCACTCGATGGAGTTCCAACTCCTACATTTTGCACCATTGAATTTTGAAAACTTCACACACCTCTCCTCTGTATCATTCCTATAATTGTTTTACCATGGCATGTACACACATCATTTTCGTCATTCTTAAGAGTCCGATGATGTTGACTTCTATAATTCCCTTTCAAAAAGAGGGGAAGTATCGAGAGAAGCAATGCGAGGAATCTTCAAGAGAGTGATTGAGTGGTCGGGCACCGACACCGATACCGATACGGCAGCTTCTTTTTACGACGTTGTCCAATTAAACCAACCTTTTTGTCCTGGTCCGTAACAACATGACTGTATGTGCATAATGTGAGGTTATAAGAGCCGAGAATAAGGATGATTCGGGTCACAAGCCGATGCGACACATTCTTGTTAGTGCTAATATATGTTGTTCACCCATCTAAATATATCCACCGTTTTGCAAAATCGGTGTTGGTATACTTGCTGGGTCCATGTGAAATAGGAAGAAAAATGCTGAAAAACGAAGTCCAATTCACATGTTGAGTGGATTCCAGTTGATCAAAAAGCAATGTAAAGCGAGTAGCAACGCTTTGGCTTTCACCACTTGGAGGAAAATCTCTTCCCACTTGCGGTGAGGACTTGGAAAATTTCCACTAGCGGCGAGGAGTTGCTTTTTCAAAGAGCAAATAAGGGTAAACTATGGTCTGTCTGCTTTCTCACTGCTTTCCTAGGTTGATGAGCATCACGTCCTGTCAAACTTAGAGCAACTTGATGGTGTAGGAAACTAGGAAACTAGGTGCATGAACTCAGCTAAGTTCTCTGCATTTGCTAGCAAGGGGTATATAATCACAAAAAGAGTGGGCCAATCGCCATATATGAACATTATCATTAGCCTCTTCCAATAAGGATTCACTCTCACTAGGCCTCCATAAAAAAGAACGCGCGACCCGTATGGTGTCTCGAGTTTTCGATAGCACGATATTATGTTCTATGGATATCGACAAATAGGGTCTTTCCATTTGTTTGGTTCAAATCTATTTCGGGGATGATCGCATTCTCCCTTGACTTCTTTATTATAGTTAGAAATATGCTTCCTATCTGTCGGGAAAAATAATAAAAAAGCCATAAACCTATTGTACTTGTGCAAATTCAGTCATAAATCTTTCAGTTATACCAATTTAGTCCCTAAATTTTTTCACACTTTGCCAATTGAGCCTTCTGACCAATTAAGTCCGGAAATTGACGACGTAGATGCCAGTCTTGCTACGTGGCGCGGTCGGCGCTGACGTGGATATTTTTTAAATAAATTTGTGGAGTTTTTCTTTTCTTTTCTTTACATTTTTTTTTTTTGGATTGAGGGCCGGCAAGGGTTGTTGGCATGGATCGCCGACATGGGGCGAGGGCGTCGCGGCCCTCGCCTGGCCCAGATCGGCTAGGGCATCGTGGCCCTTGCCAGATCTGGGCCAGGGACTGCGGGTCCTCGCTTTGGCCGACAAAGGTGTTGCGGCCCTCGCTGTGGCTAGTGAGGGCATTGAGTGGGAGTGTGTGAGCCCTCGCCTAGCCGCCGTCGAGGGTCGCCAGCTCTCAGTCCAAACAAAAAAATAAGAGTACAGAAAAGAAAAAAATAGAAGAATCTTTAAAAAAGGCCACGTTAGCGTCGGCCGTGCTATGTCGAACCGTCGTGGTTGAAGTTAGTGATTTTTGGCTTTAATTTGTCGGATGGATTCAATTGGCAAAAATGTGAAAATGTTTAGGATTGAATTGGCATAATTGAAAGGTTTAAGACTAAATTAGCACAAATGCAATAGGTTTAGGATTTATCTGGTATATATAGTCTAAGGCTCCATTTTTTTCACAAAAAATAAAAGATTTGAACAATATTTACTTGAACGTCTCTTAGAATAATTGGCCAATGAAAAAGAGATTAATTGTCGTCCACAACTTATGTCTAAATATTTTTGTGGACGATGAAAAAGTTTGTCGTTCATTCAATTTTTTAAGCGATACAAGCGATTTTTTTTTTTTTGGAAATATTTTTCAATTTTTTTTTGTGAAACAAACGGAGCCTAAAAGCAACGTCTCGAAAAAAAAAAAAAAAAGGCTTCCAAAGGGACATGTTAAGTAGTTCATCACATGTTTAATTTGAACAAATGATGGTCATTGGAAAATCAATGCCATCACGCTCCATCTCCTTTTCCTCAGCATGCTCAATGATGAATGAGCTCCAATTATCTTTCTCTTGTCGTTACTTGCACAATCATGAATATTTCAAAATCTATTCAAAGTTAATATTTGTGTTAATGTCGCGTGGATACTGAACGGGGGAAAAGACACTTCGTCTCTACTTTAGTTCGTGACGCCAAAGACTTCCCCTTTCAACCATCGATACAAGAAAAAGACAAAAAGAAGAAGAAAAGGAACTAGATTTCTCCGATAGCAGACCTTATCTTTATCGCCCTGTATCGTTTTCATCATTGGATATTCTCGTACTCTGACGTTACCACTCTGTCCCCATTTCAAATCTAAGAGCAGAAATCTAAGAGCAGGATCGACGAAATTGGTTCAATTGCCATTCGGTCCCTCGGCTTGTCGTGTTTCCCCCATCAAATTGACCCTTTTTTTTTTTTTTTCAATCAATTAAGGCCTCTAACTTTATTAAGTTTCCTTAATTTGTTCGCCATGCCTTAAGTTTCTGAGCGCTATCGCTAATGTGGGTGCAGAAAGAAACTTCAGGGGTCGGATTATAAGTTGGGGCGTATAATACGATTGTCTTTGAAAGGATTTTGTCCCAGATAATTTCCGTTGGATACGAGATATTATAATTATTGTATAAATGTACTAATATGAATTCGGACCATGGAAAATGGTGGGTCTCATCTAAATCATCACTTTGGTTTGATAGTCTAGATTCAGTTTAGCCGAGAGATGAGGCAACAAATTATGAGAAACAAAGTAAAATAATTACTAATACTACACTTTTTGCCTATTAAGATAGGGATAGTTGTTTTGCGATAGGTCCTTGGGATTTGAGCAATGCCCGGGGTATTGAGATTGATTCAATTAAGTCGATATATTGAGAGGTGTATTAAGAGTGATGTGGTAGATCGTAAATGAACATTTAAATAAGCGAGTCATGGTCAACACCCAATAACAGTTTGTCATATTATTTGAAAGCCAATTGCGCAATCCTGTCATGACGAGATATCATTTGTCCCGAAGATTTCTTAATATAAACTTATGCACGTGGAAAAGATAGATAGTTAAGGTTAAATGTGTACACATGTCATGTGAAATTTTTGGTAATTATAGCATGGACAACATAGGAATGTTGGACCATAATACAGGGACCGGTGGTAAGGAACACTTCAAAAGCTGCTCAATTGCTCAAACGATTTTGAGGGTGAAAATCAAAAGATGGGCCAGAAGAAGTGCATGGCTAGGGTTTGATGCATAGGCAACTTGACCAACTTTCATCCACAATAGTGATGCAACTCGTGGGACTTAGACAACGACAAGGAAAGGAAACGAAAACAGAAAGTGAGGAGATTTATGGATATGAACAAGTCTGAATCACAAAACCAAATGCCACTAACTGCAAGTTGAAACTTGATCAAAAGCTCTCAATCGACTACTTCACTTCGCCGTCATTGACTTAACCTGGATGCTGCCGGCGACTATCGACCGCAGCGTCGCTGACTTTGTGGTGACTGGATTCACTACCATGAACGGCGAGTCTAGAGATCGCTGCTGAAAGAGAGAGGAAAAGAAGATGGGAATTACATTTTAACTTTTACCAGGAGATGTGTCCAAAATCTCAGTGATTAGGGATCGGATTCACAATCAAAACAATGGTCAGTGAAGGAGATGAAGGGGCTAACTTTCGAGTTAAGAAGCAAATTCAGGTCAAAGCTACTTAATTACCTCATCTTCCTGCACAAACGGTGCTCGAAACTGGAATTGTTCAAAGCTGCTGCATTTTTCATGAGAACCGTTCAACATAACACCAGGGCCAGGAAAATCACAATGCTCCAGTTCCCTATTGCCTTTGGAGTACCTAAAGTTTTACAAAAGGAAGAATTCGACGACGATGGAAATTTGAGCGCGGCATTCTGGAAGACGCTCGTTAGACAGACTATCCTCTGGTTAATATCGAGTGCATGACCACACTGAGTTCCAAACAATTCCTGTTTCGGACATAAATCTCGTACTGAGCAATGTGTTTCTGATGCAGGCATACACCTATTTCTCCACGACAACATCTCGAGGCATCTCGTATCTGCGTGGACTTCTATGATCAAGACGATGAAGCTAAAGATCAGTGAAACGAACGTTCCTGATCAGATGGGAATGGCCTTCAGCTTCTGACTTTAAAAGGGTTGGTTGCTTTGACAATGAAATGGCCATCGATTTCGATCAAAGCAAGCACGGTTATTCAGTCGAAAACCTCCACAGATTAATGCTGGAATGATAAAACCGGACCTTGTTCCAAACTAGGGAAAATTCAAATGAAATCAAGGAGAGAAATTATCCATGCAAGGACAGGTGACAGTATGAAAAGTTGAAATGTAAGACAAGGAAAACAAGGAAACTGTGCAGCATCCTTGTTTCAAACCCCATTTGGTTTGATCTTCCTGAAGGCTGTTCATGTCAGTCGTCGAAATCCTCGACTTCTCTCCAGTCGCATATCCCATGTTAAGCACAAGGTGCGCCTATTCCGGTTTCTCTCGTCCCTTGCTGTTTCGACCATTTAGTGATCGCCATACCAAGCAGTCGATTTACGAAATTGGCATTCATCAAAACACCTGCATATCAGAGGACAGGACACTGCTTCTTGAAATCTTCTTCAGCATCATGCCCTCGTCGCCATCATCGAGAAGTTGAAAGAGTATCTTAGTCTTTCAGATAGCACGAAAGCGCTCCAAACGACTCTTACCATTTCCAAACTCGTTTCTCTGCATAAACTCGATTCGATACGGAGAGAACTTGCACTTGTACCCTTATCAGAAAACCCTTTTAGTTTTTGTTTTACCAGTTCTAAATGGCTTCATCAATTACTGACTTCCCTTCTGAATACTGCCTATTAATTACTCTTCACCTAATCTCGATTCTTGGAAAGCAAGATAGATGATTTATGCTTTCTTTTGCATGGTTATTGCCATGACCAGGGCAATGCTTATGTTATGATCCTTGTAGACATCGTACTTTCTGTAATATCTCTTGCGATCGGTATCATCTTTCGTATTTTGCACCACTTTACAGAGCAGTGTAAAGAAAGAATTGTTAAAAAAAACGAGGCGAGACAAACAGTTCATTAGCGACTCATTCGGATCAAGAAAAATTATTTACCGAAGATCTTGAAAAATTGTCAAGAAACTGAAAAAGAATATATGGATTGACGATGAAGGGTAGCTAAGTAATTAACCCCGCTGTTGTATCTTGAAAATTCCGAATTATTCCATTAAGAGCCCCGATTAGAGGCCTTGCCCACTCCGAAGCCGGATTATCTCCGCCCAAGACGCGGAACACGATATCCTTACAACCAAACAGAGCGTCGTTTACCTCTCTCTTCCCGGGAGGACACCCCCCCTCCAAAAAAAAATTAAATAAATAAAAAAGGGAAAACGGCAGAACAGAGACGGACGGGAATTCGTAGACGGAAGAGAATCGGAATTGACCTCTTACTCGTCGCAGATCTCTCTCTCTGTCTCTGTGCGGTGGTGAAGGTGAAGCAGACATGGCGGACGACAAGCAATCGACGTCGATTCCGTTGACCGAGCACTCGAGCCACAGCAAGAGCAGCGGCGGAGGGAGTAATTCCTCTCTGCAAGACCCCGAGGACATCGACAAGTCTCCCCCGAGCTCCCCTAATTCCTCCACTCGCAAGGTGATTCCACTCGATTCTTCTCCTGAGGAGTCCTTCTTTTGATCCTTGAATCGGGTAGGTTCGCGTGAAGTCGGTATGTGTTGCTTGGAAGAGTTCCTCTATGAGCTAACTGTAGATTTGAACTCGGAGGTGGTAATTTAGCAGTTTGGTGTGCGTAGGTAAGTTGATGTTTCGCTAGAATTCGGTATAGAACTCGTTTTGCAGTTTATTGTGATTGTGACGGAGCTTGGAGCTTAAAATTGAACTCTGTCTAAGCTTGAAGTGATCAGTAGGTAGGTTCGTCCGCGTCTTGAACCCATGGAACTTTCTGTTGTCTTGAAGAAACTAAAATTCGCGCTATGTGCACCATAAATTAGATGAATACTGTTGATAAGTTATTCCTCGAGTAAGGGGTAAAGGAGGGTTGTTGCTGTTCCTTGGCAATGCTGGTATCCTGATTGCGATTAATGGAATTGGAGCATTTTCCCTTTGCAAGGTAAAGGCTGTCAACCTGTGTAGCACAATGACTCTGTATGCCATTGACTGCCTCCATAAAGATAACAGAAAGAAAAACAGTGTCATTTCTTGATCAGTTTTGGTGAAGTTATATTTTCTGTACAAAACACGGTCTTTTATTTCTGAAGAGTTAATCGTGGGTTATGTGTCATTTTTGCTTAATTCCGGCTGCAATAGTCCAGTTTGATTGAGTACATTGTATTAGATTCCGTCCCTGCAGATAAAACTTGGATGACTTTTTTCAATTTACATTGTCACGTGTTTTGTGCTGCAGGCTTGCTATGCTGTCCTTCAGAGTTGGGTCTCAAAGAAGTTCATGACTGGATGGTAATATGGTGAAAAGGATGTTGTAGGACAATAATTCCTGCCATGTAACTTCCTTGAGATAACCTTTTGGTTTTTTGGAATTGCAGCGTTGTTCTCTTTCCGGTTGCTTTCACATTTTTTATCACTTGGTGGTTTATTCAGTTTGTAGATGGGTTTTTCAGTCCAATTTATGAAAGACTTGGCATTGACATATTTGGTGAGATTCCACACCTCTTGTATAAGCTCTTGCTGTTGAAAGTTGAGCGACTTGATTACTTCTTATGCTCAAGCATGTCATATTATATGTTGACATGATGTTCGTATTATGATGCACATGGGCAATTAATCGTTGTAATGGTTGGAATGCTGTAGTAAGTAGCTAGAATACTTCACATGTAATGATTCCTTCACTGTATACCTTGCGCAAATAACTAAATCTTGTAAATATGAAGTATTCGAATGAGCCAGACTGGAAAATCTGGAAGTTAATTGACATGGTCCATAAATAAAACTTCTTAAGTTTGTAGAGGCTGTTTCTTTGAGTATCTTGCTTCACGGATTCAGTGAAGATGCTGTATTCTGACTCTCCACATTTATACTCTGCCTATAGTTCCAATCCAGTACGAGTTACATGTCTGAATTGTGATCGGAAGTTTACAGACCTTATTAAGTTTAAGAGTGCACAATCCAGAATAAGCTAGCACCATAAGATTTGCCTTGCTGCATTTAAGTTGCATGGGGATATGCTGGGGTATATATCACCAATTCTTAGTGGATTTGTGCACCCAAATCGAGAACAGTAAGGGGTTATACCCAGTGTCATTGTCAAGTTATGGACTGACTGCACGAACTACAGACAACTCTTCAATGACATCATGTAGGAGGGGTCTTTGTACTTTGTGCAATGTTCCATGACTTTGGATATAGGTCAAGGGTGTTAAAGTACTTTAAGTGGGCACTTGGGTACTTCCGTAAGATATGCTCCCTGGATGAAAAAATCTCAGTGAAGATATTGTAGAAGGCAAACGCAACTTTCAAATTGTTGCCCCTTTTATTAGAGTATTGAGATTGTATGTTACACTGCAGCATGCTATGAAGTTTCGAATTCATGCCATTGTTGTTTTATTATCTAGATGGAGATGTATGAACACATGCATATGCTTTTAAATGCTTGACATTTTACTTTAGCTCATGCCATCTGAATTTTCTTCTTCTATCATTGCCACTGGATCTAGTGGATCTGTTTCCAACTCAATCACCATTTGAATTGAGGTGTAACCCGCATTTAAGCAGGGCCTTATCTTGTGCAGGCCTTGGGTTTGTGACATCGCTTATCTTTATATTCTTTGTCGGTATATTTGCCTCGTCATGGATGGGAGCCACTGTATTCTGGCTTGGAGAGTGGTTCATTAAGAGAATGCCTTTCATGAAGCACATATATTCAGCTTCTAAGCAAATTAGTGCTGCTATATCTCCAGGTAAAACCGATTTCTTTAATTTATAAATGCGTCTGGCTGTGAGGGAGGGAGGGAGGGTTTTTAATTGTCAATTTTTACGTACTTCTCTTTGGTTCCAAGTTTTAGTGCAGATCGATGAACAGTATAATAAATTCAAGTAAACTGGTACTGGTAACTTCAGAATATCACAAGCATTTTGTAATAGCTCTAGCCTGTTAGCTATGTATATACGGACAATTGTTTTTTTTTTTTTTCCTACTAGTGCCGACTTCCAACTGCAAACATGATTATTAAACTACTTGATCTCTTATGATTATGTGAAGTGTCAAAATACTGTAATATTGGTGTTGTGGACTGATAATTAGCTGGGTATGACCTTATTTTTTATGTTTGTGCCATTAGACTGTATTTCTTTCTTTTGGAGAGACCATTAAACTGCAATAAGTCCACCTTTTTTTTGTTACAGACCAAAATACAACAGCCTTTAAGGAGGTCGCAATCATTCGTCATCCTCGTCTTGGTGAATATGCATTTGGTTTCATAACATCGTCTGTTGTCCTCCAGGTAAAGTGCAGCATAAATTTGTAAGATGTCTAATTCTGGGGTTGCGATTTGAATGTTCTTCGGAACAGCATGTCTGCTTTTTATTTTCATGTAGTCTCTACACTTTTGGCAATGATATTCTCTCTATGGGGACTCGATGGATCTGGATTTGTTCCTGGCTATGCTATCAAACGGAAATATGTTTGTGTCTTGGCTTGTAGTTTTAGATAATTCAAAAGGATACTGATCAAATCAAGGCATAAGAGAAAAGAGAAAAGGGCTTCCAGAGATGAGATTTTTCAAATCAGTTAAAGTGCTACTCAGAGAAAATTTCTGCTGAATCATCTACCATCGTTTAGCAAGCATCTGAGTGATTTCGCCGTAACTTTTTATGGACTGAGATGAGGAAAACAGGAATTTCTAATTAATGTTTCCACTTGAGAAGAATTTTTCTTGGAATGGCATCTTTTATATCATTAAAAGCATTGGCTGATAATTGGAGCCTCAAAGGGATGCATGTGTCAATATCGGATGGTACTTACTCTTTACACGTATGTTGGCTGCTGGAGAACCAGATGAATGTGACGCGAGTCATTAGGAAGATGTTATATAGTGGAGCCAGATCTGTTAATGTATTGTAATTTTCTGTGAAAGGGGAAAAAGAGGGATGTGGTCACTAAACCACCATCAGCATAAATAGACGGAGTTTCCTCTTCCAGGGAACTTAGGCATGGTGCAGTCACTTTCTCAGTTAATGACATTGATGTGATATTTGTTGTTCACGGTGAATCTTTGGAAATTCCACTATACTTAACGCATGCAAGTAAGATAGATCCAATTACTTTTTCATGATTTCTTCTGGTCTATCGTACTTCAGTTTTATACTGCTAAAGAAAGAAAGAGGTCAACTGACCATCTTCAGTAGCCTTTCCTTGGCAGATTTTGGACTAAATTTATTCAAATGCCGAACTGGTGATAGGAATTGTCTTCCAACTGTATGAGCTTGTTGTACTGTTCATAAAGGCTACGTTTCTGAACAATTTCTGGGCACCTTTAATAGTTAACTGTTTCTAGTCATTAATGTGATTGTTGGATGTTCAATTGCAGAGAGATGATGGGGATGAGGAGTTATGCAGTGTTTACGTTCCTACCAATCATCTCTACATTGGCGATATATTTTTGGTGAATTCTAAAGAGATAATAAGACCTAACTTGTCTATTCGTGAAGGCATAGGTAAGTCGTTCCTCTTGCATGTTACTAACACGAGGCGCTTTGACAATGGCCTTTCTGCTCCACATTTTGCGCAACAAGATTGTCCCCGTTCATGCTTTTTCTTCCACTTTGTCATCTTGTGCAAAAGTTAATGCAAAGAGAAATGTTAGTGGAAAGAAATAGTGACCCTTGAGTTTGGTCTAGGTCCCATTGGGTTTTTAAGTTGTCCAGATTGCGTCCTGAATTTGGTGCTTGTGAATTGGTTACTCGGGATAACTTCTGCCGGTGATTAATAAGATAGCTCTTGTGGTTGTATAGTTCATACGAGCTTGGTGCTAAAATATATTGGTTGAATGGTATGGAAATTGGAATGACATCAGGGTTATGCAAGAGTTAGCAGTTCAAGATCTCTCTTGTAGAAAGTGGTGCACAGTTTAATATCCTGTCAGGGACTAGCATTATATTACATGAACGGTTATTTCCTTCTACTAATTGCAGAAATTATTGTCTCGGTTGGCATGACAATGCCGCAAGTGATATCTCCCATAGAAAGAGTTCCCTATCAGAGCAACAGGATCCCTCTCAACAGAATGATGTGAATATGAAGGCAGAAATGTTGCTGATCCCGCATTTTTCAATCATCTGAAGACGGAAGTATACTTATTCTTCAGCTTTTTAGTCTTTGTATTTTCGAAATGTCCATGCTGTTAATGAATTGAAAGGCTGGCTTCAGTCCGGTGATTAGAGAAGTACCTCAAGTGGTGATGATATGATATCATGTTCCCCTGGCACTGGTGTCGAGGATAGTGGATCTCGTCCATGTGGTGTCTACAAGTAGTTCTGGGAATGGGGTAGAAGTGCCCTTTGGCAATCTGAAATCTAAAGATGCTGTGATCTTTTTGTGAGTCTTTTATTTTCTGTTAGGCCACTGTCTACACTACACATACCTCTTTTTGTTGTACCATAGTTTTCAGTGTAAGAAAGTGGGAATTCTCTTTCGCTCTCTCTCTCTCTCTCTCTCAAGTATCCAGTGGCATCTCTAGAGATTTATTTCCAGGCAATATTCATTGTCGACTTCCAGACGATCTTCCTTGAAATGAAAAAGATGGAAGGTGCTTGTACATGTTTATCGTATTTGCACCTCAAATCCAACAATAAGTTGGAGAATGGGAGTGAGGAAAGCTCTCGCCCGCCTACAGCTGAAGTTTGACAAATGCATTCAAGCGCGCGTCGTGTGTGCACCTTTACAGGGAGGTGACACAGTCTTCTAGACACAGTTAGGATATTTTTAGAAGCTTGGAGTGGAGATATGTTTAAGTTCACTTAATTAGTTGCAGCATTGGACACCGTCTCAACAGACTGGCTTCTCCGACGTGGAGCGTATGACATTGTTGACGTCTTTCATGCAGTATAATTAATCTTCTTTCCCAGAAAAGGCATGCTTGGATTCTGCTGGTGCTTCAGTAGCAACCAGAGCACCAAGTCGTGACCATTCTGACCGAGGGGTGGGCTCGTGCAGTTTCTCACTTCTAGACCGGGACATTAACCACTTAAATTGTGGCTTCAAGTGAGCCTTTTGATGATTCATTTTCCATCCACATGGTGAAGTACAGAGACCTTAAACTCAGGAGTCAGCCACAAAAACACTTCTTTAGCTTCAGGAACAGGTTTCATCTTTTGCAGATATGCATTGGATCAAAACATCGATTTAGACTACCAATAGTTAGCTTCTTTTAGTCATGCTGGCTGAGATCTTACCACACGGATGAAGCACTGAGGTTTTATCATAGTGACGGTCTTCTATCTGTCACCATTGCCTTCCATTTGCTTTCTCTTGATTCCATTCAAGGGTTTCTTTCATGGTTTCAGTCTTCAAACGCTTAGCCCCACCTATCCGGAGATGATATGTCCTCCACTCTCAGACTCCAAAGACGAAAAAACATGGAAAGGGAAGTCTCTTTCCATCTGATATTTAGATGTTAAAACATATCGATCGCAAGGATAAACAAATGTAATCCCCCCTGCAAATCGGCTCGATACAATGTAACTCTGCTCTTTATGCATAGCCAAGCAGAAAAATCCTTTTGCGTCATAACCTCTTTAGGGTTTGACCTCGCAAACCATTCCAAAATGCAGCAGCATTGATCACTTTCTTACCTGGAAGTTGAACTTCCAATACCTGGTCATGTAAGAAAAGTGACAAAATCATCTTTTTGCAAGATTTCTCCAAAAATATCTAGAAGACAAAATGCCAATGTCCTCAGAAAAGAAAACTTATTACTTTCTACAAAACCCAATAGCGATAAAAGCATTGGGCTCTAAGGACAACCCATATAAATTGCAATCGACCAAATTCTAAAATAAATTTTGATTGGAAGGAACAAGCATACCTCCAGTGCCGTGCCACCTCCACAAGGAACTAATAAAGCACCCTTGGCGAAATTTATGCTATCCCCTTCACCAACTTCACTTCTGATCTCACTGCATACCCTCGTAGTGATGATTTTAAGCTCTACGACATTCTGCTGAACATTCTCTTTGTCCATCACGGCAAACTTGGCTCGGGTTCCTGGCCAACCTGCAAATGCACGGACCTAAAATGGTTGTATGTCATTCCACACGGTCCAACTCAGGGAAGAAAGAACCACTCACTTTATTATGAAGGGCCACAGCCTCCTCATTGAAGCATAGCCATGACTCCTCAGGGGTTATCTGTGAGAAGCAGGAGAAGCTATTAAAGACGCTAACCTAAAGTTTCAAAGGGTTACTGGAATTAAGAAATTGCCAACTCAATCTATCACAGCCTGTTCTGGCACTTATTACGTAAGAAGAGTAGTACCTTAGGAGCTAAGGTGGCTTTAGTCTCATCTTGTGGCTTGGCTTTTGCTTGAGCAGAGCCATCAAGTAAAGAGGGAAGTTCACGGATCAAAAGCTTAGATCCTGTAAATAAAGAATATCTTCGTCAATAGGTAATTGTGCATATAACAAGTGGACATCACTGTCCGAATGAAGAATTTAGATACAACAACTGAATGGAGAACACAACTTCACATGTGAACAAGATCATACACTGCAATGATACTAAGTTCAGATGTTATCTTTCCTCCTAATTAATTGGATCCTCCAAGGCCATCGAAAAGTATTGACAGTACCAAAATAAACATGAATCTACCATGCTGATAACAATAAATGTTACGGCAAAGATGAAGGATAACGTGTAAAATTAGAACCAAGAAACAAATAGCCATTCTATTGCTAGATTCCAGCTTTACAGTATATAAATGTCATAACATCGTCTGGAACGTTGTTTTCCCATTGGCAATGAATAGAAACAAAACTCCACAAATTCAGCCTACCAATAGACCAAAAAAGCATTAGAGAATTGGCACACCTTCAGAGAACAACAGGTCAAGTAAATCTGGCCCCTGCAACAAAACCAGCTTAAGAATGACAAATTTGATCCCAGTGAAGCTAACAAGCATGTAATTGACTCTGGAACTATTTTGTGAGTGTGTGGATTGGGGGGATTTGTTAGTCAATGTCGGTACATAGAAAAAAATTCAATTATTCAATTTATCGAGCAATCATACGAGAAAATCATTTCATCAAACAAAATTATGAGAAACCCGTTCACCAAACAATTGCACCTGTCTTGCCTATAGGTGAAATTGAGTCAAGCTACTCATGAGTTACTCAGGCTATCTCATAAACTACTCAGGCTTGAGTCAATCTATTCGAGTACAAGTAGCTTCAGCAATGAATTGAGTTCAGCTCAAACTGAAAAGTACTTAACTAAAGTAGAAAATCTAGTAGTAAAGTTTTCGTATAATTTGATCATAGAGAGTAATCCATCGAAACAAATGATACTTTCAAAACCGAAGCTTGAGCTCCAGCTAGGTTAAGACTGAACTTTACTTTTCATAATTACATTGAGTCTAGTTTAGCTCAAATTCATGATACATTTTAACAAGTATAACTCAAGTTTAAAGAAGCAAGCTCCATCAACTCAAGTTGAGTAGGAGTCTGGAATAATCACGTCGAGTCACTAGAGTCAGCTTGATTACACCCCTAGTCCTGCCCAACATGTTTTGTGCCAACTAGAATGCTTGCTATGGAAGAGCAGATAAAGGAAAAAACCTAACTATCTGCTCTGGAAACACTAATGGAACAAGTTACGGCAAAATCAATTGAGAAAACAATCCATATCTGCATATTCTCTACCAAGAACTCTCACTACCTTAATTCGATCATCAACTTCCCATCGCCGACTGGCAATCACGGGTCCTGAATCCAAAGCACGGACAGTGAATGCTAATGATACTCCGGTTTCCTTGACACCATCCTGATACATAACTCCACAAATGAGAATATCCTCATTTAAACACATCTTTTGCAAGCATATGTTAACTTAAGCCTGCCTGAATTGCTCTTTGAACTGGAGCAGCGCCACGGTACAATGGTAGTAGGCTTGGGTGTATATTAACAGTCCCTGCAGATAAGTAAACCGATCAAATGTTATTCATGCAGACTCGTGACACAAGAAGATCAATCATTGGTAAATCACATGATCTGGAAGATAAATATGCAGATCATAATAAGAAGCTGGCACTGCATGTGACTAACCCACTGGAGGAATTTTAAGAAACTTGCTCGGTAGAATATTTCCATATGCTGCAGTGATGCAAATATCAGGATTTAATGCTCTTAAAGTATACAGAAAGGAGTCCTGAAAGAAAAGCAAATAGAAAATCTTAGGCTTATCGAAAGTTTGTGCATTCTTTCCAATGTCAAACTTTCTAGAGCACTATCCAAGCAACGAAGAACTATTGGAGGCATTTGACTGAAAAAAATGTCAAAGTGGTAGATAAATCAAATGCATTATCAACGACTTATCAGTAACTAATATTTCCAGTGAACTAAGTACTGAGCAACCGAAAAGACGACAAAGATAAGTAGAGTTTGTCTCCATTAAGATGCAAGGGCAAACCATCAGATAACCTCTCTGACAGTTCCAATAGTTGTACATAAAGAAGAAGAGTAACAAGCACGTCAAAACTGGGAGGGACGAGAAGGAACCACTTAGATTATTTAAGTAGCTACACAGCTAGTTGCAATCAAAACAAGTAGCTCCACTTGTATAGAAAAATATAAATGAGAAGTCCAAGCTCCGTGCAAGCTCAACTAACTAGAATACTTCTGCTAAAGACAGCGAATAAAACCAAAATCGCTGAAACTGCAAAAAAGAAAAGCAAAGGAGATAGAAAAGAAGGCACTTGATCTTCATTACCTCTCCTGCTCGTTCTGGTGTGAGAATAAGTTCGGGGGAGAATCCCCTGTCGAGTGCATATTGTGCCACCGGAGACGGCAGGATCTTTTTTCCCCTGTCCCTTCTAGCCGGTGGTTGGGTAACTATTGCTGCAACCTAAATCACACCGTATCAGCAAAGCGTCACCAATGCCCGAGGTCGAAATCAGGCCATACTAATCAACAAATCCAACCATTTGCCCCCTACTGTCGTGGGCTGACCATAATCTCTCCACACAACCCAACATTTGTCAACACAACAATCACATTTATCTTCAGCTCAACATGAAATTTCAACAGCACTCATCAACAGTGTCAGATGCATTAATTGCACAAGTATCACACAGAAAGTACACCTAAAAAAAACGAGCGACCTTGCAAAACCGGGTAAAGCAATGAACGGGAACAGCACACAGAGCTCAGCGGATCAACGAAAGAGACCATAACACAACGAGGTTGGAGGCATTACCTCAAACGGGGAGTCTTGGGAGCTCGAGGCGTTGAAGAGGGCGTCAAGAACAGTGGCAGAGACCTGCCCAGTTGCGTAAAGGAAGGACCTTTAAAGACTACATCATGCGGATTCTCATAGGAACGAACTGATACGAGTAAATACACGCGCAACTAGAGAGAGAGAGAGGGCCTGAGGAGAGCCGAGGAAGACGAGGGGCTTCTTCTTAGCAGTAGGAGTAGATGTCGAAGAAGAGGTGGAGGGAGAGACGGCGGTGCTGAAGCAGCAGAAACGACGTAGCATCATTGCAGACGCCGAACCCATTTGCCCTCCTCAACTCTGGACCCTCCTGCCTATCTACTCACCACCGCCATCTTCATAGATAGGCGAGGCGAGGCGAGGCGAGGCGAAGAATTCTTCCTTTTTCCTTTTCCGGATGTCTTAGCAAATGATATTATTTACTCCCCAAAAAGAAAAAAGAAAAAAAAAATTACTGAATTAAGTGATGAAAATAGCTAATTACCGATACAACACAATTGATTTAGCTTTTTAATACAGAAAGTAACCTCTCTCGTTACCCACAAACAAGTAACTTTTCATAGTAGAATTTATTTTATTTCTTTTCAAATTTGATTAGTGAGTTTTGTAAAAGGATAAGTAATTTTCACTCACGAGAATGGTCTTAGCAATACACAAATTCGGAAATTGTAATTGCGCTTCTTCGGGTTCAGGAGCAAGAAATTTAGTTTGACCCTCCCATAATATTTTTACTTCTCAAACATTTGTCGGTAACTTCATCATGTGATGAGTATTCTTGGTAAAAAAAAAAAAACATTTAACTAGTTATCTTTAATATTAACAAAATATGATAACTTGGCAATACAATTAGTAAATTGTGTGCGACTAGTTACTTACTAATTTGTCTGATTATAATTACACGTGATTAGTAACTAAATCAGCCAATTTGTATTACGTGAAATGACACCAACAATTCGCCTTTTTTTTTTTTGCCCGAAATTCAAAACCAACTCTCTTTTTTTGTAACATCTCTGCTTTCTAAAAAGCGTCCCAATTAGTACGTCGGTTAAATTTGACCCCGCCGGAGCATTAAGCTGGTAGCCGAAAAGATACGGTGGCAACTTGAGATCGCGCTCTTATTGTTACAAAAATTTCAATAAAAGGTCACAAAAAAAAATAAAAATGGAAAGGGGCACTCGGCGGTTGCAGTACCGCCGCCGCCCGGATGGTCCTGCCCACTCAACAGCGAACACTGTCGTGGTGGTCGTCACGTCTATAAAAGGATACCACCGAGATCTTGATCTCGATCTTGTCTGCGAGGCAGCCATTGCGACGGTGGTCCCGACTCCAGCAAAGACATGCAGAAAAGAGGGGAGGGTACCGATCCGGCACCACCACTGCGATGGTGGTCGGGCACATTTTCTAGTGACCCGGTGAAATGAATCCGCTTAAGTGGCCAAGTCAATCAGCCTAAATGGCCAAGGCATGTGCCAGAATTGCCCTAAGCAGAAACCTATGCATCATCACTTCTGATAGATGTAAGTAATCAAACGCCAAAACATAGCTCAATAACAATCTGCCTCACAGATCTTCAAATGAAACCTAATTGCTTCCCATTTCATTCACGGTAGCACACAGAGCTAATAATCATTTGAGAGAGAGACATAGGCGCCGACACCAATACAAAGGCAAGGCAAAGTAAAATGTAATGTTTAACCAGCCGATGCGACAACCATCTGCTAGCTCGAAGCAGTATATTACACAAACTTCACAAATCCTAATCTTCTTCATCGTGGATCGGTCTTATCTATCTTGAGAATTTAGAGCGGCTCCGTTGAGCTGTTGGGGGTAATTTCTCTGATGGACCACAAGGAAGCTTTTGTCCAGTTTCCTGCTCAATTCTGCGCTTGAGCTCCCTCAGAATACGAATTTGACCCAGCTTCTCAGGGGAGAGTTTATCCCAGTAGATTCCTATGAAAGAAGCAGCCTCTCTTAGCAAGTACAACTATATCACAAAAGATCAGGTACCCGGTTATGCCAGAGAGAGAGAAAGATGACGGATTTGAAGGAGATATTGTTGTTTCACTAACCTTGGGGCTTTGGAATGGAAGTGTTAGTGAAAATGACCTGTGTGGGAGTGCATATCACATCCACAGGGACATCGTGGATTAACAATTTCTCCGCTGGAATGTCATCCACCAATTGACAGTCATGCACTACAAGAGCACATTCACCAATTTTGTGGTATGGTCAGCAAATAAATACTGCTGTGGAAATTGATAATGGAATGGTTAGAGCATACTTATGTTGATGTATGCTGCACCAGTACTAAAACACAAAGGCTTGAGACATCCTTCATTAAACAGATGCCCCCTTAAAATGTCGAAACTCAAGACACATTGCCAATAAGCGAGACTTGTCTTCAATTTCTCTTCAAATGACAAAGCAGAAAACCCATACCAAATATATAGAAAAACAAAAAACTGTTCTTGCTTCCGAACAAGAATCCTGGAGTTCACTCATGACGACAGTACCAGACAATAAGAAACATGCCATTGAATCTTCCACACTAGTTGATACCTAGATCATGTAACGATGCAGTCGTCAGGAAGAGAATTGAGAGGATAATTCCCTATGGGATAGTCAAAGGTTCACATGGACATGAGGATCTTTTCACGTCACCCGTAGATTAATCACGTGCTTGCGATTGTGGGAATATCGGTAAGTCCAGGATACTATTTTCAGCAGAATAACCTTCAGTTACTTGAACTGGGTGAAATATGGACAGAATTTATGAAACAACTCACCGGCGGTGACGACTGGTGTCGAGTCATCAATAGCTCCCATATATCGTAGCATGCCATACTCGAGTTCTGCAAACCCCTGCACGAAAATTTTAGTGAATGATTTGGAAACTCCAATAGCCTTTCAAGATTAAGTGAATAGCAAGAGATCATATCTAAACTTACCAAAAAAAAAAAGAGAGATCATATCTAAGATCTTGATTGCAGCCAGACATTTTGCTTTACCAGTATCAGGAATGCACAAGCAAAAGAAACTTCTAAAAGTGGATCCATGAGTTGCAAATATGTAGTAATGGTAGTAACAACTAACAACCGATAGTACAATTCTGTAAATTAGACAAAACCACATTAGATGCCACTAAATCTTTGCAACCCGCAATTTTAGCCAATACACACAAAACTGAAACTGATTCAGAACCCTTTGAAGCAACTGTGCTTGTTGCAGGGACAAAACACAAAAGTTGTTGCTCGCGACAGTATGTCTATAATTACCTCGCCCTTCCCAAGCCGAGCACCGGTCCTGGGGTCAACTGCAACGGAGCCAATTACAATCAGATCCACCTTCATCTTCTCATCCAATCCGATCGGCCTTCCATACTTGGCAACCCCCACAGAGGTACAAGCCTCATTGATGTTATGAGCGGCCAACATAGAGGAGTGAAGAACAGAGAAAAAACCTGTCCTCAAACGGGGTTGAGGC
The DNA here is from genome assembly GCA_029784005.1 of Lenwebbia sp. NSW1173648. Lineage (NCBI taxonomy): Eukaryota > Viridiplantae > Streptophyta > Magnoliopsida > Myrtales > Myrtaceae > Lenwebbia > Lenwebbia sp. NSW1173648. The sequence continues at coordinate 23,341,869 of JARCGZ010000009.1, read as the reverse complement.
GTTAACAACTTCTTCCCACCTGCACATGGAGGAGTACAATCTCTTACTTTTTCAGAAATTTAGCTCTGACATTGCTACACATTTTCCTTCTAAGGTTGAAACTAAACCAAATTAACTTAAGGGAACATATTAGCTGGAAAAATAAAACAAAAAAAAACTGACCAGAGAGAGTGAGGAACCTGACTTGCTTCTGGGGTGAATCCGGATTAACCTTCACACACTCTGCAACTTGAAAAATTTCCAACTCGCTTAACTGCCATAAGGCCCAAGTCAAACAAAGAGGGAAAAAAATCACTGTTCTATTCAATTTTTTCAACAGGGAATCAGTGAAGAAAATCAGTAGTTCTGCCTGAAATTCCATTACTTCTACCTAAGAGTGCATGATCACACTGGTTAATGAACAATGCCAATACTCTTACGAATGGAATGATGCTAAGATTGGCTAATGACGTTATAAGCTCTTGTTCGTTGTCGAATCTGTCTCACTTATTCAAATCCCCACGTACATAACATTACAAACCAGTCCCATTAATCATTCTTCGTTTCCCCAAGATCACTAGAAGAACAAAAATGAAACTCTTCCACCCAATAAAATTTTTTATAATCAGATAAAGTCAGCATTTTTTCACCTTGCCAGCAGCAGCTGAAGCACCGACGAAGTTGGGGATTCGGTGGTGAACGGGTCGGGGGTTCTGGGCCACGTCATGGGCCTCCATGAAATCCCACACCCTTTTTCGGATCACCCATTTCCACGCTCTCGGGTCCTCGGCTTCTTCCCGCTCCGACGTCTCCGACATCGACTCCCGAGCCTCGGCGTCGAGCCGGAGCCGCTCGGCCTCGTAGGCGGCTTCGTCGAAAGTCGCTCCCCTCTTGGCCCCGGCGCCGACTTCCAGCTTCGGCGGTTTCTTCCGGGGATTATTTCGAGAGGCGGAAGTTGACGACGACGAGAACGAGAGAGAGAGTGCGTTGTGGTTGTGGGTTCGATGCGTCACGCGCGGACAGGACTGCGCGATTCTGAATGGGGACGATAATCGGATCAAACTTGAATCCATGATCATCGGAGGTTTTATCCGATGGTCTCTTCGTTGCTCTTCGAAGGGATACCGGACAACATCTTATCTTATTAAAGAGAATGGAATGGAATAAGACTGCAGTGATCATTAGTATACTAATTATTCACTACACCATAAGATATTTATCCATCTAAAAAAAACCATAGCTTATATCGCTTAAGAGAATTAATTAATAAAAAAAATTATATTATCGCTAATAATTTAAATTATTTTTTGCCCATTCAATTTTTGTAAGTGGCTGTGGATATTTTTGTTTCGAAACAAAATAATTAGAATTAAGCTCGGTCCACTGAAGTTTGTATTATCCCGACCTTCACGAGCAATGCGTTTTTCAAATCATTACTTTTTCCGTAAAATAAAATGCAATCAAAATTTTGAGATTGTGGGTTCATTGCTGTCAGTTTTGGTACAGGAGAGGAGATATGATGGACGTGGTGTCGTTTTCCTTAAGGTGTAGAGGCAACAGTAGCTTTGTTTACAGGGCCAACTATACTTGCACTCATTTAGATAGTCAGATGACATATCTATCCTAAAGAGTGATCGATGATGACTCCGGGCTCTGTGGTTTCTAAGTGTAAGACCTCCAATTAGACAGGAGAGTAGAAGTTTTGAGATATGGAAGCCATGGGAAATTCACTCTTAGGCATATAGTGATTCTGCTAGCAAAATATTAGCTTTCGGACCCTCGATCGATGATGACTCTGGGCTCTGTGGTTTCTAAGTGTTAGACCTCCAATTAGACAGGAGAGTAGAAGTTTTGAGATATGGAAGCCATGAGAAATTCACTCTTAGGCATATAGCGATTCTGCTAGCAAAATATTAGCTTTCAGAGCCTCGATCGATGATGACTCCGGGCTCTGTGGTTTCTAAGTGTTAGACCTCCAATTAGACAGGAGAGTAGAAGTTTTGAGATATGGAAGCCATCGGAACTTCACTCTTAGGCATATAGTGATTCTGCTAGCAAAATATTAGCTGTCGCACCCTCGATCCATGGAGGATCAAGAGAGAGAGAGAGAGACATGATCTTTTCAGAGACACCAGTTCCCGTCGCAACTTTACTTTACTTATGTGTCGCGACACTTAAGAAGAAGAAGAAGATAGGTGGAGGAGGAGGAACTGAAGAAGAAGTGGCGGTGATATGAAAAAGACGATAGCAGCGAGGAGGAGGAACAGAAGCTCTCAAGAGCCTAAAACATTCTTCATAAGCTCTTTGTGCCAATTCAACATGGAAGATAAAATGAACAGGATACAACAGAAACAGCTAAACTTAGCTTGGATTTTATTAGGAATGATACAAGGAAAAAAAGGAAAACAAGTCCCCTACCCATCCTTCAAACTGAGCCTATATGCAAAGCAGGACATCTACCCATGAAAAACAAAAAAGGACCTGATAGGATCATCGGTACAAGCATCAAAAGAATGAAGATATAGAGAAAAGCAGAGGGCGTCGTTGATTATGAAGCAACCAAAATCTACATCAAAAGTCGAGACTTAGAAGACGGCCGCTCACATAAATAAAAAGACAAAACATGCCCTAACTACCACTATTTGAGCAAAAAGGTTTTGCCATGCCATGCCTCCGACCATACAGCGACCTAAATCTCCTGCAACTGTGAGAAAGAAATCCGGATTACTGACCCAGCCAGAGAGCCTGCGTGCTTACACACTAGGGCTTCGGTGGCCTGTTCCTCGTTCTCGAAGAGAACCAGGGCCTGCTTTTTGCCGTTCATCTCGAAAACCTTTGTGTTTACGATGGGGCCATGTTCTTCCAGATGTTTCGCTATCTCCTCCTCTGTCGCATCCTGAGGGAGACTAGAGAGATGAATCATCTTGGTTGGTGAGCAACAGTAGCGGTAGTTCTTCGCAGCATTACGGTTGAAGCGGTTAAGATTTGAGTTCATGTAGTCATGCGTGTCGGCGCCTTGAGTTATGCTTGGATGCTTGGAGAAGTTGACCTCCAACCGCTTCCCAAAAAGCGCAGCTCCCTATATTCTCAAAATTGGGAAGTTATAGTTAACACAAACAGAGAACATGCATGCTACACTTGATGCCAAATGGTGCAAATAATTCAACAAGTATTGCTCAGATCAATTGGCAAGCTAATCTGCATCAACTCCTATTAATTGCTGCCTGCATAACATGATAAGCAATTCTAGACGTCACATAAAAGAGTGACGCATTCTTTCCTGATATTCGCAAATTCTTTCCAAGTCTAACAGGTGATACGTTATTGAAATCCAGTGAAAGAAACGTCGATCGGATGTAACTTGGTGACTATTCCAAAATTGTTCACATTGTTTCCGTCTTCAATAGTTGAGAAGTTTTTCAAGTACAAACTAGATCTTCCCTCGAAAAGTTCGAAGGACTGACATTGCATCATATACTATGATATGAAACAGGCTATAAACATGAATGCTTTGAATTATAACGGAGCATAGCACAAAGAGAAACCATCTTCTTCCCACATACGCACGCCGACATTCAAATTTTGATAAGCTTGTCACTTGTACCTTCAAAAAGTGTACAGCCAACTCAGCCTGAAATCCATCACCCATCTCAACAAGTGCATGATCTGGTTTATTCCGCAGGAGCTTGATCCTCAAAATGTTCCCATATAAAGAGAACAAGTTGAAAAGCTTATCCTCATCTATTTTCTGAAAGGCAATATGTAGTCAAGTACAAATAATAAAAAAGTCCATCAAATTATGAACTAACAACAATGTCTTTGCAGTACTTACATCAGGATTTAAATTAGAGACGAGAACGGTACACCTGTCATTAGTTCCACTTATTCCAGGAGGCAAACCTCCTCCAAAGGCAGCTGCTATTGCAGCGGCATTAGCCATCTACAAGAAAATTGAATAAAAGAAAAATAGATTAGCAAGGGAAACACATCCATAGAAGGAATAATCAAAAGACTAGCAAAGACTAAGAGAGTATTAAAAGTTATAAAAAATATCTCAGCAATAAGAAAGTAATAAGACCGATGACTCACCTGAGGAAATGCAACTGGAACACCTATAAAAAGACAAAGAAAGAAAAAGTCAGCAAAAATGGCTAAGGGAGCAAAGAAACTACAAGCGCAACTTATTGCCAGAAACAAAGTATGTGATATGTAATAATTTAGTATAACAAACAAATGGTACAGAGATAGTTCATACCAAGAGTAATAGAGTCACCATTAAAGAACATGTAGACAAAGAACAGGATGTTATGGAAAAAAACCAACACATGAAGCATAAAGGCTAAGCCTTATTGCTCGCAAGAACATACCTGCCCGTGCTCCACCAGCTTGGAGGGCAAACATGCTTCCAGCATCCCCATACCCAGGCTATAAACATGACAAACGAGAGCATTTGATATGGAAGAGTAAACGAGAAAACAAAACCTCAGGCCGCAACTGGTAAAGCAGAAGAGCAAGAAGGTAGCATACCTGTGATGATCTACCTTTCTGTTCAGAAGGCAAATTTGGGTTTGTAAAATCCCTGCAGACAGTATGAGAATATGTTCATCAACAATACAATGCCACCTCAAACGTGAAAATTCTATCCAAAAGCTATACACTTACCTTGACCGCTCATTATTGTAGTTCACCTGTAGCTCATCAAGGCTGAATCATGAAAAGGAGATGTGATGAATTGCAACACCAGATTGGAGACAACAATAATGATAAAGAAACAAATGGATAGGCCAATAAATGCAGAAGGATGAAAAGAAAAAAGTTGGATAGGCATTCATACATACTTTGAAAACTGAATGTCCAGCTGACAGCAACCATCATAGATATTACGTCCCTAAAATGACAAAAAGCATCCGTATCCAATTAGAAGACATGACCTACTGATGATGTTCAACATAATACTCTGCTAACTAAAGAAATTTAATCAGCACCTGAAGAGAAGTTCTTGCTGAAACTGCACTCTGGCGTGATTGGTATTGAATAAGAGCTTGAAAACCTAATTACTCAAAACAGAGGAACAGACAAAAGTTAGGCTAAACAAGATTTTTGTACAAAACATTGTACCATTATCTTTGATGTCACTGCATGACTTGAACTAATCTTGAGCTCTTTGGAGCACAGAGCATAGGATATAGATGCCAAATAATTTTGCGTAGAGAATTAGGAAATACAGCGACACCAATACTCAACACCTCATGGGCAGCCCGGTGCACACGAAGCTTCCACGTTTACACGGTCCGGGGAAGGCAGAGCTCACATAAAAGCATCAGGTGGGAGGAGGAGCCCAGGTGTGTGCGTAGGCGCGTCTGCACATGTGTAGTGCGTGCACGCGCATGTGCAGACATGCACTACACATGTGCAGACGCGTGCATGCATGTGAAAGAGAGAAAGAGAGAGGGCAAGTGGGGCAGTTGGAGGAGGGGAGTGGGCTGACCGGCTGATTTTTGAAAAGTCACAATCTTCTCCACAAATCCATAAGGAGAAAACACTTGATGCAGCACCTCTACTGTTATAGGATACAGCATGTGGTGAATGGTAACCAGTAGAATCCGATTGGGCTGAATATACCAAAAACAGTTAGAAAAACGTCAGCATAAGAAGAAGAGAAGCAGTATGACAAATAGGAACGGACAGGTACTTGTAGTTACACAATATGACTTTCCATATATCTGGCAGGAGACATTTTACATGTTAAGAAATATGCTAGCCACACAAATGAGCCATTTCCTAACTACTTATCAACATGTAATGATATCAAGAGTTCACTCCTGACACCCCCTCCAATTGTTATCCTCACAGTTCTCCTGTTACTATTTTCTACTTCCTAATATCTCATCGATGTGGTCAAATCCACATCCTGTGTTTCACCTGTAAGGACCAGCATACACCGAGGGAGTGTAGAAAGAACGATGCTAGATATAGAACATTAGTGATCTCCTACGAATACATATAAATGCAAACGCAATGAAAATCAAAGCATTTATGATAGCATCTTCCTATTCTCTATTCCCTCTTCTTTCTGGACAGAATTTACTTTCAAAGCTTGAGCGGAAAAGAACGACAACTTTATTGGGTAAATATGCAATAGGCATAAACTCAAGTAAAAAGCCAAAGTCAAGTATCAAACGACACTGCATTGTCCAATCTCACTCACTCGGTTGAAGTAGCTTCCAACTCATATTATTTGATTTCAGGCATTTGAGTTCCAACAAATTTGAGAAACCACTGATGAGAAAAGGTCAAAGCACAACAAAGTACAAAGGTTGAAAGTACAACCATGGTCAAAGTATAAGAACAAACTTAGAAGGCGTATCAGTTGACTGTGAAAGCTGGAAAAAGATGTAGCTGCAACAACATTTGAGAATGAATTACCACTAGAATTATTATCATTGTGAGGTGTGTATGTTGGTGTGTAATTCTTGCACTAAAGTATTGATAAACAATGAATAAAGAACTTACCTTTGTAACAACTGTATAAAATCATTTCCACTCACCAAATACTTGTTCTAAGAAAAAGTGAAAAGACAGCCAGCCTCCGAGCCAAAACCACAAGTTGACTAGCAATTATGTTAGTCCACTAGCTGACTTCCAAATGACCTTATATGGTTTCAATTCAAGTTATAACACAGGCATCAATTGCTGTATATTGTAGATTACACTGGTAAATATACTCGAAACAATAAGCCATGCTTCACTTTTTGGCTTCTCTACTAACTAATATAGGAAAGCTCATGACTTGTCCTGACCAACTGAGCTCAGCTCAACAGCCATTGACCATTACCCGCAGAAACTTGAAAAGTTCCCTTCATTTTGTTGGTAAATTGCCAGGAATAATCCACAATCTGACGCATCGACAAATAAAAAATAGACTACTAACCTCATCTCCTCTCCCTTGAGCATTCTGATCCACTGTGGTAAGCTCTTGATGTGATGAGAATTGAACATATACATTCCTACCCCTATATTAAGAGGAATGAAGGTTGAAATAATTCAGAACACTCCTAAAAAAAAGCAGTCTGATATCCAAAGTCTTCTGCCTATTAATTCTTGTCACAGTACTTGAAGATCACAATGGCATTTGCTAAGCCACCAATTGTTTCTTATCATGATAGTACTAAGAAAAAGCCAAGTTAACTACTGCTCACAGAAACGATATCCACAAGCCTTTTACCTAATACTTGGCTGAACATTTGTGTAGAACTGCAAGGCATTAATTGCAGAAGGTATATCCTGCATTTGGAGAAGAGCCTGCACAACAACACGTTTTAACAACAATCACAAATCTCCCATCTGAATCTAACTAGAAAATAAACCATAAGAGATATCTAACAGCAGAAGACAGACCTGATTCTTTGCACGGAGCATTACAAGCTTCGTGATGACTCCAAATGGCTGAAATAGTTGAAGCAGATCATTCTGCACACAAATCAACCAATTATTAGGTAACTCTAACATTTATTACAGAAAATTTAATAATCCTCTGTTTTTTTCTGCAGGGAAGCGGGGTCTGGAAACAGCTCATCATCGATGCTGTACATCTTAAGTCATTGGAATCCCAATACGGGATCATGGATTGTCATTTCGTAAGAAACGATCCAACAGCCTACCCGAGCTTACTAACTGTTTGATTAAAATGATATTCTGAAATTACCATAGAAAAAGAGTGTAGATAAGAAGTGTGGCTCTGAAAACTTGTGTTAGGGAAAAATGATCCTGCTATGGAAGCATTAGCTCCTGGGTACCTTACAGATAAAACACAGCAAAATGAAAACAAGAAAGGGAAAGAAAATGTGTTCCCTTCCAAATTGCCGGTCGCCGTATGCCATTATTGCATTCCTTTCTACTTGTGTTAATTAAACCTTAAAAAATAAATCGTAAAACCCGTAGTTTGCACAATTTGAAAGTACAGATCATCAGATAAAACATCCAATGTACAAGGATTGTCTGGAAAATTTACCCTAAGCTATGTGTTTTCCCGCACCAGCATGGTACAGAAGGTAAAAGCTATCTCAACCTTAAGTTGTGAGCCCAGAAAGCAACTCCTTCCCTCCTTGGAAAATCATCACAGAAATGCCATATTCAATCATCTTTCTTCAACTCCGGACTTACTCGTTTGAAAGTCCCTACTTCAACGCCCAAAAGAATTTACTTAGGAGCAGAAGCTGCAAGAGAACATGTACCTCTGAAATTTCATGCCCAACGTTGCGGACGTGAATCACTTTGGATGGCTCAGTCATTTTCAGCAAACCTGGAAGAACACCATGATGAGCAGAACCACGCAATCCTCCAGCATCATACTTAATATCCTCAACAAACACACTTTCGTTCGAAAGTAACAGCTAACGCCTCACATTTTCGTATCACATGCCTAACTCGAACGACCATGAAAAACCGCATTGACAAAAGCATACACAACCAAAAACGCGCACAGTAAATTGAAAGCTCTGTTCAGGTCAGAAAGATCCCAAAATTTTCAACTTTATACTTTTCGCTTGCTAATTCTAGTCTTTAACAACAAACCCACCATAGAAACATCGCTATGAAATGCAAAGCTGAATCGAGAGCCGTCGAGAACAAGAAGAGGACTTGCCTGAGAGAGAGAGAGAGAGAGAGAGAGAGAGAGGTGAACAGAGTCAGAGTCAAGAGTGAATGGATCGACTGTTTGGGATGTTCATCATCGTTATGAATGGAGCGGAAGGAGGAGCGAAACGGAACGAGGGCCGATGTTCTGGAGTTGGAGCTAGACGATACAATGGACCTGAAAAGCCTGAAATTTTGTCTTCTTCTTGCCCTAGATAGATGACGCCAAAGCTCTACCGTCTTTTTGTTTAAGGTTCATTCTACGGACAACCCAAACCGGTACACTTATGATAAATTTAACATAAATTATTTTTTTGATCATAAAAAACCTAAATTGGTACACTTGAGACAAATTTACTCCAAATTAATACACCTATAATAAATTTACCCTTTGTTAATTTTTGTTAAATATATCCGTCAAATTTCTGAATTGGATGACACGTGGCAGTTGACGGGTGTACCAATTTGAGGATTTAATCCTCTGTTTGTCACATGTGTATCAATTTGGGATTTTTCGTGGAATTAACCAAATTTAACAGAAGGTAAAATTGTCACAGGTATACCAGTTTGGGTTTTGCGTTGTCACAAAAATTATTTTAGTGTAAATTTGTCACAGATGTACCAGTTTAGAATTTTTCCTGATCAAAAAAATATCTTGAGGTAAATTTGTCACAGATGTACCAGTTTAGGATTTTTCCTGGTAAAAAAAATAGCTTTGGGTAAATTTGTCACAAATGTACCAGCTTGGGGTTTTTTCTGGTCAAAAAAATAGTTGATGGTAAATTTGTCACAGATGTATCAGTTTAGAATTTTTCGTGATATTAACCCTTTTGTTTACGATAATTATGTACGTTCCCAAATCATCATTCCACTATTATGTCCATTCACCGGCAAATTATGCACTTTCACATTTCTTATTACCCAAAAAGGAAATCGCGCAGACCTATCAAAAGGATAAGTCAAGTTGGATTTAGGTCGAATCGAAAATGACCCGATCTAAATTGACTCATTTAACTCGTTTTGACTCATTTTCATACAATACAAATTATAGAAAATATTTTATGTTAGACTTGGGTTCACATGACTGTAAAAAGTCCCACCTGGCATCATTGGTTCATTGCCACGTTAGATCGTTTGTCCGACGTCGTCCACAAATGTTGCCACGTTTGATTTTTAACGTTTATTGTGAGCTTAAGCCTAACAGAAAAGTCTTCATTAGTTACTGGTAAAAATTTGGGATATTAGCAAGACGAGAAAAAAAGTTTGAAGCATTGATGTCATACAATGCAAAGTATAGGATTTTCTTACGAGATTACCTCATTTATCGACTAACCAATTGAAGTTGTTAATAGGTATGCTTTTTTTTCATTTAGTTTCTTAAAAAATATATTTTTTTAAAATGATCGAATGTATCACTATAAAAATAAATGAGCAAATAATATTTTAATCGTTCACGAAAATATTTAGACATAAAATGTTATCAATAATAAAAATATTTTTTTATTGACTAATTATTTCAAAAATCTTTTTAAAAATCATTTTTCAAATTACATATTTTTCGCAAAATAAATAGATTCGAGAGATGATCGACATGTTCCCACTCGAACTTAATTATAGTTCTAGCTAAAAATTGAACAGCGTCCCAAACACAATATGGATTCTCCCAAAATAGATTCCAGAACCTTTTCCGATCAAGTACGCGAGAACTCGACATGTTAATATGCACAGTTGTCATAGCCATGTTCCAAAGGGGACAAGGGGCTCCCCAAAGTTTTAAGAATCATCATTAGGACCAAAATTTTCTCAATGTAATTCAAAGAAAAAGAAAGCAGAGGCGGCCCAAGTTTAAGTACTCACCATGCAGCCCCTACACTTTTAAATACATAGTAAAAATGGCCAAAAATGATTTTCTCAAACGAACCATTACAAAAATACCACACTGAAACAAAATCTCATAAAAGGGAAATCGATGTAGGAAAAAGGATTCCATATCATAAGAGACAACCAGAAGCCCTCTCCAAGCGATCCGTGACCAGGATAGTCAGGCTTAATTATTTGCTTCATTAAGCCTTCAAGCGTCCATAATACTTCTGCTTCTCTTGCATTGTCTGGAATCGGCCATGTCCAAACTTAGAAGAGGTGTCGATGAACTTGAGCTTGATGTCCTCCAGAGCCACACGAGAGGTTTGCTTGAGCAAGGACTGTCGGAGTGTCACCACCCTTTTCTTGGGTCCGACACAGCCTCCCTTGATCATCACATAGTCATCTTTCACCAAGCCATAGTGCGGGAAGCCGCCCATTGGAGTTATGTCTTTCTCGGTCCTGGATTTAAAGACAAAGCAATGAGGCTTTAGAAGCACAAACAATAGCAAAACCTTCCTAGTTAGGCTTCGCTCCAATGAAGGATAAGAACTGCTATCCACTCAGGATAATTCATGAAAGCCTTTGATAACGAGGACTAGCAAATTTGCATTATGTTACACCAAATAAATGGATAATCTAAGGAAAACATCAAACAACAGATAAATAGCACTAGTTGAAAGCAAACACGACAAAGGTAAAGCCCACGCAGAAACCAAAGCAAAAGTTGCATCTCATAAACAGATTCTTACCTGTCAAACTCAGTAAGAGCAGTGTGGGACTCCTGACCAACCTTGCCAATTTTATAAACCTTCTTGTTCATCTCAGTGCGGTGGTGGTACCCGTTCTGACCAGCCCTTGCAACTGTGAACGAGACCCTAGCAGGATGCCACGCGCCAATACAAGCAACCTTCCTTAGACCCCTGTGAGTCTTACGAGGAAGACGCGTTACACCCCACCGGGTGACAACACCTTCGTAACCTTTACCCTTTGTCACTCCAATTATGTCAATCATCTCATCCTTCTGGAACACAGCATCAATGGGAATTTGCTTCTCAAAAAAGCCATATGCAAAGTCCACCTTTTGAGCAATAGTCCCACCATTAACCTGGATTTCCATCAAGTGTGCTTTCTTCTGCTTCAATCCCTTCATCTTTCTAATCTGTAGCAGATTAACCACAGAACACCATAAATGATATATTTAATCGGGTAACAAAATGGCCAGACTTTGAAACACTCTTAAACACAAAAATTTCAGACACAGGAGCTATGATATTGTTCTGGAGGCAAAGCAGGCCTTACCTGAGTGTGAGCCAAAACACGAACAACAGTTGCATATTTCTTAATTTTCTCAAGTTGAGCTTGGATGTTCTTCTTTCCATCTTCAGTTTCATACTGCTTTGAGTACTTGGTGAAAGCCTTCTTCTTAGACTTGCGCCAGTTCTTGTAGAACCTGCGCCTCACTTCCTCACTCAAATGCTGAGCCCACACTGTGTTCAATGAGCGAAGGCCTCGAGGGGTCTTGACATAACCCACAACACCAACCACCACCATTGGAGGGGTTTCAATAATTGTCACTGCCTCACATGTTTCCTTCTTGTGAAGCTCTGCAAAGATACAAAAGTAGAGACATAAATTCCAACAAAAGTGGCAGTTAAGGGAATCACAACTCAGAACCGGAGACACCAGGACTTAAAGAAAAATATAAATATCTAAATTTCCGTATAGGCATGATTGTGATAGTTTCTACTGACAATAAGCTTCAATCACCATCAGCAAGTGAAGAGCATGGTGCAGTACCATATGAGTATCTTTAGTTGACAAGCATCTAGCTAAATTTTAGAAATCATCTTATCATACAATCGATGAAGAAAGATCTGCCACACCACCCTCAGAACAAAATAAAAGAGAGCACATCAAGATGTGTCTCTTATCTGCTAACAGTGAGAAGATAGTTCATCAACTCTCTACAGCTAAGCTGTAATAACACCTAACAAAGAAAAAAGAAAGACGCCAGCTGAAGAAGCTGATAGGACTATATTTTCTCAACATAAAATGTTATACCAACCTGAGTGAAATTGTACAAAAACTTCACTAGTGAAGACAACATAAATATGTTGTGGTTGGTGAACTTACTATTGTTTACATAAGAAATAGCCAAATGACTTGTATATGTTATTGGCTAACTGACCACCATAACCACAACAACGTGGTGTATGCCCGATACAGGGAAGCTTGCCAGTGACCATGTGACAGCAAATATTTATGAGGAGAAGGAGCAAGTCCTAAAACTTTTTCTGAATAATAGGAAGAGTCATCAAAGAAAGCAAATGAGTTAAATTCTCACTTGATCCAGGCTTTTCGACCTCCCTGACAATATGAGTCATCCCTGCCTTGTAGCCCAAGAAGGCAGTGAGCCTGCAAGGCTTGGTAGGATCATCCTTAGGAAAAGCCTTCACTGCAGAAGTCAAAGAATAACAATATTGATTAAGGCAGAGATCGAATAACTGTAGACCAACAATGTCTAATAAGTATAATGACAAGGAAACAGCTAATGGCCTAAGGAATAAGAGTCCATAGAAACTTGAAATGCTCGAAAAGTTTGACATTATATTGAAAACTGGAAAAAAGAAGAAGACCAATAGTACCTTTCCCTCTGTGGCGGGATGCTCTCTTTCTTGGAAGAAATCCGAGTGATCCGTGCCTGGGATGCTCAAACTTCCGATGCGACATTCTTCAACTCCTAGTAATCTTTACCAAGGTTAGAATATTGAAACCAACACTTGAATGCAGTAGAAACTTGCAAATACCCTGTCTTTCCAAGGAAAAGAGGACTGACAAAGTAGCTGAAGTGAGACAAATGTCCAAGGACATGGCCTAATGAACTTAGTTCGGCGTCACATCTCTCTCGGAAAAAGCCAAACTTGAAGAAAAGACACCCATTACGATGCCACTATACTCAAAAGCACTGGCAAAAGACATGAGAAAATGCAGCGATTCACAAGCAAACAACCAGAGCAATTATAACAGAGAGCAAAAGAAATCAGGACGCTTAATCACGCATCCATAGAGACCAATGTTTCTGTACACCTACAACGGTGATTGATTCAATACGGTGCCAAAAATACAATCTCAGCCAAAGAACAATTCGTTTGCAATATCAAATTGCACCGCCATGATCCTGCCTATTACTATTCGATTCGCCTGGACGAGACCACCAGATTCATAAATTCACAGGCAAATCAATGGCCAAAATGAGAAGGGAACACGCTGATTTCAAACATCAAATGCATACTGATTGCTCGTTCAGGAACAGAGAAGCTTAAAATCTGCGGCCAAAATAGAAGTCAAAAGACAAACACTTTGAGGAAGCTAGAAAAAGCTTGAAAGTTGCACGCATTGAAGGTAGAATTTCTTCATTGTAGAGAGAGAGAGGAGAGACCTGCTGCTGCAGCGAGCTCCGACAACCTGAGGCGGTTCTGCGGCCGCTACAAGACTGGCTCAAGGGCTTATAGGGAAAGAGAACCCTAGGCAAGGCAGAGAGGTTCTGTATTTTTCCGAATTTGCGCGAATTGCCCAATATTTTCTCTAATTCGTTGAAAACCCCAGGCCTAAATGAAAATTGAAAAAAAAAAAAAAATCAACTCTCGCTGAGACTGAAATTAGGGAGTTCCTGCTCGCATGCACGTGAAGTTTAATTTTGATAGGTAAGATTGAGTTTATTAATCTAAATACTAAAGTAGAAAAACAATATTGTGACGAAGAACATTCGTGCAAGTATCAGGATATTAATCATATTGCACTTTTCGTCAATTTAGCCCTCAACATTCATACATATTCCCGCAACAAGAATTTTCTCAAGCTCAACTGCCGGCAGCTGAAGTCAAGGTTTATTAGTTGAAGCTTTGAGACTGGCACACGAAAATCTCATACTCTCTCTTCCGAACGCGAGACTCTATCAGTTCAGTCCCGCTGGATTTTCCAACTTTGGCTTTCTTGCACTTTGGATGCTATAAGTAAAATGGGTTCAAGGCAGATTTTGTGTTGCTGCTCAACTAGGCATTTATGAGATGCTGCTCTTCTGAAACAATAACAAATCACTGAGCTCTTGAGGATTTTTGGGTCTGCATATGTTCATCAATCTCTCTGAAGATGATTTGGGTTTTTTCATATATAGATCACCAGAGACTTCCATTTTTTGATAATGTCATCTTCTTCGAGAATTGTGTTGACTGTTGCAGCAGTAAATTTTTTCTTTTTCCTTTTCTTTTCAAGACAGATTAAGATTGATGACTCAATAGTTGTGTTCCCGAGGATTTCATCTTGATTCTCGAGTTACCTGTTTTGGTGTTCAGCTCTTGCAATTTCGAGTACTGGTAGGGTATGGTCTCGAAGCGCCCATGCTTCTCCGAAATTATCTGTGCATCAAGCAATCGGTTCTGCCGTGCCATTGTTGTTTTGTCTTGGAGAAGAGGATGGAAAGGTTCTGTTGTATCACATGCGCAATACTTGCAGAAGTATCGACGATGCATGCTCATCCAATCTTTTAGGTTTCGCCGTGCGGTCGCATGAGTCACATTCATTTTTGGCACTAGGTCGTGTAGCATCCGCCCGGGAGCCTTCGAATAGCGAGTGATGGACACGGATTGAAGGCAAACCAGGAAAGGAGAATATATGGAAAAGGTGGGGGGGAAAGGAAAAAAAAACAAAAGAAGAAATCCGACCTGCCGGATTCGAACCAGCGACCTAAGGATTATTCTGCGAGTAACACCACTACAGTCCTCCGCTCTACCAACTGAGCTAAGGTCGGATTTGTGAAATGCAATCGATATAGAACATACTTAAAATGTTTCAAACAACTTCTGATCCAGCTACCTCACTCCACGTACCCATTATTATAAGGGATATGTTCAAGTCCTAAATCCTAAAACTTGTCGAATTGGTGCAACCGAGTCCTTCCGTTAATTCCGTCCAACGTGGCTAACGGAAAATGTTGAAGTGGCTTTTTTTAATATTTTACATCTTCTATGTGGCGACGACGTGACTAAAACGACGTCATTTTTTAAAATATATTTTTAATTAAATTTAATTAAGAAATAAGCTAAAACTTAAATAAACAAAAAAAAGAAGAAGCAGCAGTACGATGGTGGTGAGGAAGCCCTCGCCGCCGCCCATCACCGCTGGCCCCTGGCCAGAATCTGACGACCCCCTCCGACCAGTTCCCCACCACCTTTGGCCCTTCCTAGCAGTGGTGGGTGGCGGTGGCAAGGGGTAGCCCTTGCCCCTCCTCGCCTGATTCTAGCTGTTGCTTCTTCTTTTTTCTTATTACTTCTTTTTTATTTTTAGTTTATGTTTTTTAAATATAACGACGTCGTTTTAGTCACGCCATCGCCGCGTAGGAGATAGAAAATATTAAAGAAAGTCATTCAGTATTTTTCGTTAGCCAAGTTAGACGAAATTAACAGAATGACTCGATTGCACCAATTTAACAAGTTTTAGGACTTGATTGCACTATTTGCAAGTTTTAGGGCTCAATTGCACTTTCATGATAAATTTTAGGACTTGCAATGCACATACCGTTTATTATAATACACAAGCTAAGTCTGCGTTTGGTCATATGGATTTCTTATCCACTATTTGGTGAATCGTAATAATAAAATCGAATATTTTAATATTCTATTATATACATTGTTTGGTATAAATGGCATATCAGTGTAAATGAACCTAAAAATTACACAAACGAAGATGATAAGAATTTATCACCACATCTTGCGTACTTCATTTTTATTTGTTTATTATTTTTTCTTCTCTTTTTTTTTTCATTTCTTTTTTCCCCTTCCATCATTCTCTAATAAAATTTTAGTACATAGTAAACTATACTAATATATCTAACCTACTAAAATACGTAAAATATGCAATAAATAAAAATACTAAATCTGTGTATAATATTGAATTCACATTATAAGATAGAAAGAAGTTCGAATATATAAATAGAAACAGGAATAAACTAAAAATAAATTTGAATATATTTTCGTTATTTTGAATTTTTTATAGTAGAATTCAAATATTACTTTAATTTTATTAATTTCATAAGATTTTTATTCGAGAAACATAAATCGCACATTATTAATATTAGAAATCCTATCCACCTTTATCCCACATCCCACATGGAATAATTTTATCCGTGCTATCTCCCTCTTATATCCGACTTTATCCTATCTTGAGCGAGCACCAAACACATGATAGAATAAGTTTTATTACATCCTGAATTTTATCACAACTACCAAAGTAACCTAAGAGGTCTGGGAGATTACCATAAACTACCACAAATGTCATGAAATCTTTGTCTTCATGAGAGGAGGAGGAAGAAAAAGAATTGCAAATAAAGACTGCATGATGATGGAGACGAAGCCTCCTCTGTGCAGCATCATTTCATTTTAATTAATAAAAATCTTGTGTTAGTTTTATATGCCATGTCAGATTCAATGACGGACCGAACAGACGCTAACGTAGGAGAAAAGCTATCAATATTATTATTGTTATTATTTGTCAAAGTAAAATTTCATTTATATCCGCAAAAAAAATAGAGTGAAACATCTCAGCCCAATTGCTACAACTTCAAAACAAAATAAACTCCAGATAACAAGACAAATCATCAGAACAAAGATAGAAATTGCATACTCAAAAAGCAAATCTATGGCTTTTTCAAACCAAAATGAGTGGGCGATCATCGAATCCGGCTTCAGTAATGAGCACACCGATATCTTCATTAGTTGCTACAGCTTTGCTTTTCGATGGTGCGCACTTAGGTTCGGCGTCCCCAACACCACCAGAATAAAAGGTTGAACGAGCACAGATCTGATAATGAAAGTAAAACATTCACGAAACTCTTTCGATCTCTTTTGAAACTGGACTTATATGCTAATGGAAGGGAGGGTTTGAGCTAGATCTCTCCCTCCTCTCCCCTCTTCGTTAACTAATTTAGTTCTTTATTTTTTTTCTTGCTTTCCTACAAATAGCCATTTTTCCTTCCGATCTAATATAGATCTAGAAGCTAAGTTTTCTTAGCGTATATTTTAGAAATTTCGCTTCTCTTGAATTTGGGTAGCGTAGAACAAGAAAAATTATTGGATGGACCAATTTTCTGAGGGTATGACAACCAAGCGATTGGCCTGAGTGGAAAAGTGACTCCACCATGACACCCTCCAGAAATGCAAGGTCCGTCGTTTCTTGTTCTCGGTCTAAGGCAAATATAGATTGTTTCCTAATGCATTAAGCAGAAAACTGGAACCTCTTTAAAGCGTGGATCGGCCAATTTTCGAGGATATGAAACCTAAGCGGTTAGCCCGAGTGGGGGAAGTGACTCGACCATGACATCCTCGAGAAATGCAAAGACAGTGTTCTTTCTTGTTCTCTACGAAGACGATATAAGATTGTTTCCAATACTCGGCGGCTCGATCGAACCAGGTCGCCTGCGTGAGCTGGGTCATAGAAAAGCAATTCGCAAATAGTTCCGACATGGATGTCCTTATCTTTTTTGTGTTCCGACAAGAATGGCAGCAAAAACAGAAGGGGGAAAGAGAGAGAGATGATATAAACCAGAGAAAGAAAACTCCATGGATTTCATAAAAACATAGATGACTTGATCATAAGAGCCAGAGACCAAATAACAACATATTAATATGTCGTGCCACAACTCGTGACACTCGTAAGAAAAAGTGCATGCAACGTAAAAAGTATTATTTTAACTAGGACAGACCAGCCTCTCACGCCGATGTAGAACACATACTGACGATCGAATATAAAGATTTAACGTGAATCAGAAGAGGTGGTGATGCTTCCTTCCATGAGCCTCCTCCTCTTCCCTCTCTGTCTCCTTCTTCTCGTGATGCTCGTGGAAAGCGTAGCCGCCCCCTCCCACAGCCGCCGCCGCCGCCATTTCCTCCTCCATCCTGTGCCTGCGGGCGTGCTCGGGGTCTTTCTCCGACCGGTCCTTCTCGTGCTGATTGATATGTAATAGATCCAATTACCAAAGCCCCCCCAAGAAAAAAGAAAAGCATAACTAAAGGACAATATTCAAACTACTCGTTCAAGTTAGATGGAAAAGTCCAACCAGAATTATCTCACGAAAAGAGGGGGGGAAATGTTACCAGGGCGTAAGCGCCAGCAGCGGCAGCGCCGAGTTCGTCGAACTCCTCGAGGTGCTTGTGGTGCTTCTCCTCCTTCCGGTAATCGATGCCCTCCAGGCCCGAACCCATCCCGGTCACCTGGTTGGCCTCGTTGTAGCCGCCCCCAGGGGCGCTGCCACCGTAGGTGGCAGACATCTCGTTGTAGCCGCCCCCGCCCCCGCCACTACCATAGGTGGGGGCCGTCCCTTTGTAACCGCCCCCGCCGCTACTACCGTAGGTGCCGGCCATCTCGTTGTAGCCGCCCCCGCCGCTACCGTAGGTGCCACCAGTCTCGTTGTAGCCGCCCCCGCCACTACCGTAGGTGCCGCCTGTCTCGTTGTAGCTGCCCCCGGTGACGCCGCTACCGTAGGTGGGGGCCGTCTCATTGTAGCGGCCCCCGGGGACGCCACTACTGTAGGTGGGGGCCGTCTCGGAGTAGGCAGCGTCCTCGTCGTCCTTCTCGTGGTGGAAGAGGCGGTGGTGCTGCTTACCCTCGGCCATGGTGGTGGGTAAATTGTTGGGGAAACGCGACAATTCAATCCAACCCAAAGAAAGCGAAGACAAGTTCGGAACTTCTGAGTACCAATTCGTTGCATGCGATGGAGGGGCCAAGTGGGGATGAATCCATTTATATAGTGATGTCGGGGCCTCGTTTTGGGGAGCCCAATCCAATCTCCTCCGACAACGTGGGAGGCAACGTGTACGAGATTGGACGGTCAAGATACCGTGGCGCCCGAGTCAAAGTGCTCGTGCTTTTAAGATCACAACCGAACTCGAGTTTTTTCCGACACTTGTTGCCACAACCCAAGTCTTCCTAGAAAATCTCGTAATATCTCAACTCTGATCCATACGTTACTTTCCCAACGTTACAAAGTTGCAAGGACATTTCATTTCGAAGGGGCAAGAATGATTCCGCATTTGAGTACGGCTAACAGAATCTAACGGTGGTTTCATCGTGACGATGCCTCAATCGCACGTTTCGTGTTCATGATTGTTCGTAGACTTTGGACATGAACTAGTAACGAATGATACGCAGTCGTCTAGTGCAGACATGATCCGATCGATAATGCGAGCGCAACGACGAAGCATGATGATGATTAAGCATGGTGAATTCTTCCAACCAAGTATTAACGGTTAGGTGAGTCCATGGGATTTGGTAGTTGGAGCCAAGCCTTGCGTAAAATTTAAAAGGTGATGTCGGCAGGAGCATCGATTCATGCTTGAAGGGAACCAATCCCATTACATACGCAGCGGATTACACGGAATTAACAAGCCCAAAATCATACTTGAATCACTGATCAGAGAAATGTATCACAGAACGGACATACTTCGTTTTCACGATTAAATGTACTCGTTGCAGTCCCTCGAGAGATTGTTCGTCACGGAATAAGCCGTTCACAGAGAGAAACGTTTCTTCGTTGCGTTTGGGAGAGTCAAAGAGAATACGTCGTTCGTTTCTCTTTTGTTTTCTGTATTGAATAACCTAGTGAGAAACGATGTCTCTAACAAACGTGATAATATCACGTTAGAGACTGGTAACTGCCTTTTGTAGTTATCTCACTTTTTGAAACACTAGTAACTGCCAAGCAATTGCTCGTAGAAGTTGTGGATAGGGTTAGCCCACTCATGGGCGGTTAACCCATATCCAATCAACAAAATCCATCAATGCTTCGTTAGCTGCTTCTCCTCCACGTTTTGCTTCGAAAGCGGTAAAGGTAATGTCACTGTTAATCTTTTCCCTTTGTTAAATGCTCTTGATCAACAATAGAATCCACTTTCTTTCCTTGTCATAAAATCCAAAGTATATGATAGACGGGGGAAATTACCAAAAAGGCCTAAATTTATTGCACTTATGTTAATTCAGTTCCAAACATTTTAATTTGGCCGACAATTTGATAATTTAGTATTTTCGGCCAATTGTGCCCGTAAATTGCTGACATGAACGCCAGCCGACATACGTGTCACGGCTGGCGTTGACGTGGACAAATTTTACAATTATATTAATTTTTTTATTTTTTCCTTTTCTTTTCTTTTCTCGGCGATGGCCAGCGATCGACAATAGGTGTAGCAAAGTGACCTCGCTAGGCCCACCGAGCCTCCAGCGAAGCTCACCCTTACCATAGGTCTGCAAGGGCAACTTTTGCCGGCCCTCGCTTGGCTATCCAGTGACCAACAAGAGGAAGAAGGGAAAAAAAGAAAGGGAAAAAAAGAAAAAGAAAAAGAAAAAAACTAAACTCCACAATTAAAAAATTACAGAAATTGTCCACGTCAGTGATTTCTATTTTCTATGAAATTACCAGAAAAGTCATATCCATTGTATTTATGTTAAGTCAGTCTAAATCTTTTGATAATTTTATCCAGGCTATATCTCTCTTATATCCAACTTTATCCTATCTTGAACGGATACCAAACATATAAAATGAATTTTATTATATCCTGAATTTTATCAAAGAGGTAGGGGAGATTACCATAAACCACCATGAGAGGAGGAGGAAGAAGAAGAACTGCACATAAAGTCTGCATGATGATGGAGACGAAGCCTTCTCTGCGCAGCTTTTGATTTTAATGAGTCAAAAATACGGATGGAAATCTTGTGTTAATTTTATATGCCACCTCTAACGAAGGAGACAAATTATTGGATCGGCCAATTTTCGACCATTACATCCTCGAGAAATGCAAAGACCCGTCCTTCCTTGTTACGATATTTGATTGTTTTCAATACTCAACTGCTGGATCGAACCAGGCCTTCGTGAGTTAAGGTCATAGAAAAGCAATTCGCAAATAGTTCCGACATGAATAAAGGAAGCTGCTATCTTTTGTGTTTCCCTTGCTTTAGGCCCCAAAGACGGCGGCAAAAACAGAAAGGCGGAGAGAGAGTGAATATGATAAAGGAAGCTGCTAGCCTAATAATCTCACAGTACTGTCAGTTATTTCTGATAGCCTGATAGCTTCCCTTGCTTTAGGCCCCAAAGATGGCAGCAAAAACAAAAGGGGGAAAGAGTGTGAATACGATAAAGGAAGCTGCTAGCCTGACAGTCTCACAGTACTATCAGTTATTTCTGATAGCCCGACAGTCTTTCCCTTGCTTTAGGCCCCAAAGATGGCGACAAAAACAGAAGAGGGAGAGAGAGTGAATATGATAAAGGAAGCTGCTAGCCTGACATTCTCACAGTATTATTAGTTATTTCTGATAGCCTGACAGTCTTTTCCTTGCTTTAGGCCCCATAGATGGCGGCAAAAACAGAAGGGGGAGAGAGAGTGAATATTATAAAGGAAGCTGCTAGCCTGACACCTCGATAGTACTGTCAATTATGATGATGTGTGAGTTTACAATTAAGATTGTAGAGTTCCTGACAGTACTGTCAGGAAAGCATTTTCCTATGATAAAACCTGAGAAACGAAAACTCCATGGATTTCCATTAAACATTGCTGACTTGATCATAAGAGCCAGAAACCACATACCAACATATCGAATATGTTCTGGCCACGGCTCGTAACACCCATAACAAAAGTGCATGCAACATACAGTATTATTTAACTAGGACAGCCTTACGCCGTGTGTGTATGTATATAGACACACACGATCGGATATACATCGAAAGAGAGATTCAACGTGAATCAGAAGAGATGGTGATGCTTCTTTCCATGAGCCTCCTTTTCTTCCCTCTCAGTGTCCTCCTTCTCGTGATGCTCATGGAAAGCGAAGCCACCCTCTCCGACTGCCGCGACCGCCGCTATTTCCTCCTCCACCTTGTGCTTGCCTGCGTGCTCGGGGTCTTTCTCTGACCGGTGCTTCTCGTGCTGATATACAATAGATCCAATTACCAAAGCGGCAAAAGGAAAAAAAGAAGAAGAAGAAGCGTAACTAATGGACAATAAGTTCGCACGTTATTAGACGCGATACTCGTTCAAGTTAGTTGTTTTTGTTCATCACTACGAGATGAAAAAAAGTCCAACCAGAATTATCGCCTAAAAAGAGTGGGGGAAATGTTACCAGGGCGTAAGCGCCAGTGGCGGCGGCGCCCAGCTCGCCGAGCTCCTCGAGGTGCTTGTGGTGTTTCTCCTCCTTCCGGTAATCGATGCCCCCTGGGCACGAACCCATCCCGGTCACCTCAGTGGTCTCATTGTAGCCAGCCCCGGGGACCCCGCTGGCATCAGTGGGGCCCGTCTCGGAGTAGGCAGCGTCCTCGTCGTCCTTCTTGTGGTGGAAGAGGTGGTGGTGCTGCTTCCCCTCGGCCATGGCCAGCGAAATATGACAATTCAATCCGACCAAAAGAAAGTGAAGAGAAATATGGAACTTCTGATTACTAATTCGTTTTATGCGATGGAGGGCCAAGTGAGGATGAATCGATTTATATAGCGATGTCGGGCCTCATTTTGGGGAGCCCAATCCAATCTCCTCCGACGACGTGGGAGGCAACGTGTAAAAGATTGGACGGTCAAGATTGTGCATGATGATGAAAATCAGATGGAGATAGCTTTTAAGATCACTACGAAACTCGAGTTTTATCCGACACTTGTTGCCACTTGCCACAACCCAAGTCTTCCTAAAAAGATCTTGTAATATCTAAAATCTGATTCATACATCTGACCCATAAGCTACTTTCTCAATGTTACAACGTGCTCTACGTGCTTGAGTTTCATTACAAAGTTGCAGGAAAATTTCACTTTGACTTTGCTTCATGGCCTGCTAGTATTGAAGGGGGCGGGAATGATTCGCCATTGGGTACGGCTAACTCCTGCAACAGTATGTATGAATCTTATCGTGACGGTACTTTAATCATATGTTTCGCATGCGAGCGCATACATGATTACATCGCCAGTGCGAGCGCAACGACGAAGCATTTATAAGGATGATTAAGGATGATGAAATTCTTCCATCCAAGTATTGACGGTTGGGTGTGTCCATGGGATTGGTAGTTGGAGCTAAGCCTTGTGTAAATGTAAAAGGTGATGTCGGCAAGAGCATCGATTCATGCTTTGTTAGCTGCTTCTCCCCCACGTTTTGCTCTTGATCAACAATAGAATCCACTTTCTTTCCTTGTCATAAAATCCAAAGGGTGTGATACAAAGTGAATATCATCAATAAAATCCTCACCCTATTACACTCGTACTAATTTCTTGCAATTTGCAATTTTTGCCCTCACCAGAGGTCAGCAAAGGCAACCTTCCCTGGCATTGCCGAGGCCCAGCGAGAGGAGGAAGAAGGGAAAAAAGAAAAAGAAAAAAAAATTCAAAAGTTGCAAAAAATTGTCCACGTTAGGTCAAAATTGATCGGAATGACTAAATTGACAAATCGTCAAAAGAATGTCATCCAAGGAGATTAAACCAAAGGAGAAATGAAGAACTTGTGAGAGAATAGTTGTGGAACAGAGTTCAATTTGCATCCGAAAAATGTGGATGGATGAACCTGCCCCCAACTCAAGGATTAATGTGAAGCCATTACGTGTCTATGGTAGGGTCATAATGCAATTCAACCAGACACCTGTGTGACTGACCCAAAAACACACGATCAAGTCTAATGTCCAAACAGGAGCTTGATCCGTGCTGTCTTAGCTTAGAAAACAATTGAACATGTCAGTGGGCAAATCAGTGCCATCAAGCCAGCTCAAGTAGATCTTCCCTGTCAACTTAAAATGATTCAACGATTCTCTAATCGATTCAGTGAACAATCTGCGACATCATTCTCGTTAGACAACATGTCGAGAATGCGCGGAGTCCGACCGTAGCATATACTCCAGAGCAGTCCTCCATACATTAAGCAATGGACACCAAGCTGGAACAGAAGCAGTCCCCTTTCGTGGTCATCCGATGCATGCAATTTATATGTAGAAGCATTTTGGTCTCTCTCACAATAAGAATTTAAACCAGTGCCATCTAAATGAGCTCCAAAATTGTGTTCTTTGAAAATTTCTACTGTCCTGAGCCACCCAAAATCAACAGGATCTTTTACTGCTTGCAAGTAACGACTCCCGTGAGCTAGGAAACCCCAAAGCATTTTTGTCAGAACAGCAATACAGCTCATGAAATCCCTGGATATGTTTTCAAAATCCGCATATAAAGCTTGACTCCAAAAAGGCCGCACCTGAACTTCTTTCATCAAGGAGCACCTGCAGGACTGGGGCTTGGGAACTGATGACCGTGCAGCAGTCCGCGGTTTTTCTGAAAATATACTCCACTCCGAGTTTCTGGAAAGAGATAACAAGGACTCTCCTGCAGTTACCCAAAAGGTTGCTGCAGATGCCATTAGAGAAGATTCAGAGCTAAACAGATGATGGACTGCTCCTGCAAGAAGCAGTGAGTATGCTCCACTGATTCTGCTCAACTTCAAAGTTTCAGATACAAGAGCACCTGCTTGTATCTGTGGAGCAACTAATTGACTTGAACGGATCCTATAAGCGGAAGCCAATGTTATGTAGGCATTCAAGGAGAGATGGTGCAAAGGTTGCAGAAACAACTTTTGCTTGAGTCCAGCCTTTGAAGCAAAGTCCTCATCAAGGACCCTTTCTGTAAGCAAACTCTCGAGCTTCTCGCAGCAAGACTTTGGATCGCTATCTGATAGATATTCAGATATAACATCATCCATCGATTCACTGAACCTTCTGGCAGCCTCATCCTGATAGATGCTGCAGTTGGCAGTATCTTCTCTGACATAGCCATAGGCAGCACGGAAATCCTGAAAGGTTTGGGTGGTCTCAATATCTGGAAAATTTCAATCAGTGTCCTGTTTATCAATATCTTTCATAGTGGCTGTCATGAATTTGATGCTGGCTTATCATTTACAGACCAGAATGATGTACTAAATAGTAGGTAAAATGTGGCTCTGGAAAAACATCCACAACTTCATAGATCAAAAAGCAGTTGCCGATGAATGGGGAGATATCAGAAATATTTATTGAAGGATCTTACATAATACTCACCAACAAAGATTCTTCATGAACAGATAACGTGTTATGCAACTAGCAGCAATACATCAACAAGATGAGATAAATTATCAAGAGAAATAGCTATGCTTTATTATCTACCTACAAAACATTACAACTTTGCTAAAACCATTCAGGGACATGGGCTAAGATTATAGCTTACACAAGATAGCTATTCTACAAACAAAATTCAAAGACTAGAAGAAAAACAGACACTTGAAAAAACACTAGGAAACCAAATCACTGAAACCCCATCAGCTGCAAAATTGGAGTAATGAACTTCAGCTGAACTATGAACATATTAAAAGTTAGGAAATCTGGATGGGAACAACACCATAGCATTTATAAATTGTCAACCAACCACGAACATTAGGCAGCAGTAGAGACTGGAAGATAACAAAAGCTTCCTCCGTCCCTCTATCTCATTTCTGTAGAGCTTTTCATGAAGAACTTAAACTTGCTGTTCTTCGTGTTCGGTTTACTAGAAGCTAGATCCTTGGTACTGTGTAAAACTCTACTTTGCCTCCACCATACTTATTCTTTTCTTTCTTTTTAAGAACCTAAAGGTTCCTCCATCATTACCTAGTCCTGGAAAATCATTGAAGGACTTTTAACTTTTGAGGTTCCTACCAAACAACATTTTTCTTCAACCAAAGTGAGTCTTCCCCAACTTCTAAAGAATGTATGACTTGTGAAACCCAAATGATATCAGTTAGTTGAAGCAGTTTCAGGCAGGCCATAAGGACAGGCTTGGATATGTCCCCATTTTGAGTATCTTCCCATTCCACAATTTGTGGTCACAAGTTGCAAAAACTCACATAAAAGCAGAGAGAAATAAAGAAAAGGAGAGCATAGAACACTCAGTCGAAGGATATTATTTTGAGGGAAGAGTGTTTAAGTTCCGACTTTTACCTGCAAAGCGTAATCCACATATCCTAAAGGTTCGGCGTCACATCTTATACAGGAACATTTAAATTGATACTTGGACTGTAGCTCAAAGTGCCTAGCTGCCTGGAAAAATAAAGAATAACAGTACATTATAAATGAGGTCAGGCCCCAAGCAAAAAATACGATTGAAAGCAAGAAAAGTTACATACTCCAAAGCGGTGAAATACCAAAGGGGAAGCTAGATTGGAGGAAATAGAGAGAGAAAGAGAGCACTTGGGGCTGCAAATATAGCGATTGTGGGGGTGAGAGATCGACTCCTAAGATTAGAGCATCCTAACAATTTCAATTAAAAACACTGAGTTGTTATTCTCACTATGCTTGTTTGCTTTCAGTACTAAACATGAGATGCAAGGATTGAAATCACAATAGCCATGCATATTTTCGGAATTCTTAGTTGAGAAATTAATACGGGAGGACATACTATTCACTTGATGATGCACAACACTTAAGATCCTAAGCAACAAAGTCACTAAGTCACTAACCTTCTGACAATAGTATTTGTACCACCGAACAAAACATAACTTTTTTCTCTGCAAAACTTAAAGAGAAAACTATTCCCTTAGGCATGAAAAGATCCTAAACATTATACAACTGAATCTACACACCTTAGGCTGCAATAAGTCAGTGTATGCAACAGTCACCTCCTCCCCTTTCTTAACTGCCTTGATGCTACGAACTATTATTTTCGGCCCGTAATCTGCATAATCTTGATAGAAGCTAATAATGTTTACAAATTCCAGAAAGAAAGAAATTTGACAAAACTATTACTTGTCAAATTATGTTCTTGCTACCTTTCCCAACTTCAGCGGGTCTGCAAGAAACACTGTCCATCTGCAACATCATATTCCCAATGAACACAAGTTAACAATAACCGGACCTTCATATGCAGACACACGAATATGCATTCGAGTTTTTGCGTATTTTTACTTGAGCTCGATCGCCATAAGGAACAATGCGAAGCCTCGATTCGTCTGGAGCCAGAGCACTACTCTCCGGTCCACTAAACTGAAACCGATAACAAGCATTAGCCGAGCAACTGTGATTGATCCACGAGAAGTCCGTACCATACACAGCAATGCCTAGGCCGCGACCGTCGACGTCCTGGACCTCCACCGCGTTCGTAATCGTCGCGCACAGCGCCGCCTCCTCCAAAATGGCATCGACCTCCACATCGCCGCCGCCGCCGCCGCCCAGGCCCAGCCTCCTCCTCGCCGCCGCCAGCGCCCTGGCGCCGCTCCGGATCCTCTCCAATACCTCGCCGTCGCCGGAGTTCTTGCGGGACATCAGCTTCTCGCGGTTCGTCAGAAGGCCGCCAATCCTCCAGCTCGAGGCGTCGAGGCCGAGGGCGAGGAGGCGGAGGGCTGCGCGGAGGTCGGAGGTGTCTCCGGAGGCTGCGGTGGAGGGGGAGCGGAGGAGCAGCTCCTCGGCGGAGGAGAGGCGGGGGGAGGACGCGGAGGAAGAGGAAGAGCAGCGAGAGGAGCAGTAGAGGAAGGAGTGGGACGAATCGGCGAGTGGAGATGGAGGAGGAGAGAGAGAGGAGAAGCAGGAGGCGCAGTGCGAAGGGAGGAAGGAGTCGTAGAGGGCGAGAGAGAGAGGAGCGAGCGGCGACGTGACGTCTTCGCCGATGGCGATGTCCTCCGTCGCTCTCATCGCCATTTCCATCTTCTCAAGACAGCTCTGTTTAGTCGTAACTGACTTACTGTTGAACTTTAAAGGGTGCGGTTAAGTTTACACGTAAAATTAAGAAAAAAATTATACCCCACGTGTCATGAGTTTAGTATAATAAATTACCCTTGTTAAGATTTGAGATCAAAGGCCCAAGAAACTCGTAAGGGTTGGCAACGATTAAATGCCGTCGTCGTCGAGATGCGACATCGAAGGTTGAACCGGCTCTTTAAAATGGTAATGTTCAGGACTTAACCGAGCACGAATTAAACCTTGCAAGGTAATTTTTTTGATTGAGTTACCCACTTATTAAGGTTTGGGATCAAAAGCCCAAGAAACTCGTAAGGATTTCCAACGATTAAATGCCGTCACTGACGAGATTCGTAATCAAAACTTGAACCGGCTTTTAAAAATGTTTAGGACTTAACCGAACACGAGTTAAAGTGGTTGAGACCCTGCAAGGTAAATTCTACAATCCTCTGGCAAACAGTGGTCTTAGGGACATGATGATCTTCCTACAACATGCTCTCGTCGAATGTGTATCTGAAATTCAACCTTGATCAATCTTATTACAACACAACAAGCTCAAATGAAGCCTAAGACTGTTGTTACACAAAGCAAGTGGCAAAATCAATCTTATGCCATGTTGAATAAAATGGTCAGCCAAACACCTGACAAGAATGAAATGAATGATTGAATAAAATTGGAAAAAAAAAAAAAACAATAATAACTAAGGGACAAAAAACAACAGGGAAGACATCTATCTATACACCCCAATCTCAATGTATTCAAAATCAAAAGAAAGGCCCCCTATTTACTACATGGCAAGCAGCACCACTTCTCAATTTGGAGGAAGAGCCACTGGAAAGGGTTGGGAAGCTCCTCATCGTCTGAAGACGCGCCCAGCAAGGGAAGCTCTCGGGGCAGATGCCGATGGAACGCGTTGACCGCAGCTGCCACACCGTCCTCGTTTTCTATGAGCTTCGCTATTTCTATCGCCCCAGACTTCACCTGGAAGCATTGATGTATGCAGAGAAATATTACAAGACGGCGCGACGGCAATTTTCAATCTCTGGAGAGAGTGAAACTGAGTGATCTTTTATTCTGTTTTACAATCTTCTTTTTTTCTTTCTGCAGAAGATTCAGCATGCCAATTTGTGAAAGGCAGCCTCATTAAAGAGTGACGCTCGGTTTTATTTCATTGAATTTCTGCTATTCGACTTGCTTCGGTCAGGAAAAACTGCTGAAAATGTAATTCAACAATCAAGACATGCTTCATCGCATGCATACGTAATGGAGTGAGCTCATCAAGACATCAGAATTACCTCGGGTTGAAGCATAAATCTTATGGCCTCCGAAAGATTCTCGATGCTGAGCTGGGAGATTGGTATGGGTGCAGGGCCAAGGCCTCTTTGGTGGACTCTATCGCCCCAGAAGAACTGATCTCCAAAAAAAGGAACTATGGTCGTAGGACACTGCAAATCACACTCAAGACATCAGTTATGAACGAAGCAATAAATAGACTCTCGACATTAGTTACAGATGAAGTATAAGATAGACGCTTAAAATTCTTTCGTATCAAAGAATCTGGAAGTGGCACCAAATCCTTGCCACCAGAGGATATTGCCTTATCTCTTCTTTGCGACACGCCACTTTCACAGCATATTTTTTCATTCAATCTTAAATGAAAAGAATCCAAAAGAAGCTTTATGGCATATTTGCCATTAAGCTACCAAAAGCAAAACGCGAGGCTCCAATGTGTAAATTCTTACCCCAGCTTTTAGTCCCGTAGCTGTTGTTCCTGCACCACCATGATGAACCTGCAAGTTGAGCAATATGGTTTCACCTGAATTGGGTCTTATAGGCAGGAAGAAACGATGAAAAAACTGAACTAGCAGCGATATCTTATGGAACCGCACTTCATCAGATCAAGCTGTCAGAGTTCACCAACAAAATGACTAACGACTGGGTCATCTACCCATCAGGTTCTTGCAGTGAAGGTATTGTAAAGTTCAACAAACATTCGTTCGTGTAATAGACATGTGTCGCAACTTATGAAGCTACAGTATGAAGCCAAATTGAGTACTCTCTTCTCTTCAGTAGGACAAACTCACCACAGCTGAACACTGGGGAAACAGCCAATCATGAGGGCAGTCATCCAGAAGGAAAACATTGCCTGGAACATCCAGAACTGCAAGAAACAGAGCTAATCAGAATAAATCCAGTCACCATTTATTACACACAATTAAGGAAACCCACACATATCCCGGTTCCTGACACTAATAAGACAAGATAACGAATCATGATTGAATCTGACAAGAAATCCTGTTAGGTTAACATCAGGTTCCACTACTTTTGATTAAGAATTGACGTTTTACTCCAAAAATTAGTCTAGGTAATCCAAAACCAAGTGATATCTGAGCTCTAGAGATAGAAAACTTTTGGATTTTTTTAATGTAACAATGTAAATAAAAGGATAACACGTAGAAACTGATGCAAAAGTGTTCGAAAAATCACCAATAAGAATGCTTTAAATCGAGCTCTATTTTTTGAAGCACAATAAGAGGAAAGGGGGGAGAATTAAACAGCAAGATACTTACGGGTCCCAAGATCACCCCATCCTCGACCAACTATCCCTCTTTGTCCGGTATCCGTTAATGCCTTAATTATGATATCTGTAGTTTTCTTGGGATCTTCAAGAGGCTTCACAAGTAACCAATAAAATATTTAGCATCAAACTCCAATTATACTCATCTCTGAACAGAAAACACCAAAAATTCCAGAAAACAGATTTTTCCTATAATCCAACAGCAAGAGTTTTCAGCATAATTTGGCAGAAATCAAGTCCTCAGTAGTACTTCAGACAGCAAATGCCTACCGATTCATGCATGCATTATGAATCATACATACTGGTTCATACGTGGACTCATTAGCCTATTAAGGATGGAGTTTTTGATGGATACCAGAGTATATAGTCGACTAAACAGTTACTTCAAAATCTAGAAGGCATCCCTGAGATTACTAAGCAATAGCTGGGCCAAACCCTAGCATAGGTGAAAAGAAGAAGACATTCGCATCTAGCCAACTATAAAGGTATGACTGCTCTGCAAAAGAAAACTTTCCAAACTTCCCATCAGGTATAATCAAATAAATCAAGTACGTTGCTCATATCTATACTTTTATGTACAAGCAAAAGGGTCCAACAAGAAGAAAACTTTGAAGCACAAAGAAATAGCCATACCATGCTCCCAAACCCAATATATATAGGTTTTGGTCCCTTTCGAATCCATTCAACAAATTCTTCCTGAGGTTTATACTTTGACCCGAGGTTAAGGAAACAATAGCCAACAACATCAACTAACGGCCCCCAATCTGCAGTTATTTAGGAATGATATCATGACACAAGATGTGATTCTCAAAATAACGAATTTCAAAGTACTGTTTGCAGAAATACACATCAAGGCACAAGACCCAAAATTTAATTGCTGGTGGAACAAAGAACCCAGTAGAATAACTAATTTCACACATAGCTACTACATCAAAGGAAAGTAAAAATATGACTTAAGGCAAAAAAAAAATCCAAGCTTTTCTCGACTTAAGATGTCATGAAATTTCTTAGGAAGTGATGTGTAGCAAGATAGATGATGCATACCAGAAAAATTTCCAACAGAAACATTAACTGCAAATTCATGCCATCATAAGAGCTAGTTTTACTATCCCACAAGCAATTTTTCATGATAGCTCTTATGGTTTATTGTGATTACGCCACACAAATGAAGGTACTAACTGCCACCACATGATAAGAGAAGTCGTGAAAAGTGAGGTACTTAACACAGTTAAGTTGCCAATATTTATAGTTCTCAAAGGTGAGGCTAGCGAGTGCGACACAAGAATTGCAAATTGCTAGGAATTATACAAGTTGCTTTGAAACGCAAATATATGAAGGTGCAGATAAAGTACCTAGCATCAGATTACCAAAACTTAGGAGATACCTCGATAATTTATCTAAATGGAAATATTTCACACACGGAACAAACTCCAATGACAATGGGGATGTAGCAGCATTTGGATATTCCCTGGTCAGAGGAACCAGTGAAATTTTTTAATTTCTCAAAGCAATTCTCTTAATTGGTTCAGGTGTCTTTTTTTCTTCATGTCTACTATTCCTCCCCTTACATTTTTAGAGGTTGACAATTAGTTTCTATATGGGGCCACCAGCATTTTCCAGCAGTCGCACCCCTGCCAGACACACTACCAAAAACTAACTGAACATGTGAAACACAGCAAACACCAATTCTATTACACCACTCCAAACAGCAGACTTGTTTCCCGCAGAGGAGGGAGATTTTTGTCATAAAGAAGAACAGATCGAAATATTCTGGCAACAATGTCAATGATGAGCATTCTTGGCTGACTAGGGTTCCTTACCACTCGGCTTAGGCACAAGATGAGGACTCCACATATATCCTGTTGGCAAATGAGATATCGATCCACGGTATGTACTAAAATATGCGATAGGAGGTAGCTTCAACTTCCTTTTCCTGAAGTCATTAATATAGCCTCTTATGCCCCACCATATCAGGAGATCGACGATTACATAAGAAAGCTGGATCCAGCAAAAACGATTTACTTATCAGCGCAACGAGTTGGACGCAAACTTACTAGAAAATCTATAGTCGAAATGGGTGATATCGAAAAGCATACCCAGTTACCCGCACTTTGAGGCACACGAGCCAATGGATGAGGAAATTCATATGTCGGCCTGCCTATCCAAAAGATAAGTGTAAAGAAGCATCCTTTCACAGAAAATGTAACTCATAGCTAAACAAAAATTGTAGTTGAACAAAATTTAAATTTAGCCCCAAAAATACTTAAAAGAGGATTGAAGGTAAAATGTTACTTACGTCCATGGCATGGTAAAGAAGATGTGAAGAGGTACACCAAGAGCTTCTGCGACATGTGCATGTCCTGCAAACATAACCACATGAAAAAAGTTTCACAAACCCTATCCAGGATGACAGGTCATTGTAGCTTTCCTTTTTCCTGGCTGCCCTTCCGATCTGTTTAGTAACTAAGCATCTGTTGTACATTCAACCTGAACAGCAGTGATGCCCATACTCCTGTAGTTGTTGCTTTAATAATCATTTTTCATACTTTTACATCTTATTTTTCAAAGGTTGTTTAGTATCCAACAAATGACAACAACAACAACGACACCCTTAACTACACTGCCATGTATCCTCAAAGTGCGAGAGAAGAAGGAGGTGCACTCAGAATTAAGTGTAGATGATGGAAAATGATTAGGAACGGACTAAAGAAAACTATATACTGTATGAGAGAGAGAGAGAGTCTGAAGATGGAATTTTTTTTCCAAGTCCTTACTTTGTTTTTAGAAGCAATTAGCTGCAGATGGGATTTCTTTAGACACTACGTAGTGTTCTTTAGTCAATAAACTAAGGGCTTGGATTCTCTCCAGCAATGACAAAAGATTATGCCTCTAAAATCAAAGTTTCTTCATACTAGAGATTCATCCATTGAAAGTTAACTATGGTATATATGAATTGTTGGCCCATTTCCCGATTTCTTTTTTTTTTTAAATTGGGATAAATGATATGTTTAACATGATATTTGAGCACATTAACTGGTTTCAAGCATGGTTCGCCCACTCTTTTTGTCAGTTTCCTGTCACTCATTATCTGTTTGACGTGGTTACTTCCACATCTCGTTTTTCGCATATGAGGTCCGACCTATGCAGGACTGTCAGTTTTAAGAGCTAGCTATACATACATTGTCACCTTTTCTGACAATAGCTTTTGGGAGAAACAATATGTCTAACAACTATGTGGAGGAAAGTAACTTCTGGAAAATTCGAATGACAACGGTGGATTTTTGCAGTGTGAACTTACCATAAGCAGGGGGATTTGAAATAATTGCCTGAGCTCTAAAAGGCAATCCAGTTTCTGTATCCGGTTCTGTGCAGGCTGGAAGAAGAGATTCAATTATAGCCTTCAGCTGTTTTCTCTGAATAGATATTTCTCCGGGCCCAGATGGGATGAAACCTTTATTTCTGGCCATATCTACAAATAACACATGAGCACCAGGCAACTTGAATTTGTCAAAAGAAAGATGCTAGAAACTAAACCAGAAAACTGAAGCTTAAGACAACATAACCAAAATATCATTCGATTCAAGAGGAGATAAGGACCTTACATCCTGCTAAAACTCGAGGATCACCACCCAAAGGATAGAAGTCTACGCCAGCTGACCTCACAAAACTCTTGAAGTTGGCATGAGTAGCCAGCCGGACATAATGACCAAATTCCTGGAGGCAAGGCCCAAGGAAAAAAAGAAGGCAAAATTCAGCTCAATTTAATCATTTCTAGAATACTAAAATTCATGTAAGCCAAGGAACATTTGTTTATCTCCACAGTAGTGATTTCAGAGCACATAGTTTCAGTAACATTTAGTGAAGTAACCCAAGGGCATAAGACAGGCGACCCCTGGAACCACAGACATCTAAATATCACCCTTCCTCATGATTCTATCTTCAAGAAAAAATAAGGGCTCAAATGTGACTCACAGGTAGAACAAAAAGATTTCCCTGAATTCCGGTGAAAACCTTCAGAAATGACCAATTGCTTGAAACAAGAGAATAATTTATCTGATGTAGCAGAAGCGGTTGCACATTATTGATTTATAATCCAATTTCATCACCTACTAATAAAACCCCCGAGCAGCCAAGATAAGTCCTATTTTAACGGCTCTAACTTGAGAGTCTGCAATCAGCAGGTGCTCGTAATTAGAGAAGACGCATCTATTCTTTCCAACAATACTGCTCAGTCTGACATGATAGAGAAGGCATACTCTACATATTTTACAAGATGGACTCACAAACTAGAGTCTTCATGGGATAGTGCCGTACTAAGATAGTAGATTATTGGTAGCCTTTGATATTTAGGGGAAATGACAAGTACAAATTTAGCGGGCATCCCAATAACACAGACTCTTAAACTTGCCTGAAGTCTCTTGGCCATAGCCAAGAAAGGCTGCACATCTCCTCTTGTTCCAACAATAAGCATGGCAATTTTCAACCTTGGAATCGATTTGTTTGAGTCCAGGATCGAATCATCGACAATGATAGGTGCTGATTCAACAGAATGGAGCTCCAGCAATTCTGAAGCCATACTATCATTCTTGGTCAAATCAACTTCCACAGTGCCATCATTTTGAATTTTGACTAGCTCAATAATGAGCTTCTTCTGAAACAAGTACAGGAGAGATAGTCATTAGTGAAGTGAAGAATCACATACAAAGTACCATCAAATATTGCTTATCAGTAATTACAATAGTAAAGAATTTTTTTATGCATACATTAATGTATGATATGTCTAGGATTTCCACGAAGCTTCTAAACAACCATATAGCTTGGAAAGATAGAGTAAAGAAGTCATTCCCTTCAAGTTCAACTAGCCAACAATCGCAAGATACTCAAAAGCCCAAAACATGTGCTTATCATACGCACCTTTTCACGTTCTGACAGCCTGTCAAACAAATTGTGCCTCGAAGTTTCCTTTCTCTCTGTCATGGATTTGTAAAATGTAATATCCTGACTATCATATTGAATATTTCTGCGATGTCCGCTAGGAGCACTGATGCAATGATCCAAACCTGGGACAGCAGACATGGAATAAGCAAAGGCTACATGAAAACAGATATAGATGAGGCACATTAAATTTTCTATTTGAGCCCGCTAAGAGGTTAATTGGATATCTACACTCAAACATATGAGCATATTGACAAGGAACCAAACTATTTCATGAGGAAGCTTACGGTAATTTCCAAAATTGATTAAAGTTAGAAAACATTGCTGAATAAGAAGTGCTTCTCTATATTCACAAAATTTGAGATTGTTCTGCATGAATCATTGGGTAAACAACTATTTTACCACAAGGGCTAAATCAACTTAGCATAAATACATGTGTTAATAATATGGTGAACGCTCTAGCAAGTGAGAAAAGTTAGTCCCAAATTAGAGGCCCTAGAATTTCCTATTCTGGATGTTCTGGATACCAAGGAGCTACTTTTTCTTGCCTTTCTTTTTATCGTGTTCCTCGACAGACTCAAATGGCAGAATTGACTATGCGGGCTTAACGTTTTTTCCCTTCACTTTCGGCAAGTCGAGGCACTTTCACCACAGGCTTGATAAACTCACAATGAAAAACACATTGGAGGAATTAGAACAGAAGGATACTGCTGGTATATGTAGAGTTCTACAACCGCTCCACAAACGCAGAGAGACTACGATTGAAATCATAGTTGTAACAGAAGTGTCATCAGAAATGAGAAGAACAACATGATGCCCAATATCCTAGATCAATCATATATATGCTCTATTTAAAAGTCAACTTCAACTCGTGTACTTCCACGGATAATAATTTAACAACAGAACACATTTGGCAAGACCACCAAAACAAAGCCTAATGGCACTTGTAGTCAATATTCCTGACGTAGTAGGATCAGCTCCTTTACTGAGCGTGTTCCTGCAGTAGTCTTTACTATTTTTCCTCTCAGTTTCTTCTATTTAACAAGTATAATGTCCACATTCCTCCTATTGCTCAGTCATGCAAAACACGGCATTATATTAAGCTAAAGCTTGCGAAACATATGCTTACTTCTTCGAGCTGAAGAATCAGCGTTGGATTCTCCTGATCGAGAAATCTCCAAAACTGATGATGACCTCTCAGAACCAATCTTCCCGTCTTCTTGCTCCGTAGAAGAGCCAGCGTCTTGAAATGCCTCAGACTCATCACTACCACCTAATTGCAGCAAATCCGCGATCACTTCCTTGCCGCTACCAATAATTCCCTCCTCTGATTCTTCAAGCGAGTGATCCACCCCATTACTCCCCATATCACAAATTCGATTTCAACACATAAAATTCTGAGTGCACCAAAACTCCAGTTATTTCTGAGACAGCCCAACTTCCCGAAATGTGAATGGATACAACAAAGCAGGCAAAAAAAGGAACAAGACCCGCAATTGGGATTCACAAGAAAAAGAGTACACGACGTGAATCTTCAAATCAACCCAAATAACCCAGAGCAAGTGCCGAAACTTGTCGCTTCAGCTACTTCTCAGCAGTTTCTACAGTGCCAAAGGAAAAAAAAAAAAAAAAGATCCTACAATTCCCGAAACTTAAGAGGCTCAACTTCGTCGGACGTCAGATTCCACAAAAGCAGAAACACTCTTGAAAAACTCTGTTTGTAAGCAAGAGCAATTGACTGTGGTTGACCAAAAGAACGAACAGACCAACCGGTCAATCACTCATATGCGTAGAACGTCTGGTGAAGCAAACGATGCCGTTCGTTGGAATCTGAACTGAACCAAAGTGAAACTTCGGAAGATCAGACCACGACACGAGAATCACCAACTGGGTAAAAAATATGACTTTTTTCTTCTGCATACGGAAGAAATTGAGCTCCTTGAGTACACCCAGAAAAAATATCACAGCAATGGAGCAAACAATCCAATCACTTCAGCAATCACACTTAAGCAACTGAAAAATCTCAGGAAGCAAGATTTTCTTTCCTATCAGGGGGAGGATAAAAAAAAGGAGCAAGTCGGAGAAGAACAGTGGGAACTTGGGAAGTTTCATGTGGCCATCTTAATCATGGGCATATGTCCAAGAAACTTTCAGTGTGTCCGAGCAGCTAACAACATCATTGAAACCTGAGAAACGAAGAATTGTCAAAGGTCGTAATCACTTATTACTGAATAAAATAACAGATTTTTGCCTAAAAACCTTTTCTTTTCCTCTTCAGGGACAGATTTTGCCTTAAAGCTGAAAGCTTTTCACAGCAAAGCTTAGCGGACCCGAAGCGACGCATGATGTTCGAAGTCCAAATTTGAAACAATCAGAGACCACCAGCAAGACAAAGAGTTCACCATGAGACGATTGCCGATTGGCGCGGGAGTACCCGTCTTAATTTCTTTTCCTTAATTTCTTGCTTTGTTTCTCGAAATTGTTTTCTATTTTTTGTCGCTTCACCCAGAAAAAAAAAAATATTGTTAGTTATCTCCCAAAAATAGTTTGGTGAAATTGCGACTTCCTGCTTTGGACATCACGACACAGAAAACTTCTCCGACAAGAGATTAATTACTTTCTTGATAAGTCAGGTGGACAATAAGGACTTACTTAATTTTTGGTC
The DNA here is from genome assembly GCA_029784005.1 of Lenwebbia sp. NSW1173648. NCBI lineage: Eukaryota > Viridiplantae > Streptophyta > Magnoliopsida > Myrtales > Myrtaceae > Lenwebbia > Lenwebbia sp. NSW1173648. Next base: position 23,303,484 of record JARCGZ010000009.1, on the reverse strand, counting down.
TTTTTGGAATAGATATTCCATTTGATTTGATAATGAGATAAGTACACTAAATATCCTAAAACTTGTCGTAGAAGAAGTGTAATTGAGTATTAAAACTGACAAAAAGTGCAATCAAATCCTAAAACTTGTCAGATCTGTTCAATCGAGTCATTCCGTTAACTCCGTCCAATTTAGCTAACGAAAGATGCTGATGCGATTTTTTTATTATTTTCTTTATTTTACGTGGAGATGATATGGCTAAAAAGCTATCGTTTTTTTTTCAAATTTGATTTTTGATACAAATTTTTTTTAAAGAATTTTTTTAAAAAAAAAGCTAAATTAAAAATTAAAACCAAAAAAGAAAGAGGAAAAACTAGGCTGCGAGGGCTTGCAGCCACTGCCACACTATGAAGGGCTAGTGAGGGTGGGGGATGATCGGCGGGGGTTGCCGAGACTTGGCTAGGGGTTGGCAACCCTCGCCGATGGCAAGCTAGGACTGGTAGGGATCAACCGCCTAAGGCGACCCTTGGCCAGGTCTGGGCGAGGGGCGGCAACCCTTACCCAATCTGAGGGAGGGGGTTTGTAGGCACTCGACTGCCGTTGGCATTTGGCAAGGGTGTCCACCTCCGATTCCCGTTGGTCATCCCCCACCCTCAGCAGCCTTGCCCAGCGATGGTGGGGCGGCGGTGGCGAGGGTTTGATTTCTCCTTTTATCGTTTTTTTTTTTAATTTAGCTTTTTTTAAACTTAATTTAAATAAAAATTGTAGCAAAAATCATAGTTAGATCAAAACGACGTCTTTTTTGCCTTATGTTCATAATTTAGCTACGTCATTGCCACTTAGGAGAGAAAAAATATTAAGAAAAAGTCACGTCGGGATTTCTCGTTTATCAAGCTGAACGGAATTAATGAAAGGATCAGATTGCACAAATTTAACAAATCTTGAGATTTGATTGTAATTTTTTCTTTTACAAGTTTTAAGACTCGATTAAGATTCGCATATCCTTCGATAATATGAAAAATATCTGAATGGGAGGGAATAATGTAGGACTATGCAGCGGGAGCTGAGTTGGCAGATTGAAACCACGAGTCAATCAATGATTCGTCGGATTCAAGGCGGTCAAAGCCCATAACTTGACCATGTCAAGTCCCCAGCGGACCAAAATAAGTGGACCAACCAACGGGCTTCGTGCACGTTCATGACGTCATACTTCCTGGATGTTCTCTTAGTAGACGCAACGCGAATCACGTTTTTATTTTTCTAGAATGCCAACAATTTCATAAGATAAAATCAACTTGTGTTAGCGTTCGGTATTTACATAGGTGAAAATTTTCTTACAAAAACCTTATTAGATTATCGGCTGAAATTCCTTTAAACTCTTTTTTCCTGAGTTATCTAAACAGTGACGTAGTCAATCACTTACTCGCGTTACCGATCAGATTGGGAACATTTCAAATAGTGGCACGCAGTGAAGCCGTTTTTGAAAGAGTGATTTTATAGTGAACATTGTCTCAAATAATCCTACGATCGCTTTCCTCTGCTCCATCAGTGTGGTATTCCACAATATGCCCAGACTTTGTGGAAATGCAATGCTACCAATTCAGGAACCGACTTCGATCGCACCGAAGGAAATTAGAGGATGATGAAATTTAGATGGAGTGGACGCTCTCCCAAGTGAGGATGAAGCTCGTAACGACGAACTTAAGGTAGCAAGAGAAGGGGAATCGATAGAGAATTGAGAGTCACGGAAACCGGTAGCTGTGGAGCTGACTTCGATCGGATCATCGAGCCAAGACCGGCGAACACGATTGGAAACGGAAAATCGAGGTAGAATCGAGAATCAAAGACCATGAAGAATCGAGGGAGCGGGTTCTTCATGGAGAATAGATGAACAAAGAACTCAAAATTCAATTGGGGATTTGTGCTTTTAAAGAATGCACTCATTGTTACTAGGCTGCAAATTTCGAACAAAATTGCAACAGCTCAATCCGCCATAAAAATGGCTCTCGAAGATTTGAACGGCCGATGAGTTTCAGTTCTTGACTACTTCAGGCTTTTGTTCGAGACAATATCCGATTTGAGTCATTTTTAATTTTTTTTTTCTAGAAGGCGGCTCAATTTCAAGTGCTCATTTAAAATTTTTACGTCAGATTATATGATTATTGAAATCGATTTTGCAATTTTTAGCGGTCGGTGCCTTAGATGGGCCAATCGCCGGAGGGTGGCCGTGGCACTGACAGTACTGCCGCATTGGAGGGAGCAACGCGGCAGGTGACAGCCGGCAACTACCCCCCCTTCTTCTTCTTCTCCCTTTTTCAGTTCTTGCACCACAACCACACGCCCTCCCAGTTTTCCTCTCCGATCCCAACACAACAAAACACTACCATCCCCAGAAATCCTCCCGGAACCCTAAAACCGTCGAAGAGAGAGAGAGAGAGAGAGGGGAAGCTCAGCTCCCCGAGTCTTCGCTCCCGCGATCGAGAAAATGACGTCGTAGAAGGAGGCGGCGATGGCGTCTTCCAAGTCGAGAGAATCGGATCCATCTCGTCGACTCTCTCTCTCCTCCTCCTCCTCTCTCGCGAACCCCGTCTCCACCTCCGACTTGTTGACCACCATCGACCGCGCCAACAGCAGCTCTATAATGACCGCCCGCAACGCCTGCGCCCCCTCCTCCACTCCCTCCTCCGAGTCGACCCTCCTCGATGCCTCCGTCGCCCTCGCGGACCCCACCGCGCCCCTCGCCGCCAGGACCGTGGACGACGTGTGGCGGGAGATCGTCGCCGGCCAGAGGAGGGAGTGCAAGGAGGAAATGGCCGACGAGATGATGACTCTGGAGGATTTCCTGGTCAAGGCGGGTGCTTCCGTGGGCGTGGAGGAGGAGGAGGAGGAGGAGGAGGAGGAGGATGTGGAGGTGAAGGTGAAGGTGCCCCCCGCCGAGAGGATGGGCAGCGGGGCGTTCGTGTTCGATACCATGGCGCCGAGCACGATAGAGACAGTGGAAGGGTCTATCGTTGGGTTTGGGAATGGAGGGGAGTTGATCGGGGTAGGTAGAGGGAAGAGAGGGGCGTGTGTGCTTGAGCCGTTGGATAAGGCCGCGCAGCAGAGGCAGAGGAGGATGATCAAGAACAGAGAGTCCGCAGCGAGGTCTAGGGAGAGGAAGCAGGTGATGGTTTTGGTTTTGGCTTTGAGCTTTGGCTTGTGCATTGAGGTTGGGGTTTTGTTTCTTATTTGTTCTTTCTTCTTTGGTATGAATTCCTCTTTTACAGGCGTACCAAGTGGAACTGGAGTCCTTGGCTGTGCGACTCGAAGAAGAGAATGAGCAGCTATTGAAAGAGAAGGTACACTTATCTACGAGCCCTTCTATTTTCTTTTGAGAATGATGATGTGCATTGCTCCTGAATGATCGAATATCTCGAAACAAAGAGTATGCTAAAGTTTCTAGAATGTGCTTTGATGTCTCTATATAATGTCCTCTAGCATGTAATAGTTCTTCCCCTATTTCAGTTAATCGTAGTAATACAGAACATTAGTCTCTTAAGGATTTTGTTGCTAAGATCACTTCCTCAAGTGTTTTTTTTTTTTTTTGTAATTCTTGCTAATCTCGAAAAGGTTCTCGGTCTTCCTTCTTGGATAAAGGAAGCATCTAGATAAATGGGTTGTCATGGACTTCAGGAGACAGAACTCAAATAAACTAAAATGTTGTGGAAAAGGGAGGTGACTTGTCAAGACAAATGCATGTTTATGTTCATATTTCCACGCATACAATAATGTACGTGGTTACATTGATACATATTGCATGCATCGCATCTTTCGGCCTTCTTATGTCAACCCCTCCAACCCCCTTTCTCCCCTTGAGAAAGAAATTTGCCTATCTCTCAATTGTTAACTCTGTCTTGCATTTACAACGGAATTATATCTTTATCTGCAGGCTGATAGGACTAAAGAAAGGTTCAGGCAGGTGCGATTTTTATCTATTTTCTTGTCATTGCTTGAAGTTTGCCTTCGGAATTAGTAGTGGAATCCTTCTCTATTGCTCTCATGTTAACCCATGCTAGAGATTAAACTTGATCTTGACTTATTTGGAGAAATGTAAGAGGTGAAGTAGATTTGGTTACCAACTTAAGATTTTGGCATCTTTAATTGGCCGAAGTTCTTGAAAGGGATAGCACATTCTTTTCTCTTTAACGTTATTGAGATGATCTTTTTCATTTTGAAAGTAGGTTTCCCCTTGCATGACAGTGTTGTGGAGAACTTACATGGAGAGCAATGTGGATCGGGTTTTGGTGAAAGGTTTGTCTTACCAATAACAGCCAAAGCTGTCAGCTAGCTTAGCCAAGAAGTCCTCAGTTGTAGTTATGGAGGATGTGGGATGATATTTGCCTTCACCCTTTTGGGATGGGTTTTTGACAAATGGAAGGGCTCTTCACTGTTAAGTAATCCAGTCACTTGACCTGAAATAAAAACATGATAATATGAGATAAAGAAATTGTCTTGACCATACGTTCTAAAGAGACATTTTCATGTCCAATGCACTGGTTGCACATTACACGAGAGATTGGAAATGACAGCCTTTCTCAGGGACACTTGTTTGCGAAAAAATCCATAACAAAGTGAGCAATAGTTCCAATGCGAACAGTTCTCATTTGAATGACCGATGCACTTGTCTGGAATATTGGTATGAACAAGAGTCATGCTAGGCTCTTTATACTCTTGGTAGCTTTCTGAGTCTTTTGAACTGATTATAACAAAAAGAGCTTTCTTTTTGCTCTCATATTGAAACAGAAACATGATGTAGGCGCAGTACAGTTACTTATATTTGGCCTCACTGTAGTTTACCTGACCTCAGGATCATATCTATTCTGAGTCCGACATATTTTCACCAAATATATTTGTATTGATTCCCTTTTGTTTTGGCCATAAACACATCGTACTGATTAACTATGCCAATTTTGTCTTCTTCTAAATTGGTTCCCTTATTTGCTATGAGTAGGTTCTCCATTTAACATCATCTATCCTTGCAGCTCATGGAGAAAGTGGTTCCCATTGTGGAGAAGCCGAAAACAGCTCGTGTTTTAAGGAGAGTTCAATCATTGCAGTGGTAAAACATCATGCTTAAAAGTGCGAGATGGGAGATTCAACCTTCTCTGCCGTGGGAAGGGTGGAAATGAAGCATCCATATAATTATTTTCGAATTGGCTGCTGTGGCAGTGGCCTGGCTTTGCTCATCAAAGAGAAAGGATTTTCTCCACGACAAAGGTAGCATAATATATGAGAGAGAGAGAGAGAGAGAGAGAGAGAGAGAGTAGCTACATGCAATCTGCAAGAAAATATCAAAGTAGCGGGCATTAGAGTTTAGATAAGAAGTACTAGATTTTCATAAGTTGCTTCCCCACTTGGCAGTTCTATTTGGTCTGGAGAGACAGTTGTAAAGATATAATCCGTCAGATTATATGAAAGGTCTGTAAAGATTTGAATGTAGTCTGTGAAGACAACCCCCAATTTTGCTCTCTATTATGGAAGTTTAGCTTTCCTGATACGGCCCCATCTTGTCTCTGTCGCTAGACAGAAAAGAAATTGAGTGTGAATGCCACCAAAAAATCAACTCAAAGGTTCTTTGCCTGAATCCCAGGAAAGTTTTATCAAGAAGTAACGAATAGGTCCTTTCCTCCGCTGCAACACCAATGCTTGTGATGCTTCCTTCTTTTAAAGTGCCCCTTGCCCTGCTGTCTATTCTTTGCCGATCTAACCTTCCTCAGAAAGAAAGTGATGGAGCTAGAATTAGGACTCAAGATCACACAAACTCGAGATGATATCAGCTCCACGGCTGATCTTCGCATTGCAAAGGGTGGAGGCGGAATCGTTTTCTTGTCTAGAGAAACCGAAAACATGTTCATCCTCACTGCCCATCTCAAAGGTTCTTTTATTGGGCATGTTTTTTTCAATCATCTTTTATTGGGCACTTGATCTTATTTTTTTGTCCACTCATCTCATTTCTCATTATTTACTAGATGGGAGATTAAAGCTAAATTTTTTTGCAGGATACAGAAAAGAGCACATTGACATAAAAATAAATGAAGATGGAACTCGCATAACAATCACTGGAAATAAGGCTGTGCAGGAGAAGGTAATGCTCGGGTGGATCTTGTACAAAAAGGAGGTGGAATTGAGAGGGTTTCAAAAGGCTTTTATAATTCCGGGAGGAGTGGTCTTGGATAAAATCAAGGCAAAGTTGGATGAAGACGGAGCGATTCTCACAGTTTTCATGCCCAAAATGGTTCAGGGAGTTTCCGGGCATGTAATTGAGGAAGTTGAGGAACTAGAGGATGATCGAGGTCGTATGACAAAGAAGGACAAACATAAGGACAATGCAACTAAGAAAATGAAAGAAGCAGAAGGAGATAAGGAAGGAGGGGTTAATGGGAGGGAATTGCAGGCTCAAGTTGCTGCTGCTGATGCTCCAAAAGCGAAGCATAAAGAGCCAATTGAAGAAGACACTGAAGAAGCTCAGATAATGGAAAGGAAAGAGGGAGTAACAAAACGAGAAGGGATGTCAGATGATGGAATAGCTAAAAAAGACAAGCCTGGAAAGGCATTTCCTGAGAAACTCGAGGAAACCAGAAAAGAGGCACCTGAATCGATGCCCGCCATTTCTAATCAGCAGATGGCATTTGACCATGAAAAGCAAAAGTCTGGAGTTATTGAAGAGCCTCAGATTAAGTATCCACGTGATGGAGTTGAGCAACAAACAAAAGAAGAAGCGGAAGAAGCGGCTCGAGAATCCGAGTTACTGCATGCATCATCAGCAAGTCAACAACTTCCCACGGAAGGTCCAGTTCCAAGGCCATTGCAAAAGGAGGAAACTAAAATGGGGGCTCAGTTAACAAAATCTGAAGATTATCAACAACCGGGTGAGGTGGAGAATTTGTGTTCAACGCAAATTGCATATCTTGATTCTGAACTCACAGAAGATGAAAGTCCTAGGCAAGAGGAAACGAGTGACATAGAGAATGAAGTTCAGAGCGAAGATCCCGAGGGTGACAAACATAGAGATGTCAGTGAAAACACTGCCTCAGCGAAGAGCAAGAAGATATGTGCTCCTGTTGTTGCTGGGTCTGCATTGCTAGTCTCTCTTATAGTGCTTGTTATTCACTGGATTAGGGCGAAGAGATGAATAACTATAAGCCTCTAGAGATCTTTCATGAGATGACTAGTTATAAGCCTCTTTAAATCTTTCATCTGATTTTTTTATTATTGAAACTAATGCAGGAAGAAAATTCATGCCGCTGACCAGAGTTGGCACATGCATAAAACTGTTTCATGTGACTACTACCATACCAGATACTGCAATAAGGTAGCAAGATGAAATAAAAAAAATTTGTCCATGTCCACAATACTTGGTCGAGCACTTTAAAGAATTGACCGATGGATAGTTCATGCTTCTCTCTTCGATCCAATTCTTCTGTCACAACTGTGTCTTAAATTGTAACAAAGGAGTGGAATATTTGCATTTTTCCTGTGTAAGTATCTCAGTTTCAGTTTGCAATTCATGAGCAAGTACCTCTTCATCAAACTTGTAAATGCATCTCTATTTCCTTACAATGTATTGTAAAAGGAGAACACCAGACCACCACCTTAATCTGCATGATCTGCCTGCTAAATCTGATTTCTTGCAAGCGATATCAATGGTTGCTCTTGGAATCAAAGAACGCGGGATGGTTGCCAATGCTTGTTACATCTGTATAGACTTGGACGAAAGCCGGTCGACCATTACTGGGAGAAAGTAATACAGAACCGATTCATCGACCAAGGTTAACATGGAGGTTCCTTGCAATAAAACCACTCGTTCTTTTGTTTGTCCAAATGAATAAACTGCTGAGTGATTAGAGATTTAAGGAGTTAAGAGCCGCGACAGGAATATCTATTTCCCATTCTCATCCACCAGCAGTATTTGCAATAAAGAGCTTTACCATAGCTCAGTTTGAGGCCATTGGACTAGTTAGCAACCATCAACAGATCATGACGATTCGACCGCGTACAGATCATTGATGAACCTTCAAGAAGCACTTGTAGATAATGCATCTCAATCACTTTCATGAAACCCTTCTCAAGCTCAGTAATACTTAAAGATTCTGAATAATCACTCCTTGATCCATTCAGTGCTTAAAATTGCTCTCAAAGTTTCCGAGTAATCTTCGGATTCATCAACCAGAGCGTAGGTTAGCTAATGCGCATCGATAGGAATTCAATTTCCCGCCTCCCGTTTCTCTTGGCCTTTGCTTTTATAGACAATTGGAGTTTGTCAAATCGATCAAGTCTGAGAAAACATCCGAGTGCTAGAAAATCAATGTTATGACAGTGATTGTTACTACGTGTGTCAATGAAAGATGAGCTATCTAGACAGTTAGTGCCGTTAATTAAAGGCCAACACGACCTTTCAACCGCGGCTCGGCCGGAGAAAAAAGGGCAAGAAACGTCGGAGCATTGAGGAATCGAAGAGGGAATCACTCGGGTCTGAACTTCCTATCGAGGAGAGATGTGATTTCGAGCCTGGACCATTAATATGTAGGTCAGGCACCGGAACATCTTTTTCGGATGTCCCACTGCGCCAACACACAATGTCGACGAAGCCGAAGCCGAAGCCGAAGCCGAAGCCGAAGCCGAAGAATCTCTCGAGCGATACCAAAGCGAAGGGATTCATCCACAGTCACAAACAAAGGGGGCCACCTGAATAAACATTAATGGCTTTGATAAAAATCATATAGCTTTTCAACGGTGAAGAAAGAAAGAGGACCCCCAGGAACTTGCAAATGGGCATCTCCAAGATGTTCACATCCCACCCAACACCCGTGCCCTTAACCCCAGGTACTCATTGTACAGGATAAGATAGTGATTGGTCCTCCTAGAATTTGCCTGTTAACTAACACTGACAATGACATTGGTTCTGATAGGTGTTTGCTGATGCGACTTATTGCGACGGCGACGACTCGGGTTGGCCCCCCAACATAGAACACGCGGCGAGTGGCATTACCGCGAAAATGCATCGCTTAGAATGGAAAATAGAGACAGAAGAAATCGAGTTATCCGATACTGGGATGACTTGGTTGGCCCCCCAACATAAAACATATACCACGAAAATACATTGCATAGAATGGAAATCAGAGGAGACAGAAGAGATCGAGTTATCTGATATTGGGACGACTCGGTTGGCCCCCCGACATAGAACACGCGGCGAGTGGCATTACTGCGAAAATGCGTAGCTTAGAATGGAAAATAGAGACAAAAAAATCGAGTTATCCGATACTGGGATGACTCGGTTGGCCCCCCAACATAGAACATGCGGCAAGTCACGTTACCACGAAAATACATTGCGTAGAATGAAAATCAGAGGAGACAAAAGAGATCGAGTCATCTGATATTGGGACGACTCGGTTGGCCCCCCGACATAGAACACGCGGCGAGTCGCGTTATCACGAAAATACATCGCGTAGAATGGAAATCAGAAGAGACCAAAGAGATCGAGTTATCCGATGCTGGGAAAGTAGGTTTTACGTGAACCGACGCTAGGGGCAACAACTTTGGCGTTGGAAAAACAGCCGGAAAATTGGCATCTGTGATCCACAAGGTATGAAAATCCTGATAGAGGTTCGATGCAAATGCAGGTCGAGGGCCATAATTGCGCAAAAGAAGGGAAGTTCAAGGAGTATAAACTTTCATCAAAATTCAGATCAAGGACCCAACTGCAAAAAGATCAAACTTCAGGCACTACTACTGGTCCTCCCAGATAGACAACCGGTCATATCAAGAGCACTAGAAACATTAGCATCAGTGTCAACAATCTTACAACGTTGACTATGTTCCTCTGATCTCAGGTAACAATCTCAGGTAACATAGCTTGTGACTGAATCACAATGGGGAGGCCCAGACCTTGAGATCACTTTCGAAGACTGACATCTCGAAACACTGAAGCTTCCAAAAAGATCACCTGAGGCAAATATTCTGCATCTGATGAAACTTGCATGCTCATATACATGGCTCTTCATACATAAAATGTGGAAAGTAAACACCTGTACTTGTTAGCCAGTAATCTCAAGTTGCAGAAAGGAATTTGAATATTGCCAGTAAAAGCTTTGTCATAACTGGCGTTCTTCTCTGTAGATCACCACACAAATGATCAACCTCCGTCTGGGTAACAGGAAGACAGCCTATGAACCTGAACATCAATCCAATCCTTCATAGTGTAGTCGAGTTCTTGGATTTACCCATGATTCTCTGTAATTCAGTGATCTAGAAACTATACTAATCCTGCGCTTCTTCTATGGTGCCATGTTGTTTTGCACGACAAATTTGCCATCCAAATGAGGGCTCGACATTATATTTATTTAGCAGACAGTCTCAGATTGTCGAGCAAACCATCACGGCACCGGCGAGCCTTCATCAATTACCTCCTTCTACAAGTGCACTACAAATGCCTACGGAGACATTTCCACCGAAGGGTGCCTCATTTTTCCACAAGCAATTGTCTTTGACAGGCTTGTGAACTAGGGCTATGTCCTCCCACGTTAACCTCGCTCTTGATTTTGCTTCATTGATTCCATTGATTCTCCTAAAGATGTCTTTATTTGATTTCAACTGGGCTGATTGGAAGGAAGAACCCTATCTTCTAGAATCCCATATTTCTGATGGATCAATTCCTTTCGCAGTCAGGAATGATATACAAAGAATTTTCTACTGCTCTCTACATTCATGACCGTCGACTCTATTTGATACAAACAATTAATAATCAAAGAGTCAGATTCCAACTAGAAAGCAAGAAAAGCAGCAGAGTTTGTCGAATTCACTAGCACAGAAAACTGAAAGTTGCCTATCTTATTGCAGAAAACAAGATATCCGCTAGAATGCTTGAAACAAAGAAGAATGACATTTACACTTAGCTATGTGTGCATCAAACGTAGTGGGGAAAAAGAAAAAAAATTGGAGAACAACCTTATCGAGTGCCCGAAAAAGAAGAAGAAGAGAGAATATGCAAACTATACTGATGCTGGAATTGCAGATGATGCCATGCCAATTTACAGCAGGAAGCTGTACCTATACTAACAGTCAGTACTTGGAAATGGCTCACAGGGTTAAGTGCTATCGAAAGGATACAGATTCGAGAAGCAACAGGGTCAGTTACCTCCAAATGATAAATGAGCACTTATAGCCCGGATATTAACATATAAAACTCCATCGACATATATTATCTGCGGAATTAGAATCTCGAAATCACACGGATGGAAGCATCTTCACATATGCTTTCATTTCAAGTCATCGTGAAAAGTTAAGACCAATCTGTTGTACTCAACATTACAGGCCATTGCGCTGCAACCCAGAAATGAATTGAACATCCAACAGCCAAATAGCATGTAAAAAGTGCCCCAGCACATTACGAAACTGGAACGGAGAACCAGACAGTGTTGGAATGCAATACACTAAGGAAATTTGATTCAATAATCCAACAGAAGCTGAAGAGCGGCAAATGGAACCTAAGGGCTCCATTTCCGGATCCTAAATCGTTCTACTGACACAAATATATCCATTGACAAGTACAAATAGCCTCCTTATACCTTTTTTTCTGTCCCATTTTGTACATTATCCTGATCATACTCTGTTCCCTCCATTTCTTCCTCTTCCTTAAACTTGATGAATCTCTTAAGGCAAATCCTTCCCAGCAGCAAATTACAAGCATCCATTTCATTTGTGAAGAACTTTAAGTAGAGCTGCAGGAACCTCCCTCGGTTCGGCTCCTCACAATCCGGCGAAACACCTCTCTCACTTGGCGTTCCAAAGGATCCAACCCCTCATTCACCACCTCAAACACCTGACCCAATTCCTGCACTCTTTGTCTCACCTCGCCTTCTTTCTCTTCCATCAATGGGAAATTAACAGAATCCACCATTTCACTCATCACCCTCGAGTACTTCTCAATTTGATAAATCTCCCGCATCAAGCCACAAGCATTCTTTCTCTCCCGCTTCTTCGACTCTTCGATGATCCTCTCGTGCAGGGAAATTACCGGCGCAGCCCAAACAAACTGCCTGGGGACCGAGAAATGGACCTGCAAACCGCGGTCCTGGCATGGAATCGCGGCCACGAGAGCCCACATTACAAACAACAGAACCATACCCATCGTGAAAATGGGAACAGCGAGCCCGTTCGTGGCCGCAATCTCATTCCCTCTGGGAGCATTCAAATTGTTTCCAATAGCTTGAATCTGCTTCGCCGCAGACCAGGACCGGGAGACACTCCAAGAGAGGGATCGGAAATGGCCGATTGACCGGTGATCCCTCGAAGCATTGTTCCGGCCAAAGGACCGATTCCTATGCCCTATCGTCGTGCTGGAGTCCTTCTCGTCGAGCATCGCAATGGCCAGATCGATCAGGGCCTTCTTTGCACGGCGAAACTGGCCCTCCCCCAAACTCCTCCGATTCCCCAAAGCGCAAATCACGATCTCCAGGAGCTTCTGCCACTGCCGGATCTGCTCAATCCCGTCCCTTATGGCATTGCAGACGTCAAGCGCCTTCACGCTCCTCTCGTAGAACTCGGTCAGCAAGCGCTCCGCGGCCGGCGATCGCGCGACATTAGCCCTGTTGTTGAAGAGGATGACCCCGAACTCCTCCTGGCAGCAGAGGAAGGCGTCGAGGAGCTTCTGAACCCAGGCGAGGGAGAGCAGGTCGTCTGCGGAGGCGGAGGAGAGCTCGAGGAAGCGATCGGCGACTTGCCTCTGGAAGACCTCGAGCTCGAGCTCCTGGGTGGAGGCGTCACGGTGGTGGGGCTCCATGGAGTGGGAGGCGGCGGCGGCGGCGGCGGCGGCGGCGGAGGCGGCCTGGTCGCGGCGGAGGCTGAGGATGGAGCGGCCGATGTGGGAGCCCTGGTAATCCGGCGCGTGCATTCTCTCACACGGAAGGTCTCGAAGACTGCATCAAATCGAATCGAATGCGACCCCCCGAAGAAGAAACAGCGATGCCGCAACGAATTGAGCAGGCGCAATCAGACGGGTTCATCCAAAATTAGGGCGAAAAGTAGAGCTGGGAGAGAGAGAGAGAGAGACCCAATCGAAGGAGAGGATTTGAAGGAGGAAAGATTCAACTTTTACGCAGAGAGAGAGAGAGAGAGATGATAATGATGATGATGATGATGATGTTAATTTAGGCTGATAAATGAAGGAAATTCAGACAAATGATCACCCAGGCGGTGACGTGGAGTTCGGAGCAGGGGAGGCATTGGTGCTCGCCACGTCAGACGAACTCCACGAAAATTCGGAAGATGAGTTCACCCGCGGGTCATGGATGGCGCGCAACGTGGTGGGAGGAGGAGGAGGAGGTTTTGACTGAGTCGGAGTCTTTGAGTCGTGGCAGACTCGGATGGATCGACGGCGACGGCGGCGATGCTGATTTGCTTTAATTGGTTTCGGACTTTCTAGGAGGAGGAGGAGGACGCGATATGCTCGCTCGTTTGTTCTCTTCTCTGGTCCTGAGTTGGTTTGACCCGATCAAAGTCAACATCTTGGGCCGGCCATTCTTTGGGCTTTACCGGTTCGTTCTCAACCGGCGTCCCAGAATCAAACAGAGAAACCCCACTTCCCAGTTTTGTCAGTCCACTTGAGAGAAAAACGAGAGCGTAAATCCAAAATCCAGATTTGACTTCCGTGATCGATCGCGTTTGTTCGTGTACAAGTTACACACAGACAGCAATTCAACCAACGGAACTCATCAATCCCGTCTCTTACGATCGAGGAAATAGCGAGGCCTGTTGCACGGAACGATGCGAATCCTTCGACGATTTTCTCTCGATCACACGACATGCGCAAAAATGCATAAGATGGCACTATCCCAATTGAAAGACTTTAAGACAGAGAGTCCAAATATCATTTTATAAGGATTAAGATCCTCTAAATTACGAAGATAAAATCCTGTAATGAGTTCATTCTTGATGAGTTGATATCTAAGTACATTTTAAGGACATGATGACTGAATCAAGTCAAATTTCCTAACTTTGTATTGTCCAGGGGGACAAAAAAATCGTAATAAATGGGATAATGGCTTCTTCCTCTAGTCTAGTCCTTGTCAAGATAGTTAAGAACTATGGAGGCAGATTTGACATTACGAATCACGTGGTTTGAAGGTGTGATCTTATGGTCAAGATAGCTAAGGTCCTAAGAGAGCAACGAATCTTCTAATGACGGATCACTGTCCAGCTTTCAAATTTCTCTTGGCACATTTCCCAAGCAATGTGTGAATACAACATAGTTCGAGTTCGGTTCTCTTTCTTCACAAGTCCGTTGCGATACAGTTAAGGTTTAAGGACTTGTTCTGTCTCCAGGAGCAAGCTAGAGATCTTCCGGTTGTAAAAAGCATCAAAGGGTTTGTTTTACCCCCCAAAAAAGGTTAATGTCCTAAGCATTCAAGAGACATGGTTTTATCACCTCAAACAAACCCATACCTTGAGTTCTTTTAGTCCTATCTTGAATCTACAAAGTTGGGAATTCATTAATATGAGACATTTCAAGCTCTAACAAGAGTTTAACACAGTACAAGTAAGTATTTAGCAGCAGCTACATTATGCAAAGCACTACAAGTTCCATAGGAATCAGCAGCAGATACAAATCCTAAACAAATGAGCTCTAGGCCTATCATTTCTCATCTATTTCCTTCTCGATCTCATATCAGTCCACCCCGGCCGAGGTCCAAAAGTCAAAACCAAGACTTAGGATTAGGAACCTTCCAAGCAACGTCAAACGCCTCGCCCGACTTTCTTCTATCTATAAATGGCTGTCATTTCTGCAGTTATTTTCAAGCTCCCAACTAGAAAACACAATGGTGCAAATTCATGACATTGAAAATTAACAATGGCACCGCCACCAAGAACCTGAAAGGAAACCGGCATCAGGGAAGAACTGCTAACATGCAACAGCAAGAAACACAAGCAAGCTAGGTGTCCTCATGAAATGTCGTGACCAAATAAGACAGGCAACGGTCTACGAAGTCACATTACTGGTGAAATTGTTAACACTTCATAGGACGTTCATGCGTTCAAAGCATGCAAATCCCTACAATGAATCATATTCTCTTCTTGTTTGAAGCCTTCCTTGTGTTTCGTAAGAAGTACAATCACATTAAAGAAAGTGAAATTCTTTTGCAAAGTCATCTCAGACGAAAGTGAAGTATGTTTTCTCATTAAAACTTGTCAAATTTTGGAAAAAAGCTCGAGTTCCACATCACCGAACTTTCAGTATGTGATCCGAGAACCTGTATCAGCAGAGTAACAGTTTAGACATAAAACCAGAATTCCAATCAGCCCTCATATTTCATAAGTACTGGCAGTTAGCATATAACTTTCACTGCAAGCCTGTCCACATCGTATGAAAAAATAAAGATCAGCCACAACAGAAGCAGCAGCAGCACCACCACCACCACCACCACCACCACATGATGTGGAGGCTCATAATGAAAATTAGAAAACTGCCACGGAATATCCTCTAATCATGGGGCAGACGATTTTTCCAAGAGAGACTAGGAATAAAAACTATATATCATACACAATTAATTCAATGTACTGTAGGCATTATCTTTGATGATAATCAGGTCAAAACTGCAGATCTAAGCAAAAAATTTAACCACAAAAGCTGAGAAATATTATGTTGAAAAAGAGGATTTGAGATGATTACATAACTTTAAGTGCAGGATTGTCACACCACACGAACCAAATAGCAAATTCATCATGCAAAAATCGCCGTTTCGACAGCAGAGAGCAAGTTATGGTGGTTGATGTCTTAATAACAGGCCAGGACAAAGTCGAAACAGACCCAAATTGTTGATGACATTGTGCAGAAAAGCCCTCAGATCTCATAGCTTTTGAACAATCATCCATGGTGTAGAGCATGCAGCACTCATCAAAAGCCCGCCCAATATGCCACTGATAAGATGCCCTCACTCACACAATCACTCAAGCACACACAGACACACAGGCACACGCACACACATTGAAAGAGATCATCTGTGGCGACAATGGGTGGGCTAGTAATGAATGGAAACCATGCAACCACTCATTATTTCTGAGTTTCCATCATAGGGCAGAAGAAAGAGAGCGAGCATGAGAATGCACAAACAGAGGGAAGCCCGTGCGTGAGCCGACTAAATTGGTTACCTTCTAAAACGCTCTTCTCATGAAAATAGCCGAGAAATCTCTAACTTCTGATGACACACTCGGGAAGGCAATTCTTTAGAAGTGAATGTAACTGATAAAGCTCCAAACTTCGAACACAATCCCAGAGAACCAATTCAAAAACGTACTTTGACATGAAAATCAAATAAGAAAAGTAAAATGCAAGCAGCTACCTGCAACAACATGATGGAAAGACGATAAATAAACGCGGGCAACATGATATGCGTAAGCTGTAGCAAAACCGCAATACCATCCCCGACCTTTTCTTTACTGCATAAAAATTTCAACTTCCACAGAAAGATCGAATCAATCACAACCTCACACTTTTACACTATCCCATTCGAGGCCGCGGCGATTGTATGAGACAACACAGACCGGAGACCGCATGGAGAAATGCTCGAATCAAACAAATAACTTGCGACAACAAATGAAATGACAAAGCCCAGAAAAAGCCCTCAGATCTCATAGCTTCGAGCATCATTCGCGGTTCAAACCATTGATGGCGATCATTCAAAAGCCTCCAAACATCACCAGGCGAGTGAACGTGAGTGCAAAGTGTATGAATGTGTGTGGGCGCATGCAATGTTCCAGTGATGAGTGAAAGCCCAGAGATGAAGCCACCGGAACCGCTCAACACTTGTAAATTTCTACATCATCGGGCATTTCTGACTACAAGTTCTCAAGAATTAGAAAAGATATCTGAAGGATTAAGAATTGAGATCAAGGACGAGGGAGGTTGGAAGCGATAATCGAAAGAATCGTCTCATCGGTTTGGTTGGTAGTCACACTGGTTACAGCAAGCAATGGGGAGCGCAAGAGCGAGAGGGAATTGGGTTTGATTTTTATGTTGCGCAATTAGGGTTCCATAGATCTCGATCGGGTCGGGTAAAGATTTGGGCCCAAGCCTTTTACAAGCCCCATGGTCATGAAATTAGGAGCAAGTGTAGTTTGAGTGTAGAATCGGACAACTGGACCGGTGGGTTTTCACTGAATAATGCTAAGACATACTTAGCAAATATGATAGCTCTACTAAATGCTGCATATGTATTGCAAGTGAACCATACGAATTATACACAGGCAACGGAATGTTGGGTTCAGTTTGTACCACGTCTACTGCTCACTTCGAGCGAGCGAGCCCTTCATCGCCGCCCCTACCACAGTGCTAAGGGGAGTAGAGTCGAGATTACCCGGCCGGCAAGATCGGACTTACGTCCTTTCTAAGGCAAAAACGAAGGGCCGCCGCAAATGTCTGCAAATTTTCGGATAAGTTTTTGTCTAAAGAAACTCCCGTCAATCTTCACGAGTTTCTTGGGAATTTGAGTCCTACCATAAAGGGAAAAGACCAAAGTTCAATCTTCACTTTCTTCCTTTTGTTAAAGGAACAGTTACAGGTACAACAATAACCCAGTAAGGAACAGATGAAACGCGACCCACTTAAATTGAAACTACACTGCAAAGATTAGGAAAAAAGAAGAAGAAGAAGAAGAAGAAGGGAATTGAGGATGAGAAAGGAAGAGAAAGACCCCTCCCCCCTAGCATGCAAACTTGTGCACTTAGAAAAGAGTTCACTATCATGGATTGTACGGTGACTGCACACAATCCCTGGCCGCAACTCTTTAATCTCGGGCATTATCATTCTCGACACGGATCGTTTTCGCAGGAGATTTCGTTCCCTCACCCTTCGCTTCGCCGTTTATTCACATGCCAATTTGGTGTCGAAGCTGCTCAGACAAATGGCAAATGCCTGAAATGCAGATAAAGGATACCGGTAGTCCATGGTGAACATGTCCTTTCCGACCTTACCAAACTGGAGAATGATCTTGTCGTGATCAGGCTGTGAGGGCTGCGATGGCGTCGGCGCGCTGGCAGATGGTTGATTCGCGGCTATCAGTTGAAAATTCTTGACTGAAGCTACAGTCACCCTTCCGCGGAAGTTGAGGCACCAGCACTGCAGCTGCTCGTGCCATCTCGGAGCCTTGTTTCTGAGAACCAGGGGCCTGTCCTTTCCGTCGTCCTCTTCGTCCCGGGGCCCGATGATATCAGAAAACCGCGAACTGCTAAACTCCGTCGAAGTATCTATTGATTTAGAGAAGGAGATGCTCCGGAATGAGTCTTCAAGCGAGCGAGGAAGAAGCTCGGGCTGGCCAGGAACAGTACCGCCCGGCTCGAGGGCCACGGCAGGGATTGAATGCATGACACAGTGCATCCTCCGTGGGCCCCTGGTGCCCAGCACGTTAAGCTCATATGCGACCTGAGCAATGTTGTAGCTACCTGTGGGAACTTTTGGAGAAACTTTCTTGGAGTAAAATCTACGGCTACGCCCCGGTGGAGATAACTGTGCGTTGTTGTACGGAGGTTGTGTGTCATAAATTATGAACTTAGTGCCTAAGAAGTTTGACCTGAAACAAGAGAAACATGTAAGAATATCTTCTCTCACATAACGCAACTGGTATAACTCGTGCTAACCATGTATCTAAAATCTTGCCCCAAGCGTTTCCTTTCTTTCATGCAATTCCACAGAGATTGAAGATTTCAAGTGGCAGTAGCTACAGATTTCCAGAATGAAACTACTTTTCACGAGTGAAATATAGTCAGAAAGGAAAATCATTCTATGTTATGGTATGGTTTGGTGACCAAAGGTATTATCTTAAAGCAAACTATTCACATGCTTCATTATCACACGTGCCTCAGGAGCACTCATTAACAAGACCCATATGAAAAACGAAAATCCGTTTACCAGAGCAACAGGAGGCATTCAATTCGATCTCTATAAATGTAACACTAGTTGGGTACGCATAGGCCCATACTATGTCTGGCTGAGAGAAGAGAACAATTTACTGGCGAAAGGAGCAAAAAGGAATAAGACACATGTTCCATGAGTTTGACTCATGAACAGAGATTATTTTCCTTTCGAATCATCACCTTTTCAACTCAATTAAGGCCAATGCAGAAATTAACCGTAGTACTGACAAGCAAATAAAAATGTCCAACTGAAGCCAAGAATAGAAACAAGAAAAAAGATTCTCACCTTAATTTGCCAATATATGTACTACTTGATCTCGATATATTATCTGCATCCATAGAGATTACATATTCTGTGAAGGTTGTTCTCCTTGTCCGCTTAGCAGAAAGAAGGAATTTTCCATTCTCAACAAGCAAAGCTGGACATTGAAAGAAGGATAAACCGATCATTACTCCAAAACTGCAGCATCAGGCAAGAAGACAACGATAACAAGAAATTGCAACATCTAAACTATTCATAAGAAACCTCATCTAGATTAGGCAAGCCCAACAAATTTATTTGTCAGTATATTTGGAGAGCACAAAGCAAACCTCACATCAGACAATTTATAGCCATCAAAGAGTAATGTAAAGTTATGTATCACCTGGTACTAGTACCACAATCTTCTAGCAATTCAAGCATTCATACCATAATTTTTTGGATAACCATGTTCTGTATAGTGTCTTCTTAGAAGTCAAATAACATAGCTGTACAAGCAATCGTTTGAAAAGCAGATGTCCGCAGCTTCAGGCTAGCTTATCAATCAGAAGTTCCTGGTGCTCTACTAACACCAGCACACAGACAAGGAACTTGACAATAAATGGAAAGTGCTGGTTGGCTGCTATGATAACATCTGAAAGTTCCCGAAAAATGCTCGAAGCACTAACAATAGACTGAGCTTAATGAAATTCAATTAGGTAAGTCAATGTCCTCCTCATCCCAAGCCGCCAAAACTGAAGAGTAGTGAGCCATTCAAATATCACAAAGTTCAGCACAAAGTTTTCACCAGCACATATGGAGGGAGCAATAAATGCATAATAAATTAAACAAATAAAGGGATCCATACTGATAACATGTCACGATTACAACAAGTAATCCTCTTAGATTGATAGGAGATTCGGTAGGCTCCATGTCACTTGTAACATTAATGAACATTATGCAACGGAATGGAGTCACATTACTTCAAAATATCCATGCATGCTAAGTGTTGAATGGTCAAGCCTGAAGTTCACCTGGGCTAAGGCAGAGGAAGAGGTGATAAGTTAGATTTGATTTGTCCCTTTTAATGAAACACTGAATTGTTCCATCACGAGGCCCTGGCTGCAAGAAGAAAATATTCGAACACTTTTAGTTGCAACTGCACCCTCTCAATTGATTCTTAATTAATACTCTAGCACGATGGGAAGCAAGTGCAGATCATTGCATGCTCCTCAACTGAAATTCTGATTATTCACAAGTGACAGACCTGTTTCAGTGAGACTGGGAAGGTGATCTTCCCAGAGACCTCAGGACTCTTAACAATTTCTTTGCACATTTCTCTCCAAGACCTGCAAACGGCAGCACATGAAACAACATGCTTGCGAGCAGGCCAGGTGCTCTCACTCGCTTCTAATCTCCTAATCACGTCATGTAGAAGCTCAGGTGGGAGACTGGCCCACCGGCTGCTCTGTACAACCAGAGGTTGATCGTGCAACTCATGCACTGAACCCTGTGATTTTCCTCTGTGATGACCAAGCAACCTCACATCAAAGCTCCTTCTTGATAAGCTTCCAAACCCATCCCTTACATCACGAACAATACTGCGGAACGACATTTACTCCGATTCACCAATAGATGTTATAGTTCATAGCCTTCTCTGGGGTGGGCAGGCAAAAGGGATGCTGCTTTAGCTGAATAACAAAAACAAAATATTAGTTGCAGACAGAAAAATTAACTCCCGATACGTAATGGCAAAGGAAAGAGAAAAAGGAAAGATGAAGATGGGGCAGAGGGAAGGAAAAGAACAACAAAGAAAAAGCAGATTCCCCAAAAAGAACCCTCACATGGAACTAAAGCAACCTCAAAGTACCAGGCTTTTAGCAGAAACATCTTTTTGCGGGTCTTAAGCTCATTTAGGAACCAATCTCAAATTAAAATCCACGTTATTAAGTCAAGGTTTTTATTGGCCCAAATATGTGAAGTTAATTCAAATGTAGAATCTTTAAAAGAAAAGCAAAGGAAGCATCCCTCCATGCAACCAATACACAAAAAACCACCATAATAACCAAGTCAAAACATCGCTTAAGCAAAGAGCATCCAGCAAAAATCAAGTGTCTGACTCGAAATACGAGATAAAACAGCAAAAAGCCCTTAGCTGGAACACAACTGTCCAAATATAACATAAGAGAGTAACACATGGGCTTTGAAAGCCATTATGGAAACTTCAAGAGAACTACACTCCTTCCACTCTCTTATCTGATCTAACACAGAAATACCGTTGCGATGTAACGCACGCAACCGGCATAAGCTATAAATACACAAAAATGTCCTTTTTCGAGCAACCCGAAGGCTCAAAAAGGTAATTTCCCCGATTCGGAGTATGCGTTGCGGATAAAAAAAACCAAGCCACAAATCATGGGATACTGGAGATATCTATGTAGGCGTCTGCCGGTTCACCTATAAGCCTTCAGATACAAATGAACCGCAAAGGTCAAAGCTTCAGCGAGATCGCACCGAAAGCTACAAAGTAATTCCTGAAAATGAGCAAACTTCCGCATATTAATGATCTCCCGAAGACAAAAATGACATTCAATCAGCTCCGAACGATGAGATCAATCTCTAAGGTCACGACCAGAAAAACAAGATAACCCAAAAACGAGCAGAACCACGAGAAATGAAACACAATCCAGTCCACTACAATCCCTGACCAGAGCAAGAAAGATATCTCAACATGCATAGCTAAAGAAAGGGAGTGAAAATGAAGCTGATTCTCCGAACACGAGGCGAGGGGAATCAAGATCAGCAGCTCAGAAACACAAGAAATTAGTACAAAAGACATGGAAACGCACTCTAAGACGGAAAACAAATGATCTAGCTGACGAATCTTTTGAGGGAAACAAACATCCAGAACACAGGATGTTTGCATACAAAACACATTCGACCCACGATCTCTTTGCCCAGATTTAGTTATCGATCAAACCACACAGAAGCTGAAAAAAAAAAACAGAAAAAAACAGGAAAAACGAGAAAAATCACCACCTCTCGGGAACAAAGACGATCGGACAGAACACGATCGCGAGTTGCTCACCTCCTTCTCCAGATCTCTCTCTTCAGATCACTTCAAACTCACACCAGCTCCTCTCTCTCTCTCTCTCCAAAAAGTCTCCTCTATCTGAAAACTCTCTCTCTCTCCGTGTGTGGAGAAATGGACTCCAAAAATTTATTAAATCCACTTCATGAAATAACCCTGACAATCAAAGAAAATTCCTAAATCGAAAACAAAAAGTAAAACAACATCGGGAACTTTTTTAATTTCCGTCTAAATTACGGCTCTGCCCTCGGCAGTTGACCTCCTTCTGGACGGTGCCTTTAACCGCCGTTAGCGACACGTGGCGGGTGTCGGGTGATGGATCAGGCTTTTTCTTGGTGAGCTACCGGATGGTAGAGAGACATCGGACGGCTGAGGACGTGGCGTGTGACTAGACGCCCGTCACAGAACATTTCTATAAAAAATAAAAAACAAGTTTAGAACAACTTCAACGATTCTAATAAAAAATAGTGATTCTGATTATAATCATATTTTTCGATTATATTCTTTTGACAATTTTTAGAGAATCAGAATGCGTTTGATAACTATACAAAATTTCTGTTCTCGGAGAATGGCGAGAATTCTTTTTTTAAAATTTTTCATCTTTTTTTCTTTTTTTAAAAATGTTTTTTAACTTTTTAATTTTTTAATTCTTAAAGTTTTAATTTTTTTTATTTTCCCCCATTTTTATTTTTATTATTTTTAAAAATTTTAATTCCCCCTCTCCCTTTTAGGTTTTTAACTTTTTTTTGTTAAATTTTAAAGCTTATTTTTAAATTTAAATTTTAAAAAAATTAATTTAAAAAATTAGTTGTGGGTAAATTTTCAAATCTAATTTTAAATTTTTTTTAAAGTTCAAAAGCCCACGTGGACTTAATCTTTTTAAAAGAACCGAGACTTTGTTTTTTTTTTTGTAATTCTCAAAAGTGATTCTTTTTTCAGAATCGACTTTTTTTTATTCTTGTTTTTGCTCCAAAACTGTTCCCGGAAACAGAATCAAAATCATTTACATTACCGAACATGCTTCTCATCATTTTTTGTTCCGGAAAACAGAATCAGAGAATCAGAATCGTTGCCAAACTAATTGAATTTTTTTTTTGTTTTTTGGTATGTAATTAACTGATTAATGTTTAAGCATGGAGAGATTATAGCTTTTAAGGGGCTAATTCTTCGTATTATCATGCTTAATTAGTGTCTTTAGGGCATTCATTAACCCGTTAACACGACAAAATGTTGAACGTAAAATGAGGATTCACGGACATTCCATTTTCAAGTTAGCTTTAAAGGATCATCATGTATCGAAATACAATCGGCTACTTGCTCTTTAGATTGGCGTTGCCCATGAGAATGATGACACGTTTGACCAAAGAATAACATGTCGGTTTTCGCGTGTTTTCAGTAATCTTCGGCGTAGCGTTGTCAAGCTTTTTGTTCCTCACTGACGGGAGATTTAATCGTTTCGAGTGATCCAAGTGCTTGTCACTTGACGTTGAAACGTTTTGACTCGACGTTTGTCGTGTGTTTAGGAAACCCTGTAGATTGTGTTTCCTTATGGATCACATTGCAAGAGAAGCACGAAAACGGTTATTTGATCCTCGAATCTTGATTAAATACTTTAGAGCTGATCTAGGACATAGGATGAGGAAGCGAGTTTTATCTGAATTCGAGTAAGGATGAATTAATACTAGAATATTCAAAGGAAGATCTTAAATTTTCAAACCAACGAAATTCGGAAACGAGCCAAAAATATAGAATTTTTCACATTTTCAATATACCAATTATGTTCCGACCAAAAAAAAAAAAACCAATTATGCATATTAAGAATTCATATTTATGCACGTTACTTCATTAATGGCACTAAAGCTCTCGGATAATGATTAATGCGAAAAAAAATCATTTTTGGATAATATTTTTCTAAAAATAATCATTTGTATTGCTTAAAATACTTAATCAATTAAAAATATTTTAACTATCGATGATAATTTATATCTAAATATTTTCATGAATGAAGAAAATGAATGTTGTTCATTTATTATTGTAAGCGATACTAATAATCATATTTTAGATAATATATTATAAATCGTTTATTTTACACGAAAGAAGGTTTGGAAAGGGGGCGGAGATAGAGCGCGCGAAGGAGCATGGCGCGTGAGGTGGACGCGCGGGCCTCGTGCCGTTCTGACCGTAAGATCGGAGGGCGGAGGTGGGGACAAGCGCGGTGGGTTCATGTGAGGGGAAATTATTGCACGGGGCACGCTCGCATCATGGAAACTCGTAAAATCCGAACAACCGAAATTCCCTTACTGCCCTCTGCCGAATCCCCGTAATTACGGAGGCGTGCCATCGTCGAGCCTTTTTCAGTACGTAGTTAGTAGGCAACATGATTTGTGTCTTTAGCTTTTTGCACTCTTTTCCCAACTTTTACGACTTTAACTAACGCAAAAGCTGACGATAAATCCTCAAAAGGCGCTCTCTCCAATAGCTACGTGCGGTTGTAATTGGCATAAGTAGGGATGAGCATGGTTTCAGGGTAGAACCGGGAACCTGGAACCGGAACCTGTGGGAACCGGTCCGGTTCTAGGTTTCAAGGTATATATGGTAGGTTTCAGGTTTCAAAAATTGAAGAACCTGTTTCAACGGGTAGGTTCCAGGTTCCACTATCTGGAACCTGGAACCTGGACCCTGGATTCTAAAATAATTTTTTGTGTTTTTTTTGTATATGTCTTCACACGATCCTACAATGTTCTATGGTGTTCGATGATAAGTGTATAATCTGGAGCCAAACAAATTTTTAGGTTCCAGGTTTCAAAAAATAAGGAACCTGTTCCAACGGGTTGGTTTTAGGTTCTAAATGTAACATGTACGGAACCTGAAACCGCTCACCTCTGCTTTCCCTTAGTGTTTGTAGTGTTTACTCTCATTTTGCTTAACTAAAAATAAAAAAATGAAAAGAAATTGGCAGGTTCTCGGGTACCCTGGAACCGACCCTAGAACCTGTGATAGGGTAGGTTCCAGGTTCCATGGTATGACGGGTAGGTTCCAGGTTCCAAAAACTAAGGAACCTGTTCTGACGGGTAGGTTCCAGGTTTTAGGTGGAACCTGTAAGGAACCTGGAACCGCTCACCCCTAGACATAAGTGCGATAATGTAATTGTAAGGTACATGCTCGTTTTTGTGACGTCAGCATTTTGAATAATGACGTGCTATGCAAACTAGGAACTAAAAAAAAAAACTTGTTCGGCCTATTTGTTGGGCATGCACCAGAAAAGGGTCCACCTTCCTTCTCGTTTTTTTTTTCTTTTTTTTTTCCGTTTTTTTTATAATCAATAATTTAGTAATGATGAGATTGTGAAGGGGGAGTATAGTCCTATTGGAGGCCAGGACCACTATTTGTTCACACGAAGAATCTTAACGTGAATCGAATGGAAGACATCAATATCTCCGGGAAATTATCCAAAAAGTCGTAAATTTATTGTACGGCCTGCAGTTTTAGTCATAAATCTTCAGTTTAGTCAATTTAGTCCTAAACTTTTTAACGATTTTTTCAAAGTAGTTTTTATGGCCAATTTCGACAGGAATTCATCGCGGTGAACAATCTTAGCAATTTTTTAGATTATGTTGATAATTTTCCTTTCCTATTTTCGTTTTTATTTTATTTTCCTTTTCCCCACCGTTCGACTTCTTGGGAGGGCTGGCGAGAGTCGCGGGTGCCTTGACAATCGCCAGCCACCGGACAGGGGCCGCGACCCTCGCAAGTCAAAGTCAAGATCGGACGCATTGAACAGATATCCCTACTGCTCTAACTTGAAATTATTATTTTATTTTTTTTCGAAACGGACTGGTTCCAATCAATTTTTAAATTATCCACCGCCTTTTGACCGCGGCAAAAAAAGCTGAGACCCACGCCGATCCGGTGGAGCATCTACTTTTTCGCTATTCATACGGAGGAGGCACGCATTGAAGCAGGGGGTCGGTTGGTGGTTCTTTTTTGACTTGGAGTAGTGAAGAGGGGGGAGGAAATGATCCGATGGGGGAGAGTCCACGGTACGAACGCCACGCGGTCTACATTCTTGCGATGATGTAGGCCGCGACACGAAATTCTGTTTTATTTGATGCCCCCTAAAGTTTTTCTAAACTCATGTTCTAGGATTTTATTTAGGGTGTCCGCCACTTAATTTAGAGGAAATCTCAATGCATGTCCGTGTTGACTTTGATATTTCAACGACGCGACCCGGAAACAGCTCCTAACAAAAAGTCAAAAAAAAGAAAGAAAGAAAGGAAAATTCGATTGTTGACCAAGAGAAACTTGGACCAAGTTGGTGATGGCTCTTGAGATGAGCCGCCCTAACACACACGTTCTCTCTTGTTTTCTTTTTGGTGGATTTAGAGAAGATTTTTCGGAGACAATAATTTACGTCAAGAGTTTTACCAGATCAATATGTTTCTTTAGCTAAATTGATTACGTTTTCGTAACGTAAATTCATACTCACGGTTGCGTGGGAAATTTTGCAATTTATAGATTGAGCTTATAACTTCTCTTTGAGTGCGTCTATTTCACGGAAAACTTAAGATTTGAAAAATATTTTTCGACAAATGATAAGTTATGTCGCTCAGAAAATTAGTTAACGGAATTTTTTTTTATTGGCTAACTATTTCCGTAAACAATAGAAATGTTTTTCACTCATTCATTTTCGTAAGCGATCATTTTTAAGAAAATATTTTCCAAATCTTGAATTTTCGCGAAACAAACGAATCAATACCTACGTAATATTTGGATAGAGGAGGCTAATAAGATACAAATTACAGTTTTCTCAAGTCTCTGCATATACAGTGTGTTGAGACATATTTGAATGAAACTTAAGACGTATTTATTTGAGTGAAAGAATTTTTCGCAAATTAGTTTTCTGAACTTTCACGCGTTTAGTTTGCAGAAGATGATCGATTTGCGGTCAAAGAAAATATGTATGCTTAAATTTAGGAAAGTAAATTTATTAACCAAAAAGTGAGAAAATATTTCCGTGAAAAATGATTTCCAGAAAAATATTTACCTTTATATTTTAGCGAAGCGAGACAAACAAACACACCCTTGGGAGGAACTCAAAGATCATGAACGATTCCTTGATGTCCAACTGTCAAAAGATATCAAGTCTAGTCGCAAGGTACTGCCGCCCCATTTAGAACTAAGAACTCACATGTGGTTCTTTGATTAGGTATTTGCTTTGTGGCCCACACGACCGAGCTACCTAAACATGGTTTGACCGCTGGAGCTAAGAATGTAACAACTACACATGTATCTTCAAAGCTAGCCCTGCTCTGCCTGAGACATCCCTTATGGAGCAAACTTGGGGATGCTGTTTAGGCAAAAAGGTTATTGATGCACTGAGAGAGGGAGAGTCAGTAACAAGAAAATTGGTAAAATTTACATTACACACAGATGTCGACAAATTCGTATTTTCTGTAGTATATGCAACCTTCTTCGAACGAGATGCCAGTATTCTATGCAAGCTAGATGATTCTGCACTCTAGTTTTCGTAGTGCTGATTATTATGAAGCACGGGAACAAACGAGTAGCAGAAAAAAAAAAAACTCATTTTCTAGAAGTGCATAATCTAACGAACATTCACAAACCAGGGAAAAAGAAAAGCTAAACAGGAGATCTGGGGGACTTCCCTAAGGGTGGCCTTCGCCCTGATCTGGAGCGGAGTTTTCTTCATCCGCGCCATCCTTTTCCAGAGCCGTCTCTTCAATCTCCGAATCAACGCAATGATCCTCCGAATGTTGTCCCTCATTGTCCGTGGTAGCACCTTGGAGTTGCATGTGACCTGCTGGACTTGCTTGCTGCTCGGACACCAAACTCGCGAGACCATTCTGCTTCAAATAAGTCTCCAATGGCTGGCTAGCTTCCCGAAGAAGATTCATCATACTTGTTTGACTCGTCCCCACTTTAAGATCTTCGTTACGGTCTGGTTGGTAATTCAGATCAAGTTGGCAATTCAAGTTTATCTGTACTTTGCCAGTTTCGGTGAATGTGTTGGCCGAGTTGGTTGTTTGGCTCTGGGACTCCAACACATTTCCAATCCTGGATTCATTTTCTGAAGGATCGTGATGTGAAGATCGATGAGTAGAGGTACTGTCAACTTCAATCTCATCCTTAGAGCCCCACACATGTTTCCTCTGGGCAATCTCTGCTTCACGCTCTGATTGGCGCTTCTTCTTGCGCATCATTAGGGTTTTGAAGCGGCGCTTAACGGTCATGCACACATTGCAGTTGCACGTCGGCTTGTGCTTGCCCTTGCCACTGGGGGGTTGGATACAAACGATACAAGAGCAACCAGGACGGTGCCTTGGGTGCCTCGTAGTCGCTGCAACTGATGTTGTACCTGTGTCACCATCATCTCCAACAATCGCGGCATTGGCCAAGGCATCTAGACCAGATGACTCGTGCTCCAGGGCTGGCCTGAAAGTTGTCGGTAGTTTTCTTTTCTTGAATTCTGCAAACATGTATTTTCGGTGAGAAACAAAAGATGCAATGTCCAAATTAGCGTGCAAGCCCCTCAACGTAAATGTAGCAACCCACAAAATTATTGCACAATTATGGACAAGGATTTCCTCACACTCTTGACAAATCTAATTTTAGTAAGGAAGACTACATAAGAAACACAAGGAAGGGTAATGAGAACTCAATGAGCGATGCTGGTTTTCATGTGGCAATAAGTAGCGGGAGGATAAACATAATAGACATCCAAATCTGTTATGGAACTACCAATATAACCTCCCAGATACTCTTGCTCACATTCTTAAACATAACGGGGTTAAACTAGGCTGTTCTGTGCAATAATCCTGCCAGAAGGACAAAAGTGCTTTTCATTTAGACTTTTTTTATCTAACATCACAAGAAAGGAGTAACGGAGTACAAGCAGACACTGCATGCATCATTTTCATACCCTTAGTCAGTCTCAAAAGATTTTCCACATCTCTGGGGGTCAATCCATCTGGTGCAGAACATGAACGCCTATAGCAGATAATACAAAAGTATAAGATCCATAAGTTGATTCATCACTTGCATCAAGCACCATATTTTAACAACGCGATTGCCGACCTGCTTTGGTCCCAGGCATTGTCCGAACAGGTCCACCTAGGAGGAAGAAGAACATCAACAGGCAACCTTCTCCATTTACCACAGCTATCACATTGAACCCATTGCTCTTGTCCCCTGCATATGAACGAAATTGAAGTTAAAAGCTTCAAGTCAATTATGTATCGACTCCAGGAAAAAGATAGAAGAATGGTAAAGTTGCCGAAATTAAGAATTATTATAGCTTGGCATCTGACAAAAATGGGAGAATAATGAAGCAAAACACACTTTCTTCTTCTAGCACAGTAGCCTTTCTGGTAATCTTGACAGCTCATTCCAGCATGTCAACGCGAAATTCATTGAAAGCAATGGTGTGTCCAAATCCAATCCTTAAACCTCTTATGCAGAGGTCTGAAGAGGTTCAATGAACATCAATGGGAACTAAATTAGTACCACTTCGATATACTTCTACAGAACATAGAGATCTATTCCAGAATCAATGCTCCACTTTCATCCTCAACGGGATGCTACATTTTCTTTCTTCTCCTTCTATTTCGCTATACCTAGAGGTTTCTTACAAGCATAGATAAGATATGAATAATACAAGTAAGCTGACCCTAAAGTAAATAAGGAATGTATAAAATGAACAACTTTACGGATTCCATATCCAAGTGGTAAGTTTGTCTGGCAAACTATGAGACGTAAAAACCTCACTATAGCTAGCAAAACACATTGTCTTGGAAGTCCATCTAAAGGATGTCATTTGTTCTGGAAACAGGTGCTTTCATTAGTCTTTTTACACGCCAAAATTCCATCACTCACAGTTCTCATCAGATTTGTAAATACATGTAGGAACTTAAAATTTAGACATGCAGATTTGAAGATAGAACTAACTTACCCAGTGGAGCGAAGAACAAAAACACTGCTTTTCCCAAAAACCGGAGGTTCCTGTGAATGCACCATAGGTGATACTTTAGATAACGTAGACTATATATCTTTCTAGAACAGGGTGAAATCTGTGACTAAAAATTGTCAATTCCGTATCTATTGAAGTATGTCCCACATTACTTGACAACGGGTTCTAAATGCTCTTTATATTCATGTGGTCTCCCTCCACCTATAAGCTTAAGCTTTTGAAGCTTTTGGGTTGGACTTTCTAACATGGTATTAGAGCAAGTGCTATCCCTTTCGCGACTGTGCGTGGTAAAAAATTCCTCAAAAACTCCACGTGAATGTGCGTAGTCAAAATTTCACGTGCAAGCCAATCAAAATTTCACGTGCCGATCGTAATCCGGCTTGCACGTGAGTGGGGGTGTTGAAGTATGTCCCACATTGCTTGACAACGGGTTCTAAATGCTCTTTATATTCACGTGGTCTCCCTCTACTTATAAGCTTATTGAGTTGTTTACATGGACCCAACAATCAACTGAAAAATTCTCATTCGCTCTACAAAACCCAATCAAAAGACTAAACACTGATTAACAAGCAGAACTGTTTTAAACTACCAACGGCTATCAAGCAATTCACTTATCTATCATAGAGTTAGAATGTCATATTCCCAAAGGAGCTAACAGTATAACATCATAATCATTTCACATGGACCGAATATTTCAAACAAAAAAATCTCAATTGCTCTACCAGAACCAACAAAAAGGTCTATAAATGAATAGAAAGTTTCTAAACATAAAACTCACATCATACTCTTCAAACTCATGATCTTCAACTGTGACGATGCTTGGGTTAACACTTGGGGGTGGCCGAAGCAAATCCTGGAGTTCTTCCCATGTCATTTTCAGCTCAAGAGCATCTTGACTGTCAATCAACAGCCTTTTACTTTTGGACCCAATGTTGCGTGCTTTTTTCCTCTCTGGGGCCGACATTCCGGGAAGCAAGAAGGCATCCCTAGGGAGTCCATGTTTCTCAGTGCCTGGCCAAGTTATATCACCACTAGCTGAACTCCAATGCTTGGATAGTGCATTTAGTTGGGGATCTGTGCTTCCTTTAAACGAATGAAGGAGACTGGAATACCCACTTATCATAGGTAGGTTTTCAAAACCACCAGAAATCAGAGCTTCACTTGAATGGTTACCGTTAGAAACAGCAACTAGTTGGCTGTCCTGCTTACAAGTACAAATAGCTATTTATGCAGCGATCTGCTAGCAAGCAACTTAACAATGGTTAATGAGAAACCTACCTGCATCATAGAGGACGATGCTTTCCGGAACCCCATTACAAGTTTCCCTTCAGGGTCCATGCGGCTAAAAGTTACTGCATCATAACATAGCAGGCATTAACAACCTTCCGATGGGAACCAAAGAAGAGACCACTCCAAGCAGCATATATAGGGACTTTGCAGAAAAAATTGTGCTAAAACAAGCCTCTTGTAAGTGCAGAACTCTCCGAAGAAAAAATGAACATGATTATAAGTAAATTATATGATTCGGAAGCTCAAAAAACCAAAGATCAAGCATTTGACCCAAAAGTAGTCAAACTTTATTAAATTAGGAAGTTCTTCCTTTAGAATGAACTATGACCCTCAATTTGTGCTCTAAACTATCCGAAGTACTAATAGAATCAAAATAAACACTATTAATAGCAAATTAGAATGATTTGGAAGCTCTACAAACAACAAGATCACGCATTTGACGCTAGGGGAGCTGACTGCTACATTCCAGGAACATTCTGATGATGCTCTATATTAGCAGAAAAGCTCCCTTCACAGTACAGTGAAGGGGAAAACCATATTTCTGGGAGCGCATGCAAACATGAAGAGACAAGAAACAGCATGCAAAGTACATTAAAAATGGGTACCATCCAGATCTGACCAAAGTCACACTTTTAGTAGCTATTATGCAATCCCTGGTGAATTGGTGCAAATTGGGATTAACATTATATTAAGTACTCAACGTAGCAGAATAATGTCAGAATTATCGCTGCACAAAGGATAGCAAATACTAGAAGATACCAGTGTCTCCAGCTTGTAACTGCATAGATTGAATACAAGGAGTTACACCCTCCAACACGTACATCCTGCTGTTATTATTGGGCCAAAATCTGAACTGAAACACCCACTCCTTCCCCTTTACATCTTGAATCCGCAGAGGAAGGCCCTCTGGTTGAGAAATAGGTGGAAAATAAGCCTGAAAGGTTATTGCTTTACACATAGTTAATTGACAACGTTATACGGCACAGAACATACCAGTAATGGAATCTAAAGAGTGTAAATATAAGAAAGAACAAATGGAGGAGCTTACTTCAGCACAAGCTTTTGGCAATACTAAACGGCCAATTCGACCTGCATCACTGGCACTAAGAACCTTTTCAAACAGCGGCACAATTGTGGAATTTGAACTTAGACAATAACAAAGTCAAGGAAACAACATTGAGAAAGCATGAAACGAAGTGTCGTGTTCAAAGAAAAAGCAGAAAACTAGTCAGCATGACTCTCCAATCCAATGTGTCTGTCCAATCATGTTTGTATTTGGCCCCGGTAAATGGAAAATGTGCAGTAGAAGAGGAAGAAACTTCAGTCAAGGATACTCTCCAGATAGTTGTTGCAACTCCTGGTCAGTAATCCGGGGCCAATAACGAGGAAGCAATTGATTCCTCCCACGACCTTCAGCAGGTGGCCTTGCAACTCGTATCTGAGAAACAACACCAGCAGCATTTGCCTCGAATCCACTTGCAAGGGCCGGCTTAGGTGGCTTATGCAAAACTTGGCGAGATTTTGGTCCTTGCGGTGATGGTGATGGTGTTGTACTGTGGTCCCTTAAAGACGGATATGATTTTCCTAAAGGGACACCAATAGCCATACTGAGGTCTGTCCGCGCATGGGGATCATCAAATTCTTTTGCTGCTATATTTGCTTTTAAAATGTCTGATTGGGAAACCTGAGTTGCTCCATTGGATGCTTTACTTGATAGCAGATAACATGAGCCACCCATTTGTCTTGCAGATGGCATATTGATAGTTCCTTCCCTGTTCGTTGGTTCAAGTGATCTGTTTGTGTCATTGTACTGAGTCAGAAGCGACTGCCCCAGGCCGGAATCATCTGTACTGCTCCCCAATCGAATAAGCTTGAGTTTATCAACATCATCACTATCAAAATGGTTGTCTGTGGTACTAGATTGCAGTTCGCCAGCACGAACACTAATCAAGCCAAACTCATTAGGCCTCTCATCACTTGCGATCTGCGAGCAGAAATTCCAGAAGTAACATCAGAGTTCTGAATAAAGTAAAAGTTTTCTGCACCATCCTACATATTTCGTTTTGAAGTGCCATGCTACAGGTGAAACAGTTCTTTTGCTTCGCAAGGCATCATTGCTTCTCTAATCACAGTTTCGTCAACCCTATCAATTCCTAGTCATCCTTGGAGTCCCAGAATCCATATAAGCACCGAAAAGCATTATACGGGCTATCACTTGAGTACCAACATTCTAACAAGGTGTGCACCGAAGCTACGATATCAATGACGTTTAGAGATTAATAAAGAAGCCCTGGTGCGTGATGCAAAATAAGTATCAAGATTACAATAACGACGAAATTATTGGAAACACGGGTAAAACAATATACCGATATAGAGTGACCGTTATATCTTACTGGGAGAAGTCCTGAACTTTTCGCACAGGTCGCACAGTACACACCGCCACAATCGAGCAGCTCCAGCAGCATCCTCGAAGCAATGCATCCACAATGCAGGCGCTGCCAGTTCATATTCAATCAAATCATCATAAACAGATTAGGCGGACTCTGAGCTGCGTCCCCAAAGACTGACCGCTCACCTTTCCACAAGAAGCGCACTCCCTCCATCCAGAGTCCTTTGAGTGGAAAACATCACAGAATGTAGATTGTTCAAATGCAGACCTAGAAGCAGTCAAATTCAACATTAGCGGGTCCTATTGATTGACACTGCTTAGCATCCAAAGCACCTCTCTGCTCATTACTAGGACTAGAACAACCTTCAAAATCGATATCACATGACAACCAGGGTAACCGCTACGAAGTACCAATAGAACTGAGAAAATTGAAAGTCAAGCTGACGGACGAAACAGAAGGTGAGACAAGAGTTACCCGCACTTATCGCAGAGAGTGGCGAGTTGACCGGATCGGAGAGGCCAACCTCTCTTCCACTCGGTCGTACCCGTCTCCTCGCACAGCACATTCATGCACTTCTGCGACGACCCCATTCTCCGACATCAATAACCCCAATGGCGCGCAATTTCCGCTAGAATTCAATCCGAACCAAAACCCTAAACGACCTCCTTGTCGAGCTCAAGCCCAGTCAACTGGTCAAACGCCGCGATAGACCGCAACGGCGAAGCGAAACAGCGAAAGGAGAGGAGGCGAGAACCAACCTCGGTCAGACTCAATGCCTCCGCGAACAAAGCCAGAACGAAGCTCATTCAAGCGGCGAATCCGAGGAACTGTTAAGCAGCGAGAGAGGTTGCCCCGTCGTTTCAGTTCAGTCGTCGTCGGCGTTTTTTCGAGCTTCACTGAGGAGCTAATCAATAGGCTTCCGCGATCACCGAAAGAAGCGAGAGTAGGAACCGGAGCGGACCGGAGTTGAGGCGACGGGAGAGGTTGAATCGCCGACGGCGAGGAGAGAGAGAGAGAGAGGGGGGAGTGCGTGTGCCATGCAAACGCGAGAAGAAGGTAAATAATCTGGAAATGCTTGGGGGGTTGATGATGCTTCAAGTCTCCGCCAACTCTGTTCCTGTCATTCTGTGTTTCTCTCTCTATCACTACCCACTTTTCCCCCTTTTTATTTTTTATTTTTTATTTATTTTTTTCTTCTCTTTTCTTAATTTCTTAATTTCTTTTTCCCCTCATGCCATCGAATTTCGACAGAGCATAAAATTCTTTAGAAAAAAGATTTCTCAATTCCTCAAATTATTACTTTTATTTACATTGACTTTTTGGTCCCTTGTGTTATCTTTTGAACTTTGAATTCGCCTAATATGTAATCACATTTATTCATTAATGTTTCTTATCATTTTCGAAACACTTTAAAAAAAAAATTGTCTCCTGTCAAAGCTTTTATTGGGAAAGTACTAAAAAAAAAAAAGGGACATAACGTTATCTAAATGCGACTTGATTATACAAAAGCTGAACTATTCATCATTTATTTCACATAATTATGTGTCCTTATTGTTAGAATAAATACCAAAAGCATATATTTTATCCGCTCAAATGACCCGGGATTTAAAAATACACATTGGGATCTTTTCTTTTACTGATTAACTAATTAAAACAGATGCTTAGTTGGGAGGAGTTGGCGTGAGTTCGATAATTGGTTTAGGAACAAGGAAGCATCATAATGAGCAGGTTTATAAAAAAAATGTTTTTAATGCAATTTCAAGTGTACGACGATACATACATTTAATGCTATGATAATCGGATTGCTGATTTGAATGTCTAGAGTTGATGACGGCGGTTGTTACACAATAATTTCGATCCCCAACGTGCAAATAAACATTAGAATTATTTGCTAACGACCCAAAAGAAAATATTTCCTGAATATCTCCGAGCGAGAAATAAAGAATTTAAAGAAAAAGGAAAAAAAAGAAGAAAAAGAGTGGGGAAATGGGAATAGAAAATACGGCGGCTTCGACAGCACCGAAAAGTGCGCCACTTCCAATGCTTTTCCTCAAATTCTATCCCAAGTCTCCCCCTCCCGAATGTCACGTTCGCATGCACGCACTCAGGTACCAGACCGATTTCCCAAAAATGCCCTCGCTCACCGAGCTTAATTGCGAACTCCGCCACCGGAACCGTAACGTAACGTGACGTCGCTGGATACGCTCGTGTCGTTTCGTTTCGTTTCGGCCCTCCGACATTCCGTCCGTCCTTCGCCGTCCAACCGACGGAATTCTTTTTAGGCAACTAGAGAAACGCGTCTTGCTGAAAATCATTACGTGGTTGACGAGGTTATTATAACGATAATATTAATTTTTTAATGTTTTTTTTTATTGACTGTATATCTTTATATTGATTTTTAGAATAAGCATCCGTTGCCGTTATGACGTTAAGGTGATGGTTTGGTGGCCTCCGAGTGCGGGGATACCAACCACGACGAATGAGATATGCCAACCGCGCACGCCCCTCCTTTGAAGATTTAGAAAAACGTCGTGATCACGAGTTGGCCGCCCGTTTAACTTTGCGAATCGGAGGAGATCCGGTTCGTAACGTTAGGACGGGGTTAGCCCACACGCGAAGATGTTCGAATTCCGATCGCGCGGGCCCGTGCGCTCGATCTCCAGACGGATCCTCGCCTCTCTTCGCCGGCGAATCGGTTGCATGGAGCAGAGAGGGAGGGGGGATTTAAATGTTTCGTCCTCGAATCTGTGCTTCTCGGGATAAAGCCGGGCCTTGCACGACAGACGCAAGAGCTCCGAAAAATGTTAGTCAAGCAATGAAATTTCTGATAGGAATGTGACAAATTTTGTGTTCGAATCACGAAATTAACCTCCCTTGTGGGCTATTAATATTGTCCCTTAAGTTCTAATTGTGATTAATGACATTTACACTTTGTTGATTATTAGCAGATTCGATCTCTACTTTTAGTAAAGCAAATCCAATTTCAACCTCGAATTTTTCCTTTTGTGAAAAAGAAAAACAAAATAAACCATGAGAGCCCATCCCTACATTTTAGCGGTCACCATTGATCTTATAGAGTTCAATTCCCGTTCTCGACTCATAACCAATTGTACTTGACTTTTAACCCGACAAAATCGTAATTCAGGACCACGGCCATTATTGTCAAGTAATCTATGCCACTTTCACTTATCAGAATCCGTATTTATCGAAGGCTCGTTTATTTCGTAAAAAATTAATAATTAAAAAAAATTCAAGTTCAATCATTTATTTACTTAGGTAAATGAATTAACAGGAAACATTTTGATAAACACCTCATATGCTGGAGGTTGTATTGAATAGCGAAAAATATTTTTCAGCAGCTTATTTTTTTCGAGAGATGGAAAGGATTGAAGTTAAGGAAAATATTATCCAAATTATCAATAATTCACAGAACAAATGGAGCCCGGTTTTTAATATTCTACTATCGGGTTAATAATAGCCTTCTAATGAATGATTTATAAAAAAAAATTCGTTAAAAAATAACCGATTGTATCGCTCGAAACGTCAATTTATGCATGAATATTTTCTCGGACGATGAAAATATTATTTTTATTCATTTGTATAATTAATATAAGCTGTTATTTTTAAGAAAATATTTTTAAATCATTCATTTTCTATAAAACAAACGCATTTGAAATGTAATTAGAAGGCTTGCTAGGGGGAGGAGAGAGAAAAGCTAAAAAAAAAGGAAAGAGAAATTCTCCAAATTGGTGCGAAGAGCACATTGGGGCCATGATACTTTTGTTCGTTTCTGGAGTGGGCTTGGGCTAATTGTTAGGTACTGGGCTTTGATCCCACAACGTGTTCTTAACATTCAAAAGCCCAGAAAAGTGATTCCCCAACCCAAACAACAAAAAGATTCGGAAACGAAAAGGGTGACCGGCTTGGTGGCTTTGACGATAATTCGGAATGTGTTTGTCGACACGAGTAGATTTTTGGGCATTCTGATTGGGAATCATTTTTTCAAAATAACTTGGTTTTTACAGTTTCACTATCAGTGATTGACTCAAAAGTCATCACCCATCTTATTAATATAGAGTTCATGGTTGATAATACTAGCCCTGCTTTGCTTAAAGATATAAGAAGACTATTGAGCTATCACTTTGAGTTCAAAGTGTAATATAACTTTCGGGAAGGAAATCCTTCTGCTAACTTGGCTTGTTAATCTCGGAATCGATAAGCGTTTGGATACTAGGTAGGTTCTTTTCACTGCCTGCTCGAGAGTTACTTCTTGTTTTATTATGTAATAGACTAGGGACAGTGGATTCTCGATCTTAACTTTTTTGTATTCGACTTTCGCTCTTTTTCATGTAACAATAATCAATTATTTGACATGTAGAAACATAGTTAAAATATTTTAGATTGACCGAGGAATGGCACGGACAATATGATTATGACACGCCAACACGAGTTAGCTAGAAAAATTCGAAAGCTCACAACACTTGATCCAATAATTGGCTTCCTCAATCCAAAAATAGTGACATGATATATTCCACGAACCAAGGCAACGTTCTCTAGTGGAACCATACGCATTTCGGTGCATTTATCTACATATTGTCAGCAAATCTGAAAAAGAAGAAGAAAAAAAGACAGTAACAAAAACACACCCACATATTAATTTTGGGCATCGGAGACTCGTTGCAATGCATCGGGTGCACAAGGACGGTGCGCATCCTGAATTATTGATTTAGATCCGACCGATCGATCCTCCGTATTCGATGTCACGTTTGGAATTCAGCGATTCAGATGAATTCGGACCATGATCTGACGAGTTTGTGCCCTAATTCCTCGATCGACGTGGCAATTTAAACCATGACGTCAGACATGTACGAAGTCCGACGTGGCCTCCTCTTTTGTTTCTGGTCGCGGGTCATCTTTCACTTCCTTGCTGCTCCCATCTTCTTTGATCTTTCCCCACAACACGAAGTAGAGCCCACCCACCATCAACATTGCCCCAACCACACTGCACCCACCAAAAGGACCCCCCCAAAAAAAAAAAAAAGAAAGAAAGAAAGAAGAAAATGGTGGATTTATTAGAAAAGATAAGGGATAATGAGATGAATGGTGGTTGAATTTTGATTTAATGTGTCACGTGGTTTTTGAACTTTTAGTTTGACCAATACAGTCTCTAAATTTTTGAAACATGTTCGATTTAGTCTCTGAATCATAGGAAGATATTTAACGTAGTCCTACCATTAATTCAAGTTCAGGGACGATTTTGAATATTTTCTTATAGTTCACATACTAAGTTGAAATTATAAATTTATGGACCACATTGCATATTGGGCTAAAGTTCAGAGAACATTTATGTGATTTTCCCCAAAGATAACCTAAAAAAATAGGGTTAATACCATAGAAAACCCCAAACTGGTACACCTGTGACAAATTTACCCCAAACTATTTTTTTGACCACAAAAAACCCCAAACCGGTACACTTATGACAAATTTACCCCAAACTGGTACACCTGTGACAAATTTACCCTCTGTTAATTTTCGTTAAATCTAACCGTAAAATTGCTGAGTTTGATAACACGTCGCAGTTGACGGGTGTACTAATTTGGCGTTTTTACCCTCTGTTTGTCACAGGTGTATCAGTTTGGGATTTTTCGTGGTATTAACCCAATTTAACGGAGGGTAAATTTGTCACAAGTGTATCAGCTTGGGGTTTTTCATGGTCAAAAAAATTAGTTTAGGGTAAATTTGTCACAAGCGTACCAGTTTAGGGTTTTTGGTGGTCAAAAAAATAGTTCAGGGTAAATTTGTCACAGGTGTACCAGTTCGGGATTTTTCATGGTAAAAAAATTAGTTTGGGGTAAATTTGTCACAAGTGTACCAGTTTGGGGTTTTTCATGGTATTAACCCAAAAAAATAATAGGAAATATCATTTTCCCTGAACAAATAAGTAATGGTGCGGACCTTCCACGGAAGAGAGTTTCTTTCCACAAGAAGGCGGAGAAGAGGGCGGCGATGACGAGCGCGATCGGAGTGAACTTCGCCGTGAAGACCGGGCCTTTCTTCTCTATGGCCCAAACTTGAAGCCAGTACGAGATCGCCGTCACGATCACTCCCTGCCATTCCCAGTTCATCGCGTCAATTTCCAGGTATGACATTTCGTTAAAACGGGGGTTTTGCAGTGAGAGGAGAGAAGCGTACGCAGTAGACGACGGAGAGAAGCTGCATGTCCCATCCGAGCTTCCATGCCGATGGATCTCTCTCCTTGGCAATGGCCCAAAAGGCCGACTGGATGCAGCTGAAGAAGCACTGAAGAGTGGTCAACCGTAGTTTGGCTGGATATTGCTTGACGATCAGACCCTGTAAAGGAAATGGTATCGTTAAAGAATGATGTAAAGTCTGTGAAGTTGTGATGAGCTTTATCTGATTAGAGATTAAGTGTGGTTTCTAATGGTGGTTTAGTAACGAGTCATTTTTGTTATTGAGAGAGAGAGAGAGAGAGAGAGGGGGGGGACCTGCAAAATCAACCACAAGGACCAGAGGGCGTTGGCGGAGAACATGATGAGAGAGCCCTTGATCCACTCTCCAGAGCTCGAGTGGTGGTTGGCGATGCCCATGGAGCCGGACGGTGACGGCGGTGGTCCCGGAGAAGACCAGTTGAGCAAGTTCACGGGCGGCCCCTTCACGAACGCATACACCAAAGCCCCTGAAACCCCCATCACCGATCCCACCACTTTTGCCCTCCCATGCCACTGTCCCACACTAATGCCCTCCATCCTACCAAATACAAAAAGAACAGATAAATTTCATCCTCGGATCCGTCGATATCTGCCTTCCTAGATGTGTCGAATCATGTTGTTAATTTGTGCAAGAAATCACTTCTCTACTCCGGTGCCGCAATCGCGTCGGGACAAATGGGATGTGTTCACCAATGAATTAACGGAGATTGCCCGCGCTAACTACTGTCGTCGAGTATAAGCTTTAGAGCATCTGTATATGTGCTAATTTGCCCTTCTCTTTTACGTAAGAGAAAGAGATTACCTTAAGAAAACAGCCATGATAAAAGTAATGGCCGGAATGGTGTTGGTGGTGGCGGCCGCGAAAGTTGCGGACGTGTAGTCGATTGCCACGCAGTAGAGGTTTAAACTCAGCGTGAGCCTGAAATTCCGACATGAACATGATTTAACGTGAGACGTTGATGCTAATAAATCAAACACTTTCATAAACATGAAAGAGCCAGAAAAGCGTTTGGGAACTTATTAGCATGCATGGATACCCGAAGAAGGCGACCAAAAAGATCTTGAAGAGTAAGCCGTACGTGAGAGTCGCCGACTCCTTCCTGTGATTTCGAACAAATTAGATGGTAAGAAAACCCTTTTTTTCTTCTGATGAGCGCGACGTTGTCACAACGAGATAGGGAGAGAAACAGTTCGAGACCAAATTAAGCAGAAACCGCTCGACTTGAAAAGAGAGACCTCTCGAGGAAGAAGGCGAAGGGAGAGAGGGCGAGGGAGGCGAGAGCCTGCCGGAACACGACGAAGACGAAAGGGTTCATGCCTTTGGCAATGGCCGCCTTGGAGAACAAGGCCATGCCTGCGTAGACACACTGCACAGACACCATTGCAATATAAGGCTTGTGGCTCACCATTTTTTCTCAAGTTCTGAAGAAGCCAAGGTATTATCTTATCTATACATGTGTGGTGACTGTAAGTAGAGTGACATGAACGTGCACTTATATATAAAAATATAGAGAGAGAGGGTTGTGACTTAACTTGTTTGGTTCTGTTTCTGTCGATACACGAAACTCTGGGACAATGTTAAAGGTATGTCTTAACTAATAGGAACATTTGGTGATGTAAGCTGTCCCCATCTTGCATCTTGAGAGAATTGTTGTCCAAAAAGTCTTAAATCTATTGCATTTTGGTCAATTCAGTTCTAAATTTTTCAATTAACACTTTGTCAATTGAGTCTATTCGGCCAATTTTAATCAGAAATTGCCGATGCGGAAGCCGGACGTCTTAAGTGGCACGGCCGACGCTGATGTGAACAATTTTTATAAATTTTCAACAAAAAATAGAGTTTTTATTTTTTTCTTTCTTTCTGCCAAACCCGGTGAGGGTGGCCTATCAACCCTCACTGGTCACAGGCGAGGGCTGACCGACTCTAGCCGATCACAAGCGCCAGCCACTGGGAGAGGCCCGCAAAGCCCTCGTCGACGGCGAGTGAGGGTCGCGGCCCTTGCCAAATCTGGGCGAGGGCCGGGACCCTTGCTTGTG
This sequence comes from Lenwebbia sp. NSW1173648, assembly GCA_029784005.1. NCBI lineage: Eukaryota > Viridiplantae > Streptophyta > Magnoliopsida > Myrtales > Myrtaceae > Lenwebbia > Lenwebbia sp. NSW1173648. The sequence goes on along the minus strand of JARCGZ010000009.1, from coordinate 23,261,300 downwards.
ACCGGTGAGGGCTTCACGGCCCTCCCCAATGGCCGAAGAGGGTCGTTGGTCCTCGCAGGAATTGATAGAAAAGGAAAGAAAGAAAGAACGAAAAAAAAAATTTAAAAAATATAAAGATTGTTCACGTCATCGCCGGCTGTTCTACGTGGCATCACTGGGGTCCATATCATTGATTTCCTATTAAAATTGGTCGAAGAGACTCAATTGGCAAAGTGTCAAAAGATTTATGACTCAATTGATAAAATTGAAAGATTTAAGACTGAATTGGCCAAAGTGCAATATGTTTAAAATTGAGAAAATTGTCAAAAAAGTCCTAAACCTATTGTACTTTTGCCAATTCAGTCCTAAACATTTTAATTTTACCAATTCAGTCCTAAACCTTTTGCATTTGTGCCAATTCAGTCACAAAACCTTTTTCATTTGTGTCAATTCAGTCATAAACCTTTTTCATTTATGCCAATTCAGTCTATCCGGCCAACCTTGACCGGCCGACACTGACATGGACGCCAATCTGCGCTGGTGGGGAATTTTTTTACTAATATTTTAATATTTTTACAAAAATTTTATATTATATATATTATATATATTTTTATATTTTTTTCTTCTTTCTTTTCATCTTCTTTCATCTGCAGACGAACTTGTCGTTTGGAAACTAAAAGCTTTCTGCTCTGTTCCTGCTCATCATTCTCTTCAATGAACACCCAAGGCTCGTCGTGGATTGCTGAGCTCAGGCCGGCGGCTGTAACTACAAGGACTACGGGCCGCCCGCCCGCGTTGTCATCGTCGCCGTCGTGGAGGGTGTCGATCACAATCTGAGTCAAACTTGTACTCGTCTCTTCTTGAACCATTGGGTCTCTGCTCTCTTGCGCAGGCTTGACCTCGTCGGGCGAGGCCGGCCCCTCAGAGCCACCCCATGGCTGGGGGAGGCGGCCTCACCTAGCCATGGGGTGGCTCAGCGATAGCGGCGCCAATGGCCGGCAATGTCGAGCCTCGCCGGCCCTCTCCTCCAGCGACCGGCTGGAGGAAGAAGATGAACAATAAATAAATAAATAAATAAATAAAATTCCCATGACACGTTGGTATGGAGATGGAAGAAGATGAAAAAAAAAGGAGAAAAAAAATAAAAAATATATAAAATATTAAAATATTAAAACATTAAAATATTTTAAAAAATTACCCCGTCAGCATTGGTCGGCGTCCACGCCAGCGCCGGCGGGTCAATGTTAGCCGGATGGACTGAATTGGCACAAATGCAAAAGGTTTAAGACTGAATTGGCACAAAAAAAGGTTTATGACTGAATTGGTACAAATGCAAAAGGTTTAGGACTGAATTGGGAAAAGTGCAATAGGTTTAAGACTTTTATGACAATTTTCCTCCGGCATCTTGCATTGGCAAAACAGCGGCACTTGGGTGAGTGCTTGATGGGGGGAAGACTATTTGGTGTTATACACTCGTTGAACAGGTTGTGTCGGACTCCACAGATTCTCAATATGTTATCGGCTTGAACTATCCAGTAGTATGAGCATATGCACGCTACTGACTCGTGCATGATTTAACTGTGGAAGAAAATCGATTCGGAAAGACAAAGAAAATCTTTCGTATCTCAAATCGTATATGTGCTTCCTTCTCTTCCCAAATGACATATTAATCGATAGTTCGATTAATTTTTTTTTAAATTAAATAATCAAGAGCCATCATATTTCAACTTATCATCGGTGAATTTGATTTTTTTTCCCCTCGAATTGCTTCTTGAATTGTTTTCTTGAAAACAACACAATTAACTGTGCTATGACTCCAAGAATTGTGTCGCTTGCAATATTATTTTGTTTATTAAATCTTATTCTTTCGAGATAAATTGGCCTTCCGTTAGATATGTCGCATCTTCTTTTAAGAGTAAATTGAAAATTTCATCCAACTTATCAATGTAGAACGAGTAAACTTGAGTGTCTTCTGCCTCGACCATTCTTACTTGTGGAGCATCACTTTTGCCACATTTATTTCAACATTTTCATTCGGGTTAGATTTATACTCTGAATCATAATTTACTTAAGGCCATTTTTTTTTCCATGAAGCTTCGATGTGGCCTTTTATCTATCTTTTAACAATTACTCATACTTAGACACTCTCGTTGTCAATTGAAATAAATCGGAAAAGTTTTTGGCCTTCAAATCCTTCTCGCAGGTTAAATTTTAACCATTCAAAGACGAATATGTAATTTCTTTTTCTGAGAGCGAAGTGAATAATCTATTTTTGGCCTTCTTAAACTGAGCAATAAACTGATCGATCGACTCACTATCATATTGATGAAGTTTAGCCAAATCAATGACCGATACTTCATGTATCGTTCTATAAATTGAGACTGAAATTGTCTTTCTATCTCTGCCCACACATCAAATTAGGTGGTCATTTAGTGTACCTGGTAAAAGCAATTTTGTCAAAGACAGAGAAAATAACCTATGTCTTAAAAACTCATTTTCAGTTTGTAATACTGGATTGTTGTTGCCAGCAACTTTATTGGACTTTTGTTGGTTTCTTGTTCTTGCCATCGTAGTCTCCTTGAATCAACAATGTTTTCCATCAGGCGTGCCAAAAAGATGTTTCACCAAATAGTGTCAATTGAATACCTTTCGAAGTATAGATGAACAATGAATCGATAAAGGCTGTGATGGGTCCTTTGACGATTTTGAGCAAGAAAGTAAATGAAATGAAATGGACACGCATGACATTCGAACAATAGTCGTTGATGATATAAATAAAGTAAAAGTAAAAATAAGTTTGTGAGAATGTTAAGTTGTTTGATCCACTGGGGATCTTTTACAAAGAGTCTAGCGTGGTATCTACAGCCGTTTATAGCCTAACATCGACGGGTTACAAACAACAGTTTTTGGATTCAAATAAACAAATAACTTCCTAATCTTATTTGCGGTTACGAGAAATTTCTCCGCTCAACATTTAACTATAAAACAGTTATTCAGCAACACTCATCCGCAAGAAATTACGAGAACTTTAAAATAGAGGTAACAAACATAACCGCTCAATAATTATGTTTTTGTGTCGATTGCCCGCTGCGGATGATTCTGTCGATCAACTTCCTGATGAAGGCTTCCATCGATAACTTTCAGGATGTCACGGATGACTTCTTTGACAAGTTGTTGATTCCCTTAAGTTGTTGATTAGATAAAACATTCGCATGAGCGCACTCCTGGAAAGAGGGAGGGGACTGGAGGACCATGATATAAGTGGCCAACTCATCCTTGGACAAGCATGATGGATGAGTCGATGTAGTCTTTTCCCCATGTCAGGAGCTAACCCCGTGTGGACAAGTCGAGTCCAAATTCATTTCCCATTATATCCCGCAAGATCTTTTGATTTGATATATTGGATGCACAATTTGGTTGTCTTTCTTATATAAAAACGACCAGTAGATGCTCATGCTTAGAATTGGTCTTGAAATTATTATTACAAAAAAAAAATTTAGACGGAATAACTTTTCGGGAAATTTTTAAATAAAGCCCGAAGTGCTCTCATTTTTTTCAAATAAGGGTCTGAAGTGACCATATCAGTCTCAAAAAAGGATCTGACTCAGCTGTTGGTTATGAGCATTTTAATCATTTACTTTTTTCTTTTTTTTTTCTTTTTTTTCTTTGTTCTTTTTTCCTTTTTCAATTTTTTAAAAATTTTAAAAACTTAAAGTTTATAAAAAAATAAAAATAAAGAAACACGACAGGAGGGCTGCCCTCCTGCCTGTGGCCGCCGACCCCCGACTAGAGGCAAGGGCTACCGACTCTCACTCAGGTTCACACGAGGGCGGCGGCTCACCCCCGGACCCGGGCGAGGGCTTGCCAGCGATCGTTGGTGCCCCACCACCTGTGGGGAGGCGGCCACAGGTGGTGGGGCACTCGCGTTTAATACTTCTTTTTACTCATGCTTTGTCTTTTTTAGAAAGGAGGAAGAAGAAGATTATATTTGGGCTTTGACAATGTTTAGTAACATTTTGGGTGTTGATTGTCAACCTTCAGCTATTATCATTGATAGGGAATTGGCATTGATGAATGCGGTTCGATTCATCTTTCCTAGAAGTGCGAACTTATTGTGTGTTTAGCATATTGAGAAAAATATTGTGGCAAAATGTAAGTCTCAGTTTGAAGAAAGAACACATTGAGATTCTTTTATGTCTGATTGGTCCAAGATTTTGAACTCCAAGACTGAAGCGGAATCTGAGGACAATGTTCGACAATTCGAACATCGTTGTAAGGAAAAGCCATCGGTTATTAACTACATAAAAAATACATGGCTTCCTTTCAAAGAGCCTTTTGTGATAGCTTGGACAGACTTGCACATGCATTTCGGAAATCATGTTACTTCAAGAGCTGAACGGACACATTCGACTTTGAAAGCATATCTACAAGTTTCAACGGGGGATTTAGTTGAGGTGAAAAAGAAAATATGCCTTGCAGTTGAGAATCAGTATCAAGAAATCAAAAGCAAATTATCAAGCGAAAAGGTAAGAGTTCCTCATCATCTTCATATTCCTCTTTTCAGGAACTTGATTACTCGTGTGTCAGTATTTTTTTTAGACAAGCTTTACAAGCAAAATGAGATTGCTAAAAGTAGGGTTGAGCTACCTGCTTGTACTACTCATTTTGTGCAATCCATGGGACTTCCATGTGCGCACGAGATAAGATTACGATTTTCCGATGGTTTACCTCTTGATGCAATTAATCCACAATGGAGGCTGGACATAAGGTCCTTTTTGGACAGTGGTATTACTCAAAACAATGAAGGAGATTCATTTAAGCAACTACTTCACGAGTTGGAAAGAAAGTATCAACAATGGCCGCTTTCCAAAAAGGAAGTTGTTCGAAAGCAAATTGAGCATTTTGTTCGAGCAAGTGATACTATTTTATATGAGCCCCTAGTTACATCTCATAAAGGTCGTCCTTTTAGTTCAAAAACTAAAGGGGAAGCAACTTTTACAAGACGTGATCCTTCAGCATTTGAGATTATTGAAAATGGGAAGAGATGTGGTACTTGTAGGTGTTATGGTCATAATAGTCACACATGTAAATCGAAAGGCGAAGATCTCGGATCAAACACACATTCGAGGACCATTGGAATTCATGGTGATGACATAGGCACAGTGGAGTTTCTTGAGGGGAGCCGAGCAGCTGAATAGAATTTCTTTTTTGTTAAGTTGAATATGCAATTTGTTACTATTGCAATTTGTGGTATGTAATACCAATATCATTTTGATGTATTTAGAATTGACATTTTAAAACAAATTTTCATTTTTACTTAAAAAGCTTAACGAAAAGCAAGAAGGAAAGGTTTCGTAAGTCTTTTTAGTATTTCTCTCCTACCATAGAAAGAAAAAATAATTTGGTAGGAATTAGGGGAGCTTGAGGGTCAACCTGCGTGCCACATAAGATCAAATTTTCATTTTACTAGCTATGGCTTGATTTGGACATGGGCATATCCTTAAAAGGCTTAACGGAAAGCAGAAAGGAAAGCTTTCGTAAGTCTTTTTAGTATTTCTCTCCTATTAGGAAAAGTAAAAACAATTTGATAGGAATTGGGGGAGCTTGAGGGTTGGCCCGTGTGCCACATAAGATCAAATTTTAAAACAAATTTTCATTTTACTAGCTATGGCTCGATAGGTTTGTTCCGAAAGTTTTAATTTTAAATTTTTGTTAACATCACGTGAGAAACTACAAATCAAAAACTAATTTTTTTGTTTTGATTTAGAGTAGCAACTAAATACATATGATTCTTGGGTAAAATAAGAAAACAAAAGAAAAGAAAACAAGGAAAAAGAAAAGAAAATAAATAGATCAAATAAGCAAAAATATTCAAAAAAATATTAAAATATTATTAAAAGTTGTTCACGCAGCGCCGACAGTGCCACGTAGGACGACCAGCGTCCACATCGGTGATTTCCATAAAAAATTGGCCGTAATTAACTGAATTGACACAAATGCAAAAGGTTTAGCACTCAATTGGCAAAAAAAATAAAAAGTTTACGACTAAATTGACACGATTGCAACAGGTTTATGGCTTTTTTAGCAATTGTCCCTATGTTCATGAGAAAATGCCCATTGACATGTGGATGGTGTAGGGAGTCCATTCATTCTCAATCGTACAATACACGGAAGGTCGAAGAATCGCGTTTCGAAAGGGATTTGCTTGATTGTTGTGTTGTGTATACCCTTTAGAGAGCATAGTCTAGTGACGATAGTGTTCAATTTGGAAGCTGAAAGAAACAAAAGGAACATATGGTACAATGTGTAATATGGCATGATAGCTATAGCCACCCTCCAAGTTGACGGTCGATTTCCGACGGTGGTAGGGTTTCCGAAATGATTTCGAGCAGCAATACGCTATTATTAAGATGAACAGACGTTAGCACTCCGAAATAAAAGCACGTGCTTTAATAGAACATGAGAGAAGGTGTCGGATACAACGAAGACAATGCAAAGGAGAGGTTCAGGCAGTAGCAAATGTCCTCCAAAGAAACTTGGTGCAATGGATAGATTCGGACATTAGGTCAGCACTTAAGTTTGCACGTTTTTTTCTTTTTCCTACATCACTTTTTCCCTTTTCTCAAGCCATCTTCAAGGGAAAAAGACCGTATGGGAAATGGGAATCAGTCGATACATCGGAACACACTAATATTTTTTTTCTCAAAGTTATAGGACTTAATTACTTCATTAAAAGGTTGTGCATACACCCTCTTTAGTCCTTACACAAGTGTCGATAATTATCGTATACTTAATATATGAATATCAATCGACTTGCAGACTTACCTTTTCTATCGAAAAAAATTCCTAAACCTATTGCACTTTTGCCAATTCAGTACATGTCAGCGAGTCAGTCTTGCCACTTAGGACGGCCGGCGTCCACTCAGCGATTTCGAGGCCAAAATAGGCTGGATGGACTCAATTGGCAAAACGTGAACAGGTTTAGGACTCAATTTGCACAATTAAAATATTTAAGACTGAATTGGCAAAAGTGCAATATGTTTAGAACTTTTTTGGTAACTTCCCCCTTTACACAAGTGTCGGGACTTCTCGTATACTTCATGTATGAATACCGATCTTGTCATTCCTCCTCAATTCCTCAATGAAAATATGTGTTGCCTTAGCACTTCTCATTCTGAAATTTCTCATCCATTTGGTTTTGTGACCAAGTTATTTGAACGTGCTTTACAAGTTATTTGAACGTGCTACGAAGATCTCTTGTGCCGGATGACATTAGGGGTGTGGAACCGGGCCAGTCCGATCCCGATATGGAATCAGGGACCAGACCAGTAGTCCCGGTCCGAGACCGGCGGTCCGGTCTCAGTGGGACTGCTAACACCAGCTACTTATAGAAATCTAACCCTTGAATCTAAACTAACAACTTCCAATCTCAACCATCCAACCTAATAAACATAGACATGGCCATCGTACAACCATCACATGAGTACTTATAATCCTAAAATAATGAGAAAAGACTAAATTAGAAAGAAAAACACTTAAAACAACTAAAACAGGATTATGTTCTTGCATCATTCTCCTCGAGTTGGAAAGAATCAAGTTCAAAGTGGGATTACACTTGTACTTCACTGAATCCAAGTGCGAACAAAACACGATGGGTTTGCATAATATAGTCAAGACAAAACACAGATTGAGTCAAGAGAAAACACGATCGGAGACTGCATATCGACAAACACGATTGGAGACTTCGTTGCGAAGGCGAGATGCGAGCGTTGAGCGAGAGGAGAGGAGTGAGTGTCGAGCAGAAGATGGGGAAATTAGGTTAACTAGTTCTTCAATTTTTTTTAATTATATATATTCTAGGCGGTCCGGTTCGGTCCCATTCACCATGGAACCGGGGACTGGACTGGCCCCTCAAGGACTAGACCAACCCGGCCGATCCGGTCCAATTTGCCCCCTAGATGGCATGTATGACAACCCTCGTTATTATCCAAGGAAAAGGATAAGGTGGAGCTATTTTTTTGTGGGAACAGTCGATATTGTCCCATGGAGCACTCGCGTTTGCATTTAAAGCACGTGTTTATTTCTTCAATTCAGCTAGTTTTTTTCGTCATACCCAGGACTTATCAATTTCCATAATTTCTATCTCCGAGTTCATGCGGTACTGGTGGGATCACAAATGTCGATAGGATAAGAATCCTAGAAATCCGGATATGGCTTAGCCCTTTGATTCAATTGACTCATAATACACCGTTAACCTTAAGTCAATTTGAGTCTCGAGAGGAATGGACGTCGGTATTTCGACGTGGCAATATCAAGTGTGGCTCGCCCCCCTCAGAGAGCCACGCGGCATATTCCTATAACAAAATGTTGATCGTTGGGCTTGCTAGGTCAATTTTCAGAAAACTTAGGTTTTAGCTACGAAAATTGAACGTTCGGGGTCATGCGTGTTATCGAGATATATATATAAATTTGTGTCAAAAGTGTTATCGGGAGTTGAGTGAAGTAAAATGTGATCGATCGAAGTTCGAACATTCAGAGAGAGAGAGAGAGAGAGGGCGCACAAAATGTCGTGAGCAATGCGGAAAAACTCCACATCTCTAAAAGTCCGAGAAAATTGGGCAGATGGACTCAATTGGCAAAGTATCAAAGGGCTTATGATTCAATTGACATTTACCACTTCGTGGACAATTTTTCTCTAAAAGTCCCATGCACGGGAATTGGAGCGGTTGATTGGTTGGTTGGTTGGGTTGGGCTGGGCTGGGCTGGATAATACCTGGCAAAGATTTGGAAATTGATAAGTCCTGGGTATGATGAAAAAAACTAGCTGAATTGAAGAAATTGGGCCAAGCCCTTGGCATCAAAAAGTTCAAATTAATGAGCTGGGGCTTCGATGGATGGAAATAAAGAGAGAACTTTTTTTTTTGAGGATTGCAATTACGTTCATCTCATTATCAGCGTAACATATCTTTTTTCATCTGTACACGCACTTCGAGATGAGTGGCGTGTTCGCTTGTCGACCATCCAACGACCAACGATGAATGGTAAGTTAATTTTGCGCATTGGCGGTGAACCAGATTAGAATCCGCAATTTTAGAAAGGTCGTTCCAAACTAGTATGAGATGCGCCCACGTCGCCCGCCGCGCCCTGTATGCAAGACATTGACATTCAATATCTTCTGCAAAAGGGCCTTAATACGAAATATTTGAATATTATATGGACAGATTATGCAACCTTTTTTAATACACATCTGGCATTTGTCAACGTTGACGTGAGTGGTTTAATTACTTGTTAAAAGTATAACTACTCAAATCAATGCGATGGCTGAGGGACGTTAGCGCGTTGTGCATCCAATATCAATCAAATTTAGTAATATAGTCTATGTCGTGACTCCCGCTAAAGGCAAATTGTCCATGTTGCCATGAGAAGATTCGCAAGAAGCGGTGCTCTTGACTCGTCGATAAGGAGTTATGTCGTTAAAATCGACCCGGAAATTCATTGTTGTCACAACGAGAATGTGCATTTGAAGTAATTGTTCAATACCGTCCATCGCTCTCTCGCATTTAACCCATTAGTAGACCCGTCAAACGGGTGTGTCGGGTCCTATTGACAATGCCCAACCCAAATAGACTTATTTAGCCCATTTATGATCAATTTCCATGCAATGCAAATCCTGGGGAAAATTGTCAAAGAAGTTTTAAATCTTTTGCACTTATGTCAATTCAGTCCTAAACCTTTTGCATTTGTGTTAATTCAGCTCTTCCAGCCAATTTTGGCCGAAAATCGCTGACGTGGAAAGCAACGGGCGCTGACGTGGCCAGTTTTTTATGATATTTTATGATATTTTCATATTTTTCCTTTTCTCTAGTTTTGTTTTTCAGTGGTCTGTGACCCTCGCCTAGCCCCAGCCATTCGCCGGCCGTTGAAAACAAAACCAGAGAAAAGGGGAAAAAAGAAAATAAAAACTAAAAAATTTAAAAAAAATATTAAAATACTATTACAAATTGGCCACGTCAGCGCCGGTCACGCTATGTTAGCGATTTTCAGCCAAAATTGATCGGAATGACTGAATTGGCACAAATACAAAAGGTTTAGGACTGAATTGGCAAACTTAAAAAGTTTAGGACCAAATTAGCAAAAGTGTAAAAGGTTTAGGACTTTTTGATAATTTTCCTTAAATCTAGTGACCCATACCCAACATATATTTGGCCCGACTTATATTCCAAAAGTACTTCCATATTTAATCAAATATAGAAAAACTTATACTCATTTGATGCGAGAGTGCGGAGTGAGTGAGCGGGAGATTAAGTAAGGGAGGGAGAGAATGAAGAAAGAGTTATTGAGGTGGGTTAGATTTAAGTACATTGTAAATTCATTTATGACTCATTTATGATTCATTTATGACATATTTAATACTTATATCATGTTTAAATCTATTTATTGACTATAACTAACACATATAACAACTGTGTTAATTCAGTCTTAAACATTTTTTTTGCCAATTGAGCTCTAAACCGTTTTCATTTGTGTCAATTATATCTTTTCAGGCCAGATTGCTGATGTGGACACCGATCGACCTAAGTGACACGGCCGACGCTGACATGGATATTTTTCTAATAATATTTTAACACTTCCATTTATTTTTTTCTTTTTTTTCCAACAGTTATGGTAGGCCAGGGCGATGCCTCCCCAGATCTGGCCAGGTGAGGGCACCGCAGTCCTCGCCAGCCCCAAGCAAGGGTCACCAGCCCTAAGTGCATGGAAAAAAAAGAGAAAAAATGATAAAAAAAAATTATTAAAATATTTGCTAAAAATGTCCACTTCAGCTCCGATCATGCCACGTAGGATAACCAGCATACACGTCATCGATTTTGGCTGGAAAGGATAGAATTGACACAAATATAAAAGGTTTAAAACTGAATTGGCAAAACAAGTTTAGGATTGAATCAGTATAATTGCAATAGGTTTATGACTTTTTTGGTAATCCTCCCAAGATAAAGAAATAGATTTCTGACCTATTTTGACGGGTGTATCCATGAGGATAGAGGTTTAAATGTGGTAATTTGACCCACTTTTATTCACTTGGGTCATATAAGGGTTCAGTAAATTTAAAAATGGGTCAAATATGAATTTAGGCTTATAAAGCCTATTCAAATATGGATTTTAACCCAATTCATTTTCGGCCCGTGGCTTGTAACTTCCCAAGCACCACTTGTAAATGGGCCTTAAGGTTATTAGTTTTATTATATATTTTTTATAAGTTAAAGAAAGAAAAAAAATTAAAATTAAAAAATGTTTGTTTTGGAACACTGCCGCGGTCGCGAAGTCGTCACAGCCCGCGGTTGCCGGATCACCGACTCCGGCCATCGGAGAAAAAGGAAAAGAAAATAAAAATATTTATTTTTAATAAAATAATTAATAATTGTTCAATAATAAAAATTATTTTGTAAAAATATAATTTTTTTAATAAAAAAAGTGGTTTATATTTTATGTATTATATTGTATATTTTTTAGGGAAAATTCCAAATAAGGATTTGAAGTGTCCTCATTGTCTCAAATGAGGACCTAAATCGTTTCAAAGAAGGGCATGACCCAAGGGCCTTTTCATCTTTTAACTTTTTGCTAATTTTTTTATTTTTTACTTTTTGTCTTTTTGTTTTCTTTTCTTTTTCCTTTTTCTTCCTTCTTTTTTCTCTTCCCTCCCCTCCCTTTCTCCCTCGCCACCGCCATCTCCACTACCACCTGCCAGTCCTGCATCCCCTCCCCTCCGGCGCCGCCACCGACCACCGCAGCTGCGGCGAAGCTGCTCATCACAAATTCGGGGCACTGGAATAAGTCCTCGAACATGGAGTACTGGTCCTGCATCATCTGCAATCCGCTCTCTGGCCACTCGCCCCCCAGCGCCATGGTCTGTGGACCAGCAGCAGCATGTCGAAGTTCTCCAACTGCTCCAAGTTCGTTTTCTAGTTGGATGCGACCTCACTGCCAACCACAGAGCACTCCACTGAAGCAGGATGCTTATCGGTGGTGGCGGCAGAGGAGCAAGCCTGCTGGCTCTTCGGCGGGGCGACAAGGGTTTTGGGAAGAGCTGCTCGTAGACCCTGGATTTCCATTTGGAGACGTTTCACCGAACCATTTCTCTTGAAGACCCTGAATTTCGAATATTGACTCCAAACACGGCAACCTATTTCGTCCCCCCTCTTTTGTACCTCTATTTATACATGTGCTGTGTGCATATGCTCATCATCTTACGCTCCCATGTCCGCAAAATCTTGTTCCATGGACCACCAATCCTTTTTCCATCCCGGCATCTCAGCTGCCAAGGACCCCGCCCCGGATCTCCTTGGCTTGGAGGAGGACGGCGATTCCTATGCTGAGCTGTGGCGACAGATCCTGTAGCTGACTTCGGACGAGGACGACAACCCAGCCGGCCCGAAGAATCAAGCCCCGTGCCCGGTCGCTGCGCCGTCTCCAGTCAACTGTTCTGATTGGTGGATGAACAACAGGAACTTCGACGAGTACTTCTGAGGAAATAGTTGCTCCACGTCATGCTTGTGATCATTGGTGGTCGTCGACGGCGTGGTCGAGATGTTCACATTGACAGAGCTCTTCACGGGACAGATTTGATGGTCTTCCGCGAGGTGCAGGTTCACGGAAGAAGAAGGATTGCCAGTGGAGGGACTTACCAGAGACCCTCCGGAGAAGGTGATGGGAGTATACGTGGTCAAAGTCTGCAAGTTTGGGAAATGGCCGTAAGGTGAGTAAAGAGAAGCGTCGGTGGCGCTCGAGGAAGAGATGAGGAAATTGCGGAGGAGGAGCATGTCAAGCGCGGAGGAGCTGGCGATGACGCTCCTCTAAGAAGCTGCCATGGTGGCCGGCGGCGGCGCCGGAGGGGAGCGGGATGCGGGACTGGCAGGTGGCAGTGGAGATGGCGGTGGCGAGGGAGATGGGGAGGGAAGATGAAAAAGAAAGAAGAAAAAAAAAAGAAAAAAAAAGAAAAAGAGAAAAGTAAAAAATTAAAAAGATAGAAAAAAAGTTAAAGGACGAAAATGCCTTTCCATCATGTCATTCTTTGAAACGATTTAAGTGTTTCAGGCCTTTATTTGAAGCAAAGTCCACTTAAGGCCCATATTTAAGAAAATGAAGGCACCATTATTTGAAAATTTCCATATTTTTTATAAGTAAAAGAAAGAGAAAAATAAAATTAAAAAATTTTTGTTTTGGAACACCGCCGCTCACCTCTGTCCACTGCTGCAGCTGAGTCGCCGTCTCTGACCTCCAAAGAAAAAGGAAGAGAAAATAAAAATATAAATAAAATAAAAGCTAATTTTTTATTTTTCTATATATATATATATAATTTCAATTGCAATATCATTTTTCTTAATAAATTATAAGAAACAAATATTTCATGATTTAATCAAATATAGAAGTATTTAAGTAATACGGATCTGGCCGGGGCGATGGTCGTTAAATTTGTAAAGAACTCGTGGATAGTGTTCTTTGTACTTCTCAGCCACGATGGGAAGTAAAATCATTGGTGGAACGGGCCCAGGTGCTGCTGAATGGATGTTTGGGCCTAACTTTGACCCATTGCAAAAGGGACACCAACAAAATTGCAGATTTGGTTGCCAAAGCCCAACAGACAAATTGCTTACCTTGTAATTGGGTCTCATATCCCCCGCCAGCCCTTTTTGATATGTTATGCCTCTGAAGCTTCAATCTTGTATTCACTAAACTCTTTTAAGTGAATGATCACAAAAAAAAACAAAAAAAAAAAAACAAAAAAAGTGATCAAAACATGTTAAATGGATCAATATGAATCGGACCTATTCGACATGACCCAACCCATCACATTCAGAACCCCTTTCCCCACCTCTCACAATCCTTAAAAAATAAAAAAACAACAACCCTTTAAACCTTCTTCTACTCACTCAAATACGTGTTGTAAAATACTAAACCGTATCCACATCCTCAAACTTGATGGGTCCATGCGGATTTCACGTACATGTGGTGGATTCAACTTTTCGGGTGGAGTATACTACACCACAACTCGCTCACCGGATGATTTCTCCCAATTACCTACCGCATTCATGAATCACCGTATCGGTCAAGTCAATCCTAAACTCCGCACTATTTTTTTTTTTTGGGTCCTCCCGTTTTCGTCCTTTCGAATTTACTCATAACTAAATCTGACCGCAACCCCAATGATGACAGCACCTTTTGCTCCGTATGATGATCAACGGCATTTAGTATCTCACTCAATCGAATGGTCCACGTCGGAAGCATCACAAGTTGTGCCCACGTGGCTCAAATAATTATAGCATTGACTCCATAAATCAACCGTATAGATTTACCAGTGAGCTGCGATAATTTTTTTTTTTTGGGCACGAGGGGTCCATCTAATGGTGGCCACGGTTCGAAATCGGCCGATTTCGGTTCATGAACCGGCGGTTCTGGTTCGTGGCCACTGATGAACCGAAACTGGAACCTTAGGGGGTGGTTCCGGTTCCGATTTTGAACCTGCGGTTCCGGACCTGTTCAAGGCCCGGTTCCGGTTCAAAACAGAAATGGAACCGGCCGGTTCCGGTTTTCACATTTAATTTTTAAATAATGAATTATAAAATAAAAAATATATGAAATTATGAAATAATAAATTATCAAATATAAATTGTAATCAAATTGTAAATTGTAATCAAATTTGGGGGGAAGGGAGGAGGAAGGGGCTTGAACTCAATGAATTATCATTAAACGCTTACATATCTTCTTGGGGATAGAAGAATCAAAGCCGATGTAGTTCTTTTACCTTTGATAATCCCATACTTACCTCATCATCAATTTTCGCTACCCGTTTCACCGGTACCGGTACCCGTGGCGGTGGCGGTGGTATCTCCATCATCGAAGAATTCGGCTTCATTGCTGCGATCCATCTCTTGTTGTTGATATTGAGCCTTTGTCCAATCATCGACACAAGCTTGAGCCTCCACCGAATCCAGAGCTAATCTTGAACGTCGGTCGTCCAAAATGTTGCCTCCAGCACTAAATGCTTGTTCAACCGCAACTGTTGAACAAGAGGTTACTAAAATCTGTCTTGCGATGAGAGCGAGAATTGGAAATTGGGTTGAATGCCTCTTCCACAATTCTAGAATTTTGAAATCTGTGTCGCCTTTGGATTCACTAAACTCAAAAAAAGTGATTAAATAGGTCTCTATTTACGAAATATTTTCTGTTACTCCCTTTTATCTTTTTTGCCTATTCATCAGCATTTTGTATCATCTACTAATTCTACCTAGGTCCTCACTTTGTACGTCACTATGTTGGAAAGATCTACTATCACATACATTATATCTATTAGAAAATTCATTATACATTTCTACTATCGCGTTTTTAACTACTGTTTGTATAGTTCTAATATCTATAATTTCAATCAAATATAAAAAATCATAATATGTATTCAAATCATCACCTAAACCATCTAATTTGGTACGTGGATCAAAAACACAAGCAACCAAATAAATAAGAGGAATTTCGGTATAATAATGCAGCCATTTCGTTCGCATTGCCATAATAGTCGGACCTAATTGATCATCTTCTTCATTTTCTTCAAAAATGCCGGCAATATTAACACACTCTATTAAAAATAAATGCGTAGTAGGATAATAAATATCGAATAAAGTATAAGTTGCATCATTAAAATCTTTTAAAAGATCTATTTTTTTTGTGCAAATATCCCACTCTTGTGGGAATAAATTAATTTGAGAAATATTATTCGAAATAAACGTATATAATAAATCTTTATATGCAAAAGATTAATTAAGCAACTCATACGTAGAATTCCAACGAGTTGGAACATCTCTTGAAATTTTTTTTGGTCTTCTTCTATTTGCTTTACAAAATTTGCCCCATTCTTTCATAATTTGGGGATGTCTTCATAAAAATTGAATTGCTGTCTTTATTGGGTTGAGAAAAACATCAAGAGTTTGTAAACCATCTTGTACACATAAATTTAAAACATAGCAAGCACATCTAATGTGAAAAAATTATCCACCAAAAGCGGGTTAACAAATCTTTTCTAACTCGGGAACGGAAGCGGTATTTGTCGCGGCATTATCAAAATGAACTGAAATTTTTTTATTAACTAACAAATATTCTTCCAAAAATTGCTTAATTATTCTATAAATATTAATTGTCATATGCCTATCATCAAAAACTTGAAATGCAATAACTCTTTTTTGAATGTTCCAAGCATTGCCTATCCAATGACATGTAATACCCATATAAGAATGAGTTTGCCAAGGATCACTCCAAATGTCGCTACCTATATGCACACGTCCATTGAAATTCATAAAAAAGTTTTTCAAATCTTCTTTTTCTCTTTTATAAATATCAAAAAGTTGGCCTTTAAGCGTATTTCTCGAAACAGGTTTTGCTTGTGGAGTACATGCAGTTTGTATAAAATGATTAAAACCAACTTTTTCACCAAAATTAAACGATAAACGTTCAACGACAGCAAATCTAGCTAATTCTTCTTTATAAACTTTTTCATTGTAACGAAATAAAGGAGTAACGTTAGAATTGGCATACCCGGAAATTTATTGTTGGCTGGTGTCGATCCCCGCTTGCGTTGGAAGTTTCGACCTCAGATGCCGTTTAAATGTTCTATAGCCGCCTTCACCTATAAATTTGTGTGTTGCCCCACAATATTTACATTTTACCTAATACTTGTTTCCGCCTAAATGTTCCTTCGTGAAGTGTTTCCATATGTCGGATGTACCCTCCCGTTCTAGCTCCTTTGTTGTTGACATTTCGTTGATACTAGTAGGAGGATGCAAACTTTCTTGCGTTGGAACGTGCTCGATGTTGGGAATAATGTTGATATCATCAACATCGTCTCCCCAATATGCAAAATCACGAGGATCATGAGGATGAAGATAATCGGATTCCCCTATTGGGCTCTTTCCTCTGTTACTACCTCTACTTCCACTTGCCATTTTTTGAAAGAATTGAGCGAAAAGCGGATTCAGAAAATTGACAGTCACAGAATTGAGAGAATTTGTGAGAAAAACTGAAAGATGAAAAGAGATATTTATAATAGTTAGGAACTTAGGATAGATTTATTTAATAATAATAAAAAAGTGGAATGCCGTTGCGCCCGAAGCCTGGCACCCGAACGGCTATAAGCTGGTTCGGAACCGCCGGTTCCTGGGCTGTTTGGAACTGGCCCAGAACTGCCAGTTCCGGGCCGATTCAAAAATACTATAACCCGTAACCGGCCCGTATGGGCCTGGGTGTTTTCGATTCAGAATCGGCGGGCCCGGTCAACGGGTCGGGTTCTGGGCCCAAACCGGCCCGTGGCCACCACTAGGTCCATCCGTCCGCGACATTTACTTCCCCCAATTGAAAACGTGCCTTAAAAAAAGTCCTAGACAGACAGGCGCAACTACGTTTGAATCCACACAAGGCGTTGTAAAAAGCCCGCGTTTGTTGGCATCTTCAGGGCCAATCTCCATGCGACGTGTTTGACTTCATATTCAACTTGATTTGTTCAGTGTGGTCCCTGAATTTTGACACATATTCGATTTAGTTTCGAGGCTATATGAAAATATTTACAAGTTCAGAGACCACGGCACACAAATTAAAAGTTCACAGACGACATTGTATATTGAACCAAAGTTCAGGGATCGCATTGAACAAATTAAGAGTCCAAGGACGATATTGCATGTCGAGCCGAATTTCAAGAACCATTTGCGTCATTTTTCTTATATCTGTCCAGGTGCATTTTTTCTTTGAGTTACTTATTTATTTTATATGTAGTGGCCAAGGTAAGAACACGAGTACCACGACACGAAGAAGCAGATTCAAATGAAAGCCAAAGATAAAAGACATTTCATTGCATGGTCAACACGAAGAAGTCATATGCATGCGCACCAAACTAAACTACCAGCGAAAACAATGAACTTTTGACCACAACAATTAATCGATGGTTTTCCCGTATGAACGTAACCCAACGACGTCAACCACTTGGTGCGAATTGACGTCGACATGCCTTTTTTGGAGTAGCGTGGACCCAATAATAATAATAAAAAGGAGTTCCTAAGCCATTCCATGACGAGTCCGAGACTTCTAAATGTAAGCCGCAAAATCAGTATCCAATATCACCGTAATTAGAATCTAGGACACAATAATGGAGGAAAAGAGATTTGCGCATCTGATTTGGAATTCATCATTCTTGGTGCAGAATAGCGACAATCCAAGGCTCGAGTGCTTCTCTTCTATTGCCATCTGTATCACTGGCTCAATGAGGCTGTTCCTCACAAATTGCGTTCTTGTGACTACTTCTTGTATGAGGTTATTTGTGCATCAGGGTTAGAGCAGAGACTTGAGCATTTTCATCCATAGATCCTCTCATCACGGGCCGAGCTCTACTCGGCCCACACTATGGCTGCGTATGGTAACCATTCTGTTCCGGAAAACTAATTTTGATTAAAATGACTTTTTCTGATTATGTTCCTGGATGAGTTTTAGAGAATCAGAACGCGTTTGATAACTGCACAAAATTTCTATTTCGAAAAACTGTTTCTCTTCCTAATTTTTTTCATTTAAGTCAAATAATTATGTAGTTACTTTGTAAAATTTCATCATAAATTGAAGACTAATTTCCAATGCACACTAAAATAATTTAAAATACATTTTTTTAGCATGTCATAAATGAAACACAAATTTTAATACACGACGTTTGAAGTTCGATTGAAGCATGTGATAGTTCCCATATTAAGAACTCATTTTTTTTCTTTAAATGTTGCTTTGTCCAAAATACATACAAACGTAGCAGCTAAATGACCAAATTATCCACTGACAAAAAAAAAAAAAAACTAAATTATCCTCCTTGATACGAAGTACAAGTCCTTCACTATCATTTTGCAGCTTCTGTCCTAAATCCAAATGGGTGTTTGGCTCCAGCTCCACATGCAGATGGTCACATTTTGTGACGAACGGCTACGATACATATGTTATCATCCGCATGTTGGATGCCATCATCTTTCGCGACATTTTTTTGCAGAAGAGTGAAATATATGAAATTTACGAAATTTACGAAATTTAGGCCCAAATTTATGAAAATGAGGTCAAATCAGCCTTATCTAAGCTTCTTCTATTCTTAGGAATTTTCTAAATTTTTTATGATTTTTGTTTTTTAAAAAGGGATCAAAACGGATTAAATGGGTTAATATGGATCGGATCTATTCGACCCAACCCGACCCACCCGTTTGGCACCTCTACGTCAGGCTCACATTCAGAACCCCTTTCCCCACCTCTCACAATCCTTTTAACCTCCGACAAAAAAAAAAAAACAACCCTTTTAACCTTCTTCTACTCACTCAAATACGTGTTGTAAATACTAAACCGTATCCACATCGTCAAATTGATGGGTCCATGCGGATTTCACGTACATGTGGTAAATTCAACTTTTCAGGTGGAGTTTACTACACCACAACTCGCTCACCGGATGATTTCTCCCAATTAGGGGTGTGCATGGTCCGGGCTGGTCCGGTCCCGGTATAGAACTGGGGATCAGACCGATAGTCCCGGTCCCTAAATTTTCGGGATCGGGGACCGGACCTGCCCGGAACCGGCGGTCCGGTCCGATCTGGTCCCAATGGGACCGCTAACACTAGTTCTTCAAAAAAAATTAAGAGTAAGACATATGGTAAATGCCATTGACTACCTAAACCTTATGTTTATTGAAGAGTTTGAGTATTCTGTCGAAGATGAATATGAGTTATCTTTAGAAGAAGAAACATAGACTCATCGACGATCAAAATAAAGTCGATCTTGAAGTGATCAGACTCTCCGGCGCTTGAAAAGTCGACCGAAGTTTCGGACAACGAAACAGAGATTTTGATCATGTCAGAAGCTTTACGGATCAAGAGATCCTTATATATATATTTTTGGCCGTCCGGTCCGGTCCGGTCCCATTCATTATGGAACCGGGGATCAGACAGCTCGGCCACCGGTCCTATTTATTGGGACCGGGGACCGGACCGCCCCCCTCAAGGATCGGACCAACCCGCTCGGTCCGGGTCGGTCCCGTCCGGTTTACACACCCTTGCTCTCAATTACCTACCGCATCACGAATCACCGTATCGGTCAAGTCAATCCTAAACTCCGTACTTTTTTTTTTTTTTTGGGTCCTCCCGTTTGCGTCCTTTCGAATTTACTCATAACTAAATCTGACCGCAACCCCAATGATGACAGTACCTTTTGCTCCGTATGATTGATCAACGGCATTTAGTATCTCACTCAATCGAACGGTCCACGTCGGAAGCATCACAAGGTGTGCCCACCTGACTCAAATAATTATAGCATTGAATCCATAAATCAACCGTATAGATTTACCAGTGAGCTGCAATAATTGTTTTTTTTTTGGGCACGAGGGGTCCATCCGTCCGCGACATTTGCTTCCCCCAATCGGAAACGTGCCTTTAAAAAGTCCTAGACAGACAGGCGCAACTACGTTTGAATCCACACAAGGCGTTGTAAAAAGCCCGCGTTTGTTGGCATCTTCAGGGCCAATCTCCATGCGACGTGTTTGACTTCATATTCAACTTGATTTGTTCAGTGTGATCGATTTAGTTTCGAGGCTATATGAAAATATTTACAAGTTCAGAGACCACGTCGCACAAATTAAAAGTTTACAGACGATATTATATATTGAACCAAAGTTTAGGGATCGCATTAAACAAATTAAAAGTTCAAGGACGATATTGCACGTCGAGCCGAATTTCAAGGACCATTTGCGTCATTTTCCTTATATCTGTCCAGGTACATTTTTTCTTTGAGTTACATATATATATTTTTTATGTTGTGGCCAACGTAAGAACACGAGTACCACGACACGAAGAAGCAGATTCAAATGAAAGCCAAAGATAAAAGACATTTCATTGCATGGTCAACTCGAAGAAGTCATATGCATGCGCACCAAACTAAACTACCAGCGAAAACAATGAACTTTTGACCACAACAATTAATCGAGGGTTTTCCCGTATGAACGTAACCCAACGACGTCAACCACTTGGTGCGAATTGACGTCGACATGCCTTTTTTGGAGTAGCGTGGACCCAATAATAATAATAAAAAGGAGTTCCTAAGCCATTCCATGACGAGTCCGAGACTTCTAAATGTAAGCCGCGAAATCAGTATCCAATATCACCGTAATTAGAATCTAGGACACGATAATGGAGGAAAAGAGATTTGCGCACCTGATTTGGAATTCATCATTCTTGGTGCAGAATAGCGACAATCCAAAGCTCGAGTGCTTCTCTTCTATTGCCATCTGTATCACTGGCTCAATGAGACTGTTCCTCGCAAATTGCGTTCTTGTGACTACTCTTTATGTGAGGTTATTTGTGCATCAGGATTAGAGCAGAGACTTGAGCATTTTCATCCATAGACCTTTTCATCACGGGCCGAGCTCCACTCGGCCCACACTAATCAGCCATATATTAGACTAATTAAGAGTTTTTACATCTCACCTTATTAGACCAATTCCGTAAAATGGTAAATTACAATTTTAATGAATGTAACCCACATCAGAAAAACTCTTACACTAAACACACCACGTTCAACTCTACAGCATGGCCGGCTTCGACGTCTTGATATTCGATTTTGTCGATTCTTTGTAATCCCGATTTTATGACGAATGAAGATGTGTAAATTTTAGAGAAGAGAGAAGACCCATGTTGACTAGTAAATAGGTGATGAAAGGAGATACTTGGGGGGGGGGTTGTGTATCTGGTTGTAGCCATGTAAACAAGAGCAAGCTCCTTTTTCCACCACGGAAAGTGACCCTTCCTTCGTTCCGTGTGTTCCTTTGAGGGGCCACTCTCCCTTTAGTGGACAACAGCACTGCAAATTCTCATCAAAGCGAACCAGAATGGTAGGGCATGCCCCATGACCCGCCTTGTAGTAAAAGGCCTTCCCTATCTCCGAGTCTACGTACAATGATACCCACCGTTGAATTACTGGGATTCATTAGCCAAGATGTAGAATCGATATGCATGTGTCCTCTGTATATCTTGTTCTCTTATGAATCTTGTATGCATTAGATCTAGGTTAGAAGGATACCACTATTTAACGGAGGGATGGATGTTAGCTGCGATTATAACCTTAAGCAGCGCCCTAAGATCACTATGATTAAATACACGGATCAGAATAACGAAGTAGAGGAATTTACGTACCTGATTTGGAATACATCATTCTTGATGCAGAATATCGACGTTCCAATGTTCAAGAGCTTCTCCTCTATAACCCCATGAATCACTGGCATCAATGAGACTGCCCCCTCACGTATCGTGTTCTGTGGCGACTTTTTATGTGAGGTTATGTGAGTATTAGGGTTTAGAGGAGGAACTTGAGTTCTATTTATAGAGTTTGTAACCTATCCGCTCATTATAGATAAGGTTTAACTCAGCCCATACTATCTCGCCCCATATCCAACTAGGATTAGGAAACCATATATATTTTCTTTATTAGATCAATAATCAATTACAATAATAATTAATAAAGCCCATATAAGAAATAAATCTTATAATGGATCCGAACTTCTTGGGGTTGGGCGTCAGTTTGGCGACCAGAGCCCACATATTCGAATCTCAAACTGCTAAGTACAGACTACTTTGGGTCAAGGCTACTTACGTAGGCCAAAGGCGGGGAGCCGGGGACTTAATCCAGTTATGAGGCTTGCATGGTGTTTTTTCCGAGGCTTCTGTCACTGAGTGCTAGAGCTCCTAGATTAGAAAAGGGAACGATGGCTAGATCTAGCTCTCATGTACCTATTTGGTAACGACTAAAATTTTGGAGCAAAAGTGTTTTGGATCGGGATCCGGATCACCTAACATGGGGGTTTTTGTGACATAGGTAACATTACTCAAATCAGGCCGTCCATTTTCATTTGGATGGTCAAGAATGGGCCACATCATTTGTTGAGGGGGAGGGAAAAAAATTGGGCGGGAATTTTTTTGGGGTTCGAAAAAATTTGAATTCCAACCCTCTCTCAAATTATGTCGTCCATTTTCATTTGGACAGCCTGATTTGAGTAATGTTACCCATGTCACAGAAACTCCAATGTTAGGTGATCCACTTCCTTTGGATCGTGAAAAGAAAGAAAAGGGAAATTAGATAAAATAGCAAGGGAGAAGGAAGGTCTTTAAGACAAAAAATAAATAAATAGTGGGTACATGCCCTTTTTAATTTTATTTTATGTAATCTAAACCTAACTTGTAGGTTGGGGTTAAATCACACATCATGGGAATGCCAAACCCCAATGCAAAAAATCCTGAGCACAATGGACAAAACTAGAGGGCTTTAAGAAGTTGAAATTGTTGAGATGTGATTCATACTTCTCATTAATAAGAAAACACGCGGTCCCGCTCGCTGTTGAGCGGGCGAGGGTCCGAGGGGCTACCCTGGCGGGGGTCGTGAGGGCAGCATCCCCAAGCCTCCAAAGAGCTTTTATAATTTGAGCCTATATTTTATTGGTAGTTTTGGGCTTAACCTCATGAATAGATGCCGCTTATATATATACACACACTCTTTTTCGCTTGTAATTGAGTGATGTAACAAAGATGTGGAGGTGCAAATTATAGTGGAATCCCCTGCTAGATGTAGCCCTAGTTTAAGGGTGAACTAGGATAAACCTTGCGGCTTAATTTCTCTTTCTCACTTTTACGCTCTATTTCTTTGTGGTTGTGCGCCGAGTCCTAACAAAAGCAAGGATGAAATTGCTGAAGGAGGGTCCAAATTAGCAGGTAAAAATTACCAAAATATCTACGTTTATTTTGAAATGAACTCTCAAGAACTAATACACGATACAAAGGAAGTACTTGTAGAGAAGAAGCTGCGAGGGAGCTTCAGTTTGTGATATTATGAAAGTACTCTTTTCTTCGCCTCCCAAAAATGAATGATGGTCAAGTCATCTAGGCTATGTATGGTAATGTTTCTGTTCCCGGAATAACTTTTGGAACAGAAACACTTTTTTCTGTTTCTGTTCCCAGCAACAATTTCTGAGAATAGAAACGCGTTTGGTAACTGCAAAATACTTCTGTTCCCGGAACAAAAAAAGAACAAAAACGCGTTTGGTAACTGTATAAAGTTTATGTTCCTAGAACAAAAAAGGAACAGAAACGCGTTTGGTAACTGCAAAAAATTTTGTTCCTAATTTTTTCATTTAATTATGTTCCTAGTTTTTTCAATATGGACGAGATCAACTGTAAAAAAAAAAACTGAAAGAGAAGACGAATTGGAATTGAACAATGAGAACATCAAATATGTTTTCCATAGATAGGAAAAATTACAATTATGAGTCATACATAAATCTTCCCAAGTAGTTAAAAATATGATTACATAATTGAAAAATACAAAGTCATGGAATTCCAGGCATATTGTAGTCCCTTGCTATTTTATTTGCAATACTTTTCCTAAGCATGTTCATCTCACTTGCCTGCTCATCCGATACATCATCATCAACCTCTTCTTCTGTAGACCCATATGCGTAGTCAGGATCACCATAATCGGAAAAGTTTTTGTCCATCCTATCTTGGTTGCGAATATAACTGTGAAGAGCACAACATGCAATCACAATGAGGGCTTGCTTCCTAATTGGAAAGGAAGGCATGTGTTGCAATATAAAGAATCGTTTCTTCAGTGCCCCAAATGCTCTCTCAATTACGTTCCGAAGTGAAGAGTGCCTATGGTTGAACATTTCTCTTGCTGTTCTAGGCCGTCTCCCTCTACCTCTATAATCATTCAAATGATATCGTTCACCTTTAAATGACGTTAAAAATCCTGAAAGTGCTGCATAACCAGAATCTACCACATGGTATTTGCCTACAACAAGGTACAATATAGATTTGTTATGATATGCAATCGCAATATGATCATAAGCAAACTACTGCTGATAAACAAAGAAAATGCCCAATAGACTACTGTGTGGCTTATGAAGCCACAGCCTATCCTCAAATAAAAGTCCATGCCAAAGCCTATCCTCAAATGCTGAAAAATGTGCTTGCAAATGTTAAACTACTGTGTGGCTTATGAAGCAACTTCCACGTTCCCAGATTCATACCCTATTAGCAAACGTATGCATGATCACAAAGAATAACAAAGCAATCACTCCCTATCAACTACAGAGACGCCAAAAATGATAAAGAAAACAACCAAAGCTGAAATTGCAGTCGGGCATGGATTCAATGAAATTTCACGGAAGACAATCCAATTTCGAATTGCTCATCAAAACCTTATGCGAGCTCAACATACGAAAATGCCATATCCTCAACAAAATTCTTCACATGCAGTAACTTCTACACAGAATCGATCACGTTCAACTCAAACTTAGCTCATAATCAGCTCAAACCGAGCATCGACCTCCGTCGGTGATGGCGGAGCTCGCGCGAGCCCTCCTAGGCGAGCCCTGCCCAGATCTGGGCGAGGCTCGGCCTTGCGCTTGCTGGCCGAGCTAGCTCGACCGGTGATGGTGGGGTTCGGCTCGCCCGAGCCAACCCAGATCTGGGCAAGGCTCGACCTCGCGCTCGGCGATGGCGGGGCTCACGTGAGCCCTGCCTAGATCTAGGCAGGGCTTGGCCTCGCGCTCGGTGATGGTGGGGCTCGCGGGAGCCCGCCCAAGCGAGCCCTGCCCAGATCTGGGAGGGGCTCGGCAGGCGATGGTGGGGTTCGACTCGCGCAAGCCCTGCCCAGATCACGGCGGGGCTCGGCCTTGCGCGGCGAGCGCAAGGCCGACCCCAGCCATCGCCGGCCAAGGTCGAAGCTCGGCTAGCGATGGCGGGGTTTGGCTCGCGCTCACCACGCGAGCTCGCCCGCTGTGTCGGGTGCCGGTCGGTTGCTGAGAAGAGGAAGAAGAAGAAGAAGAGGAACATGCGGAAACTCACCGGAGGAGTGGCGGCGTCGACTGGTCGAGGAACACAGAAAGAGAGGAGGGATGAGCTGCTCGTGCAAGAACAAAAGAGAAGGGTGTGTGTTAAAAAACAAAAGTGTTCCCAGTTGTTTCTAAAAAATGTTCCAAATGTGTTTCTAAAAAGTGTTCCAGAAACACAAAAGCAAGTTTTTTTTTTTTTTTGTTTCTTGTTTCTACTCCAAAAGTGTTTTTATTTGTCAAAAGTGTTCCCAGAACATTTTGGGAACACTTTTTTACCATACGCAGCCCTAGTTCCCAAAGTGTTCCTAGGAACATTTGGGAACAGAAATACTTTTTCTAGAGCGTTACCATACGCAGCCCTAGTTTCCCAAATGCGTACCTTAGCACATGACTATCAATTCAAGCGGGCTAAGTTCGTTAAACTCAATTCACAGATATCATTCCGGACAAAACAATTTGTTCTTTTTCCATTTGAAAGAAAATAAAAAGTTCTTATTGGGATTAGCGTATTTTGCTATGAGTCGTAATCTTGAAAATAATATATCCGAAGAACGGTGCTCTGAAATAAAGTAATAGAAGCATAACGTCATGGATTGCAATGATTTCTTCTGATAATCCAAGGCGTAGGTAGGGGAAGTCGGTTATCTAGGAGTTATTGAACATTCTGCGAGTTCCATGTGTTAGGATTAGGTGCACGACCACAGTGAAATACAGAGTAAAGTCGAGAAAGAGAAATCGAGATATAATATTTTATTCTGGTTCACCTTTATACTATGGCTACGTAAAGTAGACGATTCCCTTGTAATTAGCACATCATACATCTCTATTGCAACTCTCAATTACAAGAGAAAAATATTATATATAATAATAGCTATTCATGGATCCAAACTCGAACTGTCAATAAAATATGAGCTCGAATTATAAAATCACATTGGCGTCCCGGGCGGGATGCGGGATCGCGTGCTTTCTTTTGTTGATGGAGAGTATGAACCGCACACCCCAACACGACACCTCATGAATTGCAACGGACCGATTCCTTAGATTCTTTCGCGAATCGATTTACAATCCCTAGCAACATGTTCGTGTGGGAAACTGGCGCCCTAAGCTTTACGTCGGATCTGTCGAAGAACCGCAGTCGGAGGAAACGAAGAGTTTCTTCCCCGGAATCAGTTCATTGTTGTGGCGAAGCTTGAGGGTGTGCACTGACATCAATGCGGACGCATCAAGGAATCGAAATGACGTGTGCACGCGGATCGATATGATTATTGTTCCTCGGGGCCAACCCCTGATGTCCACATGCGACGATGCTCTTTTTCTCTGTCTCTTTCACTTTTCTCCATTTCGTCTGCAAATGCAAAAAGTCCGTTATGCTTTGATTTTGCTGTCCTGTCAGCCACAGCAATCCGACAATTTCCGTGACAAAAACCAAACCCCTAAGACATAATAAGATTCGACTAATGAAATGATAGGGCAACTCCCAACATTAATGGAAAAATGCATTTATCTACAATCCCCTCCGGCGAGAGCGCCGAGATCGATAGTTGCCGGCGCTGTGAATTGCATCGAAAATACGAACTTTCGCAGGAAATAATAACGATTACTATCGGTTCCTTGATCAGTTGGGCCAACCTTTACAAGGAACACACTTGATTACGGTTCACCATAAATGGCTACATATATCTTACGCGGCTCCTACTGTTTAATAACACATATCTACGTGTAGTTACAAATTGCAAAATCGTTGACTCCGCTAATCGGCAGTTATGCTCCGCATCAGCTTTCGTGTGTTTCCTTTAGACCGGAATGGCACACGATCCTCGACTTTCCCGCTTCAACAATTGGCCAAAATTTGATATCCGTTGTCGACACCCTTCGATCGAAATTTTTTCACCGACCAGATGCTCTAACACTTGGGTTACTTTTTAGGTGTTAACATAACGATATGATTTGGCTAAATAAAGATTCTAAATTCACCTTAATGGAAGTAAATTAACAGACGGAAATTGAAATGGTTCGCTATATTATTTTCACTTAACTAAACGATTAGCTCATTTTATTTCAATCTAACATACTCTCTCCATGCATGGTGAAAGCGCAGCCATCGGAGAACAGTTGTCAATCTTATATATCGATATTCAAACCAAAGAATTACCTTTAAATTACTCTAAAGAATTCCCAAGAAAAATGAATAACTTAATAAGAATAGCAAATTCTATCCTTCTTAATCTTAATTATACGATCGGATGACCTCTTTAAATTAAAAAGTTCCCTTAAAATCTTGCCAATCTAAAATTCAATAAAATTAAATCAAATGCACATCTTAAGTCACAACAATGTGTAAAAAAGGTTTTCTAACACATGACTAGATGTACGAAAATAATAATAAAGAAGTAACAAAAAGAATTTCACCCAGTAGGTCCAAATTAGAACGAGAATTTTGCTCATCAAATTACTCGCTTGATCCGACTTCGACGATGAGATATCAACAAACTAATTATTTATGGTAAAACCCAACCTCAATAGATAGTCCAATTCAATCCAACATTGACAGTAATCAAACAAAACGTCCAAATATAACGGTCGGTGAAGAAGCCAATGCTTGTTCCTTGCATCGTTATATGGTAATAAAACAAGCATTTGCGCGAAGCCTTTGCAAGTTCAACATTACATGGCTGGAGAAAACTACATATAATGGAATTTCTAAGTCACAACTTAACCAAACAATGAAACGGATATTATCTTTGGTATCAAGCCGATACCGGTTCATATAAGATAAATCTCCTAAAATATTATTAAGCCCCTTTTAATTATTTAGATTATTATTCAGAAGAATTTCCTCTATTTTCCAACTGTTGGAAGTGTTCTTAAGACAAACGGAGAACCGATCCGATGAAGGACAGTGGCGTACAATTCCAACAACATAGGAGAAACAACAGCAATCAGAGCGAACATTTGTATTGGTTTAAATATACACTCAACCTGAATTTTTGGAACATCAACTGAAAAAAGTTTCTCTCTCTCTCTCTCTCTCTATCTCTATCTCTAATTTGTTTATTTATTAATCCCTTGTGAAGAGACTCAACACCTCACTTTACCTCCCACAATTTTTTTTTTATTACTTGGATACAAAATAAATTAATCGTTATAAAATCAAACAAATAAAAGATGTAAACCCCACTTGACCATATGCTACAAACCCCCATGTGATTTGGCGTTTTAAATTCATCCCTTCACCTTGATTGGCAGCCGCCGGTCGGACCCGCCCGCCCGCCCGCCCGCCCTAACTCTCCAGCACGACCCGACCCCCGAAATGACCTGAACGGCACGTTTTGCTAACAATCATGTGTGTCCTCACTATTTGCCCCCACTGAAGATGGCTTGTTTGCCACGACCTCGTAGTCGCCTTCCTCGTCGTCCTCCTCATCGCCCTCTTCCTCGTCGTGGTTGCGGTCGCTGTCCATGTCCTCGGCCGTCGAGTCCACCGTCCGCCGCTCCGCTGGGGGAGGCGGCCATTGCTGCTCCGGCGTCACCATTAGCGGCGCCATTGAGCTCTCGGGCTTCAGTAATTGGCTCGCCAGCGCCTCGAACTTGTAGCTCTTCTCCTTGTAGAGGGCGTCCAGCTGGTGGAAGTAGGGGCAGGTCTTGGAGTCGTCAGGCCTTTGCTTGTTGGACTCCTTCACCTTCTTGTAGTACTTGTTGATGTTCTCCCACTTCTCCTTGCACCGCTTAGAACTCCGGTTGTATCCGAGCTTCCTCATGGCTGCCGAGATCTCCTCCCACAAGGGCCCCTTTGGCCCGTTCTCCTGGTACTTGGACTCGAGGTTGCTCCGCAGCTTGATCAGCGCCTCGACCTCCACTTTTGGCCACCTTGAGGAGCTCGGCGGGGCTTGGTTGTCGCCATTATTAGCGCTTCGATGGATTTCCATGGTCACCACCGGCGACTGTGCCTGGGAGTACCTGATAATTTCTCCAGGTGTTGTAGCCGGGGCCGATACAAGCTGCGGCGGCGACAGGTTTGGCACCTGCCGCACTGGCGGTTGCGGCTGCAGTGGAGTTGGCGACGGATTAGCTTGGGCTTGGCCCGGGATTTGTTGCTCGGCAATCTTCTGCAAGAACGACATCACGGCCGCATCCTTAGCCGCCGCTGCAGACCGCTCCTGCGCGAGGATCTCGCGCTCCCGGCTGATCCTGGCTATCTCTTGCACCCTCCAGGCCTCCTCCCGGGCCATCCTCTCGTGCTCACGCTTCTCGATCACCTCCAGGAACTTCTTGTGCATCGCCTCCTGCTTGTCCATCACCTCCTTCGTCAGCCGCTCGAAGAAGCCCCTCCACTTCCGCTTCATCCCTCGCCGCGGCTGCCCCCCCAATTCCTCATCCGACGAAGTGGAGGAAGACGAGGGCACGGAGGCATCTGAGAGGCCCAAATCCCCAGGCACGTTAGGGAGCGCGGACAACGCTACCCCGCTGCCCCTGGCCGGGTTTGCAGCAACATTTGCGGCCAAAGAAGGAACTGCCGCAGGAGGAACTATTGCAGTGGGCGGCGCCACATTGAATTGCGGCATGGTGATGTGATGATGGGTCGTAACCGATGTAACAGTGAAGGGTGGACCGGCGGTGCTCGCGGCGGCCATCTGAGGCAGCGGAGGAGGGATGGAAGGAGAAGGGGACAGGTTCTCCAGAGCCTCCAGCTGGTCGAAGAAGCGGTAGGTCTTCTTCTCGTGCTTGCCGGTCCGACCGTCCTTGGTGCGCTTGTGGTACTTGTACACGTTCTCAAATTTCTCCTTGCATTTCTTGGCACTTCGATGAAACCCAAGCTCTCCTAGCTTCCTGATCCAATCACACACGAAACAATTTTTCTTTTTTACGATGACAACAATCGTTTCAAGACAATTGAACTCCAGTTTTTTCGCTTCTGTCCCCATCTCTCGCTCTCTCTTAATTCGCTTCAGCTGCGACAAATGCTAAGTCCCGAAAAAATCGTTTGAAACAACCGCATGAAACATGACGAAGTTTTGTAATTTGCAGTCCACAGACCAGAAAAAACACAAGCACATCCGCATGGAGGAGATTTAAAGGACGAACAAGAACAAGTTGTCCGGAAAGTTATCAATGCATCAGGAATTGTCCACATCAAAACATGGAATTCTCGACAAGTAGGAAGAACAATGTCCAGCTCAATTCCATTCCCTTCCGAGAAAAGGAAAATCGCCAGAAGATAAAGTGGAAATTTCAATGCCCCAGATTTTTCAGATGCCATAAAAAAATTCCCCCATCTTGCAACTTAATTCCAAACCCCTCGAAAAAGAATCGGAATAAAAATCACCCACACAACTTTTTTCTCCAAGGAAGTGAAATCGAAGCGGTGTGGAGTTCTTGAGTCATCGAGTCTGTAAATCGGAAGTTCATGAGCTGTGAACTCGGCAAAGAATTATCAGTCGGAGGAGGGAAGAAGACATTGAAGGGTGAACAAATCTCCACCCCTAATACCCAAATGAGAAAAAGGAAAAAGGAAAAATCAGTTTCGCTTTCTCACTCGGAGAAGCCTAATTCACTTCACTTCCGCGCGCGCGCGCAACCTCAAAGAGAAGCAGGAAGATGAAAAATCAATTCAAACGAAGTGAAGAATTCAGTCCCGAATTCGATCAATTCACCTGGAAACTTCTTCCCACAAGGGACCCTTGACGCTCGCGTCGCGAAACACGGCGTCCATGTCCGAACGAATCTTCAGGAGGGCCAGCGTCTCCTGCCTCGGCCACCGGTTCCCCCCGCCGCCGCCGCCCCCGCCCCCGCCGAAGCCGCTCCGCTCGCCCCTCTCCGACTCGTACAGCTCGGCCGACGAGTTGTTGTCCCCGCCGCCCTCACGCGCCTCGGCGGCGTCGCCGGAGCTCGCCATACACACAGCTCTCGGGTCTCTCTCTCTCTCTCTCCCTCCCTCTCTAACGCAGCAATTACAGCCGAGAAAAAGAAGGGGAAAAGATTATTCTATATCTCGAGAGATCTCAAGAGAGAGAGAGAGAGAGAGAGGGGGTGAATGTGAATTCTCTTGAGGGTTTTATGGAGAAGGTCGTACGGCGAAGTTATTAAAATTTTCCCTACTTTCGCCGCTTTATTTTCCGAAAAAAAATAATAAATAAAAAATAGATTCCATTAAGATTTGATTAATCAAGATTAACTAACTAAACAAAAGGGCCATAACCCATTTTACTCCTGCACCCACTTGCAATCTCCTCCAGCTTATTACCGTTTGAGTCGACTTGATAAAAATAGGGTTAGCTTCGCTAATCTTGTTTAAGGGGTGAGCTTGTCTTAATATTAAAAAACACTTTTTTTTTTTCAAGGATAATGACACAAATGGTCCTTTGAACTTCAGCTCAATATGCAACGTGGTCCCTGAACTTTTAATTTGACCAATATGACCCCCTAAACTATTGGAACATGTTCAACTCAGTCCCTGAATTATAGAAAGATGTTAACTGTATTCATTTCATTAATTCAAGTTCAGGGACGACTTTGAGCATTTTCTTGTAGTTCATGGATTAAGTTGAACATGTTCCAAAAGCTCGGGGATCTCATTGAACAAAGTGAAAGTTCGTGGATCATATTGCGCATTGAACTAAAGCCCACGAACCATTTTGGTCAAATTGAAAGTTCAATGATCACATTACACGTTGATCCAGAGTTCACGTTGATCCAGAGTTCATTGACTAATTTTGTCAATTTTTTTTTTTCTATCTCGATTTTCTTTTCTATTTTTTTTTAATTAGGGGGAGGAATCTTTTGGTCTTCATCTAATGATTTCTCCACATCGTGTCAATCAAAAAGCACAGATCCAAGGGAAAAGAGTTAAAAAAATCCGAAAGGATACGGCAGGGGAGGTCGTAGTGCCCCCCCTCATTAATTAAAGAAAGCGGCACGGAAAGATATGCGTTAACAGCTCATTAAGCCCTTTCTTTATTACGCAACCCCTTTTTGGCCATTTCCCTCCAAAAACTATTCACAAGTATAGCATGATTCATGAATGATGCCAGAGTTTAATAAATTTTGGTGCACCAAAATTATGTACAGATTAATCTACCGAGCAATGTGACGGGCTCTAGAGACTCTCTTACGGCCTTGCATTATCGCGTGGGCGGCTTGGTTTTGTGAGCCGGCCTTAGCATCCTCGGGTTTTTTTCTTTAGCTTATCGGGGGATGTCTCGCCCCCGTCCCTTTTCTTGTCGACTTTTGGCGAATTGGGACGAGGCGGTATGGAAAATCCAAGTTTGATGATGGGAAAAGGTATCCTCTCGCTCCCTTTCTTTTGTAGCATGGGGACGGATGGGAATGAATTGCAAAAAGGCAAAGGTACATGTGCGGACCATTTGACTGATGTTTAGAAATTATTAGAAAATTGATATGGTAAGCGCACTTTAGTTAATTTGCCTTTTGCTTTTATGCATTCGCACTTTGATATGATGAATTCTAAACCGTGGAAAGATATATTCTAATTTCAAGTGTCATCCAAACGTTAATTTTTAAATCAATCAATTCATTTCAGCCACATAGGGCCGTCGCATTACTTACTGTTTGAAGACTAGTTATTATTTAAATAGCACCGACATCGACACGCGACACGACACGATACGCCGACTCGTCATTTCTTAAAAAATAGAGAACTTTGGGACACGTAGTAAGTTAAACATATGTTATCATGTATATCTAAAAATATCAACGGTGAGTTTCTTCTTATTCTTATTCTTTTTCTTATGTTAGGGATTCACGATTAGGTTTTTTTTTTTTTATGGCTGGGTAAATTAATTTTGGGTTAGCTGGGTATATGAATTAAGTATATATATGATACATTTACGTTTTGACCCCTAATTTATTGAAAATGCTAAAAATTGAACCCACGCGTGTCGAAATGGCGTGTCGGGATGCTGACTCGCGTGTCGCCGGGGTGTCTAGAGCGCTAATCACGTGTCAATCGCATGTAAAAGAGTGTTGGAGTGTCTGACATGACACGGAGGCCATCGGAGAGTGTCGGTGCTTCCTAAGTTATTATTGCATCGACGAGATATGATCGTAGTGGCCATTCATATACGGTGGAGCCATAGATAAAGCTAATTACTTTCTAACAATGTCATTTCATGTCATAAGCATTCTAATCAATTATGAGCCACAAGTTTGGTGGACAAGATTTTCCCTAGAGTCTAGTAGTCTCATTCTCATAATGAAGAGTTGCCCCAAAATTATCGAACAAAAGAATCTCAAATGAAGAAAAAAAAAAGAAAATCGGCAAAAAATAACCTCATATTATATGTCCCTAAATTTATTGACCAACTGTTTTAAAAGCTTAAACTGTTAGATAAACGCGTAATTATCTACTTAAGCTGTTAGATGAAGGCGTGATTTAATATTTAAGTATATTCGGCATATACGTTATCTTGGTTTAT
The DNA here is from genome assembly GCA_029784005.1 of Lenwebbia sp. NSW1173648. Lineage (NCBI taxonomy): Eukaryota > Viridiplantae > Streptophyta > Magnoliopsida > Myrtales > Myrtaceae > Lenwebbia > Lenwebbia sp. NSW1173648. The sequence goes on along the minus strand of JARCGZ010000009.1, from coordinate 23,226,968 downwards.
TCCATGTATATAAAAGAAATAAAATTGTATAGCTTTCAATAAGTGGTAGTTAGAATTATTTTTTTTCCAAAAAAAAATAAAAAGACGCTCCCTCCTTATTAAAAATACCGAAATAATAATTGCCCACCCGATATTTTTCGACCTTCTTGGGAGTGGGGACTGTGGTAGTCTACTGGTGGCGCAGGGGGCCTACCGTGGACGTGACCACCGTAATTTCGCGATCATGTAGAGACGTTTTTGGGGTGGGACCCGCCACCTTTGAATAACGCCGGGTTGGATCGTAATAGAGTGTGGGGGTCCGATTTCTGTTAGGTTGCGACCTACCGTAATAAATTGGTGATTTTTATTTAAATAATACCAATGTTTTTTTTTCACCCCTCAATTTTTTTTTCACCATCTTATTACAGCGGCAGATGATTGAATTCGCCGACATTATTGATGAATTCCGGGGACCATGTGGCTACCTCGACGTAGCTTGTGGTTTTCGCGAAATGATCGATTGACTTTTTTCGATTTTCCGTGGGAATTTCTATTATTTATTCGAGTGGTGATTTCGGAATTTACGTTAATTAGAATTTCAAATGTTTTTGGTAAGTAATGAAAGTTACCGTCGGTAGGTGCTAAGGTGGTGGCGTCGTGGAGAGCTGGATTTTGCCATTTTGACTTTTGGTGTGTGAAAGTTCTTTCGCCATTAAATGCTTTGACTATGCCAACCCCATTTGGATGTCAACTTGCGAAGAAAAATACAATTAGCGAGGAACACGAACTGCTTTTTATTGCTAATAATCCGTTTAAATTTCTTAACTTAAGCTTGCGTTTTTTTTTTTTTTTTTTTTTTGTGGTGGAGCATGAGAGAGAGAGAGAGAGAGAGAGAGAGAGAGAGGGGCATGTCTTTAATCTGTTATGGATATTTAACAATTAGGACAACTCGGGTTTGATTGTTATGATTTTCCTACCTTAACTCGTGTCATGTAGTTTTTGGTATCGGCGAAAATAGGTGGAGAGGGGCGATCGGTGCCGGGGACTCCTTTCGAGCGCTGCCATGAGAGTAGCCCATTTGCGACGGAACGTTTAGTTGGAGCCATAACTGCGATTCGTTTTGAGCGAGCGAGCGACGTTATTGCCGCCTCAACACAACGCTGGCAGGAGTAGAGTTGAGGTTGTGCAACATCGCCATGTGATAAAACTAACGTGGTGGACGAGTAAAGGCTTGTCGAGACCCGGGAGTGACTTGGGGTTTAAACATATGTTTAGGGGGGCCAAAAAAGGAAGATATTTTCGTGAAAATCATTAGCGAAGAAGACGGTCACTTTTTATTTATTTGACGGTTTAGGGAAAGTGATATCCTTTTTGCTAGAAGAAAAAATTGTTTCCCTTCAATCAAAGCTTGTTGTTCCCGGTCCATGAAAAACGTTTTCCGTAAATCGATTAGTTTTCTATCATCCAAATACTGAAAGGCGAAAAATAATTTCTCCAAAAATATTTTTTCTTCAAACAAACGGACCCTGAATTTCATCGAGGACGATACGAACTCGAGGCGGCGTGCTAAGATTAAAATAAGCATAAAAAATATTCAGGCGAGGAGACGTACGAGGACATCATACTCTAACCCCCATCACGTCAAGCACTTCAATCCTCTCAAGGCATCGGATCGGATCCACGAATTACCCAAAAACCCAAGTATGGAATCGTTCTCCCGTTCATCTCCATCCGACACGCCGGTCGTGGACCAATTGCGGTCGATCAAAGCGTTCGACCAAGGAAAACACATGTGGCTTCCTTTCCTTAAAAGCAGTCAAAGGAGTTCTTTTTTAACCTTTGCGGCTGGCCGAAAAGGTGACAAAGATAGGTTCATTGAATTTTTACAGCGGCAATCAATTCGGTAACTCAATTATTGGCAAATACTAAAGACGAAGTGGCCTGTCCACCATATAATGCGAAAGAACGTATTGGGTCCGCCTCCCACCACCAACGCCCGCCCCCCCCCCCCCCCCCCCCCCCCCCCCAACACACATCAAATAGACATAATTCAATGCTTAAAATCCGTGCTTTTCTGTCAACAATGAGTATAAACCCCACCCCAATAGCGTCCTATCGATTTTCGAGTGATTTGGGAACTGAGATAGCCAATCTACTCGATGTGGTCACGTCTATATTTTGTGTTGTGCAAACTATTCCTTAGGGTATGTTTGTTTCATGGGAAACTCGAGATATGAAAAATATTTTTCAAAAAATGATCTATTGTATCGCTTATTCAAATGAATGAATGAAAAAAAAAAAAAATCACCGGCCATGAAAATTGTTAGTCATAAATTGTTGTCGATAATAAAACATCTTCCGTTGACTAATTTTTCTAAGCGATATAACCAATTATTTTTTCGAAAAAGATATTTTTCAAATCTCTAATTTTCCATGAAACAAACGGTGAATCAGGGTGTGGAGAATTGAACTCCGCTGGCTATGATGCCAACTTAAAATACACTCGGTAGGTATGTTTATGTTCTGTTAGTTCATGCGACAATTAACAAACAACGATAGGATCTGTTCTAAGTTTGAGCATCACCACTTGTACGCCGAAGGTTAGATACGATACGACAGCATTTATGGAAAACGCATACAAAGAGGAAGAAGTCTACAATGTAACACTTATACATCGCCAAGTCCCGACAACATGTGGTCGCACACCCATCGCAAACATACACTGAGAGCAACAATTTCCAATTGAATGGATACACGTCCATATGACACGTTATATAAGCATGACACGGTCTACAAATCGAAGTATGACGGCAAACCTAGAACTAGCAAGGCAAAAAAAAAAAAAAAGCGAGAGAGAGGGAGAATTACTCAAAAAGTCCTAAACATAATGCAATTGTGCCAATTCAGTCTTAAATCTTTTTTTTAACCAATTAAGTCCTAAATTTTTTGCATTTGTGTCAATTCAGTCTATTTGGCCAATTTTTGCGGAAAACCACGGATGTGGACGTCGTTTTTCTTACGTGGCAGGATCGACACTGACGTGGATAATTTTTAATAATATTTTAATGTTTGTTCAAATTTTTATTTATTTTCTTTTTTCTTTTTTTTGTTGTTCCCTTCCTTCTTCCTCCAGCTGATCGTCGGACCTCGGCGATCGACCAGAGGCGAGTGTGACGACCCAGGCTTGCCACTTGTCTAATTATGCGCTCTGCTTTAATCTGATATTACGTATAATACAGAGGGCGCATGCGGAAGACTATCATAAAATAGGCGAGGCCGACATACAAGTGCATGCATTAGGGTAGGCATGCCTAAAGGGTACGGCCTCTTAGGGTTCACTAAAGGCTTACAATAGATATTAAGAACCACTCAGCATATCAGGAAATACTTACATTTTATAGATAATAAGCGTTTAGTACATCATTTCGTACCAAAAGAGAAACAACTACTGGGAGACAATAAAAAAGGTATCAGCTCCCTATCTCACCACCCACATATGGCGTACTCCATCGACGCCCTACATCATCCCACGATCACATCAAAAAGTAGCTGTCGTGCCATCCTCATGTCAAAAGCCTACCTATACACCTGTTCCCTATCCAGCTCTTCAACATCTACTCCTCGCCACCGTCGCTACTTGCCACTCCCATCTGCTCTAGAAGATGAGTAAGGCAGAGGACCAAAGATCTGGCCTGATAGCACCGCATAAACAGATACGAAGCGGAGGGGGATCATTTCATCATATAGTCCTATGTCTACCAACATCACCACTACACGCTTGAGGAAGTGCAAAGATGGGAAATCAGGCAGCTCATGCTCCTCCCAGAAAATGGAATAACTCAAGGGAGTTCCGTAATGGGTCGAAGGGGCCACAGGAGAGATAGGCATAGCTAAAATCTGAAAAGGTGTCCAACAACAAGAGTAAGCTTGAAGTTCAGCAAATAGACTACTAATCTAAACGACTAAATCTTCTATTTTCACACGAACAGGGAATGGTTTAACAATAAACAAGCGCCTAAGCACACCAAGCTACCTCATTATTACCGTTTATTCACGAGTTCATTCTATGGCACAATCTAGGCACTCACATTTTCAGAACATTCGCAAACAAGTCGGATACAACAAGGACCAGACTACAAACACCCCATATAGCACCTCCCCCCCCCCCCCCCAAAAAAAAAAAAAAACCTCACTGCCGAACACATATGCAGTCCCAACCTCCAAATTGACTCGTCTCATCCCCCTCGGGACGAACGGTTCGCAACATCTAGCCTCCCAAGCCTCATCGACACTAGACCAAGCAGTGAATTCAACAAACAATTCATAATCTCACCCCATTGCGCCTTTAAGGCTCACGGCCGACCACCCTCCTACAATACCAAGTCTAATTCACCTCATCTCATCGTTTTCCAAAACGATCAGCCTTCGGATCCCAACTACCCATGTCAACACGGTTCCAAATCACTAGACAAACTCAACATGCAACACCATTAGCTCATCCATGCACGAACATCCCCATTTCGGCGTCGCCTTAGCCCATATGGCGTTGTCTCTCCCAATTCGGCGACAATAGAGAATCTAGTAGTAAAGGTTAGTAATCTACTTGCCTCGAATGAAGTTTCAAGGAAATGGGAGTGAAATTGACGAAGAAGTGAGCTCGGCTTCAATTTTCCGTTCCTCGGACACCACGGTTAAGGAGTGTCGAGCGAACAACGGCGGAGCTGACAAAGCTATGGCAGAGCTAAGGACTTCCGTGGGCCGCCGACGCTGAGAAGTCGCGGAGTCGTCGGAGCTTCAACCGAGGTCGAGGGGCGCTCGGGCAGAGTGGACGAGGGACAGGGAAGAGAGAGTTCGGGGGAAAGGGGGGTGTCGTCCACGAGGGTGAGAAGGAGGAAAATGAGAGGGGGAGAGAGAAAGAGGCCTTATATAGTGGGGTGAGGGGCGGTGGCTTGGCTGAGGCGGTTCATGGAGCTTCGCGTTCCAGTCGTGAACCGAATTGCGTTGGACCAATCACATACAATAGCACCAAATCAAATATTAACGGTTCGTCTAAAATATCACACCCAAAACTCCAACGTCACGTTCAAATAATCCACCGCACCCCAAGTCAATCCCCCAAAATTATAATTCCTAATAATCCAAGCCCGACATTGACTAATTTGCTCTGGACCTTGCCCTGCCACTGGCGAGGCTCGACACCAGCCCAGCCACTGGTGAGGCGGAGGGTGAAGATCCCTCCTCCTTTTTAGCCTCCCCTGTGTGTGTGTGTTGCAGAGATGGTAGAAGAAGAATCGAGTGTGACCAATGGCAAGGCCATTGTAGCATCTGTGTTGCCCAAGGCATAAGGTAAGGATGAAGTCACACTCAAGAAGAATACTGCACCGTCTCTCGAGCCTCGCCTCTGGCCGGTCGCCGAGGTCCGTTGATCAGCTAGAGGAAGAAGGGAAGAAAAAAAGAAAAAAAAAAAGTTTATGACTCAATTGGCCATAAAAAAAAAATATTAAAAAAAATAGAGGAATCATTGCTTATAAATGAAGGAAAACATGTTGAGTCGCGTCGCATGTAGAATTAAAGAGTTCTGAGAGTCATTATAATTCATAGTGGCAAGTGCATGCTCGTAGGCTATTGTTGTATAATTCAGGATCAGAAGAATATCGTACCACGTATTTAGCCTTTTTCATAGCCCCAGCTCCCTGAAATGAGCAATTGATTCTCGACGCAGCTTTGTTAAAAACTGAAGGGATCTCGATCGATGCTATTTCGAAAGAACATGACTGTCAACATATAGTTTTATAGAAGCTAGCTTAGGTGGATCATAGTGCAGAAGCTGAGCTAAACTAGCCTGTGACTTAGGTGGAATCTCTGGGTGCCACTGGAAATGATTTTTGTAATTTTGGATTTACAGCTCAATGATTTTGTAAACTAAAAATGACAAATAGACGTTGCTAACTTACTTAAATCCGAGTTGGGAACCTACAAATACTTGATGACTTAATCGGAGAAAAGTTCATCAATCACTTAAATTGAATAGCAATTTCGCATAAAAGTCAATAAATTTTAGGGCGTAATTGAGGGAAGTAAATAAAGTTGGTCAAAAATAAGAAAAGCCGGTAATTTAAAAGAATAACAAATTGGGTAAGTAATTCAAATGAGAGTTGATAAATGATATTTAGTCGACCACTTAATTGGAAAAAACTTAATAAGTCATTTTAGTTAAGGTTGATAAACTTAAGACGTCCGTAAAAAATCACGAATAAGAGATGTTGGCAAATTAAAAAAGAAAATAAGTAAACGTCGGTAAGTAACTCAAATAAGAGTTGGTAACCAAATGCTACGTGGTAAATAAAGTTGGCAAGTCTCGCTAATTTAGGTTGGGAATCGTTAGAGAGAGTCGGTAAATGTAAGGGGTTGCTAATCAAGGCAAAATTAAAAGTCGTTAACTTAATAGAAAAGTTGATAATGTAAAAAAAAAAAAAAACATACTCTGGTAAATAATTCAAAGAATTTTCGTGATAAAAAAGTGATAGATAATTTAATCAAACAGAAATTAGTAAATTTGGAGAGATGGGTAGTCCTCTTCTTCTTCTTTTTTCTTTTTTTGTTGTTGTTGGGGGGAAGAGAAATAAATCAAACGGAGAACCCTAATTTTGGGGAGTCGCGTATTGCCTGGGCACCAAGATTTGTCGGCGCAATAAATGATTGCGATGGGAGTGATCTCAAAGCAAGCAAAAGAGCAAAAGCCAACTCCACAAGTCTTTCTGACTTCGACCAAAAAAAAAGAAAAGTATTTTTGACCCCAAAAAAAGAAGAAAGAAACTCCACAAGTATACATTAAAATAAAAACAAAAAGCTTCTAAAAAGAAAGAAGAGAGAAAAAGAAAAGCATACATATATATATATATATGTAATAAGATGATGAAATAAATATATAAATGGGCATTATAAAAATATATTGCCGACTAACTTTTTTTGTTTGTTTGTCCTATCTTTAACTCTCCTCTCTTTTTGACTCTTGCTCTGTCTCTTTGCATAGCACTAGAGTCGAAAGGCTAATTTCTTTACCACCCGAGGCGCATGCCTATTACCAACTGACTTTGGTGAGGAGAGAACGGACAAAAAGGCTAATTTTTTTTTTTTCACATGGTGATGGTGGGCATGTGGTTTTCATTTTTTTATCCATCTGTCCACAGCTAAGCACCCACCAAACGTTTCTTCCCGCTATCTCCATTTTGCATTTCCCTTCTTATTGTACTCTCCCCATGTGTGCTCTTGAACAAAAACAATTGACCCCCAAAATTTTTTATTTTTAAAAAAGGCCGACCCAATAGTTTGAAGGTTGCGATTGTTTGGACTTAAAGAAAAGAAAAGAAAAACATAAATTTATACTTTCTAACCAAAATGTAAAAATTGACCCCCTCCCCGTGTGTTGTCAAAGATTATGGCGGTAAAGGGTGTGCCACAAAACTTACAACTGAGCAAAGAATGCAAGATAAGCTCCAATTCGCATCCTAACTTGAGAAAGACCGCAAATGAAAAGACAGGTCGAACCGAGTCGAGCGATGCGATGTAATACCTTGACGCGAAATTAAGATTGGATTATTATATTGTGTTGGGTGGATGACGATGAATTACTTCTTGCTGCATTATGCATTGCTTCACGTCTAGTGATGCCACCTCAACAGATTAAAATCGATCTTGAGAAGATTTCACTTTCGGGAAGGTAATATTCAAGAAGTTAATAAAAAAATGTAAATAGAGTATAGTACAATGTCATTATTGAGGATTGACTAAAGGAGCCTCTAAATCTAGTACTTTGTCCAAAATCACTGTGTCCCACGTGAAAATTGAAGGTTACGTGAAGCTTCGTCAACTGATTTACATTCCATCGTCCAAAGAAAACGGCGCGATGTAAAGTAGAAGCAACCACCATGATGCCCATTGTCCTCTTGCTTCATCTGTCTCAGCTTTGAAGCTCAATGATTGATAGTTTTCTGGCCTTTTTTATTTTTCAATTTTTTTTTTTGGTGCGAGTTAGGGTTCGCACTCTCCGCCACATGGTCTTACCGGGGTCGGTGCATCGGTCGCTCCTCACCGGCCTTAATTTGAGACATTGGCTAGCCTGACTCTCCAGCTTTTCTCCCATCAAACTATCATTTACTACGAGTCCAGGATTATCGACTCTCGTTTCAATTACTTACCGGGGTTTGTTTATTTTTTTTAATTTGGCAACTTTTCTTATCACTTACAAACTTTTATTTGATTTTCTTAGCAACGCTTAATTTTACCAGCTCTTTGTAAACTATAAGAAAAAGTTGATAATCACATCAATCTGTCGACAAATTACCAACTAGTCACCGAACAATTTCTTTAGCGAAAGAGTTTTGATACTTGCCAACACTTACTGAAATTTACCGACCCGAAACAAAGAACCAGTCTTTTTGGACACAAACGTCGTAATCCTGCCTCGTGCTCACAAAGCACCCTGGTTTAGACTAAAGCTCAGTCAACGAGAAAGTATTTCATGTGACGTTTACGAGCATAGGCACTCATTCGGCTCGTCGAGTCGGAGCCATTAAGAAGAACTTTCGCGAGTGCATCGGAATGAGTCCGGACACATTTCATGGTGCAATGTACATTGTCAAAAAAAGTACTGAGCAGGAGAAAAGCAATATAGCGACCCGGTCAACATCATCAAACACTATGAGCAGCTAAAATTTTGTGGAAGGCAAGTACTTTGATGACTCCTCTCATGGTACAATGATGAGCCACTGCGCATCAGTAGATTTAAAAGGCCACGGGCACAAGCTGTACTCTTGTATGGAGGGATTATTATTCAAAAAGCCCTAAACTTATTATATAACGGCAAATGCAGTTCTAAACTTTTTAATTATACCAATGTAGTCCTAAATATTTTGACGATTCAGTTCTAAAATGGTTAAGACTAAATCGGCAAATTGTTTAGGACTAAATTGGCACAATTCAAAAGTTTATTCAAAAGGATTAGGACTAAATCGGCAAATCGTCAAAATATTTAGGACTAAATTGGCACAATTCAAAAGTTTAGGACTAAATTTAAAAACCGTCAAAATATTTAGCACTAAATTGGCATAATTGAAAAGTTTATTATTGAATTGGCCGCCATACAATAGGTTTAGCACTTTTTGAACAATTTTTTCCTGTATGGATGCAATGCATAACAATATAGCAAGAACGAGTACACCCTGTGGGATTTTGTGGGACTACTACCAGCCGTTTTAAAGCTTAAGCTGTTAGATGATGACGTGATTTAATATTTTAATTGTTCTATCACTCCCCTCAGTTTAGTCTGGCCTTTTTGCCTAGTATTAAGCGTGGACATATTAAGCTGTTAGATGTGGGACCACAGCCAACTGTTCCCAATTTTGATCTTGATGGGGGTGGTGCTACATTGACATGAAAGATTTGAACTTATGACCTCATGATCTGACACCACGTGGGATTTTTGTGGGATCACAGTCAGCTGTTCTAAAGGCTTACGCTGCAAATCGAAGCAACAATGACTGAACCTCAGTAGATCGTGGCAGCAAGGCCACTTTGCCACTTACGATACCCCTCTGCCACTCACACCAGTCTGAGTTCCCAATATTGATATCGATGGGGGCAGTGCTACATTGACATGGAAGATCAAACACGAGTACCACTTGAGCCAATCTTTCCAACGTGGGATTGATTTGTTAGGACTAGTCTAAGCATCTCTTTCGGGGGATGGACCCAACTGTGGCCCAATAGAGCAGTGATAAAGCAAAGAAAACAAAGAGGTGCCAAGGTTTATATATATATGAAAATGCAGAAGCTGAAAGAATGCCATCCTCTAACGTCAATGTCTCAACTTTCGTCACTCCCGTTACTTGTTATGTGTCCGCATCTGGCGATGTGGTGAGACAGGAATTAGATAACAGGATAAGCCTTTTGGCCTTTTAAAGTTGTCGTTGTTCCTCTGCACTTTGTCTGCAGCGCCTTGCAAGTGGCAGAACTATTCCTGTGTGTGTCCCTTCCCATTTTAGTTTCGGTGCTTCTTTCTCTTTTGTTGGAAGAACAAGAGATTGGCGTTCATGCGACTCTTGAAATGCAAAATCTTGTAAAAAAAAAAAACCATAGCCTTCTACGCATTTTGTTTGGGAAAATTGCGAAAAAGGTCCTAAACCTATTGCAATTGTGCCAATTCAGTCCTAAACCTTTTGCATTTTGTGTCAATTCAGTCCATCCGGTCAATTTTGGCTGGAAATCGCTGACATGGCGCTATCGACACTGACGTGGCAATTTTTAATAATATTTTACTGCTTTTTAGAAATTTTTATATTCTATTTTCTTTCTCTTTTTCCCCCTATCTTCTTCTTCCTTCAGCCGGTCGGTTAGAGGCGAGGGCTCTGGCTAGGCGAGGTCGGCCTCGCCCAAATCTGGCAAGGGTGAGTTTCGCCTGAGACCGGCAAGTCGTCGAGGCGAGCTGGAGGAAGAAGAAGATAGGGAAGAAAAATAAATAAATAAATAATCAAATATATATTTAAAATAATTTAAAAAATTGCCATGTCAGCGCAGACAGCGCAATGTCAGGGATTTTCGGCCAAAATTGATCGGATAGACTGAATTGGCACAACATGCAAAAAGTTTAGGACTGAATTGACACAATTGCAATAGGTTTATGACTTTTTTGATAATTTGACCCCGTGTTACCGAAACAACGCATGTTCTTTGCAACTTGAGCAAGTGAATGTTGGATGTTGTAGACATAATTTACCCTCAGTAAATTGCAATCCCTTGAAGAAGTACATAGAAGAGTATCCTTAAGAGCATGAGGGGATTTTGTTAAAAGTGCCCAACAATCCTTTAAAATAGCATTCCATAGGAAGTGTTGGCACTCGGTATGATGAATCCATCTACATTATTCAGTTCAAATCTTTTCACGAGGATAATCTCCCACGTTAGGCATTCACAGCTTCACCTCAATTGGGGGAATTAGCGTATTGATCGGTAGTGTTACATCAGAACTCGTCTGATGAAACTTGATCCAACCTGATATCCTATCAATAAAGGAATCAACCTCTCTGTGGCCTATTTAAAACTAAGGTGTCATTCGAATCACATGAGGGAATGACCAAATTTGCTAACCAGTCATCACATGAGTTTCCTTTCCTAAAATTATGCAGAAATTTGACATGCTGGAAGTACATTAAAAGTTTTCGAATCTAAGAAATGAGAGTGTTACCAAAGTTGAAAGAGGGGGTTGATTTCTGGAGCGGTTTTCTTTCCTAAACCTTTTAATTGTGTCAATTGAGCCAATCCGGCCAATTTTGATTGAAAATCACTGATATGGATTCCAGCCGTCATATGTGGCACGGCCGGTGTTGACATGGACAATTCTTAATCATATTTTAGTATTTTTTTAATTTTTTTTTCTTCCCTTCTTCCTCTATCCAGTTGCCAGGCCTTGGCGACTAGCTAGAGGCGAGGGCCGGCAAGGCATGACCTCACCATTCCTAGGCAAGGATCGAGCCTTGCTAATGGCCAGCGGGGGCGACCTTTGCCAAACCTCACCGGCCCTCACGTTTGGGCGGTCGCTGAGGCCGAGCAACCGGCCAGAGGAGGAAGGGAGGAAAAAAAAAAAGAGAGAGAAAAAAAGAAAAAAGAAATAATATTGTTAAAAAAATTCTATGTCAGCATCGGTGGTGCCACGTAAGACCACCGGTGTCCACATTAGCGATTTTCAACCTGATAGACTCAAATGGAAGAACGTGAAAATGTTTAGGACTCAATTAACACAATTAAAAGGTTAAGGACTGAATTGACAAAAGTGCAATAGATTTAGAACTTAATTTCCTAAAAAAAAAACCCTTAACTTTATGTTCAATCCCAAATCTATCCCGAACATTTTTTTATCGCGAAAAAAAATCCTAAACTTTAGGTCTAGTGCCAAATCTGCCCCAAATTTTGTTTTGTCTAAAAAAAATCACAAACTTTCAATCTATTCCCAAATCTACCCTATGGTCCAATCCCAACTTAATATGGCATTTCCACGTCAATAACAAATTCACATCGTACCGACGTGATATTTTCACATAGATAGCAAATCCGCCCTAATAAAAATAATATTTTCCAAAATGAAACCATTCTAGGATATAAAATGTAAAAATTGCTGATTTTTCTTTTACAAAATAAATTTTGGGTAGATTTAGGCCTGAACCTAAAGTTTAGGATTTTATTTAGACAAAAAAAATTTGGGACAGATTTAAAACCGGACTTAAAAGTTTGGGATTTTTGTGAAACAAAAAAAAAATCGAAATTCAACCTCAATTTGAGGATTTTTTTGGAAATTAAGCTATAGATTTAAGACTTTTATGTAATTTTTCCGCTCATCTCCTATGTTTCGCTCCATGTGCTTGGAGCTTGATATGACCTTTTGAGTTTGTGATAGGAAGTGACTTGACTTGCCTCCACTTGATGAGCAATGAAAAGCCACAACTCTCTCTCCCCCTCTCTCTCTCCCCCTCTCTCTCTCCTACTGTATTTTCCACTTATGGCAATAAGATTCAATAGCTTTCCCTTTGCCTTTTTCACTCGCAGAACCAACAAAGAAAAAGCTAACTTCAGTTTAAGCTGAATCCAATGTACCATATCATTCCTCTATCCAATAAAGTACATCACAGCTTCGTTTCCCTCAAAGAGATAAAGAAGCATCATTCCTTTGTACTTTTGACAAATTTAGAAAGTAAAATAACAACTGAACATTTAGCAATCTAGCGACAGAATCACGATTTTGATGGTTCGTATATCTACCATTTTACTGAATTGTACTCCTAGCGAGAGCGAAATAGCACCTTAAGTTAAATCACCAGTATGTTGTCCATTCGGTCCCTTGATTAGCAGATCATAGTCTGACGAGATGCAGAACCGAAGCGGCAGAACATCCTCAACTGACTTGAACAAGTATTCCATCAGGTCCAGCGAGAAAAGTGCCTTGCTCATATTCTTGGCTCATAAAAGGTGGACCAAAAATGTGGAGAACACAGCCAGCATTCAGAGACTTCAAACAAATCTGTAGGTGAAAAATGCTCACGGCATACAGCCAAGCAAGGAGACAAATACATGTCTACGATTGACCCCTTATAAAGCCTTCTCTTTGCTCGTCCGTGATGACATATGGCAACGACCCATCTGAGTGATAATGCTCGGCGGATCACTGACCCATCTCATGTTCCAAATGCGGGTTTTCTGCTCGCTTTATGACAAAGTGGTCAACAATTCTTACTGTATTTACAGGATCCTGTAAGGGAGCAGCTGAACTCCATTTACTAGGGAACTTCTTGAGGTGGCTTAATTGCTGGGGTTGTTTCGGCTCACCATCCCAATCGGGATCCAGCTTCCATTCCTTTGGGACCCGCATTACAAGGCAAAATGAAGTACTGTGCTTAACTTCTGACACATGCTGGGCTCTTTGGTGGTTCATAGTTCCACAATGAGCTCAAAATCATTGTAAGACTTTGAACCAGAGGATACACTCAATGGGCAAAAGCGACAGTTGGATAGGATTCGTAAATGTGAAGTAGTTGTCAACATTCGAAGAGAGAGAGAGAGAGAGATTGCATCCACGCATACAAAAACCAACAGCAATGCCAATCAAAGTAACAGCTAATGAAACACAAAACTCTCTTTTAACTTCTGTTACCAATCAGAAATCTTAACTTGAACTCAACATAGAATTTCTAAAGTCTCCTTAATGCTAGTAATATGGTCTCACAACAATCAGTGCTATGTCTTAGTTGCAATAAGTAACAGGATATACCAACCACCATCGAACACGAACACTGAGAGATAATCATCCAAAGGTATTATATTACCAACACATGCAACAAATTTCTGGTCCTACCATGAAATTCCAAAATATAATTAAAATTGCCAGTTGTCGAAATGAACAGAAAACTCCACAGGTCTTTAGAGTCCCACCTTTAATTGGATAAATAGGTATCTGGCGCATCTCATCTCATCTTAATTTCCGACAAACCCATAATTTAGCTTGTAATATTTGATAGATCATAACACTGAATCCACATCAAAGTGCAGACATCACCATCCCATCAAAGATTTGACCATTTCACAAGATTAGGCACTTACCTAAAAATCTTGAAACCTGTTCTTTCTCACTGTTGTTAAGCAAAGAAAACAGGTTCCAGGTCTCCTTAATCAGGTACTTCAAACGTGTTCAATATAAGCGTGTCGTGTAAGAAAGTCATTAAGTAGAATAAAACCGAGAATAGTTTTCAGCCCAATTATGACGCAACGCATGCCCTGTAAACTGCTCTGGTTTCATCATGAAAAAGACAAATAATTGGCATTCATCATAATCAACCGAAGAGCTTACCATCTACGTAAATAAAGCAGCAGAGAGTTCTAACCAGTTACCTTATCAACTGCAAGGGTATAGACTTCAAGATCATCATCAGAGTTTATGTGGAATCGCGTAAATGCCTTGTAATTAGCAATTCGAAGTGAGGAAAAGGCCTCATCAAAGTGTATATGAAGCCAGTTGATGCATATATATAAATAGCTTCCGAAAACTAGAGAGACAACAGGAGTGGAAAAGACCCAGAAATAGAGGAACACAGAAACATAGTATATTGCAGCACCACCCGGAGATAAGGATGCCAATCCCATCTTGCAGATGTTCGTCCGGGTAACAGCCATGACCTAGCAAGTCCATCCAAAGAAAGTGCATGTTGTAGAAGAACAGTTAGAGATGAAATATTAATACTCAGAAAACACCACCTTGAAGAATAGATCGAGAGTTGAACCTCCAAGACATCAAAGGCGGACATAAGATACTTGATGCAAGCAGGATAAAGACCCAACGTCCATCGTTCTAAACGAGCTCGGAGGCCTGTTGGATCTGGAAAGTGCTCACTCTCTGCTTCCCGGTACCACTGGTACAATGTGTGATAACCTAAGAAAGCAAGTGTAGACCAGCATCTTAAACACTTGAGCACATATCTTGCTGTCCCAGTGACAAGATATCCAACCTCCAAATAATTAAAGGCGATGTATGATATGTGCTAAAAGAGGCTCAATCGAAGTAGATTTCTCACAGGAACAAAAGTTTCCATCATATCAACAAATGCTAACTTCTCCATAATATGAAGGAATAGGACAAAATTAAGCACACACTGATCCGAGTCTACATCTGAGCCATACCACTTTGGAGGTGTGTATAGTGGCAAGATAGCCAAAGAAGCACGCATACAGCAGAAAATAAGAGGGCTGACCTAAAGTTGCCAGTAGCTTATGCCTGATGCATGTCTCTACACCCAATTCCATCAGCAGCATAAGAATTAGTGCAGCCGTCAAGTGCACAGAAACATGAAGCACACCAATCATTACTCGTTTCTTTCGGGACACTTTTGATGGTACAAAAGTGATTGCTGCATTTAGCAATAGCAAAGCACCTGCTAGGGACACATAAGAGTGTTCCAGCATGTACTTGAAAGCAGCCCATACAGTGAAAAAGAAGCTCCTCAAATGACCAGAAAACGAGTCATCTTTAAAAATGTGATTGAGCTTACACTGCAGAGAAAATGAAAGAACGAGTGAATAGCTCAAAGTCATCTAAAAAATTGCAGCTAGCTGAGTAAGCACTGCAGCTCAACACTATTTGATTGAGCAACAACGTAGCACAGGCAGAGGAACTGGAAAATTTCTTTTCAGGGAACTTCGATTAGTTAAAAGTGGTTCGAAATAAAGAGAAGCAAGCTAAGTTCTAATACTTCTACTTCCGAGGGGCTGGATGAATATATAAAGCATACTAGAAATTACATCATACTAGCAGTCCACCAAAAATCTGAATGGAGAATATTTCACTGAACTAAAGGAATACTCACTTGTGGGAACATTGAAAAAGTCAGTACGAAGTAGATAATACCACCGATAATATCAAACTGCCAGTTTTTCTTTCTGAATTTCAAAATGTTCCCTAAAGCGATCTGCAAGGTAACCAAGTAAAAACAAGATATTGCCTTGTAACTTGAGTCAAATTGGTAAGTGGAGCTAGATACTTCACCACATTACCCTGATTGAATCTTCAAAAGAAGGATAAGCCGCCTTGGTCTCATATGTAGCTCCACAAAATCGCTTAAAGTTGCAAAATACATGTGTTGGATGTAAAAATGCCCCACCACATCCATTGACAAGTAGATGTTGCACATAAACCGGACTACCTGAAGGTACATATGAATGACGCATATAATAGTGCAAATCCCCAGCAATTCCAAGTTTACACCTTCCCTTCAAATAGTCACATATCAAGTGAGAGACATTCTTTCCAGAAACGTCATTGCAGTACCAATCAAGAAGCCAGTTAGGTTCGTGCGTCATTATGATCACAGAGTCATCATCTGCCACCTGCATTCAAGGTGGAATAAGATGATAACTGCATCAAGAGACAGAAAGGCCCTGAGAGAGCTGGTAAGATTCATGCGTAATGTAGGAGTCATAGACTAGTTATAGTCCCAATAAAAAGTTGCAGTTATAATCCCGTCATTGAAGGCTGTGAATAGACGTACTGGAATGATTAAGGAAACACCACAAATAAGCAATCGTGGAAAAGATAAGTTTCCCTTAATACAAAATGCTGGAAACAAATTCTGTAGTTGATAAGCTCAGATTAAGTTGATTCGATGAGATGATGGAAAAGAAACTCATTTTCATGTTTCTATGCACATTGTTGGCCACGTTTGCACAGATTAGCTACAAGATGCAGAGAAACTATCAGAGCACCTAAATCGTAACCGCATTACAGAATACACGTGCATTATTCTATGGCAGATGAACTGCTCAAATTAAGTAGCACATATACGTTAGTGAGGGGGAGAAATGCCTAACTAAAATGTTGACCAAGGACTTCTCGGTAGGTGCTGCAGCAAAACTGGTGCTCAACACTTCAACAAGACCAAAAATATAATGGATCTTCATACAGAGTCTGCTGAACAAGTATCGAAGAGCTAAAGGTATCACAGAGGTTAGAAAATTTTGACCAAAACTGAAGGTTATCACAATTTGATATAAGAGAGGAAGATGGGCTTCTTCTTCCGCAACAGGCTTCTAAAAGTGACAGAAATATAGAAAAGGCATCCACTTAAAGAAGAATGCATGTTCAACACTAAATAATCTCAATAACATGCCACACTGCACGCGATTAGCGAATAATAAACCGCTGAAACATCTTACAAAATGGTAACAAGAATGCCGACAGGTAGCAGAGATATACCGACAGGTAGTAGAGATATACCTAGTGAGAGCTATCTAATACACATTTATGCAGGATAAGTCAATTCAAGAAGCTTTCGCCATATCTGCTTGCTCTTCAGAATTTTAGCGAAAATGTCCAAACACTGAATTTTTTTTTAGGAAGGTACCTTATTCTTTACCAGCTCTGAGAAGAAATTGAATTGGTATACATCAATATCACAATGCAGCGCCAGATCAAGCCCAAATACCCACCATCCTTTAGGAAGTTGCAAAGCAAAATAACTCTTTCTTTGAGGCATAAACCACCCACCTAACCAGCTCTTATGACATACGTACCTCATGAAAGTATGAAGTCCATCAAACCAATCTGTAAACCACATAAACATGATATTACGACACAACATTCTCATAGCACGGGATATAAGAAACTTCTGATGAGCAAAAAACAACTGAGGACATGAACCCTAGTGATGTTAGTTTCAACAAGAGAAAAGGATGCAAGGAGCTATTCTGTATCCAAACTAATAACTCAGGTGAGGTTGAGGATTCTAAAACTGACCATGATTTCCCGGAATTATAAAAGCCTGGGGCCCATCATATCGCTTTAGTTCTAATAACCCACATGGAAGCTCAGGCTTGTTCACAGCTATCTGCTCAGGTTTGTACCAAGGAGGAGGCTGAAGAGCATACTCAAAAGGACAAAAGAATCGCCTTTCATAATTGAATGCAGATGGATTTGGATATCTAAAAAAGAACCATAACTTTTGTTTTAAGTCTAAAGAATCAAAATCTTTAGAAAGCATGTGCATATAGACATACAGTTGGTGCCCATGTTTACCTACTTCTACATCTTGCATGATGTTAAAAATCTAGCTTTTCGTTTCGTTTTCAGCAACTAATATGCATAAAGATGCAGAGTTTTCTATCAAAACAATTGAAACCCGAAGACTAGAAGTAAATTAGCTCGAAGATTAGCTGAACTTGAATTTGACAGCAGCTAACAGAGGCATGATTAGCACTTGTTAGAAAGTCCAACCCAAAAGCTTAAGCTTATAGGTGGAGAGAGACCACTTGAATATAAAGAGCATACAGGACCCATTCACATCCGATGTGGGATAACAACAACAACTGGATTACGAGCGGCACGTGGAAATTGATTAATGGGGGGTGGGCCCACATACGCAGAAATAAATAACACTGGCTCCGATACCATGTTAGAGCGGCACATGGAAATTGACTAATGGGGGGTGGGCCCACATACGCGGAAAGGAATAACACTGGCTCTGATACCGTGTTCGAAAGTCCAACCCAAAAGCTTAAGCTTATAGGTGGAGGGAGACCACATGAATATAAAGAGCATACAGGAACCATTCACAACCGATGCGGGAGAACAACAACAACTTCAACACCCCCTCTCACGTGCAAGCAACAGCAACTTCAACAGCACTAAAGCCCAAAAAGCCTAAAGTCAACGACTCGGCGCATTAATGAAGTTGATAAAAAGTCCTCAAGATCCACAATCACTAAAATTGTGCCTTCAACTCTTCAAAAAAAGAGTATGTATTGGCTACTTATAGGGATGCAAGAATAAGATAACCGAAACTTATTAACAAGTTTCCTTGCACATCACACAATATCGTCTCACAATGGCAAGAAGCAATGAGTACGTCCATAATAAGAAATCAGAATACAATTCAAGAAATAGGTAAACTTTTAGGTTTTCCGCGTCCAGGTTCGGTTTTACAATTATTTCAAGAAGAAAATTCCAAATAAGAGCCTGAAGTGCCCTCATTTCTTAAGTAAGGGCTAGTGGTGGCAACGGGCCGGTTTAGACCCGGAGCCGGCCCGGGTCAAACCGTAACCGGCCCGTTGACCGGGCCTGCCGGTTGCCGGTTACGGGCCCCCATTTTCTTGAACCGGCCCGGTTAAAATAAAACAAAAAAAGGGAAAGAGCCGACGGCTCTTTCCCGACCGTTGCAAGGCAACGGCCAAATCCATCCCCCCTTTTTTTTTTAATTTATTAAATCTATATTATAAATATCCCTTTTCATTTTTCATTTTTTTTCACAATTTCTCTCAAACTCTCTCAATTCTCTCAATCCGCTCAATTCTGGCAATTTTCTGAATCCGCTTTCCGCTCAATTCTCTCAAAAAATGGCAAGTGGAAGCAGAGCTAGTGACAGAGGAAAGAGCCCGATGGGGGAATCCAATTATCCTCGTGATCCTCGTGGTATTGCATATTGGGGAGACGATATTGATGGTATCAACATTATTCCCAACGTCGAGCACGTCCCAACGCAAGAAAGTCTGCATCCTCCTACCGGTATCGAAGAAATGTGAACAACAAAGGAACCGGAACGGGAGGGTACATCCGACATATGGGAATACTTCACGAAGGAACATTTAGGCCAACATTGTGGAGGGCAACATACAAATTTACAGGTGGAGGCGGCTATGGAACATTTAAACGGCATCTGAGGTCGAAACATCCAACGCAAGCGGGGATTGACACCAGCCAACAATAAATTTTCGGGTACGCCAATCCTAACACTCCTTTATTTCGTTACAATGAAAAATTTTATAAAGAAGAATTAGCTAGATTTGCTGCCGTTGAACGTTTATCGTTTAATTTTGGTGAAAATTTTGGTTTTAATTATTTTATATAAACTACATGTACTCCACAAGCAAAACGTATTTTGAGAAATACGTTTAAACGCTAATTTTTTGATATTTATAAAAGAGAAAAATAAGACATGAAAAACTTTGTTATGAATTTCAATGGACGTGTGCATATAGGTAGCGACATTTGGAGTGATCATTGGCAAACTCATTCTTATATGGGTATTACATGTCATTGGATAGACGATGATTGGAACATTCAAAAAAGAGTTATTGCATTTCGAGTTTTTGATGATAGGCATACGGCAAATAATATTTAAAGAATAATTATGCAAATTTTAGAAGAATATTTTTTGGTTAATAAAATTTTTTCAGTTGGTTTTGATAATACCACAGCAAATACCGCTTCCATTCCCGAGTTAGAAAAGATTTGTAAACCTGCTTTTGGTGGACAATTTTTTCACATTAGATGTTTTGATAATACCACGGCAAATACCGCTTCCATTCCCGAGTTAGAAAAGATTTGTAAACCTGCTTTTGGTGGACAATTTTTTCACATTAGATGTGCTTGCCATGTTTTAAATTTATGTGTACAAGATGGTTTACAAACTCTTGATATTTTTCTCAACCCAATAAAGACAGCAATTCAATTTTTATGGAGACATCCCCAAATTATGAAAGAATGGGGCAGATTTTGTAAAGCAAATAGAAGAAGACCAAAAAAATTTCCAAAAGATGTTCCAACTCGTTGGAATTCTACGTACGAGTTGCTTAATCAATCTTTTGCATATAAAGATTTATTATGTACCTTTATTTCGAATAATGTTTCTCACATTAATTTATTCCCACAAATTGGGATATTTGCAAAAAAAAATTTAGATTTTTAAAAGTTTTTAATGATGCAACTTATACTTTATCTGGTGTTTATTATCCTACTACGCATTTATTTTTAATAGAGTGTGTTAATATTGCTGGTGTTTTGAAGAAAATGAAAAAGATGATCAATTAGGTCCGACTATTATAGCAATGCGAACGAAATGGCTACATTATTATATCGAAATTCCTCTTATTTATTTGGTTGCTTGTGTTTTCGATCCACGTACTAAATTAGATGGTTTCGGTAATTATTTGAATATGTATTATGACTGTTTACATTTGATTCAAATGGTAGATATTAAAGATAAACAAACAGTAGTTAAAAACGCAATAGTAGAATTGTATAATGAATTTTGTAGTAGATATAATCTAGGTGATACATCTTCCCAACCTAGTGACGTACAAAGCGAGGACCTAGAGGTAAAATTAGTAGAGGGTACAAAATGCTGATGAATAGGCAAAAAAGACAAAAAAGGAGCAACATGAAATATTTTCAAAATAGAGACCTATTTAACCACTTTTGTTTAGTTTGGTGAATCCGAAGGCGGTACAGATTTCAAAATTCTAGAGTGGTGGAAGAGGCATTCAACCCAATTCCCAATTCTCGCTCTCATCGTAAGACAGGTTTTAGCAACCTATTGTTCAACTGTTGCGGTTGAACAAGCATTTAGAGCTGGAGACAATCGTTTTGGACGACCGACATTCAAGATTAGCTCCGGATTCGGTGGAGACTCAAGCTTATGTCGATGAATGGACAAAGGCTCAACATCGACAACAAGAGATGAATCGCAGCAATAAAGCCGAATTCTTCGATAATGGAGATACCACCGCCACGGGTACTGGTACCGGAACGGGCAGAGACGATTGACGATGAGGTAAGTATGGGGTTATCAAAGGTAAAAGAACTACATGGGCTTGGATTCTTCTATCCCAAAAAGATATGTAGGCGCTTAACGATAATTCATTAAGTTCAAGCCCATTCCCCCTCTTTTTTTTTTCCCCCAAATTTGATTACAATTTACAATTTGTATTTGATAATTTATTAATTCATAATTTCATAATTTTTATTTATTTATTTCATAATTCATTATTTAAAAATTAAATTTGAAAACTGTAACCGTAACCGTAACCGACGGTTCTATTTTCGATTTTGAACCGGAACCGGGCCTTGAACCGGCCCAGAACCGGAACCGCCCCTTAAGGTTCCGGTTCACCCATGGCCACGAACCGGAACCGCCGGTTCATGAACTGGAGCCGGCCGGTTCCGAACCGTGGCCATGACTAGTAAGGGCCTCAAGTAGACATTGTTTGAAAGAAGGCGCCCGAAATGCCCTCATTATTTCAAAAAAGGGCCTGACCAAGGGCATTTTCATCATTTGCTTTCTTTTCCCTTTTTCTTTCTTTTTTCCCTTTTTTTCTTTTTTTCTTTCTTTTTTCTTTTTTTTCCCCTTCCTTGTCGCCAGTGGCCAACCATCTCCTGAGACCGGCCACCGGCGAGAAGGAAGGGCAAAAAAAAAACGGAAAAAAGAAAAAAATAAATGGGAAAAAAGTAAAGAAAAAAGAAAAACATATGATCCACTTAATGCAGGCAAGAAAGATGCAATGATTGATGTAGGAGATAGGATGTAATGCAGGCAAGAAAGTAATTTAATCTAATATAAAGTGCCATGTTGTGGACCAGAAAAACATACGATTCACTTACGCAAGGTCACCCCCAATAAGAAGCAAATTCCCTCGTGGTAACGAAAGCACAGAATGCTATATCTTGACTCGAATTAAAAGATTCTATAGATGCTCAATTTTTTAAATAGAGCAAAGAGATACTCTACTTAGGATCTAAGTCCTCAACGACCTTATTCAGAAACCTAACATATCGACTAACCCTGATGCTACTAAATCTTCTTCAACAGTCTCCCTAAGGAGGATAAGAATGAAAACCGATTTGACAACTCAAGCACATTTTCATGGTCTTAAGAACTGGGAATGGATGAGTTTAATAATATTACTTTTGTAATTGTCTAGAAATACAAGAGACTGGAGGAAAAAATTTCCATACTATTTAACTGGCCATCTATCTTGTGAGAGAGTGATGAAAGAGATTGAAGAGGCAATCAACTAGGGATTTTCAAGAAGATGAGTGCACTATGAATTAGACCCCATAAGTTGGAAAATGAACCTTTACCTGCATCATGCGCATGTCAAAGCGGCCAACAAAGACAGTTACTGATACTAGGAGGTCAAACGCTGTCTAAAATAAATCAGCTGAAGTTCTGCAGTACACAACAATCAACAGTGTGAGAACAAAATCACTAGAAGATCCCCTTGAAACCCCTCTATTCACCGAGAAAGAACAAGACACTGGAAAAGAAACAGTAGAAGTGCAACTGTATACCCTGAATACCAAGGAACCATGTCCAGAAAGTTAGGTTTCGTTTGCTTCTTCTTCAACCTTTGATATTCTTCAATTGACAAAGGGTGAGTAAGAGCCCACCTGCTCATTTTTACAATCAAAAAGTTCGTCAAACAATACCAAGTACAGGTTGCAGCAACATCAACAACACTAAAGATGATTATCAGGATAGGGCAATTTGTTGGATAAACAGGTACAAAAGGCTAGTATGAGTATGAAACCACTGTAATTTTCGACTTCCCTACGGTTCACTTGGATTATCACAGAGAAAAAATCTAACAGATAGTCAGCATCGTCCATCATAACCAGACTACATTATTTCATAGTAAGGCCTTGACTGGCTATTCATACACATAAACAAGAACCGTGAAACATATTAAGAAGTTTGAGCCGCATCCATCACAACCGTCTCCACACAGGGGAAAAGGTTCTACTTTTGTTCATTAATAATGTCCCCACCAGCCGTTCCTCCAGGTGGTAAAGAGGGCGGGGTCTGAGAGCACTTAGGTTTAGATCACGGAATTGAATCCAGTGGTGAGAGAAAAAGAAAAACGAACACAATGCCACTCACCCTGTTGACCTTTCCACGACATAATTGGCAATATAAAGGCCTATAAAAGTTGCCCATAGTGAATATAAGGGAGAAATTTCATCAGATGAGCCTGCACCCTTCAACACAACAAAGAGAAACATAAGGATGAAGTGATAGTTGATACAGCTGAAACGCGAATAATGTTAAACAGCATTCTCACATACGTCCCCATATATAACCCACTTCGACAAGAGTGGACAATCGCTAGCAGATCCAACAGGAGCCAACCAAGACGAACAAAACTGGTCCTTTAGCTCATTCATATGCAGGAATTTTGAGATCAATGTGTTCCTTTCATCTTTCTTCCAAAGAGAGAGCCAACCAGAATATTTTTGCTCTAGTGGCCTCTGCTTGAAAATGGCACGATTGCCACAGTGACTATAAAATACACAGCAGGCAATGCTTAGCACCTATAGATAGCAAAAAATGCATCATATTACAAATGCAAGAGAAAAGGAAAACAGTTATGTAACCTCGAAACCAAAAGTAATGGATCCTCATAACTCACTGTACAATTCTGAAGAATGGTCGAAATCACTGGCCTTCTTCCAGCCACACGAGATACGAGCCCGATATACCAAAGGCCAAGAAACAAAACATGGAAGACAAAAAGGAATAAAATAGAGGAGACATAAATCGTGAAAAATAAAGACAAATTCATCCTCAAATCCACTCCCATTGACTGAAAACTGGGAAGATGATACAGAGCTGCCACTAAAATCCACGCTATGTACCTGCGCAAGCAAACGACGTCCTCAAAACAACTCACCACCATTGTCTATCTCATACGCACTCAACATCATGAAAGCAAGCTCCCCGCCCCCACACCCCTCTCCCCAATTGCACAAAACACTCAATTAACCTCACGACAGAACCGGGCGCTCACCATCTGCTAAAATTCGAATAACTGGGCTTGGTGGTCTTGCCAATGAACGGGGACGAAAAGAAATAGAAAAACCCCAGCAAACAAGCGTACATAGACCACCACTTGACGTTGTCCTCCAGCTTCTCGACAAGAGTGTGCATGTTATCCGAGGATATGAAAAACAGGCACCCGACAGCGACGGCAATCACGGCGTGACGCGAATGCTGATGAGGATACGGATACCGGTGCGTCAAGATGGTCCTCATTCGCTCCATTTTCAGCGTGTCCAGCAGCCCGAGGGACTGCCTGTCGGAGCCCATAATCAGCGACCTCCGGGTGCGTTGCTTCACTCGACTCGACGGGGCAATCTTCATCCGCCAGCGATCATAACACGACACAATGCACTTCCAATAGCACGCTGATTGCACAGAAGCAGCAATCGACAATCGTATGATAAGACGATGCACCTCGATTTCGCACTTCCCTGACCTTGCAAACTGAGTGACTGGGGTCGGATGCAGAGACGGGACCACAACTCACAGCTTCGTCCACGCCAAACTCCCGAAATGTGGAGACGACGACATTGGGCAAGGCGAGAGCGGGGCACTAGACCAGAAACCAGCGCAATGACAGCTTCGAGAATGTGACGAAGGAATGAATGATTACGCGAAATGGAGGCGCGAAGGCTGCTTCGCTGGTTCGCCAAGCAATCTTCAGAATTGTGAGAGAGAGCGAGAGAAAGAGGGGAAAACTCTGCAATAGCGATACGACTGACGAGTGGACGTGTGTTGGTGTTACAATATTTTCGGGCAATTTCAAATGTAGTTTCTTGAATCAAAATTTTGTTCAATTTAGCCCTTAATAGATTTTTATCTAACCGATTTCGTCCTTCTAGCTAGTAATCCACATGTGACTCGCTCATATGTACATCCAAATTGGAATATTTCAGAAAAATTACCAATAAAAAGAAAAGACAGTGCGCCGCTACTACTCCTTCGTCGGTGAGGGCCAACGACCCTTGCAAGGCTCTTGACGAGGGCGGCTGGCCTCTCGAGGCCACTAACGAGGGTCGTTCGTCTATATTAAGAATCGCGTGAAACAAAGGTAACACCGCCTCTCTCCATCTCTCTCTCTCAATTTTGCTGATACCTTTGTCTGTCAACACGGGCTAATTGACCAAAAGAACAATATCAATCAGATTCAAAAAGTATAAGAGTCGAATCCAAGGGAATCATAATTTAAGAATCAAATTAAGCATCGAAACGAACTATTTTTAATATTAGTCCAATAACGAGTATGTGCTGCATCAGACGCTTTCTAAACCTCGTGAACATTGCATAAATACGGACTGTACATCAGTCACATTAGTTTAGTTGCTAATTTCCAAACACCGTGGAATATTATTACAATCTAATAGCAATAAAAGTTCACTTTGATAAAAGTGAACAGATGGTCACACCTCAAATACAAAGGGTTTTGTTCTTTTAAAAGGGGTAAAATCGGATTTCCAATAAGCTTTCGAGGGCAAAAAAGGAAACTGGCGAAATTTCATTAATTATGGCTTCAACATTCGGAAAATGTTAAAAGTCCAATGCTTTCAACCTTTTCAAAGCTGGCATTTGCCCAAATGCCCCTTGAAAAGGCTTGCCAAACACTCTCGCATTTCGTTCCTTAGGAAAGTTGAACCAAACGCAGCCTATAAGACTGATAATTTCATCTGGTGTGCAATATAGTTCACTGTTTCTATGGTGGGCGCCTTGCATTTGGCAAGTGGTCTAAAAGACTAATGCTATCGAAGAGATGAGCAAGAGGTTGATTTTTATGCATTCTTATCGTCTCAAAAATTTGATAGAAAATGTATCGGTTTTGCCAAAACGGTTGTTTTTCATGTGTCAAACACAAATATAATTCACAAGGAAACTAGTCCACTTCCCGATTAAAAAAAAAATGGAAACCGGTCTTTTCGGGTTTGGTTCCTAGTTTTATATCCTAAACCAATTAGTTCTATCCGGGAATCTGGAATATGGAACCAAACCAGTTTTGAATGGGTTTACCCTAACACTAAGTAAGTTCCTTTATTCTTTTTTTTTTTAACAGAATGTAGTTGTTGAAATTGATTACATTTAACATATGATCTTCAAGTAAAAACAAAACATTGTGTTCATGTTTGACACGTGCATATTATGTATAAAATAAAATGAAACATATAGAAAAGAAAAAAAAACCGGTGGATTTCCCGGTTGACCCAAGAACCGAATAGGGTCGATATCTTCTTTCAAAAACTGGGAATCGACCCTAACGTGGTCTGCAACGTACCCAATTTGGAACCAATTACTCTTAGAAATATTTCGATTCATTGTGCACGTCAGATAAATGGAAACAAACAAGCACATGCTAATTTCCTTTTGAGCCCTCTTAAGTAGACTGCAACATTTGTATTTCTCTGCTTACGTTAAAGGACAATGCTATTTTCACTCTCTATAAGACTATAAACACCCCTTCTATGAAAGAGATAAAATTGACCATAATCATTCAATTGAAGTTTAAAACAATGGCCCCAAAATTATTTCCTGATTTTAAATTTCCTATTCCTATGTAAAATCTAATTGTCATAATTATAAATGGCTCGCGCTATTTCCATCCCTTTATTGGCTCCTGACACCCCATTTACATTGAATTGACTACATTATCCCTTGTGAGTCTCTCTATTGATTTGAGATTATTTCTTACCCTTTTTCTCTTCTTTTTCATTTGTTTCAATTTCTCTAGAGACGAAATTAGGCATGCTCTTCTCAAACAACATTCATTGAGGTTAAATATGGGGCGCACTCTTGATTTAAGACTAATGCCTACCTCCTTTTTTATTTTATTTGTATTTTTTTTGCCTTTTCTTTCTCCCTTTGGAACAAAATCGGTGTACCTCTTTTCCAAAAATTAGTTTATTTGGTAGATAGCTAACTAGTTGTTGTGTCTGACCCAACAAAAAAAAAAAAAAAACTAGTTGTTGTGTTTCTGACAAGAAAAAAAAAATAAACATTCTATTAATGAGTTGTATATTTTTTTTGTTTTGTTTTTTGTACTAGGAAACTATTATTGGGGAAATAACTTAAGCACAATTAAGAGGATAATCTATATGTAAATTGTGTATATGCATACATTAACTATAATATTTTATTGTTGAGTAACTTCTCGTAAGTTGGATCCAAAAATCAAATTCGAAAAATTTGTGATCGTGAGGATAATCTACGAAAATAAAATAAATAATTTGCAGACAAAAATAACATTTTCTACTCTAATATATGATTAGTTCTTGCATAAATTATAAATAATGGAGAATGAGTTCAAAAGAAAGACAAATATGAAGGTAACGTCGAAATGTAATGGGTGTGGAAGAAGCCACTAGGATGAAAAAATATGGGTGTGGAGAAGCGGCTACGGTGAAAAAATATATATTTGGAAGGGATGTGCATAAGTTTTCCCTTTAGTAAAATTGAAAAAAGAAAGAAGAAAAAAGGTAAGAAATATTCTTAAATCAAGAATGGGACCCACAAGGGATAATGTAGTCAATTCGATGCGGTAAGGTTTTTTTTTTTTTTTTTGGTCAAGTGGTAAGGGGGTGTGTTGCGACCTAAAATTTGGAAAAATTTCAGATTAACGGATTATTAGGTTAATTAAATTAACTAACCTAATTCGGACTCTCCCAAGCCCTACCGAATCGCAACTTAAGTTCAATTTCATGCGAAGTTTATTTAATTTGAAGTCGCCACTAATCTTTGGTGGTAGGTAGATTAGAAACCTAAATAAGGTATTCAGGAGAAAATACTTTATTTCATGCGAACCAGAAAATTAAATGGATTCGGGGACTTGGTTACATTAATCTTTCAATTAATGCCCTTTCGGTACCCGATTTTCATGAAAAAATCCTTGATTTGATGATTTGAACTAATTCTTTTCTTCTTCTTTTTTGGATTTTCTCTTGTTAAATGTAATGCAAATGCAACCTAACTATATGACATGTAAAATAAAATGACATGGCAAAAACTATGCTATATCCGAAAATACACAAAAATACAAAAAAAAAATCATTCATTTTGCATAAGCATATAGTTTAGTCATTAATTTGCAATGTCATGCATATTTTGCCACATCGTGATTGCCATGTCATGCATCCTCGCCATGTCATTATACAAAAAATATTTGGAAGGGATGTGGATAAGTTTTCCCTTTAGTGAAATTGAAAAAAGAAAGAAGAAAAAAGGTAAGAAATATTCTTAAATCAAGAATGGGATCCACAAGGGATGATGTAGTCAATTAATGCGGTAAGGGTTTTTTTTTTTTTTTTTTTGGTTGAGTGGTAAGGGGGTGTCAAGAGCCAATAAGGGAGTGAAAATAACGCGAGCCACTTAAAAATATCATATGTTCTCATTTCGTGTATGGTGGGTCTCTTACGTGTGTTAAAGAGGTAAACTAAGGACACCATGTTTCTTTATATATTTTTAGATTTTACATTTACGGAAATTAGTCTTGTCAAAAGGAGAAATTATGAAAAAGTTTACATTGTTGAGCAATCAATTGTCAAATAGAATCTACACAAATCCGAATATAAACTAATTTTTGGCACAATCACGTGTTTATAACCTTATGTTTTTATTATGCATATCACCATCAAACTCTTTTTTTTATCTTATCGATTCTCTTTTATATATAAGTATATATAATTGGATGATTAGATGAAACAAAAGGAAGTTCCTCTTTAAAGATTTTTCACAACAAAACAACAATTACATTCCCACCGTGACGACGAAATCTAATTAAATCAAAGCTTTGCATTAGGTAAGTTTATTAAATTGCCGGTGAAATTTCATTCATTTTGAATCGACAAAACATCAATGTTAGCGACATATTTTTACGTAAAAATAATAAGATCTCTCATTGTCTATGATTTTTCCACGTCGATATTTTTGGCCCATTTCTAGATATTTCCATAACATTTATGTGTAAAAGCATTTCTCAATAGTAAGGAAAAAACCCAAATTCTTCGAATATACTTCACAAAAAGACTTGATGTCTTTTAAAAATTTCTGATTTTATTGAAGTACAATAAGATAGGGAAAAAATTATTTGGTGCTACAAATCACGAATTTCAAAAATGTTTGTTTTTGTTTCTCGAATTCGAGTGTAATATTTTGGAGGATGATCATAGATGGACCAATTTTGTAGGGGGCTTTTCACGACATAGGTGTTTGCTGATCATATTAAGTTGAGCGGGAAGCACATCTTTTCGAGGCGACAATGAGTAGTCAATTTTTTACAGATTTGAGTTCTTGGCATGCTGAAGTGAAATGGGTATTCCATTGATCTATCGTGACCATTTGTCGCTAAGTTAGTGTGTCCTCAAACTAGATGCTTGCCCCATTTCAAGGAACTACTTGGTCGCATCTAGTTGTTGTTAGGCGTGTTCTAGCGCTTAAAGCTGCAAGTTGGTAGAAGAGCTGCTAATAAGATGCTATCTTGAAGTAGATTCTCTCCACTTGAAAATCTCGGACAGCTGAATTTTGTTTTTTCCTTTCGTAACTTTTAATTGATGACGCCGAGTCCTGGAATTTAGCATCTCAAGTATTCTCCAATACTAATCTCTGTGGGTAAAAATTTCCATCTGTTGCAGGCATATGATCAGCATTTGAACATGATTTGAGCCACTGCGCATCAGTAGATTTAAAAGGCCACGGGCACAAGCTGTACTCTTGCAGGGAGGGATTATTATTCAAAAAGCCCTTAATTTATTATACAGCGGTCAATTCAGTTCTAAATTTTTCAATTGTGCCAATTTAGTCCTAAATATTTTTACAATTGGCAAAACTTCAAAATGGTTGCGACTAAATCGACAAACTGTTTAGGACTAAATCGGCAAATCGTCAAAACGTTTAGGACTAAATTGGCACAATTCAAAAATTTAGAACTAAATTAAAAAAATCATCAAAAGATTTAGCATTAAATTGGCACAATTGAAAGGTTTACGATTGAATTGGCCGCCATACAATAGGTTTAGCACTTTTTGAACAATTTTTCCCTGTATGAATGCAATGCATAACACTATAGCAAGAACGAGTACACCCTGTGGGATTTTGTGGAACCACTGCCAACTGTTTTAAAGCTTAAGCTGTTAAATATTGACGTGATTTAATAATTTAATTATTCTATCACTCCTCTCAACTTAGTCTGGCCTTTTTGCCTAGTATTAAGCGTTGACATATTAAGTTGTTAGATGTGGGACCACAGCCAACTGTTTCCAATTTTGATCCTGATGGAGCGGTGCTACATTGACATGGGGTGCTACATTGACATGGAAGATTTGAACTTAGGACCTCCTGCTCTGATACCACGTGGGATTTTTGTGGGATCACAGTCAGCTGTTCTAAAGGCCTACACTGCAAATCGAAGCAACAATGGCTGAATCTCAATGGATCGTGGCAGCAAGGCCACTCTGCCACTTACGATACCCCTCTGCCACTCACACCAGTCTGAGTTCCCAATATTGATCTCGATGGGGGCAGTGCTACATTGACATGGAAGATCAAACACGAGTACCACTTGAGCCAATCTTTCCAACGTGGGATTGATTTGTTAGGACTAGTCTAAGCATCTCTTTCGGGGGACGGACCCAACTGTGGCCCAAGAGAGCAGTGATAAAGCAAAGAAAACAAAGAGGTGCCAAGGTTTATATATATATGAAAATGCAGAAGCTGAAAGAATGCCATCCTCTAACGTCAATGTCTCAACTTTCGTCACTCCCGTTACTTG
Organism: Lenwebbia sp. NSW1173648; assembly: GCA_029784005.1. Taxonomy (NCBI): domain Eukaryota; kingdom Viridiplantae; phylum Streptophyta; class Magnoliopsida; order Myrtales; family Myrtaceae; genus Lenwebbia; species Lenwebbia sp. NSW1173648. Next base: position 23,195,558 of record JARCGZ010000009.1, on the reverse strand, counting down.
TTATGTGTCCGCATCTGGCGATGTGGAGAGACAGGAATTAGATAACAGGATAAGCCTTTTGGCCTTTTAAAGTTGTCGTTGTTCCTCTGCACTTTGTCTGCAGCGCATTGCAAGTGGCAGAACTATTCCTCTGTGTGTCCCTTCCCATTTTAGTGACTTCTTTCTCTTTTGTTGGAAGTACAAGAGATTGGCGTTCATGCGACTCTTGAAATGCAAAATCCTGTCAAAAAACCATAGTCTTCTACACATTTTGTTTTGGAAAATTACGAAAAAAATTGCCATGTCAGCACAGGCAGGGCAATATCAGCGATTTTCGGTCAAAATTGATCGGATGGACTGAATTGACACAAATGCAAAAGGTTTAAGACTGAAGTGACACAATTGCAATAGATTTATGACTTTTTTGGTAGTTTGACACTGTGTTACAGAAACAACACATGTTCTTTGCAACTTGAGCAAGTGAATGTTGGATGTTGTAGACATAATTTACCCTCGGTAAGTTGCAATCCTTTGAAGGAGTACATAGAGGAGCGTTCTAAAGAGCATGAAGGGGACTTTGTCATAAGTGCCCAACAATTCTTTAAAATAGCAATCCATAGAAAGTGTTGGCACTCGGTATGATGAATTCATCTACATTATTCAGTTCAAATCTTTTCACGAGGATAATCTCCCACGTTAGGCATTCACACCTTCATCTCAATTGGGGGAATTAGCATATTGATGGGTAGTGTTACACCAGAACTCGCCTAATGAAACTTGATCCAATCTGATCTCCTATCAATAAAGGAATCAAATCTCTCTGTAGCCTATTTAAAATTAAGGTGTCATTCGTATCACATAAGGTAATGACTAAATTTGCTAATCAGTCAGCACATGAGTTTCCTTCCTAAAATTATGCAAAAATTCGACATGCTGGAAATACATTTAAAGTTTCTGAATCTGAGAAATGAGCGTGTCACCAAAGTTGAGAGAGTGGGTTGATTTCTAGTGCAGTTTCCTTCCTCAAACCTTTTAATTGTGCCAATTGAGTCTTAAACCTTTTCGCGTTTTATCAATTGAGTCAATCCAACCAATTTTGATTGAAAATCACTGATATGGACGCCAGCCGTCCTACGTGGCACGGCCAATGCTGACGTGGACAATTATTAATCATATTTTAGTATTTTTTTTTTTTAAAAAAAATTCTTCCCTTCTTCCTCTAGCCAGTTGCCGGGCCAATGGTTAGCGGGGGGCGAGCTTCGCCAAACCTCGCTGGCCCTGAAGGAAAATAAAAAAAAAGAGAGAAAGAAAATAAATAAGAAATAATATTTTAAAAAAGAATCATACGTCAGCATCGGTCGTGCCACGTAAGACGACCGGCATCCATATCAACGATTTTTGAGCTGATAGATTCAATTGGAAGAATGTGAAAATGTTTAGGACTCAATTAACACAATTAAAAGGTTAAGGACTGAATTGGCAAAAGTACAATACATTTAGGACTTATTTCCCTAAAAAAAAAACCTCAACTTTATGTTCAACCCCAAATCTGCCCCGAATTTTTTTTTTTTGGTCTAAAAAAATCCTCAAACTTTAGGTTCAATCCCAAATCTGCCCTGAACTTTTTTGTCTCGAAAAAAAATTCTTAACTTTAGGTCTAGTGCCAAATCTGTCCTGAATTTTATTGTCTTAAAAAAATCACAAACTTTCAATCTATTCTCAAACCTACCCCGTGGTCCAGTCCCAACTTGATATGGCATTTCCACGTCGATAACAAATCCACATCGTACCGACGTAAAATTTCCATGTGGATAGCAAATCCATCCTAATAAAAATAATATTTTTCAAAATGAAACCGTTCTAGGATATGAAATGTAAAAATTGGTTATTATTCTTTTAGAAAATAAATTTGGGTAGCTTTGGGACTGAACTTAAAATTTAGGATTTTGTTTAGACAAAAAATGTTTGGGATAAATTTAAAACTAGACTTAAAGTTTGGGGTTTTTTTGAAATAAAAAAAAGTCACATATTCGAAATTGAACCTCAAATTGAGGATTTTTTTTAGGAAATTAAGATATAGAATTAGACTCCATGTGCTTGTAGCTAGATATGACCTTTTGAGTTTGTGATAGGAAGTGACTTGACTTGCCTCCACTTGATGAGCAATGGAAAGCCACAACTTACTCTCTCTCTCTCTCTCTCTCTCTCTCTCTCCTACTGTATTTTCCACTTATGGCAATAAGATTCAATAGCTTTCCCTTTGCCTTTTTCACTCGCAGAACCAACAAAGCAAAAGCTAACTTCAGTTTAAGCCGAATCCAATGTACCATATCATTCCTCTATCCAATAAAGTACATCACAGCTTCGTTTCCCTCAAAGAGATAAAGAAGCATCATTCCTTTGTACTTTTGACAAATTTAGAAAGTAAAATAACGAGTGAGCATTTAGCAAGCCCCTCTCTAGCGACAGAATCACGATTTTGATGGTTCATATATCTACCATTTTACTGAACTGTACTCATAGCGAGAGCGAAATAGCACCTGAAGTTAAATCACCAGTGTGTTGTCCATTCGGTCCCTTGATTGGCAGATCATAGTCTGACGAGATGCAGAACCGAAGCGGCAGAACATCCTCGACTGACTTGAACAAGTAGATAATTTGTTTCCATCTGGTCCAACGAGAAAAGTGCCTTGCTCATATTCTTGGCTCATAAAAGGTGGACCAAAAATGTGGAGAACACAGCCAGCATTCAGAGACTTCAAACAAATCTGTAGGTGAAAAATGCTCACGACATACAGCTAAGCAAGGAGACAAATACACGTCTACGATTGACCCCATATAAAGCCTTCTCTTGCTCGTCCGTGATGACATATGGCAACGACCCATCTGAGTGATAATGCTCGGCGAATTACTGACCCATCGCATGCTCCAAATGCTGGTTTTCTGCTCGCTTTATGACAAAGTGGTCAACAATTCTTACTGTATTTACAGGATCCTGTAAGGGAGCAGCTGAACTCCATTTACTAGGGAACTTCTTGAGGTGGCTTAATTGCTGGGGTTGTTTCGGCTCACCATCCCAATCGGGGTCCAGCTTCCATTCCTTTGGGACCTGCATTACAAGGCAAAATGAAGTACTATGCTTAACTTCTGACACATGCTGTGCTCTTTGGTGGTTCATAGTTCCAGAATGAGCTCAAAATCATTGTAAGACTTTGAACCAGAGGATACACTCAATGGGCAAAAGCGATAGTTGGATAGGATTCGTAAATGTGAAGTAGTTGTCAACATTCGAAGAGAGAGAGAGAGAGAGAGAGAGAGAGATTGCATCCACGCATACAAAAACCAACAGCAATGCCAATCAAAGTAACAGATAATGAAAAACAAAACTCTCTCTTAACTTCTGTTACCAATCAGAAATCTTAACTTGACTCAACATAGAATTTCTAAAGTCTCCTTAATGCTAGTAATATGGTTTCACAACAATCAGTGCTATGTCTTAGTTGCAATAAGTAACAGGATATACCAACCACCATCGAACACGAGCATTGAGAGATAATCATCCAAAGGTATTGTATCACCAACACATGCAACAAATTTCTGGTCTTACCATGAAATTCCAAAATATAATTAAAATTGCCAGTTGTCGAAATGAACAGAAAACTCCACATTTCTTTAGAGTCGCACCTTTAATTGGATAAATAGGTATCCGGCACATCTCATCTCATCTTAATTTCCGACAATCCCATAATTTAGCTTGTAATATTTGATAGATCATAACACTGAATCCACATCAAAGTGCAGACATCACCATCCCATCAAAGATTTGACCATTTCACAAGATTATGCACTTACCTAAAAATCTTGAAACCTGTTCTTTCTCACTGTTCTTAAGCAAAGAAAACAGGTTCCAGGTCTCCTTAATCAGGTACTTCAAACGTGTTCAATATAAGAGTGTCGTGTAAGAAAGTCATTAAGTAGAATAAAACCGAGAATAGTTTTCAGCCCAATTATGATGCAACACATGCCCTGTAAATTGCTCTGGTTTCATCATGAAAAAGACAAATAATTGACATTCATCATAATCAACCGAAGAGCTTACCATCTACGTAAATAAAGCAGCAGAGAGTTCTAACCAGTTACCTTATCAACTGCAAGGGCATAGACTTCAAGATCACCATCAGAGTTTATGTGGAATCGCGTAAATGCCTTGTAATTAGCAATTCGAAGTGAGGAAAAGGCCTCATCAAAGTGTATATGAAGCCAGTTGATGCATATATATAAATAGCTTCCGAAAACTAGAGAGACAACAGGAGTGGAAAAGACCCAGAAATAGAGGAACACAGAAACATAGTATATTGCAGCACCACCCCGAGATAAGGATGCCAATCCCATCTTGCAGATGTTCGTCCGGGTAACAGCCATGACCTAGCAAGTCCATCCAAGAAAGTGCATGTTGTAGAAGAACAGTTAGAGATGAAATATTAATACTCCAAAAACACCACCTTGAAGAATAGATCGAGAGTTGAACCTCCAAGACATCAAAGGCGGACATAAGATACTTGATGCAAGCAGGATAAAGACCCAACGTCCATCGTTCTAAACGAGCTCGGAGCCCTGTTGGATCTGGAAAGTGCTCACTCTCTGCTTCCCGGTACCACTGGTACAATGTGTGATAACCTAAGAAAGCAAGTGTAGACCAGCATCTTAAACACTTGAGCACATATCTTGCTGTCCCAGTGACAAGATAGCCAAGCTCCAAATAATTAAAGGCAATATATGATATGTGCTAAAAGAGGCTCAATCGAAGTAGATTTCTCACAGGAACAAAAGTTTCCATCATATCAACAAATGCTAACTTCTCCATAATATGAAGGAATAGGACAAAATTAAGCACACACTGATCCGAGTCTACATCTGAGCCATACCACTTTGGAGGTGTGTATAGTAGCAAGATAGCCAAAGAAGCACGCATACAGCAGAAAATAAGAGGGCTGACCTGAAGTTGCCAGTAGCTTATGCCTGATGCATGTCTCTACACCCAATTCCATCAGCAGCATAAGAATTAGTGCAGCCGTCAAGTGCACAGAAACATGAAGTACACCAATCATTACTCGTTTCTTTCGGGACACTTTTGATGGTACAAAAGTGATTGCTGCAATTAGCAATAGCAAAGCACCTGCTAGGGACACATAAGAGTGTTCCAGCATGTACTTGAAAGCAGCCCATACAGTGAAAAAGAAGCTCCTCAAATGACCAGAAAACGAGTCATCTTTAAAAATGTGATTGAGCTTACACTGCAGAGAAAATGAAAGAATGAGTGAATAGCTCAAAGTCATCTAAAAAATTGCAGCTAGCTGAGTAAGCACTGCAGCTCAACACTATTTGATTGAGCAACAACGTAGCACAGGCAGAGGAACTGGAAAATTTCTTTTCAGGGAACTTCGATTAGTTAAAAGTGGTTCGAAATAAAGAGAAGCAAGCTAAGTTCTAATACTTCTACTTCCGAGGGGCTGGATGAATATATAAAGCATACTAGAAATTACATCATACTAGCAGTCCACCAAAAATCTGAATGGAGAATATTTCACTGAACTAAAGGAATACTCACTTGTGGGAACATTGAAAAAGTCAGTACGAAGTAGATAATACCACCGATAATATCAAACTGCCAGTTTTTCTTTCTGAATTTCAAAATGTTCCCTAAAGCAATCTGCAAGGTAACCAAGTAAAAACAAGATATTGCCTTGTAACTTGAGTCAAATTGGTAAGTGGAGCTAGATACTTCACCACATTACCCTGCTTGAATCTTCAAAAGAAGGATAAGCCGCCTTGGTCTCATATGTAGCTCCACAAAATCGCTTAAAGTTGCAAAATACATGTGTTGGATGTAAAAATGCCCCACCACATCCATTGACAAGTAGATGTTGCACATAAACCGGACTACTTGAAGGTACATATGAATGACGCATATAATAGTGCAAATCCCCAGCAATTCGAAGTTTACACCTTCCCTTCAAATAGTCACATATCAAGTGAGAGACATTCTTTCCAGAAACGTCATTGCAGTACCAATCAAGAAGCCAGTTAGGTTCGTGCGTCATTATGATCACAGAGTCATCATCTGCCACCTGCATTCAAGGTGGAATAAGATGATAACTGCATCAAGAGACAGAAAGGCCCTGAGAGAGCTGGTAAGATTCATGCGTAATGTAGGAGTCATAGACTAGTTATAGTCCCAATAAAAAGTTGCAGTTATAATCCCGTCATTGAAGGCTGTGAATAGACGTACTGGAATGATTAAGGAAACACCACAAATAAGCAATCGTGGAAAAGATAAGTTTCCCTTAATACAAAATGCTGGAAACAAATTCTGTAGTTGATAAGCTCAGATTAAGTTGATTCGATGAGATGATGGAAAAGAAACTTATTTTCATGTTTCTATGCACATTGTTGGCCACGTTTGCACAGATTAGCTACAAGATGCAGAGAAACTATCAGAGCACCTAAATCGTAACCGCATTACAGAATACACGTGCATTATTCTATGGCAGATGAACTGCTCAAATTAAGTAGCACATATACGTTAGTGAGGGGGAGAAATGCCTAACTAAAATGTTGACCAAGGACTTCTCGGTAGGTGCTGCAGCAAAACTGGTGCTCAACACTTCAACAAGACCAAAAATATAATGGATCTTCATACAGAGTCTGCTGAACAAGTATCGAAGAGCTAAAGGTATCACAGAGGTTAGAAAATTTTGACCAAAACTGAAGGTTATCACAATTTGATATAAGAGAGGAAGATGGGCTTCTTCTTCCGCAACAGGCTTCTAAAAGTGACAGAAATATAGAAAAGGCATCCACTTAAAGAAGAATGCATGTTCAACACTAAATAATCTCAATAACATGCCACACTGCACGCGATTAGCGAATAATAAACCGCTGAAACATCTTACAAAATGGTAACAAGAATGCCGACAGGTAGCAGAGATATACCGACAGGTAGTAGAGATATACCTAGTGAGAGCTATCTAATACACATTTATGCAGGATAAGTCAATTCAAGAAGCTTTCGCCATATCTGCTTGCTCTTCAGAATTTTAGCGAAAATGTCCAAACACTGAATTTTTTTTTAGGAAGGTACCTTATTCTTTACCAGCTCTGAGAAGAAATTGAATTGGTATACATCAATATCACAATGCAGCGCCAGATCAAGCCCAAATACCCACCATCCTTTAGGAAGTTGCAAAGCAAAATAACTCTTTCTTTGAGGCATAAACCACCCACCTAACCAGCTCTTATGACATACGTACCTCATGAAAGTATGAAGTCCATCAAACCAATCTGTAAACCACATAAACATGATATTACAACACAACATTCTCATAGCACAGGATATAAGAAACTTCTGATGAGCAAAAAACAACTGAGGACATGAACCCTAGTGATGTTAGTTTCAACAAGAGAAAAGGATGCAAGGAGCTATTCTGTATCCAAACTAATAACTCAGGTGAGGTTGAGGATTCTAAAACTGACCATGATTTCCCGGAATTATAAAAGCCTGGGGCCCATCATATCGCTTTAGTTCCAATAACCCACATGGAAGCTCAGGCTTGTTCACAGCTATCTGCTCAGGTTTGTACCAAGGAGGAGGCTGAAGAGCATACTCAAAAGGACAAAAGAATCGCCTTTCATAATTGAATGCAGATGGATTTGGATATCTAAAAAAGAACCATAACTTTTGTTTTAAGTCTAAAGAATCAAAATCTTTAGAAAGCATGTGCATATAGACATACAGTTGGTGCCCATGTTTACCTACTTCTACATCATGCATGATGTTAAAAATCTAGCTTTTCGTTTGGTTTTCAGCAACTAATATGCATAAAGATGCAGAGTTTTCTATCAAAACAATTGAAACCCGAAGACTAGAAGTAAATTAGCTCGAAGATTAGCTGAACTTGAATTTGACAGCAGCTAACAGAGGCATGATTAGCACTTGTTAGAAAGTCCAACCCAAAAGCTTAAGTTTATAGGTGGAGGGAGACCACATGAATATAAAGAGCATACAGGACCCATTCACAACCGATGTGGGATAACAACAACAACTGGATTACGAGCGGCACGTGGAAATTGACTAATGGGGGGTGGGTCCACATACGCGGAAAGTAATAACACTGGCTCTGATACCATATTCGAAAGTCCAACCCAAAAGCTTAAGCTTATAGGTGGAGAGAGACCACATGAATATAAAGAGCATACAGAACCCATTCACAACCGATGTGAGACAACAACAACAATTTCAACACCCCCTCTCACTTGCAAGCAACAGCAACTTCAACAGCACTAAAGCCCAAAAAGCCTAAAGTCAACGACTCGGCGCGTTAATGAAGTTGATAAAAAGTCCTCAAGATCCACAATCACTAAAATTGTGCCATTCAACTCTTCAAAAAAAGAGTATGTATTGGCTACTTATGGGGATGCAAGAATAAGATAACCGAACTTATTAACAAGTTTCCTTGCACATCACACAATATCGTCTCACAATGGCAAGAAGCAATGAATACGTCCATAATAAGAAATCAGAATACAATTCAAGAAATAGGTAAACTTTTAGGTTTTCCGCGTCCAGGTTCGGTTTTACAATTATTTCAAGAAGAAAATTTTAAATAAGGGCCTGAAATGCCATCATTTCTTAAGTAAGGGCTAGTGGTGGCCACGGGCCGGTTTAGACCCGGAGCCGGCCCAGGTCAAACCCGTAACCAGCCCGTTGACCGGGCCCGCCGGTTCCACATCGTAACCGGCCCCCATTTTCTTGAACCGGCCCGGTTTTAAAAAAACAAAAAAAAGGGGAAAGAGCCGACGGCTCTTTCCCGACCATTGCAAGGCAACGGCCAAATCCATCCCCCCCTTTTTTTTTTCTTTTTTTCTTTTAATTTATTAAATCTATATTATAAATATTCCTTTTCATCTTTCATTTTTTCTCACAATTTCTCTCAAATTCTCTCAATTCTCTCATTCTCTCAATCCGCTCAATTCTGGCAATTTTCTGAATCCGCTTTCCACTCAATTCTCTCAAAAAATGGCAAGTGGAAGCAGAGCTAGTGACAGAGGAAAGAGCCCGATGGTGGAATCCGATTATCCTCATGATCCTCGTGGTATTGCATATTGGGGAGACAATGTTGATGATATCAACATTATTCCCAACGTCGAGCACGTCCCAACGCAAGAAAGTCTGCATCCTCTTACTGATATCGAAGAAATGTCAACAACAAAGGAGCCAGAACGGTAGGGTACATCCGACATATGGGAACACTCCACGAAGGAACATTTAGGCGCAAACAAGTATCAGGTAAAATGTAAATATTGTGGGGCGACGTACAAATTTACAGGTGGAGGCGGCTATGGAACATTTAAAAAGCATCTGAGGTCGAAACATCCAACGCAAGCGGGGATCGACACCAGCCAACAACAAATTTCCGGGTACGCCAATCCTAACACTCCTTGATTTCGTTACAATGAAAAATTTTATAAAGAAGAATTAGCTAGATTTGCTACCGTTGAACGTTTATCGTTTAATTTTGGTGAAAATTTTGGTTTTAATTATTTTATATAAATTACATGTACTCCACAAACAAAACATATTTTGAGAAATACGTTTAAACGCCTACTTTTTGATATTTATAAAAGAGAAAAATAAGACATGAAAAACTTTGTTATGAATTTCAATGGACGTGTGCATATAGGTAGCGACATTTGGAGTGATCATTGGCAAACTCATTCTTATATGGGTATTACATGTCATTGGATAGACGATGATTGGAACATTCAAAAAAGAGTTATTGCATTTCGAGTTTTTGATTATAGGCATACGACAAATAATATTTATAGAATAATTATGCAAGTTTTAGAAGAATATTTTTTGGTTAATAAAATTTTTTCAGTTGGTTTTGATAATGCCGCGGCAAATACCGCTTCCATTCCCGAGTTAGAAAAGATTTGTAAACCTGCTTTTGGTGGACAATTTTTTCACATTAGATGTGCTTGCCATGTTTTAAATTTATGTGTACAAGATGGTTTACAAACTCTTGATATTTTTCTCAACCCAATAAAGACAGCAATTCAATTTTTATGGAGACATCCCCAAATTATGAAAGAATGGGGCAGATTTTGTAAAGCAAATAGAAGAAGACCAAAAAAATTTCCAAAAGATGTTCCAACTCGTTGGAATTCTACGTACGAGTTGCTTAATCAATCTTTTGCATATAAAGATTTATTATGTACCTTTATTTCGAATAATGTTTCTCAAATTAATTTATTCCCACAAATTGGGATATTTGCAAAAAAAAATTAGATTTTTTAAAAGTTTTTAATGATGCAACTTATACTTTATTCGGTGTTTATTATCCTGCTACGCATTTATTTTTAATAGAGTGTGTTAATATTGCTGATGTTTTTGAAGAAAATGAAAAAGATTATCAATTAGGTCCGACTATTATACCAATGCGAACGAAATGGCTGCATTATTATATCGAAATTTCTCTTATTTATTTGGTTGCTTGTGTTTTCGATCCATGTACTAAATTAGATAGTTTCGGTGATTATTTGAATATGTATTATGACTGTTTACATTTGATTCAAATGGTAGATATTAAAGCTAAACAAACAGTAGTTAAAAACGCAATAGTAGAATTATATAATGAATTTTGTAGTAGATATAATCTAGGTGATACATCTTCCCAACCTAGTGACGTACAAAGCGAGGACCTAGAGGTAAAATTAGTAGAGGGTACAAAATGCTGATGAATAGGCAAAAAAGACAAAAAAGGAACAACATGAAATATTTCCGAAATAGAGACCTATTTAACCACTTTTGTTTAGTTTGGTGAATCCGAAGGCGGTACAGATTTCAAGATTCTAGAGTGGTGGAAGAGGCATTCAACCCAATTCCCAATTCTCGCTCTCATCGCAAGACAGGTTTTAGCAACCCCTTGTTCAACAGTTGCGGTTGAACAAGCATTTAGAGCTGGAGGCAACCGTTTTGGACGACCGACGTTCAAGATTAGCTCCGAATTCGGTGGAAACTCAAGCTTGTGTCGATGATTGGACAAAGGCTCAACATCGACAACAAGAGATGAATCGCAGCAATGAAGACGAATTCTTCGATGATTGAGATACCACCGCCACGGGTATTGGTACCGGAACGGGTAGAGACGATTGACAATGAGGTAAGTATGGGGTTATCAAAGGTAAAAGAAATACATGGGCTTTGATTCTTCTATCCCCAAGAAAATATGTAGGCGCTTAATGATAATTCATTAAGTTCAAGCCCATTCCTCCTTTTTTTTTCCCTCCAAATTTGATTACAATTTACAATTTGTATTTGATAATTTATTATTTCATAATTTATTTATTTTTTTATTTCATAATTCATTATTTAAAAATTAAATTTGAAAATCGGAATCGGGCCTTGAACCGGCCCGAAACCGCCGGTTCAAAATCGGAACCGGAACCGCCCCTTAAGGTTCCGGTTCACCCATGGCCACGAACCGGAACTGCCGGTTCATGAACCGGAGCCGGCCGGTTCCGAACCGTGGCCATGACTAGTAAGGACCTCAAGTAGACCTTGTTTGAAAGAAGGCGCCTGAAGTGCCCTCATTGTTTCAAAAAGGGGCCTGATCAAGGGCATTTTCGTCATTTGCTTTCTTTTCCCTTTTTTCTTTCTTTTTTCCCTTTTTTTCTTTTTTTCTTTCTTTTTTCTTTTTTTTCCCCTTCCTTGTCGCCAGTGGCCGACCATCTCCTGAGACCGGCCACCGGCGAGAAGGAAGGGCAAAAAAAAAAGGAAAAAAGAAAAAAATAAATGGGAAAAAAGAAAAGAAAAAAAAAAACATATGATCCACTTAATGCAGGCAAGAAAGATGCAATGATTGATGTAGGAGATAGGATGTAATGCAGGCAAGAAAGTAATTTAATCTAATATAAAGTGCCATGTTGTGGACCAGAAAAACATATGATTCACTTACGCAAGGTCACCCCCAATAAGAAGCAAATTCCCTCGTGGTAACGAAAGCACAGAATCGCTGGTGGGCACACGAAGAGAAGGCTGAGCCAGTAAGCGAGCAACACTGTAAGAAGAGTTCCCACCATCACCAGTATCAGCCATGAAATCAAACCAAAAATCATCTCTTTGGCTGAAGTGATCATACAGAAGATCCTGCTCGACTCCATCTTCCACCTTTTTCACTGCTGCCTGATAAATTTAGAAAGATGAAGATGAAATGGTGCAGCCACTGCATTAGCTACATACAGATGCTTTTGTACTCAAAGAGGATGAAAAAGAGCGATTGAATTTGATTTTCGGAATCGCGAGAGAGAGGGATAATGAAAACACAAAATGCTATATCTTGACTCGAATTAAAAGATTCTATAGATGCTCAATTTTTTAAATAGAGCAAAGAGATACTCTACTTAGGATCTAAGTCCTCAACGACCTTATTCAGAAACCTAACATATCGACTAACCCTGATGCTACTAAATCTTCTTCAACAGTCTCCCTAAGGAAGATAAGAATGAAAACCGATTTGACAACTCAAGCACATTTTCATGGTCTTAAGAACTGAGAATGCATGAGTTTAATAATATTACTTTTGTAATTGTCTAGAAATACAAGAGACTGGAGGAAAAAATTTCCATACTATTTAACAGGCCATCTATCTTGTGAGAGAGTGATGAAAGAGATTGAAGAGGCAATCAACTAGGGATTTTCAAGAAGATGAGTGCACTATGAATTAGACCCCATAAGTTGGAAAATGAACCTTTACCTGCATCATGCGCATGTCAAAGCGGCCAACAAAGACAGTTACTGATACTAGGAGGTCAAACGCTGTCTTAAATAAATCAGCTGAAGTTCTGCAGTACACAACAATCAACAGTGTGAGAACAAAATCACTAGAAGATCCCCTTGAAACCCCTCTATTCACCGAGAAAGAACAAGACACTGGAAAAGAAACAGTAGAAGTGCAACTGTATACCCTGAATACCAAGGAACCATGTCCAGAAAGTTAGGTTTCATTTGCTTCTTCTTCAACCTTTGATATTCTTCAATTGACAAAGGGTGAGTAAGAGCCCACCTGCTCATTTTTACAATCAAAAAGTTCGTCAAACAATACCAAGTACAGGTTACAGCAACATCAACAACACTAAAGATGATTATCAGGATAGGGCAATTTGTTGGATAAACAGGTACAAAAGGCTAGTATGAGTATGAAACCACTATAATTTTCGACTTCCCTACGGTTCACTTGGATTATCACAGAGAAAAATCTAACAGATAGTCAGCATCGTCCATCATAACCAGACTACATTATTTCATAGTAAGGCCTTGACTGGCTATTCAAACACATAAACAAGAACCGCAAAACATATTAAGAAGTTTGAGGCGCATCCATCACAACCGTCTCCACGCAGGGGAAAAGGTTCTACTTTTGTTCATTAACAATGTCCCCACCAGCCGTTCCTCCAGGTGGTAAAGAGGGCGGGGGCTGAGAGCACTTAGGTTTAGATCACGGAATTGAATCCAGTGGTGAGAGAAAAAGAAAAACGAACACAATGCCACTCACCCTGTTGACCTTTCCACGACATAATTGGCAATATAAAGGCCTATAAAAGTTGCCCATAGTGAATATAAGGGAGAAATTTCATCAGATGAGCCTGCACCCTTCAACACAGCAAAGAGAAACATAAGGATGAAGTGATAGTTGATACAGCTGAAACGCGAATAATGTTAAACAGCATTCTCACATACCTCCCCATATATAACCCACTTTGACAAGAGTGGATAATCGCTAGCAGATCCAACAGGAGCCAACCAAGAAGAACAAAATTGGTCCTTTAGCTCATTCATATGCAGGAATTTTGAGATCAATGTGGTCCTTTCATCTTTCTTCCAAAGAGAGAGCCAACCAGAATATTTTTGCTCTAGTGGCCTCTGCTTGAAAATGGCACGATTGCCACAGTGACTATAAAATACACAGCAGGCAATGCTTAGCACCTATAGATAGCAAAAAATGCGTCATATTACAAATGCAAGAGAAAAGGAAAACAGTTATGGAACCTCGAAACCAAAAGTAATGGATCCTCATAACTCACTGTACAATTCTGAAGAATGGTCGAAATCACTGGCCTTCTTCCAGCCACACGAGATACGAGCCCGATATACCAAAGGCCAAGAAACAAAACATGGAAGACAAAAAGGAATAAAATAGAGGAGACATAAATCGTGAAAAATAAAGACAAATTCATCCTCAAATCCACTCCCATTGACTGAAAACTGGGAAGATGATACAGAGCTGCCACTAAAATCCACGCTATGTACCTGCGCAAGCAAGCGAAGTCCTCAAAACAACTCACGACCATTGTCAATCTCATACGCACTCAACATCATGAAAGCAAGCTCCCCGCCCCCACACCCCTCTCCCCAATTGCACAAAACACTCAATTAACCTCACGACAGAACCGGGGGCTCACCATCTGCTAAAATTCGAATAACTGGGCTTGATGGTCTTGCCAATGAACGGGGACGAAAAGAAATAGAAAAACCCCAGCAAACAAGCGTACATAGACCACCACTTGACGTTGTCCTCCAGCTTCTCGACAAGAGTGTGCATGTTATCCGAGGATATGAAAAACAGGCACCCGACAGCGACGGCAATCACGGCGTGACGCGAATGCTGATGAGGATACGGATACCGGTGCGTCAAGATGGTCCTCATTCGCTCCATTTTCAGCGTGTCCAGCAGCCCGAGGGACTGCCTGTCGGAGCCCATAATCAGCGACCTCCGGGTGCGTTGCTTCACTCGACTCGGCGGGGCAATCTTCATCCGCCAGCGATCATAACACGACACAATGCACTTCCAATAGCACGCTGATTGCACAGAAGCAGCAATCGACAATCGTATGATAAGAGGATGCACCTCGATTTCGCACTTCCCTGACCTTGCAAAATGAGTGACTGGGGTCGGATGCAGAGACGGGACCACAACTCACAGCTTCGTCCACGCCAAACTCCCGAAATGTGGAGACGACGACATTGGGCAAGGCGAGAGCGGGGCACTAGACCAGAAACCAGCGCATGACAGCTTCGAGAATGTGACGAAGGAATGAATGATTACGCGAAATGGAGGCGCGAAGGCTGCTTCGCTGGTTCGCCAAGCAATCTTCAGAATTGTGAGAGAGAGCGAGAGAGAGAGGGGAAAACTCTGCAATGGCGATACGACTGACGAGTGGACGTGTGTTAGTGTTACAATATTTTCGGGCAATTTCAAATGTAGTTTCTTGAATCAAAATTTTGTTCAATTTAGCCCTTATTAGATTTTTATCTAACCGATTTCGTCCTTCTAGCTAGTAATCCACATGTGACTCGCTCATATGTACATCCAAATTGGAATATTTCAGAAAAATTACCAATAAAAAGAAAAGACAGCACGCCGCTGCTACTCCTTCGTCGGTGAGGGCCAACGACCCTTGCAAGGTTCTTGACGAGGGCGGCCGGCCTCACGAGGCCACTAACGAGGGTCGTTCGTCTATGTTAAGAATCACGCAAAATAAAGATAACACCGCCTCTCTCTATCTCTTTCTCTCAATTTTGCTGATACCTTTGTCTGTCAGCACGGGCTAATTGACCAAAAGAACAATATCAATCAAATTCAAAAAGTATAAGAGTCGAATCGAACGGAATCATAATTTAAGAATCAAATTAAGCATCGAAACGAACTATTTTTAATATTAGTCCAATAACGAGTATGTGCTGCATCAGACGCTTTCTAAACCTCGTGAACATTGCATAAATACGGACTGTACATCAGTCACATTAGTTTAGTTGCTAATTTCCAAACACCGTGGAATATTATTACAATCCGATAGCAATAAAAGTTCACTTTGATAAAAGTGAACAGATGGTCACAACTCAAATACAAAGGGTTTTGTTCTTTTAAAAGGGGTAAAATCGGATTTCCAATAAGCTTTCGAGGGCAAAAAAGGAAATTGGCGAAATTTCATTAATTATGGCTTCAACATTCGGAAAATGTTAAAAGTCCAATGCTTTCAACCTTTCTAAGGCTGGCATTTGTCCAAATGCCCCTTGAAAAGGCTTGCCAAACACTCCCGCATTTCGCCCTCAGGAAAATTGAATCAAACGCAGCCTATAAGACTGATAATTTCATCTGGTGTGCAATATAGTTCACTGTTTCTATGGTGGGCGCCTTGCATTTGGCAAGTGGTCTAAAAGACTAATGCTATCGAAGAGATGAGCAAGAGGTTGATTTTTATGCATTCTTATCGTTTCAAAAATTTGATAGAAAATGTATCGATTTTGCCAAAAGGATTGTTTTTCATGTGTCAAACACAAATATAATTCACAAGGAAACCGGTCCACTTCCCGATTAAAAAAAAATTGGAAACCGGCCTTTCCGGCTTTGGTTCCTAGTTTTATATCCTAAACCAATTGGTTCTATCCGGGAATCTGGAATATGGAACCAAACCAGTTTTGAGTGGGTTTACCCCTAACCCTAAGTAAGTTCATTTATTCTTTTTTTTATTAACAAAAAGTAGTTGTTGAAATTGATTACATTTAACATATGATCTTCAAGTAAAAAAACATTGCGTTCATGTTTGACACGTGCATATTGTGTATAAAATAAAATGAAACATATAGAAAAGAAAAAAAATTGGTGGATTTTTCGGTTGACCCAAGAACCGAATAGGGTCGATATCTACTTTCAAAAACTGGGAATCGACCCTAACAAACATGGTCTGCAACGTACCCAGTTTGGAACCAATCACACTTAGAAATATTTTGATTGATTGTGCACGTCGGATAAATGGAAACAAACAGGCACATGCTAATTTCCTTTTGAGCCCTTTTAAGTAGACCGCAACATTTGTATTTCTCTACTTATGTTAAAGGACAATGCTATTTTCACTCTCTATAAGACTATATACAACCCTTCTAGGAAAGAGATAAAATTGCAGTTTAAAACAATGGCCCCAAAATTATTTCATGATTTTAAATTTTCTATTCCTATGTAAAATCTAATTGCCATAATTATAAATGGCTCGCGCTATTTTTACCCTTTATTGGCTCCTGACACCTTATTTACATTGAATTGACTACATGATCCCTTGTGAGTCTCTTTATTGATTTGAGATTATTTCTTACCCTTTTTCTCTTCTTTTTGATTTGTTTCAATTTCTCTAAAGACGAAATTAGGCATGCTCCTCTCAAACAACATTTAAGACTAATGCTTACCTCCTTTTTTATTTTTTTATTTTATTTTTTGCCTTTTCTTTCTCCCTTTGGAACAAAATCGGTGTACCTCTTTTCCAAAAATTAGTTTATTTGGTAGATAGCTAACTAGTTGTTGTGTCTGACAAAAAAAAACTAGTTGTTGTGTTTCTGACAAGAAAAAAAAATAAACATTCTATTAATGAGTTGTATATTTTTTTGTTTTGTTTTTTTGTACTAGGAAACTATTATTGAGGAAATAATTTAAGCACAATTAAGAGGATAATCAATATGTAAATTGTGTATGTGCATACATTAACTATAATATTTTATTGTTGAGTAAATTCTCGTAAGTTGGATCCAAATCAAATTTGAAAAATTTGCGATCGTGAGGATAATCTAAGAAAATAAAGTAAATAATTTGCAGATAAAAATAACATTTTCTACTCTAATAAATGATTAGTTCTTGCATAAATTATAAATAATGAAGAATGAGTTCAGAAGAAAGACAAATGTGAAGGTAATGCCGAAATGTAATGGGTATGAAAGAAACCACTAGGATGAAAAAATATGGGTGTGGAGAAGCGGCTAGGGTGAAAAAAAAAATATTTGGAAGGGATGTGCATAAGTTTTCCCTTTAGTAAAATTGAAAAAAGAAAGAAGAAAAAAGGTAAGAAATATTCTTAAATCAAGAATGGGACCCACAAGGAATAATGTAGTCAATTCAATGCGGTAAGGGTTTTTTTTTTTTTTTTTTGTGGTCGAGTGGTAAGGGGGTGTTAGCACTTGTCGCGAACTAAAATTTGGAAAAATTCCAAGTTAACGGATTATCAAGTTAATTAAATTAACTAGCCTAATTCGGACTCTCCCAAGCCCTACCGAATCGCAACTTAGGTTCAATTTCATGCAAAGTTTGTTTAATTTGGAGTCGCCACTAATCTTTGGTGGTAGGTAGATTAGAAACCTGAATAAAGTATTCGAGAGAAAATACTCTATTTCATACAAACCAGAGATTAAATGGATTCGGAGACTTGGTTACATTAATCTTTCAGTTAATGCCATTTCGGTGCTCGATTTTCATGAAAAAAAATCCTTGATTTGATGATTTGAACTAATTCTTCTTCTTTTTTGGATTTTCTCTTGTTAAATGTAATGCAAATGCAACCTAACTATATGACATGGCAAAAACTATGCTATATCCGAAAATACACAAAAATACAAAAAAAAAATCATTCATTTTGCATAAGCATATAGTTTAGTCATTAACTTGCCATGTCATGCATATTTTGCCACATCGTGATTGCCATGACATGCATCCTCGCCATGTCGTTATACAAAAAATATTTGGAAGGGAAGGGGATAAGTTTTCCCTATAGTAAAATTGAAAAAAGAAAAAAGAAAAAAGGTAAGAAATATTCTTAAATCAAGAATGGGACCTATAAGGGATAATGTAGTCAATTCAATGCGGCAATGGTTTTTTTTTTTTTTTTGGTCGAGTGGTAAGGGGGTGTCGGCATTATCAGGAACCAATAAGGGAGTGAAAATAACGAGAGCCACTTAAAAATATCATATGTTCTCATTTTGTGTATGATGGGTCTCTTACGTGTATTAAAGAGGTAAACTAAGGACAACATGTTTCTTTTTATATTTTTAGATTTTACACTTGTGAAAATTAGTCTTGTCAAAAAGAGAAATTATGAAAAAATTTACATTGTTGAGCAATCAATTGTCAAATAGAATTTACACAAATCCCAATATAAACTAATTTTTGACACAATCACATGTTTATAACCTTATGTTTTTATTATGCATATCACCATCAAACTCTTTTTTTATCGTATCGATTCTCTTTTATATATAAGTATATATAATTGGATGATTAGATGAAACAAAAGGAAGTTCCTCTTTAAAGATTTTTCACAACAAAACAACAATTACATTCCCACCGTGACGATGAAATCTAATTAAATCAAAGCTTTGCATTAGGTAAGTTTATTAAATTGCCGGTGAAATTTCATTCATTTTGAATCGACAAAACATCAATGTTAGCGACGTATTTTTACGTAAAAATAATAAGATGTTTCACTATCTATGATTTTTCCACGTCGATATTTTTGGCCCATTTCTAGATATTTCCATAATGTTTATGTGTAAAAGCATTTCTCAATGGTAAGGAAAAAACGCAAATTCTTCGAATATAGTTCACAAAAAGACTTGATGTCTTTTAAAAATTTCTGATTTTATTAAAGTACAATAAGACAGGGAAAAAATTATTTGGTGCTACAAATCACGAATTTCAAAAAAGTTTGTTTTTGTTTTTAGGTTTGCTTGTTTGTTTAAACTGACCCTATATATAAAAGCGAAACTCTTTCATTTTCCGAAGCTGAAATTTTCGTACGGTCCTCCCGGTCGCTCGCAGTTGCAGAGGTCAGAGAGGCGCGAAGGAGGAGGAAGAGGAAGAAGGAGATGGCGAGCGAGGAAGAGAGCGCGGTGAAGGAGCCTTTGGATCTGATCAGGCTCAGCCTCGACGAGCGTATCTACGTCAAGCTCCGCTCCGACCGCGAGCTCCGTGGCAAGCTCCATGTGTGTACATCCAGCTCCACTCCACTCCACTCCACGCCACTCCTCTGATTGCTTCCCTTTTACACGTGCTTGTTCTTGAACTGCTTTTCAGGGTTTTCTTTACAATGGGTTCTTCTCTAGGCGTGTTGTGCTTTGGTTTTCGGGATAATCGGGTTATTGAGGACTAGGGTTTATCGGGGTTCCAATCGCTTTGGCTTTTCCTTTTCCCCCCTCTCTTTGTTTATGATGAATTTCTCGAATTCGAGTGTAATATTTTGGGAGGATGATCATAGATGGGCCAATTTTGTAGGGGGATTTCACGACATAGGTGTTTGCTGGTCATATTAAGTTGAGCGGGAAGCACATCTTTTCGAGGCGACAATGAGTAGTCAATTTTTTATAGATTTGAGTTCTTGACATGCTGAAGTGAAATGGGTATTCCATTGATCTATCGTGACCATTTGTCGCTAAGTTAGTGTGTCCTCAAATTAGATGCTTGCCCCATGTCAAGGAACTACTTGGTCGCATCTAGTTGTTGTTAGGCGTGTTCTAGCGCTTAAAGCTGCAGTTGGTAGAAGAGCTGCTAATAAGATGTTATCTTGAAGTAGATTCTCTCCACTTAGTACTACAAATCAGGTCAACATAGCCATTTTTGAAGCGACAGTCAGCATCACCATGATGAAATGTCAGATTTTCGAATTACACCATATGTGGGGCGGATAGATGTGCTTGAAAATCTCGAACAGCTGAATTCTGTTTTTTCCTTTCGTAACTTGTAATTGATGACGCTGAGTCCTGGAATTTAGCATCTCAAGTACTCTCCAATACTAATCTCTGTGGGTAAAAATTTCATCTGTTGCAGGCATATGATCAGCATTTGAACATGATACTCGGGGATGTTGAGGAAGTCGTTACTACTGTCGAAATTGATGATGAAACTTATGAAGAGATTGTACGGGTATGTTATTCTCCTCTAATTTCTCCTTATCGTATCCAAATGATTGGTAGGCCAGTGCAAATCTTGAAAAAAAAAATGGTGCATAGCCTTTGTTTCTCCGCATAGTTGTAAAGTTTAGGGTCGATATAAATGCGGTACAGAGTGGAGTCTGCCGGTAATTCATAATATTTGACAAGTCTCCAATAGCTCTGAACAATTTAAAAGTTTGGTTTGCAGTAGTTGGAAAGTCAGAGATCATTCTTAATTCTCCATGATAAACGCCAAAATATCAATTTCGAAGGTGGGCAATCAGTTGAATCTTCGGGTACACTTAAATGGATATTTAGTAGAAATTAGAATTCAATGAGAACATCTTTCTCAATTTCCAAATATTGTCTAACCCTCTCTTTGCTCATTGTTTACCTGTTTCAAGATACTGTTTAACTTTTTCTTCGTCTATGCTTGACTCTCAGACTACAAAACGCACGGTTCCATTTCTCTTTGTTAGAGGAGATGGTGTCATTTTGGTATCTCCTCCTCTAAGGACAGCATGATTCTGAAGGGAAAATCTCGGCCACCTTTTTAAGCGGCAACCCAACTGTGATGGATCATCTTTATGTTTCTGTATTGTAGTCCTTAGCTGGCTTTCCTGGTCATTGTTTTAGTTTTGAACTGATCGTGCTATGGTGGAAACGGCGGTCAATATAACAACATGATTTGATACTTAATTTGATGTGCCGTCTAATGATTGATGATTGTTTTTGGTATTGTTGCAGCGTTTAGTTTTACAGCTTTTGAAAGGTTGTTTTCATGCATAGTTCGGTAACATTAGGCATTTGAAGAACAAAATGTCTGCTGTAACGTTTGAAATTTAGCATCGATGAGATACCCACCTACGTCTTTGCGGTTGAGGGAAACAGCAGTAAGAGTTAATGAGTCGACCCCATTGGCAAATCAAAAGATTTCTACACTTCTGGTCTATTCAAAATTGTCGTGTTATTTCTTATGTTTGTTCTTCCAAGGTGAAGGAAATAACCCTCCATTGAGATCACACCATAATGTTTGTATATGCATTTCAACCATTCATTCATAATTTGCCTAGCTCCAACAACTCATGTCACGTTCTGTCATGAAGTTTCATGATCATGTATTGGGACGGGCCCAAACAGAACGAAGTAAATAGCGAAGTAAATAGCGATGAACAGAACGAAGTAAATAGCGATGGTGGAATAATGAAAGAGGAAAAAACAAAAGTTTGGGGGTTTTAAGGCACATGTTTTATTCCTTTTTTGTTGCACAGCTACATACCTCGAGCTTCTTGATACAATAGCAAAAGAGATTAATTTATTTTGCATCATCTGGGCTTAAATGATCATCATCAGCATTTTCATAGGCCGTGAGCATAGGAAATTTTGCAAGAGCAAGCAGAACTTTATGTTGTGGAAACAAAGTCGACATCACAAGCCATATCCCAAGACAAACTACAAATTTCATTAGCATCAACGTGAAGAAGGCAGACGCAGAAAACTCTGCAAATTGCATATGTCGCTTCATCAATTCTACTTAGCCGTTATCCTGTTACCAAAAAGTATGTCCGTCAACCCCGGGGGGGGGGGGGGGGGGGGGGGGGGGGGGGTTATAAATGGTTCGATCTAAATAGACCCATATATGACTCATTTTTTGCAATGTAATTTTAGCGATCCATATCCAATACATACCAGATCAGGCCCATATTCCTAAAATACTTTCACATTTAATCCAATCTATAAAAATTCGTACCCAAACTAAGGTAAGAATATGGAGTGAATAAGCGAGAGATCAAGTGACGGCAAGAGAGAATTAAAAAAGAAGTGAGAATCTAAGTAAGTT
Organism: Lenwebbia sp. NSW1173648; assembly: GCA_029784005.1. Taxonomy (NCBI): domain Eukaryota; kingdom Viridiplantae; phylum Streptophyta; class Magnoliopsida; order Myrtales; family Myrtaceae; genus Lenwebbia; species Lenwebbia sp. NSW1173648. Next base: position 23,172,936 of record JARCGZ010000009.1, on the reverse strand, counting down.
GTAAATCCATTTACGATTCATTTATGATCCATCTATCACTCATATTCTGTTTAAATCCATTTATGATCAATTAACTTAATATAAATAACCCATAAAACAACCCAACCCATTATATATGGGTTAAAAAATGGATTTATGATCCAATTTGATAAGTCTACCTAAAACTAAACGGTATCCTGGTAACTGGTGAGCACATATTAGAGTACATGCTTATGCTAGCAAATCACTGTAATTTAGACTTTCCGTCAATCAAAGATAAACAAAGGTTGCTGACAAAGTATTGATTCAAGCATCTGGTTAAACCAAAACAATATAGAGGGTTCTAATCTTGTGAGCCCATGACCAGTCAAGCCTGGTAGCTGGACAACGGTCTTGTCTGATGTGAAGACAAGAAAGGAGCAAACTACAACTTTATTCTTTTTTCTCTTCAGCAGCATAGAGTGCCTTGATTTCCTCCACGTCGTCGTAGCTGCCCAGGAATATGGGAGACCGCTCATGTATCTTGGTGGGGATCAAGTCAAGTGCCTGCAGGATCATCAACTCAATTTAAAATGGGGCCGGACTCTCTTAGTCTAGTGCTGTCTTTCCGTAATTAGCCAGGTATGACTCCAAAACGCGGAAAAGAGGGGAAAGGGAAGCAGCATGAAATAGATCGGTATGACCCAGAATTGTTGTCAACTGGTTCATTTATCAAAAAAGAGTTCAAAACCTCAAAGGTCGCCAAAAAGAAAAGTGATGCAGGAAGACTATGGTTTGAGGCAAACAAAGGGAAAAAGCAGAGATAACCAACAGAAAATTATAACCAGAGAAACCTCAAGAGTTCATACCCGTTGCTTTCCAGTAAAGGCCTGACCTCCTGCTTGTTCCATCAAGAATGACATCGGGAAGACTTCATAAAGAACACTATTTTGAGCAAAAGAAGAAAAAGTCGTCACAAGCTTTCTATTTTTCTCAATTCAATTGCAAGTACAAGTGAAAATAAACTCTAGCCTAGTTAATTGAGGCGAAAAGAGCACATTTCCCATACCGCAGTTTTCCATCGGGACTCTTCTTATCAGCAGGGTACAAAAAGATGCCTCCATAGAGTAAGGTCCGATGAACATCAGCTACCATGCTGTCAAACAGGATGATATCAATACAGGTAGACGTAAACCGGTTGCCTGAGTACAAGAAATTAAAACAAAGCCAAAAAGATTGACATTTGAAAGGCAAAATCTATGCCAAAGATGCAAGCTTAAGTTCAACGAAACAATATATAGTAATTGGATAATGTTTTAGTCATCATAGCTCGACATATCGGGTAGTTGTTATCAAAAGATGAGCTATAAAATGGACTCAAAACATGCACGCACAAATGCACAGCCCATGGTATTTAGCTGGAATTTTGATCCCAATTTATTTAGAAAATACTGAAATTCCTGCTTCAGGGAGCTTCACTAAATGGTAGATTCCAGACTATGGACTGCTGCATCTAGTAATTTTTTTATTATACCAAAATCGCTGCATATCCTTTGACCAGTTTAAAAGAAACTTTGTGATGCTGTCCACTATTAGTTCAATCCAACCTACGAATTTCACAATAGACTCCAGTCATGTAAAATGACAGTAACATAACAGAAATTTAACTGTCATGAGAGAGATTTTTTGCGACAGACGACCAGTTACCAAATCCAACAATCAGAAGATGCAAACTATTAGTGAAGTGCAAAGCAAGATATCAGATCAAGACACGAAATAGGTATTCTGCAGTCTTGATACCTTCCAATGTATCTTAAAGATTTTGACGACAATCCATCTTCTGGGAACTTGCATTTCTCAACATACCTAAATCAAGGAGGAAAACCTGATTCGTAAACTTTATATATGACATTTTCACTGGAAAAACAAACTTGGATGTGACCTCATTATCAAGCAATATGCATTTAACCCATAATATATATTCTAATTCCAGTTCAACTCACTTAGCAGTTGGACCATCCCAGTTTTTAGCATTTCCCTCATTCACTGAGTAGATCTTCCCTTTCTTTGGAATCTGTAAACAGGACATAAGGAAAATGATGCACAGCAACAATTGCAGTTAAGAGACATGCAGTGCAAGGTTTCTGGTAAAGAGATCCATAAAAGTCAATGCTTTTCAGTGAGCCGGCTCAGTTCAGTCACAGCCAGAAGGGTCGCAACTGATCGTGCTGAGGTGGCCCCCAACAAAAAAAGAAAAAGAAATATCAATTTATACACACATGGAAACATGCAGTAAAACCGTACCTTGATGTCTGGATGGGTGAGGATGAATTCGCCCAATGATGGATCCAGGGTAAAACCATTAACACCAGTTCCAGTGCTTAGCACAAGCTGCCAAGTTGTACCGAGCCCAGCTCAATAAGATAACTTGATGCAGGTTCATATTCCAAACTCCAAACAATTCATGAAGTATATAAGTCATGAAAGAATTAGTCCTCATATAAAAGTTTAGTTTCACCCATCATATCAGTATTACGATGCTAGTGGCACTTGGTATGTCTTGACGTAACTAGTTATTCTGGAAGACAATAACATCTATCCAACCAACCGGACTTCATAGAGATAGTACAAAACAAGTACGTAATTACCGTGCAAGAGCTGCCATACATGCAATAGCCAGCTGCCAGCATGTTTTTCCCAGGTTGCAACACATCCTCCAAAGTTGGATCATTACCATGCTTGATCATATAGATCCCAAAGATCTACATGAAAGAGAAGACGTTCAATTGATTACTACGTATTAAGCGATCAACCAGAAAAGGTCACCAGACAATACGTGTTGCGGCTGAACAACTTCAAGAACTGAAATTATTGAAAATAGCACAAGGGAAAAAAGAATTACAGTTCCAATTGAAACACCGCAGTCGATGTTAGAGGATCCATCCAGCGGATCAAAAACAACACTATACCTGCACTTCGAGAATGGATTCATCATTTACTTTAACAAAAACCACAACTTTAGAAGACTACACGTTTCTCGGAGAAACAAATGGCATATCAAAGAGAGTCGGCACTTACTTTCCACGCTTAGATGGCTCCACAATCGTTGCCTCTTCATCCTCCTCTGACACGAGAATGCACTGCAGAAACCAACAGATTTGAAGAAGAAATATCCTGCATGGCACTATGCTCAAACACATTAGGACCAACTCACTGTGCGGCCACTGCTGACCAGTGCCTTTATAAATACTTCATTCGAAAGCACATCCAGCTTCTTCTGCTCTTCACCCTTTTTCAAGAAAGAAGAGAATCTTCATAATAAAGAACTGGAAGCACCTTACATAACTACCCAACTTGCCAGAAAGTGACACGGATATATAATAAATCAATTAAGCGAATATACAGGGAAGTCACCTGGACATTGGTCTCTCCAGCAAGCCCGATCAAGTTGGCAAGGCCTGCCTGCACAAGTATATCTCACCAGGTTCACTCACATGTAAGGGGGTGTAAGGAAATCGAAGAACAACTTCCGACAAGTACACACATAGGAGAAGTGTTTTTTGAGCTAAGCTCCAGTTTTTCCCCTGGACTATATTCTTCCAAGAATCCAATTCCCTTCATTGCACTCGATTCAATTCAATTACTCAGTCAACGAACATCTTGCTTGGAATTGATCAAGATTCAACTCGAACCAATGGGAATGATATCCAAAACGAACGGAAAAACCATCGGGAAGGGAGAGAGAGAGAGAGAGGGGAGACCTTGTTAACAGCAGAGCAGACGAACTTGCAGCCGAGAACAATGTGACTGAGGAGGATGGTGAAATCGCCGCGGGACTCGGGGTGCCTGGACTGCTCGTTTAGCACGAAGCGAGTTATGGTCATCAAGTCCGTCCGGTGAGCATCGCCTGCGTGGTCCATCTCTCCCTCCCTCACTCCCTCCTCCTCTTCTCTGAAATCACTCGGACGCGTCTTCTGTGTATGAAGCCCTCAAGAAAGGAAAGGAAAGGAAAGGTAAGGTCAGCTCAGAATTCGCTTTATTCGAGGGAAAGGTGATAACGATGACGAATAAAGAATATGGCAGGAGCGTCGTAGCGGGTGGATAATTACGAATTAGTGTGTGAAACGGAGAGAAGATGGGTCTATCTTGGTGCCAGACGAAGCTTCCGATGACACGTGGCGACCGCTCTGCGAGGGAAGGGGCTCGTGGTTCGTGGCCCGTCGCCCAGGATAACGCTCTTTGTCCTAATTAAGCTTTTAGAGAGAGAGAGAGAGAGAGAGAGCTGCAACGACGAACGAAAACGAGGAAGAGAGGAGGAAGAAGACGACGAGGAGACCGCGGGGAAGTTTTGTTTCTTCGTCGCTGTTGTCGTTTAACTCAGCAACAGCGACGGACGAGATTTTGTGGGCTGTCCTACCAGCATCTCTGCTCCGGGTCGAAGGAAAGTCTTTTCTATTTCCCAGGTTTGCTGACGTGGTATTTTAGTTGTTTCGCGTAGAATAAATAATTTAGACGTTTAAAAGAAAAAAGGAAAAATACCATCAAAAATTCTGAATTATGTCCTCTGTGACATATTTATCTTAAAACTTTTTTTGTGATGTCAAAAATCATGAACTATGCCTACTGTGACACATTTACCCTAAACTTTTTTTTGTAACATCAAAAATCTCAAACATATACCAGTGCGACACATTTGCCCTCCGTTAAAAATCAGTTAAAAAATTTCACTAAAAATCTGATATGGCACCACCTCAGCGCCACGCGAGCGCCATGTCAATAAAAGGTTAAAACGAAAATTAAAAACTAAAAAAAATGGAATTTACTATTCATCATCTTCAACCTAGAGATCGCTCGGCCAAAACTCGTCTGATGCTCGCCGTCGCTGTCCACCGACACTTAAACCTCCCGGCAGCGTTCGTCGACCCTGCTTGACCACTCTTCAGATCTGGCCACGGCGGCCACGAGCTTCGAGCTCGGATCTCGCTTCGAAGTTCGCAGCCGCCATGGCCGCTCAAGCTCGAAGCTTGGCCTAAGGGTTTGTGGATTTCGTCTCTTTTGCGAGGGAATGGGTTTGTGCATTTCGTCTCTTCGCGAGGGGCGGGCAGTGGCAGCGGTAGAGGTGGAGGTGGTGGTTACACGCTCGCATGAGGGGCACATAGTGAGGGTAGTGGCGGGGAGCTACAAATAAGATTGAAAACAATCTGCAAATTCGAAAAAGGTAAATCAAATTCAGATCGGCAAATTCCAGATTGAAAACAATCTGCGCAGATGAATTTTCCTTAAACAAATGGACATACCCAGAAACGGACGCAGCATAAACGGACGAAATTTACAAACCCTCAAGCCAAGCATGGAGCTCGAGCGGTCATGGAGGCTACAAGCTTAAGAACCTAAATCGGACCTCGAAGCTTGCGATCGCCATGCCCAGATCTGATGGATGTGATCAAGCAAGGGTGAACGCCGCCGGAGGTTTAGACACGAGATCATCGATGCCTTCGAGGACGGGCAGGTGCCAAAGAACAAGAGCAAGAACCACCACAAGATCTGACGCCCGAAGCTGAAACGAGCCAGGACTTGACTAAAACCCAGAACGAATACTAATCGAACACGAGCTGTTCAACAAACAACGACGACGCAAACCAACGGGGACTCGCAAAAGCACAAAACGAGCCCAAAAAAGGAAAAAGTCCATCAACAGGAAAAAAAGCAACGACCGATCTCGCACGCCGGAGGATCTCGCCAGGTTGAAGACGATGAATAGTGACTTCGAATTTTCCTTTTCCTTTTCTTGTTTTTCTCATGTGGCGCTTACATGGCGCAATATGAGCGCCACGTCGGATCTTGTGGTGGTTAGTCAGATGGCGCAATAAAAATAATTTTCGTATTGTGCCATGTAAGCGCCACGTTCGAATTTTCCTTTTCCGTTAATGGATGTTAACGGATGATAAATGTGTCACATAAAAATAAGTTTAGGATTTTTTATGTCACAAAAAAAAGTTTAGGACAAATGTGTCATGTTGGACATAGTTTGGGATTTTTTATGTCACAAAAAAAAGTTCATAGCAAATGTGTCACAGTGGGCGTAGTTCAAGGTTTTTTGTAGTATTTTCCCAAAAAAAAAAATTGCTCATATTGCTTACGAAAAGTAATTAACGAAAATTATTTTTATTATTTATGAAAATATTTAGACATGTATGATTGTCGGTAATATAAATATTTCTTATTGACTAATTATTTCAAGGTATACCAATAATCATTTTAAAAAAATTATTTTCTAGATTATTCATTTTTCGGAAAACATTAGTCTCTTTTTCCAGATAGCAGCACGTGTCCATTCAACTCGAGCACCTACATACCTTATTCAAATCCCACAAATCTCTAACCCCCAACACCCCTCCACCTCTCTCTCTCTCTCTCTCTCTCTACTACAGCATATCACCGCACCAAATGCGAGAGCATCCGATTATGTCACCAATGATACACCTGATCTTAATGAGCAATCATTGATTCCATCCACAAGTTATGCACAATCATTATTCATTCAGACGAATGCTGATTTTGGTCACAACTTGCTTCGATGGATCATGTCGACATGAAGACTATCGACTAAGATTTTTGATAATAAAGTATTGATTCTTTTCTTCCCAATTAAATTACCAATTCACCAAATTGATTACTGATTCTATGGCCTATTCAAGATATCTTGCCATATTAGTTGCTGATTTGATGCCGTATTCAAGATATATCTTGCTTGATTAAATGCTGATTTGATGCCAATTCAAAACATATCAATGGGAGGCTGATTAGAGTTATTTTCTTTGATATTAGTAGATTTTTGAAGATTATATTGGTTGGACAAGGCTAGTGAGCGAATTTTAGTTGTCTTTTATTTCTTTTTTCTATTACCTTTGTCTTAGTCTCTCTATTAATAGAGGAGTGTTCGCCATTGTAAAGCAGACATCTGAATAAATGAATGAGAATTCATTTACTCGAGTTGAATTGCTTAATATCGATTTTTTTAACTTTGGAAATTGGATTCTTCGGTGAACCAAAAGCCCTTTAGTTTTGGTTGGTGGTTTTCCTTTAAATTTCGATGGTGGGCTTTTGTCCTGAATTCCGATCTTTATCCTTGGGCGGTGGCGTGTCCTTTCTGCTTTGGTGGTGATCGTGTTTGTTTAATCCCTCCATCTGCGTTCATCCTTCATTATCCAAGCCATATGTTCTGTCCTATATTCTCCTTCTTCCATCGACAACATTTCTCTTTTATTTGATCACTGCACTTCGTTTCCTTATTATTTAAACACCCATCCATATACTTATTCAAGAAAATCCCCATTACCTAGAATCACTCGCCCACGCACGCATCATCACCTTGCTGCCTTGCCCTAGGTGAAGACGATCAATGTAATCACCTGCTACCGATCTCGTTCTTCACGTCTCTATTTTGTGTGTGTGGGTTGCTGGTCCGTCACGTTCATCATATTATGTTTTTCGCGTGGGAGATGAGAAGTCACAAAATTGTGGATTGCCGTGACCGTCCTTCATCCACCCGAGTGATGGGGGAGCTCATGGCCCACCATGCTAGTCGTCACACTCCAACCCGCTACTCTATTGAAATAGAAACCGAGATTACGCGTGATCAAACATAATATAAAGGTTCATAATTCGTTATATAATTTGGAAACATAATATGCAATTTCGTGCACTCGATAGGCAGGTGAGAGTGCTAATTGTATATCACACTCTCACGTGCCTATACAATTATGGAATGTCATGAAATATGTAAATGAATCTACATATTAACATTCGGATATTCCGAAAAAATTTCAGGTATCTTGAGCTTAAATAAAAGCAAAAATGCGAGCCCGACAACATTTATAAAATGGCAAATGTTCTGAATTAACTTTATTTCTTCACTTCATCAAAATTTCCTGCTTACATGCTTTTATCCTCTTCACATCCGAAAGACTTGGAATTTTTTTGTCTTTCAAAAAGTCAATGCTTTATATTTTGATGAGGTAAAAAAAAAAAATACTTTCTTCTTTAAATTTACTTAGAGCTGAAACGAACATGTCCAGAAAGAACAGAGCAAGAAGGGAAAAAGCATCTGAGCACGCAGAGCGGCCCATGAAAATCGGCCGGGCCCAGATCTCCATCACTCTCTCTCTCTCGCTCGTATGAAAAGCATTCCAAAACTCGGAGAAGACGGCAAAATCCAGCTCGCTGCAGAGGAAGTAGAAGTCGCTTAACTCGCGTGCGGAGGAGAGACGGGTATGAACGAACACCAGGTCTCGTTGTTTCGGCATTCACGCGATAACCTTCGATTCATCTTTCTTTTCGTACAACGAGCGATCTCGTCCGCTCTCTCGCGCTTTAGTCGATCTGAACTCATCCCCTTTCCCCCTTTTCGTTGATGTCACTGTTTTCGCAGGAAGGTTTCTGAAATCGTCGAGATCAGTCTTACCATGTGAGTATCAATTAGCTTTTCTGTATGTTGGGTTTTTTTTTTTTTTTTTTTGTTCTTTTGGTTTCTGATGCTGTCCAATGTATGCTTTTTCTTCTTTTTCAATTCCATTGGGAATGCTCATTTGATGATATTCCTTCTGGCTGAACTTTGTCGTGAATGGGTCTCTAGACGTCGTGAATTGGAACTTGTTGGTTACTGCACGTCGGATTTTCTGGTTATTATTATGGGATTCTTCTGCTAGTCTCCGTCTTGGGTGTTGAAATGGATGACTGGGCGATGGAGTTTGTTTGGAAGACGTCAATCAATGATGCAAATTTAATGTGGTTTTTAGACTGATAGTACAGCGGGATTTCTTTTGGTTATAATAAAAGGGGTTTAGAATGGGGGAAACTTGGACATGGATAGTGTCGGGTTTTTGTTTTCACATTGTAATTTCTTCTTCCAATTGGGGATATGATCAGGATTCAGGAAGTAGAAAGTAAAGGTTGCTTGAGAGTGAGGTGAACAACGCAACTCATAAGACTGAGTTAAAAAGAAAGCAGCAGAGGATTGAAAAGATGGTATTGGTCAGTGAATTGCAATAATACTCCCAACTCCTGCTTTGAAGGTTAGCGAGGAGTGAGTGCTTCAGGAGTCGGAGTTCGAGAGTTGATTGTTGTGACACTTCTTTTTTTGGTGAGATGATTGCACGGTACACTCAGTTTTGGCTCATGGTTTGAGAGGTCTTGGGATTCATTAGTCTTGAAGCTGTGTCATGGTTTTAGCCGGTGACTAGGTCTGGATTTGGAAAAGTCATTTTTTGTTTATCTGTGTATTGTCTGTAAATTCAACTCCTATGCAATGTACAGCATTACTTATTCCTATGAATAGCTTTGGGCTCTGGATAGGGTTTGGAATCGCTCAATGTAGGCATATGGGTTGGTACAACTTTTACTTATAAATGTTGCAAAGCTGAAGATCGATTGAGGAACTTCCCCCACTAGTCTTGTTTCTGTAATAGTAGACTGCCAATTATAGTTTGCTGTACAATTTAAACCACAAGATCTGATATGTTCTCTTTCTTAATGGGAGCCTACTCTATTAACAAAGGGGGTTGGTCCACCAGCCCAAATAAAGAATCGTGGTGTTGATTCCTTTGTACACACTGAATGTTTGACCTTGTGCTCAGAATATGGATTGATATACAGAAAATTTCCCCTATATGGAACTAGAAAAACTTGTCCGATACTTTAACTAGCTATTTTGAAAACTTTAAGTTAGTTTGCAAGACTTAATTTGCCTAGTGGAGATTAATTTGGGGAAGACCTGTCTAATGCATCTCGGCAATTGAAGCAGATGAAAGAAGGTTGGTTGTTGATCTTGTGAATGTGCATCTAGAGCAAATATTGGAGAATGCTTCCAAAATGGCCAATAAGTTTCTCCGGTTTGACTGCTTTATGAATGTGCAAAAAGTGTATTTGTTTAGTTGCCTCAGTCTCAATCGTTAGATATATATTAATGCCTTTTCTATCTGTGCCACATCTAGGGCGGATGAGGAGCCTGTTGATCAAAAGAAGTACTTTGAGGACACTTGCAAGCCGAAATGTGTGAAACCTTTGCTCGAGTATGAGGTGAATTCTTACTGCCTGGAATGTTCTTAAATTTTAGTGAGGACATAATGTTCGCTTATTGAAAATAGTGTGAGTATGATATTCACTGTTAAAAGCTGGTCTGAATCATTTCAGATTATGTGCTTTTCTTTTTGCAATCGCTGTGAGAGTTTGATGTGTTTTTGCTAGCTGGATGTCAAGTGTCATTACAGTGAAATTTGAATTCTCCTTGCTTTAGTGGCTATTTTGTAGTCATCTAGTACTGTGACTGCCTCTCGAATTGAATAGCTACTCATTTGGATGTGTAATGCCATATCTAATGAATATTGGGTAGGATGCCAGTTGATTTAATTTGACAATTTGCCTTCAATATTGAAAATGCTTGTCAAAGATTTATCGAAGATGTTTAGTTAGTTGTCACAGATCTGCGCAAGGCAATGGCTCAACTTTTTTCAATTGCAAGATGCTTTGGAGGTGTTATTGAAGCCTAAAAGGTTATATTAGTTCTTTTGTGAGATATGATCTAGATCACAGATCTAAATATATCCACATCACATTCATTTTTTGCCAGATATGCCCCTGAGGCTCTAAGGTTTATATGATTGAAATTTTTTCCCTGATCACTTGGACATGGGAAGTGGTACTACATGCCCGCTTTGATTTCTGTCCCAGTCCTTAGCAGTCCCTTGCCTTGATGAGGCTTAGTTTTATTTTCTTTCTTGCTATTGAATTCTACAGTGGAATCTCCATGAAATGAAATAGTTGACTCTACTCAGGGGGATAAAGCTTAATTTGTAGTTTTTCCATTGTTATTGGTTCTTAATCTTGGGAGGACTCTTGTAAGCATTATGGTGCTAAGTCTCATTCAATTAGGATGAGAAGTTTGAAGCTTTTTCTTCTCCTCCTTTCTTGTTTCCTGTTGGCACATGAAAACTGTGCTACCTAATATAGGCATGCATGAAGAGGATCCAAGGAGATGAATCGGGGCACAAGCACTGCACTGGGCAGTACTTTGATTATTGGTCTTGTGTGGATAAATGTGTAAGTTCCCCATTTGGAGAATTCATGGTTAATTTGCATTGTCCATGGTCGACAAACAATGCCTGATTCAACTGCTAACAATTTGCAGGTTGCTCCTAAATTATTCCCAAAACTGAAGTGACTGAGGAAGCCCCCTTGTTTTAGTCTTTGATATTCTGGGATGTCTCGATAATTCTGGACTGTGGCTCGTGTTTGTGAGAATGATCTTAGTTGCCTTCTTCCTTAGCAAGTAGGCAATTTTGAGTTTCTAGTTGGAATAAAGCGAGAAATGAAGTTTCTCAGTTCTCGAAACTGTGATCGCTCCATCGTTGTTGACAAGATTGAACCTACTAAGGATGCATTGATGGTTTATCTATTTCATGTTGATTGTTTAACACTTTTAACATCATAATGATTTTCACTTGTAGTGCTTGCATGTGCCATGTCCGTCCGCCGTAGCAGAATCAGCTGATGTACTAGGTTTCGGTTTTAGACATTGTTTCCATGTCTCCATGTCCCTACATTGTGAAAGCTGTGGAACAGGAATTCGAAGTGGACGTCCATGGGTAGTTTCCCTATGATGAGGATATCTAGATGGACATCCACGTGCATTACTTTTCATATATTTGATGATGCAAAGGTCCTCTCTCAAAAGTTTTGAGTGATTTTCAAGAACGCATTAAATGTTTAGATATAGATTGTCGTTGATAATGAAAATATTTTTTATTTTCATTGATTGGTTATTATAAGCGATATAATTAATCATATTTCGAATAATGTTTTTCAAATCGTTCATTTTTTTGCGAAATAGAAGCTTATATCCCATTCAAATATGCGTTGTTGGTGCAGTAATGCTATAGTTTTTAACGAGAAATGTCTTAATCACGTCAGCGTAATTAGAGCAAAATGTATTAACATGGGGACATCATGATATATGTTTTTCGTTGGAACGTATTAGATTTTATTGTAAGTAAAAATCACAACAGACAGTGAATTTGCAATGGATACTTGCGGCAATATCCATTATTACAGCCTAAAACGACCTTCTAGCATTTGCCAATCAATCCTCATTCCAACGAATTTTTTTTTTTTTTCGCTTGTTATCTAGATTTTTTCGACAAATATCATATATAAATCTCTTTGTTTGTGCTAGGTATACTAAATTTGACCTATAAAATTTAAATCAATGACGCGACAAATTGAAAGAAGACATCCAAACAAGCGGACTATGTAACAGTTCTATAGGATTTTACACGCCAGTCTATAAATTAGTTCTTTTTAAATCACGTTTTAGTACTAGAAACATGAATCTATCGTCTTAAATATCTCATCTTTAACAAAACTCTGAAGCGAATTGGCGAGGCATTATATTTAGAACATTAGTATCATTCTATTTCTGGAATCAATTTCTAACTAGAAATAGATTTTTTTATTTCTAATTTCCGGATGAGTTTTTGAGCAAAAAAACACGTTTGATAACGACATAAAATTTCTGTTCCTTAAACAGAAGTTCGTTTGATAACGGTTGAAAATTTCTACTTCTAGAATATTATTAACACAAATCTTCAACTAAAAATTTCTACTTCATTTTTCATTTTTTTCATTTTTTAAAAAAATAATTTTTTATTAGAAAATATTATTTACTATTTAAAAATAAAAATTTATTATTTATTTTTTACTCCGGCGGAGTTGGCGGTTGCGGCGGGGGTGCCAGTGGGTGGCATAGTTTGGCGGCGGGGGGGAGGGGGGGTTGGCGGCGGCCGGCGGTATGGTGGGGGCGACGGTGGTCGACGGCATGCGGTGGTTGGCGGGGGGCAGCGGTTGGCGACGGTGGGTGGCGACTGACAAAGGAAGGGCGACAGAGAGAGAGAGCAACGAGGACTTGATAAAAAACGAAGGGCTTTGGTAGGTTATTTCTCATTTCTGTTTCTAGAATATAGAAGTTATAATTTTTAACTTCTCATTTCTTTTTCAAATCTATTTCTGTAACAAAAATTTGTTCTAGAAATGAAAAAATAGAATTGCATTACCAAACGAATTTCTGTTCCGAACCTATTCCAGAGACATGTTTAGAACAGAAATAGAGAAATAGAATTGTTATCATGCGCGCCCTAACACTTCTAGAAGTGGATTTCTGCTTCAGAAGTACTTTTAGAGCAGAAATCCGTTTGGTAATTTAACTTCTAAAGGAGAAATCCGTTTGGTAAAAAATTTTACTTCTGAAGTTGTTTTTCCCCAAATTTGAGAAGTTAAAAAAAATTGCTTCTCAACTCAAGAAGTACTTTTCACCTGACCCACTTTTCATTACGCCCTCGCCCATTCTTAGACCACGCCTCCACCGCCTCCGACGACCACCACCCCCCGCCGGCGACCACTGCCCAACCCCCCCCCCCCCGACAACCGCCGGCCGCCGACCTCCGTCTCCTCCTGCGACCATCGCCCCTCGCCGGCGACCACCGCCGGCCGTCGACCTTCGCCGCCTATCGCCACCTGCGACCATCACCAACCGCCGACCATTGCTCGCCGCAGACCTCCGTCGGTTGCCACCCACCGCCGCTTGCGACTGCCGCTACCTGCCCCCCGCCGACCTTCGCCCCCCGCTAACCTCCACCGCCGCCCCCATCACCGCCTGCGACCATCGCCACTCGTCCACCACCTCCGCCGCCCACCACCAACCTCCGCCAACCACCGCCGACCTCCGCCGGCAACCACCAACAGCCAAACACCCCAGCCGCCCCCCTGCCACCAACCATCAACCATCGCCCCGCCCACCGTCGCTGACCGCCGCCGCTACCGCCGAGTCGCCGTCTCCGGCCTCCGAAGTAAAAAATAAATTATAATTTTTTATTTTTAAAAAGTAAATAATATTTTTAAAATAAAAATTATTTTTAAAAGAAGTTTAAAAAGTTTAAAAATGAAGTAGAAATTTTTCGGCCGTCGACAATAATTTTTCATAGAAGATTTTGTGTTAATAATGTTTTAAAAGTAGAAATTTTCAACAATTACCAAACGAATTTCTCTGATCAGAAATTAACTTCTGGAGCAGAAGTAGAAAAATCAACTTATGCTTCTGAGTAGAAAGAGAAAAACCAACTTCAGGCTAGAAGTTGATTTTCTGAAGCATAAGTGTTGCCATGCGCACCCTAAAAATTGTAGTTTCTCTATTCCAGAAACAGAAATGAGACATAACCTACCAAAGCCCTTCGTTTTTTTCTCAAGCCCTCGTCGCACTCTCTCTGTCGCCCTTCCTTTGTCGGTTGCCGCCCACCGCCGCCCACCGCCGCCCCTCGCGAACCTCCTCCGGTTGCCCCCGCCCACCACCAGCTGTTGCCGACCCTTGCCGCTAACCGCCGACCTCCTCCGGCCGCCCTTGCCCATCATCGGTCGTCGCCGACCCTCTTCGCCAACCGCTGACCTCCTCCAGCTGCCCTCGTCCATCATCGGTCGACGCCGACCCTCGCCGCAACAACCACCGCCGGCCGCCGCAGTCGCAACCACCACTGTTGGTCGCTGCCGTCGCAACCACCTCTGTTGGCCGCCGTCGCCACCACCGTTGGCCGCCATCGCCCATCGCCGTGACCACCACTGGCCACCACCGGCCACCGCCGACCTCCGCCGCCCCCCGCTGCCAACCACTACCCTCTGCCGACCGCCGTCGCCCCCCGCCACACCGTCGGCAGTCGCCACCCACTGCCAACCTTTGTCGCCCACTGCCACCCTCTGCCGGCCGCCGCAATCACAGCTAGCCGCCAACCTCCACCGGTCGCCCACCACCGCCGGCAACCGGAGTAAAAAATAAATAATACATATTTTTTTATTTTTAAATAGTAAATAATATTTTCTAATAATAAAAATTATTTTTTAAAATAAATTTTAAAAAATAAATAAAAATGAAGTAGAAATTTTTTTGTAGAAGATTTTGTGTTAATAATATTTTAGAAGTAGAAATTTTCAACCGTTATTAAACGAACTTCTGTTACAGGAATAGAAATTTTATGTCATTATCAAACGCGTTTTTTTGTTCAAAAACTTATCCAGAAACCAGAAATAGAAAAATCTATTTCTAACCAGAAATTGATTCCAGAAATAGAATGGTTATCATGCGTGCCCTAAGTTTCAATGGCATGTTTACCTTTCATTCACGGCAAAATAATTAGGAAATAGGAAAAGGATATGTCGATTACATGAAAAATAAGAGATAAGTGCACTGGAAATTCTAAAATTTATTACGAAATTGCAATTAAATCCCAAAACTTTCAAAAAGTGCAGTTGAATTCTTAAACTTATCAAATTAGTGCAATTACGTCACTCCGTTAATTTCATCCAACTTGGCTAACGAAAAACACTAATGTGATTTTTTGTTTGTTATTTATTCTATATTTGGTAGCGATGATGTTGCTAAAACATGAAAAAGAAAAAGGCCAAAACTATGTCGTTTTGGGGTCCTTGCCCTCTTTGCCTCCTTTTTTTCCCTACAAACTTTTAAATTTTAATCCAATTTGAATATTATTTGCATTAAAGAATCAGATTTGGGCCAAAACGATGTCGTTTTTGGCCATGCCCTTCATATTTTAGCCACGGAGAGAAAAAAAAATCACGTCAGCATTTTTCGTTAGTCAAGTTAGACAGAATCAATGGAAGGACTTGATTGCATCAATTTGACAGGTTTTAGGATTTGATTGCACTTTTTGAACGTTCTAGGACTTACTTGCACTTTTGTAACGAGTTTTAGGGCTTTCAGTGTACTTATTCCAAAAAATAAAAAATAATTACGAAATAAGAGAAGGCAAGTAAGTATCGAGTAATATCTTAATTGCTTTTGATCTGTACACTCAAATGAATTTAAGTTTGACTTGCGGCGGTTTGGATTTGAATATATTGATCGCATTTATCTCGAGGATTGTTTTTCCAGAAGAGATGAACTATTAAATTAGGCAGAAAAATTTCCGAGTATAAGCGAAACTCACTCAAATTCTGTTAGGCATTGCTATTCAAATTATCGTCCAAATAAAAATTTGCGACCATAATCTTATAATGACTTGAATATACCGATTGCATTTATCTCGAGGATTTTTTTCCATAAGAGATGAACTATTAAATTAGGCAGAAAAGTTTCATAGTATAAGTGAAACTCACTCAAATTCCGTTTTGCGATCACAATGTATAAATTGTAATGATTTGAATATACCGATTGCATTTATCTCGGGGATTTTTTTTTCATAAGAGATGAACTATTAAATTAGGCAGAAAAATCTCAGAGTATAAGTGAAACTCACTCAAATTCTGTCAGCCGTTGCTATTCAAATTATCGTCGAAATAAAATTTTGCGACCACAATGTATAAATTATCAAAATTATTTTTCTCTAATTTAACAGAAAAAAAAGAAAAAAAGAAGACAATTTTCTTTTCACTGTAACGCCAAACCCCCCCCTATATTTTTCTTCTCTCTTTTCTCTTCACTCTATCATTATTCTCAGCTCGTTTCACCGAGACCTTCTTCGCGAAGGCGTTTACGCACTCTGTCTCTCTCTGCCCTACGGCGGACTCGAAGATTCTGTAGTGCTTCTGAGCCGTCGCGAAGTTCTTGCCTCGACGAGCTCCACGGTTTCTGCCACCGCGCGCATACAGGTATTAGCGGGCCTTTTGTATGTTCTCGGGATGAGAGAATCTTGCCTTTCTTTGGGTCATTCATCGTGATTTTGTGGTGTCTGACTTTTTTGTTTTTTTGTTTTTGATCTTTTTGCTTTTCGGTTCTATGCTTGTTGATCCGGGGTTGAATGGATCTAGCTTGATGATGTTCTGGTTTTCCGATTGCGGTTTGTTGATTACTCCTCGCAGGCGGCGTTTCTAGTCGGTTACCGATTTTCTGTTCATTGGAACATATTTGTCGAATTGACGCTGGAGATTAAATCTCGATGGGGCGGAAGAAGCCTACCACGCGAGACGAGGACAATCAAGCTCCTGCGGCCACTGGTAAGTCGAAGAAGAAGTCCCTCGTCGTTGACGACGACGAGTACTCGATTGGGACTGATTTATCTGAAGAGCCAGCGACGCAAGTTCAGGAGGAGAAGTTACCTGCTGCCGGAAAACAGAAGGGTATAAAGGGGGCTGCGAGGGCTCGACCATCGAAAGAGGAGGAGGAGGAGGAGGAGGAGGAGGATGTGGAGAAGGGGGTTGGAGAGGACGATGAGGATGCTCCGGCAATGGCACTTACAGGGAAAAAGAAAATGAAATCGAAGAAAGGAGGAAAAAGTGCATTCTCGGCCGGGTTGCTTGGAGAAGAGGGTGAAGATAATGAGGATGTGTCTGTTGCATCGAGTGTGACTGGTGGTGGGGATAGTGATGATGCCGAGGACGAACCAGTCGTGAGCTTTTTGGGCAAGAAGAAGCCTTCTAAGAAGAATAATAAAGGTGGCAGCTCGTTTTCTTCTTCAGCTTTTGATGCCTTAAATGATCAGGAAGGAGATGACGGGGAGGTGATCCACAGTGATGATAGAATAGATGGCAACAGCGATGATGAGGCAGCACCAGTTATTGCTTTTACTGGGAAAAAGAAGCCCTCTAAAGGGAGCAAGAAAGGTGCCAGTGCATTTACTGCCTCGGGTTTTGGGGCTTTGGATGAAGGGGAAGAAAATGAGGACAAGAAAGACGAGGATGATGAGGAAGACGTTTCTATTACCTTCTCTGGTAAAAAGAAGAAGTCTTCCAAGCCCTCAAAAAAGAACAGCAATTCTTTTAGTACAGCCTTACTCGATGAAGGTGAACAAGATGAGGAAGGGAAGAAAGGTGAAGATCACGATGAAGATGTTGCTGCTATCACTTTTTCGGGCAAGAAGAAGAAGTCTTCTAAGCCCTCAAAGAAGAGTGCTAATTTATTTAGTGCTGCTTTTGAAGGTGATGAGGATGATTCTTCTGTAGTGGAAGCTCCTAAAGCCATTGATGACTCTGTCGACGGAGACGAGGGTCTGGCTCTCTCCTTTTCGGGGAAGAAAAAACCTTCGAAGAAGAAGAGTAGCATTGTCTCTGATGTAGTAGAACCGCAGCAACCCGATGTACCACTGAATGATTTGGAAGGTAATTATGTGCAAAAACTCCAAAATCTACATTGCTTATCGCTTGTCATAGTAGATGTGCATGTGTAGTTAAAATCCCATTGAAGCTTAGAGACTGGTTCTTGTAATTGATTAGTTTTTTTTCCCAATGACTTTGATATTTAAAGATGACTGACTAAAGAAAGAAAAGGCTGAATTTCTGTCAAATAAAGAAGTTGCTGCCTACCATTTTTACTTAGTGAATCAAATTAGCATGCAATGGTAAAGGTCATATATAACCTTCCTACTTCATGAGAAAAGGCTTAGTGGTACTTTCACATTAATTTACTAAAGTTTGGTTATTTTTATTTACTCATTGTCATGGATAAAGGAACATGATTTCCAATGGGACATTTACCAGGTTTTAATTGATTGTAAACAAAGAATATCCTTTTCCCAAGCTTGATTGCTTTAGGAGGCATATGTCTTGGCAAAGATTTGAGGTGCTTTTGGAAACATAATGAAAGATTTTTTCGTCATGATTGGCCTAATTGTATAGCCCCTATTGACATCCTCTATGTAGCCTCCATAGGATATTGTTATGTAAGTGGTTTTGTTATTGTTTTTCCACTGTACAGAGTGGCACTCTTTGCTTTTTCTGAGTTTTTTCCATGTTCCTGCTTAACAACGTTTTTCTGTCTTGGATAAAAAATTAATTGTAATCAACGGTTTGATTTTAAATGGAATATACTTCTGACTCTGCTACATACTGTCTCTTTAGTGAGTAAGAAAAGTGAAGATGCACCAGAAACTTCTAAGAACAAGAAGAAGAAGAAGAAAAGTGGAAGGACTGCTCAGGAAGAGGACGATTTGGATAAAATACTTGCTGAGCTGGGTGAAATGCCTTCTGTATCAAAAACTAGTGAGCCACCACCGGAAGAGGAGAAAGCCTCTGTCCAGCCTGAGGCAGTTGCCCCTACTGAACCTGCTGCCGAAAAAGAAACTGAAGAAGAAAGTTTGGAATCTGCTGCAGCGAAGAAGAAGAAGAAAAAGAAAGAAAAGGAAAAAGAGAAGAAAGCAGCAGCCGCAGCGGCCACTGCTGCTGTTGTTGACATTAAAGAAGAAAAACTTGAAGAAGTAAAGAGTGAAACCGCCACTTCCAAAAAGGTTGATGCTAAGGGTAAAGCTGCTGACAAGAAAGTGCCAAAACATGTTAGGGAGATGCAGGAGGCACTTGCTAGAAGGAAGGAAGCTGAAGAGAGGAAAAAAAGAGAAGAGGAGGAGAGACAAAAGAAGGAAGAAGAGGAGCGACGTAGACAAGAAGAACTTGAGAGGCAAGCAGAGGAGGCTAAGCGTAGGAAAAAGGAAAGGGAAAAAGAGAAGCTTCTAAAGAAGAAACAGGAAGGCAGGCTTTTAACAGGAAAGCAGAAAGAAGAGGCTCGGCGGTTGGAGGCCATGAGGAATCAGATACTTGCTAACGTTGCAGGTTTGCATATATCTGCTGGAGAAACTGGTGGTGCCCCGACAAAACGGCCCAAGTATCAGTCCAAGAAATCAAAACCAGCTCAGCACCAGGCAAATGGTGCTGCCCCTGTGAAAGAAGCACAGAGCGTAGAATCAGAGGAAATTATGCAGGAGCCTGTAATTGAGGCAGATACAGTAGAATCAGAGAATGTCGAAGAAGTAGATACAATGAGTGTGGAGGATAAGTCAGAAGTCACTGATGCAGCTGAAGAGAACGGAATGGAGGAAGAGGATGATGAGGAATGGGATGCAAAGAGCTGGGATGATATTAATATCTCTGTCAAAAGTTCCTTTGCTGATGAAGAGGCTGACTCTGAGCCTGAACCAGTTATGAAAAAGGGTTTAAGGAGTGCGGCACCTGTGTCTCGTACTACAGGTAATTTTACTCATTTTACTCTTTGTGTTGAGTTATGATTCACTTTTTCACTACTACTATTGGTGATGACTTATCTATTGAAATTCAATTTGGTAGCTCCTGCTGCTGCGAAGTCAGCTGTTGCTCCCAAGAAGGCCATAGTTTCTGAACCTGAAAAGTCCCAAGTAGTTGAAAAGAAGAAAAGCCGGCCAGAAGCTGAAGTTATGGAGAAGAACAGGGGAAAAGGGGCTGCTGCTGTACAAGAAATATCTTTTTCTGATGCCACATTTAACCCAATTGGACACAACCTCCGTTCCCCAATTTGTTGTATTATGGGGCACGTTGATACAGGTAAGACCAAGCTTCTAGACTGCATCCGAGGCACTAATGTGCAGGAAGGTGAAGCTGGGGGTATTACACAGCAGATTGGTGCCACATACTTCCCAGCCGAGAACATAAGAGATAGAACTAAAGAACTGGGAGATGCAAAGCTGAATGTGCCTGGACTACTGGTTATTGATACCCCAGGACATGAATCATTCACGAATTTAAGGTCACGGGGTTCAGGTTTATGTGACATTGCCATCCTGGTGGTTGACATCATGCATGGCTTGGAGCCACAAACCATAGAATCGCTAAATCTTCTGAAGATGAGAAATACAGAGTTCATTGTGGCATTAAATAAGGTGAGATTGTACTAAAAGCTTTTGAGTTAGACATATCTGTGTTGTACTAAAATTTTTGAGTTAGATATATCTGTGAAGCAGAAAGTCAATTTACCTTTTCACTATACAACTATCTTTTAAATTCTGCAGGTAGACAGATTGTATGGTTGGAAAACATGTCGAAATTCACCAATTATCAAGGCAATGAAGGAACAAACCAAAGATGTGCAGAACGAGTTCAATATGAGGCTCACGCAGGTTCTAGCCGTTTCCCACTTCTCTTTGTATAAATTAAAATTCGCATCCTGGGGCTGCTAGATGCTTAACATTTTTATTGGTTGTCCTTCTTTGGATTCTAGATTATAACTCAGTTCAAGGAGCAGGGCCTAAATACCGAATTGTATTACAAAAATAAAGAGAAGGGTGAAGTTTTCAGTATTGTGCCTACAAGTGCTATTAGGTTTGTCATTTTCCTTTGCACTTTCACTGTAGTTGCTGATTATCTGTTCTTCATTTGTGATGTTTTACTGTCTTTTATATCAACTAACATCTTGACATGGTACAGTGGCGAAGGAGTCCCAGATTTGTTGCTATTACTTGTCCTGTGGACTCAGAAGACAATGGTCGAAAAATTAACATTTAGGGATGAAGTTCAGGTGTGTTTAATTTCCTTGATTCTCTGTATTTAGTTTTTCATGGAAGTTTTGGCAGAAGAACCTAACCGTGTTCAAATTGATTTCCAGTGTACTGTGTTGGAGGTCAAGGTGGTTGAAGGCCATGGAACAACTATCGATGTTGTTCTAGTTAATGGTGTGCTGCATGAAGGAGACCAAATTGTTGTTTGTGGCTTGCAGGCATGCATCCATATGTTGACCTCTTGTTGTACTTCTTGTTAATACTGACAGCTTTGAAGTTCTAACAAGTTACTTGCTTTCAGGGGCCGATTGTCACTTCTATAAGAGCTTTGCTGACCCCCCATCCAATGAAGGAACTTCGTGTTAAGGCGAGCTACTATTTTGGCTCTTTATTGGATAGCGGGTTATCTACTTTATGTTTGTGGTATTTCAAATTTTGCATTGCAGCATACATAAGTATAATTCTTACTTAAAGCGTTAAATTGAATACCTTAGGTAAATTCTGTAGAATAAATTAGTGTAGGCCAATAAGAATTCATGTAGGACCATGAATTTGTGAACTTCTTACTTGCCTCTTCTAGGGAGTGTGTAATCTTAGTCTCCTCTTTAGCATGTGTACCATGTAAAAGTCAAAGCTTTTATACTGTTGATTGTTACCTTACGTAAGAATCATGGTAACACATTCTTGAGTGAAGCTAAGTGATAATAATCAGTTTTTCTCAATGAAACACAAGTAGCAAAGTTTCCATAAAGCATAAGGGTGATATAAAGAGAAATAGGGGGCAAGGAGTCCAAAGAAGATATAAATGGGTAGGAAACTTCCGTATTTCTATTATGTGTGCTGTGACATGTCGGGAAATCTTCTTGAGCTAATATTAGCTTTTGTCTTCATATGCTTTAAGTCGAGGGAGGGGCAATGAGTACTTTTGAACCCATGACTGGTCCATGAGAGAGGTCCTCTGTCAGCAGGGCAAGATCTAGACCGTGCAAGTGTAACCTCTTGCTAGTGAAGATGAGTTGAGTTATTTGATAGAATAGTAAGAAAGATGCACTACATGATAAGTTTGGGATTATCTTGTATCTCTCCTAAAAAATCTCAACCAATGTCTTCGCGGTATTGTCTGATTTACTATCTAAATTCAGGCAGTATGGAATTTATGGAATAAAAGACAATTGGAGGCTATTTTTAGAGTTATAGATGAGCTGAAATTTTTGTTGTGCAGTTAAAAAAATTCTTATTGGGATTTCCCGTGTGTCTGAAATGTCCATAGTCCAAGTTAAAATTCTTAGTGCCCATGTGACAGGTTCAGCTTGTTGTCTAGGTGCAACAAAGAGTGTTCGCTGTGTAAAGTTGCATTGCTTGTCAAAAGGTGCAAAATTATGGGCTGCCCCCCATGTGCCTACACAGATGCTGTTGTCCCATATGGCACCTTTCATTGCGTGCTGTATGTTGAGTTTGCATGGCTTGTTCATGATAATGAGAGAGGGGATGCCTAAAATTCTTTTAATCCTGGGTTATTCTTTAGAATCTTGGGAACTTGGGTTGAAGTAATGGTTTGGATTCTGTAATGAGATGTTTGGCCATTAGGTTCTTGTGTATATGCTATTCCCCATTGAGCTAGATGATCTCATATTTACTAGCAGACAGGAGGCATGAATGTCCTGGCTACGGTTCAGATGTTGCTTAAAATGCAAACTTGATAGATCAAAATGGACGAGGACGCATTAAGGCTGCATGTGGTAACGTTTCTATTCCCGGAATAACTTTTGGAACAGAAACACTTTTTTCTGTTTTTGTTCCTGGCAACGATTTCTGGGAACAGAAACGCGTTTGGTAACTGCAAAAAAATTCTGTTTCCGAAACAAAAAAAGAACAGAAACGCATTTGGTAACTACATAAAGGCCATATCCTCAACAAAATTCCTCCACTTGCAGTAACTTCTTAAAAAATTAGTAAATAAAATAAAAAATGATATTACTAAAATACTTTCATGCAATATGAAATTTTTTTCCTATTTTTTTTAATTTTTTTAAATTTTTCTGATTTTTTTCTTTTTTTTAATTTTTTTTAATATTTTTATTCAAAAAATATATTTTATTATTAAAAAGTATTTTTATTTTATGTCATTTTTCTCCGGCTGGCCGACGGCGGCTGGCAACACTTTGGGAACAAAGTGTTCCCAATTGTTTTTAAAAATTTCTAAAAAATGTTCTTGGAACACAGAAGCAAGTTTTTTTTGTTTCTTGTTTCTGCTCCAAAAGTGTTTCTATTTGTCAAAAGTGTTCCCGGAACACTTTGGGAACACTTTTTTACCATACGCGTTTCTGGGGCGTTACCATACGTAGCCTAAGATTGCACTAAATGGAGTGAGACGTGGATTACGCATATGGTTATCTCAGAAGAATCCTAAGAAAGATCTATGTACTCATCATAATCATGCCATTGGCTAGAAATTTTTTTAATAAACCAGGACTTAGATCAGACCCCAATTACCAAAAAAAAAAAAAAAAAAACAATTAAACCAGGACTTAGATCAACTAGGGTAGACACGAGCTTAAGTGCCCTCTTTTTTGTCAACTGTATTTCTTAGTTTTTTCTGTCTTGATATAGAAAAGATGACAGTTGTAGTACTCTGTCCTGTTTGGAACTGTTACTGTTTCCTGCTAGTTACAGGTCCGATTATGCATTGATTGACACTGGTGCTTGTCTAATTTCAGGGAACATATCTGCACCATAAAGAAATCAAAGCTGCTCAGGGTATCAAGATCACTGCTCAGGTTATTATTTCCTCATTTTGTGGAAATTAAGGCTAATATTAAGCAGGGTCACGTTTGGGCTCTCATTCCTTCAGTGAACCAAAATTTCCAATTTTGTTGGTATTGTTCTAACCTGCAATCAGTAATGACTTGTCAACTACACTGGTGCAGGGTCTGGAACATGCTATTGCTGGTACTGGTTTATATGTGGTGGGACCTGATGACTATTTGGAGGATGTGAAGGATGCAGCTATGGAAGATATGAAATCTGTTATGAACAGGATTGACAGAAGTGGTGAAGGGGTATGTGTACAAGCATCTACACTTGGTTCTTTGGAAGCATTGCTGGAATATTTGAAGTCCCCGGAAGTGAGTATTCCTGTCAGTGGTATAAGCATTGGTCCTGTCCATAAGAAGGATGTGATGAAAGCCAGCGTAATGCTTGAAAAGAAGAAGGAATATGCCACGATCTTGGCTTTTGATGTCAAAGTGACTCCTGAAGCTCGTGAACTGGCAGATGAATTGGGAGTGAAGATTTTTATTGCAGACATCATTTACCACCTTTTTGACCAATTTAAGGCTTACATTGACACAATTAAAGAGGAGAAGAAGAAGGAAGCTGCTGACGAGGCAGTTTTCCCATGTGTCCTTAAAATTTTACCAAACTGTGTCTTCAACAAGAAGGACCCCATTGTTTTGGGGGTTGATGTTCTTGAAGGCATTGCCAAGGTACTGCTAAGTTATCTGCGAACATCTTAATATAAAGAAATGCTATTTGTGTTTATATTAGTAGCTATTGCTGTTGGAGAAGTTGGAGTTAATCACGTGAAAGACATGAATATAGTATATGAATTTACGCAAATATAGTGAAGGATTTCACATGATCAAGTGAAGGAACGTTTCTCCTTTCCCCACTCTTCTGATTTGTCATCTAGGCATGAGTTAGCTTAGATTTGACATTATTTAATCCATAAAAAGGACTGTATTGAGATTTGTAAATTGCAAGTTAATATCAATTTCTACAGATGAAGCAATCAATTAATTTGTTAAATCAGGTCCAAAGAACAGAATTTTGAGAAGAATATTGATCCTTATGTTATGCATATGCTGTCAGATTGCATGTAGATAACCCCTTTTCCACATTTAGCTACTCTCGATCATTGAATGATTATTTAGGGAGTAAGTTGCATAGCCTCAAGTAATTACATGTAGCATTTTTTTTATGTTTAAGTAGCAAATTTTGTATTGCTCCTTTTGGACAGGTTGGTACTCCAGTTTGTATTCCGCAGAGAGAGTTCATTGATATTGGTCGGATTGCCTCTATTGAAAACAATCATAAACCGGTTGATACTGCCAAGAAAGGCCAGAAGGTTGCCATTAAGGTACAGTTTTCTAACTTTAGGTTCTTGTTAATTTTGAAATCCTTTTCTAGTATTGGTTTATTTCTATTGAATGTGGTGTTAAGGAGTGGTTTAATTTTGGGAAGACAACAGTATTTCCTGATGTGAACAACCTAACTCATCTTAATATTGACATCTAAGTGTACACTTAAGCATCGTGTAGTAGGCTGCAACTTTGGAATTTTTCTTGATTATTGGTGCTTATGTCTGGGTATTAAACATGCATGCGGTACCTTTTCAGATTGTTGGCTCAAATCCTGAGGAGCAGCAGAAGATGTTTGGCCGGCATTTCGACTTGGAAGATGAACTTGTCAGTCATATCACAAGGAGGTCAATTGATATTCTCAAAACGAATTACAGGGTAAATCTGGACTAAAAGAAGGTTTTGCACTTCATTAGTTATGTCAAACGATAGCTGTGGCTCAGCTTTTAGCTCCTATCTGCAGGATGACTTATCTATAGAAGAATGGAAGCTGGTGGTGAAGCTGAAGAACCTTTTCAAAATACAATGAGACCATTGGATTGATGGGTTTGTGAGAACCACTCTTTTCCATGTCAGGGGCTCTTACGATGCGACTGTTCTGATCGAGGGTTGGGAATCGGATATCATTCAGATCAATTTTTTTGAGGTAAAACTCGACGGATGAACCCTATATGAAGAGGGAGGAAGAGAGAGAGAGAGAGCCCAGCATCATTTCGTTCTACCTCATTGGATACCTCATTGCATGAGGACTCTGTTGTCCGACCGACTTTTGTTGGTTCTTGAGCGTTGTCATAGATAGTTTGTGATTTCGAGAGAAATACAAGGTCCATATACAGTGAGCGCCCTTGTGCAGCGCCCAAGTGCTGAGAATAATCGTGTAATCTTTTCAAGAAGATGCACGCAACTTCTGTAGCAATTTCACTTTTTGTCCCCCTCTCTGTAACAGTTTTGTCTTGCGTTGCTTTTGAATGTGCAATCAATCGTAAAGGAGTTATTTTAGTATTGAAATCCTCTCGAATCTCGGGTTTTTCCCTCTTCAAGGAATCCCGTGTTAGTGACTGATCATCTCTCTGGCTTAGAAGAAAAGTACCAATGATTTAAACCTCATATGTATCACCAAACTATCTTCACCCTCGAGGGAAAAGAAATAGGAAACGTGACTAGACGTGATCCCCATCGGAATATCTCGAGCAGGATGAGCAGTGAGATTGGTGATTACGATCTAAGAAGCACCGACACTTTTTGGGAGTTTTCGTGTCGTGTTAGACACGCTTCGACGCTCTCCTCTTTTGACATTCTCCGATATGCGATTGATACGTGGGCAGCACCAAAGACACGCCAACGACACGGGAGTTCAGTATTTCAACACGTCATTTTGACACTTACGATGTCGATTTTAAACATTTTCATTAAATTAGAGATCAAAATGTAAATTATTATCGAAAATATATATACTTAAGTCATATACCTAGTCACCCCAATATTAATATACCAAACCAGCAAAAAAAAACCTAATCGTGAATCCATAACAAAAGAAGAATAAGAAGAAACTCGCCGTTGATATTTTTATACGTACATGATAAATACAACGTGTCGGAATTCTCTATTTTTGAGAAATAACGTGTCAGCGTGTCGTGTCGTGTCGCGTGTTTCGTGTCGGTATCGATGCTACTTAGATTACGATCAGTCGAGTTATTTAACACATCGATGTTCTTATGTTCCAACCTTAGCCAACATAGCTTTTTAGATATCTTTTTAGTGAGATGTATTTTCTCACATGATCATAAAAGTGTATGATCGTCGACGACAACCTTTTTCATTATGTTGATTGCCTTTGGCTTATGGATCGCTATAGTTTCTGAAAATCAGACACGGATCTGATAAATCATCCATTAATTTATACGTGTATGAACTTTCAGGTTGATTCATGGCTCGAGATCGAGAGATTTCTAGTTTTAGAATCGCTACTAGCGATCACTATGGTGACAGGATGCATGGAAAGCTGGGTATATGAGGGAATAACGGGAGAAACTGCTCATGAAACATGGACCAACTCTTGACCATGCATTTTACTTTGTCCCATTACATACAGTGCCACTAATCACAACAGGACAAACAAAGCAAAGCAAAAGTACTTAACGGGGACATAACTTGAACATGACGAAAGAAACTCCCACATTTTGATGCACATATCAAAGGGCCTCTTCAGAGAGCATTTGCACCAATCAGCTTGGTCAGCCCATAGGTAATTGCCATCGCAAACCAGCCTCCGATCAACACCCTAAGCGACGACCGCATGACAGGCGCCTTCCCCAGGACCGCCCCAAGCCACCCGAACGCCATGAGTGCGATGGTGACCGCCGCGATCACAGCCCCAAGCCTTGCCCTGTAGCTCCTTATGAAGGAGGCTGCCAGTAGCGGCACCATGGCCCCAACAGAGAAGGAGAGAGCTGAGGCTGAAGCTGCCTGCAACGGATTGGGCAAGCCCTCTTCCTCTCCATTGTCACCGTTCTCTTCTCCTTCTCTGTCCATTTGTCCATTGGTGGGCCTTTCCTTGTCCCTCTTCATTTGGGCCAACTCTATGTCCAGTTGGGAGTACACGGACACAAACTCCCCTATGGCCATGCTACACGCCCCGGCCACCAGGCCCGCGAAGCCAGTCAGGATCATGGCCTTCATGTCCTGCTTCACCGCGCCGACCCCCATCATGAGGGACGCGGTCGACACGAGCCCGTCGTTCGCCCCGAGGACCGCAGCCCGCAGCCACTGCGATCGCTTCGAGTAGTTGAACTCCTCCTTCTGGCCCTCGAGCTGCGACATCGGGATGGCGTCGCGAGGGTTAGGGGGAGCGAGCTTAACATCATTGAGAGAGGAAGAGGGATGGTTGGAGGCCATGAGGGATGCAATTGCAAAGTTGCTTGATTTGGGATGATTGTGGAATTCGGTGAAGAGGAATATAAAGAATTTGAGAAGAGAAGTGTGGAGGGCACACGCCCAAGGAGGGGGTATTTATGGAGGGAGAGAGCCAACTTGGTGGAGGCAAATGGCAATGGTGGGGTATGCTCATTAACATATAACACAAAAAAGACTTAATTTTTTTTTCTCCTATATACCAAAAAGCTACACTGAAATATGAATATCAGTCATCATTTGCTAGTCTCTGTTTAAGAAAATGTGGCTTATGCAAAAGCAGATGATCATCAACAAAACCATACTTCATGGGACTTTCCATACATGCTGTTCTCAAGCTCATGAGCATTCGCATTTTCCCCGCGAACGCGATGCGAAGTCACTCTTATGTGCTCTAGATCATGACCGGACTTGCGATGATTCCTCTACTCATCCGGTCTCCCTAAAAATCAAAACTTTTCATCCATGAAACAAAACACAAAACGTATGATCTCGGAAAGTCTAACCCTTATGGTGTGATGTACCATCACCCACCACTCATAACTTGAAACTCCAGCTTATCTGCAGAAAAAACTGAAACCGAAAGGTGCCGACTGTTGAGCCTTTGGGAGAAGATAGTGGGAATTGGGAAAGAGCGAAGATTATGGAGACATGAAATGAAAAGCAGTGGCTTTGGTGGGTGTTAATATCTGTCAATGGACACATCAATGGCAGACTAGGGCAAATTATCATCTTTAAAGAACATCGTGAACGACAGGGATGAGAGCCAAAACGTGGTTTTAAGACAGTTTAAGCAGATTCTGAGTTCATGAATGAAGCATGAGCGTTGTTTTGCCCGACAAAACCAAGAGGGGAGAGAGAGCAAGAAGAGCGAATCTCGTTTCGTAAACTAACCTTCAGGCGTTTGAAAAGTTTCGGTTTTTTTCTTCTTTTCTTTCCTGCTTTTTTTCCCCTTCTTTCGAATTCTTTTGCAGGATTTGCGCAGTTTGTTAGCATTTTCATATAACGTATGTAACCATCATAAATTGCAACGTAACACGTAAATCGACGAGAAAAATGATTTTTAAAGCGAAATATTTGGTGACGGTGTATGGAATATAATTTACTTTCACGAAAATATCGTGCTTAATCCAATTCAAGAACCTACATGTAAGGATGACCAAACTGGACCGGACCGGCCTAGACCGGACCGGGATTGGACCGACCGGGTTGGTCCGGTCCTTGAGGGGGGCGGTCCGGTCCCTGGTCCCAATAAATGGGGCCGGTGACCGGGCAGTCTGGTCCCCGGTTCCATGGTGGATGGGATCGGACCGGACCGCCCAGAATATATATAATTATATATATGCACAATTAGGAAAAATTAATTTTTTTTGAAGAACTAGTTAACCTAATTTCTCCATCTTCTGCTCGACACTCACTCATCTCCTCTCGCTCGACGCTCGCGTCTCACCTTCGCAACGCAACTCTGCTTAGCGCTCGCTAAAACTTTTGACTTCTTAATTTTTCGGTAGTTAAGTGGGCTTTTGTCGATATGCAGTCTCCGATCGTGTTTTATCTTGACTCAATCTGTGTTTTGTCTTGACTATATTATGCAAACCCATTATTTTGTTCGCACTTGAATTCAGTGAAGTACAAGTGTAATCCCACATTGAGCTTGATTCTTTCCAACTCGAGGAGGATGATGCTAGTGCACAATCCTCTTTCAGTTGTTTTAAGTGTTTTTCTTCCTAGTTTAGTCTTTTCTCATTATTTTAGGATTGTAAGTACTCATGTGATGGTTCTACGATGATCATGTGTATGTTTTATTAGGTTGGATGGTTGAGATTGTAAGTTGTTAATTTAGATCCAAGGGTTAGATTTCTATAAGCAGCTGGTGTTAGTGACTCCACTAGGACTGGACCGAACTGCCGGTCTTGGTCCGATCCGGTCCCCGGTCTCGAAAATTTGGGGACCGGGACTACCGGTCTGGTTCCCGGTTCCATATCAGGATCGGACCGGCCTGGATCATACACACCCCTAGGGTATCATCCGATAATATGGCTGGACAAGAAAAGAAGCATTCAAATTGTCATTGATATTCTTATTATACTTTCAAGTAAAAAAAGTCAAAACTTTCCCAGGACCTCAAATCTCTCAAAGTCAAGAGTTCTTCTTTTCTAGCCGGTACTTGCAGTTCTGACCATTTCAAAATTCAATTACAATCTGGCTGCCCGTTTTGGGCTTTATTAGCGTAATAATCTTTGAGTGATCGTGAGAATAATAATATATTATGAGCCACGAATTCTTAAAAGAGTGGACCCCACAATACTTTTTAATTAATTAATATTTATTTTTTTGGTCACCCAAAACAAGATTGTTAACCTTACAATCACTCAAAAATTATTAAACAATCAATTCTCTTTGCGAAAAGACATGTCCATAGTCCACTCCACTTGTCATTTCTTATGCAAGAACCGAGATTGCTTGAGCCAGGGGACTCTCCCATGCGAGATGTAAGTATTTGGGCGAGCTCTTCTTCGTGGATATATGTAAGACATCATTTAGTTCGATTGATTTAGGAGGGGGATGGCGGCTAAGTTAAGAAGATGAACCCTGATTTCCATTTATCGCAACTACTAAACTTATCGAGGTGTCTATTTGGCATTCCGATTTTATCCAGAGAAATGGAGGGTTTAACTTTTATTTTAAGGTGTTTGACGAGCACCTCGCGGCTGCAATGCCACGACAGCTATGACAGTTTATGTATGGATAATGTCAATATCTACGATATTTTGGGATAAGTGCACTGGAAATTCTAAAACTTGTCACGAAAGTGCAATTAAGTCCTAAAACTTATCACGAAAGTGCAATTGAGTCCTAAAAATTTTAAAAAGTACAATCAAGTCCTAAAACTTGTCACGAAAGTGCAATCGAGTCCTAAAACTTTCAAAAACTGCCGTCAATGGAAGGAGTTGATTGGACCAATTTGACAAGTTTTAGGATTTCATTGCACTTTTAAAATTTTTAGGACTCAATTGCACTTTGGTGATAAGCTTTAGAACTTAATTGCATTTTATGAAAGTTTCAGGACTCAACTGTACTTTCATGATAAGTTTTAGGACTTTCGATGCACTTATCCTTAACATTTTTGGGATATATTTATCAAGATGGATAAGTTCTGTGTTATATTGTATAAGCAGAACCCATGGACTGTTTAGAGCGCACTCAAGGCATAAAACGTGGGTATTATTGTAGGTCCTACCCCAGCCAATTTAATTGCCAAATCAAACCATAAAGTTTAAAAGAGAAGCCAACTATACAATTTCAAAATACTCTTTTCTTCTATTAACCCAAGACCAAGATCTCCATATCTTGATCCTTGTAATTAGTCAATAAACTATCCATTCTCACACCCCTAACCCACTTCTTCTCCCTTTCTTTTTTTTTTTGTGTGTCTTTTCTCCTTTGATCTTATCTCTTGAAGTTTATAACTGAAGCGGCCCCTTCTCGTATGGAGAGATCAGGTTCCCCGTGTAGACGCTACTATCATCATCGAATTTCGCACAACTTAATCTGTGAGCAATCACTGCGAAGCTCCTTTTTTTTTATGTTAAATGTGAGATCGACAGCGATGGACCGAGTCTAGAAAATAACTATAACAACAACTATTAGCATTAGTCTCATTTTATCTTGGGGCAATATGTATGGGTCCACATCCTCATCGCACTATTACAACACATAAAGGACCACACCTATTGATCTTTTTCTCCCATCCAAGTTTTAGACCTCCACGAGGAAAGAGCCACAACAATGGTTTCTGATGAGGAGAGCACTCAGGTCTGCGAGAGATGGGAGAGTGGCAGCCAAAAGATATATTATTCAATAAAGAAATGGGAGTGTGCATTCCACACGAAATACCACCAACTCCCAACTTCCCAACATCAAAATGCATTAAAAAGACTTTTGCTTTGTGGGTGAAGGTTCTGTCGATTGGGTCAGCTCCATTTGTTTTGTACGTGCTTTTGCCACTATGATCGGCCCCTCATCATCACCGGTTTGATTCTCTCATTATCTGTTCATGTCTTTGGAGGTCCAACCAAATGGGTTGCGTCCTTGTAGCTTTTTGGTGACTTCTGATCTTTTTGTAGGAATTTCAAGTGCTGAGATGACTTCTGTGCATGGGGAAGCCAAGATATGAGTTCGTTTTGTGTATCAAACTGAGTGTTGTAAAGTAGCTGCGGTCGATTCTAGACGTCGGAACTTCTCGGTGACGGAACTTAGGCGATGTGGAACATAGTTTGAGGGCAAGCAAGACGGCTGAAGGGTTGGAAGTATGGAGAGCGACGATCCTCTCGGGAAGTAAACAACCGAGAAAGGGGTTGTCCGAACGACACACGGGTTCATCCTCATTTTTCAAATTGCCACATCACATGGAAATTAGTCGGATGCTCAAAGAATTTTGGATCAGAAATGAAAAATGCGCCAATAAGCGGCCGCCACCAACAGCGGTTGTCTATGATCAGTGGAGATAGGAATGAGTAAAGCAGGGATGAGACGTTAATGCTTTCTTCACTACCGAATAAAGAATCATCGGTACCATACTTCTTGGAATTAACATTATTTTAGACGATGGTAGAGATGAAGGGAAGCATTTGGTCCGGTGCATTGAATGCACTCCATTCTTATATTATGTGATTTTTTACGCGAGACTCGTCAAATCTAAAAGTCAAGGATAAGTTAAGAACGTGGCTTCGAAATTTCATTCAAAGAGAAACACTATCACAAAAGCAATCACAATATGTACATATCATATTTCAAAAGAATCTATTGCACAAATCGCATTTGACGAACAAAGCTCTAAAAAGAACACAAACCCAAACCTTTTGCCTCTGTAAATGCTACCCTAAGGAGCAATACTTTATGGAAAATGCTGAGCTGACCATCGCCCACAAAAAGTTGACCGTTCCACCGTTAGTGTGTGGGGGATGGTCAGCTCAGCAGCTTCTCGAAATACATAAAAAGAATAAGAAGAAGCTCGAATACGAAATAACACAGCGCGCTTCGTTCGTATCATGACTCGATCAATTAATTGTCGGTGCCATTCACAAACATTGTATGCAATGAGAATGTGTTGTTTCGTAGGTGCTTGGTACAACATTATTCTTCACAATTGAGGCGATGCGCCCTCAAGGTCGTCCCGGGAGATGGACCGATCGTGGTGTGCGGAGGATGACCTGTACACCACCTCATTACTAAACGAACAATAAAAAGAAGACCGAGTTGGGAGAAACTCTATAGCATACACATCTCCTATGTCTTTTTAAAGACTTTCCTTCTCTTTCTCAGGGTCCGACATCCTTAGATGTTCAAAGCTGCTCTGTTGACTTGATAAGGTGAATTGAGTACATGAGTATGCTCACCACTTGTCACCCTGTGAATCCCATAGATCAAAAAAATTCTGAGACTTGAAAGTTTTATGGGATAGATTCATGATTTTAGGAGACTAAAAGGCAGTCCCTTATTCAAGACCTAGGAAGGGCCGTGTTTGTGGGACAACATATCTGTCTTACGTATTCATGAGCTTGTTCCATAACCCCTCCCCTTCATGGTACGAGAGCACGTGTCATGCACAAATGTGTCAAATGGGTGGGTTTGATTGGGTTTGGGTGGGTCATAAATGAGTTCGACCTAAATTCACCAATTTAACTCATATGGACCCATTTGCTTGTTATATAAATTGTATGACCCATACCCAACCTAACCAATAATAGGGGTGAGCATGGTCCGGGTGAGCGGTTCCCACCCTAGAGCCCGAAACCGCCCACTAAGGACAGATTCCGAAAAATTGAAACCGGAAACCACCCGTTGATTCTGTGGATCCAGCAGTTCGGTTCTCGAGTGGGTCTATGGAATAGGTTCCGCCAAGCAAATGAAGGCGACCGAGATCGAGAGAGGGAGGCGATGAATGGCCGAAGGCGTGGTCGTGAGTCGATGGGAGTTGAGAGTTGAGACCGTGAGTTGATGGGAGTCAAGGCCGTGAGTCGAGAGATGGAGATGGAGACGGAGAGACTGAGGTGAGAGTGAGAGTTTGAGACGAGATGAGCGAGTTTCAAATAAAAAATTTCTGATTTTTTATTTTTTAAAAGATTATATATGAAATAATTTATATTATATATTATCGATTTGGTCCAGTTTCCTTAGGAACTATCCATTCCGGGCGGTCCAAGTGGTTCCTGGTTCCTTTGCATACCCCTAACCCATATCCAACCCAAACTCACCCACATAGCTCACTAAAAAAACAAACAAGAAAAATCTGCAAAATAAACAAATTCAGGTTGCTCCAAGCTCAACCCAGCGGAAACAGGCCGGTCTTCGCGGCGGCGGAGTGGGTGAGGTTGAGGATTCTTCGACCACCGTTGGTGAAGCTCAACTCACTGATCTAGGGTGTTGACGTCGACACCGATAGTGAGGAGGTACTTGAGGCAGTCGATTGAAGATGAGTTAAAGACTCATTTTGACAGCTGTAGTCGTGCGTGTACACACACATGACTCTGAAGATTTGATAGAGTCTCATCTGCTTTTATTCAACTTTTGATCTTGTCGGGTCCTTGGGACACGCTATAGCTAAAGGAGCTCACGTGCTATTGGTAGACATTAGCTTATGGTGATTGACACGTAAATCTGATAGGGAGAATGCCTCGTTAGAAAAACAGAATGCACATGATCTCTCATATTCACGAAAACATTACATTCCTAAGTAGGTACCCTTCTTCACTGATTTGCTCCATCACAAACAGAAGATGAAGATACGACTTACTAGAGATAACCCGAACATGTTGACTCTCTGGATTGGCCCGTGTCGGCGTGTCGCTATTTCGAATCATCCTTAAATCGAGAGAATGTCAGGTGGGGTTCATGTCCCCCTACAGCAAGGAAAACAAAAGTGATGGAAAACTCCATGATATGACCGAGCGCATGCCTTTGAATTACGAACATCTGTTCTAGTGCAACACTTGAAAAATGGGAGGAGATAAGAGGATTTCAAAAGCCCACTTGAAAAACACCTCTTGAAGATAATAATAATAATAGTAAAACCACTTGAAAAATGGGGTACGGATTCCCAAAAACGACATATATATCATATATCACATGACACGAGCCATTGACATTAGATGGTTGTTTTTCCCTCTCCCCCCCTCCCCTTATATCTTTGTTGAAAAACCCAACCTAAAAACCTAAATTAATAGATGGAGGGATGCCACGTGTATGTAAAGAGCATATAAACTCTTTAGCCAAGGAATGTCGTGTTTTTCAACGTTCATTTTTTTTTTCCTCTCTTTTTGAGAGCTGGCTTGTGAGTCAGTGTGCTTTTTCTCCATGCATGTCGATAACATGTTTACAAAGAGAGAATGATGGTGGCAATGGCTACAAGGTGGGCTGCAGCGGTGTCCCTTCTTCGCTTCACAACAATTGAGGAGGGCCTTATGTCTAGGGGTGTCAACGGTACGATTCGGTTCGATTTTTTTAATTAACCGAACCGAACCGAATCGTTATGATGAATGGATGAACCGAACCGAATCGCGAACCGAACTGAATACGTACCGAACCGTATCGTACCGAATTTTCGGTTCGGTTCGATTTGGTTTTTCGGTTTTTCTCTTTCAATTTTTTTTTGGTCAAACATAAATTGAAAGTTCACAAACACCCGGTCTGGAGCATTTGAACGAAAGAGAAGCCATGGAAGAATCCATGACGAACCAAAGGCAAGACAGAGAGACTCTAGAAAATGTCACGGCTTCACTTGACCTTCCCTCTCCCTATGCACCGCCCTCTCCTCTGCAATCTCACTTCCAAGCTCCACCTCCACAGACCCACCATGTCCTTCTCTTCCTCTTCTTCGCTTTCACCTTCGACCTCAACGCCCAACCTCAAGGACGACCCCGTCCTCGACCATCGAAGCATCTCGCAGGTCCTCAAATACCACGACCATACCAAGCACTCCTTCACCAACTACGCGAGAGGCCCTCGCAGCCTCGACTGGGCGAACCAGCCCAACCCATTTCGCCGCTACATCTCCGTGCCGAAAATGGATGCGAACTTTCGTTGAAGGAGCCGAAGCAGTGGCAGAGTCGGCCATTGAGTGGATCGCGAGACGAGGAGTCGAGCACAGAGAGAAGAAAGGATGACGTGATACAACCTTCCCACTTCCCAGATCGCAAGTGAAAGTCGGATTCCAACTTTCGAAGCCTTAGGCTCGCGCGACCGCAACTTTTCTCGCTGGAAACGGATGTCCCAAGTTGAGATCCATCAAAAAACCAAAACCCCAGCCGAAGAAAAAAAACGCGAAAATTCATCGAATCTCCGCAAGACGAAGCACGCGAGGCGTTGATCTGGTTCACCTCTCCACAATGCTTCGCTTTCGCACGTCTAGATTTCCACAATTGCAGCCAAAATCGAATCAAAGAGAGACGATTAAGGTTTCATCATTCTTGGAGGCTATTTTGAGAGAGGGGTGAAAAAGAAGAGAGATATCGTAAATTGTTAAATTAATAAAATGGGCCTTAAATTAGAAAATGGGTCATTTTCAGTTCGGTTAACCAAATACCGAACCGAAGTATCCCGAACCGAAAAAAAAAAGAATGGTTTTTGTTGCATTATCTAAACCGAAAATTGTACCGAACCGAAATGCATGAATTTTCCGATTCGATTCAGTTCGGTTAACGGTTCGGTTCGGTTTTGACACCCTTACTTATGTCCGCCCCAAAGCAAATCTCTACGCTCCAATCCCGCCCCCATGAGGCATTTAGGTTTCACTGCCTTGCTTGTCTCGTAATTCTAGGAAAGGTACTTAAATTTAGAGCATCGTAGCTCGGGAAAAAGTAAGGAAATGTGATTGTCAAATAGCCCTTTAACTTAAAATGGATAATAAAGACTCGTGAAAATATTTAGAACTCAATTGGCATGATTAAAATAGTTATGACTGAATTGTCAAAAATGTAATAAGTTTATGACTTTTTGGATAATTTTTCTCCTGAACCGTGAGATATAAATTCAAACCCAATGCTTAACATAAATTACGAGTGCTCGACCAGGACGGGTCATGGGACCATTAACCCCGAGGCCCCGTCGGGGCAGATCAAATTGCCATCCCGGTTCCTGCTGCATGACACAATGCACAAGGCCCAATAGCAATTTTCCTCTCTCTGCTAGGAAAAGCGTCTGGCCCAATGACATCACACAGAAGCCCAGAAAAGGCCCAACCTCCGAACCTCCCCCACTTGCGCAAAAGCCCAATGGGCCAAAAGAGTAAAACGCTTCAGCATCGGCGCAGCCCCTCGGCTTCACAGAGTTCGGGTCATCTTTTGTGCACAGGCCCATTCCATTTTACGCTGTCGACGCAGCGATCGGAGAGGGTCTCGCACGACAACTCTCCCATCTGTCGGTAACAAACACTGTAAATCTACGGACAACCTCCAAAAGAGGAAACGATGGGGGCGAGAAATCAGGTCAACGTCTGCAATTATGACGCGAGTTAACCGAAGCGCACCATCGACAAAACCACGTCGAGGTCGCTGGCTTAATCGATTGGCGCGAGGAAAATTGAACCACACACCGGAAACGAACCTCCATTATCCCTTCCCAAGCGATGCGATTTGATTCGCCCGTCGCTCCGGATTTGCGATGCTGTTGCTTTCGGACGATTTTGGGAACCGCAGACACAAACCGATTGAGGAAGCCCTCGGATGTGACTTCGCAACCTGCGTTGATTTTTGCGCCGTTTGTTTAAGGATGGTGTCGGAAGGGCGGGGAATCTCCGGAGGAGAGGACCGTCACAGAGAGGGACCGAATCGAGTTGTATTAATCGATGGTTGTTGCGGATTTTTGGTAGATGGGACGGACTAGGTTTGTGAGATTGTTGGTTTTGCTTGGATTTTACTCTTTGCCCAGTAATTTGGCGAAAGGGTGCATCCAAAATGTTGTTTGACACATTGAAATCTTATTGGTTAAAATAATATATCAATCGACGGCTCCCGCTTTTATGAAACGGCGAAATTCCTTTGTGTCCACTTTACTCACGTCTATAAATATTTGGGATAAATGAATCAGAAGTCATAGTACTTAACATGAGAGTGCAATTAAGTTTTAAAACTTTTAAAAAGTACAATCAAATCCTAAAACTTATTTAAAAGTACAATTGAGTTATAAAATTTTCGAAAGCTGTAATCAAGTCCTTCCGTTGATTGAATTTTTTGAAATTTTTAAGACTCGATTGCACTTTCATTACAAGTTCTAGAACTTGACCGTACTTTTTGAAATTTTTAGGACTCAATTACGATTTTAGACAAATTTTATGACTTAATCGCACTTTTTGAAAGTTTTAAAACTTAATTACACTTCATGACAAGTTTTGGGACTCCCACCGCACTTGTCCATAAAATTTCTTCCTCGCTTGTGTCTTTATGAATTAGGGCTACTGTTGTTTCACCAGTTGTTTAAATTAAGTACAATGTACTTCGACCCGTCTCCTATGGTTTATAAGTTATATTACCGTTTGTTACGTGAAATATGAATAATTCGAAAAATAATTTTTTTTTTGAAAAAACGGTCATTTATATTGCTTGAAATAATTAGCCAATGTAAAATATTTCATCATCAATAATAATTTATATCTAAATATTTACGGCTGTAATAAAAAAATTTCATGCGATGTATGTGACTAGTTTAAATATTCATCATTGATCATAATTTATGTCTAATACTTTCGTGGGCGATAAAAAAAAAATACATCCGATATATGTGATTATTTTAGAAAAGTGTATATATTTTAATTTGAAATAAACGAATCCCCAAAGCAATTAGTCAAAGCAAGGAAGCTAGAAATAAAGAAAAAATAAAATGTATCAATCGTACAGTCTATTCACTTCATTATCACCGTCACCTTTTCTCGTTCATTTGTCAAAGTCCATCAAACCATCGTCTACGCCACACCCCTACACTTGGCCACCTAATCCCAAGTTAGTCCCCACTCTCCCTCTCTCTCTCTCTCTCTCTCTCTCTCTCTCTCTCCCGCCACCCAACCACCGCCACCAAATCCCCGGCGGACCCGCCTCCTCCGATGGCCACGCCGCCGCAGTTCTCCGCGAAGCCCCCGCTCATGGCGGCGGCGGCGGCGGCCATGGACATCATCGACCAGATGCCGGACACCCCGCAGCGCCACTCCTCGCACCACCGCCGGGCCCACTCCGACACCACCTTCCGCCTCGACGACCTCCTCCTCTTCGACGCCTCCGACCTCGACCTCTCTGCCCTCGACCTCCCCTCCTCCTCCTCCGCTGCCACCACCCCCACGCCGTCCGGCGGCGGCGCCGTTGCTGCTGCTGCTTCCATGGCAATCGACTCCGAGGACTCGTCCTCCAAGCCCTCGCCCCCGATCAACCACTTCCGGAGCCTCTCCGTCGACTCCGACTTCTTCGAAGGGCTGAGCTTGACCGGTGCTGGCGGTGGGGCCGGTGGCGACGAGAGATTTGGCGCCAAGACGGCTTCGGTGGCCTCCGAGAGGAAGGCGTTTCACAGGCACAGCAACTCGATGGACGGATCTTCCTCGGCGTCGTTCGAGCTCGACTCGTTGATGATGAGTGATGCTGCGAAGAAGGCCATGGCTCCTGACAGGTTGGCCGAGCTGGCCTTGATTGATCCTAAGAGAGCTAAAAGGTGTGCCTTTGGTGTGCTCTCCTTTCTGTTAGCCGTGTATTGAATTCGGTCTTTCAATGTATGAGCATATGCCCAATTATTTGCAATTTTCTGCGCTAAAGTTGCGGTTACATAATTCCCAATCTTAGGTTTCGGCCATATTTTGGTTTCTAATCATAGCATCTGAAGTTAGAAAACCCGGTAATTTGCATTCTTGCCCCTTCAACCTTTCTTCTGCGATTTTATTATGGCTGTTGGTGCCGTTGTGCTGCAATTGGTTGGAGAAAGCCGTATGAAGCGGAGTTAATTTTGAATGTTTGTTTCCTACAATCATTAACAGTCTAATTGAACTCTTCCTTAAGGTGAATCGAAAGCTTGTCAAGTTTTGGCGGAGAGTATTTAAATTTGGCACTTTTATGTTGTACTCAAGGGGGTTTATCTTGGTAAATTACTTTCTGAAAGTATCTCTTCCTTACTGGATTTATTCATGTTGAGTAGGATTCTTGCCAATCGGCAGTCTGCGGCACGTTCAAAGGAGAGGAAGATACGATACACAAGTGAGCTTGAGAGGAAGGTACAGACACTTCAGACAGAAGCAACCACGCTCTCCGCTCAGGTCACGCTGCTACAGGTATGGAGCTTGGCTTTGTGTTGTTGAGGTGGAGGGGAAAAAAGGGGTGCAGGGTTTATTTAACTCGGTGGCCTGGCTTCTTCTTAGTCAAATGCTATCATTGTTTCGGGACACCTGAATCTTCTCTATTAAATTGATTACATTCTACTAGAAGGTGAACAAAAGAACGATCCATGTAAAACTCTATAATGGAAGATTTAATGCTGAGAGCGCAAAAGAAGGATTAACTAAAGATGATAGAGCATGTCCAAGTAATGACACCGTAGCTTGAAATCATTATCATGTGGCTGTTTCTGGTCTGGAGGACTACTCTATTTTATAGTGACCCATTCATCTACGGGTTCATATTTATACCTTTAGTCAGGCTGGATTTTTGTTAGTAATTGAGAGGCGTTGAGATGAATTGCATTTTATCATTAGTTTTAAAGTTTTATATCTGAGCTAGTCAACAAAACTTCAAATGGAGTGCAACGGAATTTCTTGAAGCTAGTCTGGCAGATTCACTTTGTTC
The DNA here is from genome assembly GCA_029784005.1 of Lenwebbia sp. NSW1173648. Classification (NCBI taxonomy): domain Eukaryota; kingdom Viridiplantae; phylum Streptophyta; class Magnoliopsida; order Myrtales; family Myrtaceae; genus Lenwebbia; species Lenwebbia sp. NSW1173648. The sequence continues at coordinate 23,131,830 of JARCGZ010000009.1, read as the reverse complement.
CTGTGTTTTCTTGTAAGACTTCAGCTCTGTAATATAATCTCTTCTTTGATAATCAAAACCCATAGCAAGTAATAACATGTGCTATGAACATTTATTGGAGTAGATTGATTCTTCTAGGTGTATATGTTGAAAGTAGATATTTCCATATAATGGAGTAAAAGTTTAATTGATGAAACAGCATCTATGGCCAGAAAGAAAAGGGCGCAAAAGGTAAGGATGCTTCTACACGGAAGAGCAGAATATAGCTTTGGAATATTTATGGGTTTCACTTTATTCGATAGTTGCTTGAATAAGTACTCAGAAATGCGAGGTATAGCTACCTCAGAAAGTCCAGCATGATGCCTGAGTGGGTTAAAAATCGTAACTTTGGACCTGTCTGAACCAAAAGATTACACCTTTTCAACTATGATAGTTTCAAGCTTACCTTATCTCCATAAAAGTTTCCTCTTGATGGTGCCCATTCGTTCCCATACTCGCCTCTACTTTTTTATTTTTTATTTTTTATTTTTTTGCGTCTTAACTTTTTCGGTCATAATATGTGGGATGTAGTTCTATGCAAGCGAAGCAATGGAATTGAGAAAAAGTTAAGTGGAATCCAAATGTTGCAACCACCCCATTTAGTTCGTTACTTCTTTTATTTGGTTTGATCATGACTTTTTGCTAACGTTTTCATTTTGGCTTTGAACTGTATGTCATGTTGGCCAAAAACATAATAAAGAAACGTCCCAACACTAATATCAATCTTTTCTCTTCTTTCAAATGAAGAAAAGGTAACATCAGTTGTTACCACCAAACATCGATCACCTACTTGCCCTAATACCCTTGGATACCCACTAAGAATAACTTATCCTTTCACGATTCTTCAAAAAAGTGCAAGGCAGAAAGGGATAAACTAACAGCCAACCCAAAAAAGAAAAGATTGATATGCAAGATCTTGATGGCACTAGTCTAAGTGGTAATTATCATTCCCAAACAGGTATGATCCGAAGAGCCACGAACCAGTATTTTAACTTAAGGATGGCACATTAGTTGGCAATGCAAGTTGAAGCTCTAGTAACTCCCACTGCTGTACATGTGTTATTTAGATGTAACAGAAAAGAAATTCTTCATCCCACCAGGCAACTTAAAATATCTCATTTTTTAGCAAATAGGGGAATTTGATTGATGAATTAGTTGTTTGGCATGATGGTATCAAGAGACATAAGATGATTAGGTGGAGTATTTCCCCCAGGCTTAGATGGCATAAGTCCTAGTGGATATACTGTTCAGACTGCCTACTTTCCTGGTTTCCTGAAATTACTTGCAACTGTTCGGTCTGGTTGTCTTTGAGGAGGGTGAGCGTAGATATGAGGTATGGTATCCTCTTTGGGGAGGATGATGTAATTTATATAGCCTTATGAGATTGGTATTGTTTTTTCTAAAGATGAAATCTTGTCGGAGTTTTACTGCAAATATTGTAGCTCCTTTTCAAGTAGACTAAAAGTATGGCAACTCATTTTTTGTAATTTAAGTACTTCGTTATCTTGGCCCTTGTTATCATTTATGCTGTCTATTCTATTCTATGTTCTACACTGCTTCTTTTTGTAGCTTGGATAGAGTTTGCTACTTAAAGATCATGGACCTACCACTTTGGGTTCTGTGTCGTCCCAAATTTCGTCATTTTTCTCTTAACTGGATGTCAACCAGACCGGGGCTTGGCAACTGATTACTTATGCAGGGCTTCTTATTGGAATTAAGCGATAGTTTGGATGAATAAGAAGGGCGGGGCTTGTCCTCGTCTATTGTACCTGGTGGTGTAATGCTTGAGCTATCAGTTCATCTCATAAAAGGCATCACTAACGTTGAATCTGTTTTTCATTAGTCCTCGTGTATTCCTGACTCACTCCACTTAGGCCTTTATCCTGTTTAAACCTAACCCTGCACAAGTCTAACTGTAACCAGAGTTAATAATGTTTTGAAGAAGGCTAATGTGCTGGAACCTCATTTAATTTGATGCAGAGAGATACTACAGGGTTGACGACAGAAAATAAGGAACTCAAACTGAGGTTACAGGCTATGGACCAACAAGCCCAACTGCGAGATGGTATTTCCCCCTTTTACTCTGTACATAGTACCAAACATCTAGGTGTTGGATGTGCAGTTATGTATCTCTAAATAAAAAATAATATATTCCAAACTTAAGCAAAGGATAAGTGAAACCATCCTAGTTCGTTTAATCTTAATAGGCTGGCTAGCGATATAACAGCTCAATCAATGCATTTCTCATTATACAACTGATATAAATTAATCATTCGATTTTCTTGGAATTCCTAATTAACTAATTAGGTTCACAATTGTGCATGTCTCGTGTTTCAAGTTTCCATCTTGTACTTAGAACGCGGGTACTGAATGGCAGAGATTCCTGCTCAGAAGAGTGAAATAATGAAATTGCGCCACTGAAAGATCACCTCTTCAAAGAGCCTTTTTTTTTTCTTTTTTTTTTCCAGTTTTCTATAATTGCAAACTTAACACCCAAGTTAGAATAGGTACGATATATCAACTGAAGTTTGTAATTAATGGGTCCCATGAATTGCACGAGTTAAGCTTCTAGCAGGCATTCCCTCGACTCGTCCTTCATAAGTGACCATCCTTTAGGCCGGAGATAAGTTTACAATATTATACAGGGATTCTTCAGTGGCATCTGGTTATGAATTTATGATCTATCTTCTTTCTCCGGCTTTCGGGTGTGTTGCTTCGTAGTGTTTCCAATTCAATTGCTTTCTTCTTTCCCGGGCTTGTAGCTCTAAATGAAGCACTGAAGGAGGAAGTCCAACGGCTTAAAATAGCAGCAGGCCAGATTCCAGCAGGCAATGGCGCTCCTTTTGGAGGGCCAATCCCTCAATTTTCTGCTCACCAGCCACCATTGCATCAGTTTGGTGGTGGCCCGAACCGCCAGCAGCAGCATATGCGACAGTCTTCTACCAATGGGCAGACTCGCAATGGACAGCCCCGCCCGAGCTTTTTAGACTTCAACCACAGGATTCAGTGACATTGTAACTTGTAAGAACCTTTTAGACGGGTCTCGATTAGTAGGCGACTAAGTTTAACATATACGAGGTTGGGTTTCTCATATCTATGTATAGAATCGTGTAGTCGATGATGCAGTTGGTGGTGTGTTCTTGGGCTGTTGTTGCTGTAGGAGTAAATGGGTGGAAGGCGTGGCGATATAGAGCACTCATATTCGGGTCGAACCACGAATGGGCAGGCAAGAACCTCACCTAATGTTGTGATGATATAGCGATTACTGTCTGTTTTCAAATGCCATAGTTATTAATTATGTTTAGATCTGTGCTCCATCGAATGTGTCCTTTTCTCGAACTGGCCTCCTGGTTCATCCCGCTAGGTAACGAGTTCGGATCGAGACCTTGTTCCTCGGCAGCCCCATATGGATGGTTCCTCCATTTCAACTTCATTGAGATTACTTGTCTAGACCCGTGTGTTCGTGCATTTTCCTGCTGCTTCGCGGATGATGGGGGGTTGTAGCCATCAGGTATGACTCTCTTGGTTGGTGCAATCACTGAATTTGGGAAAGTTCTTTCCTGGAGTAGGGTCCCTGTATCGGGGTCCGCTTCAACCGCTAGCTACGAGGGCTCACGTGAGATCAACATAATCGGTGGCTGCGGCCGACAAGGTCGACTGGATCCGGCAGGAAGTCGTCCTAATCTTGATGTTACGGACGGTAAATGCGGATATCGTTCTCTGGCACAAAAGGGCAAGAAGCCCAATTCTAGAGCAGTGAGTGTAACAGACCGACCCGCGATAACCACTTATTCATAGGTGTTCCGGGTAAAATGTAAGCTCAGTACATCCCGGGTTTTGATTTTGGCGGATCTTACGTGCGATGCACGTGATTTAAAAGCTGATATGCATCGGGTTGGTTCACATGCAGTCGGTCGATGCACCTAAAGAATTTTTCCAGACTTAGTGATTTATGGAGCCAAGGTATGATCAAATAAAATAACCATGGGAATAAATTTGCTAATATGTCATGGTGAGGTGAGGCCAACTCATGATATATTAGGGATTATTTCATCTTGAAAAAAGAAAAAAAAAAGAATTTTGCAATTTTTAAAACTTTGAGGCGAAAAATTCACAAAAGAAGACAAATTCAATCTTCAGATTATATTTTAATTATGAACGACCTTGTCTTTTTCTATAAACTAAAAAGAAAAACGAAAATGCGCCTATGAGACCTCTGTAACTCTGAAAATCTCTCTCTCTCTCTCTCTCTCTCTCTCTGAGGGTCAGTCCAAGCGAGCGGCCGCCATGGACGACGACGAGGCCACGCCGCCGATCTACCTCCTCCCGGAGGACACCCTCCGCCAGATCTTCGCCTCCCTCCCCCTCCGCCAGATCATCATCTGCCGATCCCTCTCCAAATTCTTCCTCCAAACCCTCACTTCACCTTCCTTCCTCCGCCTCATCTCCCCCCTCTTCCCCCTCCGCCTCCTCGCCCTCCGCCCTCCCCACCACCACCACCACCATCACCACCACCACCACCTCCCCAGCCCCTCCTCCCCCTCCCTCCTCCACGCCTTCGACCCCCACGATAGCCTATGGCTCCGCTTCTCCCTCTCCTTCCTCCCCTTCCGCTCCCTCCACCCCGTCGCCTCCTCCCTCGGCCTCGTCTATCTCTGGGGCGACTCCGCTGACTCCCCCGACCCCGCCAAGTCCCTAGTCGCCTGCAACCCCCTGACCCGCCGCTTCTTCGTCCTCCCCCAGTTGGGCTCCGCCTGGTCCCGCCACGGCTCCGTCCTCGTTGACTCTGCCAACCGGGTCATGGTCCTCACCGAGCTCGCCGCCCTCTACTTCGCTGGCTCCGGCTCCGGATCCACCCGGTGGCTCAAGTTCTCCTCCAACCTGCCCTCCAAGCCCCGCAGCCCCGTCCTGGCCTCCGACGCTGTCTACGCGCTCTGCGACATTGGGTCTCCGTGGAGGAGCCAGTGGAAGCTGTTCTCTTGTTCGCTCAGGACTCTGAAGTCGGCGCACCACTGGATCAAGCAGGAGAAGCACGAGTGGGGTGACGTGTTTGACATTTTGAAGCGGCCACGCCTGGTGAAGGGCACTGAGAATAATATTCTGATGGTGGGCGGATTGAAGTCCTCGTTCGCGCTGAACGCGTCCTGCTCGACGATCTTGATACTGAAGTTGGATTTGGAGACGCTGGAGTGGGAAGAGGCGGGGCGGATGCCGGTGGAGATGTTCCAGTGCTTCGCAGAGTCAAGCAAGTTCAAGGTGTTCGGAGGCGGGAACAGGGTGTGCTTTTCGGGGAAAAGGGTCGGAAGATTGGCATTGTGGGATTGCTTTGACAAGAAAGCGGAGTGGAGATGGATAGATGGCATTCCGGCGCCCGGGGACGGTTTCTGTAGAGGGTTTGTGTTTGAGGCGGGGCTCACCGAGTTGCCTTGATCAATCAGTCTGTGATTGTGTACCGGTTTTGCATGTGAATGCTCATTTGAGGCCCATAAGGTTTGACAAACATGTGAAAAATAATCCTTGTTGTTGTTGTTGTTGTTATTGTTATTGTTGATAATGTTGTTGTATCAGTGGAATTTACTTGTCTTCTTGTTAAGTGCTTTGCCATTTCAATTGGAAAAAAGCTTGAATTGTAATGGGTCAGTTGACGAATTTCGATAAAACTCACTGACGAGCTATAGCTAATATACTTCTTGAGATTGTCCTTGTGAGCTTGGGTGTTTCTAGTCCCGGATGATGTGGGTGGCTTGGTGAGCCTAATGCAGTAGAATCTATGATATAAGCAGAAGATGGAACTAAGAAGAATGTGAGAAGGAGGAAAAAGGATGGATAGAGATGAGAATGTCTATCAAACTGTCCAAGTATTAGCAATCGGTGCTTTCTACTGTTTGTCATTAGTATAGCGGCGGTGATTATGACAAACTTGCAGGTGGAGTAAAGTATAGTGCAAAAATGGGAACCTGCATAATCTCTTCTTCCAGTTTGCTAAACAAGTGTAACCGGGTTATATGAAATAGCTCTACCAGGTAAACTCCCTATGTTGTTAACAACATGATGGCAGCACTGTTGGGCACCGATGAAGCAAATGTTGTGTTGCTCTTGATATTCAGTATTCTCTTATTTATTACTTGTGTTTTACTATCAGCCCTGCTCAGTCGATATTGAGAATTAGTGTCCTCTATCGCACTCGGTCCTTAATGAGAAATTATAAATAAAAATAAAAAGTATGACTTGAGTAAGTGGACCTTCCTGTTGCAACAATTGCACTCTTAAGCAGGAGGTGACAACGGTACAGCAGTATCGCCTAGTTTTTTTGGGTTTGGCATTGGCGTTTTTCCTCATGATTGGGCTGTATGTGGCTTCTTAGTTGCAAATCAAACCTTCTGATTGACTCCTCAGGACCTTTCCTCTCTCTCTCTCTCTCTCTCTCTCTCTCTCTCTCTCTGCAATGTTTTATCTCGAACCTGGGGGTTTTGAGGGATTGCTCTCAAATCCACCGGACAGGAGGAAAGTTGGTCAGTTGGAGCCTATACATATGAGATAACATAGGTTGCTACTCAGATCATTGAGCTGTGATTGCTTGATGTTACCATATGCACAATCTCAAGTATGTTTGGATGTCAAAATTGCTCCTTATTCGATGTAGTTTAGGATACTTTTATTTGGTGGGATACTTGAGAGAATATTTGTTGTGTAGGTTAACAAGTTGCACAATTCTCCCTAATATGCTTTTAGAACAATTTTTGGCTGATGGTTGGTCTTCTATGATGAGTTTTGTATAGCTATCTGACATTGTTATACTAAATGAGTCCCCTTAGTAAAAGGTGTCTTGACTGTTCAATTGTCCTTATAAATTAATGCATGATATGACTGAACTACTATCAGCTTATACTTCTTGGTGGCAGCATTGCTTCTCCCAACGAAGGGCCATTTCTAACCTGATTGTTGCCATTTGGGCGGGAAACTTGTTACTTCTGGGGAGATTATGTTGTACAGTTTTTCCCTGTAGTGAGATTAGAGCTCTTTGTTGCTACCCCCACTATTTAACTTCATCAGATAACTCCAGTGAAAATTAATCTTTTCCTGTTAATTCGAAAATTGGCATTTCTGCTTTACAGCTACCTTGTTCCTCATAAAATTTGTTCACTCCTATATATGCTTGCCACTTTTTTGAAAATTTGAGAATATGGAAGATAGGGATCACCGGGAATTGGATTGGATTGGATGGAATTACAATTTTATACATTTGTATAAACATGCTTCGCAATTGCGAATGAGTCGAGGGAAAAGGATCTATTTTACGAATTCTTGTTACATTCCCTGTCCGGTTGAAAGTGTTCTTCATTAGAAGGATGCGAATGAATTGTCATATAGGAAGTATGTTTTGGTTCACTTGAAAGTATTAATTTTTCGCGAAACAACAAGGCCTTCGTGGAAACACAAGTGTTCCTTTTAATATATCTCTATTATTCTTTTAGTAAAAAGAAAAGAAGGAAAAGGGACACAAGTGGAAGGAAAGGCAAGAACACCAAACTCCAATTTCCAACCAGCTGCTTGCTTAGAGAGCCAATGAGGCATGTGTTGGCAAGCAACAGTTAGTTCCCTTGGTTTGCTTTCCAACCAGATAAATCTAAACAATGAATTGGAAAAGTGGGATCCACCCATGTCAGCTGCCCTTCATAAGCAAACATATCCATGGTCTAAACTCTAAAGGCTATCGGTTCAATTGTTTTTCAGTCTCTTACCTGCATGGATAATTGCTCGTGAGATTGTTCATCTCAGGTTTAGGGAAAATCCACATTTTAAGCTATTACTAAGCTTTTATTCGCCCTAATTCCCGTTTTAATGGTAGTTCTCTACTTTCTAATTTTTGTCCTGTGAAAAGCTTCATGTTTCTGTTTTCCTTAGTATTTTTGGGGGCAAAGTTTCATTAGGAGCTTTCTCAAAATAAATTTAAAAAAACAAAAAACAAAATGTAGCTTTATTAGAGGGAAATAGTTACTGTTCTTTGCATATCTCCTTTGCTTGCTGTGAAAAGGAATGCAGATCGCTAGTTGACCATTTCTTACTATATTAGCTACTGGATCACTTCATTTGCTTTAGCTTGTCCATATGCGTGACATCCTCAAAGTCTGGAAAGGATTAACATGAGTCAAAACATTTTCCACTATTCTGGCATGCAACAGAGATTTTATAGGCAGAAAGAAAATTGTACATTTTTTATAAAAAAAAATGTTGTATTTTGTCGCAGTTGTTACTTCATCCCTATCGCCTTTGACATGTCTATCAGCCTCATTTGCAGTCCTAGCTATATGCTTTCGCCTGAAGTAGAATAGCCTCTCTGGTTACCTCACTCTAGAACCTTGGTCTCCCTTTGCGGTCTACCCTGTACCCTTTCCTATATGTCATGCTTGCAGAAAAGAATCAAATACATTATTTCTAATCTTCTTCTCTGGACAAGTCTTCCAATCTTCTATTCTTGCACAGTATGTTTAGTATTTGATTTGGCATAAAGGTCTTGCCCTTGTCATGAACTTCTCTTTACTGAGGTTTTGATGCATGTATTGGAACTTAAAAAGTCTCTGAAGGAGAAAGCTGGATTTGTACTTGCTTTTGAGAACAAAGAGGGGGTTGGATAAGGAGCACTTTGTTGTGTGCATTGCTAAATTAACAATGACATCTGGATGGAATAGAAATTTTAGAGTGAACAGAAATTTGAGAGCAGACGGCTTCATTTCAGGTAATGTTGTCCTCCCCTTATTCATTGGAGTCATTTTACTCAAGAGTGTTTTTCTCATTTGGGGAGCTAGTATGTGTTTCGTCTGGATAGCAGAGGTATCAGCTCACATTGTGCAGTGGCTAAGGAGATAGTGCTTGTTCCAATGCTTCACATTGAATCATTGAAACATTTATGTCATTGATGTGGACTGAATTTGAGATAACCCATCAGAACCTCAGGATGTTCAGATTCTCGAAAATCAGTTCTGATTCCTGATCTAATTGCTTTTACATTGCACATAATAAGGGTAGGCTTGCTTGGAACTTACTATTTGTTCCTACCCTTAGCGGGTTGGGAATGTTATGACGGTTGAAGGAAATAAAGCTCTTTCTGAGACCATCTAGTCAATTTGCTTAAAGTAGTCAGCTACAACATGGGATATCGAATGCATGCTTCGGACATTCTACCAATATTTCCTTCATCAGAAATGCTGGGGACTTAGCTATTAAATGCTGTCGGGCTCGGATTCAATAGGCAAAGAAGTGTGTTTATCCAGTTTGTTTTATTTGCCCTGCGGTTGAATTCTTTTGTCATTGTAGACTTTGACAGGGAGAAACTGTACAGTGTGCTGGGTATTGATATGAAATCTGGGTTATGTGGAGAGAGTCGGAAACAATCTGGGTTTTGCTGGCTGACATGTTTGTGTTGCCAAAGAATTGATAGATAAGCATACAGTTGAAGAATGATGTCACTCTGAAGACTGATTTGCGCGTTCCACCGGGCATTATATATCTCTTCTTCGTGCACGAGTTTTTTTTTTCACGAAGCGCTTAATTTGAATTCGGGATACCCTGTTGTTGTGCTTCTCCTCCATTTTGGAATTGGTCATCTTAGAGGAGGGTTTTTCTGAATCCGTGACTTCACCCTGTGTGTTTCTTCCGTTTTACACGCAGGATGGTCCTGGGTTACATCTTACATGATTAGCATTCTGCTTCTGTTCGACATGGTAATTTGCAGTAATAGTTCGGTTGTTGAGAATGAGAGAGAGCACGATTGAAGTGGGAACACAAGAAGTGCTGTTTCCCCACGATTATCGACATTTTTATGCAGGAATTCTAGAGTGAAGGATCAATCGAAGTGTGTTCTATTATTTCTTTGAGTGCAAAACGAGCACCAAATTGGCAGCTGACGTGACATGCATTGACGACCGATCTATGTTTTCATAAAAAAAAATGACTTCCTTTCTTGAAAATCAGAAATCATGTAATGTCCGAGCTTGGGTGCCCCGAGATCGGGGTGGAGATTAGGGGTGATCGGTTCCAGGATGGGTGGTTCCCACCCTAGAATCGAGAACTACCCGCTAGGGATCGATTTCGCAAAATGTGAACCGTGAACCACCTGCTTATTCCGTGGATTCACCTGAGAACCGAACCACCGGTCCGGTCCGGTTTTCGGTTGGATCCCGATTATGGTCCTCCGTTCGCTCCGATTCTCTGCTGCGGGCTCCGATTGCAGATTGACGAACGAGAAGGCGTGATCTCCGAACACCGAGGAAGAAACATCGATCGCGAGGTCTGATGTTCCGCCACCGGGCGCCGATGGTGATGCCGACGAATGGGTCTCGTTGGAAAAACACATCAGCATGTCTTTCGGACATGGGCTAGGAATGTTATGATCTGATGGAGGTTGGGTTGCTGTCGAGGGAGAGAGGCAGAGTGAATGGGAGAGGGCTTTTTGAGTAGTGGACTTGGGTTTTTTGAATATCCTGCATATGGCCCATGACTCCTGCAAAGCTCCCCCAAAACATAAAAATTTAATTAGCAAAAAACTGAGTCAAAATGCCATAAACCGACCTGAGTTTGCTAACTTCATCTACTAATGTATGGAGCGCTCGTGTCGGATTGGATTTTTCCTTTTTTTAGCCTACCTATAAAGGGATCGGTTCGGTTGGGCCGGTTGGATGGTTTCCACCCGAAATCGCGAATCGAACCGGTACCCGCCGGTTCCATCCAAAATCAACCGGTTGGGTACGGTCCGGTCCGGTTTGGGTGGATCATGGTTTTTTTGCTCACCCCTAGTGGAGATTGACGGAATAATGTGAGTTCTCTACGTGATAATTATTGTCGTTTGAAGCTTAACCGGTGACGTATGGTCATTTTTATTTCTATCTTTCCATATATAACCAAAGAATGGAAAAGATTTTTCAAGAGTCTCGGGGCCCAAAAGTGCATGATAAATACCGCCAAAGCCTAATACTGCAGACGAAAGCACTCCAAATACAAAATATGAAAATGTGTCTAGAACTTCCCCACCGGGACCTACCCCATCCTAGAGTAGCTAAGTGGGGATGGGGGAATATACTTTGGACCTGTTCCTATCTTTTGTCGATTTTTGGGAGTGCTGGTTATTATAAGATCTAGCTTCTACAAAATCAGTAAGAAGGCTGAATGTTGCAGTAAACCTTAAACATGTTTCTTGTTGGAAAGTGTGTATTTGGGTAAATTTTTGAATAGTGTTTGGGTTCTCTCATACTTCGACTTAACTCATCCACATTGCGGATACGCTTAGCACAAGCCATCGTTTGGTTTCTCGCATTTGCATCTCTCCCGATCTCGCCTAGTAGTAGTAGGTAGAGAGAGAGAGAGAGAGTGTGTGATATCTATGCACATTTGAGAAGTTTCATGGATTGGGTTTCGGGTACCTACGCAAGGGCGAATTCGACTGATGTTTCAAATGAGTACGAGTTGACTTTTGCCTTGTTAGAAAAGCAAGAGTTATTAGGTATTAACCAAAAGGGAAAAATATAAAAAAAGTCATAAATCTATTACACTTATATCAATTCAGCTCTAAACTTTTCAATTTCGCTAATTTGTCAATTGAGTCCATCCGGCTAATTTCAACCCGAAATTGCTGAAGTGAACATTGACCGTCCTAAGTGGCATGACTTATGCTAACGTATACATTTCTTTTCATAGTTTTTGTTTGTCTTCCTTTTTTTGTCTTTCTCTCTCTTTTTTGTGCTAGTGGCAATCGCCGTCCAGCGACCACATTCCATGGGCTAGGATGAGGTGCCTAGGCGATGCCCAGTGAGGCTGACCTTAGCTGGTGGACGGCGATCGGCCACTAGTCGAAAGAGATAAGAAAGAAAAAGAAAGAAAAAGAAAGAAAAGCAAAATTAAAACAAAATTATTTTAGAAAATGTCCACGTTAGTATTGGTTGTGCCACGTAGGATCGCTAGCATCCACGTTAGCGATTTTCAGCCTAAATTAGCTGGATTGACTCAATTGGTAAAATGTGAAAATATTTAAGACTAAAGTGGCACAATTGAATGTTTATGACTGAATTGACACAAATGCAATAAGTTTAAGACTTTTTTATATACTTTTCCTTAACAAAAGGTAAAAAAAAAATTGAACTTATTGAGTGATCGGAATTTGTCTCGTTAACCATTATATCTATTGTTATGTGTGAGTTATCGTTAAAATCGATTCGGTGAAATATCGGGAAAATTACCAAAACAGTCCTAAACATTTCTTTTTTGCCAATTCAATTCTAAACATTTTGCAATTATGCCAATTCAATTCATTTGGTTAGTTGTGTGATAAATTTTTAATAATAATTTAATAGTATTTTAATTTTTTAATGTATTTTCAAAAATTTTAATTAATGCCTTTTCTTCCTTCTTTGCTTCCTGTTTGTTTGTGGCTGGCGAGGATCACCAGAGCTTGCCAGTTGCTGGGCGAGGGTCGTGGCCCTCGCACATTGGGCAGGGCGCGCGAGGCCAAGGGTGAGGCTTCCTTGCGGAAGAGGTTAACCTCGGTCATGTCAGCGCCGACCAGCCAAATGAATTGAATTAGCACAGTTGCAAAAGGTTTATGACTTAATTGAAAAAAAAGTTTAAGATTAAATTGGTATAATTGCAATAAATTAAGGACTATTTTGGTAATTATTCCATGAAATATCTATTTGTAGCAATTGAAGCATATCGCTTAGCCTAATAATCACATTAGGACATTCAAGAAATCACCATCTCTCAAAAGTCGGGATTGGGCCACCTCTCCCTGTCACCCGACAGAAGAAATCATCTCCAAAAGGCCCAAATAAAGTAATCTCCAATCTCCCACTTTATTACATGTTCATCGAACCAGTCAATAAAGGAAAAAAAGTAAGTCCTAATTCAGTCCAAACCCTCATATAAAGGGTGGCCATTACCAAGTCTCGATTGGATCCGTATGCCACGTGTAAGGATGTCTTGAATTTTTTTTTTTGTTTGAATTAGACCTATCGGTGAGCGGACTTAGGAAAATCGTCTAATCAGTCCTAAATTTATTGTACGAATGCCAATAACATCTTAAACTTTTCAATTTTTCAATTGATTCATGAATCTTTACACAAAATTTCAATGTTCTGATTAATTTTTGCCGAAAATTACCGGCATGCTCCGTTTATTTGCCGGAAAATATCTTCCGAAAAAATATTTTCTTCATTTTCCAGCATTTGGGGGGCCAAAAAAGAGCGATCAAAGAAAATATTTTCCGATCAAAATGCTCTTTTGAAATTGAGGAAAATGATTTCTGGATTTCAGAAACGGAAATCATTTTGGCTGCTCCTTCCCTCGATGATTGCTCCCGTTCACCATCAACTCTCTCTCTCTCTCTCTAACACTCACCATATTTCTCTCTGCAAATCCATGGCAGAAACCCCAAAGAGGAAGCAAAACACTCGTTCGAAGCCAGCGAGCCCCCGAGCTCTGCCTCGTTCGAAACCGGCGAGCTCAAGCCTCGCTGGATCTGGCGAGGCGAGCCTCGGTCGAGGCCGTCGAGGCCGTCGAGGCTAGCCTCGAGCACACCAGATCCGGCTGGATCTAGTTTCGAGCTCGATTCTGGCTCGTAATCCGCTCGAGCTCGAGCTTGATTTTGGCTCGAGTTCGATTTCAGCTCCAACGACTGTCATCTTCTATCTCGGCCTTGCCAGATCCGCCGTCGAACCCTAGCGCAGCTGCAGAGACCTCGTAGCTGCCTCTGCCGAAATCGAGGATGCTCTCCCAGTCGGTCTTCCACCGGGGCTCGCTCTGGACCTCGCACGCAAGCTCTGGCGTCACCACGTGCTCCGAGCAGCTTGAGTCCGTGTGCAACCTGGGCACCGAGTCCGACGTGTCGAAGTGCACCAAGTCGCTTCGAGCGAGGCCGAGCTCGGGAGTCGCCGGGACCGGCTGAGCCTCGAGCTCGTCGGCCTGCGTCATGGCCGATGGCCGGGCCGAGGAAGGAAGAAGAAGGAGCGGAGGAAGGAAGAAAAGAAACAAGAAAAAGAAAAAGAAAAGAAAAAAGAAAAGAAAAAAATAAAATCTACAACTTTCGAATCTTATAAAAACAAATGAAAAATGAAAAGAAAGTAAAAAATAATTAAAAATTATTTTTAAAATTTTTTATGTGCGGCGCGAAATATTTTCATTACCAAACTGATGGTTTTCATATTTTAGCCAAATATAAAAAAATATCATTATTTTTTCAAAAAAACGTTTTCTGAAAAAATATTTTTCAAAAACTCTTCGGTTTTTAGCGAAACAAACATAGCCTAAGTTAGGCCCGCCGATCAAAGTGCCGGTCGAATTCGGATCCGATCACCACCGTTCCCTTACAAAGCGAGCACGGTGCCACGTCACCGGCAGCGACGTGAATAATTTCTCAGGAAGGAGCCAGCACAAAGCGAAATAGGGCCCAGAAGCGATCCACGTGGCGAAATCATGGCGCCCGACGTCACTTGAACATTGGGCAAAGCAGTCACCTTAGCATCTCCCTGACCCGAGATCCGCGTGAATCATGTAATGACTACGACTGGGATTAATGTTAATGTACGGAGTTGGCCTCGCGTCTCTCTCAATCAGTCAGCCCCGGGAAACAAAATCCACGCAATTACACCAAAAAATCAAGGGCATTACGGTCACTCCACGAAATTGAAGGGTTAAAAATGAAGATGAAAAAATTGATAAAAAAAACTTACACTACCGTCCTATTTACTCAAAACTTTCGTGTCTTAACAAACCTCAAACTTATACACATATGTCATATTTATTTCAATAATTTTCGTGTCACATAAATTCCAAACTGGTATGCCGGTACCATATTTACCTAAACTAATTTTTATGTTCGCGAAGAATCGAAAATTACCAAAAGCTCAGATTGAGAAATCTACTAGAATATGCTAATTTTTCTTTACGAGCTCTCTCAAATTTCGAAAATCAGCTATTGCGTCGCGAAAATTAGGGATAAATGTAATGTGAGTATATATTGGTATGTTTTATGTGACGTGAAGATTAATTAGGAGTAAATGCGACGAGGCGCGCACACACAAATCACGGATCAACTAAGCTCTCTCAGGGCTTGCTAAAAAAAAAGAAAGACGAATCTCACGCGGAATAAGATCTGATATTCATCGGGATTCCATGAGTATTCTAAAATTAGAAAGTTTGAAACGACATAAGTTTTTTTTCTTTGGAGATTGAATACGATTACTAACTCACGATCTGACATGTACAAAATGAAAACTCGATCTTGATTGCGTGACAATTCTTTTGAAAACCTTTCATTGGCTTCTCTTCGACAGAAGTTTTATTTCCTTAAGATGTATCCTAATTTTTGGCTGAATTCTTTCTACAACATATCGATTCAACCTCAGATCAAAAAGATATACGTCGGTTATATTTTCCTATCTTCAAAAAGTTTCAGAATTTATTGGTTTATTTAATATAAAAAGAAAAATCCAAAACCCTATCCACTCTCCACTTCCCTGCGAAAAGGGGGAGAATTTTTAATATTTAAAAAAAGAGAATGAATAAAAATAGGCCCGGTCTTCCCCGCTCCCTCCCTCCCTCTCTCTCTCTCGTTCGGAGAAATTTGATGCAGTAGTAGCTGAAACAGCAGTACAAATCGCTCTCTGCTCTAGGCTCGCCTCTGCTGCACTGTATCCATGGACGAAACTGCCCTCGGTTTCTCCACCGAACTCCCAACAACTCCCTCCTTGTCCTCCCAGATTCCATCAGCAGTCAAAGATCCTCTCCTCTGCTGATCGAGAACTCTCTCTCTCTCTCTACTCCTCGCGCTTTCTCTCTCTTCCCCCGCCCGCTTCCGCGGCGCTGATGGCGGAGGGAGGCTTCGCTTGACGCCTCGAGCTAGGCGCGGTTCTTTTGTCGGTTGATGGATTTGATCGAAGGAGTCGGAGAGAGCTCGTCACCGTCGAGGAGCTTCGTCGGGAGCCTGAGCGGGAACTTCGACGTGAGGAACGATGTGTACGCTCGGCTGGTGGAGACCGGCAATGAGGAGGCCGTGAGCAATCCGGAGTTCCGCGAGCTTCTGGAGGCTCACTTCAATAGATTGCCGTCTAGGTACTTCGGTCTGGCTCGTCGCGTTGGAATATGCATGTGCCTGTGTGTGCTTATTCCGTCTTCGTCCTTCTGATGGTGAATTTGAGGTCGTACAGAAAATGGAGCGTATGCGGAATTCAATTTCGTGGTTAGAATGGGAATTAGCTTGGGGATTGTTGGGATTTGGAGGGTTTTTGAGGGTCGCTTGCTGTTGGGTTTGATGCTTCTAGGCGAAGCATTTCAGTTCTAATTGACACGTACTGACACTGAACCTTGAACATATATGTATCGCTAATGCTCCAGTAGAACCTGCACTTCTGAAAAAGAAGGTGCTTAGAAATTAGCTTTAGCTTATAATGATTTAGCAGCAATAGAATACAGTTCATAGGCACAACTGTATTAAACCTAATGTTATGGTCACATGGCTGCTTTCAGTCGGATTAAAGGAAAATGGTATCTTCCTCGACATTCGTGCCTTATTACTTTCTTTACGTCCTAATGAACGACTCTACTAAGCAAACACCAGTGAATATCAAGAATCAAAATTTGGTTCTTGAATTGCTAAAATAGTGGACCTATCCATACATTGATGGTGGGATTTGTTATGCTAGTGAAATTGAAAAGAACCTGTTCGTAGTTTTCTTTGCATAGATGGGGAAAAGTAATCTATTAATTTTTGTTGTAATCAGCTCTTGCAAATATGCAGGAAAGGCACTGTAATAGTTTGAAAATACCTTACTTGTCAATAAAAGCGCCTCAACCTGAGGCTTACTTTGCTTCCTCTTATGGCAATATTCCAATAACTAGGAAAGTAGCGCTCTCAGTTGCAAACTGTAAGATCCCTTTGTGGTCAGTAACTTGGTTTACTAAAAAGAAAATGGTGTCTAGTAAGTATGCATGAAGTATCTGAGCAAAGGAGACAGTCTTGTTGAAATAGAAGTCATTAACTCAATATGAAATTTAGCGAAAAAACAAAGAAACTTCTCTCTCTCTCTCTCGCTCTCTCTGTCTCTCTTCCTTTTAGATTTGAACAGTAGAAATTCTTCAACCTGTATGGAAATATTACTTGCTTCCGAAGGTTCTTCTTCCTTCTTTTCAGCGAAAGGCTCCACATTACAAACAGGGCTATGTTTTTGCCGTTCTTTGTCAAGTGTTCATTGCAATCCTTAAACTGTAACTAATAGCCGGCTTGCGTTGATGGTGATAAGCTTATTGGTTCTTATGCTCTTATATTTGACAGTTATTTGCTTGATGTCAATATGGATAGAGTGAAGGATGTTTTGTTGCATCAGAAACTTCTTATACAGGCCAAAGAGCCAGGCAAGCGTCCTGTTTTCCATGTTCGTTTCTTGGAGGTACTTCATTCTAGCCATCCCAACTTCCTGTCCCATTCTTTTCCTTTCCTCGTTTTCCTTGGTAAAAACATACTCTCTGTGCGCGTGCATGCGACGTTGGGGTAAGGGAGTGTTGGAATAGGGGTTCCTTCTATGAGCATTAAGATAGAGTATGGATGGCCAAAGAAGTTCTCAGCATATGAAATGTCATCAGATAGTTGTTAATTGGGTGGCCAAATAAGTTCTAGGCATAGCCATGTAATTTTAATACACTACCTGGATATTGGACTAAGTTGCAAGAGGTGAATTCAGATGACCTTGTTGAAGGTGACATAATTGATTTTCACTTGTTGTCTGGTCTTTCATGAACTCGGTCAAGAAACTTGAATTGAATTAATTGTATTCAATTGAATTGGGTGAATTGAGTTATCAGCCTATATAGGTGTCATGCAACTTACTCAAGTCACTGACTATTAGTGATCAATGCTGTTGACTCTAAATTTTCTGTGTGGTTAAAACTTTAATTTTTGGCACATTTACCTGTTTGAGGACTGTATTGCTGATGCCTACAAGAATTTGGAAAAAATCGTGTGCCTGTAAACAATCTAATTTGCCTGATCCTTGATTAAATTTGATTTCTTTGTTTATCTGAGATGATTTTTCGTGTCTGTATCTTCTTGTTGATTTGGTAGAACATAACTGTCAAGGCCGATGGCAATGATGATTTACAGTTGACAAGTACTTCAAAAGGACCATGTTATGATGAAGACAATGCGGCCATTTTGCCATCAGAGAATAAGTATTCTACCTTTCCTTCTCAGCTTCAATTGGTTGGAGTTGTCATTGCTGATACCCATAGTTTTCTATTGGTCGTAATGGTCAAGAATTTCATCATGATAACGGGATAATATTGTTCTCTGTTTTGTTTTTCTCCAAATACATTACAATAGCAGCAATGGTGATGTTGCGAATGAATTTGAGCCTTGCTCTAAGCTTGAGAACCTGAATTTGGATGTTAGAAAGATCTCCAATGACGTGCATGGAATATATCCTCCGGAGACAAACTCGAAATGGTAATTAACTTCAGAGGTTGTCTTCGCCGTTCTGCTTCCACAGCATCTGCATTTTCATCAGATTAACTTAACCATGTGTGATAGGTCTAGTGACCCTGCTATTGCTTTGAACATTAAATGATTCTGGCAAATTCTTGCATTAAGTTGTAATGAAAGACGAAGGAGAAAAGAGTTTCCAATAAATTGTTTGTCATCCCCTCCAATATTTTGTTTAAAATGGCTATATAAGATGGTTAAATGCTGGGACCAATGTCAGAAGTCTGTTAGTGAAGTCAATAACTAGAATGACTAGAGAGTTCACTTTCCATCATAAAATGCCTGGCTTAATGGGATGCAGGTAATATTCATCTCATGATGGTTCAATGTTTTGTCTTGTTGCATCTATTACTACATCTTGAGACTTGATCATCCTCTGTAACAAGATGTCCTCCTGTTTTCTGATTTATAAATCCCTTCTTTCATTTTTTATACTCACAGTTCTCTATTACCAGGACTCGGTATTTTCCTCTCTTATTGTTGTTTTTGCTTGTTCTTGAGTTCCATCCTAGCAATTAAACTAGCTTGCTGGAAACTCATCGCATCAAAATCAACAAACCATCTTCCCTCTTCTACAGAGCTACAGCATTCGACATGCTTAAGTTTCTCAGCTCGATAAATTAGTCAGAAATGACCTTGGTTGATGGACTAGATCCGGACACTAGACAATTGTCATAGCCTGCCTCTTCTTGCACATGAAATTTGCTGATATCCCCGCGGTGTTGTTAAGGAAACCAATATGTATTACTGGCAGCCTCTAGCTTCCGTTCTCTTACAATTGTTTTCCCAGTGTTTACTGGATATTTCTGTATGATGATGCAACAATCACTGTAATCAATACAAGATGTCTTATAATTTTTGCAATATATTGCAGGCAAGAGATATCTAATATTCCCACTCACGAAGTGATATTTTCTACAGTCGATAAACCAAAGCTTCTTAGTCAGGTATTATTTGACAAAGTTATTTTTTCAATTGGTTCTAATGAAATAGAAGTTTGTTAGATGGGGTTCGTTAACGTCTGTATTTGTTACACACTTTAATACTTTTCTGTTTACTCTTTCTTTTTGGTGTTATTCGTAAGGATGTCCCTACACTTCTCAGAATTGGAGCCATTGTAACGCGAACCTGCAGCCCTTCTTTGCCCAAAAACCTACTCTCGCTCTTACTCTTGCTCTCACTTTCGCTCTCGCCCACACACTGATTGTTGAATTTCTCATTTGTTGCTTTCTTTGCTTTGTATACTTCCTGTATACTGCATCCCTCTCCCTCTCTCCTTTTTTCTCCATGTACCTTCTCCCCCTCTCCTCTCTGTAGGCCTCTTGGAAGATACCAAAAGTAAGTGCTAATCCAAGACCAGAGTAATATTTGAAGGGCGTTCTCTGATCAAATGTAAGGGAAATGGAAAAAAAGACATTGATGCAACGAAATAAAGTGGGTATTAACATTGTAAAAAACATATCTATGGCTTAAAGAATCTTCAGGGTATCCAAAACTATACCAAACCCCCCAAAACATACTACATACTGCTCTTAGGAGGACGTGAAATAAAATCAAGCAAGCTGCGATCCCTACCTTCAAAAATTTGTTCCGGAATGAATCTTGTGATAGAGAAAGGGGCAGTCCAGTTTTCTCTCCTCGAGGACATGCGTCAGTCTTTAAAGCCTGCCTGCAGTATGTTCTTGTGGAGCACAAGCCAGTATCATATTTTTACGAAAAAGAGTCGGTTGACCATGAATAATCGTGAATATGCCCAATGTGTGAATAATAAGTAATAGGACCCTCTCTACTAACCGCTTTTCATTACTTTTCCCTTGCAGCTTTCTGCTTTGCTCTCTGATATAGGACTTAACATCCGGGAAGCGCATGTGTTCTCCACCACTGATGGCTACTCCTTGGATGTGTTTGTCGTGGACGGATGGTACTCTGAGGTACCTTTAATTACTTCCAATATACTAGAAGTATTCAGAATTTTACTTTCATTTTCATTTGTGAAAATTGGAAACAATCTTTGAAGGAAAACAAGGGAAAAGGTTTCCACTTTCAGAAACTATGGTAGTGAAGGTTATTTTTTATTTGCTTAAATGCAAACAAGGTATGCCTTGAAGCTTTAGCTGAAGCTCAAGGGGGGGGGGGGCTAACTGTTCTTGGTTTAATTGAAGTTCGTTGAAGATCTTGAAGCGTAAAGGATAAGGTGAATGTTTATGAATTATCAATTCCATCAGATTAGCAATCAGTAGATTTGGTCGAAAGATTATTTAGCTCTTTTGACAAATAGTGAGGTAGCTGCTGTAGAAGGGAGGATAGGCATGTCATTAGTAGATTTGAAGATGCACTTAAGAGAAGATTTGAAGATGTATTGGATGTCACTTTAATGTTTTGGATAGAAGATTTGAAGATGCACGTAAGAGAGACCAATCTAGAACATAGGCCGTGGAAGAATATGTTGTTATTTGTAGAGGTTATTCCTAATTGGAGTAGCAACTATTACTAGAGTATCAATTTGTAGGTCTTCAGAATATATGTAAGTGATATTCCAAGATAAGCTCTTTGAAGTTATGACTATGATTTCAAATAATCAGATAGCATACATTTTTCTTTTTCGGAAATAAGGAAAGAATGACTTATTACATTTTATAAGGTTTAAAATTTGTCATTAACTATTGGGAGATTTAATTTCTCGATAAAATAATTTCATGGGAATTTAATTCCTTAGTGTAGTTCAACCTATCACAATAAACATCCGAAATTCTTAAAGTTATTGAACTCTATGATTCTGGAGTAAATCTCTATAAAGATGCATTTTTAAATTGATTTATCAAGGTTATCGTTCAGAAATAGTATATCTAGGAGTTAGAGCATTGACATGAAAGTTTCGGAGAAAGGAGTCTGTAGTTATGAGAAATTAAGTATCTTTGGGGTAGTCTTATAATTCTTTTGGAGGGGGACCGGGAGTGAGAGAAGTAGCTTCAACATATCATGGAATTCTTTTTCATCTGATATGGGGCCACTGGGACGTGGAGAAGTTTGGGAGGCCAAGCACTGTCTCCTCCACACTCATTCCTACACATAAGTTGGTCACAACTTCAATTGTCGTTGATATGAGATGCAAGATGGCTGTGCTTTTTCCTGAGGAACTCCTGTTTCTTAAGGGGCATTGTCCTTATATCATCTATGGCAGGGATCCATAGTTAAAAAGTTGACTTTGCAATGTTGTGGTCAGGATACAGAAGGTTTGAATGCAGCAATGGTAAAAGCTATTGCTAGAAACAAGGTAAACACCAGTTTGTTGCAACCCCCTTGTGCATTTTGCTTTCTTAAATAGATGTACATACAGAGGAAGTTGTATACGAAAGAAAGGGTCTGATGGCCAGTGATAATTGCTTTCCTTTCACAAATATAGTTGTGAAATAGTCTCTTTGATGTTGCTCCTCATGAAAGTAGTGTAAAATTGGCATGCATATTTATGTCATTATTAGTACGTGTCATGCTATATCATGCTTTCCTAATCCCCGGAGATCTACTAGTGAAGATTTACTTTATATTGCCAGAATAAACTCTTCTCGTCTGATAGAAATTGAGTAAAAAGACTTGGAAACTTTGACATTTTCTTGTTCCCTTTGTTTATCTAGACAATGAGTAGCAAGTTCCTGATCTCAAGGAACAACTGGTTGGACTTTTAAGGATTGTCATTAGTGTTGTGATTATGAAGTAAAGTTCTTTGATGCACTATGGCATTAAACAATTCTCTTGCTGTACCTCCTATTAACTAATTTGAGTCCATATACATTCTATTCAGACGCAATAGAGCAGCTCTTCGCTAAAATCAGTCTTTGGCTGCATAGTGCCAGATATAAATATGCTACTAATGTCAATTACGGTGGCCATGTTAGGACAATAGGAACGTTGTACTATGTCGGGTTAATAGATTAAAGGCTAATGTCCTCTTCTGTATTAAGCGTTCATCATATTGAAAATCAGCATGTTTGGCCTTTCTATCTTCAATCTTCAAAATAATATCTTGATTGTTGGAAGAAAATATTTTCTTTTTGAAACATATATTTTGACTGATATAGACATCTTTATCCTGATGATTGATCAAGACTCTATCACTTACTCTTGTTTCACTGCGCGGTAATTTTGCTACTATTTGAGACTCACTTCATACTTGTCTAAATTCACTCTTCTCCAACCATATTTTTACTGGTCCATAAAACTCTACAATTGTCGGCCAATACATGTCACTATATGTGTTATTTATGATTGTTATGATGAATTTTATAAGTTCATTAGCATATTGATATGTAGTCTCTGTAAAAGATACACCAGTATGCAGTAGAATCAGTTAAAATTTGCTGTTATCTAGTATTTTTAAGATCTGTAGATGTAATGCTATACTGGACATCCATTTTCTTGTGTGTGATATCCGGGACAAAGAATGATATCTCCGATGGTTGTCACATGTTATTATTTATGTGGTTCTACATGTTGCTTCACAACAGGGAGAATTTGAAAGTTGAATGACCATCCTTTTTCAATTTCAGGAATCATGGTCGGGTTCATCACATTCTAATTCAGCTGTAGAAAAAGCTTTAGCAGCACATGCCAAGTCTGCTGACGGCGAAATAGATAGGAGATTACTCAAGATAGGGGAGAGAATTGGTTCTGGCTCTTGTGGAGATTTGTGAGTTTAGCTTTAGTTATTTCAACCTACCATTATGAGTTACAGATACTTGCCCTTTCAGTTGCTCTTGCTTATGCTTTTATTTCTTTTCTTCTCCCTTCATGAAGGCATCGAGGAGATTATCTTGGCCAAGATGTTGCAGTTAAAATCCTTAAGTCCGAGCAGTTAAATGATACTTTGCAGGATGAGTTTGCTCAAGAAGTGGCAATCCTAAGGTAAGCTGATTTTGGGGTATCCATTTAATATAGAAGAGTTCCTTTTGCCTCTCCCATCTGGTATATTGGTAAAGATGATGCACAAATCATCTATATTTGTATTATCGTAAGTTCGTATGCACATATTGGTTTGTCCTAAATTATTACTTGGTCAACCTATATGTTCCATCTGACCAAAAAAAGAAAGCTATATGTTCCCATTGGCCATCTACTACATAATAAATTACTTTGAAGTGAAAGAAGATGTGCGATAGTGAGGTTCAAGGTAAAAGTAAGTTAGATATTGATGCATAGATCTAGCCACACTTCCAGTTGTTAAAATTAAGGGTGTGCTTGATTACCACATTACGTGCTGAAAATTAAACTTTTCAGCACTTAATGTGGCTAAGTCCGTTTATTAACTTCTAGGGACACAAGTTAATTGATTGTTTGAAGTCGAAAATCACTTCATGCAGTAAGGAAGGAAGGAGTTACTTAATTGGTCACGTGATAAATTTTATTTAGTAGAAATTAAAGTCTTTCTAGTTATATTGTCTAAACCTTCCAACTGCTCACTATTTCGTATTCGGTCAAAAACTAATAAAATATAGTGTTTAATCTTCATCTATTATCAAACAACTTTTTATTTTCATTTCAACATTTAAAACTTCAGTACCTTTCAGCACTTATTTTTCAGTTTTATCAACTGAGCCCTAAGATTTTTTTTTTACCAGCGGTGGATGCTGATGTGTTATTATGTGTTCTAGAATCGGATTGTAAGGCTCAAAGTTGCTGCTCAATGACTTGGTGATATTGCTGTGCCAGATTATCTTATACGATTCTGTTTCCTTTTAACTTTGTCACATTGATTGGCTGCATTGTCAGTACTAAATCATGTTCTTTTTTGGGGTTATGTGGCATGACTGCAGGCAGGTTCAGCACAAAAATATTGTTCGCTTTATTGGTGCATGTACCAAGCCTCCTCACTTCTGTATTGTAACTGGTATGGGAATTGATTTAGTTTCTTCAGGTTCTTTATAGTGAACATTCAGATATGTTATGTTTACTCTGTCAGGTTGATGTTACTGCTTTCCCTTATTATGATTCGAGAAATCCCATTGTTTTGCTCCTTTCCTGCAGAGTATATGCCTGGAGGGAGTCTGTACAGCTACTTGCACAAGAATCATAATGTCTTAAAGCTCCCTCAGTTGCTAAAATTTGCAATTGATGTCTGTGAAGGCATGGAATATCTGCATAAAAGCAATATAATTCATAGGGACTTGAAGACAGCAAATTTGCTAATGGACAACCATAATGTAAGTACCACAAAATTATTTACTAGCTTGGTCAGCGATATGGTCAGCTACTCAAGTGACAGTGATCATTCCAGTCCTTTTCATAAATTTATTCTATTGAATTGTGAATGAAATCGAGTCATTATGTATGGATAGAGTTATACTTCTAGAGTAATATGAGTTCTATACCATACTGTTTCCCTTTTGTCTCTGGCGCTAGTTTATTGGTTCTGTTATTCTCCATACATAACTTTAAGAGGCATTCCTGTTACCATTTAAACCCATCATATTATTATCTGATACCACATTTGAAATTATTTCTTTTGGATATAAAAATAGCAATCAAGCACCGGTTTTCGCAAATACGCATCAGTGACACCCGAGAGTGGTGTTGCAAATTGTGATTTCTGTTGGCAAGTTGTGATTATTATGCCAGAAAATTCTTTAATTGACGATGAACTGGAGATAGCAGATTTGCTTGCGTTTTTAGCATATCTAGTCTTGTAATAGACAGTTTACTAGAATGGTGATTTTCTCTCGTGTGCAATCAATCTTGTCGACATGATTTACATAGATGGTTCTCATTCGCTCCATCTTTAGCAAAGCCTAAACGAGTCCAACCAGAGAGAGCCTCCACATTAGCGTTTTCTGTTTGTTTATTTGCTTGATGATCCACTTCGGGAAGCTGACTAGCTGTCTTCATTTGTTGGGTTTCTCACTGTGATGAGCGCCTTCTGCTTGGGAATCTATCCCAAAGGGTTTAGGTTAATGGGGGATGGAATCGTGAATATTATTTATCTCATGACTTTATGTGGTTGTCCCACAATTTCTGGTTGGAGGCTTTATATTGACGGTCTCTTCTTTTTGCCCTTGTGTGTGTGAGTTTTTCTTGTTTATTTTTTTAGTGGGGGTGGGGGTGGGGAGTTGGAGGGTTTAGCACTATTTACTTGATGTTTGAGAGATTTTGTTTGGTCTTCTGGTACTTTCTGTCAAATAGGTAAATAATGCGAAGGAATCCAACGTGCTCTTTGTTTGCAAGGTTGTTAAAGTTGCTGATTTTGGTGTCGCTCGATTTCAAAGCCAAGGTGGAGTGATGACTGCAGAAACAGGAACTTACCGGTGGATGGCTCCTGAGGTTTGACATTGCCAATATTCATCTGTGCTTTGTGGTGATAAGTTGGTTGAAGTTTATAATGACAAAAATGGCCAAATCGACCGTGCTCTTGAAAGTTTTTTTAACGAAACCTCAATTTCTTGACTGATATTAGTAGGCAGGTCTTTTGTTGTGATCTGTATCTTGTAAATCAGATCAAACTGGCCTCATCAGGAGGAATTAAAAGATTGCCAGAAATATCTAGTGTATCAAATAAACAGTTCAAACAAATTACTAGAAGAGAAGACCCGGTGGCTCAGTTCACCAAGTTTGGATAAATACCCTAATATAGGGTGAAGAACTACGTGTACCCAGTGAATACTTTATTTGACAAACGTGACCAATGATATGAAGCTTAGAATGTGCTCCAATGCATCTTATCTGCCTCCTCCATGTCATAAACCATCAACCACACAATGAGAAACGAAGTTTAGAATGTGGTCCATTACCATCTTACTTGCATCCATGCTGGACTGATATCTGATTTTCTACATTCTTTTTCGCGGCCAGGTTATAAACCATCAACCATATAATGAGAAAGCAGATGTCTTCAGTTTTGCTGTTGTACTTTGGGAATTGATAACAGCCAAGGTATGGATCAACCTAAGATGCAACTTGTGCTCCCTTGCTTCAGAAATGCAAATTCATTGGTCAATGATATTGTGCTCCCCAATCGTTCAGATTCCTTATGAAAACATGACTCCACTTCAAGCTGCTCTCGGAGTGAGACAAGTATGTATTGAAACATGAAAACATACAGGTGTCTCTTGATATTGACCAAACGATTCGTAACATCTATATACATTTCTCGCATTTTTAAGGGACTGCGTCCGGAACTTCCTGAGAATGCACACCCCAAACTGGTCGAGGTGATGCAAAGATGTTGGGAGGCAGAACCAGGCAAAAGACCTGCTTTTTGTGAGATAACCGTTGAATTGGAACATCTTCTTCAGGAAGTCCAGGTAGCCATTTTGCACTTCAATTCATTTTGTGTTTGCTCTCTCTCTCTCTCTCTCTCTCTCTCTCGCGATTAATCTGAGTATTTCGCAGGAACACCCTGAAGTAGCGAATGGAAAGTGAATAGTATCACACGTGATTATGTACCGGATTTGCACAGTAAATGGCTGAGAATCCTCCTTTTTCCGCCCAATAGTTATACAGGTTACCTTGTACAATAGAGAGAGTGAGAGTGAGAGTGGCATGAGTAAATACAGAAGGTAGAAATACCAGAGTTATAGTGACTGCTTTTCCGACTGACCTAGGGCAACGCGGGTTGTAAACATTTGATGTCGCCTGCATTAATATAATTAAAGGGGTTTCTGTTTTTTGGGGAGAAAAATGAAGTGGGGTGCTTCGGTACCTATGCGTGGAATGGGATGTTCTTCGATTTTGGATAGCTCAATGTATTATCAGGTATTAAGATTCACTTATATGTATTTGATCAATTTCGGCTCCCGAGGTCTTGAAATTTTTCTAGATGCATTTGTAGGTCACATGTATGTGTTCTCAAAGGGTTTACTGTATATCCCTCTTTATCTTAAAGTAGAAGGTTCTAATCCTGATATTTATCCTATTTTGGTTTTCAAAAGCCTATAGTTTGTCTTCTGTCAAGTATCAAGGCTGAAGTGTGCTGATCATTCTTTTCTCGTGTGTGCTCGAGTCTAGGTGTCTTGTAGAGCCATGCAGTGATAAGAAAGATCCAAGAAGAAATTGTCGCGGCCTGGCAAAAGTTGTAATGATCCATCTTTCTTTGGTTTCTTTGGCAAGGAGAATTTAGAGGTGCGCCACTCCTCAAGGGGATAATTGTCCAAAAAGTTCTAAACCTTTTGACAATTTGTCAATTCAGTCTTGAATCTTTCAATTGTGTTAATTTAGTATTAAAATTTTTGACGATTTTTTAATTCAGTCTTAAACATTTTAGTTATGTCAATTTAGTCTTAAATCTTTTGACGATTTGCCAATTTAATCATAAACCTATTATTTGGATAATTAGTCAAAACAAATACATTGACAAATTGTTAAGTTGGCAAATCGTCAAAAGATTTAGCACTAAATATGTAAAATTAAAAAATTTAGGATTGAATTGATCGTCGTAGAATAGGTTTACGATTTTTTAGACAATTTTCTCGTCACTCGAGAGGGTAAAGAGCTCGACCCAACTCTCCTCATGCAAATTCAAATCACTCTCATCCCTTCTTCTTTTATTCTCTTTTCTTTTGGATCGGACCATTCTTACTTGGGTACTTTTTCGTCGGTATGACTTGAAGAGATGGATCGAGGGTGTCCCTAATCAAAGGGTAGGGCTGGATCTTGTCGGAGCCTTGAAGAGATGTCCGGTCACGAGAAAGACCGTTTTCATCACGCACAAAAGACATGTTGGAGCATAGCATGACCTGTTTCGAGTTTTAACTTCAATTCATCCCGAGTAAATTTTACCCCATTATCTTGCATTTAAAGAAGAATTGGTGTAATTTGCTTCAACAATCACGTAACGGTACCGTGCGCTATGTTGTGGTCAACCAATGCCGCGTTTGGAGTTGGACAAACTACTGTCTGATTATTAAAAGCAAAAGTCAAACTGCCAAAGGATGCAGACCAAATCTTTTCGAGGGGGATCGTCCTTATCCAATGCCCGAAATCTCGCTTCCTTGGCTTCTGGGGTTCCAGTTGTTTTTGTGGCCTCTTTTTTAAATTTGGTCTTTGATTTTTTGTGTCCCAAAGACATCTTTTGACTTAACACTGATTCTGAGAACGTGGGTTTCCCATTTTAAAGATGATTTCCTTAAAATGTGGATCCAATCCAATTTTATACTATTGAAGCCATAGAGTAATGTGCTAGACCGATACCTTAAAAAGCCTCCAAATTTGGCTCTTGTTCCAATTATATATCTTGTTTCATAAAAAACCTCCAACTTTAGTCGCAGTTCTAATTCTATCCTAAACATTTTTTTGTCCCATAAAAAACCTCAACTTTAAATCCAGCCCTAATTCTGTACTAAACTTTTTTTTGTATCATAAAAAACCCTCAACTTTAGGTCAAGTACCAATCCTACCCTAAGTTTTTTTTTTGTCTCATAAAAAAATCCCAGCTTCAGGTCCAGTTTCGGTGTTACTTTAATTTTTTTTTTCTCATAAAATATCACCAACTTTTACTTGAGTCATAAATCTGCCTCCATTAACACTTCGTCAAAATCGTCCTTAGTGATTTTGCACTCGGTCTACGATTTTTGGTGTTTAGGAATGTTTCATCTCTCACGATCGGAGAATTTGCACTCGAGACGCTCGAATAACTCGTGCTTGGGAGTATTCTATTTTTTGGTTGTCGACGAGAACTTTGGAATGATTTTTAATGGGGGCAGATTTGTAACTGAAGTAAAATTTTATGATTTTTTATGAGACTGTACAAATTTTAGGATAAAATTGGATTGGACGGTAAAATTAGGACAAGACCTAATGTTGAGAATTCTTCATAGGACAAAAAAAAAAAATAGGTTAGAAATGAAATATGACCCAAAGTTGAGGGCTTTTATAGGACAAAAAAAATTTAGGGTAGAATTGGGTCTGAGCCCAAAATTAGAGGTTTTTTGTGAGACAAAAGGTAGAATTAGGACAAGAGTTAAAGTTAGAGGT
Organism: Lenwebbia sp. NSW1173648; assembly: GCA_029784005.1. Classification (NCBI taxonomy): domain Eukaryota; kingdom Viridiplantae; phylum Streptophyta; class Magnoliopsida; order Myrtales; family Myrtaceae; genus Lenwebbia; species Lenwebbia sp. NSW1173648. The sequence continues at coordinate 23,102,336 of JARCGZ010000009.1, read as the reverse complement.
TTTTTCAGATAGTAGGCCATACGTACTGGGTACTTCCTTCATTTTTAATTTTCTTTTTTCAAATTTAGCCACTTGGATGCTCATTATGTGGCCACTTCTACGAGAAAATTACCAAAAAAGTCTGAAACCTATTTCATTTGTGCCAATTCAAATCCAAAACCTTTCAAAATGGCCAATTTAGTCTTAAATATTTTGACAATATGTCAATTCACTCCATTCGGTTGATTTTAACCGAAAATCGCTGACGTGGACGTTAACCCTAATGCGAACAATTTTTGTAATTTTTTTTTTTAAGATTTCGCTATTTTTTTAGTTTTTCTTTTTTTTCAATATTTTTTTTGTCATTATGGCCCGTGATGGTCACGGCTCTCACCCAGGCTATCTTCGGTTGAGGGGTTGGAGCCCTTGCCACCCGGGCGAGGGCCGCCCTTGCCGGACCTGGCAAGGGCTCGCATGTAAGAGGGCGTGGCGGCCCTTGCTTGCGATCGACGATGGCTTGGGCGAGTGCCACGACCCTTGCCAACGACCTGCGAGGGCTTACAGGCGTCCACCCAGTGGTCGGCAAGGGTTGCCGGAGATCCTCGTTGGTCATAATGAAAACGAAAAGGAAAAGAAACAATAATTAAAGCAATCGTGATTTATTTTTAAAAAATTTCAAAAATTATCCACGTCAGGGCCGGTGGAGCCACGTAGGACAGCCGTTATTCACGTCAATAATTTTTTTTATCAAAATAAGTAGGATGAGCTGAATTGATAAACCATCAAAAGGTTTAAAGCTAAATTAACCAAAATTTAGCAGTACATTATTATTCAAAGTTAAAGCACTTCATCACTTTATCTTTTATTCGTGCGTAGTCACTTCAAATCGCATTTACTACTGGTGCGGTTCAATATCTCAATAATTTTGACCCCAACCCAAAAAAAAAAAAAAAAAAACTCAATGATGGCGAGACACAGTAATCTTCAGAGGGGAAAATCGGGCGTCCGTCGCGTCTCACCAGTCTGTAGCACGTGTACGTTGCGCAGATGTATCTCCACCAGCAACACGTACAGGTACACTCCAATCATTTCCCGACAACATAATTTTTTTTTTTAAAAACCACATCGAATGGAGAAGACACGATTTGGCTCGACTCTCTCATACAGAAGGCTTCCACGTGAGGGCACGTGCTTGTGCGACGTGAACATTTTGCATTGAGTTAGCCGGCACCGACCTCGATCTAGAAGAGATCAGAGTCAGACCACGATTTTTGACAAGGAAGTCATTTTCCCGATGATATTTTCCGGCGTTTGATTGAAACGTATCATATATTTTTCGCCCTTAAACACCAAAAATTAGAAAAAATATTTTTTAATATTTTTTTTTACACGAAACAAACCAAACCTTATTTATGTTCTTTGGGACCATAACGATTTTTTTTTTTGGTCGACTGGGACCACAACGATGAAAAATGCATATTTTACTGAAAGGAAAAAGAAAAAGAAAAAGAAGTTGAGTAGACATTGGCACGATTCCTTCCGTCCCGGCCCATTGGATTGTCAATTCTAACATACCAAACAATCCTTCCTTTCGCTGTCTTGTCGTACACCCGGGGGTCCGGTTCCCAAAGAATATCACTTATGCCCGTTCTATTGAGAATTCGAACTCGGATCATCGTCGATCACAATATTCGTGGTGGCGGTTCGATCACTTATTTTATAGTTATAATCAAAGTTTAATGTCGTGTATATAAATAAGTTAGGTGTTATTGTGCAAACATGTGCTTCAGTTCACAGTCCGATTCACCGGTTCAACAGCTGGTCAAACTAGTTCGTAGGTCTTTGTTGGGTTCCACGGAACGGGCAAAAATTACTAATAGAACGCAGCGGAAATAAACAAATCCGTACACGGACCTCCAGAGGCGTCATTCATGCGTTTCAATCACAAATCATATTAAACGAGGATGGTTAACGGATTACCTCTAGTAGCGTGCGCAATGCGACTTGGTTCGGATGTTCTTCAAGTCCCACAAGTGTCGGACCTCCAGTTCAGACATACCACCAATCGCACGACGAACGAAAGACAGAACTTGCGAAAATCACCACTTTTATTGTGCTAGCAATCTCGTAGTGATATTACTCAGAACAAGGGTGAGGATTCAAGAGGTGGCTTTGATCTGACGATTGTCTTACGAAACTAACTGACGTTAAAGGAGTATTTATAAGAAAAGAAGACCGTGGCAAGTCAGCGCGTGCCTTGCCACACGGTGACACGTGTCCGCCACGTACACCCGGGGGTCTGGTTCCCAAACAATTGTTCCTTTCGCTGTCTTGTCGTACACCTGGGGGTCCGGTTCCCAAAGAATATCACTTTGCGTGTTCTATTGAGACCAACTATTGAGAATTCGAACTCGGGGTCATCGTCGATCACAATTTTCGTGGTGGCGGTTCGACCGCTTATTTTACAGTTATAGTGAAAGTTTAATGTCGTGTATATAAATAGGTGAGGTGTTATTGTGCAAACATGTGCTTCATCACTTCATCGTCCGGTTCACTGGTTCAACGGCTTGTCAAACCAGTTCATAGGTCTTTGTTGGGTTTCCACGGAACATGCACGGGCAAAAATTACTAATAAAACGCAGCGGAAATAAACAAACCCGTACACGGACCTCCAAAGGCGTCATTCGTACGTTTCAATCAAAAATCATATTAAACGAGGATGGTTAACAGATTACCTCTAGTAGCTTGCACAAAGTGACTTGGTCCGGATGTTCTTCAAGTCCCACAAGTGTCGGACCTCCAGTTCAGACACACCACAAATCACACGACGAACGAAAGACAGAACTTGCGGAAATCACCACCTTTATTGTGCTAGCAATCTCGTAGTGATATTGCTCAGAACAAGGGTGAAGATTCAAGAGGTGGTTTTGATCTGACGATCGTCTTACGAAACTAACTGACGTCAAAGGAGTATTTATAAGAAAAGAAGACTGTGGCAAGTCAGCGAGCGCCTTGCCACGCGGTGACATGTGTCCGCCACGAACACCTGGGGGTTCGGTTCCCAAAAAATCGTTCCTTTCGCTGTCTTGTCGTACACCTGGGGGTCCGGTTCCCAAAGAATATCGCTTTTGCGCGTCCTATTGAGACCCGCTATTGAGAATTTGAACTAGGGTCATCGTCGATCACAGTTTTCGTGGTGGCGGTTCGACCGCTTATTTTACAGTTATAGTGAAAGTTTAATGTCGTGTATATAAATAGGTGAGGTGTTATTGTGCAAACATGTGCTTCATCACTTCATCGTCCGGTTCACTGGTTCAACGGCTTGTCAAACCAGTTCATAGGTCTTTGTTGGGTTTCCACGGAACATGCACGGGCAAAAATTACTAATAAAACGCAGCGGAAATAAACAAACCCGTACACGGACCTCCAAAGGCGTCATTCGTGCGTTTCAATCAAAAATCATATTAAACGAGGATGGTTAACAGATTACCTCTAGTAGCTTGCACAAAGTGACTTGGTCCGGATGTTCTTCAAGTCCCACAAGTGTCGGACCTCCAGTTCAGACACACCACCAATCGCACGACGAACGAAAGACAGAACTTGCGAAAATCACCACCTTTATTGTGCTAGCAATCTCGTAGTGATATTACTCAGAACAAGGGTGAGGATTCAAGAGGTGGCTTTGATTTGACGACCGTCTTACGAAACTAACTGACGTTAAAGGAGTATTTATAAGAAAAGAAGACTGTGGCAAGTCAGCGCGCACCTTGCCACGCCATGACACGTGTCCGCCACGTACACCCGAGGGTCCGGTTCCTAAACAATCCTTCCTTTCGCTGTCTTGTCGTACACCTGGGGGTCCGGTTCCCAAAGAATATCGCTTTTGCGCGTTCTATTGAGACCCGCTATTGAGAATTCGAACTCGGGTCATCGTCGATCACAGTTTTCGTGGTGGCGGTTCAACTGCTTATTTTACAATTATAGTGAAAGTTTAATGTCGTGTATATAAATAGGTGAGGTGTTATTGTGCAAACATGTGCTTCTTCACTTCACCGTCTGGTTCACCGGTTCAACGGCTGGTCAAACCAGTTCATAGGTCTTGACCAATCGGACCATCCCTCAATAACCGGACCGGACCGGACTAGGGGCCGCGTTCCCTGATCAACCATTAAACCGGCAGATTCGATTTAGTCGAGCATCCAGAAAAACCATACGTGCGCGGTCGTTGCGAATGAAAAGACAACCACCTAATCATACAAAATTAGCAGTAGGAATGGTCAATCACAATAATGAATGCTGTCGACGTTTCAATTTTTGCAAGGTACTGACTTTTCTGGTGATGCATATGCATGTATCCACCGGTTGAACTATTTAAAAAACCATTCCCGTTATTGAAAATTCCACGTTTTACACATCTTTTTTTTTGTCTTTCTGTTTAAAAGGACACGGTCAAATTGACGTTAAAAGAATCTTTTGCAAGTGGGTTACAACTTTACCAAGAATAAAGAAGGTTATCTGCCCTTTCCTTGACAAAGTGGAATGTGAGAAAATCTGCCATGAATTTGGACCTTAACGTTCTTTAATTTTCGACACCTAAATGAACTTTTGTCATTGTACACCTTCGTGATGTGATCGGATGGCACGAGTTTCCCACCAAGCTTAATTTACCAACGATTCCAATGCATTTTATCCTTTGCGTTCTACATTGGGGTCCCGCGTCATACTACCAACCGTGTCGTATTCTGTTATACTGTATAGTCTGTTTTTGATTACTAAAAGAAATGCCGTAGCCAAATTGCGATCCTTGTGTCAATGCTCCGATCAAACATAGAAGATGGCCTATCATCGGAAAAATTACCAAAGAAGTTTTAAATCTATTGCAATTGTGCCAACCTAAACTTCTTGCAATTGTGTCAATTCAGTCCATCCGGATAATTTTGATAGAAAATCACTGATGTGGCGCTGAGGTGAATAATTTTCAATCATATTTTAATATTTCTTGAATATTTTATTTATCGTATGGAATCGACGAAGAAAAAGACAAATTAATGATAAGAGAGTTCAAATTAATGGTGATGGACGTGGATCGTATGGAAAATAGATTATATAGGTTGTAGTTGTACCATAATATTAGTGCATCTTTTACCGTACCGATTCTGTTTGGACAAGAACTAGGCAAAGCGTTTAATCCACGTGGACACGGAAAAGAACTTATCATGATACATCTAACAGTCTCCACAAACGCTTGCATTGGGAATATTGTCTAAAAAGTCCTAAACGTATTTTACGGCAACCAATTTAATTCTAAACTTTTTAATCGTGCCAATTTATTCAGAAATTTTTTGACGATTTGTCAATTTAGTTATTCCAACCAATTTTGGCCAGAAATCTTTGACGAGGCGATCTAATCAATACATGCCATCCTACGTGACGTGGCCGATTCTGATGTGGATAAAAATTTTTTGAATTTTTTTAATTTTACGGGTGAGGGTTGCCCTCGTTGGATCTAGCAAGGGCTCAGCCACAGGCTAGGGTTGTCCTCGTCGGGCCATTGCCAAGGCTTGGTGATCGGCCACGGGCGAGGGCTGCCCTCGCCAGCTCCGGCAAGGACAACCCTAGCCTGTGGCTGAGCCCTTGCTAGATCCAACGAGGGCAACCCTCACCCATGAGGGGTCGTCAGCCGTGGCCGAGTATCGTCCAGAGGCGTAAGGAAAAGAAAATATATATATATGTAAAAAAAAATCTAGAAAAATTTCAAAATTTATCAATGTAAGCGATTTTATGCTAAGATCGTCTAGAAGGACAATATTAGCAAATCGTTGAAAATTTTAGGACAGAATTGACCGCCGCGCAATAAATTTTGGACTTCTTGGATAATTATTCCTTTTGCATGTCCTGTTCCTTCTTGCAAGACACTCTAGCTCGGCAAGGGAAATTTTAAATTATATATATAATTTATCATGTGGTAGAGATGAAGCGAAAAACAAATTAATGGGGGTTTGAAGAGGATTCCCTCCAATTCCATGTGACGACACAAGATATTTGTAATTTCGATTGTCATATTCTCGGAATAGAAAAAATATAGATACGTATATTAACCCCGATCGAAGGAAACTCGCTTCTAAGTAGTAAGAAAATGAAGCTCTTTAACCAAGTCAATCATGTTGATGTCGAAAATTTTAAAAAATAAGGCAATAATTCGACACGATCACCGTTATACGGGTGAAACTTACGTCAGTTTATGTAATTAACGATATCTCTGTAAGCCGCGCAAGCGGCAACCTAGGATCACCATAGCTAGAACATAAAACATTGTAACGGAGAAAGAAAAGAGTTTGTGTACCCGATTTTGAATCCATCGTCCTTTATGCGGAATAACGACGATCCGAGCTCAGGTTCTTCTCCTCTATCACCTAACGACGATCCGAGCTTAGGTTTTTCTCCTCTATCGCCCTTTGAAAGACTGGCTTGATGAGCTGCCCCTCAACACTCTCTCGTTTCCTTATGTGAGGTGGTTTCTGAATCGTTAGGGTTAGAGGTGAGACTTGAGCGCTATTTATAGAGTTTTCAGCTGGGTCATCTCATCACGGGCCGGGCTCAACTTGACCCACACTAGCCAGATCCATATTATACTGGTTAAGAATCTTTATATCTTATCTTATTAGACCATCTCGTAAAACGGTAAATTCATCCCGTAAAATGGTGAATTATAATTTGAATTAATGTAAGCTCACATTAGAAAAACTCATGCAAGTCTCATGCAAACATATTAATCTTCTAAAGGTGATTATGTTCGAAGACCTAACGCGATGATATCCAAAAGATATAAGACAACTAAGGTGGGTGTACGAAAAACATATTTCTAATGCCTGAACGCGCAACCAGGTGACGTATCGAAGCCTTTTAAGTGGTGGGGTATGAAGGGGCTACTCCTTTGTTTGTCTCGATACAAGCTTTCTTTTCTTCCTCCCATTTAATGTTTTTTTTGCCCCTTTTCTTCTTTACCATATTTTCGACGTTCCCGATATTCTTTTTTAAAAAAGAAGAAGAAAAAGAAGACAGGCGTCTCGCCTTTTTAGGTGAGAAGGAGCATCAAGTTGAGGTCCCGCTTTTTTAGGTGAGAAAGAGCATCAAGTTGATGATGGACGACGATTTTGATAACGAAGCAGGAAATTATAGGATCTCTAGGGCATGATTCAAAGCAGGAATCATATACATCTGTCGGTTTCACGACATAACCTGGTCAATAAGGACGGATGCAGTGAAACAAATAATCAACTCTTAACAGTTCTTGATTTATAATGTTTGGTGTCTACAACTTGTGTTTGACCAGTAACGTGCAATTTCCCTTGTGTTTGAACTGGTGTTTAACTACACAAAGAACGCGGCCATAGATTGCGTTTGGTCGTCCGGATTTATAGTCAGGATAGGACTGGATATGATAGGATAAGAAATCCAAGGATTTTGTCATATCCTATCTACTGTTTGGTGAACTGCGGATTTAATTCGGATAAGCAGAGGTAAGCCGCGGTTGAGATCGACTCTATTTTGCTGAAACATCACGATGCTTCAGAAATTATTCAGTGAAGAGTTCTTATAAGCGAGTTATTATTGAGCAGAGGTTTGTGCCATCCGAATTCGGGCACAACATCGACGGAGCAGACCCCGTAGAATCGGGGGTCTTGATTTGGAGTTGAAACATTTGAGGATGACCCGTTGGCCTTGCTCATTGTCTTGTCGAGTGAGTAAACAAGTGTTGAACAATTTAATTATTCGACATCTTTTCACGAGTTGAAGATGCACTCATGCATATCGTCCACGAGAGCTACCTTGATAGTCGATGATCAACCTCGAGTTCTTCATAACATGTTAAGGCCCCTTTTCAAATGTTGGAAAGGTTCAAGCAGTAAAAGAACGAGAGACGTGATCTCATATTGCTCCAAATAATCGATTAAAGAACAAGATCATGATGATACTCGGCTTTGCGGCGGGAGACCCCAGCCTGGCGTCGCCGGAGAGGCGGCTACACTTGACGGTAGCCGTCGCCGGAGAGGTGGCCCCCCAACTAGAGAGGCGGCCCGGTGCGGCGGAGAGGCAGCCCAACTCGGAGGAGAGGCGGTGGTTGTGGTAAAAACCTAGCTCTCCTCGTGTCGATTCTTTTGAAAAACCTTATTCTGATCTATCTCACCTCCTACCCTAAGATTTTTTTTATCCGGGCTATATCCCTCCTATATCCTCTTTTATCCTATCATGGACATCTACCGAACACAGGATAGGAGAAAACATATCATATCCCGACAATCAAACACAGCATATAAGTATAATGCATAAGCAGGATTAAGGAAACTTGCGTCGTACGTCTCCAAATGCCGATCGAGTCAGCAGCGTATCAAGCCAAGTCTAAAATTGTTTCGGCAAAAATAAAGGACGAAATCGGCGATCAAACTCACTTTTGGAGGTAAGTAAAGTTACACCAATTCTGCGTAGTCGTATAATAGGACGTGGGAGATTGTACTAATTAACTCGACATGCGTGAGAACCAAAAAGAAGAGGATTCTCTCTCGTTTCAATCTAGAGATGGGAAAAAGGAAAAGCATAGCAAAAGATCAAATCAGAAGGATTGAGAAGAATGCCTAACTGACGTGACAAAAAGCTATTTAGGGATGAAAACCAAGCTTTTTGAGAAAACAGATTAAAGAACTAGAGTCTCCTAAAACCGCCCCAGAATTTAATGGGTCTCCTAAATTCAAAAGAAAGAAGGGTCATTGGATTGGAAACTTAGAACGGATAAAATCACTCTCCCTTTCTTTCTTGTCAAAGTACAAAATAGATTCAATTAGCTCAATAATAGTGGAAATATTACGTGAATTCATCTTCTCGCTATTCGTAGTTTCAATGATTTGAGGTACTTGATAGTAAAATAAAAGTCGAATCCGTGATACTAAAATCGCGGGAAATTTGTTCAAAAAATCTTTAAAAATATTGCATTTTTGCAAATTCGATTTTTGACCTTTCAAGTTCGCCAATTGAGTCATAAACCTTTTAATTTTGCTAATTGAATACTAAGCATTTTGATAATTTATCAATTGAGCCATATTAGCTGGAAATCATTGACGTGTATGCTTTAATTTTTATTTTTAATTTTTAATTTTTCTCTTTTTTGTTTTTTTCATTGTGCCGGCGAGGATCACCCCCCGCGACCGGCGGGGTCACGAAGGCCTTGGGTGGCCTCATCAGCCTCGGGCGCCAAGGCCGTCGCCTAACCTGGGCGAGGGCTTTCGCGTCCTTGCCGACTTCCAGTGAGGACGCGGTGGCCTTACCCAGGGTCTTCGTGGCTATGACAGAAAAAGAAAGAGAAAAAAAAAACAGTTCAAAATATTCAAAATTTTAAAATAAATCTAAAAAATTCTCCACGCCAGCACCAGCCGTGCCACGCAGGACAACCGGCACCACGTCACCTATTCCCGGCCATTATGACTCATTTGGAAAAATATATATAAAAAAAATAACTCAATTGAAAAAATTGAAAGATTTAGGACTGAACCGGTAAAAGTGCAATAAGTTTAGAACTTTTTCGATAAATTAACCCTAAAATCACAAACCACCGGAGCTTCAAAACCCCTCTGGACATGAAAACGAATTAAATCAAACATAGTTTTCTTGATGTGGACGGACTGCCTATTTCCCCTGTTCTCCTCAATGATTTTGTCCCCATATTATCGAGCAAAGATAAGCTTTTGATTATCATGTCCGGGATTATTCGGGGAACGGGGTTAGGTGAGAAACAAACGATTTTCTTCGTCACGATGGACCTTTCAATATTGGAAAAAAAAAAAAATGCAGCCTGGACTTATTTGGATTAACCTGCGTTGGATCGTATTGGTACGTCCGCATATGGTCCCATCGATCAGATCAAATCATTTTCGTGCACTGTCCCAATTTTTGTTTGAACCGTTCACAAAACGATAACAGTCGCTTGCATGGCGACCTCAAGCCCATACTGCACGCAATAAAATCCTTCACGTACCAAAACAAAGAAAGAGCTCCCCCACAACAGTGTCGTAAAGAGACATTGTTCTCTTACTATTGGTAAGTTGGACTCTTATTACCATTGATTTTCAAGTTTATGGGAGAAGTTCTTTCGCCAAATCTTGATCGTTATAGGGCTTGATTGTCGTAACTATAGCGGAAGTGTGAAGAAACGAAACGATTCGAGTAAGACATAAATTACGGAAATAAAACACGAGGACAACAGAATTTTTTGTGACTGGCGCTCGCCTACTTCAGGGGGAGAGATCGGCTGAATAGTTCCACTATAACCGGCAAACATAAGATTACAATCATTAAAAAAAAAAAACGATCACACTCAAGCGTTTCGCAATTCTATATAACACCCGAACGGACAAAAATCAAACACAAAAGAGAGTATTTTTCTGGCTTTCAACCCTTTTGAACCGGGAACCGGACCAGTTCTCTTAGGAACCACCGGTTCCAGGCGGTCCTGGTGGTTCCCGGTTCCTTTGCACACCCCTGGCTGCTAGGTATTGTTTGAGAGCCCGCCTGGTGGCCTAGTTTGCCCAGGCGCTAGTTGGGCCGTTACCTCGTATCTCCGGTCGTTCGCCTCTGTCTCCATGTCCCTGCCAATACTTATGTCCCAAAACTCACGAGTATGTGTCGATTCATCAAATCTGAATTCACTTCCAGCCATAATCAACACTAACGATATCAAACAGCTAACTCCGGAGCAAACAAGACTAACACATGATTAACAAGAATGGGATTTCCATCCCATGTTAGGCAATTATTATTATGTAACCAAACATGAATTGATTTCTCAAAATTAGTAGTCTTTCTTTATGTGCTAATATTTCTTGGACTTAAACCGTGTCAAATGAATCTTCTGATTATTTATTTCGAACGAACGATTCAAAACTCGGGTTATTCTGTAAGGAAACGAATCTCCTCAATTCATCTAGGTGGACGTGGGCCTTACGTACTTTCATTAAATTAAGGTTGACGCGACTTTCAATTTGACCGGTCGCAAATAAGAAAAATATAAAAACTTGGGTAGATTGAGTCCATCGAAACAATGTTGGACTCTTCTCCTCTACAAATTATTGAGAATGGATCTAGTAACTCAATCGAAAAATAAATTCCAATTTACAGTCACGTAGAATAAGTTAGGATAACGAATTTCTGTACTGTCGACCAACAATCAATTACCATGCTCGTTAAAGAAAACTACTTATAATTTTGTGAACCGATGTCCATTTGCATTCCTAAGATTATCGCTCGGTCCTAGAAGCATCAGATCCGTCGAAAGGCGCACGAGCATCCATGTGGTTCGAGTTTTCGACAGGTTATAATACCTTTTAATTTTTAGATGGGAAAAAATAGAATAAGAAAGGGTCAAAGGAGGTGATTAAGGGAAAACACAACTATTTTATTTTATTATATGATGGGATCAGCCTCGGAATTTTCACAGAGGCTGAAAGCTCAAATTCCATTCATTACGACAAACCCTCTAAGAAGAAGCCAAAGTACATGACAACGGGCAAAAAAAAACCACATATATGTCTATTTATTCTTTCTCCCACTCAGTTGGCCCAAAGCAAACGCGGAAACTCTCTCGCTTTTTCCTGGTCTGTATAGGATTCTTCAGCATCCATTTTCTTTATTTCTTCGATAAAGGACTAATCTTGCCCTGCAAAACAAGAAGTAGACAACTTCTCCGTCAGATCATACATATTATATCAACTTTCTCTGCTCCCCTTAATTACACTGGACATGATTGAATGGTGAAAACAGGCAGATATTACGTGAAAACATGCATGAGTAAGAAAAAGTAACAACTTTGAGCATCAACTTTGAGTGTAAATAGTGATTGATAGTGCAAACTCTTGGAGCAAAACTTACCTTTCGAGAGTGTTTCGAAGCTCAACGAACCTCTAGTAGTGGTGAGGAGGAGGAGGTGACGCATAAGTGTAAGGGTGGGGTGGTGGCTTGTGGACGGGTGGTGGAGGTGGCGGTGGTGGGGACTTGTACTTGTAGGGCTTCTTCGGCGGCGGCGGCGGAGGAGACTTGTAAACGGGAGGTGGAGGGGGTGGAGATGGAGGCGGTGGGGATATGTACTTGTATGGCTTCTTGGGAGGTGGAGGTGGTGGAGGAGGAGACATATACTTGTAAGGCTTCTTGGGTGGTGGTGGAGGGGGAGACTTGGGTGCCGGAGGTGGCGGCGGAGGAGACTTGTAAACGTAGGGCTTTTTGGGAGGAGGTGGTGGCGGAGGAGACTTGTAATAGTAGGGCTTCTTCGGAGGGGGTGGCGGGGGAGGAGACTTGTAAACATAGGGCTTCTTGGGAGGAGGTGGTGGCGGAGGAGACTTGTAATAGTAGGGCTTCTTCGGAGGGGGTGGCGGGGGAGGAGACTTGTAAACATAGGGCTTCTTGGGAGGAGGTGGTGGTGGAGGAGACTTGTAATAGTAGGGCTTCTTGGGAGGAGGTGGCGGTGGAGGAGACTTGTAATAGTAGGGCTTCTTGGGAGGAGGTGGCGGCGGAGGAGACTTGTAAACGTAGGGCTTCTTGGGAGGAGGTGGCGGGGGAGGAGACTTGTAATAGTAGGGCTTCTTGGGAGGAGGTGGCGGCGGAGGGGGAGATTTGTATTTGTAGGGGTGCTCCTTAGGAGGAGGGGGTGGAGATGGAGGCGGTGGCGGAGGTGGCGATTTGTAGTGGTAGGGATGAGTCGGGGGCGGCGGGGACGGCGGGGGAGGAGATTTCTTGGGAGGTGGAGGAGAATAGTAACCGTAGTTTGCTGAAGATTCTAGGGGCAAGCTAAGAGAGACTAGTACCACTAGAAGAGTGGAAACGAGAGGGGCCATCTTAGCCATTTTGGCTAGAGAAAGGGTTGTTGTTGTGCTATGGATGGGTGCCCCCTCACCCCTTATATAGCTTTTGCGTTTACCCTTTTAACGCTAGGAAATGTGGTAAAAAATTAAGAGAGTTGCATTAAAAAATCAATGTTTCAAACTAAGTAAATAGGAAATCAAGATGGTAAGGTTTGAATGGGTTGTCATCAATATGTTGGGACAAATTTGACTTTGGTAGGTGGTTTTTAGTCTTGCATGGATCTCGATCTTCTATTGTAAGAGGCTGCAAGCTAAGCAAGAAAAGGAAAGAGAGCAATAGTCAAGACTATGCCCCATTAATTTTAATTTCTTTTGTTTCTCTCTCTCCCCCAACATGTTTCTTTCTACGTTGAGATCTCAGAAAAGACACGTGTTTTGGCTAACTTTCCATGATTTCTATGGCATCCGGGACCCGGCGGCTCACTCTCTCTTTCTAAGGGGACAACGAGAACTCATCTTCCCCAAACATTAACTCAACCAACTAGGCATTGACGTGACGAATAATTAGCTATACCTAGGATGGGGCTTGTTCTTAATCATGTAATTAAGCCCGGCCTCCATGTAGCCCCTTAACTCTAATCACCGATGTGCGACATGTTGTGGACCTCTTGGTACGAGGCACTAGCGGCTAGTGAACTCGATAGACCTATAGACAAGTCAAGTTAGGACAAGGGTATGGTAATAGGTTCAGCAAGGATGGTGTTCCTATCATCCGCAAACACAACCAACTTGATGACCCATTCCACATAAATGTCTTGCCGAATTCTCGTGCGTTCGTCGTACCGTGTTTCGTGTCCTCGGGTCGAATTTTAATTACCGTTCATCTCGCTAATGAAGGATTAAAGAATGAGTTTGAATGAGTTCGGGGTTAATCAGAATTAGGCAATGAGAGAGAATCGTCCGGAGACTTTAACCTCCCTCTGGAAGGCTTCATTCGTTGCATACACGAGATTTCATGCAGAATAATAATCAACTTACTCTTTTCGTATGTGTGAAAGAGTCTTTCTTTACCAACTCTTCCGTAGTACGCCAGGCAACAACTCTCTACGTGTCGGTAAAAAGGGGTCTAATCATTAGGGTTTCATACCAATTTTTCTCTTATATATATAACACACTCAATTACATTCACATCATCAAGCCTAATTTCTTAAGAGACCCTCAACTTCAAATCAAATCTCAATTCTATCCCAAACTTCCGGTTAGGATGCACGTGTGAGTTGTGTTACAAAAATCCCACCTCGAAGAATTGGTGTGGTGCAGAGCAGTTAATATATCTTAGTTAGCCCATAACTCATTGGTTTAAGCTTTTGAATGAAGGTGGGTCCAACTAGATATATTAATAAGCTTAGACTTTGGGCTCACTCTTGGCGCTCTCCAGGTGAAGGTATTGAGCTTCTGTTGCGTGCTCCTTAACAAATTGGTATCAGAGCCGATGGTTCAATTAAGTTTCAGAATTTGGTGGGTGAAGTTAGGCGTAATTTCCAGGCGATGAGCATTGTGGTATAACAATGCAGGCCCGGTGGCAGACTTCATAGTTCGATCTGAAAAATATATCTTGATGCGGAAGGATACTTAGATTAAAGCGGAGCAGACTTTAAAAACTAAGCTCACACGTGAGGGGGGAGATTGTTAGGATGCACGTGTGGGTTGTGTTAGAGAAATCCCACCTCGAAGAATTGATGTGGTGTAGAGCAGTTAATATATCCTAGTTGGCCCATAACTCATTGGCTTAAACTTTTGAGTGAATGTGGATCCAACTAGTTATATTAACAGGCTTAGACTTTGGGCTCACTCTTGGTGCTCCCCAGGTGAAGGTATTGGGCTTCTGTTATGCGCTCCCTAACAAATTGGTATCAGGCGATGAGCATTGTGGTATAACAATGCAGGCCCGGTGGCAGACTTCATAGTTCGGTCTGAAAACATATATCTTGATGTAGAAGGATACTTAGATTAAAGGGGAGCAGACTTTAAAAACTAAGCTCACACGTGAGGGGGGAGATTGTTAGGATGCACGTGTGAGTTGTGTTAGAGAAATCCCACCTCGAAGAATTGATGTGGTGTAGAGCAGTTAATATATCCTAGTTGGCCCATAACTCATTGGCTTAAGCTTTTGAATGAATGTGGATCCAACTAGATATATTAACAGGCTTAGACTTTGGGCTCACTCTTGGTGCTCCCCAGGTGAAGGTATTGGGCTTCTGTTGCACGCTCCATAACACTTTCTTTTGTCTAAAAAAAAAAATCTTGAACTTTCACTCTAATCCCACCCACGCGACCAAAAAAAATCCCCACTGGTTCCTTTGACATTATCAATATCATGAGGTTGCTGTTGTTTTATACAAGTGAAAGGGTGTTGACAGGGACTCGTGTTCCGACAAAAAAACCTCTAGATTGAAAGTCGGCTAGGGTGAAAGTTAAAGATTTTTTTTAGACAAAAAAAAGTTCGGACAGAATTGAATTGGATTTAAAGTTGAGGGTATTTTAGAGGATTAGACAATTATAGTATAGCTATCATTAGACTTTACACTATTCTTGAGGATCAAAAATTGATTAATGTGACAATCAAATGTCAGCGTAATAACGACATATTCACTTAAAATCAAATTTCGTTAGATTTTTTTGCCACGTCGTTTTTTTATCTGAAGAGAATACAGGAAACGTGGATGAAGCACATCTCATTAGAACCGATAAGAACTTGGCCGTGATTACGGGCAATGTGGTATTAGAGAGCTTGAACTTTTGCTAATATTTTGTGGGGAATGATTTTAGACAAGTCCTATCAAAAGAGTTGACACGCAATTAAAGTAATAATCCAATCAGTCACAAACCTATCGCTATTTTATCAATTCAGTTTTAAATATTTTGATTTTGTCAATTGAGTTATAAACATTTTCATGTTTTGCCAATTGAGTCCATCCGTCTAATTTTGGTTGGAAATCGCTGACGCGGATGTCGCCGTCCTACGTGGCACGACCGGCGCTAACGTTGTCAAAGTTTAATTATATTTTAATATTTCTTTCAAATTTGCTCTTTTTTTTCCTTTTCTTAAGTTTTTTTTATTTCTTTCTTATTTTTTCTTTTTCTTTTTTTCTTCCCTTCTACCCTCTACCGGCCTCAGGCAAGGGCCGCCCTCGCTGGCCTTAGGTGACCCTTTGCCAGATCGGCCGAGGGTTGCCCTCGCTTGAGGCCGGCAAAGGAAAGAAGGGAAGAAAAAGAAAGTAAAAGAAAACAGAAGAAATAAAAAATAAATAAAATTCAAAAAATAAAATATTATTCAAAATTTTCCACGTCAACACCAGCAGTACTGCGTAGGACGACTAGCGTCCACGTCAACAATTTCCAGCTAAATTTGACCAAGTGGACTCAATTAGCAAAATGTAAAAATGGTTTATGATTAAATTGACAAAATTTAAAGGTTTAAGATTGAATTGACAAAACTGCAATAGGTTTAAAATTTTTTGGACAATTTTCCCGTCATTAGAAACTGTAAGAACTTGGACGTGCTTATTGGCAATGTGGTACTAGAGATTGAACTTTTGCTACGGAAATATGTGTGGCCAACTATTTTAGACTCGTCCTATCAAACGAGCTGACACGTAATTAAAGTAATAATCCAATGACAAACACCCCTTACCAAAGGGACAAGGGATGCCCTTACTACTAATCAAGGGGAATTAGACCAACCCCGAGTGATGAGTGCACCAAAAGAATCTGCACAATTAGGCTCCGTTTATTTCGAAAAAAACAATACATAATAAGGAAAATATTTAAAATATATATATGTATCGTATCGCTCAAAATAATTAGTCGATGAAAAATATTCTTATCATCGACAATATTTTATGTCTAAGCATCGTTGCAAAAGACGAAATTATTCTTCGTTTATCTATATTTGTAAGTAATACATGTAATCGTTTTTAAAAAGATACTTTTCAAATCATGCTTTTTCCGCAAAACAAACGTACCCTTGACAGAAAGCTAAACTTCTTATTCGAATTTCGGCCTCGACCTATGATTAACTCATGGATATCGTCGTTTTTCCCTTAACCTCGCCTGGACGGGCTGTCTAGCTCTGCACTAATCATCTAGCTAATCTCAGGAAGACAAATTATAGCTAAACTAATGATAAGCCCCAGCCTAGCTAGCTACGTATTATTCTCGATCAATGTCAATACCAAGATGGCTTAGGCAGTACTTGAGGGAAGAGATTGTCTCCTCCTCGTCTCATTGCGGGCAAAGGCGTATCAATTCCAAGACGTAAAGGTTGACGAATGATGATGAGATGACATAAAACCCGCGTTACGCTTTGCATTTTATATGTTCTATCATTTATAAAAAAAACTTAGATGTGGTCCATTGACAATTTTTTTAATTATTATATGTAATTTGGATTCATATGCACGACGGTCCATCTCTCTCCATTGAAACGAGTGCCGATCGTTTGATCTTTTCTTCTGATTGGCACCGAAGTCTTGACTGCAATCCATCGGATGCTTCTATGTTCACTCGAGTCTTAGATAGAAACACCTTTGTTTCGTCTGGTCAAACGAGGACTATGCTTAGGTTTGTCACCGACACATTAAACAATAGAGACTGTAATAAGAGTGATACGGTGTGAGAGATGTGGATGCTCATGGATCAGATCTACTAGGGGGCGAGCGCGATCGACCTGATGGAGGTCGTTGGCCTCAGGCGAGGGACACCCTCACTGGCCTCGAGCTGGGGACGCACCGTCTTGAGCTAGCGAGGACGGCCCTCGCCGGGCCTGCAAGGGCCGCCCACCTAGCCCAAGCCAAGGCGTCCCTCACCCTAGGCCGGCGACCTCCGCCGGCCATCAACGAGGCTCGGCGGTAGCTGCAGAGGGAAAAAGGGAAAAGTGAAAAAAAAAAAAAACGAAAAAAGTAAATAAGGAAAAAAAAATAGAAAAAATTTCTAAAACATTATTAAAAATTATCCGCATTAGCGCCGACCGTGCCAAGTAGGACGGCCGGCGTCCACGTAAGCTATTTCAAGTCAAAATTGGTCGGATAGACTCAATTGACAAAATTAAAAGTTTGTGACTGAATCGACAAAAGTGCAATAGGTTTAGGACTTTTTGGATAATTTTTTTAAAATTGAAAAAAAAGTCATAAATAAGAATATAAATTCTGTCCTAAACATTTCGAATTTTGCTAATTTAGTCCTAAATTTATTGGCAAATCGTCAAAATGTTTAGTATTAAATTGGTCTAATTGACATCTATATAATATGTTTAGGATATCTTTTTTCATTTTTCGGTATCTACCCCTTCCAATCCACAACGTCACGAAACGGCACTTTGTAACGACATTGTACGTGACTATATTAATCGGTTCGTTATCACTAAGCATGTGGCAAGTTGTATCGATGACAGTACATGTGCATTTCATGGATGTCCCATCGGACAGACTTTTTGTTTATGAGTGATGATTCTCGCATGAACGATAATGCATCTCCCCCTCCCCCCCCCCCCCCCCCCCCCCCCCCCTTTTTTTTTGTTAAGGTATATGCTTTGGGAGTTCGATAGATGCCCATAATAATTGAGAGAGCGATTAATCATGGGCCCATAAATCTCACTAATAATTATCAGAAAAATATATAATATTCGAGATCTGCAGCACAATGTCGATTCCGTGAACGAATTGAACGTGAAGATCAAGTTGAAGTCAACGGGACATTTTTGCAGATTCACACTCTCTTTATCTCTTCGGGCTCTCGTGGAGACAAAATGGAGACAGCTTTTCTTTTCTTTTCTTTTTTCTATTTAAAAAAGCAATGTCCGAAGCTTTATTTTATTTATTGCAAAAAAAAAAAAAAGATTGAATGATTGAGATGTGGTATGAACGTAAGATCGATAAATACCCGTAAGTAATATTAGCATGCCTCTTGTTTTGAAAGGGAAAGCTAATCGTTTTTTCATAGAGCAATTACATGTTAAGGAGAGAAAGAAACCGATGTTATGTTATGGATATCCATGTGAACACAAATAGGGCTCATTCTCTCTTTTTCCCTAAAAGCATGTAAAACCTAGGTTCTTCCTCTTCATCGAGCACACTCCTTATCTTTGTCTTCGTGGTTAGGCATCGGAATCGTTCTAGCACGCCTTATCTTTGCTAATTTTCCGACCTTCGATTTTTTTGGGGTCACACTTCTCTTCGAACCACTTCCAATTGAAGTCGATGAACATCATCATTTGGTGATTTGGATGAGTTCGTCAAACAAATGAAAAAAAAAAAATAAAGGCGAGAAGATTACCAGAGATAAAAGTGTTCTCGAACGAGTTTTGATGCCTAATCACGAAGACGAAGACGACGATCTAGGAGAAGACGATTTAGTAACCCATGTGTCATGCGCGTACCAGTTTGAGTGAATGAGCATTATTTGTTATCAAATTATGGCTAATTGAAGAAACGAAGAGAGAGTGTTGTGGATTTTCACGTGGACTTGCCATGTGTCTTTCAGCTCAGCAATTGCACTGTAAAATTTGACAGAAGCTAATGAAAGGTAAATATGGCACGCTTATTCCAGTTTGGATTTTTGGTGACCCAAAAATAAGTTCGGGGGTAAATTTGTCACAAATGTACCAGTTTGGAGTTTTTAATGACCCAAAAATTAATTTGAGGTGAATTTGTCATAGGTGTACCGGTGTGTGATTTTTCGTTATATGAACCCAAGTTTTTACGGTCCTAGCGCTCTTAGGTACTCCGCTGTGTAGTTCCAAGGTGCCCAATCATAGTATATCCTCGATAAATTTGTGTGGCCACTCTTAAATTTCATAATAAGGTTGTCTTTGCACCATTTTTTGTGGCACGGTTTAGTAACTAAGTTATATCGCAAGATCACACAACACGGCAATTTATTTAATAAGGAACCCGTATTGAATTAATTTTTTTTAAAAGAAAATTAGGTACCTGAACGTAAAATGGATAATATTCAAGCACTTATTTCCTCATGTCTATCCATAATTATAAAACATGATTGTTCTTGCATAGGAGCACGATCATCCAATCTCTACCACCATACCCATTAAGAAAACCCTAGAAGTGCATTCCAGCCCAGCTGCTCCAGAAATCATCCTCCAAGGCTCAAATCGATTTACTTGGTCACAGCTGACAAGTCAAATGCCCGAGCATCGCAACCCTCCGTCCCTCACCGACGCTGATATTAGACCGACAGCGACAGCGGTGTCTGTTCGTTTTTTCTACTCAAAACCTTACCTAAGATGGTTCTGTTCTCAAATGTCGACATTGACAAATCTGGCCAAGAAAAGTCAAGGGACGCCACCTGCCTTCTTCGTCACACGTGCTGGCTCCTCAATCCATTCCAGTGAACGACTACTTTTTGATTGACGAAGCATACACAGCTCGGCTCACCAAATAGTTAAAGTTGTTTATCGCTTTCCCGGAATTAGCTTGGTTGTAGCTAGTGATATCAAACCGGTGAGTTGGGTCTGATTTGGGTCGGATTGAAAATTATTCGATTCATATTGACCCATTTAATCCGTTTTGATCTATTTCTATGCATTACAAATCTAATGACCCATACCCGACCCGATCTGACCAGTATTACTTAACACAATTCTATATTTTACCAAATCATGAAATACTTATTTCTTATAATTTATATAAAAATAATAATATTGATAAAACACTTTCGTACAATACAAATTTAATGAAAATTTTGTATAATTTTTTATGGAAAATTAATTTATATTTTTTAAAAAAATATTTTTATGTGCTTATTTTCTTTTCCTTTTTTCCCCCGAAATCTGGCGGCGGGAGGCGGGTGGTCGGCGGGCGACATTGGGCGGTGATTGGCAGGTGGCGATAGCGGCGGATGGACTACAACGAATTGAATTAGTCTTTCAGCTTAGTACTCGAGGGAATAAATTGTCGAAAGCTTTGCGATATATGGAAGAGAGCCAGATCATCCCTCTTACACTGAATCCAGGAGATGCCGCATGTCGTCGGAGTTCTCTACGATTTGGCCAGGAAGAGCACTCGTTTATGAGTCGATTTTTGCTTCAATCTGGTCAATATCAGTTTGAACATTAAGGAGGCACAAAAACTTTATCGACTCCAATCTGCTAGGCTACGGCCGCGGTTAGCGAGTGGCGACTGGCGGACGGTCGGCAACATTATACTTCTTTGAACAGTTTTTATATTTTTTAACTTTACTTTTAAAAAAAATTATTTTAATTTTAATTTTAATTTTATTTCTTTCTTTTACTTATAAAAAAAATAACAAAATATAAACTAATAAATTTTACAAGCTAAGTGAATTGTAAATGAGTTGGGTTTGTCTAACTAAATGGGTTGTAAATGGGTCTAAAAACAAACCCTTTTACGGCCCACACATAATTAGGCATGAAAATCATACCCATTAAACAACCCATTCATTAGAACTTGACTAACTCATATTTGACCTATTTTACTAAATATGGGTTATTAACCCATATTGACACCTCTAGCTGTAGCTTTGCTTGTACACTTCTCGGCCTAGCTTGATTTAGCGAGGGGAGCCTTTGTTGTCACCCGGCCGGACCACAGAAGGCAATCCTAGCCCAAGCTAGGCCAGCCCGCCTGGTGGTTGGCCACCGGCATAGGGAAGAAGAAAAGAAAAAAAAATCACATAAATTTTAAAATATCATTAAAAATTATCCACGTTAGCATCGGTCGTGCCATATAGGACGACTGACATCCACGTAACGTCGTCAGCGAATTCCAACCAAAATTGACAGAATGGACTCAACTAGTAAAATGTGAAAAGATTTAGGATTAAATTAGCAAAATTGAAAAGTTTAGAACTGAATTGGCAAAAACGCAATAGGTTTAGGACTTTTTAGACTATTCTCCCGACAATGGAGCGATCGGTCTTGTCTGTTTCCACCCCAGCTATGGATTTTTCCTTGAGACCCCATCTAATCCACCGAAACCGTATGAATATCCAACAGTGGTATGAGCTCGTTTTTCCCTCGGACTTGTTTCCTTGCTGTTTTCTTCTTTTGTTCTCCTCGCTGCATATTACGGTTTCTAAGCATATCTGAGAAAGCATAGTCGGACAAAGGGGGGGCTAGAAGGATTCCACTGCGCTTTATTTGGTCAGGAGGGAGGGAGGGAGGTGTCTAGGTAAAAATCATCGAATGTTAAGGAGGAAGGATACTTAGATAGTGGGCAAGGCTATCACATATCACTGAGATTGAAACACTCCTTACTTAAAAATTAGAACCATGTCAATCTTTAATTGATATAGTAGTCCTACTGGATATGCAGGCATGCTTTCTTGCTTCAGACGGACACGACAACGGAAATGAAGGGAGGAAGTGGACTCCCCCCCGCATCTTCCGGATGAACACGGCAAAAGGGAATGAACGCGATTATCGGGATGCTGCACCAGATATGCAAGATTTGATCACAACATTCCGAGGTATACTTCCATTGTCAACCCAGGCCAAAATTGTGAGGACA
The DNA here is from genome assembly GCA_029784005.1 of Lenwebbia sp. NSW1173648. NCBI lineage: Eukaryota > Viridiplantae > Streptophyta > Magnoliopsida > Myrtales > Myrtaceae > Lenwebbia > Lenwebbia sp. NSW1173648. The sequence continues at coordinate 23,079,970 of JARCGZ010000009.1, read as the reverse complement.
ATCTTTATGTAAGTTTGACAATAATATCAGAAAGAGAGACGCGTAAACAAAAGCAAGATCAGGGAAACAACAAGGCTTGCCAGCACTTGTCACGGCATCAGATCCGCAATCATTTGCGAGGATTCAGACAGTAGCACCAAATTAATGTGTGCTGCGACAAATCAAAATTGGGTTCTCTCCCACGATTTCGTCAATAGAACTTAATAAATATCCAGAACATAAAAATGCTACCAGAGGAAGAGTCAAATGCGAAAGCTTTTCAATCTAAAGGCAATTATACAACACTACCCCTTCAAGGAATGACAAGATTAACAGTCACAGTCAGCCGTATATCACAGACTCATTCGGCATCACCACTACAATCTTGACAGCATCCCGTAGATATATCCTGCACCTCAAGCACTCATTAAGGGAAGAAGAGAGCAATCTGATTAGCACATAGACCTATGGGCTGGACCATGGTTATGCAAACCCCAGCGCACGAGCAAACTTGATGGGTACCAGTGAAGTGCAGAAGACCACACCCCATCAAACTTGGTCTCGCTCATCACCTCCTCCCACGTGGTCCAGCACCTGACCTTGGCCCCGGGTACCGAGAAAATTGCAGCCGCAGGTAAGCGGAATCTGGATCATGCTCGTCCATTTTGTAGCCTGAGAAAACAATCAACCAAATACCTCAGGTCATTTCACAAGTGGAAAATCTTTCTTAAGACAAAGGACACTTACAAAGTACCTTAAATAGAGATATAGCAATGAAGAAAATATGTAATCACCAACGATGTGTTTAATTGAAAGGAATATACATTCTTCTTTGTCCTGTGTTTAGTGATGTTCTTTCAAGATAAAATAGCATCCCTAATGGGATGATCACACCATCTGAAATAATAGTCACCCCTCCTCCTAGTGTAAGTAACGCCCACCCCATGGCCACACTATTCATACATTATTGTGGTCTACTTCTAAAATCTCTCAAATTATCTCAAGGACAATCTGGAATTTAATTTGAGTCCAGTCTACCTATTCTATTTCCCCATTCATACAAACACGCCAAACTAACCTTTCCAAAGCCCTGGACAGTAAATATCATACTAAAAATGGTCCCTCTTCCCAATACCACTACCAAACAAAAGCCAAACTCCAGTGGTTGGGAAGGGAAGAACAGAACATGAGAATGCAAAGTGAAATCTTCAGTAAAAAGTCGAGTTATGTCTTACCAAACAAAAATATAGTACTAAGTATGCCAGATATTATTTTCCTCAAATTTCTTTGTCCCTTCTATTCCTTCATTTTGTGCCCTTTCTTAACCTATTTTTCATTTCCAAGGAACAGTGGAAGAGGTTAAAAGTAGATTATCACCTTGCAAGGCACTCAAAGCAGTGGCTGCACAAGCTGGATTTACAAAGTCCACAAAACAAAGGATTAGAGGATCTCCTCCACGCTGCAATGCAAGTTCAAAAGTAGCACGAGAAAAGGTCAGAATATAGCACGGAATAAATAAAGAAATACTGAATAAGTTAAGTTGGACTTACATGCTTCGACTCCTTAATCACAAGTCTCACTTCTTTATACCCCACAAAAGGCCGAAATATATCTAAAGGTTAGTTAAGAAATTTGAAAAAGCAAAAAGATTTCTTATCTTACTTCCAATTAGGTTGAGAATTTCAGGAAAGCCAGATACATTGCCAACTACAACCACTGTTAGACATCAAAAGGATACGAGCAACCTCCCTTTTCGTACTGTCAGGAGGAAGTCCTTCAACATACAGAGTACTGGAAGCATCTGGAGGCAAAGGAACAGTTTCACGCCCTGGCCTCCCCATGGCTTCCATCGGGAGTGGACCACCAAAACCAGCATTTCGACCATTCGGTGCCATGTCCGGAGCAAGATGCCCAGGACGGCTCATCATAGAAGGATCAGCAACAGGAGCACCTGGCATTCCACCACCAATTGTTCGTCCCATTCCAACGCTGCCATATGTACTAGCTTCTCCAGGAGTATGTGAAGACAGTTGCTTCAAAAGTATTTAGATAACGCCCTTAGCAAACCGTGTGTGAATGGACCAGAAAAAACACAACCATGACAAGTTCAAAAGAGGAAGGCTTACTGAGCTCTGGAGATATCGGTCATATGCTGATCCTATTGTCTTGGTGTCCTTCACAGCCCGAGGTCCATTAGGATCATCGTCACGTGCTAGATAGTTTTGCATCTCAGGACCAGAAGGCAAGCCTGGAGGAGGGACATCTGATCACAAAAAAAACTTGTACTTTTGGTTTGCTCATACGGAACAAAAGAAGTTAAACATAAAAGTAACACTTTTGTATTTCTAGTTTACAAATCGAACAACCATCAAACTGCACTATAAAAGTCTGGGGTTAAGGAAACAAGCTGATACAGTCAGGTGGAAAGTGGCACAGTCTAAGAGTTGAAGTGGATGAACAGATGCTACTGAAGCGAGAGGATGTGCATAAACATTTATACCGAGCTCTCTCATTTATACTGCCCTCATTTATTCTTTGATATACTGTATCTTCCTTAAGAACAATTTCGAGCAAACTCATACTGGAGGAAACTCATAGCAAACTCAAACTGGAGGAAAAGAGTGACAAGCTTGGTATTGCCAACCACATTAGATGAATGCCTAAAAGATGCACACTTATGTTTGCCAGATTAGGAGTTAGATCAACCTGTGAGGTAGACATTGCTTTTATTTTCTTGAATCAAACTATCATGGAATATTAGCTCATTTAGTGCTGAAACTAAAGACATAGGAACTTGATGACCAACTAGAGGTCTACATGACATGATGTCACAATAAACCAACTCATCACAAAACCATAGAACCAGAATGCACGAGGAATAGTAGCAAAGTGGAAATTGCCAAATAAAAAGGGAACAGCAGTCTTCAATAAATCTCAGGGAACTGCACGATAAACCAACTTGTCACCAATGAACCAGAATGCATGGTAAATCATGCAGTGTCCATAGCTACACCAATGTCCCTGTCCGCTCCACTCAATATGTCTTAAAATTTGACAGTACAAAGATGTTTCAAAATTTAATTAAATTAAAAAAAGAAGAAGCAAAAACATAATATTAGAAAGTCGTCATCAAGTACCTGTCGGAGTACATACAGATTGTACTGCCATTCCTAATTGACGTTATGCATGCTACATTCGCAATAAAGATATTATACCATCAACGAACTAATTCACCTTTGTGATACCTTCAAGGACGAACTAATTATTCACTTTCCTCACTTCCATGTATCTCTCCTTTTCTCTCATTTTTGGATAAAAACTGCATAACCTGTCTTTATGGACCCATCTGAGGATTTTCAAGTGCACATAAAAATGCAATAGTGTTGACACTTAAAGGGGAAAAAGGTATCAAAATGTCCAAGATTCCAACTAATCGACCAATTATACTAATAGACCAACAACCATAATGGCATAATTCATCGACTAGCAACACATCTTTCGTTAATGAATACTTGAGCCAGATGGAGAGGAGATACGATGAGTGGGAGAGGGAAGGGGGAACCCTTATTAGTCAGAGACAGTAAGAGCATCCCTGAAATACATTTATAGATATTAGTCAGTAGTTAGTAGGTGGTCGTATATAACAAAATCACAGTTTTGTTAGTGTCTCTCACTCTCTATGAATAGAGCCATCTTATATCTCTTTTATTCAATTATATAGCTTTTCAGCGTTATTTCTCTCCCTCTCTCTTGAAGATCCTAGAATATTTACATGGTATGAAAGCCACCAAGAGAGGACCCCAATCAAAACCCTAGTTTTATCTTTCTTCTTGCCATTAGTCTTAAATCAAAAACAGAAAAAAAGGTTGGTTGTTGTCTCCTCCGTCAAGTCAGCAAGCAAGCCAACTATCATCTTGTCTGAGCTTCTTCATCCCAATCATTGTCTCTGTTGCAAATATCGTCTTCTTTGTTCCCTTACCATCAACAGCAACATCAGCATCTTCTTCTCTGTCAATCCATCGAGCTTCCTTCCAATCTTTGCTCATCGCTAGGCGGAGTTGTGCCTCGCTGTCATTGGTCCCAAGCTTAGAGCCTTAGTTGCGAGCTGTCCTTTGTCCCTCTTCCTCCATTAGTCGAAAGTCCTATTAGGGTCTGCCCACTTCGCTCAGTTGTCACCCTCAAGAGCAGCCACACCTACTTGTCTTCAAGAGCAGCATTGTCGTTCTCTGCTTGTAGATCTACTCCAGTCGTCTTTGAGAGTACCACAATCCTTAGCCAACATCGTTCCTTGGCCATCGTTCTCTGTCATCTTCATCGAGCCAGTTCTGGTGCTAAGTTCTCTGTTCATCTATTTTCTTCTTTGTTGATTGTGAAGTGTGAAAATTGTCAAAAGTCGGACTCTGGCCTCATCTCTCTGTCTTGATGGTGGCCACCACCAGTCAAGTCCCTCTATTCTCTATTCCAGGATTTCGTCAAGGCTTCTATCCTGGCAATTTTCTTCGACTCATTCGTTATCCTCTGATGTTTCCCATTTTTTGGTCGAGCTTCACAATTTTGCTTTGGTTTGTGTGCTTTTTTGTTTCCTTAACAGAAATTTCTCAGTTATTAAAGAAAAAAAGTCAAAGAAAATGGGCCCTATCCAGTAGCAACTCATCTTCAACAGAATCACCTATTTTGGGTCTTCTAAAATCTCAACGCCTAATGTGGATTTATCCAATCTTAACTCAGTTTCGATTGAAAGTTTCATCGACAAGCGAAGTCACCGGAGCCCAGCATACCTCCATTGAGCAGCCACAATCGAGTGCCATGGAGTGATGCGGTTTATGTTGCCGCAAATGATAAAGTCAAGTTCTCACATGTTTTACTTTGGTTGTGTGAGAAAGAGAGAGATTTCAATTTTCTGATCTCCGTTTGTTTCTTTAAAGCTTTAGTCAAAATAGCTGCTATTGTCGATTATTCAATTCGACGTATAAGGTCTGAGTTACATAGTCGTCGTTGTCTTAAATCACATTCAATGTATCCACATCCCTTGTCTAGTGTAAGGTCCAACTTACATGGCGCTTTGGTTATAGACTTCGAAAGAAACTTGCACCTATCATAAGCAAGATGGATGCTCCATCTTAAGGGGGAGTGTTGAAGTACAATCGCGGATATCAGTCAACAGTTAGTAGGTGTCATAAATAAGGACATTAAGATTTTGTTATTGTGTCTCGTGCTCAATAAATAGTGCCATCTAATGTAAGCTTTTGTTAAGTTATTGAGTAAAGATGTAACTTTTGAGTATTTTCTCTCTCGCTCTCTCTTGAAGATCCTTGAATATTTACATGAAGGTTTGTCCAGTGAAAATGAATCAAACAACAAGCATAGAAATATTATGGGAAAAACTACCACACAGATGAAATTGATGGTATGGGGTGCTATGCATGTAAGACACTGCCAAAAGAGCAGATTACTGCAAGATTGCGTGCATGTCGCCATTTCACTTGTTTTCCTGCGACAGATCCAGAGTACAAATTGGCCTCGGGAAACTAAACCAACATAAGAGGACAACATACTACAAAGCGCCGCCTTTTCCCTCAAATTGACCACCTTTTTCAATGCCCACAAGTCTATTTCACAGCCCAGACTCCAGAAAGAACGGCCATTCGCAAACAATCAAGAAACACAAGCAAGACCAAGTTCTAGGTGAACAACATTGAAAGTCCGGAGACTATTCAGTAAGCAAACTTCGCAAAAAGCCATTACAGTAACACAAGAAACACAGCTTTTCCCAAATAGCAGCCATTCAATTGAGCATAGCCACGCGCAGAAAAGCTCGAAAAATCCCTAAACAATTTCCCATCAGGTGCTTCCCACGAACAAAAGTAACACAGCAAAAGAAACTCGCAAGAGCTGGAGAGTACCGTAATCAAGGCGAGGCCGTTTGAGCAGCCCAGGAGAAGGAACGACGGGCTGTTGCCGATTCCAGTAACCGTCCCCCATCCTCCTAATCTGGGCAGAGAAGCTTAAATAGAGCAGCAGACAACAGAGGGACGAGGAAGAATCTTCGGCGAGCAGAGAAGTAATCGAAGAGAGGGACGAGAGAGGGGAGAGATCTCGCTCGCGCGAGCTTTGGGATTGGGCTTAGTTAAAACCCTAGGTCGCTAGCTTCTGAGGGAATTGCTGTTGCGATGTTTTGCCCTCATGATTCTCCTTCGATTTCTCGTGCTGTGGGGGACGGAGCAGTGCGAGGGATAATAACGAGGATCCAGTGCGGGAGGGTCCACCGTAAGGACGGAGCGTCCTCGGGCGCAGTACTAACTGACTCGGGGGCTCGATTCAAGGCCCGGGACCGTCGTGGCTGGCTCGCTCGTAGGTAAGATGGCCCGTTGGGCCTGACTGGGCCCACTCGAGCCATAAGATCCGAAGCCCGATTTGAGTCGACCCGACCGGGCATGCGGTTCCCTTGTCTCGCACACGCGCGCCCGCCCACATAATCTCGACAGGGAAATTTCAACGTTAGGGTGCGTTTGTTTGAGGTAAATTTCCTGATAAAAAAAAAATATTTTTCGAGAAATTATTTTTCAGGAAAATAGTTAATCTTTTTTTATTGGATGATATTTGACCGAAAACATTTTCTTTCATTTGAAAAATGATTTTCAATCTCGTGAATTTATCTAAAGCCAAAAAAAAAAGATTAGAATTTTTAAATTTATTTTTCTATTTAATTTAATTTTCAATTTTTTTTTTCTTCTTCATCCGCCGGTCGCCGAACCTTGGCAATGGTCGGCAACCGGCCACACTAGGTTGAGCCTTACCGTGATTTGGCAAGCTCGAGCTCGGGAGGAGGCCGGCGAGGTTGAGCCTCGCCAGATATGGGAAGGCTTGACCTTGTGTGGCAGGTCGCAGATCGGCAGAGGAAGAAAAAATTGAAAAAATTGAAAAAATGAAAAAGAGAAATAGCCTAGGCCCGATGATCGACGGAGGAAGAAGGAGAAAAAAAAAATTCGCGATAAGCAAATTTGGAAAGAGTCGTTGCCTCTTTTCACTTTTCTAATTTTATGTACAAATATTTTCTGTTGACTGGAAAGTATTTTTGATTGGTCAGTTATTTTCGGCGAACAAAAAAGGTAAAAGTCCGAAAAATTAATTTTCGAAAAGTACTTTCGCTCAAATAAGTACACTCAGGTCGTCCGGTGATCAGGTGCAGTTCGCGATTCCCCGAAACACATGGGCGGGGTGAGATAGGACTTAGGACGGGGTCGATAAATCCCCATGGTTCCATGCTCTTTGGAGACGATCGGAAGGAATAAAAGAGCAACCGGGGACGCATAGATGCCAGGTGTGCTTCGCCTTAAAGCGACATTCTTTCGTCTCGATTGACTCAGGCTTTTGTTTTCTGTTTTTGTTTTTGTTTTTGTTTTTGTTTTTGTTTTTGTCTTTTGAGGCAAATTACGAAATTGCCCAACAAGTGGGACTTTTGTAAGTTTGTTTTTGGTCATCCCAACCAACTTGGGGCTTCCCGGGAACTCGCAATGAAAACCCAAAAACCAAAATCCCATCAAATTCCCATGTCTCCCGCTACTTTCCCCACGGTCATGAATCTGATGACTGGGCGCCTCTAGGATCTTCGGACCACGTACTGCGCCGGAGCACGGGATCCGAACCCCCTCTCCACCGCCCGCCCCCCCCCCCCCCCCCCTAAACAAAAAAACAAAACCACATTTAAATTAATACGACACGAGTGTTCCGCTCGATGATCCTTCAAAATTCATATCTTTTTAAAGTAAAAAATTAATTCGGGGTAAGCGAGGCATCAGTGTATTGATTTGTGATTGAAGCACCGGTTTGTAATTTTTTTAAGCAAAAAATTTCAAATAAAGATCCAAAATGCCCTTATTATTTTAAAGAATAACCTAACTAATGGCATTTTCGTCAATTTTTTAATATATTTTTTGCTCTTTTTTTTCTCTTTTCGCATTCATTTTTCCTTTTTGTTTCCTTTTCGACTGATCACTAGCGAAAAGGAAGGGAAAAAAAGGAAAAAAGAAATGGAAAAAGAGAAAAGAAAGCAGAAAAAAGCAAAAAATAAATAAATGATGAAAATGCATTTAATAAAAAAAAAATTTGGAAAAATGAGGACACTTCATGTTTTTATTTGAATTAAAATCCAGTTTAAATCCTTATTTGAAATTTTTTGTTTTTGTTTTTTTTTTGTGTTTGGGGATAAAGCTGGCTTGAGTTGAGTACCATTTTTGCTACTCGATTTTGGATTTTTGAAGGGGTTACCTAATCTATTTGCTACACGCGCCTGTGCAGGTAGTGGCAACTGGCACGTACACCACCCCCGCCGCATATCTGACGAGCGCGTCAGGTCCCGGGAGGGGGGCAGAGCAGTCATTTCGCAGGGGACAGCGTACCCTTTCGGAACTGGTTTCTGTCCTGGGGCGGCCCTTCACAAGTCACGACGTGCCCACATTAACACCAAACGATCGCACCCTCTTTATTACATACCAAGATATAACGACAAGACAACCAAAAAAAAAAAGAAATAGATTATTTCGATAAAATCATTTTCCATTTTCTTTTTGGCTCTTGAGTTGAGAGATTTTATGGGTCGTCGATTGTGGTGTGGTGTGGTGGCCATGAGAATGAGATGTCTTCTAGATGGGAATTTATTTATTCTTTTTTCTTTTTTCTTTTTTCTTTATTCTCGGAAATCTAGCAAAGAAAAGAAGCGATTTCATCTCCGCATACTTTTCCTCATTTTTTCTCGCTTTTTCTCTCTTTGACCACTTGGTACTTCCTTTTACAGTCTTTGATAAAAACTCCTCTCTCTCTCTCTCTCTCTCTCTCTCTCACCTCCGCGCGTTCTCCGACGCCGGAGCTCCAGCCTCTCCCGGCGATCTCGGTGTCCGAGGACCGTGAACTCTCCGGCAACCGGTGCTAAGCCCGAGGCCGTATTCGCATTCGGAAGCGTCTGCCTGCCAAGTTCGTGACTGTGATCGTATTGACTTTGGGAGAGGTCGAGGTTGCTCGATTTTCCGGGGGAGAGTCGACGGATCTCTTTGTTAGGGTGCTGAGCGGGAGCTCTTTGGTGTTTCTCGTCTTGGTGCCTGCAGAAAGTGGGGGGGGATAAATATATTGCATTGGTGGTGGTGGTGTGAAGAGAGGGGTCGTTGATGGTAGTGTTGACGTCGTCGAGAGGTATATGATGTCCGGGCGTCCGGTGAGAGATCGGAGAGGGCGGTGGATTTCCGGTGAAACTCATACATGGAATGGCAGATCTTGTTAGCTACGGGAATGCCGACCGCGACGTTGAGCAGGTCCTCTCTCTCTCTCTCTCTCGCCTCTCTCTCTCTCTCTGAGATACGCTGGGACATGCGTCGAGTTGGCAATCTTTTTCCCCTCGTTGTTCCTGTTGTGATGTTATGTTGTCGATTACAAATTTGAGGCTTTTGGGCTGGTAGATTTCATTTAATTTCTGGAAATGCTTTGCAAGCTCTGGACTTACTGTGGCCCTGTCCTCAGTTGAGAAAGACTATAGAAGTAGAGATTGTAGTAACTAGAATCTGGTATCCGTGAGAGGTGGATATCTTCACTGATTATTGACTGGAGCAACTGCTCCAAACATCAAGGAATTGGAAGAAAGGGGAATTAATATTCTAAGGCGTGGTTATGACTGGAGACCTAGTGACATATTGAAGGGAAATGCCTTCTGTTCTTCGTGCTCAAAACGTGTAATCAACATACTCTTCCTGGCTTGGGTCATTTCTGTTTTTCTTCTTCTTCTTCTTCTTTTTTGTTTGGGGGGGGGGGGGGGGGGGGGGGGGGGTAAGGGTGGCGTATGGCAAGGAGTCTCAAAGTTCCCCTGCCTTCTTCTGTGGAAGCTTTGAGGCAATTATATCGGTGCCTTCATGCTGTCTCAACAAAGCCTCATATATGCTTGCTGCTAGTCTGTATTGTAACACTTAAACTGTGGTTGCGGAAAGAGATGAAAGGGTTTCAACTAAGGGTTATGTTTGATCGAGTGCTTGGCTGAGAGCCAATTATTAGTGGACAAAGAGGGTTCACTCTTTGCTACTTCTTTTTGGTCTCTGATAAATCCTTAATTTGCAGTGGACTCTTGCACTAGGAGCGTGAGTGGAATTGAAGTCCGGGTCCTATGCATTAGCTTATGGGATAGTTACTCTCCCCTAGCCTTTTATGATCGATCTCAGTTTTCGTCACAAATGCTTGTGATGGCAGATAATATGGCCTTTGTAGCGTGAATATACATATACTGAATCTGTTTGGATAGACATTTTTAGAAACAGAGTAATAAACTGTCAGGTTTACTGAAGCTTCTTTCCTTAAAGGTAGTTGGCTAGGAAATTAGGAAGGATGTTGTGTTATCTGGGATAATTTTCTTAAAATATACTTCAATCAATAGTGGGTGGTTACATAAGATACTCGAGACCTAACTATCTCAAATTAACCAATGATTCATATGGGTCGTGGCAGACATGGAAGCTTAAGTTTGAAAGTGCGAGATAAAAAGTTTTGCAAAATGTAAGCTGAGGGATGGCAACATATAAAGTTACATGCACTTCCATAGACAATAGTGCATAAGAGTACTACAAATGGCATAGCTGTCCATGAGTCCGTTAGTGCATACAGGCAATTTAATACCAATACATTTGACGCACGCATGTTGATCATGATTGGGTTATGGGAAAACTACAGAAGTGCGACTATTATGCTTGTTTTACTCTAATGTTGTAAAGTATTATTGGGCCATATTATTAGTCTTTGGATGCATCAAGCTCCTCATGCCACTACATATTTGTCAAGACAATAGTTGGATACGGGAAAAATGTTCCTCTGTATTAGGAAACCTAAGCTGCTGTCTATCTTGAAACTTGTTCGGTGATTGTCTGCTAGACATGGATAAAGCCATATGAATGTTCCGGCTTAAACCCAACTAGCTTTCCAATTCTCCTTCGAACTGCTTATACTATTTTCTCTTGCTCAAACATAAATGACGTTCATAATTTTTTGCAGGCATTGATTGCTTTGAAAAAGGGTGCTCAACTGCTGAAGTATGGTCGACAAGGAAAGCCTAAATTCTGCCCTTTCAGACTATCTAATGTAAGTGTTACTAATAAATTTATTAATTTAGTCCATCATAAGCTTTTCAGAAGATTATTCGGATGACCCTATTTTCACAGATATGACGGTTATCGAGAGAGACCCAGGGAAGAAAGTACCATAAAAATAAATCTGGTCTTCCTTCCATCAAATGCATGGGTGATTTAAACCATTGAATGATACATTGCGTCTTTATCAATTTTCCTTTGCTGCAGAGAGGAAGAGTCTAAAAATTGAGACATGCAGTCATTTATGTGGATAATTTCTCTGTAATGTTGAATGAAGCTAGAGGATTTCATTCTTTACAAGATAATGCTGTTACGTGTAATTGCTATCCTCTAGCAGTCTGTCTTATGCATTTGATAACATCATTTGGAACGATAAAATCTCAGTTGGGCAAGCATTTCCCCTAGCAGTCTGTCTTATTGGCCCAAGTCCTTTATTTCTTTTTGCCAGGTAGATTTCGAAAAAAATTTCTTGCTTATAGGTAATTCATAGTCAGGTTTATTCTGTCTTTTTTTTAAGATTTTAATATTAATGTTGCTTTCCTCTGAAGATTTCTCACAAAGGTTACCCTAGTCTATGCATTTTACGCATCATTTTGTTCCTGTTCATTAAAACTTGAAGATTTTAATCTTGGAAAACAATTTTCGGCCAAAAGATAAACGAACTGGACAAGCAGGTTTTCTGGTGGCACTATTAGTTGGTACCTCGGTGCTATGTTTCCTCACTGATAGTGTTATGCTACTAACTTGCCCACTGCTCTACTGTGAATTTCAGGATGAAGCATCGTTGATCTGGATATCAAGTAGTGGTGAAAAAAGTTTGAAATTAGCATCTGTTTCAAGAATTATTCCTGGACAAAGAACTGTGAGATTCCATTTCTTGCTTTTGATATCATTTCATTCTCTCCTTGATAATTATGTTCGTGTAAACATTCAGAGAGAGATAGCGTTGCCTTGACTAAATACACTTGCCATGTATGCTCTCATTGAAATCTTCTACTTATTCTGTCTATGTCAGGCTGTATTTCAACGTTATCTGCGACCAGAGAAGGACTATTTGTCTTTCTCTCTTATTTACAAAAACGGGAAACGGTCGCTTGATCTGGTTAGTGACAGAAACTTGAGATTTTCACTAAGATGCGAAGAGCTTTTCTTTATTTCTAATTTGAAGTGAGTTCCGTTTTTGCTTTATGCATGTGAGATTTAAATTTTCTCCAGATCTGCAAGGACAAAGTTGAGGCTGAGGTGTGGATTGCAGGCCTCAAAGCACTGATCTCCACTGGTCAGGGAGGACGCTCAAAAATTGATGGATGGGGTGATGGCAGTCTCTATCTTGACGTAATGCCTCCTACCTAGAAATTCGTTTGAATGTCCCTCTTGTTTAAAAACCTTCGTGCTTTGGCCAATGATTATGTAAACTACAATTATGCTTATGAGTGAGAGCTAGTAATGTTTTCATCCAACATCTGGTGATAAGTATGTAATATTTGTTACATGGCAAAGAACATGGATTAATTGCATGTGGGATAAGTAATTTTGCCATGTTGATGGGTATTTTAGTCTGCTGTGAGACATAAGTGGTTGTTTATGGTCGGAAGTCTGCTTTAAGACATAAGTGGTTGTCAATGCTTATTGCCAATGACATTTTTTTTGCTCTTAACTATTTCAGGACGGTAGAGATTTGACATCAAATAGTCAGAGTGACAGTTCTGCCAGTGCTACACGAGATATCAGTTCTCCTGATTTTTCTTTGAGTTCTAATCCAAATTCTTCTCCAAAGACTTTCCATACTGAGAACTCTTTCCATTTTGACCGATCACATGTAGCATCAGACAACACAAACATGCAAGTAAAAGGATCTAATTCAGATGTTTTTCGAGTTAGTGTTTCTAGTGCACCCAGCACGTCAAGTCATGGTTCTGCACCCGATGATTGTGATGCTTTAGGTGATGTGTACATTTGGGGTGAGGTGATATGTGATGGCATTGTCAGGGTGGATGCCAGTAAAAATTCTAGTTTTGTGACAACGAGAGCAGATGTACTTGTGCCCCGGCCTTTAGAATCCAATGTTGTTCTGGATGTACATCACATAGCTTGTGGTGTTCGACATGCTGCTTTGGTTACGAAGCAAGGTGAATTATTTACATGGGGTGAAGAATCAGGGGGCCGGCTTGGCCATGGCGTTGGGAAGGATGTGACGCATCCTCGTTTAGTTGAACCTCTGGCTTTTGTCAATGTGGACTTTGTTGCCTGTGGTGAGTTCCACAGCTGTGCTGTGACAGTGACTGGGGAACTTTATACGTGGGGCGATGGCACACATAATGCTGGGCTTCTTGGTCATGGTACAGATGTTAGCCACTGGATACCCAAAAGGGTTTCGGGTCCTCTTGAGGGACTTCAAGTTGCTTCAGTAACTTGTGGGCCCTGGCACACTGCACTGATAACATCAAGTGGACAGCTTTTTACCTTCGGTGATGGAACCTTCGGTGCTTTGGGTCACGGGGACAGGGAAAGCTTTACGTCTCCTAAAGAAGTGGAATCTCTTTTAGGGTTGAGGACAATTGCTGCTGCTTGTGGGGTGTGGCATACTGCTGCTATTGTGGAGGTTATCGTCACACAGTCTAGTGCGGCTGTTTCTTCAGGGAAATTATTCACTTGGGGCGATGGAGATAAAAATCGCCTAGGACATGGAGACAAGGAGCCACGGCTTAAACCCACATGTGTGCCGGCCCTTATAGACTATAATTTTTACAAAATTGCTTGCGGGCATAGTATTACTGTTGGGTTAACTACATCAGGGCATGTTTTCACCATGGGGAGTACCGTTTGTGGTCAGCTTGGGAATCCTCAGTCTGATGGGAAGGTACCAAGCTTAGTAGAGGACAAACTCCTTGGGGAAACGGTTGAAGAAATTGCCTGCGGTTCATACCATGTGGCTGTATTAACGGCGAGGAATGAAGTTTATACATGGGGAAAGGGTGCTAATGGGAGGTTGGGCCATGGAGATCTCGAGGATCGGAAAACACCAACTCTAGTTGAAGCTTTGAAGGACCGGCATGTGAAGTATATATCTTGTGGTTCAAACTATACAGCAGCTATATGTCTTCACAAATGGGTTTCTGGTGCTGAGCAGTCTCAGTGTGCTGCTTGTAGGCAGGCTTTTGGATTTACTCGGAAAAGGCATAATTGCTATAATTGTGGGCTTGTGCATTGCCATTCATGCAGTTCTAGAAAAGCTTTAAGAGCAGCCTTGGCGCCCAATCCTAACAAACCATATCGTGTGTGTGATTCATGTTATGCTAAGCTGAGTAAGGTTTTGGAAGGCAGTGTCAACAATAGAAGGAACTCTGTGCCTCGCTTATCAGGTGAAAACAAGGACCGATTAGACAAGGCTGATTTAAGATTGTCAAAGGCAAGTGTGCCTTCTAATATGGACTTGATTAAGCAGTTGGACAGTAAAGCTGCTAAACAAGGAAAAAAGGCTGACACCTTTTCCTTGGTTCATTCCTCACAAGCTCCCCCATTTTTGCAGCTAAGAGATGCTGTTTTGTCTACAGCAACTGAACTGCGACGCTCTGCTCCAAAACCAGTTCATAATCCGTCTGGAGTTAGTTCTAGGTCTGTGTCACCTTTCTCTAGAAGGCCCAGTCCACCTCGTTCTGCTACACCCGTTCCAACAACATCGGGGCTTTCCTTCTCCAAAAGCATAACGGACAGTCTGAAGAAGACAAATGAGCTTTTAAACCAAGAAGTGCTCAAGTTGCGTGCTCAGGTATGTCAACTCCACGTCGTTATCTCCTTGGATCAATATCCTTGAAAGAAACTAGTAGTCTCACAGCTCTCGTGGATCTGGTCAGGTTGAGAGTCTCAGACAAAGATGTGAACATCAGGAGTTAGAGCTGCAAAGATCAACTAAGAAAGCTCAAGAAGCAATGTCACTGGCTACAGAAGAATCAGCTAAATCTAGAGCTGCAAAAGAAGTTATTAAGTCGCTCACAGCGCAGGTTTCTTTCTCATCTCTGCATTGCAAGTCCATTGTTTGTTGCCATGTCCACTCCTTTAGAAACAAATTTGTTATAACACCAGGATCTGATGATATTCTGATAGAGAAATTTTCCCGCAAAAGAGAAATTTACCAATGACAATGGCTATCTATGATCGTGAATCTCAAATTCTTAATTTTACTTTCTCTTTCAAATATGTAACTCTTTGTCTCATTCATGAGTATGTGCTGCAAATTCCGTGCCTTTTCTTCCTCAGAAATGGCCCTTATTTTTTTATTTTTCACTTTCTGACTTATAATTATTGAGAATTGTCTCCTTTTGTTAGCTGAAGGAAATGGCTGAACGACTTCCACCGGGTGTCTATGATGCGGAGAGTGTGATACAGAAGTGCCTGCCGAATGGATTGGAGTTTAATGGCATTTACCGTCCTGATGCAAATAGTGAATGTCATTCCAGATCAGATTCATTTAGCTCCTCTTTCATGGCTTCATCTGCAGCAAATGAATCTGCTTTAGCCACCGGAAGTCAAAATCTTAGTCGATCTCCTGGAACTCTATTTCCAGCCGGTGAAACCAATATGCACCAACAGAATCAGAGCCCTCTGACCTCCAGTAAGACAGATGATCACCGTGATGTCAGGCTTCCTAATGGCGAACAAGGAAATCAGGCAACTAACGGTAATGACACAGAGGTGGTCCATGGTGGAGAGTCTCGGCCCTCACAGAGTGGAGAGAATGGGATTGGTTCCAGGAACTCTGCATTGACCAGTAACAATATTCAAGTTGAGGCTGAATGGATCGAACAGTATGAGCCTGGTGTGTATATAACCCTAGTGGCCTTGCATGATGGAACTAGAGATCTTAAGAGAGTGCGGTTCAGGTAATGAGCTGATTTCTTTGTCTCGTTATTTAAACATTAAATTGGTTTCATCAGTTGATCTTTGAGATGGTCTGGAGATGCTTTGATGGGTCATAAGATTGTGTTCTCACGCATTCGGTCCTTGTTTCTGTATGAGTTTATTATTCTCATTAACCAAAATGAATGCCATCTTTGTTTGATTTACTACTTGACCTGTCTATTAATGGCTGCGGTAATAGGAATAGCTGCGGGAACTTTTGTTCACTGATACCATCCCATATTCCTTTTTTCAAGGAAAATGCAGCATGCCTCCTGAAAATAGTATCGTTTCATTTAGGCACCATGTCCTGTGGGCATTGTCCTTTATTCCTGGATTGAGATTGTCTTGAAGAAAACAGGAACCTAGGACATGTATATTCTACATAGTGACAGTTATGTCACTAGATGGAGGTGCAGAATTTATCTAATAAAAGTGCAGCATTTGGTAATTGTCGGTTTCCGTCTTAATTTAATGATGTGCCTGTTTGGCTCATGTGTCTTCCACCTTTATGGCAATTAATTTGAGAGTGCATCTGCAGCCGGAGAAGATTCGGGGAGCATCAGGCGGAGACTTGGTGGTCAGAGAATCGTGAGAGGGTCTATGAAAGGTACAATGTCCGTGCGTCGGAGAGGTCCTCGGCTTCTAGTCAGGCTGCTCATAGATCTGAAGATCCATGACACCAACTTCTTGAAGTTGCCCATATTGCACCCACGGAACTGTTAAAATGAGTTCAATTCCGCTGCGTCATGGTTCAAAGGCCACGGCATTGTGGGTATGAAGGGAACTAGACATCTTTTCTTTTCCCTTGTCAAGAGACCTAACTTCCACAATTTTTGACGACCCTCGCAACCATCTCCTTTTTCTTTTCTTTTTTTCCCTCTTCTTCATTTACTTCTATTTATTCTTGGGTGCTGCCCAATTTATAGATGTCTGATGTATTGTAGTGTATATAATATCAACTGCGAGGGAGCAAGAAAGCTTTTTGCTCCTTGTGCTGTGGATCTTTCTTCTTTTGGAGTTTGCCAAGATCTACATGTAGAGAGTATCGGTGGAGAATCAGATCAGCCAACTTGCGGGTTATATCTTTTGAGCAAAAATTTCAGCTGTCTTCGTAAACCCCGATCTTCATAGTGCCCAACACTTGAGTACAACATTCGCGCGAGGTTCAATCCTCCTCGTGCCTCAGTATTTAGATCGTACAATTGAATAGAGTGTGGCTCAGCATGATTCTTGCAGTGTTGGTAATGTTCATAAGCGAAGTCCCTCCATAAGCCAATCTAAATGTTTATGACAAGATGCTTCTTTTTTTTATTATTATTATTTTCTTATTTTTGTGTTCTTTCTGGTGGATCTGATCCAATCCTTCGTTATTATGTTAGTGCGGTTCATTTGGGCTTTTGATCCTTTCTTCAGGTTTGCCTAACTTGAGAATCATGTAGATGTTCTACTTTATCAGACGAAAATTTCTGATAAATTATGCCCCAAACATTTTATTCCTACTCTTTAAACGTGTGAGAGCTTACACAAAGTCAAAAGAGAGCAAGTGACCGGTTGTGTTTTGACAACTTCGCCAAACTCTGAGTTTCAACGTGATTTGACATGGACGGTTCAAGTCAACCGAGATTAATTGTTTCTCTCTAAGTCAATCGACTCTTTGACATTTTGCAGCCATCAAAAGTCTCGACATTGGATGGTTTCTCTATTTGACAATTATATCCCTTTGATTGCTGGGCGCAATCTAATTGGAGAATCGGCAACTTTAGACAATTGTTTTGGTTAGCAAAGGAGATTACACGAGTGTAAGATCAGATGAGTTTCGTAAATAAACAAGGGAGGATACCTCTAACATCCCCTTCCGCAAGCCAAAGAAAAGAATAGAATTCTCAGATTGGAACAACGGCAAAGGAAAATTGTCCAAAAAGTCTAAAACTTATTAAACATTGGCCATCTTAGTCATAAAACTTTCAATTTTGTCAATATTGAGTCAATTCGGCCAATTTTAGCCGGAAATCCTTGACATGGACGTTGGTAGTGCCACGTAGGACGATCGGCACTGACGTAGATAATTTTTTTACCATTTATTAAAAATTTATATGTTTTTTTTTTCCTTTTTCTTTCTTTCTTGACGAAGTCCGGCGAGGGTTGACCAGCGACCCTCATCGAGCTTGGAAGGAAAAAAAAAAAGAAATAATCATAATAATAATCCCGAAATTTCAATTTTTTTCGTATAAAAATTGTCCACGTCACTGGTCGTACCACGTAGGAAGGCTGGAGCTTGGCGTTCACGTCAGCCATTTCCGGCTAAAATTGGCCAGATGAACTTAATTGGCAAAACGTGAAAATGTTTAAGACTCAATTGGCAAAGTTGAAATGTTTAGGACTGAATTGGATAAAGTGCAATAGGTTTATGACTTTTTGGACAATTTTTCCCGACTCCAAAGAAAAGCAAGAATCACACGCAAAATGAAGCGTTAGATGACGCACGAGAAATTCAGACTTCATGATGATACTGTATTATAGTAGACAAACAATAGTATGAAAGTATGTGCAGCTGTGTAATGCTCGAGTTACCCGTGAAAGAAAGTATTAATAAGCATGCAAATTTGTACACGTTACAAGTCCGTTCCTCGAGAACTAACATTTTTTTGAATTTGACTTTCTAGCAAATAGCAATCAACAAACAACAGTGTTCAAGATCCACATGCGAAATTCAAACAATTGCTTGACTTAGAATAACATAAGTAATCTCGGTGCTTCAAGGTCAAATCTTGTTGCAAATCAGCTTGGCCGTTACATCATCTACTTTTAAAACATATACTTTGAAAAACATGCAACTAATGCTTTGACTTTTGGAAACTAAGGTTATGTTTTAGTATACGTTTTGAAACTAAAGAATGTCCACTGAAAATTGAAGGGATGGTAAGGATTATTTCTAAGTCCACAAGTCGGCGCGGTTGTTTGGGGCGTTGAGGCTTTCCAACTTAAAACTGGAGTCGCTAGTTTCAATACCACTAATTGCGTGCAAACTGTCTTGAGTTAGGGTCACTTGCACAATTCCTGGGGATTGCAAAGTGTTTCATGGCTATCTAGGCAGCCGGGTCTTCACTCTCGTGTCCCTGAATTATCAAAAGGGAGGATTGTTTCTGTAATTTCTAATTAGGTTATTTTCATTTGTAAATGTTATGGGACTCCGAAGAGATGTGTTCGACAGTAAGCTGATATGAGAGGATAGATGAAAGGATCGAAATAACTAGTGTAAAATTGAACTAGTGACTGATATTATGCTTAGAACCCTAATATTAGCACCAATTTGCCCTTCTAATATACGTACTTGGTAGACAAATAAATTAAAAAGAATATCTTCCTCGTTTTCAAAATAATTCCTGAAATTTAAAGAGAGAGAGAGAGAGAGAGAGAGAGATTACAAGTCACGGTCATATATATTTATTTGCATGGTTTTGGTTCGGCGGACAGCACGGAGGCGGTTATACATCAATATCACCAATATGACGGTTTGTGTCGGCGTCCAACAACTAGTAGACAGAACAAGAACTCCGACAAGAAAATCCTGAAGACAGATAACCTAAGCATCCTCGCGACGTCTATCAAGAAAACCTGTACCACTAATCAAGCCTTCCAAGAACATGATAATTGCAAGTTGGATCTGCTGAAAACATGTATATTGCGGTATCTCGAGCAGCGCTGCTTGCCGGAGAGTAAGACTCTGCTTATTTGCCAAAACGCTTTGCTTAGGGCCGGATATCGGACGTGCATGACCTACTTATATGAACTGAGAAGAACCTTGTACTTGTTCCAAGGTCAAAGTTGAGTTTCCTTCTTCAGCTCGACTTTAATATGCATGATGATGTTGAAGATGTAGCTTATAACTTAGGTGAATTTTCCATCCATGGCAAAGTTCCAAACACCAAAGCATGTTGAGAAAAAAATCACCTATCCGTAAATGCTTCAATAACCAGAAGAAGTTGTACACCTTACCTTAATGAACATCCTCAATAAGATGTTTAATTTGGAACAATCTTACATGAAAAGGGGAGTTTTTTGCATAGCTATATAGCAACAGTTATGTTTATCTCTTTGTGTACAAACATTTCTTGTAATCTAAGCGATATATATCCCCACTGCACACGTTGAAAAGTTCGTGTGCTGTGTAGATCAAAAGGAAAGAGCAAAATCTGAGTCCTTTTTCACCAAGAAACGAATGAAGATCAGCAAGAGAGAGGCGCGATTCGGGGCAACGCCTTCGACCCTTGATCTCTCTTGCGCGGTAGATTTGTACTGAGGAACGATGATCCCTCAAAACCGGCATCGGCCGTCGGGTTCAGGGAGAGAAGCAGGTTGTCAGCTTCTGCGGGCCGATGGAGTTGTGCTCCTTTGAAGGACCAGAGGGTGGGACCAAAGTTCCCTTTGGAAGAAACCCAGTGAAGCAGTGAGGTGAGAATGACTTGTGCTGCTTGGGATGCTTTGTTTTCAGCTTGAAGGCTTGAATGTCTCTAGATCCATGAGCTTCACAAACAATCAATGTCACAATTAGAAGTGAGAAGCCAACCATGTAACTGAATCGTCTCCTACCCATCTCAACGAATGGTGTTTATTTGAGAGAGAGAGAGAGAGAGAGAGAGAGAGAGAGTAAGAGGATAAGCTAGAAACAAAGATCAAGCAAACATATATAGAAAGACTTGCTTCCCATATTAATATGAATAGCCAATTAACGTTATATATAAATAAAAATTCTCTTTGATGTGCCGACGGTGGATTGGATGGGATTGATCCACAAGCGACCTCCTTTCTTTTTTTTATTAATATGGAGTTTTGAAGTTCGTTAATTCAAAGTGCATGAATGATTATTTGCTAGGCCCAAAAGTCTAGCTTACAAGCCGATGAAGTAACTCTGGTTTGATGCATGAGTAGATCGTGCTCCTTTGCGGTATCTAATCAAAATAATCTGTCGTGTTACTGTTTATCTCGTCCGTTGATTATTCAAATCAACCTGTGCATCTATTATAACATTACTCTAGGCACTAAAAAGGGCTTCTACAGAAGAAAATGCACTATCAGCCAGTCATAAAAACATGGTGTGGTGTTCTTCTCTTACGTTGTTGCTGGGTGTCTTGAACATGAAGTTCTCTCTCTCTCTCTCTCTCTCTATGAGTAAATGCAACTGCAAGTGGCAATATGGAAACACGGGGGAAGTAAATGCTGGGTCGTGTTTCCTGATTCAATTGCGAGGGGACTGCTGTTGCTGTTGTTGACCATTGACCAACTTGCTGTTTTATCTTTACAAATACAAAGGAAAAATAAAATAAAGAGTGCGAAAGGGATTCATCAACTCACATCGTAATAAATGAAAAGCGCCATTGAGCGGGTCTTCGGGAGGTGTGTTTCTGTGGCTGAGTGTCAGCCAAAAGATACAACACCATGTGGGGTTAAAACCTGAAAAAAGGGTCCTTCAATAACCAAAAGGAAAAAAAGCACACAAATAGTCTCGAACTTTGATTCAACAACGTGTAATGTGCTATCTGAACTTTTAATTAGACCAATATGATCCCTGAATTTTAGCCTAATGTGCATTGCGGTCCCCGAATTTTCAATTTGTTCAATGTGGTTCCTGAACTTTTGAAACATGTTTAGCTTAGTCCATGAACCATAAGAACATGTTCAATATCGTCCATGAACTTAAATCAATGCAATGATTACATTGAATATCTTCCTATAGTTCATGGACTAAGTTGAACATGTTTCAAAAGTTCAAGGACCACATTAAACAAATTAAAAGTCCAGGGACCACAATGGGCATTGAGCTAAAATTCAAGGATGATATTGGTCTAATTAAAAGTTCAAGGGGACCACATTGCACATCGGATCAAAGTTCATTGACTATTTGTGTAATTATCCCTAACCAAAAAATAAAGGATACATTATTATTAAAATTATTGATTATAGTATTCTTGTCAAGTATGTTTTTACCAAACAAAAAGAATACTTAATCAAAACCTAGCCATTGACGACTCAGTTTCCCATTTCTAAAAGATATATGGTGATCTTCGAAAACTGAGTGTCGCTCTTGAGATTTTCTAATTCCCATGGAGCTAAAGGTGGGCTTATAATCTCTGTGAAATTGGACAAGAAACGCTGGATCGAATGCGGATCTTTTGATGGAGCAGCTGGTCAGCACCGTGGGCCTTGACCGGAACCCCGGTCAAGGCATACAATTTTCTTTTGGGATAATAACATAAATGAGCTCTGAATTTTGGCTTAACGTGTAATGTAGTTTCCGAACTTTTGATTTGTTCAACATGATCCCTGAATTTTAAATTTATTCAGCATGGTCCATAAGTTTTTGGCTTATGTTCAATCTAGTCTATGAATCATATGAAACCATTTTAATATTGTCCCTGAACTTGAATTAGTGGAAGGACAACATTGAATATTTTTATATAGTCTAGGGACTAAACTGAACATGTACCAAAAGTTCAAAGACTGCATTGAATAAATTCAAAGTTCGGGGACGACATTACACAATGAGCTAAAGTTATGAGATCACATAGAACATATTAAAAGTCCGAGGATTACATTGCATATTGAACCAAAGTTGAGGGATCATTTGTGTCATTTTTCAATTCTTTTTTAACAAGTAAAGATTCCTGTTAAAAAAGAAAAAAAAAATTGGTCGAAATTAAAAATATATTTATTTAGAAGATATATAGAAAAAGTGATGAAACTGGTTTCAAAAGTCGTAGGCCAACGAGTCTCCGTGGGCTTCACTACTACAAGCATAGGCCCACCCGGCCCAAAGCTTCAGCTCAAATTCGTTTTCATTCGGCCCTTCGGCGACTGTGCACAATTCTTTTCTGAAAAAAAAATAAAATGTACCAAAGTAAAAATAATAATGGAAAAAAGGTGATTTCTTAGTAGATAGAAAGGGAATGACATGCATAACCCAAGACCATCCTTGCATTAATAGTAGAAGAACTTCTTTTTCATTTACACACGACAACAAAGGGCGCGCATGGTAACGTAACTTTTAAAGCAGAAATTTGTTTGATTACGTAACATTATATTTCTACTTTTGAAGCAAATTTCTACTTCTGAAATTATTTTTTAGTCAATTCCAGAAGTTAAAAAAAGTTACTTCTCTTTCAGAAGTAAAAATCTCTCAATATCAATATCTCTCTCATTTCGGTCTCTTTTCATTTTCAGCGCTTCTCTCTCCCAACCACGCATCCGCCGTCGTCGCCAACCGCCGCCCACCGCCGACCTCCGATGGACGCCGCCGATCTTCACCACCCACCGCCACCGACTACCGCAGCAACCACCACAACTGCCTGCCACCCACCGTAGCCGGGTCGCCGTCTCCGGCCACTAGAGTAAAAAATAAATAATAATTTTTTATTTTTTAAAAGTAAATAATATTTTTAATAATAAAAATTGTTTTTAAAGAAATTTAAAAAAATTTAAAAATGAAGTATATATTTTTCGGCCGCCGACAATAATTTTTCGTAGAAGATTTTGTGTTAATAATGTTCCAGAAGTAGAAATTTTTAACTGTTATAAACGCTTTTCTCTGATCAGAAATCAATTTCTGGAACAAAAGTAGAAAAATCAACTTCTGGCCAGAAGTTGATTTCTAAAGTAAAAGTGTTGCCATACGGGCCCTAAGAAATTGAAAATCAATTTCGTAACTAGATTTAAAAACTTAACGGCACATGTTAGCATCCCAATACCATCTTTTCAAACACTTTGCTTAGATTACGGGGTTAACACCACGTAAAATTCCAAACTGATACATCTATGATAAATTTACCTCGAATTAATATTTTGACCACAAAAATTCCAAACTAGTACCTTTGTGATAAATTTACCCAAAACTAATTTTTTGACCTCGAAAAACTCCAAACCGGTACAGATATGACAAATTTACCATCTATTAGTTTCCGTTAAATTGAGTTAATACCACGAAAAACTCCAAATTAGTACACCCGTGAAAAATTTACCATCCACTAATTTTCGTTAAATTGGGTTAATACTACGAAAAATCCCAAACTAGTATATCTGTGATAAATGGAGAGTGAAAAATCCAAACCGGTACAACAATCAACCGTCATGTGTCATGTAACTCAGCAATTTGACGGTAAAATTTAACGAAAACTAACATATGGTAAATTTGTCACAGGTGCGCCGGTTTAGGATTTTTAGTGGTTAAAAAAATTAATTTTTGATAAATTTATCGCAAGTATATGTGTTTGAGATTTTTCGTGATATTAACGTGAGTTTATATCAACAGTGGACAAAAGAAGAACCGTCCGAAATTCGTGCAAGAGGGACAAAAGTGCGTGCATTCTTACCTAACCAACTGAACCAAAACCTTTGGAATCGAATGTAAACAAAACCAAATTTGAAGATTGCTCTGTTTTGTCACATCTTTAGTCATCACTCGTTCGCAGGAATCCATCTCACGCATCAAATGGGAACAAAAGGTCAAGTAGCCATTTTCTTAACGCATTTGGTAAGGTGGTCAACGACGGAAATCGCTAGAAAAAATTAGATGAGAACAAGAAATTAATGCGAAGGAAGGCATAATAAGAAAGAAAGACAAAAAAACAAAAACCAATGCGAGGACAAAAACCTCTTCGTCCTTTGACCAAACTCAACTCAAATTCGAATATCTTATGTATTAGGTACCTAAAATTTTTAGGTATAGTGCATGCTCGACAGTCGACCCCATGAGGCAATGAGTCTGAACCCACTAATAAAAGTCAAAACTACAGGCTCGATCTCATATAAGGAAATCTACTATAACTTCAAAAAAATCAGAAAAAATTACTAAAAAAAATCTCAACCTATTATAACTATGATAATTCAATCCCAAACCTTTTTTTTTTTACCAATTTAGTCATATACCTTTTACATTTGTGTCAATTCAGTCCATTTGGCCGGACAGCGCTAACGTGAACTTTTTTTTTAATAATATTATATTATTATTATTTTGATTTTTTTTAAGGTTTTCCCTACCCCACACTTAGGGCCAGTGACTGTCATCAGCCGACCCTTGCCGGCCACTAGAGAGAGCGATGACGGCGACACCCTCACTCGGGGCCGGCGAGGACTGCGGTGCCCTCCCTTGGCCAGATCTGGAGAAGGAGTCGTGGTCCTCGGCAAATATGGGCGACGGGCCGGGCGGCCAACCCTCGCTAGAGCCAAGTGCTAGGGAAAGGAAAAACTAAAAATAAAAAGGAAATTATAAAAAAATTCAAAAGGTAATCTAAATATTATTTTAAAAGCAACATGAGTGCTAACCGGCCAATTTGACTTAATTGGCACAAATGCAAAATATCTAGGAATGAATTGGCAAAAAAAAAAAATTATGAATGAATTGACATAATTACAATAAATTTATGACTTTTTTGGTAATTTTCCCGTAAAAATTAGCACCCCAATGAGTCTCGAACTCTTTCATTGTTATGAAAAATAAAACTTCATTGCCTGTTTATGTTTTGGCCTCTGTGCTTTAAATTTTCCACGCAATCTACTGCGTCTCATTCGCAGTTAGCCAAGCCACTGCGTCACTCGCGAGTCAGAAAGTCAGCAAAACGTTAGGAAGGAGTCCGAGTCAACGGGTCTCAAACTCGTGTTCGGGCTTTTCTTGTCCTCTCAGCAACTCGTTCAAACACGGCAACCTTTTTTTCTTTCTTCCGTATTTCGATCAAACGTTGGTTTCGTCGACAAATGATGCGGTGTTCACAACCTAAACACGTCCCCGACGACTTCATCCTCCATCTTCCACGGTACACAAAGTCAATTTTCCTTCATAAGAAGATCATGAATGGAATATAACCCATTACGGTTCACTGTATATGTATGAGACCATGTCCTCGCAATTATTGTGTACTACTTTATTATTATTATTATAAAGAAATGCTTCTAAATTTTACGAAGGAATTTCATCTCTCTTCCTCTCAAACGTCGACCTAAGCTCGTGAATTCGAATTTGAAGACATGAGCTCGGATTTGGTGTAGGGTTGTGGTCGCCAGAGGCCAATATGTCGCTTCGCGACCTCTGTGGTCACTTGTCGCAACCATTGTGAGCCCCTCTATCTTCGTTTGACCGAGGACAAGATGGAGAGTCGGACCGGCTCGACTTATGGGGATAGCTCATCAGCGCGACGGTGGTAAGGAACGTCTCGATTACAAGTTAGGTCAGGATGTTTCGAAGTAAATTCCATAAAAAAAAGGATTTGGATAATCAATCCCTTAATATGCATAGAGACGTTAACTCGGGATAATGCAACTCATTAATTTGGCACCTCTTTCGGTTGATCTTTTATCTGATTTTGCGCAACTTCAGTGAAAAAGTCAGCATTAGCGGAGTTCCCGAGTCAAATGTCCGCATTTTTTTTTCTCGACTCACGCGGCATCTCAACTTGTCCGAACGCCGTCTTCGATCTTTAAAATATGTTTGTGGCCTTTGAAACCTTCATCGTCCAGCTCCACAACTTTGAAATTTTCAAGTTGTCTTTGACAACTTTACATGAACTGTTCTGATGCCGTTTCATTTTAGTCGTCGCTCGCATGCCAGCTCACACAGAGCGCAACCCAATTTGGTAATTTGCCAAACTTTTTCGTATTCTAGTATGACTTATTAATTTGGACTGCCTTAATGCATTATAATTTGAAATTACTTAACTGGGCTCGAGGGTTGAGTTAATTAAAGTTCCATTATGCAATGGTCGTCCCAACCACATCTCCAACAACATTTTCCAGAGAGGGCGTAGGGTTAGGCAGACGAGCATGATGAGTCAATAATACAAAGAGAAATTTCCGGGTGCCGCGTGCATTAGTTCATAGTTATGAATCCCCCACAAATTAATAATGCATAGCATTAGAAATTTAGAGCTGCTGATTTCGTTTGTATGACTCTGAGTGCACCGAACTCTCGGGTCTCGTTTGATTCCATGACAAGAAATTGTCAGATGGATTTCGATTCCAAGTAACCCCTTCCTTTTCGATTTTGTTTGGATTGCAAAAGGATTTTGGTTTTCTACAAGAGAGTACTTCTCATCGGAGACGGCGAATGTCGACCGATGTCAAAGTTTGGAGACCGATGACCGGGCGCCAATGCCGGAGTCTAGCTACCGGCAAGAAAATTCGATGGCCTGTGGCGGAGTCCGGTGACCGTCACTAGCCACCGATGGCGAAGTTTGGTAGTTGGTGCCCACCGGTGGTGAAGGCCGATGACCAATGGCGGCGGTTGTCATAAGTGGAATTGAGTTTTTGATATATATTTTTTTATTATAAAAACGTGGAAGAGAGTCTCAATCCTAATTATAATTAGGTAATTCTATTTCACATTTTTTAAGAAATTCTATTTTACGTGGAATCCAATCTGGTTTCCTCCAAAACACGAAAATAGTGGAAAGTAGACTCTTATTCCTCAAGCAATCCAATTCCGCGTTGACCTAAACGAGGCTCAAAAAGCGTTTGCACATTAGGGTGCGTTTGTTTCTCGAAAAATCAAAGATTTAGAAGATATTTTCCAAAAAATAAACGCTCATATCTTTTATAAAAATTAGTGAACGGAAAATATTTTCATTATGAATAACACTTTATGCCTAACTATTTTCGCGGTGATGAAAATATTTTGCATACATTTATTTTTATAAGTGATACAAGTGTTTATTTTTTGAAAAATATTTTTCAAATCTTTGATTTTCCATGAAACAAACACAGTCGGAACTCGATCAATGACCTCTTTGAGAACTGGTAAAGGTTTGTTTGCTCCGTGAAATATTCACGATCGGCTAAAAAAATAACCCATACACATAGGTTCTATTATTTCGCGAGAGATAAATTATTTCAAAAATATTCTCTTAAAATAATGGATGAAAAAATATTTTCCTTATCAACAACAATTTATGTTTAAATATTTCCGTCGCTGCTGGAAATATTTTTTGTCCATTCATTTTTGTAAGCGATACAAACGATCATTTTTTGGAGGATTTTTTTTTTAGAATTATTAAATTTTCGAGAAACAAACGGATCCTATACTTCTAATTCGAAACATTTTTAGGAAAATACTTTTTAAATTATTTATTTTTTAGCGAAATAAAAATATTATTCATTTGATGTTCAATAACTTTGATGACATTTGAATTTCTTTCGTTGATTTGATTTGGCCCTTTTTCAACGATAAAAATAGATTGTAGATTTCCTAATGGTTCATTTAAACATACCACTACTACCATCAAATCAATGTACTGGATTATTGTTCATAACACCACTAAAAACTTTTCCTCGCAAACTTATTAGATTGTTATTCTACTTATCAAACACACCTTGATAAGTTAAAATTTTGTGTTTTTTTTTTGTAGGGTATTCGTCATCATTGGCAACAATACAAGAGAATGTTCGATTTAAGGCCGCAAATTGGGCCGCGCACGACTGATTAATTAAATTCAGATGTTATATTTGCCAACATATTCGAGAAGCTACTATCAATTTGTGATTCAAAATTACCGATAGCGGTTGCTTAGTATTCGGTCCATGACTCTCACGAAGCCCCCACGATATATTGTGCGGTTGAATTGAAATACAACAAAATCTCAGTCGTTCGTTCAACTGGATTCAATACGGGGAAATTGTGAATTTTTTGAACTTTTCAATCAAATGCTGAAATGTGTAGAGAGGTGGCACGGTGCCTAGGAAGGATCTCAATCGTTGGACAGGTCTCCGATTATAAAAATTTCAACTGAATAATGAAAAGTCCGGGGACCCACCCCGTGGAGTATCGGGTGAGGCAAAAGACTTTTTTCTCCTGTTCCAACTCCACGGTCAACATCCACTCTCCGACAGCTCCGCACGGGGTCAAACTCTTGATGAAAAATAAAAATTAACTTCGAAAAACAAAATAGGGAGAAGAGAAAACAGCTGCGCACGACCGTCCACACTCAATACCCACGTTAACTCAGAAAAACATTAAGTTGACCAACGACCAATTTATTCACCGCCACAAAAACGACGTCACAGTGACCTGTGACCTCTTTTCCCCTTCAAAAGCCCTCGAATCCTCTTCCTTCCCCCTCCAAATTCTCTCTCTCTCTCTCTCTCTCTCTCTCTCTCTAAAATCCATCGAAGAAGCAGTTTCGCCGGGAATATTGATCCGATGGGGCGCGAAGAGCAGCTCCACATCACCGTGCCGAGCCTCTTCCGGTGCCCGATCTCGCTCGACGTCATGAAGTCGCCGGTGAGCCTCTGCACCGGCGTCACCTACGACCGCTCCTCCATCCAGCGCTGGCTCGAGTCCGGCCACCAGACCTGCCCCGCCACCAACCAGCCCCTCCCTTCCACCGACTTCGTCCCCAACCTCACTCTCCACCGCCTCATCCACCTCTGGGTCCAGTCCTCCTCCGCCCGCCTCCCAGGCTCTCTGGCGCCTCCGCCGGCGGCGAGGTCCTCCCTCTCCGAGATTCGAGCTCTGATCGAACAAATCGCGACGGAGACGGCCCGTGAAAGTTGCTGCGGTGCGTTGAAGAAGGTCGCGGAGTTCGCGACCTACCGCGAGGAGAACAGGAGGTTCTTGGCTGGTTCCGACGGTTTTGTGGAGGCGATTGTTCAGGTTATGACGAGAGGAGGACGTTCGGAATCGGAAATCGAGGTTTTAGAGTTGGCGGTTAGGGTTTTGGAGTCGATTTTGATGGAGAATGGAGTTAAAGAGCGGTTGAGCAGGCGATTGCTCCGGAGCGACCGTGAGAACTGCTTAGCTCCGATTGTTTCGGTCCTTCGCAGCGGAAGATTAGCGTCGAAGATTGGGGCTGTTAGGATTTTGGACTCCATCGCGGTCGACAATGAGTCGAAACGCTCAATCGCCGAAATGGAGGACGTCCTCGCCGAATCAATCCGGCTCCTCGCCGACGAGACCGACGAGAGCCTGCGCGATGCCGTCTTGTCGTTCCTCATCAAGTTGACCGCGGCTCGGTCAATGAAGACCCAGCTGGTTCAGCTCGGGCTCGTCCCGATCCTCTCCAGTTTCATCTCCAATAAGGACTCCACCGGTCCGACCGTCGAGAGGTCTTTGAGATTGACGCAGTTGGTTTCGGCCGTCGCGGAAGGGAGGCAGGCGATGACCGAGGACGCGAAGCTGACGAGCTCGCTGGTGGGGAGGCTGATGAAGTTGTCGAAGGCGGCGACGGAGGACGCCGTCGCGGTGTTGTGGAGCATGTGCTGCATGTACGGAGATTCGAGAGTGAAGGAGAGCGTGTCGAGGAGCAATGGCATGACCAAGGTCTTGCTGGTGATGCAGAGCGAAGAAGATGCAGGCGTGAGGAGGATGTGCCGCGATCTGGTGAAGGTTTTGAGATCTGGGTGTAACAACGTTGAATCTGGGTTGGTGAGCTATGAGACCAGAACTACCCACATCAGGCATTGTTGAATTCTTGCTGATGCCGACGACGACGACGACGACCACGACGATTGATGATGACATTTCTCACAGTTACACAAATTTTTGTTAGTTTTTGTAGGCGAAAAACTGAAAAGTGATTGTTCAGACATACGGCGTTTATACATGTACAAGAGAAGAAGATTCTAGATGTAATTCTTTGAAATTTGATGCTACAGACACTTTGACAGATTGGATTAAAGGGAAAAGGGGGGTCTTATTCACACTTTCTAACAATCGATGCTTTTCTATGGATGCCTGAAATTTCATTTGCCCATGATGTTATTTTCATCTTCTTCAAGTCAAAATCTCTAGATTGTGGATTTTCTGCTTGCTGTTTATGCACTAGGCAGACAACGCTTGTCGGATGATCCATATCAAATGTCCACTTCCTCTCCATGACTCGCTACCACGACTTGACCCTCGCCTCGGCTCCGGTTTCGGATCGGTACGGGATCGGAAATGGTCGGAATACCCTCGACTACCCGGCACTTCCTCGCAAGGGACGGGGAGTTTGGCGGCTGTACCAATGCCTTCTCTTGAGTTTAGGCCGATGAACTGATCATCTCATTTGCTCAAGCAAATCAAGGAGGTTTACTGTTTTCACAGCTGCTATCAAAAAACTTACTTTAAATACATAAGGTGGTTCTAACGACCAATCATTACAGAATCAAAACTATTGCGAGCTTGAAATTAAGCCCAACAATCTGCACTCACGACAGTGATCAATAAAACTGATTCATTGAATTAACACACTCCTTAACTGCTTGAAAAGTTCTCGACTAATACCCACAAAGCGGCCAAAAGTCCATGCCCATTTGTTTGTCGTGGTTGCGGAAACGGAGGCCACTGAGGCACCTCAGGCTGCGCGAACATCGGAAAAATACGCACGACTGGCAAGCGCCGGTGAGTAATAGATTAGAGTTAACCACCAAAACAAGTTTGGTAATCTGATCGGAGAAAAAGTTAGAAAGTCACTCAAATAAAGATTGATGAATTAATCTAGCGAGTTAGTGAGAAAGACAAGTAAAACCTACATACGAATTTTGACGATTCCATAGCCCGCAAACATACTGAGTTTAAATTGATTCGTGCAAGGATAAGATGGTGATTGGAAGACATATCGCGAGATGTTCCCCAAATTGTTTAAGCTTCCAGCGTAATGGGCATTCATATAATTCAAGAGCACAAGGTCCGATTGCAATGAATTTACTCAGCAACACTTGACTCAAACCGAAGTCTCCATCAACCAATTGGCACAAAGTTCTTGCTTGCCCCCTTATTTTAACATGAGTCAACAATATGATTCATTGAGTGGGGTGAAGGTGGCTTGGGGCGCTTGGTTGGAAATCCTTCAGCAACCAAAACTAGACTTAGGATAAGGCGATGACCCATATGAGAGCATTGATTTTTTGCTCCACCTAATATTTTGCTGGTCTTTTAGAACCAATGAAAAAGGGGAAAAGTCACCCAATCAATTCCAAATTTATTACATGAATGTCAATTCAATCTTTAGTTTTTCCATTCTTATCAATTTTGTCCCAAATCTTTGCGTGAAATTCATATATAGTCATTCCGGCTAATTTTCACCCGAAGTCGTTGAAGTGGCGGTGTGCCACATAGGATGACCGGCAATGACTCATAATAAGAACAGATTGACATGTAGCACCAACGGATACGTGATAAAATGGGTAATTTTGCATAGTTTCCAACTTTTTTTTGTTTTTCAGAATAAAACTTTCTATTATGGGTGATCGGTTCCATGGTGGGCGGTTCCCACCCTAGAACCGGGAACCGCCCACTAAGGGGCGGTTCCACAAAATGAAAATCGAGAATCACCCACTAGTTCCTGGATCCACCGGTCCGGTCTAGTTTTCAGGTGGATCCATAGAACCGGACGTTAGATTGAGGCGACCGAGAGTGAGATGAGAGGGAGGCGAGGCCTTGTTCTTTTATTGTCAACTGTACCAACGAAGCTCTCTGACTTTTATACTGGTAACAAGCTACACCGCAAGATTTACCAGTTTAACATGTCCTTTGCCAATTTAGAAACATCATTGATCACATCACACGTCTTTACTTAACAGCTTCAAGTTGGGAGTCCTGGAGGACCACCGGATGGGCATGGTGACTACCACCGTCACCATTGATTCAGGCTTCAGGATTTGAGGTTCGAACAAAATCTGGGTAGGTAATCAGAAAGTTTTTGTACTCTGCCGCATCAACAAAAGGCTTGCTTGTTTAGTTTGTTCCTTGATGATCTTAATATATATGAAAACTACAACTAAGGTTCGGTTCGGTCCGATTCGGGCGGTTCCTGGTTTCAGAGGGTTTGAGGAGGCCAAGAAGCCCAATTACAAGGCAAGGCATTTCATTTTTGGGCCTTTACCAACCAATCAACAACTTTGTTCGCTTCTCTATAACAATGGACTAAATGTGCTCCTGGGAATTGGGCCAAGAGAGTTGTGCGCTCGGTGATAAGAGAAGCAACTTCCCACGATGGTTGAGCCGAACCTAACAAAAAGCTTATCAAGTTATAACTGTCGATTTAAAAGGGGTTAATATTGCGAAAAACTCCATACTGGTACATTTACGATAAATTTACCCCAAATTATTTTTTTGACCATCCCAAACTGGTATACCTATGACAATATCTAGCTTATGAATGTCAGGCATGCAACTTATCATTTGAGTCCTTTAGCAAATGAAATTGGGAATTTGACGGTCTTCCGGAAATCAACATTCCCTACTAGCTGGTTCTAGTGCAGTTGGTGATATACTTATTGAGTTTCGGACCTAATTCTATATTTTTTGTCGAATGTGGCCACGGGAAAGTTAAAATAGCGAGCTGCAATCGGTCGAGTTTTTTACTTTAACTAAATATTTGTACTATTTATGCAAGTTCGGTTCGTGCAAAAGATGCTCACCAATTGAAATTTGACCTTGACCGTCTTCCTTTCATCTTTTCAACTATTGCCTATTCGATAAAAAAAAAACTATTGCCGAGAAACCTTGCCTTAAAACAGTTGTAAAACGGGAAAGATTCAAAGTCAATATTAGGAAATTAGGGATGTTTAAAGAATTATCTCGTAATTAACTCCACGAGCTTCAAATCATGAATTTATCCCTTTTCCAATAATGAACGATGAAAGATCATCTGGACATCGGCCTTTGTTCTCAAATTTTTCGGTAAAGGTTCGAGGTAAAAACGATTTTCGCTTTACGAGTTTGAGATTATAGAAACAATCACGATTGATTCATGCACCGAGATCGACTTTGTGCTTCTATCTCAATCGGTCATTCTCTAGTTATTATGGTCTCTGGGGATGAAAAGTAGCAAGGAGGCTTTATCGATTCATCCAAATTTGGCCACATATCTTTGACCAGTTATTCGTCCATTGAGATTAACTACGAGCCTACTTTTTTTTTTTTTTTCCAGAAATAACAATTCATTTCATTCACTTCCTCGAGATACAAGAGAGAGATATCGCAGTTCAATTGCAAACCAAAATATATCCCAGACAGCTTCAAAACAAAACAAGTTCCAGATAACAAGAGAAATAATCAGAGCAAGGCTATGGGTTACACGCTCAAAGAGCACATCTATGACTTCTTCACACCATAATCGACAGCTGATCACCGAATCCGTATTCAGTAATGAGCACACACCGAGAACTCCATCTATTGCTACGGCTTTGTCTTTCAGCGGTGCGCGCCTAGGTTTGGCGTGCCCAACACATCACCGAGTAGAGTAAAAAGGTTGAACGAGCATAGATTTGACACTTATGAGAGCGAAACCTTCACGAAACTCTTCTGATTTCCTTCGAAACTGGACTTGTTCACCAACGAAACCCGAGGAGAGCGAAACCCCAAAAACATATCCGCATAGAACTTCAAATCTAAACTAAATCGGGATAGAAATCTCTCAAAAATGACAAAGGAAAGCTTCCAGATCTAGACTAAATCGGAAGAGAAAAGCTCCCAAACGGGAGGAAAGCAAGAAAAAAGGAAAAAGAAGATCAAAACAACTTAAGAAAAGGGAGAGGGGGAGGGGGAGAGAGATAAATTCTCTCCCTCAGAAAATGTTTCGGCTAGGGTTTGGGGGAACTACGAGCCTACTTTACACGCATCAATTCAATTGGGTATCCATATAAAGAGCCGAAGGTGGACATTTGGGCAAACCTGGTGGGGGGCAAGGTGCACCGTTCTTGAAGTTGCAGATGCATTGATCGAAGGGCATCCCTCAGCCGGCGGGTTGGCAGTAGGACACGATTTGATCGACCCCTCTCCAACACGGGCCGCATGTCTCCAGGCATTGCTCGTGGTCTGGACAACCGCCGCCTATCACCGCGATCGAATAAGCCTCCACCCTCAGCACGATTGATGCCCTTGTAGACGAGCGTCACGACATATAGCGTGAGCACAGTTGATCTCCCATCATAGAGGGAAGCATTTCAAACTCCAATTATGGTGAATATTGTTAGAACAAATAGCCTCTTTTCTCTTCTTTCTCTTTAGTTCCACATAGGAAGAGTACTAAACTCTTCACCTCCTCTAAGCCTATATAAAGGCTCCTCTTGTATATTGTTACACACATCATTATTAGAGAATAAATACCATTCTCTCTTAATCTTTCTTTCTTATCATGGTATCAGAGCTAGGTTCATTGTCTTAAAAAGTATACTTTGCGATTGCCATAAATTGGACCTGCCGTATTAGAAATTAAGGCAATGAGCTCATTATTTTAAAAGTATGCTCTGTGGTTGCCATAAATTGGATCTTCCACGTCAGAAATTAAGACAATAAGTTTAGGGCTATTGAGCCGCCACTCTTGCTTACCCTAGTCAAGCTTCCACATCCATCCGGTCGACTTGCGTACCTCTACCCGCGCTTCGAGCTTCGCCGGTGATTTTCGTATGGGTCGGCCTGTTACTCTGGCTTCTTCCTCTACGAATGACCGCATTGCTGCTCTTGAGGCCCAGCTTGCTTGGTTGAGTCCTTCTCTGCTCGGTTCTTTTCCCGGCTGCGGCTCTCCCACATCTATTTCGTTTGCTGGCAACATTACTGCGGTTACTCCCTCTTTAGGTAACACTTTTGCTATCTGGATGCTTGACTCAGGAGCTGCTAAACATATGTCTGCTTTCGCTGCTTGTCTCACTCAGCTCTCTGAGCTCAAGCATCCAGCGCATTTCTTTACAGCTGATGGTTCTCCTCTCTTGGCTACACAGCGGGGTACTCTCACCGTCCCTCGGGATTTCAGTGTCCCTAATGTGTTACATGTTCCTTCCCTGTCTCTTAACTTATTATCTATTGGACAGCTTACCGATGCCAGATGTACTGTGAGCTTTACTGACAACTCTTGCTTTGTATATGATCGTTTGAGTGGTCGGATGATTGGTAGGGGCAGTAGACGGGATGGACTCTATATTATGCAGCATCTCCATCTTCCGTCTTCCTCCCTTCCTGTTCCTGTGTTGGCTACCCTCGATCTTGCTCGATGGCATCAACGTCTTGGGCATATTCCTTCTTCTCGTCTCACCGTCCTTCATCAACAAGGCGCTCTGGGTCCTGTTTCTTTTGGTACTCTTCCTCCTTGTTCTATCTGTCCTTTGGCCAAGCATTCTGCTAAGCCTTTTCCTATCAGTAGCTCAGATCTACTGCTATTTTCGATCTTATTCATTCTGATGTATGGGGCCCTGCCCCGCTCCCTTCCAAGAGTGGTTTCAAATATTATGTCTCTTTTATTGATAATTATTCTCGTTATACATGGGTCTATCTTATGCGTCAGCATAGTGATTTCTTTTTCATTTATCAGTCTTTTACTACCATGGTTTCCACCCAATTTAACAAGAAAATCAAAGTTTTTCAGTCTGACTTGGGGGGAGAATATCTCTCGGGTGTTTTTCGTTCTCTCTTGGCCGGTGATGGCACGCTTCCTCAGCTATCGTGTCTTGGGGTTCTAGCTCAGAATGGGGTTGCTGAACGCAAGCACCATCATATTCTGGAAACCACTCGCGCTCTCTTACTTGCCACCTTTGTTCCTATTGAGTTTTGGGTTGAAGCCCTTCTCACAGCTGTTCATCTCATTAACCGCCTACCCTCATCCATTCTCAACAAGGACACCCCTTTTCACTGTCTTCATTCTCGATCTCCCACCTATACTCATCTGCGAGTTTTTGGGTGCATTTGTTTTGTCATCCTTCCACCCACTGAATGTACGAAGCTCACCGCTCGCTCTATCCCGTGTGCATTCTTGGGTTACAGCACCGAGCATAAGGGTTATCGTTGTTATGACCCAAATGTGCGACGTATACGTATCTCTCGCCATGTTACATTTCATGAGCATGTCCCTTTCTTCCCTACCAACGCTACACCTCCTGTGTCGTCTCCTGTTCCATTCATGGACTTCCCCGCTGATCATTTCCCCGATCCTCCTTCTCCCGTTTCCACTCCGGATCTAGTCATCACTACACCTTCACCATCTCTGCCCGTTCCCATTTCCACCCCGGATCTAGATATATCGCCTCCTTCCCCATCTTCGCATGTTCCTTCTACTGCACCTCCTGCTCTGCCTGCCCTTGACGATTCCGCACCTCTAGAGCCACGCCGTAATCATTCTCGGGATCGGCGCCTGCCTGCTCGGTATGTTGCTGCCACTTCTTATTCTACCGAATTTGGTTCCTTTTTGGCTGCTGTTCACGCTATACAAGAACCCACTAGTTATCGCGAGGCAGTTCAACATGCTGAGTGGCATCAGGCTATGTTTGAGGAACTCTCGGCTTTGCAGAGTACTGGCACTTAGGAGCTTGTTCCTCTTCCTCCGGGTCGATCCTTAGTATCCTGCCGGTGGATATACAAGGTGAAGACCCGTTTTGATGGTAGTATTGAGGGCTACAAAACGCGTCTGGTTGCCCGGGGTTTCTCGCAGGAGTGTGGTATTGATTATGAGGAGACTTTTGCTCCCGTAGCAAAGATGACATCTGTCCATACTTTACTAGCTGTTGCTTCAATTCACAACTGGCCTCTCTTTCAGCTTGATGTGAAGAATGCTTTTCTTCACGGGGATCTTCAGGAGGATATCTTTATGCAACCTCCGCCTGGTCTTGCTCATACCTCTAGACAGGTTTGCCGCCTCCGGCGTGCTCTTTATGGTCTCAAACAAGCCGCTCGTGCTTGGTTTGAGAAGTTCGGTGATGCTATTCGATCTGCTGGTTTTGTTCAAAGTGAGGTTGATCATGCTATGTTCGTTCATACCTCTTCTGCTGGTTGCACTATTCTTCTACTTTATGTGGATGATACGATTATCACTGGAGATGATCGTGCTCATATTGAGCATACCAAGAGGCACCTTCAGCAGCATTTTGCCATGAAGGGTCTTGGACTGCTGCGCTATTTTTTCGGGCTTGAGATTGCTCGTAGTTCGCGTGGTATCCTTCTTTCTCAGCAGAAGTATACCGCTGATATTCTCTCTAGGGCAACTCTCTCAGATTCACGCATTGCTGCTACTCCTATTGAACTGGATCAGAAGTTTTGCCCGGATAACGGAGAGCCTCTTTCTAATGTGACCCGCTATCGGACTTTGGTTGGCAGTCTTGTGTATCTTACTATCTCCCGACCCGACATTGCTTATGCTGTTCATGTTGTCAGTCAGTTTGTTGCTGCTCTACGTACAGTTCATTATGCTGATGTTCTAAGGATCCTACTCTATCTTCGGGGCACTTTGACACATTCCTTGTTTATGCCGTCTTCTTCTGCTCTCAAGTTGCATGCCTATTCTGATGCTGATTGGGCTTCCAATATGACTGATCGCAGGTCTGTCACTGGCTATTGCATTTTCCTTGGTGATTCCCTCATTTCTTATCGTGTTATGGTCGACACTACTGTTGAGATTGTTTGGCTTCGCCACTTACTTGCTGACATGGGTGTTTCACTTCCGGATCCCACTCCTCTGCACTGTGACAACAAGAGTGCCATCCATATTGGCGTGAATCCAGTATTTCATGAGCATACCAAACACATTGAGATCGACTGTCATCTAACTCGTCATCATCTCTAAGCTCGCATCATTTCTCTCCCCTTTATTGGAACTGAGAATCAGCTTGCAGATTGCTTTACGAAGGCTCTTACATCACAACGCTTTCTATTTCTTCTTTCCAAACTCTCGTTGTTTGATCCACCTTGAGTTTGAGGGGGGGTGTTAGAACAAATAGCCTCTTTTATCTTCTTTCTCTTTAGTCCCACATAGGAAGAGTACTAAACTCTTCACCTCCTCTAAGCCTATATAAAGGCTCCTCTTGTACATTGTTACACACATCATTATTAGAGAATAAATACCATTCTCTCTTAATCTTTCTTTCTTATCATATAACATTATAACTTTCTAGTCTAGGCTATCAATAATGTATCGCAATGCAGCTCCAAAGTCATTCAAATGTAATTTATAGTTCATGCAAAAAATGGAGATGTGATATGAGGACCACCTGAAATTAGTAGGAAAAGAAGAGGCAAAGCAAATGAGGTCGACGATTTTGCCATCTGCTTTCTTTCTTCTCTGCTAAAGCCAAACTTGTGGTGATTAGTGAGCCCTTTGTTATGCAATAAGCCCAACTTTACTGGAGTTTTTATAGGCAAATGCACTTAATTTGGAGGATCGACAACGGGAATCCCAGCATTTTCTTAATGGGGAATGCATGGATTTCAAGAATTTATTGATTTGCGATACTATGGCAGGTTTTTCATTTACATCCCTAATGGCCTATTGCCAGGAATTATCATGTTACATTTGTTGTTTGGGTAGGCAGAGATTTGCTTGTATCAGCCATTAAAGGCATGAATTAAATGAAAATGTGTGTATGTGAATGTATGCGCAATGCCAAAACCTTCGAATCGTAGGGTAATATGTCTTTTCTTGGAGTTAGCTATCAAATTAGGTCCGTCAAATGGATGGGTGGAGACAAATTTGATCAAGTTGAAAATGGTCCGACCCAAATTGACTCGTTTAATCCATATTGATCCATTAATACGCAACAAAAATCTAAGCCGACTCATACTAAACCCAACTCATATCACCATGTACATCCATTATTTAACCCATTCTATGAAAACTCATACCCACCCATTTAGTCCACTTTAAGCTCCTCCTATGGATATGTTACTTGAATAAAATAATATAAAGAGTAAAAAGCCTAAAGATTGAAACACCTATAAAGCACTAGAAAACTGTTTTCTCATTATCCCTATCTAATACTAAGCATTAACTTATCGGTAAATTTAGTCCTATCTAATACCAAGCAAGTAACTTCTTTTGTAGAATCATATAGCAAGCAAATATATTTCTACTGAAATAAGTAGGGATATTGGTCCAAAAAGTCCAATACCTATTGTACGGTTGCCAATTCAGTCCTAAACCTTTCAATCGTGCCAATTTATTCCTAAATTTTGTGACGGTTTTCCAATTTAGAAGGAAGAACAGGAGAAGCTAGAAGTTGTAATATCTCATTTATGCTTTGGAGAAACAGTGTTGCATGATGCAAGTCCAGTTTGTAGTCTTCTCTCTTACAGAACAACCGGCTCCCTCTCTCTTAGTAACAGTAGCCTTTGCCCAAATGATTTTGTTCTGCAATCTACTGAACAATTCATCTTCAACTAAACAACTATGCTCAGTTTGCCTATGTCCATAACGTTTTGGGTATGAATGAAACTCGCCCGGTTGGATAAACAACGCGATGAATCAACAGCCAAAAACAAGCACGAAACTCGCCTTGGTCGGATGGCGGTACAAAGAATGAAAGACACGATCGGAAGATATGGACTCCGATGATCGAGAAACTACGTCTGTGAAATTAGGAGAAACATTGCTTAGAGCCCTAGCTTCATTCATGATTCATTGTTTTTTCTTTTGGTCGGAATTCATGATTCAATGTTAGTCTTGTAAAATTAGGTAATGAGTTGTTGCATGCGGGCCATATATGAAGCGAAATAAAAAGGGGCAGTATTGCGCTGATAAGTTTTAAAGCTGGGCCGAATTTGAAAATTTGGGCAAAATACTGGTTCCTCTGTTTTGGCCATGGGGGAGGTAGCCTTGCCAGATCTCGGTACGACCCGTGGCTGGCGAGGGCCCGACAAACCTTGCCGGCCACAGTAAAAAAGAAAAAAGAAAAAAGAAAAAAGAAAAAAGAAAAGAAAAAATTAAAAAATATTATATTAAAACATTATCAAAAATTGGATACGTTGACGTCAGCCGTGCCACATAGGACGCCCAACATCCACGTTAGCAATTTTTGGCCAAAATTGATTGGGATAGACTCAATTGGGAAATTAAAAGGTTTAAGAATGTATCGACAAAAGTGTAATATGTTTATGATTTTTTGGATAATTTTTCTCGAAAATATTGCTACTTATCAGTTACACATTAAGATCAACGTCCATGACTTTTGCTGTTACCAAAGTTCTACTATTGACTGAGTTTATTACTTGTCGATTATAACCAAAGAATCGGTCATTCTTGGGTGTCCACGTTAAGGTTGGGTTTATATTAAGTGAAGGGGGACTCAGGTTTCAATCCGCAGGTTTTGTCCGAATTTGAATGACGACTTTCGTCTTTCCCCCATTTATTGGATTTTCCTCGTATTATTTATCTGGAAATCGAGTGATTGTGCAATTATCAAACTTTAATTGTTAAGGCCAACGTATTAGCAAAACCTTATCTAACTCAGTGTCCCAAACGTTGTTAGAAATTTTTTGTTTCGATTGCATGAACTTCTTCATTTACAGTTCAAGTCTGTAACACAATATTTCTTCGTAAAGGATGGATCAGGGTTCACGCTATAAGTGAAGAGTACAAGGAGTAGTTCTTCTAAGCTAAAGCTACATTTTTAGAGTCACGCTTTTCATATATACAAGGATTTGTTTGGGTTTCGCTGAAATTTCTCTCGAGGCGATATATCTTTTAGCGAAAGTTATTTTTTGATTTTCAATTAAAGGAGACAGGTTCTGTAGCGATCCGGACAGGAAATGTCACAAATACATAAGGAAATCAAATCAAACAGAACTGTACAAACACAAATCGTGCCGGAATTTAATCTACAACAAGGCTTGGAGAACTCTACAGCGGAACTGAACATAAATAAACTGCGCCGGAATTTAATCGACGTCAAAGTTTGAGAACGTAAAAATGCTATGCTGGAATTTAATCGACGACGCAACTCTCAAGAAAAAACAAACATAGGAATTTAATCGGCGACGCGGATCTGAAAACTACAACTAAGAAACACGCCGGAATTCAGTCAAGGACGCCAGTCTGGGAACTAAAGGTATAGGATACTAAAATAACTGAAAAATAGTAAATTTATTTGATTTGTATGGGGTCTCCAGCAGACGATCCATGATATTTATAATGGTTGTGCCATCGCTGCTCTTGAGCAGTTTTCAGCGGTTATATCCATGTTTTTTCATCTTCGAAAGTTTTGTGCCCGTACTTCCATGATACCATGATCTCGTTTTGCGAAAGGTTATTCCTTAAAAACGCGTGCTCATTGCCCCTCGACCTTAGTCACTTTGTTCTCCAGCAACTTCAAAC
Organism: Lenwebbia sp. NSW1173648; assembly: GCA_029784005.1. Taxonomy (NCBI): domain Eukaryota; kingdom Viridiplantae; phylum Streptophyta; class Magnoliopsida; order Myrtales; family Myrtaceae; genus Lenwebbia; species Lenwebbia sp. NSW1173648. Next base: position 23,037,945 of record JARCGZ010000009.1, on the reverse strand, counting down.
CTGTGACCACATGTGACATTATGGTGTCTTTCTGAGTTCAACTTTATCCCGACGCCTTGACAGTTTACCAGTCTCATTAATCGATCCTTTGTCGACCCGTATTCGCACATCAACAACTGAGTAATCACCGATGCGGCCAAGTATCGATATCGATACTGGTGGCGTCGACAATGTGTCACGTGCTTGATAATATTCACGTTTTAGTCACGTGTTCATTCAAATTGACGACTTGATCACTTTTTGGTGCAAACACTTTGTCAAAAACGGGAAAGATTCAAAGTCAATATTAGGTAACTAGGGATGTTTGAGGAATTATCTCGTAATTATCTCCACTAGCTACAAATCATGGATTTATCCTTTTGCTAATAATGAACTATGAAAGATTATCTTGACATCGGCCTTTGTTCTCAAATTTACGGGTAAAGGTTCGAGGTTGAAACGATTTTCGCTTTACGAATTTGAGATTAGTCCTTGGATTAGAATCAATTATGATTGATTCATGTGCTGAGATCGATTTTGTGCTTCTATCTCAATCGGTCATTCTCTAGTTATTATGGTCTCTGGCGATGAAAATTAGCAAAGAGGGTTTATTTATTCATCCAACTTTGGCCACATATCTTTAACTTCCGGCCCCAATTATTCGTCTATTGAGATTAACTACGAGACTATTTTACATGCATCAATTCAACTGGCGCAGATGAAGGTGGACATTTGGGCAGAACGTTGGGGGGCAAGGTTCAACTGATTTGAACTCACAGATGCACTGATCGTGGGGTATCCCTCCGCCCGCGGGTTGGCAACGGGACACGATCGGACCGGCCCCTCTCCAACAAGAGACGCACGTCTCCCGGCATTTCTTGGGGTCGGGACACCCGCCGCCTGTCACTTCGATATAGCAAGCGTTCATTCCTAGCACGATCGATGCCCCTGCCAACGAGCATCGTGACACATGGCGTGAGAACAGTTGATTTTCATTATAGAGGGAAGCTTTTTGAGCTCCAACCACAGTGAATATAATGGAAAATCGAAGAGATGAAAAAAAAATAAAAAAATATTATTAAAAAAATTTTCACATCAGCGTCGGCTGTGCCACGTAAGAAAGCCGGAGTCCACATCGGTGATTTCCTGCCAAAATTGATCGAATGGACTCAATGGGCAAAAAGTGAAAAGGTTTAGGACTCAATTGGCAAAATTAAAAATTAGGGACTGAATTGGCAAAAATGCAATAGATGTAAGACTTTTTGGATAATTTTCTTCATCTTAACATGTACTCGGACTTTATAGCATACGCTGTCAATCATGCATCGCAAATTCGCAATACAGCTCTAAAGTCATTCAAATGTAATACATAGTTCATGCAAACAATGGAGATACGACATGAGGACCACCTGAAATTATTAGGAAAAGTAAAGGCAAAGCAAGTGAGGTCGACGATTTTGCCATCTGCTTTCTTTCTTCTCTGCTAAAGCCAAGCTTGTGGTGATTAGCGAGCCTTTTGTTATGCAAAATGCCTTACTTTGCTGGGTTTTCGTTTTATAGGCAAATGCACTTAATTTGGAGGATCGAGAAGGGGAATCCCAGCATTTTCTTTATGGGGGAAAGCATGGATTTTATTAATTTGCGATATTATGGCAGGTCTTTTATTTACATCCTTGATGGCCTATTGCCTGGTAATATCAAGTTACAATTTTTTTTTTGGGTAGGCAGAGATTTGCTTGTATGTAGCGACCCTCCTTCGATACAGACGCAGAGCTCGTAGCGTCTCAGGCTCGCTACCGTACTAAGTAACGCGCTTTGTTTTAATCTCATAATACATTATAATATGGCGCATGCGTAGGGCTGTCAAAAAGGCCAGCGCCGACCCGGCCCAAAAATTTAGGAAATTTTCGGGCCGAACCTTGATACTGTTTCAGTACAGTACCGACTGAAACAGTACCGGTACTGTTTCAGTAATGGGCCGGCACTGATTGACCTCAAACAACGGACCAAACCGTGATCCCTGTCCCCTTCAGCTCCTTCGCCGCTATTTTCGTCATTGTCTTTGTCTCCACTGCCGCCTTCGAAGCCGCGTAGGCTGAGTACCCGGGAGCAGGTTCCGGACAACCGACGTCGTCACCATCACGATCCTCCCCCCCACCGCCGCGCCTCAGCCGGTTCGAAGCCTCCCGGCACCCGAGGAACGCTCCCCGCGCGTTGACCTTGAAAGTTGAGTCCCAGTCCTCCACCGTTGTGTCGGCGAGGCTCGGGTACTTCGGGTCCATGACGCCGGCGCAGTTGACAAAGACGTGGGCTGGGACCTGAACGCGCGCTCTGCCTCGTCGAAGAGGTGCTTGACCTGATCGGGATCGGAGACGTCGGCTTTGACGGCGATAGCGAGCGGAGTCGCGGACGACATGTTGAGCTCGGCCGCGACGGCGTCGGCTTGGGCCGAGCTGGAGGTGTAGTTGATGACGAGCCTTGCGCCGAGGGAGCGGAGGTGGGAGACGATCGCTCGGCCGATGCCGCGGGATCCGCCGGTGACGATGGCGACACGGCCGTTGAGGGGAAGCAGAGGGGGACTGACCGGGTCGGCGTTGATTCCTGTGGCCATTGCACAGAGACAGAGACAAAGAGAGAGATTGAACGAGTGGTGATGGGCTCCGATTAGCAAGATCAACTCGGTGTGTACCGTGTAGCGCTGCAGATCAGACGGCGGGACGAGACGTGGAAGGAGATTATTTAAAGGGGTCGAAGTAGATGAAGCGAAGAGTGAATTCGACAACCCCCCGTGCGTATGTCCTTACGTCACCTCGGCTGAGGCGCGACGGTGGTGCTCGGGCTCGGGGCGGGGTGGGTGGGGCTGGCGATGGTGGCGGCGATGGTGGGGTGTCACAAGACGTTCGGGGAGGTGAGCCCGATCGCGAGGGATCTGGTGAAGATATGCTTCGCGTGGGCGGGTCTCTTGTCCGTTTCTATGGTCTGATGATGGTGTCACTTTGTTATTTCCAATAAAATAAAATGAAATGTGGACTGCTAATCACATTTGATACAAAAAAAAAAAAAAAAAACCGGCCCGACCTGAATATCTTGGACGTATATGATTCGGGTATCGGGTCGGCCCGGCCTAAGCCGAGCTTGGCGCTGTTTGGTTTCGGGCCGAGTTGGGCCTATATAAGACCCAGCCCATTGACACCCTTACGTATGCGAAAGACTATGTAAACAAGTCGGCCATACAAATATACAAGTGCAATCACAAACGATAGGCATGACGACTAAAAGGGTATGTCCTCGTAGGGTTTTACTAACCTATCGCACACAATCAGAAAGATCATTCAACAAATTGTGGAAAACATTTACTTTGATATATTTAAGAACAAGTTATTTACATCATTCATTCTAAATTCAACTAGGATTATACAAATAGTAACTCCTCCTTTGCTTCTCGGTGTCGCGCGGGTTCGAGGGAACGAGCGAGCGAATGTCAAGGCGAGAGAGGTAGCTGGGGTCGACGAAATGAAGCTGAAGCAATTATTGTCGCCGCCGTTGTCGTCGAAGCGAGCTCGAACGAGCTAGGCGTGGTGCGGCGTCGGGCGGGCGGAGCTCATGAGGGAGCTCGGGTGAGAGAAAACTGAGCAGAAGTGATGAGAAAAATGAGAGGAGAGAGAGAATATGGGGTTTATATAGGTGGGAGAGGGTAAGGTCGATTTAGTGGGGTGTTTCGCGCTCTAATTCTGTTCCGACCTCTGTGCAAACGTTCCATCGCAAATCGACAACTAACCATCCACCAATTAAACCTTGATCGCACTCACTCGCTTGATTAAAACCCATTTGTCCACAGCGCCAATGTTTAAACCCCAAATTAGCTTATTCCGCTTGTGAATTACTATGGCGGAAATTCGGGTTGTTACATTGCATCAACCATTAAAGGCATGAATTAAATGAAAATGTGTGCATGTGAATATATGTGCACAAGACATTATGCCAAAACCTTGGAACCGTAGTGTAATGGATGTGCTTTGTTGGAGTTAGCTATCAAATTAGGTTGGTAAAATGATAAGGTGGAGACAGATTTGGTCAGGTTGAAAATGGTCATACTTAAATTGGTCAATTTACCTTTATTGGCCAATTTCTATGCTAGACAACTTTAGCGACCCATACTAGATCCAACTCATGTTATCACATCAATCCATTATTTTACCCAACCTATTAAAGCTCATACCCATCCATTTAATCCACTTTAAGCTCATCCCGTGGAATTTAGTCAAAGATGCGAGTCTAGAAACTAAAAGTATAGGATACTAAAATTAACCGAAAAATAGTAAATTTGTTTGATTTATGCCCGGGGGGGGGGGGTCTCCAGCAAGCTATGGATAGTATTTATAGTGACTGTGCCATAGCTACTCTTGAGCAATCTTTAGCGGTTGTATCCATGTTTTTTCATCTTCGAAAGTTTGGTGCCCGTACTTCCATGATACCATGATCTCGTTTTCGACCGGTTATTCATTAAAAACGCGTGCTCATTGCCCCACGACCTTAGTCACTTTGTTCTCCAGCAACTTCGAACCAGGAACCACATTACGTTTTTTTATTTTTTTGAGTTCAACTTTGTCCTGACGCCTTCATTATTGATCCTCTGTTGACCCGTCGTCGTACGTCGACAAATGAGTAATCACTGATGCGGCCAAGTATTGATACCGATACTCGTGGTGTCTACAATGTGTCATGTACTTGATAATATTCACGTTTCAGTCGTGTGTCCATTCATATTGACGACGGTCACTTTTTGGTGCACACACTTTGTCTAATGGGACAGATTCAAAGTCAATATTAGGTAATTAGGGATGTTTAAGGAATTATCTTGTAATTATCTCCACTAGCTTCAAATCATGAATTTATCCTTTCTCCAGTAATGAACTATGAAAGATCATCTTGACAAAGGGCTTTGTTCTCTAATTTCCAGGTAAAGGATTACGGTTGAAACAATCTTCGCTTTATAAATTTGATATTAGTCCTTAAATTAGAAGCAATTATGATTGATTCATGTGCCGAGATTGATTTTGTGCTTCTATCTCAATCGGTCATTCTCTAGTCATTATGGTCTCTGGGGATGAAAATTAGCAAAGATGCCTTATTTTATTCATCCAACTTTGGCCACATATCTTTGACATCCAGCCCCAATTATTCGCCTATGGAGATTAACTACGAGACTACTTTACACGCATCAATTCAATTGAGTATCCAGATAAAAATCCGCAGGTGGACATTTGGGCAGACCCGTTGGGGGGCAAGGTGCACCCTTCTTGAAGTCGCAGATGCATTGATCGTAGGGCATCCCTCCGCCGGCGGGTCGGCAATAGGACACGATCTGACCGACCCCTCTCCAACATGGGACGCACGTCTCTCGGCATTTCTCGTGGTCGGGACAACCGCCGCCAATCACCGCGATTGAGCAAGCCTCCACCCTCAGCACGATCGATGCCCCTGCCAACGACCGTCATGACACATGGAGTGAGCATGGTTGATTTCCCATTATGGAGGGAAGCATTTTGAACTCCAACGGTGGTGAATATAATATCTTATGGCGCGATTGTTTTACTGAAAACTCAAGATTTAGAAAAGATTTTCCAAAAAATGATTGATCATATTGCTCAGAAAAATTAGCCAATAGAAAATATTTTTATTATCGACAACATTTTATGCCTAAATAATTTCATGGATAATGAAGATATTTTTCATTTATTTGTTCTTTAAGCGATACAACCAGTCGTGTTTCGAAAAATATTTTTCAAATCTCGAGTTTTCCGTGAAAAAATCGCGCCCTAATGTGTACTGGAAAGTTATCACGGGGGATGGAATAAAACAAGCTTTCTAGTATAGGCCATGAATCATGTATCGAAATGCAGCTCTAAAGTCATTCACATATAATATATAGTTCATGCAAAAAATGGAGATATGACATGAGGAGCACCTGAAATTAGTAGAAAAAGAAAAGGCAAAGCAGATGAGGTCGACGATTTTGCCATCTTCTTTCTTTCGTCTCTACTAAAGCCAAACTTATGGTGATTAGTGAGTCCTTTGTTATGCAATAAGCCTAACTTTGCTGGAGTTTTTATAGGCAAATGCACTTAATTTGGAGGATCGAGAAGGGGAATCCCAGCATTTTCTTTATGGGGAATAAATGGATTTCAAGAATTTATTGATTTGCGATATTATGGCAGATTTTTTATTTACATACTCGATGGCCTATTGCCTGGTATTATCAAGTTACAAATTTTTTTTTTTTTTTGGGTAGGCAGAGATTTGCTCGTAGCAGCCATTAAAGGCATGAATTAAATGAAAATGTGTGCATGTGAATGTATGTGCATAAGACATTATGCCACAACCTTTGAACCGTAGTGTCATAGATGTCTTTTGTTGGGGTTAGCTATCAAATTAGGCTCGTCAAATGGATGGGTGGGGACAGATTTTGTCGGGTTGAAAATGATCTGATCCAAATTAGCTCATTTAACCCATATTGATCCATTTGTATGCAACATAATTTAAATGGCTCATACTAAACCCAAGTCATATTATCGTACACATCCATTTTTTAACCAAATCTATAAAAAAAACTTGTACCCACCCATCTAATCCACTTTAAGCTCTTATATGGATATGTTACTTGGATAATAATTTTATCGAAAATTAAATGAATAAACTAACAAAATAAAATATGTTAGTAAATAATATAAAAGACGTAAAAAAAAACCCTAAAGATTGAAACACCTGTAAAGCACTAGAAAAGTTTTTTCTCATTGTCCCTGTCGACACATGGGTGAATTTAGCATTTTATTCGTATAGCAAGTAACTTCTTTTGCAGAATGATAGCAAGCAAATGTATATTTCCAACTAAAATAAGTGACTTCTCGAGTGCAGGTAGTAATCATATGTGTCATTGACATACAAGTAAGGATACTTGTGCAAAAAATCCCAAACTAATTGTACGGTGACTAATTCAGTCCTAAACTTTTCAATTATGCCAATTTAGTCCTAAACTTTTTTAGACTTTACGGATTTCGAAGAAAGAACATGAAAAGCTAGAAGTCAATATGCTTTGGAGAAACACTAGGGGTGATCAGTTCTAGGATGGGTGGTTCCCACCTAGGACCGAGAACCGTCGGCTAAGGACCGGTTCCGCAAAATGCTAACCATGATCCACCCGCTCGTTCCATGGATCCAACCGAGAACCGAACCACCGGTCCGGTTCGGTTCCGGTTGGATTCTGGTTACGGTCCTAATGTCTACCAAATTTTCTGTAAAGAAATTATGTTTTACCTTTTTTTTTTTGTAACTTTTGATGTACTGTGCAACAGGTACACAAAAGCCTTGGAAGCCATAAAGAAACTTCACAAAGACCAGGCACAAGGGAGGAACATCCCTAGCATTCATCCACACTCCATAACAATCACAAATTCACCCCACACGCCATAAAGAAACTTCACAAAGACCAGGCAAAAGGAAGACACACAATTTGGGCAACATTGAGCCAAGGATCCCGCGCCACTGCACCATAGAACATGATTGCTTCCCCTGCCTCTCCCAAATCAACCAAGACTCCACCAGAAACTCTAATCGAACCCCAATTCAATTAAAACTCAGAACCCTCGAACTCAAATTCGAGCATTCTCAAGCCTGCACTCCCAGAAACGTTCATATTATATAAAGGACCGGTTCGGTTAGATGGTTCCCACTTGAAATAGGGAACCGAACCGGTACCCGTCGGTTCTGAAAAATTGGAACCGAGAACCAAACCGTACCCGCCGGTTATGATCCAAAATCAGCCGGTTGGGTATTGTCCGGTTCGGTTTGGTTGGATCATGGTTTTTTTGCTCACCCCTAGTGTGGTATGAGAACTTGTACCACCCATTTTTTAACCCATATGGACCCATCCTCCTTTTTTTTTTGGGTTAGGGCCAGCAGGAAGCTGTCGGCCACTGAATGAGGGCCGTGAGTCCTTGCCAGCCTCAATGAGGGTCACGGCCTTCGACGGTGACTGGGTGAGGGCTCGCAGGCTCTTGCCTAGTGGTCCTGTCGGCTCTATAAAAAAAAAGACAAAAAAAGAATTATTTAAAAAATAAAAAAAACTTATTAAAAATTCAAAAATATTATTAAAAATTATCTAAATCAGCGCCGGCGGCCGACCAAATGGACTGAATTGACACAATTGCAAAAGATTTATGACTCAATTGGCAAAAAAATGTTATGACTGAATTGACATAATTGCAATAGTTTTAAGACTTTTTTGGTAATTATTCCTCTTCTCGCGAGTATTCACAGTAGCCTTTACCCAAATTATTCTGCTGTGCAATCTACTAAACAATTCATCTTCAACTAAACAACAATGATTACAAAAAAAAAAAAAAAACTAAACAACTATGGTCAGTTTGCCTATGTCCATAACGTTTCGGGTACGAATGAAACTCGCCCGGTTGGATAAACAACGCGACCAATTGATAGCAAAAAACAAGTACGTAACTGGCCTTGGTCGGATGACGGAACAAAGAACGAGAGACACGATCGGAAGATATAGCGTCCGGTGATCGAGAAGCTACGTCCTTCAAATTAGGAGAAGTGTTGCTTAGAGCCCTAGCTTCAATCAGAATTCAATTTGGTTTTTTTTTTTTTTGGGTTTTGGCAATTCAAAATAAAGATGCCTATTTTATCTGCCCTAAGAAGTTGGCCAGCGAAGATTTGGTCGATTGGTTAGTTGGGGCCTTATTTGATAGTAAGTTGAACTCTTTCAGTTTCGATCCTTATTTAAAATAAGATCTTTTTTTGGTCGAAATACTTAAAAATAAGATTCACCAAGCTTATTTTGAAAGAATTATTCACTCCATATCTTTATTTTGTGATAAAAAATTTATTTTTATCTAATATTTTTCCCATTTCAAATCAATAGAGCAAATTCTCTCTTTCTACAGTGTCTACTATTCGTGAAAAACAGAACCAGACTACCACGAACGCGGAGACTTCCTCCGCCGGCGCTGTGACGATGGACTACCTGCCTTTGTGGGAGCAATTCCGGCCAAAGGAATGGTACATAAATAAACTCCGGCGATCTCTCTTCTTGCTTCTTTCTCCTTGGTTGGCCAAGCTCCAATCTTTTTTTTTTTTTTTTCTGTCCTTGGCTTTTTGCCGCTAATTTCTCGTAAAGGTTTGTCGTTTGTCGCTGGTTTTCACAAGAGCCATGACTTTGTTTCCCTTCTGTTAGAATTAATATGATCAGTGTTACAGACAGTACACTTTGTATCCAAAGAACTCAAATAATGTCCGAAGTTCACCCCAATTTTTAGTTGTTTTTGCCCGAAACTTTCGAGCTTGTCGGTGCGATATGCCACATTCTGATTTTGGCTCAATGCTCGGTCACCTTCAACCACTTCAGCACTCGATTCCATCGATGAAAGGCCGGATTGCGGAGGATTGTGTAAAATTAACTTTTTGGTTGATGAACGTAGGCCAGGAGTGAAGCAAAATCAAAAGGTGCAGTATTGCCCTACTATGTTTTGAAGCTGGGCTGAAATTGAAAATTTGGGCAAAATACGTGTTCTTTTGGCCGAAGTAGTTAAAAAAATAATTTATGTGTATGTAGTATTTAAGTAGATAACAATTTTATTTTGAATCAGTTGCTCAATTGTGGTAATTTGGAGCTTTACAATTAAGTTGTAGACTCAGTTTTGTTAAATAGTGAAATCTCGCACTTCTATTCAGCTCGGTTTTTCGATTTTTCATGTGCACGTTACAAATACTAGATAAAAATGCTAGTTTGTTTACATTGTTTTCGGTATACTTAATGCTTGTATTCCTGCAGGCAACTGTTTGCCTGCAATGTGGGACAGTGGCTTCGATGTTGCTTTGTGAGGACCGTCAAAATTATGATAAGTTCGCCCTCACTTCCTCTCCAACTATATGGCGTAATTCCACAACCGCACTTACGTGCGTGCAGTACTGTCCGATACACGTGTGCACCTGATGCATGCACATGAATGCACATGTGAGTTGAGTTAATCATGATGATTTACAAGCTAATTAGATTCTTAAAATCACAGTATTCCTTTTGTATCTAAGATTTGAGCAACTTGACTGTGTCGACCATTTAACTTATGATGCAAATTATGGAGTTGTAGTATGTGAGTCTGATGGGGTATCAAACCTAGTAATTCTTCACTTAAAGATCTCCATTTGATTCATTTGTGAGATATTTCTGGTGGAAGTTGCACATTTAGCGTGGCTCTATTGTATTTATAACAGTTAGAACCCAGAGTCTATCTAACCGTGTCTATAATGCTTAATACGTAATTTTCAAGACTTTATATCACATATCATGCCAAGCATCATAGGCTTCCTCATGAACTCTGTTGTGTCAATAGCAAATGGTAACTACGGATATCATGCTAAGGAATTTCAGGCATGCCCCTTTTCATTTGAAACCTTTAGCAAATGAAATTTGGAAATTTGATAGTCTTTAGGAATTCAACGTTCCCTACATGTTGGTTCTAGTGCAATTGGTGGAATACTTATTGAGTTTTAGACCCGGTTCTATAGTTTTTTGGCTAATGTGGACACGTGGAAGTTAACATAGCGAGCTGCAATCCGTCGAGTTTATTACTTTAACGTACTGAATATTTGCACCATTTATGCAAGTTTGGTTCATGCAAAAGATGCTCACTATTTTAAATTTGACCGTCTTCCTTTCATGCTTTTCAGCTATTGTCGAGAAACTTTGCTTAGAACTTTCGACGAACGTGTTAATTGGTTCTGCGATAATGGTCAATCCACGCTTGGAAAGCTCGATACCAATGAGGAAAGTTGCTCTCCCCTGTGTGAAGTGGATGACTTGCCATACTTAAAAGATTGTAGAATCGGTCCAATGTACAAAAAATTCGAAAAAGTATATTCCCCTAGAAAGATTGTCAATCATTGGTATCGGGCTTTCCAAGCTTATATTGACAAACACCTCAGAACCAATCAACACATTCATTGAAGTTTAAGGCACGGTTTTTAGGCTATAGCAGAAATGCTTGAAAGGAAGACGGTCAAATTTTAGATAGTGAGCATCTTTTGCATGAACGGAACTTGCATAAATAATGCAAATATTTTTGTACCATACTAATAAAATCGATGAATTGCGGCTCGATGTTTTAACTTTCACGTGCCCACATTCAACGTATAATATAGATTTAGGTCCAAAACTCAATAAGTATATAACCACTGCACTAGAACCAACAAGTAGGGAATGCTGATTTCCTAAAGACCATCACATTTCCCAAATTTCATTTGCTAAAGGACTCAAATGACAAGTGGCATGCTGAAATTCCTTAGCAAGATATCCGCAGTTGCCATTTGCTAGTGACACGACAAAGTTTATGAGGAAGCTTATGATGTGTGTTATGCATCATAGACACGGTTAGATAGAACGCATGTGCATTTGTAACCCCATCATTCGAAATAAAGAAAATCTTTCCCTTTCACTATAGTTTGAAGTGAAACCAGTACCGTAAAGATCTAAAGAAATAGAATCTTGAGGGTGTTTTTCTTTTTTTTTTAATCCAGACTCTACTGTTATAATCTCCACTTCCATGAACAATTACTAGGTTTGATGCCCCAACAGTCTCATACACTACAACTCCATATGCATCGTAACTCTAGTGGCCGACACAGTCAAAGAAAACTCAAATCTTAGGTACAAAAGGAATACTGTGATTTTAAGAATTTAAAAGGCTTGTAAATCACCATGATTAGCTCTACTAGGTGGAGCAAGATTGTAGAAGAACTAATAACTACATAAAAATCTGCACAAACGTGCATTCGCGTGCATGCCTCCATACAAGTGCACACGTGCATCGGATAACTGTGTGCGCGGTTGTTAAGAATTACAATATATAGTTGGAGAGGACGTGAGGGCGAACTTACCGGTGAACAACATAACTTTGACAGTACTTGCAATAGATTACAGCAACATCAAAGCCACTGTCCCCACATTGTAGGCAAACAGTTGCCCGCAGGAACAGAAGGATTAAGTATACTGAAAACAAATGTAAGCAGACTGGCATAACAATGTAAGCAAGCTGGCACTATTATCTAGTATTGTAAGGGCACGGAAAGATTGGGAAGAAGAAAGAAGAGGAAGAAGAGAAGAAGAATAAGCTCAAGCCCCAAAGGGAAAAAAGATGAGGAAGGAGGACAGTTGGGCGAGAAGGGCATGGTCTTTACTTCAGGGGCAGAAGTCGAAAAAACCAAATATATACCTCTTAGTCAAGTTTATGAAACTCGGTGCAGCGGAAGCTATGACGAAGTTGGAAATAACGGAATTGGTTTGAGAGCTATTTCGGCAGACATGCAGAACTCTTATGAAGAGGCGGTATCCATGAATGCCCCACAATTACCAAAGCTTGATTTTCCAGAGCTATCTGGGAAAGATTCTTATGTGCATGCACAGCCAATTATTGATTCAATCAGTACGTTAATTTGACTGCTCTTCCTTCTAAAATCTAAGTATCTCGACTCTTTAGCAGCAAACGCCCCACTCATTCGCCTAGTTCGCTATTCCCTGGTTCTGGGTACACGACTTATACAAAGGTGTTTGTGGGAGGATTGGCATTTAGAGACTCCGAGTGACACTTTGATACGCTACTTTGAGCAGTTTGGGGACATTCTTGTGGCTTTTGTTATGACTGACAAGAACACTTGCTGGTCCAAAGGATATGGATTTGTAAGTATGGATGTTCTGTTCTATAACTATGACCGTTTAGCTGTTACTATTTGGACATGTTGGTTTTAATTATCCCTTCTCAGTGGGCGTGTTCAGTTTTTTCTGGTTCAAAATGATGGTGATGGGTTTGTAGCCATGTTGTTCTCATTTGTGGATTGGATTTATACGAAGGTTAGGTGACATTCCGCGATCTAGAATCTATGAGAAGAGCTTGTGAAAATCCCAGCCCAGTTAGATGACAGAAGGGCTAATTGCAATTTGGCTTCTCTCGGCCGGCCTCGGCCACTTCTTCCTTATGGTACTTTCTGTTTTGATCCACAGTACTACCTGGATGTGAACATTGCATGCTCCAACTGACAGTGCTGTGTGGCACTTGATCTAGTATGACAAAGGAATGATGGAAGTTAGTTTCCTTTTAGTCGCTGTTGGAATTTCTAGTCTATGTTTCTTGATCTAATGGATGCTTGTTTTGTTGTCCTAGGGCAGTTGAGTCCTGTAATACCTCTGATTGGAAGTGTGCAGGCTCCCAGGGGGAGTTACGTCGGGAGCCCTGTCTACCGCCATCCAAGTTCTTATGGTTATCAGCCAGGATATGTGTATCCTCCTCACCTGTAAGTCCAAAGTCGTGTAATTTCCTGCAAGGAACTTACAGTTATTAGTGCCATTTTAGCTGAATTTTCTCGTTGGATTCACGTCGGACAAGTTACTTGCAACATGTATTTTCACATGGGCAGTTTAATTGGCACATATGATAGATTTATCACCGTTGTAAAAGTTTGATTTTTTTTGGTGACAAGAAATTAATTTGGTGGTAAATATGTCCGGGGTGTATCAGTTGGGGATTTTTTGTGGTATTATCCCTCTTGTGTTTATTAGTCATGTTACTCAACATTCCATCATAACTTGTTGAGACTATATCTCGAATTTGAATTCATAAAGGAAATCCAATATAAATGAAAATTCCAAAACCAAATAGGACTTGTGATTTGATGTCTGATCAAGCAATGCCTTATTAAAATACATTCCACATTGAAGTTGGATTCCTAATTTGAGTAGATTTTCTAATTTGAGTCAACAAGTCGCATAAGAACGTATGAAGACGGAATTCTACTCGGTTATTACACATTAGAGCAAACAAAAGAAGCGTAAGGGTTCTTTTCTTATCATAATTTTTCTGAGTGCGTTCTCTGTGAGATATTGTGAGATAACACTTGTGAGTTTTGCTTGAGGCTTAATTAAAGACCGATAAACATTTTAAGTGATTGTATGCCCTTCATTCCTCAAATTCGTCAATGGATTTCTTGGCGGCTGGCTCTCCCAATAAAGTAAGTCCGACACTCGATCGAATCAAGTAAATTTTCAACATCCTCATTAGATTTTGTTGGCTTTTCTTATAGATATTTCTTGTTACGTTAGATTTGAATGGCAAGATCTGTTTACTTCCGCGTTATTTCGCAACATAACCGATTCTTTTTTTTAATTTGCAATGTCAACATGACTGATTCAACTAGTTAAGTTTCATTGTTCGACCCAAATTTTTTTTTTTTTTAAAGTTTCATTGACTTTGTACCCTCTTTTAAAAAGTATGTCCAGTGGAAAAGTTGAGTCAATGCAAGGAGTGGCAATAAAGAGAAGATTTTACAGGACAAGACTTGTCATGGTTGCGTAAGCTTCCAAAACCATGATGTACCTTATCCACGGATTTGAAACCGCAATTTGGTAAAGGACAACCTACGAAAAGCTGCTGTTGAAATCTTATCTCTAATTGACAGTCATCCTCCGTTTTCCTACCCATAAACGGTGTCGTTTTGAAATGCTAGAAACTCAGGCGTGGATTTGGTGACGTCATTAATTGCGGGATGATTAATGAATGGCCTTTCTTATTTTCCTGCAAATGATTTAAGCCCTAAGATCTCTAAAATTTCGAACCATATTCCTCAAAATAAAAACCAGTATACTTGCATTCAAAAATTAAATCCTAATCGAGGAATATTTCTTTTTCTCTCTTTATTTTTTTATTATCGTCAAACTATAGTCCATAACAAGAGTGCCAACTGATAATAAAGTCCCTCCTTTTTATTATATAGAACTCATTTTTTCACATGGCTTTTTTCGTATAAACTCCTATAATAATCAAAATAGGACATTGCGTTAAAGCGGGTGTTTTTTTTAAATTTTTTTTTAACTCATTGAAAGAAATTATTTTTTTTGGTCAAACGAAAAAAATACTTTTTTTTTTGGTCAAACGAAAAAAACTCTTTTTTTTTTTGTCGAAGAAAGAAATTCTTTGACCATAGCTTTGGCTTATGTGCAATATAATAATATAATGAAGTTTTGGGCTTTGTTTAAAGCCCAAAACATCCTGAAGAAACAAAAGACGAGGCAACCACAAATTTCTTTAATTCCGCTTTTTTTAAGGGTCGGAAGTGGCCAGATTCGCTGTCCTAAGAGTTTCTCCTGCTCACGTCAAAACAGAAGGACAGGAGGGTTTCCTCTTTATCGCGATCCGCCTCCGACATGACAGCCCCCGAACGCGGCGACTCCCTGGGCTGGCGCCGCGAGGACGGAGAACCTGCCTCTCTGGGAGCGACTCCGGCGAACGGAATGGTACACGAACTCCGGCGGTCTCTCTTCCTTCTTCTTTCTCCTTGGTCGGCCGAGCTCCGGCCCCCTTTTTTCTTCCTCCGTTTTTTGCTTTCTCTGTACTTGAGTTTTTGCCGCTGGTTCCTCGTTGAGGTTCATTGTTTATCGCTTTTTTGCCCACAAGAGCCGCGATTCTGTTTTCCCTTCTGTTAGCATTAGAGCGACCGGTGTTGCATGCGGTACATCTTGGATACCTAAAGAACCCAAATATGGTTCGATGTTTACCCTAATTTTGAGTCTTTTTGCTGACCTTGTCGGTGCGGCAAGCCACATTCTGATTTCGGCTCAATGCCGGGCCACCTTCGACAGCCTCCGCACTTGATTCCGTCGATGAATTGCCGGGTGGCGGAGGATACTTGAAGTTATCTCGTAATGTTAGTAATGTAAAATTAAGTAACGAGTTGTTGCATGCAGTCCATATCTGAAGAGAAATCGAAAGGCTTTTAAAGCTGGGCCGAATTTGAAAATTTGGGCAAAGTACAGGTTTCTTTGTTTTGGCTGGGTTCCCTGGAGTAGTTATGAGTAATTTATGTATATGTAGCTTTTAAGTAGTTAATAATTTAAATTTCGGAATTAGTTACTGAATTTTGGTAGTTTGGAGCTTTATAAACAAGTTGTAGACTCAGTTCTGGTAAATAGTGAAATCTCTCACTGATATTCAGCTCAGCCATCCGAATTTTATGTGAACCTTACCAATATTAGAAAAAAATGCAAGTTTGTTTCCCTTGTTTTCAGTATACTTAATCCTTTTGTTCTTCCAGGTGACTGTCTGCCTACAGTGTGGGGACAAAGGCTTCGATGTTGCTTTGATCTATTGTGACGACTGTGAAAAATATGCCATTCACCGGTAAGTTTGCCCTCACTTCCTCTCCAATTATATAACGTAATCCTAGGCAACCGTGCACGGAGGTGCGCACACAGTACTACCTTATACATGTGTGCCCCCGCATGCATGCATGCGCGCGTGTGAATGCACATTTGTAGAGATTTATACGAGTTACTAGTTTTTCCTAAATCTTGCTCCTGCTAGTTGAGGAAATAATGGTGATTTACAAGCCTTTCATATACTTCTCACAGTATTCCTTTTGCACTTTAAATTGGAGGTAACTTTGACTGTGGTTGACCATTCAAGTTATGGCGCAAATTATGGAGTTGTAGTGTTTTAGTCTCTTGGGGCGTCCAACCTAGTAATTGTTCACCCAAGGGTCGTCACTTGATTCACTGATTTACTTTGTGAGGTAGAAGTTGCACATCTAACATTGCTCTAATGGATGTGTAGGAATTGAACCTAGAGTTTTGAATCAGAAAGGATCTCTTGATATTCCATTTCTTTAGGTCTTTTCGTGCTTGGTTCACTTTAGACTGGAGCGAGAGGGATTTTTTTGTTCTTTTGCTTTGGAATGATGGAGTGAGAGTTGCACACGCTGTCTATCTAACCGTGCCTATCATGCATAACACATACTTTTCAAGACTTTATATGTAATATCATGTCGTGTATCATAGGTTTCCCATGAACTCTATCGTGTCAATAGCAAATACAGATTTCTAGCTAAGAATTTCGGGCACCCCACATGAACTCTATCGTGTCAACATTCCTCACCTGTTGCTTCAATTGCAGTTGGTGATATTTTTACTATGGTATGAACCTACTTCTATATTTTCTGTCGAATGTGGCCCCCGTGGAAATTAATATAGCGAGCTGCAATTTTCCTCTGAGTTTTATGTACTTTTTTGTGTTGTTTTATGTACCTGAACATGCTAAATTTTTACACCAAGTTTAGTTCATGCAAAGATGCTCATTGTTTGAAATTTGACGGTCAGCCTTCTATGCTTTTCAGCTATTGCCTGAAAACCTTGCCTAAAACTTTCGACGAACATGTTGTTTGGTTCTGTGAGGATTGTGAACCTAAGGTTGGAAGGCCTGATACCAATGAGGAAAGTTGCTCTCCCCTGTGTGAAGAGGATGACTTAGAGATCACAGAATTGGTTCAATGTACAAAGGAATTGACAAATATTCCTCTAGAAAGATTGGGGAAGAAGAAGGGGATTGAGAAGTGGACGAGGGAGAAGAAGAAGCTCAAGCTACAAACAGAAAAAGATGAGGAAGGAGGACAGTTGGCCGAGAAGGGTACGGTCTTTACTTCAGAGATAGAAGTTGAGAAAACCAAAAATGTACGTCTTAGTCAAGTTTACGAAACTTGGAGCAGCGGACACTGTGACAAAGCTGAAAATATTGGGATAGATCTGAGAACTATTTCGGGAGACATGTGGAACTCTCATGAAGAGGCTGAATTCATGATGGCCCCACAACTGCCAAAGCTTGATTGTCTGAAGCTATTTGGGGAAGATACTTATGTTTGTGCCCAGCCAATTATTGATCCAATCTGGAGGTAAAATTGACTTCTCTTTCCTTCTAAAAATTTCTTGGCTCTCTAGCAGCAAACCCCCGCTTATGATTTCTTTTTTTATTCTTATTATACTTTTTTTTTTACAGGGGAAGTTTGAAATTCAACAAACAAGGGATCAATTATTTTGGGAAAGTCGTGGCACACGTGTCCAACATAGCATGCCCTAAAGTGAGCGAGGAGGCGAAGTTGTTCCCTTCGTTGCTTTGCACTGAATTGCATCCTAGACGTGAAGTATGGCCAAAAGGCTTCAAGAACTGCGGTCCCAGCGATGATAGTATTGCTATATATATATTCCCCGATAACAAGAGGTAATTTCCTTATGCTCAATTATTAAAGATCCTTTTAAAAATTTGTACAGTGAGGATCATTTAGTCCGGATTTCTTACTTGTTTCCTTATTTGTACAGTGAACAAGAATTTTTTGATAGCCTTGTTGTCGAAATGATCCTCAACGATCTTGCCATGAGAGCTGTGGTTTCCAATGCAGAGCTCCTAGTTTTTACTTCCTTAAAGCTGCCCTTGCACCTTTGGAGTAAGTCTGCTGTTCTCATTCTTACAAATTTTCAAATGCCTTTGAACCCAACTCCTAAAGTGTTCTTTGGAACCTTTTTTTTGTTGGTTTATTTTTACTTTTAGTCAACAGAAGAGAATGGACATTGTTTAAAGAAAGCCGATCTGTGGTGTTCTCCAATTTTTTTGATCTCCACAAGGCTCCGGTTGAGAAATATTTATGAAAGCAAGCGGATTTGTGGTGTTCTCCAATTTAATTCTTCTTGTCAGAACTGTAGTCAACCCTATGTGAAGTGTCGTGGAGCTTGTCATTATGTTAATCTGGCAATTTGCGATATCAAAGTTGTATCAGTAAGGACTTAGTGAGACACAATACGAGAAACACCTTTCTGTTCTGATATAAAACTGAAAGTGATGTTTCATTTGGTTTGCAAAAGCAAGTTTTGAGCACAGAATTGACAGTATAGTTGTAAAGGACCATTTCTTAGTCTTTTAACGAGACTTAGGTCAAGTTTCTCAAGAAAAGCTACTCATGATTCGATTTGCTTCTCACCTACTCTTTTTGCAGGATTCCAGTCAAAATTCTATTTGTGGGGGGTTTTCAGGGGTAAGCAATCTTTGCCCGTGTCCAAGGTTGACGTGAACATGCCTGTATCAGAGAAAGATCCGTTGAAGGCACACAGCCCTGGGAGTCCTCTGAGCATCAGTGGAAGTGACGGTTCAAGCTCTGTGTATTGACAAATTTTTTCTTCCTGGTTCTTCCAGATTTAGATGTGCAGG
This sequence comes from Lenwebbia sp. NSW1173648, assembly GCA_029784005.1. Lineage (NCBI taxonomy): Eukaryota > Viridiplantae > Streptophyta > Magnoliopsida > Myrtales > Myrtaceae > Lenwebbia > Lenwebbia sp. NSW1173648. Next base: position 23,018,878 of record JARCGZ010000009.1, on the reverse strand, counting down.
TTCGGAATGGCTTATAAGTTAAATGTACAGTTGAAGCCCCGGCTCGTCCTTAGTGAGTCTTTCGTTTGTTGTTAGTTAGGATGGCTTTTTGTTCTGTCGCCTAAACTAATCTTTTGTGTCTGACCTCAAAAAACAAAAAACAAAAAAAGACTAATCTTTTGTTGGGATGGATGAGTAAGCCCGAAGATAGATGAAAATTATAAGAGGTCTCTTACTTTCTGTTCACTGATGAGATGAACTTCGAGTCAGGTGTTTGATTGTGTCAAAGAATTAGGAGAAAATCTTTGGAAATTAGGAGAAAATCTTGGGATGTGTTTTTATTTATTTATTTATTTATTTTATATCCTTTTATTTCCTAATTATCAGAATTAGAAAATAGATCATTAGAATTATGAAGGAGAAAACCTTTTCCTTTTTTGCTTTTATTTTCTTGCTATTGAATAGCTATCCTCGACTCTGTTTATATCTTATGTCATTTGTAAGAATGATAAGTAATAAGAAATTGAAGAAATTACTTTTCTTCTTTGAAATCTGCATGGTGTCAAAGTCGAGATTTTGAATCTGCGGCTCCTACTATGGTGAAAACGGCGATGACCAGAGCCATTAAGGACAATGGTTCTTCAGGTGTCGTGCCATAGGAAAATTCAAGTGATCTCTCTAGACAATCGAGTAGTAGTGGAGAGCAATTCTCGTAGAACTTCAACTTGCTATTGATAGTTCATCGATTGAATGGTCAAAATTATTTGGAGTGGGCTCAATTAGTGAAGCTAGCAATTGATGGCAGAGGGAAGCTAGGCCACTTGGCGAGGTAGGGGAACCAGCAAAAAGCAATCCCTATTGGAAGACTTGGAGGTTTGAGAACTCCATAGGGATTGTTTGGCTGATCAATTCTATGGAGTTATTGTTGAGATAGTCTCACATCAGAGAATTAGTAAGGAGCTGAGCAGTTAATATATCCTAGTTGGCCAATAACTCATTGGCTTAAGCTTTTGAGTGACGGTCCAACTGGATATGTTGATGGGCTAAGACTAAAACGAACTTCCTCTTGACGATCTCCTCGGATGAAGGTATCGGACTTTTGCGGCGTGCTCTCAACAAATGGTATCAAAGCCGATGGTTGATTGGTGCGTTTCCAATTTGTTCCAGTGTTTGGTGAATATCTCAAGAAAGAAATCTCATGATCGACGCTTGTTTCGAGTGAAAATTGCTATCACGGTTGGTCTGGCGAGAAGAGATCATGGACAGTTGGTCTGGTAACGCGAGTCTGGCGAAAAGAGACCATGGACAGTTGGTCTAGAGAGGACGCAAGTTAGAGATCATGGATGATGCGATCCCAAGTTAGCAGTTGATGTTGGTTGTTTGCTGTGCATAGTTGCGGGTGCATTGCAATACTTGGAGTTTTAAGCTGAGATAAGTTGATGTAAAAGGATATACATAATTAAGGTGGAGCATACCTAACTCTAAGCTCACACGTAAGTGAGAGATTGTTGAGATACACATGTTAATTTTGTTAGAGAAGTCCCACAACGTAGAATTAGTGTAGGGTTGAGCAGTTAATATATCCTAGTTGGCCCATAACTCATTGGCTTAAGCTTTTGAATTAAGATAGATCCTACTAGATATGTTGACGGGCTCGGACTAGGGCTTCATCTTGGCGATATTCTCGGGTGAAGGTATTGTACTTTTGCTGCGCGCTCCTAACAACTAGCAATTGGAAAATCGCACCTAATCCTTTCGACCGCTAAAGATGTGTGGGACTTTGTGAGAGAAACATGTTATGATTTGGAAAATTCTTTTCAGATCTTTGAATTGAAGAACAAGCTATGTCAATCAAGATAAGGAGATCGCAAGGTTACTATTTACTACAATGAAATGGTGGCCTTGTGGCAGGAATTAGATCAATGCTATGATGATACATGAAAAATTTCGGCTAATTGCAAGAGACAAATGAATAGAGAAGAGAATGATAGAGTATACATGTTTTTAGCATGTCTTAATCGAAGCTTGGATGAGGTGAGAGGCAGAATCCTCGGTTGAAAACCTTTGCCATCCACCTACCAAGTTTTCTTTGAAGTTAAAAGGGAGGAATCTCGAAGGCAAATCATTCTACGTGATTTGAAAACAAATGCGATGTTTATCCAAAAATTCCGCACTTGTAGCTTGGAGGCTTGATTTTGAATAAGACAGAAGGAAAAAAGTATGGTTGTAAACATTGCAAAAAACCATGGCATATTAAAGAAACATGTTGAAAAATTCATGGGAACCGTAGAATTGGAAGAAAGAAGGTTGGAAAACGAGGAGTAGTAGTGATGGTCGTGCGTTCCAAGCAACAAATGAGGAAGAACAAATCAAGTCAGATTCGGTTTCATTCACAAAGGAATAGTTAGAGCACCTGTACAAGCTCTTTCAACCTCCACAACCTTTTTTAAATCCATCTTGTTCTTTAGCTCAAAAAGGTAATTATTTTTCTGCTGCTTTCCTCATAGAAAATCTACACCAAAATCCTTCATGGATTCTCGATTCATGAGCAACTGATCATATGACAAGTTGTTCAAAAGTCTTTTCTGCTTATAGTCCGTGTACAGAAAAAATAAAATAAAAATCATAATTGCAAATGGTTCTTTTTCAGCTTTGGGACATGAAGAACATTATGGAGTGTAGAGCTTGATGGATCTAGGAAGATGGACTTTTATTCAAAAACAACTTTGGGAACAAGAACTTTAAATGTTGAAAATTCGGACGACCTAACCTACAATGCCGTGACATAGCATCATCAAACCAATTTTTCCTCACAGACCCTACAAGCTGTCGAAATCATTCTCATTAATTCATAGTGATGTTTGGGATCTATCTAGAATTCCTACACACTTGGGAAAGAAATGGTTTGTTATAATTATTGATGATCATACGAGGGTGAGTTGGGTGTACATGTTAAAAGAGAAATATGAAGCAGTCTGTTTTCAAAAATATTTACACCATGACACAAACACAATTCCAAGTGCAAATCCAGATTGTAGGAATGGCAATAGGAAATAATATTTCAATAAAATTTTTGGACAATTTTTCTTGGAAAATGAAATTGTGCATCAAAGTTATTGACCTGACACCTCTCAACAAAATTGGATCGCAGAGAGGAGAATAAACACCTTTTAGAAATAACTAGAGCTTTACTCTTCACAACTAAAGTTCCCACATACCCTTGGGGGACGCTCTTTTTACATGCACATATCTTATCAATAGGATGTGTTCTAGAGTGTTAAAGTTTCAAACACCCCTGAGAGTCCTTCAAAAGACATATCCAGTCTCTGGACCTGCTTCAGCCTTGCCTTTAAAACTATTTGATTGTACGTCATTTGTCTACATCCGTAATAGGAATCGTGGGAAACTTGATTAAACGATGTGTGCTTGTTGGTTATGCACCTAACACAAAGGATATAAATGCTTTGACCCGATTTTCAGAAAAATGTTTGTCACAATGGATGTTTATCTTTTTTGAATTAACAAATTTTTTTGGAGCTCATCTTTAGGAGGGAAAGAAAGTGCAGATTCGCACATCATCATAGACTCTCTTCGTCTTGCAGAACCTGAAAATCCTCTCCCTAAAAATTCTATTCTCACAACTCTTATACCTGATTTTGAACCAAAATTTTTAAATAATGAAAATTCGCGTCCACCTATTTTGGCATCTCATCTTGCTTGTGAGCATAACATGTGCGAAACTAGTACCAAGAAATCTAAGCTTCCATCATGTTCTCAAGTCTACACTAGAAGAAACAAAACTCAAAGAAATGAGTCTCCTGCTCCCTTAAGATGCTATGAGTCCGAACCAAGGTATGACTAGAACTCCATACAGTCATTGTCATCAAGTAATGTTCCAATTCAATCTATCCAACTTCATCTTAGTAAAAAAAAAAATGAATCTATTGATGAACTTGACATACCTATTACTATTCGAAAAGGAGTTAGGTTTGTACTAAACATCATATGTCTCATTATGTGTCTTACAAAAATCACTCGCCCAATTTTCGTGCCTTTACCTCAACATTGTCTTATGTGGAGATTCTAAAAACTATACATGATGCTCTATAGGTTCCTGTGTGGAAGGAAGCAGTTTTTGAGGATGTGAAACCTCTAAAAAAAAAAATGGAACTTGTTATATGGTGGATCTACCCAAGTAAAACATCACGGTCGGATGTAAGTAGGTATTCACAACCAAACATAGATATGATGGATCCCTTGGAAGTTATAAAGCTCGGTTGGTTGCCAAAGGATTCATCCCGATCTATGAGATTGATTACTTGGAGACCTTCGCTTCAGCTAAAAAACTAAGCACTATGAGATTGCTCCTATCACTTGTAGCCAACCTTGACTGGCTTCTGCAGCAACTAGATGCGAAGAGTGCATTTCTGAATGGAGATTTGGAGGAAGAAGTATACATGGATTTCCCCCCAAAGTTTGGATCAAAGGTTTGTAGACCGAAGAAATCACTATATGGATTGAAACGGTCATTGTGGGCCAGGTTTGAGAAGTTCACTCAGTCTATGAAGAAACAAGGGTGTGTTCAAGGACAAGCTAATCGTACCATGTTTGTAAAGCATTCTTGTAACGGGAAGATTGCAATTTTGATAGTGTATGTGGACGACATCATTCTTACCGAGAATGATGTTGTTGAGATGAACATGTTATAAGAATTTCTAGCTTCTGAGTTTGAGATCAAGGATTTAGAACTCTAAGGTACTTCTTTGGAATGGAGTTAGCTCGGTCGAAAAAGAGAATTGTAGTCTTACAAAGGAAATATGTCCTAAATCTTCTAAAGGAGATTGGAATAAGTGGTCGTAGATCGATAGAAACTCTGATAGATCATGTTAGAACATATGTAAATAAGGGTAGAATAGTCATTCTATGTTTAGAGGGTTTGCTAATATATATCCTTGTAATCCTTCGTTAATCAAAATAAGAAATTATTATCTCTTCAAACATGGTATCATAGCCCATAAAAAAACACTAATCCCTTGAGGTCACCGGAGCAACCACTGTCGCCGCTGCCATAACTGGACTTGCCTCGCACTTCGCCCCTCCTGGTCGCCCACTCACAGATCACCTTATTGGTGTGAGTTGTAAGTTGTAGCAGAAATAGGAAGTTTGTAGAATGATTTGTTACCTGTTATACTCCTTGATTTGTAGGGAAATCTTAGATTAAGCCTAGAATAGAGTCTTGATAATATATGCTTGAGAATCCTTCAATGAAAATATATGAAAAGAGAGAGGAATGATTATTCCACTGAAACCTTCCAATTTGAGCAATGGTGTGAGTTGTAAGTTGTAGCAAAAATAGGAAGTTTGTAGAATGATTTGTTACCTGTTATACTCCTTGATTTGTAGGGAAATCTTAGATTAAGCCTAGAATAGAGTCTTGATAATATATGCTTGAGAATCCTTCAATTAAAATATATGAAAAGAGAGAGGAATGATTATTCCACTGAAACCTTCCAATCTGAGCAATGATCCTGACCTTGTATGTGATCAACAGCCATGGCAGAACAAACCGGCTTAGTGACTCACCTGGAACGCAACGAGAGCACCTCTGTAGTAGTGACCCTTGAGGATTTGACGACTAAGATGAAACAGATTTTAACACAGAACCAGACACTGAACAATGACTCTTTCGCAGTCCAGATTACCATGAAGTTGGACGGCACCTACTATGGTTTATGGTCCCAATTTGTCGAGATGTATATCTTAGGCAAAAACAAATTGTGATATATCAATGGGGATCTTCCTCAACCTCAATTGACAGACTTGGCCTTTAGAAAGTGGAAAACTGAAGATTCCATGGTGAAGGGATGGTTGATTAATTCGATAGACCCAACCGTGATAGGTAATTTCATTTGTTTTCCTACTGTAAAGATGGTGTGGGATTCGGTCGCTACAACCTTTTTTTATTTTATTTTATGGAATTGATACTTCTCAAGTGTGTATGATTTGAAGAGACGTATGACTAGAATGAGACAAGCTGAAGGACCCATTGAAACTTACTATAATGGTCTTCAAAGCTTGTCGAGGGAGATTGATTTTTGTCGCCCAATTCCTATGGTATGTACTCTTGATATAGAGTGGTACAACTCAACTATACATGAAGATAGTGTGTATCTTTTTCTTGACGGATTGGATGATTGCCTGAATGAAAGACGAGCTGATGTGCTCCAGATGCATCTGCTTCCTATGGTTGAAATAAGCCTATGCTCGTGTCCGAAAGGAGGATGTACAACAACCAATGATGTTGTTAGGCACGGGTTCATCACACGCTGCTGTCATGGTGTCTAAAGGAGTCAGGGCCTCATCTAGTCGATGAGATGGTGAAACCCAGGCATGGGCCCTCCCAAGCCTATACCAAATCGCGACGGGAGATTTAATTGTCGGGTTCAACCTTAGTGTGGTCGGGTGACTTGTGCAATGTGTACATACAAATGGAGTCGCCATCGTTCATTTTTTGGAAGGTTGGCCAGATACCTTACCGAGCGGTTGGGAGAATCCGTTCGGTTCTGCGAAACTAGAGATTTTGGGCTCGGGGACTTGGTTATGCCAGTATTTCTACCGATGCCCTTTTGGTGCCTAACGTCGAGTGATTTTTCCTAACTATGATTTCATGCAGGCGCAATTTTTAGGCGAGGTAAGTCAGAATTAGGTTTTCATGTAGGTTGGGAGACTACCCTATCAATCACAACCAATGATCCAAAATATGCGGATAAAACGCATCAAATTAATACGTGGCATCCATAGTAAAGCCCTAATGGCTTAGAGAAAGGATGTTTAGGGGTTTGGAAAGAGTTTGGGGACATTTGGGGACATTTAAGGACAATTTGCCCAAAGGGGAAAAATTGTCATTTCGAAAATGATTTGGAATAAAAATCGTCAGAAATAGGATTGGCCAGTTGAATATACTCATTTTCTAATTTCTGAGATTTTTTTTCGGGATTTTCTGATTTTTGGAACGATTTGTCCATTAGGGGCAAAATCGTTATTTTTGGAAAGATAAGAGGGGAAAATCATCAAAAATATGATTGGCCAACTAAATGGACCCATTTCCTAATTTTTGATATTTTTTCTGAATTTTTTGGTTTTTTTTTTAAATTTTAATTTTTTATTTATAAATATTTTATACTCTTTTTTCTTGTATTTTTTCGATTTTTGATTTATAATTTTCTAAGAATTTCTTATTATTTTTTTAGGAATTTTCCCGAACTTTTTTCCTATTTTTTTATTATTGATTTTTGTGATTTTTTCGATTTGTTTTATTTTTCTATGATTTTTTTTTATTTTTTGGACATGGTCGGGTTGACCCGACCCACTCCTCGCAGGCGCCCGGCCTAGACAATACGGGTCTTGGGCAAGCCTAAACCAAAACGACACCGTTTCACACATTTTTTTTTAAAATTTTTTTAATCATTTTTTTTTCTATTTTCCCTCAATTTTTGATCTGATGCTTCTAAGCTATGCCACGTGTTGCTCTCCTGACCGCTGGATCCATTACTTAATTTTTAATTTTCGAAAAGTCACTTTAATTCTGAAAAATCATTTTTAATTTTGAAAAATCTCGGATCCTGACACGTGGCCAAGTCGTGTCCGTCCGATCGTTTTTATTTTTAAAAAAGAGCGGAAGAGGTGGGCGGATGATGGGGCTGCCACGTGGCGTCGCGTCAGCTCCACCATTGATCGGTCAACAAGTCCCTGAAGAAGACACCGAAACAATGATTCTTCCAGCAATGACTCCGGCAACCTCGCCGGAAATACCAAATCCGAGCCAACACTTGTGATTTTTTTTTCCCAAATTCATCCCGTTCCAATGACACCCGAAAATCTTATGAACAAACGCGCACCAAAGAGTCATATGGAACTTACCGACAAGTTTTTTTTTGCAATTTTTTTTTTACGTCCAAACTTGATTTCGACTACTCAGCAAGCACCAAAGAGTCATATGGAACTTACTTGAGCTCCAAGGGAGCTCGACGGGCGCTCGCATATGGGCCACGAGCTCACGGCTCGGGGCGAGAAAGATGAGAATCGGATCGCCGTATTTGGTACAAACCGACGCAAAAGAGAGACACATAGAAGCTTAGTGTTGGTTCTAGGAACGATTCTGAGCAAAATAGGCTCATACGGAGCTAGGGAAAGGCATGAACGAAAGTTAAAACACGAAAAACGCCTCAGGGGGCATTTCATCGAACATGTGATATGCACTCCAAATTTCGGACTAAATCGCAGAATCAATGCACAACAAACAAAATCGAGACGAATGACTATGCAGGCATGATTGTAGGGATTTGGAACCATGCCGGGATGTCTTTGGTTTGGCTCCGTTTGACAAAAAGTCGAACGGAGCCAAACCACAGTGAGCATAGTCGGCAAGAAAACGGAGCACTCCGGCCAGAAAGGGGAACTCACCTTTCAAATGACATTGGTGATGGCTACAGCTCTTATGGTGTTGTGTTCTTCGTCCTGAAGCTCAGAGATGGTCATTCGAGCGTCGGTAGCTCTCGGAACCCTCTCTCACAGTGCACTCTCGCTCTCGGTCTCTCTCTCAGTGTTCTCCCCTTTTTTTTTCGTTCAAAAATCCCCCTAGCTGAGCCCTCTTCTCCCCTATTTCTATCCAGCGACCACCCTGGATGAGTGACTCATTGTCCTCTCCTCGTATCCCTTGCTCCCGTTCGCAAAAACCAGATGTAAATTCCCTCCCATAATAGACTTTTTCTCTCTCCTCCAACGGCCGTGACAACTCACCTCGTTTCCTTGTCGTTTTGTGCGTTAGAGGACCTCGAATTTGTCTTCATTGCGAGCGAGATGGGAATGTCCACAATGCCCATCCATTCAGAGCCGCGATTGAGCTAGAATTGACCTTCAATTTGGTCAATTTTCACTCGGTTTTACTCATGGTGTCTGCCGGGCGTGTGCCGCAACACAAAGGGACTTGGCCATCTTCGCTTTGATGACCTCAGCTTGCGAGAGTGGGCTCGTTGGAACTGGACGTGTGCTGGCTTCAAAGCCCATCCCTTTGGACCTTCAATTATGCTCGAGATGTCAGTCAATTTTGGCCAATTTCAATCGGGGTTCATTGTCGCGCATGGGAAAGCGGAAGTGGGGAAGATGATGAACAGTACCGGTTCGGCGGGTCGGATCCGCCCAACCCGATTGACCCAGTTGTTCAAGATTCGCGAAATTAAGCTTAAAAACGATGAAATTTTCCAAATTAAACCTCAAAATTGAACTCTACACCTTGGATTTCATCTAAAAATGCTGAGTTTGAGCAAAATTGGTTCGAATTTGTGTAAAAACCCCAATTTTTAATTTTGACCTGAAAATAATTTTTGAATAATCCAAACCCTAAATGGTTGAATCAAACCAAACTACCCCCACCAATGGATTCAAAATGATGAAAACTATAGGGTAGTGGTCTTGGATTTTCATGATCATACCTAGAAAAAATTTAATTGCACTTTGATTGAAAAGCAAGGACTAAATTGCAAAGATTTTAGGTCTTTTTCCAAAATTACTCAATCTGTGAAATAATTAGACCAAAATGCAATTGAAGTCATTTGAAACAAATGTCATAACTAGCCCACAGTAATAAAATTCCTAGAAAAGGTTGAATTTGATATTTTTTGGAAAACCAAGGACCTAAATGCAAAAAATCTGGAAAAGTAGGTTCCTGATTAAATTTTCGAGTTTTAGAGTGACCAAAATGTAATTGAAAATAAGACGAGACTAATGACCATTTTTTTTTGTATTTTTCCGGTCACGGATGCTATTGTTTCATTTTTGGGGTATTTTCTAATTAAAAATATTATTAAAAAATGTCAAAAAATTTGAGAATTATTTTTTGTTCAAAAGTGGTTCCTAAGGCTTGGCTAAGGCTTCCAAAATTGATTTTACAATTTTAATTTTTTTATATTTTTAATTAATTTTCTAAAAATAAAGAGATTGAAAATCAGGTGTCGACAGATCCCAAAATTATTCCTCACCTAATTCAGTGCAACTCTACTAAGGAAGTTTCAGAAAAACGGGCATTACTTTATTTTGGACAGAATAATATTACACAAGTGTGTGACATGTGGGAGGTAGTATTTGATCTTCAACGTTGAGATGAGTTATCTTAGTATTGTGCTCGTTTCACGAAACTTTGCTGGTAATTGGATACTTATCTTCTAGCTTCGGACGATCTGGTTCTTTTAGTCAAACACCAAGAGAATCTTCAAGTGATATTGTTTCTCAAGGCATTGGGCCCTGAATATTCTAGTATGATGCATGGGTTCGATCCTAACTGGTGACAGACGCTTCAGCTCATACTGCAATTCTAGCACAAACCTCAAAAGGTAGTTCATCCTGTTTCCTTTCTCCAGCGTCCAACTCCTAGGTTATAGACTTTGGAGTTACTCATCATATAACTGGTAACTCTAAGTTGTTGTCTTCACTTCATTCCATACCTATTGGGGTGTCAGATTCTATTACATTAGTTGATGGCTCACAATCTCCGGTTACTAGTACTGGAGTTGCTCGTTTGAGTCCATCTCTTTCTTTATCATTTGTCCTCCATCTCAAATCTCCACGTAATTTTATTTTTGTTAGTTCGTTAACTAAAGAACTAAATTTTTTAGTGACTTTTCTTCTTTCATTGCGTTGACTGGAAAGATGATTGGTAGGGGGAATGAATCAAATGGTCTGTACTACCTTGACAAGAAGGTGCTAGGTGCTGTAGTTGTGAAATGCACATCCTATGATGTGTTTCGGATGCATTGTCGTGCTGGTCATCCGCCACTGAACACTCTTTTGCGTTTATTTCCTGAGTCCGAGTCTATGAGTTCCTTTCAGTGTAAAGCTTGTCAGTTTGGTAAACACCACAGGGTTTCTTTTCCTTCTCGCATTCATAGTCGTGTGTCAAGTCCATTTGAACTGGTTCACTCAGATGTATTGGGTCAATGTCATGTTTGTGATATTTCTGGTTTCAAATATTTTGTTATATTGGTGGATGATTTTCCCGAATGACTGAGATTTTTCACTGTTTTCGTCTATTCTATTTTGAAGAGTTAAATCAGTATCAGACTTCTGTTAAAACTTTGCGATCATGTTTCACATGCATTTACCTAAAAAATTTGAGGGCCATGTTGTTCTTACAACCTTCTACTTAATTAATCGGCCTCTAACTTCTATTCTTCATGGGGAGACACCATTCTCTATTTTACATTCAAATCATCCTCCCTTTCCATTGTCTCTACGTGTCTTTGGTTGTGTTTGTTTTGTACATTGTCCTACTCCAGGACTTGATAAGTTGGATCCTCATGCCGAGAAATGGTTCTTTGTGGGATACTCTCGAACTCAAAAGGGCTACAAATATTATAGTCCTACTCTTCATGTGTTCGTGTATGTAACATTCTCTGACGATCAGCCATATTATAATACTCAGATGGTCACTACGACGACTCATGAAAGTGGCGGGTTTTTCTTACCGACACTTCCACCACTGTCACTCCCTTCAGCATCGTCCACAAGATTACAATTTGCTTACTGCACTTGTTATCGATGTGGTGCAGCTCTAACTATAGTAGTACAACCTTCACTAGCACACAATTAATCTATTCCCTCATTAGTTGCTGCACCATCCTCTGTTCTTGATCTGCTCATTGCTACTCGGAAAGATACACGGTCTTGTGTTGGCCATCACGTGGATCGTTATGCTCCTTATTTTGGTCTTTCTGATTGTATCTTTCTGATTGTATTCGTACTCGTCATCCAATTTTCAATTTCTTGTTATATGATCGTTTATCCCCTAACTTCTCTACCTTTGTCTCGTCCTTGTCCTCTATTTCTATGCCTAGTAGTGTTGGTGAAGCTCTTACTCATCCTGGATAGCGGCATGCCATGGAGGATGAACTAAAGGCGCTCATCGAAGAACCATACTTGGCAATTCACTTCCTTACCAGTGGGGAAGCAATCTGTTGGTTATTGTTTGGTTTTCATTGTTAAGGTTCATCCTGATGGCACTCTTGATTAATTGAAGGCTCAGTTGGTTACAAATGGATGTGCTTAGACGTATAGTGTTGATTATGATGTCATTTTCTCACTAGTGGCCAAAATTTCATTTGTTTGTGTCTTTATTTCCCTAGCGACGCGTTTTGGCTGGCTTCTTCATCAGTTGGATGTAAAAAATGTATTCTTACATGGCGATTTGACTGGGGAAGTGTACATGGAGCAACCACCCGGGTTTGTTGCTCAGGGGGAGAATTTAGAATGTCGTTTACATATAACGTTTTATATGGACTCAAACAATCTTCTCGTGCTTGGGTTGGTAGGTTCAATATGTTGTTATCAAGTTCGGATTAAAACGGTGTTAAGTAGATCATTCACTCTTTAGTTCTGTCTCCTCAGCTGGCTGTATCCTTCTGGTGGTATATGTGGATGGTATTATCTTTACTGGTAATGATTCATATGGTATTCAACGACTTAAGCAATTTCTGCATACATAATTCAATACTAAGGATCTGAGACATCTACGATATTTCATTGGTATTGAATTGCCTATTCACATGCAGGTATCAATTACCACATCGAAATTATGTACTTTACACTCTTGATGAGGTTGGATTTCTTGGAGCAAAGCCAGTAGATACTCCTATAGAACCCAATGTGAAACTTGATGTAGCACGTGGAGAATTATTACCTAATCTAGGGAAGTATCAAAGATTAGTGGGTAAGTTGAACTATCTTACCCTGATAAGACCTTATATATCATTTACTGTCAGTGTAGTTAGTTCATGAGTTCTTCTCGAACTACTTATTGGGATGTTGTACTTCGAATTATCAAGTACTTGAAGGGAGCTTCGAGTAAAGGACCACTTTTCAATAATTATGGTCATCTGAATAATACAAGTTTCTCTGATGTAGATTGGGCTGGATTTCCTATTGACAGGAGATCTACGTCGTGTTATTGTGTGTTTCTTGAAGGTAATTTAGTTGTCTGGAAGAGCAAGAAACATGTGATTTCCCGATCAAGTGCTGAAGCAGAATATAGAGATATAACACACGTGACTTGTGAATTGCTTTGGTAGAGGATGTTATTATCAGAAATTGATATGTCAACATCAAATCCATCGGGATTGTATTGTGATAATCAATCAGCTATTCATATTGCAGATAATCCTGTCTTTCACGAGCGAACCAAGCTCAATGTGCTTGGTTCACTCGTGGATACGAGAAAAAGTTCAAAAAGGGTAAATCATTCTTCAACATGGAAGGACGGAGAATCAGCTTGCAGATATCTCACTCCCAACTTGAGGGTGAGAGTTAGGAAATATGTAAAGAAGGGTAGGATAGTCATTCAATGTTTAGAGGGGTTGCTCCTATATATTGTTATAATCCCTTCGTTGATCATAATCACAAATTATTCTCTCTTCAAACAGATCCTAATTCGAAACTTGGATATGATAAAGATGAGAATCCCGTTGATATATCGAGATACCAGAAGCGAGTAGGGAAACTGATATATTTATCGCATACTCGACCGGATATTGCTTTTGCTATGAGTATGGTAAGCCAATTTATGTACTCTCCTTATGAAAACATCGAGTCTGTGTATAGGATCCTAAGATACTTAGGGCGCGCATGGCAACACTTATGCTCTAGAAATCAACTTCTACTTCTGAGCATAAGTAATTTTTTTTTCTTCAAGTGGCTTCAAAACTACTTTTGAAGCAAAAAAATAAAATGCTCCAAAAGTAGAAAAAAGAAGTTGCGTAACTAAATGGATTTCTGCAACAGAAGTGTTGTCATGCGCGCCCCTAGAGAGCACACTTGAAAAAGGTTTGCTATTCAAAAAGTCTACTCAACAGGAAATTGAAGCATACACGGATGAAGACTAGGCAGGGTCAATTACTGACAGTAGGTAGGTCGACTTCAGGATATTGTATGTATGTGGGGAACTTGGTTACTTGACGAAGTAAGAAGCAGAATGTGGTGGCACGAAATAGCACAGAAGCGAAATACCGAGCAATGGCCCACGAGATCTATGAGATGGTGTGGCTAACACGAGTACTACAAGAACTTCGAGTACCAGCGAAAATGCCTAAGAAGTTGTATTGTAACGACAAGGCTGCAATCAACATTGCATAGAATCCATTGCAACATGACAGAACTAAGCATGTTGTGATCGACAAGCACTTTATCAATGAGAAGATTGATGCAGGAGCTCTTTGTGTACCAATTGTGTTGGGGCTAACGATACAAGCTATAAATGGGTGAATATCTTGAGTGAAGATAATAGTAATCTTTTGCGAAATACCAAACCATCTAGTTTACAAGTCAATGTGTGTGATGCTATTATACAAATAGTGTGAGATAGATAGATTAAAACTATAAACAACTTTTGGGGAATATAACAAGTTAAAACTTCACTAGTCGGAGAAACGTTTTAACATAATGGAGTGCTACTGATGAACAAATACATAATCGAATGCGGTGCTGATGAATAGATAATGCAACCGGGTATGCTGATATGAATAGATAAAAGATAGCACACTGAGATTTATAGTGGCTTCCCCAAGTCTATGTCTACACTATAGATTAACAACCATAATGAGATTGGAATCCACTAGTAATTAGCATTGCAAGTTACAACCGACCAGTTTTGTTCCTTTCACACAATAGTTCACACTATCAGGACACAATCACTGCTCTTACACATGTATACTTAACTCTACTATGAGTACAACTCAGTAGCACCATACAAATACATAATCAGCATTGCAGCTGCTATAAGCAAAACAAAATAAAGAAGAAGACTCAAGAGCTAAAACTAGGTTTGTTCATCTCCAACCAACACCCAAACCTCATTACTTTTCTTGGATTGAGTATGTATAGCCATCTAATCCTTAGATGACCATTTGCAACTCAAACCCACGAAGTAGTAGTTGGTTTTTACTGTTGCTAGCTGTAGAACGGCTCCCTGTCGCTCACCAGCTACATAACGGATACCTCTGACAGTGGCAATTTCCCTAACCAGTCTCATTGTTGCTGTTAGTGTATATCTTTTGTCAAAATTGCCATAAATGTCTTGATACATCTCCAGTGCTCTAGATGCGAACTCCAAGCCTTTATAACGACTATATTCATCTTGATAAATGTTTTCATCAGGTGAGAAGATGGCCATCACCTTCCAGGAAACAATATCTGCACTGCCTCTTACCCCTATATAATTTGGAGTGCATACTGTAAGTAGTATGTTGATGTTTTTCACTGACTAACTCGTGTGGAATGAGCTGCAATAAATCTTCCAATGATCCTCTTGACTTTTTCAGCATATAAAGACTTCAAGGACATACATACACCCACTGACTCCTTATCTGACTTGCCGAGTCAGCATCAATAGACCTTCAAGGACATTAGCATCACAACTGATTCCTCATCTTCACTAAGCTCACTGGACCATCGGCATTGCCACTGTCTTTCCGCCTCATCTGAGAGAGCTACTCCATGCAACAATCTGTTGTCGTGATAGAGATCTGCTCTTCTATCTTCTGGTCTTTCCAAGCATATTAGTGATCATGATTCTACTAGGCTATTCACCTTCACAAGTGTAGTCATTCCAAGCTTCAACGAACATTACCGTTGTAGGCTTGTTCACCATCACCAAGGTCCATCCAATTATCCACCTTGTCTTGGTCCTTCCAAGCCATCATCAATATCCCCGTTCTTCTCGGCTTGTTCACCATCAATCAAGGTCCTTCTAGCTTGTTCACCTTTGTAGAGATCCTTTCAGCTTGTAGGCATCTTCACACCAAATATCTTGTTCACCTGAGACATCGGCAGTGATCCTTCCATATCGGCAGAGCATTTTTGTCAATTGTGACAGAGCACTCAGCATCGCACCAGATACTGATCAAGACAACATATGTACTGCGGCTTGTGTATATATCACCTGGTATTACTTTACCAATACGTACGTTAGTAACCTTTGATTGTCTTTGCCATCTTCAAAACATCATAGGGGATTTTCTCAACAATTTGTGCCAACAACACAACAAATAGCTGACATTCTTATAAATGACTGTTCAGACCTAACTTCGAGTCTCTCATTAGCAGGTTGGGCATATTAGATATTTACGCACCAACTTGAGGGGGCGTCGAAGAATTTGGAGAAATCTCAGGAAATCGGGAGAACATCTTGGGATATGATATTATTTTGTTTTCATTTATTTCCGAATTGTTAGAATTAGGAGGTAGATCATCAGAATCAGAAAGTAGGAAATCATTTACTTTTCTACTCTTTTTTTTTTCTATTCTATAGCTATCCTGGATTCTATTTATATGTTATGTTGGCCGTAAGAATAATAAGCAATAATTTAGAAGAAACTACTTTTCTTCTTTGAAATCCACATATTGTCTAAGCCTCCTGTTTGTAATTGTTATAGAGAGTTCAGCAATGTTCAACATAAGGGGTCAACTCATGGAATGTGTTGCAGCATTGACCATCAAATAGAATTTAGGGAAAATAACATAAATGGTTCATGAACTTTAACCTAATGTGTATCGTAATGAAGTTTCTAATTTACTTAATGCTGTTTCTGAACTTTTGGTAATGTTTAATCTAGTCTCTGAACTGTATGAAAAATCTTTCCATTAATTAAAGTTAATAGAATTTGCTGATTTTGCTTCTATGTTGGGACAATTAGACGGTTGACATAAAAGGCATTACATGTGGATTATGTATATATGATATTTGAATCCAATCAGAATATAATAATCTCTTAAATTTTTTTAATTTGTTCAATTTGGAATAATGATTATATCTTGATTTGAGCTGAATATTTTACGTGGATAATCCGCGCGCAACTTTTTTTTTTCATCTACCTTTCAAACTTAACGTATTGAAAGTCAAATCAGCAAATTCCGCTAACTTGAATTAATGGAAAGATAACGGCGAAATTTTCATATAATCCATGGACTAGATTGAACATGTACCAAAAGTTCATGAGCCATTTTGAATAAATTAAAAGTTTAGGAATGACATTACATATTGAGCTACAGTTCAGGGATAATTTATTTGACTAACCAATGGATGTCTCATTGTAGGCATTTGAGGTGTTGGATGAAAATGCAAGTGCATCGTCCTTCAAAAGTTGCAACTTTGCTGAGTACTCTCCGATGGAGGTTTAGCAGTAGGAAAACTGCTTCTCACCCGGATGCTATAATTTTTTTTTCAAAAGAGCAGGATTTCGTGGTCATGCCCTAAAGCCTGTGCGCATTGGAGGGTGATTAGATGGGTTTAGGGTTTAGATCAGGCTCATTTTGTACATCGTTTTGCTGGAAAACTTTGCCGCTGAAGTCATTGGCTTTTTGTACCCTCATCTGGGTACACATGGCAATGAAACCTTCTCACACACTTTAGCTGGACAGATCTTAAGTGATTGCCCTTTGTTGAGTGTTTCATCATGAAAGAGGAGCTACCCGATTAAGATCATTCCCTTTGTAATTTTCTACTCTGATCTTATTGGTGACCCTCCCGCGCGTTCAAAATCTCAACTGCCAGCCCTCTCCTCGATGGTTGCTTGAAATGTCGTCGTTTCAGGAAGACCAAAAGCCTAGACCCCGTCTACATATTTTCCATTATGAAGCAAGTTTGTTTCATTTTCGGTCAAATGCTTGATCTCTACCAACCCCAACTTGGAACCTTCGCCGGCTGGTGACGTCACTTTCGAGGGGACTTTGGCTGCCTTCCGTCTCTCATTTAGCATTTTCAGGGACTCCACAACATGAGTGAAGATTGTCTTCTTAATGATAGTTCTCCTCCATCGGTTTATGTTTCTCAAGTACCGTCACGTCTCGCAAAGCAAAGCATTCTAATGCCTGCTCGTTTTAGGCACGCATGTTGATGCTTACTGCTCGACAATCCCGATCCTTGAAGCATTAATCCAAACGACAACCCTCGGATTAGGAAGATTACCGTGATTGGCCAGAGCATCAGGAAAGAAGAACTTCGAAAGAGGAGAGAAAAGAGCAGGGATGAGAGGGATCATATTGGAACAAAGTTAAATACTCGGGTACTCGCGCGAGGATATCCAAAAGGCTGCTACGTCCATCGAGATGGGAGTAGTCATCAGCGTCCTATTCGATTTGCTTGATTTGGACTATTGTCACTGGCCTGTGCGTGATGATATCCAGCTTGTTTATGGGCCCACGTATGAAGGGAAGTGGTCGGAGCCAAGTACGAATTCTCTTTCCTTCAATCATTTAATGAAGATGTCAAAATCTATATGGGGTCCTTGAAGAAAGTGACTGCGGTTTGGGTAATCAGACAGGTGGTTAAATCAAGATCGATCGATTAATCTCTTTTAACAGCTCAATCCCGGTCCGTGTGAACCCATTTGCGAGCTAAAAGCACGTGCTAAGTGGCATTTGAATTGGAGATCAACCCTAGCTAGTAGCTACCATCCACAGATGATCTCGCTGGAACCCCCTTCATTTTCTCAATTGTTTCGTGCACGTTTCAGCGTAGTAGGTAGGCATTGTTCTTATCTTCTAGACTATTTTTAATCCCTACGTGTGATCAATTCAGAATTTTATTCAAATTTAATTCATCAGCCATGTCCCTTTTCTTCTTTATTAGGGATGGACAAATCTGAAAGTGAAAAAATAAAATAAAAAAACTAACCAAAGTAGTAGGAACCTGGTCAAACCCACCCCGCTCGAGGCGAGTTTAGGGTTCTTTTGTTACTATTATTTAAGGTGCCTTTCATTACTTTGGCTATTAATCATTAGTTTAATTGCTCTCGTTAACTTTAGGAACGGGAGAATAAATTATAAGAATCCAACTATGACTTTACCCTCGCTGTGGCTGGTGAAAGCCTGGCGAGGGCCACCACACCCTTGTCGGCCAAAGCGAAGGCACGTGGCTCCTTGCCCAATCTAGGCGAGGCCGCGACTCCCAGATCGGGCAAGGGCTTTGCGGCCCTCACCTCGATTCGACAAGGGTCACGAGGCTGCCCTTGCCGGCCCTTAGCAAAAAAAAAATGAGTAAAGAATAGAAAAAAAAAATATAGAAAAGTCAAACAATTATTGAATATTATTAGGAAATATTCCCGCCACTGCTGACCGTGTCATGTAGGATGGCCGGTGACCACGTTAGCGATTTTCGGCCAAAACTGGCTAGATGGACTCAATTGGTATTAATGCTGTTAAATATGTCTTGAAATTTATGTACTCGGCCCGGTTTATCATTCGACCCAACATATTTTTTTGTGCGGCCTAAAAAGTGGAGAGAAAATTGAGATTTAGTTCGTGATGCGGAGGGTTGGGCCTATTGGCCCAACTCGGAGCAAGTGAACTCTTTATGGGGGTTTGGGGGCGTAGCCCCCAAGAAATTTTTTTTTTGGGACTCTTTTTATACAATTGCTAGGGTTGTAATCAGAACTCTTTTCGTTTTTTTAGTGGAATCTTGTTTTGCCTCGCCCGTGGACGTAGATCACCTTGATCGAACCACGTAAATCCTTGTATTCTGTGTTTGTTTTTCCGCGTTTATCACAACAAATGCAATATATTTAGGACTAAATTGGTCCAATTAAAAAGTTTCGTACTGAATTGGTAACAATGCAATAGGTATAGTTTGGTACTTTTCCCCCTGTATGGATGATCTTGCCTCTTATAAATTTGACGAAGGCATTAAATCTTGAATTTATTTTCAATCAAGTCGTCAACACGGGTTTCACTTTTACCGAGTAAATCTAAGCTTGAGTTGGACTTTCACCAAGTGGATCACGATCTTGTTACATTTCAAAAGTTGGTTCGAGTGCCAACGGAGCGATTTAATTAAAATCGTGGCAAAAAAGTATCTCGTAATTTCACCTTAGACGAGAGGAAAATAAGATGGTGTGCTGCAATGCTTACGAAACTAAGGGTGTGTTTATTCCGGGGGAAATTTCATGATATAGAAAAACGCTTTTCAAGAAATCATTTTTTAGGAAAATATTTTTCCTTTTTCAGATTAATGAATTCATTTTCCTAACTTTAAGCATGTATATTTTCTTAAACCGTAAATGCTTTTCCGTTGGCCGGTCATTTTCAGCAAACCGAACGTGCAAAAGTCCACAAAACTAATTTGCGAGAAAGTCTTTCACTCAAAGAAACATACCCTAAGGACCAAGTTTGTTAAATGGAAACATACTTTAAACCCAAGAATGCCCTCTGACCTAATTAATTGACAATAGAATTTAACCCCAAGGAAGTCCTTCAAGCTATAAGTTGTTGTCGTTGTGATAATCTTCCATGGGGACCGCTCAACAAAAAATTAGCAATCTCCCCCTAATATGAATGAACAGTTCACTTAATACAAAGACAGCACATAAAACTATGTTCATACATGGTCAGACTTTCCACTTCATGGATCGCTTTTTGCGCAACCACCCCCATTCACACTTTGACATTATGCAGCGTAAACAAATCAAGCGCAAGACAAGCGACAAAACTCGAATTGAAAAGCACAACGAAAGTGAAAATGACTTTTGGACCGATGTGCATCTAATGACAAGACATACCCCCAAAGTGAAAGGACCACCTCAACTCAAATCACCTTCTAGAGAGTTGCCCAACAACGTCCGAGATCTCTTCTTGTTCTTTTCCTTCGAGAGTCAATGCTCATTTACGGAAGGAAGAAGAAGTTCGAAAGATGATTCTGAATATTTCAGAATGAATTAATATGGAGGGCGATGTCAAGCTTGGTGTTGTGAAAGACAAGGTCAACACCTTTTGTTTAGGGCTCGAGCTTTGAGTCGAGCGGTTCGTGTCCAATTACGAGATGGTCTTATCTTGATGATTTCGTGATTGGCACCGTACGCATCTATAGTTAAAGCTATTTATTATCTGATTGAGCCCACCGGCGATAAAGAAGCTCAACTACCTTGTCCCTTTCGTGTCGGTGTTCCTTTGCTCGGTCAAGCATCTGTTTCCAAGCCAAATCGATTTTGGTCCCCTTTCTAGACATGTTTTCTTGCCAAGATCCACTAATTTTTTTGTTTTTGTTTTGTAAATTTATTGTCCCTTCGAGGATGAAATTGTAAAGATGGCGAAATTTCATACATCGCATGTCTTCTAAACCTATACCTTTTCCTCGTCCTTTTTGGCTAAGATCTAGTAATGGTTTTGAACTTATTCGTATTTGCTTTATATCACATAAGATGACATATGATGTGAGATTTGTGGGACCACTGTCAACTGTTCTAAAAGCTTAAGCTGTTAGACGAAAGCACATATATGGTTAGGGAGGCAAATAGGGGCCTGAAAGATTTACACTTAGTACCTCCAGCTCTGATACTATGTGATATTTTGTGAGATCACTGTCAACTGTTTTAAAAACTTAAGCTGTTAAATGAAGGCTTGGTTTTATATCTTAATATCCTTGATGACCCGTCTGAACTCACGACACAAATCGTGAGCATATCACACGACTCAAGCTTGACCACGTGTTCACGACACTCTTCATGACACTCATCGTGAGCACATATTTGAGTTGTGCTTACTTTCGTTATTTGCCTATCTAAAGTTTGGCAGCATAGATTTTGAAAAAATCTCGAGAAACGAGAGACTTTTGTTTGTGGAGGTTCCAAAAGCTCTTTAGCTACAACTTCAAGGTGCTTACAAAAGCCCCTTTCGATGTTCCCAAACACTTCAAAAAGAGCAAAAACACCTCTCTCTCTCTCTCTCTCTCTCTCTCTCTCTCTCTCTCTCTCTCTCAAAGCTAACGTTGCTATCCTAGCACTGGCGTCATTTTGCTTCTATATAGATATATAGTATTGCTAGATCGACTCTCTCTCCTCTCCTCATTATGAGCTTGTTCCATATGTCGATCTATATATATAAAACAAGTTTGCATTAAAAGTGGACCAACATCTTGGAGTCGACATTAAAACTTGTCGGACCGGTTCGGACCATAAACATGTCAAGGCTCGGCCTTACACTTCGATTGAGAAGAACATTCTCTCACGGACAAATCATGGGATTTTGCTTATCCCTTGGACAATATCCACAACGATTGTGTTAGGCCTAGGGAAGCAAGCCATTCACCTGATGAAGATTCACATTTCTAGCTCCCATCAAGGAAAAAAGAAGCACAAATCATCAGATCGGGGTGGGCCAAGCACAATGATGCAACCCTTTTTAAGGTGGTCAATACGAGGTTCGAATGTTTCGCAAGAAAGTCTTCTCTTTTCTTTTTGGCCGTTTGCCGGAAGCATGTTACAACAAGAAGAAACGTTTAATCACATAGCGTCAAACATTTGCGAATGATATCTCCTGCAAAATAAGAAAGAGAACAAAAAAATTTGGGTGGAAAGAGAGGGACCGGTGGCTATTACAATGAATTTATTCAGCCAGAACTGCCGCATCGTCTATCAATTGGCCTACCATACTAAATGAAAGAAAGCAACATCAAAATCCAAGCCATAAGCTTCCAACTTGCTGGCCACAAAAAGAATCGAATGCGATTCCAATTCAAACTCTCTCTATAATCTCAACAAACGTCGAGAAATTACAGCAATCTCCATAATCAAACCAGGCAGGTTTCTAAAATGTTTGTCCTAAATTCTAGTATGTTGTGTTACAAGTCAAAGAAATTACTGAAGAAATCTAAAGATGGGGCAGGCGAAGTTATCCGAGGCGAGAAAAATGGGGATGGACTCTGAAGCAAAAAATTGCCCTCCGCGAAGTGGTTCTTGGTGCTATAAAGAGCCGGGCTCAAGTCGTGGAAGAAGCTCAGCGGGTTCGGGTCCGACAGCGGCGAGAAGAAGGTCGCGGGGATCGGCTGGAGTGAGGCCGGCCCAGGCGACAAGATCCCCGGTATTGACCCGGTCCTCTCCACCACCCCACTATGACCAAGTTGCCCCATCGATTCTATCTCCTCCAATATGTCCCCACCGCCCCTGACCTGCTTCCCTTCCGGCGGCTTCGCCTTCTCGACCGTCGCGAATCGCGCCGCGGGCGACACCCCGCCGGAGGCTGCCGGGGAGGGCAAGTACGTGGACGACGCCCCAGTGAGGCGCTGGACCAGCGACATGAACTCGCTAGGGTTCGTGTGGATGACCTTCGGGGACACGGCGTAGATGATGACAGGCGGGCGGGGTTGGGCCAGCAGCTGCTGCGACGGTTGTTGTTGCTGCTGCTGCGGAGCCATGGGGGGCTTCCGGATCTTGTAGGAGTCTTTGCGGACCTTGAGCGGCGCCGGGCGCGGGCCTTGGAGCTCTCGCCTCGGTGATTTGCCGGCCGGGAAGTCGGAGTCCATGGTGGGAATGATTGGATTTGCGGTTTGGCCGATGAGACGATGAATTTGGGGATGGGAAAGATATGATGGCGGAGGAGGAAATGTTAATGGTGATGTCAAGCGCATTATTATTCTACTAGAAACCAGCGAATGTGAGGGTTTTACGTGACATATTTAAAGAGAGCAAGTCAATGAAGGATGGGGAATAAAATATTATAGGGCTAATATTATCAAAATAATGAAGTGAAATGGGCTTATTATAAAGATAAAATTATTTTATGGATATGTTTACGGCCGGTTTCGTGGTTTAATGGGTGTTTGAACTTGTCTAACCTTGAGGAGGGGTTAGAAGGAGTCACAGGAGTTTTTCATGGTGACGTCACATGTCCATAAATGACAAAATACTCGTTTAAGGAATTAGGTCAAGAAAATTTTACGAGGTTGGGTGTTTTTATCGTACTCGTGCTTCATGTTGGTGTAAATTTACATGGTTCTAGCAAATAGATGTTGGAGCTTGTCTTTGAAATTTGAGCCTGACGGCACTGACCACGAGGTCAACTTGGGAAGACTGAGTCCGGTCACCCTAGCCATCAACAAAACAGACGAAAAAAGGAAGAGAAAACGGGGAGAAGTGATGAGACATGATACTCTTCTAGATGAGTTCGCAATGGTGTTCTGTTAGCTATGTATTGCTTTTACTCTTGTAGATGAGTTCGCAGTGGCTGACTTTCGCAAAATCTTTGGTTGCGGCCAAAAGAAAATGCTAGGCATGGAGAAACCCATATGTAGCATGTAGTTTTTTTTAAAGTTTTAGGACTCTGTTGCATTTTCGTAATAAGTTTTAGGACTTGATTGCACCTTCTGAAAGTTTTAGGATTCGATTGCACTTTCATGACAAGTTCTAAGGCTTGATTGCCCATTTTTTTAAAATTTTAAGACTCGATTGCTTATTCGTGATAAGTTTAGGACTTTCAGTACACTTATCCCTTATATTGTTATGGGGGTGCAAGGATGAAGCTTTTGCAGTCAAGTGGAATCGACCCTAATTCTTAGACACGTTGAATATGCCATTAGGATCATATCGAGACGGTTTCACTATGTTTCAATGTCGAGGGTCGACTATTTACCATATTTAAGGTTCTTTTGTATGTCGCGGCGGACGTGACTTTCTTTTTTGTGCTTTGCTTTAGTTACAATGAATTATCCAAGCTAATTTTTCAGCTATCTCTACCCGTGAGACAATGCACGGAAACCCTTCTTTAGATTCCCCTTCCTTGTTTAATTTAATCGTCGCATCATTGTCCAAAGACACGGGATGAGCGATTGGACAAATACAGCAAAAATTATCGGGTGCTTGAAGATTTCTAAGTACCAAAGAAAAAAAAATTGAATAGACGGTTTCTGAGAGAGAGAGAGAGAGAGAGAGAGAGAGAGAGAGAGAGAGAGAGAGAGAGAGGTCTACTATATTGAAGTGGACATGAGAAAAATTGGACAAGATGATGAGCCAATCCAACCCAACCCAAAGAAGAATAGAGGGTTTGGGTGAAGCTTTCTTGGACCTATTCAAATGAATAGGAGCTACCAAAGATCACCAGCCTAATTGGACCTATTCAAATGCAGAGGAGCTACCAAAGATCACCAGCCTAATTGGACCTATTCAAATGCATAGGGGTCGATATAATCATGTTAAGTCGTTTCCTCTACATTAGTTGAAATATTGTGGCTTGATAATGTCTCGTGCACTAATTATAGGAGTAATTGTCCAAAAAGTCCTAAACGTGGCCAATTCAGTCTTAAATTTGTCAATGATGCCAATTTAGTCTTATAACTCTTGATGATTTGCATATTTAGTTTTTCTGACCAATTTTGGTAGGAATTCGCTGACGTGGATGCCGACCATCCTACAAAGCATGGTCGGCGCAGATGTGGATAATTTTTTATAATTTTTTTTATCTTTTTAATTTTCTGAATTTTTATTAATATTTTATTTTATTTTTTCCTTTCCTTTTCTGTTTCTTTTCCTCTTATGGGCCGGCTGGGGTCACCGGGCCTCGGTTAGTGGCCGGTGAGGGAACTACAAAAAGAAAAGAAAAGAAATCAAAATAGAAACAAAAACAAAAACAAAAATTAACAAAAAAAAAAAATCAAAAATTGAAAAAAAAAAACTAAAAATTACAAAATTGTCCACGTCAACGCTAATTGTAGCACGTAGGACGGCCGACATTAACATCAGCAATTTCCAATAGAAAGAACTATATTGAAATATCATCAAAAAGTTTAGGACTAAATTGACATAATTAAAAGGTTTATGATTAAATTGGCCTCCATACAATAGGCTTAAGACTTTTTGGATAGTTCTCCCAGAATTATATGATTGGTTCTCAAGTCTCACGAGTTATGTGCTGATTGTGTGAAATTCAGACAATATGTGGGTATATGTAGGTTACATTAAAAAGGATATCATTCACATCCAATCCAGGAAATAGATGGGTCCACCTAATCGAGGCAGAGAAGGGAGAAACCGTGACTTTTCAACGATGATTAACCAATCGCATGGTGAACCCGCAATAAATACGAAGTGACAAAGGGGAAGAATGAGACTTCGGTCCCCCAAAAATGATTATCTTCAGTGATTTTTTTATTGAAATTCAGTCGTTTGTAGAGAACACGACATGTAATTATTGAGCTATAAAGCATGTAATCATGTCCGAAATCGTTTGATGCCCATCTCTGTCCTCCTTTTTTGGTATCGTGCAAACTATTGCAGGTTATAAAAATGAAAGGCATGAGATTTTTTAGCCATTTATGAGGTAAATTAACACAATTTTACTCCTATGACATCACAATGCATCATCCTGAAAAATTTAACTTAATAAATTGAAATTGACGATGTCGTTTCCTTTAAAATGGTGATTGAGTCGAACCTTCCAATTCTTATTGCAACATGTAAATTTTGTACTGCGAGAACATTATGGGAGCGCTTATCTAATGACCCAACTATCTAAGATAGTAATCTTCGTACTACCAAAAAGGAGTTTGGCCACCAAAAAAGAAATTTCGGCATACACAATCGAATTAAATCGATCATTAAACATCTTTAGCCGTGGAGCTCCAAACCCGATTGGCATTGAAGTGATAAAATGTTATTGATGAGTTGGATCGAGTCCCTTTGATCCATATTGGGTTTGTGTGTCATTCTTTTAGGGGTCAAAACGAAACTCCTAACCGCTATAGTTGAGCTAGCAACGTGCTTTCACCTGAATCCTTCTGACTTATGGAATCAGCCCAAGTCAGTTGGTATTAGTCTTGCAATGGACCAAGTAAATCTCATGATTTCTAGTATCTATCTGTCTTATACTTTCAGCCAAATCACATGGGCTGGATCTGGACTTAACAGTAGTATATATATTTTTTAATTTTTATTTTGTCGAATTTAAGAGATTTCATTTAGTCGGCCCATTTTGAGCCCGAGAAAGGTCTTTATGTTGGGAAGTCATAGTCTAATAGAGGTGGCAAGAGGGGAGAGCAAATCGGACCGGGATCGGTGGTCCGGTTCTCGGTTTTAGAGGGCGGCGGTCCGATTCGCGGTTCTTAACATTGGAACCGGTGGCCGGGCGGTCCGGTTCCCAGTTCCAGGGGCCCCGGACCGGACCGGTTGAAATTTTTATTTTATTTTTTAAAAGTAACCCTAAAACTAATGTTTACTTGTTTAGGGTTTGCTTCTTTCTTTTGACGGTCTTCGATTGGATGATGCTCTCCGGCCATTCATACAATTCGTCCTTTTCCTCCTCTGTTTTAAAAAAACATAATCAAATTTCAAAACCCAAACCCATTGATGATCCAAGATGATGATATGAAGCTCGGGAGGAAAAGGGAGGTTAGGTGGAAGTGGGTCAGACTGGGTGGGAAGTGAGAAGGAACAGAGGAGAAGAAGACTGGGTTGGGAACGAGGAAGCGTGCGTGTGCAGAAAATGGAGGAAATAGTTGCTGCATGTTTTTTTTTTTTGGCATGTTTTCGGTCCAATGGAACCGTCCGGGTCGATCCGGTCCGGTCCGATTTCGGTCCGGTTCCCTGTTCCGAAAAATTGGGAACCGGGACCATCGGTCCGGTTCCCACCGAATCGGGAACCGATCACCCCTAGTAAGAGTCAAAATCTAAAGGATGATATCTTGAAAAAATGAAAAAGGAAAAGATAAAGGTTTGATCTAAAGCCCATACAAAGCAAGACATCTTGGGCTCTTTATATGTACATTGTGTTGGGTCTATTATTTACCAAATCCATTTTCTCAGCGATGCTAATTTTCATCTTAACGGCTTCCTCATTTATCTATTCCATTATGTACAAAACAGGAGTTAGAGAGAATGTTCGCCCATGTACCCGGCACACGGCACTTCGCTTTACATCTGTGATTGCAAGCGGCAAGACACGTGTCAATTGGACTCATCACAGCGACAGCCACGGACCCAGAAATCGATCAAACTAGCGAGTAAAACGCGTCAACGGCATGTACATTCCTGTGGTCCTAAATTTCTCGAGTGACGGCAATGAAGTTCAGCAATGAGTTCCAGTGCAAACTATAAGCTATTACACTGAGAAATACCTCAAAAAAGCTAAACAGACTTATTAGCAACCCAGCCCAGAAGTTTACATATTCTGAAAGGACAATGAAACAATCCCTTTGGGGCACATTCATCAAGTTGCTGACAATGGTGGCTACCATCTTTCAGCTTTCATTTGCTTACCATAATTTACAATCAAAACCAGATTAAGGACAGGAAGATAACAGGAGGCTAATGTGATGGCGGACCAGAGGGAGCACGCCTTGCTCCTCCTCCTCCTCCTCCTCTTCCATAATGGTAGTCTAGGGAATATACCGCGCGAAATTTCCGTCCTGCACATGAAATTTAATTATTTCACCTATTGAATTAGTCATACATACCCCCCAAGTACTAATTTACTTCCATTTACAAAAAGCCATGTGGTTGAAATCATATTGATTATTGTATAAACCTTCTTAGGCTCGTTATCATTTATCAGCCGGTATATATTTCAAGCGTCTGAGCAGTAACCCTCTTATCTTTCTTCCTGCTCAGGAAGAACCTCGTTATCCAAGTCGAGAAGTGTAGATGATTTCATTGAATTAGGAGAAGAAGCAGAGGGAAGAAATTGTAGGCACAATACAAAATGGAGGATCAAAATCTGAGTAAACCCAAAAACACAACGCAACCGCCGCACTTAGGCTAAACTACACAGATGTCCAAAGATCTGATTTAAGTACAAGAATCAATGATGAATGTCATGAACACAGACATAACATAATTAGTCCCATGAAGTTACAGAAATGCTCTCTACAATACCATGCCCATCTTTAATTATCTAGTCATGTGGACCATGTCCATCCTTAAAAAACCCTAGGAATAAGGAGCAACTCTTGCTCACCTAAGAAAGGAAAGGTCAGATGTCGTCAAGAGCTTCAATGTTTATAGAAGGTTGAGAAGGCAAAGGAACAAACTTTCAATCATGATGATTGACTTACCAAGCTTAGTTTGTGCTTCGGGTGATGCAGACACCACTTCAGGCGAGGACATGAGCAATATCGCTGCGATGAAGATGCCCATCAATATGTCTCTCGAGGCCTTAGAGGATGATGCCATCTTGTATCCGAGAAGCACCCTTGAGAATTCTCTTCGTTGCGAATGAGTTTTTTTATCTTGAGAACATCAATTCTGACCATTCAAATTTCGAGATAAAGAGATCACGTTAACTTGTCGCCAATGCGCTTTAGGGCCCGTTTGGCTATTGAAAATTTTCTCAGCTTTCAATGGAATTGTATTTGTTAAATATGCTTTGAAATTTATGTACTCGGCCCGGTTTATTACCCGACCCGACATATTTTTTGTGCGACCCAAAAAGTGGAGAGAAAATTGAGATTTAGTTCGCGACGCGGAGGGTTGGGCCTAGAGCAAGTGAACAAATCTCTATGGGGTACGAACAAGTCTCTATGGGGTTTCGGGGGTGTAGCCCCCGAGATTTTTTTTTTTTTTTAGGGTTCTTTTATATGGTTGCTAGGGTTGTAATTTGTACTACATTCGTTTTTTATAGTGGAACCTTTGTTTTGCCTCGCCCATGGACGTAGATTACTTTGATCGAACCACGTAAATCCTTGTGTTCTGTTATTGTTTTTCCGCGTTTGTCTCAACAGTATTTATCAATTTAAATCATTTTTATTGACCAATTTTCAACTCTCTATTTCCTTTACGTTTTTCTTTTCCTTACCCTTTTGAAGTTGACAATTCAGAAACTATGAGGAGGTGTTCTTCTTTCAAATGAAGCCTTGGTGAGCTCATGCCGGGAAGAGGGTTGCATTTACCAAGAGGAAGAGAGCTTGTTCCGACTTGTAAAGCCAAGATTTCACCAGACTTGAGAGAGCCGTCAGAGGAGATCACGTCGTCCCTCGGACTTTGTGAATACTCACATTACTCCCTCGAGCGTGAGCTTCTTTTGGGTACTTCCAATTTACTTTAACTTACTCTACATGGGCCGTTAGATCATGTGAATCTTACATAAATCTCATGACACGATTCACCTGATCTAACGATTGAAATGGGCTGACAAAGATCGGGACTACCTTATAAGTTTCCCCTCGAGCAGACATGAGTGTCTTTGTTGTCTTCGTTCTCGATTGAAAATGAAATCAAAAGTTTTGGTGGATTCTCCGATGGAACGGGCACTTAATTTTCCGGATGTAATTGTACTAGTTTTGCATATACCAAAGAAAACTTTTTTTTTTTTCTTCAATCTTTCAGACATTTCCAAATGTTGGATTAGTTATAAACGAAAGAAGTCGAACAAACGAGTGGGATAGACCTTATTTTGACTCGATCAAACCAAAACGAGTAAACACTGAACCAAGTTGCAACTGAGTTGTATTATTTGTATCTCGACACATCAGATTCTGCAAATGAACATCGCTTAATGAATAAAAAATATTGCACCACACTAGATGGGGGTACTGTAAATTTTTGGTTATTTTTCATCGAAACGAGCCGATTTTCATTTACATGAGGACAAAGCTCTCAAGCCCTGGTAGGCTATTGAGCAAAGCCTTGGTGAGCTCGAGCAAAGCAAGGGTTCCAAGTGCTTCGACGCGTAAGGCGAAGCTATCAAATTAATCTGGGATCGAGGAACCTCGTGTAAGTCCTCACTTCCTTCTCGAGCGTCGACCACACGGGGCACGAGTTCAAAGCGCTGGTGATGGAGTACATGCCTTACGGCTTACGGTAACGTGAGAGCTTTTTTAATAATATTTTGATATTTTTCGAATATTTTTTTTTTCTGTTTCTTTTTTTTTTCTTCCCTTTCTTCTTCCTCCGGCCAGTTGCTGAAGTCTGGCGACCGACCAGAGGTGAGGACCTCGCCGGCCTCTAGCGAAACTCGTCCCACCGTCCACTGGCGAGGGCGAGCCTCGCCCAGATCTGAATTGGCACAATTTCTTACATATGTATTTATATATGTATACATATATATAGTAAAAGACCGGTGATTGAATTTCTAGCTCATGCACTCCATTCCCACGTTTAACATGAAATTTAAGGAGCAGAAGATATGGCAAGAAAGATGTGATTCTGCAAAGGATACGCACATGCCAAGAAAAAACAGAAGAAAACAGTGATAATGACGCGAAACCTCCCATTACAAGAATTCAATGTCTTGGTCTCTAAACTCGTCAAGGAGGAATTTTGAGGGACTCTCATACCGAAAATTGATTTTTGTTTTTCTTTTGTTCATTTTTTCTCGCCTCTCACTATGAATGATCGGAGTGTGAACCAATAGATACCTTCACGGAACCGTGGCGAACTACTATAACCAAGTAACCACTTAGATCAAAAACTGTCTCCCTGTTCACTTGCTCTTCTCCGCACTACTATTGGAGAGGGTCATGTCTGTTAAAAATAGTAAAATTGATTTTCCAAGCAAAGTCCAAGTTGGACTTTGGTTCCTTAATCAAAAAGAAAAATCAAGATCACCAACTCCAACCTTGAAGACAAGGAATGTCAACCTTGAATAGTGTCCATAGTGAAAATTTCTTCTCAAACCCCACACCATTAAATGGCCTCTTATTCCACAGCCAATGAAGAATTTGAGTCAAAGAAGGACATCTTCTGGCCACATGAAATAAATAAGGATGCCTATAATTTTTGACTTTATCTTGGATAAAGTTACAGCAAAATTTCTTTTCACATAAAGTCGGCAAGGAAGAAAAAATAAAACTTGATCTTCAACTTGTGCACATAAGAAGAAGAAAACTCAATTTGGAGTTCTTCCAACGCGGTGAAACTTGAGCCTATAAATAGGGCTTAGAGTTAAGCATAGAAAGTTAAGCCTTAGAAGCATAGAGAGTTGAGCTTAGAGAGAAAGAGCTTGTATAGTTAAGCTTGTAAGAGAAGTGTGTTCTCCGTGTAAGCCTACACAGGGCACTGTTAATATAGTTTACTCTCCTTCGCCTATTTGTGTGCTCTTCTCACCAAAACTTTCAAAAAATTTATATCCTTTTGGTTCCAACAATTGGTATCAGAGTTGGAAATGACATCCACTGGTCCGTCAAGATTAATATTTTTTTCAATAGCAAGATTTGTGGAACCAAGTGGAGAATGGCTACACAGAAGCGGCCGATACTGAAGCATTCAATTTCTGAAAAAAGGAGGAGAAAGATTCGTTGGTTGAGTCCCGACAAAAATCAAAAAGCATTGTATGGGATCTTTCAAGCCGTGGAGGAGACGATATTTGAGAAATATCGAACGCGTAGACCGCAGAAGCAGCGCGGGATATCTCGCAACAATTCAATGAAGGCGGCGATTGTGTTAGATGGGTATGGTTTCAAACACTTCGAGGAGATTTCGAGTCTTTATGCATGTGTTGGCACTCAAAATAATCTACCCGCTAAAACATGGGCTGTGCATATGAGAGATCGATACACATGCAAAACACGTGAGGAGTCGACACTCGAGTGAAACACGAGAAGAATCAACACACGTGATAAACACATGAGAAGAAGGCGTTTCGACAAAAGGTGAAGAAGGCATGTGCAGAGCAGACGAAAAGGCAGATAAGTGTTGATAGAGATGCCAAACTTGCTATATGGATCCCAGCAAAGAGTAATCCCGCCAAAGATTCAAGATGTTTTTAAGAAGTGCCAAAGAGTGCGAAAGTTTCCCCCTCGAACCCCTTGGTGGGAAAACAATTGCTAAGCAGATGGAATTGGGATAAGCCCCTAAAATATGGCCCGAAAGGTACGGAAGACATGAGTATGAGTTGCATGAATGATAATGGGACGGATGACTCACTCATCGACAGTTACTGAAATTTTGCCTTCAAAAGCCAAAAGAAGTGGAGAACGTGGACAGAGTTGGGTTTGACAAAAGGATCAAATTAAAGTGCCAATTTCGTTAATTATTTAAGATTTGAATAACTAAGTGAAGACTTGGTCAGAAGCATTTGAAGAAGCCGAAGAACACGGCATCTTTTGGCGCGTTAGAACAACAACTGCTAAAGAGCAGTTACTCCTTCAACCATTATAAATACTACCCAACAGGCACAGACGAAGCCCCCTGAACAAATCAACAAATTTATCTTATCTTTACTTATCGTATTGCATTTTACTATCCTTAGCTGTAACTATCAAATTCTCGTCGTTGAGTCAAATTTCGGCATTTATCTTTATCCCATATACTACGCCATCGAATCAAACTATGGTGTATTATCGACGCGTGTTCAAGGCTTTGTCATCGAGTCAAACTCTAACACTGTTTTGGGTGCATTGGTTCATTATCCTTGAAGGGAGTTGTGCTCACCAAGCCACACCATCAAGTCAAACTCTGGTTTGGTCAACGTTTTTATATTTCCTTTCAATTCCATCTGTATTGATTTCTTTTGAGTTGTACTTACAGATTCTCTCCATCGAGTCAAACTCCGGTAGAGATAATATTTGTATAATTCTATTGGAATCTTTGCAAATTTTGTGTGTTGATTTTGACTATCCGAAACTCTCCTATCTAAGTTCATCACAGGACCCTTTCACATTTAAAAGCCGAAAAATGAATTTCGGTAAAAGATATTTTGTTGCAGAGGAATTAAGGTGAAACAACATGAATGACTCAAATCTATCTCGGCGTACTTTGACCGTGTACAAACCACTATTAACCAATTGAGGGTTAATGGTGAAGAACTCCAAGATGTTTGAGTTGCAGAAAAAATCTTAAGGTCATTGACCGAAAGATTTGACTACGTTGTTGCGGCGATCGAAGAAGGCCAAGATATATCAACCGTGACATTAGAGCGGTTGATGGGTTCATTATGCTCACACGAGCAAAGAATGAATCAAATATCCATTGGTTCGTATCTCGAGCAAGCACTACAAAGTCGAGTCACTCACTCAAATCGAGGAGACCATCATATTGCTCGAGGTTGTGGAGGTGTCCGAGGTAGAGGAGGAAATTTGAATTCTACCAAAATATATGAAACACTTGACAAATCAAAGTCTAAGTGTTTTAAGTGTAACAAATTCGGACATTACAGATCTGAATGCCAAGTAAACATGGGGCACGAGTAGCCATAACATGTACATACCGTCTATACTGATGAATACGTGGTGTTAGCATGCAAAACGAATGACTCAAGCACTATGGACACCAATATCTGGTATATTGATACTGGGTGTAGTAATCACTTGTGTGGACGAAATGAGCTATTCTCGCAGTTAATTGAGACAGTTCGTGGTGAAGTCAACTTTGAAAATAAATAAATAAAATTCTTGTAATGGGTAAAGGTAACACTGATATCAAATCAAAATATGAACTAATGTTGTTGCGGATGTTTATTTTGTGTCAGGACTTTTTTGAAATTTGCTGAGTGACAAAGAACCGGATGTTCCCTCTGTCTCCTTAGACAAAGACTCCGTTGAGTTTGCAAGCGATGACGAAAGGTAGCAAGTGGTTGTGATATCTTCAATTCGATTATCTAAATTTTCATGGACTAAAATTACTGGTCTAGAAAAAGATGGTGATTGGCATGCCTTTGATCGACAGTCCAGACCGCCCATGTGATGTGACGTCCCGAAATTTTAAGGTCTATAAAATAAATAATATTGGATTTTTAAGGATTGAAGAGACAATTATTAGAAGCGATTTTAATTTGTTCTGGGATGGAATTTTCGTGAACCCTGAAGCGCCAGTCAGAAACCCCCTTCGCACCCGAAGCCTCTTCGTGCCTGAACCTTTCCCGAAATTAACTTTTTGCCCCCACATTATGTGCTACAAGATAAAATATTCAAAATCTGATTTGACCTAGTGGGCCCCCCTTCACATCAGCCACCCCCCATCACCTCAAGTCTCTCATCTCTCACGTCACTCTCTCTCTCTCTTCCCCTCTTCTCTCTCTCTTCTCTTCCCCCTGCTGCCGCAACCCCCGTCGCCCGTGGGCCCACGAGCCAACGCGGCCCGCGAGCTCTCCTCCTCCTCAACCCGCGACGCCACCAACCACCGCCACCTCCCTCCGCCTGTGCCGGTCGTCGCCACCCGCAGCCCCAGCCTCCGTGCGACCCTCCTCCGCGTCCCTTAGCTCGTCGTCGTCGCTGTCCAGCCCCTCCACCCGATCCGCTGCCAACCAGCCTCCCCTCAATCGTGAACAGTGCCGCCCCCGTCGGCGACCAGCAGTCCCGAGCTCGTCGTTTGCGTCGTCGCCGCTGCTCGCCGGAGTTCGCATATGAGTTTTAAACGCATATGAGTTTTATCTGGACAACGATCAGACATGAGGTTATAGATTGATCTTAGTCGATTGATCTTTGAGATGTGATTGTCGCTTGTGGAGTTAGAAAGTTCGGATTGATAAGATTGATGTGAAAGCGAGTGGTGTGTAAAGAGTGGTAAGGATGATCATGCATTGCACGTGTTTATTGCATTAAAGTTGATTCTCAAAGTGAAAAATATTTTTGACAATGTATAGCATTGCATCTCTAAGATCGGAGTGGTGAGTAACAGAATGATGAGTGGATTGAAGTACTATGGACAAGGATGCGGAAGTGCTTGGTGGGGAGTTGGTGAAAGTCGACGCTTGTGTGTGCCTCCGAATGTGAGTTGGAGAGGGCCTTGCTGAGTGATCAGGGTAGCCGTGTTTTGAGTTGAGACCCACACGAGATTGTCGGCCAGTGACCCAACAGCATCTTGGTGGGGTGTGTAGTGTGCGAAGACCGCAACCAACAGAACCATAGGCATGGCATGTGGATTTGGCAATGACAAGTTATGAGCAGATGGTATAGTGGGGTTTGCCATATGAATTTGTGAGTTGTTAGCGTCGGTGATGACCTTGAATTATGATTGCGATTTGTGGCAATTAAGGAAAATAAATGATCAGAGTGCGCAGCGGAAGTGTAGTAACGCCACATAGTTGAGTAAGACAAAGACCATAAGGGTCTTGCTTCGGATAAGGAGGAGACCTTATCGGAAGCTTGTCGTAGTGACGATAGTATCCATATGGGCAGCACAAAGATGTAGCAGAACTTGAGGCAGTACTACTGGTGCAATGGCATGAAGGCAGTCATAGCCAAGCATGTGGCGAAGTGTTTAACGTACCAGCAAGTCAAGGCACAACATTGTAAGCCTGGTGGACTGCTGCAACCGCTCGAGATTCCAGAGTGGGAATGGGAGCATATCACGGTGGACTTCGTGATGGGTTTGCCGAGGAGTCAGAGAGGTAAGGATTTGATTTGGGTTGTAGTAGATAGACTGACGAAGTCTGCGCATTTCATCGCTGTGCGAAAGGACTTCGCTTTGGACAGGTATGCTGAGTTGTATGTGCGGTAGATAGTACGTCTTCACAGAGTGCCAATGACGATCACATCGGATTGTGATCCCAAGTTCACTGCCACCTTTTGGAAAAGTTTGGAGGCTGCGTTGGGAATGAAGCTGAAGTTTAGTACGGCCTTTCATCCGCAGACGGATGGCCAGTCTAAAAGGACAATTCAGACACTCGATGACATGTTGCGAGCCTGTGTTATGAATTTCAAGGGAAATTGGGAGGAATAACTTCATTTGGTTGAGTTTGCATACAATAACAGTTATCGGCAGAGTATCAAGATGCCCTACCATACAACAAGGGCCTATAGGACTCCTGTTTGTTGGGACGAGATTGGTGAAAGGAAGATCATTGGTCCTGAGTTGGTGTAACAGTTGTTGGATGCTGTCAAGGTCATCAAAGAAAGACTTAGGACAGCCTAGAGCCGTCAGAAGAGTTACGCGGACAAGCGGCGTAGGCCATTGGAGTTCCAAGTTGGGGATCATGTTTTTCTAAAGGTGTCACTTATGCTAGGGACATCTCGTTTTGGCAAGAAAGGAAAGTTAAACCCGGGATATGTTTGACCATTTGAGATTTTGGAGCGAATCGGGAATCTGGCGTATCGTCTTGCGTTGCCGTCGAGGCTTGCTAAGGTGCATAACGTCTTTCACGTGTCGATGTTGAGAAAGTATGAGCCTGACCCTGCTCACGTGTTGAGTTTTGAAGAGATCAAAGTGGATGAGCGGGTATCATCCATGGAACGTCCGGTGAAGATTGTGGACCGGATAGAGTAAGTGCTCCGAAATAAGACGATCCCTTTGGGTAAGGTGATTTGGCAACATCATGGAACACAAGGAACTACGTGGGAAAACGAGGAAGCTCTGAAGAGTAGTTACCCTTTCCATTTCGAAGAGTTATAGCAGCGGTGTAATTTCGGGGATGAAATTTCCTAAGGAGGGGAGAGTTGTGACGTCTCGAAATTTTAAGGTCTATAAAATAAATAATATTGGATTTTTAAGGATTTAAGAGATAATATTAGAAGCGATTTTAATTTGTTCTGGGACGGAATTTTGGTGAACCCTAAAGCGTCAGTAAGAAACCCCCTTCGCTCCCGAAGCCCCTTCGCACCTGAACCTTTCCCGAAATTACCTTTTTGCCCCCACATTATGTGCTACAAGACAAAAAATTCAAAATCTGATTTGACCTAGTGGCCCCCCCTTCACATCAGCCGCCCCCCATCACCTCAAGTCTCTCATCTCTCACGTCACTCTCTCTCTCCTCCCCTTCTCTCTCTCTTCTCTTCCCCCCAGCTACAGCGACCCTCGTCGCCGGTGGACCCGCGAGCCCCCGCGGCCCGTGACCTCTCCTCCTCCTCCTCAACCCGCGATGCCACTAGCCACTGCCACCTTCGTCCGCCTGTGCTGGTCGTTGCCACCGCAGCCCCGGCCTCCGTGCGACCCTCCTCCTCACCCCTCAGCCCGTCGTCGTCGCTATCCAGCCCCTCCACCCGAGCCGCTGCCAACCAGCCTCCCCTCACCGTGAACAGTGCCGCCCCCGTCCGCGACCAGCAGCCCCGAGCTCGTCGTCCGCGTTATCGTCGCCGCTCGCCGGAGTTAGTTGTGAGTTAGCCCCTAACTCTCAGTTAGGTCGCTAATTGCGTTCGGATCTAGTTTAATTAGTCAAATTAGGCATTTAAATAGATTAATTGTGGTCAGTTTAGTTAAAGACCGGGTTTAGGTTAAAGGATCGCAATTAAATAAATTAGACTGGTTAGCTAGGTTGTCTGTGGCTCATTGGTGAATAGACTGGATTGTTTGATTGACTGCAATTGTTTGACCATGAGCGAGCATTTGGTTAGAGCCAAGAGGGCAATAAATTGATTGACTGGTTGGTTGGTGAGCGGATTAGTCGCCTGTGGTCAGTTTAAATGTTCGAATGCAATATGCTGATTTTGTTGTCGACTGTTTGATGTGGTGATCAATGTCTGACTGCTGAATGCTCTGAATGGTTTATGATTGACTGTATGAGGATTGATCATCCGTTTTTAGATGCAAAGTCTGGTGGATAATTCGTGCATCACATGACCATGTGGGGGATCAAATTGCACATCTGAGCATAAAAATGGCCAATGGCCGAGTCTTTAAGCATGATTGTGTGAGCATCGAACTAAATACAAAGATATAAACTGGCTGGTTGCCTGGTGTGCTTGTGTGGTCATATGACGGAATGCCTGATATGTTTGTGCCGTGTCGATCGAATTCACACGACTTATCGGAAGCACGACAGTCCGTGTCGCCGGGCTGGTCGGATGCCGGTCACAGCTTGTGATGGACCGAAGCCCCTACAGGGATTCCTGGTAGTTCCGTGCCGTGTCGATCGGAACCACACGGTCTATTGGTTGCCGTCGTCTGAAGTAAGGGACGAAGTCCGGTCATGCCGGAAGAGCACCAACTGTCTAGTATGCTGAGCACTAACTGTCTAGTGTGCGAGGCCGAGTGGTCATTAATAACTGGAATACGTGTGGAGCATTGTACTTGCAAGTTATTATGGTGTTCTGGTTGTTGCCTTGATTGGTTGACTGTCATGTCAAGTCGAGTCTTGCTTATGTGTGATCCAAGGCGTGGTGAGCTTGCATGTGATTGGCATTATACTATTGTGTTGTACTGTATGTGTAGGTCGCCTGAGCGAGTCAATGCCCTAGCCGGGCTTAGGCATTAGCTCACTGAGATTTATTTCTCACCCCGTCGTGGTTAACCCTTTTTTCAGGATCAAGGTAATGGAGGGCTCTATTGATGTTGAGGACGAGGGTGGTGTAGCCCTTCTTTTGGAGTAGATGAAAAGTTAACCCTTCCCGACTCACCTACCTTTT
This sequence comes from Lenwebbia sp. NSW1173648, assembly GCA_029784005.1. Taxonomy (NCBI): domain Eukaryota; kingdom Viridiplantae; phylum Streptophyta; class Magnoliopsida; order Myrtales; family Myrtaceae; genus Lenwebbia; species Lenwebbia sp. NSW1173648. Next base: position 22,979,889 of record JARCGZ010000009.1, on the reverse strand, counting down.
TGATTGGTCTTAGGAAGTAGCCTTGAAGAATGGGCTTGTAGATGTGTTCGCTTCCCTAGGGTTAACAGTGATAAATAATTGAAAGAAACCTTTGTTGCTGAGCTTGCTGATATTGATTGATGTGATTTCCTGCTGTCTATCTCTATCGTTTAATTTTTTTGTTTGGGAGTTGTGCGTTCCGCATGCGCTTAATAAAAAGATAAAACGAATGGGTCGATGGCATGCCTGGGGTGTCGTCCTTTTGACCTGAGACGTTTGGCAAGGTTGTCGCGTGCCCGAGTATCGGGGCGTGACATGTGAAGGATCTCTTGTCGAAAAACAACATTGGGAATTTTTTCTAGATGAAAAAGTTAGAAGAGCCAAGCAACCTTAGGAGTTGCTACATACATATATTTGTGGCCCTGTTGAGGTGGAATCAGTTAGATAAAAGAGCTTTGTCGATGATTTTACCAAAAAAATGGGGATATATTTTTTGAGAGAAAAATACGAAGTTTTTGGCAAATTTAAAGAATTTAAAGTCTACGCTGAGAAACATAGTAGCTTTAGTCTAAAGACAGTGGGAATGGATAGAGGTGGAGCAATTACTTCAAATAAATTTGACAAAAAAAAATGTAAAATTCATGGAGTGAAATGTTAGTTGGCTGGCTTCTATACTCCTTAACAAGATGGTACAGTAGAAAGAAAGAATAGAATGATTTTTTAAATGCAAGAAAGTATGCTAAAGGCTAAAGATTTACCTAAGAAGTTTTGGGCAGAAGCTATTGCTCGTGCTGTATTTCTGCTAAACAAGTGTCCAACAAGGAGTTTCTTAGAGGAACGCCATAAGAGACTTGGCACAACAAGCAAGATGTTTCGTTCCTACGAGTATATGGGTGCGCGGCATATCCCCATATACCAGACGAATGGAGGAAAAAGTTGGATGACAAAAGTAGAAAGTGCATTTTCATTGGCTATAGTGATGTGACTAAGGGTCATAAGTTGTATAATCTACTTACATATTAGGTAATTATCAGCAAGGATGTCCAATTTTTTTAAATGAATATTGGAACCAAACTATTGACCAGAAAAGTATCCTTATTAAAAATGAACCATTAATGGGAGAGACAGAAAAATCTTCAACTGAAGATCCATCATCTTTGCATGGTAGTTCATATTCTTCCCCAACAACAGTTTCGGAACCATTGATTCATTGTTTCCAACGATCGTAGTAAATGCCAATAAAAATCAAGGATTATGTGGTCACAAGAGATGATGATGGTGATAGTGACGGGAAAATTCATGAAACAATGGTAAATTTTTGTTTATTTGCATAATGTGACCCCATATCCTATGATAATGTAGGTATAGATGAGAAGTGGATCCAAGTAATGGATAAAAAAAACTACTCCATTAAAAAGAATGACACATGGATGCTAACTTCTTCGCTACATGGTAAGAAGCCCATTGGTGTCAAGTGGGTGTACAAGACGAAGTACAAACCCAATGGTCAGGTGGACCGTTACAAAGCTAGATTGGTTGTAAGAGGCTATAAGTAAAAGTCATGTATTGATTATTTTGAAGTATTTGCACCAGTGGCTCGAATGCATACCATTTGAATGATCTTAGCACTGACGGCTTAGAACTATTGGAAGTTCTATTAAACGGATGTGAAATTAGCATTTCTCAATGGTTTCCTTAATGATGAAGTATACGTGGAGCAACCACAAAGTTATAAGAAGAAAGTGCATGATAATGAAGTTTACAAATAGAAAAAACAAGTATTATATGGGCTAAAATAGGCACATCAAGCATGGGGATTGACATATACCTATTGGAGCATGAGTTTCAAAAGTGCCCATATGAGCATACACTATATATAAAGTCAAATACTAAAGGTGATTCGACCAAATAGAAAATACTAAAGGTGATATCATAATTATACACATTTATGTTGATGACTTGATATTTAAGGAAGCTGTGAATTTTTTTTACTGAATTCAGGGATGCCATGACTAGCCAGTTTGAGATGACAAATTTGGGATTGATGTCAAATTTTCTAAGCCTTGAAGTGAAGTAGACAAAGGATTACATATTTATTTCACAGCAAAAATATGCTAATGATATCTTGAAGCAACTCAATATGGAATCGCTCAAATCAATGCGAACTTCCGTAGCAAAATGGTTGGAGCTGAAGAAAGAAGGAACAAGTGAACTAGTAAGTCCCACTTACTTTGAAAGTATTATTGCCAATATTTGACTTCTACAAGGCTAGATATTAATTATGGCATGGGAATTATTAGTAAGTTCATGGAGAAACCATACCAATCACATTTGCAGGCATCAAAAATAATTTTGTGGTATGTTAATGGAACTCGTGATCATGGAATTTCATATTTTTATACTGATAATTTCAATTTAGTGGGGTATACAGACAGTGATTAGGCAGGTAATACTAAGACGCGGAAGATTACTTCCGATTAGCATGAATAATTTCTTGGTCCTCGAAAAACAACATGTTATTGTACTCTCAACAGCTGAAGTAGAATACGTAGGAGTAGCTTCGGCAGCATGCCTAGCGATATGGCTTCATAGGATGCTTTGTAAACTGATGCATGAATATAAAGGTCCTACTAAATTAATGCGTGATAAGAAGTCGGCAATTGCATTAGTCAATAATCTTGTTTTTCATGGCAAAAGTAAACACATTGACATCAAGTGTCGCTATATACTTGAGCTAATAAAAAAATCGTGAGATTGAGCTTGATTTCTCTAGATCCGAAGATCAGATTGCATATACATCAAAACTTTCAAAGCTTCCACAGCCTTTTGGTTCCAGCAATCTCAAGCCATTGCAATGCACTCTGAAAGAATTTATCGACTGAGTATATACTTTTCTTTCTGATTAGTTTTCTTGGTTAGTTTTATCGGGGAGATCTAACATTCAAAGTATGATAGAGTTTTCCTCTTCTCATCCTAATTTGCTTTTTTTTTTTTTTTTGCGTCATCACTTCTTTCTCTTTTAATTTTCCAACATTTATGTTTTCTTCTTCTTTTAGCAAAACAAGAAGAAGAGATCATTTAATCTCCACCAATATGATAATCTAACACACGAGTTGTTAAGATGCACGCATGAGTTGTGTAATAAAATATCCCTATCGAAGAATTAGTGTGGTGTAAAGTAGTTAATATATCATAATTAGCTCATAACTCATTAGTTTAAGCCTTTGAGTGAAGGTGGGTCCAAATGAATATACTAACAAACTCGTACTTGTGCTCTCTTTTTGGCGATCACCTTGGGCAATAACTCATTGGCTTCCGGGCACCCTTCGTGCAATTAGTTAAACCGCAGCTTGAAAAGCACAAGACAGGCACACGCCAGCTTTCCAAATGACTGGCTAGTGATTATCATCGTACTAGCAAAAGATTAACCACCGGAATTAATGAGCTGACCCTGAAAAGTCAAAGGATAGCGTCAGATTTCGAGGAGGGCTGGCTCCCGCGACCCTGCGAGCGCAAGTCTTGTTCTGAGTTTGTTAATTGGACTTTGTTTCCACCCGAAACAAAATGTTAAAAGAAGAAGAAGAAGCAGCAGCAGCAGCTAATCTTAATTGGAACTACGCGTTAGGGAATCGGAAAATAAGGAAGACGCGCCACGTAACAGCGGAAGCACGTGCGGCGCAACAACGCCTCCCGCGACGTTAGCTCCTCAAAATTTCACGAGCAATCTTCCTTTGACTTGCATTGTGATTTCGCGAATCCCCAAGTGTTGAAACTTGAAAGTACATTGTACATTGCTCAGCCTCACACGTGCTAACAGAATTCACGGACGAGAGATTGCACCTCTGTCGGCCGGATGGAAAAATTACCAAAAAAAGTCCTAAACTTATTGCAATTGTGTCAATTCATTCTTAATTTTTTTTTGTCAATTCAGTCCATCCGACCAATTTTGGCCAAAGATCCCTAACGTGGCACGACCGACGCTAACGTAGACAAATTTTAATAATAATTTAATAACATTTTGAAGGCTCTAAGTTCAAGGAAAAAAGAAAAAGAAAAAATTATAAAAATTATAAGATATTATTAAATCATTATTAAAATTTGTCTACATCAGTGCCGGTTGTGACACGTAGAACGGCCGGCGTCCACGTCAGCGACTTTCGATCAAAATTGGCCGGACGGACTGAATTAGTAAACGTGAAAAGGTTTATGACTTGCAAAAAAAAAAAAAAGTTTAGGATTTGAATTCACATAATTGCAATAGGTTTAGGACTTTTTTTTATAATTTTCCCCGTGAGACAGCATTGGCCAAGGACTTGTTCTATTTTATTTTTTTTTCGCTTTTTCCTCTATGTTCAACAGGAGACAAAACAAGAGTTGTCATTTATCATAGTAGAGTTAGGGGGGAGCAAATCGGACAGACCGGACCGGGACCGCCCGGATCAGACCGGAACCGGTGGTCTGATTCTAGGTTCTAGAGGGCTGCGGTCCGGTTCACGATTCTTAAAATTGGAACCGGGGGCCGGGCGGTCCGGTTCCTGATTCTAGGGCCCCAGGACCGGACCGGTCGAATTTTTTATTTTTTAAAAGTAACCCAAAATCTGTCAAAACTAAAACACTAATATGGGAGATACGGTATGTCAGTACTCTCCTTTGACGTGACTTTGACATGTATGTACTGCATTTACGAGAAGAAGCACAGTAAGTAGTCATCTTTATGTTTTCCTTTTTTTGTTCTTGAACATGGTGCGTGTTTTTTTTTGGCATGTTTCCGGCCCAATGGAACCGCCCGGGACCCGGACCGGACCGGTCGGTCCGGTTTCCAGTTTCGAAAAATTAGGAACCAGGATCATCGGTCTGGTTTCCGGTTATTGAGGGGAACCGAACTGGACCGAGAATCGATCACCCCTAAGTAGAGCCATACCCTCCATCCCAGCTCAAAGTGGATCCCCCATGGTCATCTATGGAACCATCGCCCCACACCCAACGCTCGTAAAGGACGACTATGCCAACCAACAAGCTCTGTCTCGTCCACTTCAATCGCTCTCCGATGTTGCCCGTTCCGTAAGTGCCATGTGACGAATCGCCCCTAGGGACGAGCGATTGGCCAACCCCTTAATCACCACGCGACAAAATCGCTCCCGGAAGAGAATAACGCCGGTACGGAAGTTATTCGATCCGCGCGACGTAGCGGGTAGAGCCGATTAACAAGAAGGAAACTACCAAAATTATGAATGCTATCCGATGTTTTAGATTAGATGAGGAGAGACCCAACTTAGGAAATTCCACGATGAAATGAAATTCAACAACACAAAACACATGATCGACCATCAATCAATCATATCGCCACCACCTTCTCCGTCTCCATCCTCTTCCTTGGTGGTGACGGCTCAGCAACCGCCCACTCGTTCCGTGTCAGCAAATCCACACTGGCCCCACACATGCCCTTCTTCTTCAATGCACCGCTCCTCCTGCTCGTCCATATATATCTCCTCTTCTCTTCTCTTCTTCTTCAATCTTGATCATCTCTTTCCATATCGCCCACCCAAAACCCAAGAGAACTAAGGAAGAACCACCTCCCATTTGGGTCACAGACTAACCGTAAGCCGAGAACCGAGAGCTCTCTCATTTGTCTTCGGCCGCTGGATGCGAAAGAGATGTTCGCGCCCTCGAGCGACCAAGCGGTGCTGTTCCTGCGGTGGGGGGCCGCAGGTCACGGTGGTATCCCCGCCGCCACCCCTAGCTGCCCCCGCTGCGCCTCTGCCCACACCAAGTTCTGCTACTACAACAACTACAGCCTCTCTCAGCCCCGGTACTTCTGCAAGTCCTGCCGCCGGTACTGGACGAAGGGCGGCTCGATCCGCAACGTCCCCGTCGGCGGTGGCTGCCGCAAGAACCGCCGCAGCGCCGCGAAGCCCTCCTCCAGGTCGCAGCCTCCGGCCTCTTGCCAGCCCGAGCGCGCTTCCCTTGATGGTGGTCAGCCTGACTCAATGGACAAGGATCAAGGCGTCGAGTCGCCTCAGAGTGGCTCGCCGGCGGCCGCAGCCGGTGTGCCGGATATAGATATGGCGGTGGTTTTCGCCAAGTTCTTGAATAATGAGCAGACGAAGTCCAGCTCTCAAGATTTGACAGGTTCGACCTCTAGTGCGGTGACGCCGGATAGCGTGCAGACGGCAGCGCCGCTTGATCTCGTTGGGGAGCTGGCTGAGCCGCCTCTGGAAGCGCCTCACGTTGAACTTGAAGGCCTGTTCATGGAAACAAATGGTTTCGATCACCATGAATCAGCGGGCGACTTATTATGGGGTGACACGACGTCGTGCTTGGCGAATTTCGGGTGGCAGCCCATGGTGCAGTTACAGGAGATCGGAACGTCGCCGTCCGATGATCAGTTCAGATTGCTTCCGACGAATGATAATTTTTGGAGCTCATTCGATCTTTCGGGGTTTGAGCTGTCCTCGAGACCTTGAAACTGGGGTTGCAATTTTCTATTTTCTATTTTTTTTTTTTAGGGGGCGTAATTTCTTAGCGTTTTTCATAAAGCGAGATCTATGCAATGAGCCAACGACGATCCATGGCGCATATAACACACTCTAGCGATTGATATATGAAAACTGAAATAAGAATAGATTCAAATGATCCTGATATTATCTTCCCTTATTTAGTTTGTTTGATCTAACTCGGATAATGGAGTTAATTTTTTTTTTTGTTTGAATCTCGGACTGAATTGTCACAATTGCAATAGATTTATGACTTTTTTTGGTAATTCTCCCGAGAATGAAGTCGGGTATGCCAAATTAGAAAACTATTTAGCTAATATATCAAACTGCAGAGAAATGTCGGCTAGCATGTGGCATGAACAACTATCAACTATTTATCTTGTCCTACCATGGACCAAAAGTTGGGTAATCAGGGAGGAACCAATAGTGATGCAACGAAGTGCGGGGATGGGTACTTAGGATCTCTACTAAGCACAAAGAGTTGTGCATGATACAACATGGCTAATTACGTGATTGATTGAATTGCATAGATTAATAAATGATAGGCGCACCTAAACATACGTGATTCAACAATCAATTGGGTAGAGTGATCTTCCGTTTCTAGGGGAACTGAAGACAATCACTTGCGTGGCATACTCCAAATTTGAGAACTTTCAGTTAATCAACCCAATCATTCTTTCTTTCTTTTTTTTCTGAAATTAATAAAAGAGAGAGGGTTGATAGTTGGTTCATTAACCAAGTTATTATGCAGTCATTCTCGTTTAGAGACACAACAAAGATGTTCATATCTTCCTCCATCGATCTCTAGTTCTTTAATCAACTTATTACTTACTTGTTCTCGTTCTTTAACCATGCCTCCGACCGGGTGGTTTATAAGTCATTGTTCCTCGTGTGTATCGTATTTCAATGGGAACTTGACATTCACTCACATGCCGAATGTAAATGTGGATGATGTCCGTGTTTATAACCACCAATAAACAAGACCGGCTGGAGAAAGTTTCCATCAATTGGGGACCGGGGAGTACGCCGGTCCAACATAAATCCATAATCATATCCTCGCTTTGCTAGTAAGCTCACGGAAGGTGGAAACTAATTGTAGAGCGAAATAATACATCGATTGCACTTTCATGGATCACCGGTGACGAAGTTCATGCTCAAAGATTATCGTACTTCCGACATAAAAGTTTAGAAATTTTGAATGGTGGGTTATTTCGTGGTGGGATGGATGTAGGGTGATCAATTCTATTAAGCGTTTGTGTTGAATATGGCTCATCAGTAGTAGTGCTCAATCAGCAAGATCTGCTCGAGTTTGCAGATAATTCATGTTTGATTTTCTTCATTTTTCCGAGTTTAGCCAGGTTACAATCGAATGTCACAGCATGGAGAGCTTGCATCTTGAGGGTTTCCTTTTTTTCTTTTTTCTTTTTTCTTTTTTCTTTTTTCTTTTTTCTTTTTTTGCGGCTAGAAAAGAAATTAAATTAAAGATGTTACTTTGACAAAGCTCCGTGAACTAACAATCGTGCATTAAATATGGACAGCTTCCAATTAGTTTAACACGTTCAAAGACGAGAAACAAGAATGGAAAATTAAATTAATTGTTCTTGGATCATGTGTCATACCAATTTATTTCATACTCAATCCGAGATCATATAACCCATAACGTTCTTTTGAGGAAGCCAAAGAGAGCGTATCCCAGTCGTCTAGGCGATAAGAGAGGACGTTTGTCAACCACCTGGCTTGTGCATATGCGCCAGCCAATTACCATCCACAAGCAAATTTACCTTAAAAAAACATGTCCGCTTTGGACCACAAGTTCTGGTGATGTTTCCACCCATACTTCTCTACTCATCCCCGTTTCACATGAGGTTCAAGAAGGGAAAATTACCAAAAAAGTCCTAAACCTGTGATATTTGTATCAATTTAGTCCTAAACCTTTCAATTGATCAATTTAGTCATAAATCTTTTCACATTGGTACCAATTCAGTCCATTCGGCCAATTTAGGCTGGAAATCGCTGGCGTGGATGTCTGCGATTCTACACGGCACGTCTGGCGCTATTAAAACATTTTAAATAATCTTTTTCTTTTTTTCCTTTCTTTTTTTTCTTTCTTTTTCTTTCTGCTAGTGGCCGATCGTCGGCCACCGGTCACAGGCCATGGCCGATGAGGGCTGGCCTTGCTCGCCACAGGCAAGGGTCGGCCTCGCTGGGTCTCGCCCTAGCTTGGGCGAGGGTCAGCCTCGCCAGATCTAGCAATGGGGCCCTCGCCGGCGCTCGTCCTCACCCAGGTGCCTGTGGGGCGATGTTCGGTTGTGTCACATACAACGATCGTCATCCACGTCAGTGATTCCTAGCCTAAATTGGTCATGGACTGAATTGGTACCAATATGAAAATATTTAAGTCCACATTAGCACAATTAAAAGGTGTAGGGCTAAATTGGTACGAATACGATAGGTTTAATATTTTTTTGGTATTTTTCCAGGTTCAAGAATGATCAGATTATCTTGGATCGAGGCAAAGAAGATGTACATGACATTGACAACTACGAAATCGTGCTTCATTGACTTGATCAGATGTATAAGTAGATACGCCATCGATTTATCGAAAGTGTGAAAGCCAGAGAGATCTGAGCATGTCTCACTGAGTTAGGTCTAGGTCTTAAGGAGAAAACTTTTTGTTTCCCTTTGAAATTATATTTATGGAAGGCTAGTGTGAACCGCGTGCGACGAATCGATGAGCAAATGATGGCGCAACGAATACTTGTATTATGTGATTTACTGTGAAAACTCGATATGAAGCTCACTTCAATTTGAATTATATATAAGATCAACTTGTTCTAAAAAGCAATGAGCCTAGACAAGAATTCACCCTTTGGAATCACCAATAGACTATAGGAACCATACAAATCGTCTCTCCATCCATAGGACTCCTTCCACTGCTCACTAAATTGCATTAGTGAGTTGTTGTACATGTGTCGTTCCCGAACACGCCATTGCACGTGGGCTTGACGTAGGAGTGTCGAGATGTCGATGTCGGCAATCCAAATTCTGATCGGATTTGGATTGATTGTGTATTGCCTCCCATCTCTATCGAGATTCGGGTGGATTTTCGTTTCGGGGGAAGTTGGAACAAGTCCATTTTTGGTGTGACGTCAACCCCCATCACATGGTCTAGTCGAGTCACGCATGTGTCCTCTCCCTCCTCTTGTGTGGCTTCATATCTTTGGTGGTCCCTTAGCCAAATAAAGCGTCGTGCTTTCTCAATTATTTGGATGAATAGGCTAAAGATTCCCAACGGGACCTATTTTTCTCTCTTCATTAGATTGGGGCTGTGAAATTTATTTGGTTGGCTCACACCGCGACTACAATATAGTTATGGTCATACCAAACACGTTGTAATTTAAGGATCGTATTTTTGCAAAGGAGGCAAAGCTCATTGTGGCATGACGCTGGAGTCGAGCTTAGATAGAGAGAGAAAGAGAGACATTGAAAGCATGAGAGAAAGAGAGACATTGTATTTGTCCCAATTCAATCCTAAACCTTTTAATTGTGCCAATTTAGTTCTAAACCTTTGGACGATTTGCCAATTTAGCCTTCTGACAAATTTTGGCCTAAAAAGACTGACGTGGCAGTCTAGTAAACAATGGTCGTCCTACGTGGCTTGGCCAACATTGACGTGGATAATTTTTTTAGTTTTTTTAAAATTTTCTAAATATTTTATTTTTTTCATTTCGTTATTTTCTTCTTCTTTTTTCTTTCCTCTTAATTTCTAACTCTGTTTGGGCAAGGGCTCGGACGCTCTTGCCTAGATTTGTGCGAGGGTGCGAAAGCCCTCACCTAGACCAGGCAAGGGCGCCATTGCCCTCGCCATCCTACGGTTAGGAAAAAAAATGAAGAAAGAAAAGAAAATAAAGAGAAAGATAATAATCTAATAAAAATTTTAAATTTAAAAAATAATAATATTTACGTCAACACCGACAGGGTTAGATAGGATGGTCGGCGCTAACTAGACCGCCATGCCAACGATTTTTTAGCTAAAATTGACATGAATCACTAAATTGATAAGTCGTCAAGAGATTTAAGACTAAATTGGCAAATCATCAAAATGTTTAGGACTAAATTGGCCATATTGAAAGGTGTAGAACTGAATTGGCACAAGTGTAATAAATTTATGCCTTTTTCAGTAATTTTTCTGTTGAAGTTGGAGAAAGTTAGGTCAACACTATAGTTGAATTGGAGGAGACGTTTAATTTTATGGTTGATTTACAAACACGGCCATGTATAGTCTAAGTTTACCCGTAAGTAAGGTCCATTATTCAATCTTCACCCGGGTGAACTAATGCTATGCTAGCATATTCTTGGGCTATGAACATAAATGTCGACATAAGAAGCCCACGTAATGATTATTGGGCCTACATCCAAGTTTTCTTCATTTTCTGTCTGCTTCAGAATTTTACATTTTCTTCTAGTGGCTTTTTGTAACTCAATTTTTCCGTGCGAAAAATATACCTTTTGTTACTCAAATTCGAGATGAAGTTGTAAACGTTCAACTAGAAAAAGAAAGCCATAAAAGAATTTCTGACTTCAAGGCTAATAGAACTCCAATAGCAGTTGTGTTAATATCCGGGAAAATTGTCCTAAAAGTCCTAAACCTATTGTATTTTTACTAATTCAGTCATAAACCTTTTTTTATATTTTTTTAGCTGAGCCCATCCGGCTAACTTTGATAGAAAATCGCTAACGCGAACACTGGCCGTCCTACGTGGCACGGCCGGCACTAACATGGACAACTTTTAATAATATTTTGATAATATTTTAACGACTTTATTAATATTTTTCTTTTTTCCTTCTTTAATTTTTTCTTCTTTTTTTTCCTCGCCGCCCATCGACGGTGGCCAGCGAAAGGAATAAGGGAAAAATAAAAATAAAAATAAAAAAGAAAAGGAAAAAAAGAAAGAAGAAAAATATCAATAAATATATTGAACTAAGTATTAAAATACTACTAAAATTTGTTTACGTCCGCGCAGGCCGTGCCACGTCGGTCTGTCGGTCGCGTCCACTTCAACGATTGCCGCTCAAAATTGACCGAATGGATTCAATTGGTAAAACGTGAAAAAGTTAAAGACTCAATCGATAAAATTAAAAAAATTTAGAACTGAATTAGCAAAAATATAATAAATCTAAGAGTTTTTGGACAATTTTCACATTGTAGGGTACTGTCCCCTCCCTTTCTTCCCTTCTCTCACCCTTTTCGATCAGTGTTATGGAGGGATGATCGGTCAACATCGGAACCACAATGCAAAATGAAAGCTCAGCGAAAGGTAAAGTCGTATGGTTGAGGCAACTACCAAATGGTTGGGAAATCAATTGCCCTACGACAGATGTTCCCATGACCTACACTTATGGACCATCATTTTTCTCCGTACCAAAAAAAATTTCTCCCGAGTTTGGATTCATTACATGCCATCCCTCTCCTCATTGTCCTCTCCATGGAGGCATACCGACCAGCTCGCTTCTATTTATTCTATCGTAAACCTCATCTTATTTTGTCAGATCAATGCCAACCGTTGGTGTGTGAAAAAAAAAACATGAGAAAATTTATCAAAAATGTTTTAAACCTATTGCAATCGTGTCAATTCAATCGTATAGGTGTGATCCGTTGGACATAGATCCAATTCGATAACCCCTGAATCTAGAGCCGCTTGACGTTCCATCCAATTAGCTATCATTGAGATTCATGGGCAAGGTTGACGAATTTGAAAAAGAGCCAGAAGAAATGGTTCAATCCTTGGCTGAAAAAAATCGAAGGATTCTATTGATTCCTACGACTCCAACAAACAAAGTAAAATAGGTGAAACATAATTAACTTGAATTCGCAACAACACCTATTAAACCGATCACAAGAATACCAGTTACAATACAAACCATGAACCAGAATAGAATTTTTTTTTTTTTTTTGCCAATTAAATCATAAAACCTTTTCAAATTCTGCCAATTGAAATTTGGATAATTTTGCCTGAAAATTAATAATATGAACGCCGCCTGTCCTACGTGGTACTACCGACGTTAACATAGATTTTTTTTTTTATCTTTACATTTTTATTGTTAAGGACCGGCGGAGGCTGCCGGCGACCTCTGGCAAGGGCTCACGGCCCTCGCCGGCCACCGGAAGTATCCTCACATGGAAGGGCTGTTCATGGAAACAAATAGGATGATTGTCAATTCTATACAAACCCAATATTCATAAATCATAATCTTATACGCGAGTTTATGGAGCAAAGTCGATGCAACATCTCCATCCTCTCGAACACGGACGTGACCAGGTCCAGTGGCCAAACAAGAGCAATGAGATAATGTCCGAAAAGCTCGCAAAAAAGATTGATTGGTAATGAAGGAATTTTTGGGGGATTCAATTGGATGATGAATCTGAAGATCCACGACAAAGACCACATGACAAACATGCGCTGTTGTTGTTGGATACGACATCGACCCATCGCCCGAGATGGCCCCAAATTTATTTTGGCAGTGTGTTCTGTCTGTCCCTCCTTTGTTCACATTCGTGCACCACTTTTTTCATAAAGTGTCTCTAGCATTTACCCTACAGATTTCAATCAATCTTTTAGACCTTTATGTTTGCATCAAGTCACTCTTTCAGTAATTTCCACCCTCGGGAAAAGGTTGTGATGGTCGGATTTATTTTGGTGCGCTGAACAGTTTCCCAATTCGATTTTACTACCGCGCACTTTATTGAATCAACCGGTACTGTGTTCTTCTGATCATGATGAATGGGTTTGAGTTCGATTTCATATTTGAACTCCTGTCGAGCATCTAAATATTAGGGTTGCGGGGTATTGTAAGAGATCGACAGCATGATGTAAGAGACGCATTCAAAAAGCGTCACACTCTACATCATCACTTGATATGATGTGTGACTGCCGATCGTGATGAGTTATCGGTGCGTAAAATAGTAAATCAAATGATGAAAAAAAGGTAAGAAAAGCGAGGTGATCGAGACCAACCGTAATAAGGATTAGGGGAATGGAAACGAGAGGTCTTGAATTCCCAACCCCAACTAAAAATCTTATGAAAGATAAGAGAGAGAGAGAGAGTAAGTAGACAAATGTACTTTCCTAATTGCTTTCTAGATCAATGATAGCAAACTCAGTACCACCCAATTATTCACTTTGCCCTCGTTTTGCCCTCTCTCTCTCTCTCTCTCTCTGTAGACTTTAGCTTTTTCTTGTCTTGTCAAATGATCTCACTTTGCATCCAACCCTTTTCCGCTAAGGGCAATCCACTTTGATACCCAGTTCTTAAAACTGGTCCTACAGCTGGGGATCTGCCTCCATCACACTTCAATTATCTATAAATTGAAGGCCTAACTATTATGTCCTGTTTTCTTTGTTTTTTCCTCTCTCTTTATAGCGAGCTATCGAAGCTTCGAGAATTACATGAAGGTAAATCCGTGAATAAACCGAGAGAGTTGAAGTAAAAATATAAGATAATAACTCTAAAATTGCCGAGGGAAATTAAGGGAAAAGGGTGGTTGGTGGGTCATTAAAAGGGAAAGAAGAAATTCATGAAGGTTCATGCATGGAGATCTAACTCTAGATTAGGGTTGGATGGAACAGAATTATCTATTATTTCTTTTAGAAGTAAACAGGCTCTGTTTCATGATTGAAGCAACTTTATCTGTACGCACAAAGCTGATTTGGAGATCTCACCACCATTTACATCAATCTATAAGCTTGTGGTGTCTCTGTCTTCTTTTTTGAGCTGCTTTGTCCTTTTCATTCACTTAATCCTCACGCATCTTTTTCATGTTAGCCTCCAAGAAGATGCAAAACTCTTTTGTCCCGAAGAGACATTGTTCTGATAGATGAATTTTCTGATGGGTTTGCTAGTAAATTATGAAGATGAACCAGGAATTGTTTTAGCAATTTGATCAGCTCCTTCATACTAGAGTTTATGCAAGCAGAGCAGTGCAAAAAGTAAAAGTAAGAAGCTATGTCTTAGATCAGTATCTGAAACTGTGGTGCCACCATTCACTTGGCAAATGTTGTACTTGAAGAATATAAGCTTCGGCTTGCATCCGCTGCGATTTCACTCGATGCTGAAGAAGGTCGCCATAGTTTTGCATGTTACTTTCGCATTTAACATATGTGGATCACTGAATTTAAACCACGAAATGATCTGCCCTTGTCAACACAAGCTGTCAATCAATTCGAATGAGCTGCGTTACTCGCAAAAGGTGGCTGACTAATCACTAATTACCGCGATTTCAGATAGAACTTCCTTTTCGGTAAATATCGATGGAAATGAGGGGCATTTTGAGAAGCCTGTGTCATTGAAAAAAGAAACTTTCACGTTTGGTGATCATAACTTCAGAAGCAACTGGTTTTCGCTAAAAATAGATGGAAATAGAACAGTAGCAGCAGAAGTAGCAAAAGTTTCATCCATGTCAACCAATGAAATCACCATCTTTCTCTTGCTCATCTTCCTCTTCCCATCCACCTCAGCCTTGAATCAGGAAGGTCTCTCTCTGCTCTCGTGGCTCTCAACCTTCAATTCATCGCCCTCTGCCGCTTTTTTCTCTTCATGGAACTTCAACCATCAGAATCCATGCAGATGGGACTACATCAAATGCTCCGACGACGGGTTCGTCTCAGAAATAGCTATCACATCCGTCTATATTCCAACCCCCTTCCCCGCACAAGTTCTCAACTTTAACCGCCTCACGTCCCTCGTCATCTCTGGCGCAAACCTCACCGGTGAAATCCCTCTTTCCATAGGGAACTTGACAGGACTAGTCAGCTTGGACCTCAGTTTCAATCACCTCAGAGGAAAAATCCCTACTGAGGTCGGTAAATTGTCTGAACTTCGGCTGTTGTCATTGAATTCGAATTCCTTGAGTGGCGAGATTCCTAGAGAAATATGCAACTGTTCAAGGCTTTGGCAAATTGAACTCGTTGATAATCAGTTGTCTGGCAGAATTCCAGCAGAAATAGGCGAATTGCGGTATTTAGAAATTTTTCGGGCCGGTGGGAATGCAGGCATTAGTGGAGAGATCCCAATGCAGATATCAAGCTGCAAAGAGCTAGCACTCCTGGGCCTCGCGGATACAGGAATTTCAGGGCAGATTCCAGCTAGTTTAGGCGAGCTGAAGAACCTGAAGACGCTTTCAGTCTACACGGCAAATCTCACCGGCAAGATTCCGCCCAGCATCGGCAACTGCTCAGCCTTGGAGAATCTGTTTCTCTATCAAAACCAGATTTCTGGCACCATTCCTGATGAATTGGGCCGGCTCAAGAACCTCAGAAGAGTGTTGCTGTGGCAGAACAACTTAGGCGGCAGGATTCCCGACACTCTCGGGAACTGTGCTCAGTTACTCGTCATCGATTTCTCAGTGAATTCTCTTAGCGGCCAGATTCCTCCGTCGCTGGAGAACTTAGTCACGCTCGAGGAACTTCTACTATCCCAAAATAACATTTCAGGGGAAATATCGCCCCTCATTGGCAGCTTGTCGAATCTGAAGCAGCTAGAATTGGATAATAACAGGTTCTCTGGCGAGATTCCGGCTACTGTTGGGCAACTGAAGAAGCTCACTCTCTTTTTCGCTTGGCAGAATAATCTCCATGGCAGAATACCGGGCGAGCTTGCCAACTGTAAGAAGCTTCAAGCATTGGACCTTTCCCATAATCGCCTCACTGGGTCAATCCCGGAGTCTCTGTTCAGTCTCAACAACTTATTCCAATTGTTGCTAATCTCCAATGACTTGGACGGTGAGATCCCGCCTAACATAGGAGACTGTGCTAGCTTGGCTCGCTTGCGTCTCGGATCAAACCGGCTCAGTGGTAAAATCCCGCTGGAGATTGGGCTCCTCTACAATCTGACCTTTCTTGAACTCTCGGAGAATCATTTCAGTGGGTGGATCCCCCCGGAAATCGGCAACTGCACTCAGCTGGAAATGGTTGATTTGCATGGAAACAATCTCGAAGGCATGATCCCAACAACTTTCGAGGCCCTCACAGGCCTCAATGTGCTAGATATTTCTGCGAATAACATACAAGGGACAATCCCTGAGAACTTGGGCAAGCTCAAATCTCTGAATAAGCTAATATTGAGCAGTAACAAGATCAGAGGTCTCATTCCGCGGTCATTGGGACAATGCATGGATCTTCAGCTATTCGATTTAAGCTGCAATAGGATAACAGGGTCAATTCCACCTGAGATTGGTCATTTGCAAGGATTGGATATTTTGCTGAACTTGAGTAGGAATTCTCTATCAGGACCAATCCCAGAAAGCTTTGCAAATCTATCCAAGCTTGCCAATTTGGATATCTCGCACAATGCGTTGACAGGAAGTCTTGGAGTGCTCGGGAATCTTAACAATCTGGTGTCTCTGGACGTCTCGTACAACAATTTTTCCGGCCTTCTTCCCGATACTAAGCTATTTCAAGATCTGCCTCCAACTGCTTATGCTGGCAACCCAGAGCTCTGCCTTTACAAAGATAACTGCCGCCTGCGCCGGAGCATTCGTGCCTCAAAATCCACAAGAAACCTTGTCATTTGCGTTCTTCTAAGCATCATAATGACGATGGCAATCATCACTGTCGGGACAATTCTATTCATCAAAATTTATGGAGGCGCGTTCAGGGAAAATGATGTCGAGAACGATCTGCAATGGACTTTTACCCCCTTTCAGAAGCTTAACTTCTCCGTGAATGATATCCTTACACAACTGTCGGATTCTAACATCATAGGGAAGGGTTGTTCGGGAATGGTTTACAGAGTAGAAACTCCAGCGGACCAGGTTATCGCTGTGAAGAAGCTCTGGCCATTGAAAAATGAGGAGATTCCTGAAAGAGACTTGTTTTCTGCAGAAGTACGGGCCCTAGGATCAATAAGGCACAAGAACATACTGAGGCTCTTGGGTTGCTGTGACAACGGGAAGACGAGGTTGCTCTTGTTCGATTACATCAGCAACGGAAACTTGGGCGAGCTGCTTCACGAGAAGAGGCAGTTCTTGGATTGGGACGCGAGATACAAGATCATATTGGGAGCAGCGCACGGTTTGGCCTATCTTCACCATGATTGCATCCCTCCCATAGTTCATCGAGACATCAAGTCGAACAACATTCTGGTGGGACCACAGTTCGAAGCATATCTCTCGGATTTCGGCCTAGCGAAGCTAGTCAGTTCTTCAGATTGTTCAATGACCGCCAACACCATTGCTGGCTCGTATGGGTACATGGCTCCTGGTAAGTTGGACCATGTCACACGCGTTCTTCACTAGTCTGTCTGACTTCCGTCCTGATTGTTTTCCATTAGTTAAGGTTATTGTTATAGCAGTTAGCAACTTCAATATAGAAATCCTCTAAAAGTTGCATATTTTAGAAATACTAACTCTAGTCAAGAGATTACACTTGCGCCTTCGTAACTTATAGTAGTGGATGACATATTGCAGAATACGGTTACAGCTT
The DNA here is from genome assembly GCA_029784005.1 of Lenwebbia sp. NSW1173648. NCBI lineage: Eukaryota > Viridiplantae > Streptophyta > Magnoliopsida > Myrtales > Myrtaceae > Lenwebbia > Lenwebbia sp. NSW1173648. Next base: position 22,961,936 of record JARCGZ010000009.1, on the reverse strand, counting down.
GAAGATCACAGTGAAGAGTGATGTGTACAGCTTCGGCATAGTTCTCCTAGAAATTCTGACCGCGAAGCAACCAATCGACAAAGGGATTCCTGAAAATATGCACATTGCTGCGTGGGTGAACAGAGAACTCCGAGTAAGGAAAAGCGAGTTCACGTCCATCCTCGACCCGCAACTGGTATTGAGTTCAGGTACACAAGTTCAGGAGATGGTACAGGTTCTTGGGGTGTCGCTCCTGTGCGTGAACCCGCACCCGGAGGATCGGCCCGCCATGAAAGACGTAGTGGCCATGCTCAAGGAGATCAAGCACGAAAACGAGGATCATGAGAAGCCGAGCAAAGCTTTCGTGAGCAACCCGAAAGCAGCTGTTCGCTGTTCCAGTTTCTCTAGATCATCTGAACCTCTCATCGGATCAACTTCCTAGGCATAGGAGGACCTCAAGTTCCAGATCTGTGGTTCTTGTTCCCTTAAAAAAATGACCTATTCATTGTATAGATTGATGTGTATAACACAAACCAAAATTCATTTGGCTTCCTCTTAAGGTGAGGACATTGCACGTGCCTCATCTGTAGCTTACTTGAGTATTTGACGTTGAGCAACTGAATTGACCATCTATGTTATACCAAGTGATCAAAGTAAACGGTTTCTGAGACAGGATATGTATGCTTTTCACCAAAGTATATGATCATCACGTCCAGTTGAAGCCATGCTGGAACGATCATATGAAATGAGCTCTGGTTTCATTCCTGCAAAACGCCAGCTTCATCGTTACAAGGTATCATGGACTGAACATATACAATTAGATTAAGAAATAAATATAGAGGGCAGAGTCGAAGAAAATGTGACGAAAGAAGTGCAATGCTAGTAAGTGTACCTTCAATTCTAAGCACACTACTGTTAAAGCCAAGAGCTCCGAATTCCAAACTTTCTGTCTAAGAGCACTTGGTGTTAACTCGGTAGAAATAAAGATGAATCGGGATTCAAAATGCTCCCGTTTTCGTCTACTAAATGCATAGTTACCCACCCGAAAATCTGCTTGTCAAAGCTTATCTACTGTTAGAAGTAGAAAATCCTTTCTATTCGGATGTCTAGTTAGTTAATTACATGCCATTTTTCTGGGAGCCCTACTATGAAACTAACCATCCTATCAAGCTGAAAATTCTTTCCTTTTCCACCTTAGCTCTCAAAGTATAAGCAGCTATCGCATCTCATGATTAAAAAAGTAAGATAATAAAACTCAATATTATGTTTGAAATTTATAGCGGTCATTTTGCAAATTGCCAAACATCAAAATAGAAAAAATTCAATCAGTCCCACAATTACAAGACGACAAGATGCTAGTTGCACGAAGAGAACCAAAAGCATGACAAAATGGAGACCCAAAAGGTACCCCATCCTTACAAGCTTACCACTGTCTATTTCAATAAAGTTGGAGAGATTTTATTGAAATAGTGAATGATTGGAAGCACCCGTAAATGAGATATGTGACTAGAGACGAAGCATCATCCAACTTCCAGAAGCATGGAGGACAAATTGCTTAAGCTTTCCATTCTTATCGCTAGTGTGATCGTTCTGCTAAAGAAATTGTGAGATTTGACCATGTTTGCCAACTTTGCAGCATGAACTACTCACAATCAGATATTTCTTGTGGTCACAAAGCACATCCACCACAGTTTTAATATCAAACTATATAAATGACATGAAACCAGCACACTACAAAGTCACATCATGCTTCACAGCTTTCCAAGAGCAGATTTTTGTCCATCATCATCGGTGTCTAAGTTCACCCAGTACATCCCTTGCTACGATGCTGCTCACTTTCTGATATTTCGCCGCAATGATAACACTAGATTACTCAAGCAATACCTGACAACGCTCTGAACCAATGTATGGCCTTTTAAATGGAGCTCGACTCTTTCCGGGTATGTTTATCTTTCTAAGAAGTCTCGCATGGATGACTTCTTTCTGAGAGCACAGGTACACAAACTGACTAGCGGCTTCATGGAAGACATAAGCCAGAATAAAGCTATCTTGGACAGCAATAGGAAACCTACCTAGGTCTCTTTTCCCAAGTGCAATGGCATTTGTCATGGGACGACAGTCTCTTTTCAGATAACTTCAAGGGAAGTGACTTACTTTAAAGGCTAAATTTTTCTATATTGATGCCCTAAAAGCCCATCACATAGTATCATTCCATTTTCCTAGGACAAAAACGTTGAAAAAGGCAACCCACTTTGTCACCTGGAAGAATGACATGAATATTTGGCAAGGGATAGCAGTTAGCCCATTCATTGAATTGTTACTATGACCATTGGCATTCAAGCAATTTATTGCTGAGAAACTAAGAACCGTACATTGTGACAATTCTCTCTTAGCAGCTTCTCTACTATCTGTACAGAGATAATTAAGGCAAGTTACAGGATACACGTGAGCCCAAATATACATGCCAACACTGTAAGACCTCAAGCTTGAATTTTGGTTTTCAATTTCTCAATGAACCTTAAGGAACCTGCAATACGTCAGAATATATAATCAAGACAAGAAGGAATTGCAACAGATAAACAGTTAGTTTAGGAGTTCATGTCTATCATACGCTGTTAATATACTTACAGGAATAGTGACTTCACAGTCCACTATGATAACTTGAGTGGAAGTGCACGAGTGTGGATTACACTTTCACCTCCGGATGCCACTTTATGCTGCATCCAACACTTTCAACAGAACAAATAGCAATAAGCAAGTCAAATCAAATGGTGAGTGGATTTAGGAATGTGTGTGTGCATGCTGATCAGGGGTATGTGATCTTGTGGTTTTACCTAGGTTTTTGTGCCAATGATAAAGGTTGTCCACTGAGAACGCAGTCTATGGCTAGGCTTAAATCCCTAGGCAGAGAAAGATAATGCATATTAAACCGACAGAATAGAGAAGGAGTGGTGAGAAGTTTAGCTTATCAAGAAACTGGTGAACCGCAACAGACAGACCTTCCAGTAACAGGCACATTATTACTTGGTCGAGAGTCATCAAACTGGCCATGGTATACTAGCTCAAATGGCCTCCGCCCATCCTGTTACATGACAACAAAAACTAAGACGAATAACAGACTTTCGCTTAATTTTGCTCAAAATAATGCCCAACTAGAGAGACACACAGGACAGGTCACCTTTTTGAATAAATAGAACTCTGGTGTGCAAACAGCTCCAAAATCACGTGCTGCATCCTGGCTCTGCAATTTGATCATTCAAACATAAGTGCTTGCAAAATTTTAGTCATATGCAAAATCTGATGATTTCTTTATATATTTGTTGCCTTATATATTGTACAATATTTGAGGTCAAGACTATATGACCGTAAAATTGTGTTACAGCACAGAAACGGAAGTTCAACAGCTAAAGTATCTCAAAGCACAAGGGACAAAAGTATCATAACAAACAAAGGAGCTGAATAAGCATTGATTATATTTAGCCACTTAAAAAATCCCTCAAACTTGAGTCCATCCTCACCAAGGACGCACACGAGGAACCAAGATGTACACCTCGTGGATATCCATGTACCATAGAAGAAAAGCCTAAACAGGCGGAGACAAGTTCGACTCATGTGAAACGATCACCGAGCCCACCCAGGTAGTAATTCTAACAGAAAAATTGTCCAAAAAGTCCTAAACCTATTGTAGTTTTGTCAATTCAGTCCTAAACCATTTAATTTTGCCAATTCAGTCCTAAACCTTTTCACGTTTTGTCAATTGAGTCAATCCGGCCAATTTTGGCCGGAAATCGCTGACGTGGACGTCGGCCATCTTATGTGGCACAGCTAGTGCTGACGTGGACAATTTTTTATAATATTATAATATTTGTTCGAATTTAAAAAGAAAAAACAAATAAATAAATTGATAATTGGAAAAAATTATTAGAATACTATTAAAAATTTCCACGTCAGTGCTGGCCATGCCACGTAGAACAACCGGCATCCACATCAGCGTTTTCTAACCAAAATTGGCCGGATTGACTCCATTGACAAAACATGAAAAAGTTTAGGACTCAATTGACAAAATTAAAAAGTTTAGGACTGAATTGGCAAAAATGCAATAGGTTTAGGACTTTTTGAACAATTTTCCCAAATTTTGACAGAATGCCTATCATATAAAGTCTCCACTGCAAAAAGATGCTGGAATCTAGAGTAACAGGACAGATTAGGATAGAAGACACACATGATTACCAATATTTAAATTTTACATTAAATTTGACATGGCTCTGCGCATGCCTAATCATCTAAATAAATTAATGTGCATGTATATATCGAAGTCTTATCAAATGAATCAAAGATCCACAACAACATTTAGGCTTCTATCAGTGGACAATTACGTATGATTTACTAAGACATATGAAGCAATAGGCATGGACAAATTTCCGACAACAGCTTTAGAAAAAAAAAAAGTATAGTTCCTTGTTGCGTACCTCATCATATAGATATGGAAAGGGATAATTGAATGCTTTAGCTTCTTCGGCCATGAACTCCGGGCCATCCTGTGAAAAGGAAATGCATCGTAGTCAAATCACAAAGAGCACTCATGCAGCTCTAAAATGAATGTAACAATATGCAACAAACCTGTGGGTGAGTAGCTACAGAGTTCGAAGATATCGCAATGACTGCCAGTCCTTTCTACAGCATGCAAAAATAGCGCACATATGGTCAACTCAGTATATCCTCTCAGAACTGGAAACGAAGCATTCTTGTCAATTGGTAGTGTCTACATACCTTCATGTAGAAATTTGTGAGCTTTACAATATCTTTCTTCAAGTGTTTAACAAACGGGCAATGGTTGCATATAAACATAACCTGAATGACAGAGATACAAAGAAAATAAATGCATTGTCAGCATTATTTGTTTGAAAGAGGGAAGCACCCATCCTTGGTAGAGAGGCAGCTGAAAATAACTGTCAAAGTCAGTTACTGAGTTAGTAAGCCATATACTTGCATCTTGTTTATTATCAAGGGATGAGCTTCGTTGACACCATATTTTGTCCAAGAAGCAGCATGGGGGGGGGTGGTCCAACTTTTAGTTTCACTTTTCAGAAGTGTGGAAACGTCTTTTCTACAGTGCCAGGTGCTTCAGAGCCAGACATGCATTAAGACAACCTAGAGTGTTGTTGTATATCATTATAAAAGGCCTGCAACTATGAATTCGATGAGCAGCCTCATCTTATTCATACAACAAGAATCCACAATGAATTTGATGCTATGCTTTACAAATCAACACTTTGCATATGTACTAATCCATTTTTAACCACTTTTTCCCTCCCATATAGCTCTTTCATTTTCAAAGCAGAGTAAACCAAGGCATAAGCTACAGAAGATTACCAAGAATATGCATTTGTTGAACCTTCTTAATTATAACCTTACAAAGTTCCTAAAAAGATGAGGCAACTTAGAACCAGTAAATCCCCATAATGCAGCCCCATCTATTGAGGCTTAGAGCTATTGTAAATTTGTAAGCAACCTTATTCACTCAATAAATTTACTGAAGGAAAAAACAAATCACATAAGGAGGTTATGCTAGCTGCAAAATGTCTTTCGATGACAAATTTTTCTAATAGAAAAGGCGGCTTTGAGGGACTGTTTTTCTGCTTCGGCGGCCGCGCAACTAAAAGACTGAAGCAATCCGCACTCAAAATGTACCTTTCAGATGAAGATGCTACTCAAGAATGAACACAACAAGAGCGCATTGCAAGAGGAACACAAAAAAAACAAAACAACACGATCCCGCACCATAAAATTGACAAAAAAAATCCATTCAGTACGAGGACCCAAGAACAAAAGCCAAAACTTTGAGCTCGTGAGGCAATTGAAAGAGTACCAGCAGAGCAGGGTAAGACTCGAAATCTTCAAGACTCCACATTCTCCCAGTGAGCGGCTCGGGAAGCTGTTTTCACCCCCAAGAAAATCAACAACAAGTGAACCCGATTGAATGTGCTGACATGAGGAAAAGCGAGTAGGTGATGATAGTAGCAGCAGCAGCGCGATGAGGAGAACCTGGAATTGCGGAGCTCTGAAGCCGAGAGAGACTCTCTCGGACTCGGTTCTCGCGGCTCTGGCTGTGAGCTTTCTTGGGGGCACGGCCACGGAGCTTCTGCTCTGGAACATACCCATCTTGAACGGAGCAGAAGGAGCGAGAGAGGAGAGGGATGATAACGAAGTCGCAGTGGGCAATGATAACTTGCGAGGCAGACGAAGAAGATGCGCGCTTGCTAAAGGGACAGTTGCTGCAGTGGCCATGGAAATTCTGTCTTTTCTCCGATACACAAGGAATCGATCGAACAAAGCAGAAAGATGACGAAATAAAAATGTCCCTCTTACGGTACGCTTTGGTAAGAAGAGAAGAATTGAGGAGTTAGGATTTAGGAATTTCTGGCCAAAAATAATTTTTGGACTTCGTAGGACGAAATTTGCAAATTAGGGGAAGGAACGATTTTGGTTCAATTTGACACAAGACTCAGATTTTGATTTTTGGGGATTTTGAAGCAAGTGAAACCGTGCATTTAACCTTAAGATCCAATTATAAAACTTATGAATAAGTTCACTGAAAGTCATAAAACTTATCACGAAAGTGTAAATGAATTTTAAAATTTTTTAAAAAGTTGAAATCGAGCCCTAAAACTTAACCCGAAACTACATTCGAGGCCTAAAACTTTCAAAAAGTGCAATGAAATCCTAAAATTTGTCACAAAAGTGCAATCGAGTCTTAAATTTTTCAAAAAATGTAATTAATTAAAGGACTTGATTGGACTAATATGACAAGTTTAAAGATTTGAAGATTATATCTAAATTTATAAGTAATTTGAAAATGATGTAATAGCGATTTAGGGAAGTTATCGAAACAAACTTAATCACAATCATCGAGTTTTATTTAATTAACAACGCTCATTAAACAAACTTTTGCGCTCTAAATCTCTTCCCAATCTTTTTAAACGACACAACTTTCTGTAAATATTTAGGCTCATAAAAAACTCTAGAAGAAGAAGTTAAAGAGACTCTTTTTTCTCTTTCTTTTTTCTTAATTGGTGCCTGAGGAGAAATTCTTTCCTATTTATGTTTGTAAATTTCCAATTCTCTTTCAGTATCAGAAAGATTATATATGAGGATTCTTTTTCTCTCTTTTTGGTTTACCACACGTGGCTCTAAGTTCATCTCAATAAAAGACATAAGCGTTGTTGGGTGGGCTTTATGTACAGAAGAGAGATTAAGAGGTCCCAAAGACTTATACTGAATGGGCTTATGATCTAGAATTCGAAGCATGATGTCAAGAAAACAATGCGCGTTTTCGTATCAAATGATAGAACCTCATATCGGACCTACGTTCAATAAATCCGGGGCCCAAGAAAAATACGTTCTTTTAGACTCGTCCTGATCATTCAAACCGATGCGATCCGTGGTCAGGTCTACTTCAAAGCGGGGGTAAAAAGATATTATCCTTTCTCGTATGGTACTCGATGGTCCTCTCCGGCCACACGCCACTGAGGCTTTGCGACATTATTCCTCTTTCTTTTTCCCTCGATTGACGTTGCTTTCATGAATGTCTAAAGCTACATGTCCACGTCCAAAAAAGGAAGAAAGGAAAATTCACTATGGAAAATAATGACATTTCTCGATAAGTTCGCTCCATTGGGCCTTTGCTCAAAAAAGAGTATCAGTCTTTGCCCTAGAGAGAGAGGCCACACCTTCTTCTTCTTTTTCTCAAAGAGTATCATCCTTCATTCCAATGGCAGTCCTAAGTAGGACCCTCGATCTCTCTCTCTCTCTCGAGAGAGAGATCATGAGGCTTTCAAATCTGCAACAGGCGCTATTATATTCCTCAAACCCTTTTTTCCTCTGTTCTTTCTTTTCACCATGAAGCCAACATTATCATTAAAATAATCATTGTTCCCATCTCAATTATTACTCTTGAATGCAATGTGGACCCATCTGAATTTACTTTTACTTTTCATCCTCGTCTAGTGGCTGATTTTGTTTTAGCGGCGATCAATCGCATCACGTCAGTGGTTTCTAATTAAAATTGATCGAATAAACTGAATTGGCACAAATATCAAAAAGTTGAGGATTCAATTGTAAAAAAGAAAAAAGTTTATGACTCGATTTATGATGATTTTTTCGAACTCGGCAAATATTTAAAGATGGGTACATTTCTCACTCCATCATGTCCATATTATATGATGGCAAACAATAGGTCCATATAACGAATACATCATTCAACACGTACCCAGATACTATTATAGTTGAAGCTCCCTTCTATCATTCGATTTTAGAATCCAAACCCCTGAACACGGACTTGCTCTGGGTTGATTGTTTCTTGCTAGGAACCAGTAATCTCACTCGATGAGGATAGGCACGAACCATATATAATAGCAGGCTCTCTCTCTCTCTCTCTCTCTCTCTCAGAAACTAAACGTCAGAGGGTGGGGATAGCTCCAAGGTCAGATTTAACGTCATTATCAATGATGGATTAGAAAAAATGGAAACTTGTTCAGACCCCAGACAACTATTTTGCTAAATGCAAAGCCTTTGATAAGCCAGGCCGTCATTTTGTGCATAAAAAAGTCTAACACATCTCTCTCAGCCTCTGTCTCTCTCTCGCTCTCGCTAGCCGAAGATACTCCGTCTCGAGATGCAAGTACGAAAAGAACGAGAAGAAGAAGAAGAAGAAGAAGAAGAAGAGGATGCAGAGGTTGGTATCAAGAGAAGGAGAAAGATGGAGAGAGGGTCAGAGATTAAGTCCGCCATTGAAGAGGTCGCTCTGATGGTCAAGCTCAAACCAGTCGTGACCAGAGCTAGAAATGGCGATGAAAAAGACGAACCGCATGATGATGCCTTCCATGTACCAACAAGGCCTTTTCTTTCTCTCTGCAGCTTAGTCGTTGAAGTTCTTGGTAAGCCGAATTTCTCATTTTCTTGCTTTGATAGGCTTTTGGCAAATCATCAGTCAACTCGATCTTTTCCGGTTGCTCTGTGATTTTGCAGATAAGGTTGGCCCAACAATGGCGGTTCTGAGATTAGACATCCATCAAAATGTTCAGGTAAATGAACAACGACCGCATAGAAAGTTCTGGATTTTTTTTTTTTGTCTTCGTTCTTGTTTTTGGCTTTCTTGTTTGCTATGCCTTGGAAACTCTTCCTTCTTGGACAAAGTACTGTCCAGTGTCCAGTGTCCAGAACGTGGACGCCTCAGGCTTTGACTTTTTTATTTTTGCCATTGGACAAAAGTACCCCTCATGTGCATTTTTCAAATGGTCTATGGCTTCATGATGTGTCCTCTTTTGTCATTTTGGCCCCTCAAACTCAAGGGTGACATTGTCTAGCTGAGAATATTTATCAGTTTTCTGATCTCAACGCTGGTTTGGTTCATGCCTTCATGGGGGGTGTGGCCAGGAAACTTCTCCTTCTGTCACTATTCTGTGTTCTCTTCCACAAACAAAAGAAAATGAACATAAGATTCACCTAGTTCGGTTGTCCGTTTCGGTTTGTAGCAAGTGGAGTTGTTCAAAGAATCCGACCCACCGAAGTATTCGAATTTGGTTGAGATGATAAAGAAAGAGGCGGGTGAAGGCACTGCAAGAAAGAGTAACAGCTGCAGCAGAGCAATAGTTTGGCTTACTAGGTAAGTAAATCCGATCTTGCCCTACTCTTTGGTTACTCAAACCACTTAGGCCGACTCTTGACGACTTCGTCTTATGGACCAAACATAGTCCATGTGATGTTCCAACTCGATCTGTATCAGTAGATATGCTCAACACTAACAGCATGTAGCAGTCCCAATTTCGTAACTCGCAAATTAATAGGATGGTTTTGGTATAACTAAGAAGCAGTTACTGCCTAACGAGACGAAGAGCCTCGGCTTAAAAATTATTGAAATTTGTTCATTTACACAATATCCATTGATTTACAATGGTATTGCGACGGTAGAAAGCACTAATTCCTTGATGTTGTCGAAGCTTCTCAACTTCCAAGTAACAAGTGGTTGTTTTACACCAGATCCATGGACTTGATGGTGGCCTTATTACAAAGGTTAGCTAAGGATCCTGGACAGAAGATGGAACAAGCAGTGGAGGAGTCCTATAATGTCACCTTAAAACCATGGCATGGATGGATTTCCTCGGCCGCCTTCAAAGTAATATCGATCCCCTGATCATCTGTTGTTTCGCTTTTTTATTATTCTTGGTTAATCAGTCATAGTTTCTGAGTTCGTGTAACCTTTTAATCTTGATCGTGTTATACGGTACGATTGGACAGGATCTATCATGTTGGTCGTCGCTAAATAAACCTTGTGGTTATTTACGCTATGCTCTTAATGAAGTAATTTCCACCAAATTCTTATCAGAATATCAGTATTGATACAAGTTTCTACAGGTTGCCCTTCAACTGATGCCCGAAACAAAAACATTCATCAACCTCCTCAAGACAAAAGATGAAAGCTACGAAAACTTCAAAGAGGACACGCAGACCTTAATTTCGTTAATCTCTCCCGTCCTGGAAGAGATCCACAGTATCCTGGTAACCTCATCTCATCAAATTTCCCACTGGATTTAACTCTTTTAACAAATTTACTCAATTTTGTTAATCTCTCTGACATATTGCAGAAACTTTATGGCCTGGATAGGTTGAAATCTAAATAAGGAGATCGGACAAGGGCCTCCAGACTTGTACAGTTGCTGCTAGTCATGAAGTTTTGAACTTTATTTTTCGTGTTTTTCATTTTTACCTCCTGGCATCATCGCCTGCTCTTGTAATCACATCCATGTGTCGTTAGCTTCTTGAGCAGAGTTGGCTTGGGCTCTGAAAGAGCTGAACTTGTGAAAGGTACAAGAAACTTTGTGTACAGTCCTGTTACTTGCTCCAAAAGTTACAGATATACAGAGAGTGCAGTTTCCGTCAATATTTCGACTGTCTTGTCCGATTTAATTGACTCTGAACGATAATGTTATCTACTTACTGCACAAGTTTCGTGTGTATTATCACACAACCACCGGTTTCAAATCCAGTTGAAGCTAGAACTATTCCACCCCTCATAGATACTTCATTTTTGCTCCATTTGGCAACTGTAAAATGGTGAAACACAGCAGAGTTTCCGGAGGCATTTCTTCAAAACATTTAGGTCCAAGTTCAAAAGTTAACATGTTGGAAAGACCTAATTTACATGAAGCTCATTATTTATGCAAATCACATTCACAGGATCTCAGCAATAAGTCAGAACCAGTTTATGAGTCTCCTCTCTCATCCTTGACTTCCCTTGAAAGTTAGTGCTATTCTGTATCATTCCCAATGAAGTCAAGTAGTCGGATGGATTTTTTCGAAAATCCCCGTCTGATCTATTCCCAAGTTGATGCCACTTGAGTCCGCGGGATGGCGAGGAGGATCGTGATGTGCAATAAGTGCCGCGACCAGACCTGCGTTGCTCACGATGCTCAGCTCGGTGAACCACGGTTTGTCCCTTTCATCTATGAAATGATCAAACCGGTCCGGTCCACCCACCATGGCTCCCAAAAGAACATTCGGGTTGGGGTCTTGGGAGTGCAGCCATCTGTCTCCCTCGCTGCACGAGTACTTCCGACCATCCCACGGGATCGATGCGCTCCTGTGATGAACTTGCAACGGGTACTGGCCTCCGAAGCCAACCATGTAGCTCATTTTCATTGGATTATCTCCCAGGATATAATCAATCTAACAAAAATAACAGTATATTATCAGACAGAGGCTTGGTGATGATTGTTTAACATTCAAACAGGAAAATATTATGGCCCACTTAAGCGAAATAAAAATTCATGAGGGCGAGCATGGAAGAAACCATTGCATCAAGATTCCCCTGACACCGTTGTTTTCTTTAAACTTTTCAGGCCTAGTTCATAGTTGACTGTGTTTTAAGTGGACAGCTGCACCGACTAGTTTAGACTCAGTCGAGTGCACAGCACAGCCAACCGTTGCTGAGGTCAAGCCCAACTGGAGACCGCCCATCAACAGATCTTGATATTTACGATGAACACAGCTAGTGAATTTTTCACTTTGCTCAGTGGGCTCAATGCATTCTTAAGTTATGTGATGGCTAAGCTGACCTGAGAAGAAGAGAAGCTCTGCAACATCTGGACTGAGAATGCCTGGTCACGGCACGCCCCTCCCGTCCTGCGGAGAAGATTGAGGTAGTCACTATACAGCTTACTGATAAATGCCGCCGTCGCTGCATATTGCAGTGGCGACCCAGAATCAGGTTTCAAGAGTATCAATCCACCTGTTTAAGAAACTGAGAGAAATTAGAAAAATTTAGGGTCACAAACTAGATAACTTTACAGAATTTATCCACTTACTTAATGCGAATTGATAAACAGATAGACATGACAATTTGCCTAGAGCATCTGCATCAATTAACAGCAAACTCATGAACCTTTACCCTGTGTCTTGTTGAAGCTTTGATCCGATAAGTATGAGCAGAGGACTGACTCGGTCACGTTTGCTGATGATGCAAAAGAATCTTCGTAAGGGTAGCCAAGATCGCGGAAATATAGAATTCGCGCAAGCAATACCTATAAGAACATGTCCAGGGCTTAATTCCCAATTTTCGTCCACAATTACATAAACACCAAATCAACCTTCGCATCGAAAAGAGTTGTTTGTTTCCCAAGACTCACCGCGCTGCCGAGGAGCTTGTTGTTCCAATAGAACACCCCTCTCTCGCTAGTCCTTTCCTCTTGCAAGGCCGAACTGAAATTGCGAGTAGCGTATTCGAGATAGGTCGCATTCCCGGTAGCAAGGAACAACCAAGTCCCTCCCCACACCAAATCATCTTTGAAGCTTGTTGAATTGTAAAACATTCTGGCGTCCCCTCCGCACTCATCAACCGCGGTGTAGGTCCCTTGTTTCATCGGATCTTCTTTAATTGCAAGCTCAAACAAAGTTTCTGCCGCTGCTGTTAATTGTATCGCATAGTCCTTTTCATCTTTGAACACTAAAGATGCCGCCGATAATCCTGCAACTACTTCCCCTGCTAAATCCGAAGCCGCAATGTCACAAGATGAAACGGGTCTCCCATAGCTCATGTCTTCGGGTCTTTGCCAGCAACTTGTGTCATTATCCCCACCCTCAGTATCATTCTGAGCACCTCCAACCTATAAAGAAAGATGAACAACATTTCGACTGAGTTCCACGGATGAGAGTAAGGATTACGGAGGGAAAGTGCTCAAATCTTGCCTGAGAATACAAGATGGGATCCGAAGTCGCATTTGGAGGAATAAAGAGCTTCAACAAGTAATCACTGCCCCATCTGATAATGTCTCTCGCATGATCTAGCTCACCGATACCGGCGTACTTTTCGTGATATTCTAGCACGCTCCAACTCAATAAGGTGACCGTGTACGCAGTTGGGAAGCTGAACTTTATATTGTTCCCGGAGTCATAAAATCCGCCTAAAAGGCCAGCCTGCGTGGCGTTCCCGTCTTGCAATCCCGAATCTCCTCGATATTTCACCGGACTGGTCTTTGGGTAATACCCAGCTGCAAAAGACAAACTTCAATGTGATTCAGGAAGAAGAAAGAATCACATTGGTTTATATTAAAAATGTAAAAAGATGAAAACAATATGTAAGCTGGTGCAATGAGAATCATTACACTTTTGAGCATCAAAGAATGTAAGTGCCTGGTTCACTGCAAGAGTGAGATTGTTAGAGGGCCCGTGATGCTTATGCTTCCGCGGAAGAAAGAGAACCAGTAGAACAAGCGCAAGAACAACGAGTACTATTAAGATGGCGATGTAGAGAACACGCTTGAAGTGTTTCTTATCTGTGATAACGAGATCATAGTCGTAGGACTTTGAGAATCTGGAGGGGATGGATTCATAACCATTGGTTTGCGACTGAGGAAAAAGGTTGTAGCTGAGTTCTATGGAATTCCACCTGCTATCAGATGGCAGAATCCGCCCCGCCGACGTGTGAACGAACCTTACAGAACTCACGTCCGCATCCACTGCAGAATTATGTGAAGGCGAACCGATGGAGTAGTCTGACCTGGGCATAGTTAAAAAGATCGAGGTCCGAGAGTATGCTTCTTGATATGAGGAAGGGAGAGGATTGTGCTTTAAGATGAGAATTTCTTTTAAAAAGAACAAATTACAGATTTTGTGCATAAAAGTCCTGCTGGCTGATTTGTTAAGAGTGTAACATCTCTTTCTTGTGATCACCTATACTTCTATATCACGCATTTGTTGTGCTCTTGTTTCTTCGGCATCCAAAGAAAGCTCATTTTGCATTGTATTGCGAAAACAGATCAAACGTTCAGGAGGAATTTGTCACTTGGACATATTCCAAGATGCTTCTCTCTTTAGAGCGGATCAGGAGTAACGAGTTGATGATTCCAAGGAAGGAAATTGCACACTTTGTCTCTGCCGGCCTTGTCACAAACGGTCTTGCAGAAAGAAGACAGCTTCCCTTTGGTTGCAACTACTAGATCTGTCCCTTTCGAACTTCCTTCCACGGCTATCGGGAAGTCGATGTTAATTGTCAGCTTTAAGCAAGCAAACAAGTATACATACAAAATATGCATGGGAAATGACAATGAAGGGCAGGCTACAGTATAGAAATGAGAAGTGATACTATGGTCCTTGATTGCGGGCGATAGATACCATGCCAAGATTTATCAATTAGGATGTTACTCAAAATGGAACTGTGTGAATCTTTCTGCTAAAACCTGGCTAACTCCAAATGAATGAGCATCTGGTCCGGCCTATGACCGCCCCTAGTAGGCCTAGGCCCAGCCATTCTTGCTCTAGGTTGATCCTCTGATAAATCTGCTCGGCCGATATTCAGGAACAGGGAATTTATTGGGCACAGTTAATTCCCAGTTCTGGCCTTGGAACTGTCCCAGCTTCAACTCCAAACCCAGGAATCATATTGGCTGAAAGAGTTCTTGGATTGAGTCAGAAATCAATCACTTATCCAGAATACCGGAACGGGCCACCAACTTTAAATTTTTAATCGCTTTCAATGGGGGCTCATGATAAGGGTTTTTTAGCAGCCCAAATTTGACAATCCATAGTTTCGGCTAGTCAACGGGTTACGAGATTCAGAGCTAGCTAAGGTGATTATCCGGACTCGTTCAGTCCAGAACCAGACTGGTGGCAATGTGATTTTCTTGCAAATAAATACCAAACGTTTTAATTCACATATTATAGTACTTGAAGAGTACAACCTCAAACTGCACAGGTCATCACCACACACATGGACATTCTGCGCGCATCCGTTGTGCATCTAAGCCTTCCATCAGTTTGGTTTTGGATCCTACGTATAAGTAACAAAGTGCGCGGAAATTGTTTTACTCCAAGCATTATTGTTATGATGACAATGACAGAGACAATAATACATTGTCTGAAACAAGAAGCAAAACCATCAGAAACAACAACTTTCCGCTTAATTGTATCATTCTACTAGTTTTTTGTCAGGAAAGGGCAGTTTGAACCAGCCTCTTCAACAGCATTACTATTTGTTATTGCCCCGCCCTTCATTAGACCTCCGAGCAGCTCTCCACGGTCATAGAAGAACTCCACCTTCACAACTTTCTCCTGGTCGTCCAACTGTTTTACATGGAAAAGAAAATAGCAAAATGAACAGGTGTGTGAATGAAGAGTTCGGCTCCTGAACTATTAACAACACAATTGGTAAAAGATGCAAATATCTAGGGGTACCTGAAAAACAGCCATTCCGTACAACTCCACCATGTCCCCGGTTGGGGCATGCCCCTTGAAAGGGCCCTCCATGAAGCCCCAGTGCCGGAACTTGTACACGATCACCGGCGGCCCTGAGTAGACCTGGAGGACCTCCAGGGCGAACCCACGCGGGAACGCCGTCGTGAAGGCATGGTGGGCCGAGTCCACAGTCTCCTCGGCCGGGTTGTAGCACCGGTACTTCTCGGGCAGCGAGGTCTGGAGGAGGGAGTTGTAGCTCCCACCAAGCTTCCTCTTCTCTTCTAGAGTCAGAGCCTTTCTTCCTAAAATACCAAACATTTTTCCGGGGTTAATCGTTCAACTTGTTTCGATAAGTCCATTTATCGCAAGATAATTGTTTATGCAATTACAAAGCAGCACACCATTGAGGCTGATGGTGTAATGAAGCGGGTCGACAGATTTGTTGTCCAGAAATCTGGTCTTATGGAACATCTCCATCTCCCATGTCTTCACCAGGTTCTGCACTTTCTCCTCAAGAGACCCCGGTGGCCACACCTTTACATGAATGAGTACATTAACTGTGTTAAAAGAGGTGAAATCGAGAGAGCTCGCTCGTATGGAATCGCGACAACTCTTTATCAAAGAGAACAGACCTTGGTCCGGCCTTGTTCGAAGAGAGTGTTGACAGCATCATAGTCGGGAGGGGCACCATATCTCCAGTGAGTGTGCTCTTCTCCTTCTCCACTCAAGTAGGAACGATACTTGTCCTCACAAGTTTCCGAGCTCGCCATCTTTTGCTCTACTTGTACATGGGTACACGTTTTGAAGCACGAGAGAGAGCATATAAATAGGCAAAATTCCAGGCAGTGATAGTTGACAGACCAGACCCCTTTTGTAAGAAAGAAGAAAAGACTGTGGCTTACATTTTGGGATGACTTTTCAACTGACATGTGCCTTCTGGGACATGAATCCGTCCACTCACGAGTGAAGAACATCAGTAGAAATTCGTCATCTTGTGCAGCAGATATCTCTCTCTCTCTCTTTCTCTGTCGCATTTCTTGCTCATTCCTGTATATTGAATTCTCGTACTTTTGGCATGCCACTGTCCATTGTGGTCCATTGTGGTCCTGTTGGTTGCTTCATCTTCATCTTGTCCTGCTCAGTATTAGGATCTTTACGAAGCTTTGATCGGTTTGTACTTGCAAAAGAAAGAATGGACACAACACACTGGACCACACCATACCATTCAAAACTCCATCCCAATCCTTCATCTACGCTTAACTGGGAGAGGGACATCATCGCTTGATCAACAGTCTCAAGTCAACAACTTTGAATATGATTTTAATCTTTTTCTTTATATTATCTTTTCAAACCTTAATATGACTCGCCAACCCCTGAAGTAAAGTGAGACTTTGCCTAGACGCCTTCAAATCGTCTCTCTTCCTAACAACTGATATAGGCTCCCAGATACTTATAAACCCAGTCAAACGAGTAGCACAGAGTCTTCAAAAACATCTCGACCCACAACCCCTCGGATTATTATTATTATTATTATTTTTTTATCCCATCTCTAACTCCCCTCTTTCTAATTTTTGCTCTATCTCTTTACAAATGCGGAAGTCGAACCCCGCGCTTATGATCCTCACCCTCCAATCGCCGCATGCTTATTGGCCACTTGGGTAGTCTGTTTACTCGGTTGCAGATGCACCTAAACCGAGAGAATTACCCAAAAAGTCATAATCCTATTGTTCAATACTAATTTTTTTGTGTGACAATTAGTCCATTTCGTCTGCTGGGGCACACTTGGATATTTTTTTTAATGATATTTTAATATTTTTGAATTATTTTTTTCTTTTTTTCTCTTTCCTTTTTTTTTCCTTTCTTCTTCCTCCAGCCGGTCGCCGGCGAGGTGGACCTCGACCAGCGCCTGCGAGGTCGACCTCACCGGCCCTAACCTCTGGCCGGTCGCCAGCGGCGATTGGCTGGAGGAAGAAGAAAAAGGAAACATTAGATAATAATTCAAAAAAATATTAAGATATTATTAAAAATTATCCACGTCAGCGTCAGCCGAACAAAGTTGATTGAATGGACTGAATTGGCATAAATGCAACAAGTTTAAAATTAAATTAGCATAATTACAATAAATTTATGGCTTTTTTTAGTAATTTTACCCGCCTAAACCTAAAACAACAATCACAGGGAAGAAAAATTTCCCCTTGTCCTTTCATTTCTTGTCCCCCACGAGTACAGGGGGCGTAGGTAATGCCTAAGGTGGTTTCGTACCTGAATGGGACTCCCATTAAGAATGATAATCTTCAAGTGGCACGTGGGGACGAGACAAATTCCGGCCATTCGTCCAACCTGTTTTTTGTTTCTTTTCCGAGGAATAGACCAAAGAGGCGGCTCATACGAGTGGTCGGCTTCGACTGTGATGATTCGTGGTCTGACGCTAACTCGTTTGCCCTGTAATGTTAAGGATGGCGACAAAAATTGGAACAGGGCCTTTCTGTTTGGACTTTCAAAAGTATGTGAGAAACTGCTTCTTTTTCTCCTCTAGAGTTTTCATTTTTATTTGAACTTTGAAAAACAATGAAAATTTATATAATGTGAATTACATATTGTGAGAGTTTCAAGTGCTTAATGTTGAAGAAATAAGTTGTTATAAAGTGCATTTGGCTGCAAAACTAGAAAAAAAAAATCGAAATGGAAAAAAAGTCGCTCCAAACGTACCAATATTGGTCATCTAGATATACCAATCGAAATCTTTTATGTTGCTGACATTATGAGTCTGATATCATCTTTAACGATTCGGTCAATCCATGTGATTTGTAATTAGAAGAGGAGTATTCAAGTGATCATGCCTTTCATGCGTGTTCTCTAGTTGACCGCGGGAAGTGTTATCTCATGCGCTAAGAATGCCTTCGTACATGTGGACATCATCATGGATCGTTAAACCATACGATTTGAGAATTTTCCTCTTTGTTTTTCTCTTTTGGGTGGACAAATAATTTGCTGCTATATGAGCAGGAGAGGCTCAGATTGTTGGTATACATACACCTAGACAAGATGACTTCTCAGAGAAAAACATGGTATGGTATTCTGGTGGAACTTTTCATTGGAAAAGAGACATGAGATGATCATAGAGTTCGAAATAGATGAACAAACAATACATCGAGAGGAGGAAGCAGAGTCTGCTTCTCAGGAAGCAACTACAGGGACGACACATAACATTTTCCCCTGTTTTCATGTTTTGGGTCAACCAGTGTTCCTCATGAAAGGGCAGCTTGTGGCTGAAGCTTCTTCACCAGAACTTCCCGATATGGCTCCTCTCATTAGACCTCCGAGGAGTTCGCCGCGGTCGAAAAAGAACTCCACCTTCACAATCTTCTCATTCTCGTCGAGCTGCGATTTAAAACAAAAGGTGACATAATCGATGTCAGCCCCGAAACAAGGTTTATTTGATTCGAAGTGGCTCTAATCTTCATGCTGCATCCAATATGGATGCTGCACTTGTATTAGTCTTCTCAGAGCTGGTGTATCTGTACCAATGACAGAGAACATTATACGTGACAACGAAAATACACCTCCGATATCCCGATCCCGAAAAATTCGACCATTTCGCCCGTCGGGGCGTGGCCCTTGAAGGGGCCTTCCATGTAACCCCAGTGCCTGAACTTGTAGATGATCACTGGCGGTCCCGAATAAACCTGGAGGACTTCCACCGCGAAGCCGCGCGGGAACGTCGTCGTGAAGGCCACAAGGGCCGAGTTTAAGGTCTCGTCCTCCGGGTTGTAGAACCGCAGCTTCTCCGGCAGCGCAGTCTGCAGGAAGAAGTTGTAGCCCCCTCCAAGCTTGCCCACATCTGCCAAGCTCTGGGCTTTTTTTCCTGAAATCGACAAATCGGAAACTTTCAACTGAGGCTGTGAATATCTACACTCGAATGTATAAGAATTTGGTGGACTTTGATAATTCCATAGAACTAGAATTTGAATGTTTTGGGTACCATTTAGGCTCAAAGTGAGCTTCTTGGGGTCAACTGTTTTGTAGTCGTCTGGGCTTGCCTTGTGGAACATCTCCATTTCCCAAGTCTTCACAAGGTTCTGCACTTTTTCTTCTAAGGAACCGGGCGGCCATATCTTCAAGTCAAAACCATAACAAAAAGAATCGCAAAGCTTTCAAATTGAGCCGAATCCAAATCAGTTGCACATCATAATCATAATGGTTCTTATGCTAATGAGCTCTATATATACGAACCGGTTGCGTAACATGAGGAGGACGGGCGATACGCGCGTGCAGGTGCAGGTACAAACCCTAGTCCGGCCTTCTTCGAACAGCTTGTTGACGACGTCGTAGTTCGGGGGGCCGCCGAATCTCCACCTGGTGTTCTTCTCTCCTTCGCCGTTCAGGAAAGACCGGTACTTGTCTCCCGCCATCCCGTTCCGTTTCACAAGGAGATTGCTAGCAAATGGACCTCCTTATAAATGGGAAACACAAGTAGCTGAGGACAGACGACACGCCAATGCAGTAAAAAACAAGCGAGAATACAAATGAAATTTGGCCTGCCCATGACATGAAGTCAAACCTTGTTTTTTTTTTAAACCAAGTTGGATGATTAGGAACTCGTTCATCTGTAGGAAGAGATCCAAATCTGTATCTGAACTGAAGTAATAAATTTAGGGAGAATCATGGGTAGAATCACATGGATGGCTGCAACGGTGTCCCATTAGAGGACACCCAGATTCTGTTAATTAAGGTTTCACATGCATATATGCTTAAGACTTAAGAGTAATATCTTGGACTTAGATTACTTACTGTCAGTGGCCATCAGAGAGTCACCACCTGGGTAGAATTCATTTTCCCTTAATAGTTGATTTAGGAATAAGAAGCATACATCTAGTCAAGACAGAGTCAGATGTAAACAAAGAAAGCGAAACGGTAAGCAATCACTTCCACCCAACAATTTTCGACGGGTCTAAACATTACATCATTACTTGTCATAATCGAAAACCTCTCTCTCTCTCTCTCTCTCTCTCTCTCTCTCTCTCTCTCTCTCTCTCTCTCTCTCCTGTCTGATAACTACTATTCTACTAGTCGGGCCTAAAGCTGTTCGATGCAAACTTCAATTTGTCATTCAGCTATTATGGAGGCTAATGTTTGGACCCATTTGCATAGAGGTGACATGCCCTGTCTTCTTCTTCACTAAGCCAATTGCACTTTGTGTTCCTCACTCTTTGAATGTTTCCGAGTCTTCAAGGAACCACAGGAAATCATAGGCATTCCGTTTGTAATGAGACTCGTGGGCTTTCCTCATGTAGAACTCACAAGATCAACAACGATGGAAAGTGATCCAAGACCACCGGTTCTCGCAATTCTCATCCCGTCTTCGGTGGAAAAATGGCTTAATCTCTTAATTTTTGTAGCACTCTTGGTGGTCCATCGAGAGATAACCAAATGCAAATCGCACGTGCAGCAAGTTTCCCAGGATTCACCCCCACTAGCGGCAACACCTCTCCTGGCATTGGTTCTCCAATTTGGTCTTTTAAACTTATATTTCGGGATCGATTTCATCCACCTATGTTTTATTCACCAATTATCGACTAAATTGAATTGCTAATCAAGTATATTTTTCACACTCATAGTAGTTCATCAAATGTTTCTGTGGAAAAAATAGCTCGACCCCAGGATTGAAAATATTGTACATCTAATGTTTTCTTGAATAGAAAAAAACCTTCAAAATCAGGCTAGGACCAAAACTGTCCAAGCCCAACTGCATAATTTCGATCCTCCTACTCTCTTACCTTTTGGACCAGGCTAGTTTTATGGCCCAAATTCATGAACCCAAACATTTCTTCTTCTTTATTATTATTATTATTTTTTGGTCATAAAACCCAAAACATTTCAGTTCAGACCAAGCCAAATTTTTTTTGGCAAACTTCTCCAAAAACCTAGAAATGGGGGAAAAATTACTCGTCCATGAGCCGGCCCATCAAGCCCAAGAACGTTACTCGGCGTCGCATGGTACGGGCAGCTTGCCAGCATGTTCTCTATAACAAATGGGTCGCCTTGCCCGGCCCATTAGCCACCCCTATTTCAGCCCATGAACACCACTACCTCAAAGTCAGAGATCCAGTGACTTCAGTGCAATTCTTTTCCGGGCCCATTTTAAACCTAATTGCAACCCATTTTGGGGGCAATTTTCTTCTAATTACAGTCTCTACTTTCACTTACTATATTGTTTTGGGTTAATATCATGAAAAACCACAAACTAGTACACTTGTGATAAATTTACCCCAAACTATTTTTTTTGCCACGAAAAACCCCAAACTGGTACACTTATGACAAATTTACCCCAAACTGGTACACTTGTGATAAATTTACCCTCCGTTAGTTTTCATTAAATCTAACCGTAAAATTACTAAGTTTGATGACACGTGACAGTTGACGGGTGTACTAATTTGGCATTTTTACCCTCTGTTTGTCACATGTATATCAGTTTGGGATTTTTCGTGTTATTAATCCAATTTAACGGAAGGTAAATTTTGTCACAAGTGTATCAGTTCGGGATTTTTCATGATAAAAAAAAATTATTTTAGGATAAATTTGTCATAAGTGTATCAGTTTAGGATTTTTGGTGGTCAAAAAAATAGTTCATGGTAAATTTATCACACGTGTACCAGTTCAGAGTTTTGTGGTCAAAAAAATAATTTATGGTAAATTTATGACAGGTGTACCAGTTTGGGGTTTTTCGTGGTATTAACCCTATTGTTTTCTTTCTCGGAAATTTCAACCAATTTGCATTAAACAGAAATCAAGTGAAGGAAGCCAGGGAATCCGTGAAAAAAGCCAAAAGTCAAACCGGAAAAAAAAAACTTGAAAGAGAGAAAAAATCAGTGGAAGGAATGGGGGGTGAAGAGGAGGAAGAACCATCAGCGACCAAAGTGAATCCCCAGCAACAGCAGTAGTTGTACGGTCCGCATCATGGTTCGGCCTTTCCCAATCGAAAGACCGCATCACTTGGTTCCTCCTCCCTTTCTCGATCCAACCAAAACAGTCTTGTGTTTATTACATTTACAGCTCTAAATCGAAAGGCAAAGGGTGCAAAGTATATCTATACTGCAGGATTCGAAGTGGTAACAAGCAAGAAAAAGTAAATCAGGAAGAGCAAAAAGATGGCGTCTTCTCGGGGGCGTCTGGGGGGGGAAGTGAGAGAGAGGCTCAGATGGAAAACAAATGGGTGTTGAGAAACTTATCAGCACAGATTTAGATCAGAGTGGTGCATGACTTTCTCAAGTTGATCATCACTGCCTCTCCACGTTCACGTTTCCCCCACCTTTTCCCCCCAAAATGATGAAACTGAAGAACGAAATGTTAAACCCTAGCAGCTAATGGCGGTGGCTCCGTTGAAGCGAAAGAGGAAGATGTGACGAGAGAGGATGCTGTACGCCCTTTATATAATAGAGCTATGGAAGATCTCCAGAAACCCTAGCAGCAACTGCAAATTACGAATACACCCCGAGTCTCGAGTGGCTGCTACAAATGGACCCACGACTCGACACGAGCACAATTGAAACCGCACAAACACTCAAACGTTAACCAGAGTCTCACCAAAGTAGTATCTCAGTGTATTTTTAAAATATACTTTACCCAAAAACACTACTTACAATTCGAAAAACCCTTTTAGCCTAATTTTTTTTTTTTTTTACATTTTCTTAAAAACATTCCACAAAGCCGAACCAAACGAGCCCTTAAAACCTCGCTCTTCTCCGATTGAGGTTCGGCTTTGCTCCAACTAGTAGTCGTGCTGCGTCGCATTGAGCAACAGTCATCGGACTAACATAATATATGGAACTGGTATATAGTGACGTGCAGCGAATCCGTCCCACCTTTTAATTCACCAAGAGACGTACAATGTAAATGGCAGTGGCAACGGAGCGCGAGATTATTGACTATGGACTACTCATCCACGTAACATAATAAGAGGACAACAGTCGGCTCTCATTCTTTGGTTTAGTTTAGTAAACAACAAAGCTATCACTTCGTTTGATTTCACTGGAGTTTTGGTCAGTCACCAGCGGCACACCCACCGACAGAAAAGAGAGGCGCGTGAAAACGATATTTCGAGGATAGATTGGGCAGGGCTTTTCTTTAACAGCCCTGGCTTTAGGAACCAAAAATCCACTCTATCCCGGACTGAATTACGACTGTTGGTGGACAGGTGCACTTCTATTTAGTCATCTCAGGCACTTCTCAGCAATACATGGGTCCCAGACGCAAAACGGTCCTGCTTCGTCATTATAACCAAAAATGAGGTACCTATTTTATTATGTACAGTCTTTACAATGATCTCGCTTGCTTCCTTCAATCGACTTCATAAATCAACATGCAACATCAGCACTTGGCGGAAAAAGGGCATTCTGTGACAGAACTCCAGCACTAGGATGCAATTTGTTTGCCTAATGGATTGCACCACAATAGCGGTGTCTTCCAGTCTCCTATATACAGTTTTCCACTGTCGAAAGAATATGCGATCATCTGGTTTCATGACCTTGCGAACAAGAAAGTCACACATTAATCCTAGACTTACCCAGTCACTTCAGCAGTTTAAAGCATGTGAATATCCACACTGCCTCCTATGCCCAAGTGCAGCTGCACATGTTATCTGCCTTTCATCTGAGATAATACGGGTTTGGACTGGCCATGCTGTCTCTTGCCCTTGGGTAATCCACTATCGCTGGTGCTCCCGTCAATGAGATTTTCATGAACTTCAGAAAACTCTCCAGACCAAGAATTGAGGGGGATCAAATAACTATCATCCTTAGAGTTAGAGCTCTTCCTCAGCTCTTCGAATCGTTTCACATTTTCTGATATTTGATGAAAGGTTCTATTTATCTTTGCAAAACCCCTTTCAACTGGTTCTACCACATGAGAAACCGTGTACTTCATGTCATCAACAATCTGCAAGCACAAACAGAGAGAGTCACCACCAGTTTTGTTGGACGAATAAAGCCAGTTAACTTGAATTATGGAAAATGGGTCTCTCTTACTATTTCACCGCTTCCAACAACCACATCACGAACACTCTGGGGAAAATTCATCCGTTTTTCTCTCTCGTCATGCCGTGCAACGCGTATTCTAGTTGTCCTTTCACAGTCTTGAACCTCCTCGGGATCAGGAGGTGATCCAAGAGATGCATAGTTGGTCATCACGGCCACATTACGCACACACCTCTCCCCACGCTTGTATGGGACAGCTGGAAAGACATAGAGATGCACTACAGCAGCAACGCCCATCTGCTCAAGAGTTCGGATTGAAGGTTAATAAATAAAAACAAAAACCCCAATATGCATGATTTCTTTGTCCTAAAAATTCTACTCGAGA
Organism: Lenwebbia sp. NSW1173648; assembly: GCA_029784005.1. NCBI lineage: Eukaryota > Viridiplantae > Streptophyta > Magnoliopsida > Myrtales > Myrtaceae > Lenwebbia > Lenwebbia sp. NSW1173648. The sequence continues at coordinate 22,936,874 of JARCGZ010000009.1, read as the reverse complement.
GGTTGGACTGAAGGTTAATAACAAAAAGAAAAACCCAGCTACTCACGATTTTCTTATAGTACCCACCTCTATGCAGATGATGTAGTCTTGTATACGTGTTTTCAGCTCCTGAGCCAAAGACCCTCTCAAGACTCCAACCGAGAAGAGAAATGCAACAGCGACGCCTTGCCACCACGTCAGGAAAACAATTGACTTGAAAACCAGGAACTTTGGCAATGGTTTGATTGGCTTAAGTTTTTCTTTAGTTACAGTATAAAACTGTACCAAGCAATACAGGGCCCATGTCTGACTAAAATTCAGAACCACTGCCAAGTAAGGATAGCTGGAAGAGTAAGAGAAATCCAGTCAATGCACGACAATTCATCAGGAAAAATATCGAGGATAATTACTTAAATGTAATGCAAGAATGGCGCAATGAACCTAAGACATTAATAGTTGCCCAAGCTAGAAGGCAAATTTTTCCAGTTGAATTGTGTCTATTCATGGACATGTAAGATCAAAGGAGACTCGAATGTAAATAAACATGTACTTACCCATAGTTCCATTCAAACTTCCCTTCTCCATATACCCCACAAGTCTCAAGAAGCATAGCTAGCAAAGCACAGATCATCTTTACAATCATCTGCAGAGTGCAAAGTTTTTGTGTGTTAAAAATCCATAAGAAGTAAACAGCCCAAGTTATTTGCAATATAAACATGAATACGAACATATTGCACAATGCCAATTTTCACAGCATGGTAGAAGTCAGGACCAAGATACCACTCCCGTATAAAGCAATTTAGTGGGAAAGGATGCTCAACAACTCCATAAGCATAGGCTTCTTCCAGAAGAGGTGTGCCAGCATCAATTACACTCCGGCTTTCCATATATTTGATGGTACAGTCTTCACCACCTAATTAGAAAAACATAACTAGTCAAAATTCAAATAAAAAAATACATACTGAATTGCTGACCCCATGTTGATGAACAGCAGGAGAACACGCTAGGAGGACAACCCCAGGGAAATACAAGGAGTAACTTGTGATTATATGGATAAAGTGGTTCTCAACAGAGCTAACAAATTAGCATTGTTACCACATCAGGAAAGAAAATATGTCAAATTTCTATAATCTTACCTAAGCAAGCAATAAGATATCTCTCAAAGCAATATAGGGCAAATGCTTCATAACAGTCCCGAATCACTTCGCAGTTGAACGCAGAACTTGAATCCACCAGTGATAAAAACTACACAAGAAGCAGCATGAAGCTCAAGCTAATACCACAGCCACAGGTAGAAACACAATTCGACAACTGACAAGTAGCCTCAGAAGGCTATCCCAAGAGAAATAAGTGAACTCAAGCAAAATAAAAAATAAAAAAAATTAAGTAACATAAGTAAGCGAGATGTAGGAAAGATTATATCGTTACAACCAAGAAAGAACTATAAACAACAATATTGCAGCAAGAAAAAAGGTAAGTAGTTTAATGATACCGATTCCACAGCATAGACAGGAACCATCATAATGAGTCCGATAAGAAATTTCTGCTCCTGAGAAGAAATAAAGAGTCACTGCTTCAACATCCAAAGAATAACTAAAACAGTAGACCATATCACACTAAACAAACTAGAAGAACAAAAAAGGAAAGAAAGGGTAGGAGTTCCAAAATTTGGAATGTACTATATAAAACAGAACTATTACAAAACACTGGACTGAGGAAAAAGAGAGGAGACAATAGCATGACATATAAATCCAAAATCCAAAGCGGAAGGATTGTAATATGTACCTCTGGCTGGTTATAAGCAGCAAGGTGCTCAAAGATGAGATACGTGGACAGCACGAGAGCCACTAGCACAAATATGCTCGCGCTGAAGGATGTCCAGCTAAGTTCAATGGATGTTTCGGCTCCAAGATTCAATAACCATCCAGTACCCATTCGGCTCGAGGATTCAGCTAAAGGGAGGAGAAGCACTAAACAATAGAAAAGCTCCCTCCGCCCCATCGAGCAGCGAAGACAAAACCCAATGCACCGCTAGATTGGTAAAATCAAACCATCAAACTCTGCCCCATCAGAGCACCAAAACTAAGAAACCCTAAATTGCTTTTAGCGAGACAATTCCTTCAATAGCTCGGTTCTTATTCATGCATCGAGGAATCACTCGTCCTTAAACTCGTACAGCTCTTGAAAACCAATTCCTAAACTTTCCACCAACGAAACACAAATTGAGGAATCAAAGCTTCCAGCGTAAAAGATCGAACGCCACAAATCCTGCAAGCGAAAGACGGTTTCAAGTCATAATCAAGCGTCGCAGAAGCTGCAGAGCCACGTCCAGCGAGACCGTGAACCGCGATCGGACTGCAACAAAATCGCGCCAAACCAAAATACAACAAAAGGGAAGAAAGCGGAAATCGAAACCCTAGGAGTCGCGAATCAAACGCACGATCACATCCACCAAGCATCGGAAAACCTCGGATCAATCACCAATCCAAACTCGCTCCAAGCTATTCAACACAAAACGGGAAAAAACAGGGATTCAGATTCCAAAATCGAACCTGTCGCAGTGGCGAGAGAAGCGATCGAAGCTCTAATTCCAGTGGAAGATTACTCAACGAAGAGGAATTAATGAAAATAAGAATATTAAAGGGGAAGAATAAAATAAAAAAACGTAAGAAAGTAAACTGATTTTGCTTCGGCGGTTGGGAAAGAGACATAGTCATCGTCGGGGACTTTTATTTTTCTTTCCCTATTAAATCATATGTCAAGGGGCGCAATATAAAATAAAGTGACAGCGTCAAAGTATGAATGGGATCACAGGCGGGCAATCACCGTCGATTTTGTGGGCCCCAATGACAAATCACATGGACGGTTGATGACGGCACTCATGCCGATTCGAATTTTTATTTTTCGGATTTGACTATTCGAGGGAAAAAAAAAATATGTGACTATTCGACCGAATTTCTAAAGGCAACTCGGGTCTAAATTCCACCTATGTGGGCCTTTACGTAATAATGCACCACGCAGTGGACTTAGGTTTGTGCAAACTGCAAAAGTGTGTTCTTCTCTCAAATCAGAACTTTAGAGTATATTCGAGCATTCCCAAACTTATTGTGGAAGTAGACTCTCGCAAGCCAAGCGACCAATTCACTCCTTTAGAAATCAACTCTCTCTCAATTTTGGTCACGGTCCCGTTCTTATGTCGAAATTGTGCCTACTTTTAGGTTCATATGCGGATTGGTTAGGGAATTAGGTTTTCCAATCTCCTGATGTAAATGATGCTCTAGCATTAGATAGGTTCTCGAGAGGCTTACTTTGGAGATCGGACTGGATCAAATTTTATTAGGAGAGTAACAGTTAACACTCGGGCTTTGCTCCCTTTTCTCACCAAAAAGGAAAGTAATCAATACTTGAAAGTATTCCGAAACCTATATTTTGAAAGATTTTTCACATGCTTCTTGATAAATGAGAGTCGTAACACATTAGAATCTTTAGGAATACAGAAAAAAAAAACTGCTATGTAAAAAATAGGAGATATGGAGTCAAATTAAAATCAAAATCATTTCAATCAAATCATACATTTGTCACAATTGATCAAAATAGGCCGTTGAATCGATTAGAATTTTACATTGGGATGACTACAAACGTGGATCGAAATAAGTATCTATTTTCTTCGAAAACAACTAAAATTCAATCACCAATGTCTATTCCCGGAAAAGATTCAACATTCGAAATCCGAAAATAACAAAATTTTGGCACAAGACATCACGAGCATCAATCTACATTGGCTTCCACTAAAAAAGTTTCAAGCTGCGAGAAGCTTCCCTGTGCTCGCTTCTTGTCTCCAATAACTCATCAATCTACCCATGAACTTTGGCGAACGCTGCTTGGCTCGTTCTGAAGCTTTCGGCTGGCCAAGCTCCTCTTCAACAGCTTCAACTTTTGTGCCGACATTCTCCAGTGCTTCTTCTCCAGCTTCCACCGGAGAACACCGCGTGCTGCCATCGGCAGACGCCGGAGCCACGGCGATTATGGTGTCGGTGTCTTTATGGCCCAATGAAGTGCTTCGCGTAGGCCTTTTTCCAGATCTCACGAGCATTCGATCGGTAGGCCACCCACTCGTCCTACTTCTGCTGCAATTATCTCCAAGTCTAAGAAAAAAATGTATGTTATGCTTGATATCTTTAGTTTGATTTGTATCTGTCTTCATTCCATACTTTATTCGAGTAGTTTTTTCTTAGCCAAATTGCTTAAGTTATGAAATCTTCCAAGATGTTCATGGGTAAAAGGATTGGAGTTGGTTGAATGTATTTACTGAAATAACTTAATCCTCTTTTGGAAATACCTACATAGAAATATGCTAGTGAGGCTCAGCACAAACGGCAGCGCCCACGCTGGGTCCTCCTCCACGAGCTCCGCCATGTCGGCCCCTTGGTCGCCGTACATCTTTGGGATGCACCTTAGCTCTTCGACCGTCAGGCGACAGCCCTCGGTGTGCCCATCTTCCATGTGGCTTCCGATGCGGGACATCGCCAATTGGACGAGGCCGATCGCCACTTCCAGGTCACGCATGTCATCCTCACAGTCGAACAGCACGTGCTTATGCGTGTTCTTGACTGGCGCTCGGAAGGAACTCCTCAGCTCTTCTCCTTTAATCTCAGGCTTCTCACGGGTGTTCAAAACTACGAGTTCGTTCCCCAACCCGCCTTCTTCGTCGTTGTCGATCGGAGCAGAGCCTTCCGATCAAAGTTCCGCGAACTCCGCAATCAAGTCTTGATGATCCGCAAAGAGATCACGAAGCTTTCCAAAAACCCACTCCTCTTCGTTTTCCTCGCATAGACTGTAGGTTCTGCATAACGCTGCGAACACATCTTTGCGGCATGAGAATTGGATCTTCACCTTATTGCCGAAATCTATGAGCTGAAGGAGTCAAGCCTCTCGAGCTGGCAACGGGTCCGCTCCGCAAGGGCGGTGCCCTTTCTTGGAGGAATATGCGCATGACTGCTCATTTCTTTGCTTTCAAGAGTTTCTCATAAGGGAACGCAATGATCGAAATTTGAGGATGGATGGAGGAAATTTAGGAAAGGTGTAAATGTAAAGAAGTGATAGAAACCTAATCCTAGTAAAATTCTTGATTCAGAACTGGCCTTGTTCTTTTGTGGCGGGAAACAGGTTTAGTGCGACCGAGTTTGATCTTTTAACTGCTAAAACTTCCCTATAATAACTCTGTCCAGCTTGAAAGAGGGAAAAGATCTACTTAATATCTCCGGTTACGAATTTCCGAACAAAATTCAAAATAAAATAGGGATATATTTTTTACTTCGAAATTTAGAATAAAATAATTTATATCTTTGTGTATCAAATTCGGCGTGTTATAAAGAGTTTCGTGCATTGAAAAATTAAATAAAAGTTAAAACTTAAAAGGCGCAACATGATTCAATGGTAGGCATAGGACGAACAAGATCGACTATTGACAGAGAATGATTCAAAGTCTTTCACAGCAAAAACCATTACAAATCCCAAAAAGACTAAGCGAGTAAACCCAGGTTCATCAAAGATTATTGACGACACCCTGCAAAATCAATCTCGGATTCCTCCTAACTAAAGTAAACCTCTCTAAGACACTTTGCTAGGAGTCCATACAGCTTCGCTGCAAGTGCAGTGTTATGCGAAAGTATCGATGAGGAAAAGTCTGATCTCGCTAGTCGCCGTGTAGTGCCGGAGCAGGCAAAATATCCGAGTTAATCATGTAGAACCGGGTCGGTGTTCTCCTGCAAGTCTTGACACCAAAGTAGCGAGCTTTCTTCTAATGATATCTACAGGCTGCTTCAGATAGCAGACTCTGCGGATGAGAATTGACTGTTGAGCATAGACAGCAGAATCGGTAATTGGCCAGAAGAGGATCTGATCTTCACACCATGCTGGTGCCGGAATGAGCAATTCTCCGAGCTTTCTTCCGGGTCTCTTTCAAAAACCTACATTCTTGGAGCAGATTCCTTTAAAGATGAGGCTACCCATAAGAAAAGGATGGCCATATTGTAGCGTGGCTAGATAAGATAACATATGATGAAAATTGTCAAAGTTTCGCATATGCTCTTTCCTGGTCATAGAATCCCAGTCTGTAGAAGGATCCCCTAGGGATGGACTCGACAAAAAGATAATGTGAAAATCCCCACTCAAGCTGCCAACAGCCACAAGAAAGATGAAGCCAGCATCAAGCAAAAGTGCTCAGAGCTAACTGCGAAGCTGCTTTAAGCTCGTGGACAGCTGACGGCGTAGCATTGCGACCTGTACATCAATGATCTCCTCCCTAAATATCCCCAACCACATGACTATCGGAAGTTGCACATTACCTTCTGGAGTTGATTATTACAGAACCACCACGTATGAAACGCGCTGCCGGCATTTTGAAGAGCAACAGAACGTGATTCCTCATAAGTCCTCCGGCCGACAATGAAAACAACCACCTATTGGCCTGCAACAAAAATCAAGAGAAAAAAAAAGCTGCACGGCATGTGGTATAGGTTCTCAAAGTCAAGTACAACCTTGTCGCCAAACACGTTCGAGCTTCGCTAGTTCTGATACTGTTCGATGCAACTTCAGAAGAGACTGTATCCATGACCTGAGACCATTTATGTAATTTGTATATTCACGTTTTAGCAAATCACGTCAAATTTAGCATCTAATTTCTTGTCAAAAAGAGTACATTTATGCTAGATTTTACCATACTAAAGAACCTATGGTGACTCTTACTTCATGACAACAAGTGGGATGGATTCTAAGAAGCTCAAACTTGAGAATAAGGACCAGAAAATGCCCACAACAATCCAAGCAGAGGCCTTTGCTCCAAACACATATAAAGTGAGTGATTTTAAGGAATGACTGAAACCTTGAGATCAAAACAGAGGTGCAATGAAGCATCATTACATAGAGAAGCAACAACGCACCTGCCCTGCCGTAAGTGGTCTCCAACAGATGAATAATCCACATCTAAATGGGTCAAGAACCCATACATTAACCCACATTTAAAAGTGTGGGTCATAAATGGGTTGCTTCATAAATAGGTCGCTAAATAACTTGACTTAGCAGACCTTCACTCTTAAATGCGGGTTATCTCTTTTTCGGCCGCATATCTATCTCACGAGAACCTGCTTTACTTAGCAGACCTTCAATCCCCATTCCATGTTGCGAGCAATATTTGAAATTCTCGAGTCCTATAAAGATCTCCAGTCCGTTTATCCGTACCAGCTTGCTTCGGTAAGAATTGAACTAGCTGGGATATGATATAGGCACAGTTAAATCCTGATTTAAACAGTAGAAAGATTACCATCGTTCTTTTGAAGGAGGAGGACAATACTATCAGTATCAGTTGCCCTTTTCGGGTCTAAGTGTTGTCTAGAGCGTGCTAACAAGAATAGTCTCTCCTTTACGAATCAAACAATTGACTTGTTGGGTTTACGCCAATCACAGGCAATGTACTCTTCGCTAAGACATAACGTTGGGACATTTTTTGGGGTTTTGCTAGCATAATAATTTTTTAGGTAACTGTGATAGTAACAGCATGTTGTGGGCCACAAATTCTTAAAAAGGTGGACCCCACAGTAATTTCTAATTATAGTAAGAGAATTGATTATGTAGCTATATTGTAAGACTAACAGTCTATTTTAGGCCACAACATTATAAATAATAATTAATTAAAAATATTATGGGGTCCACTCTCTTAAAAATTTAGGGCTCGCAACATACTGTTATTCTCACAGTCACCAAAGACTTTTATTTTAGCAAAGGTCTTGTTATTCAATTTTTCTAATTTTAGCAAAGCTCTTGTTATTTATTTTTTTGAGGCCCAACACAAGATGTACATTACGAACAGTCACGTAATCATTTCTCAGTTTTTTTGGGTCTCGAAATGCCATATCTTCAGGAATTCCCAAACTTATTTTGGGTAACTGTGAGAGTAACAGAACGTTGTGAGCTACAAATTCTTAAAGATGTGGACCCCACAGTAATTTCTAATTATTATAAGATAATTGATTATGCAGCTATGATTGTTAATTCTTAAAGATGTGGACCCCACAATAATTTCTAATTATTATAAGATAATTGATTATGCAGCTATAATTGTAAGACTAACAGTCTATTTTGGGCTACAAAATTATAAATAGTAATTAATTAAAAAAATATTGTGGAGTCCACTCTCTTAAGAATTTGTGCCTCGCAACATACTGTTATTCTGACGGTCATCAAAGACTTTTATTTTGCCAAAGGTCTTGTTATTTATTTATTTTATTTATTTTAGCAAAGCTCTTGTAATTTATTTTTTTGAGGCCCAACACAAGATGTACATTACGGGCAGTCACATAATCATTTCTCATTTTTTTTGGGTCTATAAAAATGCCATCTCTTTAGGAATTTCCAAATTTATTGTGGAGGTGAACTCTCGCAATTGGCCATTTCCCTTCTTTAGAAATCAGCTCCCTCTTTCAATTTTGGTGACATTCCCTTTTATAAGTCGGAACTAGACATACTTTTAGGGAAGAATTTATTTGCAGATTGATTCGAAAATTGGGTCTTTTTAATCCCCGTGGTGTAAAAGACTCTCTAATACTAGACATGGCAACGAGAGATTTACTAAAATGATTAGACTCGATCAAATTTTATTAGGAGAGTAACGATGTAACACTCGGGATTTACCCATTTTCTTACCGGACAAAAGAAAATTGTCAACAAGTTATACTATTTTTATCTGTCCACTTAAAAGCATTCTTAAACTTACATGTTTAAAAAGTTATCACGCGTATCTTGTTAAATGAAAGTCGCACCACGTAATGAAAGTCATGTCACGTAAGAAGTTGATGAATACAGCAAGATTAGTACGGTAAAATTAGAATTGGAGTCAAAGTACAATCGAAATCTTTATAAACAGAACATAAATTTTTCTTTGATCGTTCGTCGAAACAAACTAAAATTCAATCAGCGATGTCTATGCCTGAAAAAAGATTTTAGCATTCGAACCTCAAAAGTGACATCATGGTTAGAATATATAAATATTAAGCAACTTTCATCTAAGTAACAGTGGACTCACAAAATTTCGTAAAATTTCCGAATCATGAGCCGCATCGGTCTACATTGGCTTCTACTCAACAGATTCAAGGGAACACTCACGCTGACTTTTTCTGGCGCTTCCGGTCTGGGTTCCGCCGGAGGACACGACGCGCTGCCGCCGGTGTCCACCGGAGCCTCGGCGGTGATGGTGCTGGTGCTGGTGCTGGTGCTGGTGTCTCCACGGCCCAACGAAGGCTGGTGGTGCTCCGCGAAGGCCTTCTTCCAGACCTCGCGAGCATCCGATCTGTAGGCAATCCACTGGTCCTGCTTCTGCTGCAACCGGCTCAGTACAAGCGGGAGCGTGCGCGCTGGGTCATCCCTCACGAGCTCCTCCATGTCGGCCCCTTGGTCGCCGTACATCCTCCTGATGCACCTAAGCTCTCCGGCCGTCAGGCGACAGCCATCGCGGCGGCCGGCCGCCAGATGGCTCCCAATGCGGGACATCGCCGATTGAACAAGGCCGATCGTCACGTCCAGGTCGCACATGTCGTCCTCGCAGTCGAACAGCACGCGCTCGTGCGCGTTCTTGACCGGCGCTGGGAAGGAGCTCCTCGGCTCTCCTTCATTTATTTCGGGCTTCTCGCGGGTGTTCAGAACCGCGAGCTCGTCCCCCAACCGGCCTTCGCCGCCGCCGATCGTAGCGGAGCCTTCCGATCGAAGTCCCGCGAACTCCGCAATCAAGTCGTGATGATCCGCAAAGAGATCACACAGCTTCCCGAAAACCCACTCCTCGCCCTTCTCCTTGCACAGACTGCAGGTCTCCCAGAACGCTGCGAACACGTCTTGGCGGCGCCGGAATCGGATCTTCACTTTGTTGCCGAAATTGACGAGCCGCCGGAGTCGACGCTCTCTGGTCCGCGCCTCGACGGTGGTGCGCTTCCTCCGAGGAATCTGCACGGGGCTGCCCATTCTTTTGCTTTCATTGGTTTCTCTTTCTCAGAAGGGAACGTGAGATTTGGGGATCGATGAAATCAATTTAGGGCAGGGGCAGGTGAGAAGGAACTGAGGAAAACCTAATTCTATTTAACTCTGATTAAGAACTGAGTCATGTCCATTTGTGGCGGGAAAGAGGGTTTAGCGCAACTCTCGAGTTTCATTAGTCGGTCCAGTTTAACTTAAACTGCTAAAACTTTCCAATTATAACTCTGTCCAGCTTGGATGGGAGAAAAATTCACTTAATATTTCCAGTTAAGGATTAACCTTCAAAATTCAAATAAAAGAAGATTTTTTTTTAATTTCAAAAATTGGGTCCCGATGATTTATAGCTCTGCGTGGTTATGAAACGTTTCACGTACTGAAAATTTAAATAAAAGTTAAAATGCGAAAGGCATAAGAATAATCTTAATTGGGAGCTTGTTATCTCAAAATTGTCAACCATAAAAAAAACATATCATAAAACAGTCTGTGCTATTTTAGTATGCCTCCTAAGAGACTTACCAACATTGACCATTAGCGACATTTCTCACCACATGGTCTCTGATTAGAGCGACTATTGTCTTAACTATCGACCAAATAGACTCGGTTTCGACGATAACCAAGTAGGCTCGGCGAGCGGGGGCGAGCAATTATCGCGTGCACGGCAAAATTGAGGGTGTGCACCTCCACAGTTTGCCACTCCTCCGTCGGAATTTGCTGTATATTCAGCGGGCAACCTGGCAAAGTCCATTGCATAGAAACTTGAAATCAATAAGTGCATCGGGTTGTGAGGACGAACAAGATGAACTATTGACAGAAAGAGGGGCATCGTGGTGTTTCCGATCATATGATACAAGTCTTTCACAGCAAAAACCATAACAAAACCCAAAACACCAAATGAACAATTGGTAATCCCTGGTTCATCGAAGATTATAGACAATGCCCCGTAAAATCAATATCGGATTCCTCGTCACCAAACCACTCTACAGATAATCACAGCTTTGCTACTAGTCCATACAGCTTCACGTTAAGTGCATTCTATCGAAGAGGAAAAGTCCGATCTCCCTAGTCACTATCATTTTCCCCAAGAGCACAAAATTTGTATCCTCACTGTGGTTTTCACAAAACACCATAGGACCATGCGAATATGATCACTTTTCTCTATCCCAGAGCAAAATCTATATGACCGGAGATGGAAAATATCCGAGTTAATCGTGGAGAACTGGGTAGATGTTCTCCTGCATGGCTTGACACCAAAGGAGCAAGCTTTCTTCTAATGATATTAACAAGCTGCTCCAGATAGCAGACTCTGTGGATGAGAATTGAACATAAACAGCATAATTGGCAATTGCCGAGACGAGGATCTGATCTTCACACCATGGTGCTGCTGGAACGAGCAATTCTCTGAGCTTCTTCCAGGTCTTTCAAAAACCTACATTGCGGAGCAGATTCTTCTAAAGATGAGGTTACCCATGAGAAAAGGATAGCAAAACTGTAGCATTGCTAAATAAGATGATATAGTATGAAAATTGACAAGTTCCACATAAGCCCTTCCCTGATTTTAAAATCCCAGGCTATGGAAAAAAGCTATAGAAAACACCCCTCGGGATGGACTTGACAGAAAGATAATGTGAAAATCCCCACTCAAGATGCCAACAGCCACAAGAAAGATGAGGCCAGCATCAAGCAAAAGATTACTGCTAAGCTGCTTTAAGCTCATGGAGAGCTGATGTACAACAGCATAGTGACCTCTGCATCAATGAACTCCTTCCTAGATATGCCCTACCACATATGACTATCGGGAGCTGCACATTACCTTCTAGAGTTGAGTATTACAGAACCACCGAGTATAAAACGAACTCCCACATTGCTAGCATTTTGAAGAGCAACACACCGTGATTCCTCATAAGTTGTCCCGCCGACAATGAAAATAACTACCTCTTGTGGCCTGCAAACAAAAATTTAGAGTTAAAAAAAGGGGATAATATCACGAAAAACCCCAAACTGGTACACCTATGACAAATTTATCCCAAACTATTTTTTTGACCACGGAAAACCCCAAACTGGTACACTTGTGACAAATTTACCCCAAATTATTTTTTTGACCACGTAAAACCCCAAACTGGTACACTTGTGACAAATTTACCCCAAATTATTTTTTTGACCACGTAAAACCCCAAACTGGTACATCTGTGACAAATTTACCCCAAACTATTTTTTTTTACCACCAACTAAACTGGTACACCTGTGACAAATTTACCTCAAACTAGTACATTTGTGACAAATTTATCTTTCGTTAGTTTTCGTCAAACTAATTTAATATCCCGAAAACCCCAAATTGATACACCTGTGAGAAACAAAGGGTAAAAATCCCAAATGGGTACACCTGTCAACTACCACGTGTCATCTAACTCAGCAATTTGACGGTAAAATTTAACGAAAAGTAACGCAGAGTAAATTCGTCATAAGTGTACCAGTTTGGAGTAAATTTGTCACAGGTGTACCAGTTTAGGGTTTTTTGTGGTCAAAAAAATAATTTGGGGTAAATTTGTCACAGATGTACCAATTTGAGGTTATTTGTGGTTAAAAAAATAGTTTGGGGTAAATTTATCACAAGTGCACCAATTTGGGGTTTTTCGTGGTATTAACCCTTAAAAAAAAAATATGCATGGCACATCATGTAGGATCTCAAAGTCAATGCAACCTTTTCAACAAATTTATCTAACACGTTCACAGGAACACTCTTTCTGAATCACACCCACCACCCCCCGCTCCTCCAAAAAAAGAAAAAAGAAAAACAACCTTCACACGCACATAAAGAGCTAAAATTCTCTGTAAACACCAATTCAAACCACATTCTAGCTTCACCAGTTCTAATACTCATCCATACCGCTTCACAAGAGACTGTATTAATCACCTAAGACCACTAGGTGACAGTTTGAAACATATCCTACAATCTATGCCAAAGGCAAGGATGCATTATGTAATTTATGTATTTATGTTTTAGTAAATCCCATCAAATTGAGCATCTAATTTCATGTCCAGAAAGCACATTTATGCTAAAATTTGCAATAGTAAAACCAACATAACACTTACTACATGACAACAAGTGCAATAAATTCTAAGAAGTGATCAAACTTGAGATAAGAATCAGAAAAATTCCACAACAATCCAAGCAGAAGCCTTCACTCAGAACACACACAAAGTGAGTGATTTCAAGGAATGACAAACTTCGAGATCAAAACAGAGGTGCAACGCGGCATCATTACAAAGAGAAGCACAAACACACCTGCCCTGCTGGAAGTGGTTTCCAACAAATGGATAATCCACATCTCGCAGTCGGCCCTTTATGATGCTCTCCATGGTTTGGAACAAAAGAGGTTGGTGCTGCGTATATACATTCTCTACCCCCTGAAACAGAAAGACACTATCAGTTTCGACAGCATATCTGTGTCACTAGAACCTCACTTTACTTAACAGACCTTCAATCCACGTGCCATGTTGCGAGCAATATTGAGAAAATCGCGATTCCCGTAAAGATCTCCAGTCCGTTTATCCACACCAGCTTGCTTCAGTAAGAATTGAACTAGCTGGAATTCATGATTTAAGCAGTTATTTCCCGATTTAATGACTAGAAAGAGTTACATGTATAAGACTACTTAAAGTCATTTGTACCACAATATAGACTCGCGAAGATGGACATCTGAAATTAATGTTTTTGACAGAAATCATAAGAGAAAAAGCCAATCATATTGAATGTGCAGGTTTATGTGTTTCCATAGTGCACAAGGAAAATATCCTTGATCATCATGTCTTCTTTTTCCCTTTTTCTTTTTCTCAATGAGTGGTCATCACATGACACAGCACATTGGTATCTGATAACAGCGCAACTGCCCTAAAAACATTCGCATCACAATAGATGGCCATCAAAAGTGCGTCATGAGGAAGAGAAAGTAAAGGGAGACAGTATAATCATTCCTCAAAAGGAGGATAAAACTATTAGTATCAATTTCCCTTTTGGGTCTTTACATTATTCAGAGTATGCTAAAGAGAATAGTCTCTCTCTTACCCCGGGCTTGTACTTGGCAGATCGAGCAGCTAGCTTGTTAAAAAGTTGCATCAACTGAACAGAGCTCTCCTTTTCATATCGAAGAGCATACAACATCACTAAGCGCAGACGGTCGATATCGGACACATTTTCATTGTTCAGAAGATTCGTCACTGCCTAAATGAAACATTTAAAAGTGGTTATTACAACCAAATGCCAACATTCTGAATTGACTAAGGAGAAACAAAAATTACATTTGCCAGTCGGAGAATTCCATATATGTATAAAAAGCTAGAAACATTTACAAAGAATATTAAAGAAAATGCAGAAGCTTATAGAGGTCAAAGCCAGGAGGAATTTCACCCCATGAACATTCGAATGAGTTGAGCTTTCTGAACCACCAGGTTGTCAAGTGGAGTTTTTTAAAAGCAGGTTAAGATGCTGCAGCTGTGGAGGAGCTGCAACTTGACGTGTTCAACAAACACCTTGCAGAAGCTGCAGCACCCCTTTAATCAGTGGGCATGACCAAGGGCATTGCCTATCAAGCCATTTACATTTGCAAGGTTTATATTGATGCCAGTAGAACTTCTAATATAACAGCCTCTGAAACAAACGCAACTCTTGTCCATGAACAATCCAATCTTGTTAGTTTCTATGACAAAGGTCCAGACATGAAGCTAAGCTGATTTCTATAAATTGTAAGCATTATTAATTGGACATCTGTCATTCATATCCAAACCAAGAATCATGTGGCAACATATTTAGAACTATCTTTCCCAGTTATATGATTGCAGACTCTGAGTGCTCAAAGCAACCAAACACCCACATAGTAACACATCAAATTATGCACAGCAGATCAACCCTCCATGTTGAATAGAATAAATGCTGACAGTACCTCAAAAGCTGCCACCTGGCCACCATTACAAGCCAATTCCTGCTCTGTCTCCGAAACTACCATTAGCTTTCGCTCTTCAACTATCTTGCTCATCTCTGTAACCAATGTCACATGCTTTGAAACATTCCCATGCATTTTCCTATACTCAGGGTAGTTATCAACGAATTTGGCCATATCCTCTGCAGAACATCAGACCAATGGGTAAATATCTGTACGTATTATTCTTCCACAGAGTGGCGGTACTAAGAGATCACGATAATGCAAAGTCACATTTACAAAGCTTTCATGCCGTTCTATACGAACCTATTGTCTGGATGTTTTGGTTACTTTTGGCAAGTTGCTGAAATTCGTCAACCATCCGTTTGATGTTCATTCCAATGTCACCAAAATTCTCATACATGTTAGCTTTGAAAAAAGCATCTTGTTCAGATGAAAGTACAACCTCCTGTGAAGAGAACATGGTAGAAAAACAACTATAAAATCAGAAACACGCATACTTCAGTATTGAAATCAAGATAGAGAAAGGAAGAACGAAAACAACCTGCTGATCTTTAGGCAGCTTATCTATGCTTCTTAAGTCAACTTTGTTATCTTCAATGCCAATCAGCTCGTGCACCATTGCCTAGAAACAATTCATGAAACCAATGAGTTGCTCTTCAAACTTTAAAGTAAATAATCAGGCATTTTTATGCAAGAACAAAGTACTTGTTTAGTCATAGGGATAGTAATTGCATACCTGATAAGTCCATTGATTCAGCAATGGAGTCACAGGATCGTCCCTCCTATCAATTACCAGCAGCAATGGAGCAACTTCTGTTCGTCTGAAATCAAAAAGCCCACTTTCCTGTTGGTACATCAACTTCTGCCAACATTTACCATTAAAGCAAAAACAATGAAGATCAGATTCTCCCTTCACTATATTTCAACTAAAACTCAGTAACCCACCAAGCAAAAGAAATTAAACATGTAACCCACTAACGACTGACAAAAGTAAAAAATACACACTATTTTGGAAGGCAATTTACTAGTTGCTTCATCAAACAGATCTTTGAAGGGATATCTATTGTCTTGATTTTAATCATAACAAACCATCTATTTTAACAGGCAAGTGGTTTGAGTACTTTAAGATGGACGTACTGAAAAAATCAAGTAAACCATACTATTACCAGATGCAAATTAGGAAGATGCAATTTGACCTGTTAGATGAAAAAGGAAGAATTTTACTATCAATGAGGCCAGGCATGGAAGCATATAAGATGCACACAAAAGCGAAAGGCAAACTTCGTCATTTAGTAGAGTTGCCAAATTTACTCCCAGAAGAAAAAGCCCGATAACTCTACTGAACACAGGAGAAAATATCAACTCAGCAGAAGCTAAGTACAATGATGGAGAAAAGCTTGGCCCTTGGGAAGACATCTACAGGTCTAGAGGAGAAAAAAAGGTAGAACTCTATGCATCCCAAGGTCAATATCTTACAAAAGCACATTGCTTGCTCATTCCAAAATCGTTACAATATTCTACTGTATTTGAGTAGAACTCCACAGCCCAAACTAAGAAAAACATCAAAATACATGTCCTAGAAAATATTTCCAAGAATCTCTTGCAATCAAATCCTGCTTACCGATGCTTCTTGTGCTATCCTTTTTGCAATGTCGGAGGTCCTTTGGTAACGGATCACAGGTCTTCGCTTCATGGCCAAGAATACTGCAGTAACACCATCAACGACTCGGTCACAGAATTGCTGCAATCTTGGGGGGTCAACAACTGCTGGGAGCATATACATGTGATTTGTCGGAATATTCAATGTGAAATGGAAAGGGTCTGTAGCAACAAAATCTGCATAAAACTCCTGCAATATCAAATTGGTGGTTGGATCTAACAACAGATAAGATTATGGCACTACAAGCTAATACTACACAGCCATGACCAACTGAACTTTGAGCTAATATTAACAACAAATAAATAAGAAAAGTGAGTGAACATGGGTCTTCATGTGCATATTTTGTCATAGAAGTGAATTATAAAACTAGTCAAGTGCGATTTGCAATACACGTTCCAAAAAAAGGCGAGTACCTGAACTTGCTGAGCAATCTCTTGCTCATCCGAATCAGCCAAAACATGTATCTGCGTATCCTTCAGTATGTTCGAAAAAACTACAAAATAATTCGGCATCAATTATCATCGTCACTCGTCCCCATCCACAATCATCTCAAGCTAACCTCCAATTTCACCTTCAACGCAGAGATTAGAGAAACTCACAGAGGTGATACTCTCCGAATCTAGGGCTGGTGAGCTGCCGCCGCAAATGCTGAACATTCTCCGACGTTGGGCGGAGAAAGCAAACCGCCTTGAGATGCGACATCGATTCTCTAGACTTGGAAATGGAGTCCACCATCTCCACCAAGAACACCTCCTTCTTAAGAAGCTCGGACTGTGAATACACAACACTAACGACACTGACCTGCGAATCACAATAATCACCGCAACACAAAAACGCAAACTCCATCAACATCGCATCCCTTCCCAATT
This sequence comes from Lenwebbia sp. NSW1173648, assembly GCA_029784005.1. Taxonomy (NCBI): domain Eukaryota; kingdom Viridiplantae; phylum Streptophyta; class Magnoliopsida; order Myrtales; family Myrtaceae; genus Lenwebbia; species Lenwebbia sp. NSW1173648. The sequence goes on along the minus strand of JARCGZ010000009.1, from coordinate 22,919,409 downwards.
GCTCGATCAAGCAATTCCGCAGCAAACAGCAACGATCCAAGAGACAACGCGCGAACCAAAGCGGTGAAATCGTGAGATTTCCCGGGGGGAGTGATCGAGTCGAAGAAGAGCTTACGGTTTGAGAATCGAGGACGAGGACCTTCATGCCAGATATATCCTGCAGCATCCTGTTGACGTAATCTCGCACGGCCGAGACCAGCACCATTTTTGACCGATCACCGTTGTCGCCGGAGCTCCTCCTCCTCCTCCTCCTTCTTCGGAGAAATCTTCCGGTTGTCAGCACAGAGTCTCAGATCTGAGTAGAGGACGGGATCGGACGTCGGAGCATCACACCAAAATCAGGTGACCCACCGTTCGGAACCAACATACGAACGCCCAAAACTTCATGCGTTTTGGTTTTAACTGCTTTTTTGGTTTTTCTTCCCCAAGGACGAGTTTTCGGGTCGGTCAATATTTCCGGGTCGGTCAATAGCAACAGCCCGTTCGGTCCGGGCCTGTCTAGTGTCTAGGTCCGAAGGACGAATGAGCAAGCTTGAATTGGATATCTTGCCTGCGTCACCTTTCAACCCGCCCCGCAATCACACACGACACTTCTACTTCTAGACAAGGGGTTCACAGTTAGTGTCAAACTATTCGTGTCGACACCTAAATTAATTTTCACGGGATTGTATCCGCTTCCTTAACGAAAATGGAAGTAACATGTCAATTTCGAATTAAGCCTTTTCGTGTCCGGAAGGATCGAACAATCCTCAGTAAATTCACGTCGTCGTCGTCAGGGGTTGCCACCCCCTTACACTTGACATGTGCCAAGAAATGGAAATTTTACATTAGCTCTAATATAGGTTCCTTGGCCTCATCATTTGGGCTTAATTCTCTAAAAAATTCCAAACTTTATATCCAATCTCAGCTCTTCCCCAAACCTTTTTTGTCTCATAAAAAATTCTCAACCTTTATTATAGTCCCGAATATGTCCCAAATCTTCCCACCATAAAAAAAATCACCACTAGTTTACTCAAAATTATTGACATCAGAACCAATTAGAAGTTCATTATTAAAACATGCGTTTTCATCAACACTCACCTTGTAAGAAACAAATAGCAACCTCATGATATTGATAATATTGAAAACACCAGGAGCGATTTTATGACCCGCGAGCAGATTTGAAACTAGAGTAACAGTTGATGATTTTTTAGGAGACAAAAAAAATTCATGATAAAATTAAGGGTGGACCTAAAATTACGGATTTGTTTAGGAAATTAGCTCCATCATTTGGGCTTTAAGCCCATAAAATTTGGCCCACGACCTTACCGTGTGAAACGCAAGATGCACCCAAGAACTCAAGAATGAAAAGCACAACAAACACGATAAACTCAAAATGAAGTACGCTTAGTTCTTACTTAATTAATTACTCAAAAAGTTCTAAATTTATCGTGCGGATGTCAATAGTCATTCCGAACAATTTTGACCAGAAAATCGCCAATGTATACCATTTTTACAATGTTTTTATATTCTATATTTTTTTTTAACTTTTTTTCCATTCCTTTTTTACTTTTTTTTTTCCTTCTATTTCTTGTCGACCTTGCTGGCCAAAATCCAATGCAAGAAATAAGAAAACGAAAATAGAAAAAGAAATTTAAAATTTTTGCAAAAATCGTCCACGTCAGCATCGGTCGTGTCATGTAAGACGACCGACATCTGCATAAACGATTTCCGATCAAAATTGGTCGGAATGACTACATTAGGAAATCGTCAAAATATTTAGGACGAAATTGGCAAATCTGAAAAATTTAAGACTAAATTAACCTACTGTTCGATAGGTTTATAACTTTTCTGAAAAATTTTCAGCTTCGCCTTCCATATGTTATTAGTTAGTATTGTATGCAATTATAGACTACTTAATTTAAGACAGAGAGCACATTGGTAACTTCATAAGAAATGCATAATTGGTAAGGGTTTTCAAACCTCTGGAGTTAGGATTCACTTGCATGTGTGAGTATCTGATCGACATAAGTATTCAGTGCCAGTAAGTTACGGCGATTGATGTCATCTTCTTGTTGGTCGAAAGAAAATGTCATCTTCTGTTAAAACCATGGTAACGAGATTTGTAGTTATTACTATAATATTTTTCATAAATTGGTCATTCTTATTGATTAGAAAATCGTTTGCTAATTCTTATGGTAAATTTTCTTGTTGTTCATGAATATTTTTACTTATGTTGTGTTGTGGGCCTTGTGACCCTAAACGAGGAAATTGTCCAAAAAGTTCTTAATCTATTGCATTTTGACCAATTCAAATATAAACCTTTTAATTTTGCCAATTGAGTCATAAGCCTTTTGACAATTTGTCAATTGAGTCCATCTGGCTAATTTAAACTAGAAGTCGCTGGTTTGGACACCAGTGGTGTCACGTAGGACTACTGGCTCTAACGCGGACAATATGTTTAGAAAATTTTTGAATATTTTTCTTTTTCCGTTTTCTTTCTTTCGTTTCCTTTTTTTTTTCCTATCAAGTTCGGCGGCGGTCGGTCGGCCCTCATCGGGCTTGGCAAAAAAAGGGAAAAAGAAAAGAAAAACGAAGAAAAAAAAGCTAAGAATTTTTTGAAAAAATATAAAATTGTCCACGTCAGCGCCAACCGGGTCATGTAGAACGTCTGACATTCACGTCAGTGATTTTCGGTTAAAATCGATCTGATGGACTCAATTGACAAAGTGTCAGAAGGTTTATGACTCAATTGGCAAAATTGAAAGGTTTATGACTGAATTGGCCAAAGTGCAATAGTTTTATGACTTTTTGGACTATTTTCTTGCCCTAAATGCATGTTCTTGATTTTCCTTTTACCTCAATGCAACAATTGCATGATATTAAGGAATAATGTTAACTGTTAAATGACAATTATAAGCAAGAAATAAAAGATTTTTATTTGCTTACTAACCAAAATGACATAGATTCTTTTATTATTTTCGATTATTTCGGAGAATTTGATGTGTCACCTCTCACCAAATTATATTTCTTATGCCCACCACTACCCACTATGATCCACTGGTGCGCTAGAAGTCATGAAGTCTCTATTCACGACATAGCAAATATTCGAAGTACAAGTAGACGAAAAATTCATGTGAAAAAAAGAAAAAACTGACCAAAAATTCACTCAGGGTATTAATAATACGAATTCGTGATCTCATAAAAGACGGTCCGATGCACTTCTCACCGGAGCACCATGCCGGACGGCTAACCGTCGTCGTATCATTTAGCCAGATAAAGAACACACATTCAAGAGCAAATCGATGGCGCAGGAGAGACAAATGACATGGGAGTTGGGACTCGGGTATAAATATTTCCATGGGGATTCGCCATCAATTCTTTCACCAAGTGGAAGACATCATGGAAGCTATTTTTATCCTTTTAACTCACCTTAACAGCTATATATATATATATAAAGTTTATAAGAGTTGTATTTTGTGTGTCTATGCATTTTGATTTCGACATAAGCATACAGCTAGGTCGAGAAGATATTGTCCAACCAGTCAATTTCAATCGAAAAGACTACATTGAAATTTCGCACAAAGATTTAAGATTCAATTAATAAAATTAAAAAGTTTATGACTGAATTGATATTCATGCATACGACATGATTATGAATTCATATAAACTTGGACTTTGCAACTATTACCCGTGATATCCAGAATCATTTTATAACATAAAAACACGTATTAAATAAAATTTCATCTTGTGTAGGCTTATCTTTTGATGGGCATCTAAATTGTCCTCACAACATTTTTGATGGGTCGAATTTTGGATTACACATACTAAAAAATCTCAAGTATCAACCGTTGGTAGATGGATTCATTCACGTTAACGGACATTGATGTCAAAGGTAAAAAAAATCTGTTTTATTTTCTCTCCTTTTTCATAATTTCTAGAGTGTCCGATGCTAGTTGACAACCGACTGATCTCTCACTAAATATAATGTCATCGTTAAGTAAACCACCCACCGTTTTTCTATGCATAACCTTCCAATGTTCCTTCTCTCATTTTCTTTCTACATTTTGAAGAAGTGTTTGTGTTTAGTTACCAAGGCAACAACAAAATACTTTGCTTCCCAGATAAGAATACTATATATATATTGGTAACCGAGGTGTCCGGGCCAGCTTGCGCGCATCTCGACTATTCCTCGGGGGAGACTAGCACAGCAATCCACCGCCATGGCCCCCCACTCAAATCACATGTGCTCAGCTGGGGAATCGAACCTGGGACCAGTGCGCCTAACCACACAATCCCAAGTGCGCCCTAACTAACTGAGCCACCCATGGGTGGGTAAAAAGATATTAATATTAAGTACTTTTTATTTCTATATAATTAGACTTATAAAATCTATTATTAATTCGTTATGATGGTGTACATTAGTGATCAAAATAGGGGGCAGGTGGTATTAATACTAAATTCTCAGATACTGGCGATGGTTACCAAGTCCTTGTCGTTTTGTTTAACTGCAAGAAATAATTTAATCGCATGATTAGATCAATCATTAATTGGGCCACCATACTGATAGCTCCAAATACAATTAGTTTTGTCGGGGGGTGATTCCCTAACACATGCCTTTGACCAGACCTTAGGTAGTTTACTTTGATTAGGTCAAAATCAAGAAGGACGAGTGGTTTACCAAGTTCCTAATCGCTTTTTTCTATGTCATCTCCTGCCCACAAGTCCTATTCACCAAGAGAAGGATCAATGACACGCTAACCAATAACGGGCAATTAAAGAAGACTTAGTTAATGTTTTTGCTTTTTGTCAAATGTTCATTGCGGTTGTTAGAATTAGAAATAAACCAATTTGAAAATTGAAGACTGCCCAGTCAAAAAAACCTTTGTGTAGCATATTACTCAACACTCCTCACCATGTATGAACCGGTCCTTAACAGGTGCTAGACGTTGTGTGAACGGAACTGCGGTAATGGGATCACAGGCAGGACACGATGACAGGAATAACGGGCAGGAGAGACGTTGAAAGGAAGAATACTAAGATTTGAATTCTTAATTTATGTGCTCTGATATCATGTTAGACAAAATCATTTTCTCAAAACCTTAACTTCTCCTGCACGGTCCACAATTATATTTACAGCGTATCGATTTACCTTGAAGCTGAGGACATATAGCTCATATTTGTGAAAAGTTCCATCGCAAAGATAACTCTCTTATCGTCTAACCCCCAACAGCTTTGAAACTAAACTAAACTCTACTATTGTTAGGTCCATCTACATAAATAGTTTATTTTCTAAACAAAAGTGCAATGACTTTGGTACACTAAAACTAACTAATTATGCTGATTTTTTAGCTGTTATTTTAACTAAGCTGGGATGGTACCCATTGGGCATGCGCCCCAGTGATAAGGGAATTGGGTGGGGGTGAGGGCACTTGGGGGTGAATGAAAACCATTCTGTTCCAGAAACCTGTTTCTGGAACAGAAATAGATTTTTCTATTTCTAGTTCTGGATGAGTTTTTGAGCCAAAAAATGCGTCTGATAACGACATAAATTTCTCATCCTGAAACAGAAGTTCGTTTGACAACAGTTGAAAATTTCTACTTCTAGAATAGAAGTAGGCGGCGGTCGGCGGCTTGGAGCAGAAATTCTATTTCTATTTCTTCCAGAAACAATTTTTTTTGTTTCTCAAAGTTGTTCCAAATCTATTTCTGGAAAAAAATTTTTTTTTTTTCAGAAATAGAAAAATAGAATTACGTTACCAAACGAGTTTCTGTTCCAAACCTGTTCCAGAAATAGGTTTGGAACAGAAATTCTATTTCTGGAACGTTACCATGCACCCCTTTAGTTTCATATTTAGTTGTGGGGTGCGACACCTCTACTCTACAAAGATAAGTAAAAGTCTGTGATAATTTTTATTTTTGTGTTTTTCTATTTTTTTGTTCCTCGGAATAGAAAAAAAGAAAAGGAAATCTATTCATCGGAATAGACTAGTAGCCAGGGAATAGATTTGGAACAGAAATAAGACGTAAAAAAACTATCTTTTTTTATTCTCGGGAACAAAAAGAGAAATAAAGTCATTTTAGAGAAACAATCTCAGCGTAACCCGACTGGCATATACACAAGTCGTCGGGTCGAGCTGATATCCGTTTTTTTTTCCTTCCCGCAGAGAGCTTACTTTTGGCTAAATACAAATCAAAATGATAATCTTCCAATATGTCTACGTTGAGCCGTTTTAATCTTTAACCTTGTTTATGCATAACCTTCCAATATTCCTTCTCTCACTCTGTGTAAAGTAGTAGGTTGTGTGAATTCACGAAATACAAATCCAAACCAAAGAACACACAACTATCACGGCATGCGAAAGCCGGGTGGCGATCTTCCCTACATAACATAACCAGGCGGCTGCTCAAGAGCATGAGCCCGTGTACTTCGATAATCACCAGGTTTTTACGTGACAACGCGAGCCGAATGGTCTGAGCCCCGACGCCCCCAGGGCGAGGAGGAATCGGAAGAGATCGTGCAGTTCGTACATGGTTAAAAAATGCACGAAACCCTTACTAACATCGATGTCTGCACCGACAATGATTAATTTACTTGGGGGATTAATAGAGAAATCCTAGTTGACTCTAAATCATCCGAACGTTCTTGGGAATCCTCAACTGGAATGTGCAAGCTCTGTTCCCCACGATCATCCCCTCCCCAAAATATATTTTATTCATGTACAGTTGATAGCAATAATCCGCCGTCTCGACGTGTCAGCATACCTACCGATGTTCGATAAAATAATAAAAAGATGAGATTTTTACCAAAACGAAGGCGAGTGAATAAAAGATAAAGATTGGGTTTGGAGCGGAGAATGTTAGAAGCAGAAATGGTGAGAGCTGCCTTGATTTGGACATTGACCTGTGCCTCTTTGTTTTAGAGTTTCGAAGAAAGGGTAAGAGAAGGCGGACAGCATTGTCATTATTCTATTCACCAAACCTTAAATTAAGGAGCAACCAGACAGCTATTCTCTCACTCAGCACTTTGCTTATCGGGTGTCAACCCTCCCTCTCTCTCTCTCTCTCTCCTCGAATTGCAGGAAGGCGAGAGTTTTTGTATGAGCTCTTGTTGTTCTTCTTTCTACTGTTTTCTATGCGCTCTCTCTTGTCTTTTTGGCTGATTTTTGTCATCTGGGTATACAGATGGTGCCTCCACCGAGCCGCCACTAAACCGTCGGAGGATGAGAGGACCCTCCCCCAGCTCCATCGAGCCCAGGCACCGACTCTCTAATTCCTCCAAGTCAGCCTCTCTCTCTCTCTCTCTCGCGTATGCGTCAGCTGATCAGCTGACGGAAGCTCGTTGTGTGCGCCATTAGAGTTGGATTTGTGCTCCATTTTGCTTTGTGCTGGCTTATGTGGCTATTAGCATCTAGACTTCTAGAGTTAAAAAAATGCTTCTTGCGGATGAACTAGACCCCTCTGTTTGCTGAGCATTATCAAGTAATTGTCGAGATCAAATTGGTGGTTTTGGGATTTGAATTGGTGTTGGGAGTATTTCTTTTGCGTGATAAACTGTCCTAGCAGCGAGACTTGGTCTTCTCGTTTTTATTTGCTGAGATCAATTTGTTTGGCGAGCTGTTCAGTGTTGGCGCTTTTGCAATCAATTGAGCAACGACGTAGGTTTGCTTACTGTGCTATGCGGTGGAAGACTGAGAAGACCTTGATCGATTTTCGTTTCAACATGGATAACTGCTGGGAATGCCAAAATCAATGTCTTGTCTGTTTGAAATTCTCAATTGAAGTTGGTATTGGGTTGAAAAATGTGAATTCTGCAAATCGGTTCAGAACACGACCAGCAATGTTATCCTTACACATTGATATTCATTTTTCTGGAAACCATTTGGTTTTTCCATTTTTGGAGGGTGGGGGTGTTAAATTGTTTGAATAATGCCATAGGATATCACACTGACAGATTGAGGTAGTTATGATGCTTTTTTAACTTAATAATGGCTCATCATTTGCTAATTATCAAGCTGCCTTATTGTTTTTGTTTTTGTTTATGCAGTCAATTATTTATATCCCGTGGTGGTTGGGAAGGGGTTTTTGGGTTGAGGGAAGAACAACAATACACATTGGAAATTATTTGTATAATTGCTTCAAAATCTGAAGTAGTGTGTAACTTGTCAATTTCTCCCTTTCTTCTTCTCTAAGGGGAGAGAAAAATGTGCACCCTCCGGTTTCGCAGCATCAGTTCCTACCATACAGAGACAGACTAATCTTGTGTGCTCAATTGGATACACTGCCATGGAGTGTTATTTCCATCTAGCCAGATATTTTTGGGTCTCCCGCTTAAGTTTTCCATCGTAGTTAGCATTTTATTCTTGTGCTTATGTTAGTGGTGCTAGCTTCAGAAGAGAAGGAGTAGGGATGGTCGGAGAAATAATGATCTCGAGTTCGAATCTAAAACGTTTCGTTTGTTCCCTCTTTCATCTCCTGTTTAGCATGTAGTAATATGCTACCAAAATTGAATATTTCAGAGCTCTGCCTTGTTTCTCCTATTGCTTCTCTTGTTAAGTTTCTCTTCAAACAATTTGAAGAATCCAATAAGTAAGGTTTCGAAAGGGAGTTGCATTTTGCCCAGAAGCTGTATAGACATTATAGTTGGTACTTGTACAATTATACATTTATCAAGTTATGGAGGAAAGGGTTTGTGCAAGTAGTAAATGGTTGCTGATTGGTGTCTTGTAGACTCTTGTTGTCACTATAATAGGGAGAGAATGCCTGCGGTATCATGAGGATTTTCAATTGGCAATGTGCAGAAGTTCGCCATCTGGAATGATGTTCACTTTTGTTGAAATATGTGTTCTGAACGATTGTCAACTCTTATAGAGCTTCTAGCTTGTGTTGGTTTATCAACATTGTCCCCCGTGTTTGTTGTTTATTTGTGTGGGTTGTCTTTCACTTACCCTAGGATACATTTTCATTGTTGTCTTCTTGGGGCAGTGACGAGACAAACAAGAGAAGGTTCCAAAGGAGTAAATATTTCAAAGATGTTGAGAAAGCTTTCCATTTACCCATCCAAGCAAGGAATTTGAACTGCAAGATTCCAACCTTGAAAGTTGTTCTGCTTATCATTTTACTAGGAACTTTTCTGACGCTCTATTGTTCTCCGGCAATTTATAATACAGATCATCCCACCGGTTCTTCATCTCGGTAATTCTTGTGCTCCAATCCTCCATCAGAGTGAAAGTTTTTTCTTTTTCTTATTACTTTTTTGGGTGCGAACTGTTATTTTCCTCTCTTTTTACCTGTGGGTTGGGCTAGAGGGGATTAGAGATATACATTTTTTCTGCATTTGACTTCGTCATTGTATAATTCATAGATAAATGCATGTTATGCACACAGTTCAGTATGTTGGTGCTTTACTAATCTAAATTTCACGCAGGCCAAGTCTCATTGGTAGATGGACAAGAGAGACTGCTGGTGCAGATACCCGTTATGCGTCATTGTTGGACATTAGTTGGGATCAGATCTCAACTGCTATTGAGAAGCTGACGGATAAGAATGAGTATCAAGGTGTTGGTCTATTGAACTTTAATGTCAATGAAATTGATAACTGGAAGCAACTATTCCCTGATCCCGAGCATGTCGTGTTACACCTGGAACACGTGCCTCGCAATGTAACCTGGGAGTCGCTCTATCCGGAATGGATAGATGAGGAAGAAGAGTTTGAGGTCCCCACTTGTCCTTTTTTGCCTCAGCTTCAGATTCCTGGAAAGCCACGTCTTGATCTTATTGCCGTCAAGCTTCCATGTGATAAGTCGGGAAGGTGGTCAAGAGACGTGGCTCGTCTGCATTTGCAACTTGCAGCAGCCAGACTTGCTGCTTCTGCTAAGAGTTATCATCAAGTGCGCGTTCTTTTCATTACTGAATGCTTTCCCATTCCAAATCTCTTCAATTGCAAGGAACTTATCACACACAATGGGAATGTCTGGCTGTATGAGCCTGACCTAAATAAACTGAGAGAAAAGGCACGTCTTCCTGTTGGGTCATGTGAACTAGCAGTGCCTCTTAAGGCTAAAGGTCAGCTTCTTCTTTATCTCGTTATGATCTCCTCATGCTCAAATTATTTTGCAAAGTGAACATCCTTATTTTCTTCCCATTTTCCACCTAGTTGGTTCTTAAACCAGATCCTTCGTGACACCTGAGATGATTACTGCCAAAGTGAACTCAGATCTTGATGAATCAGTTTCAGAGATTTGCATTCCCTTCTCCTTTTGTTTTCCTTTTCTTTTTTCACCCTCATGGGATTGTTGCTTTTCAACAGAGCACTTTTACTCAGAAAGGGCACATCGAGAAGCATATGCCACAATCCTGCACTCTGCTCATCTCTACGTTTGCGGGGCCATCACAGCAGCTCAGAGCATTCGGATGGCCGGTTCTACGCGGGACTTTGTGATACTTGTTGATGAAACCATCAGTGACTATCACCGGAAAGGTTTGGAGGATGCAGGGTGGAAAATCCACACTATCCAGAGAATCAGGAATCCGAAAGCTGAAAGAGACGCATATAACGAGTGGAACTACAGCAAATTTCGGCTTTGGCAGCTGACCGATTACGACAAGATCATTTTCATTGATGCTGACTTGCTTATCCTCAGGAATATTGATTTCCTGTTTGAAATGCCTGAAATATCTGCAACCGGCAATAACGCTACTCTGTTCAACTCTGGTGTGATGGTGGTCGAGCCATCGAATTGTACATTCCAGCTGCTCATGGATCACATTAATGAAATCGAGTCCTACAATGGTGGGGATCAGGGATATCTAAATGAAATATTTACTTGGTGGCATCGGATCCCTAAGCACATGAACTTCTTGAAGCACTTTTGGGAAGGCGATGAGGTGGAGAAGAAGGAGATGAAAACGCGTCTCTTTGGTGCCGATCCTCCGATCCTTTATGTCCTCCACTACCTCGGTAACAAACCATGGCTGTGCTTCCGGGACTATGACTGCAACTGGAATGTAGACATCCTGCAGGAGTTTGCGAGCGATGTCGCCCACCGGAAGTGGTGGAAGGTCCACGACGTCATGCCGGAGAACTTGCAAAAGTTCTGCTTGCTTCGGTCGAAGCAGAAGGCGGCTTTGGAGTGGGACCGAAGGCAAGCAGAGAAAGGAAACTACACAGATGGTCACTGGAAGATCAAAATAAAAGACGAACGTCTAAAGACGTGCTTCGAGCAGTTTTGTTTCTGGGAAAGCATGTTGTGGCATTGGGGCGAAAAGAATTGGACGGATAATGCGACCGTCACTCCCTCGCCACCGGCGATCAGTACATCATCCCTCCCTTCTTTATGACCCCAAGCCCCTTCTGATCTTCACCTCCATTTTGTTCAAATCATACAGAGACTCAGAATCATCAAATAGTTACAGTTCAGATCGAATACTACAGAAACGTCGCAGCCTTGCTGGGTCGCGCCCTTCGACGTTTGTACTGTATTCAAATGGCTTACCCAATAGTGAAATACATTCGATTTCCTGGAAGTTCACCTGGCAGTATCCTTTGAACCCGGTTTGACTTGGGGCTCGCAAGCTTTGTTTCATGTTTTCAAAGTGTTGTAGATAGACCGCAACAGAATGAATTCAAATTGACATGCATTAAGGAAGTGCATTCATCCTAATAGACAATTTGGTGAGGCGTGAAGTAGAGACAGCAGTGGAGTATTATACTTGTAGTGAACATATAATTGAACATGAAAGCGGCTACTACTACGGTATCGGTTACGTGGTTTAATATTTATGAGGTGAAGCAAATGCTATTTTCCGTTAGTTTCGTAAAAATCAACTTCCAAGAAATTTTTTTCGAATTTTCCGGCGTTTGGTTCACTGAAAATGAAATGAGTCAAGGAAAATATTTTTCACTCATCGAAAAAATACCTTCAAAAATGGAGAAAATGATTTTCTTTTTTTTTTTTGAGAAGAGGAAAGCATTTTTTCTCATGTTTCTTTTCTCCACTCTTTCACATTCCTTTATTTATTTATTTATTTTATTTTTATTTTTTTTAGAAATCGAAATTTGACTTTATTTGATTTTTATTTTTTCTCTTTTATTTTTTTTACTTTATTTTTTCTCTGCCAGCCTCTGGCATGGCTCGGCCAGGTCTTGCTCGCCTCGCGATCGGCCGAAGCAGAAGGGAAAAGAGAAAAAAAAGAAAAAGAAAAAGATTAGAGAACAAAATAAAAATTTCAAATTAAAAAAATAAATAAAATTAAAAATGAATAAAATTAAAAATTATTAAAAAGGAAAATGAAATCCGATCTTTCGTACCGAGTGATGAAAAATATTTTTCAGTTCATTTTTAGGCTTCAGCCAAACACCGAGAAATATTATCATTTTTCTAAAAAATGACTATTTTACCGGAACACCTTATTTTTCGCGAAACGAAAGGATCATTGATAATAACAATTATCAAGACATCAGCTATGGTCATGAACCGGGAAACTTGAAAATGCACCCAATGCATATCGAAAGCCCCAAATATTGTGGAAAACAAATGCAGGGTTGTAGCTTGTATGTAGGCGGTGAAATCCAGCTTTAAGACCGCAGGGTTAGAAAATTTTCCATATCTTGAGCAAGCATAATCATGTTTCTATCTTCTTTGAACTTGGGTTTCGGTTTGTTCAAGATGGGTTGGGTCCGGTTTAATCCCGTTCCGATTCGGTTCGGTCCGTTCGGCCCGTTCGGCTCACCCCTCCCATAAAACCTGAAAAAGAGAGAGGAAGTTCAGATTTTTAATTGACGTGCGTGAGTCGTTACCAAGTTTTGGAGCGGCGAGAGCAGGGCCTTCTGTTCTGTCTAATCCCATCACTACAAATCGGAGAAAGAAGGTTTCTTTTTCGTTTCGGCGTTTTCTTGCTGCAGCTGAAAAGAGATGAACTTGTTGACGCCATGGAAGCTGAGACCGAGAGCTACGCTCACTCCATTTTCGTCCAGTCTCGAAGCGACCAGCTTCCACCTACCTTCTCGCCATACCCATGACTGCTCATCTTCTTTTCGGGCATGTCCGTCTGCTACTGCTCCGAGCAGGGCATTCACGTCGCTCGCCAAGAAGCGAGACTCGCGGCCCGAGCCAGTCCTCGAGCCGACTATCGTCGAAGAAGTGTCGGTGGATGTCGACGATGAGGACCAGGTCGTCTTCGACGATTTTGATGATGGTGAGTGAAGTGATTATTCTGTGATTTCTCTCTCTCTTTCCTCCATAGTTTTGGCTTTTCCAGCTCTGCAAATTGGGTATTGTTCATAGTTATAGTCATAGTGAATGATGACCCTTATAGTTACTCTGCACGAAAGAACAGAGGAAGTATCATAAAATGTTCTTAATGACCTCGATAAACAATAAGGTGTGCCTTTTAATTTAAACTTGAAGATGTCTTAGCTCACATGCAGATGCATTGGAGGATGAGTATGATGATGGGAGTTTTGAAGATGAGTATTTGGAAGAAGATGCTGAAGTTTATGTGAGTTAATGCTACTTTAACAGAGCCCATGTTTCTAATTCTCTTGGACATGAATTTTGGAAGTCGCTGAATGAATCTATTCTATTATTGATACTGTATGAAAGGTTGGGGATGGAGGTGGAGGAGGTGGGATTTCTCTTGCCGGGACTTGGTGGGACAAAGAAGCATTAGCGATAGCGGAACATGTCTCTCAGTCTTTCGATGGCGATTTGAAGATATATGCCTTCAAAACTCTGTCAAATTGCACAATTCAAGTTCGCATCGAAAAGCTTTCCAAGAGGTAATCACCTAATGACTCTAATACAGGCGAGGCTCTATCAAGAGTGAGTGGTACAGTTGATTGGAAGTTATCGTCCACTTTTTGTGGTAGTCCAATTAAACAATGAATGCCTTGTTCTTCCCTCGGCAAAAATTGCCGGAGCTAAAAGCTCTATAAGTTGAGATATTTACATCGAACCAGCAGAAAAGATGATTGCATGGTGATATAATCATGAACGACTGAAAGTATGTGGAATTCCTTCTCATTGGGGCTCTCCCTCCGTCTCTCTCATATTTTGATGTTCTAGACAATGTCGACTTCCGTATGTTTCTTGTACTGGCTTGATTTTCTTTTTAGAAGGAAATTAAGTGAACTGCTGCAGAATAAATGCTGCTACAACTCTTCTTAGACCTTGCTCGCTCCTTGGGCCTATACGACAGAAGAAACAGTTAGATGTAAGGACCTGAAAAATTCATTTTTAGTTAGCTTCATAAATTCCTGAAGGATCTCTAGGCTGTCTAACCATAGTTGTGCTGAACAGAAGCTTTAAAACCTTTCTACAGTGGACAGGTCAAATTGGCCCATCTTCCCTTTGTTATGTTGGTTTCGAATATATGCGAATGGTGGTTTCCAATGTCAACTAATTTAGTTAATCTCTGTAATCACGACAGGTATGGTTCCCCTAGTATGGAAGATATAGAAGCATTTTCTGCGACCTATAGAGCTCGTCTAGATGAAGCGGAGGCTGCAAAATCTGTACCAGAAAATTTATCTTTGGAGGTACTGGTTTCTGTCACTAGTTCTCAGTATCGAGCATTCTTTCTGGCATGCTGAACTTCGGGAGCAGGTGGGTACTTGATGGACTCAATGAATCTACCATAAGAGGTGAGGTTAAGGTATATCGGGCCCAACTAACCGTTGCACTGTAAAAGGGCAAGATTGAAGGATAAGGAGTGGTATTGAACACTTGATATAATATTCTTACTGCTTGGTAGTTTCCTATGTGCTTTAACCCATTACCATAGTGCCTTTTAAACACACTCTGGTTTCTAATTCTGATGAACTGGAGCAGTAAGATTGTTAGTTTTTGAACATGCAAGAAGAAGATATGAGCGAGTTCATTTGAAGTTAAGTTCACCATATGTAGATGTGACTAGAAGCGAGTTTATTTGAAGAAAAGTTCACAATGTGTATTCGAAGTGTCTTGCCTAAAGTATCGATCCTTTCAGGTGTCATCACCTGGTGTTGAAAGAGTCATTCGCGTTCCACATGATTTTGATTGGTTCATGGATCGCCCCATGTTCATAAAATATGTCGCAGAGACAGACGCACGTGGCTCATCCTCAGAAGGTGACGGCATCTTCAAACTTGTTTCGGTTGACATGGAGACCAAATGTTGCACCTGGGGTTTAGCTGATGTAAGAGCGAACAGAGAAAAAGCCGGAAAAGGAAGGCCTCTTAGCAAAAAGCAACGGGAATGGCGCTTAACTACATCCTTCGGATCGTTACGTCTTGTTCGACTATATTCTGAGATCTGAAATTTTACTAGTGGTATGCCTGGAAAGGTGTCTTTACTGTTTGCTTATTGTCTTTTCCCTGTTTGATCTTGCTGATATTTGAAGTCATGAAGCTGTACATGTAAAGATTTGTCTGACCAAAATAGATGTCGAGTTTGAGCAAGTGTAACAAGATGCCATGAATTTCTTGGTAAACAAATACTAAGTTCAACGTAAGATTCTAAAAAACTCGATGGCAGCAATAGAGTGAATATTTTGTTTCCTGTCAACTTTGTAGTTAGTTTTATTAACTAGCAGATGATTCTTTAAAACCAATAAAGGGTCAATATGACGCGGAAAACTCCAGGAGAAAGAAAGGAGAGAAGAAAAAAATAGGTGTGTTAGCTCAAGACAGTCCCTTTTCAGTCAATAAAATAGGAGTGTTAGCTCAAGGCAGTCCCTTTTCAGTCAATACCCTGCAATCTTTTTAGTCATTCGGTCTGAAGCCAGTTCCCTGAATCTGCACCCAGATGCTTAGATCGATACAATCAGTGTCCTCCAATCGTGCATTAGCTTTCGATTTCTTCAGATTGAGACAAGATGATCCCATGATCGACCAAGGACCTGCCCCCAAAATCTGGTCAGCCTCCCTCCAATCTTGGAATGCAAAGAGGAACAACTTCTCAGTAAGAGGAGTGATTGAACCCCCTCCATTTCTGGCGAGACTTTCTACTTAACATTGCATGCATCAGGGTTGTTAATGTTTCTCAACATCATTATTTCCCCCAGGCTCTAGGATCGAATGGTTACCATCTTACTCTATCGAACGATGCCAAGATGAACTGGAGCTCGCCATCGCCACTGAACTGCAATGAGAGGAAACGAAACAAGAAGTAACAGAAACCCATATTTGACCAATTTTTGAAATCTACTAAATCCATATGTGACCCAAGTGAATAAAAGCGGGTTAAAAGTGGGTCAATGACCTATATTGACACCTCTACGAACATGCAACTAGCTCTCAAATCGCCCGCGAGAGGAGAGGTGAATCTCTTGTTCTGGAGAGGGCCATTGCGTGAACGTGCATAGATGATATTATTACTGATCTTCCTATTTCATTATGAATTTCTTTCTGATCTTCCGAGTCAGTTTTATTATTCTTGTCAACTTCTCCGTGCCTTCTTGTTCTTCAATCTCCAATGTCCCGTCCTACAGTAGCAAGAATTCCACATTTCCAAACTGAATGAATACTGAAAACCTTTGTTGGTCGGTTCAGCAATTGCATTTCCTTTACATATGAGAATGTTATTCATGCATACAACTATAATTGAATGGAGTCTTCGAAATCAGTTCATCATTAATAATAATGCCACGGATCCTTTAGAAATCCTAACAGTACTTTTCTTGGATGGCAAGGACAATTTCACTCAAATGACCAGTACATGAACTGAAATTGAAATTCAAGGTGTGGAACCCTTCAAAGCCCTTACTTGATATAGGGCTTTCTAATGACAATATACTTGATATAGTATTTCATGGGAAACTGGAAGCTCCATGCAAATTTATTTACTAAGGCAGATCGCATATTCGCTTCGAATTTTATTGAAAGAAAGCAGCGCGATTACTCTGTGAAATGATAAATTTCGTATCTAGCTCTACAGTCCTTCAGTTGCAGTTGACCGCCGAGCTTTAGGTGACAACATCGGTTCCATACTAGGTCTTTGGCAGTGTGCATGCATTGGAGGCAATCATCGACCGAAATTTCTCCGTTGCAAGTTCGGTGGGCGTAGGATCTATCAAAAGGATCACAAGAGCTGTGTAAAAGTTGAAACCCTGATGGGCCATTCCGTACGGTAAACCTTCTAGAGCTTCCTCTATGCTTAAAGAGTAAAAGGATCCATCCTTGGTCGTTTCCGTATTACAATGGAAATACTCAACCGTAACATCTGGTTCACCTCTCGCGAGATTGCTGGAATCACAGATCGGGCAACAGAGTACTAGAATTGTAAGGCATCGTAAAGCAGTCAGCAGAATCTTCTGAGTTTTAGTGCTCTCTTCCTCTTTCTTCACGTTGATGCTCACGAACTTCCCCGCCATATTGTCTCACGTTTATGTGCAGTGATTGCAGTTTAGGCTTGACTAAGAACATAGAGCTTGCCCTTATATTTAACTATGTCCGAATTCCTTTATTTTCTTACAAGAGATACGCTTAGTTTTTTCCTCTTGATCGGTATTGGACAAAGTGATCCTCGTACTTTTGCAAGAGACTAATATAGATTCTCATACTTATGACTAAGATGAAGAGAAAACGCTTGCATTTTCCCATCGAGTTTTCAAATGTTATGTTTGACTTATTCTTTGATCTCCGACTAAGAGTTTCTCTTCGTCTAGTTCCATTGTTCGGATGCGGCAAACTTAGATAGGGGGAATTTCTTTTGCCGGAACTCAATATCCATCTTCTGGCGACAATGCAAATCATGAATTATGGAGTACCCCAACGAGATTTTAATAAAATAAATAATCCATAAAGCTTACACTACTTTATGAATTCCAATAGTCATATTAACCCACATGTCCATGGCATATACCGGACTCGTCAAACGGGTGGGTCGGATCGGGTCGAAAATAGTCTGACCCAAATAGATATATTTGACTCATTTTCATACTATACAAATTTAGTTACACATACCCAATCAATACTCAGCTTAACCCATATTCTTAAAATACTTTCATACTTAACTCAATTTAGAAAAACTCATACCTAAACTAAGGCGAACGTGCGAAGCAAGTGAGTACTAGATCGAGTGAGGGCAAGAGAGAATGAAGAGAGGGTAATAGAGGCGAGTTGGATCTAACTAAATTGTAAACTTATTCATGACTCATTTACGAGCCATTTATAATCCATCATATATGGGTTAGGAATTGGGTTTAGACCCATTTTGACAGATCTAGCATATATTCTCGGCATATTTAGGCGTAACTCATGCTGGAACCATATTGATGCTCTTTTTCATAGTACGTACAACTACGGCACGCTTAACATTAAAATCTCTAATTTGCCTATGTGTTGCTTCGTGTGATACCCACGGGTTTTATCGTCATTGTGTTGGTGGAGTCCTACCCGATGAACATGGGATGAGACAATCTGCATTATAGATGTGGGGAAATAAAACTGAGTAACAAAGGCTCACTATTTAAAAAAGAAAAAAGAAAAAAGAAAAAAGAAAAAAGAAATAGGTATCATATGTATGAGTCTGCGAATGGGTGAAGAACACAAGAAGTGCCATAACTTATGTATGGCGCTCAGGTGAGCGCCATACACAAGTAAAATAATTTTTTTTCGGTCACTTGAGTGCTACAAATTTAAAAAAATCGATCACTTGAGTGCCATCGATGATTTGCCTCGCCAGAAATCGGACATGGATGCAGGAAAATTTGATGTGCCACCGCCGAAATTTCTTTTATGAACGTTTTTTTTTTTTTTTTTTTTTTTATGTTTTCAGGAATTTTTTTTACCTTCGAAATCTTTTATTCTTTGTTTCTCTTTATCTTTTCAATTTTCACCCTTGGCCGGCGAGGGTTATCGACGACCCTTATTGGTCACGAAACCATCGCCCTTGGCTTGCGGGGTCGCGACGTCCCTGGGCGAGGGTAGTGGCGGCCTACCCAGCCGCGGGTGAGGGAGCGAAGGCCCTTGCCAGATCTGAGCGAGGGCCTTCGCGCCCCCGTCGGCCATGGCGGTCCTCACCAGGTCTGGACGAGGCTGCGATTGCCCTCACCCAAGACCGTCGCGGCCTCGCCGGCTGAGGGCGAGGGTTTCGTGGCTAGCGAGGTTGCCCATGACCCTTGCTAGCTAAGGGAAAAAACAAAGAAAAAAAGCAAAATAAAATAAAATAAAATAAAATTATCCACGCGTGACTAAAAATTAACTAAAATAATAGAAACCCACATAGGATGAATTGCTGGAAGTGACACTCAAGTGATCGGTTTTATTCCATTATTGCACTCAAGTAAGCGAAAAAAAAATTATGGCACTCAAGTGAGCGCCGTACACAAGTTATGTCACTTCAGGTGTCCTTGTCCCGTGAACATAGTTGTTAATGAAGCATCATGCACACGGTTGATCATGCGTAATCCCTCAAAAGTCACATTTAAGGTTTTACGTGGAATCATCAGATGACTAATCGTGCGTGCAATGCCATTCAAAACACTAGCTTATTGTTTCAAATTAATTTATAATTTGCCAAAATAGATTATATTGTGATGAAACAACTTGATTGGTCATTAGATCTTTGTAGGTTTGGCTCGGCCCCATATGCAATCGACTTTGGAAGATATAGCTAGAACTTTTAAATGGGATTTACAAGAGTGATCATGTGATAATACAAAGCCAAAATGTGATCAACAGTTATATGGTAAATCACGAGCTGCGTGTTTATACCAATGCTTGGATGTATAGCCCGGACGATGATATGCATCGTCGTACTATGGATAGTAAATGCGGCTAAATATGACCAGACAAAGAAACTTTGGAGTCAAAACTTTCAGTTTAGGGATTGTAGTTCACCAATTCAAATTTCACCAGTTACGGGCAAACTGCTCTGAGTCATATTCACTTACACAGGCCAATGGCTCGTTGGTAACGAATCGATTTGTAAAATTTGCTAGATATTTTATGGATCTCTAGATAGTCATATCTCTGCGCTCGTACTCTTGGAATTTGGGATATTTATATCGAAGCAATGAAAGGGGGCATGAATAATGAAAGCAAGTAAAAAGAGATGGAAACTAAACTGTGACATTTCTAGGTAATCATGAAATAAAACTATGAGCAGAAAGTGCGTTTGTGTAGTTTTCTCAATTAGCTTAAAATTGCGATAGTTGTTACAATTTCGTGCTCCTTTTGTCTCTGAATTATATAAAAGGAACTTAAGCAATAATATAATGTTATCCGATTGGTACGTCACTGCACACTATTAATTACGATGCGTACAGTCGATCGTTCTAGAAGATAACTAAGTGTGGCAAAAGACCCCTTGTATCTAAATTTGCCACACTCGAACAAGTGCAACCAGACGAAGAGAACCTTCTTAGTTCAGCAATCAAAGTGTAAGTTCGACATAAGATTTAGAAAACACGTTGGAAGTGTTTCTCCGCCATCTTAGATACTCCTAAGAACGAGTACGATGCTCTCACGTTACTAAGATTCCTACAAGAAAAATGACGGTGAAATCTAAGACATCAAGCTCTTTATATAGCCAACAGAAAGGGGAACTTTGTGAGCACCAAGCATCAAAAGAAGCGAACAGAGAGTCAGAAATTGGAGACTGCAATGGCTGTCTCGAAACAATTTCTACTTGCCACTGCCATTTGGCTCTTCTATAGTTGCAACAATCTCGTGAGAGGCCAGCGGCCAGATCTTGCAGTGCAGTATTATAGATGCAATCCAGAAATAAGTGAGTACAACAGCAATTACTACAACAACATAGATTCCGCTATGCGGACCGTGGCGGTCAGGATAGCAGATGATGGTTTCGACTGCTATGGCACGTCTCCGGATCCCCCAAACGGCGATGGCTGTTACGCCCACGGAGCTCGCAACGGGCAACTTTCGGGCGACAATTGCGGTCTATGCGTGTTCCATGCCAGCACCCTCATTCTGGACCTATGCCGAGGAAGCGTGGGCGCTCAGCTTCAACTTAAAGACTGCAGAATCAGATACGAGAATTATTCCTTCACTGAATGACGGAGTCGATGTATTTTTCTTTGAGTTGTGGCACTTACATGTTAGATAAAAGGAATAAATAACAAGTTCACATCCACCTTCTTGTTCTTATTAAATGATATATACAAGAAGGTAGTGTACTACCATTGTAATGGAGTCCGCACTCCTTTATACTTCCGTAAAATGACTCTATGTACTTTTGATTTATATGAAAAAAAGGGCTCACTTTTGGTTTTGCATTGGGTTATTGGAAAACCTGATTAGCAGGTTTTTCTCAAAGAGTTAAGTAACGGATTGACCCGATATTTTCACGGCCGAAAGCGAATATCTTTTGCAAAGGTTTTTTGTGTGTGTGTGCGTGCGTGTGTGTGTGTGTGTGTGACAATGATCCATCTGAGAAACAATCAAGGTTGCTGAAGTGTAGGTGCATTCCTTTTAGGCTATTTTAAGAAGCACACACTTATTATCTCATCCTACAAGAAAAGTTTTAATTTTCTTAAAACATCCTATCCAACCCCTCTTGGTTGTTATTGAGACGCACGGGTGAATTATATTAGAAAAAGTATCACGTCGATAGTTGGTTTTGAACTCATTGAGTTAAGTTTTTTTTAGTGTAAGCTGGATACACCCGGATTTGTTGACATGCTCGGATTCAATTCCCAATAGTTGTTGGGGGACTATGTTATATTTTGTTGATAGGTAACTCTTGTACCATCTCAAACTAGCATAATCTGGATGAATCTCACGCTTACGACAAGCCCAAGCGAAGCTACTTATACATACGGAGCATCACCATTCTCATGTTAAAATCGTGTAAGCTTGCTCGAGGTGACTATTAAATGCTTCACATCTGAGTTTAGCCACGGGTCCTCTCATCACGGGCCGGACCTAATTTGTCCCACACTAGCCAGCCTCATATTAAACTGATTAAGAACCCTTCTATCTTACCTCATTAGACTAACCCTGTTAAGCGGTAAATATCAATTTCAATTAATATAAGCGCATATTAGGAAAACCGTTACAATCAGGACTCACGTTCGAAATCGGGCTTGATGGAGAGGTTAGTGTGTTAATGGATGCAGGATGATTTATGGGGCAAGGGGTGTTGTGTGTAGAGCCAGGAGTTGTATCAGTTGGGATGGAGACTAGGGAAAGTGTTTGGGTTGGAGCAGTGGAGCGAAAAGGAGAGCTGTAGGGCATATTAGTGAAGGTAGATAAGGGCTTCGTTATCGCAGGGTCAGTGGAGGGTATGGATGAAGAACTTGAGATAGTTACAGTAGGACACTCAAGATCCACTTCATTCTTCTCAGCGGACACAAACTCCACCATTCGAACCTTTCTCCCACCAATTTTGGAGCGGAACTCGCATTCCAGGTCCCAAACCTTCATTACCAGGGTAGTCATGATCTTTCCCTGAAGCACCAGCACAATGCTCCTCAGAATGGCCAATGCAGTTCGTCACCTATGCACAACCGATCCTTTAGGAATCCTAACATTACTTGGATGGCAAGGATAGTTTCCTCCTCTTGATATTGGGTCGAAATTGATAGTTGTGCTCAGGTTTCTAGGAATCTTTATTCTACTACTTCATGACTGAGATAACGAAGAAACACTTGCATTCTTCCATCTAGTTCTCAATTGTTATGTTGAACTTACTCTTTGATTGTCAAATAAGAGGTTCTCTTCGTCTAGTTGTGTTTGTTTCAATGGGACAAACTTATGTAGCAGCGAATTTTCGTGCCGGAACTCAATATCTGTCCTCTGGCGACAATGCATATCGTGAATTATGGAGCACCCCATCCACCTTTAACAAAATAAAACATCCATGAATCTTGCATTACTTTATCAATTTTTGTGATTTTCATAGGTTCAATTTATAGCTCCACGGACAACATTGAATTAAAATATGAACGAATGATGATATTGCATACTAATAAAGTTCAAGACAAAATTGCAGATCTAGAAAATGTTCAAGTACCATTTGTGTGATTACCGTAAAAGTATACAAGAACACAAGTTTCCCCTCTCTCTCAGGATTGACATGGTTGGAGCATTAGGAGGCTTCCATTTTAGGAACAACCATTCAAATTTTACAAACTGTGTGCAAACTGTTTTGAGTCAAGGCCACCTACACAGGATAAGAGCTTGTAATAAATCGATTGAGCTTGTAGGTTTCATGAGCCTTCAAATAGTTGGCCCTCTACAGTCATACTCCTGGGCATTTATGTGGAAGCAATCAAAGGGCCCTTAAACAACGGAAGCAGGTAAAACAGATAATAAAACTAAACTGTGCTGTTTCTAGTTAACCATGAAAAAATTCTGAATGGAATATGAGTTTGTGTAGTTTTCGAGATTTGCTTAAAATTGTGATAAATATTACAATTTGCTCGTTTAATAGTTGAATTATACAAAAGCAATCTGTTTGACAATTCAATGTTATCAACATGATGGAAGTGTTTCTCCGTAGTCTTCTGTATTCATCAGAATTAGTACGATAGTCTAGAATGACTATGATTTTTACGAAGAGAACCATCTTAGTTTGGCAATCAAAGAATAAGTTCAACGTGAAAAAGTACCAAAGAAGTCCTAAATTTATTGTATTGGTACCAATTAAGTCTTAAACCTTCCAAAAAAGTTTTAGCAATATTTTTTAGAAATGAACAAGAAACAAGTTTTCCAAGGGGTTAAATATAGAAGTGTTTATTAGACAAAATAAAATAAAATATAGAAGTGTTTAAGCAATATGGATCGGGTCGGGTATGGGTCGCTAGATTGAAATGAGTCCAAACGAGTTAACGGGTCAATTTGGGTCGGACAATTTTTTACCTGACCCGACTCATCCATTTGACTGGTCTAATTGGTATCACTATGAAAATGAATATGACTAAATTGGTTGAGTTGAAATGTTTAGGACTGAATTGATTCAATGCAATAGGTTTAAGACTTTTTTGGTACTTTTCCCTAAGTTCAACATAAGGTTTCAAAAACATGATGAAAGTGTTTCTCCATCATCTTTTCTGTTCCTAAGAACTAGCACGATAAGCTAATATGACTAAGATGGTTCTTAGTTCGGCTATGAAAGAATAAGTCAAACATAAGGTTTCGACAACATGATGAAAGTGTTTCTCTGTCGTCTTATGTATTCCTAGGAACTAGCACGATAATTTAAGACGATTGTGATTTTTACGAAGAGAACCATCTTAGTTCGGCAATCAAAGAATAAGTCCAACATAAGGTTTCGAAAACATGATGGAAGTGTTTCTCCGTCGTCCTATGTATTCCTAAGAACTAGTACGATAGTCTCAGATGACTACGATTGTTACAAGAAATACAGCCGGTGGGATCTAAATTATGAAGCTCTTTATATAGCCAACATAAAGGGGGACTTTGTGAGCACCAAGCATCAAAAGAAGTGAAGAGAGAATCAGTAATTTGAGATCGTAATGACCGTCTTCAAACGAATTCCAATTGTTACGGCCATTCGGCTCTTCTATAGTCACAACAATCTCTCGAGAGGCGAGCCAGATCTTACAGTGGAGTATTGTACATGTAATAGAGAAATGAGTGTGTACGGCACCAATTACTACTATAACATAGGATACGCTATTCGAATGGTGGCAACTGGGATAGCAGATAACGGTTTCAACTATTACACCATGTCTCCAGATCCCGGTGATGTCCGTTATGCCCACGGAGCTTGCAACGGGGAACTCTCGGGCGATAATTGTGCTCAATGCATGTTCAATGCCAACGACCTCATCCTGGACCGCTACCAACGAAGTGTTGGCGCTCAACTTCAGCTCAAAGACTGCAGAATCAGATATGAGAATTATTCGTTCTTTGAATAACCGAGTTGTTGTATCTTAAGTCAGATAGTGGCATCTACATTTTAAATAAAAAATATTAATTAAGTTCACATACGAATAGTAGTGTACGACCGGTGTAATGGAGTCCGCACAGCTTTATACTTCCACAGAATTAGTTTACGTACATTTGATTTATAGGAAATAAGCTCAGGATTGAATTTGGTACGAACGAAATAAGGGCTAACTTTGCAAATGACTTGTAGCATACGGTGAACTATTTACCTTGTGTGAAGATAAATCTTATAGTAATCCCAATGTAATTAATTCTACTTAATATTCAAAATTTACTTTGGTAGACTGCACGCATAAATAATCTCTGCAAAGAACACCGTATTAAAACCTTCTTTGAATTAATCGGGTCGTCCATTATGAGATTTTCCATAGCGGTAGCATAAAAGAAGCAAATTTGTCTTTGTAAACACAGTAGGAGACGGCATATACCCATTTCCATATTCAGCAAATCTTAGGTAGATCAGAGATAATCAGTCTCATTTAGTTTAACTAGAAAACGTTTAAAGTCCTGTGCTAATCTCCAATCTCTCTTGTCCCACAGCACTATTCACAAATAATTTTTCGGAGCGAGAATTTCATGTTCTCAAATTAAATGAAGATTAGAAAGCCTTTGATAGGTTCAGCAGTTATATTTCCTTTACATGTGAAAAGAACCTATTGAATTCAATACTTGCCTTTTCATTCCATCATGAAAATTTTACTTACGTACGACTATAACTAAATGGAGTCTCCCCATGCAGTTCATCACACAGATCATTTAGAAATCTTAACATCCCATGGATGGCGAGGATAAATTTCACCCAAACGACCAGTACATCAACTCATATTGAAATTGAAGGTGGGGAACCATTTGAAACCCTCGTACAGGTTTTCCAAACAATAATAAGCCTTACACAACATTTCACAGGAAACCGGCAGTTATATGCAAATTTATTTACCTATGCGATCAAACTATCACTCCGATTTATTGAAGGAAAGCCTGTGACATCCACAACTTAGCTTAGCAGAAATTATTAAATTTTGCTCAAAAAGAAATATGGGCTAACCCCTAAATTAAGAAACTATGGTAGGATTGGCTAGGAAAAGGACAAGGACGGAGAGGACGAGACCGGCCGGGGCAAGACTTGCCGGCCAGCGACCAGCCAGGGCGGGACACGCCCGGCCACCACCCGACTAGGGCAGATCACGTCCGGCCGGTGCCACACCAGACCGCCCAGTTGGGCGGCCCACGGCTTACCGGGGCCGACCGCCCAGCCACGCCGCCGTGGTTGCCCCATCCTCGGTCCGATGTCTGTGATCGTTAATTGTCGACAAAAAGTAAGCCAATTGCATTAAGACACCTAGGAAAATGTCATTATCAAAAGTGTCCTTATCAAACTCTAAGGATAAGTATAGATGTCATTATCAAAGGTGTCATTCAAATGTGTCATTATCTAGCTAGACAAATGGACCAATTAGAATAGGATACATACCTAGCCTAGATTAATCATGACACCTATATTTAATAGCCACACAAGTGGACCAATTAGATAACGGTACATGCCTAGTCTAAAGATCATGATATCTAAGTTTAATGGCCATATAAATGGACCAATCAAGTGAGGATACATGCCTAGTCTAAAGTAATCATGATACCTAAATTTAATAGCCATACAAATGGACCAATCAAGTAAGGATACATGCCTAGTCTAAGAACCTAAGCTATCTAGGATTCCAAGTGGACCAACGACCTCAAGACATCAAATAATGTCATTATCAAAGGTAAATAATATGGGACTCTAGGGGACCACTATAAATAGGACCATGATTTTCCATTTTCCAACATCCACCAACTCTTCTCCTTTTCCCCACAAAATTCGATCACTCTCCTTCTCCCTCACGCCCCCTCATTCTCGGCCACACCACTTCTCACGCCCCACTCATCTATTTCCTCGTGTTTTCATTCCCGTTCATGTGTGTTTCTACACCAAATGTAGGTGGAATTACTAGGTTTAAGCTAGAGATGTTAGTTTAATGCTTTGATGAAGTAAATGCATGGTTGTTGCTTGCATATGGAATAGAACGTATGCCGAAACATGTGTATTGTATGAGCTTGGTAAGCAAGATTGAGAAAAGGATCATTCGTATGAATGCATGGATGTTGTTTGCATATGGAATAGAACGTGTGTATTGCATGAATATTATAATCAAGATTGAGAAATGGATCATTCGGGTGCAAAGGTGTGCGATTGCAAATAAAAACGATGATACGGCATTGTTCGCAAGAAGCGACGTTGTAGGGGCTTGAGGTGACGACGTAAGTTCTGACCGTTGCTTGTGTCAACGTGATCATATGTATGTGCCGTCATACGCCAAAAAGTGGTACACTTGAGGCTATGACGTAGACGTCGTTCACTTGAAAATGATATGAAATGTATATGCCATCGTACACGTGCAGTGACGACGTTGCCTGGTACCGGAAGCCCGATGGGAGGCTCGAGGAAAAAGCCCAAAAGTGGAAAGAGAAATGCTAGTTGCATTTATTGAGTTTATGCTTGATAATATGACTGATGTCGTTCATGATTATTCTTGAATAATGGATCACAGGACAGCTTTGTGGTTCATGACATCAGGTGTTAGACTACTACTATATCTTGGGGCTAGTAATTTTATCTAATGGGTTGTGCACTCATTCCTTTACTTTTTCAGGAAATTAACATGGCATCGCCAACCCCGCGCCTTGGACTGGTTATTGGCATGGACTATAGCGAAAGGGACATTATATGTGTCAACTCAGGGACTACTTACACTAGGATTAAGTCTACCGTATGGGTTAATGTCGGTCAACTAGAGTTGGTTCCCATTAAGTTCGTAGCTTGGCATCTCAACATAGACGAGCCTCTTGTTGGACCTTGTGACATCCCCGTCCCACATCGCTTAGGGGGGAGTCCTGGGCTAGTTTATAAAGGATTGGGTTCCCCTTAACTTGCATGAGGCCTTTTTTCGGGGTGTTCCGGAGAAAACAAAACCGTGAGGACTGTGTGTCCAAAGCGGACAATATCGTGCAAGTGAGACCCATGGTCCTTATAGTTGGTATCAGAGCCGACTCCCGACAGCGTGTGGGGCCGCAGTGGGCGCTCGTTGGTGTACGCGGTGCATAGCGAGGACGCCGTGCCATTGAGGGGGGATTATGTGACATCCTCGTTCCACATCGCTTAGGGGGGAGTCCTGGGCTAGTTTATAAAGGATTGGGTTCCCCTTAACTTGCATGAGGCCTTTTTCCGGGATGTTCCGAAAAAAACAAAATCGTGAGGACTGTGTGTCCAAAGCGGACAATATCGTGCAAGTGGGACCCAAGTCCTTACAGACCTCCTCCAGGCTTTGATGGACCTCCTGGCTTCCAGAATGGGAGATCCCTACCAGAGGTTGAGCTATCATAGAGTTCCTGCCCGGATTTGTGTTATAATAGTTATGGTTGTCGTAGGAGAGACCTAAGGGTCAAGATGTTAGATGAAAGGTTTGGTATGTGTGTGTTCTGATTGTGAGAGAAGTAGCGAACCGATCCACCCTTTTTCCCAATAGGGTTTTTGGGAAAAATGAGATATGTAAATATTAGAAGCATAAATAGTAAATAAAAGGGTTCGTCATGGCTCAACAAAAAGATTTCTATGCCTATTGTTTGATGTTGGTTGCTCCTTCTCCCCGCGTAGAAAATTTTGAGTAACTTCTATCGCGTATCCGCCAGTGACATAATAGAGAGAAACTAGAAAATTTAGGGGGATTTCTCTTGGGACGTCACAAAGCCCCTTAATTTATGAAGTCGTATGATTCATATCTAACTATATAGTCCCTAAGTTCGAGTTGAGCGCCAATGCTCAGGTGACAATGTTGATTCCATATGAAGATGATGGCGACGCGCATGCATCGAAGGCAACCATCAACCGAAATTCCGGCCTGGTAAACTCTGTGGCCAAACACAAAATCTTCAAGAGCACTAGAGGAGGTGTAAAAGTGACGTAGGGAAGTGATATCTGGAAAGCTTTTCCAAAAGGATTGATTGATATTTAAGAAAATGAATTATCTTCATTACATAGGGTAGACGTCCTTTATATAGGGAGGACTCCTTTAGGGAAATAAACATACAATAATCACACCATAAAATGCCATAATGAGAATCAAATTAAAATGGAAAGCAAATAAATAAAAATGCTTCAGTTATCCTGATAATCAAGGTAATGCGTGATTTTGGGAACGAAAAGATTGCAGCTCCACAAATGTCGCAATACGCATTTCAAGGGTCTATTTATGGTGGTGGGACCGCCCTAACTTCTGGTGATCACGTTTTTCTAGGAACTTATGCGTCAGCTGTTCTACATCAGTCTCCCCCTCTTCAGAAGAACTCATCCTCGAGTTATGATCTGGATATAAAGGAATATCAGGGGAGTGATATTCAAACAAATCAGCCACATTAAATGTCGGGGAGATTGAAAGGTCAGCTGGTAGGTCAACGACGTAAGCATTATCATTGATCTTGCGAAGGATGCGACATGGACCCACCTTCCGTTGCTTCAACTTATTGTAAGTGCCGATAGGAAAATGTTCCTTGCGTAGATAGACCATTACTTCATCGCCTTCTTCAAAAACCTTGGAACGGCGCCGTTTGTCAACATCATCCTTGTACTTTGAGTTAGAAGCAGCAAGTTGGCGTGTAACATCAGCTAGAACCTCAAGGATTTTGGTCGCCAGATTTTCTGCAGCCACACTATAACCAGGAATCTTAGGCAGAGGAATCAGGTCAAGAGTATGCTGAGGTATACAACCATAAACAACCTCGAATGGAGACTTGCCAGTGGAGCGATTGATCGTGTTATTGAAAGAAAATTCTGCATGGGCAAGATATTGGTCCCACTACTTTGGCGTATCGCTGCAGAGATAACGGATGACGTTTGCCATAGTTCAATTGACCACTTCGGTTTGTCCATCAGTCTGAGGGTGGAAGGAGCTACTATACTGCAAGTCTGTGCCAAACAGCTTCCATAGGGTCCTCCAGAAATGGTTATGGAACTTGGTATCCCGATCATAAGTAATTGTCTTTGGCACACCATGTAGATGAACCACTTCACGAAAGAAAAAACCAGCAACATGAGAGGCATCAGAGGTCTTCTTACAAGGAATAAAATGGGCCATCTTCATGAATTTGTCCACCACAACAAAGAAAAAATCCATACCTCATTGGGTTCGCGGGAGTCCCAAGACAAAATCCATGAAAATGTCCACCCAAGGTCCGGATGGAATTGGGAGTGGTGTGTAGAGGCCTATTGTTGACACCTAAATTTTGGCATTTTTATTTTATCATAAATTGCATAAAAATTAGAGACTAACCTTAGTCTCTAACCAAAAATATATTAAATCATTTTTATATAGTTTTCACATAGATTAGTTTAATTTAGCATTCATCACATTACATTTTGTATTTGATCGGACCGTTGGTAAGTGAGCTTAAATGATTGGTCTTTGAGTTTAATTGGACTAAGCCTGTGTGAACTCAACAGGGCCGAATCTAATGGGACTAGGGTGCCAAGTTGGAATTTTGTTTTAAACTTGAGAGGTAAGAAAACAGAAGATTAGCATTATTCTTTTATTCGGTTGGGAGGATTCGGTCATGCAGAGAAAGGGAAGCAATATTAAGAGAGATGCTCAATCAAAAGGGGCTCACTAATAAAATATTCTCTCTTATGAAAGAGTGTGAAATACAAGGAAAGAAAAAATATCCATCCTCAGTAGGAAAGCTGATCACGTCTTTTTCTCAATGATGCCCTAGCCATTGACTTATCAAGGAGAAAGAAAGACAGACGCAAAAAGAAAAAAAGAAAAAAAAAACATTCTGCTCAGAATTTACGTAAGAGAAACACATAGAGAGTAGAAGGAGCGTTTCTTGGTGGTGGACGAAGACACGATCGAGCGCCACTCTTGGCCGCCTCCTTCACGTCTAGCGCAGCTTCTCCGACGATTTTTGCATCAGTCAGTTGCCTCGTGCCATGAACCTTGCCGCTGCCTCGTTCCGTTGAGTAGGAGGCGAAGCCACAGTCCCGTTCGCCCGACAATCCCAATGTGCCAAAAAATTCGGTGGTCCAGCTGCTCCCAACTTTCAAGAGACACTATCACAGGCTATCAAGATTGATTGGCAGATCCCAGTCAAAGCCTCCGAGACCTGCCAATTGTCCATGACGTTTCAAGACCTGCGACCGTTGAACTTGGGTATTCGCTGGTTCAATCCCATCTAGCTGCTGTTGTCGAGCCAATTCGTTGACGAGTCCTCCTATGGTCAATCAAGAAAAGCCATTACGGAGGTCAAGCACCGCATGTTCACCACGTGAGCCTCAATCCCAAGAGTTACAAGCCGCTCGTGCCCAAACGTAACCGATTCCGCAATCCCGAGCCGATCCACCGGTCTCCATTCAAACTTGGAACATTATCTGCAATTTAGGTAACAATCGCGATCTTGATATATCTCCAATATATTGTTGCCTATTTTGAAACTATTGTTATCTCTGACGATTTCTTGAGATATTATCTTGCCTATTTTGCATAAATTGTGGATTGGATTGAATATCTTGAGAATTATGTTGCAAGATTAGAATATTCAACTGCCTAATTTTGAAAATTGCACGTTAAACTTGAACATTGAATGTCTTCAAAAATCTTGCAATATGTTATTTGCCAAATTCGAAATTGTGATTCAATGTGGATATTCTGAGATTTTTGTGGTAATCTCCTGATAATCAGAAAATTTTCTGAATATACTCAAGATATCCAAAATATTTCAAAATGTAATCGATTAGGAAATTTCCTAATCCGCAACCGCATACATGGAAATAAGTCGATCTATCAGGCTTTAGATAGAATTATTTCCATAGCGGGTATTTCGAGTTTTAGGGTCGATCTATCAGGCTTTAGATTGAAACTTAATTCGAAAGAAATAGCGGAAATTATCCTTTAATCTTTGCAACTTGAATTCTAAATTTCATCCATAAAAACCGAAAATCACAAAAAAAATCATAAAAATCGAAAATTCAAGAAAAACTCTTTGGTGATTCATCTTTTAATTTCAATTCACAAAATCTCAGAAAATTAAAAAGCAAAAATCTAGCAAGATATGGTTTCTTAAAAATCACATCTTATCATTTTTAGAAAGATAGGATTTTCTAGAAATCCTATCTAATGGATTGCTTTTAAAGAATAAAATCCTTTCGAATCCATCTCAAGCTTTAAAAGATGTAGACATAGGATAAAAAGATTTTCTTAATTTTTTTTTGGGAATTAATGCTAATTAAATCCGAAAATTATAAGTCAATCTTGAACCAATTCACCCTCATTTTTCATTAATTTTTAATTTCGAAAATCATTTAAAAAATAAAAAAATCATAAAAAATCCTAAAAAGTGCACCTTTGAACTTCAAGTGAAAATTCATCAAAATTGCCAAATTGAACATTTTCATGAAATTGGTACCGAAAGGGCATTAATTGAAGAATTAATGTAACCAAGTCCCGAACTCAAAATCTTTGGTTCGTAGAAGTAATTTAGTTCTCCCACTAAATTACTTAGGTTTCTAATTGACCTACCAAAAAATGATTAGTGGCGGCTCTGAAAATTTAAAAATCTTTTGCAAGATAATCATTTGAACCATAAGTCACGAATTGGTAGAACTTGGGAGAGTTCGAGCTAAGTTAATTAATCTAATTAATTAATTTGGTAATCCATTAACCTAAGATTGGAAAACCCGATTTTTAGGTCGCGACACCTATATTTTGGGAATGTCCCTTTGCAGTCTAGCAGATAGGACACTTCTGAACAAAATGCCCAACGTCCCGCTTCAATTGTGGCCAATAATATCGTTCCTCCACCAATGCAATGGATTTGTCGCGCCCCAAATGGCCTCCAAGGCTCCCACCATGTAGTTCCCGAATTAGTTTCTCTCGAAGGGAACTACGCGGAATTCACAACATGTTGCCATAAAACAAGAATTTGTTATGGATAATCATGTCACCATTAGAACTTGTGGCTTGACAGTTCACCCAGGTGTCTTGAAAGTCCTCGTCCTCAGGATAGAGGTCATACAAAGACTCAAGGCCCACCACTTCATTGTGCATAGTAACAAGTAACACAGCTTGGCGGCTTAGAGCATCAGCAACTTTGTTAAGATAGCCTGCTTTATGATGAAGAACAAAATTGAATTGCTCCAAGAAAGAAACTCAGTGCTTGTGCATTCTGTTCAAATGCTTCTGGCTTTTGATGTACTTGAGCACTTGGTGATCTGTGTTGAGCACAAACTCATGTTGGTATAGATAAGACTGCCAATGCTTAATAGCTCATACCACAGCCAACAATTCCTGTTCGTAAGTAGATCATCGGCGCCGAACTTCATTCAATTTTTCACTGAAATAAGCGACTGATTTTCCCTCTTGGGAGAGCATTGCGCGAATTCCTACTCCAGAAGCGTCACAATCTAGTTCGATTACCATGTCAAAGTTTGGCAAGACAAGAACTGGAGCAGTAGATAATTTCTCCTTGATTAGGGCAAAGCTCGCCTCCGCCGCATTACCCTAGTTGAATTGTCCCTTCTTTAAGCACTCTATAATAGGGGCTAAGATGTTACTGAAATTGTAGATGAACCGGGGGTAAAATGTTGCTAGGTCGTGAAAGCTCCGCACTTCTCCAACAGTCTTGGGTGTTGGCCACTCTCGAATGGTAGCAACCTTTGCTTCATCGACTCAAAGGCCATCTGCACCAACGACACACCCTAGAAAGAGTAGTTGGTTGGTCATAAAGTTGCATTTGGGTTGGTTGGTCATAAAGTTGACTAGCCTGTAGGACCTGCAAAACATCCCGTAGGTGGTCCACACGTTGTTGTTCATTTGGGCTATAGACAATGATGTCGTCGAAGTATACCAGCACAAACTTTCCCAAGAGAGGATTGAGGACTTGCGTCATCAAGCGCATAAAAGTGCTGGGAGCATTAGTAAGCCCAAAGGTCATGACCAACCATTCGTAGAGTCCTTCACTTGTTTTGAACGCTGTCTTCCATTCATCTCTGGGCCTCATTCGGATTTGATGGTATTCACTCCGCAAATCGATCTTCGAAAAGACCTTTGATCCTACCAATCTATCAAGCATATCATCCAAACGAGGAATGGGAAATTGATACTTCACAGTAATTTTGTTAATTGCTCGACTGTCTACACACATTCGCATGCTCCCATCTTTCTTCGGTGTAAGGAGGGCAGGAATGGCACAGGGGCTCATGCTCTCTCGTATAAAACCTTTCCGAAGAAGTTCTTCTATCTTCTCCTGTAATATTAGATTTTCCTTCAAAGTCATACGATAAAGAGGTAGGTTTGGAAGACTAGCGCCGGGTAGAAAATCTATTTGGTGTTGGATGTCTCGCATCGGTGGCAATCCATCAGGTAAGTCCTCAGGAATAATGTCAGAGAAGGCCTTCAGCAACGGTTGGAGGGTTTCTGGAATTGTGATGGCTTCCTGCTTGGTTCCACTGTCTACAATCAGGTACATGCCATTTCTTTTGAGAACATTAAGGAGAATGCCAGTTTTGTTCTTCTTTGGAGTAGTTCGCGAAACACGAGCAACTTCATTTAAAGGTCGAAGAGTGATTTTACTCTTCTCCCACACAAAGGAGTAAACATTCTCACGCGCTCGATGAGTAATATCAACATCATATTGCCATGGTCGTCCCAGCAAGACGTGGCACGCATCCATCTCAACAACATCACAAATTATTGTATCCTTATATGACTTTCCAATAGAAATAGCCAAATGACAAATCTGAGTTACCTTAAGTTCAGGTCCCTTACGGATCCAACCAATTGTATAAGGTGAAGGATGAGCTTCTGACTTCAGTTGGAGGTGGTCGACAAGTGCTTTGGATACGATGTTCTCACAACTGCCACTATCAATGATGACATCACAGACCTTTCCGTTGATAGTGCAACGGGTGCGGAAGAGGTTATTCCGCTGTGAGATATCCTTTCGTGGGGCTAGTAGCAATCGTCTGACCACGCAGTTAACATGTTCTCCTTCTTCATCAGCCACTTCTTCTTCATCAACCCAGTCATTCTCATAAAGTTCCCCTTCATGCCCGACCGGGTTCACCGCCTTCCGCCGTGGACAATTACTTGAGCGGTGTCCAGGTTCGTTGCATTTAAAGCATTTCCCTAGGTAGGGCTTCACGTAAGGATTCTAAGCAACATCACGAGCTTTTGAGGTAGGAGGCTTGGGAGGCTCGGGCGCCCCAATAGTATTCCTCGAATTTCGGTTCATAGTGTTGGATTGTCGATTAGAGGACTCGGCAACATCCCGTGGTTTTCCTCGTCCGAATGTCCCTCGAGGAGTATAATTGCTCGTTCGATTTGGGAAGTTGGTTCGTTCCAATTATAACTCCACTTTTCTGGCCATCTCTTGTGCATCTTCTATAGAATATAGACAATGCAGTGAAACACGATCTTGGATGTTTAAGCGTAGGCCATAGATATACCTGGCGATTTGTTGCGCTTCGGACTCAGCAAGATTATTGCGGGCCGAAAGTCGAAGGAATTCCTCTGTGTAGGTTTGAACCTTCCGATCCAATTGTTTGCAGCCTTGAAATTGCTGGAACATGACTTGTTCATAGTCAGGTGGGAGGAACCGCACCTTGAGCATCTGCTTCATCTCATTCCAGGTTTGGATGGGAGCCTTGCCTTAACGACGACGGGATAGTTGTGTTTGCTCCCACCACGCCGAAGCACCACCCTTCAGCTTGTAAGCCACCAGTTTAACTTGGCGGTCCTCTTCAATATCCATGGCGTCGAAGAATTTCTCGACTTCCCAAAGCCAATCAAGGAAGTCTTCGATGTTGAGATTGCCATTGAAGGTGGGGAGGTCGACCTTCAATTGGTATTGTTCTGGATCGCGTCGATAGCCTCTATTCTAGTAGCCCCTTCGGGTCGGATCCAGAAATTCACCTTCATCTTCTTCGGAATCCTCAGCATAGGCTTGACGCCTGCACTGGGGGTTAACCCTATGTTCTACAGCTACTTCTCAGATGCAAGCGGCCGAAGCACGTTCGGCCAGGGGAACGCCGGGGTTAGGGTTTGTAGACAACCGTTGGATTGCGGCAAGCAAATCTTGCATCGTCCGTTGGTTATCTTGCATGGTTCGTTGAGTTTCCTCAACAAACTGAGTAAACTCCTCCCATGTAATGGGCTCATTGGTACGGCTCTCAGCTACGGAGGCAATTCTATTCACGTTATTAGTCATCGTCACAGGGAGAACCTACTCTGATACCAAATGACGCAAGGAAGTGATATCTGGAAAGCTTTTCCAAAAGGATTGATTGATATTTGAGAAAATAAATTGTCTTCATTACATAAGGTGGACGTCCTTTATATAGGGAGGACTCCTTTAGGAAAATAAACACACAATAATCACACCATAAAATGCCATAATGAGAATCAAATTAAAACAAAAAGCAAATAAATAAAAATGCTTCAGTTATCCCGATAATCAAGGAAATGCGTGATTTTGGGGACGAAAAGATTGCAGCTCCACAAATGTCGCGATATGCATTTCAAGGGTCTATTTATGGTGGTGGGACCACCCTGACTTCTGATGATCGCATTTTTCTAGGAACTTATGCGCCAGCTGTTCTACATCAAAAAGTCAAAACCCTAATATGCCATTGCAAATGGTAAGTTTTGAAGAACTTCATTTATGCCTGAAGAGTATTGTAGAGGCCCGGACTTCCCAGGGCATCCCCTCTCTTATGCTAATCTAACCACGCTCTGTTTTAATATGATATTATACATAATATAGGGCACATGCGGAAGCTGAATGGACCTAAAACAAAAAAAAACAAACAAACAGCGGCCATACAAAATACACAAGTGCATGGATAACAAGCGGCAGGCATGCCAAAAAGGGGTATGGCCTTTTATAGGGTTTCACTACCTATAGCAAGCAGGAAGATCATTCAGCAAATTGTTTAAAATTACCTTATATATAAGTATATAAAGAGGTTTTGTACATCATTTCCCTTAGACAGAACAAGACAAACAAGTACACTGGGAGGATTTGAAAAGGTAAACATCTACTCCTGATTACTATCCAATATCTCATTCGCCATGCTCTGTCATCATCACTATCACCTTGAGCCGCGGAAACTTGGTTATCTGAAAAAGGGTTTCAACATCAAGAGTAAGCCAAAGCTCAGCAAGAAAGGCATCTAACCTACCGACTAAACGAACTATTTATCACTTAACCAAGCATGACTCGACACCAATGATAGACAAATAAACATAAGCATGTATACCCTCGACAATGAACCCACACATCGTACAAAAAGAACCTCACGCGCATGAACACACACATGATCCGTTTACTTTTTAGTTTCCACTTCATAACCTATTTCTATGGGACACAGGCCATGGTTATATGAGGGTCACAGGCCAAATTTTTGTCAGCGAGGGACACAGGCCTCGAATCCGGGTTTTACTCCAGTTTAACGTCCATGGGACATCGGCCATGGGAATCATGAGGGACACATGCCTCAATTGTCCCGTACTACGGGGTTTTCGAGGGACATAGGCCTCAGGCATTCCATTCCAACGGGACACAGGCCGTGGACTTTCCGATTTCCACTCAGGCTCCCACTGGGTATCGTCCAGACACAGACGGACATATCACTCGTCCATGTCGGGACATAGGCCGACGGGACCCTCGATTCATTTACTAGTTCTCAATCTCAAATACAACCAAGACTCCAACATACCATTCAGCAAGATGACTCAACCATGCGCACACGTCCAACTACATTCTCAATGCAAGGACATAACTCGTGCTCATATTCTTAGATGCAATGCAACCAACACCTCAATAGGACATACCACGACCCCGAGACATCATTATTCTCACGCCAACTCAAGCACACACACATGGCCGAAGCTCACCAACTTTCACGCACGATACAAAGGCATGGCCACCATCTTACACACAACCAAGTACACGGCCAAGACTCACTGCCACCGTTCTCATGTGCAATCAAGGCAAACGACCAAGACCCACCCGCAAAGAACATCACACACCCATTTCAAGTACACGGCTAAAAGACCACAGGCAAGCGATACCGAAATCACAACCCTTCGACGTAAATTGACACGATCAACCCTCAGCTTCACCTAACCCAAGCTCAAGGGACCCCAAATCAAGCCATAGATCTAACATGCAAACCCGTTTCCTAACCCATGCAAGCCAATCTCTCCCTTGGTATACCCAAAATCAAACGACGTCGTCACGCCCAATCAAGCGACAGATAGTCAATCTAGTAGGAAGGGTAGATACTCCACTTGCCTTAGATTAGAGCTCGACGAAGACAAGGGCTAAAACTAGTCACGAACGAGCTCAGGCTTCTTCTCCTTGCTCACGGGTCGCACGGGTCAGGGTGCGGGTACGCAGCGGCTGGTCAACAGAGTCGGTGGGAGCTAAGCAGATGACGAGGAAGCTCATGGCATCATCTCGCCGAGCTTGGATGGCCGCCGGTGCTCGCTCAGGCACGAGAGGAAGAGCGGCCGGAGTGGACGAGGTGGAACTGGAGGGGCGATGGGCGAAATTGCCGAGGGAAGGGGGGTCTTGCGTGGGGAAGGAGAGAATGGAGAGGAGAGAGAGTGTGTTGGCCTTATATAGGGGGAAAAAGATGGGGCGCAAAATAGCCAAGGTGTCCCTAGGCGGGTTCGTGCTCGATCCGCGAATTCGAGTTCGCGATGGAACCAATTAGTTTTCGTATAATATTCACTTATGGTCCGATGAAAGTCGTCACGTCTGACTATGGCCTTGACTCGAATAGTCCGTCGTGCCAATCTCTATTAACCCCCTAAAAACTAATAGTCCTGAGCTCAAATAGTCGTCGTTCTATAATCCATTAAGCTCGATAGAAATTCTTAATAATCCAAGCCTGACAATGACTAAACGGCTTATGAAAATTCCGGCCGTCACAAGTATAAGGAGCCATCCGTTATCGTTTTCAAATTACAAAGGTAATACTCCACCATAACATCTACTTCACCTCTTACGAGATGATGTAATCACATGCCAGGCATAATACTGTAATTGCAAGGCGTTGTGAAGAAGCCATTAGAATCTCCTGAGTTTCGGTCCTCTCTCCTGAACTTCTTCTTTTGATTGCTGACTAAGAGGTCCTCTTCATCTAGTTGCCTTTGTTCAATTGTGGTAAACTAATATAGGAAGGAATTTTTTGGCGGGAACTCAATATCCATCTTCTGATGACAATGCAAATCATGAGTTATGGAGCTTCCCAACCAAATTTAACACAATAAAATATCTGTAAATCTTACATTACTTTATGGATTCTTATCATCATGTTCATGATGCTGAAAATTTCGTGAGACTATTGATAACTTTTATAAAAGCTTAAACTGTTAGATAAAAACGTAATTTAATATTCAAATATTCTAGCACTCCCTTTCACAGTTGGATTTTGGCCTAACTCTAAGTGGGAAATACATAATAAGGGAGGCAAAATAAGAGACCGAAAGCTTTTAACTTTGGATTTCGTGCTCTGATACTGTAATATTTGACTTATTCAAAGAGATGGGGCCCACAAGAAGATAAAAAAACCGTTGAAAAGTCAATAGAGAAAGAAAAATGTGCACGTTCTTAAAGGGAAGAGAGAGAGAGAGAGAGAGGGGGGGGGGAAGAGAAGAGGAAAGAAAGAAGAAGAAAGGGGAAGAAGAGAAGAGGGGTTTCGCGTACACGCCATAGAGACTTCGTCAGTCGGATCAACTACGAATCGCAAGCCCGATAAGTGCTTGCATCCTTCATTCATCTAATTGGAGTAATATTTGGGGTCCGGACTCAAATTCCGCGAAGTTAAATTTTTGAGTTGTTGAGTTGTTGGATTTCATGAAAATGGTAGATTATGGCACTGTAGAGCCGCGGGGTTTAACGGGAGTCGATTTGGAGCGACGGTTTGGTCGAAGAGAGAGTTTAAGGGTTTCACGTGTGAGTTTCGCGTTGCGGGCGGCTTGAATAATCACTTTGGTTGTACGATTTGTTGGCGCGTGAGAGTTGTTTCATTAGCGTTTCAGCGTAGTTTAGCCTATTTGTAGTCGTTGTAGTATTTTGCTTTGTTTTGATGTCGATTCTCCTTTAAATATTAGGATTACGTGATCAACGGCTTGTTTAGCTGTGTGTTGTTTAGTTTTGGCCATTTCCAGGTGAGTAGTGCTATCTCTTCTTCAAGTTTGTAAACTCATATTTCAAAAGCGATACGGATTAGACATGTTATGAGTTATGAAGTAGTATTTTTATTAGATAAAAATATGGATCAGACATTTAATACTGCTTGGTTATTTGAGAATGGTTTGATAGACGTGTTTTGAAAGATGTTGTGATAGTTTACATGTATGTATTACGTTTCGAACTAGTTTATGGAATGAGTTCAAAATGATTTAATACATATCGATTTGTGAATTTGATTTATGAAGAATTCCGAAATGATGTGAGAAATGTCTTGTGAAATGCATCATGTTTGACAAACGAAGTTGATAAAGATTATATATTTTGAGTTTGCGGAACCATTTTGTGAGAGAATTACGAAAAGCACTTGACCTTATGTATGGTTTAGGAAAGGTTACATGTATTGATTTGTGATATGCTTCATAAAATGCATTCTATTTGATAAATGGAATTACGAAAGGTTATATGATTAGGTTTGTAAAACCGATTTATGAAATGGATTTCTGGTGTTGATTGTGGTTTGTTGGAGAAAGATATTAGTTGATATTGTTCATATCACTTTGATGAGAACCCATTGAGGGGGGAGTATGCATACTGTCGGGATGTCTTTCTAGGTCGAGCTACCGGCTTATAATAGGTGGAGACCTTGCCAAGGGGGAAATCTTGGTCGCCTTGTCACAAAGCATTGTGTCGTGACCATTGTTGGGTATTGAGCACGAGATTAGTTAGTGGAATGGACCATTGACATGGCTTTTTTTTAATATAGAGATTGATCAATGTACTTAACCATTGATATTTGAACTGTAATGGTGATTAATGAGTATTTCTGACTTGTTCTAAGTTTTGTTGAAATGAAACAACTCGTATTTGATTTGATATGTATTTTATATCTTGGGATTGAAGTATGATTTCTGGTATTGCTTTGTATATATGCATGTGGTTGTTCAATCTACTTAAAAGAAATGTACTACTTGCTCAGCTATGGTTGCTCACCTCATTCCTTCCAATCCTTTTCAGGTAGCGGCTAATAGGACGAGAGCGATATTGATGGGAATTTGGTAGTTGTTGTTTTAGTTGCTGTTTGGATATGAGTACATTTTTTTGGGGTCATAATATGAGTCCAGTTAAGATAATTGGAAATATATACTTTGATATCAGGTTTGTGTTTGAGGCCGCGTCCTTCGGATGGAAGGACGGCCGTGTCATATCCCCATCTTTGATGATTTCAGGGGGTGACAAATACCATGAAGAAAATATGAGGAAAAGATAATTGCGTAATTACAATTTATGTATATCTCATAATAAGAGTACAAGAGGCTTTATCAGATGACTAATTACGGTAACAATCATATCAACTATGATCAATTAAGGATATGCACAATCAAAGAAGATATATGAATATTCTTAAGTGATATGTAGAATCAAGGAAAATATTCTCATTATCTTCAACATCTCTTCAAACTCAAAGTGATATAGAAGAAGTCTACTTGAAGTTTGGAGAAAGATCACGAAAAAAAAAACTCGATAGTGTTTTGGTGTGCTGACGAGAGAACCAACTAATGTATGTATTGTTGGCTATGGGGCAACAGGCTTGTGCGGTTTATTGTGCAGGCTACATGGCAACAAGCTGACGTGACTACTTTTGTAGGCTATGCAGTAACATGCTGATGTAGTTGCGTGAGTAGGCTATGCGATGTCGCGCTTCTCAGAGGTGTACCTTACGGGAAAAACTAATGGATTACCAAGAAAACCCTTAGCGTACTCTCTCTTGCCCATACTATGATACTAATCGCAATTTTGTGGTTTTAATTTGGCTAGTTAAACATGCAATTTAATTCAAGTAGGAGTCACCACTAATTTATTACGGGTCTATTAAAAGCCAAGTAAAATGCTGGAGAATATTTTGCATCTGCAAATGAAAGATTTATGGATGCGGGGACTTGATTACGCTTGATTAATCTAACATCCTTTCAGTACCGTTTGTGTTTACTTCAAAAATATTTTGCAAGAAGTTTTGGTCAATTTTAATCTAAAGCCACTAATAATAACATATGGGAGGTGATCATGTGGGTGCCCAATTATAAACTTAACGCTTAATAAATCAAAATAATAAAGTGCAAGAAAATAATAAAACCTAAAAGTCTTAAGCAAGCCAAATCAAAGTATTATCATAACGAGGTTCTTACAAACCACTAATGAAAATGTGAATGTAACATGATGCATGAACTAGTTGTGAACATGAAACCTATGCTAACAATATATTTTTTTAATTGACATTAATGCAATTTAATCTAGATTCTTTGATTCCGTGAATTATGCATGAATTATAAACTTATGATATGTGACATGGATTATTTAAATGCAATATGTATATGATCTAATTTTAATGATGGCCAAAAGAGTGATGAACTAATCTAACATGACATACAACTTGATTTGTATGACCCTATGCATATACTCATTAAATGGCATGCCATATTAATTTTATATCAAGCATGCATGTGATACTTTTGAGATTTTCTTTGAGAGTTCAAATAAGAAATTGGCCTACTTTACCCTAGGAAATAATTCGTATTAAACGCTAATCTAAATTTGAGAATTTCTTAATTAATACATGATTCCTAAGACATGCAATTCTAAATTTGTAACTTAGTGGATGCATTCTATCCTAAATGCAATGCATTTTTTTTTATTTTTTTGTTTTCTAATAAGAATACTTTTTAGATAAATGACGTACTATGTATAGCAATTTTAATTGGGAATCCAATCTTTAATCTCAAAGATCAAATTCCCAATTATCAACCATATGCAATAAATTAAACGAGAAAACTGCCTATTCGAGACACTCCAACAACATGGCACGTCAGGTGAGTCGCTTGCCATGTGTCTTTCCACGTTAGCAATGTATAAAGATATTGGACCATAAATTTAGTATGGCGCATAATTGAGTGCCATAACCTTTTTTTTTCGATCACTTGAATGCCACCTTTATTAAAATTGCTCACTTGAGTACCATCGGCGATTTGTGTTGTCAGAAAATATGACATGGCAATAATTTGCCATAAACAGTCTGATGTGGCTCGCCGGTAAAATCACGTCAGCAATAGAGCGGGGATAAAGACACCACAAGTGCCATAACTTTCGTACGGCGCGCACTTTAGTACCATAACTGTTTTTTTTTTATCACTTGAGTACCATAACTTATGTACGGCTCTCACTTAAGTACCATAACTTTTTTTCGATCACTTGAGTGACATAACTTTTTAAAAACGTTCACCACAAGTGCTATGACACGCTGGATTTACGGCACTTGAGTGAACGTTTTAAAAAAAAATTGGCACTTAAGTGATTGATTGAAAGTTATTGCACTCAAGTGAACGTTTTTTTAGAAGTTATGGCACTTAAGTGGTCAAAAAAAAGTTATGGCCCTCAAGTGAGCGCCATACGAAAGTTATGGCACTTGTGCTGTACTGATCCCACGAAATGAGGTCATTTACCCCAAAGTAACAAATTGTGGCTAAATTAGAACTGTTTTCAAACCTTCACCCAAAATCGGTGGGTCGGATCGAGTCAAAAATGATCCAACCCAGTTTACCCATTTTGACCAATTTTCATCTAATACAAATCTGTCGATCCATACCGACCCTACTTATACCCGATCCGACCCATATTACTAAAACACTTCCATATTTAACAAACTCTAGGAAAAATTTTCTTTTATTTTTAACAAAATTATATTGCTAAAACACTTCCATGTAATACAAATCTAGTGAACAATTTAAAATGTGAATTTTTTTAATTTTCTTTTTTAATTTTCTTTGGTTCTTTTCTTTTTTCCTTCTAAGTTCGGCTAGGGTCAGCAGACCCTTGCCGGCTGCGTACGAGGGTCGGGCCCTCTCCCAGATCTAGCGAGGGCAATGAAGCCCTCACTGGTTGAGGCCGAGCAGTGGCCAAGCCCTCGCCTGTGACTGACCCTCGCAAGATTTCGTAGAAAAAAAAGGAAAAGAAAGAAAAAAATGAAAAAATATTTAAGAATTCATAAAATTTTAAAAAAATACAAAAAATTTGTGCTGACATATCCAACTCCAATTGACACATTGGGAGCTTTATTTACTACTAAAGGGCTGGTGAAAAAAGTTATCTATCTTTCAAATGAGTTAGTTATCAAACCCATTAAGTTGTTTATGCAACATATTTATGATCCGTTAATGCCCATTTTTAAAATATAAGGCAACTCATTTATGATCTGCATAATCAAATATGGGTATTAATATGGGTTTTTAACCCATTTTGCCATTTCTACCGCAGGGCAAAAGGATTTGTGAATGAGAAGCGGCTCAGCATTTGTGAATAACACTTCCATTGAAGCGGGTCATGATTTGTGCAAGTACATTTGCAAGAGTACTTCTGTTGAGCTAGACAACGTGCCCAAGAAGCCGCTTCTCTTCTCCTGCTCAAGCCAAACAACAAAGCCA
The DNA here is from genome assembly GCA_029784005.1 of Lenwebbia sp. NSW1173648. Classification (NCBI taxonomy): domain Eukaryota; kingdom Viridiplantae; phylum Streptophyta; class Magnoliopsida; order Myrtales; family Myrtaceae; genus Lenwebbia; species Lenwebbia sp. NSW1173648. The sequence continues at coordinate 22,874,814 of JARCGZ010000009.1, read as the reverse complement.
ACATTGTGTAGATTGTGAGTTGGGTGCAACGAGCCAAACAACATTCACGCTTCGCAGGGTTACAAACAAAAGGGAAATCAAATCTTCATGTTTCTACAAAATCCTCCATTTTTCTCTCATTCTTCTCCGATGATTAAGCCGTGGTTCCTCAATCTCTCTTCTTCTCCGGTCAAGCTTGGAAGAGAAGACGCTCCAAGGTTAGGGTTTTATAATCCGAACCAATTTAGGCAATCGTTTTGGCCACCTTGGGCTTGAGTTTCTTTGAAAAAAATCGACGTCGGTTTAATTTAAAAAGCCATTTTAGGACAAATTATTGGAATTGACACTCAAGTGAACGATTTTTCACCGATGCAACACTCAAGTGATCGAAATTAAGGTCATGGCACTCAAGAGAGTTTCGTACGAAAGTTTGACATTTGTGATATCCTTATCCCGATTTTTAGTGACACGAAAATTGTTTTGAATAAATATGTCATAGATATTTCGATTTAAGATTTTTGGTGGTATTATCTCTTACATGGTTTAGGCTGCTTTTTTGTTCTTTAAAAAATTGGAGCATCTACCTGTTTAAATAAAGGAATAAATTCCCCCAGAACGTCCTGTTTTGTGTGAAACATTACGAGAATTGTAACAAATGCTCGAAAAAGTGTATGAAACATATATTATCATTAGGATGCACATGTGAGTTGTGTTTGAGAAGTCCCACATCGGAGAATTGAATTGGTCTGGAGCAGTTAATATATCCAAGTTGGCCCATAACTCATTAGCTTAAGCTTTTGAGTGAAGATGGATTTAATTAGATATATTAACAGGCTCGAACTTGGGCTCCCTCTTGGCGATCTCCCCGTCTGAGGTATCAGACTTCTACTGTGCGCTCCCAACAATTGGTATCAGAGTCGATGGTTGATTGGTGGCCCACTCCCAATATGTATCGGTGTTTGGTGAATATATCAAGAAAGGAATCTGGTGACCAACGCAGTTTTGGTGAATATCTTAAGGAAGGAATCTGGTGACCAACGTGGTTTTCGGGCCCAATGGGCGTTGATGGAGATTCAAGTTGAGATATCTTGGTGTAGAAGGATACTTAAATTAAGGGGGAGCAGACCTAACACTGGAGCTCACACGCGGTTTTGGTGAATATCTCAAGGAAAGAATCTGGTGACCAACGCGGTTTTCTGGTCGGGCGAGCCCGATGGGCATTGATGGAGATTCAAGTTGAGATATCTTGGTGTAGAAGGATACTTAAATTAAGGGAGAGCAGACCTAACACTGGAGCTCACACGTGATGGGGAGATTGTTAGGATGCACGTGTGAGTTGTGTTAGAGAAGTCCCACATCAGAGAATTGATGTGGTCTGGAGCAATTAATATATCCAAGTTGGCCCATAACTCATTGGTTTAAGCTTTTGAGTGAATGTGGGTCCAACTAGATATATTAACAGGCTCGGACTTGGGCTCCCTCTTGACGATCTCCCTGGATGAGGTATCGGACTTCTACTGCGCACTCTCAACAATTATAAACGCTTTGGGTCATCATAGTATGGCTAGCCCTCTAATTTATTTTCATCAACTGCAGTTCCTACACTATTCATATTGAGCTCACACGTGAGGGGGAGATTGTTAGGATGCACGTGTGAGTTGTGTTAAAGAAGTCTCACATCGAAGAATTGGTCTAAAGCAGTTAATATATTCAAGTTGGCCCATAACTCATTGGCTTAAACTTTTGAGTGAAGGTGGGTCCAACTAGATATATTAACAGACTCGGACTTGGGCTCCCTCTTGACAATCTCCTCGGGTGAGGTATCGGACTTCTACTGCATGCTCCCAACAATTATGAATGCTTTGGGTCATCATAGTATGGCTAGCCCTCTAATTTATTTTCATCAACTGCAGTTCCTACACTATTCATATTTTATTCATATTTCGGTGAAATATTCCAGCTGTCCAACTTCTGTTAGGATATTTCGACCCAAAAAGAAAACCCTTCTATTAGAATTTAAACGGGAAGAACAATTTTCATGGCAGCATCTCCTAGCAAAATATTACACTTGTGACAGGAAACTTGAAGATTATGATGCCTATTACGGGTGCGCTTGGTTCAGCATTTTATAAGCTCCTTGGGGATCCAAAGCCCCTTGAGGAAAACCTTTTCAACATTGCTGGCAATGTTCTTCGAGATTGAGCATCACTGCTTGAAGCAATGTACGAGCATGTGTTTCTTCTATCCCGAATTTCATTCGTGTGCTCGAGGAGTGGCCAGAGAAAAGAGTGGTTGGATTATGAAACCAACTTTTAAAGGTTGAAAAATCGTTAATTTTCTGTTGATCATAAGAGAAATGACAAAAAGAAGCCATTGTATGTATCTTCATAAGGCCTCTAGTCTTCGAAATTCGATTTAATTAGCGATGGTTGCTACTATTTTGGGCTTGTTTAATAGTTGCAGTCTTTTTCTAGAAGATAGACACAAGGAAGTCATTCTATTTAAATTTATCACATTCAAACACTTCAACTCGTCGGCAATCAAAGAACAAGTTCAAACATAAGATTCGGGAAACTTGATCGAAGGAATGATTAGTCACGAGAATTAGAACCTTTGCGTCTCTATGCAGAAGATGACGGTAGTATCTAAAATTCATGGTATGACAATCTTGCATACATATGCTTCTTCTTTTTTCTTTTTTCTTTTTTCTTTTGAGGAAAAATGACGGTGATATCAAAGACCGGAGCCTGTTTATATAGCCAACGGGAACGGACTCTGCCTATGTCAATCATCAAATTTCGAGATCTTTACCTTAGCACGCTGAACTTTGGAGTTCCAAAGCTAAGCATTATCGACGTCAAAAGGCACGTTTGTGAGTTAATTCCAGTTTTTACATATATATCCCAGAGCCGCTCTCCATGTTCAGTGCACCGTTCGGTTCATTCTTGCCCCCTTCACCATCCTAGAAGCCTGCCAAAAGCAGCTCTTTGTCGTGGCCCTCATGCGCCGGCGACCACTCCCCGCCATTGTCAGACCGAGCTGTTATGGGATTTCTCAACCAACTCTAGGTATTGCAATTTTGCTCCTCTGTTGTTGCAATAGTCTCATGACATGCACGCGTGCGCCAGATTTTACGATGTTGTATTTCGCATGTAGTCATGGTAGTAGCGAGTATGGTACCCATCACGACGAAAACATAGTATCCGCTATTAAAAGAGTACGGGAAGAAACAGCATATAATGGCTTCAATTACAACACCACGTCTCCTGGTACGAGTGACGTCTGTTACGCCCACGGAGCTTGCGACGGGCAACTTTCAGGTGACGATTGCACTCGGTGCATATTCCAAGCCGAAAGCATCATCATGCACATATGTGGAACAAGTGATGTCGGCCAAGTTCAACTTAAGGACTGTAGAATCAGATATGAGAATTATTCATTTTTCGACTGATTATTTACTATCTTTATCACGTGGATTTGCTTCGGGTGATCTTTTTCTCGTGATGAAATTCCATTGTAGTCGATCCTGCACTCCATCGGAAGCAGGTAATGAGGTGCGACGTTTCGTCATTAATTGAAATGTTTCCTCCTCATTGTCCTCCTTTTTCTTCAAAAAAATAAATTTTTTTGGATGGTGCTATCAATCTGTTCTGGCTTCTGAACAATGCATGAAGCCGTGCACTGAGTAAGAGCAATCGTCCGATAAGAAACATCTGCAGCGGTAGAAAGTGATGGTCAACGATGATGTTTGTTCTGTTCCTCCCGATGCTTTTGCCCTTCTGATCACAAATTAAACAAAGCGATAAATTTTCTTTAGTCGGTGGAGTCCATAGAAGTCTTGCGACAGCTCAGGTAACAAATGGATTGCTGTTTGAATTTTTTTAGTTATTTATAATTTTATTTTCCTTTTTTTCTTTGCTTTTTTCTGGCGGCGAGGGTCACCGGCGACCATCACTAGCTGCGAAGGCCTCCCCTAGTGGGCGAGGGCTGCCTCGCCTACGGGCCACGATGGCCTCGCCAAGGTCTTCAAGGCTCCACTAGCCACGGGCGACGCCTCATGCAGCCGTCGAGGGTCGCCGATGACCCTTGTCGGCCTGAAAAAGAAAAGCACATAAAAAAGCAAATAATAGATTATAAATTCAAAAATTATTAAAATATTATTTAAAATGTCCACGTCAGCGTCATTCATGCCACGTAGGACGACCAGCATCCACTTTATCGATTTCCGGTCAAAATTAATCGAATGGATTCAATTGGCAAAATGTGAAAAGATTTAGGACTTTATTGACTAAATTGAAAGGTTTAAGACTGAATTGGCAAAAATACAATAGGTTTAGGACTTTTTAGATAATTTTTCCCATTTGACAGTGGTGCACAAAATCACACATCATCCCTAATAAAAACATTTCTCATAGAAGAATCTCATCAACACTATCTCAAGCACTTTGCAGAAGTTATTGAGTGGTTCTGTACATTAGCTTATTAAAAATTGTCCATGTCGGCATCGACCGTGTTACGTTAGATGGTTGACGTCTACGTCAGCAATTTCCAGCCAAAATTAGCCGATTGGCAAAACATAAAAATGTTTATGACTCAATTGACAAAATCAAAAGGTTTATGACTTAATTGGCAAAAATGCAATAGGTTTAGGACTTTTTGGATAATTTTCACTGGATTTGGTTCCACCTTTGTTTTATAAAGTTGTAGAAGAGGGTTTGTTGAAATTTTCGTATATTAAATGCCGCCTGCATCTAGAAATTTAGAGTGGATGATCTTGAATTCAAATATTTCTAAACTCACTTTTCAATTACATCTTTCCATGCTTCAATGTTATATCCAATCTCATCGTACACCTGACTGTCGCGACCTAAAAATTTTAGGCTAACGGAGTATTAGGTTAATTGAATAACCTAATTCGGACCCTTTCAAGTCTTACCGAATCGCAACTTAGGTTTGATTTTTCACAAAAATTATTCAATTTGGAGCCGCCACTAATCGTTTCTTGGTAGGCCGATTAGACACCTAAATAAATTAGCGAGAGAACTAATTTATTTCCATGAACCAGAGAAAATGAGTCCAGAGACTGGTTACATTAATTTGAAAAATTAATGCCCTTTCGGTACCAAATTTCATGAAAAATCCCTTTTCCATCGATGATTTGTGAATTGAATGATTTTTACTTAGGGAAATGTGACATGAGACTATATGATATCCGAAAAAATGAGTGATATTTTTTGTGTTTTTCTTTTTTTCGGTAATAGTAAAAAACAATCAAAGGCTTGAACAGAAATAAAAAAAAATTCCCATAATATACCTTTTAATTTCGATTTTTCTGATAAATTCACTCATTCCCAAAGATCTGGGCTAGAGCAGAATTTTATCCGCTACATCTCGGAGATTTGAGCCAGTATGTGGATAAGTGTATAGAATGACATCATCCCTTGTTACCAAAGAGCAGAAACACGAAATTCCATACTAAATACCCATTCCATAAGATCATGGCCAAGGCATATAATTTATTTTCCGAACGGATAAGGCACAAGGGAGCATATATTATGGGCATATTTGTTTATAGATGTAAAAACTATAAAATAAACAATCAAACATGACCAAAGATAAATAATCAGACTTGTCTAGAAATTTTTTTCATTTTTTCATTTTTTTCGAAAATTAAAATGGATGGCCGAAAATATGAGGTGGGCCACCTTTCCTCATCCAAAGTTCGATTTTAATTTGAGAAAATTATCTTTTGGATTTACAAAAATAATTCAGATAATTCTCAAAATAATTGGATAATTATCCAAACCAACCAATCTTACCCATATCATCAAATATCCATAAGAGATGAGACGATCCAACCAATTCAATTATTATGAGATAATTATTCGAAGTAAAGGATATCCACAACCGATCAAACATTATCTAATCAAGCATGCCTCTTATCCATAACATGAAAATATTATCATAAGAAACACAGGATAAGATCTTTCAAACAAACATGATACGAGAGATAACTATCAGCACAAAATTCATCCACAAGATTCAGATTTCGGGTTTTTATTTTTTTTAAGGAATTGAGCCGAAAATCATAATATCCAAATCACTATGTATCAAAAATTCGGCCAAGAGACATATGTGTGCCAAAAAATTCAGTTTCCAATTCAGCAAGAGTTCTCAATTTTTTTGGTTCTAAAAAAAACAAACTAAAATTGCTTACCAAAGTATGAATAATCTTAATATACTAAGATGTAAAACGTTTCAAACAACTCTAGGCTGCGGATGGCATAACATGGTCAGTTGAAGGTAATACATCAAAGCAACATTAAAATGCTCAAACTTTGACAATCAATAAAAGTTCTTTCCTTTTATTATTGACAATTTCATTTCTCCAGAATTCGATCGCAAGTCATATGAATTCGGCAATATTCATGGGCAATATGCAAATTTTCAATCAAACAAGCATCAATTTGCAATCACAGATTGAGAAAATTTTACCTTTTTTAAAGCAAAATCCTAGCAAGTGCGCAAGCTCAATGATCTGCCCAAATTAGTCCCTTTTGAACTCAATTCGTGTTTAGTAATTACCGAAACTCTAACACAAGATAGCAAACGCGTTAGAGATTGTATGGAGACAAAAGGACAGGCTGGTCAACCTTCAAACTAGGCTGATCAGCAGCTAACTTGCGGTTGGACAGGTCGGCCTCGGATGGGCGAGCTCGGGGCTGATCGGCGGCTTGTCGAACACGGTGGAGCACGGTGGCGCGCCAGCGGTGCTGCTGGGCTTGGCTGGACGGTGGCTAGGCAACAAAGGGTGGATGAGGTGTTGGGACCGTCGGGCTAGGTGTCGGAGGAGGGCTGCAGCACATCGGGACCGGCAGGGGAGTTTCGGCCAAGGCTCCTTGCCGATCTTCCTTTTCCTTCTCCTCTCTTTTGGTTTCGATTTTCTAAGCTTGTATGCTAAAATTGCCGACCAGAACTCTAGAGCTAAGTCTCTTATTTATAGGCAAAAGGCTTTCCTAATCCTAGTCGACGTAGGATTCATTTTTTACCGTCGGATTAGAGATCCTAGCTAGAGTAGGATTTGACATCAACTGTTGGATCAAATTTTCTATTCTTGGAAGAGTCCACATCCAACAAAACTGTCTGTTATCTTCGGCTAGATAGAGATAGAGTTCTGACTTATTAAAACTCTAACTTTCTAGATAGGATTCCTCAAGATAAATTCTGAATTTATTTAATCTTCGAAGAGTCCAAATCTATTGAACTACCCTATGAAAGTTCGGCCAAGAGATGGTGACAGTGAGTATGGCCGAAAATGATCGGGTTAGCAAGCCTATCGTGGGCTTATCGTGACATCTCAGGCTCGAACCTGGCCTTAACTAGTTAAATGGGTAATTAATTAAAGGCCTTGCTCAATTAAATAATTAAAATGGGCTGATTTGAATTTGAATTTGAATTAAGGTCCAAACCCATACAAAATTCGGCACACCCCATGTCCATTGCCTTGGTCGGATTTTTCCGATCACATTATGGGCTCGTCTCAAATTCTCGGGTTCAATTAAGGCTTTTCTTGAATAATAGACAATTAAGTTAAAAGCCTTAATAGATAAAAATGATCATGAACGGACTGAATTGAGCTTGAAACTAAGTCCACTTGGCCCTACTAAATTCGGCACACCCTTTTGTGCTTTAGTCGAAATTTTCAAAATGAGTCTAGTCCAGTAGCTCGTCCAATTGAAGCTCAAGTGCCTCGCCTATGGCCTGAATGGAATGACATGCCTGACTGACATACAGTAAATATGCCATGAATGAGGAATTAATTTTTGGTGAGAACTATGGCTAGTTCTCATCTTGTGCAATGTAAATGAAAAAAAAAGGAAAATCAAAATTTAGGTGTCAATACTGACGTCGGGGAGTTTTGTAATATTCAAATCTTAAAAGTTCAAATCTTTTTTAAAGCAGTTGTGTCTCCACAAAATTTTTAATATTTAAGTGAAAATGAAAAGATTTCAGGTGGGCGCCGGTGCAAAATAAATAAAAGTAGAAGAAGTAACTTTTTAATGCAACCTCTGCTCCATTCGTTAAGCACTTGGGTCGTGTCTGGATGGACATTTACTTTCTACGTTTTGCTTAGTTTAAATCTTGCGGCTCGTTCTTTTTGATCTTTTATTCTGAAACTCTCACAATATATAACCTACTTATGAAAATACGGGAATATATAATCATATCTTTAATATATTATGAAAAGATATAAAATAAGTACAAAAAAAATTGAAGTATCTCCCTCCGAGTATAGTACGATATGTGTGTTATAGATCTTAAGCTAATTTAAGGCTCCGTTTGTTTCGCGAAAAATGAACGATTTGGAAAATATTTTCCTAAAAATGATCGCTTGTATCACTATACAAAAATGATTAAACAAAAAATATTCTCCTCGTCCACAAAAATACTTAGACGTGAACTGTTGTCGATAATGAAAATATTTTCAATTGATTAATTATTCCAAAGTACACAAGCGGTCAATTATAGAAAAATGTATTTCAAATCGTTCATTTTTCGCGAAACAAACAGAACCTTGATTTCTTCGCATCTTATTCTACTGATGAATTGCCACTATATCTAACATTAGTGGCCGGATCGGCCTGCATTGTAATCAATGTGCAGTTAAATTGCTTTATGAGGAAATATGACACATGACATGTGAATTATTGGCAAGTAAAATTGAAGTATCTCCCTTTACATGAGATGTGGACCAAACAGATTGCACGCCGATGAAACTGAGGATGTCGGGCAAACCACAAGTCCTGCTGGATTCGGGATTTCTGCCTGCATCGTATTTCCTTCTCGGGTCACCGTCGAGACATATTCTCATCTCAACAAATAGGCTTTTTTTTTTTCCTTTTGATTTTTGATTTTTTCCACTTTTGTTTTTTGCTTTTTTCAGGCCGGCAAGGGTTACCGGCAACCCTCACCGGCCACGAACGTCCTAGGCGAGGCCATCGCGGCCTTGCCGGCCACAAAGGCCCCCTTGCCTAGATCTGGCGAGGGCCTTCGCGGCCGCCAAGGGTCACCGATGACCCTCATCGGCCAGACAAAAAAACACAGAAAAAAAAATAAAAGAAAAAAAGGAAAATTAAAAATTAAAAATAATAATAATAATAGTCAATTTGAAAGAATATATACTATTTAAAATTATCAACGTTAGTGTCAGCTGTGTCAATATGACAGTCGGCGTCCACATCAATGATTTTCAGATAAAATTGGCTGAATAGACTCAAATGGCAAAATACGAAAATATTTATAACTCAATTGGCAAAATTGAAAAGTTTAAGACTGAATTGGTAAAAGTGCAACAAGTTTAGAACATTTTAGACAATTTTCCTATCCGTAGGATCATCATAAGATCCAGTATAACAATTGAGATGATTCTATCTCTTTCTCTACGTTAGATCTCGACGAACATTACTAGCAATATTAATAAGGTGTTATTCTCCAAATTTCTAATAACAAGTGTAATACTTTGTTATGAGATCTAGCCACGAAAAATGTATTTGTCGAGACGTATGGAAAGAAATCGGGCTGAGGGACGCCATTGGCATGGTCGCAGTCACCACCCAGCCCCACCGTAGTAGCGGTGGCCCTAGGCCAGATTTGGACGAGGGTCGGCAACCCTCGGCCCTCGCTCAGATCTGAGGGAGGACATGCAAGCCTCACCTGCGATCGGCCGGGGTCACTAGCCATTGGCCGGGGCCCGGCGATAACGGTCGACCCTTGCTAGCCCTTTCGGCAATAGTGAGGGCGATAGCGGCAGGGCCCTGTCGCTAGTTTTACTTTTCTTTTATAAAAAAATGATTTGTTTAATTCAATTAATATATATTAAAAATTAAATTTGGACCAAAAAAACGATGTCGTTTTGGACTTATGTTTCTTGTTTTAATCACGCCAGCGTCACGTATAAGAGATAAAGTAATAAAAAATGCCGCGTCAGCATTTTTCATTAGAGGAATTGGACGGAGTTAACGGAAGGATTCGATTGCACCAATTTGACAAGTTTTGATTGCAATTTCTGAAAGTTTTAGGTCATAATCGCAGTTTTGTAACAAGTTTTACGATTTCTAGTGCACATACCCCTATTCCAAAAGAACAAATTTTATTTCCGCAAGTTCAGCAAATGACTAGGTGTCATGAGTACGTGTATTCTAAGTAAAAATACGAGTATTTTACTGACATACGTTTTTAAGCTAATTCAAGTTGATTTCTTCACCCTCTCATTTTACTGACAGATTATCATAAAATTGACTCAACATCTTCTATTTAAATGCACTGCACAATATTTGAATGGGAGAGGGGCGTTTGAGAGACTCGCGTGACTCGGTACCGAAATTACTGTGAGTTCAAAAACATTCGTCGCTATCCATCTAAAAGTTTCAAACTTTGGTTTCTTGAAGAAAAAAAAAAAGGCAAAAGTCACCAAAAATTCCAAACTATGTCCGCTATGAACATTTACCTTATTTTTCTCGAAACTTGTATATGTGTGACACAGTTACCTTTCATCAATGTTCCGTCAATGTGCACCGCTAAAATTCTGATTATAGGACGTCAATAAGCAAACGGGTGTTGACATGGCGCTCACATGACTTAGGTGTAATAAAACAGACGTTGTTTTAACTAAAAAATATCATATGAAAGCTTGATGGATAGCAAATGTGTAGCATAGATACAAGTTTCGGGTTTTTTATGTCACAAGAAAAAGGGCAAAAGAACACCACAAGTGCCAAAATTTGTGTATGGAACTCGCTTTGGTGCCAAAATTTTTCGCTGGCTCACTCAAGTGCCAAATCGGAGAAAAAATGATCACTCAAGTACTAAATCGGAGAAATTTCGGCCAAACTGATTACGTGGCATTTATTATTAAATTTTTAATATTACGTGACAAATTTTTTAAAAAAATTAGTCCACGTGGAGTCCACATGAAAAAAATTTAAAAAAAATTCAGTCCATATGAACTTCTAAACTTAAAAATAAGCTAAATATTTTTTAAAAATAAAATAAATCTTAAAAAAAGCTAAAAAAAAACTTAAAAAGTGTTAAAAAATAATAATAATTAGGGCTTGCGGTGGCGAACAGCCCTCGCGGCTGCAAGCCCTTTCCTTTCCTTTTTGTTTTTTAATTTTTAGCTTATTTTTCAATCCTTTATTTATTTATTTTTAACTTTTAGCTTTTTTTATTGCTGACTGGATCAGCCAGCGCGTCACATAGGCTTAAGTTATTAATAAAAAAATGCCATGTATGATTTTCGGCCAAGCAAATCAGAGTTGGTACTTAATGGTGCGCATGGTAACACTTCTGCTTTAGAAATCAACTTCTGGCCAGAAGTTGATTTTTCTACTTCTACTTAGAAGCAAAGGTTGATTTTTCTACTTTTGCTTCAGAAGTTGATTTCTGATCGGAGAAATTTGTTTGGTTACGACGAATTATTGTCGGGGCTGAAAAATGTCTACTTCATTTTTAATATTTTCAAATTTCTTTCAAAAATAATTTTATTATTAAAAATATTATTTAAAAATAAAAAAATTATTATTTATTTTTTACTCCGGTGGCCGGAGATGGCGACTCGGCGGCGATGGCGGCCGGCAATTGTTGGCTGTGGCGGGGGACGAGCGGTGGTTGGCGACTGCCGGCGAAGGTCGAAGGCGGTGGTTGGCCACAGCAGCAAGCGGCAGGCGGTGTTCGGCGAGGGCCGGCAGCGGTGGGCAGGGGTCGGTGGCTAGCGGCGGTGGTCAGTGGTTGGTGGCGGGCGGCGGCAGTCAGCGGAGGTCGATGGGCGGCGACGGCGGAGGCGTGATTGGGCGAGAGAGGCGTAATGAAAATAGGGTGAGGCGAGAAGTACTTCTTGAGTTGAGAATCAATTTTTTTAAGCTTCTCAAATTAAGGGAAAAGCAACTTCAGAAGTGAAAATTTACTTCAGAAGTAAAAAAAATTACCAAACGGATTTCTGCTCCAGAAGCACTTCTGGAGTAGAAATTCACTTCCAGAAGTGCTACCATGCGGACCCTAAGTGATCGTTTTTCAAATAAGTTAGCACTTAAGTGAGCCGAAAAAAACTTTGGCACTAAGTGACCGCCGTACACAAATTTTGGCACATCTGGTGTCCTTTTGCCCAAGAAAAAGTTTAGGGTAAATGTGTTATCCTAGGCATAGTTTGAAGTTTTAAATATCACAAAAAAAAAAAATCAGAGTCAACAAATCATAGTGGCCATAGTCTGAAGTTTATTGGCTTTTTCCCAACAATGTGAATAATTGGCAATGAGATTTGAAGCATCTCCCTTTGCATGAGATGTGGACCAAACAGATAGCACGCTGACGAAATTGAGGATGTTGGGTAACTTTAGGAATAGTTGCAAACGATCTGAAAGCCATCGAACCATTGAACTTGTTTTGGTGTGGACCAGCTGACATAGATAGATTCCTTTGCAACATGCGAATATCAATCCATTAACCCAGATTTGATCATCATGTATTTCAGTATCGCCGTCCACCACAATACAGTGGCTTTGCGTGGTGAAGGCGATGGTTGAAAAGTCGGGCTCTTTCTTGCTCGTGTTTTGTTTCGAAACTGCCCCCAATCTAATACTCTGTGTCCGCCATTGCGACGAAGGAAATAATCAAACCGAAGAAATGCCCTTCTTCTCTTCTATTTCTGCTTATTGTCACTGTGGAAAGCAAGTTGCAAAAAAAAAAATGTCCTTTGAGACACCAATGTCAGAAACTGCTATTACAAACTTTAATCGTCAATGGAAGTGTGTGTTGTGTTTGGCAATCTCCGGCCACGCACAAATGAACTGAACAGATGCAAAGCTCTTGATGGCTGTGCATAGGGCACCATATGTGCAGCACCTCTCACCGTCGCAAACGTCAATAAGTTCCCGTACTCCGTCGCCCAACCTCCCACCTATATTCAACACAATTAAACAGAAAGAGCAAGTCATTAGTATGGAAGATTATAAGTCGAGCGCCTTGCGCACCAGTGAAGACTCGTCTAAATAATGTTGTTTGAATGAATACTCTGACTCTGTAAAACATTTCAGCATGGTAATTTTTGAAGTTTCAAAGTTCGTTGCGGTGTTTAGTTTTGGTATACATAATTTCCATTTCGTCAAATCTTAACTGGTGCGCCAGGCATACTTAAATAAATCCCTTTCAGCAAAGTGGTGGAATAATGTGAGGAACTAAAAATTCGCTTGTGGCAAGAGTATACCTGGCCTTTGTGAAACCAAGCTCCGTATGGAACTGTAACCTTGAAATTCAGATCATGAGCTAGCTCGCGGATAAGAGACCGTGATCCAAGCAGTGGCACGACAGAGTCCTGGTCGCCGCTGCAATTTAGGTGCTAGTTTAGTTATCACGCTATTGGACAGGAAGAGTTCTTCTTATTAGCTTTCAGAGTGATTCTGAGAAGTCTACCTGAAAACCCAGACGGGGATATTGTTCTGAACTATCCGCTTGAGCAAGGGAAGCATGTTAATGTTACCATCGGTGCCGCTGTAATTCACAACCCTGTCCAGAGAACAATATTAGGAGAAGAAAGTTTGAGGCAGAAATCATTCACATAATTCCTTGCATTTAGCGGGAACCTACCCACTGCACATCGACCATGAATAAGGCAATTTAGACCGATTCGCGTGAAGCGCCTTCTGGACCTCGGGTAGGTTGAGGTAGAAGCGACGCTCATAGGTCATACATACATCAACCCCCACACTTAACTTGGTGGCCTGCAACAAAAACAGAATGTTGCAAAATTCAAAGAGAGGAGTCTCTTTTTTTCACTTTTTTTTAGCAAGGAAATGGAGAGCAAGAGAAACAAGTATGTACCATTTTTCGCAGCCGAAGTTCTTGTTCCACTATGGACGGGTAACACACGTCGAGGATGACATCGTAATAATTTACGTACTCGCCGACGATTGTGTTTACTTTACTCAAGGCCTCGTTGCAAGGTTGAGAGACGTTGTGAGGACTTGCAAAGACATAGTCATCGAAATCGCACTCATTCATAATGGTAAGGCCGAGTTCATCAGAGATCATTCCATGGGACCAGAAGAATTCATATGTTGCTGGGATATCTCTATCAAGTTTGAGAAGTGGATTTCCTATCTAGGTGAGAGAAGAGCCAAGTCATAGGTCAGATGAAATTCTTTAAGTGAAAGGATTGAGGTGGAAGAAGCAACACCAAATGAAAGTTTTCTTACTGCAATTCCTTTAAGATTGAACTTGAAACCGGTTGAGTGTGCATTATGGTCCAGCAGGGCAACAGCCAACTGCGGTATGTAATGCCCTGTGAAAAGAATAAGGATTGGGAATAAGGTCAAAATGGCATGTCAGAACATAGCCATTCCAAAAAATTTTGCTTCTGCTTCTATCTTCTCTCTCTCACCTGCATAGCTTTCTCCAGTGAGAAACAACTCTCTGGACTTGTACGTCGGAAACTTCTCAAACCATTTCAAGAAGAATGTGTGCATATCCTTAGCTGTGAGGCAGAAAACGAGCAATTTCAGGTTAAAATGTTCAAAGAAGACATCCAGATTTTCCACTGGTATAGAACCAAACAGTACATCTGCAAAACCAAAATGAAAAGCCCAGTACAGGAGACCGAGTATAATCTTACCGCTGGATTCATCTCCACAGTTATAGTCCGAAGTTGTGTTTGAGTATGACCATCCCACTCCAGCAGGAGATTCAACAAAGAGGAGGTTCGAAGCTACCGAAAAAAGAAGTTCAGAATTAGCGAAATCCGGAACTGCTCAGGTTGAATTAACAGCAGGTGGGGTCATGTTTTGAACCCTACCTCTATTCCATGACATTGAATTTCTTCGAAGGCCTCGGCCATCTCCTCTCGGATAAAATGGCCCCAACTCCGTGAATGCTCCGCCACCAATAGACGAACATCCCGGGCCTGATCATCCACTCGGAATTAGTCAGCATACGTTAACAATTCACAATTCATTCAATTGTGAAAAATGCAGGACACGGTTCACTTCAGATGAAAATCTAAATTTTGCAGCAAGGTGGACTCCATGAGTTCCTGTCGCTTCTTCCTCAAGTTATAAAACATGTAATTATGGCTACTCTCTTTTCCTTTTTCTTGTCTCTTGGGTATGGACAACTCTAGTTTTAACTTGGCGAAAGGAAAACAACTTGAATCTCTGGTAGTATTGAATGAGAATGAACAGCATGACAAGCTCATACTTTCAACAGTAAAAAGGTCGGAGAAAAATAGATTCATGCAGTGGCGAACATACAAAAATCGCAGAAATAACATCAGAAGACAGAATCTCTGCAAAACGAAAACCAAAAAGGCTCAATACATACTGGAGAAACACTTTTAACAGCTCGAACAAATAGCGCGCATTCGCTGAATGATGAAAATTCCAGAGAACAAGATCAGAAACACAAAACAGCAGCAAGAACAGAAACGGCCAAAAGAGAAAAGAAGACCAACCAACCTCCATTGAGCCAGAGAGTGAGGGGCTTGCTCTCAGGGTGCCCGTCAGCCTCGACAAAGTAGTAAAACAAGCTCCTCCCATTCTTCACATCCACGTCAACATAACCAGCGAATTGCTTGAACCCAACCTTGGGCTGCCCGGGCAAATTCGCAACCAGATCTTGCGCTGGATATCCTTCCACCACCAACCAAACACGCCCCAAAACAATCAACACCCAACACGCCCACTCCCTACCCGTCATTCCTCTCTCACCGAGACTCACTATCACTCCTAACAAACCAACCCCTTACCCAATTCTTGCTCCTTCTCTCCCTCTCTATATGAACTAGAGAATCGCACACTCACTCACAGAACCAAATTCAGTGTTACAGAAAAGTGCAAATGCAAAAAAAAGAAAAACGACAGAGAGGGAGTGTGATGAATGATGATGTCGATGGGGGGGTATCTCTGCATCTCTCAGCAGAACTTGAACATACGAGATAAATTCTGTTAGAAAGCAGCACGTGAATCCTGGGCGGCTTTAACCAAAAGCTCTGTACACACACCCACAGCAAAAAGATCGGATTTTTAAGTTCATATATAGACAGATTTCTGCCAAGGTAATGTATAACAGCCTCTACTCTACATGCGCATGAGAGAGAGAGAGAGAGAGAGAGAGAGAGAGAGAGGGATATAGACGTTGGGGTAGTTGCAGACTTGCAGGCACCTTGAAGCAGGAAGGCTATCCATGTGGGGGCCTCTTATCCAATTTATGATGGAGAGAGAGAGAGAGAGACGTTGGATGTAGCACGCTTGGATTCAACGGTGTTCAGAAGTTCAGATCCACTTGCTTCCTTCCGGTTCCGGTGGTGCTTTTTTGCTTGCTTTTCCACCAATAAAAGCAAAACAATTTTCAAACTCCATGTCCCCTTTTTCTTATGGCTAAAAACACCCTTCTCTTCTCTCAATCCCAAATCTCCTATTTTTATGAAACAGTAGAAATCTTCCACATCCCCCTTTCCAAAATGTTTAACATCCCATTTAAAACAGTGGTTAGCATGTTGATTTTTTCTTATTTATCAAGTATGTTTTTTTTGGTCAAATATTTATCAAGTATTCGAAGGGCACTTTTTAGTATATCCGTAATCTTTCTTCTCTCCAGAATAAACCCAGATGATGACTTAGCGAGCGCATCTGAAAAGTAAGTTGATCAATCAATGACGAGAGTTCGGCTTTCAAAAATAATTGACAAGAGTAATTGCTTTATTATATAACGACGAATCTAGCTCTTTGATTGTTTCTTTCCATCAAAAAATAAAGTACATTCATTAATCCGAGGATGAAAATTTTGAATAATCACTTTATAGATGGCATAGATCGATACTAAGGACACGGTGCGTGTAAAAATTAATCTTTGAACTTCACAAGTCAAGTTCCCAACAATTTGCACACGTCATGAATATACATTTCACTGTCTGTCGGATTTACGATCAATTAGCTTTAAGTGAATCCTAAAAGAATTGGGTGAGCGGTACATGTTTGATTTGGATGTGTCGAATCTCGTATTTAAACCGAAGTACATCAGAGATAGAGAGCCTAAACTAATGCACATCAACGACCCGATTCGCATGCATGAGATTCACGACAAGCGGAAATATTTTGGGTAGCTTGGGTTTCCAAAAAAACAAAAACAAAAAAACATTTCGAAATTAAATAATAGACCTCATCTGTCTAGTATAGCCCGTGAGCTATGAAAATTTATTAATTAACCTTGCCTTAATTAACTGCGATTCGCCGGGCTGTAGTGATTTCAAAAGTTGTAGTGAATTTTTAAAAATATTAAGTGAGCAGCGACAGACAGTCAAGGAGACAACAAAAGAAGAAGATAAAAACAAAGGAGCCTTCTTTTTCTTATTAGTAGGCGTGCTCTATCCGCTTTATTGGACCATATGATATTCGACAAATGTCCACATCATTCGCATCTTTCGAAGTGCGAAGCCTGCTCTTCAAATCAAACCGTATACGATTTAACAAAGGAATAAGGTCAAATTTGTCCAAAAAAAAACTTTAAATTTATTGTACGCCGACCAATTCAGTTTTAAATCTTTTAATTTTTATCAATTTAATCTTAAACCATTTGACAATTTATCAATGTATTATTATTAAGTCTTTCAATTGTATCAATTTAGTTCTAAACTTTTTTTACGATTTGCCAATTTAGTTCTAAATCTTTTTTAAGATCTTCAGATGATCTTATGGCAACACAACAGAATGATTCCTCTAGGGATATGGCACTTTCGGCCAATCATCCAAATAATAGGTTTTATAATTAAATTGGCAAATCTTCAAAAGGTTTAGAACCAAATTGGCATAGTTGAAAGGTATATGACTGAATTGGCAAATCGTCAAAATATTTAAGGGTACATTGACACAATCGAAAGGCTTAAGACTGAATTGATCGCCATATAACAGATTTATGACTCTTTGGACAATTATCCTCTGGAACAAGTCATTACACAGGTCAGAAACGTCGATTTCATCTAAATAATTGGACAATAGAAATGGGAATCTATCTAAACCAACCCATTGTGTAATTCATTCGGTCCACACAAAGGAATTTTCCCATGTACAGCAAGCAGACAATAGACCGGCCGGCTTGATGTCCCCACGTTTCATTTGCTTTAGTGCTTGTGATTAGTAGAGGACAACACATTAAATCCAAGTCTGACTTACTTAGGGTTCGGTTGCAAAGCGTCTTTGAGGAATTCAATCGGTAACATCGCGGTGGCGTTTGTTCTTTGCTTTGTCTTGGATGGGATGGTGATTTAAGACATGAATGTGACCCGAGATTTGGATTTACAAAGGTGGGGGAGGTTTACGGCCTTTTTATTCCAAATGATGTCGGTGCCCACGCGTGGATGTTGACATGAGTAATCAATAATTAACTATCGGTTGGGTTGTTAGAAATAATTAGGATTTATCTAGGATAATTTACCATATTAGAGATATTTGATGATCATGTTGATTTCATGTATCTCTCAAAATTGCGCGTAAACCTCTTTTTGGTTGTGTGTATCTCGGTTGATATATATGACCTTAAATAGTGATATCATAAAGCCTATAAATAGGCTGATGTAATCTTCATTGTGATATATATCAAAATATACAAAAATTCCCAAATTCTTATCTTTCGCATTATTCTCAATTAATGATGGTATTTTGATTGCCTTTTTTTTTCCTAGCTTTTGTTCTCGCAAAAAAAATCTCAAATTTTTAGAACCGTGTAGATAATAACGTTATTTCGTATGTAGTGTACATTTTGGAATTCAAGTGCTTGAACATGACAAGTTGTAGGATTTGCTCGATAATTATTGAAAAAGAGATATATACACACACGCTTGCACGAGCATATTCTTACAAACCACATGCATTACTAGTTATCTTTAAACTTTGGCTGAGTAACAGTAACACAAGGACCTAAAAAGCAGGGGTGGCAAAATGACCCATATTTAGAGAGTGAGTCGTAAATGAGTTATTTAACAACTTAAGTGGGTCATAAATGGGTCATTTAATAACTTAATACGTTTTAAATGAATTTTAAATGGGTCATAAATGGGTTAGCTAACTATCTTAAGCGAGTCATAATAATTTTTTCTGATTTTTTATTTTTATTTTTAATTTTTATTTATTTTTTTGTTTTTTCTTTCTTTCTTTCTTTTATTTTTTCCGGACGGGTCCGACAAGAGTTTGCCGGCGAAGCTCGTCGGACCCAAGAGAGGGCCGCAACCCTCACCAGCGATCGGCGAGGGCCACGAAACCCTTGCCAAATCTAGGGGAGGGCCGCCAGCCCTAGCTTGTGGTCGGCGAGGGTTGGCCGGTGACCCTTGCCAGACTTTGAAAAAAAGGAAAAGGAAAAGGAAAAGGAAAAGGAAAAGGAAAACATACAACTAAAATAAAAACAAAAGAAAAAAAATCAAAACTTTTTATTTTATTTTTTTAATTATAAAAATTGTCCATGATGTTTTAGAAATATAATTTTTTTTATAATTGATAAGTTTTGCTAAATTGGATTAAATATGAAAGTGTTTCAGTAATATAGATCGAGTATGAGTCGTTAGATTTCTACTAAATAAAAATGGGTCAATATGGATCGGACCATATTCAGGCCGACCCAACTCCGACGACCCACCCGTTTAACACTTTTACTAAAAAGTGAGATTAGCCACATATGTGAGCCAATTTTCATTGATTTTCTTTCCCCCCCCCCCCCCCCCCCCCCCCCCCCCCCCCTCTCTCTCTATTATGACCCGTGGTTCTGCTCGAGGAAAATGTGAACTCTTTATTAGGTTACACCTAAACCCAGAAGCTCATAATTAACAGCCGTTGGAGACGCAGTTGAATTTAATAACAAGGTAGTTGAATTAAAATCATCCTTAAAGATCACATATGACACTAGGGCTACGGCCAAAAACATAGACAGACTTCACTTTCAGCAACTGGTAACTGGTGACTGCTGTACAGCTATCTAGACTTCTTTCTTCTTTCTTCTTTCTTCTTTCTTCTTTCTCTTTTTCAGCTGAATATCTAGAGTTTGATCTTTATGCAACTAAAGCATAGAATTCCACTAGCGGAGAACCTTTCCACTTTCTAATCGGACCCATCCCTTCTCCTGCCAAAAAAAATTGTCAGTTGGCATCCTTGTTGGTAGGGCATGTGTGATTGTTTCATCAGAAGAGTCCACCTACATCAGAGCTCATACCAAAACATTGCATTCATATCAATGAATTGGCCAGGGCCTCGCCAGAGGAAGAAGATGGAAAAATAAATAAATAAATAAATAACATATTAAAATATTTAAAAAATTATCCACATCAGCGCCAGCAGCGTCACGTCAACGATTTTCGGCCAGTGGACTGAATTGGCATAAATGCAAAAAAAAAAATTAGGACTAAATTGGCATGATTGCAATATGTTTATGACTTTTTTGGCAATTTTTCCCAAGCTAATGAATGCAATTCAAAATATTACGGGACCCAAATTGAAAAATGCACCATAATGGGTAATTGATATTACATGTTTCCGTGTATCATTCTTGACATTGTAACTATTGTACAATCTAAGTACCTTTATCATGTGATAAACATTTCACTCTAAACTAAATTCGAGAATTACAAGTACCAAAAGTATCTCTGCGGTCTATTTTCTTTTCTTTTCCTTTCATTTTTTGAAATACTCTAAAACCATAGGATTTTATTGTGATGAAATTAATTTGAGAAAGAAGTTCCATTGTAAAGTTTTTGATTGACAAATAGATTACATTTTAATCTATTAGTCAAATACGAGGAACAGTGGCCATTTGTGTG
Source organism: Lenwebbia sp. NSW1173648 (assembly GCA_029784005.1). Classification (NCBI taxonomy): domain Eukaryota; kingdom Viridiplantae; phylum Streptophyta; class Magnoliopsida; order Myrtales; family Myrtaceae; genus Lenwebbia; species Lenwebbia sp. NSW1173648. The sequence goes on along the minus strand of JARCGZ010000009.1, from coordinate 22,853,993 downwards.
GTTAGGCAGAGAAAGGTGAATCCTTTGGGACTGTAAGTGTGGCCCGCTAAAAGTGGTGGCCAAGTTACAGTTGAGGGCCCAATTAAGCCACGGTTTGATGTGCATTTGGAGAGAAGTAAACCCCGGCCACTTTGCCGCCAAGGCGCGAGTTTCTGTTTCCGAAACTGCGATTGACCTGCCGAGTCAAATGCGCCTCCAGAACTTAACCAGGACATCGCCTGCCACGAGGTCACGCAAGAACTTCCCGAGTCAACATAACTTATCAACTGTTGCTGTCGCCCGCCATCCAGAAAATCCCCCTTCAAGTCCCGAGCCTGACCCAATACGAGGATTTGATATCCACGCTTGTCTATTGCGTATCTGCATTCGAGAATGCGGACAATTCAAATCCCATCACCTATTCGACGAAATGCCGCAGAGGGCAGCGCGGGCTACAACTATATGCAAGGTGATCCATGGCCAGAGCGTGAAACGTGGAATTGGGACGAAAGGGTCGCTAGGGAATGCGATTCTTGATCTTTATGCCAAATGTGGGGACGTGGATTATGCGGAGAAGGCGTTTTGTCGGCTTGAGGGGAGAGATATCCTGGCTTGGAACTCGCTTCTTTCGATGTATTTGAGGCGGGTTTCTGTTCAAGCGGTTAAATGGCAGTTTCGACTGCTTAAGCGTAATGGCTTGGTGCCAAATGAGTTCACTTATTCGATTGTTTTTTCTGCTTGTGCAAGGACTACGGATGTTGACATTGGGAAACAAGTACACTGTGATCTTGTTAAAGTGGGATTGGAGCTCATTTCGTTTTGTGAAGGTTCAATTATCGATATGTATGCCAGATGTGATTGTCTCTTGGATGCAAGGAAGATTTTTGATGGGGTGCTAGAACCTGATACAGTTTCTTGGACAGCGATGATTGCAGGGTATATTCGAGGAAATTTGCCAGAGGAGGCACTCAAAGTTTTCGAGAAGGTGAAGAAGGCTGGCCGTGAACCAGACCAGGTGGCATTTGTTACTGTCATTAGCGCTTATGTTGGTGCAGGAAATCTTGAGGGGGGACGTGAGTTGTTTTCCCAGATGCCAAACCCTAATGTCGTGGCATGGAATATGATGATTTCAGGTCATGCTCAAAGAGGATATGAGGTGGAAGCACTCCACTTTTTCGAGAAAATGAGGAGGGCTGGCACTAAATCAACAAGGTCCACCTTAGGTAGCATATTGAGTGCCATTGCTGCTCTAGGTGCCACTGAGTGTGGCTTGTTAGTTCATGCTGAAGCAATTAAACAGGGTTTGAGCTCTAGTGTTTACGTTGGAAGTTCTTTGATAAGCATGTATGCAAAGTGCGGGAGAATGGAAGCTGCAATGAAAGTTTTTGATGCTTTAGAGGAGAAAAATGTGGTTTTGTGGAATGCAATGCTTGGAGGGTTTGCTCAAAATGGTTATGCCAGCGAAGTCGTGGAGCTTTTTACCCAGATGAAGAGATGTGGCTTTCAGCCTGACGAATATACCTATACTAGCATTTTGAGTGCATGCGCATGCTTGGAGTATGTAGAAGTGGGTCGACAATTGCACTGCTCTATCATCAAGAACAGGTTGGCATCAAATTTGTTTGTTGGAAACGCGCTGGTGGATATGTATGCCAAATCTGGGGATCTGGATGAGTCAAGGAAACAATTTGAATGCTTAAAGAGCCGAGACAAAGTTTCTTGGAATGCAATCATCGTTGGTTATGTGCAGGGGGGAGACGAGAATGAAGCCTTCAAGATGTTTCAACAGATGAATTTAACTGGTATAGTGGCGGATGAAGCGGCTTTGGCCAGTATATTCAGTGCTTGTGCTAATACTCAAGCTCTGGATCAAGGCAAGCAAGTACACTGTCTCGCTGTGAAATCTGGTCTAGAAACGAGTCTTTATGCTGGAAGCTCTCTTATTGACATGTATGCAAAGTGTGGAGACATTGGAGCAGCTCTTGTCGTTCTCTTGCACATGCCAGAGAGAAGTGTTGCTTCTATGAATGCTATGATTGCTGGTTATGCTAAAGATAACTTGGATCAAGCTATCAACATGCTAGGAGAGATTCATGACATAGGAATGAATCCGAATGAGATTACTTATTCAAGCATTTTAGATGCATGCAGTGGAGTCCAAGGGTTGATTTTAGGGACGCAAATCCATTGTTGTATATTAAAAAGTGGTATTTGGTACTACGAGGACTTCTTGGGTGTCTCCCTCCTGGGCATGTATATGAACTCTGAGAGTACATCAGACGCATGTATTCTCTTCTCAGAATTTCCAAGTCCAAAGAGTTTTGTATTATGGACTGCTCTAATTTCAGGGTACACTCAAAATGATTGCAATGAGGAAGCTTTGAAGGCTTTTCGGGAAATGCGAAGACACAATGCACCACCAGACCAAGCCACATTTGTTAGTATCCTAAAGGCTTGTTCCATCCTATCTTCACTGCGAGATGGTAGACAAGTTCATCCTCTCATGTTTCACTCTGGTTTTGACTTGGATGAGTTAACTAGTGTTGCTCTTCTAGACATGTATGCTAAATGTGGATACGTGAAAAGTTCCGTTCAAGTATTTAATGAGATGACTAGTAAAACTGGCGTGATTTCATGGAACTCGATGATCGTTTGTTTCGCTAAAAATGGCTTTGCAGAAAATGCACTACAAACATATGATGCAATGAAGCAATCAAATGTTGTTCCTGATGACATTACTTTCCTGGGCGTTCTTACGGCCTGTAGTCATGCGGGAATGGTAGTGGAAGGTGGTAATATCTATGATGAAATGGTGAATCACTATAGGATTCAGCCGAGAGTAGATCACAAGGCTTGTATGGTTGATCTTCTTGGGCGTTGGGGATTTCTTGAAGAAGCAGTGGCCTTCATTGATGAATTGAAGTCTGAACCCGATGCTATGATTTGGACCACATTACTTGGAGCTTGTAGATTGCATGGAGATGAAATAAGGGGAAAGTTGGCGGCTGAGAAGCTCCTTGAGTCAGAGCCGCAAAATTCTGCTCCTTATGTCTTGTTGTCTAATATATATGCTGCATCGGGAAACTGGAAGGAGGTGAATTCATTGAGGAGGCAAATGAAGGAAAAGGGAGTGAAGAAGTTGCCAGGGTGTAGCTGGATTACAGTGGGAAATAAGACTAATTTGTTTGTAGCAGGAGATGAGTCCCTTCCTCGTGCTGGTGAAGTTCACGCACTTCTAGAGGATTTAACATCTCTAATGAAAAAAGATGGTCATATCAAAGCAGAGAATCTTCTCTATGGACTATAGGTTGTAGTTGTTCTTATTTGCCCGAGATTTGGCTATCAAATTGGAAGGGAAAGGTGAGGAGAGATAACTGGACCGTATGGTAGACTGCTGAATGAAATCCGCATAGAGAAAGTGACTTTGTCATACTCAAAGGTCTGATTTGCAGCTCTTTTCCTGCTTTGCCGTCCTGGTGGAGGAGTTGTAGCTTGCTTATTCTGGACCTCAGGACTTTTAAGCTTTTGCATCTATCTAAGAGCACAAATCAGGGATATCCCGAAGGATAATTCATATCCTTGCCAACGGTACTATGGATCTTCTTGATGACCTTCATATGCAGGAAAGAAGACCTAGAAGATCTGTTATCAACTGTAATTCTTGGATGGGGTGGCATTTCCAAAAAGTTATGATGTTATCTTTGATAGTTGCTATGATGAACCGGAGCTTCAGCCAGTAAAAAGTGGTATATAGTGTTCCCTTTTGTTCTGCAATTCATCGCTTGAAGGAAAGTCCATCTTTTATTGAACTTTTTTTTGGTACGTTGGCAGGTCACCATTTTAGGCATGGGAATGATGTATTTATGACCTATTGAAGCCACCTCTTTTCAAATCATCTGGATGTCCATGAGGAGTTTCCATACATTGGACTGCATCGCCTTATGCTCGGTCAACTGCAACAGATAAGTGCTTGCTCATCCATGCAATTAGGTAAAAATCTCTAGCTTGGAGGTGAGGTATTTTGTTTGATAAACAATGCAATCACTCTCTCTCTATATATCTCGCACTAGGCACATGCACCTGGTGCGTGCAATGATCCCTTGGGAATCACGTATCGCCATGTATTTTCCCAAAAATAAATCCTTCATCTATAAGATGGACGTAAAAGAGGATTCTAAATGCTCTATCAAAACAAGAATTACATATCCGGATATGTTAAATCATCTTTTAAAGTTGGAAGAGAACCCTTTTTAATATGCATCACAGATCAGGATGACTTTCATTTCTGGAGGGTTCTTTTGATGAATCTTGGAATTTGCCGTGAGACAGTGCTGTAAAATTGTCCCCAGAATAGTAGAACATCACTCTTACCTTTTCTGTTTGGACAGGTATGGATGTGTGGTGGGGAAACTGAGTCCATGGGGGTCGATTGGCATTTGCAACATGCTGCTCAACATCCCAGTCTCCGCGGCCCCCCCCCCCCCCCCCCCCCCCCCCCAACATATCCGCCAGTAACATTTTATGAGGGAGATCTCTCCCCCTCTCTTTTCTTAAGTTGTTTTGATGTTTTATCTTTTTTCTTGTCCTCTCGTTTAGGAGCTTTTCTCTTTCGATTTAGTCTAGATCTGGAAGCTTTTCTCTCTCATTTTTGGGAGATTTCTATCCCGATCTAATTTAGATTTGGGATTTTCTGCATGTATGTTTTCGGGGTTTCACTCTCGGGTTTCATTGGTGAACAAGTCCAATTTCGAAGGAGATCGGAGGAGATTCGTGAAGGTTTTGCTCTCATAGCTGCCAAATTTATGCATGTTCAACGTTTTTATTCTGCTTGGTGATGATGTTGGGGACGCTAAACTTAGGCGTGCACCGCCGAAAGGTAAAGCCGTAGCAACAGATGGAGTTCTCGGTGTGTGCTCATTGCTGAAGACTGGTTCGGTGATCGGCCGCCGATTATGGTGTGAAGAAGTCATAAATGTACTCTTTGAGCGTGTAACCCATTAACTTGTTCTGATAATTTCTCTTATTATCTGGAGCTTGTCTTGTTTTAAAGTTGTCTGGGATGTATTTTGATAAGATTGTCTACCTTGTGCCGTTGGCGAGGCCCCTTGCCATCGCTAGAGGTCGATGATGCCCCTCGCCATCTAGACGAGGCCGGGCGCCGGCGGCCTCTATTGGCCATCACGGAGGCTGGCACTGACAGAGGGAATAAGGAAAAAAGAAAAAAGAGAAAGGAAAGAAAAAATAATAAAAGGAGGAAAGAGAGAAAAAAAAAAAGATAAAGAAAAGTAAAAATTAATAACAAAAATTCATAAAAAAATATTTAAAAATTAAAAAAATGTCAACGTTAATGCCAACTGTTTTACATAGAATGCCAATGTCCACGTCAGCAATTTTCGGCCTGAACTGATTGGATAGACTCAACTGGTACTAATGTAAAACGATCTAAAATTGATGTTAATACAATAGATTTGAGATTTTTTTTTTTATATACTTTCATCCAAATTCTTTTCTGTTGCTTTTTTTGTTTTGTTTATTTGTGGGCGGTTCATGATGGTTTGTTTGTCCACCACAAGCGTTCCTGTAAAAAAGTTGCTGCGGCACTTTAAAGGCAGACTCTGAGCGGCTATCGTTAGGAACTTAGGAGCCTAGTAAAAGGCGGGACAGCAACTTATTTTTGTGAGTTATTATCATGTCCGGCATAATCTATGTCACGCCTATATCAGTGGGTCTTTTTCGTGATATTAACTCTCTCTTTTTTATCTTATCCATATTCAATACTAAACAGCTGAAATTTTTAAACCAATAAGACCAACCCGAAATCTTTTTGTTTTGATTGCAAAATTCAAGACAAGAAATGCTTGAGAGAAGCACCCTCTTCTCCTGTTCTCTACTTCTGTGCCTGCCGACAAAGGAGTGCCCAACACCTGTTTGTCTACTTGCGTACACGCTCCCACGTGAACAAACCGGCTTTCATTTATCTCACCGACAAGCTTAATATGAGCTAACCGCTGTTAGACCCAGCTTTTCGGTTTGTGTCAAAGCCCCCACATCACCAAACCCTTCACCGGAAACGAACTTTACTCCAGCAAGAAAGAACGAGGAAGCTTCCTGCTTGCTTCAGCCTCGAGGTGGATTGCCCAGCGAGGCGAATTTCCTTTTCGATGACGCTGTCAGCCTGAAGTTTTGCATCAGGTGCAGAAATTTCCATCTGGTAGCTTGAGCAGCAAATAAATGTTGGTTTTTTCTTGGACTCAGCCCAATGAATGGAAATGGGTTCTTGAAAATCCCAAGATTTGTTGGGACTTTGAATGCTCAGAGACTCATCTTGTTTTCGAATTGTATTTGCATCGTCTCTGATCTGCTCTTGCTTAAATGGGTTCCCTAGTTTTAGAGGGTACCTGCTGGTTTTAGTGCTGTGGGGAGGGATGATGACCGCTATATTCGTTAATCCCACTTTGAGGCAATAATGACTAACGAATGGAAATGGAAGTGGCGCACACACGGTTTTGTGAGTGGATTTTAGCAGGAATTCATTTGTCAATATGAGGCCTTTGTTCAAGAGGGGTGTGAGTTTTGCCAACCAAATGGTCACAGATCACTGTAAAGCCCGGGTCTTTGGTCCATTCAATGGATTCACTGCGATCGGTTCGTTGTTCTCTTTCCTTGTAGCAATAACCTGTGCATGTCTGTTTGTCTTACCCATTTTTGAACCGGCCATATACACCTCTGAGATTCCCAAATCTAGTGGTTCAAATTCGATGCGCACATGCAATGTGTTTGAAGGGAGTTGGATCCCTGAAGAAAGTTACCCCCTGTACAATGCCTCGCAATGTCCATTTGCTGAGCGTGGTTTTAATTGCTTGGCTAATGGCCGCAGAGATAGAGGTTATACAAAATGGAGGTGGAAGCCTAAGCATTGTGATATCCCCCAGTTTGATGTTCGCACGATTCTAGAGTATCTTCGTGGCAAGCGTATTGTCTTTGTTGGTGATTCGTTGAGCAGGACACAGTGGGAGTCTTTTATATGCATGCTCATGACGGGCGTGGAAGATAAGAGGAGTGTATATGAAATATATGGGAATCAAATCACTAAACAAATCAGGTTTCTGAGCGTGGGCTTTAGCTCTTATAATCTCAGGGTCGACTTCTATCGGTCAGTATTCTTGGCGCAGCCTGGTCCAGTGCCCAAGCGTGCACCCAAAAGGGTCAAATCAACCATTATATTGGACAAGATGGATGACATTAGCAAAGAGTGGATTGATTCTGATTTTCTGATCTTCAACTCAGGGCATTGGTGGACACCTACGAAGCTCTTTGAGATGTAAGTCATCTGTGAGTACTTTCAGTCACATATGTGTGACTGGAAGTATGACTTCTTTGCCATGACCTTCACCTATCTATTTTTGTTTGGTCTGTTTCAATAGTCTTGAAGAGGTTTGTCTGCTCAAAATGTATATGCGATGTCTACCTGCAAGATCTTGTTTATTCACAGATCTCCAGTTTGACTAATTAACCATTCTGTGACATGCTTTCTCAAGAGGTGTACCTTTTGCTCTGTAAATATAAATAGTTGGGCATCCTATCAGTCTGTATTTATGCTGATGCTAGGACATGCTAAATGCAAAATGTATGTTCGAAGTTTTGTTGAAGCAACTAAATGAAATCATATCCTAGTTTCCGTCCTGAAAAACTTCGTTATTCTTCCCCATTTCCAAATAAAAAAATGGCCTTAATTTCATTTCGATGGGCCTGGCTAGATGTAATTTTCACTCAGTGAATGAGCTTGAGCAGACGTTTTCCTTGATTAGCAGCACCTGACCATGTGAGTCATTTCTGCTTCTCTGTACTTGGATAAGTTGGAGGAGATCTTTGTCTGTGGTAGATGATCAATCTATACTGTGTCAAAACAAATATCTGGGAGAAGCCTACAAAAATGTGATGCTTCTTGGTATACCAGGAAATTTATTTGGTTGAAGCACGTTAAAATGTTAAACCCGATGCCAATAACTTCCGTTCTTCTGGGACTATGGCATGTAAAAAAATGTTCTCCCTTCAGTGATGTCTTTCAGTGCTACTTGTTTGGTAAATTTGTTGAATGAGCTGTTGCATTGTTTTTGTGGCTGTATAGTTTCCTGCCATGGATTCTACATGGTGAATGAAATTTAACAAGGATGACCTCGCTTTATGGGGTAGGGCTTAGAAGGGATTACTGTTGACCGGGAACAGAATTCTAACATGCTTTTGCAGACAGGGGTTGTTATTTTCAGCTCGGTGGATCCCTAAAGCTCGGGATGCCAATTGCATCAGCCTTCAAAACTGCATTAAACACTTGGGCATCTTGGGTTGAGAGCAATGTCAACCCCAATCGGACATCTGTGTTCTTCCGGACATTCGAGTCTTCTCACTGGAGGTATGTAAGTAGGATTGTAATTTCATATCCTTTCGCAGCAGTTGTAATGGCTGCTTTGGCCTTTTTTGGTGGGTTGGAGTGCTCCACTGAGAATTTAATTTTGATGTACTCCATTTAACTGTGAAATGAGTTATGTCTTCAGCTGTTGGTCTAGGAAAAAGTTCCCTTTTAGTCTTCTCTCCTCTGACAATTCACATAAGTTCGTTGATGTTGTCCTTGCGAATTACATATGGAGGATAAAGTGCGATAGAATGTGCTGTGACTAAAGTTAGTGTAGACGAAGAAAAGAACAAAAGGGTTGGGTCTCTTTTGCTTGTTTAAATATGTATATTTTGCCAGTCTAGGAATGTAGTGAGGACCTCAAACCAGTGATTTTGCTTGTTTCAGCGGTCGAAACCGTAACTCATGCAAAGTTACTCGACGACCCTCCTCTAAAACCAAAGGGAGGGACAAGAGCTCAATCTCAAACACAATAATGAAGGTTGCGAAGCACATGGCGTTTCCAGTACGCGTGCTTCATGTTACTCCGATGGGGGCATTCAGGAGCGATGCGCACGTCGGTACTTGGAGCGATAATCCATCGGTGCCCGATTGCAGCCACTGGTGCCTACCAGGAGTTCCCGATATGTGGAACGAAATCCTCTTCTCCTATATGCTGTCCAAGAATGGTGAACTTTTCGAATGAGCAGCAACTGTTGCAACTTGCGGCTTAAACTCTGTTGTTCATGAAGTGTTTCCTTATTACCCAGATTGAGAAGTCGAGGAACATAGGAAGTAATGCTTGGTGTGATCTTTGGAGTTGATAGTGTGTGCTGTCTCACTGTTGGCTGAGGAATTATAATTCTTTCTGAGATGATGTTTCCTGTGGGTACCTTTGTACTGCTGATCAGCAAGGAAAGGAGATACTTTGCACAGATTTGATATGCAGTTGGACATTAACAATCTGCATTTGAGTCCTTGTACGTGACTATCATGGATGGCTTGGGGCGCACGGCAACACTTTTGCTCTAAAAATCAACTTTTAGCCAGAAGTTGAAAAATGAAAGAAGTAATTTTTTGTTTACTTCTTTAAGTGGTTCCTAAACTACTTTTAAAGCAAAAAAATGCCAAAAAATAAGTTGCGTAACAAACGGATATTTGCTTGCTTCAAAAGTGTTGTCATGTGCGCCATTAGCCTTAGCCTGATAAATTGAATCGACAAGAACATAATGATTCTGCTTGTTAAAAACAAAGGTTTGATTGGAAATTAAATGAATGAACAAGTACAGAAACCATTTTGTAATCTACCAGCCACACTTCTAAGTTTATAGTACACTTTGACATGAAAATTAAGCGTCAGTCATCTTTCATGCACATTCTGTTCTCAAAGCCAAATTGCCTGAAATCCTCAAAATTAAGCTTCACAGTATCCATTTTCCTTTTTCCATGTCTTGTCTTGTCTCCCCATGTAGGATTTTAGGAGTTATATCTTGATCTCCCTGTTGAAGATCCAGCTAAACCTCACACCATGCGGGCCCATCATCCGGGCTCGCTCGTCGGCCCGCTCCTGGAGCCTCCTGATCCGTGGCGCGAGCCCGCACACGAACTCCTGCGCCCGCCTCCCCTCGGCCTTCAAACCCTCCAGCTTCTCCAGCCCCCACAGCCCGATCAGGAACTCGAGAATGTCAGCGTAGTCGTGGGCGGTGTACACGCCGAGCCGCTGCGCCACGGCCGAGAAGTGCTCGAACAGCTTCGGGTCCTGCCCGTCGCACATCAGGTGCGCGGGCATCGTGATCTTCTTGCGCATCATGTTGGCGACCGCGACCATCGCACTGTTGGGGTCCACCTCCAGGAGCTTCTCGACGATCCTCGAGTAGGCCGTCTCGTGGCGCTTCTCGTCTGCCGCGATGGTCCCGCATATGCGCGCAAGCACCGGGTCACCGGCCTCCTTGGCCAGCCGGGCCGTGTTGCCGTGGGAGACGAATGTGGCTCGCTCCTGGAAGGACGTGTAGACGAATCCCAGGTACGGGTTGTTTTCCGTTCCGGGGTCCTGTCAAGATTCCAAGAATTCGGAACATTTCCTATTAAACTAGTGTCTAACGACAGACATTAAAAAATCACTGTGTATGAAAAACAAAGAGAGACAACAAAACAGAAATATGGTAATTAGACATAAGAACGAAAATTGTCTATAAATTTTTCTACCAAAAACCTGTTTATGTTTTCAAATTGGCAAATTAAATATCTTTTCGAAGGCAAATAAAACCTCTCTTTGAGCCGTTGAACATACGTACCATTCCAGCTCCAATCAAGTACTGGACCGTCCTCTCGATCATGAGCATGTCGACCCGACCCGACAGGTAGAGGTACGTCCGGAGCAAGTCCCCGTGCCGGTTCTCCTCGGCGGTCCAGGCCCGAGTCCACGCGGCCCACGGGCACGGGCTGGCCCCGGTCTCGTCCCGGACCCCGTCCAGCGTGTTGATCATGGTCTGGTACGTGGGCAGCGCGTCCTCGGTGATCATGTCCCCCACGAGCACCACGAAGTACTCGTCCGGGAGCTCGGCGGTCCGCTCGCGGAGCTGCGCCACGCGGTCCGTGAACTCGTCCGTGGGCAGGGACGAGTCCGGGACGAAGTCGTGGGGTTGCCAGCACTGGTCGACCGGCTTCAGCAAGGGGAGCACGTTTTGGGAGGCCCAGTTCTCGAGGGACTTGAACACCTCCATCTTTTCGGGTGGCATTGAGTGGGTGGTTTTCTGATGCCTGAGGATAGTCGGTGCCGCCGCCGCCGCCGCCGCCGCCGCAGCAGATATGGGCGGCGGGGAGCAGAGGCTGGAGGCCGTCAATGGAGGGGCACGGCGGCTGCTGCGGCGGCGGATGGTGGAGGCGTCACGTGGGACCCATGCGGGGTGCTTTGCTAAGGAGTAGAAGGCTTGCATGGCTGTCTTGTGTGCGCGTGGGTGTGGGGATATTTGGAGCGTTGCGAAGTGGATGGCAATTAGGAACAGGAGGGTCGATGTTTATTTATACGTAGGTAAAGCAACAAATTGACCTCAATGTCCCTCGTCAAATTACACATATGCCATTAGCACGCACTTTCGTATTTTGCTTATCTTTTTTGTTTTTGCTTTGTAAGGATCCAAGGTTGTCTGGATATAGGATCATTCTTACATTAGATACACTTATTTCCACAAATAAAGCATACATTTTAATAAGATTTTTACTAATGTACTAAATCTTTAGGCGACTGTGAAAATAACAGTATGTTATAAGTCATAAATTTTTAAAAGAATTAACCCCACAATAATTTTTAATAAATTATTTTTTTTATGGCCCACCAAATCTAAATAACAATCACTTGTCAGGACGACAAGTCACGTTTGAATTTTCCATCCAAATAAGATCTTTAAATTTTACAAAGAGAATAAGAAAAGATTTCAGAGCGACTCTGTGCGGATCTATTGCGGTATGTTTACCAAACCAAAGGAATTTATTCGACGAAGTTGTGGTTTGGCAAACAAGCGAAAGCAAAAGCAGATTTTCGAGAAGGGTACAATGGTCATTCGATAAAGCGAAAAAGGAATGCAAATACTTTCCCAGAAAAAGTTGAAGGAGAACCGCGTGTCTTACAAAACCAGGGGTGCAGTTGTTTTCTAAAGAGAGAGAGAAACCGTGGGTTAAAAAAGTAATTAACTACACACGTAGTTGTCAGCACATTGACTATGTCATGTACCAGCAGAGCAACAACAACAACAATAATAATAAATAATAAATTAATTAATTAAATTAAATTAAATTAAATGGAAATTCTAGCACGTGACCCTCTCTTTTGTCGTAATTATACTAACCGAAGAAAGGAAAAACACCAGTTAATGCTAAGATGTTGTGTTCATGCCATTGCTTTCCTGCATTAACAATCGCAATGCTGTTCTAGATTTCCATCTAGTCTTCATGATCTTGATTGTACATCTACGATGAAATGATAATATAAAGAAAAATTCTATTACCGCATTGTAAAATTGATTTCCAATTGCTTACACATGTCCGAGAAGTATGTTCATGAATCGGACACGGTCTCCTTGCTCTACTGCATCTAATCTCTTAGCGCCAAGACTATTCTAATGTAATTCTTTACGGATCCCCTAGTCTCGGCGCGGACAGATTGCCTTGGATCTGGCGGGGGAGCCGATCTTAGCTCGGACCGCCAAAGCTTGCCCGGAACATTGGCCGGTTGCTGCATCAAAAAAGATAAATCAATCACTGACCGTACATAAGATGCCTCTAAAAATTTGCTCGTGTTCTTTGAAGGACCATGATCTTCCAAACTTAAAAGTAATGAATTTTGACATCTTAGAAATCATAGGACGAATGTTCCCCTATCCCTCAAGTTTCACTCACCTGCATCGCTTCTTCATCGGCTGCTGCTGCCTCCCGCTGTCTCTTCGCTCGCAAGCAACAGCGTATCATGACTACCGAGGCTACTACAAATAGGAGGAGGCCCAACAGAACAAGGACGACCACCAGCCACGGGGACATATGATGAGAGGGAGATGGCGGCGGCGGCGGCGGCACCGGAAATAAGAATTGCAAGCCCGGCGGCAGAGGCGGAGCTAGCACGAGCGGAGGCGGCAGCGACGATGGCGGAGCTAGCATGTGAGGCGGCGGACATGGGTAAGGAAGGCATGGCGGCTCGGGGCGGTACCACAGTGGTCCGAGAGACGGGGATGGAATTTTCGGGTAGGGCAAGCCTACGAGTTTTCGAGAGGCCATGGATTGATAGCTTCGTAGAAACTCTCGTCTCTATGATTCGAGATCGAACGTGCTCGGTTTTTATGGCAAATTCGTGAATTCCAAAAATGGAAAGAAAGCAAAGTTATGCCTCTTGATATATTTACCTAAATATTTCTCATTGGGTATTCAAGGAAACGTGATTTTCGTACATATCTTATTGCTAGACCTGGGCCAACCAAAGATAACTCAAAACTGCACCGTGACTGCATGAGCAAAATTCACTCTTCCTATCAAACAACGTCACGTTTAAAATGGAGAAAGCGCAAACACCTCCTCCGTCGGATCGATTGAGCCGATCTTGCCACGGTCGCTGCCCGGTTCTCCTGTTTTCTCCTAACCCTCCATGCGAATGATGCACCTCAGGCTCGCCCCCTGCAGCATGTACTCGAAGGCCTTGTTGATCTCCGAGAATGGAACCGAGTGGGTGATGAACTTCTCCAACTCCAGTTCCTGCAATAATTGGGAGAGATCATGAGCTCAATGCATCAACTAGCCCGTGACAGGAGCTTTTTTACCTTGTTCATGTACTTCTCCACAACTCCAGGAATGTCGGTCCGCGGCTTGTAGTTGCCGATGAAGGTGCCCTTTAATGTCCTCTCGTTCAAGATATTCATCGGATGGGTCTTGAATGCGTCGTCCTTGTTCGGCACGCAGACAAGCACGGCAACACCCCCACCCTGAAACAGAGGAGACTCATTTGTAACCTTCAAAACAGACTCAAAATATTTCTTCTTCTTTCTTCTTTTCAGCGAAAGCAACGGGATTTACATCGTGAACACACTCGAATGCTGAGATCATAGCCTGGATGCTCCCGGTACATTCGACGCTCCTGTCTACTCCTCCATTGGTCATCTCTGCAATCACCTGATTTCGAGAAGACAAGCATTCACATGACCTTCATTAGACTAAAAACTTGGAACAGAGATCATGACTTTCCATCAATGTAAGCAATTTGATGCAATGAGGGATTGTTCCATGTACAAGGCATAATAAGGACTTACCTCTTGAACAGGTTTACTATGATCTTTAGGATTCACAAACTCAGTAACACCAAACTTCTTTGCTGTCACAGAAATTTGGGTATGAACCGTAAGTAAGGATCCAGATATAAATCTATATGGAAAACCAAACTGTACACACATCGAAACCTGCTAACATTGTAACCGTACTCATAGATGCTATGGATCGCAATACCTTCTTCGAATCCATTCGGGTTCAAATCAACTCCAATGATCCTGGAAGCACCAGAGAGCCTCGCCCCTTCAGCGGCCTATAGATGAGTCCAACAATTAGAAGGGAAGAGAAGTGAGAACGGTAGCCCTTTTCTAATTGACTAACCACAGAGGCAAGATCACTCACAGCAAGGCCAACAGCGCCCAAGCAAAACCAGCTCAAGATGACTTACTCTGCATCCAAGTTGTTTAATTTTGTCTGCACTTAAGAGATGAGAACTGCAGTAGATTTTATCAATTAGCTGATAATGACATTTGCAGCGATGGAATAATCCATAAACTCAAGATAAAGATAATGTGATGTGGTAAATTCCTCATCACCTTCAAATTAGAAGCAAGTAATTAACTACATTTTCCACATACTTCATCAATCAACATATAAAAATAGCTCACTAGAAGTTTTGGAGAAACATGAAAAGAACTGAGGAAAGAGAGTTATGCCGAGAAGAAACACGACTTAGAACACAAGTCACACCTCCAAATTCTCGCGACGAGCTGTTTGGACTTGGCCACGGACAAGGCACGAAACCCTCTGAGTCCTCAATTTCGACGATATTTTCTTCTTTTCGCAAGGGCAATTCGCCCTCAGAGCTCGATAGATCACTTTCGATGATCAAGGGATAATCGATCTCGGAAGCACTCTTATCGAATATTATCACATGGAAAATGGAGCCCCCTTCATACTTGAAGACTATGACGTGGGCGTGGCTACTGATATCAATTGAACATTCTAGAAAGGAGTAGTGTCAAAGATACTGAGTTTCCACTAACGTGCCTTAATAAAGTGGTGTAGCCATATGATTTGGTAGTATCGGGCTAGAATGTTTGTTAGTAGATGTGATCAAGTACAAAGGATAGATTGTGTTAAATAAACCAACAAGAGCTTGCCGCGATTCTCAGTGAAAATAATCAATAATTTCTTTGTAGAGATACCTATATCCTTCTTAGCATGACATATAAATTGGGAATTCAAGCCGGACCTGTGGATACCCCGCAGCTAAGGATACAGACTTTGTCAAGAGGCGCGGCGGGGTTGATCTTCGCGACGCAGCCAACATGAACAACCGTGTACTCGCTGAAAGTGGAGGTTCCAACAAAGTGGTATATAGGCTTCCCATTGATAGAGAATCTCGTTTTGCCATCGCTGAGCATGAAGCCCCTTTCTGTGTTGATCCTGAGGAGGTTACACATGTTGCTCTCCTCTGTTTTACAGTGCTCACAATCCCCGCATTCCCCGGTGAACACCGGAAGGACATGGTCTCCCGGTTTAAGGTCCGTCACTCCCTCTCCTACACTCTCCACAATGCTGTAACATGAAATGTTTCAATAAACATATAAGATACTCGATGTGAAAAGGGTAATGAATGCCATCATTACATAGCTACTTATGCAATGGAGCATCAGCTTGACCGGAGGGAGGAAGAAAAAGGGATCCAGCCACTACAAGATGTATTCTGTGAATCGGTGTTAGGTCATGGAAAGAGTTTAGGATATGACGTACCCGCCTGCCTCATGACCGAAAATACGTGGAAATAACGGCGTTTGGCCCTGCCATATCAGAAAACCACTTCAGGTCTATTTGGCATTGAACACCATTGCTCAACAGTCTTCATTTCATACGTTTAATACAAGTATTTATGCATATCAACCAAGATAAAATGACATCGCACATCATGTTGTCAGCTGATGCGATGCAGCACATCAGCATCTTTGAATGTGACAGAACCATGTCCAAAACCACAAGGTGGTTATTTCAATTCAGGCGGCATGGTAGCTTTTGGTCGCGGCACACCAGGTTACGTGTCGCGTAAGTGTGACACTCCCCGAATTTTATCCCGATGAGCAGGTAAAAGATTGTTATCAACTGATGGATTACATTAAATCAGTCTAGTATAAAAAGACATCATGTGAGGCTTAAACTAAATACCTTGGCCCCCCAGAAATAGACATCCGTGTGGCATAGGGCAGTGAAGAGGATCTTCAAACGGACTTCCTTAGCCTGGGGCGGCGCCACCTCGACCTCCTCTATCGACAACGGCTTCCCTGCCTCCCACGCCACCGCGGCTACAACATAAACCCCAAATAAACGACACGACCAAATGCGAATTTGCGAGAGCTAATGCCGATTCAGTCATATACACATCGATCGATGCACAAATGTACGCGGCACCACAAGCACAAATGAAGGAAATTTCGAGCTGCTACCAAAATAGAAGCCTTAAAACTCCCTGGTTGGCCTGCTGTTTTCGGATCCGTAAACATTATACTGCCAGATCATGTCTATTTGACATCGACTAGCAAGAAAAAACATTCTCACAACAACAAACCTATTCGAATTACAGGCAAATTCTATGAAACCCACGATGACAACGTAAAAGTCGATGAAGATCAGCGCCGAACACCAGAAATCAACTTTTAACGATCACTACGACTCACGAGATGCGATCAGGAAAAAAGGGGCAAAAACAAAAGGAAAGAAAGATGGGATGGTGAAGTTGTTACCTTTGCAACGAATGACCTGACCAGCTGTGTGAGCCATGATTTTTGCTGCTTCTCAGAGACTGATAGACGCACCCACTTCACAAATCACAATGAAGAAGAAGATGGGTCTGTTGATGATAAGGGTGAGATCCCAACTGCTTAAATAGACTTGCAGCACTTGAAGTGGGACTTCGCCATTATCGTCATCCCATGCAGGGTGGTACGAGACTTTAATACCTCAGTTCGGTGTCGCGTCCGCCGTTCTCTCTTCCCATTTCGTTTTCAGCAGATGTTTCCGGAGTTTCGTTGCGAGTGTGGCAGTCTCCGAGGAGTGCCATCTTTTGTGTTTCAGTCGAAGCACTTTTGCAACGTGCCACTCATGCCCAAACGCTCATTTCTTCAACTTTCTTTTCTTTTTGCCCTTTTGTGGGGACCCCAAAAAAAGGCCATAAATCAATTATAATTATACCGATTCAATAATAAATCTTCTTTTGTTAATTAAGTACTAAATATTTTATTGATGTGGCGTTGCTGGAGCTGGCGTGGATAATTTTTAATAGGAAAAAAGGCACCAAAAAGTCTAAACTATGCCCACTGTGACATATTTACTCCGAACTTTTTTTGGTGACACCAAAAATTTCGAAATTGTACTTGCGTGACATATTTATTCTAAATTTTTTGTGACGCCAAAAACTTCAAACTTTCATCTGTGTGACATATTTATCCGAAATATAATTTTATGACACAAAACACCATGTCACACATATATAGGTTTAGAGTTTTTTGTATCACGAGAATAAGTTTGCGGGTAACTATGTCGTAATGGAACAAGTTTGGGGTAAATGTGTCACGGATACAAGTCTGGTGTTTTTGGTGTCACAAAAAAATTTGAATTTTGGTGGTTATTACCCTTTCAATAATATTTTAATATTTCTCAATTATTTTATTTTTTTTATTTTTTTTCGTCTGTTTCTTCTTCCTCTAGCTGATTGCTAGACCTCGGCGACCGACCAGAGGTGAGGGCTGACGAGGTCGAGTCTTGCCATGGTTGCTACCTCGCCCAGCGGCGGCGAGGCTCGCCCATGCTAGTGGCTGCGAGGGGGAGGGGGAGTCCTAGAGGCCAGCGAGGGAGAGCTTTGCTTGAGGACCTCGCCGACACTCGCCTCTTGTCGGTCATCGGATCTAGACGACCTGCTGGAGGAAGAAGAAATAGAAGAAAAAAAGAAAAATATAAATAAAAAATAAACTTTTTTGAATAGATATGACAATATTATTAAAAATTATCCACGTCAGCGACAATCACACCACATCATCAATTTTCAGATAAAATTGATCGAATGAACTGAATTGGCATAAATGTAAAAGGTTTAGGATTCAATTGGCCAAAAATAAAGGTTCATGACTGAATTAGCCCAATTGTAATAGGTTTAGTATATTTTTGGTAATTCTCCTAATTTACGGATTACAACTAAACAACAAAAAGCTAGCAAAAATTGAAGTGGAATTAGCAAATACCAAAAGATCGATTTCTATGTTTGCCCTTCATCAATCAGAAAACCACCTATCAGGAATGATGCAACTGTTTTTTTTTTAGTAAGGAAAATTTTCATTTCAGATACATAATTTCAAGATAATGCAACTATTTTTTTTTTTCGGAAGGAAAATTTTCATTTCACTTCAGATAGAGATACATAATTTCAAGATAAAGATGCAAAACAAACAAACCAAGTAAATTCGAAAGACAAATCAACTTGGTATAACTTGCAGAGACTCGTTCATTCCATAAAGACGGGTCTGTCATAGCATCAAAGCATAAGTGGTGGTCAATCACTGAATCTTGCATTAACATCGGTGATGAATACATACCGATATTTCCTTCTCCAGTAGCTATGGCTTTGCTAAAATGCGGCGCGCGCCTAGGCTCGGCGTCCCCAACACCGTCATCGTATAGAGACAACAACAACAATTATAGTTTTTTTTGTCGAAAATACTAATAGGTTGAAAGAGCACATAAAACGCCTTATGAATCCTAGATCTATTTCTAGATCTGAAGAAAAGAGTACACCAATCTAAAATTAGTTTTAGATTGGGAAAGAAGACCTGCAAAAGATATACTAGTTGATCACAAAATTACTTTCAGATAAACCAACTGCTGAAGAGAGCAGTAGAAAAGCCTAGTAGACTTGCGGAGCGCTCGCTTATGTAGAGCAAGCATCGAAGCCAGCCGTTGACTTTACCTAATCAGTACATCGATCTCATAAAATAAAAAATAAAAAAACCTACTTTATTGAAAAAATCTCAAGTGCACCGGGTATAGATAAGTTGTTGGGCAAGGTTGGGCTAACCAAAGAGATAGACTGGACTTTTAGGATGTACTAGCGAAACGCAAACACAATGATCAAGACTTATTTTAATTACCGTCTAAGAGAGAAAACAAACATCGATATCTAAATTCAGAAGATGGATTTTACATGGGAAACAAACATTAAAGTAGCAAAAGAACAACGCAAAATTATGGATAGACTTCTTGCAAGGGATTGATGACTTGCGATGATACACAAAGTTATGAACCACAAACCCGAAGTCTGATAAGCCAAAAAGCTCCTAAGGCTAGAATTTCGAGGATTCTTATCTTAGGGCACGCATGACAATATTTTTAGAGTAGAATTTTTGCTCCAAAAGTGCTTCTAGAGCAGAAATTCATTTGGTAATATAATTTCAAGAGTAGAAATCTATTTGGTCACGCAACTTCATTTTTTTACTTCTGAAGCTTGTTTTTTTTTTTTTTTCTCCAGAAGTAGTTTGGAGCCATTTGAAGAAGTAAATTAATCTACTTCTCTCCAAAAGTAGAAAAATCAACTTTTGGCTAGAAATTGATTTCTAGAGCAGAATGTTGCCATGCGTGCCCTTAACTTCCCATATTGCGTCGACTTCCCTTCAGCCTGCGTACTTTGTGGCTCAAGTTATAGATACATGCTGCGAACTGGCTTGCAACCAAACCAGTAGTGTGCCCTTTGTGTTTCAGGAGTAGCACAATTAAACAGATGAATCACGGAAATAACTTCCTAGATCGTTTGCTGATAGAATATTTTACTATCAAACTACGCATTCTTCTAACAATTTAAGCTTTTAGAACAAAAAAAATAAATTTAATTGACAGTGGTCTCACAAAATCTAATATGATATCAGAGCTAGTATTATCCCTTTCGTGAATATGTGTGGTGACAACGGATCCTAAATATTCTTTATATTCGTGCGGTCTCCCTCCACCTATTAGCTTAAACTTTTGAGTTGAACTTAATCAGCCAGTTATGAACTTACTTCAACTCTACATGCCATGGCATCTACAGATCGTAGTTTACGAATCTGTTAAGAGTTGAGCATAAGGGATAACTCAGAAAAGACATGAATCCGATAGTCTCTTTATCTTTGTTTAGCTGCTTTTAACGCAAACGCTAATGCATTTGTGTCCCATGACTGAAACATGATAAGAGCATTTTTTTTCATATGTCCGGTACAGCTATTGCGGTTGCGGCGAGGGGGAAAGATCGGCTGATCAGCAAAATGGGCTTCGACAAATTGCAGAACTTGCACAAATAGCTGTTAGCTAAACAGAGGACCTAAAGTGATCTGATTGCATAGTGGACTTAATGGCGTCTGATCCAAGAGAGAGCGACGACATTGTCGTGACAAAAGAAAGGAACAGAAAGATGCAAAAATATCATCTGGGTGCGTTTGAATAATCGCCACCAAGTGGATTATCATGCACGCTCTGATCGGTCTCAGCCCGACAGCATCTTGACTTTAACTGGAGTTTTCACTGTCCATCTTTATCACAAAAAAGAGAAAGACGACCCACTTGGCAATTTGAACATTATTGATCTGTCATGTTGAAGTAAAACTGCAGTAAAACCAGGGAATTTTTAAAATCTGGGACTGGTTTTGGCATCGCCTGTTGTATTTTTCCTTCTCCCGATAAGGAACGTCGAAAAATCTAAACAACTGTTCCTAGTAAAAGCATAAGCTATGAGGGAAAGTTGCTTCTCTACTTTGAGTTTGGTGTATATATATACCCACCAAAAATGGCAGGCACCAGATAAAACACAAGGTCAGAACTTTTTGTTCTTCTTTGGGAAAACAAGATGTCAGGCACTGTTGGTCAGGTGATCCGTTGCAGAGGTATCACACTTTTCTTTTCTTTTTGAACTTTTCTTCATTTAAATGGAAATAAAAACTCATCTGCTAGAGTTCTGTAATATTTTTGATGGCCTAATTCAAGTGGGTTCTCTCTGGGTTTTCAGCTGCTGTTGCATGGGAAGCAGGGAAGCCCTTGGTGATTGAACAAGTGGAGGTAGCACCTCCGCAAGCCATGGAGGTTCGCATGAAGATCCTTTATACCTCTCTCTGCCACACTGATGTCTACTTTTGGGAAGCCAAGGTAAACAGCAACAAGACACCTGCTTAAAAAGATCAGAACTTTGTAAAAAACAAGGAAACTAGAAACTGTTTACAACCTTAGAATCTATCTGTGTCGGCTAATGAGTCTCCTTCCTGCAGGGACAAAACCCTCTGTTTCCTAGAATCTATGGTCATGAAGCTGGAGGGTGAGTGAATCTCAGTAAGACTGTCGAATTTTTTAATACTTATGGAACTGATGGCATTTGATGAATCTGTGTATTTGGGTAAGTTAGGATTGTGGAGAGCGTGGGCGAGGGAGTGACTGATCTGAAACCAGGGGATCATGTCCTCCCAATTTTCACTGGGGAATGCAAGGAATGTGCCCACTGCAAATCAGAAGAGAGCAACATGTGTGACCTCCTCCGGATCAACACTGACAGAGGAGTCATGCTCAGTGATGGGAAGTCGAGATTCTCCATCAAAGGACAGCCCATATACCACTTTCTAGGGACTTCAACGTTCAGCGAGTACACCGTGGTACATGTCGGCTGCATCGCCAAGATCAACCCGCTCGCTCCTCTGGACAAAGTTTGCATCTTCAGTTGCGGGATCTCGACCGGTATGTTGATGCTCAGTGCATCCCACAGAAACAGTGGATATCAACATTTTACCGTCTCAATTTGAAATATTAATAACGTCAAAGGTTGTGGCTTTTAGGCCTGGGAGCAATGGTAAATGTAGCGAAACCACCCCAGGGTTCGACGGTCGCCGTTTTCGGATTGGGAACTGTTGGGTTAGCTGTAAGTCGCCTCTGCGGTAGTGTAGACTTTGATCTTGATTTGAGAACTTGACGAGCAAAAACTAACGCATCTCTTGATGATGCATAGGCTGCTGAAGGTGCAAGGATTGCAGGGGCTTCGAGAATTATCGGAGTTGATTTGAATCCAAATAGATTTCAAGAAGGTTATTACTCACTCCCACGATGCATGACCTCTCACTGCTCGAGACGATACTGATCATTTTCATAGATCTTTCCCAACATTATCTGAAGAGAAAAGCACAGAAGTCCTTATTGACACAAGCTAGAATCCAAATGTCTTGCAGCAGTATACCGATATTAAAATTCGTGAGACAATATTCAGAAAGATGAAGAAACCATAGAACTAGAAACTTGACCTGCAGCTTTCGAGCAAAGATGATAGATCTAGCTGATTGCCGCGACATTCAATCAGTGATCAAAGTCCTAGCTAAATTCAGTTTCTTATTTGTTAAAAATGGGGCCTGTGTTGCTCTCTCATAATGACTCTTTACTCAAATGTCTCTCAACAGCAAAGAAGTTTGGTGTGACTGAGTTCGTGAACCCGAAAGACCACAACAAACCTGTTCAAGAGGTTTGTACTGAACTGTTCGAGGAAATAGAATCCATTCCTCTGGTCTATATCATCCTCAAGATCCCCTCGAAAATTTGATTGCTTACCAGGTGATTGCTGAGATGACAAATGGAGGAGTAGATAGGAGTGTCGAGTGCACTGGAAATGTCGAAGCCATGATCTCCGCATTCGAATGCGTACACGACGTATGCATTTTTCTTATGGCCGTGCATTCAATTTGGGCACGAGAAATTTACAGACCCTGACCTGGTTATATATTACGGATTCTGATGAAGTGAGAAACTCTTGACAGGGTTGGGGAGTTGCTGTTCTTGTTGGAGTGCCCCATAAGGATGCTGTCTTCAAGACTCATCCTATTAATCTACTGAACGAGAGGACTCTGAAGGGCACGTTCTTCGGAAACTACAAGCCACGTTCAGACATTCCCTCCGTCGTCGAGAAATACATGCGCAAAGTAAAATACACCCGAACTAGAGCCATCGAAAGTCACCAATTTATTTCTCTGTTCATTACTTTTGTCCTGTATGAAATTGATTCCTAGCCTCAAATGTTCCAGGAGCTTGAAGTGGAGAAGTTCATCACTCATCAGGTCCCTTTCTCGGAGATCAACAAGGCCTTCGACTACATGCTTAAAGGCGAAAGCCTTCGATGCATCATTCGCATGGAGGAGTAAAAGAGGCGGATGAAGAACCCCGATAGCACTGAAGAGAAATAGAAGTAATGCATAAGAGTTCGTCAGAAGAGCGCGCTTCAGAGTCCAATTCAGGGTTCGATTGGACTGTATTTCTGCTATCATCCATGTACTACTTTCGGGAATAAAATTGCTCCTAGTTTGTGATCCTTCGGCGTTCGAAACTTGACTTGACTCACAATGCATAAAACACCCTGAATGTGCAAAATTAATCAACTTAGACTAATTCGGTGTTTATCACCAGTTTACTGAAGTGACGACTGGAACTTAGACTAATTCGGTGTTTATCACCAGTTTACTGAAACATTCACAGAATCGGAACTGAAGGGATGATTCACCTTGCAGCTATAAATAAAGAGTTGAAGCCTTCGTCAAGTTGATATAACCCTCTCCTGGAATAGTTGTCACACTTTCCCTATCAGAGAGAGTTCTCTCTTAGGATTAAGTATTGAATATGGAATTTCCGTGGGTAAATGTCTATTTCAAAATTGGAGATATGATAATAGTTATGTTGGATTAAATTAGAGAGTAGAAGGTAATTTAGAGTGATTTGTGACGCAATAGTCTTTAAAATGCGCGATCCGTAAATTCCTTCTTGACTTACTGACATCCACCGATTTAGCAAAATCTATAACGCCGTAATCACACCTGTCCTGAACTTTCACGTGAATATAGTCTTTCATCCTTCACTCCAAAACCGAGTCAGGTGCCCATTGCATTATTAACATGAGGCTTCTCCAAATGACAGATCGATCAGAAGATAAAGTTTCCCATCTACACAGCTGGGTCGGGGAAGAAATGCAACCATCCAAACCTTTCAACATTAAAGTACCTTGGAACAAGGGCATATCATTTTCCAATTGGGTCCGCAAACTTTTACAAGACGCGCGCATCGCCCCTGACCCCGAGTCATCCGTAACTCTACAAAGCATAAACAACAGTTCCGTGCAAAATTTCTGTAACATTAAGCAAGAATTATGTACATCACGAGCCCCCGAAGATTTCGACTCTTACCGGAACCATAGTTATGCTAGCTTTGCTAGAATTCCCAAATCCAATATCTTGACATCAAGATTGTCCAGTTTCACGATACCATCATCACCATCCACACCCATCAATTTGCCATTGCGGCCACGTAATTGGCCACCAACGATCTTGATCTTGTCCGATTTCCTTGGCACCACCATCTCCATTTCATTAGGAAGAAGTGTCACCGTCTCCCCATTGCCACTAGGCCCAAGGGCTACCCGACAGGAGCCATCCTATTTCAAAAAGATACTGGAAATTAGTATAACCAACAGTCAATACTCCAAATTACAAGATAGGGCTACCCGACAGGAGCCATCCTATTTCAAGAGTATACTGGAAATTAGTATCAATACTCCACATAACAAGATAGCTTTTGACACGATACCCACTTGTCATAGGTTTTCAGGAGGCTGAAATCTACTGTTATTGTTTTACGATACAAAGAGAAGCTTCGCTAACAAAATCACCCTATATAATCCCAATAAGAACATTGCAATTGCTTTTGAGTATGGAAGTTCTTCGATGTATTACTTCTGATGAAAAATTCAAGATACAATCACAAAATCCTCATTGCACCAGCTTACTACAAGAATCTGATCGTGTATCCTCATGCGCAGCTTCAATTATAGTTAGCAACACGAAACTGGATAACTGTTTTGAGAGTTTCAGGACTCAGAACAAACTTAACGATCAGAGAGAAATGTTGCACCGTACAAAGCACCCAGACTTTAAAGGACAACCTTGCAAACATCCCAAAGATCAAAGAGGAAACAGTTTCAAGATAAGGGAAAATAACGAGTAATCTAAAGAAAGCCCATTGAATCATATTTTTCTATACTGGCTTACTGGTCAAAGCAAAGGAGAGACATGGAAGCATGCAAGATTTTTCTTCTCTTTTCTGCTTGTACTAGAACAGTGTTTCGTTTGATGAATCTTATCGTTTACACACTCAAGCGCATATATTGAGAGGGACCAAAGAAACGAACTTACAGGAAGGACCTCTCTGATAACTCCAATACTCTCTTCTCCTGGTCTGGACACATTAACCAGAATTTCTGGCATAAACCACGGTCCTTCATTTTCCCCACCTGTAATGATAAGAGCTGGATAATGAGAACTCGAGAAGCACCAACAAAAGGAGGCTCTTGGAAGTAGTTATCATGACCATCTGAAATATTTAAACATAAAAATCCGACTTTCATATATCTTAACATTAGCTTCGTGAATAAAAAGCATGCAAATCAGCCCAAAGGGTTTCTAAAACTAGTTATCGAAATTTTCAGATGATCCCTACAACTTTGTTCAACCACAAAACCAGAGAACCACAAGTCGATGAACTGCGCTTGCTCATCCAGCTTTCCAGAAGGAATGAATTAATGACCATTGGAGTAATTAAATGAGGGGTATGACGACCAAAACAATATTAAAAATCTTCACCCTCGTGCGTACAACAATACACCACTGATACATAAATGCAAAAGTGTAAGAGTAATTTCTCCTGTTTTGCACTTCCAATGCAAAAAGAAAGAAAGATGAAATACGACAAAAGCCAACTGGACACCAAATCTGATGGACAGTTCTAAGTAGGATCTGTAGGTACTTTCTAGCCCTCATACATGTCATAATCATATGTTACCAGAGAAAGGGTTCCAACCTATAACAGGAGACATGACGTCTAGTCCGCCGGTTCCAGGCGTCATTGGTTGCCCTCCTGGAGTGCCAGGCAGATAAGATGCCGAACTCGGCGTCATAGGTTGACCAGGAGTAGATGGCAAGTAAGGGCTTGGAGCATTTGCTGCAACAAGGACAAAAATTAGATCACAACAATCAAGATTGGAATCTTGGGAAACAACACGAACAAACAGAAGCAAATACTAAAATATAGTTAACTACCATAGGCAGAATTGCTATCCCTTGGGGTACCAGCTTCACTATAACTACCACCGGGTGTAGGTGCCCAACCCGAACCAGGTGTGGGTGCATCATATGTTCGTGAAGGAGGACTTCCTGGCTGAAAATATGGATACAAAAAGGAAGTGTAAGAGAATATCCATATGCAGGAAAAAAGATCCATTTGAGCCAAAAATTAAGGATGCCACCTCACCTGATACCGTGGACTACTTCCCCAAGAAGCAGGATTCCCATCTTCGTAATCATCCCTTAATTCAGCGTGAAAAATATTAGGAACACTGCTTGTTAGTAAAGCTCTATCACAGAAAATGGTAAATTGAAGAGCAATTGGTCAAATCCCAGGTATGAAATGCTCGGTGAGTCCAAAAAGCAAAAAAAAGGAATCGGGGCAAAATGTTTTCTTAAACATGCGTTACTCATGGCATCCAAACAGTTTGCATTTCAGAGTGACAACATTACGACTTGCAATGGTTATCAGATTTCTGATTTAACTGGAACACTCCCCAGACTGAATGCTGACTTGAAAATCCGTGGTTACTGTTAAAATTTACAAGTCCTTTCAAAATCAAACTCAATAGCCATGCCCTTACCACTACCCAGCATCTAGAACCCTAATAATGCCATACATCCTCAGTAATATAGTACACTTAATGCACAACAGATGATGTCAACAGCATCTGAACTCGGCGTCATCTGAACCATGAAACGAATGCTCTAACGTCCAGCATACCATCAGATCATAGTTAAGAACACAAGGTAAAGAGGCATACATATCAGAACATGCACCGTTCTAAATTAGAAAAGAAAGACTCCATTGCTGGAGCAGTATAGCTGAATGTGGAGGGAGACAGATTCCAGGGATAAATGCTGCATAGGCCATTTTGATCCTTAATAACTCAAAGAATTCTAGCTGTCCAGGAAGCAAATTTCAGAAGCAAACCTTGGTGGACTCATCGGAAGCCATGCTCTGTCACGCATAGGTGTTCTCATTCCATCATGAATAGGTGTTGCTGAAAGTAAATTGACATCCACAAATAAAGTCAAGGAGGCAGCAAGAAAATTGTCAATTGCTTAAAAAAGGCAAAGATACAGAGCACAGAACAAGTCTTGAGCTATCTAATGGGCATTCAACAGACCTTTTATTTTGCATCCATAATGAACTTAGGAAATTTAGTCACAAACATAGGTTATGATTCCATTACAGCATAAGTTAAATAAACAAAAAACAGCCCTCAAGGGAGTAAAACCGAACCTCCAGGATCTCTCATCGGAGTCATAAATGGATGCAAAGGAGTTCGAGAAGGATGCATGGGAGTCTCACTGCCCATACCATATCTTGAATCTCTGCAATACATTGTCCAAGATTATCAACTCAGGTATTCGCAGGGGGGGGGGAATTACATTGATCAAGTCATTGAATGACAAACGTATTCCTTACCGGTAGGGAGTTGAAACAACAACATTGTCAGAAATCATACTGCGGTCCACTGCACATAGAATAGGCAATCTATCACTTTAAGAAAATACGCCCTAGAAATTCTCTGAAAGGTGTGTTCCCTCATTGTCCAAAACTTGCCTGTAACAACCTTCATCTGTGACTCCAGCTCGACTCTGACAGATTGGCCTTTCACTTCAACAACACGCCCACGGTATCCCTTATAAGGACCTTGGCGAATCTTTACTGTAGTACCCGCCAAAGCATCATGGCCCCTCCCACCACCATGCCTTCCTCCAGCTAGAGAAAGATGTTAAAAAAGCAATGCTTAGCCCATGCATAGTATCAAAGGAAACTAAAATGTTTATCGCTTAGCAACATACAGCTAATTGGAGGTCTGCCTCCAGAGAATCTCCTTGGTGATGGGGGTACCTGAGATGGTCTCAAATTGGAAAACCTTGACAATGAATCGCCCTAAAAAGTTTTTTGCAAACGAACAAAGCCACAATCAGAAAGAGTTCAGCAGTTGCCATCTGACTGAAATCAAGAAGCAAACAGGACTTACATATCTATCACCATTTACTCGTGATCCTCCCACAACAGAGCACGAAACAGATTTACAACAGATAAAACCAGCATGCTCAAGATGGTGGCGATCATAAATAAACACAACTCCTCTAAATATGTGTTCAACGGGTCCTTGTTTTCCCTATTGAAGCAAAAGAAAAGAAAATTATTAACAAATTTCAAGATTTCATGCTTATGAAGAAGAAATATCCAGGAAACTGGATCTCACTTTGGATGGACCCTCCATAATCCTAACAACATCCTTCACAGATATAGTGTTCTTGTAGCGATCTTGGACACTAAATTTCTTATCTATCTTGGACTTTATCTCTCTCAATCTAACAGTGATGACTTCAGGTCTATCTGGAACTCCCTTAAGAACCTGAAAGAAAGTGAAACATCTGTCATTATGGAAAGACAAAATCATCTAGTTTAATCACTTTTTACATCAAACATGACCTGCAAAGGCTCAAATTTCTGAAGGCATGTCCAAGAGACTTGCCTCATTGAGTGTCACCTACCTGAAAAGCTTCACTTTCAACACGAATTATGACACCGAAGTTGGTATTACTGCAGCAGATGGAAAAAAAAGCAGTTAGACCAACAGATGGTAGCAGCAAAGTACAAACTAGAATGTCTTTAACCAAACATGCAACTCACTCCAGTAGCACAAGGTCGTGAAGCTCATAGTCTCCAATTCTGGTTACACCAGATGTTACCTCTGAGCTCTCAACGACATCATCAGCAAAAACACAAATCTGAAGACGACAGAAGTTATTTCTTCGCTCAAAGTAGCAGAGTTAAAGAGGTGTTCCGAGAACCCAGAAATCACAGAAGAAGTTAGGCTCACATGTTCCTTCGTTGTATCCGACAAAATTATAAGTGCATGTTGGTCCACCTTTACAACCATACCAGTAGCACCTTCTTGGGTACCGGAAACAACCTTAACATGATTCCCAGGTTCAAAATACTTGCACAGTTCTTTCTCGTTAACAGCCAGTGTTTTCTGTATGAATCAGCAAACATAAATGTGAAGACATATCTTCAGGACAGCATATAATGCTAAAAGCAATTGATTGCAAAACAATAGGCCTTGAGTTATTTCTTACAGGAAGGCCTTTCATTTCTGGTCGAATATGTACATTCTCTTCCTCGACTTTCTCAACCCAACCCTTCAAATTTTTAAGATCACCCTTCACAACAATTACAGCATCGCCCTTCAAGAAATGACCCTTTTTCCTGTTCGCAAATAGAGTTGACAGACTACCTATATCACCGTCCCCGCTCTCACCAGGCTTCCTGAACTTCTCAAGTTCGTCAAATGAGGGCTTTATATTATTAGAGCTTATTGATTTCATGGATACAGTTTTGAACAAGAAACCGTCTTTAAACATCATGCCGGCAACGTTCTCAAAATAATCACCAGTCATTGGATCTCGCCTACGTTCCACTCGAATATTCAGTTCCCTGGAAAGAAGCACACTCCAAGAGTCAGTGAGCCAAATACCCCAAGTTATCCTAAAAAGGAGAAGCAGAAACAAGAATACCTGGCCTCTTCGACATTCATAAATCGTGGAGGGGGAACAAATGCTTTCTTCTTCACTACTTCTCTACCTTCCTGGTGATGAAACAAACTATGTATAAAAATTCACATGGAAACTAACAAATCAACTAGTATAAATACAAGAATAGCAATGCCTTCATAGAAGACAATCCGTTTCGTTTTCTATACTTCATCAGTTGCAAAATACTCTGTTTATATATTAATTGAAATGAACAAGCATAGAATAGTACTTGAGTATAGTAATACAATAAACGAATGCTCCATTACCAACTTATTTGCAACAGCTTGCAAATCAATCCTTGGTATTAATTTTACTGTAACTCGTTGGCGGACATTATCCACATCTACCACCTGCAGAATCCAAAGTCACATGTAACGTAAGCAACAAATGAAGTTGTAACACTACTTTTGCCCTCGAAAGAAGGAGAGGACTGGGGGAGAGGGGGGCAGGGGCGGGAGGATGGGAGGATACAGAGGAAAATAAGTAAATTGACATGAGTAAAGAAACCCCGACATACTTTGGCAAGGTCTCCTTTGTACTTCCCTATCTTCAGTCGGACCCATGTGTCTCTAGAAAGATCAATTGCCTTACTTTCAACTGAAAGAACATCCGTCATTTCTCTAATTGGTACGAGCATTACTTTTTGCGAGTATATATTTCGCAAACCTTTGCATGCCTGGAAAAACGAAGGTGTCCAGGTTATTTACGACATACAACAATCACTTGCCCACACCTCTGAAGTTCAGCAGGTCCTGCAGAGTCAACATACTCATGAGAACTTACCTCCCTCACATGGGCCTCTTTGTCCGCTTCAATGTATATGTAATTTTTCAGATGGTCAAGTGCAATCGCTGACCTAATTTGCAATTCAGGTCCTTTATCAATGGCTTTCTGCATTAGGCACACAGCTGCCTCTCGCTCATGACCAATCTATGAAGTGCCATACAAGAATCATGTCAATCCAAGCTCACCAAAGAATCAAGAATCAAGCACTCATTGGGAATTGAAGGGAAAAAAAAAGATTAGTTACATTTTACAAACATCACAGAACGTACCGCACATTTCACCATCCATAGCTTTGGATCCCTGACAGAGGGCAAAAGAGCCTGCTGGTCTACATCCGTTGTCTCCTCATCATATTCAGTATGCGCAGACCTAGCATATCTTGCCTGAATCCTTCTTTCAAGATCATCAACATCCTCCTGATCATCCTCACGCGGAAGCAAAGGTCGCCGATGGATCTGTCTATTATTATCATCATCAGGTAGGTCGGCCCCATTATCGATAAAATCTGCATGTCCAGGTTCATGCCAATTCCATCATTAATGAAAACAAAAGATCCACCAAATAGTGAGGCGCATGAGAATTTGGCTTCAATAGGAATAAAAAAAGCCCCATCAAGATCAACAACACCTTGGCGGTGATAGGTTCATAAGTTTTCTAAATCTTTTGTGCACCAATCAATATTCAGTTGCAGAATTGTGTACTTTTAGTCCATGACACTTTACCATCTTTTCTTCAAAAAACTAAATGGGAATGACAATAGCTAGGCATAACACTATGTCTTCCAAGGTTCTCCAAAAAAATTAATATAGATAGACAAATTTTTAAGGGCCTGTATGACAACCATTCTGATCCGAAAAAATGATTCTGATTAAAATGGCTTTTTCTGATTCTGTTCACTAGATGAATTTTAAAGAATCAGAAAGCGTTTGATAACTGCAAAAAATATCTGTTCCTGGAACAAAAACTTGTTTGGTGACTGCACAAAATTAATGTTCCCGGGAACAATTGCTCTTCCCAATTTTTGTCATTTAAGTCAAATAATTACATAGTTACTTTGTGAAATTTCATCCTATATTTTGAATTAATCGAAAATTAATTCATATTGATTCTCTTATATAACATATTGCATATTGAAAAGTAAAAATAAATTTCAAGAATCATCACGAGTCATTTTCGCCATTTATTGTGGGGTTTCATCGAACTCTTTTGAGCGAGCAGACAACCGACACGAGCGACACCCTCGTTTTTGCAAGGAAAATGCACTGTACTGCACTGCCCTGCATTGGTGTGCGTTTTTGGTTCACCTCAATCTTAATCCATCCAAAACTTAAGAATGGGAGCTTGCCAAAACTAGTTAAGTCTAAAGTACATAAACCTGGGCAAATCACAACCAATGAAATCAAGTGCGCAATCAAGGAATCATGGCATTGAAAAATCGCATCATAAAACCTTAATGAAGCCCTAAGGACTTAGAGAAATGTGGTTCGGGGGTTTAATTTCAAAGATGTTCATGATTTTCCTAAAAAAGAACAAAATCTATGAAATCTAGGCTCAAATTTATGAAAATGAGGTCAAACTAGCCTAATCTAAGCTTCTTCTATTTTTAGGGATTTTCTGAAATTTTTCTGATTTTTTAGAATTTTTCCAATTTTTTTATTTTTTTATTTAATTTTTTATTATCTTATATATTTTTCTTTGAAAATGAGATCTCGTTCTGTCTTAGGTGGAGGAAAAAGTGACGAGAGAACTGAAAAAGAAAAGTGAGATGTGTGACTTCATTCTATTTTGTGATTCTCAAAAGTGATTCTTTTTTCTAGAACCAACTTTTTTTTTGTTCTTGTTTTTGCTCCAAAACTATTTCCGGGAACAGAATCAGAATCATTTACGTTACCAAACAGGATTCTCATCAGAGAACCAGAATGGTTGCCATACAAGCCCTAAGTGTCCCCAACACTCTCGATTTTTTTTTGAAATTTCCACTACACAAGTGAATAATTCAGAAAAAACAATAACATGTCTATTTAAAAGAACGGTTACACATTTGTTAAAAGATCACATGTTCAATGCTTCAACTGCAAACTCGAGCACAACATGACAGCAGAAGGTACCCTCCATCATACAGAAAATCCAAGCCCCAATTCACTGCAGCAGTCTCATGTGAATTACGCTACCAGCCCCATTATCTTCTCTCAGCCAAATTTGGGAAAAGATTGAAAAGACTTGGTATAGCACCCTTTTTAATACCAACCATACGCAAAAATTGCCCATTGACCTAATTATTTCGGATGAAGTACTCTCGAACCAATAAAGCCAACTGAGACTACATGAAGAATTTGTTCTGGAAATTAAACTCCAATATCAAAATCATTTAAAAGAAAAAGAACCTCTTCAATCTATATGACAAGAAATTACTTATTATCACTAATTGAAAAGTACCTTCATGCACAATTCCTCGATACGATAGGAAACCTACACTCCTAAAAACAAGAGATATGGTGAAAAAGGTACTCTTCTTCCATATACTAATTCCACAAAGATAAATGCTAACAATGTCTACAATCTGTCATCAAGGTTTTCCATAAACCAGCAAATGTCCAATTTACCCTGGAGAAAACCATCATCCACCCTTTTTATACAAGTTTCTTCATCATTCCTTCCTTTATCTTGTTGAGACTTCCATCACATTACAAGGCCATTACACCATGAATAAAGAATTGCCTCACTGGGCAAGAGAGCAAAAAGATGCTCTAGCAGTTCTGCTGAAATAGGCAGCCAAACTTTCCAATGATCACATCAGTATATTGTGCTCTACCACAGATTGGCCGAGTATTCATCAAATTACCAGTCAGCCAGATATCTTACCATCAAATGAAATAGCCGTGGTCCCAAGAACCATTATTCAGGACATGCAATCTTAAATACTCCTGTCAATAGCTTCATTAGGTATAGGATGTAAGTAAAATTAGGGATAAGCAATTGTTTCACTCAGGTAAACAAGGTTGATACTTTCTAGATTTGGGCAAAGTTCAAAATAACTAAGCCGAAAACACCACCTGGCACCTCACACCCCGCGGAGAATATCACCAGTCACCAAGTTTAACAACCTAACAAAAACCTAACCAAACCTGACCTTGAAGTCCACTACTTGGCACCCAACCCACACGAACTCAATAAAATGGAACCCTAATTTGCAGCAAGAAAATCCACTCCTTTCCTGCCCGTCTACTAAAACAAAACTTCATAATGGCATGCAGGACAGGCAAATTGAAGCAAGTAACCCAAATTCACCATTGAACGCATCCGAAACCAAATTGCCAGCACAAACGACGAAAGGAATACCACAACCCGAAGACACCGGAGGCGGAAAGAAACACTCTTTTTACATACCGTCCTCGCCGTCGTCCTCATCCTCTTCATCATCGCTATCAACCTGAGCCTCGAGATCGAAGAACTCCGACCCCGATCTCCTCTTCGCACGCTGCCTCTTCCCGCCGCCGCCGAAATCCTCGTCCTCATCGTCGTCCTCTTCCTCCTCGTCGTCCTCATCCGCGACGTCATCTATGAAGCTCGATCTCCTCCGCTTATTGCGGCCCCCAGTTTTTCCGTAGTCCTCCTCTTCCTCCTCCTCCTCCTCCTCCTCTTCCTCCTCCTCCAGGACCTCCCTGTCCTCGTAGTCTTCCTCCTCTTCGGGCTCCATTTCGTCGTCTTCCTCGTCTCTGCGACGCGCCATGGCGGGGGGAAGGATTGGATTAACAACGAGGGAAGTAAGGTATCGATCGAAGGGGGGAAAACGTAGAGTGATTCAATCAATATATAGGCTCTGAAGGAGTTGGGTGTCACTCAGTGTGGGATTTGCCAGATTTTTATGAACCCTAGAATTGGTAAATGCGTTACATTTTCCGTTGACGGGTGAAAAATCATGAATCGAGTCGGTGTTTTGGTGTTGGGCTTTTTATGATTAGAAGAGGTTGTTATTGGGCTTATTGTACTGAGGAGGTTATTGGGCTTGGGCTTTATCTATTTGTACTTGTAATACGTCATTCTCTATTTGCATAAACATAGATGGGCATTTTCGGTTTTTCATGTCAGCCATTCATGGGTGTTTCTAGAATAGACTTTTTCCATTTCGCACAAAATATCTGAAATATTTACTATACATGAATCTATATATAGTATTTTTATGAATTGGATAGTGCAATAAAATTTGAAGGAATTCTTTTTGCTTCTAAATGTCATGAACAAACATGTTGAGGGTTATATTTGATTAAAAAAATAGAAGTTACGTGTCTTTGAATAAATTTTAAAGATCGTGGTACTTTCAAAAAATTATAAATTTTTTTCGGGTTTTTAGAAGTTTCGTGTCTTTGCCAAATTTTTCATCTTATATCTCGCCTACATTTCATAACGTTTATAGTTAGGGTAATTAAACGGATTTTGTTAAAAGGTGCCTTGTAATAGACATAAAAGTGGTCATTGAGGGCGCGCATGACAACACTTCTGAAGCATTTTTTTGCTCTAGAAATAATTTTGGAGCCATTTGAAGAAGTAAAAAAAAAAAATTATTTCTCTCCAGAAATTGATTTCTAGAGCAGAAGTGTTGCCACGCACGCCATGAATGTACATGGATAGGCCAAGCGAGTGCACGCACATTTTTCTTTTTTACATTTCATGAAAGAAAAATCAAGGTCACTAAGTCATATTTTTTGCACCTTCCATCTAGGGTACCATGGTTTACAATCAAAGGTGAGGTAAGTGAAACCTGTAATTATACACACGGCACATAGCGCACACAAAATTTAATCAAAACAGAGTTTAAAAAAAAAAAAACCCTGTTATTATGCAATCTTCGAAAAATAAATAAATGATTATATCCATACGTTTAATGAAAACAGAGTTTCTCCAAATGAATGCCCCATCCTAATAAAATCAATCGTTTCCACCAACAAAAAAATATGCAACCAAGGAGCATTTCTTTATCGAATGCATGAGCAAATATGAGTTAATCAACTAGAAGAAGCAAATTCAAGCAACTCTTGGTCACACTCGAACGAGCATGTCCTCTTTCACCCTATGTCACCCAAGCTTCTACTCCCTCGCCATCGCTCATGTCCGCCAACGCCGCCAAATTCTTGAACGAGTTGCTTGCCGCGCTCATCCACACTAACTCACCCTATCCGGAATCAATCTCACACAAATTTGATCCACACAAACCGGAACATCCATTGAAGTCCACGCCTCCTCTCACCAAGTCTCCGACCTCTCGAAGCGACTTGCAGTTCATTGAGAAATGTACGTCGCCTCGAACCTTCCTCGTGAACTTCTCTTCGAATTCTCGCATTCCTCTCCGCAGCCAATGCACCAAGTTCAGCAAGTCCTTGTACCCCTCGCTTCCCCTCGTCTCGACCGAGAAGTGTGATGCAAGGTCGCTGAATGAGATTTCGAGGGGGGAAATTATCCAAAATATCCTAAATCTATTGCAATTCTACAAATTCAGTCATAAACATTTTAATTTTGCCATTTGAGTTCTAAACCTTTTCACATTTTGTCAATTAGGTCTATTCGGTCAATTTTGCTTGGAAATCGCTAATGTGGACACCGACCGTACGGTTTGCGCTGACGTGGACAATTTTTTTAAAAAAAATTAATATATATTTTAAATTTTTATATACTATTTTTTCTTTTCTTTTCTTCTGTTTTCGTTCTTTACTTTTTTTCTTTTCATTTTTCCTTTTCCCTTTTCTCCTCTGCTAGCCTTAGATGAGGCCGACCTCGCCCCGCCATGTAAAGGTCGAGCTTCGCCTAGCTGGTGAGGGTTGTCGGCAACCTTGCCAGCCATAATGAAAAAAACATAAAATAAAAAGGAAATTTAGAGAAAAATATTATAAAAATTATCCATGTTAGCGCCGGTGGCGCCACGTAGGACTGCAAGCATCCAAGTCAGCGTTTTTTGGCCTAGAGTGGGCAGATGGATTGAATTAGCCCAAAAGGTTTAAGACTAAATTTGCAATATATATATATATATGATTGAATTGACACAATTGCAATATATTTAGGACTTTTTTTTTTTATAATTTTGTCATTCATTTGCGATTTGGCGTGTACATCACCGTTTCATATTGATGGATAGACTGTCAAAGAGTTATTATGACGAAATTGACAAGGATGTTTAACCATAATGCATACTAAAATTAACGCACGCTACATGCGTCACTTGCATTTTGCAAATGAGTTTAAAGGAAGAAGTATACCAGAAATGTCAAAAGTTGTATACGATGCTCACTTTAGTGCCAATATTTTTTTAAAACGATCACTTAAGTGCCAACTTCGATCTGCTTGGCCGAAAATCCGACGTGACATTTTTTTATTAATATCTGAAGCAAATGTTACTTGCCGGAGATCCAGTCAGTAATAAAATAGTACAAAAGTTCAAAAAATGTTAATAAATAAAAAAATACAAATTTAATTAGACTAAAAAAATAAAATAAAATTTAAAAAAGCTAAAGTAAAGCAAATATTTTTTTTTTTAAAGAAAAGAGAGGGTTGCACAAGCAGCGAGGGCAGCGCCGCCTCACTATTGCCGACAATGGCTGAGCCCCGGACCGGGGCTCGAGGACCCCCGCCGGTCATCCCCCACCCTCGCCGGCACATAATACCTTCTCGAATGGTAGTTACTTGTATGCCGTGCCTACTGCCAGCCCTTTGGCCAAGCTCAAGTGAGCCTAGCTGTCATATCTCGATCCGTTGAATTTTGGGGGACCTAA
Organism: Lenwebbia sp. NSW1173648; assembly: GCA_029784005.1. NCBI lineage: Eukaryota > Viridiplantae > Streptophyta > Magnoliopsida > Myrtales > Myrtaceae > Lenwebbia > Lenwebbia sp. NSW1173648. The sequence goes on along the minus strand of JARCGZ010000009.1, from coordinate 22,816,590 downwards.
CGATCCAACAGCTCACAGGAATTATATACTCCGCAGTAGACAACACCCACGTGTCAGTCAGCAGCTCACACAACCAGTAATAAAGAATCCGTATATACTTGGAAAGCTGCGACCACGTCCACAGAAAATCTTAACGACAAACTTTGCTCCCTTCTACGCCACACTTTACATGTCCAGTAAGCAATAGAGCTCAGCTTCATTACCAGAACAATCTCTCTTCACTTCTTTCGACCTTTAACCCAACATTCACTAGTCTCTAGCCATCAAATCCACCATCAAGCAAGTACTTTGCCAGTAATTTTCCCATAATCTCTTTGCTGTTCGAGCTGTGTAGAGGAAATGGCAACAACCCTGATAAGCAGTTGCAGACTCCCATGGAAACTTAACCTGCAAACTACTACTCCTCTGCATATTGTTTGTCATTCTCCGGTTGATGACAGGCACTCGAGAGCAAAAGCTAACGGGAATCTGACAGAAACCGGTTTGGCCAGCGAAGAAGAAGATAGGATCAGTGGAAATGGAGGTATGACGAGAAGGTTGGCTTTAGTTTCAGGGGCGTGTTCGGTTTCATCAACTGGTGCCTTGGGGTTCTCGGGCGAGGGAGTGGCCGTGGTGAAACAAGGCATTCTCGCTGGGAGGATACCGGGTTTGTCTGAACCTGATGAAAAAGGTTGGTTTTCTCATTATACTAGCTTTGTTGTGCTACACTTATGCACTAGCCAGATCTTGATCAGCTAATGGATTGATTGAAAACATATTTTTAGAGATGGGTTTGAGGTCTATAGTTCAGTCAGTCGCCAACAGTTACCATCTATGAATTGCCCAAAATGAGAGGAAATGCTCACCTGCTCTTTTTGTCTTTTAGCCCTAATAGTATTATAAGCTTGACTCTTCAACCCGTGCCGCTAACAATTGATCCTCCTCTCTGGAGTTTAGGCCAAGAAACTACATTCTTTGAGCTGCAATTCGATAATTTCTACTTGCTCCTGTGAAATGAACAAGAAAATCACTTATAATAAGAGAAGCTTGTGCTCAGACAGGTTGGAGGACATACCGCAGACCAGAGGACAAATCAGGAGGCCATGGTGTTGGATGGAGTCCTATCATCCCATATGCCTTCGCAGTGCCTGAAGACTGGGACGAGGTCCTCATATATTTACACTATCCTCACTTTCCATATGCTTGCATAACATAATTCTGATACAAAACAACAAAACTCAAAGAGGAGAAAGAGAGAAAGGAGAAAGAAGATAAGAAATGAAAGAGTGAAAGAATTAACGTGAATAAAATCTCCCCATCGAACTCAAGATTTGGTTTTTGGGAATTTGTAATTTCCCTTCGTTTTTCCAAGTCAACATAATACTTCACCCATTTGCTTTTCCGAACAAGAACAAGCTTTCCCTTTGGTGTTCCTGTTCCACCAATTGTGAAAGTGACTAATCTATATATCACAGGTTCCAGTATCAATTGCTGATCTGGGTGGCACAGAGATAGACTTAAGATTTGCCAGTCCTAAGGAAGGACGCCTGTTTGTCATTGTTGCTCCTGTTCGCCGATTTGCAGATGGTGAGTTGCCCAGAACTTTGCTTGTTTCTGGTTGCATTCTGCCTCTTGTAGTTGCTTACTTGGATTCATGAGGTCCTGAACAATGGAAGGACATGATTACTCCACTTGAATCGTTAAATTGGATTTGTGGATGCCTATGACTATTCCAAGAGTAACTAAACATAATGCACTCGCATAAAATCTTTACAATGCAGATCTAGGTGAGGATGTGAGAATTGAATTAATCGGACCTCCAGACAAAGTGATAAGTGCATTTGGGCCAGAAGTTATTGGAGAGAACGTAGAAGGAAAAGTCATGAATATGAGCGTGGCAGAACATTCTGGAAGGACATATTACCAATTTGAATTGGAGCCACCGCATTGTCTTATAACAGCAGCTGCAGCCGGAAATCGCCTTTACCTGTTCAATGTGACTGCAAATGGTATGGAATTCCACATCTCATCGCATGCCGCATTTCATAGGGAAAATTTTAATTGCTTGGATGAATCTTGACCCTTGCAGGTCTTCAGTGGAAGAGGCATTACACTGATTTGAAAAGGATAGCAGATTCATTTCGTGTCGTATAACTGAGTTGTGCTCTTCTTGGATATAGCGTGGAAGTTACCCTTCCTCTATGATTTTGTAAGAGACTTGTGGCGACTATAAAAGGCAGCGACATCGTGATTTTTACATACTGAGGTAATAAAAAATGATGAATTTCACATGGAAATTTTTCTCTCGCAAAAATCTCCAGGAAGAAACTGTCCAGTAGTTATCTGCAGTGGTTCTGATCCAGGTCCACCAACATGGCTCTGATGTTCAGAGACTTTGCGCTTCCTTTCTCCAGAGTCCAGACCTTGGCTAATTCAAACTCCATTATATCGAGCTTCAATTGCTTTTCAAGGTAGAGGATAAGATTTGGTGAATGTGCCTCGTTCGTATGAACAATGGGGACCTTTTCTTTTCCTACATACATCTACGGGAGCAGCAGGCAGCACGATGCGAGTACTAGACATGCCTCTTCCAAGTTTTTGCAAGCCTGATGTAGAGTAGCTTTAGCACTATGCCCATGGCTAAAGACACGACAATTCTCATCTCTTTGTGTCAACCCACTGAAAATTTGCTACCCCGTAGTTGGGCCTGGTGTTTTGACTTGAAAGCACAGTAGTTAACAGACTTCACCACTGGCCAGCACCGTAGAAATTTAGTCTCAGCATATTGTCCAGTATGACATGGTATTTTTTCCTTGATGAGTAAACGCCACTTAGGTGAGTAAACCTCGAGAACACAAAACACTGCTTAGTTCCCCACCTGCCCCTCTGAACATTGTATAACATGGAATTAAATACTGTGGGAGGAAAACTGGCCTTCACAGTCACCAACCTTCACAGCCAGCAACCATTGCAGAACTGCATCCTGGCACTTTCTGAAACCCTTTGTATCCCATGACTAATCTCATCCTCTCGGCCTTCCCCCATCTATCAGAAGCAGCATAAATGTTTGACAGTAGCACATAATGAGAGTCATCTGGGGAATCTTCATCATAATGAAGTGTTCTAATGTCCTTCAAGACATCCTCTGCCATCTCCAGATTTGAGTGGATTCTGCATGCTCCAAGCAAAGCACCCCAGACTGCATCATTTGGTTCCACTGGCATTCTCTTGATTAGCTTAAAAGCTTCTTCCAATCTTCCAGCCCTCCCTAATAAATCAACCAAGCAGCCATAATGCTTAACCCTGACTAGTATGTTCCATTTATCCATCTTTGAGAAGATTTCCAAGCCTTCGTCCACAAAACCACCGTGAGCACATGCCGATAATACAATGAGAAATGTTACTTCATCCGGTTTCTGACCTGAGTCTTCCATTTTCAAGAAAAACTCAAGAGCTTCTTTGCATTGTCCATGAATGGCAAAACCTGAAATCATGGAGTTCCAACAAGCACAGTTTTTCTCAGGCATCCCATCAAAAATTGATCTTGCTTTAGTTATATCCCCGCATTTGGCATACATGTCAACCAGCGTATTCAAGACAAATTGGTTAAGATTAATTCCCTTCTCCTTTATCATATCATGTATTTTCTTACCAACATCCAATGATCCAGACTGACCACAGGCTGATAGGGCACCGACCACAGTAACCTCATCAGGCTCTAATCCTTCAGCTTGCATTCGGCTAAATGCTTGCAATGCTTTGTCCGAAAATCCGTTCTGGGCATATCCAGAAATCAACGCATTCCAGTTCACCAAGTTTTTTACTGGAATTCTGTCAAAAATCGCCTCAGCTTCCTTCAAATCACCTCTCTTGCAATACCCAGAGATCATTGATGACCACACAAAGAAATTTCTTTCAGGCATATCTTCAAATATTTCCCTCGCTGATTCCATCTCTCCATTGCTCGAGTATCCGTCCACCATTACAGTCCATGTAACTACATTCCTCATCTCCTGGGGAACCTGATCAAAGAGCCTCCTAGCAGTCATTGTATCTCTGTTCTTAGCAAACCCATCAATCATCTCGATCCACGTCACTTGGCTTCGTGCTGGCATCTGTTCAAACAAACATGAAGCTGACTTCGTATCTTCATTTCTCAAATACCCACCGAGCATAGCGTTCCACGTCACAACATTTCTCTCGGGCATTAAGTCAAACATCCTACGCGCATCGCCGATATCACCACACTTGGTATACAAACCAACCAGCGAAGTACCCACTACGATGTCGTGATCAGACCCGAACTTCACAGATTCAGCGTGCAAAGATTTCGCAGGACCAAGCAATGCGAGAGAAGCGCAAGCTTTGGCTACCAAAGGAACAAGACCTAAAGTGTAGCTTCCCTTGCACCGAAATTTGTTATACGCGTGAATTGCTTCCCTCGGCGTGCCCTGTTCGAGGTGCTTCCTTATGAGGAGAGACCAACTTGGTTGAGCTCTTTGGTCCTGGACCGGGCTGGAGAGGGCGTGTTGCTCCCCACAGTTCGGGTACGAGGTTCCTCTGTGAGATTCTTGCAGCTCTCGGGACAAACTGGGTCTCATGTCGAGTCTCATGTCGGGAAAATCGTCGACTTTAGCTGAGACATGAAGGTGCGGAGAGAAGATACTTCGTGCTCTTACGAGAGGCCAAACTCCATAACGATGACAAGACCACTGTCTGGGTTTCAGTGTAGTTTCTGAGATTAGACTGCAAACGGTCGTACATCTCAATTTCAAAAGCTTATATGTTCAAATAAAAAAGACAATATTTTGAGAGGAATCGGGCGATTATTTGTAGAGTGGACATAGTGGAAGTGAGTAGCTATTGGACATCGTATGACATGGGTGGTTAGTAGTTACTCGATCGAATGAGTTTGGTAAGTGGCAAGAGTAACATTGGAATATCCAAAAAATGAGATTGCTAGTTGGTGAGGCAATATCTTATCGAGAAAATGATTAATCGGACCGAGAATGAGACATGGGGAGGTAGCAGTGGAGAATTCTCTGTAATTGGCGAAAACCCAACGGAGCAATGTCATGTGGAGGTAGAAGGCCCACGGGTCTAAACTTCTTTTCCCAACAAAGAAGCAACAACGATATCCGAGGAATAAAAATCGGCCAACTCCGTGTACAGCTTTTGACTTAAATACATTGAGCATTTTATAAGTTATGCTTGCCGCCGAAAATATTAAACGTATGTAGGCTCGAAGAGTAGAGACTCCAAATGATGGATGGGCCAATTAGGTCTGGTTGAGCTGAGTTAGCGCATGTGCGATGTGTCCCCCAATGTCACCCAACTCCTTGCTAGATTCAACATATACTTTATCTGATGAGTGTTGCGGTAGACAGAACCAATTACAGTAAGCGAGTTGTATAAAAATTTCATGTCTTTAACGAGGCTCAATGTAAACTCCGCAGATCATTAAAAAGGCAATTGGCTAGATCTGCATTAAAAATTTCATGTCATCTAACTACGAACGAACCCGGACAACCTTAAAAACGCTTGCTACCCTACTCGGGCTGTCCATGCCTGCCCAATTGATCCGGTTTTGTCATTCAACATTCCACAAAATTACTAACGTGAAACGTTTGACTGATATATTATAGCATATGGAGTTGGGTGAAATTGATTACAAAGTTAATAACTTAACGCGAAATCGAATTTAAATAGAGGCTGAGAGTAGTTAAGGATGCATAGATTCGGCGGCGCACGCGGAGTCTTAAGCTAAGGGGAATGACAGGGAAAATTACTCAATCCGTCCAAAACATATTTGTACAGATGCCAGTTCAGTCCTACATTTTCTAATTTTGTCAATTTAGCCCTAAACCTTTTGCGCATAATTCCAATTGACTCTTTCAGGATAATTTTCGCCGGAAATCGCTAACGTGGCGGTGTGCTATTTGTCATTTTAGTCCTAAATCTTTGCATGAGATTCCAATATAGCCCTTTACGACTAAGTTGACAGCCGCACAATAGGTTCATGACTAATTAGACAATTTTCTCGGGAATGAGATAAGAAACTGATAACTAAGTCTTATTTGCTCAAGAGCGCGAGGTAAAGAAACTTTCCAGGAAAGCTTTCCCGTTTACAATCCAATAACTCAAAACGCTACGCGAAATGTCTTGCCATCGCAAAGGATGGTGGCCTCGTCAGCTCGCTCTTAGGTCTTGTACCCACTGCATTTTACACATAACTTTATGGGTACTTGTCAAATGAGGAAATGCAGCGGTATTTTATACAAATAAGATTCACACTTAATTTTGGAAAATGAGTTGCTTATTAGGCTCAGTTTATTACGCTAAAAATGAATAATTTTAAAATAATTTTTCTACAAATGATCGCTCGTATCGCTTGAAATAAATATTCAATGAAAAATGTTTTCATAATGGATATCAATTTATGTGTAAACATTTTCGTGGACGATGAAAATAAATTTTCGCTCATTCATTTTTGTAAGCAACATGAGCGATCTTTTTTAGGAAAATATTTTTCAAATTATTCATTTTCGTCGAAACAAATGAAGCCTTAGTTAACAATTTTCTTAATTATTCACATGTAATTTTGTTCATTCTGCCACGACGTGGATAAAACCTATCTATACGATTATGTAATGTAAAGAGAATCCTTTACTTTTAAAATATCATAATCCTTGTTTTCTTTCCATATATAGTAACACTTAGCTGTTTTATAACTATTCTTCCAGGTAAAATTCTATTTATATCTCACGTATTTCAACTTCAATACTTGAGTCTTCTTACCAAAAACAAATTCAAGTCTCAGAAATATTATTTCTTTTATATATGTGTGTGCACGCGCGCATGCTCACAGTATCTTCATACCATTAATAATTCAATTTTTTTAGAATAAGGCGATTTCACAAAATTTTCAAATGCCGAATTTTTTTTTTTTCATTTTTTTGCGTACGTGCAATGCTGGATTGTTTGATTCTTTGTAATGCTTTTTTGCTAGTACATATTAACAAAAAAGGCATGGGCATATATAGTATTGATTGTTTGATGCAAATAAGAAGCAAACAAATATATCACAACGAGGGAACACATGGAGGCGTATATAAAACCATGAGATAAGGAATGTGATATTAAAAGATTATCCATAAAGCCAAGCGAGTATTCAGTGAATGTAGTAAGTATATTAAATCAAATCTGGATCGTTAAATTTGGTAGGTTCCATCAAATTTAATTTAGTACATATAGCATACTCACCGAATAATTTCTGCACCAGACCAAAAAATAAAAATAAAATAAAAAAATTCTGCAAATCCATTGCCAAATTTGGCTACGGAATCTGCTGGCGAGGTCCAATTTCAGAAAAGAATCCGATGCTGGTCCTCCAAAACATGGATTGAAACAACTACATAAATCCCACCATCCAATACCCTCTGTTGGAAAATTATATTTGATTTTAAGGGAAACAAAACTATTATACTTTGATGAAAAGACTTTGATTTATACTTCGAGGATTTACTATAAATATATCTCTATGCTTAATATTTCTAATGTTTCTATTCTGATAGAAGTAGGGCCCGTGGCAGAGGCAAACATATACGAAATCCTATAAGAGATATATTTCGTTCTTTAGATTTAATATTCGCTGATCATTCAACATTATTCTTGTTCTATTTTAGCAGGGTAAATATCCCATGCTAACGGCCAATTATCTAGTTAGGATTGCGTTCCTAAGTTAAATTGATTGACCATCAATCACATAGATATTCTCATATTCTTTCCTTATGAGGATTCTTAATTGATTGGCAACCTGTTAAATAATTTCCTTATTGAGAACCTTGATTTAAGGATTCTAGGATTTGATTGTATGGACGAGCAAATCCTTCCATATCTCTGATTCCTCTCACCTCAATTACTCGTGATATTTATTCATCAATCACCAACGGCTAGTCAATGGAGATTGATCCTCGGAGTAGTTCTGTCCAACAGGAAGCTTGGATGACGAGGAATATATAAAGAGCACCAAGTTCGAAGAACAGTGAGAGATATCAAGAGTTCATCATCCTTATTCAAGAGAGCTATACTTATTCAAAATTATCTACTTGAGCGTTTACTTGAAATCTTGTAAGAGGTGTACACAGAGTCAAGTGTGTAAGAGTGAGATAGCCTTAGTAGAGGCAGCACTCACTTCTGTGGAAGTGCTTGTGGCAAATACATCTTTATGTAATCTCTTACTTTGATTACTTAGTGGAATCCAACCAGTAGGCTGTTAGTGTGGGAGAGTGGACGTAGGCTTACTAAAAGCCGAACCACTATAATCGCTTGTGCATCGTCTTCTACTCTCTACTTACCTCTATTAACTGCTTGGTAGAAACGCTGCACGGTTCTGTTTACTTTATCTGCTCCTATCAAACTCGAAGTTTTCAATTCCGCATTATTTTATCAAGTTTGATTATATTCACCTATTCACCCCCCTAGGTGTTATTGTTAGCAGAACACCAATTGGTATCAGAGCTCAAGGCTTGTTATTTGAAGTGTATACTTCTAAGCTAACGATCTGTTATGGCTAGCATTCTTGGAGCATGAATTGTGGAAGGTCAAAGCAATACTAGACCTCCATACTTTGATGGAAAAGACTACAACATCTGGAAAAACAAAATGAAAGCTTTCATCAAGTCAACTGATCCACTGATGTGGGATGTCGTGCAAAATGGAGCAAATCCTACAGCTTCTTCTTCAAAGAAAGAAACTCCGGAAGAATAAAAACTCAGCTCTACTGAATCATCTAAAAGAGAATATTTCGATTCAAAAGCACTTTACTCATTTTATTGTCCTTTATCTGCAGCTCAATATAATCGTGTTTGTCTTGTGAAACAGCAAAAGAGATATGGGACAGCCTTCAAGTCATTCATGAAGGAACTGAAAGAGTCAAAGAAACAAAGACAAATATTCTTTTTGGAAAATATGAGTCTTTCAAAATGAAACCTGATGAATCTATTACTGACATGATCAACAGGTTGACACATATTGTCAATGGCTTAACCTATTATGCAGGCAAATCTCTCAAACTGAAAGAGTCAACAAAATTCTGAGGGGACTCACAAAGGAGTGGAACAACATCAAAACATCAATTCGTGAAACCTCAAGGATATCTCCTCTGTCTGTTCATGAGCTAGTTGGAACTCTGACTTCTTATGAATCTGAACGACTAAATGATGAAGATGATGCCAAAGGAAGAAAGGAAATTGCTTTGAAATAAAAAATGAATGATTCAAGTGATGCAGATTCAGAAGAAGATGAAGATGATGAGGAATTAACCCTGATGGTTGGAAAGTTTAGGAAAATGGCTAGAAGAGGAAGAAATTTCAAAGGAAGACGTCAGCTCAAGCAACCCAAGAAATCCTCTACCGAAAAAGAAGAATGTAAGGAGATAATTTGCTTTATGGGCAGGAAACGAGGACATATCAAACCCAATTGTCCACTCCTAAAGAAAAACAAAGGAAAATACGAGAAGAAAAAGAAAGCTTTGAAAGCTGAGACATGGAGTGACACAGAATGTGAAGAAAGTGACAATGAAGATTATGTCAATATATGGTTGATGGCCAAATCAGATTCTGAAGATGATAAAGAGGTGAGTTTGCCCGAAATCCCTGATGAAGTGTCTGATTACATTGATGAGTTATGTTTAGATTATAAGAATGCACTTAAGAAAATCTCTGAGTTGAAAAAGGAGAATTCGAAATTAAGGCAACAGGTTCTTTCCAAAAATGAAAAGATTGATTTTCTTTAAAAGGAATATTTTGCTTTGAATCAAAATCATGATTTACTCAAGAAGAAAATTTTGGGAGTACGTGAAAATCATGATCTTCTTAAAAAGGAAACAATAGAAATTCAAGGAAAGCATGATTCACTTTTGAAAGAAAACGAATCTTACAAAATGGAGATTCTGGCTATTCGCAAAAAGTTTTCACTCGGTTCAAAGACTTTGGAACATATTCTCTCCATTCAAATTCCTTACTATAACAAAAGTGGTCTTGATTTTGAAAAGGAAACTGTTTTACAAAATGATTTTCCAAATGTAAAAGAGAGACGAAAACAAAGGCCCTCAAAAGTTTCTTATAGAAATCAGTTTCAAAAACAATTTGTAAAACCTATTGGCCGCTAACTCTTCAAGTATTCAAACTATGGTGACGCAAATCATTTCAAGAATGATTGTTCCAAAGTTTGGAGACCAACCAGAGGGATTATCTTAAGAATGGCAAACTCAACTAACTTTAAAGGACCCAAGAAAATCTGGGTACCAAAGAAAGCGTGAATCTACTCACTCTTTGTAGGTACCAAAGAAAAAGAAGAACAAGTGGTACCTAGATAGTGGCTGCTCAAGACATATGACAGGAGATTCAAGCAAGTTCTTAGAACTCATTAAAGTCAATGGTAGAAGTGTGTCTTTTGGAGGCAACAACAAAAGCTTTGCCAGAAGTTAAAGCTCAAGCAGAAGCAATCGCAAAAGAAGAAGCTGAAGCCCTTTTCAAGAGGGAGTCGATTGCCAAAGCTCAAGCAGAGGCCACTGCTACGATAGAAAGAATGGTTGAGGCTGAGAAGGAGAGAAAAGCTGTAGAACTTAAGGTTGCAGAGGAACAGATGATTCGAAAGGAGGAAGAGGAGAAGAAGCGCACAGAGGAATACTTCAACTTCCTCAGGGAGAATCAAGCCGGAAGTTCTAGGCCCAGTGTTTTGATCGGAGAATAGGTGAATCTCAATGATCTTCTTACAGGTTCATCTGCTCAGGGGGAGACTCTAGTCAAAATTCTGAACATGTTTTTGAGGATTATGACAAATCTTCAAGAAGGGCAGGATCGAATCAAGAAGCGGGTTGACATACTAAGAGCCGAACTCTTTCGAGAGGTAGAGACACTGCAGTTGTGCATTCAGAACCAGGAAAGGGTCCTTCGTGGTGATATCAACAAGGCGCAAGATTGTATTTTAGCGGATATAGTTCAGTTCAGCCAGAATCAGCTTGTATTAGCTAAGGAGATGAAGAACCTCACCGAAGTCTTTGATATGCGACTGAATGAACTCTCAACCTTCAATGTTGTTCGAGCCCCATTTAACATCACAACCTTCAAGCCCTCATCTTCAGCTCCACCATCTTAAAAATCCTTCCAGAGAACTTCACTCTTTCATTCAGTTGTTTTGAATGCTTTTCATGATGTTTGCTAGATGAATGTTCTCGGTTGTAGTGCAGCGTACTTTAGTACTACAAGCTGCTCTATTAAATAAAATTTTGGATGCTTATTGATGCTTATTGATGACTATATTATACTTGTCTGTTATTATATGCCAATTTATGATGTTGACAAAAAGGGGAAGAACGCGGGAAGTTCAAGCAAAAGCATCGCAATAAGCAATTAATACTTATATCTATGCTTATGCTTATAATACTTGTGTCTTTTCAAACAAAATAGAAAATCATGTCACTTACTCAAGTATCTTTCTATCAAAATCTTTTCAAAGTTAAAATGCTTGAAAGGTTTTATCTCCATCAAAATAGGGGGAGATAGTTGGAAAATTATATTTGATTTTGAAGGAAACAAAACTACTATACTTTGATGAAAAGATTTTGATTTATATTTTGAGGATTTACTATAAATATATCTCTATGCTTAATGTTTCTAATGTTTCTATTCTGATAGAAGCATGGCTCGTGGCAGAGGCAGACACATACGAAATCCTATAAGAAATATATTTTGTTCTTTAGATTTAATCTTCGCTGATTATTCAACATTATTCTTGTTCTATTTTAGCAAGGTAAATATCTCATACTAACGGTCAATTATCTAGTTAGGATTGCGTTCCTAAGTTAAATTGATTGACCGTCAATCACATAGCTATTCTCATATTCTTTCCTTATGAGGATTCTTAATTGATTGGCAATCTGTTAGATAATTTCCTTATTGAGGACCTTGATTTAAGGATTCTAGGATTTGATTGTATGGACGAGCAAATCCTTCCATATCTCTGATTCCTCTCACCTCAACGGCTCGTGATCTTTATTCATCAATCACCAACGGCTAGTCAATGGAGATTGATCCTCAGAGTGGTTCTGTCCAACAGGAGGCTTGGAAGACGAGGAATATATAAAGAGCATCAAGTTCAAAGAACAGTGAGAGACATCAAGAGTTCATCATCCTTATTCAAGAGAGCTTTACTTATTCAAAATTGTCTACTTGACTGTTTACTTGAAATCTTGTAAGAGGTGTACACAGAGTCAAGTGTGTAAGAGTGAGATAGCCTTAGTAGAGGCAGCACTCACTTCTGAGGAAGCGCTTGTGGCAAACACATCTTTCTGTAATCTGTTACTTTGATTACTTAGTGAAATCCAGCCAGTATGCTGTTGTTAGTGTGTGAGAGTGGACGTAGGCTTACTAAAAGCTGAACCACTATAATCTATTGTGCATCATCTTCTACTTTCTACTTGCCTCTATTAACTGCTTGGTAGAAGCATTACACGGTTCTGTTTACTTTATCTGCTCCTATTAAACTTGAAGTTTTCAATTCCGCATTATTTTATCAAGTTTGATTATATTCACCTATTCACCCCCTCTAGGTGTTATTTGTTAGCAGAACAACACCTTCCTCCACCTTTTGATATCGAGGTTGTTAGGAAACACGTGTGAGTGAGTTGTGTTAGAGAAGTCCCACATAACTCATTTAGCTTAAGTTTTTGAGTGGATGTGAGTTTGACTGGATATATTAACGGGCTTGGACTTGGGCTCTCTCTTGGCGATCTCCCCAAGTGAAAGTATCGGACTTTTGCTGCGCACTCCCAACCATCACTTTCATCCGCAACACGAAAGTTTGATAATGTCCAGACAAAGGAAAGCTCCCCAAAAAAAAAAAAAAAAGAACACCCAGAAACGTGATCATGTTCAATTTGGTAACAAGATTCCAAGACCTCCTTCATGCATCCCTGTTCACGACATGTGTGCGTTTTGTGTGTCATATCATCATCATCATCATCGACTGGCAAGCTCCACTTTCGGTGATAGCGAAGTGAACCCAAGCGCCCTTGTTGGATCATGGTCATTCTATAAGATTTTGCGGGCAGAGTTTGGCAATCGTTCTCATGAATAAATAAAGAGAAGAGGAGTTTTACGTCTGTTTCAGAAATGGACGTGATACACGAGCCCAGAAACAGATACGAATTGGGGAGATCACCAAGAGGGAACTCGAGTTCGAACTCATATACATATCCAATTGGACTCACCTTTATTCAAATGCTTTAAGCCAATGGGTTATGAGTCAATTAGACATCACACTAATTTTACGATGCGGGACACTTCCAACACAACTCGCACGGTGGATGTCAACACATATAAATGATCGAGTCTTCTGTTGCACACAGTAATTCTTTCGATAATCACAAGAAGGTACTTTTGGAAAATATGACTGAATGGGATGAACAACAAAATCAGACTTTGAGGCGTGATAACACTCTCTTTAAGGATTTATTTGCCCCACAACGTTACTAATGGTTTCGAAAAATATCTTCCAGGATACAACAAAGTCTCGATGAGAATAGCAAATAGCAATTTTGATATTTTTCCAAGATCTCTCAAGGGAAACAATTGGAAACAATGGCTGTGAATCTTTTGAGAAAAACGAAAATGGAAGTTGAGATTCTAAAAAATGAATAGAACACTTGAATATATAATGAGAAATGAACACACCTTTTCGCGTCCGAAAAGTAGTTAATTCTCATGCAACTCTTCGTGTCAAAAACAGTTTATTCGATCATATCTTTTCAATTTCCAAAAAGCAATTTTTTTGTATGAAAGATTGCAACTTTTCGAAGGTCTAAAACTGCTAACTCGAACGGATGCAATTCTTCATGTCTAAACTGTCAAGTCTGAAAAGTTGCAACTATTGGACAAAATTAATCATTTAAAATTCGAAATTAATATTAAAAAGAATAGTAATTCCTAAATGAACAGTCGCACTATTTCACTAGGACATTACAATTAATTTTTTATTAAATTTAATTTCGCAAAAAAAAAAATAAGAATATGATTGTTGATTAGTGCCGATTATTACTCGCGACCGCGCACAGGTATCGCATTTATGCGCCTAATAATCGCTCAATCACACGCGCACCCGCACGCGGGTATGGTAGGGTCTAGCCCACTTGCCCACTTCTCTTTTTTCAGAATACTATAATAGTATTCTAATATATAAACTGAATTGCACTCTCCCTTCTCTCCCACGTGGGACACAATAAAAGGTATTTATGTTTGTTTTTCCAAACAAACTTCAACAGGTACTACAGAGAGAAAGGAAAGGATGGGATTGCTGGGACTTGGTAACGACCGCCATGGCCCATAGTGTTAGAGGGAATTCATTAACAAGGGAGGGAGAGAGAGGGAGAGAAGCATTTCTATTATCATATCTACGAAAAAGGTGGCCTCCCGAAGATTCTAACGTTAGTGCGCACTTGTTCGTGAAAAATTAAACAGATCGTTTGGGACAGTGCATGTACCGGTAAAAGGGAGACAAATCTCATCAAACCATCACTATGATGGCACTCGTCTTAAGAATCACAATGAAAATTGAATACCTCGTCGTTGGAAGATTACAACAATATACTCAAATTGATGGGTGCGGTTCATACTTCCATCGATAGAAAAGCATGAGGTCCCGCTTCCTGTTGAGAGGATGGAGTCGCCCCGACGGGGGTCTCAAGGAGGCAACATCTCCTGGACGCTAGAGAAATTTTATAGTTTGAGCTCATATTTTATTGATAGCTTGGGCCTCTGAATAGCTACTTTTATATATTAATCTCTTTGTCTTGTAATTGATAATTGAAGCGGAGAGGTGTTGGTGCTAATTATAATGAAATCATCTGTTGGATGTAATAGCCCTAGTTTAAGGTTGAACCATGATAAACCTTTGTATCTCGATTTCTCTTTATCCTCTTTATTTCGTTGTGATTATGCGTCTAATCCTAACATAAACCCTAGCCAACTGAAACACTTCAGTGGAAGAGATGTCTTTCAAAAGGTTAAGTCATCAGATCGAAAGCTCATCGGATATGGACTGTCATAGCATACACCAAGATTCGAGTTTCTCAATTCTACGCACTTTCGCACATGCAACCTAACTTACTATCATCTTCCTCTAGCAAGGGCTCGAAGTTTCTATCACCAAGCAGATCACAGCTCACTAGTGCTAAAAAAATGGAGGCATCTTCGTCCATGGGCTCTTATTGAACGTGTATTGTAGCGTGACTTATACCGAAGGGCACCAAATGCGGCACAATGAATGTATGAAAGGGAAAGTAAACAATTATTACTCCCCCATATTTATTATTGCTTTGTATAGTGTGCGAAAGAGTCCAAAAAACATGTCAGAAATCTGAGATAGCCAACTATAGATGCTTTTGAGTTGGATTATGTGGCCGAAACCTTGGTTGCCCTAGTCCCCCACGACACCCTGTGGTGCACTCTCGGCCATGGGAAGGTTTCTAGGCATTTGGCTTTGTTTCCTCCCTTTTAGGGCAACGGACGCATCATAACATTCAAGGCTTCAATGCCAACAATAAGTTCACCACCCACAAGGCCCTTCTCAAATCGAGTGTCTTTGATCCCACATGCATGCACGAGGAGGTGTTGTTGTCACTTTGACTCTTTGTCAAAGGAAGATTTGAGATGGCAAACTCTCTTTGTTCTAAACACAAGCTCTTGGCACTACGTGCGCCCGGAGGGATTGGGATTTTGTCAAGATAGAATGAGCATGTCGATCGAGTTCGTGGAAATCAGCTCTTGACAGCTCACTAATATATCGGGAATGGCGGATCATAATCTCGATGTGAAAGAGTATTAAATCCATGTGATGGACGCCGCGCGATGTATATGCATTGAGCATATCATCGTCTCACGTGTAATTGAATAACTCATCTATCATTAATGTGACTACAACACAAGGGACCCATGTTCAAATTCACAAAGAAATCCAGAATGTGCAGTTATTCAATGGATTTTTATTGTCTTACTAAAAGTTAATTTTCAGTCTCACGCATGTGGCCCTCTCAGTGGGTCACACACACACACACACACACATATATATATATCCCAAAAAAATTGCTTTAAAAAGAATTGAAAATTGCAAAAACAAAAAGGGAAAAAGCTTCATCGGACTCCAATCAAGCAGAAAAAAATAGAATATTATTTCCTAAGGCAAATATAAACAATCTTCCGGCATGCTTCTTCTAGAGTTTTATTAGCTTAAATAATTACAAAATAGTACTCCTCTCGAGTTTTGCGGGAAAACTACCAAAAAAGTCCTAAATCTATTGTAATTGTGCCAATTCAATCATAAACCTTTTTTTTTTCCGATTCAGTCCTAAACCTTTTGTAATTGTGTCATTTCAGTCCATCTGGAGAATTTTGGCCAGCCGGCACTGACGTGGTCGCCGGACGGCCGACGACCGAATATTTTAATATTTTTTGAATTTTTATTATATATATATATATATTGCAATTGATCGGGAGAATTACCAAAAAAGTTATAAACTTATTGCAATTATGCCAATTCAATATTAAATCTTTTTTTTTTGCCAATTGAGTCATAAACCTTTTGCATCTATTAATCGAATGCGTTTGTTATTCTAGTTATATTTGCACATTTTCAATAAGAAAAAATTCTTGTTCCTTTTTGTAATTTTGTTTCCCATATTATCCGATGTGATAGCCATTTAGAAGAAGTTCTCCGGTTACAGAATCCCACGTGATCCACGATACTTAATTAATCTTCAATGTGAATTTTTTGATGCTATATATGTGTGTGCAGAAATGTGCGGTTGAAGGATAAAATAAAACTGTACTAACAGGCAAAGCTGGTCAAATCGGGAACCCCGAATTCATTCCACATGCGAAACCGACTGCGATGTTGGCCAGGCGCGAGAATTTACCCATTCCGTAATGCAAGTCGGATTGGTTCGATACGTCCTAATCTTTCAGATTGCGGGTCGAACTTGATGACGGCCACGATAACAAAACTTTGCCCTAATCCGATAGATGCGTCTACTTTCGACCCGATCAGGGTTTATGGAATTTCATGGATTTTGTTGAATCGTTTATGCAAATGCTTAGAAATTAATTGTTATCGTAATGAAAATATTTTTTATTCGATAATTATTTCAAGTGAGATATGACATTTTTTAAATTTATTTTTCAAATCACTTATTTTTTGCGAAATAAACGAAGCTTTGAGAACCCGCAACACATTGATATTGGGATCAGAGTGGAGGAAGTTCCGATGGAATTTGGTCCAGTCAATTATTTTTAGTTTTTTTTTTTTTGGTCGAATTCTTTTTAGTTTGGAGTGCCAATTTTCTGAAGCATTGCTCTGTCCTCATTACATGAGAAAACGCCTCCAATTGGACCGCTAAACTCTGGGCAAAACCTCATGCGCCCACCTTACATGATTCAAATCCGTAGAATCTTGTCCCGTAAACATAACGTACGAACAAAAAAAAAAAACCAAAAAAATAAAACATTGGGGAAATTATAACAAATAAATCCCAGTGATCTCTGTTGAAGGAAAATAATTGGCTTAGTAGATGGTAAGTTCAACATTATCTCAAAAGATTTGGGGAATTTGTAATTTTTAAATCTATTATACAAATGTCAATCCATTTTAAAACTTTTTTATTTAACTAAGTTGTCGTAAAGCTTTTGATGATTTGTCAATTTAGTCATTCCGACCAATTTTAGCCAGCAATCACTAACGTTACAGTCCAATCAACAATGTCCGTCCTGCGTGGCACGAGCACTGCTCATGCGGGCGATTTTCGCGATTTTTTGAAAAACTTTCTGAATTTTTCTTTTTCTTTTTCTATTTTCTCCCTTTTCCCTTCTTCCGATCACCAGCCACAGGCGAGGTTATCTGACAGAATGACTATGTTGGCAAATTGTCAAAATGTTCAGGACTAAATTGATCAAAATGAAAAGTTTAGGACTGAATTGGTATCCATATAATAAATTTTAAAACTTTTTTATGGTAATTTTTCCTAAAATTTTTTGGGACGGTATCTGGTGAGACATTAAATTCATGTTGTTTCCACCACGGACGTACACAAAACAGTGCATGTGAAACACGTGCAATGTTTAGCGAACTAACTAACACGTAAAAGAATAATAACAATAGTAGTAGTTTGAGTAAAGGTCCATACTCCATAGTACTTGGCAATTGAATCACGGCTAAATTTGGAGTTTCGGCTGGAAAACTCAGCTGAACTAGGCGTGCATGGGAAGGGGGAGCGACGCCGACGTTCTGGTGGTTCTTGACCGCAAAGGTCGCTCCATGCATCTAAATTTAGGGAAAAAATTATCTAAAAAGTTTTAAATATTTTATGAGTGTGTCAATTCAGTCCTAAACCTATTTTTTTACCAATCGAGTCACAATCATTTTGCATTTATGCTAATTCAGTCCATCCAACCAATTTATTTTGAAAATCGCTGACGTGGCGCGGCCAACAGTAATGTGGTATGGTGGCGCTAACATAGATAATTTTTAATAATTTTTTTAGTTCTTTTTTTATTTTCTTTTTATTTTTTATTTTTTCTTCCCTTCCTTCTTCCTCAAGCCGATGAGGTTGACCTCGCCCGCCCTCAGCGAGCCGCGACCTCACCTTCTTTGAGTGAGGCTCGACCTCGTCCCTTGCCTGCGACGACGAGGTCCCGCCTCGCCCAACCATGGCGAGGTCGACCTCGCCGGCCCGCGCCACTGGCCGGTCATCGTGGTCCAGCAACCGGCTAGAGGATGCGGGAAGGGAAGGAAGAAAAAAAAGAAAAAAAAAAGAAAGAAGAAATAAAATAAAAAAAAGTTGCCATTTGGACTGAATTGATACAAATGCAAAAGGTTTAGGACTCAATTGGCAAAAAAAATTACAACTGAATCAACTCAATTACAATAGGTTTAGAACTTTTTCGGTGATTCTCCCAAAGTTAGATGGTCCAATCACGTGAGGATCGTCGTTCACTGCCACAACTGGCTCCAAATAGATAGAACTGCTTGATTAATTAAGCTTTTGCTCTTGACGATACTTAGGGAGGGCGACATCGCTACGTGGCCTTCTTCCACGATTCATGTAATTGAAACCCTTTTCTTTTCTCAATTCGAATTTTGTTGTTTAATAGTGGTCAGCATGATCGATATGATCCTTCTTCATCTTCTTTTATGTTTGCAGTCCTCGATCAACAATTTTTTCGACTGAATATGGAAATTGTGTTTTAAGATTCTAATTAAATGATTCGCACCATACTTCTTCCGAACGTTAATAATAAATCCGGCACCATTCCTGGCTTGAATCATGGATTAAATTGTAAATATTCAGGTGGAAGTTAGACGAAAGCTCAATCCACCTGTGCTTGGTGTTGGACTTGTGTAGTCCTTGATGAGCTTCCAAGCTTCCTATATTCCTTTCCTGAGAACTTTGATCACCTCGTTAAACGTTAGGGCTTCAAAATACTAGGGTTGCACAACTTGAATTAGTGAAACACGTTACCCGACTGATATTATTCTCGGGAAAAGTGTCAAAAAAGTCCTAAACATATTGCATTGGTATCAATCCAGTCATAAACCTTTTAATTTTGTCAATTTAGTCGTAAACCTTTTGCATTTATGCCAATTGAGTTCATCCGGCCAATTTTGGCCAGAAATCGCTGACGTGGACGCTGGTTGTCCTACGTGGCACGGCCAGCGCTGATGTGGACATTATTTTTATAATTTTTTTAATATTACACATTTGTTATTAATTTTTTGATTTTTTTTTCTTCTTCTTTTTTCTTTTTCTTTTCTTTGCTTTTTTGTTACTGTGGGCCGGTGAGAGTCACCTACCGACCCCTGCTAGCCACAGGCGAGGGCCGACAACCCTCGCAGCCCTCGTCGGGTCTGGGTGAGGGCTCGCCGGCCCTCAATAAAAACAGAGTAAAGAAAAGAAGAAGAAAAGAAGAAGAGAAAAACAAAAAACAAAAATATTAAAAATTTATAATAATAAAACTCCACATCAGCGCCGGTCTTCATCGGTCGTGCCACGTAGGACGACCGGCGTCCGCGTCAGCAATTTTCGATCAAAATTATCTGCATGGACTCAACAAATGCAAAAATTTTAGGACTAAATTGACACAATTAAAAGACTTAGGACTGAATTGGCACTAATGCAAAAAGTTTATGACCTTTTTATGCTTTTCCCTAATGTTCTCTACAGCATCTTTGCATGCAGTAGGATTATTCAACGGTTTTACATGTGAACTCTAATTCTCACGTGCTGATAATAAGCATTCAATTGTTAGCTCTCTTGTTAGGGTTATAAATTCAGATCGTTCATCTCATTTTCCTCCTTCTTTCTTTCCTTTTCTTGCCGTGGCCACGCGAAATATTTTTAAACCCGGTGTTGTGCACTCTTTCTCGATGTAGGTGACTTCACGAGTGTCCTATGCATAAATCAGCACTTTTGGTGCCGGTGAATACAATAAGAACTTTCAACCCAAAAAAAAAAACAATAAGAACTCGGATTTCAACTTGGTCGGTGACCGGGTTATAGACGTACATGTGATCAAAGGATTAGACTCTCGGTGACTGATCCGTTGCGAAACTAACAAGGGCGAACAATCCCGTGTTTGTAATTGCGAGAGTATATCTCGTGCCCGAATCGATCACGCCTCTTCGCGTTTCCAAGCTCGAAAAAGTCAGTATTCTTATGTCGAGAAAATGGAAAGCTATGATTAGTCCGGTGATAACACATGTGGTGTGTCAGAATGCTCGCGCATAATGAGAAAGCGGGTTTCCATTGGATGGACCTCAATCTCAATGCCCTTTGTTTGATTTCTTTCGCCAAAGAGAAGGCAAAAAGATCGGCCACGCTATTACCCTGCTTCACCCGCACGACCTCCCTTCGCAAAGTTCATTTACAGAGAAATGCAAAAGAACAAGAAAAACAAAGGGAAAACTCTTCACGTTATTCAATTTTTACAGTTACAGAGAGAGAGAGTTTTGAGAAGAAGGTAATCTCGAGCCCCATGGATAAGAACGAAATGAAAGTGAGTTAGTTACCAGTTACCACCTTTTTCTTTATATTCAGACCTCTATATAAACCCCAAAAGTTCCCCCATCTCCCTCTCCACAATCTCTCTCGTACATCACTTTCTTTCTCGACGATTCTTGAACTTGAAGCGGCTCTTCATCTTGGGGGGGTGGGGGCTTTTCTTTGTTTTCTGCAAGCATACCGCTCGGGAAGAAAAAGAAGAAATGGATGTTCTGCATTTCTTGTTCGGTGTCTTTGGTGGGTTTCTCGTTTTCTTGGCAAAAGGGCTCTCTCTCTCTCTCTCTCTCTGTTTTTCATGTTGAATTTGGTTGGACTTTCTCCTTCCTTTTATTTAAGGAACTCGTACTAGTTTGTGTTCTTGATTATGCAATTCACAAGTTGATGAACTTATCTTTCTCTGGTTCCGTTCATTTACAGGAAACGCCACTGCTCTGTTCCTCTTCTTGGCGCCGACGTGAGTAACCCCCTGCAAATTTCACAAAAGATCAAGTCCTTTCATTGTTAGGAAGAGAACACGCTGTTGCTTCTTCTTTTCTCGAACTCTTTGTATGCAAATATCTGCTTAAACTTTGCTACAAAACTGGAACTGGGAAGGACTTCTTCTTCCCTTCTAAGTTGAATTTCAAAAGTTTGAGAGCTTTTTTTCTTTCCTGATTTCCCTTCTTCTTTTTTCGGGTTGTTTCAATCGATAGCAAGATGAAATTGTTGTGGCTGATGATGCAGGATAACATTCAAAAGGATAATAAAGAGCAAGTCTACAGAGGAGTTCTCAGGCATTCCCTATGTCATGACCCTCCTCAATTGCTTGCTTTCTGCTTGGTACTCTTCTCGTGCCTTCTCTTTCTTCTACCAACTTCCCTCCCACTTTCTCTGCTTTACATTTTACCAACTCTAGGCATTAATTTATTGCAATTTTGGTACCATCTACAGTAGAAGTTGCTTGTGAATTGTGATGGGCATTTTCTTTTCTACAGTTAAAATCTGGTGCTGGATGAAGTGTCCCATCCATGATTTCTCTAGCACTTGAATCTTTTGAATGAAATGAAAATGGACTTTGAGTTTTTAACTCAGTCAATTCTGAAGGTTTTACAAATCCCCAATGTTTACTTGGTCATGCGATGCTATTGATCTGATCGCAGGTATGGCCTTCCGTTCGTGTCGCCGAACAACCTTCTGGTGTCGACAATCAATGGAACGGGCGCCGCGATCGAGTCCGTGTACGTCGTGATCTTCCTCATCTTCGCCCCAAGGAAGGAGAAGGCCAAGATCCTGGGCCTCCTCACATTCGTGCTCAGCGTGTTCGCCACCATCGTCTTCGTGTCCCTCCTCGCTCTCCACGGACACGGGAGGAAGCTCTTCTGTGGTGTAGCCACCACCGTCTTCTCCATCATCATGTACGCTTCGCCTCTGTCGATTATGGTAAGCTCTAGAACCACCTTATACTATTTTGTTTTAGCATTGACAGTAGTTTTCAAAATTCTGATTCTCAAGCCCTAAGCTGATTCAACGAATTCTACACTTGTGACGTGCAGAGGCAGGTGATCAAGACAAAGAGCGTGGAGTATATGCCCTTCTTCTTGTCCCTGTTCGTCTTCTTATGTGGCACTTCCTGGTTCATCTATGGCCTCCTTGGCCGGGACCCCTTCGTCACCGTAAGCTGCTCATTTTTCTCTCTGTCCATTTACTTTAGGCCTTTTCTTCTTTTTTTTCTGCTTGTTTATAAATTCTGGCGGATGAGAAATTCTAGATTGAGTGGAAATTAATTCGTTCTCATGCATGAAAATCGCCACTCCGAAGCCCGGCCTAAAAAACGGGGAAAAGGAAAATCAATCGCGTCGAGGATTCTCATCGAGATCTGGTGAACAAGATGCTCTGCTTGTTCTCTTGTTCACCAACATAGACGTGCATGATCACGAGAGACTATGGTTGGATACATTATAACCATTCGACAATCTTCCTACAACAGCAAAAAAAAATCAGATTGTTAGATGTTCCATTCAAGTCAATCACCATTTTGTTCGAAAAAAAAGTCAAAAAAAGAAACTCATGAAGATCGAGATGGAATGATTGATTTGTATAGATTAGGCCGTCACTTCAAAATTATGAAGAATTTGAGGATATTTTTTTGTGGTGGGATTTGGCAGGTGCCCAATGGTTTTGGATGTGGGCTTGGGGCAGTGCAGCTGATATTGTACGCCATTTATCGTAACAACAAAGGCGAGCCCATGAAGAAAGTGAACAACGACGGGTCTATGGAGATGATGGGCAAAACAGAGAAAGCTGCCGACCTTGACCCGGCGAAGCATCAGTTCAATCTGATGAACAAACAAGTAGATGAGCAGGTTTAGATGATGTAAGCATTAATGACATGGCCTTTTAACACTCGCATTCCATGACCTTGTTGTACACTCGAATCGACCCCCCCGGCCTGAGCTAGTGTCCTAAACACGCAGAAGCTACTTCTTTTTAGCTGAATCTTTCGGTTCGCCTTGAGAAGTTTGGTATCTTGATCGCAAAGAATCACTGTCGTGTCCAACTGTGTTCCGGTCCTTGTTGAAGGACGATTAATGCCGAGAAAGTAGCACAAACTCGGTTAAATTAAATGGGTGCGAAGGTAACTCGCCAGTACGCTCGCTGCCCTGTACCTCGTACATTTCTCTATCGATTGCCCTTTGCTTTGGAAATAGCAACGCTTGATTAGACTATCATAAGCCGACGCTCACGGTCCGCCATGCGCGCAAACGTCAGTCCGACACCCAGCCCAAGCTCATGCGAAATACTAGAATGGCATGTTCGTGATCGCATCAGATAAAGTAGTGGCTATATGTATTTGATGTTTCACCGAGTTTATATAAGAAGGTGATTTGAAGATGCACATACAAGTGACCAGAGAGTACTTCCAGTTCCAAGTTCCAAAGCTTTAAGAGAACGAATCATTCGCGTAGTTCGATCCGCGCAATCCAATCCACCGTGGAAAGGAGGAGCACCGAGAACATGCGGAACCGGTTTGCCGGAGATCAATTCCTTGAGGGGTAACAAGAAAAATGTGGTGGATTATCCTCGGCTTTTCTCAGATATTCAACGAAATCTCTATTAGGATTCGGCGCACAATCAAGTGGAAGTAAAACGTAAAACGAGAAAGAGAAATCGAGAGACGATATTTTATCCTGCTTCACCCTTAAACTAGGGCTACATCCAGCAAAGGATTTCACTATAATTAGCATCTCGCACCTCTCGTTACATCACTCAATTACAAGCGAAAAGGAGTATATATACCGGTAGCTATTCATGAGCCCAAACCCAAATTATTAATGAAAAAAAAGCTATTCTTTTCAAAAGGCATAGAACGAAGTTTTCTTTAAAATTATTCCACGAACCATAAAAGGTATTTTTATTTGCTCCATTTGAACTAATGTTCACATCTCTTTAAATAATTCATAAGTACAGAAAGAATGGATATGTATACTAATTGCAATGAGCAATACTTAAGCAGGATAGTATGACATGGTGCTAGAGCTTACCATGATCGACAGGGTGAAGCGTACATCATGATGGAGAAGATGGTGGTGGCAATAGCTAGAGGTGTCAATATGGGTTAGTCAAATTCTACAAAAATAGGTTGTTAATGGGTTAGCCTAGTTATACGTGGGTTGTAAATGGATTTGTCTTTGAACCCATTTACAACCCATTTAGCTAGACAAGCCCAACTCATTTATCAGTTTATATTTTTTTTATTTTTTATTTTCATTTTTATTACTTTTTAATAAGTAAAACAAAGAAAGAAAAATTACAAGTAAAATTGACTAATATAAAAACTGGTAATGTCGTTGTTCGTCGCCGCCGCTGATGAAGTTTTTTTTAATAAAAAAATCTAAAAATAAAAAAATAGTAAATTTTTATTATTTGTTAGAAAAATTTTAAAAAAAAATTGAAAAAAAATTATGAAATTTTCATTAAATTTTTATTGTATAAAAGTGTTTTAGCAATATCATTTTTCTTAACAAATTATAAGCAATAAATATCCATGATTTGGTCTAAATATAGAAGTGTTTGAGTAATACGGGTCAGGTCGGGTATTGATCGTTAGATTAGTATTGCATGAAAATGGATCAAAAATGGTTAAATAGGTCAATATGGGTCGGACCATATTCGACACGACCCAAACTCGACCCGACCCGACCCGACCCATCTGTTTGACACTTCTAGCGACAGCGCAGCAGAAAGAAGAGGTTCCTCGTGCTGCCGTGGAGAGCGAAGAGGGACACGAACGCGATGACAGCGAACGCGTTGAGCACGAACACGAGGATGCCCGGGATCTTGGCCTTCTCCTTCCTCGGGGAGAAGATGAGGAAGATCACGACGTACATGGACTCGATTTCGGGTTATTCCAATCAACAGCAAGATGAAATTGTTGTGGCTGATGACACAGGATAACATTCAAAAGGATAGTAAAGAGCAAGGCCCAGGATCTTGGCCTTCTCCTTAACTGCTTGCTTTCTGCTTGGTACTCTTCTCGTGCCGTCTCTTTGTTCTACCAACTTCCCTCCCACTTTCTCTGCTTTATATTTTACCAACTCTAGGCATTAATTTATTGCAATTTTTGGTACCATCTACAGTAGAAGTTACTTGTGAATTGTGATGGGTTCGTCATGCATCCACCAAAAGTTAGAAAGAAACATTATTTGGCCAAAAGCATGGCCTAAAGAAAATGGACAGGCCGAAACATGAACTGCTTACGGAGACGAAGGGGTCACCGATTAGGAGGCCGTAGATGAACCAGGAAGTGCCAAGACGAACAGGGACAAGAAGAAGGGCATATAGTCCACGCTCTTTGTCTTGATCACCAGCCTCTGCACATCACTAACACAAGTGGAGAATACGTTGAATCGGCTTTATAGCTTGAGAATCAGAATTTTGGAATTTTTTTGGAGTCTCTCGCATCAATAATCCACTAAACAATCTAGAAAAAAAAAATGAAAAAAAATTATTCTTTCCAAAAGGCATAGAAAGAAGTTTTCTTCAAATTTATTCCACGAACGACAAGAAGACATATCTTTATTTCCTCCGTTTGAACTAATACACTAATTACAATAATGCCTAAACTGGATAGTATCACATGCTGCTAGAGCTTACTGTGATAGACAGGGGCGGAGCTTACATGATGATGGAGATGGTGGTGGCGACACCGTAGAAGAGCTTCCCCATGTTACCGTGGAGAGCGAAGAGGGACACGAAGGCGACGGCAGTGAACAAGGTGAGGAGGAACATGAGGAGTGTTGGGGTGTGGTTCATACTCCCCTACGACAGGAAAGCACGTGGGTCCCGCTCCACGCTGAGCGGGCGGGGGTCTCAAGGGAGCAGCGCCCCCTGGACACCAGAGGGCTTCTACAATTTAAATCCGTAAATTTTCATTAGTTGTTTGAGCTTGGGCTCATGAATAGCTACTGGTATATATACTCTTTTTCACTTGTAATTAAGTGATGTAACGAGAGGTACGAGGTGTTTATTATAGTTGAATCCTCTGCTGGACGTAGCCCTAGTTTAAGGGTGAACCAGAATAAAATCTCGTGTCTCGATTTCTCTTTCTTGCTTTACGTTTTACTTTGACTTGATTGTGCGCCGAATACTAACAAGGAGGCCCAGGATCTTGGCCTTCTCTTTCTTCAGGGCGAAGATGGGGAAAATCACGACGTACATGGACTCGTTCGGGGTGCCGGTGCCATTGATAGTTGACAACAAAAGGTTATCCGGCATGACGAACGAAGGGCCTTCAACCGATTGCATCACATCACCAAGTAAGCATACAGGATTGATGATCATGCCGAATAACCTTTTGTTGTCAACTATCAATAGCACCCGGTGCACACCCCGTGCAATCCTCGTGCACACCTAAAATATACTACGCATCTCGTGTGATTTTATTCTTCATTATATATTTATTCAACATAAAAAGATATAATAACATCAATACTAATTAATCGGAAATATGTATAATAAGAAAGATATATGCACAAGTCTAAGGGATATATGGTTTCAAAACTATCAACACGTAAGCCTGGTCTGACCTGACCATTCAATTAAACAAGAAAGGTTTCACGAGATGAGAAATGAAGGGTGAGATATGATGATCGATGCCAGAAACGACTCTGCCCTACACGGCCACTACAATGACCAACCGAGGCCAACTCTTCCTCTTTAGGAGATTTCTGAAAGGATGCTTCACTTCTTTAGCAACGCGACTGGCCTCAAGAAGCTCCAGGAACTCCGATTCAATGTTGTCAGTTCCCCTTATCCTTCTGAGCACAGCTCTTCCTTCTTCAATATGACCACGCTCAATAAGAGACTGTTAGGAGTGTCTGTTAGGAGTGTCTACTACAAAACTAGCTCCCACAATCGGGAGACCCGCAGGAATCCTGGCCAATCCCAACGATAGTCTCCAACCCCACCCTGCTTCGATCCTATTTATTGCGAAGGCAGCAGTTAAGTTGCATTAGTTAAAGAAGTAGAAGAAAGAGTATACTTGGGTCATATAGAAACTGATTTTCGCTATTTGTTAAGTAAGGCGGTTCATGAGCCAAGTGAATTTATCAAAGGCAATTCGGCAGAACCAGGCATGCATCACCAATTATGTGTTCCATGAAACAGTTCATATAATCTTTTCCAATGAAGTTATGATTACGGCTCCATTTTCAGGAAGCATCTTCATTCTTGCATCTCATTGTAGCATCTAGACATAGTAGTAAAGCTGTGCCTGTTTCTCTCTGTTTTTTGTAGAGTCCAGTACTTACAATCCTTTCGAAAAGCTTATCATTGACTCCAATTGTTAGTGTTCCGAAATATAAATGTTCCTCCGCATGATTTACATGGATTGACCTTCTTTTGTTTTTTTTTTTGGTCGGACATGGATTTACCGCTAAAAGGTTGCTGGATTAACAAATACCAACACAAGATGACTCTGAACAAATTGCTAAACCCTGCATGTTCAATTGTGAATAAGAAATTCAATGAGGTACACAAATACAGATCAAGCACCAAGTAATCCATATAGGATGACATCTCCCCAGATGTTGAATTTGACCACGAAAGCAAGTCTTCTACAGATTTCACGGACCAACTCTTCATTTAAAGCTAAAAACAATGTCCAAAACAACACACACAAAACTCAGACAACAATAAACATGAACTAACCTGTTTAGCAAAACCAACGCCACAACCTAGTAATATCCTTCCAGTGATGAGCATGGCGAGGTCTTCATCTACAGTGTTAAGTACAACCCAGCGATGAGCATGGTTAACTTCCTGCATGCCTCCTGGTGGTGTATGATGCAAGGTAAGTTGCTATTAGCCCAGCAAGATACAGTGATGATGTGAACAGTTGAAGGCCTTGATTATCGCATTTGCAATAATTGTTGTTGATCCCAGCTTCGTTAGACTTCCGGTAAACAACCGGGAAAAACTTTTTCAAGAAATCAGGCATTGATGTTACACCTCCTGTTGAAAATTTAAAAAAGAAGCAATCTGAGTTAGTTCCTTTGACATCTTTAATCAGATTTCACCACACAATAGGTGAACTTTTCCTGTGTAATCACATAAAGAAGCATCCGTTTACTAAGAAACATGTAGAAGCGAATTATCGCCACTGGCCCACTATTGTTGATGGAGGTCAAACGGGAGAAAGGACAGAGAAAGAATTTAGAATTTTAGTTTAGTCTATGTCTGGAGTCCATGGACTAAGAATAACTATTCTTAGATATGCCAAACTCAATCTAAGTTGTTAATTTCGAAAGAAATGCGTGTTTTATCACAAAGTGTAATAGTGTATTACTCCTTTTCCGTTCTCATTGTCTGTGCAATCATCTCTGGTCTGGCAGTGTTCATCAACAAATTGCTTGTGACAAGTATATCAACTGCATATTTCTTTTCTTCAAAAAGTGGTCCGCAAAATTGCAATTGTTCAAGAATTGTTTTTGATCAAATACGTAAGAATCCATAGAAAAGGCAAATCCACATCAACTTCTAGTCCCCATGAAAGATGAATGAGACGCATCAGATAGATAGAACTAGAATGTCAAGTCCGGGCATTGCGACTAATTCAGAAAACAGAAATTCTCAGCCCCGTGCTCGTAGAGGACACGTCATTTGAATCCGAACCACAGCAGCAACACAACAATGCGGAAACAGAAACGCTGCGACCGTGAGAAATGAGCAATATTCGCTCATCCGTATCAGGAATGCCAACGTCGTAGCCGAACATGAGGATGCACGAGATCACCACGATCAGGGTGATCTTGGCCTCGAACTGTTCGCCTCCTGCCAAAGGGATGGCGAGTCCTCCCTTAGGCATTGTGACTCCGGATTCGAGAGCCAAAGGAGTTGAATGCGTTGGCGTCGAAGCTCGATTATGCGGTGAAGAAGAAGTAAAAAGAACACTTTTCCTGAATTGGGTCGTACGAACAATGTGGATCGAAAATGGGGGAAAGGATTTAGAGAAAGAATGGATATATATACTAATTGCAATGATCAATACTTAAGGAGGATACTATGACATGTGCTTGAGCTTACCATGATCGATAGAGGCGAGGCGTAGATTATGATGGAGAAGATGGCGTTGGCAAAAGCGCAGAAGAGTTTTCGCGTGTTGCCGTGGAGAGCGAAGAGGGACACGAAGGCGACAATAGCGAACACGTTGAGCACGAACACGAGGAGGCCCGGGATCTTGGCCTTCTCCTTCCTCGAGGTGAATGATGAGGAAAATCACGACCTACATGGACTCGATTTCGGCGCTAGTGCCCTTGATAGTTGACAACAAAAGTTGCTCAGCGAGATGAAAGGAAGGCCGTACCGTGAATTGGTCGATTATATCACGTCAGCAAGTAAACACAAGGATTAATGATTATCGCCGAACAGCCTTTTGTTGTCAACTATCAATTGCACGAGGTGCGCACGAGGTTTGCACCCATTGCACACCCCGTGCAAACCTCTTGCGCACCTAAAGTATACTTCACATCTCATTTCATTCTATTCCGCATTATATACTCATCTAAGGTAACTGTAATGATATGAATTATATTTAATCGAGAATATCCATAATTAAGGGGATACATGAACTCTGAAAGACATATTTTCTCAAATAATCAACAACAACAAAAAGCCCATAATCACATCATTTTCAATTGAGACCTAAGAAAAGAAAAGAATTAAGAATAATGCGTTTAGACCGGAGAAAAAAGAACCAACAAATGATGTTGTTGTCCCAAATCATTAATAAAAAAATCTACGTATAACAACACGGGACAACATAAATAAAATTAGAAAAGTCGACGCACATAGCACTATTAAGTCTCCTAAAAGAAAGAAAAAGGTTTAATTTGATCTTGATCTATTTCGCATAGCCCACAAGAAGAGTTTTGTTCAATTCGCCAAACCTTTTTACTTTTTTTGGTAAAATTGTTGTGAGTGATAGGATAAACATTCAAGAGGATAATAAAGAGCAGGTGCCTTTGATACTTGACAATAAAAGATTATTCGGCAAGACAAACCGGAAATCTCCGCGAAAATAATTAATTTCCACCCCCATCAAGCATTTCTCATCCACCAAAAGTTAGAAAGAAACAGATTTTGGCAAACAAACATGACCTAAAGAAAATGGGCAGAGCGAAACATGAACCGCTCACAGAGACGAAGGGGTCACGGGCTAAGGAGGCCATAGATGAACCAGGAAGTGCCACATAAGAGGACGAATAGGGACAAGAAGAAGGGCACATACTCCACGCTATTCGTCTTGATCACCTGCCTCTCTGCACGTCCATAGCACAAGTGGAGAATACGTTGAATCAGCTTTTAGCTTGAGAATCAGAATTTTGGAATTTTTGTGTAGTCTCTTTCATCAATA
The DNA here is from genome assembly GCA_029784005.1 of Lenwebbia sp. NSW1173648. Classification (NCBI taxonomy): domain Eukaryota; kingdom Viridiplantae; phylum Streptophyta; class Magnoliopsida; order Myrtales; family Myrtaceae; genus Lenwebbia; species Lenwebbia sp. NSW1173648. The sequence goes on along the minus strand of JARCGZ010000009.1, from coordinate 22,785,610 downwards.
ATCCCATTAAAGTGAAAAAAGGTATTCTTTCCAAAAGCCATAGAAAGAAGTTTTCTTTAAAATTATTCCACAAATGAATAAACATATCTTTATTAACAAAAGGTTGTTCGGCGAGACGAACGAAAGGCCGTGCCTGCAAATCGATCATTGCATCACATTAGCAAGTAAACACAGAGGATTGATGATGAATCGCCAAATGACCTTTTGTTGTCAACTATCAATCGCACCCAGTGCAATCCCCATACACGCCTAAAGTATACTTAGCATCTCGTGTCATTCTATTCTTCATAATATACTTATTCAACGCAAAAGGGTATAATAATATCAATAGTAATTAATCGGGAATATGCACAATTAAGAGAGATCTATGCACAAGTCTGAGAGACATATATTGTGTCAAACAAAATAAGCCCATAATCATAGTCACATTATTTGCAGTTTAGATCTACGGGAAAAAAAGAATTAAAAATAATGCGTTTAGATCAAAGGAAAAAAACTTTGACAAAAAAAAAAAACAGACCAAAGTTAAAAACCGACAAATGATGTCACTACGGACTTCTTTGTGTTGTCCCAAATCATTAAAAAATCTATGCATAGAAACCAGTAGCAACACGTGACAACTTAAAACAAGTATGAAATGAAAAGGGACTTTGAGTTTTTAAGTGGTCAATATTAGAGATTTTTCAAATCCTTGGTGTTTAATTTCTCATGTGATGCAATTGATCGATCCACAGCCACGGCCTTCCGTTCATGTCGCCAAACAAAATTTTGGTGTCAACAATCAATGGCATCGGCCCCGCGATCGAGTCTGTGTACATCCTGATTTTCCTCATCTTCGCCCCGAGGAAGGAGAAGGCCAATATCCTGAGCCTCCTCACATTCCTGCTCACCGTGTTCGTTGCCGTCATCCTCGTGTCCCTCTTCACTCTCCACAGAAACACGAGGAAGCTGTTCTCCGGTGTCACCACCGCCATCTTCTCTATCGTCATGTACGCTTCGCCCCTGTTGATCATGGAAAGCTCTAGCACTTGAACCCGTATGTGCAAAAGTATCATTATCCTTCTTGAAATAGATATCTCTAGTATAATTAAATGCTCATCGATGTGCGTCAAGGGAATGGCCCCTCAGTTTTCCACCTTAACAACCAAAGGTAAAGAATGATCAAATCCTAATGAGTACTTTTGGGGGAAATTTGTCAAAAAAAGTCTTAAACCTATTGCACTTTTACCAATTCAGCCTTAAATATTTTAATTTTGTCAATTCAATCCTAAACCTTTTGCATCTGTACCAATTCAGTCCTAAACATTTTTTATGTCAATTCAGTCTTAAACATTTTGTATTTGTGCCAATTCAGACCATCCCGCCAACTTGCCGACCAGCGTTGATGTGGACCCTGCCGGCGTTTAATAATATTTCAATATTTGTGAATTTTTTTCAAATTTTTTTATCTTTTATTATTTTCTTTTATTTCTTTTTTTTTATTGTTCTTCTTCTTCCTCGCACTCCTCTTCCCGAGCTTCTACCTGCGCTTGCTTGGATCGCCGCCGACCTCCATCCTTGGCCGTCATCGACCACCGCCGACGCCGACTACCCTCACCAATCTATCCATCAGCCAATTACAACCATCATCACACTTCCACTTGTGGCCAAATCACTCAACACCAGCGACCAAAAATTATTCTCCAACACTTAAACCTCGGCCAAAACCAGAACTAGATCGTTAGCACCGGACGATGACCAAAAACCAGGCAAGCAATGGCGCCCAGCTGGGCGATGGCGAGGCTTAGCCGAGCTCGCCTAGTGACGGCGACGCAACGCCATGGCTGGGCGAGGCCAACCTCGCCCAACGACGGTGGCGCCAACCTCTCCAGCGACGGCGATACCAGTGGCCGGCGAGACCTTGGTAGAGGAAGAATATCAGAAGGAAGAAGATGAACTAGAGGAAGAAGATGGCCTAGAAAAAGAAGGAAAAAATTTAAAAATATTGAAAAATATTGAAAAATTATTGAAAAATTATTAAAAATTGCCCCCATCAGAACCGACTGGGGTCCATATCAGCGCTAACGGGTCAAAGTTGGCCGGATGGACTGAATTAACACAAATGCAAGAGGTTTAGGGCTGATTTAGCAACAAAAAAAAAGATTTATGACTGAATTGGCACAAATGCAAAAGGTTTAGGACTGAATCGGCAAAAGTGCAATATGTTTAGGACTTTTTTGATAATTTTCCCGTACTTTTGGAGGAATCGTGATTGTGAATGACTGATAATATCCCTTCCTTTTTGCGCTCCAAATTGGAAAGCGTAAGGTAGAAGGGCTGGCTTTTTTTTTCAATGGATTCGTTCGACCCCTCGAAAGTGAGGTCGTACGCAGTTCGCTCAACTGATTCAACAATAAGAACAAATAATATCACATCAGCATTTTTCGTTAGCCAAATTGGATGGAGTTAACAAAAGGACTGATTGCATCAATTTGACAAGTTTTAGGACTTGATTGCACTTTTTGCAAGTTTTAGGACTCAATAACACTTTCGTGACAAGTTTTAAGACTTCCAGTGCACTTATCCCTTGTTTTTAAAAGGGTTAATAACACGAAAAACCTCAAACTAGTACACTTGTGACAAATTTACTCCAAACTAATTTTTTGACTACCAAAAATCCCAAACTGGTACACTTGTGATAAATTTAGCTCCCTTAGTTTTCATTAAATTTTACCATCAAATGGCTAAGTTGGATGACAAGTGGCAGTTGACAGGTGTACCAGTTTGGATTTTTTACCCTCTGTTTGTTACAGTGTGCCGGTTTGGGATTTTTCATGATATTAACACAATTTAACAGAAACTAACGGAAGGTAAATTTATCACATGTACACCAGTTTGGGGTAAATCTATCATAGGTGTATCAGTTCGGATTTTGGTGGTCAAAAATTAGTTTTGGGTAAATTTATAACATGTGTACCAATTTGGAGTTTTTCGTGATATTAATCCTTCTTAACACTTCCAACAAACTTGAATTGTATAATTCACTTGTTCATGCGTCGTTACCTCCGCAACCCGCCTTGTATAAAACATGAATTTGTACAGGACCAAAGACCATTTGTCGATTGTCGCAATACATGTATTAAAGAATCAAAATTGTCTAAACAATGACCATTTTCTCGGTTGTTAGCGCACATCTTAGAGCAATAGACTTGAACAACATGGCTGCTTTTATTATGGAATCAACAGATTCGATCACATGATAGTCTTAGGAAAAAGCTAAATAGCTCGTTGGCAAGCCTTCGCTACAATTAGTTCGTTGATGTTTTGTCATCGTACTGGTTAAGCAGCGACTTTGTCCTCACCGCTTTCGCATTTGCGGGCGCCAACTTCGGCGCTCGAGCTCCCCTCCTCCGTCGTAATTCCCTGTGCACATACGTATATAATCAAAGGAGATTAGGAGTCCTCTTCGACGCAAACCTGATCGACGAGGTGATTATGGAAGCCTTGCCCATTATGGGAAACATCAGCAAAAGTGAGAAGCGTATCTGGACGAGTTAAAGAAAAATCATACTTGACTTCTGTGTGGAGACGGGAGGTGACTGAGTGTTACAGGTACAGAAGTCGACGACGTTATTACGCATGATCGAATGAGAACGAAGAAAAGTGAAAGGAAGAATTGATAAATGCTAATGTTTGAAGTTGTTCGTATGATCCGATGTAACCCAACTTCCGTTCAAGCACGAGCTGAAGAATTACAAAGAAGAAGAAGAAAGCGGCAGCATAATGAGAGCAACACTCACAGCGCTTCGACCGTCCCTACTGATGAAAGCCTCTGCAGCTGCCTGAAGATGAATAGGCTCGTTGTTAATGTATATGAGAACGACCATTACGTAGCGAGTTGCTCGCTCGCGCAATTACAATCTCAGAAACAGAGAAAAGAAGCTAAAAAAAAGAAGGAAATTAACAGCTTTCCAACACATATGGTAGATGAATATGGACGTGAACACAATGTGAGGATACAGGATACATACTCTGGCCATGTCCAGCTCTTCCTTCGTGAGCGTCCGCGGCTCGGAATCGATGGACAGCTTTCTCACGAGCTGATTAGAGAGTTTTTGGTTCTCCATATCAGACAGAAGTATGTGTTGTTCTTTTGCTGAACCAAGTACTAGAACAGAATGAGAGAGGAGACTTGGGTTTATGTAGAAAAAAAAAAGCTAGAGAGGGAATGACATTAAGTGCGAGATCCAAGAAGAAGAGAGAGAGAGAGAGAACGTGGAAACCATGAGGAGATGGCAGGAGACGGAAGAGAGCACTTGGCAAATGCAATTGACTGTCCTTGGGAAGTTACTTACGTTGTGAGCTGTCTTTTTTGTCATGTTGTCACTGATTGTGGCCGACGCATTTGACCAATTTAGGGAGGGCCTTAATTTCGAGATTTTGGAAATGAGAGGCTCTTTAGTGATATCATAGATGTTCACAAATCCAATGAGCAGAGCATAGTTTGTGACCATCGTACTTACGGCCACGTGAGCTGAATTTGGTCTAATTCGGTGTTGGATGAAGTTAATTGGAAAAGAGTAAACGGCATAAATGGTCTCTGAACTTTGGCCAGACGTAATTATGCAACTTTTAATTTGTTCAATATTATTTTTGAACTTTAACTCAATGTGATTCCTCAACTTTTAATTTATTCAATGCGGTCCCTAAGCTTTTGGTAGATGTTCAATTTATTCCATGCAAATATTCAGTTTTTCCCTGAACTTGAACTAATGGAAGAATGTCATTGGATATTTCCATGTAATTTAGGGACTAAATTGAACATTTTACCAAAAGTTCAGGGACCACATTGCATAAGTTAAAAGTTCAGGTAAACTGGGTTGAAGTCTAAGGACCATGTTGAACAAGTTAAAAGTTTAGGAACGACATTACATATTAGGCCAAAGTTCAAGGATCATGTGTGTAATTACCCCATTAGAAAATTTGTGATTTCCCAAGTACTTGATTAAACAAATAGAGGACTTGATTAGAAAACAAAACGTACAAATATAGATGAAAGAAATAGAATTTTCCCTCATATGCATATTTCACATTTGTATTTATTTTTGGAAAAATTCCAAACAAATGCTTCAAGTGCTCTCATTTTCTCAAATAAGGACCTTAAGTACTCTCATTGTCTCAAATAAGGGCCTGAAGTAGTCATGGCTGTTTCAAATAAGGGCCTGATCTCGCCGGCCGGCCGGCCGACTAAATATTCCAGCCAATCAGGGGTGTTTTTGTCAAAATAAAAATTTAATCTAATTTTTAGTTAAATTAAATTAAAAAAGAATTGAAACTGAAAGAAAAAAAAGAGGAAAACACAGGCGGGAGGGGGCTGCCTCCCGGGGTCTCCGGAGCCCTCACCCAGATCTAGGAGAGGGCCGGGCCCTCTCCCTGCTGTGGCGCGGGCCTGCTAGCCCTCTCCTCTGGTCGGCAGGGTCGGCGACCTCGCCGACCATCGTCGCCGCCCTACCGGCGTTGGGGCGGCGGCGGCCACAGGCGGGAGGCAGCCCCCTCCTGCTTGTGTTTTCCTCTTTTTTGTTTTTTCAATTTCAGTTTTTTTATAATAAAAAAATTGAAAAAAGGAAAAAATAAAAATAAAAAATATTAAATGGCTAAAATGCCCTTACAAACCAATGAGTCATGCCTTTTTTTAAGACTGATAAGGCTACTTCAGGCTCTTATTTAAAACAATGTCCATTTCATGCCTTTATTTGAGACAATGAGGCACTTCACGCCCTTATTTGAGAAAATGATGGCACTCCCTGCCTTTATTTGGAATTTTCCCTTTATTCTTTGTGATATTGTATTTAGTACTTCTCATCTATTTATACACATCACTTATTCACTAGATCTATTTAAGAAAACAATGATGGAATCACTACAGTTATATATGCAACCAAATTAACCATGTACATGAAAATGGTTTTACATATGCAAAACAGATTTGACATGTATACGAAAGTGGTTTTACATATGCATTTCATGTGCTGGTGTGTATGAATCATGACCTGGGTGTAGGGGTGTGCAAACTGGACCGGATCAGGATCAGACCAACCCGGCCGGGTTGGTCCGGTCCTTTAGGGGGGCCGTCCGATCCCCAGTTCCATGGTAGATGGGACCGGACCGGACCGCCCAAAATATATACAATTATATATATGTACGATTAGAAAAAAAAATAGAAATGTTTGACTTCAAGCAAAACAGTACAATGATATATATATATATATATAAGAACTAGTTAACTACTGAATGATGCTCACTTGGAGCTTATCGGGGAAATCAAAAAGAGTTGAAAGGAAACTTCTATTGTAGTTATGTAGAAAATTTTGAGCTGCAGGAGGAACATCGGAGAAAAACATGAAATTCAAAGCTTCCAAGAAAGCCCTCTTTGGGCATCCAGGTTTGCATTTCAGATGATCGGTTGATGGCTTTACCACCATTCTGCATTATACTTGATTCTGCTTTATTCCATTAGTTATCCAACCCAAGCCACACTTAGTGGGAACAAAGGATTTGTTTTTGGCTGTTTTTTTGTTTGCTACCCAGTTCAAGGATTAAAATGCGATGGTTTAGGTTGAAGCATGACAATAGTATGTCTGCACTAAGACTGCTAATTCTTCTATCAATTAATCTGCAGGCTTCTCTGGTTTGACAATAGTACGAGTTGGTAAATAATCCATATTATTCATTTGGTGATTGAATATAGTTGGATTCATAGCAGCAATGATCCCTCTCGACTGGTTTTTTTTTTTTTGGGGTCGGAATCCCTCTCTAGCTTGAATACCATTAAAACGGTATTAGCGGTCCCATTGGGACCGGACCGGACCGCCGGTCCCTGTCCAGTCCGTGGTCCCCAAAATTTGGGGACCGGGACCGGAACCGGCCCGGATCATGCACACCCCTACCTGGGTGGCAATTCTTAACACGATGCGATGATATAACCGGCGCACAGCGAAAGTTCAATTTATTGACATAAGAAAGTAGATATAAATTGATATATCTCTACCTATATTTTATACAAAATAATCGATAATCGCATTGGTTAATGGGAGGAAATAACACCGATGGTTAATACGAACATGATGACACGATATGAATTATTGGCCTTACAGGTAGACCAATAGAGAGATTAACATAGGATAAGATAAAAGTATGCGGTCCATACTGCTACATATCCGATGGTAAACATACATATACCTCCATAATATTCACCGCATTCTCTTAAGAATGTGCTGTGAAAATGAAGTTTATATCAGACAATATTACAGCACAAACTAGGAAGTTAATTATGGTATTGCTAATGGATAGAAGCAGCATAATGGCATCTTATCCAGATGACACTGTGATCCATATTAGGGTTTCTTTACTTCATTGATGTTGTCAGCTTCATCATCATCATATTCGTCTACCTTGGCCATGGAGTCGAGCTTCGGGTTCACTGCCCTTCCAACCGGTTTCAATCCCTGCAAATACATCCCCTGAGTTAACTGTACCTTCAGAAAGCACGTAACCGTTTTTCATCAAAACCAGCCTTCATTATCAGAAAATAGATCCCATTGACCTGATCTCCATAGTGTCTCGGATATATATTTTCCTCATATAGATCATGCAGCAGATCCTTGTGAAGTACACAGCATGGGTTTAATTTGTTGGAGTAGATTGTAATATTGTGATGATATTAATCATGGAAAGTTATTTGGGATGTTAAGGTAATGGTATCAATTTATGATCAACAACATTTGTTGTGTACTGAAAGAGTGTGACCTATCGATGGTTATATTCATTGTATATCCTAGTGAAAAGTCGTGATTTGCCAATAGTCATTCTGATTACATCCCAAGAATTATATAAGAAGAAAAAAACCGTGCTTGTCAATGATCACATCGATTCCATCTAAAAAATCACATATTTAAAGAACGTGAATCTCGATCGATATGAATGTTAGAATATCTTATTTTAAGATACATGTACAAGTTATTAAATTTTTTCACGCGGTTTTATTAGTAGAGTTTTTCAGAGGCTTTTTTGTATTTCAAGAGTGTTTTGCTTTCTGTTCTTCTCCCACCATAGTGACTTGTGAGGGCAATAGCACCTCTAAGAAAGTGATCTACACGTCTCAGAGCCTATTTCCACTTCCGCGTGCCATTTACTTTCTCCAACGTACTTTGGAGCCATCACCAAGAAACCCCATTTTGGAGCCACCGTTCGGGCTTTGGCTCTTATTTTAGCTGGTCCACGAGGTTATTAGTGGATTCTTCATCGGGCCACTGGTTTCTTCCTAAGATGGACTTCCTCGTGTTTGAAAAGAACCACTTTGAATCACGAATATTAATGTTGTGCATGTTACCCTAAAGTACAAAGTCTTTTATGCTTAGACAATTTTAAGAAGTTAATTTATGCATAGAGCAAAGTTGCTTTTTTCTTTTTTCTTTTTTCTTCTTTTTTTTCCTTTTCAGAATTCTGGGTACCCGATGAATCGAGAAGCATAAACGTATGTCTCTATGATTACCTCCAAGAAGATCTTCTCCGCTTCTTCTCGATTGTGGGTATTGATCACTTCAAGTGCTCCCTTCTGCTAAAATGCAAATGCTGCTAATTAACAAAGAAAATGTACCATGTAGGAAACTTGCAAGCTAGAAAAAATGAAGAACTTCATAAAGATTGAAAAAAAAAAAAAAAAAAGTCGAACCAGGGCTTTCTCAAATTCTTCATAAGTCAATGTCTTGGGCTCATTGTCAATGGACGAGCTCCTTTGATGCTTAGGAGAAGATGGCGATGGTGGCTTCTCCATTCTTGCTTCTCAAATAAAAACCTAAAACTGGGAGATGGTGAGTGCACACAGTTTTTGCCTGGTTTAAGCTAGTACTTGTGGCCTTTAGGGTTTGATTTATACAGCGATGGAAGAAGAAGTTGAAGGAGGAAGCTTAACAGGCGTTGTAACAGCAATCCAAGCTCGAGCAAGAACGTGGCAAACATTCATGAAAATTTACAAGCAAAGCTCTGTACACGAAGCGTGGCCAAACATGAGAAAATCGCTTGTGGATTTGCTTGGATGGCGAGTCTAAACCTCGTCTCTCCTCGTTTCAGTGCGTTACCTTTGTCAGTGAGGCGGGCTTCATGTGTGAACAAACCCTAATCGACTCAATTAGCTACAAGAGAACAATTAGAGTCTTCTAGGATTGCACATGGAAGTGTTTTTAGAGTATACATGGCATTATCATCAATGCATTTTCGTATGTCGAACTACCGTCGCTGCATTTATTTTGCTTTTGTAACCCTAAGACACGCTCGAGAGAATTTTCCGTAGCATATGTGACCTCACTGTCGGGCACGCGTCATAATCGACTGCGATCGGTGACGCTGTTTAACGAACTCGTTTAGTAGAGTGCGTTTAGTCATAACCTAATACTTATTGTACCAATCGTTGACTATGATGAACTTTGTGAGTGATCGTCGTGCGTAATATAGCTACTGGAATAACCGTCAGCGCATTTGCGCATCTCGTATTGTCGTTGCTGCATTTATTTTGCTTTTAACACTATGTGATGTCACTGATGCGTTACAATCCTATGATTGTCGGGGTTTTGGCAACGCTGTTTAACGAACTGTTGTACTAGAGTGCGCTTTGTCACAACTTAACACTTATTGTACGTATCATTGGCTATGATGAACTTCGTAACGATCATCGTACATGATATAGCTGCTGGAATAACCATCAACGGATTTGCGTATGTGACACTACCGTTGCTGTATTTATTTTGCTTTTAACACTAAGACAAATCGAAGATAATTTTCCATAGCATATGGGATGATCACTTATGGGCATGCGTATCGTCAGGGCTATGGTAATGCTGTTTAAGGAACTCTTTTACTAGAGTAAGTTTGGTGATAAGTTAATACTTATTGTGCTTGTCGTTGACTATGATGAACTTCGTACCGGTCATCTTGCATAATTTAACCATTGGAAGTATTTGCAAAGATTATCGAACGCTATTTCAGAAGAATACATAGCTATTCGAATTATTCGTGTCCTTATTGTAGTGACCAAGAAATATTTGCGGGAAAATTAACTTTGACCAAATGTATAATGTTGTCCATGGATTTTCAATTTGTTCAATATGGCCGATGAACTATGGTTAAGTGTTCAATGTGGCCATTCCATTTGCTCCAATGACAAATCGTACATTATTTGATAACATGGGTTATTATACTCCGTTATTTATTGAAAAATGATGAGCCAACATGTCCATCTTTTTATCTGTCCACTTCAAAAAGGAAAAAAAAAAAAAGATTAGGGCGTTAACATGTCTAACATTAACTGATGCTATGGATTATTACATCCTAATTTGAGATGAATATATTACTTGAATAATCCACATGTAACGTTTTTTTTTTTCTGTCCACCCTTCAAACTTATCAAATTGGAAGCCATATCAGCAAATTATGTTACCTTGAATTAGCGGAAGGACGAATCGAACATTTTCATAAAATTCTAGGAACTAGATTGAATATATTACTTGAATAATCCACATGTAACTTCTTCTTCTTTTTGTTCTTCAAACTTATCAAATTGGAAGCCATATCAGCATATTATGTTACCTTGAATTAGCGGAAGGATGAATCGAACATTTACTAATAGTTCAACAACCATATTAAACAAATCAAAAAGTATGAGAACGACATAACACATTAGATCAAAATTCATGGATCATTCATGTCAAGTTTTTTCAAAATATTGGAAGACTTGCCTAGGGCTTATCAAGGAGGCAGGGGCTTCTGATTGCCGAAAGTTTCTCCGAATGGTAAAGCAAAGAATTAAATATTTGATAATGTTAAGAGATTTGGGCTATCATCTTTTATGTTATCTATGAACCTAAACTCTGATGATAGCTGGTATTGCTTACAATAATAATAAATTGCATGAGGAAGATGTGTCACTCATGGAGAGAGAGAGAGAGAGAGAGAGAGAGAGAGAGAGAGAGAGAGAGAGAGAGAGGCTTCATGGGCTTTCTCTATTAGACTCGTTGAATGACCAATGCCATCATTGAACAGCTCCGGGCTCTCCTATATAAGGTTCATAATTTCCCCGGAGTTATATCACTTGATTCCAATTGTTCATAATTCCATCGTCAGATGACCAGTTAGATCATTGAATCCCCGAACTTTGTCGCCGGTAGTCGGACTCTGCCACGGGCCCTCGGCGGCAATAGACAACCGGTCGCCGAACTTCGCTGTTGGCTGCCGGTTTCCAATCCTCGTCAACGACAAGGAATAATCTCTCGTTGAAACCGAATTCATTTGCAATCGAAACAATTGAATGAGAATTCATTTGAGAAATTCCTTGCCGTGGACCTACACGAGCCCTAAATGCAAACCGGAAAATAATTGGGTAAAGTTTTTAGTAGCCACGAAAATAATTATCCCAAGTTTCATAAAACTATTATTTAAAACACGAGAGAGAGAGAGATCTAAAATGAATGAAGCCTTATCCATCCCCCTCGTAGGGACGCAACATATGTGAAACACGAGCTCATTCGGTGGGCGCCAACAGTTTTGTCCTTCCTCAGCCCTCCGATTGATCCATCAAACTGAATGGACGGCCATGCGGCGACTCGCAAGTGAGAGTGCGCTCTTCAGAATCTTCTATAGAAAAGACAGTACGCAAGAGGTCCGGACCAGGGCCGCCGTTCTCTAAACTTTGGCTTATTATTTAATGTGATTTTTGAACTTTAACCAACGTGATTTCTCAACTTTAACCAACTTGAAATATCGTCCCTGCACTTTTGATTTGTTCAATGGGATCCCTGAATTTTTTGTATGTGTTCAATTTAGTCCTCACATTATATGAAAATATTTAATGTTGTCATTTTATTAATTCGAGTTCAAGAACAATATGAACATTTTCATAGAGTATACGGATTAAATTGAATATGTACTAAAATTTCGGAGATCATATTGAATAAATTAAAAATTCGTGAACGACATTGCATGTTGGACTAAAGTTTAAGGACCATGTTAAACAAATTTAAATTTTATTGACCACATTGCACATTGGGCCATAGTTCATGGAACATTTGTGTCGTTATCACATATATATATATATATATATATATATATATATATAATAAAAATGTATAATTACAAGGAATATGATAATTTATTAATTTTTTTCTGTATGAATAAATAAATTAATCATTTGATAAATCAGGTTTTGGTATGATGTGAAAAAAAAATTCTCATGCCCCGCTGGGTCTCGTAACGTAGCTATAAACGGCCGTTATGTCCCTTTCCGGCCACTCTCCATAACGCCTAACGGCGCTTCCTCGATCTCCGTCGAGCCACGTAACGGAATTGCAGGCCCGATAGATGTCGATGCGTGATATGCCGTTGCGGGGATGTGCATGTATGTAATGTATGTATGTATGTATGGATGGATGGATGGATGTCCGCGTGATGTGACGCATCATGTGACGCAGGATGATATGCGGCTCCATTATCTCTATTCTCTATGCATTCTGTGCGTTGATGAGTGACAGAGCATGTAACTCTAAGGCACGTGGCGACAAACCAAGGGAAAGAAGAAAAGGGAGACGCCTCCATCTCTTTTGCTCTGAATCCCTATCTTCGGCTCAATTTCCTTCTCGAAAAATAAATAACTTTAAAATATATATTTTTAAAATTAATCGCATAAATAAATAAATAAATATATAATATTCTTGTCATCCACAAAAATATTTAGATATAAAAAAAATTATTCGAAAATTCTTAAACCTATTGCATTTTTGCTAACTCATTCTTAAACTTTTTAAGTTTGCCAATTGAGTCCTAAACTTCTTCACTTTTTTTTAATTGAGTTCATTCGGTCTATTTTAACCAGAAATTACCGAGATGGACGCCAATCGTCCTTCGTGGTATGACTGACGCTAACGTGAAAATATTTTAATAATATTTTAATATCATTTAGAATTTTTCATGAAATTTTATTGTATATTTTTTCACTTCTTCTTTACTTTCTTTACTGTGGCCAGCCAGTGAGGCCGGCCTCGCCAGCATCCAACAAGGGCCCAGCAACCCTCGCCGGCCACAGTAAAGAGAAAGTAAAGAAGAAAAGAAAAGAAATTAAAAATTTAAAAAAAAATTTAAAAAAATATTATTAAAAATTGTTAGCGTAGGACGACTGGTGTCCACGTTAGTGATTTCCAGCCAAAATTGGCCGACGGGCTCAATTGACGAAATGTAAAAACCTTTAGAATTCAATTAACAAAGTTAAAAAGTTTAGGGCTAAATTGACAAAAGATCTATAGATTTAGGATTTTTTGGATATCATTTTCCGTTGTCGATAATGGAAATAATCTTCATCAATTAATTATTTCAAACAATATAATTGATCGATTTTGAAAAAATATTTTCCAAAACATTTATTTTTCGTGAAACAAACGGAGCCTTCATCAAAGCAAGAGGTCCTAAATTCGAATCTTTCGGGTATCATTTGCTTCTCCAATTAAATATGTCAATACTAAATAAAATAAATTAGATTAAGTATAAGAAAAAGTGTTAAGAGTACTTAAATACCAAATCACGCATTCATCTAACAGCTTAAGCTTTTAGGACAATTAACAGTAATCTCATAAAATCAAACATTAGTTTATGAAAAATTTACATGAATTATTAAGAGATGGTAGGATGAATTCAATTGGGGCTCTCTGTGCATTTATGTGATGTTTAGTTTCAGTAAATGTGATCGAGCTGATTTATCGAAATGAGTATACGACGTTTTAACCAAAGCATGCTCTTGCTAGCATTTCATAGGAGGGACGAAAAAATCTCGAGCATACTTCTTAGTTCTTTTAGCAATTGCAGTACTATATCCCTACGCCTAAAATGTCAGAAAAAGATTACATTTCGTGCAACCTTTGCTATATATGGATACCAAAATTTCGGAGGCAAAATGAAGTATTAAGTGTTCCATATTGACAAAATAGTGGAGCTAACTTAGAGAAGGAAGTTGCCCGCACCCAGACAATTACTCTTCTGGATTTTGCAGTGTGCTAAAAAGTACATTATGGAAACAAAGCAATCTCCTCCATGATGAAATCTGTGAAAAGCAGAGGACTCACCCTAACAACTGACCGAAGATGTCCGAAGAGTAGCATGAAACAAATCCAAGTCTAACTAAAACAAAGCAGCGACAATAGACCCTGTCTAATCCGTCAAAGAGCACAATCAAGCGAAAGCACATGACCGAGGTATCACTTCAGCTTCATAGCTCAGAAAACCATGTCCAACATAACTACGAAAGCTCTCTTCGATTCAGAAAGAAGTCACATAACCAAAAAAGAGGAACAACGATGGATCCATTGCAGCATCAAAGCAATCTGTCAAGATTTGTTCCAGAACCTCAAACCACGGGAGACCGCGCAGTGTGGAGTGCAGCTTCCTGGCCTTCTGTCATGACATTCCCTCAGAATATATGGACGATGTCATAAGCAAATCTTGTTATGTCAAGGAGTAACGTGGAGGTAAATCCAATTATGTCAATAAGAACTTTAACACACCTGAAGGAAAACACTCATGCTTCATAGTCCCGTACAGTCACACTAGCAAGCATTTGGCAACACGATATTGGTTTATCCATTGCACATTCTCATGAAAATCATGCAGCGTAAGAATGAGACAATCGGAATAGATGTATAGCTAAAGGCATGACAGTCTAAGGAATCAGAAAAACAAATCAAGAAAGAATCAACTTCAACTAGGACATGCTGCACACACACAAAAAAAATATCGGGGGACACACGTGAAAAAGATGCGCAGAAATGGGGGTTAGATATAGGAGGGGAAAACATAGAGATTAATGGAAATTTTGTTATCAGTTAGTCTGGCTAGTCCATATTTGGCCATTGCCCCCCAATTTCCTGCCGTATAGACAGATACGAAATAGCAGTAACAATGGCGTAATTTTGGGGTAATGACAGAAGTCCTAAATTTAGTTTTGATCTGTCACTTTATTCCTAAATTTTTTTGGGTCCATTTAATAACCTAATACTTATTTACAACATGCACTTCAGCACTTCGGATTCATCTATCAGTTTTATTGTGGACGGAGCATCACACGTGCCATTTTTCATAATTTATCCATCCCACGTGGCTGTTAACGTGATGAAGCTTCTTCAAGCACAAACTGACGTCGATTCCCTAGTAGCACATCAGAAAAAATTGAACAATTAAAAAAACTTAAAAAACAGAAAAAGCATATCTGAAACTTTTACAATCTGAAAGAAAAAAAAATGAGCACAACGCAGTGGGGCTGCATAGCAGCAATGAGGGCCGCAACCCTCCCAGCACATCCCATTGAATTGATTGAGGCCATTCGCAGTGACCAAGAGGGTCGAAGACCAAGAAGTGAGTACCATGAGAAGGGCTGCTGGCCCAGATCTAGCAAGGACAAGCAGCCCCCTCGCCCCTGCTCAAGGGCCTTGCCGGTGGCAATGAGCAGGCTGCTCTCACCTTGACTCTGCCAAGGACCTGCCAGCCCTAACCAAGATGAAGGGGGAAGCGGCGCCGGCCCCTGTGCAGCCACTAAACCCCCCCCCCCCCCCCCCCTTTCCCGACGTCCCTACACTCCCCTCTCCCTCTGTCTTCTTTAGTATTTTTCTTGAATTTACCTTTTTCTGATGTAGAATCCACAGGGTGTCACATTAGCACCACGTGTCTACGTAATAAGGAAAATTTGATAACAAAAATTCCACGTAGACTTTCCATCCACCTAAACTAACGCCAGGAACGGATCAAGTGACAAACCAGAACAAGTTTAGGACCCAAAAAACAAAAGTTTCGGGACTAAAGTGACTAACCACACAAGATTTAGGACTTCTACCGTCATTATCCCAATATCTTTCTTTTTTTGCATCTTATGTCACCAAATGCCCCATTAGGAATAAATATTCTATTCTTAGGTGCCTAATGGCATAACCCGTGACTGAGAGAATTATGTATACGAGAAAAAAAGTACTGACAAGACCATGATATTGTCATTCATCCATGCTCCATAAGCTACTCGAGATCATCCTAATATATGCAAGAAGAACTTCTCAGCCAGAATTAAACGCTGATTTATAAGGATACGTCCAAAACAGCACGAACGACTGCAAAACAGAAGACATTCATATAGATAATGTTAGTGAAACCATGAACTTCAAAACAAAACGGAGCTACCATACTATCCTGAGAACAATAAGATGTACAAATTCCCTTCTTCTTTCTGATACTCCACTGGCATAAGCTGCCTAACATATTAACTCTAAGTGATATATCTCACTATCTTTAAATTGATTGAACGTTCAATTTGAAGAATATCTCTACTCTACTATACTTTTAGCTGAATTATTATGTATATTTTTCTTCGTCTAGTTGATATCTCTATAATGTTATGCATTGCTGGTTGGATTATTATTAGGGTCTTGTTAACCATACCCATCACATTTTCATCATCAATGTACTCATTACAAATAACACAGGATAGACAGTGCAGTGAAAATGACAAACTTTCCTTGATTAGGTATTCAACAAATGAGGGCACCAGTCTACAAAATCTTTATTATTCTGTTAATTTTTCCCTCTAAAGTCGATGTTTTCATGCACTCACCAATACCAAGACTAACTAAATTTTAACAGAACTTTGCCGAAAATCACCTCCCTCATCCCTTGATCAGGTTTTTAGCATTGTCATTTTTGTTAACGTTAGAGAAAAACTAACCACCCCTTGCCTTACTCATTTGCTGACTTCACCAATAAATCATGGGATTTTTTTGGCTGGAACAAGAACTCGCTAGTAACTTGAGAGTAACTTTTAGTGTCAATATATTCTTGGTCAGCAAGATGTTTCCACTATACGATCCTTGGGCAAAGGGAATCTACCAAGTGAAGGGAAGTATATTATATGGAGAATAAAGCAAGTGGACTACCCAAAAAAAAAACATGAGGTTCCACTAAATGGCACGCAAACCCACCTCCTATAGGCATACTTACAAAGCCATGAATCTGATATCATCCAAAACCAACAAAAAGTGATTAAGAATGAATCTTTTGAAAAACTAGACTTTGTAAATGTAATTACGCCAGGTCTAGGGTAACTCAATTTAATTCTTTCGAGAAACATCAAAGAAGAAATCTTTCATAAAAGATATAACAAACGAATAGATTGAGCAAAAAAGAAACATACCAAAAGCCCACCCAGGAAACCGTCAAAGATGATCTGACTCCAGCTGGTAAAGTACGAGTGGATAGAAAATCCGGTCTTCGCAATAAGGCCAATTGAGGTGATTGCCATGACAAGAAAGTAAAATATGAACCCAGTTAAGCCTGTGAATCCTAGAATCCCAGCAATGACACCGCCGATAATGGACATAAATGTTCGGCTGCACATGTAAAAGAAAAAAAAAAGAGGTCTTGGTTTAAAACTGGAACCGAACAATAATACATTTCAAGATATGTTAAAGGCTGTCTGTTAGAAGAAAGGTACTTTACATGTGCCTTCTAATACTAAATATCTCTTAGCATACAGACTTTTGAAAGTTGATCCACAAGAACATCCACATAAAGCAGGCAAGTGTATCAACAAATCAAGATGCAGTCTGGGAATCTATGAGCATCCTAAATTAGATACACTTCAGTTTAAGCTCTATGCTGCAAAAAAGCATGGTAACAGATTTACGAAAGCTTCTAAAAGACCTGTAATATATGACTTTCATGTTGCTTTGCATATTCTCGCTGCTGAAGATTGGGACATCAATCTCCTCGCTTTCTTTTCTTCCAGATGTCTCTGATTCGTCATGTCCTCCCATATCCCTAACAATCTGCATCCAGCAAGTAAGCTCTCAGAGGATGGGAAAACAGTAGAGTGGACTACTCATAAACCTATTTATACGAGTAGTCTGGCCTAATTCTTTGTGCTAAACTACAATGCTTAGAAGGGTCTTTCTTGAACTATGACAAACTGATTTATGATTGCTTCTATCTCCATGAGGGATTTAAGCAATGCTAACTTGCCAAGTAGCAGTGGTGTTCAACAAATCTGGATTTCCCTGTCTTATGAAAATTGAAATAGAATAGGATTGGGGCTTAAGTAAACATTGAATACGAGAATGAACATTGGTCAATCTACGTTAATCTCAACAAAGCCAAGTAGAAGTATGCAGGAGCTGTATAGCTTCCAATAACAAATTATAAGCACTGGAGAGCACATCGAGCCCTTTAAGTTTATTCTATTGAACTATGCAGCCCGTAACTTCACAACATTATTAGTTTGCCCTAAACCAATAATGAGATTGATATTTTGGAAATTCAGTCGTGCCTGAAGCGAAGCACATGACAAACAAGGGGTGAACATCCGATCCGGTTCAACCGGGAACCGGCCACAATCGGCCCGGTTTCGTTTCGATCGCTTCGTCAAAATCGATATCACACTACAGGATCCGTTTTAAGGTCTCCGAGGATCGAAGGTTCCTACAAATTTGACAAATCGAGGCCTGAAGTACGAAATTCTAACTACTTTTTTGTGCAATTACACACTATGCTTTCGCGATCTGACGAGCACACAAACAGAGGGGGAACGAGACTCGCCTTGATTTCGACGGCGAATCGGCGAGCTAGGCGTGGAGACGGCAGAGATTGGCGGCGCCTCTGGGTCGGCGAGCTGAAAAAGAACGAGAGAGGCGGAGCTGGGTTGCTGCGGAGAGAGAGAGAGAGAGAGAGACTCTGTGCGAGCGAGGAGGAGCAAGGAGAGAAGACGAGAGAGAGTGATGCATCGGCTAGAAGAGAAGGAAATTACTTCTCGCAAAATGAATTATTTAAAAAAAATTAATAATAATCGCTTAAATAGTTTAAAATAATAAGTGAATAGAAAATATTTTTGTCATTAACAACAATTCATGCCTAAATATTTTCGTAAACACCGTTCATTCATTTTTTGTGAACGATATAAATAATAAAGAGAAAAAGTTTCCAAATCATTCATTTTCCACGAAATAAACATAGCAATAGTCTCCATTTATTTCGCAATAAATGAATAATCTAAAAAGAAAATTCCCTTTTAACAGTGATTGTATTACTTGAATTAATTAGTCGATACAAAATATTTTTATTGTCCATAACAATGTATTACTAAATATTTTCATAATCGATAAAAATATTTTTCATTCATTCATTTTTGTAAACGATACAAACGAATATTTCAAGTAAAATATTTCTCAAAATTATCCATTTTTCGCGAAACAAACGGAGCATTAAATTTTTATTGCATCCACGGCTGTCGCAAAGAATAAGTTGCGCATTAACCTTGAATGAATTTTATTATCGCCACGTCGAATAATTGAGACATAAAATTATTCGGTTACAAAACTAATTCTAAACGCACATGTCACTTACCTCGATAAATACATAATGTTTTTTTGTTCCATAGATGGACATAATGAGAATTCTGTTCTCTTTGTTTCGCAAGTATCTGGATTCTAATAACATGTATATAAACTGATTTTAGCCAATAGTTTTGTTTATTCTTTAATTCCATAAAAAAGAAATTACAACCAAAAAATAAATAAGTGTTGTCTACGATTATCGAGTTGCATAATTATGCCAAGATTATTCATTGAACAACTAAAAGAACTATATAACTATGGTTCGGAGTGGAGTTGACTATATTATATAGGAGAGATGTATTTATCGATCTTTATTTAGTCAAATTATTCACATAGGAGTTAATTCAAAGCACTCCTATTAAAATCTAGTCTTACATCGTAAAAAAATTATTACCTTTACTATCAGTATCAAATTTTCCTTATGAGAAATTATCTCCCCACCCCACCCCACCCCGGTTAAAAAGGAAAGTAAAAAGAAATAACAATAAAGCGGTTGAAAATTTGTTGTATTTAGGAAAAATAAGGTTAATTTGTTATTATTATTTTGTCGGAAGCTTAGGACGCTCGTGACAACACTTCTGGAGCAGAAATCCGTTTAGCGACGCAATTTCTGGAGCAGAGATCTGTTTAGTTACGCAACTTCATTTTCTATTTCTGGAGCAATTTTTTTGCTCCAGAAGTAGTTTTGGAGTCACTTGAAGAAATAAAAAATGTTTATTTCTCTCCAGAAGTTGATTTTTAGAGCAGAAGTGTTGCCATGCGCGCCCTTAGGTCGCCGATGTTGCGGACAGCGCACGAGATATGTTTTTCCTTTTTTATTTGATTTTTCTTGTTTGCATTTGCCGTGCTTATTTTTTCTTTCTTTTTTGGTTGAAGGGCTTCAAACGTATCGATCCCGGCGAAGAAGATTGGGGCTGTTCGACGGGTAGCCGCGCCTCACGAGGAAAAGATCGCTGTAGGTGGAATAAGCTGTCTTTTGATTCAAAATGCGATAGCGGAGTAAAATCTAATCACGTTCAGTTTTGGTGCATTAGGTAGTTTTAATTTCCTTTTCTCTTTGTCAAAGTGAAAATGGGACGACTACATTTCGCGTTCTCCATCTGAATGAGAATTGAGTTTACTTTTTTATCATTATTTTACTGGGTTTTGCTAGCATAATAATATTTGAACGACTGCGGGAATAAAATGTCTTGAGCCACAAATTCTTTAAAAAAAAAATAGACCCCACGATGATTTTGAATTAACTGTTATTTGTTTCTTGTTTTTTCCAGAATAGAGTGTCGTTAGTCTTAGGGGGTGCATGGTAACGTTCCAGAAATAGAATTTATGTTCCAAACCTATTTCTGGAACGGGTTTAGAACAGAATCTCGTTTGGTAACGTAATTCTATTTTTCTATTTCTGGAACAAAACGTTGTTCCAGAAATAGATTTTGAACAACTTCGAGAAACAAAAAATTTTGTTTCTGAGATAAATAATAATAGAATTTCTGTTCCAAGCCGCCGCCTACTTCTATTCTAGAAGTATAAATTTTCAACTGTTGTCAAACGAACTTCTGTTCCAAGATGAGAAATTTATGTCGTTATCAAACGCATTTTTTTTTTCTCAAAAACTCATCCAGAACTAGAAATAGAAAAATCTATTTCTGAAACAGAATGGTTTTCATTCACTCCTTTACTGTCATTCGAATACAATTACATAATCAATTCTTTATTTGATAGCTTGTGGAGACAGGGGTAACCAAAGGTGCTGGGAAAGCTGTGGGGTCGTGACAAGATCTTCAATCCAACCATGGCCCACGTAGCCACTTCAACAGGTTAAGCTATTCCGGGGTTATTTCGCAAAAAATAAGAATAATCACCGTTTCCTTGCTTTGCGACATCAGGCCCAAACTGGCAAGAAAAAGAGCTGCATCTTTTACATGGCACCTCCTCTAACAAAGGCTGAACTATATGTTATGTTCGGCAATTGCCGCTCTCCTTTTCTGTTTTCAATTTCGATGAGTAAGAGCGCGCACGACAATATTTTTGCTCTAGAAATTAACTTCTGACCAGAATTTGATTTTTTTACTACTGCTCTAGAGGTAGATTTTTTTTATCAGAGAAAGGCGTTTGATAACAGGATAAAAATTATGCTTCTGAAACATAAATTCATTTGCTAACGGTAGAAAATTTGTACTTCTAAAACATAATTAGCACAAAATATTTTACGAAAAATTATTGATCCTAACCTAAAATACATGTTATTCGAGAAAAGTTAAATGTAAATTTCTGCTCATGTCTAGTTATTGAATTCGCGCTGAATGTTATTCCACCCTACTTTGTTGTAGGTACAGGTGGTTCGATTCTCCTTTTTACCTCGTCTTCCATCAAGCTTACAAATAATTGGGTCAATTGCTCAGTCCACTTTCTCATGACTGTATCTTCGTGGGATGCCATTTAAGAAAATCAAGGAACATTTATTTCTAATAATTCGTTAAAAATGATATTACTAAAACACATTTATGCAATACAAATTTAGCGAAAAATTATTACAAGTTTTTTTATGATAAAAAAATATTTTCTTATTTTTTTATTTATCGGCAGGAGGAGACCTATGGCAGAGAACGGCGGTAACCAGTGGTGGATTGTCTCTTTCTCTTTCTAGTTTTAACTTTTGGATAGAAGTAACTTTTTTTACTTCTTCAAATAGCTCCAAAACTATTTTTGGAGCAAAAAATGCTCCGAAAGTAATAAAATGAAATTGTGCAACCAAACATATTTCTGTTTCGGAAATTGCATTACCAAAAGGATTTCGACTTCAGAAGCACTTATGGAGCAGAAATTCTATTTCAGAAGTGTTGTCATGCGCACCCTAAGTTATTAGTACTTCATTCCAAACTCATAAAGATGGGCAAGCCAATCCCCATCACAAGCTCTCTCGTGAAGACATTGTTCACCTTCATTCCAATATGATCCCTGACCAAAAAAAAAATATGGTTCCCGAAGTTTGACTCAATGCACAATATGATTCATGAACTTTAAATTTGTTTAATGTGATCCCTGAATTTAGCCTTATTTGCAATGTTATCTCTGAACTTTTAATTGACGGAAGTGGAACACTGAACATTTTCATTTAGTCAATGTACTAAATTGAACACGTAATAAAAGTCTAAGGATCACACTGAACAAATTAAAAGTTTATGGATGACATTGTATATTGAGCTAAAATTTAGGACCACATTAAATAAATTCAAAGTTCACGAACCATATTACGTATTATGCCGAAGTTTAAGGATCATTTATATTATCATCCCAGACATTTTTTGTCCATAGCAGAACACAAGAACCAAATGCAGAAAGAAAAAAACGCGCAGCTCGAAAACAGAGTAGCATGCTTTTGCAAGGCATCTCCTTGCATTTTGCATCCACGGGGCTCTCAACTCCGGTCTTGACAATCGTGATCGGGAGAGAGGCAAGATTCACAGATTACAAAAAGACTCCAAATATGGCACGTGAGTCTATGTTAAGTCGTTAAAAAAAGTGGTCCGTGCGTGGCACGTGATTCAGACAGGCAGCGCAGTGGGACCCACGAAGTTCATGTCCCCCGCGATTCCATTCCGCTTGCCCGTCGTCCGACGTGTCCGCCGTCAACCTTAGGGTTTGCGTATACGCATTGTTCTCCACTTCCCCTCTTTCGGCGGCTCTCTCTCTTCTGCTTCTGCACCAGTTCGTCCCATCTTCTTTGGTTTCCCTTTCTCAAAAAAGTTGAGAGATAGAGAATGGCTCTGCAGAATCACGCGATTTCTTCGTCTTCCTCTGCATTCTTAGCGCCCTCCAACTTGGGCTCTTCCAGGTAACAGTTTTACTCGTCGGCCGACAAAAAAGGCACCACGTTTGCTCTCGAATGTTTCCTTCTTCCCCTGTTCCGTCTGGTTCGAGATCGTGGCTGTCTAAAAGTCGAAGCTTTTTCTTGCTTAGTCACGTTTCTAGCTGTATGCTGTAAAAAGGTGGAATTTTTATACTTGGCATCACTTGATTCTGTGTCGTTTGAAGTCCCATATGATAGCAAAGCAATTACAGAGATTTCCTTTTCTTTTGATTTTCTTGTTTGCATTTGCTGTACTTATTGTTCGTTTGTATTGTTTAACAGGGCTTCTAATGTATCGATCCCTGCCAAAAAGATTGGAGTTGTCCGTTGTGTAGCCGCGCCTCATGAGGAAAAGACCAGTAAGAGCTCCTCTCTCTCTCTCTCTCTTATTCTCTTTGTGTCCCATAAGATCACTGGACGTGGATAAGGTGTCTTTTGATTAGGTAGTTTTAGTCATCGTAGTTTTGGTCCATTAGGTAGTTTTAGTTTCTTTTTCTCTAGTTGAAGTGCAAATGAATAGGACCATTTGGAATCAGTTCAGAATCATGGAAAGTGCCTTCCCTTTAGATTGCTGATGGTTTGTACTTTCTTATTTTTGTGTGTCCGAAGCTTACAAGACTAAGGTCTCCCGCAATGCCAACATAGCCAAGCTTCAAGCTGGTTACCTTTTCCCCGAGGTCTGTTGCCATTTATTTATTTTGTTTTCAATGGTGTTGGACTGTTTATTATGGAGTGTTTAAGTACTGTTCCTTCTTATGAGCGAACACTGTGAACGATAATTCAACTTTCTGAATGTGCATGGACTTATAGATAGTGAATCTTAATCAGTCTTAATCCGTGCTCTGGCCTGTCGATCTCAAAAAGGTATTTGGAAGCTCATGACTTGACAAAATTATCAAAACTTGATTTTACTATGCGTCTGCATAGAGCTTTTCTTATAGTCTGAAAATAGTGTAAGGATGTTCTGGAGATATCCTTGTATCTAATGGTAAGGTAACGAGATTATCATTCTCTTCGATTTTTTGGTATACGCTCAGACACATCCTTGGCATATATTTGAAGATACACACAATGTGCTTAGTCTTGAACCTCTCTTAATAACATTTGCCGACCATCTATATCTTTTGTGTTCTCTTATTCTTGTCATGTTCTGAGTTGCTTGAAGAAACTGATTTTGATGATTTTAATTGGGTAGAACTACTGATCTTCCATTAAAAGCTTGTCTATCTGTTTTTTTGTGCTAAAGATTGTGAGTGTTCAAATGATCTGCTCTCTGTCAATTCATTGCTATTTGAACACTGGGTCAGTCTTCAAGTTAGTTTAAAATGATTAATTGCCAATAAGTTTAATATATAAGTGATCAAGTTTCTTAAGTTCGTCTGCACCAATTCCTATTCAGTGCTTGTGATGCTTTCGCCAACCACAATAGAGCAAGGATTAGCTGTTTCAAGATTATAAAGACGCAAGCAAAGTGATGAATAATAAAGGCAACTTTTTTGCGATACTTAAAATAAGGAAAAGAACCTTCACATATTTGAAATCTGATGATTTCATCTTGATGCATGTGAAAATATATAATAAAATGCTGGAAACAGGTTACTTCCTTGTTGGTTTCATGCATTATTAATTTATCTTGCTTTTCTTCATAATCCTTTTCTACTACCTTTGCATTTCTTAATTTGCCTCCAGGGTTGGGCTTTTCTAAATCAATCTGCGATGGATTAATCTCTTTTTTTAATCGAACAAGAAACTCTTTTACTTTGTCGAGACTATTCTTTTCCCATGTATTACTTGTATAGCTAATCCTTTTACATTTAGATTGCTCGAAGAAGGGCAGCACACATGCTGAAATACCCAGATGCACAAGTCATCAGCTTGGGGATAGGGGATACTACTGAGCCCATTCCAGATGTTATCACGTTGGCCATGGCAAAGGTGCTACTATTTTCTCAGGACGATGCCTAGTCATTCTTATTTTCAATGCCGCTTTTTATTTTTTGATCTATAATCATATTATCTGTAATTTTGAACTACAAGTGGAATTAATAGAACAGTAAATTTGTTGGGTTAATTCTTGTGGTTCGTTGAAGTGCACATCCTAGTTCAATTTCATTCAATCACTACTATTCAATCTTTTCTGAAATTCAAGTTCTTATCGTTTATTTTCCTGCGGTCTTGTAGCTAGATCATATTTCTTCTGACCTCAAATCTTTATTGATTGGTTGATGGGATGAAATTAAGGTATCCTTCTTTTACGTTTTTTGCACACTTTACCATCATTTACTTCTCAAGATGTCTGGAGAAAAGGTCAATTATGGAACAACTTTGAATATCGTTATTGGTACCATGAAGCCACAAAATGCTGTCATTGAACTGGTGATGTAAGTCAGAAATGCCTATTTTTGTCACAGGAGGCCTCTGGTTAGCGTTCATGCCGTACAGACAGATCTACCTGTTGCTTTCGTTTCCCTCAAATTTCATATAGTCGATTGTATAGTACTTTCAGGATGAACTAGTTGTGCTCTTTCTTTTGATTTCAAGCCTCACTGCTTCTTCTAAAAGCTTGGTTGAATTTGTTGTTGCATGCTTCAGACGTGTTTCAACTCTATACGAACATGCATACGTGATGATTTAATATTTCTAGTTATTTCATCGTTTAGCAAATAGTTGAGTTCTTGTTTAAATTTGACAGAGATCTTATGCACTGTCAACTTTGGAGGGTTACAGTGGGTACGGTGCAGAGCAGGGTGAAAAGGTGCTTGTTTTTCAACCACTTTTCTTCTCTTGCTGGTTAGACATTGAGTTTCGAACCTTGATGCATTTGTCACTTCATACAACTTCTTATGATTTATCAGCAATATTGTGCATCAGTTTGTTATTTACTCTTAAGGTCAAATCAGATGAAAAAATGCTTCTACATTTTGCTCCGTATTAATCTGAGCAAAATTAAGAGTTCTTAAGAGTTTCCTCAATTGATTTTCATGGCCTTGCATCTGTCTCCCATTTCCCATACACTATTAACCTGCTATGTGCATGCAATGGATAGTAGGATATGTCATTTAAGTAAGTTTACAAAATTTGATTAAGGAAGAGTGCAGAAGTACAAACAAGTGATGATTTTTCCACAAAGTGATGTCAATTACGAGGATCCTCTTGTATGATCAAGCTTTATTTAGTATTAAACTGCTTAGTAATCAAGGACAGGACCTAATTAAGCATATTATTTTAAACCAAAGTTCTTGAATAGCTAAGCTAAGCTAAATATCAGTCTAAGATCTTTGATTTCATGACCTGTTACGTTACCTATATGGCATTGCAGATGTGTTTGGTCCTGAGTTATTCCGTAGCTCACTGTCTGCAAGAGGGATTGTTGACGTTAGTTTGGTAGAACTTACAAGGAAAATCAAAGATATAAAATGCTGAGTGATAGTTAACTTTAAAGTCTTCTTGTACTCTTGCATAGAACCAAAATATCCTTCTTAATCTTGCAGCCATTGAGGGCTGCAATTACTTCGACATTCTATAGAGACCTTGGCATTGGGGAAGAAGATATATTTGTTTCAGATGGGGCAAAATGTGATATTTCTCGCCTTCAGGTACATCTTGTCTTACTCCAGGTGGCCTTTCTACTTTGAATCCTTTCCTACGGGTTTTTTGTTATTGATTGCTGGATGGATGCAAGATTTTCAATTTGTGATTGCTCCATCTCAAGGAGGTTCTTAAGTAGCTTTATTTGTCTTTCGTGGCCATTAATTAGTTTACTTGGCTTTGCTCATGACAGGTTGTTTTTGGGTCAGATGTTACAATGGCTGTGCAAGATCCATCATACCCGGTAATCATGATTTCTCTAAATGAGACTATATAATCTATGTTTGATCCCGTCTATATATTGCATAAAGTCAAGGACTTCGTTCCCTCATCGAACCCTAGCATTAAGTTCTGGGTCAGAGTATCGGTCCTCCTTCCTTTTAACTGAGAAATGACAAACGGTTTGGGAAGGTCAAATTTTTGTTTCTTCAACAAATGTATGAGAGAAATTATTCCGTTTCCTTTGGCTGCAGTTAAAGAGTTGTGAGCTTTCTGTAGGTAAGTTGAAGCATTTCATTGCATTCAGGAAAGCTGAAGCATTTCATTGCATTCTTTTTAAGAGGCGCATGTTCAGATTCGGGCATGTCTACAATGCCTTGGGACACAGTGTATCTGGGTTGTAAACACCCATCAAATGTGGGGAACATGTTCTTTGTCTTGTCATGTGAAACGTGGTAACTTGTTTATCCAACAATTGAGTTACTATACTTCTCATTGATTTACCAACTAAAGGAAAACTTTTTTAGGTGGTTTTACCACATTCTGCCCTGGTGCATCATATAAAGACCACTGTGGATTCTGTATGTCTTTTGCACTTGTGGCTTCAGTAAAGTCTGATGGAGATGCTGTCCTAGATAACATGTTGTAAAACTCTGTGATTGGAAATAGGGCAACTTCTTGCTGGTTAATATGTCGTGTCTATCTTGAGTTGACATTTGGTAACAAATTTTGGGACTTCTGTATCTTGTAGGCATATGTGGACTCAAGTGTTATAATGGGCCAGACAGGGCGGTTCCAACAAGATGTTGGAAAGTATGGAAAAATCGAGTACATGAAATGCACGCCAGAGAATGGTTTCTTTCCGGATTTGTCAACTGTAGCTCGAACAGATATCATATTCTTCTGTTCACCCAACAATCCTACTGGCTCTGCTGCAACGCGGGAGCAACTGACAAGGCTGGTTAAGTTTGCCAAGGACAATGGCTCCATTATCGTCTATGACTCTGCATATGCAATGTACATGTCAGATGACAACCCCCAAAGCATATTTGAAATTCCAGGTGCCAGAGAGGTATTGCTGAACTTACATCTGCATTTTTCCATTGCAAGTTGCTTTATTCCTTTTACATGTTTGCATCAGTTCAGTTACGGAATGCTCTCTACCAAAGTATATTGACATATAGATCTGTATTTCCTATTGAGAATATCTGTTATCCTTGTACCTCTCAACTTGTGCTTAATGCATTTTTTATCCACCCGGTCAAATTTGCTGTGGTTGTTCAAGGTTGCACTTGAGACATCATCATTTAGCAAGTATGCTGGATTTACTGGCGTTCGTCTTGGTTGGACTGTGGTTCCCAAAGAGCTGCTGTTTGCAGATGGTTCCCCTGTTGCTAAGGACTTCAACCGCATTGTCTGCACTTGCTTCAACGGTGCATCCAATATTGCTCAAGCTGGTGGACTGGCATGCCTTTCACCTGAAGGACTATCCGTGAGCTTCACTGTCCTATCTTTTTCAATTAAATGATGCAACTCTAGTAATTGCTGATTGCTATATGCAACCTTTTTTGTTGGCCTCGGGAGGGCTGCCTATGTTGTTCTTTTTCATTCATAATCTAATTAAATTTTTACTACTTGTAGGCAATGCGTGAAGTGATTGGTTTCTACAAAGAAAACACCAAGATAATCGTGGATACATTTAGTTCTCTTGGTTTCAAGGTATATGGAGGGAAAAATGCACCATATGTCTGGGTCCACTTCCCAGGGCGAAGCTCTTGGGATGTCTTCAGCGAGATTCTCGGGAAGACTCATGTGGTTACGACACCCGGCAGTGGGTTCGGACCTGCTGGGGAAGGCTTCATCCGGGTTAGTGCTTTCGGACACAGAAACAACATCCTTGAGGCTTGTAAAAGATTTAAGCAGCTATACAAGTGAATGCCATAATTGGATATTCTCTGCTGCTCTACTGTTGGGGAAGTAATTGAAAAAAATAAGAAAGAAAGTTGTAGCCAGAGAAACTTGTATTAGGATTTTAGTTATTCCTCGTTTGGCCAGTGATTCCTGGTTATGAGAAATAAGAATCATTTGACCATTGATGAAGATAGACAGTGCTTCTTGTGGTTTCTGCTGACTGCTTCTTGAAACGGAATGAAGCTGTGATTGCATTGTGTCCTTCCAATGTAAATGTGGGGCTTGATTTCAGCTCGCTGATAATTTTTCAAGTGATTATAGGCAAAGCACAAGTACCCTGAAATACCAAGTGACATTATCGTACCATCTATGTGGTTCGTCGAATGATGATATCCAATGTTGGTTGTGAAAAATCAAACTTGATGGAATCAGCAGAATCAGATGCCTCTAGTAGAGATGGCGGAGCTCTTCTCAATTTAGGTAAGAGGTAAAATCCGTCCTGCACGAGATTCATCCGACTACTACACAAAAGTTTGAGTTCTGGAGAAGATGGTGATTCAGAAAACAGGGCGCGGTATCGAACCAGGAGTCGATTTTTCTTTTACCAGTTATAGAGTCCCCGGATAGACGAAAAGTCGATCTTAATCATGCATCTTTCTTTCTCTACTTTGCCAACCCTGATCTGCAGTATCTCTGCATGTCTTGATTCCGGATAAATGTACCTCAAAGGGGGCAAGAATCTTATATGAGCTTAGGACAAGAGCAAGAAGTGATTACCTTATCGGAAGCACTTGTATTGAATTATGGTTTACATATGTCCCGTTTTGATCGGGACAAGAACGCAGAAAAAAAACTATGGATTTGCTGCGACTCTGTTCTTAGAAGGAAATTTTATCGGCTAAGATACCACTCCCTATCTTTTACTGGTTAACCCAAAAAGCTAAAATCAACAGTTTGTAATCAGGTATCAGCACTTCAGTTCCAAACTCTGATGCACTTTAACCAAATCCAACAATTTAGCATGCGAATGCGAATGATAATCATTGTATTTCTCTAAATGCGTTATCATCATTCTATTTCTCTAAATGCGTTTGGTAACGCAATTTTATTTTTCTATTTCTCTAAATGCCTTTGGAACAAAAATTGTTCCAGAAATAGATTTAACTTCTCTATTTTTGGGATAGAAATGAGAAATAAGATTTCTTCTCATCGCTCACTCTCGATCTTGCGTTTCGGCCGCCGGTCGCCGGCCCTAGGTCGTCGGTTCGCTAGTCGCCGTGTGTCGGTCCGCCGGCCACCGGTCCGCTGTCCTTGCGTTTGCCGGTTGCCGATTTGCCAGTTCGTCGTCCTCTGACAACCCTAGACATTTTATGCTGTTAAAATTCTGTGTTGGTTCAGAAACTCGTCTAGAAACAGAATGTTTATCATTCGCGCCCTTAGTCCCCACATGAGAGTTTCAAACTTGATGATGTCCCCAATTAAAACCCATCTAATTCATATAAATATACAAATCCACGAGCTGAATTTTGTTTTAACTTGTATTTATGAAAGACAGAAAAAAGTATTTTGACAACACGAATAATTTAAAAATTTATTTGGGCGGGTGACCAATCTGTGTATGGTAAAGCTCCAAAAACGTGTATAGTAAAAAAAATGTTCCTAAAGTGTTCCGGGAACACTTTTGATAAATAGAAACACTTTTGGAGTAGAAATAAGAAACAAAAAAAACTTGCTTCTGTGTTCCCCAAATACTTTGTAGAAACACATTTGGAATATTTTTTTAAAAATAATTGGAAACACTTTTGTTCTTGAACATACTCTCTTCTCTTTTGCTCTTGCATGAGCAGCTCATCCCTCCTCTCCTTCTGTGTTCCTCGACCAGCTGACACTGCTGCTCCTCTAGTGAGTTTCTGCCGGTTCCTCCTCTTCTTCTTTTTCTTCTTGGCAATCGATCGGCACCCGACATGGCAGGTGAGCTCGCGTGAGCCTACTCAGATTTGGGCGAGGCTCAGCCTCGCATGGCGAGGGCGAGCCAAACCCTGCCATCGCGCTCGCCGCGCGAGGCCGAGCGTCGCCCAGATCTAGGCAGGGCTCACCTGGGCAAGCTTGCAGGAGTCGAACCCCACCATCGCCTGCCAAGCTTCGACCTCGGCAGGGCGATGGTGGGGGTCGGCCTCGCGCTCGCCACGCAAGGCTGAGTCCGGCCATCGCCGGGGAACAGAAACTTTTGCATTTACCAAACACGTTTCTGTTCCCAAAAATCATTGCCGGGAACAGAAACAGAAAAAAGTGTTTCTATTTCAAAAGTTATTCCGGGAACAGAAATGTTACTATACGCAATCTTAAATTCCAAACTTTTCTCTCGATTTGAAATATGAAACTAGTCCATTGTCACCACTGAGCAAATATCTCAGCCATTCACTAGTTTTAAGGCGATCTGTCGTGGACCCAAGCCATGGATAAACTTTGTTCAAAGTTCATCCTCACATTATCTTATTATTATCATTATCTTTTATTTTTTCGTGCTTTTAAAAGCAAGGCGAAAAAACAAAAGCAAACAAACATTAGCGTTACCCAGCAAGACCATCGTAATATGTCAGGATGATGATGATGGTTGTAAGAGACGATGGTTCATGTGCATACATGAGATGCATAGCGGAAAGGTGAGAGAGAAGAATACCATTTGACTTCATTTGAGAGAGAGAGAGAGAGAGAGAGAGGAATGAGGAAAATTCAATCCGATGGAATACAGCTTTGACGTCCGCAAGGAGGACACCAACCAACACACACTCTAATTTCTCTCTGTACGCACACAACACAGCTAAGAAGGAACAGGTCATTGACACTGCCAGTGTTCGAAGACTGAGATAAAAGAAAGGGTACAAATTTCCCATGTAGATGCGTTGTTCTTGATACAGAAGCAGGAGGATAGAGAACCCACCACTCAGATATCGTAAGCACGGAAACAGAGCGAAAAGTTTCGTGACAGTGATTTGAGAAAGAGTGGCGAAGACAGAGTGCTGATGCTTGTAAATTTCAATTCCAGCTTTCGGTAAGTCCTCGCGAGTCTCTGTAATTATCTTTTCCTTTCTCTTTCGTTTAAAATTGCCTTTGAGTGGGGTTCTACACTTAATTTGAAGTATCGGGATCGTTGGTTTGGGCACTGTTAAGTATCCACCGAGGGTTGTTCAAAGATGTTTCTTTTCGAATTCTTCAGCTTCTTTTTCCTCTGTTAGTTCTTTCTTGTCGAAAAAGGTTCGTCCTTTACCGTGTTAATTGAGCTTTCCTTTTGGGGTTTTGGGTGGGAATTCGAGCTTGAACAGATGACAAATGGGTCTCTACTTTCATGGGTATGCTCCATTTGCTTTCGTTTCTTATGGGTCTTGCTTATATTTTTTCATCTGCAAGCTGAGTTCGCTGATTCACTTCAGATTTATCACGATTCTTAGACTCTTAACATCTATGTTTTCTGCAGAAAACCCATGCAAGAGCCAATTGAGGATTTCTTGTCTCCTGAAGATAGTGAATTTGTAGAATGCTCAGGAGAAAAGCTTGTTCCCTGCCCTCGTGCGTATATGGTTTATGGATTTTGTTTGGAGGTACTCATCAAACGCTTCGGCGAAAAGCTCGGCCATTTCTATTGGTGCACAAGAAGGAACCTCACTCCCATAGCTTTGAATCCGAGGGTGAAATTTCCTAGGGTTAAGCATCACTAGTTGTTCTACTAACTTTGTGTAATGAGTTCATGCAATTTGAGATTTTTTTAATACTGTTGTTTGGATAGTTCTCTAGAATTCGTATTTTCGCGAAGAGGCCATTTTCTCAAACTGACAGTGCAAAAGATGGTACCTTCGGGGCCGAGCACGCCCATTGGTGGTGCCCAGTCTGTCTCACCTTCGATTTTGCGATCAAACTCGGGTATGTTAGGAGCTCAAGGCAATGCCGTGCCTTCTACAATGACGTTTTCGAATGTTGTGCCACCACGAGCTCAGATTGGTGGCTTGAATGTGCTTGGGAATATGTTGAATGTGTCGTCTGAGCTTGGCCAGTCATTTGGAAATGGTGGTCAGAATCCAGCTGTTGCTGCTTCAGGAAGTAGCCTGCACGGAGGTATCAATTCAGCAGCAGAGTCTGATCCATTGTCATCTATAGGCAATGGAATGGGTTTCAACACCCCTTCTTCAACATTGGTCCCTTCGAACATTGTTAATCCTGGCACTTCTGGTCCAGTGTCAGGAAAGCAATTTTTGAACCCACCGGGTAACCAGTTGATGCCCGATTACTCCCTGTCCCAACCCCAGCCTCAATCTTTTGATCAGCAGAATTTTCAGCAAGCAAGTCAGCAGTTGATGCAACAGGTCTCCAACCAGGTCAACACGTCACAGCCGTCCCAGCAGCAGTTCAAGTCAACTCATGGAGGATTGGCTGGCATGGGACCTGTTAAGCTGGAGCCACAGATGGGCAGCGATCAGCTAGCGCAACAGCCACAACAGCCAATGCGGTCGCTGAGAAATCTTGGACATGTAAAATTAGAGCCACAGCAGATTCCCAACATGAGAAACCTAGCACCTGTAAAACGCGAACCACAGAACTCAGACGTGTCTCTATTACCTCAGCAGCAGCAAGTTTTGCACTTGCCGAGGCAGTCTCCTCAAGCTGCGGCCCAGATTAATTTCTTAAACCAACAAAGATTCTTGCAACTCCAGCAACAGCAACAACTCATGAAGGCGATCCCCCAGCCACGGGGTCAATTGCCCCAGCAGTATCAGCAGCAGAACTTGCCCTTGAGATCTCCTGCGAGACCAACATATGAACCTGGGACATGTGCGCGTAGGCTGACCCGCTTCATTTACCAGCAGCAACGTAGGCCAGAGGTAGACTTTGTACTTGATGAATAACTTTTCATGAATGTATATTGTGATTCAACAATTGCTAATTTCTTTTAGGACAATAATATCGAGTTCTGGAGAAAGTTCGTAACAGAATACTTTGCTCCCAATGCCAAGAAGAAATGGTGTGTCTCTATGTACGGAAATGGTCGGCAAGCAACTGGAGTTTTTCCACAGGTTAGCATTGAGACTACTTTGCTAAAAGAATGTCGACCTCTACCCTATCAATAAACTGGTGACTCTATTGTAATTAGAATGTAGTTATGTGCACCTCAGTCCCAGACCTGCTTGGTACGATTAGGTTCTTCTAAGGCCTATAACAAATAATTGCTAACATTCCCTCACAGAATTGGCTGTATATGCATTGTGGACGTAGTTTTTTAGTTTACATAGTCATGTTATGAACTGTTTTGGTAACACGTTCTTGCAGGAAGCTTGGCAATGTGAAATATGCAATCGTAAGCCAGGCCGAGGATTTGGTATGTTCAAATTGTCACATCCTCGATTTTGTTCATTGCTCTTGTGGACTGAAGAATGGCTATCTGGTTAAATCTAAATAGATCTGATGGCAGCTTTTCTCGTTTTTCGATGCCTGCATTTTCTGTTCCCTTACATCATGGGCAATATATGCCACAAGTGAATAATGCTTCATTCATGTTTTCAGAAGCAACTTTTGAGGTCCTTCCTAGACTTTTCAAGATAAAATATGAAAGTGGTACTTTGGAAGAACTACTTTATGTTGATATGCCACGGGAGCAGGAAAACTCATCTGGTCAAATTGTCCTGGACTATGCAAAAGCGATCCAAGAAAGTGTTTTTGAGCAGCTTCGGGTTGTTCGTGATGGTCAACTTCGAATTGTTTTCACTCCCGACCTGAAGGTGATACATTATTTCTCAGCATTTGGGCTATTGGGTATGAACTATTCAACATTGAGATGTTGTGTTGCCTTTTGCAACAGATATGCTCTTGGGAATTTTGTGCAAGGCATCATGAAGAACTTATTCCTCGAAGATTGCTGATACCTCAGGTGAATGAGCAATTTATATGTACTTCTTTCAAGGGCTTTGTACAGTATGTCCACCTGAGAGAATGTTGTGGCCAGAATGGAGTTGAACTTTTTAAGAATAGGCATTACTAGATGCCTTGAGATGTTAAACTGCACATTTACTAGCTAGTGGCATATGATATGTTGCAATATGTGCCACCCCATGGAATGATGCGGAGATGTATTTGACACCACCTTCTTTTGGTAATGAACAACACGCCCTTATGTCAGTCCTTAATTTCTCAAAGTTCAACACTAGGGTGTGCATAACAGCTAACAAACTATAACAAAGTTACGAAGCCTTTCTTAATAGGAGGTTCAGCTATGTGGATCTTCTTTTGTTCACTGGTAGTACCCTCTTCAACTCCGGCTTTGCAGCTATACTACTTGGTTAATATCATTATACATGGGATATTCGTGGAACTGCATCCTCGTTGTCTACTTTTTGGCAGCTCACATCTGATAGGAGGATAACTATGTACTTTAAATCATGGCCACTCCGTACCTTTATCTGGTATCTGTAATTTACCAATAAATCAGGGAGCTTCCCAGATAAAATTGACCCTTTTAGATGACATAAGTAGCGTCATCATTACATCTATTGGATAGTTCAGTAATGGCCAGAAGACAAAAGGAAGGAATGTTTGAATGAAGACGAGGAGCAAAGTTCTTGAATGAATAGTCAATTTAGTGGTAATCCACATTCTCTCTAGTTGATCTTGATCTGCCCTTGAAGTTTATCACCATTGAAAATGATAAGCCCTGCCTCACAAGTGGTGCCCTGTGATCAGTTATTGTTTATTTAGTTGCCTGATTTACCTGTCAAATATCTAAATGGGATGGTGGTGGAAGTGGCTGTCTAGTAGAAGGCATTTCTGGAGATATTTCGTCAATCATCCATACTATACTTATTAATCAGTATGGGAAGTACGACATGTGGTGACTCTTCTGCTTATTTGGGAAGTTTCAGTGCATCTCCTGATCTCTATTTGGCTAATAATTCAAGGGTTCTTTACAACACATGCAGGTTAGTCAGTTAGGAGCTGCAGCTCAAAAGTACCAAGCAGCTACCCAAAATGCATCATCTAATTTATCTGTATCAGAGTTGCAGAATAATTGTAACATGTGAGTTTTCTCGTAATACTGGATTGAAGCACTTATCTCTTTCCTGAATCGGTAGTATCAGTGGACTTCTTTGCCTTTGTCTGACCGATGGAGGTCTTTTCTATAAATCTATGTACGTCTTTTCTATCTCAGTGAATGTGGCCCTTCCCACTTTTCTCTCTGTTTGAGAGAGAGAGAGAGAGAGAGAGAGAGGATGCTTGCCCCATCTAAAGCTTCCTCTGCAATAGATAGAGCTGAGTCCCATGTGTGCCTGTGTAGATGCAAACGCTAAAACATGCAGAGGATAAGAGGGACGGTGCAATTTCCCCATTTGTGTTACAATGCAGTACTCGCATGGCTGGATATATGGCTGTATGGCACTGTTTGCTGCTGATGTGCATCAACTTGATGATTAATTGTTCGGGTTTTGTTAGTGTTCTTTGTAACATGGAAATTGGGATGGAGTGAAATATAAGAATTGCATTACTGGAGTGGGAGAGGACTTTACTTTGGGATGATTGGGATCTCCTAATAAAGGTTAGGAAGAAGTTCATGCTCGTGGACTTTCTTTCATAAAATATGACTGATATGTTGAGGCTACTTTTGTGAATTACTTAGAACAAATTAATATACATTGCACGGCATGGAATATTCAGA
Organism: Lenwebbia sp. NSW1173648; assembly: GCA_029784005.1. Taxonomy (NCBI): domain Eukaryota; kingdom Viridiplantae; phylum Streptophyta; class Magnoliopsida; order Myrtales; family Myrtaceae; genus Lenwebbia; species Lenwebbia sp. NSW1173648. The sequence continues at coordinate 22,748,913 of JARCGZ010000009.1, read as the reverse complement.
TGCACATTCCGGTTTTTAGTTTGTTCTACCTGCCCAATGTGGTAGATTGCCTTGCTGATGGCTAATGGTTTTTCGTATTTATCCTTCAGGTTTCTTTCATCTGCTCGTCAATTGGCAAAAGCTCTCGAAGTGCCATTAGTAAATGATCTAGGATATACAAAAAGATATGTACGGTGTCTACAGGTAGTGCCTACTGGCTCCATGATCTATGCAGAAATTTTTGTGATATACTTTTAAGCGACATCCTCGTTTGTGGAACGTATGAAACAATTAGTTGGAGATTTATTTAGTTGGCCTTTTGCTTCACCTTTACCGTTGTCTGTTGGGTTCCTTTGACTTTAGCATCTCTGGTTTTTCCCTTTTACCATGTTTTTCTTTTCTTCAAGTAATCTTTGGTTGGATTTATTACTGCGTGGAAGCTTTGTTAGAACTTCGCGATTTCGACTCATTTATTTGTGTTGTTTTCCTGGATCTCTTTGCAGATATCTGAAGTAGTTAATAGCATGAAAGATTTAATTGATTACAGCAGGGAAACAAGAACAGGACCCATGGGTAAGCTTTTATGCAAGTTTATCGTCATCATGTTATATTCCTTACTTTTCTGGTCAAAGGGAAAAGAGCATCGTTGGTCATCTCCCCTTCTCCCAGATAGTTTCAGAAAACACATTTTTGACTTTTTGGTTCCACCTCAGAAAGCTTGGTCAAGTTCCCTCGCAGAACAAGTCCGCAATCTCGGGGTGACAATGTACCTCTACAGCCTGAGCAACAACACCAGCAGCAGCAAACAGCTGCTCAGCACACAAGCAGAGATCAAAATTCTGTCCAGGCCAGTGCAACACAAATTCCTACACACAGTGGTGGGGTCAGTGCAAATAACCCTGTAAACGCGGCTTCCTCTTCTGCATCTTCCAGCACAATTGTTGGCCTCCTACACCAGAATTCAATGAACTACAGAAAGCAAAGTCCTTTGGCTAATGTGGGTAGCCCTTACGGGGGTGCTGGTGGGGTCCAGAATCCCTCTCCCAGTTCCTCCTCTACAGCTCCTCTGGCACAACCGAACACATCCTCATTCCAACCACCTAAACCATCCCCACCCAACAATCCCATGCAAGGTCCCCATAATGGCCCGCCTGCTATTTCCAGCGAGGGTGATGTCAGTGATAACCAAAGCTGTGTCCAGAAGATCCTGCAAAACATGATATCAGGCCAACTCAATGGTTCAGGTGGTATGGTGGGCATTGGGTCTATGGGGAACGATATGAAACATGTTAACGGTCTTTCACCAAGTTGCTCTAATATGGGCCAGAATAGTACCGGGTACTTTGTCGGGAATGGGCCCACCAGCAGTAACCCTGGTTTTGGAAGTTCTGGGTACAGCACCATGGTTGGGGGGATGGGCCAGGGCCAGGGCCAGTCTGCAATGGTCAGTGGCCTCAGGAACGCGATGGCTAATGGTTCACTTATGAACGGACGGGTGGGAATGATGCCGATGGTCCGGGGACAAAGCATGAATCATCAACAGGACTTGAGTACTCAGCTTCTTAACGGGCTAGGAGCTGCTAATGCCTTTACCGATCTTCAGTTCGATGGGAAACCATCCCTTTGAACAGTGTGGACAAGCGATGAATGGGTTATTGGTAGCAGAGAACATCATTAGACATGGCACGAACCCATCAGCCCCTTAGGAGATCATATACCTGGTGAGATAGTTTTTAGGGGCTTCCTCCGCTTTCGACCTAATTCCAGAGAAACAGCAAAGTAGGAACATACAGCATACAGTGTTTTGAGTCTCATAATGTCGAATGTCTTGAAATTGCTCCAGTTTTTCCGTCTTTCTCCGTTACATAGCTTATACAGCTGACTGTCCGACTAACTGCTGCCGTTGACATGGTGAATTCGGTTCCGGGAGGTGTTACTATCTGGTGGATGTCCCGGAAGTGTGTACTTCCCTCGATTCACAGCCAAACTGAGAAACTGTTCACTGTACCCCATTTCATCACTCAATCTCTCTCTGCCTCTCCTCTCGCTGAATGTATAAACTTGTTGGGCCTTGAAGCAGTATCAATGTACAACCTTTTTTTTTCTGGGTCTCTGAAGTGATTTCATTATTGCCCGCTCTTTCTTGTTCTTTTAACTATGTTCTTGCCATGAAGCTCCAGCGTCTCTCATACTACTTTGGCTTGAGGTCGCAGTAAAACCAGGTTATCTCCAAATCCCAACCTTTTCCAACATGTCGTTTGGATGGCCAGATAACTAGGAAATGTCCTAACAAGAGAGTATGGGATTTGATGGACCTTTCGCAATAACGCTCATTGTCTGTCGGTCTGATTATATTACAGAGCAATGTCCGTGTTGTTGATGAGTACTTGTGTGTAACTCGAAATCGGTCTATGGCTTCAACGTGATCGAAGACAAAGAGATTGTATTAATTGGAAGAGCACAATGAAGCTGGTTCAGAATCGCTCTTCGACTCCGTTCTAGACATGATTGTTCGTATGGTTAGCGATTGTCGAGTCACTTTCCGGTCATTCAAAACTAAGCGTGTCGGGTTAATTTAGCATTGAGCACGAAAAGGGAGGGACGGTAACAGCTCTGTGGCTGAAGAAACGGCAGATGTTAATTAAAGCACATATCTTGTCAAGTAAGATCTCCCTTCTTCACCCACAAAGAAACAGTAGATTTCAAATGGCAGTATTTTCATGTACAGTAATATCTGAGAATCATGAGAATGGGTCTTCTAAACACATCAAGTAATGTAAGAGTGATTGTTTTGAGAGGCTCTCAATTCACAGATCAAGGTACTTCTCAATGGTGGCAGATAAGGTGGACTTGGGGACGGCCCCGATCACGCTCTCCTTCTTCTCGCCGCTCTTGAAGAAGAGGACAGTCGGGATGCTCCGGATCCCATACTGCGTGGCGATGGTAGGGCAGTCGTCGGTGTTGAGCTTGTAGCAGGCAATCTTGCCGGCGTACTCCTTGGCCAGCTCGTCGATGACCGGGGCTATCATCCTGCAGGGTCCGCACCATGGCGCCCAGAACTCCACCAGGACGGGGTTCTCGCTGCCGATAACCAGGTTGTCCCAGCTCGAGTCGGTCACCACTCGTACTGCACAAACATCGAGTCAAGCAAGCACTTTGCATATTATCTGTTGCAGCAATTTATCCTTCCCCGTTTCAGGAAATACTTCCAAGTATCTAAGTTAGCTCACACCCATATATATCACATTGGCACGAAAGAGGAGTGCCGACACATATTCACCATGAGCTAGAAGCTGACCTTCGTCTAGTGCGTCACGAGCCTTGCAGATTACGCTAGACTTCCTCTGGCGCCTAACGCGCCTAACGCCGAGAGGAGGAGGAGGAGGAGGAGGAGGACGGGAAGAAGACGACAGCGAGAAGTTGAGAGTGGACTTATTCAGCATCAACCCTCCTCTTCGTGTCGGCAAATTTAGCATCCCTTTGCAAGCGAATGCCATCGGGCGGTCGCAACACTGCAAGAGTCTACCTCTCGTCGTGCTCATCATCTGTACACTCTGCTCCATTCCCTTCCCCTCTCTCTCTCTCTCCAAATGAACTGTGAGATGTTTCCTTCTTTTGACTGAGCTGATTCCTATGAAGTCATTTGGGAGTTCTTTTATTCTGTTTTTTTGCGTTTGTTCCCCTGTGCTCTCGGGGATGAAGGAGAAGGAGAAGTAGAAGAGCCTGTGAATGGATAGATACTTGCGGGGGATCGTGAGGTCGTGAAGGCGTTCGGGTGCATGTGGATGGTAATAACTAGAGACTGAGCGAGCTTTGAGGGTTGGGCTGAAGAAAAGGAGGAGGAAGCAGCAGCAGCACAAAAACAGTGGATAGGAGCAAACGACTATCTCCTTTGTCTTCTCCTTCACTTGTAAATTCATGCATAGCTACAGATGATCATAGCCCTGGAAGCTGCTGGGCCTATCTAGGCCCTTTTGGCCTGAAGGTTTTTTTTTTTTTTTTTTTTGTCAAAGTGATTTTATCTTATCGAGAGATGCATTTGGTTCAGTTTTTCCAAAGGACTTTAACCTTTCGAAATAATATTTGTTTTTCGTGAAAACCCTTTAGCCTAAAGTTCTTTGCGTTTTCTCAAAGGCTTTTTCCAAAAACCGAACCAAATGCAATCCGAGTCCAATTGATTTTGAGTAGAAAGCTTAATTGAAGTTCTCTTTTAATCAAGGGCGACTTCGGCAAAACATCTATGTAGCTCGTTACTGGGCTGGCCTGCCCAGATCCGCCCATTGATCAAGGTTCCAGTGTTGCTCACACCTAATTGGCATCTCTATGGCGCATTGCTGAATGATGCCCTCGTGTAGCCGTTCAAGATTTTTCCGTCATGAATGCATTGAGGTGAACTTCGTAACGCCGAGAGAAGCATGAGGGATGCGGGAAGGAAGTACAACCGGATCGCGGGAATGTTGTTGGACGGTTTGTACTAGGAAACCATTGGCGAAAGGACGTCAGGTGGAAGATGTCCAAAGGTGGGGGTTTGGCCACCCGTGCATAAATTGGTCGAGAGATTATGCCACTCTTCATATGATGTGACATGGCAAAATTAGTTGCTATGCTGAGTCGAAACGCATTCCTCACTCGGGGATGGCGAGATGTCCCAATTAACTGGGGACGTGGAACTATCAATCACAATGAGGTGTTTCACGGCATAAATCATGAAAAATGATTCTAAGAAATAAAGGTTTGACCTGGTAAATCGGTTCGTCAGTCGCCGCGAGGTTCATGACCGAGTCCAGACCGTAATCCATTGCATAATAAAAATAATTACTCAAATGGTTAAGAAATGTGGAAAGCTTTTCTTTTTGTTGACACAGTTCGTATTTCACCACCGGTGGCACAACACACAACCAAAGGAGCATACACGAATGCCAATTTGTTCATCTATGGAAGTCATTGATTGCGTAGATTTTTTGTGAGAAAACGCAACGTACAGATTCTTATAATCATTCTAATTAAGGGTATTTGTGTCACAATGGACAAATTTAGGGTTCTTGGTAAAAAAAAAGAGAGAAGAAAATGGGGTATTCATAGAAAAAAGTACCAAAAAAATCATAAACTTATTGCATTTGTATCAATTCAGTCTTAAACATTTTAATTAGACCAATTTGATCCTAAACCTTTTTGCATTGGTACCAATTCAAATCGCTCACGTGTCACGTAAGATTGTCGATGCTGACGTGGATATTTTTCAATAATATTTTTTATTTTAATAAAAAAACATTTTTTAATTATTTTTGTCTTCTTCTTCTGCTTTCTTAAACTTTGACGAAGACGCACCATCTCCTTCGTCAACAAGTCGTCGTCCTCTTCTTCCTTAAACTTTAGTTGGTCCCTGGAGAGGGTCGGCCAGCCCTCGCCGGCCGCTGGCTCGCCCACCTCGCCGGCCGCGCGCGAGGACGTCCTTAGCTATTCAGAGGAGTAGGCCATTGCACGAATGCTGAATACACACGCCATTCTTGTCTTCGATAAAATTAGCCAGATTAGGGTCAGTGTCAGAGTCGGGACTAGAACCAATTAGGGCTTTCTTTTGTGGGTCTCAAGAAACGAACAGGAGGTAGAAGCTAAGAGGAGTCAAGGAAGGCGCGGCGACGAGAGTAATTCGAGACGAAGTCGGGGTCGGAGATGAGGTGGCGCCACCGCCTGCAGACGAGCTTGCACCTCAGCAGGGTCTTCAGGGGGAGGCGAACCAGGATGCGGGCCAGCACGTCGTCCACCTCTCCGATCCCCGGCTTGATGGACGATTGATGCCGTTCCGGCCTGAACTTGACCGGGCCACATGGTTTTTTGCACAGAGGTGACTGGAGAGAGAGAGAGAGGGAAAGGGGTAGAGACAGGGTCGAGTATAACGAAGTGAAGAAGAAGAAGACGACGACTTGTTGACGAAGCAGATGGTGCGTCTTCGTCAAAGTTTAAGAAAAAAAAAAACTAAAAAAAGAGAAAAAAAATAATTACAAACTAACTTTTTATAATAAAAAAATATTATTAAAAAATATTAACGTCATGTCGATCATCCTACATGACACGCAGATGAGTCAAAATTGACTGGATGGACTGAATGAGCACCAATACAAAAAAGGTTTATGACTAAATTGGTATAATTGAAAGATTTATGACTGAATTGATTCCAATGCAATAGATTTAAGAGTTTTTTAATACTTTTCCCGGTATTTGTATCACATGGGACATGATTTGAGAATTTTTGTGGTATTTGTCTACTTATAAAAGCTTGTAAGTACTTCCGAAAAACTCACACCTCAAGCCTTGAGTATGAGAAATCGTACAAAACCAAACGGGGCAAAGGATAAGATTTCAAATTGTAAAATAAACGTTTCAAACAATATAAAATTAGAGGATGCAGACAACATAATCCAAAAGGCAAAGTTTTTAGCAAAGTTTTTAAATAAGGGTACGAAGTGCTTTCATTTTATTAAATAAGAGTATGAAACGAATTTTATTTCAAATAAAAGTATGAAGTGGCCATGACTATTTCAAATAAGGGCCTGACCTTGCCGGCCGACTAAATATTTCAGCCAGTCAAGGGCATTTTCGTTCAAAGATAATTTAACATAAATTTATGTTAAATTAGATTAAAAGTTTGAAAAAGCTTAAATTTTTTAAAAAAGAAAAAAAAAAGAAAATATATGGGAGTGGCTTACTGGCCCTCTCGTTTGATCGGGAGGTTCGCTGGCGACCCATCGACCTGATACGAAGAGAAAAGTCTATTTATTTTATTTAATTATTCAGTTAAACTTAAATCAATGATTCGTTATTGGAACAGATAGCAACAATCATTTCATCCGACATGCGTAGTTTTGATTTTCCAATGGATTTACATCTTTCATTAATGGCCATCGCCGACGCCCCACCGGTGATGGGGCGACGGCCATAGGCAGAGGCTTGGGATTTTTCTGTGTGTGTGTGTGTGTGTGTTTTTTTTTTTTTTTTATAGCTATTTTTTTTTTTTTGAGTTCATGTTTTTTTATGTAAAAAATTTGGATTTTTTAATTGGCCAAGGTAAAAAGGAAAGAAAAAGAAAGAAAAAAAAGAGAGTAAAGAGCGAAAATGCTCTTAACCAGATAGACATTTTTTTGAGACTACCCAATGAGGATACATAGATAATAAGGTTCAAGGACTAAGTTGTTCTAGTTGAGGAGGAGAGGCATTCTATAATGTAGATGGGCCTGCCCGTCTTTCTTCTCCTTTGTGCGTTCAACAAACCCACTTCTGAGAATGCATATCTATGTTATTTTTCCCTCCTTGATTACCCATTAAAACCACTAACAGATGCTTTTTTCCACTGAGAAATGCCCCTTAAAGTTCAGAAATTGGGGACTACTGGAGACTTCTGATAATACCATTACAACATCTCTTGCATAGATTGTGGTTTGGCTATAAGTGAACCATGGATATCAGTTGTAGTTGGAGGCAAATGAGGGGCATGGGAGAGGTACGAGGGTACGAGGGTCGGGCAACCAAGGCATCTCAAGTCTTCACTCATTGACACATGTTTTCCTTGCTCCGGGCCAAAGATAGAAATGATCTAGTCCTCAACTCGAGGATTGGATTCCCAAACTCATTTGATCCATTCATGCGTTTGGGGCACATTTAATAAATTTACCCTCTGTTAGTCTCCGTTAAATTGGGTTAATACCACGAAAATCCTTAACCTAATACATTTGTGACAAATAGAAGGTAAAAACCCCAAACCGGTACACTTGTCAACTGTCATGTGTCATCTAACTCAGCAAATTGATGGTAAAATTTAACGAAAACTAAAGGAGAGTAAATTTATCACAAGTATACCAGTTTGAAGTTTTTGGTGGTAAAAAAAATAGTTGTCACAGATGTACCAATTTGGAGTTTTTTTGTAGAATTAACCCTAAATTATATGCACCGTAACATGTATTCTTTTTTATTTTAGCCCAACCGATGCTCGATAGGGCCAAGACGGAATCAAAAGGGGTTTCAATAAATTACCTGGTGACCGCAGCCAAAAGCCATGTCCTTTGGATTAGTAAAACAAATTCGACAAACCTATAAAAGACGAAGAGAAAACCAACGACCTTCATATGTGGTTATTTCAAACCCTTATTTGAAATAAAGTCTAATTCAAACCCTTATTTAATTTATCGAGAAGTTTAGTGGCTTCTTCTCCTTTTTCATCAAGACTGAGTGAACTTCTTAAAAAAAATAAGGCATTTTAGGTCTTTATTTGATTTTTTTTTTTAAGGTTTTATGATGTGTTTCTCTTAGATTTTCATAATCTTTTATTATGGTTATAAATTATCTTGATCAATGGACTTCAGACGAACTTTGCTCATTAGGGTACGAACAAGTAGCTCGGCATACCGACACAGAGAGAGAGAGACCCAACAAAGCAAAACTGAGGAACCCGGGAAAAAAGAGAGCTTGCCCTGAAGGCCGACGGCTTTTTGGTTACACGAAAGCAGTTCAATTGGGTAAGACACAAGGAAATAGTGAAGAAAACTTGCAGCTTTGTGGCGAGACTTGACACGGGAGGCATGAAAAAATGGCTTCTTCAAGCCACAAAAACCAAAGAAGCGACTTCAACAATGGCAACACCTTCTTCGATGTCTATGGACCTGAGGTACTCTCTCTCTCTCTCTATCTGGGTTTCGGTCTAATCTGTTCTTCTTCTTTTTTTTTTTTGGGGGGGGGGGGGGGTGGGCAAGAAGCAACTTTTTTTTTGTTTGTTTGCCAGAAAGTAGTATAATGGACCGAAGATCTTACGTTTCGATTAGAATAGCATTAGAAGACAATTAGTCGTGTTTAAAGAGGTGGAATCTTCACTAGTTCTATGCGGTTCAAAGGGGGGAAGGGTTTGGATATACCTATTGGGATTGACCCAACTTTTGCAGGCTAAAGCAGAAGTTGTCTTGAAGACTCCTGAAGCTAATTCAACCCTGAATTTGCAAGTAATTTCCTTCTTTTCTCCTGTTCATTCTTTTTGGTGCTACTACGATATGTAGACATGTGAGCTTTTTGGCGAAACAGGACATACAAGGACTTGTTACCTGGGTTCTTGCTGAAGGATTTATGCCATCATGGGTTTTCATTAAAGTAAATAACTTCTCATTTCTTTCCCTCCAACTGCTCCTTTGAATATTTGATGATTTGGTATCTGCATTTTGCATAATGTTTTTGTTGATGTCAACTAAGGTAATGCGGTGATCGACTACGTGGCAAAGATAAAAGAAACAGATAATGCAGTGCATCGCTGCATCTTTGAGATGACTGCTAGATGGAGAGTTAGTTCATGTTTATAGTGGAATGGTGTTAACTCTGCATGAAGTATAAGGTCTTTGGTTGATATAGTTTGATGCTCGTGAATGGCGCAGTTATAATAATGTTTTCTGTTGCTTTCTGCAAGCTATCGTTATATTTGGGTTACCATTCAACTGTAGCTTTTATGAGAATCATGTCTGTTCTACATGCGTGGATATTTACTTTTAAATAGCCTCTCTCTATACCGATTGTCTGTTGTCTACTGTACCAGTCTTTTGGTGTTTGATTCATGGTGCTCTAGCTTGCTAGTGGTTCGTTCTACTTCATGGATGGTAATTTGTTAGATTAAACTTAAGCAGTCCTACTCTTATTTGTTTATACAACATACAAATATTAAGGCAGCAAACTGTATTGGGAAGTGAATTGCTACTTCCGATTTTCAAAGGAAACCACAGTCCTAGAATAGATAATGTATGTGCTGTTATCGTGCTTGTTCCCATATTCTTCGTCAAGTACTATTTGTGCTCTCAGTATTTATCAGTACTTTTTGTGCAATTCGCAGAATAAGCCCCTTATTCCAAAAGTGGTCATGCTTTATATCCCAGGACTGGATGCTGCACTGTATATGTCAAACTCCAAATTACTTGCTGGGCTTAAACAATGTTGTGGCAATCCAAGGGCAGTTATGGCTCTAAGGTTGTCCAAACTTTCTTCCTTCTCTTGTCTTTGATATATTTGTCTCGGTGTGTTTTTGCATGCTAAATGCATCAAATGCTCAATCCTCATGGGATTTGGTGTTTATTCCATGCTAGTTGTGTATCAGATGGGATGCAGACCATAGATGCACTTCTGACATGCAAGCTAAAGAGAAAAAGAAGTCAAAGTGATTTGGCAGAAACCCCTAATCAGATATTTGGAAAAGGTTTGTTGCGATCTCATGGCAGTTCTTTGGCATAGAAAATTATTTCATTTTGGCTTACATGTAAACTACGCGGCAATTTTTCTCTCAATTTTTTCTATGACATGGTACTAGATTCCCTTCCGTGGGAATGACAGTCAGCAGCTGCAGAGAACAAACGAAATGCTGTCAAAACAGTTTATGGACTGACCAATTAAGAGCCGAACCAAAATAATGCTGCTTTTGGGACGTTGTTGCTTACATGAAGAGAAAAAACTAATCACATGAACAATATGACAGCATATTATCATTTGTTGGGATGCAAATATTTTCTTAGATTTGAAGATAAGGGAAAAGTGAAAGAAAGATTATACAGTTGCAACATGAAAAATTATTGGTAATTAAGGGAGACCTATTTGGATCTTCCCAGAGACGGATTGTTGATGATTGGTACAATCACAGCTGTATCTGTATACATAATCTGGCAACAATCAGTTTTGTGATGATATAACAGTGGTGACATCATTGCCACCAGATCAAATTTCTGATTGCATGTGTTTAATTATTTTGGGCTGTTCTCATGGTTAACTATGCTGTCATACTTATCTTTCAATTAATAAAGGAGCAATGTTGTTGCCACAGATCTATCAACTTCGGAAATCCTGAAAAATATACCATTTCCCCTCTCATATTACACACTCACGGACAAAGAAATGGAAGACAATGGTTACTGTCTCAGCCGACCAGGTAAATAGAAATCCCTCATTAATCAGATTTGGTTTGAAAGCTTTAGCTTACAATTCTTCCCAAGTAGCTGCTTATGAAGCATTGATGTTGCAGGATTTGTTTCTACTCTTCCTGCTCCTTCAGGATCTTGTCCCTATGAATTGTTGGCTCTTGATTGTGAGATGGTATGGAACATCTATGACTGATCTTAAAGCGTACGTTATATTTAATTGTCGAAGAATGGCTTACTTGTTCTTTGGTTCTTTTTCTTTTAATTGGTTCTGAGTGTGGCTGTCAAATGGGTGGGTGGAGTCGAGTTTGGGTTGGGTCGAAAACGGTCCAACCCAATTCAACCCATTTAACTCGTTTTGACCCATTTATATGCAATAAAAATATAGTGACCCATACCCGACCCGACCCACATTACTAAAACATAGAGATATTGAAAAACAAGAACTTTTATGCTATGCGTGTATTGTGCGAGATAAAATTTTTAGTAGTTTTATAAGGTTCCAAATAAGATTTTCGACTTGTTTGCGACTTTTTCTTTATTGCAAAATTTTCGAGTTTCACAATGAAGTATCCGATATCTCTTAAAATTAATAAGTTTGACATGTAAAATCATATACTAAGTTTCACGATTTTCTATTTACTTTTATTCAATTTTGGAAAAAATGAAGATCATAGGTAGAAGATAAAACTAGAAAATAAGTTACCCCACCTGAAAACCCCTAACTTGAACCTGAAGATAAGTGAATATGGACTGCAGGTGGGTTGGGCTTTAGACCCATTAAAAACCCACATTGTATTGTACTGTATTACTCAAACCCATATCAACCCATTTAGCAAAATTTAGCTAATTCATATATGACCAACGAATCATATATGGGTTAATAATGGGTCTTCAACCCATTTTGACACCTCTAATTTTGAGGTTCACATAGATATGGTCCTAATGGTTCCTGGATGATTGATGAGAGTATAGGAAGTTGTAAATGGGAAATAGCCCATGATCATCCTTTTTATTTTCAAATTTGTGCTTTCTCAATGAGCAACTTGCTGTTGTTGACCTGTTGAAGAGTAGAAGCCTGGTGTAAATTACAAGTTAATTTCTTGTCATTCAAGCATAATTTCAGAATACACAGGTTTCCAAGATGGGCTTGTTGGTTGCTAAATCCTTGTTAATTTTCTGTTATTTCAGTGCATTACAGGCGAGGGTTTTGAACTCACCAGAATTACCCTCGTTGATGTGAAAGGAGAGGTATTCGTATAATCTCACTTGTCATCTAGTTTTTTTCAAAGAAATATGTCCTCATAATTTCATTTTCCTTTTTTCTCTTTGTTTTTCACTCTTTTGGTTCTTGGGGCTTGAGAAAGTGGAGGGAGTGCTGGTGGTTGAGGAAGGAGGGAATTTTTAGTAGTTCTTAAGTAAGAGAGATTTGAAAATGGTATTTTATTTCCATCTAAGTTATTAGTTGCAATGCTGAACTTATTTTGTTTCGAGAGTGGTTTGAGTTAGGCAGTGGGTGCTATATTGAGAGATAGTACAAAAGTTTCAGGTTTTTGTGCTGAGGAAAACAGTTAACCCACTAGTCTCTACTCGTTGAAGTTTGAACTGGTTAATTGATTCATTATGGATGGATTTTGCAGCATAGTGATATTACCAACGAACTATGTGTGAACCCTGTCTTAGTAACTAACTTGGCAGCTGGCACTGAGATTATTCGCCCTTTCTTGCATTATTTAATATATTGAGTTATCATTTTCATGAGTTTGAATTGAATTGCAAATTTATTAGGTCTTTCTTGTGACTTTTCATAGGTGGTTTTGGATAAACTTGTCAAACCCACAAATCACATAGTTGATTACAACACTAGGTATGGTTTCTGATATGCTTTTGTTTACTTCTCTTACATCATTTGGCTTGCTATTCTGGTGGGTTAAGTTGATGTACGTAAGTATTGGGAATTTCAGCAATAGCTTCTCAATTGATGCATGTATGGGCTGATCTTTATGACTGAGCTAATGCACGTTTTGGCTCGAGTAGCTCAACCCTTGAGAAAACTCTTCATTCACATATTTTCGTGTATCAATTGTGTATATGCAATAGTCATCTATTTTGGTGGGCCACTGGGGGCAGTTGTATGGCGGGGCTCCTTTGGGGTTGTGAAGTTCTATTAGCCATTGACTATATAATAAAGCACATATTTTTCCTTAAACTGAGTGAATTGCTGTCTCAGTTTGCAAATACTGCAAAACTGGTTTAAGATGTTGATACGAAGAATATGTGTATTACTGTCCAATTCCCCTAGTAGTCTGTTGTTATTATCAATTGACCATATTAAGTTCTGTAAAGCTTAAGATCCAATTTTTTATCACGGCAAATGTTCTCTCTCTCTCTCTCTCTCTAGTCCACTTATGTGAGCCGAACCATTTCCTTTGACTCTTAAAAAGAAATGTCTCCATCTAAGGACCATTGATCTTTCTTGTGGTTGAGCTTCGCATTTTACCTTTTTCAGCAGTACTTGATGTGGCAATTTTCTAAATAGTCTGTCTCTGTCAAGTAAATATCTTACGGGAAAATCATAGAAACAGGTATATATATCTATATTAGAAAAGAGTTCTTTATTCTTCACCCCTTATTTCCTTGGGCCAAGCAGATTTTCTATTGCATGTGTTGGATTCAAGATGTAAAATGCCGGTATCCTCTATGTGTGCACACTCTTCTGGGTAGTTGGTTGTTAGAACGAAATGCCTGAGGTGGAGATCTGGACATGAATGATGTAACTATATGTGACGTTCTTTCTCTTCTACCAATTTGTAGGATTAAAATCTAATGAGTGAGTGTGATGATTATGTTGTGGGAACTTATCTTCTTGCGGACTTTAATGTACATTGGTTAGGATTTCTTATCATTGTAGTCCCTCTAGCTATGAATTTGCAAGTGAGAATATTCTTCATGGAAATGTGACCGCTATTGTGAAACTTTTATTGTTCTTGCCAACTATATTTTCTAATGTCCTATAGTAATTACATTTCTTTATCACCTTTTGGTCACCCCGAAAAATCCTATCTCTAACTATGATTATGTGACCGAGTATACCGTGGTTAAAATATGACTATTTTTTGTGACCATGTATCCAGGTATAGTGGAATCACCTTTGAGATGCTGGATGGTGTTACAACAAGTCTTGAGGATGTTCAAGTGAGTCGTGTATATGTGACAATGCAGGCCTACGTGCGTTTCTGTGCGCCTGCATCTGCATGCTTTTTTTTTTTTTTTTAATGTAGCATCGTTCTTTTTTTGTGCTTCCTCCTCTTACTGATGTTTCCTTGTCTCCCAATTTTTTGGTACCCTTGTTCAGAGAGATTTCCTTAAGCTGGTTTACCAGGAGACTGTTCTAATCGGGCATTCATTGGAGAACGACTTGTTGGCATTGAAGGTTTCTCATAATTTGGTAATTGACACAGCAGTATTGTACAAGCACCGTGGAGGGTCTTACAAGCCTGCTCTCCGTGTGCTTGCCAAAAGATTTCTGTCCAGATACATACAACAGTCAGAAAGTGGACATGACAGTGTCGAAGATGCAAGAGCTACTATGGAATTAGCATTGCTAAAGATTAGACATGGCAAGTGATGCATGGATGTTGCATTTGGATAAAGCCCTGTTGTCTGTGTTTAATAATTGTTTAAACTTATATGTTGATTTTGCTTGTTTATTCCTATATAATGCAGGACCTGATTTCGGAGCTCCTCCATCATTTATTCGGAAGAAGGTTCTTACAGTTTTAAGTGAGTGTGGGAAAAATTCCTCTTTCATTGATGAGATATCGACAGTTAAGAGATATGCTGCTGGATCGTCCCATGTGTTACCAGTGTCTTCTGATGATGATGCTCTTTTAAAGGCCACAAAGGAGGTAGATGTTTAAGAGTCACTGAGTTTGCTTTTCCTCTCTAGTCCCACAATTTTTATAAGCCTTTTCCTTTGTAATTTGTCAGGTGAAAAGTGAACGAGCCCACTTTGTTTGGGCTCATTTCACAGAACTATATTCCTATTTTGAGAAACAAGCAGAGGAGTCTGATAGTTTAAATAGAAGATTGGCAGAGTTGATGTCCTTGCTAACATGCAAGAAGAATTCCGAGAAAAGGAGCGGGGCCAAATGTAGGATCGCGCCTGAATTAGAGGAAATTCTTGTACGTATTAATACTAGAGTCCGCAGCCTGTATGACGCTTTACCCACCAATGCCATGCTTATCATTTGTACTGGTCATGGGGACACAGCTATCGTTCGTAGGTAAGTAGACTCACCTCTTTTTTAATTGTTCCTTGTTGTTAACGTTAGTGAATTTGCTATCTAAGCTTCCGAATAAGGCCAGGGATAGTAAAATTGTGTTTTACCACCACTTGAGTTAGTTGTATCAATAATATCTATAAGTTTTTAGTACCAAGGGCAGTTTGTTATTTTCATGATTGTGTTCTTGGGCTGGTCATATCATCTCTTCAGCGTTCAACTCTGGCGTGCATCAGATTCAACATGAAAATGGAAGAAGTCCTATAACAATTGTCTTAAATCTCTCTAAGATTATAACATGGCGGATTGAAAATTGCTCCTGTTGTTTTACCTTTGGGACCAAATTTAGCTCCTGGTTTAAGACTCAGTCTTAGGAATAGCAACATTGGAAAGGTAGAATGGCCGTAAGGGACTAGGCCGAAGTCATTGGCACCCAATGCTAAGCATGAAAACTCATTTGGTTTACAAGAGTGTTGTATTAGGTTATGCATGGCAAATTTGTGGATGTCCCGAATTGAGGAATCGGAATGTAGGCTTGCTCAATTTGATTAGCTTCATTTTGCTATTCTGTTGCATTACATTTCAGAATTTATGCCCACTATTTTATAAGCACTTTTTCCTGCTTTGATTAAGATTGAGGAAGATGCTCGCGGAGCGGAGTGAAACCACAATAGGTCGTGAGAAGATTGTGAAGATTTTGGAAGAGCTTCAGGCCCAAGCTGAAGTAGCTCTATGTTTTGTGGGAGTGAAGCATTGACTTTTGATTGGAGGTCCATTGGCAATTTCTTTTTTCCCCGTCTGGCCAATTGATTTTCGGAATTGTAGCTTCTTTTGTAAATTTGTTTATGCTTTGTTTGCTCAGATGTTGTAGATCCGTGTTTAATTAAACTTTCATTTCGAAAATCTAGTTGGCATTATTTCTGCGAAAAAAGGAAATGTCAGCATCTTTAGTTTCGGGACTAGAGCGCGTTGATTCTTTTTCCCGGTATCGCTTGGTTAGAAAAGAAAGAGCAAGTCAATAAGAGACGTTTCTCCAGTTTTCGAAAGTTATATTTTTTTTGAACTGCTTCTATAGTTTCTCCTGCTGCAACCCGAGTGTTTCCCTCTTAAGTCGGATCTGGAAGGTCATGGTTTCGAGACGACAGAACGACAGACAACTATGTCGACTTCTTTTCTGGTTAATTAATCGGGATCTTTTAGTTCTCTGGTCTGTGGCCATAAGGGAGGAGGGTACCCATGTTCTGAGATTAGTTTGGCGATGCGGGTGCCTCCGGTTCTTGGTCGTTAAGGTCTTATGTGGTGTTGTTGCAGAGAATTTTCACGTTTCGTGAAATCATGTTTACGTTTCGTAAAGGAATTGTATTGCAGTTTTAAGTACCCATTGTCCAAATTCCAAAATTGCAGAAATTGAAGATGTGCCCAGAAGCTGGTTCTGCATGTCCAAATTCAGAAAATTTACAGTGCCATTGGTCTTATCTTGCTTGCCAAACTCTTCCTCTTGTGAATGTGTCTGGTTTCATTTACATCATATGCATGCTCTAGTGGAGCAAAAGAAGTAAATGCTCTCTCTGTTCCACCTAACCCCACTTCAGAACTTGGAGATACTTGATCAAAAATCGAAAGGAATCACTATAATTATAGCAGCATCTTACGTCGACCAATATTATCTCAATATGAATATTTTCTTCTCTTAAAAAAAAAAAACGAGTTTAGGTTTTTAGTTCAAATTCATCTCCTAATTGGTTCCCAAACAATGAATCTGACCCCATAAGAATATTCTGCAAAATTGGAAAAAAGTCAACTTTTGAAACTCATCACCCACCCATTGCCCAGAATGGAATGTGTACAGTCAACATGACTCATCACTGGAATCTCTCTTCAACGATCTTACACTGGTGAGAAATGATTAACAAAAGTGAAACCTTAAATCCACAACTCGCCCTCAAGTAATTTATGTGGGTAATCCTTTTTCTTCTGGGAAATTTGCCACATGAGTTCCACATTCTTGATTCGTGGACCGATCGTCGATTCGATATTCTGAACTTCAACGATGCGATGACTTTCTCACCGACATGGAACTTTTTTATTGTGGATAAAGTGATATTTTCAGGCCCAAAACTAGTTTCTTTGTGTCTAAATGGGAGTTTTTGGAGTGGAAAAAAGAAAAATGGTGAGAGGGATTGCAAAGTATGGGACTGTGAAGCACATGATAACGACATTCGAGACACACAGAGAGAGATTAATTCAATGAAGTAGTCACTTTACTGAAACATAATCTTGAATTTTGTGGAGGTTGAGATAATGATATGACATCAACAAAAATAAGATGTAACATACATTCTGATAATGGATTTAAGAACTAGTAGGTACGGTGTCACGCAAACGAGGCACGTCATATATGATAACCGTCTCAAACTTCGGTTTTACTTGGTCGAAAGCGACATTGTCTGAGACAATGTACCGCAAACTTAGCTAGATCTCACAAGCAATTTAAACTAATCGAATTGATTATTCGGTTAAACTTGGGATCAGCTATCATTAGCCGACGGCGGCGTGGTGGCACAGTATGCATATTTACCTACTTTGATTTAGCATGCCAATGTTGACCCCTCATCACGATAATCAGCTGGAAAATAAATTACTAGGAGATGAAAACGTCTCGTGTTAGCCAAGTTTAGATGTCGTAATCTTGTATATTTATCGATAGCGCAGAATGTTAAATAGCGATCATATCTTTACAAGCGATCTTGTGACTAACTAATGTACATATCCATTTTCAAATTACTATCACTAAGGATGGCTCGTAGGAGTTATCCATCATAAGCTCGTTTCAGGAAAAGGTTTTCTTTCGCTATTCCTTATGCAAAACCTTGAGTTTGTAAAGCTTACCAATGCGTTCACTCGTTGACGAAAATAAACGAAAAGCTTAAACTGCCTTAACCTGATTGACAATGTAAATTGGCAATTTGTACTTATCACAATAAAGGATCGGATTATCCGTCGAAGACGAGCTTATTAAGATACAGAATAAGGTATAATCCAAATGGAGAGACCTTGATATCGAACCTTAGAGGCCAATCATCATGAGGAGCTTGTTTAAAATCATAGAGCTCGGAGGACAATAATATTTGATCGGTCTCATGTGTATAGAAATCTTCCTTAACCATTTGCTCTCTCGCCTTACGACGTATACGAGTCAAGTTACTCATGAATCACGGCTTTTCAAACTCGGCTCGGTTCTTTTCGAGTTCGAGTATCTTTTATATCGTACCAAGAGAAGCATGAGATGGAAAATATTTCGACATGAATAGCTCGCGACCTTAGTCAAGTTGTTGCAAGGTTTTAAGTTTCTTTTGCTCTTTCAATGATCGATCCCAAAATACATAGAGGGAATTCATTTTTTATACAATCGAGCCGAGTCAGGATGAGCTCAAGCTTACAAACCCCTTTGGTGAATCGACAAGGTTCAAATGCAAATTGAATCGAGACAGGCATCAAGCCCTAGACACATAAACAATTAAGCCTATCATGAGTGACAATCGTGTCGACTCACTTCAACTCGATCACACGCCGAGAGGAGGTTTCAATACATAAAAAAAGTAAATTTCGAGTAGCTCGATAATATATGGAGCTTCCAGATTAGTTGAGTGGACGATCATTCAACGCTCTCAAAAAGATCCCTTCTTCTATCATGGGAGATCATCGTGAGAGAAAGGATCGCCACACGAGCAGCAAACCCTAGAGGGTAGCTGAACTGTCACCATCTCAAGGCACTAACCCGTCTTCTGCAACATCATATTGGAGAAGATGGCCAAGAAACGAGAGGTCACTTTCAGAGCTGCAATGGGGACACAAAACTAGGACACATCAGAGACATAACCTAATAGAGGATATTGATTTACTAACTCAGAAATTCCAACTAACTGTACTTCTCACCTTGCGAAATCAAAAATTATTTTAGTCAGAACATATTCGCGTTAGTTTCAAATCCGCATGAGGGATACAAGAAAGCTGTCCCAACAAGGCAGATTCTTGTGGGTCACTTCACCCATGGTGTTGGATCACACGTCATCACTAAATTCTTGCAGCTGCAGAATCTGTAGTCATTGGCTGTCTTGGAATTGGTGATTACCTTCCACGGCTGCTAATTGGCAAGAAAAAAGCTATGTGAATTGTATACGTATAGCTCATTAGGTATAACTCAGCAACAGTAGGAATTTTCATGCTGGCTATGGCGTGGGGGACTATATTCAGATGATTCTTGGTGTGAATATCGGAAGAGGGGACACAGAAAACTAGGTTAATTTTGTAGATGAATAAAGATAGAAACCCAGTGCAATTTCTATGCGCCATAAAACTGCGTTGCACGCGCAAGAGCATGACTTGAACACGAAACGACACGAGATAATATCATCATAGCCAAAAGCCGATTCTAACACACCACGAACACGATGATTTCGGAAGCCGATAGCAACACTTCGATACGTTCTAATGAGTTCTCCATTTCATCTACATTCGATAAAATATGATGGTAGCATAATTCTTTGGTAATGGACATGACAACGCGACACGGATTGCGACCCTTAACATAACTTGAAACCCATACAGAGAATCGGCTAGCCATATCTCTTCACTCCTTAGAAACTCTGCACCTTTTTTGGGACGTGGCCTAAGAATCATATTCTTGAGTATTTAATGGAGCCAGCACGATATCAACCACCATGCAACAAAACGCATTGAATGATGATAGGAAAAGGGGTAAGTTTTCAAAAGGTGGAGCTCACATAGCTAGCCAAGAATGGAGGTAATTTGTGGTTTTGGGGGTGTGTATGGAGATGGGACATAGGAGTAGTCAAACTGGTTTGTTAAGGATCTTTTAGATATGTTGAGGTCGAACGAGGATGTGCTTGTGCGTGGTTAGGACGAGGAAGTGGAGGTGTTTCTTAAGAAGGTGGTAAAAGAAAGGTGGTATTATAGTTTTCAAAGAAGGACGTTTGATTTGAAGGGAAACGGATGTTTGGTAGGCAGGTAACTGAAAATATGGAAAGGGCAAAATTACCAAAAAGGTCATAAATTTATTGTAATTATGCCAATTCAGTCCTAATTTTTTTTTTGGTGTCAATTAAGTCATAAACCTTTTGCATTTATACCAATTCAGTCGATCATGTTAATTTTGACCGGAAATTATTGACGTGGCTCGATCGGTGTTGAAGTGGACAATTTAAAAGCTATTTCAGACCAATTTGTTTTTTCGTCCCAGAGAGAGAGAGAGAGAGAGAGAGAGAGAGAGAGAGAGAGAGAGAGAGAGAGAGAGAGAGAGAGAGAGAGGACATCTTCAATCATTTGCTAAGCAGGCTCAAAGGAACGTGACTTATAACAAGAGTTGATGAATCACTTTCTTGCGAGACGAAAGAAGCTGCCATGGCTAACTCTAGTGACACGTACAGATGAATCTCCTTTGATCAATCAAGGTCTTTTCCCCCTCTCCCAATTTTTCCTCGAGCTCGACTCAATTAGTGACCCGATTGGTCGAATTACACGAAAGTGCAATTAATTCTTTTCTAAGGGATTCGTTGTTGCCAAAATAAGCTAGTGTAGGGCTTGAAAGCTTCTATCAGGTTGCGACTAGTAAACAATCTTAATTGGCATTCCACCTTATTACTTTCATACCATGGTTCTGATTTTTTTAGATCAAGTCATTCGACTTCAATTCCAATTTCTATGCATTTCGGACCAAAATCAATCCGGAAAGTGGATTTAACAGTACAATTACGTAGGTTTAACAAATAAAGGTCTATTTCGAGTGACTTTTATTTTTAATTTTTTCGTTTCTAATATATGAGATTTGAGTTTAGCTCAATATATTATCATCTAAAATCTAATATATATGATCATTGACGGTCCCTTTTAATTTTTTTATATGCATAACAATCTTTGAAAGTTCAAATATCTTTTATTTTGTTGGGAAAAGCACAATAATTATATTTTTACTTGAAAAAAGTCATAATAAGAAGGCCCTAAAATTTCGTCTACCCTCGTTGGCTTTAGTGATTAATGTAGACAGATCATATCACACTAGAAAAGCAGAACATCTTGTAGATTACAGTGAAAATTACCAAAAAAGTTCTAAACCTATTGCAATTGTGCCAATTCAGTCCATTTGGCCGGTCGGCGCTGACTTGGACCGTTTTTTTTTTGTCCAATTATAATCTTTAATATCAATTTTATTTAAATTAAATTAAAAAATAAGGTAAAATTAAACACAGAGAGAGAGAAGCAAGTGACCCTTGCCACCGCCGCCCCACCATCGCCTGGAAGGGCTGGCAAGGGTGGGGGATGGCCGGCGACCCTCCCCTAGATCTGCGCGAGGGCCTACGGTCGGCCCTTTCAGACGATGGTGGGGCAGTGGCGGCGAGGGCTGTTGTTTCCTTTTTTTTTTTTCATAAAAAATTTGCCTTATTTTTTGAACTTAATTTAAATAAAATTGATATTAAAAATCAGATTTGGACAAAAAAAAAAAAAAACAGGTCAACGCTAGTGCTGGCAGTGCCACGCCAGCGCCGGCCGGCCAAATGGGCTGAATCGGCACAAATACAAAATTTTTAGGACTGAATTGGCAAATAAAAAATAAAATGTTTAGGACGGAATTGGCACAATTGCAATCGGTTTATAGCTCGGGAAAAATAGAAAGAAAGTAGCAAAGAACATGAAGCCCAGGTAAATCTCATAAATCCAAATTTAACACGTGCAGGACCCAAGATCCTAAGAGGAGAATCATAGTCTAGAGTGACGATTGCCCATATATTATTCGTGACCTTGACCTTAATAGCCACAACCAAAACATGTTCTTTCTTAAGACTTTGGGGACTTTGAATTTGCACAGGCAATATGAATGCATTTAATAAGTAGCTGCTATAAGTCATCTAAAAATGATCCATATGCCTTTTCAAGAGGTCATTTCTGTTTCTACAATTAGTATATGGTTATAGCTAGATGCCAAAAATAGGGACATACTCCATTTTGCCCTACTTTTATCAATGTAAGAACTTTCCTAATATTTCATTCATTTAAGAGTTTGAAAGTTTTATCACTCTTGCATCTCCTTTGTGTGATAAAAAAAAGTTCCATTTATTTAGACCAGATCAATTTACATTAGTGTCTTGGTGCATACGGTGGCTAATGAGATCTTTTGCGTATGGACATGTTCTTGACAGATCATTTCCTAGTTCCCATTTCTTGATATAATAGTTATTTGGCTAGGTACTTCTAGGAAGGAATTGAATCACCAATTTGAGGGCTGATCCGTTTTATGGACAGATAAATAAGAACCTCATTGTTTTCTTAATCCGGTTTAGACTGATATGGATTAGGGAGCGATCCTCACAGGTACATACAATCTGGAACCAATTCTATTAGTTCCTTTTAAAACGGCGGATATTGCAACTAAACCTTGCTTTGTCGTCTTGGGGAAATCGACTTAAGATCATTAAAGAAAGTCTTGGACAGTATAAACACATTACACATATTCTACATGTGATTACGTTTTGTTTTATAGGGACAGGCGTGTACTTAAGAGAGATGTGGGCTATATTATATGCTGGCTTTGAGCTTTATTATCCCTTTCTGGCAATGAATATTTGAGCCTTATGTAAATGCAAAACCCTAGAAGCAAAAGGAGAATTACTACTACTGCTTAGTTAAAGTTTTATTTCTTGAAAGTGATGCATGTTTATGTCTTGCTTTACCTTGAATAAATCAAATCTCTCTCGAGCGTGCACTTTTTCTTAGGTTTTGCAAAACAAAATATGAATGATACGGCATGGACAAGATACAACTCACCAATTACAATTAGATACCCATCTTTTTATGCATAGCAGTTGGCGATGATGGTTTCTTGATCCAAGCTCGCGATGTTAATGGATAAGCTATTCTAAGAAACTCTTTTTTTTTCATTTTTTTTTCAGAGTTTGATTTCGTGGGGGCATGAAATCTCAACGTCCAGTTAAGAAACTATGTACTATACATGTGTCATTACGGAGCATAGAACTGGTCCTTTGTTTGTTTGTTTGTTTGTTTGTTTTTTTTTTTTTTCAGTTATTGACATATTTATAAATTTTTCAACTTATAATTTGACCTGCCATCTGAGTGGATGAATTGTCCAAACACAGACCGTTTACCTTATACAATTCTTAATGCTGTTCTTGCACGGAATCTGATTTTGACCCTCTCGAACTTCCAATCTGTGTCTCGTCAGTTATGCTCTTATTTTCACCCACATGAAAGAAAAATAATTCCTTCATCATTTTTGTTTCTTTTTGTTTTTGGATTTGAGCCATCACCCACGTCTTTTTCATGCAACTACCATGTTCTTTTCGTCAATTCTTTAATGCGCGTCGTTCAGTTTCCATGGATAGAGTCACGCCGTTGAATACAAAACCCTGGTGTTTTTTTTCTGCGATTCTTGGTTTCTCTGTGTACTTTATCATTTTCTTTGCCCAACAAAATCAAAACAAGAAACTATGATTGCTAGAGTGTCAGCTTATACAACTAAATCAGTATGATAATCGTTTCTTGATCCAGCGACCATCTTGTCTAGAGGCAACAAACCACCAACATAAGTCTTGTTAGCATTTTCAAGAATGTGGTCGACTTGGACAAGTTCTGAAGCTTTCGCGATAGGACTGGGGGCTACATGTTCTTGAACAAATCTTATCGGCTGCAACATGACTAAGTTACGCAATTCTCATCACATAGTCTGCGCATGGACATAATTATTAATAGTTGAATATATGTATATATCTCGTGAAAAATAGGATTAACATCGCCCTTTACATCGCATATTTTACGTTGCATATTTTACTTCCAGGAACATCTGTACCTAACAGAAATGGCAGCCTGGAAATGGACACTTATATGTCAGCAAGTATTCGATATAATACTTCTAAAATATTGGGAAATGAAGGATATGTATGGAAGTCTTTACAATCTCTGAAGATAGTGTCGAGAGTTGATTTCACATCAGATTTGGGAGCGTATTGATTTTGACGGACATTATCTAAGTTGTCTTTAACGAGGTATTATTACAACAACATTCACTAATCCATCTACCACATGCATTTGCCCTTCCAAATAGGGTTCCCATCAACGCGAGTGTCTAAAAGGAATCACGCGTTAATAGAGTGGGTGACCGTTTTTACATTGACGTGGACACAATTCATATTGACATATACATAAACAGAAACGCATTAACAATCTTGGTCAAACATGCTCAAGAAGGATAGCTTGTTCACTATTATGGCATTAGCCTTAGTTTATTCATTTTAGGTAAGCAAGAGCCTTCTTGCAATCTCTCTCTCTCCCCCCCCCCCCCCCCCCCCCCCATATCGCATTAACCAAAGAAGCTACATCAATAAACAAACTGTTTATGACAGCAGAAATTTGGTATTTGTACTCCAGATTTTAGCATTAGGAGCGAGTTGAAGACCTGTATAGAGCAAATTCAACATGTCATGTAAACCGTATCGGACTCTGTAATTTTTTTTTCCCATGCGACTAGCTATGATATGAATGTCATTGCTCCGTAATATGCGATCGGATTAGAGAAAGCCGAACGACTCTCGGTCGACAAAATTTTCTTATCCCCCCTTTCCTGATAAAGAAAAAAATCATCCTTCTGGAGGCAGGATCATTAGGAAAGCAGTCTTTGAAATATATAGGAGAGCTGTCCCTGTGAGACAAACCAAGCAACTGCTCAGATAGCTAGAGCTTCTGACATTAACGTAGTACCATGGCTCAAAAAGAAGTGATTAAATCATTGAGGAAGAAAAATAGAAAAATGGGTTATATTGACAAAGAAAGATCATATTATATTTATATAAGAGAAGTAAGTGTTCATTCATAATCCATGGGCCAATAACACACAAACAAGAAAAAGTTCAGTGCTTTTCCTCCACAAATACATGAACATGAATTAGCAGCCTTAAATTTTCTTTTTCTTTTTTTGTCGTGTAAAACCAACAAAAGTGACTGCTCATCCACAACCCTAAACCAAACCCTTCTTTCTTATTTTGCTGGTTCTACTTCTGATGATTATGCATATATCCCATTTCCTATATATACTGCGAATCACGAAGCCAGGCATTTACTTTGATCTCGAATCGGATGTGGGATAACTTCCCTCGGCCACGCGATCATGGATTCGTCGGGACGAGCGAACTCCGGCTCCGGTGACGACGGGAAGAGTGCTACTGCTTGTCCACGTGGCCACTGGAGACCAGCGGAGGATGAGAAGCTCCGGCAGCTCGTTGAGCAGTACGGTGCGCAGAACTGGAATTCTATTGCAGAGAAGCTTCAAGGAAGATCAGGCATGAAATTTTAATTCGATCCGTAGAGATATGCATATGAACTCTCTCTGTCTTGCGGATCAAGTTTAACTTTCCAGATTTAAGTTTGTTCGCGCATGTTTTCAGTTCTTGTAAGTCAATTCACGATCAAATGATGGAATGCTGTGTGCTGTTGAAAGTTCAGTTGGACCTCTCTTCCTCTCAGATACTTCTAGGTGGCTCTTATTTTGTTTAATTTACTGCAATCATACGGACAAGTATAACTTTAGAGCGTATAACTGAGATTTGGTAGAATTTCTTTACCAATTAAATCTGCAAAGGATCTTCGGTTTGAATGCTAATAATTCAGAACACTTGTTTTTTTACAGGAAAGAGTTGCAGATTAAGGTGGTTTAACCAACTCGATCCAAGAATTAACAGGAGGCCGTTCACCGAAGAAGAAGAGGAAAGGCTTCTCGCGGCTCACCGCGTGCATGGAAACAAGTGGGCGCTCATTGCGAGATTATTTCCCGGTCGAACGGACAACGCCGTCAAGAACCATTGGCATGTTATAATGGCCAGAAAGCAAAGAGAGCAGTCCAAGCTCTGTGGGAAAAGAAGCCACCAAGAGTACTCTCTCGGTGACACCACTGGTTTTCAAGGAAGAAAGACTCATTTCCAAGATGAGTTGCTCGGTTCGCAGTTTGGGAGCGATCAGGGGAAGGGATTTTTCATCTTTCACGGCCCCAGTAGGGAGAGAAATTTCTCTCTATCGTCATCTTCGTCGGCTTCTTGGACTTTAGGCAGCCAACCGCTTGCAAAGTCCGCGCACAACTCATCTTCAGTTGATAACTTAAATAGAATAGAAAGAAGAGATTACTACAATCGAGCTTCCAGTAATTATTCGGCTACAGAGGGGTTGAGAAGTTTGAGCCAACCCTTCCATTCTCATCCATATTCATCCGTTTCCATTGCTCACTCGATTAGCCCTTACCGGAGGGTCGTTCCGAGTCCCTTCGGGTATGTTTGCCTCGACGATGGCTGCAACGCCAGTAACAAGATGAAGAAACAGGAGATTGTGAGCTTCCGCGACGAAATGCCGAGGTTAGAGAAGACGAGATTGCACGCTAATTCGACTCATCAAGAACAAGCAGATGAGTCTCTCAAGCACAAGGGTGTTCCTTTCATAGATTTCCTTGGTGTGGGGATTTCTTCTTGATATGTTTATTGATCCGTAGAGAAATTTTCCCAGATATTTATCCTTGTCGTTTTTTTCTCTTCTGATGATCTAATCAACTAATTAGTAGTTTGAGGAATTTCACATAATCTTCTTCTTGTTATAATTCACATGTTTATAAGAAGCGATCAACAAATTAATCAAGTAGTTCTCTGCTAGTCTGATGTTCATGCAGGTTATAGCATCACTGTGATCTAGGCTTTGTCTCATTGCCTGAACTAGTTGATGTTTGTTCTCGCACTCCCTTTTGTTCTATAACTTCGACTTGTAATAAGAGTTCTTCGAGTCATTTTCTTCCCTTTTGTTCTTCAATTTCCTTGTCCCATTCTCATTAACGTATGTATACCTGCTTCGCGAATCGACATTTACGTACAAGATGCACTATTGGAAAGGAACTAATTCATTGTTTCTAAGACATCCACTTTGATTTGTAATGGAGTTAGGTAGAGATAACAAATGCTCGAATATCTCAAGCAGTCCATGCATGAATGAACGCCACACAGCTTAGGTCTGCGAGCTAATTGAGTTTGGTATTTACATAAGTAGACCATAACAAACAGATAGGAACAATAATATAAAAAAAAAAAAATCAGATGCGTAGTCACATTGTAATGACGTGGATTTTAATTGCCTTCTTGACAACAAGATGGCCAAGCTGGTTTATGCATGCAAAAAACTTCAACTTCTTACATTGCAACATCAGAGAAACTATCCACGAGAAATAGATTGCTTTCGACTGTATGGTATCATCAAAAGACTTTTCTATCAGAAATTGCTAACCTTTTTCGCATGGTTGGAGACTTGTTAAACACAAAACAAAGTTTCAATATACAGATTTATCTGTATATAATCGCTATAAATGGATTTTCCAGAGCCGTCAGTGAAGTTTTCCCTATATATTTGGAAATATAGGTGTGCACATATTTGTGACTAGAAATTTTTTCAGGTGATTAATAGTATGTTTCAATGAGGCAAAAGTAACTTTCGACTCATCGAAAACTTAGTAACTTCTATACTTTGTAAACGGTAGATCGTTTTCGACCAAAAAAAAAAAAAATACGGTAGATCGTTATTTTGTCTATAGTCTTTTTTTGTGGGGATTTGTTTTTTTGTTTTTTTTTCATTTTACTTAAGTAGCCATTGAACATCTTGTTTTCGTATTAATTGAGGAGGCTAAGTTCCGCTCACTGTTTCATTTTATATAAAAGACAAACCTCAAATGGGGTAATTTTAAATTATTGTGAACTTAACCTGTTTCGTGGCAAAAACTTTTATGTCATGTCTTAGATACCGCTATTGGTACACACATGTATAAATACATGTGTGTATATACACATTAGTGCTTAGACAAAAATAATAAAAATATAACCCTTCTAAAAAATGAGGTCCGGTGCACCAAATTTATACATGGGCCAATGGGATATATTCATGATTCACGCAGTCGGTTCATGCAATGACTTTAGAGAGATAGATACGTCTGTATCAATTTAGGCAGAGGGACATCTTCTCAATTTTGCCGCTTCATAGTGCATGGTGGTGGAAATTGGAGGGAAGGAGACAAAATAAAAATAAAAAATCAGCTCCACCTTTGACCATGACGCGCATTGACTTGAAAAATCTTCTTAAAAATCAACGCTCGCCACAGAAAATTCAACTGTACATCTAATACTTATTTCCTCGAAGTTTCTCTTTTCTCACCATCATATTCTTTTCCCTATAAATGTACACCCGTCATTTCCCATCTCCGCCCAACGACGGCCAAGACGTAGATCAACTTTTGCTTTTGCCATTGATTAAATTGGGTGCAAAGTGGTTGACGGAAGAATATATACCACATAAATCATGGACAGAGAGCAAGAAGACATGCAGTTTCTTGGT
This sequence comes from Lenwebbia sp. NSW1173648, assembly GCA_029784005.1. Taxonomy (NCBI): domain Eukaryota; kingdom Viridiplantae; phylum Streptophyta; class Magnoliopsida; order Myrtales; family Myrtaceae; genus Lenwebbia; species Lenwebbia sp. NSW1173648. The sequence goes on along the minus strand of JARCGZ010000009.1, from coordinate 22,720,283 downwards.
ATCTTTGGCATCTGCAAAGAGTCATGCAAGATCATACTCCAGTGGAAGAAGCTCTTCGCTCAGATCGCTCTCCTTCATCGTCTTGCTTCATATGAAGGTGTCCGACGCCCTCTTCTCCGAAATTGGCCTTGACTCGATGTCCCTTGATGCCCAGAACTACGACAAGCTCTCGGACTGCCTTGACAAGGAAATGGCCGTCTTCTTGCTTTTCCAAGCCGTTTACTTCGCCTTCCTCCTCATCTTCTCCCTCCTTGCTACCTCCGCGGTGGTCTACACCGTCGGCTTGGTCTATGCCGGCCGAGAGGTCTCCTTCAAGAGGGTCATGAGGGTGGTCCCTAGGGTTTGGAAGAAGCTAATGGCCATCTTTATTTTGATGTTCTCCCTTATCTTCACTTGCAACATCGGTGCAGTGGTCTTCTTCTTTGTGTTCCAATCGATCATCGGCACGGAGGATGTCGGTATGACGTCTTACATAGTGTTTGGGGGGTTTTACTTGGCGGGTCTTGTGTATATTAGCGTGGTATGGCAATTGGCTAGTGTTGTGGCTGTGTTGGAGGAGGCTTCTCATATGGATCATGCCATTAACAAGAGCCATACACTAATTAAGGGGAAGTTGTGGGTGGTGTCACCCATCTTCTTGAAGTTCAATCTGCTTCTTGGGCTCATCCAATTAGGGTCCCAAAACCTGGTTGTTCATGGGAACAACACCGTCTCCACCGGGATCATGAGTAGAATAGCGTTTGGAGTTTTGTGGTGTTCGCTGCTTTGCGAGTTGATCCTGTTCGCACTCGTCGTCCAAACGGTAGTCTACTTCGTGTGCAAGTCGTACCATCACGAGAACATCAACAAGTCGGCACTTTCGGATCATCTCGAAGGTTATCTAGGCGAGTATGTTCCTCTGGTTTCCAAGGATGTTCAGTTGGAACAGTATGATGTTTGACCACATATTGCGAGAATCATATTGTAATCAAGAGTAGAAGAGCTCATGTTCATTTGGTATACTTTCAATAGTTGGATTCAGAGGGATTTGCACAGAGAAATTTCTTACTTTTCAAGGTTGGCTGTTATGAACTAAAACCAAAAAAAGGTTGGCTGAAAAATTAAAAAACAGTAACCTTGTAAAAACAAAATAATGCGGAATCTATTGGATTTTGCAATTAAATCAGCAAGAAATCACCCCTTACAGCGGCTCACACAATCGAGTGTTTTCCGGCCCTAGTTTACATCCAAACCCACAGTATTCAGAGCTCAAAACACAAATCCACCGTTGTTCAAAAGGAAAATTACCGAAAAAGTCCCAATCATATTGCAATAGTGCCACTTCAGTCTTAATCCTTTTTTTTTTTCCGGTCCTAAACCTTTGCATTGTACCAATTTAGTCTGGTCAATTTTGACAGAAAATCGCTGCCATGGACGCCGGTCATCCTACGTAACGCGGTTGGCGCTGACATGGATATATGTTACAATTTTTTGATACTTTTTTTTTCTAATTTTATTGTTTTATTATTATTTTTTCTTTTATTTTTCATTTTGGCAAGACCCTGACCCTTGGGCGAGGGCCCCAAGCCATCACCGGCCATGGGCGAGGGCTTGGCGTTCGCGAGGGTCGAGCCCTTGCCAGATGCGGCAAGGGTGGCCATCGCCCAGGCCACGAGGGCTTGACGCTTACCGGATTTGGCGAGGGCTTGGTGGCCCTTGCCTAGGCGGCCGGGCTTTAAGTTAGTTACTTTGAAAAGCACTATGTCCCATATAATGATAAATTAACTTGCAAAATGGAAAGATTTGTACAAGTTAGACCTTTCGTCACCGCTTTGTGGAAAATCGTTGCGAGGGTTGCAAAATGAAAAAGAAAAAAGAAAACAAAATTAATAAAAAAAATTGAGAAAAATGTTCAAAATTTGTAAAAATTGCCAAAGTCATAAGGAGGGTGACCGACATCCATATCAGCAATTTTCAGCAAAAATTGGCTGGATGAACTGAACTAGCACAAGTACAAAAGGTTTAGGACTAAATTGGTCCAATTAAAAAGTTTATGACTGATTTGGTACTAATGTAATAGATTTATTTATTTTTTTTAGCATTTTTCCTACCGAAAATCTCAAGGTTATACGCCTTTTTTTACCTCTAAATTTGATAAAGGATTAAGTCTCTCCAGGTTTAGGACATCCGCGTGCCTTTACATGCAATTTTCGGCCACATGGAGAAGATTACGGATTGGGCTTAGTCTAGATAATCCAATTAAGCTCAGAGTCTCCCTGCTTAAGTTAGAGCAACTAACGTGGACTTATTACTGCTAATTGAGAATGCTCCCGCTATGCACATTAATAATATTTTTGTTTAGGGGTCGAGGGTTGATCCCTAATTTCTTTATGGCTAAATGGGGTTGCCAAAATTAATAACTTCGGTAAGCAACTTTGATGAGAGTTGGTAACTCAAAACTGATTAGTAATTTAATTAAAAAAATTGTAACTCACTCAAATAAAAATCAAATTCATTTAAGAGTTGGTAAATTTAAGAGGTTAGTAAGAAGGGCAAAAACAAAAGGTGGTAAAAGAAAGTTGATAATTTGCAAACCGTTAGAAAGAGTTCATAATTTCATAAAAGCGATAGGAGTAAGTACCAAAAAGTTATTAAGAACTCAGGTGACTTGCAATTTTTTTATCAATAGGCTTTTTGACACTTATTAATAACTCTTTCATAATTTTAGCAATATTTTTTTTGCATCTTTTAAATGCCAAAAATGACCGGTGCTTGAGAACCCAGCACAATAGAGCCCATTTTCTCCCTTCCAATGATTTGGAAGACTTCTAACCGGCATTCCATTCTCATTAAGGAGGTCTTCTCCACCCTGTACTTGAGAAACCAGCACAATAGAGGCTTGAACTAGATGACACTTTCGTTCTATGTATATATTGCGGAGCATTGCTCGACCTGAGCAGGTCCTTAAAAGGCTCAAGGGGAGACAGGGGAAGGAACTCCCCAGTATGGTGGAAGGATCTCCTTGTAAGTTCTCTCCGTATTCCCTCTCTCTAGGGAAGAAAAATATTTGGAGGGAACTTAGGGGCCTTTGGCTAGGGAAGATAGACCCCAGGTCAACTTCGGTTAGCGGCTGCTGGGTAGGCAAGTATAGAGCCTCCCGCGCTTGGAGTCACAAAGGGAGAGCTTCGGCTTCTTGCTAGGTGGACCTGTGCTTCGCACAAGGTGGAGGTCTTCTCCACCCTGTACTTGAGAACCCAGCACAATAGAGGCTTGAACTAGATGATACTTTTGCTCTATGTATATATTGCGGGACACTACACGTCCTGGGATTCTTTCTTTCTTTTTTTGAGACAAGTGTGTAAATTATGTTCTCGCTATGGTTTGAACAATGCAGAAATGGCTTCATATAATCTCAACACGGAAGGTTAAATTTGTTTTTTCCCAACTAGAGGGAGAGGGTTTTGAGAGGTTGTCAAATCTTTATTGCTAGATCTTATTTTGGTCCCAATTATGGGCAAGCAAGCCCTTGCACATCAAAATACGGCCAAAACACTTTATTGATTTTTCCTTTGATAATGCTTGATTCCTGTTTACACGGCGATGTTATCATGTACCCGCTATTATTCATCAGTACAAGCTCATCACTCCATGTACAACATCCCAAGCATCACCCTTCCTCCGGCGTTGAAGTTCGAAGCTAATGTCGTCTGCTACATTCCGCGCATCGGCAGAGATGCCGAACAGGCCTCGTTGAGAGAAACCGACGCAGTACAAGCCATTTTCTCCTTTCCATTGGTGCCGGACCTTGGTCATACCGTCATCGTTGAAAAGGTCATGTCCACCCTAATCAAGTCACCATAAATATTAAGATGAACAAGGAAAAGTTGTCAATTGATTTTATTTTTTCTTCTAACAGATAACGCAATTATTAGTAAGTGATTTAAGGAAAAGAATTAAACATAAATGGAGTTTACCTGGAGCCACTTCCGCACATTGCTTTTGTAGCCAGTGGCAAAGATAATGGACTCAAATCGACTTGTTGTGTCATTTATAAACGTGACGAGCTTGCCTTTAATGCTTTTGATGGTGGGGAAAACCTACATCAGTTGCTTTTATTATAACTTGAGAAGGTTTGACATACTTTTGACTAGGTTTTAAATTCTATCTCAAAGAGGAAAAAACAACCGATAATTACTTATTCTACCTTGATTTCTCCGTTCTTGATCCCATTCATTGCCCCGACGTCGATGGTGGGGGTTCGTCCGGTCGCTGCTTTCAGATGGAACGGACCATTTTTCGGCCTCCGAAGGCCGTACTTAGAGAAGTCACCATAGATTAGCTTGCTAAGTAGCATCATCAAGATGTCGACGATTCGGAATGGAAGAAATTTTAACAAAACCATGCCAAGAAACACCGTTTCCTTGGTAAGGACTTCTACCTGCAAATCCTCTGCTTGTGATTATTTGAATATATGAGAAATAATTGTTGATGGTGTCAAAGTAATTCGCTAATGCTAGCACATTCTTTTTGCATGCATGAAATTGAATAAAGCTCACGACTAAATGTCCTAGAAAAGCTTAAAATTCTCTAATTTCCATTCCCTGCTAAAGAAGGAAAGAGGCATACGGGACTTCGAGCAACAATGGAAGTGTTGGCACCATAGCTCCACAAGTCATATCCAATCTCCATTCCTGAGTTCCCACAGCCCACCACCAACACGTTTTTCCCTCCAAACTCCCTCCCATTCCGGTACTGGCTCGAGTGCATCACCTCCCCGCCGAAGCTCTCCAAGCCGTCAACCTCCGGCATGGAGCCCTCGCTGTTCTCCCCACTCGCCACCACCAAGAACTCCGCCACGTAGACCTCGTGCTTGCCCAAGCCAGTGTTTCTCGCCAGGATCCGCCACTTGCCGATCCGGTCGTCGTATGACGCGCTCTCCACGGACCGTCCGCAATACGGCTTTATCCCGAAATGTGACTTGTAGCTGTCGAGGTATTCTATGAATTGGTCCCTAGGGACAAATGTGGGTGAATTGGAGGGGAAGGGCATGTGGGGGAGCTCACAGAATTGCTTGGCTAGGTGGAGCTTCAATCGATCGTAGGACCTCTTTCTCCAAAGAGAGCAGGAGCAATCCTCTCGCTCGAGCACGATGTTGGCCACGCCGAGGCGGTTCAAGCACGCCGCCGCCGCTAGGCCTGAAGGGCCTGCGCCGACAATGGCCACCACAACCTCTTTCTCGTTGGCCTTGTCCATGGATGATTTGGTTCTCTTTGATTCAACAGCTATAGTGTCTTTCAGGGATGTGGTTTTGGTAGATACAAGCACGTGCCTTTTTATAGAAAGAGAGCATACACTCATGTGTGTGAAGGCCATAATTTATTTGAGCTCATATGGAAGCAAATCTGAGTTTAAATTGGCAGGTTCAAAGCTGTAAAAATGGAAATCTTACTTAAAGTAGCCATTAATCCACTTCATAATTTGAAATTACATTGGATTTTTTTCTAATTATTGTTATGTATACGTTATCTAACTCATCTAAAATTCGAATCTGCATCTTTTTTCTTTTACTGCATGTCTTTAAACTTGAGTTGCATTTGTGTTGAATCTAAAATAGTTGTCTAACGCGGGAACATTCATAAATGCTAGATTTTATTTCCCTAACGACATTATGTACCACATTTGGCTAGATTTTCCTTGTATTTGACTCAACAATGTCAATCAAAATGCTGTATATGGGAATGCGTATCCGAAATCTATCTTTTACAGTAACTTGTCTTAACTTCGGATTGTTTTTCGTAATTGGGAAAAATAGAGAGAGTTGCCTCAAAAGAAAGCAAACATGTGACGACTTATAAAAGTAAAAACATAAGATAAAGATGTGGATTGACTTCTTTCTCTCAAAGTAGACCCTTTTGAATGGATATCTTTCCTATTGATATATCTCTTCAGATTTCTTCTTTCTTATTCAGGTCTCTCTTGCACACATCGATCCTTGTATACTCAATAAAACACCTCTGTACAGGCACAGAAAGTCCTATGAAGCTTAATAAAACTCTTCAATGTAAAAATGATTATCAATAGAATTATTGTCACTAGTAATCATGATAATCATGATTCTTTAGTGTTAATTACCTCGTATCTTTCTATAATGGACAACGGATGTTTCACCAAAAATGGGGAGTTATCCACATAAAGAAAAATAGAAAAAGTTATCCAAAAAGTCATAAACCTATTGCACTAAACCTTTTAACTGTGTCAATTGAGTCCTAAACCTCTTCACGTTTTGCCAATTGAGTCTATCCAACCAATTTTAGCCGAAAATCGCTGAGATGGATGCCGTCCATCCAACGTCACAAGATCGACGCTGATATTTATTTCAAATTATATTATATTATATTTTTTCTTTTCTTTTATTTGTTTCGTTTTTTTATCAATTGTGGTCACTAACCACAGGTGAGGGTGGTCTGGGTAAGGGCCTCCGCGCCATCGCCCATATCCAGGCGAGAGCCGACACCCTCCCCTATTGGCCCGACGCCCTCGCCTGGTCTGAGTGAGGGCTATGATGCCCTCGCCTATGGTCGATGCTGGTCAGCCAGCGACCTTGTCGACCACGCTGAGTTGTATAAAATTTTGTTAAAATGAAATAACTCATATTTGATTTGGCACGTATATTATATCTTGGGTTTGAATGATGAGTTTCTGGTGTTACTTTATATGTGCACAGTGGATGTTCAATTTGCTTAGAAGAGATGTATTACTCACTGGGCTGTGGTTGCTTATCTTACTTGCTTTTTAGGTTCTTCAGCGAATTGCAAATAGGACGAGAGCGTCATTGTTAGTAGGAGGACATCATGATAGTGGTTGTAAAAAATAAAAAAAAAAGGAAAAAGGAAAATTAATAATTAATAAAAAAAATTAAAAAACAAAAACTGTCCACGTCAGCGTCGGTCGTGCACGTAGAACAGTTGACGTCCACGTCAGTGTTTTCCAGCCAAAATTGGCGGGATTAACTCAATCGGCAAAGCGTAAAAAGGTTTAGGACTCAATTGGCACAATTAAAAAATTAGGACTGAATTAATAAAAGTGCAACATGTTTAGGACTTTTTGAATAATTTTCTTGTGAAAAACATTTCACCAAAAGTTGATTTGTGTGTGTGTGTGTGTGGAAATGGGTTCTTGGTGATCTTGCACAGGAAATGATTTGTCTTTTAAAGGGAAGACAAATTGCAAAATCTGAAAGTAAAAGTTCTGCAAATGGTATACTTGCATGAAGATGAAAAAACAAGTTACTAATAGTAACTTACTATTACATTAATTAAAAACAAGTTACATTCATTAAAAAGCAAGTCCATGGATGATTTAGTTCTCTTTGATTCAACAACTATACTGTCTTCAGGGATGTGGTTTTGGTAGATACAAGCACGTGCGCTTTTTATAGAAAGAGAGCATACACACACTTGTGTGAAGGTCATAATTAATTTGAGCTCATATGGAAGTAAATCTGAGTTTAAATTGGCAGGTTCAAAGCTGTAAAAAATGGAAAATCTTACATAATTTAGCCATTAAATGCACTTCACAATCCGATATTACATTGGAAATTTTTTTTTTTGTTACTATGTATATATTATCTGACTATCGAGTCATCTAAAATTCGAAATTGTATCTTTTTCGTTTACTGCATAAGTCTTTAAACTTGAGTTACATTTGTGTCTAATCACATGCTGTCGAGTCACTAATTTGTCGTTCTTTAGAACTTGTCTTGTTGAGGATAAGATGAACTTAATCTAAAAGAGATAAAGGCCCTGTTTGGTTCAGCATTTCAAATGAGCTTTTGGGCTCTAAAGTCTCTTGGGCAAATGCAAATGTTGTTTGGCTACTTTTTTGACTCATTTTGAGGAGATGCAATTGCATTTGAAATGCTCTCCAAAGGCTTTTAGCCCAAAGTACCCCGAAGGTACTTTGGGAAGTTGCATTTCGAAAATGCAACTATAATTTTTTTTTTCTTTTTTCTTTTTTCTCCTTCTCCTCCTTCCTCCGCCGACCGCTGCAGGTCGCCGCCGATGATTTTTTTTTTCCTAATTTAAAACAAATTAAAGTTAAAAAATTTTAAATTGAGACACCAAATATTAAAAGTTTACCGAATAGCATTTTTCCCAAAGTTGCATCCAAATGCACTTTTCAATTACAGTTTATCAAACGGTACTTGTATTTCACCAAACCCCTTTAGCTCAAAGGTATTTGCATTTTCCCAAAGTCCCTTGGCCAAATGCTGAACCAAACAGGCCTAAACTGTCTAATGTCGAAACATTCATAAATGCTAGATTTTATTTTCCAAAGGACATTATGTACCACATTTGGCTCTCCTAGTTTGTAGCTTTTCCTTGTATTTGACTCAGCAATGTCAATCTACATGCCGTATATGGGAATGCGTATCCGAGATTTATCTTTTTACAGTAACTTATCTTAACTTCGGATTGGTTGTTGTTTTTTGGTAATTGGAAGAAATAAAAAGAGTTGCATCAAAATAAAGTAATCATGTGACGACTTATTATAGGAAAAACATAATATAAAATATGGATTGACTTCTTTCACCCAAAGTAGACCCTTTTCAATGGATATTTGACCCATTTGTATCGCATGAAAGTATTTTAGTTATATAATTTTTAAAAAAAATTATAAGAAATAAGTGTTTTTAGATTGGATTAAATATGGAATTGCTTAAGAAATATGGGTCGTGTCCAGTCGGGTATGAGTCGGATATGGATTGAGTTGGTTATGGGTCAGTTGATTTGTATTACATGAAAATGAGTCAAAACAGGTTAAATGGGTCAATTTAGGTCAGACCATTTTCGGCCCAACTCAACCAACTCGTTTGACAGGTCTAGTTACAACCAAAATAAATATATGCCTTTTGGTCGATGGAGGGTGTGCTTTTCCAATTATGTCCATAGTCCAACCTCTAAATGGCCATGGTTGAACGATGAGATTTAACAGTGATGCTGGAACATGCTAAACCGGTCCATTTACTTGACACGACTTACATCCTTTTGCCTAATCGATACACTCTTCGATTATTGTAGGCCAAAAATAGTCATGCCAATGCAATAACCACTTCAATTTTATTCCAGCTTGACGTATACCACAAATTCCTTTGCGCACTTCTGTCATGGCCAACATTGATTCATGCTTGCCAAGGCATTTTAACATTTATCCCTCGATAGTCTGTTTATAAATTCGGCTCCAAGCAAAACATTGTCTTTTGAATTTTTTGTCTCTTGGACTATTGGGCTCTTTTAAGTAATCGACAAATGGTTTCCTCCGGTCATTTTGATCCTTAGCCAAATCAGTGTCAACCATCATAACTTGAATGTCAATCGAAGGAAGAACTTTTGTTTCTGTGATTATTACTTTGGCTAATCGTTTGATATTTTTAGTATCCACATACCATTCGAGCTAACTCCTTGGCTTCCGAGTTCTCCCATCTTCCAAAATGGATTAGCCCAAAATCAAGCAACTTTTCATGCAATTTTTTTAGCTAAGGCATAATGTCCAATAATGTTTTCACCAAAACATTAATATTCTCCTTTTATCTGTTTAATAACCGATTGAGAATCTTCCCATCACTTTGATAAATAGGGCGTTTAAATCGGCTAAAATTTGTAAACCAACAATGACTACTAGTTTTTATACTCCAAAGGACATAATGTACCACATTTTGCTATCATATATCGTAGATTTTCCTTGTTACTTGACTCATGATGTCAATGTAAGTGCTATATATGGAGTTGCATTAAAAAAGAAATCCTCTGACGACTTATCATAGAGAAGACATAATATAACCTATGGATTGAATCCCTTCACCCAAAGTAGATCGTTTTGGACAAATATTTGTCCTATATGTATACCTCTCCAATATTTTCCTAATTCAGATCTTTCTTAAACACATTGATCCTTGTACACTCGATGAAACATCTTTGAACATGCCCAAAAAGTCCTATGAAGCTTAATAAAACTTTTCTATGTGAAAATGATACATCACACAAAATTCATTGTCAATATGGATAATGGTAATCCTAATTCTTTAGTGTCAATTATCTCATAATTTTCGATAATGGATAACATGAGAGTTGGAACATTTCGCCAATTTCCTCAGCCTTTCAAAAAACAAAAACAAAACAAACAAATGTTGAAACCGAAGACGTTAGCTAGTGCATTGAAGTAGTGGTTTTAGAAAGAAAGATGAATGACTTTCAATGTAAATGCCTATAATTCACATTTTTTCACTGCATAGCGTGTATGAAATATAAATCTTTACCCATTTTTTTTCCATAACTCGTCTATCTTTCATCCTTCATCAAAACCCTTAGCTGCCCTCCTCCTTTAGGGCATCGCCTCTTTATTGTCAACTCGATGCTCACGCCCGAGAAGCTTGGTTTGAACATTCACGCTACAGTTACCAAAGAAAGTGGCGGTACATATTAAGGATACGGCCACATTACCCGACTATTTTCAGAAGAAGTAGCACAGTTTGAGTTTTCCAAAACTGAAATTGAACCCAGAATCATCATCAGAACATGCTTTCGAACATAAAATAAAAAGAAATGCTCATGCACAATGAGAAATAAAGGGATTCCTCAAATAACTAATATATCTTAAGACTACTCAAACGAGTCATGGATCTGATCTGAGTAAGGTACGTATCGACTCCGTCGCCAGAACAACGATCAAAGCTCTATCCCAAACTTTATAATCGACAATTCAAGACCTAATCGATTCATCCAGACACCAAGTCGATCAAGAGGAGATTTGCCTTTGGGGTTAAATATGGATTGGCAGTGGTAAATTTGTAATGAGTTCATAAATAGGTGGTCACCAGGTGGAACCAGACACCATCTTTGAGCGCTATTGTCGTCCCATGCAATCATTGGGAAGTGGTTTTGCCTCGCCCAATCTGTCTGTCCAGCATCTTTGTTTAAATTTACTTCTTTCTAATTTATAGTTTTCCACGATAGAGATTTTGTTTAAGGAAGCAAATACAGAAATCGAGCTTAAAAGGGTTTCTTTGAAATGAATGGTACAGTAATGCCAACATAAACGCAACATATAATCTTGACAAAAGGACTAGTTTAGCACGACTATTGTTGAGGTGAATGCAAATTCTTATTTTGTAGGGGTGAGCGGTTCAAGATTCCTTTCAGGTTTAATGGAACCTATCCTTCAGTACCGGTTCTCTATTTTTTGGAACCTAAAACCTATCATGAAACTTGGTACCTGCCTTGTCACAGATTCCAAGGTTGGTTTCAAGGTCTACTCAAGTTCTACATGTATTCTTAATTAAACGATTGCAGTGAATTATCACCTCTAATGACCACCATTTGCTGTTGCTACAATCCACTGATTATAACTCATATTTGGACATACGAAAAATATGAAACATTCATAAACTAAATATTTTAGTCATGGATATCGTTGAAAATGGAAGCTCAAACTAATGATTCAAGATTACACACTTATCATCGAACGCCATGGAATACTGCAGGATCGCGCGAAGACATAGAATAAGAAAAACACAAAGACTTGTTCCAGGTTCTACCTCTTGAACCATGGAACCTACCCATCGGAACCGGTTTCCAATTTGTAGAACCTGGAACCTACCATGCATACCCTAAAACCTATAACTTACCCTGAAACCTTACTCACCCCTATTATCTTGTAGGAAATTCTTGAAATGAATAACCTAGTGATACTAGTTAACAAGAGCATAATTTTTTTTTAACAAAATTAGGAGTTACATGATTGGGATTAAGAAGAGTAATAACAAATGTAATAATACGTCAACGTTTTTGGAGTCTTGAAAGAGAAGCAGAAGTTGCTATTGTAGCAAATTCAAACAAATGAAAACCGAAATTTTCCATAAGCCGGAATTTTTTTGCCATTTCTCAGCTTTTAGGGTAAGATCAAATGCTCATATCACTTCTGGACATAAAAAAAAAAAAGGAAAAATTTCAACAATAAAAAAAAAGCCTGAAATACCCTTATTTTCTCAAATAAGGGTTTGAAGTGGACATTGTTTCAAATAAGAGCATGAAGTGCTCAAATTATTTCAAAGAAAGACCTGACCGAAGGGCGTTTTCGTCCTTTCCTTTTTTGAGTTCTTTTTTCTATTTTTTTCATTTTATTTTTATTTTTTCTCCCCTCCCTTCCCCTTGCCTCCCTAGGCCATCGCCGGCTCGGGCTACCCTCGCCCAATGCCAACCCAAGCGAGGGCGGCTTGAGGCCGGCAATGGCCTGGGGTGGGGTGGGGTGGGGAGGGGAGGGGAGGGGAGAATGCCCTTCTTTGGCCAAAAGAAAAAAGAATAAAAAAAATCAAAAAAGGAAAGGACGAAAATGCCCTTTGGTCAGGCTCTTCTTTAAAATAATTTAAGCACTTCAGTTTCTTATTTGAAACATCGTCCATTTCAGACTTTTATTTAAGAAAATAAGAACACTTCAGACCATTTTTTTTGAAATTTTCCCAAAAAAATGCTCATATCACTTGAGGTTAAGACATGAACAATAGCATTAAATTAGTTTTGTGATCATATGTGACTACCTTAGTCTTATTAGATAAATGTGGATATTGTTACTTATAACATTACATTTACATTACAACCGTAAAATGTGTGATTTTAAACAAAGTTGATCAATAACAATATCATCTGTATCTTTGTGAACCTCAAATTGATTGATTAGGATTTCTATGTAAATTTTCTAGGAGTCAGGTCCTTTCTAGCTAGGTTCAGAGAAAAATGAATTATATTATAACAATGAGTCAATGAGAATTTAGACTATGATTTGATGAATCAAACTATATTAATCAGATTCGGTGGCACGTCAGACAAATCTTAATTTAATTTTTGTTGTTTTAATACAAAAAGAAAGGGGGGGCAAACAAAAAGGGGGAAAGAAGAAGACTTTAGAGCTTTCTTCGTCCTGATGCAACCTCGCAATCTCTCTCGCGCTTCTTCTTCCTCTTCTCTTCGACGTTTCTTCAATCCCTCGCATTCTCATCCATTTCGCTTCTAGTTCGGATCGACGAACAAGTTTTGTCTCGCGTGAATCGCAGATTCGAAGGTTACTATTCTCCCTCTCCCTCTCCCTCTCTCTCTCTCCATGATTGAGAAGTGTAAGAATGGTTCACCGTTTTCGCTTTTTCGTTGCGGGCTGTTGGTCCCTTAGATTGGTGCGTTTTTTCATCGTCAGGGTTAGGGTTAGGGATTTGGGTGCCTGCGAATGGAAGTCTCTTCGAGCCAGCCGGAGTTCGATTACTTGTTCAAGTTGCTCTTGATCGGGGACTCTGGGGTTGGGAAGAGCTCTCTTCTCTTGAGCTTCACCTCCGACACCTTCGAGGATCTGTCTCCTACAATTGGTAACGTTTTAGTTTTCCATCTTATGGTTTCTGTATGGAGATTATGGGATGAATAAAAAGGAAGGGCGTTCGGTGGTTCCCTGTTTTTTCATTCGGATCCATGTTCTTGATGCTTAGAAAAAAGAGTTTTCTTTTAATCTACTTGTGATGTGCGAGCGTTCAGAGAAGTGGGTTTCCATTGAAAAGGAGTTCTTTTAAACTATTACTGCTTTTGGCTATGAAGTCAGGAATTCTGGGTTTACCCTTGAATCTGCCGTAATTAAGTATTGTGGATTGTGATTATCCTTTTAAAATACCGTCACACGATAATGTGAATTGTCTTTTTTTCTCCATCCTCTGTGTTCAGCGGGCAATCATTGTCGTGACTGGGGGAATGGTGCCACAATCATAGTTTGAGTATAATTTAACTGGTGGAATGGGATGCAATCATAGTTTTATTTTCCCAATTTAAGCATCGATTATCTGGCTCAAAATGGTTCTCTACTGTTTTAGCTAACAGAGCCACAGAGTGAATTGAGAAGCATAAATCAAAGTAGAAGTAGCCCAAAAGAGATAAGCCTGACCTAATGTAGGGCGCCTATGTAAAGCAACTAATTTCCAAGAAAAACTCAATATGACATCATGCAAAGACTAAGAGATTACGTCTTGTCATGTAATAGCTCACGATGTTCCCTCATGAGCTCACACTTTGGGGACCTGTGGTCTGGAACTGAGTGGTTAACTTTATCTCCAAGTAATTTCTTGTTTCTATGAGCCCGTTAAATGCTCTTACCACTTAATCGGTTAATGATTTTCAGTATTGTAGTGTCACTTTTGTATTAACAATGTTGTACATTAAGAAACCGTTATTCCTAGGTAAAGTACCTGAGTGCGAGTTAGCGCATTTCTCCCACAAGATATATACGTCTTCTAATCTTTTGTGTGTTTTTCAGGTGTGGACTTCAAGATAAAGTATGTTACAGTTGGAGGAAAAAAGTTGAAGCTTGCTATATGGGACACGGGTAAGATTATGCACCAATTTACTCGTGAAATTCAATTCGTAGGTTCTAGGTTCAGGATGTTAGCTTGTATCCTATTAGGATTAGCAAGGTGGTAGAACTTGTTTAGCAGATTTTCTTTTTCCCTTTTTTTTTTATCGGGGGAGGTGGGGTTGTGTTGGGGGGTGTGGAAGTTACTGTGTTTTTGCTTTGAAAGTTAAAGCGTATTACTGGAATGAATATTCTGATAATTGAAAGAAGCAGAGATATGACTGTTATCTTTCACCTGAGGTAGTGTTACATCCATTGTTTTCCAGCATTCATTCTTGCCGTGTTCCACTTTTTGGCTCATTTGTTAAAATTTGAGCTACTGATGTCTACGATTTTTTGATGAATGTGGGTGGATAATTTTATGCATGCATTCTGTTGTTTCCTTTTTGGAGGGAATGAGAGGTAGAAATAAATTTTATCATGCGTTATTAGTGATGAGCGCGCTATTTGCTTGTGTGGAGCCTGGTCCTTACAATAATAGATCTATTCTCTCATGTGCAGCTGGGCAAGAGAGATTTAGAACCCTGACCAGCTCATACTACAGGGGAGCTCAAGGGATAATAATGGGTATGTTATTTAAACTTCTTTATGCTTCTCACTCGATTGTTTTTTTAATTTGCTTCTGTACTGTATATCAAACTATCTGAGCCTTTTTTGTTTATCTATGTATCATATTTCCTTCTCTCTTTCTCTCTCTCTCATTAATTCTCCGTGGTAAATGGTTTTATCCGCCTTTTGTTTCAACCAAGCTATTAATAAAGGTTTCGTGTAAAATTTAAGACCTTTGCTCTTTAATTGAATTTGAATGATTATGCAGAGTGTTTGTTTATATATGCTGCTCTATAATGATTCAATATAACTGCTCAATAGTGGAAAATCCCTTGAGCAAGTAGTGTTGAGTTTCTGAAGGATCGCTTGGGTTCTCATTGAGAAATCTACTCAAAGAAATGTTTCCTTAATGAGATAAGCAGTTCATAAAAACCTTTACGAAACTGACTTGAATAGTATCTGGATGCTGTGACATGAAAATCTTGTGTTGAGCAGCAAGGATGGAAAAGCCGAGGACTTTTTTTGATGCAGATGATAATCTGTTCACGTCCAGGCAGTTAGTTACCAACGTTTTTGCCTGCCGGATAGAAGACTTGGGCACCTTTGGTATCAATACTCCATAAATGGCGAAGCTGTTTTCTAGTAAATTTTTTTTAGTTATTTGTTTAGAAACCTGTCTAGTGATATGATACCTGCTACCTGACAGATGTTTTCTCACTTGGAACAACACTTTCACGGATTACTGAAAACTTGTCTCTGTTTCGGTAGTATCCACTCAATGTTTTCCTTGAACTTACATGATGTTATTTGGGTGTGATTTGGACAGTATATGATGTGACGCGGCGAGAGACATTCACAAATCTTGCTGACATATGGGCAAAAGAAATTGACTTGTACTCAACTAATCAAGATTGCATCAAGATGCTGGTTGGCAACAAAGTCGATAAGGTTTGATCTTCTGTGGTTTGCAATTGCATGTGAGAACCTTTTTGTAGGATTTGAAGTAGCTTTGTAACATCGAAGTTATGCCGTTGGGTTAAGATTTTCTGATTTGTACGATGGTGATGTCTCCCTACTGCTACCTCATTAGCCACAGTACCCACAGCATTTTTGACGGTGTTTTCAAGTTCATCTTGCTGGAACTTTTTTTAGTTTAATCGTTGTCGAGTTTATTTGGTCGACTTTCCTCATTGGTGTATATGTAATCTTGTAAATCCGTATATCCTTTGAAAGCTTAACAGGTTTGTTATTACTGGTTACATCTTTTACAGGAAAGTGAAAGGGTAGTTTCTAAAAAGGAGGGGATTGATTTTGCCAGAGAATATGGGTGCCTTTTCCTTGAATGTAGTGCAAAAACTCGGATAAATGTAGAGCAATGCTTTGAGGAGCTTGTTTTGAAGGTAAGTGTTCACACTGCTGCATCTTAAGTACCTTTTTACAATCACATATTAGTGTGGGTATGGATGTATTCAGAGCGATCTAATTACAAGAAAAATTTCTGTTTGCATTTCTTTGTTTTCTGTTTGGCTGCTCTCTCTTTAAGATGTGCATGCCTTGTTTGCTTTTGTAGCTCCATGTGGGCTTTCATGGTGTCACGAGGATGGGATATATTTTATGTTATGCATGAAATTTGAAACCTCTGACTATTACTCGTGTTTGGATTCTCTTCGCGGCTTCTAGATTATTACTTATGTTGCAACGTGTGTGATAAAAGATGTGCATCTGTCCACTCTAATTTGCGCCATTTGAACTGTGCTTTTGTTCTCCTTGAAGTTTGCTCACATATGGATGGTATGGTGATCCTTTTCATTTTGCCAGATTTTGGAAACTCCAAGTCTTTTGGCGGAGGGGTCGGCCGGAGTGAAGAAGAACATATTTAAGCAGAAACCTCCAGAAACGAGTGCCGCAACCAGCAGCTGTTGTTCCTGGTGAACAGACTATTGGTCTCGAAACATCTCGCAACTTTATGCTATCTTTTGTCTTTTGGATCGTCACAAGCTCAACCATGTAACGTGAAACAATATGTTAATTTGCACATGTTTTTCTATCTACTTGAATGTATTTAGCTCTACAGATTGCTTGTCTTCAATCAAGGTTTGATGCCACGCTATGGATCTCTCTATTTGTTCTGTTTTTGGGTGCCCGATTGCATTGTTGCCTGGTCTCTCTGTTTGGCAGCTTCGAAGAAATTGACATTTGTTCGACTTATAAGAATGTTTTCATCTGGCGGAGACTGAAAATTTTCCGTTTGAAATGAAGGGATTAGCAGAAGTAGTCACCAAATAGTCTCTACTATTTTCCAGACCATTCATAAAAAATGCCGTGTACGGATTACATGTTCAATGAAGTGCAATAATTTGTCGAGTCACAATATATTGAAACATGTAGAATTCACCTTCATTTGCGTTTTTAGAGCACATTCAGGGTGTGTTTGTTTAAAACAAAAGATAATATATTTTCGTAAAAATGATTGCTTATCGCTTCTCTCACTTACAAAAATAAAAGAACGAAAAATATTTTTATCATTCATGAGATATTTAGACACTAATTATTTCAAGTGAAAGAAGTGCTTATTTTTAAAAAAAATATTTTTAAAATCGTTTATTTTTTTGCTAAATAAACGAAGGCTATATATAACCACTGGGGATTGCCTCAGTGGCCACTCTTCCCATTTGGGAAGAGGGAGGTGGGGGTTCGAATTTCCATCTTTGAGGGGGAGTGAAGTGGGGACGCGTGAGGAGGGAACATGGTTTTGCAATACATAGCGCACATAGCGTGGCTTGTATAGTAGAATATGATAGCATAGAACTTAACCCCAAAAAAAAAAAAAAAAAAAAAAAAAACAACAACAACAATGAAGGCTATAATCTAAGATGATTTGTCGTGAAAATCACAAACCTGAATTTAGTTTAGTGCGTCTTTCTTTCATTCATTATGTGATGGGCAGCTGAGTTCCCCTTGAGTTTAGTGCTTCTTTCTTTTATTCTTGAAATTTACATGACATAATGTTTTAGCTAAATAATTTTAAAAATATATATATCGACGTAGCTAACTATTGAAATATCTAATTTATTACTTTTTGCTTGTTGCATTATCTAAATCTTTTTATGAAAGTATTTGACTTTTTCTTAACTCGAAACATTTCAATGTTTTACAATATATAATTGTTTTAGGTGGATTCACAAATAGTTATATCGTTACTTTGTGAAATTTCAAAAAATATTTTAAATTTTGATGGGAAAGGGAAAGTGAAAAAGTTTTTTTTTGCTCTTCCTTAAGTCTACACAATTACTTGAACTTCTCTTTGTGTTTCCTTTACTTCCTTTTTCCCTTATTTCAACCAAATTTAACAATTCTTGGAGTTGGTAATCAAGTGAAAAGACTCTTTTGATGTTTCATGGTTTTCTATATTACATATAGGGATTAAGAAGCCGCACTTCTTTTTTCTAGGTAATTGTTTCTTTCTTTTATTTTTAAAATACCAATGACTTCTCAATTTAAAACATAGAGTTTGTGAACAATGATGTAAACTCCAAAATTCATTATTTCATCTTCTCTTTTTGTTTGTTCTCTCCGTTCCCTTTTTACCACTCAAAAAATGGTAAAGAAGTCCAAATTAGACTATTTAGCATCTATTAAAAGTTTAGAACGACATTACACATTGGATCAAAGTTCAAGAATCATTTATGTCATCTATCCTTTAGTTTTATCGCAAACACTTGAATTCAACAAGGCAGGTTAGGTGAACTGGAGAGATCAAATAGTTGAATCAACCTTTTAGGTTAGATAATTGTATTTTTATATATTAAAAACGCAAATATAGTTACAAGATTGTCAATAGAAAATGCATCTACTGCATACGGCTACTCAATTTATTTATTCTTATGTCATCTTATTCATGTTATTAAAAACTCGAAGACTTTTTGACCAATCGCCTCAATAATCCCTCGTTCACTTATACAGCGAGTCCATTCAATCCGATTTGCAAATTTCTCGTGCTTGAAACATTCTGATGAAAATATTATCTGTACGTCATGTTATGATTATTGGTTCGATTTTTTGAATGTTAGTAAGATAGAATTGTGCCTTTTTAATATGACTTTTGATTTTCGCTAAAATAGAAAATAAAAAATTATTGACAGGTAAAATTTTGCAATTTTTTTTTTCATAAACTTATGGACGTTTAATTAAAGATGCATTTTTCATCCTCAAGAAAAGTTATAAATCGAAATTGAAAATAGATGAAAATCTCCCAAACGTCTCCGACTATTATTTTCTCCTTTTCCCATAAAGTAAAGAAGAAGTAAAATAGAGAGCGAAACTGAAACCCGAAGAGGAGGAGGAGGAGGAGGAGGAGGGTTTTAGCTAAACCATTACTTTCTTCTTCTTCACCAGCGTCGACCTCCAGAGGGGCGCTCCAATGGCCGGACCACAACATCTCTACGTGAGCTCGAAAGCCGAGCTGAAGCGGAGGGAGAAGCAGAAGAAGAAGGCCAAGTCGGGCGGGTTCGAGTCCCTCGGCCTCAGCCCCGATGTCTACAGGGGAGTCAAGCGCAAGGGGTACAGGGTCCCCACTCCGATACAGCGCAAGACCATGCCTCTCATACTCTCCGGCGCCGACGTCGTCGCCATGGCCAGGACCGGATCTGGCAAGACCGCGGCTTTCCTCCTGCCGATGCTCGAGAAGCTGAAGCAGCACTTGCCTCAGGGCGGCGTTAGGGCTCTGATTCTGTCGCCGACTAGGGATTTGGCCTTGCAGACTCTCAAGTTCACTAAGGAGCTCGGCCGGTTCATGGGTTAGTTCCTTCTCTAGCTTGTGATTCGTTTTTTGAATTTAGCTACGTCTCTTGTTAGGCTAATTTATGCAGACACGGTGATACCTGAGTAGTTTAATAAAACTATGCAGTTTTTGAGGCGATAAGAGTTTCAAAGCAAAGTTTGAAATGTAGGCAGCATTGGAATTTGGCTAAAACACGGTGTTGGTCGTAAAAAGTTCATCGTCTGTATATGATATTAGCTAGTGGTAGGTGATTATTCGGTTTGATTAGAGTTTAGCTCTACTTTTGGTTTTGTGTGGGAGATAATTTAGATTGCTCCTCTGTTACTTTTGCTGTAGGAATATCTTTGAGCACGCAAATATTTGTTAGAATCAGGAAGAATTTGATGGTATTGATGAAGTTGAAAACTTTTACATTGCTGTAGATCTTCGGACGAGCTTACTCGTGGGTGGGGATAGCATGGAGAGCCAGTTTGAGGAGTTGGCACAGAACCCTGACATTATAATTGCTACTCCTGGTAGGCTGATGCACCATTTGTCCGAAGTTGATGACATGACGCTGAGGACGGTGGAGTATGTGGTTTTCGATGAAGCAGATTGCTTATTTGGCATGGGTTTTGCGGAGCAGTTACATAAGATACTCTCCCAACTCAGTGAGAATCGGCAGACATTGCTTTTCAGTGCAACTTTACCCAGCGCACTCGCTGAGTTTGCCAAGGCAGGTCTGCGAGACCCTCAGCTTGTTCGGTTAGACTTGGAGACTAGGATCAGTCCTGACTTGAAGCTCGCCTTTTTCATTTTAAGGCAGGAGGAAAAACATGCGGCGTTACTATATCTAGTGAGGGAGCAAATTAGTTCAGAGCAGCAGACACTTATTTTTGTTTCCACCAAACATCATGTGGAGTTCCTTAATGGTTTGTTTAGAGAAGAGGGTATCGAGCCTTCTGTCTGCTATGGTGACATGGATCAAGATGCTCGCAAAATCCACGTGTCAAGGTTTAGATCAAGAAAGACTATGCTGCTGATTGTCACTGATGTTGCGGCTCGGGGCATTGATATTCCGTTGCTCGATAATGTGATTAACTGGGACTTTCCCCCTAAACCCAAAATTTTTGTCCATAGAGTTGGACGGGCAGCACGAGCTGGTAGGACTGGTACTGCATATTCTTTTGTGACATCTGAAGATATGGCTTATCTTTTAGACCTTCATCTATTTCTTTCAAAGCCAATTCGGCCTGCTCCTACTGAGGATGAGGTTTTGAAGGATATGGATGGAGTGATGTATAAGATTGATCAAGCAATTGCCAATGGAGAAACTGTTTATGGACGCTTTCCGCAGACAGTTATAGATCTTGTCTCTGATAGAGTTCGGGAAATCATCGATTCTTCCGCAGAATTGTCTGCTTTGCTGAAAACATGTACAAATGCTTTTAGATTGTACTCAAAGACAAAACCATCGCCTTCGAAAGAGTCCATAAAAAGAGTGAAGGACTTACCTCGGGAAGGCTTGCATCCTCTCTTCAAAAATGTACTTGCTGGTGGTGAATTGGTAGCTCTGGCTTTTTCCGAGCGACTTAAAACATTCAGGTATGTTCTCAATTTCTTTTCCTAATATGTATCTATTTATCAAATTATGGGGTTTCTGCATTGCTTTCTGTTTGATTCTATTCTGAACCAATAATTAACATTTCACAATCCGCGACTTTCTGATTTATGCTAGACCAAAGCAGACCATTCTTGAAGCTGAAGGGGAGGCTGCTAAATCTAAGCATCTGCAGGTAGCTTCCAATAACACGACCCCTTTTGAAATGCTTTCTTAGATTTAAGTGATTAGGCTAACGCATCTTTTTCTTCAATGGCTAGTTTTTCCTTGAGCTCATGCAGCCATTATGTTGCTACTGCTGATTCTTGTGATTAGTTCATTTTATTCAACCTGATATTTTAGTCTTTTTTCTTTCTCTGTTTTTTCTTTTTTTCCCGGGGGGTGGGGAGTGGGGTTGTGTGTTCTGACACAAGTCTTTCGTGGTGCAATTCTGACTCTCTTGAACTTTCCTCCGATTCATGTATACTATGTGATCGTGACGTTGATATGTGAATTATAGATTCTACTCAGAGATTGTGAAATGCTTATCTTGTCAAGTGTTGTATTGACTCTGGCTTATTTTCAGGGTTCCTCCAGTCAGTGGGTTGATGTGATGAAGAAAAAAAGAGCTGTTCATGATGGTATCATAAATTTGGTACAACAACAGCGTGATAGCAAACCTTCAGAAGAGGTTGAGGTATGGTTTTATTCCCATTTTCTGTCTGTGAATGAGTATAGTAGATAAGAAAAATGATGGTGTAGTTTATTGGTTAGAGGATTACTTGGGCCATCTGATCGCATAGACTTCTTGTTATGACCAATGTGGAAACTACAATGGAATTAAATTGAAAAGAATAAAAGAGTACACAGATTTATGTGGAAAACCCTTGCGGAAAAACCACGGGGAGAGAATCCACTATAGAAATTCAAAGATTACAAAAAGTGGCTCGAAAAAACCTTAAGACTCTTTCCGTCTCAACTTTAATCCTAATAACTTGGGGAAAACGATATTTCTATTGCTCGACAGGCTTGGCCCATTAGCCAATTTGGGTCGAATACTCCAAAACGAATTTAAGACATAGTTAACAAATCTCTACCTTGACTTGAACTCCTTAATAGACATAAGCAATAAACAATTTTCTCCTACTGCAGCAAACGTTACCAAATTCAAACAATGCTCGAATTTGGCAATAGCAAGGGCTTCGTTAACATATCAGATGGATTGTTTTCTGTACCAATCTTCAAGACCTTGATGTAGCCATTGGCAATAATGTCTCGTATAAATTGATACCGCACATTCAATGTCCTTTGTCGTCTCATGATATATTTGATCTTTAGTAAGATGTATAGCACTCACTATCACAATGGACAACAGTCACACCATGATTCACACTAAGCTCCTCCAAGTAAGCCTCTTAACCATACGGCCTCTTTAATTGCCTCAGTAATAGCCATATACTATGCCTCTGTAGTAGACAAAGCAACTATATGCTGTAAAGTAGCTTTGCAACTGATTGCATAACCTCCAAAAGTAAGAATTTACCCTGTCAAAGATCTCCTTTTAGAATCAACATATCCTGTAAGAGTATCACGAGTTTTCCTAAAATCTAAACCAAAATCAGAAGCGCCCTTAAGATATTTCAAAATCCACTTTACATCTTAGCAATGAACTTTGCCTGGGCATGATAAATATCTACTTACCACGCTGATAGTGTGTGAAATGTTGGGTCAAGTGCAAACCATGGCAGACATAAGGCTACCAACTGCACTAAAGTATGGAACATCTGACACATTTTATCTCCTCATCTGTAGGTGGACATTAACTAGCTGATAATCTAAAATGAGCAGCAAGAGGAGTACTTACTGGTTTGGTATCTTTCATGCCAAAACGATCTAGTACCTTCTCAATGTAGCTTTTCTGGGAGAGATATAGTTTTTTTCCGTTTTGATCTCCCCGAATTTCTATGCCTAGGATTTTCTTCGCTGCACCTAGACCTTTCATTTCAAATTCAGCGCTCAACTGTGCCTTCAAATTCTGTATATCATATGTATCTTTTGTTGCACATCGTGTCATCAACATATAATAACAGATAAATGAAAGAGCCATTTGGAAGTTTGCACATATATACACAACTATCATATTTGCTCCTACAATAACCAAGTTGCACTATAAGTGAATCCAATTTTTTATACCATTGTCTAGGTGATTGCTTCAAGCCATATATAGTCCTTTTTCAATAGACAAATATGGTCTTCCTTATCTTCAAACTAAAAACCCTCTCGTTGACCCATATAAATTCTCTTCCAAATACTCGAAAAGGAGAATAATCAACAAGTTCACTTGACCATACCTCCTCAAGTGTCTTGCACTTAATAGATGTGCAAGGAGAACGATATGCCAACCAACAAAGCTGTATTGACTACCTTAGCTCAGAACTCTTTGCCCAAACCAGCGTTAAGACAACATTCACCTAGTCCTTTCTAATAAGGTTTTGTTCATGCGTTCTGCAATACCATTTTGTTTTGGTTTATTTACAGTAATACGATGCCTCACAATGCCTTCACTTTTGCAGAACTCATTAAACTCACCTCCACAAAATTCCAGCCCATTATCTGTTCTTGGCCTCTTGATCTTCTTAGCGGTCTGCTTCTTAATCAATGTTTTCCATTGCTTAAATGTAACAAAAAGATCACCCTTATGCTTTAGAAAATAGACCAAAACCCTTCTTGAAAATTCATCAATGGAAGTGAGCAGATACCTTGAACCAATGACTTTTGAAGGACCTTTCGCACACCCCCAGAGATTAGAATAAATATAATCCAAAATGCCCTTTGTTGTGTGAATTCATGTTTTGAAACTAACCCTATTCTGTTTCTCGAATGCTCACAGAATCCAGTTTTCCAATTTTTTGACCACAAAAGACCTTTTTTACTCGACACATCCGTCCCTCTAATACTCATATGACCTATTCTCATATGCCATAATTTAGTGTTGTCTGATTCTGTGATTTTGTCATAATGGATGAGACTGCAACTGAACTAGTAATTGTAGTGCATTGCAACTGATACGAAGTGCCGGTTTTCAGCCCTTTCATCATTAGAAGTGAATCTCTCACAATGTTCATAACTCCACCTTCAACCGTATACCGACGGCCTTTAGCATCAAGTGTATCCAAAGAATTGAGGGTTCTTCAAATCAGTTATGTGTGACATTTTACAAGGTTCTTTCTCATTCTGTCGTGCATCTATATGTTGACAGTCCTAATCCCAATTGTTTTGCATTTAATGTTGTTTCCCATTAGAATAACTCCATTATATCCCTTGTACTTGGAGAACCAATCTCAATTAGGACAAATGGTATGAACAGTCTGAATTCAGAATCCAATTGTCATTGAATTTGTTTTTATCATCTGCGACCAATAACAAATCTTCATTCTCTTCTTTAGCGACACCAACTTGAGCGGGATTTTCGTTTTCCTGATTCCATCTGTTCTGGTAGTTAAAATTGTTCTGCCGATTTGCATTTTTTTTATTTTGCTGATTCATATTATTTCCTTTGCTACTTTGCCTTCAGTTTCAGACAATTTTTAGTTGATATGCCGTTATACTTACAATAGTTGCAAGTCAGATCCTTGTGCTTCGACTTTAACTTGCTACTGCCACCATTGCTTCTCTCAATAGATGTTCCCCTAGCAATTGAACCAACCCCATGATCATTACTGCCTTCAAAAGTCAATTCTGTATCTAGTTTTTGTTTATTTAGAAGACTAGTCTTGACATATTCAAGATCGATGGTTTCTCTACTAACAGTCACGGTCTCTCTAAAATTCTTACAAGAGGGAGGTAATGAAACTAACAATAAAAGAGCTTGATCCTTATCTTCACTCTTAACATGAATGCTTCCTTATTCAAAGGTAATAGCATTGAACTCAGAAATATGAGACTTGAGGGAAGCACCTTCAGCTATATGAAGAGTGAAGAGTCATTGCTTGAGCCTCAATCGATTGGTGAGGGATTTTGTCAAAAAAAATATTATCCGATTTTGTTCATAAACATGCAACTGTTTTTTGATCTAGTACCTCCCGCACTTCATTCATGAGACACAACTGGATAGTAGACATAGAATTTGCATCCAATTCTTCCCAAGTTTCATCTAACGTGCTTTCCGGTTTCTTCCATTTCCTAAACAGAGTTTTCTTCAAACTCTAGTGCGTAAGAACATCCAGCATACGAGCCTGTTATAGGTTGAAGCTGCCGCTCCCATCGAACTTCTCATCAAATTTTGTTATTGAACTTAAAGCCATAACCAGATCGAAAAGGCCTATGCCTCTGATACCGGATTGTTATGAGAAATGCATAAACTACGACAAAATTAACACTCAGAAGAATAAAAGAACACACATATTGATGTGGAAAACTCTTGCAGGAAAAACCACTTGGAGGAGAAGCAAATCCACTATAGAAATTTAAGGATTACAAATAGTGGCTCAAAAAAATCTTAACTCTTGCTGTTCAACCTCTAACCTAATAACTTCAGAAAAACAATAATTATACTGCTTCATAGTGTTGGGCTACGGGCTTGGCCCGTTAGCCGAATTTGGGTCGAATACCCCAAAAAGAATTCAAGACATACTCAACCCTTCTTTCTTTCTGGTAATGGCGCATGTAACGATACTTTGTTAACCCACACCAATATTTTATTCATGCATACGCTCTTAGCTATTTCAAATGTTCTCTAAAATAACTAAAGCTTTTCATGACTAAGGTGTAGGATGTGTAATTGTTCCCTCCAAATGTATGTAATTGTTGCATGTCTTGCTTGATCTGATTAATATTGGCATGATGAGGCAATTCTATTATTTTGTCATCTGGTAGTTCTTGAGGGTTTTTACTTGGATACCAACTCCTTTCTCCTGGTTAATTTGCAGATCTATCCAGAGACCAGTCCTCCAAAGGAAAAAGAGAAAAAAGGTTTTATTTTTGGACTTTCTTGATTCTATTTCCCTAATGCTTTGTTAGTGCAACTGGTAGAGCATAAGACCTACAGGTCTCATGAAAATAGACCATATTAACAAGGCTTTCAGGCAGTAAATATGTCTTCCATATTTTCTGGTCTTGTTCCTTTATTTATGTTTTAGGACGGTCTAGTACTGTCAAATACTAGAAATATCATTCTGTTCACCATGTGTGCAGTCTCTTTACCTCTTACTCAAGGGATGTTTTTCCTGCCAAGGACGATTGTGAGGTTGAGAATTTAAGATTTGCGCCTGCTCTTTCCGCGTGGATAACAATTAACAAAATGAAGGAGGACATGAGTGAATGCTATGGGGTAGTTTTGTGTTCATGGAGGAAGAAGAGCAGACTTTTCAAAGGAAAGATTTGATAAAAAATTATGATTTTCTCATATCTCGTTCTAAGGTGTTGGGTCTTTTGTTGGATTATTTAATTCTGCATTTGTCAGATATCCTGAGTTAAATATAAGATTGAGATGGACATGCATTCCTCTGCCATTGACTGTCAGCAGATTATTGGGGTCTCTTCAATTTCGTATACTTAATAATTTATCATGGTATTTCTTCCAATTTTAAATGGTCCTTTTTCTTAAAAATTTTGTGAATGGTGCTAGAGGCCCGAGTTTCCAAACGAAAGCCAAAGAGTTTCAAGGATGATGAGTACTATATTAGTTCAATACGGACCAACCATGTAAGTAATGTTGTTAAAGGAAATGTGCTTCCCAGTTGATTTTATCTGATTTTGCATTTCTGAAGGACAGATTGTAAATTACTAATTGCTCTATGCACTGTGCAGCATATGGAGTCAGGGCTATCGGTGAGAGCTAATGAAGGCTTTGGATCAAATAGGTAAATAGTTACTATTAACCTTTCGCAAGTTTTTATTGATGTGGCTACATGACATGATTCTCTGGTGGCTATGGGAAGTGAGTTTTCAATACAGGCTTTATTTATTTGTTAAAATTTCAGGTTGGAAAGTGCTGTCCTTGATCTAGTTGCAGATGACAGTGGCGGTATCCAGAAGCAGAGGACATCATACCATTGGGACAAGGTACATAAGTCGAACCATTTTCTTCACCAGACACAGAGTATCTTTCTGTTGAAAAATTGTGACAGTTTATTATTATTATTTTTTTATGGCAGAGGAGTAAAAAGTATGTCAAGTTGAACAATGGTGAACGTGTTACAGCTAGTGGAAAGGTACTTTACTATCTCGTCATATGCATTTCATGTTTAAAATATACGAAATCATAGGGTTAGCCTTGCCTTTGGGCAAAGATTACTTACAGATTGTTTTGATGGGGAATATTAGTTTTTCTTTTTTGTGTGATGAATTGTGACTTCTGTAACAATGTATTCAATTAATGATGGTGTAATTACTCCAGAGCTAGCCCTCAATGCAGATCTACATGTGAATCTAATGGTTGTGGTGTATGAGTTCATTCTACATGGCAGCTTCTCAATTTAGAGATTGATTTTTCTTCTGTATATTGTGATTGCTGCACAGATAAAGACTGAGAGTGGAGCAAAGGTGAAAGCAAACAAAACTGGGATATATAAGAAGTGGAAAGAACGGTCACACAGTAAAATATCACTGAAAGGAACGAGTAACGAAGAAAATTCTGTAGAGTCCACTGGCTTGGCAGGTGAGCTCTGGTTGGCTGTTTTTGTGGATGGGCTCAAACTTCTCATCTTCTTCGCGTGACGTCATATGATGCTTAGTTTAAATTACATTTCTTCCCCTTCCCATGCAAAGCCTCCTTTTCCTGGATTTTGCTTTTCTCTATTGCTCCTCTTCTAATGGGAACTCACAATTTTACAAGTAGCAAATATTTACTAACGGTTGACCTGTTTAAATTGTGTTTCTGCCTGCAGGAGATCTCAAATTTCAAAGGGCAAACAGAAAGTTCAAGGGAGGAAAGCAGCAGCGTTCGCTTCCGAATGCTAATGTACGTTCAGAGATTAAGAATCTAGAACAGGTACGGAAGGAGAGACAGAAGAAAGCAGACAAAATATCCTATATGAAGAGCAAATCAACTAAAAGTAAAAAGTTTGGTAAGAATGGGAAAAAAAGAAAGGGTAAGAAGTAAATCATGTGGGATCTGATTTATCAGCATATTGACTTGCTGGTAGCAATTTTGAGTTAATCTTCTCTCTCTCTCTACTTGTGCCCTTGGTTAACCTTTTCTTTGGATAGTGGATTCTGTGTAATGATTGCCTCTTTTATTAATATAGAGTGCTTTAATTCAAGTGTTGGCAACATAAATTACTCTGTTGTGAGTTTATTTGGAGTGATTAACCCATTACTGCAACTTTTTATATATTTGCATTCTAAGTTACTCGGTCAAGTAAATTGCACTATTAGTCCCTGAACCTTATTGTGATTTCATTTTAGTGACTGGATTTCCATGTGTTCCAGTTAAGTTGGTCATTATTGTATGGCGTTCCAGTCCGGTACTTAGTCTAACGGGAAATAGCGATCCGCGATTGAGGAACAAAGTTCGACCTTTAGGCTTTACCGCCCGCATGAACGGTGCTGACATAGCAGATGTAATTTCTTAAAGTTTTTCAGTGGGCTAGGAACAGATGATATCATGAGATTTAAAAGCGCTCGCATGACTGAATTAATAATGTAAATGCTATAGAGACCACCTTATTGACTTCTTCAGGATCCTGTATCCCAGGTCATTGTCATGTCACATTCGAGAATTTTTGTCTAAATTCTTCATAGGGAAGCAACGGTTTCCGTTACTCAATATAGGACAATATCCATCACGTTTCCTCTTTGCGGGCCCACAAGCATCACACCGATGTGATTAAATCCCGACGATAGTGTGTATTTCGCACCAAGGACATAACTTATTATTTCATTCTTCATAAGGAAACTCGCACAAAACCATGGCCTCGGTATAAAAAAATTTGATTGATCGACATGCTCAAACATACTAACTTCCAACCTTTGGGCGCTCACTAGGATACACGCTTTGAATTCCTAGGCCCGTAATAAATAGCAAAGAAGCAAATTCTGTTCATTGGGTGAGTTCATGAGACGTGTTTCCGCGACAGCACAAACCAGATTCTTGCTCCTAATCCTCTGTCCTTGATTGTTGTAGCAAGAGACATAGAAGTAGAGAAAAAGCACAGGAGACAACTAAGAGCATCGTTACAAGAAGTCCGAGTTATACACACTTCAAAACGCGCCGAGACTAAGACAACATCCAGTCTCTAATAACATTATGAAAATACACTTGTTTTCCCACTCGTCCATGTTTCAAAACGGACGCATATATACAAGAGGCGCAGGACCATAATCTCCTCAAACCTATGCCTTTGTCAGAAGCACATCTCCGTCTACCTTCACCTCATGAATCGAATCAATGAGCAAGATGCGGAAGTGAGCTCGGCACACGGTGAGCTTGGAAAGCACAGGCACAGTGCACAGACGTCAAGCTCAGGCAACCACTTATAATCAGAGAGTGCCTCCCGGGGCAAGTATGCAACGCGGGGAACGAGTCACATACTGCCTGAACGGCGGGAGGAGTAAGAGCTGTGCACTGGCTGATGTTTAGACTCTTCAGCCCTTCATCGTCACTTCGGCCTTTCTTGGACTCCCATAGGGAAGGCCTGTTCTTCACTAGACTCTGTGCCAAAGAGTACATCGCTCTGTCTGTGATGTTCTGGCAGTAGTACAGCCCGAGAGATGTCAGGTGTGGACACCCATTTGCCAATGCAATCACACTGTCATCTGCAACAAAAGTAGGAAAAGTCATCAAGAGTATCGGACACGGTGCCCGGTTAAGTACGAAGCAAATCTATCATGCTTGTTTTGCAGAGTTCGTTTTGATCAGTTTCGCAATGATCTTTTATCATGACAACTCAAGAACCACAGAGACCAAGCTGGCAAGGCAAAGCGCTATCATATTGCTATGGTTTGGAGTGCAATTAGATGATGACAGCAGAAGCGCAAATTAATCTAGACCTAAGACTGTCCACGTTCCACTATGATTCCTCAGCTAATGTTCGATCACAGTGATCAGAAGATGACCAGTTCTTTACTTTCCCTGTGATCTCTATGCTCCTTTACTGAGACCTCATTGAGACAGTATCATTCTGTAGAAAATCGCCTAAAAATGGTAGATGCCGTAGTAGTATCTTGCATAACTTAAGGATCGGGATGGAAACAAAAAACTCTGGCGCTCGTTCAAGACTTACTCGAGCAACTATTCAACAGAAAATACCTGCAAATTGAATTACAAAGAACCCCCATAGGGAAACGAGAAAAGGAAAGCTAGATGAGTAGAGTCCCAGCAAGAAAAAAGACTTGCTGGACAACTTCAGGTAACACGGGCAATCGAGAATCTCAAATTCTTAACCCAGTTGACTATACATCTGCTCATCTATTTGAACACCTGAGGTGATTTATCACAGCCAAATCACTAGACAATGTTCATGGATGTAAGGCAGCTTTAGCTTTCTCAATGGAAAATCAATAAAGTGAAACTGAATACACAAGACAAGCACAGTCCACATGCAGAAACAATCACATCCACATTCCATGTTACTCTATTCTTAACACAGCGACGAACTATTAGTCGAGATCAGTTTGTATCCCATGGAATCAAAATAACTTCATTACAGCCATCATATCTTAGAGTACCTGTTATACGGACACAACCACACAAGTCAAGAACTCTGAGATCAGGACATCCAAATGCCAAGCTCATGACCCCAACATCACCCACATTGTCACACCATCCCAGACTTAGAGATTGCAGTTGATTGCAGTTGCGCCCTATAGCCTGTGGGGAAATATAACTATCACACATTGCCTGATGCACACGTATAGAAATGACATGAGACAAGGGAAACAAGCTGGTTAAACCTGCAATGCACGGTCTGATGCTGCCTTCACACATCCACAGAGATTCAAAATCTTCAATTGCTTACATAGATTAGTCAGGTATTCAAGAGCTTCATCACTGAATGCTGAACACCCACTAATGTTGAGCTTACTAAGATTAGGACATCCATGGGCTAGGGCATATAGGGAGCGGTCAGTAAGTTTGAAGCTTTTGCTAAGGTCCAGGTCCAGGAGCTCATGACAGTAAGTTGAGATGGCCTCAACAGCATTGTCCTCAAGCTGTGGCTTGTCTTGACGCAGCACCAATGTCTGCAGCTTCGTAAACTTGGGGGCAAGAGATAGGACCAAGTTGTTCATGTTCTTCTTTAACCTAAAATATAACATGAAAGCCACATCACGAAGAAACACATCATACAGAAACATCACGAAGAAACACATCATCAAAGAACACATCATTAAGATACAAGTGATGCAGAATTCTCTTGGCTGATGTCCTCCAAGATATTTCCAACATCATACAGTGATTCACATACGAAACGAAAAGACTGTGTGCAATCAGATGTGGCACATCAGGAGCCACATTCACAAGTTTTAAGCTGATGTCAAGTTCATCAGACAAAGTGCACCGGAAATAGAAATCCAGAAGTGAAGCACAAAAAACACGTCACTTCCTTTCTTTATCTTTTTTCAGATTGGTGCCCTCACACATATTAAAATAATCAACCCTCAGTTTGAGAAAGATTGAATGTCATTACTGAAGGAAGAACAACTGCTAGGCCCAAATCTGCTTGATAGTATCTGGAAACGCACTAACAACAAGCATTCTCACAAAATTTCTACACTGGGAGAAGAAATCAGTCAATTTACAAACTCCTTCTGCCAATACTCTGGGTTGGCACCAACTGAGTAGCAAAACAGATTGAATGCCGGATACACAAAAAAGACATGCATAGCTTGCTCGACTGTTTTGCATGTAACAGAAGGCACTTGACTCCAGAAAATACAAAATTGTCACGAACCTGGTTATGTATAGTTCTAAGTAGCGGATACACGTATAGAATACTAGAAGTAGAATGTGTACTTAGACTTATCATTATGCCATAGGTACCTGCTGAAGTGACCAACAGACCGAAAAGAGATATCAAAGATTAACCCTTTCGTCATCAATTAAAGTCGCAGAGCAAACTCTAGTGCTCGTAGTCCTAGATAAGCAACGACAAATATATAGTTCCCAATCATGTAGAAGAATACAGTGGAAATTGCATACCACACCAGAGATAAATGCGTGAGGCCGAGGCCAATCGCGTCTCTCCATCCGCTGCAAACCCCAGAAGCGACAATTATCATGCGATCATCGACCAGCGACATGATCCGTAGCAACAACTCCATAGGTATGTCCTTCCACTCGGTGATGACTCCACATTCCATCTTCGCCTTCCCATCACTACCACCCCCAGCCATCATCAGCTTTTCAAAGCACAAGTTCAAGCCCTCAGCCTTCAATTTATTTCCAACCACCATTTCACTCGCACTAGGCACCACCTGTGACAAATTTTTCGATTAGCAACCCCCGTAGAAGTGAGCACAGGACAATGTTTTCGTCGAATGCAAGTTGTAAAACGACGAGAGTAGTCAGAGTACAAGATCAGCATGACCAAAGCTTGTCATAACCAATAAACAAGATCATAGGGTGTCGTAAACACAGCACAGAAGGACTTTACAGTCATATGACGATACTCAATCAAGGCAAGTATCGACTGGTGTACATGATCAAATTAGAAGAGAAAAGCTCGAACAGGAAAAAAAATTCTCCAAGGTTCATTCTTTGAAACAGAGTTGGCACTGTGAGAAACTGGGCTACGAAAAATCCATCAGTTCCATCACTTAACTGCTAAAATGATCCAGAAAAAAAAAGGGAGAACTGGACAACCATGAGGCCGTCACAAAGAAACAGCTTCAGCTAAATTAGCAGACACAAAACAACAAAATACTCCCTCCACCTGTTATCGATTCAGAAAAAAACGAAAAGGAAAAGGAAAAAGGAAAGATTAGCAGCCCAATACATCATCAAGACGAAGAGGAAAATTATGAGAGAAAATGATCAAGAAAAGAGATACCCAACAAAGTAAAGAAGAAGAAGAACACGAAGAAGCAAGAGGAACGATGGAAAGAAGAAATGACGGGTCGTGATCGGGAATACCCACCTACAACTTTTGAGGGTGGAGACGGGTTCTTTGCTTGGTCTTGGAAGTTTTGAGGGTCTTCTTCGTCTCCTCTTCCTCTGTCAACATAAACAGGCGAAGAAGTAGAAGAAGAGGAGAAATTGCCACGGCGCTTATTAAAGACGAGCAAAATCCAAGAAAGTAAAAAATAAAAAACGAAAAAATTAAAAATTAAAAAAGAGAGGGAGACGTACAGGAAGGGAAGGGGAGCTAGCGACGGGTATGAATCCACGTGGCGTGACGTGACAGGCAGGAGCTCTTGGGCCCCGCGTTTTTCCTTTGTGGCGGTGCTGAAAATGTGATCAAGTGTTTTGCTTTGTGATTTACGATATTAACGAGGTCGACCAAAAATAAAAAATTTCACGTAAAATGAGGCGTTGGAAGAAATACTACCATCCATCTTTCTAGTGTGATGTCTGAATCGGTCATGTCATATAGGCCCAAATCGTCTATCTAATTGCTTGCGACAGGAAATGAATCATAATTTTAAAATGACACGCCACTTTAATCCAGCCCATATAATATCTTTAGGAAACGCATCTCAAGTACACCAATTAGTAGGTGTGAGAGGATTAATGTCAGATCCTCAAGGACAAATGATTGATTTTACCGATTCAAAGCAATTTACGCGAAGCACCATCTGAGTTTTGCTAACATCTCGAATGAATTCAAAGACATTATTCATAGAAATTCTGACTGTTTGGGAAAATTTATGTAGACCCTTCTTAGAATTAATCCATATAACTTAGCCATTTTTTTAAATATATTTTTTATGGACTAAAGTTAGATCAAATTTAAGACATTGGATATCTTCCGATCTAAGTGGTAGAACAACGAGGATGTCGCGCCATAATTTTCGGCACTAAGCTTGTTATTTAAGATGGGGTTACTAAGAGACGTGGTTGCTCTTGTCCTAATCTTTGAGCCAAGAAAAGGTGACGGATAAATGAGGGCGGAGAGTTATGGGGAAAGTTCAGATAAAGACTAAATTTTTGAGTTTTTATTTTATTTTTACTGAAGTTTTGTGCATTTATTTTTTATTTTTCTAGAGTAAAAGAGGGCGCATAGAAAAGAAAGCACGAAAGGAGACAAATGAAGCGAACGTGTGCGTAGAAGATTCTCCATTCGCTGAAAACCGAAGCCGCTTCCCACTAAAGCAATAATATATTATCAACACTTTTTTTATTTTTTTCTCTTTTTCACTTTTGTTTAACTCCTCTTTTTAAAAGGTGGGTGACTTTAAATTTCACTTTATAACCCATCTACGAAACCGAAAAATATTTCGAAATATTTTCCCGAGACGGCATCTCATAATTAATCTGTCAATTTCGGAAAATTTGGTGTAATATTTAGGACGACTTACGAAATAAATGGACAGGAAAATGAGAAAGTGAAAGTTGTTTTATGGGAAAATGTTTATTCAAGTGTTTTTTTTTATCAGCACATTATTCAATCAAAATATTGATAATAAATAACTCCGCCCTCCTCGCGAATTCCCACTACACCAATTTCCGATGAACAAAGAATATGACTTAATAAAACTCAAGTATTAACATAATTCATATATATATAGACACAAAGCATTCGAATATGAATTTAATTGTTCTTCCGTTGTTGTCAATTCTTTCATGTTACATATGAATTTTTCGGTGCATTTTCTGTAAAATGCGTTTGAGGTGCTGAAAGAAAAATCCTAACGTAGAAATTAAAAAGAAATCAAATCGATTTGATTTTTATCTTAACATCATTTTGATGACAAGTATATTAAGGAAGCCAAAACTATAAATGGTCTTCTGCAAAATAAAAAAAATAAAAGAAGAAGAAGAAGAAGAAGAAGAAGAAGAAAAGAAACCGAGTCGGGTCGGGGGAACAAAAAAGTAGATTTTTTTTTTACTTTTTGTTTCTGTTCCAAATTTATTCACTGGACACTTATCTATTTTAGGAAATAAAAAAATAAACTAACATACACAAACAGATTTCTATTCTTTTTCTATTCCGGAAAACAAATGAACAAAAGAACAGAGAAATTTAAATGTTACAAAACACACCCTAAATGCACTAGAAGTCCTAAAAACTTGTCACGACGTTACAATTGAGTCCTAAAACTTGTAAAAAGTGTAATCAAGTCCTAAACTTGTCGAACTGATTCAACTGAGTCCTTCTGTTAACTTCGTCCAATTTGGCTAACGAAAAAGCTAACGTGATTTTTTTATTTATTAATCCTACGTAGCGATGACGTGGCTAAAATGACGTCGTTTTGGTCCAAATCTGATTCTCAATACAAATTACATTTAAAATAAGCTAAATTATAAAATAAAATAAAAAATAGAAAAGAGAAACCGGGTGGCGAGGGCTTATTTTTAAACCAAAATAAGCTAAATCGCAGGAGAGGGCCTATAGGGCCTCGCCCAGAGGGGCCCAGTGACCTCGTCGGCCCTTCCTGGCGATGGAGGGGAAGGGGAGGGGGGGTGGCTCTTTCTTTTTATAAATAATTTAGTTTATTTTTTTAATTACATTTAAAAGAGTTTGTATTAAAAATTATATTTAAACCAAAACGACTTCATTTTAATCCAATCTTTCATGATTTAGCCACGTCATCGTCACGTATGAAAGAGAAAGTATTTAAAAAAGTTACGTCAGTATTTTCTGTTAGTCTAGTTGGACGTAGTAAACGGAAGGACTCGATTGAACCAATTAGACAAGCTCTAAGACTTGATTAATTTTTTGTAAATTTTAGGACTTAATTATATTTTCACGACAATTTTAAGACTATCAGTGTACTTATCTAAAAAAGAAGAAGAGCAATTACGTAATTTCCTACCCATTTAATGTGACAGAGAGAGTAATATCGATGGGTCAAGCAAGCATTTAATCAACTTTTTCATTGACAAGGATGGAATCGTGGAGAGAAAGGAATTACCTTGAATGGAGGAGGCCGAACTTAGCTATTCTCTTCGTGTAGGCATTAAATACGAAAAAGCATATCATCACTCCAATATGTGTATACCCAATAAAATCGAATTCCAAATCTTTTAATTAGTGCATCAAATATATATATATATATATATCAAATTTGGAGAAAATCCTTGAGTTATTTAACCTATTAAGAAGATCTGAAAATTATTTTTTAAACCAAAAAGAGTATTTGTCTTGGATAAACAATACAAATGGAAATTATATATATATTTGCAAACGGAGTAATATTGAATCTTTAAGCCTTTTTTATTGGTGCAGTCATGTTTTAAATCTTTATATCGATCTAAATAAGTTCTCAACCTTTAAATGAAAATTTAATCAGGTTTTAACCCTTCATCGAAAGAACACAACAGCTCGAAATAAGCAATTCTTGATTGCCACGTAAGTCATTTTCTTTACCGACGATCGAAATGACTCGATTTCTCTTTTCGAAAGATATTTCGGAATGTCATGGCGCGAATTAAAATATCTACATCCTGATCAAGTTCCCCAGGCTGATCTTTGGATGAGCTTTTTACTTACAGTGCTATGTTTCATTTTGATGAGAGGGACATATAACGATAAGATATGTATGAATCTTTTTGTCTGGTCGCGTTATTATTCTTTTCATTTGTTGCGTAGCGCAATCTAATCCCCGCATTTCGCACCAAATGAATTTGTCCGAGAGTTATTGTCTAAGTACATTTCTCTTTGCTGATTGATTAGATTTGGGGTGACGACAAAATTCCAAAAGCCTATGGCCCTTTTGTCTCCAAAAGGTTACTGTATATAGCATGCCTAGCTTATCAAGATTGTGAGCAATGACATTGAAACCAAAAATTAAATAAATGAATCAGAAAAGCATCATCATAGGCTCCTTGATTGATAATTTTTTTTTTTCCACATTCAAAAGCCAATGATTTCGTAAAGAATAATGCTACACATAATTAATGCGAAAAGTTCGATCATATCATTCCGATATGTGTACGTGACACGCTCGCGTGCAAGTTTTACCCGGTTGTTTATGACCGAGTATATCGATTCTATTTTGAGATGTCTATAGGCTGAACTTTTTCGTTGAGAGAACAATTTCCCGCATCTGAGTTGTAAGAGAAAAAATGTTTGAATGTTTTAAAGCTATATGCAATATATTCTGCATCTAAAACTATTAACCGTGAAATTGGAATGATTATTCAAGTTGAGAGAAGGCAGTTTTTCATTTTACTTGCATGGGATGATTTTTGAAGATGATGAAATGAAAAGTTAATGAGAGAAATTGGTGCATATAAGTTATAGAAAGAGAAATTAAATGCTTAAAAAGTTGTATTACATGAAAAAAGTTATATTCCAGGATTGTGCGTACAAGCATATGTATTTTTCATCCAAGATTATTAGCTGATATTTGTCGAATAAATAATATTAGAGGATTATTTGAAGAGTTAAAATCTTTGATCTGAGCAAATTACTACTTCATATGCATATTATGGTTAGGATCTACGGTCATACGTAGGAAAAAGTACCCGTCATAAACTTATTGTACGGAGCCAATTCAGTCATAAATTTTTCACTTTTGCCAATTTAATCCTAAACCTTTATGTGAAATTTAAATGTAGTCCTTCCGGTCAACTTTCACAGAAAATCACTTACGTGGCGTATGCCACGTAGGACGGCTGGCGATAACTGAACCCCACGTCAATAATTTTCGGCAAAAATTAGCCGAAAGGACTACATTGAAATTTCGCGCAAAGGTTTGGGACTAAGTTGGCAAAATAGTTTATGACTGAATTGGCATCCATCCAATAGGTTTAGGATTAAATTGGAGAAATTATAAAGTTGAAGATTGAATTGCATATGTACAATAGGTTTAGGACTAATCGGACAATTTCTATGTCATACGTTTATATAAGGCTCCATTTGTTTGGCGAAAAATGAATGATTTGAAAAATATTTTTCTCAAATAATCGCATTTATCGCTTGAAATAATTAATCAATGAAAAATATTTTCATTACTGACAACAATTTGTATCTAAACATTTGTGTAAACGATAAAAGTATTTTGCATTCATTCATTTTTGTCAGCGATATAAACAATCATTTTTTAAAAACTATTTTCCAAATCAATCATTTTTCGCGAAACATACGGAGCCTAAATTTTCTTTTGAAATATTTTTTGACTGAATATTTGAGTTGATGGAACAGATGCCTATATCTAAGTCATAAATAAAAGGGTTAATACTACGAAAAATTCCAAACTGATATACCCGTGATAAATTTACCCTAAACTATTTTTTTTACCACAAAAAACCCCAAACTAGTACACCCGTGACAAATTTATCCCAAACTATTTTTTCGACCATCAAAAACCCCAAATTGTTACATCTGTGATAAATTTACCCCATACTAATTTTTTTTACCACCAAAAATCTTAAATTGGTACACATGTGACAAATTTACACTATGTTAGTTTTCGTTAAATTGAGTTAATACCACAAAAAATCTCAAATTGATACACCTATGACAAACAGAGGGTAAAAAACCCAAACGTTTACACCCGGTAATTGCCACCTATCATCCAACTCGGCAATTTGACGATAAAATATAACGAAAACTAATGGATAGTAAATTTGTCACAAGTGTACCAGTTTGTGGTAAATTTGTCAAATGTGTACAAGTTTGGGGTTTTTGGTGATCAAAAAAATAGTTTGGGGTAAAATTTCACAAGTGTACCAGTTTGGGGTTTTTCGTGATATTAACCCTAAATAAAATTATATGTGGATGAATTCTCGTTTCACGATTGCGTGTATTCATCATTTAAAATTATTAGTCGTAAAGTTGTAATAATTTTCCAAGTTGATGAGAACAAAGTCTTGCATACTACATGATGAAAGAAAAGATAGATGGAACAAATTCATGCATATAAGTTATTCTAATAACAATTAAGACTCTGTTCGTTTCGCGAAAAATAACTTTCAAAAAAATATTTTCTGATTTTTTTGTCGTTCGGTTTACAAAAACTAAACTAGTTAATAAAAATATTTTCCGTCAATTAAAAAACTCTTTCAAAAGTAGGGAAAATGATTTCCTCTTTTCAAAAAGAGAAAATCATTTTCCATTCTCTTTCCTTGCCTCGCCGGATCTGGCGAAGCAAGGCTCGGTCTTACTCGAGGCAGGCAAGGCTTGAGCTCTCTCACTTGGGGTGAGGCCAAGCCTCGCTTGTGGTTGGTCGCCAAATGTCACTGTGGTTGACGACCGGCAGAGAAAGAAAGAAAAGACAAAAAAAAAAGGAGAAAAAATGAAAAGAAAAAATAAAAAAATTATCAATTTGTGATTTTTATTTAAAAAATTACATAAAATTTTCACATTAGAGTTGGTCTTGCCATGTAGGACTGCCAGGTCCATGTCGGCAATTTCCAACCAAACGATGACGCAGAAAATCAAATGACGGAAATTATTTTCTATGCCAAACGACGGAAAATAGTTTCCAATTCATTTTTAGGTTTTAGCCAAACACCGGAACATATTGTCATTTTCCTGAAAATTAATTTCACGGAAAGCATTTTTAAGAAACATCACATTTTCTGCGAAACGAACGGAGCCTAAACGTATAAAAATTTATCTTCGGTGATGAATGTATCTTACCTTTCCTTGATTGCACTTACGTATGCTGCAGATATTTGATCAATAACTAATATTAAAGGATTATTTGAAAAAGTATGCTTCTTTTTGGAAACAGTGAATGCTAAAAAAATAAAAAGACATAGATTTTTGAAATATAAGAACCATAATTACATAATTTTTTAAGAGAAAAAAATATGTTAGACTCCGCTTCCTATATTTCATAAGTTTCATAAATAAATGTGGCTATATGTATGTTAGTGATAGCTCTAAAGTGTAATTTTTGTTATTTTTATTTGAAAACTTACATGACAAGCACGTAAAACAAAAAGGAGTTGCTTTTTTCTAAGCAATATGAGTGATCTATTTTGAAGGAGTTTCGGTATCATATACATCTTAAGAAGTCTTGAAGATATTCTTATAATAAAGTGCACTTTTGTTAACAATATTTGACAAAAAGGTAAACAAATAAATACTAGAAAATCAGAAAATTCAACAAAAAGTTACCTGCTATTTCAAAAAATATTTAAAGGAAAATGATGTGTCTAGGTTTTGCTTTCACCAAGAAGATGAGAAACATAGATATTTGGTTAACATCTAATGGACCTAGCTACATTTGGTAACGATATCTAAAACTTCATGTTGTTGATTTTTCATAACAGATGTTAGCTTCTCTAAGAAATATAGCTAAATGGGCATGTGTTTGGACTCATTGAAGGAAATAGAAGACAATTTCAATCAACTTTATAAAGCAATCAAGACTAGAGATTAACATTTAGCCCATCTAATAGTGTTTGTCAACAAATTTCTAGAGTAGAATTTCTGTTCCAGAAGTGCTTCTGACCAGAAGTGCTTCTGGAGCAGAAATCCATTTGGTAACGCAACTTTTAGAGTAGAAATTCATTTGGTTACGCAACTTCATTTTTAGAATTCTTGAGCATTTCTTTGCTCCAGAAGTAGTATTGGAGTCACTTGAAGAAGGAAAAAAAAAAATTACTTCTCTCCAGAAGTAAAAAAATTAACTTATGCTCAGAAGCAGAAGTTGATTTCTAAAGCAAAAGTTTTGCCATGCACGCTCTAAAATACTTTTGATCAACTATTGGCACTATGGTTTTCTTTAATTTTTTCAATTATTTAAAACTAATATTATTATTCCAAAGCTTAATTTTACAGCAGTGACAAGTTCAAAGTACAATAAGCATCACATTAGAAATATATTCATTGTAACTTCTAAATATCAAAATATGCGGTCTCAAATATTTTACTATTGAAACATGAACATATCTACATTTCATTTAAACATCGTGACATAAGTAAGAGACAATGTTAACAAAAAATCGCAGACAACCCAATTAAGAATAACAAAGATTGGGAAACATATTTGACTTGAAGTATCAACATGTGAAATATATTAACAACCAATTGTTGGTAATGGATTTTCCACACGATAAGGAAGGAATATGTCAATATTCTTATTCTGAAAATAAACAAAGGAAATTCTAGATATGCATATTTTGGGAAAAAAATGTTACAAAATTGTCTAAAAATACAGATTGAATAATAATTCTTCCGCAAGATATCCAACAATTCTTTCTATGATACACTTTGGTTACACTTTTATGAATTATCAGGTATCTATTAACTTTTGCGAAAACAAACACGACAGGAATCAAATGATAAGTGAAAAGAAAAGGGAGAATCTCCATAGATAGCTCACATTATTACTTTATGCTTTCATAATGTATCGATTCATATTATTTTACATGCTCGATATATCGCGTGTACTTATGTTATGATTCGAAAGGTATTACACTCTTTCACGTGTCATTTTTCTTGTAATTGGAGAAGAAACCTATGTGATGAGATTTGGAGCCTTTTTAGTGGAAAATTTGATTGATGTGAAAATTTATTGCTATACAATTTTCTATATATTACTTCTCTTACGAAAATTCACATAAAACACAATCTCTAGAGTTATATATGCGAATTGGAGGGGGAAATGAAATGCTAGACTAGGGCAAAGCAATCAAACTCCGGAAAGTAGGAAATGCACTGATGCAACAAAGCAAGAAAATATAAGCTTTTTATCATCACCACATGCAGCCCAACTTCCACTCCCATCCATCCATAGTGGTGGTGGGTCAATCGAAATGCTCTATCGATGGCTGTAGATGTTTCAGATACGTTATGCAACATTTTTTACTATTTTGCACCGTACGACTGCATTCCTTCTTTATCTTTCTTTTGTATTTTAGCTATGCTGTTCTGCATTTTCTAATAATATCTTGATCTGTGATTCTTTCCCTCCCAAGGAAATGAACTTGTCCTTTTGCCCGACTGATCGGGTGAAGCGATCATGTATTCAGCACAAGTTCCCGTCCCCATGCATCACATGTCCTTGCATGAGCGGGATGCAAATAGAGGGAAATGATTGAAATGGTGAATGGACCGAGGAATTTGCACAGGTCACGAGTATGCATTTGATGTGTCAGGACAATGTTGGCAGTTTTTTTTTTCCTCTGTTCTGGTCATTTTCTGTGTCATCTAGCACTTGGGAAAAAGGTTTTTGATGTGTTTCCAATGACATGTGACTTAGACGTAAACATGTCAAAATGGATCAGTTATATTCAATAAATATGTCATAAACGAATTTATGCATAATATGAGTGTTAAATGAATCACAAAATGAGTGATAAATGGCTGTGAATGAGTCATAGATAAGTTTATAATTTACATAGACTCAATCTACCTCTAAGATTCTCTTCATTCTCTCTTGCCCTCACTCGATCTCGCGCTCACCCACTCTGCACTCCCATCTCAGTTTCGATATGCGTCTTCCTAAATTAGATCAAATCTGAAAGCGTTTTCGGAATATTAGCCGGGGTCAATTATGGTCACTATATTTGCATTACAATAAATAAGTCATAAACGTGTTTAATGGGTTCTCATGTGTGATCCAATCTAACCCGATCCACCCTTTTGACGGGTCTACTTACATGAGTGCGTGTGAAACTCACTGTTTCTCGTGAGGGGAGGTTGAATATATACATCAACAGATATGTTAGACTGAACAGATGATGTTTCGAGATTGCTGTGGCTTATACCATACTGACCCTCCCGCGAAGAGAGATGCTTATGGAATAAATTCGATCCTAAGCAGACATCAAAGCCAAAATGCACAAACTCCCTTTTATCTTGTATTGCCATTGTTGGTAGTTTGTTTGTAAAACAAACTAAGAGGTATCTTGTCCCACATCGAAAGGATGTGAGTGCGCACGTGGACTAGTTTTGGCATTAATCAACAATTACTATTCTTTGTTTATTGAAATTTGAAATTATTATTATAAATATTATTAATAACTGTTGTGTCCTAGCGAAACAGTGCGACTATTCACAAAGGAATTACAGTTATTTTTTATTTCGAATTTAATAATAAAATAATCATTTTGATTAGCGAAACAGTGCGACTATTCGCAAAGGAGTTACAGTTATTTTTTATTGTTTTTTAAATTCGAATTTATATTAATTTCTTATACCCTTTGGAGTGTTTGTGTCTATTCGGATGTAACTACCGGTTCGGACACGAAGAGTTGTGTCCGAATTAACTTCCTTTGGAAATGAAGGGTTGTATTCGAATTAACCTCCTTTGGGAATGAAGAGATGCGTTCGAATATAGTTATTTTCGGAATGAAGAGTTGTCTTCTTTTCACTTATATATTCACCCTACGACTCTCTTCCTTTTACTCTTCAATTTTTCAGAACTTCTTCTTCTATTTTGTCACTTCTTTCCGAACGAGAGATAGAGCCATTATTTTCAATTGTTTCCATTGAGAGATCCTGGAGAAATATCAGAATTGCTATCTACTATTCTCATTGAGACTTTGTTGTATCTTGGAGGATATTTGCCAGAAATCATTAGCAACGTTGTGGGGCAAATAAACCTTTAAAAGAGAGTGTTATCACGCCTAAAAGTTTGATTCCGTTGTTCATCCCATTCGACGATATTTTCCCAACAATTTTAAGGATTTATTTGTGCAACAATGGAGTCAGAGTTGACCAAAGTCATGAATCAAGATATGATAAAATTGGACCGTTTTGATGGCGTATGTGGCCCAATTGTGGGTCTCGATCGCTCGTGGGGCATGCTTGGCGGACGATCTGTTGCCGGTGCATAGAGGACTTGAAGATGGTGTTGATTCGGTGTGTGATCAGGCGGTTGTATTAAAAAAAATAAAAAACAACGAGGAAGGAAGCGATTCATGGCGTTTCATGTTTGGGCTGAGCAGGCAGTTTTGGAGATGATTAAAATTGCAGATGCCTTTCAGGCTTTTA
This sequence comes from Lenwebbia sp. NSW1173648, assembly GCA_029784005.1. Lineage (NCBI taxonomy): Eukaryota > Viridiplantae > Streptophyta > Magnoliopsida > Myrtales > Myrtaceae > Lenwebbia > Lenwebbia sp. NSW1173648. Next base: position 22,675,963 of record JARCGZ010000009.1, on the reverse strand, counting down.
GAGATTTGCCTGATCCCAACTAGTTTTCTTTTAAAGCAATGATGCATGGCCTAGTGCAAACTCATGAAGTCCCAGAGGTTTTTGAGATTTTAGATTGATGTGCAGACAAGGGCTACGTATTCTCCCTATCAATTGTTTTGGGTACTTGTTCTAGTGGGGGCTATAATGAATTTTCCTAGATAGTAGTGGTGGCGGGCAATTCATGCATACTTCAGGGCCAACAAGTGCATTCAGATGTATGCGAAGAATGGGGATATCAATGGCGCCGAGATGTTTTTTGAGAATGCAGTGTTTCGGTTTTGAACCAAGTGAAGTCACTTTTTATAAATGTGGTTGTGGCACGGGTAAAATCAGGGAATGTTGAGATGCAGACATAGCTGAGCGCGAAGTGAAAGGAAGGCGTTAAAGTAACTACGCAACAAATGCAACAATGACTACACGATCGTTGATCGCGCGAAGAGCGCTAGAGCGAAGTGCAGTTCCAAATCATCCGCGAATCCAAGCAACAAATCGCTCCCTCCATCCGCACCCATGGGAATCGACAACTGCAAGATCATGGATGAAGTACAAGAAGAAGGCCATGCCCTTTTGTAGACGCAGGTTTCGATTGCGAGGATCATGTTCGTCGTTTGATCTGTTGAGGATTTTATGTTACTCCAATATTTACCGACCCGTGGATCCAATACGATTCTTGTCACAAGTGGTGCAAGGGACAATAATGGAGAACGATGAAAATATACGTTTATTCAAAAGCGGAACGTTGCTAATGGCATTCACATGATTCCATCGTTTCGACAGTTGATAGTTACTTGGCGTCGTTCATCGATTTCCCACATTCAAGATCTTCCTGCTTCATCCATGGATACTTTAGAGATGAATTTGCTACAGGTCTTTTAGAGTTCCAGGGTTCCGGTTATTGTTGACTGAGTTTGTCCATGGAGACTGTGAAGTCTGTTGTCCAGGGGAAGTTTAAATTTGATGGTTCAGTAGAACTAACGAGTGAAAATGATGGTAAGGCCGTGCGCGGAATGTGAATAAAGTGGACATGCTCTTCCATCGCTTGATATCCGCGGCAGTTTTACATGGGGGCAATGCTTACCATTGAAGGAGGACAACCAAGTACAGAGCAATTGAAAAGGTTAGAATTTACAAACTTTAATTGTAAATTTAATAAATGTGAAATCTGCCCAGAAATGTGGCGGAGATGAGATGGAGTTGGGGTTTGCCGGACATTGTGAGGTAGACTCTCGGCAACGAGAACTCTTTCCTCGCCAAGTACTTCGCGACGGACTCATACGTCACAAGCTCCGGGGGTCGTATGCGACGGCGTTCGCGACATTGGAGCGTTTGAACGTGTACTTGCCCGAGGACAAGGACCCGGCTAATGTTTGGTCGGTCGTATGGTGCGTCTTCGTCGCAGGTTGGTAGACGATTCTCTTTCTAGGTTCCTGTTTTGAGTAAGGTAATTGTTGATTAAGCAATGCATCATCGCATTTTGTATATCGGTCTCGTTGACCCGTTGTGACTATTTTTTACTATTGCTCGATCTTTCTGAGAATGAGAAATTGGAGAATTCGATTGACTCTCTTCTTACTGTTCTGAATTCGCATATATTTCATTTAGTTTTGTTGTTAACGAATGTGAATGCACACAATGAGACAGGTGACATATTTCCTTGGTCGACATTAAGGTAAAGCTTAATAATAAAAAGATGGTGAAGAGAGCAACCGTTCCTTTGGAAGGATACTCTATCATGGCATAGATCATTCTGTCTTGAAAATGAGAAAGGTAGAGAAGTACCTGTCCTCACTCATGAGTGGCTTCTCTAGTTTTGACGAGTATGCGATGCATGTTCTTGGATTTGGAGATGACAGTTTGATGCTAGAGATCAGTATCTAGAGACTGACGGTATTAAGAAAATGGAGATTTAATTGAGGGAATTTACATAGAACAACTAGAGAGTTTTGTTTTTCCTGAAAATGAGAGGAAAGTATGTAAATTAGTTAAATCTCTTTATGGGCTTAAGCAAGTACCGAAGCAGTGGCATGAGAAATTTGATTCAGTCATATTATCCAATGGTTTCAAGCATAATAGTGTTGATAAGTGTATTTATTCTAAATTCACTAAAGACTATGGAGTTTTAGTCTGCTTATACATTGATGATATGCTTATCTTTGGAAGTAATATGACTAGAGTCATTGAGACTAAGAAGTATCTAACTTCAATTTTTTAAAATGAAAGATTTAGGTGAAGTGGATACTATCTTAGGTATTAAAGTTAAACAACATAGTGGGGGTTACTCTTTGAGACAAAGTTATTACGTTGAAAAGATGTTAAATAATTTAAACATATTGGCTACAAGGAAGTGAGTACTCCGTTTTATACGAGTATCAAATTAATTTATAATGCTGGTAGAGCAGTAGCACAACTTGAATATGTGAGTGCTATAGGGTCTTTAATGTATGCGATGCATTATACTAGACCGGATATTGCTTTTTTCGTGTGTAAGTTGAGTAGATACACTAGTAATCCTAGTATAGAATATTGGAATGCTGTCACCAGAAATTTTTTGTTATCTTAAGAGAACTAAAAGTTTATGATTGTTCTATAACAATTATCTAGCTGTATTAGAAGGATACACCGATGCTAGTTTGATTTCTAGTGTAAGAAATAAACATTCCACTTTTGGATGGATCTTTAAGTTAGGTGGATGTGTTGTATCTTGGGCGAGCAAGAAACAAACATGCATAACTCACTCAACAATGCAATATGATTTTATTGCTTTAGTGGTAACTAGAAAGAGGCTGAGTGGATTAGAAATTTTCTGTTGGACATCAAATTATGGCCTAGTCCTATGCCTCCTGTTTTTGCTCATTGTGACAGTCGGGCTATTTTGGCAAGAGCTTATAGTAGCACTTATAATGGAAAGTCTAGACATATTAGCCTAAGGCATGAGTACGTGAGACAATTGATTTGTGATGGCACCATAACAATTGTTTACGGGAGGTCAAGCAAGAATCTGGCAGATCCCTTTACAAAGGCTTTTCCAAGAGATGTGGTAAAGTTGACCTAAAAAGAAATGGGACTGAAACCCTTTGATTAAAATCACCAGTAATGGTAACTCGACCTAATACTATCACATTACTAGTTATAAGGTTTAATGGGTAAGTGATTGTTTGATACTGACATTAACCAGGACATGAGAAGTCAATATCGTATGTTACGTTTTAGAGGTTGAGTTATACTCTTAATGAAGTATAATACGATTTAGTAACGTGTTTATTAGTAACAGAAACACGTGGAAATACTTCACCTATATGGGCTTAGAAGTGGTGCCGCTTCTTACGAAAGTTGAGGTTTCTTTCTAGAGAGCTCATGAAATAGGTACAAACACAAGGCCATAATAGTGCTGAGAACTTCTCGCTGAAACCAGAGGTTAGTATATGTGAGGTATGTTCGATTCTATTATATAAAGTAACAAGTTTAAAGCTAAGCTACTTGTAACTTTGATAGAGTTTTGATATACTTGCACTAAATAAAGGTTTAACTCGAAAGAGACCTTTATGTAGGTATATTAATCTCATGAAAATGTTGGCTGTATTTTTTGAGAAATTTTATTTTGTAATTTTGTTTTACAAACAAAGTGGGGGATTGTTGGTAGTTTGTTTGTAAAACAAACTAAGAGGTGCCTTGTCCCACATTGAAAGGATGTGAGTACGCACGTGGACTAGTTTTGGCACTAATCAATAATTACTATTCTTTGTTTATTGAAATTCAAAATTATTATTATAAATATTATTAATAACTGTTGTGTCCTAGTGAAACAGTGCGACTGTTCACAAAGGAATTACAGTTATTTTTTATTTCGAATTTAATAATAAAATAATCATTTTGATTAGCGAAACAGTGCGACTGTTCGCAAAGGAGTTATAATTATTATTATTTTTTTTTTAATTTCGAATTTATATTAATTTTTTATACCCTTTGGAGTGTTTGTATCTATTCGGATGTAACTACCGGCTCGGACACGAAGAGTTGTGTCCGAATTAACTTCCTTTGGAAATGAAGAGTTGTGTTCGAATTAACCTCCTTTTGAAATGAAGAGATGCGTTCGAATATAGTTATTTTCGGAATAAAGAGTTGTCTTCTCTTCACTTATATATTCACACTACGATTCTCTTCATTTTACTCTTCAATTTTTCAAAACTTCTTCTATTTTGTCACTTCTTTCCGAACAAGAGATATAGCCATTATTTCCAATTGTTTCCCTTGAGAGATCTTGGAGAAATATCAGAATTTCTGCTATCTGCTATTCTCATTGAGATTTTGTTGTATCCTGAAGGATATTTGCTAAAAACCATTAGCAACGTTGTGGGGCAAATAAATCCTTAAAGAGAGTGTTATCACGCCTCAAAGTCTGATTCCGTTATTCATCCCATTTGACGATATTTTCCCAACAACCATGACCAGGAATATCCCCCAGCTGAATTGATACAGAAGGTTACAGCTAGGAAAACGAGGATAACGCACAAAGCATGCACGAGCGCACAACCCGCTCGAAGTGTTATTCTCAAGTTCCGATGTCGAAGGCGGTCTTTAAGATGGAAATAAAACCAATATATAAACTTCAAATCCAAACATACTCTAAAGAAGTCATCATTCAAACGCTAAAACAGGACAACTGTAAAATAGATAATGAAACCATCTAAAATATTGTTCTGAACTATACCTAAAATGTCATCTAGAATTACATGTAAAGAAACAAAATAAAATAACAATCTTGGTGAATATCCGACCCTGTATCGAAAGGTAGAAAGCCAAAAGCAGCCCACGAATTTGGCGGCGATAAGGCAATCTTGCATTGAGTTTTAGGAGCAAAAGAACTGCAAACTTTGGCTTAGGATGAATGTCGGGGAAGATGGAATGAACACGAAAGCTAGTTCAGCTTACGAAAACAGGATGTCATTAAAGAACGCCTTCTCAGAGGGATTAATCATGTATGTATATCATGTTCTGCTTCCACCCTCTGTGATTTTGGAGGCATATGTTTTCTCTGACTGTATCAAAGACTAGCAACAAAAAATTTAAAGAAGAAAAGAATCTGCACAGGAGAATCTTGTAATGCCTCGCATGAGTAGAACCAAGAATTATTCACAGTTCCTAAGAGAGGTACAGTCGCCAAGTCAAAGATCCAAGAACAAGCGTCACATTTATATGTCAGCTTTTGATGTTTCTGGCCATAAAGCAAGAAAGAAGATCAAAGCAAATCATACTTCAAGCATCATATCTTAAAGTTACCACCACAGATGCAAGGAAGCACGGCCATGCCGGCAATTTGTCAACAAATGACTTATTCTCTATACATTTGGAGAGTGCTCGTTACCAACCTTTATGGACATTCTTTGCTTTTTATTGGTTCTCAAGCCAAGAATCTCTCCAGCAGATTCCCGAAGAAAAAGCTTGTTTTGGCCCAATTACTGGACTCGGGAGCCTTGGCGCTCCCTCTGGATGGGACCTTCTTCACGTTCAGCATCATCGTGTGCCCGATTTCCTTGCGAAGCGCCTCGATGGTTTTCATGTCCACGGGGTTCCCCGAGGAATCTCTCACATAGAACACATTCATGGCTTGCTCCCCGACCGTGGTGACTCCCGCTCGCGTAACCGACAGCCCGTTCTCTCGGAGGATCCTCGTCACTTCGGATAGCAGTCCCACTCTATCCTTTGCGCAGAGCTCTAGGCTTAAACCCTGCAAAATATCAACATGTAGACAGAATGCAATAAGAGGATGACCAAAGGACTTTTAATAGTTTTCAAAATTGTAATTTTTCTTCCTTGGCTGTGTATCTACATTGAAAGTGTGAAAGTAGGTGATATGGGAATTCTTCTCGATTCATTTTTGTGAGCATTCTCACGCACCTCGCTTACTCTTCTCCGAATCGCCGCTTCCAGACATTTTATGACCCTTTCCTTCTCTCCTTCACTATCAAGAGTGCAACCATCCATATGACGAATGTAATACTCCTGAAAGATCACAAAACCAAGTCAGCACATATTCATGATTCGACTGATCAAGTTAAGCCGTAAATAGCAGAGTAATTTGTCGCCCAAACTGCCGTAATTAAAAGTTCATACTGGAAAATGAATGACACACTAAGCAGTGCCTCACAATTCAACATTCCTCAGAGGTGTTTACAGAGTACAACGTTGGCATTTAAACAACAGAAGTTTTAAAGTCTTTAACTTGGACCTTTTTGGTAATTCTATAATCTTTCCTGCCCATGGATTATCTCACTCCAATTCAGTTTGGATATTTAACTATGCCAATCGGAGCGATGAGCATGTAGGCGTTGTGTAGAAGATAAGATACCCAAGCCAATAGGCTGAATGTCATCTTCTGAAGGATATCAATGTCTAACTCTTCATCACTGATGCTACTGCTCAAAGTACTGATGCATAACAATTTCAATGATTCAGTGCTGAACAAGCCATTTCAGACGATGCAATTGAATTACTTTTGCCTATGGACGCCAGTATGAATGACCAATATTGTTTCATTTGGGAGTAGTCTTTCCATGTCTGTACTACAAGGAGAAATTTGATGATGGACTAGCTAATTGGGAAAAATATCAAGGAATAACCTGTGATGCATCTGGGCCATCGGACGATATAGTAGCATGAGAAACAACATACTGCATGTCTGTGAGCGTGCACACTATGTCAAAAAGTAGCTTCGCTCGGTCTTTGCATCTCACACTAACCACCGAATACCCCTTCTCCTTACAATGCTCAACAGTGATTTTGGGTTTCATCAAGGGAGAATACTTGTCCGCATCGGTTGTCACTCCGCAATTTTCATAATCCTTATCGGCGAAAAACATCTGGTGCAGTCGCCGATCAACATGCGTGAATCCCATGGAGAAACTGGTGCGGCCCACTTTCTCATCATCGTCATACCCACGGATGATGTTTTTGAGCTGCTCTTCCATTATCGATAGTCTGTTTGGATCACCCACCGCACGGCAGTTAATCTTATCATTGACGTAAAGGACGCAAGCTATTCTCCTATTGTGTGTCCAAACTTCGGCAGCTACCACGTTAATGTCAATGTTTGCTAGGACTGCAGAGATTTCAGATAGGAGACCTGGGCGGTCTCTGCCAATGAGCTCAATAGCTGTGTGGTCACCAATTGAGTGCACTCCGACTCTTTTCCCCGGCCAGGTCTTGGTTCGATCTGTGTGGTGGCCATTTGGACCTAAAGCCTGTGGGAAAGAATACATCAGAGGATTCCCTTTTAGAAGGTCAGAAAGGAGAGGATTCATGGCATGAAAATGGTGTCTCTCTTTTCTTCCTCATCAAGTCAAAGACCACCCAGTGAAACCTATTTCAGAGACGCTAGGTCTTCTCTTTTTCCGACACGAAGAAAGCAGTATATGCAGATTCAAGAAACAGTGAAAACAACTTACCTTCTCTATGTAGTCAATGGTTTTAGAATCCGTGAGCTTCTTTCCGTGGTGATCAGTGACATGAAACACTGCCGGTTCAAAGAAAATAAAACGTCACTACTCATGCTTGATGAAATAATCCACATAAAGATAAGTTGCACAGTGAGGATGATGAGATTGCCATGACCGACTCTCGAATTCTAGAATCTTTGGCACTCGTACCGTCCATAAACCATCCTCCATCAGAGGAGATGTAGGCCTTGGTGATGATAAGATCAAGGTCTGACAGTATTTGTACAACTTCTAGCAGTATCCCAGGTTTATTCATGCTATCAACCTGGATATGACAAAGCATGGTTATTATGTATCCTAATTAGCAGAAATTTTGTGACTGTAGTACATTCTGTGTATGCAAATGTAGATGACTACTCTTCCAAACTAGAGTGTCAAGCTAGATTGCATGACTTTTATTGGTCATTTCTAAGACTACTATTTTGCTGTCAGAGGAGTTTACAAATAAACAAAACATGAATGATCTGTCTTTTGCCTTCTTGTACAAGCAAGCATCGCATAGTTGATCAACATTCCTTGTATTCGGCCATATTTTTGTAGTTTTGAGCATCAGTTTCTCAAAGACATTGCTTTATATTGCAATTCCGCATAACAAAATAACCGAGCCTAAGAAAAGATTAGAGAAGAGGCAATCATATTTACAAACCCTTCTATTACTCAAATAAAATTTTGGGCTAATGCTACGGACTTCTAGAGGTCCTCAACAGAAGTATTCACTCTGTCGTGGGTCCAACAACCAGGGTTGCTAGCCGCCTGTCCCACCTTTTTACTTATAAGAAAAATCTTACCTTGACAAGTGTGCAATCGCTGCAACTGGTGTTGTCTACAGACACCCTGCAAGAGGCATTGAAATAAGAATGTGCTCCCACTGAAAAACGAGAATGATGCAAAACAGCGAGAAACAATGGAAAAAGCCCATATTTCATCTATATTACTCGGACGTTAATAATTGAGAGAGAGAGAGAGAGAGAGAGAGAGAACCTCGGAGGGTTGATCCTTGTGCTGAGGTTCTCATACTCAGGATCGAAGTATGGCCAACAGACTTTAGCCATTATAAAGAAAAATTCACACAAGGAAGGCGGTCTCTATCTCTTTAACCTGTAAAATGGTGCATCAGAATTGCCAAAGCGATAAAAATTTGCCATTACTTTTATTATTCACATAGGGCACATTCCAGTTGAGGCAGTTTTTTGTTTTCAAACTCAAAGAACCTTCTTGAGGCCATAAACTGGATTTCAGAATTACCGCAATCGCCTTTCCTCTCTGTATGTTGAAGATATGCTCCCATCATGATAGCATAATCTGCACAAATAATATAAAATTACTAGGTCAAGATTCCGAAGCAAATTGATCCAGCAAAATTTCCAAAGTTTCCGTTGCATTGCACTGAGAATAAACAGTAACATGGACAAAAATTAATGTAATAATCTTCCCTAGCAATACTGTCTAATGAAGAGTTCTATTTGAGTCTCCAACTGCTCTCCCCTTGACTTAACAGTGTTCTTGAAACAAAATCTTATCAAACAGGTTACTGGTGAACACAGCAAATAAGATCTCTACAAAATGATATTACTTCTATGAACATGTAATAACCTTGACATCAATCCTAAGAAATGTTTAGAGACTCACTGCTACACCCAAGAGGGATTAATGAGTATGCAAATAGTAGCAGATGCCCCATTATCAAGAAAAAAAAAAGTTGAGAGGTCAACCCCATACAACTTGATTCTATTTCATCTACAAATTATTGACCCGTCAATGACACCGGCACAACTAAAGTCAACCGAGCACAGTTTAACTATTGGTTGGTTAGATCTTCTCTCTCTTTCCCCCTCCTACCTTGAGGGATTTCTAAGTGCTCTGGAGAACTACTTCATCCATCTATCAACCTATGGCGGACCGCAAACTGCCACACTTTTCATTGTTTTCACCCTCAAGATGTTACCTACTGAACATTTTGTACTGTGTGATTGATTGGGCAGCCGTTTAATCGGTTGAGCCATCCGGGCTGAGAATATATTGTATGGAAGAAGTTGTAAAATCCCAAAATTTGTACTTAAACAAAAACCGAAGCTAATTGGTAATTACCTAATAATATGGCACAATGAGACACACAGTAATTTTGACTATTTGGAAGTTTGTGGCAAAATCATCATCGCAATCACAAGAAACGACAGGTTCCTCATAGTTTCTCAGCAAGTTGTCTTTGGAAGTTGGACAACACAGCCGCCATTGCTTACCTCATCACTTTTGTGTTTTCTTGGCGCGTGAAAACAATTTCCTATTCATTATCATTCCCACTAGTTAACCATAAAAAGTCCAAACAAGATCCCCAGAAAATCAGAGTTCCTTCAATGGTTCTCTATCCGATTCACAGTACTCATTCCAGAACCGACTGCTTGAAGGTTCTGCACTCCATTTTGCATAAAAGAAAAAGGGAAAGAAAACACTTTTTTTTTGCCCACGGATAATTTCTTTGAGAGGTAAATTTTCGCACTACATGGACATGACCTATACGATCGAGTTGCTTAGTATCATCGGGAACAGTACTTACCAATTATTTTGAGAATTCACCTCTCGGCAAAATGACCAAGAAAGAAACCCGCGTTTTCCCAAGAACAGAGCAACGAATTTCTTCAGTTCTTAAGAAAGAGAGAGATGAATTATGGGGAATGTTTTCTTTACCAAAAAAAAAAAAATTATGGGGAATGTTTAAGAATACGGTGCCGGCTCAAAAATCTTCGGGGAATTGAATTCCTGGAAATTCAAGGAAATATCTTTGAATGGGAAAATGGAGCAAAATAGGGGAATTGATAGACCTTATACGCAATTAATCAGAAACGGAAACAGAGGGGAGGGAAAAAGAGAGAGTCAGAAAATGGATAAAGCGGAGTGTCAACTACGAAAGAGCAAACTTAACAGCTCACACACCTCATCACAAGAACAAAATAACGACAATGATGCTTATCAAACAGATAAAGTTACGACATTTCAAAGGAAACAACTGGAAGAGAACAGACATCCACTTCTGGGTTTTGAATCTTCAACTCCAGAGTACAGAAAAGAACAAGCAAATCAGGGAAAAACAGAGAAGAGAACAGAGGAAGAGAAGAGAAGCACTCGTTCAGAAGTTCATACCTGCAGGAAAAGGAGGAGCTTTTGTCTCTTCACATCTCTGCGGAGATCGTTACTGCTCACCCAACACCACAAAGCGCTCACCCAGTGCCCGTAATATCCAAGCACGAACCAAACCCTCCACTACTCTTGTTCTTCCTTTTTTAAATAATGGCAATTCTCGTACCACAGCTTTGGACGTTTCTTTTTGGGTTTTTCGATTTCTTCCTCAGCTTTCTACGTTGGATTACCACTTCCCCCATAACTCTCTCTCTCTCTCTCTGCGTGCATAATAAAATATGGAAGGAACCATGAGAGACTGCGTGGATCTAGAGCGGCTCTGTTCTTTAAATATCAGATTTTTTCAGTCGGGGGTCGTAAAGACAATGAGTGTGAATTGGCTGATCGTGCTTTTTTTGCTAATGACGCGGCGACCAAACACTTGTCCGGCACAACCATCAACACTCAGAATCAGGTTGCTCGGCCAGTAGACGACTCGCCATGGAACGCCTGTTCCTCACGCGCCTCCCGGTCCGAGGGAAGCGGGCGGCTGAGGCGCTTCCACGTGGACGTCGGATGCTGCGTCCAAGAGACGTCACGCTCGAGGAATATGCGCGTGGGGCTTCGTCTTTGCCGTTTAGAGCATACGTGTGCTGGCCGTCGCTGTCCTGTCCATAGCTTTAATCACTGTTGGAGGCACATAATCCTCGGCCTTAATAAACATATTTGCATATATTTCAATTAAGGGCTTGAAGTGCTATTATTTTCTCAAATAAAAATATAAAGTAGATCTTATTTCAAATAAAGGCCTAAAGTGCCTTCGCTGTTTCAAATAAGAGCCTAAAATGACCATGGTTGTTTCAGATGAGGGCCTGACCTCTTCGGTCGGCCGACCGACTATATATTCCGGCTTATAAGGGTATTTTTATCTTAATTTTTAGTAAAATAAAATTAAAAACTAAAAAAAAAATAGGAAGGAGAAGAACACGCAGCAGCGGGAGGGAAGAAGAACACACGGGCGCCTTTGGCTCAGCCCTACCGCCAGTGGGGGGTTGCCGATGACCCCGCCGACCAGAGCCGAGGGCCTAGGGGTGGTCGAGGACAGTTCCTGTGACCTCCTCGAGAAGATGTCCGACCTCGAAGCATTGGACCTCCTCACCGTCACATGGAGCTTCCCATCTTCCTTGACCTCGGCCTCCATCTCCAACAGCTACTTTCCGTCTAATGACATGATGTCGGAGTCAACATGGATCGAAACGATCGACCCCTCCGTGTCCGGGAACTGCTCGGAAATGCCGGCGACCCTCACCCAGTCACCCGCCCCAGCCCCTGCCGAGGGCCAACAGGCCCTTGCCGAGGCGCTGATGACCCCGCCGGCAATGCTCGACTCCCCACGGCCTATGTCTTCTTCTTCTTCCTTATTTTTGTTTACTTTTACTTTTTTTATTTAAAAAAATAGAAAAAAAGAAAAAAAACATAGAAAGAGATAAAAATAAAAATAAAAGAGTAAATGACCAAAATGCCTTAATCAATTGGTAACTTATGCCCTTTTTTGCGACTGATATTGACATTTCAAGCCCTTCTTTGAAACAAAGAGGGTACTTCAGGCCCTTATTTGGAATTTTCCCAACATATTTGATCAGGAATATATGCAATACAGTAAAACCTATGAAATTTTACTTATTATTTACTTAACGAGTACCTACATACACTTCTAAGTAAAATCCTTCTAAATTTTGATTAGTGGATGTTGGAATTTAACATCGAGAAGTACGACTAACCTCTATCGACGTACGATTGCGAAATTGCTCACGAATGTCGTTGAATTACCGACGCGTCCACGTATCTTCAAACCCACGATGGTCCGAATATGATCACAAGCGGAAGATATTCATGTTCCACAATGTAAATGCCGATCGTTTCTCCAAGTAACGATGGATTGCTTTTCGTTTGTTTGTGTGTTCTTGAGAGAGGGAGAGATGGATGAAAGAACGTACGTTCGTTCTTTTGTCATCTTCTTTTGTGAACTTTCCCTTTCAAAAGTTATCTATAACTCCTTATAGATAAGAAGATGGTGCCCTTTCAAACGCACCTCTTCATGGGGCCCCTCAAACGATACATCATAAACGCACATTTTCATCGACACACCGCATCATGTACGTAAATATAACATCTCCCACTCGGACATGATGGGCTTGATAATCCTCTATCAAGTATGTAAGGCAATCAATATCATCTACTTTAGAAACAATTCATACTTGCAAATATGTTGTGCAACCAGTGAGTACTCCTATACTTGGGAGCTCAATTATGCACATGTTATAATAGCTACAACCCCAAAAAGTAAAACAATGTCTCATAGTACCCCAGATATATTTTTGTTACATCAGTCTAAGTATACATATCCCTTAAAGGCTATATTTGACTATTCTTAACTCACCATGCATTTACAATTATATCTGCACCCACAATAAGCGATATGATTGCCCAGCCAGCAAATACATGTGATAGATGTAAAACAACAACAGTCTTCCTTTTCACTCATGCCTCTCCCCATTTCAGAACAACTACTTTCCTAGACACGTCCCATAAAGTCATATTAATTTCATAACCGTCGGTAACATGCTAAAGCAGCAACATTGATCCGTCACTTTGAGAACATAATCTGAAGTAACATAGGGTACAAATGAGGTAATCAATTCATAAATTACCTCAATGACTCACACGATGAGTAAATATGGATAATTATACTCATCTTCCTTATCGGTCGTATATAGCACATGTAGTATGAATTACATGCTATATCGGATTTCTCTTTCCATAAAAGAATATGTCATTTATCAAAACATATCCACTATACAGATCTTAGCCTAAACATAGTAACATGCTTCTTACATACATATGTTTAGCCCGAGTACTATATCAACTCGCTCTCAACATTGCCCAATTAAGCTCTCGCATCCGGCTTGCATCATGCATACATGATTGTAGGACTATCATGTTCGGTATTATCACATATTAATCATAGACCTCATCTTGATTCCAATCAACGCGAATTTTCTCTTCCAGCATCTTTCGTACATATCGTCTCATCTCAACTCGCTTACTACAGCGCTTGAGGCGATTGCTTGTGTGAATAAGCCAATCATTGCCTGGTGACATACCTTTCAACAATATATGTGTGTTTGTGCTAGTTTCATTATATCTCTAATGAAGTTATCCTTTATGTCAATGCTCTTCGTCGTACCATGATACTTAGAATCTTTCGTATAGGCAATGATTGCTTGACTATCACAATAAACTGTTACTGGTCTAAATTTTCCAAAAGTGTTTTTGCCGAACTCCTTCTCACACTACAGCAGAGCATGCCATTAAATTCAGCCTCCATCATACATAGGACCGTGCATGTCATTTTCTTGCTTCTCCAAGAAATTGCACCTTCACTAAGCAAGAATGCATTTTCAAATATCGATTTATGCTCATCTAGGTCTCCTCCACAATCAGCATTGGAGTAACCAATTAAACGTAAATAACTCCCTGATAATGGAGTGGATAGTCCATATTTACCTTTCAAAGTATCTCAAAATCCTTTACATTGCTAGGAAAAATGTCGAGTTGAGTACACATCATAGCATACATCAAACTCTCGACTGCACTAGAGAAAGGAATGGTTTCTATTTCTTTCTTTTCTACTGGAGTCTTAGAACATATCTCAGAGTTTAGGCATTCACCTTGTATGATACAGGTATCATTGGGATCACAATGCTGCATATTGTAACTTTCAAGAATCTTTTTAATAGAAGGCTCTCAAGATAGAGCAAGAAGGTCCTTATGAACAATCACTTTCTATCTTAACTCCCAATATAAAAAGCAGCTTCTTTCATGCTCTTCATTTCGAAAATAAAAGGATAATCATTCTTTTATGGTAATAACCAAACCCTTATCAATCCCAGCTAACAGAATATTATCCTTAGACTATTTGACATACACACAGTGATCTTCTTCCATCATCGTACACCCAAAAGAAGTTATGGCTCGATGAAAACGAAGGTACCACTATCTAGATGACTGCTTAAGGCCATATATCGAACAATGAAGCTTGCAAAATTTTCGTTTCTGACCTTTAGCTATGAAAACTATCGGTTGCTTCATATAGATTTCCACATCAAGTCCTCCAATTAGAAATGCTGTCTTGTACATCCATTTGATGTAATTTTAAGTCCAAATTTGAGGTAAACCTTACAACTGGTGAAAAGGTTTCCTAATAGTTTATGACCTCTTGTTGAGTATAGTCTTTCGCCACAAGGCGAACCTTATACTTTTCAAAAGATTCATCCTCCCTACGCTTGATCTCGAAAATCCATTTATTTTCAATAGCCTTGCGTCCGGATGGAAGATCAACCAAGTCCCAGACATGGTTTGCTCTCATAAACTCCATTTCATCTTCCAAAGGATTTCTCCATTCTCCCTTGTCAGGAGGTGAGAGAGCCTCTTCAACTGTCTTACGCTCTGCATCATCTTGTGTAGCAATCATAATTCTTTCCCTTCAATCTCAAAATGACGATGGGGAACGCTTGGACGATTACTCTTACGTAACTGAACTCCTTGTGGATTCAGTTCACTAGAGATGCAACACTCCCACTAGGTCCAGTATGTTGAGGTAAATCATTATTTTCCTCAATCAACATTTGTGGGTGTGTTATCAGGATCTTTCATCTCATATAATTGGAAATCCTTATCAATCTCACCTCTACCAGGAAAAATGTTCTCCTAGAAAATGACATCTTGTGACTCCATTTCAATCACACTTCTATCAGCTTGTTCACCTATGAACACATATCCTTCGGAGTGTTCAGAGTATCTAATGAAGATACATTTCTTCCCTCTAGGATCTAATTATCCATATCTATGGGAAGAGTCGTGAACATATCCTACGCACCCCTAAGGTCGCTGATTGCTTAAAACTGGTTTTCTACCAGTCCATAATTCATAAGGATTGGAAGTGACTGACTTAAAAGGCACATGGTTAAATAAATAGGCGGCAATCAATAACGCATCTCCCAGAATGAGATCGGTTGATTTGTTTGTGCCATTATAGACTTAAACATTTTCAATAGGGTTCTACTCCTTCTCTCAGCAACCCCATTTTGTTGCGAGATACCAGGAATAATCAAATGTCTTATAATACCCTTTTCATCACTAGAGACTGAGTTGCTCAGATAGATACTCACGTCCGCGATCGATTCTTAGCGTCATTATTGTTTTGTTTAACTAATTCTCTACCAAACTCATATTTCGTCTAAAGCAATACAATGCTTCGACTTATGGGAGATCATAAAACATAACCGAATCGCATGAAGTCATCTATATATGTGATGAAATATGAGGCTCCATGCCTCGCCCTCACATTCAATGGACCACAAATATCAAAATGTACAAGACCACAAATATCAAAATGTACAAGATGCAATGGAAGTTCAATCTTGGTTCCTTTTCTAAACGGTTTCCTAGTTGTTATTCCTGCTAGATAATGTTCACATATGGGTAGATCGATATTAGCAAGTAACCCTAAAAGGCCTTCTCTAGTTAATCTTTTCATTCTTTCTAACCCAATGTGACCTAGTCTAGCATGCCAAACATTTGCATCAATATTCACATTACTGGAAGATGCAATTAAAGGAAAAACAACCATTAACATTGGCACTAAGCACATCAAAGTCAATGTCTCAAAACATAAAATCATTCAGTACATAACCAGAACCATAATCAATTGTTCCAAACTTTATATCAACATAATCACCATGGGAATTCAAAATATAACCTAAGCTTAGAAAGACAACTACAGAGACCAAGTTCCGCCGAACATCAGGAGCATAGAGGACATCATATAGGAATTGAGTTCGACCACCACTTAAGTTCAATTTACATGTGCCGATACCTTTTACCTCAATTCTAGAGTTATTTTCAACATATATCCATCTATCTCTAAGCGGTATCTTGCGATACTCCACTAATGCTCCTTGGTTTCTAGCTACATGATCTGTGGCTCCTGAGTCTACAGTCCATATAGGACGAGATTCAGTAAGCATTATAGTGTTAGAGATAAAAACATTGCTTAAAGCAATGGAGTACTTTGCTACTTCTTTTGGCTTAGTGCAATCACGAGCGAAGTGACCTATCTCGTCACAATTGTAGCATTTCATCTTGGCATTGTCCTTCTTCCCATCACGCTTCTTGCGTAGGATGGTTTTCACTCTCTTGGGTGCGTGACTAGTCTCCTTCTTGTTGTTGTTGAATTTATAGTTCCTCTTGCGCATGAAGCCCGAAGCTTTATGCGAACTAAATTTAGCAACATAAGCATGTGTAGAAGATCTAGCAGCCTCCAAGCTCATCCTCTGACTCCAAATGACGCGCTATATCATCAAATGTTATGATATTCTCATTATGCATCGTGTTGATCTTCATATGCTCCTAACTATTAGGAAGAGAATTGATAACAGCCTAAACTTGTTGTTCATCAATTAGAGTATGACATACTGTCTTAAGCTCACGTATCATGTTTGACACTTGGCGGGCCTCCTCAATTTATTAGCAGATGTACCCCCAACCTTATCTTTCAGGGCAGCCCAAATTTCTTGAGCGTTATTGAAACCTTCAAACTCACACATGAGATCATCCTGCATACCGCTCAGTAATGTGATGCGAGCAATGCTATTTTTTTATTATTTAAGATTGATAAGCTTCTTGATCTCTTCTATGCTGAGCAGAAGTTCCATGCTCATGTTCATTAATGGTGTGGTTGAGGGTTTCCAAAACCTCTTGCTCTTCAAGGATGTATTGAACCTTTCGGTGCCCCATATCATAATTGTCACCGTTCAGTTTCTCACCCTTGTTGAGGTCAGCCACAATGGTCTTAGATACTGAAGCCACAGTCAATGACAATTATATATTGACAAAATAAGCGCATAATTAGCACTAGCACATTTTTCACATTAAAACACATTTATTTTACAGCAAAAAGCAATCTAAATAAATTATAATTCGATAAAGGACACTGAAACGAAAGTTCACTATGTTCCAAATCAGCTTATGTGTTACAATTGTCTCACTATCATGAATTTAGTTCAATTCGTGCAAAATTTAAGTTCTAGGTGAGAATTCCATCGAATTCTACCAACCTACGAACTCCCACTAGAAAATATAGTCAAGAAATATGATCCAATGATCATGTTCTATTATAATCATAAAATAATGGCATGATGCGAATCCATATTCAAGTAATTCAAGCATCAATTATAATAAAAAAAATGGAATACAAGATAAATCTCCTACCATTATTCGAGTTTGCTTTGAACGGAAATTGCAAGTATCTCATACATGCTAACTATGAACCATGCAATACATTATCTATATGTGGTCACTTACATGCAAGCTTGTTGACACCAAATAATAATGAGTTACCGAATGGACTTTAGTATCACCATATCCCGAAAATCGGTAAATCGGGAATAGTAAGCTACTCTGAGAAGTTCGGTAAGTTGTCTGCAACATACCGAAATGTCTAGAAGTCTAA
Organism: Lenwebbia sp. NSW1173648; assembly: GCA_029784005.1. Taxonomy (NCBI): domain Eukaryota; kingdom Viridiplantae; phylum Streptophyta; class Magnoliopsida; order Myrtales; family Myrtaceae; genus Lenwebbia; species Lenwebbia sp. NSW1173648. Next base: position 22,657,762 of record JARCGZ010000009.1, on the reverse strand, counting down.
ACCCGATATTCGGGAAGTAAGAGAACAGGGCCATTGATTTTCAAAATTCGGTAAGATTCTGAACATACCGAAATTGTAAAGGGTCAGCAGTAAGAGGAGTATGAAGTCAAAAGGAACCGCAGGATGGCTAAACTGGCTATGTCAGCAAGAAGTTACGAGCAAGAAATCCGGATAGTGGATGCGAACAGTTCACGGCAGTTGCTGGAAAAGATTCAAATTCAAAGCCATATTGACAGTTAAAGATCAAGTTTTGGCGGATAAAACGTGGGCAAATGGGAAGTTATTGAAGGCGCCAAGATTCAGAGTTTGAAAGCAAGAAAATAACCGACAAACGGTTATGGAAAGCCAAAAAATAACAAATAATCGAAAGAGAGGAGAAAGGGGACAGATCAACACACATCCAAAAAAACTCAAGTTTTTTCTGCACTTTAACTTCCCTGTATTCTCCTTTCCAGCATTTAGAGTTTCTGCAATCCCGGTTTACTTTCAAGCTTTCTACTGCTTTCGTAGGAGTATTGTAACGTAATCTGAACCTTTGTTGATCTCAAATCCATATTCGATCCACTGATTTCCTACCCATTTCATTTCAATCCGTGTTACTTTTTGTTCTCATTAAAATTTCCTTTCGAGAATTGAGCCACAGAACCCTCTTAATAAAAACCGAAGACTGAATTTCGGTGAAAGATATTCCTTGTTGCAAAAACGAGCGAACATCTTTTTGGCACGCCTAGTGGGACCATTGTGGTGAAATTAGGAGAAATGGTGAGAACCAGAGGTCAATCAGAAGGAGTACCAATTGGTAATATCAACAACCCAGATGATGGAGCGCAATCTGAGCATTCGGCTGCTAATGATGAAGTTCCCCATCCCAATGTTGATATTCCTCGGCGATTAAACGAAGAACAAGCTCACGCGTTGGCACCGGACAACACTTTGGTAGCCACGATGAGAAGAATGTTTGAAGAACAGCAGAATGAGCTCACCAACCACATGGTGCGTCATGTCACAGATGTGATAAAACCCATAGTGATCAATGCTATAAACGAGGTAATATCACGTCCTAGTTCATCTTCTCAAGTTCCTCCTTTATATGCAAATCCCTTTGGTACAATACCATTTCAATCAGCATCGGGACATCCCAATGTTGGATATAATGGTAGTGGAGGATCGAATCAACAACCTCCCGTGAGAATTATACCAAGGCCAGAAAATCCTACAACAGCAAATCTGGTAAATGGTGTGAATGGTTACAATTTCCCTCAAACTGGCCCTACTGATGCTAATGTGATCAATCCCATGATCCCGAATCATCCACCGGTATTGAACATGCCTCCACCAGTGAATGTCCCTAACTTCGATCCCATGAGACCGCCTGTAGCTCAACCATATCCACAAGTGGTGGAAAATCCTCTCTACAGACCACCACCACCCGTTAACTTCAATATGGATCAACAAGGAATGAACAGACCTCAGCAGGTTGATCCTAGGGGGCAGGATCCTTGGTTGGGTCAACAGAATTTAAGGCCATGGAACCCAGATAGAGTTGCAGAGTTGGTGATGCAACAATTGGGAGCAGATAGAGGCACTCCAAGACCTGTGTACAGAAAGCTACATCCTGATTGGATTGACAACATCCCATATCCAAGAGGTTTTAAGATGCCAGATTTTGCTGTGTTCACAGGTGAAGAAGATCAATCAACAGTGGAACACGTAGGTCGTTTTCTAGCACAATGTGGAGAGGCAGGAACAAATGAATATCTAAGGCTAAGGCTATTCCCATTGTCATTATCAAAGACATCATTTACTTGGTATACAAATTTGCCAGCAAATTCTATACAGACATGGGTTGAGATGGAAAGACAGTTCCATTCTCAGTTTTACCGAACGATACCAGAGGTAACAGTAGCCGACTTAGCCAGAATGTACCAATATGGCACTGAGTCGGTAGATCAGTTTATTGCCCGTTTTAAGAAATCCAGGAATCGGTGTTTGACTTCTCTCACTGAAAAGGAATTTACCGATTTAGCTTTCAATGGATTGAAGTTCAATCTCAAGGAAAGATTTGAGGGGCAAGCTTTTGATGATCTCTTTCAATTAAATGCTCGGGTTTCTAAGTATGAGCACTTGCTGAAGGATAAGGATAAGAAGCCGATAAAGGATAATCGGCAGACAATAGCATTTGCTGAAAGTACCGAATACGGTGACTTAACTGAGGAAGAAAATGAGATAGCGGTAGCAACTATGGTTTTTGAAAAACCGTATATATGCCCAGCTCTAAAACCAGCAAGAGTGAGAGATCTGTCCAAGTTTAAAGCCAAGGAAACAAATAATTATTCCTTTGATATTTACAAGTTGGATGAGATATTTGACTTGTTGTTGAAAGATGGAATGATCAAATTGGCTGAGGGATAGGTAATCCCATCCAAGGAAGAGACTACTGACAAAAGGTATTGCAAGTGGCATCATTCCAAGACTCATGATATAGTGAATTGTATTATTTTTAGAAAGACATTCCAGGAAGCGATTCGTCAAGGCAAGATTAAATTCGCTGAAGACAAAGGCAAAGCTCCAATGGAAGTAGACACGGATCCTTTCCCGAAGATGATCAGTATGGTTAATGTACATGAGTCTACGAGGCATGATAATAGACAATTGTGCACCCGTTGCCATCAAGAATTAAGTCATCAGCATCGGGAAGTTCCCGAGTTCCAGTACATGAGAGGAACAAGGGGAAGATACAGATCGGGATCATTTGTCCGTCGGGAAGGCAGACCACAGATAAAGTCTGAGATTGTGGTAACTAAAAACGTTTCGGCACAATCAAGAAGTCAAGAAGCTCAATCAAGGCGGTCAACACAAGTGTCTGAGAGGCGGGAATTTTGTCCCGATCCACTAAGACAAGTTCCTCTAGCTCAAGAAGTTGAAACACAATCTCACAAGGAAAAGGAAATCCCACGAAAGCCTGAGAAGAAGAAGAGTTTATGGCAGCGATACAAAGAAGGGGATCCCAAAGTAGGCCTGCTTGGAGAACCTAGTGTGAAATTTGATTACGTGGTGTACTATGGAGACACGAATGATTACTTATCCCCGTCATTGCCTATGGAACCATCTGGTTGGGGAGATGAATTTGATGATCCACCACCATCAATTGCCCAGGAAGTTCAGAAGACAAAGACAATTAAGATCCCACATGATCCTCCTGAAGGAAAATGGTCTTTAGCTAAACCGCCGGGGCAAGCGTCTTACCGAACTGCAAAAAGACGTTTTCAGCGAATGAAAAGCAAACAGAGGGATTTCGAGAATCGTCGGGACAAAAGAATGCCATCACAGATTCCTCTAATCAGATCTTTTAGTACGAGAGGAAATTGGGTTTGGAGAAGAAACCTTGATGATAAAGAACCTGTCAAACCAGAAAAAATTTCTGCATATGATTCGGGAAGTAGTTCTCACCAAGAGGTGAAAAAAGGAAAAGAGGTTCAACAAGTCTCCCAAACAATTAACTTTGGGCAATTCCAGGTAGCTCTTAATCCGAGGCATCAAGTCAAGATAGAACAAAAGAATCTGAATCTCAAGATGTCGTTAGAAGATGACAAGAGTTGCCGAGCTGGTCATTCCAAAATGTCGAAAGAGAATCGTTCGCCAATGAGGATCAACATGGTCCATGCTAAGCTTCCAGCTGAATATGGGGCTTGCTCAGTGGTAGAAGAAGAACTCGAGCATATCTCAGAGAAAGAAATAGCAATGGCAGAATTCGAATTCTCTGATAAAGAAATGATAAGGTTTGACAAAGTACCCTCAGACAAGGCTAGACATTTAAGGTCCTTAGTTATTTCAGGTAGAATCAATGGTCAAGCTGTCGGTAAAATCTTTGTAGATGCGGGAGCTACCTTGAATCTCATATCTTATAGGTACTTCAAGAAGTTGGGACAAGGTGATGATGATATAATTCCGTCGAATGTTCAGCTGTCTGATTTCCTAGGAGAAGTTACCGAAGTCAAAGGGGCAGTTGTACTGGACCTAACCATAGGATCCAAAACAGCAAGGACGACTTTCTTCGTGATAGAGTCTGATGGTTCGTACAACTTGTTGCTTGGAAGAGATTGGATACACTCTAATCAATGTGTACCTTCGACTCTTCATCAGGTTCTGGCATTTTGGAATGGTAAGGGAGTAGAGTACATTGAGGCTGATTCGGGACTTGCTTCAATAGGGTTGACCGGTATTCATCAAGATCATCAAGGGTATTCACATGGAGGACATGTTATTGAAACACCGAAAGCAGATTCACGATCTTACGCTTATTGCCGCTTTGGGAATATTAAAACTGAATGGATTCCCAAGTCTAGCTTGGCATTAGAGGAGTTACATACTCTTTATGGAAAGCGAGCCCTTATTGCAAGAAGTTTGTGAAAGGTACTTTGCATACCTGGCAGAGAAGACCCAGCAGAGTGCTGAAGTTTCAGATTGTATTGACGAATGGGAAGAGTCACCAATCAAGGAAGACAACAGGTCAACAGAAGCTCAAGACCCATTGTTAGAAGTTGATATAGGAGTACCTGGATGTTTTCGTCCAATATATGTGAGTGCGTTTCTGCAAGGGGGCATGAAAGAAGATTTAATCAACTTGATCAAAGAGTACAAAGATTGCTTCGCATGGGATTACCATGAAATGCCTGGTTTGTCAAGAGATATTGTAGAATATCGTCTTCCCATTAAGAAAGGATTTCGTCCACACAAACAGTTAGCAAGAAGGTTTGCTCCAGATGTGGTTGACAAAGTCAAGGAAGAAATTGAAAGACTGCTGAAAGCTAAATTCATTGAGACAGCCAGGTATGTAGAGTGGCTTTCGAATATTGTTCCCGTAAAGAAGAAGAATGGGAAATTGAGAGTCTGTATTGATTTTCGGGATATTAATAATGCCACTCCAAAAGACGAGTATCAGATGCCGATGGCAGACATGTTAGTAGATTCGGCGTCGGGAAGTGAGATGTTATCTCTAATGGATAGTCATTCGGGTTACGACCAGATATTTATTGCTAAAGAAGATGCCCCGAAAACAGCGTTTAGATGTCCTGGTGCTATCGGGACTTTTCAATGGACAGTGATGCCTTTTGGGCTGAAAAATGCAGGAGCTACCTACCAGCGAGCGATGAATTTCATCTTTCATGACATGATTGGTAAATTCTTGGAAGTTTATATTGATGATGTTGTGATTAAATCAAATCAGGGAGAGCATTTGGACTATCTTGAGCAAGCTTTTGTTAGGATGAGGAAATACAAGTTGAAGATGAATCCAGCTAAATGTGCCTTTGGAGTTCGAGCAGGAAATTTCTTGGGATTCATAGTTAATCAAAGGGGAATTGAGATTGACAAGAATAAGGCAAAGGCTATCATAGAGCTTCCTCATCCTACATCGAAGAAACAGTTGCAGATGGTACTCGGGAAAATTAATTTTCTCAGAAGATTCATTGCAAATTTATCTGGGAAGATAGAACCAATGACCCAGCTCTTGCGTCTTAAAAATCAGGAGGAGTTTATATGGGGAGATAAACAGCAGGAAGTGTTTGATACAGTCAAAGTTTATCTAACAAATCCTCCTGTATTGATGCCGCCAAAAGCAGGCAGGCCATTAAGGTTGTACTTGTCTACTACCGATTCAACTATCGGGAGTATGCTGGCACAAGAGAATGAAAATGGAAAAGAACAAGCGGTATATTATTTAAGTAGAACATTGACTGATGTTGAAAAAAGATAAACCGCGATAGAAAAATTATGTCTATCTTTGTACTTCTCTTGTATGAAGTTAAGACATTATTTGTTGCCAGCTACAGTACATGTACTCGGTAAGACTGATGTGATAAAATATATGTTGTCACGGCCTGTTATAAAAGGGCATATAGCCAAGTGGGCATTTATCTTGTCTGAATTTGATTTGGCATACGTACCAATAAAAGCAGTCAAAGGTCAAGCTGTTGCTGACTTTCTTACCGAATACCCATGTTTGCAAATGGAAGAAAATGAACAGAACTTCAGTCAAGTTATACCATGGACTATGTATTTTGATGGATCATGTGCTAAGAGTATGGCTGGAGCTGGTTTGATGATAATCTCTCCCACCGGAGAGCTTACAAGGTGTGTTTGTAAGTTAGATTTTGAATGCTCAAATAATCAAGCCGAATATGAAGCACTAATCATCGGCTTAGGAATACTGATTGAGTTGGAAGCACAGTTCATCAAAATATTTGGTGATTCACAGCTAGTGGTGAAGCAATTGAAAGGAGAATATCAGTGCTTAAATGAAAATTTGATTGGCTATTATTATCTAGCCAAGAAGCTGTTGGAACAATTTAGAGAATATGACATAGTCCATGTCAAAAGAGAAACCAATTACGAAGCCAACGAATTAGCACAGATGGCTTCTGGTTATAAAATATCAAAAGAGTTGGCTAATATTGCAGCCATTATCACATTATCGGTACCTTCTATTGAACAAAGAGAAATACCGATAGCGATCAGTGAGGTGATCCGAGAAAAGGATTAGAGGCAGCCAATTATGGAATACTTGAAAATCCTGATTCAAGATATCAAAAGCTGAGGAGACAAGCTCAGAAGTACGTAATATTGGGAGAAGAGTTATACCGAAAATCTTTAGATGGGCTACTATTAAGATGTCTTGATAAGGACAATGCGAAACTGGTTATGGCAGAAGCTCATGAAGGCATATGTGGAGCACATCAAGCTGGAATTAAGATGAGATGGCTTCTAAAAAGGTACGGATATTTCTGGCAAACAATGATGCAGAATTGCATTGAATATGCCAAAGCATGCATTTCATGTCAAAAACATGGACCTTTGCAACATGCACCTGCTGTAGAGCCTCATTCCATTGTAAAGCCATGGCCATTTCGAGGATGGGCAATGGATATAATAGGTAAGATTTATCCACCCTCTTCTCATAAGCATAGTTTCATTCTGTTGGCTATGGATTACTTTACGAAATGGGTAGAAGCAATTCCATACAAGAGTATTAGTCAGAAGACGGTGATCAAATTTATTGAGGAAAACATAATTCACCGATTTGGCTTACCGGAATCAATCACTGCGGATCAAGGGACAGTGTTTGCTGGAAATGAAGTTATGGAATTTGTGCAATCAAGAGGAATTAAGATGCTGCATTCCACACCATATTATCGTCAAGCAAATGGGCAAGTCGAAGCTACTAATAAGGTCGTGATTGGATTGATTAAGAAGCATTTGGAAGAAAATCCAAGAGAATGGGATAACTTGCTATCGGTAATATTGTGGGCATACCGAACATCACGAAGATCAAGTACAGGCGTCAGTCCATATATGCTGACCTACGGACAAGAGGCAGTTCTACCGATGGAGATAACCGTTCAATCATTACGAGTCCAATTGCAAAGTGAAATGTTGCCAGAAGATTACAGAGATTGGATGCATATAAATTTGGATGAATTAGATGAAGTCAGGGCAGTTGCTTTGAATCAGTTGATTGCACAAAAGAAAAGAGTAGTTAGAGCTTTTAACAAGAATGTTAAGATCAAGCAATTTGCTGTCGGGGACTTAGTATGGAAAGCAATTTTGCCATTTAATCTCAAAGATAGAGAATAACGAAAGAGATGACTTGTTGGAGAAGCAAGTTTGGAGGCGAGAGATCAGATTGTGTGGGGACATCTGATATATATATATTGAGTTGATACGAGGAGAAGCTGAAAAGGTAAGCGCGCGAAACGAGGCGGTAAAATAGCGCTGGAAGCAAAAAGTAAGTGTCTTGTCATCTTTGGCATTTAAAAGAATTAAAATTCTTTTAATTCTTTTAAAGGGGGCATCTGTTGACACCAAATAATAATGAGTTACCGAATGGACTTTAGTATCACCATATCTCGAAAATCGGTAAATCGGGAATAGTAAGCTACTCTGAGAAGTTCGGTAAGTTGTCTGCAACATACCGAAATGTCTAGAAGTCTAAACCCGATATTCGGGAAGTAAGAGAATAGGGCCATTGATTTTCAAAATTCGGTAAGATTCTGGACATACCGAAATTGTAAAGGGTCAGCAGTAAGAGGAGTATGAAGTCAAAAGGAACCGCAGGATGGCTAAACTGGCCATGTCAGCAAGAAGTTACGAGCAAGAAATCCGGATAGTGGATGCGAACAGTTCACGGCAGTTGCTGGAAAAGATTCAAATTCAAAGCCATATTGACAGTTAAAGATCAAGTTTTGGCGGATAAAACGTGGGCAAATGGGAAGTTATTGAAGGCGCCAAGATTCAGAGTTTGAAAGCAAGAAAATAACCGACAAACGGTTATGGAAAGCCAAAGAATAACAAATAATCGAAAGAGAGGAGAAAGGGGACAGATCAACACACATCCAAAAGAACTCAAGTTTTTTCTGCACTTTAACTTCCCTATATTCTCCTTTCCAGCATTTAGAGTTTCTGCAATCCCGGTTTACTTTCAAGCTTTCTACTGCTTTCGTAGGAGTATTGTAACGTAATCTGAACCTTTGTTGATCTCAAATCCATATTCGATCCACTGATTTCCTACCCATTTCATTTCTATCCGTGTTACTTCTTGTTCTCATTAAAATTTCCTTTCGAGAATTGAGCCACAGAACCCTCTTAATAAAAACCGAAGACTGAATTTCGGTGAAAGATATTCCTTGTTGCAAAAACGAGCGAACAAAGCTATATTATGTATTTCCAAAATCATAAGAAAATACAGGTAAAAATGCAAAAATACCCCAAAATATACCTGTATTTAGGGATACGCATGCATCTTTATACCTTTAAAAGCTTCAAACATGTACAAGAAATATACCACAATGTAGAGCATTTCAATACGAACACGCCGGTACCAAGAACGTCCCGATCGGAGCTCCCACGCGCCAGCAAGTGTTAGGGAAAAATAGTACATTCACAGGCGAGGGACAGAGCTGTAAATTTAACTGGCCAGGGACAAGTTGGGAAAAAAAATCGCGCGGAGGCCAAAAAATAAAAAGAATAAAAAATTGCAAATCCACGCCCTGCGCGCGTACCGAGCACGTGCCCTGCAGGACTCGTGCGGGCGCGTTCTGAGCACGCACCGGCCTGGTCTGCGCGTGCAGCGCCATTCTGGGAGCTCGGGCGCGTGGATGCAGGCGCTATTCCTTCTCCGATTTGCCACTGTTCGGCCCTTTTATTTTTTGAACCAGCGGCTTGTGGCCGCGCATGCGGCGTCTCCGGGAGGCCTGCCGCCCCTCGTTTCGTTCGTCTCGACGAGATCTATCACGTGATTGGATCAAAAAATATTTTCACTGGATAAAACATCCGAGAAAATAGCCAAACAGTGCGGTCGTCTTTAACCTCGAGACTCGCCTTGCGTATCCCGTTCATATTGAACGATTCATTCAATAATTCAACATATTGATCAAGCCAAAACTCGACCAAAACAAGGAAGAGATTCTAATCAAGGCTCTGATACCAATATTGGAATTTAACATCGAGAAGCACGACTAACCTCTATCGACGTATGATTGCGGAATTGCTCACGAATGTCGTTGAATCACCGACGCGTCCACATAGCTTCAAATCCACGATGGTCCGAATATGATCACAAGCGGAAGATATTCATGTTTCACAATGTAAATACCGATAGTTTTTCTAAGTAACGATGGATTGCTTTTCGTTTGTTTGTGTGTTCTTGAGGGAGGGCGAGAGGGATGAACGAACGTACGTTCGTTCTTTCGTTCTTTTGTCATCTTCTTTTGTGAACTTTCCCTTTCAGAAGTTATCTGCCCTTTATTTTTTACCGATGTTTCCTTCATTTTCTCTCTGCTCGGTATTGCTCATTTTGTATGTAGATATCTTTTTCCCTTTAGAAAAAGTAGAGAAATCTGTCGGTGTGATTTAATTCTATGGATTAGAGAAATGGGAAATGGAAGGAACCAATATGCTTACTCCTCCATTCACACTCGAGAAAAAGCATCTCGTTTTATCTTAAATTTGATGTAGAGGCAAAGTATGTCTATAAGATAAAGACAAAAAAGGAAATAGAAAGTAAATAAATCCCACGTCAAAGAGATGGGGGAAAAGATGGAACTAAGCCAAAAGCAATACTCAACAATATACAAAGGCACCAACTACCGGGTAAACCATTATAAGGTTCCACCAAATTAAATGTGGGCGGACCATTATTCTCAGATGTTATTTTACGGATCTTACATCGTTCGCATCGTCAAAAATATCAAACTCATTTTAGTCACTTGACAAAAATTTTTTTTACCTGTTTGGATATATAATTTATCTTGTGATATCTTTTGTGCGCGATATCACTTAAATATCACCTAAAAAGTGAGTTTACACGTTTATTTGAATGCATTTTTTTTTCCAAAATCAGTAAAAATATTAAGAAAAATGAACTATGAAGGTTTCAAGAGAATAAAATGTGGGCAACCATAGAAGATGCAAAGGGCTGACAAGTGTTGCTGTCAAATTGGATCCTGTCTTTGTCTGGCTTTTCCCTTATTTTGAGTGGATCAAGGCCCTCTCCCTCTCTCCACCACCCGTTCTGAGGATTGATCAAAATTCCCCAACCAAATGATTCTCCATGACATGGCATGGATCCCTCATTTTTATGGTAAATTGACAACCTTATCTTACTTCATTTCTTAATGAATGGTTATGACATAACCCATGATATTCCTCGTTCTTCTATTTTTACTTCATGCATCATCGCGTTCGTCTGACAAAGTAATTCTATCATTTCTGCTCAAGCGTGCAACGACGATGATCTGTATACAATTTATTTCAGCGAGTAAACTTTGTTCTTTAATCTCAGATTAGAGTCATCGTGTTCATGCAAAGATTGCTTGTGCAAAGAAAAAAAATCCACATGAGTTGTGCTTTCGATATTAAGTCTGTAATGCATGGATAAAAAATTCCATAAAAAGTAAGAGCTCTGCAATCGTTGATACACTTTAATCAAAGTTCGAGACTGTACGAAAAATCGAAACAAACCCGATTGTTACGGGGTTTGAAGACTTCTGTGATTCGAGATACGATTGCTCAGAGTGGTCTAAAAGGCCTGAAAACACCAAATGCGATAGTAAAGATTGGTTTCTTTCACTCTCTCTTCTCGGATGCAGATGAAATTTCGCGGAGTACTGTCTGTTTGGTCAACTCCATACACACGGAATGCCTCAAGACATGATTGCGATTGGGAAAGAAAAAGGAAAACATGGTGAAGATGCGCATGGAAAGTAAGAGGACACGTCCAAGAAGATGGAAGATGATGAATAGGGCACGAGAGAGAGGAAAAAAAGAGAAAGCTTTAACAATCTTTTCAAGAGTATTTTCGGTCTGCATCATGAAAGACAGAGAGAGGCATGATATTGTTTGTTCATAGTGTAAGTGTTGAGGTTGATGTCTTGTATTCTGTTATCCAAGAGATTATGAGGCGGTTCCGAAAGGCTCCCGGACGACTGGACAGTACGGGGGTCCCGCTCCCCGGTGAGCGGGCGGAGGTCCGGGGGGCCGCCCTGATGGGGGTCGCGGGGGCAGCCCCCGAGCCGCCAGAGGCGTTTTATGTTCAGCCATAGCAGGATTTATATGAAAAAGTTAAATATTTTAGGCTATGTGGGCAATTTTATAATTTGTGCCATGTAGGGTTTCGCTATATATATTTAGGGCGAAACAGGTCTCTATGGTAGATAGAGAGGGTGAGAAGAGCGGCTGTACACTTTTCTACGTTATTAGTGAAACAGATCTCATCTCCCCGTGGACATAGGTAGGCGGAACATCTCTCCTGCTGAACCACGTAAATTCTTGTGTTGTGCGAATTTTCATTACTTTCTTGCATCGTTGATAGGATCGAATTTAGATATTCGACAGTAAGAAGAATCAACACTTTTGCTCAAATAAATCTATAATACAAGCTCACTCTTTTTTACTTTTTCTCTCAGACCGAGGGAAACGGCACATAAACTTTTTGATCCATAACCTACTAAATTCGGTATCTTAGTACTTGAATCACGAGGTCGGGACCGTTGTAGTAAGTCATTCAAGATTCTTTAAGCTCTTCTAAAGGAAGTGAATAGCGAGCTTGTTTAGACGCGAAACAACTACGCTAAACTTCTTAATCTAGGGACTGAAACGACTTTGGAACTCAAAGCATATGCGTGGACCGATACGTTATTCTTTGACGTAGAGCCCTAACACATGTAATGGATGAGAGTATGAATGGAGAATCAACCCAGGGAGTCAAGTGGTACCAAAATTGTTCTCCAATGGCTACACTGTCGAACTTTGGAGTGTTACAAGGTGATTTCGATTCATAACATTGGGCCTAAAGTTTGGATTTTTTTCCCAATTTTTTCCCCTTTTTTTCATGTGGGTATTTGGCCTACACGGTCAGAGAAACGCAGCGAGGTCGTTGCTAACATCCACATGATGCAAAAAGTGGGAACTCATTATTGTATGGAGGTGTGCTTTTCACTGGGTGAGGCACAAGATATACCTCCAAAAACATTAAAAGGGAAGTTTAAGGAAAAACTAAAGATAATTACTTTGATGCTCCCTCTAGTTGTGGAATCGATTGCTCTTCCCTTCAAGGATCTGCACAACCTATAACCGCAAAGCAAAGGACTCTTTTCATATGGATCTTTAGTGAAAGAAGAGATAAGAAAATACTCGTCTAGGTGGGTTTTCGCTGTTGCATAAAAATTTTGAAATTACCTCTCCCATCGAGGGTCGTAGCTCGGGATTCCTTTTCAGGCAGAAGTACGTCGCTCTAGCCATGAGGTAGAGCTCGTATGTGTCATGCGACTCGCCGATCCGATTATCGATGAGCTCGTGCAGTTCCATCTTATCGAGGAGTGGCTCCGCCTGCGATGCCACACGATAGATAAAGAACTTATAAGGGGGAGAAAACGGAACGATACATAAAATGTTAGGACCAAATTAACACGGCTCGAAAGCTTGAAGACCTGATTAATGAATGAACATTACCCAATGTCTCAGAGACTGATATGGCTCGTCCCTCTTAGGGTCAACTACCTTACGCCCGGATATGAGTTGTAAAAGAACTATCCCAAATGCATACACATCTGTTCTTATCGAAACCGTCCCATTCTCTGCATATTCTGGTGCCAAGTACCTACAAATTTCAGCAAAAAAATCGTAGCTTTAAAAAAGAAACTGAGTATAAAAACGTGCAACTCTTTCTCTAATAATCCACTCAAATGACAAATTAATCCTCACCCTAATGTTCCAAGAATCCTGGTGTGCTCTGGATCATCACTTGTTTTCCACTTAGCTAGGCCAAAGTCTCCTAGCTGTGTGAAACCAGGAGGTTCAATCAGACCCAGAAACATGTAATTCACCTAACACATTGCAAAGGCATGGATTTAATTTGGTGAATAGGGACAAACTCGAATTGGCATATAGTTACCATGGGCACGAACTCGTGCGTGAGCAATATGTTACTAGGTCGCACGTCGCGGTGGATTATCGGGCCGCCGCGACACTCTTCGTGTAGAAAGCGCATACCTTTTGCCGTTCCGATGGCTATCGCGTATCGCCGGTGCCACTCTAAGACACTTGTTGGATTGTCTACGAAAAAGGCACTTCTCAGGTAATTATTAGAATGAAACGGATGATTAGACATTACTATACACACAGATTTCGTCATAGTCTATTTTCCATGACCAGCAAGATCGATAAATTCAAGTTTGGTTTAGGTTTCAAATTAAGGACACATCAATTACCAAATAAATGCCAGTCAAGGGATTTGTTGCAGATGAATTCATACACCAACACATTGAGGTTCTCCTTGCAACAGTAGCCCAACAGCATCACAATGTTCTTGTGGCGCGCGAAACTCAGCACGTGTATCTCGGAATTGAACTCCATGAACCCTTGCGCACTGGCCTCCTTCCGCACCTTCGCCGCAATCTCCTGACCGTCTTTGAGCATGCCCTTGTAGACGTAGCCATACCCACCTTCTCCGACCAAGTTATCCTTAGAGAAATCCTTGGTTGCGAGCTGTATCTCGTTGAAGTTGAAAGGCATAGAATCCTTGATATATAGTTTGGTCCGCGTGCCACACCTTGCACAAAGGATCGGCGCTTCCGAGAATCTGCGCTTAGCAGCGGTCTTTTTCTGGATACCTTGATAGATTGAGATGATATTGTTCTCCTCTTTAGTCGGCCTTCCTGAATCACACACAAAAAGAGAAAACGAACAATTATTTTATCTCAAACAACTACTCAAAACAGGATGAGCAAACTTATACTATACTCAAAGATTAGATGTAATTTTCAATAAACATATTATCAAAGAATAATGGGAAGTTACCTGTTTTTTCACTTATAAAACAAGTCCCAAGATCAGATGAAGTAGTGTTGTTTTTTAGCATGTCAGAGCCTTGTATAGCATCATTGGACAAGGATTCAGTCCCGTAGGAGATGTCGGGTTGCCCGGTGATCTCCACGACATGTCTAGTAACTGACAGTACGGACTTAGTAATAGTGTAGAATGACTTGTGCTCGATCGAGCACGTCTCGATCGCGGTTTCAGACCTCAAAATTTCCACCGACAGACTATCTTGAATCAGTGCAACTTTGCAAGGTATCTGTTTTTGGTAAAACCTCAAGTCCCGTCTTAAGTGCCTGTCAGGATTATCAACCACAATATGGTATCCCCATGACTACATGCTAGGCCAATGTGAAAACCTTTTATCCAAGATAAACATTCGAACATTTATGCGCGAGGAGATGATGAATTCACAAGATTTCCAAGAGGTTTTTTTTTTTTTTTTTCTGTTCTTTTTGTTTTTGTCATTTTAGACGATGTGTTAAGTAGTAATATGGAAGTGAAGTAGCGTTATATACCTGTCAAGAATGACCCAAGTTGCTTTGCAGGTTATGGCCTCTTGGAGAATCACTTGCTTAATTGGGCTTCCTGCTGTTATTTTGATTTCAAGACTTACCTGAATTACAAAAAGTACATGGGGAGAATGATTAGCTTATCTCCTTGAAGATCTATACATGTAATGGAGAACAATGTGATGTTCTCTTTGCTCCCTTCACCTAAACCCTAAAACCCTAAATCCTAAGCTCAAACCCTAGAGTTCTAATAAAAACAACTGCAGAAGTATGAAGTTCATATAACATCAATTCAGGTATACACAGTTGAAAAATAAAGTGTATGATACTTCAATAAGTAAAGATGTTACCCCTTGGTCTTCACACTTCTCAGCACTCTGCAATAACATGTTTTCGAAAGTGTCAATCTTCTTGTAGACTTCTTCCTCTACTGCACGAATCGATGAAACATCTTCTGTGGCTACAAGCTGATACCCCACTATGCAAAGGCAAATAATACATCCCCAATCATAAACTTATAGGGAATGTTGAATTTTTCTTCTGCTGATGAAAAAAACTTGACCTTTCTCTAAGTATTGATGATACACTCCAAAAAGTAAGAACAATGAAGTCAAAAGACTAATAAAAGCGTCCAAAGCAAATCAAACTTTGAATGTTGATGGACTTTCTAATTTGTTAAACGCAGCGCTGAAGTAATCTCAACCCGAGAAACATGATATGTCGATACTTACTAGGGTGTGGCACCTTATGTAGCACCCCGAGCACGACGATGGTGTCGCCTCCTCGAAGAATGTCGCCTCTCGTTTGCACGCTGTTGAGCGTCACCCCGAAGTCGTGCTCGCTGATTACTTTCGTAGCGTCATACGCGATGATAACATAGGATGGAGAAGGAGGAGTCTCCATGGGAGGCAGTTGCTCTGCGATCACTCGAAAGCAAACTCGATGTGGAAGATATCAAACGACCATGAATATCTAAGTTCATACAGGACCTTGGGTTAACAGATAACAGAATATATAGGATGGAGAAATTCAGCTTATGGAATGAGTAAATGAAGGGACGAGAATTATGAGTGGAGACTAAGATTGGTTATCCAATGAGTTCGATCAAAGAAACGAAAAATGTTCACTCTCTTCCATTTTCGTTCAATTGGGTCGTTTCCCTTGGTGCTCACCTTGGAGGGACGAGGAATATTCGTAGGTTTTTCAGAAGAGATGCTACTGAATATTCGGATCATTTTCCATAAGAAGTTTAAGAATGGTGGCCGTCGACATAGTTAACAAGGGAAGATTACGTGGCGCACAATGGCGTAGATTTACAAGAGTCTAAACCATCTTCATAACCTTTTCTGGGTGGCCATTAACACCAATGTTAGTGCCTGGTTTCGTCTGATATTGTGACCAGATGTGTGAGGACTCTTACCATATTTCCTCGTACTATACAGCCAAATATGCGAGGCTAATATTCTCACTTCCTTTTACGTTAATCGGGGCATTTTCTTCTCGACGACTCCGGGGCACGAGCGCAGAGGCCCATGAAAGTGAAACCACCCGTAAGCCTTATAAGTCGGTTAAGTCCGGGACTTCGACTTGGCCCTGACCTTATAATTGACTGAACATATAAATTTCTAGCTAAGATGGATAAAAAATGCTTACCATACATCAACCCTATGAGCTGTTCGCCTCGTCGCCATTTGTCTCTTGAACAATTTGTTTCGGTTGATTTTGTATCCGGGGTCGATAGAAAAAATCACTGAAACATGATGCGGGACACATCCTTCAAAAGCATGAGATAGTTTAAATTTGGGCAGACATCAATCGAGCGGAGAGAGAGAGAAGTTGCGAGGCGATGACGGCAACACCACGAAAAGGGTAAGCCATAGAGACGACTATTGTTGCTAAGGCGACGGTCAAGTGAGACGAGCGCCCCTAAGATAAACAACTCGTTGGACGAGGGTCCAACCCATGCTTGATGACGACTCATGCACCTGAACAAAGGTTCGTGTTCCTTGAGCGCGCAACTCACTCAATCCACCTCCCTAACCCCTAGTCCCTAACCCCCTCTCTCGACAATTCAGTGTCACATGCCAAATATTGCCGTCGCTTAATTCGATCAGAAGCATGTAATAGTTGTCACTGTATATGAATTTTAAAAAACTTATATACAGAGGCTTTGCTTCAGAGACAGATTCTTTTCTTGAATAATTGTAAGTCCATCTACACAGGGACATCAAGTGGATAGTCCTTTGGGTGTCTTTTGATGGTCTCTCTGAGTTGACTCTCTTGCTCATGAAGATTCGATGGAGGAGTCTCGTACACATCCCTGAACAAGTCTGATAATGGAGGTTTCTCATACTTCTCTGCAGTTTGAATTGCTTGGAGCACCTATCAAGAGGAAAATTACGTTACAGAAGTTGTCGATGTCGGCCACTATGTGAGCGAGCATTCAAAACGATCTTGCCGAGAAATAATTATAGAATGAGGCCAAGGCAAATTTTACCTGAGTTCTAATGTTATTTCGAAGCTCGGCCTCCCTTTTATCGTCCCACCACATGTTCCCTTCAACCCATTTTCTGAATCTGTTTACAGGGTTTCGCGACATTTTCCAGTACTCAATTTCGTCCATGGGTCGATACTTTGTCGAATCATCTGATGTGGAGTGGTGTCCTACTCGGTAAGTTAAGACCTGTCGATAAATAAAAGCATAGATTTAGCAGAATTCTCAACTTGACATTGCTACAACAGTTTGAACTGAAAATTACGTCTCTGAGAGGACGAACATACCAGCTTTAAAGCTCTATTCATGAGCGAGTGATTTACTTAAAGTCGATAATATCTTTCTAATGCATCAAAAAACGTAAAGTGGTTGAAAAGAGAGTGAGACTGATAGCTCAGAATTAGTCCTACCTCAATTAATATAGGCATTTGATCCTTGATTGCCATTTCACGAGCTTCACGTACTGCTGAATAAACAGCGAGAGCGTCGTTGCCATCCACTCGAATGCTACGGATTCCATATGCTTGACCCCTTACAACAACGCCGTCACCTGAAAATACATAACAACAAGATATGTTCTCTGTCGAAGCATAGCACGTAGCCACTTCGGAGCTTTTGTTATGTATGATTTCTAACTCAAAGGTGCGTGACTTAGAGAAATTGCACTCGCACTTCGAACCTAATATCAGTATGTAAAATACATCAAGAGTGCAAGATGGGTACTTCGAAATTGTTCTCTTATGTGGGTACTGATCGCCCATCCGTTATTTCGACAGATAAAGATGACTGGGGCTTCCATGACTGCTGCAAAGTTCAAGCCAGCATGGAAATCTCCCTGAAAGGAATGCTCAATTCAGCAGCTCTCATTCAACAATCGAAACAGAAAATAGATAAACAGAATGTGCACTAATAACCTCACTAGTGCCGCCGTCACCAATATATGCAGCCACACATGTACTTCTCTTATCCATCTTAAGAGAATATGCAGCACCAACAGCTTGAGGAAGTTGTGTTCTGGAGAAGAAATAATTTAACGCCATGTCGGGAAATCAGCTTGACTAGTGATGTAATTTGAGAGAGATCCATGAAGAATTCAAATGAAAACAAATAGAGCTGGAGCCTCACGCGATTGGCGATGACACGGTGAAATAATTGTGCTTATTAGATCCATAATGAATTGGCATCTGTCGACCTTTTCCATAGTCGACCTTGTTACCGAAACACTGGTTAGCAAACTCTTGTAACGTGAAACCGCGCCACAGTAAGACACCATGTTCTCTGTACTGTAGCATAAACCAGAGTCATTCGACATCAATTACCAGCATGAGTTAACAATTGGTAAAAGTACTAGTAACCTTTTAAGTAGGAATGATGGACACAATAGTCAAAAATTCTGGCACCGCTCTTGTCCAATATGCTCGAACGAAACATTAGAGCATCCCTCTGTTTGGTCGCCGAATCAAGACTAACTACGTTATCTCAAAACTGATTTTTCAACAGACGTGTACAACGACACAATATCCATTGACATGAACATATACATGAGCACTTTGCATGTGTCTACGTTTCCTTCATGAAAAATAGAAAACATACCTGAGGAAAGACGACGTCATCATCCGTAAGGGCAGCTGCAGATGCTATGTTGATAGCTTCTTCCCCCATTGATGTGAGGTAGAACGATATCCGACCTTGCCTTTGTGCTTCATAGAATATGGCGTCCATGATCTGCAGGGTGACCATATCCGTATACATTTTCACGGCGAGTTCCTCATTCACCTAGTTAAGATCGGCAGATGAACAAATCATCAAATTTTCAGGCGCGACACGAACTTATATGGATTTGAATTGGACCGGGGAACCAATTGATGCAAGTGAGACCAATGTGAGTTATATTCATTCCAATCTAAGTTCAATGTCTTTTCATAAAGTTGAAGGTACCTGAGCAGAGCAATCATACTCAATTGACTGTCCACAGTCATCGAGCACTCGATAACACGGTACTCTCTTCTCAGACGACTCCGATATGAATTGCATTTTGGAGGTAAATGCAACCTTTCCGCCAGGGAAATCCAAGACCTGCAATCCCATGCTAGTAGTCAACAAAAAAGAAGCAGAATTTTGCGTTCTCAGTTGACTTTAAGGATATATTGAGCGAATAACCGTTGACCTTGTAGGCCCACTGGGCTGGACCAAATGGGCTTGAAATGATTTCAATCAGGCCCAAATGGTGAACGAGCCGAGGAAGCCCAGACACAAGTCAACTTTGTTGTATCTATAAATTTTCCTAATGATTGGAGAGAGAAATAGCTTCTTCTTTTTTAGTCGAAAGAGAGAGAGAAATAGCTTGATGCAACGTGAAAGATGAGACGCCTCCACTGATTTATACAATACTTTACTTAATATTAAACCCATCAAATATATGAAATAAGATATTTTTTTCATGACGAGAAAAAGCTTGTCGCAATAAAGAAATCCAATGCGAGCCAATAAAAGTACGCCAAACATAGGATAATTTTACAAAAGGAAAATTTAAAGAAAAAAAGTACTTTTTCTATGTAAGAGTAATAATAATATTTTTTTTTTGGTCGAATAGTAATAATAATAATAATAATAATAATATAGAGTTGCCCCAAAACTTTAGAGATTAAGGTTGCAATTTAGTTTGGTTTAGTGATTTAAGTTGGACCATTAAGTATGCCTTGGTAAGGAGGGGAGTGGACGACGGACCAACTGTCGCCAGGACCGTCCCAGACAAAAATTCCAAAACACCCCACGTGAATCATACCTGAGCATCATCATCATCCTCATCGTGATCATCTTCTACTTCTTCTACTTCATGCAACAACTGGAGATGCTTCTCAGCTTTGGTGGACTCGAAGCGTTTGGCCGAGAAGATCGGGAATCGGGCCGGCGAGATCGTCTCGGTTGCGCGTCTGGTTCCAACGCTCTTCGGAGGTTGCATTACAGGCGCAGACGCACCCTGGAGATCAAGAATTCCACGGGGGGATGAGGATGATGGGCACTTGTCGTTTCTTCTGAGGTAATGAGCAACTGCTCTGGTTCTCCTGAACCAAATTGCCATCAGAATCACGAGAGGAGGAGGAGGAGAAGATGTAGATTCTCTCAAAGAGAAACAGAGAAGGAGACGGATGCGGGGATGGCAATGATCAAGTGTTCCTTGAAAAGTTAAGAGGAGTGATATGAGTGCTCAGTCTCAATCTGGTGCGTGCTTGTCTGTACGAAGATGCCCTTTTAATTGCCAGATGAGACACATCGCCTGTTCCCATCTTAGGTGAAGTTGATCCCACTCCCAACTCATCACCGTCCTCGTTTTTGTCGTCTTCTTTGTGTTGACACAATATTTAAAAAAATAAAAATAAAAATAATAATAAGACAAATGATCGATTAACTTTAGCTCAATGCATAATATGATTATTAAACTTTTAATTCGTTCTATGTATTCCGTGAGTTTTTGGTAAATGTTCAAATTAGTCCCGAGATTATATGAAAGTATTCAATGTTATCATTTAATTTACTTAAATTCAGGAGCAACATTTAAATATTTTCATATAGTCCAAGGGACTAGTTTGAACATGTATCAAAAGTTCAAGAAACAAATTTGAATTTTAGAGACGATATTGTACATTGAGCTAAAATTCAGGGATCACATTGAATAAATTAAAATTTATGAACCATATTACACATTAAATTAAAGTTTAAGGACCGTTTGTGCCATTTTCTATGAAAACAAATTCCATTCATTCACAAGCACCCTTCGATATACATTCTGTTCTTTCCATTGATTGCTATACCTGAACTATCCAACTCTATGGCTACTGAAAGTCTTGATTCGTCTCTGCAAATCCACCTGCGGTCCTTACTAGTATCTTCATGAGGTTACGGTAACAGACTCGTTCAGCACGAACGATAATTATGCCTCAAAATAAGACTATTTCTCCATGAATGTGAAGCTCCGATAGTAACATCACGCTAGTCGCCCTTCCTGTCCTTTTTCACTTATAAGAGAAAAAACCTGAACTCTTCACGAAGTGATAAACATTCAATGGGAAAGTGCCGTTGATATTGCCATGGGGGTCCAGTGTCATCATCCATTGCACTTGACTGGACGGTGATGTACCATCGAGCAAAACTTGACTGAAGAACGGATTATGTCCACAAATATTTGCTCGATCCATTTCACTCACCAATTCCTTTGTCCTTGTCTTGATCCTTTGCAACGTTGCAACCTATGGAGATATCGTGCCATGGGGTCCAACTTCACTCCAGTCTTTCATAGCTTCCGCGATTAATGGACGAGTCTGGACAAGAGTTCGGTACCAGACTAAACGTCCTTAAACCCCCCGGTTGTCCCGTATTGTCCTTTCGGAATTGGCAAGAGGTTCTGTATAGCAGGAAACAACCATACAATCATACGAAATTCGGTTGAGTCTCTTCCCGGTAATCATGTGTATTTAGTTGGTATTTACCATTTATCAGAAATGAAACTGCATAGTTGGGGCCTCCCTTCTCCACAACCATATGGCACGGCGACGGAAATTGAATATATGTCATACAATCCTCTCCTTTCTTTATGTTATACTACACAAACCTGGGCCGATCTTTCCCGGTCACCAATGTCCGCAAGGATGCCCAATAATTCTACATAATCATCCATTCTCTGCATTGAGCTTGATCATTCCCTCCGCAACCTTCTTCCCAAGAGTTTCATTCCTACGAGCCACGCAAACCTCCCGCAGCTGATGACCACATTGATGCATCTGCAAGGAAAGTCATTTATTTGCTCCATAGGATCCGTGGCTCCGTATTGGTAACCAGCACGGGCAAAAAGATCGATCACCCAAGAGAAGTGATTGACCCTATTTTTGGATCAATGTTAGATGCCAATCTCATCGGAGACTACCGTATCCTCGGATCAATGTCATATGCCAATTTCAACACTACCAAAGCTTAAACTGATCAACAAGACAAGCGTACTCATCTTGCAGAAATCAATGCTGATAGAGAAAAGTCATCAGTTCCAGACCTACCATTCATACCAGTATACTACATGCAGATGCTGAAAGTATTGGGTATGTAAATATAGTTTACCGGCACTACTTATTAGATGGTCCATCATGCATGAGATGTGGCGGTCTACTTGCTACAAAGTTACGCTCGTGACCAAGAGCCTTAGCTTTTGGAACCTAAAATAATGGAAAAGAACTCACAATTAATCAGAGCATAGAGTATTGACTAATTTACACTAACAGGGGAAAATGACGCATGAGCATGCAAGCTGAAATATTGGTGGCATTCTTGTAAGAGACACTGTTGATACGCGCTCACCTAATGAGGAACCCACAACATCAGACAATTCAGCGGCGCACAATATTTCTGGTAGGAAGAGTAACACGGTGCACCAACACTATGCATACTTAATCTGGCATCTCATCCAGCCTTTTCTCGAAAATTCCTTCACCTGATAATATGAGTTAAATGGATGATTATGCAACAAGCACTTATACCCTTACATACATGGTTACCATACACCCATGGAGAGGCACATTATAGTACTTGTATAATCTATGTAGGTGCAATCCAAATAATCTATGTAGCATTAACATCTCCTGGTCAATGTAATTAAAAAAAAAAAGATTAGCTTATTCCTCTATATCTATGGGTTTCATAATTATTGGAATTGGCTCGATGTACCAAGCATTCATTTACTTGAAGAAAAAAAAACAGCAGAAAGAGAGAGAAATCTGTCACTGTCTAAAATCTGTAATCATCAGGATGATCTTGAGAAACAAGGGAAGAAAAGGCATTACCAACTGTCCAATATGTTTACCAAGCTTGACATATATTCCTCCATCTCTGAGACATAATGTTTGAAGACACGAACTTCATGTATACCAGTCGCCCTCTTCACTACCTTCCGACCATCCCATCGCAGAGAATATCAGTAGCCTATTGATATTAACTGAGCATCAATAACCAGTTTGAAGAGCCACCATAACACAATTCAATAATGAAGGCAAGCCATACCAAATCTAATAAACAAACAAAAGAATTAAGTACCATATTTAGGCTTCTGACTCTGTTTAACACTAGCGTTCAGCGTCAGCAGTCAGCCCAACTACAACCAGGATCTTTCCCTACTTGCTTTTCCTTCATCATATGCCTAACTTCTGCTGATCTTTCCCAATCCCCAAAGTCAGCAAGTATGCCAGATAACTGTACATAAGCACCTGAATTCTCTGGATCAAGCTCGATAATTTGCTCCGCTACTTTCTTCCCAAGAGTTCTATTCCCGTGAGCCACACAACCTCTCAATACTGATGACCACATTGCCGCATCTGGATCAAAAGGCATTTGCTCTATCAGATCTATGGCCTCATTCAGGTAACCAGCCCGTGCAAAAAGATCAATAACACAAGAGTAGTGCTCGATCCTCGGATCGACAGCATAATTTGGTTTCATTGCATATAACCATTTCCACCCCTCTTCGACCAAACCACAATGATCGCATGCAGACAGGACTGCTGTAAAGGTAATATCAGTGGGTCTCAAACCAGCATGCCTCAGCTCCTCAAACAGACTCAATGCTTTCATCCCCTGGCCATTGGTAGCATAACCCATCAACATGGTATTACAAGAAACTTCGTCAATTTTTACCATTCCATCAAATACTTTTCTCCCTTTTTCAACATGACCACACTTGCAGAAGAAATCGACGAGGGAAGTAGAAATGATGGGGTCATTTTCGAGCCCAATGACAATGGCTCTTCCAAAAATTTGTTCCCCTAGATCAAATGAGGAGCTAATAGCACAGGAACTGAGAACACTAGCAAAGCTGAACTTATCCATCATCAAGCCCAGCCTATTCATCTCGCAGAAAAGATCTAAAGTTTCAACAGGACAACCATTCTGACTGAGACCTACTAGCATCGAATTCCATGATATCAAGCTTTCCTTTGACATGGACCTGAATATTTCTTTTGCATCATCGACCTTTCCGCAGTTAGAATACACTGTGATCATAGAATTAAGTAAGATTGTGTCCTGAACTTCCAGCTCACCAAAGAGATTGCAAGCATCCCTAAGGCTTCCACATTTATAATACATGTCAATAAGAGCACTTGCCACAATAATTTCATTAAGGAGACCACTCTTGAAAGCATGGGCATGCATTAGCTTACCGTGTGCCAGAACACCTAAGCTGCTGCATGCACTTAAAATACTGGCTAATGTAGAGGAGTCCTCTCGGAGAGCTCCTTCACGCATCTTGTTAAACAGTACTAAAGCTTCCATTTCCTCATGGTTAGTTACATGGCCTGCAATCAGTGAATTCCATGATATGACACATGGTTTATTGCAACTGCTGAAAACCCTTCTTGCCTCATCCATTTTACCACAATTGGCATACCCAGAAATCAATGCCGACAGAGAGAAGTCATCCGGTTCCTCCACGCTACTTAAAACTCGATTTGCACTATCCAAATCACCACATTTTCCGTACAAGTTGACCAACGAACTAGCCAACACTGAATCAAATGCCACTCTATCAATAAGAAGACGCGCATGAATCTGCTTGCCATGATCAATAGCTTCCAGGTCAGAACAAGCACCTAAGACAGTGGCCAAAACAAAAGTATCACTCTGCATTCTCTCAAAAGGATCCGAATTCATGTCCTTAAACAGCCTAAGGGCTTCCCTGGGATGCCCATTCTTGGCATAACCATGAATCATGGAATTCCACGCAACTGCATTCTTTCTGGGCATGGCATTAAACAAACAAGAAACAGTCCGAAGATCACCCCTCTTGGCAAAACCTGAAATCACCACGTTCCAAGAGAAATCATTCCAGCAGGGCATGTAACTAAACAACTCCAGAGACTTATCCGCCTCTCCCGTCCTCATGTAGCCTTCAACCATCGTGTTCCAAGTGAAGCAATTCCTCTGAGGCATATCATCAAACAGTCGCCGTGCATTATCCATTTGGCCGCACTTGGCGTAAAGCTGAAGGAGACAGTTTCCGAGCGTGATGGCGCAGTTCAAGAGACCCCTTTTCAGGAAGAGAAGATGGAGCTGCTTGCCTTCGTGGACGGAGAGCCGAGTGCTGCAGGACTGGAGCAAGTGCCCGCAGGTTTGCACATCCATGTCCATGATGTCTCAATGTTTAAGCTAAAGCTGCTGTTGGCCTGAACTCCAAATCGCCGACGCCGACGTCACGCCAGTCCGACGCCACCAGACGACGGCGACCATACACAAGCCCCTAAGTCTGCCGGTGTGTGGCGGCGAAAGTGAGAGCAGCATTTTTACTTGAACTTCCGGAAGCTTCGCCGTTTGGATGATTTGTAACCAGTCTTTGGAAAATTTAGTGCTTTGATAACATTTTCTTCTCCAAAATACGATTATAGAATAATATTTCATTATTATTCTGAAAATATAATAACAAGCCGTTTTCGAGTGGATCGTGTCTCGTTCGCAACCATACACAGATTTCCAAAGAAGGATTTTTTTTATTTTTCAAACCAAAGAAGGATTCGAAATGCTATTATTTTTTTAAATAAAAACCTGAAATGAATATTATTTCAAAAAAAGGTTGAAGTGCTCTCATTATTTCAAAGAAGTGCCTCAAATGACATCATTATTTCGAAAAAGGACCTGATTAAAGATATTTTCGTCATTTTATATTTTTGAATTTTTTTCTTTTTCTTTTCATTTTTGCTATTTCTTTTTTTTTTATCTGTTCGGGCCGGCGAGATTCAAAAAAATGTAAAATAATAAGAGCAATTCATGTCCTTTTTGAAAATAACACCCACCTCGTATTCTTATTTAAGAAAATGAAGATTTTTCGTGCCTTTATTTGGAATTTTCCAAAACCGCGAACCGGACAGATAACTTGTGTTTCACCATAGGCAACACGGCAAGGTCGAAGCACTGCTTCGCTTGATCTCTCTGTTCGGCCACCTCCATTCGTTGCTTTCAAATTTTGTCGCATACTCCGAGTATGTAAGGGGGTGCATGATAACCTTCCAGAAACAGAATTTCTGTTCCAAACCTATTCCAGAAATAGGTTTGGAACAGAAACTCGTTTGGTAACGTAATTCTATTTTTCTATTTCTGGAACAAAAAGTTGTTCCAGAAATAGATTTGAATCAACTTTGAGAAACAAAAAATTTTAGCTTCTGGGAGAAATAGAAATAGAATTTCTGTTTCAAGCTGCCGACCCCCACCGCTTGCCGCCGGTCGCCGGCCGCCGCCGGTCGCCGGCCGCCGCCGCCGGTCGCCGCCGCCGGTCGCCGGCCGTCGCCGCCGGCAGCCGCCGCCGCCGGCCGCCGCCGCCACCGGTCGCCGGCCGCCGGTCGCCGGCCGCCTCCCGTCGGTCGCCGCCGCCGCTGGTCGCCGCCGCCCGTCGGTCGCCGGTCGCCACCTCCTCCGCCGCCTACTTTTATTCTAGAAGTAAAAATTTTCAATTGTTGTCAAACGAATTTCTGTTCCAAAATGAGAAATTTATGTCTTTATCAAACGCATTTTTTGGGCTCAAAAACTCATCCAGAACTAGAAATAGAAAAATATATTTCTGTTCCAGAAACCTATTTCTGGAACAGAATGGTTTTCATTCACCCCCTAAGTGTCACAGGTCGATTTATTTCGCGTTCCCAACACCCATGCAGGCTTGAGAATGAATTCCCAAGTCAGCTTAACACTCGCGCTCACACTCTCACACACACAATTTCGTTCAAGCAAGGGAGAGTGGAGAGAATAGCTCTATGTATTCAGATTTCCAGAGTAAGTACTTACAAGGGGTTCAACCCCATATATACAAGAAGTCTCTTGACTTTTTGGACCCCTAGGATCACATCACTAGCCCTCGTGATCATTTGGGAGACTTTTAGTGTCTTTCTAGAAGCTCTAAGTCTCAAGGAACCAGTTTGGACAACAACTGGCCACATCACTCTGATTAGCTGAGCCAGGAATTGGCCACGTCACCCCACTCGTTGACCAGCCTCGCTCGGCCGCTCAGTCGTGTGCTGATCGATCCTGCATGATGCATGGATTGATCGCCCGATCATCCCGCATGATACGTGCATCGTGCGCTTGGCTGCCCCTTTTGATTCATGCATCGTTCACCCGTCCATCCGTCATGATTGTTAGGTCGACTGCTCGATTGCCCTGCACGATTCGTGAATCGGTCACCCGGTCGTGTAGTATCATTCACGGATTGATCTATAGATCGATCGCTCGGCTACTCTGTATCGTTCACGGATCGATCACCCGGTTGCTTGGCTAATCCTCGACACGATCCCACTTGGTTCACGGACTGATCCAGTGAATGCATCGCGGTCATTTTTGTATGAAAATTCGTCAGACCGTGATATAAGCACCAGAAAGGAAGTTGCTTTGTGCATTGTCACATCGTTCGTGTTCGTCATATGGGTGTGAATGCCGCCTCGATACTTAACCATCTTCTCGGTCACATCCGCCACCCCAAGTCGCCGCCACCCGAACCCAGCACCGCCAAGGCTCTGACCAGCACCATCCTCGCTCACCTCGACGCGGGTCGCCTCCAGCAAGCCGTCTCCGTCCTCTTCACTTCCCCTGAACCCGTCGCCCACTCTCTGTACGCCCGCCTCTTCCAGCTCTGCTCCTCCGCCCGCGCCATCGTCCAGGCCCGGAAGGTGGAGTCCCACCTGGTCACCCTCAACCCGACACCGCCGCCCTTCCTGCTGAACCGGGCCATCGAGGCTTATGGGAAATGCGGTTGCTTGACGGACGCCCGCGAGCTGTTCGACCAAATGCCCGAGAGAGATGGCGGGTCTTGGAACGCGATGATTGCTGCGTATGTGCAGAACGGGTGCGCGGACAAGGCGCTGAGCTTGTTTTCGGACATGAACGCATCCAGGGTTTCTGCTAGTGAGGTCACTTTTGCCAGTGTGCTTGGCGCCTGCGGTGTCATTCGGGCGCTTGGTCTGTCCATGCAAATTCACGGACTCATGGTGAAGCGTGCTTTTTGTGGTAATGTAATTTTGGGGAGCTCGCTTGTCAATGTGTACGGGAAGTGTGGTGTTATGGGTGACTCAAGGAGGATGTTCGATGAGATGGAAAGACCAAATGCGGTTTCTTGGAATGTGATTGTGAGGCGGTACCTTGAGATGGATGATGAGAGGGAGGCGATTGTTATGTTCTTCAAAATGTTTCTGACTGATACTAGGCCGTTGAAGTTTACCTTCTCAAACGCTCTCAGTGCTTGCTCTAAGATATGTGCTCTTGTGGAGGGGATGCAAATACATGGGTTCACAATTAAGGTATGTCTGGAAGATGATGAAGTGGTTTCCAGTTCACTCATTGATATGTACGTTAAGTGCGTTGAATTAGAATCTGCACAGAAGATATTTGATCAACCTTGTGCGAAGAACGTAGTTTCCTGGACTTCAATGGTGTCTGGTTATGCTTTGGGTGGGAGAACTGGAAAGGCTAGGGAGCTCTTCAATGAGATGCCGGAACGGAATGTGATTTCCTGGAATGCAATGTTGGCAGTATACATTCGCTCCAGGCAGTGGGATGAGGCCTTGAATTTCATATATCTAATGCGCAGTTCAACCAAGGACATTGACCATGTCACTCTTGCACTGATCTCAAACTTGTGTACTGGCCTTTCAGATGTTTTCATGGGGAAGCAAGTGCATGGGTTTGTTTATCGATGTGGTCTCTTTTCCCATTTACTTGTCTGCAATTCTCTTCTGGATATGTATGGAAAATGCGGGAACTTCAGATATGCTCGAGCTTGTTTTTACCTGATGAGTCAGTGGCGGGACAAAGTTTCCTGGAATTCTTTGCTGACCAGTTATGCTCGTCATCAAAGGAGTGAACATGCAATGGAAATGTTCTGTGAGATGCAATGGGAGACAATGCCCAGTGTCTTCACCTTTGGAACTCTTCTCGCAGCTTGTGCTAATATTAGTGCTCTTGATCGTGGGAAGCAAATTCACGGATTCATGATTAGGAAAGGATATAAGATTGATATTGTCGTTAGAGGAGCTCTGATTGACATGTACTCCAAATGCCGCTGTGTCAAGTATGCCCAAAAAGTTTTCACCGAAGCAGAGCCACGAGATGTGGTTCTTTGGAATTCCATAATTCTGGGCTGTTGCCACAATGGGTTGGGCAAACACGCTCTAGAATTGTTTGACGTGATGAGCAAGGAAGGTATTAAACCAGACCACGGCACTTTTCAGGGCCTCTTGCGGGCCTGTAGCTGTGAGGATCTTGTTGACCTGGGAGGACGGATTTTCAAATCTATGACTGTTTATAGCGTTATCCCTAGGCTAGAGCATTATGAGCAAATGATTGAACTCTACAGCCGTGCCGGACGGATGCATGAGCTTAAAAAGTTTGTTAAGACAATGCCATTTGAGCCGACAGTTTCGATGCTTAAGAGAATACATGGTGCTTGTGAAAAACGTGGGTTCCCCAAATTGGGAGAATGGGCTTCTAAGCTGCTTGCAGAGTCAAATATTTCAGATCCATGTGAAAAATGAAGTTGCAGGCATACCCAGAATGGCAAAGTAGTTAACTACAGATCCGTCGGTCGGATTAGCAAACAGTTTCTGGGATGGGACTCGAGCTGCGAAACTCCATCCTCTGGAAGTTAAAAACCCCCCCAGTTTTCTGACCGGGAAAGCATATTGATGCCCACTCGGACAATGTTTTTGATTGTCGCCAAAAAAAAAAAAAAAAAAAAAACAGAAGCAACTGGCGAAATTTCTCCGCAAACAGTCGGAATTTTCGGGGAGCATATTGCTTCGACATGAAGTCCAATGAGTTATGTGCTTACGAGGACCGGTCAAAGGGTCTAGATTTTCCCCTCCAAAAATCTTTGACCTAATTATATTTAGGTCCATGAATTGATCTCTGAAGCTTCTCAGAGAAGGAGAAACTGAAGCAGAATTCCTGTTATATAACAGGAGCCATGGTCATGGAGCCAACCAAATGATTGTGAAGTAAGCGAAGGCAAGTGAGTATCATATCTGACTCCGAGGAGTGCCTTCGAAGGGCCACCTCATTCTCAGCCCTGCCAAAAACTTGTTGGCGAGTCTTTCAGCTCAAGCAATGTCTCCGAGTTCAAATTTTTTTCCACCCCATTTTTTCATGGTTGGTTACCTGCGGATGAATCTGTCTAGCCGTACATCAGACCATCGGAGACAACACAAATTCTTGTCGTGAGGATTATATGAATTCATCTTAGTTTCTGAAGAAAAATGGGGTTAAAGAAACGTGGGAACAGGGGATTTGGGTGTTGACAAATCTACAGAACAGTAAATAATGGAATGACTAGGAATAAACTAATCTATGGGCCAACCTTACGTGTGACATACCAAATGTTTATTTTTTCACGGATTTGCATCTTGTACCCTTGTGACGACTTAGAGATTGACTAGTCTTTTTAGGATACCTATTTCTAGATCACGGTACCATGCTCTGTTTATGACTTTGTTCCTCTCCCTTTATGAAAAACCCACAGAGGATCTCCAATTTCTAGAAATTTTGTGGTGCGGCGACTAATTTTCATCTCGATGTTACGGCTGCCGGCGGTCCAATCTAACGACAGTCCCATTCGTATGATTAGTTTTCTGTCCTCATATATTCCGAGGTACGAGTACAGAGAGAGGGACAGAGCATACGAATTGACTCCTAAGTCGTTCCAAATTTTTATTTTTCATTTTGGTGGCCGAAGTAGAGTCCTGAGTTGTTCGAGGAATATTTTAATGTATGTACCAAAGTTGGTTGTGGGTAGGACCCAACATGATGTCTCAGTCTCCAGCAAAACGACATCGCGTTTTGGGAATATTGTATTTCACGTACCGCCCCAGAAATTCCTACTTGGCAACGGCATTGCCGGCTTCCGAAGGCAACCCAACAAATCTTCCACCACCCTCTATAGTTTTTCTCTTTATTAAAAGTCTTTAGCTCGCTAATCAAGTTGATTAGCAATAATTAACACCCCTCAACTCAACTCAGATACATCTCAATAAGCACAACTAGCCCCTTCATTCCCTGTTCCTCTCACTCCCCATCAGGAGCGGACACGCCTGTCTTTCCCCTTCCACGTAAAGGGCATATAGAAAAAGCAAAACAGACAAACGCTCCTCCTCAAAAGACAAGAAAAGAGGACAAGAAAAAATCTCGGCACGGGACAAATTACACTGTGTAGCGTTTATATCGCGTGTCATGCTGGCACGATTTGTGTCCACAATACTCGTTTTCTTAACTTGTACACTTATCACTTTCATTTTACGTGTACTAAATGAGCAATACTTCTTGATTGATCCGGGGATGTTATGTTTGCAAGGTCGCACAATTTGATTCTTGATTGATCCGGTGATATTTGCGTTTGCAACCGCGTGTAATTTGATTGTGATGTGTTGATTTTTATTTTTATTTTTGTCTTATGATGTGGGCCTACTTTCTACTCATCTAGAACTCCTTGACTTTTATTTCAAGAGCCTTCCATTAAGTAATAAGTTCGGATCAAATAAAGACAATGACAAAAATTGGAAATGACTATAAGGTGGCTGTTTTGATAATGCCAATCCACCCAACTCTCTCTCTCTCTCTTCCATAGCAAAACCAGAATCCCTCGCTTCTCCTTTCTTGCCCCTCCCCACACACAACAACAACAACGACAGCGTACCATGCTCGACCCGGCCCGACAAAGGAACGACCTCAAGCTATCCGACCACATCCAGGTCTCCGGCCACGGTGCCCTCGACTATGGTTCCCAGGCTCGAAAGACCGCCGAAAGCTATGCAAACCACAGGGCCACTGCTCAAACCAACATGTGCGACTTCCACGGCGAGAGCAACGCAGACAAGGACTCGGGGGTATGCACACCGCCGCTGTGGCGGTCAAGCCCACCGGAGAGCCCGCAGCTCCACCACAGCGGCAGCAACCATTACCGGAGCTTGTCGCCTGCTTCGAGGACGCAGGCAATCGCTCGGGGTCAAATGGAGCTCATGGAGATGGTGAGGAACATGCCCGAGTCGTGCTACGAGCTCTCTCTCAGAGACCTGGTCGAGCTGCCGAGGGCTCGGCAAGAGCTCAACACCATGGCGGTCATCCATAGTGATGGGAGTGCCAAGAGACAGAACAGTAACAGGAGAGTTGAAGGGAGCAATAATAAAGGGCATATGATGGTGAGGAGTGGAAGTATCGACAATGGTGGGTTCTTGCTTAAAATGATGTTTCCGATTCCTTGGGGCTCAAGCAAGAAGAAAAGGGATAATTCAGGCAACAACTTCAGCAAGGTCTCGCCGAGGCCCTCGATGGACGGACCGGCTAAGGTCGGGGTCGAGAAGGAGTGGTGGAAGAAGAGGAATTATGTGCTGGGCGACAGCGAGAGCGTTGATTCAAGCGTGAACGCCAGAAGCATGAAGAGCAGTGGGAGCAGCAGCAGCAGCAGATGCAACAGCTTGAGTAGTAGCAAGAGGTATGAACTATTAAGCAAAAGCTTCATTTCAGTTTTTCTGTGCTTATGCGGTTGCGTGAGGGGAAAAAAGAAAAGAAAAGATTAGGCCACGATGGATCAGATTCTGTTCCATCTCATAGAGTCGAGAAAATTTGCACATTAGGAATAGGATTAATGAACCTGGGAAGCTCTGTTGCAAATTATAGAAAAAAAATTAGTCCCGGTTTCGCGATCAAGTGAATTCTGATCCTAAAAAAGACATCTTTGCATAAGGTTCGTGAGTTCTCTGAGGACTAAGATGATTTTGTTTCATCAGAAAATAGGATGCTGCAAAGGGAGAGTGAGAATTTTCTCTCTCTGCTGAAACCTGAGCTGGTAATTTGGATGGTTGTTTCCTTGAAGACTTGTTTGTGTTCCTGGAAACTTTCATCAGACATTTTCCAACAGTGGATAAGCATAAGGGTCAAAAGTCTCTGTTCTAGAACAGACCCTTCTTTGGGCAAACAAAAAAAAAATGTGTTTCTGTACAATTTCTTGTTCTTTTCCTGGAAAATATCATGATTCTGAAACGAGAATCCTTATTGTGGTCGTCGAGTATATCTCACAATTTGAGTATAAACTGGACATGAATTGCCTTCCAAGTCACACCGCACAATCCAGACTTCCTTATCAAAGACACGTGACAGAGAACTTTATAATCATGTCCCACATAGTAAAATCCAAACCGTGTTTCCATCAGATAACAGAACTATGTTTCAAGAAACTTGATAAGCAATTGATGTTCCAATTGATTCCGACAAAATTCCTCCCTTTGGATGCGACGCAGGCACGGGGACGGAGGGTGCTGCTCGTTTCTCTGGATGAAGAAGAGAGAACTGCCGAAGTGAAGGAGCGAGCCCCGTGTTCCAAACGCGGCCTCAATCGGTTCTGTAATTATGTTTCACATTGGAGTGCCTACATATTTCCGGAAGTGTTCAATGAGTTTGTAACTATTCTCTCCTCTAAATTTCAGTATGCTGTTTGCGCGAATTCGGTGTTCTTTCGCTTGCCCTTCTTGTGAATCTCACTACTCTAGCAATTTTAATTATCGAATCAACTGTTTGATTAGTGGAGTTCATGCTACATACCCCATAATCTCTCGTATATAAGTCTTTCTGACTTGGATCTGCACTGAACAGTAAGGTGACATCAGTAGTATTATATGCATTCTTGAAGCGGAAGGAAAGGATGTTGTCCTCTCAATGAACAGGTTGGTCAATAATTATGTTTCGTTTTGTTGGTTACTTTGTCTCGGCAATTGAGGGGAAAAGAAAGTGAAGTTCTCCTTTTTTTTCCTTTTGGACATGCCCCCCGTATTCAAATGTTTGGCACTAGGAAAGACAAAATTAAGTGTGGTTTGCCTTTGTTTCCACTTTCAACAATCAAAAGGACACCAATTTTAGGAAAAGTGAAAGGGCTTGTCTCCTTGAAAAAGGCAGAGGTCCAGGACTTAAGCGCTTTATTTAAAGAATCATGTTTTTCTCTGTCGCTCTGATTTCGTGGGTTGCAAGTTTTGAATACCGATTACATGAAAATATAATTTATTATAGACGTGGGTAATGTCTACATTAGTATTCCACCAATCAGGTGGCTCGGAGATGAAGGACAACATTGCATGTTTACTTGTATATTTCTTTCATGAGATGGTAAGGCTAACTAACATCCACTGTCGTTAGGTTGGTATAGCTCTTTTTTCATAATTTCTACGCACCTTGATTACAATTGTGAAAAGAGTTGCTCCCGCTTTCATAAGGCGTTCGATGAACATTTCATGAGCGCGGCTCCTAGGAAGTTTACTTTGCCCGAGTGTTGGGAAGTTGCGCTATCCAACTTCACAGTTGTAAGTACCCAAGTGGACCTTAAATGTTTCCCCATATGGTCAATTTGGTAATGACTATTTGCTATAGTTATGCCCTACTAGGTTAAAAAAGAGGAGAGGGAATGAGTAGCATGGCTACTCCCTTCGATTATCATCATCGCCCATTCGACGCCGAATGTGTGGATCTAAGAATATAGAGAGCTCGTCGCTAAACGTCACTCATAATTGATTCGAAGGGAGTAGCCATGCTCAGACCATCAAGTGGTGTAAAATGTATTTTGTAAATTGTGTCTGTGTTATAGCTGACATGAACCAATTATGTTGGTTCGTTGCGGCTGAGTGTGAATGTTACTCCACTTAAGCTAGTTTGAAGAATGGAGATGCTCTATCTCTGCCCAACGAGAAAAGGTGTCAAAAAAGTCCTAAACATATTGCATTGATGTCAATTCAGTCCTAAACCTTTTAATTGTGCCAATTTAGTCCGAAATCGTTTGTATTTGTGCCAATCAAGTCCATCCGACCAATTTTTGCCGGAAATCGCTGACGTGAACACTGATCATCCTACGTGGCACGGCCAGCGCTGACGTTGTGACGTCCCAGGGCGCCACCTACTCGCGTTCTTCTTTAATAAGTTATACTTATAATATAGGGTGCATGTGGAAGACGATACAAAAAACAGAAGGCCATCACAAGTGCAAGCAAGAAATAGACACGTGCCTGAGGGTATGGCCAATAGGGTTCAGCTAACCTGCTTTAGAAACATTCACACACAAATAACAAGAACTCCTGAATATCTCAAACTTAAACATCGTAAATAGAGAAGAAATAACCATAGAAGATTTTAATAAATCCATAGACAACTGGCATATTCCAAAAGTGAAATATGACCAGATTTGGGACAAATCAAGATACAAACTTTTTAAGAAATAAGATTTTATAATCACTACAGAAGAAAGAGATGTACCACTCTCTTCTTCCTATACTTCTCTCCATCTTTTGAATAAAGAATCTTTGAAAAAACAAAGTCAGAAATTTAATTATATACACATAGGGTTAGTCCATGTGGGGATTAAACCTCTTATAAAAGAAGGCCTGAATACTTCCATACTTGTAGTTCTAAGGGATGCACATATCCTGAACTATGAAGATTCCATTCTTGGCACAATAGAGACGAGTCTCTGTGATGGCCCTATACATTTTGACTGCTACCCAAGTTTTTCTATATCTCTCAAAGATAAAAATATCCTCAAATATTTGGTCATTCAGATAAAAACTCACAATTACCACATAGCGGAAGGTTCGATACCATTAGCTCTTATATACAAAGTCCATTATAAGGCCATGGCTTCAACTTTTGGAAGTAAAGCCTTCAAATGTAGTCCGAAAGGAGAAACACTCCTTTTGAAAACTGATATTTCCAAAGCAAATACCATAGTCCCTAAATCAATTAGATGGGATCAAATAGTTCTCCCCGAACAATGGGAAATAGAAAACCCTGTTTCCCAACCGACAGTTCAGACTACTGATCCTACCAATATCATACAACACCATGAGGGTAGAGTAACCATACAATTTGCTAGGAGATCTTTTGATTTAAGGTCTCATCCCTCATTTCATACTTCCTCATCAAGAAGGTCAGTGGATCTTCATCCCACTCTACCTCGTGTCATTACCTACCAGTAAGCAGCCAAGGTAGCACCCATAATTCTGATATAAGGCGACCGAACCCTAGTGCCCCTCCACTTACCAATCTTAGTGGAATCGACACTAGTTTCGGAATATCTAGGCCTGTCTACCAATAGGAAAGACAGGAATTTGAATCACCAGAACCCACTCCTTCCCAGATGGAGGACGACGATTCTGAAGTCAATATGCTTGATAGAAATTTTGAACCTAATAGAATCATTTTAAATAAAGAATTCAATTCCGACGAGAATACTCAAATTAGGAATTGGTTCTTTGATAATTTCAAACCTCAAGCCAAGCAAATCAAAGAAAAATATTATGATTTCATGTATCAACTTGGAACTCATATATTCTTCTTTGACTGGTTTGAATATTATTTTCTGAATACAAAAGAAATATTTGTCTTGGATAAACAATATAAGTGGAAATTAGAGGATGGCAAAGTCATAGAATCTAATCATCCCCCACTTAGAAAATTAAAAATAGATCATAGAAATAAAGAGATCCCGGCCTCTCCTTTTAAAATATCCTCTGAATCAGAAGGATCACGGATCCAAAAGGTCATTGAACAAAATAATTTTACAAATCAACATATCCATATGATAGAGACCCAATTAGATAGAATTGAAACCACCCTTTCTAGACCTCCACTTCTACTTTTACACCCCAGGTTCAAGCCAATTCCAATTCTATAGATTTAAAACCTCCTCTTTTTAAAAATTTCGAACTTCCAAGGACAATCAGCAAAGAATTTGCTAAGGCATTGGAAGAAAAGAAAAGAAAGATTAAATTAGGAAAACAAAAACCTCCTGGAGAATCAAAACCACCAGTTCTAGAAACTCCAAAAGTTAATAAACCAATAATTCAAAATAGCGAAATTCAAGTTTTAGATAAGGGAAAAAATGACCCTTAATTAAATAGGATATCTTGGAAAGAACCCCAGAAATTATATTATTCACGAGCCACACCTCCAGATTTAATACAAGAAGAATCCTTTCAAAAAGTTCAAAATAAATATTCCTCTGATGCCATTTATGAATGGAATATAGATGGTCTTTCAGAACAAAATTTAATAAATATTTTGAATCAAATGGTAATGATTGCTACTACATACAAGACATCACCGGATACCATAGATTAGCAAACATCATATCTTTTAATTGTAGGATTTTCTGGTCAGTTAAATGGTTGGTGGGATAATTATCTATCTGAGGATCAAAGAGATTCTATCCTAAATGCTGTTAAAGTTGACGATAATGGTCAAGCCATATTTGATGACTATGGCCAACTCATCCAGGATGTAGTCAGCACCCTTATATATTCCATTTCCCAACATTTCATAGGAGACCCTGCGGTCATTTGTGACCAAAATCAAGATCTTTTATCCAATACAAAATGCAAATCTTTAGGAGAATTTAGAGAATATAAAGATACATTTCTTCAAAGAGTTCTTCTTCGCCCAGATTGTAACCAACCATTCTGGAAAGAGAAATTCCTTG
Source organism: Lenwebbia sp. NSW1173648 (assembly GCA_029784005.1). Classification (NCBI taxonomy): domain Eukaryota; kingdom Viridiplantae; phylum Streptophyta; class Magnoliopsida; order Myrtales; family Myrtaceae; genus Lenwebbia; species Lenwebbia sp. NSW1173648. The sequence goes on along the minus strand of JARCGZ010000009.1, from coordinate 22,619,871 downwards.
CTGGCCTACCCATTTTAATAGGAAATCAGGTCGGAGAACAAATAAGAGAGCAATATGGAGAACAAATTCCATACGAAATTCTTTCATACGGAGAACTTGTTTCACATGTCTATAGGATAGGCACTCAGTTTTGTAATAATATCAAATTACAAAAACAAATTTAAATCTCTTACAAACAAAGGGTTAGGAGATTTTTGTGCACAATATGATCCTTCGTATACAAAACCTTCCAAATCAAAGAAATGTTCCAGCAAATGCCTTTCTGGCAAATGCCCTTCTGGAAAATGCTCTTTCGAGATAATAAAGAAAGTCAGAAGGTTTCATAAACTAGAAAATAAATTTCATAAAAGAAAAGGACCTAAGCAAAGCATAGCAAAGAAGAATCAAAATGATTTTGTTTGCTGCAATTGAGGGAAAAAAGGTCACTCTAAGAAATATTGCAGGTTAAATAAGAGGATTAATGAATTAGACCTAGGTGAAGATATCATAAATCAATTAAATAACATAATAATAGAATCTGAAGAAGAAACATCTTCAAAATTTTCTATAGCTTCTGAAGAAGAAGATGGCCTTCAGGTCAATGAAATTGAAACTTCTGACCCAAAGTCGGAACCTTCTAAAGAAATATATGTTTTGACAAAAGAGGAACAAGAAATTTTAGATAAGATAGATCAAATAATTGAACCCGAAGAAAGAGAAAAAAATTTACATAAATTTCAACCTTCTACTTTTTCCTCCCAATTTGATAAACCTTATAATCTTAATGAAATCTTGAATAGGGGAAAAAAGAAACAAAATAGACCTGTCACCCTTATTGATATTCAATATGAAGTTGCTCAACAAAAAATAGAAATAAGAAACCTTAAATTAACCTAGATAGAACTTCAGAAAGAAATCCTAGAGATCAAATCTAGGAATTTGATAAGCAAGGATAAAGAAGAGCCCTCTAATTCTCAACCTGATAATAATTTCCTTTTAATGCTTTTGGAAGTAACATCCAGAAAATGGATAATTGATATTTGTATCAACATAAATAATGAATTTGTTTTGAATACTACTGCCCTTTTTGATACTGGAGCCGATTTAAATTGTATAAGAGAAGGTTTAATACCCACAAAATATTTTGATAAAACTATCGAGTCATTAAAATCTGCATCGGAAAATAAACTCACAATTCAATATAAATTGCCAGAAGCTTCTGTTTCAAAAGATAACATTTCGTAAAAAACGTCCTTTCTCTTGGTAAAGGATTTAAAACAAAATGTCATACTAGGAACCCCTTTTATATCTTTAATACGGCCTTTCAAAGTTACCAATGAAGGCATAGAATCAAGAATTAAAGATAGCAAGATAGTTTTTAAATTTATAACAAAACCCAACACTAGAAATTTAAATATTATACAAGAATATTCTATAGCCGAGATCAATTGTCTTATTAAAAACAAAGAAGACCACCTTCAATATTTGAAAGAAGATTTAGATCACAAAAGGATAGAACAAAATCTTTCTAATCCAGTTACTCGTAAGAAGATAGATATCATGGAATTACATATCAAGAAAAATATCTGCTCAACTCTTCCTAGTGCTTTTTGGTCTAGGAAAAAACATATTGTTGATCTACCGTATGAGCCAGAATTTTCTGAAAAAATTATTCCTACTAAGGCTAGACCAACACAAATGAACCATGAAGTCTTGAATTTTTGCCAAGAAGAAATTTAAGACCTTCTCGATAAAAATTTAATACAGAAAAGTCAGTCACCTTGGAGCTGTTCTGCTTTCTATGTCCATAAGAATGCTGAATTAGAAAGAGGTGTTCCCAGATTAGTCATAAACTATAAACCCTTGAATACTGCTTTGAAATGGATAAGGTGCCCTATCCCCCAATAAAAAAGATCTTCTCAATAGGTTACATAATGCAAAAATCTTTTCCAAATTTGATATGAAGTCAGGATTTTGGCAAATTCAGATAGATGAAAATGATAGATATAAGACAGCTTTCACTGTCCCATTTGGATAGTACGAGTGGAATGTTATGCCTTTTGATTTAAAAAATGCCCCATCAGAAGTTCAAAGGATTATCAATGATATTTTTTATCCTTATTCTGAATTCATCATAGTCTATATTGATGATGTCCTTGTATATTCTCCCAATATTGACTCCCATTTCAAACATATAAGTCACTTCTTCAACATTACCAAAAGAAATGGATTGGCACTATCTCCATCCAAGATATTGTTATTCCAAACCAAAATTAGATTTTTAGGCCATTACATACATCAAGGAATAGTTGTCCCAATTGAGAGGTCTATTTAATTCGCTGAGAAATTTCCGGATGAATTAAAAGACAAAACCCAATTGCAAAATTTTTTTGGTAGTCTCAATTATGTGATAGATTTCATTCCCAGTATCAATATGATCTGCAAACCTTTGCATCAAAGGTTAAAGAAAAAGCCAGTTCCTTGGATAGCCTTACATACTGACACTGTCAAGAAAATTAAAGCAATAGTAAAAGAAATTCCTTGTTTACACCTAGCTGATCCCTCTGCTTTCAAAATTGTTGAAACGGATGCTTCGAATTTAGGGTACGGAGGAATACTCAAACAGAAAAAAGATAAAGAGCAAGTGGTGCAGTACATTTCAAAACATTAGAATGAAACTCAACAAAACTACTCTACCATCAAAAAGGAAATTCTTGCAATAGTTCTTTCTATATCCAAATTTCAAGGAGATTTATTAAATCAATTTTTTTATTATTAAGAATTGATTGTAAGTCTGCCAAAGATAGTTTACAAAAATATGTTTTGAATATTGCATCAAAACAAATTTTTGCCAGATGGCAAGCCATACTTTCTGTCGTTGATTTTGATATCAAATTCCTAAATGGTAGTTCAAATTCACTACAAGATTTTCTCACACGAGAATTTTTACAGGGATCACAACCATGCCTCCCAAAAAAGATAAAGGCAAAGCTAAGGCTGAACCTTCAATAGAAACTAAAAAGGGGAGCCTCATTCCTATCCAGAGCTAGCTTCAAGCAGCTCAACATAAATCTCCTTCAATATCCCAATCACTTTCGATAAAACAAGAACAACCTTCCCCATCCATACCAATATCACAACTTGTTTCTATATTACCCAAAGAAACACTGCAGGAGTTACAAAAAACTTTGCATACTAACCTCCTAATATCGGAAAAGGTATCATCCTCTTCTCCTTTAAATATAAAAATGATTTCTAGCGAGGTGGTTATTAGGCCAACGGCAACCCCTCCTAATACAATTAAATCAAAATTTGTGCAAAAAACCCATTTTGAAAAAATATATACCGTGGAAAAAGGATTTTTTCATAACGATCTAAATGTATTTGCAAAAAATATGTTTGGAGAAAATTGATTTTATACACCCCCATGATATTCACAAACCAATTGCTTATTATGAGCAAATTCTGGACGAAACCAATTCTATAGAATTCAGACATTTTCAAGATAAAACAACATATATCATCAACTATTCCACTGTAAAAATAATTAGGATCATTCATCCTACTAAGTGGAATCCCAATCCAATATCCCCAGTCAAATTCAATATCAGGCTTTCTCAACCTATTCCATACAGACCAAGCTTTACATATTTTGATTACCAACAAGCCTGATGGAATATCTTCTTCAGACAAAATACAAACCTCAGACACACTTGGCTTTTTTACTTCGAAGAAAACTGTCACGCCCCGAACCCTAGGCGCGCGAACATCCCTTCCAAACGTCAGGTCAAAGGATAACATCCCAGGCATGTCATCGACCCATTTCTTTTTATCTTTCAATTAAGCACATGCGGAAGCTATACAAAACCCCAGACAGTCATACAACAGGGATAGAAAAGCAGGAGATACAACAACAACAACACCATTTTATTTATATACCAGTTAGCCAGGAAACACAACCGACCTACAAGCCCATCTCCAGGGCGGTTTCCTAAGACCCACAAAAGGTACCGGGTCGGGTCTAAGGCTAACTACTTCCAAAAACTAACTCCAAAAGAACCTCCACAGCTGCGCCAGCTGACTGACCAGACAGCCATACTACGGACCTGAAAAAGGGGTTAACAACAACAAATGAGATATAAATCTCAATGAGTCAACGCCTAAGTCCGATTAGGACGTTGATTCACTCAGGCGGCCTAAACATGCGATGGCAGATCAATAGCGTGCGATGCACGCCACGCTCTAGCTACCAAACAGGAGTACGGCTCAACAGCCAATAAACAACCACATACAACTTACATTGCCTTGAGCCACACGACAGATATTTCATGGCAATAAAGAACAGCAGAACAAGGCATCCAGCTAACACACGTCACACTCGCAGGCATTCAAGCACTATGCAACATGCGGTTTTTCCGGTTATCATGCAAGTGATACACCACTCTCGCCACAGTACAGCCTCACTGCTAGTACTCTTCCGGCCGAACCGGGCGTCGTCCTACCCCGTTACAGCGACGGCATCCGATAGCCCCTCAAGACCCCTAAGGCAAGCATATCAGGTAGTTCCGTAAGGACTTCGGCCCATCACAAGCTGCGACCGGCATCCGACCAGTCGTGTCTATCCGGACTGTACGTCGCCGGCACGAACTGTCGTGCAACCGATAAGTCGTGGGATTCCGGATTGTACGTCGCCGGCACGAACTTACCAGGCGACGGACCCACCAGGAGTACCGCCCCATATCCCCCAGTTACGTTAGGGAGACGATTAACCGTCGTGTGACCACACAAACACATCAGGCAAACAACCAGTTCTTACTTCACATTAGCCCGATGCAATCACACTCACGAGTATGCTCAAAACTCGGCCCACGGCCATTTTCATGATTGAAATAAATAATTGGTCACACGACTGCTCAATTTCAATTAACATGGCATCTCGACACTAGTGTGATCATTCAGCAATTAAGCGCAATCAACACTCAGTTCGATCCACAATCAAACGCCAATAATTACCAAGCACAATAAAACAGGCAATTAACCATGGTAACTATTCCACCTAACCATGATTAATCCAACTAGCCACAGTAATTAATTAATCTACCACAGTAACTAATTAATTTAACTATGGTAACTACTTAAGCTAACCACAGTTAACTATCTAACCACGGTAACTATCTATTAACTGCGGTAACTAACTAATTAATTACATTAACTATTTAATTAAACTACTAAGTGTAATTAACGGCCTAATCAGGGATTAGGGGTTAACTCACTTCGATAACTGGCGGCGACCGGCGATGAGCGGCGGCGGCGGATTTTCCGGCGACGCTCCTACGGACTCTCCTCGTCGATCCGGACGCAACCGCGGTGTCGGATTTCCAAAACGACACCCGGACAACGACGAACGGCGGCTGGACAGCGGCTGCACAGTGGCCAAACGACGACGACGGTCACGGTGAGCGAACGGCAAGCTCGGCGGAGCTTGAAACGAGGCGGAACGCGCCAGTTCTCCACGACCAGCCTCTGTTCTGACCAAACCCACGAAATTTCAGCCACTTCCTGGACAAACAGTCCTCAGATCCTCGTAGTCCTTGATCTTACGGTCGTGTAGGCGAAAACGGAGCTCGATTCGCCCTCCGGACGAGCTCAAACGAGCGATTCCAAGTCGGGCGCGCGCTGAAAAACGGGAAACACGGGCCTCTCGGGTTTGGGCTCGCGGGACTCCAGGCGACGGCGGCTTCGGTCCAGCGGCACGGCGGAGCTTCGGCGAGCACAGCGCACGGCGACGGGGCTAGGGCGCGAGTGGTGGGGGGTGGTCGGCGGTCCGGCGAACGGCGGACGGCGGCGGAGCGGCGGCAAGATGAAGATGGTGATGAAGATGATGGAGTGAAGATGGTGAAGATGGAGTGGGGGAGGGGTGGCTGCCGTGAGTTTCCAAGAGGGAAGAGAGAGAGAGGAGAGAGAAAAGGAAGAGAGAGAAAATGGTCTTCAAGGGCAAAATGGTCATTTCCAAGGTCAAAGGGCATTTTGGTAATTCTCAATAGTCAAAAAGCAAGATTTGACTTGGTATTAATGAGGTGGGGCCCGCGGTCATTCGGTATTAATTATTTCTGGCGTATATGAATAATATCTGAGGGTATTTCGGTAATCTGACGATTTTAGGACTGGTTCAGAATATTTGGCTCAGGGTTGGCTCGGGCGCGAAGGAATACGGCGAAGACTAATTACGGCGCAACTAATCTAATCGAACTTAAATTAACTACGCTTCGATCGACGGCTAACGACCTTCAGATCGAATGATTTCGCGTCCGACAAATGTCACTCAATTCCAACAGTCCAATATTATTCATACAATATACCTTGAAATTCCGGGACGTCACAAAAACTTTGATATCAGCCAAAGTCCATATTGGTTTCTCAGATGGTGGGATTGTTTTAGCCCTCTCCAGCAAACTTTGCATAGTACAGCCTAATTGGGTTACCAGATATTTATGAAAAAATATAAACCACTGCCCATTGAGGAACCTTTCCCTCCTCTCATGATATTTTACATAATCTTCAGAATCTCTTGGGTCACTGCCTGGGAGTTTGACTATACAAAATCTCCATATGATCCCAACATTTTGATCTTAGTCAAAAAATATAAGACCAAATGGTGGATGGTTTCAAATTTTGGGATAGAATCTCTGAACAAGTAATAATGCATTGGCTTAATCAGAGGTCTTCCTCCAAAGGAACCCCTTCTCCTTCCAAAGAAACTCCATTTTTACATAACAAATCCTTTGTTGTTTCAAAGTTGGCTTCAGCTCAGACAGAGCAACAATATTACCAGCTCTTGAAACAAGCCATAGTTGAATATGAAGAATCCCAAAATTCTTCTTATTCTCATCACAGTGGAAACACCAATGAGGATGACTGTTACGGCATCAACTTCACCGATGACGAAGACCTTGGAGATTAGCATCTTTCATATAAAGAAGAAGATTAGATAGAATTTTTTAATATTTTTTATTGTACGATGTAGCAACTTTCACTGTGCACTGTACACTATAGCGGCTTTTAAATATCACTGTAGCTTACTGTACACCACAGTAGCAACCCTCGTCCTTAAATACACCATAGGTCCTGAAGGGAAAGGAGGAACTTTTCCAGAGAAAAACCAGAGGCTTCTGTCTTCTTTCTGGAGAAACCAGATCTCTCTTTCTCTCCTAGATCTTTCTCAAACCTTTCCGAATCACCTTTGATAGACCCATACCCACATTGAAGCTTAGATCCAAGGATCTTTCCTCAGTCTTTCCATAGCATTTCTCAGTCTTCCATACCACTTCCTGGACTTCCAGATCCAATAAGTTTTTATAACCTTGATACCCAGATATCCCTATTTTGTCTTCAAGGTTCCAGATCTACTCATAGACTGTGAACTTTAAGACTTTTACATACTTGCACTTGTATTTTACAATTTCTGCACTGTAATCCTTGTTCATATTTCAATACAAGTATTTTCCATATCTTATTTTCTTCTTCGTACCCCACAATCGGAAGGCCCTGCTTTCTGTGGCTGGTTTGTCCTTTAAATTATTGCACTTTACTATCTGTTCTTTACTTATATGCACTTTAATTCATATACCCCACAATCAGCAGGTTTTACCGCATGTGGTCGATTTTTCCATTTATAAGCTTATTTTCTATGCTTACTGAGCACCTCTATGCCTTTGTTTTGCGTTTTCTTTCGATCCTCCAAGTTTCTTCGAGATTCTTGATCTGGATTACTCCTTGGAGCCTACTGAGCACCTCTATGCCTTTGTTTTGCTTTTTCTTCGTATATTTGCATCGAGTCGACTCCCAACCTCTCTCAGCAGACCTTGAGCATGCGAGCTCGTTTCGAGCAAAATCGAGATCCATTGAGGACCAGGTAAGCTTCCTAGACCTCATGTGATGTGGATTGATGGATTAGGTTGCTAGTTTGCGTGGAAATTGCTAGTTTCATTTCGTCGTCGGAGATAGGTTTGGCCGGCGTTAGGCTATGGGTTTTAGGCTAGTTTTTTAGCTTGAAATGTATGTATGTTGATGATAGGATAGTGTAGATATGATTAGGCTTGAAATCAGAAGTTTTTGGTTAGGTTTTCATGTCGATTCGAGATTTTCCGGCTGAGTCGCCGAATTTTCGAGCTAGAACAGTGCCGGCGGTGGCATTGTTCATCGTTTTCCTCGGCGAGGGTTGACTCCGTCAACTTTCGTTGACCGAGTCAACACTGACATGGCGCCACAAGGCAGCCACATCAGCGGGGACGCTCTGGTTCTAAAAAAAAATTGGATCGACGGCCACGATTTGACCACGTGGCATGATCCTAGATTTTTGGAAATTTAAAAAAAAAAATCTTTTTTTGAATTAAAAATGGATTTTCAGAATAAAAAAATAAAATCCAGAACCGACGGTGGTCATTATGCCACATGTTGCGATCTGGATTTTTCAAAAAATAAAATCATTTTCATAATTTCTAGTTGAATTTTCAAAAATAAAAATCATTTTGTGATCGCGTGGCCCAGGTTTGGCCACGTGTCATGATCTCGGCGGTCCTTTCCTTTTTCAGAAAAAAAAAAATCTTTTGATTCGGTGGCTGTGATCGCGCCACGTGTCGCGACCGAAGCCCTTAGATCAATAATAGGTGGGAAGTAGTAAAAAAAAGAATAAAAAATTGAAAAAATTTAGAAAATTAAAAAAGATATACTCAATGCGGCGTGGTTTTGTAGACCGACCCGAGACCCTTTCGGTCTGGGCCGGGTGCCCGCGAGGCGTGGTCCGGGTCAACCCGATCTAGTCCAAATAATTTTCTAATAAAAAATATAAAAAAAATTGAAAAAAAAAATCAGAAAATGGTTTAAAAATCCAAAAAAATGGAAAATTCATTAATAAAAATTGAAGAAAATCCTAAAAAATTCCAAATATTCATAAAAATCTCAAAAATTAAGAAATCGGTCATTTCAACTAACCAATCCTATTTTTGATGATTTTTCGCTCTCTTTCTTCAAAAAATGACGGTTTCGCCCCTTTTGGGCAAATTGTCTCGGAAAATTTCGAAAAATCCCAAAAATTACAGAAAATGAGAAATGACCAAATTTGACTGGCCAAACCCATATTTTGTGATTTTGACTCCCAATCTTTCCCAAAATGACGATTTTGCCCTCCTATGGGTGAATCGTGGGTGAATCGTTCCAAAAATTCAGAAAAAATTTCAGAAAATCTAAGAAATTGGGAAATGGGCACATTCAATTGGTCAACCTCATTTCTGACATTTTTTATCCCAAATCTTTTCAATATGACAATTTTGCCCCTTTGGGCAAATTATCCCCAAACTCCTTTGAAATCTCCAAACACCCATGGTTTCTTGATTTGCGCATCTATCTTTACTGATTGTGATTGATATGTTAGATATTCCTATCTGCATGAACTCTTAGATTTTAGGATTTCCCTCACTCCAATTCATCTACATGAAATCTTAGTTAGAAAAATCATTCAACTTAGGTACCGAAAGTACGTCAATGGCAACATTGACGTAACTAAGTCCCCGATCCCAAATCTTTGGTTCCGTTTGAGTCGTACGGTTCCTCCCGCCACCCGACGAGGTTTTCGATTTACCTTCCCCAAAGATTGGTGGCGACTCCGAAAGCATGTACACCTATGCACATGGCACCCGACCGCACCTAAGGTCAAAACAGATTTTTAAATCCCGCCGTCGCACAAAGTGAGGACTTGGAAGAGTCCAAGCCGATCTACTGATCGCATCGGATCCAAATCGAACGAGGGTCGCTACACATAGGTACAGTATTGCATACATACATCATGTCCTTGTTGAGCTCGTCCGGTAGATGAGTCTTGTTGTAAACTCAGATGGATTAAACTGACGCATCATATTCACAACAGCTATAGAAGACCAATTGAGCCCATCCACGAAGTAATAGCATGATTCACTATATTCATTGTAAATCTATTGCATTTTTACTAAAAAGTCCTAAATCTGGTGCATTTTTATCAATTCAGTCTCAAACCTTTTTTATTTTATCAATTGAGTTCTAAACTTTGTCACGTTTTTTCAATTGAGTCCATCCGGCTAATTTCGGCTGAAAACTGCTGATGTGGACGTCGGCCGTCCTACGTGGCATAGTTGGCATTGACGTGGACAAATTTTAGTAATATTTTTTGAATATTTTAATTCTTATTTTATTTTCTCTTTTTTTCTTTTTTTTCTTACAGTGCGAGAGTCGTCTAGCCTTCGCCGGCTTTGATGAAAAAATCACAGAAAAGAAAAAAGGAAAAATATAAAAAAACCAAAAAAAAATATTAAAATATTACTAAAATTTGTTTACTTCAGCGTTGGTCATGCCACGTAGGAAGAATGGCTTTCACGTCAACGGTTTCTGGCCGAAATTGGAGAGAAGGACTCAATTGAAAAAACGTGAAAAGGTTTAGGACTCAATTGGCGAAAATTTCGACAAAAAAATGACAAAATTAAATGGTTTAAAACTGAATTGGCTTGTGCAATAGATTTAGGATTTTTTGGACAATTTTCCCCAAAAAAATTAGATATACGTCAAATTTCAATTTACGTGGCAGTTGACTCCCTGAGTCAATGTTGCCAAAAAAAAAAAAAACTTGGTCTCTTGAGCTTATGGACCGAGTTCTCTATATTCATCGTAAATCTACACAAAATATAATGGACCAACCAAAAATATTACATCAACTCATGAACAAAACATATATTGTAGGAAAGAAAGAATTTAGATTCTCATAAAAGAAGTTCGGCCCTCTAGTTTAATATTTAGGACTAGGAAGGCTGATCTATCAAACTTTATTTTAAGGTTCGAATTATTGGGGGAACATATTGCTTTCTTCTAACTCAAAAATAAGAAGAAAAAGTCAAGCACGGTGCACAATTTCTATGGATGGTACTATTGTGAAATTTATCAGCACTTTCCAAATGATGCAAGCAAACTCTCGTTGACCACTAACATTACACGCAACCTTTCTTTTTTCTTCAAGTTCATCCCAAACAACACATGCAATTTTATAGGAATTTAGTTCCAGAAACTGAAATTAGGCTCCTTTTGTTTCGAGAAAAATGAATAATTTAGAAAATATTTTCTAGAAAACAATCGCTTGTATCGTTTAGGAAAATGAATTAATGCGAAATATTTTCATTATCTACGAAAATGTGTAAATCTAAATCATCGTAGATAATGAAACTATTTTCATTAACTAATTATTTCAAACTAGACAAGCAATCATTTTGTAGAAAATATTTTTAAAATTATTTATTTTTGGCAAAACAAACGGAGTCTTGATAGAGCTTGGATTTCCCCTCACTTTTCCAAGACCAACCTAACAAAAATGGACTCATAACATTGCGACCCATTTTCTTTGTCATGTTAAAAAAGAAAAAAGGGCGGAGTATGATAGATTCGTGAACTTTAAGAAAATTACAAAGTCACAATTCTACGTTATCGTACTAACTGACTATCAAACACAATGCATCTTTTGGGATTTGACAATTGGTTTAAAATATTCATTGCCATATTCATTTTTACATAGGCAATAAAAAAAATGCCCACGATTAGAGGTGAGCGTGGTCCGGGTGGGAGGTTCCCTCTGAAAAATTGAAACCGGGAACGGCCCACTAAGGGCTGGTTTCGAAAAATTGAAACATAGAACCGCCCGTTGGTTCTATGGATCTCGGACCGGAGCTGTTTGGTTCCCGGGTGGGTTCATGGAACCGGTCCCACCAAGCAATGGAGGAAACAGAGAGCGAGGGAGGGAGACGACTCACGGCCGGAGGCGCGGCCGTGAGTCAATGGGAGTTGAGAGTTGAGGCGCGGCTGTGAGTCGATGGGAATCGAAACCGTGAGTCCAGAGTCGAAGACGGAGAGACTGATGTGAGAGTGAGAGTTTGAGACGAGATGAGCGAGTTTCAAATTAGAGATTTAAGATGTTTTTATTTTTTTTTAAATAAAATCAAAGTTGGATTTGGACACCCCTACCCACGATAAAATCAAACTTTGGATTTGGATGTATATATATCTTCTTGAAACTAACATTCGGATGAAGAGAATTTTTTACTTTTAACTGGCGAACGCCTTTACGCGATGGGTGATGCTGCTCCATCAAATTAGGCATTAGAAACGTTTTAGTACGGTCTTTCAAGTGAAAATCGGTCACGGTTCTAGTATATCATATCCAAACCCCCCCATAGTATTTAGTACTAAACAATAATCTCATGTTGATATTCAATATGCAAAGTTGACCAATTATCCGAAACTCGTGCATTGTTAATCTCCGAGAGAAGAAATCAGGAGTATCAAAAGTTGTGTACGACGCTCACTTTAGTGGCAAAAGTTTCCATCGGATTACTTAAGTGACATTTAAAAAAAAAAAATGATCACTTAAGTGCCAATTCTGATTTGCTTGGCCGGAAATCCGATATGGCATTTTTTATTATTTATATTTGGAGTTGACGTGGCTCACCGGAGGTCTAGTCAGCAATAAAAAAAAGATAAAGTTGAAAAACATAATAAAAACTAAAAATTACAAACTTAATTAGATTAAAAAATTTAAAAAGCTAAAAGTTCCAAAAATAAAATTAGATTTAAAAATTAAATCGAATCTTTCCCTTAATTTAAAAAACAAAAATTATAAAATTATATTTAACAATTTGCTAAAAATATTTTTTTAAATAAAAAATTTATTTAAATTAAATTTAAAAATAGGCTTAAAAATTTAACCAAAAAAGCTAAAAAAAATATAAAAAAAATTTTAAATTAATTTCCCCCCTTTTAATTTATTTAATTTTTTTGTAAATATTTAAGCTTATTTTTAAATTTAATTCAAATAAAATTTCTATTTTTGAAAAATTAATTTTTATCAATTTTTTTAATTCTAATTTTAATTCGTGTTAAGTTTTTTTAAAGTTGAGAATTTCACGTGGACTTAATTTTTTTTTAAAATAATGCCACTTTATATTGAAATTTTAATTATAAATGCCACGTATTAATTTCGGCCAGAATATCTCGCCGGAGGCAATTAAGTGATCTTTTTTTCTCCGATTTGACACTTAAGTGATCCGGCGAAAACTTTTGGTAGTAAAATGCGTGCAGTACACAACTTTTGACACTTCTAGTGTTCTTCTCCCGTTAATCTCCAATTAGAAATTTACAGGTCCAAAATATGAGATTTTTTATAATTTGTAGTCGATAACAAGAATTCGAAGCTTGGTGTGGAATGGTGGATCGTAAAATTATTGGGCCAAACTTATTTTCATCCCTGTTGACAGAAGACCTGATTCTACGTTTAATAGCAATATTTGTTTGGTAACGCGGAAAATATTATTTTTTTTCTAAAAGATAACTAATTGTTTTTTTGGTCAAATTGGAAAACAATTTTTTGGGATATAAAGGGAGGAGAGAGCAGAGAGGAGAGAGAAAGTAAAGAGAGTGGAGGGTGAGCGAGGGATGACGTCACGTGACTGGAAAACAATTCTTGGATATTTGTCGTGTGATAGTGATGTGGTCAAAATGTATTTTTATGAAACCATAAGAAATAACGCAACTGATTTTATTTATCTCAGTGAAAGTCAGGGTGGATGTGCCTTTTAATTTTAACTTTTACCGTGATTTGAGATCAATAATTTCATTCCCAACACAATTAATTTTTCTTAAATCACAATTAATTGTTCTAGCCAATTGGTGCCTAATGACGTGGCCCTAACCCAGGCCACATCGCTATATATGTCATCTCATTCTACCAAATCATTTAGTACAAAATTAATTGTGTACTAAATCATTCTACCAAATCATTTGCTAGTCGGGATTTAATTCAGGATAGGATAAAAATTATCATATCTCGTGTTTGGTGCCTGTCTAGGACAGGATAAAGTGGCATATAACCTGAATAAAATTATCTCACGGGAGAAAGTGGGATAAAGGTGAATAGGATTTCTAATAACCTAATATATAAGTTATTTTTTGGGAATAACAATTTTCTTAAATTAATAAAATTAAAATAGTATTAGAATATAGATAATATTGGATTTCTCATTTAAAAAATCCAAAATAAAAAAAATAAAAATAAAAATAATTTCATTATTATTTATTCCCCTTTTTATTTGTGTATTCGAATTTCTTTTTATCTTATAATACAAATTCCATATACATCAACTATAATTATATTTATGACATACTTTAGGTATTTTAGTGTTTTAGGAATATTAGTATAGTTCACTATTTAGTAAAATGTTATTAGAGAATGATGGAAGGGGAAAAAGAAATAAAAAGAAAATAATTAAAAAAAGAAAAGGAAAAATAATAATAATAATAATAAGCTATAAAAGTTAAGTAGACAAGAGCGTCACGAGAGATTTCTATCATTTTCGTTTGTGCAGCTTTTAGGTTGATTTACACTATATGTCGTTCAAACCAAATAATAGACAAAATAGGATGTGAAAATATCTGGCTTTATTATTGCGAGTCACCAAATAATTGATAGGATATAGCAAAATCTCTGGATTTCATATTCTATCCAGCCCAGTCTTATCATGTATTGAAATCAGGACGACCTAACGCAGCCTTAAGGGAAGAAAGTTAAGGAAAATTCACATCATTTGGACATCATTCTCGACAATACAAATCCAACTTAAATCTGATAAGTGATAAGGCTTCCGCGACAAGCTTTAAGCCACTAGTGAATAGTAAAACAGTTATACAAGAAAAAAAGATATAAAAAAAATCCAAGAAATTGAACCCCATTGCAAGGAAGTTTCGGATCCGCCTTCTTTGACCGACGAATCGCTCGGCCCAACCAAAACCCCCACCCCCCGCGTAAAAATCATATCTTCCAAATCTCCTCCTCCTCCTCCGCTCTCCTAGCGGCCTCTGCTAGGGTTTCGTCCTCCCGATCATCGATCGTCACTCGCCCAAATCACTCTCTCCTCACTCCTTCAGTCCACGCCACCTGCTGTGCTGCTACTATTCTGCTTACGCCGGAAGTATTTATTTCGCTCTTTTCCGCCCCCGCCGCCCCTTCGACCGGTCTCTCGTTGGTGTGAAGGCAGTCGATCCTGGGCGAATCGGCGATGACGGTCGAGACGGGTTCGTCGCCGGTGGACCGAAGCGGCGAGAGGTCCTCCTGGCCTCCGGGGTTCAGGTTCCACCCGACTGATGAGGAGCTCGTGCTTTATTATCTGAAGAGGAAGATCTGCAGGCGCAAGCTGCGGCTGAACATCATATCCGAGCTCGATGTCTACAAGTGGGATCCTGAGGAGCTACCTGGTAATTGAATCTGCCGCGTGATGTCCCCCTTTTAATTTTTTTTCGTGTTCTGTCCTGCTTTCGCTTGCCTGCGTTGACTTGATCTATACATCGTCGGAGACGCCTTTTACACCGATCGTGGTGTCCTTTTGTGTTTATTCTATGTTTGTGTGTCTCCACTTGCGCAATCGGTCCTGGGTTCTGGGGTGGATTCATGATTTTGTGTACATTTTCGTCGTGTTTTTGTCCTTTTGTCAGAAGTTGTTATTATCGGTCACCACTGCGCGCTGTGAACCTGTTGCTCAATGATGGGTTGTCGCGGGGCTAGCTGATTAAGAGTGAGTGGTGGCGGTTGATGAGAGGTGGCTTACATTTGGGTGATGCCATTTTCATACATCTGTGTACGCATCTAAGTTCATGAACGTGTGAAGCCTTAGTATGGCGAGCACTTTCCTGTAATTTTATACCAAACGTCCCTGGCAGTGGCTTGGTTCTGCCAAAGCTTTGTCTTGGCTTTGTTTCATGGAAAACGGAAAACTCAAGATTTGAAAAACATTTTCCAAAAAATAATCACTTGCATCGTATACCCAAAAGAATGAATGCAAAATATTTTTATCACCCATGAAAATAACTAGGCATAGATTGATATCTAGAATGGATACATTTTCCGTTGACTAATTTTTCTAAGAGAGATAACCAATCATTTTTCGGAAAATGTTTTCCAAATCTTGGGTCGCACCCTTAGTCTAGCAACAGTTTCATAGAAACAATCGTTTTGCATTTAGTTGTTTCATTTTTCGTGGGTAACTTGTTCTCGTATCATCTACTTGTCGTGTTTAGTTCTTTTTTTCTTTCTCTTTTCTTACTGATCTTGCTTGAAGGCCTTTTATACTGAAATCAATCTCCTGTCACTGATGGTTCTGTTCTGTACGGAAAATAGTAGAGCAGGAAAGTTGATGATGAAGGGTGGCACACGTTTGTTATATTGTGTAGAATGACATAGATTTGCTTATTGTGTGCTTTGTTTTCTACTCATAGTCTTGTTAATTCTCAATTGTTTATTACTGGACTTCTCAAGAAACCTTTCAGAAGAACTTTTAAAATTTTTGTGTGGCTCCCTTGAGTTGCCTCCAAAGTTCCAACTTATGGATCTGCAAACACCCCAGCTTCCTGACATGAAATTTTGATGCAGGCCAATCTTTGTTGAAGAGTGGGGATAGGCAGTGGTTCTTTTTCAGTCACAGAGACAGGAGATATCCTAATGCAGCGAGGTCAAATAGAGCAACCAGACATGGATATTGGAAAGCAACAGGAAAAGATCGTAACATTACATCCAATGTCCGTGCTGTTGGAGTGAAGAAGACCCTAGTCTTTTACAAAGGTCGAGCACCTAACGGTGAACGAACTGACTGGGTGATGCATGAATATACTCTAGATGAAGAGGAGCTCAAGAGATGCCAAAATGTGCAGGTATGCGATTTTTTTTTTGGGTCGAATCAGGTATGCAACTTGAGTAGGTGCTAAATTACCAGTTTCCTTCTTTAGTTTTCATCTATCCTGAAGCTTTTTCTCTTAATATTGTTAGGACTATTATGCTCTCTATAAGGTTTTCAAGAAAAGTGGACCTGGACCGAAGAATGGAGAGCAATATGGGGCACCATTTAAGGAGGAAGACTGGGTAGATGATGATTACTCTGCTGTAACAAAGGTTGTTGATCAGGAGATTTGTCCAAAAGAACTTCCTCCAGTTTCTTCAGTAGACAATATGGGTAACAACAGTCAGGTCCTGCCTCCACCAAATGATATTGACGAGTTCTTTAACGAAATTGCTGAGGGGCCTGAACTTGAGCAACCACGGTATCATAATCGTGGTTATCTGTTACCCCAGGTTGGTTCTTCAATCAGTTTTGTCCTTCAGTAGTATGCTGGTTTGGCTGTTTAACTATTAGATACTCCACTTGTTCACAATTACCTCATTTAATTTTGATTCTGGAATGCTATACTGGTTGGTTGTGTGTCATAGAAACTGCAGTGCCAATTTCATCCTTCTTGTAAATCCAACGAGTATGTTCTAATTGGGATGCATGCTGTGTCATATAACTTGCTTTAGGTTCAACCCCTATAGTGGGTATAATACAAGGAAAGGCTTCTGCTTTCAAATCTTAGTAGTTGGCTCTTATCTAGGAATCAAATAGACTGTTGAAGTGGAAAAAAGGTGTTGGTATTGGATGAGGAAATGGATTAGTTGCATCTGTGGAACAGTTTCATGCTTTTTGAGCGACTATTTCATGTTTGAAAATGTATTGATGATATTTCATGTTATGTTTCAGTGCACAACTGATATTTCATGTTATTTTTTAGGAAGTAGAAACACAAAGTACATTGGTAGATCCATCATCCCAAGAATTAGTCACTTCAGAGCCACTCTTTGCATATGATCTGAGTACTCCGCGGGATGAAAGTGTGGCCAACTTTGAGTTAACCCAGCTTGGAGCATCCCAGTGGCAACAATTGCAGGAAGCTTCTGAGACAACGTGTGCTCCTGAATGCGGTACCTTGGAGACTCGTGTAAGCGAGGACTTCCTGGAAATTGATGATCTCAACAATAGTGACCCCTCTTTCTGTGCCTTGGAGAAACCTGCGGAGGATCCACAGTTTGATGATTTAGATGGGTTCAGTGAATTTGATCTGTTTCATGATACGGCCATGTTTCTTCGTGACATTGGATCCATGGATCAGGAAGGTGGTGGGACTACCCAGATTAATTGTTTTGATAATGGTTTAATGAACCAATATACCCACCACCAGCAACCCCCTATCTCAAATGTCGTTGAGCAGACTACCAGTCAGTTGTGGGTGCATGAGCAAACAATTGATGGTTATACCTCAGCTGAAATTGTCCAGGAGGTCCAACCGTGTCCTTCAGGTACATTGTTACACAAGATCTGATATTGTTGATTTTCTTAGCTACCACTGAGTTCTCTGTCTTTGTTTCTATTGTGGACAAAATGGCTCTCTCCATTCGCCATCCACACAAAGCTCCTGATGGGATGGATGGTATTGGTAGAACTGTCACAGTCCACATGTCGAAATGCAAAAGAGATTTGGTGCTAGCTCCATGAGCTCCTCTAGCACAAGTATTCTCTTTACATGCTGCTGGTTAATTGAGTGTGACATGTGTTATCCTCAGTGTCTTCTTCTCCCGAGGGAGTTGTATCTCGAGTCAGCTGGCGCTGATTCGGTGGTCATTTTGCG
Organism: Lenwebbia sp. NSW1173648; assembly: GCA_029784005.1. Lineage (NCBI taxonomy): Eukaryota > Viridiplantae > Streptophyta > Magnoliopsida > Myrtales > Myrtaceae > Lenwebbia > Lenwebbia sp. NSW1173648. The sequence continues at coordinate 22,601,343 of JARCGZ010000009.1, read as the reverse complement.
TTTGTTTTCAGGTTTTGTGAACGGTTCTAGTAGCTTGCCCAATGAATCAAGTCGAAGCCAAATCGAAGAGGGTGGTGGTGTGATGAGTGAATTCTCTTCGGCTCTCTGGGCTTTTGTGGACTCAATACCAACCACTCCTGCATCAGCTTCTGAAAATGCAATTGTAAGTCGAGCTCTGGGTAGGATGTCCAGCTTCAGTAGGTTGAAAGTATATTCTGTTTCCACAGATGCGAGTGCTGTTAAAGGCGATGCAATCGTTAAGTCTAGTAGGAGGGGATTGTTCTTGCTTTCTGTTATTGGTGTGTTGGGTGCTATTTTAGGGGTGTTGATAGGAAGTATGAGATTATGGGAACGGTGTGCGTCTTGATGAAGTAAATGAATTATGGGAGACTTAATATTATGCTAGTCTGAGTACATAGGCACATTGCTGGAATATGTGAGAGCTCTGCTGGTTCTTCAATAAAATTTCCGATATTCCTTGCACCTGCTCTTCATTCCGGGAATGATGATCTATGTTGCGACTGATCTGTTCTTTGATTTCCTAGACAGTGGAAGCCCACTCGATGGTGCTTTTTTACTTATTTTGGTAATAGCAGAATTAGGATAGTAGGTTCACGGCTCACATCTTCTCATTTGCCCCGCTGAAGCTACGGGTTGCATTCTCTCGGTCTATTCGCAGCCTGAATGTGGTTGGGAGTATGCCGGTGTTCATGCGCGCAACTTTGCTCTTCTTTTTGACGCTCTGCGTGTTTCTTAAGAGCTTTTGCACTTTCTTTTCAGGATATGAAATGGACTAGGTCACTAAAGCGTATATGTTTAAGTGAATAAATAAATCCTGAATCAGGTAAACTTTCCATGACAATCAAAAAAGAGATTAGTTAACTATCGGCTTTTGCCTACCGTGGAGCTGGTCGAGCTGTTCATTACACGTGTTCTTGGGCCGAGAGGATAATGTTTCCCTTGGTCGAATCTTAACAACTCAGGAATTCTCACTTTCTCTGTGTGGTTGAGATGAATATCTTGGGAACTTTCTTTGGTCAATTCGCTGGTGATGTTGGCCCGACACCGCCCTGGATGTGACTTCACGGTTGACGTTAATGTGTTTGACTTTTGAACCACAGGCCATTTCTCACGGCTTAAGCTCGTGTGTAGTTGTTATTATTATATTTTCTTAAAAAGGTATTGTGTTGAAAGTTCAACCCAAAATTGTATTTGGCCAAAGAAAGGTTCAATGATCCTTGGTGAAAGGTTTACATCATTCCTCTTAAATTCAACCTACTCTAATTTTGAACTTAATTTTTTTTTGTCTATAACCACTTCCTTTTCAAATTGGAACTTCATTAATTTGGAATGTCTTCATTAATCCTATTTGTCGCATCAAGCCCCGCTAAATTTTAGTCCTTCCCCCCGCCGCCCCCTCCCCCTTTTGATAGAGAGATTGATGGTATTGGTGGACGTAACTTGAGTTAGTATTCCATTGTAGAATTGGCGATCGAGTGAGATGTAGACAAGGATAGTTGAATACAAGATGGAAAGAGGACTTCTTCGCTTATACAAAGATAGAAGATCTTCTCTAGGTTGCAACAGGACTGGCTCTTGATCTTTTTAATGGGTATTTACGTGCATTAGCCTCGTTCACGTGACATCCCAGTATCAATCTAACTGGACATGATCGGCTTGCCGTACCAAACCCTGTGATGTGTGGGGGAAATCGGTTGATAAGTAGTGGTGTTTATGACATAAGTTTACATAACCTTGAGCATTATCAAGTATTTGTCAATTCTTGGATCATGCATTAGAGGTCTAGCCTGATAATATAAAATGACGCCAGGTCACCACATGGTGTAGAAACAACCACGTGGCAGCTTTTTTTTGCTAGCCTTTCTGGTCAAACTATCATGAGAACCGCTTGCTTTGACTTGACAGTGAATTTATCGAATTATTTGCCGTTGATCTGCAACGTTTGCAACCCTTTAAGGAACTTCTTCTTCTAAGAGACGATGTGTATTTTAATTCGGCGTGGAACTCACAAGATGACTTTGGAGCATATGACGGTTCAGAAACACAGTGATTGCATGAGTGATGGTTATTATAATAATTTCCCACTATCGACGTCATGTCCTTGAGAATAAACTTCTGGATGATTGCAGATCGACGTCGAAGGTCTTCTTTCGTGTATGTGTACGACAAGAACATAGAGGCAAGCTCATTTTGAAGACGAGGTGACCATATATATGCGGGGGAAGTTAAGGAGGAAGTGCTTGTGGATATCTACTACGATCAATCCTACATAATCCAATCGTCATATCGAATGATTGTGCTTAAAGAACCACTTGTATGTACGAGACTTGCAATTCTTCTTTGAGAATAGTCATGTAAATGGAAAAATCTAGTAGTTTCTGCCCCACGTCAAAATGATAATCTGGGGATTGGGATTCCACCAAATTCCCCGGTCAACCACGGCGCAATGTGGAATCGATCCACGGGGGCCGTTGACTTTCTTTGATTCCACTTCGGGCGCTGAAAATTGGAGTTCGCCGCTAAATGTTAGCCCAACTCCAGCCAGCCGTTCACACACCAATTTTCAAAGCGAGCATCGGATTTTAACCAGAGTGTCGCGATATTACTCATGGAATAATCAATTAAATTGACAAGAAGAAGAAGAAGAATAATCAATTAAGACATTTTGCAGTTTCCAACACATCGATTATGGCCATACTGTTTGTGCTCGATACTTTAGAGAATCGTTCAATACAAATCAAGCATGTTTAACAAGTGTTGTGAAGCACACGATAACAAGAAAATTTATCAAAAAAAATCTTAAATATGTTGCATTTGTGACAATTCAGTCTATCCGGCTAAGTTTGACCAGAAATCGCTAATGCCACGTAGATACGGTCGACGCTGACATGTACATTTTAAATTAATATTGTAATAATATGTTGAATTTTTTTATAATTTTATATTTTATTTTCATTACTTTTTTTGGGCCCTCGCTGGCCCTAAGTGAAGGGGAAGCAAAAATTTAAAGAAAAAAAAGTATAGAAAATTTAAAATATTATTTAAAAATGTTCACGTCAGCGCCGACCGCGTCACGTAAGACGGCCGGTGTCCATGTCAGCAATTTTCGACTAAAATTGGCTAGATAGACTGAATTGACACAAATGCAAAAGGTTTAACACCGATTGAGCAAAAAAAAAAGTAACAGGACTGAATTAGCACATTTACAATAAATTTAGGATTTTTTTTTTTTTTTTTTTTTGGGTAATTCTCCCGTATCTAAGCTCATTTTGTTTGTCCGTGGTTCCACGCTAGGCCAATGACCAAAACGTAGATGACGCGCTTAGCTTTACTACGGCTCGTCGTTTCGCCATCGAGAAAAGTCAAACCCGGAGACCTCTGGAATCCCGACCCCAAAAGGGAAGGAGTAATAATAAAAACAATACCCCCGTCGTCGGTCACGAGCCAATGAAATCGCTCTCGGTTTGCCATTTGGCGGCTTGTGGTTGGCCCGTCATGGGTGTCTTATCACAGCTCACACGAGAGAAAGAGAGAATAAAGGCTGCCGCCGAGAAAATCTTTTAACCAAAAAGACGTTTACAAGATTTTGCATGTTTTAATATCACATTATTATTAGGTTTTACGATATTTTAAGGACATTTATATATTTATTATTGATTTCCGATGATTTAAGATCATATGAAATTCCGAATTATATATTAAGGTTTTTTTTAAATGTTATTTCTAGATTTACATAAAAAGATAGGGACGGACGGTGGGCGGTTTGGTCAAATTGAACTATGACCTCCCTAGTATTAAAATAAATTTTTTTTTTTGGAAAAGGTCTTTGAGCGAAATTAAAAAAAAAAAATTAAAAGACACAAACTGCTCCATAAATTACCAACTCCATTATTTTTCTATTCTTTCGGACGGAGAACGATGTTAGCATATTTCTTTTCCATTTACTATTTACATAAAGATCGACAGTATTGAGATGTTGAATCGGTACCCTCGTGACATGCTCACCCTGAATTGATTTTCGAAAAAATTTCAAGCTCGTCGTACCCTATGGCCTATGGAGTATTTACCCCAAATTGGTTTTTTTTTTATTGGCAAAAAATATCAAAATTGGTATGCTATTGTAACATTTACTTCGAACTGATTTTAATCTCGTGTGAGAAATATCAAATCGGTGTTCCCGATCCAAATACTATCCACATGTGCGGATTTTTCGAACCGGATCTGTCTTCTCCATATCAGGTCCATTTAGAAGTCGTTTGCAACTTACGCTGATGTGTACGCATTTTAACGAGACACTGAACGAATGGAGATGAATGATAGAATTGGTTTAGGTGCGTGGATTTGGATGTTTTGTTAGTGAAAATTAGTTTTAGGCAGATGCGTTGCGAATCCCAATTTGAAATAATTTTTTTTTATGAAAAGAAAATTAAATTAGGATAAACGCGTGGCATATTTAGTGGTATTAATTAATCTTTGAAATAAGGAAACAACCCCCAAAACTTTCTCGAAAAAGAAAAAAAAGGGAAAAAAAAAAAGGCAATTCGTAAAAGCGGCTAAAGCCCTTGTCAGCCTTTGACTCTTTTCCTCTTTCTGTTTTCACCTCCTCAAGAAGAAATCTGTATCATTCCTCTTCTTCTTCTTCTTCATTCTTCCATCTCGCTCTGCTTCCTGATCTCTTCGCTGGTAAGCTTCCTCGAGATCCCCAATTCGCCTAGGTCACGTTCGTGATTTCACTCTCCCCTTTTCTTTCTTGCGATATCCTCACTGTCCGATTCGCCGTCGCACCGCGCGATTCGAGTCGTCTGGATTGTCGAATTCCGGCGATCGGGAGACCATAGGGGTGCGGTAGTTGATTCGCGAGGTTTTGGTTTGTCCCCTGGTTGCTCAGGCTCGCTTCCCTCGCGGCTTTTCTTGCGTTCTCAGTCCGGTCAATCACTGTCAAGTGTTTTAGTTCATTGCCGATCCTCCGTGTAGGTTTTTTTCACTTTAGGTATGATCGAGCTGATGCGTGAGCTAATTCAGCATTAGGCTATGGTTTTTCGGCGAGTTATTTGGTTGATTACGTTGGTCAAAATGGTCGCCTGCTGTCTGGACGGCTGTGGCTTTTCCCTCGATTTGTTGCTTAAAAACGACCTAGTCTTGAGGGATGGGGCTGGAGGTGCCTAATTAGCAATGATCAGATCATGAGCTACTTCTTGATCTCATTTTCTGCTTTAGTTGCGACGTCTTGCAGGTTTCATTTCGATTATTGGATTATGACCGCTCTTTCTTTTCTTTTAGTTGTCGTGGATAAACAGGACCGGAATTAAAGAGACCGGAACTAATGGCTAATAATGCAGCAGCCTGTGCAGAAAGAGCCACGAGTGACAGATTGTCGGGCCCTGACTGGGCTATTAATATTGAACTCTGTGATATAATCAACATGGATCCACGGTAACGACTTTTTTACTCTTCCCTGGCTGTTTCTCGGGTTGAAATTTTTGTGGAATGTCGTGCTTTGGCAGTCCTTTGTGGCGATATTCCTCTATCTTGCCTCAGACCTTTACTTTTAGATGTAATATCTGCGCTTTTGGCTATACTATGAATCCACAATTGAATGTTTTTTATACACACGTGCCTGCATATTTCTCGTAATTGATTATATATTGGTCCCCTATTTATTTCGTAGGAAAATGGGTGGACTTCCTATACCTAATTCGTTTTCTTCAATTGATATGCCCAAACATCGTTGATATTTCACGATCATGCTTGAAGATAGTGCGTAATAGCAATGTTAAATTGATCAACTCACTGCTAAAAATACGGTCACGAATGGACCGTCATCCAAATGTATCAAGACACACAAAAACACCTGGGAGTCAGGAACTTCCAACAGCAATTCCATTGGGAATTATATTCTGGATAATTCAGTTGCTAGCATTATGGTGAGGAGGCATATGAAGATTGCATATTAGGGGCCATTGATTACAGGAGCTTTTAGCATTCTATAAGTTGTCCTTGGGACTGTCAGGATATAGTTGAGCTGCTCTTTCTCTTCTGGATGCATGTGGCAATTTTCCTCCCTGAAAAAGAATTATCTCAGATTCGTGTATTGCATACTGCACTGGGTGTCGTTTTGCAGTCGTTGTTTCATCGGTCTGGTTTCTTGTATGTAAAGGTTTCTAAACTTTTTCTCTAAATGAATTTCTGCAGGCAAACTAAGGACGCTCTAAAGGTACTGAAAAAGCGTCTCACCAGCAAAAATCCGAAAATACAGATTCTGGCCCTTTTTGTACGTCTCTTTATGCATTTATTTGTTTTTGATACTTGTTTCTATGTACGTATATGTAGCTAGCCATTGATGTGTATTTGCACGCAAAGATGCGAGCAGTTGTGTGTCATGGTGTGTGCAATGCCTTTCCAGTACGTGTCTATTATGAGTGAATTCTTGATATCTTGATTTTGCTCCGGTTGATTGATGTTTTTTGCTCTGTCCTGTTATTAACTTCCGACAGATTGGTTTCTTTAGCTAATGATTTATTACTCATCTCTTAACCCAGGCATTGGAGGCTCTCAGCAAAAACTGTGGCGAGAATGTTTTCCAGCTGATTGTTGAGCGCGATATCTTGCCTGATATGGTTAAAATAGTAAAAAAAAAGGTAAGATTGCCTCTTTATTAATCATTTTCTTGGATAGGTTTACGGTGTCACACAGCATTCTGATGGATGTTTTGTTCAATGTGCAGCCTGATTTGAGTGTAAGGGAGAAAATATTAATTCTAATCGACACATGGCAGGAAGCTTTTGGTGGACCTGGGGGGAGGTATCCCCAATATTATACAGCTTATAATGAATTGAGGGTAATTATGCTTGATTCTTGTTTTAGTTCCAGAATCTATTCGAGCATCACTGTATCTGAGAAATACTTTCATGTATAATTTCCTTATCTTGTTGTGGCTTTGTCCTTATGACATTAATTGGTCACTGAGCTCACTAGGATTAAGGAAGATGATATTTCTTGGAGCATGCTTTTTGCCAATAAAATAGTGTGGTTGACGAGATTCAAGCTGAAATAAACGTGAATTTTAAATTCTGTAGAATTTTTAGAACCTAAGAGCTTCCTTTAAGTCGGTTAGAGACAGATACTTGAGGGTGTGGATGTTAAAGGACACACTGGTGAGAATTGGAGAGTAACAACTGTTAGAGAGTGAGCGATTTTGATATTATGGATCCATTTTGAAGGACAGAGAAATCTTTCGCACACAAGATAATAGTTGTATGGATGAGTTGATCAGCGTATTTGGTACCTTGTATGATCATATAATGCCACTTAAGCATAGGGGAGATTCTATAGGTGAAAGAATACTTTGTTCCCCGTGCTGTGTAACTGCATGAGAAGAATTTTCTATAAGACAATAATGCTGGTGACGCTTTATGGCAGGGAATGTCATGCAGTCAAGCACCTTATGTGCAAAAAAACGAGTGCAGTGGAGATTAGAACGCATCAACCGAATCATGTACACTCAAGAAAAGCTATTTTGTAAAATTACTGTGGTTGAGAAAAAGTTGTAGTGCCCCTTATTGAGGATACGAAAAATAAAGCTTATTTTAGTTAATTGATCACTAGTGGTCTTTGGACATTTAAATTTTCTGTGGCGGGAATCTTTAGCGACAGTGTCCTGGCCAGGTCGTTATGAGTTCGTTTCCTTGCTGTGCACCTCTTGGAGACATTGCTGTTCCCTCATATAAACTGACTCAACTTGGGTTTGGTCTCTTGTCAATGTACATAGCTGTGATGTATCATTAATTGTAAAACTTCCCGTGCTTGAGCGCTGGACTTACTTCTTCGTTGGAAGATTAGAGGCTTAGGAAGATTGGGATTCAATTCGTTTTGAGTTTGAGTGTTTTCCCTTGTTGTTGCGTTTGGGTAATCTTAATGTACAGTTCCTAGATTGATCTTGTCAATTATTAACAGGCTGCTGGAGTTGAATTTCCACCACGAGAAGAAAATGCTGTTCCCTTGTTCACGCCACCACAAACTCAAACCATATTTCACCCTGCTCCAGAATTTGAAGATGCTGCTATTCAGGCCTCACTTCAATCTGATGCTTCTGGTCTTAGGTACGTTTCAAGGAACATCCAATCCCATTAATTTTATCAAAATGCAAGTCCTCTGTGCTACCTGGCCACTTACAAGTTGGAATTTGCTCCTCCTTTCTTCCTTCTTATCTTCGTGTAGGAGTTTCTGTTTTTGAGAGAGAGCAATATATCATCGTCCCTCTCAAATGTGCCTCTTATATTCTTCCTCGTGTTTGTGTGAGCATGTGTGCATGTGCGCTCGTGTGGCCATGCGTGAGCGTTGGTGCTTGGGTGCATGTCTGCATGGGCATGCAACAGGTGCTCTGCTCTTGGACATCTGCCGGTGATTGAGTGTATGCATTTGCTATAGGCGTACTTTTAACAGTTGTCGGACTAACTAAAAAAGTGTTTCTTTACTGAAACGATTTGCACTGCAAACTGTTAGGACTATAAAATTGCCCTAACTGATTAATTCACATAGAACAATGAGTAATTCTAGATGGTTATAGTCATTTTGTAATTGTAATATCTTTCACAATCAGCTTGTCAGAGATACAAAGTGCTCGCGGGTTAGCTGATGTTTTGATGGAAATGCTTGGAGCAGTGGATGCTAAGAAACCTGAGGTAACAATCTATGTCACATTGTTTGTGTATGTAGTTTTACCTGCTTTCCACTTCTTTTTGGAAATTCTGATATTTCAAGTGTTGTTTATCTGCAACACCTGCTCGTCGGCAATTCTCTGTGTATTTAGTTCTGCTAATATTTTTATGTGCCTTCTTTCCTTTTTCGTTTTCACTTGGAAGAACGCATAATAAACATATGAAAATGGTCACTTAAATTCAAATTCTTACAACTATGAATACTTGGCAGGCTTTGAAGGATGAAGTGATTGTTGACCTTGTTGATCAGTGCCGTTCTTATCAAAAGCGGGTCATGCTGCTTGCGAATGAAACTACGTAAGGAGGATAATAATCTTTTCTGGGGTTCTCTGACGTGAGAATTGTCCTGACAGAAAAATTTGTTCTTTCAGAGATGAGGACCTTCTGTGTCAAGGACTGGCGCTGAATGACAATTTGCAGCGTGTAATTAGCTGGCATGATGACATTGCTAGAGGAACTTCTACTGCTGGGGTAGTATCAAGTGTAACTCCAGTTATGCCACTGGTAAATGTGGACCATGAGGATGATGAATCGGAAGATGACTTTTCCCAATTATCTCACAGGTAATACATCTGCATTAGTGCCACTGGAAATGTGATTGACAAGACGGCGCTAGTTGCATTGGGCGATAGATCAAAATATTTTCTTGTCTTGCGCAATCTCACTGAGTTGAATTGATTTAAGTTCCAGAGAGGATCCTAATCCTTTTTTGTCCAAAAAAAAAAAAGGTGTGTACTGTGGAAGGTGTAAAAAGCATGATTAAAATATGAAGAGTCATCTTGGCAGTTCATTTGGTTATTTTAGGCATTAAGAAATAGTAAATTTGATCTCTCCGAAGTTTTTAAACAATGGAACTCTAAAAGCTCTACCAAATCCTTATCGCTTATCTTATCTCAGATATTCCACTTTTCCCTTTTGCAGGTCATCAAGGGACAATGGTCACAACAGGAAACCAGTCAACACTAAAGCGGAACCGTCTCGACTGAACCCACTTGCTCCTCCACCCTCATCAAAGAAGCCAATCTCAGGAGATTCCAGCACGGTGGACTTTCTCAGTGGTGATGCTTATAAATCTCAAGGCTCCATCGATAAAGCGCAGCCTTTTCGACCTCCTAATCATTCGGACAACAGTTACTCTCCTCCTTCATATGGCAAAAGCCCAGAAACTTCCCCTATTTATGATAGCCAGCCTGCATATGATGAGCCTCTCCCATTGAGCAGATCTGCTGATCGGCTTCCTCCAGCTCCCTGGGATACGACTCAGTCTCCTAGCTCTATTCCACCACCACCTTCGCGGTACAATCAGAGGCAACAATTTTTTGACCAAAAGCAAGGTTTCCCGGGAAGTTCCCATTCAAGTAGTGAATCGAGTTCCTCTTATGACAGCTTGGTGGGTCACACTCAGAACATGTCTCTGAATTCATCTACCCCAACCAAGCAAGCGAAACAAGAAGATGCACTCTTCAAGGATCTTGTGGATTTTGCAAAAGCCAAGTCGTCCTCATCGTCGTCATCCTCCTCAAAACCTAACAGGTCATTTTAAATAGCGAGCACCGTGGGACATTGATGATGAGTCTGAATACAGGGTTTCAGCCATTTTTCCGATCCCTTTCTCAGATATATATATGTCAGGTAAATAAATTCTTGTGGGAACTTTGATCATCACGGTTTGTGTATATGTTTTAGTTGGTTATTTTGAGGTGGAGCTGTTGTTGATGTATGTACCATTCGAGAGTATCAGAGTGTTTATTGTTTGGTTGTTAGTAGTTTATGTTTGACTTTTCTACCTGGTTGCTACTTGCTGTCTTTTCTCTTCATCTATCAGAAGTTGCTAATAGGCCTGGCTAAATTACGTGTAAATAACAAGGATTATTAATTTAATGAGACCTTTGAATGTGTTCTTGGATGAAGGAAGCAAAGAATACGTCCTAGAACTCGATAACTTTCGATCTGCTGTACTCGTGATGAGTCGTCTACTGTCTGAAACGTGTTGGTTTTGCCGTGCTTGGTAATTTTAATGGACGATGGTAATTTTCCATAAACGCTATTATGCTAGCAATTGATGTTAATAAGTTTCATCATTTCATTGGTAACCTCGTAAATTTTAGTAACTATAAGTTACTTTTTGACTCTTTAAAACGTTTGATGATTGCAAATGATCTTAAAAATCCGTACGTATAGTTTTTGACAGTTTTGGGGTGTTAAACACTCAAATATAGTCAAATTTTAAATGCTAAAAAGTAAATAAATTTAAAAGTCACTCCATCCAATTTGGGCATCTTTCCACTATGAAAGTTGACGAGGAAAAACGAAAGGTCGGTTTTCTGCATAGAGAATTATTCGTAAAATGAACTTGGTTAGCTTTAGAATGCGCGGCCACGACACATGAGATCCTAGCGTAACTTTCATTTAATAAAACGAATCTCACATATATTTCATGCCAATGTCTAATTGACAACACTGAAAGCGAATAACCAAACAAATAACAAGTGAACTATTTCGAAAAGAAATAACAATGGTCATTTATCCATGTGTTATGGATCGAAGGTTTCGTGACCCAACCAACTAACGATATAGCCTGGATAATCAACAAGACTTGATGTCTTGGCTTCTAGAGTTTTCTTGAGTTCTTTAGAATATGCCACGGGTGATATGGAAATGTACCATATTCTAAAGTATTCCTTGTAACGTGATTGGTTGAAAGGGAGGAGCGCTCCCATTGTTAGATAGAGAGTTCCAATCTCTACAATTCGAATGATAGTCATTGAGAGATCTCTTATATAAATAGGAGAGCTCTCCCCTCATTTGTAAATCACCCAACAATTGCAATAGTAGTACATTCTTTCCCAAGAGCTGCTCTATGGGCTAGTGAGCGATCGATCCTTGGGAAGCTTGGCTTGGGCGACTCACTACTCCAAAGTAGCCTAAGTCGCCGTGCCGTCTCGATCCCGAGCATTGGGTCATGACACATGGATGATTTCAAATCTATGCAATGACAAATCCTACTGCTGCCGACTGATCTATCTAAAGAGCAGCTTTGTTAAAATGTTCTATCCATTGGCATGTGAACGTAGAAATTTAGCCTGCTAGGTATGGACTGGTCATGAAAACCTTTGACTGATATAGTTACCTGTGGCAAATATCTGTCTTTTGCCCCCTCCCTCAATACTACAAGTAATTCGAGGAATACCCATTTTAGTGGATATCAAACTCGTGGGTACCACAAACAGCCCTGGGACCACTGTTGGCCCAGCGAACAGACACCTAACAACAAAAACTAAAAAGCCGCCTCCTCATAAGACAGTGATGTAAATACAGATTTAGTCTGCATCTACTCTTTGTCCTTGAGCTTTAACCGTTTTCTGCCATATTTGATTTGCAGTGTTAAACGATGAGTCGGCAGGGCCTTCAAAGTTGGACTCCACACCATCCATTGATGATTTCTTTGGCCAGCATTGCTCCTCTTTTTCCCCTATCATGGGCAGTCTGCGATCTCATGTAGTTTGAGTCATCTGTTTGCCCGGATCAAAACTAGACAGAGCCAAGGGAAGCAGCAACTTGAGTCTATTCCCAGCACTTACCAAGTAGTACAACCATCCTTTTTAGTTTGTTGAACATCATAAATCCATTTTTCTATCATTGCCTTATGAGGTCTTGCTTTTTTACTAGGAGAGCAAGGAGCGGGATAGATTGGTGGGAGAGACATATTTATAGCTGATTATGCTCTACGGTTCCTATAGTTCAAGCAAGAAATTTCATACTTCATCCCTTACCGATTAGGCTACCCAAGCCTACTCAAAATAAGTCTCTTCAGAGTAGAACAATTAGAAATTGATTTTTTCAGTCACTCCTCAAAGCTAACCATAAGCTCATATAGGTTCGTTAAGCCTTTCCACTTAGTGGAACATGAGTTGCCTACCCAAATTTAGTTGGAGTCTATAACCAGAGCTCTGCTAGCGAGGACTAGAGCCATCAAATGGGTGGGTCGGGTAAAAAATTGTCTGACCCATATTGATTCACGTAACCCGTTTTGACTCATTTTCATGCAATACAAATATAACGATCCATACCCGACCCAGCCCATATCGATCCGATCCATATTGCTAAGACACTTCAATATTAAATTGGGACGACCCTTGCTGGATTTCATAGAAAACAAATGAAAACAAAAAAAAAAACATTATGAAAAATCAGAATATTAAAAGAATTAAAAAATGACTTGTTTATGACTCACTTAAACTTATTACATAACTAACCCATTTAAGACCCATTAACTTATTAACTAACCCATTTATGACCCACTTAAGATTTTAAAAAAAAAATTAAAGCAATCCATTTATGACCCATATAACTAAATATGGTTATAGCGAGGACTAATATCTTTACTGAGCCTGCTAGTCTGAGAGCCTCATATGTGTTTAATGTCAATATATCTTCATTTGCAGGGATGTTTAGGAGGCTCTCTTTTTTCTTCTAACAAATACAACATATGACTCTTTCCACTAGTTTTCGCACTCATGGGTGGATCCTTGTCTAGAACCGTATTCTTTCATTGGTGTAGAAAGAAAGTTGCGATTAGAAAATAAACGATAAGATGAAAGAAACTTGTTGTAAGTGGCGAGAGGGAAGTAGTGACACCACAAACATCTCATTGAGAAGATTTGACTTCGACCTGCAGATTTAGCTCAAAAGAGGCGCGAGCAGGTTTAGGTTTAGAGAAAGATAAGAATACTCAAAGGCACTAAACTAAGCTCGATCGAGCATTTTCCGTTGCGGAAGCGTACAAAGTCTTTAGCTAATTAACAGCACATTCTGAGATTGAAGATAACAAGCTAGGGTAAGCATCACCTTTTTGTTGTGTTTACCACTTAATGTGTGATGAGCTTATTTCACTTTCCCAATTTTTGCTGCTCGCTCCACCGTTTCTTATATCAGTGTTCTCCACTCAAGAAGGCACAACAAGCACAGTACAATCTGAATTCTATAATTGCAAAAACATGAACAAACACAATAAAGAAACGACAGGAACGAAGTTGAGTGATTCCCACCTAAACTCTTACATGCACATTACTGGTCGTGCTCATCGACTTCAGACAACAAACATGATTAGGGACTCACAATTATAGCGATATATCATGCAGCCCATATATATAAGATATGAAACAATGCGAAAATGCCCTTGAGAGTCGATCTCGGTGACTGGTGAGATCAGATGGATGTTCCTCAAGTTTTCACATTCTTACAAGTTTCTAAGCTTCAATATGAGAAGATGATATGGAAGTGTGGTACTAACGGTGGTGGTGGGGGCAGCTTTCGAGGAGGTAGCGAAGAGCGAATTCGCTTCCGAGTTTCAAGTGTCGATACAAGAGCGCGAATATCTTCCTCTTGATGCTCCCTCTAACTGGCGGAAATCTCACAATTCTTGCACCGCCCGCCGCTCTCTGCGCTGCCACTGCTAGCCTCGGCCTCTCCACCTCCATCTTCATCTTCTGCTTCCACTGGGGTATCGCTCTTTCTTGTGGTGTGTGTGTGTCTGTGCATGAAGCGTCGCTGCATGGAGAAACAGCGAACTGTGGAGGGAGGGAGGGAGGGAGGAACCTTCGTGTCACCTTCATGCCAGAGGGGGTCTTAAGCAGACAGGGCCAAGTCGTGGAAACTTTTGGGTGCGTGGGCAAAGCAACTTCCTACGTTGTCCAAGCGCAACTGGAGTGGTAATTTGGGGCAATCCTTTCCGTTGCCCCATCATGTAAAACTATTGTCGAAAACTGTACTTTTTGGTTATAGCTTTCTTGAACAAAACAAGTGTTTTCCGTATGGGGTATGTATTGATGGAAGCGGATCACCTAACATTGGGGTTTCTGTAATATGGGTAACATTACTCAAATCAGGCCGTCCTAATGAAAATGGACGGCCTAATTTGAGAGAGGGTTGTGATTCAAAATTTTTCAAACCCAAAAAAATTCCGGTCTAATTTTTTTCCTTACCCCTCAACAAATGACGTGACCCATTATTGGCCGTCCAAATTAAAATGGATGGCCTGATTTGAATAATGTTACCCATGTCACAGAAACCCCAATGTTAGGTGATCCGGATCCTGTATTGATAGGGACATGGGCGTCGTTTCCTAATCAATCCACATCTTCCATTTGAAAATGTGCTTGGACATGCCAAGTCCACATGTCAAGTCCATTTTTTCTTTGTTAATAGTTATGGAAGATATGTGAGAGAGGAAACTAATTCCCCTCTTGTGCAAACTAATCTCGCCTGCGTGAAGTTTATCCATATTCACCGAGAACGGAAAAATTACTAAAAAAGTCATAAACCTATTACAATTTGGTCCTAAACCTTTTGCATTTTTGCTAATTCAGTCATTTTGGCCAATTTTGTTCGGAAATTGATGACATGGACGCTGGCCGTCCTGCGTGTAACATGTCACTAAAGGCGTTGACGTGAATTTTTTTAATTTTTTTCTTGTCTTTTTTATCCTTTTCTATTTTTTTTCTTGTTAATGGCCGGCAAGAAGCCGCTGGCCGCCAGCCGAGGCCCAGCTATCTCTGCCGGCCGTTGGGCGAGGGCTGGCGAGCGCTCACCGACCGCTGCCAAGGGTCACGGCCCTCACCCAAACATTTGCCTGGTTGATGATTCTTCGAACTATTGGACAAAGAGTAGGAAAATATATATAAAAAATGTAAATTAAGGGCTTGCACATAGTATGTTGCTTGTAATAGAAGTAAGATGGTGTCGACTGGGGTTTTCCTCCATGGTCACATCGAAGAAGGCGACTTATCTTATCGGCAAGGAATCTAATGCCACAGATGACATTAGCGATGATTCTTCGCTGGACGGATCTGTTAGATATATCGTATATATTAGGGTTAGAGTGTTTCTCTTTATTGCATGTATTTACGCTTATATCCTTCCTTGTATGTATATTATATTGGCCTTGTCCCTAATGAGAATCTCATCCATTCTATTATCTATTTCTCCAAACCTAACATGGTATTAGAGCCAGTGTTATCCCGTTCGCGAATGTGCGTCCACCCTCCATTAGTCAAATTCCACATGCCCCGCTCGTAATCCGGCTTGCACGTGAGAGGAGGTGTTGAAGTTGTTATCCCATATCGCTTCGACGCAGCTACACGGCCATCGGGTTTTCATAGCATCTGATGATCCCTGTGGACTCATCGTTCTCTTTTGATTATTCTTTGCGATGGGCATGAGTGAACGAACGGCTTGTTTTTTGTTTTTTGTTTTTATAGGACGCGCCTCCGCGGCGAAGGATATGCGAGCAAGAAGACGAGACTAGATAGAGGGAGGAGCAAAAGTAGGGCTTAGAAAAGGGATCTCTCTGATACCAAAAAAAGGCTATGCTATGCAGAAGTCCACGGTTTTCTCTTTCAGGGTGGGGGCGCCGTAATAAAACAACTTCAATTCTTTCGGTCATCGAAAGAACTGAGGAGTAAATATTCCAGTCTCTATAATCCAACATGAGATGCTAGATGAAATTTTTCTCAGATGAGGAACTATAAGCTTTGGTGGGTGTACTAGAACATGTGCAAATTGATTGCGTACGCAAAAACATTTTAGTTTTATATTGACGATCGAAGTTGAAACGCGCCCGCGAGAGAAAGAGGGGAAATAAAGAAAAGCAAAGAAACGGATGAAAATGTATTAATGGATATTTATATGAAAAATGCTCCTCTGACAGTATTAACGATACAATCTTAATCGTAAACCCACTTATCATCATCGCGTATTTTGCATAAAGCAGTCATTGATTAGGAAATCGTGTAGTCAGAAATAACTGACAATACTATCAGTCTGTCAGTCTAGCAGCTTCCTATTTATATTCATCTTATTTGAATTTTTCAATTTTTCATAGGTTTGTCCATGTATGAAGTTTTGTAGAAAGGGAGTAATTTCTTAAAGGGTTAATAGCACACACCCCAAAAAAAAAAAAAATCAAACTCATACTCCTGTATCACATTTATCTCATATTAATTTTCGCGTCGCAAGAAATTCTCAAACTAATAAACCCTTGAAACATTTGTCCCAAACTCATGTTCGCGTCACAAAACATTCCAAATTGATAAACATGTGCCATATTTAACCCAACTAATTTTTATGTCACAAAAAATTCCAAATCAATGCACCCATCACAAGTCTACGAAAATTTTAGGGCAACGTTGGGGCAAAATTAGGGACTTAGCAGATTTTCAAAATGTGATGGAGCTTTTATGGAAAAATTAGCAGATTTCACAATATCGGTTCATTTCCTTCGGATATGGCTTCTCCAAAATAATGTCTATTAGGAGATCCATTTTTGTTGAATTTCCACGTTGGATTCACGTCAAACGTTGATCATCCGAGTTGTTTGCCATGTCTGTTTCTACATCGGCAATTTAACAAGGATGCTGTAAATTTGTCACGGATGTATTAATTTGGTATTTTTATTGTTTTTGAAATTGAAAATCAGTTTGGACTAAACGTTGCAAGAGTATACCCATATAAGATCTTTTGTGACGGCGACTTAGTTTAGGATTAACATGACATGGATGTATTAGTAGAACTTTTTACGAGATTAACCCTTTTTTTAAACACGAGAAAGAATTTCTTCTTTCTTTTTGAAATGTACAATATATGAGGGGCCAAAATCGGCCGGCAGAGTTTCAGCCGGCCAAAGACATTAATCAAATGGTGAAGGGAAACTAGGTTTTTCTCCCCCCACTTCTCACAAGAATTTTAAAGTCCACCCCAGTTTCCATATCCAGCTCTTATTTTCCTCCCCTCCTCCTCTTCGTCCCCAAACATTTAATTATACGTGCCAAAGTCTTAATTACGTGTAGGAAAACAGAACGATAACCAGACTTGAATCTCAGGCTCCATTTGTTTCCCGAAAAATAAATGATTTGAAAAATATTTTCTTAAAAATGACAGATTATATCGCTTATAGAAATGAAAGAATGAAAATGTTTTTCATCGTTCAAGAAAATGTTCACATATAAATTAATTGTCGATAACGGAAGTTGAATCTTTTGAAGCAAAACAAGCGATCATTTTTTTAGGAAAGTGTTCTCCAAATCATTAATTTTTCGCGAAACAAATGGTTTCTACGACTCTTTAATTGCATCTGCGATGCCAATGGAATTGTTGTTTTCATTTCATCCGCAAATGGATTGGCAAAGATTGATATTTGATTAGCACATTGGCGATGAGACAGAACTTCCAGTGACTTTGTCCCAAAAATCTCGGACTTATACCATCTTTCAGTGACACTTTGTTTTTTTTTTTTTTTCCTTTTCCATTAATTGAGGCGCTTGAGAATTTTTGAGCATCCAATTAATTCCATCGGAAAAATTACTCGAGATACACGGGCATATGCTTCTGGGGTGGCCTCATGAGAATGCGCAAATGTGGCAATTCAAACTCAAGTCTTGCCCAAAAAAAAGAAAAAAGAAAAAGAACCGTAAGTCTTGCAAGGAGATAGGATGCGCTTACCACTTGATCAATTTTTTAGAGTGGAAGCTGCTAGCCTGACAGTCTGACAGTACTGTCAGTTTTTTCTGACCACACGATCTCCCAATCAATGAGTGTTTTATGCAAATCACGTGGTGATGGTGTGTGAATCTACGGTTGAGATTATACCGTCCCTGACAGTACTGTCAGAGAAGCATTTCCCTTTTAGAATTAATCTTTCTATGGCGTTATATATATTAAGACTATATTGTTCCAAAAGCCAAGATGGATTTCTTAAAATAGATGCTTTGTCATACAATGACACCAATTTTCAAAGCTTTCACATTGCCCCTCAAGAACCTCAAAGTAGCCTTTCCCAGAACATAGGCTCAACTGGATTTTGGGCTATGAAACTTAGTGTCACTCTCCATTACCATGGGGGAAATGGCTGAAGCAAACGAGGATTGAGCCAGTTCGAGCAACAATCCCACATAGCTCGAGCTCGAGCGTCACGCCAGAAGTTCATGGGGATAAACGCACCAAATGAGCGGAAAAAAGGGCTCGTGGAGAACCAAAAAAATGGCAGCTTTCGAGGAGGTAGCGAAGAGCGAATTTGCTTCAGAGTTTCAAGTGCCGATACAAGAGCACTTCCTCTTAATGCTCCCCGCTAACTGGCGGAAGCCTCACCATTCTTGCACCCCCAAATCGCTCTCTGCGTCGCCGCCGCCGCTAGCCTCGGCCTCTCCACCTCCATCTTCATCTTCTGCTTCCACTTGGGGTATTATCACTCTTTCTTGCGTTGTGTGTGTGTGTGTCTGTGCATGAAGCGTCACTGCATGGAGAAACAGAGAACTGTGGAGGGAGGAACCTTCGTGTCACCTTCATTCAGAGTGGGCTTAAGCAGACAGGGCCAAGTTGCGGCCACTTCAGGGTGTGTAGGCAGAGCAACTTCGTACTTTGTCCAAGTGTCGCTGGAGCGACACTTCGGGCAATCTTTTCTGTTGCCCTATCACGTACAACTTTTACCGTCCGAAAGAGGTACCTTCTTCGGTTATAGCTTTCTCGGGGGTGGGCGAACCTAAAACAAGGTCTATGATATGGGGTTTTATATCGTTAGGGTCATGGTAGGCATGGCCACGGGCCGGTTTGAGCCCGGAATTGGCCTGGGTCAAACCAATAACTGGCCCGTTGACCGGGCGGCGGTTCCAAACCAGAACCGGCCCGTGCCATACGGGCCCGGTTACGGTTCCTCCCACGACTGAACCGGAAAATCGGGGCAAAAAAAAAAAATTTAAAAAAGGGAATTTTATTACAAATTCATAATTTCATAATTCATTATTTTCTTTTATTTCATAATTCATTATTTGATAATTTGATTACAATTTTATTACAAATTCATTACAATTTAATTTTTAAATTCAAAAACCGTAACCGGCAGTTCCATTTTCGGTTTTGAACCGGAATCGGGCTCGAAATTGCCAGTTCAAAACCAGAACCGGGAACCGCCCCCTCCAGTTCCGGTTCCGGTTCCGGTTCCCCCATGACCACGAACCGAGACCGCCGGTTCATGAACCAGAACCGGCGGTTCTGAACCGTGGCCATGCCTAGGTCATGGAGATGGTCTCCTAACTCAATTGACATCTTTGATTTAAAATGGGAAATGTTTAAAAAAAAGTCATAAACTCATTGTTCTAGTACCAATTCAGTCATAAATCTTTTAATTTGACCAATTTAGTCATAAACCTTTCAAAATTGATACCAATTTAGTCTATCTGGCCAATTTAGGCTGGAAAATCGCTGACGTGGACGCTAGCCATCCTACGTGGCACGGCCGGCACTGACGTGGACATTTCTAAGTTATTTTAAATATTTTTTTGATTCTTTTCTTACTATGGTTTTTGTTTCTCTCTTCATTTGCTGGTGGCCCGGCCATGGCCAGCGAGGCCCCCCTCTCAAGCCATGGCCTGTGGCCGATCGCCAATCGCAAAAGAAAAAAAAAAATAAGGAAAAAAATTATTAAAAAACTATCCACGTCAGCGTCGGCCGTGCCACGCAGGATGGCCGTCGTCCACGTTAGTGGTTTCCGGATGGACTGAGTTGATACCAATGTGAAAAGGTTCAAGACTAAATCGATCCAATTGATACCAATGCATTTGGTTTGTGATTTATTTGTTACTTTTTCAGTTTAAAAATGTGCAAACTAAGCTAAATCTCGCGCGTGCGAAGCTCATGCATGTTCACCAAGAACCATTCATTTAGCTACACTCATTGGGAGAGATTATCTTTGGAGCCCATACTGACCAGTCCATCAGGTAACATACACCAATCCCTTTCCCAATTGATAATTCTTCGAATTACTGGACGACAGTTACTTCTACCGACCCTTGCAACGACAGAGACTACGAAAATACACGCCAAAATGGAAATTCAGGGCTCGCGCATTATTCGTGGCTAGTAATAAAAGCGCGGCGGTGTCGGCTAGGGTTGTCCTCCGCGGTCAAGTCGGAGGAGGCGACTTATCTTGTCGGCGACGAATTTAACGCCGCGGACGAAGCTCGCGGCGATCCTTCGCTTGACGGATCCTCTTCTCGGGGGGACGATGCGGCGACGCGCCCTCTGGATCTCCATGGCCTCCGGCGATCCTTGTGGGCTCATCGTTTCTCTTGTCGATTGCTTATGCGATTTCCATGAGCGGGAAGGGCTTGGTATGTTTCCATCTTTGTACGAATGTTTTTATAGGAGACGCCTACGCGGTGAAGGATGCGGATAAGAGGCTAAGCCTGCGTAGAAATTGGATCCATTCGGAATCAAAGTTACGTATATATGTCGTTGTCCGACGCGGATTAAACTTATGTTTCTCAGCTAGAGACATAATTTTATTAAAACCTCATCGCTCGACTCACTCGGTTAACGTTGGACGAGTCGCCAAGATTCCTACGAAAACGTGTTGCATTTGGATGTTTTGGAGCACGTGTCGTTAGTAGTTACCTTCTCTTGATACGATGACCAGAAGTGTACCGCGGACATCACGAAAATGTACTCTGCTCTTTTTTAATTACAGAAGTCAATGCTCATTGGACCCCATACATTAATGTTCAATGGGCTTTGTTCCTAAAATCTCTGATTTTTACCGTCTTTGAGTGACACTTCCTTTTTTCTTTTTTTTCTTTTTTTTTAACATTAACGAGGTGTTCGAGACATTTTGAGCATCCGAGTAATTACTTAGGATACAAGGGTCTGTGCTTCTTAAGTGGTCTGGGGAGAATGCGCAAGTGTGTCAATTCAAACCTAAGTCTCGAGAGAAAATTGAATACGCATACCACTCGATCAATTTCGCAGTGTTTGTCTTTATGTGAAAATTATGTAAATCAAGACCATGTTGTTCTGAAAGCCAGCAAAGATTTGAAACAAAAAAATTGGTTTGCTGTAAAGACTTTGATTATGATCTTATTAATAGAGATACTAAAGTTAATCCCTAAATTGATCTACAGAATATGTCTCAGTTTGAGTACTTTGAATACGACCGACTTGTTAAAAAAATCCCGAATACATATTGTACAGCTCCTAATGCTCCAATTTTATAAACTTGTACATTGCCCCTCAAGAGCCGCAAAGTAGCCTTTTCAGAGCATAGTTTCAACTGGATTTTGGGCTGTAAAACTTAATGTTGCTCTCCATTGCCATTGAGGAAACAGCTGAACCGAACGAGGATTGGACCTGTAAGGCTGAGCTGATGAGAAAACTGGCAAATAATAGGCCCAGTTTGCAGGAACTCATTACCTTAGCAACAATCCCACATAGCTCGAGCTCGAGCTTCACACCAAATGAGCGGAAAAAAGGGCTCGTGGAGAAACAAAAAATGTGAAACTATGCATTCATGATTTCAGATTGGGAATCTAGTTGTTCATTTTGTACATTTTTTGAGCAAGAAATACATTCAGCTGCTGGCCTAAGGAAATTAAAGAAATGGGTGACAATTGCACCAGATTTTCAACATTTCCAGCTAAATGAATAAGTTAGCTGCAAATGAATCAGGATCAAATAATCATAGTTAAATGCCATCTGACCTTTTCATCTCCAATGAAGTTTCTCCGCAATGTTACCAATCAGCTGAGTCATCCTCTCCTATATGTGTGAAAATTGAGTCGGGCTCTTAGTAGGGGCCATTGGCACTGTGTTGCCTGCACATTTACAGAAGGAAGGCAAATAGAGCTTGGAAGATTGATTTAGGGCCTCTCCACTTTTTAGGCACAGGGGAATCATCATTGCTTCCCGTCAAAAATCCTTGAATTTGTTCTCTCTGTTTTCCACAATAGATGGCCAAAAGTATACAGCATTTAGTTTGATCCTATACAAGTTTTGTCAATAAAAGGACTTAAAACTACTCTGTCAAATGGAGAGAATAACAAACATAACATGCAGTGTCATTCCCCTCCAGAAGAGCAATAAGGACTGCTTCCAACCTTGAATTGCTTATAAGGAAGTAACACCCAAAAGGCTGAATCACAAGACATTGACCACTGCACAGAAACACTAAAGCACAAGCTCTTTGGGTGGCGCCTAATGAGCCTCAGATTTCAGGGTAAACAGATTTTGGACAAGAATTGATTATATCCTCCAATCTGGAGTGGACAATGCTTCTGCGCAATATGAAACGTGAAAACCTAAACCTGAGGCCACTATATCACTCCAAACAGATGCAAGTCTCCAATTGATCAGAATGCAGATGTACTAATGGTAAAAGCAAGGATGAGAAAGTATAAGAATATTACCTTTGCAGCATCCTTGAGAGGCCCCCAGCATTCTATGCGGTTGTACTTTTGAGAACTCGAATGGAAGTAAACCCACACTGGAGCATCCATTAGCTCTGGATGATCTCTGAAAAGTAGTGCATCCCCATGCAACACGGCTTTGAGTACCTGATTCAAATGGAAAGGGAGATCCTGTTCATTGTCATCCTGAAATTAAAAGTCATCGATTTTATACTACTGTTTAAAAAGAACAAAATCTCCCTTAGATGTAAAAAACACATGAGCATTTTCATGCACACATGGATGAGGATTTGTGAGGATTGAACTTGGACAAAAAAGTAGATTTTTCTCTGCTCAAAACTCAACGGAGGAAGCTTTTCTACAGGAACAGTTAATGCTTTCAAGATATCCCTGAAGCTATAATACCACTCCTGCAGTGAATTGCTTTCTAATTTGTTCCCTGTCCTCTGCAACTAACATCAGGCATTATATTGTCGTACTGCGGTCACCACTAAATCACTAATAGTTCTCATATACATCTCCTATTGATTGTAAATGACTTAGCATAATGCAAATCATTTGGAGGCGAACACAGAGTAGATAATTACCAGAGGCATCTCCTTGGAGAAGATGTGGTATCTAAACTCAGCAGCAAGGTCTAACAAGGGATTTGGACCACTAACAAAGCAATGAATGTGCAGACACATCTCCTTGTTGACTGACTTCCACTCAGCCACCACATCATCCTTTTCGTACCATCCTCTTAACTGGCATCAAGACAAGCAAAATCAAGCTCATAGAAATGCAATTCAGTTAACAACTAAAAGTCTTCGATAGACATTGAAATGTCTGTTTTATGTGCCACATTCAACTAAACTTCTGATGATAATCCTCTAGATCAGGTTTTTTGTTATAGCTGAGACTGGAAAGGAAAGAATATATTTGCAAAGGGAAAGGATATACCTGATCAAGACTGATGACATTGGAGATGGTTAAAGTCAGATTGGCGGTGAAGTCGCAGTGAGACAGGATGTAAGTTCTTGGGATAATTCCAGAATAATTATCAGACTCTCCTCCCGTAAAATCGACTTTTAACTTTGAAGCTTCAAATCTCACTGGAGGGACCAAAAGCCTAACAGCCTACGAACTCAGAGAATATCAGAACAAAAGCAAAGATTTGCTGTGGGGTAACGAGAAGAAAATTCTAGCACAGTTAGCAAAGTGTAACTGTTCTTGCTGAAATAACCAATTAAAGCCTCAAGACAAAGCAATGAAAGCAACATTCAGGCCTAAACAAATGTTCAGTACGAGAACATTCCCAACTTCCATACGTGAGGATGGTCAAAGCATCACATGTCTAGAGCAGAGAAAAACATCTCTCAGGGAAGGAGGATATCCAGACTCAGAACAGGCAAGGAAACAAGTGAATTCCCAATTTCCAAATTGAGCATCATGTAGTTAAAATTAACCATAGAGGACATGAACCAGCTAATCAGCAGCCTATTGGAGATCAGTCATTTATCTAAGATCTGAAGTGCTGGAAATAATTCCTCGCGAGCGTGCCAAAAGACTCACAAACATATATATGCATGCATACACGAACACATCAATGCACCTCCAAGTTCAAATTTCAAAGTCAAAGCGAAGAACAATGGGATGAATCATTCCAAGTAGCTCACTGATGCAGGACTAAACAATGATTAAGATGACTACACTCCAGTGTCCGTCCAAAATGCAGGAGGCATTTCACCTTCAAAAAACCGTTCTCCTACACCAGGGAGCAGCAAAAATACCGCAACTGTCCAAAATTGCTCGACCAATCACGATAATCACCTACTCGATCAAATTCAAACCACAATGCGGGCATCCGAAACAACTACTCCATCAAAATCCAAACACTCAACCCTAAAAAAAAAGAAAAACACAGTAACGATGGCTATGCCCCGACCCGACCGTTTCGATCTTCGTAGAGCGAGCTAGCCTTCCTTACACGACAATGCCGGCATACCTCAGAGACGAGCGTGTTGTACGGAGATCCGCTGTAGCACTGGACGGAGAGCACGGCAGGTAGCGGCGACCTCCTCGGCGACCGGAACTGACAAGTGGCGGCGTTCGGTGTCGACGAGAAGGCAGAGGGAGCGAAATGGGAGGCCATGGGAGGTGCATAACACCGGTTTTCTTCTCTTCATGATTCACGCCCCACCATTGTCTCCGAGAGAGAGAGAGAGAGAGAGAGAGAATATGTGGAGAGTAGAAGTTCTGGTGACTGTGATTCGCCTTCCCCCCACGAGACGACGGTCCAAAATCTGCGTCAAGTCGCTGGATCCACCCGTTTTTCTCTCTTTTGAGAAAAAGTGGAAAGGACTCAATAATTTTCGTGGACGTTGATTGGTGGGGAAAGGTTGACCCGTCCTGACAGGTCAGCAATCCGTTTTGTGTTTTCTCCTGTGACTGACTGAGAGGATAATGTGGCGACGTGGCTGGCTGTCGTTGTGACGATAGACGGACCCCACTTATCCATCGCCCGTTGCGAGGAGCCCGACCCGACCATCTGTATAATGAAAACACGTGACGAATTCCTCTTCAAGAATTGTTTTCAAGAGTCCCCAGTTTCTCCGACGGCGAGACCCACATGCCGCCCTTCCCCCCCCCCGACCAGCTGCGGTGATTCATGGTGGAGCACCATGGCGAGCCGAGCGGCACCGCCGCGTCGTAGGCGAATCGCGTGCTGGAGCATGTCCTCCACACCAAGTTCCATTTGGTCCCCAACCACAAGCGATTTCGTCCATTGCTTGTTGCAATTTAATCTGGCGAGCCCCGAGCTCGCCGAGACCAGCCGAGCCTCGAGCCGCCTGCGGGCGGTCGCTAGCCATTGCCATGGCCGGCGACCGACGACTGGCCGAAACCAAAAGGAAAACAAAAAAGAAAAAGAAAAAAAGAAAAAGAGAAATAATTAGAAAATTCGACTCGTTTAAAAAAATAATAATAACAAAAAAAAATACAAAATTATTAGAAGGAGTCCATGAAAGAAAATCAAATCCGATTTTTATACCCAATGGTGAAAAATATTTTCCGGGTCTTTTTCATATTTTAGCACCGAAAAATATTGTCATTTTTCTGAAAAATAACTTTCCGAAAAATATTTTCCGAAATCCTCGCATTTTGCTCGAAATAAACGGAGCTTTTGTACCTTGGGCTTTGCTCTTCAATTTGCTTTGCTATGGAAGTGCATATGCTTCTCATGTATTCTTTTAACCAATAAATACAATTTTCTTCGAAAAAAAAAACTCTAATTTGTAAGGTATGAATGATTTTCTTTTTTTTCCTTATCGAAATGAAAATTGTATTCATTGCTCAAAATGATAAATGAGAAGCACATAAACTTCATAGTAAAGCATATCGAAATAGAGTAAACCTTGAAATACCACTAAACAAAGCCAAATCCAGAAACAAGGAGGATCAACAGAACATATCCATCGAACAAAATAGTTGGTGGCTAATCACTAGATCTCGTATCATCATCAGATATGAGCACACAACGGAAATTCTTTCTCCAGTAACAACATGTTGCCAGTTGGCGGTACACGTCTATGTTTGACTTCCTCTACACCATCCCCGTCTGGAGACAACAAAAACAGGTTGAACAAACACAAATATAACATTTGGAAGAGCAAATCTTCTTGATTAGGCGAGACGCCAGAGTTTCAGCGATCACCATTGAAGCTAGAGGCAGAGGATCTATGCATGCACAGAACACTATGTATCGAATCTTCGAAAGAATATTTATTACACTCCCAGATTTAGAACTTAGATCTGGAGAGTTCAAACTCTCTGATCTAGATTGGGACAGAAGAAAAAACAAGAAAGAAGATCAAACTACAAACAAAATCAACAAGAGAAGGAAGGGAGGGTAAGGCTAGCTCGAATAAGTGCTTTTCTTGTGCTCATTATTCATTTTGCTTCTAATTAGAATTTATGCTTGCCTCATTCAGTACCACGAGTTTTGCTCAATAACAAAAAAACATAAGTTTCAATGTGTTCTATTGTTGCAAATTAGTAATTATTTAAGAATATGTTTAGTACTTTTATTGATTCTATACTAATGTGGACCACATATAAAGGTCAGATTACAAAGATAATTAGGAAAAATCTTCTTCGTCTCACTCTCCAATTCCAGAGCTATCCTTGCATCACATCCCTAATCGGTAACAACAGGTAACTGTTAGGCAAAACTTGATAAGATAAAATATGAAGTTTAGATATTTCATTAGAACATATCCATTATTTGGTGAATTGTATTAATAAAGCCGTACATTTTTATATCTTGTCGTGTTCGTTGTATGAACTGTCTTTCTCTTTAATGATAAATTTGTCTTTTTGAAGTTTATATGTACATTCGGTGGTCGAGGATAACGTTGGCTATGGCAATAATTATGCATGTTATGCATGATATGACCATGAAAGAATGAGGCACATGGCAAACATGCATTTAGAATGAGACAAGTGGCGAACATGCATTTTTTTTAGTGTTATGACAATGTGGAAACTAGAACGAAATTAAAACTAAGAAGAAAAAAAGAACACAAAGATTTATATGGAAACCCTTGCGGGAAAAATCATGGGGAGAGGAGAAGCGAAATCTACTATAGAATCAAGCATTACCAAAGGTGGCTTAAAAAAAAAAGCTAAAGACGCTTCTTAACATAATAGCTTGAAAAAGAGCAATATATATACACACACACACACACACACACACACACACTACTGCCCCCAAACCCTAACGTTGGCCCAAGCCCATAAATAATTCTATATACTACTGCTCCCAAGCCCTAACGTTGGCCCAAGCCCATAAATAATTCAAGATATATCAACAAATCTCCACTTTGTCTTGAATTCCTCAAGTAGACATAGCAATAAAAAATCTTCTCCTCCCACCAGAGTAAGACTCAGTTACAACAAACATTAACCAAATCCATGCTTGAATTTAGCAATAGGCAAAGACTTCGTCAACATATTAGCTGGATTATTTTCTGTACCAATCTTCAAGATCTTAATATAGCCATCAACAAGAATGTCTCGAATATAATGATACTGCATATCAATGTGCTTTGTCCTCTCATGATACATATGATCTTTAGTAAGATGTATAGCACTTTGACTATCACAATGGACAACAATCACATCATAATCCACACTGAGCTCTCCAAATAAGCCTCTTAACCATATAGCCTCTTTAACTGCCTCTAAAATAGCCATATACTCTGCCTATTGTAGTAGACAAAGCAACTATATGCTGTAAAGAAGCTTTCCAACTGACTGCACAACCTCCTATAGTAAAGATGTACCCAGTCAAAGACCTCCTTTTATCAAGGTCACCAGCATAATCAAAATCAACATATCTTGTAAGTGTATCACCAGTTTTCCCAAACTCTAAACCATAATCTGAAGTACCCTTCAAATATCTCAAAATCCATTTCACAGCTTGCCACTGTGCCTTCAAATTATGTATATCAGATTTATCTTTTGCTGCAATCAACATATCATCAACATATAATAGCCGATAAATATAAGAGCCGTTTGGAAGTTTGCACAGATAAACACAACTGTCATATTTGCTTCTACAATAGCCTAGTTGCACCATAAACGAATCAAACCTTTTATACCATTGCCTAGGTGATTGCTTCAAGTTATAGATAGACTTTTTCAATAAACAAACATGATCTTCCTTACCGTCAAACTGAAAACCCTCTAGTTGACCCATATAGATTTTCTCTTCAAGTTCACCATGCAAGAAAGCTGTTTTCACATCGAGTTGTTCCAACTCTAAATCATGCATAGCAACTAACGCAAGAAAAATCCGAATAGAGCTATGTTTAACAACGGGTAAAAACACATAATTAAAATCAACTCTCTCAATCTGACTATAGCCTTTAGCAACTAGACGTGCTTTAAATCTGATGTCTTCAACTCCAAGAATACATTCCTTTCTTTTGAAAACCCACTTGCAACCCACAATTTTCTTTTCTTTTCTTTTAGTGGTTTGACAAACTCCCAAGTTTGATTCTTTTCAAGAGGTTCCATCTTTTCATTCATAGCAACTATCCACTTTGCTGAATTTTTTGAAGAAACAGCTTCCTTGTACGTTTTAGGCTCACTACACTCTATCGACTTGGCAGCTGAAAGAGCATATGCAACAAAATCTGAGTACCCATACTTCTGAGGAGGCTTTACTGTCATTCTTGGTCTATCTCTGGCAATAGAATAATTTTCTTTTTCTTTAGGTTCTTCAATCTCAACATTATCAGTAAACGACTGAACTAGTTACGTAGAAGTTACTTCAAGATCCACATTTTCCCTTGCACTTTTGAGATTTTCCCGACAAGTAACAGATGATTCCTTGACAAGATGAAGCATAACAGACTCATCAAAAGTAACGTCTCTAGTAATAATAATCTTAGATGAATCAGAATACCAAAGTCTATAACCTTTTACACTAGAAGCATAACCAAGAAAGATGCATTTTTTTTTTGCGCTAGGCTCTAGTTTTCCTTCACTAACATGTGTATATGCTAGACATCTAAATACTCGAAGAGATGAATAATCAATAGGTTTCCTGACCATACCTCATCGGGTGTCTTGCACTCAATAGATGTGCAAGGAGAACGATTTATCAACCAACACGCTGTATTGACTACTTCAGCCCAAAACTCCTTGCCCAAACCAGCGTTAGACAACATGCACCTAGTCTTTTCTAATAAGGTTTTGTTCACGCGTTCTGCAATATCATTATGTTGTGGTGTATTCACTGTAGTATGATGCCTCACAATTCCTTAGTTCTTGCAGAACTCATTAAACTCGTCTCCATAAAATTCTAGCCCATTATCTGTTCTTAGCCTCTTGATTTTCTTACTGGTCTGCTTCTTAATCAATGTTTTTCATTACTTAAATGTAACAAAAACACCACTCTTCCGCTTTAGAAAATAGACCCAAACTTTCCTTGAAAAATCATCAATAAAAGTGAGTATATGCTTGGAACCAAGGCCTTTGCAGGCCCCCAAAGATCAGAATGAATATAATCCAAAGTGCCCTTTGTTGCGTGAATTCCTATTTTGAAACTGACTCTTTTCTGTTTCCCAATGTACAATGTAGTCCCTGAATTTTTAATTTGACCAATATGGTCCATGAACTTTTGAACATGTTCAACTTAGTCCATGAACTTTAGGAAGATGTTCAATGTAGTCCGTTCATTAATTTAAGTTCAGGGACGACATTGGGCATTTTCTTATAGTTCATGGACTAAGTTGGTCAATGGATAAACCATTGACATGTGTTTTTGATGAGATTGATCAATGGGTTAGACCATTGATATGTGCTTTGATGTTATGATTTGAAATGGATACTTTTGTTTTGAATATGTTATATTAAGGTAATGATAACTCGTTTTGGTCATAAAGATTTGATATGTTTCGAGTTTAATGTAAATGAGTTATATTTTGTGTATTAAATATGCATAGTGATTGTTCGATCTGCTTAGAAGAGATGTACTACTCACTGAGCTGTGGTTGCTCATCCCATTCCTTCCAATCCTTTTCAAGTTCTTCTTTTATCGGCTAATAGGGCGAGAGCGATATCGACGGGAACTTTGGTAGTTGTTATTTTAGTTACTGTTCGGATATGATTACAGTTAAGATAGTTGGAATATATACTTTGATATCAGGTTTGTGTTTGAGGCTGCGTTCTTCGGGGGGGAAAGGATGGCCGTGTCACAATCCCCATCTTTGATGGTTTCGGGGTGTGACACTTTTAGTTGCGGAAATGGTACGAGACTGCGCTTTATAACAAGATAGAGGACAATCCCGACCACACTTTTGCTTTTAGCAAATGGTATCTTATTTGGTTTGATGCTGCCATAGAAAAAAGATAGAGGAATAGAATAAGAGCCACAAGCCACTATTGTCAGCAAAACAAGGTAAGTCATAAACATGTTTATAGTAAGCTTAATTGCAATCGATTGTGCAGCCAGAAAAGTCCGCGATGGTCGGTATACCTGTTCCAAACATCAACCCCTCATCAGCTTTGTAATTAAATTCAAGGACGCCAACGTCATCGAACTTTCATTAACAAGATATATAGTTTGATGCACACAAGAGTCACGCACGTTTGTTGTAGCCTGAAATGGTCTGATTTGATTCCTAAGGTATCGAATATGCGTGCTTAAATCACGTTAGAAGAGGGATTTTGAAGAAACCCAGTTATCGGTATCTATGCAGAAATACTTATTCGGTTTTCCTTCTTCAGAAACTGTTCAGCTCACTGTAATCTTTTTCTGTCAGCGAGGATCCCACCGGAGCGCCCACACTGGGACTGAGACACGGCCCAGACTCGAAGGAATTTCATTCAACATGTAGAGAGTCCCCTTTCGACAGCAAGAGATTAAAATTCCAAAAATATTTAAGGGAGATGATGTAAAACTATGATAATCTGATGCAAGAGATTCCGTTTGGTTTGGTTTGGTCACGCGACAGCAACTAAAATACAACAGGACCCATCAACGGGACTTTCCATCCCATTTCCTGCGATATCTACACTAACTATATTATTCCGGGTGTCAAGTCAAGTCTTTAGTTTAATTGCAGCCAATGATGGTGAAGCTGAAGCCTTCGTTGTGATCCATGTTGAAGCGCATCTTCGAATGATCCAACTGAAATGGGAGTGACAGATATTCATTTATAGTTGGAGCGAAAGTGAAGAATTGCTCAAAGTGACATCAACTGCACTTCACAAAAGGGGTTTGTTTTCTATCAATTTCGCTGTTTGATCACAAAGTACTGATTGCTGATGATGGTATCTACTCGAGTTTTCGAGTAGTTCGAAGCTCCAGTCGCGTTTCATTCATGCTGGGAGATAGAAGATCCTGGTATCCTACCTATTAAACATCAAACAGTCGTGTTCTCAGGAACACACATCCAGAGCTTTTAATAGATGGAGCATGATCTAGTTCATTCTAATGCCGTGAGCGCACTTGCCGAGAACGTAAAAAGCACAGAAAACACTAGAACCCTGAAAGGGAAACTGTGGCTTATATCAGTCCACAGACCTACATTTACCTGACCAGTTTTAGATGTGGGAAAAGGGTGTCATGCTCATGCATAAATCTATGGAGAAAAGCTTAAAGAAAGACTCGGAAAAGTTTCCTCGTAATATCATTCATTATTGTTCTGTTTCGACGTCGTTTTCACAATGCGCATATACATATGCTAACTCCGAAAGTTGATCCCACAACCGAACGGTAATGCACTTCCATCCACAAATGAAAAATGGTATGCTTGTCAAAATCTTGTCAAACTGTCCTGTTCCTGTTCTCATTCCTTGTTGAAGTACAAGCAACGAGGACCGCGTTGTCCCCCTCTCCCTCTCCTATCTCCCTAGGAAGAGCACTGTGTAGCCCTGATCAAAAGTCCGACTTGCTTCACTTCCTGAATGCTTTTATACCAGATAATTCCACTTCAGTTTCCTGCCAACTGGATATTGGTTGGCTCAGAAGACCAAAGATGCTCTCCTGGAATGCTGCCTCGGATTGTTGCTCGTGGGACAGAGTCACATGTGATCCAATGACAGGTCATGTCACTCGCCTTGAACTCGGCTGCTTGCCCCCAAACCCGACCTGCTACTCTTCTGCAGGGTCTTCAAACAGCAGACCATCTACTTTTGGTTTACTCAATCTTCCTTCTCCCAAGGAAGCTGAAAGACCATGGGGGTCAAACATGCTGCTTCAAAAACCTGACCAAGTTGAGAGTCCCCATTCTCGACGGGGTAAACATGTCTGGCATCGACATGACTCGCTTAAGTAATCTCCCTCCATCTCTGGAAGTACTCAGCCTCTGTTCGTGTAAATTGCACAGCACCTTAGCGGCAAACATTTTCCTTTTGCCAAGGCTAACATGCCTCAATTTATCAGGCAACAAGGAGCTTTCAGGTGACTTACCTGAATCCACTTGGAACAGCTCTCTGAAGGTTTTGGACTTGTCCTCCACGGGTTTCTCTGGAGTATTACCAGGGTCCATTGCTGACCTGCATTCCCTGGAGATACTTTGGCTATATCAGTGTAGCTTCACAGGCTCTATCCCATCATCACTCGGTAACCTAACACGGCTCACTCGTCTGGAACTTTCATTTAATGAGTTTAGTGGGCAGGTTCCTCCAACTCTGTCGAACCTTGATCAGCTCACTCTGCTCGATCTTTCCTCGAACTATTTCAAAGGTCCAATACCCGATGTCTTCAATAATAAGACACGACTTCTTCTTCTAGATTTCTCACATAATCTCTTCGCCGGTCCTATTCCTCTGAGCATAAAGAATCTTTCGAATCTTGCCCGACTTGATATTTCCAATAACCTCATTGGCGGGTTTATACCGTCATCACTGTTCTCTCTTCCATCCTTGACGAGCCTCGACCTCAGTAACAATGGGCTCAGTGGTCACATCGGCGAGTTCCTTGCTACACCCTTATTAGACCATGTTTACCTGAGTGGTAATCAGTTGCGTGGCTCAATCCCGAGCTCGATTTTTCAGCTTAGGAACCTCACTTATCTGAGCATCTCAGCAAATAACCTGACCAGTGTTTTAGACCTACAATTGCTCTCAAGACTCGAAAGTCTAACAAATCTCGATCTTTCAGACAACATTTTGTCACTGAGCAATAGCGTAAACACCGAGCATGTCCTGCCGAGCCTCTTGTCCATCAGTCTTTCCAGGTGCCAAGTTACCGAAATCCCTGCGTTCTTGAGAAATTCAACCATCATAGAATGGATAGATCTGTCTGGAAACAGAATCCACGGCGATATTCCATCATGGATGTGGGATATTGGTGCCATGTCATTGTCTTATCTCAATCTCTCCCACAACTTCCTGACTAGCTTCGAACAAGTTCCATGGAGAAATCTTATAATTCTCGATCTGCATTCGAATTTGATCCAAGGACCGGTTCTACCTCCATCACTCCCGAAATCGGTTCTCATCTTCTCGCTAGCTAGCAATCAATTGACTGGCTATGTCCCTGGTTCTATTTGTGAAATGAGGGGCCTCCAAGTTCTTGACCTATCTCATAATAATTTCATAGGCATGATCCCGCAATGTCTAGGGAACATCAGCGACAGCCTCTTAGTGTTGGATCTGCAAGAGAATGGACTTTCCGGCAAAATATCATTGACGTTCACTGAAAATGCAGCCCTGACAAGTCTTCACCTCAATGGAAATCAATTTGAAGGCCTGTTGCCGCACTCTCTATTCAATTGCAAGCAACTTGCAGTGCTGGATCTTGGTGGTAACAAGTTGAATGACACTTTCTCAAAATGGTTGGAAATACTTCGTACCCTGTGGGTTTTGGTCTTGCGATCGAACAGACTCCATGGCTCCATAGGCAACCCTGGAACTGAATTTCCCTTTCCCCAGCTGCGCATTCTCGACCTTTCCTCCAATGAGCTCACCGGTCCTCTGCCCAGTGCGTACTTTGCAAACCTGAAAGCGATGATGTCGACTGACCAGGATGGACAGGAGTTGCGGTACATGGGCCAAGTTACTACCAAGACTCCATGATGGCAACCATGAAAGGACGGGACATGCCAATTGTTAGAATCCTAGAGATCTTGACGACCATTGATCTATCAAACAACAAGTTCCAGGGAAAAATTCCTGATGTGATAGGAGAGTTACGATCACTCAAGGGCCTTAATCTCTCTCATAGCAATCTTGAAGGCCACATACCGTTGCCTCTAGGGAATCTCTCCGAGCTTGAATGGTTGGATCTCTCTTCGAATGAACTTAGTGGGACGATCCCAACCGAGTTGACAAATCTCACGTCTCTAGAGGTCCTAAATGTCTCTTCCAATCAGCTGGCCGGATCGATTCCTCAGGGGAACCGATTCAACACATTTCAAGCCGAATCCTATCATGGAAACCTGGGATTGTGCGGATTTCCGCTGTCCAAAACTTGTACTAATTCCAGGGCGCCGCAGAAACTCCCCGTGCTTCCTGAAGGCAAGGCCCACTCATTCCTCACGGATTTTCTTGAGCCATGGGCCGTGGAAATAGGATTAGGATGCAGCATCGTGCTCGGACTATTCATGAGTAATTTGAAAAACCTTATGTCTTCCCGGCGGACAAATAGGAATTCCCGAAAGATTGCTAGGAAAGACGTTTCTCCAATCGGGCATTGAAACAGTGCACTGAATAAAAAGATAGGGTAGCTGATCAATGTATCTGTATAGCAAATTAGTTCAAGTTTTGCCAATAGAGTTTGGCCGGAAATCGCCGACATGAACGCTGACCGTCCTACATAACACGACTGGCGTTGGCGTAGATCATTTTTAATACTATTTTATTTTTTTATTACATTTTCTCTTTTGTTTTTCCTTTTTTCCTTTCTTTTTTTCTTTGATTTTTTTAATTTTACAACTATGGCCGGAAGAGGGCCAGCGACCCTCGCCTGGTCTGGGCAAGGGTGTCACGGCCCTTGCTTGTTGGCTGGCGAGGGCCATTGGTCTAGGCGAGGGCCACAATGCCCTTGCTTGGATCTTGGCGAGGGCTGCGACACCCTCGCTAGACCAGGTGAGGGTCCTTGGCCCTTGCCAGCAGCGACCTTAGTTGTAAGCAAAATAAAGAAATGAAAAGAAAAGGACTAGAAAAATTCCAACAGAGGTCCAAATTTATTTTAAATGTGGCAACTCGTCCATCAATCCATCTAGGGCATGTTTGGAAATGATTCTGATTCTCTAATTCTGTTCTTTGAGAACAAAAAAAGGATGAGAAACATGTTTGGTAACGTAAATGATTCTGATTCTGATTTTGTTCCCGTAAACAGTTTTGGAGAAAAACAAGAATAAAAAAAAGTTGATTCTAGAAAAAAGAACCACTTTTGTTAATTACAAAAAAGATCAAATTCTTAGTTCTTTTAAAAAAAATTAAGTCCACGTGGGCTTTCACTTGGACTTCTCAACTTAAAAAAAATTTAAATAAATTAAAATTAGATATGAAAATTTGCTAAAATTTATTTTTTTTTAAAAAATAAATTTAAAAATAAGCTTTAAATTTAACAAAAAAAATTTAATTTTTTTAAAAAGGGGTGTGGAATTAAAAAAAATTAAAATTTAAAATTAAAAAAATTTAAAAAATTTTAAAAAAAAAACATCTTAAAAAAAATAAAAAAGAGATGAAAAATTTTAAAAAAAGAATTCTCGCCACTTGGTTGTTCCCGGAAACAGAAATTTTGTGTAGTTACAAACGCGTTTCTTTTCCGAGAACAGAAATTTTGTACAGTTACCAAACGCATTTTGATTCTCTAAAAATCATTCGGGGAACCGAATCAGAAAATATGATTCTAATCAGAATTACTTTTTTGGATCAGAATCGTTGCTAAGTAGGCCCCTAATCTTCAATAAATATCTCTCTCTCTCTCCGTGTGTGAGAATCCTTTTCATGTGGGCGTGGCGATGCAAGAGCAAACATTCCAATAATGGAAGTGAGACGAGGGTGTGATTTGAGAGGCTATTTTCTCCAAGTGGAAACAGTACCTTCCATCTCTCTCTCTCTCTCTCTCTCTCTCTCTCTCTCTCTCTCTTCGCTCTGTCAAGTGGGCGTGGCCAATGGCCTTGTATGTGATGAATACAAGGCCCAGGCCCACTTCGCTCTTTCTCTGTTGGACCACACGACCGTGCATTTGTTCAACCCTAAATTCAAGACCAGACTGCTGTAAACCTAACCCCATCCCCAAACATAAATTCAAGATGTTCTCCCCGGAAAAAGAAGGAAAAAGAGAACTTATTGCATTTGTGCGTACTCAATTCATTTAACGCGAGCCCTCAGCGGCCACCGGCAATAAGAACAAGGGAACAAAAAACAGAGAGTAAGGAAAGACAAATAAAAAATTCAAAAAGATTATTGAAATTTTTTTAAAAAAATCACCTCAATGGCGGCGGTGCCACGTAGGAAGGCCGGCATCTACGTCAGCTGTTTCCGGCTTAATTGGCCAAATGGACTGAATTGATATCAATGCAAAAAAGGTTAAAGATTAAATTGGTCAAATTGAAAGGTTTCGAACTGAATTGGTACCAATACAATAAGTTTATGAATTTTTTGATACTTTTCCCCGGAAGACATGGTAATTGATGACTTTTGAGAATTATAAGTCTTCGAAATGATGCTCAATTCGTTGACCCGAGCTTTAGGGGTTGAAATCTTGGTCTGCAATGCCGCGATTTCGCGTATGCCTAGCAATATTGGGCTCGTCGAAAGCAACACCGGCTTTCATTTTTATTTTTTTTGTCGAAAGAACAATTTCATTCATTAAACAGAATAAAACTCGAGGGTGAAGGCCAAAATTGTGTTATGTGATACTTCAAGCTGACCTTTTTGGCCAATTAAGATATGTGAGAGAGAAAGAGAGAGGAAATTCTCTCTGTTTGGCAGGTTTCTAGTTTGGTGGGAATGGGATAAATATTAGATAGTTTCTAGATGGGTCTGTCGATATCATACTAAAATAACAATACAAACGTGAAAATGGTAACCGTTGACTGATCATGCGGTCGCAAGTGAATTTGTTTATCACTATATTTCGTTCTAACGTTATCCACTCTACCTAAAGCCGATTGAAGAGGGAAAAAGTTGTTACCCGGTCCTTTCATTATTGTCCTTTTCCTTCTAAGGAATCATCTTTCTCTACGGAAGAGACGTTATTAAGGAGCTAGAGACAGGAGAGGGGAACATGATCTCTCTCTCGTCTGTATACTATGTGAGTTATTGGTGTCATTGAGGATGTGAAACACTGATGTGTTTTGAGTACTCGAGTGACGTCGCAATCTTCGTTGTATCGCTTGTTCCACAATGAAATTCCGCGATGCTCTTCCCGCGAACAAAGGTTAGACCAATCGAACCACGTAAATCCGACGTCCTTATTTCTTTCCTTCCTTCCTTCCTTCCGTTTCATTCCATGGCTTCCTTCAATTTACAACAGTCGTGCATTCCTAGTTGGTTTTTTTTTATAATGTCTCGGAATGCTCGTCATTGCCACGGGATACTAAGGGTGCGCATGGTAATACTTATGGAGCAGAAATCCGTTTGGTAATGTAACTTTTGAAACAGAAATCCGTTTGGTAAAAAATTTTACTTCTGAAAAAATTTCTATTTCAGAAGTGAATTTTTACTTCTGAAGTTATTTTTTTTCCCAATTTGAGAAGTTAAAAAAAAAATTGCT
Organism: Lenwebbia sp. NSW1173648; assembly: GCA_029784005.1. Taxonomy (NCBI): domain Eukaryota; kingdom Viridiplantae; phylum Streptophyta; class Magnoliopsida; order Myrtales; family Myrtaceae; genus Lenwebbia; species Lenwebbia sp. NSW1173648. The sequence continues at coordinate 22,563,151 of JARCGZ010000009.1, read as the reverse complement.
TCTCAACTCAAGAAGTACTTCTCGGCTCACCCTCTTTTTATTACGCCCTCACCCTCTTTTCGACCACGCCCGCCTCCGCCAACCATCGCCGACCCCCACCGGTCGCCGCCCGCGACCACCGCCGACCATCGCCCGCCGCCACCCACCGCAGACCTCCGCCGGCCTCCGCCAACCTCTGCCCACCGCCGACCTTCGTTGGCTGCCGCCAACCGTCGACCACCGCTGCCGCCCACTGTCGACCACCGCTGCCGCCGACCACCGCCCACCGCCCACCGCCGGCCGCGACCGCCACACAGCCCGCTGCCGCATTCTACCGCCGACCTCTGCCGGCCGCCGCAGCCGCCGAGTCGCCGTCTCCGGCTACCGAAGTAAAAAATAAATACTAATTTTTTATTTTAAAAAAGTAAATAATATTTTTAATAATAAAAATTATTTTTAAAGAAATTTAAAAATTTAAAAATGAATTAAAAAAATTTCGGCTGTCGACAATAATTTTTCATAAAATATTTTGTGTTAATAATGTTTCAAAAGTAGAAATTTTCAATCGTTACCAAACGAATTTCTCTGATAAAAAATTAACTTCTGCTTCTGAAAAGAAGTAGAAAAATTAACTTCTACCGAAATATTAATTTCTGAAGTAGAAGTATTGCCATGTGCGCCCTAAATGGCCCGGTCTTTTTCAGGCAGTAGTTCATCTTGTCGATCTTATACTAAAAACTAATAATACAGCCGCGATAGAATCAGAAAAGGTTCCAGAAGGAAAAGGACAAGATGGGCATTGGCAAGTTATGCCGGAAATGGCAACCTTTGACTGATCTGGGACCACTCCTGATTGATGCAGTCGCAGGTGAATTTGTTTATTACATCGTTCTCACGTCAACCACTCTACGTAAAATGACCGATCGCTCTGTAGTCCGGACATATGCATTTTTTTTTATAATGCATTGAGTTTTTTCATGCATCTTTCTTTAATGTTTAGAAAATGCTTAAGGGTTTTCGTTTATAAATTAGATGTAGAATTTTTTTTTTTTTTTTTGGGGTCGTGTTGCCTTGTTTTATGGAACTCAAAACATAAAAAGAAGGAAAATAAAAAAGAGATGACAAGATAAGATCATGGTTATCTAGCAGCACACGTCCGATGGCGAATACTATAATCTTTTCGGATAAATTGAAAGCGATAATGTAAATAAAGATTTCCAGCCGACGATTACGGTAATATACTTTGATTTGGGCCCACCACACAAATCAATACTGGCGACTTTGAGAATGGCGAAGAAGATTCCTTGTTTAAAAGAGGAAAAAAGAACAGAAAAGAAAAGTCTTGAATCCATGTGATATTTAGCTTTATCTAATCCATTGCCTTTGACCGACCTATTAGTATAATCTGAGGTTAAAGTAAAGATTTAGGGCGCGCATGACAACACTTCTGCTTCAAAAATCAATTTCTGATCAGAAGTTGATTTTTCTACTTCTACTCAAAAGCAGAAGTTGATTTTTCTACTTCTGCTCCAGAAGTTGATTTCTGATCAGAGAAATTCGTTTGGTAACGGTTGAAAATTTCTACTTCTGGAACATTATTAACACAAAATCTTCTACGAAAAATTATTGTCGACAGCCGAAAAATTTCTACTTCATTTTTAATTTTTTAAAATTTCTTTAAAAAATAATTAAAAAATATTATTTACTTTTAAAAATAAAAAAATTATTTTTTACTTAGGCGGTCGGAGACGGGGACTCGCCTATGGCGATGGGGTGTGGTGGCGACGGACAATGGCGGCGGCCGGTGGTGGTTACGGCGGCAGTGCGGCGGTGGTCGACGATTGGCAACAGCGGTAGGCTGCGATTGGCAATAGGGGGCGGCAGTGGGCGATGGTCGCGGCGACGATGCCGCAGTAGTCAGTGGTGGGCGGCGGCAGCCGAAGACAGTGGGCGGTGGTCGGCGGCGGCCGGCGAAGGTCTGTGGTGGGCGGCAACGGCGGAGGCGTGGTTGGGAGAGAGAGGCGCTGAAAATGAAAAGAGGCCGAAATGAGAGAGATACTGATGTTGAAAGATTTCTATTTCTGAAAGAAAAGTAACTTTTTTTAACTTTAGAATTGGCTCAAAAATAACTTTAGAAGTAGAAATTTGATTAAGAAGTAGAAGTAGAAATGTAATGTTGCGTAATCAAACGGATTTCTACTTCAGAAGTTGTATTACCAAACGGATTTCTCCTCCAAAAGCACTTCTGGAGCAGAAATTCATTTCCATAAGTGTTATTATGCACACCCTAAGTTTCTTACCAAAAAAAAAAAGTTTAGTTCTCTAATTTTTATTATTATTCAATTTGGTCCTCTAACTTTCTGGATTTGTTCAATTCGGTCTTGTAAATTTTATTCTGTGCAATGAAATCTTCTAACTCTCTCGTAACTAATACCCGTCAAACTAATATTTTTTTCTTCTTGTTTTTCTCGTTTATTTTCTGCTTGTTTGGTGCCAAATTCTCATCACACGTCATTTATTGGTCGCATACATCATTAATTGATGGGATGGTTTAGTTAGGGTGGTTGACCGAAGGATTTAATTGCATATTGCATAGATCTCGAAAGTTATAGGATTTGATCGCACAAAATAAAATTTAGAGGGCCAAGTCGCACAAATCGAGAAAGTTATAAGACTTCAATGGACACAATAAAAGTTATGGAATAAAAACGCACAATGGGTGAAACTTAAAGGACTAAATTGGTACTTTAACCCTATATTCCATTTTCCTTTTAAGAACAAAGGAGGAGGAAACGTTGGCTTGTATTGCTTTGGAGGAGTCCCGTTTTGTGTGGTGGTTTTTCATGGAATGATTGTTTTATTCGAATAATTTCGCCTAAAGTCCGAGAAATTGCTCTTTTAAACAAGTTTGAGAGTTTCCGACCAAAAAAAAAAAAAACAAGTTTGAGAGATTTGCTTTCGAAGTTCCGCCGCATGAAATGACAGACAAACCAATATCGAGTAAATTTGCGTCAGGGTGACTACATATTCGCAATTTCACATTTAGATATATCTTCTTCTTCTTCTTCTTCTTTTGTCAAAGTAATGTTTCATTCGTATCCGCAAAAAAAAAAAAAAAATGAATTAAACATCGTAGTCTAACTGTTACAACTTCAAAACAAAATAAGTTTCAGATAACAAGATGAATCATCAGAACAAAAATAGGGATCACATACTCAAAAGGCAAATCTATGACTTTTTAAAATCAAAATCGCCGGCCGATCATCGAATCTAACTTCAGTAATGAGCACACTTCGAGATCTTCATATGTTACTACGGCTTTGCCTTTCGGCGGTGTGCGCCTAGGATCGGTGTCCCCGGCACCATCGCTATACAGAATAAAAAGGTTGAATGAGCATGTATCCAATAGTGAGAGTGAAACTTTCACGAAACTCTTCCGATCTCCTTTGAAATTGAACTTGTACGCTAACGCTTAGATAGGAGTGTTAATGGTTCAGTTTCGTTTAGTTTTTCAAGAACACGGAACCGAACTAAATCATTAGGAGATAATCTTGAACCGAACCAAATCTTGCTCTGAACTGAATATGAACCGAACCAAAAAGCCCAATTGGTTCGGTTCAATTTGGTTCGATTTTCGATTTTCGATTTTCGATTTTTGATTTTTTTTTCCTTTTTCTTTTTTTCTTTCTTTTCTTTTTTTTTTTTCCTTTTTTTGTGGCTGAGGGCCGGCGGAGCTGCCGGCTCGTCGGTGAGGGGTTGCGGCCCTTGCCCGCCCCTGGGCGAGGGCTTGCGACGCCCTCGCCTTTGTTTGCAAGGGGGCCGCGACCCCTCGATAGCGGCCGGCGAGGGCTTCGCCGCCCTTGTTGACGGGCCGGTGGGGGTCGCTCGCCCTCGGTCACCAAAAAAGGAAAGAAAAAAGAAAACAAAGAAAAAAGGAAAATAAATAAAAATAAAAATAAAAATAAAAAGGGATTTTCAATTCGGTTCGGTTAACCGAACCAAATCGAAATGAACTGAACAAAAAAAAATAATGGTTATTTTTTAATTAACTGAATAAAAAATTGAACTAAACCATAATGAACAAATTTTTGGTTCGACTCAATTCGATTAGTGGTTCAGTTTAGTTTTTCGGTTCAATTTTGACACCTATGTTTTGAAATATTCTTTTTTCTCGTGCTACAATGCATATCAAGAATCAACTGTACAGGTGGCGATGACCTTTAATTATTTAACGGGCTTCGCCCCCCACAAAGCTACCAGTAACTACCAAACTCACAGAGATACTTTCGTCTCTGTCTTCTCTCTCTCTCTCTCTCTCTGAGATCACCCTAAGGAAAAGCATCTCTTGTTAATCGACGAGCAATGACTACGATCTTCACGGCGATATCAACTTTGGTGCTACTCGCGGCGATGGCTGTTCCCTGCAACTGTAAGTTCAGTTTGCTCTATGATGTCCTCGAATTCTCCTTCTTGTTCCTCTTTTCTCTTGTTGATCGGATCCCGGTTCTCCTCAACTGTGTTTCCGTCGGGGCGGAGGAGATTCGTCTTTCGACGCGGATTGTTACCCACCCGGGGGACCATGAAAATGAACTTGCTAGTCTTTGTTTTTGCGTTTTTAAGATATGGTCGTGGTAATTAGGTTTTCATGTACCCAGATGAGATATGCCTGGACTTGGGAATTTTTTTGTTCTTTTCTGAAACGTGTTGTACGCAGATGCAGAAACGACTACTGATAATCTGACAGTCATAGTCGAAAACGCTTCCGGTAAGGAGCTTTACCCGATGTTGGTTTGTGCTGACGGCCGTCCCGAGGATTGCCCTCCAGTACCATCAAAAGTCAGCACCAGAATTCGCCTCGAACATGACAGGCTTTGTTCTCTCTTTTTCGCTGCTGGATGCACCTTGGACAGGTCCGGTCATCCCACGAATTGCAGCACTGGGGGTTGCGGAGAGGGAAGGTGCACCTTGGCTAACCCGCCGGTCGCCACCATGATCGTTTTCGACCACGGTACGGTCAAAACAACTACTGAGAATGGCTACAACTTCGGATTGCGCGGGGTTTTCCAGGGTGTGGCTTGCCCGATCTTTAGCTGCGTAATAGCCCTGAACAGATGCCCGGAGAACCTGAGGGCTTATGACAACTTGGGTTCGCTTGTTGGGTGCAATCCTGGGGACGGGCTCCCCTCTGGACAGGACTGCCCGGCGCTTGGAACTTATGCCGATTCTCCATCAACCATCATCACCTGCCCGATCAAGAGTGGGATTCTCAAGATCACCGTCACTTGACCATGGTAGTCCTCTGAAACGAGGTGAGTTGGCAATGGATTTAGATCACCTTGCTAGTTCATGAATCCCCACAATGATCGAAGATTCCAATTTTTTTGCTATGCATATTCTGATGACTTCATCATACTGATTAATTTGAGGTCTGCCAGTACATGTGCTCAAATGCACATTAACTGTTTGGAACTATTGCAGTCGTTTGTCTTAACGAACAATTCCTGAAGACAATAGTAGGGCCTTATAAGATGTAACCGTAATGTCTATCCGAAAACCCAATAAAATGGAACTTATCAAGACGGTGGCTTTGTTCTTGTACATGAGTTGAAGTGGTTTCTAATTGTGTCCCCATAGAAAGATCTTTTGTTGAAAATAATTTCAAAGAACTCCTGTAACGGACCAATTAGTTTTCCTTAGTCTAGTTAACAGTAGGCTTGTCACTGATATATGAATGACTAGGTGCGTTTGTGGGTTAGAAGTGCGCTGAGCAACTGTTGAGAACGGGTCTGGAGTGTAGTCGCATGATAACTGGAATAAGCATATAGCATGTTATGTTACCTTTTTGTCTTCAAAAACATCAGGCATGTAATTTCTGTTGCTAGTCCTCAATTTGCAATTGACTTGAAGATAATTTACCTCCTCTGCATTCATGGTGATTATGTTAGGACACCTCTCCCAGAAAACAGCTAAGAAGTGCTAATTATCAAGGGAATATAGTCCCTAAAATATCTGGCTTCTGTGAGTTCTTGATGTTTCTGCGTAGTAAAGTTATTTAGTACATGGACAAAACATAAGAAGATAACTCAGTTTGACAATGGTTTCTGAAAACATGCTAAACAGATATTTCTGAGTTGTGAACATGTGTCATTAACAGTGAGACTAGAACATGAGGAGGAAACATTAAGATGGATCCAAATTAAAGTCCTCTGATCTGGAGCAGTATGAAATAACAAGCTGATAAAAGAAGAAAAAATCTTCCAGGATGGCATTATGGCGCTGCAGAAAGCTACCATGTAAGAATGTGAAACTCTAGCTCGGGTCAAATTTCGAGGATGGAGTTTAATTAGAGTCCAGCTAAAGCGTTCCAGTGTGCAGCCTTGGCTCAACTTGATTTATAACCCTACTTGTGTTCTCAAACGTAACAGTAATGCAAACTAGCATTATTGTACTGTTTGCTTTATCATAATAATAATCTTATGAATAGGCCAACTGTTGGCATAGAGGTAAAGGCACTATACCAACTCAAATGTGGAGATTCTGGTAAATTCTGGAGATTTTGATAGCTAGTGTTCCAATTTTCTGAATTCGCTTTTGCTAAGCGAGGGGTTTCATATTAGTGCCTTGCGTGTTAGCATTACTCGATTTTCTCACAGAAAAGTGACGGAGTGACCTTCACTGAAAGCTTTGTGAAAGTGTAATGGTTTTAAAATACTGCAGATTGAGCCCCACACAAATTCTGATGAAGAATTTGCAGTACTCGGCAATACTCCGCAGGTGATGAAACTGCCGAGGAGGAATTTTTCAGTTTTGGTACATAAGAAGGGCTAGTGTGCAAAAACAAAAGTATTAATATGTAATTTACGTGTATCATGTGGTCTTTCTGCAATTATGTTTTTATATGTATCCTTACTGTAATTGATCGCTCCTATAAATACATATCATACAACTTTAATTGAGGTTAAGCTCCCATAAAAAATTTGACGAGTTCCCCCTCTTTTCTCCCTCCCCCCCCCCCCCCCCTTCTCTCTCTCTCATCCCTGAGGTCCATATAACGAGAGTTGAATGCACGTGGACATATTTAATTGGGAGATAAATAGGATTTGAAAAGATTTGAACTCATGAAATATTGCTTTGATATCATATGAGATTACGTGATCATTACTAACTGTTCTAAAAGTTTAAGTTATTAGAGGAAGGCACGGATTGATATTTAATTATTCTGTCACATATAATGAGGGGGGGGGGGGCTAAGCTTTGAGAGCGTATGATAATTTTTCTCATATCAGCCACCAAAACCTCTCTACTTTTAGCTACTTGAGATTGACCCACAGGCCAGAAGTGGAAGCAGCAATAGAAATATACTCCGACACGAATATGTTTGGAATTTTTCAGTTCAGGTATAAGCCTATGTATCTGCAATCTATGTGCCCAATTCTGAGATCTGCTTGACGCTTGCGGGATTCTAAACATTAAATTCTACGAAGTAAAAGAGGAGAATGACAAACGGAGTACCTATTCCATGAAGAGCAGAGCTCAAGTGTAGATGTTCCCTTGGCCTTTCTAATTTTGTTCTCAAACCAAAGCACATGAGACTACTGATGAATCTCCCATGCGAACAGCAATACAATGTAGCCTTTCTCCGAAGGACATGAGCAGATGTCTAGGTGACAAATGAAGCAGGGACAAATCTATCACGAGATTATTTTTCATCGAGCTAACGCCGAATCCTGTCGCTCGCAATTCCAAAGCTTATCTTAAGGTGCATTTGTTTGAGTGAAAGTGCTTTTCGGGATTTAGTTTTTCAAACTTTCACCTTTTTGTTTTGCAGAAAATGACTTAGTCAACATAAAACACTTTCCAATTAATGAAAAGTTCAAGCATAAAATTAGGAAAGTGAATTCCTAAATCTAAAGAGGTAAAAACACTTTTCAGAATTGCTCATCTCGAATTTTTAAATGTTATATTTTTTATATTAGATAATTATTTCAATTTATTTAATTTTTTTCTTTATTTTTCTTTTTCTTCTCCCTCTGCCGGTCGCCGAGCCTCGACAACGGCTGGACCGGTGAGCTCAAGCTCGTCCGTGGCTGCCGCCTCCGGCCGGTTGCGGTGGAGGAAGAAGAAAAAATAAAAAAAAAGAACGAAAAAAACTGGCCTTGAACATAATCGATAAGGTGGATTCCAGCCGATTCTCTAAAGAATGAAAATATGTTATTGGGGAAGCAAATACTGGCTTGATAAGATTTGAATTCGAGTTTTCTTGCTCTAATACCATGTGAGATTTTGTGAGACTACCGACTCCTCACGTGCAAACTGGATTAGGAGTGACACTTGGAATTTGACTGATGAGGGTGGACGAACATACGCGAAAAGGGTTGCACCGGTAGAAAGTCCAACCTAAAAGCTTAAGTTATTAGGTAGACGGAAACCACGTGAATATAAAGAGCATACATGACTCATTGTTAAGTGATGTTGGACTATTTCAACACATACAAACTTAACTAAATGTAAATACGATAAAATATCATATTCATAGCCTAGTCCATCAGTTAGAAGATTGTTGGAGTAAAGTAATTGCCCTTCATTCACTTATTCACCTCCATAAAGGTCGTCTAGTTTTCGTCAACCTTTCACTTCATACTATAGATACCTTTGATATTGGCAAAGTATATCAACTTGACTCAAGCTTCCATCTTCTGGTCCCCTAAGCATATTGGCAATTATGGCTCTACCTATCTGTTCAAATATCCATGGTCTTTCCAAGCTCTACCGAACTCTTCGTTCTAGACTTGTTCACATTCTACTAAGGTATCTCTAGTTTGTAGACACTTCTACGACTAATACCTTTTCACTATTTATAGAGAACTCATAACCTTTAGACGTCATGTTAGGACACCATCTGCATAATGACTTGTGCATCTTTCACCTAGTTTATTCAACCATTAAACACATTAGTAACCTTTGACTATTTTGTCACTTTCAAAACCTCACAATGAATTTTCCCAACATAGCATTCCCAATTTTCCACCTCATATCTTTCAGCATGTATTGATTCTCTTATACAATCTTCAATCTCCAAACTTGCCGTTAGAAGATCTTCAAGAGGATCAATTAGCTGTTTGAAATGATGTACACGATCACCGTGAGATCTATTCTCTTATATAATTAAATTTTTTAGTAACATTGAGGTTCCCTAAATAGGGTTGGTCTTACTTGGTAATAATCCATTCCTCTGAATTTGGTAATAAACCAAATCATTTATCTCCAATCTTCTTTCCATAATTTCAGTCCCTGAAGTTAGCTGTTATATCCTTTTTATCATATAAGATTAGTCAAAGGAATATTTGGGTCTTCTTATCCAAAATAATAAAGACGTTATAAGCGTGTTCTTTGCAGTTGATATGGTCGTTGCCGATATCAACAATCTGTTAGTATATCCAAGATGCTTGCTGGTATTCGACTTACGAATTGCTATCCATTGGTCATCCTTAGTATCTCAATGATCCAAGACTATATAAACCATCGACCTATCCATGGTACCTCCAAGCTTTACCGAACTCCTTGTTCTAGGCATGTTCACCTCAGGTCCATCTAGCTTGTAGTCATCAAGGTTCCAATAACTTGTTCACCTTGATAGAGAACTCCTAACATTTAGACAGTCCTTTTAGAAAATCATATGCATATTGACTTGTGCATCTCTCACCTGGTCTTGCTCAATCAATACACACATTAGTAGACTTTGATTATCTTGTCATCTTCCAAACATCATAAAGGCTTTCCCAATAATTTTAACTCAAGCGTGAATCAATATCCAAAACGATGTCATTTTGTCCTTGAACCACATCCTTGATTGAATTATCCTTCATCTTCGCTCTCTTCTCCTTGGTGTCATCATTGGCGAGAGCGTGTGTTGAAAAGATAATGACGACTAGTCGACATAATCCAAATTTAGTGGAAATTCGGCTCAAATCAATAAAGAAGGAAATAACCACTGTATTTTCATTTCAAATATATATTCATGTTTATCCCTAGAGATGTACTCTATCTTGTTCTTCTTTTTCATGTGTGTGATTACAAAGAAAACATGGTATCAAAGCCAGGTTCGAGCGTGGTGCCTGTGCTATCAAAGTCTCTATTTACCGCCTCATTCTACTTTTGATTTAGATAAGCTCTTGATCATCTCATTTATTCTTGTTATAATGGCCAGTTCTTCGGTCTCCACTAATGTTGGTCTATCCAGCTCAAATGAGATGAGCAATAAATTGACATCCTTTCTTTTTAATGGAAGAAACTATCTTCCTTGGTCTCGAGCAGTTGTAATTGCCCTTGGAGGACGATCCTAGTTAGGCCATGCCAATGGTTCGATCAAAGCCCCATCATCCACCGATCCTAAATATGCTGAATGGAAATCTATTGATAACTTGGTCATGTCGTGGATCTTCAACTCCATGGATCCTCAGATTTACGAAATTTTTGCTTACTTTGAAACAGCAGAATCTTTGTGGAAGTCTCTTAAAGACATATATGGTTATGAAGATATTGCCTCTCGAATTTTTGAGTTACAACAGGAAATTGCTCATGCCGAGCAAGCTTCCAATCAACCATTTACCAAGCATCTGGGAATTCTCAAAAAGAAGTGGGATGAACTTCGTCAGTATCGTCCCGCTGCTAATTCTGTGAACATATACTCTGAAAGGGAAGAGCAAGATTGGGTTTTTCAATTATTGGCATGCATTCGACCTGAATATGAGGATGTCAAAAGACAAATCCTTATGAGCTCCACTCTTCCATGTTTCACTCATGTTTGCACCATTATCCAACGTGAAGAAACTCGACGTCGTGTTATGAATCCAGGCTTAAAGTAAGGGGGAGAGACAGTGGAGAGTTCGGCTAATATTATTAATTTCAATCCCATCACCAAAGTACTTCAAGTAACGGTAGCAATAAATCTAATGGTGTGAAAGGAAAAGGCAGGGGTCGAAATTCCTAGCTTCACTGCACTCATTACAACAAAGATGGTCACACTCAGGAATGCTGTTGGGAGTTACATCCGCATTTGAGGCAAAATAAAGACAAGGCTCTTGCAACTAAAAGCGGTACTCCTAATTTCACCTTGATATTCAAGCTTCTCTTGGCCAAATTGCCTTGTAACTCCAACACCTCATGATGAGCAGCAACGTCACTCCATCGAGTTCTAACTCGAAAAATATTGCTCACAACTCTATTGATGCTTTTGCCCTATCTACATCTTCAAAAAATTATTCTATTGTTGATTCTAGAGCAACTGATCATATTTGATGCACGTCTCAATGGATTAAAAATCTATGTGACGCATCTAATTACATGTCTATTACTATTACTAATGGAGAGCATGTTCTTGTTCAAGAAACTAGAACAGTGGAATTTCTTTCCACCAAATCCCATGTTTTATTTGTTCCAGCTTTATCATCTAATTTGCTGTATGTTAGTAAAATTACCAGAGATTTGAATTGCAATGTTGTCTTTTCCCATGACAAGGTAATCTTTCAAGATAGTTTAACAGGAAAGAAGATTGGTGAAGGTCGATTCCAGCAAGGGTTGTGCATGCTTGATTTACCAAGTGCATGTTTGATTGCCAAGAACAATAAGGACACAGAGGCTCATCTCTAGCATTGGCGTATAGGGCATCCATCAGATAGTGTGCTAAATATTATTGATTCTACCTTTACTCTTGATACTAGTTCTTGTGAGATTTGTCGTTATGCTAAACAACACAGATTTCCTTTCTCCTCTAAAACCGGTTCGTCTTCAGAATTATTTGAATTAATTTATTCAGATGTTTGGGGGGCTGCTCCTGTTGACTCCCTTGATGGATTTAAATTTTTTGTTATGTTTATTGATGATAAATCTCACTGCACTTGGTTATACTTACTTGCTTCTAAAAGTGATGTGCTTCGTGTATTCCAAGAATTCACGAAAATGATTAGTATATGGTATGGTGCTAAAATTAAAATACTGCGGATCAATAATGGGACTGAGTATACAAATCACCTTTTTGAATCTTACCTTAAGTGTTTGGGGATTATTCATCAATTTTCATGTGCTAAAACTCCTCAACGGAATGGAGTTGCAAAATAGAAAAATCGTCACCTTCTTGAGGTAACTCGTTCTCCCCTACTTCATGGGAATTTGTCCACGCGTTACTGGTCAGATGTTGTCCTAACTAACTGTTATCTCATCAATCGTCTACCAAGCAAGGTGTTAAAATACAAATCCCCAATGAAAAACATTCTTGATAGATCTGTTAACCTTTCTCATCTTTGTGTGTTTGGAAGCACATGCTTCGTTCATTCATCATCTGGAAACAAATTTGATCCTCGTGTTAGAAAATGAGTTTTCTTGGGATATTACTCTGTGAAGAAAGGATACAAATATTTTGATCCCATCATTAAAAAATTATTTATATCTCAGGATGCTACTTTTCATGAGACTACATGTTTTTTTCCCAAGGATCAAATTCAGGTGGTGATTGATACTGCCAACTAAGATTATAGTGGCTAAGACATTGAGTTTGCTCGAGTTCAAGTGGTTCCAACAACAGATGACCTTGTGATTAATGAGAATTAGACCAAGAAAGGGGATGGAGGGAGCAAGCATGATCATACACTCACTATTCCTTCAATCCCTATGGAATCTACGACCACTGTCCCCGGAGTGGTTCCAGTTCGTCACGTCGGTCAACTAGAATTTCTCAACCATCAACTTTGCTTCGTAACTTCTCAAAATATCATTCATATACTCTTTATCCCATACAAGCATCAATATGATATGAAAATATTTCACCTGAGTTAAGTGTTTCTTTGACTGCTATTGACAAGGACAAAGAACCAACAAGCTTTCTTGAGGCACAAAGGTTAACTGTATGGAAGAAATCCATGGACGAGGAACTACATGCTCTAGAAAAAAAATCACACTCGGGATATTATTCCATCGCAACCTGACAAGCAACCTGGTGGTTGTCAGTGGATCTACAAGATCAAATACAAAAGTGATGGATCTATTGAGAGGCACAAAGCAAGACTTATGGAAAAAGGTTATACTCAAATGTATGGGGTGGATTACAAAGAAACATTTGCTCTTGTAGTGAAGATGAACACGGTCAGAGTTATCACGTCAGTTGCAGTCAATTACGGATGGTCACTTTTTCGAATGGATGTTAAGAACGCCTTCTTACAAGGCGGCCTTGAAGAAGAAGTGTACATGGACCTTCTCCCAAGACATTCCTTGGAAAGACAGGGATTTGTGTGCATATTAAATAAAGCAATTTATGGTCTTAAGTAATCTCCACGAGCTTGGTATGGCAAGCTTAGTACTGCTCTTGTGAATATTGGCTTCAAAACTGGTGAGTTAGATCACTCTCTCTTTGTTAAGAAGAACTCTAAAGGAACTGTGGTCGTTTTGGTATAGTTGATGATACTGGCGATAATCTTCAAGAGATTGAAATTCTCAAAAAGTACTTGAATGAAAATTTTGACATCAAAGACTTGGGGAGGTTACGTTACAAGTATTGGAATTGAAATTGCTAGTTTAAGCAAAGGATTATTTCTCTCCCAGAGAAAGTATGCATTAGACTTGTTGAAGGAAACTGGGAAATTGGCCATTAAACATGCATAATCACCTATGGATTATGGCAGTAAGTTTTCCACCAACACCACTCCTCTCAAAGACAATGGAATGTTCCAAAGATTGGTGGGTCGGTTGATTTAGTTGACTATCACAAGACCCGACATCTCATATGCCATTAGTTATATTAGTCAATTCAAGCATAATCCTACTGAAGGTCACACGGAGTTGGTCGACTGTATATTGCGATATCTATAGTCATGCCCTAGATGTGGCATTCTTATGAAGAATCATGATCGCACAAAGATTGAAGGTTATGCATATGTAGATTGGGCTAGAAATACCACGGATAGAAGATCAACGACAGGGTTCTGCACCTTTCTAGGAGGAAACCAGGTCACTTGGAAGAGCAAAAAGCAAAGCATTGTAGCTAGATGAGCCATGGCTTCAACCACGTGTGAATTAGTATGGCTTCGTTTATTATTGCAGGATTTGGGTCTAAATAAACTTCAAACTCCTACGAAATTATTTTGCGATAATCAAGCAACAATTCATATTGCTTCAAATCCAGTGTTTCATGAAAGGACCAAGCACATAGAGGTAGACTGTCACTATATCTGTGAGAAAGTTCAAGACAAGACAATTGAGACTTCATACATCAGAAGTGAAGATCATTTGGCTGACATTTTTACTAAGGCGCTTTCCACCAAAGTTTTCTAACTTGTGATGACCATGCTGACCTCCGATGACATCTTCGCCCTAGCTTGGAGGGGGAGTGTTGAAAAGATAACGACGACTAGTCAGCAGAATCCAAATTTAGTAGGAAATTTGGCTCAAATCAATAAAGAAGGAAATAACAATTATATTTTCCTTTCAAATAGATATTCATGTTTATCCCCAGAGATGTACTCTATCTTATTTAAAGATAATGAAATCCCCCAAGGTGATACGACGATTTGAGGGTTTCTCATTGTGGACGTAGGCTTCCAAGGGTTCTCTCCTTGGTCGAATGAACCACGTTAAATCTTGTTCTCTTTTTTCGTGTGTGTGATTACAAAGAAAACATGGATGAAACGTGTGAGAGAATGACACCAGAGCTCGAGCTGGTCGTCCTTACCACAAACTATCCAGGGAATGAACAGCTTTTGACAGGTGTTGTAGATGAACAACTTCTAGAGAAAGGTTTATGTTTTGATATAGATTATGAACGAGTTCTAGAGAGGGCTTACATTGATTTTAGTCTCTGTTGAGAAGGACACGAGTGTTATAGTTTGTGTTTAGGTGTGTGATAGTGTGATCTATCCGCTTGGGTATAAGCAACACCAGCTTCAGAAAGAAGTGCTTGCATTTAAGCGGCACATTCTACTGTAACTATTCGGAAGAACTTGTAGTGGAATCCAACCAATAGATTGTTAGTATGAGAGAGTGGACGCAGGCTTACACCAAGCCGAACCACTATAAAATTATGCGTGCATCGTTCTCTATCTCTCCACTCATATTTGTAACTATATGATAGAACCGCATTGTGCTTGATATTATCACATGTCACCGCTTATATAAACTTGTTTATGTTATTCCGCTTATATCCAACTTGAAGTTTATAATTACACAAAAGTTAGTCAAGTTTCTTAAAATCACCTCTTCACTTTCTCTATGTGATATTGTCAGCCACTATTAGTTATACTTCTGAAATTGTCTTATCTTCTCTCTATGTTAATGAGCTAATTATTGTTCATTTGTGTTTCACCTCTATTGAGAGTTGTTGCTAATTGTAATATGTGATATGAGGAGTGTACAAGTTTGGTAGCAGTGCTTGAGATTTAATAGTGTGATCTATTAACTTCGGGTAGCAGCAGCTCGTGCTACGTTGTAACTACTCAAGAGAATACTGGTGGATTCCAGACTTGTTAGGGGTTGTTAGTCTGGGAGAGTGAACGTAGGCTTGGTCTTATAGTCTGTGCTGATTGCCCCTGCCTAGTACAGTTTGCGATTGATGGGAGTTGAACATGTAACCTCCAATTTCTTAGTTGGAAATTGTCTAACACGTCAACCAATTGCAGAAACTCCAAGATGTTGTATAAATAGATTTTAATATGTTCAAATTGTTAGAATGCACGTGTGAGTTGTGTTAGAGAAGTCCCACATCGGAGAATTGATGTGGTGTTAAGCAGTTAATATATCCAAGTTGGCACATAACTCATTGGCTTAAGCTTTTGAGTGAAGGTGGGTCCAACTGGATATGTTGACGGGCTCGAACTTGGGCTCTCTCTTGGTGATCTCCTCGGGTGAAGGTATCGAGCTTCTGCTGCGCGCTCCCAACAAATGGTATCGGAGCCGATGGTTGATTGGTGGCCCACTCCCAATATGTATCGATGTTTGGTGAATATCTCGAGGAAGAAATCTGGTGACCAACGCGGTTTTCGGGTCGGGGCCCGGCCCGATGGGCGTTGATGGAGATTCAAGTTGAGATATGTTGGTGCAAAAGGATACTTGGATTAAGGGGGAGCAAACCTAACACTAGAGCTCACACGTGAGGGGGAGATTGTTAGGATGCACGTGTGAGTTGTGTTAGAGAAGTCCCACATCGAAGAATTGATGTGGTGTTGAGCAGTTAATATATCCAAGTTGACCCATAACTCATTGGCTTAAGCTTTTGAGTGAAGGTGGATCCAACTGGATATGTTGACGGGCTCGGACTTGGGCTCTCTCTTGGTGATCTCCCCGGGTGAAGGTATTGGGCTTCTGCTGCGCGCTCCCAACACAAATAAGGTGTACCCTGGTGATATTGGAGTAAATCCAATTCTAGTTATGGTATCACAGGATACTATAAGTGAGAGGATCTTGGTTTTTCTTGCATGAGTTCGGAATTGCGTATTATCCTGTGTCATATTCCAGCGAGGAAGGAAAAACACATCTAAATAAAAAACCATTTTACTAACTCAATTACAAGATAACTGCTCAAGTCGTAAGTCAATGTATTTTGAAGATAAGTTGCTTCGAGCTTACCTTATACCATTGCGCGGCTGCTGCTGCTGCTGCTGCTGCTGCTGCTGCTCTCCTTTTATCTTACGAGATTATACTATCTACCCGGTGAATGCACCTAAACACATCTAGATACGACTGGTTCAGAAGAATTTAAGGTGCATGCACCGAATAGATACAACAATCCCTTTTATTTCTTCTTTGAAGGATGCCTCGAGCATCGTACTAGATCTGATCCAGACCCAATTCCAGACGGACACTGTAGAAGACGAGGAAAACTGACGATTTTAGGCTGAGGTTTGAGAGAGGGAACGAGGAAGTAATCGCCCGTATATGTATGAGGCAAAACTACCCTGCTGAGTGCTAACCGGGTTGTCAAGGAAACAAACGTGGTTTCCATCGACTTCGTCAATGAGAAAAAACAAATGTTAACGATTGGTATCCCATGGAAGTTACCGTCGTTTTTTCTTGGTGGAACTTATTTAAAAGCCACCGAACGACAGCTTGGAAGTTAGCTAAAAAAAAACAACCTTAAAGGAAGACTTCTATTTGTCTAAGTCGTTGCAGCCGGCCATACGCAACTTTCCTACCAACTCTTTGGCAAAATATTGGTGGACGTCAATTTGCTCCAGCTAGGGCAAGCAGTCCTGTTCCTTGCCAACTCCGCAGCATGTTACGTTTATTTGGCTCTATCTCATCGATATAGAACAATCTCCGAGTCTTCAGCATGGTGATGAACATACCAAAAGGAACCAAGTTCGAAATTTCTAGTTGTCTTAATTCTGAAAACTTGTGTCCAAACCCACCTAATTTTCTCTCTGCCTATGACTTGTCGTAAAGGATGTAGGAGTGTAGATTATTATGTTGTGTGTATTGCTTCTTCTTCTTTTCTTTCTAAACCTACATATTTTCTAGAGACAGCACGTCATAGAAGAGAAAGCTACAGCTGAGGGACGGGGCTCAAGCATTTCGTGATTATCAGATTGGAAAGAACTTTTGGCATATTTTGATGGTTAGCGAGAGAATATGCCGTCAGAATATACCGGATCCAATGATAATTATTCCAATAATAATCTCGCGACAGTGATTAACGTGATAATTTAAGACCATAGCTCCCACATCGAGATAATGACTTTTACAACATGATACGTAATGCCATTGACAAGTAATGCCACTTGCCTCATATTCTGAACCCTAAATGTGCTAAACCAGCATCATGGTGAAGTAGTTGAGCGGCGTGCGTATTTGTTTTCGAGAGACCAGCCAATTCTTCGCCATCTTTGAGCGTACGATTTGGACAGAAAGTCAAAAGATCCTTGGCCTTCGATTCTTCGGATGCCTGGACTAACTACCGGACGAACCTTTTGCTGAGTCTATCCAAATATATCAGATCTGTTTTCCTGTGATGTTACATCTGGATCGGTTTAGGAAAATTTACCCAAAAACCAAACAAATCCTCCACTGCACCAGCTCCAGGAGCGCCACCATTGCTCCCGAAGGCCCTGGAAATATTCGAACTCAGAATATCATGTAAGATTTTGTGGGAACCCTGTCAATCCTAATAAAACCTTAAACTATTAAATGAAAACGTGATTTGATATTCAATCATTTTAACAAGGTGGTTAAAGAGGTAGTTGTACTTTGGAGAAACGGTCCAAGAAACACCTAAGCATACGAGCCTTGTTGGAGATGTCAACAGTCTGATTGACAAAATAGACCTGAAAGTAGGCGAATAGTTCCTTGAAGTGCATGATATCGTGCAAAATGACAGTCTTTTTAAATGTGTTTGGGGCGCATTGAAACTATCGTTACGTGCTATTTGAATGGCACTCTCCTGTCGCACTAGACGATTGTCCGACGCTGCAAGCAAAAAATTATTCAAAAAATCTTAAATTTGTTGCATTTTTCTCAATTCAGTCATAAACTTTTTAATTTTGTCAATTGAGTCATAAACATTTCGATTTTTGTCAATTGATTCCATCCGGTCAATTTTATTGCTGACATGGATATCAGTAGTCCTACGTGGCACGGTCAGCATTGACTTAGGCAATTTTAATATTATTTTATTTATTTTACTTATTTATTTTCTTTTTTTCTCCTTTTTGGCCGGTCGGCCCTTGGGTGAGGGCTCACGACGCCCCCGACGGCCTTAGCAAGGGGTCACGCCCGCGACCGGTGAGGTTTCGCGGCCCTCGCCCAGGGGCTGACGGGGGTCACCGACCCTCGATTAGTGGTCGGCAAAGGTCACCGGCCACTCCAGCCCTTTGAACCAAGAAAAGAAAAACAAAACGAAAAGCAAAGCAAAGAATAATAAAAATTAAAAAGTATTATTAAAATTTGTGTATGCCAGCACCGGCTGCGCCACATAGGACGGTGGGCGTTCACATCAACAATTTCTGGCTAAAAGTAGCCGGATGGACTCAATTGGCAAAAAGTGAAAATGTTTAGGACTCAATTGGCAAAATTTAAAAATTTAAAACTGAATTTAACAAAAATGCCATAAATTTAAGATTTTTTTGACAAACTTTCCTCGCGTGGCGGCATTCCCATGCCCTAGAGTAGCCTCTGCAACCATTGTAATTCGGGCGTTGTATTGGTAAGATCCCAACATCCTGCTTCTCTATGGGAGCTATGACGGTTTGCTTCTTGATATAATAAAGAGAGTCACCTAAAAAGAAGCACTATCCTATAGTAGTGGAGCAACGATCAGTATCACCTGGCCAATTTGCCATACTATGATTAGTCATATGGTGGATTCATGAATTAATCCACAATATGGACAGCATAGCAATCAGTAAAGAAAGAACTTATCTTGGACGACTCGGAAAATCATGAGAAAAGAAGTATCTTGTGCTCACGTAATTTAACACGATGAGACATGTGAATGCGTCCCGAACGTCTGTACTTTTGTACTTAATGCCATACCTAAGGAAATAACATAACTGGGCACAAGAATTAGACTTCGTACTTTTATTAGTTAGAATAAGATGTACAACATAAACACCGTTAAAGACTCTTAGAAGATATACTTGAAAACACTTCATAATCGCTCCTAAGGAGAAATGGTACTTCTGGATTCAAACTATTCTCCAAAGTGAATTTAGATTTCTCCTATAAAATAATAACAGTATGATAATATTGGAGGAATAATTATCAAATCACTCTTAAATCATAAACTTTTCAATTTTTTCAATGTAGTCCGAAACCTTCACGCGAAGTAGTCCTTCCGGCCAATTGCTATCAAAATTTACTGATATGCCATCTAGTCATCGCGAGCCGTCCTACACGGCACACGTTTACTCGAATCGACATCCTACGTAGATCGACACGTCAGCAATTTGTGGCATACAATTGATCGAAAAAAGTACATTTATAACTAAATTGACAAAATTGAGAGGTTTAGTATTGAAAATCGACATCCGTACAATATGATTGGAACTGAATGGGTAATTTTTTTAATATTGGGCACGACCCTTCACGAAATTTGAGGGAAAAGACCAATTATAGGGAGAAAATTGAAATATGACATGGCACGATATGCTTAACCGATACATTAAGACGAACTAACATGCTTTAATGAAAGATTTTATTGTTCCATAAAAGGAAATTCTTTAGCTTGTAAAGAAAAAACTATGATTTTTACGATAGTCCAAATTCAAATGAATTATAATAACGGTCAAGTTAACACGAAACCTCACTCAACATATTTAAGTACACTTTGATAATATTTTACAGGGGTGGGCCTACTGTTTATAAATTGAACATGTGGAACGAGCGAGGTGCTCAAGAGATTCTGTCAAAAGATTCCAGATCCTCACGTTGAAAGCCATCGATGTTGATATGCTGGTCACGGGTATAACTAAAGTCCGCCTAAAGCTAGTACAATATTTTTTAGAATAAGTGGACATTAAATTCTGATTTGCTTGGGGAAATTTCGTGGCAAATGGAACGACCTGAATTCTGATTTGTTTGGTCAACTCAAGTTGGGTCAGATTGATTTTCGCAGACAGCGATTTCCTTGAATCTGAATTTGTCACCTTCTCCCAAATTTAGTATATTCTCCGGTAATTGGCTGAGACTTGAAAATAAATTGAAAAATATTTTTCGTCATTTGGTAAGAAAAATATCATTTGATTTTCTGCATCGTTGATTGGTAGAAAATTGCTGACGTGGACCCAGCTGTCCTACGCGACACGCCGACGCTAACATGATAATTCTTGTAATTTTTTTTTTCAAAAAATAGATTTTTAATATTTTTTATTTTTGAATTTTTGAATTATTTTTTATTTTCACTTTTCACTTTTCTTTCTTTCTCTATCGGTCACTGTCGACCTGCCACAGGCGAGCAATGAGCTCGCCCGTAATGGAGCCTCGCCGGATCTAGTAAGGCTCGAGCTCGCCAGCCTCCCTCAAGGCTAGCGAGGCTCAGCCACGGGCGAGCTCGACCTCGCCTGTGGTCCGCGACTAGCAGAGAAAGAAAAAATAGATGAAAAGGAAAAAATAAAAAATTAATTGTTAAAAATTATTTTAAAAAAATCCAAAAGAAAAGGAAAGAAAAGATAAATAAGAGAAAAAGAAAAACAATAAAAAATAATTAAAAAAAAAGGAATGTGAAAGAGTGGAGGGAGGAAAGATGATGGAAAATGTTTGCCTCTTTTCAGAAAGAGGAATTCATTTTCCCACTTTTGAAGGTGTTATGTTTTCCTTAACTTGTTTACTCTTAGTGAACCAAAATCAGAAAAATATTTTCCTGAAAGTTATTTTTCGTGAAACAAACAGAGTTATTATTTTTCGGATTTTTCGGCATTTGGTTCGCAAAAAATAAATAAGTCAAGGAAAATATTTTCCACCCATAGAAAATACACATTCAAAAATAAGGAAAATATTTTCCTCTTTTTGAAAAGAGAAAACTATTTTCTCTCACCTTTCCTCCCTTCACTCTTTCACATTCATTTTCTTTTTTAATTATTTACAAAAAGCTAAAATTTTAAATTTTTTATTTTAAATTTTTTTATTCTTTTCTTTTCTTTCTTCTTATGACGATCGTCGGACGCAGCGACGGTCGGCAACTGGCCACAGGCGAGAACGAGCCTCGCCAACCTCAAGCGAGGCTCCACCTTCCCAGATCTAGCGAGATCAAAGTCACCCAAGGCTAGCGAGCTCGACCTCGTCGTGAGCGAGGCTCCACCTCGCCTTGGCCGGCGACCGGCTGAAGAAGAAGGAAAACGAAAAAGATAAAAATAACTAAAAATTTTACTTTTTAAAAGAAAAGATAAAAGATAAAAGATAAAATAAAAATAAAAATTATTAAAATGAGTGGAAGGAGAAAAATCAAATAAAATTTTTCATACCAAAAGGCGGAAAATCTTTCTAGTCCATTTTCATAATTCTGCTAAACACCGGAAAATATAGTTATTTTCCCAAAAATTATTAGAAAATATTTTTCAGAAGTGCTATATTTTTCGCGAAACAAACGAAACCCAAGTTTCAATGGCATCTAAGAAAATGCATGTGGTAAAAATAAGTACTACTATTAACAGATAGAGAACTCACGAATTGTACAACCATGTCATAAGGTCAAGGTTGCACGTCAGAAGGGAACTCTCCTAACATTGGTTTCAGTGCAATCTGGTGTGATTCGATCAGGTCTAGTGTTGTACTTCTTACGACTTTCTTTCCGACAGCCCCTACCAGAACATTGGATTCTGAAAATTTGACTTCTGCCCAAAGGAAAATTGGATCGATGAACCTAAACAATGGCGTCGTTGAGCGATTCCTCAAAAGGACAAAAAAAGAAAAGAAAAGGGAGAACGACAAGATGTCGTTCGGATTTCCCAACGGCTCGAATGAGACCCAATTAGAACACTCCTAATCGTCAACATAATTTTGTTTATGCAAACGTTAACCACCCAAAATTTGGATTTAGATGCATACGCCTCTAGTTTGGTTAGCTATTACTGGTATTGGGAACCTAGAACCGGAGAACACTTTTCCAAACATGGAAAATGGAACTATAGGTTTTTAACACGATGAATCCACAATATAACAACTTGACCAACATTTGTTTTTATAGTGGAATGGTGGAATGCGAATACTTTTATTACAATTTTTTTTTTTTGACAAAACAAAAAGTGGACCGGTTCCGGTGTAGAATCGAGAATCGGCCCGGAACCGTCCGGTTCGAAAATTGGAACCAGGAGTAAAAGGTGTGTCGGGAACCGATCCATCCTGAAACAATCACTCCTAGCGCGTCCGTTGAACATTTGGAATGAGTAAGATGGTCAATAGATTCCGTTAAAGATTTCAGATCCTTGCGTCGAAGAGAACTTGACGTTGATGTGCTTTTGATTTTCTCTTTGGGTATACGTTTTGCTGGTTACGGGTATAATTATTAAGTCCGCCTAATTTAGAAAAATAAATATATTTAAACGACAACGACGGCTAGTGGACTGGACTCATGCTCTGATTTGCTTGGGGAATTTCGGGCAAAAGGGCACGACGTGCCCATATAGATACCGCCAGGCATCCAGTGGTTGAGGTCTTGATACTCCTTTTAATTTAGATCATATTAAACATTATTCCGTTGAATTTGTCTGTCTTTCTAAAATTACATTTCGGATTTTACGTGAGGCCCATAAATGAAAATCATATATTATTGTTTGATTAATGTTTGCCAAGTGTGAATATCCAGATAGAGGAATCTCTCTGTCTCTCTCATACTATATTTCCCTCCTCTTTCTTGTTCTTGAATTTTCCACTAGGGTTGACCAAAAAAAAAAAATTCCACTAGGGATTCGGTCCATCCAGTCAATTTTGACCGAAAATCACTGACATGAACATCGACCGTCCTACTTGGTGCGGCCGGTGCTAGCGTGGACAATTTTTAATAATATGTTGATAGTTTTTTTTTTTTCCTTTTCTTTCTCTCTTTTTTTTTCTCTTCCTTCTTCCTCCAATCGGCTACCGCAAAATATGTCCTTGACTAGTATTTCGACTAAGGGTCGACCTTGAGAGATTATTACTTTTTACTTTTATTTAATGAAAATATTGCCATTCACAAGCTTTCACTTTTATTTTAACTTTCAGAAAATGAATTTATTGATGTCCAAAATTTGCATATAATTCTTTATAAAATGTGAATACTATATTAAATTTTGAGGGAAAAATAAGAAAGAAATCTATTTCCAAAGCAAATAGGTCGATCAACGCTAAAAAAAATGGGTTTCAGAAATAGATTTTTCTATTTCTAATTATGGATGAGTTTTTGAGCCAAAAAATGCGTTTGATAACAACATAAATTTCTGATCCTAGAACAGAAGTTCGTTTGACAATAGTTGAAAATTTTTACTTCTAAAATAGAAGTAGGCGGCGGTGGCAGCTTAGAACAGAAATTCTATTTCTATTTCTCCTAAAAACTAAATTTTTTTTATTTTTCAAAGTTGTTCCAAATCTATTTCTGGAACAACTTTTTGTTCCAAAAATAGAAAAATAGAATTACGTTACCAAACGAGTTTCTGTTCCAAACTTGTTCCAAAAATAGGTTTGGAACATAAATTTTATTTTTGAATGATTTTCATGCACCCTTAAACAATCAAAAGAATCTTCTCTTGGGAGGGAAAGAACAAATATTCCTCTGCAAGACGTCAAATCCGCAATCAGTGCGTTACAAGGAGAAAGTGTTAAGATTTCTAGTTAATAAACAAATGTCAATGTCAAAATTTTTCGGTTGGGTTGTCTTGTCAAAGCATGAAAAATAAATAACTGCATCTAGAAGCAAATTCGTCTACATGTGATGGACCTTTGCTCGTCGTGCCCCATGATATTTGAATGATTAACTAGTCTGGTAATGGGTTCAAGCACTCCACATGAAGCATTTTCATTTTTCTGACAACCGATTAAGTTCAGATTTTTGACCTATAACCCGTACTAGTAGTGAAATTTCAACATGTGACTTTCAATTTCCCTTCCTACAAAACTGGATTTGATGTGAAGTGCTTGAACCCATTACAAAATTTGGTTTAATATAGAAGTTTTTTAGCAATATGGGTAAGATCAAGTACAGATTGGGTCACTGGATTTGCATCATCTAAAAATGAGTTAAAACGGGTTAAATGGGTCAATTTGAATCGGATCATTTTCGATCCGACCCACCCATTTGACATGCCTTCACGTTGCAAATCACTTCTACTTTGGGGAGATTACATTTTGCCCCCTAGAATTTTATTACATTGCTACAAATTACTAAAAGATGTTTAAAAAAAGTTTTGCAAAATAAGCGCTCATCTTTTGAAGTAGGTTGCAATCTTTCCCTTATACTGACATAGATGGGATTCGTACAAAAATAACATTGTTTTCTCATTGTACAATTATTACAGGGGTAGATTGTAACAAATTTCAAAAGATCAGGGGGCATATTGAAATCTTTTTTGAAACATCATGGGACAATAAGTTACTGCATAGACAACTAACGAATTGTACAGACATGTCGTAATCCCAAGGTCGCTTGTCCAAAGGGAACTTCCCTCACATTGAGTTTAGTCGAATCTAGGTTTGATTCCATCAGATCCAGTTTTGTACTACTTACGAGTTTCTTTCCGGCAGCCCCTACCCGAATATTCGATTCCGGAAACTTGA
The DNA here is from genome assembly GCA_029784005.1 of Lenwebbia sp. NSW1173648. Lineage (NCBI taxonomy): Eukaryota > Viridiplantae > Streptophyta > Magnoliopsida > Myrtales > Myrtaceae > Lenwebbia > Lenwebbia sp. NSW1173648. Next base: position 22,537,954 of record JARCGZ010000009.1, on the reverse strand, counting down.
CTTCTGCCCAATTAGGATCCTCCAAATCGTCAACATGATTTTATTTATGGAAAGTTTAACAACCCAAATTTTTAGATTTATATGCGTAACGTCTCTGGTTTAGTTAGCCATAGACTTCGAGGCAACTTTGGCCCATGCATAATTTTTTTTTTCCATCGCACGTCCCGTTCTACGTCATTTCGCATGCAATATTCGAGGGGCTGTGATGCAAGAACAGCAACGTAAAGGATTTGCAGATCCCCTAGTCCTACGTAAGGCCCCGTTCGCTAGCAACTCGCAATATTTCTCGGCAAATGCCGGGTTGCGTTTCACGCTTGAAGATCCTGATGGTTATTTGATTTCGACTCACTGACGAATGAGCACGTTTCACATATACAAGAATAAACAGCTTATCAGTCTCTCCAGGATGGTATGTGGTTTGCAGAAAACTAGGGAGGAAATTCCTAGTTATTGCATTACAATGTCCTGATCAGTAAAGAAAAATCTTAAACAAAGACCTGGAAGTCCCTGAATAACCTCTAAAAAATTATAACGGGGCCTTGTCCGACATCAGTAACCAATGCTACATAAGACAATTCCGTCGAGTGCTGATAGGCAGCCAGCAAATGCACTTCACTCTCTAAATAAAAATGGAATGCTTGATAGGATCTCGTCCAAATATCCTGTTTCTGTTCTCATTCCTCATTGGAATACAAGCACTTATTTCACAAATTCTCTCTCCCTCCTCTCTAGGGGCAGCAGCACCCTGTCGTCCTGATCAGAAGTCTGACCTGCTTCAGTTCAGGAACACTATGATGCCGAATAACTCGACATCCTTCTTTTGTCAAATGGGTGGCATTTGGCTCAGTAGCCCAAAGATGATTTCCTGGAAGGCTGACGCGGATTGCTGCTCATGGGACGGAGTCATGTGCGATCAGATGACAGGTCATGTGATTCGTCTTGAACTTGGCTGCTACCCCCCGTACCCGACCTGCTACTCCTCTGCAGGGTCTTCAAACAGCACTGAACTATCTACATCGGGTCCGCTCACTCTTTCTTCTCCTCACAGAGCAGAAAGGCCATCAGGGCTGAATTCGAACGTGCTGCTTCAAAATTTGACCAACTTAAGAGTCCTCATTCTAGATGGGTTAAACATGTCTGGCATTGACGTGAGTCGCTTAATGAATCTCTCTCCATCTCTGGAAGTCCTCAGCCTCGGTTCCTGTAAACTCCGCGGCATGTTAGCAGCAAACGTTTTCCTTTTGCCAAAGCTGACATGTCTCAATTTATCAGGCAACAAGGAGCTTGCGGGTAACTTACCCAATTCAACTTGGAATAGCTCTTTGAAGGTTTTAGACTTGTCCTCCTCTGGCTTCTCTGGAGTATTACCAGAGTCCATGGGCGACCTGCATTCTCTGGAGATACTCAGGCTACACCAGTGCAATTTCACTGGCTCTATTCCATCGTCACTCGGTAACCTAACACGACTCACCAGATTGAAACTCTCATTCAATAAGCTTAGTGGTCAGGTTCCTCCAACTCTGTCAAACCTTGATCGGCTCACTCTGCTCGATCTTTCCTCCAACAATTTCATAGGTCCAATACCCGATGTCTTCGATAACAAGACACAACTTCAATTACTGCTTGTCTCACATAACCACTTCACCGACCCCATTCCTCCGAGCACAAAAAATCTTTCCAATCTAGCCCGACTCGACATTTCAAATAACCTCATTTGGGGGTCTATACCATCAGCACTGTTCTCTCTTCCATCCTTGACGAGCCTAGACCTCAGTAACAATGGGCTCAGTGGTCACATCGACGAGTTCCTTGCTGCACCGTCGTTAGACCATGTTGACCTGAGTGGTAATCAGTTGCGTGGCCCAATCCCGAGCTCGATTTTTCAGCTTGGGAACCTCACTTACTTGAGTATCTCAGCAAATAACCTGACCAGTGTTTTAGACCTAGGATTGCTCTCGAGACTCAAAAGTCTAATAGATCTCGATCTTTCAGACAACATTTTGTCCCTGAGCAATAGCAAAACTGTCGATCATGTCTTGCCAAACCTTTCAAAAGTCAGTCTTTCTGGGTGCAACATTACTGCAATCCCTGCATTCTTGAGAAATTCAACCAGCGTGGAGTGGATAGACCTGTCTCGCAACATAATCCACGGCAATATCCCACCATGGATGTGGGATGTTGGGATTGGGTCATTGTCTTATCTCAATATCTCTCACAACTTCCTCACTAGCTTCAAGCAAGTTCCATGGGAAAATCTTATATTCCTCGACCTGCATGCGAACTTGATCAAAGGGCCGTTTCTACCTCCATCACTCCCGAATTCGGTTCTCATCTTCTCGCTGGCTGGCAATCAAGTGACTGGCTACATCCCTGGCTCTATTTGTGAAATGAAGGGCCTACAAATTCTGGACCTCTCTCGTAACAATTTCATTGGAACAATACCTCAATGTCTAGGGAACATCATCGACAGCCTTTTAGTGTTGGATCTGCAAGGAAATGAACTTTCCGGCACAATCTCACTCACATTCGGCGAAGATGCTTCCCTGAAAAGTCTTCACCTCAATGAAAACAAATTCGAAGGCCTGTTGCCGCGCTCTGTAATCAATTGCAAGCAACTTGAAGTGCTGGATCTCGGTGATAACAACTTGAACGACACTTTCCCAAAATGGTTGGAAACACTTCCTAGTCTGCGGGTCTTGGTCTTGCGATCAAACAGACTTCACGGTTCCCTAGGCAAACCCGGAACTGAATTTCCCTTTCCGCAGTTGCGCATTCTCGACCTTTCCTCCAATGAGCTCACTGGTCCTTTGCCCAGCACCTACTTTGTAAACCTGAAAGCAATGATGCCAACTGATCACGATGGATCGGAGTTGCAATACATGGACCAAGGTTACTACCAGGATTCCATGAATTCGACAATGAAAGGACTCGACATGTATCTCCCTAAAATCCTAGTGATCCTGACGACTATTAATCTATCAAGCAACAAGTTCCAAGGAATGATTCCGGATGTAATAGGAGAGCTAGGATTACTCAAGGGGCTCAACCTTTCTCATAATAATCTCGAAGGCCATATACCATCATCCTTGGGCAACCTTTCCAAGCTTGAATGGTTAGATCTTTCTTCAAATGAGCTTAGCGAGACGATACCAACAGAACTGGCAAATCTCACGTCTCTGGAGGTCCTAAATGTCTCATCCAATCAACTTACAGGACCGATTCCTCAAGGGAACCAATTCAACACTTTTCAAGCCGAATCCTACCGTGGGAATCCAGGATTGTGCGGGTTTCCATTGTCCCAACCTTGTACTAATTCCAGGGTGCCAGGGGAGTTTCCTATCCTGCCTGAAGGCCAGGTTCATTCGTTCTTCGCAGATTTTGTCGAACCAGAGGCCGTGGAAATAGGGTTAGTATGTGGCATAGTGCTCGGACTAGTCATGAGTAACTTGCGATATCTTAGATCTTTTGGGCGACCAAAGAGGGAAGTCAGGAAGATTGCTAGGAAACATATTTCTCCAATGGGGCCTTGAAACTTCACGACATAATAACCACGGTAGCTTGTTGGTGTTGATGTATAAGAAAGATAAAAAGTGTAAAAGCAGTGTTGCTCAATCGCGTGAATCGTTCATGCGAATCGTGAATCTTAGGACTTTGTAAAAAGTTTGTGGAATAACTCCAAAAAATAGTGTTCCGTAGAAAAGAAGAAGTATTATATGTTGCAAAGACACATGGAAAAGATGATAATAGTAAACCCATACAATCCGTGACTATGAGCCTCCGCTGCCGCCGTGTCCGCCAGAAAAATCAACACCGGCGACTCGGTCGCAAGCCAAAGAGCGACGTGAGAGACGCAAATGGGTGTCGTTGTACGCGTAATTCGTTGGGCTGTTCCACAAATCGTAAGCGACGTAAGCCCGTGCTTTATATGTGCAATAAACAGAAATAAACGAAAAATGTTTTGCATAAGTTCAGAGGAAGAAAATCTAAATATTCTGATTAAGAATTTTATGAACGAAAGGGCATCTTTCATTTGATTTGACATATTTCGTTTTTTTTACCTTATGAACTTACATCTTTGCCGATTGAATACAACATGTAAATGCAATTCGTCTCAAGTAAATTTACATAGATTTCGATGGAATTTTTTCATAACATACTTGTTCTTGGAACATTGGGTTATTTAATCTTCGTCAAAATATGAAGTACTTTACGCTTTCAATTGATTTTGATATTAGGAAATCATTTATCTCGAATTGCTGTATTAGTGAAAAGTTCTACTTAGAACTCGACCTGCCAAAACTCACCATCACCGAACCATGTTGGAAAAAATAATGCTAAACGTACGAATCACGATATGCAAATTAACATAAAAAATGATATAGTATATTGTTATCGCTTTTGAATAAGTCCTATTGTTGAAATGTCCACTTTCAGTTTGTCGCATATGAATGTGCTTGTGCAAGTTGCGTGTAGTTGTTGAAGCTTTCCTAAAGGCTCGGCCATGACTAAGGCTGAGATTTGAAGGAGAAGTAGCTCGGCCATGGCTCGATCGAGATCTAAAGAAGGCTCGGCCACAGCTCGGATTTTCTGAAGGTTCGACGGGAAGTTGCTTGTGCAAGTTGCTTGGAGGAGGAGTTGCTGAGCTCGCCGAGCTAGCCGAGATCTCAATGACGAGCTCGACGAGCATGGAGGAGGAGTGTTGAGCTCACCGAGAGAGGGTTCGATGGCTGCGGCATGGCTGTGTCGTGCGGTGGAGGTTGCGACAGAGAGTGGATTTATCGTGCTCCACCTTCTGTTCAGCGAACACGGTGGTACGGTTCATCTTGAAGAAGATCAACAGTAACAAGGGAAGACAAGAAAAAAAAAAAAAGGAAAAAAATGAAGATTTATAAAATTAAGCAAAACAAGGTTGTTTCGTCAAAATTTATTGTCAGATCACCGTCCGTGTCACGTACGACGACCAGCAATGATTGATGTCACGCCAGTAATTTCTAATAGCAATTAATCGAAAGAATTATCTTGAAATTTGCATAAAAATTTAGAATGGCAATGACAAAATTAAAAAATTTATGATCGATTAGGATCCGTACAATAGTTTTAAAGTAATTTTCCCCTCGTCATTGTTGATGTCCTTCCATACTGCTGATTAAATTGTTGAGAAAAGCAAGTGTCCATCAACAAAAATTCCAATTCTTTTCCCCAAAGAGAGGATGACAAAATTGATCAAGAAACATCAAACGGGTAGATCTTGTATGGATCGTATAGGAAAAATATACGGATACCGCAGAATTTACTCTAGGTTAGAAATATATATTCATTTTAGGAAAACGATATAAATTATCTTGGAACTTTGGTTTAATGTATAATGTTATCCCTGGAAGTTTAACTTATGTGATCGTTGAACTATTGGCAAATGTTCAATCTAGTCTCTATAGACTATACCATATCGTCTTTCTGTTAACTCGAACAAACAGAACTCGCTGATATGACTACCAATCTATTAAGTTTGAACGATGGAACAAAAAATAAAGTGGCGCGTGGATTTATCCACATAAGATATTCATTTCAAGTTAGGATAAAATATTTCACGTCATCAAATAATGATGGACATGTTAACGCTCTAATTTTTTTTATTTTTCAAAAATAAATGGATAAATGAGGGACAAGCAAGCGCCTTATTTTTAAAAATGCCGCTCAGCATATAATAATCTGTGTCATCAAAAAGAGTCTACTTTGCCGTTTGAGCAAACATAGTGACTACATTGAACATTTACCAATAATTTTAGTAGGGGTGAGCATGGTCCGGGTGGGTAGGTTTGTCACGTCCTCAGGTCATAAAAGGGTGACGTCACGGGCACGTCATCGACCCATTCGTTTTATCTTTAAAATTAAGCGCACGTGGAACGTTCTACTTCCCTAGATAATCATAAAACAACAGGGATAGAAAAGCAGGAAGTCACAACAACCAACATCAGCAGGCTCAGCAAAAGATTTCTTTCACTAATAGATATTCATTATCCCTAAGGAAGCTACAGAATCTACAAGCCCATCTTCAGGGCTACTCCCTACTGTCGCGACCCAAATCCCCGAATTGGAGATCGTAGCTAATGGATTGCCGGGCCCCTTCTTTTCGAATCGAGCTTCGGCGTGGGCCCTCCCAGGCCCATACCAAATTGCGACGAATTTTTTTTTGATTGATTTATCAATCGGTTTAGACCTTAGTGCGATCGGATGGCATGTGCAATGTGTGCATGCAATTTGAGTCGCCATCGGTCTTTCTTGGAAGGTAGACCGGAAACCTCATCGAGCGGTTGGGAGAGATCGTTCGGTTCTACGGAACCAGAAATTCTGGATTCCGGGACTTGGTTACACCGGTATTCCTACCGACGCCCTTTCAGTACCTAATGTTGAGTGATCATCCTTACTAAGAATTCATGCAAGCCCAATTTTCAGGTGAGGTGAGTTCGAATCTGAGTTTTCATGCAGGTTTGGAAGACTAACAATACCAATCACAGCCAATGAAGTAAATGCGCAATCAAGGAACCAAAATGTTCAAATGAATCACATCAATGCAAGTCAAGGTTTCCCTAGTAAAGCCTTAGCGGCTTAGAAAATGTGTGATTAAGACTTGGGAAGGAGTCTGGGATGGTTGGAGACAATTTGCCCAGAAAGGCGAAATCGTCATTTTTTGTAGGATCGAGGCTCAAAGTACCCAAAATAGGTTAGGCCAGTTGATTGTGGCCATTTCCTTTTTTTTTTTTTTTTGGGATTTTTTTGGAATTTTTTTGAATTTTTCTGAATTTTTCGATTTTTTTAAATTTTTAATTTACTAATTTTTTTGAATTCTTGAATTTAATTAATATTTTATATTTTCAATTTTTCTGATTTTTTTGTTATTTTTTCTATTTTTTTAAAATAATTTTTTAAGGAATTTTCTTGAATTTTCCGTTTTTTTTTAATGATTTTTAATGATTTCTTTTGATTTATTATTATTATTATTATTATTATTATTATTATTATTATTATCCGGACCGGGTCAACAGACCCGGCCCACGCTCGAGACGTCCAACCCTGGCCCTGGTCTAAAACAAAGGCCAACTCTCGGCTTGGCCCATTTTTGTATTTAATTAATTTTGAATCATTTTCAAGAAAAACCCAAATTTTATTCTAAAGCCCAATGTGACTTAAACCTAGACCTGGCCCAATATTCTTTCTATTCTCTCCTCCACTGGGCCCAATCTGAAAATTCAATTGTGATCAGATTTTATTCGTAGGCCCACATTCTAGCCCAACACCACATCAAACCTGATTCGCAAACACAGTGCACCCAATCCGACCTTTCTCATAACCCACTTTTTATTCCTCTTTTTTTTTTTTTTTTACTTTTCCTTTATCCTCTTTTTTTTTTATTTCTTTTTATCATTATTATTATTTTTTGATCTCTGGTTGTTTTCTTCGCAGGTCCTCTTTCTTCCTGGACCACACTGTAAACGCTCCCCATCAACAGTGCCGGCAACCAACTTCAACCGCCTAGACTGACGCCATAACCCGACACCACCGTCGGTCGTCCACGTAGTGGCACCGCCACCGGATCTCTACAGGGACAAACATGACGACACTTCGTCCGTCAACCCGCGACGGTTACCCAAAAAGACCGAGACAAACGACTCCGAGGCAGCTCGTCTCCGGTGATTCCCGATTTCCGCACAACCCCTCTAAAACGTCAAACCAGAGCCAACGACGTCCCCTCGCCGCCACCCAAAAAGATCGGACAACGTCGTAGTCAGGCACCCACAGTCCTCACCGAGCACGCCGGAAAGTAGCAGTATAAACGTGAACAAACCCGATACTAAGCGAGCCGATGACAGCGAAAGCTAGTCCGTTATTTTGAACGAAGCAGGGGCTGACATGACCGAAGCCAAAAACATGAAAAACAAGTCTGAAAGCATTTCGTCGAGCAGTCGGTATACGCATTCAAGAAACGACTTAAATCGCTACATCGAAGACTCTCGGACAAAATCGAAGAGAGCTACCAACTAATATGGACTACTAAGACCCTTAGCATATTCGGGATCTATTCTTTTTGGCTCGGTTTGCTCAAAGATCTAACCGAGCCAAAACAAATAAGACATGTACAGAACACAAAAACAGAGCACTTCAGTGGGGGAGGGGGGAACCAACCTTTTTTCGCGGTACCAGCGACGGCTACGGCTTCAGTGATGATGAGTTCGTCGGCCTGAACCTCCAAGACGCTCACTCAAGCACCAGCGCTGCTCAACACCCTCTCTCACAGTGTCTCAAAGCTCTCGGCTCTCCCTCTCTCGAAAATTTTTGCCCAACCAACCCCTTCCTCTGCTCTCTCTATTTCTTTATAAAGCAGTGACGAGGGAGGGGTGAGTCATCGTCCTCTCCCTCGTACCGGCCATTTTTGTGCGCCTCCCCCTCTGAAAATTCCCGTACGAACGATATTCCTCTGTCTCTTCCAACGGCCATGACAGCTGCCCCTCCTTTTTGTCTTCACCTGCCTCAGAGGACTGGGAACAATCTAGATTCCCCATCAGTCGCTTGGGCCGAAGGAATTCCAGTCCAATTTTGGGATTTTCCCCTCATACGAGCCTTCTTATTTTCTCTTTGTAGGCTTAAGGTCGTGGAATTGTGGAGCTAGGCTTCATGGACTGAAGTGAAAGATTTTAAAATTTTGGGCCATGCACGGGTCTGGGTTAGAAGAATGCATCCGAAAATTAAAGCATCCCGTAAACTTGAGCCCATATTTTTTGCACTTGCTTATTTATTTTTAGGTAGAATGAGAGTATCAATCATGAAATTGGTTTGACTCACATGCAATTGACTCTCTCTCTATGGATCAAATGTCATGACTGACTCGAGATAGATAGATAAATAAAATGAAATAAAAGGAAAACGACTGAAAAATGCTCAATTTTTAGCTCAACTAAGGCATGAAATTCCATGATTTAGAGAAACCATGACCCAAATCGAATTAGTGTGGCCAAAATACAATTAAAATTAAAATAAATTTATTGACTGTTTTTTTTTTTGGATTTTTCTGTTCACATTTAGTATTTTTTCTATTTTTGGGGTATTTTCGAATTAATATATATATAAATCCGAAAATTTTGGAAACATATTTTTTGTTCAAAATTGGTCCCTAAAGCTTGGCCAAGGCTTCCAAAGTTGATTTTTCGATTTTATGAATTTTTTGGTATTTTTTTAATTAATTTTGTAAAAATAACATGATCATAAATCAGGTGTCAACACCTACGACCGTCAAAAAGATACCATGTCAGGACAGGGTTAACTTCATATCTACTCCGAAAGAGGGGTCACGTCACCCTTGTCATCCACATCAACAGATCTCCAAAGTTACGGACCTGAAAGCATTTAACAACGAAGACTGAGATATAAAATCTTTGTGAGTCAACGCCTAAGTCTAACTAGGGCGTTAATTCACTCAAGGCGACCTATACATGCAAGACAACATTGATAGCAGATCAATAGCGTGCGACTCTCGCAACGTTCTAGCTACTACAGAAACAGGCACAACTCAATAATTTATTATCAATCACATGCGAACTTACCTCTCCTTGATCCACACATTATGCAGTACTCGACACCAACCAACAGTCATTCAAACCAAGACACACAACCAAAACACTCATCACAGCTTGCATGCACAGTGCACCACACGTGTTCCGATTATTAGTGGCCACTCGGCCCCGCACACTAAATAGTTGGTGCATAGCACACTAGACAGTTGGTGCTCAGCACATTAGACAGTTGGTGCTCAGCACACTAGACAGTTGGTGCTCTTTCGGCATGACCGGGCTTCGTCCCATTCCTTCGGCGACGGCAACCGATAAGCCGTGTGGTTTCGATCGATATGGCATGGACATATTAGGCATTCCTGTAGGGAGCATCGGTCCGGCACCAACCGCGATCGATATCCGACCAGCCTGGTAACACAGACTGTCGTGCATCCGATAAGTTGTGTGATTCCGATCGACACGGCACGAACTTATCAGGCATTCCATCATATGACCACACAAGCACACCAGGCAACCAGCCAGTTTATATCTTTGCATTTAGTTCGATGCTCACACGATCGTGCTTAAAACTCGGTCCAAGGCCAATTTCATGCTCAAAGATGCAGTTTGACTCCTTACATGGTCACATGAATATGCATATCTTATCCACCAGACTTTGCATCTCAAAAAGGGTGATTAATCCTCGTGTATAGATATATACACACACACACACACACACACACATCCAATGCACACGGCAGTCAATCAATCATCACCCAATAATTACTCAATAATAATAATTAATTAATTACAATTAATTATTCCCGTCACGATTAATTAGCCTAATTGCAATTAATTAACCCAATTACAATTAATTAATTCCATCTTAATTAATTAACTAGAATTTAATTAATTAATCTACCTCGATTAATCATCCCGACTGTAGTTAATTAAGTTCACCTCAATTAATTAGCTCGATAAATAATCCGTCCACTCGGCTCCAGCTAATTAACCCGCTGTCGCGACCCGAAATTATGAAATTCTAGGTTAATAGATTACTAGATTAATTAAATGAATTAACTAACCTAGTCCGAGCTCTCCCAAGCTCTACCAATTCGCAACTTAGGTTTATGTTCAAATGATTTAAATTTTGGAGCTGCCACTAATCTTTTCTTTGTAGGTAGATTAGATACCTAAATAAAGTATCGGGAGAATACCTTATTTTCTGCAAACCAGAGATTTAAGTTCGGAGACTTGATTATGTTAATTTTTTCAATTAACACTCTTTCGGTACCATTCTTGTGAAGATTTGTTGAACTGACAAATTCAATTGATTCAATTTGAAGACCAAGGTGCAATTATATTTTTGGGTTTTCTTGATTTAATGAATGCTATGCAAATGCATGAATGCAACTATGATGTGAAACTATATGACAAGGAAATAATCATGCATGATGACTTTAGAAAAGAAATCAAATTTTAATGCAAGAAAAATATGAATTATAACATAAATGACACGCAACATGATTTTTTAACCTATATGACATGCAAATTAAACTATATGACATGGCATGGAATATCGCATGAATGACGGTGATCTACCCTACATATACGAAAATATATGAGTCTAATCTAGATGACGTGCACAATGATTTATTTAAATGACATGGCATTAATGACGGGCAAGAATGCTCTATAGCCATGCGAAAATTTAAGATTATTCTAGCCTAAATGACATGCAAATTAAACTAGCTAAGTTAAAACTATGTTCTAAATGACATGAAAATGCATGGGTGACATGAAAAAATATGCATGACAATTAAACTATATGATATGCAAAAGAAAGGCCTGTCCCTTATGAATTTTCGGTTTTATTTTGAATGAGATTGGTTCGACAATTAATATAAATTAAGAGATTGATTTCTCTAAAATCCAATTTCTATTAAAGCCACGTTTGAAGTTCAATTTCCGAAAATTTCATTTAGGAACACGGCGTGACATTTTTTTTTAATGATTTTTAGAAAAATGACTCAAATAAAAGTATAACAAACCTTGAGCATAATACACCTTATGATCCGATTTTCCGATAAATTCGCTTCATACCCAAAGTTTAGGGTCGGAAAGGGAACTTTATTCACGTCGTACCCCGGAGGTGGGGTCGGATGGTGAATTTTAATATCGGACTAAAGTCGTACCCAAATGATATGGGTCGGATAGTAAAGTCCGATTTTGTGAAATTTGTCGGGCCGATCCCAAAGGTATGGGATGTGACGAACAATTCCAATGAGCGGATGAGATCGTACTTCGGGGTGAAGTCGGATAGTCATCTTTAATGTACATATTCCGAGGGACTAAGGCACATGTGAGCATGTATTATATTCAAGGTAGATTATAAATTTATTTGAACTAATAATAAAATAAAATAGACAAAACAAGGCAACAGAATTAGGTTGATTGAGGGGATTAGGAGATGCCGAATTTAAAAGGCAATCTTGCCTTATCCACATATTTTGATAGATGCAATATTCTCAAAGATATGCAATTTATCCAACGAGATATGCAATATATTCAACAAGATATAATCGGAATTCAAATCAATCAATTTAGGCAACAAATTTTTTGAATATTCTAAAGATTAAAATCGTTCCCTAATTTGAGAGATTTGATTTCCAAATTCAAATTGTGGATCCAGCTTGCTCGGTGGGGGGCTCACGTTCGTGGCTGGACCGGCGGCAGACTTCGCCCTCAAATGTATTGCTGGAAATCGAGAAGATGCTTTTGAGGGCCTCAAAAATCCGCTTGTTGTGCTTTCCTTCAATGTGGCTTAACCTTTGTCTTCACTTGATCACAATCACAGCTTCATTCCTCTTTTTCTTAAAAATATTCTGCACGGATTCACTTGCAAGAAAAGTCAAAGAAAATTGGTGTTTCACTAACTGAGCATCTGACCACCGTCTTCAATAGGACATCTCACCAATGGTTGAAGCAAAAGGCGTTGGGATCAGCGGCTGGAATCGTTTGGAGACTCTGGTATTCGCCGGAGAGAGAGTTTCATGAATCTGTGGAGATCGCCATGGTTGCTAGCCTCGTCCGGGAGTCCATGGTTTGATCACTCAATGGATGACAAAGCGAAAAACAACAATGGTTTCGGAGACAGGTGTAGCAAGGTCGTCCGGGAGGCGCTTCGGTCACGACTTCGTTGACGGAGGAGAGCCCGTCGAAGGGCTCACTGAGACTGCTTCGTCGGGATTGCGAGGCTGCACCTAGGAAACTCCAACGTGGCGGAAACGTTGATTGTGTTTTCAGAACACCGCCTGGAACCTTCTGCAGAGCCTTCACACTCAATCTCAGAACGTGCACCCCCTCCTTTTTACTTTTCCTCTCTCTCTCTCACGATTTTTCTTGTGCCCTTTGTTCTCTTCTAGCGTGAGATTTTTGTGGTCGTCCCCTCTCTATCGTGTGTGTAAAATTATGTGGCCTCCTCTTGTGAAGACCCTAAGGCATCTATTTATAATAGTGAGTTAGGGTTTCGAGCTTTTCGCTTAATTACGAAATAGTCATCAACTTCAGATAATCACAATTTAGAGAGAAAATTCTGTTCGAATTAGTCCTAATTGAGCCGTCCGCGCGTCAATTTCTTGCCTATTTCCGCCACCGGTCCAGTTAAATGCAAATGTAATGCAATATGCTTAAATGAAACCTATATGAAAATGATTTGAATATTTTTGCTAGGGACTAAGGCTAGTCTCTAATTTTTATGCAAAATAAATGATTAAAAAAATAAAAATTTAGGTGTCAACACCCGGTCACGATCCAAATCACTACAGTCAATCATAAAGTAACTATAGTTACTACACCCCTAAGTTTAAGGGTCATAGTAAACAAATTAAAAATTTAGGATGACGGTACATATTGGGTCAAAGCTCAAGGACCATTCCATAATTGCAATTCATGAATATGACAGATTAAAGACAGTAATTAGCATTAGCGTTTTTTGGCAGTGTGTAACATGAGCTTGATCGATATATACGTCAAGGGAAAACTTAACATCGTCCTGAATAAATATAACAACGATCGAAACAATTGAATTTATCAGCGAGGGACTAAAGTGAGATTAAGGATTTATGAATGACAAGATGCCCAATTGAGATTATTACATTATTGTTGATTCTATATTTGCAATTTTTAACGTTATAACAACGAGTCTTTCATAGTATCTCGTTTAACGGGGAGGTGGCAACGTAAGGAAGTGGACAAAAAATTCTGTAGTTGTTTTTCTCTGGCTTTCCTGATTTCTCTTTTGATCACATGAAACTATGTGTTAGTGTTCGTTCCTCACGGACCCCTACCACCTAGTCCTTTCAAGACCCATTTCCGCATTGTTCTTTGCAAAAGATAAAGGACAGCCCTCGTGTTTCAATTGCATATGTAATTCCAAGGGTTTTGTTCTTTCATAGAGATTTGTCTTTGGCATTTGTCTCTGCCTCAGATCTCTTGGTCCTATACCGATTCGAGATAAATTGGAACACCAACCATGATAACACGGGACATGAGGACGTGTATTGTTACGATATTATCAAGTTAATCATGTGTACCCACTTTACGACGTGATAACGATTGAATTTTTGAGATAGTATGGTCCGTTTCATGATATTATTTTGTCGATGCTCTCAACTTCGATACAATAAATATCAGCGAAAAATTATTTAAAAAGTGTGGTCTTGAAGAGGGATATACATCGATAACGACATCATTTTTCCTGGGCAATCTTAATATTAATGCACCATTCGGTATACTTAGCATAATTTCTGTTTTCTTCCACAGCAGTGACATAATTTAATTCCTATAATGTATCTGGCCAACCATTTTCTTACTAGGGCGTCATATAATGCAGTACATCATATCTCTATCCTTCCATCTTAGATACTAGCAGCGACTCAACAGTCAAGAGTGCGGTCTTGAAGGGAGAGCAACCACTCCGTGAACTTGGGCAAGGTGGACTGATCGACCCGGTAGTGCTTCCGGGTGAACCGGAGCAGGTCCGACCAGGTGAAATCTGGGTACTTCCTCGTCCCTCCGGGGGCGAGATCGGGCGCCGGCGCGACCACCTCGTCTTCCCGCGGGCACAGGAAAAAAACCAACGACCGCCTCTCTCTGTGCCGGTTAACCACCGCTCTGTGCAGGCAGCTCTTGTATATCCCGTTTGTCAAAGCCTGCACGCGTGCACAAAGAAGAGAAACCCCAATCTTCATTACTGTACAAGTACATGCCCCGTGCATTACAGCAGTCACAGACATGCGTACAAACATGTGCTCGAAGGATACGCATCCGTATATTTAAGGATCGTGATACGTACTACGTACAAGGGATTTTTTAATGCTTGTCCCTCTGGGATCGCACCAAGGTTTCCTTAGATGAATTCCCACGTCCCCCCCCTTTTTTTTAGGAAGGCAACGTCTTTTTGGTAAATTTGAAGGACACGTGGACCTTGTTGGACTGATTGTTATCTTTCAAACTAATATCTACACTCCTGCTTAGACGTGGAGGGTAGGCCAATTTTTGGAAAAGCGATTTTGGGCTAAATTATTTTTTAAGTATTTTTTTCGATTGAGATTTCAGCGATCGGCTTTTTAATAGTCACGTAAGAATTCGGAGTTATTCCCCTTTTCTACACGTTTTTTGGTCAATTTTGTTTTTTGTCAAACCCCTTTTTACACGTTGAAAGGTGATTTACCTCGCATTTCTCACAAAGAAACCAGCACAAAGAAGATTCTTAAAAGTAGAGGCTGTTGTTCGAATTATATAAAGCAATTTATAGAATTTTCCTACAATGTTGTCATGCACCCTAATAGAAGTCGAAAATGTACTTCTTAAATGCCAAGAACTCACACTTTTCAAATCTTTTAAATTGCAGACTAGACTCGAACATGATGGAAAATTGAAGAACGATTCATCCTCAAGGTGATTGGCTCTCAATGGAAAAATCGTCGCTAAGTAATTTATGTTTGAGTAAAAAGTGTCGATGTCTACAAATGAAGACACTGATAAAAATAGTAAAACCTGTCATTTAGCCCTTGAAATTCCATGTAATAAGTTGGAAAAAGAAATGCCATTTCATCATTATGCTCACCTTTGTTAGGGGGGGGGGGGGGAAATAGAAAATCTAGCATACGACCGATTCTATATTCGGCTTTGTTGGAAGCAACACATACCGCGAAAGTATCACCGATGTTGATCGCTAGGGCATGAGCGCGAGGTCGAACTTTGTACCACTTGTCCTCGACGAACACTTCTAGACCTCCGACTTGATCTTGGTGAAGTATGGTGAGGGATGTTGGATCACAGTGAGGACCAGTTCCGAGAACAAGCCTCGGCTCTTGGCAAGGAGGGTAGGAGTTGCACCTCATTATGGAGCATCCATCTTCGAAGAAGCCTCTATAGTAAGACCTATCAAGTCCCAAGCTTATGGCCAAGAGCTCCATGATCGAAAGAGCCAATTTCTTCATCTCTTCACAATATTTCTGGTATACTTTTCTATAAAAATAGAAAGAAGGATAAATAAAGGGTGCCCTCTTTCCTTTCACATATTAGCAAACGGATCTGAGATTGTGTTATAACGATATCGCAATCAAGAGAAGTATCGTATATCATTCACCTCGGAAAATAGACATAGATCCTAAGGTTATACCGCCTACAACAACTAAATATTTCGTTAAATTTACATCGCTTGAAGAAATTTTTCGACGAGCAGTGTTTCGATCGTGACATACCCATGTTTGGGATTTATTTAGAAAGTGACTTGATTTTATTAGATAGTATTGCTAGCATGTCTGATCTAGATAATATCAATTGCAGAAATTTACTTGTTCAATAGTAATATAAAGAATAAAAATTATAATAATAGTAGCTCCTTTCTTCTAAGTAACTAAGAATGTTGAATTCCATTTTATTTTATTTTTTGTAAAGATATGTGTGAAGAAGAATCAATTTTTTTGAAATTGCATGTGTATGTGCCTTTCAGGGCAATTGTTTGAGTGAAAACCCAAAATTCAAACTGACTTGGGAAATAATCTTGCTTACCCTGCTGGTTCAAAATCCATCCCTAAGGTGGACTTAAAGAAGCCAACCACAGAATCTGGAGAGCACTCACGGTAGCCAAAAGAGAAGGTTTCCTTCCATGGCAATTTCGACGAGAACCGATCATTGTGAGCTATCGAATGACCCCACGGGGAGTTCGGCTTCTTTCGAGTGCCGAGTTTGTCGCCGTGCGTCATCTTGAAGAAGGAACCGATGCTGTCGTGAGCATCGCGAATGAGACTCGGGTCGACTCCGTGGTTGATCACTTGGAAAAATCCATGGCTCAAGCAAGCTGCTCTGACAGTATCAGCAGCACGATGTGTTTCTTCTTGATCGTCACCAAGAAGAAAGCCTTTCAGATCAACCAAGGGTTCTTCCAGCTCGCCGTGAGAGAGAATCGCATCTTGTTCTGGCCATTTGAATGAATCGGGAACATGAGATTGCTTATGAAAAAGGAAGGAGTCCGAAATTCTTGGTGTTTCGTCAGAGTCTTTAAGATCGTTACTTTTTACAGGTGAAGAGGTAAGGAGAGAGACAGCAATAGAATCCATTACTAATTTGCGAGATGCACAGCAATGCTAGGGCAAGAGATGCTTATATAGACACTCACGACAAACTATAGTTCATAAAAAATAATTTATAAAGTGACGTCGAGTTTTCTTGAATATGATCGACTTGAGAATATTCCGTCGTAAATTCATCTTGCCTGGTATAAACTCATTTTCGTAAAGAACAATTAGAATCACCAACATGCATGCGACCTTGCTGGTGGAGGGATTGGAGGGTGGGGCCGGAGAGTACTAGGTCCGGGGTTCAACTGCAGACACATGTACATAGAAGAGAGGAGTGAGATAAAAAAAAATTTGCAATTAGCATCATTAGAATTTCTAAGTGGGCATGAATACTATAATAGTAACTCCCACTTTTATTTAAAATACTGAACCAGTATTGAAAAAAAAATAATTCATATACCATAATGAAACTGATAAAATTGCTAGTATGATAAAATTGTTCAAAAAGTCCTAAATCTATTGAGTCCTAAACCTTATCGCGTTTTGCTACTTAAGTCCATCCGGGCAATTTTATCGGAAAATGACTAACGTAGACGCCGTCCAACCTACATGGCCTGACCAGACGTGGACAATCTTCAATGATATTTTAATTTTTTTTTTCGAAATTTTTTATTTTTAATTTATTTTCTTTTTCCTTTTTCTCTTTTATTCTGTTTTCCTTATTTGCTTCTTTTCTTTTTTATTTTTCCATTTCCGTCTGCCAGCCATCCCCGAGCCTCAACCTTCACCGGCCTCAGGCAGGGGCTGCCCTCCTCGACCTCAGGCGAGGGATGCCCGGGTCTAGGTTGGCATGGTAGCCCTTCGCCAGATCGGGCGATGGCTAGGGGTGCCCACCCCAGTCTAGGAGAGGGCGCCCCACGCTCGCCCAAGCGAGGCCGACCCTTGTCCGAGGCCCGGCAATGACCAGCGAAGGGAAAAAGGGAAAAAGAAACAAGAAAAAAGAAAAAAAGAAAAAAAAAAGTATAGAAGTAAAATAGAGAAAAAAAGAATAGATAAATTGCAAAAAGATATTAAAATATTATAAAAGTTATCCACGTCAATACCGACCGTGCCACGTAAGATGGCCGGCATCCACGCTAATGATTTTCGATCAAAATTGGCCGAATGAACTCAATATGTATAATTAAAAGCTTGGGATTCAATTGGCATAAGTGGCGTGCAATAGGCTTAAATTTTTTGGACAATTTTTTCCCAATTAAAACGAGACGTGATATGTATTTATCTCTAAACCTATTTATGAGGATAAACCTTTTATGACATCAACTTACAAAATAAAATTCTAAACTTTATCCTAATGTACGAGAACCTCAAATGTAATAATACATAAGGCAGATGTTCACGTTGTTCTTTTCAAGGTTGATCGTTAATAGTCAGTTTAATTCTAGTGAAATGCGAAGTACTTTATGTTTGCAATTAATCTTATGTATTAGGAAATCATTCACCGTGAATTATTGACTTATTGAAAAGTTCTACTCAGAACTCAACCTGCCAAAACTCACCATATCCAAACCGAATTGATAAGAATAATGCTAAATATACGAATCGCGATGTACAAATTGACATACAAATCGATACAGTAGACTCTTACTGTTCTTGAAGAAGTCTTACTTGTTCAAATGTCCACTTCCAGCTTGTCATATCGATTTGCAAACAATTTCACAAATATCTTATTATAAAATTGGAAAAAGGCGTATTTATGTAAAAATAATGTGATCCACGTGATATTATTTATTGATGATTTAATAGTTATTTAAATGCTAAAATTCCATTGATATCGAATTTTCGCATAAAGGTTTTACGTTAAATTTTTATGTAGTTAATTTTGCGGAAACTGAAATTCAATTACCAGAAAAACTTTCCTTCATTGATGTCTATGTGTGGGTACAAGCAGAGCGGGGAAAAATCCGACAGAATCCGAATGTCGCCCCATTATTACTGTCCTTCCCCACTGCTGGTTAAATCATTGAAAAAGTTACTGTCCACCAACAAAAGTTCCAAATTTTTTTTCCACGGATAGAGGACGACTAGATATTGTTCTCGATGATTCTAACTGATCAAGAATTGCCAAACTGGTAGATCGTGTATGGAACATATAGATATTCTAACTGATCATGAATGTGATAGATCAAGGACAATAATTAGCACTAGTGTCCTCCGAATAAACATAACAAGGATCGAAGCAATTAGATTATCGACAAGGAATTAAAGTTGAGATGAATGATTTATGAATGACGAGATTCCCAATATAGTTTACCTTATTATTGTCGATGCTACATCTGCAACTTTTAACGTTATAACGAGGCTCGCAGCTTTTAATTTACGCGAGGAGGTGGCCAAAATCTCTGGTTGTTTTTCTCTCTCGCTCCTAGTTACTCTTTCGATCACATTAAACCATGTCCACGGGTTCGTTTCTCATGGACCCCTACCACCTAGTCCTATCAAACCCCATTTCCACATTGTTCCTCTGCAGAAGAAAAAGGACAACCCTCGTGTTTGGATTGCACATATACCCACCAAGGCTATGTTTCTTCAATAGAGAGATGTATCTTTACCTTTGTTTCTTTGCCATGTTTAGAGTACGACTTGCCAGTAGATTCTGCCTCAGATACACCTAATCCTCTCCCAAATCAAGATCAATTAAAGCATCAAGGAGTTGTACCAGCCGAGACAGACAATCTTATGCTGCATGATAACATGTGATACGAAGGAGTGGACAAAAGAACCAAAAAAGTCGTAAATCTATTGTATTGGAACTAATTCATTCATAAACTTTTCAGTTGGACTAATTTAGTCCTAAACATTTTCACATTGGTATCAATTCAGTACATCGGACCAATTTCAATAGAAAATTACTAACGTAAATGTTGGCCGTCCTACGTTGCACGACTGACGCTCACGTGGATTTTTTTAAAATATTTTTATTTATTTTCTTTATTGATCTATTTTTCTTCTCCTTTTCTGTTTGCCGATGCCCCGCGAAGGCCCCTTCGCTAAATCTAGTGAGACCGACCCTCGCTTAGGCCAGTAGGCATCGCGTCGCCGAACCTCGCTGCCCAGGCAACACCCGGCGAGGCCACCTTGGCCCGGGCAAGGGTCCGTCTCACCAGATCTGGCGATAGGGGCCTCGCGAACCTTGCCCAGGCACCACCTAGCGAGGCCGACCCTCGCCCAAGCAAGGCCAGCCTCGCCATCGACCAGCCACCAGCAAACAGAAAAGGGAAAAAATAAATAATGACAAAATATATTTAAAAATATCCACGTTAACGCCTGCCGATATTCACATCACGATTTTCAGCCAAAATTGACCTGATGGACTGAATTGGTAGCAATGTGAAAGTGTTTAGAACTTAATTGGTCAAATTAAAAAAAATTATAACTGAATTAGTACCGATGCAATAGGTATATGACTTTTTTGGTACTTTTCCCTAAAGGCGTGTACCATGATCATGTCAATCGTTTATAACCATTTATGATGCGAAATCGAACAAATTTTTGAAAGAATATGATTCATTCACGATGTCATTAGGTTGATTTCATCAACTTCATGAGAAAATATAATTTTCTCGAAAGACACATTAAGTCGCCGATCAGATCGGTTAGACATTTTGAATTTCAAAAAATAAGGTCGTTATTATTCATGGCACATATCACTTTACGAGAAGGTGTTAACCGGTCTCACCATGTCGGCAATTTATTTATGTATATCAAGATGTCTTCCCGCAATTTATGAATCCATATTGTACTTCCACCTTGTTGACAAATGTTCATTAAGGGGTATGATTGACTCATGTTCTTCATATATTAAGGTGGGTCATATAGATACCAGCAGCGACTTGAAGAGAGAGAAACCACTCCGTGAACTTGGGCATGGTGGACTGATCGGCCCTGTAGTGCTTCCGGGTGAACTGGAGCAAGTCCGACCAGGTGAAATCTGGGTACTTCCTTGCCCCTCTGGGGGGCGAGATTGGGCGTCGGCCTGACCACTATGTTAGGATTAGGCGCAAAGGATTCCACTAAAATTAGTACCCCTCACATCTCTGTTATAATTCTTGATTACAAGAAAAAGAGATTATCTATAGCAGTAATTATTCATGGACCCACACCTAAACTACCAATCAAATACGAACTCAATTATAAAAGCTCTCTAGCATCCAGGGGGCATTGTCACCTAGACCCTCGCCCTCTCACCCAAGAGCGGGACCCCCGTGCCTTCTTATCGATGGAGAGTGTGAACTACACCCCCAACACACTAGGCCCATCAACGGGTGAGTCGAGTCGGGTTTGGGTTGAGCCGAAAATGGTCTGACCCAAAATAGATCTATTTAACTCGTTTTGACACATTTGCATGCAATGCAAAACTAGCGACCTATACACGACCTGACCTATCCCAAACTAGTGACCCATACACAAGCTGACCTGTCCCAAACTCATACCCAAATTAAGGTGAGAGTGCAGAGTGAGCGAGCGCGTAATCAAGTGATGGGGAGAGAGAATGAAGAGAGAGTCATAGAGGTGAGTTTGGTCTAAGTAAGTTGTAAACTGATTTATGACATTCAACACTCATATGATAGATGGATGCCTGAATCGGACATATGAGATGAGCCCTAGACACATATAACAGTCAATCCATTATATATGGGTTAAGAAATGAGTTTATGACCTATTTTAACAGGTCTAGAGACCACCTTGTCTTCCCGTGGGCACAAGAAAAAAGCCAACGACCGCCTCTCTCTGTGCCGGTTCACCACTGCTCTGTGCAAGCAACTCTTGTATGTCCCGAACTGTCGATGCCTGCACGCGGCTCAAAGAACGAAAACCCCAACCCTCAGCATAGTACATGTCCCATATATTACGGCGGTGCATACAAACACATGGGCGAAGGATACGCGTACGTAATGTTAGGACCATGGTACATACTTATATTTGCAGTCCACGCATGTGATTCAATGCTTGTCCCTCCGGGATCCCACCGAAGGTTCATTAAAACGAAATACGTACGTTCCTATTTCTCAGGATGGCAATATCTTTTTGGTGAATGTCATGAACACTAACTACATATTTTCGTGGAATTTGTTGGACTAATTGTTACCTTTCAAAGTAATATCTAATTTAAATGCTAATTTTTTGGAAAAGCGATTTTTCGATCGTCATTCAAGCAATCAACTCTGTAATTGTTATACGAGGATTCGGAGTAGGTCCACACTTTACACATTGAAAAGGGATTTACCCCCCATTTCTCGCAAGGAGCCCAATGAAGATTCTCAAAAGTAGAGGGTGTTCATCGAATGCTATTAAGAAAACCATGAAGAGGGTGTTTATCCAATTCAATTAAGAAAGCCATAACTTTCCCTATAAAGTCATTATCGTGGAATTTCTCCTGTGACGAAATAATTTTTATTGAAAGTCATTTTTAGACTTTTAATTAGAAGAGATCAGGGTTCTGCACCAGCTCCGGATGTGAAATATCACAAGCGAATAGACAATAACCAATTCGATTAAAACAGAAGTGTACAGACGCAAACCGTGCCGAAATTTAATCGACGACAATGCTTGTCGATGCAGACTCGATAAAGTAACCAAGTGTTAACAAACTATACCGAAATTTAATCGATGACACAGCACCCAGGATAGAGATACACGTAAGGAATTTAATCGACTACGCGAACCTGAAAGCTACAGCTAAAGAAAATAAAGTACAGTGCAGGAAAGTAAAGATAAAGATATTAAATAATAAAAGCTTAATATCACCAAAAATCTAAATTGGTATACTTGTGAAAAATTTACCAAAAACTAATTTTTTTGACCATAAAAAATCTCAAACTAGTACTCGTGTGACAAATTTACCCTCCGTTAATTTTCGTTAAATTTTACTGTCAAATTACTGAGTTGGATGACACGTGGCAGTTGGCGGCTGTACCACTTTGGAGTTTTTATCTTCCGTTTGTCACGGGTGTACCGATTTGGAGTTTTTCGTGGTAATAACCCAATTTAATGGAAACTAACGAAGGGTAAATTTGTCACATGTGCACCAATTTGAAATTTTGGGTGGTCAAAAGATTATTTTAGAGTAAATTTGTCACATGTGCACCAGTTTGGGATTTTGAGTGGTCAAAAGATTAGTTTAGGGTAAATTTGTCACATGTGTACCAGTTTGGAGTTTTTGGTGCTCAAAAAAATTAGTTTGGCGTAAATTATCGCAGGTGTATCGATTTCGGGTTTTTCGTGATATTAACCTAATATAAAACTACAAAACCTAATGTAAAAATTTAACACTCCAATTAAAATTCATATGGAATAGAAATAAAAAGCCACCCAACCACCCTAATAAGATCACAATCATAGGCAACACTGCGCGGCGACAACGGGCACTTTCCGGTCGTGGCAAATGCATCATGCCTGCCGGTCATTCTTGAGTGCTACTGCAGCGACAACTTCACGTGGGTTTGCTTACCTTGCTTTGTGGCAGTACTGGGAGAATATTCACGGCCACCCTTGTAGATCGAGAACTAGACATGAAAGCCTATGATCTTTATCAATTCATCTAGTCATAGCCACGGGTCGGGTTGGGCCCGGCACTGGCCCGTGGCATAAGAACCCGGTTACGGTTTATTCAAACCTTAAACTGGGCCCGGAACCGGCTGTTCCGGACCGGTTCCGAACCGTGAAAAAAAAATTAATTTTTTTTTAAAAAAAGAGAACTGCATGGGCTTTGATTCTTCTATCCCCAAGAAAAAATATAGGCATTTAATGATAATTCATTAAGTTCAAGTCCCCTCCCCCTCCATTTTTGCCCCCAAATTTGATTACAATTTATATTTGATAATTCGTTATTTCATAATTTCATAATTCATTATTTTTTTATTTCATAATTCATTATTTGATAATTTGATTACAATTTTATTACAAATCCATTACAATTTAATTTTTAAATTCAAAAACCGTAACCGAAACCGGAGGTTCCATTTTCGGTTTTGAACCGGAACAGGGCTCGAAACCGGCCCGTAACCGGCGGTTCAAAACCTGAACCGGAACCGGAACCTCCACTTAAGGGCTCGGTTCCGGTTCCCCCTACATTGGAATCGGAACTGCCGGTTCATGAATCGGAACAGGCGGTTCTCAGCCCGTGGCCATGACTAAATTCATCTATATTTTCCCTTTCGTATTTCTGTGCTAATTAGGAGGAAACCCTGTGGTCTCTCAAATTCCAAGAGAAGACATAAAGCGTCGAGAGATCGGACCCAACATCCCTTGATTGTCAAAGCCACAAGCAATTCACTTCATTTGGGCTTCTTCCATGCGAGACTTCAGATGTCGCGTTGGACAAGTTAAGCCTCAATAATATGGCCGGCACCAATACTGGGCCAAAACCCACCGATTCAGAAAAAGTGTCCGAAAGCTTTTTCTGGGCACGCCGCTTTTCGGTCCATGACCACGGTCGTGTAACTCCCGAGCAATAACCCAGATGCCCTCACGACCTGACCTGGATGAACTAAAACGCGGGAAAGTGTTAAAACAAAAAAATCATAAACCTATTATATTGATGCCAGTCCTAAACTTTTTATTGATGCTAATTCAGTCATAAACCTTTTGCATTTGTACCAATTGAGTCCATTCCGTCAATTTGGCCGGAAATCGTTGACGTGGACGCTGGTTGTCCTATGTGGCACGGCTGGCGTTGACATGGACTTTTTTTTTTATAATGATTTTTCTGGTTTTTTCCTCTTTTTCTTCTCAGTACACTTTTTTTTTTATTGAGGGCCGACGACCCTCGTCGGCCTCTCTTAGCCCCAAGCGAGGGCTGCGTCGCCCTCGCCCAGTGCCGGCAAGGGTCCCTGCCCTCGCTTGGGGCCGGCAATGGTCGGTCAGCAACCCTCGCCGGCCTTCAAACAAAAAAGGGGAAGAAACGAAACGTATACGATCAGAGTAGGGTCCGTACATGTCATCACATAATGAAAACAACGAAACCTCGCAAGCCAGCCATCCCTTCATCTTATGACAGATTACAATTTGAAAAAATGATCATAAATTGAGAAAAAAGAAAAAGAAAAACATAAATCAAGCCTTGTATATATACGCACACAAAAAATCCGGGGCACGCCATAGGAAAAGAAAATGAGTGTATGCATGGGAAAAAGAAACAGAAAAATTGAGCACGATTAAAGAAAGATGAAACAGTCCAACGAGATGAGTGGATTGTTGAGGTCCTCGACCGAGTCGATCATGTCATGGTCGGCCAAGACCCTTTCACCGACTTTGGGACCGATTTTACGAGAAAGGAGAGTCTCCGAATGCACCAAACTGGGTTGGATCGGGCGATTCGGGTTGTTATTTGGGCTCGGAGGCCTAACAACATTCTCTCTCCTTAAACTCGTGCCCGCGTAATTACTAGGAGCACTGACCTTAGGAGTTGCCACCAGACGCTCGCTGCCACCATCGTCGCTCGCCGGATTCACCAAGATGCCCCGGCATTTGTCTCCACCGTCAAATCTCCTACTTGGTGATGGAGACCTCAAGGTCCTCCTTGGCAAAGAATGCGTGCAGCTTGGCAATGACCCGTTGGTTTGATCGGCCCTGAAGCTCTTTTGCCGGGTCAAATTCGGGGAGCTCGCTCGAGTTCTCTTTTGAGCCGCGTTCATGGGAATCGCATGCCTCACCACCGGTGCTGCGAGTCTCGGTTTTCCTGGCGACCCTAGCTCCACATCGGGGAACTTGTCCGCCAGCGACGATAGGGAGTTCACCTTGAGGGAGTTGATCTGGAGAATGTGAGGATTCTCCTTGGCGCAAGACCACAGGAAGTCGTTGGAGAAGGACCGATCTTTCGAGCTCAAGGTGGAGGAGGCGGCCGACGATGACGAAGACGAGCACGAGACGCCACTGGGTTTGGTGCCACCGGCAAAGGAGGAAGAACAAGTGGCGGAGGAAGAACAGGAGGATTTGGAAGGCGAATGAGGGGAGGGCGAGATTCGATCGGAGCGAGCGAGAGGAGGTGTCTTGGGCGGTGGTTGTTGGGAGATGACGAGCTTGTCTTGAACGAGGTTGCTGCTGCTGCTACATGGATCCAGCGGTTCCTGGGGGAAGGAACGATGCCTTTGGGGTCTCCATTTGCTGAAGCAAGAACCCATGAATCTTGGTCGAATGATGACTGGTACGAGGTGGATTTGAAACCATAAGGTTGATGGGTGGTGAAGAAGATATATATTAATGTGCATCATTTGAAAATAGGAATATGAGGAGGGGAAAAGGGTGGGTGGGGTTAGGGTTTTTTCTGCTTTTACCTTTCTTTTGCCTTTTCAGCTCGTTTGAATTCGCTTGCCGGGAATGAAAACCGTTTGTGCAACGGCTATGTATGCTTGGGTGATGATGGCTCCCTTCCGATGGAATAAATTCCCAGATATGGTGGGCCGATGTGAATGATATCTAGAAATACAATGAATTTTTTAGGAGGAGTAGATCCTTAGATTCAAAGATCTATTCTTTGGATTTGTGCTCTTCCTCTTTAGATTAATGACTCAATTACTCGCTAATCGATGAACAGAGGAGAACATAGTTTTTGCTAATCTACAAATACAATGGTTGATAGTTGTTATAGTGTTGGGTGGTTTTGATCCTCTCTCTCACCCAAAAAATTAACTAAAAGGGGGAGATTTTCCTCATACTTTTACACCAACCACCAGCTCCTCCCCTCACACATCGGGCTAAGATCGTAGTAGCAATAGTTGGGTCTACACTTGTTGATAATCTAGATTCTGATAACAGTGTTGGGTGGTCTTGGACCTCTCTCGCCCCAACAACCCTCCCCGAGTGAGAGTTGGGTCCAATCCTTTCAGCAACAACCCTGCCCGAAAATTCGAGATTGGCAAATCTATTATTCGTACCTCCACGAAGATTATATAAAATGGCGTTGGATCAAACATAAAAATCCTCAAATATCTAATTATTCATGTGCTGGGTTCGCCGGACAAAGGAATATTTTCCCTTCACCCCCTTCTCTCAATCTTTTCCCTTTTCCCATGACGTCCTCAAACCTTTGACAGTAGATTTGTCTTCAATCGGCTTTGTAATGCGTAGACCTATCAAACGGGTGGGTCGAGTTTGATGTCGGGTCATAAATGGTCCGACCCGAATTGACTCATATAATCCGTTTATGATCTATTTATTGCAATGCAAATTTCTCGACCCATACCCGACTCAACCCATATCAACCAGACCCATACTGCTAAAACACAAACACTTCCACGTTTATTCCAATATGGAAAAAAAATTCTTATAAATTTTGAAAAAATTATATTGCTAAAACACTATGGACAATTTAATAATTATTTCAAATTCTAAAATTTTTAATTTTATTTAATTTTATTTTCCCTTTTTTTCAAAACTAAATAAACAAAAAAGTAAAAGAAATCTGAAAAATTAACTAAAGGAAAAATTTCAAATAAGGGCCTAAAGTAGACATTGTTTCAAATAAAAGGGCCTAAGGTGCCCCTCTTCATGACCAAGGGCATTTTCGTCATTTTTTTTGTTTTTTTCTTTTCTTTTTTCCCTTTTTTTTTTTATATTTTCCCCCCTAGCTTACCAGCAAAGCTAGGGCAAAAAAAAAAAAAAGAAAGGGAAAAAAGAAAAGAAAAAAAAGGAAAAAAAATATAAAAAAGGAAATGACGAAAATGCCGGTCAAACTTTTCTTTAAAACAAAGATGACATTTCAGGCCCTCGTTTGGAATTTTTCATAGACCACCGATCACAATGCCGTTGCCCATTGCGGCGCCGCCCGCTCTGCTAATAGCAAAAGCCGTTGGTCCTCCTTGTTCGAACCACGCAACCATCGGCGTCCGATGCAAGAGCTGTTGGGTGAACAGACCATGGGCTGACCCAAGGATTTGGCCTCTCGCTGAGAGAAGACGATGGCATTGATGTCCCTCTCCGAGAACCTCTCGATCCATAGTGGCCGCGATTGGGGTTTGGCGGGTGCAATCGAGCGTTTGAATCACTACTCCACGACATTGAATTGAACCCAAACAACTCCAGCAAAAGAGCCAAAACAAGAAAAGGAGAAGCATTCAAGTCTGAACATTGAAGAAATAAGCGATTGCTCTCGTACCTCTGCGATTAAGAAGCGAAGATAGAAGAATATGGAGTCGAAGTGCGGAGTTATGGTTGGTCGCGTACCAAGGACGCACCGCCAGATTGTTCCCGATTAGCCTCGATCTAAGGCCGCTGAAGCACCTCAAACCTATTTGGGGCTTCGGCGACCATGAATCGAGCTCGTTCCTTGGTCAAGCACTTTTTGGTCGGCCTCAAATTGAGGCCGCAGAGGCGCAGCATTGAAGCAAGAGGCGGGGAGGATCCGGTGGTCGAGGCTAGAGGGAGACGAAGAAGACCGAGACGTGGAAAAAAAACGAAGACAGAGAGATGGAGATGGCTTTACTTATATCAGACCTGAGTGAGGGGAAGGCGGGCGGCGGAGGTGGGTGATTGCGGCGGGACAACAAGTGATGCGGTCGCATGCGAAGAGAAAATATTCATGGTCATCAAACTCCACGTCATCAGCTTACGCGGAGTGTGTGCTCTACTCAAAATTCAACGCTTGTCATTTGACCTGGAATTAAAAAAAAAAAAATAGAACGAGAGCTATTTTTTCTCTCTCCTCCGGCAAATTGGTAGGCTGCGCAAAGACCGAGGACAAGCAATTAGTCATGGCCACGGTTCAGAACCGGCCAGTTCCGGTTCATGAACCGGCGGTTCTGGTTCGTGGCCATGGGTGAACCGGAACCTTAAGGGGCGGTTCCGGTTCTGGGTTTGAACAGGCTGTTCCGGGCAGATTCAAGGCCTGGTTCCGGTTCAAAATCGAAAATGGAACCGGCGGTTCCGATTATGGATACGGTTTTCAAATTTAATTTTTAAATAATGAATTATGAAATTATGAAATAGTAAATTATCAAATACAAATTGTAATCAAATTTGAGGGGGGAAAAAAGGGAGGGGGAAGGGGCTCGAACTTAATGAATTATCATTAAACGCCTACATATCTTCTTGGGGATAGAAGAATCAAAGCCCATATAGTTCTTTTACCTTTGATAACCCCATACTTACCTCATCCTCAATCGTCGCTACTCGTTCCAATATTGGTACCCGTGGCGGTGGTATCTCCATCATCAAAGAATTCGGCTTCATTGTTGCAATCCATCTCATGTTGTCGATGTTGAGCCTTTGTCCAATCATCGACACAAGCTTGAGCCTCCACTGAATCCCGAGCTAATTTTAAACGTCAGTCGTCCAAAATGTTACCTCCAGCCCTAAATGCTTGTCCAACCTTAACTGTTGAACAATGGGTTGCTAAAACCTATTTTGCGATGAGAGCGAGAATTGAAAATTGGGTTGAATGCCTCTTCCACTATTCTATAATTTTGATATCTGTGCCGCATTCGGATTCACCAAACTCAAAAAAAGTGGTTAAATAGGTCTCTATTTCGAAAATATTTCCTGTTGCTCCCTTTTGTCTTTTTTGTCTATTCATCAGCATTTTGTACCATCTACTAATTCTACCTAGGTCCCCGCTTTGTACATCACTAGATTGGGAAAATGTATCACATAGATTATATCTACTACAAAATTCATTATACAATTCTACTATTGTGTTTTTAACTACTGTTTGTTTAGTTCTAACATCTACCATTTGAATCATATGTAATCATAATACATATTCAAATAATCACCTAAACCATCTAATTTGATACGTGGATCGAAAACACAAGCAACTAAATAAATAAGAGGAATTTTGGTATAATAATGCATCCATTTCGTTCGCATTCCTATAATAGTCGGACTTAATTGATCATCTTTTTCATTTTCTTCAAAAACACCAGCAATATTAACACACTCTATTAAAAATAAATGCGTTGTATGATAATAAACACTGGATAAAGTATAAGTTGCATCTTTAACAACTTTTAAAAAACTCTATTTTTTTTTTTTGCAAATATCCAAATCTTGTGAGAATAAATTAATTTGAGAAACATTATTTGAAATAAACGTACATAATATACCTTTATATGCAAAAGATTGATTAAGCAACTCGTACGTAGAATTCAAATGAGTTGGAACATCTCTTGGAAATTTTTTTGATCTTTTTCTATTTGCTTTACAAAATCTACCCAATTCTTTCATAATTTGGGGATGTCTCCTTAAAAATTGAATTGCTGTCTTTATTGGGCTGAGAAAAATATCAAGAATTTGTAAACCATCTTGTACATATAAATTTAAAACATGGCATGCATATCTAATGTGAAAAAATTATCCACCAAAAGCGGGTTTACAAATCTTTTGTAACTCGAGAATGGAAGCGGTATTTGCCGCGGCATTATCAAAATCAACTGAAAAAAATTTATTAACAAAAAAATATTCTTCTAAAACTTGCATAATTATTCTATAAATATTATTTGCCCGTATGCCTATCATCAAAAACTTGAAATGCAATAACTCTTTTTTAAATGTTCCAATCATTGTCTATCCAATGACATGTAATACCCATATAAGAATGAGTTTGCCAAGGATCACTCCAAATGTCGCCACTGATATGCACACGTCCATTGAAATTTATAAAAAAAAATTCATATATTCTTTTCCTCTTTTATAAATATCAAAAAGTTGGCGTTTAAGCGTATTTCTTCAAAACAGGTTTTGCTTGTGGAGTACGTGCAGTTTGTATAAAATGATTAAAATCAAAATTTTCACCAAAATTAAACGATAAACGTTCAACGGCAGCAAATCTAGCTAAGTATTCTTTATAAACTTTCTCATTGTAACGAAATAAAAGAGGAGTGTTAGGATTGGCGTACCCGAAAATTTATTGTTGGCCGTTGTTGATCCCCCCTTACGCTGGTTGTCCTATGTGGCACGGCTGGCGTTGACATGGACTTTTTTTTTTATAATGATTTTTCTGGTTTTTTCCTCTTTTTCTTCTCAGTACACTTTTTTTTTTATTGAGGGCCGACGACCCTCTTCGGCCTCTCTTAGCCCCAAGAGAGGGCTGCGTCGCCCTCGCCCAGTGCCGGCAAGGGTCCCTGCCCTCGCTTGGGGCCGGCAGTGGTCGGTCGGCAACCCTCGCCGGCCTTCAAACAAAAAAGGGGAAGAAACGAAACGTATACGATCAGAGTAGG
The DNA here is from genome assembly GCA_029784005.1 of Lenwebbia sp. NSW1173648. NCBI lineage: Eukaryota > Viridiplantae > Streptophyta > Magnoliopsida > Myrtales > Myrtaceae > Lenwebbia > Lenwebbia sp. NSW1173648. The sequence continues at coordinate 22,506,610 of JARCGZ010000009.1, read as the reverse complement.
GTCCGTACATGTCATCACATAATGAAAACAACGAAACCTCGCAAGCCAGCCATCCCTTCATCTTATGACAGATTACAATTTGAAAAAATGATCATAAATTGAGAAAAAAGAAAAAGAAAAACATAAATCAAGCCTTGTATATATACGCACACAAAAAATCCGGGGCACGCCATAGGAAAAGAAAATGAGTGTATGCATGGGAAAAAGAAACAGAAAAATTGAGCACGATTAAAGAAAGATGAAACAGTCCAACGAGATGAGTGGATTGTTGAGGTCCTCGACCGAGTCGATCATGTCATGGTCGGCCAAGACCCTTTCACCGACTTTGGGACCGATTTTACGAGAAAGGAGAGTCTCCGAATGCACCAAACTGGGTTGGATCGGGTGATACGGGTTGTTATTTGGGCTCGGAGGCCTAACAACATTCTCTCTCCTTAAACTCGTGCCCGCGTAATTACTAGGAGCACTGACCTTAGGAGTTGCCACCAGACGCTCGCTGCCACCATCGTCGCTCGCCGGATTCACCAAGATGCCCCGGCATTTGTCTCCACCGTCAAATCTCCTACTTGGTGATGGAGACCTCAAGGTCCTCCTAGGCAAAGAATGCGTGCAGCTTGGCAATGACCCGTTGGTTTGATCGGCCCTGAAGCTCTTTTGCCGGGTCAAATTCGGGGAGCTCGCTCGAGTTCTCTTTTGAGCCGCGTTCATGGGAATCGCATGCCTCACCACCGGTGCTGCGAGTCTCGGTTTTCCTGGCGACCCTAGCTCCACATCGGGGAACTTGTCCGCCAGCGACGATAGGGAGTTCACCTTGAGCGAGTTGATCTGGAGAATGTGAGGATTCTCCTTGGCGCAAGACCACAGGAAGTCGTTGGAGAAGGACCGATCTTTCGAGCTCAAGGTGGAGGAGGCGGTCGACGATGACGAAGACGAGCACGAGACGCCACTGGGTTTGGTGCCACCGGCAAAGGAGGAAGAACAAGTGGCGGAGGAAGAACAGGAGGATTTGGAAGGCGAATGAGGGGAGGGCGAGATTCGATCGGAGCGAGCGAGAGAAGGTGTCTTGGGCGGTGGTTGTTGGGAGATGACGAGCTTGTCTTGAACGAGGTTGCTGCTGCTGCTACATGGATCCAGCGGTTCCTGGGGGAAGGAACGATGCCTTTGGGGTCTCCATTTGCTGAAGCAAGAACCCATGAATCTTGGTCGAATGATGACTGGTACGAGGTGGATTTGAAACCATAAGGTTGATGGGTGGTGAAGAAGATATATATTAATGTGCATCATTTGAAAATAGGAATATGAGGAGGGGAAAAGGGTGGGTGGGGTTAGGGTTTTTTCTGCTTTTACCTTTCTTTTGCCTTTTCAGCTCGTTTGAATTCGCTTGCCGGGAATGAAAACCGTTTGTGCAACGGCTATGTATGCTTTGGGTGATGATGGCTCCCTTCCGATGGAATAAATTCCCAGATATGGTGGGCCGATGTGAATGATATCTAGAAATACAATGAATTTTTTAGGAGGAGTAGTAGATCCTTAGGTTCAAAGATCTATTCTTTGGATTTGTGCTCTTCCTCTTTAGATAAATGACTCAATTACTCGCTAATCGATGAACAGAGGAGAACATCGTTTTTGCTAATCTACAAATACAATGGTTGATAGTTGTTATAGTGTTGGGTGGTTTTGATCCTCTCTCTCACCCCAAAAATTAACTAAAAGGGGGAGATTTTCCTCATACTTTTACACCAACCACCAGCTCCTCCCCTCACACATCGGGTGAAGATCGTAGTAGCAATAGTTTGGTCTACACTTGTTGATAACCTGGACTATGATAATAGTGTTAGGTGGTCTTGAACCTCTCTCGCCTCAACAACCCTCTCCGAGTGAGAGTTGGGTCCAATCCTTTCAGCAACAACCCTCCCCGAAAATTCGAGATTGGCAAATCTATTATTCGTACCTCCACGAAGATTATATAAAATGGTGTTGGATCAAACATAAAAATCCTCAAATATTTAATTATTCATGTGCTGGGTTCGTCGGACAAAGGAATATTTTCCCTTCACCCCCTTTTCTCAATCTTTTCCCTTTTCCCATGACGTCCTCAAACCTTTGACAGTAGATTTGTCTTCAATCGGCTTTGTAATGCATAGACCTGTCAAACGGGTGGGTCGAGTTTGGGTCGGGTCATAAATGGTCCGACTCGAATTAACTCATATAATCCATTTGTGATCCATTTATGATCTATTTATTGCAATGCAAATTTCTCGACCCATACCCGACTCAACCCATATCGACCAGAACCATACTGCTAAAACACAAACACTTCCATGTTTATTCCAATATGGAAAAAAATTTCTTATAAATTTTGAAAAAATTATATTGCTAAAACATTATGGGCAATTTAATAATTATTTCAAATTCTGAAATTTTTAATTTTATTTTATTTTATTTTCCCTTTTTTTCAAAACTAAATAAACAAGAAAGTAAGAGAAATCTGAAAAATTAACTAAAGGAAAATTTTCAAATAAGAGCCTAAAGTAGACCTTGTTTCAAATAAGGGCATAAGGTGCCCTTCTTCACGACCAAGGGCATTTTTGTCATTTTTTTTCTTTTCTTTTTTCCCTCTTTTTTTCTTTTTCCCCCCTAGCTTACCGGCGAAGCTAGGGCAAAAAAATAAATAAATAAAAAGAAAGGGAAAAAAAAAGAAAAGAAAAAAAGGAAAAAAATATAAAAAAGGAAATGATGAAAATGCCGGTCAAACCTTTCTTTAAAACAAAGATGACACTTCATGCCCTTATTTGGAATTTTTCATAGACCACCGATCACCGATGCCGTTGCCCATTGCGGCGGCGCCCGCTCTGCTAATAGCAAAAGCCGTTGGTCCTCCTTGTTCGAACCACGCAACCATCGGCGTCCGATGCAAGAGCTGTTGGGTGAACAGACCATGGGCTTACCCAAGGATTTGGCCTCTCGCTGAGAGAAGACGATGGCATTGATGTCCCTCTCCGAGAACCTCTCGATCCATAGTGACCGCGATTGGTGTTTGGCGGCTGCAATCGAGCGTTTGAATCACTACTCCACGACATTGAATTGAACCCACACAACTCCAGCAAAAGAGCCAAAACAAGAAAAGGAGAAGCATTCAAGTCTGAACATTGAAGAAATAAGCGATTGCTCTCGTACCTCTGCGATTAAGAAGCGAAGATAGAAGAATATGGAGTCGAAGTGGGGAGTTCTGGTTGGTCGCGTACCAAGGACGCACCGCCAGATTGTTCCCGATTAGCCTCGATCTAAGGCCGCTGAAGCACCTCAAACCTATTTGGGGCTTCGGCGACCATGAATCGAGCTCGTTCCTTGGCAAGCACTTTTTGGTCTGCCTCAAATCGAGGCCGCAGAGGCGCAGCATTGAAGCAAGAGGCGGGGAGGATCCGGTGGTCGAGACTAGAGGGAGACGATGAAGACCGAGACGTGGAAAAAAAAAATGAAGACAGAGAGATGGAGATGGCTTTACTTATATCAGACCTGAGTGAGGGGAAGGCGGGCGGCGGAGGTGAGTGATTGCGGCGGGACAACAAGTGATGCGGTCGATTGCGAAGAGAAAATATTCATGGTCATCAAACTCCATGTCATCTGCTTACGTGGAGTGCGTGCTCTACTCAAGATTCAACACTTGTCATTTGGCCTGGAATTAAAAAAAAAAAAATAGAACGAGAGCTATTTTTTCTCTCTCCTCCGGCAAATTGGTAGGCTGCGCAAAGACCGAGGACAAGCAACTAGTCATGGCCACGGTTCTGAATGGCCGGTTCCGGTTAATGAACCGGCGGTTCCGATTCATGGCCATGGGTGAACCGGAACGGAACTGGAACCTTAAGGGGCGATTCCGGTTCCGGGTTTGAACCAGCTGTTCCGGGCCGATTCAAGGCCCGGTTCCTGTTCAAAACCGAAAATGGAACCGGCGGTTTCCGTTATGGATACGGTTTTCAAATTTAATTTTTAAATAATGAATTATGAAATAAAAAAATAATAAATTATGAAATTATGAAATAGTAAATTATCAAATACAAATTGTAATCAAATTTGAGGGGGGAAAAGGGAGGGGGAAGGGGCTTGAACTTAATGAATTATCATTAAGCGCCTACATATCTTGTTGGGATAGAAGAATCAAAGCCCATATAGTTCTTTTACCTTTGATAACCCCATACTTACCTCATCCTCAACCGTCGCTACCCGTTCCGATATTGGTACCCGTGGCGGTGGTATCTCTATTATCGAAGAATTCGGCTTCATTGTTGCGATCCATCTCATGTTGTCGATGTTAAGCCTTTGTCCAATCATCGACATAAGCTTGAGCCTCCACTGAATCCCGAGCTAATTTTAAACGTCAGTCGTCCAAAATGTTACCTCCAGCCCTAAATGCTCGTCCAACCTTAACTGTTGAACAATGAGTTGCTAAAACCTATTTTGTGATGAGAGCGAGAATTGAAAATTGGGTTGAATGCCTCTTCCACTATTCTATAATTTTGAAATCTGTGCCGCATTCGGATTCACCAAACTCAAAAAAAGTGATTAAATAGGTCTCTATTTCGAAAATATTTCCTGTTGCTCCCTTTTGTCTTTTTTGTCTATTCATCAGCATTTTGTACCATCTACTAATTCTACCTAGGTCCCCGCTTTGTACGTCACTAGGTTGGGAAAATGCATCACATAGATTATATCTACTACAAAATTCATTATACAATTCTACTATTGCGTTTTTAACTACTGTTTGTTTAGTTCTAACATCTACCATTTGAATCATATGTAATCATAATACATATTCAAATAATCACATAAACCATCTAATTTGATACGTGGATCGAAAACACAACAACTAAATAAATAAGACGAATTTTGGTATAATAATGCATCCATTTCGTTCGCATTCCTATAATAGTCGGACTTAATTGATCATCTTTTTCATTTTCTTCAAAAACACCAGCAATATTAACACACTCTATTAAAAATAAATGCGTTGTATGATAATAAACACTGGATAAAATATAAGTTGTATCTTTAAAAACTTTTTAAAAACTCTCATTTTTTTTTTGTGCAAATATCCAAATCTTGTGGGAATAAATTAATTTGAGAAACATTATTTGAAATAAACGTACATAATATACCTTTATATGCAAAAGATTGATTAAGCAACTCGTACGTAGAATTCAAATGAGTTGGAACATCTCTTGGAATTTTTTTTGATCCTTTTCTATTTGCTTTACAAAATCTACCCAATTCTTTCATAATTTGGGGATGTCTCCTTAAAAATTGAATTGTTGTCTTTATTGGGCTAAGAAAAATATCAAGTATTTGTAAACCATCTTGTACATATAAATTTAAAACATGGCATGCACATCTAATGTGAAAAAATTATCCACCAAAAGCGGGTTTACAAATCTTTTGTAACTCGAGAATGAAAGCGGTATTTGCCGCGGCATTATCAAAACCAACTGAAAAAACATTATTAACAAAAGAATATTCTTCTAAAACTTGCATAATTATTCTATAAATATTATTTGCCCGTATGCCTATCATCAAAACTCGAAATGCAATAACTCTTTTTTAAATGTTCCAATCATCGTCTATCCAATGACATGTAATACCCATATAAAAATGAGTTTGCCAAGGATCACTCCAAATGTCGCTACTGATATGCACACGTCCATTGAAATTCATAAAAAAAAAAAAAAATTCATATCTTCTTTTCCTTTTTTATAAATATCAAAAAGTTGGCGTTTAAGCGTATTTCTTCAAAACAGGTTTTGCTTGTGGAGTACATGCAGTTTGTATAAAATGATTAAAATCAAAATTTTCACCAAAATTAAACGATAAACGTTCAACGGCAGCAAATCTAGCCAAGTATTCTTTATAAACTTTCTCATTGTAACGAAATAAAAGAGGAGTGTTAGGATTGGCGTACCCGAAAATTTATTGTTGGTCGTTGTCGATCCCCCCTTACGTTGGATGTTTCGACCTTAGATGTCGTTTAAATGTTTCATAGCCGCCTTCACCTGTAAATTTGCATGTTGCTCCATAATATTTACATTTTACTTGATACTTGTTTGCGCCTAAATGTTCCTTCGTGAAGTGTTCCAATATGTCGGATGTACCCTCACGTTCCGGCTCCTTTGTTGTTGACATTTTTTCGATACCAGTAGGAGGATGCAGACTTTGTTGCGTTGAGACGTGCTCGACGTCGGAAATAATATTGATATCATCAACATCGTCTCTCCAATATGCAAATCACGAGGATCATGAGGATAATCGGATTCCCCCATCGGGCCCATCGGGCTCTTTTCTCTATCACTAGCTCTGCTTCCACTTGCCATTTTTTGAGAGAATTGAGCGAAAAGCGGATTCAAAAATTAACAGAATTGAGCGAATTGAGAGAACTTGAAAGAATTGAGAGAATTTGTGAGAAATTGTGAGAAAAAAAATGAAAGATGAAAAGATATATTTATAATAATTAGGATAGATTTTATAAATTAATAATAATAATAATAAAGTGGGGGAATTTGGCCGTTGCAAGGTAACGGTCGGGTCCCTTTTTTTTTTTTAAGCCGGTTTAAGAAAATGGGGGCCCGTAACCGGTCGCTATGGCACAGGCCGGTTCCGGTTTGGAACCAGCGGGCCCGGTCAACGGGTCGGTAACGTGTTTGACCCGGGTCGATTTCGAGCTCAAACCAGCCCGTGACCACCCCTACAAGCAACATTAAATGACGATTATTGCCTGCTCTCCTCTCTCCTCTTTCCTCTTTCATGTTCGAAAGATAATGTCCTCTCTCCACCTCTCTTATGCTGCTTCCATCCTCAGGCCCTTTTGCCCTCCCCTGCTCCTCCTTCTTCGTCTTCGTTCTCCTCGCCTTCATCACCTTTCCCGCGTCGGCTCTAGAAACCGCCGACTGGCCTCTCGAACTCTTCTTCGTCTTCTACTCCTACCGGTCTCGATTTCAGGCTCGGGTAGGTCACCAACGATTTTGAATCGGAAGAAGCTTGCGAGGCTGGATATCCGGTGTTGGTGCTGCTCTTTGGGGTTCCGGCAATAACCGAGAGGCATATTGTGGCGAAGGAGAGAGAGGAGCATGGATACTGTGTTTATAGCAAGAGAGGGAGGAGGGAAGCTACGGGTGCTCTGTTTTAATCCTTTGCATTTTCTATTTATTTCTAGGCTACGTGGATGATCTTGCTTGAGATGTTATTTTGTTTAAGCAGTTCTATTTAATTGATTAGAAAAGGAGATGATGGTCTACCGCCATTTATCAAGTCCTCTTTTTCGTGCGGTGTATATCGTCGTCTTCACTGAAAAACTAACCTTTTGCAAGTGGCATGAATAAAAGTTCCACATGCTGCAACTCAACTATCGTAAACACCAGCACAAGACGGGAAGCACCAGCACTGTATGGTCATATTGAACGAATGAACAAAAGACGCGGACCACAGCATTAGGACATAAATCATGTATGTTGAAACGACTTTGACAGCCACGACAATGGAAAAGAATAATTTTTCAAGTGAAATTGACTCCTCATGCATAAGGTTTAAAGATAAATATAAATGCTGACACAATAGCTTGATCCTTAATCTAGCTTTCATGAAATGGATAGAATTCTCACAAGCTTCTAACACAAGCGGTTCCAGAATGGAAGTGGATAAGGCAAAAGAACTTAACTTCATATAAATCTGCTACAAACAGTATCTTTTCACATGTCAAAAAATGAATAGAATGTTGTGAGAGCATCAATGTGTTCCTTCTCATCTTCCCTACAAGGCCTATGATCAGATGTGAGAGCCTCTGCGATGCCAGCTCTACAAAGAACAGCTCAACAATCTCCAGCATTAGACACCAATTGGTTGTCCCTTCTAATCTACGCAGTTACACAGCATGAGCCGCCTCGTGATTCCTCATTCAAAAAATCCAAATCAGTTTTCAGATAACCATGCTTCACAGCCATCTCTATTTCATTCGCGTCTCTTCTCACCACTTCATTTATGATAATTCTTAGGTTAATACCATGAAAAACTCCAAATTGATACACATATAATAAATTTATCCCAAATTATTTTTTTAACTACTAAAAACCCTAAACTGGTACACATTTAACAAATTTACCCCAAATTAATACAACTACGACAAATTTACCGTCCGTTAGTTTTCGTTAAATTTTATCGTCAAATTTCTAATTTGGATGACACGTGGCAATTGCCGGATGTACACGTTTAGGATTTTTACCATCTATTTGTCACAGGCGTATCAATTTGAGGTTTTTCATGCTATTAATCCAATTTAACGGAAACTAATGAAGGGTAAATTTATCACATGTGTACTAATTTGAGATTTTTGATGGTCAAAATAATTAGTTTAGGGTAAATTTTTCTACCGGTGTACCAGTTTGGGATTTTTTATGATCAAAAAATAATTTGGAGTAAATTTATCGCAAATGTATCAATTTGAAATTTTTCGTGATATTAACCCTAATTCTTATTCAAGTTTTCCGAGCAGCCATTGAAATATAGCTTCCCTCGTCAGTCAAGTTTTCTCTTCTCACCACCCTCGCGAACGCAAGCCCTAACTGGAAAACGGAACAATTTACCCACCTGCTATCTCCATGGATACCGACTGAAGCAAAAGGTCAATCCTCCATAGCTTTCCTCCTCCCTCTCTTGAAATAAACAGAGTACTCATTCTCCTTGGCCATCGCCGGAACCCCTCTAGGCCACAATATCCCTCTCGGCCGTCACCGGAACCCCAAAGCTCAGCGCCACCACCGGTATATCCAGCCTCGCAAGCTTCTTCTGCTTCAAAATCGACCTACCCGAGCCAGAAATTGGGACCGGTAGGAGTCAAAGACGAAGAAGAGTTCGAGAGGCTAATCGGCGGTTTCTAGAACTGGAGTCGGAAAGGCGACGATGGCGACGAGAACGAAGACGGAGAAGGAGGAGAAGGGGAGGGCAAAAGGGCTGGAGGATAGAAGCAGCAGAAGAGAGAGTTGGAGAGGACCTTATCTTTCAAACGTGAAAAATGAGAGAGGGAGAGCAGGTAATAAATGTCATTTAATGTTGCTTGTGCTCGGTCTTTGCGCAGCCTACCAGTTTGCCAGAGGAGAGAAAAAGAATAACTTCTGTTTTATTTTGTTTAATTTCAGGCCGGAGGACACGTGTTAAATTTTGAGTGGAGCTCGCACTCCACGTAAGCTGATGACGTGGAGATTGATGACAATCGAATATTTTCTGCGAAAGAAGGCCAAGAACAGGAGAAAAATATTGAGTACAGACGTGATAAATCTGATGTGGTCCAAATCACCATTCATTGTGCGACACGCGGCGCACAAGCGACACACCAATGAGAAAAAAAGAAAATTTTCTTTCTCCTCTCTCTTCTTGCCCCTCTCTCTGTCTTTTGCCTGATCTCTCCGACCTCCCACTTGCTCTCTCTTCCGGCTGATCTCTTTTCCGTTCTCCCACCTTGAGCCCGAGCCACAGCTGTTACGCTATAAAGCACCGACACGTGTCGCGTGTCCGACACACTCAGAAATGTCCAGACACGAGGTCAACGCGTGTCCGACTTTCGACACGAGGTCAACGAGCCAGACTCGCCGGCGACACGCGAGTCCGGAGGAGGAGGAGAAGAGGATCTGGAGGAGCACAACGGACATCAACGAGAGAGGTGGGGGGGGAGCCTGCGCGCCAGGCGTGAGGTTGGAGAGGCGAGGTAGGCGTTTTGGACAGTGAGGACAGTGACGGTGGAGCGCTGGGTCAGATTCGAGGCGGTGGTGGAGAGGAGGGCGTGAAACAGCAGACCCCACAACGAACAGTTTCACCAGATCTGGATTTTAGCGGCCTAAGAAATGAGAAGCCAAAGATGAAATGAACAAGAGCGACGATGCGCGGAGGCAGAATGAAACGGCAGACGAACTCAAAAGTTGTGAGTCCGATTGTCGCCGGCCGATGGCGTCCAAGTGGGTGGTGAGAGACAAGGAAGCATGGTTTCGCCGACCAATGGAGTCCAAATCGGTGGAGAGAGAACGAGATGAAAGATGCAGAGGGCTTCTCGCAAAGAAAATTGCGCAGGGGGAGGGGGTGGTGAATATTGGGTGTTGGGTGCAAGACAACAGCTTGACATGACAAGACTTGGAGGTTGATGTTGACATGTTATACAAAAGTTTGACAAGACTGAGGATAGAGAGAGAGCGCAGGGGAAGGGCGGGTTAGGTGGAAGTATTGTGAATATTTTTTATTTAGAATTTTATGAAAGTAAAATAATTTTTCAAAAATATTTTATAAAATAATTTTTCGTTGATATATTTATAAAAATACATATTTAATATAAAACGTGTCCCCAACATGTCGAAATTTTCTATTTTTTAGAAATGACGTGTCAGCGTGTCGTGTCGTGTCACGTGTCCGTGTCGGTGCTACTTAGCTGTTACGTGCCGCGACAAAGAGCACACTCGGAGTCTTTGGCAACTGGCTCGCCGCCAATGGGTTCTGTCCCTTCGTTTGCCGATGTCTTCTCCATCCCTGATCACGGAGCTCGAGCCTAAGACAACTCATTTATGACTCATATCTAATTTTAAATCAATCCATTTATGACCCATTTTCATAATTTTTTGTTAACATATGGGTGTGAGACCCCTTTTTTTTTTTTTTTTTTCAGAAATAACATTTCATTTCATTCACTTTCTCGGGATACAAGAGAGAAATTTCGCAGTTCAACTACAAACCAATATACATCCCAGACAACTTCAAAACAAAACAAGCTCCCGATAAAAAGAGAAATTATCATAACAAGGTAATGGGTTACACGCTCAAAGAGCACATCTATGACTTCTTCATACCATAATCGGTGGCCGATCACCGAACCACTCTTCAGTAATGAGCACACACCACGAAACTCCATCTGTTGCTACGACTTTGCCTTTTGGCGGTGCGCGCCTAAGTTTGGCGTCCCCAACACCATCGCCGAGCAAAGTAAAAAGGTTGAAGGAGCATAGATTTGACACCTATGAGAGCGAAAGTGTGACGACCCCAAAGACCTCAGCCTATGCTTTACTGATTTAAGAATTGAACTATAAGTGATAAGGGAAATTGCGAATCGACGACGAGACGACGAGGTGGTTTATTATATTTGGATTGGGGGCCGGCTAGACTAAATAGGCGTGAAATTGAGATAACCGGGGGAAGAAATGGACACATGGCCGACGTGGCAGCCACGTGGCACGTGTCACCTGCGGGCATTCGGTGCGTGACACGTAGCGCACACGTGTCACCGCCCGATTCGCCCAATCTTCAGCTGCTTTCTACTATAAATAGGACCTAGCTTTAGTTCATTCAAAAAATGACCATCACTACTGATACAGTTATGCTTATACGAGAAAGACTTAAGGTCGCCCATAGTCGGCAGAAGAGTTATGCCGACAGACGTCGAAGACGGTTAGGATTCGAAGTAGGCAATCATGTGTTCTTGAAAGTATTGCCCACAAAAGGAACATTGAGATTTGGAGGACAAGGAAAATTAAGTCCAAGATTCATAGGACCTTTCGAGATATGTGAAAAGGTCGGCGACTTAGCATATAGATTGGCGCTACCGCCAAGATTGTCCCAGATACATGATGTATTTCATGTATCAATGTTAAGGAAATATCATCCAAACCCTAGTCACGTGCTAGACTTCGAAACCATTGACGTTGACGAAAGGGTCGGGTACGTTGAAGAACCCGTGCAAATATTAGATCGGAAGGAACAAGTCCTTCGAAATAAAACTATCCCCCTAGTTAAAGTGTTATGGAGGTACCATGATGTCAAGGAAGCGACATGGAAAAGTGAAGAAGTTATGAGACTAAGGTACCCTCACTTATTTGAAGGATGGAGCAAAAGTTAAATTTCGAGGACGAAATTTCCTGAGGTAGGGAGTATTGTGACAACCCCAAAGACCTCAGCCTATGCTTTACTTATTTAAGAATTGAACTATAAGTGATCAGGGAAATTATGAATCGACGATGAGACAATGAGGTGATTTATTATATTTGGATTGGGGGCTGACTGGACTAAATAGGCGCGAAATTGAGACAATCGGGGGGCAGAAATGGACACGTGGAGGCCACGTGGCCGCCACGTTGCACATGCGGGCGTTTGGTGCGTGACACGTGGTGCACACGTGTCACCGCCCGATTCGCCCAGTCTTCAGCTACTTTCTACTATAAATAGGACCTAGCGTTAGTTCATTTAGAAAACAACCATTAGAATACCGTTACTCTGCTCGAACCACCCGAGCCCGTCCGCCGCCCTAGCCGCCCATCGCTCGTTCGTCCGTTTATCACCAAATCGCTCTAGTTCAAGCGGTTATCTAAGGCGAGTGAATCTCTAACCTTTGTGGTTTGTCTGGATTGACGTTAGAACCGTATGTTGATGGTTTTAATTCATGATTGTAGTTTTGAGAACTCCCCTGTCTGTTTGTGATTTCTACATTGAATTTCTGAAAAATGGCATAATTGCACGATGCATTCGTCTGCGTTGAATCTTCTGAATACCGATGAGGGTAAGATTGCATGGTGTGTGCATCACATGGCATATCATGGTGAACAAGAGATACTATCCCGTCGTGCTGCGACGATGCCTCGTGGGAGCCGGAGGGAATTCGGGATGCTTCCGATGCTGGTTTGGGAAGTGCCTTCGCCCTTGTGAGCTCGAGATGCCTCTGGTATCGAGATACCGTGGAAAAGTTATCCACGAGGACAGCACACTAGCGAAAACGTTATCCGTGAGTAGTCGACATTGCATTGCATATGAAATTGATGGATTTGAAAGGATTCTCATTTTTGAAACGTTTGATACGTGTGCTTAAACTTCATGAATTGTTGATGTTGTCTTTTAATTACAATGCTTACATTCCATTGGTTTAGACATTCATTCGTGGGGAGTAAGCTCACTATTGTAGAATTGCGGTTTTCAGATAGTAGAAATGCCTCGTGTTAGCCCCATCGCTCCTACCTTTTGTTATGGGGTTCCTCGAGAATGTGTCTTGTCCTAGGAGGACCATGTGGATAGTGACCACCTCGAGGTGAAGTTCAAGAAATTGATCAGTACTCTAGCTGTCGAGGTGAAGTTCAAGAAATTGATCGCCAGCCGCGACCACTACCAACCGCCGACCATTGCCTACCGCCGCCCACCGTAGACCATCGCCGGCCACCGCCCGCAATCGCTGCCACCTGCCGACCGCCCCTCGCTGACCTTCGCCGACCCCGCCAATCGCTGCCTGCAACCACCACCCGCGACTACCGCCGGCAGCCGCTCGTAACCACCGCCCACCTCCGCCCGAGACCACCGCCACCAACCACTGACCGCGATCATCGCCGGTCGCGACCACCGTCGGCCGCCACCCGCCGGCAACAGCCGACCACCGCCACCCGTCGGTATCAGCCGACCACTGCCGTTGCTGACCGCCGCCGACCGCCCCCAGCGGCCGACCACCTCCAACCTCCGCCGACCACCACCGCCCACCTCCAACCTCCACCAACCACCGCCTCTTATGCTGCCACCGTCGGCCGTTAACTATCGCCGACCACCACCGCCATCTCTGACCGCAGGAGTAAAAAATAAATTATAATTTTTTATTTTTAAAAAGTGAATAATATATTTAATAATAAAATTATATTTAAAAGAAATTTAAAAGTTTAAAAATGAAGTAGAAATTTTTTGGCCACCGACAATAATTTTTCATAGAAGAATTTGTGTTAATAATGTTTCAGAAGTAGAAATTTTCAACCGTTACCAAACGAATTTCTCTGATCAAAAATCAACTTCTGAAGCAAAGTAGAAAAATCAACTTCTGCTTCCGAGTAGAAGTAGTAAAATCAACTTCTGGCCGGAAGTTGATTTCTGAAGCAGAAGTGTTGCCATGCGCGCCCTTAATAATGCATCACAGATTTCAAATATACCACGCATTAGAAAAATAAACGATTTAAAAAAAATTCATAAACGAACAAAACTAATTTCCATTAGATATGAAATAATTTAATCATAAATTGTTGTCGATAATTATTTCAAACATATGCGATCATTTTTGCAGAAATAATTTTTTAATTATTCGTTTTTCGCGAAAACAATTTTCCTAAATCTGGGGCCGGTGGGGATGCCCGAAAAGGGGCATTCCGGCTTTGTATTCAAGTATTATTATTATTATTTTGCTTCAAAGGGGACGCAACGCATTCATTTGAAGAAGGATAAAGGTATATTCTACTGACCACTCGCATTTTTCAATTATCAATTTGTAGAGAGAGCTAATCAGCAAGCATTGGAACATGTCAGCTCTATAGATCAATCGAAAAGGAATTTCACAATTGAGTTGAACTCTTATATCGTATCGGCGGTTTTTCTTAATTAAATTGTGGAATCTTTCCTCACATTTTGCACACGATAAGCCATCTCCATATCCAGAACCGACCAACTTCAACAGCTAGTCAAAACGACATCGCCAACCTCTGCCCAGAGAGAGAAAAACGACACGGACTCTCTCTCTCTCTCTCTCTCTTTCTGTGTATGTCCGTGTCGTCTCTGTAAGTTCCGAGGAAGAGCACCAAGCTGTTTCCTTTTTTCACTCGCAGATGCATAAAACCCAACCCAGGTTCATTCCTTGATTTTATTTTATTTTTGCCACAGCGTAAATTCGGGTTCAAAGGTACCGAATTTGAGGAGGAGGATGACGATTTAACTGTCACAACCCAATGCTCTGTTTTCTGCCCTCCCAATACCGCCGTTCTCTTTTATCTCTTTCTGCGTGCTCTGTTTCTGCATGTTGACTAGACTCATGAACGATGGCAAGAGGGAAGGGGGGGAATCATAACAACAAAAAAACAAAATTGAAAGTCCCATATTTACCCCCCGAAAGTGCTGAAAGTTGATCAAAATTCGAATCGTGGGACGAGAGTGGCACCTGGAAATGAAACTGAGCTAGGAGAAGGAATCTGTAAACCCCGGGA
This sequence comes from Lenwebbia sp. NSW1173648, assembly GCA_029784005.1. Classification (NCBI taxonomy): domain Eukaryota; kingdom Viridiplantae; phylum Streptophyta; class Magnoliopsida; order Myrtales; family Myrtaceae; genus Lenwebbia; species Lenwebbia sp. NSW1173648. Next base: position 22,491,605 of record JARCGZ010000009.1, on the reverse strand, counting down.
AAATATCACAATTCACAAGAGACAGAAATGGAAACAGGAGAAGCAGCGAAGTTACACTGAGATGAGATCCCCTGAAAGCGAATTCTACACAACACAGCAGCAGCAGCAGCGACAAGAAACTCGAAAACAACAAAAATAAAAAAAGCGTGCAACCGCGAGTGGGCGATTTACTAATTGGGTAGGGGAACAAGCCTCTTGGTTGGCGGTGGAACTACCACCTTCATCTTGTTTTTCTGGGTCCGAAACGCTTGAGGAGGAGACGAAATGCAAGAAGAGGCAAGACAACTCAGAGCGCGATTCCACATCATCCTCTTCACTGATCTCTTCTTTGGTGGGATCACCCCTCCAGCTTTCCTGAGCTTCTCCAACTCGGGCTCTTCACATTCCTTCGCCTTTTCTTCCATCCCCTCCTCCTGAGCTCGTTGCTTCTCCCTCTGCAGCTGCTATCTCTCTCACTCTGCACCAAACCCCGGTTTTTATCACGCGGAGGGAAGGGCAAATTTGGGAAGAGAGCGTGCCTTTTTTTTTTTTGACGTTGCTGCTTCTTTCCTTATCCCAAAACGAGACACAGAAGATGATGATGCAATGGGACTGGGACAGGGTGCGTCAATCTAGATTTTGGACCAAGCTACAACATTTTCGACGTCGTCAAAAATATTTCCATGTGGTCCCCTTTAGTCATTCGTTTTGTCGTTCATTCTTTTGCTTTCTCACGACATGCCCGGTCGCCCCCTCGTTTGATTCCCTCCGTCCGCTAACTTTTTGTTTTCTTTATTATTATAAAGTTGAGGAGCGACGATCGGCACTAAAGATTTCTTCTTGTAGCAGTCGCAAGAATCCTGTATCAACAGCGGGAATGTTTGTTTTGTGCCACAACAACTCCATGCCACCCTAAGTAAGTATGAAATTGGCGGGCACGCCCTCTAGGGTTTCCAGCCGCCGCCAGCAAATCTGAGAGAGACTCCTCTCATTCTTCTTAAGTTGTTTTGGTTCTTTATTTCTTTTTCTTGTTCTCCACCCATTTAGGAGCTTTTCTCTTTCGATTTAGTCTAGATATGAAGTTTCTCTCCCCCATTTCGGAGAGATTTCTTTCCCGATCTAGTCTAAATTTGGGATTTTTTGCCTGCATGTCTTCGGATTTCGCTTTTTGCGGGTTTCGTTAGTGAACAAGTTCAATTTTGAAGAAGATCAAAAGAGTTTCGTGAAGGTTTCGCTCTCACAGGTGTCAGATCTATGCTCGTTTAACCTTTTTACTCTGCTCGGTGATGGTGTTAGAGATGCCAAACATAGGTGCGCACCGCCGAAAGGCAAAGCCATATCATCAGATAGAGTTCTTAGTGTGTGCTCATTACTAAAGACGGATTCGTTGATCGGCCGTTTATTTTGGTGTGAAGAAGTTATAGATGTGTTATTTGAGCGTGTGACCTATAACATTATTGTGATGATTTCTCTTATTATCTGGAGCTTGTTCCATTTTGAAGTTGTCTAAATTTGAAGTTGTGCTCTTTGAATTCATATGTTTCTCTCTTGTATTTCGATCAAAGAAATGAATGAAATTTCATTTAGACCACACACAAAAAAGGTGCGATAAGCCAAGAAGGTGACCAAGCTGATCCGCATACCATGAAGTTTCTAGGTATTTAAGGTTTTCTGTGGTACTCTAATGACGTGGCTTGACTTTTTTAACTTGAAACACCCGAAATTTACATAATGTGAACGTCAGCACGTGGATTGACACATGATTATTTTTATATGGTCTAGATTTTGTTGCGAAAGTAAAAAGTTTCTTATTGTTCTTTTAAAGGAATAATTACAAGGAAAAAGTCATAAAATTATTACAATTGTGTCAATTGAGTCCTAACGTGAACGCCAGCCGGTGCTGATGTGGTAATTTCTAATATTAAAATCTTTTCTTTTCTTTTTTCCTTGTCCTTCTTCTTCCAATCAGTTGCCGAATCAACGACCGACCAGAGGCAAGGGACAACGAGGTCAACCTCGCCAGCCACTAGCGAGCTCACCCCCCCTCCCCCCCCCGATCAATGGCATCGGCGAGGTTGGGCCTCACCATGGCTGCAGTCTCGCCGAGCGACAGTGAGGCTTGACCTTTCCCGCCCCTGGCTCACCCTTAATTCTGATCAATTCAGCGAATTTTGACCGGGACATCAACTTAATACGTCTATGTGATTTGGACTTGGTTAACAAGTGTTTCGAGGGACAATCGTTAATAAAAGTCATGTGATCTTTATAGAAATCCGAGTGCGAGATTATTTACCCTCTTGATCATCCATTAAATGATCTCACAATTCGATTCAACGACATGACCATTAGCCCCCGGTGTCTATTGAAGATCCATATGGGGGTGGCTTCTGTTTCACACATCATTGTCTCCCATGAAGATTTTAACTTTTGCAACCCCTAGGTTTATCATTGCTCTACAATAAGTTCAATAATATAGAGATAGTTTGGTACATGCTACGTCCCATAGGACCTCACTTTTCTTCTCTCTCTCTCTCTATCTTTTGTTTTGGAAAAGTTAGGTCATGGTTTTCCTCCACTGGATAGAGACCAGAGGCAAGCAAGACGGACGCGTCCGTTGGGAGTCCAAACTCGAAGATGAGGTAGCTTCCGTTGAGTCGAGTTCCAATCTCCAAAATTTGAAATTTCTTGCAAAAACGAGGGATGTGTAATTCTTTTCCTTTTGCCAACTGTGATTAGGGTTTTACTTGACAATACATTTATTGCATTCACTTTTTTAGGACCAACTTATAAAAAAGCTGTGAAACCCGAGAGATTTAACTAGATCGTCAATATTAAAGTTGAAAGATATATAGTATGCATATAACACTGATCTGTTTCGCTCCACCAACGAGACACTGGCCAGGTAGTTCGATCTTCAAAAATCTCGGTAGGAATAGGATCCCCACCCTCTTCTCTCGGGTCGTCTTAATTGACTTGTGGGTCGGTGCTAATCGGACCTGCTATCAATTTGTCTAAATCACAGCTGACGACATGACAATGCCAATATGAATTTGTCCATGAAGTAGGTTAGGTTTATGTAAGTTTATGCGAGGTGGGGTTTGTGATGACGTCAAAAGAATGCTAGAAGGGCCTACCTTGTCCACTTCTAAAATCAATATCTAGATCTCGTGGGGACAACTTGTAGTGCCATTTCCAGGAATTTTCTTAGGAATATTGCTCTTTAATGGATTGGAGCCAAGAGATTAGCTTAAATAACTTGTTCAAGAGAGTAAGCTTAGCAAGAGGCGAACAGCTAACGCTAAAAGTGCATATTATAAAAAGGATCTATTTCGATGATTCAAATAACGAAAGCCAAATTAAAGCTCCTTAACCCTTTCTTAGGCGACTCAAATGTCCTTATCCTTTCTACTTTCATGTAACTATTTTCATTTAGGAAAATGCTTCCCCGACACTACGGTACAATCTCAACCGTAGATCTATATATCATCATCGCGTGTTTTGCATTAAGTATTCATTGATTAAGAGATTGTGTGGTAAAAAATAACTGATCAGACTGTGAGGCTAGCAACTCCCTTCCGTTTATGAACTATTTCGTGGTTGCTTCATCATTTTGGGGATAAGAAAACTTTCGTGGTTGCTTTCATTGTAGCTGGAAAAGGGTGCTTCTCTTTCTGCTCACCTCACGTTTTCTTTCCCTTTCTGCCTTTGAAAAACGGGCATTCGATCAATTAAAGACAGAAGAAAACGAAAAGACAAAGTCACGATCCGATCGCATATAGCTTTTGTACTAAAAGGACATGTTCTGCTTAAGAAGAAATTATTTGAAAGCATTTATCTGAATCCAGAATTCAAATGCATCCACGTTTCTACATCCAATATATGGAACTAACTTCGTTTTTTTTTTTTCCTAGTTCTTTATTAAATGAGACGGAATATTAAAAAAAATAAAAAAAATTACAAAACGAATTCTCTTCAGCTGACCGAGATACGCAATTGCAAGCGCCAATCTCACGGAAAGGGGAAAGGAAAAGAAGAGGAAATAAATGCTATGCTCTGCTCTGCTCTGCTTTGCTTTGCTTTGTCCCGCTTATGAAAGTAGATGAATTTGCGGGCACTTCTGGTTTGTGTCTTCATTTTGATATTTTTTACACATTCAAAGTCGAAATCAGAATCATTCAGTTAATTCGTGAGGAATTCTTCTCCCAGAATTTGACAGAGACACTCACTAAACAGTAAACAAAACCTCGACTGAACATGACTCTGAGATTCACAAAGTTGCAAATGGAATAGTTGGCAGAGACAGTCTTCAGTTTCCTCAGCGACGCTAACGCTTTCCGGGCAGAGGAAGGACTCGTGCAACTCCCACCATCGTCTTCTTGGCTAGAACCGGTTCAGGGCAAGTGGCCGAGCCGCAAAAGCAGATGCAACTCACAACGCAGTCCCACATCATTCTCTTCACCAGCCTTCTCTTCGCCGTGATCAACCCTCCTCTCTTGGCTCTGAAACCCGCCTCTGTTCCTTCCGCCGCTGTTTTCGTCTTTGCCTCCTCCGTCTCCGTGATGCACGGCACCTTCCCTTTAGCGTCGCCATGACTTTCGCTCTTCTCCATCGCTCTGGATCACGGTCCTCGGCGATCTATCTTTTCTCTTATTGAGAAAATTCGGGCGCCTGTAACTCCTCTCTCTCTCTCTGATCTCTGCTCTTTGGGTTGGTTATGCAAAGAAAAATAGCGAGAAGCTGCTTGCTTGGGACAAGAAGGGGAAGGTGATGGAGACGGGCAAATTTCCAAATCAGGCGAAAAAAAAAAAATATTTACCAAAACAGGTTGAAAAAAAAAATTATCAGATCGGGTGCCGCTCGGCAGTCATACTGCTGAGCAGGCTATTGGGCCTGCTCCAGCGGCCCGCTCGGCAGTTTGGCTGCCGAGCGGGCTGGTCAGTCGGCTTCGGCAGCCCGCTCGATAGTTTGGCTGCAGAGCGAGTCACCGGCGCTAGCCCACCGACCCGCTCGATAGCCACACTGCCGAGCCGGGCCCGAGGCCACCAACTAGTTTTTTTTTTTGTTGAAAATTTCATAAGAAAAATCATTTTTTATAATATTTATAATATTTATTTTATTTATAATTTTGTTCTTTTTAAGCTGATTTTTATAATATAATTATCAATATTTAATTACTTAAGATATATAATTATAACATTATAATAAATTCACATATGTAATGTTGACATCGAACAGAAGAACTGAATAAATATCGCGCAATTGGGATATTGTTAAAAAAATGGGATTTTCATAATAGATAACAAATTAACTACAGTTATATGTACTAATGACGTCGTCTTCCTACATGACCTCCTGTTTCGCAATGAGGTTGTCTACGTTGATCGAAAGGTCTAGTGTTGTACCAACGAGAATGAGAATCCGGCTGAGTAGGATATGTCGATGACGAAGGCATATCTTGTGAAGATATGCCATATCCTACTGTAGGAGGAACTGGATAAAAATGAGGAAAATCAGATCCATATTCTGAAAGAGAACTAGCTTGAGTCTGCGGATGTGGATTGTCAAATGTTCCGGCAAACTGGGTGAACCCTGCATCGAAATGCCGACTGAACCCCGGAGTGAACTCGGGAGCGAAATCCGTCGTATGATGTTCCATGGAATAGGGGACGACATCATCATGTGGATGAGCTCGAGGAGTCCTCCGAGTCTGCTGAACAGTCTCAGGGGGGTCATCCTCCTCATCCGACCCAACGGGTGCTGCTGTAATTGCTGGTTGAGGTGCTGGCATCATTGTTAGTCGTCTCTCCTCATTCTGGGCGTATAACATTGCTCTAGCTATCGTCCTCACTTCTGCCCAAGCCTGAGGAAATAGACCGATCGAATCCATGATATGCACGATCTGTTCGACGCCGTCACCCCGGTTATGATATCAAAATTAACAAAAGTTATCAAACGCCAATAATTTATGGTACTTAAAAATAAGTAATGAATTAAATTGAAAGTGCTTGCACAAACCGTTGAACCCATTGCGGCTCCCGCAACAGAAATCCATTTCCGTGTATGTCGACGGATGAAAGTGGAGTGCTTCCATTGTAATTCTACCCTGGACTATACGTTCGGCACGTCTGTCCCACAAACCGATCAACCGTCCGTGCCTATCCTTCTAATTCGTCATGGGTGGCGTGTTATCAATATCATGCAAGGCAGTATGATCATGGGGACGTCTAGGTATTGGCTGCTGCAAATCAAACTGCCAAAGTACTCGGTCTGGATAGTGCTACTCAACTATCCAATGACAGATGACTGGGACCTTCGCCCTCCAACAGTCTTCTCCTTGTAAGCAATAATCCGGTACCTAATCTTCAATGCCGACGTAGGGCTTCCAAATAATTTGTCATCATAATGAAACACATCAAATTTAAACGAAAAATTAATTTAAAAAGTAACACGATATTAAACCGGCTCGTTGATATCATTACTTACATCTTTGGACCCCATTCGATCAAGTTGGTAGCGCAAATGCGACACAGTATGTGTGGGGATGTCAGTTGTAGTTCGGCCTCGACTCCAGCTGCATCACCACGCATCCTTGCCCGAACAAACTAAAATCATAAATTCCTTCACCGCACTATCGATACCTTTCATGGGAATGCCCTTCCAATTCTTTTCGTCACGCGGGTTTTCTCCATTTCAATTCTCCACGTAACCAGATCATCTCGTACTTCACAAATTGGCAAAAGCAAAAGAGAGAACAAAGCATGGAGAAGAGATCCAAGTCGATCTATGCACCCGATCCGAAGTCCATCGACGATCACCTCACCTAGACAACGCGGGAGGTAGGGTATAAGGTAGAGGGTGGCATGTGAAGGGGGGTGGGGGCAAGCATTAAATTGAGTGTTGGAGAGGAAGGTTAAAAACATAAGAGGCCCATTTCAATGATTACACACCTTCTAAAATCATTGAAAAATCACATTTCCACGTGAAATTGAATTGAATGGATGAGAAGGAACTTTATGGGTTGGCACAGAAATGTAAGTACTTTTTCCCTGACGGTTCACTATTGCGAACTTGAAGCGCCCTAATAATTGATGCCTAACATGTTGGGTCCGTATATCCTTATCCTCAATGCCACGCGACTCACCTACTTTACGATCACCTCTTCTTCTTCTTTTCTAAAAATAAAAAATGAAAAAGCCCCTCTCTTTGTTTTCATTTTCCTTTTGTCGGTCCAACATAAATTTTCGGAATAACGGCGTAAATGATTCATGAAGTTTAGTTCGATGTGCAATGTCGTTTCTGAACTTTTAATTCGTATAATGTGATCCCTAAATTTTGATTAATTGTGTAATAGCGTCTCTAGAATTTTAATTTGTTCAATATAATCCATAAACTACTTATAAATGTGTAATGTAGTGTCTAGACTGTATAAAAATATTTTAGAAGTTTCGAGTTCACATTGAACATTGGATCACAATTCATGGACCATATTGAACAAAACAAAAGTTGACGGCAACGTTGAACATTAGACCCAAAGTTCAGAAACCACGTTAGACGAATTAAAAATTCAGGAACGATATTACACATTGGATCGAAATTCAGAGATCATTTATCACATTTTCTTTAAATTTTCTGAAGTAAGATACTCGAGAAATCACTCTCTCTTGATAGTGATATTATTCATTGGTTCATGAAACGACTTCGTTTTCTTGTCACGAGTTGGAGAATCTTGGGGGTGTCCTTTCTCAAAGTGCTATCTAAATTCAATCTCTGAATTCAAAAGAAATCTGGACGCGGTCAAAGGTTGAAGATTAGGTTCTTCTTCGGGCCCCTCGATTTATGACCACGTGATCTCATGTCGTCCTCCCTCTCATCTATTGAACGGCGGCTCGATGCAAAATGTGGACATCTTAGGAGTGAAGAGCAGCGATACCGTCCCCGGAAAAATCGAGCCACCGTTCTAGAAATGGCGTATCCTACCACATTCTCTCCGTCCTTCCTAGGCAAAATGTCGTACTTCATAAATACTTCAAAAAAATTTCAATGAGCGACCGAGAGATTCGACCAAATATGATCATAGGTCCCCAATGGCCGGTGATACATCGGAATAAGGACTTCTGTTCGATGTCGACATTACATATGTGAATTTATTGTAATGTTATAATTATATATATATTAAGTAATTAAATATTGATAATTTTATTATAAAAATCAGCTTAAAAAGAATAAAATTATAAATAAAATAAATATTATAAAAAATGATTTTTTATGAAATTTTCAAAAAAAAAAACTAGTTGGGGGCCTCGGTCCCGGCTCGGCAGTGTGGCTGCCGAGCGGGTCGGTGGGCCGGCGCCGGCGACCCGCTCGGCAGCCAAACTGCTGAGCGGGACGCCGGAGCCGGCCTACCAGCCCGCTCTGCAGCCAAACTGCCGAGCGGCACCCGATTTGGTAATTTTTTTTTCAACATGTTTTGGTAAAATAAAAATTCACCTGATTTGGAAATTTGCCTGATGGAGACAGTGAGAGGGGAGAGAGCATGTTGCTTTGACGGGCTGACACGTGGCTGCCAAAAGACTTGATGTCGGGAGTGTAATTCCCTAATTTGTAGGGATTTTATTTTTCCTCCTGAAGGATTCTTTTTCCTAATTTGTAGAGACTTGATTTGTAGAAGAAGTCCGTCAGGTTGTATATCTATGGGTCTGTACATACTTGATGAGATAACAAAGAAAAAAAGAAAAAAGAAGAGAGAGGGTGAGGTGTTTGACCGAGGACGTAGGCAAATTGCCGAACCTCGTAAAATCGTGTATTTTTTATTTGCTTTTCAACAGGGACAACAGCTTTCTCTAACATCTTTTGATGAGATATTTCGGCTCTCCCTCGAATGAGAAGCGGATCACCTAACATTGGGGTTTCTATGACATGAATAACATTACTCAAATCAAGCCGTCCAAATGAAAATGCACGGTTTGATTTGAGAGAGGGTTGGGATTTAAAATTTTCAAATCCCAAAAAAATTTCCGCCCAAATTTTTCCCCTCTCCCTCAATAAATGACTTGGCCCATTCTTGACAGTCCAAATGAAAATAGACGGCCTGATTTGAGTAATGTTACCCATGTCACAGAAACTCAATGTTAGGTGATCTGAATCCCCTCGAATGCTTCCTTTGGGCCCACTTCCCGATGGACGTGCCACCTAGGAATTGGAGACCCAAACCTAGCCTGAAGAAGGTTGGTGGTGGGGACAACTTATTTGAAAGTATAGTGAAGAACCATGAAGGAAATATATGCTCTTTTTTTTTTACATTACTCTTTCAGTCTGACAAAAAAAAATTACATTACTCATTCATAATTTCACTAATTCATCGTGCCAACAAGATGTTAGATACACTCACGTATTATAAAAATTAATCGGTCTGATTGAATTAAGTTTTAATTTTGTTCTTTTCACTTAATCAAAAGTTTGCGGCACATGCACCCGAACTTTTTTAGAGCTCGAACACTTGAAATTTTCACAAAATACCAAAGCCGACAAATAAATTCACATACAATTTACTCATATTTTTCGGGAACTTAATTGATTTTGTAAATTTATACAAGAAAATTAAAAAAAAAAAAATCTTTTGCTCAAGGTCAAACTAAAAGAAAAAAAAAAGGCACTTCACTTCTGCCTCCTCTTAGCCGAACAGTAACTAATAATACAACATTTTCCCCCGTTTTTCTTTTGGGTTAATTCACGAAAAATCCTAAACTGGTGCATTGTGACAAATTTACCCCAAATTAATTTGCTAATAAAAAAATCTCAAATTAGTATACTTATGAAAAATTTACCCCGAACTAATTTTTTAACCACCAAAAACTTCAAAATGGTACACTTATGATAAATTTGCCCCAAGCTAATTGCTTAACTACTAGAAATCCTAAACTTGTACATCTGTGATAAATTTACCATCTGTTAATTTTCGTTAAATTGGATTAATACCACGAAAAATCCTAAACTGAAACACATTTTACGAATAGAGAGTAAAAATCATAAACTGGTGCATCGGTCAACTGCCACGTGTCATCCAACTCAGCAATTTGACAGCAAAATTTAACGGAACAGACGCTATACCGAATTTGTGACAGAAAATGGGTTGGAAATACATGTGTAATCGAGTCGAGTCGACACACTGTTAAGCTCAAGCTTCGAAAAGTCGTTGCACAAAATTCAACTCAAGCTCGATCGAATACTCAATTTCCTGCTCGACTAGACTTAAAAAAAAAAAAATCGAGCTTGACCTCTGAGTTTAAAAGCTTTGAATCCTACGTAGTTTTACTTATTTGTATTATTATCAAATACTTAATTCGATGAAGCTTAATTAGGCTCTCGCCAGATTGTCAAGCTTGAGTTGTCAAAATACTTGACTCCAAATTATGCAAGCTGATCTCGAGTTACTCGTGAGTTGCTTGACAAACTTTCACCCTGGTCCAAGAGGCGGTGAGAGACCTCCTTATCCAGTTATTATCGAGTGCATCCAGCGATTGCGAGCCAGTACCTTGAGTGTTATCGTAAGGGCTTTTTTTACCACGTTGCCTGATGTTCATTCATTCAAGTCATAACTACTTTTTATCACTGATAACTTGTAGGGCAAAAAATCGGAAAATTTATTGCCGCCTCCGCTCAGATGCTAAATGACGGCGAATCATCGTAAGATGATCTGATGAATTATATGCTGAGCTCATGGTCTCAACCTTACCCCCTTTATCGTGACGTCATCGCTCTTCCGTCAGCAGATTTGTCTTCAAGCGTGTGTCGGCCCACGCACTTCGCACGTTCCAAATTTGCTGCGCATTAAAAGAATAATTCAAGACATCCTTCTGATTTTCTTGTTTTTGGAGTAAATGTCGTCCACAAGTTTTGCCAATCTGGCGCCGGCGGGACAGCCCAAAAAGGTCATTTCATGCTTGACAAAAAAAGAAAAAAAACATCCGGCTTTGTCTGAAAGTAGACTTTTTTTTCTTAATTTCTATTCGAACCTTAGTTTAGCTTTTCGTTAAAAGAGAAGGCGTTCGCCTAAAAAATAAGGACAGACATCTACTCTACCGACCGCTCGGATTCTTTCATTATTAATTTGAATTCCACACAAGAGAAAGATTCGTGGAAGTTGTACCCAGGTTAATTTCTTTGTTCTTTTTTCGCCATAGCGTAAATTCGATGCTCTGTTTTAACCGTCACAACCCGATGCTCTGTTTTACCCCCTCCCAATACCGCTGTTCCTTTTTCTTTTTTCCTCTCTTTCCCGTGCTCTGTTTCTGCATGGCAAAAGGGAAAGTGGGGAACTACAAAAGGCACATTGGAAGTCCCATAGTTACACCTGGAAATGAAACTGAGCTAGGAGATGAAATCTGTAACCTCCGGAAAAGGCAAGAGGCGGAGGGGGATCCACAAGAGAGGAAAAAGGAAAGAGGGAAAAGCTGCGAATTAATTTGAAGTAAGATTGAGATTCCCTGAAAGCGAATTCTACACCCACCAACAACAACAAGAAGAAATTTTAAATTTTGAAATCTCAAAGCGTGGAATCGTGAGCAGGCGATTAATAATTTGGTAGGGCAAAGATCCTCCTGGTTGGTGGTGGAACCACCCAGTCTTCTACTTCTTTTTCTGGGTCCGAAACGCTTGAGAAGGAGATGGAAAGCACGAAGCAGTAAAACAACTCACAGCGCGATCCCATATCATTCTCTTCACCGATCTCTTCTTTGGCGGGATCACCCCTCCAACTTTCCGGTGCTTCTCGAACTCCGGCTCTGCATCTTCCTCCGCCATTCCTTCCATCTCCTCTTCCTTCTTCATCATCACCTGAGCTCCTTGCTTCTCCTCTGCTCCTCCTTTGAGTTGCCCTTTTCGAATGTCTTGGCGAACGAAGCTGGTCTCTTCAGCTCCGATCACTCTCTGCATCAAAATGTGGTGGTTGATGAAACTGATGAAGCCTTCCCTCCTTTCTTATATGCGGAGGGAAGGGGAAATTGGGAAGAGACTGTTCTTTTTCTTTTACCTTCTTTATCCAGAAGACGAGAAAGAAGGTGCGTTCTCAATCGACGCGACAGGGTGTGTCCCATCTAGATTTTGGACCGACCTATAGCCCTGAGCAGTTCTTCACGTTTTCGACGTCATCAAAATATTCCATTCCCTTTACTTTTTTGTTTATCTTTTCATTGCTTTTACTTTTCTAATGACATGCGTGGTGAATTATTTGGACGCCCTTTGTCAGATTCGTTTAGAGGTATGCCAGGCTAATAATAGCCTGGATACGAATTACGCCACAGCCAGACGACGCACCACAAGCCGTTTAGAGGTATGCCAGGCGTCCACTAGCTTACCTAGATAGATAAGGGCATGTGTAAATATATTTTGGAAATTTTAATTTACATTTTACATTTTGACTTGAAAGTGAAAAGTTGCTTATTGTTATGCCTTATCCTTGTCCCACGTGGAAAGATGGGAGAGTGCAAAATACTTTATTAGTTAAAGATTATTACAGTCTTTCAAATGAAGTAATGTGCAAGTGGGATAGACCCCACAATACCCGCGTGCGAGTGTGTGATTTTGGATCACTAAGCACGCTTGCAAGGTCGCGGATCATAATATGCACTAATCAACGATTTTTTTTATTTGAGGAATGAAGACTGTTCGTTGTTTTTAATTACAACTTCCATTTTTTGTTTCTCTTCAAGATATACAACTTTCTTTTCTAATTGTTTCCCTTTGAGAGTTCTTGGAGAAATATCAGAATTGATATCTGATATTCTCATTCCGAGACTCTGTTGTATCCCAAAGGATTTTGTGCGGTAATCATTAGCAACGTTGCGAGGCAAATAATTCCTTAAAGAGAGTAGTATCACGCCTCAAAAGTCTGATTCCATTTGTTCCCATCCGTTCATCATATTTCTCGACAGTACATAGTTCCTCTATGCTATTTGGATTTTACTAACAAATGTTCGGACAACACTCATATCATAAGAATTACGTGATTTTGTCGAAACACTAGGATTAGATAATCTACCCTCTTAATCATCACTAAATTATCTTTAGATCCGGTGCAACGCATGACCATTCGCAATCTCCAACTTAGAAATTCCTTTTGGCCTAAAGTTATGGTACCGACAGGATGACAAAGACACCTCAAAAGAGAGGGGATTGTGGTTAAACACCTAAAACTGTATCGTATCGCTTCCAAGCTCTGAGTGCCAAAGTCACAGAAATATTTTAGTGCTAGCAAAAGACCTAGGAAAGTTGCGAACTCCAATTTCTTTCTTTTTCATGATCATTAGTTCTAATTCTTGTCTTTTCTTTTCTTTGGTTGACTACCATTAGATTTCTAATTGGCAATACGGCTCTGTTTGTTTCGCGAAAAATGAATGATTCTAACAATATTTTCTTAAAAACAGTCGCTTGTATCGCTTACAAAGATGAATGAACGAGAAATGTTTTTATCGTCCAAGAGAATGTTTAGAACATAAATTATTATCAATAGTGAGAATATTTTTCATTGACTAATTATTTCAACCAGCACAAATGATCATTTATCGCGAATCATAATGGATGACCCTTGAAACCCTCATTCGTTAATATACGACGTAGATCCGGATAATTGATAGAAATAGATAATTGTGTGACTTAGTCAGCACCGATCTTCCTACGTGGTATGGTCGGCACTGACACGGACAACTCTTGTAATTTTTTAATTTTTGTGAATTTTCATTATATTTTCTTTTCTTTTTTTCAACCCTAAGCTAGAGAGGCCACCTACGGACCCTCGTCGGGCATAGGCGAGGGCCACGACACACTCACTTGGATCTGGCAAGGGCGTCATGGCCCTCGCCCATGGCTAGAAAGGGTTGGCCAGCGAGGTCACCGGCCTAGAGTGGAAACAAAACGAAAATAAAAAAAAATTAAAGGATGAAAAAAATCAGAAAAAATTAAAAAATTATAAAATTTATTCCCGTCAGCACCGATCGTGCCACATAGGATGGACGATGCTGACTAGACCGCCACATCAGCTATTTCTCGCCAAAATTAGCCGAAATGAAAAAATTAGCAAATCGTCAAAAGATTTAGGACCAAATTGGCAAATCATTAAAAGGTCTCGGACCAAATTGACTAAATTAAAAGATTTAAGACTGAATTGATACAAGTGCAATATGTATAAGACTTTTTTGGTAATTATCCTACCAAAAAGGACATGGGACTTTTTGGCCATTGTTTGAGAATTGTCAAACTTGGACCGACATAAGTAAAGACTGGCTTCCAGTAAAGATCCTTCACTGCACACTTTTTATATATCTCTTTTCATTATGGCTGCATTCTATCGGAGAGAGAACAATGAGAGGTTCAGTCAAAAGTATTTAGCACGCACTCACTTCAACGATCAAGCAAGAAAAAAGTCCTTCGCTTTCCGAATGCAATTTCGAAAAGCGTTAGCTCTTCGGGGGAAGTTTCCTACTCAGGGGATCAGGGCGATAGATTATGTTATTATAGTCTCGATAATTTAGGTCTCAATGGACGGAAGGAGTGTGGTAAAGCTCCTGTGGCCAGCTCTTGGTCTGGGAAGATGTGTACTGTCTAGGTAGAGATCTCCAATCATTAGCTCTGGCTCTTGGGAAAAGGTTGTAGGCTTAAGCGTAGTTGTCGCTCTTGGAGTCAAATCAGTAGGGGAGGAATCCTCTTTAAACGGACAATGCGACTATTGAGATGGCTATCGACGAGATGAAGTAAACTCAGGAGGTGGGTACAAGGAAAAGAATCGATCAACCGGTAGCGAAGGAGTTCCCACCTGGAAGGGGACAAGGTCAAAATCCTACTAATGCTACTGACCTAGAATATCGACACAATCTAATATAATGAACGTTAGAGAAAACCAAAGCTGACAAATTGACATGTCAATCCACAATACCTATTTGTCCGTCAAGTAGATCGTGTTAATGATGGGTGGAGCTTGTGATGACATCAAAACAACGCTTGTGGGGGTCCTACCTTGGTGCCTTCTAAATTCATATCCAGGTTTGGCTAAGATCATTCATTTAGTGAAGCCCAATCAAAGCTCCTTAGCCGCTCTTTAGGTGAGTTAATGATATTTTGATATCTCTAGGGGTACTCTCGAAATGGTGTTGCAATCTTAATCTTAACGGGGTTAAGGTTCCGTTTCTTTCGCGAAAAATATTTTTCCAGAAACGATCGCTTGCATCATCCATAAAGATAATAGAACAAGCAATATTTTCATTGTCCACGAAAAATACTTGGATGTAAATTATTTTCAATAATGAAAATATTCTTCAATGACTTATTATTTCAAACATTTTCCTATGGCATGTTAGCTTTTTGCACAGAAAAGAAAGGTTCTGCTTAAGAAGAAATTGTTGGAAAGCGATCGTCCATGCTTTCCTTCAAGTGCATGTTATTGAGGGAAGCATATTCTACTTATTCCTACAAGAAAGTACGTACTTATCGTTTTTCCCCTAGTTCTTTCAAATTAGGAGGAATCAATAAAACTTTGTAGGAATTACAAAACGAATTCTGACGATAAAATCTGTCACTTTCTCTGCGATCGAAGCCAGCCTACAGACGAACAAAAATCACTCAACGAAAGCAAACCCCACGGAACACGGATGTCACAAATGCGCAGAGACGCAATTCTCTTCAGCTAACTGAGAATACCCTTTTCCTCAAGCGCCAATCTGATGGTGAACAGAACAAAAACAAACAAAATGCTCTGCTTTGCCCTGCTTTTGAAAGTAGACGAAGTATCGTGAGAAATTAACTCCGGGGGAAGGAATTTCTAACAAATTTATCATCCTCGGAGCCAAAATTTGAAAATCAAAATCATTCATTTCCATAATAATTCATGAGAAATTCTTCTCAGGAACTCAATATTAGTCGCAATCCCGACAGTGACCACACAGAGAGACAATATCACATTATGCTAAACAGAACCTCGACTGAACATGACTCAAATTCACGAAGTTGCGAACGGAATTAACAAAAACAGTCTTAAGTTTCATCAGCAACACTAATGCTGTCCGGGCAGAGGAAGGACTTCTGCAACTCCCACCTTCGTCTTCTTGGCTCGAACCGGTTCAGAGCAAGTGGCGGAGGAGCAAAAACAAGAACCCAGCGCAAAACAAACCCAGTTCACGACGCGGTCCCACATCATTCTCTTCACCAGCCTTCTCTTAGCCGGAATCAGTCCTCCTCCTCTCTTGGCTCCGAAACACGCCTCTGTTCCTTCCGCCGCCGTCTTCATCTTTGCCTCCTCCGTGATGCACAACACCTTCAACATAGCGTCGCCATGACTTTCGCTCCCCTCCATCGATCTCAATCACACTTCTCTGTGATCAATCTTTTCTTCTCTTGTGAAAATGCGAGTGCCTTTGGACTGGTTATATAATGAAAAAAGCAGGAAGCTGTTTGGGTCCTTTGGGATCGAATGGGTTTTTTTTCATTTCGGATGGAGACGGGGAGAGTAAAAGCAAGTTACCATCCGCAATGGACACGTGGCGGCCAAATAGTCGATGTTGGACTACAGCTTTCGCACATCCTTCGAGGGGAGATGTCGGCCGACTCGGCCCCACTGATGTCTGAAACTTCTTTGGGCACCACTCCCGCGTGGGGACGTGCCACGTTGGAATTGGGGTCTCCAAATCCCAATAGAACGGTAGTCGGTAGTGGGGACCACTCGTTTGTTTTAGTTAGTTTGATGCTATTTGAGTTCTTTGTGGAAATTCATGTTCTTTTCCTTAAAAATTCAGCCTTTCAAGGGGGTCACCAACAAGAAATGGCGGCGAACGAGGGGAGGTCAAAAGACTTTGATCCCATGCAACAAGAATAACTTTGGGAGGAGCGATACGAAGAAATCATAAAAAGTCCTACAGGTTATATATAGTTTTAATTTATAAAATACTACGTAATTGTCGTCGTACGCTCGATCGATCGAGTGTGTGGAAAGGTGAAATGGAATATAAAGACATCACAAGTGTATATAATTTGCCCATGAGTCGCGACTGTTAAGCAATTTGCATCCTAGCATTATGTGCATAGTGAGAAGAGCATTAGGGTGGAATTGATGGAAGTCTTACTTGATTTAACTGATCTACTCAATTATCCAGATTTCTTATGCTTAGCTCGCTCGATGAGCTTCACTTTTAAGCGCTACTCGGAAAATACTTTTTTTTTCTATTTTAAAGAATAATAAACTCAAACCTAAACTCACCGGGACTCAAATCTTTCACAATGAAGTAGATTTTAGTGTGGATGCAATGCAAATGCAAGTAGGACTTTGAACTCGTTCTTTTGAAAGTTCAATAAATTACAATGAGGGATACGTCTCTTATATGCATAACTGCAAGTGTCGTAATTAAGTCTCACTAACCCAGTGCACGATAATTACGGCACAGGTGCAAATGTAAACTATGTGCCTAGCTTGTCAGATAGCCTATGAAAAGAACGAATTAGTATCTCTCGTAACACGATGTTGTTTGATTTCATGTTATTAACAATATTTCGATGTGATAAATATCCTCGTAATATGTCACTCTTAATCTTGATGTTTGTGCGCGTTCTCCATTTAAGTAAATATGAATGTGTAAGCATGTAACCGAAAAGAAAGAAAACTCAATTTAAGCAACTATTTCGTGCCCAGAAAATGATCCCCCCCTTCTTCTTCTTTTTTGTGTGTGTGTCGAAACCGATTAGATTAAACTTCGGAATGGTCCTAATGTTAGGGAAAATTCCAAGAAATGCGATTGGGAAAATAAGGACAAAATTATTAAAAAGTACAAGTAATATACAAAAGCACAACCGCACCGTTATTGTCTAAAGGGAAAATTCTAAATAAGGGCCCGAAATGCCCCCATTTTCTAAAATAAGGGCCCGCAGTTCAAAGAAGGGCCTGACCAAGGGCATTTTCGTCGTTTACTTTTTTTTTTGCCTTTTCTTTATGTCTTTCTTTCTTTTTACTTTTTTTTTCCCTTCCTTCTTGTCGGCGGCCAATCTTAGGTGATGGCCGGCCACCAGCGAGGGACAGCCTCGCCTGGGTAGGGTGAGCGTCGCCTCGCCCCAGCGAGGCTGACGAGGGTTGCCTTGCCGATCTCGAGCGAGGCCGACCATCGCCTAAGACTGGCCACCGGCGAGAGGGAGAGGAAAAAAAAAGGAAAAAAGAAAAAAGAAAAAAGAAAATAAAAAATAAAAAATAAAAAATAAAAAAGGATTTTAAAAAAGTAAATTACAAAAATGCTCTTGGCCAGGCCGTAAATTGAGAAAATTAGAGCACTTTAGGCCCTTGTTTGAAAATTTTCATTGACTAAAAGATGTGACGCAAATCATCTTCGATTCTCGGATTTTGACGTGACGAGTTGGGGGGGTGGGGGGTTGTTGGCTCCACAAGGATGACCGAGTCACTCAACGCTAGCCCAATCATCATCGATAAAGCAAGCCCTAGGTGGTGCCAGAATAGGCTCTCCCGTTTTGAGTGAGCTAGATCTGGCTTGGTTGAGACTTCGTTATCCTGGGTCGAGCCCTCGAACAATCCAAATCTGGCTCTGTCGTGGGGTCGTTGGATCTGGCTGTATTGGGTGGAGCTAGTTGCAAACAGAGAAAGGTTCGAGATCGAGTAGCCTTGCGCACGAGAGAGAGAGAGAGAGAGAGAGAGAGAGAGAGAGAGGTGATAGGGGATGTGTGAGAGAGCAATGAGGGGACAAGGGTCAGGCGTGAGGTTGACAATATTATTAAAAATTGTCCACGTCAACAGAGGCCGACCAAAGTGGGCCGGCTGGACTGAATTGATACAAATGCAAAAAGTCTAGGATTGAACTGGCACAAAAAAGTTTATGATTGAACTGGCATGTCTCAGATGTGATAAAGCCAATGGTGATTAATGCCATAAACGAGGTAATATCGCGTCCTAGTTCATCCTCTCAAGTTCCTCCCTTTTATGTAAATCCTCCTGGTACGATACCATTTCCACCAGCATCAGGACATCCCAATGTTGGGTATAATGGTAGTGGAGGATCGAATCTGCAGCCTCCAGTAAGGATTATACAAAGGCTAGAAAATCCTACAACAGCAAATCTGGTAAATGGTGTGAGTGGTTACAATTTCCCTCAAACTGGCCTTACTGATGCTAATGCGATCAATCCCATGATCCCGAATCATCCACCAGTATTGAACATGCCTCCGCCAGTGAATGTCCCTAACTTCGAGCCCATGAGACCACCTGTAGCTCAACCATATCCACAAGTGGTAGAAAATCCTCTCTATAGGCCACCACCACCCGTTAACTTCAATATGGATCAACAAGGAATGAACAGACCTCAGCAGGTTGATCCTAGGGGCAGGATCCTTGGTTGGGTCAACAGAATTTAAGGCCATGGAACCCAGATAGAGTTGCAGAGTTGGTGATGCAACAATTGGGAGCAGATAGAGGCACTCCAAGACCTGTGTACAGAAAGCCACATCCTGATTGGATTGACAACATCCCATATCCAAGGGGTTTTAAGATGCCAGATTTTGCTGTGTTCACAGGTGAAGAAGATCAATCAACAGTGGAACACGTAGGTCGTTTTCTAGCACAATGTGGAGAGGCTGGAACAAATGAATATCTAAGGTTAAGACTATTCCCATTGTCGTTGTCAAAGACAGCATTTACTTGGTATACAAATTTGCCAACAAATTCTATACAGACATGGGTTGAGATGGAAAGACAGTTCCATTCTCAGTTTTACCGAACGATACCAGAGGTAACAGTAGCCGACTTAGCCAGAATGTACCAGTATGGCACTGAGTCGGTAGATCAGTTTATTGCCCGTTTTAAGAAATCCAGGAATCGGTGTTTGACTTCTCTCACTGAAAAAGAATTTACCGATTTAGCTTTCAATGGATTGAAGTTCAATCTCAAGGAAAGATTTGAGGGGCAAGCTTTTGATGATCTCTTTCAACTAAATGCTCGGGTTTCTAAGTATGAGCACTTGCTGAAGGATAAGGATAAGAAGCCGATAAAGGATAATCAGCAGACAATAGCATTTGCTGAAAGTACCGAATACAGTGACTTTACTGAAGAAGAGAATGAGATAGCAGTAGCAACTATGGTACTTGAAAAACCATATATGTGCCCAGCTTTGAAACCAGCAAAGGTGAGAGATGTGTCCAAGTTTAAAGCCAAGGAAACGAGTAATTATTCGTTTGATATCTACAAGTTGGATGAGATATTTGACTTGTTGTTGAAAGATGGAATGATCAAATTGGCTGAGGGACAAGTAATCCCATCCAAGGAAGAGACTACTGACAAAAGGTATTGCAAGTGGCATCATTCCAAGACTCATGATACGGTGAATTGTATTGTTTTTAGAAAGACAATCCAGGAAGCGATTCGTCAAGGCAAGATTAAATTCGCTGAAGACAAAGGCAAAGCTCCAATGGAAGTAGACACGGATCCTTTCCCGAAGATGATCAGTATAGTTAATGTACATGAGTCTACGAGGCATGATAATAGACAATTGTGCACCCGTTGCAATCGAGAATTAAGTCATCAGCATCAGGAAGTTCCCGAGTTCCAGTGCATGAGAGGAATAAGGGGAAGATACAGATCGGGATCATTTGTCCGTCGGGAAGGCAGACCACAGATAAAGTCTGAGATTGTGGTAACTAAAAACGTTTCGGCACAATCAAGAAGTCAAGAAGCTGAATCAAGGCGGTCAACACAAGTATCTGAGAGGCGGGAATTTTGCCCCGATCCACCAAGACAAGTTCCTCCAACTCAAGAAGTTGAAACACAATCTCACAAAGAAAAGGAAATCCCACGAAAGCCTGAGAAGAAGAAGAGTTTATGGCAGCGATATAAAGAAGGAGATCCCAAAGTAGGATTGCTTGGAGAGCCTAGTGGGAAATTTGATTATGTGGTGTACTATGGAGACACGAAGGATTCCTTATCCCCTTCATTGCCTGTGGAACCATCTGGTTGGGGAGATGAATTTGATGATCCACCATCATCAATTCCCCAGGAAGTTCCGAAGACAAAAACAATTAAAATCCCACACGATCCTCCCGAAGGAAAATGGTCCTTGGCTAAACCGCCGGGGCAAGCATCTTACCGAACTGTAAAAAGACGTTTTCAGCGAATGAAAAGCAGACAGAGGGATTTCGAGAATCGTTAGGACAAAGGAATGCCATCACAGATTCCTCCAACCAGATCTTTTAATACGAGAGGAAATTGGGTTTGGAGAAGAAACCCTGATGATAAAGAGTTATTCAAACCAAAGAAAAATTCTGTATATGATTCGGGGAGTAGTTCTCACCACAAGGTAAAAAAAGGAAAATAGGTTCAGCAAGTCTCCCAAATAATTAACTTTGGGCAATTCCAAGTAGCTCTTAATCCGAGGCATCAATTCAAAATAGAACAAAAGAATCTGAATCTCAAGATGTCGCAAGAAGATGATAAGAGTTGCCGAGCTGGTCATTTCAAAATGCCGAAAGAGAATTGGTCGCCAATGAAGATCAACATGGTCCATGCTAAGCTTCCAACTGAATATGGAGCTTGCTTAGTGGTAGAAGAAGAACTCGAGCATATCTCAGAGAAAGAAATAGCAATGGCAGAATTCGAATTCTCTGATAAAGAAATGATAAGGTTTGATAAAGTACCCTCAGACAAGGCTAGACATTTAAGGTCCTTGGTTATTTCAGGTAGAATCAATGGTCAAGCTGTCGGTAAGATCTTTGTAGATGCGGGAGCTGCCTTGAATCTCATATCTTACAGGTACTTCAAGAAGTTGGGAAAAGATGATGATGATGAAATAATTCCATCGAATGTTCAGCTGTCTGATTTCCTAGGAGAAGTTACTGAAGTCAAAGGGACAGTTGTACTGGACCTAACCATAGGATCCAAAACAGCAATGACGACTTTCTTCGTGATAGAGTCTAATGGTTCGTACAACTTGTTGCTTGGAAGAGATTGGATACACTCTAATCAATGTGTACCTTCGACTCTTCATCAGGTTCTGGCATTTTGGAATGGTAAGGGAGTAGAGTATATTGAGGCTGATTCGGGACTTGCTTCAATAGGGTTGACTGGTATTCATCAAGATCATCAAGAATACTCACATGGAGGACATGTCATCGGAGTACCGAAAGCAGATTCACGATCCTATGCTTATTGCCGCTTTGGGAATATGAAAACTGAGTGGATTCCCAAGTCTAGCTTGGCATTAGAGGAGTTACATATTCTTTATGGAAAGCGAGCCCTTATTGCAAGAAGTTTGTGAAAAGTACTTCGCATACTTAGCGGAGATGACCCAGCAAAGTGCTGAAGTTTCAGATTGTATTGACGAATGGAAAGAGTCACCAATCAAAGAGGACAGCAGGTCAACAGAAGCTCAAGGCCCATTGTTAGAAGTTGATATAGGAGAACCTGGGTGTTTTCGTCCAATATATGTGAGTGCTTTTCTGCAAGGGGGCATGAAAGAAGATTTAATCCACTTGATCAAAGAATACAAAGATTGCTTCGCATGAGATTACCATGAAATGCCTGGTTTGTCAAGAGATATTGTAGAACATCGTCTTCCTATTAAGAAAGGATTTCGTCCACACAAACAGTTAGCAAGAAGGTTTGCTCCAGATGTGGTTGATAAAGTCAAGGAAGAGATTGAAAGGCTGCTGAAAGCAAAATTCATTGAGACAGCCAGGTATGTAGAGTGGATTTCGAATATTGTTCCTGTAAAGAAGAAAAATGGAAAATTGAGAGTCTGTATTGATTTTCGGGATCTTAATAATGCCACTCCAAAAGATGAGTATCAGATGCCGATGGCAAACATGTTAGTAGATTTGGCGTCGGGAAATGAGATGTTATCTCTAATGGATAGTCATTCGGGTTACAACCAGATATTTATTGCTAAAGAAGATGTCCCGAAAACAGCGTTTAGATGTCCTGGTGCTATCGGGACTTTTCAGTGGACAGTGATGCCTTTTGGGCTGAAAAATGCAGGAGCTACTTACCAGCGAGCAATGAATTTCATCTTTCATGACATGATTGGTAAATTCTTGGAAGTTTATATTGATGATGTTGTGATCAAATCAAGTCAGGGAGAGCATTTGGACTATCTTGAGCAAGCTTTTGTTAGGATGAGAAAATACAAATTGAAGATGAATCCAGCTAAATGTGCCTTTGGAGTGCGAGCAGGGAATTTCTTGGGATTCCTAGTTAATCAAAGGGGAATTGAGATTGATAAGAATAAGGCAAAGGCTA
Source organism: Lenwebbia sp. NSW1173648 (assembly GCA_029784005.1). Classification (NCBI taxonomy): domain Eukaryota; kingdom Viridiplantae; phylum Streptophyta; class Magnoliopsida; order Myrtales; family Myrtaceae; genus Lenwebbia; species Lenwebbia sp. NSW1173648. The sequence goes on along the minus strand of JARCGZ010000009.1, from coordinate 22,468,366 downwards.
TTATAGAGCTTCCTCATCCTACATCAAAGAAGCAGTTGCAGATGGTACTCGGGAAAATTAATTTTCTCAGAAGATTCATTGCAAATTTATCCGGGAAGATAGAACCAATGACCCAGCTCTTGCGTCTTAAAAATCAGGAGGAGTTTATATGGGGAGATAAACAGCAGAAAGCGTTTGATGCGGTCAAAGTTTATTTGACAAATCCTCCTATATTGATGCCGCCGAAAGCAGGCAGGCCATTAAGGTTGTACTTGTCTACTACCGATTCAACTATCGGGAGTATGTTGGCATAAGGGAATGAAAATGAAAATGAACAAGCGGTATATTATTTAAGTAGAACATTGACTGATGTTGAAAAAAGATATACCGCGATAGAAAAATTATGTTTATCTTTGTACTTCTCTTGTATGAAGTTAAGACATTATTTGTTGCCAACTACAGTACATGTACTCGGTAAGACTGATGTGATAAAATATATGTTGTCACGGCCTGTTATAAAAGGGCGTATAGCCAAGTAGGCATTTATCTTGTCTGAATTTGATTTGGCATACGTACCAATAAAAGCAGTCAAAGGTCAAGCTGTTGCTGACTTTCTTACCGAATACCCATGTTTGCAAATGGAAGAAAATAAACAGAACTTCAGTCAAGTTATACCATGGACTATGTATTTTGATGGATCATGTACTAAGAGTATCGCTGGAGCTGGTTTGATGATAATCTCTCCCACCGGAGAGCTTACAAGGTGTGTTTGTAAGTTAGATTTTGAATGCTCAAATAATCAAGCCGAATATGAAGCACTAATCATCGGCTTAGGAATACTGATTGAATTGGAAGCACAGTTCATCAAAATATTTGGTGATTCACAGCTAGTGGTGAAGCAACTGAAAGGAGAATATCAGTGCTTAAATGAAAATTTGATTGGCTATTATTATTTAGCCAAGAAGCTGTTGGAACAATTTAGAGAATATGACATAGTCCATGTCAAAAGAGAAATCAATTACGAAGCCAACGAATTAGCACAGATGGCTTCTGGTTATAAAATATCAAAAGAATTGGCTAATATTGCAGCCATCATCACATTATCGGTACCTTCTATTGAACAAAGAGAAATACCGATAGCGATCAGTGAGGTGATCCGAGAAAAGGATTGGAGGCAGTCCATTATGGAATACTTGAAAAATCCTGATTCAAGAGATCAAAAGCTGAGGAGACAAGCCCAGAAGTACGTAATATTGGGAGAAGAGTTATACCGAAAATCTTCAGATGGGCTACTATTAAGATGTCTTGATAAGGACAATGCGAAACTGGTTATGGCAGAAGCTCATGAAGGCATATGTGGAGCACATCAAGCTGGAATTAAGATGAGATGGCTTCTAAAAAGGTACGGATATTTCTGGCCAACAATGATGCAGAATTGCATTGAATATGCCAAAGCATGCATTTCATGTCAAAAACATGGACCGTTGCAACATGCACCTGCTGTAGAGCTTCATTCCATTGTAAAGCCATGGCCATTTCGAGGATGGGCAATGGATATAATAGGTAAGATTTATCCACCCTCTTCTCATAAGCATAGTTTCATTTTGCTGGCTACGGATTACTTTACGAAATGGGTGGAAGCGATTCCATACAAGAGCATTAGTCAGAAGACGGTGATCAAATTTATTGAAGAAAACATAATTCACCGATTTGGCTTACCGGAATCAATCACTGCGGATCAAGGAACAGTGTTTACTGGAAATGAAGTTATGGAGTTTGTGCAATCAAGAGGAATTAAGATGCTGCATTCTACACCATATTATCCTCAAGCAAATGGACAAGCTGAAGCTACTAATAAAGTTGTGATTGGATTGATTAAAAAGCATTTGAAAGAAAATCCAAGAGAATGGGACAACTTGCTATCGGTAGTGTTAGTGGGCATACCGAACATCACGAAGATCAAGTACAGGCGTCAGTCCATATATGCTGACCTATGGACAAGAGGCAGTTCTACCGATGGAGATAACCGTTCAATCATTACGAGTCCAATTGCAAAGTGAAATGTTGCCAGAAGATTACAGAGATTGGATGTATATAAATTTGGATGAAGTAGATGAAGTCAGGGCAGTTGCTTTGGATCAGTTGATTGCACAAAAGAAAAGAGTAACCAGAGCTTTTAACAAGAAGGTTAGGATCAAGCAATTTGCTGTCGGGGACTTAGTATGGAAAGCAATCTTGCCATTTAATCTCAAAGATAGAGAATTCGATAAGTGGTCATCAAACTGGGAAGGCCCATATCTAGTTACCGAAATGTTCAGTGGAAATGCGTACAGATTGATGGATATCAATGGAAAAGAACTATCTCGTTCTATAAATGGGAAATTCTTGAAGAAATATTATCCATCAATCTGGGAAACACAAGGAGATTAATTCATTCATCAAAAGCGAAAGTACATTCTGATCTTGGTTACAAAGGTCTTCAGATCTTTAACCAATTTGAGATTCTGAGCTACAAGTTTGGAATGTAATTCAAGATCATGGCGGAGTTCGAATTGCTGCTCTTTGAGATGTTCTGTGCGACGAGAATGGAAGCGGACAGCTTCAAGTTTCTCCCAAGTTTCCTGTAACAATCGTCTATACTTGTCTGAAGAAACTTCGACCATGGACTTGACACGGGAGATTTCGTCTTTAATTATCCTGCGTTCGGCACGGTTATAACTGGAAAAGAAATTGAAGAGTCGACGTGTCGTCTCAGCATCTTCTTTGGCATGGAGGCAAGAGTCTTGAACTTGAGCATATGCTTCCTTAGAATCGCATAATCGAGAGAATTCTTCCACGTTTTGGAGCTTAAGAGTCTCAGCTTCCACAATGATAGGCTCAAGGCTCCAAACCTCCTTCACATTGCGCTCAAACTCATCGAAGCTGGCAGGGAATAAAGAGCACAGTTCCCATACTAAGTCCAAGAGATCAGACTCAGCAGTTAAAAATACCTTGGACCTGAAAGTGTCCGTCAGTTCGGTAACTTCTAACCTATGCTTATAATTCAGTAATAAAGCATGATGTCCCAGGGATAGTAGTTCATGTAGTCGTTTCCATAAGGATCGATCATCTGTAGGCAATTGGATAAAAAGTTGTTCATGGTTAAAAGAAATGAAGAACAGTTTTCAAAGCTGGGATCAGGATGCATTTAGCAAAAAGTTTACCTTCATGTTGGCCGTTACGATATCTATATAATCGAGGCCAAAGAGGCAACTGAGATGAAGAACCATGTGAAGACATCATAAGCAAGATTGCAAATGTTCAGGATGAATTGTGCAATTTGGACAGTTATAAATAGAAAGGACTTAGAGCAGATCATGGGTAGTGGCATGCCAGAGCTTTTCTCGGATAATTGGAAGAACATGGCCCATAAGTGGAGGAAGACGGTTACCAGAATTGCCGCCAAAAATATTCTCTTGCAAGAGAAAGTATGCAAAAGTCATTGAGGATTATCGGGAAGCCTTATCATCGGAATCTTTGTTAATCATTGAGGATTATCGGGAAGCCTTATCATCGGGATCTTTGTTAGTCATCGAGGATTATCGGGATCTTTGTTAGTTATTGAGGATTATCGGGATCTCTGTTAATCGTGGAAGATTATAGAAGAGCAGATGTTAGAATTCGGCAAATGAAGCAAAAGAACATTTGAGTCAGAAAGAACAAGATTTTTCATTTCCATTTCCTCAATAGAGTCTTGGCTTCATTTACAAAAGAACGGAGCTCAAATTCTAAATTAAGATTTTGTTCCATGAGCTCCGCCCTCTGCTTCTCACAAGTTTTGACCGACCCACAGGTGGAATCATATTCTTTCCTCAACTCCCGACACTTCTCCATCTTTCTTCTAACTGATGGGCAAAGATGACGCATCTTCGCTTCTTGCTCCATCATTTGGACCTCTACCGTCTTCAATTCTTTCTCAAGTTCTGCTCTTCTTTCTGCTAAGCGGTGAAGTTTGCTCTCTTCGGCTTTATAATTGTCATAGAACAAGCGGGTATCTGCACATTTGTGGGTTAGTTCATCTTGAATGGCTTGACCTAGCTATTCTCCGAAGAAAAGATGTGGAAGATGATAGGTGTTGATCCTGATGGTGTCCACAGCATCCACAAAACCAACGGCGAAGATATCACTTTTGTTCTGGAAGTCTTGGGAAAGTGTAAAGGAAGGATTACCAGAGCATACTTCTTGAAAGAGAGTTTTTGCTCGTCTCTCTCTGTCAGAGTCGGTAATCAACTTCTCATAGCCAGACTCTAATAAGCTAAGAAGTTCAGTCCATTTAGCCTTGGCCACTTCCTTAGAAACTTTAGAAAATGATGCCGGGTCTATAGATTCTGGCGGACAATCAGCAGTGGAGGAGCCAGGAAGATCTGTGAGCAGTATACTTTCCACTTCAGCTTTCTCTTCAGTAGATAAGAAAGTTATCTCAGCTGCGGCAGAAGGAGCTTGTGAAGAATATGAGCTTGCCATAAACATTCCTTGAAGAGGCAGAGTGATAGACGAAGGCTGAACAAGCGACAGAGGTACATTGGTTGATGGGCCTTCAAGAAATTCCCCATCAGGAATCAGGATTCTTTTTGATGCAGATGAAGGCTCATCAGTACCTGTAAACACAGCTATGAGTGTTAAAACAACAGTATAAGGAGCATTCACCATTCGGTAAAGTGAAGACAATACTTACCGATAGAAGTTGGAGATTTTCTAGTCTGAGGAGAAGATGGGTCATCAGCATTGATGCGATAAGAAGTTCCGTCGAAGAAGCCGGAGGCACCAGTACAGGGTCAATGATTGTTATATCATCATCAAGAGCATTGGCAGAGGGGGAAGAAAGCGAAGCCGCTTTCGATCGGTATATCTTGAGAGTCTTCCCTGAGTTATATTTAAAAGAAGAAAAGCACAGATCAGTATTGGTAAGTATGCTCATGCTTGGTTAAAAAAAAAATCATCAAAGTTACCTTTTGGTGCATGCGGTTTTATCATGGCACGAAGTGTGGGACTGACAGGTAGACTCCTCGGTGAAGAACTTTCAGGATATGACAAATATCGACTGGTAGACCTTTCTATTGCAGGCTTCTTTGGCGCCTGTTCTGGAGCAGGCAGTTCTAAGATTTTTCTCTTTCTTCCTGCTGTGAATAAAGAACAGTTAGACACAAACAAATACCGAATGAAGACACACATTGAAAGAAGGAGAGCAAACTGACCTTTAGCATGCTTTGCCGGTTCAGCAGGAAGAATGTTTTCATCTCCGGTTGATTGAGGGAGTGCAAGAGTGGCCGTCTCCTTTATTTTCAAAAGGATCATGTCCAGCGGCTCTGAGAATACAGACTTCCGATAATTCTTCCAACAGAAGTTGAAGTCTTCTGAAGAGCGATCAGCATCTGGAATGAACTCGGTAACACGGAACAATCGGTAAATGTCCCGAATCAGCTTGTTCAATTCAATGAAGTTTTGACTGTCCCCTTGCTTACAGAATACTTTATTGATGGAAGAAAAGGAAAAAGTGTAGAGAGCCGGGACAGGAATCCCTTGAATCAACCCAAATTGTCTAGCACAATATTGGGGGGAGTAGATTTCGAAGCCAGCGACGAATCTACCCTTTATTGAAAACCTAACAGGAAGGTCAATAGAGGTTAGAACGACTTGCCAAAAATCACTCTTATTCTTCTGAAAGGAAGGAAGATATGATTTGAATTCGGGAATGAGAAAAGGAGAAAAAGAGAATTGTTTCCCTTTGATTAAAAAATTTGGGAAACAAAGAACCGAAAATAAGATAATTGCCCCTCTGGAAAAGGAATCAACTCTCGGCTTAAGGCTCGACAGACAGGATGATTCGGGATAGAAACCGAAGGGGGTTGCGAGACATGGTCTTTGAAAAACCAAAAAGGAAAATAAAAAGCCGACCAGGCTTGGAGAATCCAGAGTGGACCACCATAGACTCCACCTATTTCATCCGAAGTGATGGAAGAAGCCGAATGGGCTAAGCCTCGGTACAATAAGGATAAAATGGTTTTTCCTAAAGAAAGGAGAGTTCCCGAAGCTAAAGCAGAAGCTATAGCTACGAAGTCCTTTGAAACTCTCACAATAGGGTGGCAAAAAAGGAATTTACAGAGCCAGTACAGGAGAAAAGCGGTGTGTTCCTCGTCGGTAACTTCACCTTCTTTCCTAAAAAACTTACCGATAAAAGCCCCATAAGCTAGCTCGGAATCAGACAACTTACCGAGTCCTGGGTAAGAATCCGAAGACAGAGTAGATGGGTCTGTACCTAAAGGACTAAGACCGGTCAGGCAATGGATGTCGAGCAAAGTTACCGACATCGGGGAAAAAGGGAAGAAGAAGCAGTTGGTAGAAGTTGACCAAAAACAGGATAGGGCACTGATTAGCCCATGATTCAGACGATAGTCAAAACAACAAAGGCGCAAAGCATTATGAATCGAAAGTCCATCCCAAAGAGAGCCATTGGAAGGACGAAGTCGAAGATACCATTGGTAAAATTTTGGCTCAAAATCAGAAAAAGCCCTAAGACGAGAAGGACGGGAGTGCCAGTTGTAAGCTAGAACGGAAGAATGGTGGATTGGAAGTACCTCAGTTTGATGACGAGGGAAGAAATCAGAGAGAATTGCAGGAATCGAAAACAGATTGTAAACAGCTGGGCCAAGGATGTAAGAATCCTCGAAATCATTCTGCACCGAGAAAAAATGCCGGTCATCGTTGAAATCTTGAGAGTCTCTGAAATTATAATAGCGCTCTAGGGCATTTGAGGCAAGAAAGGAGGAAGCTTGAGCCTTGGGAGCCATGGTGTCTGATCAAGTACAGGAAAATGGCACAAAGGAGCGAAGAAGCGAAAGAGCAAGAGAATAACGAAAGAGATGACTTGTTGGAGAAGCAAGTTTGAAGGCGAGAGATCAGATTGTGTAGGGACATCTGATATATATATATTGAGTTGATACGAGGAGAAGCTGAAAAGGCAAGCGCGCGAAACGAGACGGCAAAATGGCGCTGGAAGCAAAAAGTAAGTGTCTTGTCATCTTTGGCATTTAAAAGAATTAAAATCTTTTAATTCTTTTAAAGGGGGCATCTGTTGACACCAAATAATAAAGAGTTACTGAATGGACTTTAGTATCACTGTGTCCCGAAAATCGGTAAATCGGGAATAGTAAGCTACTCTGAGAAGTTCGGTAAGTTGTCTGCAACATACCGAAATGTCTAGAAGTCTAAACCCGATATTCGGGAAGTAAGAGAACAGGGCCATTGATTTTCAAAATTCGATAAGATTCTGGACATACCGAAATTATAGAGGATCAGCAGTAAGAGGAGTATGAAGACAAAAGGAACCGCAGGATGGCCAAACTAGCCATGTCAGCAAGAAGTTACGAGCAAGAAATCCGGATAGTGGATGCGAACAGTTCACGGCAGTTGCTGGAAAAGATTCAAATTCAAAGCCATATTGACAGTTGAAGATCAAGTTTTGGCGGATAAAACGTGGGCAAATGGGAAGTTATTGAAGGCGCTAAGATTCAGAGTTTGAAAGCAAGAAAATAACCGACAAACGGTTATGGAAAGCCAAAGAATAACAAATAATCGAAAGAGAGGAGAAAGAAGACAGAAAAACACACATCCAAAAGAACTCAAGTTTTCTGCACTTTAACTTCCATGTACTCTCTTTTCCAGCATTTACAGTTTCTGCAACTTCAGTTTATTATCAAGCTTTCTACTGCTTTCCTAGGAGTATTGTAACGTAGCCTGAACCCTTGTTGATCTCAAATCCACATTCGATCCATTGAATTCCTACCCATTTCACTTCCATTTGTGTTACTCTGTGTTCTCACTAAAATTTCCTTTCGAGAGTTGAGCCACAGAACTCTCTTAATAAAAACTGAAGACTGAATTTCGATGAAAGATATTCCTTGTTGCAAAAACGAGCGAACATATATCATCATTCTAAAATTCTGTCGTACCAACTTCCCATGCTTCAAAGATCGTGTGGACACTAGCCATTCTAAAATCCATGGAAATGCCATAAAATGGTCGAATCCAACATAAAAACCCTTAATCACATGATTTTATATACCCAGCTCATCGCACATCCCTTTCCCGTGACGTCATCACTCTTTCGTCAGCAGTTTTGTCTTAAAGCTCTTGTCGGCTTAACGATATTACGCAGGTTCCAAATATGCTGCGCATTGAAAAATAATGCAAGACTTCTTTTTTATTTATTCATTTTTTTTTGTTTGTTTGCTGTAGAAACGTCGTCCACAAGTTTTGCCAATCTGGCGCCGGCGGGAGCGCCCAAGAAGGTCATTTCCTGCTTTGTCTGAAAGTAGATTTTTACCCTTAATTTTATTTTTCCGTTAACGAAAGAAGGCATTCCCCCTAAAATAAAATAAAAACAGAATCGATTGACAAAGGTTTCTGTATTAACTAACTTCAACAACTAGTCAAAACGACATCACCAACCTCAGCCCAGAGAAAGGAAAACGACACCGTCTCTCGCTCTCTGTGTTGTCTCTGCTAGTTCCGCGCGAGAGCACCAAGTTGTTTCGTTTTTTCATTTGCAGATGCATAAACCCAGGTTTATTTCTTCATTTTTCTTTTGGCATAGCATAAATTCAGGTTCAAAGATACCGAATTTGTGGAAGAGGGCGCATAAGAACTCTTGAATGGAAATGGAAATGGAAAAAAAAGACGTGACTCCACTCCAGTTCCTTTGGAAATATTTTAACTACCACGACCCAATTCTCTGCTTTATCCCCTCCCATGACCGCCCTTCTTTCTCCTCTATTTCTGCATGTTGACTAGACCCATGGCTGATGGCAAAGGGGAAGAGGGGAACTACGAAAAAGGAAAATTGAACGTCCCACGGTTACCCGGAAAGTGCGGAAAGTTGATCAAAACTAGAATTGTGGGACGAGAGTCACACCTGGAAATGAAACCGAGCTAGGAGATGAGAAATCTTTAACCCCCGTAAAAGGGAAAAAGCTGAGGCGATTCACAAGAGAAGAAAAAGGATACAAGAAGAGCGGCGAATTGATTTAAGTAATACTGAGATTCACTAAAAGCGAACTCTACACACAGCATCAGCAGCAGCAGCAGCAACGAGAAATTTGAAAAATGAAAAGTGAAAAAGCTTAGAATCGCTAGCAGGGCGATTATTAATTTGGCAGGGGAACGATCCTCTTGGTTGGCGTCGGAACCACCATATTCTTTTGCCTTCTCTGGGTCTGAAACGCTCCGGGAGGAGATGAAAAGCATCAAGCTATAAGACAACTCGCGGCGCGATCCCATATCATTCTCTTCACTGATCCCTTCTTTGGGGGGATCACTCCTCCAGCTTTCCTGAGCTTCTTGAACCCCGGCTCTGCAAATTCCTTCGCCATCTCTTCCATCTCCTCCTCCTCTGCTTCACCTCTGAGTTGCCCTTTTCGAATGCCCTGGCAGGTGAAGCTGATCTCTCCTATTCCGATCACCCTCCGCCCCAAAATGTGGTGGTTGAAAATTGGCGAAGCCTTCCCCCACTTCTTTATACGCGGAGGGAAGGCCAAATCGGGAAGAGAACGTGCTTTGGTTGAAACTTTGGGACGCCGGTGTGTCGATCTAGATGTCGGACCTACCTAAGCACTTACTGGCTCTTTAAAATGTTTCCATGTGGTCGCTTTACTCATTTGCTTTGGCTTTTCTCATGCCATGCCCGGTAAATTATTTGAACCCCCGCGTCAGATTGGTTTGCTTCCACTACATTCACTTAATTAAATAAAAACGCGACGAGGGACGACGTTCTCCTTTGGAATCATTTCTTTGGGTGGTATCATTAGAGTTTCACGCTAAATTACGAAATGGTCGATTTGTGCCATAACTACTCTACACCACCTGCAATTAGAAAGTCTAAGGTTGGCGAGCCTGTCATTGCCCGTCATGGACTAGAGATTTTTATGGCGCAGCAGGCCAAGGAGGTGGTGGCCAAGATGATGGATATACCTTGAGATTTTAACTTGCTTGCCTTCAGATTAGTTATTTACACTAATCTCACTCAGTGTCAATTTCGGTCACTTCAACATCTATCTTGTTCGTTCATGTGATTTGAATTTTATTAACAATTGCTCTGAGAATAATTTTTAATAAGATTTAATGTGACCACTCGCCCCTAGTGTCTATTCAAGATTCATATGGGAGTGACCTCTGATTCGTATAACATATTCCTCAGGGAAATTTGGACTTTGCTACCCCTAGGAGATCATTGCTTTATACTAACTTCTTTCTCGGGAAAGATACAGACATACTTTGGGACATGTGATGTCACATAGGACCCCAACTTCCCGCTCACTTTTCTCCCATTATCTTCTTTATTTTGGAAAAGTTGGGTCATGGTTTCACACCACCAGATAGAGGCAGGCAAGAGGCACACGTCGGTTGAATTCCAATCTCCAAATCTAAGAATTTCTTGAAAAAGGTGGGGAGGATACAATTCTAATAACCGCATGTTTTGACCCTTTGGAACAACTCGATGAATTTAGTAGGTGGTCCCGCTTATGGGGTCAAATCAATACATTCTTCACTTGATTCTTAGGATCGACTGACCTATTACAATCGCAAAAAATTGAGATTCAACAAGATCCTCAATATTAAACTTTAATGGTAAACGCTATGTATATAACACGAGTTCCATCAACGGGCAATGGCTTGGTAGTTTGACTTCAATTGGTCGATCTTCAAGTATCACGTGGAATAGGACCACCTTCCTCTCTCAGGTGGTCATAATTGACTCGAGGACCAGTGCAAATCGAATGTACTTTCAATTTACCGAAAGTGGTGATACAATCTTCCTTAATCATCGCTTGTATGTTGAGAAAGCTATAGAGCTGACGACATGACACAATCAATCTGCAATGTCTATTCGTCGATGAAGTAATGAAACCAAAGCTTGAGGGGTCCTACCTTGGTGCCGTCTACATCAACATCTAGATTTGGCTTGCTCCTCCTCGCCATGGGGACTCTTTTGTGCTATTTCCAGGAATTTTCTTAGGAAGAAAGCTTTTCAATGGACTGGAGCGAAGAGATTATCATAGAAAATTGTCAAAGAAAGTAAGTTTAGTATGTGGCTAGCAGCTAAAGAGTGTGTATTATAAGGACAATCTATTTAGATCCTTCATTTAATGAAGCCAAATTAAAGCTCCTTAACCCTCCTTAGGAGAGTTAACGATATTTTGTTATCTCTTTGGGGGTACTTTGGAAATGGTCTTGGGGTTGGAGTCCTAATTGGAAATTACTGGAATACATCGCACGTAATTCTTAGAAACTCTGAAGGCTCGCCGTGAGATGAACCGATTAATTAATTTTCCGATGGAATGCTCGATTAACCTTTCAGCCAAATTGCTTCTCCTTTTAATTTTCCGGCGAAGTTTGCCGACCGCAACAGAGTGAAGACTTCACCACTTCTCGTCGAAGGATTATATAGTCCAAAGGAATAACCACATGGAACGGGATAATCTACTTTCCTTCCCAAACCGAAGAAATTGGAGTTTTGCTAATTCAAGTGCATATAAAATGGTTCGATTAAATATTTCATGACCCCAAAATCCGTGTTCCTTCAATTATCAGATAACTGTTTTGTATTTAATGACTGTTCGTGTAAAGAATATTCTAAATTACCGAAAACACATATAGTAATCCTAGATTTACTGAAATGATGTCGTTAGTCAGCCTCAAACTCATAGCTGGGCTGCACGGTTTGTCTTTTTTTGGCAAGGCAACAAAAGATCACTTGATGATGGCTTCATTCATCGTCTTCGGGTACGAAAACTTCGACGGTTGCCTTCAGTAAGTTTTCTTTAATTGGGGTTGGAAAAGAAAGGGTGCTTCTCTTTCTTCTCGCCTCTCGCTTTCTTTCCCTTTCTGCCAAAGAAGAAGAAAAGAAGAAGAAGAGGTGGTACTGGTACGATCCGATGGAACTACTTTCAGTTTCAGGTGGACTATCATTTTTTCTTTTAGTCTTTTCAAATGGGGAGGCATATTTAGAACTTTAAAAGATTGCAAGAAGCATTCTGACGAACAAATCTCCCTCTCTCTCTCTCTCTCTCTCTCTCTCTCTCTCTCTCAATGAAGCCAGACTATAGATGAACGAAAATCACTCAACGAGAGCAAACACCACGGAAAACGGATGTCATAGTGATGCATACAACCTGCACATAAGCTGACTGAGAATACCCATTTTCAAGAGCCAATCTGACGCGGAAAAGAAGAAAAACAAATTAAATGCTCTGCCCTGCTCTGCTTTGCCCTGCTTAGGACTATAACGCGGGAAATTAACTCCCGGAGGAGAATTTCTCATGAGTTAGTTATCCTCGGACCAAGACATTGAGAATCAAAATCACTCATTTCCATAATCAATCCGTGAGAAATTCTTCTCCCGGACTCAGTATTATTCACAATCCCCAAATTTGACAGACACACACACAGGGGAGGGAGAGAGAGTATTAACCGTAACAGTCTTGATTTTCATTAGCAACACTAATGCTTTCCGGGCAGAGGAAGGACTTGTGCGACTCCCACCATCGTCTTCTTGGCTTGAACCGGCTCCGAGCAAGTAGCAGAGGAGCAAAAACAAGAACCCAAAGCAAAACAAAACCAACTCACAACGCGGTCCCACATCATTCTCTTCACCAGCCTCCTCTTGGCCGGAATCAGCCCTCTTCTCTTGGCTCTGAAACGCTCCTCTGCTCCTTCGGCCGCCATCTTCGTCTTTGCCTCCTCCATGATGCACAACACCTTCAATTTAGCCCCTTTGATCAAACTTTTCTTTTTCTTGAGAAAATGCGAGTGCCTTTCCCTTTAACTCTTTGGCCTGGTTATATAAAGAAAAGATAAAAAGCAAAGAAGCTGCGTCGGACCAAAAGGGTTTCTTCTGATGGAGACAGCGATCCATTAGAGAGAGACAGAGCGTACGTTGCTTTCTGGGTCGGACACTTGGCCGCAAAAGAGTCGATGCGGGACTACAGCTTTCAGATTTCTTCTGTAGGGAAACGTCGGCCCCGCCCGCCGATGCTTCTTCTGTTGACCCGCACTTCGGCGTGGGTGCCCACGTGGAAGAGTGTGGTGGTGGGGACCACTTGATTGGTTTAGTTAGTTTTGATGCTGTTTTGAGGACCAAATTCAGCGTGTGGAGGAGGTCACCGGCATGAAATGGTGGGGGAGCAAAAGCTTTCAGTTGGAGAGGGAGGTCAAAAGATTTTGCCCTTTTTCAACACCACCTGCATCGGATAATTTGAACGTTATAATTGTCGTCGTGTTCCTTATCGAATTCTTGAAATAGTTTGATCAGAATATAAAGCTGTCATGTCACAAACTAAGGCATGAGGGTCTCATAATTTGCCCACGAGCCATGAAGATTAAGCAATGTGCATCCTAGGGTTGTGCGCATAGTTATAAGAATACCGGGGTGGTACTCTTGAATCTTCATGGAACCGACGGAATCTTGACTTAATTTAACGGATTTACTCAATCATCCCGGCTTTTGGTTGAATTTTTGGGAATGGTCCTGATGCTAGGGAAAATTCCAAGAAATGTGGTAATGGGAAAAGAGGGAACATAAGAAGGAACAAGCACGATACACAACGTTAATTTCCTTGCGAATAATGATCTTCCTTACGTGTTTTATATAGTTTTGGCTTACACAATCTTAGTCTATCTCTCTCTATTTTTATTTATTTTTATTTTACTAATTCAAGAGCATGGGCGTAGAAATCCGGCTACGGTAGACTTATGGAACTTCCTAGTAAGAATCGGTTAAGTTAACACCTTTCAGCATGTGCAGGTAGACTCGACTTAGAGTAGTTTGCACGCAGTCGCCAATTGATGAGATTCAAATGGAGACCTCCTCCTAAGTTGCCCCAACCAATTATGCCAACTTTAAAGGGTTCCGAATCTATCTCTTACGTAAACAACAAATTCATTTCCATATTTATCTCGGACAGGTAGGTTACAATTGTAAGGGTGAAATCAGTGAACCCCCTTATGACTTATGTGCTTGATTTGAGCGATACAAACCAATTATGATAATGTCCACTCTTTGTCCTATTTGAGCTTTTGCCGTTACCGCATCCTCAAGCGCCACCCCACCAGAAATCAATGTCCTCGCCACTAGAATTGATGCACCGCTCCACGCCATATTTGGCTCTATTGCGGGGGCGGCTCGTCGACCATGACCGAGCCAGTTGACTTGACGCTAGCCTAATCGTTGTTGAAGGAGGGGAGCCCTAAGGTGGAGCCAGATCTGGCTCCTTGGTGGGCTTATCCAAAGTTGGCTCCATCTGCTCTTTCGAAAAGAGCCGATTGCAGACAGAGAAAGGTTGGAGATTGGGCGTGACGGAGAGAACGACGATGGGGGGATGTGAGAGAGAGTGATGAGGGGTCGGAGGTCACGCACGAGACAAAGAGAATGGTAGTCAATGTAGCAAGGGAGTCCATGAATAGTAGTTTGGGTTTAGGTCAATGAATAGCTACTGCTATATAATATTTTTATTTTTGTATAATTGAGGAATGTAACAGAGAGGTGGAATGTGCTAATTATAGTAGAATCATTTGCTGGACTTAGCCCTAGTTTAAGGGTGAACCGAAATAAAAATATTGTGTATTGATTTCTCTTTCTCGTTTTACGCTTTATTTCGTTGTGACTGTACGCCGAATCCTAACAGTCGGAGGGCCGCAACAGAGAGCACGTAAGCGAGAGCTGTCGGCATCAAAAGCAGTGACGACAGGGAAGAGGGGCCGGAGGTTGGCAGCCGAGGGGAGGGTCTAACTTCGAATTTTCTTTATTTTTATTCCTATCCGACACCAATGTCAAAGCTACATGACTTTTCTTGAAAGAAATGAGAGAGAGAATATACAAATTAGGAAACTTCCAAGTTAGTTCCCCACTCAAGGAAAAGTGAAAAAAAAAAAAACCATGTGGGGGGCCTCCAATTCATTTGACGACTTTTCTATGCTTTTGGCGAATAAAGGACTAATGTGGATCAAATCCTACGTTGGGTCTTGTAATGAAGACAAGAAAGATAATATCCGGTCCAAGAATGGTGACTAGACTATCCTGCTGCACTTTATTTCCAACTACCACTCCGTCGGTTTGTGAGACCACGTTTTTCCGTTTCTAGGTTAAAACCATGAGACTGTTAGGAAATAGCCATACTAAACCTACCAAATTGAGAATTGACCACAACGTGGAGGAATTCTCCGATTCGAGTCGAGACTGCAATTAAATAGAACCGCGAACGCTTACATTTCATTAAGGTCCACGAGGGAATTAAAGGGTAGCCCAACGATTTGTTTCGCAATGAGATTTCGAGTATCCGTGCTTTCACATACCATCAACATTAGATGTCGATGCATGTCGGAGAGTTTAACTTGATATACGAGAACACAAATAGAGATAGATAAACAATTGTTGCACTTAATAACTGGGATAATTGTCCAAAACATCCAAAACCTATTGTATGGCGACCAATTCTATCCTAATATTTTCAATTGTGCCAATTTAGTCATCAACCTTCGGACGATTTATCAATGTAGTCCTTTTGGCCAATCATCCAAATAATAGGTTTAAAACTAAATTGACAAAACTTCAAAAGGTCTAGGATTAAATAGGCATGATTAAAAGGTTTAGGACTAAATTGACACAATTAGAAAGGTTTTAGACTGAATTGGCCGCGTACAATAGGTTTAATACTTTTTCGGACAATTATCCCACGAATAATTAGATGTTGTTTTCTTTATCCTAGCTGTCTTGTTCAATGTTCATGGCATCTAGCCAGGCGTGCGCCACCTAATTTGGCGTGTATTTTGTATTGTATAACTATCCTCAATTTGAGTAGTTTATTTGATAAATGGAAAAAGAAAAAGGAAAAGAAAAGAAGGACTTCGTTATAAACGCTGTCGGGAGAAAACTTTCTCCATGAACGACCTTCATCCCCTTTGATGCGTTAGCAGGAGTTACAAATAGCAGCAGATGGACAACAAGGAGGCTTACGTGCAAAGTATTTCTCTACGGACAGCATTTTCCCGAGAACATTCCTTAAAAGTGGCGTACGTTAGGATGGGAATCTTTGACTCCCTGCTTCAATCATGTCAACTTCCCGAGAATCTGGATTTTACGGCTCACGAATATTAATAATCTAGTGAAACTTTTTATCCTTTTTTCCTCGACTTTTTACGGCTCATGTAATTTTAACTTTAACACCGAACACACTACTGTTTTAGTTCGACCCGTGGTGACAATACCCACCAACCGTATTGTCATACACTTGTGCACATCTCAGGAGCTTCCTTTCTTTTAGCAAACTCTAGTCCTTGTTATGGAAAATCCCTCATGATGTTTTGAAGATGACAACATAATCAAAAGCTACTAATGTGTTTATTGGTTGAGTAGAACCATGTGAAAGAATCACAAGCCGTTATGCAGATTGTGTATTAACAGAATATCTGAAGGTTATGAGTTATCTATCAATGATGAATAAGGCATTGGGCATAGAGGTGTCTACAAGCTTAAGGTACCTAAGTAGAGGTGAACAAGCCTAGAACGGGAAGTTTGGTAAAGCTCGGAAGGACCTTGGATAGGTGAACAGCGAGATAGAACCACAATTGCCAATATGCTTGGAGGAACCAGAAGATGGAGCTCAAGATACTGCATCTGAATTATGCATCTGAAGTTCTGGATATTGCATCCGAGAAGAAAAGTTTATATTGACCATAGTTGGATGTTTAGACTCAAGGAGTAGTCATCGCATATTTGCTTCTGAGAAAGTTGAAGTCTAGTATTCAGAAGGAGTTCGTGTTGCCTTTGAAGACTTCAAATTGAGGTTCGTGTTGCCTCTGAAGACTTCAGATGGAGATTCGTGTTGTCTCTAAAGACTTCAGATGGAGGATTGTGTTGTCTCTGAAGACTTAATCTCGTGAAGACTTATATGCGAGCATCAACAAGGTTTCTATCAACATCAAACTCAGTGTATCTCTATTCAGAAGCTGCGACTTATTCAGAAGCAATGATATATGAAGAATTCAGAAACTGTGACTTATTCAGAAACAGCGATATATTCAGATTCAAGAGACTACTTTTGAAGTCTGGTTCTGAAGACTGTTCAGAAGCTACGAGATATATTAATTCCAGATTCTGAAGACCCACGCCTGACATACGTTGCTGAGGTATTTATGGAAGTTTTTAATCTTTGATTGACAGGATTATTCTATAACATGATTGATAGAATATCCTTGATTGGAAATTACCTTCCATGGGACAAGAAAACTTCCATATTTGAATAACTCCACTTATGGAAATCGAAGATTGAGTTGTATGGGTGACTGAATCTGAGGGGTTCAGATTCAGCACCAACAGTCACCAAATCTCCCTAGATATAGTCTCGTTCAATCAAGATTGATGGAGTCCAATCAGCGATTGAAGAACGATCCTTTGAAGACCTGTCCAACGGTTAGTTTGAGGGTGAATGAGTATAAAAGGAAATCCATGGTGCTACTACGGTGTGAGATTAGAATCATCAATTCCAAAGTGCTAGAGTTATTCAGATTCATACTTGTCTCCGTGAGCTTAACATTATAATCTTTGAAAGGCTTTGTAAGAGTGATTGAGAGAGGATAGTGTGATCTATCAAAGAGAGTATCATCACTTGTTGTAAACCTCCATTGATTCATCTAGTGGAATCCAGCAAATCGGTTGTCAGCGTGGGAGAGTGGACGTAGGCTTGATCTAAGCCGAACCACTATAATCGTCGTGTGCAATATTCTCTATCTCTAAACTCTTATCATTGTGCTTGATAGAATATTGCATACTGGTGTTTATATTCATAATTTGCATACTCATGTTCAAAATCATAAACTGCACATAGTCAGATTTGTTAGGGAAAATCCCCCATGATATTTTAAAGACGACAAAATAATCAAAGGCTACTAATGTGTTTATTGGTTGAGTAGAACCAGATGAAGAATCACAAGCCGTTATGCAGATGGTGTATTAATAGAATATCTGAAGGTTATGAGTTATCTATTAATGGTGACGAAGGCATTGGGCGTAGAGGTGTCTACAAGCTGAAGGTACCTAAGTAGAAAATGAACAAGTCTAGAACGAGAAGTTCGGTAAAGCTTGGAAGGATCTTGGATAGGTAAACAAGCCTAGAACGAGAAGTTCGATAAAGCTTGGAAGGACCTTAGATAGGTGAACAGCGAGGTAGAGCCGCAATTGCCAATATGCTTGGAGGAACCAGAAGAAGAAGCTCAAGATACTGCATCTGAATTATGCATTTGAAGTTCTGGATATTGCATCTAAGAAGAAAATTTTATATTGACCTTAGTTGGATGTTCAGACTCAAGGAGTAGTCATCGCATATTTGCTTATGAGAAAGTTGAAGTCTAGTATTCAGAAGGAGGTTCGTGTTGCCTCTGAAGACTTTAGATTGAGGTTCGTGTTGCCTCTGAAGACTTCAGATGGAGGATTATGTTGCCTCTGACGACTTAATCTCGTGAAGACTTATATGCGAGCATCAACAAGGTTTCTATCAACATCAAACTCAGTGTATCTCTATTCAGAAGCTGCGACTTATTCAGAAGCAGTGATATATGAAGAATTCAGAAACTGTGACTTATTCAGAAGCAGCGATATATTCAGATTCAAGAGACTGGTTCTGAAGTCTGGTTCTGAAGACTGTTCAGAAGCTGCGAGATATATTAATTCCAGATTCTGAATACCCATGCCTGACATATGTTGCTGAGGTATTTATGGAAGTTTGTAATCTTTGATTGACAGGATTATTCTATAACATGATTGATAGAATATCCTTGATTGGAAATTACCTTCCATGGGACAAGAAAACTTCCATATTTGAATAACTCCACGTATGAAAACCGAAGATTGAGTTGTATGGGTGACTGAATCTGAGGGGCTCAGATTCAGCACCAACGGTTACCAAATCTCCCTAGATATAGTCTCGTTCAATCAAGATTGATGGAGTCCAATCAGCGATTGAAGAACGATCCTTTGAAGACCTGTCCAACGGCTAGTTTGGGGGTGAAGGAGTATAAAAGTAGATCCATGGTGCTACTACGGTGTGAGATCAGAATCATAAATTCCAAGGTGCTAGAGTTATTCAGATTCATACTTGTCTCCGTGAGCTTAACGTTATAATCTTTGAGAGGCTTTATAAGAGTAATTGAGAGAGGATGGTGTGATATATCAAAGAGAGTATCATCACTTGTTGTAAACCTTCATTGATTCATCTAGTGAAATCCAGCCAATCGGCTATCAGCATGGGAGAGTGGACGTAGGCTTGATCTAAGCCGAACCACTATAATCGTCGTGTGCAATATTCTCTATCTCTAAACTCTTATCATTGTGTTTGATAGAATATTGCATACTGGTATTTATATTCAGAATATGCATACCCAAAAATTACATACTCGTGTTCAGAATCATAAACTGCACATATTCCGATTCAGATTCTATTTTGACTTGATTCTTTTAATTTCGCATTTTCTAGTCAAAATTATTTTAAATCATCTATTTACCCCCCTCTAGGTGATATTGTTAGATCCAACAAGATTCAGATTCTATTTTGACTTGATTCTTTTAATTCCTCATTTTCTAGTCAAAATTATTTTAAATCATCTGTTCACCCCCTCTAGGTGATATTGCTAGATCCAACAATTGGTATCAGAGTAGGTTGCTCATTATTTTGAAGTGTTTTACTTCAGAGTTAACGATCTATCATGTCTAGCAATAATTTTTCAGGATCAGGTGATGCTCAATTCCACAACAAGCCTCCTTACTTCGATGGAAATGATTACAATGTTTGGTGCAATAAGATGAAGTGGTTCTTCAAGGCCGTAGACAATATGATGTGGGATGTTGTGACTAAAGGAGTAAATCCTACCACTACTGTAACTTCTCGAAATGAGAACAATGCTCCTGCTCCTACCCTATCAGAAACTGAACGATCCAGAAGACAAGGACTTGACTCTAAAGTTGTTTATTCTCTCTTTTGTGCTTTATCTCCTGCTATATATAATCGTGTTGCAAAGGAAGAATCTTCAACAGCTATATGGGATAGACTCCATGTCACCTATCAAGGAACCGACAGAGTCAAGGAGACCAATCTCAGCATACTTCTAAGTGATTATGAAGCTTTCAAAATGAAACCAGATGAAACGATTGCTGAGATGATTGATAGATTTCAAATATTGGTCAGTGGTCTTGGTCGGCAAGGTGCTCCTATTTCTGAACCTATGCAGGTTCGAAAGATTCTTCGAGGACTAACGGATGATTGGAACTACATCAAACCGTCCATTCAAGAATGTCAAACAATCAGACCATTATCCATTGACAAACTTGTTGGGACTCTACAGTCATACGAGACAGAATGAGTCAACAAAGAAAAGGATACGAAAGGTAAGAAGTCGATTGCTTTAAAATCTAACATTGATTCTGATGATTTAGATTTTGAAGATGATGAAGAGGACGATGAAGAGATTGGTCGTATGGTAAAGAAGTTCAAAAAAATGGCTAAGAAGGGAAGAAAATTCAAAGGGAAGAAGCCATTCAAACAAGCCGAACAAAAGAAAACCTTCAACGATAGAGAAGAAGGTAAGGACATAATTTGTTTTCAATGTAGGAAAAAGGGACACATAAAGCCAAGTTGTCCACTGCTAAATAAAAGGAAAGGCAAGTACGAAAAGTCCAAAAAGGCTTTGAAAGAAGAGACTTCGAGTGATACTAAATGCGAAGATAGTGATGATGAAGAGCTCGCACATATCTGTTTAATGGCTGAATCTGATTCTGAAGAAGATGAGGAAGTCTCTAGATTGAGACAGCAAAATGTTACCAATGAGAAAAGGATCGTTGATCTGGAAAAGGAGAATTCCTCTGTTAAGAGAAGAGAAAGAGAAATCGATATGTTGTTGTATTTTCAATTTGGTTTGCGTGCATACTTCATTTATCTAAATTGTCATTGTACTTGATATTATGCTTTGGTTGATTCGATTTTTTTAATGACGTATTCGATAATTAGTTGTGCTTGAAATATCTTTTTGAGAATCATGTGATGCATTTTTTTGGTGGTTCGTGAGATGATATTAAGCGATTGATTGATATCTTGCTTGGAGATAATGCAATTTATTTGATTGATGCTCTCTGATCTTATCTCGCTTTGATTTTTTTTTTCTTTCAATAGATATCTTTATGCATGATATTATGGTTGATATCTTTTTTAGGAAAGAAAGATTTCGGATTATTGGACCTCTTTTATCCTTTTTGATCTTGTCACGTTTTGCAAAGATAAAATCTTTTTAAATGAGATATTATTTGAATTAGTCATTGTCTTGATATGGCATTTTTTTTACATCGTTAGTTGTGTTGCAAAGTGAGAATCTTACGAGATATTATTTGTTTGGGCATATTGTTAGAATTATAATATCTCTTTTATGCCGTTAAGGAAAGAATATTTTGGAATCTACAAAGTTTTCTTATTTTTTGTTCTAACGTAAAGGAAGGATCCAAATACGTGGATACCAAAAAGGAAACAAGTTCATTGCAGGAAATCATCAAAGGAAGATTTGCAATCAATCTATGCAAATCTTAGTGTAATCAAAGAAATCTCTCAAAGAAAGATTGACAAGGATTGTATTTTTCTCCGCAATTCGAAGGAAGAATCTGAAGAAAGATATTTGGAAAGTTTGATCTGAATATTGGAGGAAGATTTCGCACTATTTTGGAAGGATCAGAAATTCTCCTCTTCGCATACAACTCTTGCAAATCATTGAAG
Organism: Lenwebbia sp. NSW1173648; assembly: GCA_029784005.1. Classification (NCBI taxonomy): domain Eukaryota; kingdom Viridiplantae; phylum Streptophyta; class Magnoliopsida; order Myrtales; family Myrtaceae; genus Lenwebbia; species Lenwebbia sp. NSW1173648. Next base: position 22,446,548 of record JARCGZ010000009.1, on the reverse strand, counting down.
GCATATTAAAATATGTTGTACAAGCCCTTAGAGTATCATGTGAAAGGTTAAGTAATTTATTCATTGAAATACTTGAGATGCTTACAATTACTACTCTGTTTATTTGAAAGGGGCATGATTTATTACGTGAGATATCATATCTTTAACACAAATTTGTGCAAGAAGTTTGTTGAGTTTATGCAGATTAAATTCGAGACGAGCTTGATTAAATAAAATCGTCTTTCTCTAATCTCAAGAGCAAATGAATGTTGAGAATTTTGCTGCCTCTGAATAACCATTAAAGAAAAGACTGATGAGAAGAATGAGGAGTTCTAGACATTTCAGAGACTACTGTTGTCACTAACCAGCATATGATTCTTGAGATCCATGAAGTTTGTATTTAGAATCAAGGAGAGTTCAGAAGAAAGAAAGAAAGATAATTCATTTATCAGACACAGGGGGAGTTAGAAAAAGTGCACAAGGATGACATTATTGAGGATAGTCAGATCAGTCATTGCATCCTTGAAGTTGCAATTGAAATGAAAATCGCAACACTCAAGCATCTCCACCATTTTCTAGCTGCTCAAAAAATATAATGCTGCTACAAAGAAAAGCATCCTATTTAACTGGCGCAACCCAACGATAAAAGTTACTCGCAAAAGCTGTCTTGATGACAGGGCGAGAAAAGAAAGAAATGATCAAATTCAAGGGAAGTCTATTGATCAGATTCGGGATGAGATCATTGATCAGATTCAAGGGGATCATGACACTCAGGTTCAAAAGAAAATCAGTCATGAAGATCTATAGGGGGAGAACCTTATTCAGAAGGACATGAAAAGCTGCAAGCTTCTGTACAGCAAACATCAAGGGATGGTGAAAACCATTATGCTGCCCCACATCCTTGAAAGCTATGCTTGAATAAGTTTTGATTCTGAAGGAGCTTTGAACAAGCATGGGAAAGTTCTATGAAAGTTGAGTAGATTTCATCCCATTCTTGATTACTATTCAGATAATGGAAGAAAAGGTAAACGTATGTTAGAACTTGTTAAGTTCTAGAAAATCCGGTTAGTATATCTTCCATTTCCCTTACTTTTTGTCATTACAAATCTCTAATCTGTTTTATCATTTTATCATGACAAAAAAGAAGTGAAATTTATCTACACTCCTTAATATATGTTCATTGACATACATAATGATTAATTAAGAACATGAGCTATATTGCATATCTCCTATGTTCGTTTATACGTGTAGAAGATGTTGCATCTATGTGAACATGAGCTGTTTTGCATCTAAGTATATATTCTCTACGTAAGACCCTTTCCATTTGTATCGCTTTTTTATTATGACAAAAAGGGGGAGAGAATATAGATATGCATATGTGTTGAATATTAAGCTGCGATTATGTTTCTATATATTTATGCTCAATCCATCTGCTATCTCATGATTACATTGCTTGATGCAATTATGTTTCTATATATTTATGCTCAGTTCATCTGCTATCTCCTGATTACATTGCTTGATTATCATAATGTGGAGATCGCGTTACAAGCTTATTATGCCTTGATTTGAATTCTTATTTTTGGCAAATAAGCGTATGTCATTTACTTTTCAAGTATACATAATTGAATATCTTTGAAACTTGTTTGCATATCTGCATATTCAGATATTGTTTTGTCATCATAAAAAAGGGGAAGATTGTTATGGAAAATCCCTCATGATGTTTTGAAGATGAAAAAATAATCAAAAGTTACTAATGTGTTTATTGGTTGAGTAGAACCATGGGAAAGAATCACAAGCCGTTATACAGATGGTGTATTAACAGAATATCTAAAGGTTATGAGTTATCTATCAATGATGAATAAGGCATTGGGCGTAGAGGTGTCTACAAGCTTAAGGTACCTAAGTAGAGGTGAACAAGCCTAGAGCGGGAAGTTTGGTAAAGCTTGGAAGGACCTTGGGTAGGTGAACAGCGAGGTAGAACCACAATTGCCAATATGCTTGGAGGAACCAGAAGATGGAGCTCAAGATACTGCATCTGAATTATGCATCTGAAGTTCTGGATATTGCATCCGAGAAGAAAAGTTTATATTGACCATAGTTGGATGTTCAGACTCAAGGAGTATTCATTGCATATTTGCTTCTGAGAAAGTTGAAGTCTAGTATTCAGAAGGAGGTTCGTGTTGCCTTTGAAGACTTCAGATTGAGGTTCGTGTTGCCTCTAAAGACTTCAGATGGAGGATTGTGTTGCTTCTGAAGACTTAATCTCGTGAAGATTTATATGCGAGCATCAACAAGCAAAACAACAAGCAAAGGGAAATCATTAATTTGAGTCCAGACTATAATTAAGCAGACCCACAAACAATATATGAAAGTACATCCATTGAGGTCTACGAGAAAATAGAGAAGCAAAAGATTTGTTATGCAAATGATTTTTCCTTCCAAAGTATTAACGAGATTTCACGGATATGTGCTTTCACATTCGATCAACATTACATATTCGGACCCTTTGCACAAAGCATATGCGGCAAAATTTTTCGTCGCATAGTTCAACCGTCGACCTCGTTGCATTTAAGTAGCCATTGAGAACGTACATTCTTTTTGCTAAAGGCATTGCTACATGTCGGGAAAGCAGAATGATTATGATAAGACATCGGCGTCGATAAGGCTTTACAAAGAAAGTCTCCTCTACGGACAACACTTTCTTGTAGTCACAAAACAATTTCTTAATTGGATCGAGCTGCAGTACTGCTAGGCATACCTTTTTGGCTTCTTTATGGTGAATTTTTCACCTAGCGACGTAATTGGACAAATTATTCAATAAATCTAGTTCAAATGATGAACTAAACCGGGTCAGGACCATCTGATTTGGTAGAATCCATGTGTAATTTCACATGTGGTGTATAATCTTTTATAGGTCAATAAATTAAGTTCATTACATATACACATAATAATTTCTCCCACTTATGACTTTTCGTTTTCAAAACGAGTGCTCGATGAGAGATGACAGAGATATAAATTAACTTGTTGGCGAAAGCCTACTCGAGCATATAATTGTTGGCGTGAGTTGTAGGATAAGCTAAATAGGAAAGTTGTAATTGTAGGAAGTCTAATATTCCATTATGTGTAATCCCTGATTTGTAGGGATTTCAATATTGTGTACAGATTAGAATATGCCATCTTTGTGTATATATATTGTGTACCGTCATCGAATAATAAGAAGAGAAGAAAAGTGAGGAAGATCGATCCCTAAAAAATCCCCAGAAATCGTCTTCTGTTATACAAAACTCCTAAGTTTCTTCTGAATTCCTCAGAACGAACATTTTCCTCCTTCTGAGTTTTGATAGTTCCTTCTGAATTCCTCGGAAGGAACATTTTTTCCTTCTGAACTCTTCAGAAGGAGCATTTTTTTTTCCTTCTGTTCTACATGGTATCAGAGTAGTGATCCTAATACTGTCATAAATCATGGCAGATGAAAGTGAAAGCTCCTCTGTAGCATCTATCCTCAAGGACTTGATGAGCAAGATGCAGCAGATTTTGAATCAGAATCAGACGCAGATTTAGACTCCCACAGCCCAGATCGCCATTAAGTTGGACGGCACCAACTATGGCCTTTGGTCCCAAGTTGTCGAGATGTACATCTCAAGTAGAGACAAATTGGGATACATCAATGGGGACATTCCTCAACCCCAATCGACAGATCCAACCTTTAGAAAGTGGAAAACTGAGGACTCAACAGTAAAGGGATGGTTGATTAACTCCATGGATCCGGCCTTGATAGGTAATTTTATTTGTTTCCCAACTGCAAAAATGGTGTGGGATTCGATTACTACAACCTTTTTTGATGGAACGGATACTTCTCAAGTGTATGATTTAAAGAGACGTGTTACTAGAATGAGACAAGTTGGAGGATCCATTGAAACTTATTACAATGGTCTTCAAGGCTTGTGAAGGGAAATTGATCCGTCGTCCAAATCCAATGATTTGTCCGAATGATATAGAAAGGTACAATTCTGCTAAATAGGAAGACAGAGTTTACCTTTTTCTTGATGGGTTGGATGACTGTCTGGATAATGTACTGGCTGATGTGCTCCAGATGCAACCATTCCCCGCGATTGAACAAGCCTATGCAAGGGTTCGTAGGGAAGATGTTCGCCAAGCAGTGATGATGTCAGGCACCGATTCAGTACATGCTGGCTACATCGTGTGAAGAGATCTCCTCACATCTAGTACATTAATAAGGTTGCAATAATGGGCGGTAAAAGACACAAACTGGTTAGAGTTTCATTGACGAACCTAGCTCAAACTTATGATGTTGTGAAAGACAGTGGTATCATCTTCCCATTGGATCACCACAATAGGCGATAAAAGATATTACCGACTACTTTCATGCAACATTGATAAGGCAAATGGGTTCGTTCGCAAAAAGCTCTAGATATTAGATGGGTCGTGACCCATTTCTTTTCTCTTTTTCCCACGACGTAGCGTCTAGTCTCCGTCTCATAAATCAGATAAGATGCGAGTTAGAGTCAAAATGAGTAGCAAAATCAGGACATTATCTGCACTCGGTGATAATGCCAGGCGTATCTATGACGGGCTCTTAACTCAAAGCATTGCTCTTTGACTAATTATGAAGATCGAGAATTTTCCTCACTATTAGGATTCGGCGCACAGACCACAAACGAAGCAAAGCTAAAAGCGAGAAAAAGGAAATCAACACAAGATTTATTCCGGTTCACCCTTAAACTAGGGTTACGTCCAGCAGAGGATTCCACCGTAATTAGCACATCGCACCTCTCGCTACATCACTCAATTACAAATGAAAAAGAGTATACATGGCACCTCTCTCTACATCACTCAATTACAAACGAAAATATATATATATATATATATAAGTAGCTATTCATAGGCATAATCCCAAACTACCAATGGAAAAATACGTGTTGAAACTATAAAAGTACTTTGGTGTCCAGAGGGCATTGCTCCCTTGAGACCTCCGCCGTGGTAGCTCCCCTGGACCCTCGTGCTTTTCTGTCGATGGAGAATATGAATCGCATGCCAATACTCGCGACACTCTTATATGTACTCACAATGACCCCATCCAACATAGATTTCTTAAGATATCATCATTCTAAAATTCTGTCGTACCAACTTCCCATGCTTCAAAGATCGTGTGGACACTAGCCATTCTAAAATCCTTGGAAATGCCATAAAATGGTCGAATCCAACATAAAAACCCTTAATCACATGATTTTATATACCCAGCTCATCGCACCTCCCTTTCCCGTGACGTCATCACTCTTTCGTCAGCAGTTTTGTCTTAAAGCTCGCGTCGGCTTGACGATATTACGCAGGTTCCAAATATGCTGCGCATTGAAAAATAACGCAAGACTTCTTTTTTATTTATTCATTTTGTGTGTGTGTAGAAACGTCGTCCACAAGTTTTGCCAATCTGGCGCCGGCGGGAGCGCCCAAGAAGGTCATTTCCGGCATTGTCTGAAAGTAGATTTTTACCCTTAATTTTATTTTTCCGTTAACAAAAGAAGGCATTCCCCCTGAAAAAAAAAAAAAAAAAACAGATTCGATTGACGTGGAACCTTCTCTCTCTTTTCCACTCGTGTGTTGCACCGGACAAAGGTTTCTGCATTAACTAACTTCAACAACTAGTCAAAACGACATCACCAACCTCAGCCCAGAGAAAGGAAAACGACACCGTCTCTCGCTCTCTCTGTTGTCTCTGCTAGTTCCGCGCGAGAGCACCAAGTTGTTTCGTTTTTTCATTTGCAGATGCATAAACCCAGGTTTATTTCTTCATTTTTCTTTTGGCATAGCATAAATTCAGGTTCAAAGATACTGAATTTGTGGAGGAGGGCGCATGAGAACTCTTGAATGGAAATGGAAATGGAAACGGAAAAAAAAGACGTGACTCCACTCCAGTTCCTTTGGAAATATTTTTACTACCAGGGCTTTTTTCAAAAAAGGGTTCAGAAAAAAAAAACATTTACAGATTTGGGTTTCGTTTGCCAAAATTTACCACTTAGGGTCCCGTTCGGCGGTCTTACCGCCGAACTTGGGGCAAGTCGGAGCGGAACTTCAGTTCGGTAGCATGACGACCGAACACATGCAAGTTCGGTATCATAGTAGCCGAACTTGCATGAGTTCGGTAGCCCCGCTACCGAACTCATCTAAGTGCAGTCCCATCCCTGCCGAACTTAGACCCACCCCCTCTGCCAAAGCGCCGCACGCCTCCCTCTGCTGCATGCAGACGCCCAGGCGAGGCCCCCCTCTACACGCCCCCCTCTACACGCCCCCCTCTGCTGCATGCAGACGCCCAGGCGAGGCCCCCCTCTGCTGCAGCTAGACTCTCCCTCCTTCACGCATGCCTTCACCTTGACGTGAAGGGCCAGGCGCATTCAGAAGCCTCTGAATGGCTGCAGGCGCCTGGCTTTTCACGTGGAGGCATTCAGAGGTCTGAATGCCTTGCAAGCGCTCCGTGAATCCTTCAGGCCTCTGATACAAATAACAGAGGCGTGAAGGTGAACACGGAGAGAAAAAAGAGAGAAACGAGAGACAACTGAGAGAGAAAAGAGAGATTTGGAGGTCGTTTGTCGATTTTCGGCGTCTCCGTATCCGCGGTCATTGATTCCGGTGGCGTTTTCTTACCTTCGAACTAGGTAACGATTCATTTTATAATCGATTTTCTGCTGCCCTTAGCGTTTTTCGTTTCGTTTTTGTAATGTTAATTTTTTATACACGGTAGAGAAGTTAGAGCAGAAGAGCAGAGAAGCTAAGGAGACCCAGTATCCGGATTCTCATCTCGACGCACGCACGCTTTTTGGGTCAAGGTAATTCCTATATCCTTGTTAGTGTTAATTTGAGCACGTTTTGATGTGAAAAACATGTTGTTTTAGTGCTGTGTAGTCACTGTTGTTGTTTTGTGCTGTTTGGTCCCAAAAATATTATGGCCAAGTCAGAATCTTTCACAAAAGAATAAGAGAGTTTTTCTGGTGTGCTTCAATGAAGAAACGATGTTGGCTGGCACACATTGAAATCAAATATAATTGTCTATTTCCCACCTAATGTTCTGTTTTAGCAAGTGGACAACGTTATAGGTGCCAAGACTTTTCAACAAGTTTTGGAAATTTTTAAAGACTCCTTGGATGACCACAACATTATAGGTGCCAAGACTTCTCACTAAAAATGTTGTGCGTATTAAACTCTATTTTAATCATGATTTTTGAAATTTTGGATTTTCGGAATACTAAAAGAATAACTGAATGTACACGTCCCACGAAAAATTTTGTGCAAAACCCTAGTTAGATCTGGACCGTAGGATGTGGTAATTAGATCGGACGGTGTAGATTTAGTCTTCGGTTAAATCTGAGCCGTTGATTTTAGGAGCCTAATCCAACGGACGTGGGCTAGCCACGTGGGCAAACCTGGACCGTAGGATCTGTTCGTAATAATAAAAATTTCCCAGAATATAGAAAAATCAGAAAAATTTGAAATAAAAAAAATGCCCAAAACTATGTCGTTTTAGTTCCGGTTAGTCTCGGTTCAAACCCGAGTGGGTTTGGGCCGGATATTCGGGTTTGTGAGTTGGGTCGAACCGACCCGGTCCGGAAAATGAATAGAAAAAAAGTAATAAAAAAACGAAAAAGAAAATTAGAAAACAAATAAAATCAAAATAATAATAATAAGAATCTCAAAAATTAGGATTTGGTCAATTGATTGACTAGATCTTATTCTTGATGATTTTGGTCCTTCATTTCCTTCTAAATGATGATTCTACCCCTTATGGGTAAATCGCCTTAGAGTCATTTAAAAAAATTTGTAAAAATCACAGAAAATGGGGGAACAACCACATTCAACTGGTCCAACCTAATTTTGTCGATTTCAATTTTTCGAGTCTTTGAAATATAAAATTAGCTGTGAAACAGCCGCTCATGCCCTAAATCCGTAAATATTTTTAAAGAATACCTAAATTCTTAAATAATTTTGTGACCCTATTTATTTCATTTGTTATATTGATAGTTATAAGATTAATTTATTATTGTCTAGGGAAAAATATTTATTAAATTATGGATGGAAAGTAATTTATAATTTCTTCATTTAGCAGAATGTCTTCTACATCTTTTGGGACTGTGAAATGGGGAGGTACAATAGTACGAAATGAATTTGGATATGATTACGAAGGTGGACAATATGCTATGTTTGAGTTGGGAAACATATCCAGATTTGATGAGTTACGTGCTATGATTGAGCGCCAGTTGAATATAACAGAAAATCAGTATATTTCTAGTTTGATGTATAGACAACCGATTCAAGCAGCCGGTCATTGTATGTATGAAATTGTGGAGGTGCATAATGATGCTATAGTTAAGATAATCATGCAGTTTGCATGTCAGTGTGATTCTATGGGGTTTGTACAGTTTTATGTAACTGTAGATGAACACCAACCGATAAATGATTTAACTGGGGAAGGTTCCAATGTTGGTGAAGATGAAGTTGGTGTGGATAATCAGTACGTGGAGTACGATGATAACAATGATAATGCTGATGCTGATAGTGATGAAGAAGATGATTTATGGTTGGAAGAAGATGACGGAGGTAATGAAGAAGATGACGGAGGTGATGAAGAAGATGTCGGAGGTGCCGAAAAAGATGACGGAGGTGGCGATATGGAGGCTTACTACAACACACATTGCAGTAATCCCATTTTACCGTTGGTACATCCACCACCCCATTCAGAGATTAACTATGATATGATGCAAGTAGATACAAGAAGCAAGTCGGGCCATATGTTGTTTGATCCATCTACATAATTACATGTTAGGATGTTATTTTCATCACGAGATGCGGTGCAGTTGGCTGCGAAAGAGTATTCTCTGAGAAGAAATCATCACTTTCGCAGTGGTGAGTCAAAGAAGAGAAAATATACTATACAGTGCGGGAATCTAAATGAACCGTGTGGTTGGTGGCTCCGTGCATTTCATAAAAAGAATGACCTATTTTGGACAATAACTAAGTATAGTGGGCCACATACATGTCGTAATCTGCAAATATCAAGGAATCATCGGCAACTTGATCAGAAGTACCTCTGCAGCCAGATAGAAGCAATGGTTGCCGCTCAACCAGATATCAAAATCAAGCCATTAATGGCCGAGATTAAAGACAAGCTGGGCTTCGAACCTACTTATCGAAAAACTTGGGCAGCTAAACAAATGGCGATTGCCAAAACTTTTGGAGGATGTGATGAGTCGTATGGTCAGTTAAGACAATATATGAATATGATGAAGTCAATGAATCCAGGTTCTCATTTTGCGATCGATGATTGCATGAGCCAAGATGATAGTGTCAAGGTATTCAACCGGATGTTCTGGACTTTCAAGCAAACGATTGAAGGCTTCCAAAATTGTCGTCCTGTGATATTTGTTGATGGAACTTTTTTGTACGGGAAATACCGAGGAACGCTCCTTTATGCGGCCTCATTTGATGGCAACAATCATATATTTATGTTGGCATTTGCCGTGGTTGATCGGGAGAATGGCGACAATTGGACTTGGTTTATGGATATGTTGCGGAGATATGTCACTAATGGCCGACAAAATATTTGTGTAATATCAGACAGGCATAAGGGGATTCTGAAAGCAATGGAGACAGAAGAGTGGCGTCCTCCACATGGCCACCATAGATATTGCATTCGGCATGTTATCAGCAACTACAATAAGCAATTCAAAAATGCCGAAGGCAAAATAGCTGTTCAGATGGCAGGTAAATTTTTAAATTTACGTTATTTGAGGAATAAACGTGTTCATAAATTTGTGGGACGCGTACTTATTATTATTGTAATGTACAGCTTACGAGAATCAAAAGCGGAAATTCTTACACATCATGAGCCGAATGAGTGAGTTGCATCCAGAAACAGCTCAATGGTGTGAGCAGATTCCAAAGGAGAAATGGACGAAGGCTTATGATGAAGGAAGGAGATATGGATCGATGACAACGAATTTAGTTGAATCGGTTAATGGGATGCTGAAGGATTTTCGTGCTCTGCCAATAACAGCTATGGTGAATAAGATATTTTATCAATTGGCCTATTATTTTGACACCAGAAGAACGACATACAAGGCGCAGAAGGTAGAGGGATGGGTATATACTCAATTTGCGGGTAACATGCTCGAGAGAAACAATCAAGCTGCAAATAGGCATGATGTGACACGGTTCGACTCTGATACAGGGATTTTTGAAGTTAAAACTGGATGTAATAGATCCAAAGGAACAGGGGGCCACAAACACAAAGTCCAGCTAAACCGGCGAACGTGCACATGTGGGAAATTTCAAGAGATGAAAATCTCATGTTCCCACGTAATTGCAGCATGTCAAAAATATGCAATTGATTACCATGCGTTCGTAGATGAATTCTATACGTTGGATAGAACACTTCAGTGCTATCGGTACATGTTTCATCCATTGGGGCATTCGGATTACTGGCCTAAACCTGACGAGCTGCTATTAGTGCCAGACCCGAACCGTATTAGGAAGAGAGGAAGGCCACGTGCATCACGGATACATAATGAGATGGACTGGAGTACGCCGAGCAGTAGCACTTCGCGTAACGCTTGCACCAACTGTGGAAAATCAGGGCACAACAGCCAAACTTGTGCATACAGATCGGCCTAGGAATAAAATTTAGATTGTGTGTCAACATTGAATGTAATACATCTGATTTACATACTCAATTTAGTTGTGTGAATTATGTAAATTATATATATAAATTTTTTGTAATGTTATAATATCACAATTGTGCGATATTTATTAAGTTCCTCTGTTCCATTTGTGGACATGGCACAAATCACGCAAAATGAAAAACGAGCACGAAGCAAGCAAGTTGGACTGAGTCCAACACTTGAGCAAAATTTCCGGATTCCGATCAGACCAACAAGGCATCTTTGGAAGGGCATATCTCACACCTCGGTCATAACCAAGGGCCACACAACATATCGAATCGAAGGTCTACGCACGTAGAATGCATTTGAACAATAATATACTAACAAATCACGCAAAATGACTGAGAAAACCGACCCCAAAGTAGGAGGGTCGCACTGTTTTTCCAGAAATCTGGGCTTAAACCGGGCCAACAGGGGGTATTCCCGACCCCATAACTTTACACAAAGATCGAAATGAGAGAAAATGAGCACAACCTCGCGTTCTTCTATGAACTAGGAACACAATAAACCAAGAATAGTCCGAAAGTACTAAGATTAAGTTAATGAAAAACGAGCACGAAGCAAGCAAGTTGGACTGAGTCCAACACCTGGGCAAAATTTCCGGATTCCGATCATACCAACAAGGCATCTTTGGAAGGGCATATCTCACACCTCGGTCATAACCACGTGCCACACAACATATCGAATTGAAGGTCTACGCACGTAGAATGCATTTGAACAATAATATACCAACAAATCACGCAAAATGACTGAGAAAACCGACCCCAAAGTAGGAGGGTCGCACTATTTTTCCAGAAATCTGGGCTTAAACCGGGCCAACAGGGGTATTCCCGACCCCATAACTTTACACAAAGATCGAAATGAGAGAAAATGAGCACAACCACGCGTTCTTCTATGAATCAGGAACACAATAAACCAAGAATAGTCCGAAAATACTAAGATTAAGCTAATGAAAAACAAGCACGAAGCAAGCAAGTTGGACTGAGTCCAACACTTGGGCAAAATTTCCGGATTCCGATCAGACCAACAAGGCATCTTTGGAAGGGCATATCTCACACCTCGGTCATAACCACGGGCCACACAACATATCGAATCGAAGGTCTACGCACGTATAATGCATTTGAATAATAATATACCAACAAATCACGCAAAATGACTGAGAAAACCGACCCCAAAGTAGGAGGGTCGCACTATTTTTTCAGAAATCTGGGCTTAAACCGGGCCAACAGGGGGTATTCCCGACCCCATAACTTTACACAAAGATCGAAATGAGAGAAAATGAGCACAACCACGCGTTCTTCTATGAACCAGGAACACAATAAACCAAGAATAGTCCGAAAATACTAAGATTAAGCTAATGAAAAACGAGCACGAAGCAAGCAAGTTGGACTGAGTCCAACACTTGGGCAAAATTTCCGGATTCCGATCAGACCAACAAGGCATCTTTGGAAGGGCATATCTCACACCTCGGTCATAACCACGGGCCACACAACATATCGAATCGAAGGTCTACGCACGTAGAATGCATTTGAATAATAATATACCAACAAATCACGCAAAATGACTGAGAAAACCGACCCCAAAGTCGGGGGTTTGAACCACCCGAGGCATTCTACTGCTGCTGCTTCTGTGCGTCTGTTGCTGCAACCCTCATTACATTTAATGATGATGTCGTCCTCCTACACGGCCTCCTGTTCCGCAATCAGGTTGTCTTCGTTCTTCGGGATGCCTAGTATTGTACCGACGATGACGTTCTGGAGGAGTAGGATCTGTAGATGACGAAGGCATGTCATGTGGTATGAAGCGTGGCTGTGATGTGGATGCATCATGAAAGTCAGGAAATATTCGATGCTCCGATGGTCCATATCCTACTGTAGACGGGTGTGGGAAGAACTCGGATCCATAGGCACTCGGAGAGTTAGTTGGAGTGAAGGCGAAATCGGGTCCCTCATGAAATGGACTGGCAAACTGGCTAAACCCTGTATTTAACCCCGGCGTATGATAGGTGAACGGGTAGGAAACGGCGTCATCAACTAGATGAGCTCGAGTGGTCCTTCGGGTCGATTGAACAGTCTCAGGTGGGTCATCCTCGTCCGGCCCAATGGGTGCTGCTGTTGGTGCTGATTGGGGTGGTAGAATCATTGTCAACTGCCTCTCCTCATTGAAGTCGCACATCATTACCTTAGATATCTTATCTATATGCCGTATGTTCTCCCGTATGTTCTCCCGAGATATAGTGGAAACCAATCGTACGATTTGTTCCACGCCATCACACTGTTCATGAAATCAAAGTCAACAGAAGTTATCAAATGCCAATAACTTATGTTACTAAAAAAATAATAAATTAAGTAAATTAAATGTGTTTGCACTAACCGCTCCACCTACTGCACCTCCCGTGTAAGAAATCCACCTCCGTGTGTGTTTGCGATACCACTTCATATATTCTGAATGATAGTGAAGTGGCTCTGTTGCAGGAGCATAATTGACTATGTGCTCAAGACGATTGTTCCATATACCAATCCACTCTCCGTGAAAATCGACCCAATTCCTTGTAATTGACTTTAATTGAATATTATGAAAACCTGTATGATTACTGGGAGGAATAGGTATTGATTGATGCATACCAAACTGACGACATACTCAGTCTGGATAATGCCACTCAACGATGTGGAAATAGATGAGTGGGACACGAGCCCTCCAAATGTGTTCTCCCTGCAGGCAGTAATCTGGTAGACTCTGGAGAATGTCATCGGTGTAGGGCTCCCAAGTAATCTGTGATTGTATTAAAACATATCAAATTAAACGAAGAATTAATTTAAAAGGTAACATTACATTGAACTCGTTGGTTGCTATCATGACTTACATCTGCAGATGCCATTCTATCAAATTGGTAGCGCAGATGCCGTAAAGTATGTGTGGGGACCATTGTTGTCTGTAGGGGTTGAGTCCAGCTGCATAAATAAAAAATGAGAACATTTACATATATTATACGCATTGAAACAAATTTATGACTCACGAACTGAAAAAACAATAAATCACATACCGACTACCAAGAGGTGCATCTGGTAAAGGATCACGGCTTCTGATGGATGGGGCGACACAACTGAAGCGATCCCACGCCCAAATCTGCAATACATGTAGGGCACCACTGATTTGGTGCGCTGATGGATCAATCGCATTGCATAGCTCCCGATACAACCACGCAAGTGCTGCTGAACCCCAACTGTACGGCGTAGGATCCTGGAGGTGCTCTAGTAGTGGAAGAAAAATCAAACTAACCATAGCACCTGATTTGTCTAAAAAGATAGATCCAGCCAACTGGAGAATCAATGCCCTAGCATGCTGCAGTATGGTAACCTCACCGGCATCGTCACGAATTACACCAAAGAGTGCTCTCAGCCAGGCTATCTTTACCATCGAACTGCGTATTTGACTGGCTAGGGGGCGGTGACCAAGTAGATTCTCACAAAGATCGGGCCAACTCCTACTTGTGGGGCAAGTAACTGCAAGTCCATCAATAGGAAGCCCTGTTAGCACTGCGATGTCCTGCAATGTGATCGTGCATTCACCTTCTGACATATGGAAGGTGTGAGTCTCGGGCCTCCATCGCTCGACCAGAGCTGTAATCAAATGGTGATCAATTTGCCAAAATCCCATTTTCCAAACTCCGTAAAATCCCGAAGCTCAAATATACGGTTCAATGCGTTCATCAAGTTCAGCTTCGTGTAGCATCGATCCATCTCGCTGACATCTAAGACATTGATCCTCATCTATCTATAAAATGTTACATTAACCATTAGTAGATTTTATTACGATACAGCTATTACAAATGACAGATCAACTGAGAAATTTCTTAATTACCTAAGCGTTCCATATGGCATGTGATCTGTGTCGGGCCTGCTCTGTAAGTAGTGAATCGTCCCGAGGTCCCGGCTGAATGTAAGTCCGTTGTGCCATGTCTATAAATGGAACAGAGGAACTTAGTAAATATCGCACAATTGCTATTATTTTTTATTTTATTTGTATTCTAATTTTATTTTTTCTAAATAAATATCATCATGTCCCTGTTGATTTTTTTTATTTTCTGCATTTTTATTTTATTTTTAATGTTTTTCTGGCTGGGTCAACCCGGTCAACTAGACCCGACCGCCTAGCCCGGGTCAAACCCCCTCTAGGTTGACCCAAAAAAATCGCGCCGTTCCCATTTTTTTTTATTTTCTATTATTATTATTTTTTATTTTTTTATTTTTTTTCTAATTTTCATTTTCCTTTTTTTAACTTTACTATTATTAATATTTTTTTAATGAATTTTTCGATTTTTTAGTGATTTTCTGATTTTTTTAATTTCTGCATTTTTATTTTATTTTATATATTTTCTGGCCGGGTCAACCAGGTCAACCAGACCCGAGCTCCTAGCCCGGGTCAAACCCCCTGGGGTTGACCCAAAAAAATTGCCTCGTTCCCATTTTTTTTCTATTATTATTATTTTCTATTTCATTTTTTTCTAATTTTTATTTTCCTTTTTTTAAAATTTACAAATTTTCCTGAATTTTTTCAAATTTTTTTACAAATTTCTTATGATTTTTTAATGATTTTTTTTTCATTTTTTAGTGATTTTCTGATTTTTTTATTTTATGCATTATTTATTTATTTTTAATATTTTTCTGGCTGGGTCAATGAGGTCAACCAGACCCGAGCTCCCAGCCCGGAAAAAACTACGTCGTTGCCACTTTTTATTTATTTATTTATATTTTCTAAATTTTTCTGATTTTTCTATTTTCTGAAAATTTTTATAATTACAGACAGATCCTACGATCCAAGTTTGCCCACGTGGCTATCCCACGTCCGTTGGATTAAGCTCCTAAAATCAACGGCTCAAATCTAATCGAAGACCAAATCTACACCGTCCGATCTAATTACCACGTCATACGGTCCAAATTTAACCCGGAGACCTAATCTAAATAGTGAAACAGCTCAATAAATGAAAAATTAAACGTATCATAATATGCTTGAATCGACCCTAGAAAGGATATTGGTGTTACCTTGATCCGTAGAGCGAGATCCGGGCTGATTTGAGGTAGAAACTCCGCTGGTGAAACGGCGCGCGACTGTTTACGATGAACGACGGACGACGGCGAAGCACGAATATCGGCCGTGTGCTCTCCTCTTCCTCTGCTCCTCTCTTCCTCTTCCTCTTCTCCTCTCTTCCTCTGCTCCTCTCTCTCTTTCCCCCGCTCAAATCTTTTCGGCAATGAATGGGAAATGAAAGGGCTGGCATTTCTTTTTTACTGCACGTAGCAGCCTTCACGTGAAGTGTGCAGGCTTCACACTTCACGTGAAGCCTGCAAAAAGGGCGGGCCCGCCACAAGTTCGGCGGTTCTGCTGCCGAACGGCAGGCTTCACGTGCACACTGAAGCCTGCCTGGGCCTGGGTGGGCTCGCCTGCCCATTCGGCATCAGAGCTGCCGAACGGCCACAAGTTCGGCGGCTCTGGTGTCGAACGGGCATAAGTTCGGTCGGGAGGACGCCGAACTTCTCAGTTCGGCGTCCTCACTGCCGAACTGATGTCTGTTCGGCTTCACGACCGCCGAACTTCTCAGTTCGGTTTCCACGATGCCGAACGGGACCCCTTCTGGTAAATAAAAAAAAATTAGACCCAATTTTGTAAATTTTTTTTTTCAGACCCTTTTTCGAAAAAAGCCCTAACTACCACGACCCAATTCTCTGCTTTATCCCCTCCCATGACCGCCCTTCTTTCTCCTCTGTTTCTGCATGTTGACTAGACCCATGGCTGATGGCAAAGGGGAAGAGGGGAACTACAAAAAAGGAAAATTGAACGTCCCACAGTTACCCGGAAAGTGCGGAAAGTTGATCAAAACTAGAATTGTGGGACGAGAGTCACAATGAAACCGAGCTAAGAGATGAGAAATCTTTAACCCTCATAAAAGGGAAAAAACTGAGGCGATTCACAAGAGAAGAGAAAGGAAACAGGAAGAGCGGCGAATTGATTTAAGTAATACTGAGATTCAATGAAAGCGAACTCTACACACAGCATCAGCAACAGCAGCAGCAACGAGAAATTTGAAAAATGAAAAGTGAAAAGGCTTAGAATCGCGAGCAGGGCGATTACTAATTTGGCAGGGGAACGATCCTCTTGGTTGGCGTCGGAACCACCATATTCTTCTGCCTTCTCTGGGTCTGAAACGCTCTGGGAGGAGATGAAAAGCATCAAGCTATAAGACAACTCACGGCGCGATCCCATATCATTCTCTTCACTGATATCTTCTCTGGGGGGATCACTCCTCCAGCTTTCGTGAGCTTCTCGAACCCCGGCTTTGCAAATTCCTTCGCCATCTCTTCCATCTCCTCCTCCTCTGCTTCACCTCTAAGTTGCCCTTTTCGAATGCCCTGGCAGGTGAAGCTGATCTCTTCGATTCCGATCACCCTCCGCCCCAAAATGTGGTGGTTGAAAATTGGCGAAGCCTTCCCCCACTTCTTATACACAGAGGGAAGGGCAAATCGGGAAGAGAACGTGCTTTGGTTGAAACTTTGGGACGCCGGTGTGTCGATCTAGATGTCGGACCTACCTAAGCACTTACTGGCTCGTTAAAATGTTTCCATGTGGTCGCTTTACTCATTTGCTTTGGCTTCTCTCATGCCATGCCCGGTAAATTATTTGAACCCCCGCGTCAGATTGGTTTGCTTCCACTACATTCACTTAACTAAATAAAAACGCGACGAGGGACGACGTTCTCCTTTGGAATCATTTCTTTGGGTGGTATCATTAGAGTTTCACGCTAAACTACGAAATGGTCGATTTATGCCATAACTACTCTGCACCACCACCTGCAATTAGAAAGTCTAAGGTTGGCGAGCCTGTCATTGCCCGTCATGGACTAGAGATTTTTATGACGCAGCAGGCCAAGGAGGTGGTGGCCAAGATGATGGATATACCTTGAGATTTTAACTTGCTTGCCTTCAGATTAGTTATTTACACTAATCTCACTCAGTGTCAATTTCGGTCACTTCAACATCTATCTTGTTCGTTCATGTGATTTGAATTTTATTAACAATTGCTCTGAGAATAATTTTTAATAAGATTTAATGTGACCACTCGCCCCTAGTGTCTATTCAAGATTCATATGGGAGTGACCTCTGATTCGTATAACATATTCCTCAGGGAAATTTGGACTTTGCGACCCCTAGGAGATCATTGCTTTATAATAACTTCTTTCTCGGGAAAGATACAGACATACTTTGGGACATGTGATGTCACATAGGACCCCAACTTGCCGCTCACTTTTCTCTCATTATCTTCTTTATTTTGGAAAAGTTGGGTCATGGTTTCACACCACCAGATAGAGGCAAGCAAGAGGGACACGTCGGTTGAATTCCAATCTCCAAATCTAAGAATTTCTTGAAAAAGGTGGGGAGGATACAATTCTAATAACAGCATGTTTTGACCCTTTGGAACAACTCGATGAATTTAGTAGGTGGTCCCGCTCATGGGGTCAAATCAATACGTTCTTCACTTGATTCTTAGGATCGACCGACCTATAACAATCGCAAAAAATTGAGATTCAACAAGATCCTCAATATTAAACTTTAATGGTAAACGCTATGTATATAACACGAGTTCCATCAACGGGGAATGGCTTGGTAGTTGGACTTCAATTGGTCGATCTTCAAGTATCAAGTGGAATAGGACCACCTTCCTCTCTCAGGTGGTCATAATTGACTCGAGGACCAGTGCAAATTGAATGTACTTTCAATTTACCTAAAGTGGTGATACAATCTTCCTTAATCATCGCTAGTATGTTGAGAAAACTATAAAGCTGACGACATGACACAATCAATCTGCAATGTCCATTTGTCGATGAAGTAGCTTATGTTAATGTTAGGTGGAGTTTGTGATGACATGAAACCAAAGCTTGAGGGGTCTTACCTTGATGCCGTCGACATCAACATCTAGATTTGGCTTGCTCCTCCTCGCCATGGGGACTCTTTTGTGCTATTTCCAGGAATTTTCTTAGGAAGAAAGCTTTTCAATGGACTGGAGCGAAGAGATTATCATAGAAAATTGTCAAAGAAAGTAAGTTTAGTATGTGGCTAGCAGCTAAAGAGTGTGTATTATAAGGACAATCTATTTAGATCCTTCATTTAATGAAGCCAAATTAAAGCTCCTTAACCCTCCTTAGGAGAGTTAACGATATTTTGTTATCTCTTTGGGGGTACTTTGGAAATGGTCTTGTAGTTGGAGTCCTAATTGGAAATTACTGGAATACATCACACGTAATTCTTAGAAACTTTGAAGGCTCGCCGTGAGATGAATCGATTAATTAATTTTCTGATGGAATGCTCGATTAACCTTTCAGCCAAATTGCTTCTCCTTTTAATTTTCCGGCGAAGTTTGCCGACCGCAACAGAGTGAAGACTTCACCACTTCTCGTCGAAGGATTATATAGTCCAAAGGAATAACCACATGGAACGGGATAATCTACTTTCCTTCCCAAACCGAAGAAATTGGAGTTTTGCTAATTCAAGTGCATATAAAATGGCTCAATTAAATATTTCATGACCCCAAAATCCGTGTTCCTTCAATTATCAGATAACTGTTTTGTATTTAATGACTGTTCGTGTAAAGAATATTCTATATAGCCGCTTTTTATGTAATGAAAATGCATATAGTAATCCCAGGTTTACTGAATGATGGTCATGGCTGCACGGTTTGTCTTTTTAGGGCAAGGCAACAAAAGAACACTTCATGATGACGAAAACTTTGACGGTTGCCTTCAGTGAGTTTTCTTTAATTGGGGTTGGAAAAGAAAGGGTGCTTCTCTTTCTTCTCGCCTCTCGCTTTCTTTCCCTTTCTGCCATAGAAGAAGAAAAGAAGAAGAAGAGGTGGTACTGGTACGATCCGATGGAACTACTTTCAGTTTCAGGTGGAATATCATTTTTCCTTTTAGTCTTTTCAAATGGGGAGGCATAGTTAGAACTTTAAAAGATTGCGAGAAGCATTCTGACGAACAAATCTCCCTCTCTCTCTCTCTCTCTCTCTCTCTCTCTCAATGAAGCCAGACTATAAATGAACGAAAATCAGTCAACGAGAGCAAACCCCGCGGAAAACGGATGTCATAATGATGCATACAACCTGCACATAATTCTCTTCAGCTGATTGAGAATACCCATTTTCAGGAGCCAAATCTGATGCGGAAAAGAAGAAAAACAAGTTAAATGCTCTGCCCTGCTCTGCTTTGCCCTGCTTAGGACAATAACGCGAGAAATTAACTCCTGGAGGAGAATTTCTCATGAGTTAATTGTCCTCGGACCCAGATCATTTCATAATCAATCCGTGAGAAAGTCTTCTCTGGGACTCAGTATTAGTCACAGTCCCCAAATTTGACAGACACACACAGGGGAGGAAGAGAGAGAGAGAGAGAGAGAGAGAGAGACTATTAACAAAAACAGTCTTTATTTTTCATCAGCAACACTAATGCTTTCCGGGCAGAGGAAGGACTTGTGCGACTCCCACCATCGTCTTCTTGGCTTGAACCGGCTCCGAGCAAGTAGCAGAGGAGCAAAAACAAGAACCCAAGGCAAAATAAACCCAATCCACGACGCGGTCCCACATCATTCTCTTCACCAGCCTCCTCTTCGCCGGAATCAGCCCTCCTCTCTTGGCTCTGAAACGCGCCTCTGTTCCTTCCACCTTCAATTTGACGTCGCCATGACTTTCGCTCTTCTCCATCGCTCTCGATCACAGTTCGACCTTTTCTTTTCTTGAGAAAATGTGAGTGCCTCTAACTCTCTCTCTTTCTGTGGGTCTCTGCTCTTCGGCCTGGTTATATAAAGTAAAAAAGCAAGCAGCTGGTTAGGAGCAGATGGATTTCTTCTGATGGAGACAGCGATCCAATTAGAGAGACAGAGGGTACGTTGCTCTCAGGGTCGGACACTTGGCCGCCAAAGAGTCGATGCGGGAGTGCAGCTTTCAGATTTCTTCTGAAGGGAAACGTTGGCCCCGCCAATGCTTCTTCTCGGCCGCACTTCCGCGCGTTACAAGTAGGAAAGGCGGCGATGGGGACCACTTGATTGGTTTAGTTAGTTTGATGCTATTTGAGTTCTTTGAGGGCCAAATTCAGCGTGTAGAGGAGGTCACCGGCAAGAAATGGTGGGGGGAAAAAAGCCTTTCAGTTGGAGAGGGAGGTCAAACGATTTTGCCCCGATAAAACATTAGCTTTTAAAGAGGCGATACGGAGGGATTAAAAAGTTTTATAGGAAGTACGAATTTCTCATTTTTTTTTTTAAATACTACCTACAATCGGGTAACTTGAAAGTCACGATTGCCATCATATCTCTCATCGAATTCTTGAAAAAAACGTTTGATCAGGATGTAAAATTATCACGAGCTATTGTATGAGGGGTCTATGATTTGCCCACGAGCCATGAAGATTAAGAAACGTGCATCCTAGAGTTATGCACATAGAAAATATAATTTGGGGTGCTATTGAGTCTTTGTGGAATTGAAGGATGTATGACCTAGTTTAACTGATTTACTCAATCATCCGGAGTTTGGACACATCACTCGACTTGAAATTAGTCTGTTGGGCCTAGAATAAGTCATTTATTTGGCCGAAATAATTTGGTTGACTTCTGGGAATGGTCATGCTGTTACGGAAAATTCCAAGAAATGACCAAAAAATTCCTAAACATATTGTAATTGTGCAAATTCAATTCTAAATCTTTTGCATTTGTGCCAATTCAGTCCATCCGATCAATTTTAATCGGAAATAGCTGACATGGCAATTTTTAATAGTATTTTAATAATTTTTCGATTTTTTTTCTTACCTATCTTCTTCATCCAGCCTGTTATCGAGGTCTGGTGATCAACCAGAGGCAAGGGCTGGCGACTCGTCGGCCTCAAGTAAAGCTCGACCTAGCCTAGATTTGGCGAGGGCGAGCTTTGCCTGAGGCCGACGAGGCACCGACCCTCACATTTGGCCCGTCACCGGATCTCGATGACCGCCTGGAGGAAGAAGAAGATAGAGAATAAAAAAAAATATTAAAAAAATTGCCACATCAGCACTGGCAACGTCACATTAGGAATTTTTGGTCAAAATTGGCCGGATGGACTGAATTGGCACAAATGCAAAATGTTTAGGACTAAATTAGTACAATTGCAATAGGTCCCCAAGAAATGTGATAAGGAGGAAAAGAGGAAACACAAGAAGGAACAAAGCACAATACACAATCACAATCGTGATGTCAATTTTATCGGGAATAATGATCTTCCTTACATGTTTTATATAGTTTTGGCTTGCACGATCTTAGTCTATCTCTCTGTTTTTTTTTTTTTTTTTTTGTAATTATCTAAGAGTATAGGTGTAGAGATCCGGTTACACATAGATTTATGGAACACCCTGGTACGAATCAGTTATGTCGACATCTTTCAACATGTGCAGGTAGACTTCAGTCAAATTTATTTGCACGCAGTCGATGAGATTCAAACGAATACCTCCTCCTAAACTGCTTCCAATGCCCTAACCAACTATGCCAACTTTAAAGGGTTCCAAATCTATCTCTTATGTAAACAACAAATTCATTTTCATATTTATCTTCGACATGTAGCATTAAATTCCTTGTTTAACCAATTAGGATACAATTTTAAGGGTGAAATCAGTGAATCGCCCGCTTACGACTTCATTTATTTACTTGTTGTAGTGTGTTTGATATGAGCTATACGAATATGTTTAACCTTCATCCTATTTGAGCTCTTGCAGTCACCGCATCCTCAAGCGCCACTCCACGCAAAATCAACGTCCTTGACACTAGATCCGAGGCGCCGCTCCACACCATTTTTGGCTCGACTGCGGAGGCTCATCGACCATGACCGAGCCAGTTGACGCTAGCCTAATCGTCTTTGAAGGAGGGGAGCGGGGTCATGCACGAGACAAAGAGAATTGGGGTCGGAGGGCCACGATAGAGAGCACGTAAGTGAGAGCTATCGGCGTAAAAAGCAATGACAACAGCGAAGAGGGGCCGGAGGTTGGTGGCCGAGGGTGGGGATCACGAGCTTTCTTGTTTTGGTTAAGCCCGCTCATAATCTTTTCTATTGACGTGTGAGCGCGCGTCACCTGTCTCGACACTATTCCCGGCCGCAACAAAAACTCTTTCTCCTTGAAAATTTGAGGGAAACCACAAGTTAGGAAACTTCCAAGTTAGTTCCCTCCTCTAGGAAAAGTGAAAAAACCATGTGGAGGGGCCTCCATTCATTTGACCACTTTCCTATGCGTTTGGCGTGTCGAAAGGACTAATATTTGGTCTAAAGAATGGAGACTAAGACCATCCTTTCTGCACTTATTTCCAACTACCACTCCGTCGGTTTGTGAGACCGCGCCTTTTTTGACCTTTTTATCTGTTAGGAAATACCCTCGTAATTCACTGTCGACCCAGTTCGTATTGTTAAGAATCCTCTATAAATAACAACACATCGACAACGAGGAGGCTTACGTACACAGCATTTTCCCGAGAACAATCCTTAAAAAAATGGCGTACGTTAGAATGAAAATCTTTGACTTCTGCTTGAATCATGTCAAGAGAATCTGAATTTCACGGGCTTACGAATATTCTAATCTTTTTCCTCAAATTTAACGGCTCGTGTAATTTAACATCAACACCGAACACGCTGCAAAGCTTTTAAAACATAAAGCGTTAACATGTAAATTTTGTGTGTGATTTTATTATCGTAATACTCCTTAGTCTAAAGTTATTAAAAAGCGGGTTCATCATATAACAACGAAATTTCTTAAGAACATTTTCCAAAATATGAATTTGCAATTTTTTTTTTCTGGTTCTATTCTTTCCTATTTTATGTTAGGAGCCACACTTGTGAGAAATGTGCTGTGTGCAGGTTGTGAAATCTTACTCCCTTACTCACACGTCCCCACCTCCAACCCCTTGAGAAGGCAGGGAATTGAACTCCCCACCTCCCCCTTCCCAAATGGGAAGAGTGGCCACTGGGGCAACCACCAATGGTTGAATCCGTAATTTCAATAGTCAACAAATTTAGTTTAGTACAATACCCAACTTTAAGAATCCCGTAATCAAGTTATAAGATACTCAGCTCGTTCACCAATATCCGATGTAAGACATACCGTTCACATCAACCTATGATGCACTCACTCTTGTGGCCGATGTAAGACATACTGCTCACATCAACCTATGACGCACTCTCTCGCGGCAATGCCTATCAAGTACCAGACCAAATGAATGAAAGATAGTTCTTCTTGTTTTAAAATTTTAATGAGCAAAGGGCGGGGAGGAATAATTAATATAAGTACTCTTTACAGGTAGTCATGGCCACGGGTTGGGGACCGCCAGTTTCAGTTCATGAATCGGCGGTTCCGGTTCAAATTTAGGGGGAATTGAAACCGAGCCCTTAAGTGGCGGTTCCGATTACGATTTTGAACCGCCGGTTCCGGGCCAGTTTTGGGCCCTGTTTCGGTTCAAATCCGAAAATGGATCCTCCGGTCCCGGTTCCAGTTTAGATTTCGGTTACGGTTTTTGAGTTTAAAAATTAAATTGTAATAAATTTGTAATCAAATTGTAATCAAATTATCAAATAATGAATTATGAAATAAAAGAAAATTATGAATTATGAAATTATGAAATAATGAATTATCAAATACAAATTGTAATCAAATTGTAAATTGTAATCAAATTGTAAATTGTAATCAAATTTGGGGAGAAAAAGGGAGGGGGCGGGGGTTTGAACTTAATGAATTATCATTAGGCGCCTACATATCTTCTTGGGGATAGAAGAATCAAAGTCTATGTAATTCTCTTACCTTTGATAACCCCATACTTACCTCATTCTTAATCGTCGCTACCCGTTCTTGTACCGGTGGCGGTGGTATCTCCGTCATCAAAGAATTCGGCTTCATTATTGCGATCTATCTCTTGTTGTCTATATTGAGCCTTTGTCCAATCATCAACACAAGCTTGAGCCTCCACCGAATCGGGAGCTAATCTTGAACGTCTTTCATCCAAAATATTGCCTCTAGCGCTAAATGCTTGTTCTGCCGCAACTGTCGAACAAGGGGTTGCTAAAATTTATTTTGCAATTAGAGCAAGAATTGGGTATTAGGTGGAATGCCTCTTTCACCAATCCAATATTGTGAAATCTGTGCTACCTTCAGATTCACCAAACTCAAAAGAAACGGTTTTATAGTTTCTATTTCAGAATTACTTCATATTGCTCCATTTTGCTTTTTTTGCCTATGCAACAGAAGTTGGTACCATCTACTAATTTTACCTATGTTCCCACATTGTATGTCACTAGATTGAGAAGATCCACTATCACCTCGATTATATGTACTACAAAATTCATTATATAATTATATTATTGCATTTTTAACCATTGTTTGTATAGTTCTAATATTTACATTATCAATTAAATGTAAACATTCATAATACATATTCAAATAATCACCTAAACCATCTAATTTACAACATGGATAAAGAACACAAGCAACTAAATAAATAATAGGAATTTCCTTATAATAATGTAGCCATTTTGTTCACATTGTTCTAATAGTATTACTTAATTTATCATCATTTTCATTTTCTTCAAAAACTCCAACAATATTAATACATTCTATTAAAAATAAATGCGTAGTAGGATAATAAACACCGGACAAAGTATAAGTTGCATCATTAAAAACTTTTAAAATATCTAACTTTTTTTTTTTGCAAATATCCCATTCTTGTGGGTATAAATTAATTTGAGTTATATTATCTGAAATAAATGCACATAATAAATTTTTATATGTAAAAGATTCATTAAGCAACTCGTAAGTAGAATTACAACGATTTGAAATATCTCTTGAAAATATTTGTGGTTTTTTTCAATTTGTTCTATAAAATTTTAACCATTCTGTCATTTTTTAGGAATGTTTCCATAAAAATTGAATTGCTATTTTTATTGGGTCGAGAAAAATATCAAGAGTTTTTAAATCATCTTGTACACATAAATTTAAAACATGACAAGCACATCTAACGTGAAAAAATTATCCACCAAAAAAGGGTTTACAAATTTTTTCTAGTTCAACAATTGAAGCTGTATTTGCCGCGGCATTATCAAAATCAATTGAAATTTTTTTATTAAGCAAATAATATTCTTCTAAAATTTGCCTAATTAATCTATAAATATTATTTGCCGTATGCCTATCATCAAAAACTCTAAATGCAATAACTCTTTTTTGATTATTCCAATCATCATCTATCCAATGACATGTTATACCCATATAAGAATGAACTTATCAATGATCACTCCAAATATCGCTACCTATAGACACACGTTCATTAAAATTCATAAAAAAAAGTTTTGTAAATCTTTTTTTCCTTTTTTTATAAAGATCTTTAATTATGCGTTTAAGTGTATTTCTAGAAACACGTTTTGCTTGTGGAACGCATGCATTTTGTATAAATTGGTTAAAATCAAATCTTTCACTAAACTAAATGATAAATGTTCAACGGAAACAAATTTACCTAATTCTTCTTTATAATTTTTTTCATTATAAAAAAAATAAATGAGGGGTGTTAGGATTGGCGTACCCGAAAATTTATTGTTGCTTGGTGTCAATTCTCGCTTTGGTTGGATGTTTCGCCTTAAGATGCCGTTTAAATGTTTCATATTACTGGACAATGTTTACAAACTACATTATGCTTTTTTGGAGCTATATCAAATCTTTCAATCTTCGTGAAGTGATCCCATACGTCGGATATAAACTACAGCTCCTTTGTTGTTGACATTTCTTCGGTATCGGTAGGAGGGTGAAGACTCTCTTGCGTTTGGACTTGCTCCATATTAGGAATAATGTTGATTTCATCATTTACATCAACTTCGACTCCCCAATCTTCATAATCACGAGGACTAGGAGGATAATCGGATTCCCCCTCCTTGCTCTTGCTTTTACCACTAGTTCTGCTTTTACCACTAGTTCTACTTTTACTTGCCATTTTTTTTATATAAAAAAATATATGGTATAATGCAAAAAATATAGGGTATGAAAAAAGAATTTGAAATAGGAAATTATTAAAGGATATAATAAATAAAGAAAATAAGGAATTAGAGAACGTAATTGAAGAAAAGAAAATAATAAATTGGATGTTGTAAATAATTGAGAGTTAGAGAGAATTTGAGAGAATTGAGATAAAGAGAGAATTTGTGTGAAAAAAATGAGAGATGGGAAGGGGTATTTTTATCATACTCAAAGGTTAGAAATTAGTAAAGAAAAAAGAAAAAAAAATAGGTGACCATTGGCAACGGTCACAAAAAAGAAAGAGCTCTTTCTTTTTTAATTTTTTTATCCCCATTTTTTCACGGTTCAGAACCGGCCCGGAACCGCCGGTTCTGGGTTGGAACCGCGAGCCTGGTCAACGGGCCGGTTCTGAGTTTGACCCGGACCGGTTTCGGGCTCAAACTAGCCCGTGGCCATGACTATTTACGACATCACTAGAACTTGAACACTTGCTTTGGAATGTCCTATTTGAGTCATGATAGCTCGGCCTAAGCAAAGCTAGAGGGTTGTCTAAGGCTGACGAGCCCATGATTATAGCCTTACAGGCGTATTATGTTGGCGGTGAAGTCAAATATTTTATTAAGGGTTTTTTTTTATTTTCTCCTTTTTTGCTCCTAGGTTAAAAGCTATACCTCTTATATTAGCGACGTAGAGGTAGTAGCCGTCAAAAGCAAAAAAAAGAAGCGCAAAGTAGTGAACAAAGAGAAAAAGAAAAAGAGAGGCCATGATGGTTTTATGAGTGTTCTCAATCTCTTTGTGCCCTGATCTTATGAGAAGATTATCAATTGTATTCCTACTTTCTCGAAGATTAGCGAATTCACAGAGTGCCTCCGCGCGGAGACGTCGCCCAAGTTTGGGTGAACTTCGATAGCAAATGCTCTGGTGTGTTCTTCTGATTCTGTTCCTTTTTATTATTGTATTCTGTCAGTGTGGATTGTTTGATTGGATTATTTTTCTAGAATTGGTACGCAATTTCTAATAACTGGTATCAGAGCCTGGGTTGGCTAATCGACAGCGTCGAGGGTTTTTCGGTGTCGTTTGATCGAAAGCAAACGGTATGACAGAAAATAAAATCAGAATTGATAAGTTCAATGTGCATGATTTCGTATGGTGGAAACTCCAAATAGAGAACTATCTTTATTAGAAAGATCTCTATGCACCACTTGAGGGTTGGAAACCCGAACTTGCGGAAGTGGATCCGACAACAGAATTATGATGAAAAATTCTTGATTGACAGGCATTAGGTGCGATTCGTCTAGGGCTGACCAAAAAATAGGGTACCACATCGTGAAAGCGAAGATTGCAAAAGAAGCCATGGATATTCTAACGAATATTTATGAGAAACCACCCACATCAAATCAGATATTTTTGCTAAAGAAATTGGTTAATATGAAGTTATCTGACGGAGGATTTGTTGCAGAGCATATTAACAGTTTTACGTAGGTCACGGCTCAGTTGGAATCTACAGGCATAAATTTGGCTATGAAGCTGCAAGCTTTATTATTTTTATGTTCCGTTCCGGAAAACTACAACACCGCGGTACAGGGAATTTTGAGCACCATGAAGGATGATTTGACTCTGGATGATGCCGTGAGTAGTGTCATGGATGAAGAGATGCGAAGGAAAGTCTCAAGTGAAAATAATTTTTTGGCATCTACATCTTCGAAGGTACTGGCAGTGGAGAATCGTGGGAGAAGTAAAAGTAGAGAAAAATTCAGCGGGCATGGTAGGTCACAATCCAAGGGGAAGAGAGAGGTAGTAGAAGATGAGTGCTGGTTTTGTCATTAGACGGAGACACTGAAGATTTCAGTGTGAAGCTTATAAAAAGAAGCGACGATATGAGAATCAATGAGCTAATGTGGTAAGTGATGAACCTTTGCTAGAGAACTTATGTTTGTCTACAGGGTTTGATTTGACGACAGATAAGTGGTTTGTTGACTCTGGTGCTTCTTTTCATTGCACCTCGCAAAGAAACATATTTACTAATTATGTCAGTAGAGATTTTGGATAAATAGTTATGGGAAACGGCCACATGTGTCCGATTATAGGAAAAGGAACCGTGATTGTGAACATCTCAGGTGGAGGACGTATAGTTTTACGTGAAACCAGGCATATTCCGGAGTTGAAGAAAAATCTGATTTCAACTAGTAAACTTGACCAAGAAGGCATGGTAACAACTTTTGGATGCAGAGAATGGAAGATAACCTCTAGGGCAAGAGTAGTAGCAAAGGGAAAGCGTACAGGTACACTTTATCTTCTCCAAGGAGACAATATCAGTGATATGGTTGCAACTACAGTGGCTACATGTAATTTATTTACTCTTTGGCATTATCGTTTGGGACATCTTGGTGAAAATGGTGTAAAGCAGTTTCACTCAAGAAAATTGCTTCCAAGTTTGCAAAATGTCGAATTAGATTTATACGAGAGTTGCATTTATGGAAAATAAAAAGTGGTTAGTTTTCAATTGAATGGGCGATAGAATAAAGGGCGAAAGCTAGAGTTGGTTTATACTAATGTGTGGGGACTAGCTCGGGAACTCTCTTATGGTGGTAAGAGATATTTTGTCACTTTCATTGATGATGCGACAAGAAAAACTTGGGTCTATGCTCTCAGAGAAAAATCAGAAGTATTTGGGGTGTTCAAAATATGGAAGATCGTGGTAGAAAAAGAAACAGGTTATTAGATTAAAACTCTGAGGTCTCATTATGGTGGTGAATACAAGATCAAAGAATTTGTAGAATACTTGAGCTGGGAAGGCATACACGGGTTGAAGACTGTTCCTAGAACTCCTCAAGAGAACGGTGTAGCTGAGAGGATGAACAGGACTATTTTGGAGCGTGCAAGATGCATGAGACTACATGCGGGTCTTCCATTACACTTATGGGCTGTTACAGTTGATGCAGCTGTATATTTGATTAATAGGAGTCCATCTAGCGCACTGGATGGAGGAATACCGCAAGAGCAGTGGTCAAGTAAAAAGGTCAATTATTCATATCTAAAAAAATTTGGTTTTATTGCATATGCTTTGATTGACAAAGAGGACAGAAAGAAGTTTGATGCTAAGTCCTAGAAGTGCGTCTTTATTGGATATGACGGCGATGAATATGGACGTAGTTATGAGAATAACAAAGTCATTCGCAGTCGAAATGTGATGTTCCATGAAGAAAAGATGTATAATGATCGTCAGACAGAGCATGAGACGGCAATAGAACCAGAATATGTTGAGCTGGACACAATTCCTATGAAGATGATTCTAGCAGATCAGAGTGCACTTGAAGGGGATGTTCAAGATGAACACATTATTAATGAGCATGCACTTCAAGAAGAATGCAGTGATGCGGAACAAACTAATGACCCTGAAGTATCTATTTTGAGGAGATCTACACGTGTGAGAAAGCCACAGGAAATTTTTGATCTATTTGCTAATACTGTTCTGAGCCATGTTTTATATACAGATTCGGGAGAGCCGGAGACTTATGATAAAGCAAAGAAAGACACATCTCACATACAGTGGGAGCGTGCTATGAAAGACGAGATGAGCTCGTTTCTTCAGAACAAAACTTGGGAGTTGACTGAGTTGCCCAATGGTAAAAAGGCTTTATTAAACAAATGGGTATACATGATAAAAAAAAAATGAAGCATACGATAGTATCAGATACAAGGTGAGACTTGTAGTAAAGGGTTTTTCTCAAAAGAAGGGATCGACTACTCCGAGATATTTTTCAATAGTAGTGAAGATGACATCAATTAGAGTTTTCCTGAGCATAGTTGTAGTGGAGGATCTTCATCTCGAGCAGTTAGATATAAAAATGGCTTTTTTGCTTGGTGATCTAGATGAAGAGTTATACATGGCGCAACCTGAAGGTTTTGAGGTCAAAGGTAAGGAGCACATGGTATGTCGTTTGAAGAAAAGCTTGTATGGCTTGAAGCAAGCTCCGCGATAATGGTACCTAAAATTTGATGGTTTTATTAAAGAAAAAAGATTTGCACACTGTGAGGCTGATCATTGTGTTTATTTTCGTAAGTATAGCGATGGTGATATAGTGTATCTCTCTTTATATGTTGATGACATGCTAGTGGCTAGCTCTAATATGAAGAGAATCGCAGAAGTGAAGAAGGTGTTAACATCTCAGTTTGCTATGAAAGACCTATGAGAGGCCAAGAAGATCTTAGGCATGAAAATCATCAAGGACAGAAAAAATAAGAAATTATGATTGTCGAGGGAAGACTATGTGAACAAGGTGTTGAAGAGATTCAACATGAATAAGGCAAAATCGGTTACGACTCCTCTAGCGGGTCACTTCAAACTTTCCAAGGATATATGTCTAAGTACTCAGGTTTTGAAAGATGAAATGGCGGCAGTGCCGTATGCGTCAACAGTGGGAAGTTTGATGTATGCTATGGTGAGCACGAGACCAGACATTGCATAGGCAATGGGAGTTGTGAGTCGATATTTGCAGAACTCGGGCAGAGAGCATTGGTATGCAGTAAAATGGATATTGAGATGTCTAGCATGCACATCAAATTACTCTCTTTGTTATGGAGGTACATCTCTAGAGTTACAAGGTTATGTGGATGCAGATCACACAGGTGATCGAAATAATGGTAAGAGTACCACTAAATATGTTTTTACAGTTGCAGGTAAAGTAGTGAGTTGGACATCTCAACTATAGAAAGTGGTGGCTCTATCAACGACAGAAGTAGAATATGTGGCGATCACGGAAGCCTCTAAGGAAATCATATGGTTACAAGATTATATGGAGGAGCTACATTAAAAGCAGCCAATGAGCACACTGTGGAGTGATAATCAAAGTGTAGTGCACTTAACAAAGAATGCAGCTTATCACTCAAGGACTAGACATATCAAGAAGCATTATCACTTCATCATGTCAGCATTAAAAGATGATGAGTTAGAGTTATAGAAGATTGATGGCTCAAAGAATCCAACTGACATGTTTACCAAGGTAGTAGACAGAGAGAAGCATAATTTATGTACTACTACTATTGGTATTACTCTATGTTAATTGATGAGGAGTATTGCAGAGGCACAAGTTCCAGTTACTAGTTTTTGAATAGGATGGATGTAAAGTTGCTTGGTGCATCAGATATATTTGTTTTCAAGTAGGAGATTGTTGGCAGCGAAGCTAAATATTTTATTAAGGGCTTTTTTGTTGTTGTTGTCTTTTCTCCTTTTTTGCTCCTAGGTTAAAAGCTATACCTCTTATATTAGCGATGTAGAGGTAGTAGCCGTCAAGAATGGAAAAAAAGAAGCGCAAAGTAACGAATAGATAGAAAAAGAAAAAGAGATGCCGTGACGGTTTTATGAGTGTTTTCAATCTCTTTGTGCCCTGATCTTGTGAGAAGATCATTAATTATCTTTCTACTTTCTCGAAGACTAGTGGATTCGTAGAGTGTCTCTGCTCGGAGACGTAGCCCAAGTTTGGGTGAACTTCGATAAAAAAAAATTCTCTGGTGTGTTCTTCTGATTCTATTCATTATTATTATTATATTCTATCAGTGTGGATTATTTGCTCGGATTATTTTTTTTTGAAATTGGTGCGCGATTCCTAACATATTAGATGCTGGAATATCTCTTCACAAGACATAGTAAATGTTCACCAAAGCTGTGTACTAGATCTTTGTCTCGATTAGATTGAAATGATTGATGTCGATCGATGGTCCGCTCGTGACTTTGCTACTTTGGTTGGACTCTGTTATTGTCGACTTCAAGCATATATTCTCTCTTTCCTTATTGAAAAAGGAAGAACTCATTTCATTAGTTTCTTAGGATATCATTTTTCTTAATCCTGTTTTGTATCAACTTCACATGTTTCAAATTGCCGTTTCGAAAAAAGGTAAAGAGAGAGAGAGAGAGAGAGAGAGTCAAGGATCAAACTAAAAAAAGTCCGCTTATTCCATTAGTAAACGAATTACAATAAGACAGACTTCTATATTCCACGACCAGGATTAGGTATTGAAAGTGCAACAGCTTCCATTTCTTTCTTAGTCTTTTTTTGGTTCCATCATCGTCTACTTCAAATCTGGAGTCCAAGAAGAGAAACGATGATTATTGTGCTTAGTGAGCCACAGCCAAGAAGAAGCAACGTGATCTACCAAGTAATCAACCACCATTCTCTTCACTAACCTTCTCTTTTGCGGAATCACACTCCACTTCTCGATGCCGAAACCCGTCCCTCTCAATACTTCCAGTTCGACGGACATCGCATCGCCACTCGTTCTAGTGGTATCCTTGCTCGGCTTCGTCTCGACGGCTACACCAGAGCCTGCAACACGAGACATTTCATAACGTGGGTATAAGAACGAGTCAAATTACTCGTTCAAATTCCTTCGACGTTGGGCGAATGTGGCATATGCCTGATGGAACTGACGGAGACCCATCAGCTAAACTTATAGCACGGAAAGAGCTTCTCTCTGGCTGTTCACATTGCCATTACGCAGTCCTGACGGATTGGAAGATGCTTCTAGGAAGCGTCGTCCCCCATAGCAATTAGCAACGACCTCTTTATTTTTGTCTTGTAGCAACAGGACCTGTCGATGCTTCATTATGCGTGTAATTTGCCGGTTCCCTGACCAGAAGTGACTCAAAACGGTAAGTTCTAAGATTCGATGGAGGAGGATGATTAACAAGCGAATCCAACGCAACAAGATTTGTCTTCACATAATCGGAAAGCTGTATGGAGCTCGTATTGGGTAAAAGTATTAAAAAAGTCTTAAATCTATTGTATTGTTAACAATTCAGTCCTAAACTTTTCAAATGTCATAAACCTTTTGTATTAAAAAATTATTAAAAGAAAAATGTCAACGTCAACGATTTCCGGCTAAAATTTGGCCGAATGGACCGAATTGGTTCTAATGCAAAAGGTTTATGACTAAATTGATCCAATTAAAAAGTTTAGGACGGAATTGGAACCAATGCAATAGGTATATGACTTTTTTGATACTTTTCTCCATGTATTGCACTGGATTCTGACCGTAAGAAAGCAGTCATAATTAGAAAGTGCTAAGATAATTACAAGTCCATATCTAGTGACAAGGACTCATTAGGGGCTTAGCTATGACTTGCTGAGTGAAAAACTCCAGAGGAGATAGATGACTCGGTGAGATGACAGTAACCTAAGGAATGAGAATTTCAGAGTTTCGACACAATTCCAATGACATGCCCTATGCCAACAGGAGCACAGGCCGATGGTAAAAGGTGTAGAAATCAATAAGAAGAAACCAAAAAAAAGAAAAGAAGAAGAGGAAATGACTTACGAGATGCCATAAATTCTTAGATTTTGCTCTTTGGCACCCGAAACTTTGAATTTTTCGCAATTTCATACTTTTAATTAGTGCAATCGAATCCTCTCATTTCATGATTCATGCTATTACACTATTTCTTCACTAATCTTTGCTCCTTTGTGGGGGTGGAGGTCTACCTGACCACACCTTCGTTGCCGCCCGTGGTTCTAGTTTTTCAGTCTTCTAAACTTCGACTTTGAAAAGCTAAAACTGGATTTAACCCTAAATGTCCAGATTAGAATGGGAAGTTCACTTGTGGGGAATTAAAATCTTGATTTTGTTGAACTACCGAACAAAGAAATTACCTTGTCTTCGCAAACAAGCGTCTTGAGTTGAGTTTGAAATAGCAATCAAACTTATACATACACCTATATATACACACACACACACACACATATATATATAAAGCATTTTCAGATAGTGAAATGATGATGTGATATGTTTGGAAATTTATTTTGATTTTCTTTTTAAATTGGTATAGAGTCATTGGGTACTCAAAAGCTCTACGTTTACATTAATCTGAGATATTTAGACAATGTTACAAAGCCAATTCTCAGTCTTTTCTTGGTTTGTGAATTTCAAAAGCAAATTTACATACTTTTAACCTTAAGCTCATTGTTAAGAAGTCAATTCCACTATAATTCTTCGACGAGAGAGATTGTAATGTTGCAAGCTAAATAAAACGATGGCGTTAGTACAATACAATGACGATCAATGAAATATTCATTTGCTTGGATTCTGACTTATGTCTCATTGGTAAAATCACAAAACCTTTTCGAATATGTGGCATTCCCAAGTAGTGAATTTAAAGAATATAAAATATACTCATTAGTTCCATAGTTATTACTAACAATATCTATGAAGATGTGCAAGATTAATACTTTTTCGAAGTTTTTTGTCCCTACAATTTTTGGACAAGTTTCCCTGTGTGACTTCATTGTATGAATTATGTGACCACCTCTCGTATCCTCAAGTCACAATTATCTATTGAATATAACTAATAGTTGTTCTGATAGGATTTATTAGAGAATTTAATGGAATAATGAAGTTTCAGTTTATCTTTTTAATCAGGTGATTAAAGAGTATGTAAAATACTATAATAAACTTTTAAAGAGTAATTCGATAAAAAATAAAAAAAAAAAACTTTTAAAGACTAAATGTATCAGAAATATTGATTTATTTCTGTAAATCGTTAAAATTGACTAGTGTACTACCACTATGGAAAGGAAACCGACCTTTCTTTCATGCTCAGTTGAATCAACAGTTAAACCTTTCACAGCTTCTCTGTATTGAAAATCGAACCCATCAGCTCTGATTCACTAGGCTTGCCTCAGCAGTGAAGTCTTGGGGACGAAGATGAAGTTGTCGTGGAACAAGAAGAGCACAAGCTCCAAACGCTCTTTCAGCGCCATTTCCAAGTACCCAAATCTCCCTTTCGACAAACAAGACGACGACCCACCGGGCAAAGACCAGGAAGATGCCAGTGTTTCAGGGAATCAAGAACGACCCGCGTCAAAAGCCCTAGCTTTGGATGAGGACGGCCCGTCATCATCGCCTGATCACCAGCAATTGGCTCGATCGTTTCAGTCTCAGGGCGACAAGCTCGCTGAGGTGAGTCACGGTTCTACCACACGATTCTTCGTATCTCCTTTCAATTTCTTTTGCCCTTTTAGTTTTCTCGAAAATTCTGATGCTGTTCTGTTGAAGTCGAATTTAACTGACATGTAGAATAGCTCACTGGTTATCCATGAACGATTTAGCCTGTCCAACCTGTCTGATTTGAGAGGTTGCTTACTGGGGTTGTGCCGTTTTCGCTGTGGGCGCTTGAAAAGATAATTGAAAAGCTGACCTCCATTTATTTGCGGGGGGAATTTCTTCAAGGTCTTTTTTTCTTCTTCTTTGGATCTTTGCTTTCCAAAGAAAGTGAATTTTCTTAATAATTTCTCAAATGTGTTTTCGGTTCCTCTTTTCTTTAAGGTCCACTGTATTGTTGGTGGTGGTGGAAGTGGAATGAAATGTCCAATGGAGATGTAATTTCCAGAATTATGTTTCCAGCAGTGGAATGGGTTGGGTGATGTGCTGAAGAGGGAATGGAATGAAATGTATGGGGATATGGAAGAACGATATGGTCTGCAGTTGCTTGATTAATGTTGATTTGCTGAATATTAAGTTTTTTAGGTGGACATAATAGTAAAAGCCTATAGTCCATTTTGGTAATCTGAGCCTGAAGATCTTGGTCAATTTGTGCAACTTGTTTTGGGTGTTGTGATACTCCTCATTGTGGACTTGTCAGCCTTCGAATTGGCTTTAAGAGATTCCAACTTTACTGTTGGCTGCTCCTGGCTATCATCCTGTAACGTTGTTTTGGGGACTCGTGGTAGCATCACATAATCAGATTATGAGGTTAATAGGACTGCCTTTATCTCTTGGTGGCAAGTAATTTTCTTGGTTCACGACCTTTGCTGCTTCCTGAAAGAGTTGGCTCATTGGCAAGAGGAACCCTTGTAACATCCTGTTGATATCTACTACTGAAAATGTTGAATGGCTTGACTGCTGCTAGATGTTTCTCATCATTGTTGAGATTGTGATCATTCCCTAGTTTGTAGCCCTAATGAAGGATCTTGATGTAATTTACTTGTGTAAAATTATCGGGCTTCATTCTTATGGCTCATTCACTTCTGAAGGAGGGAAAATACCGGGAAGCACTGGGGAAGTGGGAGATTGCTCTTACCTTGATGCCTGAGAATGCAGTTTTGCATGAGCAAAAGGCGCAAGTCTTGCTTGAGATAGGAGACACATGGGGTGCTCTGAAGGCAGCAATTAGTGCGTCCCAGATCGTATTCCTTTTACTCTTTCTTCATGTATTTCATCAGATGATTTATGGGGTTCCCACAAACATTTTCTTCAAACATTCTAATAGTGGCAAATTTTGTTCACATGTAAATTTTTCCTTGACCATTGGTGTGGCAACATTAGTATCGCATGCTTAAAAGCTTTAACAAGCTTAGAAGTTCTTCAACCTCTGCTGATAAATATCTCAGCATACTTACAAATGTCCTTTCCCCCAGGAGCCACTGACTTGGATCCATCTTGGGCTGAGGTATGTCTGGAGTTCTGGACAAACTCAGGCGCAATTTTATTAGTTATTTTCACACGTGTTACATGTGTTGACTATGTCATAGGTTGTACATCTTGGTGAAAGTTTTCTAGTAGCTATGAATCTGTGCTGCCAAGTGCATAGCGTTGTCACTCTACTTTGCCATTGTAGGCATATGTATTGTTTGCATTAATTCCCCTCATTGACATTTTCACCTTTAATGATGCTTGTACTTCCCATGTAGATCTATCCCTTATGTTGCTTTCTGTTTTCTATGTTGAGGATGCCAATTTATCATGTGGTATCTCTTTTCTTCATGGCTTTTTCAGTAAGCAGCAGATCTTATTTTAAATTATTCACTTCGATGTCCATATGAGAGGTATTCATTAATATCATCAATATCAATGATCATAGCCCCAATTAACTTTATTATCTTTTGGGAGAGTAATTCTGGACAAATTTTCAGCTACCTCTTGAAAATGTTCGTTGGCAATATGGAGTATTGCCAAGAGTAGCTGTTCAACCTTCTTAGTTTCTACTAAGTTATCTGCGTTTTCTTAATATGTACAACAAGGGGATGGAATTGTATATACTCAGTTGTGGATGGAGAAGGGATCCAATTGAAGGATCTAATTTAGAAGAATATAGTCTAGAAGGGTGCAAAAACATGATTCTGCAAGTAGAGAAGGATGCATGAATACTAGCTAGATGAAATGAAGGAACTCGTTGTGACATTAGCTGGAATAGGTCTCTTTTTCTTGGTCAAGATTGTCTTCTCATGTCCTTTACATGACCTCAAGGAGATTACTCCCTTACTTCATGGAGACATGCGAATTCGCTATGTTTGTAGGCAATTTTGTTTTCTCTAATAAGTTAATTGTTGAACAGAACAAAGTCATTATGATTTATCGCGTGTTTAGCTTTTGTGTCCACTTGATTTTGTCTATGTTCATTTTGCTTACTTTCTTGCTGAAAGAAGTTTGTTGCACCAACAATTCAATTGTTGTTTTTCCTTGTGGAGCGTTGAATTTATGCAGGCATGGATCACCCTGGGTAGAGCGCAGTTAAACTTCGGAGAGCCTGATAGTGCCATTGCTAGTTTCGACAGAGCATTATCTCTTAAGGTATGCTGCTGATCATTGTTACTTTTCTAGCTCTAGCGTGCAAAGATACTAATGAATTAGCCTCCACGTTGCAGCCGAATTGTGATGAAGCTCAAGATGACAGGAGAACTGCAATACATCTTGTAAAGAAGCGAAAGCAGCTGCATTTGTCGGGCATGAGCACAGCAAAATGCCGTTTTGTGGTTGGAGATAAAGAATGACTCTTTTGGTCCAGATACTCACAAGAACTATTTTGTGTTCTGGCTCTCGAGGTGGAGCCCATGGCCCTTACGTATACAAATTTGATGAGTTCTGAGCGGCTATTATACCTGTTAAGCTCTTAAGAAGATGCAAGGTGGTTGAAGAAAAGTTTATGCAGTCCGACTTTTCTTGTTCGAAACTAGAGGTCTATAGTTAGGAGGATGTCACCTCTCACCCGATGGAAAGCTGGTGTGTTTAGATATCTCGCCTTTTCACCCTTGCGACTAGGACTTTTGTTTCTTCTTGGCTACCTTCTTGTGAATCCTTCTTGTATGTTATTGTACTAATTCCTTTCAGCATAATGCCATCATCTGTTGAAAAAGGATAAATGGCGATGCTTGAGTGAAGAATGTAAATTCACTAAGGATCCTCAGTTGTCGTTGTGGCTTTGACGTGATTCTACATTTAGGGGACATGCGGAGAGTCGTTTTATACTCTGTCGGATCTTTGGTCTTTCTACTTGATCGTCGTGCTTAGAAATGAATGAGCATTTGTCTGTGTTTCAAAGCTCTTGGCTGAACCACGATCATGGTGCCTGTACTAATGATTTTGTTCAGTCTTTTCTCTTTTGGGTATTTGTGAGATGGTGGTAATCCAGAGAGCACCATCGCCATTTCTCAGGGGCATTCATCGCGAGTAGTTCAAATCCAGGAGGACGCAACTTGTCAGAAGTGAATTGATTAACCTAGAACTCCAACGGTACCTAATAATTCTGTCGGTGTCAGAAGTGAATTGATTAACCTAGAACTCCAACGGTACCTAATAATTCTGTCGGTGTTTTGCATGAACACAGGTTCTTTATGCCCAAGCAGCATTTACAGCTCTCTCAGTGCCTCTTCAAACTCGCCAGGTCTAGTATACAGTTTCTCAGTATGGAAGCTACTTCCCGTCTGCATAGCTATAGCTAGCTAGTTCTGATGCCAAGTGAAAACAAATTATCGCAGTCAAGATCCAAAGACCGAAGAAACAATTGCCACACTAAAACTGCGCTGACGAAGACACTCTTTTGGACGTATCAACAGTGGTCTGTCCATCATTACCTCTTGAGTGCATCAGAAATGCAGGCACCAAAAGCATTGTTAACTTAGTCGAAAGAACCTTAAAAGAGCTCAATCAGAAGTCAATCAGCAAAGAATGTTTAAGATATTACAATGTCACGTTTTCGACAACATCACAGGATGGAACTATAACTCAACTGACAGAACTTGAAATAGGATTATCTTAAGTGACACGAATCAAAAGTACAACCATAATAAAGATACATGTCATCGCGAAGATCAGAAGCCAAGTAAAGCATGTAGTCTTAGAGCTTTTTGAGTATATCTCTGTTGCTCGTACATTAACCCGATTTGTGCTTGCCAAGCTGTGCTCAATAGCTTTCTCTGTTGAATCAAGTATCTGCAATGCAACCCATAAGGATCTTGTCAGACTAAGTACATTGTTGATGGAATAGCCACTGATCAGGGAAATTTCATGATTAATGCAGCTATTTTGTGACAGACTTGCAAGATTGAAGCAGATTGCTCAAGTTACTTCCCGGATAAAGAAAAATTAAAAGACATCTAACATAGTATCAAGATTTACTTTTTCTGTATTTTGCAGGGAGTGACTCATCACAAGGCTACTTTCTTTCAGTTGCCGTGCCAAACCAACCATTTCATCCGTCAGATCCTCTTGAAGCTTTCTGTCGAAAAGGAAAAGGTGCAACCACAGTATCTGCTTAAATATACTTAAAGAAGGACAATCATAACACCGAAGTATCGGTCAAAATTTT
This sequence comes from Lenwebbia sp. NSW1173648, assembly GCA_029784005.1. Classification (NCBI taxonomy): domain Eukaryota; kingdom Viridiplantae; phylum Streptophyta; class Magnoliopsida; order Myrtales; family Myrtaceae; genus Lenwebbia; species Lenwebbia sp. NSW1173648. The sequence continues at coordinate 22,406,227 of JARCGZ010000009.1, read as the reverse complement.
CAAGCAGTAGCCACAAAGTAAACTGAAGGTTCAATGTGGAAGATGGGAAAACTAGCTTGAAGAAAAAAGAAGCTTAGGCACACTCAAGGAAGGCATCCTAACTCACGGACTAAATCACACCCTACTTTTAAGCCCAAGAAAGTTTAAAGTGATTCGGCCTTATTTCTACCATATAAGAGCCATAAACTAGTCTTACAGCATATCTTCTTCAACTTTACTTGACACCAGAGTCTTGGAATTTTGCTCTATTTTATTCTATTGTGATATTGTTCAGTGTGTATCAATTCAACATATCTTCATATCTGGCCAGATTCTTAGATCCTTCACATTCCAGCCTTTATAAAATCTTGATTTTTTTTAATTCTCACGACAACGACAAATAACAACCAAGTTTTTCCCCCCTAGTAGGGTTCGGCTCTCTAAGTTCTCACAGTGCCCCCATAATCAGGTGGTCAGGGACGAAAATATTTTCGAAACAGGACAAGAAGCAATGCATGAACTAATCGGTAGCTTTGGGTAAGGGAAAAACCCCAAACTATGAAGTTGTCTAGTAATATCACAATCATGACTATTTGTCATCATTGACAAACAAGAATGATAAAACCTACCTGTGCTTTTCAATGTGTGCTTGCGCTGCAGCATCTAGTTTGACAGGTCCTGATGACTCAACTTCATTACGGGATTGAGTTGTATCTGCAGTACTTGAGGTCGGCCTGTTAAAGAATCTAAATGACGAATCACAATCAGCAATCAGTAATAGCTCATGTAGATAACTTAAGGCACTCTATTAAGAGTTACATAAAACAAATACATCATCAGAGTAGTAGATTCGCTTACGCAAATCTCCTTCTTAATCCTGATTTTGGGGTAACCGGATCTTCCAATTCTTTATGAGGGCTTTCTCCAGAAGAACTTCCTGGAAAGGGCTCCTGAGACTCTTCCACATCGAGCTGAGAAATGCAAGCAGAGTACCATATCATCAAACCTCATACCCGACGAAAGCAAATAAAAATTTTTCAGTTAAAAAGTGCACTTAAATAGATAAGTGAGTTGACAACCTCCATAGGCACATCATAGACGCCTGCAAGAAAAAAAAGCTAAAAAATTTGCAGCAAGCAGCAGCAATTAGCAACCATCTAGTATAATCTCTCTCTCTCTTCCCCCCACCCTCTCTCTATTTCTTTCATGAATAGTCGAGAATACCTTTTGGTCCAATCATCGCACGCCAGTCAATGTTTTTTTGGTGCTCACTATAGGGATAAAGACACAAATAGTCCTTAAACTTTAGCCTAATGTACAACGTGGTCTCTGAACTTTTAATTTGTTCAACGTGGTCCCTAAACTTTTGCAAAATATGCAATGTGGTCCCTCGAATTTTGGTACATGTTCAATGTAGTCCTAGAACTATATGAAAATGTTAAATGTTGTCCTTTTATTAATTCAAGATTAGAGACGACATTGAACATTTTCATATAGTCGAGGGACTAAATTGAACATGTACCAAAGTTCAGGGATCAAATTGAACAAATTAAAAGTTCAGGGACCACATTGCACATTGGGCCAAATTTAGGGACCATTTGTGTCATTTTCCCCTTACAATCTTAAATATGGGAAAAATGTTATGAACATGTCAAATATAAAAAACAATACCAAACATCATGACTAGAGGGCTATTCATGCATCTCCATCAATTTTATCCCAATTTTGTCTTCCTAAATGAACAAAACAAAACTACCTAACAAGGTATTAAGGGGCTTCGCCTCTATCCATAACAAAATATAGGACCGTCTAAGCTCTAACTGACACACAGAACAGTTCTAGTTCTGGATGCCAAATACTTGAAAGTATAACTCATTCTGACTTAAGAGGGGTTCCTATGCCATTAAAGAATGTAAGATTCTGTTCCATCCACAACAGCACAAACAGACTCTGCTAGAACCATGAAATGATCGAGAACTGCGAAAACCAGCTTTGTCTCTGTAAGGGGACAAGAAGATTTTAGCCATCCATTTATTTTCAGCTTATAGACTTGCACTTAAAGCAATCAAGACGACGAAAGTAAGCATAGCCACCTCCCCCAATATTCAGTAATTGCAGGAAGAAGAAAGGTGATATAACTCTATGGACCAAACCGAACATCTCCAAGAGACATGTAGAAAACCAGCAGTAATCGAATCTCAGCTGTCATATAGAAAACCAGCACAAAAATTTAAAGGTCATGAGCACTCACCAAAGGAGCTGATAACTTAGCAGCAATTGCTTCAATCTTTTCAGAATAATCAATCACCATTGCCTTTGGAACTCTGCACCAACAGATCCATGCAATTATCAAGGCAGCAAATCAATGTGTGCTGATTCAACTACGAGCATGTTCACTTCAAAGACACAATAAACCCAAGGTTAAATTTCATTTTGACGTCTTCGAACAGAGTCGCTAACCTTCGTACGCTCACATCTACTGCTAAGCAACAAATGACGACTGATATAAAATTCTGAAGCATGTAGCTGTGCTTGCTTGCTTGTGTGCGCACACGCAAGCTTGTGCTTGCGTATAACACCCAAGAATATTATTCTTAGTTACAACATTAATCGCATCACTGAATTCCCCCATCATAAAGATAATAAAATTTGGACTAACAGCTAAAATGATTTCCACAAGCTACAAAAACAATGGAAGGTCATCATTCACCCATTCACAAATCCTCTCACATTTCCAAGACAGATTAAAACATCTATACACACAATGCCTACCCAAAGAGCAATTATTCTCTAATTCTGTGCTTTATGAATAAGAACTTAAACTTCTCAATGCACTTATCACCCAAAACATTAAACTCAATAACTTTATCACACTGTCCTGGTAACAAATAGACCACATGAAAAAGGCTTGTCCAGAACCTGATAAATGTCTCCCTCCCTCCCTCCCTCCCTCCCTCTCCCTCTCTGCCACTCTACAAAACCAGGGAATCAGATTTAAAAAAAAAAATCAGAATAGCTTGCAATATAATTGGTTAAACGGGTCGATGGCAAAAGTGTTCTTCCTGCTAGTCCTACTGAGTGAATATAAGAGGCAACAACAAGCAGTCTGTGATCCAGTCCATAACCAGAAAATTCATATAATAAATGTCCAACAAGCAGTCCGATGTTCAAAGATGAAAAATCCAAGATGAAATGCTCATCTCATTCAACTACAGTAGTAAATGACAGAGAGTTCCGAAGGACATGTGAAGGACCTTGGTAACCCATCTGGGGTTCTCTCCTCAGCCAGCTGCTCCAGTTGTTCTCTTAAAGTAGCAACATACTACAAAGCCAATATGACAACAGCATTGTAAAAGTAAAGAGATGCATCTAGCACTTCAAAAAACAATGAGGACTAGAACTGAGAAAGTCACTAACTAGATTAACAACAGAGCTCACCTGAACGAAACATACATTAGACTAACTTTTACTAAGGATACTCTTATTATACTAAGTCGTCCTAAACTAATCATCTCCTGGGAGATTAAGTTCATAGAGGTGAACTGCAGTACATGTCACTGAACTGGTCATTAATTTATAGATTTAGCACTTGTTTGGAACTTAATATATTTTCAATCTAGTCATCTCACTTAGTTTTCCTTTTCTTCTGGCTAGGAAATAACGTGGTAGAATCAACAAACAGTTACACCCTCTAAGGTTACTAAAAGGATCATAGCGCCCACTAAGGTCAAGATCAAGCAATCAGTGATCAAAATAAAATAAAATAAAAAACTATAGAAGGACACAGTAACAGTCATATGGCTACCAACAAAGAAATTCATGTTGGTCGTTTCCCCCAGTCACAATAAAAGTCACCACACTTCGTATCGAAAACTCGTTCAAAGAACCTTCATTCACTTCGTCCAAGTAACAAATTTCTTATTTGGAATCATCGAACACTAATTGTTTCAAGTAAGTCGCCTAACTTTTAATTTCGGCTAGCTCCTATCCTCAAGAGTCATTAACTTTTTCCTTCCCAAAACAAAGTTTGCTTACACAAGAGGAACTTTGTTAGCTCCGACCAAAGTCCAGTCAACTAATCTTGTCTCCGTCTTTGATTGCTCATTTTATCTTGGGTTTTTTGTCCCTGTTAGCTTTGTTTGCACACCCTCGTAATGCAGACTCGTCAGAGCAAATTACTCATTGGAATCCATCCGTGAGAAAATCTCCAAAAACACAGTGTGCTCAATTGACAATGGATAAAGACAGAGAACAATGACCGGCCAGGTTTCAGAGCGAAGACATACGTGAGCAAGTTTCGCTTGATTCTCCTGCTTAGGTGCAGCTGCAAGTAACCTCCTCAAGTTCACTTCTGTCCTGCTGATCCCCATTACAAGACCCTACATGTTGCACAACCAATAATGAATTCCTCCGGGTGAATCAAAATAACCTCGAAACATGTACAGGTTGCAGGGTTACCAAAATCACTCGTCAGCCTGCGATTCGCGATCTCGAACGCGCGCTCCGAATTAAGGATAGCCGGCGATCTGGATCGCCGGACGTGGCTTTCTTTCTTATTAATGAAAGAGAAGAAGAAGAAGAGGAGGACGAGGACGAACGAAGAAATGGGAGAAACCGATCCGAAACGAGCACTCTCGATTTGTTGTTTTATTAAAACAAATGGAAGAAATGGGTCGAAAATGAGTTGTACGTGGCGGTCGGCGGTGGCCGGTGGTGGCAGCAGGCGGCGGTGGTTGGAGGCCCCGTGATCAACTAAGTACAACAACGACTTAACTTTTTGATAGGTCGAAAATGAATTTTATAAGAGTTCTATATATAATCCATATTTTATCCGTCAAATTTAGCTTCAATTTTTTGGATTCATTTTTCTCGGGCTCTCTAAAAACTAACAATCCATATAAAACTTATTTATTCAAAATATGGGTCAAATAAAAATCATTGAGCCATATTGATAGCTCTATATTTTAAGATTTTATTTCAAATCGCTGCTTAGCAGCCCACAGGTACTTCCAACTTCTACAAATTGTTTAATCAGGTCTATAGACTGTTTCTTAAGGTCATTACGTCAAAACTATAGATAAAAATACTGACATGGACGCTAAATGCTGACTAATCATCCTACCTGACATTTTGGCAAACGGTAAGGAGGCAAGATGCGGCCTTAGGCCACTAGCCCTCAAAGATCTCCCGACGACGAAGGCTAGTGACTGGATTGCATGACCTGGACCAAATCTACTGCATTCAGACGACCCCTGCCTAACGTCACCTGAGGTCCCCCGACGAGCCGACCACGATGGGAATCATGCGAACCTGGCTATCAACAGCAACAGTCAGACGACCCGGTGATTGACAACTGAAATTACGGCACTATGGTTGTCGCCTATTTAGGTCATACAACCTCTATTTAGGTGTCGCTTGATCTCAGCCACGACACGACCAACAAGGGGTGAGCCAGAGCATCCCTCACGAGCGCATGGCCCATTAGAGCCTTTCCTTCCTCCTTTCTTTTGTCTCTTTTATTGATATTTGATCTTGTCAATTACACATAAGCACCAATTCATCCATCTCGCTAGTGCTGACGTGACCCTATGCGTCAGTCCGCGTCGGCTAAGACGAGAAGTATTCCATTTATGATATGGTTTAATATCACGGAAAATCTCAAATTAATACACTTATGACAAATTTGCGTCAAATTACTTTTTTAACCATCAAAATTCATAAACTGGTATACATTTGACAAATTTATCCCAAATTGATACACCTGTGACAAATTTACCATCCGTTGGTTTTCGTTAAATTTTATCGTCAAATTGCTGATTTGAATGACACGTGCCAATTGCCGGATGTATACGTTTAGGAGGTTTTTACCCTTTATTTGTCACAGATGTATTAATTTGAGATTTTTTGTGATATTAATCCAATTTAACGGAAATTAATTTATCCTATGTGTATCGGTTTAAAGTTTTTGGTAGTCGAAAAAATAACTTAAGGTAAAATTATCACAGATGAATCGATTTGGGGTTTTTCGTGATATTAACAAGTACGATAAACATATGATTTAGAATTGCTAAATAGCTGCTTCATTAGATAAGATCAGATGTACATCGTTGCCCATTTCGCTTTCAGAGGCATTTCATCCTTGGACCCGAAGAAACCCTAAACTCCAAACTCAAGCCAATCTCTCTCCATCTCTCTTCCGAAGCTTAGAGAAGAACCAAACTCAACACATTTCAAACTCACCAGGTCTGATCGCAGCAACTACATCGCACCACAAGGAGCTCGCGGTACTCTCTCTCTCTCTCTCTCTCTCTCTCTCTCTTCCCCCTACCTCGAGCTCTGTGCTTGCTCTCTTCCGCGGTCCGTCGGAGCGAATTAGGGCTGAGAAGTTGTGTTGAGGGGCTACGTGGACTGGGCTGACCGCTTTCATTGTACAGATGACGATTTGAATGCTAGTCTGTTTCTTATGCTTGCTTTCTTGCTTGTGTTCTACTTCACAGTGGATTGTTTCTGTCGTGCGTCTGTGGACAGATTGTGTTTTGTGAGGGAAGTAGGAGGGCAATGCTCGCAGGCTCACCGTATCGAGATTATAAGAAGCAACTAATTGAGTTTTAAGGGGGGACCGGGTTAAATGGTTGAGCTGGAACCTTGTGGGTAAAGTTTGTCAATTCCAGCATAATAACATCGAATGATTCTTAAAGATGTGGAATATGAAGTTTAGAAAGATGTCAAATTTTGGGAGGATCAACTAATATCAGTATATACAGGACGAGAAAGTGCTGCTCTGTCTTTTGATAGAATACTGAAAAAAGCAAGAAGCCTTCCTCTATCGGGCACTTAATCATAGTTGGAGGAATTGCTATCAAATTAAATCTTGAAAGACCATTTGGCTGTCTTGAATTTAAATATGCATTGGAAACTAAATGGAACAATTTGAGCATCCTTCACTGTTTGAAAGAAGGGAAATAAAAGAGAGTTGTTAGAGTAGCCTAGGGTGTATAGATGCTCACACTTGGAAGCAATTAAAATCTATCCCTCTTCAAATGCTTTGTGTCTTGTATTGTGGAGATTGAGGAGCATGGCGTGCCAACTGTAGAAGTCCCTGACAAATACGGGAGCAGCTTTCCTCTTTTAATTATTTCGTGTCTTCAACATGCTTTTCTGTGGTAGCTAACAAGGAGCAAAGGTCTCTATGCTTAAGCTTTGAAGGTTTAGGGGCTTCAATATATTATAGGACATTGGTTTTCTCTCTCTCTCTCTCTCTCTCTCTCTAAACATCAATGTGTGTTTTGTAGTTGGCGTACTTTGTTCTTCTACTTTTAGTCTTCACTCGAATTTGTTTGTCCGTCGAAGATTTCTCTCTTGGTATACTCAAGGCGTGCAGCATAAAGGCATCAATTTGTTCAAGGAAAGTTAGTTTTCCATTTTTTTTTTCTTTTGTTACTGATTGGAGTATACAAAAGTGGGGCATAGTCTACCAGCGACTACAAAAAATGAATTATTTGTATTGAGTTCTATTGGAATGTGGTATTGAACCATGCAGTGACACAAGCTAGAACAGTGGTATTGGGAATTGGAAATTGGGCTGTCTAACTCTTTGTCTGGATATCCAGAAACAGTAGCAGCAGCATCTTTCAGCTTCGATCGCCTTCAGCCCAAATCAAGAAATGGCTTATGTAGATCATGCATTCTCAATTTCAGATGAGGACATGATGATGGAGACCACTTATACTGTGAATAACAGGCCCCCAATCAAGGAGATTGCCCTCGCTGTATCTCTTCTTGTTTTTGGAAGCATTGGCATGGTCTTGGGCATTATCATGGTTTCCTACAAAGTTGGTGGCGATCGAACCCATGGTACACATATACACAGATGCTATTTTTCTGGCAATTATATTTCTCTTTCATTTTCTTTATGAGAATCACGTGATTTATTCTTGTTAACTGAAATGGTTTTTCCAGGGGTGTTCTTCACAATCTTTGGGTCAATCTTGTTCATTCCCGGATTCTACTATACCCGCATTGCTTATTATGCGTACAAGGGGTATAAAGGTTTCTCGTTCTCCACCATACCACCTGTGTAGAGGCCTTACCTGTCATTCTGTGATGACAATGCTGCTCATCATGTATAGATCTTTCTTCCCCGCCTTTCTTGTTTCTCTTTTGATATGTTTCTATGAAGCTTTAAGCTTTGTCTGGTACCGGTACTTCATTAGTATATAGACTGTTGATGTCCGATGAACAAGCACAGAGTGTACAAACAATATCACGTTGCTATATACTAGACTTACGGCATCATTCTCTTTTCCAGAGGCTATGTTTAGCACTTTCTTTGGACTCATCACCAGAACTGAAATCTTATTTCCCTCTCTGTTTAAACTAAAGCTGTTACTCCGACCAAAAGACAAAAACTAAAGCTGTCACCAACGTTATTGAGCTCCCATCTGTGCATCTATTGTGCCTTTTCAAGGATGGACTCTTGTGCTAATTTTTGTGCTTTCCGTAATTCATCTTTCACTCCTTTTCCATTTGGTAACTCCATTTCCATTTTGACAGTCCCACGTGCTTCGCTGCATTAATGCACTCATTGAATTGAAGTTGATATGCTTCACAAAACTTATTTGAAGGAGCCATCTATCATCTTTCTGAAAACTTCATTCCCATATCAAAAATTATGATCTGAAAATCATGGACAAGAAAAATAGATTTGTTTTCCTTTGGCTGAAGAAAATGTGTGCGGAGTGATGATACAAAGCAGAGAAGCAGTAGCAGAGCAGAGGCGAGCTGGCTGAAGGTGGAGAACCGAAGTAGAAGAGGGAAACTAAATGAGTTTGTTACAAAATTTAAATAACAAATCATGCCTTCGTTGAACAGCTTAAACTTTTAGAACAGGTGGTAGTGGTTCCACAAAATCTCACTTAGTATCAAAGTATAGGAGGTCCTGAGTTCGAATTTTTCTAGGTTCTATTTGCCTCTCCAACGAAATATTTTCATGCTTAGTAATTAAATAAGCGTGAAAAGAGTGTTAGAGTAATTAAATATTATAGTGTAGGGGGTACACTTTGCCAATTATGGTTCGGTTAAACATTCAAGTCCTGGCTTTGAACTGTTTTCCCGAAACCTCTCGAAAGCCTCTCTGAACATTCGGTTCAACCGTTCAAATCACTTTTTGGTCATCCGAGGAACACCGGAAGAAAATGACTCGAAGCGTTGGGCGGCTGCCAAAGATTCGTATATCTTTTTGCTCTCCTTAATTCATTTCTGATCAGTTAAGTAAAAACTCCCGTTTCTGCTGAATTGATCAAGCAACAGACTTCTCTTCTCTCGAGTTTCTTCATGTAAGGAAACTACCCTACCGGATCGATATTCTTCTGTAAAGTCCACATTGTACCTCCGGGCAAATGATTGAGCACTCACGAAAGTTTAATTTTGATACTTTTGTTCAGTGATACGTCAAAACAGAATCAAATCTTAGACCACCGTATCGTGGATGATCCATGAACTCCATAAACAATGATGCCCTTCTATGTGGAATGCTTCTCCCACACATGTTTCATGAATCATCGACGCGAATTCAAAATTAATGTAACGCAATCCCCGTGGCTGCACCGTTTAGGTCCGTATTAACCACACGACACATCCCTAAACTCAAGCAAACAAAAATAAAAAAAGATGATAAGTCATGTGGCAATCATTCGTTTAAGTTTACTCTCGATGAAAAATCACAACCTAGGATAGCGCACGTGAATCGACGATACATGTACGGAATTACACGATAAATAGGTTGGTCGACAATACATTATTCGTTAATCATATTACATAGGGGTAGATATTGAAGTAACAAATCGAAAAGAAAAAAAATCGACATGGTTGTAATGCAGAATCTCTTACAAGTCAGGTGGTAGATATTGATCTACAAGGAAATTGAATGAAAACTCAAGAAAAAATCTCCAAATGATCAGCTCCTGGATGCTCTGCTCGGTGTGTTCCATCCCCGCTGATTCGTAGAAGATTCTGCACTTTAAGCCATGCTGATTTTGTTCATTTTTGATTCCCCACTCCAATACTAGACTCTGACAGAAAAAAGAAAAGAGAAAAGACTCGGACAAGTTTTGTTACACCCATCTCTAAAGAACTATGATGTTCTTGCTACCCGATCATTGAATCGACAGAATACGGAAGAAGGCTGATCAGTAGCTGGGTGATCTCGGCTGTCTTGGGTTTACCGCAGCAGATGCACTTCAGTATCCCGAGCAAGACGCCTCCGCGAGCCATCTGGTGGAGAAGTAACGAACCGAAAATGAAGATTATAAGACGGATTCGAATGGAAGCCGAGAGAAGTGATACAAGAGCTGCTGATTAATGAAATCTTGTGGAAGACATCATCAGACTTTAAATAGAACAGTCACTGAGCCAGGAAAAAGAAAATGCTATGAGCTTCTGTCAGCATTTCCATTGCAGTTCTCATCATCTTCCACAACCTTACGTGAGAGTAAACTCAAAAAAGCAGAGATTGTTGTTGTTTTTTTTCTTTCTCAATCTTTCTTTTTCATGATTGGATGATGCGGAATATGATGGGAATTTACCGTTTTTTTCACCCATGTGAACATGATGAAATGCTGGGATACAGTAAATTTCTGGACAACATCTCCTCTACTTTTCTTGTCACCCACGGTTGGATGAACCGGGTTCGTTTAGGGAATGTCCCTGCTGGTGTATGGACGGACACGTTATCCCTCCACGCGAAGAGAAAGCTGAAACCCAAGACAATCAGGAGAGAGGGCGCATTTGCATCTTACGGTAAGTTCAGAGAAGACGATCGAGAAATGCAGAAGAAACGTCAACCAGAAGAAATGCGCCTGCAAGTTCAATCACATGGGATCGTAGCAAATGCAGAGGAAATGTTACCCAAGATTTGCAGAGGTGAAGATATCCACCATAGCCTTAAACTTCCACTGTAAGTATGTGGAATTTGATGAGAATTGCAATGGAAGTGTTAGCCTCATGTACGCTTTATACTCCTATATAAGGTAATGTGATCTTGCTCATCAACCCAAATCAAATTTGTGTCTTCCATCAGAAACCATCTTCCTCAATACTTTTACCCTTCCCTTGAAGAAGTTCATCTCTCTCTTCCAAGATGGCCGACCGATCGCATCGCAGGGGAGGCGTATTGCGCGGGATATTGAAGATTATCGTCTGCGGCAAGCCTAAGTAGCAATGAGGCTGCCTTGGCTCGATCCAATAGTCATTTTCGTTTCGTCTCCGATGTAGACCCGATGTTTGTGTTGAGGAAATAGTTAGGTGATGTTGATTGTATAAGTATCTTGTGATTTGTATCCGTACTTAAACAGCATCGTTAAGTCTATTGATATGTTAAAATGGTTGATGCACTAGTGCCAATGCTTGTCACGACGACGCGATATCGATATGCTTTTGCTCGAGTTTTGAATGATGTTCCTTTACCTCTGAAATTTTGATTAGCAAAATGGGTGTACTTTGTAAGGGTGTTCATCGTACGGTTTGGTTCGACTTGGAGACATTTCGAACCCAAACCGAACTTATCAATTTGGAAAAATTCGAAACCAAACCAACTAAATCATGATTCAAATTCAAGTCAACAACTTCGTTTGGTTCTGTTTCAGACCATTAAGATCAAGTCGACACACAAGGGAAATATAAATCTTGTTCAACTAGTTAGTTCAATCACTAGTAACTTGAAACGCAACATTCAACTATAACCATTAAGAACATTCGACCAAAAAGAATGCAGAGAAAATTATCAAATAAATTATACAATTTCTAATTTTATCAACGTAAACGCAAGTTTTTTTTTTTTAAATTTTAAATTTCTTTCTTGTTACTGTTCGTCCGTCGTTGCCGCCGTCTCCAACCGCCATCAAGCCCTGCGTCTCCCCAAAAACCCACATTTTCCCAGCAACCAAACACCTTTGAGAAAAAGGAGGAAGAAAGCAACCAAACTTACCCACATGGAGTCTTCGACCCCTTCGAGACTTCAAAACCCAGAAGACGATTCTGGAGGGCCTTCGAGATCTCGGCCACGCTGGACGGCGGCGTCGAGCTCGAGGCCCCAGATCAGGAGGGCTCGAGTTCCGTCGCGGCATGTAAAGACGATTGCCAGCAATTTTAAGTTAGATAATTGTATTTTGCACGACGATCCCTCGAGACCCAGAACCCAAGGCTCTCAAATCTGCGAGTTCTCCAAATATCATATTTATTTTTGCTCATCTGAGGATGATGAACAGTAACAAGGTCAGACAAAATTATTGAACGATTCCGTTTTATCTGGAAGAAGATGTACGGCATGGCGGAGCTGTTCGACGTCGATGCAGGCTACGGGGTTGAAGACAGAGGAGGAGGTTCCCGGTGAGCCTGCATTTGCGGCGTGGGTGTGGGCTGCTTCCACCGGACAAGACAAAAATATGAAATTTGAGGGATAAGATCTCCAGACTTGAGAGAAGCATGAAAAATATCGTTCAAATGGAGCTCGAGCTCAATATGGAATTTGGAGAAGATGGAAGTAACAGCTTCTCCGAGCAAAATTTTTTTAAACATTTTTCTCGTTCACCAACATTTTTTTTCGCCGGATAAAGATACGAAATTTGAGGGATCGTTTCCCGAAGCGGTCCCCAAGACTAGAGAGGCTGTGAGTTCTTTGTGTAAGTTCCATCCGATGAGACCAGCTTGGAAGTTGGTCGACGCGAGCACGACCAGATATTGCTTCAACTGGTCATCGCGGAGGGCCGACCCGCCGTCCGTCCAATTGCTTCTCGAATTTGAGCCGAAGGTGGAGGCTCCGAGACAATTGCTGTTCTCAAAGGTTGAAGAGTCGCATTGGAGGTTGAGGAGCGGCATTGGAAGTTGAAGAACAGAGGTTGCAGATGATTAAAAAAAAGGATGAACAGAAAAAAGAACGGGGAATGTTTATCTGACAGTACTGTTTGAGACGATATAATTTCAATCATAAATTCACGCATCATCGTCGCGTGTTTTGCATAAAGCAATTATTGATTGGGAGATCGTATGATCAGAAATAACTAATAGTATTGTTAGATTATTAGACTAGCAACTTCTAGAATAAAAAAATAAAAAAAAAAGGGCAAAATCACGTCATTTCATTTAGGATTGTCCAAGTCAGATACCATTAAAAAATATAAAAAAATTTATGATTTAGATGCCGATCGCGTCACTTAGACGATCGATATTAAAAAATATCAAAAAATTTATGACTCAATTTAATAATATTGAAAAATTTAAGATTGAATCAATATAACGTGCAATATATTTATGATTGATTTAGTAATTTTTTTTTGTTCAAAGTACAAACAAAAAAATCTAACAAAAAGCTTTGTTCTACATTCATGATCCATGAAAAAGTACCTCACTTCACCGTGCGTTTGGTTCAGCTTCGGAGAAATGCAAAGTCATTTCCTCGAGGAGCTTTGAGTGGAGGTATATTTGGGGAAAGGAATAGTGTTTGGATAGTTTATTTTTGTGTATATTTTGTAAAGCAATTTTGAAATGAAAAAAAGAAGAAAAAAGCATAAGGCAGACATAGCAAACTTCGGCAGAGAAGGAACGGAGGCGGCCAAAGGTGACCGTTGGCCAAGCGAGCATCGGCGACGGCCAGAGGCGACTGTCGGCCAGGCGAGGAGACAGATCTCGTCGCAACTCTTGTAGAAGCTTTAACGAAACCCAAGCGATGGAGGTTGATGAAGCTCCCCAAGGCCCGTCGCCGAGGTCGCAATCTAAGTTAGGGCCGCCAGGGTCGAGCGACCTAAAGGGATGAGACACGCGGTTGACCTCAGACGAGACATCACTGAGGATGCGCAATGCTAGGTGAGGCGTGGTCGAGGTCGCACGACCACGGTCGAAGGGCCAGATCTAGGTTGCTCGACCCTCGACCTCAGCGACGAGCGACCTCGATCTTACCCTCAACGACGAACCAGCGGGCACAATAAAGAAGATGAACAGTATTTTTTAGGTCAAAAGTGGAACACACAATTATGAGTAAGGGCAATATTGAAAAGAAAAAAAAGTTATTAAACCCTCACAATAATCAGACCAAAAAACCAAAAAAAAAACCCCTCGCAAATAGCATTCTGAAAATGCTGAAAGCCCAAGACAAGTCCCGACCTACTTTGATCTTTCAGCTTTCCCAACGCTAACATTTAGCTAATGAAATCCCAAAAACACTTACCAAACATATCATATTTTCCCTCAAACCCTTGAAAAAGCTGAACAATAGGCTTTTGGCATCAAATGGGACAAAATGATAGTCAATATAAGTTGTCTGTTTGGTTCAATTTTATTAATTTGGCAACTGTAAAATTTGAAACTGAATGGACAAACTGATAAGAAAGAATAATTCCGATTAGCCAATGAACTTAAACTTATTGTGGATCTAGATCAATTTGGTTCAACTTATCAGTTTTCATTTTTTTTTTTTTAAGCACCCGTCTTGCGATGGTAAGATAGAAACAAATATTTATACGCTCATAAGATTAAATGGGAAAAAGTACCATCACGTATATACGTTTCTTTCTTAACAGACAACAAGTGAACTCAAAATATCATTTGCCACATCTAGGATTACGTCCGTTTACAGTAAGAAAAAGTCTGGAGAAAGAAAATTTTGTCCTGATTATTATTACCACCCTCCCTCTCAAACGTCTAAGCAAAATTTGCCAGGCCCGTCGAAGGTCTTCTCCAGATACTCAACTTTGTTGATCCTGAAGCCCCTGATCCTGATTTCTTCAGGCACCGAAGTGTCTTTGTAATCAACACTTTCAAGGATCCACCCTTTGTTCTCGACCCTAGCTTTCAATGTAACCTGTGAGGAGAAGAAATGCACCTTCTAGTGATGAGACAAAGGGCGAGAGTCTCAAAGATTTTCGACATCCAGAGAGTAATCGACGTTCATGCGTAACAGAGACACCATAATAAGATTTTGAAATTGTAATAACGTCAAATCATAGAAGAAAAGGGAAAATGTTAAATGGACAGGAGACAGACGGTTAATAAGACTTGAAAATACTCGTCCCAAATGCGTAACAAAGAGAGAAAGAGAGTTTCCATGGGGGCCAAAGAGAGTTGAATGTCTTGCGTGGAAAGAGAAAAAAGAGGAAATGACAAGCATGGGTGCTCTAGACACGACTTGTACATTCGGAACTTTCTTCTCGAGATGCATGGGTTAGTTTGTCACAACATACCTCTGCATCTTCTCCAGCATTGATGATGAGAGCTCCATCCAAGGAGAGCTCCTCAATGAAAATATCACGCCCATTAAGGAGCAGCGCGGACTTTTGAGAAACAGAGCAGCTCGAACTGACTTTTCTTCTTACCTCCGAGAAAGTCAGCCCCCATTTTGGCTTCCATACAATTCGAGGCCATACCTCCACCTCTTGCCCATTGAAAACTTGGGTCACAGGATCATCTACTTGAGCACCAGCCTGAATTACAACTAAAATTAGCACCAACAGAAAAGCAAGACAATGGGAAAAAGGACCATGAATGTGCATTTGGACAAGGTTTCCTTATGTGTTGGGGTCAAAGCTTTCACAGATGCATGCATCTTCTCAAAAGAACTTTCACATCAAAGTCTCAAACTGGCATATATATTGACAAGTGTAGTTTCGCTTTCTTGAAGCATGTCACGATTTAACGACTAGCAAAATCATTTGGTTACTGGAGTGGAAATCAACTCATGGGGGAAACTGGAGACTGGAGATGATGCTAAAGTTTGCAAATCAATTTACATGGAAGATAACACTTATGCAACATTAGTATCTTCATACATTTCAATGGAAGATAAGCAGTTACCTTTCTAAGAATAAGGCTGTTTGCCCGATATATAGCCATTTCTCCAGAAGTTGCACTATGATATGGATTCCCTTTTGGAACCTAATCAATTTGAGTAATCATGGATTTATCAAAGCTTGACACAACGATTTAAAGAAATCGATCGTCGAAAATAAGAGAAAGGCAATCCTGGAGCTCCAGAATCAGTGTAAGATAACATTGGGAAATAAAACAACAGTTTGTACCTTTGCAGCATCTTCAGGATTGTTCTTGACTGGTGCATAGGCAACCCATGCATCCATCACCTAGACAGTAATTTGGTGTCAACATATCTGGTTTAGACTATGCCAATAAGTTCGTATGATAAGCTATCTGCATCCTAAAATCTTGATTCTTGTTCGCTTAAATTGATGAAATTACCGTGAATCCAACACTTGCAGTTGGAGGTAATGTTTTTGGGTAGTCCTGCATCATACATTCGAGTCGGGTAGAGGACTTAAATGAAGTTTTGCTGGCATCTTTGTACCTGCATAAACAATAAGAATTTTAAGATAAATGAAAAGCAAATAAATGCCAGGCCATTCCAATTATAGATATCGTCACACTACAAATATAAGGGCTTCGTCAGCCTCACTGCAAACACACAACAAGACTCCTATTCGTAACTTGAGGCATATCGACCTTTTGCATTCACATTCAACGAAAAAAAGAAAAAAAGAAAAAAAAAAGACACTTCATTCGCTCTATACAATTCAAATGGGATGCTGCCACATCCAACTCTAATATAGATATCGTCATACTACAAATATAAGGGCTTCGTCAGCCTCACTGCAAACACACAACAAGACTCCTATTCGTAACTTGAGGCATATCAACCTTTTGCATTCACATTCAACGAGAAGAAAAAAAAAAAAGATACACACTTCTTTCGCTCTATACAATTCAAATGGGATGCTGCCACATCCAACTCTAATAGAGAGAGATCTCAACTTTGTTTTTGCTTGCCCCAAATAATATCATCTTTCAAACAATCAACTAAAAAGCTATCCAGAAAGTAAAATTTGACCAGTAACAACATGAGGTAAAAAGGAGATTACTTTGGATTAACAAACTCCTTTATGGCACCTCCTGTTTTTTTCAGTTCTTCAATGTATGTACCAAGTTCCAAAATCAACTGCCAAAAGGAGAAAAATGCAGTCTTAAGAATCACTTGGCAATATACAACCCTAGACTCAGTAAATAAACCAAGCCACTAAGTTCTACAGAATAATAGAACAGCATTCTTTCAATTAGTTTCATGAAAAAATATCAAACTGATAGCTGATAGACCTATTAACAGAGCGAGGGAAACACAGAAACTCTGATCTGAATTCTAGAGAATCTAATTCCTTTTTCATCTCAAGCTTGAGACATTTTAAACAAACATAAAGATGATAAATCGTGTATCTTCTAAGTCTATCATACTATGGTCAGTTAGTCTGATTTTGGAGAACTATGGCTAGTGTCTGATAGCCATGTTGGACTAATGTCATTCTGCATGTACACTGTGATTTACAGTGGAGTGAAGATGAAATGGCAAAATGAATGCTAATAGCTCACACAGGATTACTTCCCTAGCCAAGTGTAGAAAGCCTATTCATAATGGAAACTGGAAAAAGACCTCTTTCATTTTTATCAACTTAAAGAGTTCGATTTAACAAGCGTGCTATAACACTATAAACTTTTTGAAAGAAAATTACCTGATTTATGTTCCCTGGGAAAGGAGAAAAACCAGTCTCATCATTCACATCTCCATCCGGATAACCAGTTGCTCTAAGCAAGGGATCCAGCTGATTGTATTCCACATTTATCACCATCGTCCTCCCTAAAATAGATTTTTGAGGAAAGCAAATTAGACATGAATTAACCGTGTCGTGGAGAATGGGCTAAGAATATAATCATTAAGAGAGTACATATAACTAAAGTATTAAGGAGTGAGCTCAAACATACAATTTCAGAATATTTCATTGTACATTCTTGCATCTAGTTCAGCAAACTGTTTGCATCGTTCACTGACTATTGTAAGATATCAATGTAATACCAGTACCTCATAATATCACATTCCTAAAATTTAAAATGAATGACTGTCAGTTGACATCGAGCGAAACAACTGCTCAAGCCCAGGTTGCTGATAACTAAATTTCCAGATACATCTCACCAAACACTATGGCACTGATACAATTCAACCAGTCACACCAAAATCTTAGCCAATACACAGTTTTAGATGATGAGTAGACAGCAAGAAAAATCAACAAGGAGTGAAAGTCCTTCAGAACAATTTTTTTGTGACAGTATCTCATAGTATCACATTCCTAAAATATGCAATAAATAATTTTGTCAGTTGACATCAGAGCAAAACAACAGCTCAAGCCTAGGTTGCTGATAACTAAATTCCACATATTATTCTCAGCTAACACTATGGCACTAATACAACTCAACCAGAGTCATATGAAAATCTTAGCTTATACACAGAAATCGATGATGATCAGATAGCAAGAAAAATCAACAAGGAGTTACAGTCCTTCAGAATAGTTCTTCATAAGCAAAAGAGTGTTGGGATGTTTCTGGCTTCTTATAAACTGTTTTTCAGTTAGATGGTTCTTATATACAATTAGATAAATACTTCCAACAGTAAGTACCATCTGCATGAGTAAGTTTGGCAATTCCTCCAATAGCTTCTTTAGCTTTCCGGGGAACGGCAAGAGAGTTGACATGAAATTGTCGGATGTCACTGACACCCAAAGATGCTGGAATTGCCTGCATTACACGTGATGGAGGAGTTAATTGGTCGGTTTTACTGCCACATGAATGTAAAATCGGTCAGCTATCTATTATATCTCTGACCCTGAACCTGAACCTGAAGAAACATACCTTAAACTAATCCACTTAAAAGAAACTATACCTTAAACAGAAGTCCATTTGTATCTTGGAAAAAGATGACCCATTTCATACCAGCATCATGCCTGGGAAAAATGCCGAAAACAGTTCAAGTCTTGGAAGAATGAACTCAAATAGCTTCTCAAGAGACATCTTGCCACATCATTCTGTATCTTCTAAGCATATTTAAGCTAGGTAAAATCCCAGGTGAGATTTTTCTGCCTGTAGCAACGACCGAGGATATAAATGCAGCAACTTAAGCAAGAAGCAAAATCACGTCATTATTTCCTGCCAAGTTTTCTGTTTTCCAGCAAAAAACCATCCACTGCTGGGTTCATATAACTAAAAGTATGGAATGGCATTTTAAATGCTTTGTACAACGATAGGCTTGTGGAAAGACAGCAGGCAGGTGTACTGGTATAGTTTTATCGATAATAAATGATTTGAAAAGAAAAGTAGGTACACTAGTATAGTTTGATGACATACCACAAATTCAGAAGGCCACTAGAGTAAAGAAGTGCATGAACATCACCATGCCCATGAGGTTTGGTCTAAAAGGGGAATAAATAAAAGGAATCAGCCATAGAGCAAGATTCTTCCAGTTCAAATTACGACGAATCTTCACTTACGAAACCATGACCCCAGCCTTACCTGGATTTTGTACTTATCTTGGGGATCCAGTGCAAGCCTTGCATCATTATCCCCTAAGCATGCAACTTTTTCCTGCGTTATTAGGAGCAATCAGACTGCAAACTTTTAGAATGCATAAGCATATTAGAAAATCCTGGCAGATGTGGTGAGTGAGCAAAAAATTACCTGTTTCAGAAGTTTAACTTGAGAAGGTTGCATTCCAAAATAACCATTTGATTCCAACAGCTGTAAGGTCCGTGCATGAGTATCGTCAGATGTCATGATAACAAAGGGAATCTGGGTGCCGCATCCATCTACAGATACACATGCATAATGATGTTACTATATAGGGGCAAATTCTTTTCAGAGACACATCAATTTCACAGAGAAATCCGGAGGAACTTCAGAAGGAAAAGATGATACTGAAACAACTTTGGTTCACGATGACACATAAGTCAACAAGGAAAATAATTTGAGGAATTCTGCAGAATCAGGATGGAAAAACTTGAACAGCTATTGTTAGTTCTTTAGATAGAGATGCTCTTAGCCAGCCTGTCTCTATAGTGAACTTTAATAGACAAGAAAGAAAAGTTGTCACGCAACACTTTCGAATTTATCTAGTTCTAGAACCTCGTTTTTGAAAGATCATATCCAACAGACCTTCAATTTCCTTCTCGGATAGCAGATAACAAGAGCGTGTTATTGATAGATTCAATGAACCCAGAAGAGGCTATTCGGTTGTTTGCGATAAAACTTGTTTTTTTAAAAAGGATTAGTCCACATGCTTGGTTTGTGCAATAAAATCTCTCTAACCTCTAAAAAAAAAAATTGAAATTTTTCTCCCTTATTAAAGATGAGTAACTCAAAACAAATGTCCAAAAAATTCCAAATGACGTAGTAGTTCAGTGCCCATCTTCTGATTAGCCTAATGAATACTGGCATTACAGCCGATAACTTGTAGAGACCACTAAATGAAGATAGCAGGAGACTCGGTTTTCTCGCCAAGACATGCCATCCAGCTTTTTAGCTGTTGGAATGGCTATGTAGGAAACTCAATTTCTGAAAAACTCCTGGAGCACTGCACCATTTTGTCTCAAGTGGTGGATTTGGAGAGAACACAACAAACAATAGTTTGAATGTTTATAATCTTCAGTGGCTTCTGTGCCGTCCTCTTTTATTCAGCTTTGGTATCCTCTATAGTCATGTAATGTCTTCCTTTTGCTTGTTTGTTTTTCTTCATCTTTGTCATTGTACATTGGTGACGTACTAAACGTTTTCTCTATAAATAAAATCATTTATGTATAAAGAAGTATAACAAAGCAAACCTTCAGCCAATCTACAGCTAGCCTCTTGTAAAGCAAGAATCGATTCAATGTAATGCTGTAGGAAACACGTCCCTGAAGTAGTCTCTGCTGGAAGAGCCACCTGCAAGATGTAGACAATAACTAAGAAGAAAAAGACAATGGTGTATAACCAACAAGAAGGAATACAGAAGCAGCTGAACTAGCAAGATCATAGCTTTGTGAAGACCTTGATTCCATTGTATCCAAGGCGTTCCCCAAGTCCACCAGCAACAAGGACAAATGCAGCTTTTCGAGCTTCCTTCACCCCTGTCTCCTCAAAATTGATGAAGTTCTCATCGCCAAAAGTTAAAACCTCTCCATTTGGAACCTAAAAGTGGACATATAGTTTACTATCATGTTCAGTTGATCATTTCAAACAGTTTGAGCACTTGGCAGGGGGGAAAGAGAAAAGTCATACTAAAGATCATCCACGAATTTCAAAGAGGAAAACATCCATTTATTTATGGAAAAGCACGATATACAATCATAAGGAAAGCTCTGCAACAAAATATACCCGGTACTCAGTATGAAGGTTACATGAAACTTCAAATTTGACAACTGAAAACCTGTGGCAAGAACCAAGAAGCTTGTGTATGGCAAAGCAAATATTGCAAAAGATCATAACTAGATTACAAAGCGATTTCTCTCAAGAGTCATAAACAGTTTCACAGAGGTGTGAGTAAGTTCCAACCTAATTACGTAGAAAGCAAAATGTAACACAAAAACCAGTCTAAATTCTAAACCAAGTACACCGTATTGGTCTATCAGGGATCAGGTTAAACCAGCCCAGTACAACTGCAAACCAAAAGGTCCTGATTCGTCAATGCCTCAGTTTCATTTATTAAGATTGGAACCTAACTAAGAACTTCAGTTATCGAATAAGCCCGAAGTTTGACATCTTACAAGCCTCTCACACACATGTATCTATCAGAACTACAACTCATACACGGATATACTATGTGGATATAATCCTCTACTACATCACACCATGAGTATACAACTCTGTCGTATTTTAGAAAAGGTGTCTTTGTGCCATTGAACATGGGGAAATTTGACTCATACTTCAAGTTTATTGCCAGAAAAGAAAAGGTTTGGTGGAGAAGTAGAAAGCAACCTCCCTACAGTAGTTCAACCTCTATAGCCCAAAAAGCAACTGCTACTTGGAATATATGTCTTTATTTTTATTTATTCTTATTATTATTTTTTTTTTGGTGGGGGTGCAATTGTACATATGCATCTCAAAGAAAGAAACTCCATCTATTTATAAGAGAAAACCATTTGACCAGAAAACTCTTGGCCACTTATGATCACAGTAACTACATTAAATCCAAACCAATAACACTGAAGCTCTTCATAATCAAACTTGTAGAAATGGAAGCTCTGTCATCAACATATTCAGTTACATCAAATCAACTGCTCTGCACTTCAAGCGTTGTAGCTTTTAAAGAAGCTAATGAAAGTGCAGCAGCGGTCTTCTTTCAAGTAAACAATGAATGTTCGGTGAGCAAACAGTTCATACTTCAAAAACAAACAAACTATCCAGTAGAAAGTCTTCATTCAGTCAAATTCCATTCCTTACAGCACTTTGCTTCCATGAATATAATTAAGCAGTACTAAATATCAAATTATCATTACTTACTGAAGGTGTGAAGCCATCAAATGGGTTCTTTCCTGCTTTTGAATCTGCTAAGAGTTCCCTGGCGGTTTTTATGTACGATGCCAAGCCTCCTGGATAACTTGCATCAAGCCTAGCCACCTGGAGAATACAACCACATGACAAAGACTCGCGAAAAAGAAAAGCATTCTCTTAAAAACACAAGCAAGTTCAGGCTTCAAACTTTCCACATTCAACGCATACAGGGTTGATAATACAGACTCCAAAAATCAAGTAGTAAAACCATAAATCAGGTCTGAAAGGTAACAAGCACTCCTAAAAGCACGGCATACATATCAGCAACAGAAATGCAGGACAGCATCAGCAGAAGCAAGCATAGCTCATGTCTGGTATCTACAACTCCATTTAATTGGACAACTCAGATAATTGATGTGTATCCCTATCCCGCGCGTTCTACTGTTAAAGAAGATAATCAACCAAAACACGAAAATTTACACGGCAAAAAGATCGCCATCTAACCAAATGACTTCCCACATTAGCAAAAGAAACAAAAACAGACATAAATAAGTTCCGCTTAATTAAAGATCACCTAAATTGAAAAACAAAACTAAATACATAGGGTATAACCAAATTGTAAATTACGCCACACATTTCTCTCTCACCGAAGACAAACACAAACAAACCGTAAGTCCATGAGATACCACAGGTCAAGGGAAGGAGAATAAATCTAACATTCTCCATGAAACTCGATCCGGAAACATTAAATCATCCACCGAACCACCGCTTGCGTACCTGCTCGAACAAGGCCTTCTTCTGATCATCATCGAAGCCAGGATCCGCCCAGTGCTCGAACACGTGACTCTGCCCCATCTCCACTAGCAGCTTCGCCAGTTCCACCTGACCAGACAACACAAAACCACCGCAACCGAACCAACCGTCACGAGAAAATCCCAACCTACTCTCGCTGACCGGAACCCAACGAACCCACGGACCACCCACCCACTCACCACACTCCACAGAGCGACGTACCTGGTCGGGAGACAGTACGAAGAGGTTCTTCCGGAGGCCCGGAGGAGCGGACGCGACCCAATCGTCGCCGACGTCGAGCTTGGAGAGCGATTCGGCGACGGACGCCATCGTCGGAGCAAAGCAGAGACGGAGAAGGGACGCCGATCTGGAAGGGTTCGGGCGGGGGAGAGGAGGAGGAGAGACGAGAATGAGATCGCTACGGGAGTGATTTGAGTCAGTGAGCTGGAATTGCTGTTGCTGACAATCATTCGCATCTGTAAAAAGAGATGCCTTTGCCGTTTTATGCGTTGCTGCTGGCTCACGCGATTGAGCTTTCCCGCTCACGTGGGCGCGTTGCGGTTAAATCGGGCCCACCACGTCGCTTTCAATCTAGAGTTTCCTTTTCTTTTTTCTTTTCTTTTTATTTTTTTTTTTTGTTTTTTTTTACAGTAAATTGTAAAAACCGACTGAAACATTGAACCTCTAATTATTATTCCCACGAGAAATTTCAGATGATCCACACGCATGATTTACCAAATTTTCCTTTTATTCTCAAACTCCCTCCACCTCAAAAAAAAAAAAAAAAAAACCCAACGCTTACCACCGGTGTCTATGCGACATATCGTGATACCACTTTCAATTATTCTAAAAGCTTAAACTAGTGAATGTTTTAAAATGTCCGGAAAGATTCGAATATGGGATCTCCTACTCTCATATCATGTGACAAACTATTTTAAAAGTTTAAGTTATTAGGTGAAGACGCGATTTAATATCTGATTGTTCTAGTACTCTGCTCAACTCCTGCAGGTTGCTCAATTTGAGCTTGCGTGGCCTCGCTGTCCTGAGATAGAGGCGAGGATGCTGGAGAGGAACGATAGGGGTGAGCATGGTTCCAGGGTAGAACCGAGAACCTGGAACCGGAATCGAAACATGTGGGAACCGGTCCGGTTCTAGGTTCCAAGGTATGTATGGTAGGTTTCAGGTTCCAAAAAATTAAGGAACCTGTTCCAACGGGTAGGTTCCAGGTTCCACTACCTAGAACCTGGATCCTAAAATAAATTTTTGTGTTTTTTTTTTTATATATGTCTTCACACGATCCTACAATATTCTATGGCGTTCGATAATGAATGTATAATCTGGTGCCAAACAAATTTTTAGGTTTCAGGTTCCAAAAAATGAGGAACTTGTTCCAACGAATTGGTTTCAGGTTCTAAATATAATCTGTATGGAACCTGAAACCGCTCACCTCTACTGCCCCTTAGCGATTGTAGCGTTCACTTTCATTTTGCTTAACTAAAAATGAAAAAAGAAAAGAAATTAGCAGGTTTCTGGGTACTGAAACCGACCCTAGAACTTGTGACAGGGTAGGTTCCAGGTTCCATGGTATGACGGGTAGGTTCCAGATTCTAAAAAATGAAAAACTTATTCCGACGGGTAAGTTCCAAGTGGAACCTATAAGGAATCTAAAACCGCTCACCTCTAAGGAACAATGTCCTAAGATAGAGGCAAGGATGTTGGAGAGGAACGCGTGGTCGGCAGGCAAGGGCGAGATTGTTGTCATCGTCGTCATTTAGGCTATGTTTGTTTAGTGGAAGATAAATGATTTGAAAAACAGTGGAAGATAAACGATTTAAAAAATATTTTCATAAAAATAATCGCTTATATCGCTTACAAAAATGAATAAACGAAAATTATTATCATCGTTCGTGAAAATAATTAGGCATAAATTGTTGACAATAATGACAACATTATCTATCGCAAAACAAATAATCGATAAACAAAAATCATTAAGTAGGATATGATCACGCCTTCGTCATTCGGTACAGAAATGTTAATTCATATTGTCATGCGATATTCGAGTGTAATCGCCGTTCAGAACAGACATAGACAATAATGGTACTATAGGAGTTCTCTGCTCGCTCTGTGTCAAGCCAATTACAGTTCATTTAGAGGGATTGGTTGATCAAGGAGAGCTTTGACAGCACTAGTCTTTTCATCTGAAGTGAAGCCATCATCATCCAGGTAGAAGAAGTGCAACACGGTGCTCATGTTCCAAAATAAATCCTTGCAAGGTCTTGGAACTATGCTCTCCTTTTCTTGCAAAACCAACTTTAAGAGCTCCCTCCTCTTGCCGGTGATGATACCGGCGATCCTCTCCATGGCCTCTTTCTCGCTGGTGCCGCTCCCATCGAGCATCTGCAATGTCATCGCATTCAACTTCCCTTCCTTGGATTCCCTCTGCAAAGCAACGAGGACCAAACTTAAGAGAGTATCTACAGCTACTGATTTAATCAAGAGGCCGGTAAATCCTCTCTTTAGCTCCTTGTAAGAAATAAAGCTCGGACCTTGAAACCCTGCATATCATTCAGAAGGCGCCCACAAGTGCTCATCAACCTGAATAAGTTGCGGTACTCAAGGCTTTCGACCTGCTTCTCCGAAAGTTTAGGACCAACAAGGTAGAGAGTCGGGAGAACAATAGGTCCCAAAGCAAACGAGACGGATCCATTTGCCATGTATTCATCCATCGTTGGCACTGCCTTCTTTCTCACCCACTCGGCCTCCACCAGCATAGATTCAAGCAATTCTAACCACTGCAGTGAAAGTCTGGGGTGACTATAACTACAAAAGGTTGCTTACTGGGAAAAAAAAGAACATTAAAGGAAATGAAGCTGTCGTCCGTAATGTCACGTGAGATTAAATTGAAATTGCATTTTCCACATGCAACTCTTACTTATGCAGATTTCCAGGAAAAACACCATACATCTTGGAATAAACATGATAAAGTAGAGATGATCAGGAAGTCCACTCACAATTTGAGCCACATGACCCGTCACGTTTCTTCCTTGCCATGTCACTGCTTTGTCTCCAATCTCAGAAATAGTAGAGTGAAGCGCTGAAAATATGATTTGAACTTGCTCAGAACAGCAGTCAGCACTCAAGTTTACATTCCACCTGAATTAATCCGTCTCCATGCAGTTAGTCAAGTTGCAGCGCACGCGCACACAGAAAGTGATGGAGAGAACCAAACTTACTTTTTAACCAACTGTATAAGATTTTCAAGCTCCTCTGCAGAGCCACCAACATCAAAGAAGTCATCAACCACTGTTGTGAGGACACCATTTTTGGCCCAAGAAATGCGGGCCTCTGATAGTAGAGGCGGCGAAAGGGTTGCTGCAGCGGAAAAGTAACAATATGCCAGCTTCTGTCGGGCAAATTTCAGTTTGTCTAACCTTTTCTCTTTGACCCATCTGTCATAAAGGAAAAGAAAGCTATAATACTACAAAAGGTACCGACTCCCATTCTAATTCCTTAGATGCCGGAGCCCTTTGGGAGATTTCCACTACGTTTGTTAGGGGAGGGAAGAGAAAGTATGCTACAAACACAATCGCATCTGGATGGAGGGAAAAAGATGGAGGGAAAGGATGAGGCAGCTTAGGAGCAATCGGTCCTTCACTTTTATGTACGTTTAAATCTCTTCGAGTCTCTCCAAAGGTGGAGGGATTTGGAATTATTTGTGTATTAATAAACAAACTTATTCTTCATTCTCACTTAAACCCTCATTTTACATTTCAAATACATATTGCCATAGGAGAAATATGCCTTTGAAGAAAAGCAATTAGGGCTTGCATGATATCAGGGAATTTGAAGCCTGCCAAAAGCCCGGCCTGCAAATTCAGTGCCCCCATAATGATTCTTCTAGTACATGCCACGGCAAGAAGAAGAGGCACTTCAAGAAATTCCAATCAAATCCTCCAGACAAAGAAAATGAAAATGGAGATTTCTTCGCAAAAGGAGATCCCTCCAAAAAGAAGTTTTGAATCAGTCTTCTCTATGGAAGATGAGCCTTCTAAAACAATCATCTGTGCCAATCAAACATTCCTGGAAGCCAGTGATACTGACTGGTCCAGTGAGCCAGATCCAGATGATGGTTTGTACTCCTTTTCACAAGATCCAAAAACCCCAAATATCCATAGCATTTGTCAAAAAAAAATTGTGATCCTAGACCATATATTCCTATTCATTTCTTCCCTTATAAAGATGACGAACCCATCTCAGATGTTGCATCCAAACAACTTAATCTCTTCAAATCCTTTCCCTTCTTTTTCCTCTTAAAGTTAAATCTTTCTTTTCCTTTCTAATCACCCCTACCAAACATGATGTTGATTATCCACATTTAAATAACATATGATTAGCAGTTATATAGATGTTGAAAGCCTTATTAAAAATGAAGCCCCAGTTAATTTTCACTATTTGAAGCTGTGAACCAAATCAAGTTTTGCCACAAGAATCAATCACCTCAAAACCATGGCAGAAAATCCAATAAAATGGCTGTTTCTACATCTATCTACCATGATGGTTTTAGAGATGTACACCTTGCCAGATATTTGAGTTCTTCTTGGTATATTGCTTGACAGTTGTTGAAGTCATT
The DNA here is from genome assembly GCA_029784005.1 of Lenwebbia sp. NSW1173648. Taxonomy (NCBI): domain Eukaryota; kingdom Viridiplantae; phylum Streptophyta; class Magnoliopsida; order Myrtales; family Myrtaceae; genus Lenwebbia; species Lenwebbia sp. NSW1173648. The sequence goes on along the minus strand of JARCGZ010000009.1, from coordinate 22,378,488 downwards.
CACTGCCAGATTCAGGAAATCTTTGTTGCAAAAATTATAGGACCTAGAATAGGAGACATGTATCATATCAATCAAGTATGAAAGATAGTGGAACGCTGATAAACTAAAGTAGATAAAATCAATTAAGAGGGCAGTACCGGAGACCACATTTTAGAACTCTCGTACTGTCTATGTTGTAGAGCTCTATATTTCTCCTGTTCGCTGCCCTTTCAAGGATTGCATGGAGAGGAAATCTCAGAGCATCATCCACCTGAAATGTTTACTAATAATTGCTCCTATGGAATTAACCATAAAAATAGCAGCAGGAAGAAAGTGACGTCACAAATTTCCTTCGTACGATGGTAGTGACAATCTCAGGAAAAAAACTACCTCTTGACTTAAATAACTCTTTAGTCTATTGGCATGCATTTCACCAGTGTGTAAACCCTTTCTAAGAAAATCACTGGTCCAAGAATTGATTTTATCCAGAATAATGTCATCATCATTGATGATCAGCTGTGAAGCCCTATACAATTCCAAGACAGAGCCAGCATCCTTCACATATCCTTCAAGTGTATTGCAAAAATGTTCCTCTTCAGCAAATTGACTTAATGCATCTACACCACATGTAAAAGCAAAATTAACATTTCATCGATCCATAACATAGGTAAATATTAAAAGTCCAGTATAGTATCATACCTGAAGAGACATCATATCCATGGGATCGCAGTATCCTAAATGCCATTGCGGTGGTGGCAATGTCCAGAAATATCTCTTCTTCGCCCTGCAGCCAGCATCTGTTTGTTGTCTAATGCCATAAGATAATAAAGCTAATGCTTTGCTTATTTGGCAGGTAAAAAGATCAAATACTAGACTGAAATTGATCCTCGGAACTACTTGCAAACAAAGCATACCAAGTGGGTTTGCACTAAAAAAGAACAGTACCTGTACGTGTCATCCAATACGTGAATTATTTCCTTTCTGAAATGACGATCAATGCCCAATCTCTCCAAATTCTCTATCATACATAGACGAGCATATATTTCCAAAGGATAGATTGTCGGAACTGACCATAAGTAGATACACAAATGTCAATAGTTTATCCAGAGTAGACAATCGTTTGAAGACTTCTGCAAAGGAGTAACCTGCATCACCAAATTTCTCTAGTACTGATTCAAGGTAGTGTAGACAACTGGCATTTTGAACGTGAGTTAGAGCAGCAGCTGTGGTTGATGGTGAATTGAATAGCGACCCATTTTTCCGTTGATACTTCATAATCATTTCCCAGTCTGCTGAACTTCCCATTCCTTCCGCAACATAAGACAAGTATCTTCCACTGATCCCTGATAAGCCTCTAAGAAGACAAAGCACCAAAGAATTCATTGGTGCCTATGAATGAAGTTCCTATATTACTTTCACTATAGCCTATAAGTTTTGTGCATAAAAATATTTCACAGGCTATACAAGAATAAGGATTGATCAACAACTATAAGAACAACTTAGGTTATGCTTTGCTTATTGGTTAATTGAAAGAAAACTAAAACGGGAAGATCGGCAATATCTTTTACCTCTTCACTTCCAAATTTCTCTTGTAAGACACAGAATCTACATCTGCAGGTCTCAAGGGAAGGTTTAAATTTAGGCAATCAGCCTGCTCAATCATGCCAGAAAGCAAAATATTGAATCCGATTGGTGTATGTTGCCTGTCATTGGTTACAGAAGCAGAATTCGAAGCGATATATTCAAGGCCTGCAATCATAGTGTCATCCTTACTGATGGGTATACATATGAAAAAGATAACGGGCAAGAAAAATCTAGTTTACCTTTGGTTATCTGTCTTTCACCAACTCCCCATTGCTTAAGTGCAAGGACACATGCTAAAGTCGATAACAAAGCATCCTTGATTAATAATGGATGCCGATCAGGGAGACCCCAAGAACCATCGCATGATTGATTATTCATCAACCAACTCAAAGATCTAGGGAAATGGGGGCTTTGTGGAGAACAAGGTGAAGGGACCATAGCCACCCAAGCAGTGTCATATGAAGAAAGAGAGAGTTCAACCTTGTTAAACATATCACTTATTCGTTCTTTACTTCCCTCGGCCAACTGCAAGGACAAACAGACAGTTTCATGCAAATCATTGACTAGATATCAACTTAGGAAGAACATAAGCTATGAACAACATATAGTAAGATCATCGTACCGCAATGGCAACACATGATGATGATTGTTTAACCGATTTTATTCCAAAGTCCATAGGAACTGCTCCTGGCAAAGAATTAAGATTGAATGAATTAACGAAAGAGTAAACTATGAAGGACCCTAGAAAGGGCAATTTGAATGATTTATAGTTTAGACTGTTGCCAATACTTGATAAGGGAAGTAAGCATCACAGATCACGGAAGACGCACTGGAATAAATTCCAGAGGTACTGGAATGGGTAATGGAGATATGATACTTAAACAAGAATGCCATGCCCTCCACTGCTCGATGAAGTACTGGCTCGAAACAACAATCATACACAGAACCAAATGAACTGCCACGAACCTAACCCCATCAACATGAGGCCTACACACAAAAAAGTTGCATTTTCACTATTTAGCTCTGGGAAGAACGCATATTCACTTGTAGCTTCCCTGCCTAGCAACACACTGTCCCCATCAATGAAAACATCTTGCTCAATATGCATCATAATGTAGATAGTTTATTCTAAAATCTGTTGGAAACAAGAGCCAAGGTATCACTTGGGTATCCCATCTCTTCATGGGCTAGACACCTTGAAAATGATGGTAGTTATGTGTGAATGCACCCAGAATAATCTCTGTAAGAAGAAGAGATCTAAATTTGAAAGATTCCAAGATAAAGATATCCTCTGCAAGTTAGTCTGTTTACTGGCACTCCCAATCCTCCAGTCTCCCACAAAGCAACAAGAACTAGGTCAATCTTTATGATTTCCATTTTCCAGATGCTTACTTACGTTAGGTGGACACATTCTGTTTATAGGATCACCGAATGATGGTACTTGTCAAAACTCGAACATGATATCAGAAAGCTCATTTATGAGCACATAATGAAGAGGTAATGAAGAGGTGGCAGAAACTTTAATGTTGCTCATATCCAGTGGAATGTGCAAGGATCAGATAAAGCCAATACACTCAAAGCCCGATTTGCTGAGCAGCCTGAAATCTTTAAAATCGTGGGCGTCTGAGAGAGAGAGAGAGAGAGAGAGAGAGAAAATTTAATGAAGAGGTAATGAACATAATGAGCACATAATGAAGAGGTAATGAAGAGGTGGCAGAAACTTTAATGTTGCTCATATCCAGTGGAATGTGCAAGGATCAGATAAAGCCAATACACTCAAAGCCCGATTTGCTGAGCAGCCTGAAATCTTTAAAATCGTGTGCGTCTGAGAAAGAGAGAGAGAGAGAGAGAACCTGACATAGGAGCAGACAACCCAAGATTATAGGAATGTGAGAGTGTCATGGTAGAACAGTATGAGAATAATCAGCAGCACCTGCATTAAGATGTAGTTTATCAGCCATTATAGAGACTACATCGATTTGTTCATAGAAGTGTTTAATATGCGGGTGCATGAAGAGAGAGAGATTATCAAACGAATTTAAAGATAATGAGACACCAAATGCCTTTAAAAGTTGCAATTTGGTGTGGATACAACTACTACAAGATGCACATCGTAAAAAAATAGGTTTATGAAGCTAGAAAACTCTATAGGTATAACAATTGAAGAACTCACCAGCTTCATTCGCTAGTTTCTTCTTAGCTCCAACCCCAATGCAAGTTAATCTCTGCTAGGGACGAGGAAAAGAAGGAGAATGCTAACAATTAGAATCAGGGAAAATGTAGTTTACAATGACAAGCTGTAATCAGGAAGCAAAAATAAGAAGACCTAAATCTCCTTGTACTAGAGCCACATAGAGTAGTGATTCATAACTTAGACCGGAATGTCAAGCCACTAAACACCATGCTAAGAGAACAGATGGACTTACCGAAGCACATGACTAAGGATGAGATGGATGATCAACCATGCCACTTGAATGCAGCACTGTCAACTCATTAGGCCAGCCCAGCAGTTATATAGTGGTAGGCAATAGAGAAGTCAAGCTGAAAGAAAGATGTATTTACTGTCTTGGCATCAGCAACAAAGCGCTTGACGACAAACCTTGACGATCAAGGGGAATCTTCATTCTTTGCAGTTGGGTTTCATCTAGTGAAGCTGTCATATGCTCTTACATCCCCAGATAACGTATCCCATATTTTCAGGGAAGTTAAAATTTGCAGACCCTTCTGGTCGTATAATGTATAAAAATCATTTTGCGCGAGGAACAAATCTCAAGCTGGAATCACGTGTGGGTGAAGCATTTCAACAAACACGTTGCTCGCGCAAAAGATAAGTAAGCCAAGTATGTGATATACATTATACCTAGACATATATAAATATATCTCACACGAGAGAGAGAGAGAGAGAAGAGAGAAAACCTGTGAGATTGCGGGAATTTGTAAGAGCCAAGGTGAGAACGGAGAGAGGAGTATGAGCAACAATACGACGATCACGCTTACTTCCAAAGTTCTATTTTTCCCCATTCACTAAGTTGGAAATTAAGTGATAAAACCCCCAAATCCCATCTTATTATTATGATTGCGAAAACGCGAAATGCCGTGATCATAACTCACGCTTGTGGAGAGGAAATTTTCTTTTGCTCTTGTCCGTCGTCGTCGTAAGACTATCGACAGTCCAATTTCACTTTCATCAGCACCTAATTTGCAACACCAGCATTTCAAAAACCACGATCACCGTCACCTCCACCATCGATCACAGCCAGATTAATTGGCTTGGGTGTACTGAAAAACTTCACTTTTCATCACTTTTCCGTCAAGAAATTGTTTGCACTCAAAACGATCGATCGAACGCCATCATGACGCCAATGTCAAAACGTTCAGTTGTTCACAGTAAAGGCATGTTGGGGTTAAAGCATCATCTCTCTCTCTCTTCCTTTTCCAAGAACGACGTATCACCTCAATTGGTAAATCGACTTCCTAAGTCGATTTTTGTATTCCGTAGCCATTTTTCATTTGCCCAAACACATGCGCCGCCAAAAGGAACGACTTTAAACAAATATGGACAGCGGCTGAAAGACTTTTGGACTGTATTCCAGGAAAATGTATGGGGAATCTGTCTCCCGGATGCTGGGGGCAACTCGTGCAATACTAAATTCCAAAGATGCTGAGTTAGTGAAATTACACGCTTTCGTTATGTGCTCTTCTTGTCTGCTTCCGCCTTGATACAAACGTTGAGAGACTTGGGAGGGATAATAAAAGATGGGCGTTGCACCCCGTGCATGCATACACCCTAGAATTCAGTTATTTCTCTCCACACAATCTCCCAATCAATGAGTGCTTTATGCAAAACACCCGGTGATGATGTGTGGATCTACGGTTGAGATTGTGCCGTCCCTGACAGTATTGTCTGGAAAGCATTTTCCTTTATAAAAAGTTACTAAACAGACCCACTACTTAGACAGTAATTGCGGCTCCACTTCTTGACGGTGACAGTTCATGACAACCTATGTTTCTCAACATTTATGCTTAGTCACTTATGTGATCTACGGCTCCATTACGTCGTGATCTTGTCAGTTCCATTTCTCCATAGCCATATCGATTTACCCAGGCGAATTGAGTACGAAGTTAGCTGGTACGCAACTCATCATTATTCATGTTAGTCGTGTGGTGGCCCTTTTTGCCGACTGAACCGAAACTTAATAATTTTGCTTCGTATTTTGCTGCTGGCAAATACTGATCATCTTGACGATCATCTATACCTGCTGGCTAAGAACTCCAACACTCGGCGAATTTTATCTCCGTCGACGGTAGGAGACTTGCTCGATCTTTCTTAGGCTGAGTCGACAATAGGAGATTTGGGCAATTTTTCGGTGTGAACAATAACAAAGCAAGCTATCTCGCAATTAAGTAATCTTCCCTAGTGTCTCTAAAAGCTCAGCAATGGAATACACGATGCAAGCACCAAGACAGTAGGAGCTGGCACTCGCTACATGATCAAACAAGCACCCTGCTACCCGAAGGTTCATGAACCGATTAAGTCCAAGCTTTTAGCTTTTTACGGTAATCTTGGCTCAAAACAGTTTGCATACAGTTGGTGGGATTCGAACAAGTAACCTCTTGTTTCTAATCCCTGAGGTGTTTAACCAATTACAGTGAATCAAGGTTGATCCATTGGTCAAGGGAAGCTTTAACAGCTCCGACATCCTTAGGCGAACCAAAAATCTGTCATCCTCACAGTAGAAGAAGAGCAACACAGCGATCAAGTTCCAAAACAAGTCCTTGCAAGCTCTTGGGATTATGCTCTCCTTCTCCTGCAAAACCAACTTTAACAGTTTTCTCCTCTCATTGACGCCCATCTGGTTGATCCTATCGGTGGCCTCTTCTTGGCTGGTGCTGCTCCCGTCAAGCATCTGCACCGTCACGGCAGTCAGCTTCCCTTCCTCGGATTCCCTCTGCAGAGCACATAGGAACCCAGAAAAAACGTTTGAAACGTATCAAATAGCCAGCTAATTCCTGTCTCACCTTGGCACCCCCGCCTGTCGTTCAGAAGACGCCCAAAAGGGCTCACTACCCTGAACAAATTGCGGGACTAAAGGCTATCGACCTGCTTATCCGAAAGTCTAGGACCCACAAAGTAGACCGCCGGATGAGATGAATGCATTAGCCGTACTCATTCATCTTTGGCACTGCCTTGGTTCCTCACCATTGCAATGAAGATTAAGCTGGGGACCTATGATATGATATATCCAGAAAAGAGAATCGAGCATTTCTCCCGGAAAAATGCAGATTTGTTCCGACTGCGCATATTAGACATCTTAGGACAACCATGATGAGGCAGAGATGATCAAGACAGTGATCTCACTATTTGAATCACATGACCCTTCGCGTCTCTTCCTTGCCATGCGACCGCTTCGTAACCTTTCTCCCAACTAGTGGAGTGAAGTGCTGAAAATATCGTTTGAAGATATTTTAGATATCTTCTCAGAATGGCAGTAGGCACTCACGCCCACATCCCACCTGCATCAAACCATCCCGAGACACAATAAGGTTGACATATGCTCGCTCGCTCGCTCGCTCACAACCGATGTGCGCAGAGCGTGCATCCAATAGTTGAGGGGGGTGAAATGGTTGCTACAGCAGAGAAGGAACAATATGCCAGCTCATGCCGGGGCAAATTTCAGCTTGTCCATCTTTTTCTCTTTAAACCATCTGTCGGAAAGCAAAAAAAAACTATCAGCTTGGAAGACGGATGTCCCTAGGAGATTTAGCTTATAGCTCTCTTAAACATCTGTGTCTCGCGCAAAAGGCTCTCGTGAATAACGTAAAATTAACGCTCGGGGTGATGTTTAAAGCCATATGAAACACGAGCCTCTAGTTAATTCTCAGATTGTATCTGAAAGATTCCGGTCTTGCTCCAACCCAGAGGAACAAATCCTGTAAAAGTGGCAGTTTCCACATCTACCATGATGGATCCAGAGATCGGTCGATATATACCTTTCCGTGTTGCACGGAAGCAAGCGATCGAACAATAAAATAGACAGAATAAGAAAATAAAGCGGACACCAGATGTACGTGGTTTGGTCGTAGAGACCTACGTCCATGGAGAGAGTAGCAACGAATTCCACATCAAGCGATACACATGAGATTACAAACCACACTCGAGTCACTCAAACACTCTCAGTGTTTCCCAGCCTCAATTACAACCAATAACGCACATGGTGTTTAGCCCCCAATTCCTAGCGAAATAATCTTTCAATCTCACAAAGGAATTACACAAATCTTACCACAAGATTTAATTGGCTTCAACAAAGAAATCCTCTCCCAAACACTCGTCGAAAAACGACGCTTCAATGTCTGCACGTATTCAACGCGTCCCCAAGCACTCACGTAAACAGGCGCTTCAATACTAGAGTATCTCTCCTGCAAGCTGCCCCATAATTCGAATATATAGATCTGCCAAGAGAAGAAATAGAGTCACCAACTTCAACGTGGAGAAGATTTCCACGTGATCCGGTCAACGGTCCAAGATTTGGACCCCTTTTCCTCTTTTATTTCCTTTTTTTTCTTTGTCTGGCAACTCCAATAGCAAAGATAATTATCTACCCAAATTTGTTTGCTCGGTATTCGAACGTCCAGAATCTCCAACTTTGGGAATTCTGTTCTTGATCGTGATTCGAAATATACCGAACAGGAAATATCACACTGTTTCTATCAAGATAGATTTCCGTGATATTCAAAACAAATCTTATCTTTAATTTCAAGATCAAGATATATCTGTTTTCGAAATTTAGATTTTCGCTTCGGGCTCAAATTCTAACAATCTCCACCTTGGCTAGATGTTTGAGCCAAGTCACAATCGCTTCACTAGAATCCGAACATCACCGCTATTCTCCCACAGCCCCAATGGGCTCAACCGCCACAGACGTCTTCCAAGTCCAAGCATCGCTTGAACTTTGCTATAACCGTGGACCTCATCAGAACACCAACTACACATGCATTTTTAACTACTCCACAAGGACTTTCTGACACAAGCTCCTCTACCACAAATAAAGCAAAACCATCGTTGCATGTATATCTGTCCGGAGACCGAATACGTACCTTGTCAATATCAGCAGTTATAGCAACCATTGACTCTACAGGCTCCACCTCGCTACAAGCAATATCTGTGTCAATTACTTCGCTAATACCTGCTACCTTAGGAGTTTCTGGTTGCAACTCCACCTCAAGCTGAACATCGTCCAGATCCGTATGAACACTGCTATAATCACTTCAAGCCAGAAGTATTGGAGACTCGTCAAATGTAACTTCTCTGCTGATAACAGGTGAATTTAATTCCGGGCACCACAACCGATAACCATGTTCACCTTATGCATAGCCTAAGAACATGCACTTTCTTGCCCTTCCATCAAGCTTACCATCACTAACTCGAACATAACATGGGCGACCACATATTTTAAGAACAAAATAATCAGCAATGTTATCTGACCACACTTCTTCGGGAGTCCGACATCCAATCGCAGTCGATGGGGATCTATTCATCAGGTAGCTCGCCATACTAAGCACATTCGCCAGGAATCTGCTAGCCATACCAGTACTAGAGAGCATTTTATGGGCTGTCTCTAGTAATGTTCTGCTTACTAACTCTATAACATGTTGTGATTCATTGGCACTAGTGCGATGTCTCACTATACCTTCATTCATGCAGAATTCGTTTAACAGCTCCGAGCAAAACTCCATGCTTTTGTCAGTCCGCACATGCTTGATCGTTTTACCAGTCTCCTTTTCAATCAAAGCTCTAAACTACTTGATTCTGACAACCACATCAAACTTGTGCCTAAGCACAAACACCTAGGTCTTCCTCGAGTAGTCATATACAACTGTTAGCATAAATCTGGCACTCTTCCTCAAAGAAAACCGCGACAACCTGCGAACATCTAAGTGAAGTAATTCTGCAATTTTCGTGGTTTCTTTGACAATCACACTAAACTGTACTTTCCGCCGTTGATCTAAATCACAACACCTGCATACATTCAGTTCGTCGGTAACATAACCACATAATAAATTTCTTTCACTTAGAACCTTCAGGCTTCTCTCGTTAATGTACCCCAAATGCATATGCCACAATTCAGACTCTCGAACAGATGCATTCGACGTCTCTGCAGCGAAATCTATCACTATTTCACCTTGAAGCTCATACAGGCCGTTGTGCTTGATTCCTTTCATTATCACCAAGGCACCTCGAATAATTTTCAGAACCCCGCATTCTGAAGAATACCGACACCCAACTAAATCTAGGGCACTCAAGGAAATCAGATTTTTCTTCAACTCTGGAACATGCCTCTCTCCAGTCAATGTCATCACAATACCATCATGCATTCTAATTCTAATATCGCCAACACCTACAACATCGCATTCCACGTTGTTCCCCAACTGCACTTTACTACTATCCATGCATTGATGAGTAATAAACCAGTTCCTATTTGGTGTAGCATGAAAAGAACAATCAGAATCCATAATCCATCCGTCAAACGACGAATCATCAGTGACAGACAAGATAAAATCAGCATTATCCGAATTACCGTCAGCTACAGCTGCAACATCATCCGCAGATTCAACTTTAGTTCCCTTACCCTTCTCATTTTTCAACTTAAGGCTATCCCTTCTAAGATGCCCCCTCTTGCCACAATTCCAACAATCAGCACTACCAGTTCTAGACTGACTACGTCTGTTCATGTTTATACTACTTCTGCTAACACGAGTACTAGCTCTTCCTCTATTTTCACATACCAAAGCAGTAGATATAGATTCACCAGATTCTCTTTTACGGATATCCTCACTCAGAATTAAATCTCGAATCCAATCAAAAGTTTAACTTGTTGATTCAGAAGAATTACTCACAGTAGTAACAGTAGTATTCCAACTATCAGGTAACGAGGATGATAGAATCAAAGCACATACCTCATCATCAAAGTCAATCTCAACTGAACTCAATTGACTAATGATCACATTGAATTCATTGATATGATTAGCAACTGATACACCTTCGCTCATCTTCAAATTAAACAAACGTCGCATCAAATAGACCTTGTTGATCACGGAGGGCTTCTCGCACATGTCCGACATGGCTTTCATCAAACTCGTAGTGGTCTTCTCTTTCACGATATTACACGCGACGTTACGAGCCAACATCAGCCGAATAACACCCATCGCTCGTCTATCCAACAATTCCCAATCAGCTTGTTTCATTGTCTCTGGCTTCTCCCCAAACAGGGGCAAGTGCAGCTTCATCTGATATAGATAGTCATCAATCTGTATATTTCAGAAACCAAAGTCCTTCCCCTCAAATCTATCGATTTTCACTTTAACTTCTTTTGTCGCCATCGATTCGCTTCAACTCAAGCAAGCCTAGCTCTGATACCAATTGTTGTGCCGAAGTAAACAATCGAACAATAAAATAGACAAATCAAGAAAATAAAGCGGACACCAGATGTATGTGGTTCGGTCGTAGAGACCTATGTTCACGGGAAGAGTAGCAACAAATTTCACTATAGATCAAGCGATACACATGAGATTACAAACCACACTCGAGTCACTCAAACACTCTCAGTGTTTCCCAGCCCAATTATAACCAATAACGCACATGATATTTAGCCCCCAATTCCTAGTGAAATAATCTCTCAATCTCACAAACGAATTACACAAATCTTAATTTAATTGGCTTCAACAAAGAAATTCTCTCCCAAACACTCGTCGAAAAACGACGCTTCAATGTCTGCACGTATTCAACGCGTCCCCAAGCACTCACGTAAACAGGCGCTTCAATACTAGAGTATCGCTCCTGCAAGCTGCCCCATAATTCGAATATATAGATCTGCCAGGAGAAGAAATAAAGTCACCAACTTCAACGTGGAGAAGATTTCCACGTGATCCGGTCAACGGTCCAAGATTTGGACCCCTTTTCCTCTTTTATTTCCTTTTTTTTCTTTGTCTGGTAACTCCGATAGCAAAGATAATTATCTACCCAAATTTGTTTGCTCGGTATTCGAACGTTCAGAATCTCCAACTTTGGGAATTCTGTTCTTGATCGTGATTTGAAATATACCGAATAGGAAATATCACACCGTTTTCATTAAGATAGATTTCCGTGATATCAAAACAAATCTCATCTTTAATTTCAAGATTAAGATATATATGTTTTCGAAATTCTGATTTTCGCTTCGGGCTCAAATTCGAGACATATTCTAACATTCCGCATACTTGAATTCATCTTGGCATATTGCTTGACACTGTCGCAACCCTCTTTTTCTGGTTTCCTCTCCGGGGAGAAACGGGATAAGAGAGTTTAAAGGGATTGCCCAAAGGCAAGCTAAAGGCTCTCGATTAAGCGTAGGCTCTCCCAAACTCATACTCGCGCGACTTTGGATTCATTTAAAATATTTGAGTTAGGATTCTAGGAGTCACCACTAGTCTTTCGGAGTCGGCTAGAAACCAAACAAGACACGGGAGTTTTATCTCTGTTTTCTACGCAACCAGAGTTTCAAGACTTGATTACGCTTATCGCATAATTAGCGTCCTTTCAGGACACGTCCCACGGATGCACATAGGGGTGAGCGGTTTCAGATTCCGTACAGGTTTGACCTGGAACCTAGAACCTAGAACCTACCCATCTATACATGTTTCTCATTTTTTGGAACTTGAAACCTACCATGCATACCTTAGAACCTAAAACTTACCCTGTCACAGGTTTCAAGGTCGGTTCCACATGTATTCTTAGTTGAACGATTGTAGTGAATAATCATATTTAATGACCACCACCTGCTTCTAAAATCCACTGACTACTACTCATATTTAGACATACGAAAAATATGAAATATTAGCAAAGTAAAAGTTTCAATGATAAAGTGGTTTCGGATTACATACTCATCATCGGGCACCATGGAATACCACAGGATGACGCAGAGACATATACCAAGAAAAAATATAAAAACTTGATCCAGATTCCAGTTCCAGGTTCCACTTACCTGGAACCTGGAACATACCCGTCAGAACAGGTTCCCTAATTTTTGGAACCTGGAACCTACCCTCCATACCCTAGAACCTAGAACCGATCGGTTCCCACCGGTCCGATTCTCCAAGTTCCAGGTTCTACCCTGAACCATGCTCACCCCTAGATGCACATACACTTTTGCCTCAATTTTTGGGCGTTGACACGGACACTAAGGCTCCGTCTGTTTCGCGAAAAATAAATAATTCGGAAAACAGTTTCCTAAAATCGATCGCTTATATCGCTTACAAAAATGAATGAAATGAAAACTACTAAACACTTATGTAGCATTCTGACTGTCCTCATCAGCAAAAGCTGACTGAGAGCTATATTAATGTAACAAAATGACCATATTGGATATTATTCAGGAAGTTCAAAGGGTTGTCGATCCAAAGTGATGATATCGATTTGAAATTCCAACCATCTGTGGTTCAGAGATTCGTAGTGGCATTGTCCGTTTTCCATAGCTTCTAATACCCGAGTCATTGCTTGTGAAATATCAGAGGAAATCATCCATGTCCATTCTCCTTCGTACTATAATCGTTCGCAAAGATTCTGGTGCAGAGAAAGAGGGAAAACTCCAGATACAACCTTACCATTTTCCTAGACCCTGAACGCAGGGGATTGAGGAAAGGCAGTTTAGGAAAGGGCGTGTGCGCTTCTCATTGTGCATCGGGAATTTGGCCATCACCGTGATGGTGAGCTAACTCCGAAAACCCATTCGGTCGCTATGGTCAGACTCTATTATGGATTTTTGAGTTGTCATTGTAGAACAGAATCCTGGGCTGTAGGAGAGCTCTATGTTTCTCCTGTTTGCCGCCCTGATCATGGCCGCCAGTATATATATAGGTTAAGGATCTAAGTGCATTAAAAGAAAGTTAATGGACCTTACTGAAAATTTGATAAACTTTAGGGACATCCGGTGTCGAAATCCTTTAGCTTACTGTCGTAATGATGATAAAATTAAGTGCATTTTATACGGTATCAATCACATAATCTGTATGGTTGGAGATGGCCGCCAAACCACAACAGTTGTATTAAACTAAGTAGCATATGGAGACTAAAATGCATCCTAAAACAAATGATTGAAAAGCAAGAACCGTTGAGTAGGATATGATCACGCCACCGTCATTCGGTACAGAAATGTTACTTCACATTGTCGTGCAATATTCGAGTGTAATTGCCATTCAGAACAGACATAGAAGATGGTATTATAGGAGTTCTCTGCTCGCTCGCTCGCTCTGTTTCAAGCCAATTACAGTTCATTGAGAGTGATTGATTGATCAAGGAGAGCTTTGACAGCACTAGTCTTTTCATCAGAAGTGAAGCCATCATCATCCATGTAGAAGAAGTGCAACACGGTGCTCATTTTCCAAAATAAGTCCTTGCAAGCTCTTGGAACTGTACTATCCTTTTCTTGCAAAACCAGCTTTAAGAGCTCTCTCCTTTTACTGATGACGATGCTGCCGATCCTCTCGATGGCCTCTCTTTCGCTGGTGCCGCTCCCATCAAGCATCTGCAATGTCACAGCGTTCAACTTCCCTTCCTTGGACTTCCTCTGCAAAGCAACGAGGACCATACTTAAGAGAGTATCGACAGCTACTGATTTAATCAAGAGGCCAGTAATTCCTCTCTTTAGCTCCTTGTAAGAAATAAAGGTCCGACCTTGAAACCCCGCATATCGCTTAGAAGGCGCCCATCGAATCCTAAATTTTTTGACGATTTGCCAATATAGTCCGTTCGACGAATTTTGGCCGAAAATCGCTATCAAGGACTCCACCTGTCGTATGTGCCTATGGAAGACAAGAGGATTGCTTATTCCCCTTCATGTTTAGATGTTTCTTGTACTGCACAACCAGCGGTAACGCGGACGAATTTTACAAATTTTTAATATTTTTTAATATTTTCTTTTCTTTTCTTTTCTTTCTTTATTTTTCTAACAACTCTAGGCCGACGAGGGGCACAAACCCTTTGCCCAGACCTCGCCGGCCACAGTTGGAAAAAGAGAGGAAAAAAACAGAAACAAAAAGAAAATAAAATCGTCTACGTCAACGCCAGCCGTATCACGTAGGACGGCCAGCGTCCATGTCAGCGATTTCTGGCCGAAATTGGCCGAAAAGACTACAAGTATCTGTCACGATCGTGATGGTTTCAGAGTAGTACACCTTTCCAGATATTTGAGTTCTTCTTGCCATTTTGCTTGACAGTTTTTGAAGGCAACGACTGCCACACTCAGGAAATCTTTGTTGCAAAAGTTATAGGACCTGGCAGAGGAGACAAGTATCATATCAGTCAAGCACAAAAGGGTAATGGAACGTTGATAAACCAAAACAGATAAAAATCAATTCCGAGGGCTATACCGGAGGCCACATTTTAGAACTCTGGTACTGTCTGCTATGTTGTAGTTCTCTATATTTCTCCTGTTCGCAACCCTTTCCAAGTTTGCATGGAGAGGAAATCTCAGAGCATCATCCACCTGAAAATGTTTACTCATAATTGCTCCGAGGGAACTAAACAGGACAGCAGCAGCAGGAAGACAGCTGCCGTCGCAAAACTCCTTTGTAAGATGGTAGGGACAACCTCAGGAGAAAAACTAACTCTCGACATATATAACTCTTGAGTCTATCGGCATGCATCTCAACGGTGAGTAAACCCTTTCTCAAAAAATCACTGGTCCAAGAGCTGATTTTGTCCAGGATAATTTCATCATCATTGATGATCAGCTATGAAGCCCTATACAATTCCGCGTTTGTTACAACAGAATCTTCTGATGAATATTCTGAATCTTCTTCTGAATCGTCTGAATCTTCTGATGAATCATCTGAATCTTCTTCTGAATCATCTGAATCTTCTCCTTCATCTTTTGATTAATCTTTTGAATCTTCTTCTGAATCGTCTGAATCTTCTGATGAATCATCTGAATCTTCTTCTGAATCATCTGAATCTTCTGAATCTTCTGAATCTTCTGATGAATCTTCTAGACAATGAATCTTTTGAATCTTCTTCTGAATTGTCTGAATCTTCTTCTGAATCTTCTGAATTTTCTTCTGAACCTTCTAATGAATCTTCTAGACGACGAATCTTCTGAATCTTCTTCTGAATCGTCTGAATTTTCTTCTGAATCTTCTTCTAAATCGTCTGACTCTTCTGATGAATCTTCTGAATCTTCTGAATCTTCTTCTGAATCGTCTGAATGTTCTTTTGATTCTTCTGATGCATCTTCTTCTGAATCGTCTGAATCTTCTGAATCTTCTTAATCTTCGGATGAATCTTCTGAAACTACTTTTATTTTTCCGCGTTTGTTACAACAGAATCTTCTGATGAATCTTCTTTTGAATCGTCTGAATCTTCTGATCAATCATCTGAATCTTCTTCTAAATCGTCTGAATCTTCTGTTTAATCTTCTGAATCTTCTGATGAATCTTCCAAATGATGAATCTTCTGAATCGTATGATGAATCTTCTGAATCTTCTTCTGAATAGTCTGAATCATCTGATGAATCTTCTGAATCTTCTAAATCTTCTTTTGAATCGTCTGAATCTTCTGAATCTTCTCTTCTGATTCTTCTGATTCTTCTTTTTTTGGGGGCTCTTTTTATACTGTTGCTAGGGTTGTAATCAGTACACTCTTTAAATATAGTGGAATCTTATTTTGCCTCGCCCGTGGACGCAGATCACCTTGATCGAACCAGGTAAATCCTTGTGTTCAGTGTTTGTTGTTCCGCGTTTGTTACAACAGAATCTTCTGATGAATCTTCTGAATCTTCTTTTGAATCATCTGAATCTTCTGAAGAATCATCTGAATCTTCTTTTGAATCATCTGAATCTTCTGACGAATCTTCTAGACGATGAATCTTCTGAAACTTCTTCTGATTCTTCTTCTTATGATTCTTCTGATGAATTTTTTTTTTGGGCTCTTTTTATAATGTTGTTAGGGTTGTAATCAGTACACTCTTTAAACCTAGTGGAATCTTATTTTGTCTCGCCTGTGGACGTAGATCACCTTGATCGAACCAGGTAAATCCTTGTGTTCTGTGTTTATTTTTACTTTTTTGTTACAATAGAATCTTCTGAATCTTCTTCTGAATCGTCTAAATTTTTTGATGAATCTTCTGATCAATCATCTGAATCTTCTTCTGAATCGTCCGAATCTTCTT
Source organism: Lenwebbia sp. NSW1173648 (assembly GCA_029784005.1). Lineage (NCBI taxonomy): Eukaryota > Viridiplantae > Streptophyta > Magnoliopsida > Myrtales > Myrtaceae > Lenwebbia > Lenwebbia sp. NSW1173648. The sequence goes on along the minus strand of JARCGZ010000009.1, from coordinate 22,361,728 downwards.
CTGAATCTTCTAGACGATGAATCTTTTGAATCTTCTTCCGAATTGTCTGAATCTTCTTCTGAATCTTTTGATGAATCTTTTGAATCTTTTGAATCTTCTTCTAAATCATCTGAATCTTCTGATGAATCTTCTGAATCTTCTAGACGATGGATCTTCTGAATCTTCTTCTGAATCGTTTGATGAATCTTCTTCTGAATCGTCTGAATCTTCTGATGAATCTTCTAAATCTTCTTTTGAATCGTCTGAATCTTCTAAATCTTCTTCTTCTGATTCTTCTGATGAATCTTTTTTTGGGGGCTCTTTTTCTACTGTTGCTAGGGTTGTAATCAGTACACTCTTTAAACATAGTGGAATCTTATTTTGCCTCACCCGTGGACGTAGATCACCATGATCGAACTAGGCAAATCCTTGTGTTCTGTGTTTGTTTTTTCACGTTTGTTAGAACAGATTCTTCTTCTGAATCGTCTGAATCTTCTGATGAATCATCTGAATCTTCTTCTGAATTGTCTGAATCTTCTGATGAATCTTTTGAATCTTCTTCTGAATCTTCTTATGAATCATCTGATGAATCTTCTGAATCGTCTGAATCTTCTAATGAATCGTTTAAATCTTCTTCTGAATCATCTGAATCTTCTTCTGAATCTTCTAGACGATGAATATTCTGAATCTTCTTCTGAATCGTATGAATCTTCTTCTTTTGATTCTTCTGATGAATCTTTTTTTGGTGGTTCTTTTTAAACTGTTGCTAGGGTTGTAATCAATACACTCTTTAAACATAGTGAAATCTTGTTTTGCCTCGCCTGTGGATGTAGATCACTTTGATCGAACCAGGTAAATCCTTGTGTTCTGTGTTTGTTTTTCCGCGCTTGTTACAATAGAATCTTCTGATGAATCTTCTGAATTTTCTTCTGAATCGTCTGAATCTTCTGATGAATCATCTAAATCTTCTTGTGAATCGTCTAAATCTTCTAGATGATGAATCTTTTGAATCTTCTTCTGAATCATCAGAATCTTCTGAATCTTCTTCTGAATCGTCTGAATCTTCTTATGAATCTTATGAATCTTCTTTTGAATCGTCTGAATGTTCTTATGAATCGTCTGAATCTTCTGACGAATCTTCCGAATCTTCTTCTTCTGATTCTTCTGATGAATCTTTTTTTGGGGGCTCTTTTTATACTATTGCTAGGGTTGTAATCAGTACACTCTTTATACATAGTGGAATCTTATTTTGCCTCGCCCGAGGACGTAGATCACCTTGATTGAACCAAGTAAATCCTTCTATTCTGTGTTTGTTTTTCCACGTTTGTTAGAACAAAATCTTCTGATGAATCATCTAAATCTTCTTCTGAATCTTTTGAATCGTCTGAATCTTCTGAATCTTTTGATGAATCTTCTAGACGATGAATCTTTTGAATCTTCTTCTGAATCGTTTGAATCTTCTAAATCTTCTTCTTCTGATGAATATTTTTTTGGGGGCTCCTTTTATACTGTTGCTAGGGTTGTAATCAGTACACTCTTTAAACATAGTGGAATCTTGTTTTGCCTCGCCCGTGGACGTATATCACCTTGATCGAACTAGGTAAATCCTTGCGTTCTGTGTTTATTTTTTCGCGTTTGTTACAATAGAATCTTCTGAATCTTCTTCCGAATCGTCTGAATCTTCTGATGAATCTTCTGAATCTTCTTCTGAATAGTCTAAATCTTCTGATGAATCTTTTGAATCTTCTTTTGAATCTTCTGAATCTTCTTCTTTTGATTCTTCTGATAAATCGTTTTTTTTTTGGGCTTTTTACATACTGTTGTTAGGGTTGTAATCAGTACACTCTTTAAACATAGTGGAATCTTGTTTTTCCTCACCCGTTGACGTAGATCACCTTGATCGAACTAGGTGAATCGTTATGTTCTGTGTTTGTTTTTTCGCGTATGTTACAACAGAATCTTCTAATGAATCTTCTGAATCTTCTTCTGCATCGTCTGAATCTTCTAATGATTCTTCTAATCAATCATCTGAATCGTCTAAATCTTCTTCTTAATCTTCTGATGAATCTTCTTCTGAATCTTCTGATCAATCTTCTTCTGAATCTTCTGAATCGTCTGAATCTTCTGAATCTTCTTCTGAATCGTCTGGATCTTCTGATGAATCATCTTCTGAATCTTCTCTTGAATCTTCTAGACAATGAATCTTCTGAATCGTCTGAATCTTCCGATGAATCTTCTGAATTTTCTTCTGAACCTTCTGATGAATCTTCTAGAGGATGAATCTTCTGAATCTTCTTCTGAATTGTCTGAATCTTCTAAATCTTCTTCTGAATCGTCTGACTCTTCTGACGAATCTTCTGAATATTCTTCTTAATCGTCTGAATGTTCTTCTTAATCGTCTGAATCTTTTTCTTAATCTTCTGAATCTTCTTCTTAATCGTCTGACAAAAGGATTTACCTGGTTCGATCAAGGCGATCTACGTCCACGGGCGAGGCAAAATAAGATTCTACTATGTTTAAAGAGTGTACTGATTACAACCCTAGCAACAGTATAAAAAGAGCCCCCAAAAAAAGATTCATAAGAAGAAGAAGAAGATTCAGAGGATTCATCAGACGATTCAGAAGAAGATTCAGAAATTCATCATTTAGAAGATTCAGAAGATTCAGAAGATTTAGAAGATTCAGAAGATTCAGACGATTGAGAAGAAGATTTAGAAGATTCATCGTCTAGAAGATTCATCAAAAGATTCAGACCATTCTGCAGGAGATTCAGAAGAAGATTCAGAAGATTCATCAGAAGATTCTATTGTAAAAAATGCGAAAAAAGAAACACAGCACACAAGGATTTACCTGGTTCGATCAAGGTGATCTACGTCCACGGGCGAGGCAAAATAAGATTCCCCTACGTTTCAAGAGTGTACTGATTACAACCGCAGCAACAGTATAAAAAGAGCCCCCAAAAAAAGATTCATCAGAAGAATTAGAAGAGAAGATTCAGAAGATTCAGACGATTCAGAAGAAGATTCATCAGAAGATTCAGAAGATTTAGACGATTAAGAAGAAGATTCAAAAGATTCATCGTCTAGAAGATTCAAAAGAAGATTCAGACCATTATGAAGAAGATTCAGATGATTCATCAAAAGATTCAGACGATTGAGAAGAAGATTCTGTTGTAACAAACGCGAAAAAATGAACACAGCACACAAGGATTTACCTAGTTCGATCGAGGTGATCTACGTCCACGAGCGAGGCAAAATAAGATTCCCCTACGTTTAAAGAGTGTACTGATTACAACCCTAGCAACAGCATAAAAAGAGCCCCCAAAAAAAGATTCATATGAAGAATAAGAAGAAGAAGATTCCTCAAAAGATTCAGACGATTCAGAAGATTCATCGGAAGATTCAGACGATCCAGAAGAAGGTTCAGAAGATTCATCATAAGAGTCATCAGAAGATTCAGACGATTCAGAAGAAGATTCATCTGAAGATTTAGAAGAAGATTCAAACGATCCAGAAGAAGATTCAGAAGATTCATCGTCTAGAAGATTCATCAGAAGATTCTGACGATTCAGAAAAAGATTCAGACGATTCATCGGAAGATTCAGACGATTCAGAAGATTCAAAAGACGATTCAGAAGAAGATTCAGATGATTCAATAGAAGATTCAGATGATTCAGAAGAAGATTTAGAAGATTCTATTCTAACAAATGTGGAAAAATAAACACAGAACACAAGGATTTACCTGGTTCGATTAAGGTGAACTATGTCCACGGGTGAGGCAAAACAAGATTCCAGTATGTTTACAGAGTGTACTTATTACAACCCTAGCAACAGTATAAAAAGAGCACCCAAAAAAAGATTCATCAGAAGAATCAGAAGATTCAGACGTTTCAGAAGAAGATTCAGATGATTCAGAAGATTCAGAAGAAGATTCGGAATATTCATCGTCTGGAAGATTCATCAGAAGATTCATCTTCAAGAAGATTCAGACGATTCAGAAGAAGATTCAAATGATTCATCAGAAGATTCCGTTGTAACAAACACGGAAAAACAAAGACAGAACACAAGGCTTTACCTGGTTCGATCAAGGTGACCTACGTCCATGGGCGAGACAAAACAAGATTCCACTATGTTTAAAGAGTGTATTGATTACAACCCTAGCAACAGTATAAAAAGAGCAAAAAAAAAGGATTCATCAGAAGAATCAGAAGAAGAAGATTCAGAAGATTCAGACGATTCAGAAGATTCAGAAGAAGATTCGAAAGATTTAGAAGACGATTCAGAAGATTCAGAAGAAGATACATACGATTCAGAAGAAGATTCAGAAGAAGATTCAGAAGATTCGCCATCTAGAAGATTCAAAAGAAGATTTAGAAGATTCAACAGAACATTCAAACGATTCAGAAGATTAATCAGAAAATTCAGACAATTCAGAAGAAGATTTAGAAGATTCATCGGCTAGAAGATTCAGAAGAAGATTCGAAAGATTCATCAAAAGATTCAAACGATTCAGAAGAAGATACAGATGATTGATCAGAAGATTCATTAGAAGATTCATACGATTCAGAAGAAGATTCTGTTGTAACAAAGGCGGAAAAACAAAGACAGAACACAAGGATTTACCGGGTTCGATCAAGGTGATCTACGTCCACGGGCGAGGTAAAACAAGATTCCACAATGTTTGAAGAACGTACTGATTACAATCCTAGCAATAGTATGTAAAGAGCACCCTAAAAATGATTCATCAGAAGAATCAGATGAAGAAGATTCAGAAGATTCAGATGATCCAGAAGAAGATTCAGACGATTCAGAAGAAGATTCAGAAGATTAATCATCTAGAAGATTCATCAGAAGATTCAGACGATTCAGAGAAGAATCGGACGATTCATCAGAAGATTCAGACGATTCAGAAGAAGATTCAAAAGATTCATCAGAAGATTCTGTTGTAACAAACGCGAAAAACTAAACACAGAACACAAGGATTTACCTGGTTCGATCAAGGTGACATACGTCCACGGGCGAGGTAAAACTAGATTCCACTATGTTTAAAGAGTGTACTAATTATAACCCTAGCATCAGTATAAAAAGAGCCCCCAAAAATGATTCATTAGAAGAATAAAGAGAAGAAGATTCAGAAGATTCAGACAATTCAGAAGATTCATTAGAAGATTCAGACGATTCAGAAGATTCATCGTTTAGAAGATTCAGAAGATTCATCAGAAGATTCAGAAGACTCAACAGAAGATTCAGAAGAAAATTCAGACAATTCGCAAGAAGATTCAGATGATTCATCAAAAGATTCAGACGATTCAGAAGATTCATCAGAAGATTCAGACGATTCAGAAGAAGATTCAGAAGATTCTTAGAAGATTCAGTCGATTCAGAAGAAGATTCAGATGATTGATCAGAAGATTCAGACGATTCAGAAGATTCTATTTTAACAAACGCGAAAAAACAAACATAGAACATAAGGATTTACCTAGTTCGATCAAGGTAATCAACGTCCATGGGCAAGACAAAATAAGATTCCGCTATGTTTAAAGAGTGTACAGATTACAACCCTAGCAACAGTATAAAAAGAGCCCCCAAAAAAAGATTCATCGAAAGAATCAGAAGAAGAAGATTCAGAAGATTCATCAGAAGATTTAGACGATTCAGAAGAAGATTCTGAAGATTCTGAAGAAGATTCAGACGATTCAGATGATTGATCAGAAGATTCAACAGAAGATTCGTACGATTCAAAAGCATATTTAGAAGATTCATCAAAAGATTCTAATGTAACAAACGCGGAAAAACAAACACAGAACACAAGGATTTACCCGGTTCGATCAAAGGAGATTTACGTCCACGGGCGAGGCAAAATATGATTTCACTATGTTTAAAGAGTGTACTGATTACAACCCTAGCAACGGTATAAAAAGAGCCCCCAAAAAAAGATTCATCAGTAGAATCAGAAGAAGAAGATTTAGAAGATTCATCAGCAGATTCAGACGATTCAGAAAAAGATTCAGAAGAAGATGTAGAAGATTCAGATGATTCAGAAGATTCGGAAGAAGATTCGGATGATTGATCAGAAGATTCAGTAGAATATTCATCAGATACATCAAAAGATTTTTCAGAAGATTCTGTTGTAACAAACGTGGAAAAACAAACACAGAACACAAGAATTTACCTGGTTCGATCAAGGTGATCTACGTCCACGGGCAAGACAAAATAAGATTCCACTATGTTTAAAGAGTGTACTGAATACAACCCTAGCAATAGTATAAACAGAGCCCCCAAAAAAAGATTCATCAGAAGAATCAGAAGAAGAAGATTCAGAAGATTCAGACGAATCATCAGAAGATTCAGACGAATCATCAGAAGATTTAGAAGAATCATCAGAAGATTCAGACGATTCAGAAGAAGATTAAGAAGATTCAGAAGATTCATCATCTAGAAGATTCAACAAAAGATTTAGAAGATTCAGACGATTTATAAGAAGATTCAGATGATTTATCAGAAGATTCAGACAATTCAGAAGAAGATTCATCAGAAGATTCTATTGTAACAAACGCGGAAAAATAAACACAGAACACAAGGATTTACTTGGTTCGATCAAGGTGATCTACGTTCACGGGCGAGGCAAAACATGATTCCACTATGTTTAAAGAGTGTACTGATTACAACCCTAGCCATAGTATAAAAAGAAGATTCATCAGGAGAATCAAAAGAAGAAGATTCAGAAGATTCATTCAAAGATTCATCAGAAGATTCAGAAGATTTAGACGATTTAGAAGAAGATTCATCAGATGATTCTGAAGAAGATTCAGAAGACTAATAGGAAGATTCAGACGATTCAGAAGACGATTTAGAAGATTCATCGTCTAGAAGATTCATCAGAAAATTCAGAAGATTCAGATGATTCGTCAGAAGATTAATCAGAAGATTCAGACGATTCAGAAGAAGATTCAGAAGATTCTATTGTAACAAACGCGAAAATACAAAAGAAGTTTCAGAAGATTCATCAGAAGATTAAGGTGATTCAGAAGAAGATTCAGAAGATTCAGACGAGTTAGAAGAAATTGCATTAGAAGAATCAGACGATTCAGAAAAAGATTCAGAAGATTCATCAGAAGAGTCAGACCATTCAGAAGAAGATTCAGAAGATTCAGAAGAAGACTCAGAAGATTCAGAAGAAGATTCAGAAGATTCTTTGTCTAGAAGATTCATCAGAAGATTCAGACGATTCAAAAGAAGATTCAGATGATTTATCAGAAGATTTAGACTATTCAAAAGAAGATTCAGAAGATTCATCGTCTGGAACATTCATCAGAAGATTTAGAAGATTACGAAGAAGATTCAGACGATTTAGAAGAAGATTCAGATGATTCATCAGAAGATTCAGACTATTCAGAAGAAGATTCAGAAGATTCATCAGAAGATTCTGTTGTAACAAACGTGGAAAAATAAACACAGAACCCAAGGATTTACCTAGTTCGATAAAGGTGATCCACGTCCACGGGAGAGGCAAGACAAGATTCCACTATTTTTAAAAAGTGTACTGATTACAACCTTAGCAACAGTATAAAAAGTGCCCAAAAAAAAAGATTCATCAGAAGAATCAGAAGAAGAAGATTCAGAAGATTCATCAGAAGATTCAGAAGAAGGTTCGACAGATTTATCAGAAGATTCAGACGATTAAGAAGAAGATTCAAAATATTTACAAGAAGATTCAGAAGATTCAGAAGAAGATTCAGACGATTCAAAAGAAGATTCAGAAGATTCATCATCTAGAAGATGCATCAGAAGATTCAGAAGATTAATCAAAAGATTCAGAAGAAGATTCAGAAGATTCATCGTCTAGAAGATTCTTCAAAAGATTTAGAAGAAGAATCAGAAGATGAAGATTCTGAAGATTCATCAGAAGATTCAGACGATTCAGAGGAAGATTCAAAAGACTCATCAGACGATTCAGAAGAAGATTCAGAAGATTCATCGTCTAGAAGATTCAGACGATTCAGACGATTTAGAAGAAGAAACGGATGATTCATCAGAAGATTCAGACGATTCAGAAGAAGATTCAGAAGATTTAGTTGTAACAAACGCGAAAAAACAAACACAGAACACAAGGATTTACCTGGTTCGATCAAGGTGATCTACGTCCACGGACGAGGTAAAACAAGATTTCACTATGTTTAAAGAGTGTACTGATTATAACCCTAGCAATAGTATAAAAATAGCCCCCAAAAAAAGATTCATTCGAAGAATAAGGGGAAGAAGATTCAAAAGATTCAGACGATTCAGAAGATGATTCAAAAGAAGATTCGAAAGATTCAGACGATTCAGAAGAAGATTCAGAAGATTCATCCTTTAGAAGATTCAAAAGTTTAATCAGAAGATTTAGAAGATTTATCGTCTAGAAGATTCAACAGAAGATTAATCAGAAGATTCAAAAGAAAATTCAGATGATTCACAAGAAGATTTAGATGATTCATCAGAAGATTCATACGATTCAGAAGAAGATTGAGAAGATTCATCGTCTAGAAAATTCAGAAGAAGATTCAAAAGATTCAGAAGATTCAGAAGAAGATTCAAATGATTGATCAGAAGATTCAGACGATTCAGAAGAAGATTCAGAAGATTCATCAGAAGATTCTGTTGTAACAAACGCGAAAAAATAAACACAGAACACAAGGATTTATCTGGTTCGATCAAGGTGATCTACGTCCACGGGCAAGACAAAACAAGATTCCACTATGTTTAAAGAGTGTACATATTACAACCATAGCAACAGTATAAAAAGAGCTCCCAAAAAAAGATTCATCGGAAGAATCAGAAGAAGAAGATTAATCAGAAGATTCAGACGATTCAGAAGACTATTCAGACGATTCATCAGAAGATTTAGACGACTCAGAAAAAGATTTAGATGATTCATCTGAAGATTCAGATGAAGATTCCAAAGAAGATTCAGAAGAAGAAGATGTAGAAGATTCAGAAGATTCATCAGAAGATTTAGACGATTTAGAAGAAGATTCGAAAGATTCATCAGAAGATTCAGAAGAAGATTCAGAAGATTAATCAGACGATTCAGAAGAAGATTAGGAAGATTCATTAGACGATTCAGAAGAAGATTCAGAAGATTAATCAGAAGATTCAGACGATTCAGAAGACTATTCAGACGATTTATCAGAAAATTCAGACGATTCAGAAAAAGATTCAGATGATTCATCAGAAGATTCAGACGATTCAGTAGATTCATCAGAAGATTCAAAAGATTCTTTTTCTAGAATATTTATCAGAAGTTTCAGAAGAAGATTCAGACAAGATTCATCAGAAGATTTAGAAGAAGATTTAGTAGATTCATCGTCTAGAAGATTCAGCAGTAGATTCAGAAGATTCATACGATTTAAGAAGAAGATTCGGATGATTCATCAGAAGAATCTGACGATTCAAAAGAAGATTTAGAATATTCATCAGAAGATTCTGTTGTAACAAACGCGGAAAAACAAACACAGAAAATAACGATTTACCTGGTTCGATCAAGATGATTTACGTCCACGAGTGAGGCAAAACAATATTCCACTATGTTTAAAGAGTATATTGGTTACAACCCTAGCAACAGAATATAAAGAGCCCCCAATTATAATTCATGAGAAGAATCAAAAGAAGAAGATTCAGAAGATTCATCAGAAGATTCATTAGAAGATTCAGACGATTCAGAAGACGATTCATCATATTCATCCGAAGATTGAGACGATTCCGAACAAGATTCATCAAAAGATTCAGAAGAAGATTTGAACGATTCATCAACAGATTCAGAAGAAGATTCAGACGATTCATCAGAAGATTCATCCGAAGATTTTGACGATTCAGAAGAAGATTCAGATGATTCATCAGAAGATTCAGACGATTTAGAAGAAGATTCTGATGATTCATCAGAAGATTCAGATGATTCATCAGAAGATTCAGACGATTCAGAAGATTCATCAGAAGATTCTGTTCTAACAAACGTGAAAAACAAACACAGAACTCAAGGATTTACTTGGTTCGATCAAGGTGATCTACGTCCACGAGCGAGGCAAAATAAGATTCCCCTATGTTTAAAGAGTGTACTGATTACAACCCTAGTAACAGTGTAAAAAGAGCCCAAAAAAAAGATTCAGCAGAAGAATCAGAAGAAGATGATTCAGAAGATTCATCAGAAGATTCAGACGATTCAGAAGAAGATTCAGAAAATTTGGACAATTCAAAAGATTTAGAAGAAGATTCAGAAGATTCAGACGACTCATCAGAAGATTCAAAAGAAGATTCACACAATTCAGAAGAATTTCAGAAGATTCATCGTCTCGAACATTTATCAGAAGATAAATTAGATGATTCAGAAGATTCATCAGATGATTCAGGCGATTCACAAGAAGATTCATACGGTTCAGAAGAAGATTCATCAGAAGATTCTGTTGTAACAAACGCGGAAAAACAAACACAGAACATAAGGATTTACATGGTTCGATCAAGGTAATCTCCATCCACGGGCGAGGCAAAACAAGATTCTACTATTTTTAAAGAGTGTACTGATTATAAACCTAGCAACAGTATAAAAAGAGCCCCCAAAAAAAGATTCATCAGAAGAATAAGAAGATGAAGATTCAGACGATTCAGAAGTAGATTCAGAAGATTCAAAAGATTCAGAAGAAGATTCAGAAGATTTAGAAGACACTTCAGAAGAAGATTCGGAAGATTCAACAGAAGATTCAGAAGGAGATTCAGACGATTCAGAAGAAGATTCAGAAGGAGATTCAGAAGATTCATCAAAAGATTCAAACGATTCAGATGATTGATTAGAAGATTCAACATAAGATTCAGACGATTCAGATGAAGATTCAGAAGATTCTGTTGTAACAAACACGAAAAAATAAAGACAGAAGATAAGCATTTACCTGATTCGATCAAGGTGATCTACGTCCACGAGCGAGGCAAAACAAGATTCCACTATGTTTAAAGAACGTACTGATTACAACCCTAGCAATAGTATATAAAGAGCCCCCTAAAAATAATTCATCAGAAGAATCAAAAGAAGAAGATTCAAAAGATTCAGAAGAAGATTTAGAAGATTCATCAGAAAAATCTATTGTAACAAACGAAGAAAAATAAACACAGAACACAAGGATTTACCTGGTTCCATCAAGGTGATTTATGTCCACGGGCGAGGCAAAATAAGATTCAACTATGTTTAAAGAGTGTACTGATTATACCCATAGCAACAGTATAAAAAGAGCCCCCAAAAAAAGATTCATTAGAAGAATAAGGAGATGAAGATTCAGACGATTCAAAAGAAGATTCAAAACATTTATCGTTTAGAAGATTCAGAAGAAGATTCAGAAGATTCATCGTTTAGAAGATTCATCAGAAGATTAATCAGAAGATTCAGAAGAAAATTCAGACGATTCACAAGAAGATTCAAATGATTCATCAGAAGATTCAGATGATTCTGAAGAAGATTCAGATGATTCATCACAACATTCAGACGATTCATATGAAGATTCAGAAGATTCAACAGATTCATTAGAAGATTCAGAAGATTCATCATCAGGAAGATTCATCAGAAGATTGAGAAGAAGATTTAGACGATTCATAAGAAGATTCAGAAGATTCATCAGAAGATTCTGTGGTAATAAACGCGAAAAAACAAACACAGAACATAAGGATTTACCTAGTTCGATCAAGGTGATCTACGTCTACGGGTGAGGCAAAATATGATTTCACTATGATTAAAGAGTGTATTGATTACAACCCTAGCAACAGTACAAAAAGAGCCGCCAAAAAAAGATTCATCAGAAGAATCAGAAGAAGAAGATTCAGAAGATTCGGACAATTCAGAAGATTCATCAGAAGATTCAGACAATTCGGAAGAAGATTCAGAAGATTCGTTAGAAGATTCAAACGATTCAGAAGAAGATTCGGAAGATTTAGTAGACGATTCAGCAAAAGATTCAAAAGATTCAGAAGAAGATTCAGACGATTCAGAAGAAGATTCAGAAGATCATCGTCTAGAAGATTCATCAGAAGATTTAGACAATTCAGAATATTCAGAAGGTTCAGACAATTTAGAAGAAGATTCAGAAGATTCATTGGCTAGAAGATTCAGAAGATTTATCAAAAGATTTAAACGATTCAGAAGAAGATTCAGATGATTGATTAGAAGATTCATCAGAAGATTCAGACGATTCAGATGAAGATTCAGAAGAGTCTATTGTAACAAACGCGAAAAAATAAAGACAGAACACAATGATTTACCAGGTTCGATCAAGGTGATCTACGTCCACGGGCGAGGCAAAACAAGATTCCACTATGTTTAAAGAACGTACTGATTACAACCCTAGCAACAGTATATAAAGAGCCCCCTAAAAATGAATCATCAGAAGAATCATAAGAAGAATATTTAGAAGATTCAGAAGATTCAAAAGATTCATCAGAAGATTCAGACGATTCATCAAAAGATTCAGAAGAAGATTCAAAAGAAGATTCAGAAGATTCAGACGATTCAAAAGAAGATTCAGAAGATTCATCGTCTAGAAGATTCATCTGAAGATTCAGAAGATTCAGACGTTTCAGAAGAAGATTCATCAGAAGATTCTGTTGTAAAAAACGCGAAAAATAAACAAAGAATACAAGGATTTACCTGGTTCGATCAAGGTAATCTACGTCCACTGGCGAGACAAAACATGATTCCACTATGTTCAAAGAGTGTACTGATTACAACCCTAGCAACAGTATAAAAAGAGCCACGAAGAAAAAATTCATCAGAAGAATCAGAAGAAGAAGATTCAGAAGATTCAAACGATTCAGAAAAAAATTCAGAAGATTCAAAGGAAGATTCAGACGATTCAAAAGAAGATTCAGAAGATTCATCGTCTAGAAGATTCAGAAGAAGATTCAAAAGATTCATCGGGAGATTCAGACGATTCAAAAGAAGATTCAGACGTTTCAGAAGAAGATTCAGATAATTTATCAGAAGATTCTGCTGTAACAAACGCGGAAAAACAAACACAGAACACAAGGATATACCTGGTTCGATCAAGGTGATCTACATCCACGGGCGAGACAAAATAAAATTCAACTATATTTAAAGAGTGTACTGATTACAACCCTACCAAGTGTATAAACAGAGACCCCAAAAAAAGATTCATCCTAAAAATCAGAAGAAGAAGATTTCGAAGATTCAGATGATTCAGACGAAGATTAAGAAGATTCAGAAGATGATTCAAAAGAAGTTTCGGAAGAATATTCATGCGATTCAGAAGAAGATTCAGAAGATTCATCATCTAGAAGATTCAGACGATTTAGAAGAAGATTCAGACGATTCATCAGAAGATTCAGACGATTCATCAGAAGATTCTGTTGTAACCAACGCGGAAAAATAAACACACAACACAATTATTTACCTGGTAGAATCAAGGTGATCTACGTCCACGGGCGAGTCAAAACAAGATTCCTCTATGTTTGAAGAGTGTACTGATTATAACCCTAGCAATAGTATAAAAAGAGCACCAAAAAAAAGATTCATCAGAAGAATAAGAAGAAGAAGATTTAGAAGATTCAGACGATTCAAAAGATGATTCATAAGATGATTCAGAAGGAGATTCAGAAGATTCATCGTTTAGAAGATTCAGAAGAAGATTCAGAAGATTCAGCAGAAGATTCAGAAGAAAATTCAGACGATTCACAAGAAGATTCAGATGATTCATCAGAAGATTGAGACGATTCAGAAGAAGATTAAGAAGATTCAAAAGATTCATTAGAAGATTCAGAAGGAGATTCAATCGATTCAGATGAAGATTCAGAAGATTCATCGTCTAGAAGATTCATCAGAAGATTCAGAAGAAGATTCAGGAGATTCATCAGAAGATTCTGTTGTAACAAACGCGGAAAAATAAACACAGAACACTTGGATTTACCTGGTTCGATCAAGGCGATTTACGTTCACGGGCGAGGTAAAATAAGATTTCACTATGTTTAATGAGTGTACTGATTACAACCCTAGCAACAGCCTAAAAAGTGCCCCAAAAAAAGATTCATCAGAAGAATCAGAAGAAGAAGATTTTCGAAGATTCATCAGAAGATTCAAATGATTGTTACGAAGATTCAGAAGATTCATCAAAAGATTCAGACGATTCAGAAGAAGATTCAGAAGATTAATCAGAAGATTCAAACGATTCAGAAGAAGATTCGGAAGATTCGGAAGAAGATTCAGAACATTCATCTTCTAGAAGATTGATCAGAAGATTCAGAGGATTCATCGAAAGATTCATCAGAAGATTCAGACGATTCAGAAGATTCATCGGAAGATTCATAAGATTCAGACAATTCAGAAGAAGATTCGTCGGCTAGAAGATTCAGAAGATTCATCAAAAGATTCAAACGATTCAGTACAAGATTCAGATGATTGATTAGAAGATTCATCAGAAGATTCAGACGATTCAGATGAAGATTCAGAAGATTCATCAGAAGAATCTGTTGTAACAAACGCGAAAAAACAAAGACAGAACACAAGGATTTACCTGGTTCGATCAAGGTGATCTACGTCCACGGACGAGGCAAAACAAGATTCCACTATGTTTAAAGAACGTACTGATTAGAACCCTGGTAATAGTATATAAAGAGCCCCCTAAAAATGATTCATCAGAAGAATCAGAAGAAGAAGATTCAGAAGATTTAGAAGATTCATCAGAAAATTCTGTTGTAACAAACGCGAAAAAATTAACACAGAACACAAAGATTTACCCGGTTCGATCAAGGTGATCTATGTCCATGGGCGAGACAAAACAAGATTCCACTATGTTTAAATACTGATTATACCCCTAGCTACAGTATAAAAAGAACCCAAAAAAAAAGATTCATCAGAAGAATAAGGAGAAGAAGATTCAGAACATTCAGAACATTCATCGTTTAGAAGATTTAGAAGAAGATTCAGAAGATTCATCGTCTAGAAGATTCAGAAGAAGATTCAGAAGAAAATTCAGACGATTCACAAGAAGATTCAAATGATTCATCAAAAGATTCAGACGATTCAGAAGAAGATTCAGAAGATTCATCGTCTGGAAGATTCATCAAAAGATTGAGAAGAAGATTCAGAAGATTCATCAGAAGATTCTGTTCTAATAAACGCGGAAAAACAAACACAAAACACAAGGATTTACCCAGTTCGATCAAGGTGATCTACGTGTATGGGCGAGGCAAAATATGATTCCACTATGTTTAAAGAGTGTACTGATTACAACCCTAGCAACAGTACAAAAAGAGCCCCAAAAAAAGATTCATCAGAAGAATCAAAAGAAGAAGATTCAGAAGATTCAGACAATTCAAAAGAAGATTCATCAGAAGATTCAAACGATTCGGAGGAAGATTCAGAAGATTCAAACGATTCAGAAGAAGATTCAGAAGATTCATCAAAAGGTTCAAACGATTCAGAAGAAGATTCAGATGATTGATTAGAAGATCCATCAGAACATTCAGACGATTTAGATGAAGATTAAGAAGATTCATCGGAAGATTCTGTTGTAACAAACGCGAAAAAACAAAGACAGAACACAAGGATTTACCAGGTTCGTTCAAGGTGACCTACGTCCACGGGGGAGCCAAAACAAGATTCTACTATGTTTACAAAACGTACTGATTACAACCCTAGCAACAGTATATAAAGAGCCCCCTAAAAATGATTCATCAGAAGAATCAGAAGAAGAAGATTCAGAAGAAGATTCAAAAGATTCATCAGAAGATTCATCAAAATATTCAGAAGAAGATTCAAAAGAGGATTCAGAAGAAGATTCAAAAGCAGATTCAGAAGATTCATCAGAACATTCAGACGATTCAGAAGAAGATTCAGAAGATTCATCGTCTAGAAGATTCATCAGAAGATTCAGACGATTCATCAGTAGATTCAGATGATTCATCAGAAGATTCAGACGATTCAAAAGAAGATTCAAAATATTCATCAGAAGATTTTGTTGTGACAAACGCGGAAAAACAAACACAAAACACAAGGATTTACCTGGTTCGATCAAGGTGATCTATGTTCACGGGCGAGGCCAAACAAGATTCTGCTATGTTTAAAGAATGTACTGATTACAACCCTAGCAACAGTATAAAAAGAGCCACGAAGAAAAGATTCATCAAAAGAATCAGATTCAGACGATTCAGAAAAAGATTCAGAAGTTTTAGAAAAAGATTCAGACGATTCAGAAGAAGATTCAGAAGATTCATCGTCTAAAAGATTCAGAAGATTCATCAAAAGATTCAAACGATTCAGAAAAAGATTTAGATGATTGACTAAAAGATTCATCAGAAGATTCAGACAATTCAGAAGAATATTGAAAAGATTCTGTTGTAACAAATGCTGAAAAATAAAGACAGAACACAAGGATTTACCTGGTTCGATCAAGGTGATCTACGTCCACGGGCGAGGCAAAACAAGATTCCACTATGAAGATTCTGTTGTAACAAACGCGGAAAAATAAACACAGAATACAAGGATTTACCTGGTTCGATGAAGCTGATCTATGTCCACAGGCGTGGCAAAATAAGATTCCACTATGTTTAAAGTGTGTACTGATTACAACCCAAGCAACAGTATAAAAATAGCCCACAAAAAAAGATTCGTTTGAAGAATCAGAAGATTCAGACGATTCAAAAGAAGATTCAGACGGTTCATCAGAAGATTCAGACGATTCAGAAAAGACTTAGAAGATTCATCAGAACATTCAGACGATTCAGAAGAAGATTCAGAAGAAGATTCATCAGATGATTCTAAAGAAGATTCAGACGATTCATCAGAAGATTATGAAGATTCGTCGTCTAGAAGATTCATCAGAAGATTTCGAAGATTTAGAAGAAGATTCAGATGATTCATCAGAACATTCAGACGATTCAGAAGAAGATTCAAAAAAAAAGATTCAGACGATTCAGAAGAAGATTCAGATGATTCATCAGAAGATTCAGAAGATGCATCAGATGATTTTGTTGTAACAAACGCGGAAAAATAAACACAGAACACAAGGATTTACCTGGTTCGATGAGGGTGATCTACGTACATGGGCGAGGCCAAACAAGATTCCACTATATTTAAAGAGTGTACTGATTACAACCCTAGCAACAGTATAAAAAGAGCCCCCAAAAAAAGATTCATTAGAAAAATCAGAAGAAGAAGATTCAGACGATTCAGAAGATTCATCAGAAGATTCAGAATATTTAGACGATTCAGAAGAAGATTCAGAAAATTCGTTGTCTAGAAGATTCCTCAGAAGATTTAGAAGAAGATTAAGATTATTGATCAGAAGATTCATCAGATTCTGTTGTAACAATTGCTGAAAAATAAACACAGAACACAAGGATTTACCTGGTTCGATGAAGGTGATCTACGTCCACGGGTGAGGCAAAATAAGATCCCCTATGTTTAAAGAGTGTCCTGATTACAACCTTAGCAACAGTATAAAAAGAGCCCCCAAAAAAAGATTCATCAGAAAAATCAGCAGAAGAACATTTAGAAAATTCATCAGAAGATTTAGACGATTCAGAAGAAGATTCATCAGAAGATTCACGGGAGAGGCAAAAGAAGATTTCACTATGTTTAAATAGTGTACTGATTACAACCCAAGCAATAGTATAAAAAGAGCCCCCCAAAAAAAGAATTATCAGAAGAATCAGATTCAGAAGATTCAGACGATTCGGAAGAAGATTCAGAAGATTATCAGGAGATTTAGACGATTCAGAAGAAGATTCAGATGGTTTATCAGAAGATTCAGACAATTCAGAAGAAGATTTAGAAGATTCATCAGAAAATTTAGACAATTAAGAATAAGATTCAGATGATTCATCGTCTAGAAGATTCATCAAAAGATTCAGAAGATGATTTAGAAGATGATTCATAAGTTGATTCAGAAGAAGATTCAGACGATTCAGAAGAAGATTCATCAGAAGATTCAGAAGATTCATCGTCTAGAAGACTTATCAGAAGATTCAGAAGAAGATTCAGATAGTTCATCGGAAGATTCAGAAGATTCAGAAGAAGATTCAGACGATTTAGAAGATTCATCAGAAGATTCATCAGATGATTCAGTTGTAACAAATGCGGAAAAATAAACACAGAACACAAGGATTTACTTGGTTCGATGAAGGAGATCTACGTCCACGGGCGAGGCAAAACAAGATTATTAAAACCCTAGCAACAGCATATAAAGAGCCCCCTAAAAATGATTCATCTGAAGAATCAGAAGAAGAAGATTCAGAAAATTCAGAAGAAGATTCAAAAGATTTATCAGAAGATTCAGACGATTCAGAAGAAGATTCATCAAAAGATTCAGAAGAAGATTCAAAAGAAGATTCAAAAGAAGATTCAGAAGAAGATTCAAATGAAGATTCAGAAGATTCAAATCATTCAGAAGAAGATTCAAACGATTCATCAGAAGATTCTGTTGTAACAAACGCGGAAAAACAAACACAGAACACAAGGATTTACCTGGTTCGATCAAGGTGATCTACGTCCACGGGCGAGGCAAAACATGATTCCACTATGTTTAAAGAGTGTATGGATTACAACCCTAGCAACAGTATAAAAAGAGCCACGAAGAAAAGATTCATCCGAAGAATCAGAAGAAGTAGATTCAGAAAATTCAGACGATTCAGAAGATTCAGAAGAAGATTCAGACGATTCAGAACAAGATTCAGAAGATTCATCGTCTAGAAGATTCAGAAGAAGATTCAAAAGATCATCAGAAGATTCAGAAGATTCAGACGATTCAGAAGATTCAGAAGAAGATTCAGACGTTTCAGAAGAAGATTCAGATGATTTATCAGAAGATTCAGAAGATTCTGTTGTAACAAACGCGAAAAAACAAACACAGAACACAAGGATTTACCTGGTTCGATCAAGATGATCTATGTCCACGGGCGAGACAAAATACGATTCCACTATGTTTAAAGAGCGTACTGATTACAACCCTAGCAACAGTATAAATAGAGACCCCAAAAAAAGATTCATCAGAAGAATCAGAAGAAGAAGATTCAGAAGATTTCGAAGAATCATCAGAAGATTCAGATGATTCAGAAGAAGATTCAGAAAATTCAGAAGATGATTCAAAAGAAGATTCAGAAGAATATTCAAGCAATTCAGAAGAAGATTCAAAAGATTTAGACGATTTAGAAGAAGATTCAAATGATTTATCAGAAGATTCAGACGGTTCATCAAAGGATTCATCAGAAGATTCTGTTGTAACCAACGCGGAAAAATAAACACACAACACAATGATTTACCTGGTAGAATCAAGGTCATCAACGTCCACGGGCGAGGCAAAATAAAATTCCTCTATGTTTAAAGAGTATATTGATTATAACCCTAGCAACAATATAAAAAGAGACCCAAAAAAAAGGATTCATCAAAAGAATAAGGAGAAGAAGAATCAGAAGATTCAGATGATTCAGAAGAAGATTCAGAAGATTCATCCGAAGATTCAGACGATTCAGAAGAAGATTCAGAAGATTAATCAGAAGATTCAGCAGAAGATTCAAAAGATTCATCGTCTAGAAGATTCATCAGAAGATTAATCAGACGATTCACAAGAAGATTCAGAAGATTCATCAGAAGATTCAGACGATTCAGATGAAGATTAAGAAGATTCATCAGAAGATTCAAAAGATTCATTTGAAGATTCAGAAGAAGATTCAGTCGATTCAGAAGATTCCGACGATTCAGAAGAAAATTCAGAAGATTCATCAAAAGATTCTGTTGTAACAAACGCTGAAAAATCAGATTTCACTATGTTTAAAGAGTGTACTGATTACAACCCTAGCAACAGCATAAAAAGAGCACCAAAAAAAGATTCATCAGAAGAATCAGAAGAAGAAGATTTTCGAAGATTCATTAGAAGATTCAGACGACTGAGAAGAAGATTCAGAAGATTCAGACGATTCAGAAGAAGATTCGAAAGATTTAGAAGACGATTCAGAAGAAGATTCAGAAGATTCAGAAGAAAATTCAGACGATTCGGAAGAAGATTCGGAACATTCATCAGAAAAATCAGAAGAAGAAGATTCAGAAGATTCATCAGAAAATTCTGTTGTAACAAATGCAGAAAAATAAATACAGAACACAAGGATTACCTGGTTCGATCAAGGTGATCTATGTCCATGGGCGAGGCAAAATAAGATTCCACTATGTTTAAAGAGTCTACTGATTATACCCCTAGCAACAGTATAAAAAGAGCCCCCACAAAAAGATTCATCAGAAGAATAAGGAGAAGAAGATTCAGACGATTCAGAAGAAAATTCAGAACATTCATCGTTTAGAAGATTCATGAGAATATTCAGAAGATTCAGAAGATTCATCGTCTAGATTATTCATCAGAAGATTAATTAGAAGATTGACAAGAAGATTCAGAAGATTCAGAAGAAAATTCAGATGATTTACAAGAAGATTCAAATGATCCATCAGAAGATTCAGACGATTCAGAAGATGATTCAGAAGATTCATCAAAAGATTCAGATGATTCAGAAGAAGATTCAGAAGATTCATCAGAACATTCAAAAGATTCATTAGAAGATTCAAAAGAAGATTCAGACAATTCATCAGAAGATTCTGTTGTAACAAACGCGGAAAAACAAACACAGAACACAAGGATTTACCTGGTTCGATCAAGGTGATCTACGTGTACGGGCGAGGCAAAATATGATTCCACTACGTTTAAAGAGTGTACTGATTACAACCCTAGCAACAGAACAAAAAGAGCCCCCAAAAAAAGATTCATCAGAAGAAGAAGATTCAGAACATTCATCAGAAGATTCAGACAATTCAGAAGATTCATCAGAAAATTCAGACGATTTGGAAGAAGATTCAGAAGATTCATCAGAAGATTCAAATGATTCAGAAGAAGATTCGAAAGATTTAGAAGACGATTTAGAAGAAGATTCAAAAGGTTCAGAAGAAGATTCAGACGATTCAGAAGAAGATTCAGAAGATTCAGACGATTCAGAAGATTTATCAGAAGATTCAGAAGATTCAGACAATTCAGAAGAAGATTCAGAAGATTCATCGGCTAGAGGATTCAGAAGTTCATCAAAAGATTCAAACGATTCAGAAAAAGATTCAGATGATTGATGAGAAGATTCATCAGAAGATTCAGAAGATTCCGATGAAGATTCAGAAGATTCATCAAAAGATTCTGTTGTAACAAATGCGGAAAAACAAAGACAGAACACAAGGATTTACCATGTTCGATCAAGGTTATCTACGTCCACGGGCGAGGCAAAACAAGATTCCACTATGTTTAAAGAACTTACTGATTACAACCCTAGGAACAGTATATAAAGAGCCCCCTAAAAATGATTCATAAGAAGAATCAGAAGAAGCAGATTTAGACGATTTAGAAGAAGATTTAGAAGATTCATCAAAAGATTCAAAAGAAGAATCAAAAGATTCAGAAGATTCATCGTCTAAAAGATTCATTTGAAGATTCAGACGATTCACTAGAAGATTCAGGTGATTCAGAAGAAGATTCAGATGATAGATCAGAAGATTCAGAAGAAGATTCAAAAGATTCATCAGAAGATTCTGTTGTAACAAAACTGGAAAAACAAACACAGAACACAAGAATTTACCTAGTTCGATCAAGGTGATCTACATCCACGGGCGAGGCAAAACATGATTCCACTATGTTTAAAGGGTGTACTGATTACAACCCTAGCAACAGTATAAAAAGAGCCACGGAGAAAAGATTCATCAGAAGAATCAGAAGAAGAAGATTCAGACGATTCAGAAAAAGATTCAGAAGATTCAGACGATTCAGAAGAAGATTCAGAAGATTCATCGTCTAGAAGATTCAGACGAACATTCAAAAGATTCATCAGAAGATTCAGAAGATTTAGAAGAAGATTCAGACGTTTCAGAAGAAGGTTCAGATGATTTATCAGAAGATTCATCAGAAGATTCTGTTGTAACAAACGCGGAAAAACAAACACAGAACACAAGGATTTACCATGTTCGATCAAGGTGAACTACGTCCACGGGCGAGGCAAAACAAGACTCCACTATGTTTAAAGAACGTAGTGATTACAACCATAGCAATAGTATATAAAGAGCCCCCTAAGAATGATTCATCAGAAGAATCAAAAGAAGAAGATTCAAAAGATTCATCAGAAGATTCAGACGATTCAGAAGATTCATCGAAAGATTCAGAAGAAGATTCAAAAGAAGATTCAGAAGATTCATCAGAAGATTCAGACGATTCAGAAGAAGATTCAGAAGATTCATCGTCTAGAAGATTCATCTGACGATTCAGAAGAAGATTCAAAAGATTTATCAGAAGATTTTATCGTAACAAACGCCGAAAAACAAGCACAGAACACAAGGATTTACGATGTTCGATCAAGGTGATCTACGTCCACGGGCGAGGCAAAACATGATTACACTATGTTTAAACAGTGTACTGCTTACAACCCTAGCAACAATATAAAAAGAGCCACGGAGAAAAGATTCATCAGAAGAATCAGAAGAAGAAGATTCAGAAGATTTATCAGAAGATTTAGATGATTCAGAAAAAGATTCAGAAGATTCAGAAGAAGATACAGAAGAAGATTCAAAAGATTCATCATAAGATTCAGAAGATTCAAACGATTCAGAAGTAGATTCAGACGTTTCAGAAGAATATTCAGATGATTTATCAGAAGATTTTTCAGAAGATTCTGTTGTAACAAACGCGAAAAAATAAACACAGAACACAAGCATTTACCTGGTTCGATCAAGGTGATCTACATCCACGGGAGAGGCAATACAAGATTCCACTATGTTTAACGAGTGTACTGATTACAATCCTAGTAACAGTATAAGAAGAGCACCCAAAAAAAAGAGTCTTCAAAAGATTCAGAAGAAGAAGATTCAAAAGATTCAAAAGATTCAGAAGAAGATTCAGAAGAAGATTCAGACGATTCGTAAGAAGATTCAGAAGATTCATCGTCTAGAAGATTCATCAGAAGTTTCAGAAGAAGATTCAGACGATTCAGAAGAAGAATCAGAAGATGAAGATTCCGAAGATTCATCAGAAGATTCAGACGATTCATCAGAAGATTCAAAAGATTCATCAGAAGAAGATTCAGAAGATTCATCAGAAGATTCAGAAGAAGATTCACACGATTTAGAAGAAGATTCGGATGATTCATCAGAAGATTCAGACGATTCAGAAGATTCATCCCAAGATTCTGTTGTAACAAACGCGGAAAAATAGACACAGAACGCAAGGATTTACCTGGTTCGATCAAGGTGATCTACATCCACGGGGGAGGCAAAATAAGATTCCACTATGTTTAAAGAGTGTACTGATTCAGAAGATTCATCGTTTAGAATATTCAGAAGAAGATTCAGAAGATTCATCAGAAGATTCAGAAGAAAATTCAGACGATTCACAAAAAGATTCAGATGTTTCATTAGAAGATTCAGACGATTCAGAAGAAGATTTAGAAGATTCGTCAGAAGATTCTGTTGTAACAAACACGAAAAAATAAACACAGAACACAAGGATTTACCTGGTTTGATCAAGGTGATCTACGTCCACGGGCAAGGCAAAACAAGATTCCACTTTGTTTAAAGAATTTCCTGATTACAACCCTGGCAAAAGTTTAAAACGTGCCCCCAAAAAAAGATTCATGAGAAGAATCAGAAGAAGAAGATTCTGACGATTCAGAAGAAGATTCAGAAGATTCATTGGAAGATTCAAACGATTCAGAAGAAGATTCAGAAGTCGATTCAGAAGAAGATTCAAAAGATTCAGAAGAAGTTTCAGACGATTCATTAGAAGAGTCCGACGATTCAGAAGAAGATTCAGAAGATTCATCAGAAGATTCTGATGATTCATCAGAAGATTCAGACGATTCAGAAGAAGATTCAGAAGATTCATCAGAGCATTCAAAAAAAGATTCACACGATGCAGAAGAAGTTTAGAAGATTCGTCGTCTAGAAGATTCATCAGAAGATAAGTTAGAAGATTTAAAAGATTCATCAGAAGATTTAGAAAAAGATTCGGACAATTCACAAGAAGATTCAAATGATTCATCAGAAGATTCAGACGATTCATCATAAGATTCAGATGATTCTGAAGAAGATTCATCAGAAGATTTGGATGTAACAAACACGAAAAAACAAACATAGAACACAAGAATTTACCTGGTTCGATCAAGATGATCTACATCCACGGGAGAGGCAAAACACGATTCCACTATGATTAAAGAGTGTACTGATTACAAACCTAGCAACAGTATAAAAAGTGCCCCCAAAAAAAGATTCATCAGAAGAATCAGAAAAAGAAGATTCAGACGATTCAAAAGTAGATTCAGAAGATTCATCAGAAGATTCAGACGATTCAGACAATTCAGAAGAAGATTCCGAAGATTCATCGTCTAGAAGATTCAGAAGAAGATGCAGAAGATTCATCAGAAGATTTTGATGACTCATCAGAAGATTCAAACGATTCAGAAGAAGATTCAGAAGATTCATTAGAAGAATCATACGAAGATTCAGAAGAAGATTCAAAAGATTCATCAGACGATTCAGAAGATTCTATTCTAACAAATGTAACAAATGCGGAAAAACAAACACAGAACACAAGGATTTACCTGGTTCGATCAAGGTGATCTACGTCCACGGGCAAGGCAAAATAAGATTCCACTATGTTTTAAAGAGTGTACTGATTACAACCCTAGCAATAGTATAAAAAGAGCCCCCAAAAAAAGATTCATCAGAAGAAGAAGATTCAGATGATTTAGAAGAAGATTCAGAAGATTTAGAAGACGATTCAAACGAAGATTCAGAAGAAGATTCATATGATTCAGAAGAAGATTCAGACGATTCATCGTCTAGATGATTCATCAAAAGATTCAGAAGATTCATCAGAAGATTCAGACAATTCAGAAGAAGATTGAGACGATTTGTCGGCTAGAAGGTCCAGAAGATTCATCAAAAGATTCAGACGATTCAGAAGAAGATTCAAAGGATTCAGAAGTAGATTAAGAAGATTCATCAGAAGATTCTTTTATAACAAACGCGAAAAAACAAACACAGAACACAAGGATTTACCTAGTTCGATCAAGGTGATCTACGTCCACGAGCGAGGCAAAACAAGATTCAACTATGTTTAAAGAACGTCCTGATTATAACCCTAGCAATAGTATATAAAGAGCCCCCTAAAAATGATTCATCAGAAGAATCAGAAGAAGAAGATTCAGAAGATTCAAAAGAAGAATCAGAAGATTCATCAAAAGATTCAGACGATTCAGAAGAAGATTCAGAAGATTCAGAAGATTCATCAGGAGATTCAGACGATTCAGAAGATACATCGTCTAGAAGATTCATCTGAAAATTCAAAGATTCATCAGAAGATTTCGAAGAAGATTCAGACGATTCATCAGAAGATTCAGACGATTCAGAAGAAGATTCAAAAGATTCTATTGTAACATACGCGGAAAAACAAACACAGAACACAAGGATTTACCTGATTCGATCAAGGTGATCTACGACCACGGGCTAGGCAAAACATGATTCCACTATGTTTAAAGAGTGTACTGATTACAACCCTAGCCACAGTATAAAAAGAGCCCCCAAAAAAAGATTCATCAGAAGAATCAGAAGAAGAAGATTTAGAAGATTCATCAGAAGATTCAGACAATTCAGAAAAAGATTCAGAAGAAGATTCAGCAGATTCAGAAGAAGATTCAGATGATTCAGAAGAAGATTCAGAAGATTCATCGTCTAGGAGATTCAGAAGATTCATCAGAAGATTCAGACGATTCAGAAGAAGATTCAGATGATTGATCAAAAGATTCATCAGAAGATTCTTTAGAAGATTCTGTTGTAACAAACGCGAAAAAACAAACACAAAACACAAGAATTTACCTAGTTCGATCAAGGTGATTTACGTCCACGGGCTAGACAAAACAAGATTCCATAATGTTTAAAGAGTGTACTAATTACAACCCTAGCAACAGTATAAACAGAGCCCCCAAAAAAAGATTCATCAGAAGAATCAGAAGAAATTCTGAAGATTCATCAGAAGATTCAGACGATTCAGAAGATTCATCAGAAGATTCAGAAGATTAGAAGAATATTCAGAAGATTCATCATCTAGAAGATTCATCAGAAGATTCAGAAGATTCATCAGAAGATTCAGACGATTCAGAAGAAGATTTAGATGATTCATCAGACGATTCAGAAGAAGATTCAAAAGATTCATCAGAAGATTCCGTTGTAAAAAACGCAGAAAAATAGACACTGAACACAAGGATTTACCTAGTTCGATCAAGGTGATCTACATCCACGGGCGAGGCAATACATGATTCTACTATGTTTAAGGAGTGTACTGATTACAACCCAAGCCACAGTATAAATAGAGCCCCCAAAAAAAGATTCATCAGAAGAATCAAAAGAAGTAGATTCAAAAGATTTATCAAAAGATTCATCAGAAGATTCAGACGATTTAGAAGAAGATTCAGAAGATTCAGAAGAAGTTGTAGAAAATTCAGAAGATTCATCAGACGATTCAGAAGAAGATTTAGAAGATTAATCAGAAGATTCAAAAGAAGATTCATAAGACGATTTAGAAGATTCATCGTCTAGAACATTCATTAGAAGATTCATCAGAAGATTCAGACGATTCATCAAAAGATTCAGATGATTCAGAAGAAGATTCTGATGATTCCTCAGAAGATTCAGACGATTCAGAAGATTCATCAGAAGATTCTGTTGTAACAAACGCGAAAATACAAAAGAAGTTTCAGAAGATTCATCAGAAGATTAAGACGATTCAGAAGAAGATTCAAATGATTCATCAGAAGATTCAGAAGATTCATATAACACTCAGAAGAAGATTGAGACAATTCACAAGAAGATTCAAAAGATTTTTTGTCTAGAAGATTCGTCAGAATATTCATCAGAAGATTCAGAAGATTCAGAAGAAGATTCAGACGATTCAGAAGAAGATTCAAAAAATTCATTAGAAGATTTAGAAGAAGATTTAGAAGATTCAGAAGAAAATTTAGACGTTTCAGAAGAAGATTCAGAAGATTTATCATCTAGAAGATTCATCAGAACATTCAGAACATTCAGAAGAAGATTCAAACGATTTAGATGAAGATTCAAATGATTTATCAGAAGATTCAGACAATTCATCAGAAGATTCTGTTGTAACAAACGCGGAAAAACAAACACAGAACACAAGGATTTGCCTGGTTCGATCAAGGTGATCTACGTGCACGGGCGAGGTAAGACAAGCTTCCACTATGTTTAAAGAGTGTACTGATTACAACACTAGCAACAGTATAAAAAAAAGCACCAAAAAAAAGATTCGTCAGATGAATCAGAAGAAGAAGATTCGGAAGAAGATTCGGAAGATTCATCAGAAGATTCAGACGATTGAGAAGAAAATTTAAAAGATTCATAAGAAGATTCAGATGATTCAAAAGAAGATTTAGAAGATTCATCGTGTAGAAGATGCATCAGAAGATTCAGAAGATTAATCAAAAGATTCAGAAGAAGAGTCAGACGATTCAGAAGAAGATTCAGAAGATTCATCGTCTAGAAGATTCAGAAGATTCAGATGATTCAGAAGAAGATTCAAAAGATTCATCAAATGATTCAGAAGAAGATTCAGAAGATTCATAAGAAGATTCAGAAGATTCATAAGAAGATTCAGAAGATTCTGTTATAACAAACGCGAAAAAACAAACACAGAACACAAGGATTTACCTGGTTCGATCAAGGTGATCTACGTCCACGAGTGAGGCAAAACAAGATTCCACTATGTTTAAAGAGTGTACTGATTATATCCCTAGCAACAGTATAAAAAGAGCCCAAAAAAAAAGATTTATCAGAAGAATAAGAAGAAGAAGATTCAGAAGATTCAGATGATTCAGATGATTCAGAAGAAGATTCAGACGATTCAGAAGAAGATTCAGAAGAAGATTCAGGAAGAGATTCAGAAGATTCATCAGAAGATTCAGACGATTTAGAAGAAGATTTAGAAGATTCATCGTTTAGAAGATTCATCAGAAGATTCAGACGATTCACAAGAAGATTCAGAAGATTCATCAAAAGATTCAGTCGATTCATCGGAAGATTCATCAGAAGATTCAAACGATTCATCAGAAGATTCAGACGATTCAGAAGAAGATTCAGAAGATTCATTAGACGATTCTGTTGTAACAAACGCGGAAAAACAAACACTGAACACAAGGATTTACTAGGTTCGATCAATGTGATCTACATCCACGGGCGAGGCAAAACAAGATTCCACTATGTTTAAAGAATGTACTGATTATTACCCTAGCAACAGTTTAAAAAGAGCCCCCAAAAAAAGATTCCTGAGATGAATCAGAAGACGAAGATTCGGACGATTCATCATAAGATTCAGACGATTCGGAAGAAGATTCAGAAGATTAATCAGAGGATTCATAAGAAGATTCAGAAGAAGATACAAAAGATCCATCAGAAGATTCAGACAATTCAGAAGAAGATTCAAACGATTCATCAGAAGATTCTCTAGAAGATTCAGACGATTCAGAAGATTCATGGGAAGATTCTGTTCTAACAAACGTGAAAAAACAAACACAGAACACAAAGATTTACCTGGTTCGATCAAGGTGATCTACGTCCACGGGCGAGGTAAAACAATACTCCACTATGTTTAAAGAGTGTACTGATTACAACCCTAGCAATAGTATAAAAAGAGTCCCAAAAAAAAGATTCATCAGAAGAATCAGAAGAAGAAGATTCAGAAGATTCATCAGAAGATTCAGACAATTCAGAAGTAGATTCAGAAGATTCAGAAGATTCAGACGATTCAGAAGAAGATTGTCCAAAAAGTTGTATACTTATTGCATTTTTGTCAATTCAATCATAAACCTTTTAATTATGCCAATTTGAGTCATAAAACTTTTCAAATTTAGCCAACCATCCGCCTAATTTTGATCGAAAATTACTAACGTGAACGGGTCAACCGACCTACGTGGCATGGCCTGCTTTGACTTGATTAAGGAAAAATTATCGGCATTTAAACCATTAGTTATGTCGGCTCTATCGTGGGCTCACATGATCGCGATCTAGATGAGTTTGGTCTGCGTGCGATATTTTATTAAAATCCAACTGCAAAGTGGGTTGCAATCTGACGTCACTGGGCGCGTATCGACATGAATCGAGTGAGTATGTACTAATGTTCCCACACAAGCACCCGCGAAAATATAAAGATGGGTTCCACGAATTTTGAGTTAAGAAGCGATTCATGATGTCATTAGTCATTTCCCGAACATATATGCCCGTGGTTAACACAAGTAACAACTTTCTTCTTCAACCTCCATAGAGGAGAGGGTTTGAGCTAGATCTCTCCCTCCCCTCCCCATTTTCTTAGGCTACTTTGAATTTCTATTTCATTCTTGCTTTCATCTCGCTTGAAAACTTTTCTCTTCCTATTTAGTTTAGATCTGGAAGCTTTTCTCTCTTGTTTTTTGGGAAATTTCTATCCGATCTAGTTTAGATTTGGGGTTTTCTGCTTGTATGTTTTCGGGATTTCGCTCTCCTCGAGTTTCGTTGGTGAACAAGTCCAATTTCGAAGGAAATCAGAGGAATTTCGTAAAGGTTTCACTCTCACAAGGGTCAAATCTATGCTTGTTCAACATTTTTACTCTGCTCGGTGATCGTGTTAGGGACGTCAAACCTAGGCGCGCACGATCAAAAGGCAAAGCCGTAGCAACAGATGAAGTTCTCTGTGTATGCTAATTATTGAAGACAGATCCAGTGATCGGCCGTCGATTATGGTGTGAAGAAGTCATAGAGGTGCTCTTTGAGCGTGTGACCTATAACCTTGTTTTGATGATTTCTCTTGTTATCTGGAGCTTGTTTGTTTGGGATTTATTTTGATATGCAGTTGAGCTGCGATGTTTCTCTTGTATCTCGAGGAAGAGGAAGTGAATGAAATGAAATATTATTCTAACAAAAAAAACAAAAACAAAAAAACACAAGTAACAGAAAGTAACAATCAGATGACAACCAGCAGCCTGTCCAAAAATATCGTTTCGATGTACGTTTGTTTCCCGAAAAATGAATGATTTGGAAAACATCTTCCTAAAAATAATCGCTTATTATATTGCTCGAAATAATTAATCAATAAAAAATACTTTCATTATCTATAATATTTTTTATAAATGATAGAAGCGAAAGGGAATCACTCATCCAAATGCTCGTCGAATAAAACCACAGCGCTTTCATTTGTACTTCTCTGTAGTCTTGCCGCGCTGCTATTATTGAATACAAGGATTTCCATTTTTGTCGTGGGTAGGTAGAGATGGAGTCTGGTCTAAGGGGACGAAACCTGTTTCTTCAACCTGTATATTATTTTTGCCAGCTCTTTTTTTTTTTTTCTCCATTAATTTGTTCTGCATTATTATAACATGGACATCGAGACTTTTGGAGATCTGTGTGCATGAATCATCAAACTCCGATTGGTATCACGCCAAATTTGATGAGTTTGCACGCTCGCTATTGCGTCGGACAAATAAAAAAAAATTATGAACTTATTGTAATTATGCCAATTCAGTTTTAAATCTTTTTTTTGTCAATTCAATCCTAAAATTTTTTGCATTGGTGTCAGTTCAGTCCACTTGGTCAGCCGACGCTAATGTGGCACTATCAACGCTGACGTGGACTTTTTTTAATAATATTATGATAATATGTTGAATTTTTCATTTTGTTTTCTCTTTTATCTGTTTTCTTTTCTTTAGTTTTTTTTTCCTAGACCCAAGGGATCGGCGAGGGCCGGGATGCGCTCGCCACATCTGGCCAGGCGAGGGCGTCCCGACCCTAGGGTCCAGAATTTTTTTTATAAAAAATTCAAATAATATTATTAAAATATACTTTAAAAAAATCCACGTCGACATCGGTAATGCCACATCAAAGCCGGCCGGCCAAATGGACTGAATTGGCACAAATACAAAAATTTTAAAACTGAATTGACAAAAAAAGAAGAAGGTTAAGACTGAATTTGGACAATTGCAATAAATTTAGGACTTTTTTTATAATTCTTTCTGATAATGCCTGAAAGAGGCAAATACAATCGATTTGGGGAAGGCTCTGCCATATTTGCTTGGCCTCAAAAGAAGGGTTCAAATCTCCCTTTTTGGTAAAATTACAGACAAGACACATTGAGACGATCCACGTACAAACAAACACAACAGGATTCGGTAGAACACTTCTAAGTGCAACTGCAAACCCCCGGAGTGACTGAGCCAGAATTGAGGAGATGGCGATCGAAAGGTCCCAAAAAAGACGGACAACCTTATACGGTAAACCTCTTTACAGGATCGAGGAAAGAACATGAAATAGGAATCAGCAGCTCAGCGACCACAATGATGATAAATTATGTCTCGAGTTTGAACTGGAGTCCGACCCAACGAAAGATGTCCAATTTGTTCAAAGTCTGATGTGCATCTTTCTTCGCAAACCTAGATTCGAAGGAAGTTGATCCTTATCTCCCGCCGGTTTGACTTCTTGGGCTTTCTTTATGTCGCGGGAGGAGGACACTTTCTTTGCATATGTACAAATCAAAAGAAATCCACTACAAGATAAGATAATGGCCTCACGTATTCTACAATATATAAATACATACAAAAAGCTAGGGTTTTGATTTTAATTCCATTAGCCTATAGTAGCCGCTCGAGAAAAGAAGCCGAACATGGTTATTCGCGGACGTAGGTACCGACACTCGATCCATTATAGTAGTTTATTTGCCATTGGCTCTTTTGTGAATATAGGTACCAACGCTCGGACCGAACCACGCAAATCTTTGGTATCTTTTATTGTTTCTTCTTTATTTTTTTCGGCGATTTCGCGTTGACTTAACTTGCAAGATCCGACATTTTCCGCGCTAACTTTCCAACACCGTACATGGTCAAGTGATCGACTCGGACATGAAGGCGGTCAGCATGATGGAGGTGCGAAAGATTCCACCTTCAGGTGGTTTATCGGATCCAATTGGGTTGAAGCAGTAAATCCCAAGAATCCGGCCAGCTAGTCACCACGAGCCCTGACGAGGTTAATTCTCCAACAATGTTAGCAATTTACCAACATGAAATGTGATAGCAAGTTACAACTTTTTTTTGGAAATTTACCATTTAAAAACAAGCAAATTTCCTTTTTTCTTTTTTCTCCTAATATCATCCATGCGACTCAGCTACACCAATTAAAACTACGGGTGATCGGTTCTCGATCCAGTCCGGTCCGGTTCCCCTCAAGAACCGGGAACCGGACCGGTGGTCCCGGTTCCCAATTTTCCGGAACCGGGAATCGGTCTAGTCCGATTCCCGGGCGGTTACATTGGACCGGAAACATGCCAAAAAAAAGGGAGCTATAATTTCTTGCAAGCCGTTAACCACACTGTATACACATCTGTATGTGCGCCCACATGCACACAATTATATGAAAACTACTATCTAAACAACATGGACGAATGTGCAACTGTTGCCGTTTTTCAAATTATAAGCAACAACCAACTGAAGTTTGACCACATCCCTAGGTCCAGAAAATTGTCATTCTTCTGATATGGAAGTGCATATGTGACGACCCAATTTTCGCCACATTTCGGGAAAGCTTTCTCGACCACGTTCTCTTCTTTAATCTTTTCTTGTTATGCAGATGGCACATGCAGAAACTTATACAAACAGAACAGACGGCCATATAGCATACAAGTGCATATCAAACAATCACCTAACAGTTTGGTAGACACGTCTAATGAGGGTCATGGCCTAATAAGGTTCCACTACATGTTCATAAGACAGAAGTACAACAACCAGATCACTTTATTTTACGTATTCATATCCCATGAAATAGCTTTTTACAGAAGTTCCAAGAACCTTCTGGGAGGATTTACAAAGGAAAGTAAACTACTCCAAAGTACCTAATTACCATTGACCGTTGTCTTCATTATCCGGCCATCGTCTCTTATTTTCAGGGACCGTTCACAGAGTCTTCGGACTCGAGGTCTCCCTTAACCTCTAAATAGCTCATCACACCCTCACTGTCCAGGGTATGTGGATCTATGGGACCTATCTATATGCCTAAACCTTGTTCGTACACAGCTTTGAATTCAAGTGCAACCACTCCATCTGGTGGCCCTTCATCCACGTATACTCTCGAGCGAATGATTCTAAATTTACTCATTCCTGGCCTATCAAGAAAGTCCCTCAGAAATTCTTCTATTGAGCGAGTTATTCTCAACGGCGCACCGTGCAGATGTTGCCGCACGATGGTCGGTGTGTTAGACATCTTATTGATCTGAAAAGTGGTTTCAACAACGGGGTGAGTATAACTCAGCAAGAGGATTTCTAAGCCGAACGACCAATCCGTCCATAGATTCATTGAATTGCAAACAAGGTTAACCATCTTCGAATGCCGATATACAAAAGCCATAGTTAACATAACGATCCTACCAATACCGTCATTTCAATCAAGAATCACCACAACAACAGCAAGACCGATCACAGAGCTCACAACAACGAAACATAGATGAACTAGTAATAAGGATTAGAGATCCACTTGCCTTAATTTCCGAATTCAAAGAAACGGAAGGACGAAATGACGAATGAACGATCTGAGGGTCATTCTTGAGCTTCCACCTGGATGCACGACCACTGGACAGCACAGACGGACGACTTGAGGTGGACGGCGGTGGTACGGCAGCCAGACGCGGCAGCGTCGACGGCGCGCGGTGATGGCAAGGCGGCGGTTCGGCGACGGTACGGCGCAGCCAAGGGGAATTCTAGAGAGAGAAAGGATTGTTCTTCCAGAAAATGAAGCGGCGGGGGAGCTATTTATAGAAAACGAAGATAGCGGCGAGTCAGCGCCACGCATCGACACGTGTATGCCACGTGTCGTGCTGCCACGTGGCATGCATGCATGCTTCCACGTGGCACGCATGCAGGTTGCCACGTGACGCCCATGCAAGCTTCCACGTGGTGCCCATGCGTGCTGCCACGTGCAGTCATTTGTCCAATTCTGCCCCCGGTTGTCTCAATTTGGCACATATTTGACTCGATAGAACCCTAATTAAATGTATAGTGTCCCTTTAAAATATTACCGGGCTAATAATAATCTCTCTAATCTGGACCCGTTAATACTAATTCACCTTTTAATCAAGCAGGTGAAATTTTGGGTTATCACAGCGTAGCAGTTAATCCTCTGATGGAGCAATGCCCAGGAATTAAAATGGGAAAAACGATGGTATCCAACAGCACTTTATATGCATAAGTAGGAAATAAAATAAAAATTTCGACCTGTCCGATCCGATCCTGGGCCCCTGGAACGGGACCGCCCGGCCACCGGTTCCAATTTTAAGAACCGCAAACCGAACCACCGCCCTCTAGAACTGGACCACTAGTCCCAGTCCGATCCGGGCGGTCCCAGTCCGGTCGGTCCGATTTGCTCACCCCTAATTAAAACCCTGATTTTCAACTGTGCATTCCGATTGTCATCACTGAAAGTCGATTATGAGCTATATGAGTTTAACGGGAAAATTATCGAAAAAGTTAAAACCTTATGTAATTGTGTCAATTCAGTCCTAAATCTTTTGCATTTGTGTTAATTCAGTTCTGTTGATCAGCCAACGTGGACAAATTTTTAATAATACTTTAATATTTTTTTTCATTTTATTCTTTTCTTCCTTCTTTTCTGTTTTTGTAACCCACTGTGGCCAGCATCGCCGAAGCTCGCCGGCCGCAAGCGAAGGCAGCCATGGCCTTACCAGCCGCAGGCGAGGCTGCCTTCACCTACGTCAAGCGAGGCTGCCCTTGCCTAGTGTCAACGAGATGCGGGTCGCCGGAGCTGGCTGGCCAGTGGGAAGAAAATAACAAACAGCGCCTTCCGAACAAGATGACCGAATAAACACAAATGCAAAAGGTTTAGCACTTAATTAGCAAAAAAAAAAAAAAAATTGGTTTAGGACTAAAATGGCACAATAGCATAGGTTTAGAACTTTTTTGGTAATTTTTCATGAGTTTAACATAACGACGGATATTGGATTTTATTCAAAAAGAGTTCAAGGGCTTGTTGGTCCAAAGTAATGATAATTCATGGATCGATTTGAAATCTCAACAATAAATAATTTATAGATTCGAGGTGGCATTACTCGTTTTCCATAGCTTTTTATAGCCGAGAAAGAGGGAAAACTCCAGATACAAACCTCATCGTTTGCTCCAATGAAATGTCTAAATTTACAAAGTATCTTAGTTTCGTAGGAGATTTGAGGAAAGGCAACTTAGGTACAAGTATGCGTGTGTTTCTGCTTCTCATTGTGCATCAGGAATTTGGCCGTCAAGGTTGTTATTGTTGAACAGAATCCTGGGCTTTCCCATGCTGAAATTGAGCACTCTGGCGTTCATGTTGTACTTGATCTCCCCGTCGTACAACAGCTTCCGTATGTAGTGCTCTATGTCTGACCCGATCAGCCGAAGCGTGTACTCCGTCAGCGGTGCGCCCTGGCCTCGGCAATCCCAGCAATTTCATCAGTTCACAATTCACCGAAAGTGCTTACCGGATTGTAATGTCGCGTGATGTACTAAGTACTAGTAGTAGTCTAGTATATGCCAGCCACCACACGACACGAACTCGACCATCCTTTACTCTCCCGTAAAACCATGAAAAATTAGATTATAAACGACAGGTCCTAGCGGTTTTGTAAGCAATACAACAAACTGCAAAACGATGCACGCAAGGAAAGAACCCAGATATGCTTTCTAAATACCATTTCATGTGAATTTGCACAACGATGATGATGAGAAAATTCAAGAAAGCAGGCAAAAGCAATGCTTCGTTCATCGAAAAGGGGGTACGATACCTCGTAGTGATCAACAAGCTCCTGGAAGTAGGCGTAGACCATGTTGCAGGTCTCCGGGGTCCACACGAACTCATTGGTCGGGTCTAGGATGAGGGTGAGCTTGTCCATCTGGCTCTGGTCGAACTCGCAGGTGACCGGGTCGATGTACGCGGCGTAAATCCGCACGTGCCGCGTCGTGCTGCTCAGCCACTGCCCCCCGTATTCGCGGCTCATGTTCTTGCTCTTGACGTTCACTTGCGGCTCGACCGGCCTCAGCCTCGTCCCTCCCGGCTGCTTCGCCTTCTCTTGTCCCGGGGCGGCTGCTTCTTGCGCGGTCGTGTCTTCTTGTTCTTGGACTTGTGCTTGCTGTTGAGCTGAAATGGTGGATGGACTGCTGTTGCTTTTGCTGAATTTATTGCTTTTTCCGAGCCAGCCTAACATGGAGAATTTTGTAGATGCCATGTAAGAGGATGATGCTGCCATTCTTCGAATTGTTGCTCTTCAAGGAACAGTATTTCTGGGTACCTGAGTTTTCTATTTTATTTTATTTTTCTCTCTCTCTTTTGGCAGTAAGTTTTACTGTATTTTGCAAGAAAAATAGGATTGTGGGAGTGATTGGAGGTATTGTAATTGGCAAGGCAGAAGGAGAATTGGTGATCCATTGATTTTGTGGATAAGGTTTCTCGCAATTGGCGGGGGGATGTGCATACTCTGTTTGTGGTGAAGACAATTTTAAGGGGAAAAACAGAAAAAAATAATAATAATAACAATAATAATAATAATAAAGGAAAACACTTTTCTCATTAGAGAAAATAGAAGGAGAAAGAAAAAAGGAACACTTGAGCGACCACTGTGTTGCAGTAAAATGCCCTTTTTGATATTTTGACAGTAAGTATGCGAAGCTTACCTTCTCCATAGGTGAATTGTATTTTCTGTCTGAATTTATTCGGCCTTACCAGAGAATATAGTCCGAAATAAATCGAACTAATGTTATTCATTGATGGTAGGAACGAATACGCTGTGAGCATTAACTTCTTTTTATTCTCTGCGCCGTTGATTTTGCATCAAAAACATACTTCAGAAGCAGTTTTACTGAAATCATCACAAAGTACCATTTCCCCGTGAAACATTTGCCATGAGGGAAATTCCATGATTCTAACAACCGGATGGTGGTCGTGGTTGGTAAATAACGGGGTAATCTCCTAGTTCTCATGGTAGTTCTCTATAATTTACAAGCAGCATGCAAAATTACTGCGAAGATCAAGAGAAATCTCAATATGAGCGAATTACCAACAGCAGAAACCATCTACTAGCTCAACGCTACCAAGCAATCTAGCTGCGCAACCTCATTATTGCCGCTTCCAAGCTAATAATAATCACATTAACGGCTTCGACGTATGACCGACCGACATATTAAAACGACAAAAACCCAACAACAGAACAAAAATTCAATTGCAGATTCCTAGACTCTTACAATCGAAGGCACGGTCGACACGAAGAATTGAGCAAAGTTGAAACCTCTTCTTACATGGCACTAGAAAGAATGCCGTTTTCATCCGACTTTAGTGGAAGATGGTGGTTACGGGATACTCCAAGATAATCCTCCTTCCACTCGCCACAGTATATATGAACACTTTTTTTGCCATTTGAACGAGTCATAATGGATCAACACAATCCCAATCCGCACATCATCTAGTCTCATAAATTAAGACACGATACAATACACCGATTCCCATTCCAACAAGACGTCTGAACATGGAAATCAAATTCTCCACGTTCAGCCACTCGTGAGAGCAAAAAGCTTTCGTATCGTCACATCTTTGTTCCTTCGTTTCTAAACAGACTCTACATTTCCTCTTCAGCCAAAAGTAAGAACCACAATCGGAATTTCATCTTTGTTTCAGGATAACAACAAATTAGAGGATGGGCTTGAGATACTACCTTATGGTGCAGATGTACCGTTGCATAATCTTTTGCAGTCCAGAAACTCCAGCACTATATTCCTGTCAAGTAATCCCTATTTAACCCTCTACAAAGCTGAACCAAGACCACACGATGACAAAATAGGGAAATTTCACCTAGGCTTTATGGAGTCTTATTGCCAGCCTTGACATGGCATCGTAAATTCCATTCTAAAGATATTCGAGATGGCATCTTACCGAGTGTTCAAATCGTTAATTTGGTCCCAGAAACAAGCCATTCAGCAAGCTTGACTTTCAGACTAAGTTCCACCTCTATGCAAATAACCATGTACTATGAGTAAGAGAAGAAATTCGGTAAATGGGCACCAAGGGGGGTAGCATCTCTTCTACGAAATTAGCCCGAGACATTGAGTCCATGCAAAAGAATATCATTCACTCATGCATTGTAAAATCGAGGAACAATCAAAAGCAAAGAGGCCCAGCAAATCATTAACCCCCCCCCCCCCCCCCCCCCCCCTCAAAGAAAAAACAGAAAAACAAAAACAAAAAGCCACGCCCACAAACACGCACAGACACTCCTCCCTTGTGCGAGGAGCACCAAAAAATATATTTCGAACTCCACTTTTCCAGACTGAGCTGGCGTTCACAATATTCAAAAAGCAGAAGCATGTCTGACGATCATATTGTCACTTTTATTTTGAAAAGAAGACCAACCGAATCGGAAATAATATCAGCAACACGAGTATGATCCTAGTATAGCCTAATGCAAAGAGGACTGAAGTTACAGTTGGCCGTGATTGTAATGCCCCCCAGCGTCATAATACCTCTACAAATCATGATTAATTAAAAAGAAACTGCAAATACACATAGGAATGCATTTAATACCTCCAAGTTGGATACCAATTAGATCTAAAATATGCAATTATCTTTTAATAACATTACTCCCTCCAGCATCACTAGATTAATCTTGTCCTTATGACCAGGGCAATTCAAACTCTTGAGCAGTCCAACTAATCTCGAAGTCACCAACGTCCCTCACACTGCAATTACAGGGTGGGTCTGACCCTATAAGGTGGCTCCGCTGATCAGGCATGGATTTAATTCAAGAAACCAGACCTTCCAAATCAATGAGTAGATCAAACATTGCTATTCAGGCTAAACCCTTGAGATTGATCAGCCTTAAACCAGAAATTAGTAGCAAGGATATACCACAACGAAGGGCGTGCACTTGCTATATGAAAACAAAATTGTGGCTGGCGAAGTGGACTCAACTACTACATCAACAGAGAAGTAAAAAAAGTCTTTCAGAAAATTCACAAGACATTGCTTCCATACACAATATTTTATGCAGAAGGGTAGGTTATGAGTGCCATGGCACCACAACCTTTCTTCCAATTCTTTTCATCTAACGGGTATGAAATGCTGTACTGCATAGACCGGCT
Source organism: Lenwebbia sp. NSW1173648 (assembly GCA_029784005.1). Classification (NCBI taxonomy): domain Eukaryota; kingdom Viridiplantae; phylum Streptophyta; class Magnoliopsida; order Myrtales; family Myrtaceae; genus Lenwebbia; species Lenwebbia sp. NSW1173648. The sequence continues at coordinate 22,322,519 of JARCGZ010000009.1, read as the reverse complement.
GCTAACATATTTGATGTTTAAGAAAGAGAGAAAAGAAAAAATAAATTATTAAACAACTATTTGGTAATAAGGATATAAAGCCATTAAAGTAAACATAATTCACCAAAAATGAACCTACATGGGACATAAAACCAAAAGAAAATATCTAATATCCTTCATCTGAATCCTTCGAACCAGCTTGCCTATTCAACTCGGTGAAAGAGCAAGAAGAATTATCACCAATTTCCATGAGTGCATAGATGTATTCAATGTTTTTCTATTTTATGTATTAGTAATTGTTCCAGAGGCGACGATGGATATAGATCAAGTTAAAGGGTACACGGGTTGGTACAAGCTAGGAAGGATTCACAATGTGGAACCTACCCTATCCTTCCATTGAGTTGGAACCCGGAACCTTGTTCCCTCTAGTATTCATGTGAACCTACCATGCCATGTCAATTCCGCAGGTTTTCTTACACCTTCCATAGAAGTATTCCCTAGTTAGAAATCATAATTTAAGAAAAATCGATCGGGAAAGTGAAATGCTCGAGAGATGTGATATGAGCAATAACTTTCCCAAAATCATCAATAGGTCATAGAGGTAATCTTACAGCAAACACATGACAATCATCACATGAACAAGAATGTGTAAGCCATTCACGAGGCTCCTGATTTTCACTGTACAAGAATCATAATGAACTTACCTTCTTTGCTGCAGAACAAGCCACATATCCAAGAAGAAATCGTGACACTCAACTGATGAAGGGGCTGTAAACTCTAAAAACTGAATCAGATTTTCATTTAGTGAAATCCACAAGTAAAAGAATTGAGATACATCAAAGTATACAAAAAAATGAAAAATAAGAGCTTTAGGTATTTCCAATAAATCGATAGTGATTTTGGTGCCGCAGATGCTAGCGATAATTGCCGTCATCCCTCCGCACTTTACAATTTAAATCATCCGAAAGGTCCCAATTCTTCTGCCCGTTCACACCATTTCCTAAACCTATGCTGCACATTGCACTTTTTGAGTTGTTTACAGAGTATCCCCAGCAGTTTCTTTTCCGAAGCCAAGGGGGAACTTTAGTATTGCTCCATTTCTGTTGCCTGAAGTACCTCCTACTCAAATCCTGAGAGGAAATCTTCACCCGCTTAAACATTTGCTGGCTATTGGCACATGTAACCTCTGAATCTACTAGGTTAGAGGTGCTTGTCCCAGTGCTGCTTTCATCAATGAAACTGGCTTGACTGCACTCATCCACCTGTGCTGTGTCAGCAGAGTGGCCAGTGTTCTGAGAATCAACATTTTGTGCAGGTGACTGACGCTTCCGTTCTCGAGGAAGTTGGGGCAATGGAGGAAAAGGATGAAAGGGAATGCCAGGAGCAACAATCCAGCTCTCCATACTTTCAGCCTGGGGTTTACCCAAATGCTGCAGAAAATATAAGGGAATTCCATATGAGACAGGCAAACGGGAAACAAACTTCCCCTGTGGATTCCCTGCGACCACATTGAAAGGGAAGTCCGAGTGGTAGACATTCTCATGAGAGACATCCATCCCCATTGAAGCATTAGAAGACAATCTAGATGTGTCAGGGGGAGATGAAAATCCTGGAGGAACATCTTCACAGCTGTTCCGATGCCTTCCATCAGCCACAACAGTTTCCTCAAGAGAAGACTCAAGGCTGACAGACCCAGGACAATCTCTTTTTTCTTCAGACACTTGTTCCTCATGCTGTGAGAACCTTGGATGTTTAATTGGCTCCGCATCCTGATCCCATCTGCTCTTGCGCTTGCGGATTCTTTTACCATTAACCGAGCTGTCTTCAGCACATGATGCTCTGCCACTATCCTGACTAACAGTGGCAGCCATAGCTGTTGCAAGCATTGGTTGCCTGAAGGAATCAATTGCTTCTGTAGGTCTTCCGCCCTGATCGCGCCAGTCATTATGTAATGCCGAAGCCCTGTCAGCAAAGCCAAATTTCCTGATAGGTTTGGGAATCCATTTATCCCTGAAATTTCTTGCAATTTGATGAACCTACATAAAAAGGGGAAAAATTAAGACAATTTTCCCATGTAGAAATTTAGTGCAACATTTTAGATAGCAGGAAGTGAGCAGTAAGAGATCCAATAAGAGCTCCTTACCAGCAGAACAATAAGGAACTATGCGAAATAACTAATTCATTTGCAGTTCATGGAAAGGAAACATTATAAAGTATACCTGCTTGTCATCATGTTCCGTCAGTGATAAAATAGACTCCCTAAAGCTGCAGTAAAAGATAAGCATGCATACTTTCAGTATCATACAAGATAAGGAAAATAACAACAAAGAAATCATAATGAAAAGAACTCTTTATAAATATAATAGACAACAAGTCGTTCTGGTCTTGCCACGAAGAAACCTGTGAGTATACAAAACAGCTAGAAACAAGACAAACAGCTTCAAAACAGACTTATGAGGGGTTTGGCAAACTGAGTGGGCACGAGGCATTTGTTGAGCTTTACTAATTTAGATTTTTATGTTGTCAAGACATAAAAGATGAGCAAAATGCAGAAATTCTAAGCATCACAAGACAATGAATAAAGTTAGATGCATCAAACCTCTCCATTCCAGGACAAGGAGGGCCACTAGCAATGTGCTCCAATGTAAGGACCTCCCTCACTGCTAAATACTCCAGAACCTGCAAAGATCATTTGAAAGCTCGCTCAGCAATCCTTGTCTGTTTTCTTTCAATGGAAAAAAGGAAAGATAAAATGCACATAGAAACTTATTGTCTAATAGTTTTCATCTAATTAATTGTAAACTTCCTACACTTCACTAAACCAGGGATTCCATCTTTGTGGTTGAAAAATTTACACCTCAACTTAAGTTCTTTTAAGAACGAATTTTGGATGTGTCTTGAATACCAGGAAAGATAGGATTGAAATGGACATATCCAAGGAAAAGTTGAAATAGGCCCAATTGAGGATAAAATAACAGTAAAATGGTATATAGACAGGTGAAACAGTGACTTTCGGATGCTCCCGTGAATTCATCAGGTATCAGATCAATCAAACAATATAATAACTCAAAAATACAGAGATTATTGGTGTGAGCACCTTGAGAAGCTTTCGAAGTATAGGGATCTTTTTAAAATCCCCCCTGTATTGTTTCATGATGTTGTGAAGCATCTGCAAACCTGAAACGACAAATAAAGATTTTTTTAAAGACATAAGCAAGGGTGACGCAGTCTATAGCTAATTCTCTGACTCAATTAGGACATTATGCACCATGCATACACAGCCAAATTGCACTTGCTATACAGAAACCAGTCTGAAATATACGCGTGGGGGAGCGTGCAGAGTCCTCATTACCCAGTAACATCTATAAATGCTTCAAATATGCAACAAAAAGAAAGAGAACAAGTACCATTTTTGCTTATAATATCAACTAGTACAACTCGGGATCTAGTTTTCAGAAGTGCATCAAGGATCATTGAAAGATCTCGGTTGCTGAAAAAGGGAAGTGTAAATAATAGTCAATAACTCCTCAGAAAAATGATAAAACAAGAAAAGAATATACCAATACCAAAAAATCACAGAAAAAAAAGCACACCTCTGGATCGCTTCGTTGCCTCTATCACCTGAAGCTGCAGTGAGAAATAGGAGCTTCAAGTAACCTTTAGGAGCATCCTGTTATAACAAGGAAACAAAGCCAAATCCAAAATTGTGCTTAGCAACAGCTTATATGATAAGAAGAGAAAATTATCAATAGCTGAAATTAAAACAGCATTCCCACACAAAAAATCACATACATAACTCCATATGAGCAGAAATGACAATACCACATCTAGAAGGCATAAAGTGCCTGCAGGTGACTATCAAAACCAACAATGGTGGAAGGTTCTAGGATGGAAATTCATCAGAACATTCAGAAATGGTCTTAAGTACTAATTCAGTAGGCTATGGTGCGTGGCACTTGCAGCAAGTATATACATTTAAAGCTAATACATATCGAAATTAGTTAAGCTAATAAAAGATCACAAATTTAAAGCTAATATTTTCATTTAAAATCCCGTGAATTTTTCTGGTTTTTTTTATTATTCTCTTCTGGCAAGATAATTTATGAATACTTTTAGAAAGTTCAAACAAATAGGCTCTAAAGCTACTTGGTACTCACTTTTCTTTTGCTTATCCCACCATCAGCATCCAACAACTCATTAAGTTTCTCTTCGACTGCAAACAACAAAAGCAGATAATGTTAGATACCTCCACCCATGAATAAGCTTTGACATGAGTGGCAAATTACAAATTCTCCGACCTCCTTCAAAGCGGCCACCAGGAGATCCTTCAACTGCTTTTCTGGGTTTGCTGAAAACCATCTGGGACTTGTGGGCCATCCCCTGAACTTTGTCCATCTTAATTGAACTACCGCTGTCTTTACTTTTCTTGATAGAGCCTGATGTTCTAGATTGTTTCACAAGAGTATGTAACCTCTTATCAATTGTATCTGACTTCTTTGTCCTGCTGCTGTTTGCATCATCATGATGTAATTTGCTAAGTGGCTTACTTGGAGAAGAGGCTTCAGATTTCTCACTAGCATTCCAAACCTCCTCGGCGACAATTTCTTGCTGAGTTGTGGACACAGATATACTTGCATCATCCACAGATATACTTGCATCATCATTTATTTGTGGAATGATATCAACAGGTAGATCGGAAGAAGGGACTTTTGTGTTTGGATCCCCATTATCTACTGATGTTCGTGACTTTCCTATATCAGCAGCAGACTCATTCATTGAGCTCTCATATCCTGAGGTGATTTTCCTGCCCAATTGATTCAATGGATGGACCATGCCACCATCCTCACGAAGCATAATGGGTTCTGGAAATTCATCATCTGAATCACCTTGAACGATTACTTCAGTATTAAGTGGATCGCCACCTATGTAACCTCGACATTGTGGTGAACCACAAACGCATTTTTTAGCTGCAGCACCAAACACCCTTACATAGTTGTAATCAAATGTAACCTCTTCACCCTGCAAAACGGTAAAAACAATGAATTGATAGGTATTGTTGTTGCATAAGTAACAACATCCAGCTAGAAGACAGAGTTAACGTAGATAAGCAACACCTTTTTTTTCCTCTTATCGGTGAAAAAAGAAAAGCAACACTTGCATTTCTATCCTCTTTGACCTTTCTATTCCAGTTCCCTTCAATAGCCTCACACTTATTTTCATTTCTTTGCTTCCTAGCCAACTTTAGAAAAATGGGATCCACAGTGATGAAATCAAAAGTGACTTAACAGCTGAAGTTGATTGACAAAGTTCTACTTGCAGAATGGTTCTTGTTGAAGTTATTGTCCCACATCGCTTGACAACGGGTCATATATGCATTTTATATTCATGTGGTCTCCCTCCACCTATCAGCTTAAACTTTTGGATTGGACTTTCTAACATGGTATTAGAGCCAGTGTTGTCCCTTTAGCGAATGTGCGTCCACCCTCCATTAGTCAAATTTTACGTGCCGCTCGTAATCCGGCTTGCACGTGAGAGGGGGTGTTGAAGTTATTGTCCCACATCGCTTGACAACAGGTCCTATATGCTCTTTATATTCATGTGGTCACCCTCCACCTATCAGCTTAAGCTTTTGGGTTGGATTTTCTAACAGTTCTCAAAGGCATTGCACTACATTAAGCATTGAGATTTTGTTATTCAGCATTAATGAGAATCTAAAAACTGTCATTATTTAACTGATTTTTGAAAAAAAATTGTAAAGAATAAATGCGTTGATACATCATTGTATAACCAATTATCCCTAGTAGGAACTCAACAGCATTCAAAAACGTCCGCCACTTGCAAATTACACAGGTGGACATACATAAAAACCAGCAAGTCAAACACAATAATTGTGCTCTCATGAAATTTTTAGTAGTAAAAGCAACAATATAAGAAACACTTCTTACCTTCTTAATATCCCTTACAGCAAACAATCCAATGCAAATTTCTCCATTCACCATCCACTGTTTCAAAAGATTTACAAGTCAACACTGGATTCATAAAGACAATTCATGGACAGAGCTTAATCCAGTGAAAACGAGACTATTATGCAAATAAAGAATGCAAAACCCAACAATAGCAGTAACTCTCGGCAGAAAATAACACGAAATAATAGAGAAGTTGCCCAAAAGCAAGCTTTGACAGAAAGAAACAAAGCAATCCAGGAGCATGAGGCCAACTCAGCAAATTGATTCTAGCCCTTTCCGGGACAGAAAGCAGATACTGCTCAACATCACCCAAACAATAATTAATTTCTTATAGCCTAGTATCTTTCTGAATTTTTCTAAAACTTTTCACCCAACCGTCCTGACCACCCAAAAGTTATACTTTTAGGCTAACTTTATAGTGAACTCATGTTAGCAGCGCCATTGGCGAACCACCTCCAGAATCACAAGCTGTCGCTCGAAAATCAGTTTCCAATTTGAGAAAAGGAAGGAAAAAAGAAAGTTCAACAAGTGACTGAAAACCAATAATAGTAGCCAATAAGCTATTCGTGAGAATTCAGAAAGAGGAACACTTAACTACCCATAAGGAAGAAGATGCACAATATGAACAGGTCGAATGGCTATAAGCTATGATTATGACATCAAACTTTGATTAAATTTCAAGTCATCTGAGTGAGGTCAACATATCAGAGTAGTCGTCATTATTAAGAACTTTTTTCTGCCACAAAGAAACTAAACCTATCTCATAAACATGTCATCTCGGAAAGGTGAGACATCAGAGAGGGTTTCTTCTCTTTGCTAAACGGCCGTCATAAGAAAGTTTAGTTGGAGGTTACAAAAACCTCCAAAAGAGGCCGAAGTCCCCGTAAATAAAAAGCCCTTCATAAATGTGCAGATCAATATTCTAACAACTCCAGGTACTTGGACAAGAGAAATATACTTGCGGTTACACTCGCTGAAATTGATGGACTTGCACTTCTAACCGTGTTTCATATGACTGAGAAAAATAAATGAGGGACAGAGACGAGGGGTGTGTTTTATTGTGGGAGGTGGGTGGTAGGGGAAAGAGAAGGCAGATAGATCTTTTAAATAATTTGTGACACAGATTTAAAAAAATATGCATGGCCAAGACAATGTTTAGAGATTAGCAAGTACAGGAGAGGCACTTAAGGTGGATTGACAGGTCACCTTCTCTGTTCGGCAATTGGGATCACAGCTGTGGTTGATGAACCGCCCCAAGTTTCCTTTGGCACACGCATCGATAACCTGAAAGGGTGGAAAGGAGTCATGGATTGAAAGAGAATGTCAGGAAAGGTAGACAGAAAGGCAAAGCATGAAGTAACCTTAAAGATGTAACTGCGAAAAAAGATAGCCCAATCATTACTGAAGACATCTTGCTTTGAAGTAAAAAGTTACAGGACTGATTCCACTCAACATAGAAAGAAACACAAACACCCAATCTTCGCGAGTGCGTAAAGAAACAGAACTTCAAAGTCAATGAAAAGTTCACCAAGTTAAAGAAACACATCAATCTCTACAAGGGTTCCATCACAGAGAAGCCCAAATATGAAGCAGGAACCATTTTAAATTCTGAATGGGATTCTCATTCTAAAGTTTGTAACAGCGGTGGAACCGAAAACAACTCATGCTCATCTTTGTGATTTTAAAGTTCAAGTGAGGAAAAACAAGATGAAAAGATCAACTTGATGTATCCAGAGGATAAAATACTTCCAAGAATAATGCAAAGCTATAAAAGTCCAAGAAAATATCTTGGAAATTAATTTGATCCATCTCATTCCAGTGGAAATGTAGTTGAGACTTTTTTTGGTGTGAGTGGACCAGCAGAAAAAGGTCTAATAAATAAGGCACAAGGGGAAGCCTCCCCTGTGCAGGGAGAAACTTAAGCAGTGAGCGAACGGTTTCTGTTTCTATTAATGCAAACAAGCACATATACTCCATTCTCAGAACAGTTAATATCATCGAAGATACTTCAGTCGCATTTTCTGAACACTGTTTACAGCCAATTAATTAAGGTAGTTTTCTTGATATCTAGACTCAAGATTTGAGAAACATCCACCAAAATAGGGAAGATATTAGATTTCACTTTTCAAGAGCAATAAACAACTTGAGAGCCATTTCCTTACCAAAAAAAAAACAACTTGAGAGCCATAATCCTATTCAATCAATTTATGCCACCTGGCCTTAAAAAAGAGAGCAGCCCCCCAATGCACAATCTATCCAATTATAGATAAAATCATTAAGACTTCAAAATTCGTACTATTAAGAACAACCTAGTGCTATTTTGTAATGGGTATCATTACTATTCTACAGTCAAAATGGGATAGATGCATACCTCGCTACCATTCAGTGTCATAAAATAGAAATGCTTATGACCCTGGGAAGCATAATCCCTCTGTCGTGCCTTATATGCAGGCATATCAAGCACCTGGATGTATCGCAAATAGAAAAGTCAGTAACAGATGGATTGCAGGTGCAACAGACCTGACAAAAGAACCAAAAACCTCATGCTCATACTGAAAGCAATAAAGCATTAACCAAGAACTTTTTATTCTTGTAAGGATAAAGTTAGAACATAGTAACAAGTATGCCAAAACAAAAAAGCAAAATAGAAAAGATCAAGGCACAAGTCAAACATCATTCGGCCAAAAGATACAACAATGGCCAACCACCATTTCCTTTTCTAGGATCACATGTCTACATAAGGCATAAAAAGTTCTTCCAATCAAATTTTGCAAAATAAAGTCAACAGGATCACCTCAATTACCAGCATGAGTTAAACTCCCAAAGATATTTTCCCCTAATAGAATGCATAAGTAGGCAAATTCAATTTATTCAAAAAATCTTACTGGCAGACAGTCAAAAATAAAGTCTCGCGAATACAAGCCTAATAAATCAGGCAGCAGAACAAACATAAAACTCATGTGCATTACCAACTCCAACATTACCTCTCCTACATATTCAATTATAAATCCCCCCTTGGATACATCCTCTAGCACCTGCAGCCCATAACCCTTCTTTCCGCATCGAAGCCATTGCATTTTGGCATACTTGCGTTTCTGGAACTGTGGATGAATCCATAATTTCAGATATAAGTCTGAAAACAAATAATAGCAAGATGCACTGTCCCTTCCTCGGCAAAGTACAGTACCTGTTGATTTGAACAGAGGTCCCCACAAGGGCAGGTACCTTGAACACATTCAATGTTCAGCATTCGATTCAGGCATTCGTCTCCACATCCCAACTTGCCATTGGAAGGTGGTTTGCAATGGCAAACCATTATCTGGAAACAACCACAACAACGACAACAAATCAAGATGACATGAATGACCACAAACTTCTTGTGCCTCGTAGCAGAAAGAATATAAAGCTGAGCACTATAATACTACATAGAAACAATCAAAACCAGGCAAGTGGCCAAGAGAGAGATTTAATCAGCCAAATCTTCCCTCCGGGACTGAATTCAGAGTATTTAATCAAGTATGAAGAGAAACAAATGCTACACATGATAGAGGCAAACGGCAAAATTGATCAGAAGCAGTAGCCAGGATTGGCAATCAGAACCACCGGTTAAAATCCTAACAGCCCTGACATGTAAGATTTTCAAAAAGGTTCAGGATACAAGACATCAATCATGAAGGCGCAGCTAGCACAATGCTAAAACCAGGCCAATTATATATCAATTCAAGCAACCAAGTTCACACTCAAATGACAAGAATCAGATGTTGACCTCATCAATTGTTTGAGTTCTCCTACTCCGGTGCAGAAAGTTATTTGATTCTATCCGAACAAAAGACGACTTCTGGGGGACTGCAATGAAGATACATAGAGTCAAGTACAGTAAAAGAATCAGAAAGCAAAAAACCACCTCAATTTAAAGTGAAAATGCAACCACATGCCCTACACAGACAAACCTATAATCAACTCAAACTAGGACTGCCCCCACCTTAGAAAAGCCCCGCCTCTTCCGTAAATTTCAGATGCATCACATACATTGTTTTTGTTGATAATGTACCGTTGACCACATAGAAAACTCCAAAGCAATAAACCATGCAGATTAATTAGCTTGCAAGTTTATTTTCTCTCACAAACTCTGATTTGTCAGATTGTCAGTACAATAATTGTGTCTATTATTCAACAAGCGGCCTTTCTAAGCTCATTTGTAATTTTATAAAATCACTATCATCAGGGGGAAAGGAAAAGCTTTGCAAGCCTGATTTAACGACTTCGGGATTCCACTAAGATGAAGAAGAAGCTAAAAGAGAAAATGCAAACCAATCCAGTAAAATTATCGTATATATCCAGCAATGACATTAAGAAAACCTGTCAAGCGGTTCAAACCCAATTCCTTATAATTGGGACAAACAGTGCCCTCGTCTTCTTCACCAGAAGCATCTGATATGTCCAACTCAGCATTTATATCTGCATTTGACTTCTCTTGAGCGATTGAACAATCAGCGAAAGATACGTCCATGTTGTCTTTACAGGTCCTACAAAAAGAATCAGTGAAAGCTACTAAGCAATGACATAGAAACCATAGTAGTTTACCAAGACAAATCAGGCAGAACATTCTGCTGCTTTTCCTGAATCAAGAGAAATCTTGTCAACGTAGACATTTAGATACATATGTTCCTTGCGAGAAGCAAATAATTATCCTGTGGTAATTTCAACTCACAACGTATCATGAAATTAGACCTTATAAGGCCAAAAAATGAAGCAAACATAAAGTTCTTCGAAGGCACCAATTTATCACAAAAAAAGGAGCAGCAATCTCACAACCACTAAATGGAGGTGGTGTTACCTCCATGTCCTAGAAAAAACAACTAATAGCAATGTAACTTAATTTCTATTGAGTTTATCTTCAGCTTCAAAAGTAAAATATATGTTAGTAGGCCTGTACAGCTGTCACAAATATGACAAGAACCAACACAGAGCCAATAATTATAAAACTCAATCCTTTTCGCTCGATGCATTTCGAAAGGTGACGCGTATTTATAGGCTGATTGTTGCTCCCTAAAATTAGACCATGCGATGCTAGAAAATTTTGCAAAATCTGAAGTTCACACAATTCTAGAGCCAGACTATCGTCAATATGATGAATAAAAGAAAGAACTATAGTGTACCAATTGCTATTTGTATCTTCAATAGAATCTGCAAGTGCAGCTGGTATCCTTCTCCATTTGTAGCAATCATCACAACGAACCCAAGCATTAGGCAACGGTACATGTTGCTCCCCTGGATCTCCTGACATTGTCCCTGATCCAGGGATACTTATTGGGACCCATCCAGCTTCAGAATTAGAGTCGATTTTGTTACCCTGGTCACCGGCTATATCACAGTCTACAATGCCAATTTAACAGAATCAGAAACTCAAATCTCTTGAGTAGACTACTCTATCTACCAAGGCTACCGAAAGAGTGACATTCAACATTACAAAAATGCTATATTTTCTTCTCATCAGCACAATCGTAGGACGAAAGAAACAACTATTACAAGCTAAATACCTGCTTCCGTGGGACTTTTCACTTGAGACAGGGCGTGATTATCAATGTCTTCGACCTTTACCTTGTTCTTTCCCAAGGGGCTTAGCCGGTTTTCCTTCCTGCTCTTGGTAGTATTGGAGCTTTTAGAGCCCCGCTTATAGACCCTGCTAGATTTTGCACTTTGAGAAAGTTTACGTCCCGAACTCTTGGTGGAGCAACTTATTCCACTAGTATTTTCAGATTCAGATAGTCCAAGACTCGCATCTATCTCAGGGAATGTCCTATCAGCATTATCCACTTCTCGGGAAGCTCTAGCCACTGCAAACCCAGCCTCTACTGGTGAACGTAACAATTCACTATGGCTAAAGCATTCAATTGAAGCATTGACCATGGTTGATACAGTAAAGTCCTCTTTAGATATATGGCAATCACTCAGATTCTGTCTGCCACCACGTTTCTTTGAAGATTTATCCTTGTGTGTATGTGTTGAACCAGACAAACCATCTTTCAAAGCATGATTAACTCGGCGAGGCACCTTAATTTTCTTTTTTCCTCTTTTGGAGCCATCAACATTTTCACAAATGGCAAATTCTTGAGCACAATGTAAAACAGCTTCATCAATGTCTTCCCTAAACCCTTCACAGTCTTGGGCTTCTGGAACTAAATTAATTACTTCTGAATCAGGTGAAGTTTCAGGATCCAAATAGCCACCATCAGCTGTTCCTCCTGCTGTTTCAATCTCCGCACAATCAGGAATCCCAAGACAATCTTCTCTAGCATTTCCAGTAGACTTTTTTATCAAACCGGTGTCTGAGTTTTCAGTTTCCAAACCTGAACTCAAGCGAGGATCAGCAGAAAGAAGTTTTTCCTTTGAACTGCTCTTGCCCAAACATCCCTCTACCCTCGATTTGTATTCACCATCATCGTCCATTTTGGGAACCTCAGCATAGGTTCCCTTGAATGATGCCGTTGCACCAGTATTGGCAACAATGCTGACAGGTGGGGCAGATTCAGCAACCTCTAGTACATTTGAACTACTTTGAATGGGTCCTTTGCCCAGTTTTACCTTCAACCTGATACGTGTGGATGAACCACAACGCGTTCCATTGGAAGAGTTTGGGTTCCTAACTTGCTGATCCTTCGTCTTTTTATCACTTTCTCCGCCAGTCCTAGCTTTACTTCGTCTTTGGCTTTTCACTTGCCTGAACCCCAGCCCATTCACCTGCTCAAACAGTTGTGAAACATTTTGAAGTGCACCCCAGGGGGAAGAACGGGCTGTTTTGGAGAGTGAGGTCCTCTTCTTTTTTGAAGCCTCACTAGCAAATTCTCCAGTTTCGAGAAGGCATACTACTTTGCTTGCATTCCTCGAGTTCCTCGCAGCCCTTTTTGCCTGAGTCTTCCTGCCTGATTTACTCATTCGGCTGCTCTTCTGGGAGGATGATGATACGATTTTGGGGCCTCTGGTCTCAGAGCTATGATCAGACTGAGTAGAACATTTTCCATCATCTGTGCCATCCTTAAAATGGTCAACCTTAGAGTTTGGAATTACAACACCAGCTGAAACCTCTGGCATATTTTTCAGCTTCAAAGAGCAATTTATGAATGTCGAAGATGGCAGACATGACTGCAGAAGATACGATTCAGCAACAGTGAGCTGAGAAGCAAATTCAGATGCTCCTTTCCCTGTACTGCTGCCAGCACTTTCGTCCAATTGTCCATCACATTCACGTGAAATTATAAGTTTCTCTTCTGTGAGCTCTGCATCATCTGCAGCAAAAGCAATGCCTGGATCAGGTATTTCAATGCCTGAAGAATAAAACGTTTCAAGATCGCCAATAACGTCCATATCCCTATCCTCAGTACTTCCCTCCCAAGGCAACAAAGTGTGCACAGGTTTTCCTTTCCCAGACGTCGCATAAACAGTTGAAGGGGAAATCTGATGGCCTATATTCACATCCATCTGACCCAAAAAATCAACTCTTTCTTCCCTATACTCCGAAACCACCTCCAGAGAAGGCCCGCAGGCATTTTTATCATCATTCTGCCTATTCTCTGCAAGAAAACTACTTGCAAAATCATCAGAACATGAGGGTTTCAACGTTTCATGGTAACTTTGCGAAGGCAATAGCTGGGTGCAGGTAGCGGCAGCAGTATCCCCTATTTCACTCGAGAGAGCAGCAGCATTACTGTTCACGCTTTGGCCATCCTTCAGGTCCAAATGATCCAATGAACCAGCCTCGTTTGCAGAAGGAATGACACCAGCTTCTGAACATGATGAGATTCTGCTAAGCGTATAATCCTCCACTATAGCTGAATCGCCATCGTTCTCAACCATTGAGACTGTTGACTTCTCTGATGGAGGGAAGGCACAAGCCTCATCAGGTGTCGTGGAATCATCCACGGTTCCAGTGACTTCTTCCGATGCTATTTTACAACCCACCGACGATACGTTTATGTCACAACTACTATCTTCTTTTCCCAGAATCATCGGGTCCGTACTGTCGTCAATACTCTGCTTCACTTCCCAAGACCCCTCGACTCTTTCATCAGGAAGACCGGCCACATTTTCACCATCCACCTCTCTATTCTCTACATACGAACAACCGGTCGTAGTAGCTTCATGAAACGAACCGACGCCACTTTCACCGCCCTGCAAAACCAACAAACCGCCACCTGGCTCGGGATCCCCGCCGGCCAAACCGTCGTCAACGCCACCCGCGTCCGTGTTCTTCCCCGCAATGAGACAATTGACTGAATCTGTACAATTATGTTTCGCCTCCTCCATTATACCACCATTCGAACCGCCCACGTGTGCCTCGTTCAACGTCATAAGCCAAGGCCTCGTCGAATCACCAATACCACCCCCGCCTCAAGCGCCGAGCCGCTGGAGACCGGACGTTCCAGATCGCGGGTCGCCGGCGATCTGGAACGCGAACTTAGGCGTTCCAGGCGACCGGCATAAACGAAGACTGTAAGGTGGAGGAAAAATTCAACAATCAATCACGGTACTGTTATGCTCGTCGTGAACGTCGAAAGGCACCCGGCATCTTCAATGGCCATCAAACGAGAGAGAGAGGAGAAGAAAGTCGCGCGCGTCTGCAAACCCTAGACCGCGAGAGAAATTTTTTATTTTTTCCTTTGGCAAACTAGAGCACGAGAATAGATTCAATAGAACGAGGAAGAAGGAAACGTGGGAATCAGCAATGTTGCCGATCTCGTATGGGCCTGGGCTTTTGAACTCTGGCCCACGAAAACAACGAAAAGAAGAACACTTTATGGGCTTACTGGGCCGATAATAAGCGATAAACGCCTGCTCGGATATAAGCCAGGGGTTAACCCGCTCGTTGGCCGCGGAAAAATAAAATAAAATTCTCGTCTATCTTAGGGGGGAGCATTAGCTCATGATATATCCGGAATCGGCAACCTGATCGAACCGGCCATAGAAACGGATTTTATTCTAGGTTCCCACGATTATCGATCCGATTCCTGATTGCAAATAAAGTGAAACTTGTATGGTTGCAAATAAAGCGAAACCTGTACTATGAGGTTCGATTCACGATTCCTAAATAAGAACCATACTGGAAACCAAAGAACTGGATCTAGAACTAGAAAACGGAAACCTTTTTATGTTGCGTGTTTTGAAATTTTTTATTGGGATATTTGTTGTTGCATTCACTTTCGTTTTGCTTGACTAAAAATGAAAAAAGAAAAGAAAAAGAATTTGACCTTAAAACCAATTGACATGGTAGGTTTCATGGTATACAGAGCACATTTCAGATTCAAAAAACCGGAGAATCTATCTCGACAAAGTAGGTTCCAAGCTGACCTTGGGATTGTTCGCCCTAGTATATTGCATCACTAATAAATTAGCGAAAGTGATTGATCGAAGGGGTTTTATTTCATAAATCAAAAGAGTTTAGGACTTAATTGCACAAAATAAAACTTAGAGAATTGAATAGGACGAATCAAGAAAGTTGTAATATTTGAGTGAGTAAAATAAAAATTTGAGGACCAAGACGCATGATTGCTGAAACTAAGGTTGCGTTGGTCAAGATAGGATACGTTTTATCATATTCCGTGTTTGGTAGCGGTCCAAGATAGGATAAAGGGCGATACACAGGATATAGCCTAGGTAAAATAATCCTAGGAGAGGGGGTAGGATAGACCTGGATAGGATTTCTCAAGAGAGTACATGCGAGAAGAATTAGGTTTTTCCCATAACCAATGCCTATTCTTCGCGCCGGACCACCTCTCTACCGCATTGGGCCACCTCTCCAACGACAGCGACAGTCTAGTGTGGCCACCTCTCCGACAGCACCAAGCTGGGGCCTCCAATCGCAAAGCCAAATATCTCCATGACCTTTTTCTTTAATCGATTATTTGGCGTGATATGAGATCATGTCCCTCATTCGTTAATCGCTTGAACATTTCTAACATTTGAAAGGGGTCTATACATATTATAAAGAACTCAAGGTTGATTATCGACTTTCAAGATAACTCTTTCGAACGACCTACGTTAGTGCATCTTCTGTCGGAAAAATATTGCGCACATGTTAACGTATCGGGGGAAATACATAACACTATTTGCATGTAATCAGAAAAATAATAACACGGAGAAGGCGATAACAATATTTAATACCGATCAAGCCAATATACAATCTTTACAAATAAAGATTACAAACAAATAAACTTGCTAAATTCTGTAAACTCAAAAAAAGAAATTGAACAAGAGGTGAGGTATGGCTAACCGAATCTCTTTAAGGCGATTAGCTCCTGCCAATGGTGCTAAGCAGCTTCACGAACTATCCCTCCCAAGATACAACACATCGAACCTGTTTGTATCAGCACTATACGAATAGGACTATGTCAAACACTTCTCGAAATCGACACACTTGGAGGACGACTATGAGAGAACTAGAGGAATGTGCTTCGAGTTGTGAGTTGTGATTTTGAATTACGGAAACACGTCTATTTATAGACTGAAAAAACGTCGGTTACGCCGGCATTAATCCACGTTGGTTACACCTACATAAGTGTACGTCGGTTACGCTCCCATTAAACCATGTTGGTTATGCAGACATAAATGCATGTCGGTTACGCGAACATAAATGCACGTCGATTACACTAACATAAGTTAAGCCATTAACCCATTAATTACAACAATCCCCACATGATCGCTCAATAGAACTAAGACTCGAGGAATTCCAAGTGTGCCTATGAAAATACACTACATCAAGATAGGTTGCTTTTACTTTGAACTTCTTTAGTGAAAGCCTATCGGACATACTTAACTAGTCGGTGAACTTAGTCTTGAACCGCCAATTGTTGGTGCAAGCCCAGACAATAGACCTCACACAGAGTATCTCCGAATTAAGATTGATTCTCGGTTGCGTTCATTCTTTAGGCCGTGTACCTCTCAGGATTCGTGCGTGCTTTAGAAAATCCAGCCTTTAAAGATTTTCATAGAGTCGGCCAGCTCTACGCATATAGGTGCATTCCTATTAAATGTATCCTACCATACCTTACTAGGATGTTAAAATCCAAGCTAAATGAATCATTAAACGCATAGCGTACCCTTAAAACGTTGTAGGAAGCACTGTTGCATCATAGGAATGGGAGACAGTGCTCACTCTAAAGTTTTCGAAATTTACGTTGTCCTATTGAACCTATTCCATGGGATCTCCAATCGCATAGGTTAGGTTTCCACCTCGGAAACTCTTTATTGGGTCAAGGTTTTTAACTCCATTCCCCCTCGATGAGCAGTTTACTTGTTCTCTCAACAAACATTTTGTTAGCGGATCCGCAATGTTTTCCTTTGACTTCACAAAGTCCAAAGAAATTATTTCACGTGAGAGCAACTACCTTATAGTATTATGTCTACGACGAATGTATCTAGACTTACCATTATATATCACATTATGTGCCCTTGCCATAACTGCTTGATTATCACAGTGCATGCATATTGCAGGCACAGGTTTTGTCCACAACAGAATATCCTCTAAAAACTGTCGAAACCACTCTGCTTCTTCAACACATTTATCCAAAGCAATAAACTTTGATTCCATTGTGGAGCGCGCTATTAGAGTTTGCTTCGAGGATTTCCATGATATCGCGGCACCTCCTAGCGTGAACACATATCCGCTAGTCGATTTCGATTCATTAGAATCCGAAATCCAATTGGCATCACTATAGTCTTCCAACATAGCTGGATATTGACCATATTGTAGAATGCAGTCTTTGGTATTTTTCAGATACCCTGATACTCTCAACAAAGCATTCCAATACTCGTGACCGAGATTGCTTGTATATCTGCTCAGTTTTCCTACTGAATATGCAATATCCGGTCTAGTGCAATTCATGATGTACATGAGACTGTCGACTACTTGAGAGTATTCCAACTGTCTAATACTACTTCCAGTATTCTTTCTTAAAGTTAGGTGCGGTAGAAAAGGATTATTCGCATCTTTAATGCCGAATCCTTCAAAGCCTCTCAATTACCTTTTCAATGTAATGAGATTGTGTTAAACCTAGGCCATCATAATTCCTTAGAATTTTGATGCCGAGTATAACATCTGCAACACCTAAGTCTTTCATCTTAACGTTCTTCTTGAGAACATTCTTAGTGATTTTGATAACCTCAGCGTTATCTCCAAGAATAAACAAGTCATCGATATATAGATAAATAAGTACACACCCAATGGACGCAGATTTGGTGTACACACATTTGTCACATTCATTGATTCTATACCCATTTTGGATCATCACATGGTCAAACTTTTCATGCCATTGTTTAGGAGCTTGTTTAAGTCTATACAATAATTTGACAAGTCTACACACTTTGTGTTCTTGTCCTTTGACCTTGAATCTGTCAGGTTGTTCCATATAAATCTCCTCATCGAGATCACCATTCAAAAATGCAGTTTTCACATCCATCTGATGTACCTACAAATTGTATAGCGAAGCTATAGCAATTAACATCCTAACCGATGTTATTCTTGTTATTGGTGAATAAGTATCAAAGTAGTCTAGACCCTCTTTTTGTCTAAACCCTTTGGCAACAAGCCATGCTTTGTACTTATCAATGGAACCATCAGCTTTACGCTTCTTCTTAAATATCCATTTGCATCCAATTAGTTTATTTTCAGATGGAAGATCAACCAATTTCCAAGTATGGTTACTTAGGATAGAATCAATTTCATTGTCAATAGCTTCTTTCTAAAAAGGAGCATTTGGAGATGCCATCGCCTCTTTGAACGTTTGAGGCTCAGCTTCTAACATGTACGTCAGAAAGTCAGGTCCGAAAGATTTTGCAATCCGCGACCTCTTGCTCCTTCGACGCTCGGCGTCCTCGGCCTCAACTTCATCATTCTCAGATTCTGAATTTCTAAGTCTCTTCTGAAAAGGTTCACCCCCATTTCTTTTTGCAGGATGCATATCCTCAAAGAATTCAGCATCCCTTGATTCTAAGATAGTATTGACACGGATTTCCGCATTTTCATATTTGTGAACCAAAAATCTATATATGCTGCTATTTTGAGCATAACCGACAAATATGCAATCCACCATTTTAGGTCCCAATCGAGTTTGTTTAGGAGGAGGAATCGCCACCTTGGCTAGCACCTCCACACTTTCAAAAAATTGTAAGATGGTAGCCTGTCATTCCATAACTCATCTGGAGTCTTACCCTTTTTTTGTGAGATATTTTATTAAGAATATAGTTCGTAGTTAGAACTGCCTCCCCCCCACAAGTTCTGAGGTAAACAAGAACTTAAGAGCATGGCATTAGCCATCTCCTTTAGAGTTCTATTCTTCCGTTCAGCAATTTCTTTTTGCTGCAGAGTATAAGGTGCATTTGTTTGGAGGATTATTCCCAAACTAACACATAATTCCTTTAAATTGGAAGAACTATATTCTCATCCTGTCGGACCTAAGTACTTTGATTCGTCTATCAAGTTAGTTATCAACCTCATTTTTATACCTGATAAACATGTTCCTAGCCTCATCTTTGCTAATTAACAGATAAACATAACAAAATCGAGTATAATCATCCGCAAAAGTGATAAAATACTTCTTTCCACCTCTACTTTCTGACAAACTTTAAATCACATAGATCACTATGGATTAGTTGTAGAGGTTCACTCGTTCTTTCAACGGAATTGAAAGATTTCTTAGCAAAGTTTGCCTCAACACAAGTCTCACACTTGTAACGAGCATCCAATTCAAACTTTGGAATTAGGCCCAAGTTTGCTATCTTTTTCATTGTACCATAGTTTACATGTCCCAATCCACCATGCCATAGATAAGGAGATACAACAATGTAAATCGAAAAATTCTCTTTATTAATTGTCTTTGGGTACAAGAATTTCGAGTTTACATTAATGACAGCTACATTGGCTTTGAACAGGTCATTACTCAAGTACCATTTCCCTACATATATTCCCCCTTTAGAAAGTACAAACTTGTCGGATTCAAATACAACCCTTCTTAACAAGTATGGGACCAGAAATGAGATTCTTTCGGATCTCCGGTACATGCAGCATATTTAGCAGGGCAATCTCCCTACCGGAGGTAAACTTCAGGATCACATTTCCTCTCCCGGCAATTTTTACTGATATAGAATTAGCCATATAAAGCATCTCATCTTCCTGAGCCTTCTCGTACGATGAGAATAGGTGTTTGTCCACACAAATGTGATTTGTGGCACCTATATCCAACCACCAATCGATATTGTTTGACACCAAGGATATCTCAGACACCACCACAGTAGTCAGTCTTTGATTATATGCCTGCTCTGTCCGATTCGGCTGCTTAGATGCACTACCGCCCTTGCCTTTGCTCGGGCACTTCTTGCAATCCTTAGCCCAATGGCTAGACTGATTGCAAACAAAACATATCTCGTGGAATTTTTGGGATTGATCCTTTTGCTTAAAGCCTACATCGGTGACTTTCTTCGATTTCTCATTCGATATAACCAAAAATGGTACCATAAAGGAAGGCAAAGCCTATTGATGTATACCCGTACCACCAAAAATGGTCTTAGCCCGAAGGCTCACAACAATTGCTGTCACAACACTAGGCCTCGAGGTATGAACCTCTCCACTAGCAGCAGCCAGATCAACCATAGGAACGTCTCCAAAAATGTTCTGGACATTATTGGGTACTTGATTGTTATCAGCCATCACGATTTTATGATAAACCCAAACAAACAGTAAATCTAATCGCTAATCGCCTTAAGATTGTTGGAAAAATATTGCGCACATGTTAACGTACCGACGGAAATACATAACACTGTTTGCACGTAATAAAAAAAATAATAACACGGAGAAGGCGATAACAATATTTAATATTGATCAAGCCAATAGACAATCTTTACAAATAAAGATTACAAACAAATAAACTTGCTGAATTCTATAAACTCGAAAAAAGAAATTGAACAAGAGGTGAGGTGCGACTAACCGAATCTCCTTAAGGCGATTAGTTCCTGCCAATGGTACTAAGCGGCTTCACGAACTACGCTTCCCAAGATACAACACCTCGAACCTATTTGAATCAGCACTATACGAACATGACTATGTCGAACACTTCTCGAAACCAGCACACTTGGAGGACGACTATGAGAGAACCAGAGGAATATGCTTTGAGTTGTGAGTTGTGATTCTGAACTACGGAAACACGTCTATTTATAGACCGGAAAACCGTCTATTACGCCGATATTAATCCACGTCGGTTACGCCGACATAAGTACACGTCGATTATGCTCCCACTAAACCATGTCGGTTACGCGGATATAAATGCACGTCGGTTACACTGACATAAGTTGAGCCATTAACCCATTAATTACAACATCTTCAACTGGTGAAAAGAGACTGAATAATTCGATTGTTCAGCACTTGTTTACTCACTTAACAACACAACGAGCAAGGTCAGTGGGTCATTATTTGAGTTCAAATCAACACCCTTGGTTCTACGGGGTCTACTCGATCGATGTCTTGCTCGAATTCAGATGACACAAACCTTTACTCAACAATAACTCACTCATCAGAACTCATCACTAATTAAATTCTAAACTATTATGCTGTTTCAACAAAACATGGTCAATCTTAGCCGCGCCTTGCCTCTGCTTATTCGACTTTAAATCCATAATTTACCAAACAATAGATATGATATGACGAAATCTCTTAATTTCTTATCATATCCTATCCAATCCAATCCTGACTAGAAATCCAGACGACCAAACGCAGCCTAAGAGGTTTAGAATTGCATTTAACCTGGGAAAAATAAGCATATCTTGTTAAAACTTTTCAAATTATGATTGACCTTAAATCATTGATAATATCTCACCTAAAAACTAGACTTATTGTGTGTGTCAAAACAACTTTATGAAGAGTCTTGTTCATCAAATCATACGTTTGGATTTGCTAGACATGAAAAACTCAACGGCTTGGGAGTTGTTAGATGATAAGAGAATTAATACGAGGGTTATTTTGCCCTAAAAAAAAAAAAAAATCACATACAATCTTTAAAAGTCATGCATAAACAAATTCACAAGTACCTCCCATCATTTCAAAAGGAGGGAATTGTTTAGGATTTGGATCTTATATCACGCTTTTGGGGGGATTGTTATATGGTAATGATGGAATGTATAATTTTTTTTTTTCGTAATAAAAAAGAAGGGGTTGAAATATCTATTGATATTTTTACAATTGAAGGATTAAGTTATTACTCAACAAAGAAATACCGATGTATTTTTACATCCCACAGCTTCGGTACATTGCTTAGCCTCGTTCATCTTCGGCGCAAGAGCGTCGGGGTTGCTTTTTCTAATAAATGTTGATTACATTTCTTTATGTTATTTGTACCAATAATCTGTTTACAGATGAGTGCTCTTGGAATAATCGGTCTAGCTCTGAATCTACGGGCCTATGACTTCCTTGACAATTACAAGAAGAAGTGAGATTGTTATAATTATCTCTATCTTTTATGGGCCATTGTTGGGTGGCCCCAAGTAAAGTAAAGACCTTTGGGCATATATTAAACCCAGTCCCATCGAGCTCGCGCATGACCAGGTCTAGATGGCACCTATAGGTAAGATCAAAGAGAAATATTCTTTTCTTATACCAATATAGATAATTTAACAACTTTACCATTTCAAAATTTTGCGCCTTCGTTTCATATTAATGGGCTGCCAGGTCGTCTCATATATAATGCCTCCACTTTAACATTTTTAGATTGATGTCTATACCTTTATTTAGACTTTATTTATTTCGCCCAAAGTGAATGACTAGGAAATTAATTTTTTTAAAAATATTACTTGTATGATTGTATCGCTCGAAATAATTAATTAATGAATATTATCTCATTATCAACTAAACTTTCGTAAAATATTTATCGTTTATTAACTTTCGTTCACTAAGGCTACGTTTGTTTCGCGAAAAATAACTTCCCAGAAAACGTTTTCCGGATTTTCCGGTGTTTAGGGGCGAAAAATAAGCTAGTCCAAGAAAACATTTTCCCCTGTGAAAAAAACTCTTTCAAAAGTGTGGAAAATGTTTTCCTCATTTTGAGAAAAGGAAAACATTTTCCTCATTTTGAAAAGAGGAAAACATCCTCCTTTCTTTCACACTTCTTTTCTTTATAATTATTATTTTTTCATTATGTAATTATTTTTTAAAATTCAAATTTTTTATTTTTTTAATCTTTTTATTTTCTTCTTTATTTTTTTTTCTTTTTATTTTTCTTTTGTTTTCTCCTTCTTCCTCCTTCCTCCTTCCTTCGCCTGCTTCCTCCGCCTGCTGCTGCTCCTTCCGTCGCCGATGGCTGACCTCGGCAACGGCAGCCGCTCGACGAGGCTAGCTCGAGGCTCGGCGTCACTAGCCTCAAGGGAGGCCAAGCTCGCCGAATCTGGTTCGGCTGGGCTCGACCTCGAGCGAGCTAGGCAGGCGAGCCTCGACCTCGCCCGAGGCCGGCGAGGCGAGCCTCGGCGTCGCCGACCTCGAGGGTGGCCTCGCCTCGCTAGATCCGGCGAAGCTTGGTCTCGCTCGAGGCCAGCGAGGTCGGGTTGAGGCCGAGCCTGGCCTGTGGCCGGCCGTCGGCTGCCGCTGTGGCCGGCGATTGGCGGAGAAGAAATTACATAAGGAAAAAAGAAGAGAAAAAAAATTAAAAAAAGTAATTAAAAAAATAAAATATATAAAAATAACAAATATTTTTGTTCGAAAAAATAAATAATAATTAAAAAAATAGAATTCGTTAATAATTTTTTTTAAAGAAAATCAATTTCTTGACAAACGACTGAAATCGTTTTTCAGTTCATTTTTAAGTATTAGTTAAACATAAAAAAATATCGTTATTTTCTTGAAAAATGAATTTTGGGAAAATATTTTCTGAAAATATCACATTTTTCGTGAAACGGCGCCTATGATTTTACTTTAATGGTTACCTTTATTCCCTGGGATTTTCGTTTCCCGAGCCGGATTGAAGCTTCAGCGGCCAGCGGGTTGGATTCCCCGAGTCGAATCATACCGGCTCGAAACTGCCCGAAGTTTTGGCAGGTTTTCTGGTTTCATTAATTCTTCGGGACAAATAAACCCAAAATCACCGGTCACCGGTCGCATCCCGCGCAACGCCCCCCCTCCCTCCCTCCCTCTCTACGTCTTGATTCTCGCGGAACCCTCGCTCTTCAATTTCGTATCGGACCTCCACATGGAGCTTCAAAAGGCCGATGCAGCTGGCGGTGGCGGAGGCGGCGATTCCAATTCTAGGGTTATGTCGACGTTCGTCAAGTCCGGCGACCGGCAGGTGTTCACCGTGGAGCTCCGGCCCGGCGAGACCACGATTGTGTCCTGGAAGAAGCTCGTCAAGGACGCCAATAAGTCCGACAACGGATCCTCTTCGGTCGCGGCCGAGGTCGCCGTCGCCGTCGCGGGTGCTGGTGCGGGCGCCGCTCCTTCCTCCACCGCCCACACGGCTCTCGAGCCTCGCATCGTCCCGGTAACCTTCTTTTCTTTTCTTTCCCTTACGTTTCTGGTGCAATTCGATTGATGTGACTTGGGAAAGAACGTTTTCGGGGTTTTGTCTTTTTGTGCTGCGAGTGTATTCTGAATAGGGGCGCGTGTATTGTCTCGATTGAGCCTGCTTTCGAGTCGGACTTGTTCTGTTGTAAAAATGGAGCTCATTTTGCTTATGCTCCAATTTGGCAGCGGCCAACAGAAGTGAAGTACTTCTGTATTTGCAGTGTGCACAGTCTGAAAGTCTGGGGTTCTGATGCAATGGGTAAACAGAAATCTGTTGGTTGCAGTGTACAGTTAGCTGGATTTTTAGCAGGTAGAAACCGGTGCTGAATTTGGAGTAAGAATTAGATACGGATTTTGCAGATGGATAGGCTTCAACAAGTAGTCACAGTGAAGTGCGTGGCTTGTGCTGGTCCACGAGCTTAAGGAAAAGTCCTGCTACTTGGAGTACTCACTTGTTGCCTACTCACTGCTTAATACGTCTTCTAGTGCCGTATTGTCTGCATTCTGTGATGGGTTGTATTGATTGACCCTCATAGATATGTTAACTTAGACCGGAAGTTATCTATATCTACGAGGTCAACGGCCCGACACGCCAATTGGCAACACAGATAAATACCAAGTCATTACAGTGACTTATTGGCTGTATCAACTTAGATTCTCACAGATGATAGTTGCTTGAGCTCCAATAGCAATATTTTTGTGGATAGCTATAGCATCTGCATAAGGAGGATCTATGGTGAACATAAGGCTTTTGCCTGGTTCTTTATCGGGAGATCTGCTGACTTGTTCTTTTGAATGCTGAATGACTTTTTGGTAGGATGGTTACTTTTTGACAAACTTTATGAAGGGTAGTTTTTGACAGCACTATGCAGAAAGTACGCCTAGAAATTTTGGCTTGGTTAAGAGGGAAATGCTTTCATCTGGTATATATGCTTAAATCTAGTAACGTGAGTTAAGTGCGTCTGTCTTTTCCAATTCTTGATATCCATGTTTCAGTTCCTCCTTGCAGCTCCACAACTTTGTCTTGATTGTTTGGCTTTTGAATCTATAGTTAGGATACATTTCACATGAAATAGCACTGTTAGCATGTTGTCCAGTACAAATTGGATTTTTGATGTTTACAGGGACAGCCAGTGGAACGCGAAACAAAAGAAGCTGCTCCATTAAATAGTTTCAGTGCTGTAATTGAAAAGATAGAGCGGCTTTACATGGTATGTAGTGCCCTTGCCCTCTCTTGTAAATAGAGGGGGAAACCATACATTTGTTAGAGTTGAATTGCTTGAAAGTGATTTTTTGCTGCCAAATTGATGTACATGCTTATACTGGAATGGTTCATTTCAGGGTAAAGACAGCAGCGATGATGAAGATTTAAATGAAATTCCTGACGAGGACCAATATGACACAGAGGATTCTTTTATTGATGATGCTGAATTGGTTGGTTTTGGATAGTTTACCTTGCATGTCACTTTCTTTTTCTTGATCTCCTCTTGTTTATAGCACGAACGAATAACCTTTCTCTCTTCAGGATGAGTACTTTGAAGTAGATAATGCAGATATAAAGTATGATGGTTTTTTCGTCAATAGAGGGAAGTTGGAATGCATGTGAGTTTTCTTTTTCACCCTGGTATCCATATACTTTTTTCCCTTTAGCTTAAACTTGTCTTTCACCTTTTTTTGTCTGTTTCTTGTTGAGATGTTATTATGATAATTGAATACGAATACGTTTTTGCTCAACGGTCATAACTCTTCATACTTGATATGCCTTCTCATGAAAACTGTCAATCAAGAATTTGAGATAAAAGCACAGTTCTAGTTTGGACTGTCAAAAACGAAATACGCCAACATTCTGAAAAAGAAATTCAATTTCAAACCTGCTTATTTTCCGAACATAGCATATCAGACACTGAGAAGGTGGAATGGGTATATGGCCCTGACTCTTGCCTTAGGAATCTGTTGTGCTTGTTTGGAATCACTTCATTCGAAGATCTGATCGTCAAAATTTTCCTTTCTAATCATCTCGAAATTGATGTTGCAGTCCTGTATACGTTTAATTTCTGTATTTAGATGACAATATGTTTGCTTCGCTGAAGTTCGGAATGATTAGTCTTTGGTTTCTTGCATGAGGAATTAAGGTTCTGTTTTTTACTCATTCAGGCCTTGTTTATGATGTCATTTAGATTTTATCCTGGGATTTATAACAAAGTTCGTATGCAATTACTGAACCCCACCTAAAGTGCTTCAAAAAACTCACTTCACTTTCTTTTGGCCTTCTGTTTCTCCAGAAACAAACCCACCGTACCACCTAATCAGCAACCAAAGAAAAGGCGAAGAAAAGATTTGGCAAAGGGTAATGGAGAGAAAGGTGATGATTTTGTACCAAATAAACATGTTAAAGTGGACAAGTCTGGTCCTGCAAAAGCTGCTACATTGGCTGGGAAGAATTCTTCCAATCCTTCCCAAAGTTTGGTGAGCGAGCCTAATGAGAATGCAAAATCACAAAACCACTATTTTTCTGGAAGCATTTCAAGGAAGAAATCGGCCGACTCTAAGGTGACAGTAGATCCAGCTCCATCTGCAAAAGTTGTGAATGGTGATACCTCGGCATCTCTAACAGATATCAAGGATACTGACAAACACAATATGGGAAACCACCAGTCTAAGAACCACAGTGGCAAGTTGAAAGACCCAAGCGGATCCTCAGATGTTTTGCATCATAGACACCATGACAAAAGTGCATTTTTGCAGCAATCTGGAAGACAATTGAAAAATGTTGATGACGTGGAAGCATCAAATAGACCTAAGGAAAAGAGCAATGTTCGTGAAGTGCCCGACTTGAATATGCCCGATGGGAGACATGCTATTGACATATCAGTAACTTCTTTACTCTTTTTGTTGTTTTCTTTTGAATGTTCAAAGTCAGAAAGTTGCTGATTAAATTGTATGCAGTATAGCATGTGTATATAAGTATCTTTATTTTTTTTCTTAAACCTAGTCAAGGTGCTTGATATGCTACTTTTTAGTTGCCTGATTCTGTATGTCCTATTCGGCAGAAGCCTTCACATTCTCACAGGAAGGATGGTTCCAGTTTTAGGCCAAAAAGCACAATGCTTGAGAAGGCCATTAGGGATTTGGAGAGGATAGTTGCAGAATGTAAGCATTGAAAACTTGAACTAATTTATCATAATTTAAAGATGTCATTTTATTTACTCAGTTAAGCAGCTCCTTTGTTTTAACAATACAGCTAGGCCACCTGCTGCAGAGAATCAGGATGCTGATATTTCATCCCAGGCAGTGAAGAGGAGATTACCAACTGAAGTAAAGCTGAAGCTTGCTAAAGTTGCTAGGCTGGCGGTACATACGAAACCTATATGACTTCAATCCTATTTTTTTCTTTTCTGCACCCCATTGGCAAGCTAAGCTGCATAGACTTCTTGTCGACTATTTTGTTTGACAATGAAATGATGCCATCTTTTGTCATTATCGCAGCAGTCAAGTCATGGAAAAATATCGAAGGAGCTAATAAATCGCCTAATGAGCATTCTTGGTCATTTGGTACAGCTTAGAACACTGAAGGTAGAAAGCTCATGTTGCCAATATTTTGAGAATGTTTTGACCCAAAAAAAAAATATTTTGAGAATGTTTGTGACTCTCGCTGAAGCAGCAGGGAATTCTGATAATTTTGACTTGAGCATTGTATGATCCATTTTTCACTCCTCCTTTTGTAATTCAGACATCTGTTTGGTATGAAGTTTGAACCTTCTGAGAAAAACCGGTCTCTTCTTGACATGGGTGTATTTTCGTGTTTTTTACAGTTATTTGTTGAAATTCATGACTCTATCCCTTTGAAGATGCTTTTATGATTTTGTGATCTTGTCCAGTCTTTGGAAAGAGACTCTTGCATCAGATAACAGTATTTTATAGGGTGCCATCACAGAACACCATAGAAATCTTAGCCAGTACTTGATATTAAAAAATCAATTTGTTAATCCATGATGGACGAGCTATGACGTATAAATATCCCAGTGTATAGTTGTCTGTTTCACAGTGGTCTTATAAGTCACAGGGCAATAAGGAATGGGTTTAGCTCTTTAGTTGTAGTCATACTTCCAAGAGAATATGGTATGAACTACTATGCCATTTATACAACTACATGGTTCAAGTTCCTTTTAGGACGAACCTTTTGCTGGCTATTTGGTCCAACAGTTTGATTTACAATATTTCATTGCTTCTAATGAATGTCCTTTAATGAATTGGTTATGACTACTCTCAATGAATTTTATTGTTTAATTGGCCATGATTCTTGATATGGCAAGTAAATTCAATTCAAGATGCAAATTGTTTGATATTATGGCCTTAAGCATGTATAGGTTTCTACTATTTTGGAAATCCGAATGTAGCGGTTGGTTTAACTGGATGTGTTTGATGTCTGCTTCGTATCTGTCCTAACCTACCTGATCAACAACTGGATAGGAAGTATCCTTCACCTTTTCTCAACCACTCCAAATGGCCTCTTCTGGGACAACCTGAAGTAAATCTTTCAATGCGAGCATCCCTAGTTGTGTTCTTCATCTCCGTCTTTAGTTCAGCAGTCATGAGAATCGGTCGAATCCAATACCAAACCTTCACCAATTAGTTAATTGGATGAAAGAGAAAATATTGAGAGGCAGTTGGGTTTTGTCTGTATGATTTTGCTAGAGAGATGGTAAAGAAGGAAACAAAAGAAGAGGGATGGTAGAGAAGGAAAGAAAAGAAGAGAAAAGGAATATATCAGAGGACCTGAAACTTCGATCAGAGAGAAAATTCCTCTTATTCCTGCAGTGAAGTGAAATTTGTAAGTTGGGGTTGGGACTTTTGAACTACAAAAATTGAGGAAAAGGGGTTTTATGAGGTTGTGGTGTCCGCGCACAGTGTTGGGTGATAATTTCATGGGAAATGGGAAACTTATTTTGGTTGTACGTGTACTTTGGAACCAAATTAAAGAAGATAATAATTCGTGTCACCTCTCAGGTGAAGATCGTTTTCATTTACCAAATATGGTAGATTTGGCAATTAAATTGGTTGAGCTGCTTAAATTGCCAACTGTTCCACGACTGGCTTGTTCATCTGACATCGTATATCACTATCTTGGGGATCATCTCTTTCATATAAGGACCATTATACTGCTGTTGCCATTATTAGTATTACTTTCCTTAATTTGATAATATTCTGCTGGAATTTACCTGAAAAGGAGGTGTTGGCTTCACATTCTGTCATATATTTTGTTGCCAGCTGTCAATGAATGCTTAAATTGTCATCTCATTCCTACGATTTTTTTTGGCGCATTTACTGTCTCCTTTTTTTTTATCATGTCTCTCCTAACTCTGTTACTGATGTATTTTGTTGGTTCAGAGAAACTTAAAAGTCATGGTCAGTATGGGTTTGTCAGCAAAGCAGGATAAAGAGAATAGGTTCCAGCTGATTAAGAAGGAAGTTGCTGATATGGTTCGGATGCGTATTCCCTCTTTGGAAACTAAGGTATGTTTTGGTCGACTCTCTCTCTCTCTCTCTCTCTCTCTCACTCACTTGCGGGCACGAGGTGCATAACTTAGAGGAGTGTCTTTGACTTTGGATGCGTCAGTGAATGTAAAGTTTGAACATGTAAGCATTTATTCATGTGTTATAAACTTTCTGGGGGTTTTCCGTTGAAGAGTGGTATTTCTCTTGTGATTAGACCTGTCAGCAGGTGGGTCTGATAGGTTTCAGTGGGTCGAATTTAGGTCCGATCCAAATTGACCCATTCTACCATATTGACTATTCTATGAAATATAACTTTAGCGACCCGTGCTTGACACCACCGGACCCCACCCATTTGCAACCTAATCCGGGCTTCATTTCTTAGCAAATTTGTCCCCTTGAATATGGAAAGTAGCATACTGAAAAAACTAACCAACTAAAAACAAATTGAACCGAAAAAAAAAAGCCAAATTGAACATGAAAAGAATTAACAAATGAGAAATTACTAAAAGAATTGACAAATCAAGCTACTAGAACACGTCTCTTGTTATTTCTCCTAGTGCTAGAATTTTGAACACTAAGGTTTTTATCTTTTATATGAACATAAGTTATCTCAGGAATAATATTTTGGAAAATTTAAACATACTTTAAATCGACGTGCATCACTTATATTGGAAAAGGAAGCTTTCTCATTGAGGAATGATTGTGCAATAGAGTCTGTAAAAAAAGAACTTCAATCGTGGAAATATGAATCTCGTCAATTACGAACTCTTGAGCATCACAAGAAAAGGAAGTTCCATTACTTGCATATACGATTTAGCCCAAATTGCTTTGGAGAGGACAAGTCATGTTAATCTATAGTCCTATTTTTATAAATGATGCGGTAATTACACCAACGTGTTCGTAATTTTTGTAACCAAGGATTAACATATTAGTGCTGGGGGAACTTTAGATATCGAGTTGATAACTTTCAAGCGTATTTAGCAAGGATCAGGGGACCATATTAAAACCCAATTGATGAACGCAAAATGGATCGATAAAATTTAACACGGAAAAAGAACTTGTCAACAATTATATGTCTCTCCATCAGTCATAACCAGGAAGCAGGAGATAGAGCCATGATGAAGAGCGTGGACAGCTCCTTTGATGTTGAGCAACTGCCCAAGTGCGAAATATGGGTTTGAAAATGGGTATGTTAGACCAATTAAAACCCATATCTAGTTGGACATTGCTTCTCTAAACCCCTAGCAACCTGTTTTTAAAATTTTAACCAACATAGACAATACCCAGCCCACTAAGTATGGGTTAAAAAGTCGGCCTTTGACCCATTTTGCCACCTTTGCTTGTGATAGATTCAAGGGGTGCTAAGGCTGCAGAATTTGTCTTGCTGATATTACTGGGTTAGATGGGCTAGGCTTTTGTGGTCTCACTTTGTGTTGAACCTTTTCACTTCATGTGTCCTCCCATTAAACCTCCAATGCACACCCACCCACTCCACCACCGTATAATCAAACACGTGCCACACAAAATGGAACTTAACATGTTTTTTCCTTTGACAATTGAAGGGCCTCATCAGTCGTGTCACTTAATTTTCTTCATAACTTGACATAGTCTTACTCCTGTTTGATTTGCACCGTAGAATTTTCCCTAACACGTTAGATTTTGGATTTGAATTTCACACATGCTTTGTTTCAACATGAGATGCTGTATTCTACGTTGTTGGCTTGTTCAGGCTCTCTTATGAAGCTAGTCTGAGCACTTTTCATCATTTTCTTGGGTCCCCCCTTCTCCTCTCCAATTCCTTCTGTTTTTTTTTTTTTTTCTGTTGGGGTGGGTTGATGGGAGGAGAGTGACACTGTGTCAGATGATTTTTTTTCGTATCTTATCAGCTATGAAGCTTAGAGGTATTTCATTCCCTTCACTGCCCTCTTCTTTTAATGGCTTTGACTGCTGGTGCACTTGACCAGGCAAAATTGAATGATTTGTCATCTTTAACGGTTTCTTTGCGTGATGTGACTGACTTGTTAATGGCTTTTAACCAGTTTTTATTGATGTTTGAAGGAAAGGGTTCAGAAGAATTTGTTTTTGTTGATTCCTTAATTGTGGTTTATGTTATTGCATGCTTACCAAAGTTATCATTCTCTGCCAAATATTTAGGCTCTACAGCATCAGTCTGGAGCATCGGATGATTTTCAGGATTCGGAAGAAAAACCAATCCCTAAAAGACAGTGTGATATGGATGCTGCAATGGAGGACAAGATTTGTGATCTCTATGACCTTTTTGTTGATGTACATATTTTGTCTGCATTTTTTAGACCGCATTTTTTTAGTTCAAACTTGCTTTAGAAAGCTACTTTAAATCTTGTTTGTCTATTTGATTTTATGCTTTCAGGGTCTCGATGAGGATACAGGTCCACAAGTCAGAAAGTTATATGCTGAGGTACCACTGGCCCCAAAAACTAGAAATAAATATTCTTATTGCTGTCTAGCTGCTATAGACATGTTGCAATCTTGTTTTGACGGTTCATCTTTGTGGAAGTGTTCACAAAACCATCATCATTGTGTATATTTGCCATAGTTTGCGGGAAGTAATATCTGGATGTGGGATCAACTGCATTTACAGTGCTGATCTTTAAGGTTTTTTATGGTCACAGTTGCAAGCATGTTCCTATAGTTGTCAAACATGGTGACGATTTTCCTGATGTGGGTTTCACATGCAGTGTTAGTTCCTGATTTATTTATGCATTTATATAAAAATATGCAAGCACCAAACCCGCCTTTCACTTTGTTCTGAATTAATAACTGATTCAAAGAGTGGACAGTGCAACCTGCTTTTTGAAATGGCTGCGGTTCTCAACTTTTGGGCCTTTGTGAAGTCATTTCAATTAAGCATTTTGATGATAATCGTGATATCGTGCATAATGAAATGTGGGGAACCCACTGAATTGGTTGGCTTGACTTGTTATTTTATATGATCTCTGTTAATTTGTCTCCTAGGTTTGTTTTTACCGGCATCCACTAGTCGGTTCTGAGGCTTTTGTCTGTGTAATGTCTTGACTTTTTGGAGACTTGGTGCAGCTTGCAGAGTTGTGGCCAAATGGTTTCATGGACAACCATGGTATTAAGCGTGCAATTTGTAGGGCTAAAGAGAGGCGAAGGGCACTTTACAGCAGACACAAAGTATGATTATTTCTACTTTCTTCCACCAACTTTCTTTTCCATGATCTGAAAGAGAATATGTAATGCTTGGTGGAAAGGGAGAACGGCAATTTCTTTTTGTGTTTTACCTGCCCACCACATGACTTAACATAGTTTTCCCTCCAAGTGATTATTGTATTGTCTTTGCTTATTTCCCCTATTGCTTTGACATGCTTTATGGCTAAATGCTACATATTACGGCTTTTATGTTTCTTCATGTGGATGGAGGAAATGGTGATCCCTAGTCGCAGTTAATTAAATTGGCTGTCTGCTTTAGAGGATAGATTAGACATTGATGGTATAATTAATGTATGTTCCTTGAGAGGTGTAATTTATGAATTTGGAGACCTCGCAGTGGTAGAAGTATCTGCCGTTTCTCTTTTCATGAGAATGTAGAGTAGCATCTTTCTTCTTTACTCCTGTATGTGAATTTCCTCCAAGTGCGACGCATAAGCAGATATATGCCACTAAATGGTGGCTTATGCTGTTCTTAACATCTGTTTACAGGAGGATCAAGAGAAAATGAGGCGGAAAAAGATGTTGGCAGCTAAAACAGAGGAGTCGGTTCGAGTTGAGGGTCTTTCAGTTGCTCAGCCACAACAACCGCCAGAGAGGTTGCCTATTGATTCGGGCATTCATGGTTCAACTTCTACTAGCAGAACTATTCACAGCCCAACAGCAGCAGCTGCTAGGGTTCCCAGTCCTTCAGCAAATGTCTCCTCAGATAGAATTAAGCAAGAGAAAACCAAGGTAAGTTCAAGCAACTTCTTGGAAGATGCGAGACAGGGAGAGGCCATATTGCCTAAGAAAAAGGTTAAGAGAAAACCGGAGGTGGATTTGAATGAAATGCCTATCCATTTGGAGAAGTTTGGAGATGACAGACTCGTATCTACCAAACCCAATCCTGCTCTTCCCCCTAAAATAAACCTTCAACCAACTCCAGCGCCGAGTTTTGAACAGTTGAGTTAATGCTACATAGCGAGAATTAGAAAGCATACACCTTTAAGATGTCCCTTGCAACATAAGTTCATTTCCTTTTGCTGATCTTTTCAATAGCTATTTGAATTCATTTGACTGACTGGTCGTCACCGCCTTTGTAGTTAACTGGCATTGTGGGATGCCTCATATCTCTAGCGGTGATTTCTTCTGGGCAAGAGCTGTAAATTCCTATTTGCCTTAAATTTAGTTACCTTTTTTGAGTTTATTTCGGAGATTGTCTTCTATGTCATCAATATAGAGCGACAGTTACCAGTCAGTTTTTTTCTCTTGATGGACGAGATACTCCTGATTCTGTAATGAAGTACCTCACTACGTACATAAGTCGGGAGCAGCGAGGCAAACAAATCGAGATTTCCTGGAAGCGTTCGGCGTTTTCACCGTCTGATCACGCGGAGTCCAGTTGATTGCCATTGGATTGGAGATTAGTTTGGTCCAGCTCCTGTATTAAGGCTGACCGTGGGCAGACGGATGAATTAGTTTTTTGCAGTCCCGCTCGAGAATCCTTAATACAAACCCTGTTTAGTGACTGAGGTCAAGACATAGTTCTGATGAAGAGTAAACTTATCATAAGGGATTTCAAGAAAAATAAAGTCAGAAGAAGCTCAACGTGATTTAGCTGCGGAGTTAATTAAATGAACGCATATCATATCACCCCTAGACCTCTTTCGAAATTGCTTACGTGCGACTTTATGGCTCGTTCAAAATCTTCCTTGGATGAGGGTGCGCTGGAATTTAGGGTTCCAAGTACTCCTTTGTAGGTTCCGAAGTCCGAAAGTATAGATCGGATCTAATTGTACAACTACTACCGCTACTCTTACTATCTCGTCGTGTAATACTGCAAGTTTGACGGAGCTCTGAATATGCTATCAATTTTGCGATACTCAAGTGCCGACCGAGATGCCATGTATCGATCCTTTGGATTTTCGGATTTCATACTTTTGTCCCAACATTCAACCAATGAACGGACCAAACTAAACCTGGCAAGTGTATTTCTGAAGTTGAGTTATGGAGGGGGTCGATCATAAGTTATTTTTAAGTGTGGGTTACCTGTATCTCCACTGTTGAATCTGTAAGTAACTTAAAACATGTCACCGTAAAAGCATTTGAGTCGTAAAACGTTTATTTCGTGCATCTAAGCGTCCAAAATTATCATAGTCGTCCACGTTAGTCTTTTCCATCAGTTATGTTAGGTTTTAATACTGTCTCTAAAAAAAATTTGGTTGGTCATAATCTACTATCGAACTCTATAAAAAATTTATCACCGAAAAGCCCTAATCTTTGGTTGCTATTGAAACATGATCCAAAAGTGTTATCTATGATCCAATGTAATTTGCTACACTCATGGGTCCACACTAAAAACTTCATGGGGAGATTGGATCCGGACATGCAACTAACTTATTAGGAAAATAACCAAAGAAGTATTAAATTTATGGTCCGAATACTAATTCATTGTCAATCTTTCAATTTGGTCAGTTTGGTATTAATTTTTTTGATAATTTGTCAATGTATCGATCACTTTTGATCGAAAATCGTTGACATGGATGTCGGTCGTCTTATACAGCACCGCTGATGTGGACGTGGATACATTTTGCAGTACTTTTGAAAAAAATTCTGAATTTGATAGAATAATTAAAATATTAAACCACGCTTTTATTATCTAGCAGCTTAAGCTTTTAGAACAGTTAGCAATGGTATTACAAAATCTCACATGGTATTAAAGTAGGAACTCATGAGTTCAAATTTTTCAGGCCCCCATTTACCTCCCCAATTAAATATGTCTACGCGTAGTACTAGG
The DNA here is from genome assembly GCA_029784005.1 of Lenwebbia sp. NSW1173648. NCBI lineage: Eukaryota > Viridiplantae > Streptophyta > Magnoliopsida > Myrtales > Myrtaceae > Lenwebbia > Lenwebbia sp. NSW1173648. Next base: position 22,286,560 of record JARCGZ010000009.1, on the reverse strand, counting down.
CAAAAGACCAAACTAAGCGTAAATGAGAGTTAGCGAATAATTAAAATATTAAATCACGCATTCATATGTCCAAGATTTTTTTTACTTTTCTTTTTATTTGTTTGTAACTTTTTAAAGTTTGGGAGCAGTCACGTGAAATTGAGAAAGTTTGAGGTTTTGAGAAATTATCCACAAAAAATTTAATAGCAAAAAGACTCCATTTTTTTCACGGAAAATGTTTTCCTGAAAAACATTTTCCTCATTTTCTAGCGTTTGGGGAGCGGAAAATATTCGGTCAAAGAAAATATTTTCCTGTCAATGAAAAATTTCCTTCTAAAACTGGGGAAAATGATTTTCATTTCTGAAAAACGAAAATCATTTTCCAATCTTTTTCGTATCCTCTCCTCTCCCCCTCGCGTCCTCTTTTCTTTCGCCCTCTTCCTCAAGCGTTGTCTCCTCCTCTTTCCAGAGCAGCGATCGATTGACTGATTGCAGTCTTTCGCCCCTCTTTGGTGGAATCGAGCTCCGTCACCGGTCCCTGCCGCCTCTTCTTCTCGGCGTCGGAGCTCGAGATCCGGTTGCCTCTCACTGTCATCTCGTGGCTTTTCTCCATCAAAGTCGGAAATTCCATAGCACGAAGCAAAACGATCTCAAGTGCGATTGTTGTGCATCTTTCTGTTCGTAACTGAATCGATTGACCGAAGCAACTCAGTGAATTGAAGTCAGCGCCAGAAAATGCAACTGCGAAGATGAGCCTTAAACTCGATAGCGTCATCCTCTATCTCCGTCTCAGTAAATTCGTCATAGGAGCAAAGCGACTGTTCGATGAATTGTGCAAGAGAAAAGCAAATTGCTGTTCACCATCTTTGATAGATTGACGCTCACACCAACATGCACAAAGGACGCTTGCAGAGGGAGAACTCCCCCTTTTGACCGTTTCATCATTTTAGATATCATTAGGAGCAGAGGAAGAGGGGTAGCCGCAAGTTTGTTCATTGTAGAGTTCTCCCACCATTGTTCTTCATTCGGCCATAATCATCGAAGCCCTGATGCACAACACTCCCTCCAATGAATTGGAGCAGGGAGGAAATTGTCATGTGTATCATAAGCTACATGGTGATTAAATCCTGTCAAGAGTGACAATTCATGAAGCTTAAGAGATTGTTGCTATCATGAATTATGGACATGATGTTAAATTCAGCAAGCGAACGAGTGTACTGATGTCTTTTTTTGTTTTGCAAGGAATTGACGTGAATTCAAAGGCATGGATATAACTAATGTTATTCTCTTAGAAAATATTTTCCGTGTCATTTTTAAATTTCAGCCAAACATAAAAGAATATTATTATTTTTTGAAAAATGACTTTTTATAAAATATTTTCTAAAAATGTGATATTTTTCGTGAAACAAACGGAGCCTAAAAGAAAAATCCAAAAAAAATCCAAGAAAACCCTTCCCGCGCTTTCTCACACCCTAATCATCCCAATTTGGGGAAGAATTCAGAAAGCTCACTCCAGTCAATTTTCCCAATTCGCTCCTCCTCCATCCTCTGCGAAGTTTCGATTCGTCTTCGCTTCATCGTTGTTCTCTCTCATGCACATGCATTCGGATTTCGCGAAATCTTAGCAATGAGACCGATCGTCTGCTGAAGAAATCGCTGCCAGAGAAGGAAGCAAGAAAATGATGAAGACGAAGCCGTTTCAGGGGGCGAACGTGTTCATGTCGAGGAACTTGGTGCCTCCCGAGCTATTCGACACGCTTCACGACGCGCTCAAGCTGAACGGAGCTGAGGTCTTCCTCTGCTGCGATCCTTCTCGGAATGGGCCCTGCGATTTCCACGTTATCTCTTCTCCCGATCACGTGAGTACATTGGGATCGGGCACTATGGCTTTTGGGTTAAATTTTGAGAATTGGGTTTGAGGTTGTTTTACATCTTGAGAGCTACTGGCTTGTTGTTTTGCAGGAGAAGTTCGAGGATCTTCAGGCGAAAGGGTGTAAGCTAGTTGGTAAAGATCTTGTTCTCGTCCGAGTTTTATTTTCTGGTTTTTATTCGAGGCTGCTAAATGCTAAACCACGACTTGTAGTTGAGGAATGAAAACGGAAGCATTGAGGGTTAATATACTGGATAAGCAAGTTGAGAGTAATTCTTCTGCTTGGGGAAGCAATGTCGATTTTGATGGGCGGTATTTCGGTTGCTTGCAGGTCCGCAGTGTGTGGTTTCGTGTGCAAAAGAACGGAGACCTCTACCTCAAAACGGGTATGCTTGTTGTCTTGCAATGGATGGTGTCAAAGTCCTTGCATCTGGATTTGAGATGGATGAGAAGGTATGCCTGTTCCTTGATAAGCCTGGCCTTGTATTTTGTTGTTACTCATCTCTCAAATTCAGTATGGCGTTTCAGTTATCCTTTATCCATGTATCCCTTTGTCTGAACAAATATGGCAGCGGCCTGTCTTCTCTCTTATTGTTTAACCATTTCTGTGAATCTGCAGGATGAGATTGAGAAACTGGTAACTTCAATGGGGGGAGTTCTACAGACAAAAACTTCAGCAGATGTTAGCTTCGTAATTGTGAAGAATGTTTTGGCTGCAAAATACAAGGTTTAAGTTGGAGTTAATACTTTGAATTTAGTTGAAGAGTATCAAATTTGTTGTATCTTGTTAAGGTTAAATCACTTTAAACGAGATACACCATGTCTTTTCACTAAGTATTGGAAGCATCGTGGGTAGCACTCTGCTTGAGTTGGCTGAATAAGGAAGGATTTCATCCATAGTTTTTCTGAATATCCTCTGTGCAGATTCTTTTATGAATTCCATCCTCGAGAGATCAATTGTGTTTATCGATTAATGTTGTCATTGTGCAGTGGGCTTTAAATGTTCTGAAGAAACCTGTTGTCACCATCAATTGGTTATTACAATGCCGTAATGAGCACCGTGTTGTACCTCAGGAGTCTTACAGAGTTCTTCCATTTTCTGGATTGACAATATGCGTCACCGGAATTCCTGCAGGTACTGATTATTTGATTTAGCTGCTGCTGTTGGTTGTCATCCAGTTCTTCAATTTTTATGTCCTTGATTGTCTCAGATGCGCGGAAGGAGATTCAGAAGCATATTACACAAAATGGTGGGAAATATTCTGCAGAATTGACCAGGAAGTGCACTCATTTAATTGCAGATATATCCTTTTCTTCTTCAAGATTAAGGTCCAGTGATTTGCTTGCATATTTTCCCTTTGATATCTGATCGCCATGTGAAAATGCACATATCTTTATCTTGTCTTCACTTATGAAAACACTTTTAAGAGTTTGAAAAGTAAATCTGTATCATTTGAAGGTTTACTGAAAATTATAGCTTGAGGGCTAAACTACAAAACGACTATTTTGAAAACGAGTCAATGATGACCCTCCATGGATTCACCCATATAAGCCGTGGCTAAAGTTGCAAAAATAAGAGCTTGAATACCACTTGTAAATAATCCAAGGAACATGACAGGTATAGAAACCACTAAAGGTACTAAAGAAAAACGAACAACAATTACTAATTCATCGGCTAATATATTTCCGAAAAGTCGAAAACTAAGTGATAAAGGTTTTGTGAAATCTTCTAAGATGTTAATGGGTAAAAGGATTGGAGTTGACTGAATGTATTTACTGAAATAACTTAATCCTTTTGTGGTAAAACCTGCATAGAAATATGCTACTAACGTATGGGAAATAGCTATTGATTTTATTCTGGTTTTCGGTAATATCCTTTTACTTGGGAATTTGATTACTCAGATGAGAAGCAGTGAATCTTCCTGGCATGAGAATAGCATTGACTTTGACTTCTAAGTCAGTCCTAAAGAATTGTGTTTGTGGTTCAAGGAAACAATGCGTTAAACAACATACACTTTGAACCACCAATTGTTAAAAGATCTTCAATTTCTTCGTTCTCTGTTACAAGTTCTTGCTTTTCCAGTGTGAGTTAGGACTGCCTGTTGGTGGTTGCTCAAAGCACATTGCTCAGCAATGTTATTACCAATTAATCTTTCTATCGGCCTCATATATGATGCTTTGTAGCACTGTGAGGCCCACTACGATGCTTCTAAGTTCTTTAGATTGTGTTGTGCCCTTGACTGGCTGTAAGCTCCAGAAGGCGATAAATACAAGGTCGCTAAAAGATGGGGTCACATTCATATTGTGAATCGCAAATGGTTTGATCAATCAACTTCCAGGAAAGGTGATATTTAGTTACTAAAATAGCTTGTTGTTGTCAACTGTAGGAACATTATGTTATTTTTGAGCCATCTAGTTGTCTGACTCTAATTTTGTCTGCTTTTGCTGACTAGCATGTCTTAATGAGGAGTCCTATCCTGTTCAGGGTAGTTCCATGTCGTCAGTGAAAACTGCAAGTAGTCAGCAAAATCAGGAGAAAGTTATTAGAAGTTCACAGTCTCTCCCTTCTTCAATGGTTGGAGATCGGGACTTCCATTCCATTTCAGCTACTGACCATGATGATCCAGATTTAGAAACTACTCTCTCTCAGAATGTGTCTTCAATGTTTGTGGATCCCCATTTCCTTGCAAAAGAGGATAATAATGAAGTGCCAGCTGTGCAATCCAATGGGGAGGCGAATCATGATGGTTGTGTTGCTGAAGACTCTGAAAATGAAGACAATGACCTGTATTTGTCAGAATGTAGGTTAACACTTGTTGGTTTTGAGTCTTCTGATTTGCGAAATCTAGTCAATATAGTGCGGAGAGGTGGAGCCTCCCGGTATGCAACTCTAAACGAAAGATTGACGCACATTGTAGTTGGATTACCTTCGGAAAGGTGAGTTTTTGAATTTTATAGTATCCATTGAGAAAACAAACTCTGGATTTTCTGGCCCTCAGTTTGAGTTGGCCTTTTTAATATGGTTTGCATGTGAAGAGCACATAGTATCTGGCTATGTCAGCTTGAGGTCACTAGTACTATGATGCACCTTTGCTGGGGCATCTTACTTGTGATTTCTTTATTGCTTTTCGTACTGAAGCTTTGTCTATTTTACTCATATGAATTCTCTAGTGAGAAAAAGGAGGTAAGAAGCGTTGCCTCACTGGGTCTTATTAATGTGGTGCGAAGAGGATGGCTTGAAGACTGTGACCGTGAAAAGAAGGAAGTCCCTGTCCTGCATAAGCACATTGCCCTTGATTTACTCATCCCAAAAGGTTTACTTTTTTGTTTATTATACTTTTGAGTTATGTTTTTGGCTAGTAATGAATTGTACAGGAGTGTTGATTTGCACTTGATAACTTATTTCCAAAACACCTCAATTCACAGGATCTATATGCTTCAGCAAGGGACCTACCATCAACACAATTAGCGTGAACCAGGGAAGCAGCAACTGTGCTCCGCCTAGAATTCCTGCTGATCAGCTGTTGGGTAATTCTAATGGTGAAGTTAGAGTATCACTTGATAAACATGAGCAGGAGCGAATTACAAACAGCAGAATCAGTCTTGAAGGAGTAGCAAAACTATCGGAGCCAAACGCCTCTCTTCCTGTAAGTAATGAGGATAAAGTACTTAAGAAGACGTGGAGCAACTGTCTTACTCAGGATGGGAAGTCATCTGGCGTGTTTAAGGGGAGAACTTTTCATTTCTCCAAAACCTTTCCTGAAGATAGGGTGAGTTACAGAGCTGAACTTTTCTTAAATTATTAAGCATAAAATTAAAGTGGTTCAACTTTCTCCGAAGTGCCAGTTGTAGCATATGAATATTCAACATAGTTTTCCGACATGGCTAAAGCATGGAACTAAAATTTCATACCCTAGAGCAGATTATTGCTGCGTCTGGCTGATTCCCCCTTTGAACTCATTGGTCTACATATTGGCCCCCGAAAGGAGTTCAGAAACCTTTCTGACCTGGATTATCGTCTTCACATAAGTGATCTAAGTAGCGCCTCTGTGCAGAGAGCCTTTAACATTATCGGTTTATGTATAACTGGTGTGTGAATTCATAAGCATTTGATTTTGAATTTTGAATTTTCTATATTAATGAACCCCGAAAGACTGCATGGTTAGATATTTTCTTTGTGGTGCGTGGGCCTCGATGCATACCCCTAATTGAGTGGTTCTACTTCTTAATGTCTAAGTTTATATTCAATGCTTACTGAAGCGTCGATTTCTAGCGTAAATAGTTCACAAAATTCTCTAACTGTATTACACATGCCCATTTTGTGCCATTGGGTTGTTTTCAATTTAGTTACTAATCTAGACTAGTTATCTATATTTGGTTTTGCCTGTTACAGAGAGGACCCTGCCACTGTCATTGATGTTTTATCGTGCGTAATAAGATCAATTTTCAACCGCTTTCTTTGGGATTAGTCACCTTGATCTAACTATTAATTCCTTGGACTTTCTTGCTCTACATCCATTTAGCAGTATTTTATTTTTTTCCTCTGATAAAGCATTCTCTTTTCAAGTTGCCTGTTTAATTTTTCCCCTGAATCTGACACTGATTGTGTATTCTGTTTGTATATTACATGTCTACATTTTTCTTACTGTTGTAAATCATGTGCTTTCCCTATCCAGCGTGATGAAATTATTGAATGGGTAAATCAAGGAGGAGGTGTAGTGGTGGGTGATCACGAAACACAGAATGTTCATTTCATCATCGAGTGTCATGGCGTAAAGCCCAAAGACGATATCACCCGAACTATTTGCGTATCCAGCCACTGGATTAGATGTTGTTTAGAGGTATGCTTCACAATTTGGTTTATGCAGCTTTTCTTCTGTTAATTTTCTGCATGGAGTTTGTTCTTTTTTTCCTATATCTCGTGTCATTGTCATATTTTTGCAATGAAAGAAGTTATATACTTTACTGACTTATATTCATGAATTCAATTTTTTCAAACCCGTAATGCTATAGCCTCTATCATTCTTCATGACATGGCTATTCAAAGTTGACAGTCAAATTCATAGTTCTTTAAATTCTCTCTTTATTTGTTCGTCAAACAGAGGAAAGAAGAGGGCTTTCTTGAGCAACTTCAAATCTTTTATGTATCCATTGAATGGTTCAGAAAGTCCAAGTGTTTCACTATCTTGTCTGTAGATGTATGAGATGTATAAAACTTTGACTTGGAGCAATGTTATCTAGGTGATCAGGTTTGTGACATACAACCATGTCTCAAGCAGACATGGAAAGAGAACAGATATTGAGCACCCTAATTGATCGAAACATGATCTTAAAATTAGGAGAATATGGTTTTTTTTTTTTGGTAAGGGAAATTAGGAGAATATGGTTTATGGCAATAATTTTTAAAAAAGTGATGCATTTGAATGCAGCACTAGCTATTCCGTTCTGAGGGCATGCAATATCTTTTCCTGTCTCTCTCTCCACCCCAACCGAGGACACAAGTAAATAGATTGAGCTCAAATCTTTTGTCATCTCGTAGCTTCCTCGTATAGGAAAAAGAAAGGAAGAAGGAAGGAATTAAAATCCAATGAAGTTCATGTATTCCTCCTTTGATTTTGTGTATATTGTGCCATATAATCATGAACTAGAACAGATCTTTACCCATTAAGGAAATTTCTCAATTATGATTGGAAGTATTGCGTTCTCGTCAGATTCAGTGTTGTTCTTTAGAGAATTCTATTTTACTTGTTGACCTGCAGTTGATTGAATATTTGGCTGTCTCTTAATTTCTTTCATTTTCAACGCTTTGTCTAGAATCAGCCAATTTTATATAGAGATACTTGTTACCATGCCTTTTGCACTGAATGCTAATGCAAGTGAATCTTTTGAAGGATGGCTGTTTGCTGGATGTTGATAGTCACGTCCTCTATTCTCCACTTCCCTGTCGGGTTCCTCTTCCAGGGTTTGAGAGTATCCGCTTTTGTGTTTCCCAGTATGAAGAGAAAGATCGACTTTTACTAAGAAATTTGTGTTTTACTTTGGGAGCTAAGTTTGTGTTAAAGCTGACTAGAAAAGTCACACATCTATTGTGCAAGTTCGGAAATGGGCCAAAGTATGAGGCAGCGTGTAAATGGGGTATAAAGTCAGTTACATGTGGTTGGATATATGAATGTGTCAGGCAGGTACGTCTGGTAGTGTCTCATGCATGTGTAAATGCAAACTATGATAAATTGTGAAAGATCCTAATATAAGCTGTTTCTTAGCAGAACAAGCTTGTACCTTCTGATCAATTTTGCCCAAAAGAAGTTTCTGAACAAGAAGCAGGAGTATGTGCTATGACCCAGTTTCCTTCACAGATTGTCCAGACAATGTCTGGAGATCATCCATCTCAGTTTCCAGGTCAATCACAAGACTCGAGAATTACCCGTAATCAGAACATACACAAGTTCTCTTGGGAAGAAACTGACAACTCAAGTTCTAGTAAAAAGGCAAGAGTCACTCCGGACAATGCCCCCAAAGATTTGCGCTCATCTAGAGAACATCTTAGTTACCCTACCAGCAATAGTGATTGCAGTAAAGGAGAGAAATTGAATAATTCTGGGGAAGTTGGAGATGCCGTTCCTGATGTTGCTGCAGCTATTGAGGATTTGCTGGAGCAGACAAGTAAGGTAAGAGATTATATTCATTTTTAAGACCATTTGCACATGACTGTTCATTTGTTGAATTAATCACCTTGTTTTTTTTGCAAGATTCACGATCTGAAGTCTCCAGTGAGGATTGTGAGTGATGGAAGCGTCTCCTTTCTATCAGGTCTTTCTTTAGCTCTACACAGGACACTTTTCTGTTAGTATGGTTCCTTGACTATGGAGCAACTATTCTCATCTCATTGTCCATTGCTAGGCCAAGAGCATCCAGGGCCTCCTACAGTAGTTGGATTGTCCAAGCATTGGATAAACAGGTGAACTTTGTAATGCGTCTGAATTGCATCACTGAGATTCTGTTTTTCCTGGATTTTTCATAGATTTTTTTTTGTTAGGATATACGCCTGCAAGAATGACTGAATCACATGCTCAAGTTGTATATTCGGATTATTTTTGAGTTAAAATTATTATTAGTGCTTTGAAGAAAAGTAGTTTTTCTTCTCTGTCTGAGTAGTGCCGAGAAGAAAGTTTAGGGTATAAATGCAGAAATTTGTTCCTCTATTGGTTAGACAGTGGTGGACTGGTGCATTTCTGACTTAGTTTATGGGCTTCAATTTTCAATGGCATCTTCTAATTTCAAGATTTGGCAAATTGTAGATCGGCATATAAACATACAAAATGGAGTTTAATGAATTTAAGGTTGGCTAATAAAGGTCAATGAACATGACGTAAAGACCTTATATTTAACTTGTCACTCTTGGTTTTGACGCTCAAATAATGACTATAACCCTTTCTTTTTCCTTTCTGATTGGAAGTTGCTTATGCATGAATAAAAAAGTGATGTGGTCCACATTTTCATATCATCTTCATGTGTTTTGATACTACCATGAGAGCAGCAACATTTTGGTAGTCATAAAAGTATGGTGCTGGATCATTATTAACTGAAGCCACAATTATTTTTCCCTTATCCTGAAATGTTTCAAGCCCACTAGATTGTGCGAAGGCCATTGAAAGGCCAATTTTATTTTCATCTATAAATGGAAAGAGTTCCAGAATTAGAGAAAATGTACATGGGCATCTTGGTTTTTGTCTCGGTTTTAGCTGTGAGCTTGTGATCTTTTCAGGAGCCAGAAGAATGAGAATATCTGCAACCCTTCTGGAAATGCAAGCACCTTTGATGGTTTTAGCGAGACACAAACTGATTCTCAGGTTTCCTCTCAACTCATTCTGCGGCGGTTACTTCTCTCTAGCAATGTTTAATTACTTATTATTGAAATCCGTTAGTCATTGTTGCCGAAGTCTGTTTCAGCACCATTAGCTTCATGGTGATTATATTTGAGCTTGATGCATCAACTGCAGGTTGTTGGTTATGAGGAAGATTTGTCAGGTCGGCAAATGATTATAGATCGAGTTCGAACACAAGGCAGCATGAGCTAAGCCCGGCCGAATTTGTGAAATAAATCAATTTAAGAGGTGATAGTTGATACGGTGAAAGGACGAGCTATTACAACCTAGGCCATTTATGGCTAATGCGAGGTCAGGTCAGAATACACTTATGCATTGTGGTCGTCCTGGAGAGATGAGCATATCACGAGCCCCATAAAGAAAAAATGAGTTATTTAACTTTTACATATTGATGCTTTTGTAATAATCTATTAGTGCCTAATATGGTAGAGGTTTGTAAAATAAACGATCTGTATGCCCTAGACATGGAAGCCTTTTTTCTGATGAGATGGGACTGTATATTTTGTTACATCATCTAACCATTCTAGGTACGGCAAAGATGAAGCTCAGCGTTCTTGTAACTTTATTTCCAAAAGGTCACCCTCAGTAAGAAATTGTGTTACTAAGACAATGATGTTCAGGTCAAGGCTTTGTCACCTGTGGATGCAATGTACAGCCAATCGTGACATTCGCACTGTGTTTGGATGGATTGACTGTAAGGAAATGAAGGGAATATTTTTGCCAGCTGTCAAAATTTTATCCATACCCCTCCGAATATTTTAGAATTAGCACGAGTTTGAGGGGATTGAAGAATAAATATTCAAATTTGAGATGGTAATCTCTTCGATAAAGGCATTGGTGGCTCGTTTATGTACTTCTAAAAAGAAATTTCAATGTCGTCTCTATAATTGATTTTTAAACTAGTTATAACCTTATTTCAGTCTATATTTTATCTTAATCAATCGAAGAATTATCCTCTCTATTTCCTCCTAACAGAAAGGAGGTTGGTAACTTTCTAAAGTTAAAGAAAGTGATTTGACCAGGGGTTTAGTGATTTTTTTAATGTTAAGAGTAATTTTATAAGTGTTAGAAGCGATTTAATAAAAAATGGTTTAGCAACTTTTTATGTAACAAACTATAACATGTGCTCCTAAGTAGGCATAAACATGGACGAACTATGAGTAAAATTCTTACCTGTTTAATAACTTTCATAGAAAATAATATTTTCAACGATTCAGTAACAGATAAGTTTGGAAAAATTACCGTGTGTTATTTACGTCTGACTCAATATAATTTGACAATTATTTTTTGAATATAATGAAAATGCTTTTGACTTTCTACGTTACGAGATTATAAGTTAAATCATTAATTGTTAGCTAACTATGTTATCGATCCAAAAAATATCAATTAGTTGACAAATTCGTTTTTAATACACGTCGAAACCCGGAAATTGTCCTCTCGCAAGTTAAGTAGCATCGACACCGACATCGATACGTGACACGACACGACACGTCGACACGTCATTCTAAAAAAACAAAAAATTTTGACACGTTGTATATATACTTAATAAATTGTCATGTATGTTAGGAATTCAAGATTAGGTCTTTTTTTTTTTTTTTGCTGGCTGAGTATATTAATTTTGGGATGGTTGGGTATATGACTTAAGTATTAATTTTTGATAAATTCACATTTTGACCCATAATATAGTGAAAATGATTAAAATTGATCTCGTATGTATCGAAATGGCGTGTCGGGATGTTGGACTCGCGTGCCGCTGGTGTGTCTAGAGCATTGACCACGTGCTGGTCGCATGTCGAAAAATATCGGAGAGTATCGAAGTGTCCGATACGACACGACATGGAAGCACCGACACTACACGACACGGATGCACTCGAAGAGTGTCGGTGCTTCCTAGCTCGCAAGAGAGACATTTTTTCGAATTCGGGTTTTACTAGACCCGTGGCGTGGGTCCCACGTGGGTCCGTACGTGGGACCTCGGCGCCACGGCGATACAAAAACAACAAATATTTAATAAAGTGCAAAAAAAAAATAAAAAATAACTAAAGAACAGCAACAACAACATCACATCAGAAAATCAAACGAAACTATCCCTGTCGGAATCGAGCTGTTGAAGCCAAAAAGCAAGAAGAAAACAAGAAGCAACAGGAAGAAACTGAAGCCACCAAAATTGCCACTACTACCCGCCAACAATCCCGCCGATATTATCCACATCCACGGGGGTTCGACGCCATCGAGATTTCATCATCCCGCGATTCTTCGTCCGAGCCTCAACCCTGGAACAACTCTCCGTCCCCCTTCGCCCCCCATGGCGCGTTGCCCCCACGCCTGCCACCCGGCGATCGCCCTCGAGATGCGCCGCTCGCCTCCGCTCCCCGGAGCTCCTCCCTCGCCCCTGCACCTTTGGCCTCTGAAGCTGAACCGGTGCCAGCTGCTGAGTGATCGAAGCTCCGGACTGTTGGGATGCGGGTTCGCGCTGCGGGGGAAGGCCCGGTTCAAGCGGCGCTTCAGGTTCTACGTCTGTGCTGAGATTCGGAGTGCCTTCTCGCCCGGTGTGGGTTTCGACTCGCAGGTGAGTGGCCAACTCGCGTAGTTGATTCTTCGGGAGAACGAGTTCGGCGCTGGTCGATATGTCCTAGAGAGTTGCGATTTTTCCTTTTTCCTTTTTGAGGTCTCTATTTTCAGCTCATAGCATGAAAAATCGCAGTGATTTCTTTGAATCCTAGTGAAAGAGTTATGTCTGTGAGTACTCATAGAGGGCATCTGTATGTAGTGAAGCTTGTTTTGGCTTTGTTATGCAGTGCTTTAGCTTATATATTTCTTATGACCCTTGTGTTGGAGAATAGAAAGGTTGCTTTTGCTTCGTCGCTAGTAAAGTACCGGCTTTTTTGAACACGAGTGGAAGAGTACTAAATGGATGACACCAACTCGGTGTCTGGGTGCATGATAGACTGAGATTTGTTTCTTTGGCAGAAGATTGGCTACTCTCAGGACACATCGCAGTTGCCATGGATAGGTCCTGTTCCTGGGGATATTGCAGAAATCGAAGCGTATTGCAGAATCTTCAGAGCTGCTGAGCGGCTTCATGCCGCACTGATGGACACGTTGTGCAATCCATTGACAGGAGAATGCGCTGTTCCTTATGATTTCTTGGCGGGGGAAAAACCGCTTTTGGAAGATAAAATAGTCTCTGTCCTAGGTTGCGTGTTATCTCTCTTGAACAAGGCGAGAGAGGATGTTCTTTCTGGACGGTCTTCTATCATGAACTCATTTCGGGCGGCAGATGTAAGCATGATGGAGGCTGGTCAGCTTCCTCCCCTCGCCATGTTCAGAAGTGAGATGAAGCGATGTTGCGAGAGTCTTCATGTTGCTCTTGAAAATATTGTGACACAGGATGATGAACGGAGCCTGGATGTCTGGAGGAAATTACAAAGGCTGAAAAATGTCTGTTTCGACTCGGGCTTCCCTCGTGGGGATGGCTATCCTTCTCATCTGCTGTTTGCTAACTGGAATCCTGTTTATTTGTCCCCTTCCAGAGAGGACCTAGATTCTGAGGTTGCATTTTGGAAGGGCGGTCAGGTGACTGATGAGGGTCTAAAATGGTTGATTGCGAATGGCTTTAAGACAATTGTTGATCTAAGGGCAGAGACGATAAAGGATAACCTTTATCAGTTGGCCTTAGATGAGGCTATTTCGTCTGGGAACATTGAACTGATCAAAATCCCAGTTGAAGTAGGGACTGCACCTACGATGGATCAGGTGGAAAAATTTGCATCGACACTATCAGATTGCAGCAAAAAGCCCATTTATCTCCACAGTAAAGAAGGGGTTTGGAGAACTTCTGCTATGGTTTCTAGATGCAGACAGTATATGAGCCGATTTGAGGCCAATTCTGCCCCTTCTAAGGATGCAGCTTCAGAAGCAACGAATGGAATTGGGGATTATCATGAATCTCTCATTGGTGAAGACGGGATATTCACTGAGAATGAAGATGATTCATTGAGGAAATGCTTGGAAATGGTATACAGTTCAAATGGAGCTTCTCATGGGAAACTCCCTCCAAATGAGGATTATAGCAAAGAGGACGTCAATGGGACTTATAGTCCCCTCTGTTCTAGCGACAGTGTGAAATCATTAGACACAGACATTAAACGGGCAGAATCTTCAAACAACTCATTCATTAACATCGATCCTCTTGAGTCTCAATTCCCTCCTAGCAACATATTCTCTAAAACAGAGATGTCGAGGTTCCTCAATAGAAAAAAAATCTCACCTCCTACTTATTTCCTTAATCAGTCGAAGAAGTTGGAAACAACCCCAGCTTCGAGTGTAGCACTTGATCAGAGAGCGCAGAAAGACAAATCTGCTGAGGGAAGTCCAGTGTCGAGTTTTGCAAAGTCAGGGAGTCCCAATGGTTCCCTTAATGTCAAGAGCACCTCTCAAATGCCCCAGAAAGCACCAGCTTATGACAGGATGACTGCCATAGAAGACGATTTGGATTCTAATAGTCCATCTTTCCGAGGATTAGGTTCGGAAAGGATTTCTAGTTCAGGTGTGTATTCCACTGTTGGTGTGAACAATAATGTAGATGAGAATCTTATGACTGAAGCTAATGTGGAGGAACGTAAAAGAAATGCTGAATCGTCCTTAGTTAATGGTGATAATGGCACGGAAGTTGAGGGGAATATGTGTGCTTCGGCCACTGGTGTTGTACGGGTGCAGTCAAGAAAGAAAGCGGAGATGTTTTTAGTTCGTACAGATGGTTTCTCCTGTGCCAGAGAGAAAGTTACTGAATCTTCGTTGGCATTTACTCACCCTAGTACGCAGCAACAGATGCTTATGTGGAAAACTACCCCAAGAACTGTTCTGTTACTGAAAAAGCTGGGGCCAGAGCTCATGAAAGAAGCTAAAGAGGTACATATTTCCTTGACATAATAATACAGCTTCATTGGTTGAGAAATTATATGCCGGATTTGCCAGCACTGATTATGCTAGGACCAAGGAACAAGCATGTTAATTAACATTTCTCTTAGCATCTGCATGGGCATCACCTTCATTCACATGCACAAAACTCTGTGTGGAGGCAGATTTATATTTTTTATTTATAAATGTAGTATCGATTGGAACTAGCTATTTTGCATCTAGTGTGCGCCACTTTTTAATACAAGTAAATAGCAAGATCTTGAAAGTGCTTGCAACTGGAGACGCAAATTTGCTGATGCCAGCACAATGGCTCGATATGGATATTTATAAGTCCATTGACACCAAAGAAGGATATTGAGCAAGTATGCAACGACTGCTTAAGAGCTTTCATAGAATCTGTATCATTTGATAGGAGGCCACTCATTAGTTGCTGCTGTCTTTCTTCCTAATGCCATTTTTGGTCTGTTAGGGTATGGTTGTGATCTAGGGAATAGGCAATTACCATAATAGCTGCTGCATTGTTATAGTACTGCGCATAGTCAAGTTTTCAGGATTTGTTACCTCATATACAGGTTGCGTCTTTCTTGTATTACCAAGAGAAGATGAATGTCCTCGTTGAACCTGACGTGCACGACGTATTTGCTAGAATCCCGGGTTTTGGGTTTGTTCAAACATTTTATAGTCAAGATACCAGGTAGTCGCAGTTGCAGTGAAAGAACTTTAAGGCAGAATTTCAATATGTTCCACTGTAATTTGACTTCTTATGCAATTTGATCGCCTTGTGGTGTTTTTATCTAGTGATCTTCAAGAGAGGGTTGATTTCGTGGCTTGCTTGGGAGGAGATGGAGTAATATTACATGCATCAAACTTATTCAGGGATGCTATCCCGCCGGTTGTATCCTTCAATCTTGGGTCTCTCGGATTTCTCACGTCCCACAAGGTAAGCTCTTCGATTCAATTTTCCTCTCATTGTTTCAGCAGGATTTTTCTTTTAATTTTAACTCATTAGTTCTCTTTTGGTGCAGTTTGATGATTATAGACAGGATTTGAGGCAGGTCGTTCATGGGAATAATACAGTTGATGGTGTTTATATAACTCTTAGAATGCGTCTGCGTTGTGAAATCTTCCGAAAGGGGAAAGCCATGCCTGGCAAAGTATTTGATGTCCTAAATGAGGTTGTTGTTGATAGGGGTTCCAATCCCTACCTTTCAAAGATAGAATGCTATGAACATGATCGGCTTATTACAAAGGTGCGTCAGTACTCATTCTCCAAAAGGAAAAAGGAGGGTGGAAGACATTTAAATTTTGCTCTTAACTGGGGCAACATGCCTAGTTACATTTTCCTCCTGCTGACAAGAGTCTCTTTATCTTAGTCAAAACTTTTGTGAACACTAAAACATATGGTAAATGTCATATAGAAACATGAAGCAGTCTTTACACCAAAATGGAACACGCTATTTTGTGCTTCGCAACAGGAAAAAATGGAACCGGGAACTTGTTATGCGGCGAACTGATTTCTTTGTTGCATCAAATTACAATTAGAACCTTGTCATATAGGTGCAAGGTGATGGAGTCATTGTAGCCACACCCACAGGAAGTACAGCTTATTCAACTGCTGCAGGAGGTTCTATGGTAATTTTTTGTTTTGAGCTTGTTTAGTACATTTACCTTGTCTATTTGTGGATGTTATATGCATAAGGAACAAAGCTTAAAACACTATAGTTGGCCCTTTCTTTACAGATTTGATATTGCCGGAAATACATGCATCTGCAGGCATATGCATTTACTTGTTTCTTTGTCTGCCCCCGAGGAAAGAAAAAACCACACGCTCACCAGACCAAAATGATATCATATTTATCTTCAAACACAGAAGCTGGTGGAGATCTGCACTTGTTTTACTCTCTCTCTCTCTCTCTCTCTCTCTCGCGCGCGTGCGCGTGCGCGCATACACATGCATGCACACATGCGCATGTCGACCCATGTTTTGTATAAATAGATATGTTTGTTAGAAAATGACCAAGAGAATGCGAAAATTTCGACCAAAAAAAAAGCCTGCCAAAAGAATTAGTAACAACTTCCTTTCTATTTTCACTAGTTTTCTAATAGTGACATCTCGTAACTGCAGGTGCATCCAAGTGTTCCTTGCATGTTGTTTACTCCAATCTGCCCACACTCTCTTTCTTTCAGGCCTGTCATACTTCCTGACTCTGCTAGGCTTGAGTTAAAGGTGAAATTCCCTCCAGCTGTTGAAATTTTAACAATATTATTCCTCATTTGATGAGCCTCGCTGCTAAAATCTAGGTGCAATTTATGCTTCAATTGCTTTACAGGCGTTTTGCCGTTGCAGATTTAGATATATGTTGAGTGACGAGGTATATGGTGCATTTTATAGTGCAAAACGGAAAGCGAAAAAACTCTTCTCCATACAAGTGTCTTTCATGCTGCCATGTTCTGTGTCTACTGCATTGGGTGACTGCACTCTTCAGCTCGTAGGGGCTTACTGCAGTTCTTAAGTTCCTGCAAAATGATGTGTTTGTGTGTGACAAAGTGGGAAAATGCCCGGCAAAAACTGAAGCCCCAAAATAATGGTTAATTTGTTGACTTTGGCATGTTAGGGGCTGTATGTTCAAAATTTCGAAGTTTCTTTCAAAATCTCCCCATCAAACCACCTCTTTCCCCAACCGGACTCATATATGACTCTGAGGAGCCAACAAGAAAACAATAGGGCATGTCTTGTCATGGTGTCATCTTGAGGATGTGTACATCGTAGAAGTAGTTCTTTACGTGCATAATCATATGACAACGTAGAGCATTTTCTAAGTATCTCTTTACATGCATAATCATATTGCGAAACAGAGCTTGTTTCTCAAGTATTTAACACGTTCTTGTTAACAAACAGATCCCCGAAGATGCGCGGAGCAATGCATGGGTTTCTTTTGATGGGAAGAGAAGGCAGCAACTCTCCAGAGGAGACTCCGTTCGAATATCTATGAGCGAGCATCCGCTCCCGACAGTCAACAAGTGTGACCAGACCGGCGACTGGTTCCGTAGCTTAATAAGATGCTTGAATTGGAACGAGAGGCTTGATCAGAAAGCTCTTTGAAGTTGCCGAAAGCGAGGAGAAAGTTACGACATTCAAGACCCATCGAGTCGGGTTAATGTACATATCTGTACAGTATATAAGTCGAGCAGGTCATACAAAATCCCACTTACCAAAGCTACATACTGTCAATTCACACCATATAGGCTGCCCATGGAATTGGGATGCCATTCTCTTTTCCTCATTTCCCTTATTCTATATATTTTTTATGGGGATTGAATTGGTGTATAGAACAATTCTTTTTGAGGAAATGGAGATCTAACCCGTTGGCTTCTTCTAGCCGGGATCATCAGATGTTTCATTTCATTTTCTCAGACTCCTTACTTCAGGAGTCCTTGGACAGCTGTTGGGGTCGTCATTCCAATTCGATTTCATTGCTCAATTTACTAGACATTTGGTGAATTGCGTTCTTATTCTGTGGAAATCGAAACCTTGTCTATATGTATATATTCCACCTAAGAAATATACCCTTGAAACGCATTCGCCAACATAACTGAACAAAGTAAAGTTACATAGATCGATGACGTGTCTTAAATTATATTTTTGTGATTGTCGAATGGTGAGCAAGGCTTCGTTTGTTTTGCAAAAAATAAATGATTTGAAAAATATTTTTCTAAATATGATCGCTTATATTGCTCGAAATAATTAGTCAATGAAAAATATTTTCATTATCGACAACAATTTATGTCTAAATATTTTCATTGACAGTGAAAAAAAAAAATTCAATTCATTCATTTTTGTAAGTGATACAAGCGATCATTTTTGAGAAAATATTTTTTAAATTATTTACTTATCACGAAACAAATGAAACCCAAGATTTAGGTTGACGAGTCGGTGAAGCAAAATAGGTTTTTATCATACACTTTTTGTGGCTCACAACGAAGGCCCTTGCGTTGTGTCACAACCCCTTGGAAACACTTCCAGGATTTCGCTAAACACACTAGACGGTTGATGCTTGCCATCTCCTATGAGGCCAAAAGACCTCAAATTGTAAATCAAAGTTTATGCTCCTACAAAAAATTCGCGATATAAGTGAACTCGCTAAATTTGGAAACATGTTTCTTCCATACAACAAGAGGGAGAAAACGAAGAAAACGTGGCGGAGGATCATCAAATTCGTTTCAGAAAAGCCAATCGTACAGTGATTTTCACTGATAACTAACAAAATGCTGATGCTAATAGCAAAAGTACTCCTATAAAGGAAACAGTAGAGATTCCAATCTGGATTGAAGTAGTCATTGGGCTAGATAAATGTGAATCGGCTTGAAATTGATGGGAATATATTATGTGCATACGACGTACTATGTAGGGTTTATATTAAACCATATGAAGATCGAAAATAAAGAGAGAAGCGACGACGAGAGAGCGGAGTCAGAAATTTTGAAACTTCTGACACGTGGGCTCGGATGTGCCTCGTGTTGATCTCTCAACGGTTTAATGTAAATCCTACGTGGCATATCTAATGTAGGCAATATTTTCTCGACAGACTATCTGGTGTTGACACCTAAATTTTGATTTTTCCTTAAATCATTTATTATTCATAAAATGAGAATTAATTCTGATTCTCACCAAAAAAAATTATGTTTTCATGCATATCATATTTATTTTCATGCATTATACATTGCACATTTAGATTGACGACAGTTGGACTAAGCTTAAATTGGCGAGTGATAGACCTGGACCCATTTTAAAAATTCAGTCAAAGCTAGAGGGATGTGCCGAAAATTTGAGTGAGAGTTGGACCCAGTTTTCAAAATTTATGCAGCCCGTTTTGCTCAATTAATTGAAAGGGCTTTTAATTAATTATTTGATTAATTAAAGCCCGATTTGAGTTCGAATTTTGCCCGATTAAGCCCGCACAATATGGAAAATTCGGCTGGCCCTTTATGAATACCACATGACCGAATTTGTCAAGAGACCTAGTCCATTAGGACTCTTCCGAGATCTGAAATTTTGATCTAACGGTTATCATTAGAATAGAGTTTTTAATCCGACGGTCTCTAATCAACCCTACACTTACTAGACCTTGTGCCCTATATAAGCTAACTTAAGTCTAGGGTTAAGGGAGGCCACGGAATTGCAATACACAGCAGAATGATATGGAGAGAAAATCGTGAGAAGGACGTGGTGAGAATGGTGTAGGGAGCTCTCGGCCATTGATGATTCGGCCAATCAACACTTCATCTCCATCTATGTCCTCTAGATAAAAAAGGAACAAGAAACACTTCATCTCCATCTATGTCCTCTAGATAAAAAAGGAACAAGAAAAGGTGGAGGTGGTGGGTTGTTCAGAGAAAAAGAAAAGAAACAGAGACCATTGAGAAAAAAAAAACGAGAAGAAATCTTGAAGAAGATGCCAAAACGTGAACCTCCAGCAGCGTTCTCAATGGCTTTGACCAATCCTTTGCTATGTTGAATTCTTTTCTTGCAGATCCTTGGAGTCCTTGGTGCGTTTGAGTCCTTTTCTGATCCAATTTTTGCGCCGTCTCCGCCAATCCTCGGTGAACGTTCAAATCAATCCTGACGAACTTAGCATTGACGATCAGCCGCAAGCCATCTCCACCAGTCCTCGGTGAACGTTCAAACGCAAGTTCGACGACGAAGCCGCCTCCAGACAACCATCGAAGTTTCCTAGGAGGCTCCGCGATTTGCTGTCCTACCATCTTCAGCGAGACACTCTGACGAACATCCTTTAACGTCGCCTCCATCGCAAGGACAAATTTGCCGCGAAAGAGAAAAGGGCTGATCTTTGGTCAAAGGTGTCCACCGCATGAAATCAATATTAGAGGATCCTTGAACGAAAGTTCTGGGAGTCTCAGAATCGGTACACTAGAAAAGGCCAAGCGCAGAGCACTCAATTAACAAGATCCACAAAAAGGAGAGGGAGTTCCAATACGCAAAAAAGAACATTTCTTTGACCGCACGGGGGTCTTTTTTTTTTTTGGCAGTTTCCGTGGATTGTTTGCTTTATGGTCTCATTGTTTTTGTTTTCTTGTGTTTCTCTTTTGATTATTAAAGATCATCTTCGAACAGTAACCGAGAGGTTCCATGGGCACCAACTGTGAGTACCGAGACCTTCCACTGCGTCGCCCAAGCCGAGAAGTCAATTGTCTCCGTCCAGCCCCACGATCCGCGCAAGTCCTAGAGCCGATCGGTCAAAGAGTTCTAGCTTGGATTACAAGTTTCGTCTCAATTTTCGGGTTAGGAAAGACAATTTTTTGAGATAAGGTAAATTTTCGATCTTTGGTTGATTGACTTTATCTTGTCTCTTAATTTGAATTGTTTGATATTATCTACAAGGTCTTTGTTGCCTAAATTTGAGTTATTTGAATTCAGAGCATATCTTGTGAAATATTGTGTTTATCTTCCGAATATTTTGCATCATTGGTTGCCTTAATTTGAATAATTTGAATCCAGAGCATATCTTTGGGTATTGTGGATAAGCTTTGCTTTGAACTGAAGATATCTTTTCTAATTTGAGGATTATCCAGATATTTTCAAAATCTCAAAAGATAATTCCCTACTTTTCAAGATGTGAATCCTTTGTGGATAGGGCGATCTTGCCTTTTATAATTCGGCAATTCCCTCTAGTTGGCCGAAAATTCATTTTCCTTTTATATACTATAGTCTAATTCAAATATTTTTATAATCTACCTTGAGTATAGTACATGCTCCCTTGTGCCTTGTCCCTCGGAATTTGTGCATGACCATCCGACTTCACCCTCGAAGTACGACGTCATCCGCACAATGAAATTGTCTATCCTATCCCATAACTTTGGGACCAGACCGACCAATTTCATAATATTTAAATTCACCATCCGACCCCACCCCAGGGGTACGACGTGAATAAATTTCCTTCCGACCCTAAACTTTGGGTACGAAGCGAATTCATCGGAAAAATTTCGGATATTAAGGTGTACTATGCTCAAGGTTTATTATAATTTTATTTGATTCCTTTTTTATAAATAACATAAAAAATACAAAAAAATCATTACATCTTGGTCTTAAGAGCAATCTTTCGAAAATCACAATGTGACACTTAATTCAAATTAAAATTTGAGGAATCAGTCTTAATTAAGTGTTGGACCAACCTTTGTTCAAAAGAACTGAAAATTTACTTAAGATCAAGCCATTCATGTGAGTTTCATTTAGCATAGATATTTGCATTGTCTCATGTCATTCATGCATTTTTAGCACAGTCCATCGTGTTTTTTCATATATCATATAGTTCAATATTCATTCATTTTGCCATGTCATTAAGGTTAGGATTCACGTTTTTGTGCATCAAAATCTATTTTCTCAATATCATCATTACTCATGTCATATAGGTTAAAAAATCATGTCGCATGTCATTTAGGTTAGAATTCATATTCTTCTTGCATTAAAATTTGATTTCTTTTCTAAAGTCATCATGCATGATTATTTCCTTGTCATATAGTTTCACATCATAGTTGCATTCATGCATTTGCATAGCATTCATTAAATCAAGAAAACCCAAAAATATAATTGCACCTTGTCTTCAAATTGAATTAATTGAATTTGCCAATTCAACAAATCTTCACAAGAATGGTACCGAAAGGGTGTTAATTGGAAAATTAACATAATCAAGTCCCCGAACTTAAATCTCTGGTTAGCAGAAAATAAAGTATTCTCCCGACACTTTATTTAGGTATCTAATCTACCTACCATGAAAAGATTAGTGGCGGCTCCAAAATTTAAATCATTTGAACATAAACCTAAATTGCGAATTGGTAGAGCTTGGGAGAGTTTGGACTAGGTTAGTTGATTCATTTAATTAATCTATTAATCCATTAATCTGGAATTCCCTAATTTTAGGTCGCGACAGGTATCTACCCCTGAAGAGAAGTCATGTGTTTCCATGTCACCCAGCCTCCCTTCCAAAACTGTAGTACTCCACAACCTCAACATACGATGTAGATGGAAGCTCGAACTTGTCCCTCATCAGTAAACTAGGTAATTTCCACAACTTTCAGCGGGAAATTAGCACTTAGCAGTCATATCCATGGGGTAAAAAGGAAGAAAAGACGAAGAATGAACAGATTGTATACAAGTGCAAACACTATTACAACATAAAACAAAGACCAGGGTGCATTTCATGGCATCTCGTGGTCACACATCATTACAAACCCAAAAGCGCACACACTTCAGAGTTCAAAAACAACTTGCACTCCCATCTCCTCCGCACAAGCAGCAGTTGAGAGAAGAAGAAAAAGCCACAAGTTGTTGCATAACCCTAAGAAAGAGAGACTCCCCTCGTAGTAATTCACATGGAAACTTCTTTTCATGCGTTATTACATGGCCTTCACAGCTTGGAACCTGGGCTCCTTGGGGAGGAACTTCTGCTCTGCGTAGACCGACATGTAATCCCCGAACACAAACTTGGGGTAAGCACCGGCTTGCTCCACAAGCTGCGGCGCGGGGGCGATGGTGGCGGCGAGGGACGGGTTGTAGAATGAGGCGATGGAGCGCCGGTTGCCCTCCTGGATGGCGAGGACGCGGTGCCAGACGCTCTTGTACTTGCCGTTGCTCAGCACCTCGATCTGGTCCCCCGTGTTGATGACGATGGCGTTGGGGAGCGGCTGCACATCGACCCACTCGCCGCCCTTGAGTATCTGGAGGCCCCCGACAGCATCGTCCTGGAAGAGCAGGATCACGCCGCCCGCATCGGTGTGGGCCCTGAGGCCGTTGACCCGCTCGGGTTGCGGGCAGGGCGGGTAGTGGCTCACTTTAGTCCCGAAGAAGGCCTCGTTGTCGTCGTTGTTTTCATTGTCGCCGGCGCTGTTGCCGCTGTTGAAGGCGCTTTTGATGTAGCCCTTTGGCAAGCCCAAGTTCTCATCCATGACTTCCATGACCTTCTCGGCGAGCTTCTTCACTTCTGCGCGGTACTCCGCCATGGTTTCCCTGTCAAGTTACGCATGCAAATTATTAACAGATCCTTCTATCGAAATCATGCAAATTATTCCCACCTCTGAAGTTTTGCGATAGAAGGAAGGAGAGAGAGAGAGAGAGAGAGAGATGAAAATTACTTGAAACCGGGAGTGTTGGAAGGCCATTCATTGTCATCAAGGAGAGTGATAACATCCTCCCAGTCCACGTTCTCCACCTTTTCACCATCACTCTCGTTCAACAGCTTCACAGGGGTTGACTTGTTGAAGTTCTCTTCTCTCTCCAACTTGTAGAACTCATCACACACTCTCTTCACCCTCTCCAGCAGCTCCTCTGGTATCCCATGGTTCACCAGCTGCATTCAGATTCCATCATCATCAATCACATGATCATAATAATCAGGTCTTGATATTTCTTGGCGTAAAGCAATGCATGTACTCTTTAACTGGAGTCATTAGGTCAAGTGGGTTTCTCGTGAAGTTAGTGTATCACATTCTAATCTCGACATATGTTGAGCACACGTTTACTCAGACACACAAAAAGGAAATCAAACTCATGGCTTTCCTTCCTTGAACCAAAGTCTCAAGTGAAGATGAATACAGGATGGAATGTTGTACCTGGAAGAAACCCCATTCCTCACAGCCATTGGCAATCTGAGCCATTGTCTTGGCCCTCTCCTCGCCGCTGAGCTTCGAGAAATCGATCACCGGAATCGCCATTTGACGTGCAAATACTTCTTCAAGTTTATATGTGGATGGAAACAAGTAACAGAGAAACTCTGAGAGGACTACTCAAGCTACTTGCTTCTTTATGTTGAAACTGAACTTGTTTCTGATGCTGCAAACAGAGATGTGCAGGTCTCTATTTATATTGCACTCCCGCCATCTTCGATCGACCTTAACTGTCAACTCTACACAATATTTGTTTAATCTTTTTTTATTTATTTTATAAGTAAAAGAATTCTTTGTCAAAAGGCAGCCGTTGGATCAGGGGTAAGTTGTGGGACGGTGACCCTTTATTTTAATGACCCAAAGTCAACGCTCGCAAGGTGGGGTTTTTAAAACTGGTAACCCACAACACAAGCACTCATCTTCAGGTTGTGATGCATCTCTTTTTCCTAATTTTTACTAATTTTCTATATTTAATGAAAATACGTATGCCCTGCTGCCACCTGGCACACTTTAGCCTAGTATTTCTTTTATTATTATTATTATTAGTTTTACATTTGTTTTTATTTTCCATTTTCCACTTCTGGATGTAGCTTTGTCTTCGCCAGATAAACGTAAAGCAATGGTATGCTTGTCATGCAAACACTTTTATATTCCAATGGAGGAAGCTCCTAACTCAAGCGCCTTATAAAGTTAAACCCTTCAATCAAACTTTGATCCGGAGGGCTCTAATGGTTCAAGGACTAACAACATAAGTGTGTTCGAAAACAGCTAACACCCACTAGTTTTAACGTTGTCTTTAAGTGCTAGATCAAGGTTAACATCAAAGGTATCATTTAATCGAGCTTTTATGACTTTCAACGATACATGCCTTAGCTAACACTTTAAATAGCTTTGATCCAATGAATATAACGTGACTCTCATGGCGATGGATCGAGTTGGGGCCGGCGAGGCTCATCACCCGACTATCCAATTGGTGTTTCGGTGCAATTCTTATGTGCAATAATCTATCAAATTTCATATAACATTACTTCATTGAGCTAAGTATTGCAGCTTTTTCTCATCTCACCCTTTTAAATTAGGTTTCTGATATTTAATCCAATAAGTACATGCAATTTTTTCTTAACTATAAACTATACTTGCTATGATTAAAGTCAAGTACACACCCAATTGGCACTCACATCTTTTCACTTTTCGTTATTCTTTGGCATGAAATTGATGTGATTGTGTGTTGTATTACTTGCAATTCAAACCTCTGCCGACTACCATTCATCAAGCTGACGTGGCAACATCTGGTAACCCTCCAACCCAAGCATTTGACTGAGAATGATGGAACAAGCGGGCAGGCTTTACCGTGAAAGTTGTGGTACGTGCTACACTGATTTGTAGGCATGATTCGAGGGCTGAAGCAAGGCCATGGTTGGTGACTTCAATAGAAGGGGACATCACCAATTATAATCTTGTCAATTACTTTGTCAACTCCCCATTTTTCTACGAAAGTTTGACAAGGAAGTTGACTTCATGTTAGATATATTAATCTCTTAAATCATGTAAGATGTAGGTTGAATCTCAAGTAAGTAGTTCAAACATGCATTTCCTAGCGCCTGATAACATGAAAAGCATCCGACCAAAAAAAAAAAAAACCATGAAAATCGACCGTATGTGGGGGTCTAATCTACTAGTACATATGTGTCTTTTCGTCATTAAGCCAATTCTATGAGTTCGTTATTTGTTTTCTAGATGTTGGTGTCTATTGGCCAGCAAAGCATTGGGATCGTGTCTGTTAACACCAAAAAATGATCAAATCTTTATAACCAGTATGACGCTAATATAGAGTTTGATGTTGAACGGTTATAATAAATGGTAGAGAAGCTCCTCGATGAACACGAATATCAATAATGGACATGATGCCGGTATAAAAGCTCGGTGTCGAGTGATTAGACTTTTGATAGGATATCAATGGCAGTGGAGTTTGTCGATAATCATGAATACCGAAGACCAAGTACTGTAATCAACATGACGAGAAAATTGCTAAAAAAGTCCTAAAATTATTATAATTGTGTCAAATCAGTCTTAAATCTTTTTTTTTTGGCCAATTGAATCTTAAAATTTTTACATTTGTGTCAATTCAGTCCATCCGGCCAACTTTAGTCGGCCAATGCTGACTTGAAATTTTTTAATTATAAATTAATATTTTATAAATGTGTTATTTATTTTTCATTTTTTTCTTCTCCTTCTTCCTTTGGCCGATCGCCAATCGGGCGACCAGCTAGAGGAAGAAGGAAAAGAAAATAAAGAAAATAAATAAATAAATAAATAATTCAAAACATATTAAAAAAATGTTGAAAATTATCCAAGTCAGTGCCTACCGGATAGATTGAATTGGCACAATTGCTCAATTGGCAAAGAAAAAAGGTTAAGGAGTGAATTGTTTCAATTACAATGGGAAAAGTGTTAAAAAAGTCCTAAACCTATTGCATTGGTTCCAATTCAGTCCTAAACCTTTTATTGGTGCCAGGTCAGTCCTAAAATTTTTATTGTTGCCAATTCAGTCCTAAAATTTTTGCATTGTCGTCAATTCAGTCGTAAACCTTTTGCATTTCTGTTAATTGAGTAAATCCGGCCAATTTTGGCCAAAAATTCGCTAACGTGGACGTCGGTTGTCATACATGGTATGGCTGGCGCTGACGTGGATATTTTTAAATATTTTTAATAAATATTTTTAATAAATATTTTGGTTTTTTCTTCTTTTTCTTTTCTCAATCTTTGAAAAAATTATTATAATTATTTAAAATTATTAAAATATTATTTAAAAATATCTACGTTAGCGTCAACCGTGCCACATAGGACAATCGATGTCCACTTCAGCGAATTTCAGATCAAAATTGGCTGAATTGACTCAATTAACAGAAATACAAAAGGTTTAGGACTGAATTGGAACCAATGCAAAAGGTTTATGACTGAATTGGCATCACTGTAAAAGATTTAGGACTGAATTGGCACCAATAAAAGGTTTAGGACTGAATTGGCACCAATACAATAGGTTGAGGACTTTTTTGACACATTTTCCCAATCACAATAGGTTTAGGACTTTTTTGATAATTTTTTCATTAATTGACGATTAACACTTAGAACAGATTTAGCTAAGGGTTTAAGGCAAAACCGTAGATGATAAAGATGCCAATTGAGGAGTTATAAACGGTTCGTTGAGAAGATTGACATGCAATCGCGGAGAGCAACTGTGGAGACAGAAATTGCAAACATGCAGTTGAGCCTAGTGACAACTGAAGAGTTGTAACTGCTTATTGATAAGATGTAGTTATGGGGCGTGATCATGGTGCCAAAAATAATCGATGTGCGGTTGTAACTTCTAATTTCAATATGGACTGATTAGAAATGGTTACCTTGTGTAATTGGCTATATAAGTTGTGTTGAATTGTTGTGGAGAAGAACCCCCCGATTATCAACATAACCAATGATATCTTTCCATTTATCAATTTAACTTTCTAGTTCCTACATTTACTTTCTTTTATAGTAATTAGTTCTATTTCTTATTTTTGGTTACCCTTAACACTAAAAATCGAAGATCCAACTTTCAGTGAAAGGTATATTGTCACTTGAAGTCATTCCCAACGAAACAATGCCATTGATTTATGATACTCTGTCGGTCTCATTATAACCAGATCGATATTAGGTGACATTGGAGGATTTCCATGCTTGTTGCTATGTCAAGTTAGCTAATTCGACAATGCAACGTTCCTTCGTATTGGTACGAGCGAATAGTAATTCTCTTTTTAAATCAAGAAGAAGAATGATATGTTTCTCTAATAGTAGGGAATGACCTGTTACACTACTTGCCCTCCTGGGTGGCTTTTGGGCATAATTGACTGTATAATTATTCCCGTTTTGATTTGATTCTGATTACTGTCCGATATTTGAGGCACAGTTCAGAGGGACCAGATGATTTTATGGCCTTGTCTGACCCAAGGAAAGACTTGCTGTACTTGTCGTACTTCCACCACCATTGTCCCCGATAATTTTCTCAGGGAAATCCATCTGTATCCTCAAGGGTTTCCTTTTTCTCTGTTTATTTTTTAAAAGAAAAAAATTAAAAATTAAAACTTCAAATACCTGATTACCAATTCGTTGACTAAAGCGTAATCCACCTCTCCACATTATTATGTGCTTAGTACTTTATAATTCCTAATTAACGTTCCAATCAATTGTGGTAACTTCTGGGCACAATCAACCAAAGTAATTGGACTACCAACGTGATGATGCAAGTGCTTACTGTATGTTTTAAAATTTTAATTTAGCATAACCCTGAAAGCTAGAGTTTCACATTCTTTGCTTATGGAGCCATACATGTCATATTCAGATAATAAATAATTATTTTCCACATTCGCTCCTGTAAAAACTGTGCGGGTCTGCTCCCTCACTCATGCGTCCCCATCCCCAACCCCATGAGAAGGTGAGGAATCGAACTCCCCACCTCTCCCTTCTCAAGTGGGAAATCTAGTACCTTTTTTCCCTCGAAAACCATTGACGTTTTAGGAGAACTTAATAAATGATAGTGATGCATCATTATTGTGGTCAAAGCCCTAATTTAGTATTAAAGAAAACGATTAGTTTTACTTCCATAAATATACTAATCAGTTTTGATTTTTATCGTCTCTCGAATCGGACAAGATAACTTTCACACATACGGTCTCAAGATTCGAGTATGTGTGCAATTGGAATCCATTCGTACGCTAATTGAATCTCAAATGGACACACGGTTAGATCTTAACATGGACGGTGAACAAAATAGATATGCTAAAAGTTCACATCGATAACTTAAGAGTTCCAATAAGTGTTTTGGACGTGGACCGAAAGCCGACCATTAGGAGTTTTCAAGGATCAATTACATGAAGAGCTGTAGCCACAAGGAACACATACTTAAAAAAACAAAAAAAAAAGTCAACCTTTTCGTTTAAAAAGATAGGTCCATTGGTCAAATGTCAACGCCACTTGCCAGCGAAAAATAAGTGTTAACTGGCCACAAAATTTAGAATATATAGGCACGAGATCTCATTGTTTTGTATATACACATAGACGTGGAGAATTTCCTATTTATGTGATGTTAGGTCGACGGAAGAGAATGAAAATGTGCATGGCCACCAAATCAGCCGATTGGCTAATTAAAACACACCGAATACAAAGAAAGACATGAGACATATTGATTGGTCGATGATTGTCAAGGTAGATCGTTAATGCTGGCGAACTCGAATATGAACAAAGTGCTGAGCGGTCACTGCACATTTCACACATCAAAGATAATACTCTGATGTTCAAAATCCAACTCCGACGATAAAGAACCATCGAATCCCATTCAAAAAGGTTTCTTTGAGTGAGTTGAGAATTGAGATGTAAAAGAGATTCTGTAGGTAACCAAATGAAGAGCACATGAGTCTATTTGTAAGCTTTGCTGGATGACAATTTAGAGTATCAAAATATGAATTACAATCAATCAAGATTAATTAATGACAATGTACGGAATCTCCTAAATATATCTTTAACATCCCCTCAACCTCAAGGTGATTTGAAGGAGGTCAACTGGAGTTTGGAGAAAGATCCAGCGAATGTCCAAGTGGATGTGTTTTGGTGAAGACATTAAAAGTCTATTCAGTGGATGAACTAGAGACAAGTCGAACAAGCGACGAAGATATGATATCAGACGAGATGACAGTCTATTTCAAGTTGCTTTGTGCGTTCATGAAAAACACCATCATGTGCTATTTGGATAGCACTTCGATTGTCACAATGAATGACTGTTCCGCTATGATGACGCACTCCCATGTTTTTTAGTAGCCATCGCAACCATAGTAACTTGGGTGGAGTATCAGCAAGAGCCCGATATTTTGCTTATATACTAGAGCGAGCGACAATGGTTTGTTTCTTGCTACGCCATGAGATAAGCGAGGTGCCAAAAAGAAACAATAGCCGAGCAACGATCTTGAGGTCATCAACTCAGTCATTGTCCGAATAGGCTATCAACTCCAAGATAGAATGAGCGGCCTAATTCCCTAAAAAACCCCAAACTTTAGGTCTAGTCCCAATTTTATCCCCTTTTTTTTTTTTTGTCTAGAAAAGAATCTCAAACTTTAGATCCAGTCCAAATCTGACCCGAACTTTTCTTTTAAAAACAAACTCCAAATTATAGGTCTAGTCCCAAATTTAACCCAATCTTTTTTTTTGTCTAAGAGAAATTTCACCAATTTTTACTCTAATCCCAAATTTTCCACCATTAGCACCACATCCAAAAATTGCCGTTAGTCGTCTCGAATTTTCATATCCTAGAAGGTTTTCATTTTGGAGAAAAATTTTCATGTCACCTTGCTAATGTGGATTTGTTATCGACGTGGAAATGCCAAGTCAACTGGGACTAGACCATGTGGGTAGATTTCGTATGGGGCACACTCATGTACTAACTAACAATGTGAACAGCATAAGCGTTGCCAGGTCAAGTACAATGAGATATAAAAGACTGCCAATCATCTGTTAATAGAGTGTAGGATTTGAAAGAGGAGTCTCATCTTTGCCTTCAAACTTGACATTGATCTTAATATGAGTTGTAGTGACCTTGTTGTCAATGAATCTGGCTCGAGAAAGAAGATCAGTTGCATAATTTGCTTGTGAAAGATTATAATCATAGGAATTTGAACTAACCTTCAAGCCTAAAAAGTAGTTGAGTCTCTCAAGATCTTTCCTTTCAAACTGTTGACCGAGAAATTGCTTGATTTTTGCAAAAGCCAATATGTTTAATGCTAGTAATAACCAAGTCGTCCCCACATAAGAGAAGAAGAATTACCCACGAAATACGTGCCGAACAAAAAGAACATGGATTGCATTTGAATCCAAGAGGTTCCATGGTTGAGCTAAACTTGGAACACCATGCACGAGGAGCCTATTTTAGGCCATATACGTGATCGACACACTTTGTTGGAAGGATGCTGACATCGGATGTTTATGCCGTACATAAGTTTTGTGGTGGAATGCCAAAGCGGTTCAGTGTACCGGGGAGAGAACCGACTGACGTTGACGTCACTACTCATGTGGTTGTTATGTAGGCTACACGGCATGAGGCTATCATCGCACAGGAGGCTGTCGTAGATGAAATTTCAAGATCAAGCTTGTCCGAGAGCAGTGAGTCTAGTGCTGGTGTCTGCTTTTCAAAACGAGCAGCGGAAGAGTTCCGCATAGCAATTGACGCTGCGGATTCAGCGGAGAAACGAGAGTGACACGATCTATGCATCTAGCGTAGATCGTGTCAACCACCGCGGAGAAATGCGGCCGACATTAATACGAAACAGACTCGATGTGCGCTCGTTAGGTAACAATGATTGCTTTGATACCAAATTGAGAATTGAGATGAAAAAAAGAGTGTAATATTCTATACCTTGCCAACATGAGCCTATTTGAAGGTTTTACAGAATAACAATCTAAACTAGCAAAATGTAAATTGTAATCAATCATGACCAGTTAAGAGAAATATACAGAATCTTCTAAATATATCTGTAACAAAGTGAAGAGATCATCTTCTTCGCTCATGGATAACCCTTACACGAAATAGAATTATTATATGAGCAACGGATAAGTGTTTTAGCACTTTCTCGATGGCTCTTCACCAATTTCCAAACTTTACTTTATCTGGGGCAACTATGATTCTCAAAAGAAGTGATTCTATGCGTCTCAAAGTCACACAACCAATTTCATTCACTCCCAAACTCATCTTCCGGTTTCCCAACAGTAACTCTATTCAGATTGTTTGTTATTTATTTATAAGTTCATATATCGCTGTATTACCAGGTCAGATTTAAACTTTTCATAGAGTTTGTTGAAGGAGTAGATCATATTCTCAACAAAAGATACCTCTTTTTTCAATTACAGTCCATCAAAACTCAGAGAATTCCTCTCTACTCTTACTCCTTGTATACGCTCAAGTTTAGGTACCCGAAGTCTTTGTTTTCACTTCAGTAGAACCCTAGTTTGGTGAAGAAAAACTGACAAAGGTTATCGATCATAATAATCTGTAAAGTATCTATCTTAGATAGATCCATCCTTGTGCAAGTGTGGAGGTCAAAACCCGTATCCTCTAATTTTCACAAATTATGGAGGCAAAAAGAGAAGGGAAAAATAATTGTACGTACCGAGTATACAGTTACAAGTTAAAAAAAAGGAAAGAATTAGCATGAGAGAATGCTAGAGAGGAACTCCATTCATTCCCCCAAGACAATCCATCGAGTAGGAGAAATGATAAAAAAATAATAATGAAGCTTTAGTCTTGAAACGATTGAGGAGATGTTCATGCATGAGGATTAATGCCACATGATGCTGAACTCCAATGTTTCACGCAAAGCACTCAAAAAGGGTCTAGAGTCTCTGTACATAGATTTGGTTCTAGGGTTTCTCTGTCTCAACGCAACTTTTTTAATCAGTTGTTATCATATGTTATTGCAGTACATCATACATCTTGTTACAAGAAGCCTCGGATGGCTGCAATTAAAAAGAATTTGCTGGACATGCAGAGTACGCCAAGCAAAGTCATTGCCGCGGTCGGCTTCACTGCGTCCGGTACTTCTGGTTCAATTTCAATTAAATAGGTTGGGAGGATTTAGGTGAAGATTTTATTTGAATTAAGTGTATTATTTTCCCCTATAACAAGGTGATAGGGTGTATTGTTGTCTGACCAGAACCTTTGAGTAATCATTTTTCTGACTTGAAACACAAGTTCAATTCGCTTTGCGGCCATTTGATGTGATGACTTTGGTCAAGTTTGATTGGTCCAAAGCTCATGATTAGTAAAGAACTAGATGAACCAAGTCCAACCCATTTTGTTTAGTTAGATAACTACCTCAACTGTTCTCTTCCTCCCATGAAGTGAGGAGTTGGGGTTCTCAATTAATGGCACACAAGATAAGAGATTAACATATTTAAACTGGTCTGGATGACTGTCATATCTCCATTGAAAGTTAATTTTTGAAAGATAGAATCAATTTTCTTTATGTGGAAAACTACCCCAATAGCTGTTCTGTTACTGAAAAAGCTGGGGCCAGAACTGATGGAAGAAGCTAGAGGGGTAGATATTTTCTTGACATAATGATACAGCTTCACTGTTTGAGAAATGCTATGCCAGATTTGCCAGCACTGGTTATAATCTTCTGGGCTAGGACCAAGGAACAAGCATGTTAATTAACAGTTCTCTTGGCATCTGCAAGGGCATCATCTTCATTCACATGCACGAGACATTAGGACGCCACAACAGCTTAAGAGCTCTCATAGAAGCTGTGTCATTTGATGGGAAGCGGCTCATTAGTTCCTGCTGTCGTTCTGCCTAATGCCATTGTCGATCTGTTAGGTATCGGTGATATCTAGGGAATATGTACTTATCATAGTAGCTGCTGTATTGTTATATTGCGGCGCCTAGTCAGATTCTTATGATTTGTTCCCTCATATACAGGCTGCGTCTTTCTTGTATTACCAAGAGAAGATGAACGTTCTCGTTGAACCTGTTGTGCACGGGGTATTTGCTAGAATCCCGGGTTTTGGGTTTGCTAAAAAAATTTGTAGTCAAGATACCAAGTAGTTGCCCTTACAGTGAGAGTACTTTCAAGCAGACTTTCAATATTTTTCGCTGTATTTTGACTTATGTAATTTGATCACCTTGTGGTGTTTCTATCTCGTGATCTTCAAGAGAGGGTTGATTTCGTGGCTTGCTTGGTGATGCACCTGGGGTCGGCGGGCTCAGGGTCGGCGAACTCAGAATGGGCTGAAATTTGATCGGCTGCATGGAAACGGATTGCTGATCAATACTCACAGCTACGCCGTGACTGAAGTCGTTTTTTCGCAACAGATTGTTCTTCGTTATCAATTCGATTCTTCTGTTTAGACATTTTTCTGCTGCGTTTCGGCATCACTTGGGGAGGAGATAGTTATGTTACATCTATCAAACTAATTCATGGATGCTGTCCCCCCTGTTGAATCCTTCAATCTCGGTTCTCTTGGATTTCCGACATCCCACAAGGCAAGCTCTTCAATTCAATTTCCCTCTTATTGTGTCAGCAGGATTTTCTTTTCATTTTAACTCATTGTTTCTCTTTTGATGCGGTTTGATGATAACAGACAGGATTTGAGGCTGGTCAATAGTACAGTGGATGGTGTTTAATATAACCCTTAGAATGCGTCTGCCCTGTGAAATCTTCCGAAATGGTATAGCCATGCCTGGAAAAGTATTCGATGTCCAAAATGAGGTTGTTGTTGATCGGGGTTCTAATCCACACCTTTCAAAGATAAAATACTACGAACACGATTGGCTTATTACAAGGGCGAGTCAGTGAATAAATTCTCCAAAAGAAAAAAGGAGGGAGAAAACAATAGGGCATGTCTTGTCATGGTGTCATCTTGAGGATGTCTCCATCATAGAAGCAGCTCTTTACACGCATAATCATATGACATAATAGAGCATTTTCTAAGTACCTCTTTACATGAAAAATCACATCACAGAATGAAGCATTTTAACAAGTATTTATATCGTATTGTTTGAACAAACAGATTCTGGAGGATGCACGAAGCAATGCATGGGTTTCTTTTGATGGGAGGAGAAGGCAGCAGCTCTCGAGAGGAGACTCCGGTCAGATATCTATGAGCCAGCATCCGCTCCCGACGGTCAACCAGTGTGACCAGACCGGCGACTGGTTGGGTAGCTTAAAACGATGCTTGAATTGGAACGAGAGGCATGATTGAAGCTCCTTGAATTCTTGGAAAGCAAGGAGAGAGTTACTTACATTCAAGACCCATCGAATCTGGTTTATGTTCATATCTGTACAGGACATAAGTTGAACAGGTCATCCAATATCCCACTTACAAAGCTACATACTATTAATTCACACCATATAGGCTGCCCATTGACTTGGGGTGCCATTCTCTTTTCCTCATTTCCTTAATCTTTTTCTATTTATTTATGCGAACTTTGTATAGAACAAGTGTTTTTCTAGCCGGGATATCAGTGCATATCATTAAATCATACTAGACTTCTGACCAAAAAAAAAAATAAAATAAAAATTCATACTAGACTTGCTTTGTGAGGTGCGTTCTCATTTCCGGAAAGCGAAATCTTTTCTATATCTCTAATCCACTTAAGAAATACCCTTAAAAGCGGACTTGCTAACACGATGCTAACAAGAGAATTGTACACATATCAATGACATGTCTTGGAAATATCTTTTTTAAGATTGTCAAACGGTGACCAAGAGTATGTTCATGGGGTTGGGGAATCAAAATGGGTTATCACGCAATTTTTGTCGCAACCCTTCGGAAACGATTGTCAACGGTTTCGCTTAACACGCTAGACGGTGATGCTGGAATCTCTTTTCCGCCATCCTCTACTAGGCCTAAACCCCTCAAATCGTAATCAAAAGTGTAGGATCCCACAAAAATTCCCACGATAAGTGAACTCACTAACTTAGAAAACAAGTTTCTGCAAGAATTTCGATCTACAAAGTTGTCATTGGACTTGAGATTAAAGGTTAAACATCGACCGAACCTACATGGAATTTGATGCCGCTACTCATATTACACGATCAAATTGTTTTCGTGTCACCCAACCTCACTTTTAAAAATGTAGTGCTAAAAAACCTCAACATTCGACGCAGATGGTTGCGAGCAGTCATATCTAAGGGGAAAAGAAGAAGAAACAAAAATAAGAGACTGTAGACAAGTGCAAATTCTATTACAACATAAAACAAAGACCAGGGTGCATTTCATAGCATCTCATGGTCACACATCATTACAAACCTAAAGCGAACACACTTGCATTCCCATCTCCTCCATACAAGCGGCTATTGAGAGAAGAAAAGGCCATTGTTGTTGCATAACCCTAAAAAAGAGAGTGATAATTACATGGCCTTCACAGCTTGGAACCTAGGCTCTTTGGGGAGGAACTTCTGCTCAGCATAGATCGACATGTAATCCCCAAACACAAACTTGGGGTAAGCACGAGCTTGCTCCACCAGCTGCGGTGCAGGGGCGATGGTGGCAGTGAGGGATGGGTTGTAGAACGAGGCGATGGAGCGCCGGTTGCCGTCCGGGGTGGCAAGGACGCGGTGCCAGACGCTCTTGTACTTGCCGTTGCTCAGCACCTCGATCTGGTCCCCCGTGTTGATGACGATGGCGTTGGGGAGCGGCTGCACATTGACCCACTCACCTCCCTTGAGTATCTGGAGGCCCCCGACGGCGTCGTCCTGGAAGAGCAGGATCACGCCGCCTGCATCAGTGTGGGCTCGGAGGGCGTTGACCCGCTCGGGTTGCGGGCAGGGCGGGTAGTGGCTCACTTTAGTCCCGAAGAAGGCCTTCTTGTCGTTCTCGCCACTGTCATCGTTGCCACCATTGAAGGCGCTTTTGATATAGCCCTTTGGCAAGCCCAAATTCTCGTCCATGACTTCCATGACCTTCTCGGCGAGCTTCTCCACTTCTGCCCGGTACTCCGCCATGGTTTCCCTGTTAAGTTACTCATGCAAATTATTGGCAAATCAAGGAGAGAGAGAGAGAGAGAGAGAGAGAGAGAGAGAGAGAGAGAGAGAGAGAGAGAGAGCGAGAGAGAGAGAATTACTGGAAACCGGGAGTGTTGGAAGGCCATTCATTGTCATCAACGAGAGTGATAACATCCTCCCAGTCCACGTTCTCTACCTTTTCACCATCGCTCTCATTCAACAGCTTCACCGGGGTTGACTTTTTGAAGTTCTCTTCTCTCTCCAACTTGTAAAACTCAGTAGTTACTCTCTTCACTCTCTCCAGCAGCTCCTCTGGTATTCCATGGTTCACCAACTGCACTCATCATCACATAATCATCGATTCACATGATCAGAACAATTAGCTCCGGATATTTTTTAGTGTAAAGTAATGCATGTAGTAGTGTTGACTTGTGTTGAGCACATACGAATTCAGACGAAGTATCTTGCAGTTTTTTCTCTTATGATCATATCATTTCTACCTATCGTCATGTCATAATTGCTCGGTAGTTGACAGATAACCATTAGAACAAATGTTGAAATTTCATGGATTTAGAGGGGAAGAAATTACCCTATTGGGTAG
The DNA here is from genome assembly GCA_029784005.1 of Lenwebbia sp. NSW1173648. Taxonomy (NCBI): domain Eukaryota; kingdom Viridiplantae; phylum Streptophyta; class Magnoliopsida; order Myrtales; family Myrtaceae; genus Lenwebbia; species Lenwebbia sp. NSW1173648. Next base: position 22,249,102 of record JARCGZ010000009.1, on the reverse strand, counting down.
TTCTGAAAGTTTGAAAAAGCGAGAACAACACATTTCCTTCAATGATTGAGAAACCATCCAAATTAGGGCATTTTCATAATTCAGAGAGACACTTAAAAGTTCCCAAATAACCACGATCTGGGTGAACACTGCTCAACTTGACTCGAAAGGATATACCGGCGCGCGCATGCATGCACGAAGAAAGAAAATCAAAACTCAAGACTGCCCTTCCCTCAATCAAAGTCTCAAGTGAAGATGGTGAATATGGGATTGAATGTTGTACCTGGAAGAAACCCCATTCTTCACAGCCATTGGCAATCTGAGCCATTGTCTTGGCCCTCTCCTCGCCGCTGAGCTTCGAGAAATCGATCACCGGAATCGCCATTCGACGTGCAAATACTTCTTGAAGCTTGTATGTGAATGAAGACGAGTAGAACTCTGAGAGGACTACTCAAGCTACTTGCTTTGTGACGGTGAAATGAAGCTTGTTTTCTGATGCTGCAGACAGAGATGTGCAGCAGGTCTCTATTTATATTGCACTCCCGCCATCTTGGATCGACCTTAACTGTCAACTCTACACAATATTTGTTTATTCTTTTTTATAAGTAAAAAAAAAAATTCTTTGTCAAAAGGCAGCCGTTGGATCAGGGGTAAGTTGTGGGACGGTGACCCTTTATTTTAATGACCCAAAGTCAATGCTTGCAAGGTGGGGTCTTTAAAACTGGTAGCCCACAACACAAGCACTCATCTTCAGGTTGTGATGCATCTCGTTTTCCTAATTTTTACTTGTTTTCTATTTTCCTATTCGATGATATCACGTATTCCCTGCAGCCACCTGGGGCACTTTAGCCTAGTTTTTATTATTATTATTATTATTATTATTATTTTTATTTTTATTTTACATTTTCCACTTTTAGATGTAGCTTTGTCTTCACCGGATGAACCTAAACCGAGGATATGCTTGTCATGCAAACATTTTTGTATTCCAATGGAGGAAACTTCTAACTCAAGCGTCTTTTTGCCGATAGGCATGCGATCCTATTGGTAAAGGGATTTCGGGGGTGAGAACGCTAGTATTATAGGTGCGTGGTTCGACTCTATCGCTCTGCAAAAAGGCAGAGCAAAAGTCAGAGAGACGAGAGCTAGAGATATGACAGACAAAAAAAGAAGTTAAACCCTTTAATCAAACTTTGATCTGGAGGGCTCTAATGGTTCAATGATTAATAACATAAGTGTGTTCAAAAAAAGATAACACCCGTTAATTTTTAACATAAAGCCGCATCATTTAATCTAACTTTTATGACTTTCAACTATACATGCCTTAGCTAACACCTTAAATAGCTTTGATCCCATGATTATTACGTGACTCTCATAACGATGGATTAGTGCTGGCTGACGAGGCTCATCACCCGTCTAGCTGATTGGTGTTTCGGTGCAATTCTCATGCAATATGTGCAATCCATCAAATTTCATGTAAAATTTCTATATCTAACCCTCGATGAGCTAAGTATTGCAAATTTTTTTTCTAATATTGCCCTCTTTAAATTAGGTTTTTGATATTTCATCCAATCAGTGCATGCACTTTTTTTTCTTATCTATAAACTATACTTCCTGTGATTAAAGTCAAGTACACACCCAATTGGCAATCAAATCTTTTCACTTTTTATTATTCTTTGGCATAAAATTGATGTGATTGTGCATTGTATTACTTGCAATTCAATCCTCTGCCGACTACCATTCATCAAGCTGACGTGGCAACATCTGGTAACCCTCCAACCCAAGCCTTTGACTGAGAATGATGGAACAAGCGGGAAGGCTTTTCCGTGAAAGGTGTGGTACGTGCTCCACTGATTTGTAGTCGAGGGATCAAAGCAAGGCCATGGTTGGTGACTTCAATAGAAAGGGTCATCACCAATTATAATCTTATCAATTACTTTGTCAACTCCCAATTTTTTTAAGAAACTATGACGAGGAAGTTAACTATGGGTGCGTTTGGAACCAATTTCCCAAAACCCTCCAGGATCTAAAGGCCCTTGACCAAATGCAACTACCGTTTAGCAAACTTTTTGGAGAATTTCGGGAAGATATAATTGCATATCCAAAATTCTCTAAACACCTTTAGCCCAAGACTGATTCAGTGGTGTTTTGAGTTTTGAGTTTTGAGCATTTCTGGAATGTAAATACATTTTTTTCTTTCAACTTTGACCTCGCTAAACTTTCATAATTCCAGAAATTGTCCCAATTTCACGTAACGTCACCGGCAAGGGTTCAGGCCGCTAGCCGCCTTGCATGAGGTCGCGCGACCCAAGCAACGGTCGCCTAGGTTCCGACCACCCCAGGTGACCTTAGGCGAGGCTAGCCGATAATCGATTTGGCTCGCCGGCTGCTGAATTCCGCTTGCAAAGGTTTGAGATTTTTTTTTTACAAGCTAGTAAAAGTCCCTTACAAAGTGTAGTTTTTTTCATATGGCATTTAAGTCAAAGTTGCTTCCCAATGTGTTTTTGAATCACATTTTATCAATGTCGCGGCCTTCCTCAAGGTGAACCACAAAAAAGAAAGCTAATATATTACTAAGCCAAAAATTTAGCAGGGACTCTTCCACCAATCTCAACTTTGAAGTTTTAATTTAATCAATTTAACATGCAAATCAATTCAATTAGGACTCACCACTAATCTATTACGGGTTGATTAAAAAAAAAAATTTAAAGTGTGGGAGAACCCTTTACTTTTGCAAACCAGAGATATCAAGGAAACGGGCAGTTGATTATGATATAACGCCCTTTCTGTATATCTACTCTTTATTTTCAAAAATATTTTGCAAATAGTTCGAGTTAATTTTAAGCCTAAACCACTAACATATGAGAGTGACCATACGGGTGCATGTCCAAAATTCAGCGCTCAATAAATCAAAGAAATAAATAAATTGCTAGAAATAGTGCTAACTTCAATGCAAAGCAAAGTACAACCTTCACTGTGATTAATTTCCCAATATCTGTAAGATGTTGATTAGAAAAAATGTATACATAGCCTAAACATGATTTCTAAATGTAATAACATCTTTTTTTTTCTCTTTAATTAAAATTATGTTATATGTAATGCATGAGATGCAATTTAATCTAAATTATGTCTATATGATCTCTAATTTAAACTAATGACATGTGACATGGACTTAAATGCAATGTTTATGGAACCTAATTCTATTGACGGGCAAAAGAATTATGAACTAGTCTAATACCACTTGCAATGACATGAAAATCGTGAAACTAATTCTATATATGAGATATGCAAGAGATATTTTTGTGATTTTCTTTCAAGGCTAAAATAGGAAACTCCCTAAAATATGTGATTACCTAACTTAAATTCGGAAATAATTTGTATCAAATACTATTCCATATTAGGAAACTAACATGGCTCCTAAATATGCAATTCTAAACAAGGAAACTAATATGAATGCAATATATACTAAATGCAATGCAATTTTTGTGTTTTTCAAAATAAGAAAGTTCCCAAGATCAATAACATGAAATATATGAACCATTACAATTAATAGTGACTGCATTTAAAATAGGGAAAATTCCAAATAAGGACGCGAAGTGCTTTCATTTTCTCAAATAAGGGTCGTGAACCTCGTTTCAAATAAAGGCATGAAGTGGCTTCATTGTTTCAAAGAAGAGTCTGAAGTGACCATGAAGTCTAAAAAAAAGGCGTGGTCTAAAGGGAATTTTCGTCATTTCTTCTTTTTTATTTTTTAAATTTTTTATTTTTAAAAAAAAATTAAAAAAATCAAAATTAAAAAAATTGAGAAAAGAAGAAGACAGAGACGGGAGGGCTGTCCCTCCAGCCTATGGCCGCCGCCCCATTGTCGGCGGGGTCACCGGCCCTCGCCCTGACCAGGGCGACGCCCTCGCCTTGACCAGGGTTGGCATCGCCCTGGTCTGGGTGAGCACAGGCGACCCTCGCCCAGATCCGGGAGAGGGCCTGTTGGCACTCGCCTCCCCCACCGACGGTGGGGCAGCGGCCACCCTCCCACTTGTGTCTTCCTTTTTTTTTTTTTTTTTTTTTTTCATTTTTTTAAATTTTTAAGAAAATAGAAAAAAGGAAAAAAAACAAAGAAAAAAAGAAAAAAAGAAAAAAAATCAAATAAAGGGAAATATTGAAAATTTCCTTGAGATCAGGCCCTTTTTTGAGACTCCATGGCCATTTCAGGCCCTTATTTAAAATAAGGTTAACTCCATATCCTTATTTGAGAAAATGAAGGCACTTTAGGCCCTTATTTGGAATTTTTCTTTTAAAACAGGAAACAAGGGTAAACGGAGATCCGATGTTAGATCTTAACGATCAAACCTCAACTATCAAGCATATAATTAAAAATATCAAACTACCAAACTTCTTATTTGGAGGACGCCTAAAACATCGCACCAAATTAAGTTAGAATTGCAGTAATCCAAATTAGGTAACTAGATATTCACAGTGAATAAGTAAACTTGGAACTTACCTAAATTGGATTACCGACTCAAATGACACAGATAGCGAGAGGTTGCGAGGAAGATTCACGGTCGCGGCAACCGGCTAAGGAACGGCAAGAGGCTGGAATAGCACTGTGAACATCGCAAGGAGACCTATGGATCTTTAGTGCTCGATAACTATGGTGACGTTGAAGAAGTAGGTGTAGTGGGGGTCTCCTCAAAATTTCAACACACTCTAACTTAGAACGAACACATATTCACTGTTTTGGCGAGACTGCGTGTTGAGCTCTCCAGTCTTGATCCACAAGTCCGACCGGTTCGATCATCAATCTCACCGGGCAAACTCAATAACAATGTCTTACCATATTCTCCACAAAATTTTAGCTCGATCCAATGGTTAACGAATGTGTACTTGCCGATTTCGTGAAATTGCGCGCTAGAATTCTTCTCTCTTGTGTCCTTTCTTTCTTGTCTATTGTGTATTGCCAACCCCCAATTATCTCTCCAAATCCTTTTTTTTTAACCCCCAATCGGACTCTGAAAGAGATATACCCTATCTTTAATAATAGGAAAGACTCTTTTTTTTTTTTTTTGTGATAGTGAGAATAACAGCATATTATGGACCATAAATTTTTGAAAAAGTGAAACCCACAACAATTGTTAATTATTTGTTACCTATTTTTTGTGGCCCACAACATACTGTCAATCTTACAATCACCAAAAACTGTCATGTAAGCATATTCTTAATAGGAAACTCTCATATTGTCTCTTATTATTTAAATTATGATAATATCAAGTTTAATTGCTCTCCATGTTTGACTTTAATGAATCAATATCTTCTAACTTGAATTCCCACATGTGCAAAGCACATGGGAATATCAGCCACGAGAGAGAAACAATGGGCTCAGCCAAATCTTTAATCCTACGGGCTTAGTCTAGACGATTTAATTAAGCTCAGACGCCCCCTCGCTTAAGTCCCTTGGCTCCAGTTCAATGCAATTATATGGGTTTAACTAAAATGCTTCTAATATCTATATGCAATTTTAACTAATACTTTTGCTTAGACGCCATGGTCGATCCCTAATTTTCCATGCAACGATTGTCTAAATATATAGCCAAATTTAGGTGTCCATAGCCAATTTGGAAAAACTCTTTAACCTAAAGTCCTTTGCATTCTCCCAAAGGTTTTCTTCAAAAGTGTTTCCAAACGCACCCTTTATTATATTTATTAAATATTTTAAATCAAGTAAGATTTAAGTCAAAGCTTGAGTAAGTAGTTCAAACATGCAATTCCTAGCGCTTGGTAATATGGGAATCGATCACGCATTTTGTGTCTAATCTACTAGTACATATATGTCTCTTTGTCAATAAGCTAATTCTATGAGTTTGTTATTTTTTTCTTAGATGCCGGTGTCTATTGGCCTCACAAAGAATTGATATCATGTCATTGGCTTGTGATACTCTGTCGAACTCATTATAACCCGATCGATGTTAGGAGGTATCGGAGAATTTCCGTATTGGGAAATCGAATCCATGGTCATGCTTGTCACTATCTCATATTAGCTGACTCCACAATCTATCGTTACTTCATATTGGTATGAATGAATAGAAATTTGTTCTTAAATTGAGAAAAAGAATAATATGTTTCTGTGCTAGTAGGGACTGGCCTGTAACACCATTTGCCGTCCTGGGTGGCTTTGGGCACTTGACTGAATAATTTTTTCCCTCTTTGATTTGATGCTGATTACTGTCCGAAATTTGGGCACTTATCTGACCAAGGAATGACTTGCTGTACTTGTGGTACTTCCACCACCATTGTTCCCATAGTTCTGTCAGGGAAGTCCATCTATATCCTCAAGGGTTTCTTTTTCTTTCTTTAGTTTTGACAAGCAAAAATAAAATTAATTACCAATTCGTTGACTAAAGACTAATCCAACTCTCCAGATTATTATGTGTTTAGAACTTTATGATCCCTAATTAACGTTCCAATCAATGGTGGTAACTTCTGGGCACAATCAACCAAAGTAATGCAAGTGCTTCCCATATATGTTATTTGGCATATGCCTAAAAGCTAGGGTTTCATATTTTTTCGCTTACAGACCCAAAAAGATTTTTAGATGTCATATTCAGATGACAAGCAATAATTCTCCACATTCTCTCTTGTAAAAACTTTAGGGGAATTACCAAAAAAGTCCTAAACTTATTGCACATATTGCACTCGTGCCAATTTAGTTCTAAATCTGTTAATTTGGCAAATTTAGTCCTAAACTTTTTGACGATTTGCCTATTTAGTCCTTTCGGTCAATTTTGACCGAAAATCGCTAACGTGGACACTGGCCATTCTACGTGGCACAGCCAATGCTGACATGGACAATTTTTGCAATTTGTTTTTTTAATTTTTTAAGCATTTACTATTTTTCTTTTTCTTCTTTTGTTTCGGTTTTTTTTTTCCTTCTTCCTTTGCCGGTCGCCGGGCCTTGGCGATGGCCAATGAGGGTCAGGCCTCTCCAAATTCCAACGAGGTAACCTTGCCAGCCTCTGGAGGGTCGACCCTCACCAGCCCTTGCTCGTGATGGCCGGCTACTGGCAGAGGAAGAAGGAAAAAAAAAAACAAAGAAAAAAAATCAATAAATTATAAAATAACTCAAAAGGAATTAAAAATAGCAACGTCCACGTCAACGCCAGCTACGACATGTAAGACAACTAGCGTCCATGTCAGCAATTTTTTGCCAAAATTAGTCGGAAGGACAAAATTAGAAAATTGTCACAAGGTCTAGGACTAAATTGACCAAAGTAAAAGGTTTATGATCAGTTCGATAATCCATGTCTGATACCTTTTTTCCCCTTGCAAAGTTATTTACGTTTTATGAAAACTTAATACATGATAGTAAGTGGTTTGGACGTTGACTGAAAGCCTGCCATTAGGAGTATTCAAGGATCGATTACATGAAGAGCTGTAGCCACAAGGCGCTTATACTTCAAGAAAAAAAGTCAACCTTTTCATCTAAAAGAACATGTCCATTGGTCAAATGTCAACTCAACTTGCCAGCGAAAAATAAGTGTTAACCACAAGGCACATATATAGGACTGAGCTCTCATTGTTTTGTACATACACATACACAAGGAGATTCAGATTGGCTAATGAAAAAAAAGTGTATAGCCACCAAATCAATAGATTGGCTAATGAAAACCCATTGAATACAAAGAAAGACATAAGATGTTCGGATTCGTGTAGATCGTTAATGTTGATGAATTCGAACATAAACAAAGTTCTTAGTGGTCGTTGCATATTTGGAACATAAAAATAATAATCGGATGTTCAAGATCCAACTCCGATGATAATAAACCATGGAATCCCATTCGAAAAGGTTTCTTTGTGTGGAAGTATCGTTTTCTTCGCTCATGGGTAACTCTTAGATGGAGAGCAATGGATTAGTGTTTTAACACTTGATCAATTGCTCTTCACCAATTTCCAAACTTTTATCTCGTCTTCAACGTGTCATGAAAGTTGAGAGAAGTTCAAACGGACATCACAAGTGTTTGGGTTCTCTTATGACTTGGTGAATTTGTAGATTTTATCTGTGGAAACTATGATTTTTAAAAAAGGTGATTCTACACATCTCAAAGTTACACAAGCAATTACACTCTCGAATTCATCTTTCGGTTCCCCAACAGAAACTCTATTCAGATTGCATTCATGCTGTTTGTTATTGATTTATCGACTTATTTATCGCTATATTGTCATGCCTGACTTAAACTTTTCATAGAGTTTGTTGAGTATGAGTTGATCATATTCTCATCGCAAGACACCTTTTGTCTCAATCACAGTCCATCAAACGTAGAGAATTCCTCTCTACTCTTACTCCTTGTATAGGCGGGAGTTTAGGCACCCGAAGTCTTCCAGTTCAGGAAAAACCCTAGTTTGGTGAAGAAAAACTGACAAAGGTTATTGATCAAGCCTACTAATGTTCTTGATCTTATATAGATCCATCCTTGTGCGATTGCGGAGTTCAAAACATGTATCCTCGAAGCTTTCCCAATTATGGAGGCAAAAAGAAAATGGGAAAGATAATTGTACGTACGGAGTAAACAGTTACAAGTAAAAGAACTTCAGAAAGAAACCCTAATTAGCACGAGAGAATGCAAGAGAGGAACTCCATTCATTCCCCCAAGACAATCCATGATAAAAAAAAAATAACGAAGCTTAAGTCTTGAAACGAGTGAAACGATTGAAGAGATGTTCATGCATGAGGATTAATGCCACATGATGCTGAACTCCAATGTTTCACGCAAAGCACTCAAAAAGGGTCTAGAGTCTCTGTACATAGATTTGGTTTTAGGGTTTCTCTGTCTCAACCCAACTTTTTTAATCAGTTGTTATCATATGTTATTGCAGTACATCATACATCTTGTTACAAGAAGCCTTGGATGGCTGCAATTTAAAAGAATTTTGCTGAGAACATGCAGAGTACGCCAAGCAAAGTCGTTGCCGTGGTCGGCTTCGCTGCGTCCGGTACTTCTGGTTTCACTTCAATTAAAAAGGTCGGGAGGATTTAGGTTTAAGATCTAGTATGAATAAAGTACTTTGCTTTTTGTCTACTTTCTTCAAGAACAAGGTGATGTTGGTGTATTCTTGTCTGAAAAGAACCTTTGAGTAATCATTTCTCTGACTTGCAACACAAGTTTGGCCAAGTTTGATTGGTCCAAAGCTGAAGATTAGTAAAGAATTAGATGAGCAAAGTCCACTCGTCTTGTTTAGTTAGATAACTACCTCAACCGTTCTCTTTCCCCCATGAAGGGATGAGTTGGGTTTCTCAATCAATGGTACAATAGGGATTAATATATTCAAACTGGTTTGGATGGGTGTAACATTTTCATAGAGAGTTATTTCAATAGAGAGAACGAATTTTGTATTCGTAGACTCAAATGTTTGAAAATCACCGTACCGTGAATGCGTGAAAAGAATGCTTTATCCTGACTTCTTATAGATGAAAAATCCAAACCGAGAGGTGGTACCGTTGCAATACAAGTGTTCCTCGGTTGCTACCATAAACTCCTTCACAAACTATTTTTGTTCTCATTTTCCCTGTACCTAATTGTCATTAAACCGGAAATTGGAGGGGGCAAAGTGTTAAATTTCAAGAAAAAGGGACTCTCTGTTTTTCCCCAATCAACTAATTAGCTGTGAACACTCTGCAGAAGAAAGACAAGTCTTACTTAACAATCTTCATTTTAAAAGCCTTCTTGACACCTCACTCTTCCCATCATCAAAATTCTTGTTCAAATTCTCATCACCTAAGAAGCTGCTTCCTCCAGGTGAATTACAGTTTAGTGTATTCGGAAATACACATATTAATCTCAGGTCGACTCAATATTTCTTTTGCAGTACACTGTTCGTGTTTTTTTTTTTTTTTTTTGGCACAAATGTATTATGCTTTGGTGGAGATTGGGATCATATGCATGTATCGATTCGAAAGTTTATAAACTCGAATAGCTTTATTGTCAATAGAAATGCAATAGGCTGAGTAAGACAGGGAAATTTTGGGCTTCGGTATTAGAGGCCCAAAAACCAAATGGGCCCGAACAAGGAAAGAACATTAGGCCCAACAGGCCGGCGCATTTGAGTCCTGGCTTGAAAAATCGATACGGGTTGTCGGGTTATTTGAATATATAATGGTAGGAAAAGGACTTAATTTTTGCAAAGTAATCTAATGTTATGTTCTTTTACAATGACAAAGGGTTTTAACTTTTCTTCCAATATGTCTGGAATAAATTTATAACTTTCTGGCCCCAAAAAAGAAATTACAACTCACATTGCACAAAGATTTAGGTCTGGCATGCCCAACAGGGTAAGCTGAGGAGCAAGGACAATGCTTGTATGGTTCAATTGCTTCGAGATGCAGCTTATACAGTAAGAAGCTTTGAACCATGTTAACCACATCTAAACTGAAAAATCTCCCTCAGGGGATTTATAAAAATTGTGGAAGTTAGCCTTTGTAGAGGACACTTCGAAAAGAACCTCCTAAATCTCATCGGCCACGGATGAAAGAATAATTCCTCTTTTTCAAACACCTTTTCTACAGTTGATTGCTTTAGATCAGAAGATAAAAAGGGGGTGAACTAAGCAAAAGAACTCCATAAATTAATCCATGAAGGATGCCCAATCTCTTTGCTATTATCTACCTAGCTTCGACATACCCATTGATTTATCGGTTGGATTTCTTCTACGTCACACCATTGCAGAAACTGGGAAGAGAAGAGTAGGTTTTTCATCATCCTCTTGACCATACAAATCATGATTATTGGTTGCGAGGAAATGGCTTCCCCATGTTTCATTTCCAAACAACTCCTTCGACAGGGTACTCTCTACTTCGTGTTCTTAACCTTCTTCCATCTCCAGACATCAAAACATGATGTTCTTCACAATGCACTCATGTCATAGTCAAGAGATAGGCTCAAAAGCTTGAACTGACTGATGCCATTATGTGTGCATCCTCCCCGTCCAATAACAATATATGTAATGCAACAGGACACCCTCTAGGCAAGTGTTTTTCAGCTTATTAGAGTTAGACATTCTGTTAACCAATGGTGAACAGGATGACACTACTATTTGAAATCACAGATACAACTGGGATATGTATGATTAATTGACATACCACAATGCAATTATCGAACCATACGAAATATGGCTGCCTTGATGACCTATGTTACAGAGATGACTCGTCACCAGCTTCACTTTCGATTCGAGGACTTCACCCAGTGGCGCTTCAAAAAATCTCTGAAGCCATGCACACTCTCCTCATAATTAAACTGGGAAAAGGGAGAACAGCAAAATCAAGAAAACCAAAAAGCAAAGGGCGCAGAAAATTAATAACAATGAGTGCATCTCTAGTTCCTAAGGATGCTGAAGACTACTAACATACCCTAGTAGTCTACATAGGGTTTACATGCCTGTGTTCCTGACGATTTCGAGTATATTCTTGAAAAGTTGCAAGTGCAACCTACTTTAAGTAAAAAATATCCCAAACTCTGGTTCAAGTATAAAAAAGAGACTGGGCCCTCAACGTTAAATAGACCATCATCTCGATGATGTTACACCTTGAGCAAGGTTGAAAGTCGAACTTACAGATAGAAGCCAGCGAATCGTGATGGAGTACCTTGACCATCAATTCTTCCCTGATTAGTGGTCTGCTTCCTTGAAAAACAACAATGAACCATTAAAAGCAGCTCCAGACTATAAGTGAAATGTGAAAAGCTCCATCTGCATTGGGTGATAACAGAACCAAACAAAGATGATCGAAAAGCGGCCTACTGCAACTACTTGGTTCAAGCCAGAAGCACTGTGTTGATTACTGCCCATAACCCCGTCTAGTGGAGCTTTCCAACTTTGTCATGCAGTAAATTTCATCAAGATTGGGTCACAAAATAACCAATCACCACAAGCAACATCTAAAAGATCGGAAAAGGTATAAAAGACCATCCGAGTTGTAAAGGATGACGGAGTAATCCAAGGATGCATCAGTAATCCCAAAATGATCGCCAGTCACCAAAGGCTTCTGATATTTTCAGGTAGATGATGATGATGCTCATTAAGTTGTCTAGCTTTGCAATATCAGGGAAGACGAAGCATTCAAAAGCCTGAAGTACTTGTGGCAAAAAAACAGTAAGAACGACATAGAAGAATGACCTACTGCTCTATTTGGGAAAGGACAACTTACCTGTTAAGGGCTATGTTATTATCTCAGTATATTATTCCTCTTTGCTGCAATACACCAAAACCCAAGGAAATTACAGGTGCTCCACCTGAAAAAGTGTGACCATGAATCGGATGGACAAGGAGCTAAATGGCTATTGAAGAGGAGTAATTTGCTCTGAACAACCAAGGAAAACTGAACATCAAAAGTTCCAAACATGAATATCTAGTTGAAAATGACATCAGGCAGACAAGAAACTCTGAAATAGATTGATCCACCGACATTTCTTAGAGCATAATGCAAAAACAGACTTCCTATATATACTCCACATAAGAAGAGAACATTGTGGTTGTTTCTCCAGTACTTCTTGAGGTGCTTTGTGAACTTTACTTTCACAAGTTACAGTTAGAACCGTGGAAAAAAAAACTCTGGTAAAAACAAGGCAACGTTGTACTCATCGTGAATGCAACAACCACAAGATGGACATTCACAAGAAGTCCATGGAAAAGTAAAACAAAAATATAAACCAGATGAGCACCTGAAAAAGCAGAAGTCTAAATCCACAAATCCAGAGGCCTGTTGATCCCCCCTCCCCTCCTCTCTTCATCTTGTTCTTCACCAATGCTACCAGACTTATCACTCCACTCCTAAGGCTTTTATTCCAAATTTCTGAAGAATGGTGGATCCAAAGTGCTCCAAAGGCTCCTTCAAATTTTGCACCCAGGGGCATGTTGATGAGGCAACTCTTGGTGCTACAGTACAGATGCAAATACAAAAGGAATAGACGCACCTCATGAGACGAATATGTTGGTTTGACATGAATAAATGTCACCCATTGCCCAATCTAAGTTTCTTAGCAGATCCTTCATCTCATCTTCCTGTGCATGAGAAAAATTTCCCATAGTAAATTTTCTCAATGTCCCATTAGCCTCAATCAAACTATGACCCGGTTCTTTCTTCAGTCCACTGACTTTCAACAACTTCCTTGCTTCGGCAACATCACCCCATGCCCTACCTGAAGCATACAAGTTTGACAACAGTACATATGGTGAGGTTGACAGAGGTTGTAGTTTCAAAAGCCTTTTTGCTAGACGTTCCGCAATATCAACATTCCCATGCAGCCGGCATGCGGCAAGCAAGCTTCCTGATATAACTGGATCATGCCCAAAGTCATATTCACTAATCAGCTCTTCTGCCTCGTATAATCTCCCAGCCCGTCCCAACATGTCAATGAGGCAAGAGAAATGTTCTAAATCAGGGGAAACCCCATACTGCTCTATCATAATGTTAAAGTAAGCTAACCCTTTGTCCACTAGCCCAGCATGGTTGCAAGCTATCAAGAGTCCTACAAATGTGATAGAATCCGGTCTTACTCCCATTGCAAGCATCTGCTCAAAAATTTCAAGGGCTTTCTCTCCAAACCCATGATTTCCATATACAGCAATCATGGTATTCCATGAAACAAGATTCCGGGAGAGCATCCTCCAAAATACCCTACAAGCATATTCCAGGGAACCACATTTAGCGTACAGATTGATAAGGGCATTACCAACTCCAACATCCCATGACAGCTTTGTTCTAATCAGATGAGCATGAATCTGTTTGCCTTGATGAAGTGAAGCAAGCTCCGCACAAGCGGTAATCACACTGGTGTAACTGAAGTCGTCAGGCAGTACAGTGCACTCAACTTTCAGCTGCTTGAAAATTCTCAAACTCTTTGTATAATCAAGGCACTGATTACAAGAAGTCATTAACGTGTTCCAGGAAATGGAGTCTTTATCTACGATCACTCTAAAAGCCCTCTCCACCGAATCAAACAAATTGAACTTGGAATACATTGTCATTATCAAATTGCCAACGAAAGCACAGGAGTCAAGTTGAAGCTTGGTTGCTAGACAATGATAAGCCATTCCCTTCTGTAAATTTTTTGACTCAAGGGGAATCCCTGATAACACGACAAATGTGAACCTGTCCGGCAGAAGACCCTGTTCATGCATTTGCTTAAAGACTTCAAATCCCTTTCTGGTCTGATGATTTTGTAAAAAACCAGCAACTAAAGTATTATAAGTAACAGTGTTCGGTTCGGCAACACAATCATACACCGACTGGGCATCATCACAAAGACCCAGTTTCATATACAACGAAATCAGAGAATTGGCAACAAAAGAAACGGGTGCGTAACCGGACTTCAGCGAATGGGCATGAATTTGCTGCCCTTGCAGCAATGCCTCAAGCGAGGCGCATGAACTGATGGCACTAGCGTAAACATACTCATTCGGGGCAGCACCCATTTGAGAGAACAGTCCAAGCGCCATCCCATGGTCCCCACCCTGGCTGCAGCCAGAGATCATGGCGGAATAAGAGACCAGACTTCTCTCGGGCATTCCATCGAACACCCGACGTGCGAGTGAGATGTTGCCGCACTTCGCGTACATGTTGAGGACGTGGTTGGAGATTATGGTATCGGAGTGCATCCCTGACGTAATGGCAAGAGCGTGAAGACAAATCCCACGGCGATAGGCTTTGATCTTGGAGCATTGGTGCAAGAGGGAGCCAAGGCCTTCTACGTTCATGTGTTTGAAACGGCGGGAAAATTTGGAGTCGGAGGCGTGGATGAAGTCCATGTCGTTCATTCAAAGCCGCTCATCAAATGGAGCGTCAGGCGCCATCGGGCCTCGCCGGCCCGTTAATCACGAGGCCCGTCATCAAATCTAGTCTTTTTCTTCACCAAATCCAGCTTTATTTACTGAAAACATTCTTAATTTCCAAAACAACTCAGATTTTCTAAATTTTCAACCAATATAAATGCAGTACCTATTGGAAAAAAATACACTGTATTTTGAACCAATATAAGTTAGAGCTGAAATATGATATTTTCAATGCATTCTATGACTGAATTTTTGCAACTTAATATTTACCACTTGGTACTTCGGAGTTTTTAACAGGATTTTTAGAATTCTCATTAATTGGGCGACTGTTATGGATAAAACTATGCTTGCATTGGAAATTATTCGACAAAAAATTCAATTTTTTAAACCTTTTTGTGACTTTCAAGGTATTAACAGATAAAATGAATTCGAGAAAAGGACAAGCATGTTTTATAGTTTACCCACATAGTTCTGTAATTAGAGAAAAATGGGACATTCGAATATTTTTGTATCATGCCATTAGTAAATTGACGAAGTTACTAATGAGTTTAAAGAAAGGACTTAGATTATCTAAGATAATTAGATAATCTTGGTTGTACAAAAAAAAAACCGAAAAAAAAAAAAGACATAATAACACGATCCATTGGCTCCGAAGGTCAACTTCCACAAGATCCGGATCCACGTAAAAGTTCAGTGGGAGAGTGGTCCACATTAGAGCTCAATCGGACCTTTCGTAGATTCCTTCTTCTTTTTTTGTTTTTTCTTTTCTTTTCTTTCTAAGAAGTTGGAATATTCAAAGATGTTGCCGACTTCCAAAATGCGGGCTGTCGTTTTTGCGGACCACCCCTTCGACGGCAATCCCAAAGCACAGACAAGACAAACGGTAAAGGTTACATTAGGACAAGAAAGTCAAACTTTATCCTAAGAAATATTGCACCATTGACCAACCCGCACCAGTTGTCCTGGAGAGGGCACGCTATTCTATTAAGGCTTCACTTTCGTCGATCCAGCAAAATTACATGCTTGAAGAGTCACGGAGTTTGGGAGGTCAAAGTTGTGATTCGTTGAAGAATTGACCCACTTGTCCAACTTGACTAACCTGATCATTCGCTCGTCACATTTGAAGACCAATTCATAACAACCGGTCGCTTGTATTTCGCCATCAAAAAGGAAAAAAAAAAATGACACGGACATATTTAGACGATCACAAACGTTCCATCTAAACTCATTCCTGCTAAATCAAGTCAATCGCATTTCAAGACTCAATAAGACTTCCATGCTAAATTCACGAACTAAACATTTTCTCGAAGTTCATGTACTCTTATTGATTTTGTCCATTACACCATCCGTAAAAATGGGGAAAAGTGTCAAAAAAAGTCCTAAACCTATTGTATTTGTGCCAATTTAGTCCTAAATCTTTTTTGGGTGCCAATTTAGTCCTAAACCTTTGCATTAGTGCCAATTCAGTCCTAAATCTTTTATTGGTGCCAATTTAGTCTCAAACCTTTTGCATTGTTGCCAATTCAGTCCTAAACTGGCCAATTGAATTAACATAAATGCAAAAGGTTTAGGACTGAATTGGAGTCAATGCAAAAGGTTTAGGACTAAATTGGCACCAAAAAAAGATTTAGGACTGAATTGATACCAATGCAATAGGTTTAGGACTTTTTGACACTTCTCCCGTAAAAATGAGTGTGTACGCAAATATAAATGTGTCTTTCCGATGTGTGTATGTATTAACCGTCTCTGATGAAGTTCTGATGGCGCCCAGAAACTAAGCACAAGCTTCTGAGTTTATATTGCCAGCACCTAGTGTGGGGGAAGAGCTCTACCTTCCTTCTCCAAGATGGATTCGGGCGAAAAGCGTCTCAACGAGCTCGGATACAAGCAAGAACTCAGAAGAGAGATGGTTCGATGCATCAATACATCCCCTCCTTTTTCTTCTTTGAATGTTCATTTCCATTAGTTGAGCTTCACCTTCATATGATGCGAGATACATGTAAAGCTAATGAACCACGCCTGCATATGCTGATGGATTTTTTTTTTTTTTTTTTATGTTGCAGACAATGTTCAAGACGCTCGCACTGACGTTCTCGAGCATGGCGGTGTTCACGGGTACGCCGCTGTACGGGGTGAGCCTGCTATATGCGGGACCGGCGAGCTTAATATGGGGTTGGGTCGTCGTCACGTTCTTCACTTGGTTTGTAGGGCTTGCCATGGCTGAGATCTGCTCCTCCTTCCCTGTATGTTCAATTCTCTTTTGGCCTTTCACTTTTCTTATGGAAATTATCAGATGCTAATGAACTTAACTTCGCGAAGCAGACTCATTCAATCAGGAATATTAGTGAACTATGCTTGGTTGATATTTACAGATTCTACTTGATTGATTCTATTGTAGTTCATTTATTTGCTAGCTGAGTGAACTATGCTAATGGCCAGTGCTATAATTGAACAGACCACCGGTTCACTTTATTTCTGGGCGGCCCATTTGGCCGGACCGAGGTGGGGACCATTTGCATCTTGGTGCTGCGTATGGCTCGAAACCATCGGTCTAGTTTCGGGGATAGGCGCTCAGGTATTTGAGCGACGACTTTTCTCATACCTTAGTTCTTGCACGATATAACACTTCGCGTTAGTACAGTCCATTAAAGTGTGGTGTTTTCATGAAAGGATGGCTTTTTGATTTTGCTAGGCATATTCAGGAGCACAGGCACTACAGATTATTATTCTGTTGTCGACCGGAACAAACACGGGAGGAGGCTACTTTGCTTCTAGAAGTGTATTCCTGTGCATGTACATCGGCCTCACCCTAGTGTGGGCTGTTCTCAACACTTTTGCACTCAAAGTCATTGCATATCTGGGCATCATTTCAATATGGTGGCAGGCAAGAATTCCTCTGTTCTTACAATTTTCTGTATGAATAGGAAACTAGGAACTGATGGTTTTGAAATGAAAGGCCATTCACAGTGCTATATATGTTGTCACAAACTTTTTTGCAGATTTTGGGTGGTCTGGTAGTGATTATAGGGCTTCCTCTGGTGGCGAGCCCGACGCAATCGGCTTCCTATGTCTTCACTCACTTTGAAATGTCGCCGGAATCGACCGGCGTGAGCAGCAAACCGTATGCGGTGATTTTGTCTGTGCTTCTCAGCAACTACTGTCTATATGGCTACGACACGGCTGCCCATCTCACTGAGGAAACCAAAGGAGCTGATAGAACTGGCCCTACTGCTATTCTTTCTAGCATCGGCATCATCACGGTCTTCGGATGGGCTTATAATCTTGCTCTCACCTTCAGCATCAAGGTAAATATGGGATTCCTTTTAGCTCCCACGAATGGCATTTTGACATGGGAATGATTCTAATGCAGGATCCAAACTACTTATATGATCCAAACAATGAGACAGCAGGAGCACTTGTTCCTGCGCAGATCATTTACGACGCGTTCCACGGGAGGTTTCACAGCTCAACCGGAGCTGTCATATTTCTCTGTATCATCTGGGGATCCTTCTTCTTTTGTGGACTTGCAGTTACTACAAGTGCTGCTAGAGTAGTGAGTCTCTCTCTCTCTCTCTCTCTCTCTCTCTCTCTGTGCGCATTTGCGCTGGATTGACAAGCTTTCGCCTTCTCCGTGTAGGTTTACGCACTCTCCAGAGACAATGGAATCCCATTCTCACCAATCTGGAGAAGAATCCATCCAAAGTACAAAGTCCCATCCAATGCTGTATGGCTCTGTGCATCGATTGGCATACTTCTAGGGCTTCCCATACTGAAATTGGACGTGGTGTTCACAGCCATCATTTCCATCAGTACCATCGGTTGGGTGGGTGGATACGCAGTTCCGATTTTCGCGAGGCTCGTGATGGCAGAGGAGGATTTCAAACCAGGACCGTTCTATTTGGGCAGAGCAAGCAGGCCGATCTGCTTAGTGGCTTTCCTGTGGATATGCTATACTTGTTCGGCCTTTCTACTCCCGACTTCGTACCCAATCCGGTGGAAAACTTTCAACTATGCGCCGATCGCATTAGGTATCCTCTTGACACTAGTAATGCTTTGGTGGTTGTTGGATGCTAGGAAATGGTTCAAGGGGCCGGTAAGGAACATTGAGGTACAAAATGGAGGGTGAAGGATTTCCCTTGCAACAGAGAGATAACAAAAGACGGGGAGGGAAAATTGCTCTTCCATTGTGTGATGCCTCAGTCTGAACTTCACTTTTGTCAATTCTTCCCCCAAAAAGATAACCTCTGCAAGCTGTTTAAGAAGGCATCAAAAGCAAACATCAGACATTTATAACTCAGTTGAATCCCGCGGTACTCATTGCACTTCTCCTGCTTCCATTATCATCATATCTCTCTCTCTCTCTCTCTCTCTCTCTCTCTCTCTCTCTCTCTCTCTCTCTTCTATCGTAAATGTCCTCGAAATATGGGAAACTCTCGAGCATAATAGCATACTTACAACTTAGTACATAACTTAAATAATCATTCAATTGGATTGCAATGATGACAATAGCATCCTCATGTTCTCAACATCCCCAAGTACATTACACGAATAAACAAAAGCTGTTGCAAATTTGTATTCTAGGTCCCTCTCTCTCTCTCTCTCACTCGCGCGCGCGCGCCCGCGCGAGTATAACAGGGTTTCGTTACAATACAGTCGAACCCGATGTCCCAGACCCCCAAAAAAGGGAGATGGGCGTTCCTATTTCAGTCACTTAATCAAGGTGATCCATTAGATAAATTTTAGTATGCTTTTTGAATTGTTTGTGTAATGAAAAAACAATATCTGTGCCCTACAGCTGCTATATACTCTTCGGAAGAATTGACTCTGCACTCCCATATCTCGAATATCCGATCGAAACTCGAGCAAACACCATACTGCAAGCCATCATACTCCGATGTCAGTCCTGCCAGCAGCAAATAGATATCTTAACAAAATTGCAAAAACTTGCTATTATTGTTAAAGAGAGAATTTCAACTTCTATACCCAGTTATGCTGCAAGTTCCTTGAGCACATGTATAGAACAAGATTAGTCTGGATGTCATTCACTTCGAAAACCAGAAAGTTTGCGGGGACCGACGGTGTTCCTTAATAAACATACTAACGCCATCCAAGAGCAACATCTCCAGAACAGCAATTGGTCATTGATTTGGAGTAAATATTCCTGAACCCAAAAGCCTTTATGTTCAACAACTTAAGATTCCAATCCAGTTAGCTCCAAGCATAATCGAGACGGCAAACTTAGACACAAGAAAATAAATAAAGAAGATAAATGACAGAAGTTATCAACCCTGTCAAAGATCACTGAAGGGAATAATCTTCGACAGTACACACACAGTGCTATACTCTGGATGAAAATGAAACAGACTGTAGGCAACAGACAAAAAAAGTACCTTTGAACAGAAATTTCTTTAGGTGTTATGACAAGTATATTTCCTGTGTCTCCAATGGTGATGACCAGTAACGAGTCAGTGATTCGACTGTAAGCCTTCTTGTGGCACTAAGCATTGAGATGAAGAACCTGCAACCATCAATTTTGTATTCTTCGAGAGGATTCCTATGCCCGAAACTTCGTACGTTTACCTGACAAGATGCACATATAAGTCAGGTGATCGGTCAAAAGCCAAAGAGACGAAACCGGGAGAAGAAACTGAAGTACCGCAGAACTGAGCCGGTTCATGTTCACAAGATGGTCCCTCCAGAAGCAATCTAGGGTCTTCACAAGAACTGCTCTCTGTTTTTACGTATCATCATTTACATTTGTTCAAATACAATTAGCAACAAACAATATGAATTATGAACCAAGGTAATTCGCCATTAGTTTACCCTGCTAACAAGTTAAAATTAAAACCTTACCTCTCCGGGATTTGCTTTAGTAACAAAGCAAATGACACACATCAAGCAATTTGTTGTTTAATTTTTTGTAATCCATCCACGCTATATACTTTTTCTTTTTCCTTACGGCAATTATCAACTAAAACAATGCACCACCATGATAAACTTGAATCAAGCCAGAGATCATCTGTCACCTATATTCGGCCAGCTAAGTTCTGGTCATCTCATCAGCTACAAGTCATTGGATTTCCTGACTTCGCATCTTTAATCACAGAAACCTCATATTTTTCGTTCTTTTCCTTACTCGAACAGTTTCCACAATTTATTAAGTGTTTCAAAAATCAATCCAAACACCTTTTCTTGAAAAAGAAAGTTTCAAAGTGGATTTTCAAATTCACTTTTTACTCTGCTAACTAAACACACTTGTCAAGATCTTTCAGAAGTAATCTATGGACCAAGTATTCTCAGTGCTATGAAAATTTTACCTCAATTTCCTTCACATAAGCATAATCATATCCTGATTCTTGGACAGCATCCAAGTATGAAGCGATCAAGAGATCTCCAAGGTACTTCCTAAGTAAACTAATGGCAGACCGATACCTCCCATTCCTGCATTACATAAATGCATTGCATTAATTGTACATTATCCTGCCAAATATTACCAAGACATAGCAATCTACTCCACAGAGTTGATACAATGTTATACTCACTTGGCCATATCATCAGAGCATATGACAAGCCAACGTTTCAATGAAGCGCTCTTCATGCGAATTCCTCTAAAAGTGTTTGGAGGTTTTGGCAAGTTTGGAAGGTTAAAGTTGTTAAGGTCTACAGAGTTTATGTCATCAATATGAGTAAGTGAGTTTAGTAAAGCCTCCTCACTGAGTCCTGAAAATGAGCCTGCAAGTTTAACTATCAATAGACTATGACAGAAGTAGGCTAGGGCAAATCAAAACGGAGAATCATCAGCGATCCCCTCACCATCCAATAACTTCCCAGAAATGGAAAATAACTCTTCCAACAGCTTATTCAAGCTCCAGGTGCTTGGATGCTATCAAAAGAAAAGGAATAAAATCATGAAAGAGACAAAAATGGCCAATGTAATAGCAAATTCTATCATAAACTGCAAATACCTTTGCTGGATTAACATTTGCTATTACTATTTCATCAACTACCGCTTGCATGTACCTGCAAGAAAAATATTTTCAGATGCTACTAGAATTGTATTCATATAGAGCTAAAATTAGTATCCTTGTCCTGGTGATGATGAGATATGCATGAAGTTGTAGTTTTGGGGATGAAAAATGCTCAATACTCCTTAATCGGTCTGGCTCTGAACCTATGTGCCTATGACTTCATGCCTATTGTTTAAACATAAGAACCACATCATGAAAGCTAGACATGTTTTATCTGCTAGAGAGTTCTGTACGTTCTGCTTCAACTAGAGAAACAACTAGTCAACTACCGTAAGGCAAACGAATATTTTATGTGCAACATTCATATCAGTACGAAGAATGTCTCCACATATTGCACGTTAACGCATCCATATGTACACAGCTATGATCCGTAAGGATCCTTGAAACAGCTTTGTGCGAAAAAATGATGTAATCAGAATAAATGCCTGCAAAAGCAACAAGGTAAAGTGCCCAGAGAACATAAGGATGCCATTTCATCCACAGATATCAATGGAGGAAATTTATAGCAGTACATAAGTGACATTACTGAAACGTAGAGGCACTGACTGGTATATGTGCTGGGAGCAACTTTCGCTATCACCCATTAGCATCAGTTGCCGAAGATCATACACGTGCTTTCTTTGCACCTAAAAGAAAAATTCAAACCATATTAGGGATTTCTTGTTTCTTATTGATAGTATAAACTTGTTCTTTTAGTGGAAAAGGACATGTCCTGGAACTATAAAACTGTCAAATGTCGACAAGAACTTCAATAGAGTTGTGTAAAAAAGCTGCAGATTTTTGCAGCATGTGCAATTCAGAGGCACAAAGATGATTGCAGTATGCTGGACCAAATCTTAACAAGGCCTGGTCAAGCAGTCTGTATGACACGCACCTCTAATACTTCATCAAATTCGACCAGGCTCTTTCTTATGCCGAAGAAGTACTTCTCTGCATTTATTTGCAGTGCCAAGAGCTAAAAGCAAATACTTCACCTCAAAAAATGGAGAAAATGAGGGAAAACGAAAAAGTACTTCACAGTGGATAAAGAAGTTTACGAAGGAAATCGCAGTGCAGGACCTGTTTTACAATTGCATCGCCTTCAATGGGCATGTCCTCATCGTTTGTAATTTTTGATATTAGTCTAACAGCCCACTCTGTGTCAAAATTGAACTTTTGAAACATCTCATCCTGCAAGCTGTTGCAAAAAGGAGCACCAGATGGCTTTAAGTCAAATTCTGATTTAGTAAATTCAATGTGACCCATAGCAGCAAATTTCCTCAATCCAAATTTTAGGTAAATCCGAAAACATGATTTCAAGCCAAAGAATGAACAGAAACACAAAAGTACGTAGGCAATCTGCCATTTGAGTTATCAACTAATTATGAGCACAGAATCAGATTTTTAACTAAACAAGATATACCATTACAAAAACAATAAGCTATGTTAGATCCAGGGGATGGCTGCATTAGAATATTTGCAGCCAGCACATATTTTCTTTTGTTACTTTGCCATCTTGTCTAATGGCTTTTTATCTGGTTCACATATAGCAATTTAATGTTGATAAAACATAAGAAAGTGGAAGATTTTCTCAGCACGTCCAGAAGCTGATGTAACTCGGTCACGTTGGCCCACTGCAATTTTCCTGTATAGGGACAACTTCGAGAATTAAAACATCCCGCATGTGTCATCATGGACCTACTGACCCTAATCCCAAGGGAGAAAATTGATTAATCTAGAAACAGGATGGAAGAAACTCAAAGAATCACCCGATAATAGACATTTATGGTATTCGAATGCATTTCATAGTTTTCATTTTTCTTGACCAAGAACATGCTAGGAATGAAATGTCATTGATTTATTGGACAAGACATAAAAGTGCCATCAGTATTCCTGAAAAATCTACAAGAGAGGCCTTCAAGCTGAAAGTTCTCAGATGCTGACACAAAAAAATGATGTCATGACTAAGAAAAGGTCCCCAAGATCCTTATTCACAAACAATTAACAAATCAAAAATTTCTCCCTTAGATAAATTCACATAATCTAAGCTTATGGCTGGGTCACATATAATCATGCAGCAATCTACCTGACCATAAATCGTGTTGATCCAGGATCCCCCTGCCTTCCTGCTCTGCCACGAAGCTACACCAGCAAAAGAGGGACGAATTAAGATAGGAAATGGACATGAAACATATTACGATCGGAATTTTCAGTGACCAATAGAACAATAGAAAAGACAGACAATGCATACAATTCAACAAATAATAATCTGAAATCCATATGATAAAAAGTGTAAAAAACTGAGGCAAGGCATAAAAATAGAAGATAGCACACAGACCTTAAGAATGATTGATGAACAGGGAATGCTTAAAAGTTAGAGATTCTGTTTGTCCTTCTAATTCAAATCAAAACATAGTAATCAAAAAGAAAAAAACTGAGGAATCTAAACGAGAAATAAGGCTACACTCAGAAAATAGTCAATAGACATTGTAAAAAAAGGAAGGCACTCAACTTATCCACTAATTAATTAATTGCAAAAGAGCAAGAGTCGAAAGATACCAGAACATGTCGAACATACAAAACATTGTGTGACCCAAATAACAATGGGAGCACAAGATTTTTTAAGCTGGAGAAGCACATATCAAGCAGATATGACTTGTCATTGAGCATGGAATGCATCTAAACTGGGCGACAACTTATTTGGTAGATCATTGAGCATCAGATAGCCCATTCCAGGAAATATTTGTAAGATCAAAACTTGCCTGATTGTCTATTCTGCGAGACTCGTGCAAGGATGTTCCAATTACATGAAGCCCCCCAAGCCTTTTAACTTCGGCTCCTTCATTGAAACAGTGTACTTCACAATCCTTTAAAACTTCCAGATAAGCTATTGCTATGGTAGGACCCAGTGGGTACATCTCAGCCTGCTCATTGACAAGCCTCTGTAATTCCTTTATATCAGTTGATTGACTTATTTCGACTGATTCTGAGATAATGGATCTGGCCTCCTTTAACATCCAGTATTTGCCCTCACTCTTGCGAACATATTTGGCTGGTTGTTTACATTTGAAACTTACACATGTTAGCAATAAATACGTTAAAGCAAGTGCTCGTTTAGCATACTAATGTATCATATATGTGACAATAAAAATGGCACTAATGACAACTATCAGAGAAGGGTCACAAACCCATTAATGCTGTCTTTGCTAGCAGAGCTAACGACGATGGTCCCACCTTTATTTTTGAAAGAATCTACAAAATAAAATCAATTGAAACCACAAATAAATGTCCAACTGGCTATATTGAATATATAACCACTAGTAAAATCAATCCATTTTCTGTAGCAACGTAAAGTTCGTACCTTTCCTGGAAGCATATCTCCATCAGCCTCCAATTCTGGTACTTCTTGGGTGAGAAATGAGAGTAAACTGTCTTCTACGATTTCTTTTGCTAACATCTTCAATTTCTCAGCCAAGAGAAAAGTGGATACTACCTTTAGTACTGACCCAAGAAGATCAGAAGAAACAATGCTATGACACATGCAGATGCCAGAGAAATAGATCAAATGTCATTTAGAGATGAGATAAGATTCAGACTTTCCTAGGACAAGTCACGCAAAACTAAAACTAAAACTAATGATTAAAGCATCACATACTTTTGGATTTCCTCCAAGGATTATGTCCGTGCCCCTCCCAGCCATATTTGTAGAAATTGTAACAGCATTCTTTCTCCCAGCTTGAGCAACGATCTCTGCCTCCCTTGCAGCATGCTGATGAAACAAAACATAAAGTTGAACATAAAATATGGTTACTCTACAAGACCTCATCTAGCTAACACTTTGAAGAACGTATTTGAATTGACCTTAGGTCGGGCATTCAAGACATTGTGAGGAATCTTCCAGTCCTTCAGCAGATCAGACAAATGCTCGGAGTTCTTAACACTTCATTAAGAAGATATTGCTGTCATTGAATGGTTTTAAATTCTGGACATTCATTCATAAAGCTATAATGAGAAAATACCTGCAAATTACATGAGCAAGTAAATAAAATAATGCGTGCGATTGATGTTTGACATCAAGATTTAGTACCCTGAGGAACTTATGTGAGGACCAGCTATGGACATGCAATTAATGAGATGGTCCATCCCCGCTCTTCAAAAAATTTAAAATAACCCTCAATTGACCCACAGAATACCCTTTTAGAGCCCAACCCACATGGCTTCACAATAGGTTTGTTAGTTTACATAATGTCCAGTTCCAGGAAGCTATATCCAGCAAAAAAATCTACATCTGAAGCACCACTCAATGTCCAACGCCTCAGTTATATCACAATATTCACCCAATAACACTCTGAAAGACTGCCATGAGGTGAATATTCTAGTTCTATTCTATCCATCGATTATCACATGATGCAAGCAACTGTCATTCTATCCAAGAACACAACTCATATGGAACATGAACCTACTCTCTCTACATGTCTGTGTCTATATGTGTGTGTTGCCTGCAATTCAGTTATTGTCTAGGTTAGACCTAAAGTTTTTAAACCACGTCTTCCCCAAATATTCTTTGACGGGCCCATCATCAGTGTCTTTACACTTTTCCCTAATCAGGGTGCTCCTCACCAAGTTCTTGACTTCAAGGGCCCTCTTCTTTGAGGCCTAGAAATGAGGATACTAATCAAAATCATGTGAATGTGGTTGGGACGGTGATATTGTTATGAGCTGCGCCATAAGTGATAGGCCTTCTCTTCATAGCAAAGACTCTGAAAGCAGATTTGGTGGTCAGATTTCTGTCCACTAAGGGGAAAAACCGAAGCTGTTCACCTGGTCGTGCCCACCAAAACAGGGCGTCCATGTCTAAACATGTACTCAACTTCTTCACGAGCAAATTGCCACTTTCCACGAGCAGTCTATAAGTAGAACCAAAGGCATAAGCAGAAAGAGTTATGATTGCAGAATATAAGACAATGAATAAAAACGTAGATCACAGATGTTGTTCTCCTACAGCAAAAGCTTGGATGGGTAAATCTTTGCGGATATTTGGTAGATTTGTTGGTACTTCAACAACTGGTATGTGGAACATTTTCAGGAATTCTTTCTCCTGCAGTGACATTTGATGTGAGTAGTGAGTATTATAAGCAAGTTAAACAAAAGCAGGAAATTCTAGAGAGGTTCAAAAACTGGGCATCCATACTTCAGTTTTTGCAGTCCCAGTCATTCCAGAAAGCTTAGGATAGAGCTTAAACAATGATTGGTATGTGATTTGTGCCACAACAACTGAATCAGCCTACCATTTGTTCAATCACAATTAACTTCATAAATGAACATGAATGCCATTAACATTAAAATATGAGAGAACCGACAAAGATGAACCTGAATCTTCAAGCCTTCTTTCGCTTCTACTGCCTGGTGTATGCCTTCTGACCATCTCCTCTTTTCTTCAACTCTCCCTGTCAGCTGCAATATAGATCAGCATAGCATCATAGCCACTTCTTCTCTCCAGATAAAATCATATATACTGTTCACATCTTACGTCATGACATATAACCTCGCAACAAGATATTGAAACACGCAATAGAATTTTTCCTATTACTTTCTTGACAAGCATAAAGCGAAAAGATAGAAGTATGGATCACTAAACAAGCATCCTGAACCAAAGGAGACTTTTTTTACTTTCTTGTACAAGTGATTAGTGCTTCAATGACCACATGCTCTCCAAACAAATATACTTCTTTTCAGAAAGATATGTGAATGATGCCAAAAGTATGAAAGTACGTTAATTAAGAAGGAAGGAAAAGATGAGCCAATGGCCAACCATTGACATACAACAGTGTATCCATGTACCTCATTGATAATCAAAGCCTTTCCATTTCTAACTATGTATTGGACATCCCGTCGGTAGAATTCTTTGGCCTTTAAAGCATTCATCACAAATCTATAGGAACATAGCAGATATAAGTAAGAAGACAAATTTAACTAAAAAATTTGCTCCTGACATACATGCAACAATGTAACCTCTATATGGAAGGATTTACTGTACTCATATAAAATTAAGAGCTACATTGAAGGACATAAGAGTTGATGAAAATAAGGAAGCTGAACTAGATAGAACTTGAGCAAATTTTTAAAGGAAAGTTCCACAGAAGTCGTTGGAGAAAGCAACATGAAAAACCCTCCTAATCAAACTACAAAATGACACTTTAATCATGGACTTTATTTTTATTTTTATTTTAAAGTACATAGTTAAAACAAAAGAGTAAATTTTTAACCTAGCCCAGGGATCCTTTTCATCCCATAAGTCATTTGTTTCAAGAGCCAACTCCGCAAGCTCTATCCCTTCCTCGGTCAACTCAACAGAGTTATCTTTAAGCTCCACATTGTAGTGCTGTCAATTATGATTCAGAGATCCATCAGTCTCCCCAATATAACTGACGAAATTCTTCATGCCTTTAAATGAAACGGAAAAGAACTTACAACCCCCTGCACGAGCAAGTCAGCCACCTTTGCAGCGACGGGATAGCGCGCAGCATTTTCACTAGCCTGAAGTACACATGAAACTAGATTATTTTTCTTGAACATCAAATTGCAAATATGAGTCTGTTTCATGGTTCATTTGGTCTCAATTACAGGACATACTTGTAAGATAACTCCTATTTGACACTTCAAAGGCGGGCACATGAAAATTTAGCAGACATTACCTCACCACTAATTAACAAAGGATTTCTTCCCTCATCGATAAGAACGGAATCAACTTCGTCAACTATGGCAAAATGAAATGGCTTTGGCCTACACAAGACGATACCACATCAGTATATTAATATCGGAGCACGTACTTCAAGTAGCATTGTGAGTTTACCATCTCATAACAAGATGCTCGCTATTGCCTGCTAGATTATCCCTCAAATAATCAAAGCCAAGTTCCTGAAAACACTATTTGAATTAAACACGAGCAATCAAGAGTGTCATCAAAAGGGTGGTGACAGTTTATGAAATTGCTTAAGCAGAATATTTGGATAACTCTAGCATCCAAGCTATAAGGGTATCGACTGTTCGAAAACACTTCTTGCAAGTGCACACGCGCGTAAATGGAAGCATGACAAAGAAAAAACACCCTACTTTACGTAACAGTGAATAGATTGCTGATCAATTAAATTCAAAGCAAACTGCCAAGGGAAAGAGATCACCAACAGAATTATTAGTGTAGGTTATATCACATTGGTAGTTGCGTCTCCTCTCCGCTGATTTCATTCCCTTCTGCACATGCGAGTGCATAAAAAGACAGAAGATGAGCAAGTTGAAGACTGAAGTATCCATTTTTGTAGCATTTTTCGCATCTGCCCACACAAACTATGGCAAGGTTTTCGGAACCATACACAAAATCAAATCAAATTCTGATTGAGTCCCTTTTCTTTCCTAATTGGATTTTTGAACGCCGTATCTGGTGCTGTGAGAATAACAAATGACTATTTGCAAAGAGCTTTGTTAATGAGTAACCTGAATTAAACCCACTGAGAGGCCCAAGAAGCAATGAACACGCCCCATCCACTCAGCATCACGTTGAGCTAAATAATCATTCACCGTTACCACTGTCAAGGAAAAGGAAAATAAAATCACGAAATTGATAATGAAATGACCTATTAATCTTGTATAAAAAAGGTTAAATTTCCTCCTGAGCAAGCAACAGAAAGATTAGAGAAACAACTCTGAGTATTGATAGAGGTGCGGACAGATAAGTGAGCAACAAGCATTTCTAGGTGATATGACCAATTGTTGATATATGTGAAATATGTACAATATAAACTGTGTCAAACATGGATACATTTCTTTCTGCTTGAGGATACTATGTCAAACATATTCAATTTCAACAATATTTTCTATTCCAAAAGATGAATCAGAAGTACATAGGAAGATGGCAGTTTGAATAGTATTATGTTGGAGGAAAAGATGGAAGGAACATGACTTCCTTCAATATGCTATCAAGGGACATTATGACCGTAAGCTCCTTAAGTTATTGAGCAAGTTAGAGATGCAAAAGAACTATCACTACTACTTACGTAGTTTGCAGGAAAAATTATAAAGCACTGTGAAGCTACCAAATTCCTTCTATTCAAAGATTACTGCCGAAGAACAATGACTTATTGGCTGCATGCAGTTCGATAGCAACAAATCCTTCTATACATTAACATACCATGTACACCTTCACCAGTCAGAGCATTAAGATATGCCGCTAGAGTAGAAACCAATGTTTTTCCTTCCCCTGTTTTCATCTCAGCAATGGATCCATCATGAAGCACAGCACCACCAATAATCTGGAATAACATATCGGAATAATGTGATGGTACAAAGAGACGGAACCAAAAAAGATGGGTGAAAGACAAACCTGTACATCAAAGTGGCGCATTCCAAGCTTTCTCTTTGCAGCTTCGCGTACCACAGCAAATGCCTCTGTGAGTAAGATAACCAGCAGAATGACTGCCCCAAAAGGGTTGAAAACACAAAGACATAAAACTTAAGACCCATAAAATGAATAGTGAAGCTCCCACCACTTTGAATATCAGCAAGTGTTTCGCCCTGCCCCAGCCTTCGTCTAAATTCCAATGTCTTCGCAGCCAACTATCAAGCACACGACAAGGACATTTGCAAAATACAGTACCCAGTCTAGACTCAAAAAGCTTAGCACATAGGCATAATAAAAGAAATTTTAAATTATAACAACCTGATCATCAGTGAGCATCTGCATCTGTGGCGCGAGAGAATTGACTGCGTCCACAAGTCGATAATAATCCCGCACAACCCAGTAGTTCAAGCTCGCGAAATGCCCCCACGTCCTAGCGACACAGCCATTATGCTCCTAACAGGAAACCAAGAAAACAAAAACATGAGGACCCTTTAACGCAGGCATACCATCGAGCAGGTGGCGTGCAGTGAGAAAATAGGCGCCAAGCGACGAATTCAAAAACCTTGGCAGACGCGACCGCGGAGACTCGAGTCAAACGGCGCCGACGTCGGAGATTGTACGATGAAGGAAGTGAACGGGAAGGAGATGCCGAACATGGGAAAGACGAGGTGGGTTTCAAGAAAAGAAACGGGTATGGTTGAGTTGGTGGTGGTTTTGGGCTGACAGTGTGGAACTGAATGAGAGCAGGCACAGTCGCCATGCGATGGAAGAGAGAGAGAGAGAGAGCGAGAGAGCTAGTTCATGGTGAGTTCAGCTTCGTCTGAGTTGCGAACAAATCCCAGCCCAGAGACCGTGAAAGAGAGAGCGTAGCAAAATGGAGCTTCAGCAGTCAGCAGTCAGCACCTGCTTTGTCTTGTCCTCTGCTTTTGTATTTTCACTGCCACCGCAAAAGAGAGAGAGAGAGAGAGAGAGAGAGAGAGAGGGGGGGGGGGGGGGGGGGGGGGGGGGGGGGGGGGGGGGGTGGGGGGCTGTTCTATCCGATTGTTTCGCCGAAAAAATAAAATAAAAAAAATACATTTTTCAAAATGATTGATTGTACATCTTGCATAAATGAACCAACGATAAATCGTCACGAAAATATTTAAATATTAATTATTATTAATAATACAAATATGTTTCATTAACTAATTATTTCAAGAGATATAATAATCATTTTTAAGAAAATATATTATGTAGGGAAAACATCATAACATTGTTCTGTCCTAGTAAAATGTGAAAAGCCACGGTAACAGCCGGAAGTAATTAGGAACAAAATTGTGGCAGGCAAATTATTTACTCGATAACATATTGATGAGTTATCGATACTATTATAAAAGAATCAATAATTTCTGCGTTGTTTAAATTACAACAAACTATTTCAATATTTCACAAATTTTATTTACGCAACTTACGCAACTTTATCAAATTTTATTTTACTGATTCGAAATGGCCTATTTTTCCTCTAAACTATCGACATTTATTTGTTGAAGTTATAATGCTTTAGGGTTACAAACTCTTTACAGGTAATTCTCAACTTTGATTAAGGTTATTTAACAACTTTTCAAGAGTTAAAGTTACCAACTACTTTTAACTCTATCAACTCTTATTCGAGCATGTTAAATTTACTACGCTTTTAGTAAATTGCCAACTCTTGTTTGAGTCCTTTTACTGATATTTACTTGATTAGGTAAAAATGCTCACCATTTTCATATTTTACCCACATTTATTCCTAAACTTACCAAGATGCTAAAATTTACGAACTCTTAAAATTGCCAACTTTCATTTAAGTTAATTAACATTTGTTGGATAGTTTCGAAACTACCATCTGTTTAAATAATCTACTAACATCTACATAAAACGTTTATTATATTTTTTTGTAAATTGTCAATGTCGTTAGAGTTATCTGACATATATTTGTCAAAGTTATCAACTCTTGTACACAATTACTAATAATGGGCGGTGAGTTCTGAATAATTAAATAAACTACCGAATCAAATAAGAGTTGGTAAAGCTACAACTAGACAGTAACTTAATCCGTGAACATTTGGTGAACACTCAAATTGATATCCCTAATACGAGGAAAAAGTATCAGAAAAGGGGAAAAGTGTAAAAAAAAAAGTTCTAGACCTATTATATTGGTGCCAATTTAGTCCTAAACCTTTTGACCTAGAGCCAATTCAACCCTTTTAGCTAATCTTGGACGGATATTGTTCACGTGGACGCCAGACGGCCCACGTGGCATGCTCGGTACTGACATGGATATTTTTTAATAATATTTTTAATAAGCTTCAATTTTTATTTTTTTTTTCTTTCTTATTTTCCTTTCTGTTGTTTCTGTCTTTTTTCCGGGTCTTCCTCTAGTGGTCGACGAGGGCTGGCCTTGCCAAAGTGAGGGTGGCCCTCGCCAAGGCGAGAGCGAACGCCGGTGAGGCCAGCAATCTCCTAGGCTACCCTGGCTTGGGTGAGGGTCGGCCGCCGAAGGAAACCTAGAAAAAAAAGACAAAAAAATAAAGGAAAAAAATAAAAAATTATCAAAATATTCTTAAAAATTCACATCAGCGTCGGCCATGCCACGTAGGTTGTTCGGCATCCACGTTAGCAATATCCAGCCAAAATTAGCTGAAAGGACTGAATTGGTTCTAGGTAAAAAGGTTTGGGACTTTTCTGACAGGAGAATTACCAAAAAAGTCCTAAACCTATTGCAATTGTGCCAATTTAGTCCTAAACCTTTTTATTTTGCCAATTCAGTCCTAAGCATTTTGCATTTTCCTTTTATTATTCATTTATTTTGTCTTTTTTTTTCCCTTCCCTATCTTCTTCTTCCTCCAACCGATTGCCGAGGTCTGGCGAACGGCCAAAGGTGAGGTTCAGCCACTAGCGAGGGCGAGGCTTGCTTGCCCCTAGCGAGGTGTGACCTCGCCTTCACTAGGCAATTTTCCGGCCAAAATTGATCGGATGGACTAAATTGGAACAAATGCAAAATTTTTATGACTAAATTGGCACAAATGCAAAAGGTTTAAGACTGAATTGGCAAAAAAAAAAGAGTTTAGAATTGCATTGGTACAATTGCAATAGGTTCATAAATTTTTTGGTAAGTTTCCCAGTTCTTGAAGCAATTAGTAATTTTAAAATAATCAAGTAAAAGCTAGTAAAGTAGACTTAAATAAGAGACAGTAATTTTCGTACACTATGCAAGTAGATATTGGTGATTTATCGAAATTATTGGTAATTTAACAAATCAAATAACTGTTAGTAATTTACTAGTACGTTATATGCTAAATAATTTGCCGATAAAAATGTAATTACCATTGGGCTTTTAGGTTTTGTAACATAAACTTCAATTTTGTTATAATCGTTAAGAGCTCGTCTGCTTTTCCTTTCACATTTTAGTAAACGATGATGCCGTTATCCACTAAGTATTTCCCTTAAACGCTCTGTTCGCTTCACGAAAAAATGAGGTGTTTCTAGAAAATATTTTTCGAGAAGTCATTTTTCAAGAAAATGACAATATTTTTCGGTATTTGACTGAAACATGAAAATGAGCTGCAAAATATTTTTCGTCGTTCGGTATGAAAAAATTGAATTTGATTTTTCTCCGTGCACTCATTTTAAAAATATTTATTTTATTTATATTTTTAAGAATTTGAATTTTTGTTTTTGTATTTATTCACTTTTCTCTTTCAGCCACAAGCGAGCTTGATCCTCACCACAGGCTAGCAACGTTCGAACTCACCGGGCAAGGTCAAGGCGAGCCTCGCCGGCCTTGAGCGAGGTCGTGCCTCACCTGTGGCTGGTGGCCGCCAGAGAAAGAAAGAAAAGAAAAAAAGAAAAAAAGATATATAAAATAAAAAAAATTAGAAAATACAAAGGGAGAAAAGAAACGAAAAATAAAAAACGATTAAAAAAAGGAAAGCGAAGAAGTGAAGGAAGGAAAGATGAGCGAAAGTATTTTCCTATTTTTAAAAAGCGGAAATCATTTTCTCCACTTTTGAATGTGTTTTTTTAATGGGTGGAAAATATTTTCCTTAATTCATTTATTTTCCGTGAACCAAACGCCGGAAAATCCGAAAAACATTTTCGTGAAAGTTGTTCTCCTCGAAACAAATAGAGCCTTGGACCATGAATTCGAATCCATTAACAATGTCACGGGGCCAAGATTAGTCCAAACAAAATTAGAAGGAAGAGGTTTCCCTAAAGAGGATTAGAAACCTCCGAAGTACACCTAATCAAAGAACGGGATTAGCCATACCAAATCGGGTCCAATTGCCATGCGTAACTTTAATATCCGACTTCGTCTACAGAAAATATCGCATAACAGTTTCCGGCAGGCGAGCTCAGGCCACATCCGGCGAAAGACCAGGCATTTGGTTGTGCCTGTAAATTATCTATTTGACAGAACGCACAAACCTTCCCCTGTAAATGGTACATAAGGTCATATGACACTGTAATATCGGTTCTCTGTATTGGATGGTGCTGCTAAACTTGCTGCAACCAATGGAAGATGGTCAGGAGTATGATTCAAAGACATAGAGAAACATCCATGATCTGTGACCGTCAAAGTTCCTGAAAGAGAGCATTAGTGCCTGATCAGGGAAACATGTCATGCACCATTACATTTTCCTCATACAAACTGAGAAGCTGGTAGTATACAACCAAACCTATTAAAATAACTAACGTATACGCCCACGGCTATATGGTGTGGGGTTGGGGGTTTGGGCCGGTTAGTCTGAGGAGCGAAGCTCGAAACTGGTAAGAATTGAAGGAAAAAGGGAAAAAAAATTCCCTTTTATTATATTCTTCATCAGAGTATTGACATGAAGCATTTACTTCCGACATCGTCTTCATCTGAGGTAATTTGTGCTATATACATGTCATACAGAAATAGCTTCTTTAGATACAAGAGTAACTGCTTGCATCAACCCTGTCGCTGACTCCCCAAGCAGTTGAAAGAAACCACCTATAACAAATAAGATCCAGCCACCCTTGGTATTTACTAGGGATCTCAGTGGCTATTGTATACATAGAGTCAGATATTTAACTCAACATCCAATGAGGATTTGTTGCTCCAAAGTCGAGACGCAACACCAAACTAAGGAAGCGCCTTTAGATGAAAAGGTTTATCCCTGTAGTCAGAAAATTAACAATCCCTTCCGAGAATAACTCACTGGCTAAGATAATCTCTTTCCAGAATAATAAACCTGCATATTGGAATACGATCACTTAGATCAGCTAGTCATCCGTAGAAAGTAAAAAAGAACGAAATGATGCATTGAGATAGAAGATACACTTTCCGGAATAATAAACCTGCTTATTTGAACACGATCACTTAGATCAGCTAATCATCACTTTCTCCTATGGGGAATCAATCAAACGAGATCGTATAAAGTACACAAGAACAAAATGATGCATTGAGATAGATTTTGACTATGTTTGGAGAAGTCAAAGATAGTTATCTACCAAGATCAATCAGAACTTTTGAGGTGGCAGACAATGTTTTCTTTCTAAATGAAGCTCTAGCCGAAACTATATAAACCTACACGGTGAAGTTTCTACATTTTCCCAGGTTGCTTGGGAAGAACAGAAATATAGAGGATGACACAGTTGACATATCTGAATCTGGAAAAGGCAATGGATTGTTCAAGTGGATGACTCGGTAAAAAATATGTAGCAGGTACGGCGTACTCACAGAACACTGTTTGACATTTGAATGCTACAAAATCTTCCTCTTGCAGTGATAATGTAACAACATAAGAGAGATTGGGAAAATTAGGACAAGAACTCAAATCAGTTTTATATGCAAAGATTTTACAAGCATTGCCAACCAGCTCAATTATTGATTGAACAGACATGACCTTCTATGATGGTAAAGAAATATGTGTCAACCATAACAGAGCAACCATATGATAAAAAGCATGCATTTGCTCCATAAAATTAACTTAAAAAGTATGGCGCATGTAGATATCATACATACATATATATAAATCACAATTTTTTTTACCGGTGTCAGAGAAAAATATTTGATCCAATTAATTGAACCATAGTATCACATGATCCGGGCAAGAGCAAACGGTAAATCGGCGGGGTACCTTTGCGGACCTATCAGCACATCCAACGAAAATTTTTCCCTGCCAGCTGAAGAGAGCCGTTATAACAGAACCACAAGGTATTGAACCAACTGGTCTAATATCTACCTGAAGCTCATCACCTGATAATTCCTGCAAATTGTTATGTAGATAAGATGCATGAAAAAGAAAATATTCTCAGCAGAGAATAATAAAAACGGCTCAATTCCCTTAAAAAACAGCGACTTTAGTTTAGGCCACAATTCAGGCTCAAACTTTTTTCTGTCTCATGGAAAAGCATCAATTTCAGCTCGTGTCCCAATTCTGCCAAAATTTTGTTTTGTCAAAAAAGCACCAACTTTAGGTCGGGTCTCAATATTAATCCAAACTTTTTTGTCTTATAGAAAAGCACAAACTTTCAGTCGGTTTCCAAATCTGGCCCCGGTCAAGTTTTCGTCCAATGAGGATGTTAAAGATTTGACGTGTCATTCCACGTATACTCGGCAGAAACTTGACGGGGCCAAATTTGGAAACCAATTAAAAGTTGGTTATTTTTTATGAGACAAAAAGAAGTTGGAGTCAGAAATAGGACCCCAGCTAAAGTTGGTGTTCTCTTACGAGACAAACAAAAGTACGACCCAAAAATGATGACCGGAGCTAAAGTTGGTGCCTTTTATGCGGAAAAAAAAAGTTCCGGCGAGAATTGGGACTCGAGTTAAAGTTTGTGCTTTTTAAAGGAATTGGGCCAATATAAACTCACTGATATTGATGATAAGTGAAAATTAACCGGAGCATATATATTAGATTTGAGAAAAAATATACACCAAGAAGTCAATGTCTGCTACTTTACCTTTATATTGATGGTTTTGTCCCGGCCTCCAGTTATCAACCATTTGTCCTCTAAGCTCACCGCAAAAATAGCACCATTATGCACTTTTGCAGATTTTATGTACACATCATTTTTCCAGACCTACAAAACAGAACGGAGCAAAAACAATTTTCAGTGATAGGAATATCCCATGGCAAGTTTTCATCCCATTAGAAATGGTACTCCACATAAAAGATGCCATCTAGCTAGTCCCCTCCCTCATGAGCTGCAGAATCCAAAAGACCATTTCCAAGATTCTACTACTTAACAGTTTTTCCAGTGAGTTAGTGGAGAACAAAGTTTAACAATTCCTCTTTCCCTTCTCCAGAAAATCTCAACAGTGCTTTTATTATCTGTCTTTGCAGAAACTAAAGAAAACAAAAAATCGTCAGACAGACTACAATTCATCAATTTCATCAGTACAGCACCACGAGATGCCCAATAACAATTCCCAGCATGAGAATGAGTAGGGAATGTCACCAAGTAACAAGAATAACATATTTTCACTACTATTTTGGTTTGAGACAACATTTAGTCATCAACTCATATTATGATTAGAAAGCAGTGTTTTAAACTCTATCGTGTACAAAGACCCAATACAAACGATAGCCCCGAAAAGATTAAGAAAGACTGCAAGATGATAATACCCTTATACTTCCATTTTCATGAACTGCGACCAGAAAATGCCTCTCCCCCGTAATAGACAGGACTGGTGA
The DNA here is from genome assembly GCA_029784005.1 of Lenwebbia sp. NSW1173648. Lineage (NCBI taxonomy): Eukaryota > Viridiplantae > Streptophyta > Magnoliopsida > Myrtales > Myrtaceae > Lenwebbia > Lenwebbia sp. NSW1173648. The sequence goes on along the minus strand of JARCGZ010000009.1, from coordinate 22,211,228 downwards.
CATACTTCCAGGCATGTCTTCCCCCAATACTGCCAGGGGACAATGATCACTAAGGCACCATAATCTGACAGTTCCATCCCAACTGCCACTGTAAAGGACCCCATCGCATGCAACCAATGCGGAAACTACAGATTTATGACCATCCATGCTGCATGAAAGGGTGCAGTCCTGTTAAAAAAGAAACTCAAAGATTGTAAAATTTGTATACCCCACAGAATAAGCAAACAGCAGCATCTATGAAGCTAGGAGCACAAATGCCCACCTGCAATGACCATGCTTTTATCAATTTGTCTCCACTTCCAGTATAGAGGAATCCATTCCTTGAGTAGGCCAGTGCATGTACACCACTGTACCGCCAATCCTTTTGCTCATACCATTGTTTGAGTGGCTCTTCCATCATAGGGGAATGTATTTCCCAGACAAATATGCCGCTTCCACTATCAGCACTTACACACAATTGTTGTTCCCCATCAGCATAGATTACAGCCATGATCTTATGTTCATGACCCCTAAATGAGTGTATATGAGAGAAATCCTGGAAAAAGATGAAAAAAAGGAAAAGGAAACGGAACTAAATAAAGGGAAATATTGATAAAGAATAAGAGGAATAAGACAAAAGGAAAAAAGAAGCTTGTATTAACTTTCTGTATGAATGTCAGGGCACCATTCTTTTCGACTGTGGCTTCCTGAAACTCTATGTGAGCCTGAGAGTTATGGCACCTGTTGGGTTCATCTATTCATCGATCCCAACAGACTGTGCCAGGCTTTTACATTGATGGAGATCATAATAGTATTCAAGGTATTACCGTAGCATTATATTTTCACGTATTCCATATAGTCATGAAAACAGCTCTCTCAAATTCTCTGACCCAAAACAAAAAACTCTCTCAAATGCCAAAAGTAGCCTTAGAAATTAAGCTTAGGCACTCAATGGCATCTAACCTCTCCCAAGTTTTGCCTACAAAAGATCGACTCACTAAAATAAAAAGACTTGTCAAGTTATTTTAAGAGGTAAATCATTACTGTAACTGTAAGCTTCTGTTGAAGACTTTCAACAGGTCCAATGCCCTCAAATTATGTGATATATTGATCTTTAAAAAAAAAAATCACTAATCACTCGCACAATTTTGTTTTGAACATCAGCTTAGACCATGTAGTCAGAATTGCTTCTCACTTAGAGTCATGGTATGCCTCAAAAATCAAATTGAAGTCTATAATCATGAGGTTTGACGTACAATATGATGGAAATTAGCAAGTCTACAGAGCCTCAGATGATTATCGATAATACTTTCAAACTTTTAACTCTAAAAGCAGAACATTGAGAATCAAGGACGTGAGTTGATAGATTGCAGTGTAATCTATTTTGCTTAGTATGCATACCTGCAAAGACCACACCTGGACCGTTTTATCAAAAGAGGAGCTAAAGAGAAATCCTCCTACAAGAGGAAAAAACAAACTTTAGAATGCAGTTACAATATCAAACTAGCTGGAGCTCAGTGAGATTGCTAAATAACCTAAGCATCTGAGCTCAATAAGCTTGGTCAATAACCTAAGCATCAGAACCTTACTATTCCAACTTTGTACACCATTCCAAAGCCATAAGTAGTTCGAAGCAACAACTAAAAACTTACATTCCAAGAAACCATTTGAAGAAATGCAAAAAAAATGAGTCAAAAGAAATTTTGCTGGTCACGTATCTCTTATGCAGACAGAATGTTACCAGAGCAGGTCACCATGCGAACCTGTCCTTCAATGTCTAAGTCAACATCACTCAATCAAAGCATGTTCTGATGTAAGTATACAAAGTTAAGCACAAGTTAGCGTCAGGCACTACTCTCGCGGAAATGATGCATCTACAACATAAGAAAGAAAGCCCAGTACACTTGAGAGCTACACAAAGCCATGACAAGAAAGCTAAAGTGGCAAAGTGCTTCCTTAGAAAGGAAAAACAAAGAAATGAAAAGAATTCTTCTTAGTACAGGAAGAAATTTGAAGCCAATTGATTCACAGCCTTTAGAGGGCAGTGGCACCATGCAGAAAGAACATGGATTAAGTAAACAGATTGGTGAAGAACACTCGACAATGAGAATCAATATAAAGATTTCAGCAACACAAGCGTGGCTAATGTCCCCCATACCTCCAATGGCGAAACCAGTAATACAGTCAAGATGACCCCGCATATCTTTGCACTTAACACTTTGCTCAGAGAGACCCTCAACTAACTCTTTATCCACTCCTACCTTACCAATTTGATGATCTGCTCCACCAGCATGCTCGCTCCCATGCAACTCTTTTCTCCCAGTATCTGAACTTGTCCATACCATCCGACATAATTTCCCAAAAATCAAGCAATGAAACTCAGTATCTTCTCTTACTACCTCCTCCTCAATACCCCCATTGCAACATTGATATCCCATAATCAGTTCCCTAATGCATTTTCTCACGTCACTTATAAGTGGTCGATTTTGTGGATCCAAGTTAAAACATTCAAGGAGCACCTGCCTCAATGACACAAAATGTGAGGTCACTTTTTTCTCCAACAAAGAACCAATGTTTTCCAACCAATTAATGTACAAAACTGAAAAATCTAAATCATCTTCTTCTCTCACGTTCCAGGTCTCTCCAGGGAATGCAGCACCCATAAGATGCCCAATGAGCATACAGCCCAATGTCCAGACATCTGATCCATACCCAACGGAATACGAGTTGCCGGAGTCAACTAGTTTAGCATCCTGTCTCCTCAATAGCTCAAACAGTACCTCAGGGCTCAAAAGAGCATCACTCTCCAATAACTCGTGGAAGATCTTTTGCAACTCTTGATTATCAATTCTTCCCCCATCACAAACATATTTACGAGCAACCCCAGTGACTTTCCTTTCCATCACCAAGACCTCATTCAAATCAATATACACATGTCCAAACTCATCTATCTTCATACATGAAAGACCCAAACAGCCAGCTATAAGCCCTTCTTTGTGCAAGCTGATTACCCCCTCGCATATCTCCATACCTGTAATTGCAAAATTGGACACCCAATCCTTGCTCACGTTGTTGCCATCCACACCATCAAACTGCGGCAACTCACCAAAAACCCGTAAAACCTGCCCACCGAGACTCTCACATACTAAATACAGAACTTCATCCTTAAGATTACCCCACAAGCCATAAACATGACACACTCTACACCGTCTTCTCAACGACGTTCTCAAAATTAAAGCTAATTCATTCAATGCTTCCTCCCCAATACTACTCAAACAAGTCAAAACCCTCGCAACATAATCGAACCTAAATCCCAAACTGTCCTCACTCCCATTCGACAACGACAACATCGGAACAAGACTAATTTCCTGCTTCTCGCAACACCGCATGGACAACAAACCAGAATCAACATAACCAATTCTCCCTACTAACTTGTAACAAAAGTCACGTTCATCGCCCCCGCGTTCTTCTTCAACCGAGACGGCGTCGCACGGGAGTATCCACTCTTTCCACGCGGCGTAGAACTGGTCGGACCACGTTTTGCCGACGAACAGCTCTCGATTGACTCGACGATCATCGTCCAACGATTCTCGACGCGATCGATCGCGGTCGGCGCGATCAGGTTCGGGGTTACACAGACGGAGGAGGTCGATGTTCTTGGGGAGAGAAGTGGGGCCCTGAGGCGGGAACTTGACGAGCTGAGTGCACGCGGGGCACCGGACGGCCTGAGGGAAAGGCCGAGGGAGGCGCGCGAGGCACGTCTCGCACGCGCTGTGGCCGCACGCCAGCACGCGAGGGACTGCGTCTTCCCCGTCGTACGCGGCGAGGCATACGGGGCACTCCGGCGACTCCATCGTTGAGGTCGTTGAAGCGACGAAAATGGCTTCTTCGGGTGTAATTGTGTTCCATTACCCGCGAAAAAAGGGAGAGGGAAAATTGGGCCGAATTCACCAAGCCCAAAACCCATTTTCATGTCGAGACGTCTTCTTCGGGCTCAGTTGCAAAAATTAGGGCATCGCGTTCCGATGGAATGACCGGGAATGAACTCCATCTTCAGAAGATCAAAGACGGACGAAGAAGAGCATTTTGGTAGTGAATCGAGCTTCATCTACATCTTCATCGTCAGTCGACTGGTGAAAACTTTATTTTTATACTGTTTGTTTGCTCTGCCATTGGATTGTACTGATTTTCGTTCATATTCTGATAGTGACTGCTCTTTAGATGGATCGGAGTTGTGGCTTTAACGCGAACTCAATGCGATGTGTAGTTTGGGTGACCAGAAAATGAGAAGTTTTCCTGGACTGGATTCGATCTCAGTTCGGAGTATGCAATTGACATTGACAGAAGCGGTGGATTGCCACTGGTAATAGCAGCCCAGTAGGATGGTGTGACGTGATTTTTGTCAAGTGACTCGTGCCGGTGGAGCTATTTTGATTAGAGCTATCATTTAGTTGGGACAAATCGAACCGATGAAGGCGCGAGGTGAATTTTGTCTAGAGAGTCGTGCTGGTGGAGTTGTTTTGGTAAGAGCCATTTAGTTGGGATGAATCAAACTGTTGAATTGTTCCGGAAGATGTTAGGTTAGCTGAACCACCATTCTTTGTTCATATAGTTTAGACATTACAGCTGCAGGACTGAATTCCAAGGTGGCTCTCCGATGTGCAGTTCAGACTGATTTAATTGATTGGCTTAGGTGGATTGTGAATTCTCAGTTTGGCCGATAACATGCCTAGAATCAACACTGGGTTTTCTTTAAGATGGAAAGTGTGGGGAAGGATGTTCAGTTCAAGTGAATCAGTTAGAGACATTTCAGAATCATTGAGAAAGATAAGTAAAATTATGATGTCCACACCGGCATTGGCCCTTGATACTGCCCTTGACCAAAGTGGCATCAGGGTGTCCCCGGATATGGTGGAGGATGTCCTTAAGAAATTCGAAAATGCAGGTATGTTGGCTTACAGATTCTTTGAATGGGCTGGGAAGCAAAGAAATTACTCGCACAGTGTTAGGGCTTACCATATCATGATCGAGTCTCTGGCCAAGATCAGGCAGTATCAAATCGTGTGGGACGTTGTGAATGCCATGAGGAACAAGAACATGTTAAATGTCGAGACGTTTTGTATCATCATGCGAAAGTATGCTAGGGCCCAGAAGGTGGATGAGGCGGTATATACATATAATGTCATGGAAAAGTATGACATGCCCCCAAATCTAGCGGCATTCAATGGCCTCCTCAGTGCTTTGTGTAAGGCCAAGAATGTGAGGAAGGCTCAAGAGATCTTTGATAGTATGAAACAGCAATATGTTCCAGACTCAAAGACGTACAGTATATTGCTAGAAGGATGGGGGAAGGCTCCAAATCTGCCCAAGGCGAGAGAGACCTTCCGTGAAATGGTTAGCGCAGGTTGCGACCCTGATATAGTGACATATGGAATTATGGTTGACATACTTTGCAAGGCCGGGAGAGTTGATGAGGCTGTTGGAATTGTCAAGGAAATGGATTCCACTGCCTGTCGGCCAACATCTTTCATTTATAGTGTTCTTGTACATACCTACGGGATAGAAAATCGGATTGAAGATGCTGTCCAGACATTCCTAGAAATGGAAAGGAATGGAATTGAGGCTGACGTGGTAGCATACAATTCCCTGATTAGCGCGTTTTGCAAAGTTAACAAATTTAAAAATGTGAAAAGGGTCTTGAGTGAGATGGAGAGCAGGCGAGTTAATCCCAACTCAAGGACCTGCAATATTATTTTAACAAATTTGATTACTAGTGGGGAAACCGATGAAGCTTACAGCTTCTTCCGGAGACTGATCAAGGTCTGTGAGCCTGATGCAGACACATATACAATGATGATAAAGATGTTCTGCCAGAGGGATGAGCTGGAGATGGCTCTTAAGGTGTGGAAGTATATGAACTCAAAGCGATTCATTCCAAGCATGCACACTTACTCAGCGCTGATAAATGGCTTATGCGAGAAGGGTAATTCACCAAGGGCTTGTGTCTTACTGGAAGAGATGATGGAGAAAGGGATCCGCCCATCACGTATGACTTTTGGGAGGGTAAGGCAATTGCTCATAAAGGAAGGAAGAGAGGATGTGGTGAAATTTCTTCAAGAGAAAATGAACCTTTTGGTTAAAGAGCCATTATGCGATTGAAGCTATGCATAAGGACTAAGGAGCTTTCTGGTACAAGCTGTGACCATGATATTGTTAGATTCAGGCATTAGGACATATTCAGTTTGACAGCAGTGCTCTGTTTGGTTAAGATGTTGGGCTGTCACTGCAGGTGAGCATTATTTTCTTCTTCTGTGTATAAACCATAGGTTGCAGATCTCATCCTACCATGTTTGCTCTGGTGTCAGTAATATAAAGCTTTAATTTCTGATGCTTATCTTTTCTTTCCAAGTTTTGTGTATTCTTTCGTAATCATGTACTTTCCATTAAAGAAATTTTTTTGGGCTAGCGGTGAATGCTTTTCCATTGCTTAGGCAACATCATAGACAGGATGAAAAAATGAGAAAACAAATGTAGAAGTTGTAGTGATAGCAAAATATGCACTTCGTCTGTGTATGACTTGAGACATGATGATGACATTTGATGTATTTGTGGAGTCTAGGCTTCGGAGGTTGTAACTATTGGTTGCATTCCTCTTTTTTTTTTTTTTTTTTTTTTTGCGGTAATGTGGGAACAAAGAACAGAGTGAAACTTGTTTTTAAAGCCATTTCTAGGAAAATCCATGGTTAATGAGATGTTGAAGGAAAGCAAGGTAAAGAGGACCCTGGCAATATCTCTCTTTCTCAACGCCATGCATATTTAAGACAATATTCTATAACGGATATGAGGGAGACATAGGAATCTCTGGCATGCGAATGTTTTGCAAAGAGCGTCTAATGCAGAGCAGGATGACACTCTCTTGACGTCTGCCATGCATGATACCTCCCCGACCCCTTACCAGAAGAACTATAATTGGTGACATGTAATCCACATTTTGACCATCTAATGTTTCATCTGTTCTTTCTTTTTATTCGCAGGTTCTCTGACCTGTATACAGCTATATGTCTTCAATTCTTTCCACGGTGTCTGCTACTTTACTGCCTTAGAGAAAGGGAAGTTGACTGATAAAGCAGAAAGGATGCTGATTTTGAATGAAAGGTGCAGTTCGATGGTGGTTCATTTTCTTGGCAATCTATTTTCAAATGTTTGGTCACATCTAATCGAGTTTACCGTGGGAGAATCATCTAAGATGCCTGAATCACAAGTAAGCACGTGGCTTGAGGAAGCAACAGGTATTATTTGTTCTCTGTCATAATGGATCTCTATATGCAGAGTATAGCCTTTAGTTCTGACACCGATATCCATATTGTTATGCTGCTCCAGGTGAAGCTAAAATTGTCTTGCGACCTTTCTACTGGCATAGATCCGATGCATCATGTGGGGGCGCAAGAATAAGCCGAACCGGGTTGTGAGAGGTAAAGACTGATTGGAGGCTTAGCATGGATATTCATCAGCTTTAACCTGTGTTGGCTTAGCAAGAGATGACTCTGTAGATATTAGGATAAACTCCACCACCCTGATTGCCATTTTGTTGGTCTCTGCGATGTGGAGTTCAACTAGATAACGCCACTAAAAGTTGAGCCATTAGGGGTGAGAGTCGTAAGACCTTATGGACGTGCTTAGCGGCATTTATGTAACCAATGTGAGGCTCTATTTCGGCATGATGCCCCACCATTATCTGGCGATGTGGTCTTATTCTTTAAGTCTGCAGTTTCAATAACTCCTATAAGTCCAACTTACTTAGAATCGTGGCACTCGATCGACACTGATCAGACAAACAAGTCTTGGTCGTAAAGCCACGGAGGGAATATTCATCTGACTTACCGGGAATTTTCATCTGGCTTACTGGTAAATTTTTTCTCAAGGTGACGGACACTATGTCAATAAGTTAGGTAACAAGTCTAACCTTCTAAATCTTACCAGCATTCTAGGGTTAGCCCTTTTTCAGAAGTCGGTGTAAATATTCTAGAATTTTCGAGAGAGAGATGAAGAGAGAAAACACTCGAAGGATACATCTTTACTCGATAAATTCGCTTCATTATGTGTCATGATCAATGGGTAATTATACCCAAACAATATTCATAGGAAAAGTAGTAATCTACTATAACAAGGAAATTAGCTACCTTAATATAATAAGAAAACTATCTATTCTAGGGAATAACCAAATATCAAATTATGTTTATTTTTTAATTATATCTCTAACAATATTCTCTAACAGCGGGAGGCCTGATTTGGCTTTTCCATACTACGATGAGAGAGTTTAAACATAGTAAAAGTGCTCAAGTTCCTTTAATGTGGAATTTAATTCGACACGGCACTTTCATTTGTCGATGTCTTTTTGGTTGTTGTTATTTTTGCTGCTATGTTTATTCTCCTCTTTCCTACTGATTTTCTGAAAAAAGAAACTGCCTATCGTCCATCTTTCCCAAACCATGTAGGAATTTAAACTTTAGGAAGATAACACTTATCATGATAAGTGAGAGATAAGCATAAGAAAAGAAACCCAGCATTCTTCGGATCCTTGATCGAATAGACAAGATAATGCATGAGCAAAAGATCTGCATCTGGGCACTGTAAGTGTAAGGATCCTCCCTCAGCACCTTTTCACCCTAACAAGGCCTGAAAAACTACTGCGAGAAAAGAGGAGAAGCAGGCCAATGGAGGTCACCATACAAAGCACCGCCAAGTTCGGGGATCACTACGAGATTAGCGTCGGAGAGAAGATTTCCTTGACGACGACGGTTGTGAGAGACCAAGATTACAAGCTTAGCGAACCTGTTGTTAGAGAATGGATCAACGGCGTCCGGAGCATGTATGGCAACAAGAAGAGAAACGCGCACCAGATTTTGGTGGGTCTCTCGGCCAGTCACAGCAATGGCTACGCAAACGGCTACTTGGAGAAAAAAGGTGATTGGTTTCGCAACTCATGCACAAAGTCTGCAAATTTACACTATACTAAAGATCCGGCAAATCAGTCTGTGCTAGCATCATCACAGTAATCTAAGACCTTTCCTTTCGTGGAATAAGGAGGAATAGAAATTAGACTCTCTGGAAATTGGAAATTTTTGCGACTGTACATGCAAGATCAAGAACTAGTAACCCGTGCGTGACCTACCCGACCCAGTAGAGCCACTTGACAATGGTTAACTCGAATCGATGTTCAAGTTAGGAAAACAACTTAAAATCTTGTGTGCCGGTTCTATTTTTTGCCATGTCTTGTGTTTCTTTATAGGATCGCCATAATAAACCTCAAGTCACGTTTGATCGTTTATCTCCCCATGTTATTACAGGTTCAAACAAAGGAAATTGCCCTTATCGGCTGCTACAGCTATGTGTTGGCAACCATTGCCTTCTCTTCGGGCTATTCACCTATGGAGGACCCATCCCAAAGGTCCTCAAAGACTTCCTCTATGGCGGCACCAGAGTCGTGGGGCTTGGGATCGAGAAAATGGCGGAGAAGCTCGAGAGAGACTATGGGTTTTTGATACCACAGAGAGTAGAGCTGAGGAAATTGGCAATGGAGGATAGAGCTTGCGAAGGAGATCTCAGCAAGTGCAATTTGGAAGCCGTGGCGAGAGCGGTACTGGAAGGCGAAGTGGACGTCGCCAGACCGTCGAAGATGTCATGGTTCAAGGACGGGGTCGGTTGCGAGTACTCGGATGATTTGATCAAGTACGCGAGCGTCGAAGCCTTTACGGCGCAGAGGATCGGCACCAAGCTGTTAGGGAACAGGAAATAGTTTAATCAAATCAAATCAATCTCATATTTGTCATTGTTCACGTATGTAGACTATGGTTGTTTTGGAGCTCATCTGGAAATATGTTCTTTGATCCAAGGTAACAAACACCCTGTCTAGAGAGGGCCTTTATCTTGTTTCATCGACTGTAACTTCTATTTTCATGTTGTCTAAGAAACTAAGTATGAGCAAGGTGTGATCGTGACTCTCTCAATTTGAACATTGAAAACAACTAGCTATCAAGTGAAGTCAGTAAAATGGAGAGACATTGATGACAGGGAAAATTGTTTAAAAAGTCATAAATCTATTGCATTTTTACAAATTCTGTCCTAATTTTTTTTAAATTTTTCCAATTGATTACATTTTACCAATTGAGTCCATCCGGCCAATTTTGGCAGAAAATCCCTAACGTGGACGTCGACTATCCTACGTGGCACGATCAGCGCTGACGTGAAATTTTTTTAATACTTGTAAAATTTTTCCAAAATGAGTTTTTATTTATTTTTATGACCGCGAGGGCCAACGACCCTCTCCTATGGATAGGGCATCGTGGCCCTCGCCGTCCAACAGGCAAGGGCGGATTTAGGTGAGGGCAGTGCCATGGAGCTAGACCAGTGAGCTATTATGCTTTCTTCAAAGGATGGTTGCTCCAAGCCCACCTCCTAGTTGTCATCGCTCGATCACTTCCTTTTTCGCTAAGTGATTGCTTAGGACCTAGTGTACGGTCTAGGTTGTTTTCCTCTCCACTTTGAATCTTAGCACCCCCAACGCCCTTGCCTAGACCAGGCAAGAATTGCTTGCCCTCGCTTGTAAAAAAATATAAAATTAAGCAAAATTAAAAAATAAAATAAAATATTATTAAAAATCGTCCGTGTCAGCGTTGGCCATGCACTGCCAGCATCAAGTTAGCGATTTCCATCCAAAATAGATCTGGTGGACTCAATTGGCAAAACATAAAAACGTTTAGGACTCAATTGATAAAATTAAAAAAATTAGGACTGAATTGATAAAATTGTAATAGATTTAGGACCTTTTGGACAATTTTTCCGTGATGACACCCGGTGAAACCCAACATACGAGATGATAACAAAGTTTGAAAGAAAAATTCGAATTCCATCATAAATGTTGTGTTCAACTATTCTTTCTTTGGTTGGTGACAAATTCAACTAGTCCTTTGAGAGATCGTGCCACTATTAATTAAAAAATTAAGCACCTTTTGGTTGGCTCCAAAGAAATCCTATATTAAACTTATTCTAATCTTCAGATTACCCAAATGTCACGGTGGTGATCAAATTGGCCCCAAATGTCACGATCAATTATGCCTAGTGTTACATTAGAGCTAAGTCATCATGACCTTGATTACTAGTGCAGATTTGGTGAAAGAATCTGGGTGCATCCCTTGATTGTTGGAGATTCTTCTTCGAACCCTCCTCCAATCTTCCCCCCAGAAAGTGAATAATCACAACAACAACAAAAGACAAACCCAATTTTTTTTTTGTCATTTCTTATTATTATAAGTGTTTTGAGTCGACAAGTAACTTGTCCTAATTCGTTCTTTTAGGTGTAGTGGGATTTCAAAAATTTCATGTCTCGGGCTTTTGACTTTAAAAAAAAAAAAGGATTCACTAGAAGATACAAAGAACCCAAATAGTATTCATATCCTGGCATTAAGGTCCCATGACTTTCCTCGGAGATTCCGCCCACCACTAGCCGCCGAAAGTCTCCAGCGGCGGCGGCGGCGGCCGGCTACCCCCCCACTGCCGCCTTTCAGCTTTCCACCTCAGAACGTGCCAATGAAAATGAGTTCGTTTTACTCACTTAATAACAAAGGTATCTTGACTCTTTTGCTCATTAAGAAAGAAGAAACTCATTTCTTTGCTCTTACCGGTTAAAATATGCTGTGAGAGTTGCGTTCATGTTTTTTTTTTTTTTTTTTTTTTATACTATGTTTTCAGAGAGTCTCGATGATGTTAAAGTCACACTTCTTGAAGTTTCATTTTTGTGCAATTTTTAGTCTCGACATTGATTTACATGATAATGTAATGCATGATCCTTGCACCTGTAGGAATCACATAGGGGGAGCTTCTGGTGAACTATACTAGTCCTAGGGGGCCGGTCGAACCTCATGGTGAAGTTGGGGCGGATGACATCGAACTTCTCACATTCTTTTTCACATATAACTCCTGCGATCCAAACTTAAAGAAAAATGTGGTTAACGAGTGAAATCGCATATAAAATCTAACGGAATAAAATTGTTGTGTTTTAAGAATTTTTAGGTGCGATACCAACTTTGAAGATAACGTTGATTCCTATATATACATTGTGTGATATACCAATTTGAGAGGAAAATTGTCCAAACAAGACCTATTGTACGGCGGTTAATTCAGTCATAGACTTTTCAGTTTGACCAATTTAGTCCTTAACCTCTTGATGATTTGCCAATGTAGTCCTTCTGGTTAATGTCGATAAGAAATCGCTAATGTAGCGGTCCAGTCAGCTTCGGCCATCTTATGTGGCATGGTCAAGGCCGCAATGCCCTAGCAATGCCACGTCAATGTTAGTGGCAGCCATGTCATGTAAAACTGCCGACGCTGATTGGATCGTCATGTTAGCAATTTTCAACCAAAATTGGCTAAAATGACTACATTGAATTTTTTTAAAAGGTTTAGGATTAAATTGGCCAAATTAGAAATTTTATGAATGAATTGAAGTTTAGGGATTTTTTGGATAATTGTCCCCAATTTAAGTTGAACAATTTTAAGAATGTGAACTCCATATTATATTTTGCACTAACTTTATCTGGATGACAACTAGTGACCACTAACGTAGTGGTACACATTTACTCTAAATGACAAGTCTCCCAAACTTTTTAACAATATATAGCTTACTCAATCAATAAGTTATTCGACCAAAAAAAAAAATCAATAAGTTATTTTGACCCAAAAAAAAATCAAGAAGTTAGAATCCAAAACATTAAATTACTCGGCTTTCTTTTTATATTTATGTTATTTTGTATCATTGAACAAATTGTACGCAATGAATGCACATATTATCAATTGATTAATGTAATTAACGATAACACCAAAAGGACAAAGGAAGAAAAGAAAAAAAATCACATTTGTGCTCTTTTCACTACAAACTTCTATGTCCATCTTGTGGTTTGACTTTGCTAGATAGATACCCCACAATCACAAAAGGGAATCTCTAGCTACAATCATTATGAACATGAACCACCCCAAAAAAAAGACACACACACACCCGCAAGGAAATTGTAATTTGTGGGTTTGGCCTTGATCCATCCCCACACCATCGGTTCAGTCGACCTTGTAACATGAGCCATCCCCTTTTCTACTCTCTTGGGTCACATCAAAAGGCTACGAAAAAAGGTTGAATCCTAGATTATTGTGGAGTGCATGATCTGGGTGATTCACAGAAGTGGGCAACATTCGATGGCTCTCATGAAGATTTGACATTGAACAGTTTCATTATGCACATGGAGGAAAAGCGTAAAAGTAGATCCCCTGCTACTAAAGCCGTCAAATGGGTGGATCGAATCTAAAATTATTCGACACATATTGAATGATTGAACTCTTTTTAACCTATTTTCATGCAATACAAATTTAACGACAAATACCCAACTCATAACCGACCCGACTCATGTCGCTGAAACACTTTAATGTTAAATCAAGTTTAGAAAAACTTGTTTCTTATAAATTAATGCTAAAACACATTTAAAAATATGGTTTTGTTACCTTTTTTTTCTTTTTTTCTTTTTCTTCTACGTTCGACGAGGGTTGCCAGCCAACCAGTGACCACTAACGACCAGCGATGACGATCGGCGGTGATCAGTGACTGGCGACAGGCGGCGGCAATCGGCGACCCTTACCCGATTTCATAGAAATAAAAAATAAAAAATATGAAACGTCAGAAAATTAAAATAATTAAAAAAATGACTTGTTTATGACTCACTTAAACTTATTACACAAATAACCCATTTATGACCCATTTAAGCTTGTTTTTAAAACTTAAGGCAATACCCACACCATTAAGTAAGGATTAAAATATGGGTTCTAGATCTATTTTGCCCCCTCTAGCTACTAGGGGTGAGCAAAAAAATCATGATCCACCCAAATCGGACCAGACCGTACCCAACTGGTTGATTTTGGATGGAACCGGCCCAACGGAACCAATCCCTTTATATAATACAAATGTATATTCTTTTAACTAAAGCCATCTCCCTCAAATGCCCAGAGTCCAGACCCATCTGTCCAAAAAAAAAAAAAAAAGAGTCCAGACTCAACTTATTTTCATGTGTGATATGTGTTGTACACTATGGATGCATTTGAAAACCTGCGTTAATTAGTTGATTAACTGCTATTGCATTCCCCACGATACTTGACTCCATTGCTGACAATAATACTACCACCTACAAAGACATTGTCCTTAAGTTTTTCATGTGATAAGAATACTGAACGCAAACGTGAGGAATGTACTACCAAAGTCCTAAGTTGAGCCCTCCTCCTTCAATCGCTAGGGATTCGTTCCATTTTCTTTTTTAATTGATGTTGATGCTCGGTAGGACCGCAACCAGGATCCAATCGGGAACCGGACCGGACCGGTGGTTCGGTTCTCGGATGGATCTATGGAACGAGCAGGTGGTTCACAGTTCGCATTTTGCAAAACCGGTCCCTAGTGGACAGTTCCCGATTCTAGGGTGTAAACCACATATCCAGGAACCGATCACCCCTACTAACTAAAACTAAAGTTGCTCTCAATTAGCAAGAATTTTGAACAGCCATTTATTTTATTTTTTTCTTTTTCAAATCAAGAAAGATAATTGGAATAGCTGAAAAATCCATCAAAAAACATCTCCCCTAGTCTTTTTGATGTTTTCAAACTCTTATTACGTTGGTTTTGATTTTTGCCAAAGCAAATGAAATTTCAATGCATGGCCGGAAGCTACAAAACTATATTGTGGGGGTAATCACATATTCCCTTGCACATTGCTAGTCTTTCTCTTGATGCAAGTTCGGATGCCCTATCGAATTTGTAGGCTGTCGGGATCATGAGAAATTAACTAAAGTTTCGCCCTTTTTGGAAAGGCTTTCTATATTTTCGTGGTAAGGACAGGGCTAAAGCTCCGTTTGATCCTTGTCGTGATTGGGCGGGCAGTTTGCCCCTTATTGTTTCATTCAATATTGATCACAAACTTCTTGTTGTAGAAAGTCCTGGACTGACTTGGTCGCCGCTCTCGCCGTGAAGGGCATGTTTGGTAATAATTCTGTTTCCGGGAACAATTTCTAAGCAGAAATGATTTTTTCTAATTTTGTTCTCGGGAACAGATAAGTAGATTTTTTTTTTTTTTTTTGCTTCTTGTTTCTGTTCCAAATCTGTTCCCTGACCACTGATGTGTTCTCGGGAACAGAAAAATTAACTGACATTACCAAATAGATTTCTATTCTCTTTCTAATCCCGAAAAAAAAAAAAAGGAATCAGAAAAATATGAGTGTTACCAAATAGGCCCGAAGAGTCTTGAGACAAGTCATTCTTAGGCCTCGATGTTTCTCTGTCGCTTCTTTTTTCCTTCTCTGTCTGTCCTAAGAGTGGATGCTTTCAAAAAGATGCAGAGTTCAGAAAGAGGAAGTATCTACAAATTGCATAGATCGGCAGAAAGACAAGACCTTGAACTTCCTTTTTCTTGAAGCTTTCAATTTGCAGTGACAAATAATACAAAGAGTTACATTCTTATGATGGTGGCCACAATATGCAGAGACTAATGTGACCCTTCCCGTTCCCTAAATACATTATACACTGAAAATGAAACCTGAACCTAGAATTTATCACACAGCAAATTCCACCGAACATAATTAACCTTGCTATGAACATGAGCGCCGAAACAATCTTTCTCGCCCGTTGCTCAGTCCTTGCCGTACTTGAGACATGCCCGTTAGTAGCATGAGTTTTTCACTAGTCGGAACTGAATGGCTTGTAGGACTTGAGGTCGAGAACAACGCCGGCGATGGAGCCAGCAGCAGCAGCAATGGTGATGATTAGGCAAGCCACACTCAGAATCTGAAGGCACACCCACTTGGTGCTCCACTTGGGTATTTTCTTCTGCTTAATGTACATCTCGACCGGGAAATAGACCGTGAGGGGCCAAAAGCCCAGTGCTCCGAGCAGCCCAACGATGTCGTTGAAGAACGGTAGGAGCATTGAGATCACGGTGGTCGCGATCACGAAGGCCGTCCTCCAGACCAACCGGAAGAGGTTGAGCTTGTAAGGACTGAGACCGGGGGTTGGGATTTCGATCTCCCTCGTGATGAGCTGGCTGTTGGGGTATTTCTGGATCGCGAACTTCTCGACGAAGGCGAATAGGGGTTGGCAATATACTTGGTACGCGCCGATGAGGTGGATCACAATTGCAGCGTTGGCGATGTCGACCAGCCAGTATGGGTTGTAAAAGCCGAACCCGGTGAGGAGGTTTCCAGGCGCCATGTCACCGAAGGCGGCATAGCCCATGCACCCGCAGAGCATGTAGAAAAGGGTTGTGACTGCTATGCTGACTAGACTCGCCTTCTTCATCGTCTTTGATTCCGATGGAGGGGCCCGGATGGTGTCCTGAAACATATCCAAACTCATCATGTCAAGTGATTTCAAGTTTCATTACAATAATTAACCATCACAAGTACTTTCTTATGCCATACATTTGAGAGGAAATTGAACTATTCACCTGAATTTCAATGAGGATGAGGGAGTATGAATAGGCAAAGGCGATGTCACCAAGAGCCTGGAAGCTCCTCCATAGCTTCTGCGTGGAGGTCACAGTGCCGATGCTGATTCCGGTGAGACTTCCCATGATTTCCCCCGTCTCTGAAGATGTAAACAATTTAGAACAGAACACTAAATCAGAACATCGTACTTCTACCGTGTTCTATCACCAATGGGAGAGTTTAGAAAGATAAATACAGCAGTTCAGCAAGAAATTTTTTTAAGTACCTGCAACTTTGGCAATACCAAGGCCAAGTCCAATGGTGGAGTAGGTAAAGGACATGATGGCGGCGACAATGGACAGCCACCACAGCTGATCGAAATCGGGGATCTGAGAGAAGATGATTTCAACGATGCCGAATGCAATCATGTAAGGATTGCTGTTGATGTGGCACGGGTTCTTCTCGCCTTTCTTGTGGAAGCAATTCGACCTGTCGATAGCCCTGCAATGACCATGGAAGCCAACAAAATCCATCAAACTCACATAAATTTCGACACTGGCGAAACGATCACGAGAACTTTTCACTGAAAATTTACTCACATCATGCTAATGGAAGATGCAATGGTGTAACCAATGGCAACCCCAAAGAGGTTAACGTATTGAACCAGCCCACAGAGCTTGACTTTGAACCCACCTGGAGAATTTGAATCAAAGAGGAGATTTTTAGCAACCCAAACAACATGATGGGACATGACTCAGACATCAGCATGTGAATATGAACATGAACCCGAACACAAATGTGATATACCAAGATTGGCGCCGACAGCATCCATGTAGGTGTAGTTGCGCTTGCCGGTTATGGGGTCGCCCGAGCGGTAACAAGCGGTGAGGAGGGTGGAGGTGTAGTAAGTGACGAAGGCGAACAGGAGCATGACGGCGGGACCGGCAATCCAGCCGAGCTGCGCGGTGGCCCAGGCCAGGGACAGGACTCCGGACCCGATCACTGCTGTGATTATGTGAGCACTCGCTGTCCATACCGTCCCTGCATTCGTTCACACACGATCCCACCATAAGTAACATTGTCACTAAACATTCTAAATTCTCTTTTATCATCAGTCCCTTGAAAGGAAAAGAGAAGAGAATTACTGTTTTCATTAAGCAAGACAAAGAAAAGTTGTAATTTTTATCCACGGTCCTCAAATCACGACACGTGTCGATACCGAATATTGCTAGGCTACTGCCAGATAAATATTCTTCTTTTTTTCATTGAGTTCCTCTGTTTTCCTGGAAGAGTTTCTTAATATTTGTGGGGTTTTTCCCTGGTTTTGTGAAAGCAATGACACGACGGGAATGTTCCTAAAAGACAGGCGATTCTCGATTCTCCGTGGTAGTTCGTCCTCGTCTTTCCTGGTAAGTCGTGAGGAGTCGTGCTAATTTTAAACTCCAGAAATCGTTTCCTCTTTTCGTTTCGGTCGGAAAGAATCGTTTCTTGAAAACACAGAGACAAGAAAAAAAAGACAGAGACCTGTGCGTTTGAGACGACCGTCGTCGTCGAAGCATTTGGAGCCACCTTGCGGCGGGACATCAATGGAGACATTGAAGACCTGGTTGTTGGGGTGCTGGTTCTTCGTGGCAGAGTTCACACCCATCTCTAGAAATCAAACCGAAGCACAAACCAGAAGTGTGTAAAGAATGTTCTTTTGCTTAAGCCGATTCGAAGATCAGAAAAGCTTCGATCTTTACGCGCCGGAACGAAATGGGTACTCTTCCTTCCACTTCAACTCTCAAATGGGTTACAGTATTGCTGAGCGAGAAAGAAGCTGAGAGAGAGAGAGAGAGAGAGAGAGAGAGAGATGGATAATGGGAAACTGAGAAGAATGGAACGAGAGAGAGTCGTGCTTCAAGAGTTGTCAAGAGAAGAATGTATTGAGGGATGCAAGAAGGAAGGAGGAATGGGTGGGTATATATAGAGAAGATGCAGAGGAGAAGATGGGTGGAAGTAGTCAAACTTGCTGATTATTGTTTGAATGCATCTGCTAAATGCCCATCTTGTAAGTAATAATCACACGGGGACCGACCAAAAGAAAATGAATATATCATTAGAGGACAAATTAAATGTACAGGGAGAGTTACCAAAAAAATCTTAAATCTATTATCATTATGCCAATTCAGTCCTAAACATTTTGCATTTGTGCCAATACAGTTCATCCGGCCAATTTTGGCTGGAAATTCCTGACGTGGCGCGATCGGCGCTAACGTGGACAATTTTTAATAACACTTTTTCGATTTTTTATTTAATTTAATTTCTTTCTTTCTCTTTCCTTTTTTCCTTCCCTTCCTTCTTCCTAAAGAAAAATAAGGAAAAATAAAAAAAATGAAAAAAAAAATCAAAATATTAATAAAATTATCCACATCATAGCCAGTTACACCATGTCAACGATTTCTAGCAGTATGGACTGAATGACACAATTACAATAGGTTTATGATTTTTTTGTTGTTGCTAATTTTACCTAAATATACCACACATTGAAGTTTAAGCTAGTTGACGAACGTGTGATATTAACTAGTCAAAAAAAAAAAAAAATCTAGAAAATCACTGAGACTTAATCTATAATAATAATGATTATAACGATAATTATCATAAGCTCCTACGGAGGCCAAGTTAGCTTTTCATGGGGTGTCGGCAACCTTTTAACACGTTTAGTTGCGGTAATGATTGCTTTGTAATTCTTTTTATAGCTTCAGACTGTAATAATTATTACATGACCCCTTATGTAACAAGTACCCAGCCAAAGCTGTCATTGAGGGCACGTGACAACACTTTTGGAACAAAGATCCATTTGGTAACGCAACTTCTGGAGCAGAAATTCGTTTGCTTATGCAATTTGGATTTTTTACTTCTAGAGCATTTTTTTGCTCCAAAAGTAGTTTTGGAGCCACTTGAAAAAGTAAAAAAAAAAAATCACTTATTTCCAGAAGTAGAAAAATCAACTTCTGTTCGGAAGCATAAGTAAAAAAATCAACTTATAGTCAGAAATTGATTTGTAGAGCAGAAGCGTTGTCATGCGCGCCCGATATTCCCAAACACTATCTCTTTTTCTCTATCTTATGCTATACTCTACTGATGTTAGATAACATTCGTTTTGAATAGTAAAATAGTATTAATAACGTAGTAATTCCATTCCATGTTATAAAATTGAGGTTAGTATTATACTTAATCATATCGATTAACTTTTAGTAATAAACATAATGGTATGATAACATTTAGTAGATAGTATGCTTTTTTGTATAATCCTGATTATGGCATATTTTTGTAATACAATTGTCAGAATTCATATTAATGACTCAAATGAATACTAATTTTATCATCTCTTATCCTCATATGCAAGTACAAGAAAGATAAATTACTTGAAAGTAAAGTGCAAGGACTGGAAATTAAAGGAACAGTCCAAGTATTAAGTGAAATTAACTTGAGGAACATGTAATTAACAAATAAAATCAAAGCATAAATGTTGGAACTGAAATTACTGGCGAACCTTGCACCTATGATACTAGCGTCTCCACCCCCAATCTTTTTACCAGCACGGCCGCATGCCTATTAGCAATCTTTGAGCTATTCACTAGTTGCTTTTCCACGCTCGAGCTTGCTCGGACTTGGTTTCGATTTCAAACTAGATCGAGCCCGGTTTTTCGTGGCTTTTCGATTGGCTTCCTTTATATCACCAACAATGTCATATAATTGTCGTAGCTGAGCGTGGAAGATAATTACTATTACACATACAAAGTGCTTTATCTGAAATTAATGATGTGATAAATCCTCATCTGGCTTTTTGTTTTTGTTTTTGTTTTTGGTCGGACATCTGGCTATTTGAATAAGTAGAACGATATATATCTATATATACACAACAAATTTGCCTAATTTGCAGAATCAGTGAAATGGAACTTATCATTGAAACACTGCTCCTGTGCGTAAAGATGGGTACAGCGACAAAAAATTCACTTTAACAAGCTTTATTCCGCTGGATAGTGATCACCCGGTCTTGCTTTCCTGTACCCTAGAATGTTATAACTATTTTATTCACCGAAACATTCCTAATTTAATTTCGTTAAGAGAAATAAAATCGGTGAGTTCTAGCGACTTTGTATGCACATCACATTAAGATCATCACATAGATAAATCCAATTATCGTATCCTAGCACATTAACGGCATCTTTATAGGATGTGTGGGCCGATGAGATGTAACTTCAATCGTCGCATTTCAAATAAAATCGATCTTGTACGTGAAAAACGAAACGAACTAATATTCTCTCTTGAAGCAAATCGACCTCGAAAAAATATTCTAAATCTCTATCTTTAAAGGACCACCTTAGCCTTAAAAAAATGCTGCGGGCATATTGCTTCTCGTCCATCCTTGTTGTAGACCGAATATGGTTCCCTTCATTATTAATCCCCGCAAGCAATTGCCAGCTTATAAAATTATAGAAAGAATTACGCACAAATGATGACACCATTGAACTCCTTTCGTGATGTGATCGCTTAAAATTTGAGAAAATCATTGGCATTTGGGAGGTGGGCAGCGAGCCGCATCTCATTCTTCCGTCTTTATATCCTCCGTGACCGAGGGGCGAGGAAAAGAGAGGTTATTAGGAATTATCAAAACGCATTTGATTTGGTATTTTATGAGAGAGAGAGAGAGAGAGAGAGAGAGAGAGAGAGAGAGAGAGAATCTATGTTCTTTGTTTGTTTTACTTTCTTTCCAAAATATATATATAGAAGTCCAGATGTTTCTGTGACCTAATTTCGCAATCGCGTCCGAAAATGGAAAAGAAAAGGGAAGCCCGTAATTTTTGTCGCTCGATTATTATAAACGGGCGACAATGCGATGCTCCTGACGTACCTAATAATCGTAAACAAGGTCGAGTTCAAAAGCCAGTTACCTTCGACAAGATGGAAATAGGTTCGCATAAGAGCCAGAAGAAAATTGAAATGGAGAAGGTTTAAATAATTTCCAGTGTTACCGGAAGTTCAAAAAAAAAAAAATTTTTTTGGGGGGTCAATTACCGGAAGTTCAATTAGGTCGGCAATAGTTGGGTGGAGGAGTTGGCGAATACTTCGGGGACCCTTGTTTCTCACATCGGGTACGCCCACGTGAGCTTAGGAAAACTGAAGTGTTATCCAACGACATGTGACCCCTGCGCGCGAAATGAGAGGGTTCGGGGGCAGCGCCCCCGAAACCTCAACGGGTTTGGGCTTTATTTAAGCTGGCCCGTATGGTGTGGGATTAAGAGGTTTCGTATAGGTTTAGGTTTTGGGCCCATTTGGGGCATATATATTTTGCTCGTTTTTCTGATCATTGTAACGAGTTGAGTGGCTGTAAACCAAAAATATAGTGAAGTTTCTTTGCAGGACGTAGCCCTATTCTGGGGTGAACCTGGGTAATCTCGTGCGTCGTCCAATTTTCTTTGATTTCTGTATGATCATTCTGATTCGGTGTGCGATAAATCCCTTCAGGAACTCGATCACTTTTGTAGGCTCCTTTTTGTTTCACTGAAAATGAAAAGTTAGGGAAAATATCTTCCAAAAGATGATCACTTATATTGCTTATGTAATTGAATGAATGGAAAATATTCCCGTTGTCCACGAAGATGTTTAGACGTGTATTTTTGTCATTAATGAAATTATTTTTCATTGATGAATTATATTAAGTACTATAGACAATCATTTCTCAAAAAATATTTTCCAAAGGGCTTTGCTAGCATAACAATATTTGGGTGTTGTGAGAATAATAGTGTGTTGTGAATCATAAATTCTTTAAAGAGTAGACCTCATAATAATTTCTAATTTATTGTTATTTTTTTTTGGGTTAATACAAAGGAAAATCCCAAACTGGTACACCTGTAACAAATTTACCAATACTAATTTTTTGACGACAAAAAATCTCAAACTGGTACACCTATGACAAATTTACCCTTCGTTGGTTTCTATTGAATTAGGTTAATACAATAAGAAACCTCAAACCAATACAAATGTGACAAACGAATGGGTAAAAACTCTAAACTGATACACCCGTCAACTGTCACGTGTCATCCAACTCAGATTCTTGATGGTAAAATTTAACGAAAATTAACGGAGAGTAAATTTGTTATATGTGTATTAGTTTGGGATTTTTGGTGGTAAAAAAATTAATTTTGAATAAATTTGTCACAAATGTACCAGTTTGTGATTTTTTTTTCGTGGTATTACACTGTTAGTCTTACAGTCACCCGAATGCTGTTACGTAATCAATTCTCTTTACCAAATCAGCCAAACAAATGGAGCCATAGTTGAGTTGAATTTTCATCGTAGAGTGCTAAAAGAACCAGCAGCATACACGTGCCATCTCCTCCCTCAATCGGAGCACACTCATGATTATCTTTTTAAGTTCTGAAGATCCCATTAGGCTATAATAGAAGATGATATTGATCTTAGTTTAAACCCTGCACATTCCTCCTACTTTCAATTACGTGAAAGTTGTTCTGCGTTTATACCTGGAGAAAAGG
The DNA here is from genome assembly GCA_029784005.1 of Lenwebbia sp. NSW1173648. Classification (NCBI taxonomy): domain Eukaryota; kingdom Viridiplantae; phylum Streptophyta; class Magnoliopsida; order Myrtales; family Myrtaceae; genus Lenwebbia; species Lenwebbia sp. NSW1173648. The sequence continues at coordinate 22,188,207 of JARCGZ010000009.1, read as the reverse complement.
TTGATATTATGCTGCTCGGTGCTCACTCGCACTCAACACAAAAAGGGTGCTTTTGATGTCGCTGTCTCCATCGATTAATGGAAGAATATAGCAGAAGTAATGTTCGAACTTTGACCACACGATTACTCGCCCAAAGAACAGAAGACTTGAACTTTGACCACCCACTTGATGCAGGTTGCCAATCCTGTAATGACAAGTAGATGATATCAGAAAAAAGAACGAAGGCCAGGAGTTTTAAGGTGTTCATACATGTTTGAGGACCACCATCGATCCAAGAAGATTCCTGCAATTAAGCATCATGAAGAAGAGATCATTTCATTGGACAACATTAGCTTAACCTAAGAAAACGTTTTCGCAGGTTCCTCGGATATGCTTGATTTCTAAGAGTATAGGGGTAAAGCTAACTATTTATTTTTTGGTCCAAAGAAAATTTTCATTCATTAAGCAGAATAATACTCGAGAGATACATAGAAAGCTTTCAAGCCTAACAAATCTCACATAACTGAAGAACAAAACAAATACCAAAAAACATATAATAAAAAGCACACTCTACAGCTAAAAACACACTCATATTCCTTAAAAACGGATCTATCATTATAAACGTTCGGCGGTCGATTACCAGATTTAGTAATGAGTACACGTCGAGATCTCCCACACCATTTGCAATGGCTTGCAGCGCGCGTCTAGGTTTGACTGTGAGGAACTCCCATATTTATATTTATATCTAGTTTGGGAGAATAAAATCTCCGAATTTAAACATAAATCTAAATTGGGAGGGGAGAGCGGCCTAATTTCGGAGGGGTTGTGGAGCCATGTCATGAACATTTTCCTGGATGGCTATCGACTGGACGAACTGATCTTCACGTTCACCCAAAATCAACTATTACTCCCAAAACAGAGTAAAAGAGAAAAGCCGAAAAAGTAAAGTCTTGAAAAGATAGAGAGGTAGAGAGACGGAAAGAGAGGGTGAGAGGGAGAGGGAGAAACTCCTCAAGAAGTGCTACCGGCGGTGCTGGAAACCTAGAGGAAGAGAGAGAGAGATTATTGGGTGGGAGGAGTAGTTATTTGTTTATATTAAATCTCGACTATCAGGTAAAGCTAAATCAAATAGTAAATTTTTTTCTCGCACATATAAACTCGATCAATAATCTCTTTCACAATCGATATGGGATATAACCCAATAAAAATATTGAATGAAACTAAGATATGTTAGATGCGAGAACTCATTAATTACATTATCGGCGTGATTAATCATCGAATAAATGTATTCTCTAGTAATCCGATCGTATTTTGTATTGCCTGTGGGTTTTTTTTTTTTTTGGCAGCTCATGTAAGTGCATGAATGGGAGTTACAAGGTAAGAGCCAAATTGTCAAACTGACTTGACATCAGTCAGAGAAGTCCTGAAAAAACGTTTGAATTACGCATTTTTTAATGATGGAGATAACAATATTCCATGAGTCCAACTTCAGATCATGGAATGCCAATTTTGGAATATGTACTTGTCACGCCCTCATTCCTCCACTTGGCCATCTCCTTCAGAAAACGATTTCTGCCCATGAATGGATCTTGACAGTCCCCTTGAAGAGCCTCCTAGCGAAGACAATTCATCACTACCATAATTAAAAACTAGATGTAATTTGATGATCCCCCATCATTAATATTCAACTATGACTCTGTAGCACAATGATAAAGAGATCAAATTATCTCTTATGAGATCATAAATTCGACTTATGTAGTGAGCGAACATCTGATCAGTTTGAGCTTTGAGTATTTGCTACCTCATGTGTAAGGCCGGTAGTTTTCTACATGGCCCATTTACATGACATGACACCACATGCAATTGCATAGGCTTGAATTTGGCATAAACATCATAAATCGTGTCTTATGCGAGTTAGTATACTTAATCTGTTTAGTCATCAAGTCGATGCGTTTAAGTTCACTTGTTAATGGATCATTTGTTTCAACACGTCGTAAATAAACACGTTTTAACACGTTTAGTACTCATATTCAATGATTTTTTTTATCCTTAACAGCTTAAAAAATAACAATATGTAAAAAAGAATTAAACATATGTTTAGGGATACGAAAGTCATTAAACATAAAAGAGTTTATTGGATCATTCAATTTAAATATAACGCGAAGTAAAATTATTTATATATGTATTTTTAAAAATGTGACATGCATTAACATACTTTTTTAAACAGGTTACCATGTTGTGTCATGTCGAGACCTAACATGTTAGTTGTGCGTGTCGTGTAGCTCGCTTTATTAAGTGTGTTTATATCGAGGAAGTCTAACATTGTTCATTAAATGTGTCGTGTTCGGATTAAACATATTCGTGTCCTACCCCTATTTTATTATGACATGATTCGAACGGCACTGCACAATTAGTGTCAACCCTATTCATGTGGAGAAACTTCCTTACTTCTAGCATGCCAGCTAAGCTGCGATGACAAGCTCGTACACCTACCAGTGAACTTAGTAGTTATGACTCAAACTTATCCTTCCATAATGGGTCCAAGATTCTTATGATAATACTCAAAGGGTATAATTGCCCTTTTCAGTTTTTTTAATAGAAAAAAGAACTACGACCTTTCGAGGCAAAAGTTTCTTTTTTTCATGATACATGCTACGTCCTTAACTGAGTATGACATATATGCTCTCTGTTCGAAGAAGAAATAAATAAGAGGAATGGAACCATTTTCAAATGCTTTTTAATTGGATAGCTTGTCAAAGAAAATTGACCAAGATAGAAAGAAATTCTCTCTAATTGCTCGAAGATGAGAGAAAGGATGCGATCAAACCGAAAAGGAATAAGGCACGATGGATGAGAAAATGACTGCAAAATGCTGGTTGTGGACTTATCGTCTTCCTTTGGAGAGAGAGAGAGAGAGAGAGAGAGAGAGAGAGAGAGAGGAATTCTGATTCCATGGCATTAGATTCATTCACAGGAGTTAAAACAAAGATAAGACATCACCAGCTTGTTAAGTTCATTGGTAGATCTGTGACTCGAGTTTTTGTTTAGATCACGAGAAAAAGTTTACCTTATTTGCATAAGTAATTCGACGTATGTATGACCAAATTTGTATTTCAGATTTTGACAAATTTACGTCGCAAATGACACCATAGTTCTATTTTGCTCATTCCTTTGGCTAGAAAATTCTATTGTTCCGCTAGTATTTTTCTTTGTGTTGGTAGATTTCTAAATCAGTCAGCAATCCTAAAAAAACTGCGGATATACCGGTCACCTAATTAACCAATATTTTTTTGGTTATTTATCAAGACTTTTATGCAATTATTAATCTTTCTGACAGTTTGCAAATTATCAAATCTTCTTATCTTTAATTAACTTTCATTCGTCTTTTTTACCGGCGCCTTAATTTTACCAACTTCTATATGAACTTACTATCTTTATTTGAGTGACGTATCAACTTTTTTTCGATAAAATTTTGTACTAGTTTTAGGGTATTACCCCTTGTTTGAGATACTTATTAGCATTTTTTTTATTTTTTATTTATCAGCCTTTTTTATTATTTGTTACCAACTTATATTTTTCTCTCTTATGAATGGGATACATTTATCAACTCTTATATGAATATCAACCTCTATTTGTTTGACTTAGAAATGAACTAGTTTTTGTTTACCAATTCTCGTTTGAATTGCTTACAAATAAAAAAAAATCATTGGAAGATAGAAAAATTAGTGAATTAGAAAAATCAAACGAACGTCAGTAACGAACTCAAATGAAAGTTGATAACTCAAAACTAATTAATAACTCAATTGTTGACAAGTTGATAAATCACTAAATTAAAGTTATCTTTTTCATATAAGAGTTGATAAACTTTAGGTGTAACTAGAAAAAGGTGAATCAAAGTTGGTAGAATAAGAAAAGTCTGTAAGTAAAATAAAAATGAATTTGATTAGTAGCTTAAGTGAGAATTGGTTAACCCAAATTAGTTGGTAACATATTCAGATAAAAATTTATTATTCACTTCAATCAATGTTGGTAATTTTTTTAAAAAGTTGGTAAATTTAAGGCTTTGCTAAAGAATATGAAAAAAAGTTTGATGATAGAAAGCTTGGGAAATTAAGACAAAAACCAAATAAATGTATTGGTAATTTAATACGAGGTGGTTATTCAATGGGAGAAAAATTGGTGAATCATGCTAATTTAGGTTGATAATCTTTAGAAACAATTAGTAAATGTAATGGGTTGCTAACTGAAACGAATAAAAATGAGCAAATCAACAGAAAAATTGGTAAATGACGAAAAAAATCTATTAACTGTTGGTAAGCAACACAAATGAGAGTCGACAATCAAAAGTAATTAGTAATTTAATCTGATAAAAATTATTAATCACTTTGATTTAGATTGGTAAATTTGTTTAAGAATAGTAGGTAGATTTCATTAAAATATAGATAAGTTACCAACATGTTACCAATAAATAAGTCACTGACAAATTTTCACCAACGCTTTGTTGACACTTGCGGAAACATACCAACATGGAAAAAAAATGCGTACTCGTTTTTGTTTTTTTTTTTTAACGGAACAATCTTAGGCTTTACACTTTTCCATTAAAAATAACATATTATATCATATCCTCCCAAGCTATAACAAAGAATGGAGCCGGCTATTTCTCCTAGATATAACCCTAACCATGTCTAAACCTGAAAATGACACACTATGTACCACACCATCAACATATTGAACTCATTTTGTCAATTGAACGGTCATTTACAAACCTAATTTGCGTACACAAACATAGTCATCCACGAATCATCTTCTTTTATTCAGCTCCACCAAGTCAATTCAAAACCTAAACCCTAAATCTAAATCCATAAATTTTCTAAAGCATGATACCCCAAGTTGCGAAATGTTTCATGATGGATTTGTGGAAAAGAGTAATATATAAAAATTTGCAGAAAGCAAACCATTGGCTTAATGGGTTGGTGGTGAACTCTTTTTCTAGAATTTTTTTAATGTGTTTTTTGTCTGAAAATTGAAGGTATGTATGCTTGGAATGAGAACCGTTCATCTTGTCTTATTAGAGTTGGGCCAAAAAGGAATCAAAAGCTTTTCTTTGAACCATGATGGTAGGCTATTTTCCATATTTTTCAAATTAAATCACAATTAGCAGATATTTTCTGCACCCTTCAACTTGTCTTAAAGCCACGACAGTAGCCTTTTTTTAGGTATTGATTGTCCACCATTGTCTTTCCGCTGAAAACGATAACGAAAATGAATTTATACCCACCATAGTATGCTCATTTCTATGAATAATACATCTAACTATGAGTAGAAGATGGTATATACCAATCGTATATATTCGTGAAATAAACCTGCGTTGGATAGCAAAGAAGAAAAAACAAAGTTTTTTTTCTAGTTGATGCATAAGCACGAGTCGATCCTCACGAGCCTCATGTGTCGTCCTACGTGACATCCAAGTCAGCCTTGAGTGAAGAGCCTTGCTGGTTAATTTCACAAAGCGACGCACATCGATTAGTATGATTTATTACGGGAAAAGAACTAATTTATAATGCAAGAGGGTGAAGGAGGAGTAGAGAAGCATCGCAACGTGATCCGGATCGAGAAGCGTCCGAAGATTTGAATCTATAAAAGGTACCACACGTTTGATATTTAGAATTGGAATACATGAAAGGCCTAAAAATTTGTAAAGAAAGTAACGGGATTACAAGATGCTATTAGAAGCCACGGCTTACTGCATTACATTATTTATTTAGTTTTAATCTTCTTCTTCTTTTTGGTGCAAAAAATATCATTTTTCCCGCTTTTGACCTTTCTGTCCACGTGTTGGTTTCTATTTCTGGAAACGACCGATGGTCATTAGGTCCCACTACAGGAAATCAAGTCAAGCTTTCTCCCTCATTGAACGGTGGAGACGAAGTCAACGCTACAGGTGTTGACCCCACCGTCAGAAAATCACGTGATACGCCGGTCAACTATGTCAGTCCCTCAGTGCGTTTTTCGCCTTTTATCACGTCGGGCAGAATGACCAAACCCAAGACATTTCCCACGTCTGGCACCCACAAATTTAAATACAAAAAATAAATAAATAAATCGAGATGATTACATTTCACATCATTCACTAAACTAATGCCCCGTGGCATCACTTGCTTATAATATGTTAATCCATGCCATTACTCGTTTTAGTGCTACATGAAGTATTCCCTCCTTGTGCATAATTTAGTAGGCTCGTAGATGAGATGCAAAATAATTGTAAGTTGATCATTTGTTAGTCTCCCTTATTGAAGAGGTTAAGGCCAGACAAGTACGCCACAAGTCTTTTAAGATTAATGGGAGAAAACTTTAGGTTTGCAAGCCCGATTACATGCGAATAGGTATAATTGAAACTAGTAATGTCTGAAAAAGGAAAACCCGATAACGCAGGTGGAAGAAATTAAGGCGATAAGAATTTAGATCAAAGCCACCATCAAAGATGGAAAAAACCTATATAGACTCTCGAAAAAGAATGCGAGGAATTGAGCTTGTGGCCTTATGACTTTATTGTGATCATAAAGTTAATGGCGGCAAATGTTTTTTCTAAATTAATTCTTATACTATTAGAAAAAAAAAAGATTGAATATTTTTCGCGTATGCAACGCGATCATCGAGTTAAAAAGATTAGATTTTTGGAGACTGGCATGTGTCATATTTATATGTTAATAATAGCATTAATTAGTCCTCGCTATCTCGTCGGCAGTTTTAACAAGCCGACCACAGTAACATTTTTCTTCCTTTTTAAACCACTTTGCCAATTCTGAACGAAAGGCAAAAACCCACTTGCAAGTGGGCACTGCCAACATCCCCAAATTACAGTCGTCCGCACGTGCGGAGGTCGGCGGTAGGCGGTAGCATTTCAGACTCCGCGTGGACTCACGCGGCGGATCGGTGGCGGCGGGGGTTACTGGTGAACTCAGTTTCCGTGGACTTGTTGAGTGTGTGTGACTCGTGTTGTCTTTTGAAGTCTTTATTTCCTGCCGCCACATTTTTTTTTCCTAATTCCTCCAGATTTAAATGTACGAAACATCTTATAATTGGACCCATCAAATAGGTGGGCCGGACCAAATTTGGGTCGAGTCATAAACGGTTCTATCCAAAGAGACATATTTAACCCCGTTTATTACCCATTTATTGCATAGCAAATCTAGGACCATTCCCAACCCGTATTCCTAAAACACTTACATATTTAATCCAATCTAGGATAACTCTTACTTAAATTGAGGTGAGAGTGCAATGTGAGTGAACGCGGAGATTGAACGAGGGCGAGAGAGAATGAATCGAGAGCCATAGAGGTAAGCTTGGTCTAAATAAGTTGTAACCTCATTTATGACTAATTTAACACTTATATTGTATTTTAACCTGTTTATAACCCATTTATTGAATATGGTTATATAACAACTCAGCCCATATATATGAGATATGAGTTTATGATCAATTTATTAAATGTAATTAATCCATATAACAACTCAACTCATCATTAGACCTATGAAACGGGTGGTCGGGTCGAGTCATAAATGTTTGGCCCAAATCAACCCATATAACCTATTTATAGCCCATTTATTGCAATGCAAATTTATCGACCCATACATGACCCATATTGCCAAAATACATCCATATTCAATCCAATCTAAGGAATTTTTTTTAAAAAAAAAAACTATATATTGCTAAAACCATATGGACAATTTTAAAAAAGTAAAAAAATTAAATTTTCTTTTCTTTTCCTTTTTTTCTTCTATGTCCGGCGAGGGCCGCTTGACCATTGCCGATCACAAGCGAGGGCCGGCGTGAAGCCATTGCCGGCCGAGGGCAAGGGCCGCGACCCTCACCCGCTGCCGACGAGGGTCATCGGACCTCGTCAGATTTCGTTGAAGAAAAAGAAAAAGAATATAAGAAAAAATTAAAAAAACGAACTATATATTATTACTCATTGAAAATAGTTAGATGACTCATTTAAAATCAATTTAAGACCCATTAAGTTGCTAAGTAACTTATTTATAACTCACTTAAGCTTGTTTTTAAAACTTAAGGCAACCCATTTATGACTCACTTAAGATTATTTTTAAAATTTAAGACAATCCATTTACGACACACACCATCATATATGGGTTAAAATATGGGTTCTATATCCATTTTGCCGTCTCTACCCATCATATATGTGTTAAGAAATGAGTTTATGACACATTTTGACATGTATAGCTATAATGTATGCAACAACAACAAAAAAAGGACACATATACTCTTGGATCGAGTCGAAATTTTTCCCCCAAGTTTATAGTAAAATCTTGTTGGCATCGGCGTCCCCATAGTGAAAATACGAGTATATGGTTGTTGATCAAGAAATTTATAATTTGCTCTCAAAATTTGTGTGGAAGTAGTAATTAAGGGCGCGCATGGCAATACTTCTGCTTCAGAAATCAACTTGTGAGCAGAAGTTGATTTCAGATCAGAGAACAGCATTTGATAACAGGAAAAAATTTCTACTTTTGGAACAGAAATTCGTTTGGTAACAGTGGGCGGCGGCGGAGGCAACGGGAGGTGGTCGGAGGTGGGTTGCGGCAAGCGGTGGTTGCGGCGGCAGTGGTCGGTGGTCGAAGGTGGGTAGCGGTGGTGGTCGACAGTTGGCGGGGGCGGGTAGTGGCGGCCGGCGGGGGGTGGCGGTGGACGGCGACGGCGGAGGCGGAGGCGTGGTTGGGAGAGAGAGACACTGAAAATGAAAAGAGGCCGAAGTGAGAGAGATATTGATGTTGAGAGATTTCTACTTCTGAAAGAAAAGTAACTTTTTTTAACTTCTGAAATCGGCTCAAAAATAACTTCAGAAGTAAAAATTTGCTTCAGAAGTAAAAATGTAATATTGCGTAATCAAACAGATTTATGCTTCAAAAGTTGCATTACTAAACAGATTTCTGCTCCAGAAGCACTTTTGGAGCAGAAATTCATTTCCAGAAGTGTTACCATGTGCGCCCTAAGTCCCACCGCATTCTCGCCAGGCTTGCTTATTTTTGAATTAGTGGAAAATAAAATGAATGGAACCGTTTGGGCTTTTGTACATTGAAAATTGATTATGTAATTGTCTTTGAGTGACTGTATGTTAACAATCTATTTTTTGTCACAAAAATTTAAAACTAATTAATTAAAAATTATTGTGTGGTCCACTCTTTTAAGAATTTTGTGGTTTACAAAATATTGTTATTCTCATAGTTACCCAAAGACTGTTATGCTAGCAAAGTCCTTGTACATTTAGTCCTCCATGTACACAAATACGTAGTCTCGATCAACGACTATTTTAGCATGGACGAGCCCAACCCACCGCCCACGGCGGCAGTGGGTGGTGACCTTGGTTTGACACAAGGCGGCAAATGGGGGGTGGTGGTGCAGACAAGCGTTAGAAGGTAGTCGAGTATGGGGAGATCACACTGTTGTAGAATTCTCCGCTCGTTTTCATGACGTCATGAGACGGCATTTTTCCTTTTACAACGAGCATTATCACGTGACACGTTAATGAGCGATTTGTAAATGCCATTGGCGATCTGATAACTTAGTTACGTGGGATAATGATACAAATGGTTCATGAACTTTGATTCAATGTGCAATGTGGTATTTGAACTTCATTGAACATTTTCATAGAGTTCAGAAACTAAATTGCACATGTGCCAAAAGTTCAGGGACAACATTAAATAAATAAATAAAATTCAAGGACGACATTGCACATTAAACTAAAGTTTAGAGGCCGCATTGAATACATTTAAAGTTCAGGGATCACATTACATATTGGGAAAACATTCAGAGACAATTTGTGTCGTTTACTCTATATAAGCTGGAAAAATCTACCCATCACGAGACAATTAATCTGCTATAAATATATATATTTTAATCGGTTCTAATAAGAACTTTTCAAGTGTGTCTCAAGCTCCTATCGTCAGTTTAATGGACGTACTCGAACTCTAAGGGACGAAAAAGTTTTGACAACGAGGCCAACTTATTAGGAGTGAGCGATTCCAAGTTCTGTACAGATTCCTCCTGAATCCTGAAATCTACCTGTCAGAATAAGTTTCTCATTTTTTGAAACCTAGAATCTACTCTCATACCTTGAAATCCGAAACCTACCCCATCACAAGTTTCAAGGTCGGTTACTAGGTCTATACATGTTCCACCTATATTCTTAATTGAACGATTGCAGTAATACACCACCTTTAATGACCACTATTTATTGCTACAATCCACTGACCAATACTCATATTTAGACACACTAGTAAATATGAAATATTAACGAAGTAAAAGTCTTAGTCATAAATATAGCTGAAAAATGGAAGCTCAAACTAGTGATTCTAGATTACACACTCATCATCGGACGCCATAGAATACTGCATGATCGCGTGAAGAGATATACCAAGAAAACACAAAAACTTGTTACAGATTACAAACCTGGAACTTGGAACTTACCTGTTGGAACAGGTTCCCCAATTTTTGGAACTTGGAACCTACCTTCTATACCTTGGAATCTGGAACCGGACAGGTTCCTCACCAGTCCCGTTCCAGGTTCCAAGTTCCAGGTTCTACCTTGAAACCATAACCATCCCTACAGCTTATTCACAGGCAAGCTTCCAAATCCTACTAGCGGTACTTTATAATAATCATTTTGTATTACATAAAAAATCGATCATATATTTACAAATAACACTGATTTTTTTTAGAAAAATATATAACAGTCTACTGCTTTATATTAAAGCTAACTGAGGATAAACAGACTTTCATTCATTTTTGTTTTAATTTTGGTCTAAAAAATCGAGATCGAACCGAGTACAAGTAAGTCGGTCCGTATCCATTTCCGGCTCCAATTTCAAGAAATCAATGGCCTTACAAGATAGAACTAAATCTTGTGGTTCGATTAGCGATCGGAAATTATGGCTATCTTATTTCCTTTTGATTAGTGAACTCAAACAATTCGAGAAACACTTTAGATACGAAATATCAAATGACAACCACTGTATACGATGACTACCTAAACTTTTGGAGAAAATTACCAAAAAAGTTCTAAACATATTACTTTTATACCAATTCAGTGCTAAACCTTTCAATTTTGTCAATTTTATCTTAAACCTTTTGACAATTTGCCAATTCAATCCTATTAACCGAAAATCACATATATGTACATTTTTTTAAAAATTGGATTTACTATTATTAATTTTGAATATGACCTGAATCAGGTTTCGGTTTGGATTATATTCAGTTCGGTTCAGTTCAAGCATTCATCCTAACAGTTCGGTTCGGTTCGATTTGGGTTTCCAAGAAATCCAAATCAACACCCTACCAATTATAGAACCTAATTCTATTGAGGAGATAAAGATTCAAGTGAAGCGCGATAATTTGTGACTTTCGAAGGAACAAGGTGGATAAATACATCCTATGATTCTCGTTTTTAATTTTCTAAGTTTCTTGAATTATAGTTAATCTGTTCGCCGTTGGATTTTCCTTTATCGGATGTTGCAGTGACTTGAGGTGGTATCGCGGTCCTCACCTCATCACTTTTCTCTTGAGATATTTTCTGCCCTAATTTTTTTCTCACGTTTGGAAGTGAAAATCGATATGTTTCTGAGAGATTAATAAAGTCCATGTTGACTATAGCAATTTTGAATATATGTATGTTACTCTGATTCTAATGTGTAATCTAGAGTGGCACACAGTTATACAGGTGCAGAAGTTCTAAGTACAAATTGATTAAGGAAATTCTTGATATTGTGCAGTCAGCAACTTTAGCCCGCAAATTAAGCATAAAGACCACGCTTCTTCTTCTTTTTTTCACTTAACTGAGGTACTAATTTCGATTATATTCTCACATTAAAGCGTGCACCATATAACTAATGTGATAAATGTGAATATTTTCCTAATATTTGCATTGAAACAATCTCGAGCACATAAAGAGAAAAGCATACCGAACCTTAATGCATTCGTGAAAACTTACATGGGCCACGTTATCCCTATTCGAATTGCATCGTTTGCTGTTGACTAACAGGATCAGTAGGCATGGGAAAACGGCACAGCGGGCACATATAGCTCGTTCTTAGCCATCGGCTGATACAGGTATAGTGAAACACGTGCCTGCATGGCATGCGTGCGACTTCCACGTCGAGCGTTTTCATCTCTTCCAAGCATATCGAGCAGGGCTCTGCCACGTCACCTTCGCTCGGACTCTTGTCCGGTTTCGTCTTCTCGAGCATGTTGATAGCTTCTCGAGTCGCCGGTATCGCCCCGAAGTCCGCGTTGTTCAATGACTCTTGTAGCGCCGCAGCCAATTCCAGCTGCTCGGTCCACCATATCTCAATCCGGAGACGCATACAGATTGGTATCTTCGTGAGGTGAGAGTAGTTGTCGCTCGCCAACACTTCCTCTAGGTACAGGGCTGCGTTTGCAATGCCGATGTCTATGTCCGACTCCGCCATCGCGACGAATTCACCGGTCTCATATGCCACGACCCAAGAACCATCGCCAAACAACCTCTGCCTCATCCGTGAGAGATTATCGGCGGTGCGCGGCATGTTGTCTCGCTCAAGCATGAAGGAGCGGGCTATTGTGACCCGGTCGAAGAAATCGCAACTTTCCATGCCGTCGAAGTCGTCCGGTACCGCATCCGCGTCTTCTCGTGGACAATGAGCGTGGATTTTTACACTTTTTGCTCCGATTCTCATGGTGAATTGTGATTTGGAGAGCGAGAGAGAGGGAGGGGACTGCCTTTTCGGCGCAGCAAACGAAAACACTATCAGATGAAGAGTTTCGTCGTGAAAACTCTTCTGGGTCACGACCACGACAACGTTTTTGGAATCGACAAATTGCTATGGTATTGTCGTGAGACATACACAAAGTTATACTAGATGTACTCCCAAATTCGACTAGGTTTGTTACTTAATTTGCTTTACCGAAGCCTTTCCTAGTTAGGAAAGTATACAATCTGAGTAATCAGTTATTGAATTATGAAGCTTGTAGTGATACCCTGTATTTTGTATCACATGATTAGGATAATATCATCCGTTTGGACGGCAAATCTACTCATGAAGTTATCTTCTCAAGATTGATGACCATGGTTTGAATTTCAATTCCGCATCACTACATAAAACTTACTCCATGTGTTCTCTAAATCTACAAGGATTCCAAATTAAATGTATTGTTTTTTAGGAACGAAAACTTATTTTTCAAGAAATTAGCAAAAGATATGAAAATAGTGATGTAGATGAGTAGTCTTAACTCAAATTAGGAAACCTAATCATTCATCGGAGTATAAGCTTGTTACGCCGTGTCTTTTGTATCACTTGAGAGTTCCGATACCATTAATTTATTCTCTCAAGATATTCTCAAATTATTCTCTATTCCAATTCGCGAAAATAAATGAATTAGATTTTGGAAAAAAAATATTACAAGCATGCCATAAATTGGATATAGTCAATTTCGTCGGGAATGGGATGAACAACGGAATCAGACTTTGAGGCGTGATAACACTCTCTTTAAGGATTTATTTTAAAATATCCTTCATGATACAGAAGGAATTTTTTTGCATTAAACTGGACTGACGGCAAAGAATCACAAGCTTAATAGTTGAAAGAAGACAACTTCGATAATCGCGCAACTACACGCGGGTATAGTAGAGTCTAGCCCACTTGCCCATTTCTTTATTTTGAAAGACCATAGTATCATTCTAACTAATAAAGAGACTTGCACTCTTCCTTCCATCCTACGTGGGATTAGAAAAGGGCACATTTTATTTGTTTTGCAAACAAATTTCAGCAGATATTTTGTCAATTTAAGTCCACATTTTTCACGGGAAGAGATGGACGCCTATCTATTGTAGTTTACATGTGGGAATATTAAATTCGAGTCATTATAGTTTTAGGATTAGAAAAAATAAAAATAGATGAATTTCTGCTTACTGGTTTTTTTTTTTTTTTTTTGGTCGAAAATTTCTGCTTACCGGTTAAGCGGGCGGTGTTAAGGAACATGGGAAGATTAGGTGGCGAGTAAATAGGATTTTGAAATTCGCATCTTTTATCAAAGGAATGTGCAAGTAACTACAAATATTCTCACATCGATCTGTGATGGTATGTCTTAGAACCTTAATCAAATAATGTAACGAAATGTTTTGAAATTTAGCGGCGTACTCGTGAGTCGTGACGTTTGAAGTAAATTCTACGCAGAAAGGTTTTCTTCGATTTTGAAGCACCTTGACCACTCGAATCCAAACTTATAAGCTTGCCATAAAAAGGGAATTCAAAATTGAGTTGTGAATCTCATGAAACTATTCACGAGCCTATTGAAAAAATAAATTCGCAAAACCTAATCTTCAATTTCTTACGTGGACTATGATTAAATTTAGGGGAAATACTTTCCTGACAGTACTGTCAGGGACAGTACAATCTCAACCGTAGATCCACACATCATCAATGCAAAATACTCATTGATTGGAGATCGTGTGGTCAGAAATAACTGAAATACTGTTAGACTGTCAGGCTAGCAGCTCCCTAAATTTAATCAACATCATTCAAGCTCGTGGGCATAGCGAAACGGCACAAGGGACACAAATCGCTGATCTTTAGCCATTGAGCGAGGCAATCGTCATGGAACTCGTGCTTGCATGGCGTGCATGCAACTTCCACTTCACATAGATTCATGTCTTCCAAGCATATCACGCAGTGATCTCCGGCCCCGCCATCCTCTCGCGATCCATTGTCTTGAGTCGCCGAGGCCACCCTGGAATTGCCGGGATATTCCATCGATCCTTGTATTGCCGCCTCCGATGACAATTCCAGGCTGTCTCTCCTCCACATGAAGACTTTGCAGGCCATCTCGACCGGCATCTTCTGGAGGTGCGAGTACTGCTCGCTCCTCAACACGTTTTGCAAGTGCAAGGCCGAGCCCATGAAGATGCTGTCTATCGATTGCCGGTGCAGCGTAATGTAGGGGCCGGCCGTGCGATCGGCGATCAAACGAGAGGCCTCACGGAGCAATATCTCCTTCACCAAGAGGAGGTCGTCCAGGCCGCGTCGGAAATTTCCTCGCTGGAGCATGAAGAAGCGGGTTCGCGTGAACCTGTCCAAGAAAAAGCTGCTTCGCCTGTTCTCGCGGTCCTCCGGCAATGTGCTCGCGTCCTCTCGAGGACAAAGCACTCGAAGGGTTATGGTGACCTCTCCAAGGATATCCATGGCGAATCGAGAACAAGTATTCGTGCAAGTATAGTGTGGAAAAGAAGGAACTTTCTGTGGATTTCTTGAGAATGGAGGAGTTCTGTGAATCGGACGAAGTACCGAGGTTTGTTGAATTTCACATGCTGTACGTACAAATTTATATTGCTCTTAATCCTACTTAGATTCGGAATTCTCTTTTCCTAGGCCGACTAGGATTGTGCTTAACCCAGAGAATGGGGAGGACTGCTTCCCAATACAAGCCCAGAAAAGTCAGCCCAACAACAGACCACCACAACTTTTCTATACCCTTAAAAGTTGTCGTAGTTTCTAAAATTGTCATCCGACAATAGAGGCAGCCACTCCGTAACGAATCACCGAATACGAACATAGATAGAATCCAATAAATTTAGAAACTTCAAACAGAGAACGCAAGACAAATTATTTACATCTGTACAGTTTAAATCTCTAAATAGACTGCACTATATATGTTGACTCGACTTGCTGCTAATCGCTCCTTTTAGAATGCCCTCGATATTTTGCATCCACTCATGAATTGCTCGAGCCTCATCTCCAGCGTCAAGTTATCATCGTCGAAGCCTTCGTCGCGTTTCCTCTTCTCGATCACATCAATGCCCGCTTCAGTCGCCGGAACAACTCCAAAGTCCGAAAAATCCGCGGACCCCATCCTCTGCCACGACTGTCCGCACCTCAGCAAAATGACGTCACAACTCGCGACAAAAGGTATCTTCTCGCGAGATGCTAGCCATGCCGACAGAGCCTATGCTTCAGCGAGAGGAGTTCCTCAACATAACGCCAATGGTTGCCGCGCTCGACCACAAAGAAACACATTCGAATGAACTTAACATAGCCAACGCTGCTTTGAATATGCTCTTGATCATCTTATGGCACGGTATCTATTTCTAGAGGGGATGCAGCTACGTTCACCTGTAACGTAACTTGAGAAGCCATGACGGATCTGGATTTGATGAGGCAAAACTTTAGGCAAGACCTGTAACGTAACGCATTTACATGTTTTAGTAAACAAGCGAACTATATTTATATCGCCTTTGGTATCTTCCATGAACACAACGAAAAAAAAAAATCAAAATAAAGAAGAAACTAAAAATTTTATTTACTTTTGTTTATCTCTGAATTAATTTAAATCAAAGTAGCTTTGGCAAAGCTAATGCACAAAACCGTAAATCTTTGTCATTATCTATTTTTTCTAAATGTTCAATTGAAGGAGAACGCTGTGGCCCAACAAACTAAACTCATGAAGTTAATTACTATGGATTTAAACTCCAAATAAAATGTAAATGCGTTATGCTTTAAGTGAATATTGTATTTTTTTTTTGTATTTTATAAATTTACTGCAAGTTAAAAACTTTGATATTTCGTGAATTTTTTGACACTATAAACTGTAGGAGTTTGGTAATATAGGAAAATAAACTATATCTTTGAGAATAAATTTGAAATTTTTGTCTATCTATGCATATTTTGAAATAAAAATGAGAGGTAGAACTTTGGCATTTGCAAATCAATAAGCGAATGCTTATTAATTGACCACGAGCCACGTGACAACAGAAGTAAAATCAAGTGCCAGATGACATATATACGAGCACATTATCTCAGTTTTGGCTTTGACTATATACAATGGATTTGACTTCATCTATAAGCTAAAATCAACTAGATTCACTTCGTTTTAGCTTATTTAAACATTTCTTGACAAAAACAGATATACTAATGCAAATTATTTAACATCGTCTTTATAAAGCCATGTTTTGTCAAGTGTAAAGGCCGATTAGAAGTTACTTTATCGCTCCTAAGTTATGCTATTGAAGTTGTCATTTAGAAAAAAAATTCTTAGATTTTGTTTATAGTTAGAAATTTACGAACTTACTTTTGATTGATCTAAATAGATGAGACAAAGACTCACTTGGCGCCAATCTTTCCTCCAATAATATGAAAGTTAAAGATAAACGAGTACCCTAATTATGAAAATCTTGCAAAATTTGTTTTCAAAATAACGTGTTATGGTTGCTGTTATTTGTAAATGACTAATTCTACACATGCCATCCGAACGTTGTTATCATATGGGAAAATTAATTTTCTCATTTTCAAAAATAGAAAGATTAAATGCAACCATGCGTGGTCTAAGTTTATTTCTCCTTTTCAGTATTGAGTACGTAAAAGAAAGTTGTCACGCCAACTTTAGTTTAAAGAAATCTCTTGAATAATCTAGTCTTCTATCACGGGAATAAATACATATCTTTCCGGAGATTTTCTTAACATTGAAGAACCTGAGAGTATATGATGGTTACCCCCATGCTGAGGCTAATATGTCACTGTTGATCGCAATCAAGACTGTAAAAACTTATTTTATCATTTGTGGAAATAACTCCTACTTTTCCCCCGAAAGATATAATAATAAAGTCTTCTCTAAGTGGGGGAAATTATCAAAAAAGTCCTAAACCTATTGCACTTATGCATTCAGTCCTAAACCTTTCAATTGTGCCAATTTAATCCTAAACCTTTGACGATTTGCCAATTTAGTTCTAAACCTTTCAATTGTGTCAATTTAGTCCTAAACCTTTTGAAATTTTGCCAATTTAGTCCTAAATCTTTTGAAGTGTCGTCATTTTAGTCCTAAACCTATTATTTGAGTAACTGACTGGAAGGACTAAATTGGCAATTCGTTAAAAGGTTTAGGACTAGTTGGGCAAATCATTAAAATGTTTAGTTTTAAATTGGTATAATGAAAGGTTTAAGATTGAATTGGCAAATTGTCAAAAGGTTGAAGACTGAATTGGCACAATTGAAAGGTTTAGGACTGAATTAACCGCTGTACAATAGGTTTAGGACTTTTTAGACAGTTTTCTCTGTCTAAGTGCTTCTAAATATGCCACCTAAAATTATAAATTCCTAGAATTGGACTCTCCTCGTTTGAAAATACTTTTGCGCTTTCTCCGCAAAAGTGCAATATGTATACACACACTAATTTATTGTCCCTCGTTCTTCTCCCATCTTTTTGTTATTTGTACTTAAGAACACACGCTAAAATAGACATAATCCAATTTAATTCAGAAACATCAAATAGAGAATGCAAGGCAAATCATTTACATCTGTACACTTTAAAAATGAGTAGAATGAACTATATATATTGACGCGGCTTGTTGCTAGTCGCTCCTTTTAGCATGCCCTCGATCTTTTGCATCCATTCACGAATTGCTCGAGCCCTATCTCCAGCTTCAAGTTATCATCATTGAAACCGTCGTCGCGTTTCCTCTTCTCGATCAAATCAATGGCCACTTCTGTCGTCGGAACAGCTGTAAAGTCCGAGAAATCCGGGGGCGCTATCGTCGCCTCCCTCTGCCAAAGCTGTTCGTACCTCGCCACAATCACGTCACAACTTACGGCAAAGGGTATCTTCTCGCGGTGCGAATTTTGCATCACCATCCTCTCTACGCGCACATCTATGGTTCGGATGATGTCCTCGATCTGGAGCGGATCAAGTGAGATACAACAACCCGTGTCGTGGTCCGCGACAAGATACGAACCGTGTCGACAGAGCCTATGCTTCAGCGAGAGGAGATTCTCAACATATTGCCAATGGCTGCCGCGCTCGACCACAAAGAAACACATTCGAGTGAACTTAAGGTAGCCGTTGATGCTTTGAATATACTCTTGATCATCGTATGGCACAGTGTCCGTTTCTACGGGAGATGCAGCTACATTCACATGTAACGCAACTGGAGAAGCCATGATCGATCTGGATTTGATGAGACAAAACTTCAGAATGAGAGGGAGGGGGAGGGAGAGAGAGATTAAAGTGGATGGTGTCGTAATGTTTAGTGAACTAGTGAACTATATTTATACGGTTTTACGAAAATTGCTTAAATAATTGCCTTTCCTAGTTAAGAAAGTAAGGGATGGATCCAGGATTATGTCAAGGAGATTAAATTGAATCAGAATAGGAACCGCCTTATTGTATCGTATCTTCCTTGTACCCGACGAAAAAAATAAAACAAAGAAGAAACTAAAACACATCAATTATCGTGAAGTTTATCATTATCGACTTCTCTGAAAAACTTTAAAGTCAAAGTAAAGGAATTTACAAATTACATTATTTCATTTATGTTGATGGTAATGTTGAGGTACTAGGATTAAATGGTCCGTTTGAATAATTGAAAGCAAGAAATCGATTCACCAACTTGCACTGCTTCAATAACCTACATTATGCTATAAATTAACAATATTTTATTGAATACTTGAATATGTAATTAGTTTCTTGCATTTTCATATGTTTTTAAATTACTCAAATTTCTTTGTTGAAAGAATTTTCTATATTTAAAGATGTTAAATATACGTTTGGGAATGTCAACTGGCAAATAAACTATGTCTTTGAGAACAAATTTAAAACATGTTGCCAATTTATTCATAAGTTGAAATATAAGCTCAATGAGAGATAGAACTTTGGCAATATTAATTGAATGCGCGCCACATGACAATAACAGAAGTAAAATCAGTGGGAATGAGCTGTAAAATACAAGTATGAATTGTAATTAGCTAAATTAAAGATTATGCCTTTTAGGAGTCTTTCCTCTATATATATATATATATATATATTGTAAAAGATATGAAAAAGATATACAGAAAATTGAGGAATAACGTTTTGTCCTCGAAATCTCTCTATGTTAACATGGTATCAGAGCCAAGGGTTTGCTCCTTGTGAGTACTGTACGTTAATCCCCGATTACGGCGGTCCCGCTAATTTTTTTTTTTTTTGCTCGTTTTCTTTATTGCGCCTTCGTCTCGTGCCGGCCACCCAAGACTTCGTCTCACCCAGTCATCTTTCTCGCGATCGACCTCGGACCCATGGCGGATCAAAATCCTACAGGAGCAGTGATTCCCCACCAAAATCAAGGGGGGAATTCGACCACATAAGCTTTTTTTGGAGAATCTGACCACCAAATTGACTTAGATTCTGACTCAGAACCAGACTCCTCCTCCAGCACCAATATCGCACAATGATTCATCTTCATCACAGATTGCAATTAAATTGGATGGAACCAACTATGGCTTATGGTCTCAAGTTGTTGAGATATACATCACAGGCAAAGATAAGCTGGGATACATCAATGGAGACCTCCCTCAGCCTCTACCTACAGACCCTGAATTTCGGAAGTGGAAAACTGAAGACTCAACTGTCGAAGGGTGGCTGATCAATTCAATGAACCCGGCCTTAATTGGCAATTTCATTCGCTTCCCAACAACGAAGACTGTTTTGGATTCAGTTGCAACGACCTTCTTCGATGGAACAGATGCCTCTCAGGTTTATGACTTGAAGAGGCGTGTGGCTCGGATGAGACAAGCAAGAGGACCAATTGAGGCGTACTACAATAACCTTCAAGGTATGTGGAGAGAGATCGACTTCCGTCGCCCGAACCCAATGAGGTGTCCTGAAGATATTGAAAGACACAATATGGCTATACAGGAAGATCGAGTATACATCTTTCTTGATGGGTTGGACGACCGTCTTGACAAGGTCCGAGCAGATGTCTTGCAGATGTAGCCGTTTCCTACGGTTGAACAAGCCTATGCGTGTGTCCGACGGGAAGACATGAGACAAACTGTAATGCTGACTAACAGTGATACGGTCCATGATTCGGCTGCCATGATATCTCGGGGGAATAAGACGAATGTCAAAGCCAACCAAGAACTGTTGTTGCAGATGGCTAAGCCTGGGGTTGCGCAAGAAGGAGGAACACCTAGCTCAGCTCCACGCCAGAAAAATTCTCCTAGGGGAGGTTGCTCAAATTATGGTAATGCTAAACATACCAGGGAGACGTGCTTTAAACTTCACGGGTATCCAGACTAATGGAAGGAGTTGAAGGCTCGGAAGCAAGTAGAAGGAAAAGGGAGAGCTTCTCTAATAACCGCAGAGCCTCAGCTATCATTGATACCTCACATGGATCCACAGAATGTGATGTCAGAAGGTAATCATGGAAGTGCTTTGGTTAGTTCCAATCAGGCTGACTGCAATCACTGGATCATTGATTCGGAAGCCACGGATCTCATGACATTTACTCTTGATGATTTTGTTCATACTTCGGAACCAAGACGTGATAGTATCTCAAATGCTAATGGATTCACCTATCTGGTGACTGGGGCAAGAGTTGTTGCGATTTCCCCTGCACTCTCTCTCCCCAACACTTTGCTTGTCCCTTCATTATCCACCAAATTAATTTCGGTTGGACAAGTTACTAAAGATTTGAATTGTGTTGTTATAATGTATCCCCACTTTTGTTTATTTCAGGATATTCTCACGAAGGAGATAATTGGGCGTGGTACTAAGAGAGGGGGGGCTGTATTACAAGGATAACTTGAGTTTCGGGAGTGCAAATCATGTTCGAGGTGCATCCATCAGTAGGGAGAAACAGATATGGCTTTAGCATCGACGGTTGGGACATCCGTCATTTGGTTATTTGAAACGATTATTTCTTGATCTTTTTTTGAATTTGAAGGATTTAGATTTACAATGTCAGACTTGCATATTGGCTAAGAGCCATAGAGTTCCTTTTCCTATAAGTTTGAATAAAAGTGAAGTTCCTTTTTCTTTGATACATTCATATGTTTAGGGTACATCTCCTATTATTGCTGTTTCGGGTTGTATGTGGTTTATGATATTTGTTGACGACTATACTAGGATGACATGGCTTTACTTGATGAGAAGCAAAAATGAGGTAGCTATGATATTTAGAAATTGTCGTACTATGTTACAGACCCAATTTGGTGGGTAGATCCAAGTTTTAAGAAGTGATAACGGTGGGGAGTACATGAATGAATATTTTAAGGAATATTTTCAACAACATAGCATGATCCATGAGTCGTCCTACTCCCAAACACCTCAGTAGAATGGTGTTGCGGAGAGAAAGAATAGACATATCCTCGAGACAGTTCGAGCTCTCCTGATTGAGAGTCATGTGCCTCAAAGATTTTGGGACAACGCTGTGACTACAGCTGTGCGTCTCCTCAATTGGATGCCATCTAAAGTGTTGAACTTCCAGACACCACTACAGACCTTGTCCACATATGTTCCTTTACCGTCTGTCCTAAATATTCCTCCTTGGGTGTTCGGGTGTGTTGCATTTGTACACATCCCGAAGACCTAGCGAACGAAACTTGATCCATGTGCACTGCGATGTCTGTTCTTGGGGTATGATACACACCAGAAGGGGTATCGCTGCTACAACCCTTCCACCCGGCAAACCTATGTCACTATGGATGTCTCGTTTGTTGAAGTTGAATCCTTTTACCCGGATTCCAATTCTTCCTTTTAGGGGGAGACACAGACAGAAAGGGAAAATTGGTGGGAGTTTTCTGGTTGTATATTGTCTGGAGGAGGAGGAGGGCTTGGGGGAGTGGAGGAGGAGGCGTCGTCTAACGCTGGGCAACTTCGGCAGGTGCGGAAGTCGTCGGAAATGGGAGCTGTGATGCCAAAAGAGACCTTACAGGAGGAGGTGGTGACTGGGTAGATGATATCGGACATTGAACAGGCCCTAATAGGGGTGGACAACTCTTACAGGAGATAATCACGAAGAACAGCTTCCCTCTTCTTCAGTACCCAACTCAACTCCTGAGAATATTCCTGAGGTAACCTCTCCTACTCCTTCTTGTGTTTTTGATGAGCTTAATGCTTCTATGGGGTATAAACTACTTGCTAGGCATAATCTAGGCAAGCCCCCGAATAGATATTTGCCGGATGCTGAAGAGAAGAGATCGACCTACCCTATTGCGAATCATATGTCAACAAAAAGGTTGTCAGATCCATTAAAGGCGTTTGTGTCGAACGTGTTTGCAATCCGGATTCCAGAAGGGGTACATGATGCTCTGAAAGATCTCAAGTGAGTTCAAGCAATGGAGGAGGAGATGGCTGCACTGGAAAAAAATAAGACTTGGAAGCTAGTGGATTTACCCCAGGAAAAGAAGACTGTGGGATGTAAGTGGATCTTTTCTGTGAAGTACAAAGCAGATGGATCTATTGAGAGGTACAAGGCGAGACTAGTAGCGAAGGGGTATATGCAACCTTATGGGGTTAACTATCAGGAGATGTTTTTTTTCTGTTGCTAAACTTAATACTGTTCGGGTCTTGTTGTCTCTTGCAGCTAATCTAAACTGGCCACTACACTAGTATGATGTCAAGAATGCATTTCTTCACGGTGATCTCGAAGAAGAGATTTATATGGATATTCCACTCGGGTACAATTCACCTTTACAACCTGAGGCGGTGTGTAGGCTAGATAGATCGTTGTATGGTCTGAAGCAGTCTCCGCGAGCATGATTTGGCCGGTTCACTTTGGCGATGAGGAGATGTGGGTATTCCCAGAGTGACTCGGATCACACATTGTTCCTAAAACAACATCAAGGGAAGGTAATTGTGTTGATTATCTATGTTGATGATATGTTATCACTGGAGATAATTC
Source organism: Lenwebbia sp. NSW1173648 (assembly GCA_029784005.1). Classification (NCBI taxonomy): domain Eukaryota; kingdom Viridiplantae; phylum Streptophyta; class Magnoliopsida; order Myrtales; family Myrtaceae; genus Lenwebbia; species Lenwebbia sp. NSW1173648. Next base: position 22,164,533 of record JARCGZ010000009.1, on the reverse strand, counting down.
GACAGAAATATCTAAGCTCCAAGAGAAACTTTCTGAGGAGTTTGAGATGAAAAGCCTTGGGGGGCTAAAATACTTCCTAGGTATTGAGGTGGGGAGATCGACATGGGGAATATTTCTCTCACAAAGAAAGTATGTGCTAAATCTATTGGCAAAGGTGGGAATGTTGGATTGCAAACCTACAGACACACCAATTGTTCGGAACCATAGGCTTGGGGAGTATCCAGATCAAGTGCCAACAAATAAAGAAAGGTATCAAAGGTTAGTTGGCAAACTAATTTATCTATCGCATACTCGTCCTGACATTGCATATGCGGTGAGTATTGTTAGACAATTCATGCATGCCCCGAGTGAAGATCATATGAATGCAGTGTTGCGTATACTTCGCTACTTGAAGACCTCTCTAGGGAGAGGATTGAGATTCTTAAAAAAAGGCCATCTTGAGATCGAAGGGTTTACTGATGCAGACTGGGCCGGGAGTGTTTATGACAAGAGATCAACATTAGGATACTTCACATTCGTAGGAGGAAACTTAGTTACTTGGAGGAGCAAGAAGCATAAGGTGGTGGCATTATCAAGTGCAGAAGCCGAATTTAGAGGGATGGCCAAAGGGTTGTGTGAGCTTCTGTGGCTTAAGAAGTTAATGTCGGAGATTGGGTTCGCTCCTAGAGCTGAGATGAAGCTGTTTTGTGATAACAAAGCAGCAATTGACATCTCTCACAATCCAGTTCAGCATGACCGTACCAAACATGTTGAAGTGGACCGTCATTTCATCAAGCAAAACTTGGACACCAAAGTGATCGGTTTTCGTTTGTGCGATCTGAAGACTAGTCGGCAAATATTTTGACAAAGGCTGTATCAAGCAGGGTCTTCCACAGCTCACTTAACAAGTTGGGCATTCACGACATCTATGCACCAACTTGAGGGGGAATGTGGGAATGAGCTGTAAAATATGTGTATGAGTTGTAATTAGCTAAATTAAAGGTTATGCCTTTTAGGAGTCTTTCCTTTCTCTATATATATATATATTCTAGGAGTCATTGTAAAAGATATACAGAAAATTGAGGAATAACATTTTTTCCTCGAAATCTCTCCGTGTTAACAAAATCAAGCGCCACACGATGAATATACGAGCACATTTTCTCAGTTCTAGCTTTAACTATATACAACGGTTTTGATCTCATCTGTAAGCTACAATAAAATTGATTCCCTTGTCTTTAGCTTATCTAAACATTTCTTAACTAAAAACAGATATACTCATGTAAATGTTTGTTTACCATCGTCTTTATTAAACGATGGTTTGTCAAGTGTAATTGCCGATCAGTTATTTTATCTTATTGCTCCTGGTAACCTTTCGCTCTTAAGTTATGCTATTGAGGATGTCAGTTAGATTTATTTGCTTTTAGATTGTGGTTATCCTTACAAAAGTTGATTAACTTACTTCTAATTTATCTAAACGTATCCGCAGAATAATATTTGAATGCGCCAAATTAAGATTGTTTTGAAGATCACCATTACAAACAATGTTAGGAATAATATCTAAGTGCAAACTATACCATTTTAATCAGCATGCGTTAGTCGCTTGTGCAAAATTAAATAGATGCATAAAAAATTGATTTGAGAGTCATCACAAAAAAAATAAAAATTGATAGTTATCTTTTGAGGGAGGTATATATGAACGTAGTTATTCTTTTAGTGGAGGAAGTAGTGTAAGAGTGAGTGGTGAATGGAGTTCATTTGTAAGATCTTCCTTATTATTTTACAAGGGCTATTTTTGAAAGGAAAAGAAGTGAGACCAAAAGAAGTTTTTAACTTATATATATAGGGTGGTGCTTTTGCCACTCCTTTTTTTTTTTTTTTTGTACCATACTATCTCTTGTTTGGCCGGCTACTCTACAAAAGTGGTCCTTTTTTGTTTGGTCAACTTTTTTTTATTTTGTTTCTTCTTTTTTTTGTTCCTTGCAGTTTCCACTTTCCTTCTTCTTTCGTTCTTTCCATATTTTTGACATCTTAGTTCTCGGCTCTTGCAAATTGTCTATCTGTTTTCTCTCTTTCAGGCCATTCTCTTCTTTCTACGCCTCCCTAACAGTGAGGCTGCATTTGATAGTTAGGATAAAAATCAAGATATGATAAAATTTATCTCATTCTGTGTTTGGCTCCAGCCTAGGATGGGATAAAGTGGGATATAGCCTGGATAAAATTCTTCCATGGGAGAGGTGGGATAAATGTGGATAGGATTTCTTAAGTTCATGGTATAAAAGCTATTTTTTCTCGAATAACAAACTTCTTAAATAATAAAATTAAAACAAATATTAAATATGAATTATAATATTGAAAAGAAAATTAAACATAAAGAAAATAAGTTTTTTTTAATCTATTCCTATATGTATTTATAAATTTTAGTTTCTTTCTACTTTATAATATATATTTTGTGTGTGTGTGTGTGTGTGTGTGTGTACACATATATGTATATATACATATATACACAGACACACTTCATATCTATATCATTACACATTTTAGGTATGGCAGTATAGTTTATTATATAACAAAATTTTTATTAACAAATGATGAAACGGAACTAAAATAATGGAAAACGAGATATAAAAATGAAGTAGAAGAACCCAGATTTTAAATGAACAAATTCGAACTTGAAAATGATCTATCTATTTCGCGAAGAGTGTGGGTCAATGAAATTTCTTAAAAAACCCAGAAATCTCCATCTCCTTCTCCTATGTATACTTGGTTCATGTTGAAGTTTTACCACTCATTTGTAGTTTCTTAGTTCACGTCAAAGCTCTACGAAAAAGGCGAGAGAGTTGAAACTTCTCCTTCGTAGGTTTTTGGTTCACGTCAAAAGTCTATGAAGGCAGAAAGAGAATCAAAACTCATTCTCGTCCGTAACTTTGTGATTCATGTTGAAGTTTAACGAAAGTAGAAAGAGAAGCAAAAAATTTCGTAGTTGCAAATGTGAAAGATCATATTTTCTCTCTCTTACTAAAGTTGGCAGTGAATTATGAGGGATTCTTATAGTCTCCGTTTGTGCATTTTCAAATTCATTTGTATCGAAATGTGTAATTACCAAACAGTGAACATAATAGGATATGAACATATTCGGCTTTATTACTGTGATTCACCAAACGGTGGATAGGATATGGCAAAATTCCTGGATTTCATATCCTATCATATCCAATCCTATCCTGGTTAGAAATCCAAATGATCAAATGCAGTCGACGCCTCTATGGCTGGTGGAGAGAGAAAGGTAACACTTTTTTTACTCTCTCACCCTCTGCTGAAAGAATTCTTATTTTCTGGCAAAACAAAAATAATTTTCTTTTAAGAACAAAAATGGTTTGAAGATTCTGAGGCTGTATTTGAAGTGAGATTAACATACTTTAAACCATTTAACTCCTGCAAAGAGGATGGAAAAAGAGGATAAATGTGCTTCATGTGATTCGGCCATTCTCTTCTTTCTAAACCTATGATTTGCTGCATTGAGGAAATTCAAGCGGTCAAAAACTTCATAGTTCTCCTTTCTTAAAGAATAAGAGACCTCGGGAAGGCCGGCATCTCCATCTAAGCTCTGTTCCAAAACCCAGGTTCCAAGAAACAACCAAGGACACAAACTCTCATAGCCTTGCCTTCCTTCGTGAGCTCATAGACGTCAAAAGCGTGAAAAAAAGAAGAAGGAAGGGAGGTGGGACTCGCGAGGACAAAAAAAAGGAGTTTACCAAACAAAAAATGGATTACTTTTGTAGAGTGGCAGGCCACACAAGGGATAGTACGGTCAAAACACACACAAAAGAGTGTCTAAGCCAAAGAAAAAGCGGAAAAAGCACGACATACATACACACACCGCCTGGTTAGAACTGTTAAAAACAAACCGTACTTCATTACCAACAAAAAAATAAATAAAACTAGAGCAACACATGTATTTTTTTAAACTTTTCTTAATGCAAGACGATAGCATATTGTTGATTAAACGTATACAAAAATTCCACGATTTTTTAATTACATATATGAGACAAAGATTCACTTGGCTCCGATCCTTCCTCCAATTATGTGAAAGTTAAAGATAAACGAGTAGCTTAATTATGAAAATTTTGCTAAATTTGTTTGCAAAATAACTAATTCTGTACATGCCATCCAATCGTTGTCTTCATATGGAGAATTAATTTTCTCATATTCAAAATAAAAAGATTAAATGCAACCAACTGATCATGTTAATTTTCTGTCACGCGCATAAATATCATGAAAGATTTTTCCTTCGATTTTCATATTACTAACTATCCTATAATCTAGAAAAACATAACTGTATATGGCTAATTAGACATTGGGAGCTTACGGTCAAGTGCCAATTAATCATGTTAAGATATGAAAGTCGAACATGGAAAGCATAATCATACACTTTAGTATCAAAGTCAATGGGATGAATCCAATTTTTTGCCATTGATTGACTATATCTGTCATCCATACAATCATTTCATATATTTGTAGGGAAAAAATTAGATCGTTGACCATGAACCTAATAAAGTGTTTCAATCACAATCTTCCGATCATGTGAGCATCTGAAAATGACATAGCGGACACAAGTTGCTCGTGCTAAGCCACCTAACGATACACTCATGGTGAAACATATGCTTGCAAGGCATGCGCGCAATTTCTTCGTTGAGCAAAATCTCATCTTTGCAAATCACGCATCTGTCATCACAGGAATCCAAAACCTCGTGGAACTTTGTTTTCTCAAGCGTGTCAATGGCCGCTCGACTCGCCAGGACCACTCTGAAGGCATCGGAAACTTCCACTGATTCCCTCAGGGCCGGCTCCCGTTGCTCTCTCCTATGTACAGAAACCTCCAAGTCGACCATACGGATCGGTATCTTCCTCAAGTGTGAGTAGAGCTTGGTCCTCAGCAATCTCTCGGCTTCTGTGGCCACACTTAGCATGAGGCGGTCCACCGCGTGCCCCTTCATGGTGACGTGATGACGGGTTTTGCCGTCACCAAAGATAATGTGATAACGTCGGAGGAGCAATCTTTGTTTCATCTGACGTTCGAGGTTGCTTCGAAAGTCGAATCGATCGAGAGCGACATAACAAACTCGGGTGAACTTATCAATGGTGTCGCCTCTTTGCGTGAGCTCTTGCTCTTCAAGTAATGCATCCTCGTTTGCTCTCCGACGACATACATGGGCATCGAGGCGAATATGTGTGGCCATTGGTGAACGAAGTGGAAACTTTAGAGGTTTTATGAGGATGGACTTGAGTCTTATGTGCACAAACTTATATTACTTATAGGCTTACATCGATGGGTTATATTTTTTATGTTCGAGGCCGAGTAGGATTCTCATCAAAATTAAGACTTGATGACCACATTTGGATTGCTTCTAACTACTTTCCTTTTTTCAACTTCTTAATGTCCCGCTAATGTAGGACTTGAACAATTAGATCCTGCGTTTCGAATCAGTCCAGATTGACTTTGGCCAAATAAAGAATTATGTCCTGCATTAGTTATTTTGCCTTTAAATAAAAGAGTTTTATTTCTCCCTCCTATAATAGAAAAAATTGTTATATGGCGATATGTGTGATTCTTTTTCTTTTTCTTTTTTGTTGAAGTTTGGTTGTTTTTTAAGGGGCTAATTCCCTTAAAAGCCACCAACTTTAGGTCTAATAACGATTCTGGCCCGAACTTTTTTTTGTCGCATAAAAAGCATCAACTTTAGGTTCAATGACGATTCTGGCCCAAACTTTTTTTTATCCCATAAAAAAGCACCAACTTTAACTAAAGTCCCAAATCCGGCCGCCGTTAATTTGGAACCATTAGTTGTCTAACGTGGCAATTCCACGTCATAAATAATCCACGTGGCTTGTTGATGTGGATTTAAGGCACTATTCATCGTCTTCTTAGCACGAAATTTGAAGTTGTTTATCTGCTTCACCTCGGGCACAGCTTGAAGGACGACAGTTAATCTATTCATCCTCTCCTTCACCTCACCCGCAAGCATCAGCTATCTCACTGGAATCTGAAACTGTGTATTACCATCCATGGAGAGACACCATGGACGAGATCCGTCAAGCTCACGACTAGATCTTTCTTTTTTTAACAAGCCCAGCCCCACCCCCCTCCTCGAAGCGGATGAACAACTTCGGATTCCATGCCTAGAAAACAATGAATAGTGTCTTAAATCCACGCCAACAAGTCACGTGGATTTATTGATGACGTGGAATTGCCACGTTGGACAACTAATGGTTCCAAATTAACTACGGCCAGATTTGAGACTTTAGTTAAAGTTGTTGATTTTTCATGGGATGAAAAAAAGTTCGGGCAAGAATCGTCATTGGACCTAAAGTTGGTGCTTTTTTATGAGACAAAAAAAAGTTTGGGCCAGAATCGTCATTAGACCTAAAGTTGGTGCTTTTTTAGGGAATTAGCCCATTTTTTAAGTAGGTTGTCCTTCGGATTTTTAGCTTCATCATCCACCACTTTCCTTCCATCACTTATTAGAGCTTCAAAGGTAGTTCTGACCCAGAACCAAATTGCAGCAAAAACTTTGTTTAAATGAGGAGTGGGAACAATTCACCGAAAGTAGTTCTTCGGCTTTTAAATACATAAAAAGGTTATGTGACAATTCCGGACAAGAATAATTCAGATGAATATGAAAATCAACAATTCAATTCCAAATGACACTATACAGACGTAGGCCAAACCAAAGTTTAACTCGACGGAAAGGTTCAAAGAGTACAGCTATCACAAACGAACCAACGTAAACAAACTTCGACGGAGTTTGACTCGACGAAGAAGCTTGAAAACGCAGTAGTATTATGCCGGAGTTTGACTCGACGATTGAACACCAAAGATAAGGATATATGGCGAAGTTTGACTTGACGACGAGAATATGAAAACTACACCTAGGAAAATTTAAAATGCAGTACAAAAAATATAAGGATAATTGAAATATAACATGTTGTTTGTGGTGGTATTTATAGGGATGCTGGTATATCTTTTAAAAAAGATCATTAAATGATCGGCGAAACTAAGATGGGCGAGATCCACCTTAGACCAACGTGGATGGAACTTAATTTTCCTTTCGAGCACAACAACTTTCACCATTTGAGTTACAACTTCGATAAAAACAACAAATAGGTAAGGGGATAAGGGATCCCCACATCTTAATCTCTGCCTCCAGTGAAAAAGCCTTGGAGGCCACCATTGAAGCTCACAGAGAAGCAGGAATTTGGCGATGCAACCCTTGATCCATTCTATAAATGCCTCAGGGATCAGCATGGTTCTCGAATAAACATAAAGAAAATCCCAATTTTATTGAGTCGAAGGCCTCAATTTGATCTGCTTTGATCATGCCCCTTGGAGAAACTCTTTTGCTATGATAATTTTTGACAAGCTCGTGAGCAAGAAGAATAATCATAGCAAATTAGCAATATCTCTCCTTTTGGATGAAAAGTTAAGCTCTCTTTCCCTACCTAATCTATGACGTTTCGTTTTCCTTTCCTGGGTCAGAGTTCTTTGAAGGGCCGCAACACAGGACAGTAGAAAACAGTGAAACTCTAGTTTGCTGCTTCTTTTTACCCTTAAAAGTTGACCTAGTTTCTAAAATTGTCATCGTAGCTACTCGATAACGAAGCGCCATATACGAAAATATACAGAATTCGATTCAATTCAGAAACTTCAAATAAAGAATGTAAGGCAAAGTTTACATCACTACAGTTTAAGTGTACTGAACTATATATGTTGACTCGACTTGTTGCTAGTCTCTTCTTTTAGCATGCCCTTGATCTTTTGCATCCATTCATGAATTGCTCGAGCCCCATCTCCGGCTTCAAGTTATCATTGTCGAAACCCTCATCGCGTTTCCTCTTCTCAATCAAATCAATGGCCGCTTTTGTCGTCGGAACAACTCCAAAGTCCGAGAAATACGCGGACCCCATCCTCGCCTCCTTCTCCCACGGCTGTCCGTACCTCGGCAGAATCACGTCACAACTCGCGACAAAGGGTATCTTCTCGCGGTGCGAGTTTTGCATCACCATCCTCTCTACACGCACGGCTGTGGTTCGGATGATGTCCTCGATCTGGAGTGGATCGAGCGAGACACAGCAACGGTGTCGCCATCGACGACAAGATGCGAGCCATGCCGACAGAGCCTATGCTTCAGCGAGAGGAGATCCTCAACGTAACGCCAATGGTTGCCGCGCTCGATCACAAAGAAACACGTTCGAGTGAACTTAAGATAGCCGCCGCAGCATTGAATGTACTCTTGGTCATCATATGGCACACTGTCCGCTTCTATGGCAGATGCAGAGACGTTGATGTATAACGCAACTTGACAAGCCATGATGGATCGGGATTTTGATCAGAAAAAACTTTAGGATGAGAGAGAGAGAGAGTTCTTGAAGGATATTGAAGAGGATGGTGTCTTAATGTCTAAGTAAACAAGCAAACTATATTTATATGGTTCTACGAAAATTACTCAATTAATTGTCAAGAAGATTATCTTGATTCAGAGCACGAACCGCCTTATTATCTCGTATCTTCCTTGCACACAACGGTAAAAAAGAAGAAGAAGAAACTAAAACATATCGAATATTGTGTGAGGAACATGCTTGTAACTACTTTCCTTTTTCAGCTTCTTGAATCACCCCTTGAATCTTTATGTATTAGGACTTGAAGAATTTATCTTTTGCATTAATTTACAGTGTCATTCCGTATTGTCTTTGACTCTTCACCCCCAGAAAAAGTACTCTTTTTATTTTCATCCGGTAGACAACATATATTAAAACAATTTTTCTTTAACTTTGAACTACCTGAAGTATACATATACATATACATATACACATATATATCACTAACGTACAAAAAAAATCTGTTTTTCTTTTCTTTTCTGAAATGTTAAGGTGAAGGAGAGCGTTGTAGCACAACAAACTAAAACTAATGTAGTTTATCATTGTCGACATCTTTGAAAATCTCTGAAGTGAAGTAAAGGAATTTAAAAATTAGATTGTTTCATTTATTGTTTTAAACCCCAAATAATATGTAAAACGCGTTATGCTTTAATGAAGATTGTGATTATTCTTTATTTTGTAATTTTTAATTCTTAACAAGAATTAACTGAATACCTAACTATGTAATTAGTTTGGGAATGTCAATTGGCAAAAAAACTATATCTTCGAGAATAAATTTGAAAATTTTGTCTCTTTATTCATATTTTGCAATGTAAAGTCAATGAGACATAAAATTTTGGCAATAGCAAATCAATAAGTGAAGGCTTATTAATTGAACGCAGGCTACGTGACCAATCACAGAAGTAAAATCAAGTGCCACATGATATTTGATTACACCAAATTATCATTGTTTTGATGATCACCATTACAAACAATGTTGGAATAATGTCTCCGTGCAAAAAATATAATTTTACTAGAGCATGCGTTACGGGCGTGGGCAAAATTAAATAAATGCGTAAAAAAATGATTTGAAAGTTATGACAAAAATAATTTTCTCATTTTCAAAAATAGAAAGATTAAATGCAATAAAACACCATCTAAGTTTATTCTCCTTACGTCAACAGTTATATAAAGAAATCTCTTGAATAATTTAGTTTTCTATCACGGGAATAAATACATATCTTTCCCTTTTAATATTTTTCTCAAAGGGTCATAACCACGAAAGAGATTTACATCGATTTTCATGTTGCTAACTATCCCCGAATTTCGAAAAACAAAACTTTATATGGCTAATTAGAAATTGGTAGCTTACGATCAAGTACCAATTAATCATGTTAAGATATGAAAGTCTAACAGGGAAGATTAATCATACACTTTGGTATCAAAGTCAATGGGATGAATCCAATTTCTTGCCATTGATTGACTATAACTGTCATCCATACAATCATTCCAAATATTTGTGGGGGAACATTAAATCGTTGACCATGAACCTAATAGAATGTATTATTCAATCACAATCATCTGATCAAGTGGGCATCGGAAAACGACATAGCGGACACAAATTGCTCGTGCTAAGCCACCGAACGATACACTCATGGTGAAACATATGCTTGCAGGGCATGCGCGCAACTTCTTCATCGCTCGAAATCTCATCCTTGCAAATCACGCACCCCTCATCGCCGGAATCCAAAACCTCGTGGAGCTTTGTTTTCTCAAGTGCGTCGATGGCCGCTCGACTCGTCGGGACTGCTCCGAAGGCATCGGAAACTCCCATCGATTCCCTGAGGGCCACCTGTATCTCCTGTTGCTCTCTCCGATGGACGGAAACCTCCAAGACCATACGGATCGGTATCTTCCTCAAGTGCGAGTAGAGCTTGGTCCTCAGCAATCTCTCGGCTTCTACAGCCGCTCTTATAACGAGGCGGTCCACCGCGTGCCGTTCCATGCTAACGTGGTGATGGGTTTCGCCGTCACCGAAGATAACATGATAACGTCGGTGGAGCAATCTTTGTTTCATTTGATGTACGAGGTTGCTTCGAAAGTTGAATCGATCGAGAGTGACGTAACAAACTCGGGTGAACTTATCAACGGTGTCGCCTCTTTGCATGAGCTCGTGCTCTTCATGTAATGCTTTCCCGTTTGCCCTTCGACGACAGATCTCGGCATGGACGTGAATATCTGTGGCCATTGGTGAACGAAGTGGAAACTTAGAGATTTTCTTGGTTCTTGACGATGGAAGGGTTAGTCAGAGGAGTTCCAGTGTTTGGGTTCTGTTCTTATATTACTTATACGCTCACATTGATTGGTTATTTGTTTTTGTCCAAGGCCGAGTAGGATTCTCACCAAAATATTTTAAGACTTGATGACCACACTTCTAACTGCTTTCCTTTTTCAACTTCTTAATGTGCCACTATCCTGCATTGATTTATCGAATCAGTCCGGATTGCCTGTGGCTCTTAAAAAACTTTTATATGGCGATATGTTTGAATCCTTTTTGAAGTTTTTTTTCTGGCTATCGTTGTTTTGTAATTAGGATGACCTTCGAATTTTATTTTATGTTTTTTTGCTTGATTTCATCTTAAATGCACAAAAAATGAATTGGTTTGTTTTAGCATACTTATAGGCTTCTTAATTGAATATGGTATTTAAGATCATTTTCAATAAACAACATTTGTCAAGTGTAAATGTTAGTTACACCATTGTCGTTTACTTTATTTTATTGCAGCATAGTACACTCGTACTCTTAAATTATGATATTCAAGGTGCCGTTAAAAAGATGATCAATTAATTTCGCCCAATTTACCTAATAAAAAATGCTGACGTGGCTTTTTTGTTTATGTTTTTCTTAAAACACGTCTCGTCTATGTGGCGCACATCAAGCGCTAATAAAAAATAAAAGAAAAAATAAAGAGTATAGTCAACCAAATCATCAATCTTCAACCAAGACACGACCCCATCACAAAGAGTAGAATAGATGTTTGCCTACTCAAAAACCGCAATTTTCTAGTATTTCAAAGACGACCAACTCGCCATAGCTTGTGTCTGTCGAGACCCAAACGGACGTTTGGTAGATGGTTTTGCAAAGCTGGTGGACGCGAACTCAGCGGAACAGGTTGAAGCATTGGCATTAGTAGAAACCCTAGTCTTTCTCTCTCCCAGATCTGAACTGAAGCTAAGCGTGGAGACAGATTGCAAAGTACTCGTGGAAAGCGTGGAAAGCGTTCTTAGTTCTGTTCAATCACAATTAGGGGTGAGCGGTTTTCGGTCCAATCCGGTTCCCCTCAAGAACCAGGAACCCGACCGGTGGTACCGGTTCCCAATTTTTGGAACCGGGGACCGGACCAACGGTCCCAAGAACCGGACCGGAATGGACCAACCGGTCCAGTCCGATTCTCGGGCGGTCCAATGGAACTAGTAAATTTATTGATTTTTGTTTTTCGTTGATAAAGATAGGTTGGAATTATCCTTCTAAATTTATATGCAGCTTCTATGAAACGAAAAAGCAATGATTTCTCACTGGCAATCGCAGTTGGTTCCAAGTTCTTCCAATTGCTTCTAATTTGAATCTATTCAATTCCTGATCCGAAAGTATTGGTTGCATATACTCACTGCCAAAACTTAAGCAGATTTAACGTACACCGTAATGAGAAATGTAAACATTAGGGTTACTTAAGAAATTTTTAAAAAATTAAAATCGACCAGTCCGGTCTGATCCTGTACCCCCGGAACCCTGGAACCGGATCACCCAACCACCGGTTCCAATTTTAAGGACCGGGAACCGGACCGCTGCCCTATGGAGCCGGGAACCGGATCACCGGTCCAGTCCGGGCGGTTCCCGGTTTAGTCAGTCCGACTTACTCACCCCCAGTCACAATGGCAAGTACAAGCACTTGTTGACCAGGCCCAGGAGCTGCTGAGGAGGTTCTCCGGCCTAACTCTGGCCCATTGCAGAAGGGACTCTAACAAAATTGCGGATTGGGTTGCTTAGGCCCAACGAACAAATTCCCTACCTTGTAATTGGGTCATATATCCCCCACCAGCCCTTTTTGATTTATTAAGCTTTAGATTTGTATTTACTAAACTCTTTTAAGTGAATGATATCAATTTCTTTTCGACCAAAAAAAAAAAAAAAAGAGCAACTCAGAACACCTGTGGTCAATGTGATAAAATGAACTTCTGCTTGAATTGAATGGATTCTAAACGAATTCAAGAGGATGAATCTAATTAAAGTACAATATGACATTGACTTCATATGTGTCGGTCCGCCGAAGCTGATTTGTTACTATTGATCGCAGTCAAGACTATTAAAAGATATTTAACCATTTATACAATAATTCCTTTTTCTGGGTAAAAATAATTCCTCAACATCTAATCTAATAAAAATCAAAATTAAAAATTGTAATAGATTTTTCTCTAAATGTTACCTCTAAGTGTGCCACCTATGATTATAAATTGCTGGAATCGAAATTTCCTCATTGAAAAGGTTTTGGTGATTTCTCGGCAAATTGGCAAAAATGCATATACACTAATTTACACCATGCAATTGTAGCTCATTTGCATTTATGATGTCCGATTATTTTAGCATAATAACAAAATTTTAAGTTTTTCCCATAAAAATGATACTGTTAGTTTGCCGACTCTAGTTTGAAAACAGTGAAACGCTACTTTGCTCCTTCTTTATACCCTTAGAAGTCGTCGTAATCTCTAAAATTGTAATCCAGCAACAGAGGCGGCTATTCTATAACGAAGGATCACATACAAAAATAGACAGAATCCAATTGAATTCAGAAATTTCAAATAAAAAAGTGAGGGAAGTTATTTACATTTATAATGTTTTAGGCTGAGTAGACTAAGCTCCATACGTTGACTCTAACTTGTCGCTGATTGCTCCTTTCAGCATGCCCTTGATCTTTTGCGTCCACTCACGAATTGGTCGAGCTCCATCTCCAATTTCAAGTTATCATTGTCGAAACCCTCTTCGCGTTTCCTTTTCTCGATCACATCAGCAACCGCTTCCATCGTCGGAACAACTCCAAAGTCCGAGAAATCCGCGGCGCCGTTGGTCACCTCCCTCTGCCACGGCTGTCCGTACCTTGCCAAAATTACCTTACAAGTTGCGACAAAGGGTATCTTCTCGCGCCGCGAGTTTTGCATCACCATCCTCTCTACACGCACTGCTATTTTTCGAATGATGCTCTCGATCTGGAGCCAATCAAGCGAGACACAACAACCCATCTTGCTGTCGGCGACGGGACGTGAGCCTTGCCGACACAGCCTTTGCTTCAGTGAGAGGAGATCTTCAACGTAATGCCGATGGTTGCCGCGCTCAACCACAAAGAAACACATCCGAGTGAACTCAAGAAAGTCATTGTCGCTTTGAATGGACTCTTGATCATCGTATGGCACAGTATCCATGTCTTCAGGAGATGCAAGTACACTCGTGTATAACATAACATGCCAAGCCATGATCGATGTGGATTTGATGAGACAAAATTTCAGGATGAAGAGAGAGATATTCAGGAAGTACGTAGTTTCTTGAAGGGTATTGAAGTGGATGGTCAATGTTTTAATGAAGAAGCTACCTATATTTATATGATTGTACATAATTACTTAATTAAATAGCCTTTCCTAGTTAAGAGATTAGGGGATCTATGATGAATTCATGATTATGTTAAGAAGATTATCTTGAATCAAAGAACAAACCGCCTTATTAAACCGTCACGAAATTTGAAGAAACAAAGAAACTAAAACATAAAAATTTCGTCGGGGACACGCCTGTAACGACTTTCCTTTTTCACCTTTTTTTCATCCAGTAGTAAAAGTTTATCCAATAGCGATATGTGAACATATTTTTATCTTTTGTGAATGTGGTGGTTTGATAAGTCTCGGGCCACTTGAAATTCGTTAATACTAGCACTTACCCGTGCTTTGGGCGGACATATCTTTATTCAAGCTTCCGAATCACTGATGATGTCATTTAATACACTAAAAAAGCCAAATTAGTATATACATATATATACACTCGCACTAAAAGCTTCTGTGTTTAACCATAGTTTACATTGAAGAATTTGCTAAGGACCATAAATCTATATCAATTATTGAAATTTAGTTGAATTGTGATATAAAATGAAAAGGTTGTAGCACAAAAGACTGGATAAACTTGGCCATCATCCATATAATTGAAAAAGAAAATGTAAAATTAAGTGAATTTTCAAATTATCTTATGTTAGTTATTAAATAGGAGATAGAACTATGAAAATAAGAGATCAAGAAGCAAATGTTATTACTCGTTCGCGGACCATGTGGCAAAACTATGCCATGTGCCTTGCCACGTGACAATCACAGAAGCAAAATCGAGTGTCGTATGCCGGACATAGAAGAGAACATTTTCTCATTTCTGCTTTAACTATAAATAGTGGATTTGATTTCATCTATCAGCTAAAATGAAGTTGACACACTTGCTTTTAGCTTAGTAAAACATTTCTTGATTAAAAACAGACATACTGAATGTAAATGCTTATTCAACATCGTATTCAATAGCCAGTGTTTTGTCTAGTGCAAATGCCATTTTGTTGTCCAATTATTTTATTGCTCCTGCAGACCTTTCGCTCTTAAGTTTTGCTAATAAAGATGCCATTTGGATTTATTTATTATTAGTTGCAGCAAAGTTGATTAACTTACTTTTAATTTATTAAAACGTTTCCTCAAAATAAATAGTAATATTGGATTGCACCAAATTATGACTTTTTTGAAGATCACCATTACAACCAATGTTCGGAATAAGGTCTAAGTGCTAACAATACCTTTTTCTTAAGCACAAGCATGTGTAAAGTGAAATTGATATGTAAAAAATTGATTTGAGGGTTATTACGAAAAAGGGAAAATGATAGTTATCTATTTAAGTGGAGGTATACTTATTCTTTTCGTGGAGGAAGTGGTGTGCGAGTGGTGAATGGAGTTTCTTTGTAAACTATTGCCTATTATTTCGCGAGGGGTAATTTTGGAAGGGAAAAGAAGCGAGACCTCTTTGGCTACGTTTGGTCATCTAGATTTTTAGCCGTGATAGGGCTTAATAGGATAGGGCATGAAATCTAGGGATTTTGCTATATCCTATCCATCGTTTGCAGAATCGCAATAATAAAGTCAGATATTTTCACATCTTGTTTTATCAAATGTCTGGTATGAACAGCATTGCTTCCAATATAATGTGCTATGCTAGCTTTTATTTCTAAATAATTAAGAATGTACAAGGCAATTCACACGTTCTAATCATATGGGAAAAAAAAAATCAAAAATAGAAAAACTACTTATATAAATGCAATCAAATATCGTCTAGGTTTATTAGGAAAATTACAAAAAAAAAAAAACCCCTAAATCAAATGTACGAATGCCAATTTAGTCCTAAACTTTTAAATTTAGCCAAAACTTTATAATAAAAAGGGTTACTACCGCGAAAAACCCAAAACTGGTACACATGTGACAAATTTACCCCAAACTATTTTTTTGACCATGAAAAAATCCCAAACTGGTACACCTGTGACAAATTTACCCCCAAACTATTTTTTGACCACCAAAAACCCAAACTGGTACATCTGTGACAAATTTACCCTAAACTAATTTTGTTTACTACAAAAACCCCCAAACTATTACACCTGTAACAAATTTACCCTTCGTTAAATTGGGTTAATACCACGAAAACCCCCAATTGATACACCTGTGACAAACAGATGGTAAAAATCATAAACTGGTATATCCTTGAACTGCCACGTGCCATCCAACTTGGCAATTTAACGTTAAATTTAACGAAAACTAACGGAGGGTAAATTTGTCACAAGTGTACCAGTTTGGGGTAAATTTGTCACAAGTATACCAATTTGAGGTTTTTTGTGGTCAAAAAAATAATTTGAGATAAATTTGTCACAGGTGTATCAGTTTGGGATTTTCCGTGGTATTAACCCTAATAAAAAATTTGGTTAATTTAGTCCTAACTTTTTTATGAATTGCCAGTGTAGTCCTTCCGATTAATATTGATTGACAATCGCTAACGTGGACACCGGTCGTCCTACGTGGCCTAGCTGGCATTAATGTGGATAATTTTTACTATTTATTTTATTTTTTCTTTTTTTCTTTTGTTCCTTTTCTTTTCTTTCTTTTTTTTTATTTTTTTCCTATTTCCCTCTGCCGATTTTTGGCCATAGGCGAGGACCGGCAAAGGCATCCTACAAGCAAGGGCCATCCTTTCCCAAATTGGGCAAGGCGTCGCGGCCCTCGCATGTTGCCGGTGACTTCCGTCGGCCATCGCCAAGACTTGGTAACCTATGGAGGAAAATAATGGAAAAAGGAAAAAGGAAAAAGGAAAGGAAAAAACTATTTTAAAAAATTGTAAAAGTAGTCCTCGACAGAGCTGGCCGGCGTCAGCAATGTAAGGTAAGACAACCGGCGCTGATTGGACCACCGTGTTAGTGATTTTCAGCCAAAATTGATCAGAAGAACTACATTGGCCAATCATCAAAAGATTTGGGATTAAATTGACCAAATTAAAAAGTTTAGAATTGAATTGACGTATGAAAAATAGGTTTAGGACTTTTTAACAACTATCCCTAGCTTTATTTGTCCTTTTCAGTATTGTGAATATAAGAAAATTGTTCAGTCGCCAATAATTTCAAAAATTTATGACATAATTTAGTGTTCGGTCACGAGTTTAATTTGTTTCTCTCCATTTTAATTGTTGCGCAAAACAAGCGATCGAATAATAAAATAGACAGAACAAGAAAATAAATTGGACACCGGATTTATGTGATTCGGTCATAGATTCATACGTCCACGGGAAGAGCAGTAACGAACTTTACTATAGATCAAGAGACATAATGAAGATTACAATCATAATCGAATAACTCAAACACTCTTAGTGTTTCCCAGCTCCAATTACATCTAACTCACGCAGTGTTTAGTCCCACAATTCATCACGAAATAATCTATCAATCTTACGAAGGAATTAATCGCAAATCTTACGATAAGATTTAATCTGCTTCAACACTTGAATTCTTGACGTAATTTCACGACAAAATCAATAAAGATAAACCCTCTCAAGGACTCAACGACCAGACCGCCCTTCAAGACGTTAAAGTCCAACTGGAGGAAACATATATATGAACTCCAAGTCCGATCGAATCACAAGGTCAAATCCATGTTGATTTTCCCATTCTGACCGTGGCTTTCACAAGAAGAAAGAATATTTGTATTAGGCACATATGAAAGAATCCAATAACAATTAAAAAATTTCCATATCTTTTAATTCTTCTTTTTCTTTCTCGAAAAGTAGACTTTCCTCTTCTTGTCCTTTTTCATGGTCAAAGTCCAACACATCTTTGGACCCCACCGAGTAATATCATAACAGGCTGCAACACGGAACAACTTCCGTTCTTGTTCGAGACTTGAATTATACCGAAAGCGAAATATGATTTCAAAAGTGAACGTCCACAATAATTCAACTTTATCTTGAGTCAGGTTTCGTCGAGCTCAAATTCAAGACATATTTTTAATATTAATATTACCCTGATAGAGATTTTCTTCGATTTCCATATTGCTAACTTTGCCCTAATAAATAAATAAAAACGTAAATGTATATGATTAATTATAAATTGGTAGCTTACGATCCAGGATCAATTTATAATGTTAAGATATGAAAGTCGAAGATCATACACTTTGGTCTCGTAGTCAATAAGATGAATCCAATTTATGCCCATTGATTGACTGTAACTGTCATCCATTGTGGGGAAAAAGCAAATCATTGACAGTCAACTTAATAAAAGGATTAATTCAATCACAATTCTCCCGATCTTGTGGACGTCTGAATACAGCACAGCGCGGACACAAGATGTTCTCGCTCAGCCACCGAACGATGCACTCATGATAAAATATATGCTTGCATGGCTCGAGCACAACTTATGCTTCACGCGAAATCTCGCATTTGCAAATCACGCACCCGTCATCGCCAAAATCCAAAATCTCGTAGAGCTTTGTCTTCTCAAGCTAGTCAATGGCCGCTTGACTCGCCGGAACCGCTTCAAAGACCTCGGAAACTTCCATCGACTCCCCGAGGGCCGCCTCCATCTTCCGTTGCTCCCTCCTATGGACAAAAATCTCCAAGACCATACGGATCGGTATCTTCCTCAAGTGCGAGTAGAGCTTGGTCCTCAGCAATCTCTCGGCTTCTGTAGCCACTCTTAGCATGAGGCGGTCTGCTGCGTGCCGTTCCATGGTAACCTGATGACGGGTTTCGCTGTCACCGAAGATAATGTGATAACTTCGGCGGAGCAATCTTTGTTTCATTTGATGTTTAAGGTTGCCTTGAAAGTTGAATCGATCAAGAGTGACGTAACAAACTCGGGTGAACTTATCAACGGTGTCGCCTCTTTGCACGAGTTCGTGCTCTTCAAGTAATGCATCCCCGTTTGCCCTCCGACGACATATCTGGGCATGGATGCGAATATGTGTGGCCATTGGTGAATGAAGTGGAAACTTAGAGATTTTCTTGGTTCTTGATGATGGAAGGGTTGTGGACTAAGAGGAGTTCCAGTGTTTGGGTTCTGTGGAATTTTGAAGGGTTTTACGAGGATGGACTTGAGTCTTACGTGCACAAGCTTACGTTACTTATAGCCTTACATCAATCGGTTATTTGTTGTTGTCGGAGGCCGAGTAGGATTCTCACTAATTCTTTTTTCCTATTAAAGAAGAATTTTTTAGAGTCGATGATCACATTTGGATTGGTTCTAACTACTTTCCTTTGTTCAAACTTCTTGATGTGTCGCTAATCGCTATCTTACTAGTACTAGGAGTCCGAGGACTCGTAGAATTATATCCTGCATTTCGAATCAGTCGAGATTGTCTTTAGCCCCCCAACAAATAAGGACCCTGTTGGTTATTTTGGCTTTAAATAAAAGATTTCTATTTTCATCCTCCTACCATAGAGAAATTTAATATATGGCGACCTGTGTGCATTTTTTTAACAAAATTTGTGACTTTGATTATTTTGTAAGTAGGGTGTCCTTCGGATTTTTTTCTTCTTGATTTCATCTTTTAGATACAGAAAAAAAAAAGAATTGATTTGTTTTAGCTTGCTTAAACAATTCTTAATTAAGAATGGTGTTTAATTACACCAACGGGAAATTGCTTATTCATGATCATTTCAATAAACAACATTTATCAAGTGTAAATGTTAGTATAACTTTTGTTTTTATATATTGCTCCATACTAGTTTTTATGTCATAAGTTATGATATTTAAGGTGCCGTTTGAATTTACTTATTTATGCTCAATTTTGTTATCTACCTATGTTAATGTTTGTTCAGAAAATTAATGCTCGATTATACCAAGTTATAGCTTTATTTAGATATCTCTATTATAAACAATGACATGAATGTGTAAATTATGCTCAACAAAACTCTAATTGATATCATTTTCACTACTGGTGAAAATATCTCGGAGTAGTCGGTCCCTTCTTTTTTAGGAAAACCTTTTACCACAAGTTTCAACTTGTATCTGATGCTATCATCTGCTTCATTTTTATCATGTATACCTACTTGTTTAACAAGGACTTTTTACTAGACTCGGTCAACTCTCAAGTTTTGTTATGAAATAACGAGCTCATCTCGTCTTTCATAGCACGCTCACACTCCTTGTGAGATGTGTCTTTCTTTGCCTCATCATAAGTCTCCAACTCTCCCAAATTTGTATATACGACATGGCTTAGAACAGTATTTGCTGATGGATCAGAAATTACCTTTGGCTTTCTCACAAGTGTAGAGCTCCTTAAAATAGGTATTTCAAGGGTCGTTAGTTTGTTTTGGAACACCACGTTCTTCTTGAATTACCTGCTCATTAATAATAGGTTCATCTCGAACTTCCCATTCAGATACACTCTGATTTGCTGGAACCATCTTCACGGGCATTGTGTCCAATTCAACATATTCTGGTTCTACTGCCTTCTCATACTCAGTTTGGATCCTTGCGCATCTTATCTTCATGGAATAATACATTGCGACTGAGAATGACTTTGGTATTCTCGTAATTCCAAAGCCTATAGCCATACTCATCGCCACCATACCCGATAAAGACAGACTTTTTGGACTTAGCATCAAGCTTTTTCCAATCCTTTTATCTAGCGCACTAGATGGACTCCTATTGATCAGATAAACAACTGCATCAACTGTAGCAGGCCACAAGTGTAGCAAGAAACCTACATGTAGCCTCATGCATCTCCCAAGCTCTAAAATGGTCATGTTCATCCTCTTGGCTACATCGTTCTCTTGAGGAGTTCTAGGAACAGTCTTCAACCCTTGTATGCCTTCCCGACTCAAGTATTATACAAATTTCTCACTCGTGTATTCACCACCATTATCAAATTTCAAAACTGTAATATGATAACTTGTCTCTCTTTCTACCATGGTCTTCCATATTTTGAACATCCCGAATACTTATGATTTTTCTCTACGAGCATAGACTCAAGTCTTCCTTGTCGCATCATCAATGAAAGTGACAAAATATCTCTTACCACCATAAGCCAATTTTTGAGGCAGTCCTCACACATCAGTGTGAACCAACCCTATCTTTCGACCTTTATTCTGTCGTCCATTCAGTTGAAAACTAATCGCTTTTGATTTTCCATAAATGTAACCGTCACAAAAATCCAACTCAACTTTCGGCAAACCTGGAGAACCTTTTGAATGTAACTACTTTATACCTTTTTCACCAAGATGTCCCAAATGATAATGTCAAAGAGTAGACAAATTACCTATAGCTACATCTAATCAACTTTTATCATCTCTTGAATGTAGGGATGTCAAGAATCAACTAGTCAAGAATTTGATGGTTGGTTATTTCCCAACAAACACAAACAAATAATTATTTTCAGCAAACATAAACGAAGAACCCTAAATTTTGCCCCAAATCAGACTTCAGCAACAAAGAGAGGGGGAAACGAAGGGCACCATGTCATATTTTTCCCAGTTAAACCAGGATCGTTTCTCTTTCACTTAAAATGCATGGTTGCCACGTCAGCTCCATTTGTCCACCGTTATCCTTATCAGCCACCACATAAGATTTTTAACGGTGCTCATTCACAAAACCTTAACAGAAGATAAATGTGTCACACGGATAAAAATTTAGAGTTTTTTATGTCACAAAAAAAAAAAAAAATGGGATAAATGTATCGCAGTGAGTATAGTGTGGGATTTGTGGTGGTATTAACCATATTATTATTCATTACATGTATTTAAGAAATCGGAACCTGTTTCCTACCCCCCAAAAAAATCATTCTAAAATCATGTATTGCATTTCACATTTCAGCATATCAGTGATATCGTCAGGTATAAAGCTAAGTTTAGAGACATTTCGGTCATTAATTTAAACTTGGAAGGGCATATCAGTCTTGACGGTACGGTTATTTGAGTAATGAGAATTAGCCCAAGATAGTCCAGGCCGGGCCCAACCTTGACAGACCACGGGCCAGGGCATGGCCCAACCAGGCCCAGCCACCGCGTAGCCATGGCTCAATCACGACAAGGCCTTGGCCAAATCCAGATCCAGCCATCTTTTTCTCCGCTCTGCCTTTTTTTGTTAAGTCGCATGATGAATAAGGAAGATGATTTTTGAGACAAACTTTGTCCATCTACTCTTTCCTACTTAGTGCACATTCAATCTCCATAAAGTTTGGGAAGATGATATTTGAAAAAGGGAAGTGATCATTGCATTTTTAGGGATTATTTCCATGCATTATTCCAATCATAGAAACCATATGAAAGATCTTAAAAATGCAAAAATGGCATGTCATTGCATTCCATATTTATGCATCACCTATAGTTCGGAATTATGTGTAACATAATTGCCCATTTTGCATGCACTTACTTAGGAAATCATAAAAGATTCGGATTTATGGATAATATATGTCCCTATTTAGAAAATTATTTTTCGAGTATGTGATTCATGCGTCATATTGGATAAGAAATATCGAGATTTAGGGCATTGCATCCTAGACATTTTAGGATATTTTCTTGAATTACATATGCATTACATTGTTTGAATATGTCAAAAAAAAAATTGAGCCCTCGATTTTAGGGGTGTGCGCTGGTCCTGGTCCAATTAGGAACCGGACCAGACCGGAAGCGGACCAAATCGAACCGATCGGTTCTAGGTGGTTCTCGGGAGGACTGGTCCGATTCCCAATTCCACATAAGGAACCACCGACCAAGATTTCTTTATTTATTACTTTCTTATTCTGAAACAACCTCTAATTAGTAAAAAAAAAAATTAATGTTGGGAAACTCCCACTTCAAGGGAATAGAAGAAACCAAAATCATCGGTTTCGGGGCCAACTTGGAACAAGTCCGGTCCGGTACTTGGTGCACTCGTTCTCGGTTCCACAAACTGGCAATCGACCATGTCAGATCCGGTTTCATAATCTAGGGTGGGAACTGATCACCCCTCCTCGATTTGTTGTGATAAATGCATGGACATGTTAATACATGCTAGGAACTAAAATCACCCAAAACCACATGAAAAGCTTTCATAAAGAAAATAAGTGCTGATCACCGGGTGTTAGAGTAAGGTGACCTCCCATGTCTTATTTGGCTCCTGGCGAGTCTAAAATAGGTTAGTGAAACTCTAGAGTAACATCTATTCCATCAAAAGAAAGCGAGAAATTAAGTGTTGATTGGTAAGGTTTTGGAGAGCTCGTGCAATGCGTAAGCGCCTCCTCGGAAGAGGTTTGATAATGCCCACCTCACAAGGGCTGCGACAAAGATCAATTCTCGTCTTTTCGATATTCCAGAATTTTTCACAATAATCACACAGCAGGATGAGTAAACCTGCCTTTAAGATCAGTGCAAAATCAACCTAAGAGACCCAGTCATCTAGGCCCCAGTGTACATTCAAGCGAGTACCGAGCTTATCTCTAATCAGCCCCTTAATCTGATGAAGGATTTAAGCGGAGCTAGAGCTACTAGCCGCGGAGGAATTGTGAAGACAACTAAGACTGGCAATACAATAAGAGAGCTTGAACAACAAATGAGGGAATGCTTTGCCCTTGAAAACGAAACAAGCCTAGGTGACTGACCCAATCTCCAGGAACTCTGTCAATACGATGAAGCAGCAAAAATGTCCTTTCAAACTTGTGGAGAAAGACGGCAATCGAGAAACAGATGGTTCCTGTCTTCAGTGTCGAAGTTACACAACCGGCAAGGAGGTGAAACCTGAATGTTCCACTTCAACAATCCATCTCTTTTGGCCAGTCGATTATGCACAACCAACCATGCAATAGGCAACACTTTTGCTCTAAAAATTAACTTCTGGTCAGAAGTTGATTTTTCTACTTTTGAAAAAAAAAGAAAAGTAAATTACTTCTTCAAGTAGCTCCAAAACTACTTCTGGAGTAAAAAAATATTTCATAAATAGAAAAATAAAGTTACGTGACCAAACGAATTTCTGTTTCAGAAATTAAGTTACCAAACGGATTTCTGCTCCAGAAATGTTGTCATTGCGCTCCATAGCACTTTTGAACTTCTCCTTATTCAAAAGTTCTTGGGAAAATTACCATTAAAAGTCATAAACCTATTGATGGGTGCCAATTCAATCCAAAATATTTCAATGGCTCGCGCTATTTTCACTCATTTATTGGCTTCTAATACCCCTTACTATATTGAATTGACTACATTATCCATAGTGGGTCACACTCTTGATTTAATTTAATTTTTTACTTTTTTTTTCTTCTTTTGCTTTTGTTTCAATTGCTAGAGACGGAACTAGACATGCTCTTCTCAAACAACAATTATTAAGGTTAAATTTGGGGTACACTCTAGATTTAAGCCCAATGCTCGCCTTCTTTTTTGGTCTTTTGGTTTTCTTTCTCCATTTGGAACAAAATTGGTATACCTCTTTTCCAAAAAATAGTTTATTTGGTAGATAGCTAACTAATTATTGTGTTTCTAACAAAAAAAACTAATTGTTTTTTTTTAATAAGTTGTATATTTCTTCTTCTTCTTCTTTTGTAGAAATGTGTTCACTAGAAATCCTAAAATTTGTCACGAAAGTGCAATTGAGTCTTAAAATTTATAAAAAATGCAATCAAGTTCTAAAACATATCAAATTGGTGCAATCGAATCCTTCTGTTAACTCCATCCAATTTGGCGAACAAAAAATGCTAATGTGATTTTTTCTAATATTTCTCTCTCCTACGTGGCAATGATGTGGCTAAAACGTCGTCGTTTTGGTCCAAATCTGATTTTTAATATAATTTTATTTAAATTCATTTAAAAATAAGCTAAAATTAAAATAAATAAAAAACTAGAACCAGCGGCGAGGGATGTCGCCGCCCCACCACCGTCGAGAAGGGCCAGCACTGGTGGGGAAGTGGTCAGCGAGGGTCGCCAGCCCTTGATCGGGGCTCGGCGACCCCCGGCGACCACTTTCCGGCCGTGGTGGGGTAGCAGCGACGAGAGCTGCAAAGCCCTCACTGCAGATTCTGGTTTTGGTTTTTTTATTATTTTAATTTTAGCTTATTTTTCAAATTGATTTAGATAAAAATCATGTTAAAAATCAGATTTGGACCAAAACGACGTTGTTTTAGCCATGTCATTGCTATGTAGAGAGAGAACTATTAAAAAAAGCCACATCAGCATTTTTCGTTAGCCAAATTGGACGAAGTTAACAGAAAGACTCGATTGCACCAATTTGATAAATTTTATGACTCGATTGCATTTTTTACAAGTTTTAGGACTCAATTACACTTTCGTAACAAGTTATAGGACTTCTAGTGAACATATCCATTTATTGTACTAGGAAACTATTTTTCATATTAATCCATTTAGGTTCCATGCAATTTAGTTGATCATACCCAACCCAATTTAGGATCAACCCAAATCCATCCAAATCACTCGCTTTTTTTAACTAGCAAATTAAGCATTTAGCAAATTTAAAATATATTAAAATTAATTTTTAAAAAAAATGCAATCATGACTTCCTCTCGACCAATATTCAACCCGTCCCTCTTAAAATGAGTTAATAAATGGATTTATGACTCATATTGCCACCTCTAATTCTACGTAATTGTTACTCACAAGATAGTTGCCGTAAAGGGGACATATATCTTCCACGAGGTCAAGAGTTTAATTTACGTGTTTAACAAACTTCTAAATGGTTCGTGCTTCGTTGTATAATTATGGCGTATCTCATGTCGAGAGACTTTCTGGTGAACAGCGTATTGAAGAGACTGCAGTGCCAACGAGGGGCCTGCCTATCTCGGACCTTTGAGGCGTAGATGGTGCGGCATTGCTATGACTCGGACCAAACATCTCCACTTTTCAAATGAACAAAAAAAAAAAAGCCAACTTTTGCTCGTGAGATAAAAATATCCGCAACTTAACTTTTCCATCCAGTCAAGTTAATTTGACGGTCAGTCAACCTCCCGTTCAACTTCTCAGTTTCAAAATCGGCATGATTTAGTACATGTTGCCGCTTTAATTTTCTCTCCGATAACACGTCATTCGTACACGTCCTCATCATTTGCTGCGTCAATAGCCACGTAAGCTCACTCGAACGGGAAAATAACAAATTACTGAGTGGGCATTATTATGCTACCAATAAGACTGATTTCTTATACTTTTTGAAGGGTAGAAGTATCTTTACGACCCTCCGAATATAAGTCCGACAAAATTTTGGAGCATTTGGTCATCCTTAGGGGGGGTGATGCGTGAGTTAGATGAAAGTGAATGAGGCCAAACAGGCCGAGAAGAGAAGAGTGACCGGTGAAGGCCATGGTGCTCTTGCATCCCACGTTTCAACCTACCACCAACGCCACTTCCCATCATGCACCCTCCTAACTTACCTCCCCTACTTCAATTCGGAGATTTTAGCTCCTTACACTTTCCTTTTCAACGGCGATACCGCGGAAAATACCAAATTTTCTGTCTAAACAGTAATTCGTTACAAAAGAATGTTTTTTTTTTTGTCGGAATCTAATTATTCGTCGTAAAAGTAATGATAGTAGCATGTACCATCTTATAAGTCATGAATTAGGGTCATCGAGGTTTCTCTTGAAGAATATCGGATGACCCTCAGTGTGCTCAAGCAAAGGGCTGTTAGATAAATTAGTAGTTTGAGGACGGAATTGTATAAATAAATAAAGTTCGAAGACCAAATTGAATGAAAAGATGACAAGTATGTAACTTTAGTAGCCACGCAAGCAAAAATTTATCAAATTTTTAGCCGAAGGACCACATAAAGTAGAAGTTAAAAAGTTCAGGGACGTCATTAAAGAATGAGCCAAATTTTAAGGACTCCCGGTGTCGCTACCCCTATCTTTATTATCGTGACAGGTCGGGATTGTCTATAGTTATTTTCATAAAATGCAAGGATAGTTCAAATCACCAAAATTGAAGTTCAAAATTATATCGGAAGTTCACAAATAAGTTCTCTTCTTTTCTGAAAGCTCTCACTATATATGAATAGCTTCTTGCCAAATACAATCCACCATTAATGATATTGATTGGAGCTTGTGAGACATAGTGAGGTCGGATCTCACATATCATCTTATTGTGTGTTTGTTTCACGGAAAATCAAAGATCTGGAAAATATTTTTCAAAAAATAAACGCTTGTATCTTTTAGAAAAATTAGTCAACGAAAAATATTTTCATTATCGATAACACTTTATGCCTAACTATTTTCACGGTGATGAAAATATTTTGCATTCATTCATTTTTATGAGTGATGCAAGAGTTTAATTTTTGGAAAATATTTTTTAAATCTTTGATTTTCCGTGAAATAAACACACCATTAATCTTATTCGATCCTGGACTACGCTCGAATTGGAGAGACATTGATCTTTTACCCTTTTTTGGATTTGAATTTTTTCTGTTTGTTTGGTAAATTGGATTTGAAATTTAATATCTAGTTAAATGGAATTATCCAAACCGTTTCTAAAAACATATAGATATCGACTCGTAAGCAAGCCAAAATATACGTGAAAAAATATACGTGAGCCGTCAGATCACGTGGACGCGCCGAGGATTCGTTGAAATCAACGGACTATGGAAAAACTAAGAAACACAAGACCGTAGAGTAACATCGCCCGTTCCGAACGCGCGCGAGCTCGATCAGAGCGAGTCACGTGAGGCGGAGGCGCCCGCGATTCAGATGGGGTCGGCAAATGTGATCCGTTAGATCATTGATCTCCCGATAAAATTTGTTGAATCTGACGTTCCACATGCATCGGGGTCAAAGGGTGGTGGATGGGTATGGCAAGATCCGAACCGACGCACGTGGACCCGTATCTACCCTCCGCCCCTCTCCTCTCCCTCTCGCTCTCGCTCCCTCCATTAATAAAGCCCCCAAGCTCACTACTTCCCACACCACGTCCTCTCGCTCTCGCTCTCGCTCTCGCTCAAAATTCGCGTCCTCGCGCTCCTCCGTCGACATTGCAAGACCTCACCGAATCAGTAGCTAGCAAACGATGACGCCGCCCCCTTCCGCCGCCGTCAGCGAGGTGCAGGTCGAGTCCGTGAAGTTCCCGCCGTCCGTCAAACCGCCTGGCTCCTCCAAGACCTTCTTCCTCGGCGGCGCAGGTGCTCCATGAGATTTCTGGTTTTGCCCGTCGTTGTTGTTTCTATATCTCGTTCTGAAAGGGAAAAGAAAATCATATTTTTGTTTGGTTGGGGGGATGGGGCAGGAGTGAGAGGTCTGGAGATCCAGGGGAAGTTCATCAAGTTCACGGCGATCGGCGTCTACTTGGAGGACGCGGCGCTGCCGTCGCTCGCCGCCAAGTGGAGCGGCAAGAGCGCGGAGGAACTGGCCCACTCCGTCGAGTTCTTCAGAGACATCGTCACAGGTCAGTGTCCCCACTCACCGGCGCGGTGCGATCGAGCTTAACTATTGCCTGCAATCATCTGCAAAGCTCTTGACTTTTCAAAATTTCCGACGATGGTCTTTTCTATTGTGCCGATTCGATGATGATGCGCCGGCGGAGCAAATTCTGATCTACCCGTCCATCGCACTCGTGGGTCCCACAAGTAGGTTTTTTTCTAAGGCATAGAAGTTATGATTTTCCTACCCGGTTCTCGTGCAGACCTAATGCGAGTTGACTTGTCGCCTTTGGTTCCACCTCATATGACGTCAGCTTTTTTCTCTTTTTTTTTTCTTTTTTGAAATTTTCAAAAAGGTGTCAACGGGGTGGTGGAATCGAGTTTGGTTCGAGTCGAATATGATCCGATTCATATTAACTTATTTAATTCGTTTTGACTCATTTTTATGCAGTACAAATCTAATACATATACCAACTCATATCATACGCGACTCATATTACTAAACAAAATTTCATATTTAATTTAATTTAGCAAAACTTGTGAATTATTAAAAAAATTATAGTACTAAATATTTAAAGAAACAAAAATAAAAATAAAGTAATAAAAAATCTGAGTTTTTTTTTCTCTTGTTTTTATTTTTTCCTTTTCATTTATTTATTTCTTTTTCTTTTTGTTTCAAAGTGCCACACAAGGGCCGCTCGACCCTCGCCGACCACAAGCGATGGGCCGGCCCTCGTCCAGATCTGGTGAGGGTTTCACAGCCCTCGTCTGTGACCGGCGAGGGTCTGCCGACGACCATTGTCGGACTCGTCAAGGAAAAAAAAATAAAAAGAAAGAAAGAAAAAAGAAAAATAAAGAATAAAAATAAGAATAAAAAAATCAAAAAATATTTTTATGACTCACTTAAAATAGTTAACCCATCTATGACCCATTCAAAATCCATTGACCTAAGCTTTTAAATGTGGGTTAGAATATAAGTTATTGACCTATTTTGCCACCCCTATCAAGAGATAATCAATCCCCAATTACAATCTGTTAATTAATATAGAAAATCTGAAGAACAATATATAGCTACCGTTGAACTGTCTACCGTGTATGGAACTTTGAAAACAACATATGAATATATGAACCATTTCTCTTTTACCTTTAATCTATTAAATTAAAACCAATAGTAAAGAAACTTAATGATCGCACAAACTGATGTGATATAATTGTAGCCTAATAAGCCAGTTGTTTAAGCGGGTGCATGACCGGACTCGACCTGTTAATACCGGCTCGATTTGGTTCTCGGTCTAGACTGAACTGGACCTTAAACTGGATCTCGGTCCCAAGGATCGGTTGCCCGTCTTACCCTGTTTTTAAGATGCTGGTCTAGACTGTGCTAGACCATCTGTATGTGATTGATGCACCGGCATGCACTGATGGATGGTTTGATTGTCCATGATTCCGTGCAAGAAAGCTTTGTCGGCCTTATAATTGTCATGTAAACCTTGCTGGGGATACAAGGCGTAGGGGGAGCTTCTCTTCTTTCATCTGTCATTCTTGTGTCGTGCAGGGGACATTTCGATCTAGTCCTCCCTCCATCCAACCTATTGCAAGATGGATATCTAACTCTTTGGTTCCCCTTCTGTTCTGCAATGTTCGCTTTGGTTTCATTAAGCTTATTTCGATTTTAATTTTTGTTACTTTGATTTTAGTTCCGTAGTTCCCTGACCTGAATTTTTAATTTATTCAACGTGTTCCCTAAAGTTTAGCCCAACGCGTAATGGCGTCTCTGAGATTTTAATTTGTTCATTGTGGTCCCTGGCCTTTTGGTATATATTCGATTTAATCTCTGGACTATATGAAAATGTTCAGTGTTTGTTCCTAAACTCGAAATAATTGAAGAATAACATTGAACATTTACATAGACGTACCAAAAGTCCATGTAATACATTGAACAAAATAAAATTCCAGTGACTACATTTTACATTTGGTCAAAGTTCAGAGGCCATTTGTGTCGCTATCCCTTCCTCAATGCGAGACGAAGAAGGAACAAACTAACTGTTCCGTGTGGGAAACAGAGGGGAGTTGTTCATACTGTATTTTAAGTTGCAGATTAGAATTAGTTCCAGTTTCACCATTCAATAATGCTAGATAAGTTGACGTTTGACACTGAATTCGCTCTCAGACTCGCTAACTGATTCAGTGATTCATTATGAAGCGGACTACGATTGTCTTCCTCTTTACATAGCTTACACTTAGGAAGCAGTTTTTGGCTCTGTTTTCGTAGTCATTTGTTTAAGTTTGGATCGGGATGATTGATCGGTGTGGCAAATTCACACAGGTCCGTTCGAGAAGTTCTCTCGCGTGACCATGATATTGCCATTGACGGGAGCTCAGTACGCGGAGAAGGTCACCGAGAACTGCGTCAAGTACTGGCAATCCATCGGAACTTACACCGATGCCGAAGCTGCTGCGGTTGAGAAATTCTGTGAGGCTTTCAAGGACAAATCCTTCCCACCCGGAGCCTCGATCCTATTCACGCAATTGCCAATCGGGTCGCTGACGGTTAGTGAGGATGCTGAACTCCGACCAAGTTTTACGAATACGAAAATCTGAGTGCATCAACTGTTTGCTTAGTAGTGGCTCAGCTGTCCTCTCTTTGATCGTTACCAAATCTAAAGCAAGTAGCAACTTTGAGCCACAATGTAACTTTATATATCATTTCCTTTTCCTCCTCTGGGTTACAGATTGCCTTCTCCGAAGACGGATCCATACCCGAAGCCTCGAACACGGTGATAGAGAACAAACAGCTCTCAGAGGCGGTATTGGAGTCCATGATTGGCAAGCACGGCGTATCTCCTCAAGCTAAGACGAGCCTAGCCTCGAGGATTCATGAACTCCTGAGGGACTGCGAGAAGAAGGCAGATGAAGTCGACAAGAATGTGGCCCCGAAGGCGGCCGAAGTCAGCGTGACATAGAATGGCGGAGCAGAAGGAGGCGGAAACAAGCTGGGTTTGGTGAACGAGGAAGAGGAATCAAGTGGCAGAACAGTGGCTTCTGTCGTTGTATAAGGTGGGAAATGAAGCAGTAGTTTCAATAAGGGAAAATGACACTAGTAACCTATATAATGTGAACTTTCAGTAACATATATAATGGTGAAATCTCATTTTTGGATCTTTAGTTCATTCAATGTGGTGTGAAATTTCATTCTTGACTGCGGTACTTGAACTATTCCTAGATATTCGTTATTGCATTTTTGTTTGATCAGAAGTCACAAGTCCTTAAAAGTTTTGTTGAACATGCAATCCAGTCCTGAGTTATTGCGAAGCATGCAATTTAATCCGTAAATTTTCGATATGTTCAATCTAATTCCTCTACATTCCATGATAAAATTAAATCAATCAGTATGTCTTATTCACAAGTTTTCATACTATTGACAAAACTTTAGAATACTTTTTATTCCAATATATTTCTACAAAAAAATATATATTTAAGCTTTTGTTATGTTTTTCTGTCTTATAAATATTATGACGGTTAGTATTTTTTAGCTTATAATCTCTATAATAGTAAAATAAAACCTCATTCAGAGTTATATTGGGTTGATATTTTCTGATGTTTTAATTCTAAGTATTTTCATAAGGATATCTATAAAAAATACTAATTTATCGATAAAAACTTGTGCTTATATTGATCTACATCTTGTCTGTGCTTCTATTTATTATTTAAGGTAAATCTTTGTGTTTTATTTCTGCAAAAACCTTTTATTTTGGATCATTAATTGTAGAGCTTGAAAACATAAGACTTAACTAATTTTAATTGCGAAAACACGAAATAAAGGAGTTTGAAATTTTTCATAACAAAAATGAACGAGACTTAGATTAATGTAAATAAGAGAATCTTTAGATGAATTAATATTGTTTGTAGATATCCTAGAAAACACCTAGACGTAAACTAGCAGGAAATATCAACTCGATAAATTCTAAATTAGGTTATTTATAAATTATAAGCTAAAATATAGTTAAATGGAATAGTCAGGATGTTTAAAAAGCCAAAATGGTAAAAAGATACTAAAACATAGCATATTTTTGTGGACTTAGGAAATGAAATGAAATGAAAAGTCATTCTAAAATATGGGGAATAATGTAATTATTAAAAAGTGTGAATAGTACCAAAGGACTTATTTAATTCTTTTATCAAAAATTAAGAGACTAGATTGAACAAATTAAAATTTTAGAGACTAAATTGCACGTTTGGGAATAGTTTATGAGCTAGATTGCACATTTCGCAATAATTTTGAGATTTGCAATGACTTATCTCACTTGTTTGATCAAACAAAAGGTTGACATTGAACAAATCAAAATTCCAATAATGGCGTTACACATTGAGTCAGTGTTTAGGGATTATTAGTTTCATTTTTTCTACAAATAAAAGCAGTGTGTTTAAGGCGCTTTATAAGGTGACTTCTCCTAGTGATGCTATAAGATCTGAACGTTAGTGCTCAAACATGTTACATCCTTGAAAGAATCTGCTAAGGTGGTCCAAATGTAGGTAGCTTTATTGACAAGCCATATTGAACTGACCTGAACACAGAAAAATTGTCCTACTCATTTGACTAAATGGATCATCAATTTCCATCTACTTTTGTGGATCTTATAGTCATCTGTGTTAGGAGGAAGTATCGATCTGGAGCGAGTCTTGCATGTATTTGGCGTCCAAGAGTTTAACATATTTGAATCATAGGATCGGTAGATATGGTGGTGAATCATCTGAATGTGTACTGATAAATTCAAGTCATGATATGGGGTCGTTGTGTTTGCTTAGGAATATCTTCTAGTGCCAAAGTTTAAAGAGACGGTAAGAATTTACCGGTCCTTTTGCGAAAGCATCGGTGAGATATAATAAAATTTAGAGTCAAATAATCTCGTTGAACATCAAATATAGGCTGTTCCTTCACATGTTAATTTGCAGCATATCACACCGCATAGAATTCTAATTTTATAGACCGGTTCGGGTTCTCTAATTTTACTTGTTAAGAGAGATATCGCTTGATAACCAAGAGCCTTCACTGCTAGAACAGAGAGTACTCTGCAGCAAATGGGAATTGATAGAGATGTCTTGACATAGTCATGTTTCCTCTTTGTGCATGAACATATCAAATCAAGAGGATTAAGCTATTCACAGTTACCAAGCACATAAGTTTACCTATATCATCACCAACTTCTGCGCAGAAGTGAGCTCCCTCTATGGAGGAGATAACAGCACCAAAGCAGAATGAAAAGAAAAAAAAAAATCTGCCACGATATTTCATCGCAAAGAAGTAATCCTCCATACGACCCGTGCAGCCGGGGAAAAATCAACTGCGTGCACCAGATTACAACATCATCAGCGGCGAAAAATGAAATGACGGAACTCGAAAGAAAGGAGGGGGGGATTTACATTTCTGCAACGAAGAGTGGGGAAAGAGACAGAAATCCTAAAATCTTAGGAAGTGAATAGAGGATCGACTCTCTTCGGCGACCAACAGTTATAGGGCAAACGCGCTTGAGAGTTGCCATTGAGCAACGGAAGGATAGGTTCCAACAGAGCATTGGAGCACAGTGTCGTCAACAGCTAATAGACATGATTGTGGAGAAACTCCGGAGGTATCGAGGGAGGGCAATACTTCTTCGCCACGTATTTGTACTGAAAACAGAAACCAACATATAAGTTGAAAAAGCATACTAATGCTTTCATTTAGCATGACAACATTAAAAGTTCACATTTTCAGAACAAAGAGATAACAAGAAAGTCTTGCTCGTTTACCTTATGCTGGCTGTACTTCTCCCTGATTGCCGGTAAGGTCGAACCATGGCTGTTAAAACACAGCCGATGCAGATCCCTGACACAGTTTCCCAGATCGGAAGGCCGGTAGAGAGTGTAATGCTGCAATGTTGGGTCCTGCACAATATCGCATAAGTAACCTGAGCTAACTTCGTACACGGGGTTCATAAGAGATGAAAAGATAATGTCGGACAGATTTCCTGCTGATTGTTAGTTCACTCCAGATAAATGAAGGGAAGTTATTCAAATAGTTAGGGTCATACCCATGGTCTCTTCGAAGGGGTGATTACGAATTTGGCCAGAAATATTGCTGATGCAGCTACAAGAGAAGGAGCATAACAAAGCATATTGTACTCTAGTAGAGAGAGTTCTGCAATATAGTTGGCCATGCACTCCAACTGCAAAGATGGAACCTGGAAATGGAAAATAGCAGAGCCAGAAATACCGAGTCTCATTAGCATTAAGATCACACATTCCTAATACTAACCAGCAAGATCCTATAGTGTAGATTTTTTGGTTCATAGGAATAATATTGTTCCTAGAAACTTTCAGAAGTTAAAAAATAACAAAATTTGTAAGCGCAATTGCAGAAGCAAATGTATTGCACAACAGTGAATACAGTTAAATGACATGAGATTAAGTTGATGTAGAAAGCTGAAGATGGATACCTCATTCGCCCCTTGAGCCGCATGAACAAATCGTCTACATCGCATTGCCGAATAAACAATCACCACCTCATGAAGCAATGAAAAAGAAAACTATGGCAAGTATAATTAGCACAAACATACCTTAAAAAGCACTTGACAGTGGGAGCGGTCAATTCAAACTTCAAGTAATTCAACACAGAAGATTCCATTTGCAATACCTACATAAACATTAAGGTCCACTGCATTAATAAAAGTCATAAGAATAGAAACCGGGAAAATCCTATCAAGCGCCTAGTGAGCGAAAATGTTAGATGCAAACCTCCTCCTTGAAGTACGTATTGTCGGTAATGTAGCAGAACTCTTCTACCTGAGGTGCACAGATCTCCTCGTACTTTCTGTACATGATAAGAATGTGTACTTAATATTTTGGCTCTACAAGAAGATCCTCGGGAACACTCGGAAAAGATAAATGCTTGGAATGCAAAAATATGTTTCTTACGCGGCAATCATCATGCAAGCAACACCAAGCAACTGTAGACGTTGTCTATTCATCACATTTCCTGAAAGATACCGGTCTATGTAGTTAACAGTCAGGTACAGTGTATCAGGTACGAGCCTGTATTCTTCAGCCACCTGCAATACAACCTGGAACGTCAGCCTCCAAACATCACAACTAGGAACATACTCTCAGCCAGGATAAATTAAATGCCACGATTACCTCCACAAGCCAATCAATTAGTATGGCACGCATGCTGGCAGTTATATCCTTTTGTACTCTATCCATAAAATCAATGGAAGGCCTCTTCTTTGCCTGCAAAATTTGCAAAATGAATGAATATTATGATAGAGAATCCTAAAATGCCATTGATTTTTGTATATAACCTCAAAAACTTTTGTATGCACAGCCAACTTGGAGAAAAATGAAATCCAAAGTCAACAGGATTCTGTCTAGCCATAGGCCCATGCATAATAAGGTTTGGTATCTGTCAGTTACCTATTTATTTCCATACATTGATTTAGTATGTTATATAGCCTGTGGAAACAAACTTCTGTTTCTGAATTTCCATGTTAATGAAATGATGTATCAAATAGTCATCATAACCCATCTGTTTACATCGGAAACATTCGAAAAGTATGGAAAGACAAAATCAGATTCCATTGTTTCAAACAAAAATGATCTAGCATGCCCCATCCCATTAATTTGTCCCATTATTCGTCAGCAGCATTAGGATTGCCAAGAACCTCAACACTCAACTTAGTGCAAACTGTATGACGAGATCATCTAGCTTTAAAAGGTAGCATAACTCTAACTTGGCAAGCACAGCCTCTCAGCCTTGCGAAGAATTTGTTCTTGAGGGGTGAAAAAGAGTTACTAATGCCCTAGGCCACTCTGTCTCTCTAAATTGGACTCTATACCAACTTGACTTGAGCTGAACTAACAGCACAGGCTTTTCTTCCCTGATTATGCACCCTATTATTCAAACCATAGTTTCGACATGAGGAAGTGAAACTCATAGAAGGCAAATAGAATAATATAGAAAAAAAATGCTGGACCTCAGATGCACGTAAGTGCTGGTAAATGTCACAAGCAATGGTTGCACAGAGTTGTGGATCCGAGTACTTGTTATCAACATTGACAATCTTCTCATCCGTTTCCATCTCCATGAGAGCATCTCTCTCGCAAATATTAACCACTGGCCAATCACGAGTAGCCAATGAATTAATGTCAATCTGACTTGTAAGACAGTATGAACCATAGAACAACACATGAAAAGCACACTAAATTTTACCTGCTTTTGCTGCACTATCTGAGATATAAAGATTGCTAAATGTCTTCCTGTCAATAGAATCAACCGCCGGAACATCATCATTGTCGATGTACTCAACTTCAGGACTCTTGAAAGACTCGCAGGTGGACATGCTCTCATCCAGTGAAACCGATTGTACATCTGATCTACTGGGTGAAACAACCATGCTGCATGGTATGGGGTCGACAGCTATCTCTATTCTTGGAATGAAAGGATTAACACTAGGAAGAACTCCACTCGGTTTCATGCTAGCATATCTTGGTAAAGTACTTCCTGAGAGGCCCATGTTTGAGCTGGAAGTAGAAGATCCCTTCCTCGCCTTTGCCAGTTTTGTTGCATTAGCCACCTTCAAAAATCAAAATTCAGCTCATCTTTTCCATAAAGAATTTAAACAGGATGTTGGACCAGATTCAACAGACATAACTATGGTCAAACGCCGAATACAATCAAATGAGACTGCAATTGCATAAGACTTCCTACAGTTCCTAGGCATTCAGGCAATCCTGGGAATTTCTCGAAAAACGTACAAGGAATCCCTGTAAATTGTGCCCACATTTTGAAACATCAATCAACATCTGAAATGGGATAACACAAGAACATTGTATGCAACTACTGGAGAATTACTAAACCAAACCACTTTAGAAGATCTATTAAGTTAGATTGTTAAGCATGACTTCTTATGAGCAGAACTGAAATAGCTACTGCACCGGTCTATCAGAGAATCAACTGGACCATTAGTGCAAATGTTGGTTCTCAGAAAATGGAATTATGATCATTTACGTTCTTGAGATGGAACCTAAAGCTTCAAGAAACTTAATCTTGCAAAGTTTTCCATACGATTTCGAACATTGCTCTTAGCTGCGTGATACACCAACCCTAGACACCCGACCATCGATCATCCAAGAAAATTGAACGAGAAAAAACGCATCGCAAAGAGACCCTTATGAGATATATATATATTTGTCAAAAAGAGTGAGGTTCGTCAAGAACAGAAATCCTAATTCTGCACCGTCTTCCGTGTCCCACATTTCTCCAACCACCAAACAGAACGATCTCAAATGAAAAGGGCAGATGAAGCCAAAAACCCACCAAAGTCGATGGTGCCGATGAGCTTCGCGAATTGCCATCGCCGACGACCCCGCCCTTGAGGTTGGTCAAGTTGCCGAGAGGCGCTCGCTTCTTGGCCAAGTGCGACGGGACAGGCGCGACTTTCCCCGCGTTCTCCGAGGAGGAGGAGGAGGTGGCGTGTCTCTTGGCAAGGGAGGACGTCGTGGACGACGAGAACGATGAACGCCGGTTCTGGGTCGACATTTCGAGCGAGACCCAGTTCAACTCTCGCTCGCTCTCCCCCTCTGTAACCCTCTGTTCCCGAAACGATGATATATCTATCACTATCAACCTCCTCTTTTGCCAAAAGGAAGGAGCGAACGAGAACGAGAGAGAGGTTGAGAAACTTTTCTCGATTCTATCTTTCTGTTTTTTGGCAATTTCGTTAAATGGGTTTTTGAGGTTTTTATTCGTCGCACACGCAGAGAGAGAGAGAGAGAGAGAGAGAGAGAGAGAGAGTTTTTGAAATGTGATTTTAATAATTGATCTCATCGTGCGCCTTAGGCGGGGAGATTTTGAATTGCGGGGACATCCTGGCCGTCGATCGGGCTCGGTAATCGTTGGGGAGGAGCGTAGGGGAGTGGGGCCCGCAGGAGCGATACTCTCCACGACGTTGAGTGTCGTTCGCGTCACGGACGAATGAGATGGTCGCCGAGGGGGTGGTCAAAGGCTCAATGGTTGGAAGGCGTGATTTGATGGTCGCGGTAGAAACTTTCACAGCCCTGTCACTGAGAGTCGAGGGCTGCTTTTTGAATTCGAATTTGAAACGGTCACTGAATGATCTACTTTGTCTTTTTCTGACACAAATTTTAAGCAAAGCAAGGCACGAGACGAGACAAACTTCCCAAGACGCGGACAAATCACTGACCAAAGATCGCAATTTTCGTATACTTGTCCACCTTTTTGGTAGTTCTCACAAGGATAAGCTCACAAGGCCTCTTGTATTTTATTTACACATTCACAACTTAGAGAGTAAAACATAAAAGCATCAAACACGGAGTCAAGACCGGATATAAGACTCGAGTACAGTATCATGTTGTGTGATTTTATGTTCTGATCTTACACGACTCGCGTTTCATATGCGTGGGAATCATTGTCTTTATCGTCTATTCTTATCGCATGGACTTAGGGCGATGTTTTTTAAGACCGAGCAAAAGCTCGCCTTGTGTAGGTAACTAGGTCAAATAAGCCACTCTGAATGACAAGAGTGAATTTAGAGAAAAGGCAACAGTTTCGAGCACAAGTTGTGAAAGAAAGTAGGTTTGTTCGCTATGGTGCTCGCAATCGAGTGAAAAAGCTAATGATTTACTTGGCATCATTTTCCAAGATTATGCAAAACTAGTTTCATTGGTTAACGACACATCTCATCTTTCAAAAAAAAAAAAAAACATTCACAAAATAAAAGAAAAAAAGACAAGTTCTACCTTGGTGGTCGCCGGTTGGTAAAGTGGTCCAAGGCTCCGTTTGAACGTTTGATATCGTAGGTTTGATTTCTCAGTTTATGCTCGATCTTGGGAAACCTTGTAATAGACTGGTCTATTATGATAGAATGTTCTTAATCATAAGTTTGCTTCATGCTCTACAATTCACTTCCAATTGTCTAGCTTATACTTCTATTTACCATAATATAGACATAACCCAGTTCTTTATATAATTTACGAAACAAAGATTTATATTCAAAAGAGAGATATAGTTAGTAAATTATCATATTTTCCACAAACATTTAAAGGTGACCGCAGAAATAAACTGACTTCTTCATAAATTAATGTGCTTTTTCAGTAAATATAACTGATTTTATTGCTTAGCATTGCATGAATACGAGCTCGGTTGCGTGGAATAGTTATTTCAAAACGTGTTGTGGACCTCTTAGTTGACATGGGCAAAAGCTAAAAAGCCCAAAGGTCGCTCCCATGGTTCGGCCCTTGTAAGGGAAGCAAGTCTCCCAACAATTCCTAATCAATATTCTTCTGACCGGTTTTTTTTTTTTTTTCCACAGGATTTTTCCGGCTTAAGGTTTTTAACGAGGCAATTAATGCATCCATAAAAGGGAGAGATCATAAGATTTGTGCTCTGTACTCTTTTTCCCTTTTGTCCGGTTTTTGTCCCATTGGTTTTTTCCTGTTTAAGGTTTTTAATGAGGTAGTATCATTCAATGCACATTCGTAATATAATGAATACAATGAATATTCAAGGGGGAGTGTTATGAAATACATGAATGAATATTCATTATATTCATCCTATCTAATGTACCTATTATGGTACATTTGTATTCTACAATCTAAGTACATCTCCCCATTCAATGTATGTTCATCTCCCTATCCAATGTATGTATTTATTCAATACATTGATATTAATGATAAGTGCATCCTTGTTCTCCTATAAATAGGAGCTTAGTTTTGGTCATTTGTATGAAGATGAAATAGTCGAAAATAAAAAAAATTTCCTCTGGCTTTCTTTACTATATTTGGTGTTTATCTGCTTTCTCTACTCTCTCTATTATATACTTGCAACGTAATTTTTTACAACAATTCTCTTATTTTTTTGGTACTTTTTCTTGACCATTCTAAATGTTGCAGTTTTTTTTTTTTTTTAATGTTGCAGCTTCAAGTGGTCCAATTTATTACCACGTTATGTCTTGCGTGAATCCCACCAAATCGGATGTTCTAGATTCACTTCAGTACGTATATAAAGTCCCCTTAATATATTCACCGAAGAGATGACGATCACTGTAGCAAGTTAATACAAACATAGAATTGATAGAGAAAAAAGAATATGAACAGAGGTTTTACGTGGTTCGGTCGACCAAGAAAAAGTTCCTTAGAAGCCCATATCTACTGGAGCCCACATCCACTAGAGAAAACTCCATATTTCTTATCTTCTTGGGAGAGATACATTCTCCTTAAATAAAGAAGAGTACATCATAGTTGCTGAACATAGCCTATGATTTTTATGGTAAATACAGATATTACATATTGAATCTTGATCCTCAATCTTATCATGATTTGGCAAATTTATCTTGCCAATCTCGCCGATATCGCCAATCTCGCCAGCACTCCCCCTCCAAGTTAGGGCGAAGATGTCTTCTGAGGTCAACTTGGCCAACAGTTGTTGAAATACTCCTTTAAAAAGACGTTTCGTAAACACATCAGCAAGTTGTTTTTTGCTTCGAACATAAAGTGTTTCGATAGATTTGTCCTGAACTTTCTCTTGAACAAAATAACAATCGACTTCTATGTGTTTTGTTCTTTCATGGAAGACCGGATTTGACGCAATGTGAGTTGCTGCTTGATTATCACAAAATAGATTCATAGGACCATGATATCCTTCAAGACCTAAGTCACTTAATAGCAAGCGAAGCCAAACCAATTGACATGTCACTGACGCCATAGCTCTATATTCTGCTTCAGCGCTCGAACGAGCAACCACACTTTGCTTTTTGCTTTTCCACATAATGAGATTACCACCAACAAAAGTACAAAAACCAGTGGTAGACCTCCTATCAGTGGGACTACCAGCCCAATCAGCATCAGCATATCCAACAACCTCCGTGTGACCATATTTCTTCATAAGAATGCCACATCCTGGACAAGACTTCAAATATCTCAATATACGGTCAACAAGCTCTATGTGACCTTCGGTAGGAGCATGCATAAATTGGCTCACAAAGCTAACGGCATATGAAATGTCCGGTCGAGTGATAGTCAAATAAATTAGTCGACCAACTAATCTTTGAAATTGGCCAAAATCTTGGAGACGAGTAGTTTTTTTTATCACTTTGTTCCCAAATTTCATAGGAGACTCTGCAGGTCTGGCCCCCATTTTTCCTATTTCTTTTAACAGATCCAATGCATATTTTCTCTGAGAAAGAAACAAGTCTTTACTGGAACTAGCAACTTCAATTCCAAGGAAGTATCGCAACTGACCCAAATCCTTGATGTCGAACTTCTCATGCAAATATTTTTTGAGAGATTCAATCTCTTGCAAATTATCACTGATAATGACAATATTAACAACATATATTAACACTACCACAATTCCTTTAGAACTTTTCTTAACAAATAGAGAATGATCGAACTCACCCATTTTAAAGCCAAACATCACCATGGCAGCACTCAGTTGACGTGGTAAGTTCACGTGGATATTCATAACTCTCTCTCCCTCTCTCTCGCTCTCTCTTCCATCTCTATTAACAAAGTTTGTTGGAAGACTATCTAGGTTTTTCGTGCACCGAGGGAGACAGAAAATGAGCCCTATTTTGTTTTCAAATTCGGGTTAATTAAAGAAACAAAGAGAGAGTTATCGATTTCCAGTGCACTTGCCACGTCAACTGAGTTATTATTGTGTGTCATCTAGCTCAGCTATTTCACGGTAAAATTCGACGGAAGCTAATGAAGGGTAAATATGCCACACTTGTATTGGTTTGGGATTTTTGGTGATCGATAAATTAGATTGAGGTAAATTTGTCATATGTGTACCAATTTAAAGCTTTTGATGATCCAAAAATTAGTTTGTGGTAAATTTAACACATGCGTATCGATTTTTGTGTTTTTTCGTGATATTAACACTTAATTTATACTCGTCGTCCTGTCCATCAGCATATCAAGATATGAATGACCAATGCTACAAACTGTGTTTCATATCCACGGTGAATTTTAACATCTAAGTCGAGCGAAATATTTTCCAATTTAACGTACGAACATAAAGGTTGTTGAGGAGCATCGGAGTACGTCGCTGAGCATATCAACTAGGATCATATGGAAGATTCAATAAAATTCAATTGAACTTTAATTTCAGTCACATGCACATAAAAAAAATTCAATATTTCTATATTTTATACACTTAGCCAGAATCTAATTCAACGAAATCGGAATGCCGTGACATATTTATAAAACTGAACATGTATCTACAAACAACAACACTCTGTCGAAAAGTCGACCGAACTTTTGATTGCATCAATCACCAAAATAAAGTTTAGCATATTGGATTGTTGGAATAATTTTTTTTTTCTTCACACTATAATCTATTGTTTATGAGTTGTCATTTGGTTAGTGAATGCCAATGATTTCACTTGATTATGTTGCATAATGAAAGTGAAAAAGAGTCCTCTCTTTTTTTCAACTTCTTCTTTTTAGTTTAATTTTCATTCAGACAACTTGTTGAGATGATGGCTTGGGGGTTCGAGCTCATCATTAGTATAAAAATCATTTCTTAACTGTACTAATTACACCACCAACGTCTCATTTTTTGTATATGTTGAAAATATCTCTCCAAGTAAATCAATTTAAATTGAATATATTTCTTATTTAAATGATTTCCTAATTCGAACAGATTTCCTAAATGGAATCCAAAATATTTTCTATATAAAAGTGCGTCTTCTTCGTGAATTATACGCCGAAGCTATCAAAGAGGAGCTCTCTCGTGAGGAATCGAGACGACTCAACGCCGTGAAAGTTATTGGATATAATTGGGGCTGAAGAGCGTTAAGGGTATTGAGTGAATCGAGTGTAATTAGAATCTTCATTTTATCGCTTGACCTATAATGTGATCCCACGCTTCTCTCTCCACGAAATAAGTCCTATAGACTGAAACATGTAAATTAAATATTCGACTTATATCCTTATTCAGCTTATTTTATTTTTCGATCACGAAAAGCGGACTCCTGATGAAAATTGAAATTGGGAATTAATAAAAGAAAAAAATGGGTGTGATATTGTGTAGAATGCTTTTGCAGCAGGAAGATGTGATCTCTCAACTTCTAAGTGTCATGGTGTGTGTCAATTGGCTGATGTGAGAGACTGCTGATGTGATAGAGAGACTTCTAATTGGCAGTCCAGACAAACGTGTCTTAAATCATTTTAACACAATCTCCCATGCACTATAAACTTCATTGAAAACTTCGCCAGATAGTAAATTCTCTCGTATACAAAACATACCCAGAGAGAGAGAGAGAGGAGCAGGCAAGTGATGCAGGACCAGCAGGTGACCAATTATGCAGTTCCGTTGCCGCGGGGTGGCGGTAGCGGCGGTGGCGACGGCAGCAACCGTGTAGTGGCTATCAACTTAGAGGGGAGGAGCGCCGTGCCGCCGCCGCCGCCGCCTGTCGACGGCAAAAGTGCTGATCATAATCATGATGAGGAGCTTCATGATCATGATCATCATCAGGTGCCTCTCTCCGTTTCCTCTCCTGCTGTCTATACAAAGAGCTGTCGTGTACTGGTTTTTTCATCACATGTCGGTGCTCAAAATAAAATTTTGAGAGGTGAGTGACAAGTTCCATTGCTTTTCATGATGATCAGGATCAGAAACCCGGGTGGAGAAAATTCATGTCGTTTGTGGGCCCCGGCTTCCTCGTCTCCCTCGCTTACCTTGACCCTGGAAACTGTAAATCTCTCTCTCTACTTGCATGTAACGTAATAGGGAAAATAAAGTGAGATAGTCTTGAAACTGCTTGACTCTAATGAGACCCTCCATTCAAAAGTTAATATCAATCAGCTACTTAGCATACACACTTCTAAAACACCAACTCCTCTTTAAGATCCAGTGTCAAATTTTGAATGGAGAAACTTGATGTAGATTGGATGGAAGCAAAGCCATTTTTGTCATATGCTTGCCAACCATGGAAACATTGTGGATTTAAGCTTAGTAAGGACTTGGCATGTTCACGGCAACATTAACCATTAAGGTAGTAAGTTAGCGCTCGGGGTGCAGCAACTCCTGTCAAGTATCTTGTGAATTACTCGAGCTCGACTTGCAACTTACTCAAGTTTGGCTCAATTGCTTTATAATTCGAGGAGATCAAAAGTTGAACTGACAAAGGTTGAGCATTCGGGATACTTAACCGGACAGCTCGATATCCTAATTGGGTTGTCGAACATTTGCTTATGTTCCTGGAATTCATCATACTTTCAGAACTTCGGCTCGAGCTCGAGCTTAAAATGAATGTAGTTTTTG
Organism: Lenwebbia sp. NSW1173648; assembly: GCA_029784005.1. Lineage (NCBI taxonomy): Eukaryota > Viridiplantae > Streptophyta > Magnoliopsida > Myrtales > Myrtaceae > Lenwebbia > Lenwebbia sp. NSW1173648. The sequence continues at coordinate 22,119,917 of JARCGZ010000009.1, read as the reverse complement.
CTAATGGAGCAACTCAAATCAAGCTCAAGATTGTGGAGTATTTCATCGATTTAAGTCAGAGCCTGTACAATGAAGCCTACTAACTAAGCACAAGTCCCATATCGAGCTTCGGCTATTTGAGTCAAATCAAGTTTGAATAGAATGTAGTATTGGTTCTGTTGTTCCTCTCAAGTCACAAAGATGATTCTATGGTTTTTTGTGCTCCAGTGGAAACAGATCTTCAAGCTGGGGCTAACCATAGATATGAGGTAACCAAATTAGTTCTAGTATGTCTACTATACTCCTCATTTTCTGACCCTTGCGTTGTTTCTGTTTCCAGCTTCTGTGGGTGATACTAATTGGGTTGGTGTTTGCTCTAATCATCCAGTCACTCGCTGCAAATCTGGGTGTGAGCACTGGTAATAAGAGAAGAACACCATACAAATTTCGATAAAGATGGCATACAGTTTGCATCAGTTTTACTGTTCAAATTGAATCTTTTCAGGGAAACACTTATCAGAGCTATGTAAGGCTGAGTATACCATACAGGTAAAGTATTGCCTCTGGCTGCTAGCTGAAGTTGCTGTGATTGCTGCGGATATACCTGAAGGCATGTTTTCTCAGGACATCAGATTTTCAATCATTTGTGAACTTCTCTATTCCTCTAATAATTGAGTAAACGGTATCTTGCGAATTTCGTTAATATGCAGTTATTGGGACAGCCTTTGCATTGAACATTCTGTTCCACATACCAGTGTGGGCTGGGGTTCTGATCACCGGTTGCAGTACACTCCTGCTTCTTGGCCTACAAAGATACGGGGTACGCTTGCGAATTTTTTTTTTAAATGCACAACCCGCTTCCTTGCCTGTCATTCATACTTGTATATTTGGTACTCGGTCCGTGTAATAATTAGTTTGCACGGGCTGTGATCCATGCCTGATGATTCCCTCCTGAATTCGAAAGAGTTGATTCCTTGTGCATCTGACTAACATTGTATAAACTAATTCTTATACAAGCTGTGTACAAGACGAAAGTCCTTGTCTGAAACCGGCACTTGATACACAACTTTGCTTGATACTGATCTGGTAGGGAGTCATAAAACTAGATGGCAAAGGCCACAGAAGTGTACTTTTGTTCTTGTGCAAGCAAAGTAAAGAAGATTGAGAAACTGATATTTATAATTCTCTGTGGTGTGGTTCCATATTCTTCAGATTGGGCCGCGCTAGCTTGCTTTCATTGGTGGCGGGCAGACGAAGGATTGCCCTGTTAGTCATTCTAGTCAGCCAATTATCATTGCCTTAGTCCGGATGCAGCTCGGCATTGTTAACACGAAATTAGGGTCATACTAGGAACTAAATCTATTAATCGAGTTGCACATCTCAAAGAGCCTGGTCACAAACAAAGGGTCTAGTACAAATTAAAGCGATCTCACAAGATCTTGATGAATTGCCGATGTGGTAGACTGGACCGAACATATTACACAAATTATGTAAGGCCTATCAATAGCCACATGAAAAAGAGCACAAGGACTACCACATCAATTCCTCTCCGACTTTGCACATACGAGGATCCTTCAACAGCTCTTCGCAGTACTGGCTCGACTGAGAATTCGAACTAGTGTAGCTCAAAATTTTCTGGTTTCTTGTGAAATTTTTTGCAGGTAAGGAAGCTGGAACTGCTGATATCATTGCCTTAGTCCGGATACAGCTCGGCATTGTTAACTCGAAATTGGGGTCATACTAGGAACTAAATCTATTGATCGAGTTGCACATCTCAAAGAGTCTGGTCACCAACAAAGAGTCTCGTACAAATTAAATCTATATCACGTGATCTTGATGAATTGCCGATGTGGTAGACTGGACCGAACATATTACACAAATTATGTAAGGCCTACCAATAGCCATATGAAAAAGAGCACAAGGACTACCACATCAATTCCTCTCCGACTCTGCACATACGAGGATCCTTCGACAGCTCTTCCCAGTACTGGCTTGACTGAGAATTCAAACTAGTGTTACTCAAAATTTTCTGGTTTCTTGTGAAATTTGTTGCAGGTAAGGAAGCTGGAACTGCTGATATCAATGCTGCTGTTCATAATGGCAGCATGTTTCTTTGGGCAAATGAGTTACGTGAAGCCTCCCGCATCTGATGTCCTGATGGGCATGTTTGTCCCTAAGCTTAGCGGTCAAGGAGCCACTGGCAATGCAATCGCTCTCCTGGGCGCCCTTGTCATGCCGTAAGCTCTCTTCCTGTACATAAGAAACATCTCCTCTCACTGTGAAGTGACCTTCAACATGCTCTCGTATGGTCCTCTTCTTTCTCTCCGACAGGCACAACCTATTTCTCCACTCTGCATTGGTGTTGTCCAGGAAAGTACCGAAATCTGTCCGTGGCATCAATGTGAGCATGATATCCACTGGAACAACATACATGGATCTGCACATACATGTTTATATTAGTACCACAATGCCAATGTATGGGTGCTCCTTTTTATCTTTTACTGATATTCTGTTAACTTCGCAGGATGCCTGCAGATATTTCCTTATAGAAAGCGGGTTCGCATTGCTAGTGGCCTTTCTGATAAACGTAGCAGTTGTCTCGGTGTCGGGCACCGTTTGCTCGGCCAAGAATCTCTCCAATGGCAGTGAGGACACGTGCAGTGATCTCACACTTAATTCTGCATCGTTTCTCCTAAAGGTGCATGATTATACGTGGTTTCTTGTAATACAGGATTCGCTGCAATCCCCACAAATCTCCTTTTGAGATTCTTCAAGTCATTTTATGCAGAATTTGTTGGGAAGATCAAGCTCGACCATATATGCCATCGCACTGCTGGCGTCTGGCCAGAGTTCTACCATCACAGGCACCTATGCAGGGCAATACATAATGCAGGTCTCTCGAGGGAAGAAAAAAAGCTGCTAGATATGAAATTCGTCTTTATTTACTTAAAACTAAGCTTGCTAATTCAACGGGGTATGAATCACATTCAGGGATTTCTGGACCTAAAGATGAAGAAGTGGATAAGGAACTTGTTGACAAGGTGCATCGCCATCGTGCCTAGTCTTATTGTCTCTATTATAGGTGGACCTTCCGGTGCAGGGCGACTCATTGTCATTGCATCGGTTCGTAACCGATCGATCTTAATCTCTGAAGTCTGCCCATCTCCATGTTTTTCCTCCAATTTTGACTGATTGTGCAACTTTTTATTTGGAACTGAGCAGATGATTCTTTCTTTTGAACTTCCATTCGTTCTCATCCCTCTCCTCAAGTTTTGTAGCAGTAAGACCAAGATGGGACCACACAAGAACTCCGTCATTGTAAGTTGGTATTTTCCACAAGCACTGTGTGCAAGTGCACCTAGTGAACTCATCCTTAGGGAAAAGAACTGATACTGATGAAAAACTACCGTGCAGGTAATTGTCATCTCCTGGATACTTGGCTTCGGAATAATCGGCATCAACATATATTACCTGAGCACGGGTTTTGTGGATTGGCTGATTCACAACAGTCTACCAAGAGCGGTGATTGTGTTTGTCGGGATCATTGTTTTTCCCTTGATGGCAGTCTATATCTTTGCGGTAATCTACCTGACCTTCCGGAGGGACACCGTCGTAACTTTCATAGAGCCGACCAAGCATGACCCGACGAAATCGGGCCACATAGAGAGCGGGTTGAAGGATGCCAATGGAGAAGAAGAGGAGGATGAAATCCCATACAGAGAAGAATTGGCCGATATCCCTCTGCCCGAATAGGAACTTGTGAGTGAAGAGCATCATCACTGGCTATGTGTGCTCGAGGGAAAATGGCCATGGACCTCAAAAGCTCGAGTGGATCTTTATGCTTTCGGTGTCGCTCGTTAATCTGAAGTGATTAGGCAGTATTGGAATGTAATGATTTGCTTGACCAAAGTCGTAGAAATGTTCTATCCCCGTTCCTAGGCAGCACCCCTCGACGTGAGCTCGATGAGCCACATCTTCCTTCTCGCTATCCTGCGCTCCGGGCAGTGCTGGAAACTTGACCTCGACTCATGCGATTCCCTGGAACCGGTCAAGTCCAATTGAAGGTTGGTACCGAAAAAGGATTCGGTGCAAAGTTAACCTGACAAAAACTGTAATGTCTATAGGCCTGCCGCACATTGTCAACTCTCTCTATGTTCAGAAATACAGTGAATTTTCTCTTTGTAAAGTATAAGGTCTTCTCTTTTAGCCCTATTAGTTAAGATTTAATACTTTTGGACGACTCATAAAGCAAACTATTAGTAGTACGGTATGCATCACTTAGCTTAAAAAAGTTTCGAAGTCGAAATCTTATCAAAAGAGATCATCTGAAAAGAATTTGAAGGACGGCAAACAAGCCCCCTTCGCACCATATCGGTGCACTGCTGCAAAGTGTTCCAATAGATACCTCTCATTACTGTGATTTAATTCCATCCCATACAAGAAAGAGTACCTGAAATCCCAAGAATTTGCAAAGCGCCCCAGAAGTAATAACATTAGCTACTACATCTTCAAACTACTTTTTATGTTTGCTCCTCTCCTCCTCTTTTTTCCTAGACTTTCCTTCAGATCTGTGCTTACTGGAGTGTTTTCTGCTCGAGCTAGAGTGGACCTTCTTCGCCTTCTTATGCCTGTCTTTTTGACCATCCTCTTCGGGTGATCCAGAAGTCATAAGTGAATATGGCTTCTCTGGCCCATACGTTGCACGTGCTTCCCTAAACTCGGGACTTAGAGACAATTCCTTGGAACCTGGGCAAGACGGAAGGTAAGGACCTGTTTCATCTATCCTCGACCCTATTGCACCTCTGCCGCGCTTGACCCTGCATCCACAATAGTATTTACTTTAGGAATCAGTGCGTGCTTCTTCTACTCTCCAAACCAAACAAGCACACACTTCACAACAAAATCAAGACACGCATGTGTTCTCCGAGGGGGAAGAGAGAGACAAAAAAAAAAAAAAGAGGCTGCGACCTTGAGTGTAGAAACTCTTCAATCTCTTCATCCCCCAATCCTTCATCTCCTCTATTAGGCGACTTTCATGTGCACTTCTGCTTTGAGAACATGAAGGTTCAGCACTGTAATCATCTGTATCATGCCTAGTGCTGGTGCTCCTCGAAGAACTAGCACCCTTATGGTACCTCCTACTGCTGCTCTCGTCTCTTGACCTTCCTTTGATCCGATTATCAAGCTCCAGCTCCTTCTGATGCAGTCGCCACATTTCGTTCACTTCCACAGCTTTATTGGCTGAATGGAGACAGCAAGCAAAAAGTTATAAACTGAAGCAGACATTAAAGAATGCTAAATTGGAGCCAACTATTACAATGAGAAACAACAAAAAATTCAGAAAGCAAAGAGCTTGTGATGCAAGCATGCGCCTATGAAATGACCCGCAAACATAGATCGCCTCAATCAAACAAACAAAAAATCCTTCAAGAGCGTCATTCTTGGTGCACTAACCACAATGACCAAAACAATACACGTGCGCCAGAAGTGTCCACTTTGATGTTTCGTAAGTGACCCAATCACATGCCTTGAAAAAATGTGCTACTCTAAGTACACATAGATAGGCCTCACCTTGCTGCACCCCAAGAACAGTTGCGGTGAGAAACCTCGAATTGGGCTGTGTCCTAACAGAGGGCTTGCTAAGATAGGCAAGTGCACCTTCTTTCTCAGCTTGTCGACGTAACTCCGCTGCTTCTTTCATAAGGATTGCAGCTATTCCGTTTTCCGTTTCCAAATCCATTGGACTCTAAAGAGCACGGTACATTAAGCATATGAGACAATGCATCTCATTCTCATACAATTAAGGATTATGTTCCTAAGCAAAACTTCCATCACAAAACAATGTAGTCTTTTCATGAGGCGTCACAAAATTGCTTCATTTCCCTCACTTTCCTTAACTGACAAGTATCTCACGCAAGTTTCTAAAGTCAGGTTTCTCCTTTTCCGTCAGAAAATTCAACACTTTTAATTTGACATAATCAGACTGCCCACATCAAAAGTTTTGATTTTCGTCTCGTCCACAAACTTCCCAGCTTCCAAAAGAACTGAAATTCGAATTTGTGGAACGATGATCACCTCCGCGGGAACACAAAATGTACAATAATTTTCCAGTTAGACTAAGCAAGCATCAACCCATCTTACATTGCTTGCAATTACCCATGACTGAACGGTAAAGGAATCCAATCCAACAGGGAGAGATTAATCGAAACATACCGAATTCGATCGGTGGATCAAGGGGTTACGCGCCAAGCTGATAAATTGGAGGATCGAAACAGTTCCCTCGCGCAGAAAACCCTAATTTCAAATTCCCAACAGTAATTGCGAGAATCTACCGCTGTGCGAGAGCTCGAATTTGTGTTTCTTGTGTAGACCGGAGGAAATTCGGCAATAGTTTCTTTTGTTTAACATCCTTTTGGAAGGTGTGCATTATGGATGTCATGGCCCGTGGACACCTGAGTTTTAAAATTAACAAAAAGAGCAAAAGAATAAAAATAGAAAAGAACAAGAAAAATAAAAGATAGACCAATTCGGATCCATTACATGAGCCCAAGTTTGTGTCTTCAGCCCGCTAACCGCAGCAAGCAACAGTAATATTTCAAGTATGAAACGGGGATAATAGAACTAAAGCATGTATCTCGTCATCAAAGTTATTCTCAATCGAACTCAATTAGCTAATAACCACATTGAATTCGTTGATATGTTCAGCAACCAAAGCACCGTCTTTCATCTTTAAGTGAGATGGACATCGTATCAAATAGACCTTATTGATCACGGAGGGTTCCTCGTACATGTTTGACGGCACATTCATCAGTCCCACACTGGCTTCTCTTTCATGATATTAAATACAACGTTAAAGAACCAACATCAATCCAATGACCCAACGTTTGTCTATCCAGCAAATTCCTCAGATAGGGTTATGTGTAGATTCCTCTGATAGAGATAATACTCAATACAATTTTTTCGAAAACTAAAATATTTCCCATCAACTCTGTCGATTTTCACGTTTCCTTCTTCTGTCGCCATTGATTCACTTCAATTTAGCCAAGCCTAGCTCTACTATCAATTGTAAAAACAAGGAATTACAAAATAAAATAAATCAGACATCAGAGTTATGTGGCTTGGTTAATATGTTCTACGTTTATAAGAGAGAGGCATATGATTCCAGTATAGATCAACTAATACAACTAATATTATCACCTCTTAAGTCGCTCAAATACTGAGAGTGTTTCCCGACACTCAATTACACTCGAGAACTCACACAGTGTCTAACCCTCACGATTCCTAATGTGATAATTTCTCAATCTCACAAAAGAATTACATTAAACCTTAACAGAAGATTTTTATGGCTTCAAACACTCGTGACTTAATTCGTGAGCACAAGTTCCTCTTGAATACTTTTCACCAAGAAAACCCACTTCTTCCCAAATTAAAAAATAACTCAAACTACAAAACCACTTAAATTAGAAACCAACTAAAATTACAAAAATCTTTTCAAATTAGGAAGGGTTAATACCATTGAAAACCCCAAACTGGTACACCTGTGTCAAATTTACCCCAAACTATTTTTTTGACCACGAAAAACCCCAAACTGGTACACCTGTGACAAATTTACCCCAAACTGGTACACCTGTGACAAATTTACCCTCTGTTAGTTTTCGTTAAATCTAACCGTAAAATTGCTAAGTTTGATGACACGTGGCAGTTGACGGGTGTACTAGTTTGGCGTTTTTACCCTCTGTTTGTCACAGGTGTATCAGTTTGAGATTTTTCGTGATATTAACCCAATTTAACGGAGGGTAAATTTGTCACAAGTGTATCAGTTTGGGGTTTTTCATGATCAAAAAAATTAGTTTAGGGTAAATTTGTCACAGGTGTACCAGTTTAGGGTTTTTGGTGGTCAAAAAAATAGTTCAGGGTAAATTTGTCACAGGTGTACCAGTTCGGGATTTTTCGTGGTCAAAAAAATAGTTTGGGGTAAATTTGTCATAGGTGTACCAGTTTGGGGTTTTTCGTGGTATTAACCCAATTAGGAAAGTTTTCTTTTCAAGCTTAAACGCAACGTACTTTCAACAACTCCTGTTACGCTTGTATGCGAGGAGTCCTGCTTGTCTAGAGTGGCCGGAGCTGCTGTTGGCCATCGAAGAAACGATTCCGGTTACACCTACATGTGAAGTGTGTGACATCCAAATTTTACTCATAGTTTATATTATTTAAGATATTAAGTTAGCGAGAGTTATTGAGGAATAAAATTAGTATAGTAAATGTCAATGGGGTTCGATACGCTCCTGAATACGTATCGAATAATTTTCAATTGTTAAAATTTTACTAAGTTTAGATGTCTCTAGTATTCTATACCTTTTGTTAATAATTTTAGTGGTTTCAAAATAATTTCTGATTTATCGGCATTTCAAACTGATATCGATTTCCCTGTTTATTTACCGCAATGTAAAGCATCTACTCAAAATAACCTCATACCTCAATCTTTTACCCTAAATCATGACATTTGTCACCTCCCTAGTTTACCAAATGGCATAATTTCCACCTAATTATTTGCTACATGCCCTAATTGGATCCATTGAACCTAGCCTTGATGATATCATGCATGACATAATCCTTTTAACCATAGTAACTTATATCTACTATTAACCCTAGTTAAAAGACATGATTATTTTTAACTCTAGATAATTAATGTGACTTGAAGCCACTCTTCAATGTGGAATAATTGTAGAAGACAAGAAAATAAATATACTCTTTCTCTTCTTCATTTCCTACGTGTACCTTCCTCATCTACTTAAAATTTTCTACTTCAAAGCTCTTTCAAGACAAACAAAGTTGCAAACCCTTACTTTTAATCTAGTGTCTCACAAGGTACATTCATGGACTTTATTTTCTTTTCAAGTTATCTTTGTTGTTTTTCTAAAGAATAAGAGTTGTCAATTTTAGTATTTACTTGACTTCAAGGTGATTAAGGGCTTGCTTTGGTGAAGATTAACTCAAAGGTAAGTGAAAACCCTAAGAACTAAGCTAGAATGATATACTTGGTACTCTTTAGCTTGGTTGATTGGTTGTTTGTTCATTAGGCTAGATTTTATTCTATGTGTGATTAAGTTTCAATAGTTGTATGTTAAGTTCTTGTGATTGTTAGACTTGAATTTAAAAGCTTTCTACTTGCCTTGGATGTCGTTGTGAGATTACTAAATGGTTTTGTTACATCTTGAATGAGAAAGGTATGAAAATGGTGAAACTAGGCAAAATAAGGGTATTTTGGTCAATTTTGAAAAATTTCAGGGGTAATTCCGAAATTTACAGAAGTGAGAGTGGGCTGTTAACATGACAATTTGATGATTTTTAGTGTTAATTAGTGGGGTTAATAAATACTATTAACTAGAGGAAACAAAACCGGTAAAAAAAAAATGAGTTTAGAAGCTTTAAGGGCAAATTTGTAACTTCACCAAGAAGGATGATGAATCTGCAAATACTGAAAGTTCTGGGGACTGTTCACAACTTATGGAATCTTATTGGGATAGGTGATTAAGTTAATTGTTAGAGATAGTTGCTTAATTTAAACAATGTGTTTAACTATGCAAAATTGGATTAAATTGTATTAATTAATTTAAAGTGGGCTGTCTTGGTAATTTCATAAAATATGTGGTGTATCTAGAGTGTAAATAATATGTTAGTAGGTCTTAGATAACAAAAGAATAGCCTTTGGTATTTAATTTATTTTATATGGCTGGATTGCATGAAAATTGAAATCTATGGGCAATAATACAAAATGAGAGGTTATATTAGGGAAATAATCTAATTCTAAAAGTTTGGAATCGTAGATGATGATTCTTCATATTTGTGGTAAAAGTGAGCTTAATCAAGGGAAATTAAAAATAAAAAATGAAAAAATAAAACATACGTGAATTATTTAAATTATGGAGTAGTAGTACCTAATGCTAAATACGTATCCAAAATTAAAGACTTCGTAAAAAATTTCTGCCAAATGATATTAGCTTGGAGAAAAGAAAAGGAATGATTTTATGAATTGTACGTAACTAATCGATTGTCATGTTATATACGAGAAATGCCAAGAGATTAACGTCATATTATTTGTAATTATAGTTACTTAAATATGTGCGGCGTTTATGGTGTTATTGTTAATCGCTGTTATGTTGCCATATGATGAAGACCTTTGCCATGGCCTATTCGCCACTGAGCGAATTCCCTTGTATGAGTATGTGTATGAGACTCTGGAGTTAGCCAGATGTTCTACCGTATGTTATGGTTCTCTACAAGGTTGAGATGACATGAAATTTTATGATGACATGGCTCGTGTAGTCATGGTATGACATAGTTCGTGTAGCCATGGTATGATGTTAAGAAATGGTCATCATCACGTGGATGTACAGTGGTGTATTCATCCTCACACTCGTGATGGATGGACTAAGTGGCATGGCAAATGGGTATGTATGATTCCGTTCCCCATGAGTTGGTAGTGACGATGCCTCATTAGTCGAGATGTCTCATAAATCGAGATGGTCCTAGCCAGTGACGAATATGAATTCATTTATGTGAATCGATGTGATATTATGTGATAATTGTCTAATATAAGATACTATCCGCTTGCACTTGAATGATTGATCTTATGCAATATTGTTGATGTTCAATGACATGTCATGATAGTGTTGGGGTGTGGTTCATACTCCCCTGCGATAGGAAAGCACATGGGTCCCGCTCCATGCTGAGTGGGTGGGGACACCAGAGGGCTTTTACGATTTAAGCTCATATTTTTTTCATTTGTAGTTTGAGCTTGGGCTCATGAATAACAGCTACTATATATACTCTTTTTCTCTTGTAATTGAGGGATGTAACGAGAGATACGAGGTGCTAATTATAGTGGAATCCTCTGCTGGACGTAGCCCTAGTTTAAGGGTGAACCAGGATAAAATCTCGTGTCTCGATTTCTATTTCTCGCTGCTTTTACGATTTACTTCATGTTATTGTGCGCCGATCCTAACAGATAGGAAATATTACTCATGCACTTATCATAAGTTGTTATTTTGTGCTGCCTTGAGCTCATGCTGCTTGTTGTTGCGGGTTGAGTGGTAAGATGATCTTCTACTTTAGAATTAGGGATTTCATTTGCTGGGCTTCGGCTCATTCCTTTATTTTTCAGATATGTAGGATGGCCCTTCCGCCGCCACCGTTAGTTGGAGCCCCAGCGCATGTAGAGTATACATATGAAGTTGTGGTGTTGCCCAATGTAGTTTTTACGTATGTTAAGTGCACTACTACGGTGTGGGTCGACATGGGACTTGCCGAGTGGGTTCCCTATCGGTATATAGCTTGGTACACTATTACTAATGATTTCTGGGTGGGACCGCTTAGAGGTTTTGACGGTCCTCTAGAATATATTGCCGACGAGCTGTCGACATGGGAGGTGATCGACCCATAAGTATAGTTTGGTGATGTATCGGCAAGATTTTGGATCGTTGGGCGTGTGGTAGATGGAGATAGGAAATACCGACCCTTTTTCTGGGAATGTTGTCTTTTGTGGAATATATGATGGTGATATGACGAAGAAATAATGTAAATGACAAATGATGCATATGCATGTTATTGTATGTTGTGATTATGGTTCTATTTCTTCCGCATGCTCATATTAATTAATTAGTAAAAAAAAAAAGAGAACGCGTGCCGCACGTCGCGCATGACGTTCTGGGGCGTCACAAAGTGACTCCTATGGCTCTGAAGCGGGTGGATATAATTCGCGTTTGCTCGGTCGCCAATCTCTGCCTTGTCTTCACAACCTGCTCGCATTCTTTCATCAACAAGGTCTCCAATTTCTGCCAACTGCTTCAGTTTCTGCTCCAATCTCTTTAACGGCACATGTAGATGAAGCTTATGAGAAACCAAGGTTCAAGATAAACCCTGAACAATTTTATTTTTTTTCTCTTTTGAGAGGTGGATAATTAGCTTACCCAGTTTTATCTGGATGAGATACTCTCAGTAATCCAGACAATAGTATCCATTCTCCAGCCATCCAGCCAAAAGTAATTGATCCTCCTTAATATCACTTCCTGGTAAAACTTGCTCTTATCAGAAAAACTGCTGAGACAGATAGATTGCCGACACAAACACTGCCTCAAGAAAACCTAGAAACAAGCCAATGCTACAGCACTAACAGTTGTCTTGTGCTCTTATGAGCAAAAGTGCTGAGACAGATACCATTGACGACACAAACCCTGCCTCAAGAAAACGTAGAAACAAGCCAATGCTACAGCACTGACGAAAGGCAGCCTTCAACGAATTTGCTAGCTAGGGTTTTGACCATCCAAAAGATTCACAGGGCCCAAGGGCAATAATTGTAACCACAATGAAGACCGGGCAAGTAAAACCAAGACACCAAAATATTCCATTTCAACACAGGCTGAGTTCTCACAGAATAGTTCAACAATTCTTCACTCAAACAAAGAATAACCTAAGACATCAATGTCACAAAAAAACACGAAGCTGTTTCACTTGCAGTCTGGTATACATCAGAGTAAAGTTAAAACTTGATAAATCAAAGCAGATCTTGATAAATATAGTGCTGTGTACGCAAAGATTGGTTTACAAGATTAATATACTGAGTAATGTCATAGATTCTTATGGATTGTAGAATATTATTAAATGATCACTTACAGTCTAACTCCACTAGTATATAAATTTGTAAATCAGTCTTGGCATACCTAGCATCACTCTATTGATAAATCATCTAGTCCAAAATATTCGAAACGATACAAATTTTGTTGTATGAGTGTAGTACATGTAGTAAACTAAATTCGAACCATAAAAAATGGTAGATCCTATGTGAACCCCTCCGATCTGCGGTCGAGATTCATTTTAGTACATTTACTAAATGATCAAAATGATCAAACGATTCGCTACAAAAGAATTTTTTTAGTGAACCTTGTATTAGGAAAATGTATCAGGCATATTGATGGAAACGAATTCCTATGAAGGAAACGAATTCCCTTTGGAAATGATAAACATGCGGAAAAACATACTGTAACTTGTCCAAGATTCACTAACTTGTATCACCGATCGGAGTACGATCACACGAGGGAAAGTACCCACTGTCCACAGATTAAGTGCCTCCGACAAATAGCCTTGCGAGAATCAGTCGTCCGAACAAGCGCGAGAGAAGAACAAGGGAGATCGTTCTTGAGAGCGTTTCTGGAGAGAGGCAAAACTGACGTACTAATAAAACTTAGATTCTAAAAATCTTCTTTTATGTTATCTATAATTCAAAAGAGATAACCTCTCTTTAGAAACTTCCGATAACCGCCTTCAGTAACCTCCCTCTGGTAACCGCCTTTCGATAACTGCTCTTCGGTAACCGTCATTCAGTTTTAGCCCATTATGGGCGAATTAATTAATTCTAATCAATTAATTCCAACATCTTCCACTCGCACATTATGGGCTATACACAATACCCTTTTCTCTGCAAGTTTCATATCGGCAAATAATCCGTGCGACCAGCATACACTGAGAGCTCGTTGCCATACATCTGTTAGGAGTATATAGCAGCTCAAAATGGACATAATCAAGAGTAGATTTCCGTATGCTGTACCCTAGATCGATCGGTCACATTTATATCTCTCTCGATCTCTTTTACGGATGATTCGTTGTATTCACAATTATGATCATACAGAATAATCATAATTGACCGGTCTGTGAATACACAAATATCATGTGACTCAAAATCTAAATCGATCTTCCTCTTCCCTTAAACCTCTCAATCTCAGTTCAGCTCGCTTTTCTAGAAATGTCCCATTAGATCGAATCAATCTCATGACCATTGGCAACATCCTAAGATAGCAAACACTGAATAGAAACCTTGAGAATAAGTCAGAGTCGTGAGGGGACATATTTGAGGAACTTTTATCCTCAAGAGTCTCACACGGCTTGAAAGTTGAGATCAAAACTTTCGCCAGCTCTTATTGGTCGGCTCATGCATACGTAGTATGAAATACGTATTACGGTATTTTTTCTCCTTCCCCATGGAGCGCATGTCTATCCATTTAATACCCTACAGATGATAGTTTAGACACACTCAATGTCTAACTTGAGTTCACGTAACTACTCTGCTCAAAAGTATCCATCAGAACTCACATCTGGCAATAAAGACAGATAAAGTGAAACGTGTGGGTTATTTTCACTTTCAGACATAATAAACATTATGACCTCATCTTAGCACTCTATTAAGGCGACATTTATACTTTAAACTCGAGCTCTCAATTATCACCTAGATAATGAGCTTAAAATTGTCTCATCTCTATTTATCACACAGTAAATAGAGGCGATTACCCGTGTGAGTGGGCTAATCTCTTATCTGTCCGACATACTTTCTCAACATAATACACTAAGCATTTATATGCATAAATGTCATACAAACTCATAGACATCAATAATGATGACAAATACCATTAACTGTGAACTTTGGGAAAAATACAAATATCCAGTACTCTAACTTCTACGCACTCCCTTTGTCAACACATGACCAGGTAAAACATCTTTAGGAATTGACTTCGTTAGAAGATCTGCTATCATTCTATGCATAGATATGTACTGTACGTTCACATCTTTTCGTACAACCATGTCTTTTACAATATATATATATATACTTCATGTCTATTTGTTTGGTCTTGCAATGGATCCTTAGTATAAGCTATTGCTGCTTGGCTATCACAATTAACTAATAATTGAACCTGCAGCATCCTTAGCAACACTTCTTGATCCAAACATATCTTAAGCCAAACACTCTCTTGTACTGCTGCTAATAGTGCCACGAATTCAGCTTCTATCGTGGATAAGGCTATACACGTTTGCTTCTTACTACTCCATGATATGGCGCCATTGTTAAGTAAGAATGCAAAACCAGAGGTAAAATTTCTCACATCTAAACCTCTTCCTCAATCAATATCAGTATAACCTTCAAGGCGCAAATCATTACCTTGATAACTCAGCGAATAATCGGCAGTACCCCTTCAGATACCTCAAAATTTTCTTTACGGCAATCTAATGTGCTTGACCTGTGCTGGATTGGTATCTACTAACCATTCCAATTGCATAACTAATATCAGGTCTTGTATACCTCATAGCGCACATTAAGCTTCCAACAGCTCTACGACATGGAACGCTTTCCATTTGTTCATTTGCTTGTGGAGTCTCAGGACACATTAAGCGGCTCTGACCTTCACCTCTTGTAATAGGAGTATCAATGGGTTTACAATCTTGCATGCAAAATCATTCAAGGACTTTATCTATATAAGTCTCTTGTGAAAGAGATCACGATCTCTTTGTACGATATTTTGAAATCTTAATTCCAAAAGTATATGCAACTTCACCCATATCCTACATCTCAAGAATTGGCACAAAACCAGTTCTTAACTATATTGACAAACTCCATATAGCTTCCGGCAATTGATATATCATCAACATATAATGATAAGATCACAAATTGATCTTTGGATCTTTTGATATATCTACAATGATCTATATCAATTGTTACAAAAACATATGCCACTATGACATTATGAAAAATATATATACCATTGTCTCGAAGACTGCTTAAGGCCATATATCGATATTAAAAGTTGACATACCTTTTGTTCTTGGCCTTCTGTAACAAACCCAGCGGTTTGTTTCATATAATTTTCTTCTTTTAATTCTCCATTGAGAATTGCAGTCTTTACATCCATTTGATGTAATTCAAGATCCATATTAGCCACTATTGCCAGAATAAGACGAATTGAAATAAATCTCACCATAGGAGAAAAAAAAATTTCATAATCAATTCTTTCTTGTTGAATATACCCTTTCACCATAAGGCGAGCCTTATATCTCTCAATCGAGCCATCAGCTTTACGCTTTATTTTGAGAACCCGTTTGTTCCCAATGGCTTTGCATCCGTTTAGAAGATCAACCAGTTCTCAAACTTGGTTTGATCTCATTGACTCCATCTCTTTTTCCATTACTTGTATCCAATTTTTCTTATCGGGGCAAGTCGGAGCATCATTTACATTCTTTGGCTCATTCTCTTCTTGTGGAGCGACCATGAAAGCTTTACCTTCAATGTCTAAACGTCGACAAGTCGACGGAGAACGATTTTGCGACTTGTTCGCCAAATTTGAGATTATACACTTAGTACGTCAATCTCCATTACGCTCCCACTCGGATTATATAACGACTACATCTTCACATCAAGTGGTTGCAATTGAGACTGATTCGAAACAAATTCCCCACTTCTCACATTGCTCCCACTTGGATGATATGCCTCAATAAAATCATTATCACTATCCAAGGTTTTAAACAGAGAATAGTCTTCACCTATCTCACCCTTTTTCTAAAATTCATTCACTAAGAATGTGACATCTCGTGATTCGAATTCAGTTACACTCCCACTTTCTTGCTTACCTATAAACACATGCCTTATTTCCCATACTTGTGGGATAACTCTTGTGTATAGGCAACACATCCCCAAGGTCTAAGAAAAAACTCAAACTTATTTTCGTCTTGTCCACAACTTATATGGAGTGGAAGTAACTGATTTAGAAGGCACACGGTTAAGTATATAGACAATAGTCAACAAAGTGTCACCACAAAAGGTGATCATCAAATTAACTTGTGCTATCAAAGACCTAACCATTTCCAATAGGACCTGTTTCTTCTTTCTACAACTCCATTCTTTTGAGGAGTCGTTGGAATAGTCAACTGTTTTTCTATTCCTTTTTCATCACATAAATCTCTGAACGGATCAGGTAAGTACTCTCGACCTCGATCGGATCTCAATGATTTTATTTTCATGTCCAATCGATTTTCTACCAAACTCATAAATTTCTTAAAACAACTCATGCCTCAGATTTACGAGAAATCAAATCGGCATGTTCAAATCGAGTGCAAGTATCTATAAATGTGATGAAATAAACAGCCCAATGCCTTGCTTCACATTCATTGAACCACATGTGTCCGAATGGATCAACTACAAAGGAAAATCAGCTCTTGTTTCTTTTCCAGATGATTTTCTCGTTGTTTTTCTCGCTAGGCAATGCTTTCAAATAGGCAAATCGACTTTTCAATATTGCCCAATAAGTCCTCTTTGGCTTATCTAAAACTTTCACTGTTAGTCAATGAGACCAAGACTAGCATGCCATATATTCACATCATTACAGAAGATGTAAATAGGGAATAACAAACATTCACATTATTGTACTCAACAATTAGCACAATGAAACCATCCAGAAAATATCCAGAACCATAATAACTTGTTCCCAATGACAAGTCATTACCATCGTTATGAAAGTTCAAACTGAAACCAAGTTTAACCAATGCTAACACGGAAACAAAATTCCGTCGAGTTTTTGGAGCATATAACATATCATGTAGGAACAGGGTGCGACCACCGCGCATATTCAATTGGCAGGTGCCAATCCCTTTAACTTCTACTCAGAAATTGTTTCCCACATTTATCCACTTTACTCCATGTGAAACTCGTTAAAATTCGACGAAGGCATTTCTGTCCTTCGCAACATGGTATGTGGCTCCTAAGTCTACAATCCACAAAGGATGAGATTCAATTACGAAAACTGAACTAGAGACATAAGTAACACTATCGAGTGCACAAAGGGTTTCGAACTTCTTTGGCTCACCACAGTCATGAGTAAAGTGACCCTTTTTTGCTACAGTTAAAACATTTCACATTTGAGATGTTTTTCTTGAAGGGACACTTTCCTTTCCCATGTTGGTTAAACTTCGATTTCTATCCTGAAGAATCTGTTCCCTTGTCATTCCACTTCTTGAACCCACATTGACGCTTACGCTTCGAGCACGAAGCCCCATGTGAGCTAGGACCAGCATAATAAATGTAGGTTTCTGGTTTAGTCGCCAAAAAGTGGTCCACCTCTAGTTCAAGACGGCGCATAGCATCCTCAAAAGTCTTTACTTTTTATTGTAGATCAAGTGGATTTTCATATGCACACAGCTATGAGGTAAAGAACAGATTACTGCTTGCACTTGCTGCTCATCAGTCAAAATGTGGCCAGCAACTTACAGTTCACTTAACAAGTTTGACATACACCATAAAAGTTGTTACATATTCTGCCCATGAGGCATCATATGATTGTCAAACCTTATAGTGATCTATCTCAACTTGGTGACCAATGTCTAACCAAACTTAGTTTTTTAATGCTTCCCACTTGACTTTGGCATTTTCATAAATGCCTGAACTCACACACAAAACCATTTTTCATGCTACTCAGCAACATAATGCGAGCAATAGAGTTCATCCTTTTCCATGCAGCAAACACCTCTTTATACTTTCTATGCCGTGCAGTATTTTCATCTTCAGGTTCTTCCATAACTAGGCTTAGAGCTTTTAATGTTTCTTGCTTTTCTAGCACACACTGGATTTTCATATTCCAGATTTCATAATTCTTGCTGTTCAAAAAATATCTCCTTTGTCGAGCTCAGCTACGATATTATAAGAAGCTATAGCCATTGTATCTGAACACGAAGTTCTATAGACATGTATTCACGAATTATCAATGCCTTACATTTATGCATCTATTTTACACTAACTAATTATATTAATGAATAATTTCATATAAGGTCTTAGATTCGAAAGTTCACTATGTTCCCAATCATCGTCTAAGAATCATCGCTTGAAATTATCATTAACATAATCATTTATGTAAAATTGAGTTCACTAAAGTTACTAAAACTTTCTAGAACTCCCCACTCAACCATATAATACCACTAAGGCATTATAAAACATTTCTTATAATCCATTCACAACTAAATATTTCATAAAATATTTACATATAATATGAATGGTAATAAAATAAAAGGGAAATATTTACAAGTGACAAGCCAATAAGAAATCAACAACATCAGATATAATAATGCTTCTCATAAACGGGGAAAGACTCAATAAACTCGTCAGGAAACTTCTTGACCCTAGAAGGCGTCCCTATAATGGCTCTTGCGAAACCCTCGGGTTTATGCCAGAGAGAATTCTGTCTTCGCCAGGGCGCATTCTGTCTGCGCCAGGACCCATTCATAGCAAGGGTCGATGTTTTCCTTACTCCAACCCTAATGAACTCTATCAGGAAACTGATTCCAAGTTCCTTATAGGAATATGGGTCATTTTTCCATAAGTGATCATAGACCTCATGCCATTCCACAGGTAGAGTACTTCTCAGGGCTTTGACTTTCTCAAAGTCTACCATGACATGACCCCTCCAAATGATTTCTTGTATCATTTCATTGACCCTTATGATGTGTGTCATCATGTCGACACCACCATCCCATTGGTAAACATCTAATTCACCAATCAGCCTTGTAAGTGTCAATTTTTCCTCTTGTGTCCTTGGGAGTACTGGGGTTCGCACCATATGTTCCATAGTTCCTGCAACGAATGCAGCACAATGAAAAGAGGGATTACATATAATCCATAATGCATAAATTGGTAAACAAAATATACCAACTTGTAGGAAATTTCAATACGAACACATCGGTATCAAAATCGCCTCATTTGGACACTTCACGCGCCCTCACGCGCCTCTAGAAGCCACTGCGCGTGGGCTTCACGCGCCGCACGTGCTCACACGTGCTGGTCAACCGTTGACCGTTGACCGGGTCAGATCCGGGTCGGGTCGCGGGTCGGGTCGGGGTCACGGGTCGGGTCGGGGTCACGGTTCGGTTCGGGTCGGGTCGAGTCTCGGGTCGGTGCCACGTCAGCACGCACGTCGCGACTAACCGTTGCACGTGCTGCACACGTGGGCGCGTGAGTTCCACGCGCACCGCCGCCCCTCGGCGCGTGTGGCGCGTGCGGCCACCACCGGTGGCCTTTGGAGGCGGTTGACCACTCTCCGGACTCGTATCGACGAGTACATTCCGAATATGCAATCAATTGTCAGTTTTACCAAATAAATTTTTCGTAAAACGCCATAAAACGTACTAGTGTATTGCACAAAACATGGCATATTGCGAAAACGTGAAACACAGTTCGCAAACATGTTAAAATTGGTGCAAAACCTAGTATAACGATCAGGAAAACAAGTAAACAGGCTCTGATACCAATGATGGAAACGAATTCCTATGAAGGAAACGAATTCCCTTTGGAAATGATAAACATGCGGAAAAACATACTGTAACTTGTCCAAGATTCACTAACTTGTATCACCGATCGGAGTACGATCACACGAGGGAAAGTACCCACTGTCCACAGATTAAGTGCCTCCGACAAATAGCCTTGCGAGAATCAGTCGTCCGAACAAGCGCGAGAGAAGAACAAGGGAGATCGTTCTTGAGAGCGTTTCTGGAGAGAGGCAAAACTGACGTACTAATAAAACTTAGATTCTAAAAATCTTCTTTTATGTTATCTATAATTCAAAAGAGATAACCTCTCTTTAGAAACTTCCGATAACCGCCTTCAGTAACCTCCCTCTGGTAACCGCCTTTCGGTAACTGCTCTTCGGTAACCGTTATTCAGTTTTAGCCCATTATGGGCGAATTAATTAATTCTAATCAATTAATTCCAACACATATTAAAAAAGATAGGACGATATGTCAAGGGGTCCGGTCGAGTGATTAGGCACTCAACCCTCATCTTTGAGGTGAAAGATCTAGATAGTCGATAGATTGTTTGACTCCATGGAAAGTACTAAAAAAGTTCTTAACCTATTGCATTTGTGCCAATTCAATCATAAACCTTTCAATTGGACCAATTGAGTCCTAAATCATTTGTATTTGTGCCAATTCAGTCTATTCAGCAATTTTTTTGCTGGAAACCGCTGACGTAGAAGTCAGATATCCTACGTGGCACGGCCGACGTTGACATGGACATTTTTTACAAATAAAAAATTAAATTTATTATTATTAGTATTCTTTCTTTGTTTTTTCCCCTTCAATTTTGGTTGGCGAGGGACTTGGACAAGGGCCGCGACCCTCGCCGACCAAAAATGGAAGGATAAAAAATAAAAAATAAAAAATTATAATTTTTTTTAAAATTGTAAAAAATATTCACGTCAGCACCGGATGTGCCACATAGGACGGTTGGCATCCACGTCAGTGATTTCAAGTTAAAATTGACCGGGTGAACTGAATTGGCATAAATGCAACAAATTTAATATTAAATTGGTCCAATCAAATGACTGAATTAACACCAACACAATAGGTTTAGAACTGTTTTTGTACTTTTCCTGTACTTTTCCGTTCGATTCCTATCTAAACCAACAGCGTAGGGACGGGCAACCCGATGGCTCCAAGTGTGCATTGATCTAGGAAAAAAATGATGGGACTGAATTTTAACTTAGATTGCGAGGTTCGTAATCCATAGATAAAGCTCGACTCAGAATAAACTGTGCCCGAGTGCTTTGAGAAGGGGTGTACAAATTGGACCAGACCGGCCCCGACCAGACCAGTACCAGCTCGGACCGGCCAGGTTGGTCCGGTCCTTGAAGGGGGCTGTCCGGTCCCCTATTCCATGGTGGATGGGACCAGATTGGACCGCCCAGAAATATATATATATATATTGTAATCTTGATATTTCTCGACACTTCAAACCTATCACAGTAATTTCTAAAATCGCAGTTTAATTGTCTATTGGCTACTTATTTTGAATTTCATCTATTGCTAATTACTGCAGACTGCTTCAGTGAAGGACGTTAATTTGGTGATGCTCAAGTTGCATGTACTTGAAGAGTTGTAGCTAGCTTTTATTTTTCCCTTTCATTTTTCTCTTCATTGCATTCCTTGGCGATTGCGAGTTGGGAATGTCGTCTCGCCATTCCATTCCTGCAAAGCCATATATATATATAAATATATATGTGTGTGTGTGCGCGCGCGCGTGCGCAATTAGAAAACAAATTAAATTTTGTTGAAGAACTAGTGTTAGCGGTCCCATTGGGACCAGACCGGACAGCCGGTCCCGGGCCGGTCCGGTCCCCGGTCCCGAACATTTGGGGACCGGGACTATCAGTCCCGTCCTCGGTTCCATACCGGGATCGGATCGGCCTGGACCATGCACACCCCTACTTTTGAGTTCTGCCGTCCTAATCGCTCCAAAAGCTCTTAAATTATGAATTGCTTTCATGGGAATCAGTTTAGGATTTCTCTATGATCGCACAAACAACTCAAGGAGTCCATGATTAGTAACGTTGTGTATGCAATAATGACTACTTTGAATCTTATGATATTTCAGCTTATTTTGTAAAAGTGCTTGGAAAGGGCAATTATCTTAAGTAGTTATCGCGTGTTTATTGGTACTCAAAAAGAACCGATAACGTGCAAAAAAAAAATTTTTTTGAAAAACATCAGCAGACCGCATAATCTGTCTTGAAATAAGAGGCTTGGATTTCATTATTAAAATTTGGGGTGATCGATTCTCAATCCGCTTCGATCCTCCCCAAGAACCAGGAAAAAGACCGGTTCCCAGTTTCTGGACGATCCAATGGAACCGGTGGATTATTTATAGGGGTGAGCAACACAGACTTTAATTTTAATATATTAATTTAAATTATATTTATATTAAAAAATAAAAAATAACCAGTGGATTATTAGGCTTATATTTACAAAAAATAATCGGTCTGATCCGGGCGATACGGCTCCTCCTGAAATCAGGAAAGACCGAAAATCACTGGTTCTAATTTTATGGAACCAGATCGGCTCCCCCGAGAACCAAACGGAACGGGCCGGTCCGGGCGGTTCCCGATTTGGTCAGTCCATCTTGCTCACCCCTAATTGAAATGGTGGCTAGACTGATTAATATTTCAAATTTTGCCCTAGGGTTTGTTCATTTTTTTCTCTGGCGAGACTCTAGAATTAGATTATTCTCTCTCTCTCTCTCTCTCTCTATATATATATATATATATTAAGTGCGTTTGGGTCCTAGTTCACGAACGCAAAATCATTATAAAGTATGGACCACATCAATTATGGGTTTGAATGCTTATCAACTGGCCAATCACCCAAGGTTTTGGGAAAAAGTTGCATGGGTCTTGCCAATTAGGCGTGAGAGATGATTCATGTGCAAACAAACATAGTTCGTTCGATGTGATTGTCTTCCTCAGTCAACTATAACTACATTCCATGTTCAAGATTTTGACAAATTACAGCTCGCCAACACCCATAAAGTGGGCATCGGCCGGTGCGGCGAGACGGACTTGTCGCTATCGTGCCGTGCCAAATTAAGATCCTCACATGGATCTTTCCGATGGCATCACGTTATATGGTAATGTCACACTTTCCTTTCTTTTTTTACTACAAACATGATATAATTATCAAGTACAAGATAAGGCACTACGCGACATTATCGGAATTGAGCTCAATTCCATTATGTTTCACCTATACGGTTCGAAAATTGGCAGTCCTAATCAACACCAGTTGAACTAAGAACTGGTCTCGACCAAAAATAAAATAAAATAAGAACTGGTCAGCCGGAATTTAAAATTGCTTCTGAGTTCTAAGTTATTGTACTCCAAAGTTTCAGGCAGCATAAACATTTGTTTAAAATAAAGTATTCTGACATCACCTTCGTTTTTGCGGCTGATGTATGCTTATTAATATAATGTAGTGCTTGTTTTGGATAGTGGACAGTGGTTTTCTAGGCATATATCATAATACTCGAATCCACTCCAACCTTGGTATATGACAAGAGCTAATAACATTTAATGTTTGTGCTTCGGACCTAACCGAAAATGACATGAGGGGCTAATATCAAAAGATACAATCCAAATATGCATGACAAAAATTTACGTAAATGTTTAATTTTAGCGAATTTCCCATTCAATTTCAGAAGTCGCTTGAAATGAAATTTTTTAAATATATATAAATAAATATGATTCACGAGAGGGGAAAAAGAGAATCAAAAGAAGGGCAAAAGCCACCAAAAATCATAAATTATGTCCGTCACGACACATTTACCCTAAACTTTTTTCTGTGACACCACATATCCCGAACGTGTACATGTGTGACACATTTACCATCCGTCAATGATCACCGTAAAGAATCTGCATACATGGACGCCGGAAGCAATGTTGATATGGCGCCAACACGGCTTAAGTGAAATTAAAACGAAGTTTTGGCTGAAAAATCATCTGACAGAATCTTGACGGGGGATAAATATGTCACATAAATACGAGTTAAAGGTATTTTTATGTCATAAAAAAAAATTTAGGATAAATGTATCACAGTGGACATAGTTTGAGATATTTTACGTCACAAAAAAAAAATTCAAGGTAAAAAATAATTGACGTACTTGGGAAATTTTGGTGCACTTTTTCCTTAAAAGAAAGAGGGCAGTTTTTCACAAGGCAAAAAAGGAAAGACATAAGATATAATTATGACTCGAGAGAAGTTGATCAAGTCAACATTTTCTTCGGAGTTCTAGAGCCTGTTTGGCAACGATTCTGATCCAAAAAAGTGATTCTGATTAGAATTATATTTTCTGATTCTGTTCCCTAGATGATTTTAGAGAATCAGAACACGTTTGGTAACTGCACAAAAATTCTGTTCTCGAATAGAAACGCGTTTGGCAATTGCACAACATTTCTGTTCCCGGGAACAACCAGGTGGCTAGAATTCTTTTTTTTAAATTCATCTTTTTCTAAACCTTTTTAAAATGTTTTTTTAACTTTTTTAAATTTTTAAAGTTTTTTTACATTTTTTAATTGCCCCCATTTTTATTTTTTTATGTTTTTTAATTTTTTAAATTTATATTTTTAATTTCCCCCCCTTTTTAAAATTTTTAAATTTTCTTTAAAAATTTAAAGCTTATTTTTAAATTTATATTTTAAAAAAATAGTTGTTAGTAAATTTTCAAATCTAATTTTAATTTTTTTTAAAGTTCAGAAGTTCATGTGAAAGCCTACATGGACTTAATCTTTTTAAAAGAACTGAGACTTTGTTCTTTTTTGTGATTCTAAAAAATGTTCTATTTTTGGAGAACCAACTTTTTTTTTGTTCTTATTTTTGGTCCAAAACTGTTCTTGGGAGCAGAATCAGAATCATTTGCGTTACCAAACATGTTTCTGATTCTTTTTTGTTCCGAGGAACAGAATTAGAGGAACAGAAACGTTACCAAACATGCCCCTAGTGACCGGCTTCAATTTTTTTGGTTACTATACGTCATCAAAATCGGATAGAAGAGAAG
This sequence comes from Lenwebbia sp. NSW1173648, assembly GCA_029784005.1. NCBI lineage: Eukaryota > Viridiplantae > Streptophyta > Magnoliopsida > Myrtales > Myrtaceae > Lenwebbia > Lenwebbia sp. NSW1173648. The sequence goes on along the minus strand of JARCGZ010000009.1, from coordinate 22,094,755 downwards.
AATTTTTTAAATTACTTTTTTTTTTTTTTGCAAATTGTAAAAATTAAATTAGATTCTATGTGATTTTGCTTTCGTAGCTCTTAAATTATATCGAATGTCATACTCGATAGGGGCAAGCATGGTTTCGGGGTAGAACTTGAAACCTGGAACCAGATCGATGGGGAATCTGTCTGGTTCCAGATTCCAAAGTATGCATGGTAGGTTCCAGGTAGGTGGAATCTGTAACTTGTAATAAGTTTTTGTGGTTTTCTTGGTATATGTCTTCGCGTGATCCTGCGATCTTCCATGGCGTCCGATGATGAGTTTATAATCTAGAACTACTAGTCCGAGCTTCTATTTTCGGCGATATTTATGACTGAGACTTTTACTTTGTTAATGTTTCTTATTTATTCGTGTGTTAAAATATGAGTTGTGGTCAATGGATTGTAGAAGCAAATAATGATTATTAAAGGTGATGGTTTACTGTAATCATTAATACAGGTGGAACTTGGGTAGACCCTAGAATTGGCCCTAGAACTTGTGACAGGGTAGGTTTCAGTTTTTAGGTTCTAGGGTATGCGTTAGGTTCCAGGTTCCAGGTTCCAAAAAATGATGAACCTGTTCCGACGAATAGGTTTCAGGTTCCAGGTGAAACCTGTACGGAACCTAGAACCATTCACCCCTAATACTCGGACATTGCTCCGGCAATGTACATGTATCAGAATAGTGGGATGCAAGAAGGCATAGTTTGACTCTAGATCTCACTTCAAATATCTCAGATTTAGAATTTCTTCTTCTTCTTTTTGTCCTTTTAGAACCTTCGGACGTTGAGTTAGATATTAAGATGTTCATTGTGGTTTAAAATTTCACTATTATTCGCTGAGTAATTGTAGGAAACATTGCTAGTATAAAAGTGTAAAAGAAGTTCAAGTTATTTGAAAATAGCGGCCTTCTTCACCCTTGATTTAATGGTAATTAAAACCCTTGAAAAATCAAGAGTCGATAAAGACCGCTCATTCCATCGCACGAATTTTGTCCAAGTATCTGTTTTTAATGTGATAAGTACATTGGCCACTAAATGAATTCGAAAAAAAGTACCAAAAAAGTCTTAAACCTATTACAGTGGTGCCAATTCAGTCCTAAACCTTTTGTATTTGTGCCAATTGAGTCCATCCGGCCAATTTTGACAAGAAATTGCTGACGTGGACACTAGTCATCCTGCATGGCATGGCTGGCGTTCATGTGGACATTTTTAATAATTTTTTAATAAAAAATTGAATTCTTTTCTTTTTCTTCTTTTTTTTTTTCCATTTCACTTTGGCCTGCGAGGGTCGTGGGAAACCCTCGCCGGCCACTTAGCGAGGGACAGGCCACCTCGCCCAGAGCCGACGGGGCCACGAAGCCTAGAATGAAATGAAAACAAAAAATAAAAAAAGAATTAAAAGAATTAATTTTAAAAAAAAATTATATAATAAAATGTCCACCTCAGCAACAGCCGCGCCACGTTAGACAGCCAGCATCTACGTCAGGGATTTCCAGCCAAAGTTGGCCGGATTGACTCAATTGGCACAAATGCAGAAAGTTTATGACTAAATTAGCCCAATTAAAAGGTTTAGTACTGAATTTGTACCAATGCAATAGGTTAGAACTTTTCTTGTACTTTTACCAAATAAATTCTATGCTCACAAAGCAATCTAATAATCCTATGGACCCGGTAAAACACAAGAAAAAGTCACGGGTAATCTCAATGTTAAATTTTTTACACGTGGTAGTTTAGAGTGTGCTATGTTGAACTTATGTCGTGAAATCCACTTACAAATAGGACAACGTATTTTTTTTTCCTCGAAATAAAGATTCCATTCATTAATCATGATAATATTCGAGAGGTATATATAATGCTTTCAAGCTCCCAGAAAAAAGCAAATAACATAGCAAATTCTGCAACTAGAATCACACTCTCATCCTTCAAGAATAGATCTGTCATCATCAAATTTCGACGGCCGATCACCAGATTCAGTGATGAGCACATACTTCCACACCAATTGCAACGGCTTGCTGTGCGCGGCTAGGTTCGACGTCCCCATCACCACCGCCGAACAATAACACTAACATCAGTATGTTGAAAGAGCACAGATCAAATACTTGTAGGGAACTCCCGGATCTATATCTAAATCTAGTTCAGAGAGTAAAATCCCTGAATCTAGACATAAATTTAAATCGGGAGAGGAGAGCGGCATAATCTTGGAGAGTTTATGAAGCCACGTCACGAACATCCTAATCGGTGGCTGTCGATTAGACGAATGGCTGAACTGGTTTCCACATTCACCCAAGATTAACTGTAGCAAATTATTCAAATTCGCAAGCTCCCAAAATAAAGTGGGAGAGAAAAGGAAAGATAGTTCGAGCAAAGAAAAGAAACTTGAACCCAAGATCAGCAAAGATAGGAATGGTGAGGGATGGGAGAGGGAGTGAGAGAAGGGGCGAGGCTCCCTCAGAATGTGCGGCAGCTGAAACCCTAGGGTGGGAGAGGGGAAGGGGGAGAGGGAGAGAGAAAAAAGGATGGGACGGTGCTAGACAGTGTACATTTAGGGGTCGTAATGTTTTTTTTTTTTTTGGTCAAATAATATTTGCTTCGACTCTAGATAAAATCTTGTGTCTCGATTTCTCTTTCTCGCTTTTATGCTTTACTTCGTTGTGATTGTGCGCCGAATCCTAATAAATACCATGACAATACTTAAATGGTATGAAACTTCTGTTTTTGTTATCTGAAAAATGGCTAATGCAAGTATCGTGGCAATGATTCTTATTTCCAAGGGAATTCTAATACGATAATAAGATATAAATTTCTCAAATAAATACACCACGAGCGAGTCGGTATCGACAAAGTTTGTTTGCACATTAATTTGATGTGTACACGTTACCCTCCATATAGACCTTATGTCAAAAAATAATTATTCTAACATATAGCAGAATATAGTTCAATAACAAATTTTGTCATAGCCACCATAAGAGAGCCAGAGGTCCCCGCAGTATCGAGATTATAGGTCAATGTGACATCTCTAACTATTACTTCTTCTTCTTTTTGTATGACTTCCAACATAAATGCAGTCTATCCTTCTCTTCCTTATTTAACAAAAAAAAAAATATATATATATATATATATATATAGGAGAATGATTGCAAACCCAAGTGGATCAGATCATATTCGTGGATGGTAGTTGGAAAAATATCTTAGACTTAATGATATGTACTATCTTAGTAAGTTATAAACCCAAGTTAGAAGCTAATAGGCATGCGGCCCTGCTGGTAAAGCGATTGGTGGGGTGGGGACGCTACTAGTATCATAGATGCGGGACTTGACTCCCGCGCTCTGCTAAGAGGCAGAGCAAAAGTTAGAGAAATGAGAGTTAGAGATAGGACAAACCAAACCCTAAGTTATAAAAATTATAAGGTGAATAAGGATAAGTTTCTCAATTTGAAAGGTACCCAAATATCAGATAATTGCTTTCTTGCCCATACAAAAATCAGCTAAAAGATATATAACTCAATGCAGAAATATTTGCACAATATAGTAATATTTGACTTCATTAGCCTGCCCCACTACTCACTGCATCGACATTGACATAGCAAGAAGAGTAGTAATGTTTTATTTGTATAAGAATTAATGCTTGCTCTGCCAGAATTTAATAGTGGGAATACCAGATACATAGGATAAGATACTTAAATAGAGTGACACGACTGATACAATAAGTACAACCATCATTAATTAATTATCGATACTTCAACTTACAGAGTAGGAGAATCATTTTTTGGAACTTTGGAGGTAAACGGGAGGCTTCGGGGGAGAGTTATCAAAAAAGGTCTAAACCTTTTGCATCCGTGTCAATTAAGTCCATCCGAAAAATTTTGGCTGAAAATCGCTGACAAGTACGTGTTGGGGCTAACAATGCAACCTAGAGGGAGGTGAATAGATTGTTTCGAAACTTTTTCAACTAATTCGCAGACCAAAGGTTAATATGAAAAAGATCGGGTGAACAAATATTCATGAGATGATATCTGAGTGTGTACAAGCAGAGTAATGATTTAGAAAAGATTGGCACACCAGATATACAATGGTTCGGATTATACATCAAGCCTACGTCCACTCCACACAACTAACCGCCACAACACGGGCTGGAATGTACTAATAAATTGCCTCACAAGTTACAACCAGTACGTGAGCTGATCTTTCACGTGATAGATCACACTATCTTGATACAGCCTCACTACTCAGAAATGTACACTTGATTTTGCACGATTACAAGGCAACAACTGATCACAAGATCTTTCGATCAGTACAGGCTTTTCAACTAGAGCAAATTCTAGAGCAACACTTGGCTATTAAGTCTGTTTTTGGTACCCTTGGCCTTCACGATCTCCTCCTTTTATAAGCCTCAGCATTCTAGCCGTTTGAGCATCCTTGGAGAAGCAAAAGAGCCGTTGGAGATTGATAGGACATCTTGTCCTCACGCTAGACCAGCTTGTTCCAAGTTAGACTCAACTTTCCCAAAATAGGGTGATGAGCTGTTGTTCCATGCTGACAGCTTTCTGCTGGATTCTGACAGAGTAGAGAACTGTTCCCGAGAAGATAAAAACCTCCCATTGGCCTTTCCCATCAAGTGTTGGTCACTTTAGCCTATCTTTCTCAAATATCAGCTCGTATGGACTTTAAACACCAATCCTGACCTGACCTTTCAAGTTCCGATATCAAATAATCGGTGACCAGATCCTTTGTGGTCCTCAGCGGATGTTTTACTGAAAATGCTTCAGACTGCACGAGATCTTTACCCGATGGTCATCACGTGATCCTTAGGCATAGATAACAAACATCTGCACACCAAAGGTAAATTAAATACCAAATAATAGTTTGAAAATCACCAAAATATTTTATAAGATGTTTATCCAACAGTACACTGGCCATCCTATATGGCACGGTCGACGCTGAGGTGGACAATTTTAATAATAATTTAAAAAATTGAACTTTTTATTTTTTTTATTTTTCCTTTTCTTTCTTTTCTTTTCCCTTCTTCCTTCTTTCTCTAACCGGTCGCCAGACCTCTGAAGAAGGGAAGAAAAACAACAAAAGAAAGAAAACGTAAAAATATAAAAATACAAAAATTAATTAGTATTAAAAATTGTCTACATTAGTGCCCGCCACGCCGCGTAAGATGGCCGACAACCATGTTGGCGATTTTCGGCCAAAATTGACACAAATACAAAAGGTTTATGACTTAATTGAAAAAAAAGAAAAGAAAAGAAAAAGGTTTAAGACTGAATTGACACAATTGCAATAGATTTAGAACTTTTTGAATAATGTTCCCTGAGGCTTGGATGTTGGCAAAGCATGAGTTCCTCCCAGGGATTTTTTTTTTTTGGTCTGATTCCTACCATGGATGCACGTGAAATGCTTTCTCACCAAAGAGATTATGTCTAATATCACTATAATTTGAGACTAAAAGTTTTTTTTTTATGTGTAAGGTCTAAGTTGATTTGTCACAAAACTAATCCTTGTATTGTTACTTCATCATTTGTGCAAGAGAATGGCTTTGTCCCTTCCTTCTTTACTTTGGAAGACCATGTACATGTTGTGTGGTAAATAGTTCTTGTTGATAATAATATCTGATAGTTTAGAAAAGAAAAAGAAAAATAAACGAACGACATCATCTCTAGTTTAGTAAAATTTGGTGATATATGTTATATAAAATCTTTTCTACTCTTGATGTCGAAAGCACGACTAAAAGATTTTCTATAGTTTAGTAAAAATTGGTCATATATTTTTTTACAAAAACTTCTCTGCACCCGATATCCAAAACCCAACCAAAAGGGTCGAACCCCATGTCTAGGCCGGCCTGACCCTCCACGCTCAAGCAACCGTTGAACCCTCTCTATTTTGATGAGCAAATTGTGCCTAAACATAGAAGTCTCGATCTTTCAACGAGAGTGCGAATGAACCACCCCTAAGACAGGGAATCGATCCCTTTCGCTAATAATTCCGATCTCAGCATAAAATGGGTCGACATAAGTCCGTTGAATCATTGAAGTATATCCAAAATTCGCCAAATTCAAAAAAAGAAAAAAAAAAGTGTTCATCACTGTATCTCAAAGTACAATCCCCACTCTTTTTCTATGTAGCAGAATGTGCAATAAAATAGGACAACAGGGAGAAAGGCATGGACCAAGCCTACTACATGGACAGCACAAGTTGATTCATGAGAGGCATGGACCTTGCCTTATAAGGGAGTCAATTTTGCCACCTTTAAAGGCATCAGGCAATATTTTATAGTAGAGAAGCTATGATCTTGATGGGTTTATTAATGTACCATATTAACTCGTTTCCCGTCCTATTCTATCAATGATTCACACTGTCCTCACTCCATTAAATTCCAAATTGTCAGATTCAACTTCAAATGGCTTTCAAAAGGTCAAAGGAGTTGTTGAAATGCACTTGTGAATTGTGTTAGAAAAGTTTCACATCGGAGAATTGATATGATGTTGAGCAGTTAATATATCCAAGTTTACCCATAACTCAACGGCTTAATCTTTTGAGTGAATGTGAGTCTAATCAGATATGTTGATGGGCTCGAATTTTGGTTTCCTCCCCAGGTGAAGGTATTGGACTTCTGAACCGCACTAGAGGGTCTTCAATAGCCATTAGAAGCAATTTTCCGCTAAGCGGATGGGATAGTGGTCAAATTTTACTGGTTGGAATATCATATTACGACTCTTGTTTGGCAATATTAAGGGCAGCTCGTTTAGCTTGATTTGAACCAATCTGGTTTGATTAAATGATTCAGTCAAAGGTTGAGATATTTTTGGATGCATATTGCAGAAGGAAGAGGAGGGTATATGTCCAAATGAAAGTGTACATATTATTATTCAGGTGTAATTTTTATTTTTATTTTAAGTATTTGGATTAATCTTTGCAGAGGCAAAGCTTAAACACTGGAAATTACATACAGACAAAATCTCGAAAGACTCGCACTGCATAATTTTGGACACACCCTCAGAAACTTTGAGACATCTTGTGCAACTCCACCGGTTTAAGGTTAGGGCCACACGTGTCGCCTCCCCTATGTGTGCGACAAGTGACGTGGCAACACCATAGAAAATCTGGTCAAACAAAATTGTGAGACTCTGCGTAAGAACAAGGTGACATTCTCGGCTAAAAGGTCAAATTGAATCTCATCTCACTCATGATTACTGAAAATCCTACGAATGTAGTTGATCAAAATGACAAGTTTTAGGACTTGATTGCACCTTTTGCGAGTTTTAGGACTCAATTACACTTGCATGACAAGTTTTAGGACTTCTGATGAACATATCCCATTTTTTTCTTCCCTTTCTTCTTCCTCCAGCCGGTCGCCGGACCTCGCGACCGGCCATAGGCGAGGGCCGGCGAGGTCGAACCACGTAAATCGGTGTCATTCCTTATCTTTCCTCGTTGACTTCTCTGGTATTTGTTTCTTCTAGCATTAAATTTCAATTGCAAATCTATCAATTTCTGTGTCATTTTCCCAACAATTACACCATGCACATGGATATGTCCTCTCAATTTAAAAATAAATCAATTAAGAATCGACCCAAACTTCACAAAAACTGTGTTTAGCAATCGATCATGATACTTTTATTTATTTATTGAGAGGTAAAAAGACTCGATAAGGTAAATGAAGAGTATCCTAATCCTTATAAAATAAACTATTAAAGAGCTAACTCATGATGAGAAGTGATACTTTGATAAGGAAAGGGGTGTTGGGTTGTGTAAAATCATTTTGTAGCAGGAAGATGTGACCTCTCACTTCCCATGGCAAGGTGTCGTATTGTGTGTGTATGAAGAGGGTAGAGGAGGGAGCAAAAGCCATTTGGGTGGTAAAACAGAGACTCCTATGCTGTCCTAATTGGGAGTCCAGACAAATTTGTATTAATTTGCTTTAACTCTCTCTCTCCCATGCATTATAAATACCCACTTTCAGCCACAATAAACTTCATTCAAGACTCTACCTAAAGAGATAGAGAGAGAGAGAGAGAGAGAGAGAGAGAGAGAGGAGAGCATGCAAGTGATGCAGGACCAGCAAGTGATCAGTGATGCAGTTCCTTCGTCGCGGGGTCGTGGCGGCAGCAGTGGCGGTGGCAGCAACCGCATAGTGGCTATCAACTTGGAGGGGACGAACACCCTGCCGCCGCCGCCGCCTCGTGCGACCGACGACAACAAAAAAGCGGGTCATCATCACGATGAGGAGCTTGACGATCATCATCATCATCAGGTGCCTTTCTCTTAATAGCTCTCTTTCTGTCCATACAAAGAGCTGTCATGTACCACTTGCTATCTGCGTGTAGGTGCTCTTTAACAAAGTCGAAAGAACAAAATTTGAGAGGTGACTGACGAGTTCCGTTGTTTTTTCGTGGTGACCAGAAACCCGGGTGGAGAAATTTCATGTCATTCGTCGGCCCCGGATTCCTCGTCTCGCTCGCTTACCTCGACCCCGGAAACTGTAAAAATCTCTATCCCTACCTGCAATGGTCTTGAGACTGCTTGACAGTTGACTCTGACAGAACCCTTCGTCCAAAATTTAATGTCAATCAACCAGTTACTTTGACCGCAAAAAAGTAATTATTTTCAAAGCACCAACTCTGCTTCTAAGATACAGAGTCAAATTTTGAATGGAGAAACTTGCTGTAGATTGGATGGAAAACAAAACCATTTTGCCATTTGCTTGCTATGCTAACCATGGACACACATAGCGGATTAAAGCTAGTAAGGACTCGGCATGTGCTCGGCAACATTAGCCATTAAGGTAGTAAGTTAGCGCTCGGGGGGCAACTCCCGTCAAGTATGTATGGAATTACTCGTGCTTGGCTCAATTCCATTCTAGCTCGAAGAGATCAAAAGTTGAACTGATCGAGGTCGAGCATTCGAAATACTTGATCGACCGGTTCGATATCCTAATTGGGTTGTCAAACATCTTTGTTTGTGTTCACATAAGCACCATCCTTTTCGGATTTCATCGCACTTTTGGAACTTCAGCTCGAGCCCGAGCTTGAAACGAACGTAGTTTTGCTAATGGAGCGACTCGAACACAGCTAAAGATTGCAAAGTATTTCATCTTGTTAACTCGAGCTTGCAAAAATGAAGCCTATTAACCAAGCCCCGGTCGATATTTCTGACTATTCGAGTCAGATCAAGTTTGAACATAATGTTGTACTGGTTCTTCTTTCTCTTAAATTCACAAAGATGATTCTATGGTTTCTTGTGCTGCAGTGGAAACAGATCTTCAAGCTGGGGCTAACCATAGATATGAGGTAAATAAATTAGTTCTAATATGTCTACTCTACTCCCATTTTATAATGAAGAGCTTACATAAATTGCAATAGGAGCGCAGAGAGAGAAGTAAGCTTAAGACTAGCACTGACCCTTTGCGTTTTCTGATTCCAGCTTCTGTGGGTGATACTAATTGGGTTGGTGTTTGCTCTAATCATCCAGTCACTCGCCGCAAATCTGGGTGTGAGCACCGGTAAAAAGAGAAGAACACAATACAAATTTCAATAAAGATGACATAGGTTACATCAGTTTTATTGTTCAAATTGAATATTTTCAGGGAAACACTTATCAGAGCTATGTAAGGCTGAGTATCCCATACTGGTGAAGTATTGCCTCTGGCTGCTAGCTGAAGTTTCTGTGATTGCTGCAGATATACCTGAAGGCATGTTTTCTCGGGAAGTCGGCTTTTTAATTGTTTATAATCTTGTTGATTTCATCTAATGGTAGAGTATGAATTTGGTTAATATGCAGTTATTGGGACAGCCTTTGCATTGAACATTCTGTTCCCCATACCGGTGTGGGCTGGGGTTCTGTTCACTGGTTGTAGTACACTCCTGCTTCTTGGCCTACAAAGATATGGGGTAGGCTTGCAATTTTTATTGTTCTTCTTGTTAATCTTAATTTTATACTATGTGAATCATGTAAGGCCTATCAATTCACCTCCAGCTCGGCCCGTACGAGGATCCTTCTACAGCTCTTTGCAGTACTGGCTCAACCTAGATTTCGAACTAGTGTTGCTCAAAATTTTCTGGTTTCTCGTGAAATTGTTGCAGGTAAGGAAGCTGGAAATGCTGATAACAGTGCTGGTGTTCATAATGGCAGCATGTTTCTTCGGGGAAATGAGTTATGTGAAGCCTCCGGCATCTGATATCCTGAAGGGCATGTTTGTCCCTAAGCTTAGCGGTCAAGGAGCCACTGGCGATGCGATCGCTCTCCTGGGTGCCCTCATCATGCCGTAAGCTCTCTTCCTGTACATAAGAAACATCTCCTCTCACCATGAAGTGACCTTCGACATGCTCTCGAATTGTCTTTGTATCAGTTCTTCTGACCGGTCGTATTCTTTCTCTCCGACAGGCACAACCTATTTCTCCACTCTGCATTGGTGTTGTCCAGGAAAGTACCGAAATCTGTCCGTGGCATCAATGTAAGCATGATATCCACTTGAACAACTTACATGAATCTGCACATACATGTTTATATAAGTACCACAGTGCCAATGTATGGGAGCTCCTTTTTATCTTCTGCTGTAATTTTTTGGGGAATGACGCTCAACAACCGACACTCTGTTAACTTCGCAGGATGCCTGCAGATATTTCCTTATAGAAAGCGGTTTCGCATTGCTAGTAGCCTTTCTGATAAACGTTGCAGTTATCTCGGTGTCGGGCACCGTTTGCTCGGCCAAGAATCTCTCCAATAGCACTGAGAACGCGTGCAGTGATATCACACTTAACTCTGCATCGTTTCTCCTAAAGGTTCATGATTATACATGATTTCTTGTAATACAGGATTCGCTGCTATCGCGAAAATTCTCCCTTTTAAATTTTCTTTTAAGTCATTCTATGCAGAATGTGTTGGGAAGATCAAGCTCAACCCTATACGCCATCGCCCTGCTGGCGTCCGGCCAGAGTTCCACCATCACAGGCACCTATGCAGGGCAATACATAATGCAGGTCTCTTCAGGGGGATTTAAACTGCTAGACATCGAATTCATCTTTATTTACTTTCAACTAAGCTTGCTAATTCATCGTGGTATGCATCGCATTCAGGGATTTCTGGACCTAAAGATGAAGAAGTGGACAAGGAACTTGTTGACAAGGTGCATCGCCATCACGCCTAGTCTTATTGTCTCGATTATAGGCGGATCTTCTGGTGCAGGGAAACTCATTATCATCGCATCGGTTCGTAACTAGTCGACCTTAACCTCTGAAATCTGCCTCTCCATGTTTTCCTTCCAATTTTGACTGATCACCAAACTTTTTATCTGGAACTGCACAGATGATTCTTTCTTTTGAACTTCCGTTCGCCCTCATCCCTCTCCTCAAGTTCAGTAGCAGTAAGACCAAGATGGGACCACACAAGAACTCCATCATCGTAAGTTGATATTTTCCAATTTAAAGCAATCGCCACTTGCTTTTCGCGTCCACTAGCACTGTGTGCAAGTGCACCTGGTGAATCCATCCTTGTGAATGAGAACCGTAAGACCGAAATGCCGACCTTTAAAGCATAAACAAGGCCGATACTGATGGAAATTTTCAATGCAGATAATCGTCATCTCGTGGATACTTGGCTTCGGGATAATCGGCATCAACATATATTACCTGAGCACAGGTTTTGTGGATTGGCTGATTCACAACAGTCTACCGAGAGTGGCGAACGTGTTTGTCGGGATCATGGTTTTTCCCTTGATGGCGGTCTATATCTTTGCGATAATCTATCTGACCTTCCGGAGGGACACCGTCGTGACTTTCATAGAGCCGACCAAGCACAACCCGACAAGATCCGGCAACGTAGAGAGCGGGTTGAAGGATGCCGATGGAGAAGGAGAGGAGGATGAAATGCCATACAGAGAAGATTTGGCCGATATCCCTCTGCCCGAATAGGAAGTTGTGATTGAAAAGCATCATCATTGATCATGTACTCGAGGGAAATGGCAAAACTTTTGAGTGAGCCGTGTTATGACCTTTTCTTCTTTTTTTTGTCAGATGCCGTGTTATGACTTATGAGGTCATAAGTTGCTGTATTCTAATATATGTACGCATCCCCAAGGCTCAACTTCTAAGCACCAAGCCTTTGCTACTGTAATCTAAGTGGGTCTTTATGCTTTCCCTGTCGCTTATTAACGGTAGTGAAGTGATTAGGCATTATTGGAATGTAATAGTTTGCTTGACCAAAGTCGTACAAGTGTTTCCATGATCTGTCCCATGAAGAATTGGATGCGCTTTAGGGGGGTGGACCGATCCACAACTGCGGGAAAAATAGATTGATTCAATCGTAATTGACCGCCCATTAGCGAGTAAACTTTGATGGGTGCCCCAGTGATTTCGGTTGTGAGTAGCTCGAAATCTATGCGATGATGAGAGATTGAGCTCGTGGTCCGGCCTCCGCTTTCGTGATGGAGTCTGGGCCTATGATTGATGGTCGAGCCCTCCATGGATCCTGACAGAGCGATGGAGGGCTCGACCATCACCATTGATCTAGTCAGCCAACAAGCAGTTCACGGCCAACAAATTTTTCCTGTTCCAATATTTTCCATATGGCCACATATTCAATAGGCACCCATGTAGATGCTATGCGGTGCCAAAAAAGCACCGCTTGGCAGGCATAAGCAGTTTGGTTAAACATGGCAGCACTTGGTCAAGATCAGGTAACCGGTCGAGTCCAATTGAAGGTTAGCTACCGAATAAGGATTTGGTGCAAAGTCTTTTCCCCCCCTTTTTTTTTTTTTTGGTCTATCATATTTCTAACTCTCCTCTACTTTTGCTCTACCTCTATGCAAAGCACGGGAGTCGAACCCCGCACCTATGATACTAGTGTTCCCAACCTCCAATCCCTTTATTAGTAAGGCTGCATGCCTATTGGCAAGTTTTTTCCCATCTTTACAATCAGCAACTGTAGTGAAGTGATTGCCGGAGCTGCTGCTAGCCATTGGAGAAGCAACTCCTGTTACGCCTGCATGTGAAGTGACTCCTGTGGCTCCGAAGCGGGTTGATATAATTCGCATTCTTTCAGCAGCCAATCTCTGCCTCTTGCATGTGAAGTGACTACCGAGAGTGGCGAACGTGTTTGTCGGGATCATAGTTTTTCCCTTAATGGCAGTCTATATCTTTGCGGTAATCTATCTGACCTTCCGGAGGGACACCGTCGTAACTTTCATAGAGCCGAGCAAGCACGACCCGACAAGATTGGCCAACGTAGAGAGCGGGTTGAAGGATGCCGATGGAGAAGAAGAGGAGGATGAAATGCCATACAGAGAAGATTTGGCCGATATCCCTCTGCCCGAACAGGAAAAGTTGTGATTGAAAAGCATCATCATTGATCATGTGCTCAAGGTAGACGGCCATGGATGTTGAAACTTTTGAGTGCAGTTGTTGAGTGAGCGGTGTTATGACTTAAGGCTGCGTTTGGTGTCCTGTCATTTTTGCCGGATAAGATAATGTCGGATAGGATAGGATTTGAAATATGCTATCCAATGTTTGTTGATGTCCGGATATAGTATGGATTCAAATAAATATTATCCAAATGATTGCTAGATTTGCAGAATTAAAATTAAAACTAAATCATGAAAATCGTAAAAATTATTCATCCGTTTACAATCCCTCTCCATATCGAACACCCCTCTTCGGTAAAATGACGCCGACGAGAACACCCTCTCCTTCTGCGACATCCCTTCCGCCGGCTTGGACCAACCCGCTCTCTCTCTCTTTCGTTTTTCTGAATTCACTCATGGAGGAAGAAGGGGATTGGGCTCATGATGAATTCATCTTAAAGATATCACCAACAGAAAGGGGGTGCTTTATCTCTCGTTTTAAACAGAATCAATTTCATCTCTCTCATTCTAGAGGCTTCTTCATCGGTTCTCCTTCTCCATGGTCGTTTTCACTATAGCAAGCCTCCCCTCGTTCCGCTCCAGTTTCTACTCAGGACAGCCGAAAGTGCACCAACCTTGGCCGTTCCCCCTTTGTTTCTGCCCGATCGACGATGTCCATGTCTCCAGGAAATTTTTCTCCAATCTGATCACCGACCGAGGTAAAAAACCTCAACTTTCATGAAGGAAAATTTCACAAACTCTGTTTTTGTTTCTTATGAAAGAAACAGAGCCCGTGAGCTTGGGCTCCGTCTTTCCCAGCGGTCAAAGGTGAAAGCAGGTCGTCGCTGATGGGAGGAGCGGTGGCCATTGGAGTTTTGATGTAGAACAGTTAACAAATGCGTATATCAAAACGTTCGAGCGTCGTAAGAGCGGACAACACATTAAATCAAAGAAGGTTGCGAGACAACACATTAAATCAAAGAAGGTTGCGAGATCTTAGAAGATGCAAACTGGCTACCTTGATTTTGGCAATCAAGGAAGATTGCGAGATTTTAGAAGATTGCGAGATCGTCGTAAGAGCGTCATTTCCCTTGATTATTGCGAGATCAGAGATTTCGGACGCGTTTTGAAGACTTTCTTCTTTATCAATATCTTTTAATTCTGTTATTTGATTTTAAGTATTTGTTTATTTCCTAAAGGGCGACCTCCCTATAAATAGGTGCCTAAGTCATTGTTAAGATCATTATTATCATTCAGAATAAACATTTATCTTTCGAATCATTTTCCAAGTTATCTTCCTCTGTGTCATTTGGTATCAAAGCAGGTTTCTCCTGTAACGATGGCTAATAACGCCAATATCAATCTCCCTGTAGCTGAGGGCCGTGAAAATGAGCTTATTACACGGGCTGAGTTCAACCAATTTGTGGAGCAAAACGAACGGAGGTTTCAAGAATTACTTGTCGCCATCCGACGTTTGTCCACCAACCCCATACCTGGTAATCTTCCGGCCGAACGTGCTCAGGCTGCTCGAGTTTCGGAAGTAGCTATGGAACGTGGGGCAAATCCCCGGCAAAGGCGACAAGCCTATGTCGAGGATTTCGAAGAAGAAGAAGAAGAAAGAGAAGAAGAGCTCTTGGACGTGCCTATTCATGGAGGCCGCCGAAACGGCGGATACCGACGAGATTCGGAGCAATATCAATTGAAGGTTGACGTCCCAACCTTCAACGAAAACTTGAATATCGAAGATTTTCTGGATTGGCTCTGGGAAGTTGAGAAATTCTTTGAAGCCATGGAGATCGAAGAGGATCGGCAAGTAAAATTGATGGCATACAAGTTGAAGGGCGACGCCTCAGCCTGGTGGGAGCAGACACAGCTAACCCGACGCCGACAAGGAAAAGCTCACATCCGAACGTGGAATCGGATGAAATAAATGTTGAAGGTTCGGTTCCTCCCAACTGATTATGAACAATTATTGTTTCAGCAATTTCAGAACTGTAAGCAACTTAACCGATCAGTCCAAGCCTATACGGAAGAGTTTCTCCGACTCTTTGCCCCACAACAACTTGGCTGAGTCGGAGGCATAACAAACCGCCAGGTACATCAATGGCTTGCGACTCAACATTCAGGATCGTGTTTCACTACACCGTTTGTTTTCTGTTGAGGATGCCCAAGAAATGGCCCGAAAGATAGAGATGCAACTGGAGAGAACTAGCCCCACTACTTGGGCAAACAATTATTCCGCTCGTGGATCATTCGGAAGGGGGAGACAACTAGATGTTCCAGGATCCTCTAACCAGCAAACCAGCGATACGAACCAAATTTCAGGGAGTACTACTGGGGTGCCCAAGGAACCAGTCCCTGCAAACAATCGTAATACCAATATGAATACCCAGAATCCATATACCAAGCCACAACCAATCAAATGCTACAAGTGTAACGAATTGGGCCATCGTTCAAGCGACTGCCCACGGCGGAAGATGGCCAATATAGTCAAGCACGATGACGACATATATGAAGACGACTGGGTGGATGAAGAAGAAGTGGAGGATGAAGAGGGCGAGCATGTTAACTGCGTCGTCAGGCGACTGTTACTTGCCCCGCGAAGAGAGGACATGTCACGCCCCGCACCCATCGGGCACGCCACATCCCTTCTTGGTCGTTAAGTTGCGACGCCCCAGGACTCGTCACCGACCCATTATTTTTATCTTTTAATTAAGCACATGCGGAAACAATATACTTCCCCAGACAAACATAATAACAGGGATAGTCAGAAAGAGAAACAACCAATATCAACAGCCAAGCTCATTTTATTTAATTACCGTTAACCCTAGGAAGATTACAACAAATAAGCTTATCACAAGGCCGCTTCCTAGCAAACCACGCATACAACAAAGGGGTGGGGTTAACACTACTCCAAGCAACTCAAAAGGAGGTTGACTCGAACGTCTGTTGACACCTAAATTTAGATATTTGTTTAGTCATTAATTTTGCATAAAAATTAGGGGCTAACCTTAGTCTCTACCAAAAAATATCGAATTCATTAGTCTGCATTTTAGTATAGTTTTAAATTTTCTGCTTGCATTGCATTTTGCATACTAAATTGGGCCGGCGGCGGAGGATTTGAGCTTAATTTATCAGGCGACTGAACTTAAATTGACAATAAAACTTTTGCCAATCGAGGGGAGATTCTAGAGAGAGGCCACACGAAATTCACAACACACGGCCGAAGGAGTACGTGAAGTGAGAGGATGTAGGAGCAGCAGTTTTCTCTTCTTTTTGGCAGGTTCCTAAGTCTACCGAAGGGTGGACGAACTTCAAGGAGGCCATGATTTTGAGAGAGGGAACGACTACAGAACTAAGAAAGAGAGAATTTTTATCCCTCTCTCTCGGTGACCGTGTCCATGAAACACCAAAAAGTGGAACACATTCTGCACAAATTGAAAGTGATACAGGAAAGGACGAGGAAAGTTCATAAGAGAGAAGAAAAGCAAGGCACACTTCATCGTGATTAAAAGGGGGTGTCTTGATTTTTGATTTGATATATTTTCATGCTTATTAACCCCACTTATAGCCACGTTTTGACTTCTCTGTCTTCATCCTCAGGGGCACATTGAATACGAGGACTCACAATAGAATACACGGCACAAAGAGGGAGGGGACTGAGATTTTCTATGTGTAGAGAAGGCATGAAAAGCAAAAGAAGACACTAGGATCCCTGACCGTCTCTTCTCTGGCTCATCGCCGCACCCAAGGAGGAGGAGCATATTTGCGCATGCATAGAAGAGCAATATCAACAGGAGTCCAAGAGCCTTCTTAATCGAACCCATCAAATGTTTGGTGGTCTTCCGGCTTCCATAGCTGGCCACCAAGCATTGACTCGTGGGCTTGCTCTATTCTAACCGATTTACAATTTTTATTTTGCAAGTTCATCAGAAGTCGTCGTGGCCTTTCCATCGCCTACAGTGAAGTTCCATAGTCTCTGGTGCAATTCTTGGAATTGAGAAAAGTTTCTGGTGCACATCACGCTCCAAGATTAATAATTCAATAAACATCGAGGTGAAGTGATGAGCCCTTCTGGAATCCCGCGTTGAACCTCGCTAGCCATCATTCACCGTGGTGTCGTGAAGAGTCTCCAGGCGCACGGAAATCCCAAGCAAACCAGTCCGTGGAGCACAAACTTGGTCGCTAAGTTTTGGTGCAAATTCAAGAGAGGAAAAGAAATTTTGCAATCCAGGTATTTTCCTAATTTGAATCTTGAAATATTTGATTGCATAATTTGGTTGATTGAAATTGCTTATCCTGAAAATTGCCTTGCAAGTTTTGCATGTTCAATTGCCTTAATTAGAATATTGCACGTTAATTTTGGAAATCGAAAATCCGGAATATACTTTGATTGTTATCTTGACTCAATTTTCTGAATATAAAAAAGGATTAAATCTAAATTAGGAAAATATTTTCCTAATAGGCAACGAATTTTTTAAACTTGGACGATTCTTCCCGTTGCCATTCGGGAATGATCCTCTGGTTTAGGAAAAGCGGGAAAGATAAGCCAACCCGATCTATTGCCATTTAGATCCGGTTCGCTATCTTTCAAAAGCCGACTTTAGATTTAGTCATATCTTTTTTTCGAAAATTGCGAGAATGAAGGATTTGATTTGCCATCTTTGTTTACTTGAATTATCTTGATTGATATCTTGGATTTGTTTGAATTTTAATTGAACTTAAGACTCCCAAAAATATTTAGTAAGATATAGTTTCTTAGAAATTATATCTAATTAAATCTTTAGGAAGATGAGTTTTCCTAAAAACTTCATCTTATTAAGTTCAACTTGGAAACGAAGTCGAGAAAATTAAATCAAGCATATCTTCATGTGGTTGAAAATCCCAAAGAAAATACAAAAAAATCTCATGCATATATTGCATATTCATGGCATTTATTTTTTCGAATATCATATCATGCATTCCATATTGTCAAAAATTCCATTTCATATCTTTGCATTATCTCTCATGTATTGCATCAAATTTTCGAGTATCGTCATATCCCCATACCATATTTTTGTCAAAATATTTCATGCATGAATTCGCATGTCTCACGTCGCATTTTATATAGTTTAGGCGCATGTATATGTCATATTCCATGTTATGCTCGCATATCATATGTTATTCATGCTCATAATTTTCGTGTATCACTTATAAATTGCCTTCCATATTTAAAAAAAAATCATTTTGCATACATTATGCATATTTTCGCATAACATATCTTGCATTTTTGCATGTCTCATATGTTGCACGTCCGTGTCACATTTTATTTTGCCACGTCATATCTCGCATGTCATTCATCTTAGGTTAGTCTAATTTGTATGATTGAATTGTTTAATTGAAAATTGCATGCTATCTAGGGTAGATATAATTTGCGTATGTTATAATTTTGTACGTCTATTTGGATTGCTTGCATGTTGTCTTGAATATTGCATTCATGAGTCACTTTGCATGTTTTAATTAAATTGAATTCAGACATATCTTGCATGCTTTGCCTTGGCGTTTTCGCATTTAGTGTAATTCATGCATTTGCATTTCATTTTAAGTAAATGAAAACATAAAAGAACACCTCATTTGAACTTTAAGATGAATTCAATCAAATTTGAGTCACCGACTTAGGACTTTCATGGAATTAAAGGTACCGAAAGGGCATTAGTTTTAATTAACTAGTGTAATCAAGTCCCCGAACTTAAAATCTCTGGTTCGTAGAAATAAAGTGGTTCTCCCGCTACTTTATTTAGGTTCCTAATCAACCTACCAAAAATGATTAGTGGCGACTCCAAATCTAAAATCATCTTAATGAACCCTAAGTTGCGATTTGGTAGGGGCTGGGAGAGTCCGTATTAGGTTAGTTTCTAATTAGCCTGATAATCCATTAGCCTAAAATCTGATTGATTTTTTTTTAGGTCGCGACAACGTCCACCTCAGAGTACTCACCGTCATTAGGGTCCTGAAAATGGTTAACAACAACAAATGAGATAAAATCTCAGCAAGTCTACGACCTAAGCCTCGATTAGGAG
Source organism: Lenwebbia sp. NSW1173648 (assembly GCA_029784005.1). NCBI lineage: Eukaryota > Viridiplantae > Streptophyta > Magnoliopsida > Myrtales > Myrtaceae > Lenwebbia > Lenwebbia sp. NSW1173648. The sequence goes on along the minus strand of JARCGZ010000009.1, from coordinate 22,075,335 downwards.
ATCAACTCAGCTCGGACGCATCTAAAGCATGCAACATCATACGATATTCACAAGTATATCATCATACAATTATAGGCAATTGAACCTTGCCTCGGCACACAGCCGATACGTCTTAAACCATGATATGCAAAATGTACTCAACACAAACTGAACACCCGTCAGCTTCTCACCAATCAGTACACTCAGACGTCTTTCAATCATTACGGCCTCTTAGGCATTCATTCAATCAATTACGGCCGATCGAGGGCACGCCCGTACTCACACGGGGGTCTTCCGGCTCAACTGGGCATTATTCATTCGATCAATTATGGCCGATCGAGGGCACGCCCGTTCCTGTACGGGGGTCTTCTGGCTTAACCAGGTATTACTTATTTGATCAATTACGGCCGATCGAGGGCACGCCCGTCTTTCTACGGGGGTCTTCCGGCTTATCCGGGCAATTATCCTTTCGATCAATTACGGCCGATCGAGAGCACGCCCGTCTCTCTACGGGGGTCTTCCGGCTTATCCGGGCAACTCTCATACTAATGCAACTCTCATGCTCGATATGCAATAACTGAATCACATGCACCATTCATTTATCAAAAATCGCCATTCAATTTAATTAGCTATGCAATTCAATTAATACAGCAATTCTCAATATCGGCATAATAAATTCGAGCATAAACTAACACGAATTAATATTAGGACTACCCGAAAATATTAATAAAGCATTAATATTTAATTTCTAAAAATCTAATTATTTAATAAGAAAATATTAAATATATAATAAACCGATAGCTTATCGCTTAAATAGCGATAGCTTATCCCCTATTAGTGATAGCTTATCACTTGAAACCACGATAGCTTATCGTCCAACCTCGATAGCCTATCGTTCAAACCTCGATAGCTTATCGCCCAAACCACGATAGCTTATCGCCCAAACCACGATAGCTTATCGCAAAAGCCATGATAGCCTATCGCATACACAAGATAGCTTATCGCAAAATCATGATAGCTTATCAACTAAACATGATAGCTTATCAACTAATCCTTACTTAATTAGCACTAAACACAATTAATCTAATCTAAACACATCCTAATCAAGTTAGCCTACTAATTGAGGGATTAGGGCGAAAACTCACCCGTTAGCGAAACCGAAGACACGGGCGCGTCGGCGGCGGCGAGGGCTACGCGTGGCTTGCCTTAAAAACAACACAAGACGACTTCCAACGGCTGGACAGCAGCTACACAGAACCAGCAGGGGCTGTTTTGGCGCCATTAGGCTCGGTTCGGCGGCGAAAACGGCTCAAATGAGTAGCATACGGCAACGGGAGGTCATGGTGGCGCTTGGTGACGATTCTAACCGGTAAAACAACCTCTAAAGAGCTAAAATGGTGTTGGTTGAGGGCTGGCCAAGAGGAAAAACGTGAGAGAGGAAGGGAGAGAGAGTTCACGTGAGAAAGAGAGAGAAGAGAGAGGGAGAGATCCCAATGAGATATTTGCTTCTTGAGATTTTACTAAAAGCAAGACCACATCTTATCTCATCTTCTTCATGATTACAAAACCTCTAAAGTCTTCTTCCATGATGGCTTTTTGTCTCAAGTCCATAAATGCAAGAAGGGTAAAATGGTAATTTCTCACCAAGGGCATTTTGGTAAATTCCCAAAGTATAGCATAAAATAATATACGCGTATATATACATAGTATGAAAATACGATACGCGTATATGGGCTAGTATTTGTACGGGTCCATATACATCTAACTTGGGCTTGAAGAATAGAAATGGGCTTAAATGGGCTCAAAGGTTTAAGATGGGCTTACTTGGGCCCATTTGGATTGGTCTTGGGCCCACTTGGCCAAACACTAATGGGCTTGAGACCCAATGGGCCTTCGCCCTGCCCGACGTCCTCGCGGGCTTCGAATCTCGGTCCGATAATCCTTTTCCGAGAGTCTTGAGCAAATCGATAAATAAGTCGCTCGATAAGGCGATGTCCAATATTTTACTCTTAAGATCCTCAAAGATTCGATACCCAAATTCGGATTCTAATTCATGATCAAGATCAATCGATTGCAACTTTAGAATATCTCAAACTAACGGGCGGCTTTTAGGAGTTACGCGTATTCGACCCGTGGTTGATTCAACATCAATCCACGTCTAAGCTTTCTCGAACCATGGACGACCTCGGTTGTCATGTAATTGCGAGGGATCAATCACTAGTTCCAATGTACGCGATCATTAGAAATTAATTTAGAATCATTCGCAATCCATACAATGGTCAAGCGGAATCACCCGCGATCCGATTGCATACTATTGACGAAACATTCTATAACTGTTCCTTGATCGGTCCATACTGGCTCACAATCGTCCCTCGTCAATCCTTATGGTCGAATTATCAATCCGTGGTTGAGTTCTCAGGTTGTGCGTACTTAACTCCTTAATAGCCTTTCCCCTTCGGTTAGCCTCTCATGAGTGATCAATTCAGAGCGAGAATTACTAACAGCGCATCGATTAAAATCAACATTTCATTACATCCAGAATAAGGTCGAATTTGAGGATGTCACAGGACACCTAACGAAATAGTCTTTTCCGTAGTCGATGTACTGTCAACGGCAAAGTATGCGATGTCATCATCGACAATGGCAACTGTGAGAATATAGTGTCCAAGGCCTTGGTGGATCATTTACAATAGAAGACAGAGTCACATCCCTCCCCTTATACAATCGGGTGGATTCATAAAGGAGCCGAACTCAAGGTAACGTGGTTATGTCATTTGCCTATTTCAATTCTATTTCAATTGGGAAGTCCTATAAGGACACCATAACTTGTGATGTGGTAGAGATGGATGCATGCCGTGTCTTGCTGGGACGACCATGGCAGTACAATGTTGACATCACCCACCGGGCTCGGGAGAATACTTATTCCTTTGTGTGGAAAAAGATAAAGATTACGTTGAAGCCGAAGAGTAACACTCTCCAAGTCCCAAAGAAGCAAAGGGCAGGCGTTATGCTAAACGTCCGTAAACGTGAAGGAATGTACATGATTGTGGAGAAAGGTGATCAACAAGCTGTTATTCACATTCCTGAGGCTCTTTAGCCCTTGTTAAAAGCATTCAGCGATGTTAAGCCGGAGGATTTACCTGTCGGATTACCTCCTTGAGGAATATCCAACATGAGATTGACTTTCTTCCAGGTGCAAGCCTTCCTAATTTGCCGCACTACCGAATGAACTCGAAGAAGAATCAAATCTTGCAAGACCAAGTGGGAGAGCTCCTTCGAAAAGGCTTCTTGCGTGAGAACAAGAGCCCTTGTGCAGTCCCCGCACTCCTCACACCGAAGAAAGACAGGAGCATGCGTATGTGTGTCGATAGCCAGGCAATTAATCAGATTACTGTCAAGTACCAATTTCCAATTCCTTGCCTTGACGACATGCTCGACCAACTTGCTGGATCAAAGGTCTTTACAAAGATCGATCTACGTAGCGGATACCACCAAGTGCGCATCAACCCCGGTGATGAATGGAAGACGGCTTTTAAAACAAATGAAGGGTTGTACGAATGGCTTGTCATGCCGTTTGGCCTCACCAACGCACCTAGCACCTTCATGCGTTTAATGACTCAGGTCCTCAAACCTTTCATTGGCAAGTTTGTGATGGTTTTCTTTGATGACATCCTCATATATAGTCCAGATGATCGACAGCACATGGAGCATCTAAGGGATGTCTTGTCGGCCTTGCAAACGAACCAATTGTACATTAATCATGACAAATCGACTCCTCTTCTTGGGGTATATTGTTGGAGCAGAAGGCCTTCAAATTAATGCATAGAAGGTAGCTACCATTCGCAACTGGCCAGTTCCCCAAACGGTTGGGGAGGCGCGCAGCTTCCACGGGCTAGTGACATTCTATCGACGCTTCATCCGAAATTTCAGTACCATTATGGCCCTGATCACTGAATGCCCGAAGAAAGGAAAATTTCATTGGGGTGACGAAGCAGAAGCCAGCTTTATTCTCATCAAAGAGAAACTTTCCACGGCACCGGTACTAATGCTCCCTAATTTTGAAAAGGTGTTCGAATTGGACTGTGATGCCTCTGGTGTAGGCATTTGCGCAGTTCTCTTCCAAGAAGGTAAGCCTATTGCCTATTTTAGTGAGAAACTTAATGATGTCCGCAGGCAATGGTCTACTTATGAGCAGGAATACTTTGTTGTAGTACGAACCATCAAGCATTGTTAACCCTATCTTTATCAACATGAGTTTGTCCTTAACACTGACCATCAGGCACTCAAGTATATCAAGAGTCTAAAGCATCTAAATCGAATGCATGCACATTGGGTCTCCTTTATGGAGCAATTCAACTTCGTGCTTCGACATAAGGCGGGCCACTTGAACAGAGTCGTCGATGCACTTAGTTGTCGTGCTGAAACACTCGTCACCATGCGCACCGTTGTTGTGGGCTTTGACCACCTCTGTTCCCTTTATGCCGAGGATGACGATTTTCAAGATATTTGGGAGAAGTGTTCTGTAGAAGGCTCTCATGGTGACATTATCATTCAAGATAAATTCCTGTTTGTAGTAATAGGTTGTGCATCCCGCACAGCTCCTTGCGAGAACAACTTATTCGAGAACTCCATGGTGGCACCCTTGGAGGACACTTTGGACAAGACAAAACTGTTGCCTTGGTTGAAGAGCGCTACTATTGGCCTCAACTGAAGCGAGACGTTAGGCGATTTGTGAAAAAGTGCTACATCTGTCAGACTGCCAAAGGCCACTCTCAAAACACTGGTCTTTATCTCTACCTTCCTTCTAGACCATGGGTAGACATTTCAATAGATTTCATGTTGGGTCTTCCCTAAACCCAACGAGGTATGGATTCTGTTTTTGTGGTGGTAGACAGGTTCACAAAGATGACACACTTCATTCCTTGCAAAAAGACTTCTGATGCTTCTCATGTGGCGAGCTTTTTCTTTCCGGAAGTAGTCCGCCTGCATGGTGTGCCCAAGACAATCACCTCTGACCATGACACCAAGTTCCTTAGTCATTTTTGGAGGACTTTGCGACGCTTATTTGGGACGGATTTACAGTATAGCAGCTCCTTCTATCCCTAGATTGACGGTCAAGCTGAAGTCGTCAACCGTACTATGGCGGATATCATTCGATGCCTCTATAGTGACATGCCAAAGCAGTGGAACCGATATCTTGCTCCTGCTGAGTTCGCCTTTAATAACATTGTCAATCGTTCCAAGGTAAATCTCCGTTTGAAGTCATGGAAGAACTCCACAACATACACTGAACCTCATACATTTGCCCAAAGTCCCAGATATAATGTTGCGGGTGAGAATTTAGCAATAAAGTTACAAGAGATACAAGAAGGTGTGAAGCAACAGTTGGAAGCTTCCACCACTGTCTACAAAGTTGCTGTAGGTAAACATCGCCGCCTCAAAATATTTGCTGAGGGTGATGAAGTAATGGTCTACCTTTGCAAAGAATGATTTTCTGTCGGTACATATAGCAAGCTAAAGCACAAAAAAGTTGGCCCCTGCCGAATCATAAAGAAGATCAATGACAATGCTTATGTTGTTGATCTCCCTGGTGATCTTAACATCTCTCCGACATTCAATGTGGCGGACCTGTTCGAGTATCATTCTCTAGATACTCCCCTTTATCCTGATAATAACTCGAGGTCGAGTTCTTCTGAAGTGGAGGAGACTGATGTAGAACAGTTAGCAAATGCGCATATCGAAACGTTCAAGCGTCATAAGAGCGGACAACATATCAAATCAAAAAACATTGCGAAATCTTAGAAGATGCAAACTGGCTATGTTGGTTTTGGCAATCAAGGAAGATTGCGAGATCACCGTACGAGCGTCGTTTCCCTTGATTATTGCGAGATCAGAGAGTTCAGACACGTTTTGAAGACTTTCTCCGTTATCGATATCTTTTAATTCTGTTATTTGATTTTAAGTATTTTTTTATTTCCTAAAGGACGGCCTCCCTATAAATAGGCGCCTAAGCCATTGTTAAGATCATTATTATCATTCAGAATAAACGTTTATCTTTGGAATCGTTTTACAAGTTATCTTCCTCTGCGTCAAGTTTGCTCAGGCCGTTGGGTGTAGATCTCACCTCATGGTATCTCGTGCTCTAGCTCGTTTTTTTTTTGTCGGACTCGTGCTCTGGTTCTTTGGTGGCCATTTTAGTGAGAGTAATCAGAACTAGAGAGAAAGATGATGGTGGCGCTTGGCCAAAGGAAGGAAAGAGCGATCATGATCGCAGGAGGAAAGAATGCGTGATTTTTTCATTAATTTTTCAAATTTTACATATCCTATCCGGGTCTATCCCAACCCCTAGGTGAGATTTTTTTATCCAGACTATATCCGGTCATGTCCGGATTTTGCGTCACTCCAAACACCGGATAGGATAAAAGTTATCATATCCGGAATTTTATCCAGTCTACCAAACGCAGCCTAAGAGGTCATAAGTTGCTGTATTCTGATATAGGCCAAGCTCAACTTCTAAGCACCAAGCCTTTGCTACTGTGATCTAAGTGGGTCTTTACGCTTTCCCTGTCGCTTATTAACGGTAGTGAAGTGATTAGGCATTATTGGAATGTAATAGTTTGCTTGACCAAAGTCGTACAAATGTTTCATGATCTGTCCCATGAAGAATTGGATGGGCTTTGGGGGAGTGGACCGATCCACAACTGCAGGAAAAGTAGATCGATTCAATCGTAACTGACCGTCCATTAGCGAGTAAACTTGATGGGTGCCCCAGTGATTCCGGGCTTAACTCGGCAATTCTTCACGCGAGTCAGCTCGAAATCTTTGCAATGATGAGGAATCGAATATAAAGTTACTGAATATTTGGAACAAATCCCACTCGTGGTCCGACCCCCGCTTTAAAGGTGGAGGCTGGGCCTCTGATTAATGGTCGAGCCCTCCATCAGCCACACAAACAACCAATTCTTCGAAGGGGCCGCCAGCAACAAGATCACCGTTGATCTAGTCAGCCAACAAGCAGTTCACGGCCAACAAATTTTTCCTGTTCCAATATTTTCCATATGGCCACATACTCAATAGGCTCCCATGTAGATGCTATGCGGTGCCAAAAAAGCACCGCTTGGCAGGCATAAGCAGTTTGGCTAAACAAGGCAGCACTTGGTCAAGATCAGGTAACCGGTCGAGTCCAATTGAAGGTTAGCTACCGAAAAAGGATTTGGTGCAAAGTCTTTTCCCATCTTTTTTTTTTTTTTTTTAATCTGTCCTATCTCTAACTCTCCTCTTTCTGACTTTTGGTTCTACCTCTATGCGAAGCACGGGAGTCAAACCCCGCACCTATGATACTAGCGTTCCCACCCTCCCATCCATTTACCAGCAAGGATGCATGCCTATTAGCAAGTTTTTTTCCCATCTTTACAATCAGCCTTTGGGATCAGAAATGGCCAATCTGTTGTGTGCTTAACCCAACGAGAACTGTAATCTCTAAAGTCCTGCGGCACATAGTCAACTCTCTCTATTTTCAGAAATACACTGAATTCTCGATCGATTACTCCTGGCAAGGCCCCCTATCAGTAATGTGGCACATGAACTACTACCACACATCTATCTCAACATGTTGGAGGTTCGACTCTTATCTCTTGGGGGTATGGGAAAGGGACGAAATTGCCAAGCCAAAAACGAAAAAAAGTAATGGAGAAACATACAAAGGATGTGTGAACAATTCTCTTTATACCTTAGTGACAAATTCCCTTGGTTCTTGGAAATTCCCAGCATAATAATCACGTCCAATTTGTTAAATTAATGGAACACCTACTCTAAGATACATTTGCTATCCTTTTCAACCTAAACTAGAGTTAGTCCCTGGTACCGACCTCAGCATTTGATGATTGAGACTAGGTTGGGAATTTCCGGGAGCATTAAAAGCTATGCTTGAAGAAGGTGCTGATGACGAGTTTATCGCTGAAAGTGGAAGCCTTGGCCCGAGTGGGAACACTGCCTGCCGTTGTTGGATGAATGGCATGTGAGGAGGAATCTGTTGATTGGTGGCATATCCCGGTGCGCTCAGTTGTGAAGGTGATGCTGAGATGCCTGCTTGTCTAGGGTTGCCAGAGCTGCTGTTAGCCATTGGGGAAGCAACGCCTGTTACGCCTGCATGTGAAGTGACTCCTGTGGCTCCGAAGCGGGTTGATATAATTCGCATTCTTTCAGCAGCCACTCTCTGCCTCGTCTTCTCAACCTGCTCACATTCTTTCATCAACAAGGTCTCAACTTCTGCGAACTGCTTCAGTTTCAGCTCCAATCTCTTTAACTGCACATGTAGATAGAGCTTATGAGAAACCAAGGTCCAAGATAAACCAAAATTATTTTTATCCTCTTTTAAGAGGTGGATAATTAGCTTATCCAGTTTTATCTGGATGAGACACTCTCAGCAATGCAGACGACAATATCCATTGTCCAATCATCCAGCCAAAAGTAATTGATCTTTCTTGTTATAACCCACTAGTAAAACTTGCTCAAAATTGTGAGCCGCCTCGTGCTCTTATGAGCAGAAGTGCTGAGACAGATATATTGCGAACACAAACAATACCTCAAGATGACATAGAAACAAGCCAATGCTACAGCAATAACAAAAAGGTACCCTTCAACAAATTTTCTAGCTAAAGTTTTACCATCCAAAATATTCACAGCACTCAAGGGCAATAATGGTAACCACAATGATGACTGGGCAAGTAAAAATCAAGATACCCAAATATTCCAGTTCACCAGAGGCTGAGTTGTCACAGAACAGTTAAACAAGTCTTCACCCAAACGACATCAATGTCACAATTAACACAAAGCTGTTTCACTTGCAGTCCAATATACATCAGAGTAAACTTAAAACTTGTTTAATCAAAGCAAATCTTGATAAGACTAATGCAGTGTACGCAAAGATTGGTTTACCCAATTAGTATACAGAGCAATGTCGTAGATTCTTATGGATTCTTAAATATAATTAAATGATCACTTACAGTCTTTAACTCCACTAGTATATAAATCTGTAAATCGGTCTTTGCATACCTAGCATCACTCTATTGACAAATCATCTGTCCAAAATACTCGAGAAAGCTTGTAAGTATCCCAGATAACAAAGCATGTATTCTTAAATCAAACACAGACAAGCTTAAAGCTTGATACAGGGTCATAACCTCTAGTTAAACTTCTATGAAGTAGAACAAGTGATGCCAGGGTAAAACACAAAATTTTGTACAGTTATTTCTATTGGTGCAAGTTACGGCAGAAGGCATATGGAAGAGTCATCCATAAGCATCAGTGAGTACAAGTTATAAAACTCCAGAAACAATTGTGACCTCTGCCAAACACAGAGGAAACCTCAATTGCATCATGGGACCCGTCCTTCCAACTTCAAAGCTTCATAAAGGTCCTGCAGCATTCAACTTTTCCTATTTCCTATTAATAAAATCTTTCAAAGAGGTCTTTTCATGTTCCATATAAAACTAGATTGGGCTCGCCGTGAAAGTAAATTCTTACCGCTATGTGAAAACAAATGATATTCATTCGGAAAACTAAATTGTCAAAAACTTGAGAAGGTTTTAGCAATAAGAAAATTGAAAATATAAATCTCTAACAAAAGATCATCTATTACTTTTACATTTAGAAACGGCACAACAGTTTAACTAAAGGAAGTCGAATTGAATAAATCAAACAATAATACTAATTATAGTTTCACCTGATGATTTATGATATTAGCTGACAACCTTTGAATTTCCCGTTCTTCATGATCCGCAAATAATTTCGCCTTTGTTGCAGCAGCAGCAAGACCAGCTTTTGCAGCAGCTTGGACTTTTTCTTGGGACAGCAATGAACCATCCGCCTCATCTTGATTACCTAAACCAATTTACAGCCAAATCTCTTATAAAGTGCAACCATTAGAACCATAGTGAAATTAAGTTAGAGATCAGCATAGAATAAAAAATGTACAGAATCTGGAAAATTTCCAACAAACCTTCTTGTTGGACTGAATCTCCAGCTCGTGATGTCTCCAAACGCATCCTTCACGTAAGTAAAATATAATTAACTCTACATTTCAGGAAAAACTTGACCAATACTATGAGCTCAAGGTCAAGTCAGATAACTGAATAGAAAGCTTTGGAATATTTCTTCTAAGGGAGATCAGTTGATATTGTGTTTTGAAAGTTCTACCAAGATAACCAAGATTTTTTCTGGCCGAAACGTAAGAAAACAACGAGCATCCCACCTAGTTAGATCCACAATGAGCGGTTCCAATTACTTGGATCCATTTTACAAAAAAAATGAGAACTTAATGGAGGTGTCATCCACGGGATACAAGTTGAAGGAATCAATGTAGGATGACCAGGTGAGATGCTATTCAGGTCTGGGAGTGCATTTAGTGGCTGTTACAGTACTGCAAACGGTAACTTAAAGGCTTAGGCTGAATTCTGACAGCAGTTAAGGAAAAATTGACGAGGGTCTGAGGGAAAAGGTCTGCTGAAAATAGTGGGAATGAATAAACAGATTTCTGAAGAAAATGTTAAATATCTTTAAGCATCGCTCCAAAGACTTCCTAAGCATCACACTGAGAATTGCGTCATACAAATCGCAGTAGGAAATAATTGACAAAACTGAACTTTCATTAACCAAATCAATCATAAAAAACCAGGAGTGCATGATATATAAAGACATTACACCGCATTAAAAAGGAAATACATACGAGGAACATAAATCCTACTCAGAACAGGAAGCAAAACCAGAAAGGGAACTTATTAAAATCATCATAATACTCTGTAAGAGCTCACAAAGTCAATTCAATTGAAATCCAAACAGCAAGGAAACAATGATATTGAGGTGACAATGAGAATCAGAACGAAGAAAGCTGCTCACCTATGTCCCTGCGCCGATCCCTCCACCTGTATGATGTTACCTGATTCAGCCACACCATTTTCAGCAGACAACACTGCCAAGGATGCATGGGCACAAGCTGCGGCAACTCTTGGTGCTACAGCAGATGCCAGAAAGGCAACCTAGAAATTTGATTGGTGTTAGATCCATGGAACACCAAGTAGAGCTCTCTCTCTCTCTCTCTCTCTCTCTCCCCCCCCCCCCCCCCCCCCTCTTCCCCCTCTCCCTCTCTCTCTCTCTCTCTCTCTCTCTCTCTCTCTCTCTCTCTCACGAAACCAAGTAGGCAGACATAGGAATTGTATCCGAACTCTTGCTAGCTGGGTAGTGGTACAAAACCCAAGAGTTCTAAAGAAAAGAAGACAACTAAAGGCAAATACTCATGCACTTCCATGTTTGTGATAGAAAGATAATATCCTAATGACTGCACCCCGGTCAAGCAATGAAGATGGATCATACGCCACCTAAGAAAGAAAAATCTAAAAAATTTGACTGCAATACAATCAGTAAACACGAGCATCCTTCGTACAAAGATATGGGCAGTGAAGCGTTGATAGAAGTGTTGAGATGTACTTTAACCTCACACTAGCAGAAGTTCTCTCATGTTCCTCCCTCCAATGTTTTCCATTGTTTAGCACTATCATCTAATGGGAAAAAATTTGGCACAAAATCGACGTTGAGACTCACCAGAGACATCACTGGATTACCGGAATTGGCAAAAGGAAGCCTGTCTTCAGAGTTTGTATCTTGATGGCAGGAACCTGAATAAAGAAGAAGGGTTGCAGCCAAACAGTATTGCAAGCGAACAGCTAAACAGAACTTTAAATATCAGCAAGTACCTCTTATATCCCCATTGACATTTGAATTTTGACGAGAGTGATCAGCTCCATTTGATAAACTGGATGACATTGATGCACCTGGAACTTCAATATTCTCCAGTATACCATTTTCCATGGGCAACTGGAGAAAATGAAGGATACATTGCGCTTTAGACTTGGTGCCTACATACTCCGCAATTTCATTCCAGTTCTCATTGTATTGTTCCACCCCCTCTAGCAGCAGCAATGTTTCCTGATTTGTCCAATTTTCTCCATCTAGATCATCATAGATTTTTGTGGAATCTACCCTTGTAAAATCTATACTTGAATGACCAATAACAAATCTTCCTTCATGGTAGCAATCAGAGCAAAGATATACATCCACCTGATAAAATAGAAGTGTTAGTCAACCAGAATACTGGGATCAGGACCTGTACATCCACAGTTCAAAAGATAGAATGAGTCCCTATATTCCCAATCTGTGGACACCAACATAACCATGAATCATAGGGAGAAGAATACATGTTAGGAACCTGAGATGACAAAGAAAATCTGAAGTTACCTCCTTATGCGACTGATAATACACAACTAAAAGAGGCCGAGAACAATGACTACAACAATTTCCAGATAGGAGCTCTCGGATTCTGTTATCCAAGTCAGAAACCTTGTCATCCCTATGCGATGAGGATGAATATAGATCAGCTGCTTTTCGCCTACATTTGGGCTTCTCAAACTTGATTAAACTATCAATGGACTTCAATGCAGCTGATGGCACATGAACCTCCCCATTTGGATCCTCCTTTAAATACGAACCATCATTCCAAGATTCACGAGGAGGTGCAGAAGCAGCACAATAATTAATGATACCCCAGTGATCCAGAAACCGGACAATGCGGTTTAAATCATCATCTTGAATACTGACTACCAATCCCTGGCAATCAGAAACTCTGAGTCTCTTGTCTGGATTGTCCATATATTTGGCAACTATATAGTTCCTACACTCCATGTACTTCTCCGGTGTATGGTCTGCCGATTTTCCAGAAAAAAAATGTGGCACCACTTGTCTCTCCAATCGATGCACCGTAGTAGGCGAAAACCAGTCTGAACAAAAGGAAAGCCAAACTATTATACAATGTCATGATACATATTCAAGAAAGACGAAAGAAAGGACGGTTACCAGCCCCTTCTCATAACCAGGGGATAGACACATGCTGGGGGCTCAAGATGACCATAAAAAGTTCACTTACATTATTGTCTACCAAAAACCATTAACCAGTCACTAAACTTCCTTATCAATCAAGGGCCAAGCATATTACGAAAAAGGAAAATTTTCTATTAACAGAACATCATGGACGCATACATGGTGATTGGTGATGTACTTATGGCTTATCTACCCAGTACCAGACTTGTAGCAAAATTGAGTGGAAGTGACAGTAAATCTTGGAAATAACACATGCATGCCAATACCAAAAGAATCTTCTAGTGCGAAACAGTAACATGTCTATGTTCTAGAAGTATAAACAAGACTCTTTTAGCATGTTTACTTTTTAGAATAGTTCCAATAGATTGTAAGATGAGAATGATCATTTAGCACAAAGCATTACGAACTTATCAAGAAAGAGTTGAGTCAAACTTCTCATCAACAGCAAAAAGAAACTGCTTGTAACTGCAGGTTACCACGGCTTCTAGTACGAAATGGGAAGTTATTAAAATGTAAACATGTAACATAACTATACAGAACACCAAAATGCCCATCATTGCAGGAGCCAGAAAGTACTTCAAGTAGGAATCGAAGTACATCTTCCTATGATTGTATCCTATAGAGCAGTCTCTTAAACTGTGAAACTTGAATGAAAGTGCATCTACCACGTCTTCCTATCCTGTAGAGCTTGGTCTTAAATTGTAAATTCTTGATACTGGCATAACTTTCTTCACCCGACTAAATTAATGAGCATTCTATTGAGCTGAAGTTGTCTCATATTTCTCCAACCTTTGCTTATGGTTTCCAAAAAATTCACTTCTCAAAAATCAAGCGTGAATTCTCAAAGCTACGTAGGCATAGATAAAATGTACCTCATAAATAATCACAACAATCGTTTTTAATGGCAAAGCTGAAGCATGTCGCAACAACACACCAAACCCTTTAACTAGAGGCAACAATTGGCAAAAGCTTTCTATTCTAGGGATACCTCATTGTCAATTCTTCGACCCAATCTCCTCAATGGAATATCAGCTATCAATCACGGGAACACTTACATACTAAAAAAACGTGTTTCACTGCCACTTCAGTAGTCAGCACAGCGGGAAAAGCGAAAGAATTAAATCAAACTACACGATGCAGATTGCTTATGGGTGGCAAACTCAAATACACATCGGTAATTAGAGAGAGAACCTGAATGCATAGGCACCACATGAACCCTACTCCCATACCGCTTCACCATGCCCATCCCCTCCATAATCGAGGGCGGTGTGGCGACGAAGGACGGAGTATCCCCCTCCCCCTTCTCCGAATCCGCCAGACCAGGACTATCCGCCGGCACAGCAGAAAGAGCCTGGAGCTGCCCATACGAGACATTCTCCAAGCAAACCACGCCACCCTGCACCTGATCCCTGTTCTCTCCGACCGAATTAGCCCTCTCGAGGGCCACGAGGTCGAGCACCGAGGAGTGGGGGCGGTTCACGGCGCGCTTAACCACGGGAGGGAAGTCGCAGATGCGGACCCCGCCGTCCGACAAGACCTCGGTCTCCTTAGGGCTGGGATCGGCGGCCGCGTGGTTGTGGTTGCTCGCGCTAGGGTTGGCGTCCTCGGCGTCGGCGTCCTCGGCGCGGTCGAGGTCGTCGTCGAGGTCGTTGGGCTCCTCGTCTTCGTCGTCGTCCTCTACGGCGTCCTTGTGCCGGCGAGAGAGCTGCGTCGCCTCCCGCTTCCGCCTCTTCCACCGGTTGCCGCGCGTTCCTGCAGAGAGGGAGGGGGAGGGCTTTCGTGAGAGCGCGAAATCGGGACGCGCCAAGTGAAAGGAGAATCGGAAGTTGATGAATTCGCGACAGTTCGAAGAGAGAAACTCAGGGAGAGAGTTTCACCTGAAGGAAAAGAGGGAGAAGCAGGCATTGCTAGAGAGAGATTTTGGGGGATCTCTGTGTCTTGGCAGGATTTGAGCTTCTTCTTCTTCTGCTTCTTCTTCTGCTGCTTCTCCTTCTCCTTCCTCTTCCGTACAAATTGGCTCCGACGAGCTGAGAGGAGTGCAGTGCTCACAGCTTACCGGGGGGGATTTTCGTCTCTCTCGGAACACGATAGTTATGGATTTGGAAAATCGATTTTCACTTCTGTATTTTTTTAGATGAACCTTATTTTAATCAAGGAAAATTTTAATTAAGGGCTCGAAGTGCTTTTATTTTTTCAAATAAGAGCCTGAAGTGATCTTTATTTCAAATAATGGCCTAAAATTTTTCGTCTCTCTCGGAACACAATAGTTATGGATTTGGAAAATCGCTTTTCACTTCTGTATTTTTTTCAGATGGAACTTATTTTAATTAAGGATCGGAAGGATCAAATCGTTTCAAATAAAAGCTTCAAATAGATCTTTTATCAAATAAAAATTTGATATTACCGTATCAATCTAAAAAAATGGCCTCACCTCTCACCAGCTCAAAGGTATTTTCGTTTTTTTACTTTTTTGAATTTTTTCCTATATCTTTTTTTTTCCTTTGCATTTTTTTCTTTTTCTTTTTTCCTCTTCCCTCTATCGACGCCGGCCTCGGGAGAGGCTAGCCCAGGCAAGGGCATCGCCCAATGCTAATGAGGTCGGCCCTCGCCTGAGGCCAGTGTTGGCCAGCTATGTTTAGGGAGAGGAAGGGGAAACAGGAAAAAAAAAGTAAAAGAAAAGTAAAAATAAATCAAAAAATTAATTTATATATATATACACACACTTAGTATTTTTTTTTACTTAAATATCCTTTCTCCGACAGTCGAAATAGTCACATGCTCGCCAGTCGATCAAAAGTCCTTATTTGAGACAATTTGGCCTCTTCATGTTCTTATTTGAAATAAGATCTCCTCTAAGATCTTATTTGAGAATATGATGGCATGTCAGATCCTTATTTGAAATTTTCCTGTTGATTTTATTATGAGCCGTTGGTGTCTTTTTAGAGCTTATTTCGCAGTGATTATAACATAGAAAAAAGTCACAAAAATTTTCAAATTATGCCCATTGTGACACTATGAGACATTCACTCTAGTTTTTTTTGTGACATCATAAACTCAAAATTTGTACTCGTGTGACAAATTTCCTCCAACTTTTTTTCGTGATGCCAAAATCTAAACTTGTACACTTGTGACACATTTATCTCAAAAGTGTACTCGTATGACACATTTACCCTCCATTAATGGACGTCACTAAAAATCTTATGTAGCTTCCTATATGGACGACAGAAAGCAAACAGTACCGACGTGGCATTCACGTTGCAAAAGTATGTCAACTTATTGCATGGTTTTCTTTTCTCAATTTTTTTCTTTTCTCGTTTTATTTTTCTTTTTTTAATTTCTTCCTTGGTTTGGCGATTGTGAGAATGGTGGCGATGGTGACCGTAAGGACAGCGGCGATGAAGACGAAGGAGGAAGGAAAAAATAAAAAAGGTAAAAAAAATCTTAACAAAGAATAAATGTGTGGCGCGGGCTTAAGTTTGGAACTTTTTTGTCATGAAAAATAAGTTTTTGGTAAATGTGTCACATGATACAAGTTTTGGGCTTTTTTGTGTCACAAAAAAAAAGTATTGGGCGAATGTGTCACGCGTCACATGGGTATAAGTTTAAGATTTTTAATGTCATGAAATAAGTTCGGGGTAAATGTGTCATGGTGGGTATAGTTTGGAGTTTTTACTGACTTTTACCATATAATTTAGGGTTATTATCACGAAAACACCCAAATCGATACACGATAAATTTACCCAGAACTATTTTTTTACCACAAAAAATCCCAAACTTATTTTCTTGTGATAAATTTACCCAAACTAATTTTGAACGAGAAACCTCAAACTAGTACATGTGACAAATTTGCCCACTATTTTTTTTTTGTAATGTACAAATTTACTCACTGTTAGTTTCCGTTGAAGTGGAAACTCCAACCTATTACACATGTAACAACCGGAGGGTAACAACCCTAAACTGGTACACTCGTCAACTGCTAAATGTCATCCAACTCAACAATTTGATAGGAAAATTTAACGAAAACTAACGAATTGTAAATTTATCACAAATATTACAATTTGGAGTTTTTCGTGGGCAAAAAATTAGTTTTGGATAAATTTATTACAGATGTGTTAGTTTGGATTTTTTCTTGGCATTAACCCCATAATTTATTTATAGCTTCAGATCTAAATCGTATCTTTGAAATTGTTAAAAGAAAAATCTAGTTCCATATTATGACGAAAAAGTGTATTTTTTTTTTCATAAGTGCTCTCATTTTCTTAAATAAAAGCATGAAGTGAATATTATTTCAAATAAAGGCCTAAAATGTCCATAAAGTCTCAAAAAAAGGGCTAGCCTAAAGAGAATTTTCGTCATTTCCCTTTTTTATTTTTATTTTAAAAAAAAAATTAAAAAAGAATTGTTGAAAAAAAAAACACACGCGCAGGGAGCCCTCCTGTGGCCGCCGCCCCACCATCGGCGCTTTAACAGGCCCTCGCCTTCGGTTGGCGAGGTCGTCGGCATTGGGGCAGTGGCCCTCCCGCCTCTGTGTGTGTGTGTTTTTTTCTCTTCTTAATTTAAAAAAGCATAAAAAGGAAAAAACAAAGAAAAAAGGAGAAAAATCAAACAAATGAAAATAACGAAAATGCCCTTGAGACCAAGCTCTTTTTTTAGACTATACAGCCACTTCACGCCCTTATTTGAAATAAGATTCACTTCAGACTCTTATTTAAGAAAATAAAGGCACTTCAGATTCTTATTTGATTTTTTTTTCTAATATATATAATTCTACATTGTCAGTGTTGGGGGCATTCTAAGCATTCTAAAAACACCTACATTATTGTGCCATGATCAAAGTACTTTCTGATCCCTTATCTCTTCTTTTTTTCTCCGTTATGGTTCGACTCTCGCACTCCAATGTCTTTCTCTGGAGCCTCTTTTGCTTCATTGCCCCGTATCCGCTACCCCATTGTCGTTACCTCGCCACACCACGCGCCACCATGTCTTCGTCATCCTTTCACCGTTGATGGGTTATTCATGGCGTAGAGCTCAACAGTGGACGCCGTTTAACGCTGTCGGATACGACGTTAAGCTCGACACTCACACATTAAAGAGGGAGAGAGAGAGAGAGAGAGACAAATAAACAAATATTATTGAAAAATTCGATTTTTTTTTTGTTTCAGATAAAGTCATGAGATTTGAATCATTTTCCAAATAAGATCCAAACACTAGAAAACTTTTTCGTTCACATATCACCAAATAAAGAAAACAAAACAGTTTTCCTAAAAAATATTTTTTTGGAAATCATTTTACTTTTTAATGGAGTTTTTCCCCAAACAAACGCACTCCATAATGGCACAATTAAAAAATTTAAGACTGAATTAACTGTCGTATAATAGATTTAAGATTTTTGGGATAATTTTCCCTTCCTATTCTATGGTCCGCTACTCACAATGGCATGAATCTTCTTGATTCATCTCTCTTTGAATTGGCTCTGTTTTCATCAAATTATGGATTTTTGTTACCATTTTGAAAGGGAGAATTAATTGCGCATAAGTAAGGCCCGATTTTTTTTCTTAATTCCTCAAATGCCGTTCAATTAGCGCGAAAAAAAAATGTATTCTTTCAAATAAATTCCAAAATATTTATAGTCATCGATTATGTGAAATTCACACGTGTGACCTACATGATTAACGATGCAATGGATAGTGATTTGCTGGAGAGTGGCAACCACCTCTACAATAATGAATGGGAGTGGCACCACTATTTCTTTTTTTTCTTCTTATATTCTTTTCTGCCTATTTCTTTTCTTGTTTTCAATTTTGCTTATTCAATCTAGATCGGGTAAGACTTATTTTCACTCAGCAGGCGCGATTTATCAAAATTTCATTTAGTCTTATCCGACCATATCCCATCCCGAGTCTGCTTCAAGTATAGAACATGATAATCCACATCCTATTTGGACTTATATCTTAGGTACTAAAGAAGCCGAAAAGAGAAGCATTACTTTCAAATTTTATGGTATTTACGCTATGGTATTTTACATAATCCAATATATTTTTAAATAGCTAAATGATATGTAAAACCGAGCAAGTTTCAAATCCAAAAAGGGTAAATTTGAGTAGAAATAATAAGTAATTTTTGCATAACTTCCCAAGATAGCTTGATAAATAAAAACATAATTTTAGAAGAACAAAAAGAAAAACAAGGAACACAAAATTGAGGGAAAATTTCAAATAAGGGCCCAAAGTGCGCTCGTTTTTTCAAATAATGGCCCGAAGTGGACATTGTTTCAAATAAGGACCTAAATTGGCATAATTTATTTCAAACAATGGCCTAAAGTGGCAATATAGTCTCAAAAAAGGATATGACCTTAAAAGCATTTTTGTTATTTACTTTTTTATTTTGATTTTGATTTTTTTCCTTTTTCTATTTTTTTAAGAACTGAGAGGGTGTTCCAGCTTGAAAGAGCTCTTGGACATGGCTAGTAGGGGCGTCAGAACTGAACCGAATAATCGAAGCGAAATTGAACCAAATTGACTCGAAATTTCGTGCATTTTCAGTTTATTTTATTAGTCGGTTCGGTTCGGACCAGCTGACGGATATCAATTTGTCCTTTCCTTCCCTTCACGCGCGCTCTCTCTCCTCACTCTTACTGTTCGCTAGAATCGGTACTGCTCTCAGAGCAGTGCTCTGGGCTTTCCTTTCTCTCTCCTCCTTTTCTGTTTTATTCTCTCTCTTCCTCTGTCTTCGCACTGTCACTGCTGCTCTCGTATCTATCACTTCTCTCTCCATTTCAATTTACTGGTTTATTCTCTCTCTTCCTTTTCTCTGGTCTCCCTCGCTCCTCTTCGCCTGCTTGTTCTTCTTCTCGCCGGCCCCCTCCTTCGGGATCTTCTTCTTGGCCCTCAGCTTTCTCCGCCGTCCCCTCTAGCTACACCGGCGGGGGTCGCCGGCCCTCAGCGACGGGAGAGGGAATGTGTGGTGGTACCTCGCAGCGACAAGAGAGAAGCACTTGTTGGGCTGCTTGTGGCGGAGGGAGTGGAGGTCGCCGCGGCGGAGTAGGCGGAGTCGGAGGAGGACCGGTGCGGCTTTATGGCTAGGGCCTCGGCCGCGGTGATGGTCGAGCAGCGCCGCGTCGAAGGAGAGGCGGCTGAAGCTGCTGAAGCTGCCGCGGGAGCTGCTGCTCATCGAACTGGCATGGCTGGAATTCAAAGCCTCGACACTGCTGAGTTCACCGTCCGAGTCACGGCGGTGTTCGATCATCCTCTTAAGAGAGAAAAGCCCTGACGCGCTCTCACGGACTTGGTTCTCCCTCTAGAAGAGGAGTAAGAAGAGACTCGGAATTTGAAACAAAAAAGGAAAAAGAAAAGAAAAATCAGAATAAAATCGAAAATCGAATTGAAAACTTAATCAAACCGAACTGAGTTTTTCGGTTCGGTTCTGTTTAGGACGGATTTTGGTTCAGTTCAAATATATTTCCTAATGGTTCGGTTCAGTTCGATTTTAAAAATCGAACTGAACTAAATCATTGGCACCCTAATGGCTAGATTCTTCAGAATTCAACGTCCACAAAAAGGAGAAAAGCAACAAAATTAGGGTTTGTAGAAATGGGGGACCAAAACAACACAGAGAGCAGATCAAAGAGAGAAACTGATCACCTAAGATTACGTGCGAAACAGAAAACCAGCAAATGCTCAACTTGAAGAAGAAGATGTCCCCTGCAATTCAAGCAAGTAGATCCCAATAATCCACGATAGAGTTCGCACACCTGGTAGGGCGTGGGTTAGGGCCGACTGGCTTGCTGGCGCTCGGCGTGATAAAAAAAGTAAATGACACAAATATCCTTAAGATCAGATCCTTTTTTGAGAATATATGATTATTTTAAGTTTTTGTTTGAAATAAAATTCATTTATTTGAGAAAATAATAGAACTTCAGATCATTATTTGAAATAATATCTATTTCGGACACTTATTTAAAAAAATGATAGCATTTCGGGTAATTATTTGAAATTTCCTAAAGAAAAATGGAGCTGATATTTTTCTTAAGAAAAAAGAGGAATCACAAATTAGGCTTTTTTTTTTTTTTTTTGGCCAAACGCCAATTAGGCATTTGACTTTAGTGATCTTCGCGGCAGCATGATGACGTTCTCGTGCACTCTTTCTCCTACCTTGCTTCTCCCTTGCAGTTGCAGGCATGGAGCTTCTACGCTGAAGAAACTCCAAACCCTAACCCCCAACTCCCCAATAAGACTCTCCTCTTTCCTAAAAACCATGAAGAGACCGAGACCATCACCACCATCCACTCCTCCGACACCTCAAACCATCCACCGCCTCCACCACCACCGCCGCCGCGAAAAAACCGTCTCAACCCGCCAATCGCTCACCGCCGAAACCCTAGAGTGGGTCCCGCTCGAACTCACCGAGTCCGAGCTCTCCTTGCCCCTCACCTTCCCCACCGGCCAAACCTTCAGGTGGAAACGCACTGGCCCCCTCCGGTTCACCGGCGCGGTCGGCCCTCACCTCGTCTCCCTCAAGCACCGCAAGGATGGCGACGTCGCGTATTGCGTGCACGGTGATCGGCCCGATGGCGCGGGAGCTCGATCGGCATTGCTGGATTTCCTTAACGCCGACATTCGTTTGGGTGAGATCTGGGAGGTGTTCTCAGCCTCGGATCCGCGCTTCGCCGAGCTGGCGAGGCTCCTGCGTGGGGCTCGCGTGCTGAGGCAGGATCCTCTGGAGTGCTTGATTCAATTTCTCTGTTCTTCGAATAACAACATTGCGAGAATCACCAAAATGGTGGATTTCGTTTCGTCTTTGGGGAGGTGTCTGGGGACTGTGGAGGGTTTGGAGTTCTACGAGTTCCCGTCGCTAGAGCGACTCATGGCCGTCTCTGAGAAAGAATTCAGGGAGGCTGGTTTCGGTTACAGGTGATTGTTTTATCTCCTTATACTCGCTTGACATGTCGGAGTCTCTTCGTAGCATTCCTCATTTTCTCAAGCTGTTTGATTTGAACCGGGTTACATGCATTATAAGCTGTTTGATTTGAACCTGGTTACATGCATTATCTTCTGGTGAAACTTAGGCTAACTTATGGTTTTCTGACATGTTGATATGGTTTTAACTAGATTTTTTTAAGTGAAGTTCTGCACATTGGTAATGGACATTGAACACCCTTGTTTCGATGGCTACAAAGAAATTTGCTGTTAGAATGGATCACTAAAGTTCATAAACTGGTGACGAACTACCTCATATGTGATTCAAGGGAGTATCTAGAAGCCGTTGCTATAGTTCGTAGATATGTTGCTAGTTTGTCTACGTTTTTTCCGAAATGTGTTGCCAAGTGTGGCTGTAGCAAACTTCTCCTTCTCAAAGAATCTTAAATCATGTCGATTCTCTTAGGAAGTTATCTTGTGATTTACTTGTTGCTTTGTTGGTTCCTTGACTGTCAACCTGTGTCAAACTTTATCCATCTTTTCTTTTCATGATAGGCTTGCTATATGCTTCCCTAATACATGACAATGTGACTTAGCAGGGCCAAGTATATTGTGGGCACCGTTAAGGCTTTGCAGTCAAAGCCTGGTGGTGGTGTGGAGTGGCTTATATCCCTGCGTGGATTGGATCTACAGGATGCTATTGCTGCTCTCTGTACTTTACCTGGAGTTGGTTCTAAAGTCGCAGCATGCGTAGCTCTCTTCTCTCTTGATCAACATCATGCCATTCCTGTTGATACGCATGTGTGGCAAGTAAGTTCTTTTGTTTCTATTTATCAGGAAAAGGAGCGATTGCTATCTGAATTATTATCACTTAACTGTGCCTGCAATTGTAAATAAAAAATCAGTAGATCCATATATGTACTTCTATGAGGAATTTATATATGGTTGTGAATGTCTAAAATGGGATATTTACTTAAGTTCTTATGTATTTTTACAAGTTGTTTCACCCTAAAGGTTCATTTAGGCATGGCCACGGTTCGGGAACCGCCGGTTCCGGTTCGTGGCCATGGGGGAACCGCCGGTTCCGGGCCGGTTTCGGGCCCGGTTTCGGTTCAAAACTGAAAATGGAACCGCCGGTTTCGGTTCCTGTTCCGGTTACAATTTTTGAATTTAAAAATTAAATTGTAATGAATATGTAATAAAATTGTAATAAAATTATAAAATAATGAATTATGAAATAATTTTGATTTTTTTTTTGCCCGGATTTTCCGGTTCGGAATCGGCCCGGAACTGAATTGTAATCAAATTATCAAATAATGAATTATGAAATAAAAGAAAATAATGAATTATGAAATAATTTTGATTTTTTTCGTTTTTTTGGGCCTGGATTTTCCGGTTCAGTCGTGGGAGGAACCGTAAACCGGGCCCGGTTACGGTCTGGAACCACCGGCCCAGTCAACGGGCTGGTTACGGGTTTGACCCGGGCCGGTTCTGGGCCCAAACTGGCCCTTGGCCATGCCTAGGTTCATTGCACATCATTCATGCAGAGTTTCTTCCCTAATTATGTTTGGTGGGTAGTGGGTATGTGCCCACGCGGAAATAACATATTTCTAAATTTGTTCTTTATTCAATCGAAAGCTACGATAACCATGCTTTTGCCCATATTTCCTGTACCAGACATGGCAATTTTGGTGTGGAAGCAAATGATTCTGCTGAGCATGTTGATGCTTGAAGTTGATATAGTTGACTTGAAGCACACTAATAAAGCTAACCATTAAGAAAATGAACTGCAATGTTTGTCCGTGTTCATTTGTATGTAGTGTTTCCAGCCTTTTATTGGTAGGTTTTTCATTTTACAAAAGAAATATTTGGTTTGTACATTTACACTTTTGACCCGTTGAATGTGAGAAGTTTTCTGTGTGCCTTTTGTTCTGCCAGTTTTGAATTCTAATCTGCATATGTTCTCGTTTGTTCAAAAGATTGCTACCAGGTATCTTTTACCTGAGCTTGCTGGTGCACGACTCACACCCAAGCTCTCTGGCCAAGTAGCAGAGGCTTTTGTGAGCAAGTATGGGAAATATGCTGGTTGGGCTCAGACTATGCTTTTCATTGCTGAGTTACCTTCTCAAAAGGCCATCGTACCATCACATTGTCAGACTATCCAGGAAGATAAAAAGGTCGAAAGGATAGATAAAGAAGCTTGTAGTGCGGAGTGAGGCTTTCACTAGAAAGGGATGTTTTATTGAGCCGTGTCCCAAATTGGGTTTGGCCATGGTAATTACTCTGCTTGCCAATTTGTCAAATGAAGGATGCTACATGAAGAGTCAGAGACAATGCACACTTTGGGCTTTGAAGTCTGAAAGAAAACCCAGTGGAAGTGTGGCTGCTTGGATAATTCTCTTGTATGCTGGATAATGCTCTCCGACAGACTTTGCTCTCAGTTGTCACTGCTTGGTTGAACATTTGGTGCATGCACATGCAGATGCTATTCTGGCTTCATGAGTAAGCGACTTTCATTTCTTGTATTCAGAGGATGTCTCCATCTGATGCTTTGTGAATACCTGCCCCCCTTCATGGTGCTTGGCATGTATCTTACATAAGTTTAGTATCAAAATTTGTGGTCCTTGTGGCCAGATGATTTTTTAATTGAGACATATATGCTCTTTTTCATGTTACATGATTCTTTTGTGTTGCTTTGTACTTTTTATTTGGTTAGACGTTGGTAAAGAGTTGCTCAATATCTTTATTTGACTCCTTTTAGTGCCAACTTTCTTTTGTAATTATGTGTAGCTTCACAATTACTTCTCCTAGAGTACCGTTGAAGCAATTTTATCCTGCAATCTGAATCTCTGCTAAATCTGTCCAAGATATTTGAAATTGCCATCATTCTTCAGGATACTTGAAATTGCCATCATTCTCTTGTATGCTGGCCTTAAGCATGGCTGCTTCCTTGAAATATGTAGAAAGTTCTCAATTTGCGAACTTTTTTTAATTGTGAAGATGTTTAGATTGAATCTACCGCATGTTTTTTTCCTGTCCAAATTAGATGAAGAATTTACACGCAATCTGAGTATAATGACAACTCAATAATGTGAAACAGCCTAAGGATAGTAAAGATTTTTAATAGCATTTATCTACAGTTGAACAGCCTATTGAAAGGAGCTTCAAGAAATATGATCATCCACCAGCAGATCCTTACTACTTTACTGATATTGCTCTCTGCAGGCCTACAGATATGTAAAAAACAAGTGTTGGCGTCAACAAAGTGAAAAAGTAGTATGCTATGATTCAATTTTGAGGCTCTTCTTTTAGTGATTCCTGCATCATGAACGATTCCTAAATCATGGTGCAAGTAAAATGTAATCTTGAAAATTCAGGAATCACTAACCTTTCCTATTGTTGTTCTGTTGCCTGAATGGTGTCTATTGTAATCCCCAGAGGGTTTCCGCTTTCTTCTTCTAGTATGACTAACAGGTTGCCTTTTGGTTTAAGGTAAGATTGAGGAATGTGGTACCTGAGAAGAAAATCTTCATTATTTATTCTTTGTCATTGAAGAGCATTGTTAATTGATATGTTTTGTGTTTGATAGTAACCAACTAATCCCAAACCCAGATTTCTGAGCAAATAAGATACCATGTTTGTGAAGGAACCCCGGAGGCAGTGCGAAATGAAACCCAATATCGACCAATGCTTTGCCCGTTGACATAAACTTCACCCTTCCCCATTGAACTAAGGTTCAAAGCCACTGGATCGTTTCCGACTGGTGCATCGAATGTAGTCTGCCAAAAAGCCATTAGCAGGTTGTTGTAAACTATTAGCTTTCTCTTCTTTCGGTTAGATCGTGTGGAATTGAAGTGTAATCCAGTGTAATGCGGTGTGAAGAGCTAGTTTAAGTTGTATTTTTCTTTTCCATCGATGTCAATCTTCTTAGCAGATAAATTCATACCTTGTACCATATGAGTCGATGACTAATTGAGCTACCGTACTTATTCCATTGCACTTTGAGTGAGCCAACGTCTGTGTAGATCCCCTTATTCTCTCCAGAGAGGCCAACCTTTGTCGGTCATTCAGTCGAATCAGTTTAGAATGCGAACCTTCTAAGTTTCGACATTTTGTATCTTGTATTAGAAGAATTGAATGCTAGACATCTTTTTATACATCATCTTCAGTTGATTTCTCTCTTGAAATTGCTTTTGAAGTAATAATCTAGTGAAGTACTGATAAGAAAGAGGTTGTTATGAGTCAAATTTAGAGTCATGAAAGGTGAAACAAGACATCAGCTTGGTTGGAAATTAATAAAAAAATATAATCATTAAAAAGATAAAATAGTTACTTTGTGCACAGTCAATATTTCCAGTGGATTAGAGAAAAATGAGCAAATTGTAAGTATTGCATGTACTGCATGTGCTTTCTGAGGAGACCACAGCGTTTATGACATGAAAGTGTTCACTATATCGTGTATCACCTTATGGATTGAGAGAAGCATATTCTTTCTATGTAGAAAATTACCTGGTAGCCCCATGCATAGTTTGTAAAGTCCACCCTGTTGATCTTTAATGTACGTGTTCCAGCAATCCTCTGCTCAAGATGTGGCCCTGAATTCTTAACATCCAAACGTACAGAGGATGTCATAGCTTGTCTTTCATTTTGATAAAGCAAAATATACACGAGAAAGAACGGAGAGTTGTTAAAAGGACAGGGAGCAACTTCAGCAGAATGATTTAAATTAGAATCTCATGTGATAGTATTGCCCAAGGAAACTGAGGGTGACATAACCTAAGATTGATAGTCATATTTGTCATCTAGTCCTAAAACTTTAAATACTAAAGCAAACGTTTGAAGTTTGAATACAGTTGGATGAGAAATGATTTTGAATATTACCGGAAATCCTACTGTGACACTAAGCAGGGATATATAGTTTATCCCCTTATTGAAGAAAACTGATTGCTGCAGACTGAAAGTTGGATTGATGTGATTTCCATGAGCAGATCCTGACAAGGAAAATACATAAAAAAGGTGACATGCATAATGAGGCTGTGAATAAACCATGCATCCATAATTTAATTTGAATCATTGAGCGTCATTGAATAATAGTCTTGCATGTCACTGGAAAAGGGCTACTTCACCGGATCATGGTATGATCCATTCTTCAACTGGACCCTCTCTATTTCAACTTTTGGGACTAAGAAGTAGCTCACTGTGTAGCTCTTAATTTCTCCTTAGATTTGCTGATATTCTCTTGTTAGAACACAGTTAGAGTCCATGGATGCACTCACTGGTTGAAATCACTCGCAAATTATATTAGCAGCACTAAGTGTTGTGATGAACAACTTCCGTTGAGTGAAGGAATTACTGGAGGTGGCAATCCATAGGGGAGTTTCCATTTTTCTAACTATTTTAGATAGGTATATTTCAGTTTGACGAATTTCTGACATTCTGGCCCTCCGCTATATTTCTGTTCTGCAGTTTCAATGAAACACTTGCCTGGTCTTAATCCTATAAATCAAGCCAACCAAATTCACAAATGCTTTGGGGTTCACATTAGTGCCTAAAAGAAGTACATGGGTTGGACCAGTGTGCACTGTGGTTGATTTTGATCACTATTTTGCAACATGCAGTTTAGGTGAATTAATTGTAGTTGTAGATTTCTAGTGTCGTATTTGGAATTTGGGAAATCATACTGCAAACTGAACCAAGGAATGGTCATTCACCTGAAGAGGTTAAAGATGGATTGTCCTCTCACTGGCCATTTATCAGTGTTGAAGAGGCCCAACATGGAATGTCCTCTCAAGAAAGAAGTTCTTGTAAAGAGCTGGCTTATTAATATGGTTTCTTTATTAATTTGTAGGTTTTCTGTGTTGTTTCTTTCTTTCTTCCTCTTTTCATTTTCTCTGCCTAGGGGGTTGGGGGGTTGGTCTGACTGAGAAACACTGCATATAATGCGTGCCCAGGACAGAACACATCCCATTCAAGAGTATTTATAATCTCAGGTAATAGTGAAAAAATGAAGGGAATTTGGAGGCTTGCCTGCATATACTCCATTCACGAATACATGTAATGCGTGCCCATGAGAGAACACATCCAGTTCAGCTTTAGAATTTGGTGAGTTTTGCTGAACCCTGCATTAACCAATGTGAAACAAACAAGCTTTTAGTTGAATGTTGTCTCATGTTTAAAAAACTTTGGAGCCAGATGATGGTAAATGCTTTAATTGTGCTTCACCTGAATGTGTACCAAAGGTAGTCGGATGCATCTTTAGTTATGTTCATGTGATCCAATAGAGTGTTTGCTCTGAAGGAAGTCGTATCAAACAAAACTATTGCTTCTTTGTACTCTTGCCATTTGTCACTGGAATCGAGCTTCTGGTTGATTGTCATTGTTCTTGTACTAACTTTTGTGCTTGTCTGTCAAAAGCAATAGTCAGCATTAATAACTGCTTCATGGCCCATCCAGATCCAGGTCGTTGAACAGACGCAGTACCAACAGTTTTAACTTTCATGTATCTTTGAGTTCTGATATAGACCCCCCAGCGATCTAGAGTTTTCAATTATGGAGACGATTGAAAGTTAAATATTCCATTTGTACAATAACTAAACATGTTTTTTGCAGTTTAAAGTCCAAACTCTGCTGAACTCATACCTCTGCTGTGTTAAAAACTGCCGTCTTGCAGTCTGGCAGAATACTGATAGACTTTGGAGGCAATCCATAAGGAACATTTTGAAAGAGGATACTTGTACTTCT
This sequence comes from Lenwebbia sp. NSW1173648, assembly GCA_029784005.1. Lineage (NCBI taxonomy): Eukaryota > Viridiplantae > Streptophyta > Magnoliopsida > Myrtales > Myrtaceae > Lenwebbia > Lenwebbia sp. NSW1173648. The sequence continues at coordinate 22,046,770 of JARCGZ010000009.1, read as the reverse complement.
TGTGTCATTGTTTATCAGAAATGCTGCACAAATTCCTGGTGATCCTCTGAAGACAATGGCCTGAAATAAGTCAAAGCAGAGGAACTTTTGAGAAAGCCACTGACTACTCCAAGCATGGCATTAAACTGCATGATCACTGTGATGATGTGCGTACTTGTTGAAGTCGACCTAAACTAATATTAACTGGGGTTCCATTGAGTAAAGCATTTGAGCATAACTTGATTGCGCCATGTAATCCCGCGAGATGACCCCACTGCGGTTGCCTCATCAAACCTTGATTGAAGCATACAATGTAGAGTATGAAGCTCATACAGCTCTTATGCAAAGATGTGGTACATATACACATACCATACTCATCAAGAGGAGCTTGATCGTAATAACTTGTTGTCACGAATGCAGAAGCTGTTCGTCCAAAATTCGTCCCTCCATGATACTGAAATGGAAGTGTATTTCTGTGAAGGAGGTAAAACTATCCTTTTCTGCATGTGTCCAGATTTAAATGCAGTGATTGGAACCTTATGCATTCTTCTGATTGGTATAATAATTATTGTTTCGTCCAAGTAGTCTCTATGTGACTACGGTTTTTGGAGTGATACACGGAGAAAAGAGTAACATAATGATGATTCTGTATAATGAGTAGTGTACCATGTAATAGTTGACATAACTCCCTTTCTTTGCTACGAATAGCGCAACATGAAATGCAATGTCTTCAGCTGATCTGGTACGCTGGTCTTCACCGAACACTGAGTAGCTGTAGAGTGTAACATTGTCAGCAGTAAATATTGTGGAAAAAATAGTGGTACATGTCATCTGCGATGATAAAAAGTTTGGGGGGGGGGGGGGGGAATATTATGGTTTCCTGATTGCCAATAATTAAAGTGCCATTGCACAATGTCAGCAAATATTTGGTATCTTTTCATTCTGGGTTAGCAAGTGATTTTAACTTGGAAATCCATCAGTTTGTCTCTTTTCTTGGCTGGCTATGCCTTTTGTTATTTGTTTTGTGCGAAGCCTAGGAGCTTGTTTAGAATTTGCATGCTAGAAGATTCTAGTCGTGTGAGTAGTTGATGAAACTTACAGACTTGTCCAGTTCTCTGTCCAAATTGACGGCTTATTTGGTGAGTTGGGTCCTGCAAATGTTTCCCCACATCGCATGCCATTGCATGCATTGATCTGTAAATTTGATTGAACGGTCCTTCATTGGATAATGTAGTCATGGGTTTAGAGAGATGACGAGCATAACTGATGAAAGTAAGGTCTATCCATAACTGCTCTAGCTCGTAAGGCTGTGATTACCAATCCCCATCATCCTTATCATAAGTTATTTAAGAGGGAATCAAAAGAATTGTGAATTTTGAGCAATTTGAACTTGCCTGTTTGAATCCTTGTTTCCCATCAGGCTATGATTTGAGGCACTGGGCTATAATGTATTTGCATTTCACATGCACGGTTTACTGCATTGTTTTGCGAGGCTAAACAGAGAGAAGGAAACTAACCACGGGGTCGGGAGCATCATCTTGCTTGCACATCACCCAGGGCACGCCTGTTTGGAGTCCCACAGCCATTTGTGCCGCCCAACGAACATAAGGCGGCCCTCTCTCGTAGAAAGCTGCTTCCACTGTTTTATACTCATTCTCAATCTGCACTTTGTTAGATCACTTTTAGGTGATGAAAATAGCACAGCGCTATGGCTATCTAGCGGATGAATAGCTTTTTAGCGAGGAAGTAACCTGTGATAGTATGATTGGCCCTCCTTGTGATGCATATAAGTTATTTGCTTTCATCATGTTGACTATCATTGTTGTGAACTTCTGCATTTGAAACTGCCATATGGAAAATAGAGCACAACTTTTTAGTTATTGCAGAATATGTGGCCGTGCTTCCACAATATCAGCCCGCTTATATGCATCTGGTGGTTTATTCAGGTGCAGCCGGCGACATCAAGTTGTGATAAATGGGTGATCTGTAAGCGAGTTTCATTTAGAGATCTCAATTGACTTTCACCTTGAATGGTTCATTGTCTGATCGGTATACCATGCCCGGAATATCATGTAGCCAGTAGGGTAGACCCCTGCAAACAACAATTGCATGATGTGATATGAGCAGTTTATTAACGAATCATGAGTAGACTAGATGAATGGTGTGATTTCCTGTAAACTTCATGCAAGATGAGCTGGTGGGTGGGTTCAATTAGTGTTATGTTGAGTTTAATACTTTTTCAGAAGTTAGTGCAAGAAGGTAGCTTGTTTTTTTCTCTCTTTTGTACCCATAAGTCCATTCACTCTCTATGTAGGGACCAATTCTTAGGCATGCATAGAGTCCCTGTGCTTGAACTTCCTTCATGAACCTCACTATGTCCTTGTTCCCTCCAAAGTCATACTGCAAGAACACACGTTAAGCATCTTCAGTTCAAAATGAATCAAGTCCATTGTAGAGAGAGAGAGAGAGAGAGAGAGAGAGAGAGAGAGAGAGAGAGAGTCCTCTTGACCTGTCCTTGCTGGGGCTCATGCTGATTCCAGAATACATAAGTTTGTATAACATCAATACCGCCTTGCTTGGCCTTGGCCATTAGAAACGGCCACATCTGCAGGAATTTGTCAAACTTTCTAATCAGAATAATTGAAATTCCCCCTTGTTCCTTTACCCGAAGTGAAGTGCACAAGACTTTGCATAATTATGCTTTCCTCTGACCCTTTTTCCAGCCTTGACCTGATAAGTCATTTGGCATATATAAGTACCCGAAAATAAGACAAATGGGCCCCGATATACCTTCTTAACCACCTAAGTAAATCCATGAAACTTAAGCTTTTCTTGTGTTAAGGACAAAAGCGTGTCGTTAAACAAGAAAAAACCAAAGTAAGCTTCTTGCTCTCCCTAGGGGAGGTTATGGTTTTTTGACAGAGGAACAAGAACAACGGAGAAAACCATGTGCCTTTTGCCTCCTTGCTCGTGGTGTTTTCTCCATGCAATCTCATGCTCTAATGTTGGAGAATCTGAATCTCGGGGAAACACCTCTCCTGCGATATTCTACTGCATTGTGCATATTGCTCAGCATTTCATCTCCATGATCGGATCAGTGGTTCAAGAAAGAACATGAGAGAGAGAGAGAGAGAGAGAGAGAGAGAGAGAGAGAGAGCAGAACCAAAAGTTTAAGTTGACGGAGGAAGTAAGAGATGTCCTGAACCTTGTCTAAACCATGCTTGTTAATTTTGTTAAAAAAAGAAGAAAAATATTGAATCATCCATAAACTCGCAAGAACATATTTAAAGAAGATGAAAATTAAACAACAGGAAGTCCTCGTTCCTTACCTCTGGAGTGCTACGAGGATAGTGAATCGAACCGGAGAACAGGATCTTGCGCTGACCGTCGACGATGAGCGACCTCCCGTCGTACGTCACGTTCCATGCGCTCGCCACGGCGACCGCCGCCACTGCCAACAACAACCGCCAGAGCAATAGGAAACGGTCTCTCCCTTCCATCTTCTCCGGTAACAACACCCTCTCTGCCGAGACCGAATCCGAAAGGCGAGAGCGGCTAATTCTAAGCAATACAGCTTAACACACTAGATGCATGCCCAACACTCAGACTTGCTTATATATATGTAGCATGAGAGAGTGGATTGAGACGTTCGCATCGCACGCAATGTATTACCATTAGAAATAAATAACATGAAGGTTGACTCGAGCATTCATACACGAGGATATAAGATCGAAACCGGCTGTGAATCTGCAGTGGCATGCCTATGAAAACAAGGTTTATTAATGATATCGCTTTTAATATGGTAATTAAATAAGGTGGACACAGCTGTGCACCAGAGAGAGAGGGACAAAGCAATTCATGGCCTGCCTGAGAAAAAATGTCACGTGCATAAGCCTGCCATAAAAAAATTACAGGTTGGGATTTGATTCATTACCTTAAGAAGCAAATTATCATCGACCGATGATGGAGATTAGGTTGTTAATCCTCCGGGAAGAACTTTGTGCCTACAACAGTGGGTATATCAAGATCTTTGAGATCAATCTTAGTCATACTTCCCTTTGCGTACAGATCATTTGCCTCTTATGATGTCCTCATTTTGACAAGTCGCGATTCTTGAAATTCGGCTTTCCTGGTCTTGGTGTCTAAACTCTTTCGTCTCGGGAATACCAAAAAAAGTCATAAGCCTATTGCATTGGTACCAATTCAGTTCTAAACCTTTCGATTGGACCAATTTAGTCCTAAATCTTCTGCATTTATACCAATTCATTTCATGCCCATTTTGGCCTGAAAGTCGCTGACATGGACTCCGGCCGTCTTATGCGGCACGACCGGCACTGACATAGACAAATTTACAAGGTTTCGAACTAAATTGGCAAAATTGAAAAGTTTAGGACTGTGGTTTTGGTAAATTTTCCTATAACCTCATGCTTTGCTCTTTCGTATGACAAAAGGTTAAATGATCAAAACGGAAATTTGTTGCAGCTGAACGGGTTTTCTTCACGTTTGGGAAAAGCAAACTCCTTTGCGTGGTCGAACTCCTCTCATGCTTACCGAATGCAAATGGGCCGTCGGTCATCGGGATTCTCTGATTCATGCATCGCGAGCTTCGCACCGTAGGTGGAGAACATGTCTCGTGTGATCTGGCAATCTTGGTAATGACATCACCATGTATCACATGTTACATCAAACCCATAGGTAACCATGACCTTATAGTCGGGAGAATTACCAAAAAAAGTCCTAAAACCTATTGCGCACATGCCAATTCAATCATAAACCTTTTAATTTGGCTAATTAACTCCTAAATCTTTTGAAAAAATTTCAACGTGGCACATTCGGCCAATTTTGGCTTAAAATCGCTGATGTGGATGCCGGCCGTTATACGTGGCATCGTCGGCACTGACGTGGAGTCGTGGAAATTTTTTTGCAAATTTTTATTTTTTTTTTCTGAATTTTTTATGTTTTTATTTTCTATTATTTTCTTTTCTTTCATTCTTTCTCCATTGATCGCCAGGCCCTGTCGATGGCTGCCAACTTGCCAAAAATTGAGAAAAAATAATAAAAAATTGCAAAAATTGTCCATGTCAGCAATTTCCGGCCAAAATTGGCTAGATTGACTACAATGACAGATTTTCAATAGGTTTAGGACTCGATTGGCCAATAGAAATGTTTAGGACTGAATTGACAGAAGTGCAATAGGTTTATGACTTTTTATATAATTTCCCCAGCTATATCCTCATCAATATTGCAGACAGACGTGCTATTTAGCTAGGGATCACAAGTCAGTTGTATATGATATATCTTCCGTTTCCGATAAATGCGAGGTTATCAAAAGTTTGCCACTAAGTAATTAAAAATGTATATGAGTCTTGGATGAATTATCGCGCAGATACTAAACTTGGAGGAGTAAATTCCATCCTTTGGGATATATCGAAACCCTAAAATTAATCAAATTTAAGGACCATGAGTTACTGTTCTCTCCAAAATTGGACACCTCCCTCCCTCGTTCTTCTTGTTCTAATTCATGAGTGGACTACAAATTAAGTAAAAAGACCGGCATAACAGTGCAATCTTACGTTACGGTAGCTATGCGACCATAAACTAAAAGACACGTTACACTCCTTGGGGCTTAACGCTTGATCAAGCTGTCCCCGAAGCAAGCGAGAAACAATGCCGACCAAAAGACGAAAAACAAGGAAGAAACGATCGTGGAAACATCGTTTTGTCAAAATGCTTCGTGCAAAAGCCAAGGTTTTCAGTGATGTCTAAAGTGCATGCTGATCTGACCGTTCAGCTCGTGAGAAATGATACGAGGGATAAGTGCATCAGGAGTCCTAAAATTTAGCACGAAAGTGCAATTGAGTCATACAGCTTGCAAAAAGTACAATCAAAACTTGTCAAGTTGGTGCAATCAAGTCCCTCCCGTTAACTCTCTCCTCTTGTACTAACCAAAAATACTGACGTGACTTATTTTAATGACTTTTCTCTCCTACCTAGCAAATAATTCAAAGCCCATATTCCACGTGTACAGAACAACGTCGTTTTGGATCCTTTACGAGTCCAGAACGGCGGCGTTCAGCTATTGCCCCCAAACCTGTTCTTTCTTTAACTCTCTTCGAGCTGGCGTTGCCCATAACTTTTGTTCCCCAAATCCCAAGTTCTGATCCCTAAATCACAGGCGAATTCGTGCGAGCCCCAAATCGAAGCTATGAGATATCTTCTTCGTCAATCACGAGTCCGTGCAAGCCCTAAATCGAAGGTCGGAGATATCTTCTTCATCGATCGCCAATCCGTGCAAGTAGTCCCTTGTCATTTCGTGGTCTCATGACGGCAAATCGAAGGTCGGCGTCAAATCTCTTCTCATTGCGTGCAAGTCGTCGCGCGGGAGCAAATCTGTGCAAGCCCTAAATTCTCGACGTTAACTCTTTTCTCATTGCATGCAAGTCGTCCCTTCTCATTTCACGAAGCCGCGGTGGCAAATTAAAGGTCGGCGTCGAGAATGGAAAATAAGACATTAACGAGAGATTTTGCACGTTGGGGTAGGAAACATTACAAAAGTCGCAGGGGGATCTGCAGAGTTTAATGAGCTTGCATGCAGCAGATCTCATAACACGGCATGAAAAGTTGCTTGTTTTGCGAAACACACGGACCCAAAAAAGCGTTTGACTCGATTTTCTCTGTCATTGACTGCATTTGAATGTGCATCAGGGCCTTGATCTAGCTTTGTTTCTACGTCAACTCTCGCCTTGTTTGGTGACGCCAATGCTGCAATATGGACATTACAATGAGATCAGAATCCGATGACGTTCGAAAAGTTCATTCTATTTTAGGAGATGTTCACGAGAAGTCCTAGAACTTATCACGAAAGTGCAATTGAGTCCTAGAACTTGCAAAAAGTGTAATTGAGTCCTAAAACTTGTCAAATTGGTGCAACCGAGTCCCAAAACTTGTAGAAAATACAATCGAGTCCTTCCGTTAACTCAATTCAAATTGGCTAACGGAAAATGTTGATGTGGCCTTTTTAAATATTTTCTCTCTCCTACGTGGTGACGACGTGGCTAAAACGACGTCGTTTTGGTCCGAATCTCATTTTTCATATGATTATGATTTAAATTTAATTAAAAAAACAAGCTAAAATTAAATAATAAAAAAAACCGAAGAAGAAGACGACACCAGCAGAACCAGTGAAGCCCTTGCCGCAGCCGCCGCCCCACCACCGCCGAAAAGGGCCGGCGACGGTGGGGAAGTGGTCGGCGGGGGTCACTGGCCGGCGACCCTCCCCGACCGGTGGAGAGACGGATTCCATCGTTTCGATTTGGTTGGTTTTCGGCTCACGGGAGAAGTCGAAATAGGAAGACGAAAACCACGAAGCTACGAGCTTGCAGCTCGTGGATATGCAGAAATGTGTTGAACTTGTGGAAGAAATCTGCAGGCGTTGCGACTTGCGAGGTTGCAAGCTCGTGTGAGCTCACTCTCTTCTTGCAATTCGCACGGACCATCAGTGACAGTGATAGGATTCAACTTTACCTCCATCCACTGATCGAAATAAAGGGGAAGAAGAGGGGAATTCCAGTAATTGATTAGGATTAACTTGGAGGAATCTGGCAACTTGTATGCCGCCGGTGTTTTTTGTGTTCCCTTGTCATTCTGCTGGCCCCCGCCGACCACTTCCCCAATGTCGCCAGCCCTTTTCGGTGGTGGTGGGGCGGCGGCGGCGAGGGCTTTCAAGCCCTCGCGTTCTGCTGGTCTTGTCTTCTTCTTCTTCTTCTTTTAAATTTTAGCTTATTTTTAATTAAATTTAAATAAAAATTATATGAAAAATCATATTCTTAACAAAACGACGTCGTTTTAGCCACGCACGAGAAAGAAAATATTTTAAAAAGTCGCGTCAGTATTTTCCGTTAGCCAACTTGGATGGAGTTAACGGAAGTACTCGATTACACAAATTTGATAAGTTTTAAAACTCGATTGCGTTTTTTTTTCCAAGTTTTAGGACTCGATTGTACCAATTTAACGAGTTTTAGGACTCAATTGCACTTTTTACAAGTTTTAGGATTTAATTGCACTTTCTTGATAAATTTTAGGACTTCTAGTGAACATATCTCTTCTATTTTTGTACTGATTGTTCTAAGTCGTGGCATACCTTCTTTTTTCCAGTACACTTTCATCGTCAAACAATGCAAACACAACTCTATGTAATTTAAGTATGGCAAAAAGCAGCCAAAAACCTAAAACTATGTTCATTGTGACACATTTATCCCAGACTTTTTTCTGCAACAGCAAAACTCTCAAACATGTACCCGTGCAACACATTCACTTTCCATCAAAATTTCATTAATAGATACCATTAAAAATCTACCTACATGGACAACGGAAGGCAAACGGTGTTAATATGGCGCCCACATGACTTAAGTAAAATAAAAATGAAGTTGTTTTGACTAAAAATCTGACGGGGCCTTGACAGAGGGTATATGTGTTACACGGGTATAATTTTGAAATTTTTGCTGTCACAAAGAAAGTTTAGGGTAGACATGTTGTGATGAGTGTAGTTTAGAATTTTTGATGTCATGAAAAAAAGGTCGGGGTGGGCATAGTTTGAGATTTTTAGTGGCTTTTTCACATCAAATAATGCATTTGCTTAACTTTGTCAGAAATTGTATGTTTGTTATATACCGGGGACTTAATTGGTCGATTCCAATGGGTAATAAGCTTTTGACCGACGGGGAGTAAGGTACCTAAGGTTTGTGTAACGAAGAATTGGCATGGTGAATGATGAATGCAAGATGACACTAAAAAAATACCCAACTTTTGGTTATGCTCGACAAGTATCAGACTTAATCAAAGAGATCGGAGTTTGGTCAACAATGAGCAAAACAATTGACAACTCGACAAAGAAATCATTGATAACATCGTAAAAGTTATCGACCAAAGCCTTTATCAAGGCTTGAGAAGTTGATCAACAAAGTCATGGATATCGAGCAATCTAAATAAATATATAACAAAAGACCCTTCGCAACCTTTGTTCATTCACTCAAGGATCCATCATATTGTCAAAAGATATTTTGTCGACTTTTCAGTGAAACGTTTTTTTGGCACATTCGGTGGTGTACATTTTGTTGATTTGAGGAGACTACGATGACAAGAACTAAAAATCAACAAGAGTCCAACAATGCCGTTGGCAACAAAAAAGATGACTGCGCATTCTGATACTTCAGCCACTAGAAGAGCAACAGAAGATAATTCACATGAGGAAGTTTGATCTTCCGATGCATCACATTGATGAGCAGATATGGGAGGTTGCAGCAAATCTCAACATGGTGTGAACCATGAATAGAATGTTCGAAGCACATCAAAATAATATGGTCAACTCCATTGTGAGTCATATATTCGACATGATAATGCCGATGGTCATTAAAGTTCTGAATGACGCCCTCTTGAGGCCAGGATCATTTAACGGGTACGTCGATAATCTTTTTCCATTTATTTATGCTAATAATGTTGGTCAGAATAGTCAACCCTTTGTAAAAATTATGCAAAGGCTTGAATTTTCTAATCAAGGTAAGACCAATGTGAATATTCCCATAAGTGAGTTATCATTATTTGAAATTACCAACTTCTCTTATCTCTGGCAAAAATAAGGTTCTCATTTCATTTACTAACTTTTATTTACCTTTCGTACTAACAATATAATTAAATTTGCTAACTATCATATGAAATTACCAATCATTTATTGAGTGAGTTATCATTTTGAATTACATCATTAACTAGTTTTTTTTATCGCCAATTTTTATTGAGTTGCTTATTATCAACGTCTATTTCTTTATTTAAGGAAAAATTCCATCTGTGCATGTACTTTTACAATTTCTTCTGATCATGACCTTAGTACTCTTAACGTTTAGCTCTTGTGGTAAATCTTTAGTTTTATTGAACAGTTCCTTAGCCTCTTTTATTTCACGAAATCTCCCATGTGGCGGAGTCATAGAATCTGATTTTTAACGAGTTTCGTCTCTCTCGTGGAGTTCACTTTCATCAGAACAAACATTTTATGAAATGGAATAGCTTAAATGTTCGAGCATTTGTATTGCAGATTGAATAAACATTGTATTATCTAATTTGGTAATCTAAAAGTTGACAAAATGGGCCGGGTCGGACATCCTCTTGATATACCTCGAGTGCTATCTACTTTCACATGGTATGAATTAAGAAGTGTTAAAATGAAAAAAAAAATAATAATACCCCCTCTTAGTTGAGAAGGGCACATCCAATTACTGTTAACAAAAAATACAATTAAAAAGATACGGCCATAAAACGGAAACAAAAACACAAAAAGAAAAACAAAAGATTTCATTTTCATTGATATAAATGGAAAATTCTCGTGAAGAAATGAAATTTTGGGGCAGTTATATTATTATCCTTTTTCAGTCAAAGGGCATTCTATTTGCAGCAACCGTAGGGCGCGCATGGCAACACTTCTGCTTCAGAAATCAACTTCTACTCAGAAGCAGAAGTTGATTTTTTTATTTCTGCTCGAGAAGTTGATTTTTGATCAGAAAAATTCGTTTGGTAACAGTTGACTTCTGAAACATTATTAACACAAAATCTTCTATAAAAAATTATTGTCGATGGTCAAAAAATTTCTACTTCATTTTTAAACTTTTTAAATTTCTTTAAAAAATAAATTTTATTATTAAAAAATATTATTTACTTTTTAAAATTAAAAAATTATTGTTTATTTTTTACTCCGGCGATAGACTGCGGCGGCGGGTGGTGCGATGGTCAGCGATTGGCGGTGGTGGTCGGCGATTGGCGATGGCCAACGGTGGGCAACGGCATTTGTGGTCTAGGGTTGGCGGCATGGGGCGGTGGGCGATGATAGGCGATGGTCGGTGGTTGGCGGTGGTCACAGGCGACAATGGGCCGAGGTCGGCAATGGGCGATAGCCAACGGTGGTCGGCGGTTGGCAGTGGGGGACGGTGGTTGCGGGCGGCGGTGGGCGGCGGGCGTGGTCGAAAAGATGGTGAGCACGTAATAAAAAGAGGGTGGTTAGGTGAGAAGTACTTCTTGAGTTGAGAAATAATTTTTTAACTTCTCAAATTGGGGAAAAAACAATTAAGTGTTTGAATTTTTTATTATTTATAATTGGGTAACTTAAAATTCACAAAATAGGCTTGATCGGACATGAATTCAATATATCTTGAGTTCTATAGACTCTTTTTTTTTTCTTCTTTGAGAAAGAGTTCTATTTACTTTCACATGGTATGAATTAGGAAGTGATAGATGAAAATGCCTAAATATAAATGTGGAAAAATTTCAAAAAAGGGCCCGAAGTGCCTTCATTTTCTCAAATAATAGTCTGAAGTTGACATTGTTTCAAATAAGGGCCTGTAGTGGATATTGTTTCAAAAAAGAGCATGAAGTGGCCTTATCAGTCTAAAAAAAGAGCCTGACTCACTAGAAATAGGGGCATTTTGGTCATTTAGTATTTCGTAGTATTTTAATTTTTTATTTATTTATTCCTTTTTTCAATTTTCCAAAAAAAAATTAATAAAAGAGATACAAGCAGGAGGGGGCTGCCCTCCCGCCTGTGGCTGCCACCCCGCCGACTAAAGGCGAGGGCCTACTGGCCCTCGCTAGAGCCGGGTCGCCGGCCATCCCACCTGTATCTCTTCTTCTTTTTCTTTTTCTTTTTTTAATATAATTTAACTAAAATTTAGGTTAAAATTATGTTTTGAAGAAAATTCCCTTGATCGGCCGGGATATTTAGGGGGTGCATGATAACACTTCTAGAATGGCTTCTTTGCTCAAGAAGTCATTCTGGTAGAGAAATCCGTTTGGTAAACTAACTTCTGAAGCAAAAATTCGTTTGGTAATTTTTTTTACTTCTGGTAGGATTTTTTTACTTCTAGTAGGATTTTTCGCTTCTGGTAAGATTTTTTGCCCAATTTGAGAAGTAAAAAAAAGTAGCTTCTCCAAGTCAAGAAGCACTTCTTGGACCAAAAAAACAAAAACAAAAACTCAAGACCGCCGCCGACCGCCACCGCCGACCACCGCCACAGACCGCCGGAGTAAAAAAATAAATAATATTTTTAATAAAATAAATAAATAATATTTTTAATAAAAAAAAATAAAATGTTGAAAAATAAAGTAGAAATTTTGTCTGGTTATCAAACGCATTTCTCTATCAGAAATCAACTTCTGCTCAAAATCAGAAATAGAAAAATCAACTTCTTGCCAGAAGTTGATTTCTGGTAGAGAAGTGTTATCATGTGCGCCCTTAGCCGACCGGCGAGGTTAGGCCCTTATTTGTAACAGGTATAGCCACTTCAAGCCTTTGTTTGAGATAAAGAGAGCACTTCGGGCCCTTATTTAAAATAAGAACCACTTCGGGCCTTTATTTAAAAAAAATGAGAACACTTGGGATCCTTATTTGAAATTTTCCCTATATATATGGCCATTTTCCCTTATATATAAAAAGGAAAACAAACATTTCATTTTGACCGATATAAATGAAAAATTCTCTTCAAGAAATGAAATTTTGGGGGCAATATATATATATTGTCTTTTGGTCCAAGGGCAATATATTCCTTCATCCATTCACAGAACGACCGATTTTCCTCAGATTAATTTCGGGCCTGAATCGGAGCACTTTCTGCGATCTCCCGTCGAGCGTTATTCAATGGCGAGAGAGAACGGCGCATCTGCAATGGAGGTCGACGACTCCAAATCCGATCCCAACATGCAGAAATTCTCCATCAATGGTCTCTTCTCGCCTCCGATTCTGCTTCCTTAAGACTCGTTTGAGTAAGGTGTATCGATTAGTGACTCATTACTCGGTGTTTCCTTGTTTTGTCTTGCTTCTGTTTTCCTTCGATCGTTATCAGTGTTGCAGCTCTTGAAATCTGCTCAGATGCAGCACGGTTTGCGTCACGGAGACTACACTCGCTATCGGTATAGCTTCGTTAATTGTCTGTGCTTGGTCCGTTCGATTTACTTGGTGTCTTCCGCGAATTGCGATGTAGTCGGAGACGTCGGTTAGGTGCTTGTGCGAATGTGATGCTTATCCGATGGATATGCTGTTCATTTTTGGCTTCTATGACAGGAGATACTGCACGGCTCGTCTTAGGAGGTTGTACAGATCACTGAAGTTCACGCATGGCCGCGGTAGATACGCACGGAAGGCCGTGACGGAATCCTGTGTCACTGAAGTCAGGTCAGCCTTGTCCCGTCTTCCCTTGTGAATCTGCGATGCTTATTGTTTTCTCTTGTAAGATGGTGAGTATTGCATAATTAGGCGGCGAATGTTTCTTGGCATCCTTTCACTGGTTGGAATATGGTCAGAAGGTAGGAATGAGGCAATTGATCGAAATTGTCTAATTGTGTTTGTACTAGCTTCAGCTGGATGGTATCATCGCTTCTGTGGACATCGTGTGGTCACTATGCCTAACTGGATGCTTTACATCTAGTAAACTACAATTTGTTCATTTACATTGGCATTTTCACATGAAATGCAACATTGCTGTATATCTAGGAGCCTAAGCTTTTACGTGGTTTCTGGAACTAAATTCTCTAAGTGAAGTGATTTAGTCACGTGAGAGATAGCCTTTTCCTTTCCTCCCTGAAATATGAACTTGAACATATTCTGATACTCTTATTGGAGGATCTTGGAGGTTTATCTTCCCGTTTAATTTCCAGAAATGATTTATGACGGATAAGACCAGCACACTTTTTTGAGAATTTTCTGAAGCATCTGAGATATATGGACATCTTAGCACATTGTTGGAGCCTAGGTGGCTCGATGGAGAGTTAAAGAAACGAGGAATAAGGAGTTTGGGGGGATGTAGGGGCTGAGAAACAAACTCCTGCTTGTCTCCTGTTCATAGGACTAGAGATGTCTCTGAAAGAGAATTTCGCTAAGATGATCCTGATTGAAAAATTTATGCGGGGACAAAATCAATGGCATCATGGCTGAGCGAAGGTGATAAGAGTACAAAGCTCCTCCATAAGTTGTTTATTAGGCTCACAGGAGTTTTAAGGTTTTAAGCAAGATTATAATTTGGACTCAGCAACTTGAAGCAGGAAGCTTAGTAGATTTGAGGCGTAAGCTAGATGGGATGAAGTTTCTTTGCCTTTGGATGACTTAGCATTGTGTCATGGACTTCCTTTTCATGAGTTGAATGAATACGATAGGAGAATTGCACCCGAAATCATGAACCTTGTGCACAAAATGCAATGAAGTCCTTACCCTTTTTATTAATTGAATTAATCCCTCTACCCTTTGAAAAAGTGTAATCAAGTCCTTTTGGTCAAACTTCTCCAATTCCTCCTATTTGACATCCCATCAGGCAGCCATGTAGCTGATGCACAACTGGCACGTAAGCAATTAATGGCAGAAGGACTTAATTGCAATTCTTTCGAAATTTTAGGACTTAGTTGCCCCATTGAAAAATTTAGGACTCTTTTCCGTTCCTACTCTATACAAAAAGTACACGACTTTCGGTGCACTTTCCATATATACAGTATCATCAAAACTGCAGGTTTTGTCAGTGTAATTTACCTTTCCACAAAATGCCAAAGCCATGGGATTCTGCTGGTGCGCAATTAATTGTTCTGGATATGATTTTGGTGAAAAAAAATTATTTTGGAAATGATGTTAAGAATAGTTATGTTTTGCAATAGTTTCCTCTAATTTTTTTTTTCTTGTTACTTCAAATAGGTTTCTTCATTTAGTTCTCTACACCGCAGAGAGGGCTTGGAGTCATGCAATGGAGAAAAGACAACTTCCGGATGGTCCAAATTCTCGACAACGTATACATTTGATTGGTAGGCTGAGGAAGGCTGTAAAGTGGGCTACCTTATTCTCACAGTTGTGCTCCGTGAAAGGAGATTCGCGGACATCTTTAGAAGCTGAGGTGTCCTTCAATTTGAATTAGTATCTTGTGTGCGCTAATTTCTAATGTTTATGCCTGATAGGATGTTATTTTATGGTTTCTGTATGTATCTTTCATGGTGATACTGAGGCACTTTGAAATTTAATGAACTTTAAGTTTAGCTCTTTTTAACAGTAGGAACCACAATTGTTGAATGTCGTGATGATTGTAAAAGAAGTAATCGTATAGAAGGAATTGATTTCAACAAATAACAAAATCTGTGCTTACCACGCTCTTCTATTCATCCCCCTTCAGTGAGGCCAAAATGTAGACAGAAGACTATCTTTAAGAACTTCCTTTTTTAAAACTATCTTGCTATTAGGTTGCTTGATTTACTAAAATAGATTTTATGTGGAAGCTATTCGTAGTTTGTCATGATAAAACAATAATCGGGAGGGTTAATTGGATTTGAAGAGGTAAATCCATGGGGCTAAGGTTAATTTTTCTTCATATCTTCTAGTTTTCTTCTTGGCTTCCATATTGATTTCATTAGTTCCAATGATCATTCTGTTGCTCTTTCTGATAGATGTTAATTGCGCTGTATTGCCTTTCCAATTAGCTTAGCTGAAGGTGCATATTTTCAGGCCTATGCTTCCTATATGAAAGCGAACCTTTTGTTTGAGCAAGATCGGAATTGGGATACTGCATTGATGAATTTTAAGAGTGCCAGGTAGTTCCTTTTCTGCTTTTGAACAATCATTTTCGATTCTTTGCTTTTCGTCTGAAGTCTGAACAAAGTCACATTGGATAGGCAGTTTGGGTCAGGTTATGTTTTAATTTGACCTATTTTGAATTTTTCTTGGATGGGTTTCCATTTGAAAATTGCTTAAATAATATGGAACTCATGAGAAATACATCATATTTGCTTCTTTTAGTAAGTATAGTGTAACTGTTAGCATTGTCACAATTACAGGGCTGTTTATGAGGAACTAGGTAAATATGGGGACTTAGAAAATCAAGTGTTGTGTCGTGAGCGAGTTGAGGAGCTGGAACCGAGCATTCGGTATTGCCTGCACAAAATTGGCGAGTCCAATCTCCAAACCTCTGAATTTCTGCATATTGGGGAGATGGAAGGACCAGCGCTCGACCTTTTCAAAGCAAAATTAGAGGTAAGCACTTCCTAAGTATGAAATATGCAAATGCGTACTTATATTTTTCTCCTTAGAAGGTAGTTATTTTTTTTTTCTGTCTTTTGATTTTTCTTGCAGAAATCATCATTACTTTTAGCCTTTAATCTAGGCAGTAAAGTTTCTTTATCTTCTACAGCGAAGAATGGTTCTGATCTATATGTTCTTTGGTAAATGTTAATCTTGCTTTTGTGCCCTTTTTTTAACTTATATAAAGGACCTGATTTTTGTGTATTGAAATGGCGCAGTGGGTTATGTCTTTCAATAGGAATTTGCTCTTCCCTTTCTCTCTATTTTGGCTGTACATAATGGAATATATCTTTTTTTATCTCCTTGATACGTCATGGGTCTAATGTTGAGATTCTTTTGCCTGTGTCATAAGGTATTTTCTGGTTCATCATTCCTTCAAGGATGCTTTAGATAGATTTTCTTTTCTGACACGGAGTCTATGAAGATCCTTTTGAAAAATATCAACTATTAGTATACCTACCTGTAATTAGCTGAATTCCAGGAGTTGTGAAATTTATTTGTCCAAAGTTGTAGAGGCTTCGTTAATTATAAAATTTTAGTGTAACTGCGACAATTCTATTTTAAGAGTTGACGACCACAACACTTGTTATGTGTGCAGTTGTTTTTGTAACTGTTGGCTATGACTATACATTGGGCGTTCCTGTACATCAAGTGGCTGCCACTATGAAAATGATTCTCGACTTCATTTGGTAGCTATTGTTTGTTGTGTTTCTTTTCTCTGCCCTTCTATATCTGTTACCTTTTGTTTTGACAAGACTCAATGTTGATGCCTCTTGATAAAATTTTGTACTGCTTCTTTGATCTTTGTTGTTAATTTGCTTTGTAACTTACTGCCTTCTCTTCCTGCTTGGCCTTCATTCATATGTTAAATGTCATGATTCTTGAGTTGTCTTGCTTCACAGGTGGTCATGGCTGAAGCAAGAACCCAACAGGCTGCATCACTGACGGAGTTCCATTGGCTTGGTCATAGGTTTCCTATTTCAAATGCAAAGACTCGAGTTGCCATTTTAAAGGGTTAGTGCCAATTCTTGCTAAATGACAATGGATTTCTTAGACTAGATCGTAAGCAGTGTTCTTTGTGAGCAACTCTATTGCTGATCCCTGATGCTGTTTATCCCCACCCCATGCCCTCATAACACCACCCATTTGTCGCCTAACATGGAAAAAGGAAGGGAAAAAAAAGACATAAGAGGAATACTGAGGGGGGAAAGAATGAGAAAGAGCCTTTCTCTGGATGAACTTTGTCCCATAGGAATAATGCATAAGATCAGTAGAATCATTACTAGCTTCAAGATTTATTGACTTGTCACATCTGCATGGTTTCAACACTTGCATTCCACCTCACACCACAGGGGATGAACTTCTTTACTGTGGCGAAATGGTTCTAAATGATGTTTACTGTGGGACATCATGCAGCACAAGATCTAGAGAAAGATTTGAATGGTCCAGCAGCAGAATCCCTTTCATCAGAGAAAAGATTGACTGTCTTTGACAAAATATTTGCTGCTTATAATGAGGCGAGGAGTTGCATCAGAAATGACCTGGTAAGGAATATTAGAATTTGAATTTTCTTTCCAGTGAGGAACTTTCTCATGTGCAATTGCCCATCCTTTTGAGAAACTCGTGACCTATTCCTGTCAATGAAATGTATCTTCTAGGTCAGTGCCGGAAATGCTGAAAATGTGAAAGATGACCTCAATGGTCTTGACAAGGCTGTTAGTGCTTTACTAGTACAACGAACCATTGAGCGCAACCAGCTTTTGGTCAGCATTGCCAAGAGTAAACTCAATAAGCGTCGTGAGGAAAAAAATGAGAAAGTTACCAAGCCTGAAGAGCTCGTTCGCTTGTACGATCTCCTACTTCAGGTCGACTCTTCTAGTCTTTGGGTTCCGAATTTTGCATATTGACGTACAATTGCATTGAGCAAAAATTCTGGAGTCATGTTTGCATTTCCCGGGCTGGTAGGGTGAATTTTTAGATGCTTCATACTGCAGAATACTGCTGATCTTTGCGACCTACTAACTTCTGGAAGAGACCAAAAACCGGAAGAAGTGGCACTAGCCGAGGAGTGTGAACTTAAGACTCTTGCTTTCCGAGCAGAAAGGTTTTCCTTGGTCCCTTTGCTCTTATCTGCATCAGCATTTACCTTATTAAATGTTCTAGAGAAGTTCTATATCAAATTCAAACACTTTTCTTGTCAATAAGTTCATCTTGGTGTTCCTTGATGCTAAATAGTTTATGGAACTTCATTTATGAGGGTCACCTTTCTCTGCGATAGCATCTTCAGTTTTTGCTGTATCCGTATTGAAGAGATGCGACAAAGTTCTTTGCTCATCTTCTTCCTTCCCCCATTATACTATCTACCAATTCTAGCTCCAATTGTGTGATTTTTCTTTTCGTGAATGAATTTCAAAAACCAATGGTACATGAGGCTCTCATATTGCCTACTTTTATTGATCTATACTTTTCTCTTATAACATGGCACGAGGTCATATGTTCGAATCTTTATAGACATGTCATTACCCATATTCATAAGTAATGTCAACACTTTGCCTTTGTTTGAATCCCAGTCTATGCTTGAGGAAGAACTACAGAGCATTATGTATTAAAGTTGCGGTTTCGTTTAACAGCTTAGGTTTTAGATAGGTAGGCAGAAGGTCTCACTGTTGTTATAACAGCGTGGGTTTTAGATAAGTAGACCTTAATTTTCGATTCCGTGTCAATGGAGGTTCTTTAATTTAAAACGATTTGTGGACTTCAGGTGCTTTTACTTAGCCTTGTCATATGGTTTGGCTGGAAAGAGGGTGGAAGCATACACGTTGTATTGCCGTGCTCGCTCTTTAGCAGAGGAGGCTCTTCAAAGATGTGACAGTTCTGGCAGTAGTGATGAGGTAACCAGATTTTGTGTGTTTTTTTATTGCTTTTGGTTGATAAGTTATTCAGAGATGCTCGCTCTTTAGCTGAGAAATGTTAATATCCACGGGAAGCTAAGGTGTTGCCAAATTCATGATTTTGGCTTCTGATCATTTCACAGAAGATGCGAAGAGAGTTGAAAACTTTACATGATGAGAGCAGATCTAACAGTTGCATAGAGCATGCAAAAGGAATTATGGAGGAGTTTAAGGGTCCTGAGAATCTCTCGAAGAAAATATCTACTATATCATTGTCTGGGACTGACAAGAAGGTACTCTTTAGTTTCCTTTTTTCCCTCTTCTATATACTAAAGAGAAGACTAAGCTGGAGTCATAGTTTAGTGTAGCTAAATTAGACAGCGAAATGAAAAAAAAAATCAAAATACGGAGATTTTCCACAATTGGTAATCTGTCCATGAAAAGTGACAATGCTTGATTATCTTGCAAAGTAAGACTTGATTAAGAAATCACAGTTGCTTTAAAGAGGAGTGAGCTAAACATCTCGAAGTCATCATGACACCCCAGGGGTTTTTGGGTAACAGAGGGTCATTTGTGACAATGATTCGTACACCAGAACTTTTAGAATGTTCCGTCAGGTGACACTGTCAGTGATGGAGCTTATGTCATAACAAAATAACCCGAGAAAAATAACAAATCGTTGATTATGAATGTGTCATACTTTTCTCATGCAAGGAAAAGGAACGATCTTCATATTACTCTTCGACTGGACAATATTGCCTTGACATAGAAATTTTGTGACCTTAACTGTGTTTCAGCTGGAGAAACTTCTCGAGAAACTTGATGTGTACGAATCTGCAGTCGGCGATTCTTCTGTGAGAGGTGTTACTCACATTGCAGCCTTCCCTCCTGCTTTTGAAGCAGTGCTCCGTAATCCCATTGTTCTCGACCTCGCCTATAACTGCGTAGAGTTCCCATCTCTCGAAAGCAGAATGAAGAAGGACAAGAAGGGCTTCATAAGCAGGCTATGGCGATGAACCCTGTAGATGAGGTTTCTGATTGCGCAGATTCATCTTCCATCTGCTCTCCGTTTCATGATCGATTTAATCTTGCGGGGAGGGGCGTGTCGAATTTTGGCTCACATTGCTTGCATTTCGGTGACTGACCTCGGATGTACTTTTTGAAACTTTAAGTGCTCTTTAACTTTTTCAGTTGACAAACAACTGCATAAAGTCTCTTCTTCTACGAGCATGACGCCAAGGAAAATGGAGCATAGCTTGAAATTTCGTCCAGTTTACTTCATTATATTCCGCGTCTAGCTATCGGGAAATAGGGGAATTTTGGTATGTATCTAGATGTTATACAACAGTTTGAATTTGTCTCTTTCTAAAGACTACCAAAAGAGCGGTGCGTGGCGCGGGCGCGATGAAAAGCCGGATTCTGCAAGAGAAACAACAATGATGCGAAGGGAGATGGTTTACAATTGTTAGATGCTTTCCAAAGCAAATTCACGTACCTTTTGAGACATTAGTTGACGAACCTCACCTTTTTTAGCAAATCTTCTGCTTTTGGTAATCGCCCGGTGCTTTGACATTCTTTCCTCGCACGGAAAGTTACTGACCAAGGACAAGGTTTGCTCCACTGGTCAATTTTTTAATGCTCGTTTTATCACAAACTCATCTAGCAAACGACCACAAGGAAGAAATCTAATCCACGCTATAAGAGGTAAACACGTGCACGGATTGTTCTCCATTGTTATACGGATCTATCCACGAACTTTTTCAAAGTAATTCACTGATTTATTTAGAGATCTTGTTCTTGCACACGTTCTGTAAAGAACAGATTTCTGCCTTACTGTATCGATCTTTGTAAAGTTGTCCTAATTTGTTTAGATATTTCGATGAGCCTCTAATGTTTCCTGAATGTGATAATTGAGATGGGTGTGAACTTACGAATCTTGTAAACTCCAGCACAATGAGCAATATAATATAATATGATATAATATCTTTTTCATGAACTTCATCAGATAATTAGTTTAGATTTGTGCCTCAGGTGCACTTGTTAACGAGGCCCATAAACATAATATAATATCTTTTTCATTAACTTCATTCTTTCATGGAGTTCTTCATAAAGACTAACAACAACATAAATAGAAAAACGTCACCAACAAATTTCCATGATGGAAATTGAAAGTCAAACAATTCCACAGGTAATCTATTGTTCGATCTGAATTTTGGGGTCCATCTCGGTTTTGTTTGTTTGTTTTTTTATTTCTGCGCCTCAATGACCTTTTTGCTATTGTCTTCTTCGTACACTATTACAGTTTCTTTAGTTCCCTTCCCTGCAACTTCTCTCTCTCTCTCTCTCTCTCATTCTCTCAACTTCCATTAGGACACCACTTCACCGATCACTATCCGACATTTTGTGGGATACCCATGAAAAGAATCAGCCCAAAAAGCCACCTCTAACATCAGATTATCATCGTTATCTGCGTTATTTTGGAATGACAAAAGGAATGCGTGCTTGAAAAACTGGTTATTTGATGGCAAATATGGTGGGTTCATTCATTCCTGGCTTCCCCAAAGTGATTGGTGGTCTCTTGGACTCTCCTCTTGATTTCATGTCAGACTAAATCTTGCAGGTAAACACCGCTCTGCCCTGAGTCATTCCATCTTCTGTTCTTAGTTTGAAATAAAAGAAAATTAGGTGCATGCTATTCGGTTTTTCTGTTTAGTAGAAGCCTGTGCATGCACAAGTTGTATGAGACAATGCCTGTGCATGTAGCAGCGTTCGTCTGTGTTGATAGAAGCCCTGTGCGTCTAAAATCATATGGAACACTGTCTCTGTCTTTATCAAAAGGTGGAAGTACTTTGTATTTGAATTTTGGGAGCATCTTTTTTCTGTTAAAACTGCATACAGCTCTATCCGTGGATCGACATGGGAACTTTTGTTTTGTCAATCTGCTGAAGATGGCCATGGTTGCGATTCTTCTGTACATATGTATGGTGCCTAGTCTTTCAGGATCATAGTACTATA
Source organism: Lenwebbia sp. NSW1173648 (assembly GCA_029784005.1). Classification (NCBI taxonomy): domain Eukaryota; kingdom Viridiplantae; phylum Streptophyta; class Magnoliopsida; order Myrtales; family Myrtaceae; genus Lenwebbia; species Lenwebbia sp. NSW1173648. The sequence goes on along the minus strand of JARCGZ010000009.1, from coordinate 22,024,804 downwards.
AACTGCAGCCTTCGAATCGATGGAGAACTTTCGAGCTTGTTTCTTTTTAATCCGCTTTCGACTTACATTCAAGGGTGCTTTTCATGTCATATGGCTCGGATTTTGTTTTCCACATTATGCTTCTGAAGCTTTCTAGGATTAACACTCTGGTACCACTGTCATTGATATAGTCCCTCCATTCTAGCTGGTGATTTGAGACGTACCTTTTCCTGACGATCTAGCATGGTTGCAGTTGATATTTTGCCTACAACGAAACGGATTTGAAGCAAGTCTGGACAATATCTGTATTTTAATTCAGGTGAACGAAACTTACAAAAGGTATTTAGAGGGTAAAATGTCCAGAGAGGCCTAATTCAATCCAATTTTTCTGCTCTTCTTGCATCTTCTGTACAAATTGGGCATCTTCCAGTGTGTTGGCAGGAGCCTCGGCAAATTGGCATGGTCATGCTTCTTTTGCTGCTGCTTCACCGCGTGCGTATGCTGCTGCTTTTCCCTTTGGGGATAAGTTTCCGAGCAGTAGGCGATGGAGAAGTGTGGAAGGCTTGTGTTTGAGCATAGAATATGATGTCTGCGACGGAAATTCTGTGCATGGTATAACTAGACATATGAAAATTAGGAGTTCATGTTACCATCTGAGACGCCGTAAACTTTCTCACTTGAGGAAGCCTTAGCAGCGAAGAAGTCATCGAGTACGAATAAGCAATGAGCAGATATGGTCACAGGAGGAAGGCTTTGCAGCAGCATTGCGATTGCCGTGGCTCATTTCGTGATTTTAGGCTGGTTAGGACAACAAAATTTGCGCAAAAAAAAGCACAGATTTTGAGCATGGGGTCGACCAGAGGTGGCGGAGGTGAGATGGCGGATCTAAAACACGGCAGAGGTGGATTTTTCTTGGGAAGTAATCTGTGATTGCATTCCTTGCAGTTCCTTGCAGCACTTGCGCATAAACATGTCCACGAAACTTCATTTAATATAAGTTAACTTAAACTAGATTTTGCTTGGTACTTACTTCACGAGATGCTGAAGTTAATTATGATGCCCCCTTATTAAAATTCTTCTGCCTAAACGCATTGAGCTTATGCCTCCATAATCAATGTTTGGTAAAACCTACTGGTACACTTCTTATACTTGTAATACCACGAAAAACCCCAAATTAGTACATTTATGACAAATTTATTTCAAATTAATATTTTGACTACCAAAAACCTCAAACTGATACACATGTGACAAATTTACCCTCCATTAGTTTTCATTAAATTTTACCGTTAAATTGCTGAGTTAGATGACATGTGGTAGTTGACGAGTATACCAGTTTGGGATTTTTACCCTCCGTTTGTCATATGTGTACCAGTTAGGGGGTTCTGGTGGTCAAAATTATTTTGGATTACATTTGTCACAAATGTACCAGTTTGGAGTTTTTTGTGGTAAAAAATTTAGTTTGGGGTAAATTTGTCGAAATATTTTATCACAACTGTAGGTATTCTTGAGGTTTGCCTAAAATACAGGAACATGACATCTTCTGCCACGGAAAGGTTTCCATATCTGTTGCATGAAACTTGTCGTCTCCTTAAAGCAATCTCTAGCAAAACCTCCAATGTCTTTCCTTGCCTAGTTGTCTGCACGTTTATGTCAAAAAGAATATGGAATGTCGTCGCTCTCTGGACATCGGGTTTCTTCTCCTTTGCATTGAGATTGCCTTCTTTCTCAAGGAACCTAAGGCTTCATCTCCTTCCAATTCCTCACCATATATCCGTTTTCTATCCAATCTTTCGTCTAGGTTGTTAAGAAGGGTCAAAGAGAGAAAGCTCTCCTAATCATTACTCATCGTCTTTTGAAAGCGTCATGGACAACGGAGAGCCCAAGGGGAACTCGAGGAGCAGGCCGGCCACCCCGCCTCCCGCTAGGATGGACGACGATCACCTTGGCCCCGATCTCGCCTCCGCAATGTCCCTGCCACAAGAAGAGGAAGAACAAGAAGTACAAGAAGAGAGAGACCGCCGCTCGGCGGCAACGCTCTCCACCATCGAGAGCGAGACGGAAGAGGAGGAGGAGGAGGAGGTGGCCAGCGACGAGGAGTCGAGCGACGGTGGCGAAGAAGACCGTTACGGCTACTTCTCGGGCAACGGGTTCGAAGGCGAACTCGGGTTCGACGCCGAGCTTGGGTTCCTGGAGGGAGAAGACAGCAGCCCGAGCGACATAGACATGGCGGAGTTCGACGATATCGATCCGGACGAGCTGTCGTACGAGGAACTGATCGAGCTCGGCGAGATCATCGGGGAAGAGAAGAGAGGGCTGCCGCTAGAGCAAATCGGTAAATGCTTCAGGCCATACACTTTCCAATCACGATCACTAGCCGAAACGAAGAACGGAGCGATCGACAGATGCGTCATCTGTCAAATAGAATACGAAGAAGGTGAAAAGCTAGTGGTTCTTGATTCCTGCGAGCATCCTTACCATTCAGGTTGTATCACCCAGTGGCTTCAAGTTAAGAAGACGTGCCCCATTTGTAGCTCCGAAGTTTCAGCACCCAAGAAATCCTTGACTTAGTTGCTTATTATTTGGTCCAAAATTGTGAATAAATCATGCCTTATACATAGTCACTTGTGTGTACATATCTCAATTTGATTTCTGAAGATGGTAGTGTACAGTTTGGCATTGAAAGATGTAGAAGGAGAAGGAGGTTCAAGACAAAGAATGGGGAGCACCCTAGCACTATCTAAGCTTAGATAGATTGTTCGATTTCTTGCGACCCGCTTTACATGGTTGGCCCAAGTCGGGGGTCATGGCCGAGTGCATGGGTCACGGCCAAGGCCGCTGTCCTCTTACCACCACGTAGACAGTTTATTCGTGAAAAGTACCAAAAAAAATACTAAACTTATTGCATTAGTACCAATTTAATCATAAACCTTTCAGTTTTATCAATTTAGTCCTAAACCTTTTACATTTATGCTAGTTCAGTCCATCCGGCCAATTTTGGCTGAAAATCGCTAACGTGGACATTTTTAATAACATTTAAGCAGTTTTTTGAATTTTTTATATTTTTATATTTTTCTTTCCTTTCCTTTTTATTTATTTTTATCCCCGCAAATCCGGCCAATATGAAATGGAAAAACAAAAAGGAAAAAAATAAAAATTAATAAAACCATTCATTCTTTTTTTTAAAAAATTGTAAAAAATATCCACGTCAACGTTAACCGTGGCAGGCGTCCACGTCAGCGATTTCCGGGCAAAATTTGACGGATGGACTGAATTGGTACAAATGCAAAAGGTTTAGGACTAAATTGATCCAATTAAAAGGTGTGGAACTGAATTGATATCAATGCAATAGGTTTATGACTTTATGGTACTTTTTCCAAGTTTGTTCTCAATGTTTTTGTGACGGGCTTTGATGGGCCGGTTCCATGTGTCGAAGCCCAATTTTCTCGTCTGTAGGCTCAATAATGTCTACCATGCTATGTCTATTCACATCGAATACAACCGTAGTGCGCAGTTAAAATAGAGTAAAACCCTAAGCTAGACCCAGAGGATCAAAAGCCCAACCACCGTGGAGGGTGACAATTCAGACATGGGGACCACGTACGCTAAAATTCCGGTAGCTTGTCGTTGTCCTTCGGTTATCGGTGGTGGTGGTTTACTACGTGGGCCGTCTTGGGCCCAGCTTCGACGACTGTCCACATCGTGAATCAATAGTGTGGGCATTCAATTGATTATTTGCCACATTATTGGCGCCCAACGAGTTACTACTCCAAGAAGGGGAAAAATTACTTTTCATCAATGGGTCGATGTGTCCAATCCGAGATAGACACCCGACTATCTACATATAGTGCTAGCAACTCTGTAAATAATAAGAGTGATCGGTTCTTACGTGGAAACCGAAAACGGGACCGAAGAGGGTTGGTTCCCAGCCTGTGGAACTGGGTACCAACCCTGTCCACCCTAGAACGGGACATGACCAAACTGGTTGGTTTCGAGAACCGGCGCTATCAATTTTTTTTATAGAAATGTTATATTTTCTTTCTCCGAAATTCACAAATATATTGAAACTTACTACTCAGTGTAGGATGAAATTGCTAATCATAAGAAAGTTGCTAGTAAAAGAAGAAATTACTCCACAAATAATCTGTACTTTTTATCGTTATTGCATATTAAAAAAAAAAAAATACTCCAAGCCAGTTTTGCCAGTTTGGTTCAATTCCTCCCTAGGAGCCGGGAACCAGATTGCTTATTTTCCGTTTCAGAAATTTGGAACCAAGAACTGGACCTATTCTCGTGAAAATTACTCAGAACCAACCTGTTCGGTCCGATCCAATTGCTTAGTTAGAATGGGACCGACGCAAAAACCCTAATAAATAACAGGTTAGGGATGGTCGATCAATTGGAATAGAGCGAGTCTCTATGCCTGAAATACCACATCACTTACCTGAAGCTAGCGGCCGAAGTTATATATACATCGATATATGCATAGAAAATGTTTAACCTAAATTACATGTATATCCCTATATCTCCACGTTGTTCCTTTTGAACCCATAGAGCATCTAGTCTATTCTTTTCTCAATTTCCCGAGAATAAATATATCGATGTCGAATCTAGATCGAAACGTCTTCATACTCGTGAGATATGCAAGAGACATGACGTTAATTGTGACAGCGAAATCCTCATATTGTCCCAATTTTACTCGGGGAGACAAGAAAATACGTGAAAAGGATGCTTGTCTTGTAATTTTTTTTTGCTCATCCAAACGAGACTTGCGTCCCCGTTTCAGGCCTCCAACGTCACCATCACCCTCTTTTCGCCGATTGGTGTTTCGCCCTTTGCCCTTCCAAACGGTTCTCGTCCCCTCATTCTACTTCACACGTATGAGGGCCTATAGAGTTTGGTAAGACATCGCCATCCAACTTCCTTGACCCAGGGTAATCGTAACCGCACGTACAAATGATGTCGACGGAATCTGGTGGATGGGACGGGCTCCGAAAGCCGACTTCCCTTTCGAAGCCGACACACTTATTATTTGTTATATACATCCATATAAATATTTTTTTAAAATGAATCGCTTTAAACATGATTTTTTTTTCTTTTTGAGACTCCGAAAATAACAATTTCTACGGATCAGAATGGACAGGTTTTCAGATCCAATGGGTTTTCCAACGTGTGGTGGTCTTAGATTCCACATAAAACTAACATAAGAGGCCAAAACCTGCCTACATCTCCCTAGGGAGGGCGTTCAACTGTCCTATCTAACAGCATCATATGCTGGCATCAATCTGCCGTCACCAAATCAAACCAGGACAGAAAAATCGACCATTTCTACTGTAAACCGATTTTAAGTCTTCACTGCCTGTCCTTGTCATCAAAATCCACAAGCATCACAAACCCAAAATTATTATTATTTTTTCCCCTTTTTCCAGTACCCATAAATTCAAAGGTTGCTGGGGCTAATTGAAAAGATTAAGTCTCGATAAGTAAGCCGGAGAAACGGGAACTTCCCCATCTAATATCTCCCTTCTCGTGAAATTTACAGACGTCAATTTTCCCGCCTAAGTTTTAATGGCATCTTCTTGGGATAATTGTCCAAAAAGTCATGATCACATTGTACGACAGCCAATTTAGTCCTAAACATTTTAATTGTGTCAATTTAGTACTGAATATTTTGCCAAATTAAGTCCTAAACCTATTATTTGGATAATTGGCCGCCGTACAAAAGATTTAGGAGTTTTTGAATAAATTTCCGGTATGATTTGTGTTTTTTTTTATATCGAATTTTGGCAACAGGAGAAAAGGGCAAAAGAGAAGAAGTTGGAGTAGTGTCGGCAGAGGTGATTGAACACGAAAAAGCAAGTAATATGTGGAGCATTTTTATTTGTCTTTATTATTATTTAATGATATGGTCTGATTCTAAAACGAGATGATTATATTTATGGCTAATGATGTCGAACCCCACATGTGCGAGATGCTAATCAAGAGTCACCAGATCCGAATGACCCTGTTCTGGATTCACAGATCACCTACTGTCGGAGACCCAAAAAAAGAAAAAAGAAAAATCAATTTTTTTTTTGTCCTTTTTCGCACGTGCTCGTCTCGTCCCCAAAGCTGAACAATCCTCTCGAATTACAAAAAGAATATTGACTAATAAATCCTTCGATGATGGTCGGCCTTCAAGTTCCGACCAGAGTCACAAATCGTGATCGTTAAGGCTTACCAAACCACGATGTCCCCCCGCTGTGATTCTTCCACCTTTAATTTATGCGTTGTGATTTCTAAACTTTTGCTCAGTACGCAAATTCATTCAATCTCTTAATTATTTCAATGTGGTCCGAGGCCACATTGAATACCAAAGTTCATATGTCGCATCGAATGAATTAACAAGTTTAGTGATGTACCATTTTTATTTTATTTTATTTCAAAATAGTAAAGAGAAAAGGAGAGAAAATTAAAAAGGACAAAAACAAAAATAAATGCACAAATCCCCAAAAACGTGATCGTCAAGGCTTACCGAACCACGATGTCCCTCCGCCGTGATCCTTCGACCTTTAATTTATGCGTTGCAATTTCTAAACTTTGGCTCAATACGCAAATTCATTCAATCTCTTAATTATTTCAATGTGGTCCGAGACTACATTGAATACCAAAGTTCATATATCACATCGAATGAATTAAAAAGTTTAGTGGTGTACCATTTTTATTTTATTTTTTCAAAATAGTAAAGAAAAAAAGAGAGAAAATTAAAAAGGACAAAAACAAAAATAAATGCACAAATCCCCAAAAAAAAAAAGGACAGGAGAGGCTTTTGAACCATTTTACAGTTGACTGACCGAACAAAAGTGCAGCAGAAGAACCAGCCGACGCCCCCAGTTCTCGCGCAGTCTCGCGCTTTTCCCTATGCAAAAAGCTTCCGATTTGCAAACCCAGAAATTGACTTGACCGGCGAACGGAAAGCCCGAAAACCAAAGATCTTATATATCTACCAACTTTCCTTACGAAATTATAAAAATATTAATTATTTTGTTTTTTTTCTTCGAACTTTTCGAATGGTTTCGTGAGTTCCACTTCGAATTAAAAACAAAATGCAAGAGGAAAAAAATTTCATAAGACGAAAAAAGGTAAAAATCAAGCCCGATCAGATAGCGCAAGAGATTGCTCATTACTTCTATTTGTAACTTTTCCTTCATATTATGCAAATAAGAAAATTTCCATCTCGGAAGATCATGAAAAAGTTAAAGACATTTGTGCATTGGGATAGACTTGTAAATGTTCCATGTTGAGAAAAGTCTGAATCCGAGGTAATCGAAAAAGGTTAAAAGGGTCGAAGTCATCGGAAACAGGATCTGAGTGTCGGCGTGTCTTTCACATGTAAATTCAAATACTGAAATGGCGAATCTCACGCCGATTCGATTTCGAAGACGCTAATTTTTTTTAGAAATGAGTCAAATTCGATTATGAGTGAGAATGATTAAATTATGGGGTGCGCGCGCCCTCCATAACGACTTCTTCTCACTCCAAATTATGAGATGCACGGATGTAAGTGATTAGACTAAGGTCGAGTGTCGAAATCTGATTTTTTTTTTTTTAACGGTTGCTTTATTATAAATAGAAAAAGGAAGGAAGATATTAAATAAAAGAAAAACTAAACAATTAAAAGGAAAATGAAAAGAAGATGACAGAGGTAAGAAGAGCAAAGCACTGCGCACGTTGAAAAAGAAACGAATTGACACAGACTCTCTCTGTCTCTCTCTCCACACTCGATTTCAGCCACCAATGGCGGAGCTCTGAGCTGGATTGGATTGCTCGCGAAGATTCACTCTCTCTCTCTCTCTCTCTCTCTCTCTCTTAGGTACACTGCGGGGAGGAGTGACTGTGTGTTCGTGGTTTTCTCGGCGCATGCATTCTCTCGTCGGAAGCGTCAATCCAATCGACTTGATGGTTGAGACCAAAAAAAAATTCGACCTCGATGGTGACAAACTGCCTCTGATCCGATCTGCTCGTCCTGCTCGTTTTGCAATTCGTTTCGCCGTTTCTGTTTGATCGAGTTTCGCCAAATCGCGGCGTCGGGCTTGTTCCCCATTTTCAGTACGGCTGCTCGTCCGTGAATTGTGCATTGCGTGGCTGAAGATCGGATTCGGGTCACGGTGTTGATGTTTGGTTTCGTGCTTGTTAATCAGTCGTTTGGTCTCCAGGGCTTGGTTTTGGAGGATGAGGGAGGTGTCTGTCGAGCGAGTTGTCTCCTGCGCTATCTATTCGTGTTCAAGCGGATTTCAGTTAATGCATTCGATGGCGAGGATTTGAAGTGGCCGGCGGGAGTTCTTGCACTAAGAGGTATACTTTCTTGGTCTGACCAGCTCACTGCTTGAGTGATTTGACTGCTACCCGAGGCTTCAGCATATTAATTAACTAAAATTGTTGCTGAAACACGTTTTGGATTTCAAAAATCGGCTTGCTTTCTCTGTAGTTTAGTTATAACTGTGCTTCTAGCATCATCACTACTGATCTTGTGTGAGATATCGGAGAAAGGTCGGGTAGTCATCACGGATGGGTTACCTGACCTACCCTTGGGTATGTAAGTCAAGATACGGAAGTGGGAATTAATGATCAAGTTGGTAGAAGCCATAGGTAATTTCACTAATCTGATAATCGCTTGGTTTTTGAGACTGGAGAACTCATGTGCGATGTGCCAATGGAGTGTTGTGAGGAAAAGTGAATGATTTTGTTCACTGTCACGTGGTAGACTAAATTATAAAAGCAGTGGACCTAGTATGGTCATTACTGCCTTACAGAATGCACGTCTGTTATTGATTCCTTTGAGAGAGAGAGAGAGAGAGAGAGAGAGAGGGAGAGCTATTGATTGCAATCTCTCAAATTCCAGATGCTCTTGCTACATATGGGCGTGTGGACATGGTTGCTGAATCACCATTCTTTTGTCGACTCAAGCTATCAATTCTTTTGATAACTTGATTGGAACTTGTTTCCAGCAGTTTCGAGGTCTTATTCGGCACTTTGCCTCTCCACGTGGAATGGAGAAGAGGAACAAGTCGACCAGGTGGAATAGTTTTCCTTGATCTGCAGGAGTTAAAGGGCAAAAGCTGAAGCAGAGAATCGGTGCTGATGTCAAAGTCTGCGTCTCCCGAACCAAGAGAGTCTAATGTCTCATTGACTTCTCAGCTGCAGTGAGTATCTCTTCTCCAAATCTTGCCAATGTGGTTTTAATTATAGTGTTAGGCGAAGGAGAAGCAACTCTTGATGGATCCATGCGTATAAGTACTTATTTTCTTATGCTTATTAAAAAGAACCCAGTAGAATTCAAATTTCTTTTACACTTCTGGTGTCTTTTATTTCCTTGGTTTTTTTCTTTTGGGGGGGGGGTGTAGTGAGGGCTGTAGAGAGCTTATGTTTCGAATAACTTCTCTTGTAGCATGCCGTCATACAGTAATCTACAGTTATGTGTTATGTCATAGGGAGTCAAATGGAGCAGCTGGACTGGACGATACGGAAAGCACAATGGCCACAGTTGCTCAGTTCATTGAGCAACTGCATGCCAACATGTCTTCAGCACATGAAAAGGAGCTCATTACAACTCGTCTACTCAGTATGGCCAAAGCAAGAAAGGATGCAAGGATGCTTATTGGTTCTCATTCCCAGGCAATGCCATTGTTCATATCAATTCTTAGGAGTGGAACCTCTTTGGCAAAAGTAAATGTTGCTATGACTCTCAGCATTTTGGGCAAAGATGAAGAATTACGTTTGAGAGTCCTTCTTGGTGGTTGCATCCCTCCATTGCTTTCACTTTTGAAATCCGAATTGGCTGAAGCAAGAAAGGCAGCAGCTGAAGCAATATATGAAGTCTCAGGTGGTGGGCTCTCAGGTGATCATGTGGGTATGAAGATATTTGTTACTGAAGGCGTAGTACCGACCTTATGGGATCAACTTGATCCAGAGAACAAACAAGACAAAGTGGTTGAGGGTTTTGTTATTGGTGCACTGAGGAACCTCTGTGGTGACAAGGATGGGTACTGGAAAGACACGCTTGAGGCTGGGGGCGTGGGTATTATTATTGGTCTTCTGTCTTCTGATAATGCTGCTGCTCAGTCAAATGCTGCTGCTCTTTTGGCCCGTCTTATGTTGGCTTTCAGCGAGAGCATTCCCAAAGTGATAAATTCTGGAGCTGTCAAAGTTTTATTACGACTGGTGGGCCGGCAAAATGATGCTTCTGTTCGTGCTAGTGCCGCTGATGCCTTGGAGGCTCTTTCTTCTAAGTCAACCACAGCTAAGAAAGCTGTCGTGGATGCAGATGGTATCCCAGTTCTCATTGGTGCCGTAGTCGCTCCTGCTAAAGAATGTATGCAAGGAGGATTTGGCCAAGCTTTGCAGGGCCAAGCCACACGAGCTTTAGCAAACATTTGTGGTGGGATGTCAGAGCTAGTCCATTATCTTGGAGAGCTCTCACAGTCTTCTCGTTTAGCTGCACCTGTTGGTGACATAATCGGAGCACTCGCATATGCTTTGATGGTGTTTGAGCATGAATCTAGTGTGGAGGAAGCACCATTCAACGTGGCACACATAGAACACATTCTAGTCACGCTACTGAAGCCTCGGGATGATAAATTGGTTCAAGAGCGCATCCTAGAGTCCATGGCCAGCCTATATGGTAATCCTCATCTATCCAGATGGGTTGACCATGCTGAAGCGAAGAAGGTGCTTATTGGACTTACGACAATGGCAGCCCCAGATGTACAAGAGTATTTGATACTCTCCTTGACTAGATTGTGCTATGATGGATTGGGCCTTTGGGAGTCTATTGGAAAAAGGGAAGGAATACATTTGCTAATATCATTGCTGGGTTTATCAACCGAACAGCACCAAGAATATGCTGTTGAATTGTTGGCACTTCTGACAAACCAAGTAGATGACAGCAAGTGGGCCATCACTGCTGCTGGAGGGATCCCTCCATTGGTGCAATTGTTAGAAACAGGATCGAAGAAAACCCGGGAGATTGCTGCACTCATTCTATGGAGCTTATCTTGCCATAGTGATGATATCCGTGCTTGTGTTGAAAGTGCGGGAGCTATCTCATCACTGTTGTGGCTTTTAAAGAGTGGTGGACCAAATGGGCAAGGAGCATCAGCAAAGGCACTCATAAAGATCGTGCAGACCGCAGATTCACCCACCATCAATCAGTTATTAGCATTGCTCCTGGGTGATAGTCCCAATAGCAAATCTCACATAATTAGGGTTTTGGGTCATGTACTGACTTTGGCATCCCAGAGCGATTTGGTGTGCAGTGGGTCTGCTGCAAATAAAGCATTAAAAACTCTTGTCCAGGTTCTAAATTCATCAAATGAAGAGACTCAAGAATGCTCTGCTTCTGTTCTAGCAGATTTATTTAGCATGAGACAGGATATTTGTGAAAGTCTAGCAACTGATGAGATTATTCATCCCTGCATGAAACTTTTGGCCAGCAATAATCAAGTGATTGCAACTCAGTCTGCACGAGCTTTGAGTGCTCTATCTCGTCCCACCAAGAGTAAAAAAGCTAACAAAATGTCTTGCATTACTGAAGGGGATGTAAATCCGTTAATTAGTTTGGCCAAAAGTTCATCAATTGAAGCAGCTGAGACTGCAGTAGCTGCACTTGCCAATCTTCTATGTGAACCCCAGATTGCCGCAGATGCTCTTGCTGAAGATGTTGTTTCTGCTTTGACAAGAGTACTTGGTGAAGGTTCACTGGAAGGCAAGATTAGTGCATCGCGTGCACTTAATCAATTACTCAAGCATTTTCCAGTTGGCGATGTGCTCACAGGAAATGCCCACTGTCGCTCCACCGTTCTTGCCCTTGTTGATTCTTTGAACGCAATGGACATGGATGGAACAGATGTAATGGATGCACTGGAAGTAGTTGCACTCTTGGCTAGGACAAAACAGGACACAAACTTGAGTTATCCCCCATGGTCTGCCCTTGCTGAGGTTCCATCAAGCTTAGAATCTGTTGTCCGCTGCCTGGCTGAGGGCCCCCCTCTAGTCCAAGATAAAGCCATAGAGATACTGTCTAGGCTTTGCAGGGATCAACCAGCTGTACTTGGTGACCTTTTGATTGCAAGATCACAATCTATTCGTTCATTAGCTAATAGAATCATCAATTCAGCTAGCTTAGAAGTGAGGGTTGGGGGGGCCGCGCTGTTAATTTGTGCTGCAAAAGAGCACAAACGGCAGTCTCTTGATGAGCTTGAGTCTTCTGCATACCTCAAACCCCTAATATATGCATTAGTGGATATGACAAAGCATGATTCCAGCTGTTCCTTCTTAGAGATTGGAGTTAGAACTCCCAGAGGTTTTATGGAAAGAACCATTTTCCAGGAGGGGGACGACTCTGATGTTTCTGATCCCACCACAGTGTTGGGAGGAACTGTTGCCTTGTGGTTGCTGTCAATAATTTCGGCCTCACATGAAAATAATAGAGTTGCACTTATGGAAGCTGAGGGGCTCGAGGCTCTTTCTGACAAGCTGGCCAGTCATACTTCCAGTCCACAGGTAGCGTTATTTGGTCTTTAATCTGTTGTCAATTGCTTTCTCATTTTCTTGGGATTGAGTCAAATTTCTTATTCTTTTTCCACCACTGCAGTCTTCCACTCGGTGATCATTGCGAATAATTCAGTTGCCGGGTAAATTAGATTGAGATATGCATCAAGCGATGAGGAGTCATTTAGGGGCTGTAGTCCTGTCTCTTACACGTCTTTTAGCTCTTCTGATACTTGCCAATTGAATGCATACTTTCTTTTAAAACGAACAATTACAGAGAGAGACATAGTGTAAGCCACATTGAATCAAGCAAGGCATTATTGCCAAGAGAGTGCGCCCTTAATTTTCTGGTTAATTCTGAAGATTAGCAACTTTTTAATATATCCGTGACTAACACACTTAGTTCAGCACCTACAATTCCCTAGGATGCAATTTTTATTCGGTGCATGCACTTGTGACCCTCAGTTCAGAAGTCAAATTTACTAGATACAGTGTACATATGACGCTTTCATTGTTGGAGAAAATATTTTATTTCATGGGACAATTGCCAAAACACGAGTTTCTCAAGTTGAGCCCTAGACTTAAGAAAGTCATTCCACTTTGCCCCCAACAAGCTCGTGTGTTGATGAATTGTAGTTAAATGTTGTGTTGTTCACCAAAATGAAAAAAATCACTTTAACTTTGAAACATTAACAAACATTTTCACGTGACTTCTGACTTTGAGTAACAGTGTATAAATTTTTAAGTATTTAAGGTGTTCCTTACTAAATAGAAATGAAAAATCTAAAAAGTCAAAGTTAAGAGCAAAAACCACCTCAAACGCAAATTGATTTTCTCAATTTTCTTCTTAATCGTAAATAAAGAAGCCAATATGCACCAAGGAAGCACTGCTTGAAACGGAAAAATGTGCGGAAAGGAAGTGAAAAGAATGCAAATCCAACTATTGGATGAAGCTAACAATAGGTTTGATGGAAATGAGAATGTTTCAGAGAGATGAAATTATTTAGTAAGTCTATGTTGAAAAGAAAATATGCTATTATATCACAAAATCAAATTAAATTAGCCACTATTTTCTTAGTGGACTAAGGGCTGGTTTAGAATGATGCACAATCTGATGACAATTTGCAACACAATGGGTCATTCTTTTAGTTGCAAATGGGAAGGGGATATTTGGACAGAGAGATGAAATATGAGGTCCGTGATCAAATTTCTGTTTTATTTACAGGCTGAATATGAGGATGCAGAGGGCATATGGATTACTGCCTTGCTGTTGGCTATTCTATTTCAAGATGCAAATGTTATACTGTCTCCAGTAACTCTCCGTGTTGTCCCTTCACTAGCTCAGCTTCTACAGTCTGATGAAGTGATCCATAGATTCTTTGCTGCACAAGCATTGGCTAGTCTTGTTTGCCATGAAAATATGGGAATAAACCTTGCCATTGCAAATTCAGGTGCTGTTGCCGGATTGATAAACTTGGTTGGTTATGTGGAGTCAGATATGCCGAACCTCATTGCTTTGTCAGCGGAATTTTTCTTGTCCCGAAACCCTGATCAACTTGCTCTGGAGCAGCTTTTTAAACTTAAAGATGTAAAAAGTGGCGCCACTGCCCGTAAATCTATACCTTTGTTGGTGGACCTCTTGAGACCGATGCCTGATAGGCCCGGTGCCCCTCCCATTGCTGTTCAGCTCTTGACTTATATTGCAGAAGGAAATGATACGAACAAGCTAATCATGGCTGAAGCTGGAGCTTTAGATGCTCTTACGAAGTACCTGTCCTTGAGCCCTCAAGACTCAACAGAAGCTACCATAGCTGATTTATTGAGGATATTGTATATGCATGCTGATATTATCCGGTATGAGGCATCAGTAAGTTCACTGAATCAGCTCATAGCTGTTCTGCGACTGGGGTCGAGGACTTCGAGGTTTAGTGCTGCCAGGGCTCTTTATGAACTTTTTGATGCTGAGAACATCAGAGACTCTGATTTGGCCAGGCAGGCTATTCAACCATTAGTTGACATGCTAAATTCTGCTTCGGAGAGTGAGCAAGAGATAGCTCTTGCTGCCTTGACAAAGTTTACTTCAGGAAATCCTGTAAAAGCAGCGGTGTTTACTGAAGTGGAAGGCAACCCCCTTGAGAATCTACATAGAATTTTATCCTCTGCTTCATGCTTGGAATTGAAGAGAGATGCTGCAGAACTCTGTTTTATTCTATTTAGTGATGCAAAGGTTAGGGCTGACCCAATTGCCTTGAAATGCATTCAGCCCCTCATAATGCTTATGCAATCCAGTTTAAGCACAGCAGTGGAGTCTGGGATATGTGCTTTTGAGAAATTGCTGGACGATGAAAGACTGGTAGAGCATGTTTCAGCCCTTGATATCATAGATCTCATTGTTGGCCTGATCTCCGGGACAAATTATCGTCTCATTGAGGCCAGCATCTGTGCTCTCATAAAACTAGGGAAAGACCGGACTCCTTGCAAATTGGCTATGGTTAAAGCTGGCATTATTTACAAATGTCTTGAGCAACTCCCTGTTGCACCCATTTCCTTGTGCTCCTCAATTGCAGAACTCTTCCGGATTTTGACCAACAGCAGCGCCATTGCCAGGAGTTCCACTGCAGCAAGAATAGTAGAGCCTCTTTTCACACTTTTGCATTCTCCGAACTTCAGCTTATGGGGACAGCACAGTGCCTTGCAAGCACTTGTAAATATTCTGGAGAAGCCACAGAGCCTTGCTACTTTGAAACTCACTCCTTCCCAAGCGATAGAGCCTTTGATTTCGTTTTTGGAGTCCCCATCTCAAGCCATCCAGCAGCTAGGCACAGAACTTCTCTCTCATCTTCTAGCCCAGGAACATTTTCAGCAAGACATCACTACAAAAAATGCGGTTGTGCCGCTTGTGCAGCTTGCCGGAATTGGTATCCTCAATTTGCAGCAGACAGCAATAAAAGCACTGGAGAAAATATCTACTAGCTGGCCGAAGGCCGTGGCAGAGGCTGGCGGGATATTCGAGCTGGCGAAGGTTATCATGCAAGATGACCCGCAGCCACCGCATGCATTGTGGGAGTCAGCTGCTTTAGTTCTTTCTAATGTTCTGCGCTCTAATGCAAAGTATTATTTCAAAGTTCCTCTTGTTGTCCTAGTTAAAATGCTGCATTCAGCACTCGAGAGCACCGTTACAGTTGCTCTCAATGCCTTGACAGTACATGAAAGGAATGATACTTCTAGTGTTGAACAGATGACTGAAGCTGGAGCTATTGATGCTTTGCTAGACCTTCTAAGATCTCATCAGTGCGAGGAAGCATCTGGTAGATTGCTTGAAGCATTATTTAACAATATTAGGGTCCGAGAGATGAAAGTCTCCAAGTATGCCATAGCACCTTTATCACAGTATCTGTTGGATCCACTTACTAGATCAGAGTCTGGCAGACTTCTTGCAGCTCTAGCACTTGGGGACATCTCCCAGCATGAAGGACATGCTAGAGCCAGTGATTCTGTTTCTGCATGTCGTGCTTTGATAAGCTTGCTTGAAGATCAGCCTACAGAAGATATGACAATAGTCGCAATTTGTGCGCTGCAGAATTTTGTCATGCATAGCAGAACTAACAGGCGGGCCGTTGCAGAAGCAGGTGGCATATTAGTAATTCAGGAACTGCTGGTGTCTACCCATTCAGAAATTGCTCGGCAGGCAGCATTGCTCATCAAATTTCTATTTTCTAATCACACCCTCCAAGAATATGTCTCCAATGAACTGATTAGATCATTGACAGGTACATTACCAGAGCAACTGATTACTCCTTAGCTCATATCTTGGGTAGATACTTTTTCTCTTCTCATGTATGTTCCTAGGTTTACGTTGTCATTGGCCAGAACTTTACATGCCTACTGCATTGATACCATGTATGCCATCTGTCCAGGTTTTCTCTATGGTATTCTTCATTCTTCAATTTTAATAACAGTGTGTCGGCTATTGGTGAGAATCCAACCTCTTATTAACTGCAAAATTACGATCCGATATATCAAACCTTTACTTTTAGACCGCTGGCAGAATATATCAATACTGCGTATGATGTGAATGCAATGTAACACCATGTATCATGCATAGAGTCATTTGTATGATTTATCATTCTATATCTTCAACAGCTCATGAATTTTTCCAGTGCATGTTCACTACCTTCTGTCTCGCCATTTTTTTGATCAGTTTTGATAGATTTACAGAACTTTCCCATTTTCCTTCATCATATATCAAATTGTGCCCCTGCTTCTTTTACAGCTGCACTGGAGAAGGAATTGTGGTCAACAGCGACCATCAATGAGGAGGTCTTGAGAACTCTAAATGTGATTTTTATGAACTTCCCTAAGCTCCATGTATCTGAAGCTGCTACCTTATGTATACCACACTTGGTAAATGCCCTCAAAACTGGTAGTGAGACGGCTCAGGAATCTGTTTTGGACACTCTATGTTTGTTGAAACAATCTTGGTCCTCCATGGCTTTGGACATAGTAAAGTCACAGGCCATGATTGCATCAGAGGCCATTCCGATACTTCAGGTGTTGATGAAAACTTGCCCACCTAGTTTCCATGATAGGGCGGACAGCCTTCTCCACTGCTTACCGGGATGTTTGACAGTGACCATTAAGCGAGGGAACAACTTAAAACAGGCCATGGGTAGCACAAATGCCTTCTGTCGATTGACAATAGGCAATGCTCCTGCACGACAAACAAAGGTAACCTTTCTTTCATGATAAACTCAATTACCCACAATATTTGTTAACCTCATCGGCATGGCCTTGATGTATTCTTTTGTTCATGGTAGGAGCTTAGGAGGTTTGATCCCATTACTTCAGTTTAGTGCTTGAAGGATTAAAATTGGCATGCTATAAGTTGAAAACTAAGGGCTATTTAGATTATGAAATATGTAGATACATTTGCATCTAGACACTTACATGTTTAATATTGTAATTCACATGAAAGTGTTCTTTCTGTGTTTCTTTTTATTTTCCTCCTTCAGGTGGTTAACCACAGCATTTGTCCAGAATGGAAAGAAGGTTTCACTTGGGCATTTGATGTGCCTCCAAAAGGACAGAAACTGCATATTATATGCAAAAGCAAAAACACGTTTGGGAAGGTCTGTGTGCTCTGACCACGTTATGTTGAAGCATATTAACATAGACACTTCTTATTGCAATAAATATATGCGGTTCACATTATCGCCCAGCACCTTTACCAGGCAATTCTGTAAATAAATGTGACTCTGTGTTCGATACATGCTTTACTCTTAAAAGCTTATTCCCATGCTTTATAGTCCTACGTAGTGAACTTGGGTGAGCAAGTAACACATCCCGACCACTATCATGTTCTTCGATCTGACATGTGATGTGTCCCTTTTCAGGCAACTCTCGGGAGAGTGACTTTCCAAATAGACAAAGTTGTGACAGAAGGAGTATACAGTGGATTATTCAGTCTTAATCACGAGAGCAACAAAGATGGATCTTCCCGCACGCTTGAAATAGAGATTATCTGGTCCAACAGTACACCGGGTGATGACATATGAGGGGATTGAGTTAATTTCCCTGATGAGAATCAGAAGATGGCAAGGTCATGAAGTTAGCTGGAAAATTGATTAGTAATAGTGTGCAGGATGTTGATTTGCTTGTAATTATTGGTCATTTAAAGGTTCAGTTTTGTAGTCTGATGCACGTGCTGCTGGAGGGGTGTACAGTATATGACTTACACAAACTAGCAGAGGCGATAAGAGTCGTGGGATTTTCGCTTTTAGGGTTCTAAAGCTAATTATAGATCTACTGTACAGGTCAGTCTTCTAGGATCTAGCAAGTTAAAAATCCTTGCAGAAATTGGCAGTAGTAATCGGATTTTTGCAGATAGTGCTGCTCTTAGCTGACGAAATCGTTGTACTCGTGTCATGCTTGTGATCTTTCATGAGGCAAATCCTCTCTGCAAGCATTCGCATTCGCTTTTGTTCTGGTCTCAAAAGTGGATGTATAGGTTGTTAGAAATAAGTTGCACAATCTCTCAAACAAGAGATTTGTTCGTTGAGTTCAGAGGCTGGATCTCAAGGAGCTAGCAGGGGCGGGCCATTGCCTCCTTCGGCAGTTTGGTATGTGGTCCAAATTTTATTGATTATTTACTGTATTCATTGGAATTCCATATGTGTATTTTCCAAACCTTGCCTCTAACAAGTTAAGATTTCGCGAACCTTCTGATCTTGCCTATGGTGCAATGGAAGCAGGGAGAAAAGAAGGTGATCCTTCACTTCTCATTCCTACTTATTTTACTAGACCTCTTAACTTCCATGTTATGAGATTTGATTGGTGATCTTTTGCGAGGCTGAGATTAATCCGAATTAAAGGTCATGAGAGAAAATAATTCTGATGGAAGTGACTAGCATATTTTTATTTTCAAACCAATGTGAGACGGATTCGTAATTACACGGATCAGGTCTATTTGGATCGTTAAATCAAGTGAATTTCATGAGGCTGATCAGATTTAAGGACTTAGATTTCGCTTAAGCTTAATAATAACGTACGATCCTCTGCCCTGCCTTTGCGGAAGATGTAGCATAGGACAACCAACGTAAAGTTCGGAAAAACTCATGTTCAACAGTATAATTGCCAAGATGTTGTTGATACTAAATGAGAAAAAATAAATATGAAGAGATTTTTGCCTCTTTTCTATGGTAAACAAGGAATGTAACTAAAGATCTTTTCATCGTGCGTGTTTGATTGTGCAAATAATGACGTAATCACAAATGCTTCGCAATGCAACACTCCTACTGATTAGAATGTCAACTCAAGATTTATATGAAAAGTATGTCCATAGCTGTCATTTTCATTGGTTTTCATCAAGATAGGAGGTGCTTGGCAGCAGGATCTGTAATCCTTGATCAGGCGAATTGGATTATTATGTTCGATCGATGTCTTAGATTTCAAACCTTAAGCTGCTTAGGAAGGCTGGAATGGACACATCCTTACAAATCGAGAGTAGTGTCAAATTGGTGCAAGTTTCATAAAAAGCACCTTAATTTAAAAGTTTTGTTCAAGAAGGCAGAAAGTCAAAAGCTTGATTTTGAGCACGGATGATTGAATCCTTAGGTTCGCTTATTATGTCTTAACCAGCGTTAAGTGGATGTGATGATGACAATTGACAAGTGTGTCTCACACAGAAAATCACAATACAGTATGGTTTAAATCGGGTCGCCGCCCCGAATTAAGAAAATCAAGCCCACCCAATCTCCAAAGTCCGAATCGGTCCCGAGTCACCCATGCACCGACCCACCCAAACTATCCGAGCTCGCACTTGACCCGAAAAGACGCACGCAGGGACAAAACCGTCTTTTCGCGCTCACACGAGGAAGGGTAAAAAACAACATTCAGACAATTTCAAAGCTTCAACGAATAAAGTTAAGCCCTGGTTTTTGGAGGGAGCAAAGCACCTCCCTCCCTCCTCATGACCCCTCTCTCCCTCTCTCTTCATGTGTGAAGCTCGCACATTCTCCGGCGATGTTCGGCTCGAGCTCCAGGTCGCAGAGATCCTCCGCTTCGTCAATCACGCCGTTCCGGTCGCGGAAGCCGGCGGCGGCGGCGGCCGCTCCTCCTCCGTCGGCCTCGGCCAAGCGTCCGGTCACTCCTTCCTCGGGCAGGTCGTCGTCGTCGTCGTCGTCGAGGCCGGCTAGTAAGCCTGCCTCGGTTTCTCCGGCGGCGGCGTCGGTGACCCCGAAGCAGAACGCCAGCCCGACCTCGCAGAGCGTCGAACGGCCGGGTTTCAGCAAGTCCAAGGAGAACGTCACCGTGACTGTGAGGTTTCGTCCTCTCAGGTAGTCATACGCGTGTTTATTTGTTCTCTCCGGGAGTTGACTTTTTCTGAGTTACCAGGCTGTTCGCTAGTTGATGGTGATCAGTTTGTTTGTTTTTTTTTTTTTTTTGCTGATTCTGATTTTGGAAATGTGGATTGATTTTGAGCAGTCCGAGGGAGATTAACAAAGGAGATGAGGTGGCCTGGTATGCAGATGGGGATTACTCAGTGAGGAACGAATACAACCCTTCGATTGCCTATGGCTTCGGTTAGCTTCAGTTCATCTTTTACTAATTGAAACGGTTGCCAAGAGTTGGGTGGTCTTCGACAAACTAGCCTGAATAAGCCCATGCTGTGGGATTGCCAGTTGCCGCATATAGTTTTTAAACACAATTAGCGGTGCACCAACACAATGGAATCCACATGACCAAGCTAGGTCATTAAGTATCATATGACTTTTCCCACTGATTTGGCATTCTGGAACCACTTTTATAACGATAATACCACAAGAATATTTTTCAGCAAGGATAAAATGCACAGTCTCACTATGGAACCCTAGTGTTTGAATTGGGATTTTGAATAAAATGAGTAAAAATTGACTCTTTTTATCTGAGACATTACTATGGCGGTTTTGCAGATAGAGTATTTGGTCCAGCAACAACAACACGCCATGTTTATGATGTTGCTGCTCAGCATGTTGTCAGCGGTGCTATGCAAGGGATGACCGGTAGTTATCTTTTTCTTTGCTTGACATGGTTTTTTTTTTTTTTTCTGTTTTAGAAAGTAAATAAGAGAATTGCATGTTCAGACACCTTGACGTAAAAGGTGATATAATAGCTTACCTAAGGAAGAAATGCTGTAGAATATAATGGTAATGCAATGTCTTTCCATAATGATATTATTTTTCATCTGTCAAAAAGTAGCCATCATGGTAGGACATATGCTGGTAATTTTCTGTCTAAGCTAGGAACGTTAGGTACTGTACCTGCTCATTTAGTTTGTTGTCCCTTTTGATTTGGTGTATGGAGGAAGTTTACTTTCTTCTCTTGGACCAGTTGTTTGGCATAAGTGTACCTCCTGGTTGTACTTAGTACCTTTAAATTTGCTGTACCTTGCAGTGATTGGTAAGATATGACGCAACGGTGAGTTTCTTGTACAATGAATGGTCACTGCGGGCACAGATAATACTTAGCTTTAGTTTCTCCATTTTGGTGCAGGTACTGTATTTGCATATGGCGTCACTAGTAGTGGGAAAACTCATACTATGCACGTAAGTCACAACATTCATGTCACTTCTATTCAAATGTTTTTATCACTTCTCCAGATGACTTGTGATTATTACTGATAGGTAATATCTCGTTTTGTGAGAACCAGTACTTCACAAATTTGTTAGCGATAAATGATGGAAATAGTTTCTTGAGATGAACAGAGTACATGAATGGCATCTGTTTGCCTTCACTGTCCTCACTGTTAATGCATTTTGTTTGGCTTTGATGTTGATTTAATATATCGTTCTTTCACTTGATTTAATGTGTTCAAATTCTACCTTGTTATGCTAATCGTTTAATTTATTACAAGTGATATGCAAACATGGTTTTCTCTCCAGAAACAAGTTACTCTCTATATCAAGTGATTTTGTGTGGTCTATGCTGCTATCAAATGGAAATAAATATAAAACCCAGTCAACAGTCCTTAAATTTAGGTTAACTATATCGACCTGTTCTAAGTGTGGTCTGGAAAGCCGTAGAGGCATTTTAATCTGTTGGAAAAATAATGTTTTCTTTATTGTGACTCAGTTTTGAAATGAAAGATGTATGCATATCGATGATGGCATTGCCATCATTTATATCGAAACTTGTTTCTTTCTGACGACATTGTGCAAATCAAAGTGATAGTTTCTTGGTTAACTAATGAAGATGCATCATGTGATTAGGATACGTATGTGCTTGCAAACTGACCACCTACTATCTTTTTGTCTTTGAAGGGGGAGCAAAAATCGCCGGGGATAATCCCATTGGCTGTGAAGGATGTGTTTGGAATTATACAAGAGGTGGTGAATCTTCCGTTGTTTGATATTTTGACATCGATCTGCAATTCTCTACTAACCCTTGTGGCCCTTTTCAGACACCTGGACGAGAGTTTCTTCTTCGCGTTTCATATCTAGAGATTTATAATGAGGTCAGCTCAACTTAATTGGATTATTGCGCATTATGGTATAGTAATTATCATGTCTAATATATACCAAGTTTAGCCACTATGGTGATTTTTTTTGTTACTTCAAATCTCAATTATGAACAATTCAAAGCAGTCCACAGAAAGAAAGTAATTCCCTTTGTTCTTGCTCAAAGCTTATTTTATATCCCCTTCTTACTTTCCTTATTGATTGAAAGACTCAAGATGACTGATTTTAGTTTATGATTGCATGTACCTGATGCATGTCTTGTCTGATCCGAGGACTAGGAGAGTTGTGTGCATTTAAATATTTAAGCATTTTGTCAACTATTTAAAGGGAAACATCAGCAGGGAATCCTGACTACTTAACTGATGTACTCTTTAACTGTTGTTGATTACTGAATACTTGATCTTCACTTTCATGGAGCCTGTCCAGTTCTGGATTGAATGGGAAGATACTATTAGATGGAATCTAAAGGGCAGTCTGAGTCGCCAGTGTCTTGGGAAGAACTAAACAGTAGGACACCTGTTAGAAATATTACTCCTCTGTACATTTAGATGAAGTTGGTTGCTAATGAGTTCATGACCATGTTATTCTAGGAGATCATAAAATTGGTTATGCTGATCCTAGACCTTATCCAGATCTACTTCTAAGCTAAATCTGTTGTGCACATGGGATTCCAAAAGTTGCTGTACATGGAAGGGAAGGTATTCTAATCTTCTGTAATTTCTGGCCATGAAGAGAGTGAAATAGTGCCGTGTATTAAATTGGGAGATGAACATGAGGTAGTACTGCTGGGTTAGTGTTTTCGATGAATAAAATGACTGTTATCGCGGGAAGGGTTGTCTTGAGAAACAGTTGCATAGTACCAGAGATCTGTTTCACTGCTCATCTGCTGTTAGTTCAAGGATTTGATTTCTCTTTAGAACTCCAACTCTGCTGTACTTACATCTTGAGAAGTGATTAGCAGTTTCCCTTTGTACATTTGGAAAAGCTCAGCAACTAACATGGCTCGAGCAGATAATTTATTCACGATTTTCTTTTGGCTTCTGTCTAGTTGTTAGTACTTAACATTTAGGTTGCTTTTAGGAGATCAGTGGTTTAGCACGTTGTGGAGCTTTTTAGCTCCCAAGAGCTTCATTGATGTTGTGACTACGCTGATCTTTCTTTCCTGGACTGCCTTTAAGTATTGTTATCATTCTTTTTGGGAAAAACATCTGCTGAATGGGCGATTTGTGTGAATTTATGGTTTGCTAGACATCAATAATCCCTCTGTCCAACGTTATTGGGATGAGCCTTTTCATTCTTCTCCTTTCTTTTTACTTTTATCTGCATTGCCAAATTCATCCATTGCATGTGAGGGACATTGACTAATGTAATTTATTTGTCAATTAGCAGAAAATGTCTCAGACAGTCTATTTTATTTTTCTCTGGATTGATTCTTCTCCATCTGCTTTTTGCTTTTTCCGGTAATTTTGTTATCAGGTTATTGATTACTTCTATTTTGGTTAATCTAGGTCATTAATGACTTACTCGATCCAACTGGCCAGAACCTCAGAATCCGGGAGGATGCTCAGGTTCATCGTCCTCTAGAGATAAAGCTGTTGATATTTTATGCAGTTAGCTCTAGTTTTGGATACTTTAATAGACGCTAATGGAAGATTTTAAGTGATTTCCTCCAATGATACTAATAAATGCTTCAAGAAATTTCAATTTTCACAATGCACACCCTAATTTTCCTTTGGAATGTCTTTTTACTACTCAGTTGTGTGAAATACTTGACTATGTATCTCATAATTCAACATGATTTTCTATACTCTGTGCGAGTGAGACAAGTTAGAGGGTGCATAGATCTTGAAACTTGATTTACTGATCAACTTCATTATATATGTGGCTACATGTAATCTCTCTTTTATTTTGCTATATAAGGAAGGTACTTAACTTAGTTCAGAGAAAGACCAAAAAAAAAGAGAAAAACTTAAAGTCTGTAAAGACATTTAACCCATCTCCAATTGGTGGAGCAACACATGATTTTTCATCTTCAGCAAGCCTCAGTGAAAGCTTTTTTTTTTTTTTTTTTGCCTCCTTCAAACAATGGCTCCCTGAATTAGGAAGCTTTAAACTTCTTGTTTTGCTTCACCATAGCATTTCAATGCCCATGCAACTTGTGGCCTGCTACAGGGTACCTATGTTGAGGGAATTAAGGAGGAGGTTGTGTTGTCCCCCGCTCATGCTCTTTCCTTGATTGCATCTGGAGAAGGTAAGCTTGTTTTCTTGTGATCTTATATAGTATTTTCATTCATTTATGCCCTTTCCCTGGTTCTTTTCCTTCCCTTGTCGGTGTTAATTTGATGAGATGATTTCTAGCTTCATAGATAATCTTCTCCTTGAGTTTATATTTCGTTTTGAGTAGTTAATCTTTCCCTGTATAACGTTGCAACTGATGTCAGCCGCTTGATTCCGTGAGAATTGATAATCCTCCCTTCCTTCTGTTCCTGAGCTCATTCTAACATATGCGTTATAATTTTGCAGAGCACAGACATGTGGGTTCTAATAACTTCAATCTTCTGAGCAGTCGAAGCCACACTATTTTCACATTGGTAATTGTAGTTCCAACATAAAATCTCCTCTTCTTTTTAGTACCTTTATATAGACTATCCAGTCAATTCTCAGGAGAATCTTTCCTAGAACTACAAATGTATCAAGAGCTTATTTGAAGTGAAACCTTTTTTCTTCATGTAATGGAAATTGTCTTGTTCATTGGCATGTAATTCTGCTGACTTGTGCAAGATTGGTGTTTGTGAATTAGTAGTTTTGAGGGGGGAGTGCTCCGGGCAAGAATAGGAGGTCCTACACTCGCTCACTATTTCTTATTTAGTTGGGAATTGAGATCAGAACACCCTCACCTGGCACTTTAATTTAGGCTTGGCACCATAGTAAAATGATCTGCTGAGAATGAAATTTTTAACTTGTGGAGTAAGCCGCAACTATATTAACTGATGTAATATTGGGTTTTGTTAACAAGTGTTCCCAGGACACTAGTTAAGCTAACCATAAAAGGACAACAATTTTCAAACAGTTTCAAAATTGATAAATTACACAGTATAAGAAGACTAATTATTTTAAATAGACAATTTTGTATTTTCAAAGCATATTCATTGAGGCTTAACAAGTGCCTGAGGGGTACTCTTTAACACTTCCCGTAACATATTTATGTGCAATCATGTGGAATTTGTACATCAGTTATCTTGATTACTTGGTGCATGGTTTCCTTTAGAAGTTTTGGTTATTTTGTGTGTCTCTTCTGTGTACGCCTCAATCACTTCTGTTGGATTAAGATTGAATCTGTGGTCAAGTGGAGATCGTGAATTGATGATTTAATTGTGCATGAAGGCCCCAAGGGAATGGATATTCTAGGTCCCTGATGTCTCCTTACCTGTTCTTATATGTTCTTATGAGAAATGATTTTTGACCCGAGGGAAGGAAGTAGCTTAAGAAGCACATTACTGCGAGTAGTACAATGTAAAGTGGTACTTGATAATTAGACAATCTCCTGTCTCAAAGCCTATGTTGAATACTTACATGTCATTTCCTGTAATGAATGAGGAATCTTGAAGCAGCTTCTACAATTGATTGGCAATTGTTGGTCCAGTGCTAAGCTAAATGTATTCTGACAGACAATTGAGAGCAGCCCACGGATGGGAGACCAAGTGGAAGAGGATATTACATTGTCCCAATTGGTAATCTTTCATGCTTTTCGTTTATTTAAGATGACAATGATAATATAGCAGATATGATCTTCATTCTGATATGTGCCCGCATGTGTGTTGCTGACAATAAATTGTTGACTACTTTTTTATGCACTCGCTTAAGTTTTTCTTTGATTGTGGTTCTGCAGAACCTAATTGATCTTGCTGGATCTGAAAGTTCGAAAACTGAGACGACTGGCTTGAGGAGAAAAGAGGGTTCATACATAAATAAAAGTCTACTTACTCTTGGCACTGTGAGATTTCATACGGAGTATCTTAACTACATATCTCTCATATATTATCACACATACCGTAATTTCTTTAGCTGTCCATGCTTTGACTTAGATAAATATTGCTGAAGGCATCCTTATCAATTTGATTTTGCAATTTGCCCTCTTTGAATCCTCTTTTGCTGATTACATAATTGATGCTCTGAGGTGAATTAAGAAGTCATTGGTTTCATTCCCCGCATTAGTTTGGGTCACTGGGGTAAATGAACACTTTGAATACATTCATATATTTTTTCGATATCTTCACTTGAAGGTCTCATTATGTACCTGTAGTTGGGAACAGCAGTTGTATTTCTCGGATGCCTTTTTCTGATAAATGAATATGAACTATTTTGCTGTAGGTGATCTCCAAACTAACAGATGGAAAGCCATCTCATATTCCCTATCGGGATTCAAAACTCACCCGTCTGTTGCAATCGTCTCTCAGTGGCCATGGGAGGATTTCTGTAAGTTCAATACCATATCTCCTTTTAGATTGGAAACTCATCACTCAGTAGACTGTCATTTCTTGCGGTCCATTCTTACCTTCTAAAACCGTTGCACTAGAAAAAGTTCCAATTCCGTCAGGATAATATTAGCACGTGTATAAAACTATTTTGCAGCTCATTTGCACCGTAACACCTGCCTCCAGCAATAGCGAGGAGACACATAACACATTGAAGTTTGCACATCGAAGCAAACATGTGGAAGTTAAAGCATCTCAAAACAAGGTTGATATGAAACTGCAACTAAATGTCAGATCTTACTACCACTGTTTATTTGTCACCTCTGCTTATTTGGTCATTATTATACTCTTCTAGATTGTGGATGAGAAGTCTCTTATCAAAAAGTACCAGAGGGAAATTACTACCTTGAAGGAAGAGCTCCAGCAATTGAAGGGTGGTATTATGGGAAACCCTTATGCGAGTGCATCTGCAGAAGAAGATTTTGTCAATCTGAAGCTTCAGGTTTGTCCTCTACACATTACAAGGACAGGAAGAGACGCGCCATTTATATTGATGTTTTGCAATTTCTTGTGTTCATGCTAGTGATATGATGTATAAGCCGGTAACTATGATTCTGATGTGTATGTGGCTCTTGTAAGCAAAGGGAGATTTCCATAGTTCACCGAATATACTTCTGACACATCCATTTTTGAGGGCCATTAGTTTTTTATCGGTTTTACTTATGTGTTAATTTTTAATTTTAAAGCTGGAAGCAGGTCAAGTTAAGTTGCGGTCAAGATTGGAAGAGGAAGAGCAAGCTAAGGCTGCTCTAATTGGAAGAATTCAGCGACTAACTAAACTCATTTTGGTATCTACTAAGAATGCCATGTCAACAAACCTTCCAGAAAGGCCTGGCCATAGAAGGAGGCATTCTTTTGGAGAAGATGAGGTGTGTGATGCAGCAATTAAATCCACATTTTAAGATCATAGATCATTGGTGAAAAGTGTATTTGATTAACAATGTATATCTGCCAAGGAACATTTCACACAGCTTGATTTCTTTCTTAGGAGAAGTATACCAGGAGTGCCATAACTTGTGTACAACGCTCACTTGAGTGCCATAACTTTTTTATCACTCACTTGAGTGCCACAAATTTAAAAAATCGATCACTTGAGTGCTATCGGCGATTTGCCTCATCGGAAATCCGACGTGGACGCCGGAAAATCTGATGCGGCACCGCCAAAACAATATCTTTGAATTTTTTAATGTTTTCTGGAATTGTTTTAATATTTTTAATTTATTGTGTCTCTTTCTCTTTCCAAATTTTTCCCCTTGGCTAGCGAGGGTCATCGGCGACCCTCGCTGGTCACGAAACCCTTGCCAAATCTGGGGAGGGCCGTTACACGCCCACGGTCGAACGGCGAAGGTCGTCGCGCGCCCTCGGTCGAAGGGCGAAGGCCGTCGCACACCCGAGGTCAAAGGGTGAAGGGCATGGTCGAAGGGCGAAGTCCATTCGGGCCGTTGCGCCCGCCGGCCATGGTCAAGGCGGGGCCACGAAGGACCTCGCCCAGATCTGGCGAGAGCCTTCGCGCCCTCGCCCTTGGGCGAGGGTTTCGTGGCCGGCGAGGGTCGCCGGTGACCCTCGCCGGCCAAGACAAAGAAAAAAAAAAAACAAAAAGAGAAATTTAAAATAAATAAAAAATGATAATAAAATCCACTTGTGACTGAAAATTAAATAATATATTAATAATAAATCCACGTAGGATGATTTGCCGGAAGTGGCACTCAAGTGAGTGAAAAAAAAGTTATGGCACTCCTGGTGTACTTATCCCTTTCTTTCTTACTTGATAATGTGAAGTGCTACTCTTCTTGACAGCATTATTTGGATCTTCTCATTCATCTATCACGTGCACCAATCTGCAGCTTGTCAGAATAATCTTTATATATTTACTCGTGCAGCTGGCATATTTGCCCGATAGAAAGCGGGAATACATGGTTGATGATGATGCTGGAAGCTACGCTTCTGAGTTTCCACTTGATGGAAAGGAGGATGTGATGAATCTAGATGAGTTGGTCAATGATTACAAAAGAAACAGGAAACGTGGGATGCTTGGTTGGTTCAAAGTCAGAGTAAGCTCCAAGCTTCTATTTAATTTATAGTTCTTTATTATTTTCCCTTCCTAGCCAAAAAATTATTTGGCCCATTCAGGCCTCGTGTTATCACTTAGCTCTATCCAACAGCATGAATCCTCTAGGAGAACTGCCAGCCCTATCTACTACAAAATTGGGCATCAAATTCACTGCATGGATGTCTTCCCTGATAACATTCCTTTAAGCGCTATATTTGCTGCAAAACTTGGCCATGGTTTTGAACCTCAGCTATTGCTAAGATGCTTATTACATATATAGTAAATGAGAATGATGGGGTCAAATATTTCTGGGTGAGATTTGCACATAATCCTTACTTATTTGTTTTGATGTGTCTCTTGATAGCTCGTAGTTCCAAATATCACATGAAGTAAATTGGCAAGAAAATTGAAATCAATTGATTCACCATTTCTGAAACGTATTTTGTTTCTCGGCTGTGCTGATAAGGTTGAAAAGGCTGAACGTCGGAATGAGATAGACATCTTCCTGGAAGTTTTTGTTTCGATGCATCTTTATTCTTTGTCAAGTAACAAAAGCAACAATTATTAATTTCAGCTTCATTCCGTTTGTCTTGAAATGTCAAGTGTGCTAAAAAAAACATTAAAATATGTGTGCAGAAGCCTGAGAACTTGCCGGGATTACCTCCTAGTGCTGATAGGGAGAACTCTGCCAGTGGATCACCTGCATCTGGTTCAAAATCATCACAAAGCAGAGTGATGTTCGGTGATATCAAGGATGGACGGAGAAAATCACTCAGCAGAAAAGGGGATGATGCTTCACCTGTGGAGTCCTTTCCAGAAAGAACTCAAGCTGGTGAACTATTTAGAGCTGCTGTTGGAGGTCGACGTCTTCCTCCAGTGAGTGGAAGTTTACTTACCAGTTATTTGCTCTTTTTGAGTTGCGGGAGAAAAGATGGCACTTACTTAAAATGAACTTAGATTTTATAGAAGACTTGATGCAGAATAAAGCGCAATGGCTCAAGGGTATTCATCCTCAGATCGTCACCTGAAAAATATCTGAGTGGTTTTTCAATGAAGTTAAGTTACGAAGAATTTGTGGTATCTTTGCATTCAATCTTACAGGGTGCAAACATTTTTTAATACTTTTACACGAACTTTTTGAATTGTGAGCTCCTACAGGTACAATCTACGAGTGATGAACCATTTAACAAGTGCGTAAAATTTATGTATTTATTCTAAAGGAGTGTGATGTATGAAATTGGACAGTAACTATGGTTGGAAACCACCTTTTTTTATTCTTGGAAATGAAACACCTACTTCTACTTGAAAACTCTCCACCATGCATTTAACAAGTTTTTCATATGATTGCCTGCATTGAAATCCAGTATATGTTTTATAGATATGAATAAATCCTTTCCAGCATTATTGTATCAATGCTCCTTGTTTAGGGTTATTCTGGTCCTTCTCTGCAATGTGCTGCTAACTCATATCACTGAATCAGTCAATGATCTGAAATTTTTTCATGAACCTGCTCTGTGGTTCTTTCTTCAGAGCGGTACTACCATCACAGATCAAATGGATCTCCTCCGGGAGCAGGTCAAAATGTTGGCTGGGGAAGTGGCATTGTCCACCAGTTCCCTTAAAAGATTGTCAGAGCAAGTGATTAACAATCCTGATGATTTACAACTTACGGTATGCAATGTTCTAGGAACTTTTTTTCACTTAAAAAAACAATCTGATATATTTTCCTTTATTTTTTCTGTGGCCACCTTGGTTGATGCAGGAACACATGCAGAAGTTGAAGGATGAAATTCATGAAAAGAAGCTCCAGATGAGCATCTTGCAAAAGCGTATGATTGGATCACTTGAAACGGCTCCTCACACTTCAAATATGATTGAGATGTCTCAGGTTACCACCTGCCATTTGATATTTACCAAGTTACGAACTGATGGGAAATAATGTGGGAGGAGGTTGGGGGAAAGGGGTTCCTGTTTACTGACCATCTGGCATGAGTTAAGGCAGCCTGTTACTGTATTTCAGCCATCCAATGGAGGATATACTGTATAAAGCCTTTAAAAATAAAAGGAAATGGATGACTTATAAGGTTGATGGTTAGGTTATTATATCAAAATTCTTCCTCTAAACTGAACAAGACATTTAGTAAATGATGGACGGATAATGAGCAAAAGAAATTGGTCATTTTTTTGTCCAGTTATCTGAAATAAAGCAAATCCTATGACTTTATAAGGAGTGAACAATCACTATATAATCCTCAACCAGCATTGGACCTTGGGAGGGGGAGGGTGGAGGGGCAGTGCCCCCTCTGAAAAATATCTTAAGTACCTGGAAAAACAATGCAACAATAATATAGTTAAAATTTAAGTGAAAAAAGAATATCTTGTCTCGTCCCCAATCTAGAACTCGTGGTCCACCATTGTCCTCAACAATGATGTGTCACCTTGTCACCAAACTTATGAATTAAAACGTTCCTGTTTATGTTCTTTTTAATTTCGTACATCGCCATCATTGGCAAATCGGTAAGGAGTGTCGGGCACGATGATTGGAAGTTGTGACAATATGTAACTCTTACTTTTCTATGATTAGCTGCTTCCATAAGAATGCCATTTCTTTTCACATTTCTCTTCAATATAATTATTTGGTTTCCTGAAACAAAGCTCTTTAGTTGATTACCTGAAGCAGAGCAATGCTTTGCCTACACATTTTCATCCTGAACTGAGGCTTGGCTATTTCCATTAAGTTGCCGAGTGCTCATTCCTCACCCTTCCTGGATTCATGAGAATTTGTTTTTGGATAACTGGGGGGGGGGGGGGGGGGGGGGAGGTGTCTTACTTCCAACTTTACTCGTGGACTTGTGAAAAGAATTGATTAGAACTGTTCTATTTTTTGGTTTCTTCATTTTCTTGATTATGTAGCTTTCCTGAATAAGTGGCATTTGCATGTTGCACAGGCTCTGTCAAAGCTCACTACTCAGCTAAATGAGAAGACTTTTGAGCTAGAGGTTCGTGGCTCAATTTCTGAATGGTTTTAAAATAAATAGACATATAGGATATTCTATTTTGTCAATAAAGTCTGCGTCCGATGTATTTCCCAGATTAAGACTGCAGATAATAGAATACTACAGGAGCAGTTGCAGACAAAGGTAAATAACTAACCTTGTGTGACATTATTTGCTTAAAAGATTTTGTGTTTCCATTTATTTGGTAACTGTACTTTGAGATAGATTTCAGAGAATGTTGAGATGCAAGAGACAATCCTTATGCTAAGGCAGCAGCTCAATCTAGTATCAAATAGAAGTTCTGCCAGTGCAAAACATAGTGCTGAGAGCGAGCCTACCTCGTGCAAAACTGGATCTGGAGATTTACTAGGAGTAAACTGGATGGGCTCATGTGATGAAAATTGCATTGACGAAAACACTCCCACTAGTGTCATCAACCTAAACAGGGTATTTTCCCAGGATTCAAGAGATTGTGGCAATGATGCTTTTCTAAATTCCCAGGTCCGTATGCAGGTCTTCTCCCTCTTCTCAAGTTATACTCTTATCATCCTTTTCTTGTTTCTTGTGCAATCGGCTTCACATATTGTGTGTCCTTCCACCACCTTAGTTTTACGGTGCAGATTTAATTTGTGCATCATCATGTACAATACACAACTTGTAGCATCCGAAAGTTTTTGTTCCATACAAAAATGCAGGATGCACATATAGAAAATTTGAGACAAGAGAAGCTTAGACTCATAGAACAAAAGGATGGACTTGAAATTCAGATCCAAAAGCTCGCAGAGGAAGCTTCCTATGCAAAGGAGTTGGCTTCTGCAGCAGCAGTTGAACTCCGTAACTTGGCAGATGAAGTAACTAAACTTTCCTTTGACAACGCAAAACTAATGGGGGATTTGGCTGCTGCAAAAGAGGCTTCATGCAGGCGCAATTGTTGTACCCTATCTGATGATTATCGTGGAAAACCAGATGGAGCTTTAATCATGGACATGCAGAGGGAATTAGATGCAATGCGTAAGAAAGAGGCAGACCTGGAAATCACAGTATCAGAAAAGTATAAACTGTTATTCGAGCTGAGGAGAAAACTGGATGAAGCAAAACAACGTGAAGAGAATTTGGAAAATGAGCTAGCTAATTTATGGGTGCTGGTTGCGAAGATGAGAAAGTCTGGCGATGATGCTGATGACAAGATGAGTCAAGGGGTCCTCCCTATCTCTGACAAGCAAGGAAGAGCCAGAAATGGGATTCTTCGATTTGGTCACTACTCACGAGAAATGCCACTGTCAAATGAAATCTATGATGAAATGGATGAGCCAAATGCTTTGGAGAGATTAAGAGCTAGCTACCTTAAAGAAAGCGAACGATGCAGAGAATTGGAGATTACAATTTCCAGATTAAAGGTAAACTATCTAAAACCATATAAAAATCTTCCGAAGAAGTTAGCTATCTGCTAAACTAGTCTTTAGCATTAGTCTAGACCATTGAGTTAATTACTACAGCTAAAGCCAACTCTATTGATTCTAGGGTGATGATATTTCCGGTCTGGATGTCGCTGTCTTGGAGGAATTGCAGAATCTTCATGTTGAGGCCATAACAAAGATTTGCCATGCAAAGGTGCCCTTTTTCCATGTACATTGTTTTCTTTTATGGTTCTCGTTGATGTGTACTACTTCACGATGCTCAAGTCCTTTCATGCTTTGCCATCAATCTTAGTAGAATCTTTTGCAACTCATTCCTTCTTTTAAAGATGGTGTAAATATGGCTCCACAGCACTGGTTCTGACTTGAATAGCATTTCTGTTTGTGCCTTATACAGTGTGCAAGTCGTATCTTTGCAAACTGAGGTTGACTTTTTGCCGTCTCGAGCAAATGGAGATTAAATTATGAGGTTGGTGCCGGTCTTCTCACTAATTTGTGCAGAAGTGGTCATAGCATTTTCTGATGAGATTCTCCATCCTATTTCTTGCAGGTTTCATCTAGGTGTAGGGTATTGTGTACAGTCATTGAAAGGTTGAACGAACTAACATTGAAATCCACTAGGGGTCTCCGACAGGCTCGTTGCGCAAGCAAATAAGCGAGGAGATCAAAGGAGCTCTCTCTCTCTCTCTATTCGCTGGACTCAACTATGTTAACATACCAAAATCAGCTGCATAAGGCTCAGAAAAATCACTATTATAACCACGACCCGCACTGTTAATCAATCAGGAAAGAAGTTCCTGGTGAGAAAGTCCACAGCGCATCATAATTTAACAAGAAAAATTAACTCAAAACAGGTCAGAGCTTCGGAAGCTGGTCAAAGTTTGCCGATACCCATCCAATCCGTTTTATCTCGTTGTCGTAGATCACCATTTTGTCTAGCATGGAAATGTCTGCAAACAGCAAGCAACGAGCATGTTAAATCCGCGAAAACAATTACATCGGCATCGACCGATCTAAGCTCCATCAGTTAGAACTGCTTGTTACCTCCTATTGCATTGATATTTTTTTTTAGTCCCGTCTCCTTCAAAATTCCCATGCACGCATTACCGTGTTCCTGGGGGAAAAAAACAAGCCTTAATTTGTCACGAACAAACTATTGGAATCAGTAGCTCTGCACTTGCCTGGTAAAAAGGAAAAAAGAAACACCAGCTTACACTGATGATGAGATAAGCCTCGGGCGGCAACTGAAGTTTTTGGGCATTTGCTTTCGTAAAGCTCAACGCTAAAGGCTTAAAGTAATTCTTGAGCTCATTCGGAGACTGAAAAGGTTTTGGTCCCTTCCAACATGTTGGAAGAGTCTCGTCCTCAGGTGCTTCTCTAGAGGCTTTCCCTTCAAATCAGCCTTTACCTAGCATGTGAAATTAGGAAACCACTTGTTGTATCTAGCAATATCACCTAGAGGAGGTGAATAGGTGATTCTGAACAAATTTGACTTTAAATTGCGGAATTAAAAGAATCAAGTCAAATTAAGCACCGATTCATAATCTGGATATTAGGCGATATGCGATTCTATGCAATACTCTATCAAACAAAATAGAAGGAGTTCAGGGATAGAGAAAATTGCACACGATGTTTATAATAGTTCGGCTTAGATCAAGTCTACGTCCACTCTTCCACGCCTACAGTCGATTGGCTGGATTTTACTAGATGAATCAATGAAAAAAATTACAAGTGATTGCACTTGTAAAACCTCTCAAGGATTATAGTGTGTAGCTCTCGAGAACAAGTATAGAATCTGAAGCACTCTAGCACTTTGGAATTGATTCTGATTGCACACAAGCAGCTACACCATGGATCTCCTTTTGAACTTCTTCACTCCCAAGCTAGCCATTGGATAGGTTTTTGAAGGATCGCTCTTCAATCGCTGATTGGACGTCATCAATCTTGATTGAACGAGACCGTATCTAAGAAGATTTGGTGACCGTTGGTGTTGAATCTGAACCCTCAGATTCAATTGCTCATACAACTCAATCTTCAATTTTCATAAGTGGAATTATTCAAATATGGAAGTTGTCTTGTTTCTTGGAAGGAAATTTCCAATCAAAGATATTCCACTAATCTGTTGTAAAATAATCTTATCAACCAAAGATTACAAACTTCCATAAAAGGAATTCTCAGTCATATCGTTAATTGTCAAACGCGGGTCTTCAGAATCTAGAATTGATATATCGCAGGTTCTGAACAGTCTTTAGAAACTAAACTAGTTTCTAGATTCTGAACAGAATAGAACACTGAATATAAGCTCGATAAAGTCTTGATTGATGCTTGTATATGAGTCTTCTTCAAAGGTGTAGTTGAATCTACACAAGTGATACACCATTTAATCTGGATAACATAATTCAACTCCTTTAGAAGCAAATATGCGTGATTTCGTCTTCGGTCTGAATACCAATCAAGATCTCCATTCATGTGTAACACCTGAAATAAAAACACTTAGTGTATTTATCATATTCTAAAAGATACATGATAGTTTTATCAGAATCAAAACATTCAAAATGAGGTTTTCTCAACATTAGTCACAGGGAAAGTCACTCAAATCTAAGTTTCAACAACAACAAAAGAAAAAAAATGTCTAGTTTCCTGCAAACGTGATCAAGCACAGCTTGATAAGCCTTAGTAATAAAATAAGTGTAGGTGGTCCCACTGTCAAAAAGCACTTCAAGAACCTGTACACCGGTAGGCTTACAGGTCCTGCTTTGTAGAGCCTGCCGAAACAATTCATTTAGTCAGGTCCTCAAGATTTCAGCAAGATATATAATCTGACTAAAAAGTTAGCCAAATGAGATAGATTGAACAGTTACATACGTCGATGCACGACCTGACCATGGAACCGAGGAAGAGGAAGCCTCCACCTCGAGCACTCAGACAGTACGTTGATCACTTTGCCACTGCCAAGGCCAAGGACACTGTTTTTTTTTTTTGGAAATGTTCGCACCAATTATAAGGTAAAGTTCGCACGAAAAGTTATTTGAATTAGTTCTCGTGCAAGTTTGCACCAAGTGATTTTCGATAGGCACTTGGAAAGTTCACTCCCAAAAAACCAATTCGCAATGCTTTTGGTGCGAAGCGAACTTTTTCAAGTGCCTATCGAAAATCACTTTGTGCAAACTTGCACGAGAACTAATTCAAACAACTTTTCCTGCGAACTTTCCCTTGCAATTGGTGCGAACATTTCCAAAAAAACCAATTCGCACTGGTTTTGGTGCGAACTTCCCAAAGTGCCTATCCAAAATCACTTGGTGCAAACTTGCATGAGAACTAATTGAAACAACTTTTCGCGTGAACTTTTCCTTGCAATTGGTGCGAACATCGCAAAAAACCAATCCACAAAGCTATTGGTGCAAATTTCGTGCGAACTTTCCCAAGTGCCTATCGAAAATCACTTGATGCAAACTTGCACGAGAACTAATTGAAACAACTTTTCGCGGGAAATTGCAAGGGATGCGAACATTGCAAAAAACCAATTCACAAAGCTTTTGCTGCGAACGTCATGCGAACTTTCCCTTGCAATAGAGCAGGAACTGTTTTCTTGGGATACTGTTGATCATATCCACATCTTCGGGGAGAAATATCAGCAGACATCATAAAATGAGTGGCAAGTCGTTATAAGCCATCTAGACATTAGCGACTCGAAGAGCACAAAAGAAAACTTCTAGGAATAAATTCTCACCCAAAGGCCAAAAATTGACTGAGGAGAGAACCATTCCTTAGTTTAAAGGAGATAGTGTCTTTGACCAGAACACCACGAGATGAACTTCCATCTGCATATTTCACCTTATAAGGACATCGATCTTTGGGGCTCTTACATGGTATATTTGCAGATGCAGGTAGGGCAGTGCAGAGAGGGTTGTCACAGAGCACAAAGTTGTTGTTAGGTTTGTAAAGACGGTCGGGAGGCTGTTCGTATAAAAGATAAGCAAACATCAGTATAAAACAGAACCCCTGCCACTGAATAACTCACTGACAAAATAATAAGCAAATGGCGAGGAATGAATTGGAATTGCAGTGTCTTGTCATGATCGCCACGTTACGAGGCTATTCTTTATCTTCGCCAAAGTATAAGGTGCGATGTTTGATTTGCATAACAAGACAAGCCGAAATTTGTCAGGTTGAAGTTGATCGTGTTCTGGATCTGTCAAACTCATTTTCAAACCTCAGATCCTGTTTTGCCGTTCTTGCTTGGCTAAAATCGACAGCATTTTCTTGTTCTACTCACAAGCATACCACAAGCAAAGTAAAGCTCTCGATCATGCAAAACAACTGTACCTGAGTGCGCCCGGTACAAGGATAGTCACACTGAACCCAAGTGTTGTCGCTGTCGCTGCCAGTGCCGATGTGCAGGTCAAAAGCCTTCGGCGGGCGACCAATGTCGATAGACACAGAAAAGGACCTGAATGTCACGGTGACGAGAATTCAATGGCCGGCATCACAATCGGCATCCTCAAAAAGGTATGACGTCAAGGAAGTACACAATAAAGCACTGTCAACTTTTCTTTATGGCTAACGACATTACAAGAATCATGGTGTCTGAATTAGTAAATATTAACGTCCAAAAGATGATTGCGGAAACAGGAAGGATGACGGAGAAGCCAGAGTTAGAGGGGGTGTTATTCCAGAAGTGAGGAACATCGGCGCAACAGCCTTGAAGAATCGCACACACCAAGACCCAGCAGAGCACGGTGATCATAGCCTTTTTTGATTTTCCATGACTATCCAGCTCGCCGTGTGTTTAAACAGTGATTCGTGATGCGAAAAGCAGTGGAAGAAAAATTGTTGAGAAAAATCTTCTTCTGAATATTTTGATTCTGACAAAACTATCATTCCTTAGAAAGAATTTGATTAATGCCAATAAACTTTTTATTGCATGAATGAACATGTGAATAAAAGCTTATATTGCTCCAGGTGTTTAGACAGAGTTTCTTCTACTTTTGAAGATTGCTTCTGAATTATGTCAAATTCTGCGGTATCTTTTGCCCGATTTTGAAGACCCACATTTGACAGGTTTCCGATTTGGCTAAGTTATTTATGGAAGTTTGTAATCTTTGATTGACAAGATTATTTTCCAATCAGATCAGGAGAATATCTTCGATTGGATATTACCTTCCAAGAATAAGATATCTTGAAAATTTGAATAAACTCTACTTATAGAAACTAAGAATTTAGTTGTATGGGTGACTGAATCTGAAGAGTTCAGACTTTACTCCAATGACTACCAAATCTCTCTAGTTACAGTATCTTTCAATTAAGATTGATGGCGTCCAATCAGCGATTGAAGATCGATCCTTTGGAGGACATCTGTAAAGGCTAGTTCGAGGTCGAAGGACTATAAAAGGGAATCAACGGTGACTGTTGCTGAGATAGATAAGAACTTACAATTTCAATGTGTTGTGTTGTTCAGATTCACATACTCTTGTTCTCGTGAGCTATAAATCTTATCTTTGAGAGGTTTTGTAAGAGTGAAAAAATGTGAAATCTCTTGTAACCTTTCAACGATTCATATAGTGAAATCCAACCAATCGGTTGTCAGCATGGGAGAGTGGACGTAGGCTTATCTAAGCCGAATCACTATAAACTTTGTGTGCAATTTCTCTAAACTCTAAACTCTTATTCTGTGTTTAGTTTATTGCACATTCGTGTTCGGGTTGTGATTCTAAATTCAACTTTGTTTGCGACTAAAATTGTTTTAATTCCGCATTAAGTTAAGAAAATTGTTCAGAATCACTTATTCACCCCTCTAGGTGATATTGCTAGCTACAACAAGAATAAGTGTGATGGTGGAAGAGCAAGAGGGGAGTTTATATAATTGGAATCGATCAACGAGTTAATGAAAGCAACATGCATTAGTCGATCTCAAGCATGCAAAAAGGGACAAGCCATGCATGCACACGTCGGAGACGAGCCAAAGCAAACGTTCTTCTTTGGATTAAAGCGTTAAAGTGGACAGAAAAGAGGAGATGGGGGTGACGCCAATTGCTGCAGGGTCTCTAAAAATGTTTTGTCTTGGAGACTTGGACTGTATAAAGGAAGGGATGGATAAGGGTCGAGGATTTGATGTCATTGCTTGCTGGTTTGGTTTGTACATTTCAATTATGTTGCTGACTGTGGTCGGTCTTGACCTTGGAGGAAGTATAAGTAGAGTATTTGTACGTTCTTTGATGTGCTATAGGTGGTCCAAATCCATTTCATGTCGAATCACACCCTTTTAGAGACCTTAGACGCATTGATTTACACATAGACGTTTGATGTTCTCCTGCTCAATATTTATCTACGTCAACATCTTCATCGGTGGTAATCCGGTTATTTCATATCTAGGCTCGATTTTGCCTACCTGGTCATTGCGGTTGCGTTTCATGTTCTTACTGATCATCAATTCATCGATGTGATGTCATCGGTCTTCATAAATGCTTATAGACGTTTAACATCGCTGTTGAAGTCTTTTTTTTGGAGTGGATGGTGATTGGTATTTCGGAATATGCCCATATGCTTTCTGGATTTGATGAATGTTTGTTGTCCTGGAAATTTCTGAAGTGACATGTTTTGGAAAAATAATTATCACGAGATTATAAGCTCAGAATCTCAAAAAGTTGCAACCAGACATTTGTAGAGAACGGAATTAGCTTCGTTGTGATAGGTCGTATGTCCCAAACTGACCTTTTGCTTAGGATAAAGCCCTTCGAAATCTGGGTATTCCCTGCTGGTCCTGGAAAATTCCAGATTGAATGTAGTGAAATTTCATTAGGGTATTGAGGTTCTTCAGGTAAAAATCTATGAAAGTGATGAAAAAGTACTTCTTAAGCTTTCTAACGTGGCAAAATTTCATAATTTTCTAGGTTAATTTCTTATGGCAAAAAGGTCTTCAAAACACCGTTTTTCGTGTTGTACAAGTCTCCAGATCAGTTCCGATCAGTTGGGGTAACTTTGAAATTCCATAAAGATGCAAGTCTAATTTAAAATTTTGATGAACTAAAAATTATTGGAAGACATCCTAAGCCTGCAAATGAGATCGGTTTCACAATTTGCTAGGTTGATTTGCCAGAACCGGTTCTGATTCAGGGATTAATCTGACAAGTTGGGGTATTTCTGTAATTTCAGCTTTTTGTGGGCCTAATCATAGGAAATGATCAACTAAGAAATTGAATTCAGTTACAAATCCGTGTAGAAATTATTTAAAATCCGAAATCATTTGATTAGGCTAGGGCATTGAAACATAAAAGTAAATTAAGAGGAAAGAGAGGAGTCTAACCCTGAAATTTTTTACTAAGTGTGTAATGACTCCCCTTCCTTGCTATGGTTGACGAATGTGAATCGCTGCTTATGATTTTTACATTCCAATGGTTAGTTGGTGATTTGAATGTGAAACCTTGATTGAGATTGAATTCATATTGAATAGCCAACCCTTCGATGTGTTCATTTGATGATTTCTTTTTGTGTGAATGTTCTAACACTGTCGTTAAGTGTGGATCATGAATGGGTGCAACCACGGTGCGAGAATCGTGGGATAAGGATAGTTTGAGTTTCATAAATTCGTTTAGGATTATCACTCCAAAAATTGAGAATGGTAGCAATTAGTTTAGATAAAGCTAGGGCTCAGTAGGTAAAGTTGAATATGTCATATCCTAGGGCCTATTTGGTTCAGCATTTGGAAGGGGCTTTGGGGCTCTAAAGTCCTTTGGCCAAATGCAAATAGCGTTTAGTTCGTTTTTTCCTCAACTTTGGAGAAACGGAATTGCATTTCCAAAGACCCCTAAAAGCCTTTAGCCCAAAGTAGCTCTGGAGGTACTTTGGAAAGTTGCATTTCCGGTATGCAACTACAATTTTTTATTTTCTTCTTTATTTTATTTTTTATTTTCGTTTCCTTTTCTTTTTTTCTTTTCTTCTTCTTCCTCCTTCCTCCGCCTACTTCCTCCTTCTTCCGCATGCTGCTCCTTTCTTCGTCGACCGCGGACCTCGGTTACGACTGCCGCCCAACGATCAGCCATGACACTAGGGCCGGCGAGCTCCAGGCTCGACGACGCGAGCCTTGACGTCGCCAGCCTCGAGGGAGGCCGAGCTTCGTCGAATCTGGCTCGGCCTCGAGCGATTGAGGCTCGCCTCTCCAGATCCGGCGAGGTCAGGGCGAGGCCGAGCCTGGCCTATGGCCGACAACCGGCTGAGAAGAAATTAAAGAAGGAAGAAGGAAAAAAAAATTAAAGAAAGTAATTAAAAAATTAAAAAATTAAAAAAAATGAATTATTTACAAAAGGTATTTTTTGCCAAACGACATTTACGTCAAAGTTGCTTTCCAATGTATTTTTAAAATACACTTTACCAAACACTTTTTGCATTTCGAAAATCTCATTTAGCCCAAAGGTATTTGTATTTTTTCAAGGACATTTTTTCAAAGCTGAACCAAACAGGCCCTAAGTACGAAGAGAGCACTTGCCATCCTAGATCGGATTCGGGGCCCGATCTGAGGTGGTTGAGGATTAACGTGATAATTCCAGTTTTCCCGAAGGTTTTGTTCATTCTAGATTAGGATCACGTCTTTAATTCATTCTTTAGTATACAAATTGCTCTAAAATCAAGCTCGCGGGGATCATATGTCGGGGTTCATAACGAGGCCATATAATATACTTTAGCCGACATCATGTCAGGTTACTTCCCCCACTTTATTTCTTACTTGTCTTTCATTGTCATCTTTGATGTGATCGTTTCAATTTCTTATAGTTGTTCTCATATCATGATTCGTTTGTTTTCATTTGGAGTGAATTATCAAAAAGTTCTAAATTTATTGTACTTTTATCAATTCACGTAAACATTTTAATTATGCAAATTGAATTTTGAACACTTTTGGCCAGAAATAGCTGACGCGAATGCCGGACATCCAACGTGGCACGATTGGCGTTACATGGACAATTTTTAATAATGTTTTAACAATTTCCTAACTTTTTATTATCTTTTTATTTTATTTTTTATGTTATTCTTTTTCCTCTTTAATTCTTTCTTTTTTCTTTTTTCTTTTTTCTTTTTTCTTTTGCCGGCATTGTGGGAGGGCCGCCCTTGCCAAGCAAGGCATGGGCATCCCTCGCCCAAGGCCAGGCAGCTTCGCTGTCCTCGCTGGCCATAATGAAAAAATGAAAAAGAAGGAAAAGAGAAGAAAATAAAAGAAAAGGAAAAATAAAAATAAATAAATAAATTGAAAATTTTGTAAAAATTTAAAAACTTGTCCACTTCAGCGTCGGTCGTACCATGTATGACTGTCGGCATTCACGACAGCAATTTCTGCCAAAATTGGCCGAGTGGACTCAATTCGTAAAACGGAAAAATGTTTGGGACTGAATTGGCAAAAGTACATTAGGTTTAAGACTTTTTGGACAACTTTCCCTTTTCATTTGTCTAGTCGAATTCGCTCTAAGATCATAATCAACATAAAAAACATTGCTTGGACACTTGGCGGACAAAATTTTTTGGACTCATAATTTGACAAAAGACTCATGTGATACTTAGTTGATGATCAATCAAATTAAGGTCTTGAAAGGGCACTAGTTATATAAAGGTAATGTAACCAAGTCCGCAGCTCAAGTCTGAGCCCGTCAACATATCCAGTTAAACTCATTTTCACTCAAAAGCTTAAAGCCAATAAGGTATGGGTTAATTACGATATATTAACTGCTCAACAAACATCAATTCTCCAATATGGAACTTCTCTAACATAATAGCGCTAAAATTGGAAATCACAGTTTCAGACATATATAGCGTTTATTCGAGCTGCGGAGAGAACTGGATGAAACAAAAAAACAACGTGAGGAGAATTTGGAAAACGAGCTAGCTAACTTGTGGGTTCTGGTTTCAAAGATGAGAACAAGATGAGCCAAGGTGT
Source organism: Lenwebbia sp. NSW1173648 (assembly GCA_029784005.1). NCBI lineage: Eukaryota > Viridiplantae > Streptophyta > Magnoliopsida > Myrtales > Myrtaceae > Lenwebbia > Lenwebbia sp. NSW1173648. Next base: position 21,981,390 of record JARCGZ010000009.1, on the reverse strand, counting down.
GGTCCCTATCTCTGACAAGCAAGGATGAGCCAGAAATGGGATTCTTCCGTGTAATGGTCACTCCCGACGGACGGAATCTCTGATGAAATGGATGAGCTAATAAAGCTAGGCTATCTTAAAAGAAATCGAACGTTGCAGAGAATTGGAGAGTAACAATTTCCAGATTAAAGGTAAAAAATCTTCCCAAGAAGTTAGCTATCTGGTGTACTAATCTATTAAATTCGAGGGTGAGGAGGAATCTTCATGTTGAGGCCATAACAAAGACTTTGCCATACTAGTCATATACGCATGATTTCCTTTTATGGTTCTTGTTTATGTGTGTTGGTTCTTGTTTATGTGTGTACTACTACTTCACGATGCTCAAAGTCATTCCTTCTTTTCAAAGATGGTGTAAAATATAGACTCCACAGCACTGCACTGGTTCTATGACTTAATACCCATTTCTGTTTGTGCCCTCAATACAGTCTGCAACTCGTATCTTTCCAAACTGAGGTTTGACTTTTTGCAGTAAGTCTCGACCAAATGGATGTGTTTGGCAGTAGATTGTGACAAAGTTCTGAGCTTTTCTGTAACGAAATGCATGTACTGCCCCTGCTGATATAGGGCTTATGGCAATTACATCTGCGGACCAGCGAGTTTACACCAGGCAAAGGACTATAATCTTTGTAATCCCTACTATCCTTGCAAAAAAAAAGTTACGTGTACAGTCTGCAACATCAAAGGAACTCTCTCTCTCTCTCTCTCTCTCTCTCTCATATACCTAAACACATTCTTGATCAGCCAAAGATTTGCTCTTCAGAGGAAGTAAGTAGCTGGACTCAACATGCCAAAATCAGCTGCATAAGGCTCAGAAAAATCACCATTATAATCACGATCCACGCTGTTAATAAAGAGGAAAAAAATGGTCCTTGTGAGAAAGTCCACAGCGCATCATTATTTTAATAAGAAAAATAACTGAGAACAGGTCAGGACTTCGGAAGCCTGTGGCAGTTTGCCGAGACCCATCCAATCTGCTTCTTCTCATTATCGTAGATCACCATTTTATCTTGCATGGAAATGTCTGCAAAACAGCAAGCATTGAGCATGTCAAATCCGTGAGAACAATTACACCAGCATCGACCGGTCTGAGTTCCATCAGTCACAACTGCTTATTACCTCCTATTACATTGAGCTCTCCTAGTCTCACTTCCCCGCCGTTCAAAATTCCCAAGCACGCATTACCGAGTTTCTGGGGAAATAAAGAAGCCTTAATTTATCACGAACATATTATAGGAATAGTCGCTGTGCACTTGCTTGCACGATAAAGAGAAAAAAGAACTATAAGCTTACTGTGACAATGAGATAAGCCTCCGGCAGCAACTGAAGTTGGGCATTTCCTTTCATAAAGCTCAACGCTAAAGGCTTAAAGTGGTTCTTGACCTCATTCACAGACTTGAAAGGTTTTGCTCCCTTCCAGCATATTGGAAGAGACTTATCCTCATCTGCATCTTTCAGAGGCTTTCCGTTTAAATCTGCCCTTACCTGACATGTGAAATAGGGGATTACTTACTAAGAAGGTTACTCAGATCTAAGTTTCAACAAAAATGTCTAGTTTCCAGCAAACCTGATTGAGAACAGCGTGATAAGCCTTAAAATTTAAATAAGTGTAGGAGCTCCCACTGTCAAAAACCACTTGAAGACCCTTTACACCAGTAGGCTTACTATTGTATAAGAGTTCCGCAGGTCCTGCTGTGTAGTGCTTGCTGAAACGACAATTTTAGTCAGGTCCTCAAGATCATAGCAAGATATAAAATGTGACAAAAAATTAGCCAAACGAAATAGATGGAACAGTTGCATACTCCAATGAACTAGCTGACAATGGTACCCAGGCAATTTTCGAAGAAGGGACAAGATCATCTCCAAAGAAGAGGAAGCCTCCACCTCGAGCACTCAGACAGTGACCTAGTACGTTGCGTATCACGCTGAGGCTACTTAATTGAGAGAGGATGCTAGCTTTGCCATTGCCGAGGCCAAGGACACCGGCGGTAGGAGGAGGAGATATGGGACCGGGAAACTGTTGATCATACCCGCATCTTCGAGCAGAAATATTGGGAGTCATTATAAAATCAGTAGCAAGTCAAGATCACCCATTTGGACACTAGCGACTCAAAGAGCACGAATGAAAACTTCTAGGAATAAATTCTCACCCAAAGGCCAAATGAGGACTGAGGAGAGATCCGTTCGTTGATTTTAGGGAGAAATAGTCATTGACGAGAACACCAAGAGATGAACCTTGATCTGCATATTCCACCTCATAATCACATTGATCATTGGGGGTCTTACATGGTTGGTTTCCAGATGTACGTACGGCAGCACAGACAGGGTTCTCACAGTGCACAAGGTTGTTATGAGGCTTGTAAAGACTGTTGCGAGGCTGTTCACATAAGATAAGCAAACATCAATATAACAAATCCCCTGCCACTGAATACCTCACTAACGAAATAATAACCAAGTGGCAAGGAGTGAATTGCAGTGTCTTGTTGTGCTCGCCTCATTACTAGGCTGTTCTTTATCTTCGCTAAAGTATATGGGGCGAAAATTGATTTGCATAACAAGACACTGTCAGGTTGAAGTTGATCATGTTCTGGATCTATCAAACTCAAATTCAAACCTCAGATCCTCTTTGGCTGCTCTAACTCGGTTAAACTCGACAGCATTTCCTCGTTGTATTCACAAGTAACAGAATCCGGCAGCATAGCAAGCACACCACAAGCAAGGACAAACTCTCGATCATGAAAAAAAACTTTACCTTGGTGCACCCAGTACAAGGAGCATCACACTGAACCCAAGTTAGGTCACTGCCAGTGTCGATGTCCAGGTCAAAAGCCTTCGGTGGGCGACCAATGCTGAGGGACACCGAATAGTACCTGAATATTACAATGACAAGAATTGAATGACCATCATCATAATCGGCATGCTCACAGAGTTATAGACGTCAAAAAAGTACACAATAAAACATTGTCAACTTTTCTTACTGGCCATTGAAGCATTGCGAGAATCAAAGAAACGATAGAAGGGACACAAAGGAACAACTTTTGTTTTCTTAAAACAGTGCACTGGATTCGACCAAACTGAACCAAAAAGAGAGGAAAAGACTCCAGGAAAAGTTAAAGTCCAGGTCTAGGAGAAGAAAAGCTCAAAAAGTACAAAGACGTCAAACTTTTGGAAGAAAGGTGAAATCTCAGAGATATTTGGTGGGATAAAAACATCTGCAAGGCAGGGCAATTCAAGAAAAACCCCAGAAAACTCAAGAGCAAATTGGGTCTTCAGTTTCGAAGTGCGACCGAATCCATCGTTCAAACAATTGACAAAATCCAAAAGCAGAAACAAATTTAGTACCATACCACCAATTTGCAATCGGAGCTAAAAGAACAGACAAACTCGCACCAGTAGAAACATAGAAACAAGAAGGAACGGATTATCCAATGACATTACAAGAATCACATGTCTGAATTAGCAAAATTAGTATCGTTCAAAAGACGATCAGAGCAAAGAAAGTGGTACGTACCCAAGAGGGTAAACATTTCCGGAGACAGGAAGGACGAAGGAGGAGCCAAAGCGAGAGGCGGACTTCTTCCAAGAGTGCGGAATATCGGCGAAACAGCCTTGAAGAGTGGCGCACACCAAGACCCAGTAGAGCACAGTGATCATCGCCTTTCTTGATTTGCCATGAGCATCCATCTCTCTCTCTAAGACCTGAACGTTCAGCAAAAGAAGACGGGGGACTCTGAAGCAAGAGGCTGAGTCCCACAGGCTTCTTGGTCAATCGATTCAGCCCACTGTCTCGAACAGTGTCGCACTCCACGCGTTCAATGGACGATATGCAGAGAAAAACAGAGAGAGAGAGAGATGATGATGATGACGATGGAGGGAAGCGCCGTGCAAGATTTCTGCAGGTTTATGGATCTTGGAAAGTGAAGAAAGTGGCAGAGAGAGAGAGAGAGAGTGTGTGTATTATTGCTTGCGTCTTGGGATTCAGGGAAGCTTCGACCCGCCAGCCATCGCCACCGCGTTTGTGGATTCGGAGATTAAAACTTGACTTCCAAATTCTCGGTCAACTTTTCCTTTTTTTATTGAGACAAGAAGACCTGAAACTAGTCATCAAAATCCAATTGAATTCTAATTATTATTATTTTTGCAATAATTCTGAAATTTTTAAAAAGAACAATTAAATTCTAAAACTCGTCATAAAGTATAATTGAATCCTAAAACTTTTAAAAAAGTGCAATAAAATCCTAAAACTTGTCAAATTGATGAAATCAAGACACTTTTTGAAAGTTTTAAAACTCAATTGTACTTCCGTGATAAGTTATAAGACTTAATTGCATCTTTTAGAAGTTTTAAAACTCGATTGCACTTTCGTGATAAGTTTTAGGACTTGATTGCACTTCTTCAAAATTTTAAGACTTAATTGCACTTTCGTGACAAATTTTAAGACTTCCATTACATTTATCCCTTTTTTCAATTTTTTAGTTAGGCTAAGTTCGAAATATGATTTCCGACCTTACGTTATTTAGGATTGATACAAAAGAACGCAAAAATATGAATTTAATTACCAAAAAAGTTATGAACCTATTATATGACGATCAATATTAGTCCTAAAATTTTCAAATTGGCCAATTTAATTCTAAAATTTCTGACGATTTGTCAATGTAGTCCTCTCTGCTAATTTTGAAAGCAAATTGCTAATGTGGACAATTTTTATAAATTCTTTTCTTTTCTTTTAACGTGGACAATGCGGCTAGCAAGGGCTTTGCGTCCCTCAACTAGTGCCTCGCCCACCCAGAGTTGGAAAAAAAGAAAGAAAGAAAAGAAAGGAAAATTAAAAAAAATTCAGAAAAAATTGCAAAAAAATGTCCACGTATGCGCAGGTCGTGCCACGTAGGGGGACATCGTCCACGTCAACGATTTTCAAAAGGACTACATTGGCAATTCGTCAAAATTGGTCAAAATAAAAGGCTTGAGATTGAATTGATTACTGCATAATAAATTTAGGATTTTCTAGGTAATTTTCTCAAAAAACGTGTCCTGCTTAGGCAATTTAACGTTCTCTTAACTCTCTTGCTCTTCTTTCGACCAAAAATAAAACTCTCTCGCTCTCGCATAGCAAATACTTAAGCTGGAAAAATACAACACGATGTAACAACGTGTTTCCTTCTAATCACTCACGGTGGATTCCGGCCATAATTAGCACATGCGTATATTTAGCTAATTTTGCAAATGGATGGTGTTCGCAGGTGAAAACTTCGAACCACGCCACGTATACTAGCATCACCATCCTTCAATCTCGCTAACAGCAGAGTCGCATGCCTATTGACTCTAACCGGAGTTAGAAGAAAATATTAACCACATTTTTTTTATATGACTAATTTCGAAATTATTTTCTAAAAATATCGATGATTGAGATTAATTTATGGAGCATGAGGCACGGGGACAAACGAGGGGTTGGAAGGAAAATGTTCCTTATGACAGGAGTATAATCCTTATTGTAACTTAGATCTGTCTTTATCTCTCGCCGTTAGTTGTTGGTTTTTTCCCCTATCTCCAGGATTTACAGAAGGAGGAAAATTATTTTCATTAATGGTTTTTGTTTTTTTGCGAAAGGAATGATCTGAAAAATAATTTTCAAAAAACGATCGCTTGGAATAATTAGTTAATAAAAATAATAATTTTAATATCGATAATAATTTAAATCTAGATATTTTCGTGGATGATAAAGATATTTTTCGTTTATTCATTTTTTCGTAAATTATAGAAGCAATTATTTTTGAAAATTTATTTTAAATTAGTTTTTTTTTTTAAACGAAGCGAACAATGCACTTTTTCCTAACGACGTAGTAACCATTCGAAACTTGATAAATTTCTCATTTATTCTAGGAAAAATTTCAAATAAGAGTTCGAAGTGTCATCATTTTCGCAAATAAGGATTTGAAGTGCCCTCATTGTTTCAAAGAATAGCATGACCATGGATATTTTCGTCTTTTTACATTTTTTGAATTTTTTCTTTTTCTCTTCCTCCTAGCTAGTGGCCGTGGGCTAGGCCGCCTCGCAAGCCACATGTGAGGGCCGGCCTCGTGGCCACCGACGAAAATGAAGGGAAAAAAAAAAAAAGGAAAACAAGAAGAGGAAACAAGGAAAAAAAATCAAAAAACATAAAAGACGAAAATACCCCTAATCAAGCCATTCTTCGAAATAAAGAGGGCACTTCAAGCTCTTATTTGAAATAATGTCTATTTTAAATTTTTATTTGAGAAAATTAATGCATTTCGAGTCCTTATTTGAAAATTTTCTTTTATTCTATAATTTATATATATATAAAAAAAAACCATCGTCCACTCTTTGACTTTTCAAGAGCTTCTTCTCGAAGTTTTGTGTGGAGATATTTTAATATATACAGCTCTCTCTTTTTTCCCCTTCTTTTGACTAAAATTTTGTGGGACACTGACGTCGACCTTTTGCGTCCCCTGATGAAGCCTGTCCGAGGAAGGTGCGATGAGAGCCTGCAGAATACTCTCGCCTCCCGGTCTAGCTAGACTTGTCCCAGGCCATGTTGTACAGAGGCGACGGACAATCTCATACGTACTTACGAAAAATAAAAAACTAATGTCATGCTATGAACATCGACTGACCCACATAAAACCCGATTTGGTAATAGACATTCGAACAAGATGCTTCGATTTCATCCAGTTTTGCCCGTAAATCGAATTATCGTACGCGAAATTTGGTCATCGATGATGTGCTGAACAGGTTCCCATGTACATACATATTTGCTTCACTAAGGTTGCTTCAAAAGATCATGGTTGGTTTCCTCAACAATACTTTTGGTGGGAGCAGTTGGTTTCGAATGCCCTTCCCCATATTAAAAGATTTCCGGATGACCGGACCACTGAGTTTAACCTCATAGACCAAGTCACTTTTCTTCATTTAAAAAAAAATAAAAAATTGCTGGAATTTTTTTTTTTTTTTTTAGCTGAATTTTGCTGGATTACTAGACCCGGTCAAGATAAATTTTTTAGCTTGTCAGAATCTTCTCCGCACCATCTTTATTCAATGTGGACTCCACGAATGACGCCGCGTTCTAAATCGTTGAACATAAAAAACAGTGACATCAAATAGAAAGCAAGAAAAAAAGAAAATGTCCATCTTTATCCAACGTTGATTCTATGCTTCAGGTAAACTTGTTTGTAAGCCTGCAACTATCAGCTCGAGCCATAGATCGATAAATGGCCTTTGTGATTTCCTCATGTACAGTTCACCTGCCCCTTCGAACCGATATATAACCTCAATGGAGTCTCACAGTGCAAAGGAAGACTCCTTTTCAATGAAAAATTCGGGATATTTCAACATCCACAATTGGAGAAGACCGGATCGTTTGACATGAAATTCAAGTTTTTACTTCAGAGAAATGGGAAAGAAAGGCAGCGTGTTCGCTAAACCTAGGAAAGTCGAAATATTGCGCGTAGGATATCCAGTATACTACCACCGAGCAAGGCCTTCATCAGCCTAAGCTTTCCGTTAGTGTAGGGCGGGTACCTTATCGCAGCATCACCCATGAAACTTCGGTACACAACGGCCTTCTTGTGGCTAAAAGCGTCGAAGGAGAATTTTCCATGGTATGCCCCCATTCCGCTCTCGCCGACTCCTCCAAATGGTAAAGTGTGAACGGCAAGCTGCATTTCCAAGCAACGATAGGTTTTAGCTAATTGTAGTACTTGACAGCAGAAAGTGTCAAGCAGAATGCAGAGATTGCAGACTCAAGCTCACAAGTCACGAGTAGTTCCAGAACCATTACTATGTGTTACTGATTCTTCTAGGGAATATGCAAAAGTTTCACGCTGCTTAAATTTCTTTTTTCCAATCCTCATTGGAAAATTCTATAAAGACTACCGAGGTAGCATCACAAGCACAAGCTAACAGCAAACAAAGAGACAGAATGATGCCTTAGAATAAGTACTATTAAAAGATGATGAATTCTCATGGAAACTTTCGTAAAACTTACATGTATTGTAGTATCATTGACAACCAAACCCCCAGCTGAGACATTCTTCACAAAACGCGCTTTGAGCTTCTTATCATTGGTAAAGATATATGCAGCAAGTGGCTTCGCCCCTGAGTTAATTATATCAAAGCTCTCTTCCAACTTGTCAACCTGTACAACATTTTAAGAAATGTTACAGAGATATATTCCACGAGGTTGTCAACAGACATTTCAATATTACTGCAGTAACTGCACATTTAAGCCTACCTTTCACAATATATATATATAAAACAATAAGCATGAATCATCCAAAGTTGAAAACCACTATCCAAAATAGTAGGCATTTTTCTCATAACAACTAAGCCCAACTGCAAGCTCACTCTTTAATTTCCTTATGCTGTATTTCTCAAATAGCATTTTGCTGTGTACGTTCTATTCTCAACATTACAATCAAAATGGAAGCCCACACTTTGCCCATCAAGAAGAGAAAGGACATTTTCATGTCAGGTCCTCTGTTTAGCTTCTTTGAAATACAGATGGTGTCAACATTTCAACTATTCAAGCAAAATGCATTGCCATTAACAATCAGCAGCAATTCATGTTTGGCTCTTACAGTAAGAATGGGAAGCAAGGGACCAAATATCTCCTCATTCATAATCAGACAATTCCTTGGGACATCAAGCAAGATGGTTGGTGCAATTTGCCTGCATTGAGAAACACCATGTCATTCGCTGGAGTCTAACGAATAAAGGGATGCAGATAGCTAGACAGAAACTCACAGCTTGGTTGGGTCTCTTTCACCTCCATAAACAACTTTGTTGGAGACCTTGTCTTCATCCATAAGCTTTGTCAACCTATTGAAGTGGTTGGAGTTCACAATACGGGACAAATCTTTTGATTCCAAGGGATTCTTCCCATAAAACATTTCCAGTTCATTCTTGAGAGCATCCACCTGGAAGAGATAAGGCAACGTATAGGATACCCCATATAAAAGGAAATAACTGACACACATAGATATGGCAATCTTACCAACTTTGGCGCAAGATCTTTCGTAGTTATAACGTAATCAGGAGAAATGCAAGCTTGCCCATTATTGCATCCCCACTTGCCTACGATTATCCTTCTACATGCAATCTATGAAAGACAGTTGTTTTCCCTTATAAGCAGCTGAAAAAAGATGTTTCGTAATTAATCAATTCTAATCAATTTAAGTCGAAAAGAATACGCTACTTGTAAATTGACGCCCGAATCCACCACCACAGGAGATTTTCCTCCAAGCTCTAAAACGACTGGTGTTAGGTGCTTAGCAGCAGCAGCCATCACAAGCCGCCCCACTCTGCCATTACCTGCAAAGACAAGTTTCATTTTAGCTGTCAAAATTCCCTTAAAACTTATGAAGATCGCCTTCTGCATGAATTACCCTAAACCCAATTCTTCTAGAAGCTCAATGATATGTGCCAAATAGAACTTCCAATTTTCCTAGATAGTACACAATAGCATAAAAGACTCTCTCAGTCCAAGCTCAGGAATACAACACCTAAGTTGAAAGTGGGCCTTTTACACTGGACAATCAGATGCTATGAAAAATCAGGAATGGCTGGAACAAGTTGATGCACATAATGTGAAGATAATGATGTTTGATAAGGTAAGCTTTCAATTCTTCATACTCCTTCACTGTAACATTAAACCTGGTGAACTGCTACTGTTGCCTGCTGGTTGGTTATGGTTGTCCAGCTTATTTTCTATGGAAGAAAAAGGTATCAGTGATACAACTGCTTCATGATAATCCCACTTAAAAGGATATCAAGCTAGAGTAAAGAGAAATGTGTCAGTTCCTCTCCTATCAACATGCAGAATTTCTCCTCAATGGTGTAAAGTACAAGGTATATCTGCCCCTCTCCAGATGACATTCCCTTCAATTTATCATTCCCATTGAAATACAGAGTACACCCAATAATAAATCCAAGGAGCACATGGCATCCCAATATGTTCAAAGAAATGATTTCTATATTCAGACTAAATTAATATATTCCACAAAGTAGGTAGAAATCAAAGAAAATTCATTTCTGCACCAAATTTAATTGACCAGCACAGATGTAGTAGTTATTCACCAAATGAAGAATGAACAACTATTCCAATATCTATCTGCAACCGAAGTTGCAAGGAGTTGTTCTCGGTTAGTGACTTTTAGTTTTGATGCAGCTAATTGGTATCCCATATCAGTACAAATTTTTTTAGATCATATTGCCTAGTGGGAGCGGGTATCTCTTCTCCCTTTCAAATTTTACTTACTAATCCCAAATTGCATCATCCAATTTTCTCCTAGTCATATTATCTCGAGGACTCTGTTTTTTTGACATTGTAATCCACCTAAATTTGGATAAACCTATAGCCCATTAAATAACACACTAACCTCATTCATTGGGTAAGATGCAAGCTAAAACCCCGGTGGGTGGCTCTTAAAATAAGATTGTTTGCACCTAATGATGTGGGAAATCTAACTTGTGTCATCCGCTCCAATCCAGGCTCACAGATCCACTCATTAACCATTAAGCTGACCCCATGGATATCAACCTTAACGAACTTTGTATTTTGCACTCATTTTTTACTTTCTCGTTCTCATATTACCTAAAAAAAGGGATGACAATAGATATAGCTGTCAAGGAAAAAAAGGGCAAGGTACATAAAGAAAAAATTACCAGTCAAATTATTGTTTGTCCCCGTATATTGAAATTATCACTTTCTGATTTCCCGTTAAGAATAAAAAGGAAGATCAAAGGAAGGCAATTGATATGAAAAGTGCAAATTATTAGTTCGTCAGACATATTCAAGAAGAGCTACCCTTAGCGAAATTCTTTAATGTAAGCTAGTTTAGTGTAATCTTAATATCATTTGAAAGATATAAAGAAGCAACATGTGAATTAACCTGTATAAAATATTTTGTCCCACTTTTGCTCCAACAGTGCAGTTGTTTCAGCAACAGCTCCCTCAACAACCCTAATTGAAGAGCTATCCATATACTCCACGAACAATTTTGCAAGCAATGCTGATGTGGCTGGTGCTAACTCTGAAGGTTTCAAAACAACAGCATTGCCTGCTGCAATAGCTCCAACAACTGGATCGAGAGACAACACTGACAAATAGTGAAGAAAAAATGTTGGAACCACAAAGAGATTAGTAAATGATACAATAGACACAAGGATAATAAAAAGAATGAGACGTGTCTCATACAGTAAGGATAATTCCACGCTGAAATTATTAGCACAACTCCCAGAGGTTCCGACACTATTTCAGCTGATGAAGGAAAAGTGGTTAATGAAGTTTTAACCTGCAATAGGGAAAATTATAAAGCTCAATCCGATGACCTCTCAAAAGAGCATACAATATCCAGTGTCTAGTCAGAAATGACGTTCCGGCACAGTACCTTCTCCGGGATCATCCAATGTTGTAATTCTTTAAGAGCCAACTTGCATGAATTCCTCAACATGGCTGCCTGCATATCAAGTTGTATAAACTGTAACAAGTGTGGAAGTACAAAGAGAACTCTCCAAGAAGCAGAACAGAAGTTTGTTATTTATCCACATGCCATACCCCAATCACTCCGTGAAATCTATGACACAAGCAGCCAAAGTTAGCTGCCAAATTAAACCAGCAATTCCAGTGTCAAAAGGTCTCATTGTTTCAACAAGCAAGTGATTTTGTACCAGATTTGGTGGCCAAGCCTCAGTTTATTGTATGCAAAAGGAGCCAGGCCATGCCTCAGTCTAAGTATGAGAATTTCAGATGCTGATTAAACTTCTACTGACCCAGATCTCACCCTTCATCAAATAGAAAGGCTGGTTGCAGAAAATTTGTGCTCTCCCTCTTGAGACTACCAGTTAAGGTATAAGGGGTAAAGCAAGTCATTCAGACTTCTGTACGGCTATAGGCTGTTCTCCAGATTTAAATATGTTGTCAATTTTATTTCTTTTTCGGGCGAATATCTCATCATAGTTCATTGAGGTTCTAATTGGTAAATAGCCTCAATTTGAGACGCATCTCATTATGCCCCTCCGTGATTTCTAGACACCTAATTGGATTCATAATTCTGCATTCATTTCTTTGCCACCATTTTTGAACATGCCCAGTACAATTCACAACTATCCTAACAAGCAATCATACCACTTGCCAAGGAAAGTTATAGTTAGCGGCATTAACCATCCGACTTGTTTACGAGCGAAGGCTGTCTTTTCCACCAAGCAATTAATTGCAACTCTTCAAAAGCAGTATCACCCAAATCCCAACTACCCAAGTGGTCCCAAAGCAAGCTCATGTCCTTACTACTAGCTAAATGAAAATAGATATGCTCAAATGTAATCCATAATTCCAGAAAACGAAATATGACCAGATGGAAAAGGTGGTAGTACGAGCTATCAAGTATGTATCCAACACATAAAAAATGAGCATCCATCCACCTCCTCCCATTCCTCATCACGATTAATCAGTATGAGGAGAGAAAATCAAAGACCAGCCAATTATACGGTTGAATTCAGAGCACGGAGCACTGACCGTCACAATAAATATTTCTGTTAATCAGTAAAAAACTTCATGTATGAGAAGTTTCGAACGCGTGACAAAGTCAACGCGACCATTCCTACAGCGGACGAAGGAAAAAATCCGGACCTCGCCTATTCGCGTCAACACGGAAATCCAAACCGAAGCCGATCGTGCACCATAATCAATCTCACCCTCCGCGAGCGATGCGACATTTTTACCTCGTAGAGGACGGACTCGAGTTCGGGCTTGCCGAGGTCGGAGCGGAGGGCGGCGGCGATGTCCTGCTCGTGGTCGTCGGTCATCTTGAGGAGGCTCTGGAGCTGCGATTGTCGCCATCGATAGCCCCTGGTAGCCCCGGAAGCAAAGGCGTCCCTCAGCTCCCCCACGAGCGACGATGCTGCTCCGGAATCGAAGAGCTTCTTGTCCTCCGTCTGCGCCTCGCCTGCCATCGCTGTCACTTGGGCGAATCTGATGCGGAGAATCAATCGGTGTCGTCACTATAAATACAGAGACCGAGAGAGAGGGAGCGTGTGAAGTGGACCTGTGAGAGCAGAGTAAAGAAGAAGAAGGAGGCGTTGGGATCGAGAGGGACGATGCGACCGAATCGTGAGTTGCAGTCCACGACACGAAGAGTAATTATTGTCCTTTTCATATTGTTTCTTTCCGGGGAAAGTGAGGGAGCGAGTGCACCGCACGCGCTTCGCCCGGGAGGAAGAAGAGAAACGGAAGGGATGAAAACGGAAAAGCAGAAAGCAGGACGACGACGCTTCCAGATTGGATCGCCGCAGCTTCCCTATTGCTGACGACGCTACTCCGAATAATGATCAGGAAGATCATCGTTTAGTGGGGCCCGCTGCGATATTTTTTTTTTTTTTTTTTTTGGTTCTATCGTATCCTATTCTACTATACAAGCCTGACACATGATCAGTTTCGTGATTCGTTCATCCCAATTCGGCTGACTGAATGACGTTTTTTCATTTCGAATTTATAAAATCAGAATTTCGATTGAATTACACATCGCAATAATCTAATCCTTTCAATTTATCGAATATAATCAATTGAGCATTAATTTCTTTCTGAATTACGAGTTCAGTCTTTGTTTCGATTGGACAATAGGACGGAAAGGGAATGAATTTTATCATTTACCGCCACTCGAAAATAATGAGATGGTGTATGAGGTTTTTAAGTAGTATCGGAATTTCAATTGAATTACGCATCGCTGTATACTAGTCCTTCTAATTTGTCAAATATAATCCATCGAGCATTGATTTTTTTTTCTGAATTATGAGTTCAGCCTTCGATTCGATTGGACAATGGGACGGAAAGGGAATGACTTTTATCATTTAACGTGACTCGAAAATAATGACGGGGTGTATGAGAGGTTCTTAAGTTAGTAATCAAGGTGTCCTGAAGTAGACGGAATTCGCGCAAAAAATCTCATAAAAGTTGGACTTTTGAAGTAAGCCTCACCATCGTCATTTATTATATCCTTTTTAGGTCAAGCTTGATTTGAACTTTTGAAGTAAGCCTGCTAATTGTGTATTAACGATAACCTAACTCATCTTCACTAAATTAGATCATTATATTTTCAATTTACATGTCTCTTTAATTCATATATTTCTTCGGTACGTGATCTTTCAAACTCTATAATTTTATTTTTATTTTTTTGAATCTCAAACTCTATAAGTTGAAACGACTATTCTTCAATTAGAAGAAGAAAAAGAAGAAGAATAGATAACGCATCTCTTCTCTGCAATTTTTTTGTCTAAGTTTGCCGATTCGAGGAAAGGTTCGATTGAGTCGTGTTTGCATAGTGCAAATCCAAACAGGTTCTAAGTGTTGTTTATTGGGAGGCATAGTTCGTAAATCTGCAGAACACTGTTGGCAGGAACTAATCGCCTTGAGGAGATTCAATATTTCGTACCTCACCTCCCGTCTAATTTTGCTATATTTTATAGCAACTTTGAAAATCTATATTCAATTTGTAATTCAGTCCTCTTTACTTGTTGTTGAGAAATTCATCTAATATATTTATTTATTGAATTGGTTTATTATATTTATTATCGCTTTCTCAGAGTTATTATTTCTGTTTAATTTTACTGATTATAACAAACAATATTGTATTTGGAATTAACATAACTCACCAAAATATTTTACCATACGACGAAATATGTATATCGGTTGCTTTCTGGATTTAGGGATGAGTCGTCCTTTCACCAAACTAGACGAAGGGAAATGTATCACTTCCAACGAGAAGCCGTGCCGTTGGGACTGACCAATTATGAATAGATCTTACCTAAGGCTAAGACTTGGAACATCTATCGGTCCGTGTCATGAGTCTACTTGTCGTGAAAGGCTAAACCAATCAAGGAAGACGAACTGATTGCTATTATAGGACGGTAGGTAATCAAACTACCTTCTCAGCGAAGAACTATACAAACCCATTTTCGGGAAAGAAAATACAAAAAAATCGGGTAAGAAATCTTAGACCGAAACTCCTAAGAGATGGTTGGCACCGGCATCCCAGCGACATATTTATGAAAGAGAGGGGGAAATTGTCAAAAAAATGTCCTAAACTTATTGCACTTTTGCCAATTCAGTCCTAAACCTTTTAAGTTTGCCGATTCAGTCCTAAACATTTTCGCTTCTTGCCGATTTAGTCCTATTGGCCGGAAATCACTGACGTGGACGTCGGCATTCCTACGTGGCATGACCCGCCCTGACCTGGATAATTTTTAAAAATATTTAAGTATATTTTTGAATTTTTTTTATTAATGTTTCCTTTTTTTTTCTTCTGGTTTTTTCTAGTTTGTTATTCGGTGGCCGGTGAGGGTCGCCCTCGCCCGGTCTCGCCCAGATATGCGCAAGGCCATCGCGGCCGCGGGTGACAGCAGCCTCACCGGCCTCCGAAGAACAAACAAGAAAAAACCAGAAGATAAAAATTAATAAAGAAAGGAAAAAATTATCCACGCCAGCGCCGGCCGTGTCAGGTAGGACTGCCGGCGTCCACATCAGCAATTTTAAGCCAATAGGATTGAATCGGTACACTTAAAAGGTTTATGATTGAATTGGTAAAAGTGTAAAAGGTTTAGAAATTTTTTTTGACAATTTTTCCCGAAAGAAAACGAAAGGAAGAAAAGAAGTACCTGCAAAAAAAAAAAAAAAAGAGAGAAAATGGACACGAGGAACTTGGCACAAAAACCTCAAACTATGTGTCGTGATTAGGTGGCCCCTGTTGGGTTATTGAGAGTCGTAAATCCAAGACATACGGCACGGTAGAAAAGGAAAAACTCGATAATTGAACCTATGAATAACTTGATAGATGTTAAAAATATACTTGTTAAATGGTAAATAGGATACGATAGGATCAGACCAAAAAAAAATTGATAAAAGTGATAAATGCCCCTCAAAAGTCCTAAAACCTATTTCGAGAGTGTATTTCAACTCTAGAGCGTTCTTAAAATCTTGTTAAATTTGTGCAACCACAACCCAAAACAACTTATTTTACCCGACAACTTATTTTTTTCTCAAACTTTAATTAAATGAAATTAAAACGAAATATTTCTAATAAAAAAAAGAAAAAAAGGAAAAAGGAAAGAGAACGGATCGTGAAGGACGGTGGGACTTGAAGGCGACGGCGGCGTTGTTCCAAAATTGTCATGACCTTGAATGAGGGCCGACAACAGGCTTCTTGCCCGGGATCCGAATCGCCTAACATTGGGGTTTCTGTGACATGGGTAACATTACTCAAATCAGGCTGTCCATTTTCATTTGGACAGCCAAGAATGAGCCACGTCATTTGTTGAGGGGAGGGAAAAAAATTGGGCTGGAATTTTTTTGAGGTTCGAAAAATTTTGAATCCCAACCCTCTCTCAAATCAGGCCGTCCATTTTCATTTGAACGGCCTGATTTGAGTAATGTTACCCATGTCACAGAAACCCCAATGTTAGGCAAGCACGCCAGCAAAATAGGGGGCCTAGCCCAAACCTCTTTCTCGATGGAACCATTCTTTTTTAATTTGTCAACCTCATTTTTCTTCTATGTTTTTTAGCCTTTTTCTTTTCAAGTTTTTTCAAGCCTTTTTCGCGACCGTGTCAAAATAACCACGCGAGCATCTTTCTTTAAACCAATTCGGATGGAGTTAATAGAAAGACTCGATTGCACCAACCCGACTAAATTTTAGGATCCAATTACGTTCCTTCTGAAAAGTTTAAGATCCGCGGTCAGTTTTAGAATTTGAGATAGACTTATTTCGAGAAGAAGAAAAGACAGATGGGAAATATGGATACATTAAAAGTTGGCTTTTGGAGGACACTCCTCTTGCTTGTATAATATTGCTACTATTATGTCCCATCTGCCATTTCATTAGCAAAGTTCCAACTGCATCCAACTGCACGCCAATTCATTATCAAAGTTTCAAATTGAATGCATATCATAACACGAACAGATCCCATCTAAACCACAAGTTATGGCTCGTCTTCCCCAACAAACCAAACAAGATTTTTGGTGATGATCTGCCCACCCACCTCACCCTTCGATATGGAACAACTCGAGATTTTGGCTCCCAACCATTGAGCTGCCGAATCTTGATGTTGAAAGC
The DNA here is from genome assembly GCA_029784005.1 of Lenwebbia sp. NSW1173648. Lineage (NCBI taxonomy): Eukaryota > Viridiplantae > Streptophyta > Magnoliopsida > Myrtales > Myrtaceae > Lenwebbia > Lenwebbia sp. NSW1173648. The sequence goes on along the minus strand of JARCGZ010000009.1, from coordinate 21,964,237 downwards.
TCTTAGATTCGCATGATTTTCATGTGTTTTGGAATGGCCTGATTCATTAAAGAAAATTCAAATTTGATGTCCAATCTCGATTATGTTTCAAAGTTTTTTTTTTTTTTTTTGTCTAAGAAAATCACAAACTTTCAATTTTAGTCTCATATTTGACCCCGTGAACCATCCTCCGTCCAAAAATCGCCATTAGTTGTTTGACATGGCATGTCCAAGTTGGTAGCAGATCCACATTAGCAAGGTGGCATGGAAAATTATCTTAAACAAAAACCGTTCTTCGATATGAAATTTTAGAAAATTAGGAACAATTGGCGATAATTATTAGACTGAGGGCTAACGGGGGCATATTTGAGACTATGAGTGACCTTTTTTTAGACAAAAAAAAAAAATCAGGGTAGATTTTATATTGAACCTAAAGTTTGAGGTTTTTTTTTTTTTTTTATAGATTTAAACTGGACCAAAAGTTAGGAATTTTTAGTGGATTAGGCCTTTTTTTTTTCCTATTGACTCCCTCCCTTTTCATGATCTGTGAGTTTGGTATGTCCACGTAACCATGACTTGATTTTGATATAGATGTGCTAACAATCTTTCCTCGATAGGATCACATGCTTGTCTTTGATAATATATGAGAAAGGGACACTAAAAAAAGAGTCACACACCTCACATCCTATGTTATCAGGAGCACTTCACATTCGATGTTCACATATTGTTGCCTTCTCATCGATTGGTCCGGTCGTAAAATTACATTATTCATCGTTATATTTCCTTGTATGATGCTTATAGCTATTTGATAAACTAAAGAATTGGAGAGAATCATAAGAACGAGAGTAGGTGATGAGGAGATCAAGGGAGTGGAGCGTGAGCTGAGAGAGTGAATCAACTACACCTGCACCTTTGAACAAATCGACGTATATTCAAATGTTCCGCACCGAGTGCATGTGAGCTCAGCTCGGCCCAAACGTTAAATCGGATGAGTCGCACGTGGAACCGACCAACGTCAAGAGCTCACATGCAATTGACTCACATGCACCCGGATCTAACTAAGAATTTCTTTAAGTGGGAGGGTGGATCTAACTCGTCGATTGGTTCTCTAATGTTTTGTCAACCGCTTTAGCTTTGTACGGTAAATCCGACCTTTCATGTTCCACTTGTAATCAAAATCGAACATAGTCCATTTTTCGATACCCATTTTCAACGGGGGTCTATTGGATTGATTTCTACGTTTTACTTTTGATTTAATCACAATGTTGAGGCTAAAAGTAACAGAATGTTTAGCCTTTTTTTTTTTTTCTTTTCGAGTTTCCGAATTTCAATTGATACACTTTGTAGAATGCACATCTTTTACTAGCTCCCTTGATTTCACGTCCTCTTTGGCGAAAATCGCATATTCCATGTCCAATTTTGAAAACAACTCTCTAGGAATTTTATATGGGCCAATAGAAATCGATAGACAGAGCATGAGCAGATTCTTCATTGGCGAGCAACTTGGAAGGAGGAGTGACACCGTTTTCCGTGGTTGGACAACAACTTTCGGGTCCATTGCATGTGGAAGTCAAGACTTAAAGAGGCCCCACATTGCCTCGACCTCGCCCCCGCCCCAAAAAAAAAAAGTGAACTCATGCAATTTTTTATTTTTTTTAATGATCCAGGATCCACCTGTCGTAATCGAGCTTCGCCCTTACCGATAGTAACTATACCTTGAGGGAGGCTGGCCTCACAACCACCAGCAATGGCCCCCCTTAAGTCCGCGGAACCGGTTAGGAGAGGTTCGAACCCCCGTTTGTGGCTTACGCCTGCGACAAAGGGTGCGATTCTCACCAACACGCCATGCGCGTGGTGAGTTACTCATGCATTTAAGTACCTACACTCGATAAAATTAATTCGATTTTCAATACATTGATTAATCGCGTCGAGTGTGAAATCGGCGTATCGAAATTTCAAATTCTCTTATATAATTACTTAACGAACGAACGAAATCCTCGGAGTCGTGCACGATTAACATCGCCACATCGTAATCATCTCTTCGTTTCCATCTCCTAAGAACATTCTTTCACCAAACAATGATAAACATCTGCAAAAAGGAAAAAAGGGTGACAAACATGGTGCCTCATCTTCAAGAGCGTCCGAATGTTTTTGAGTTGCTCGTGCTTTGCGGTTTCGCAATTTCAAATGACAATCTACACTTTTGGAAGGTGTGTGTGTGAATTCATAAACAAGACCTTTCGACCAGAATATATATATATAAACAAGACCAAATATCCGGTCTCTCTTTATAATACCGGTTACGTCATAAATCTGGCGTGTATATTGCTCGCAAACATTCGAGAAAATTGCCAAAAAAAAGTCGCAAATCTATTGCACTTTTGCCAATTCAGTTCTAAACTATTTAATTTTGCCAATTGAATCCTAAACATTTTCACGTTTTGCTAATTGAGTACATCCGGTCAATTTTGACCGGAAATCACTCACGTGGATGCAGGCCTTTTTATGTGGTACCGCCGGTGCTGACGTGTGAAATTTTGGCCGGAAATCGCTCATGTTGGATGCAGGCCATCATATGCCGAGCCCTCGTGGCCAGTAAAGAAAAAAGTGAGAAAAAAAAGACAAGAAAAGAAAAAAGGAAAAAATTAATAAAAAAAATCAAAAAATTATTAAATATTATGAAAAATAGTCTATGTCAGTGCTGGCAGTACCACATAGGATAGTCAACGTCCTTGTGAGCGATTTTCGGCCAACATTGACAAAGCATGAAAAATTTTAGCCTTCAATTGGCAAAATTAAAAACTTTACAATTGAATTGGCAAAAGTGTAATATGTTTATGATTTTTTAGACAATTTTCCTTGCAAACGTTGGATCCACTTAATAATTTTTCGACTGGGGACAATGATCAGTCAATCTGAACTGAGAAGGAGATCAGAAGGAATTTCAGGGAGCGACAGAAGGCGGGGGTCAACCTCAGAACCAGGAAGGACCGGTCCTCCATCATTAATTGAAGCTACAAGTCCCACCAAATGATTAGGCTCTTGTGAACAAATTCCGTTGGGCTCTCCAGAAATAGTTCAATCAATGATCTTGCCCCCGACCCAAAATAGAAATATGATCTTGCTAGAATTCAACCACCATTTAATCATCGTCGGCCCGCGTCGCCTTCTCGGTACCTACTCCACGTGCAAAGTTTCGAGGGTTCTCAAGATCGTATCGTATTGTATTACCTAAAATGAAGGGGGAAATTTTCAACAAATTGATCTTCCTAGAATTCGACCGGCATTTAATCATCATCCACTCATTGGCCCGCGTCACCGTCCCCGTACCTATCCACATGCAAAGGTCCGAGAGCTCTCGAGATCTCATTGTATCATCTAAAATGAAGGGCGGATTTCAAATAGTGATCGAAAGTAGGACCATCTTCTCAAAAGAGGGTTCGGAGTGAACCTTATTTTAAATTAGACTCTGAAGTGACCGATTTAGTCTTAAATAAGGCTCCGATATTGACTTACCTGGCATGTGAGCAAAGATTTCGTTGGCCGATGAGCTCACGATCTTATTTGATACTGAGTTGGCCACTTCATGACCTTATTTAATACGAGATCTACTCTGGGCCCCGCCTTCGAGACAACAACACCACTTTAGGTCCTTATTTGAAATTTCCCTTGAAATGAATTTCGTACACACTTGGCCATTGGTTAATCAACTGTGGCGAGAGATTTTTGTTATTCTCAATGTTAATGCATTTGAAGCTTCACTATTTTCTTGATTGTTCATTTAACAAGTACCTTTCGAGTACCCCCTCGACAAGCTCCTTTCATCGAAAGATGGGTGAGCATTCGAAAGGTCTGGTCGGGTGGTTCCTTAAAAGCTGACGGATCGGGTAAGACGGGTACAACCACCCACACTTCCCCGGCCCAACCGTGCTTTCGTCTCAGCAGCGCACGCCAACCGTCGCCCAAAATTGATTAATTTCTCGATCCAGCTCTTGTAAGCAACTTAGGGCCTATTTAGTAACACTTCAGATTCTCTTATTCCTATTCTTTTGTTCCTGAGAATAAATAAATAAATAAATAAATAAACAGAAATCTGTTTGAAAACGTAAATTGATTTTTTGTTCCTGGAAACATAAACAAGAAGTAAAAAGAAGTAGCTTCTTTGTTCTCGAGAACAGAATAAAAAATAATATCATTTTAGAAAAACATCCTCAGTTTAACTTAATACTCATCTTTACAATCACAAGTCCACCGCCGGTCATCAACCCCCCTCCCCCGCTGCCGCTGCCACCACCATCTCTAACCACCGCCGCCTCCACTAACATTTTTATAATTAGATAAAAAAAAAATAGGAATATAATCTTTTAAAGTTGTACCAAACGCATTTTTATTCTTTTTCTATGCATGGAATAGAATTTTTTGTGGTTACCAAACGCATTCTTCTACTCAAAAATTGTTCCCGGGAACAGAATCCGAAAAAATCATTTATGGTAAAAAATTATTCCCGAGAACAGAATTGTTGCCAAACGCGTTCTTATTGTACATCGTTATCGAATTCTTTAATGTCCGATATAGGAGAGGCGTTTCACACGACAGGTTATATCGAGCGCAGCGTTAACCTAATATTATTAAGACTCCATTCATTTCGCGAAAAATGTGATGTTTCTGGAAAATACTTTTTAGTAAGACTTAATATTTTTTCGATATTTGGCTGCAACTTGAAAATGAATTGAAAAATATTTTCCATCAGTTGGTATGGAAAATCTGATTTGATTTTCCTCTGTGCACTCCATTTAATTATTTCTTTTAAAAAAAATCAAATTTTTTCATTTTCTTTTATTTTCATTTTCTTTTTTCTTCTTCTTCTGCCGGTTGCCTGCCATAGGCAAGCGACGAGCTCGTCACACACCTATGGTCGATTGCCAGCCAGCGACCAGCCGAAGGAAAAATAAAAAAGTAATTAAAAATATGATTTTTTTAAAAAAATTAAAGATAAAAATAAAAATAATAAAAATAATTATAATGAATGCACGGAGGAGAACGTGCTTGGTTTGGGTGAAAGAAAAAGGAGGAAAAATGATTTCCTCTCTTCAAAAAGAGGAAATTATTTTTCCCTCATTTGAAAGTGTTTTTTTTATTGGTGAAAATTATTTTCTATGGCTAGTTTATTTTTCGTGAACCGAAGCTGGAAAATTCAAAAAATATTTTTAAAAAAGTTATTTTTCGCGAAATGAATAGAGGCTAAATCATTGGTGATATTGCTTCTTTTGGAAAATGTGGACCTTATATCGTCTATACGTGTGATGAGAAGGAATTGCTCCATTTGCATGGTTAATAAGAAATATATATCACCATATAACACGATATAAATATCATGCGGTGCTCGGTTCAATTCGAAAATACTGGCAATCATGTGTTATAGTATCTAAATAATAAATCCCACAATTATCTGAGAGCTTAAGTTTTTAAAATATTTGGCAGTGGTCCCATAAAACCTCTCATGATATTAAGAATCCCGAGTTCGAATATTTTTAGACAGTTTAAGCTTTTAGACTGATCTTGCAACTTCTTGCTTCGAAGTTGATCTAAAAGTGCCGTCGAAATTTGGGTGTCTTAGCACACTTAGTCCAAGTTAGATAAGAGGCAAAGGCTACTAAATTTGGAATGTCTTGATGATCCCCTAGAACGAAGATTGGGCGATTCGGGCTTATAATTCTTTGTACAGAATTAATCTCTCATGTCCTGCAAGCTCCAGGGCTTAGGAAAAATGGAAGTGAAATTAGATTTTGGCCATAATCACAAAATAACTTTTAGGGTATGGTATGGTCGCCCGAACTCGACCCGAAACTTTCGATTTGGTTTGGGCTTTTCTGACAGCCCCAAAGCACTGGGCTTGATATCATGGGCTAAGCAGGACCCGGTCCAAATTAACATTTCATTTCGAGGCCATATTTTACTTTTCTTCTACTGTTGGGATAAGTAAGTAGGCCAATATTTTACACATTAGTCGACCTCTGAGCAGATCATTTCGAAGTTGTTCGGTGTTTCCACACTTTGCGTTTAGACAGTGCAAATAGCTGTGCGAGAACTAAGTTGTAAGGACCGACCAAAAAAGAGAAAAAGAACGACGTCGTAAGTGAGAAATCGCTGCTCCGCTTTGTGAACTAGTTATGTATGTTAATCTTCCTAACTAGTCATCGATAATGGTCTGCCAAATTTTTCGGTCATGCTAGAAGTTGTTAAATCTATCTAACTTTCACGTAATCTGAATGCAGCGCGTCGATGCATGAAAACTGTACATTATATTGGGCCCACCTCACCGTATGAAAATTCATATTTGACAAGCTAGTTTGATAGGGTAAATTAACAATCCAGCTCTCGATAGGGATTTCGCCAAATTTAATAAGTTTGATTGGTCTTTTTTCATCAGCTCAAAGGAGGAACGAAGATTATTCCGATGCTATGTCTAGTACTACTTGAAAAAAAAAATTGATACATCTGTGGTTGTAGATCATCTAGAGGCCCAAGTAGTTCAGCCTATTTAAGTGTTTCGTGTCACGGGAGACCGTGCAATCCTAAGGAAAATTCAAATGAGGAGACAGCAGGAAAACAGGTTCCTTGGAAGACTCGTGGTTTGGCTATTCTAAGTTTCAAGTTCCAACATTCTGAAGGGCTGATTCCCTAAAAAAACATCAACTTTAGTTCTAATGACCATTCTGGCTCGAACCTTTTTTTGTCTCGTAAAAAATCATTAACTTTAACTTGAGTCTCAAATCTGGCCCAAATATTTTTTTTTGGTCACATAAAAAATTACGAACTTTAACTCGAGTCTCAAATATGACCCCATTAATTTGGAACCGTTAGTTGTCTAACGTGTCAATTCCACGTCGTCAATAAATCCACGTAGCTTGCTGGCGTGGATTCAAGGCATTATTCATGTCTTCTTAACACGAAATCTCAAGTTGTTCATCCGTTTCACCTCGGTCACAGCTTGAAGGACTACGATTAAGGATGTGTGGTAATACACAGCTTCGGATTCCAGTGAGACAACGGATCCGCCAAACTCACGACTAGACTCTTTTTTAATTGAATAAGACGTCTACCCCCTCCTTGAATCTTCGAAATAGTAAGCCAAGGTATTTTTCAAAGATATTTTTTTTAGGAAACTATGGCTAAGCGCTGATGATGCTATGGCCACAACAATGTTGAATAGTGACAGAAGTAAAATAAAATAAAGGGAAAATTTCAAAAAATGGCCCAAAGTCTTCTCAATTTCTCAAATAAGGGCCCTAAGTGAACCTTGTTTCAAATAAGGGCCTGAAGTGCTCTCATTTTCTCAAATAAGGGTATGAAGTGAACGTTGTTTCAAATAAGAGCCTGAAGTAGCCATAAAATTTTAAAAAAGGGCCTGATTTCAAGGGCGTTTTCCTCTTTTTCCTTATTTGATTTTTTTCTTTTTTATTAGACTTTTATTTTTTGTGTTTTAAAAATTAAAAAAAGCTACGCACAGGCTGGAGGCTGCCCCTCCCGCCTGTGGCCTCCGGCCCATCGCTGGTGGGGGGTCGGCGGGGGCGGCGAAGACCGGTGGGGCCGCCGGTGCCTCGGCAAGGGCCGGCGACCCCGCCGACTAGAGGTGCGCTCCCCTGGTTAGGGCGGGGGCCGGCGACCCCCTCTCGGTCGTGGGCGAGGGCCGGCGACCCCCTCCCGGCCCTAACCTGGGAGGGGGTCACCGGCCCTCGCCCAGATACAGGAGAGGGCCCGACCCTCTCCCGACTCTGGCCCTCACCTCTGGTCATTTGCGTCGCCGGCCCTCGTCGAGGCGCCGGCGACCCCGCCAGCCTTCGTCGCCGGCCCTTGCTGAGGTGCCGGCGACCCCGCCGGCCTTCGTCGCCCCCGTCGACCCCCCACCAGCAGTGGGCCGGCGGCCATAGGCGGGAGGGGTAACCCTACCGCCTATGTGTGGCTTTTTTATTTTATTTTTATTTTTAAAACACATAAAAAAGGAAAAAAAAAAATAGATAAAAAAATAAACAAAAAATAAAATGGGAAATGACGAAAATTCCCTTTAGGCCAAGCTCTTTTTTGAAACTCTATGGCCACTTCATGCCCTTATTTGAAACATACTATGTTACTTCGGGCCCTTATTTGAAACAATGTTCACTTGGGATCCTTATTTGAGAAAATGAGAGGACTTCGGGCCTCTATTTGGAATTTTTCCTAAAATAAAAGAAAATGCGAAAACTTGGCTTATTGCTTCGAAGCTTTAGGGGAGGGCATGGGTTTATTTCAAAAAAAAGAAGAAGAAGAAGCTCTAGTCATGAGTTTGGTGGATCTCGTCCATGGCGTCTCTCCGTGGGTGATAATACATAGCTTCATATTCTAGTGAGACAGAGGAGACTTGCGGGTGAAATGAAGGAGATGATGAACAGCTTAATCGTCGTCCATCAAGCTATGACCGAGCTGAAGTGAATGAACAACTTCGGGTTTTGTGCTAAGAAGACGATGAATAGTGTCTTAAATCCACTTCAACAAGCCATGTAAATTTATTGATGACGTGGAATTGCCCTATTGGACAACTAATGATTCCAAATTAATATGGACCAGATTTGGGACTCAAGTTAAAGATTGTGATTTTTTATGAGACAAAAAAAAAGTCTGTGGCAGATTTGAAACTCGAGTTAAAGTTAGCGATTTTTTATGAGATAAAAAAAAGTTCAGGCTAGATTTGGAACTCGAGTTAAAGTTGGTGATTTTTTATGAGACAAAAAAAAGTTCAGGCTTGAATCGTCATTAAACCTAAAATTGGTCCTTTTTTAGGAAATTAGGTCCATTCTAAATTCGACTTGGTCTTTTCCTTTTGGCATGTTTTTTTCCCCCTTTGAATGCCTCTATGTGCTTAGAAAATAGGCTAAATGATGGGTCAGAGCACCAATAAGCATCAAAAGAATCAAACAACAGCCCACATATTCCATATCAAAAGTCAATCCTCTTTTTTCTGCCCTTCAAGAAAAAGTCAAAGCCAATTTGTTTGAGCCGGGCCTAGTTTTTTCCTCTCCTTTCTCTCTCTTCTTCACATACTTTCTTCTTCAATCTCCATGAATGGGAGGGTTTGAACTAGATCTCTCCCTCCCCTTCCCATTTTCTTAGGCCACTTTGAATTTCTATTTCATTTTCTTGCTTTCTTCCATTTTGGAAAAAAATTTCTTCCGATTTAGTCTAGATCTAAAAGCTTTTCTCTCTCATTTTTGGGGAGATTTCTACCCGATCTAGTTTAGATTTGGAATTTTGTGTGTATGTTTTCAGGGTTTCGCTCTCCTCGGGTTTTGTTGGTGAATAAGTCCAATTTCGAAGGAGATCATAGGAGTTTCGTGAAGGTTTCGCTCTCACAAGTGTTAAATCTATGCTCGTTCAACCTTTTTACTTTGCTTGGTAATGGTGTTGGGGACACCAAACCTAGGCGTGCACCGTCGAAAGGCAATGTCGTAGCAACAGATGGAGTTCTCGGTGTGTACTCATTACTGAAAACGGATTCAATGATCGGCCGTCCATTATGGTGTGAAGAAGTCATAGAGGTTCTCTTTGAGCGTGTGACTCATAACTTTATTTTGATTATTTCTCTTGTTACTGGAGCTTGTTTGTCTGGGATTTGTTTTGGTTTGCAATTGAACTATGATGTTTCTCTTGTATCCTGAAGAAGATGAAGTGAATGAAATGAAATGTAAAAATCCAAACCCTCTCCATCCTCGCAGGTGGAACTCTGCGACAGCCCCCTCTTCCTCAAGAGTTTTGCCCTATCAATGGTGGTAGTCTCCTTAAACCCTAAATTTCTCATCCTTATCCACAGATGGAGACATATTCCCTGTCCACAGCCCCATCCCTTTCAAAAGCACCCAAAGGCCCCCCACCCCACTGAACTCATTTTCACCTATTGCTCCTTCCTTTATCAGAGCCATTCCATCATAAAATTTCTTGTAGAAACCATCAAATCCAGCATAACTATCATCCCAGCACCTCGTTTGTTCCTTGCTTTCCTCATTTTACAGACCATATCAACCCAGTAACTCCTTTCCTACATATTTCATTTTTACAGACCATACCACATCTACAACCATAATCCCTAAAAATGCTGCAGAAAACAAAAAACCCCCTAAACTATTACAGTAATCTGAAACCTTCTTTTGTTACGAAAAACCACACTACCAATCTCATTCATCAATCTCAAGCTCGTGGAGCCACCCTTCACGTTCTCTTCAAGCCTCCCTCAAACTTTTGGCGCTGGCAGGAGATAGGAATCATCGAGCACTGACAACCCTTTGGCGCTGCTAAGTCATCTTTCTTGAAAGTACCCCAAGCAAGTCTTGCATACCGTTGCTGTTAGCATCATGGAAAAAGATCTGCATAAGGAGCGGAGAATAGCTTTACTATTCAGTAAACTTGGTAACCTACTGAAGGAAGACTATGCAGATGAGGTGTTTGATAAAACGCCTATAGAAAAATAGAACCTGTGCAACCTCACTCTATTGGGGATTCTTTATTCTAACCCTAGTGTTAATATCCAAACCTTCCTAACAACAATGAGGAAAGCATGGAAATCGAGGAAGTCGTTGGCGACCATATTGCATCGGGATTATTTTCATTTACCTTCGGGTCAGAGGCGGTGATGCAGCGGGTACTAGAAGCCAGCCCGTGGTCTTTCTCAAGCAACCTCCTAATTCTCCAATAGCTCAACCATAAAGTCCCCACTCTTCGACACGAATTCTCCCGTTGTGCATTTTGGGTACACGTGATTGGTTTACCCCTCCTTATGATAAACGAGAACTTGCTGCGTAGGGTGGGAACTCATATGGGAGAAGTGGTTGACGTAAAAATGAATGCTAAAGAAGGAAGCCCATGCAAGATGGGAAAGGTTCGGGTCTTATTGGACCTCCCGTGTCCTCTTTTACCGGGAATGGTGGTGAATTACGAGGGTGAGCAGCTCTGGATAGATTTTAAATACGAACGACTCCCCCGTTTTTGCTACTCTTGTGAGAGGATTGGGCACTTCACCACAAACTGCGAACATGTCCCTTACAAAGAAATAGAAATGGAGCCATAGGAGATGGTAATTTTGGCTCATGGTTGAGAGCGGAAGCACGTGAGGCGAGCCCTTTTTGGAAGCTTTTTTTTTGGGGAAAATCTCCCTGAATCTAACCTTGAAGAAACCATCCTTGAGACCCCAACTCTGGAAAAGAAAGCGGAGGAACCTGTCCTTACTAATGTTGAAAGTCAACAACTTCCTAAGCTTATGGATCTAGTTGAAACGAAGGAAGCTTTAAAAAGAAAGGGCAAGGAAATTGTGGATACAGCTGCAACCTCGGTGGGAAAGCGAAATCAGAGGAAATTACTGCTGCTCTCGGACTCCTCATGGTTTGAGACTCGCCAAAAGAACATGACAAACTTTTCAAAGAAGATTAAGAAGAAGTCCGAGATACCAGCTTTGAAAAAGATCAGTCACTGCAATGCACAGATTTCCAAGGAGGCAAACCTAAGGTACCCGGATGAAACTCAACTCCTCGACACTCCCATCTCAATCGAAAATGGCTCAAATGAGTGGGCTTTGGTGGCTAGCTCTAATAAGCCACCGGGGGATATATGAAACTTATTAGTTGGAATTGTCAGGGTTTGGGTGCTCCCTTGACTTTCCAGCAACTTCGAGCCTTAGTGGCTCTAGAGAGGCCCAGTTTGATCTTCTTGATGGAAACAAAGAATAAAGAAGTAGCAGTTGAGAGAGTTAGGCGTAGACTTCATTTTCAAAATTCTGTTATAGTTAATCCCATGGGTTGTGAGGGGGGAGTAGTGGTCATGTGGAACCACGAAGTTACGATTGAGATTGGGGAATGCATGGAAAACTTTATCGATCTGATTTGCAAAGATTTAGAAAGTGGGATAAGAATGAGGATTACCTTCCTGCATGCTTTGACAAACTTCCAAGAGAGGTTGTGCCTTTGGGAAAGACTACATTTTATCTCGACTATCAATTCCATGCCATGGATTTGTGTTGGGGATTTCAACGAGGTATTATTTCATTGGGAAAAGACAGAAAGACGAGAAGAGGAATACTATAGAATGAGAGCGTTTCGCGAGCTACTGGCTGATTGGTCCCTCATGGATGTGGAAAGTAAGGGTTGTGCTTTCACATGGTTAGACAACAGAGAAGGCGAGCCGCTAGTCAAGAAAAGGCTAGATAGAGTTTTATGCAACTCTAAATGGAGGGTCTTATTCCTCAATGCAGAGGCCTATGCTTTACCAACTATTGGCTTCGACCATAGCCCGATCATACTCTCGACTTCCCCAACTTGGAAAAGGAGGAGGAAAGAATTCAAATTTGAAGCCTTTTGGCTCGAGGATCCTGAATGCAGCAAAATTGTCAAAGATGTTTGGGAAGACCAGTAAGACAGCGTGCTCAATTTCGAGGACAAAACTCAGAAAGTAACCTTGGCTTTGACTTCCTGGAGTAGAAGGAAATTTTCAAATGCTTCCAAACAGATTGAGGAGCTAAAAAGGAGACTCACGGAGATCACTAACAGCAATAGCTACAGCAAAAAGACAGCACAAGCCATTACAAAGCATATTGAGATTATGTGGAAACAAGAGAAGATGTACTTGGGAATGAGGGCTAGAATTGATTGGCTGAAATGAGGCGACAAAAACACAAAGTTTTTTCATGCATCTGCGGTCCAAAGGAGGCACAGAAATAGAATCTTAATGTTGAGATTGGATGACCAGAATTGGTGTCACCAGCCTGAGCAACTCAAACAGCACATCGCTGGGTTTTATCAAGAGCTATACAAAACAGTGGGTCAGAGAAACTTCCAACTGATCCTCAACGTGTGTCCTACGGTAGTTGGACACGATATGAATAACTCCTCGATAGCCCCGGTCACCTTAGAGGAGGTCAAAACAGTGGTATTCCAAATGGGGGCAACTAAAGCCCCGGGACTGGACGGACTCAATGGCCAATTCTATCGACACCACTGGGAGTACATTTAGCAGGAAGTATTGCAATTGGTATCCTAGTTTTTTTAGACAGGTCTTCTCGACCCATCCATCAATAGTACTCTCATCACTCTTATCCCCAAGGTCTCAAATCCGGAGTGTATATCTCAATTCAAACCTATCAGCCTTTGCAATTTTAGTTATAAAATCATCACAAAGGTGATGGGCAACATGCTTAAACCTGGCTTCCCAACATCATCACAGTGGAACAAAGTGCATTTGTGGGGGAAAGACAAATTCAAGACAATATCTTCATAATGCATGAGGTAATTCATCAACTGAGAGTCTGGAAAAGGAAGAATAAATTTCAAGCTTTGCTGAAACTAGACATGCAAAAGGCTTATGATCGAGTGGAATGGGACTTCTTGTGTGCATGCATGTCAAAGATGGGCTTTGATGAGAAGTGGGTCTATTTGGTAAGGCAATGTCTCGCGACAGTCTCCTTCAACGTCAAAGTGAATGGGGAACCACTTCCTTACTTCCAGCCAACCCGAGGCATTAGGCAAGGGGATCCTATGTCCCCATACCTATTCATTATCGTATCAAATGTGCTCTCTTTCTTGATGAAACAAGCAGTTGAAGACGGAAGCCTTAAAGGGATTAAAATGAACAGGTTTTGCCCCACTCTTTCTCATTTATTATTTGCCGATGATGCTGTATTTTTTTTCTTGATGGAACCGTGAGGGAGTGCCAAAATTTGGGGAATATACTAAATCAGTACTGTTTAGCATCGGGTCAAGCTATAAACCTGAATAAATCAGGTATTTACTTCAGTAGTGGCTGTCCTGAAGCTCTAAAATGTAACATGGCTAGCGAGCTTAGAGTTCCAGTTATAGAGAAAACATGAAAGTATTTGGGCATTCCATCAGATTGAGGAAGATCAAAAAAGGACATGTTTGCATGGATTCTGGCGAGAGTAGATAGGAAATTGGAAGGTTGGAAAGAAAAACTTTTGTCAAAAGCCGGCAAGAAGATCCTCATCAAACAGTCGTTTAGGCCTTACCACAAAATGCAATGTCCATTTTCAAGATCCCCGTTTCAATTTGTAAAGCAATAGAAAGAAGAATTGCTTCGTTCTAGTGGAAACAAAACGCTTCTAAAGCTGGTATTCACTAGAAAAGATGGGAGATACTGAAAACTAGGAAAGATAGAGGAGGATTGGGATTCAACGACCTTATTTCCTTTAACTAGGCCATGTTAGGCAAACAAGCCTGGAGATTAGCACAGTCACCTTCAGCCCTCTAGAGTTAGGTATTACGAGGAATCTATTATCCTGGAGGTGACTTTTGGAAGGCTAGGAAAGGCTCAAGGCCCTCATGGGGTTTGGCAAAGCTTACTCATCGGAAGAGATGTTGTAAGCCAGAATGTTAAATGGGTGGTTGGAGACGGGGAAAACATCAGAATCCGCGAAGACAAATGGCTGTCAGTCAGCTTGACAGGTGCTCAAGCCCACTGAGACGAACCATTGCGGGTGGCCAATCTTATAGATAATGAAACAAGAGAGTGGAATATACAGAAATTGAATATGTTCTTTGAAGATAACATTGCGCAGGAAATCTCATCCATTCCTTTGCACATCCACTCAATAAAAGACAGAATGGTATGGACAGCAAACATGAATGGAACATACACGGTGAAGAGTGGGTACAATTCGATCCCTCCCCCAATAGCGAACCAGAATACAGAACAAACAACATCATCCTATCAGCCTCCTCGAGCCCTATGGTCCATTATATGGAAACTAAAAATCAGCCCCAAAATTCAATTTTTCTTGTGGAATGTGTGCCAAAATGCACTCTCTACCACGGAAAACCTCTACAAGAGAAAAATACTACCTAATCCGATATGTACTCTGTGTCGCAGCGCCCGGAAATCGACTGAACATCTCTTCACATAGTGCCAGTGGACTAAAACTAAATGGGAAGACCCGAGAGTTAGTATCGATACATCACCATGGAAAATCTCGAGAATTGAAAAGTGGATTTTAGAGGTTCTCACCGATAGCTCATGGATTTCGCAGAGAGAGAAGTTCGCAAGCCTACTTTGGAAAATTTGGAAGTCCCGCAACTCTGTCATCTTTCACGGTAGCGAGACCTCCCATCTGTCAACCATCACCAATGCACTAACTATGCATAAGGATGAAATTTGTAGCCAAAGGGAAGTATCAAAAGGGGGAAAGAGCAAAACTTTTGGAGTTGGGAAGTGGATACCTTTGGATCACGCTCAAAGGAAGTTCAACATCGACGCCTCGTGGGTGGACAGGAAATCCGCAGCTTCGGTGGCAGGCATATGCAGAGACGGCAACGGCATCCTGGTTGATGGCTTCGCTATGTTGATCCGAACAGATTCAGCGACCTTGGCAGAAACCCTAGCTGTGCGCGAGGGTCTGAGACGTCTGTTGGAAGAATCGAAATCTCTGAACGAAGCGAAAAAGGAGATATCTAGTCAACCTGTACTTGCGAAAGATCTAGCACCGTGTGTACTTACTTCCGACTCTCTCTCCACTGTGGAAGGTCTTTACAACGTGGACCGAAGCCCATGGCCCATTAGAAACGTTTTGGAAGATTGCAGAAAATTGCTGGCCCAATTAAAAGATGTCTCGGTCACTTATGCCCCATGCGAAGCGAATCGTTGTGCAGACTGGATTGCAAAGGCGCATAGACTTGGTTATCTCCCCCCCTAATTGGCTTTCTAAGCCCCCAACCCCTTTGGGATTTGTTACGTGTTGATGCTAGTTGTGTTTATTTAACCGAAACTTGAAAGTTAATGAAAGTACTTTTCTTTTGACCCAAAAAAATTTGAAATGAAATGTTATTTTGATAAATCGGAAGAATACAAAATAGAAGGACAAAACCAAGTGTCGGCAACTCTAGGTCAAATTTCTAGGGGGGGGGGGGTGGAGAGGAGGAAGCGGGGCCCCCGTAATTAGTGGATGGGGGTTGATTGATGGGCCATAATGTGGGTCCGGAAGGCTCGAGTGGTTGGTCCGAACCGGCCCGACTCATTATTAAAAAGACAACCAGCTTTTTCTCCCCCTCCTTTTTGAACTCCATTCAAATTCCCCAAAAAAAACAAAAACAAAAAATCAAAGCTTTTCCCCACATTGGCCTCGAAGGCAAAACTGAGATCTGCTTCACTTTTCATTTTAATGTCCTTTCTTTGTTTTGCTCGTTCACGTCCTTTTCCCATGTCAAACCAATCTTCTAATGTCCTTTCTCTAATCACGTGCAAGTGCAACTCCCTCTTGCCCTTTTCGCTTTTCTAGTTCGTATTAATAACTTTAGCTTGTGGGGCTAATCATCAGATTAGTAGTTAGGCATGTTGCAAGCTTAGCCGTGAAGTTTTATTGAGGAGCGGACCAAGTCCTCAGCCGCGCCCACCGCCTCAATTAGACCCTCCTGTGAAAGTTTTGATCACCATCATGGAAAATTAAGATCGCTTGCCTAATCATCGTAAACGAAACGCATTGCTCGTGATGAAATCAAAAACGAGCACGTTGCAATAGTTTGTAAAAAAAAAAAAGGTCGATGTATTGTTATGTTTTTTGTTTATCAATTTACTACATGACAAGTTATGGCGACAATACTATCTTTCTACGAACTTAAAATGAAACAGTAGTTTTAATTCGTTGCTTTTTCTAGCGAAAATCAAATTCGAGCTTCAAAAAGATCACGAAAAATTATGTACGGATTTACATGTTGAGATTTATGCCTTACGAAAGTTTCAAATACTTAAAAGTAAAAATAAAATCCGAATAGTGCAATGGTAAATTTAAGGAAAAATCACACAAATGATTAAATGAACTTTGATCTGATGTGTAATGTCGATCCTGAATTTTTAATTAGTTCGGTGTGATCCCTTAACTTTAGCCAATGCGCAATATCGTCCCTGAACTTGTAATTTGCTTAAAGTGGTCAGCTTTTTGTGCATGGTTAATTTAGTCCCATATACTATACAAAACTGTTCAGTATTGCCATTGAATTTGAATTAATAGAAGGGTAATATTGGATGTTTCCATTTCTCTAGAGACTAGATTGAATATTAACTTAAAAATTTAGGAACCATATTGAACATGTATCAAAAGCTTAGAAATAAATGGCTTGCGAAAAGGCGGCTAAGTGCGTGAGGAGACTATGGTGAGTCTGACCCCCCACGAAAGCCAGGCATATGTACGTCGTCATCATTTGCACTGTTCTGCTCACCAAACCCTTCCCCCCCCACATCAAACATAAATTCTCAACCTCCCCCCCCCCGGGCGGCCAATTCATTCCTTCCTTTCATTATCATTCGCCCGCCTCGTTCAAATGCGTCGTCGGGGTAAAAGTTTTGTCGCTGCCAGTGCCACGACTCCGAAAATTACTCGAAGCATGAGATACCTCCTCCGCATTCGGACTAAAACATCCCATCCCATCCCCTCTCGTCCGATTGAGTCATTTGGTTATGCTCGTTCCGAAGCAACAAACCCCCGTGATTTATGAGAAAAATAAACTAGACATCTCGGATAGAAACCCTAATTTTGCTTCTTTTTTATTCAAACTTGGGAGCCGGATTAAAGAATTAATGGGACTTGGGAGCAGCAGGTTAAGTGGAGCGGAGCTCACCAGACTCACCACCATACTTGACTCTGCACTCACCAAGTCCTCACACTGATTTACTAAATTCCCTGTGGCATGTGAAGTAATCAAATTACTTACCAAGTTCAAAATCTGAATCTTTCCACTTTATTGCAGATCCATCTCATGTTGATAGAACTTTGCTTCTTAGTCACGCGCAAAGCCTTAATTGTTTTTCTTTTTTTTCCGAGCGCTCTAATCTCGACCGTAGTAAAACTAGTGTTGGGGCGTATCGAAAGGTCTGGAGTAGATTAGATTACCACAATTACAAGGGCGTCGTCCACGTCGCGATTAGAGGATTATCGGCGATAATTAGATCACTTTGGGACTTTATTTGAAATTTTCTCGTTTTTTTTTTTTCCTTGTTTTAAAGAGTGCAAATGGCATCAAAATCAGAGAGATGTAAGGGGGACACGTGGACAGAGATGGGGACCTCGATTTCAGCGAATATAGCTGCCAGGCCGCGTGCCCTCGAATAAACGAAGAAGACCAGAAGAAATGGGGGGGGGGGGGAAATCGCAAATGTTAAAAGTCAATAATAATAATAATAATAATAAAAATAAAGGACTCGTCGCGCCCGTTTCCGATGGCGGGTTCCACGACCTTTCTGCTCCTCCCTCCCTCCCTCTCTGCAACTTTCTCTCTCTATCTCTTGTTTCTCTCTCCTCAGAAGCGGAAAGAGAAGATAACATATCTTTCTTTGTAGTTTCCTATCGGGGTTCCCCTTGCCGCGTCCGAGAGGAGGCAATAAGAAAAGAGAAGGGAGGATCGATGGAAGCCGAGAAAGGAACGAAGCGAAGCTTCGCCGCGGATCTCCTTGGGCTTTCTTTATTTAATTTAATTGTCGAGGCTCTCTTAGATCGCTAGACGACAGCGCGCGGGGTCGTCCGGCGGGAGCATCAGGGAGCTTCAGCTTCCCATTCGTCTCGGGCTCCTCCGCCGTTTCGGTGTGGCATTGTTCAATTCCGAGTTCGACCGCGATCTCTCTGTCTCTCTCTCTCGCTCTCTCTGCATGGACGGTCAGCATTCGATCTTCGCGGCTTCAACGGTCAGATTCCGAGTCTCCGACGAGTCTCTCTGGATTCTCTCTCTATCCCCTCTCTCTCTCTCTCTCTCTCTCTCTCTCTCTCTCTCTCATGTCCGTAGAGTTTCCTACTTCTGTCAAATGGACATTAACTGCTGATGTTGCGTCGCTAGTCGGAGAAAACAAAATTTATATGTGTAGATGTCCGCACGAGTGTAAATGCGTCCGTACTTGCAGTGAGGAGAGGCTCTGCTTCTCTCTCCCTCTCTCTCTCTCTCTTTCTCTCTCGCTAGGGGGTTTTTTTTTTTGTTGATTCGGGCATTCGCTCACTGCGCCATTGCATCGGCTTCCCCTCCGATGCGATTCGCTATGCTTTCCCTGATTTTTCGATTATCTTTCTGGTGCGCGCAGGGACGGACACTATGAGCGGAGGAGAAGCGGGAATCGCTGTGGAGGGTAGCGGATTAGGGTTCGTGAGGTGGTTATGGGGTGTGGAGGGTCCAAGATCGACGATCTTCCAGTGGTGACGCTGTGCAGGGAGCGGAAGGAGCTCATCAGGGCGGCGGCGTACCAACGGTACGCTCTCGCGGAGGCTCACCTCTCGTACTTCCACTCGCTGGCCACCGTCGGGGAGGCTCTGCGGAAATTTGTGGAGGAAGAGGTCGTCATTGGGACCAGTAATTCGGGTTCTTCTCCTGGCTCTCCGGTGCTCACATTGCCTTCCGAAGAGAGGAAACGTGCGAAACCTTCAGACAAGGCCAAAAGCTCATCCTCTTCTGCTTCAATTTCTCATTCAGGTTTGCGTAATTTGCCCGAGGAAGGTGATTCTCACCTGCATTTGTCGTCTGGTTCGGATTCTGATTCTGAAGTGAGCACCACTTCCGGGCACATTCACATACACGAGAGCCCCGAGGGACAAGAGGAAGTCGGCCCTGATCCTGGCGCTTCCTCTACATATCCTTATGGTTTTAGTTACCCATACCCATATCCACAGCCCACCCAGTACCCATATCCACAGCCCGGTCAGTACCCATATCCGTACCCTACTCCTTACGGTTATCAGCCAGGTGAAGGGGACGACTGGAATATGAGAGCAGAGCAGAGTGATTCGCAGACTCGTGTCTATTACATGAAAAAGGCGCCCACTCCTATGAAATCAGTGGTTTTCGAAGAGCCGGAGAGGTACTCTATGAGGGAGAATGCACAATGGCCGGATTCCGGGTATGGGTCCAGCTACGGGAGTGGTGGCTTTTATGGTTATCCATCTATGGGAGCGCCGGATAATGCTTATGGCACTGAAAAAGAGAAGCCGCAGCAGCCACCTCCTGCTCCTCCATCTCCTCCCGGTGCGTCTACTTGGGATTATCTGAATGTTTTTGAGACTTATGATAATGGCTATGCGTCTTATTATCCGAAGGGCAATTATGGGTATGGATCGACAACAAGCAGCCCAGATTCGAAGGAGGTGAGGGAGAGGGAGGGGATTCCGGATTTGGAAGATGAAACTGAGGCTGAGATGGTGAAGGGCATTTACAAGGGGAGGAAGAAATTCGGTGAGGAAGCAAATCGAACTAGGAATTTTGGCGAAGGTACTTCAAGAGCAGTGCCATCACAAAAGAGGGAGGAAATTTCCAGAGAGATTCCATTTCAAAGGGGTGAGGAGAGTAGGAAAGCAATACCTTCCCCTGATCACAAAAGCCCGGGGTTCATCACGAAAAACAAGGCTAAAAGTAGTAGTTCTGATACTATTGTGTCCCAAAGCTCTCCGGACGATCATTCTAGGAAGAAGGGAGTCAGTTTTGAAGTGGAGGAGACGACCACACAGGAAGTCGATTCTTCCAACCAGAGTAGCTTAACCACTCTGTCAGCCCATGGTACGAGGGACCTTCATGATGTTGTAAGAGAGATCAAGGATGAATTTGAGTCTGCCTCTCGCTACGGGAAGGAGGTGGCTGCATTGCTTCAGGTGGGAAGGTTGCCTTATGAGCCTAAAGGAACCCTACTCAAAGGTAGAATTTCTTATCCTTTTTACAATTCGTGGAAAGCTGTGATATCGTTTAGCAGTTTTCTCTGGTAGATGCAGTTTTATGTGGCTTTACTGGTACTCTGTCCACTTACTGCTTGATCGAAACTTATGCTTGTGTTCGACAGTGATCTTTTCGAGAATTATGTATCTGGTGGCACCTTCCATGCTATCTTCACACTCTCCATCAAAGCAATCAGCACGAGTAAGTTCAAGGAGAATGAAAATGGCACGAGCATACATTGGGGATGATGCCAAGGACTTGAACTCAGGGAACATTTCGTTAACGCTCGATAAACTTTATGCATGGGAGAAAAAACTATATAAAGAAGTTAAGGTATGGATATCATTCACAATGGACTCTCTCTCATCTGGTTTCTCTCCTCTTATGAGAAATCATAAGTAAGTTTGCTGCATGTTTCATAGACATGCCACAAAAAGCTTTTCATGAGAAGATGGTGTGCAATTCAAGTGATCCATGACCCTATGAATCTATTTGTTTATACCATAGAAAGCTGCATAGCCAATATGCACCCGTTAATGATGACATTTATATCATTGTAAACATGAACTTTGAATACCAAGGAAAGTCCTGATTCTTTTTTTGTTTACTGTAGGCATTCTACTGACCCATTGTTTGATGTGGAAGGCTTTATATGAGCTCCTCGAATATTACTATCAAAACAGTTTTAATCATTGGAGATTTCACAGCCCCTCATCTCGTTTTTTCTTCTGGTTTAATGTTACCTTGCCTGGGAAATAAAATGTCAAATTGGGATTGATATGGTGTCACTGTGCTTCGTCACCTTACAACTTCCTTGGTTTCTCTAGAATTTTTATGACATGGGCCTTCTTGAATTAGGATGAAGAAAAGCTACGGGTTGTTTATCAAGAGAAGTGCAAGAAACTAAAAATTCTTGATGACCGTGGAGCCGAATCTAGTAAGATAGATGCTACTCAGGCTTCAATAAGAAAGCTGCATACCAGAATTGATGTTTGCATCAGAACGGTAGATGCAATATCAAGCAGGATACACAAGTTGAGGGACAAAGAGTTGCAGCCCCAATTGACTGAATTGATTCGTGGGTATGTCTTCTCTTAATTTATGTGGGTTTTAATTGGAAACCCCAAATACCATAATTTGCTTAGTGTCTTTTAAAGGATTTGAAATAGCAATTCTTTTTTGTTGTGGTTCCTTTTATTTATGGTGGATGGCAGTTCTTGGCATGCAATTGCCTCATCACTTCCTATTTCATCTTCAGCATTGTGGGATTCTTTCAGTTTTTTCTGTTATGGGGATGATTATAGGTTAAAACTAGCTTGGAACCAGAATGTACGGATATCTTGCTTGTTCTTTAACAGACTAAAGCCAATTAGAGTGTTCTCTCAGCTATGGGATGGTATGTCCTGGACTTAATTAGCAGTCCTGGAATTTTCTATTAAATTGATAAAGCCTTTTGATGATGGTCAGTCTGCTCCTTACCAGCTCAAATGTATTTGGTCATTTCTGCATTTGTTTGTCCAAGATTGAATGGTGTCCACAGGCTGTGTGATTTTAATATATGTTTCTTGTTCGAGGGAATCATTTCATTGAAACGTTTTTTCAAGAATTCTGATGACTCATCTTTGTCTAGTGGTTAGTTTTTTTTTTTTTGGTCGAGTTTTACTCTGTGATATAGTTGGCGTAACTTTTTAAACTTACACCTTTATTTGTACACCATTGTGCATTCCACCTTCAACTCTGTTTGATGACAAATCTCAGAATAGAAAACTTGCTGTCTGATAGCTGAAGCTCAAGAAATGCTCCAAGGCCTGCTTGCTTTTATTTGTCTTCCTTAGGCATGAATGCCAAAAAAAGAACATAAAAAAAAAAAAAAATGAACTTCTGAATGACTTGTACTACACTGGTAGAAAAAAGACTTCACAGCACTTTCTATGTACGATTAATAGAAGACATACCTTTTTCAGATTAATTAGGATGTGGAGGTCCATGCTGAAATGCCACCAAAAACAGTTCCAATCTATAATGGAAAGCAAAGTTCGTGTTCTCAAGGCTAACACCGGTTCCCGCGGAGAGTCCAGTTTGAGAGCCACTGTGGAACTTGAGATAGAGCTTCTAAATTGGTGCAGGTGCTTTAACCAGTGGGTAAATGCTCAGAAATCATATGTTGAATCTTTGAACGGGTGGCTTCTGAGGTGCATTGACAGTAAACCTGAAGTAACTGCAGATGGAGTTGCCCCTTTCTCGCCGAGCAGAATGGGCGCTCCGGCAGTTTTTGTTATTTGCAATGATTGGTTCCAATCGATGGAAAGAATTTCACAAAAGAGGGTAAACCATGCGATGCATGATTTTGCTTCAAGAATCCACGAGTTATGGGAAAGACAGGATGAGGAACAACGCCAAAGGACCAGAGCAGAACTAATTTCTAAGGATTTTGAGAAGCAGCTTAGAATCTTACGCATGGAGAGAGGGAAGCTAGAGCAAGATCAGGATACATTCTCTGAAAAAACTGCGGTGTCTAAGTTTCCATCTGAAAGCGGTGTTTCACATTTGGATGATCTAAAGGTTGACTTGGATTCAATGAGAAAGAGATTGGAAGAAGAGAGAGCTAGGCATAAAGCGACGATGAACTCAGTTAATGATGCAGCTTCGAATAGCCTGCAAGCTGGTCTAGTCCCAATTTTTGAAACATTGGGGCATTTCACTTCAGAGGTTTTGAAAGGCTATGAACAGGTCAGGCTTTCATAGCTTGTTTAAGATTTCATGTTTCACTCAGTTAGCATTATTTTCCTCTGGAACAAGAAATTCTGCCTGTACAGTTATCACTGTGTGGTTGCCTTGACCATAATTACGCGACCGGAGGGGAAACAGGTTAAGATTAGTTAAGGTTAAAGAGGATAGGCAGGATAGAAGTGATATACAGGCACTAGCGACAGTGTCTAGAAGGAACCTTGTGTTAGATATGATCTCTCTAGCTCCTGATTCTCCTAGACGTCCTATTAGTCTATTAGTTAGGTAGCAGGGGAACTCTGTACAGTAATTCATTCTTTTGTTGATTCATTGTTGGTGCCGTGGGGATGTATTTAGTAGTCTAGGATTGGACTTCAGCATATGGACGGGAAATCTTTGCTGGACATGTGTGTGGAAATGCTCAATTTTGATCAATGTAATTTTATTATTGTCAAAACATTCCCCACGACTAGCTCCCAGTTTCTCTGACTCGCCCGAGGCTTTTCTCTTGGTTTTGAGTTCAGTTACATATATCATTCGACGGCATTTTTTTTTTTTTCGATACTGCAACATTGATGTAGAAAATTTCAGTCGCAGGGGAACGGAATTCATCATTCATAGTTCTGCATCCTTGTATGTCGATTAACGATTTGAGCTGCTCTCAATACTCAATAACTCCATTCTACTGTCATTTGATCTCTTATACTGTCAATGAATCATGTGGATTACCGGTAGATTTGATTATTACTCAGCTGACTGCAATCCGAAAGATACAGATAGAGCAAAAAAAGAGAGAGGAAGTGATTATATATGGTTTACCTTTAGATTATAGCATGATATTGGGGCCTTTAGTGAAGCCAACTGAGGTATCACAAATGTTTTAGCTTCAATCCCTAGAACTACTTTGATGCCACGTGTCAAACGCCGGAGTTCTTCATTTTTTTTTTTGTGACGAATGATACTTCAGAAGCCATCAATGATTCTTCAGCTTCATAGAAATCAAACTACATCTCCACGTTCATAGGAAGACTCTTAATTTGAGTCTCGGGATCATACTTTCGGGCACTGCATTTGAATGGAGGCACCTGGAAATGATGCTTGAGCAAGCGCAAAACTCCATCGAAGCTCAATGCTTGAGCGTCTTTCTAGATTGACACATCTGTAGCAGCAGTGGCGGAAACAGACAGGGTCTGGGGGCAATGAAAATTTGCCGAACAATATGACTCCGCAAGAGCGACGACAGTGGCCTCCTCGGAGAGTGTCCGAGCAAAAGCCGCTGCACAAGAGCGATAGAGATGGTGATACCGTTATTGGTAGGGGCTGAGTTGCACATTGAATAGAGATGTATCGAGTTTCATTGGAGGGATTACATTGCAAAGTTTGGGGGTTCCCCGACTGAGTAAGTACCACTGAACTGTTTGTCTGAATTTCTCTAGTTTCAAGAGTTAAAATACCCAGAAGCCGCGATTCCTACCTAACCGAGCAACTAAGAAGTAGACCACTCCTGAAAGGGCATTTTCCAGGGAGTAGTAGTGCAAGTAGTTAGCACTGTTCACAGCCGCTCCTAATCACCATGGATTCAGATCCTTGATAGAGTTATACTTTGTAGCGGACACATAGTGTAATCGATAGAGATACATAGTTAGCATATTCTTAACATGATGTTCCAGGTCAGGTATATAACATGGAAGTAGGCATGTTTCTTTCATGAATTCGTGTGTCGAAAACTTTAAGAACCGCCAGGGCGACCCTTCCTAGTAATACCTCTTCCAGCTAAGTGATAATCGAACTTTAGAAACTCACTGATGACAATGGTTAGATAGAAATGATAAATTCAGTTCATTACGGTATAGGTAAACCATGTCCCTAAGTAGAGAGCTGCATATTGGAGTTAATTACCAATTGGTAATATCTAAACAACAAAGTGATGATCCCTTTCTGATCGCAAACATTAGGCTTTCCATTGCAGAGACTTTTAACACTGAACTTTTCTTTCCTTTCCTTTCCTCTCCTCTCATGAACATAGTAAACAATAAGAGGAACATATGTAATGAACAAGTAAAGATATGTGAAGCCATTAGTCAAGTGGAGTTTTCCCACTAGCAAACATCCCGACGAGGACGCAGCGGTGTGCTTTCAATCGACCAAATAGTTCTCGATTCGTATCATACCACCGCCAATCCTTTGATTTTGGGTCTTCTATCGGTTGGCTCGGCGGACATTGCCTTCCTCTTGGCAACATTATTGGTACTGGTGCTGCACTTATTGGTGTTGTCATCTTTGTGGTTGCTCTTCTTGATCTTCTCATCTTCGCTATCATCTATGCTGTCGCCTTCGATGTCTTCACAGGGGTTATTGAGAGACTTCAAAATGTATGGCTGAAGCTTCTCTAGATCTGATAGCCGGACTGGTTTCAACAAGAACTCATCGGCTCCTCCTTCCAAGCACCTGTGATTAACATGATTTCTAACATAATTCCAAAGTATTACTAAAGAAGCATTCCCTTCAATTGACCTAACGTCAAAAGAGGTATAAAGCCGTGCGACTTTTGCTTTTCACGGCACAAAGCAACTCACATGTTGATTCTTGAAGGCACGTTCTCCGATGACATGACCACAACCGGCACATCTTTCCAGTAAGATCCCTGAGGAAGTACCTGAGATTTTCAGCTACAAGTCTAGTCATGAATTCTAATTTTTATGCTTATTTTGTTGGGGTCCCCTCTTTGTGATTCATCATCCCTACTTGGTCAATCAATCAGTTGCAACCGTGGAGGAAATGCTATTGCCAAGTTCATATTTCCTTCTCAAATTCGAACAACTGATCAAGCAAGAGAGACACAGAGAGAGAGAGAGAGAGAGAGAGAGAGAGAGAGAGAGGGAATGAAGACATGTGATCAAGTGGTTTGACCTTGACTCGTCTAAGCAAATCATAGCCGCTGATCCCGGGCATACAGTAGTCTGTCATGATCAAGTTGACTTTTGTCCCCTGCGCATTATAGATCAAAATCATGAACCATGATCATGATCATGCTTCCACGTATCAAAATGTAAACAAAGCAAAGCAACAAAAACTTCTGGATAACATGTGCATGTGATGAATACTTTAATCGATGTAACGAGAGAAATTTAGGTATATGTTTTCCCATAGTGCTACATGTAAAGAGAAAGAAGAGTCTATTAAGAGAAAATAATAAAATAGCCTAAAGTCCACACATGTAGGCACGAGTAATTTTTCTTTTGCCTAGGTAAATAACGCATCACGAGCCTGGTCCCTATGCTACCGACTGTAATATTTGGTGAGAATCGCATGTGAATTATGAAATAACAATGTATGCATGCAATAATGTGTTTAAGGTATAGGCCCCTTGTTATTAGTAGTTTGTTGTGTTAGGAACAATTTCCTCCTTCAATTCTATGATCTGAACTTGGGTACATTGGACAATTGATCAGGTGGTGCATACGAGAAGTCTCGGGATTGCGTGCCAAAACAATTCTCGTAATGCAAATTCTTTACTTTTAATGTATTCTTATGGAGTTGTTACTTTTAACCGAGGGCAAATACGCCTTTTTGTAAGAAAAATCATGCTGATAGAAACTTTTTGGGCACGCATACGACTAAACCAAGTAAAAAGAAGTTTCGATCTTATTAGCATTGTCAATAACCATTGTTCTACATAATCCACTTGCTGGCGAGATTTTCGCCTATTGAGGAAATACGATCAAACCCATTCTAATAGATTAAGTCAGTATCTGACGACGGACGGTGTGACTTATACAAGAAACTCGCCGGACGAAGACCCGGAAAAACGACATGGCCTAAGGAGTTGAGGTCAGGTGTGTTCTTTTCACTGCATGGAGAGAGGGAGAGAGAGAGAGAGTCTTTGGATTCAATTAGTCTCACCTCTTGTAGTGATGGCTGCAACAGAGAAGATGAAGCAGAAGCAACAGCACTGGAATTATCTAACCCATCCTGGCCATGTAAATTGCTGTGATCATCGAGCAAGCCCAGAAACCTCAGCGCCTTGTCCCCAGAATCCACACATGTCACTGCCATTTGCAAACACACAGCCATAAATATTTTTAAGGATCTGAAAGAACTCTCCAAAACAAAAGGTGAAAAAGAAATGCCACAAGTTGTGGAAACTAAGGAAATTCGATGTCCTAAGTTGTTGATGATCACCTTCGTAGGACGAGTCCTTGAGGAGCCTCTCCAAGAGCTTCCTGTCCACGTGGCTGTCGTCCACCGCTAGCACGTGGAAATGCTGCCCTCCTCCTCCTCCTCCTCCTCCATGTAGCTGCTGTTGCTGTTGGGTGTCTTCAACATCTGACGTAAGCTCCATAGACATGCCTTACAGATGAGTTAAATCGCAAAGCAAAAGAAGAGGAGGTCGAAACTCCAAGGAGGGTCTGTTAGAATTTGCAGTTCTTGCTGTTCAGGACCATTCCTGTAACCATGTCTAGATATTGCTGCGACTGACTCCTTTTTATATGGTCTCTGAGATAGAGAGAGAGAGAGAAAGAGAAGGTGGCGGTGGCGGTGGCGGTGGTGATGGTGGTCGTGTGTGCGGTTGTTCCGTAGGTTCGATACATGAAGTGGTTGAGAAGCAACTGTTTGTTGCGGGAGAGATGGCCTGTGCTTTTCTTTATTGCTTGTGATCTCCCTCGCTAGATTCTCTCCCTCTTTAAGTCCCCCTTTTGGTACAACCACTTGTAATCTCTCCCTCTCTCTCTCTCATTGGATTGGATTTTGTTTGATTGCCAAGGAAAATCCCAAGATCTTTTTTCCCACTTTTGTCATAATTGTTAAGTGGCCGGGTTGGTTTTTTCTAAGAAAAAAATGGTTTTTGAAATTTCAAGAGTAGATTCGGACATAAGAGAAGACTTTGAAAACTTAAGACAATGTCCTCAACTCACTAACCCTAATTTCTTGGTCCGCTATTGTGAAGGGATATATCGCACACCGAATCAGAATGATCACACAGAAATCAAAGAAAATTGGACGACGCATGAGATTACCCAGGTTCACCCCAGAATAGGGCACTATATTTTCGGTTTACAGCCACTCAACTCGTTACAATGATCAGAAAAACGAGGAAAATATATATGCCCCAAACGGGCCCAAAACCTAAACCTATACGAAACATCTTAATCCCACACCATACGGGTCAGCTTAAATAAAAGCCCAAACCCGTTGAGATTTCGGGGGCGCTGCCCTCGAACCCCCGCCCACTGACCGGACAGCGAGGCACCCCTGTCGGGGGCGCTGCCCCCGAACCCCCGCATTCCGCGCGCAGGGGTCACATGTCGTCGGATAACACTTCAATTTCCCTAAGCTCACGTGGGCATACCCGATATGAGAAACAAGGATCCCCGAAGTATTCGCCAACTCCAACATATTGAACTTCTCATCGTTATTGACACTGCAAAAGTTTGATAAACATGTTTTGTGTACTTGGAAAGTTACTTCAGAAAGCAAACCAGCTGTTCTTGTGTACTAAAAGAAACCATTTTTTATATTTCTCCTGGGAATCTAAGCTGCTGAAGTCAGATTAGTTTTCAGTTTTTGGAGGCTGGGGATGATAATCATGAGGTAATCTCCTCTAACCTGCTCTTGCTTGCTAAACTAGGCTAGGGTAAATTGGTTCCAACTGATGGATACTGTTCAGACGATAATCATGAGGTAATCTCCTCTAACCTGCTCTTGCTTGCTAAACTGGGCTAGGGCAAATTTGGTTCCAACTGATGGATACTGTTCAGAAGCTGCACCTGTTGTGGATTTGGATAGTGGTTTGGGCTATTCCTTCTTCTTCTTTTCCTAAAGAAGTTTTCTCTTTTTCTAGCTCCAACCCCACATGCAAACTCGTTATGATTATTGTGTTTCAACAAGTTCAGAAAAGGTTCGACATGCAATTATGCTTAGTGTTGCACAGCAAAACAAAAGTTTCTGATAGTTACAGAGAACAGAAAAGAAGAATAAAGCTGTAGATTTGTACAAATGGGTTACCTATGCATATGCTTATGTGGGAGAGAACCTTAGAGGGCATCTTGGTTTTCAAAAGTACAAATGGGTTACCTATGCGTGCGATCTTGAGATCAAGATGTTCGTTCGTTGGAGCGTTTAGTAAAGATGAAAATGCACGCGAAATTGGTAAACTCAATAAGACGGGGAAAGTTTAGGGATTTTCCTGACACGTGTTATTGTAGTTGTGCGATGGTATCCCCTAAAATGCACAGGCTTGACAATACAACAAAGGATAGGTTTAAATAGTGGCACCTTGAAGCTTCGTAGGAAACAGATTTCAATTACTGTTCTTGGGGAAATGTACTAAAATAGTCATAAATTTATTGGATTGGTACCGATTCAGTCCTAAACTCTTTAATTGGATCGATTTTAGTCCTTAAACCTTTTCACGTCGGTATCAATTGAGTCAATCCGACCAATGTAGGCCGAAAACAGCTGACGTGAACTGTCCTTGTGTATGAGCTCGTGAAGTGTCTGCGACCATCATTTAAAAGTCGAAATTCCAACTTCACGCTCACTGAAATCTTTTAACCTAATATGTCCACCGAGGCTATGAATATTTGGCTAAACTTCTATATGTTATGTAAAAGCCTGGACTTTCATCTTCTTAATATGTAAGCAAGAAGATAAGAATTCCACTCAATTATCTCTCCTTCATTCAACAAGGTTGAGGGAAAATTTCAAATAAGGTAGGTTACTCATTTAGATATGGTTTAAATGTCATAGCCACCAAACCAAGCGGCTATGAGATTCTTGGTGGCTTATGCAATTATTGGATGGTGACCTATCGGATCTATTGCCCACATATAGACCTTATAATATCTCGTTCCTTGATCATATTCTTCTGGTTACAGTTTAAAAAAGGTGCTCAATAACATTATCACTTATGCCAAAATTAGATGCGCTCACCTTAATGTACGGACAATTCACAGTGCGAAATACATGAAAAACTATGATTTTTCACTCTCTGTTGTTTCTTATAAATGTAATGACCGCATATCTTATTATCGAATTAGGCTATATAATGACCGATCGACTAGAGAGACGACTAGCCAATATCAGATTTGTTTATCGCCTTCGTCTCATGAATTAACTTTCGAGATCTCTTCTGATTAGGTTCCACCTGGCCACTTTACCGAATCTTAATACACGACAAAGACGATCCGAAACGGCTTAGTGAAGACCGTCAATGATATTATCACGTGCGGAAATAAGATGCATTTACATTAATGGACAGACAAATCACGATACGAAATACACAAAAATTTATGATTTTTTTTTTAACTGGGTATTGCTATTTCTAAATGTAATGACTTGGTATCTTGTTATTGAATAAGCCTGTAATCGATTAGTTAGATAGACGACTAACCAATATCATTTTTTTTTTTTATCGCCTTTTCACCTCCTCAATTAACTTTCGATGCTTAATGAAGACCTCATTCAAGAGCCCCCCCTCTACCTTGCCCAAAAAGAAGAAAAGAGAGAGAGAGAGATTGTAGAAAAAAAGAAGCAAATTCAGCCCACCAGTCTTAATTTGCCAAAAGAAACAATCAAAGGCAGAGAAGAGACTAAAACCCTAATTCTGGGTAAAACAACCCTTGCGTGACTCCCGCGTAATTATTAAGACTTTGAGTACTGAAAGGGGGTGGGGACCACCGGACCATCCGACCCGACCACAACATATGCAAATGCGAAGCACATTAGAATCGTCGGTTGTGTATTTGGCACCAAAGTGAATCTCGGTGTGATTTTCGTGAAGGGGACATGAGATAAATAAAGTTTGAGGGATTGGCCTCGGTGGGCCCGCCGAGCAAATAATTTCTAAATCTTTTGTGGGCCCATTCTCTCTTCTTCCCTCCAAAAATCTCCCAAATTATTTTTTGGAATCTTTTCTCGTACAATCGAACGTGGGAGAGCGCTTACAAGATAAAAAAAAAAGAGTACTCGTCGTCTCGACTTGATCTTGCGTGTTGCTCGATAGATCGCATAAAAGAGATAATGACATAAACCATTCCTTAATTTCAGCCTAATATATAATGTGGTCCCTGAACTTTTAGTCTTTGAACT
Source organism: Lenwebbia sp. NSW1173648 (assembly GCA_029784005.1). Classification (NCBI taxonomy): domain Eukaryota; kingdom Viridiplantae; phylum Streptophyta; class Magnoliopsida; order Myrtales; family Myrtaceae; genus Lenwebbia; species Lenwebbia sp. NSW1173648. The sequence goes on along the minus strand of JARCGZ010000009.1, from coordinate 21,932,741 downwards.
TTTAGTACATGTTCAGTTTAGTCCATAAACTTTTAATTTATTTAATAATGTCATTCCATTAATTTAGATCTAGAGACAACATTGAACATTTTCATATAGCCTCATGGACTAAATTGAATATATAACAGAAGTTCAGAGATCATATTGAATAATTTAAACGTTCATGGATCATATTGCACATTGAGTTAGAATTCATTGATCGCATTGAACAAATTAAAAATTTAGAGATCACATTCGAAGACCATGTGTATCGTTTTCTTTGCAAAATCATACGAATCAACACGTAATTTCGCAAAAACAAAACACGATATCTTCGTCGATTACGCGAGGCGATTAACTCAAGTGTATTAACGTAAAGATGGAATGAGTCTACAAACGATCCACTTCTTCGATTTCGGTCTAGACTAAAGTAGAAAGTCTCTCGTCGGCATGGTCAATCTCTTTAAAAATATCCTTTTCTTTTTTTTCTCTTTTTTTTAACTTTTGGTCCACCAGTGTGAGAGAGAGAGGGGAGGGGGGGTCCCACTTACTTTGTCTGCCACGTGTTACGAGCACATGGGGGGAAGATCATGATGGCGCGCGCGCGCAGAGGAACAGGCGGAGAGTGGATCGTGGACGTACATTGGCCGTTTGATTGCATCACGTCCAACACTGGAATGATGCTTCTTTATTTGTGGTTCCTGGGATAGAATAGGAAGGCTCCCGATGTGGCCCCACGAAGATTTTTTTATTATTTTCTCGTTCCTTTAAACAATATGAAAAATGGGAAAATTCCAAATAAGGGTATCAAGTGCCATCATTTTCTCAAATAAGGGTCTGAAATAGACCTTATTTCAAAAAAGGGCATGAAGTGCATATTATTTTAAACAAGGGCCTAAAGTGACTATATTAGTCTAAAAAAAGAGCTGAGTCACTTTAATTAGGGGCATTTTGGTCATTTACTATTTTATTTTATTTTTTCCTTTTTCTATTTTTTAAGAGATTTTGAAAAAAAAAATTAAAGAAACACAGGTGAGAGGCCCGCCTGAATTTTTTCTTTTTTTTGACTTTTTATTTTTTTTATTTAATTTAACAAAAAATTAGATTAAATTTACAGTTTGACAAAAATGCCCTTGATCAGCCAAACAATTTGGTCGGCCGGCGAGGTCAGGCCCTTATTTGAAACAGCCATAGCCACTTGAGGCTTTTCTTTGAGACAATGATGGCACTTCAAGCCCTTATAAAGTCCACTTCATGCCCTTATTTGAAAAAATGAGAGCACTTGAGGCCCCTTTTTGAAATTTTCCCATGAAAAAATGACATAAATAAACCATGAACTTTATGGACAAAAAAAAAAGATCACGAACTTTAACTCAATATTTAATGTAATTCCTGAACTTAATTTATTTAATATGGTCCATGAACTTTAACCAAATGTGCAATGCCGTTCATGAACTTTTAATTTGTTCAATGTAGTCCTTGAACTTTTAGTACGTGTTCAATTTAGTCCATGTGCCATGTGAAAATGTTCATGTTGTCCCTAATTTTAAATTAATTGAAGGACCATATTGAACATTTTTATATGGTACATGAACAAAATTGAACATGTACCAAAAGTCAAGGGACCATATTGAATAAATTAAAAGTTCAATGATCATATTGAACATTGGGCTAAAGTTCATGGGTTACATTTAACAAAATTAAAGTTCAAGAATCACATTACACATTGAGCCAAAGTTTAGAGACCATTTATGTCATTATCCCAATAATATCTGAGCACCCGACCCGACGGGTTAGGAAACCCGATTAATGTCCGGCCTCTCTAGGGTTTCTTCTCCACAGCCGCCGCCTACCTTCTTTTCCCTGTAGTTTCGTTCCGGAGGGAGAGACTCTCTCCCTCGCTCCCCCTCTCCCTCTCCTTCATATTCCTTTAAATCTCCATATTTCTTTGTCTTTTAGACTTCTTCGTTAGTTTCGTGGACGAGCAATATCCTTTACGAAAGTGAGCTATGAAGATCGAAGCGTGAGTGCCTCGAAAGAATCTTCTCTCTCCATATTTGTTCGCTCGCTCCGGCTCCGGGTGCTTGCTCTAGATTGTCGAACGCTCAGCAATTTTTCGAAACTTCTATTCCTGTCTTCAGTAATCGGCAAATCTGAAAGTGATTTTTTGATCAATGGGTATTTTTTATAGTTATTATCTTCCGATCTAGAGTTAGAAGTAGATTTTGATGCTCTTCTATCCCGATCTCGATATAGATATGGGATTTGCACGGGTTTTTCTATACTTTCTCAACTTATTTATGTTGTTCTTGTTTTTGTACGGTGATGGTGCTGGAGACACCGAACTTAGGAACGCACCGCTTTTGGGCAAAGTCGTAGCTACTGGAGACGGATTTCTCGGTGTGTGCTCATTACTGATGATGATGCGAGATTGGGTAATTGGCCGCCAGTTGTGCTTAGGCGCTATCACAGATCCGTCCTTGAGGAATGAACCAATTTCTGCATGCTGTACCAAATTGATTCACTTTTCAGATTTATTTGCTCTGTGGGATTTTCATTTTTATTGTATCTTTCTTTTGACGAAAAAGAAAAGTGAGATCTCTTGAAGTCAAGAAAGTTATTTATCTGAAGCAGATCCAACCAATTACTTTAAATTTTTGCATAAACCAACGCCACTAGTTTATCTCTCCATCGAATCAAATTAGCTAAATGTGTGCGTTCAGGAGCCCATGCTAAAGATTCAATCAATTCCTGCCAATATCCACGCTAGGAAATTAAAAACATAAATCCAGTAGCCCAAACAAGATGTCCAAAAACCACCTCTCCTTTGCCTAGAGGTGTCAAACGGGTGGGTCGACTGTGGTCTGACTCATATTGACCCATTTAACCCGTTTTGATCAATTTTCATGATATACAAATCTAGTAACTCATACCCGACACGACCTATATTGTTAAAACACTTTAATTTTAAAATTCAATTTAGAGAAAATTATTTCTTATACATTTTTAAAGATACATATATGCAAAAAAATTTATTTTTTTAGCTAATTCATTTATGACCCATTTAATACCCATTAAGATTTTAAGTAACTCATTTATGACCCACCACCATGAAATATGGGTTCTCGGGTCAGGTTTGAGTCGGGTCGACTATGGTCTGATCCACATTGATCCATTTAATCCGTTTTGATCCATTTTCATGATATACAAATCTAGTGACCCATACCCAACCTAACCCATACTTGACCTGACCTATTTTGTTAAAATACTTCGATTTTAAAATTCAATTTAGAGAAAAAAATTCTTATACATTTATATATATTGCTAAAAAAATTTTATAGTTTTTTTAGCTAATTCATTTATGACCTATTTAAAATCCATTTAGGACCCATTAAGGTTCTAAGTAACCCATTTAAGATTCACTTTTAAAACTTAAGTAACCAATTTATGACCCATCATCATGAAATATGGGTTAAATATGAATTCTAGACGCATTTTGCAACCTATACCTATGCCTATTCAATTTATCTAAAGTTGAGATTCAACCCCCCCTCCCCCTCTCTCCACCCTCTCCAAACCCTAGCCGCTAGTAACATTTCTTGACGGAGAGAGCCTCTCTCTCTCACCCTTTTCTTAAGTTGTTTTGATCTTCCTTTTCCTTTTTCTTGCTCTCCTCTCGTTTGGAAGCTTTTCTCTTTCAATTTAGCCTAGATATGTAAGTTTTTCTTTCTCATTTTTGGGCGATTTCTATTATGATCTAGTTTAGATTTGGATTTTTCTGCATGTTTGTTTCCGGGGTTTCGTTCTCCTGGAGTTTCGTTGGTGAACAGGTCCAATTTTGAAAGAGATCAGAGGAGTTTCGCGAAGGTTTCGTTCGTGTTAAATCTATACTCGTTCAACCTGTTTACTCTGCTCGGTAATGGTGTTGGGGACGCTACATCTAGGCGCACACCGCCGAAAAGTAAAGCGGTAGCAATAGATGGAGTTCTTGGTGTATGCTCATTACTCAAGAAGGATTCGGTGATCGGCCGCCGATTATGGTAGATGTGCTTTTTGAGCGTGTAACTCATAATTTTGTTCTGATGATTTCTCTTGTTATCTGGAGTTTGTTTTGTTTTAAAGTTGTCTGGGATGTATTTTGATTTGCAGTTAAACTACAATATTTTTCTCTTGAATTCCGAGGAAGTGAATGAAATGCAATGTTATTTTTAACAATATATATATGCCCGCGTGAAAAAAAAAAGGGTTTTTGTAATTTTAAAACCCAATCCGCCAATCAAGATGGGCTGACCTAAGCATGTGCATAGTACTCACACGTAAGAATCTCCAATGCACGGGTGATGGAAGCAATCACGAAGTGCCGGGTCGTGCGTGATCTCCGATCTGGTCGTCAGAGAAAGTATAGCCGCCATCATCCCGAATCCCCAAAGGCACGAAACGGGCTCCGTCTTTTACCAACAGGCTCATTGCTCCCTTTCCATGTCAAGTGATCTCTCCTTGTCCTAAACATGAAACAATTGATCCAATTCCTTAAGGATGAAAATAGCAGGCACAACTTTTTTAATTGAGAAATGATTACGTGACTGTCCTTAATCCACTATGAGATTAACAATCTATTTTGGATCACAAAAAAAAAATAAAAAAATAAAAAAGAAATCATTGTGGGGTCTGTTTTTTCAAGAATTTGTGGCTTCACGACATGCTGTTACTCTCACGGTCACCCAAAAACTATTATACTAGTAAATTTTATTTTAATTTGCTAGTTATACATATGCTTTTGTTACCAGAAATGAAAAAGAATAAGAAGAAGGAGGAGGAAACGATTTAATGTTCCTCTACGATAATCAATTTTGTGGAGATTGATTCAAGAGATGCAAAATTCGATCTCGTGGCATTTGTAATGTCTTTGGAATTTGAAATCTATCTTATTAATATCGACTTTTCACATTGAGAAATGCATCGTCGTTTGTTTTTCTCGTTCTCTTTTCCCGATCGGACGGCATCTCCACTTTCGGGCGAGCTCGCGTAATGAACTTGGTAGATAAGCCAACCTGAGTTATCGTCAGAGTTCGAATTCTAATGTAGTCTCGGTCGGCCAAGAATTGACCTCAAAATTGGAAGAGAGGTCATCGAGAAAAATGGCATTTCTCTTACTTATTATAATCTAGAGTCATTTGCTCGAATTAGTCATTTTTCTCGAATAGGTCGAAGTGCTGTTTGAATAAAGTTCGATTTAAATCGAGAAAAAGAGGAGACATGCGCATACCAAACTTTGAAAGAGCCATGGGGTCTCGCATCTCATGATCCTTTTCGTGCCAATCTGTTGACCTTTTCTTCTCTTTTGGTTAGGACTCTTTTACTTTGGAATGTGCACCCACCCTGTTGCAAAAATTAAGGATCATCCTTGGCCGATCCAGAATCAAATCTAAGATTTCGATTGATCCAGTCCCCGGGACCCACCCAGCTCTTTTTTGTCTCCTCTTGGCAAATCTTTTGACAATTTTTCTTGTGATTATCACGTAAGAGATCTCATAGAGGATCTGGGCCTTTGATTGAGATCTTTCCAGCTCTGGCCCACATTAGTCGTTTTGGTCAAGTTCAACAGCTTTTTAATTTCATTTGGACACTTTCGACAAAAAAAATATAAAAATCATTTGGACACTAATGTACAGTAAAAAATCGAGGGTGTGTTTGGAAGTTCTCTTTTTTTTTTTTTTCGCGTCTCGATTGACTTTGAGGCTACGAATTAAGGATGATCAGTTTCAGATTGCGCGATTCTTATTCTAGAATCGAAAATCGCCCACTAAAAACCGATTTCGAAAAATTGAAACTGTTGGTTCCATGGATCCACTCGAAAATCGGACAGACCGGCTGTCCAGCTCCCGTGTGGATCCATGGAACCAGTCCCACAAAGTTTCGGGCGATCAGTGGCTTGTTTTCCAACAAACCATGAAACCAGTCCCACTAAGTTTTTTTAGCAAAAAAGAATGCCGTATTCTTTAATTACCCTGTTATTTATATGTATAAAAACTTGCAAAAAAATACTCAACTTTCTCTTGCAATTCGAAATTCAAATTTTCATTACGGTCCGTGCATAGATTTTCTGCTCATTGTACCCTAACTCTGCTTACTCGGTATCGAATTAAACCCAATTTCATCCGTCATGAGGGAATGCGCTTTTTTCCTCGGCAGCTGTATACTTTAAACAAACAAAAAAACGAGGGAATTTCTCCGCGTAAGAGTTGCGAATAAGCTAAACAAAAAGGGGAAAGATGTCATTAGTCAACATAAGCCACTGCTGGACTGGACAATCTTATCAACCTAAAATGTCCAAAGGAGAAATTGGATGCCGTGAAGGACCCACAAACGTTTCAAAATCCACACTTATCTTTTGATCCTTTTACCTAACATAACACAAGCACGATCGGTCATCGCGAGATTTTATTGTTGACAAAGCACCTACAAACTGTTGCGTTCAATGCATGGTCAATCCAAAAATTGAGTCCCCGATGGGTCCCCTTCGCTCTAATGAATCGCCTCTTCTGATCCTCTCGTTGAACAAGTAAACCTAACCCAGCAACCTCGAGCTTCCCATTTATTTTGTGTATGTATCTTTGTATTAGGGTAAATACGTTCCTTATCTGTTCATAAGATTTTTAACCTAAATACACACCTAAGTACTCTCAAAGGCGCGCGCGAATGCACGTAAGAACTCTCGAATGGAAATGAAAAAGATATGTAGATCTAGTTCCTTTGAAAATGGCGGCAAGAAGAAGGGGCCGACCCATATCATTCCGACTTGGTTATAGTTCCTTTGTTTGTTTTAAGAATACCGCTTTTTCTACTCGTATCGGACAGAACATGCTGAGCCAAATCACACTTCCTCTCCTTTGTTCTTGAAATCAACTGACTTAAACAAAATATCGAACCGGGCATAAAGAAATCGTTACTTTAACACCGTGTTAGGTAGTTTTAATCGGATTTTTTTTTCCAAAGTTAAATCTTACTCGTTTAGTAATTGTGCCAAAAATAGGCACACTTTGATTTTATTTTTAGATTCTTCTTTCTCACACTTTGTTAAAAGCGCTTTCTCTTACGAGAAAATGGACATCGCGTTAGGCGATGGGTCACATCGAATCATTAATTGAGGGATGTACAAGTGGAGGGCTCATGGCCATGGAAAAAACACTTTTGAGTGCTAAACCAAAAGTCTTGATGCAATTTACACAATTTGGGACTTTGCTTGGGGAAAAAGCTTGTGATTAAAGACTCGATCGATTGGGAAACCTCATGGGAAGTACCAAAAGCGTTCACTGAACCTCTCGTTGTTGCTAACGTGTTCAGCGCAATCCTTGCATCCAATGATGGGCCAGCCAACACAGAGTGGGATTGATTATGGGCCATCATTGATTGGGAAGAAGCAGGCCCATTAGGTTTTGAAGCTGATGGAGTGGCCCAATTCGACCTCCCTACTTGGAAAAAAGCCCGAAAGGACGCAGAAGTTTTCGTGCCTTGAGCTTCGTGGGAGACGACAAACTCTGAGCGATGAGGAGTCAAACTCGTTTCCTCGATTGCTCTACAGATTTAGTCCTTCAATACTTCAATTTATTCCGCGAAAAATAAATAATTTAATAAATATATTCATAATAATGATGTTTCTATCGCTTACAAATAATAAACGAACGGAAAATATTTCCATCGTCCACGAATGCAATCAGGCATAAATGGACGATTCTATGAATTTTTTTTTTTAAGAAATAATCGCCAGTATCGTTTGAAATAGTTAGCCAATGGGAAGATTATTTTCATTGTTGACAATAATTTATGTTTAAATATTTTCGTGAACGATGAAAATACTTCTCATAACTTATTATTTATGTTTAAATATTTTCACAAGCGATCGTTTCTAGGAAAATATTTTTCGAATCGTCCATTTTTCGAGAAATAAGCGGAGCATTAATCTTTTCATCATTATTTTACCGGAGCTTCATCTTCAACATTTCCAATTCCATGTGTCCTTGTCTATGTAAAACTTCAAATTTTACCTCTTTTTCGTTGCTAGATTGGGTCCATCAATAAGCTGACTCAAGAAGGTTTTTGGGGTAAGCGGTTGTTAGAGCCAGGAATGGATGTTATGTTGGATTCTGGTTCTCAGTATTTCGACCGACCACCTTGGGAATTAGGATCCTTGTCTTATGTACCGTTCCTATTGAAAAACAAAGTACTTCACATACGAATACCTTTATTATAGCTTCTAGGGGAAAAGGTTATTAATGTAGCTTTGGAACTTATAAAATGAAACTATCAAAGAATTTAAAAGATCCTCTGATGAAATAATATATGCTATTAATGAAAGGAAGATGGCTTTCTATTTTTAAGGAATCTCAACCTTTTTTTTTTTAACCTTTCCCAATAATCCTTAATTACTTATTTTACAAATTAAATGTCCATAGATAAATACCCAAATTCACGATTCTGTTTGATGTCTCACGTGTTATAATATTAGGCTACATTTGGTCGATAGGAAATGTTTTATCCTATTCTATGTTTGGTAGATGTCCAGGATATGATAAAGGCGGATATAGATGAGATATAACCCTGATAAAAATATCTTAGGGGAGGGGTGGGATAGACCCGGATAGAATTTCTCAAGAGAGCAGAAACAAGAAGAATCGGATTTTTTTCACAACCACCACTTCTCCTGCGTGCCGGGCTGCCTCTTCGACAGCGGTGACTGTTAAGTGGGACCGCCTCTCCGGCTGCGCCAGGCTGGGGCTCTGGCAGCAAAGACAGGTATCTCCACGATCTCGTTCTTTAATTGATAGTTTGACGTGATATGAGATCATGTCCCTTGTTCATTAATCGCTTGAACTTTTCTAACATTCGAAAGGGCTCTCGACATGTTATGAAGAACTCGAGGTTGATCATTGACTTTTAGGTAGTCTTCTTGGACGACATGCATAAGTGCATTTTCAACTTGTGAAAAGAGGCTAAATAATTTCATTGTTTAGCACTTGTTTAGTCACTCGACAAGACAATGAGCAAGGCTAGTATGTCATTCTCAAAGGATTCGATTCCAAATCAAGACCCCTGCTTCTATTGGATTCGCTCGATCAATATCGTACCCGAATTTAGATGGCGCAAACCTCTGCTCAACAATAATTCACTTATCAGAACTCATCACTAAATAATTTCTAAAGCATTATGATGTTTGGACAAAACAGAGTCGATCTCAATTGCGCTTTCCCTCTACTTATCCCACTTTATATTCGCAATTCATCAAACAATAAATGTGATATGATAAAATTCTTTGATTTCTTATTTTATCTTATCCAGTCCTATCCTAACTTGAAATCCGATCAAATGCAGCCTTAAGGTTTTACTCATTCTAATCCCACAACAACCTTCTTATGAATTTGAAGTTGTGAAATAGTGTTCTCTTCCCATAGTCTTTACAATTTATATGCACCGTAAAATTCTTTTAATAATTTCCTTTTCAATCTGTAATAATTTCTACTATTTCTCGATAAAGTAATTTCACTTAACTTTTCAAACATCAATTTTTGGAATGCACGTTGCTTTTAATACAAATAAAAAGAATCGAAAAAGAAATAAAAGAAAAATAAAAATCAGCTTACCCTTGGAATAAAAATATTTTTACAAGCGCTAAAAACCAGGATTGACCCAAACGGTCAAATCTCAGACATCCCTCTCTGGCTCACCGTCTCTCATTGGCCCCCTTCGTCTCCACCAGATAAGGGCCTCTTGCTCTTGCTACTTCAACTCTCTCTCTCTAGAATCTCAAGGCGTTTCTCTCTCCCCTGCATCCGAGGACCGAAGGTAACTCCCGGTCCAATTTCTCCTCTCATTAACGTCGTCGCGCATTCATTTTGGTTGTTCGATCAATTAGCGTCTTCGTCATTGAATCGATCGGATTTGCTCGTGTCCTGGCGAGCTGAAAATTGGGGGAAAAGGAGTAGCGATTGAGTCAGCGGCGGCCTTTGTTACACCTCTGTTTCGAACAAGTTGATGCGCGTAGCGAGATTGCTTCTGCGACATTATTGTTATTCAGCTTCAATTGTTGTTTTTTCTTTTCATCCCTCCAACTATATCTGGTGCTTGGGCGCTTTTAGTGCTTTGGTTTATGCCCAATTCAGCTCTTGCGTGTGAAATGCAGAGGCACTGTTGTGACCCGAGTGCCGTTTCGATTCAATGGCTTCAACGATTGTCAAGCCTCAGTGGTCGTTTCGTGGCATTGACTGCCAACAGCATGTGGGGCTAAAACCGTCGCCCAGAGCAAAGTTTAGTTTTTTGCAAGCCGCGTGCAGGAGACAGCCGTCTCGGCGATTCTTAGTCATAAGGGCTAGTGAAAATCACAATGATTCTATCAAGAAGTTGGGGATGACTGATGCGGAATGCGAAGCTGCTGTCGTGGCGGGGAATGTGCCTGAAGCGCCTCCGGTCCCGCCCAAGCCGGCGGCTCCAGCTGGAACTCCTGTTGTCCCTTTACTGGTGAGTGTTCAATTTTAATTGCTCTGTTGAGCTTTACGTGCGTCATGTCATGGCGTGGGATGGCTGGACTATTTGTTGAATTCGCGTTGCTTACTTTGCTGATACATTTCTCATCATAACAATTTTTTTCAGCTTTTTATGTACTCGACTTCCCTGATTGGTTTTTGTTTGTGTAGCCATTGAGTCGCCGCCCGCGTCGTAATCGAAGATCACCGGCCCTGAGATCAGCTTTCCAGGAGACAAGCTTGTCCCCGGCAAACTTTGTCTACCCACTTTTTATTCATGAAGGTTTGTGAGACATCTTTCAGGTGCAGTGCTTTGTAGAATCAATCCATGTGATCTAACTTAGCATTTTGGGCAACAATATTTGTAGGTGAGGAAGATACTCCAATTGGGGCTATGCCAGGATGCTATAGGCTTGGCTGGAGGCATGGGCTTGTAGAAGAGGTGAGTCAGTCAATGTGGGCTTGTCAACGTATGGAATTCAAAACATCCATGTACTCTTAATGATTAGAAGGCCTTATACGCATATTGATATTGAGGAATCAGTTGGAAGATGTGATGGTGCAGATGGAAATGTGATAACGGTCTGTCAAATGATTTTCTTTCTCTTGTGTTTAGAGTAGATTTGGAAGATGCATCGGTTCAGATGGAGCTTTGAACGGTGCTCTGCCAATTGGGGTCCTTTTTTTTGTTCCTTTTCTTTTGCTTTTCCTTAGAGTAGATGATTCGCTAACCCCTGAAAGACTGCTCCATTTTCCAAAATAGAATGGGACAAGCAAAGAGAGAGAGAGTTTAATTTTTCTGGAAAATCCCAGCAAATTTAGATAGAATTCTCCATGCTAGTACCTTCTGTGGTCTCTATAGATATCTATAGAGTCTAATCAGAATTGTTCTGAATCCTTCAAACTTTTGATACAGGTCGCCAAGGCTCGTGATGTTGGTGTTAATAGCATTGTACTCTTCCCCAAAGTGCCGGATGCTTTGAAGGTTTTAATTGCTCCTTCTCTTTTTTTTCCTGGTTCATTGAAATCGATTAATCTGATTTCCTTCGTCTTAAACTTCCCGTATTAGTCTCCCACTGGAGATGAAGCATACAATGACAATGGTTTGGTGCCAAGAACAATACGATTGCTCAAGGATAAGTACCCTGATCTTGTAAGTCAAAATGTTAAAGGTGTAATTCTGAGCATAGGGTCCTTACTGTTTCATGTGTTTCTATCTCAAGAATTGCCCTCTGATTCTATTGTTATGTAGGTCATATACACTGATGTTGCTTTAGACCCATATTCCTCAGATGGACATGATGGTATTGTCAGAGAAGATGGTAAGAGCCTCAATTATCTCCATTTTAAGGTTTTACAAAAAATAAATGTGCAAAAATAGTTTCTAGGAAAAGGTAAACCTGAGGACTAAAAAGCATGCGAGTTTAATTTATATCTACTGTTTGGAAGTTTGTCCATGAGTTTTTGGCCAACAGAAGATTATCAGTTGACAAGTGTAAGACATGCTTTCATACTTTGCTGTTAGTTGATTGTATAAGACATGCCTATCGGAAAAGTTTTAACTCGAAGGATTTTCACTTCTTACTGAGAATATTTGCATTCTTCAGAGACATGTCCTTGGGCTGAATTTCCTGATTTTCTTTCCATGATACATTTTTCTTGACGTAGATTTTGAGGAGTCTTCTTTCCAAGCCTATTTCTTGGAAATTGAAATGGGAATCCTTTACTAATACATCTTTGATGTTCTGCAGGAGTTATAATAAATGATGAGACAGTGCATCAGCTATGTAAACAAGCTGTCTCCCAGGTAAATTTTTGTTAGACTTTTTATTACTTTTAGACAGTACTTTCTCAAAGAGTACTATATATCTCTGGAATCATTTACAGTCTTACCTTCTCAAATGGGATTTCTATGTTTACAGTTCTTGAGTCCTCGTGTCATTTTTTGCCAACTGTAGTGACTTTGCTGTGTACAATAATGGGAGCATATTGGATATGTCACTTGTCATACCTTGTTCTCATCTTACTTGATTTTGGATTAAGTTGGTAGTTTGCTAATTTCGAAGTTGGTGGTATATCTGTTTCAACATTTAGTGCAGTCTGTTGCTTCCAAATCAAGAAGCCTGAGGTCCTTCAATTGTGGAAGTTATTGTCCTAATGTGAATTACTTTTTCCTTTCAAGGATAAGGCTGATGTGGACTTTGCCCGTTGTTTGGCTTTACATGCTGCATGACCTGTTTTCAATCTAGTGCTAAATCTGTCTTATTTGCTCCGTTGTTCCAAAGTAGGCGCGAGCTGGGGCAGATGTTGTTAGTCCTAGTGACATGATGGATGGTCGTGTAGGAGCAATTCGAGCTGCCCTTGATGCTGAAGGCTTTCACCATGTTTCTATCATGTCCTACACTGCCAAGTAATATCCTTCCTGCTTAAGATGAATATATTTATGTCATCTTTCGCTCTTTTGTTTCATCCAAAAGACCTTGCAAAAAGGTGGAAAAGTAGATGTAAGCACTCATATTGAGCCATAAAGTATACATTGCAGATCTTCTATGGCTATGATATAACCTAGTTAAGAGCAGGTGTATTTCATTTAATCTTCTCCTGTCTGAAAGATGAACATTGTCCTCGGAGCTTTCTATCTTCGTGTCTTTAGATCCAGTAGGATCTCAAATTTATAGAACAGCATCTGCATTGAATGCATGGATGCACTTTGGTGATGTTTGTCGGTTAATTCAGGGGTAAAAGAAATTGGATGCAGGTCAAGCCATAGCAGTTGCATGTCTAGATGTTCATAGATATTACTAGGTAGTACAGTTATCCTCGCAAGTTCTTGCTAGGTCCTCCATTTGTTTGTGGATCTCTTTTCCTTGCACTGGTATAAATCCTAAGCATGCATGCATCTAATGTCAATGTGTTATGTGTATCTATTGTTATGGCTTAGAATATTTTTTTTTTTGTTTGTATGTGGGAATGGGTTGAAGAAAAGGCAAACCTTTATATGTTACTGGGATGTATCAACTAATGTTCTTGAGATCAGAGATACGAATTATTGTCACTGACATCTCTATCCTTTAATAGGTATGCGAGTTCATTTTATGGGCCGTTTCGAGAAGCTCTAGAGTCAAATCCACGTTTTGGAGACAAAAAGACGTATGCTATAGTTGGATTCTGTTGTTTATGTTTTCAAAATTGTGTTCCTTATTTTGTGTCTAATCTATTTTTTGTTCCCTTTTTGTACAAAAGTTACCAGATGAATCCAGCAAATTACAGAGAAGCTCTAATTGAGACTCGTGAAGATGAATCTGAAGGAGCTGACATTCTTCTGGTTAAGATTTAGTCGCAACTTTTGCCTTATTTGCATGGTTAAGTTCTCTCTTTATACCCTTAAATGGGTACTCTTACCTTGTAAACAGGTGAAACCTGGTCTTCCTTATTTGGATATAATAAGGCTTCTTCGGGATAATTCTCCTCTACCAATTGCTGCTTATCAGGTACCTTGATATATACGTCAGTGTGCAGTATCTTCCTCTATTGTTTTTTTTTTTTGGGAATCAGTATATTCCTCTATTGACATTCTTATTCTTCCTTGAGCAACAAATGGTCTCATCCTTTGCGTTTTAGTCTTTAAAAACAGGTCATTCCTTTTTTCTATTTTGGCTTCTACTATTGTGGTTTATGAAGTTTTAAAAACTGGTCGAAGGTTGTGGTTCCTACTATTGTGGTTTATGGCATTTAAACTGCTCTAAGTTCCTTCCACCATTGACCTGGTTGATTAAGATGTCTGATATTGCAAACTTGCATTGATGCCGTAAGCAAACAAATATTGAGTTTTGCTTCTATTTACTCTTAGTAATAGTCATCGCCATTATCCCTTTAGTGAAGACTAAGAGTTACTTAAAAAAAATACCATGGAACAGATTGATTGTTCATCCAAAAGTTCAATAATGGGATATATGTGTCTATACTTATGTTCAATTTATAAGCTACACATTTGGGTAGCATCAGCCAAGTGTTTTTGTTGTTTTCCCCCCTTCCTTTCTTGGCTACATTCAAAGTAAGTTCTTGGATTAGGTCATGGCAACAAAATGTTAAATTTATGATGAGAAGGTTTGAACACTGTATACTCAAGCTTCAAAGCTGAATCGCTTGAGTAGCTTTATAGAAAAAAAAGTGGTAGTGAGTGTGATCTTTATCACATTGCTGTTCCAGTGATTTTAGCAAGTGCAATGATTTTTTTTGTTTGTTAACATCTGAAGATCCGAAACAGCTTCTAGTCCTTTGGAATGAACGCGGATTTGGCCTTTATCAGGTCAAAGTAAAATACTACAGGAGTGTTAATAGGTTTGACTTGACCCCGTTTAATGTGCAGAGGTTTGAGTTCTTACAGATCGGCATCTTGACAATATATGATACATTTGAATCTACCTTCTCATACTGACTTCACTGAATCTTCTCTTCGGATTGTTAGGTATCAGGTGAATACTCAATGATTAAGGCTGGAGGGGTTCTGAAGATGATTGACGAAGAGAAGGTTATGATGGAGTCCCTCATGTGTCTTAGACGGGCAGGTGCGGACATTATCCTAACCTACTTTGCACTGCAAGCAGCTAGATGCCTATGTGCCGAGAAGAGGTGAGATTCAGATGCAGTTGGTGGTGGCTATTGCTGTGAACGATCCCACTAGATCTTTGAGAAAATGAGCCCTAATGCTTTTAACTTTTGTAGATTATTTTGTAAAGTTGGTGATCCTAGGAAGTAGGTTGATTTTTTAAGAGTAATTTGAGTGGAAATGGTTTTAGGGTGTGTCCTGCGGAGTGTGGTGTCTTCATGCTTAAGTTTAGAATGACGTGCTTTGAGAATGGACATGAATAATCAGCTGGAGAGGGTGTGTCCTGCGGAGTGTGGTGTCTTCATGCTTAAGTTTAGAATGACGTGCTTTGAGAATGGACATGAATAATCAGCTGGAGATTCGACGCTATCCCCGATTGTTTTGTTCTGTTAGTTTTCTTGTCGTGCAATTTATCATTTGGTACCTGTGTGCTCGATAGGATCTTGAGAATGTATGATGTTCTGGTAATTTATGCAAAATATATTTCTTGCTACATGGATTGATCTTTCTACTTTAGCTCTTTTGGGAACCTTTACGAGGAATCGGTAACGAGGATTATGATTAGGTTAAATCACCAGCTCCACACAGAATTCACTACCCATGATGGCATAGAATTTTTTTTTTTTCCCCTTGTTAATGAGGATTATCATTCACTTCGATAGCTTGAGACTTAGTACCTACCAGTACGACATTAGAGGCTCGTATATACAATATCAAGAACATAAGGTTTTGGCTAGTTGACAACTTAGTTGTCTGGGATTAAGCTCCTTTCAAGTAAACTTGATTCAGTGTGGTTTTCAAAATTATAACGAGTCATCGTGAAAAAACAATAATTCGTTGATATTTTATAACTGTGACCCGTCCAGATTATATGTTTTGAACCAAAGTGACTCGAGAACTCCGGTTCGCTTCGGGCCGGGTTGGGTTGGTTTCAGGTACTACTGTTTTTTTTTTTGGACACCCAGAGGTTGAACCATGGAGCAAACACAGAGAGTAACAACTCTACCGATTTTTCTAGTGGACTAACGGGAGCACCCAAAGATAATAAATGACGTCTGGAAAAAGTAAATTTGGTATGCTAAGGTGATTTGTAAAGTGATGTGATTATTCGCAAGTGGTTATATTAAGTGATTAATCGCATTCTTTCATAACTCAATTTAGCATTCCATTCTCAATAAAACCCACACAAAGAGCATGATAAGACAACATTTGTGATATGGTCGATTAGGTCTGGCCAATCCTGCTTTTTCTCAAAATAAAGAATCGGGTCTGCGAGGAACAATCACAATCAACCATGAACTGAACTGGGGTTCACTGAAGTTTCCCTTCACGCACCACACAAAGTGTCGGAAAGCGACATTCTTGACTCATATATTTCCAGGAACACGACAATGAGCAAATCATCCCATGATTTCCACGATCCTAAACCTGTTCATCAACAAATTATCCCATAATTACACGCTTCTAAACTGCCCACATGCGAGATTGAGTCGACCTCAATCAAATAATCCTAGAATTACAAAAGACCGATCTACAAACTCAATTTACAAGTGACGTGATAAATACAGAATGCATCTTCCAGAATTCGTTGGGTCACTTCATAAGTTAGTGTTATAAATCGACTTATACAACGCTACCATTATTTGATTAACATTTTCGCAGCGCAAAAAATAATACCTGTAGAGTTGACCGATCTTTTCTCCCCCCTCTTTTCTTGGTTCAACCATGCTCGATCAAGTACCTCTCGGCAATGGCAGCATGGGCGGCGGCGCCCACCGGGAGGACCTCCTCGTCGACCATGAAGTAGGGCGAGTGGCCAGTGTGGGTCGAGCCGAGCGCCTCGTTGCGTATGCCGATGTAAAAGAAGGCGGCGGGGACCACCTGCGAGTAGAAGGAGAAGTCCTCGGCCCCCATCATGGGGCGGACCACCCGGAAGTTGCCCCGACCCACGAGATCGGCGCCCACCTTCCTCACGTGCTCGTACATGCGGTCGTCGTTCACCGTCGGCAGGTATATCATGTCCTCCTCCTCGAAGAAGTCCACGCCCGCCTCGCACCTGAACACACCAGCTTGCTCCACAATCACCTGTTTTCATGTGACCACAGATGGAGAAAGAATTCCTCAGCTTTGGACAGACAAGATCAGATGACAACCATACATATGGGGTGGACCAAGAACAATTATGCTTTGTCCCACTTACTTTTTTTTTTTTTTTTTTTTGGTGGTGGTTGTTCTATACAGAAAATAGGACAATAATGCTGATATGGACCACAAAGTTCCAGGGCTCGCATCATTGATGGAAAAGTGGAGGAGTCGTGTAAGACTTTTTAGCTATATATAGTAAGTAGGGCTTCCAAATTAGCATCGTGAAAGAAAATTCGCCACGCACGACACCTTCCTAATCCTAGGTTCCTAGTGACCTTAGGGTTTAAAAGCTTAGGTCTTATGTGGTCCAAGAAATGCACACATGTCGTGGTAATGCATGATGATGTAGTCAAAGAAATGCATACATTTCGTCGTAATGCATGATGTCAGGATCTGGGTACGTTTATTTCAAGAAAAAACCAATATTAAAAAAATATTTTTCGAAAGATGATTGAATTATATCTCTTAAAAAAATTAATTAACGAAAAATGATTTTATTATTGACAATAATTTATGCTTAATTATTTTCGTGAGTGATGAATTTTTTTTGCATTCTGTCATTTTTATAACCAACGATCATTTTTTAGAAAATATTATTTAAATCTTGAGTTTTCGTGAAACAAACACAACACACCCTTATACATTTCTTATTTTTTTCCCCTTTTGGGTGGCCAAAATATATACCTCTTCTATTCGTCGCATGACTTGGTAGAAGCTCGTATTGGAGAAAGCTCTGAAAGTACCGCCCAGGACAACGCTCTCCGGTACCGTGTTGAGGTCACTGCCCCCATTGAAAGAAGTCACCGACACTACCTGTGAGTCCAAAGGGTTTGCTTCGCGAGACACGATTCCTTGTAAGCTAATCACCGCGGCCGAGGCGGCCAAGACCGGGTCGACCGAGCGGCGAGGGTTCCCGGCACCAGCCGCCTTCCGGGCGATGGTGGCCTTGAAGAAGCCGCAGCCAGCGAGCAGAGGGCCGGGCCTCGACCCGATCACGCCGGTGGGGTGCTCGTGGGACACGTGGAGGGCAAAGATGGCCTCCACGTTCTCCAAGGCGCCATCTCCTATCATCCTCTTCGCTCCATTCCCAGCTTCCTCCGCCGGCTGAAATAGCAACACCACCGTTCCCTAAATGTAACATACAACTGCGGTCTTAGTATATAAAATGAAAACCGACGTCTCGGTTGAGAAATAAATAAGATGCGAAACATAGAATTATTATGCCCTCATATGTGCATTTTTAGAAATATGTGAGGCCAATCATGCATGATTCGAATTTCTTAATCTACTTTTCGATGGACCCAACTCAATGACGACAGAGTCGTTCAATGTCTGTGTCGTACCAGGCATCCATCAGTCTTTCCCGTTTGTGGCTTAATAAAGGTTAATACCCTGCTAAACTAAACTTATCTCATCTCAGCAGAACAAACAGTTCAGAACAGGTCCAAAGCTTTTTTCATTTCTTCATTTACGAACCCCAGCAGCTTCCTTTCTTACCTTACCAAAAAAAAAAAAAAAACCCCAGAAGCTTCCAAGACAAGAAAACCTTTTTCTTGAAAATGAAAACAAACAGAGACTCGGGTCGTCCTAAATTATGTTTCCACAGTAAACGCCAACCCAACCGACCCCACCCAGAATTCTAAAAACTGGTCCGAGAGATTCCTATTCCCGGTTCGCCGACAAGTGGGTCGCCCTAAAAGCATATTTCTCCTAGGTCCACGTCGCTTGTCACGATTCGGTATTCAAGTAAAGAGCGCAGAGGTCGCGCTAGGGTTATCCCAATGACCGGCCCAAGCAGAAAAGAAAAGAGACGCAAGCAGCACTGAATAGACCACGGGCCTAATTCCATTACTAAAGATGCACTTATTCTATATTCAGTTGTTTCCCCGTTCGTCCGATGTGGTTCATCGCTTTGGTTTCTCTGTCCGTTTTCACGCAAGCGGCGCGTACAGGGATGTGATGCCATTGCATGATGGGGAGTATCGTTTCTTTTGTTCATGAAGATTACATTAATTTCTCCAACCAGAACGACCCACCTAGAAATAAATGAGGCACATGTCCGAGACGATGTGTATGGGATTGGGTTGTCATGCATGACGTCATCAAACGAGAATTTCGTGAAGTGCCAAGAAGAGTAACACTCCGTTTGTTTCGCCAAAAATTTGATATTTCTGGAAAATAATCATTTACCAAGAAAATAACAATATTTCCCGGTATTTGGCTGAAACCTGGAAATGAATTTCAAAATATTTTTCGTCGTATGGTATGAAAATCTGATTTCATTTTCCTAAATAGATGTAAATTATTCGGGCGCTAGTTACTTACATATGGGCAGCCAGGAAATCAGGCATGGGCACCATGGTCCAAAGCCCAAATCCCTGGCTCCCAGGCACGAGCACAGCTACCGGTCCCGGGTCCACGGAAGTCGGGCTAGAGAACCCGAATGGGAGAAAAGTGGGGGTTGGATTTTGGTTCTCTCAGTGTTAACATGAGATAAGAGGGGGTTTTTTTTTTTTACGGCAAAAAATTGAGAACATATAAGTGTAACATAGGATTTAGAGTTGTTGCTAAATCAGCATGAGAAAAACTCGACATGGTGAAATAAATAAATCTACAACTTTGTTTTGTCAAAGGGGACAATGAAGGAAATGAGCTAGTCAAACCCCGACAACAATTTCTCCTCAAAGAAGACAGGATTCAAACCTTCCTCAAATAGAAAGGCACATCTAACCTGCTACCTCAATGTTGTTCATTCTTTCCTAAAGAAATAGAGATTGATCTTTATTTTTAGTACTTTTGCTGGTCAGTGGGTGGAATATTAGCCCTGTCTCATTTTCGAGTTAGGAAAGGGCTTTCTCAGCAATCTACCTCGTTTCACAAACCATGTTTGGGACGCAAGGGAAATAAAACACGTAGACACTATCATTATGAAATATAAACATTGGATTGTTTAACGGCAGTATTTTCCTCTAACTCAAAAGTTGGAGGAATAATATGCTTCAAATTGGTGAGTCACAAGGTACGAATATCTCCTACTTGTAATAAATGTAGCTGATGTTCATAGGTTTGCAACTCATCAATCAAAAGTATACGGAGAGAGTTTCCTCCACTCAGGGCTGGAGGAAAACATTACCCTTGTTTAAATAAGACTTAGTAAATTATTTGTTGGTGTTACAAACAGAGTCGTTTAGGAAAGAATAGTATACAGAATATGCGATAACACATGTTTTTTATTTTTTTATTTTTAATGCTGTTTCTTCTTCCCAGCACATGGTGCTACACGTAAGATATACAGGTGTATTTAGATTGCCCGATGAGTGCTTTGTTGGGGTTATCCCACATCGATTGTGAAAGGGGCTGGTAGTCGATTTATGAGTGTGAGGAAAAGTCTCATTATTTAAGCTAACTTTTGGGATGAGAGGGGCTCAAAACCACCCAACAACTGGTATTAGAGCCTAGTTTGGCGAAATAATGGGAACGACAAATATGGACAAAGGGAAGGTGAAGATCGATCGGTTCGATGGCAAGGACTTTGCTTACCACTTAATCTAGGAAACAAATTTCACTAAAACTTCTTAATACCTCTAAATGGTAAATTTTATTTTTCTGATGGTTAAAACAGGCCGAGTTAATGAAGTCAGGCAAAGCATAAGTCCAGAAAAAAGGGCATTTCCTAACTTTGATCGAATTAAAATCCAATGCTCTTTTCGATAAAGAGAATCAATACCACCCTTTATACACAAAAACAATTTCCTAGCTAGCTTAGGAATATATTGTCTCAAACATAGTCATTCAGCCTAAGAATAGCATGAAAATGCACGAGACATTGCTCAAGAATTTCCTTCGGTGCAAGAAGAAATTAACACAAGCGGCCTTGCACATCATTGATTTGAGCGAACGAGTAGATATAATCCTCGAATAAATGGTAGATAAGATTTTTTGTGTAAAACTTTCTTTACACTAGCCATGTTCAATTCGTGTTTTAATATGATAAAACTGCAAAACTTCCCATTATTCCAGGGATTTTAAAAAGGGGAAGAATGGGTGTAATTACCTTCAAGAAATGTTCGCGGCTCTTGAGGATTTTGGCAGCACCCAGAAGCATTGCAACATGAGCATCATGCCCACATGCGTGCATTTTGCCAGCAACTTTGCTTTTATGCTCCCATTCCACAGCTTCCTATCCACACATTTCACACACATTATCATGAAACTTTCCATTTTCAGGTCAAACGAAGAGGGCAAAAGTAGATCTGGGGGCACTAAGATTAAACAATGTGGGCCAAAAAACAAAAGGAAGTAAGATCTAATATCGATTCAACTTTACGTCTCCCAGAATTCTTGGAGAAAACTCCGAGCACTGTAAAAACGATAGTTGGTACGAGATCCTAGAGATTATGTAAGTTCGTACTGAATCTGACCTACCAGTAAGTACGGAATCATGTAAAGCTACCAGATTGTCACTATAAATAACTGTCACTTCATCGTCATGAAGTACTCTCGTCGCGTAATTATTCCATTTCATACTCGAGAAATCCTTTGCAAGAATTGAAAAAGAGGGTCATTTCTTTCGTGCTCAAACTTGAAAAGAAGAAAGAAAAGAAGAGATCAGGAAAGATGATGTCGGAATAAAGAATTAGGGACCGAAACGAACTCTCCTTCGTTATTTTGCCAAAGGGAAAAGAGAGAACAAAGCTTGACAGAAAGAGAGGAGCCTTCGTTGAGTGCATGCACTCGGATCCGCCTGTACCATTGAATTTGATGAGGGCTCTCACGAGATTGAAAGAGGATGCCGGTCGAATTCACCGGTTCGAGACGAGCACGGAAGCACGCACCCGATTCACTCGAAAAAAACTTAGAGAGAGGGGAGCGGCGGACCTGTATTGGGAGAGCGTCCATGTCCGCTCGGATGGCGACGAAGGGCGGCCCCCCGGTGCCGACCCAAGCCCTAACGCCGGTCTTGGCCAAGGGATGCCTGTACTCGATCCCCATCCTCTCCAGCTCTCCCCTCACCAGCCTGCTGGTCTCGTGCTCCTCGAACGCCAGCTCCGGCCTCTCGTGTATCCTCCTCCGCACGCTCCTCAGCCACCTCGCCGTCTCCGGCTCCCTCGCCGCCCTCATCACCGACTCCGAGCACGCCTCGCTCCACTCCACCCCGCACTCGTAGCTCTCCTCCTCCCCGGTCGCCTGCGTCGCTGCCGACTCAGCGTGGCCTAGCAAGCACGTCGACCAGTTCTGACGCGACGACGCTGTGGAGCTCGCGCAGGCGACGCTTCCGGGTTTGTCGAAGAAGGCGTAGTCAACCGTTTGCTTCAATGGTGCGGTGGAACCGAGTTGGGGAGTGAGGGTGGTGATGGCGAGGAAGAGGATTGCGAAGGCGTTTGATGCGGAAGAGCCCATTTTTTTTTTTGGGAGCTCGATAGGGGAGAGAGCAAAGGCGAGGTTTTTATTTGTTTCCACAGATATACAGCGGGGAGACAGAGAGTAATTTGAGCACGTGGGATAAAGGGGAGAGAGGGAAATGAGCACGTGGGGGAATAAGGTGGAAACATACAAAAACAATACCTCATTTTATTTTAGGAGACCACTTTGCACCTTACATAAATTATTATTATGCCGAAATCTTCATTTTCCATACCTATTCAAGACACTCAAAACTAACTAGACTTCAAACCACCCAAACCCTAAATAAGATGATAAAATGAGTTGTAAAAAGGGGTAATATGTTTTTTTTTTCCAATATGAATAGCATTTGGAAGAAATACAGATTATATGAGCAGTCCATGGGTAAAAAATGAGTTATGTTTTATTGTATTTCCTCATTAATTATTTTATAAGTGATACAATAGACATGATAACTATAAGAGCCATCGTAAGATTTCTTTCATATATAAAATCTGAGGTGACTAGAGTACGCTTGTTTGAGTGAAAGAATTTTCTGCGAATTAGTTTTTTGGACTTTCAGCGTTTGGTTTGCTGAAAATAATCAGTCAATGGTAAACCATTTATGGTCAAAGAAAACATGCATGCTTAAAGCTAGAAAAATTAAATCTTAACAAATATTTTCCTAAAAAATGATTTTCGAAAAAACATTTTCCTTTATGATGAAGTTTTCCCTAAAACAAAAACATTGATGAAAAATTTCCCGATAAAGGAAAACGAATTCCGGGGAATCCTTTTCCAAGAAAATGTATTTCTCTTTTGAGGTTAGGGAATTCATTTTCCTAAGTTTAAGCATGCGTATTTCCTTTGACCGTAAATGATTTTCCATTGACTGATCATTTACGATAAATCAAACGCGTTGAAGTCCAGAAAGCTAATTTGCAGAAGATTCTTTCGCTCGAACAAATACACCCTTAACATGTTGTTGATGTACAGTCGGACTAGCTTAGTGGAACAGAGTTTAAGCAATATTCGCTCTCAAATATGGATTGAAATGAAAGATGAAAACGCGAAAGGCTAGGTTAAGATATGTAGAAAAAGGGGACCACCATTTTTAGGTTGGGATTTAATATGGGCTAAGAGGTTAACAACTTTTCTTTGCATTTGACTTGATGATTATTTGAATGATTCATTTGGAACCTACCATGTGCCTTAATCCACGGGGACCTAACAAAATCAGTCCGTTCTCAACCATGATAAACGGTGCTTTTGGCTCGCATTTTCCCTTGGAAAAAGCAATAATAATACAACAAAAAATAATGATCTCGCGGATCACCGGTTCGCAAATTTTCTCACTTATAATGTATTCTAGTTTTTACCCAACTTTAGGTTAAAAAATTGTCATTTTATTAAGGTGGGTCCAACTGTATATATTGACGGGCTTAGAATTAGGTTCCCTTTTGGCGATCTTTTTGGGTGAAGGTATCGGAGTTCTGCTCCGCGCTCCTAACATGGTTGATCTCTTAAGCTATAATGATACTCCTCCTATTTAAAAGGAACGGAATGGTCATTCATAATGAACATGGTTTAAACTTCATTGCATTTTCAGTTCTTAAGTTTCGGAATTACAGTGTGTGTCCGAGCTTTTATTTATTGAACTCAGCCAACCTTTGTACCCTATGTCTTGAGATGAAACGGCTTCATTTTACTTTCGGCTAGACCACCTACCAAATGGAGTTCTTTTTGGGCTTGTTAATTAATGCCATGGGTAACCCTCGAGTTGGAGTAAATGTTTCGTACCGCAACTTTTCTTTTCATTATATTCCTTAACAAAAGGGTGCGTGCCTCGTAAAAAGTGAAAAGAACAAATATTGAAGTAGAGTTTTCTTTAACACCCACATGTACATCTAATATATATCTTGGAAGTCTGAGTTTTTTGGTTAACGAGGGAAGATATCAACCTCTAAAATAGGCCGTGCCACGTTATTCAGCCGGCATTTACATCAGTGATTTTTGGCCGAAATTGATAAGAATGAGTATATTGGCAAATCGTGAAGATGTTTAGGACTAAATTAGTCAAACAGAAAAGTTTACGGCTGAACTAGCATCCGTACAATAGGTCAATTTTTTTTTTCATAATCTTCTCGTATGCGAGGCGTAAATTCTTTTTAGTGTTTCGAGAATAGATACAATATTCTCGTTCGCCTAAATCCATGAGTACATGCCAAGTTCATCACCTGTGTTTTTTTTTTTCCCCTTATCTACAGGAGATGTTGCTCATTCATCATTTGCACATGCATCCCTTTTGGGGGTTTTCACCTTATTCCAAGTATGTTCTTCCACTTTGAAAGTAAAAAATTAAACCAAAGAAGAGGCCCACTTGGGGTCCAAAAGAGTAAACAAAGGAAAGAATGGACAGTTGAACAACTAGAGGCCATCAATAGTGGAGCCTGAATTGCGTCAGGTCGAACGTCAAACATCCAAATCTATCTCGCACACGATGCCTACTTGCAAAATGCTCCCAATGATTGCGTTTGCACGGTGGAACCATCCCAATTATGAGCTCAACTCAACACATTCTAACCACGTTTTTAACCCTCTGAAATCCACTGATCCATGCATTCGGAATTGTAACTTTTTCTTCTCTGTGGCTTCTGAAAAAGAAATTGTGTTGCATCGATATTGACTCGCTCACATTGGTCTTCGTGCTTGTTACATTGAGTAAGAAGAAGGAAGGCTGGCGTCCATGTCAGCGCCGGCTGATTAAAATTGATCGGATGGATTGAATTAGCACAAATACAAAAGATTTAAGATTCAATTGGTAAAAAAAAATGTTTGGGATTAAATTGACACAATTGCAATAGGTTTAATTTTTTTTTTTTAGCGATTTTCCCTATTGTCTATGGCATCTAGCCATCGAAATCTTTTTGAATTTTGGTACGTTATAGCACCGTCTTTGAGTTTTGAAAGTTACGGATGACCCCTAAATACTTTGGTGCCGTTGTATAAGAGCTCCCTGACTTTGAATAATTTTAGATTAAGTCCCTAAACTTTGAATGTTTCTTTTTGTGGACGCTAGTTTTTATGTCTACGTAACCGTTAAATGTCACTTGAAAATGGAGTTAGTCGCCTAAATAATCTCTATTAGGAGGTTGATGAAGTTAAAAATGAAGAGAGAGGGTGCATGGTTGTTGATGAAGTTAAGAAAATTTAGGAGAGATTATTTTGGTCATGAAAGCTTAATTGAGTTAGTCCCGTTTTAAATAACACTCAATGGCTATGTGAAGGATGAACTGGCGACAACGACCGCAAAACCCAAAGTTCAGGTAGTGACATGTAAGATTTTCAAAATTCGGAGACTATTTTGCAATCGTGCTAAAGTTTAGGAAGGTAATTTATAATTTTTCTAAAAGTCAACGTTCCAAAACTCAAGAGGTTTTCAGCAATGTTACGAAAGTTTGCCCGGTGATATATTCCGGAATATAGCCCTAAAATAAACAACTAAAATCACATAGTAGAGTAGATTCGGAATCACATAAAGAAGCAAATATATATTGCCAGAATAGTGAGTAGACTCAATATGTTCACGCAAGACACCAATTCTTGGCAAAGCAACATCAATCAAGCGAGCACGCACATAAAGTCGGCATAGGGCGGGAGTCGACCGCCTCCGACCGACCATTGTTCTCAAACCACGTCTCGTATCTTGTCCATATCGCATTCTAATAAAAACACACCAAGATTTGAGGCATTGACTCCCAAATATCGTTTGATTTGGTTTAGTCTCTTAATTTGTGCCGTTCCACGGCCCCGCAATTGAACCAAACCGGGTTTTTTTCTCGTGTCCCGCAATCACCAAATTACGTTAGAATCGCACAGACTCCGTCCATTTCGATAACCTCTAACGATCAGACGTATCAACCACCCCCAACTTAGACCACAGTTTTCACACATTTGGGGGAGCAAGTCGATTCATATGCCTGACATATTGAAAGAGAAAGACAGAACAACAACAACGTAAAACGTGATGACTGATGAGTCACGCTCGGACGGCGGGGCCAAGCTGATGCTGAGCTTGCTGAGTCAGCTTGAACTTCTCTCAAGCGATTCTCGTACTTATCAAGCACGTGCCTTAAACTGAACTTTGCAAAAGCATGGAGGGAAATAATGTCAAACCCTAGCCCCAACCCGGTACGACTATGATCCCCGTCACCTTCGAAAGGTTCCGGCTCTTGAGAAGAATAGAGCACGTGAGTTCACCCATACAACGTGGAACTCGTTAGTTTCTTGTCTCAACTTTGAAACACGCATCACATGTCCGGCCATGTAATTTGTAGGATCAGTCTCCATGATTGAACCTTTTTCTATAGCACGTGAAATTTGTTGCTCGTTCCGACTTAGCAGATCACGGCTCGGTCGACATCTCCGCATGATTTCTGATTGCTCGTCTTTTGGTTTTGGCTCTGTGTAGTACCTGCACCACGCGTGATGCCTTGAAAGTTAAGACTTCGGAAGACATTATTTTTGACGTTTACTACAAACATTTCTGTATATCTCTACGAAGAATAAAATCTAAGACTTGTCACTGAAAAACAAATGAAGTGGCGTTTTTTCCATTTATATTGGACCATAGCATACCGTACTGTGCCCTATGTGAGAAAATTTTATTTCTTGGGCGTTATAAAGTTAATCAGAAAGGAGGAGTCGTCTGATATTCTGTGCATAGCATACTGTACGTGTGCGCCTTTTACGGTAGCTGCATCCGAGATTTATGTTTGATTTAGAGCTCATCGGCTTGACTTAAGAGAAAACCCTCGTCTACTTATTGATCGGACATAGGATAAGCATCGTTGAGACGATAATATAAGATGGTACTCTTCAAAGACATGGGAGGGACAAAAAATGTAGGTTTGATTAAGCTCATTTTCCCCGACCATGGTACTCTTCAAATACATGAAGGGACAAAAGATGTAGGTTGTTGCCATATTTTAACAATGGGGGACAAGAATCTTAGCTATTAACAAAACATTCTCTCTTGACTTTCATTTCAACTATAGTAATAAAAAAGGAGGAAAAATGGACGGTAGAGAGAGAGAGAGAGAGAGAGAGAGAGAGAGAGAGAGAGTGAGCGCTGAGCATAAACAATCCATCATCTTCTTTATGGAATATAAGAAAGATGAAGTGGTACCTTATGGTTAACAAAACGATAAGTCCAACTAACGCAGTTGCGGAAGTTTGCTGACGCGATTGATAGATTGTTGCTTGATTTTATTCTCGCACGCGAGCAACAGTTCATATCGATAGGTCGATAATTAATCACTTTTAAACTATGTTTTGGGAGCAGCTGAAGAACACATAAGGATAGATATCAAGGAAATGAAATGTTTTAAAGAGAAGGAATTCTTCTCTAGCTATACATGGGCGATTGCGGATACAAGTCTTGATCTCAATAGAAATTTGCAGTATTGAGTTTTGACCCATTTCTTAACAATTTAGTTTTTTTTAAGAAAAAGATTCGTTTAATTGGTCATTATGTTTGTTTTAGACTTGAGCAAAAGCAAAAGACGCATGTGAATTTATGTGCCAATATTTAAATGCCGTGAAAATTTCAAGAGTATCGAGTTTGAATAATAGTAATAATAATAATAAATGAAAAGTAAAAGACTCAAAATACTAACTTTGCACAAGTTGGGAAAATTGTCCAAAAAGCCCTAAACCTATTGCACTTTTGTCAATTCTGTCTTATACATTTTCATGTTTATCCAATTGAGTCCATCAGATTAATTTTGACCAGAAATGACTGACGTGGATGCCGAACGTCCTATGTTGCGTGGCCAGCACTAACGTAGAAATTCAATAATATCCTAATATTTTTCAAAATTTATTTATTTATTGTTTTATTTTATTTTTTTAATTTTCTTTCTCTTTTTCTACTTCCCTTTTGCCTCTAGCTGGTCGCTAGGCCTCGACGATGGCCGACGACGGGCTAGAGGAAGAAGGAAAGACAAAAAAAAAAAAAAGAGAAAAAAAAAGAAAAAGGAACGAAAATATTAGAAATTATTAAATATTTTCCACATCAGTGTCGGTCCTGTCACGTATGACGGCCGGTGCCCACTCAGCGATTTTCGGCCAAAATTGATCGGATGGACTCAAATGGCATAACATGAAAATATTTATGATTTAATTGGTAAAATTAACAAGTTTATGAAAATATAATAAATTTTAAATTTTTTGGATAATTTTTCATGCACAAATTAATACGAATAAAGTAATCATTCCACGATGGCGGACAGGATAAGTATGAGAAGAAGAGAGGGGAAAGCAGCAAAATCCAATGAAGGTATGGAAATGTGGTGGAGTTGCTCGTGACAAGACAAGACAAAGGGATGATTGGATAGAAAGATGAAAGTGGTTGCTGCAGATGACATTATCTCGCATTAAACCAAAGAAGCCAGACAAAAAAGAAGTTGAAAATACGAGTTTCTGAGGGGAAGAATTAATGTTATTTTAAGGACTTCTTTTACATGTGCTCCCTTCTTCCGAATTGTATCATTACTTTTGTGAAAAGCTGGTCTATCTTTTGGGAAGAACATTTCCTAAAATGGATTATCATATACTTGGAATCATAGCGCTTGTCTATGGTCAGATGTTGCCACAAAGAGACAAGATTAACTATTTCTCTTTTGTTCTGACCCCAAAAAAAAAAAAAAAATTTCTCTTTTGCATATTCCCATAGGTTCATAAATTATGTGAAGATCTAAATCTTTTGCATTTTTGCCAATTCAATCCTAAAATTTTGCTAATTAAGTCATAAACCTTTTTACATTTTGCCAATTGAGTCAGTCCGGCCAATTTTTGCTCGAAATCGCTAACATTGATGCGTCAGCGCCGGCCCTTTGATAAAAAAACATAAAAAAATTAAAATATCATTAAAAATTATCCACGTTAGCGTCGGCCGTGCCACATAGGACGATCGACGTTCACGTCAGCGATTTTTGGCAAAAATTGGCCGGAGGACCCAATTGGCAAAATTAAAAGGTTCATGACTGAATTGGCAAAAGTGCGTTAGGTTTTGAATTTTTTGGACAATTTTTCCCTAAATTTGGTATATCAAATTAAGCTCTAAAATGACGTGTGAAACTTTTACCGGGCGTGAGATTCGAAGATAGTTCATTCGTTGTTACATAACCATCTCCTAGCATTTTTTCTAGACTTTGTGCGTAGGGGTGAGCGGTTTCAGCGTACAGGTTTCACTTAGAACCTGAAACCTACCCTTCGGAGCAGGTTCCTTATTTTTTAGAACCTGGAACCTACCATGCACACCCTTGGAACCTACCTTGTCACAGGTTCCAAGGTCGGTTTCAGGATCTACCCAGGTTTCACATGTATTCTTAATTGAACGATTGCAGAGAATAATCACATTTAATGACCACCACTTGCTGCTGCAATCCACTGTCCACAAGCCATATCCAGACACACGAATATATGACACAATAACAAAGTAAAAATCTCAGTCATAAATATCGTTGAAAATGGAAGCTCAGACTAATGGTTTCAGATTACACACTCATCATTGGATGTAATAGAATACTGCATGATCACATGAATACATATACCAAGAAAAACGCAAAAACTAATTATAGGTTCCAGGTTCCATCTACCTAGAACATATAACCTACTCGTTGGAACAGGTTCTTCAATTTTTGGAACCTTGAACATAACCTGCATATTTTGGAGCCTGAAATTGGACAAGTTCCCCGCAGGCTTGGTTTCAGATTTCAGGTTCTACCTTGAAATCATGCTCACCCCTATTTATGCATGCTTCGCCTCATGATTCGTGAGTGCGAAAGAAATATGAACTTTTCCTCTTTTTTAAAATTCTGCTTATTTTTTAGTCGCTTATGCAGTAATTTTTACCTTTTACGTAAGCAGGAGGGAATTCGTTTTTCTCTTTACTAGATAAATTTGCAAGCGTCTTTACCGTCTTGAGACGATACAGAATCGATCGAGTCAAAACTGTAAGTCCCCGTCGTGATATTTTGATTGAGCCTCTTTTTTCCACGAAAGGAGGAAGCACGAGGAAATTATGCTCATTCCGTCCCTAATGAGAAGGTCGAAATCAATCTTAGTCTGGAAATTTGGGAAAAAGCGAACCCTGTCTTTGTTTTACAAATTGATGTAAGCTTTGGACTTCAAGTCCATGATTTTCCAAGATCACAGATCGAAAGGGACGATACGTGGTTGCCCATGTTGAATTAGGCACCTATTGCCGATGCCAACGAGTTCGCGAGGGGCGTGCTTATTGGAAACTTAATTGGGTCGGACCCATTTGAAATGTTAAATCGAAGGTGCCGCAGTTGGTGAACCAAACAAAGATTGAAAGGGACCATATACGGCATTTGATAGCAACTTTGGCTCCTAGATCACGGAGCTCTTCTTGCACATGTTTGTGGCGTTACTTCTTGTCATGGGAAAATTATCAAAAAAGTCCTAAACCTTTCACATTTTTGCCAATTCAGTCCTAATTTACCGATTCAGTCCTAAACCTTTTGCCAATTCAATCCTATTGGCCGAAAATCGGTGACGTGGACGCTGGCCGTCCTATGTGGTACCTCCGGCGCAAACGTGGCCAATTTTAAATAGAACTTTTAATATATATATTTTTAATTTTTTTCCTTCCCTTTCTTCTGGGTTTAGAGGACGGCGGCCCCGTCGGCTTAGGGCTGCGAAGCCCTCGCTATGGCCAAATCTGGCCACTAACGGCCCTCCCCTAGCCAGATCTGGCCACAGCGAGGGCCACGACACCCTCGCCGTGGCCCACGGTAGCGAGGGCTTCGCGGCCCTCGCCTAGGGACCAGCGGGTGTCGCCGGCCTCTGAAGCTAGATAGAATAAGAAAGAAATAAAAAAGATTAAAAAATAAAAAAATTGATTTTTTTAAATTATTAAAAAATAATACG
Source organism: Lenwebbia sp. NSW1173648 (assembly GCA_029784005.1). NCBI lineage: Eukaryota > Viridiplantae > Streptophyta > Magnoliopsida > Myrtales > Myrtaceae > Lenwebbia > Lenwebbia sp. NSW1173648. Next base: position 21,901,151 of record JARCGZ010000009.1, on the reverse strand, counting down.
TCAGGGCCGGTGGTGCCATGTAGGATGGCCAGCTTCCATGTCAATGATTTCCGGCCAATATAACTGAATTGACAAAATGTGAAAATATTTAGAATTGAATTGGCAAACTTAAAAGGTTGAGGACTGAATTGGCAAAAATCCGAAAAGTTTATGACTTTTTTGACAATCTTTCCTTCTTGTGACGATTAGTTTTCACGACAGAAAAGAAGATCGAGGAAGTTATTACTTGACCAAACATATGAACGATTCCCAAGCGCTTTCGACACCAACATCGTGTATGAGTTCATGAGAGATCGCATCATGCATGTGATGCCTTTGCTAACTCGCATGAAAGTGCAGGTTCATTCCCATCAAAGATAGAGAAATCATACATCAAGAACCGTTAAACTGGTGTATCACTCACCTCTCTAGCTTGTGATATCATATGAAACTTTGTATTATAATTAGACCCGTTAAACTGGTGGGTCAGTTCGAAAATGGTTTGACCCAAATAGACCTATTTCCATGCAATACAAATCTTATGCTCAAACCCGACCCGACTTATACGCACTCATTCTCGACCCGACTCATATTCCTAAAATACTTTCATATTGAATCAAATCTAAGAAAACTCATAACTAAATTGAGGTGAGAGTACGGAGTGAGTGGAAGCGAGATCAAGTGAGAACGAGAGAGAATGGAGATAAAGTCATAGAAGTGAGTTAAATCTAAGTAAACTGTAAACTCATTTATGATCGATTTATTATTCATTTAACACTCATATTATGTTTACACCCAATTAATAACTCATATGACAACTTGGTCCATCATATATGTCTTCAGAAATGAATTTATGACTCATTTTGATAAATATAGTTGCTATTAATGGACTTCAAGACATTTCATAACAGGTGGATTGCCATCCTTTTTGCTTATACCTTTTTCGGCACATAAGGTGGGGAGCTATTATTTGGGAACTTGACAAACTCTGGTTAGTTCAAATTGTTCTCTCTCTCTCTCTCTCTCTCTCTCTCTCTCCCAAAGACAAGTGCTTTTCCGTGAAAGACCCACACTTTATTACACAAGGATAAATAGTTTTAGTCTTTTTGTATAAAGCCGAGAAAAATAATTGAGCCTAAAGAAAAGGATAATCTCTTGTTTGATAAAAAGAATAACTTTAGTCTGATGTGACCTGATGAATGCAGATAATTAGCGAGTTAAATGGTAAAAGGAACATATGACCACGAATCACATTGACCCATATGAGATTTGGTTTAAAAAATTTCGTCCTTTAAATTGATTTAAGTTTCCTTTAGTTAGTGTTTGATGAAATTCCTAGAAATATTGTCTAAAAACTCCTAAATATACTGTGCCGCGGCCAATTCTAAGGGTGAGCATGGTTTCGGAGTGGAACATGGAATCTGAAATCAGACTGGTGACGAACCGATCTGTTTTTAGATTCTAAGATATGCACGATAGGTTCCAGGTTCCGACGAGTAGGTTTCAGGTTCCAGGTAGGTGGAACCTGGAACTTGTAACAAGTTTTTTTTTTTCTTGGTATGTGTCTTTGCCCAATCATGAGTATTCCATGGCGTCCGATGATGAGTGTGTAATCTAGAACCACTAATCTGAGTTTTCATTTCAGGCTATATTTAAAACGGAGACTTTTATTTTTTTTAATGATACATATCTATTTGCGTGTCTAAACATGAGTTGTGTTGAGTGGAATGTAGCAACAAATTGTAGTCATTAAAAGTAATGATTCACGGCAATTATTCAATTAAGAATATAGGTTGACCCTGGGTAGACCCTAGAACCAACCGTATGCAAGGTAGGTTCTACCTGAAACCGCTCACCCCTATCCAATTCAGTCATAATCTTTCAATTGTGTCAATTTAGTCCTAAACCTTTTGATGATTTTTTAATTTAATCATTCTACCAATTTTAGCCTAAAAATCGCTGACGTGACGGTCCAGTCAGCGTCGGCCGTCCTACGTGAGCTGTCCTACATGGCGTAGCCGGCGGACAATTTTTATATTCTCTAATTTTTCTTTTCCCTTTACTTTTTCTTTCGGCCATGGCTAACGATTGGCAACCGGCGATGGACGGGGAGAGAAGAAGTTCAGTAATTTTTGTTAAAAAAAATTCTAAAAAAAATCAACCACGTCAGCATTGGTCATACTACGTAGAATGGTCGGTGTCAATGTTAACGATTTTCGGCCAAAATTGATCGGAATGATTACATTAATCGTCAAAATTTTTAAAATTAATTTGGCACAATTAAAAGTTTAGGATTTGATTGGCCGCCGTACAATATGTTCCTGACTTTTTAGCTAATTATCCGAAAATCCGCAATATTTTCGTAATAAATAGGTAATCAATTGGACGCACATGTTAATAGAAGACAAATAGAAAACAAGCAAGATAAAGAGGAAAAAGAACACTACAAGTGCTATAACTTTTATATGGCACTCACTTGAGTGCCACAACTTATTTTTTTATCACTTGAGTACCATAACTTCCGTATAGCGCTCACTTGAAAGTCATAACTTTTTTTTTCAATCTCTTAAGTGACACATAACTTTTCAATCGATCACTTGAGTGCCGTAACTTTTAAAAAACGTTAACTACAAGTGCCATGCCACTTTGGATTTTCGAACTTGGATGAACGTTCTTTAAAAGTGTGGCAATCAAGTGATCGATTGAAAGTTATGGCACTCAAGTGTACATTTTATTTATTTATTTATAGTTCATGGCACTTAAGCATAAAATGGGAGTAGCGGAAATAAGGATGTTGAGGTGGATGTGTGGTCATACAAGGATGGATAAGATAAGAAATGAAGATATTCGACGAAAAGTTGGAATAGTACATGTGGCAGAAAAGATGAGAGAACATAGATTGAGATGGTTTGGGCATATTCTCCGAAGATCCCTAGATGCTCCGGTAAGAACAGAAGTTTGTTACCGAGAGCATGACGTGAAGAAAGGAAGGGGTTGGCTGAAACTTACTTGAGGGAAAGTAGTAAAACAAGATTTAATGAAATAGGAATTGGATTGACGTACAGTTTGTCTTGGGACGGAGTGGAGGAAAGCTATTAGCATTGTGGAGAAGCAGATCTCATATGTTCCAGACTGTCCTTTTTAGCCATTTTTCCCATATATATATTATTTATTTATTTTTGGGGTTCATCGACCGCCAACCCCAACTAGTTTGGGATAAAGGTGACGTTGATGTTGATGTTGATGTTGATGATAGTTCATGGCACTTAAGTAATCGAATAAAAAGTTGTGGCACTCAAGTGAGCATCGTACGAAAGTTATGAAACTTATGATATCCTTATTTCAGATAAAGATTAAAATATTGCCATTCTGCCGGGATTTAAAACATGTGACATGTGTTCTTGTACTACGTTGGACAAATCCTTTTTTTTTTCTCTTCCAAAATGTTAGGCTGTCAGGTCATGAGCTGACAATGTGTTCATCAACATGTTTCTTTAACAGCTTGTGGGCAAGGCATGCGCTTTATACGCAAGCTTTTCACACTTAAATGGTTATCTTAAGACAAGTCAAAGCTCGACATGTGATCAGGAGAAATGTTTTTGCAATGCTAGCTGATGTTTGGATTTCAACGGAACAAAAGGTTTTATATTTGTGATGTCTTATTGTCTCGTCTAATCATAGAATTAATTTAACTCTATTGACATCAGCGCCAACCCTAGCCTAACTCCAACAAATAGAAGATTACAAACGATAGCTCCTGAAAGGAGTTCTGTTCTTAAAATCTATGATAATTTGCTTTTGAAAAACGAGCCATATCAAGCAGTACTTTTGTGGTACTTGTTAAGTATACTTTACTTGAAATAACTCAATTTTTAAGGCACTGATTAAGTATAGTGCGACAATAATCAATACATTAGAAACTGTAAAGTTTTTTTAATTGGTTGCTTAAGAAGTGTCTCTGGGACGCTTGTTAATATAATCCTTAGAAAAAATATTGTACGGATTCATATGCACCGTTCCATGAGATGACACCCAAATGGAATTTCTTGATCTAAGGTTGTGCAAGTACATCTCTTGCTTATGATATCAAATAGGTGGATTTAAAATGTGTGAAAAGTTGATCCAAAATATCACTTGATCATTCCACCCGAAAATGAAATTGTCGTTAATTACTCATCAAGATAATCAAATAAAGCACGTGTACGGAATTCCTTAGAGCACACACCATAATCCAAACTGCTACATTTCTACGAGTTTGGCCTAACACCCACTTGACAAACTAAAAAATCTTGTGTGGCCGCCTAAACTTTTATGATTTCTCCAATTTTGGATCGAATAGGTTGTTAATTATATCACCTTAGATAGTCACCGTATATTACGACTTTATTACCAATGATTTAAGAGAGAAATAGCAGAAAGTTCTCTTATGAAGGAATTATATGTTACTCGTATGTTTAAAATACTTCTTTTGGACCATAAAAATATTTTTTGTTACGGTACATTATCTTGCGAGTTAAAACCGAAGAACGTAACCTAGTTTTGTTATTCCCTGTTCCTAATACTGCGCGTACTGGCCCATTTAAACTTGACGAGCGAAGTGAGGGAGAGATAAGACAGTATAAACTTGACAAGCGAAGACAGTACAGACTTGGGTTGTCTTATTCTCGGAGAGTGATTGGACATCCGAGTCGCGGATTAGGTTTTGGTTTCGATAAAAGTTCTGCAAAGGTAAAACTTGGTTTCAGCTGGGTGGTTGGGAACTTGGGAGAGTTTATTCCATCAGCAAACGAGTGAGTTCACTTCAGCCCTTGTTCACCATTCTTCTTTCGATTACGTAGAGCCGGTCACAAGGTGATTCTATCCGGTTGAACTGGCCTTTGAACCAACCCTTATGCCGATTCTCCGGAAGAACCGTGATTTCGAAGTCCAAAATCGGGACCTATCCAAATAGACCGGCTCTTAACTTCTAGAACCGAGAATTAGATTGTTTCTCGAGTTGAACCCCACCCGACCCGCACCTTTATTTGAACAACGATAATAATCAGTTTATAAACTTAAACACTATTTTTTTAAATAATTTTCTGCTCGGACCTTTTTTTTCTTCTTTTAATATCCAAATCCATGATATCGTAAGGCAGAATCCATTCACCAATTTTTCATCACGATTGTAAGAGTATATTAGGATTGTTGTTTAGGATTAAGTTAATTGTAATTTACATTAATTGTACTTAAATCTCATTGAATTCTCACCTATTATAGGGTACTATTCTTTATTTTGCAATAAACAAAATATTACATTTTTCCCTGTTTATACAATTCTCATCATGGTATTAGAGCTATCCTGAGGTGCACCGAGTACACATCGCACCCAGTTTATACCAAGTGCACACACGAAGCACATATCTTATCTCGTGTCTTTTTTATTTTCAATAACTACTAATATCCCTCTCTTTATGTCTTTAGGAAGAATTAAACAAATGACGGATTTGTTTAACCCGTCTTTATATTTATTTACACTTTCCATGTTTATTTGTTTAACCTGTCATTATGCTGGTTTAAAGTATTTAGATTTTGAAAAACTTATGAAAAATTTATATGTGAATCTATGTGCCAACATTCAAGAGTTTCGGATTTAAAATAAAAGTTCACAATTATTTCTCGATGGTGGACAGGATAAGTATAAGAAGAACGGAGGGAAAGCAGCAAAATCCAAACGAAGTTATGGAAACGTGGAGGGAGTTGCTCGTGACAAAAAAGAAATTTTTTTTTTTTTAGACATGAGACAAATAAGAAATTGAAAATTCGAGTTTCTGAGGGAAAGTATTGATATATTTTAAGGACTTCTTTTAAATGTTGCGAAAAAAAAAAAAGGCATTCCTCTTTTGCAGATTCACATCTAGGTTTATAAATTATGTCGAGATATTAAAATTGGTATATAAAATTAATCTCTAAAATGGTGTGTGAAATATTTACTGAAGATGTAAATTAGATTCGAAAATAGCTCGCTCGCCAAATACCTATCCCCTAGCGTTTCTCTAGACTTTGTGCATGCTTCGCCTCATGATTCGTGAGCTCAAATATTGCTTATTTGAGTCGCTTCTGCGGTAAAATTTTACGTTTTACTTACGCACGAGGGATTTTTTTCTCTCTTTGCTAGATGAGTTTTCGAGTGTCTATGCTGTAGATGCGGGCTGTGAGAGCAACCATACAAAACCAATCGAGTCAAAATTCCGGATGCTCATCGTGATATTCCAATTGAGCCTCTTTTTTGCACGAAAGGAGGACGCCACGAGGAAATTATGCTCATTTCGTGCCAAATGCGAAAGTCCAAATCAATCTTAGTCCGGAACTTTGGGATAAAGCGAGCCCTGTCGTTGTTTAACAATTGATGTAAGATTGGACTTTAAGACCACGATTTTCCAAGATCACTCATCAAAAGGGCCAATACGTGATTGCGCATCTTGAATTAGGTATGAGTGTGCACGGGAACCGAACCAACCCAAAAATATGACCGGATAGGACCAAACCGACCGGTTGGGAACCGAAAATGAATGGTTCCGTTACCGATTCCAGGTGCAGACCGAACCTATATGTTTTTCTTTTGTTAATTTTTTCATTGTCTTTTAAAGAGTAAAGAAAAGTAAATTATCAAAATCGTAAACCGAACTAGGACCGATCGGTTCGATACCTGGCCAATTGAGGAACTGATCACCCCTAGAATTTGTTGGGGTATAGTTTGGGCCTGTATTTTATTGATAGTTTAGGCTTTGACTAATGAATAGCTACAGCTAAATATACTATTTTTCGCTTGTAATTAAGTAATGTAATAAAGAGGTGCGAAATGCTAATTATAGTGAAATCATCTGCTAGATGTAGCCCTAGTTTAAGGGTGAGCTAGGATAAACATTTTGTCTCGATTTCTCTTTTTCGCTTTTACGCTCTATTTCGTTGTGGTTGTGATCGTGCGCCAAATTCTAATAGAATTAAGTACCTATTGCCAACCAGCCTGGGAGAGCGTAATAATTGGAAATTTAATTAGGTTGGACACAATTGAAAATAAAATTGAAAACACTAGATTGGTGAACCAAACAAAATTGAAAGCGACCATATGTGACATTTGATGGCAACTTTGGCTTCTAAACAAATCGGTCAAAGTGTAACCAACCAATCAAAAGTAGGGGTGAATATGGTTTCGGGGTAGAATGTGAAACTTGGAGCTTGGAACTAGACAAGCAGTGAGGAACTTGTCTAGTTCCAGGTTTCAAGGTATGCATGGTAGATTTCATGTTTCAAAAATTGAGAAACCTGTTCCAAATGGTAAGTTCTGGGTTTCAGGTGGTGGAACCTGGAACTTAAACAAGTTTTTGTGTTTTTCTTGGTATATGTCTTCGTGCGATCCTGCGGTATTCCATGACGTTTGATGGTGAGTGTGTAATCTAGAATTACTAGTCTGAGTTTTCATTTCCGGCGATATTTATGACCGAGACTTTTACTTTGTTGGTTTTTCATATTTATTATTATGTCTAAATATTAGTTTTGGTTAGTGGATTGAAGCAGTAAATGATAGTTATTAAAGGTGGTGATTCATTGCAATCGTTCAATTAAGAATACATGTGGAATCTAGGTAAACCCTGCAACTTATGATATGATAGGTTCCAGGTTGCAGGATATACAAGGTAGATTACAGATTCCAAAAAATGAGGAACTTGTTCCGATCTGTAGGTTTCGGATTTCAAGTGAAACCTGTAGGGAATTTGGAACCGCTCACCAGTCCCCCCTAATCAAAAGTGTAAACAAAATATACTGGGCGCCAAGTTGAAACAGTCTCATAACACGCTAGTAATGGGATAGATCGGTTCTATCACATCCTTGCTGCCTAGTCACGTGTGTGTCGCGAAAAGTACTTCTCAATTGTTAGGGGGAGCCCGACCAAAAAAAAAAAAATTGTTAGGGGGAGAAAAAGGGAAGAAAATGAGGCCAGTCTCTTCCGAAACCAACCATGGCCATAAGAATTATCATAGAATGATTCCATATTGGGCCAATCTGGGCTTTGAATTTCATGCCATTAAGTGCAAGCCCGTTATTATGTGTGATCCCTTTTTTCCTTTCTTTGTTCTTCCTTTTTTTAAGAGAAATTTAGGTTGTTATGATCTTTTCTTTTTGTTGTTCCTATAAATTAGGAAAGAACACTAGAAGTATCATAACTTTCATTTGATACTCACTTGAGTGTCAAATTTTTTTGCGGAATCACTTCAGTGCCACATTAGACAAAAAATGACCGCTTATGTGCCTCCGGCGATCAAATCCGGTAAACAGTATGACATGGCTTTCTTGATTAAATGTTAATCCCTACGCGATTTTTTAAAACAAAAAAAGTCCACGTGGAAAAGAAGTTAAATGTTGATTTCCCTCCATGGAAATTGCAAAAATGCGCAAGTGCTCTCCTTACTGCTTCCATAGCTTCACGATTTTTCTCCATATTGTAGTCTTGTAGACCTAATATAGCCGCTCTTCTTCAACCTTTCTCAGATCCCCTTTCCACTATCCTCTTAAACGGACCCAAAAAATTCGACCAAACAAAAGTGGGTGCTGTCCTGAAGTTGATCAACGTAATCCTCTTCCTCTTCCTCTTGCTCCTGATGGTCATCGATGTGCCGGACTGTTCCACATCCAAGCATGCCGTCCAGAGTCCCTCTATCCAAAAGTTCTGCTCTACCTCAACAAGTGGTACAGCCACGAGATCGACGACTAGATCTTTGTTGGCCTTGTGTGGCTTGAGATTTTGTTACCGTGGCTGCTCTCAGTCCTAAATCTGTACGGGAATCTTGCCGCCAAGTCTTGGTTCAACACTACCTGCTTGATGCACGCCGTCTGTGCGGCCACTGCAATGTTAGGTCGCCCATGGCACCACTTCTGCTTCAGAAATCAACTTCTGGCCAGAAGTTGATTTTTCTACTTCTGCTGTAGAAGTTAATTTCTCATCAAAGAAAGACGTTTGATAACATGACAAAATTTCTGCTTATGGAACAGAAATTCGTTTGGTAATAATTGAAAATTTCTACTTTTGAAATATTATTAACACAAAATCTTCTATGAAAAATTATTGATCATAACGTAAAATGCACGTTATTCGAGAAAAATGAAATGCAAATATTGACGGATTTATGTATAATTTATCATTGAATTATTTTATGCAAATGGGGACTAATTTTATGGGAAAAATTCTATTAATGAATATGATGGCCGAGCTGATATATCCACGCTAAAAGCACGGGTAGTTCCGATGCCTCCTCGCCTGTGCCTCTAGCGCGGTTTATGTCGCAATGGGCATAGTATATAAACCTTCTTCATGCCTAAACCGTCTCTAGTTCAGAGGTGTATCATAATACATTCAGTAAATCATACCAATGGACGAGTTGGTTTATGACAAGCAACAATGCTTTGCAATAATTTGGTCTGGTACTTGTTGAGAATCTAAGGAGAAATTCCAAGTGAGTGCATCTGCAAATGACATTCTCTAACCCTGTATAGTGCTTTGAAGGGTGTGAAGAATATCGACAGAAACATACATGCATATTGCCTTCTCAACATCAAATCTCTTTGCTTTCAAGAGTCTGAGAAACAAGATAGAAGACTTGAGAAGTTCAAAGACGACAACAATAATAGTATAAACAATCGTGTATTTGTGGGATTGCTCGGTCCAATTTAAAATATTTGTAGAATGCCATTTAACCAACTTAGGTTAAATTGCTCGATCCACTTTTCCATGATTGTGTCTTTGCGGAATGCCATTTAACCAAATTATGGAACTTTTATTTCTTATAATTAGTTAAAAAATGGTATTGCTAAAACATTTTCATGCAATACAAAATTTAGTGAAAAATTACTATAATCTTTTGGGTTAAAGCCACCAAAAACCCTAAAATATGCCCATCGTGACACATTTATCAAAAAAAAAAAAATGGGACACAAAAAACCCCAAACTTGTACTCATGTGACACATCTACCCCAAATTTATACTCGTGTGACACATCTACCCCAAATGTGTCACATGCCTGCAAGTTTGGGGTTTTTGGTGTTGCCAAAAAAAAAAAAATAGGGTACATTTGTCACACAGATATAAGTTAGGGGTAAATGTGTCACACGAGTATAAGTTTGGGGTTTTTGGTGTCACAATTTTTTTTTGGGTAAATGTGTCACAGTAGGCATAGTTTAGGATTTTTGGTGGCTTTTTCCCTAATTTTTTTTTATTTTTAAAACATATTTTATTATAAAAAATTATTTTTTATTTAACGGCCAGAGGAGACCGGCTACGACAAATGGCGGTCATCGGCGGCAGCGGACGATGGTCACCGGCGGCGAATTGTCTCTTTCTGATTTTAAGTTCTGGAGAGAAGTAACTTTTTTTTACTTCTGAAAGTAGCTCAAAAGCAACTTCTGAAGCAAAAATTGCTTTAGAAGTAGAAAAATAAAGTTGCATAACCAAACGGATTTCTGCTCCAGAAGCACTTTTGGAGTATAAATTTTTCTTTAGAAGTGTTACCATGCGCGCCCTTAACTGTCAGAATTAAGGCTTAAAGAAGTGGAAAAATGACTTGATTCATCAGAATTAGGATTTAAATTTGGGGCAAACTTGTTAAAAGACGTCATTTAGGGCTATTTATGCCGACTTTGGGTCGGTTGAAAAATATAATAAAATATTGCCACGTCGGATTTCCGGCATTCCAAGTTGATAATAATACTTACGTGATCGTTTTTTCACTAAAGTGACACTAAGATGATTCAGCGAAGAGCTTTTGGCATTAAAGTGAGAACTGTACGAAAGTTATGACACTTGTAGTGTCTTTAAAAAAAATAAAAAATTGGGCGCATAAAATATAGTCAACACCATTTCAATCAAACTTGAGGAAAGTGTTTCCTTTTTTTTTTTTTTGGGTTAAATAACTAGGAGAAAGTGGTAATGATTGTGTAAGTATGATGCTACACGGAACATTTTGGGAAAATACTTAGCGTGAATCATGTGGTTCATGGATTTTCACAACTGCTGCTTTTTATTTGATCCACGTGGATCCTACATAACTGATTGACAAGGTTTACATGAACTCGGGGTTGGGCAAGTCTGACCCGGATATATTTTCTTGTCTTTGTTCAAGTGAAAGAATTTTTTGTGAATTACTAATATGAAGTTTCGGGCATTTGGTTAGTTGAAAAATGATCGGTCAATAGAAAATTATTTGCGGCCAAAGAAGATATGCATACTGAAAGTCAGGAAAATGGATTCTCTAATTAGAAAAGAGGAACACAATTTTATGGAAAGGGATTTCTTGAGAATTATTTCCCTTTGTCATGAAATTTTATTCAACATAAATGTACCCTTAAACATAGGTATTTTTTGCGGATCAAATGAATGATTCATGTTTTTTGGGTCATGGGCTTTCCTCGCACAATTCCATGTAAAACCGGATTTGTTGGGCCAACATTAGCAGATGGAACCGCTTGTAATAACAAATTTGAAAAGACGAGTTATGAAGTATCGAGGGCGGAAAAAAAAGCAACACCTTTGCACGATCAATTTTGGCAGAAGGACACCTTAAGTGCCAATATTTGTGTACAATGTTCACTTTGGTGCCAATATTTTTTCCGGCTCACTTAAGTGCGAAATCGGAGAAAAAACGACCATTTAAGTGCCAACGGTAAGAAATTCTGGCCAAATAGTTCACATGACATTTTTTATTAATTTTTTTAAATTTTAGGTGGATTTTTCTTTTAAAAAAGGCAGTCCACGTGCCAATTTTTTTTTTAAAATTCAATCCACGTGGACTGATTTTTAAAAAGTAAGCTAATTTTTTTTTAAAAAGTTAAATTGAATTTAAAAACTAAGCTGAATAACTTAAAAAAAAAAGAACTTCTTCGCATAGCGGCGAGGGCTGCTGTAGCCGCCCCACCATCGCCGGCAATGGCCGGCGAGGGTGGGGGATGGGCCGGCGGGGGTCATCGAGCCTCGGCCAGTGGCCAGTGACTCTCGTCGATTGCCGGTAATGGTGGAGCGGCAACGGCGAGGACTGTGCAAGCCCTTGCGGCAGCAATTGGTGTTTTTTTTTTATAAAAAAATTTAGCTAATTTTTTATTTTTTAGCGTGTTTTTTAATTTTTTAATATTACGTGGAATTTTTATTATTAATTTTTGGCTTTTTTTTTTATTGCTAACAGGGATCCTCCAACGAGCCACATAGATGCCACGTAAGATTTCCGGTGACGCTCACCAGAGTTGGCACTCAAATAATCGTTTTTCAACAGAATTGACACTAAAGTAATCTTACAAAACATATTGGCATCAAAGTGAGCGCCGTACATAAATATTGGCACTTGAGGTGCCCTTCTGCCATTAATTTATTATGTCAATTGGGATTGTGAACTCTGATCCAATCCTAAATAATAGAAAATTAGACTGTTTATGAGGAGCAAACGTGGAGTAGCTAAATTTGAAGAATACACGGATAACTTATTTGAAATAATTTCCCTCCATATATTTTAACTTTGAGGAGCACATAAGAATTCCACCAATATGATAATATGTTAACTGTAACATGAAATTGGCAATTAGATGGCGAGTGATTATGGAAATGTAACAAAAAATAAGTAAGTTAAGAATGTGCTCGATTAGTAGATTTATTGGATGGTTTAATAGAGGGTCCGCTAGCATGACGGTGTAATAGTATCACGAGGGAATACCAGACATAAGATTAGAGGTGGGTCCTGCAATGACTTCTACATTTATTTTGTTATTCATAACACTTGCGGTTGAGATTCCACCTTACAAGGAAAATTACCAAAAAAAGTCTTAAACCTATTACAATTGTACCAATTCAGTCATAAACCTTTTTTTTTTTGCCGATTTAGTCCTAAACTTTTGCAATTATACCAATTCAGTCCATCGGGCGAATTTTGGCCGGCCAGTGCTGACGTGGACGCGGGCCGGCGGGAGACTTAATATTATAATAATTGTTTTAAAAAATCAATTTTTTTTTATTTTCATTTTTTCTTCCACTTTGCTCTTCCCCTTCCCTTTCCCCTGTTCTCCCGTGCGCCACGAGACCTTCCCCTTCCCCATCGTTGTTCTACTTCTACTCCACCGCACCAGTTTCGCTGTTCTACTTCCACTCCACCGGTCGCCGGACGTCGGCGTCCGGTTTGAGAACGACCGATGAGGCTGACCTCGCCAGCCCAGATCTGGCGAGGTCGAGCCTCGCTAGCCGTCGTCGGTCGAGGATGGCCGAGGCCCAGCCATGGCGAGGGTCGACCTTGCCGTCGCCGGGCGAGGACGGCCAGTCCTCGCCAGATCTGGGCTGGCGAGGTCGAGCCTTACTAGCCATCGTCGATCGAGGATGGCCGAGGCCCAGCCATGACGAGGGTCGACCTCGCCTCGCTCGGCCATGGCGAGGCCGGCGAGAGGCTCGCCGGTCATTATCTGTGATTGTCGCTGGTCGTCTTCTGTTAGCCTCGCCGATCGTTGACGGTATTGGAAACTCTTGTGGGTGAGAACAGGGGAAGGGGAAGAGGAAAGTGGAGGAAAAAATTCAAAAAAGAAAATTCAAAAATTCAAAAAAACTTAAAAAAATTATTATAATATTAGGTCGCCGGCCGGCCGGCGTCCACGTCAGCGCCGGCCGGCCAAAATTCGCCGGATGGACTGAATTGGCACAATTACAAAAGGTTTTGGACTGAATTGGCACAATTACAAAAGGTTTAGGACTGAATCGGCAAAAAAAATAAGTTTAGGACTTTTTCGGTAATTTTCCCCACCTTACACTATTACACCGTCGGCTTCTCAAATCCCTTTTATACATATGTTCATTCTCGATGCATATCTTAGACAAAATACTCCACTTTTTTCTCTTTTCGATTGGTAAATATTTTTCCAGAATGCGAACCAAACTAGACTTTTGCATTGGGTCCGGTTCAATCCCGAAGCTCAATAGAACCGATTCTAAGGGGAGGACCGACTCCATGAACCTAGAACCGGTATAATTCCCTGTACCAAGGACCGAACCACCGGTGCTATCCGTGATTCTATTCAAATCAATTCACCCAGTTTCTCGGATTGATCCGATTATAAGCCAATTTGGTATTATGTTTTAGAAAAGAAAAAAGAAGATACTTTTGCACCCATCAAGAATCGAATTATGATTTTTAATATAAATAAATAACAACTTAACCACTTGATTTTTATAAAGAACAAATAGGACGACGGTTCTAGAACAAACTGATTAAATTCAGGGAAAGATAGAAGTAAATGATAATCCCTGTATTGGGTCACAGGCATCATGGAACATAAAATTCACTCTTATTTTTTCACGTCATCTCATTCAATTTTTCTTTTTGCTTCTTTCTTTTTCTAAATCTGTAGGAAATTAGGACAGGTGGTTTTTTGTTCGGCCATTCTTGAAACACGTGGTTGCTCTTTTCGATCAGTTGTCTGTTGGAAAAAAAAAAAACCAGTTGTGTAATTAATGTTGGCTTTTCTTGGTTCTAATCTGTATAATGAGGTCTACAACTGAGATTCTGTTATCCATCTGGAAAAGCTTAATGCACAAGCAAGGGAAAATTGTCAAAAAAATTTCCAATCGAGTCATAAACTTTTTAATTATGTCAATTGAGTCATAAACATTTTCATATTTTGCTAATTGAGTTTATCTTGTCAATTTCGATCTGAAATCGCTACGTGCCACGGTCAGCACTAACGTGGATAATTCTTAATAATATTTAATAGTCTTCGAAATTAATATTAACTTTTTATAATTTTCTTTCTCTTTCTTTTTTTTCTTCCCTTTTTCCTCTAGCCGGTCGTCGGGTCTCGGCAATAGCTAGATCTATCAAATAATGAGTCGGGTATGATCCGACCCAAATTAATCCGTTTATGACCCATTTATTCGTAATGAAATTTTTTTGACCAATATCGACCTGTCTCGAGATTCATTTTTAACATTTTTCTCTTTATATTATTGCCTTTGAGAAATAGATGGCTGCATGGACCAGCTCGTCGAGTTGGTGAGGAAGCTCAGGGGTTGGGTTATGGACGAGGGCGTGACGGTTGTGGGGAAAGTCTAGCCCGAGCCATCCAAAAATCATGAAATGGGTTCAAGCTTTGTTTTTGGTTTAAATATAACCGAGATATTAATACGTTGGTCGACGCCCGTTGAATAATACCTTATTTGATGCTATGTTTTTCTACTTTAATTACTTATGCATTTCTAATATCAATACAGAAATGCAGAAACATAAAGTAATGAAAATTTGGCCTGAAATTATCGCTCTATTGAAAATTTTCCAAAAACGGACAACCAATTAATGCAGTCAGAGTTGTCCCTTCGAATCACTATACTCCACACTATCTCTCTGTCTATCTCTCAAACCCTGGACTCCATCTTCTGTGGCTCGACACTGATCCGTCCAATCTCTGGCTCCGATCTCCTCCGAGATGTCTCCACTTGCCACCGGGTTCTCACTTTCTCAAATCTCTCATTCATGGTAGTTCTTTAATATTGTTCTTGTTGCTGAATCAGTTATGGCTGTCTCTGGCAAGAGTCATTTGCTTCCGACACAGTAGATCGCGGCTTTGTCTCGCTGGTCTCACGTTCCAAATCCGGTTAGTCATTTCCCACTTGATTACATCTTAGAGACCGACTCACATCGCTTTCTTGATCACCCGCGCGTCAGAAACCGACCTGTCGGAGGTCCGCAAAACAAGCACACAATGACGAGGGCCGAAGCGATCGGAGGTCGAAGCTGGATGGGGAGGCTCTGATCAGTCTCTTGACGAAGGGCACCAGCCAAGGAACACAAGCGAAAATAGAGAGAGACGAGAGAAAGGAACGCATGTTTTAAGGCTGCATTTGGTCATCCGGATTTTTGATCAAGATAGGACTAGATATGATAGGATAAGAAATACAGGGATTTGATCATATCCTATCTCTCGTTTGGTGAACTACGGATTTAAAGTCGGATATCTTTATATCTCATCCTATCCATTATATGGTAGAAGCTGGATATCAATGTAATGATTCTTGACTTGTACCATTCGGAGGCTCTTTTACGGAGTCGACGCAGCGGATCTCCGACCGCTCGTCAGGTCGGAGCTCATGGGGACAGCCATCCGCCTCGGGTTCTCTTACATGAACTTCAAATTACTTTGTTGACATACAAAATTGATACAATCAATTACTTTATTGAAGATTAGATGTCCATGGAATGCAGTTACTCGTTCTAAAATGTTGTAATCATCTGTGCTTGATCATTTTTCTCAGGTTCCTTTTAGTTCAGGATAATATAAAATTGGTCTTCTTATTATCCTTCCTTTCTTCTTAGGTCTTGCCTAAGCTTCAAGTTTTGTCATTTCTAGTTTAATGTTGCCTGCATTTGAAGTTGAGTCTCTCTTTGATGATTAATTGTCAGCCATAGTTATGCCCTTTGTATCTGAGGTACACTTTGTTAGTATTCTGGTAGATCAGTTGTCCTCGATTCGTTTTCGAGTTCGTTACATTTTGTTAGTTATGTCCATTATGCAAGATATATGGAACCACTAAAGAAATTGCGCCTTGTACGAAGAAGAAAATGATCAAGAATTAGTTGTCTTACTCATTTTGGAGCAATGGCTTGATATTATTTTGCTGATCCAAAATTGAAAAATCATTTGGAGGAGCGGATAATCTCGACCACACACCCCTTAAGATCAAACGGATCACGTGCAGGGAGAAAAGTGGAGTACTTGCCGAAGAAGTTGTCCGCCGCCGCTGGAGTGGCGGCCCGCCACAACTGGAGAGGCGGCTCGCCACCAGAGAGGCAACTAGGCTTGGGGGAGAGGCGGATGGGGCGCGACGGAGAGGGGGTGGCTTGAGCGATGAATAAGAGAAATTCTATCCGGCTCTATCCTACCCCCCTCCTTAGGATTATTTTATCCCCCTATATCCCTTCTATATCTCTTTTTATCCTGTCCTGGACAACTACCAAACACAAGATATGATAAAACATATCATATCCCGAGTTTTATCCAGACGACCAAACGCAGCCTAAGAGTTGTAAATAGGTTCTAAATGGAAAAGTAAGTGTGTTGTAAATGGGATCATAACATGACCAATTTAAATTGGCCATTCCATTTAGAATCTATTTATGGTTGGCCAACGAAATTATAGGTGACTCGTATATAATCCATTTAAATGAACACTGGCTAATAAATAGGTTTTGGACCAATTTTGACAGATCTAAAGATGGTCGGCAGAGGCCTACGCTGAGGCCCGATGACTGGCTAGAGGAAGAAGGGAAGGAAAGAAAAAGAAAAAGAAATACAAGAAAAAGAAAAAATTATTTATATAAAATTCAAAAGAATATTAAGATATTATTAAAATCATCCACGTTAGCGCTGACCGTGCTAGATAGGACGTTCACGTCTGCGATTTCAGGCCAAAATTGGTAAGATAGACTCAATTAACAAAATAAGAAAAGTTTTAGGACTCAATTGGCAAGCTTAGATATTGGTTTAGGACTGATTTGACGGGAAAATTGCCAAAAAAGTTTCAAATCTATTGTACTTGTGCCAATTCAGTCTTAATTTTTTTTTTACATCCAGTCTTAAACCTTTCGATTGTGCCAATTTAGTCCTAAACCTTTTGACGATTTGCCCATTTGGTCCTAACCTTTCAACTGTGTTAATTTAGTCCTAAACATTTTGAAATTTTGCCAATTTAGTCATAAATCTTTGAAGTTTTGCCATTTTAGTCATAAACTAATTATTTGAATAACTAGTCGGAAGGACTAAATTGGCAATCCGTTAAAAGGATTAGGACTAATTTGGCAAATCATTAAAGGGTTTAGGACCAAATTGGCATAATTGAAAGGTTTAGAACTGAATTAGTAAGTTGTCAAAAGATTTAGGATTGAATTGACACAATTGAAGGTTTAAGACTAAATTGGCTGTCATGCAATAGGTTTAGAATTTTTGGACAATTTTTCCCTGAATTGACAAAAGTACCGTAGGTTAAGGACTTTTTAGATAATTTTTCCGCGCAAGTAATTATTGGTATTTCGGGAGTTAAATATTTGCTCAAACAATAATTTTGAGTAATATCATCACTTCCATACCTTATAGTCATATGTTTATTTCTTCTATATACAAAATAATATTCATAATTACAAAATTATTTTAAGGGAAAATTTTAAATAAAGGTCTGAAGTGCATCATTTTCTCAAATAAGGGCCTGAAGTGGACATTGTGTCAAATAAGGGCCTGAAGTTTTCAAATTATTTTAAAGAAGGGCATTTTCGTCATTTATTTTTTTAAATTTATTTTTCTTTTTCTATTTTCATTTTCTTTCCTTCCTTTTCTTTTCCTTTTTACTTTTTCCTCTTCCCTCCTCTCCCCTCCCCAGGCCATCGTCGCCTCTTCTCCGACCTCACCTTTCTCTGTCCTCCCGTTTCTTCTGCAACAAGGCTCGTCTCTTCTTCGTCCCTCTTTCTTCTCCGAAACCCTGAACCCAAGCTCTTGACCGTCATCTCTCGCCCAATTCAATCTCTTCTCTCCACGCCCAGTCGCGAGCCCTCGTCAGCTTTTCCCCCGTGATGGACAAACCCGACCCAGAATCACCCCCTCTCACACTGAGAAGTACCATTGCCACCCTCGCAAGAGAATCGGAGGAATGAGGGACCATGGGCTAAGGCTTGGAAGTGGAAGTTCGCACGACGATGCTCTGCTGATTCTTTTGGAGGGCAGCGATGGTTCTTCTCAGTGTGAGAGGGGGTGATTCTCGGTCGGCTTCGTCCGTCACGGGGAGAAGCTGACGATGGCTCGCGGTGGCTCGCGCACGTGGAGAGAGGAGATTGAATCGGGCGAGAGATGACGGTTGAGAACCTGGGTTCAAGGTTTCGGAGAAGAAAGAGGGACGAAGAAGAGACGACCTTTGTTGCATAAGAAACAGGACAGAGAAAGGTGAGGTCGGAGAAGAGGCGGCGATGGCCTTGGGAGGGAGGGGGAAGAGGAAAAAGTAAAAAGGAAAAGAAAATGAAAATAGAAAAAGAAAAAAAATTAAAAAGTAAATGACAAAAATGCCTTTTGATCGGGCCCTTCTTTGAAATAATTTGAGCACTTCATGCTCTTATTTGACACAATGTTCACTTTAGGCCCTTATTTGAGAAAAAGAGGCACTTGAGGCTCTTATTTGAAATTTTTCTATATTTTAATGAAAAAAGGAAAATGAACCGTACAAGTAAGTCATGCATTTTGACATTCTTTTCTGTTGGATCACTCATGCAAATTCCATTCCATAGCTGCTTTAATATCCAAAAAAAAAAAAAAAATCTCTCTTTCATAGTTTAAATAGGGTTTCTCTCCTCCTCCTCTCATCACTGCTCACAGAAACCCAAAACTGGCCAACACCCAAGAACTCGAAGGACGTGATCAAGAAGAGGAAGTCGGGAAGCTGGCAGTCTGGCTGGCCAGCGCGGTGGTGCTCCCGATGGTCCTCAAGTCAGCCGTTGAGCTAAACATCATCGACACCCTCGTCTCCACTGGCGGCTCCCGCCTGCCGAGATAGCGAGCCGGGTCGGTGCCAAGAACCCTGAGGCTCCGGTCCCGGTGGACCGGATGATGCGCCTCTTGGCGAGCGATGGTGACGGAGATGGAGATGGAGATGGAGGGGAGAGAGAGTACGGTGCGGGACCTATGTGCAGGTTCTTGGCTAAGGACGAAGAAGGTGGCGCTGTTGGTCCTCTATTTCTGCTGAATCATGATAGGGTCTTCATGGAGAGTTGGTATATAATTTTTGTTTTGGGCTATCATCTTAGACACTGTGTCGTCGACTGTGAATCTTGAAAAAACGCTCGATGCAAGGAAAGATTAAGATATTTTTGAAGACCCAATTAAAACGTGTCTTGCCCTCTCGGAGAAGATTGTGTTCATGTTCGATTCGCCGTGGATCATGTTCTGATGCCGTGTCCAAAATCGTTCCATTGAAACAGCACCAATTGAAGGGACTGCTATCTTAATTGCAAAGATTACAAATGTCTATGTAGATTTATGCACTCGTGGCCTTATCCAAGTTTGGCTCGTCCCAAAAACTATGTATTTCTACATGTACAGATCTATGGCTGCCTCAATTTTCATGGACTAATCTCAGGTACCACTTTAATGACGGCGTTCAAGTATCCCGCCATTGACACTAGGTTCAACCGAGTTTTCAACCAAGCCATGTCGAGTCATACGACCTTGATAATGAAGAAAGTACTCGATGTCTACAGAGGTTTTGAAGGCATCAAAACGTTGGTCGATGTGGGAGGCGGCGTCGGGGTCACTCTGAAGATGATCACCTCCAAGCATCCCCACATCAAGGGCATCAATCTCGACTTGCCTCCCATCTTGGCTGAAGCTCCTTCTTATCCAGGTAAACCAAATCCAGGACCTCAGCACTCCGCAAGAACACTGAACTCGCTGCTTCTAATTACATCATTTGACAGCCTCGCGGTCCTCTTTTTGCGATTATGTGTTGATGTTTCGTGCTTTAGGTGTCAAGCATACCTCTCACACTTTTCCTCGAACCATTTAAAGGAAAATAATCTGATTTTTCCTAAGTAATCTCCACAAGTGTCTCTAGGAGGGTTTTCAGGAATCCATGAGAACAGCCACATATATCAGGAGAATTACTACGAGAGAAACCTGAAGTTGAGGGAACAATAGTAAAACTCCCATTACTTCTATATAGTTGTCTATCTATGAACATTTAAGTGCAGTGGATACTCCACCATTGGAGCGATGCGCATTGCTCGAAACTTCTAAAGAACTGTTATGAGGCTTTGCCCGCTAATGTGAAGGTGATCATCGTCGAGTGGATTCTTCCCGTGGTTCCAGAAGGAAATGTCTCTTCGAACATTGTATTTGCGCAAGACGTGTTCATGTTCGCTCAAACTCACGGTGGGAAAGAGAGGACGCAAAAGTAGTTTGAGGCCTCGGCGGTTCAAGCGGGATTCGCCGGCTGCGAAGTTAAATGCTACTCGTACAACGTTTCGGTGATGGAGTTCCCCAAAACAGTGGGTCGTTAGGTCTTTTGAGAACTATTCTTGATTATACTTCAAGCTCAAATAAACGTGGAACAAGTGTCGGATTCTCTTTTTATCATCCCCTTGGTGGTGTGAATCAGATGATTGCCTTCTATACACAGGAGGCGCTTTTCCTAAGTAATCTCTACAACCGTCTCTAGGAGGGTTTTCAGGAATCCATGAGACCAACCACATATATTAGGAAAAATTACTACAAGAGAACCTTAAGTTGAGGGAACTATAGTAGAAGTCCCATTACTTAAAAAAGTTGCACCATATTACTTGGGATTAATTCGTACTCTTATTTCATGATTTTTTAACATCAAACCTCATTGTCCTTCACAATCACATTACTTCTTTATAGTTCTATAATCTATGAGTATTTAAGTGCAGTGGATACTCCACGATTGGAGAGATAAGCATTGCTTGAAATTTCTAAAGAACTGTTATGAGGCTTTGCCAGCCAATGGAAGGTGATCATCGTCGAGTCGATTCTTCCTGCGGTTCCAAAAGGAAATGTCTCTTTGAACATTGTATTCGAGCAAGACCTGTTCATGTTGGCTCAAAATCCCGTCGGGAAAGAGAAGACACAAAAGGAATTTGAGGCCTTGGCGGTGCAAGCAAAATTCGCATGCTGCAAAGTTAAATGTGTTGCTAATTGATTTTGAAGTTGACAAAACAATCCATATTCTCTAATACTTGAGTTAATGTAGTGAAATAGTATTTTGCAGATTGTCCTAATGTATATTCGAATGTTAAAGAATAGTTACGAAGGATTGTATCTGGCAGAAAAGGCTCAGACGCTGTTTGAAGAGCTTAGACGTTGTGCGAGGAGCTCAGACATTGTTACGTAGCTCAAGCTCTGAGGGAGTATTTCACATACAACGACCAGATTATCATGAGATATATTCGAGACGATATAATTGAGATATTATATTATCACAACGGCTAGCAAATCAAGCTAGATTTGTTCTTGGAGATTATCAATCGTGAAGATTAATCAAGAACATGGATTAAGGGAGATGAGGATGACTTACCTTATGAAGAACTCTATCCTTGGAAACCCATATCATAATTGTCTGGGCGATTTAATTTAATAGGAGATTCTTTCTTTGGTTAACCTCAACGGCTACGAAATCCTTTATATACAATCTCGTCCAAATGGGAAGTTTGGAGAGTGATTCTTTGGAGATCTTGCAATGGGCAGTTGGAGATGGAGGAGTACAAAAGGAGACCTCAAGGCTGAAGAGCGTACACATGAGAGTGCAGAATCTTAAATTTCAAGATCAAGAGAGCTTCACATCCTTCATGTATTCTTGATCAAAACACCGTAATATTTAGAGGAGTTCATTCTAATGGTGAGTATTAGACGGGAAGTCTATTGACTCAATATTCATCACTGAGTTGTAACCTCTGAGCTATTCACTAGTGGAATCCAGCAAATTGACTGCCAGCGTGAAGAAGTGGACGTAGGCTTGAACAAAGCCGAACCACCATAAATTCTTTGTGCAAATTCTCTATCCCTTCATCTCATTGTCTTTTAAATTTAATCTTTGAATTGTGCACGCTGCTGCATCTAAGGACACCTCAGATCTTGTTAGCAATCATATTCTAAACTAAGCTCTGAGCTTATCCGTTTAAATTTCGCATTGATTTCTAAAGTTCATTGAAATCACCTATTCACCCCTCCTCTAGGTGATAATGCTAGCACCAACAAAATGCTGCGTCGTACAATAGTTGGGTGATGGAGTTCCCAAAATAGTAGGTCATTAGGTCTTTTGAGGTCTATTCGTAATTATACTTCAAGCTCAAATAAATGTGCAACAAGTGTTGGATTCTCTTTTTTACTATCCCCTTGGTGGTGTGAATCAGATGATTGCCTTCTATACTAGTAGAAGAAATCGGAAGTGGCACTTTTCCTATAATATTTAAAGCATGACTCTTCAAAAAATGCCACCCCCTCCAAATCGACCAAAAGTTACTTCACACTCAATCTTCTAAGCAATGTCTCACACAATACCATCCCATATAGATAAGTGACATCGTCTAATATAAGCAGCCATCAGGGCCATGAGCAAGTCCCAATGTTATGTTGCAAAAGGGTAAATAGAATTCTTCTAATCAAGATTAAATAGTAGAGACGCAAAAATGAGGAGAACTAATAGAAATTTATTTATAAATAGAATTAGAATAGGCAATTCCCGGTGACGGCCCTCGACCAGACCTGGACGAGGGCCCGCAGGACCTCTCTTAGGTGACCCTCGCCAACCATCCCCCGTCATTGCCGGTGATGGTGGGGCGGCGGTGGCGAGGGCTATGCAAGCCCCTTTTTTATTTTTATTTTAATTTTTTAGCTTATTTTTAAATTTAGTTTTAATTTTTTTTAAAAAAAAATTAGACAAATTTTAAGTTTAATTGTCCACGTGGACTGACTTTTAAATTTTTTTACCACATGAACTGATTTTTTTTTTAAAAAAAATTGCCACGTAATATTATAAATTTAATAATAAATGCCACATAATTAGTTTGACCGAAATCTCTTGCCGTTAGCACTTAAGTGATCACATTTTCTCCGATTTAGCACTTAAGTGAGCTGGCGAAAAATTTTGGTACTAAAGTGAGTGTCGTGCAAAAACTTTGGCACTTTTGGTGTCCTTTTGCCAAACTAACGGTGCTTGGGACCTAGTAGACTTGCCTAGAGGGGCCAGGCTGTAAATGGGTTTACAAAACTAAGCTAGAACCTAAAGGTATTCTTGAAAGGCATAAAGCCAGACTGGCCGCGAAAGGTGTTACTCAAAAAGGAGGAGGGAATTATAACGATACTTTATCTCATGTGTCAAAGAAGGACTCTTTCAGAATAGTCATGGCTTTAGTAGCTCATTATGATTTTAAGCTACATCAAATGGACGTGAAAATAGAATTTTTTTAATGGAGACTTGCAAGAGGATGTCTATATAGCACAACCACAAGGTTTTGTGGTTGAGGGCAAGGAACACAAGAAATACAAACTGAAAAAGTCCATCTATGGTTTGAAACAAGACTCAAGACAGTGGTATCTTAAGTTTCATGATATGATTAGTAATTTTGGCTTTAAAGAAAATGTAGTGGATCAGTGTATATATCTTAAAATCAGTTGGAGTAAATTCATCATTCTAGTATTGTATATAGATGATATATTACTTGCTAGCAGTGGTAAGGACATGTTGTACGAGACCGAGAGTTATCTTTCACATAACTTTGAGATGAAAGACCTTGGTGAAGCCTCTTATGTAATAGGCATTGAGACTCACCGAGTAGATCTCGAGGGATCTTAGGACTATCTCAGAGAGCCAATATTGAAAAGATTCTAAAGAGATTCAACATGCATAACTGCTCTCCCAGTGTTACCCATGTGGTTAAGGGTGACAAATTCAGGTTACTGCAATGCCCTAGAAATCAACTGAAGCTTGTACAAATGAAGCATGTTCCCGATGCATCTGCTATAGGGAGTCTTATGTACGCTCAAGTATGTAATCGTCCAGACATAACGTATGTTGTTGGAATGCTTGGCCGTTACCAAATAAACACAAGAATGAGTTATTGGAAAGTAACTAAGAAAGTGATGCGCTACTTATAAGGCACAAAATTTTTTATGTTTACCTACAAGAGAACAGATAGCCTTGAGATTATTGATTATTCTGATTCTGATTATGCTGGGTGCATTGACACCAAGAAATCCATATCATGTTACATTTTTATGCTCACTGGAGGACCCATCTCATGGAAGAGTGCAAAGCAGTCCATAACTGCATCTTCTACTATGGAGGCTGAGTTCGTAGTATGTTATGAGGCGATTTCTCATGGTTTATGGTTGAGGAAATTCATTATGGGGCTTGAGGTAGTTGATACTATTTCGAGACCACTGAAGATTCACTGTGACAATCAGGCTATTGTTTTCTTCTTGAAGAACAACAAGTGGAATGGTGCATCGAAACACATCGACATTAAGTACCTATTCATGAGAGAAAGAATTCAAAATTAAATTGTGTCCATTCAGCATATTAGTATGAAAGCCATGTTAGCGGATCACATGACGAAAGGCTTACCACCCAATCTCTTTCGAGAACATGTTACTAGCATGGGTTTGGTTGATAGCCTTTAGTTTAGGCCATGGCTTTGGACACATGACTTTTTTATTTATTTTGTGATCGCCTCATGTAATGGATTTTGAATTTATCATTTGTTTCTTCTTGTTATATGTGCACATATGAAGCTTTTTGAAACAAACAATTATGTATGGACCTCATGGACACGTTTATATTATGAAACATTATTGTTCAAAACTATTAAGCTATTAAATGTCATGTTTAATGTTTGTGCTGGGATAGTAACTAGGGAACGGTAATGTGGCATTGGAACATGGATACTGGCTTCAATTCATTTCCTTATAAATGTCAGACATGATCTTACTTAAGGGATGTTATATATGCTTGATTATGTTGTGTTAAGCCTCATGAATTAGATTGATAATAGAACCTTTGGCCAAGTGAGATAATGTTGGACTTGACAAGGTCATACCCAATTATGTGGCTTATCAGGTCTATTATTCAATGTTTGACATGGACCCAATTTAATTGAGTATATTATAGGCCATATATTTATGACATCCATTTGGGCTTGTAGAACCCATATCTTAAACCTTGATGGACTATTTAGATTTGATAGCTCTATGGTTGGTTCCATCACTCCCTCTACAAAAGTCTCTTTTGTGGAGAACGCGAGTATCGCTATATCGTGCTTCCGCTATTTTCACAAAATCATTGAGAGAAAAAAACACATCCATCACAATTATTGAAGAGGAGAGTGGTGAAGATTATACCCAGAAGAAGACATATTCTCTCTCATTGGATCAATAATGACTTCCTTTGATTCGGGTACGCTGTATTTATCAATTTGTTCGTGTAATTGAAAGATCCTATTAAACTAACACTTCCTCCTCTTTGCTACCATTTTCGCCTTCTGGCTATGGCCTGGCAGCCTCACATGGGCTCTCTTGAAGCCCCGCCACGCCAAGAGCGATGGCTCTGCAGCTGCAGTCTCCGTGCTGGGCCAATCTCGCCTCCCCGTTGTTGGCCTCGTCCTTGCCTCCACCGGCTCTCTGACTCACCGAGTACTCAACAAGATCTCCAAGACTTTGAATGCCAAAAAGCTTATGGCTTTCTCAGTGGCTCGCCTGCTTTAATGAAGAGAGGGATCTAATGAAGAGTGAAAGGACCAGATGGATTCAATGAAGGGAGAGAATGTGGGACTCAGGACGCCACGTGTCGTCCAGTGAATGGACCGATTCCATGGTGACGTGGAGGGATTGTTCTTTCCTTTTAATAACCTTTTCCCAAATAATGCTTTGATTGAGATTCATATCGTGTTACCGTATTTCTAATGCGATGTCGATTCAATTTGATTGGACATCATCAAAAAGCGAAACAAATCCACACTTACCATAGTTTTCTACCTCTAGTTTTTCAATTATTTTCGCTCATCATTATTTCCCAAAAAAATGGACATGGTCAAAAAGTAAAATAAAGGGAAAATTCTAATAAAGGCCTCAAGTGCCCTCATTTTCTCAAATAAAAACCCGAAGTGCTCTGTTTGTCTCAAATAAGGGCCTGAAGTGGCTATGCCTATTTCAAATAAGGGCATGACCTTGCCGTCTGGCCGGCCGGCAAATTATTCCGGCCAATC
Organism: Lenwebbia sp. NSW1173648; assembly: GCA_029784005.1. Lineage (NCBI taxonomy): Eukaryota > Viridiplantae > Streptophyta > Magnoliopsida > Myrtales > Myrtaceae > Lenwebbia > Lenwebbia sp. NSW1173648. The sequence continues at coordinate 21,874,371 of JARCGZ010000009.1, read as the reverse complement.
AAGGGCATTTTTGTCAAAATATCAATTTAACCTATTTTTTAGTTAAATTATATTAAAAACTAAAAAAAATTAAAAGTAAAAAAAATTGGAAAACTGAAAAAAGGAAAAAATAAATAAAAATAAAAAATACTAAATGACCAAAATGCCCCTACTACCGGTGAGTTAGGCCCTTTTTGGAGCTGATAAGGTCACTTCAAGCTCTTATTTGAAATAATGTCCATTTCAAGCCCTTATTTGAGACAATGAGGGCACTTCATGCCCTTATTTGAAACAAGGTCAATTCCAAGCCCTTATTTGAGAAAATAAAAGCACTTCGGGCCATTGTTTGAAATTTTCCTTGAAATAAATCCGCACTTAGGGCGCCCATGGTAAGCATTCTATTTATGAAATCAATTTCTGGTTAGAAATAGATTTTTCTATTACTAGTTTCTGGATGAGTTTTTGAGCAAAAAAATGTGTTTGATAACGACATAAAATTTCTGATCCTGGAACAGAAGTTTGTTTGACAACAGTTAAAAATTTCTACTTCTAGAATATTATTAACACAAAATATTCTACAAAAAATTTCTACTTCATTTTTAGTTTTTTTAAAATTTCTTTTAAAAAATTATTATTTATTTTTTACTCCGGCGACGGTAGTGGTTGGGGCGGCCGGCGGTGGTGGGTGGTAGCGACCGGTAATGGTTGCGGCAACTGGCGAAGGATGGCGGTGGGCTGCGGCAGGCGGTGGTCGACGGCGGCAGGGTCGACGGCGGCCGGCGGTGAGGCGGGGGGTGACGGCGGGCGGCGGTCACGACGGTGGGCGAGGCAGTGGGTGGTGGCGATAGGGCGATGGTAGAGGCTGCCGGCAGAGGGTGGTGGTGAGTGGCAGAGGTTAGCTGTGGTTGGCGGCAGGCGGTGGTCAGTGGCGGCGGCGGTCGGTGGTGAGGGGGTCAACTGCGGGTGGTGGTGGTCGGCGGCGGCTGGCGATTGAGGGCAGTGGTTGGTGGCGGCGAAGGTCGGCGGCGGTTGCCGGCGGCGGCCAGTGGTGTTCACGGCGGTGGGCGGCGGAGGTCGGCGGTGGCCGGCTATGGTTGAGGCGATTGGAGGATGGTGGCGATGGGCGATGGTTGGCGGCATGCGGTGGTCGGTGGCAGTGGCAAACAGTGGGTGTCGGCAGCCGGAGGTGAGGCGGGGGGCGACGGCAGGTGGTGGTCGGCGGGGGCCGACCGTGGTTGGTGGGCAATCGAGGGCAGTAGTTGGCGGCGACGAAGGTCGGCGGTTGGTGGCGGCGGCCGGCAGTGGTCATGATGATGGGCGGCGGCGGCCAACTGTGGTGGCGAAGGTGGTTGCGACTAGGGCGGCGAAGGATAGCGATGGGCGGGGGTCGGCCGGCGGATGTCGGCTGGGGGCGGCGATGGGCATCCGACAAAGGAAGAGCGACAGAGAAAGTTTGACGAGGACTTGAGAAAAAACGAAGGCTTTGGTAGTTTATTTCTCATTTCTGTTTCTGGAATAGAGAAGCTGCAATTTTTAGCTTCTCATTTCTCTTTCAAATCTATTTCTAGAACAAAAATTTGTTCTAGAAACGGAAAAATAGAATTGCATTACCAAACGAATTTCTGTTCCAAACCTGTTCCGGAAACAGGTTTGGAATAGAAACAGAGAAATAGAATGATTATCATGCGCGCCCTTAGCATAATTTTCTACCTCTATTTTTTCGATCACCTTCAGACTGAAACAGGTTTGGAATAGAAACAGAGAAATAGAATGGTTATCATGCGCGCCCTTAGCATAATTTTCTTCCTCTATTTTTTCGATCACCTTCGGACATCGTCAAAAATCGAAATAAATCCACACTTACCATAATTTTTTACCTTTAATTTTTTAATTACCTTTGCTCATCATTATTACCCAAGCAAAGCGGGCATCGTCAAAAAACGAAATAAATTCACACGTACCATTATTTTTTACCTCTAATTTTTCAATCACCTTTCCCAACAAAAGCGGACATAGCCAAAAAGAGAAATAAATCCACACTTACCATAATTTTCTACCTCTAACTTTTCAATCACCTTTGCTCATCATTATTTCCCAAACAAAGTGAACATCGCCAAAAAGCAAAATAAATCCACACCTTCCATAATTTTCTACCTCTAACTTTTCAATCACCTTTGGACATCGTAAAAAAGCGAAATAAATCCACACTTACCGTAATTGTCTATTTCTAATTTTTCAATCACCTTCGCTCATCATTATTTCCTAAACAAAGCGGACATCGCCAAAAAGAGAAATAAATCCACACCTACCAAAATTTTCTACCTCTAACTTTTCAATCACCTTTGGACATTGTCAAAAAGCGAAATAAATCCACACTAACCATAATCTAGAAAGCACCGACACTCTCTGGAGGCCTCCGTGTCGTGTCCGACACTCCGACACTTTCTGACACTCTCCCGACACTCTCCGACATGCGATCCACATATGATCAGCACTCTAGACACGCCAGCGACACGCGATTCCAGCATCTCAACACACCATTTCGACACATACGGGATCAATTTTAAGCATTTTCAATAAATTAGGGGTCAAAATGTAGATTTATCAAAGATACATATACTTAAGTCATATATCTAGTCACCCCAAAATTAATATACCCAGTCAGTAAAAAAAAACTTAATCATGAATCCCTTACAGAAGAAAAATAAGAAAAAACTCACTGATATTTTTATATAATCAGGTATATACAAAAATATACATTTAATATACAAAGGGTCCCAACGTGTCGGAATCCTCTATTTTTTTAGAAATGACGTGTCGGCGTATCGTGTCGTGTCGTGTCGGGTGTCACGTGTCGGTGTCGGTGCTACTTAGACCATAATTGTCTACCTCTAATTTTTCAATCACCTTCGCTCATCATTATTACCCAAGCAAAGCGGACATCGTCAAAATGCAAAATAAATCCACACTTACCATAATTTTCTACATCTAATTTTTCAATCACCTTCACTCATCATTATTTCGCAAACAAAGCGGACATAGCCAAAAAGCGAAATAAATGCACACCTATCATAATTTTCTACCTCTAACTTTTCAATCACCTTCGAACATCGTAAAAAGGAGAAATAAATCCACACTTACCATAATTGTCTACCTCTACTTTTTCAATCACCTTCGCTCATCATTATTTCCCAAAAAAAGCGGACATCGCCAAAAAAAGAAATAAATCCACACCTACCAAAATTTTCTACCTCTAACTTTTCAATCATCTCCAGACATCGTCAAAAAGTGAAATAATTACCATAATTTTTTACGTCTAATTTGTCAATCACCTTTGACATCGTCAAAAAGGGAAATAAATCCATACTTACCATAATTTTCTATTTCTAATTTTTCAATCAGCTTTGTTCATCGTTATTTCCCATACAAAGCAGATATCGCCCAAAACCGAAATAAATCCACACTTGCCATCTTTTTTTCTCTCTTTTTATCGTCTCCCGAGCGTGACCCATCAACGCAATTTGATCACTCGCAATCCTTGAAAGAACTTCGTCTCCTCCATCTCTCATCACTGCTCACAGAAACCCAACAATGGCCACCCAAGAATGCGAAGGACGCGATCAAGAAGAGGAAGTCGGGCAGCTGGCGGTCCGGCTGGCCAGCGCGGTGGTGCTCCCGATGGTCCTCAAGTCGGCCCTCGAGCTCAACATCATCGACGCCCTCGTCTCCGCCAGCGGGTTCCTCTCGCCCGCCGAGATAGCGAGCCGGGTCGGCGCCAAGAACCCTGAGGCTCCGGTCCTGGTGGACCGGATGATGCGCCTTTTGGTGAGCCACGGCGTGATCGAGTGGCGGGCAAGGAGGAGCGACGGCAACGGAGATGGAGATGGAGGGGAGAGAGAGTACGGTGCGGGACCTATGTGCAGGTTCTTGGCTAAGGACGAAGAAGATGGCGCTATTGTTCCTCTGTTTCTGCTGCAACATGACAGGGTCTTCATGGAGAGTTGGTACATAATTTTTGTTTTGGGCTCTCATCTTAAATTAATAAAACAGCTTTAGGCTAAAAAGTAGTTTCTGCTAACAATGGCCTCTATATAGATTTATGCACTTGTGGCCTCATCCAAGTTTGCCTCGTCCCAAAAATTATGTATTTCTACTTGTACAGATCTATGGCTGCCTCAATTCTCATGGACTAATCTCAGGTACCACATGAATGATGCCGTCATGGAAGGAGGGATTCCGTTCGAGAGGGCATATGGGATGACGTTGTTCGAGTATCCCGCCATTGACGATAGGTTCAACCGTATTTTCAACCGAGCCATGTCGGGTCATACGACCTTGATAATGAAGAAAATACTCAACCTCTACAGAGGGTTTGAAGGCGTCAAAGCGTTGGTCGATGTGGGAGGTGGCGTCGGGGTCACCCTGAAGATGATCACCTCCAAGCATCCCCACATCAAGGGCATCAATTTCGACTTGCCTCACGTCTTGGCCGATGCCCCTTCTTATCCAGGTAAACCAAATCCAGGACCCCAGCACTCCGCATGAACACTGAACTTGTTGCCTCGACAATCTCTCGGTCCTCTTTTTTGCGATTTTGTGTTGATGTTTCGTGTTTTAGGTGTCGAGCATGTTGGCGGAGACATGTTTGAGAGTGTTCCTAGAGCAGATGCCATTTTCATGAAGGTAAAGACGTCAACTTATCTAATGGTCATCCAACTTGTGAAGTGTGAGGCCTTATGTGTTCTCTTCGTCACTTTGAGAAATTCCTCTTTCACTTTTCCCGCGAACCATTCAAAGGAAAATAATCTGATTTTTCCTGAGTAATTTCCACAACTGTCGCTAGGAGGGATATCAGGTATCCATGAGAACAGCCACATATATCAGGAGAATTACCACGAGAGAAACCTTAAGTTGAGGGAACAATAGTAAAACTCCCATTACTGCTTTATAGTTGTATGATCTATGAACATTTAAGTGCAGTGGATACTCCATGATTGGAGCGATGCGCATTGCTCGAAACTTCTAAAGAACTGCTATGAGGCTTTGCCCGCTAATGGGAAGGTGATCATCGTCGAGTGGATTCTTCCCGTGGTTCCAGAAGGAAATGTCTCTTCGAACATCGTATTTGCGCAAGACGTGTTCATGTTCACTCAAACTCACGGTGGGAAAGAGAGGACGCAAAAGGAGTTTGAGGCCTTGGCGGTGCAAGCGGGATTCGCCGGCTGCGAAGTTAAATGCTGCGCATACAACGTTTCGGTGATGGAGTTCTCCAAACCAGTGGGTCATTAGGTCTTTTGAGATCTATTCTTGATTATACTTCAAGCTCAAATAGACGTGGAACAAGTGTCTGATTCTCTTTTGTATTGGCCCCTTTTCTGGTGTGAATCAGATGATTGCCTTCTATACACAGGAGGCGCTTTTCCTATAATATTTAAAGCATGGCTCTTCAAAAATGCCATCGAGCAGGCTACTGTGAGACAAAAGATCTTCTTTCTAAAATACATGATTTCCAATCCTAAAATACATGATTTCCAATCCTAGCAGGAAAGGGTCTGAATCGACTGAAAATTACTTCACACTTTATCCTTGTAGCATTGGCTCACACAATACCACCCATACAGATAGGTGATAACATGCAATATAAGCAGCCATCAGGGCAATGAGATATTCCCAATGTTCTGTTGCAAAAGGGTAAATGGAATTCTTCTAATCAAAGCTTAAATACAAGAGACGCTTTAAAGAGGAGAAGAAAAATACAAAGCTATTTATAAAACAGAATTGAATAAGTTATTATATCTCTCGAAAATGTGTAAACGTGTACAGACCCAACAAAAACCTGGAATTGCAATACGGAAACAAGCATCTTTATGCTCGGAACCACGCCCGTTCTGAGACAGATACCGAGAAAGAAGTAAGACAGAGCAGTTCAAGCTAGCAGCTACATCCACTTGCCTTTATTTCACCGAACATTTAGAAGAAGATTTACATATGAGACTTGAGATCTTCAGAGTACAAAAGAGAGTTTCAAGTTGGGTTCCTCGAAAGAAAAGTGTCCTGCAGAACTGAGTGCAGTAAAAGTAACCAATACAAGAAGACTTGGATCCGAGTTCACCGATTATAAGTACAGAACAAGCAATTCGGTGGGTTATAGGAAGAATGAGTGATAATAGACAACAAAAACAGGAATTCAACAACAAAGTTGGATTGCTTCATTTCTTCAAATCACGAAGCAACACCAAAGAAATGACAGAAACCCATCTCCATCGTCAGATTCATTTCATCAAACTCTTCCTTGGCATAGTGTTTTGTGACAAGGAGAGACGTCCAAAACAGAGAAAGGGACACAAGGTTTCCAGAACGGACCGAGACAATACGTGATAATCTTGGGTCGCTGCATCAGGTTGACAATCGCAACTTACATGTAGTATCAGAGCCTACGCATTCTAGATCTCGAATCACGTTCTGGCTATTTTTTGAAATTTTATTTTCAGTAAAAGTTAATTATTTTTTTTAAATCACTCGAAACAAATAAGCAAGCTCGTGGCTATGGCCGCAAGATCACTGTCATGACGACATCAGGGAAGCTAGTCGTGGCCTGGAAATTTGGTTTTGTTTTTGGCGTTTTCTGCACAAAACAGTGGCCATGGTGCAAAAGTGTGCACAAGTCAAAAACTTTTCTAGAAACAAGTAACAGAACTACAAAAAAAAGGGGGGGGCAAAAACCTGGTCCATCAAGATTCTGACGCAGCGCTCCTTTTCGTGCACAAAAAGGAAAGGTTTTTCCTTCTTTTTGGCGTTTTCTGCATGCACAATTTGCCTAAGTGGGCGTGTTCTTCTTTTGTGGGGCCAAAGTCTGCATAAATCAGACGTCTTCTTTGACTCATCGTTGAACCTCCCTCGAAAGAAAACAAGTTTTGTTACTAAGTTCTGTTACTGTTTCCCGAAAAATTGGCGGCCACGCGCGACAGAGAATCCCCACGCTTGCTAGACCCGACTCCGCTCGGCATGTGCAGGGTTGACATCACATGACATCACTTCAATCCGGGTAGACTCGACCCGATCCGGTGACCCGACCCGACCCGTGACCCCAACCCGAATCGGTTGACTATTGACTCGGGCTTTCCGATCGAACCGGTCCGACCGAATCGCATGACCTAGTTCGCCGGTTCGGTCAAGGTATAGTGGTTGGATCGGCAAAACCGGTCGGATCGATTTTCAGGACCGATTGGTACTCGAACAGGTGCTACGCCCGTGTCAGCGCGTGGGGACCACGTGCAGAGACTTTAATGGGCGCGTGAGCTCTCCATTCGAGGAATCATAGGTACCGGCGTACTCGTATGCTTATGCTCTACCAGGTGGTATATTTACTTTACATGTTTGATGCATTTATGGATGAAAAGTACCTATGGAACCCCCAATGCGTGTATTGGTGGGGGTATTTTTCGGTATTTTTCGTACGTATTTCTCTATGATTTGTGAAATACAGGTACAAGCTCACATGTAAGTACCACATATAGATATGTGGATCATAATTTATCGACTACATGTATATGGTTTAGTATGTATTGTTGAGTGTATCAATGTAAATTAGCACAACATGTAACTTTTGTGGATGATTGCCCCTAATCTTAAGTCTGAAATTACATGCATATGGTAAATGTGAAATATAAGATTTATATCCCATTTTCAGTAAATTCAATTGGGTTGTGGCCACCAAAGTGGCACACTTGATTGGATTTAATAAATAAATATTTATAAAGTATTGGGATGTCTCCTGTTTTAATACGTGATCATACTCCCAAAGGAGGTAATTGCGTATTGTTGCATGGAGGGTTACATAAACAGCATATGGTTGAGAATTGTCTAATCTAAGAATTTTCATACACCCAAAGGTGGTGATTTATTAAAGATTAAAATAAATTCTCATGGCCGCTGTAATGTAAAGAGTATACAACCGCATATTATGTTTTCTGCCCAAAGGTGATTAAATGATGATGTATGTAACTCTCAAGGTAAATTTCACATTATGCTAATTATAAACATTGATTATTTTTCAGTTACCTTTTTTGTGAACGGCAACTCCATAGCTATTGAGATTCTTACTGGTTCTAATTTTAAGAAGTGGAGAGAGGATTTTCTGTTTGGTATGGAACTAGCGGATGTTCATGTTGCTCTTAATGAGGATAAACCGACAGCTCTCACTGAGGCTAATACAGAAGCCCAGAAAGCACACTTTGCTGCTTGGGAAAAGAGCAATAAGATTTGCTTACTGTCTATAAAGTGATCCATATAGGAATATCGTAGAAGTGATTTCGCAGCTGACATCGCTCCTTGGCAGATGATGGAGGCCTTGGTCGCAAGGAATCGCGACTCTCCTAATGCTGAAATTGGGACACATTTATCAGGGTTATTCAGCTTGACGTAGAATGGTTCTGCTGGTGTTAGGGATTATGTCCTAAGGATGGTGGATCTGCAAACAAAGCTCAAGGTGCTTGATGTTAATATTCCTGATGCTTGTATTGTGCATCTTGCACTCAATTCTCTTCCACCTGAGCCTGGTATTATTCAAACACCATATAATACCGCAGATCAGACATGGTCAATCAATGACTTGATTGCAAGGGTGGTGTCAGAGGATATAAAGCTGAAGAAAGGTAAAGCGCACATTGCTATGTATGGTGCTTCAAGTTCTGGTGTTAAGAAGAGTAAGGTGCACAAAAATCGTACTCATAAAGGAACTCATTCATCCGCTGGTCTTTCTGACAACTTGGGTCCAAAGAAACCGACATTTAAAAAGGACGGTAATAATAGTAAGGATGGTCTTTGTTTCTTTTGCAAAAAGGGAGGACACGTAAAGAAAGACAGCGTTAAATATAAAAATTAGTTTTCTAAGCGTAACCCTAAAGGTAATGATTCTTTGGCATTGGTTTGTGAATCTAATCTATCAGAAGCCCTATCTTGTTCATGATGGCTAGATAGCGGTGCAACTAATCATGTTGCATTTACCATATAGGGATTCATAAACCAAAGGAAGCCAAATAAGGAAGAATCAAAGCTCACCGTAGGAAACAACAATAAAGCTGACATCGAGTTCGTGGGAGATTTTATTTTAATTTTAGACTCTGGTTTTAATTTGATGTTGAGGAATACATTTTATGTACCTTCTTTTAGACGAAATTTAATTTTCGTATCAAGTTTGAACATGTGTGGTTACTCTTTTGAGATTTCAAACAATGCAATTTCTATTTCTTTTAATTCAAATAAAGTTGGGTATTGCACTATGTCCAATGGATTGTACATATTATGTTTGTCTCCCAACGAAATATACGTTGCTTATACAGCTGAAAAAGTTATTTCCAAAAGACCTCTACCTAGCGAACAGTCTTACGCATTATGGCACAAGCGTCTTGATCACATCTCTAAGGAAAGAGTGAAAAGACTCATAAAGACAGACATTCTACTCACTCTTAAAAGTGACCTGGACACATGCGTAGACTGCTATAGAGGTAAGATGACTAAAATAAAGAATAAAACTACACTCCGTAGTTCTCACTTGTTAGAGATCATTCATACAGATATAAGTGAACCCTAGACAACAACGTTGTGTAGAAATTTTTATTTCATCACATTTATTAATGATTATTCCCGATATGGTTATCTGTACTTGATTAAGGAAAAGTTTGAATCTCTTGACAAATTCAAGATTTTCCGGACTGAAGTTGAGAAACAGCTGAGAAAAATCATAAAAATTGTCAGATCTGACCGTGGTGGTGAGTATTATGGTCGACATGGTGATGCTGGACAGTTCAAAGGGCCATTCGCCAAATACTTAGAGGATTATGGGATTGTGGCTCAGTTTACTATGCCCGGTAGTCCTGAACAGAACGGTGTAGCTGAAAGGCGTAATCGCACTCTTATGGTTATGGTGAGGAGTATGATTAGCAGAACTAATTTACTTGGATTTCTGTGGGGTGAAGTTTTGAAAATAGCGCTTTATATTTTAAATCGTGTTCCTACAAAATCTACGCTACTTACTCCTTTTTAATTATGGACTGGATGTAAACCTAGCTTAAATCATCTGAATGTTTGGGGATGCCCTACAGAAGTAAGATTGTATAATTCAACTTTGAGTAAGTTGGACTCTAGAACCAATGGTTGTTATTTCGTGTCTTATCCAGATCATTCGAAAGGATATCGATTTTATAATCCCAATGGAGCAACAAGAATTGTGGAATCACATACAGCGAAGTTTCTGGAGCTAGATGTGGCCGAAAAAGGTGATTGCTCACAGATTATTGAGGATAATAGTACAATGGGTACTTCTATGTCGTTTTCTCTACATATACAAACAATTGTGGAGATCCCTACATCACAGACTGAGCCTGTTGAGATTCAGGAACCTATTATTGAGGCAGTTCCTAATGAAGTTCCTCAAGCCCCTCAGGAACAGAATGAGGTTAAAGATGCTCATTTAAATAGATCTATTAGATAAAGACGATCAGCTATACCACCATATTATATAGTATATCTGGGAGAGCAGGATTATGATATTGGTTGTGTTGTTGATCTGGTAACTTATACAGAAGCTGTTTCTTGTTCTCAATCTGATTTATGGTTAGATGCGATGAAAGATGAGATGCAGTCTATGAAACATAATGATGTTTGGGAGCTAGTTGAATTGCCTGAATGTTATAAGCCCATCGGCTGTAAATGGGTGTATAAGACCAAGAGGGACTCCAAAGGAAATGTTGAGAAATTTAAAGCCAGACTAATAGCCAAGAGATTCACTTAGAGAGAAGGAGTAGACTATGAGGTAACTTTTTCTCCAGTCTTTTGTAAAGACTCTTTTAGAGTAATAATGGCTTTAGTAGCTCATTTTGATATGGAGCTTCATCAGATGGATGTTAAAACTGCTTTTCTAAATGGAGATCTAGATGAAGAAGTTTATATGATACAACCCGAAGGTTTTGCAGCAGACGATACAAGTAATCTGGTTTGTAGATTGAAAAAGTCTATTTATGGTTTGAAACAAGCTTCTAGACAATGGTACTTAAATTTTCATAGCGTTGTTACTTCCTTTGGGTTTATTGAGAACGAGTCAGATTAGTGTATATACTGCAAGGTCAGTGGGAGAAAATTTATTTTTCTCGTTCATTATGTTGACAACATCTTGCTTGCTAGTAGTGATATTGAATTACTGCATGAGACAAAGTGAATGTTGTTACAGAACTTAGACATGAAGGACCTTGGTGAGGCGTCTTTTGTCCTTGGCATTGAGATCCATAGGGATCGTTCTCGCCGAATTTTGGGCTTATCTTAGATGGCATATATTGATCGTATTTTGGAAAGATTCAATATGTAATAATGTAAACCAGGAATTGCTCCTGTCTGCAAAGGTGATAAATTGAGGCTTTCACAATGTCTTCATTCAGATATTAAGAAAGCACAAATGAAGAATGTACCTTATGCTAGTGCACTTGGTAGTATCATGTATGCTAAGTTTGTACTAGGCCAGACATTGCTTTTGCAATAGGACTTCTAGGAAGATATCAGTCAAATCCAGGACACGATCACTAGGTTGCTACCAAGAAGGTTTTAAGGTACTTAAAAAGGCCTAGGGACTATATGTTGATTTATAGATATGTTCAAAACATACAGCTAGTAGGGTATTCAGATTCAGACTATGCTGGTTATCATGATGACAAGAAGTCAACAACATGGTACATCTTTATGCTACCAAGTGGTGCAGTATCATGGAAAAATGAGAAACAGCAAACGATATCATCCTCTACCATGCAAGTGGAGTTTATAGCATGCTTTTCAGCTAATACTCAGGCTATTTGGCTTTGGAATCTCATTAAAGTGTTTATGAATGTAATACTTTTATATTGAATACATATCTATTGAAAAATCCCAAGGGTTGTGTAAACCTTGAGTGATGGCTGGGATATTTATTTTTAGCCATATACATATGTCTTGTTACACATAAACAATAGTTAACTATAAATGTAAGGCATATATGGGTTCATTGGAACCATAAGGAAATTCTCTTGTGATACATCAGGTTTCGTAACACATAAAGTAAGAGAATGGTGACTGACAAGGAGGATAATACATAAAATTTTCTCTATTATTTGAGGTGTTATCCGTTTGCCACACTACCATATTAAATCCATATCAGTAAAGTTAAGAGCACTTGTGACCATGGATGGCTTTGTGTCTTTTGATGCAGTTACTGGCATGATTCGGTGTTTGAGAGTTTATGGGATCGGATTGAGTATTAAGGATTATCTCTAGACCAATATAAAGATGCGCATATATAGTGCAATTTTAATTAATATAGCCCAAGTGGGAGAATGTTAGAATATATATTATGTGGGCTTTATTAATTATTATTGCAATTATTAATTGGTCTAATAAAGAAAGAGATATACAGTTTCCTAATTAGTCTAATATGGAACTGAATAGTGTGGGCCGAGTCAAACCTTATACATAATGATGGGATATGTTAAAGACTCTATAAATAGAGCTCAAGTCTCTCTTGTAAACCCTAATGTCCACATAACATTGCATAAAAAGTCGTTAGAAAACAATACGTGAGGAGCCGTCTCATTGGAGCAAGTGTTTAAAGGGGTTCTACAAGAGAAGCTCTTGAGCATCGGATCGTCGTTATTCCGCATCAAGATCGATGGATCCGAAACAAGGTGCGTCAATTCTTCTACTTTGCAAATCCATGATTCGCATATCTATACGTGATAATCTTGGGTCCCTGCATAAGGTTGATAATCGCAGCTTACAGCCAAGCCCAGCCCTCGCTCGAGGGAGGGATGAAGGTGTGGACGATGTCCATCACTCTACCACCATCTCGGAACGCGTACTGGAGGTAATTTCATCAACCTTTGGTCCTCTGTCTCGAACCTCTGTTGGGGCTAGTTCCACTCTATCTTCGGGCCCTCGCCAGAGGTTCCACCGTGGTGGTGGTGGTCACCACCATCTCTCTCTCCGGCTTCCGCTTCCTGAGTCCGGTGAGCATGGAACTGGAAGTTAGCGGTGTTTTTTGAATAAAAGAATTTTTTGCAATTTAGTTTTATCGACTTTCGGTCATTTGGTTCATTGAAAAATAATTAGTCAACGAAAAATCATTTATTGTTAAACAACATAGGAAAATTTTCAAAGAGATAACCCAAACTGAATATTGTTTCAAATAAGGGCATGCAATGATCAACTTAATCTCGAATAAAGACATTTGGCCCGCGAACAAGTGATTTTTCCGCCGACTGGGAATAAAAGCATTTTTGTCTATAAATTTGAATTTAAAATTTTGACCCAAAAAAAAATCTTTCGAGCTCAATCCCTACCACCCAACAATCTCAACTGCTCTCTGTCACCTCTGCCGCCGTGCCATCACCGCCACAACCCATGAGCAACCCTTTCCTTGCTTCTGCGTGTTGGGGTGTGGTTCATACTCCCCATCGTAAGAAAGTATGGGGGTCCAAGGATTCCACAGTAGAATCCTCTGCTGGACGTAGCCCTGGTTTAAGGGTGAATGAGGATAAAACCTTATGTCTCGATTTCTCTTTCTCGCTTTTACGCTTTATTTCGTTGTGATTGTACGCCGAATCTTAACATCTAGTATCGGAGCAAGTTTGAGGTTAGGGTTTTCTTGGTGAAGAGAGATCCGAAAAATTAAATCTCGAGAAGATGTCGGCTGGTCAATCGCGAGTTTAAGTAGAGAAGTTCGGAGGAAAGGGTTTCGAGTTTTGAAGATGGAGGCTTTGCTCGTGGACAGAGATTTGTGGCACGTGATCGAAGATGATAAACTTGAGGTGAATCCCAAGGGGAATGCAAAGGAGGGCGAGATGCAGGAGTCCGCATCCAATGTATTGATGGAGCGGATCAGCAGCGATCGAAAAGCGCGAAGCCTGATCTGGCTATGTCTTGCTAATAATGTCTTGGTGAACGTGACCTCTGAGAAGACGGTGAAGGATCTCTAGACGAAGCTAAGAAGCCTTTATCAGAGCAAGTCGCTCGTGAACATGTTTTTTCTGCGGAAGCGATTGTACAACTTCGAATGAGTGCAGGTGATTCTTTTTCTGCACACTTAAACGAGTTTAATACTATTTATTGGCAATTTGCATCTATTGATGTTAATTTGGATGAGGAGGATAAAGCATGTACCTTACTATGTTCACTGTCGAATTCGTGGAAACATATAACTATTTCGATGGGCACTGGTATTAGTGCGTTGTCCTTTAAGAAAGGTGTATCTGCTTTATTGTATGAGGAGATGAGGAGAGTAGGTTCTGATAATGCAATGAATGAGACTATTTTCGTAAGAGGAAGGAACGGTGAACGATTCAAATCTAGATTTGGCAATAGAAATAAGTCTAGAGGAAGATCTAAAAGTCGAGATCGATCTGAAATAAAGTGTTAGAAGTGTGGAAAAGCTGTACACTTGAAGAAGGATTGTTGAAGCAAAAGTGTGGGTCCAGAGAAACGAGGCAAGGCACTATGAGCCGTACAAGAGACATGTATCTCGTTTGCAACTCATCTCAAGTTGACCACGGTGTATGGATAATTGATACCGGAGCGTCTTTCCACATGATACCTCATAGAGATTGGTTTTGCTCCTATGAGCCACATCATGGAGGTCAGGCGGATGGGAGATGACACGACGCTTGATATTGTCGATCGCGGAAGGTGAAGTTGAAGATGAAAGATAGGACAATCAAGAACCTTCCAGATGTGATGCATATCCATGGTTTTACCAGGAATCTTATTTTTGTGGAAACTATGACAGATGCTGGCATTATTTTCACTGGCGACAAGTATTCATGCAAGTTAACTCGTGGATCAACGGTGATTACTATAGGCGAACGGTATGGAAACTGTCCAAATTACCGAGAAACACCGTGATCAGTGGTGAGAGTTACATCTCAGAGCAGGTGAAAGAAGATCTTTTGATGCTATGGCATCGAAGATTAGGTCATATCGATGAGAAAGAGCTGGTTACCCTTACTTCAAAGAAGATGGTGGATGGAATCCCATGTTGTTCAATGGGTTTCGAATTTTGTGAACATTGTTTAAATGAAAAACAGAATCAAAAGTATCTTTTGAATCCATAGGAGGGACAACGAGAGGAATTCTGGATCTGATCTAAAGTGATGTTATTTTGCCGAAATTTCTCCCGCAAAGAAATATCTTTCACCAAAATTAGTTCTTCGGCTTTTAAATGTAGAAAAGGGTCCTGTGGCGATTTCGGACAAGAGTAATCTAGATAATCAGAAATTCAACATGAAAATTACATAAAGACTTCAATAAATCACATTAATGTGAACCAGACCAGAGTTTGACTCGACGGGAAGGCTCAGATAATACAATTCTAGAGAATTGATACACTGAAACTTGATTAAAATTATACAAACATAGACCAAACCGGAGTTTAACTCAACGGAGTAGCTTGGAGAGCACAATTCCTACCAAATGAACGAACCAACGTACCCCAACCTTGTTGGAGTTTGACTCAACGAAAAAGCTTGAACACGCTTCGATACAGTTCCAGAGTTTGGCTCAACGGCAAAGCATCTAGGATAAAGATAAACGTTAGAGTTTGACTCGGCGATGAGAATCTGAAAGCTACAATTAAGTAAAGTAAAGTGCAGTGCAAAAATTAAAGATAAAGATACTTTGTTGATTTGTTCAGGGGGGCTTCTTTGGTGGATGCTTGATGGTATTTATAATGGTTGAGTTGGTAACTACCCTTTGACGGTTGTAACTCTTAGCACCTCCATATAGGTTGCCTCCATGTCCATCTTTCTACACGAGTTCATTTGACTAAGTCTTTAGGCAGTTATTTTGGGTCTGTGTGATGCTCCATGTAATTGTCAACGGTCTTTAAACTACTTGTATCGATTCGGTCCTTTTCTCCTTTTGCTCTGACGAATCATGCCCACGTTTTTCACTCTTTAAGAATGACCGAATCTTTAGGAGGCTATTTTAATGTTCAAGTAACTGTCGATAACTGTTCTCCCGCCGGATATTCAAAGGGCGATCATTTGTCTATTTTGGCGCGTCTTCTGGAAAACATTCTAAATTCTTGGCAGTATTATTCATTATCAACACCAATACATGTGGCCGCTTCATCCTCCTTAACGTGTGCAGCTATCTAGACACGTGGCATTGATTTGTGCTCATGTCGATAGGCTCTATAGTATTCTCTAATCTATCGATAATTATAGGAGACCCACGTGCCATGCACATGACCTTCTTCCACCTTGATACTGCGCTTCAACATCTTCCCCTCACGTTTATAACACGTGTGTCGACGGGCAAACTATTTTGGGTGTCAATAGATGTCCACTTTTAAAATAATTAAAAGAAATTTAAATTTTTTAATACCTCGACTTCGCACGGTTTTCTTTGCGACCAAGCTTTGTGTGTTGCCTGCACCCTAACGCGTCGTACTTTGCGCTCCACTAGCCAGGCTGTATTTCCCGTAGCATTCTAACGCGTACCCTGATCGCTTGTGGATTTTGAGCCATTGCAATCATATTCCCCTAGGATCACTAGCCTTTTTAGATTTCAGTTTTGGGAGATCAAAAATCAAACCTTTTCGTTTCTTCTTCCTTGTGCTCTTAAACCCTAAACCCCGGTCCATACTTCTTCAAGCATTCTACTGGTTCAAATGGCGTCTAGTTCATCTCAATTCTTCTTGGCACAGATCATAGCAAATTTCGATGATTTAGAGTGAGACAACTGTTCCGACAACTGCCGTTTCCATCTTCTAAACCTGTTGAACGAATACCCGCATCAGCTAGTTCTTGGCCCCTGTTTTATCAATCATCGGCATATTCCTACCTCTCTTCGGTATTATTTTCCCACGAAGCGTGAAGAGTTGCTCTCTATCCAAAGGACTTCTCTGATAGATATTTGGACAATAGAACCCTCTCAATTTCGTGATTTCCCTTCGTTCGAGCCAGATTTTCATAGATGGTATCTCCGATTGAAGCATGATGATATCACATCAACTGCTTGGAAAACGAATGGCGTGAACACCACTTTAGAGGTTAGCATGCTATGTTGTGATTTGTATTTTGGATTCTTGGGTGTTGCCGTCAGCTTTTAGTCCCCGTCCACTTACTGCTTCTTCTTCCCTTGGGGTCCCATGTCGATCACATCATTAGACATCTATACCATTTTTCTTGTCGATCTCGCAGGCTGAGGCGATGAGAAAGGTCGCCACCTAGGGTCTGCATGGCAATCATTCTGATTTTCTGATTCTATTCCCTGAAACAAAAAAGGATGAGAATCGTGTTTGGTAACGTAAAAAATTCTGATTCTGATTCTGTTCCCGAAAACAGTTTTGGAGCAAAAACAAGAAAAAAAAAGTTGATTTTGAAAAAAAGAATCACTTTTGAGAATCACAAAATAGAATGAAGTCCAAGATCTCTCACTTTTCCCTTTTAGTTCTCTCATTACTTTTTCCTCGACCTAAAACAAAATGATTTCTCATTTTCAAAGAAAAATATATGAGATAATAAAAAAAATAAAAAAAATCTAAAAAAATCTAAAAAAAATCTAAAAAATCAGAAAAAAATTCAGAAAATCCCTAAAAATAGAAGAAGCTTAGATTATGTTAGTTTGACCTCATTTTCATAAATTTGGGCCTAGATTCCCTAGATTTCATAGATTATGTTCTTTTTTAGGAAAATCATAAACACCTTTGAAATTGAACCCGAACCACATTTTTCTAAGCCCTTAAGGTTTCGTTAGGGTTTTATGATGCGATTTATCAATGCCATGATTCTTTGATTGCGCACTTGATTTCATTGATTGTGATTTGCCTAGGTTTAGGTACTTTAGACATAGTATAGCTTTAGAAAATTTGGAAAAAGACAAAAACAACATGTGTGAACACTTAGCATTGGCTTACCTCATAGGTTTAAAAATGAATCGAAAATTTGCATGAAACAAGTTTAGAAAACACTCGACTTCAGTGCTGAAAAGGCGTCGATGGAAACACCAACGTAACCAAGTCCCCGGACCCTAGATTTCTCTAGTTGCGTAGAATATAACGGTTTCTCCCGACCATTCGATAAGATTTTCGATCTACCTCCTCAAAGACTGGTGGCGACTCCATTTGCATGTACACATACACATGCCACCGATCACACGAAGATCGAATTTGATATTCTCTCGTTACGATTTGGTATAGAACTGGGAGAGCTCGAGCTAATCTGAAATCACACACTAACCCAACATGGTCTCTCCTTTTTTAAGCTTAAAATGACTTGTTATGACACTGCAATTAGACGGAATAGCACGAAAAAAATGTTATATGCAATGTACAATATGAGAATCAATATGAATTAATCTTCAATTAATTCGAAATATAGGATGAAATTTCCCAAAGTAACTACGTAATTATTTGATTTAAATGACACAAATTGGAAAGATAAATTATTTTCGAAAAAAAAATTGGTGCAATTACCAAACGTGTTTCTGTTCCAGGAACATAAATTTTGTGCAGTTATTAAACACGTTCTGATTCTCTAAAACTCATCCAGAAAACAGAATCAGAAAAAATCATTCTAATCAGAATCATTTTTTCGTATCAGAATGGTTGCCATGCATGCCCCTACTTCGCAGAGGTGCTGGAGTCAACAACTAATATGAGAAGTCCTAATTGCACTTTGGTTCTCTAATTGACTCCAACATTAAAAACATAGAATTATCCAACTTGCATTGAAGAAGTAAAGTTCAACTTGGCTTTGGCTTGGTCTTGTATAAGATAAGATAAGTCTAAGTTGAAAAGTTGGACCGCAATTGCACGAAGACAATTCAAAGGTGGTCTTCAAGTAACAAGTTGGCAACAAGATGGCACCTGCAACTTGCCAACTTGTTCGATTAAATGGACTCCACCAATCTTCATGATGCGGTGAACTTGAGCCTATAAATCAGGCTTAGAGTGAAGTTTTTGATGTTAAGTCACCACAAGCAAGGGTGAGCTTCATTACATTTGAGAAAAATGACTCCACTTCATGCTCTTATTAAATTTTCTCAAGAATTTATGCATGCTTAAAGTCAGGAAAATGAATTCCATAATTAGAAAAGGAGAAAAAAATTTCCTGAAAAAAAAAAAAAATCTCCCAAAAAATATTTTCTTTATCATGAATTTTTTCTAAGAACAAACGTACCCTTTTACATTTGCTAACAAAAAAAATTGTTGCACTTTCTCTTCTTCTTTCCGTTCTAAGAAGAGAAGATTCTGACTTTTGAAGAAATAATGAACACGATTTGTCTTTACGAATTTCTTATTACTAACAGTTCCATTTGCTATTATTGGCCCAACAAGTCCGGTTTTACATGAAATTCTGCAAGGAAAGCCCATGGCCCAAAGAACATGAAAGCATTGCAATCATATTCCTAGAGAGAGGGACCTCTCTCTCTCTCTCTCCCTCCCTCCCCCTCACTATTTTCTTAAGTTATTTTGATTTTTTTTTTCTTTTTTCTTGCTTTTCTCTCATTTGGGAGCTTTTCTCTTTCAATTTAGTCTAGATCTAGAAGCATTTCTCTCTCATTTTTTTGGAGATTTCTATCCCAATCGAATTTAGATTTGAGATTTTCTGAGTTTATGTTTCGAGGTTTCGCTCTCCTCGGGTTTTGTCGGTGAATAAGCCCAGTTTTGAAGGAGATCAGAGGAGCTTGCTCATGTCAAATCTATGCTTGTTCAACCTTTTTACTCTACTTGGTGATGGTGTTGGGGACGTCAAACCTAGGCGCACACCACCGAAAGGCAAAGCAGGAGCAACAGATGGAGTTCTCGATGTGTGCTCATTACTGAAGACGGATTCGGTAATCGGCCGCTGATTATGGTGTGAAGAAATCATAGATCTGCTCTTTGAGCGTGTAACTCAGATTTCTCTTGTTATCTGAATCTTATTTTGTTCTGAAGTTGTCTGTGATGTATTTTGGTTTGCAGTTGAACTGCGATATTTCTCGTTTGTATTTCGAAGAAGTGAATAAAATGAAATGTTATTTTTGACCCAAAAAAAAAAAAAGACTTTTGGCTTGTCTTTTTCCCTCACCATCCAATATGGGACTCATAAATCTACCTTATTTTGATTGCAGCCTGCAAATGACTTGGACTTTCATCCTCAAATTTCTGTTCTGATATCTGCAGCCAAAGGCCACACAATAAAGTACGTCCACCCTCCGACCAAAAAAAAAAAATACGTCCACCCATCTTTTTGTAGCTTTACTTCAACAAATATTTGAGAAAATATTGCGTACCGTCGGGAGCCACGTCAACAATACCCATCTCCACTCATCGTGCGACATGTGTCGCGCGGGCCCACTTTTTAGAAAAAAGAAACTCTCTCTCATCTCTCTTTTTTCCCCTCTCTCTCTCCCTCCTTTGCCGACGTCTTCTCCGTCCCGGTCACTGAGCTCGACCTAAGGCTCGCGGCCGCCGTGGCTA
This sequence comes from Lenwebbia sp. NSW1173648, assembly GCA_029784005.1. Taxonomy (NCBI): domain Eukaryota; kingdom Viridiplantae; phylum Streptophyta; class Magnoliopsida; order Myrtales; family Myrtaceae; genus Lenwebbia; species Lenwebbia sp. NSW1173648. Next base: position 21,853,913 of record JARCGZ010000009.1, on the reverse strand, counting down.
TGGAGCTCGGGCCGTGGGCTCGAGCTTCGCGGCCGTGGCCGACGTCTTCTCGGTCCCTGGCCGCGAAGCTCGAGTTCACGGCTCGTGGCCGCCATGGCTGTAGAGCTCGAGAGCTCTGTGGCCGTGACGGCCACGATCCGTGGGCTCGAGCTCCGCAGCCGTGGCCGACGTCTTCTCGATCCCTGGCCGCGAAGCTCGAGCTCACAGCCGCCATGGCTGTCGAGCTCAAGACTCGAGCTCCCCGCCCGTGATGGCGCGAGCTAGTCAAATCGGCGTCCTAAAGGTCGCAGCCGCCATGGCTGTGGAGCTCAAGCTCCGTGGCTATGGCGGCCGGCGTCTTCTCATTTTCCGGCCACGAAGCAACGAAATAGAAAGAGGGAGACAGTGAAGACAGAGCGAGAGGAGAGAGAAATTTTCGTTTCTTTTTTGATTGGTGGGACCTCTGCGTCACTTGTTACGCATTAACCGGTGGTCTGGACCACGTCAGCCTCACCTTTTCTCCAAATGTCTGATCCTGCAGTGTTATTTGCTGATTTCATGTGTATGGTACAAACAACCATCAAATAGCGTGCAGAAATTGTGATATTTTAGTAATACTTGTGTCACTCTTCAACGGTTCCATAAGCTCTCCGTTTGCTGTCATGTGTTATTTGCTATCATTTTTACATCAATTCATCCCCTTCGGCCGTTTAACCACAAGTCATTTCCATAAGCTCTCCTTTTGTATCAAATTAATTTAATTAAATCATAAAAATAATAATTAGTACGTATATATAAAAGTACATATTTAATATACAACGTGTCCCAACGTGTCGAAATTCTCATTTTTTTTAAATGACGTGTCAGCGTGTCGCGTGTCGGTACTACTTAGGGCTCGGGATTCAACCGACGGTGTGGTGTAACAGGTGGCTCGATGACTCTCGTGGTTCACGGCGTGATACGGTGAACTGGCAACCAAGACCGAAGCACACGACTTGATGGAGCGAGGATTGATCTGGGCTGCTAGAGCGTTGGTTCTTGTTGGACAGTAGATATAACACCTGGGAAACAGCAAACGTGATAATGGGGAAGCAAGTACACGCCAACAATGAGCCGTATGACACCAAGGACCTGCAAAAATGTCAAGAGCACGTAGAGGTTAGACCAAAAAGCTCGCTGATGCAGTGAGGCAAACGGCAGGTGATCTTGGAGACGGCTAGGTCTGGATCCTGCAGTAGCTCGGTGGCTGTCGTGGACAAGAAATTAGCAGGGGTGCAGGGGCACGAACAACTTGTCGCGGTGGCCGGCCTCTGCAAGACTCACAACTGAAGGATTCCTTGACCGGGCTATTCTCGTCTGTGAAGGGTCTTTCATTAGGTGAGGGAGCCTGAGTTGTCAGAATAGCAAATCATATTTTCTCTTTCACTTGCTTTAAAACTTTCCTTGTTGTTCACGAATCTCTTTGAAACAAGTATATTGCCTTCGCTTTTTCCTTTTCCTCAATATTAGAATTTGGCTTGATTTTGTCCATGCCCAGGCCATGATTCTTTCTTTCTTTGTTCGCTTTCTATCCGAGATTTTGCCTTTTTATGTGCCCATAATCTCACAAACCTCCCTAGTTCAAGCATACATTATTCCCTGTATACGATTCAATGCTTCTTTTAATCAAATATTAATGAAGACTTAATAAATCATGCAATATAACCTTCGGCCACGAGAGAAAAAGAATGGGCTAGGCCACATTTCCAATCCACGTGGGCTCCGTCCACTTAATTAAATTCAGAACATTTAATCGAATTCACCCACCGCCAGTCCAATAAATATTCAAACTTTATGCGAATGCTCCTAATATCTATATGTAATTTAAAAGATTCTTTTGTTAGGGACTAATGCCGATCTCTAATTTTTATGCAATAAATGACTAACTAGGTCGTCAAAATTTAGGTATCAACAATTGGGCGATAAAAGCTTATAAAATAAATTTACTTGTGCCCAGACAAAATAGCCATTGTAATAAGAAAATTTTGAGGAGTCCGGTCGTATGCCACGGTGTCTAAGCTAACAACTTATACGATAAGATGTCTATTCTTTGTTGTTGTTTTTTTTTTTTAAAGGAGAGAGAAAGGGAAAGGTAAAGAAATCAACGTCTTTCCGAGAAAATATTAGATAGGTCGATCCCTCCACGTCATTGGGACCGATTTATTCGGTGAACGACACGTGGCTTTTTGGGTCCCACATTCTCTCTCCTCGTTAAATACATCTGCCTCAGCCTCTTCTTATGTTGTCCTCGCCTAAGTAGCAGCGACATCGACACGCGACACGACACGCTGGCACGTAATTTTCAAAAAACTATGTAGCACCGACACTACACGCAACACTACACGACACGCCGACACGTCATTTCTAAAAAATTAGAGAATTCTAACATGTTGGGACACGTATATTAAATGTAAAGTTTCATATATACAAGAAAAATTATTGTGTATATATAAAAATATCAGCGGTGAGTTTATTTTTCTTATTCTTCTTTTGTTAGGGATTCACAATTATGGTTTTTTTGAGCTAGCTTGGTATATTAATTTTGGGGTGTCTAAGTATATGACTTAAGTATATATATATTTTTGATAAATTCACATTTTGACCCTTAACTTATTGAAAATGCTTAAAATTGACCTCGTGCTTGTCGAAATGGCGTGTCGAGAGACTCACGTGTCGTTGACGTGTTTGGAGCGCTGATCACGTGTCGGTCGCATGTCGAAAAGTGTCAGAGAGTCGGACACGACACGCTAGCTCCCGGAGAGTGTCGATGCTACATAGTTAAAAAAAATAGAGAATTCTGACACGTTAGGAAACATTGTATATTAAATGTATATTTTAATATATGCATTATAAATTATCATTTCTATGATTTTTGTAAAACTAGAGAATTAACAAAAAGAGCTCTTATATAAAAAAGAAATCTCCTGCCATGGGCATTTCCGTAATTTGACCCTAGCCAGCCTAGAAAAGAAAAACAAATAAAAAATTAAACCACTTGTAATGGGCACTCCCGTAATTTGACACGTTAGGGTTTTATACCATCACATTCTTGAGCTCTCTCTCCCCCTCCTTATAATGGCGATGGTGGCTGCCATTTCTGACCCACCAAACCCCAATAACCTTTCTGATAACCCACCATTGCCATCGTCATCATCTTCCTCTTCTTCAACTCGAGCACCCGCAAAACCCTCTCTTTCTCATGGCGAGGGGGACAACAGCAATGGCGGCCTCAATTCCCGAAGACCCAAATCCAGGCAGGTCTCTTCCGAATACCTCTCTCCTTCCCTTTCAGCTTCCACCGCAACGACAGCAGCAGCCTCGACGCCGGCGGCTGCTTCTAGTTCTCGCCGATTCGCGTCTCTGGTTCTCTCTTGATCCTCGAATTCGACTCCCCCTCTCCCCTCGATCTCTGCCTCTAGATCCGCACTTTCCCCGCCCTCCTCCTTCACCAACTCGCGTGTCGCCGACATTGACCGCGTGTCGCCGACGTTGACACGCGTCGAATGCGTGTCGCGTCCGACACAGATGTGGCGCGACACCTCGTCCGACACAGATGTGGTGACCCTTCGACGTGTCCGTGCTTTAGAGGTATCAAATGGGTGGATTGGGTTTAGGTCGGGTCGAATATGGTCCGATCCATATTGACCCGTCTAATATGTTTTGACATATATTCAATGACCCATACCCAACCCGTAATCGACCCATAACCGACTTTTATGCTCTTCACATATATATGTTATCAGATAAAAACTTCACGTCAAATAAAAAAAGTAAATTAAATAATAATAAAATTAGTAAATAAAATAAAAAATGATATTATTAAAATACTTTCATGCAATAAAAAATTTAGTGAAATTTTTTCCTATTTTTTAATTTTTTTTTTAATTTTTTTATTCAAAAAATATATTTTATTATTAAAAGTATTTTTTATTTTATTTCATTTTTCTCCGGCGACCAGCGGCGGACTTCGGGGGCGACGACCGGCAACGGGGGCGGGCGGCCAACAGAATAAATATTTTTTAATTATATTTTTCTTTTCTAGTTTCTTTCATTCACTTATAAAAATAGAAAATAATAATAATAATAACCAAATTGAGCCCTTGAAGCCCTTGGCCCATTCGCAACTTGTGGGAGTTGCCCTCATGGGTCAAAAATGGGTTCCATGTGACCTATTTTTGACCCATTTAATTTCACTTCAACCTTTTGGACCCATTTTTAGTGAGCACTCTAAAAATTAATGACCCATATAAGACTCATTTTCTACAAAATATGGATCAAATATGGGTCTATGACCCATAGGTCCTTACTAGAGCTGTCAATATGGGTCATAGACCCATATTTGACCCATAGGTCCTTACTAAAGCTGTCAATATGGGTCATAGATCCATGTTTGACCCATAGGTCCTTACTAAAGCTATCAATATGGGTCATAGACCCATATTTGACCCATATTTTGTATAAAATGGGTCATTAACTTTTAGAGGGCCAACTAAAAATGAGTCTAAAAGGTTGAAGTGAAATTAAATGGGTCACACATGGAACCTATTTTTGACAGATGAGGGCAGCTCCCACAAGTTGCAAATGGGCCAAGGGCCTCAAAGGTTCAATTTCGTTATTATTATTATTATTTTCTATTTTTATAAGTGAATGAAAGAAATTAGCAAAGAAAAATATAATAAAAAAATATTTATTCTGTTGGCCGCCCGCTCGCTGCCGCTCGCCCTCCGCCGCCGGAGAAAAATGAAATAAAATAAAAAATACTTTTTAATAATAAAATATATTTTTTGAATGACAATATTTTAAAAAAATTAAAAAATTTAAAAAAAATAGGAAAAAATTTCACTAAATTTTTTATTGCATGAAAGTATTTTAGTAATATCATTTTTTATTTTATTTACTAATTTTATTATTATTAAATTTACTTTTTTTATTTGATGTGAAGTTTTTATCTGATAACATATACATGTGAAGAGCATAAAATAGGTTAAATGAGTTATATAGGTTTTCTTAAAATATTAATGTGATTTGGTAATATATGTCAAAACAGGTCGGGTGGGGTATGAGTCATTGAATATAGGTCAAAACGGGTTAAATGGGTCAATATGGGTCGGACCATGTTCGACCTGACCCAAACCCGATCCGACCCACCCATTTGACATCTCTAGTCCTCACCCAACCAACCTTGCTGTACAAATCCCTCTTCTCCAACTCTTCATTTCTCTCTCCTTCCACCATCTTTGTGTCACCCTTAGAAACCTGGCCATGTCAAGTGACGGGCTATCCACTCTCTTGGAACCTCAAGTTGGTCCTTCACCGCCATCCTCAGCCTCCAACTCTCCCTCTGCTTCCTCCTCTTCGCCGCCATTTTTGACTTTTGGTTATGGCACCGCTTCTGCAGTCTCCGTGCCGGGCCCATCCAGCTTCCCCATCGTCGGCCTCGCCTCCACCGGCTCTCTAACTCATCAGGTACTCGACGAGCTCTCCAAGACTTTGAACGCCAAAAAGCTGATGGTTTTCTCCATGGGCTCACCCACTTTAATGAAGAGAGTTTAATGAAGAGAGAGGGGGGACTAGATGGATTGAATGAATAAGAGAGAACGTGGGACTCCAACATGTCTGTAAATCAGTATATAATCTTTTTTACAAGTACCTCAAAAATCTAGACCAAAAAAACAAAGTACCTCAAAACCTTTTTAATAGAAATCTAGTGATCATGTCTAGGATATGTGACAAAAGCAATATCTGATCTAGTACAAATTTAAGCATACATGATACTTCCAAGTGCACTAGCATCCCTTAATGACAAGAGCGATTCCTGGCTTGCAATATTGCATATTAAATCTTTTCAAAATATGATCTACCTATGCCTTCTGAGACAAATCCAATATCTAGCGAGAACAATCCCTACGGATCTCAATACCAAGGACAAAAGACGCCACGTGTCGTCCACTAAATAGATCATTTCCATGGCGACTAGGAGGGATTGTTCTTTCCTTTTAATAACATTTTCCCAAATAATGCCTTTATACGATATCGTATTACTAATGTGATGTGGTACGATTCGATTCGATTAGATTCGATTGGACAGCGTAAAAAAGCGAAATAAATCCACATTTATCATAATTTTCTACCTATAATTTTTCAATCACCTTCGTTCATCATTATTCCCCAAACAAAGCGGACGTCGTCAAAAAGCGAAAAAAATCCACGCTTGCCATAATTTTCTAACTCTAATTTTTCAACCACCTTCGAACAATGTCAAAAAGCGAAACAAATCCACGCTTACCATACTTTTCTATCTCTAATTTTTCAATCACCTTGGCTCATCATTATTACAAGGTGGACATCATCAGAAAGCGAAATAAATCCACAAATATCATAATTTTCTACCTCTAATTTTTCAATCATCTTCGCTCATCATTATTTACCAAGCAAAGCGGACATAGTCAAAAAGAGAAATAAATCCACACTTACAATAATTTTCTACCTCTAATCTTTCAATCACCTTCGGTCAACGTCAAAAAGCGAAATAAATCCATACTTACCATAATTTTCTACATCTTATTTTTCAATCACCTGCTCATTATTATTTACCAAGCAAAGCGGACATCGCCAAAAAGCGAAATAAATCCATACTTACCAGAATTTTCTTACTCTAATATTTAAATCACCTTCGGACATAGTCATAAAGTGAAATAAATCCACACTTCCATAATTTTCTACCTATAATTTTTCAATCACCTTTGTTCATAATTATTTCCCAAGCAAAGTATACATAGCCAAAAAGCGAAATAAATCCATACTTATCATTTTTTTTTTACCTCTAATTTGTCAATCACTTTCGGACATCATCAAAAAGCGAAATAAATCCACACTTATCATAATTTTCTACCTCTAATTTTTCAATAACTTTCGTTCATCACTGTTATCCCAACAAAGCGGACAGTGCCAAAAAGCAAAATAAATCCACACTTACCCTCTTTTTTTCTCTCTTTTTCTCGTCTCCCGAGCGTGACCCATCAACGCAATTTGATCACTCGCAACCCTTGAAAGAACTTCCTCTCCTCCATCTCTCATCACTGCTCACAGAAACCCAACAATGGCCAACACCCAAGAACGCGAAGGACGCGCGCGATCAAGAAGAGGAAGTCGGGCAGCTGGCGGTCCGGCTGGCCAGCGCGGTGGTGCTCCCGATGGTCCTCAAGTCGGCCCTCGAGCTCAACATAATCGACGCCCTCGTCTCCCCCGGTGGGTTCCTCTCGCCCGCCGAGATAGCGAGCCGGGTTGGCGCCAAGAACATGATGTGCCTCTTGGCGAGCCACGTGCGAGGAGGAACGACGGCGACGGAGATGGAGATGGAGATGGAGATGGAGGGGAGAGAGAGTACGGTGCGGGACCCATGTGCAGGTTCTTGGCTGAGGACGAAGAAGGTGGCGCTGTTGGTCCTCTGTTTCTGCTGCACCATGACAGGGTCTTCATGGAGAGTTGGTATATAATTTATGTTTTGGGCTATCATCTTAGATTAAAACAATTTTAGGCTAGGAGGGTTTTCACGTATCCATGAGAACCGCCACATATATCAGAAGAATTACTACAAGAGAAACCTTAAGTTGAGCTAACAATTGTAAAAAAAACCATTACTTCTTTATAGTTCTCTGATCTATGAACATTTAAGTGCAGTGAATACTCCACCATTGGAGTGATGCGCATTGCTCGAAACTTCTAAAGAATCTTTGCCCGCCAATGGGAAGGTGTTCATCGTCGAGTTGATTCTTCCTATGGTTCCAGAGGGAAATGTCTCTTCGAACATTGTATTCGCGCTAGACCTGTTCATGTTGGCTCAAAATCCTGGCGGGAAAGAGAGGACGCTAAAGGAGTTTGAGGCCTTGGCGGTGCAAACGGGATTCGCCGGCTGCGAAGTTAAATGTTGTGCGTATAACATTTCGGTGATAGAGTTCCCCAAAACAGTGGGTTGTTACGTCTTTTGAGATCTATTCTTGATTATACTTCAAGCTCAAATAAACGCGGAACAAGCGTCAGATTCTCTTTTTTAGTATCCCCTTGGTGGTGTGAATCAAATGATTGCCTTCTATACTAGTAGAAGAAATCGGCCCAATACTAAAAAAAAAAGCCCCTAACTTTAGCGTTTGTCCCAATTATATCCAAAAATTTTTGTTGTCTCATAAAATACCTCTAACTTTTACATTTGTCCCAATTCTACGGGCCTAATATCCGAAAAAATCCCCCAACTTTAGCATATGTCTCAATTATATCAAAAACTGTTTTTGTCTCATAAAAAACCCACAACTTTTAATTTTGTCCCAATTCTACCACTGTTGGCCTTCCATCAATAATCATTGTTAGTTAAATTTACGTGACATTTGTACGTCGTTAATGAATTGCACCTCAACAAAGTTGACATGAAAAAATCCTCAACTTCTCTTCTATTGTCTGCTTTCCCTACACATTATCGGGAGATATAGAGCCCACTCAAGACGACGGGTTTTGAACTCTCTCCGGCACTCAATAGCCCAAAAAACGGTTAGACGTGGAGATATGATTATATGAACAAATGATCTCAAATCTCATCGTTCCTAAAACATGTTGCTTCCGGATTTCGAAATTGGCAAGTCTCGCGAGAAAATTTGAGCCACGTAGGATTAACTAACAGTGATTATGAACGGAAGGCTGACAGTGGTAGAATTGGGACAAAAGTAAAAGTTTAGGGTTTTTAAGAGACAAAAAAAAGTTTTGGATATAATTGGGACAAATGCTAAAGTTGAGGGTTTTTTTTAGGTATTAGGAATGTAGAATTGGGACCAAAGTAAAAATTTGGGGTTTTTGAGACAAATTTTTTTTGGATATAATTGGGACAAACACTAAAGTTGGGGTTTTTTTTTGGATACTAGGCCAGAAGAAATCACTGGAGGCACTTTTCCTATAATATTTAAAGCATGACTCTTAAAAAATGCCACCCCCTCCAAATCCACCAAGAATTACTTCACACTTAATCTTCTTACAATTGTTTCGCACAGTACCGTCCCATATAGATAGGTGATAACATCTAATATAAGCAGCCATCAGGCCATGAGCAGTTCAAAATGTTCTGTTGCAAAAGGGGAAATGGAATTTTTCTAATGAAGCTTAAATAGCACGAGGCATAAAAGAGGAGAAAAAAAAATAGAAAGCTATTTATAAAACAGAACTAGAATAATGTGTAAACGCGTAGAGACCTAAGTAGACCCTGGAAATGTAATACTGAAGAAAGCATCTTTATGTGGGGGAATCACGTCCTGCTACAAGTTCTGAGACAGATATCGAGAAAGAAGTAGAACAGAGCAGTTCAGGCTAACAGCCACATCCACTTGATAGTCACAGACATGCCTTTATTTCACCGAACATTTAGAAGAAGATTTACATATGAGACTTGAGATCTTCAGAGTACAAAAGAGAGTTCCAAGTTGGGTTCCTCGGAAGAAAAGTGTCCTGCCCATGCAAACACCCGATTTGTAGCATTTCCAAACAACTTCATATATGGTGATGCAGAACTGAGTGCAGTAAGAGTAACCAATTCAAGAAGATATGGATCCACGTTCACCGATTATAAGTACCGAAAGGGGACTATGGAAAGAAACAGCACATGCACAAGCAATTCTATTGGTCACGGGAAGAATGAGTTATTGTAGAAAACAAAAACACAAATTGAACAACAAAGTTGGATTGCAATCACGAAGCAACACCATCATCACATTCTTTTCATCGAACTCTTCCTGGGCATAGTGTTTTATGACAAGGAGAGACGTCCAAAACAATGAAAGAGGACACGGCAGATGTGTCAAAATGGGTTGAAAATCATTTTTAACTAACATTAAATGAGATGGGTCACATATGGGTTAGTCAAGATTTAATAAATGGGTTGGAGTTGTAAACCTAATTTCACGTGGGTTGTACCATTTAGCTTATCAAGGTAAATGAGTCAATGAGATGTCGTCAAACCCATTTTCAACTCTTCAACAGTCTTTATTATTTTTTAGTTTTTATTTTATTTTATTATTTTACTTGATTGTTTATTTCTCTTACTTTTTTTCCTATGAAGCCAGCGAGGGTCGGCCGCTGGGTCGCCAGACTTAGAATAAGGAAAAGAAAAGAAGAAGAAAACAATCAGATTTTTTTTAAATTATAAAAATGGTTCACAATGTTTTAGCAATATTTTTTTAAAAAATTTATAAGAAACAATTTTTCCTAAGTTGGATAAAATATGAAAGTATTTTGGCAATATAAGTCAAATCGAGTATGCGTTGGGTCAGGTATAGGTCGAGGAATTTGTGTTGCAATAAATGGGTCGGGTTATATGAGTCAATTTGGGTTGGATCATTTATGACCCGATCCACTTGTGTGATAGGTCTAGACATGAGGTTTCGAGCGCAGACCGAGATGTAAGAGCAAGAAGGGACGACGGACCTGGAGTTGGTCTCGGCGTGTTGGAATGCTGAGACGCATAGGTGGGAGGCCAAGTCCAGGCCTCGCTTCGAGGGAGGGATGAAGGTGTGGACGATGTCCATCGGTCTGCCATCTCGGAGCGCGTACTGGAGGCAAGCCTACTTGTCCTCCGTCTCGAACCTCTTTTGGGGTTGGTTCCACACTATGTTCGGGCCCTTGCCGGAGGTTTCACCGCCGGTGATGGTGGTCGCTGCCATCTCTCTCTCTCTGTCCTGCTTCTTGGATCCAGTGAGCGTGGAACTAGAAGTAGGCGATATTGTTGGAGTGAAAGAATTTTTTGCAAATTATTTTTTTGAACTTTCATTCATTTGGTTCATGGAAAAATGATTAGCCAACCGAAAATCGTTTACGGTCAAACAAAGTACGAAAATTTTCAAATAAGAGCCTCAAGTGGGGTCATTCTTTTAAAAAATAAAAAAGGCTCCAGAATGAACATTGCTTCAAATAAAGACATTTGGCCGACAATCGAGTGATTTTTCCACCGACCGCAATAAGAGCATTTTTGTCCCAAAAAATTGAATACAGATTTACGACCAAAAAAAAATTTCTTCCCATCTTCTTCGTTTTCCCCATTATCGAGCGCATGTTTTCCGAGTTCAATCCCTGCCGCCCAACAATCTCAATTGCTCTCTTTCCCCTTTGCCGCGGCGCCGTCACGGCCACAGCCCATGAGCAACCTTTCCTTGCTCCCGCGGAATCCTCCTCCATCAACCACCATCGACCTCCCAGCAGACCAGCACCTGCAAAGCAGCACGGGGAGCTCACTGGTATACGACCCACATCAATCGGCTAGTCCGTGGTCGGGTTGGATGAGTCGTCGTCTTAAGATTACGATCTCGAGGCTATTCCTGGTAAAGCCGTGTTCGGCCGAGCCCGAATAGAAATTCGAACCCTCTTCGCATCGTCATCTTATTCCTCTAGCCTCTAGCGCCATCACTTGCAAGCTTAGATGTAGGAATCGCCATTGGATCGACTCGGCCGGTCGTCCTGGTCGACTCGCAGGAGAATGGGGTCCGCCTCGTGCACACGCTCATTGCTTGCGCGGAGGCCGCCCAGCAGACCAACCATAGCCTCACCGAGGCGCTGGCGAAGCCAATCGGGTTCTTCGCGATCTCGCAGGCTAAGGCGATAAGAAAGGTCGCCACCTACTTGGCAGAGGCTCCGTCGCAGTGGATCTGCCGGTTTCACCCACAGAACCACCCCTTGGACCACACCCTCTCCAACGTCCTCCAGATGCACTACTACGAGACCTGGCCTTACCTCTAATTCGCCCACTTCACCGCCAATCACGCCATCCTCGAGGCCTTCGAGGGCAAGAATCTAGAGTCCATCGACTTCAACATGAACCAGAACCTCTAGTGGGTGGCCCTGGTGCAGGCCCTCACCCTTCGTCCCGGTGGACTACCCGCCTCTGCCTCACGGGCTGCGCTGGACAACTTGGACATCCGTTCATGGAAGAACGAAGACCAGGAACGAAGAAGATGGGAATAATGAAGAAAAAAGTAATTTGGCGGGGTTTTCTTTTTGTAATTTTTTAGTCAAACTTATTTTTTTTTATAAATAAAAGTGCCCTTATTCCGATCGCGGAAAAATCACTTTGCTCGCTGGCCGGTGGACATTTGGCCCGCTTGCAAGTTCAAATCCTAATTTGAGACTGATTTGGTCACTTCAAGTCATTATTTGAAACAATATCTTTTTTTAGAAAAATGGCTCAACTTCGTGCCCTTATTAAACTTTATCAAGAAAATATGAATGCAAAGTTAGGAAAATGAATTCCATAATAAAAAAAAAGGAGAAAACAATGTTCTTAAAAAAGATCTCTCGAAAAATATTTTCTTACAACAATCGCACCCTTTTACAATTACTAACAAAAATAGAATGTTGCACTTTCTCTTCTTTTCCGTTCTGAGAAGAGAAAATTTTGACTTTTAAAGAAATAATGCACACGATTTTTCTTTACGAATTTGTTATTACTAGCAGTTCCATTTGCTATTATTGGCCCAACGGCAACAGGTCTGGTTTTACATGAAATTCTGCAAGGAAAGCCCATGACCTGAAAGAAATGAAAGCTCGCTCGTCATATGATCCGCAAAAATATACAGTTAAGGTTTTGCTTGTTTCGCGAAAAATAAATAATTTAAAATATATTAATATAAAACTAATTACTTATATACTCGAAACGTTTCATGAGGAGAGAATTCAGAGTAGCTAATTTTGAAGAATACGCAGATAACTTGTTTACAAATAATTCCCCTTCATCGATTTTAACTTTGCGATACACGTAAAAATCCCGCCAACAAGATAATATGTCAACGGTAACATGAAATTGGTAACTCGAACATGTCGTGGATAATAAACCATCGAATAATTACACAAAATTGATCACCCCCTTCCTTCTCGGAAAGAAGAGGTAAAAAGAATCTTGCAATTAGATAGAGAATGGTTACATGAAAAATAATTTAGAAAGTGCTGGATTGGAACATTTATTGGAAGGTTTTATACTTCTGTTTATTCTCAACGAATATTTTAGCCAAAGACTCCATTTTTTTCCTTTTTCGAATGGTAAATATTTTCAAAATGTGAATGTGAATCGAACTGGGTGTGTACATCAGATCCGATTCAATCCAAAACTCGACATAACCGTAGACCGATTCTACGGAGAATCGATTTCGTGAACCTCAGACCAGGTCGATTTCCTGTACCAAGATCAGAACCACCGGTATGATACAACTACATGAGAATCCCAATATTGGGTCACAACGCAAGCATCCATGGCACAGAAATTTCACTCTTAATTTTGACGTCATCTCACGTTTTTCTTTTTGCTTTTTTCTTTTGCTAAATCTGTAGGAGATTGGGACGGGTGTTTTTTCGTTCGGCCAATCTTGAAACACCTGGTTACTGTTGCAGTGATTTGCCTGTTGGAAAAAAAAAAAAACAGTATCCAGAGATATTACATTGGCTTTTCTTGGTCCTAATTTGCCGTATTTCCCTAAAAATCTAGGTCCAATCCAAAATCTATTCCTAACAGTTGTTCTGTCTCATAAAAAATCCCAAGCTTTAGATCCAGCCTCAAATCAAATGCAAACTTTTTTTGTCTAAAAAAAATCATCAATTTTTACTCTAATCTAAAATCTGCCCCCATTAGCCATATGTTAAAAAAAACACCCCTAATTTTTATATCCTAGAACGGTTTCATTTTGAAGAACTTCAGCAATGTTTATTGGTGTAGATTTGTTATCCACAAGGAAATGCAATGTCGGTCCATACCTATCGCTCCATTTCTATTAGTTATCGACGTGGAAATGCAAGGTCCAGTTGGAATTGAATCACGGAGTAGATTTGAGAATAGATTGAAAGTTAGTATATTTTATCGGATATTGCAAAATAGTTGATTACGAATCATAAAATAGTTGTTTAAGAGATATTGCAAAAATTATTTGATTACGAATTATTCGGATAAGCAGTTTATTAAAAATTTATTATTCTCCACAATATACAGAAATTAACAAGTATGTAAAGAGAGAATATTCCGAGACTTGAAATTCTTCTCTCTTTTTAAAAAATAGTTAAGGAGATAAAAAAGAAGATTTTTTTTTTTGTTTTTTTGTCGAAATAACAAAGAGGATTCAAGAAATTTGAAATGGTAGTAGCCGACATGATACATGAGTACACAATTACTCCTTCATCCATTTTTTAAATGCTTATACATTATGAATTGAGGATATTCTAAGAAAGAAGAAGAAAACGGCAATCTTTAAATGCAGACTGTCCTCTCCTCTTCATATTACATGAATATTAGATGGAACAATATAGTCTATCGATGCAAACAATGAAAAGAATTGTCTTCATTGAGCTGATTTTTGTCTTATAATGAGATAGTATTGCTTAAATAATATGATCTAATGGGTAGTAAGGATGGGCAATCCGGGTCAAGTCTTATCCGAAAGAGATCTGAGAACCCGACTTCGATTCTTCCTTCATAATACTCGGATTGATTTTGCAAATTTTTCCCCCACCTTTTTTGTCTTTGTTCAATCTCTTTGGGCAAACTCTTGTTGCATCTTTTTCCCACCATGTTTGAGTCCCACAGAACAAAAACAGATCCGCAAAGGAGTTGGCAAACAGATCAAAGACGAGGGAAAAAGGGAAAGAATCTTATTCCAATCGAAAACAGAGCTGTTGTACAAGAAATAATGCTATAAATTTATGTGGAAATACATGATACAATTCATTATAACGAATATGCATCGACTGACTTCAATGTTATACAGTTCAAGAACATCTAGAAATTTATCGATGATCATGCATTTTGAAGAAGCATAATCATGATACGATGAGATGTTTATTGTTTATTGTACTTTTTTTATGGAGAGAGAGAGGGAAAGATGAAGAAAGTGTCTTGTCTAAGAGTAAATATTAGGTAGATCGACTCCTCCACGTCACTGGGGCCACAACACGTGGTGTCTTGATTCTTACATTCTCTCTTTCTATGTTGTCCTTGCCAACCATCCTCAATGTACAAGTTAGGGGTGATCGGTTCTCGATTCGGTTCAATCCTGCTCAGGAATCGGGAATCGGACCTATAGGACCGAATTCCAGGTTCTTGGACCGGGAACCGGACCACCTGATCTTGGGGTCGGATCGACCGATCCGATTCTCCACAGGTCCAATGGAACCGAACCGATGAAAGGAGAAGGGGAGATACTCCATTATTTAGGTTGGAAATAGACTTCCCATCTCTTCCGAAAGAACTATTACAAATGCGAATATCTTGGGCTCACTCTCGAAGCCCCGCCACGCCAAGAGCGACGACGACGCCGTCGCTGCAGTCTCCGTGCCAAGCCCATCCGGCCTCCCCATCGTCGGCCTCGTCCTCGCCTCCACTAGCTCTCTAACTCACCAGGTACTCGATGAGCTCTCCAGAACCTTTTTTCTTTTTTGGGCTAACGACACAAATGGTTCATGAACTTTGATTCAATGTGCAAAGTGGTCCATGAACTTTTGATTTGACTAATATGGTCCCTGAACTTTTGGAACATGTTCAACTTAGTCCCTACATTATAGAAAGAAATTCAATGTAGTCTTTCCATTAATTCAAGTTCGAGGACGACTTTGAACATTTTCATATAGTTCAGGGACTAAGTTGAACATGTTCCAAAAGTTCGGAGACCACATTGAACAAATTAAATGTTCATGGACCACATTGCATATTGGGCTAAAGTTCATGGACTATATTGATCAAATTAAAAGTTCATGAATCACATTGCACATTTGGCTAAAGTTAAGGACCATTTTTTTCTTTTCTTTCTTTCTTTTTTTCGGTCGAAACTCTCTATGAACGCCAAGAAGCTAATGGCGGTTTTGGTGGGCTCACCCGGTTTAATGGAGAGAGAGAGAGAGTATGAGATGGATTTTTTTATTTTTTATTTTGGTCGGGAGACGAGATGGATTTAATGGAGAGAGAAAGTGGGATCCAGGAGGCCACGTGTCGTCCAATGAATGAATCGGGTCCGTGGTGTGACGTGGTATAATAACGTTTTCCCATATAAAGGCCTTGATTGAGATTCGTATAGCCTGATATGGTATTAGTAATGCGATGTCGTTCAATTGGATTAGACGTCAAAAAGCGAAATGAATCTACATTTACCAAAAATTTTCAATTGCCTTCCTTGAGGACCATTTCCCAAACAAAGCTCGTCGGTTTAAGCGTAAGCGAAAGCTCTCTTTTTTCTCTCCTTTTTCTCTCTTTTTATTGTCTTCCGAGCGCGACCCATCAACGCACTTTGATCACTCGACCCTGAAATCTCTTCTCCCAGATACCCAACAAATGGCCGACGCCCAAGAACGCGAAGGACGCGATCAAGAAGAGGAAGTCGGGAAGCTGGCGGTCCGGCTGGCCAGCGCGGTGGTGCTCCCGATGGTCCTCAAGTCGGCCCTCGAGCTCAACATCATCGACTACCTCGTCTCCGCCGGAGGGTTCCTCTCGCCTGCCGAGATAGCGAGCCGGGTCGGCGCCAAGAACCCTGGGGCTCCGGTCCTGGTGGACCGGATGATGCGCCTCTTGGCGAGCCACGGCGTGATCCAGTGGCGTGCGAGGAGGAGCGACGGCAACGGAGATGGAGATGGAGGGGAGAGAGAGTACGGTGCGGGACCCATGTGCAGGTTCTTGGCTAAGGACGAAGAAGGTGGTGCTGTTGGTCCTCTGTTTCTGCTGCATCATGACAAGGTCTTCATGGAGAGTTGGTATGTAATTCTTGGTTTGGGCTATCATCTCAGATTATTAAAACAATTTTAAGGGAAAAAGTAGTTTCTGTGAACAATGGCCTCTGTGATTGTTGATCAGCGATTCCAATGGTGAATATCAGGTTACTTGAAATGCTGCATCTAAAAAATTGATCGCAGCACTGGACGGTGACAGTTCACACTGTATCGTCGACTGTGAATCTTGAAAAAACGCTCGATGCAGGGAAAGACTACGATATTTCTGAAGAACCAATTAAAAAGAACGTGTCTTGCCCTCTCGGAGAATATTGTCTAATTGTTCCATTGAAACACCACCAATTGAAGGGACCGCTATCTAAATTTCAAAGACTTCAGACGTCTACATAGATTTATGCACTTGTGGCCTCATCCAAGTTTGGCTCTTCCCAAAAATTATGTATTTCTACTTGTACAGATCTATGGCTGCCTCAATTTTCAGGGACTAATCTCAGGTACCACTTGAATGATGTCGTCATGGAAGGAGGGATTCCGTTCGAGAGGGCATACGGGATGACGGCGTTCGAGTATCCCGCCATTGACGATAGGTTCAACCGAGTTTTCAACCGAGCCATGTCGGGTCATACGACCTTCATAATGAAGAAAATACTCGACCTCTACATAGGGTTTGAAGGCGTCAAGGTGCTGGTGGATGTGGGGGGCGGCGTTGGGGTCACTCTGAAGATGATCACCTCCAAGCATCCCCACATCAAGGGCATCAATTTCGACTTGCCTCACGTCTTGGCCGATGCTCCGCCTTATTCAGGTAAACCAAATCCAGGACCCCAGCGCTCTGCAAGAACACTGAACTCGTTGCTTCTAATCACATCATTCAACAATCTCGCTGTGTTGACGTTTCGTGTTTTAGGTGTCGAGCATGTTGGCGGAGATATGTTTGAGAGTGTTCCTAGAGGAGATGCCATTTTCATGAAGGTAAAGACGTCAGCTTGTCTAATGGTTATCCAACTTGGGAAGTGTGAGGCCCTGTGTGTGTTTTTTTTTCATCATTCTGAGAAATTCCTCTCACTGTTCCCTCAAACCATTCTAAGGAAAATAATCTGATTTTTCCTAAGTAATCTCCATAACTGTCGCTACGAGGGTTTTCATGAATCTAGGAAAACAGCCACATATATCAGGAGAATTACTACGAGAGAAACCTCAAGTTGAGGTAACAATAGTAAGACTCCCACGGCCTAAAAAAGTTGCACCATATTCCTTGGGATTAATTCCTACTCTTATTTCATAATTTCTTCAACATCAAAGCTCATTGTCTTTCGCAATCATGTACTTCTTTATAGCTCTATGATCTATGAACATTTAAGTGCAGTGGATACTCCACGATTGGAGTGATGAGCATTGCTCGAAACTTCTAAAGAACTGTTATGAGGCTTTGCCCGCCAATGGGAAGGTGATCATCGTCGAGTCGATTCTTCCCATGGTTCCAGAGGAAAATGTCTCTTCGAACATTGTGTTCGAGCAAGACTTGTTCATGTTGGCTCAAAATCCCGGCGGGAAAGAGAGGACGCAAAAGGAGTTTGAGACCTTGGCAGTGCAAGCGGGATTCACCGGCTGCGAAGTTAAATGCTGCGCATACAACAGATGGGTGATGGAATTCCCCAAAACAGTGGGTCATTAGGTCTTTTGAGGTCTATTCCTAATTGTACTTCAACCCCAAATAAATGTGGAACAAATGATGGATTCTCTATTTTATTGTCCCCTTGGTGGTGTGAATCAGATGATTGCCTTCTGTACTAGTAGAAGAAATCAGACGAGGCACTTTTCCTATAATATTTAAAGCAGGACTCTTCAAAAATGCCACCCCCTCCAAATCGACCAAGTATTACTTCACACTCAAATCTTCTTAGCATTGTCTCACATAATTCCATCCCATATAGATAGGTGATAACATCTAATATAAGCAGCCATCAGGGCCATGAGCAATTCCAAATCTTCTGTTGCAAAAGGGTAAATGGAATTCTTCTAATCAAGCTAAAATAGCAAGAGGCGTAAAAGAGGAGAAAAAAAAATAGAAAGCTATTTATAAAACAGAATTAGATTAAGTAAATATGTTTCTCGAATATGTGTAAATGCGAATAGACCCAAGACGAACCTGGAAATGCAATACTGAAACAAGCATCTGTATGCAGGGGAACCATGCCCTGCTACAAGTTCTGAGATAAATACCGAGAAAGAAGTAGAACAGAGCAGTTCAAGCTAGCAGCTACATCCTCTTGACACTCCCAGGATTGCCTTTATTTTACCGAACATTTAGAAGAAAATTTACACATGAGACTTGAGATCGTAAAACCCAAAAAATTGCAAAACACGCTTTCACAAAGAAGAGACAAGAGGGAGCGCCGGAGGGGGAATTAAGGATTAAGGATCGACGAGGGTCGGCAACCTTGCCGGGTCACGGTCGGGCCGTTAGCCCTTTGCTACGATGGTTGCGATCCCTCATTGGCGAAGTAGGAGGCAACGCGATCCAATTCCTATGGGCACACACTTATTTTCTTAATCTGTAAATTTTTTTTCCTGTTTCTTACAACTATTTTTTTTTTTATCTTTTTTGTTTTATTTTAGTTTCTTTTTATCTTTTCACCTTTTTCATGTAAATAATTTTCCCTTTTTCTTACAACTATCTTTTTTTTTTTTTAGCTTCTTTTTATCTTTTTACGTCACGTGTATTAAAAAAAAAACCCAAAAGGCCACACCAACGGTTTATGTTAGCCAAATGGGACAGGGAAATAATTAGACTAATATGACAAGTTTGAAGACGTGATGGTATCTTTTGAAAATTTTGTATCGTGTTTCTTAATGATCAAAGATTAAGGATTGTTTAGATCTCTCGAAACGATAACTTTTCCATCTTATTTTTGCTACTCTTTGTGTCTCATTAGATTTTGAATTGGAGACCATTAGATCGCAAGGGAATTTGAATTGACAATATCGAACGAAATTCGACCAAGCTAACTTTAACAAGACATTACCGTCTTATATATACTATTAATTATAAAGTAAAGAGAATAAGCATATAAATAATTCTCTTTCCTATCCTCAATTACTCGTTTGTAAATGTCATATCCATAGATAAATGCGTCAATTAATAACTTTTATTTATCTCCCCTAGATTTCAGTTCTTAAAATTCGAATCTTATCTTATCTTATTTTAACATTTCCGTCGATGTTTTAAAACTGAAAACATCATGATTCTGGAACAAGCCTAAACAGTAAGAGCACCCCCACAAGGAGGCAGAATCCAGAACCCTCCGGCGAGTCCATCTTCTTGTCCGACCGCTTGGGTTTTACATCTTCTCCTCCTCCTCCATTGATAAAGCCCCAATTCGGGCCTCGCGCAATCTCCAAAACCTCCCATAAACCAAGCAGAAGGGAAATCCCGGAAAGAATTTTCTCCTTTTCTTGGGGAAAAAGGATGTTCTTCTTCTTTGTGGGAGGGCTGGAGCAGCAGGCGAGGCAGGTGTTGAAAGCGGGTGCGGGGCGGTGCATAGCGTTCGGGTCGAGGGCCGATCTCGTCGACTACGACAATGTGTTGAAGCTCTTCTTCGTCCCCGTCTGGCATTGGCCGGGCAAGGCCCCCCTCATGCACTGCAGCAGCTGCAACCTCTTCTTCCCTCCCTCCGCGTCCCTCCCTCCCCCGCCGCCGAGGATGAAGGCGGAGCCCCACGGCATGCGGTGCGGTTCCTGCGGTCGCCCTGTCGAGCCCGAGTTCAGCTTCTGCCCCTTCTGTGGTGCGGCTCTGTGATCGTTTTACTTCCTTTTGGGCAAGATTCCGGGTTTTCTCTGACCAGATTGTACGGGTGAATAGAACATGTAGTTAGCAATTCTAGTCTTATGTGTAATCCAATATCTTCTCGATACCTTATGCCGGAGGCACGTTTCGTTGCGTTTCGTTTCATTCCTTTTCTTTTCTTGTTTTTTTTTAGGTTATAACATTTCATCACAGGTCTCTTAGTTTACATATTTTAGCGGACAAGAATATTTCGTTCGAGTAATTTAGTCATCCACGCCTCATTTCATTCGTTTCAAAGGATATACCCATCTTGGGTAGCAGCAGCACCGAAGGTAGGCAGCTAGGCGAGGCTGGGGTCAAATGCTTGATGTGCCATGAAATATGATGCTAATAATATCTGTCTCGTGGACGGATGATGCGCATCACCGGGCCAAACAAGAATCAAATTCAAGGACTCTACTCTGATTGGACAAACCGGCGTATCATACAAGTGGAATTTTGTGTTTTACTGGGAAGAGAGACCGAATGCCAAATGCCTAGCAACTCAGAAGCAAATCTTGAACACTTCTGAAGAATCGAAAAGGAGAAGAATGATAAACGTTCTTCTTCACACAGGACACGGGAAATGACATCTAGATCTTCCATTTGTATCCTGCCATTGACAATAGGTTCAACCGAGTTTTCAACCGAGCCATGTCGAGTCATACGACCTTGATAATGAAGAAAGTACTCGATGTCTACGGAGGGTTTGAAGGCGTCAAAGCGTTGGTCGACGTGGGAGGTGGCATCGGGGTCACTCTGAAGATGATCACCTCCAAGCATCCCCACATCAAGGGCATCAATTTCGACTTGCCTCACGTCTTGGCCGATGCCCCTTCTTATCCAGGTAAACCAAATCCAGGACCCCGGCTCTCCGCAAGAACACTGAACTTGTTGCCTCTAGTTACGTCATTTGACAATCTCTCGGTCCTCTTTTTTGCGATTGTGTGTTGATGTTTCATGTTTTAGGTGTCGAGCATGTCGGCGGAGACATGTTTGAGAGTGTTCCTAGAGCAGATGCCATTTTCATGAAGGTAAACACGTCAACTTATCTAATGGTCATCCAACTTGTGAAGTGTGAGGCATTGTGTGTTTTCTTCGTCACTCTGAGAAATTCCTCTTTCACTTTTCCCTCGAACCATTCAAACGAAAATAATCTGATTTTTCCTCTAAGTAATCTCCACAACTGTCGCTAGGAGGGTTTTCAGGTATCCATGAGAACCGCCACATATATCGGGAGAATTACTACGAGAGAAACCTTAAATTGAGCTAACAATTGTAAAAAAAACCATTACTTCTTTATAGTTCTCTAATCTATGAACATTTAAGTGCAGTGGATACTCCACGATTGGAGTGATGCACATTGCTCGAAACTTCTAAAGAACTGTTATGAGGCTTTGCCCGCCAATGGGAAGGTGATCAACGTCGAGTCGATTCTTCCTGTGGTTCCAGAGGGAAATTTCTCTTCCAACATTGTATTCGCGCTAGACCTGTTCATGTTGGCTCAAAATCCTAGCGGGAAAGAGAGGACGCTAAATGAGTTTGAGGCCTTGGCGGTGCAAGCGGGATTCGCCGGCTGCGAAGTTAAATGCTGCGCGTATAACATTTCGGTGATAGAATTTCCCAAAACAATGGGCCGTTACGTCTTTCGAGATCTATTCTTGATTATACTTCAAGCTCAAATAAATGCGGAACAAGCGTCGGATTCTCTTTTTTAGTATCCCCTTGGTGGTTTGAATCAGATGATTGCCTTCTATTCTGGAAGAAGAAATCGACCCAATACTAAAAAAAAGCCCCTAACTTTAGCGTTTGTCCCAATTATATCCAAAAGTTTTTGTTGTCTCATAAAATACCTCTAACTTTTACATTTTCCCAATTCTACAGGCCTAATATCCGAAAAAAATCCCCCAACTTTAGCATCTGTCCCAATTATATCCAAAACTATTTTTGTCTCATAAAAAACCCACAACTTTTATTTTTGTCCTAATTTTACCAACGTCAGCCTTCCGTCAATAATCATTATTAGTTAATTCTACGTGGCATTTGTACGTCGTTAATGAGTTGCACCTCAACAAAGTTGACATGAAAAAATCCTCAACTTCTCTTCCATTGTCTGCTTCCCTTGCACATTGTCGGAAGATATAGAGCCACTCAAGACGACGGGTTTCGAACTCTCTTCGGCACTCAACAACCCAAAGAACGGTTAGACGTGGAGATATGATTATATGAACAAACGATCTCAAATCTCATCGTCCCTGAAACATGTTGCTTTCGGATTTCAAAAAAATTGGATATAATTGGGACAAATGCTAAAGTTGGGGGGTTTTTTGGGTATTAGGCCAAAAGAAATCACCGGAGGCACTTTTCCTATAATATTTAAAGCGTGACTCTTAAAAAATGCCACCCCCTTCAAAACCACCAAGAATTACTTCACACTTAATCTTCTTACAATTGTTTCGCACAATACCGTCCCATATAGATAGGTGATAACATCTAATATAAGCAGCCATCAGGCCATGAGCAGTTCAAAATGTTCTGTTGCAAAAGGGGAAATGGAATTTTTCTAATGAAGCTTAAATAGCACGAGGCATAAAAGAGGAGAAAAAAAAAAGCTATTTATAAAACAGAACTAGAATAATGTGTAAACGCGTGCAGACTGAAGACGACCCTGGAAATGTAATACTGAAGCAAGCATCTTTATGTGGGGGAATCACGTCCTGCTACAAGTTCTGAGACAGATACCGAGAAAGAAGTAGAACAGAGCAGTTCAGGCTAACAGCCACATCCACTTGACAGTCACAGACATGCCTTTATTTCACCGAACATTTAGAAGAAGATTTACATATGAGACTTGAGATCTTCAGAGTACAAAAGAGAGTTCCAAGTTGGGTTCCTCGGAAGAAAAGTGTCCTGCCCATGCAAACACCCGATTTGTAGCATTTCCAAACAACTTCATATATGGTGATGCAGAACTGAGTGCAGTAAGAGTAACCAATTCAAGAAGATATGGATCCGTGTTCACCGATTATAAGTACAGAAAGGGGACTATGGAAAGAAACAGCACAGGCACAAGCAATTCTATTGGTCACAGGAAGAATGAGTTATTGTAGAAAACAAAAACATGAATTGAACAACAAAGTTGGATTGCAATCACGAAGCAACACCATCGTCACATTCTTTTCATCGAACTCTTCCTGGGCATAGTGTTTTACGACAAGGAGAGACGTCCAAAACAATGAAAGAGGACACGGCAGATGTGTCAAAATGGGTTGAAAATCATTTTTAACTAACATTAAATGAGATGGGTCACATATGGGTTAGTCAAGGTTTAATAAATGGGTTGGAGTTGTAAACCTAATTTCACGTGGGTTGTACCATTTAGCTTATCAAGGTAAATGAGTCAATGAGATGTCGTCAAACCCATTTTCAACTCTTCAACGGTCTTTATTATTTTTAGTTTTTATTTTATTTTATTAGTTTACTTGATTGTTTATTTCTTTTACTTTTTTTTCCTATGAAGCCAGCGAGGGTCGGCCGCTGGGTCGCCAGACTTAGAATAAGGAAAAGAAAAGAAGAAGAAAAAAATCAGATTTTTTTTAAATTATAAAAATGGTCCACAATGTTTTAGCAATATTTTTTTAAAAAAAATTTATAAGAAACAATTTTTCCTAAGTTGTATAAAATATGAAAGTATTTTGGCAGTATAAGTCAAATCGAGTATGCGTTGGGTCAGGTATAGGTCGAGGAATTTGTGTTGCAATAAATGGGTCGGGTTATATGAGTCAATTTGGGTTGGATCATTTATGACCCGATCCACTTGTTTGATAGGTCTAGACATAAGGTTTCGAGCGCAGACCGAGATGTAAGAGCAAGAAGGGACGACGGACCTGGAGTTGGTCTCGGCGTGTTGGAATGCTGAGACGCATAGGTGGGAGGCCAAGTCCAGGCCTCGCTTCGAGGGAGGGATGAAGGTGTGGACGATGTCCATCGGTCTGCCATCTCGGAGCGCGTACTGGAGGCAAGCCTACTTGTCCTCCGTCTCGAACCTCTTTTGGGGTTGGTTCCACACTATGTTCGGGCCCTTGCCGGAGGTTTCACCGCCGGTGATGGTGGTCGCTGCCATCTCTCTCTCTCTCTCTCTCTCTCTCTCTCTCTCTCCTGCTTCTTGGATCCAGTGAGCGTGGAACTAGAAGTAGGCGATATTGTTGGAGTGAAAGAATTTTTTGCAAATTATTTTTTTGAACTTTCATTCATTTGGTTCATGGAAAAATGATTAGCCAACCGAAAATCGTTTACGGTCAAACAAAGTATGAAAATTTTCAAATAAGAGCCTCAAGTGGGGTCATTCTTTTAAAAAATAAAAAAGGCTCCAGAATGAACATTGCTTCAAATAAAGACATTTGGCCGACAATCGAGTGATTTTTCCACCGACCGCAATAAGAGCATTTTTGTCCCAAAAAATTGAATACAGATTTACGACCAAAAAAAAATTTCTTCCCATCTTCTTCGTTTTCCCCATTATCGAGCGCATGTTTTCCGAGTTCAATCCCTGCCGCCCAACAATCTCAATTGCTCTCTTTCCCCTTTGCCGCTGCGCCGTCACGACCACAACCCATGAGCAACCTTTCCTTGCTCCCGCGGAATCCTCCTCCATCAACCACCATCGACCTCCCAGCAGACCAGCACCTGCAAAGCAGCACGGGGAGCTCACTGGTATACGACCCACATCAATCGGCTAGTCCGTGGTCGGGTTGGATGAGTCGTCGTCTTAAGATTACGATCTCGAGGCTATTCCTGGTAAAGCCGTGTTCGGCCGAGCCCGAATAGAAATTCGAACCCTCTTCGCATCTCATCTTATTCCTCTAGCCTCTAGCGCCATCACTTGCAAGCTTAGATGTAGGAATCGCCATTGGATCGACTCGGCCGGTCGTCCTGGTCGACTCGCAGGAGAATGGGGTCCGCCTCGTGCACACGCTCATTGCTTGCGCGGAGGCCGCCCAGCAGACCAACCATAGCCTCACCGAGGCGCTGGCGAAGCCAATCGGGTTCTTCGCGATCTCGCAGGCTAAGGCGATAAGAAAGGTTCTTAAAAAAGATCTCTCGAAAAATATTTTCTTACAACAATCGCACCCTTTTACAATTACTAACAAAAATAGAATGTTGCACTTTCTCTTCTTTTCCGTTCTGAGAAGAGAAAATTTTGACTTTTAAAGAAATAATGCACACGATTTTTCTTTACGAATTTGTTATTACTAGCAGTTCCATTTGCTATTATTGGCCCAACGGCAACAGGTCTGGTTTTACATGAAATAATGCACACGATTTTTCTTTACGAATTCAGAGTAGCTAATTTTGAAGAATACGCAGATAACTTGTTTACAAATAATTCCCCTTCATCGATTTTAACTTTGCGATACACGTAAAAATCCCGCCAACAAGATAATATGTCAACGGTAACATGAAATTGGTAACTCGAACATGTCGTGGATAATAAACCATCGAATAATTACACAAAATTGATCACCCCCTTCCTTCTCGGAAAGAAGAGGTAAAAAGAATCTTGCAATTAGATAGAGAATGGTTACATGAAAAATAATTTAGAAAGTGCTGGATTGGAACATTTATTGGAAGGTTTTATACTTCTGTTTATTCTCAACGAATATTTTAGCCAAAGACTCCATTTTTTTCCTTTTTCGAATGGTAAATATTTTCAAAATGTGAATGTGAATCGAACTGGGTGTGTACATCAGATCCGATTCAATCCAAAACTCGACATAACCGTAGACCGATTCTACGGAGAATCGATTTCGTGAACCTCAGACCAGGTCGATTTCCTGTACCAAGATCAGAACCACCGGTATGATACAACTACATGAGAATCCCAATATTGGGTCACAACGCAAGCATCCATGGCACAGAAATTTCACTCTTAATTTTGACGTCATCTCACGTTTTTCTTTTTGCTTTTTTCTTTTGCTAAATCTGTAGGAGATTGGGACGGGTGTTTTTTCGTTCGGCCAATCTTGAAACACCTGGTTACTGTTGCAGTGATTTGCCTGTTGGAAAAAAAAAAAAACAGTATCCAGAGATATTACATTGGCTTTTCTTGGTCCTAATTTGCCGTATTTCCCTAAAAATCTAGGTCCAATCCAAAATCTATTCCTAACAGTTGTTCTGTCTCATAAAAAATCCCAAGCTTTAGATCCAGCCTCAAATCAAATGCAAACTTTTTTTGTCTAAAAAAAATAATCAATTTTTACTCTAATCTAAAATCTGCCCCCATTGGCCATATGTTAAAAAAAACACCCCTAATTTTTATATCCTAGAACGGTTTCATTTTGAAGAACTTCAGCAATGTTTATTGGTGTAGATTTGTTATCCACAAGGAAATGCAATGTCGGTCCATACCTATCGCTCCATTTCTATTAGTTATCGACGTGGAAATGCAAGGTCCAGTTGGAATTGAATCACGGAGTAGATTTGAGAATAGATTGAAAGTTAGTATATTTTATCGGATATTGCAAAATAGTTGATTACGAATCATAAAATAGTTGTTTAAGAGATATTGCAAAAATTATTTGATTACGAATTATTCGGATAAGCAGTTTATTAAAAATTTATTATTCTCCACAATATACAGAAATTAACAAGTATGTAAAGAGAGAATATTCCGAGACTTGAAATTCTTCTCTCTTTTTAAAAAATAGTTAAGGAGATAAAAAAGAAGATTTTTTTTTTGTTTTTTTGTCGAAATAACAAAGAGGATTCAAGAAATTTGAAATGGTAGTAGCCGACATGATACATGAGTACACAATTACTCCTTCATCCATTTTTTAAATGCTTATACATTATGAATTGAGGATATTCTAGGAAAGAAGAAGAAAACGGCAATCTTTAAATGCAGACTGTCCTCTCCTCTTCATATTACATGAATATTAGATGGAACAATATAGTCTATCGATGCAAACAATGAAAAGAATTGTCTTCATTGAGCTGATTTTTGTCTTATAATGAGATAGTATTGCTTAAATAATATGATCTAATGGGTAGTAAGGATGGGCAATCCGGGTCAAGTCTTATCCGAAAGAGATCTGAGAACCCGACTTCGATTCTTCCTTCATAATACTCGGATTGATTTTGCAAATTTTTCCCCCACCTTTTTTGTCTTTGTTCAATCTCTTTGGGCAAACTCTTGTTGCATCTTTTTCCCACCATGTTTGAGTCCCACAGAACAAAAACAGATCCGCAAAGGAGTTGGCAAACAGATCAAAGACGAGGGAAAAAGGGAAAGAATCTTATTCCAATCGAAAACAGAGCTGTTGTACAAGAAATAATGCTATAAATTTATGTGGAAATACATGATACAATTCATTATAACGAATATGCATCGACTGACTTCAATGTTATACAGTTCAAGAACATCTAGAAATTTATCGATGATCATGCATTTTGAAGAAGCATAATCATGATACGATGAGATGTTTATTGTTTATTGTACTTTTTTTATGGAGAGAGAGAGGGAAAGATGAAGAAAGTGTCTTGTCTAAGAGTAAATATTAGGTAGATCGACTCCTCCACGTCACTGGGGCCACAACACGTGGTGTCTTGATTCTTACATTCTCTCTTTCTATGTTGTCCTTGCCAACCATCCTCAATGTACAAGTTAGGGGTGATCGGTTCTCGATTCGGTTCAATCCTGCTCAGGAATCGGGAATCGGACCTATAGGACCGAATTCCAGGTTCTTGGACCGGGAACCGGACCACCTGATCTTGGGGTCGGATCGACCGATCCGATTCTCCACAGGTCCAATGGAACCGAACCGATGAAAGGAGAAGGGGAGATACTCCATTATTTAGGTTGGAAATAGACTTCCCATCTCTTCCGAAAGAACTATTACAAATGCGAATATCTTGGGCTCACTCTCGAAGCCCCGCCACGCCAAGAGCGACGACGACGCCGCCGCTGCAGTCTCCGTGCCAAGCCCATCCGGCCTCCCCATCGTCGGCCTCGTCCTCGCCTCCACTAGCTCTCTAACTCACCAGGTACTCGATGAGCTCTCCAGAACCGTTTTTCTTTTTTGGGCTAACGACACAAATGGTTCATGAACTTTGATTCAATGTGCAAAGTGGTCCATGAACTTTTGATTTGACTAATATGGTCCCTGAACTTTTGGAACATGTTCAACTTAGTCCCTACATTATAGAAAGAAATTCAATGTAGTCTTTCCATTAATTCAAGTTCGAGGACGACTTTGAACATTTTCATATAGTTCAGGGACTAAGTTGAACATGTTCCAAAAGTTCGGAGACCACATTGAACAAATTAAATGTTCATGGACCACATTGCATATTGGGCTAAAGTTCATGGACTATATTGATCAAATTAAAAGTTCATGAATCACATTGCACATTTGGCTAAAGTTAAGGACCATTTTTTTCTTTTCTTTCTTTCTTTTTTTCGGTCGAAACTCTCTATGAACGCCAAGAAGCTAATGGCGGTTTTGGTGGGCTCACCCGGTTTAATGGAGAGAGAGAGAGAGTATGAGATGGATTTTTTTATTTTTTATTTTGGTCGGGAGACGAGATGGATTTAATGGAGAGAGAAAGTGGGATCCAGGAGGCCACGTGTCGTCCAATGAATGAATCGGGTCCGTGGTGTGACGTGGTATAATAACGTTTTCCCATATAAAGGCCTTGATTGAGATTCGTATAGCCTGATATGGTATTAGTAATGCGATGTCGTTCAATTGGATTAGACGTCAAAAAGCGAAATGAATCTACATTTACCAAAAATTTTCAATTGCCTTCCTTGAGGACCATTTCCCAAACAAAGCTCGTCGGTTTAAGCGTAAGCGAAAGCTCTCTTTTTTCTCTCCTTTTTCTCTCTTTTTATTGTCTTCCGAGCGCGACCCATCAACGCACTTTGATCACTCGACCCTGAAATCTCTTCTCCCAGATACCCAACAAATGGCCGACGCCCAAGAACGCGAAGGACGCGATCAAGAAGAGGAAGTCGGGAAGCTGGCGGTCCGGCTGGCCAGCGCGGTGGTGCTCCCGATGGTCCTCAAGTCGGCCCTCGAGCTCAACATCATCGACTACCTCGTCTCCGCCGGAGGGTTCCTCTCGCCTGCCGAGATAGCGAGCCGGGTCGGCGCCAAGAACCCTGGGGCTCCGGTCCTGGTGGACCGGATGATGCGCCTCTTGGCGAGCCACGGCGTGATCCAGTGGCGTGCGAGGAGGAGCGACGGCAACGGAGATGGAGATGGAGGGGAGAGAGAGTACGGTGCGGGACCCATGTGCAGGTTCTTGGCTAAGGACGAAGAAGGTGGTGCTGTTGGTCCTCTGTTTCTGCTGCATCATGACAAGGTCTTCATGGAGAGTTGGTATGTAATTCTTGGTTTGGGCTATCATCTCAGATTATTAAAACAATTTTAAGGGAAAAAGTAGTTTCTGTGAACAATGGCCTCTGTGATTGTTGATCAGCGATTCCAATGGTGAATATCAGGTTACTTGAAATGCTGCATCTAAAAAATTGATCGCAGCACTGGACGGTGACAGTTCACACTGTATCGTCGACTGTGAATCTTGAAAAAACGCTCGATGCAGGGAAAGACTACGATATTTCTGAAGAACCAATTAAAAAGAACGTGTCTTGCCCTCTCGGAGAATATTGTCTAATTGTTCCATTGAAACACCACCAATTGAAGGGACCGCTATCTAAATTTCAAAGACTTCAGACGTCTACATAGATTTATGCACTTGTGGCCTCATCCAAGTTTGGCTCTTCCCAAAAATTATGTATTTCTACTTGTACAGATCTATGGCTGCCTCAATTTTCAGGGACTAATCTCAGGTACCACTTGAATGATGTCGTCATGGAAGGAGGGATTCCGTTCGAGAGGGCATACGGGATGACGGCGTTCGAGTATCCCGCCATTGACGATAGGTTCAACCGAGTTTTCAACCGAGCCATGTCGGGTCATACGACCTTCATAATGAAGAAAATACTCGACCTCTACATAGGGTTTGAAGGCGTCAAGGTGCTGGTGGATGTGGGGGGCGGCGTTGGGGTCACTCTGAAGATGATCACCTCCAAGCATCCCCACATCAAGGGCATCAATTTCGACTTGCCTCACGTCTTGGCCACTGCTCCGCCTTATTCAGGTAAACCAAATCCAGGACCCCAGCGCTCTGCAAGAACACTGAACTCGTTGCTTCTAATCACATCATTCAACAATCTCGCTGTGTTGACGTTTCGTGTTTTAGGTGTCGAGCATGTTGGCGGAGATATGTTTGAGAGTGTTCCTAGAGGAGATGCCATTTTCATGAAGGTAAAGACGTCAGCTTGTCTAATGGTTATCCAACTTGGGAAGTGTGAGGCCCTGTGTGTGTTTTTTTTTCATCACTCTGAGAAATTCCTCTCACTGTTCCCTCAAACCATTCTAAGGAAAATAATCTGATTTTTCCTAAGTAATCTCCACAACTGTCGCTACGAGGGTTTTCAGGAATCTAGGAAAACAGCCACATATATCAAGAGAATTACTACGAGAGAAATCTTAAGTTGAGGTAACAATAGTAAGACTCCCACTGCTTACAAAAGTTGCACCATATTCCTTGGGATTAATTCCTACTCTTATTTCATAATTTCTTCAACATCAAAGCTCATTGTCCTTCGCAATCATGTACTTCTTTATAGCTCTCTGATCTATGAACATTTAAGTGCAGTGGATACTCCACGATTGGAGTGATGAGCATTGCTCGAAACTTCTAAAGAACTGTTATGAGGCTTTGCCCGCCAATGGGAAGGTGATCATCGTCGAGTCGATTCTTCCCATGGTTCCAGAGGGAAATGTCTCTTCGAACATTGTGTTCGAGCAAGACCTGTTCATGTTGGCTCAAAATCTCGGCGGGAAAGAGAGGACGCAAAAGGAGTTTGAGACCTTGGCAGTGCAAGCGGGATTCACCGGCTGCGAAGTTAAATGCTGCGCGTACAACAGTTGGGTGATGGAGTTCCCCAAAACAGTGGGTCATTAGGTCTTTTGAGGTCTATTCCTAATTGTACTTCAACCTCAAATAAATGTGGAACAAATGATGGATTCTCTATGTTATTATCCCCGTGGTGGTGTGAATCATATGATTGCCTTCTATACTAGTAGAAGAAATC
Organism: Lenwebbia sp. NSW1173648; assembly: GCA_029784005.1. NCBI lineage: Eukaryota > Viridiplantae > Streptophyta > Magnoliopsida > Myrtales > Myrtaceae > Lenwebbia > Lenwebbia sp. NSW1173648. The sequence continues at coordinate 21,822,183 of JARCGZ010000009.1, read as the reverse complement.
ACACGAGGCACTTTTCCTATAATATTTAAAGCAGGACTCTTCAAAAATGCCACCCCCTCCAAATCGACCAAGTATTACTTCACACTCAAATCTTCTTAGCATTGTCTCACATAATTCCATCCCATATAGACAGGTGATAACATCTAATATAAGCAGCCATCAGGGCCATGAGCAATTCCAAATCTTCTGTTGCAAAAGGGTAAATGGAATTCTTCTAATCAAAGCTAAAATAGCAAGAGGCGTAAAAGAGGAGAAAAAAAAAATAGAAAGCTATTTATAAAACAGAATTAGATTAAGTAAATATGTTTCTCGAATATGTGTAAATGCGAACAGACCCAAGACGAACCTGGAAATGCAATACTGAAACAAGCATCTGTATGCAGGGGAACTATGCCCTGCTACAAGTTCTGAGATAAATACCGAGAAATAAGTAGAACAGAGCAGTTCAAGCTAGCAGCTACATCCTCTTGACACTCCCAGGATTGCCTTTATTTTACCGAACATTTAGAAGAAAATTTACATATGAGACTTGAGATCGTAAAACCCAAAAAATTGCAAAACACGCTTTCACAAAGAAGAGACAAGAGGGAGCGCCGGAGGGGGAATTAAGGATTAAGGATCGACGAGGGTCGGCAACCTTGCCGGGTCACGGTCGGGCCGTTAGCCCTTTGCTACGATGGTTGCGATCCCTCATTGGCGAAGTAGGAGGCAACGTGATCCAATTCCTATGGGCACACACTTATTTTCTTAATCTGTAAATTTTTTTTCCTGTTTCTTACAACTATTTTTTTTTATCTTTTTTGTTTTATTTTAGTTTCTTTTTATCTTTTCACTTTTTTCATGTAAATAATTTTCCCTTTTTCTTACAACTATCTTTTTTTTTTTAGTTTCTTTTTATCTTTTTACGTCACGTGTATTAAAAAAAAAACCCAAAAGGCCACACCAACGGTTTATGTTAGCCAAATGGGACAGGGAAATAATTAGACTAATATGACAAGTTTGAAGACGTGATGGTATCTTTTGAAAATTTTGTATCGTGTTTCTTATTGATCAAAGATTAAGGATTGTTTAGATCTCTCGAAACGATAACTTTTCCATCTTATTTTTGCTACTCTTTGTGTGTCATTAGATTTTGAATTGGAGACCATTAGATCGCAAGGGATTTTGAATTGACAATATTGAACGAAATTCGACCACGCTAACTTTAACAAGACATTACCGTCTTATATATACTATTAATTATAAAGTAAAGAGAATAAGCATATAAATAATTCTCTTTCCTATCCTCAATTACTCATTTGTAAATGTCATATCCATAGATAAATGCGTCAATTAATAAATTTTATTTATCTCCCCTAGATTTCAGTTCTTAAAATTCGAATCTTATCTTATCTTATTTTAACATTTCCGTCGATGTTTTAAAACTGAAAACATCATGATTCTGGAACAAGCCTAAACAGTAAGAGCACCCCCACAAGGAGGCAGAATCCAGAACCCTCCGGCGAGTCCATCTTCTTGTCCGACCGCTTGGGTTTTACATCTTCTCCTCCTCCTCCATTGATAAAGCCCCAATTCGGGCCTCGCGCAATCTCCAAAACCTCCCATAAACCAAGCAGAAGGGAAATCCCGGAAAGAATTTTCTCCTTTTCTTGGGGAAAAAGGATGTTCTTCTTCTTTGTGGGAGGGCTGGAGCAGCAGGCGAGGCAGGTGTTGAAAGCGGGTGCGGGGCGGTGCATAGCGTGCGGGTCGAGGGCCGATCTCGTCGACTACGACAAGGTGTTGAAGCTCTTCTTCGTCCCCGTCTGGCGTTGGCCGGGCAAGGCCCCCCTCATGCACTGCAGCAGCTGCAACCTCTTCTTCCCTCCCTCCGCGTCCCTCCCTCCCCCACCGCCGAGGATGAAGGCGGAGCCCCACGACATGCGGTGCGGTTCCTGCGGTCGCCCCGTCGAGCCCGAGTTCTGTCACGCCCCGACCCTCAGGTACGCGACCATCCCTTCCAAACGTCAGGTCAAAGGATGATTTCCCAGGTACATCATCGACCCATTTACTTTTTATCTTTTAATTATACGCATACGGAAGCGAAATAAAATCCCGGACAAATAATCAAATAGGGATAGACAAGTAGGAGATACAACAACAACAACACCATTTTATTTATCTTCATTTAGCCCAACAGGAAAACGTACAGATCTACAAACCCATCTCCAGGGCTGTTTCCTATGCCTCACAAAAAGATACCAGACATGGCTAATGGTCTACTACCACCACTACCAACTATCATACACGATAAAATTCCAAACGCTCCTCCGCAGCTCAACTCGTACCCCGGCCTACCGGCACGCCATTACAAGAACCTGAAAGGCGATCAGCCACAGCGAATGAGATATACATCTCAATGAGTCAACGCCTAAGTCCGATTAGGACGTTGATTCACTCAAGCAGCCTAAACATGCAATACCAAGCAGCAACATGGCCCAACGGCCAATAAACAACCACATACAACTCACCTTGCCTTCAGCCACACAACAAATATCTCATGGCATTCAAACACAACAGGTCAAGGTATACAACCAGAACACACGTCAATCACTCGGGCATTCAAGCACTCAGGCACTATGCAACATGCGTGTTCCAGTTATTACTGCAAGAGTAGCCCCACTCTCGCCACAGTACAGCCTCACTGCTAGTACTCTTCCGGTTATACCGGGCATCGTCCCACAACGTTCACAGCGACGGCATCCGATAGCCCCTCAGGACCCCTAAGGCAAGCATATCAGGTAGTTCCATAAGGACTTCGGCCCATCACTAGCTGCGACCGGCTTCTGAAACAATCGTAGTATTCCGAACTCCCGCCGGTACGAATTGCCAGGCTTCCGATAAGTCGTGGGATTCCGAACTCCCGCCGGCACGAACTTATCAGGCTTCCGATAGGTCGTGGAATTCCGAACTCCCGCCGGCACGAACTTATCAGGCTTCCGATAGGTCGTGGAATTCCGAACTCCCGCCGGCACGAACTTATCAGGCCACAGATCCGAGTTACCCCAGGTACCGTCTACGTCCCCAGTTACTTTAGGGTGACGTTTATCCATCGTGTGACCACACAATAACACAGGCAATCAGGCCAATTCATATCTCCGCATTTAGCCAATGCAAACTCAATCATGCTCAAAACTCGGCTCAAGGCCATTTTCATGTTCAACTCGGCCCTTGGCCATTTTCGTACTCAAAACCACAATTGGTCACACGAACGTTTAAAAATCTATTTAAACATGGCATTTAAAACAAGTGAGATCATTCAGCAAAAATGCGCAATCCACACTCAAGCCATCAAACAGTCAATCAATCAGTGATCATGCATTCACTATTCATCCACCGATAAATATCCGAATCCGGACTATTTATCTCCACAGCAGTTATAAATCCAATCTAATTAATTACCACAAAGCAGGCAATTACCCATGGTAACTATTCTACCTAACCACGGTAATTCCAACTAACCACAGTAACTAAATAGTCTAACCATGGTAACTAATTAAACTAACCATGGTAACTAATTAAACTACAGTAACTATTCAGTTACTACGGTAACTAACTAATCTATTTACCGTTACTTAATTAAACTAAACCTAAGTGCAATTAACAGCCTAATCAGGGATTAGGGGTTAACTCACTCGACAACTGGCGGCGACGATCGGCGGCGACCGGCGATGAGCGGCGGCAGCGGTTTCCGGCGAGCGGCGGCGGTCCGGCGGAAAATTCCGGCGAACGGTCCTACAGACTCCTCTCGACGCTTTGGACGCAACCACGGTGTCGGTTTTTGAAGGCGACACCCGGACGACGATGAACGATGGCTGGACAGCAGCTGTTCTCGCGGCCAAACGACGACGACGGTCACGGTGAGCGAACGGCAAGCTCGGCAGAGCTTGAAACGAGGCGGAACGCGCCGGTTCTCCACGACCAGCCTCTGTTCTGACCAAACCCACGAAATTCCAGCCACTTCCTGGACAAACAGTCCTCAGATCCTCGTAGTCCTTGATCTTACGGTCGCGTAGGCGAAAACGGAGCTCGATTCGCCCTCCGGACGAGCTCAAACGAGCGATTCCAAGTCGGGCGCGCGCTGAAAAACGGGATTGACGGGCTCTCGGGTTTGGGCTCGCGGACGGTGATTCGGGCGGCGGTTGGCTCGGCTCACGGTGGGGGATGGTGGTTTGGTGAGGTGGTGAACAACGAGCGGCGGCGACAACCCACGGCGGCGTATGACGATCGGCGGTCCGGCGGCGAAGACTTGGAAGCTTGAAGATGAAGATGGTGAAGAAGATGATGAAGATGGAGGTGAGCGTGAGATGCAAGGGAAGGGGCTGCTGTGAGTTCCAAGAGGGAAGAGAGAGAGAGAGAGGAGAGAGAAAAGGAAGGGAGAGAAAGTTGTCTTTAGGGGTATTTTGGTCATTTCCATGGTCAAAGGTCAAAAAGTCAAAAAGCAAGAGGATATTTACTTGGCATTCAATGAGGTGGGGCCCACGGGTCAATCAATATTAATTGTTTCTGGCGTATGAATAATATCTAAGGGTATTTCGGTAATCTGACAATTCAGGACTGGTTCAGGATATTTGGTTCAGGGTCGGGCGCGGGTGCGAAGGAATTCGGCGAGAATTATCTACGGCGCGACTATACTAATCGAACTACAATTAACTGCGCTTCAATCGTCGATCAACGTCCTCCAGATTGAACGATTCCGCGTCCGATAAATGTCACTAAATTCCAACAGTCCAATATTATTCATTTAATAGGCCTTGAAATTTCGAGACGTCACAAGTTCAGCTTCTGCCCCTTCTGTGGTGCGGCTCTGTGATCGTTTTACTTCCTTTTGGGCAAGATTCCGGGTTTTCTCTGACCAGATTGTACGGGTGAATAGAACATGTAGTTAGCAATTCTAGTCTTATGTGTAATCCAATATCTTCGCGATACCTTGTGCCGGAGGCACGTTTCGTTGCGTTTCGTTTCATTCCTTTTCTTTTCTTGTTTTTTTTTAGGTTATAACATTTCATCACAGGTCTCTTAGTTTACATATATTAGTGGACAAGAATATTTCGTTCGAGTAATTTAGTCATCCACGCCTCATTTCATTCGTTTCAAAGGATATACCCATCTTGGGTAGCAGCAGCACCGAAGGTAGGCAGCTAGGCGAGGCTGGGGTCAAATGCTTGATGTGCCATGAAATATGATGCTAATAATATCTGTCTCGTGGACGGATGATGCGCATCACCGGGCCAAACAAGAATCAAATTCAAGGACTCTACTCTGATTGGACAAACCGGCGTATCATACAAGTGGAATTTTGTGTTTTACAGGGAAGAGAGACCGAATGCCAAATGCCTAGCAACTCAGAAGCAAATCTTGAACACTTCTGAAGAATCGAAAAGGAGAAGAATGATAAACGTTCTTCTTCACACAGTACACGGGAAATGACATCTAGATCTTCCATTTGTATCCTGCCATTGACAATAGGTTCAACCGAGTTTTCAACCGAGCCATGTCGAGTCATACGACCTTGATAATGAAGAAAGTACTCGATGTCTACGGAGGGTTTGAAGGCGTCAAAGCGTTGGTCGACGTGGGAGGTGGCATCGGGGTCACTCTGAAGATGATCACCTCCAAGCATCCCCACATCAAGGGCATCAATTTCGACTTGCCTCACATCTTGGCCGATGCCCCTTCTTATCCAGGTAAACCAAATCCAGGACCCCGGCTCTCCGCAAGAACACTGAACTTGTTGCCTCTAGTTACGTCATTTGACAATCTCTCGGTCCTCTTTTTTGCGATTGTGTGTTGATGTTTCATGTTTTAGGTGTCGAGCATGTCGGCGGAGACATGTTTGAGAGTGTTCCTAGAGCAGATGCCATTTTCATGAAGGTAAACACGTCAACTTATCTAATGGTCATCCAACTTGTGAAGTGTGAGGCATTGTGTGTTTTCTTCGTCACTCTGAGAAATTCCTCTTTCACTTTTCCCTCGAACCATTCAAAGGAAAATAATCTGATTTTTCCTCTAAGTAATCTCCACAACTGTCGCTAGGAGGGTTTTCAGGTATCCATGAGAACCGCCACATATATCAGAAGAATTACTACGAGAGAAACCTTAAATTGAGCTAACAATTGTAAAAAAAACCATTACTTCTTTATAGTTCTCTAATCTATGAACATTTAAGTGCAGTGGATACTCCACGATTGGAGTGATGCGCATTGCTCGAAACTTCTAAAGAACTGTTATGAGGCTTTGCCCGCCAATGGGAAGGTGATCAACGTCGAGTCGATTCTTCCTGTGGTTCCAGAGGGAAATTTCTCTTTCAACATTGTATTCGCGCTAGACCTGTTCATGTTGGCTCAAAATCCTAGCGGGAAAGAGAGGACGCTAAATGAGTTTGAGGCCTTGGCGGTGCAAGCGGGATTCGCCGGCTGCGAAGTTAAATGCTGCGCGTATAACATTTCGGTGATAGAATTCCCCAAAACAATGGGTCGTTACGTCTTTTGAGATCTATTCTTGATTATACTTCAAGCTCAAATAAGTGCGGAACAAGCGTCGGATTCTCTTTTTTAGTATCCCCTTGGTGGTTTGAATCAGATGATTGCCTTCTATACTGGAAGAAGAAATCGACCCAATACTAAAAAAAAGCCCCTAACTTTAGCGTTTGTCCCAATTATATCCAAAAGTTTTTGTTGTCTCATAAAATACCTCTAACTTTTACATTTGTCCCAATTCTACAGGCCTAATATCCGAAAAAATCCCCCAACTTTAGCATCTGTCCCAATTATATCCAAAACTATTTTTGTCTCATAAAAAACCCACAACTTTTATTTTTGTCCTAATTTTACCAACGTTAGCCTTCCGTCAATAATCATTATTAGTTAATTCTACGTGGCATTTGTACGTCGTTAATGAGTTGCACCTCAACAAAGTTGACATGAAAAAATCCTCAACTTCTCTTCCATTGTCTGCTTCCCTTGCACATTGTCGGAAGATATAGAGCCACTCAAGACGACGGGTTTCGAACTCTCTTCGGCACTCAACAACCCAAAGAACGGCTAGACGTGAAGATCTGATTATATGAACAAACGATCTCAAATCTCATCGTCCCTGAAACATGTTGCTTTCGGATTTCAAAAATTTTGGATATAATTGGGGCAAATGCTAAAGTTGAGGGGTTTTTTGGGTATTAGGCCAGAAGAAATCACCGGAGGCACTTTTCCTATAATATTTAAAGCGTGACTCTTAAAAAATGCCACCCCCTTCAAATCCACCAAGAATTACTTCACACTTAATCTTCTTACAATTGTTTCGCAAAATACCGTCCCATATAGATAGGTGATAACATCTAATATAAGCAGCCATCAGGCCATGAGCAGTTCAAAATGTTCTGTTGCAAAAGGGGAAATGGAATTTTTCTAATGAAGCTTAAATAGCACGAGGCATAAAAGAGGAGAAAAAAAAAAAAGAAAGCTATTTATAAAACAGAACTAGAATAATGTGTAAACGCGTGCAGACCGAAGAAGACCCTGGAAATGTAATACTGAAGCAAGCATCTTTATGTGGGGGAATCACATCCTTCTACAAGTTCTGAGACAGATACCGAGAAAGAAGTAGAACAGAGCAGTTCAGGCTAACAGCCACATCCACTTGACAGTCACAGACATGCCTTTATTTCACAAAACATTTAGAAGAAGATTTACATATGAGACTTGAGATCTTCAGAGTACAAAAGAGAGTTCCAAGTTGGGTTCTTCGGAAGAAAAGTGTCCTGCCCATGCAAACACCCGATTTGTAGCATTTCCAAACAACTTCATATATGGTGATGCAGAACTGAGTGCAGTAAGAGTAACCAATTCAAGAAGATATGGATCCGCGTTCACCGATTATAAGTACAGAAAGGGGACTATGGAAAGAAACAGCACAGGCACAAGCAATTCTATTGGTCACATGAAGAATGAGTTATTGTAGAAAACAAAAACACGAATTGAACAACAAAGTTGGATTGCAATCACGAAGCAACACCATCGTCACATTCTTTTCATCGAACTCTTCCTGGTCATAGTGTTTTACGACAAGGAGAGACGTCCAAAACAATGAAAGAGGACACGGCAGTTGTGTCAAAATGGGTTGAAAATCATTTTAAACTAACATTAAATGAGATGGGTCACATATGGGTTAGTCAAGATTTAATAAATGGGTTGGAGTTGTAAACCTAATTTCACGTGGGTTGTACCATTTAGCTTATCAAGGTAAATGAGTCAATGAGATGTCGTCAAACCCATTTTCAACTCTTCAACGGTCTTTATTATTTTTTAGTTTTTATTTTATTTTATTAGTTTACTTGATTGTTTATTTCTTTTACTTTTTTTCCTATGAAGCCAGCGAGGGTCGGCCGCTGGGTCGCCAGACTTAGAATAAGGAAAAGAAAGGAAGAAGAAAAAAATCAGATTTTTTTAAATTATAAAAATGGTCCACGATGTTTTAGCAATATTTTTTTAAAAAAAATTATAAGAAACAATTTTTCCTAAGTTTTATAAAATATGAAAGTATTTTGGCAATATAAGTCAAATCGAGTATGCGTTGGGTCAGGTATAGGTCGAGGAATTTGTGTTGCAATAAATGGGTCGGGTTATATGAGTCAATTTGGGTTGGATCATTTATGACCCGATCCACTTGTTTGATAGGTCTAGACATAAGGTTTCGAGCGCAGACCGAGATGTAAGAGCAAGAAGGGACGACGGACCTGGAGTTGGTCTCGGCGTGTTGGAATGCTGAGACGCATAGGTGGGAGGCCAAGTCCAGGCCTCGCTTCGAGGGAGGGATGAAGGTGTGGACGATGTCCATCGATCTGCCATCTCAGAGCGCGTACTGGAGGCAAGCCTACTTGTCCTCCGTCTCGAACCTCTTTTGGGGTTGGTTCCACACTATGTTCGGGCCCTTGCCGGAGGTTTCACCGCCGGTGATGGTGGTCGCTGCCATCTCTCTCTCTCTGTCCTGCTTCTTGGATCCAGTGAGCGTGGAACTAGAAGTAGGCGATATTGTCGGAGTGAAAGAATTTTTTGCAAATTATTTTTTTGAACTTTCATTCATTTGTTTCATGGAAAAATGATTAGCCAACCGAAAATCGTTTACGGTCAAACAAAGTATGAAAATTTTCAAATAAGAGCCTCAAGTGGGGTCATTCTTTTAAAAAATAAAAAAGGCTCCAGAATGAACATTGCTTCAAATAAAGACATTTGGCCGACAATCGAGTGATTTTTCCACCGACCGCGATAAGAGCATTTTTGTCCCAAAAAATTGAATACAGATTTACGACCAAAAAAAAATTTCTTCCCATCTTCTTCGTTTTCCCCATTATCGAGCGCATGTTTTCCGAGTTCAATCCCTGCCGCCCAACAATCTCAATTGCTCTCTTTCCCCTTTGCCGCCGCGCCATCACGACCACAACCCATGAGCAACCTTTCCTTGCTCCCGCGGAATCCTCCTCCATCGACCACCATCGACCTCCCAGCAGACCAGCACCTGCAAAGCAGCACGGGGAGCTCACTGGTATACGACCCACATCAATCGGCTAGTCCGTGGTCGGGTTGGATGAGTCGTCGTCTTAAGATTACGATCTCGAGGCTATTCCTGGTAAAGCCGTGTTCGGCCGAGCCCGAATAGAAATTCGAACCCTCTTCGCATCGTCATCTTATTCCTCTAGCCCCTAGCGCCATCACTTGCAAGCTTAGATGTAGGAATCGCCATTGGATCGACTCGGCCGGTCGTCCTGGTCGACTCGCAGGAGAATGGGGTCCGCCTCGTGCACACGCTCATTGCTTGCGCGGAGGCCGCCCAGCAGACCAACCATAGCCTCACCGAGGCGCTGGCGAAGCCAATCGGGTTCTTCGCGATCTCGCAGGCTAAGGCGATAAGAAAGGTCGCCACCTACTTGGCAGAGGCTCCGTCGCAGTGGATCTGCCGGTTTCACCCACAGAACCACCCCTTGGACCACACCCTCTCCAACGTCCTCCAGATGCACTACTACGAGACCTGGCCTTACCTCTAATTCGCCCACTTCACCGCCAATCACGCCATCCTCGAGGCCTTCGAGGGCAAGAATCTAGAGTCCATCGACTTCAACATGAACCAGAACCTCTAGTGGGTGGCCCTGGTGCAGGCCCTCACCCTTCGTCCCGGTGGACTACCCGCCTCTGCCTCACGGGCTGCGCTGGACAACTTGGACATCCGTTCATGGAAGAACGAAGACCAGGAACGAAGAAGATGGGAATAATGAAGAAAAAAGTAATTTGGGGGGGGGGGGGGGGGGGGGGGGGGGGGGGGCGGGGGAGGGGGGCGGTTTCTTTTTGTAATTTTTTAGTCAAACTTATTTTTTTTTTAAATAAAAGTGCCCTTATTCCAATCGCGGAAAAATCACTTTGCTCGCTGGCCGGTGGACATTTGGCCCGCTTGCAAGTTCAAATCCTAATTTGAGACTGATTTGGTCACTTCAAGTCATTATTTGAACCAATATCTTTTTTTAGAAAAATGGCTCAACTTCGTGCCCTTATTAAACTTTATCAAGAAAATATGAATGCAAAGTTAGGAAAATGAATTCCATAATCAAAAAAAGGAGAAAACAATGTTCTTAAAAAAGATCTCTCGGAAAATATTTTCTTACAACAATCGCACCCTTTTACAATTACTAACAAAAATAGAATGTTGCACTTTCTCTTCTTTTCCGTGAGAAGAGAAAATTTTGACTTTTAAAGAAATAATGCACACGATTTTTCTTTACGAATTTGTTATTACTAGCAGTTCCATTTGCTATTATTGGCCCAACGGCAACAGGTCTGGTTTTACATGAAATTCTGCAAGGAAAGCCCATGACCCGAAAGAAATGAAAGCTCGCTCGTCATATGATCCGCAAAAATATACAGTTAAGGTTTCGCTTGTTTCGCGAAAAATAAATAATTTAAAATATATTAATATAAAACTAATTACTTATATACTCGAAACGTTTCATGAGGAGAGAATTCAGAGTAGCTAATTTTGAAGAATACGCAGATAACTTGTTTACAAATAATTCCCCTTCATCGATTTTAACTTTGCGATACACATAAAAATCCCGCCAACAAGATAATATGTCAACTGTAACATGAAATTGGTAACTCGAACATGTCGTGGATAATAAACCATCGAATAATTACACAAAATTGATCACCCCCTTCCTTCTCGGAAAGAAGAGGTAAAAAGAATCTTGCAATTAGATAGAGAATGGTTACATGAAAAATAATTTAGAAAGTGCTGGATTGGAACATTTATTGGAAGGTTTTATACTTCTGTTTATTCTCAACGAATATTTTAGCCAAAGACTCCATTTTTTCCTTTTTCGAATGGTAAATATTTTCAAAATGTGAATGTGAATCGAACTGGGTGTGTACATCAGATCCGATTCAATCCAAAACTCGACATAACCGTAGACCGATTCTACGGAGAATCGATTTCGTGAACCTCAGACCGGGTCGATTTCCTGTACCAAGATCGGAACCACCGGTATGATACAACTACATGAGAATCCCAATATTGGGTCACAACGCAAGCATCCATGGCACAGAAATTTCACTCTTAATTTTGACGTCATCTCACGTTTTTCTTTTTGCTTTTTTCTTTTGCTAAATCTGTAGGAGATTGGGACGGGTGTTTTTTCGTTCGGCCAATCTTGAAACACCTGGTTACTATTGCAGTGATTTGCCTGTTGGAAAAGAAAAAACAGTATGCAGAGATATTACGTTGGCTTTTCTTGGTCCTAATTTGCCTTATTTCCCTAAAAAATTCTAGGTCCAATCCCAAATCTGTTCCTAACAGTTGTTCTGTCTCATAACAAATCCCAAGCTTTAGATCCAGCCTCAAATCAAATGCAAACTTTTTTCGTCTAAAAAAAATCATCAATTTTTACTCTAATCTAAAATCTGCCCCCATTGGCCATCTGTTAAAAAAAAACACCCCTAATTTTTATATCCTAGAACGGTTTCATTTTGAAGAACTTCAGCAATGTTTATTGGTGTAGATTTGTTATCCACATGGAAATGCAATGTCGGTCCATACCTATCGCTCCATTTCTATTAGTTATCAACGTGGAAAATGCAAGGTCCAGTTGGAATTGAATCACGGAGTAGATTTGAGAATAGATTGAAAGTTAGTATATTTTTTCAGACAAAACAAATTGCGGGTCAGATTTGGGATTGGACCTAAATTTTGGGGTTTTTTTTTTAAGACAAAATGAAGTTAATGATAGATTTTAAACCATACATAAAGTTGAGGATTTGTTAGGGAATTCAGCTGTTCTAATTTTTATAATTAGGTCTACAACTAAGATTTTCTTTTGCATCTAGAAAAGCTTAATGAACAAGTAATTATAGATATTTCGGGAGATACTTTGCTCAAACGATAGTTTTGAGTAATATCATCACTTCCATACTGCAGTTAAATATATTATAAACCATATATTTACTCCTTCTATATACAAAATAGATATTCATAATCACAAAAAAAAAATTGATGAAAAAGGGAAAATTATCCATACAAGTAAGTCATGCACTTATTTGTTTGATAACCTGCAAATTTCATTTGGTGTTGCAACCATCGCTACTTTAATACAAGGAAAAAAAAATATCACTTTTATAGTGTAAATAGGGTATTTTCATGAAATTAGGTGACACGATATCCTTCAAATTAACTGTATATAATAGTTCGATAAAAAAAAATCCCAATTAAAATTAGATGAGGGAAGTATTTTTTATTAACATGCACGACTAATTGACTCACATCACTATAGAACAAAAGGTGTAGAAAGTCTGCTACGAATGACCCAACTTTGATCTATTGGAAACTCAATCACGGCTTGGCCCACAAAAATCGGCCCACATTGACTACGCGATGAAAGCTTATAAAAGAATTTTCCAATGCCTAGACAAAATAGCCATTGTAATAGGAAAAGTTTGAGGAGTCCGGTCGCATGACACGATATCTAAGCTAACAACTTATAAAATGCTATAAATTTATGTGGAAATACATGATACAGTTCATTATAACGAATATGCATCGACTGACTTCAATGTTATATAGTTCAAGAACATCTAGAAATTTATCGATGATCATTGTCGCGACCTAGGAATCGGCTTTCCCAATTTTAGGTTAATGGATTGCCAAATTAATTAATTAGATTAATTAACATAGCTCGAACCCTCCCAAGCTCTACCAAATCGCAACTTAGGTTCAATTTCATGCAAAGATTTATCTTGGAGTCGCCACTAATCGTTTCTTGGTAGGCCGATTAGAAACCTAAGTAAATTAGCGGGAGAACTAAATTACTTCTACGAACCAGAGATTAAGGGTCCGGGAACTTGATTACATTAATTTTTAATTAATGCCCTTTCGGTACCAACTTCACGAAAAAAGTTCAACTTGGCAATTTTGATACATTCTCACTTGAAGTCCAAAGGTGCAATTTTTTGGGTTTTCTTTTTTATAAAAATGTAAGAATTAAACTACATGCAATGTATGCCGTGAAAGTTTAATAAAAATGCAATCTAATCGAAATATTTACAAGATGGATTGCACGTGCAATTATCTACATGATGCTAATTTTGGAAGATGCAATTTTTAAGCATGGTGGAATGATATGTCCGAGAAGATTTAATCGGGATTCCAATCAATTAAGTAACAAAGTTTTTGAATATTCTAAAAAAAGGATTAGAATTGTTACCTAATTTGGCGGATTCGACTACCGAGTTCGAACCTTGAATTGTCTTGTGGATCGGGACCTTGGACCACGGCTCGAATGACGGGGATGGACTTGCGGCTTTGTGTTGATGAAGGGATTGGCAAGGGGGACTCGGTCGGGAAATCTCTCAACCGAACTCTTTCTTCTTTCGCACACAAGTATTTTCTCACCTCACTTTGATGATTTTTTTTTATATCTCTCTTCAAGCTCTCAAGAATTTCTTCTCCAAAAATTCTTCTCCCAAAGCTCTCAAAAAACTCTCTTCCAAAGATTCATTTCTCCAAAAAAATTTCTCCCAAAGCTCTCTTAAGCTCTCTCTAAAACTCCTCAACTCCCTCATTCTATCCACCTTTCTAATTTCTCCACTAACTTCATCTTCTCTTCTCCATCCCTCTTTCTCCATCTTCTTTTCTCAATCTCTCATTCTTCATCTTCCTTTCTCAATCTCCCCTTCTTCATCTTCCTTTCTCAATCCCCCCTTCTTCATCTTCCTTTCTCTATCTCCCCTTCTCCATCTTCTTTTCTCCATCTCCCCTTCTAATTTCTCCACTAACTCTATCTTTTGGTTATTTACAAAGTAGTCCCTCAAGTTTTGAATATTTGCACTTTAGTCCTTGAGGTTTTACGTATTTGCAATTCAGTCCCTGAGGAAATATTTCTTCTTCTGATTAAGCCCGAGCCTTCAAAAGATAGATTCTTTGCCGAATTTCGTGGCTAGTCCAATCGCCTATCATTTTAAAACTCAAATCTTCCGCCGTTAGTCTGAATGCGATGCATGAATAAATATGAAAAATTACATGATTATTTTTTGCAAGAACTAAAATTAGTTCTAATTTTTATGGAAAAATGACTAGAAATGTTAGTCAGAATTTAGGTGTCAATAGCTGCCCCTCTTTGAGTGGAGGCTCGCAGAGGTTTCGCTCAAAGACAAGATTGAACCTAAATTTTGACAATGCAATTGATGAATGATTATTTTTTGGGTGGGGTTTTAATCCCATTTTTTATGCAGATAAAGATGATGCATGAAATGCAAGACTATAATTAAAACATGCCTAGGCTTCTCTCTTCCATGGAATAGAGTGGGGAAACCTGCACATGGATCGCATATAAAATACCTGTTTTACCATACACTTCGTAATGCTGATGATTCCCCTTACTTCCAAGCTTCTTCCAGATGCAAGGATCTCAAGGTGCTGGGCCCATCTATTATCAGAAATCTCATTCTGATGCGAGACAGCGCAAGATATGTTGATTATGAAATGTGCTTGAGTTATGGTTCAAGCTGCACCATTTTGTCTCTTGGGACCACCATCGTTTTAATGGGTTGCCATGAGCTGGAAATGTCTCATCGAGACCACCATCGTTTTAGCGGGTCTTCGTGAGTCGGTAAAATTTCTCTTGGAACCACCATCGTTTTAGCGGGTCACCGTGAGTTAGTAAGATGTCTCTCGAGACCACCATCGTTTTAGCGGGTCTTCGTGAGTCGGTAAAATTTCTCTTGGGACCACCATCGTTTTAGCGGGTCACCGTGAGTTAGTAAGATGTCTCTCGGGACCACCATCGTTTTAGCGGGACGCCATGAGTCAGAAATGTCTCTCGAGACCACCATCTTTTTAGCGGGTCTTCGTGAGTCGGTAAAATTTCTCTTGGGACCACCATCGTTTTAGCGGGTCACTGTGAGTTAGTAAGATGTCTCTCGAGACCACCGTCGTTTTAGCGGGTCTTCGTGAGTCGGTAAAATTTCTCTTGGGACCACCATCGTTTTAGCGGGTCACCGTGAGTTAGTAAGATGTCTCTCGGGACCACCATCGTTTTAGCGGGACGCCGTGAGTCAGAAATGTCTCTCGAGACCATCATCGTTTTAGCGGGTCTTCGTGAGTCGGTAAAATTTCTCTTGGGACCACCATCGTTTTAGCTGGTCGCCATGAGCTGGAAATGTAGTGCCAAGATCACAAGAGCATGTCGATTGTGATTTGGGTAAAGGTATCACGAGAGCAAGTCGATCGTGAACCGGGTAAAAACCTCATGAGAGCAGGTCGATCATGAGTTGGATAAAGATAAGACCAAGACCACAAGAGCATGTCGATTGTGACTTGGGTAAAGGTATCATGAGAGCAGGTCGATCGTGAACCGGGTAAAGATCAAGAACACGAGAGCAGGTCGATCGTGAATTGGGTAAAGATAAAGATCAAGAACACGAGAACAGATCGATCGTGAACTGAAAGGATCAAAATGACAACTAAAGTTAGCAGAGCTATCAATTTTGAAAAGGATTTAGAAAACTTACCTGGATTCTTTGAGTAAACGGCTGAGGGAAGGACAAGCTGACTAGGTCATACCTGTCTTTTCACTCGAAGTATAATCATGCGCATAGACAAACCAATGCTAATGCGACATGTATTTCATAAAAATCACGCTTCACTGAAGAAAGTGGGTACTTGAGTGATCATATGTGCCGCAATGGATTCGAGCACCTTGACAATCATTAGAATTCACTCTTTTGAAAGGTTCAGGTTGAAGATATACTTACCTGAGAGCTTGGAAGATCGCCTGGTGGGCACTTACCAGCATGGTTTGTTCATTCAATAATCCTTAGATGAATTTCGAGACCTCAGAAGGTAACTCGAACATTGGGAATGCACTACCTACCAGATAGTGTTAGAGGTAACACGTACAAGCGTACATTCTAGAATTCAATTGGTTCATGCAAAACTATTTTGTCAAGTTTGCATTACCAATTCTACCTAGGGAGGTCATTTATGAATGCCTCGAATGTAACATGAATGGGGAAATTTAGTCCAAAAGGGCTTTCTCACTCTCGAGAAAAGTTATTTACCCTGGCTGTAGGATTCAAGAGAATCACTCAATCTTACCATCATCGTATTCGACAAGGGTCTGAGTAATCTCGCAATTGGTACGACCGAGCCGATCTGGAGGTCTTGATTAGGACCGTAATGAGGGCTAGGTCAAAGGTTCACAAAAGGGGACTCTCCGTGGAGTCAAGGCTTTTTTGAAAGAGAATCTTCATCATCTGCTCCGAGTTTACAAGTCAAGAACCCTGCAAAAATGAGAGAGAAATAATCTTGCTCGAATTTCTTCGAGTGATGCTTAAAATCATTCAACTCTACGTTAACTCAAATGCCCTAATCAAAAGAGACTTCCAAGGGTTGTAACGTATGTTGGGATTTGGGACTGAGAAACGAAAAGGCTCGTTTTAGCTCAGAAAGTATATGAGAAGGGCTTGATGTTGATGATCATTGTTGCCTTATCACCAATCTTGGCCTTCCGGATTTGATTCCGCTGATTCCATCATTGCTTGAAGATGGCATAAATTCAGTCGAGGATTACATTTTACAATTTGGATCCTCTAGGATTTTTCTTTACGAGTCGACCCATTGGGGATTTACAAAAATGCAAACATGTACATTGAAAATTTGGAAGTACTTTACAAGGGAACAAGGGTTTGAATGGATATTGGCCTTGCTTTTGATAGGCACTTTGCCCGAGATTTTCTGTGAGATCAGCCTTCGCTTTTCTTACTCCCGGCTCCCATTTTTTCTTTTTGTCTCGACGTCTTGAATTTTTGTCCCTTTTTTTTTGGCGTCTCGATTATTTTTTTTTTCAGGAGCGGGCCCTTTTCTTTTAGGCTACACTTGCGTCTTCTTCTTTTTTGACAATCCCGTGATTTGAATTCCTTTTTTTTCTTTAAGGAATTACAACAATAAGACAATTTACAAAAATTATGCCAGACATTACATGAAAAATCTAGCACATGAGATGAGTTCATTCAGGAATTCTCTGTTGACCCGATTCTCTTCGATTCTGTCCCTTGGGGATGGCACCGTCTTCACGTTGGAATGAGCAATGATCACCAACAAGGGTTTAAGAAATGAATTTGTAGGCTCAAGTGGGCTATGCAAAGGGTAGAGTGTATAGGATAGAGAAATGAATGCTCTTCATCATCTTAAGACACTTGAATTAAAGTTTGAGTATAATGCAAAGCAAAACTCGGAAGATTGATGTTAGTCTGAGCAAGAGAATTTCTAACCATTTACCTCATGTTCTGCCGGAATTGCCTCGTCTGGATCCCGATGTAGGGTGGTTCTTGACAGGGGTAA
The DNA here is from genome assembly GCA_029784005.1 of Lenwebbia sp. NSW1173648. Classification (NCBI taxonomy): domain Eukaryota; kingdom Viridiplantae; phylum Streptophyta; class Magnoliopsida; order Myrtales; family Myrtaceae; genus Lenwebbia; species Lenwebbia sp. NSW1173648. Next base: position 21,804,276 of record JARCGZ010000009.1, on the reverse strand, counting down.
AGAAATGAAACCGCCGCTCAAGGGGTTTGCAATGGATAACCTGTAGTGTTTGGATAGAGAACTGAATGCCTCCGTCACTTCGGCTATCGTACCTTTCGCGAGAAAATCCTTTACCTTGAGAATGCAGAATCTAGCTACCTCTCAACTCACTGGGGATTAAAAATGCAGGACGTGTGTGGAAATGGCTTGCCTTTCGTCATCCTGTCATGCCCCATTTTGTACATTCGATGCATCATATGCAATTCATGCTCCTTATTCAGAGTTGGTAAATTAAACATGAAGAATAGTCATGAATAAATCATGCAATGTGTGAGCTATTTCGAGCATCAATCATATTTCATGAAAATCTTATGTTTCTGCTTAAGGTTCAGACCGTGCAAGTATGAAAAAGAATTCTTGGGAACGAGAGAAATTGAGTTGCCCCAGAACGCGTGAATGGACCAAACAAGTTGGGGAGCTTAGTCCTCGTGTCGAGGAATGAATTACCCCTGACTTTTCCCTGCACAAGGAGACACATGAACGAATAATAAGTCGAGTAAAGACCCGAGATGCTCTGGTTGTTCATTGGTGTTGACCATCATGTCGGTCGTGTGCTCCTGCAAGAAGGAAAGTATGAGGGTTATCTTGAAAATATCATGAGACAGAGAAAACACAACTCCCTTTATCCAAGTGAGGGTTCGCTATCGATTTGCCCCATTTTCGTCAGAATGGATCATGTCAGATGATTGTAGCTTTGCAAAAATCTGCAATTCCCCCCAGATATGACCGATGTTTAGAATTTGATTCCGGGCTTGGCAAATGACGCGTTTCACCGATATACTCTCTCTTGAGGTTAGGCCGTCATGGATTTGTCTCGCTTTCTGTCTTTCAGAATAGGCTATGTCGGGTAGCATAATCCGAAATTGCCTCTAGGTATGCCCCGAGTTGGAAGCTTGATTTCCAGCTTTGATAGGCATATCATTCATGTGCTTGATCCTGCACGAGAAAAGGGTGCATGAATGGAGTTCTAAAAAGCAGGCGAAGACCCATGATATCCTGATCATTCATTTGCTTTGGCGATAGCAAATTAGGGTCATGCTTCCTATCTTGGCACCTGCAAGAAGGAAAACAAAATGTCGTTTTCAAGACCGATCAAACTTAAGTAGAGATGTTCCCTTTTGAAATCGGACGGCCTCGGATTTGCCCCGTTCTCCTTCAACTGAAGCATAGATTTGCTTTGACTGACTGATAGCTTGATGTATGGGCCGGTATGGGATCGACCAGGGTCTCTAGCTCGATAAGGCTCACTACTCATGCATGGACTGTCTCAGGATCAACCGGGCCAGCCTCTTAGTTTTCGGCCATGTACGGATGGCTAACGGTCAATGATTCATGATCACCAGGAATGGCATGATTGGTGGTCGTGAGTAGGAGCATCGCTAGGGGCACAGTAGAGATGGTAAGCCGCGAATGAGCATGGTTATAGCCATATTGCCAGTGAACTCCGATCAAGGTTTCACCATAACTCAATTGAGTTAGTTGATTTGCTAATGTCATCAACAGTCGACATGCCCCTAGTTTTGTTACCTGCAAGGCAAAGAGGAGGAAATGTCATTTGAGTCAGTCAAGTTCGGAAAAAGAAAACTTACCTCTTGGTTCGTCTATCTAGCATCATCCGATGGGACCGTGTTGGATTGGCGATCGGGATGTTGCCCCTGAATCGATACAGTTTAATAGTCCTTTCCAAAAATTCTGTTCAGAAAACTGATTTGTCCGGTTTCTGTTTTGAGGATAAATGGGTCATCAAAATTGGGAATTGATGTCCGAAAATTTACAGCTTCCTAGTTCAGGGCTCATTATACCACTTTCAAGTTTTGACTTCATTCAAAAAGGCACTTTTACTAGTGGAAAATGGTGAAACAAAACTAGTGTCTGAAATTTCCCGAAAACTCAGATTGTTTTGCCTTCATTATCAATTCAGTAGAAAATGGAAAACATGATGGATTGATCTGAAAATTTTACAAATGACAGGTCAAGATCCTCCAAGCACTTTTCATTCAATGGTTGAAACCCAGAAATGCCCCGAAGGAAATCAAACAAATCATACAAAGCAGTAAGGTATATCTGAACAACAGGAATGCAGAACGCAAACTAAACATGACCCTATTTAGCTTAAGACACTTGACTCACCTAACAAATGTCATGGACCGACTCGAAAAAAAAAATTGATATAAGACAAGATGAAGTTGGGGGTCATACTTTACCGTAGGATAAGAAAGTAAACAATCACATAGACATACACATGATTCGTGAGTTATCCTTATTCTAACTATACTAAAGGCTCGCAAATTGAAGTGAAAGACTTGCGGCAAGGCGACAATCTCGCGCACATAATCAAAATTAGTCGTGATCCCTTGACATAACCAGGATTAGCCGGGTCTTTCAACTTCAGCTTCTCGAGTTAAAAATTATAACCCCCGCTTCGGTAATCCTACCGAGCACGAGTTCTAACTTTTGAAACTCATTTTTGAAAAGAGAGTCGGGATCGAATTCGGACTAACTTTCAACCGTGATCACACGGAGAACGCTAGGATCCAATCTCAATACCATCTTAAAACTAGTGGCCCGGGTTCGGCCACGGGTAGTGTATGGTGTAGTGCTAAAGCAATTAATCATGCATAACAGTTAAATCCAAACACCACTTCAAAAGGTGCACAAATTAAATAAGGAATTCCCAAACACCACAATCTACAAAATAAAGGGGTTAGCCAAACACTCCTCCCCTTATAACTCCCAATCCGCAAGACCATTTAACACCTAAGGATGAGAATTCAATCAAAATTTGCCAAGCAAAGGGACAATTATCGCGAAAATTTTCTGGCCTAAGTCCTACTTAAAAAACAAAAACGTCCCCAGCGGAGTCGCCAAGCTGTCGCGACCTAAGAATCGGCTTTCCCAATTTTAGGTTAATGGATTGCCAAATTAATTAATTAGATTAATTAACATAGCTCGAACCCTCCCAAGCTCTACCAAATCGCAACTTAGGTTCAATTTCATGCAAAGATTTATCTTGGAGTCGCCACTAATCGTTTCTTGGTAGGCCGATTAGAAACCTAAGTAAATTAGCGGGAGAACTAAATTACTTCTACGAACCAGAGATTAAGGGTCCGGGAACTTGATTACATTAATTTTTAATTTATTGCCCTTTCGGTACCAACTTCACGAAAAAAGTTCAACTTGGCAATTTTGATACATTCTCACTTGAAGTCCAAAGGTGCAATTTTTTGGGTTTTCTTTTTTATAAAAATGTAAGAATTAAACTACATGCAATGTATGCCGTGAAAGTTTAATAAAAATGCAATCTAATCGAAATATTTACAAGATGGATTGCACGTGCAATTATCTACATGATGCTAATTTTGGAAGATGCAATTTTTAAGCATGGTGGAATGATATGTCCGAGAAGATTTAATCGGGATTCCAATCAATTAGGTAACAAAGTTTTTGAATATTCTAAAAAAAGGATTAGAATTGTTACCTAATTTGGCGGATTTGACTACCGAGTTCGAACCTTGAATTGTCTTGTGGATCGGGACCTTGGACCACGGCTCGAACGACGGGGATGGACTTGCGGCTTTGTGTTGATGAAGGGATTGGCAAGGGGGACTCGGTCGGGAAATCTCTCAACCGAACTCTTTCTTCTTTCGCACACAAGTATTTTCTCACCTCACTTTGATGATTTTTTTTTATATCTCTCTTCAAGCTCTCAAGAATTTCTTCTCCAAAAATTCTTCTCCCAAAGCTCTCAAAAAACTCTCTTCCAAAGATTCATTTCTCCAAAAAAATTTCTCCCAAAGCTCTCTTAAGCTCTCTCTAAAACTCCTCAACTCCCTCATTCTATCCACCTTTCTAATTTCTCCACTAACTTCATCTTCTCTTCTCCATCCCTCTTTCTCCATCTTCTTTTCTCAATCTCTCATTCTTCATCTTCCTTTCCCAATCTCCCATTCTTCATCTTCCTTTCTCAATCTCCCCTTTTTCATCTTCCTTTCTCTATCTCCCCTTCTCCATCTTCTTTTCTCCATCTCCCCTTCTAATTTCTCCACTAACTCCATCTTTTGGTTATTTACAAAGTAGTCCATCAAGTTTTGAATATTTGCACTTTAGTACTTGAGGTTTTACGTATTTGCAATTCAGTCCCTGAGGAAATATTTCTTCTTCTGATTAAGCCCGAGCCTTCAAAAGATAGATTCTTTGCCGAATTTCGTGGCTAGTCCAATCGCCTATCATTTTAAAACTCGAATCTTCCGCCGTTAGTCTGAATGCGATGCATGAATAAATATGAAAAATTACATGATTATTTTTTGCAAGAACTAAAATTAGTTCTAATTTTTATGGAAAAATGACAAGAAATGTTAGTCAGAATTTAGGTGTCAACAATCATGCATTTTGAAGAAGCATAATCATGATACGATGAGATGTTTATTGTTTATTGTACTTTTTTTAGGGAGAGAGAGAGGGAAAGATGAAGAAAGTGTCTTGTCTAAGAGTAAATATTAGGTAGATCGACTCCTCCACGTCACTGGGGCCACAACACGTGGTGTCTTGATTCTTACATTCTCTCTTTCTATGTTGTCCTTGCCAACCATCCTCAATGTACAAGTTAGGGGTGATCGGTTCTCGATTCGGTCCAATCCTGCTCAGGAATCGGGAATCGGACCTATAGGACCGAATTCCAGGTTCTTGGACCGGGAACCGGACCACCTGATCTTGGGGTCGGATCGACCGATCCGATTCTCCACAGGTCCAATGGAACCGAACCGATGAAAGGAGAAGGGGAGATACTCCATTATTTAGGTTGGAAATAGACTTCCCATCTCTTCCGAAAGAACTATTACAAATGCGAATATCTTGGGCTCACTCTCGAAGCCCCGCCACGCCAAGAGCGACGCCGCCGCCGCCGCTGCAGTCTCCGTGCCGACCCCATCCGACCTCCCCATCGTCGGCCTCGTCCTCGCCTCCACTAGCTCTCTAACTCACCAGGTACTCGATGAGCTCTCCAGAACCGTTTTTCTTTTTTGGGCTAACGACACAAATGGTTCATGAACTTTGATTCAATGTGCAAAGTGGTCCATGAACTTTTGATTTGACCAATATGGTCCCTGAACTTTTGGAACATGTTCAACTTAGTCCCTGAATTATAGAAAGAAATTCAATGTAGTCTTTCCATTAATTCAAGTTCGAGGACGACTTTGAACGTTTTCATATAGTTCAGGGACTAAGTTGAACATGTTCCAAAAGTTCGGAGACCACATTGAACAAATTAAATGTTCATGGATCACATTGCATATTGGGCTAAAGTTCAGGGACTATATTGATCAAATTAAAAGTTCATGAATCACATTGCACATTTGGCTAAAGTTAAGGACCATTTTTTTCTTTTCTTTCTTTCTTTTTTTCGGTCGAAACTCTCTACGACCGCCAAGAAGCTAATGGCGGTTTTGGTGGGCTCACCCGGTTTAATGGAGAGAGAGAGAGAGTATGAGATGGATTTTTTTATTTTTTATTTTGGTCGGGAGACGAGATGGATTTGATGGAGAGAGAAAGTGGGATCCATGAGGCCACGTGTCGTCCAATGAATGAATCGGGTCCGTGGTGTGACGTGGTATAATAACGTTTTCCCATATAAAGGCCTTGATTGAGATTCGTATAGCCTGATATGGTATTAGTAATGCGATGTCGTTCAATTGGATTAGACGTCAAAAAGCGAAATGAATCTACATTTACCAAAAATTTTCAATTGCCTTCCTTGAGGACCATTTCCCAAACAAAGCTCGTCGGTTTAAGCGTAAGCGAAAGCTCTCTTTTTTCTCTCCTTTTTCTCTCTTTTTATTGTCTTCCGAGCGCGACCCATCAACGCACTTTGATCACTCGACCCTGAAATCTCTTCTCCCAGATACCCAACAAATGGCCGACGCCCAAGAACGCGAAGGACGCGATCAAGAAGAGGAAGTCGGGAAGCTGGCGGTCCGGCTGGCCAGCGCGGTGGTGCTCCCGATGGTCCTCAAGTCGGCCCTCGAGCTCAACATCATCGACTACCTCGTCTCCGCCGGAGGGTTCCTCTCGCCTGCCGAGATAGCGAGCCGGGTCGGCGCCAAGAACCCTGGGGCTCCGGTCCTGGTGGACCGGATGATGCGCCTCTTGGCGAGCCACGGCGTGATCCAGTGGCGTGCGAGGAGGAGCGACGGCAACGGAGATGGAGATGGAGGGGAGAGAGAGTACGGTGCGGGACCCATGTGCAGGTTCTTGGCTAAGGACGAAGAAGGTGGTGCTGTTGGTCCTCTGTTTCTGCTGCATCATGACAAGGTCTTCATGGAGAGTTGGTATGTAATTCTTGGTTTGGGCTATCATCTCAGATTATTAAAACAATTTTAAGGGAAAAAGTAGTTTCTGTGAACAATGGCCTCTGTGATTGTTGATCAGCGATTCCAATGGTGAATATCAGGTTACTTGAAATGCTGCATCTAAAAAATTGATCGCAGCACTGGACGGTGACAGTTCACACTGTATCGTCGACTGTGAAACTTGAAAAAACGCTCGATGCAGGGAAAGACTACGATATTTCTGAAGAACCAATTAAAAAGAACGTGTCTTGCCCTCTCGGAGAATATTGTCTAATTGTTCCATTGAAACACCACCAATTGAAGGGACTGCTATCTAAATTTCAAAGACTTCAGACGTCTACATAGATTTATGCACTTGTGGCCTCATCCAAGTTTGGCTCTTCCCAAAAATTATGTATTTCTACTTGTACAGATCTATGGCTGCCTCAATTTTCAGGGACTAATCTCAGGTACCACTTGAATGATGTCTTCATGGAAGGAGGGATTCCGTTCGAGAGGGCATACGGGATGACGACGTTCGAGTATCCCGCCATTGACGATAGGTTCAACCGAGTTTTCAACCGAGCCATGTCGGGTCATACGACCTTCATAATGAAGAAAATACTCGACCTCTACATAGGGTTTGAAGGCGTCAAGGTGCTGGTGGATGTGGGGGGCGGCGTTGGGGTCACTCTGAAGATGATCACCTCCAAGCATCCCCACATCAAGGGCATCAATTTCGACTTGCCTCACGTCTTGGCCGATGCTCCGCCTTATTCAGGTAAACCAAATCCAGGACCCCAGCGCTCTGCAAGAACACTGAACTCGTTGCTTCTAATCACATCATTCAACAATCTCGCTGTGTTGACGTTTCGTGTTTTAGGTGTCGAGCATGTTGGCGGAGATATGTTTGAGAGTGTTCCTAGAGGAGATGCCATTTTCATGAAGGTAAAGACGTCAGCTTGTCTAATGGTTATCCAACTTGGGAAGTGTGAGGCCCTGTGTGTGTTTTTTTTTTCATCACTCTGAGAAATTCCTCTCACTGTTCCCTCAAACCATCCTCAAACCATTCTAAGGAAAATAATCTGATTTTTCCTAAGTAATCTCCACAACTGTCGCTACGAGGGTTTTCAGGAATCTAGGAAAACAGCCACATATATCAAGAGAATTACTACGAGAGAAATCTTAAGTTGAGGTAACAATAGTAAGACTCCCACTGCTTACAAAAGTTGCACCATATTCCTTGGGATTAATTCCTACTCTTATTTCATAATTTCTTCAACATCAAAGCTCATTGTCCTTCGCAATCATGTACTTCTTTATAGCTCTCTGATCTATGAACATTTAAGTGCAGTGGATACTCCACGATTGGAGTGATGAGCATTGCTCGAAACTTCTAAAGAACTGTTATGAGGCTTTGCCCGCCAATGGGAAGGTGATCATCGTCGAGTCGATTCTTCCCATGGTTCCAGAGGGAAATGTCTCTTCGAACATTGTGTTCGAGCAAGACCTGTTCATGTTGGCTCAAAATCTCGGCGGGAAAGAGAGGACGCAAAAGGAGTTTGAGACCTTGGCAGTGCAAGCGGGATTCACCGGCTGCGAAGTTAAATGCTGCGCGTACAACAGTTGGGTGATGGAGTTCCCCAAAACAGTGGGTCATTAGGTCTTTTGAGGTCTATTCCTAATTGTACTTCAACCTCAAATAAATGTGGAACAAATGATGGATTCTCTATGTTATTATCCCCGTGGTGGTGTGAATCATATGATTGCCTTCTATACTAGTAGAAGAAATCACACGAGGCACTTTTCCTATAATATTTAAAGCAGGACTCTTCAAAAATGCCACCCCCTCCAAATCGACCAAGTATTACTTCACACTCAAATCTTCTTAGCATTGTCTCACATAATTCCATCCCATATAGACAGGTGATAACATCTAATATAAGCAGCCATCAGGGCCATGAGCAATTCCAAATCTTCTGTTGCAAAAGGGTAAATGGAATTCTTCTAATCAAAGCTAAAATAGCAAGAGGCGTAAAAGAGGAGAAAAAAAAATAGAAAGCTATTTATAAAACAGAATTAGATTAAGTAAATATGTTTCTCGAATATGTGTAAATGCGAACAGACCCAAGACGAACCTGGAAATGCAATACTGAAACAAGCATCTGTATGCAGGGGAACCATGCCCTGCTACAAGTTCTGAGATAAATACCGAGAAAGAAGTAGAACAGAGCAGTTCAAGCTAGCAGCTACATCCTCTTGACACTCCCAGGATTGCCTTTATTTTACTGAACATTTAGAAGAAAATTTACATATGAGACTTGAGATCGTAAAACCCAAAAAATTGCAAAACACGCTTTCACAAAGAAGAGACAAGAGGGAGCGCCGGAGGGGGAATTAAGGATTAAGGATCGACGAGGGTCGGCAACCTTGCCGGGTCACGGTCGGGCCGTTAGCCCTTTGCTACGATGGTTGCGATCCCTCATTGGCGAAGTAGGAGGCAACGTGATCCAATTCCTATGGGCACACACTTATTTTCTTAATCTGTAAATTTTTTTTCCTGTTTCTTACAACTATTTTGTTTTTATCTTTTTTGTTTTATTTTAGTTTCTTTTTATCTTTTCACTTTTTTCATGTAAATAATTTTCCCTTTTTCTTACAACTATCTTTTTTTTTTTTAGTTTCTTTTTATCTTTTTACGTCACGTGTATTAAAAAAAAAACCCAAAAGGCCACACCAACGGTTTATGTTAGCCAAATGGGACAGGGAAATAATTAGACTAATATGACAAGTTTGAAGACGTGATGGTATCTTTTGAAAATTTTGTATCGTGTTTCTTAATGATCAAAGATTAACGATTGTTTAGATCTCTCGAAATGATAACTTTTCCATCTTATTTTTGCTACTCTTTGTGTGTCATTAGATTTTGAATTGGAGACCATTAGATCGCAAGGGATTTTGAATTGACAATATCGAACGAAATTCGACCACGCTAACTTTAACAAGACATTACCGTCTTATATATACTATTAATTATAAAGTAAAGAGAATAAGCATATAAATAATTCTCTTTCCTATCCTCAATTACTCGTTTGTAAATGTCATATCCATATATAAATGCGTCAATTAATAACTTTTATTTATCTCCCCTAGATTTCAGTTCTTAAAATTCGAATCTTATCTTATCTTATTTTAACATTTCCGCCGATGTTTTAAAACTGAAAACATCATGATTCTGGAACAAGCCTAAACAGTAAGAGCACCCCCACAAGGAGGCAGAATCCAGAACCCTCCGGCGAGTCCATCTTCTTCTCCCACCGCTTGGGTTTTACATCTTCTCCTCCTCGTCCATTGATAAAGCCCCAATTCAGGCCTCGCGCAATCTCCAAAACCTCCCATAAACCAAGCAGAAGGGAAATCCCGGAAAGTTTCTCCTTTTCTTGGGGAAAAAGGATGTTCTTCTTCTTTGTGGGAGGGCTGGAGCAGCAGGCGAGGCAGGTGCTGAAAGCGGGTGCGGGGCGGTGCATAGCGTGCGGGTCGAGGGCCGATCTCGTCGACTACGACAAGGTGTTGAAGCTCTTCTTCGTCCCCGTCTGGCGTTGGCCGGGCAAGGCCCCCCTCATGCACTGCAGCAGCTGCAACCTCTTCTTCCCTCCCTCCGCGTCCCTCCCTCCCCCGCCGCCGAGGATGAAGGCGGAGCCCCACGGCATGCGGTGCGGTTCCTGCGGTCGCCCCGTCGAGCCCGAGTTCAGCTTCTGCCCCTTCTGTGGTGCGGCTCTGTGATCGTTTTACTTCCTTTTGGGCAATATTCCGGGTTTTCTCTGACCAGATTGTACGGGTGAATAGAACATGTAGTTAGCAATTCTAGTCTTATGTGTAATCCAATATCTTCGAGATACCTTGTGCCGGAGGCACGTTTCGTTGCGTTTCGTTTCATTCCTTTTCTTTTCTTGTTTTTTTTTAGGTTATAACATTTCATCACAGGTCTCTTAGTTTACATATTTTAGTGGACAAGAATATTTCGTTCGAGTAATTTAGTCATCCACGTCTCATTTCATTCGTTTCAAAGGATATACCCATCTTGGGTAGCAGCAGCACCGAAGGTAGGCAGCTAGGCGAGGCTGGGGTCAAATGCTTGATGTGCCATGAAATATGATGCTAATAATATCTGTCTCGTGGACGGATGATGCGCATCACCCGGCCAAACAAGAATCAAATTCAAGGACTCTACTCTGATTGGACAAACCGGCGTATCATACAAGTGGAAATTTGTGTTTTACAGGGAAGAGAGACCGAATGCCAAATGCCTAGCAACTCAGAAGCAAATCTTGAACACTTCTGAAGAATCGAAAAGGAGAAGAATGATAAACGTTCTTCTTCACACAGTACACGGGAAATGACATCTAGATCTTCCATTTGTATCCTGCCATTGACAATAGGTTCAACCGAGTTTTCAACCGAGCCATGTCGAGTCATACGACCTTGATAATGAAGAAAGTACTCGATGTCTACGGAGGGTTTGAAGGCGTCAAAGCGTTGGTCGACGTGGGAGGTGCAATCGGGGTCACTCTGAAGATGATCACCTCCAAGCATCCCCACATCAAGGGCATCAATTTCGACTTGCCTCACGTCTTGGCCGATGCCCCTTCTTATCCAGGTAAACCAAATCCAGGACCCCGGCTCTCCGCAAGAACACTGAACTTGTTGCCTCTAGTTACGTCATTTGACAATCTCTCGGTCCTCTTTTTTGCGATTGTGTGTTGATGTTTCATGTTTTAGGTGTCGAGCATGTCGGCGGAGACATGTTTGAGAGTGTTCCTAGAGCAGATGCCATTTTCATGAAGGTAAACACGTCAACTTATCTAATGGTCATCCAACTTGTGAAGTGTGAGGCATTGTGTGTTTTCTTCGTCACTCTGAGAAATTCCTCTTTCACTTTTCCCTCGAACCATTCAAAGGAAAATAATCTGATTTTTCCTCTAAGTAATCTCCACAACTGTCGCTAGGAGGGTTTTCAGGTATCCATGAGAACCGCCACATATATCAGAAGAATTACTACGAGAGAAACCTTAAATTGAGCTAACAATTGTAAAAAAAAACATTACTTCTTTATAGTTCTCTAATCTATGAACATTTAAGTGCAGTGGATACTCCACGATTGGAGTGATGCGCATTGCTCGAAACTTCTAAAGAACTGTTATGAGGCTTTGCCCGCCAATGGGAAGGTGATCAACGTCGAGTCGATTCTTCCTGTGGTTCCAGAGGGAAATTTCTCTTCCAACATTGTATTCGCGCTAGACCTGTTCATGTTGGCTCAAAATCCTAGCGGGAAAGAGAGGACGCTAAATGAGTTTGAGGCCTTGGCGGTTGTTGACACCTAAATTCTGGCTAACATTTCTAGTCATTTTTCCATAAAAATTAGAACTAATTTTAGTTCTTGCCAAAAATAATCATGTAATTTTTCATATTTATTCATGCATCGCATTCAGACTAACGGCGGAAGATTCGAGTTTTAAAATGATAGGCGATCGGACTAGGCACGAATTCCGGCGAAGGATTTATCTTTTGAAGGCTCGGACTTAATCAGAAGAAGAAATATTTCCTCAGGGACTGAATTGCAAACACGTAAAACCTCAAGGACTAAAGTGCAAATATTCAAAACTTGAGGGACTACTTTGCAAATAACCAAAAGATGGAGTTAGTGGAGAGCTTTGGGGAGAAGAATTTTTGGAGAAAAGAATCTTTGGAAGAGAGTTTTTTGAGAGCTTTGGGAGAAGAATTTTTGGAGAAAATAATCTTTGGAGAAGAAGTTCTTGAGAGCTTGGAGAGAGATATAAAAAAAAAATCATCAAAGTGAGGTGAGAAAATACTTGTGCGCGAAAGAAGAAAGAGTTCGGTTGAGAGATTTCCCGACCGAGTCCCCCTTGCCAATCCCTTCATCAACAAAAAGCCGCAAGTCCATCCCCGTCGTTCGAGCTGTGGTCCAAGGTCCCGATCCACAAGACAATTCAAGGTTCGAACTCGGTAGTCGAATCCGCCAAATTAGGTAACGATTCTAATCTTTTTTTAGAATATTCAAAAACTTTGTTACCTAATGGATTGGAATCCCGATTAAATCTTCTCGGACATATCATTCCACCATGCTTAAAAATTGCATCTTCCAAAATTAGCATCATGTAGATAATTGCACGTGCAATCCATCTTGTAAATATTTCGATTAGATTGCATTTTTATTAAACTTTCACGGCATACATTGCATGTAGTTTAATTCTTACATTTTCATAAAAAGGAAAACCCAAAAAAATTGCACCTTTGGACTTCAAGTGAGAATGTATCAAAATTGCCAAATTGAACTTTTTTCGTGAAGTTGGTACCGAAAGGGCATTAATTAAAAAATTAATGTAATCAAGTTCCCGGATCCTTAATCTCTGGTTCGTAGAGGTAATTTAGTTCTCCCGCTAATTTACTTAGGTTTCTAATCGGCCTACCAAGAAACGATTAGTGGCGACTCCAAGATAAATCTTTGCATGAAATTGAACCTAAGTTGCGATTTGGTAGAACTTGGGAGGGTTCAAGCTATGTTAATTAATCTAATTAATTAATTTGGCAATCCATTAACCTAAAATTGGGAAAGCCGATTCTTAGGTCGCGACAGCTTGGCTACTCCGCTGGGGATGTAAGGAGGACTTAGGCCAGAAAATTTTCGCGATAATTGTCCCTTTGCTTGGCAAATTTTGATTGAATTCTCATCATTATGTGTTAAATGGTCTTGCAGAATGGGAGTTATAAGGGGAGGAGTGTTTGGCTAACCCCTTTGTTTTGTAGATTGTGGTGTTTGGGAATTCCTTATTTAATTTGTGCACCTTTTGAAGCAGTGTTTGGATTTAACTGTTATGCATGATTAATTGCTTTAGCACTACACCACACACTACCCGTGGCCGAACTTGGGCCACTAGTTTTAAGATGGTATCGAGATTGGATCCTAGCGTTCTCCGTGTGATCACGGTTGAAAGTTAGTCCGAATTCGACCCCGACTCTCTTTTCAAAAATGAGTTTCAAAAGTTAGAACTCGTGCTCGGTAAGATTACCGAAGCGGGAGTTATAATTTTTAACTCGAGAAGCTGAAGTTGAAAGACCCGGCTAATCCTGGTTATGTCAAGGGATCACGACTAACTTTGATTATGTGCGCGAGATTGTCGCCTTGCCGCAAGTCTTTCACTTCAATTTGCGAGCCTTTAGGATAGTTAGAATAAGGATAACTCACGAATCATGTGCATGTCTATGTGATTATTTACTTTCTTATCCTATGGTAAAGTATGACCCCCAACTTCATCTTGTCTTCTATCAATTTTTTTTTTGGGTCGGTCCATGATAATTAGGTTTGTGGCACGCGATCTATAGACAATGGGACACAATGATATTCGTTTCGTGTATATTCCGAAGGCCGAGTTGAAGCAGATGTGATATCGTCTAAGCATCGATGCACAGAGCTATGTCTTTAGCCGTATGGGTCACATATTGCCGCTCCTGGACATTCGATTACAGACTGGGGTTATGCAAGCACTCGCACATTTCTGGTGCTCGGATACCGCTACCTTCATTCTAGGATGTTCCTCCACCTATGAGGCTGGACACTTTGCGAGTTGAATTCATTACGGCCAAGAATTTTAGAACCGAACTCAGGCGTCTTGATCAAACTTGGCTCAAGTCCAAGACTTGCCTACTGTCACTACCCAAGGCGGAGCTTGAAGGGAAGGAAAAGCTTTACCATGCGAAGGCCCGATACATTCACCATCATTTCATACCGGCTCATATGCTTCCGAAATTCCCGTTGGTGATTATGAAGCCCACTCGTTTAGTCGAGATAGAAGCCTATGAGAAGAAGGCTCAAAAGGCAATAAAGCAAATGAAGACTCTGGCCAAAGAAAATGCACGACCTCGAAAAGAGTTGGAGTCCCGTTCCTCCATAGATCGTGTTGCCTCTAAGAAGATGAAATGTCTTGATTGTCATTATATGAGTCATGTTTAACTCCATGTCAATTGCATGTCTATTTCGTGACTTTATGGATTTTTCTTGTAATAAAGGCTACTGTTCAGACTGACCTTCGGGTCTTCCGTAATTTATTTTGAATTTTGTGATTCGAATTGGCTCATATGGTCTTCTTGAAAAACATCTGCAAGATCCCGGTCTATTACCTCAAAAATTTTCGGATCATTCCAGAGTGTTTTCCTTTTAATGTCAAACTTAAGACGAGTGATAAACTGCCTGAATTTTCGGAATTTTCCTGACTTCAGTTTAATCTCACTATATGCCACTAATAAATGAACTTTTTTTGCAAGAAGTTAAAACATGAAAGTGGTAGAATGGGATTTGAACTAGTGATCTGCAAATTTTCGGGCATCAATTAGCATTTTTGGTGGCCCATTTATCTTCAAAGAAAAAAACCGGACAAACTAGTTTTCTGAGAAAGTTTTCGGAAAGAAGCATTAAACTGTATTGATCCGTCCAGGATTTCCCTAAGCTTAAAACATGAAAGTTGTTCATCCATGTCTTTTCCTTTTGTTCGTAAATTTTTGCAGTGTTTCGATCATTCTACGAATTAATACGAATTTTCTCGTGAAAGCCGACGGAACTGGGAAATTGCCTATTTCGATCCTTTGGTCTTGTTTATTTCGGTTTCCGGGTCTAGGAGGGTGTCATGGACCGACTCTTTTTTTTGCTCATTGTGCTCATTTCCATCTCTACTTTTGTAAGTAATTTATCACGGAGTCCCCGCACCCTTATAATACCCATTTGAAAGCAAGAAAGACGGCCGGATGCGAGTTTGTGTAGACTATTGGGATTTGAACAAGGTTAGCCCGAAGGATGATTTTCCACTCCCTCACATTGACATGCTCGTAGATAGTACGGCAGAATTCGAGTTGTTCTCATTCATGGATGGTTTCTCTGGTTACAACCAGATTCTAATGAATGAGAATGACAAGATCAAGACGGCATTCACAACCCCGTGGGGCACATTCCATTACAGAGTGATGCCTTTCGGTCTAAAAAATGTCGGGGCAACATACCAACGAGCGATGGTTACCCTCTTCCATGACATGATGCATAAAGAGATCGAGGTTTATGTTGACAACATGATCGCGAAAACCCGGCGTGGCCAAGATCATGTGGAGACCTTGACAAAGCTGTTTGATAGGCTCCGAAAAATCAAGTTGCACCTTAATCCGACAAAATGTGTCTTCGGGGCAGCATCTGGCAAACTACTTGGTTTCATTGTCAGCAATAAAGGAATTGAGATTGACCCGTCAAAGGTGAAGGCCATTTGTGAAATAAAATCTCCCACTTCAGTGAAGGAAGTTCAAATCCTGATGGGCAGGCTGAACTATATAGCTCGATTTATTTTCCAGCTATCTGAGACAGCTAAGCCTTTCTTTAAACTTCTCAAGAAAAATGCGTTGATCAAATGAGATGAAGAGTGTGAACGGGCGTTCGACGAATTACATCAGATGACTGAGCCATGGCCATTTTGTATGTGGGGCATCAATGTGATTGGCCCTATTAACCCGAAAGCATCTAACGGGCATCGGTTCATCTTGGTCGCCATTGATTATTTTTTCAAAATGGATCGAAGCTGCGTCATATGTTGCAGTCACGGCGAAGAACGTGGTGAAGTTCATTCATCAGAATATTATTGCTCGATATGGTTCGCTGGAGGCCATAATCACTGATAATGGATCGAACCTGAATAACAAGTTGGTTGATAAGTTGTTCAATGAATTCAAAATCAAGCATCTGAATTCTTCCCCATACCGTCCTTAGATGAATGGAGCAGTAGAAGCGGCCAATAAGAACATCAAGAAGATATTGGCTAAAACGGCTGAGAACCACCGAGATTGGCACGAGCGGTTGCCTTTTGCACTCATGGCATATCGGACATCGATCCGAACATCGACTGGGGCAACCCCGTACTCTCTTGTTTACGGCATGGAAGCAGTATTACCTGTTGAAGTAGAAATTCCTTCTTTGCATATTCTATCTCAAGTCAAGTTGATTGAAGCTGATTGGATCCAACAGAGGATGGATCAATTGAACCTAATTGATGAAAAGCGACTCAGGGCTCTATGCCATGGCCAGTGTTATCAGCAAAGAGTTGCCAAGTCCTTCAACAAAAAAGTTAAGCCTCGACATTTTAAAGTGAACGACCTCGTCCTACGAAAGTTGTTGCCAATAGTCTCTCTTCCAGAAGGAAAATTTGCTCCGAACTATGGCGGCCCATACGTTGTGAAGAAGGTCCTTCTAGGAGGTGCTTTTGATCCTAGCTGAGATGATGGTCGCATTTTCTCTAGCCTTGTCAATGCTGATTCTATAAAGAAGTACTATACTTAATTTGTACTCATGCTGTTATTTTCAGTTAGTCTGAATCTATCAATGGGAAATGCCTTAAGCCGTATATGTGATGAAACAAAACACAAACATATGAGAACCATCCTTTCATTCCATGCACCAAGCCTTACAACGAGTCATCGAGGGGGAAAAGTAAAACCAAACTGAGCCCTAATAAGCGTCACAAAGGAGCTCAACTGACTCTCTATACAGTTAATGCTCTGCACGCGCTGAGCACTCCGGGAATCGAGGTCCGCAAGCTTGAGAAAGAGGCGATCGCATTTCTCCTTGAGCCTGGTTGCGCTGGCTCCGTGATCTTCAGAGGCGGACTCCAGATTCGGGATCAAGGCTCTCTCGAGGGCTATATCCACAGTCATGCATTCAAGCCTCTCTTCTAGCCATTCACATTGGAACTTCATCACGATGTCACTCGAGTCGTGCTCGTAGTAGGTCTGGGTCAGGGCTAAACGCCCCACCAGCCTCTCCCTCTCACGAACCAACAATGAGACTCGTTCATTGACGAGCTCGGCAGCCTTCTCGTGCTTGTCAACTAGGAAACGGGCCAACGCCAGAAACTCAGACTGATCCTGGTAATGAGCTCTCACAACACGAGCCAGGATAACCTCCTTATCAACGCGCCGATAAGCTTCTAGAAAGTTGATGAAAAGGGTCCGGAATGTCCTATACTCCCTCTCTAAATTGGTGTTTTCAATGGAAGCTGTGTCCATGCCACTAAATAGATTGAAGATCTCAGCTTCAGTATCTGGATGATGGGCAATATGAACGTAGCATCGGCCAAGAAGATGATAAAGTCTCTCCCATTTGGCTAAAGCTTCGGTTGAGAGGACGTGGTTAGAGGCCATTGTTATTGAAGACGGAAGAGAAAAGATTGAAGGCAGAGGAATGATTAGATGATTGAAACTGAGGATGCAAAGATGTTAATCTGCTCTGCGTCAAGTTCTGATTCTTATAGCAAGAGGAAAGTGAGGAAAGGTTACAGTGACGATCCTCGTGAAATCAAGACTAGGTAAAAATACAGGCGTTTCGAAAGGAAGAAGCCATCATTTGCTCCCGCGCCGAATAACGTCAATATCTACCATTCCGTAGAAGAAGCATTCAAGGCCAACCCAGCAAGCTTACGGCTTCTACGAATTAGCTGCTTGTGCTACACCGTCTGAATTGTACGACAAAAGCCTATTCGTCCTTTTCGTCGGTGCTATCCTTTGTTCGTCCTTTTCATCAGTGCCTTTTCCCTATTTCGTCCGTTGGTCCAATTTTCCTTTCCATCCATTGGTCCAAGTTCCCTATTTCGCCCGTCGGTCGTGGACCCATCGATGGTCCGTAATCTCGAGCCCAACGAATCTGAAAACTTCGCGAAAAGATTTGGAGGTCCCACCACATTAAAGAGAAAAAGTAGAAGACAAACTGAGCGAGAAACACGGCAGATTTTTAGAAAGAGTGCGCTTTTCATGCAGAAGACGTGAAATCTTGAGAGAGACGTCTTCTTGGTGGTTTTCATCCGTGTTCAAAAGAAAGCTTCAGAGCATACAAGGCCACTCAGAAAAATACAGGAAAGAGTAGAGAGTCTTGAAGGAACAAAAATCAGTCAAAGATGTTTCAACCCAACATGTTTGAGAACCACCATCACTTGCTGGACATGACCAACGAGTCGAATTTCATGAGCATGTTTGAGAGCCACCATCACTTGCCGGACATGACCAGCGAGTGGAGCTCCACGGGCGAAGTGTTAAAGGTGAGAGATTTTGAAGATTTCGGGACCAAATCTGGCACCGAAACCATGGAACACGATCCTTCTGGCAACGGCATTCAAGATCCCGACAACGACGACAACAACAATGGTCGACCTTGGAAAAAGAGGCGCTTCGCTCAACGTCAAGTTCAAGAGATGGAAGCTCTCTTCAAGGAGTGCCCTTACCCAGATGACACACAAAGACAGGAACTGGGCGAAAAGCTTGGGTTGGAGCCTTCGCAAGTCAAATTTTGGTTTCAAAATAAGCGAACCCTAACGAAGGTTCGACATGAACGCAGCAATAATGTGATTCTGAAGGCTGAAATTGAAAAGCTCCAAGCAGAGCACGCGAGGTATGGAGAAGCTCTCAATATTGCCACCTGCCCTAAATGCGGTGACCCCACAGCCCTCGGTGAAATGTCCTCTGATGAGCAGCGTCTGAGGATTGAAAATGCTCGTTTGAAAGAGGAATATCCGCCATTGCCTCGAAGTATGTTTGGAAGCTGTTGGTTTCTAACTACCCTCATCTCCCTCCTCATCCGTCGTCCTGTTCCCCAGATCAATTCCTGGCACAATCAAGTTTCATTGGAGAAAAGCATGGGGGAATCAATCTTACAAGGTCAGTATCAATGCCTTCCGAGGGAGGGAACATGCATCCCCACGGGTCGAGTTTCCTTGGCGATGAGCTTGCTGTCATGGTCAACCAGTTCAGTGTTGATGAACCCCCAAAGCTGTAACTTGTGATCCAAAGCCGGTGATTTTAGGTCCTCAAATACCACCCATCTGTACCTGGCTAGCCGATCGCCAGAGAACCTTCAGAAGAAGCGGGTGTAGGCCCAAATTAGTGAAATTTCGTTTCATGCAATCCCCTGCGTGGGATATTTTCCTGCTTTCTAGGAGTCAGGAATTAGGGGGAAGGGGGCAGTGTTGTCTTTCCTATGTTTAAATGCATGGTTTATTTGTTAAATCAGATTTGGCGCAAATCAATTTACGAACGATGCCTCTAAATGCCATAAAGAAAAATGTTGAATAACCTCAAGAAGGGAAATTGCGAGTGAAAAGCGCGAGCGAGCTCCAAAAAGGGGGGTTGTCAACCGCCACGAGATTAGTGAAAAGCACGAGCAAGCTTGAAAAGGGTAACCCTGTATCGTTTTCGATTTACCCTTAATCATTTCGATTCTAACGCGAGTTCATACCATTCTCGACAGGGGGTTGTCAACCGCCATGAGATTAGTGAAAAGCACGAGCAAGCTTGAAAAGGGTAACCCTGTATCGTTTTCGATTTACCCTTAATCATTTCGATTCTAACGCAAGTTCATACCGTTCTCGACAGGGGGTTGTCAACCGCCACGAGATTAGTGGAAAGTGGAGCCATCTGATATGACATGGAAAGAAATGTTGTTTCCAGGCCAACACTTAACTAAAAGTACGACACCCCACGAATGCCAACTACACCGCAGTTTGGTGGCATGAGGGAGTGACAGTGGTCCGAAACAACCCGGGTTCGATCCCTGAGGTTAGTGAATGATGTAAATATTGTAAATCAATAATAAAAAGCTTTTTGCACTTTCTTTTTTGCAGAAGAAGACGAGAATGCCCGACCGAACGAGACCAAAGACCTTAGGCAATTCTAAAACCTCGATGGTTGCAAATTCATTCACTCGTTTGCCACCAAGCGGCGAAGCTGGTAAGGGGGAATTACAAATCACTCATGGAGTGAGCTCAAAGTGAAGAGAGGTGTTTCCACAAAAAATGAATTTGAACATGCTTAGCATGCTTGAAAGGAGCTCACATTTGGCAAAATTTTGTACATGATGTTAAGAAAGAATTTTTGATCAGGCCATCTATTGAATGAGAAACGTCAGAACGACGAAAGGCGAGACATTTCCACACACGTCCTGCATTTTTAATCCCCAGTGAGTTGAGAGGTAGCTAGATTCTGCATTCTCAAGGTAAAGGGTTTTCTCGCGAAAGGTACGATAGCCGAAGTGACGGAGGCATTCAGTTCTCTATCCAAACACTACAGGTTATCCATTGCAAACCCCTTGAGCGGCGGTTTCATTTCTTTACCCCTGTCAAGAACCACCCTACATCAGGGTCTAGACGAGGCAATTTCGGCAGAACATGAGGTAAATAGTTAGAAATTCTCTTGCTCAGACTAACATCAATCTTTCGAGTTTTGCTTTGCATTATACTCAAACTTTAATTCAAGTGTCTTAAGATGATGAAGAGCATTCATTTCTCTATCTTATACACTCTACCCTTTGCATAGCCCACTTGAGCCTACAAATTCATTTCTTAAACCCTTGTTGGTGATCATTGCTCATTCCAACGTGAAGACGGTGCCATCCCCAAGGGGCAGAATTGAAGAGAATCAGGTCAACAGAGAATTCCCGAATGAACTCATCTCATGTGCTAAATTTTTCATGTAATGTCTGGCATAATTTTTGTAAATTGTCTTATTGTTGTAATTCCTTAAAGAAAAAAAAAGGAAATTCAAATCACGGGATTGTCAAAAAAAAAAGAAGAAGAAGACGCAAGTGTAGCCTAAAAGAAAAGGGCCCGCTCCTGAAAAAAATAATCAAGACGTCAAAAAAAAAGGACAAAAATTCAAGACGTCGAGACAAAAAGAAAAAACGGGAGCCGGGAGTAAGAAAAGCGAAAGCTGATCTCACAGAAAATCTCGGGCATTAAAAAGCAAAGTGCCTATCAAAAGCAAGGCCAATGTCCATTCAAACCCTTGTTCCCTTGTAAAGTACTTCCAAATTTTCAATGTACATGTTTGCATTTTTGTAAATCCCCAATGGGTCGACTCGTAAAGAAAAATCCTAGAGGATCCAAATTGTAAAATGTAATCCTCGACTGAATTTATGCCATCTTCAAGTAATGATGGAATCAGCGGAATCAAATCTGGAAGGCCAAGATTGGTGATAAGGCAACAATGATCATCAACATCAAGCCCTTCTCATATACTTTCTGAGCTACAACGAGCCTTTTCGTTTCTCAGTCCCAAATCCCAACATACGTTACAACCCTTGGAAGTCTCTTTTGATTAGGGCATTTGAGTTAACGTAGAGTTGAATGATTTTAAGCATCGCTCGAAGAAATTCGAGCAAGATTATTTCTCTCTCATTTTTGCAGGGTTCTTGACTTGTAAACTCGGAGCAGATGATGAAGATTCTTTTTCAAAAAGCCTTGACTCCACGGAGAGTCCCCTTTTGTGAACCTTTGACCTAGCCCTCATTACGGTCCTAATCAAGACATCCAGATCGGCTCGGTCTTACCAATTGCGAGAATACCCAGACCCTTATCAAGCATAACGGTGACAGTTCTGAGTGATTCTCATACCCGCATCAATGGTCGGGTTTCAAAAGCCTTTTCATGAGAGTGAGTGAAAGTCCTTTCTGACTGAAGGTTCCTCATTCAATGTTGATTGGTTTTATCAAAAGGATCAAACAGATTTCCTTATTGATGAAATTCCCTAGTGAAGCCTTGTAATGCAAGCAAGCAAACGAGTTTTTACTGGCATATGATGTTGCATTTACTTTGATTTTATGCACACGATCATTTCAATCTCTTCTTCGAGTGAAAAGACAGGTATGACCCAGTCAGCTTGTCCTTCCCTTAGCCGTTTGCTCAAAGAATCCAGGTAAGTTTTCTAAATCCTTTTCAAATTGACAGCTCTGCTAACTTTAGTTGTCATTTTGATCCTTTCAGTTCACGATCGACCTGCTCTCGTGTTCTTGATCTTTATCTTTACCCAATTCACGATCGACCTACTCTCGTGTTCTTGATCTTTACACGGTTCACGATCGACCTGCTCTCGTGATACCTTTACCCAAGTCACAATCGACATGCTCTTGTGACTTCGACATTTAATCCAGTTCAGGATCGACCTGCTCTTGTGATCTGGATATTTACCCAACTCATGATTGATATCATGAGGAATTTATCGACCCATGACCGACCTGCTCTCGTGGTCTCGATAAATATTATCAAAGTCATGATCGACATGCTCTTGTGACTTCGACATCTTCCAGTTCAGGATTGACCTGCTCTTGTGATCTGGATATTTACCCAACTCACGATTGATATCATGAGGAATTTATCTACCCATGATCGACCCGCTCTCGTGGTCTCGATATATGTTATCAAAGTCATGATCGACCTGCTCTTGTGACTTCGACATCTTCCGGTTCATGATCGACCCGCTCTTGTGATCTGGATATTTACCCAACTCATGATTGATATCATGAGGAATTTATCGACCCATGACCGACCTGCTCTCGTGGTCTCGATATATTTTATCAAAGTCATGATCGACCTGCTCTTGTGATTTCGACATCTTCCAGTTCATGATCGACCTGCTCTTGTGATCTGGATATTTACCCAACTCATGATTGATATCATGAGGAATTTATCGACCCATGACCGACCTGCTCTCGTGGTCTCGATATATGTTATCAAAGTCATGATCGACATGCTCTTGTGACTTCGACATCTTCCAGTTCAGGATCGACCTGCTCTTGTGATCTGGATATTTACCCAACTCATGATTGATATCATGAGGAATTTATCGACCCATGACCGACCTGCTCTCGTGGTCTCGATATATGTTATCAAAGTCATGATCGATCTGCTCTTGTGACTTCGACATCTTCCGGTTCACGATCGACCTGCTCTCGTGTTCTTGATCTTTATCTTTACCCAATTCACGATCGACCTGCTCTCGTGTTCTTGATCTTTACCCGGTTCACGATCGACCTGCTCTCGTGATACCTTTACCCAAGTCACAATCGACATGCTCTTGTGGTCTTGGTCTTGATCTTTATCTTTACCCAATTCACGATCGACCTGCTCTCGTGTTCTTGATCTTTACCCGGTTCACGATCGACCTGCTCTCGTGATACCTTTACCCAAGTCACAATCGACATGCTCTTGTGGTCTTGATCTAATCTTTATCCAACTCATGATCGACCTGCTCTCATGAGGTTTTTACCCGGTTCACGATCGACCTGCTCTCGTGATACCTTTACCCAAATCACAATCGACATGCTCTTGTGATCTTGGCACTACATTTCCAGCTCATGGCGACCCGCTAAAACGATGGTGGTCCCAAGAGAAATTTTACCGACTCACGAAGACCCGCTAAAACGATAGTGGTCTCGAGAGACATTTCTGACTCACGGCGTCCCGCTAAAACGATGGTGGTCCCGAGAGACATCTTACTAACTCACAGTGACCCGCTAAAACGATGGTGGTCCCAAGAGAAATTTTACCGACTCACGAAGACCCGCTAAAACGATGGTGGTCTCGAGAGACATTTCCAGCTCATGGCAACCCATTAAAACGATGGTGGTCCCAAGAGACAAAATGGTGCAGCTTGAACCATAACTCAAGCACATTTCATAATCAACATATCTTGCGCTGTCTCGCATCAGAATGAGATTTCTGATAACAGATGGGCCCAGCACCTTGAGATCCCTGCATTTGGAAGAAGCTTGGAAGTCAGGGGAATCATCAGCATTACGAAGTGTCTGGTAAAATAGGTATTTCATATGCAATCCATGTGCAGGTTTCCCCATTCTATTCCATGGAAGAGAGAAGCCTGGGCATGTTTTTAATTACAGTCTTGCATTTCATGCATCATCTTTATCTCCATAAAAAATGGGATTAAAACCCCACCCAAAAAATAATCATTCATCAATTGCATTGTCAAAATTTAGGTTCAATCTTGTCTTTGAGCGAAACCTCTGCGAGCCTCCACTCAAAGAGGGGCAGCTGTTGACACCTAAATTCTGGCTAACATTTCTAGTCATTTTTCCATAAAAATTAGAACTAATTTTAGTTCTTGCCAAAAATAATCATGTAATTTTTCATATTTATTCATGCATCGCATTCAGACTAACGGCGGAAGATTCGAGTTTTAAAATGATAGGCGATCGGACTAGGCACGAATTCCGGCGAAGGATTTATCTTTTGAAGGCTTGGACTTAATCAGAAGAAGAAATATTTCCTCAGGGACTGAATTGCAAACACGTAAAACCTCAAGGACTAAAGTGCAAATATTCAAAACTTGAGGGACTACTTTGCAAATAACCAAAAGATGGAGTTAGTGGAGAGCTTTGGGGAGAAGAATTTTTGGAGAAAAGAATCTTTGGAAGAGAGTTTTTTGAGAGCTTTGGGAGAAGAATTTTTGGAGAAAATAATCTTTGGAGAAGAAGTTCTTGAGAGCTTGGAGAGAGATATAAAAAAAAATCATCAAAGTGAGGTGAGAAAATACTTGTGCGCGAAAGAAGAAAGAGTTCGGTTGAGAGATTTCCCGACCGAGTCCCCCTTGCCAATCCCTTCATCAACAAAAAGCCGCAAGTCCATCCCCGTTGTTCGAGCCGTGGTCCAAGGTCCCGATCCACAAGACCATTCAAGGTTCGAACTCGGTAGTCGAATCCGCCAAATTAGGTAACGATTCTAATCTTTTTTTAGAATATTCAAAAACTTTGTTACCTAATGGATTGGAATCCCGATTAAATCTTCTCGGACATATCATTCCACCATGCTTAAAAATTGCATCTTCCAAAATTAGCATCATGTAGATAATTGCACGTGCAATCCATCTTGTAAATATTTCGATTAGATTGCATTTTTATTAAACTTTCACGGCATACATTGCATGTAGTTTAATTCTTACATTTTCATAAAAAGGAAAACCCAAAAAAATTGCACCTTTGGACTTCAAGTGAGAATGTATCAAAATTGCCAAATTGAACTTTTTTCGTGAAGTTGGTACCGAAAGGGCATTAATTAAAAAATTAATGTAATCAAGTTCCCGGATCCTTAATCTCTGGTTCGTAGAGGTAATTTAGTTCTCCCGCTAATTTACTTAGGTTTCTAATCGGCCTACCAAGAAACGATTAGTGGCGACTCCAAGATAAATCTTTGCATGAAATTGAATCTAAGTTGCGATTTGGTAGAACTTGGGAGGGTTCGAGCTTTGTTAATTAATCTAATTAATTAATTTGGCAATCCATTAACCTAAAATTGGGAAAGCCGATTGTTAGGTCGCGACAGCGGTGCAAGCGGGATTCGCCGGCTGCGAAGTTAAATGCTGCGCGTATAACATTTCGGTGATAGAATTCCCCAAAACAATGGGTCGTTACGTCTTTTGAGATCTATTCTTGATTATACTTCAAGCTCAAATAAATGCGGAACAAGCGTCGGATTCTCTTTTTTAGTATCCCCTTGGTGGTTTGAATCAGATGATTGCCTTCTATACTGGAAGAAGAAATCGACCCAATTCTAAAAAAAAGCTCCTAACTTTAGCGTTTGTCCCAATTATATCCAAAAGTTTTTGTTGTCTCATAAAATACCTCTAACTTTTACATTTGTCCCAATTCTATAGGCCTAATATCCGAAAAAAATCCCCCAACTTTAGCATCTGTCCCAATTATATCCAAAACTATTTTTGTCTCGTAAAAAACCCACAACTTTTATTTTTGTCCTAATTTTACCAACGTTAGCCTTCCGTCAATAATCATTATTAGTTAATTCTACGTGGCATTTGTACGTCGTTAATGAGTTGCACCTCAACAAAGTTGACATGAAAAAATCCTCAACTTCTCTTCCATTGTCTGCTTCCCTTGCACATTGTCGGAAGATATAGAGCCACTCAAGACGACGGGTTTCGAACTCTCTTCGGCACTCAACAACCCAAAGAACGGCTAGACGTGGAGATCTGATTATATGAACAAACGATCTCAAATCTCATCGTCCCTGAAACATGTTGCTTTCGGATTTCAAAAATTTTGGATATAATTGGGACAAATGCTAAAGTTGAGGGGTTTTTTGGGTATTAGGCCAGAAGAAATCACCGGAGGCACTTTTCCTATAATATTTAAAGCGTGACTCTTAAAAAATGCCACCCCCTTCAAATCCACCAAGAATTACTTCACACTTAATCTTCTTACAATTGTTTCGCAAAATACCGTCCCATATAGATAGGTGATAACATCTAATATAAGCAGCCATCAGGCCATGAGCAGTTCAAAATGTTCTGTTGCAAAAGGGGAAATGGAATTTTTCTAATGAAGCTTAAATAGCACGAGGCATAAAAGAGGAGAAAAAAAAAAGAAAGCTATTTATAAAACAGAACTAGAATAATGTGTAAACGCGTGCAGACCGAAGAAGACCCTGGAAATGTAATACTGAAGCAAGCATCTTTATGTGGGGGAATCACATCCTGCTACAAGTTCTGAGACAGATACCGAGAAAGAAGTAGAACATAGCAGTTCAGGCTAACAGCCACATCCACTTGACAGTCACAGACATGCCTTTATTTCACAAAACATTTAGAAGAAGATTTACATATGAGACTTGAGATCTTCAGAGTACAAAAGAGAGTTCCAAGTTGGGTTCTTCGGAAGAAAAGTGTCCTGCCCATGCAAACACCCGATTTGTAGCATTTCCAAACAACTTCATATATGGTGATGCAGAACTGAGTGCAGTAAGAGTAACCAATTCAAGAAGATATGGATCCGCGTTCACCGATTATAAGTACAGAAAGGGGACTATGGAAAGAAACAGCACAGGCACAAGCAATTCTATTGGTCACAGGAAGAATGAGTTATTGTAGAAAACAAAAACATGAATTGAACAACAAAGTTGGATTGCAATCACGAAGCAACACCATCGTCACATTCTTTTCATCGAACTCTTCCTGGGCATAGTGTTTTACGACAAGGAGAGACGTCCAAAACAATGAAAGAGGACACGGCAGATGTGTCAAAATGGGTTGAAAATCATTTTTAACTAACATTAAATGAGATGGGTCACATATGGGTTAGTCAAGATTTAATAAATGGGTTGGAGTTGTAAACCTAATTTCACGTGGGTTGTACCATTTAGCTTATCAAGGTAAATAAGTCAATGAGATGTCGTCAAACCCATTTTCAACTCTTCAACGGTCTTTATTATTTTTTAGTTTTTATTTTATTTTATTAGTTTACTTGATTGTTTATTTCTTTTACTTTTTTTCCTATGAAGCCAGCGAGGGTCGGCCGCTGGGTCGCCAGACTTAGAATAAGGAAAAGAAAGGAAGAAGAAAAAAATCAGATTTTTTTTAAATTATAAAAATGGTCCACAATGTTTTAGCAATATTTTTTTAAAAAAAATTATAAGAAACAATTTTTCCTAAGTTGTATAAAATACAAAAGTATTTTGGCAATATAAGTCAAATCGAGTATGCGTTGGGTCAGGTATAGGTCGAGGAATTTGTGTTGCAATAAATGGGTCGGGTTATATGAGTCAATTTGGGTTGGATCATTTATGACCCGATCCACTTGTTTGATAGGTCTAGACATAAGGTTTCGAGCGCAGACCGAGATGTAAGAGCAAGAAGGGACGACGGACCTGGAGTTGGTCTCGGCGTGTTGGAATGTTGAGACGCATAGGTGGGAGGCCAAGTACAGGCCTCGCTTCGAGGGAGGGATGAAGGTGTGGACGATGTCCATCGGTCTGCCATCTCGGAGCGCGTACTGGAGGCAAGCCTACTTGTCCTCCGTCTCGAACCTCTTTTGGGGTTGGTTCCACACTATGTTCGGGCCCTTGCCGGAGGTTTCACCGCCGGTGATGGTGGTCGCTGCCATCTCTCTCTCTCTCTGTCCTGCTTCTTGGATCCAGTGAGCGTGGAACTAGAAGTAGGCGATATTGTTGGAGTGAAAGAATTTTTTGCAAATTATTTTTTTGAACTTTCATTCATTTGGTTCATGGAAAAATGATTAGCCAACCGAAAATCATTTATAGTCAAACAAAGTATGAAAGTTTTCAAATAAGAGCCTCAAGTGGGGTCATTCTTTTCAAAAGAAAAAAAGGCCCCGGAATGAACATTGCTTTAAATAAGGACATTTGGCCGACAATCGAGTGATTTTTCCGCCGACCGCAATAAGAGCATTTTTGTCCCAAAAAATTGAATACAGATTTACGACCAAAAAAAAATTTCTTCCCATCTTCTTCGTTTTCCCCATTATCGAGCGCATGTTTCCCGAGTTCAATCCCTGCCGCCCAACAATCTCAATTGCTCTCTTTCCCCTTTGCCGCCGCGCCGTCACGGCCACAACCCATGAGCAACCTTTCCTTGCTCCCGCGGAATCCTCCTCCATCACCACCATCGACCTCCCAGCAGACCAACACCTGCAAAGCAGCACGGGGAGCTCACTGGTATACGACCCACATCAATCGGCTAGTCCGTGGTCGGGTTGGATGAGTCGTCGTCTTAAGATTACGATCTCGAGGCTATTCCTGGTACAGCCATGTTCGGCCGAGCCGGAATAGAAATTCGAACCCTCTTCGCATCGTCATCTTATTCCTCTAGCCTCTAGCGCCATCACTTGCAAGCTTAGATGTAGGAATCGCCATTGGATCGACTCGGCCAGTCGTCCTGGTCGACTCGCAGGAGAATGGGGTCCGCCTCGTGCACACGCTCATTGCTTGCGCGGAGGCCGCCCAGCAGACCAACCATAGCCTCACCGAGGCGCTGGCGAAGCCAATCGGGTTCTTCGCGATCTCGCAGGCTAAGGCGATAAGAAAGGTCGCCACCTACTTGGCAGAGGCTCCGTCGCAGTGGATCTGCCGGTTTCACCCACAGAACCACCCCTTGGACCACACCCTCTCCAACGTCCTCCAGATGCACTACTACGAGACCTGGCCTTACCTCTAATTCGCCCACTTCACCGCCAATCACGCCATCCTCGAGGCCTTCGAGGGCAAGAATCTAGAGTCCATCGACTTCAACATGAACCAGAACCTCTAGTGGGTGGCCCTGGTGCAGGCCCTCACCCTTCGTCCCGGTGGACTACCCGCCTCTGCCTCACGGGCTGCGCTGGACAACTTGGACATCCGTTCATGGAAGAACGAAGACCAGGAACGAAGAAGATGGGAATAATGAAGAAAAAAGTAATTTGGGGGGGGGGGGGGGGGGGGGGGGCGGTTTCTTTTTGTAATTTTTTAGTCAAACTTATTTTTTTTTTAAATAAAAGTGCCCTTATTCCAATCGCGGAAAAATCACTTTGCTCGCTGGCCGGTGGACATTTGGCCCGCTTGCAAGTTCAAATCCTAATTTGAGACTGATTTGGTCACTTCAAGTCATTATTTGAACCAATATCTTTTTTTAGAAAAATGGCTCAACTTCGTGCCCTTATTAAACTTTATCAAGAAAATATGAATGCAAAGTTAGGAAAATGAATTCCATAATCAAAAAAAGGAGAAAACAATGTTCTTAAAAAAGATCTCTCGGAAAATATTTTCTTACAACAATCGCACCCTTTTACAATTACTAACAAAAATAGAATGTTGCACTTTCTCTTCTTTTCCGTGAGAAGAGAAAATTTTGACTTTTAAAGAAATAATGCACACGATTTTTCTTTACGAATTTGTTATTACTAGCAGTTCCATTTGCTATTATTGGCCCAACGGCAACAGGTCTGGTTTTACATGAAATTCTGCAAGGAAAGCCCATGACCCGAAAGAAATGAAAGCTCGCTCGTCATATGATCCGCAAAAATATACAGTTAAGGTTTCGCTTGTTTCGCGAAAAATAAATAATTTAAAATATATTAATATAAAACTAATTACTTATATACTCGAAACGTTTCATGAGGAGAGAATTCAGAGTAGCTAATTTTGAAGAATACGCAGATAACTTGTTTACAAATAATTCCCCTTCATCGATTTTAACTTTGCGATACACGTAAAAATCCCGCCAACAAGATAATATGTCAACTGTAACATGAAATTGGTAACTCGAACATGTCGTGGATAATAAACCATCGAATAATTACACAAAATTGATCACCCCCTTCCTTCTCGGAAAGAAGAGGTAAAAAGAATCTTGCAATTAGATAGAGAATGGTTACATGAAAAATAATTTAGAAAGTGCTGGATTGGAACATTTATTGGAAGGTTTTATACTTCTGTTTATTCTCAACGAATATTTTAGCCAAAGACTCCATTTTTTCCTTTTTCGAATGGTAAATATTTTCAAAATGTGAATGTGAATCGAACTGGGTGTGTACATCAGATCCGATTCAATCCAAAACTTGACATAACCGTAGACCGATTCTACGGAGAATCGATTTCGTGAACCTCAGACCAGGTCGATTTCCTGTACCAAGATCGGAACCACCGGTATGATACAACTACATGAGAATCCCAATATTGGGTCACAACGCAAGCATCCATGGCACAGAAATTTCACTCTTAATTTTGACGTCATCTCACGTTTTTCTTTTTGCTTTTTTCTTTTGCTAAATCTGTAGGAGATTGGGACGGGTGTTTTTTCGTTCGGCCAATCTTGAAACACCTGGTTACTGTTGCAGTGATTTGCCTGTTGGAAAAGAAAAAACAGTATGCAGAGATATTACGTTGGCTTTTCTTGGTCCTAATTTGCCTTATTTCCCTAAAAAATTCTAGGTCCAATCCCAAATCTGTTCCTAACAGTTGTTCTGTCTCATAACAAATCCCAAGCTTTAGATCCAGCCTCAAATCAAATGCAAACTTTTTTCGTCTAAAAAAAATCATCAATTTTTACTCTAATCTAAAATCTACCCCCATTGGCCATCTGTTAAAAAAAAACACCCCTAATTTTTATATCCTAGAACGGTTTCATTTTGAAGAACTTCAGCAATGTTTATTGGTGTAGATTTGTTATCCACATGGAAATGCAATGTCGGTCCATACCTATCGCTCCATTTCTATTAGTTATCGACGTGGAAATGCAAGGTCCAGTTGGAATTGAATCACGGAGTAGATTTGAGAATAGATTGAAAGTTAGTATATTTTTTCAGACAAAACAAATTGCGGGTCAGATTTGGGATTGGACCTAAATTTTGGGGTTTTTTTTAAGACAAAATGAAGTTAATGATAGATTTTAAACCATACATAAAGTTGAGGATTTGTTAGGGAATTCAGCTGTTCTAATTTTTATAATTAGGTCTACAATTAAGATTTTCTTTTGCATCTAGAAAAGCTTAATGAACAAGTAATTATAGATATTTCGGGAGATACTTTGCTCAAACGATAGTTTTGAGTAATATCATCACTTCCATACTGCAGTTAAATATATTATAAACCATATATTTACTCCTTCTATATACTAAATAGATATTCATAATCACAAAAAAAAAAAATTGATGAAAAAGGGAAAATTATCCATACAAGTAAGTCATGCACTTATTTGTTTGATAACCTGCAAATTTCATTTGGTGTTGCAACCATCGCTACTTTAATACAAGGAAAAAAAAATATCACTTTTATAGTGTAAATAGGGTTTTTTCATGAAATTAGGTGACACGATATCCTTCAAATTAACTGTATATAATAGTTCGATAAAAAAATCCCAATTAAAATTAGATGAGGGAAGTATTTTTTATTAACATGCACGACTAATTGACTCACATCACTATAGAACAAAAGGTGTAGAAAGTCTGCTACGAATGACCCAACTTTGATCTATTGGAAACTCAATCACGGCTTGGCCCACAAAAATCGGCCCACATTGACTAGGCGATGAAAGCTTATAAAAGAATTTTCCAATGCCTAGACAAAATAGCCATTGTAATAGGAAAAGTTTGAGGAGTCCGGTCGCATGACACGATATCTAAGCTAACAACTTATAAAATGCTATAAATTTATGTGGAAATACATGATACAATTCATTATAACGAATATGCATCGACTGACTTCAATGTTATATAGTTCAAGAACATCTAGAAATTTATCGATGATCATGCATTTTGAAGAAGCATAATCATGATACGATGAGATGTTTATTGTTTATTGTACTTTTTTTAGGGAGAGAGAGAGGGAAAGATGAAGAAAGTGTCTTGTCTAAGAGTAAATATTAGGTAGATCGACTCCTCCACGTCACTGGGGCCACAACACGTGGTGTCTTGATTCTTACATTCTCTCTTTCTATGTTGTCCTTGCCAACCATCCTGAATGTACAAGTTAGGGGTGATCGGTTCTCGATTCGATCCAATCCTGCTCAAGAATCGGGAATCGGACCTATAGGACCGAATTCTAGGTTCTTGGACCGGGAACCGGACCACCTGATCTTGGGGTCGGATCGACCGATCCGATTCTCTACAGGTCCAATGGAACCGAACCGATGAAAGGAGAAGGGGAGATACTCCATTATTTAGGTTGGAAATAGACTTCCCATCTCTTCCGAAAGAACTATTACAAATGTGAATATCTTGGGCTCACTCTCGAAGCCCCGCCACGCCAAGAGCGACGACCCCGCCGCCGCTGCAGTCTCCGTGCCGAGCCCATCCGGCCTCCCCATCGTCGGCCTCGTCCTCGCCTCCACTAGCTCTCTAACTCACCAAGTACTCGATGAGCTCTCCATAACCTTTTTTCTTTTTTGGGCTAACGACACAAATGGTTCATGAACTTTGATTCAATGTGCAAAGTGGTCCATGAACTTTTGATTTGACCAATATGGTCCCTGAACTTTTGGAACATGTTCAACTTAGTCCCTGAATTATAGAAAGAAATTCAATGTAGTCTTTCCATTAATTCAAGTTCGAGGACGACTTTGAACATTTTCATATAGTTCAGGGACTAAGTTGAACATGTTCCAAAAGTTCGGAGACCACGTTGAACAAATTAAATGTTCATGGACCACATTGCATATTGGGCTAAAGTTCAGGGACTATATTGATGAAATTAAAAGTTCATGAATCGCATTGCACATTTGGCTAAAGTTAAGGACCATTTTTTTCTTTTCTTTCTTTCTTTTTTTCGGTCGAAACTCTCTACGACCGCCAAGAAGCTAATGGCGGTTTTGGTGGGCTCACCCGGTTTAATGGAGAGAGAGAGAGAGTATGAGATGGATTTTTTTATTTTTTGTTTTGGTCGGGAGACGAGATGGATTTAATGGAGAGAGAAAGTGGGATCCAGGAGGCCACGTGTCGTCCAATGAATGAATCGGGTCCGTGGTGTGACGTGGTATAATAACGTTTTCCCATATAAAGGCCTTGATTGAGATTCGTATAGCCTGATATGGTATTAGTAATGCGATGTCGTTCAATTGGATTAGACGTCAAAAAGCGAAATGAATCTACATTTACCAAAAATTTTCAATTGCCTTCCTTGAGGACCATTTCCCAAACAAAGCTCGTCGGTTTAAGCGTAAGCGAAAGCTCTCTTTTTTCTCTCCTTTTTCTCTCTTTTTATTGTCTTCCGAGCGCGACCCATCAACGCACTTTGATCACTCGACCCTGAAATCTCTTCTCCCAGATACCCAACAAATGGCCGACGCCCAAGAACGCGAAGGACGCGATCAAGAAGAGGAAGTCGGGAAGCTGGCGGTCCGGCTGGCCAGCGCGGTGGTGCTCCCGATGGTCCTCAAGTCGGCCCTCGAGCTCAACATCATCGACTACCTCGTCTCCGCCGGAGGGTTCCTCTCGCCTGCCGAGATAGCGAGCCGGGTCGGCGCCAAGAACCCTGGGGCTCCGGTCCTGGTGGACCGGATGATGCGCCTCTTGGCGAGCCACGGCGTGATCCAGTGGCGTGCGAGGAGGAGCGACGGCAACGGAGATGGAGATGGAGGGGAGAGAGAGTACGGTGCGGGACCCATGTGCAGGTTCTTGGCTAAGGACGAAGAAGGTGGTGCTGTTGGTCCTCTGTTTCTGCTGCATCATGACAAGGTCTTCATGGAGAGTTGGTATGTAATTCTTGGTTTGGGCTATCATCTCAGATTATTAAAACAATTTTAAGGGAAAAAGTAGTTTCTGTGAAAAATGGCCTCTGTGATTGTTGATCAGCGATTCCGATGGCGAATATCAGGTTACTTGAAATGCTGCATCTAAAAAATTGATCGCAGCACTGGACGGTGACAGTTCACACTGTATCGTCGACTGTGAATCTTGAAAAAACGCTCGATGCAGGGAAAGACTACGATATTTCTGAAGAACCAATTAAAAAGAACGTGTCTTGCCCTCTCGGAGAATATTGTCTAATTGTTCCATTGAAACACCACCAATTGAAGGGACTGCTATCTAAATTTCAAAGACTTCAGACGTCTACATAGATTTATGCACTTGTGGCCTCATCCAAGTTTGGCTCTTCCCAAAAATTATGTATTTCTACTTGTACAGATCTATGGCTGCCTCAATTTTCAGGGACTAATCTCAGGTACCACTTGAATGATGTCGTCATGGAAGGAGGGATTCCGTTCGAGAGGGCATACGGGATGACGACGTTCGAGTATCCCGCCATTGACGATAGGTTCAACCGAGTTTTCAACCGAGCCATGTCGGGTCATACGACCTTCATAATGAAGAAAATACTCGACCTCTACATAGGGTTTGAAGGCGTCAAGGTGCTGGTGGATGTGGGGGGCGGCGTTGGGGTCACTCTGAAGATGATCACCTCCAAGCATCCCCACATCAAGGGCATCAATTTCGACTTGCCTCACGTCTTGGCCGATGCTCCGCCTTATTCAGGTAAACCAAATCCAGGACCCCAGCGCTCTGCAAGAACACTGAACTCGTTGCTTCTAATCACATCATTCAACAATCTCGCTGTGTTGACGTTTCGTGTTTTAGGTGTCGAGCATGTTGGCGGAGATATGTTTGAGAGTGTTCCTAGAGGAGATGCCATTTTCATGAAGGTAAAGACGTCAGCTTGTCTAATGGTTATCCAACTTGGGAAGTGTGAGGCCCTGTGTGTGTTTTTTTTTCATCACTCTGAGAAATTCCTCTCACTGTTCCCTCAAACCATTCTAAGGAAAATAATCTGATTTTTCCTAAGTAATCTCCACAACTGTCGCTACGAGGGTTTTCAGGAATCTAGGAAAACAGCCACATATATCAAGAGAATTACTACGAGAGAAATCTTAAGTTGAGGTAACAATAGTAAGACTCCCACTGCTTACAAAAGTTGCACCATATTCCTTGGGATTAATTCCTACTCTTATTTCATAATTTCTTCAACATCAAAGCTCATTGTCCTTCGCAATCATGTACTTCTTTATAGCTCTCTGATCTATGAACATTTAAGTGCAGTGGATACTCCACGATTGGAGTGATGAGCATTGCTCGAAACTTCTAAAGAACTGTTATGAGGCTTTGCCCGCCAATGGGAAGGTGATCATCGTCGAGTCGATTCTTCCCATGGTTCCAGAGGGAAATGTCTCTTCGAACATTGTGTTCGAGCAAGACCTGTTCATGTTGGCTCAAAATCTCGGCGGGAAAGAGAGGACGCAAAAGGAGTTTGAGACCTTGGCAGTGCAAGCGGGATTCACCGGCTGCGAAGTTAAATGCTGCGCGTACAACAGTTGGGTGATGGAGTTCCCCAAAACAGTGGGTCATTAGGTCTTTTGAGGTCTATTCCTAATTGTACTTCAACCTCAAATAAATGTGGAACAAATGATGGATTCTCTATGTTATTATCCCCGTGGTGGTGTGAATCATATGATTGCCTTCTATACTAGTAGAAGAAATCACACGAGGCACTTTTCCTATAATATTTAAAGCAGGACTCTTCAAAAATGCCACCCCCTCCAAATCGACCAAGTATTACTTCACACTCAAATCTTCTTAGCATTGTCTCACATAATTCCATCCCATATAGACAGGTGATAACATCTAATATAAGCAGCCATCAGGGCCATGAGCAATTCCAAATCTTCTGTTGCAAAAGGGTAAATGGAATTCTTCTAATCAAAGCTAAAATAGCAAGAGGCGTAAAAGAGGAGAAAAAAAAAATAGAAAGCTATTTATAAAACAGAATTAGATTAAGTAAATATGTTTCTCGAATATGTGTAAATGCGAACAGACCCAAGACGAACCTGGAAATGCAATACTGAAACAAGCATCTGTATGCAGGGGAACCATGCCCTGCTACAAGTTCTGAGATAAATACCGAGAAAGAAGTAGAACAGAGCAGTTCAAGCTAGCAGCTACATCCTCTTGACACTCCCAGGATTGCCTTTATTTTACCGAACATTTAGAAGAAAATTTACATATGAGACTTGAGATCGTAAAACCCAAAAAATTGCAAAACACGCTTTCACAAAGAAGAGACGAGGGAGCGCCGGAGGGGGAATTAAGGATTAAGGATCGACGAGGGTCGGCAACCTTGCCGGGTCACGGTCGGGCCGTTAGCCCTTTGCTACGATGGTTGCGATCCCTCATTGGCGAAGTAGGAGGCAACGTGATCCAATTCCTATGGGCACACACTTATTTTCTTAATCTGTAAATTTTTTTTCCTGTTTCTTACAACTATTTTGTTTTTATCTTTTTTTGTTTTATTTTAGTTTCTTTTTATCTTTTCACTTTTTTCATGTAAATAATTTTCCCTTTTTCTTACAACTATCTTTTTTTTTTTAGTTTCTTTTTATCTTTTTACGTCACGTGTATTAAAAAAAAAAACCCAAAAGGCCACACCAACGGTTTATGTTAGCCAAATGGGACAGGGAAATAATTAGACTACTATGACAAGTTTGAAGACGTGATGGTATCTTTTGAAAATTTTGTATCGTGTTTCTTAATGATCAAAGATTAAGGATTGTTTAGATCTCTCGAAACGATAACTTTTCCATCTTATTTTTGCTACTCTTTGTGTCTCATTAGATTTTGAATTGGAGACCATTAGATCGCAAGGGATTTTGAATTGACAATATCGAACGAAATTTGACCACGCTAACTTTAACAAGACATTACCGTCTTATATATACTGTTAATTATAAAGTAAAGAGAATAAGCATATAAATAATTCTCTTTCCTATCCTCAATTACTCGTTTGTAAATGTCATATCCGTAGATAAATGCGTCAATTAATAACTTTTATTTATCTCCCCTAGATTTCAGTTCTTAAAATTCGAATCTTATCTTATCTTATTTTAACATTTCCGTCGATGTTTTAAAACTGAAAACATCATGATTCTGGAACAAGCCTAAACAGTAAGAGCACCCCCACAAGGAGGCAGAATCCGAAACCCTCCGGCGAGTCCATCTTCTTCTCCGACCGCTTGGGTTTTACATCTTCTCATCCTCCTCCATTGATAAAGCCCCAATTCGGGCCTCGCGCAATCTCCAAAACCTCCCATAAACCATGCAGAAGGGAAATCCCGGAAAGAATTTTCTCCTTTTCTTGGGGAAAAAGGATGTTCTTCTTCTTTGTGGGAGGGCTGGAGCAGCAGGCGAGGCAGGTGCTGAAAGCGGGTGCGGGGCGGTGCATAGCGTGCGGGTCGAGGGCCGATCTCGTCGACTACGACAAGGTGTTGAAGCTCTTCTTCGTCCCCGTCTGGCGTTGGCCGGGCAAGGCCCCCCTCATGCACTGCAGCAGCTGCAACCTCTTCTTCCCTCCCTCCGCGTCCCTCCCTCCCCCGCCGCCGAGGATGAAGGCGGAGCCCCACGGTGTTGACACCTAAATTCTGATTAACCTTTCTAGTCATTTTTCCATAAAAAAAAATTTAGAACTAATTTTAGTTCTTGCAAAAAATAATCATGTAAGTTTTCATATTTATTCATGCATCGCATTCAGACTAACGGCGGAAGATTCGAGTTTTAAAATGATAGGCGATTGGACTAGCCTCGAAATTCGGCAAAGGATTTATCTTTTGAAGGCTCGGACTTAATCAGAAGAAGAAATATTTCCTTAGGGACTGAATTGCAAATACGTAAAACCTCAAGGACTAAAGTGCAAATATTCAAAACTTGAGGGACTACTTTGCAAATAACCAAAAGATGGAGCTGGTGGAGAAATTAGAAGGGGAGATGGAGAAAAGAAGATGGAGAAGGGGAGATAGAGAAAGGAAGATGAAGAAGGGGAGATTGAGAAAAGAAGATGAAGAATGAGAGATTGAGAAAGGAAGATGGAAAAATAGGGATGGGGAAGAGAAGATGAAGTTAGTGGAGAAATTAGAAATGTGGATAGAATGAGGGAGTTATAAAAGGAGAAGAGGGGAGGAGAGTTTAGGAGAGAGCTTTGGGAGAGAGAGCTTTGGGAGAAAAGAATCTTTGAGAGAGCTTTGGGAGAAGAATTTTTGGAGAAAAGAATCTTTGGGAGAGAGTTTTTTGAGAGCTTTGGGAGAAGAATTTTTGGAGAAGAAATTTTTGAAAGCTTGAAGAGAGATATAAAAAAAATATCATCAAAGTGAGGTGAGAAAATACTTGTGTGCGAAAGAAGAAAGAGTTCGGTTGAGAGATTTCCCGACCGAGTCCCCATTGCCAATC
The DNA here is from genome assembly GCA_029784005.1 of Lenwebbia sp. NSW1173648. Lineage (NCBI taxonomy): Eukaryota > Viridiplantae > Streptophyta > Magnoliopsida > Myrtales > Myrtaceae > Lenwebbia > Lenwebbia sp. NSW1173648. Next base: position 21,765,546 of record JARCGZ010000009.1, on the reverse strand, counting down.
CCTTCATCAACACAAAGCCGCAAGTCCATCCCCGTCGTTCGAGCCGTGGTCCAGGTCCTGATCCACAAGACCATTCAAGGTTCGAACTCGGTAGTCGAATCCGCCAAATTAGGTAACGATTCTAATCTTTTTTAGAATATTCAAAAACTTTGTTACCTAATTGATTGGAATCCCGATTAAATCTTCTCAGACATATCATTCCACCATGCTTAAAAATTGCATCTTCCAAAATTAGCATCATGTAGATAATTGCACGTGCAATCCATCTTGTAAATATTTCGATTAGATTGCATTTTTATTAAACTTTCACGGCATACATTGCATGTAGTTTAATTCTTACATTTTCATAAAACGGAAAACCCAAAAAAATTGCACCTTTGGACTTGAAGTGAGAATGTATCAAAATTGCCAAATTGAACTTTTTTCGTGAAGTTGGTACCGAAAGGGCATTAATTAAAAAACTAATGTAATCAAGTTCCCGGACCCTTAATCTCTGGTTCGTAGAAGTAATTTAGTTCTCCCGCTAATTTACTTAGGTTTCTAATCGGCCTACCAAGAAACGATTAGTGGCGACTCCAAGATAAATCTTTGCATGAAATTGAACCTAAGTTGCGATTTGGTAGAACTTGGGAGGGTTCGAGCTAAGTTAATTAATCTAATTAATTAATTTGGCAATCCATTAACCTAAAATTGGAAAAGCCGATTCTTAGGTCGCGACAGCTTGGCGACTCCGCTGGGGACGTTTTTTTTTTAAGGAGGACTTAGGCCAGAAAATTTTCGCGATAATTGTCCCGTTGCTTGGCAAATTTTGATTGAATTCTCATCCTTAGGTGTTAAATGGTCTTGCAGAATGGGAGTTATAAGGGGAGGAGTGTTTGGCTAACCCCTTTGTTTTGTAGATTATGGTGTTTGGAAATTCCTTATTTAATTTGTGCACCTTTTGAAGCGGTGTTTGGATTTAACTGTTATGCATGATTAATTGCTTTAGCACTACACCACACACTACCCGTGGCCGAACCCGGGCCACTAGTTTTAAGATGGTATCAAGATTGGATCCTAACGTTCTCCGTGTGATCACGGTTGAAAGTTAGTCCGAATTCGATCCCGACTCTCTTTTCAAAAATGAGTTTTAAAAGTTAGAACTCGTGCTCGGTAAGATTACCGAAGCGGGGGTTATAATTTTTAACTCGAGAAACCGAAGCTGAAAGACCCGGCTAATCCTGGTTATGTCAAGGGATCACGACTAACTTTAATTATGTGCGCGAGATTGTCGCCTTCCCGCAAGTCTTTCACTTCAATTTGCGAGCCTTTAGGATAGTTATAATAAGGATAACTCACGAATCATGTGCATGTCTATGTGATTATTTACTTTCTTATCCTACGGTAAAGTATGACCCCCAACTTCATCTTGTCTTATATCAATTTTTTTTTGGGTCGGTCCATGATAATTAGGTTTGTGACACGCGATCTATAGACAATGGGACACAATGATATTCGTTTCGTGTATATTTCGAAGGCCGAGTTAAAGCAGAAGTGGTACCGTCTAAGCATCGATGCACAGAGCTATGTCCTTAGCCGTATGGGTCACATATTGCCGCTCCTGGACATTCGATTACAGACTGGGGTTATGCAAGCACTCGCACATTTCTGGTGCTCGGATACCGCTACCTTCATTCTAGGATGTTCCTCCACCTATGAGGCCGGACACTTTGCGAGTTGAACTCATTGCGGCCAAGAATTATGGAACCAAACTCAGACGTCTTGATCAAACTTGGCTCAAGTCCAAGACTTGCCCACTGTCACTACCCAAGGCGGAGCTTGAAAGGAAGCAAAAACTCTATCATGCGAAGGCCCGGTACATCCACCACCACTTCATACCGACTCATATGCTTCTGAAATTTCCGTTGGTGATCGTGAAGCCCACTCGTTTAGCCGAGATAGAAGCCTACGAGAAGAAGGCTCGAAAGGCAACAAAGCAAATGAAGCCTCTGGCCAAAGAAAATGCACGACTTCGAAAAGAGTTGGAGTCCCATTCATCTATAGATCGTGTTGCCTCTAAGAAGAGGAAAATGTCTTGATACGAGTCGTGTTTAGCTTCATTTCAGCTGCATGTCTATTTCGTGACTTTATGGATTTTTTCTTGTAATAGAGGCTACTGTTCACACTGACCTTCGGGTCTTCCGTATTTTCTTATGAATTTTTTGATTCGAATTGGCTCGCATGGTCTTCTTGAAAAACATTCACAAGATCCCATTCTATTATCTCAAAAATTTTCGGATCATTCCAAAGTGTTTTCCTTTTAATGTCAAACTTAAGATGAATGATAAACTATCTGGATTTTCGGAATTTTCCTGACTTCAGTTCAATCTCACTGTGTGCCACTAATAAATGAAATTTTTTGCAAGAAGTTAAAACATGAAAGTAGTAGAATGGGATTTGAACTAGTGATATGCAAATTTTCGGGCATCAATTAGCATTTTTGGTGGCCCATTTATCCTCAAAGAAAAACCCGGACAAGCCAGTTTTCTGAGAAACTTTTCGGAAAGAAGCATTAAAATGTATTGATCCGTCCAGGATTTCCCTAAGCTTAAAACATAAAAGTTGTTCATCCATGTCTTTTCCTTTTGGTCGTAAATTTTTGCAGTGTTTCAATCATTCTGTGAATTAATACGAATTTTCTCGTGAAAGCCGACGGAACTGGGAAATTGCCTGTTTCGATCCTTTGGTCGGTTTCCGGGTCTAGGAGGGTGTCATGGACCGACTCACTTTTTTGCTCATTCTGCTCATTTCCATCTCTACTTTTGTAGGTAATTTATCACGGAGTCCCCGCACCCTTATAATACCCATTTGAAAGCAAGAAAGACGGCCGGGTGCGAGTTTGTGTAGACTATTGGGATTTGTACAATGTTAGCCCGAAGGATGATTTTCCACTCCCTCACATTGACATGCTCGTTGATAGTACGGCAGGATTCGAGTTGTTCTCATTCATGGATGGTTTCTCTGGTTACAACCAGATTCTAATGAATGAGAATGAGAATGATCAAGACGGCATTCACAACCCCGTGGGGCACATTCCATTATAGAGTGATGCCTTTCGGTCTAAAAAATGCCGGGGCAACATACCAACGAGCGATGGTTACCCTCTTCCATGACAAGATGCACAAAGAGATCGAGGTTTATGTTGACGACATGATCGCGAAGACCCAGCGTGGCCAAGATCATGTGGAAACCTTGACAAAGCTGTTTGATAGACTCCGAAAATTCAAATTGCGCCTCAATCCGACAAAATGTGTCTTCGGGGCAGTATCTGGCAAACTACTTGGTTTCATTGTCAGCAATAAAGGAATTGAGATTGACCCGTCAAAGGTGAAGGCCATTTGTGAAATAAAATCTCCCACTTCAGTGAAGGAAGTTCGAATCCTGATGGGCAGGCTGAACTATATAGCTCGATTTATTTTCCAGCTATCTGAGACAGCTAAGCCTTTCTTTAAAATTCTCAAGAAAAATACGTTGATCAAATGGGATGAAGAGTGTGAACGAGCATTCGACGAATTACATCAGATGATTGAGCCATGGCCATTTTGTATGTGGGGCATCGATGTGATTGGCCCTATTAACCCGAAAGCATCTAATGGGCATCGGTTCATCTTGGTCGCCATTGATTATTTTTCCAAATGGATCGAAGCTGCGTCATATGTTGCAGTCACGGCGAAGAACGTGGTGAAGTTCATTCATCAGAATATTATTGCTCGATATGGTTCGCCGGAGGCCATAATCACTGATAATGGATCGAACCTGAATAACAAGTTGGTTGATAAGTTGTTCAATGAATTCAAAATCAAGCATCTAAATTCTTCCCCATACCGTCCTCGGATGAATGGAGCAGTAGAAGCGGCAAATAAGAACATCAAGAAGATCTTGGCTAAGACGGCTGAGAACCACCGAGATTGGCACGAGCGGTTGCCTTTTGCACTCATGGCATATCGGACATCGATCCGAACATTGACTGGGGCAACCCCGTACTCTCTTGTTTACGGCATGGAAGCAGTATTACCTATTGAAGTAGAAATTCCTTCTTTACGTACTCTATCTCAAGTCAAGTTAATTGAAGCTGATTGGATCCAACAGAGGATGGATCAATTCAACCTGATTGATGAAAAGAGACTCAGGGCTCTATGCCATGGCCAGTGTTATCAGCAAAGAGTTGCCAAGTCCTTCAACAAAAAAGTTAAGCCTCGACATTTTAAAGCGAATGACCTCGTCCTACGAAGGTTGTTGCCAATAGTCTCTCTTCCGGAAGGAAAATTTGCTCCGAACTATGGCGGCCCATACGTTGTGAAGAAGGTCCTTCTAGGAGGTGCTTTTGATCCTAGCTGAGATGATGGTCGCATTTTCTCTAGCATTGTCAATGCTGATTCTATAAAGAAGTACTATACTTAATTTGTACTCATGCTGTTATTTTCAGTTAGTCTGAATCTATCAATGGGAAATGCCTTAAGCCGTATATGGGATGAAACAAAACACAAACATATGAGAACCATCCTTTCATTCCATGCACCAAGCCTTACAACGAGTCATCGAGGGGGAAAAGTAAAACCAAACTGAGCCCTAATAAGCGTCACAAAGGAGCTCAACTGACTCTCTATACAGTTAATGCTCTGCACGCGCTGAGCACTCCGGGAATCGAGGTCCGCAAGCTTGAGAAAGAGGCGATCGCATTTCTCCTTGAGCCTGGTTGCGCTGGCTCCGTGATATTTAGAGGCGGACTCCAGATTCGGGATCAGGGCTCTCTCGAGGGCTATATCCACAGTCATGCATTCAAGCCTCTCTTCTAGCCATTCACATTGGAACTTCATCACGATGTCACTCGAGTCGTGCTCGTAGTAGGTCTGGGTCAGGGCTAAACGCCCCACCAGCCTCTCCCTCTCACGAACCAACAATGAGACTCGTTCGTTGACGAGCTCGGCAGCCTTCTCGTGCTTGTCAACCAGGAAACGGGCCAACGCCAGAAACTCAGACTGATCCTGGTAACGAGCTCTCACAACACGAGCCAGGATAACCTCCTGATCAACGCGCCGATAAGCTTCTAGAAAGTTGATGAAAAGGGTCCGGAATGTCCTATACTCCCTCTCTAAATTGGTGTTTTCAATGGAAGATGTGTCCATGCCACTAAATAGATTGAAGATCTCAGCTTCAGTATCTTGATGATGGGCAATATGAACGTAGCCTCGGCCAAGAAGATGATAAAGTCTCTCCCATTTGGCTAAAGCTTCGGTTGAGAGGACGTGGTTAGAGGCCATTGTTATTGAAGACGGAAGAGAAAAGATTGAAGGCAGAGGAATGATTAGATGATTGAAACTGAGGATGCAAAGATGTTAATCTGCTCTGCGTCAAGTTCTGATTCTTATAGCAAGAGGAAAGTGAGGAAAGGTTACAGTGACGATCCTCGTGAAATCAGGACTAGGTGAAAATACAGGCGTTTTGAAAGGAAGAAGCCATCATTTGCTCCCGCACCGAATAACGTCAATATCTACCATTCCGTAGAAGAAGCATTCAAGGCCAACCCAGCAAGCTTACGGCTTCTACGAATTAGCTGCTTGTGCTACACCGTCTGAATTGTACGACAAAAGCCTATTCGTCCTTTTCGTCGGTGCTATCCTCTATTCGTCCTTTTCGTCAGTGCCTTTTCCCTATTTCGTCCGTTGGTCCAATTTCCCTTTCCATCCATTGGTCCAAGTTCCCTATTTCGCCCGTCGGTCGTGGACCCATCGCTGGTCCGCAATCTCGAGCCCAACGAATCTGAAAACTTCGCGAAAAGATTTGGAGGTCCCACCACATTAAAGAGAAAAAGTAGAAGACAAACTGAGCGAGAAACACGGCAGATTTTTAGAAAGAGTGCGCTTTTCATGCAGAAGACGTGAAATCTTGAGAGAGACGTCTTCTTGGTGGTTTTCATCCGTGTTCAAAAGAAAGCTTCAGAGCATACAAGGCCACTTAGGAAAATACAGGAAAGAGTAGAGAGCCTTGAAGGAACAAAAATCAGTCAAAGATGTTTCAACCCAACATGTTTGAGAACCACCATCACTTGCTGGACATGACCAACGAGTTGAATTTCATGAGCATGTTTGAGAGCCACCATCACTTGCCGGACATGACCAGCGAGTGGAGCTCCACGGGCGAAGTGTTAAAGGTGAGAGATTTTGAAGATTTCGGGACCAAATCTAGCACCGAAACCATGGAACACGATCCTTCTGGCAACGGAATTCAAGATCCCGACAACGACGACAACAACAATGGTCGACCTTGGAAAAAGAGGCGCTTCGCTCAACGTCAAGTTCAAGAGATGGAAGCTCTCTTCAAGGAGTGCCCTTACCCAGATGACACACAAAGACAGGAACTGGGCAAAAAGCTTGGGTTGGAGCCTTCCCAAGTCAAATTTTGGTTTCAAAATAAGCGAACCCTAACGAAGGTTCGACATGAACGCAGCAATAATGTGATTCTGAAGGCTGAAATTGAAAAGCTCCAAGCAGAGCACGCGAGGTATGGAGAAGCTCTCAATATTGCCACCTGCCCTAAATGCGGTGACCCCACAGCCCTCGGTGAAATGTCCTCTGATGAGCAGCGTCTGAGGATTGAAAATGCTCGTTTGAAAGAAGAGATAAAAAGGATATCCGCCATTGCCTCGAAGTATGTTTCGAAGCTGTTGGTTTCTAACTACCCTCATCTCCCTCCTCATCCGTCGTCCTGTTCCCCAGATCAATTCCCGGCACAATCAAGTTTCATTGGAGAAAAGCATGGGGGAATCAATCTTACAAGGTCAGTATCAATGCCTTCCGAAGGAGGGAACATGCATCCCCACGGGTCGAGTTGCCTTGGCGATGAGCTTGCTGTCATGGTCAACCAGTTCAGCGTTGATGAACCCCCAAAGCTGTAACTTGTGATCCAAAGCCGGTGATTTTAGGTCCTCAAATACCACCCATCTGTACCTGGCTAGCCGATCGCCGGAGAACCTTCAGAAGAAGCGGGTGTAGGCCCAAATTAGTAAAATTTCGTTTCATGCAATCCCCTGCGTGGGATATTTTCCTGCTTTCTAGGAGTCTGGAATTAGGGGAAGGGGCAGTGTTCCCTTTTTCTATGTTCAAATGCATGGTTTATTTGTTAAATCAGATTTGGCGCAAATCAATTTACGGACGATGCCTCTAAATGCCGTAAAGAAAAATGTTGAATAACCTCAAGAAGGGAAATTGCGAGTGAAAAGCACGAGCAAGCTTGAAAAGGGTAACCCTGTATCGTTTTCAATTACCCTTAATCATTTCGATTCTAACGCGAGTTCATACCATTCTCGACAGGGGGTTGTCAACCGCCACGAGATTAGTGAAAAGCACGAGCAAGCTTGAAAAATTCTTTCTTAACATCATGTACAAAATTTTGCCAAATGTGAGCTCCTTTCAAGCATGCTAAGCATGTTCAAATTCATTTTTTGTGGAAACACCTCTCTTCACTTTGAGCTCACTCCATGAGTGATTTGTAATTTCCCCTTACCAGCTTCGCCGCTTGGCGGCAAACGAGTGAATGAATTTGCAACCATCGAGGTTTTAGAATTGCCTAAGGTCTTTGGTCTCGTTCGGTCGGGCATTCTCGTCTTCTTCTGCAAAAAAGAAAGTGCAAAAAGCTTTTTATTATTGATTTACAATATTTACATCATTCACTAACCTCGGGGATCGAACCCGGGTTGTTTCGGACCACTGTCACTCCCTCATGCCACCAAACTGCGGTGTAGTTGGCATTCGTGGGGTGTCGTACTTTTAGTTAAGTGTTGGCCTGGAAACAGCATTTCTTTCCATGTCATATCAGATGGCTCCATTTTCCACTAATCTCGTGGCGGTTGACAACCCCCTGTCGAGAATGGTATGAACTCGCGTTAGAATCGAAATGATTAAGGGTAAATCGAAAACGATACAGGGTTACCCTTTTCAAGCTTGCTCGTGCTTTTCACTAATCTCGTGGCGGTTGACAACCCCCTGTCGAGAATGGTATGAACTCGCGTTAGCATCGAAATGATTAAGGGTAAATCGAAAACGATACAGGGTTACCCTTTTTGGAGCTCGCTCGGGCTTTTCACTCGCAATTTCCCTTCTTGAGGTTATTCAACATTTTTCTTTACGACATTTAGAGGCATCGTCCGTAAATTGATTTGCGCCAAATCTGATTTAACAAATAAACCATGCATTTAAACATAGGAAAGACAACACTGCCCCCTTCCCCCTAATTCCATACTCCTAAAAAGCAGGAAAATATCCCACGCAGGGGATTGCATGAAACGAAATTTCACTAATTTGGGCCTACACCCGCTTCTTCTGAAGGTTCTCCGGCGATCGGCTAGCCAGGTACAGATGGGTGGTATTTGAGGACCTAAAATCACCGGCTTTGGATCACAAGTTACAGCTTTGGGGGTTCATCAACGCTGAACTGGTTGACCATGACAGCAAGCTCATCGCCAAGGAAACTCGACCCGTGGGGATGCATGTTCCCTCCCTCGGAAGGCATTGATACTGACCTTGTAAGATTGATTCCCCCATGCTTTCCTCCAACAAAACTTGATTGTGCCAGGAATTGATCTGGGGAACAGGACGACGGATGAGGAGGGAGATGAGGGTAGTTAGAAACCAACAGCTTCCAAACATACTTCGAGGCAATAGCGGATATCCTTTTTATCTCCTCTTTCAAACGAGCATTTTCAATCCTCAGACGCTGCTCATCAGAGGACATTTCACCAAGGGCTGTAGGGTCACCGCATTTAGGGCAGGTGGCAATATTGAGAGCTTCTCCATACCTCGCGTGCTCTACTTGGAGCTTTTCAATTTCAGCCTTCAGAATCACATTATTGCTGCGTTCATGTCGAACCTTCGTTAGGGTTCGCTTATTTTGAAACCAAAATTTGACTTGGGAAGGCTCCAACCCAAGCTTTTCGCCCAGTTCCTGTCTTTGTGTGTCATCTGGGTAAGGGCACTCCTTGAAGAGAGCTTCCATCTCTTGAACTTGACGTTGAGCGAAGCGCCTCTTTTTCCAAGGTCGACCATTGTTGTTGTCGTCGTTGTCGGGATCTTGAATGCCGTTGCCAGAAGGATCGTGTTTCATGGTTTCGGTGCTAGATTTGGTCCCGAAATCTTCAAAATCTCTCACCTTTAACACTTCGCCCGTGGAGCTCCACTCGCTGGTCATGTCCGGCAAGTGATGGTGGCTCTCAAACATGCTCATGAAATTCGACTCGTTGGTCATGTCCAGCAAGTGATGGTGGTTCTCAAACATGTTGGGTTGAAACATCTTTGACTGATTTTTGTTCCTTTAAGGCTCTCTACTCTTTCCTGTATTTTCCTGAGTGGCCTTGTATGCTCTGAAGCTTTCTTTTGAACACGGATGAAAACCACCAAGAAGACGTCTCTCTCAAGATTTCACGTCTTTTGCATGAAAAGCTCACTCTTTCTAAAAATCTGCCGTGTTTCTCGCTCAGTTTGTCTTCTACTTTTTCTCTTTAATGTGGTGGGACCTCCAAATCTTTTCGCGAAGTTTTCAGATTCGTTGGGCTCGAGATTGCGGACCAGCGATGGGTCCACGACCGACGGGCGAAATAGGGAACTTGGACCAATGGATGGAAAGGGAAATTGGACCAACGGACGAAATAGGGAAAAGGCACTGACGAAAAGGACGAACAGAGGATAGCACCGACGAAAAGGACGAATAGGCTTTTGTCGTACAATTCAGACGGTGTAGCACAAGCAGCTAATTCGTAGAAGCCGTAAGCTTGCTGGGTTGGCCTTGAATGCTTCTTCTACGGAATGGTAGATATTGACGTTATTCGGTGCGGGAGCAAATGATGGCTTCTTCCTTTCAAAACGCCTGTATTTTCACCTAGTCCTGATTTCACGAGGATCGTCACTGTAACCTTTCCTCACTTTCCTCTTGCTATAAGAATCAGAACTTGACGCAGAGCAGATTAACATCTTTGCATCCTCAGTTTCAATCATCTAATCATTCCTCTGCCTTCAATCTTTTCTCTTCCGTCTTCAATAACAATGGCCTCTAACCACGTCCTCTCAACCGAAGCTTTAGCCAAATGGGAGAGACTTTATCATCTTCTTGGCCGAGGCTACGTTCATATTGCCCATCATCAAGATACTGAAGCTGAGATCTTCAATCTATTTAGTGGCATGGACACATCTTCCATTGAAAACACCAATTTAGAGAGGGAGTATAGGACATTCCGGACCCTTTTCATCAACTTTCTAGAAGCTTATCGGCGCGTTGATCAGGAGGTTATCCTGGCTCGTGTTGTGAGAGCTCGTTACCAGGATCAGTCTGAGTTTCTGGCGTTGGCCCGTTTCCTGGTTGACAAGCACGAGAAGGCTGCCGAGCTCGTCAACGAACGAGTCTCATTGTTGGTTCGTGAGAGGGAGAGGCTGGTGGGGCGTTTAGCCCTAACCCAGACCTACTACGAGCACGACTCGAGTGACATCGTGATGAAGTTCCAATGTGAATGGCTAGAAGAGAGGCTTGAATGCATGACTGTGGATATAGCCCTCGAGAGAGCCCTGATCCCGAATCTGGAGTCCGCCTCTAAATATCACGAAGCCAGCGCAACCAGGCTCAAGGAGAAATGCGATCGCCTCTTTCTCAAGCTTGCGGACCTCGATTCCCGGAGTGCTCAGCGCGTGCAGAGCATTAACTGTATAGAGAGTCAGTTGAGCTCCTTTGTGACGCTTATTAGGGCTCAGTTTGGTTTTACTTTTCCCCCTCGATGACTCGTTGTAAGGCTTGGTGCATGGAATGAAAGGATGGTTCTCATATGTTTGTGTTTTGTTTCATCCCATATACGGCTTAAGGCATTTCCCATTGATAGATTCAGACTAACTGAAAATAACAGCATGAGTACAAATTAAGTATAGTACTTCTTTATAGAATCAGCATTGACAATGCTAGAGAAAATGCGACCATCATCTCAGCTAGGATCAAAAGCACCTCCTAGAAGGACCTTCTTCACAACGTATGGGCCGCCATAGTTCGGAGCAAATTTTCCTTCCGGAAGAGAGACTATTGGCAACAACCTTCGTAGGACGAGGTCATTCGCTTTAAAATGTCGAGGCTTAACTTTTTTGTTGAAGGACTTGGCAACTCTTTGCTGATAACACTGGCCATGGCATAGAGCCCTGAGTCTCTTTTCATCAATCAGGTTGAATTGATCCATCCTCTGTTGGATCCAATCAGCTTCAATTAACTTGACTTGAGATAGAGTACGTAAAGAAGGAATTTCTACTTCAACAGGTAATACTGCTTCCATGCCGTAAACAAGAGAGTACGGGGTTGCCCCAGTCAATGTTCGGATCGATGTCCGATATGCCATGAGTGCAAAAGGCAACCGCTCGTGCCAATCTCGGTGGTTCTCAGCCGTCTTAGCCAAGATCTTCTTGATGTTCTTATTTGCCGCTTCTACTGCTCCATTCATCCGAGGACGGTATGGGGAAGAATTTAGATGCTTGATTTTGAATAACTTATCAACCAACTTGTTATTCAGGTTCGATCCATTATCAGTGATTATGGCCTTCGGCGAACCATATCAAGCAATAATATTCTGATGAATAAACTTCACCACGTTCTTCACCGTGACTGCAACATATGACGCAGCTTCGATCCATTTGGAAAAATAATCAATGGCGACCAAGATGAATCGATGCCCGTTAGATGCTTTCGGGTTAATAGGGCCAATCACATCGATGCCCCACATACAAAATGGCCATGGCTCAGTCATCTGATGTAATTCGTCGAACGCCCGTTCACACTCTTCATCCCATTTGATCAACGCATTTTTCTTGAGAAGTTTAAAGAATGGCTTAGCTGTCTCAGATAGCTAGAAAATAAATCGAGCTATATAGTTCAGCCTGCCTATCAGGATTCGAACTTCCTTCACTGAAGTGGGAGATTTTATTTCACAAATGGCCTTCACCTTTGACGGGTCAATCTCAATTCCTTTATTACTGACAATGAAACCAAGTAGTTTGCCAGGTGCTGCCCCGAAGACACATTTTGTCGGATTGAGGCGCAATTTGAATTTTCGGAGCCTATCAAACAGCTTTGTCAAGGTTTCCACATGATCTTGGCCACGCCGGGTCTTCGCGATCATGTCGTCAACATAAACCTCGATCTCTTTGTGCATCTTGTCATGGAAGAGGGTAACCATCGCTCGTTGGTATGTTGCCTCGACATTTTTTAGACCGAAAGGCATCACTCTGTAATGGAATGTGCCCCACGGGGTTGTGAATGCCGTCTTGATCTTGTCATTCTCATTCATTAGAATCTGGTTGTAACCAGAGAAATCATCCATGAATGAGAACAACTCGAATCCTGCCGTACTATCTACGAGCATGTCAATGTGAGGGAGTGGAAAATCATCCTTCGGGCTAACCTTGTTCAAATCCCAATAGTCTACACAAACTCGCACCCGGCCGTCTTTCTTGCTTTCAAATGGGTATTATAAGGGTGCGGGGACTCCGTGATAAATTACCTACAAAAGTAGAGATGGAAATGAGCAGAATGAGCAAAAAAGTGAGTCGGTCCATGACACCCTCCTAGACCCGGAAACCGAAATAAACAAGACCAAAGGATCGAAACAGGCAATTTCCCAGTTCCGTCGGCTTTCACGAGAAAATTCGTATTAATTCGCAGAATGATCGAAACACTGCAAAAATTTACGAAAAAAAGGAAAAGATATGGATGGACAACTTTCATGTTTTAAGCTTAGGGAAATCCTGGACGGATCAATACAGTTTAATGCTTCCTTCCGAAAACTGGCTTGTCCGGTTTTTTCTTTGAAGATAAATGGGCCACAAAAATGCTAATTGATGCCCGAAAATTTGCAGATCACTAATTCAAATCCCATTCTACCACTTTCATGTTTTAACTTCTTGCAAAAAGTTCATTTATTAGTGGCATATAGTGAGATTAAACTGAAGTCAGGAAAATTCCGAAAATCCAGGTAGTTTATCACTCGTCTTAAGTTTGACATTAAAAGGAAAACACTCTGGAATGATCCGAAAATTTTTTAGGTAATAGACCGGGATCTTGCAGATGTTTTTCAAGAAGACCATGTGAGCCAATTCAAATCACAAAATTCAAAATAAATTACGGAAGACCCGAAGGTCAGTCTGAACAGTAGCCTTTATTACAAGAAAAATCCACAAAGTCACGAAATAGACATGCAATTGACATGGAGTTAAACATGACTCATATCATGACAATCAAGACATTTCATCTTCTTAGAGGCAACACGATCTATGGATGAACGGGACTCCAACTCTTTTCGAAGTCGTGCATTTTCTTTGGCCAGAGTCTTCATTTGCTTTATTGCCTTTTGAGCCTTCTTCTTATAGGCTTCTATCTCGACTAAACGAGTGGGCTTCACAATCACCAACGGAAATTTCGGAAGCATATGAGCCGGTATGGAATGATGGTGAATGCATCGGGCCTTCGCATGGTAAAGCTTTTCCTTCCCTTCAAGCTCCGCCTTGGGTAGTGACAGTAGGCAAGTCTTGGACTTGAGCCAAGTTTGATCAAGACGCCTGAGTTCGGTTCTAAAATTCTTGGCCGTAATGAATTCAACTCGCAAAGTGTCCAGCCTCATAGGTGGAGGAACATCCTAGAATGAAGGTAGCGGTATCCGAGCACCAGAAATGTGCGAGTGCTTGCATAACCCCAGTCTGTAATCGAATGTCCAGGAGCGGCAATATGTGACCCATACGGCTAAAGACATAGCTCTGTGCATCGATGCTTAGACGATACCACATCTGCTTCAACTCGGCCTTCGGAATATACACGAAACGAATATCATTGTGTCCCATTGTCTATAGATCGCGTGCCATAAACCTAATTATCATGGACCGACCCAAAAAAAAAATTGATATAAGACAAGATGAAGTTGGGGGTCATACTTTACCGTAGGATAAGAAAGTAAATAATCACATAGACATGCACATGATTCGTGAGTTATCCTTATTCTAACTATCCTAAAGGCTCGCAAATTGAAGTGAGAGACTTGCGGCAAGACGACAATCTCGCGCACATAATCAAAGTTAGTCGTGATCCCTTGACATAACCAGGATTAGCCGGGTCTTTCAACTTCAGCTTCTCGAGTTAAAAATTATAACCCCCGCTTCGGTAATCTTACCGAGCACGAGTTCTAACTTTTGAAACTCATTTTTGAAAAGAGAGTCGGGATCGAATTCAGACTAACTTTCAACCGTGATCACACGGAGAACGCTAGGATCCAATCTCGATACCATCTTAAAACTAGTGGCCCGGGTTCGGCCACGGGTAGTGTGTGGTGTAGTGCTAAAGCAATTAATCATGCATAACAGTTAAATCCAAACACCGCTTCAAAAGGTGCACAAATTAAATAAGGAATTCCCAAACACCACAATCTACAAAACAAAGGGGTTAGCCAAACACTCCTCCCCTTATAACTCTCATTCTGCAAGACCATTTAACACCTAAGGATGAGAATTCAATCAAAATTTGCCAAACAAAAGGGACAATTATCGCGAAAATTTTCTGGCCTAAGTCCTCCTTTAAAAAAAAAACGTCCCCAGCGGAGTCGCCAAGCTGTCGCGACCTATGAATCGGCTTTCCCAATTTTAGGTTAATGGATTGCCAAATTAATTAATTAGATTAATTAACATGGCTCGAACCCTCCCAAGCTCTACCAAATCGCAACTTAGGTTCAATTTCATGCAAAGATTTATCTTGGAGTCGCCACTAATCGTTTCTTTGTAGGCCGATTAGAAACCTAAGTAAATTAGCGAGAGAACTAAATTACTTCTACGAACCAGAGATTAAGGGTCCGGGAACTTGATTACATTAATTTTTAATTAATGCCCTTTCGGTACCAACTTCACGAAAAAAGTTCAATTTGGCAATTTTGATACATTCTCACTTGAAGTCCAAAGGTGCAATTTTTTGGGTTTTCTTTTTTATGAAAATGTAAGAATTAAACTACATGCAATGTATGCCGTGAAAGTTTAATAAAAATGCAATCTAATCGAAATATTTACAAGATGGATTGCACGTGCAATTATCTACATGATGCTAATTTTGGAAGATGCAATTTTTAAGCATGGTGGAATGATATGTCCGAGAAGATTTAATCGGGATTCCAATCAATTAGGTAACAAAGTTTTTGAATATTCTAAAAAAAGATTAGAATCGTGACCTAATTTGGCGGATTCGACTACCGAGTTCGAACCTTAAATTGTCTTGTGGATCAGGACCTTGGACCACGGCTCGAACGACAGGGATGGACTTGTGGCTTTGTGTTGATGAAGGGATTGGCAAGGAGGACTCGGTCGGGAAATCTCTTAATCGAACTCTTTCTTCTTTCGCACACAAGTATTTTCTCACCTCACTTTGATGATTTTTTTTTTATATCTCTCTTCAAGCTCTCAAGAGCTTCTTCTTCAAAAATTCTTCTCCCAAAGCTCTCAAAAAACTCTCCTCAAAGATTCTTTTCTCCAAAAATTTCTCTCCCAAAGCTCTTTTTTAAACTCTCTCTAAACTCTCTTCCTCTTCTCCTTTTATAACTCCCTCATTCTATCTACCTTTCTAATTTTTCCACTAACTCCATCTTCCTTTCTCCATCCATCTTTCTTCATCTTCCTTTCTCAATCTCCCCTTCATTATCTTCCTTTCTCAATCTCCCCTTCTCCGTCTTCATTTCTCCATCTCCCCTTCTCCATCTTCATTTCTCCATCTCCCCTTCTAATTTCTCCACTAAATCCATCTTTTGGTTATTTGCAAAGTAGTCCCTCAAGTTTTGAATATTTGCACTTTAGTCCTTGAGGTTTTACGTGTTTGCAATTCAGTCCCTGAGGAAATATTTTTTCTTCTGATTAAGTCCGAGTCTTCAAAAGATAAATCCTTCGCCGAAATTCGTGCCTAGTCCAATCGCCTATTGTTTTAAAACTCGAATCTTCCGCCGTTAGTCTGAATGCAATGCATGAATAAATATGAAAAATTATATGATTATTTTTTTGCAAGAACTAAAATTAATTCTAATTTTTATGGAAAAATGACTAGAAATGTTAGTCAGAATTTAGGTGTCAACAATAAGGTTTCGAGCGCAGACCGAGATGTAAGAGCAAGAAGGGACGACGGACCTGGAGTTGGTCTCGGCGTGTTGGAATGTTGAGACGCATAGGTGGGAGGCCAAGTCCAGGCCTCGCTTCGAGGGAGGGATGAAGGTGTGGATGATGTCCATCGGTCTGCCATCTCGGAGCGCGTACTGGAGGCAAGCCTACTTGTCCTCCGTCTCGAACCTCTTTTGGGGTTGGTTCCACACTATGTTCGGGTCCTTGCCGGAGGTTTCACCGCCGGTGATGGTGGTCGCTGCCATCTCTCTCTCTCTGTCCTGCTTCTTGGATCCAGTGAGCGTGGAACTAGAAGTAGGCGATATTGTTGGAGTGAAAGAATTTTTTGCAAATTATTTTTTTGAACTTTCATTCATTTGGTTCATGGAAAAATGATTAGCCAACCGAAAATCATTTACAGTCAAACAAAGTATGAAAGTTTTCAAATAAGAGCCTCAAGTGGGGTCATTCTTTTCAAAAGAAAAAAAGGCCCCGGAATGAACATTGCTTTAAATAAGGACATTTGGCCGACAATCGAGTGATTTTTCCGCCGACCGCAATAAGAGCATTTTTGTCCCAAAAAATTGAATACAGATTTACGACCAAAAAAAAATTTCTTCCCATCTTCTTCGTTTTCCCCATTATCGAGCGCATGTTTTCCGAGTTCAATCCCTGCCGCCCAACAATCTCAATTGCTCTCTTTCCCCTTTGCCGCCGCGCCGTCACGGCCACAACCCATGAGCAACCTTTCCTTGCTCCCGCGGAATCCTCCTCCATCACCACCATCGACCTCCCAGCAGACCAACACCTGCAAAGCAGCACGGGGAGCTCACTGGTATACGACCCACATCAATCGGCTAGTCCGTGGTCGGGTTGGATGAGTCGTCGTCTTAAGATTACGATCTCGAGGCTATTCCTGGTAAAGCCATGTTCGGCCGAGCCCGAATAGAAATTCGAACCCTCTTCGCATCGTCATCTTATTCCTCTAGCCTCTAGCGCCATCACTTGCAAGCTTAGATGTAGGAATCGCCATTGGATCGACTCGGCCGGTCGTCCTGGTCGACTCGCAGGAGAATGGGGTCCGCCTCGTGCACACGCTCATTGCTTGCGCGGAGGCCGCCCAGCAGACCAACCATAGCCTCACCGAGGCGCTGGCGAAGCCAATCGGGTTCTTCGCGATCTCGCAGGCTAAGGCGATAAGAAAGGTCGTCACCTACTTGGCAGAGGCTCCGTTGCAGTGGATCTGCCGGTTTCACCCACAGAACCACCCCTTGGACCACACCCTCTCCAACGTCCTCCAGATGCACTACTACGAGACCTGGCCTTACCTCTAATTCGCCCACTTCACCGCCAATCACGCCATCCTCGAGGCCTTCGAGGGCAAGAATCTAGAGTCCATCGACTTCAACATGAACCAGAACCTCTAGTGGGTGGCCCTGGTGCAGGCCCTCACCCTTCGTCCCGGTGGACTACCCGCCTCTGCCTCACGGGCTGCGCTGGACAACTTCGACATCCGTTCATGGAAGAACGAAGACCAGGAACGAAGAAGATGGGAATAATGAAGAAAAAAGTAATTTGGGGGGGTTTTCTTTTTGTAATTTTTTAGTCAAACTTATTTTTTTTTTAAATAAAAGTGCCCTTATTCCGATCGCGGAAAAATCACTTTGCTCGCTGGCCGGTGGACATTTGGCCCGCTTGCAAGTTCAAATCCTAATTTGAGACTGATTTGGTCACTTCAAGTCATTATTTGAAACAATATCTCTTTTTAGAAAAATGGCTCAACTTCGTGCCCTTATTAAACTTTATCAAGAAAATATGAATGCAAAGTTAGGAAAATGAATTCCATAATCAAAAAAAGGAGAAAACAATGTTCTTAAAAAAGATCTCTCGAAAAATATTTTCTTACAACAATCGCACCCTTTTACAATTACTAACAAAAATAGAATGTTGCGCTTTCTCTTCTTTCCCGTCCTGAGAAGAGAAAATTTTGACTTTTAAAGAAATAATGCACACGATTTTTCTTTACGAATTTGTTATTACTAGCAGTTCCATTTGCTATTATTGGCCCAACGGCAACAGGTCTGGTTTTACATGAAATTCTGCAAGGAAAGCCCATGACCCGAAAGAAATGAAAGCTCCCTCGTCATATGATCCGCAAAAATATACAGTTAAGGTTTCGCTTGTTTCGCGAAAAATAAATAATTTAAAATATATTAATATAAAACTAATTACTTATTTACTCGAAACGTTTCATGAGGAGAGAATTCAGAGTAGCTAATTTTGAAGAATACGCAAATAACTTGTTTACAAATAATTCCCCTTCATCGATTTTAACTTTGCGATACACGTAAAAATCCCGCCAACAAGATAATATGTCAACTGTAACATGAAATTGGTAACTCGAACATGTCGTGGATAATAAACCATCGAATAATTACACAAAATTGATCACCCCCTTCCTTCTCGGAAAGAAGAGGTAAAAAGAATCTTGCAATTAGATAGAGAATGGTTACATGAAAAATAATTTAGAAAGTGCTGGATTGGAACATTTATTGGAAGGTTTTATACTTCTGTTTATTCTCAACGAATATTTTAGCCAAAGACTCCATTTTTTCCTTTTTCGAATGGTAAATATTTTCAAAATGTGAATGTGAATCCAACTGGGTGTGTACATCAGATCCGATTCAATCCAAAACTTGACATAACCGTAGACCGATTCTACGGAGAATCGATTTCGTGAACCTCAGACCGGGTCGATTTCCTGTACCAAGATCGGAACCACCTGTATGATACAACTACATGAGAATCCCAATATTGGGTCACAACGCAAGCATCCTTGGCACAGAAATTTCACTCTTGGTACTGTTGGAAATAGAGTTCCCATCTCTTCCGAAAGAACTATTACAAATGCGAATATCTTGGGCTCACTCTCGAAGCCCCGCCACGCCAAGAGCGACGACGCCGCCGCCGCTGCAGTCTCCGTGCCGAGCCCATCCGGCCTCCCCATCGTCGGCCTCGTCCTCGCCTCCACTAGCTCTCTAACTCACCAGGTACTCGATGAGCTCTCCAGAACCTTTTTTCTTTTTTGGGCTAACGACACAAATGGTTCATGAACTTTGATTCAATGTGCAAAGTGGTCCATGAACTTTTGATTTGACCAATATAGTCCCTGAACTTTTGGAACATGTTCAACTTAGTCCCTGAATTATAGAAAGAAATTTAATGTAGTCTTTCCATTAATTCAAGTTCGAGGACGACTTTGAACATTTTCATATAGTTCAGGGACTAAGTTGAACATGTTCCAAAAGTTCGGAGACCACATTGAACAAATTAAATGTTCACGGACCACATTGCATATTGGGCTAAAGTTCATGGACTATATTGATCAAATTAAAAGTTCATGAATCGCATTGCACATTTGGCTAAAGTTAAGGACCATTTTTTTCTTTTCTTTCTTTCTTTTTTTCGGTCGAAACTCTCTATGAACGCCAAGAAGCTAATGGCAGTTTTGGTGGGCTCACCCGGTTTAATGGAGAGAGAGAGAGAGTATGAGATGGATTTTTTTATTTTTTATTTTGGTCGGGAGACGAGATGGATTTAATGGAGAGAGAAAGTGGGATCCAGGAGGCCACGTGTCGTCCAATGAATGAATCGGGTCCGTGGTGTGACGTGATATAATAACGTTTTCCCATATAAAGGCCTTGATTGAGATTCGTATAGCCTGATATGGTATTAGTAATGCGATGTCGTTCAATTGGATTAGACGTCAAAAAGCGAAATGAATCTACATTTACCAAAAATTTTCAATTGCCTTCCTTGATGACCATTTCCCAAACAAAGCTTGTCGGTTTAAGCGTAAGCGAAAGCTCTCTTTTTTCTCTCCTTTTTCTCTCTTTTTATTGTCTTCCGAGCGCGACCCATCAACGCACTTTGATCACTCGACCCTGAAATCTCTTCTCCCAGATACCCAACAAATGGCCGACACCCAAGAACGCGAAGGACGCGATCAAGAAGAGGAAGTCGGGAAGCTGGCGGTCCGGCTGGCCAGCGCGGTGGTGCTCCCGATGGTCCTCAAGTCGGCCCTCGAGCTCAACATCATCGACTACCTCGTCTCCGCCGGAGGGTTCCTCTCGCCTGCCGAGATAGCGAGCCGGGTCGGCGCCAAGAACCCTGGGGCTCCGGTCCTGGTGGCCCGGATGATGCGCCTCTTGGCGAGCCACGGCGTGATCCAGTGGCGTGCGAGGAGGAGCGACGGCAACGGAGATGGAGATGGAGATGGTGGGGAGAGAGAGTACGGTGCGGGACCCATGTGCAGGTTCTTGGCTAAGGACGAAGAAGGTGGTGCTGTTGGTCCTCTGTTTCTGCTGCATCATGACAAGGTCTTCATGGAGAGTTGGTATGTAATTCTTGGTTTGGGCTATCATCTCAGATTATTAAAACAATTTTAAGGGAAAAAGTAGTTTCTGTGAACAATGGCCTCTGTGATTGTTGATCAGCGATTCCGATGGCGAATATCAGGTTACTTGAAATGCTGCATCTAAAAAATTGATCGCAGCACTGGACGGTGACAGTTCACACTGTATCGTCGACTGTGAATCTTGAAAAAACGCTCGATGCAGGGAAAGACTACGATATTTCTGAAGAACCAATTAAAAAGAACGTGTCTTGCCCTCTCGGAGAATATTGTCTAATTGTTCCATTGAAACACCACCAATTGAAGGGACTGCTATCTAAATTTCAAAGACTTCAGACGTCTACATAGATTTATGCACTTGTGGCCTCATCCAAGTTTGGCTCTTCCCAAAAATTATGTATTTCTACTTGTACAGATCTATGGCTGCCTCAATTTTCAGGGACTAATCTCAGGTACCACTTGAATGATGTCGTCATGGAAGGAGGGATTCCGTTCGAGAGGGCATACGGGATGACGGCGTTCGAGTATCCCGCCATTGACGATAGGTTCAACCGAGTTTTCAACCGAGCCATGTCGGGTCATACGACCTTCATAATGAAGAAAATACTCGACCTCTACATAGGGTTTGAAGGCGTCAAGGTGCTGGTGGATGTGGGGGGCGGCGTTGGGGTCACTCTGAAGATGATCACCTCCAAGCATCCCCACATCAAGGGCATCAATTTCGACTTGCCTCACGTCTTGGCCGATGCTCCGCCTTATTCAGGTAAACCAAATCCAGGACCCCAGCGCTCTGCAAGAACACTGAACTCGTTGCTTCTAATCACATCATTCAACAATCTCGCTGTGTTGACGTTTCGTGTTTTAGGTGTCGAGCATGTTGGCGGAGATATGTTTGAGAGTGTTCCTAGAGGAGATGCCATTTTCATGAAGGTAAAGACGTCAGCTTGTCTAATGGTTATCCAACTTGGGAAGTGTGAGGCCCCCTGTGTGTTTTTTTTCATCATTCTGAGAAATTCCTCTCACTGTTCCCTCAAACCATTCTAAGGAAAATAATTTGATTTTTCCTAAGTAATCTCCACAACTGTCGCTACGAGGATTTTCATGAATCTAGGAAAACAGCCACATATATCATGAGAATTACTACGAGAGAAACCTCAAGTTGAGGTAACAATAGTAAGACTCCCACGGCTTAAAAAAGTTGCACCATATTCCTTGGGATTAATTCCTACTCTTATTTCATAATTTCTTCAACATCAAAGCTCATTGTCTTTCGCAATCATGTACTTCTTTATGGCTCTATGATCTATGAACATTTAAGTGCAGTGGATACTCCACGATTGGAGTGATGAGCATTGCTCGAAACTTCTAAAGAACTGTTATGAGGCTTTGCCCGCCAATGGGAAGGTGATCATCGTCGAGTCGATTCTTCCCATGGTTCCAGAGGAAAATGTCTCTTCGAACATTGTGTTTCAGCAAGACCTGTTCATGTTGGCTCAAAATCCCGGCGGGAAAGAGAGGACGCAAAAGGAGTTTGAGACCTTGGCAGTGCAAGCGGAATTCACCGGCTGCGAAGTTAAATGCTGCGCGTACAACAGTTGGATGATGGAATTCCCCAAAACAGTGGGTCATTAGGTCTTTTGAGGTCTATTCCTAATTGTACTTCAACCCCAAATAAATGTGGAACAAATGATGGATTCTCTATTTTATTGTCCCCTTGGTGGTGTGAATCAAATGATTGCCTTCTGTACTAGTAGAAGAAATCACACGAGGCACTTTTCCTATAATATTTAAAGCAGGACTCTTCAAAAATGCCACCCCCTCCAAATCGACCAAGTATTACTTCACACTCAAATCTTCTTAGCATTGTCTCACATAATTCCATCCCATATAGACAGGTGATAACATCTAATATAAGCAGCCATCAGGGCCATGAGCAATTCCAAATCTTCCGTTGCAAAAGGGAAAATGGAATTCTTCTAATCAAGCTAAAATAGCGAGAGGCGTAAAAGAGGAGAAAAAAAAATAGAAAGCTATTTATAAAACAGAATTAGATTAAGTAAATATGTTTATCGAATATGTGTAAATGCGAACACACCCAAGACGAACTTGGAAATGCAATACTGAAACAAGCATCTATATGCAGGGGAACCATGCCCTGCTACAAGTTCTGATATAAATACCGAGAAAGAAGTAGAATATAGCAGTTCAAGCTAGCAGCTACATCCTCTTGACACTCCCAGGATTGCCTTTATTTTACCGAACATTTAGAAGAAATTTACATATGAGACTTGAGATCTTCAGAGTACAAAAGAGAGTTCCAAGTTGGGTTCCTTGGAAGAAAAGTGTCCTGCCCAAGCAAACACCCGATTGGTAGCATTTCCAAACAACTCTATATATGGTGATTGCATAATTGAATTGAGTGCAGTAAGAGTAACCAACTGTGGGTTACAGGAAAAATGAGTGATGATAGACAACAAAAGCAGGAATTGAACCAGAAAGTTGGATTGCTTCATTCCTTCAAATCACTAAGCAACACCAAAGAAAAGACAAGAACCCAGCTCCATCACTAGATCAATTTCATCGAACACGTGGTGGGCATAGTGCTCCATGACAAGGAGACACATCCAAAACAGAGAAAGAGGACAAAGGGTTTCGAGAACGGACCGAGACGTAAGAGCAAGTAGGGACGACGGACATGGAGTTGGCCTTGGCGCGTTGGAATGCAGAGACGCAGAGGTGGGAGGCCAAGCCCAGGCCTCGCTTCGAGGGAGGGACGAAGGTGTGGACGATGTCCATCACTCTGCCACCGTCTCGGAGCGCGTACTGGAGGTAGGCCTTCTTGTCCTCCGTCTCGAACCTCTGTTGGGGCTGGTTCCACACTATCTTCGGGGCCTCGCCGGTGGTGGTGGTGGTCGCCGCCATCTCTCTCTCTCTCTGGCTTCCGCTTTCTGTGCCCGGTGAGCGTGGAAGCGGTTTCACGGTGGTTAGGAAGAATCAATCACCGAACCGAAGGTGACTCGGTCAGTCTTTAGGAACGTTGACGTTGACAACTTGACATAACATGGGCGCTGTAAATTGCAATATAAATTCTTTTTCCTTTTTCACATTATATTTTATATTTTTAATTTTGGATTTGAATTTCTTCGCTGAGAAATTGAAAAAAAATAATAAGGTACACACATATTAACACATATATGTGCGCGCAATCCGTATGCGAGAATATGGTAAAATAAAACAAGTAAAATTACCGAAAGAAAATAATTTCATCGATTCGACCAAAAAAAACAATGAAACCCTAAAACTTTCAACCAAAAAACAAAGGTAATTGAATCATATAACTGTTAAATTTGTGCAATTAAGTTATGTTAACAAAGTCTAATGTGACTTACAAAAAATGTTCGCGATTATTATTTTTATTACCTTCTCTTGCAACGGGACCGTTAGGTCAATGAAGAGCCCAAAATGACCAAAACATGATGTTTTACTCCTATTAAGTAAAACCCAAAAAATTGCAAAACACGCTTTCACAAAGAAGAGATAAGAGGGAGCGCCGGAGGGGGAATTAAGGATTAACGATCGACGAGGGTCGGCAACCTTGCCGGGTCACGGTGGGGCCGTTAGCCCTTTGCTACGATGGTTGCGACCCCTCATTGGCGAAGTAGGAGGCAACGTGATCCAATTCCTATGGGCACACTTATTTTCTTAATCTGTAAATATTTTTTCCTTTTTCTTACAACTATTTTTTTTTCTTTTTTGTTTTATCTTAGTTTCTTTTTATCTTTTCACTTTTTTCATGTAAATAATTTTCCCTTTTTCTTACAACTATCTTTTTTTTTGTAGTTTCTTTTTATCTTTTTTCAGTTACGTCAAATGTATTAAAAAAAAAAACCCAAAAGGCCACACCAACGGTTTATGTTAGCCAAATGGGACAGGGAAATAATTAGACTAATATGACAAGTTTGAAGACGTGATGGTATCTTTTGAAAATTTTGTATCGTGTTTCTTAATGATCAAAGATTAAGGATTGTTTAGATCTCTCGAAATGATAACTTTTCCATCTTATTTTTGCTACTCTTTGTGTCTCATTAGATTTTGAATTGGAGACCATTAGATCGCAAGGGATTTTGAATTGACAATATCGAACGAAATTCGACCACGCTAACTTTAACAAGACATTACCGTCTTATATATACTATTAATTATAAAGTAAAGAGAATAAGCATATAAATAATTCTCTTTCCTATCCTCAATTACTCGTTTGTAAACGTCATATCCATATATAAATGCGTCAATTAATAACTTTTATTTATCTCCCCTAGATTTCAGTTCTTAAAATTCGAATCTTATCTTATCTTATTTTAACATTTCCGTCGATGTTTTAAAACTGAAAACATCGTGATTCTGGAACAAGCCTAAACAGTAAGAGCACCCCCACAAGGAGGCAGGATCCAGAACCCTCCGGCGAGTCCATCTTCTTCTCCAACCGCTTGGGTTTTACATCTTCTCCTCCTCCTCCATTGATAAAGCCGCAATTCAGGCCTCGCGCAATCTCCAAAACCTCCCATAAACCCCGCAGAAGGGAAATCCCAGAAAGAATTTTCTCCTTTTCTTGGGGAAAAAGGATGTTCTTCTTCTTCGTGGGAGGGCTGGAGCAGCAGGCGAGGCAGGTGCTGAAAGCGGGTGCGGGGCGGTGCATAGCGTGCGGGTCGAGGGCCGATCTCGTCGACTACGACAAGGTGTTGAAGCTCTTCTTCGTCCCCGTCTGGCGTTGGCCGGGCAAGGCCCCCCTCATGCACTGCAGCAGCTGTAACCTCTTCTTCCCTCCCTCCGCGTCCCTCCCTCCCCCGCCGCCGAGGATGAAGGCGGAGCCCCACGGCGTGCGGTGCGGTTCGTGCGGTCGCCCCGTCGAGCCCGAGTTCAGCTTCTGCCCCTTCTGTGGTGCGGCTCTGTGATCGTTTTACTTCCTTTTGGGCAAGATTCCGGGTTTTCTCTGCCCAGATTGTACGGGTGAATAGAACATGCAGTTAGCAATTCTAATCTTATGTGTAATCCAATATCTTCGCGAAACCTTGTGCCGGAGGCACGTTTCGTTGCGTTTCGTTTCATTCCTTTTCTTTTCTTGTTTCTTTTTTAGGTTAACATTTCATCACAGGTCTCTTAGTTTACATATTTTAGTGGACAAGAATATTTCGTTCGAGTAATTTAGTCATCCACGCCTCATTTCATTCGTTTCAAAGGATATACCCATCTTGGGTAGCAGCAGCACCGAAGGTAGGTAGCTCGGCTAGGCTAGGCTGGGGTCAAATGCTTGATGTGCCATGAAATATGATGCTAATATCTGTCTCATGGACGGATGATGCGCATCATCCGGCCAAACAAGAATCAAATTCAAGGACTCTACTCTGATTGGACAAACCGGCGTATCATACAAGTGGAATTTTGTGTTTACGGGGAAGAGAGACCGAATGCCAAATGCCTAGCAACTCAGAAGCAAATCTTGAACACTTCTGAAGAATCGAAAAGGAGAAGAATGATAAACGTTCTTCTTCACACTGTACACGGGAAAAAAAAAATAAAGTAAAAAATTGAGTGCACAGCATTACCCGGGGGCTGTTCCCGTAGGAATCCATTCCGTTTGCCTCAGTCCAATTCACAGTTCCCGCAAGGTACATCCGACTGTCCTTTAGAAAGAGCCGAGGAGGAAGAATCAAACTGAATGGTATCAGCCAGAAGGCTTTCATTTGAGCTAATAAGCTGTTGCACGAGGAGTCGGCAATTGAATGCGCTGCGTGGGTCATCAAGACATGATGGAACTCCGCCGAGCATAAGATGTAGATTACACCGATTTGCTGAATGGTAATTGCTTGGCCCCTCGGTCTACCGCATCTCTCCATAGTCTGTACCTCACTCCCAGCTTATCATAGGATACGGGCCAATTCCATACATTCGCGCCATTGATCATTCGCTCTTGCTGGCCGACCACTAGCCGCAAATCCTCATTCAAGACCTGTGTGATACTCTCATCTATAAGTATAATATCAGAATGTGATCATTAAGCGACGGTCATAGCAGCTCTTTTGGTGTAATAAGGGCTATAGAATCCTGGAAAAAGAAGACTTGCTGAGATATATTGGAGTTTCAGGAACCCAGCAACGAAATTTTGATTATTTTCTTTTTCAAAAGAAAAACCAGAAGACGTTCGGTCCTCGATATAGCTTGGTGAGTTTAAGTTCCATGGTGAACTGCAACTTCCAGTTGTAGGGCCCTGCTATTTATAAGATACAGCTCTGGGTTCAGAAGTTGAACCTAGATGACTCCTAGGCTCAGTTTCGGGAAAGAAGGCAAATGAGAGGAATGGGTATAAAAAATTAGAGAGCTTTTTTAAGTTTTTGTGAGATGAATTTGAAGGGAAAATGTGGCCAGCTTTTGCTCCCCACCCCCAACAACTCCTTGGTTCCCAACGTAGAGTTAATGAATTGGCTTCAGCTACCACTGGAAATCAGTATCAAATACATGGCTTGACATATATCACTGAAGTTCCGTCTCAACCTAAACATAACGATCTATTGTCAAGAAAAACCTACGCAGAGTGATCCCCTACCCCACTGTGACCGAATGGCGTACTGCGCCACAGGACTTAGTCCGATAATATAAAATCTGGGTACCTCTCAGGTTTCGCTCAGGATGCCCTAGGAAATAACTTGTTGAGCAAAAGCGAAAAATGTCCGTAATATCCACCCATAAGAAAAGAATAGAACAGGCTAAGAAGATCTTTACCTGTTCCGCAAAGTGCCTCCATAGGTATTGCATAAAGGGAACTTGCTTCAGCAGGGGAGCAAAATCCAGTGACATTCTGTACAATAGCCTCGTCTTCTTCGTTGTTGAAGGTAAACATACATGAAGCTGGTGGAGATGTGTTGCACACTGCTGGGTACTCTGCCCTTCCAGTTTTCCAGGCTTTGATATCCCAATGGTTGACAAAACAATACAAGGTGGTTGAAATTCCATGTCAATTGGATAAGGATCCCAGTAACCTTGGAGGCGGGATGCAGGCGTGAGAAATTTCACCAAGCTGACAATTTTTGCACCAAAACCGGTAAGTGAACCAGAGAAGAAACACATATGCAAGAACAGGGATACTGATGCATCGTAAACATGCCATTCTCTTTCATTACCTGATTTCTCCTTTTTTTCCCAATTTATCAGCCTCTTTTTGACCCACTACTCGTGTTTCAAAATAAAATACCACATTTCCTCTCACTTCTGTTTATGTACAGGAAGCATTTTTCATCTTTTACAACAAGAAGAACTGTAAAGCTTTTCATAATATCAAATAATAAAAAGGCATCCATGCTTCAGTTGACTAATCTCCCAATGGCAGATAGCTTTGCAGAAACAAACCTGGGAACACTCCATCCCTTTGCAAAGGTGGAAGTGTGAGTAAACGGAGCATGTGCAAGATCCAAAAGGTTGTCCAGAAGCAGCCCATGTTCCACAGGAAGTTCCATTACTATCTGAGGCATCGGGTACACAAAATATGCAAAGATCAGTTTTCTGCAAGAAATTCCAGATGTCTACAGTATGCTTCCTGAAACACATTGATAAAGAGATAATATATACCTCAGCATGGACCACGAATCCAGAAGGAGGCAACAACGAAGGAAGAATTGCGTCCGGAGCATCATCACCAGGCCAAATCCAGATCATGCCTTCTTGCTCAAAACAAGGTAAAGACCGAATTCTAACATCAACCATTCGTGTTGATGGCATTTTCTCGCATTTCCCATCAGTTGAATACTCCCATCCTGTTGCCATCCATGAAGTATGTGAAAATTTAGACACTTATTCATCTAGACGCAAGAAAAATGCGATCCCTTTGAGTACAATTTTGATCGAGTGATGCTTATCCCACTAACCATGGTATGGACATTGGATACGACCCTCATTAACTGAACCGAGGTGAAGAGGGCATGCTCTATGTGCGCAAGTATTCTGGACACATCCAGGTTTTCCATCCTTGCCACGGAAAAGAACCCAAGGTTCCTCGAAGCAATCGATTGGCATCTGCAACAGAGCATTTAATCCAAATACTGAGCTGAGGTTCTTGGCAAAACTGTTATCGAAAAGCAAATCTCAAGCATAACTGGTCCTGGTGCTCTTTCGTGTTTTCTGAACTTACAAATTCATGAAAGCTTGGTGCGGCATGCTCTTACTAGGTCGAGCAGATTATATGATGAGCATGTAAAATGGAAAGAAGATGAATATTTCGGAAGAGTAATTTACCATAGTGTCATCCTTTAGGTCAGTTGAGAAAGCAACAGGGTACCAGAAGTTCTTCAGGCGCGGATGGTAAGGTTGAACTGGACCTGACACCTTTAAACTTTTCCGAGGCACTTTCCTTCTCACTGGATCAAGAGATTGAGCAGACGTACTAGGGGGAGAAGCTGTTTCAGGGGTCTCAGTTGTGTTTCTGTCTTGCAATAATCGGTCGTTAACCAACGTTTCCATGTACGCTAGCTTATCCAAGGCAGTGGAAACCCTTGCTTCAGAGATATGAACCTGTCAAGGTATGCGTGTTTTAGACTCAAATAAGTCATTCTACGCTGTCTTGTTTCTCCAGAAATGAGCCAACAATGGAGCATGACTATGGAGTACTGCAATGTCGCAATAGTCGTCAAATGTATGGTATTCACCTGTCTGTGAGCTTGTTCTAACTCTTCTTGCAACCCCGCCAGGTCCTTCTTTAGGGTACCAATGGATTTGTATTCACGAGCTAGAGGATTCAGAACTTCCACGACCTACAATTGTTCTCTGAAAGTGAGAACTTCAAATAAACCAACTCCAACATGACACAGGATGATGTTTAGTGACAACAACCAATCCTTCCAAGCACGTAAAGTACGAGGGAACAAGACTTAAAGATGGAAGAAAATTAGCAAAATATCCACGACCCTTCAGCAAGGAACAAAGAAAAAGATGAAGATTAATTCAGAGATTCCAACAAATATATTAGACAAGATTGACGCAAACCTTTTCATGGAGGAGCATAATCGTGAGTAGATCTTGTCTA
Source organism: Lenwebbia sp. NSW1173648 (assembly GCA_029784005.1). NCBI lineage: Eukaryota > Viridiplantae > Streptophyta > Magnoliopsida > Myrtales > Myrtaceae > Lenwebbia > Lenwebbia sp. NSW1173648. The sequence continues at coordinate 21,735,893 of JARCGZ010000009.1, read as the reverse complement.
GCTCTCCAATCCAAATATTGTATGTCATATCTAGCAACTTCAAGAGCTTGATTTGCATCCAAAAACTTCCCCTTCAATTGTGGGGCTTTAGACCGTGGATCCTCCACATCAAAGAGAGGACCCCACACACTCTTCTTGTCCACCAGTTCCCCTTCCTCTCCAAATACAGCAACAACCCTAAATCCCCCCCTGACCCCCGGCAGTCCAGCAACCTTCAAGTAAGCAAGTCTATCAGATAGTTTACTTAGATTGCGCACCGTAATCCTGATGAATCTTATTATAAGAAATGACAAATGCATGTTCCCGACCCTCGAATCAGTGCTGGAGTTGCCAAAACCCACTGAACAGATTGCCACCAAACCATATGTCCTTACATAGGATGAAGCCTGATGGCATGCATTGCATAGGACGTTGCAAGATATCACCAACCAAACAGAATGTTATACTTGATCGAAGTGTTACTAGGCTCAATTCAGTGAACAAGTTGCCCCTACAAAATGAGAATACTAACAACTACTCGTGATGAAGCTAGATGACACTTTCAGGCTACAGTAAAACGATCAGAACATCTAATCCTCACTAAAACAGCAACACAACAAAGGCACTGAAAAACTTTCCCAAAGAACGCTGATCAGCCAGCGAAATGAGAAGCGCCGCGCGATCAAGCACTAAGTGAGGACGATAATCTCCGTAATTTTACCCGCTTAGCCTCACCAGTTCAATGCTCAACATGCCTAAACTTCTGCTACGGACTAAACAAATCTGGGACTCCATTTCCAAGCACAGAGAAACGGCCGGACGGAGTTCCCGATGAAAGGAAAGCGCTCATCACCTTTCTAACGTTGAGCTTAGATGATTTGCAGAGAGAGATCGGCAGTGACAGAGCAGCAGCAGTGGCGACGGCGTTCATGGCGTCCGAACCGTTCAGAGAGAGAGAGAAGAAAAGGGGGAAAAAAGAAAGAGAGAGAGAAATCAAAGGACAAATTAGAGAGGGAGATTTATTTCTGGGAAACTTTTGTTGATAAGAGGAGGTGGGAGTTTCGCGCGATCTCGGCTGGCCTCCCGTCAGGTGCCACGTGGATAAGCGCGCAGTCCGCGGGCGCTCACGTGGCACGCCCGTTCTCCACATGCTTCGACGGGACTTTTCTGAGGTCTGAGCTGAGTCTTCCTTCGAGTGGGCCCCTTTATGTCTCGAAAGTTGCCAGCTCGGACAGCGAAGATCTCTTCCTCTTATCTCGAATTTGGACCGTCGCTGCAATTCTTGCGAAATGCGGTTTACACACCATGGGCTTTCTTGGATCCTCGATGATGGTCGAAGAGCAGCAGCGTGCATGGCAATAATTTTATTTCTCTAATTCTATTTTTCGGAACAAAAAAAATAAGAATCATGTTTGGTAATATAAATGATTCCGATTTTGTTCTCGAAAACAGTTTTTGAGCAAAAATAAGAATAAAAAAAAAATTGGTTCTGAAAAAAAGAATCACTTTTGAAAATCACAAAACAGAATGAAATACCACATCTCTCACTTTTCCCTTTCAGTTCTCTCGTTACTTTTCCTTTGAGCTAAAATAGAACGATGTCCAATTTTCAAAGAAAAATATATAAGATATAAAAAAATCGAAAAAAATTGGAAAAAATTCTAAAAAATCAGAAAAATTTCAAAAAATCCCTAAAAATAGAAGAAGCTTAGATTAGGTTAGTTTGATCTCATTTTCATAAATTTGGGCCTAGATTCCCTAGATTTCATAGATTTTATTCTTTTTTAGGAAAATCATAAACACCTTTGAAATTGAACCCGAACCACATTTCTCTAAGCCCTAAACATTTCATTAGGGTTATATGATGCGATTTATCAATGCCATGATTCTTTGATTGCGCACTTGATTTCATTGATTGTGATTTACTTAGGTTTAGGTGCTTTAGACTTAGTCTAACTTTAGAAAATTTGGAAAAAGACAAAAACAACATTCATAAACACTTAGCATTGGCTTACCTCAGAGATTTAAAAATGAATTGAAAATTTGCATAAAACACGTTTAGAAAATACTCAACTTCTGTGCTAAAAGGGCGTCGGTGGAAACACCGACGTAACCAAGTCCCCGGATCCTAGATTTCTCTGGTTGCGTAGAATCAAACGATTTCTCCCCACCGTTCGATAAGGTTATCGGTCTATCTTCCTCAAAGATTGGTGGCGACTCAATTTGCATGTACACATACACATGCCATTGATCACACTAAGATCGAAATTGATATTCTCTCGTTGCAATTTGGTATAGGCTTGGGAGGGCCCGAGCTAATCTGAAATTACACACTAACCCAACATGATCTCTCATTTTTTAAGCTTAAAATGACTCGTTATGACACGGCAATTAGATGGAATAGCACGAAAATATGATATATACAATATGCAATATGTTATATAAGAGAATCAATATAAATAAATCTTTAAGTAATTCGAAATGTAGGATGAAATTTTATTTTCGGGAACAAAAAGTTTGTGCAATTACCAAACGCATTTCTATTCCAAAAACAAAAAATTTGTATAGTTACCAAACACGTTCTTATTCTTTAAAACTCATACAGGAAACAGAATAAAAAACAATCAATTCTAATCAGAATCACTTTTTCGGATCAGAATCGTTGCCATGCAAGCCTTGAAGAACGGAAATTTCTCTTTTATAAGGATTTCCACGGCTTCTTCGTTTGATATACAAGTATGGTGGACTTCATAGATACGTTTTTTTATTTTAACGTGCCGATGCCCGCACGCCTTATATTCCTAATTGACAATCATATCTTTTTCTTTCCTAACGGCGGAAAATACTTTTTATTTGCTTTACGTCTAAGGATCTCGATATCTGAATGAGGCCTTGAGGTTAAGTACTTACTTAGGTCTGAAATGTTGATAATGTAAAATTCTTCCTTTTCCTTTTTTTCTGGTCATTCCCAGAGAGAAATTGCTTGAAAAATCAACTTACCAGACCACAACTTTTGATACAACGTGGCCCCCCTACTATCGGCAACGAAAATGAAATCTGAACGAGAGAAGATTCAAATGAGACGGTGGAGAAAATGGAATATGTTTTACTATATCAGTCCTAAAGTTATTGTATATAATTCTAAACTTTTCAACCTTGCTAAAGCAATTTTAAAATTTTTGTAAATTTTTAATATAATATTCCGATCAATTTTTGCACGAAATTGCTGACATGACAATTCAGTCATCGTTTGTCGTCCTACGTGACAAGCTAATAATCTAACGTGAATAATATTAGTAAAACACCACGTACTTTGGAGTTTATTTTCTAGAATTGTTTTCCCCTTTTCTCTTTGAATTTACAATCTGGGTAAGGGTATGTGCCCACAACGAACCCAAGCCTCGATCTCAGCTTGGAACAAGCGTAAGCCTCGGGTCCTAGGCTTGGAAGTGCTCAACCAAGATCTAGGGCTCGCTCGACAACGGCGAGGATGAACCCCCGTGGCGCGAGTGGAAATCGAAGGTGAGGCTGGCTTTGTGCGACTCGGGCCCTGCTTGAGGTTGCGCGGCCTCAAGCAAGGATAGCCAGGGCTAGATCTAGCCTGTCAGCGGCTGGCCACAGCTAGATTTGGCTCGCCAGCAAAGGTTTGAATTGATATTTATTAAAAAAAATTATGAAAAGTCTTTTACAAATTGTAGTTTTTTTTTTTGCAAACGGCATTTAAGTCGACATTGCTTTCCAATGTACTTTTAAATTACACTTTGCTAAACACTATTTGCATTTTGAAAAAATATTTTTACCTAAGCTCCGTTTGTTTCCCGGAAAATGCGAGGCTTTTCGGAAAATATTTTCCGAAAAGTTATTTTCCAGGAAAATGACAATGTTTTCCGGTGTTTGGCTAAATTATGAAAAAGACTCGAAAAATATTTTGTCATTTGGTGTGAAAAATCAGGTTCCTCCATGAACTCCTTTTAATATTTTTTTATTTTTCTGTTTATTCTTTTCATAATTTTTTTTTATAAAAAATAAAAAAAATTAATTATTTATTGATTTCTTTTTTCTCTTTTCTTTTGTAATTTTTAATTTTTTCTTCTGGTTTCGGCCAGGCAAGCCCTGAGCTCGCCAGATCTAGGCAAGTTCGAGCTCAAGGCTCGCCAAATCGGCCCAACATCGAGCTCGGCCGAGGAGCGTGCCGGCCTTTTGGCGAGGCTGGAGCCAGCCGAGCTCGAGCTCACCTGGATCTGGCGAGCTCGTGACTCACCGACCTCAGGCAAGCCCGAATCGCCCGGACTAGCCTCGGGCTCGCTCGCCTCAAGCTCGCCGAGCCGAGTCATGGCCAATCGTATGGCGGTCGGAGGAAGGAGGAAGGAGCGACGGCCGGAGGAAGAAGGGGGAAGAAGGAGAAAAGAAAAGAAAAACAAAAAGAAGAAAAGAAAAACTCAAAAAGAAAAAGAGAAAAATATAAAATATAAAAATTTTGAATTTAAAAAAAATGAAAACAAAGTGAAAAATTAATTATAACTAAAGGAGGTGTGAAAGATACGAGGAAAATGATTTCCACTTCTCAAAAAAGGAAAACATTTTCCTCATTTTTTGAGGGTTTTTTTCATGGATGGAAAATGTTTTTCTAGACTAACTTATTTTTCGCGAACCAAACGTCGAAAAATCTGAAAAACGTTTTCCGTGAAACAAACGGAGCCTAAAGTCCTTTGCAATTCCCTAAAGGGTTTTTCCAAAAGCCAACCAAATGCACCCTGTCTCTTGAAGATCAAATGACGTTAGCTGCTGTGGAGATGTGTTTGTTTGGTATGGTTCAACCCTAATTTCTCAGACTAATGTCAAAACATGGCCTGTTTGGTTCAGCATTTGGCCAATGGACTTTAGGAAAATGCAAATACCTTTGAGCTAAAGGGGTTTGGTAAAATGCAAGTACCGTTTGGTAAATTGTAATTGAAAAGCGCATTTGGATGCAACTTTGGAGAAAATGCTGTTTGGTAAACTTTTTATATATGGTGTCCCAATTTAAAAAAAATTAAATTTAAATTGTTTAAAATTAGGAAGAAAAAAAAAACAATCACCGCCGGCGACGACCGGCGGAGGAAGGAGGAAGGAGGAGAAAAAAGAAAATAAAAAATAAAAAATTGTAGTTGCATTTTCGAAATGCAATTTCTCAAAGTACCTCCGAAGGTATTTAGGCTAAAGGCTTTTGGAGAGCATTTGAGATGCGATTATATCTCTTCAAAATGTGTCAAAAAAGTAGCCAAACAACATTTGCATTTTCCCAAGAAACTTTAGAACCCTAAAGCTCATTTGAAATGCTGAACCAAATAGGGTCAAAGTTGTGTTAAAAGATGCTATGGACCAAACGAAGCTACTAGCATTAATCCTTTTCGGAAGCGCCATTTTCTTTGTTGTGAGATGATAACAGATGAGAAGTACAATGCCATAAGTGGCCATAATAGATGATAACATCTATCTTGCTATGGTGGTAGACACGAGAAGAAGATGTATTGAGCAATTTTGTCCACGTCATAACATTAATATGTTATATAAGATGATCGGTAATGATTGCACCGTCAAATAAATAATTTCATGCGAAAATTAACTGGAAGAACTGTATCGATCAGATCTAACATTCGACCAAAAAAAAAAACATCAGATCTAACATATGAAAAAAAAATTCAGATCTAACAAATTTAACTTGCTAATCCACTTAAGATTAGATAGCATCAAAATTTTCATATCGAACACAATAATCAACGCGGTCAAAACTCGACGTCGCGAGTTCGATCTCCTCTATCCACGGAGTGCTACCAATTCCTTGTGGGCCACCTGCCCGAGCAAAACTTACTACTTAAATGAGCTAGCAGGGAGTTCATGAAATTATTCCACATATATATGCTCAAAATAGAAGCCAAGAACTTAGATTGAGATTGAAACAATGAAGTTTAGCGTAAAAAGAAGAAGTGCCGAAGGTCCCACCGGGATTCGAACCCAGGTCGCTGGATTCAAAGTCCAGAGTGCTAACCACTACACCATGGAACCTCACTTCTGTCCGAAAAGATCATTTTTATTTTTATTTTGTTATGTAATGCGATATATTTATTAACTTATCAGCTATACCCGATGCTTGATAATTTAACAATAACTAGACGGAAATTAGCACATATTTTTTTTTTATTTAAATCTTTGCAAGTAATCCTAGTTCGCAAGGGGTACGAAGGAGATGTACTTGCTTTACCTTTACATACATCGTCTAAATTGGCTTGCTCTTTGCGCCGAAACTTGTGGAGTCTATGCGAAGCTTGGAATTCCAACAAGAGAAAGCACACTCGACTTGTCATAGATATTCACTTAGCCATATTATTATCCAGTTTTTAATAAATTGGGATGTAAACGTCTAAACAGGAGATAAAGAGAAATATAGTAGAAAGAGTCATCACAAAATGAATAGGGTATCTCATGCCCATATTTACATAAGACCATTTCATTTTTAGTCTTGATAGAGGGCATCCCATAAAATTAACCTTCTCAAATTTTGGTTTAAGTTCTTCTACGCTTGAGTGATCGAAACAAAAACACAAAAATTTCCCGTACATTTGACAGATTAGAAGGAAAATGAACGATTTCCTATACGTTTGACTCAGTGACGCTATATAAATAAAAGGGATAATGACACAAATAGTCCCCCGAACTTTGACCCAATGTGGTCCCTGAACTTTAACCCAATGTGCAATGTGGTCCCTGAACTTTTAATTTGATCAATATAGTCCCTAAAATTTTGGAGCATGTTCAACTTAGTCCCTGGACTATATGAAGATGTTCAATGTGGTCCTTCCATTGATTCAAGTTCAAGGACTAAGTTGAACATGTTCCAAAAGTTCGGGGACCATATTGGTTAAATTAAAAGTTCATGGATCACATTGCATATTGGATTAAAGTTCAGGGACCATTTGTGCCGTTTTGCCTAAATAAAACTTCACACGTGGCTTGTTCGGGCCCATGTGAACACCGCGTATATAGAATTTATTTTTTTTCGTTAGAGAGAAGGACCAATCGGGGTGGTGGCGCAGTTGGCTAGCGCGTAGGTCTCATAGCTTCTGAGTTATCCTGAGGTCGAGAGTTCGAGCCTCTCTCACCCCATTCCTATTTTCTATTTTGTTTTTTTTTTTGGGTTTTGTCAAATGTTTTATGAAATCCGAGACCAAAATAATCATGTTGATTTCTGAGCCCACACACCAATGCACCTACATTCGAATAGCTGGTCCTGATCTGATGATCCTTACCGGCCATGACGGCTTATATCGTTCCACGCACGCACCAAGCGGCCCGAATATAGTTAAAAAGTGTGGTGATTTTGAAGTCTGAGGCAAGCGCGGGTCGAGTAATCATTTAGGTCTGATTTCCAACGGATCGGGCAATTGTTTTTCTTGTTACAATTCCGTGGAACTTGGGCTGGACAGCATATAGCAGGCCTGTGTTTATTGGGCCAAAGCTAGTCAGCACTTGCAACTTCACATTGCTGTGGCCCTTGCCACTGAGCGTGTTGGGCCAAAGCCCCTCATTGCGAAGAAAGACCGCATTGGGCCGGCCGCTCCACGCACCTCCCCGATGCTTAAGGCAGTGATCGTTACCGACTCGAATCACCGTCCAGTGCCGAGTCGCGGCGGCAGATCCCCGCACGGGAAACCCCTCGCCAAATCTTCTGGTTCCGGTCAAGATGGTGCGACCAACGACATTAAAAGGGCAGAAACTACCACTCCTTTTAAGGGCGTATATACAACATATAGGGAGAATTGCACGTTGAATTTAGGCTCCGTTTGTTTTGCCGAAAGTTTATGATTCGAAAAATATTTTCCTATAAATGATCGTTTATATCACTCGAATTTGTTAATCCATGGATAATGAAAACTTTCCTATAAATGATCGTTTACATCGTTTGAAATAATTAATCAATGAAAAATATTTTCATTATTGACAATGATTTATGTATACCGTGTTTCCGTTCATTCATTTCTGTAAGCGATATAAGCGATCATTTTTAGAAAAATATTTTGCTAATTATTTATTTTTCACGAAACAAACGGTAGCCTGACAACAGAGACATAACACGAGAGGGGGCATATTAGCATGTTCAAGTGGATCCATGGCGGGTCGCAATCAAAGCCTGTAGAACCCGCTACGGTGATGGGTAACACGCATGTCGTTTTGCTTTGTGTTATTTTTTTCACCTTCTGAAGTTTTTTCTTTTTTTAATGTTTCTAGGGAGTGCTTCGTGTGTGGTGGACATGGGCAGCAAGATTGTTCTATCTCCTGCTCCAACAACAGTGGAGATGTCCGAATTTTCCATGTCCCCACGACACGTGTCCTTTGTCTATTGCCCAAAAAATCCGCTCGATCGGACTAGATTGCTTGCGTCACTGAACATTCTAGAACCATTATACTTTTTTCTTTCCTCTAATTTTTTTTTTCATCAAAATAAGAAAAATCCTGGGCCGTTGTAATTAGAGGAGTAGTTTTGTGTGGATGCATTTGTTCCTCTCTTTTTTCATTTCGAAAAGAGAGTTTAACTTTCCTATTGAAGAGTGTCATGTTGCTCAGTGTTAAATTAAAGATCATGACCCAATTGAAAATGTAGTAAAATTCAAGGGTCAGCAGTAAAGTTATCACGAGCAGTCGTTGCTCGATATAATCTCTGTTGTTTAGTAAAATATCAGAGATTTATCATAATCTCTTCACACGTCATTCCATTGATGATTACATGATCGTGAACCAATTTTCTCTACATCTTATGAAAAGAAATGACTTACGATCCTAATAAAATGACACGCCTAATCGGTCTAATATCCTAAAATACTCTAACTTTAATTTTTATCCCAATCCTACTTTCCATCTCATAAAAAGCATTCAACTTTAGGTGCAGCCTCAATTCTACCCAATTTTTTTTTGTCCCATAAAAAAGCACAAACTGTAGGTGCAGTCCCAATTCTCCCTTCTTCTTTTTTTGTCTCGTAAAAAATCATCAACTTTAAGTCAAGTACAAATCTAAGCTAAATTATTTTTTTTCCTCATAAAAGGCCACCAACTTTACTTGAGTCCTAAATCTGCCTCCATTAACCCTCCGTCAAAATCGCCCTTAGTAATTTTGCGCTCGGTCTTCGATCTCTCATGCTTAGGAATATTCTATCCCTCGCAATCGGAGAGCTTATGCTCGGGATACTCGAATAGCTCGTGCTTAACATTTTTCCGTTTTTCGGTTGTCAATGAGAAATTTTGGACATAGGGTTGGAGGTAGATTTGTGACTCAAGTAAAAGTTTGAGATTTCTTATGAGACTGTAAAACCTTTATACTTGCGTCACTGAACATTCTAGAACCTTTATACTTGAGGGTTGGAGGGTTGTCAACGATCGAACTAGATTGCTTGCGTCACTGAACATTCTCGAACCTTTATACTTTTTTCTTTCCTCTAATTTTTTTTTCATCAAAATAAGAAAAATCCTGGGCCGTTGTAATTAGAGGAGTAGTTTTGTGTGGATGCATTTGTTCCTCTTTTTTTCATTTCGAAAAGAGAGTTCCGCTCACTTAGGGCGAGTTCCGCTCACTTAGGGCACGCATGGCAACACTTCTGCTTCAGAAATCAACGTTTGGCCAGAAGTTGATTTTTCTACTTCTGCTCTAGAAGTTGATTTCTGATTAGAGAAATTCGTTTGATAACGGTTGAAAATTTCTACTTCTGAAACATTATTAACACAAAATCTTCAATGAAAAATTATTGTCGGCGGCCCAAAAATTTATACTTCATTTTTAAAAATTTTAAATTTCTTTAAGAAATAATTTTTATTGTTAAAAAAATATTATTTACTTTTTAAAAAATTTATTTATTTTTTACTCCAGCGGCCGGCGGAGGTCGACGGTAGACTACGGCGGTGGGCGGCGTGGTGGTCGACGATTGTTGGCCGCGGGGGGAGGGGGGGCGGCGGCGGCGGCGGTCGGCGGCTGGTAGTGGTCGTGGCTAGCAGTGGGTGGTGGTTGGCGACAGCGGTTGGCGGAGGTCGATGGCGGTCGGCGGTGGTAGTTGGCGGAGGAGGGAGGCGGCGGTAGTCAGCGGCGGCGGGAGGCGGTGGGTGGCAGTGATCGCGGGCTGCAATGGGCGGCGACTGCGGGGATCGGCAGAGGCGGGCGTGGTTGAAAAAAGGTGATGGCATAATGAAAAGAGAGTGAAGCGAGAAGTACTTCTTGAGTTGAGAAGCAAATTTTTTTTATCTTCTCAAATTGGGGGAAAAACAATTCACTTCAGAAGTAGAAATTTATTTCAAAAGTAAAAAATTTTACCAAAAGGATTTCTGCTTCAGAAGTTACATTACCATTTCTGCTCCAAAAGCACTTCTCGAGCAAAAATCCACTTCCAAAAGTGTTACCATGCGCACCCCTAACTTTCCTATTGAAGAGTGTCATGTTGCTCGGTGTTTAAATTAAGGGTTAATACCACGAAAAACCCCAAAACTGATACACCTATGACAAATTTACCATAAATTATTTTTTTTACCACGAAAAATCCTAAACCTGTACACCTGTGACAAATTTATCACAAACTAATTTTTTGACCACCATAAACCCTAAACAAGTACACATGTCACAAATTTACCCTAAACAATTTTTTTGACCACGAAAAATTCTAAAATGGTACACCTGGGTTAATATCACGAAAACCCCCAAACTGATACATCTATGACAAACAGAGGGTAAAAATCGCAAGCTAATACACCCGTCAACTGTCACGTGTCATCCAACTCAGCAAGTTGACGGTTAGATTTAATGAAAATTAAAAGAGGATAAATTTGTCACAGGTGTATCAGTTTGGAGTAAATTTGTCACAAGTGTACCAGTTTATGGCTTTTCGTGGTCAAAAAAATAGTTTGTGATAAATTTGTCACTTGTGTACCAGTTTGGAGTTTTCCGTGATATTAACCCTTAAATTAAAGGTCATGACCCAATTGAAAATGTACAAAAATTCAAGGGTTAGCAGTAGAGTTATTGCGAGCAGTCATTGCTCGATATAATCTCTATTGTTTGGTAAAATATCAGAGATTTATCATAATCTCTTCGCACGTCATTCCATTGATGATTACATGATGGTGAGCCAATTTTCTCTCCATCTTATGAAAAGAAATGACTTACGATCCTAATAAATGAAACGCCTAATCAGTTTAATACCCTCAAATACTCTAACTTTAATTCTTAACCCAATCCTACATTTTGTCTCATAAAAAGCATTCAACTTTAGGTGCAGTCCCAATTCTCCCCTTTTTTTTTGTCTCATAAAAAATCATCAACTTTAAGTTAAGTACAAATCTAAGATAAACTTTTTTTGTCTCATAAAAGACCACCAACTTTACTTGAGTCCTAAATCTGCCTCCATTAACCCTTCGTCAAAACCGCACTTAGTAATTTTGCGCTTGGTCTTCGATCTCTCATGCTTAGGAATATTCTATCCCTCACAGTCGGAGAGCTCACGCTCGGGATACTCGAATAGCTCATGCTTGGCATTTTTCCGTTTCTCGGTTGTCAATGAGAAATTTTGGATGGAGGGTTGGAGGTAGATTTGTGACTCAAGTAAAAGTTTGAGGTTTCTTATGAGACTATAAAAATTTTAGGGTAAAATTGGGACAAGACCTAAAGTTAAGGATTTTTTCATAGGACAAAAAGATGGTGAAAATTGCTAAAAATATTCTAAACCTATTGCAATTGTGTCAATTTAGTTCTAAACCTTTTTTTTTTTGTCAATTGAGTTCTAAACCTTTTGCATTTGTGCTATTTCAGTCAATTTGGCCAATTGACACTGACGTGGATAATTTTTAATAATTTTTTTTATTTTTTTATTTTCTTTTTCCTTTATTTTGTTTTCTTTCTCTGTCTCTTTTATTTCTTTCCCCCTGTGACTAGCGAGGGTTGCCGAAGCTCGCTGGCCACTGGGCGAGGGCAACCTTGCCTGCAGCTACGCCTCTTGATGGTCTAGGTTCGCGAGGCCAATTCACCCAGATCTGGGCAAGGTTAGCCTCCCATGGCCTCATCGGCCACGAGCAAAGGCGGCCTCGCCCGTGGCTAGTGAGGCCATGGCAACCTTCGCCTGCGACCGGTGAGGCCGCCCTCGCCCATGGCCGCAATGGCCTCGTCCAGCCTAAACGAGGCCAGTCGAGGGCCGCGAAGCCCTTTCCAAGTGGCCAGCAAGTTCTGGTCACAGCTCGTCGGCCACGTCAGCGTCGACCGACCAAATAGACTGAATGGACATAAATGCAAAAGGTTTAGGACTGAAATTGGCAAAAAAAATAAATTAGGACTAAATTGGAACAACTGCGATAGATTTATGACTTTTTTGATAATTTTTCCTAAAAAATGGTTTATGGTAGAATTAGGACAAGATCTAAACCTGAGTATTTTTTATGGGACAGAGAAAATTTAAAGTAAAATTGAGATTAGATCTAAAGTTAGAGGTTTTATACGAGACAAATGGTAGAATTGAGACAAGGGCGCAGTTTGAGAATTCTTAGGGTAGTAGGTTCACGTGATCAAAGTAACTTTTTGATACACGTAATTACAATGTGTCCATCGTCATTAGAACTGCTAATTAGGAGTCAGAGAGTGGCCCTGGTTGAGTCACGTCGCGCTCTTTTCCAACAACACAAGTTCTAAACTTGCTTTGAAGCCATGGGGTTTCAGCTTCAGAGCAAGAAGAAGCAACCTCCCACCGCCACGTTCAGTGGACTACAGTCAACACCCAAGTAGCAGCAACTGTAGCAGCAAAACTGGTGTCCAAGGTTTTTTTACGGGCACGTTCATTTTTTGTCGCGAAAATGCCTTGGAACCTCAAAAAATGATCTCCACAAACGAAAAGTACAGCAGAGGAGACGTGGTCACTCTCTTCGCCCTTCGCTAGATCGCACAGCCATATCCTCAAATCTCTTCATGCAAACTCCAGCCACCCACCTCCTCATATTAAACGAACCGCCCCCATTTCGCAGCACATTCCGAAAGATCAATAAACAAAGAGAGAGTGTCTGTGCGAGCGAGAAGCTGCAGAAGAGAGAGAATGGCTCAAACCATGATGCTCATGCCAAGCGTCTCGGGACACTCGGTGGACTTGAAGAGACCCGATCGTTTGCTTCAGTTCCAGATCCAGAGACTGAGGCCTAGCTCGTCTTCCTTCTCTCGGAATCTCCTGTTTAGCCCGCTTCCTTCGCCTGCAGCTTCTCATCGCTCCTCTGCAGTTTTCGCTCTTTTCAAGTCCAAGACCAAGGCCCCTTCCAAGAAGGTGCTCCCCCTCTCGCTCTCTTCCTTCTCTCTTTTGCTCGTCTGTGTTTGAATTTGTTTTTGGAGAAACGGGGTGGTTGAATCTTGAACGTGAGTTCTGTTCTGGGCTGGTGGTGTTCCTGTGTGGTTTGACAGGTGGAGAAGCCTAAGCCGAAGGTGGAAGACGGCATTTTCGGGACGTCTGGTGGGATTGGTTTCACAAAAGAGAATGAGCTCTTCGTGGGCCGTGTTGCTATGATTGGCTTTGCTGTGAGTTCCTCCTTTTTTTGTCTTCTGCTCTTGCTCAAAGTGATTCAGACATTAATCAGTGTAACTTCATCGTTTTAGAGCAATGCAAACACTAATTTGTACTATGTAAACATGTGTTTTATATGTATGAAGTTTTATCTTTTCGGCGCATGAAAATTAGACACGCTCTATTAGTTGAAAACCGCTCGACAAAAGTTCGTGACATCATTCCGTAGATGCGCATATTGGAAATGTTTTTCGACACATTTAGCATATCCCATGGTGCTATCCGATGTTGGACCACCAAGATCCTAATAAAAACTTTGGCCTTACAGGATTAGAAAGTTAAAAGATCGAGTAAATGAGTATATCTTGCCGGGCATACGCGCGCGCGCGCACATATAGAACTTTCACATTTTGTAATACATCATATGAAATCTTGGAAAACTATGTTCAGGCATCCTTGCTGGGTGAGGCAGTTACAGGGAAAGGAATTCTTGCACAGTTAAACTTAGAGACTGGTATCCCCATTTATGAGGCTGAGCCTCTCCTCCTCTTCTTCATCCTCTTCACATTGCTTGGTGCCATTGGAGCTCTTGGAGACCGTGGACAGTTCGTTGATGACCCCGCGACCGGGATCGACGGGGCCGTGATCCCTCCTGGCAAAGGTCTCCTCTCGGCACTCGGTCTTAAGGAAGGAGGTATGTAGCAGCACCTTACTGTTTTATTTGTTTTTTTAACAGTTTGGCATATGCAGATGATTTGGAACGAAAATTGTACATATTCCGGCACGTTTCGAGAATGCACGGATCCCATGGACACAAAAGTGTGTTTAGCTCCTGAAAAACTTTGCCCTCGTCTTGTGTGCAAGGTCCATTGTTCGGGTTCACGAAATCGAACGAGCTCTTCGTCGGAAGATTGGCACAGCTCGGGTTCGTCTTCTCTTTGATCGGAGAAATCATCACTGGAAAGGGAGCTCTAGCTCAGCTAAACATCGAGACCGGAGTGCCCATCAGTGAAATCGAGCCCCTCGTGCTGTTCAACGTCCTCTTCTTCTTCATCGCCGCGCTGAACCCTGGAACGGGCAAATTCGTGACCGACAAGGATTTAGAAGATTAAGACTAAAACCTTTGTGCGGAGAGTGCGGTTGTCATTCGAAATTTGTAAGTCTTGATAATACTGTTCACTGAAGCAGTTGTTTACAGCATCTCTCAAGAGCCGATGTCACGAGACTCATTTTAACTTCACCTTAGCCCTCAATCACGAATTCCAGAAAGCCATTGGAGTAAAAGCTTCAACTTTCTGGCGCGCTTCTGGTAGTTCTGGTCACAATTTGAAATGTTGTGGCATCACCTCTCCATCGCAAATTTTCGACTAAAATATTTCGCCGTCTCTCATGTTAACAACTAAAACGTCGCAGCACCAAAATTTTCAAAAACCCACAACTTTTAAGTACGAGATTTACCAAAAATCACTGGTAACAGTCAGTAACCAGATGAGCCTGAAGAGCCACTACCAACTGGGGGTGCTAGAACTAGAAGCAAGTCTGAGAAGCCACATGAAAAAATAGACTGAGTTCGCTCATATCATGAAAATTAGAAAAATTCTGCATTGACAAAAGCTCCTCCTTTGAACAAAAGAAAAACTCTTCAGGAAAAACTGAATGCTAAGTTAACCTACGAGATGACTGTCAATCAATCTGTAAACGTGGATGAAAAATCCACATGAAATCTTCAAGTCAAAAGGCGGCAAAAAGGAAAAAGCAAATAACATCGACAGACTTATACATGACTCGATGCATCAGCTAGGAGCAGATCTTCCATCAGCTCCATCTTGTGCATTTTCCCGGGAAGCTGTGCCTGTGAACATCTCCATAACACTTCTCAATGCCCCCGATATATCCTCGGGCATGTTTTCACCCACATTCAGATTGATGTTCCCACCAATTCTTATCTCAGGGTCACCACTCCCTTCTCCTTGGGAATGTTGTTCTTGTCCTTGGTATGCGGTTGAACCCCAGTTTGTAAACATGCTAGACAAGTTCGCAGGAATGGCATGAGGATCAAGCGGAAAAGAACCAAATGGAGGTGGAGCGGCCCGGCTTTCTGATCCACTCGAAGATTGGCTGCTAGATTCATTCCCAGCCATATTCATGAATATGTTAGCAAAATTTGCGGGAATTGTGCTAGGATCGAAAGGAAAGGATGTAAAAGGCGGTGGCGTAGCACGGCTCCTTGATCCACTCGTGGATTGGCTATTAGACTCTCCTCTAGTATGGTTAGATGAACTAGTGTCCCACTGCAGCAAATCCAAATATGATTCTTAGTAGATGTAAAATAAAGCTGAAATGTCACAAAAAAGGGCTGCAAATTGACAATGAGAAAAGACATGCGAAAGTAAAGCCGTAAAAGAAACCTAGAGAAGTACACTAAGCTACTCCGAACAAGTATCCAGAAAGCACTTCGCATAAGATGAGAAGATGATTTAGGCACAAATATTAAAACCGAAACATCCAAGTAACTCGTTACACATTGTGGAAATTGACTCACTGAAGTGTTAGAAGAGAGAACTTTATGATAAGACCAGGGCATTGACAGAAGCACTTCCCTGGGCAGCAGGCAAGAAGCAATAGATCGCCAAAGTAGGTCTTAGCAAAAACCATATATTCACTCACTACATTATATCTCTACATTCCCAGGGAGCTGATACTCAACAGTGAAGCACCAATTGAGAGGTGCACTTAACTTAGACAGACCAGGATAATGGAAAATTAGAAGTTCATATTACCTGGTTACGTTCTCTCCGCTGTAATTCTTCCAATTTCTGCTCGGCAACCTATAGTCCAACAGGATATCATGAGAGAGAGAGAGAGAGAGAGAGAGAGAAAGAGAGAGAGAGAGAGAGAGAGAAGGAGGGAGGGAGGGAGGGTGGGAGAGGGAGAGCTAACCCAACCCGAATATTCTCTTTGACAAATTCATTGTTTGGATCGAGTTGCAACGCTGCATATATTATGCAACATTGATCAATAAAATATGGAAATAAAACAGATAGAACACACTCATTGACCAATAATGCCGTTCACCAGCAGAGAATTCGAGTGAGACATTAACCTCGCAGAAAATCCAAGTGTTTTTCTTCAAATGATAAGAGATTTATAAAATTAGTAGAGTATGATCCAGCAATAAAGGAAGCATATAAAACTGACATTACATAAAGCGGTCCAAGAAGTCAATATTATGTTGCACTGACATGGTCAAGGAATTGCAGCTCTTATCCAACCAGTTGTCATTTCATCTAAGGGAAAATGTACAGAACAATCACTTGAGCATCAAGGAGACACCAAGTTACATCATGCCTCTTTTGACAACGCATTAGCATATATTCAAGCTGTTCAGTGAATCCTAATTCTTAACACCTCGTGCCATTACAATACTAGACTCGGCTACAATAAACGAATATGAAATGCGAACACTGAGGTCCGATGGGTGGCAAAGGAGTATTGAGCCTACCTTTCTTAAAACCTTTATCAATGGAGTCAGCATACTTCCCCAGAGCATAATATGCTGTACCCAAACGGCTATATGCCTTTGAATAATTTGGGTCAATCTCTAAAGATTTATGACAGTCTTTGATTGCATCATCAAATTTGCCAATCTGAGTATAAGCAGCCGCCCTGTCAGGTGTTTAGATCATTCAATTAATCAAGAGTGACACGAAGTTACCGATGGTATAGCTTATATGTGTTTTTTCCAGATCACTTATCATAGTTAAATTCCATTTGTAAGAAAAATATTCAAGCCACTCCAGCCTTTTTATTTCTCACGTGAGTAGTTCTTCTAAACAAGCCACTTGAGCATTTTCTTCACCTAAGTTGAATTGTTCGCATCCTCCGTCAGTTAGCATTCAGACTCAAATTTCAATGGGAGAGATTCCAATTTCTTGCAACCAATGGTTGCAGGAAAATTCACTATCTTGACTGCATTATCTATACTACTACTATAACTCCGTGAACGAGATAACAGAAAATAAGGTGTGGGAAACTTAAATGGTAACCAGCTGGTATGCCAAACTCAACAACTGAAACATATATCATCATTATAGTAGTAGTCAAATATAAGACAAGAACAGAAGTAATCCATCCTTTCAAACAATTATATGGTCTTTTAAATGGTGGTTGTTCATGAGAGCATCCAATTCCGTGAAAAATCTTGCCCTAACACAAGCCCTGTTACCAGTGAAATTCATAACGTGATTATGTCAAAATAGCTACAGAACTATTACATGCATTCTGTCAAAAACAACTCTCCTATATTGATGAGAATATCTTGCACATTAGCATGTACACAATCCTCTAACAGTTTGCCTAAAGCAACATGTGATAGAATCATAAGGTACTACTTTTGGCGGCATATTGTGAGATACTAATTTTAAGAATTGAAAAGTAAGCAACAAGGGCATATTTTATTGTAGAAGTTACAGTATTTTCAACTTTTGTTAGTTAAGAAACAGCATAATCTTATAATTATTGCTGCACCTGTTACTGTAATAGACAGCATTATTTTCACAAAGTGCAATGGCACAAGTGTACAACTCAATTGCATCAGCGTATAGCTTTGACTGCATGGCCTTGTTCCCTGAGAAAAAAACAGTCACAGCAACAAGCTCAAAAATCACATCATTCCACAGATAACTTCTGTCAATGTTAATATTAGTTATGGATCACTACAGACAAATAAAACAGGGCAACGTATTTTTATACTCTTCAAGTGATACTTAGTCTCTCCAGCTAGCTCTTGTATCTGGATCAGAAGGATAAAATTAATATCATACCTCGTGATTTCAATGTCTCTGCCAAACTGGTTTTGTTGTATTGCTGGCATCCAGATCCTTCCATCTCCTGATAGGCAGTATGATATGTTTAATTGAGAAAAGGTCCAGATGTAGAGAAACAGACGGAATCTGGATTTAGGAGGGAACATCCAGGATAATTCGCATATCAAATGACCAAGAACAACATATTACTTAAAGTGATAATTCTAGGTTGCATGCGAGTCAGGTTGCACAATGTTTCCATAATGAAGTAAAATCAGGTTACAGCCGTGTTTTTTAAGAAATCATTTTTACCAAAGTCGATGATGACACCAATACAGATGTGTTGGTGCAACCCATTCCGTTAATCAAAGTCATACCAGATTTATCCAGACTGGATAACACGCAAGGCTGGTTAAGGGCCAATAGTGCACCAACCAAGGGTAAGCATCATCACACACTTTCCAAGGAAAAAAAATAGTATGCATATGATAAAGAATGATTATATTGATCATGCAGTTAAAATAACTGACAAAGCTCAAATTCAGGTGAACACTATTCAAGGCTACCATTAACTCCCGCCACAAGTCAGTACAACATACATTTATAGCATTGTGAAATAGGTGAGTCACTTTCTCTAGTTGGACCATGTCATCGCTCCCATCAGGGGTGTGGCTGAAAAAGTGAACTTTCTCAAGCGCAGAAAAGAATTGCCCAAAGAGCTCATCTTTAGACGATTCCGTCAAAACATGAGTTTCTCGTTCCTGAAGCCCATCCTGATCACCCAAATATGGAAAAGGAAAGTTAGACAAAACCCGAAATAGACTAATATAGTAGTGTTTCCTACGGTTACTTGGCAAATACACACATAACCTATGTGGTAGCGGCATGTCCCATTTCCTTTAAAAATTTCAATTATAAACCCCCTTCCCCAACATATTGAAATTCACAGCCAACCCTTGTTCTAGTATGTAGAGATGCATCAAGTCCAGCGTACCTTTCCTGAAATATCATAAGAGCCCTGAAAATTTTTGATATTGTAGACAGACTTGCTTAGTTCCCACCTTTTATGGCCAGGCAATACATGATAATGTCTAACAAGATTCAAGAATAGATGTTTCTGGATGCTCGAAACCCCCTACAACTTAGTAGAAAATCAGGATGACCTGGGGACCACCCAAATGTAGAATTCTGAGTCCCCAACTGACATAGAAGCACCCATAGGTAAGATACCAAAGTAAAGTTGGCTATAAAAGATATCTACCTTAAAAGAGAAACTAATTAAGATTACCCAGCAGATCTATACACCCCGGAAAATACAATAAAGGCATTTGTAAGAGAAGAAGTCAATAGGAAATTACAAGAAAAGATAAAAACAACCTGAGATGTCGATGATTTTAGTATATCCGATCCGCTAGAAGTCTGAGCAACGAACGAGCGAGAAACATTATCTGAAGTTCTTCCACTTTGAAGATATGAGTCGTTGTGCCGGTGCTCACTCGAATGAAGAGATTTGAACATTTCAACTAGCAAATCAGGTCTAATTTGGTCATCATCACTAGACGACAAATCCACCTTAAAGGCCTCTGTTAGGCATTCTCTGGCCACCTCAAGACCTTCAACATCAACTCCGGGCGTAGGTTCAACTATTCCGAAGCAAGAAAAACAACCATCAAAAGCAGAAATAAGCTGTGACAGCAATTCTATGGAATGAGAATTAGCTCGTGTGCGGATGGCGCTCAAACAATAATTCAGAAGGAGAATGGTATGAAGTGCACTCATTCTTGCTTCTTTCCCTTTTTCCTTCCCTACAGAACACCATTCAGTTAAAGAAAGAAAAGCAGCATCGGTGTTCTTAGGCCAAACAACTCGTGGAAATGCAGAGGGAAAATCAACCAATATGAGACGCTAATGGCTTGGGGAATCGAAAATGTACACTAGGACAACAACCTGAGACTAGTGATCGCGTTGTAACTCAACCAGTTCGGGTGGCTCGTTCAAGGCATAGGCCGCACCTCTACCTCTACCTCTACCATTGAAATATCTTACCCAAAAAGAAAATAAATAAATAAAAGATCTTTTTTCGTTCCCAGGACAAGTCTTGCGGATTGCACCTAAAGATCATGTACCACACTCGCACAGAAACGACCAGCAAATGTCGATCAAACGCGATTTACGAACCGTCGCAAGAAAAGTTATCGACTAAAATGAGACTGGGACATATGAAGAAGCAGCAGCAGGATGATTGAGCGCAATATCAACTCGGAGAGAGAGAGAGAGAGAGAGGACCAGAGGAGAGGAAGTCGAGGAAAGCTCTGACGATGCGGCGGGAGACGGGATCGTCGGTCTTCATTTTACCGCCCATGGTTCGGAAGCGAAAGCAGCGAACTCAGACTCGCACTCGGAGCAGACACCCTTCTTCTTCCTCTTCTTCTTCTTCGCTGTAGGAGAAGCTCGGACTGAGCAAAGGACGCAGCTCGCGCGACGCAGAAACTGCGACCTCCCTTCCTCTCTCGCGTTCTTCTTTCCCAGCGAAAGGATTCGCGCGGATTGACCAAAAGGGAAATTGCAAAAATCTCTCTCTCTCTCTCTCTCTCTCTTTTTCAAGGCAGCTGATTACAATCCCGGAAAGCACGTTCTCGCCTGAATTCCGATCCACTGATCGGATCATCAACGGGCTTCTTGTGGGCCCTTCACCTACGGACGGTACAAGCTCAACGGCTGTGATGGCAAGCGGCTCATCCCTCGATCAGCAAAAGCAGTTTACCTTCCCACGGGCGCATGATGGTCCCGTCCGCACCCGAGCAAGCCCGAAAAAATTGTTCGTGGCCTTAATATTCATATATCGTAAATTAAATTTAGTGTAATATTCCAAGAGAGTAGTAAAAATATTCAACGAAAACACTTAATTGAGTTATTAAGGAGTTAAAAAAGGATTTATCTCAGACCCATTGAAATCCCATTTTTTGTTTTTTCGGACTCTACTATTATAAGCCCAGTCCAACATCTTGTTAAAACTTTTAGTGACCCGTATTCCACTTAATCCGTTAAATACAAGTCAAAACATGGGTCCTTCAGAACATTTTGCAACCTATATCTAAGTGAGCAGACGTTATACATCTGTATCGAATTTCGGTCGTTCAGCTTCAATCTCTAACGGGGTCACATCCACCGCTGAATCATATAACTATACAAAGAGAGGCAACTGGTTCAGCCAATTGACAAGTAATTCTCCAAGATAATTAGTAACTCTTCAGTGAAAAGTTACTAGCTAGAAAATTACCAAACACGCGAAAATAGAGGCTTATGTACGAAAGTGAATCTTCCATATTGAACTGCAGTTGAACAAAGCAAAGATGTCGGCAAGCCATCTTCAAAAGTTAGGCACAATGATTGGTTCATTTATTGAACTGGATGTTCTGCCAATGAACTCTCAAAAAGGAACTCAAGAGCTGCAAATGCTTCTGATGTTCTGCTCGACTGGTAATTGTAGACCGGGTGGTTTTGCAAATAATCAAGAGAGATTCAAGACTCACTTCCTGTAATTACATCCTTCAAGCACCTTGTGAGATCTAACTTCTGGTTAGTTTGACTTTCAAATCAGATCCAGACACGTGTAGCCTTATATATAACATTTTACCTGGACATTATAAGACGCTGTACAAGCACCAAAATGTTTAATGGAACCGCGAACAGTTACCAGGATGGCACTTGCCAAACAATCATATTAACTGCTATGCCTATAGCATTAGAGGGCGAGAGCTATTTCCTTATCATCTGAGAGTTCGCATGATGCCCCAAACTTCTGCCTCTTTGAGTTCTGCTGCCTGACTTGGGCATATAAAAGTTTAAGATGCAATATCAGACATAAGTAATTGCATGATGCTGCCAATTGTCCAAAAAGTCGAAGGAATTTCCTTCCCACATGTAGAAGCTAAACTATGCACCTTTCACAGTTTAGAAAGGAGAGAATCCACAGCAACAAATAAACTACTGCAGCCACCTTTTATTTTAGGGAAAAAGCCACCAAAAACCCAAACTATGCCCACTGTGGCATTTTATCCTTAACTCTTTTTTGTGACATAAAAAATCCCAAACTATACCCATTGTGATGCCTTTGCCCTCAACTTTTTCTTGTGACATAAAAAACCCCAAACCTGTGCTCATGTGACACGTTTACCATCCGTCAAGTTTCCATCAGATGATTTTTCAGACAAAACGTCGTTTTTATTTCACTTAAGCCACGTGGGCGCCATGTCCACACCGCTTACTTTCTGGTGTCCACATAGGCAGATTTTTAACGGTGCTAACTGATGGAATCTTCACGGAGGGTAAATGTCTCACACAGGTATAAGTTTGAGATTTTTGGTGTCCCAGAAAAAAGTTTAGGGTAAATGTGTCATAATGGGTATAGTTTGGGGTTTTTGGTGGCTTTTGCCCTTTATTTTACTGCCACCTTTTAATCATCAGTTCTACTCCATCGAGAGTCTCTCCAATCTCAGGTCAAAACTTGACTGAACCACATATTTCAAGTTTCTACTCAAAACTAAAGTACCACTCCACCTGTGTTGCTGAAACTGCTGCCCTTGCCCATGATCTTGTTAAGAATAAGAGTTTCCTGGTTCTTATATTAATTATTTATTGTAAAGAAATCTGAGACCTGTAACTCACATAGTTTCTGGATTTGTATGACAATGCCTACTTGTGTAGGCATAAACTAGTTAGATGAAGAGGTACCGTCGCAAGTGTGAGGGCGCATTATGGAATGTTAACAACAGACAGACCTTTTTACATTACTGAAACTATGATGACATCTATAGCAGTCTGGCAGGAAGACTTGCCCATAATCTCTCTCTGTCCAACTAAATTAATTAATCCCTTAATAACACTGAGCAGTTAAGTATGGCTTGACAGGTTTTAAAAACCTTAATCATGGCGTTGAGGGAGAAAGAATATTAGGAATGAGCCCAAAAAAAGATATTTGAAGGGCATAAAAGGACATAAGAAAACAGTAAAAATTTGTTGAGTCAGCAAAGATCTTTCAGCTTTTCAAATGATAAAATGTCTGCATTTTCTACCTTGATAAGTTCCCCGAACAAGAGATAATACATTTAACTATACTGAAAACAGCTAGTACAGCTTATAAATCTAAAGGCACTGTGGCTAAAACTTACCCGCCCAACGCTTGATTATCTCCAGGTTCACTCTAAGCACATTATTTCATCCTCCTCACTGCCATTCAACATTTCCCGATCTACATACGGTCAGTGAATACACCACGTTACATCTCAGGAAGATAAACAGAATTGCTATAACATACATCTCAGGCAGATAAACATAATGTTCTTTTGGACTATCCTTTTTCATGCATCCAATAGTAAGCACATTTGACCATTCGAAATATGGATACCCTCCTCTGTAGTATTTAAACCAGCAATAAGTATAGTGAAAAACTCCCTGAAGTTTTGTTCCACAGATAAGACAATCTTCTTTACGAACATAACTTTTACTGTCCCCAATCAAACGAGTTTTTGAATCTAATCATTACTCATCACTGAAATAACATTTTCTAGTATCCATAAACAGCAAAAAGTTTTCACAGAAAACAAAACAGATATAATGATACAACGCTGCCAGGAGCCATGGACCTATTCTCCATGAGAACGAAAACAAGAACAGGAAATAAACAAATTTGCAATGCAATACCAACTACTTAAAGGCAAAGGGAATCAATGCCTATTGGTTACAGATTCTGCACATAATTCACCACTTACATAAAATTACTTTATGTGTAGTGGTCCTGACCTGAAAAGTTTCACCTTGTGATCATTGCTTTCAGAGGACAAACCATCCACAATGCATGAATGGGAGCTGGAACACCATTAACATTTATTACATATGAATACAAAAAAGATCTTCATCTATCCAGAGATTCTCACCATTCATCAACTATAGAGAACAATTTGATTTGCTGCAGAACTTGCACCTCTTTATTACGACGAGTTTCCTGTGTGGAACAATTGTAAGGCTTTTAGAACAGTGAAATTTGGAGACAAAAGTAAACCTACTCTAAGGTAAGGTTCGTTCAACCTTCAAGCGGGATGGATCACGAAGCTTGGCCCTGTAGGATGCATTAGAATCAGTGGTAACACTACTACCTGCCTCAGTATTCTCTTTCAAAGAAGTACCATTTCTACTTGTCTTCCCACTCTTCGCTTGTTTCTGTGTCAATATTGTAACTTTATCTACAGAATCACAAGAAGACAGAAGTTGTTCTTTGTCCATGGTTGATTCAAATTCATCATTTCCGTGCTCAACAATTGGTGGAAACTCCTTGC
Organism: Lenwebbia sp. NSW1173648; assembly: GCA_029784005.1. NCBI lineage: Eukaryota > Viridiplantae > Streptophyta > Magnoliopsida > Myrtales > Myrtaceae > Lenwebbia > Lenwebbia sp. NSW1173648. Next base: position 21,711,230 of record JARCGZ010000009.1, on the reverse strand, counting down.
GCAACAAATCAGAATCCACATCTGGAGAGGCAGCATGCTTTCGTTTCATTCCCGAACTCATCTTGCTAGCAGTATCTTTTCGAGTTACTGAGTTTCTAGTAGTCAAGGAATTGACTTGCTCATGCAACACATTCCTCAATCTTTTGGACTTCGTGTTTTCTGGTTGTTCATGATGCTCAACAAACCTTCTACCATATTTAGCAAGACTGCTAGCAACCTGAAAAGTGAACAAATCAACCAGAAAAACATTCATGTAACAATCCCTAATCCCATAAATGCTAATGCTCTCTGCAGCTATGTACCTGGGAGATGTTATTCTTGAAAAGCTCGATGATCTTCTCAACAAGTCCTTCTTCGATAGCATAGTGCGTAATACCCTTTGTATTAGCCTATACGAAATGATTAAATTCTTATGCAGCCTAAGTATGAACTTATGGAGGACCTGCTTCTGTCATTATTTCACTGGGAGACTTACGGTATAAATTGACGATGGCAGAAAAACAACCCCAGGGGAACATGATGAGGAGATACTGCCCTGGTTTAACGAACTTGTAAAGGCACTTCCAATCTCTGACAGAATGTGCAGTCTCTGCATCGGAAAAACTACATAATATGATAGAAAGTCGCAAGCATAAGTACTTGGGATGAGATTGAATCACGTACAGGAGATTTATGAGCATCAACAGCATCCTCAGCTTTTCTAATCCCTTTAAATATGCTAAACAATTGCGAGAAAGTGTCAGCAAAGAGAACCAAATCACCATTGAAATTCTCCGGGTTTACCAATGCCCGTATGAGGTGAAAAAGAGGGCTGCAAAGGAAAATTATCCAAGCCTTGTCATATTACATTTATATTATATGATTAGCAATCTATAGAGCACTAACGTTCATTCACTCTTGAATCTACCTGCAAAAGTGACAGAATATGTGTTCGTCCTGATATTTTTCAGGAGGGAAATCCTCGTCATGCGCAAGAACATGAATCAAGAATACCAATATGTAAACTGGCAAATCAGTGATTGAACATCCTCGCACAGAAGATGTCTGGTGACCACAAGCTTCCCTGGCATGGTCCTTAACAAACTCTCCCATATATTTGAAAGACTGAAGGAACAATGTCAACAGAGAGAAGTTGGCAGATGTAAAGTCAAAGCAAAAAATGTAATGGAGAATGATGGGTAAAGATAAAAACATACATCATCTTTTATATCTGTGAGGCAATCGGAAGTGGCCAACGCAAAAGCACATGCGTATCTACTTGGAATAACGCGCTCCCTTAGTAGTTTACGTGTTTTATCTATGAATATTCTCCTGACCAAGGAAGAAGGATCCTGAACAAAAGTACGCACATTTAAATATGAACAAGTGAACTGTGAGATGAGAGGAAAATCACTAAAGCAGGTAAGCCTACAGCAATGATGTTAGAGAAGGACACGATGAGTCATGTAAGAGTAGGTAGCAGCTGTGTACACGAGTTTATGCAAAAACTCACACTTGAAAATTCCTGATAACTGAAAAGAATACGAAGATAAGCTATTGATTTGTCCAATGCCCAGATATATTCTTATAGGGATAAAACAAAGAAAAATGTAGACAGATAATAGCTTTAGGGCATGTTTGGCAACGATTTTGATTCAAAAAAACAATTCTGATCATAATTGGTTTTTTCTGATTCTGTTCCTGGACGAGTTTTAGAGAATCAGAACGCGTTTAGTAACTGCACAAAATTTCTATTCCTGGAACAGAAATGCATTTGGTAACTGCACAGAATTTCTGTTCTCGGGAACAATTTCTCTTCCCAATTTGTTTTAGTTAAGTCAAATAATTACGTCTTGCCGCTATAAAATCAACCTATATAGCATCACTAATAAAATGAATACAGATCATGCATAATCCATAATTAGTCTATTTATTTCGTGGAGCATAAAGACATGCAAGATCCATAAGAAAAAACATAAGCTCAATTGGCAATTTGCACTTGAATTTTTTCCACGAATTTGCACTTAAACACTTCTATATTAAACTAAACTCATACCCGACCCGACCCGTATTACTTAAAAATTTTTATATTTAACCAAATCATGGCATATTTGTTTCTTATAATTTGTTAAGAATGCAGTACAAATATAGAGAAATTTTTTAAGTTTTTTTCAAAAAGTTATTTTTATTTTTGTTAAAAATTATTTGTTGTTTTTTCTAAAATATATATTTTTAAACAATTAATTTTTAATTAAATTATTTTATTATTATCAAAAAATTATTGGTTTTATTACTAAAAATTTGTATTTTTTTTTTTAAAATTTACTTTTTCTTCGGCGATCGGCAGCGAACAATGGCGGGCGACGGCGGACAGTTGGTCTTGTTTCTCAAAAGCGATTCTGGAACAAAGAATCAATTTTTTTGTGATTCTTGTTTCTGCTCTAAAAGTGTTCCCAGGAACAAAATCAGAAAATTTTAGGATCAAAATCATTTATGTAACTGAACAGGTTTCTCATCCTTTTTTGTTCCGGAGAACAGAATCAGAGAATTAGAATCGTTGCCAAACAGGCCCTTAACTGGCCCTTAACTGACAAAAGTTTGTCACTGAGAAGGTACTTGAAGTACATTCATTACAACCAACCTTCTTGACAATAGGGAAAGAAAAGAAAGAAAAGAAGATCCTTGACCAGCTCCCATAAATGGAAAGATGAGTCATCTTATTACATAGCTAAAGAGGTCAGTAACCACAATCTTGGGACAAACAGTGTTCCTTCCATGATAACAAAGTAACAATCAGAACTTGGTCCTAACTATATCGATGAGAATCAGTACTATTTTCCAGCAAGAACTTCCAGTAAATCATAGCATCATCAACAACATAGTAGGAACATATGTGAAAAAGGACTATAACAATGTTAAATTTAGTTCAAGTGATGTCCTCAATGCTGTAGTTATAATGTGGAAAATTCTTCGAAGCATTAAGCAAGGGGTCTAAGGCAAGTGCAGTGTACCTTTGCGGTTAAGATTGTAAAGTGAAATATTTCTGGAGATATGTGTAAATCCCATCTCTTAGAAAGCCTAAGAACAGATTTCGCTGCAGCCAGTCTTATATGAGAAGAGTCATTTCCACTGCATCTCCAACAAGCAAGGCACCAATAAGAAAAATGAGTTCTCTAGACAAGCTTTCGACAAGAAAGAAAGAAGCTTGATGAAAGCACTCATATTTGGGGGAGGGGCGTTCATTGGTAAATGTATTCTTGCTTCTCATGAATTTGGGATAAGGTTTATACTAGTTTCGCCTGTCCTTCTCAATGAACACCCCACCCCCAAAAAGAACAATCACCTAATGATCTATTCGTCTTGTATTTCTTCACCAAAATTAGCATTAAAGATACGTGTGGTCCTTGCAACTTTTTCTTTTCACCACAACAAGAATACGCAACTATGCCCTAGAATGTTCTTCTCCACTTGCTACAAAAGTCATCACTTATTTGGAAAACGAAAAGGAGCAAAAAGCTGATTAACGGAATACTATGGAGTCTTATTGAATTTCTTTCATTCAAAAGGTCCCTAATTAGACACACCAAACAATATAAGAGCTGCTTAAATAAAGGAACTCTAAGAATTGCCCCTTTGGACTGTGGGGCTCCTTGCCCATGCAAAATAACATAGAAATGGGGAATTAAGCTAATTAGGAAAATAATTGTAAATGAAAAAGAAAATTCTCCAAGTATCTCTTTTGGCGATTTAAGTGTTTAACCTCATTTGACTAATTTAAATAGAATAACATAAAACCAATTTTGAGTGCCAAGCATTAAAAAAAAAACCCACAACCAGTGTCACTGGGATACGAATTTTGTCAAAACACTGCTCACATAGAGCAGATTGGCTAGCACTTGTGGATGGAAAACCAATGACAGGATTGACTAGAAGAAGAATGCATGTGATCAACAGCACAGATCATCTATTGATAAATAATACCTGGAAAGGACAGAATCAGAAGTTTTTCCTTCTTGCAACATTTTTACCAACAAGCTCAACAAATGGTCAATATTTCTCCTCACTTGACTGCCACGATGAGGCAAAAAGCTTTTGACAAGAGCTTTCAGGCCATAAATCTGCACCAGGCAAGAGAAATGAGTGTAAGCTTAGACCATTCTGAGGAAGTGAAAATTCATAATGAGCTTATCAATAAAGCTACTTTCTAATTGCAAGAGCTTAGATCATTAAAAGCCCCAACAGAATTGCAGATAGCCTACAGACTATTTCTCATCCATCACTGCTAAGCATTAAGGCTCTATCTTCTTTCACATGAACCGGGGGCAGTGTTTCTATCAAGTTTTTGCAGAAAATCCACTTAAATTATAGTTCAGCTTTTGCAATCCTTTATAGGACCATCTCCTTGCACAATCAAAAAGTCCAGTCTTGAATAAGGATCATTTGTAATTTCTTGACCAAAGCTATAAAGGCAGTTGCAATCTCATCCTAAAGTTAACGCTCGCAACTTTTCTATTCTTGAATACAGTTTGCCAGTATTAACCTTCATTCCTTTTGCTAACAAACAAACACCCTCAAGAAAGCATATTCTCTATAGCCAAATTTTTAAGAGGATAGAGCTGTCTATCATCTGGCTACATACTCTTTTTGCTAGGTAAATGTGGGAAGGGGAAAGACAGGAACCGAATCCAAGCCCTCGTGTTTGTGTAAGAGTGGACCAACACTAGGCTGGACCCTTGTTCCTTAAGGTACTTAATTTGGAATTTTTGGGGCTGGCATTGCAGTTGGCTCTTTCATTCACAGGAAGAATTAGCACTTAAGTATCTGTATTCTGCTCATCTTACAAGCAATCATTCTAGTGATCCAGCTGAGCTGCAATCAGTTGTTTGCACAGCGGAATTGGGCAGCCATATGCAACATGAACTCTTAAATCTGCTATTGCTGCTTTTAGGATGTAGGGAATGATAGTGCTCTTCAGTTAGCAAACTCGATGTTACTGATGGTCAAGTATTGATAGAACACACAAGAAAATGTATGGCTCGAAAAGAATGTGGTGGCAACGGTAACTATGAGCCCTCCAATGTTAAGTACCAGGGTAGGGAGATTCTAGTATCCGTTAACTTCAGTCAACTATTTTATATTAGCTATTCAACATTTGCATCATCCCGACAAAAAAAAAATTTGCATCACATCTAAATAAAGGCTTCTCTGCAATGCCAAAGTCCGTTTGCTTTTCCTCAACCAAATCTCAAGTTCTTTGATAATTTCTCACTTCGAATTTTGCACTGTAATTTTGATCCCAAAAACCCCATAATAAGGAAATACCAGAAACCAAAATTTACAGAGAAAAATCATCAAATTTGCACCTTAATACAAATACGTAATTTCTCTCAACATTACCCTCAATTTGCAGGTATTGCTACATCCTGATGTTTGGTCCCCAGAAGTTGCATCATCCAGCGAATTCATCTACAAAACACAATATTAACCATTAGGCAAATTAGTTTCCAAGCAAATACAAGTGAATGGGGATTTAGCAAAAGATCAGACCCGACAGTCTAGTACATCCTAAAGCATGAGTAAGCATATATTGCAGCACGTACAAAGTACCTGAAAAGTTTTCTCTAATAGTAGTGGAGTAATCTCTCCATCTAGATCTTCAAAGGTGGCAGTTGAATGTTGTGCAAGACATCCCAAAGATTGCAAGACAGTGGGTAGATTCTTCCCACTATGCAATGAATCCACCAGTCTCTGGGGTGCGAGACGCATCAAGCAAGCATTATTAGTGATATCAATAAATGCTAATTCACCATACCATTTCTTTGCTTTAACAGCATAGCACTCTGACTGGACTAAACTAGTTGCTGGATAAAGAGAGAGAACAATGATGATAAGACAGGGAACTTATGTAATTTCATTTAGTCAGTCCAAGGACATGAGTGAAAAATTAAAAGGTCGCCTAAATCTCCCGTTGAACCTTTGCCTCATAACTTTGGTCCCAAAAGAGAACCATTGACTCGAGTTTATATCCAAACACCGCCATGCACAACCACGTCCGTTTTAAGATGATAAATTTACCTTGGTTAGTTCTGAAAAGACATATTGCTCCGAACTGCCCATGACAGCAGCAATTGCGGAAACAGCAACTTTGGATTGAGCACGAGTACCCTCAAGGCACATCCGCTCCAAGGTTGGGTAAATATCACTGCAAAGTGAAGAAAATTTTTAGTACTCTCGTTAAAAGCCCAAACCACATATTAAAACTATCCTCTCACAAGTTTAGTAGAACAAAGTCTAAAGTGGAAGTTCAGCAAAAACAAGTGGTATCTCACAGCACTTACTGAAACCCAATCTATTCATAAAAACTAAAACAAAACAAAAAAAAGAATGCATTTCCGACATGGAAAAGGAAATATTAAGAGATACAGAGTGAATAATTTGCACTCCTACAAATTTAAAAGCAACAAGCAACCTCTAATAGATATTGAACCAGTCACTGCATGAACTGATGAAAGAATCTCTAACCAGATGTTATTGTCCTTTTAAGCAAAAGACTCGTGGGAAAAAGCATATGGGCATTCTGTAAAATTTCCATAGGGTGTATATAATATGAGAAAGGAATAAAAGGATGCCACGAATATTAGTTAAACCATAAAAGATTCTGTCCACCATGTGAATTCACAGAGTTCAAAAACTACCTGAGTTTGACAAAAATGTGGCTGCCTGCTTTAGCTAAGGTTTCGGTCAGTTGATCGCGATAAGGCTCATTCCTCTCTAATAAGTAACAGAGCTTCACTTCTGAACCTTTGAGGAGGGAGGGCCAGTAACGAACAATAGCCTGACCAATTTTAATAAAAGACTAAACATCGTAAGGATTCAACTTAATATATGGGCTTCAGTGCAGAGTATCTTCTAATCCATCCACAAACTCAATGAATCGCATCAAGAAAAAGAGACTTTCTAATTAACTGCATTTGCATCAAGGATGCACTTAGAGCTCATATTTGGACTACTAGAGAATAGAAGGAAAATATTTCTTCGATGCGATTATTTCCACGAACTCATCTTGAGATTTTCAGTACGAGAGAAGGAGCATGCACTAATCACGATGTAACCCCAAGACAACAAGCTTGCAGCTCCAGGGTAAACTTTCTGCTGCTTGCATTGATTATTCTAACAAGCAGTTGAATTAAGCTCAAGCTAATCCCTCTTAACTTGATCCCATTATATGATACTGTGGGTTTTAAGACATTTTATCCAGTTAAAAGACTAGATTTCTACTACATCTTGACTATAATGCACGAATAAAACCAGATGAAGGACAAAAGGGCATGCAAGAGATTTTCTCTCAATCCTATTGCTCCAACAAAGGTAGAAAATGTCAACCCCCCCCCCCCCCCCCACACACACAGTCCACAAACAGAAAATCCCTGAAGAATTAGATTTCCTTGACAGCGGAGGTCTATCATCTGTTCCTCCTCTGCCAATTGGAAGATTCAATTTTTAAACTATTCAAAGACTTCTTTTTGTAACTATTATTTCTTCTGAGTCTTTGATTGCACTGTAAACCCTTCAGATTGACAATCTATCGTCTGTTCCTCATTTACAAGAGTTTTGGGATAGTAGTTGAATCTCACATTATCAAAGGGTACCTATTGCTTTGCCATGCTCCCAAAAACGAATAGCACCACATTCTTACCATAAGTAGTTTGATTGAAGAAACCTCCAAGTGTCTGCCTCCAAATTTCCCACTGGAAAGATAATCCAGTATATTGTGCACATGTTCTGAGCTGAATATGTTGAAGGTGCACTTGGCACTTAGCAAACGCAAAAAATCGACATGTGGATGTCTATCCCTGATCCTTTTCACGAAATTTTCCTGAAAGAAAGTGAGCAGATAAGAACAGCAATACAGAGTGTTTCCATTAACTGAAATATAAGGCAGAACACTGTACCAGAAATTTTTACTAGATTCAAACCTAAATAAGCTTGCTTTAGTATCTAACACTGTTGGTTTGCTGCTGCCAAAAATCCCTACTTACGATCACAATGGTCCTTGGATAAGTTATATCATTTAGTCTAGTTCTAGGTCATTATCTACATTGGATGATGTTAAGGAGTGTTGCGAGGTAGCTTTGGCTTTTTGAGAAGTGTTTTGGCTCTTTTCATGTGTTTGGCAACACCTCGAAAGCCATGAAACTCCAAAATTGGGTTCTAAAAAGCACCTTATAGGTGCTTCCAGAGCGTGGTTTTGAGGGTTTACTCAGACAAAAATATCACTTATCTAAAACCCTTTTCATAGTTTTAAGATTGGACAATACCTTAAAATATTTGTTTTCAAATGTATTTAATAGCCATAACTGTGATACAACACCACGACAACAATAAACAGCTAAGCAAGATGCTACAGCACTGCCAACAAGCTCTTAATTAAATCATGTCACTCATGGAACAATGATCATGTTCCTTATACAGTGTCAAGTAATAAACAACTGTGAATCCTTTTAGGTTGGTGCACTCAGATTTAAGGGGTTTGGACAATGCCCTTCCTAAGTAAGGATTTCATTGTTTCTCCACTTTCATAATTACTATTGGAAGTTGATGCCTTGATTCAGAGGAAGTTTGTTCTGACAAGATAGTAAAATTTTACAAGACAAACTCACATGGTTTTCTCAATTAAGTATGCCAAAGAGAATGCATCACGTGTTCAGTCAACTAGTTGGATCTGACAATGAAACTAATCAATTGGGTGGTGTGAAGGTAAAATAATTTAGGCAAGTAATGCATAATCACTTGACAACTTGGAAGAGGCAGCAATGCCAAAATAGATGGATGAAAAAGTGAATAAATATATAGCCCAGCGAAAGATGTAAGGATGACAACTCACACGGGCATGTTGAGCTTTTATAAGTGATGCTTCATCCAACAGCTCAGTAAGAGAGTTAAAAATATAAATATCCTTCATTTGGTCTAGCTTGTAAAAGCACTCCTCTGCTTTGGTGGGATCTGGAAATGATGCAGACATTCTCTCAAATGATGCTTTGATTTTCTTTTCCAGTTCATCCGAACAGGTCCCCTGCACCATCAATTTAACTCATAAGTGCTCCAACATAATGACCAATCTTCAAGAGAAACAAGACTAAACAAGAACATCATTTTCCATTCTCATTCAGGTGGTCAACTCCAGAAAAGATATTCATGTTACGAAAAATCCTTTTTACATAACATAATATCAAGTAACGGGAAAGAGATACCTAGAGCTACAATCAAATTACTTCAATTCCATACAGATTTGTGCATGTTGACCTTCATCGTGCTTTCAGTGGAATATCAAGGCAAAAATAACACCAGGAATCGATAATGGACTCCAGGACAAACGTAGACACATATGACAAAGGATCAGCATGACAATCTGCCTCCAACTTCAAAAACAAAAGAAGAGTAGAATGTGAGAATTCAAGCAAAGTACCTTCTCTTTCTTTCTTAGAGCCAAGAAATTTCTTAGCTCAGACTGCAACCTGCAAGTATAATTGTTTCGTTAGTAAACCATGCTTCACTCTGCCTAATGCAGCTTCTACTACTTCTGCTTACCTGCGTTTCTGAGACAATATAGTATCCAATGCCTTTACATGCAGAGATGTGAACAAAGAAAACATGTGCACCCAATGCATTGTTCTCTCCAGTAAAGAAATATCAGGAAATAAATCTTCAGCAAGCAGAAGCTCCATGTTTTGGGACCTAAAACACAAACAAAATTGCATCACAAAATGTCGATTTGACGGCCAGGGAACAGAAGGTATATGTAGGCATACCTGAATTCCTTACAATCTCTATCATAGGAAAGCATCAAGACATTGCATGGAATCCGTTCGAAGTGGTCAACTATGGTCATGTTGCCTTCAGCGCACTTGCTGCAATAACTCCTATATACTTCCATCAACTTCTGTAAGGCCTTCTTCCTCACAGATATCTGCATTTAAGAGATCGTTATGGAGTTAGGACAGCTCTTGCTGCCCACAAAGGTAGATCTTTAAGAAAAGTACCTTCTTATCTCTAAGTCTTTCGGCTGCTTGAGATATCAATGTGAGTGGAATGAACTTTAAATTACATTTTGCCAGATCACAGATAGCTGCCACAGCCTGTATCCTCACTCTATCATCTATATCCAATAGTCGGCCCTCAAGTGCAGCTGCCCATGGTATTATCAATTTATGAGATGCATAAAGTGGGGAAAACTACAAAATCAAGAACCAATGCCACAGCAAATGAACATGTTAGATTGCTGAACAGCTTACAAAGAACTTCATTTAATTCAGCCCCAGTGGGGTTGGCTGTACAGAAATCTTTTACGCATTGCAAAGCTGTGACTCTAACTTCCACAGATTTATCAGAGAATCTGTTCAAAAACTCTACAAAAAGATCGTGGTAATTCTGTGCAGCTCGGCATCCAGGCACAGCAAAGATTTTCCCAACCAAACTTACAGCTTTTATTCGAACATCGACTTGATCAGTCTACACAGAGAATAAGTTAATCAGTAAACATACAAGTATGCATTTAACTCATAAGCAAGTAGAAGAATGCGAAAAAAAAGTGATTTTCCAGAATGTAAACACTTTAAAGTGATTGAAGTCCTCAATTGGAGCCAATACCAGTAACTCTTGTGTCAGGTTTGGGATGACATCAAAAAGCATTTGAGGAGTGCAGATGAATAATTTAAGTATTATTTTATGGTAAATCTCTCTAAGGGCACTCCCTTCAGCATCTCTATCCATGATGCAGGATGTTAAAAAACCACGAACGAAGGGTTCGAGCTTCTGGCAACAAGTTTGCAGGACAGAGACGGCAAGCTGAGAAGAAGCAGATGGTACACCCTGTACATGAATAATGTATACTTCAGAAGAGAGTAAGTTAAAACTTTAAAACAAGAGTGAAAGCAACTTCACCAATGACCAGACATCCTATGCATATACATGCTGTACGGACCACCACATGCACACACTCAAACAGAAAGGCACAGAATGAAGCATTTGCATTCAAGCCGCATGGCAGTATCACTGAGCAAGGAGCACAAATAGATGAACTTGACTCAATCAGCACTTACCTTTTCCTCTTTCAAAAGATTTCGCAGTATCGCTTCCAAGAGCTGCTCAGAAGCTTCCTCGTCGATGATATGTGTCAATATCGACATGATATCATTAATCAAACTCTTTTCATGTTTTTCTCTACAAAGGCAAGAAGAGAGTGTCACATATCACTGAAAGAAACGGTAAGGAAAATAAGGAAGACAAAAAGGTTTATGTGTGCCATCCAATCTAATTAATGGCCAAAATACGTCAACTACTTAAATAGCTCAAGTCAATCTGGTGAAAGCTGAAACATTTTACTTTTCAAACATCTCAATGTTTTCCAATGCATTATGGCTAATCCTTACAGTGAAAATACTGAATGAAATAAAAAAGACTTCTTAACTTGCTAAAATTGTCATTAGATTTTAGTGGCATTCCCATTCCAGGCGAAGGGCCAATAAGAAGCAGATTCATAATTTTCATGGAAACACCATTTTGCACGATCACAACTACTAAAGTCAAGTTCACTAGCTCTAGACCCGCCCCTTGAAAATTACATGCTCCGCTAATTTTAACCATAAAAAATTTACTCTCTTTCTCTAACGAAAGATGGGTTGAGGGAAGAATTGTCATATCACGTAATGCATTAAATGCTATACAGATCTATCTGCCACTTAAGGACAGAGGTAGCACAAACACTTTTGGAGAGAGAGAATGAGAGAGTTGACCTCACAATGGAGAAGAGGACATTGAACATTTCAAGTATAAGATCACTACACTCGCTGTCCAACATTACCACCCAGCATTTACAACGTGCAACTGTCTCTAGAATTTTAACCCTCTTCGAAAAGTATGGGCTCTCTGTGTCAGCCAGCTCCTCAAACATGCTAGCAATGAGTTTAAAGATGTCCTGCAATAATACAGTTCGCACATCTTGAATGCAACAATATATACAGAATACACGTACAAAAACAAATGGAGCAATTCATGAAAACTGACATCATCAATCTGCAGCGACAATCAAGAAACACAGGCGGCTACCAAAGACTCGGAGAAGAAGTCTCTTACCGGAAGATACTTGTCCTCAAAAGGTGGCTCAGGGGCCATGACCCGAAAGATTTCACTTGCGCATATGGAGACAAGAAGCCTAACATCCCTGTCTTTATGCCGTGCAAGAGAATGCTTCACTATTGTCTCCCTTAAAGGCTTTAAGGCATCTTGAACCTTTTTGGCAGTTTCTACCTGCCGAGCAGCCTCTAGCACTGAAGATTGCTCTATTTGGGACAATGCACTTGCAGCTTTCTGCAGAAAAACGTGTGAGGTATTTTAAAGAAAATCTGTGGTTGTGCTGGCGAATCAAATATGGTTCCTCGAGAACTTCAACATAAACCAAGCTCTTCAAGAAAGAGATGGCAAAAGTTGAAGAAAAATAAAATAAAATAAAAAACGGAAACGGGCATTAGATCATCTTCATACAAAAAACAAGCTAATGCAACAAGTAACCTCCAAACGAACATTAGGTACCAGGAATTGATCTTTTTGAGAGTCATAAAGAAGTGAGACGTGAATTTAGGTCATGCATAAATATTAATGAGATGTTACCAGGGCAGAAGAAAAAAGTATTAACGGGGAGCTTAAAAAATCTACCAAACCGAATGATGAACGTGACTTCAACCACAAACTCTATGCTCCACTACTTAATCAGCTGGAGCCCTAAAAAATATATTACGCCGGCCAAAACACAAACACACAATAATAACTAGACTGGGCCTCGCATTCTACTTCCCCTGCTCTGCTAGCTACCAGACACAGCAGACTAACCCGGCATCCTACACCTTCATGGCTTCAGTGCGAAAGAAATGAACCAAAAAGACGCGGCCAAGTGGTCGTGAACTGCAAACAATCTTCACATTTTCATTCGCGAAATGCAATAGTGCGCATGTACAAGTATGTCCGGTTTGGGCTTACGCGGAGAGACTTGACAAGGAAATCCTTGTTCGGGCGCGATTGCCGGAGAATCTGAGTGCCGATGTCGGTGACGAGTTGCAGAGCCGGCTCGTCCATCGTCCGACGGAGGAGACGAGCACAGTCGGTGGCGATTGGAGAGAGCGAGAGAGAGGGAGAATGGGAACAGATTGCGCGAGGGTTTGGGATGGGATTCACTGGCAATTGCTCGAATGCTGAGAAGAAAGCCGTTTTAGAGAGAGAGAGAGAGAGAGATATATTTGGGTTTTTAATAAACAGCGCTCCCGCCTTCTCAAGCGCGTGGCTATCACGTGACCTGGTTCAAGCGGAAATTTTGCCAGCATTGTTTGACAATTTTGAATTCGTATATATGTGTGTGTAGGTATGCGCATAGAATTGCTCAAAATGATTGGAATCTTTTTCATTTAAGGAGTACTTCTTTAAAAAGTTTGACACACCAATATAATAGGTTCGGTGATTTAGGTTTGCTTAACGATAAAAAAGAACTAAACTTAATTTCTCAACTCTCTTTCTCATTTGCTTAAACTACCAAAAGTCAATTGCACCCGGAACGCCCTCGAGTCATTTCGCCTCTTTAGAGGCACTCTCGCCACTCCTCGTCGCCTCTTTAGCACTCCACTCTCTCCTTTGATCCAATCTTGATACTCCTATAGGTCCACGACCTTCGATCTATGATTATCGAGAGAGTCGAGTGTCGAATAAAGAATTTAGTGAGACCAATCAAAGGAACAGATTTTGTGCACAAGTGGTGCGAGTGAAAAGTATTAAAAGGCTAAAAGCAAGAGATAAAAGTTAAAACAAAAAACAAAGCCAACTCAAAATTTGACATGTTTGGATGCTAAAGTTCTCAAACAATGAGATTTGTGTTGTTTAAATACAAAGTTATTGCCATATGGGCTCTATTTAAGGGAAAATTCCAAATGAGAGCCTGATGCGTCTTCATTTTCTCAAATAAAGGCATGAAATAGATCTTGTTTTAAATAAAAGCCTGGAATGCTCTCTTTGTTTCAAAGAATGGCCTAGACCAAGGGTATTTTTGTCGTTACATATTTTGAATATTTTTTTCTTTTTTCTTTTCTTTTTCCTATTTCCTTTTTTTTTTTTTTTTTGCTTTGGCTAGCCACGGGCGAGGGCAGCCCTCGCCAGATTGAGCGAGGGCTCAACTCTCCCAGGCGGCCGTCGGCCTCGCTTGCAGCCGGCGAGGACACCCTCCGATAGCTGTTCCCTTCAAGAAAAAAAAAAACAAAGAAAAAAAGAAAAGAAAAGAAAAAAAGAAAAAGTATTCAGAATATGTAATGATGAAAATACCCTTGGTTTAGGCCCTTATTTGAAACAAAGAGAGCACTTCATGCCCATATTTGAGAAAATGAAGGCATTTCAGACTCTTATTTGAAATTTTCCCTTTCATTTTTTCACCTTATGAAAAAGATTTTGATATGAGATATACAATTTATTCACATCATCCATGTTTAATGCATGTTTCGATTTTTTTTGGGTTAATATTATCATAAACCCACTCAAACCAATACACACATATCCATGTTTGGCAACGATTCTGATAAAAAAAATGATTCTGATTAAAATCATATTTTATGATTCTGTTCCCTGAATGATTTTTAGAGAATTAAAACGCGTTTGGTAATTGCACAAAATTTATGTTCCCGAACAGAAACGCGTTTGGTATTTGCATAATTTTTCTGTTCCCGGGAACAACCAAGTGATGAGAATTCTTTTTTTTAAAATTTTTTCATCTTTGTTTTTTATTTTTATTTTAAAATTTTAACTTTTTTAAAGTTTTTTTTTTACTTTCCCCCATTTTTTTTTTCATTTTTTGAATGTTTTAAAAAATTTAAGTTCCCCCCCCCTTTAACTTTTTTAACTTTCTTTGTTAAATTTTAAAGCTTATTTTTAAATTTAAATTTAAAAAATGAATTTAAAAAATTAGTTGTTAGTAAATTTTCAATTTTTTTTTTAAGTTCATAAGTTCACGCGAAAGCCCACATGGACTTAATCTATTTAAAAGAACCGAGACTTTGTTATTTTTTGTGATTCTCAAAAGCAATTTTTTTTCCCAAAATCTACTTCTTTTTTTTTTTGCTCTAAAACTGTATCAGAATCATAATTATTTAGTTACCAAACATGTTTCTCATCCTTTTTTGTTCCGGAGAACAGAATCAGAGAATCATAATCATTGGCAAACAGACCCTTGCTCTAAATTAATTTTCGTGCCACAAAAATTCTTAAATCAGTACACTCATGTCACATTTACTTTAAACTAATTTTTGTGTCGCAAAAAATCACAAACACTATATTTACCACTAACTAATGCACTAGTGCTACATTTAACTCGAACGTAAATGTGGCACCGGTGCAGAAATTTGGTGTAAATATGACATGTGTGTATTATTTTTAAATATTTTGTGGCACAAAATGAGTTTGGAGTAAGTTTTTGTAACATAAAAACCTGTTTGGGGGGTAAACATGGTACGGACGTACTGTTTTTGGATTTTTTATGGTAGTAACATTTGTCTACTATAACCAAAAAAACCTTGGATAAATTATCTGGCAATTTACTTTATGTGTTCGACCAAGAAAAAAATTACTTTATGTGCGACTTTTTGGGAGGTAAAATAACACACTCTCTCAAAGACCAAACGAAATAATAATAATAATAATTTTTTTTTCAAATAACAGTTTGAAGTACCTCATATTCTTAAATAAGGGTCTGAAGTAGATCTTGTTTCAAATAATGGCTCGAAGTGCACATTGTTTCAAATAATGGGTTGAAGTGGCCATATCAATCTCAAATAATGGCCTTTTTACTGGTTGACAGGGACATTTTCGTCATTTAACTATTTTGATTTTTTTCTTTGTTTTTTTATTTTTCTATTTTTTTTGAAAATTTAAAACAAAATGGAATTACAGGCGCCCGTGTTTCCTTTTTTTTATTATAGAATTTTTAACTTAATTTAACTAAAAATTAGATTGAAATGGTGTTTTGACAAAAATGTCTTTGATCGGCCGAAATATTTAGCCAGCCGGCGAGGTCATGTCCTTTTTTAAAATAATGATGGATAATTCAGATCCTTATTTTAGATAATTTTATCACTTTATGCTTTTATTTTAAATAAATTTTACTTCAAATTTTTATTTGAGAAAATATGGCCATCTCGAGCTTATTTAGAATTTTCCCTAATAATAATAACACTCTCACTGACCAGAGTTAAGTTCCTGCTTACGGCAGAGTTGGGTCGCCGTCTTCTATACAATCTACGTTTTGCAAAACGAGCCAAACCACCCAAAAACCCTCGACCTCGGCAATCTCCGACAATGGAGGCGGCGAACAGGGCGTTGGCCTCTCTCATGAAAGTTGCGAACAACGACATCGTCATCGACGTCTGCTTGGTGGGCGCCTTCGTGGCCCTGTGCGGGAGATCGGTGAACCATCAGAAGTACATCGAGGCCCTCGAGGCCGAGAAGGACTCGCTCGTCAAGTCGAACAAGGCCACGAAGAAGGCCATGTGGGATTGGAAGCAGCAGCTGTTCGCGGAAGCCGCCTCCGATTCTGCTCTCCTTCCTCTTGCCAAGCTCAAGGTCATCTACGGCGAAGCCCCGGCTCCGCAACCCGGTACTCTCTCTCTCTCTCTCTGAAATTTCTCAATGCTGTCGATCCATGAGTACTAGATTGCAGAAAACCAGTGTACTGTAAACGTCAGTTCGAAGTTGTGAACATCTTGAGTACGAGTTGAGAAGAGACATTTTGTGGAATATCCAATCAGGGTTACCAGATAGAAGCCGCTTCATTGATCCTTTTGGATTCTCCCCACTTTCTGTTAGGATTTTGCATGGGACTGACTGTGAATTGTTTAATTGGCCACTCTTACAATGCATGTGCACGAAGGGTGTGAATGTGGGCAGGAACGTGCTTATGTAAACAGTTTTGAAGAAGAGTATGGTAGAGTTAAGACTACAAGGCATCACTTATTTTTGGCTGCCATAAGTGTAATTAGATCGGATAGGGAGCTTTTGATGCTGCGGTGATTGTTTTTTTTTTTTTTATGACCGAGGTTCCGCGCGGCCGAGCTTCGCTCAACACAGCGGTGGAGCACGACTAGTCCTCGGGGGGCTAGCGCAGGAGCCCACCACCACGACCCCCCACTTAAGACACCGGCGTCAAGGAGTTTTGAACCCAGGACCTCTCGTTATCTATTAAATTTCTTGAAGTCATGGAACAGTTATTGCGTTTTTCTGTTGTACTACTAGTTTGCATGAATACATTTCTATGGTAGGCTAGTTATATGCTTGTACCCTGTAACACTTAGGAGGATTACTGCTCCCTCTCTTGCTTCAGTCTTATAGTAACCGTAAACCGAGTAAAGGGTCTAGGAATGTGTGGCCAGTGGGGCATTTGAATAAACCTTGGGAGGGAAGGTGACGAATCACATACAGAATTCTTATTGAAGATGCCTATGACTTAGGTTGTGAAGTCCTTAACAGTGGGGCAGTAATTGAATGCTGATATTGTTGGGGTGGAGAATTGTGGGCTACCCCCCTTTTGCAGCCCAGTTTGAGGATGTGATGTACTTGGTGATCCTCCTCTTTCCAAAGTTTTTGAAGAGTGAGTTTTCAGGATGCAAATAAGGACACGAGGTGTGAATAATTAGACTATTCCGGAGACGCGAGAATTGGATTTTTTAGAACATGTGCTACTAGGCAATTTTATCTCTCTGCTGGGAAGGGGGTCAATCTATATTCTGTGAATTAGAAAGGACACATCTCATAATGTAGAACCTGTTTCTTAATGATGAAGCAATGTGTCAGTGCCTCTAAACCAGTATAACTGAAATAGGAGAACAATCTTTTCCCTGTTCACTTTGTGAGTGTAAATATCAGTAAGACATCATATGAGAAAAAGATTCATGCAAGGTAAGAGAATGAAGTACAAGTGATTTTTAACTAAGTATTTCTGATTAAATAATTGGATATACCAGTTCTAGGTCGCAGTACGCTATTTTCAGATTAGAAGAGTACTCTGACATTTGTTTGTGCTGCTATGGATTGTCGCTTAGGTGAGTGAGGGAAGAGTATTGGCAGTGTGACCACCTGCCTTTGTTCTTAATGATTGGAAATATTGCATCCTTCATGTTTCTCGATTGTGTGCGGTGGAAGAGAGAGAGGGGGTGGGAGTTGTTCCGTTCCTTTACTATTGCCCGGGCTTTCCGTCCGTATGCATGTATATGTGCAGGTATTGGCTGGGGATATAGATCCTTCAAGAGAAACATTGTTGAGGCTTAAAAGTGTATTGCATTTTAAGCAGCTTAGCATCTTTGTGGCCTTCCATTTCATGGCAGTGTAGTTGTCTAATGCATCAAAAGTGTTGCCATTGCATATAGCATGTGTAGATCTTCACAAGGGAATACTCCTATCATGCTTACAGAGATAGATAAACGGGTCGATGTATGTCGTTGTATACATATGTAGATCTTCTTCATACATATTTTATGACAAACTGTTGTGTGATGTCTCTGCTTTTTCAGGCCATGGTTCTGGGTATACCAAGTGTCAGTTGCTATCTAAAACTAATTGCTAATATCTCTAATTGGCCTTCTTTTATGTGTGTAGCAGGAAATACAGTGGGAGAAGATGCAAAATCCCCTGCCTCCAAGTTTGTCATCTGAACTCCTTTTGCCAGTGTTCTTATAAGTTGGAAATGCTGCTGATCCTTGAATGCTGAGAGGTTTCATTATTCCTCCTCGTTTGTCTGATGTATAAACTGAAGATTGGGCATAGAAACAGTGCCTAGTACTTTGGAGCTTCCTTGGATGGACCAAAAATGTAACTATCTGAAGGCCCATCTGCAATACGAAGACGGAGTTTTGTTTGTTGACCCCCTTTTGGACTTGTCAAATTAACCATGTTTTCCCCCAGTGTGGTGGTTTTTCTTTCTTTGGGGCGGAGGACATTCTAGTGTTTTCTTGGTCACATAACATCGTTATGAAGCCGACAATCCCAGTCCTCTCACAACAATAAAGGGACTTCGACTCTCTCCTCGATAGTAACTGATGACCGCGATGAATGATATGAAAACGAAGGCCACTGATCTACTCATCGACTAGTAGGTTTCTTAAATCAAGACAGCTGCTGGAAATTGAGGAAGTTTTTGAACTGTTCATTTTCAGCTTATCAGGCAGAACCTGGGATACAAATCTGCCTTTAACATACTGACATCATCAGATAAAAGGCTTTATTTCGTCAAGAAAACTATAGAAGCAGAACCATCTAATACGTTCTCTTCACATCGATTGGGTTACCTAAGTGGTTTCGAGTAATTGATGGGTCCATGAGTCGAGTGCTTAGAGACCTGCAATATATTTCAGAGTCTACGCTTCCTGTGCCTAAACTTCAAGGACCATCCGACGTTTCAAAGGGGGCCCTTATTGAGCAATTGAAAAAGAGTCTAAGAGCTAGAGTTTGGCTATGAAGTGCGCTCCGTGTGCCTAAACTTCAAAGACACATTCAAGGTTTCAAAGGAATGCCTCATTGAGCATTATAAAAGTCTAAAGAGCTAGAGTTTGGCTATGAAGCAACACTTCAAATTGTGAAGTTCATGGCGCACCCAAAAAGCCCGTTGCTTTCTTCACCAGCTCCAAGAGGCTGAAATCAATCTAGACATCTAAAACTTACGAAACCCTAGCAATTGGTCGAAGTTGACGCCGGCGCACCTTTGCAATCAACCCTTCTCTTTATTTAGCTGTTGAAACTTGGAGTTATGATTTGTAACCCTCAAGATAAGGACGCCCGCTTTAAAACAAGTTTGGTCAAGTGAGCGAGAAGGTCGTCTTTGTACTCGAAACAAATGTGACAACTCTTTGGAGGCAGTAGGTCCGCTCCAAGTCTAGAATCCATGCCCCTTGACAGATAGGAAAAAGTTAGGTGATTTTAGCAGGGTCATCGACCCTCTTGAGTCTTGACCCTGACTAGCTATGTTATCATTTATAATATTCCGAGAAAATTCCAAATAATGACTCAAAATGCCTTTAATAAGGGCTCAAGGTGGATCTTGTTTCAAATAAAGACATGAAATAACCTCATTGTTTTAAAGAATGGCATGGCCGAACGACATTTTCGTCATTTACTTTTTTTTACAATTTTTCCTTGTTTTTTTCTTTTTCTTTTTTCCTTTTTCGTTTTTCCCTCTTTCTTCTCTAGCCATCACAGGACTCAGACGGCCCTAGCCTGAGCAATCGTTCCTCTTCGAAAATCGAAGCCCCGACCGCAAATTCTCCGAACCCGAGCCTGATCGACCCGCGACGTATTTGTTGTCTGTTGCTGCGGCGGATCGAAAGACAACCCACGACGAGTCAGCGGCGGGACGAAGGAGTTATGACTTATGAGGATGAGGAGAGAGAGAGTATGGGAGAGAAGGTGAAGCCGAGAACCGAGAGCAGAAGATGCCAAACTGTGTTGGCTCGATCCGAGAATTTATACTGCAGAAACAACGAAACAAATCTCGACAGCAACGAACGCAGTTTCACTGGACAGTGGGAATGACGCATGAAAGAACAAGAATGGTGTTGTTAGCAGTAACCTGGTAGCTAAGGAACTCAGGTGTGAAACCCTAAAACCATCAAAGCCGTTCTTCCCTAGCCATCGCCGGCGTCGGCCCAAAAAATTTGCGCCATCCACCTGGTCAATCTTTGCCAAAAATCAATGACGTGACTCTAATTATCGCCAGTTGTCCTACGTTGCACACCGGCACGTTAGCGATTTACAGCAAAAATTAATCGGAATGATTACATTGAGATTTGTGCAAAAGTTTACGACTCAATCGGCAAAATTGAAAAGTTTGCGATTGAATCGACATCCATACCATAGATTTAAAATTAATTGGATAATTGCCCTAGTTAGAAGTTAAGCAAATGCGTTGTACTAAATATTTTTTTTTAAACCACAAAATTCATTATACTCGATTCCACTAACGATAATCTGGGGCAACTTGAGAGTTGAGACATGTTCATGGGAAAGGGGGGCGAAAGAGAGACAATGTCCAAATTACAAATGAAATGCAGAACCTACTTTTTGCTCAATTCATTGGCAAGACTTGAAAGAATGGGCATGGGGACGTTCTCAACTCCGAGGGATAGTCAGCGTCAACTCCACCCAAAACAAACTTCTTAATACGTAAAAAGTATAGTACGGTTGACTACAGCTTGACGTAGTTGAATCCTAAAGCAACAATTTTTTTATTTTTTATTTTTCACGGCAAAAGCTTCATTAAGAAAAATAAGAAATGGGGAATTTGGCCAGGCTCAAATGTGCACGGTTGACTTCACCGTTGACCGCCAATTGCAAGACGTGTACTAAGTATTGAATGAAAAGATATCACTTTTAATTGTGAAAAAATCAGATTATTGACAAAAAGTTATAACGGCTCTTCGTGAAAAGTGGTGAGGGTGAAAATAAGGCACGTGTTCCCAAAAGATGTGTTAACTGATTGTCCATGAATTGCACCACATCGCACGTTATTCAACACATCTGCTCAAAACAACAATTTCTTATTTGTAACTTTCTCTTCTTTCTCTTTTCATACTCGCAAAAGTTTCACAATATATCTAAAGTGAAATTCCAAGAAAGAAATTGAGTAATCGTTCAACTCGCTTCGCTGCGACTTTGGTGTGTATTTTGGAGGTATATTTGTTCTAGCCTCGGGAACAACAATAGTGGAAATAATACCTTAAGGATAGTCATCACGCACCAATGCATCAAGAACTATAAACCACCGCCATGTCTTTCATTGGCAATCAAATTTTCCCAACACTAAGCTCCCTTTATGATTATAAGAAAAAAAGAAAATTCCAAATAAGGGCATGGAGTGCTCTATTTTCTCAAATAAGGGTTTGAAATATATTTTATTTCAAATAAGACCCTAAAATGTCCTCATTGTATCAAAGAGGGCCTGAACCAATGGTATTTTCGTCTTTTTAGATTTTCTGATTTTTTTTGCTTTTTTTCTTTTTTTTCTCTTCCCCCTCGTAGGGGCCGTGGGCTGGCAAGGCGAGGACTGCCCAGGCGAGGCCGCCCTCGACGGCTGTAGGCAAGGGCTGGCCTTGCCTGTGGTCGGCGAGGCCACCCGTCCCTCGCCGGTGGCCGGCCATCGGCGAAAATGAAGGACAAAAAAAGAAAATATAAAAGACGAAAATATCATTGGTCAGACCTTTCTTTAAAAATAAAAGGGCAATACTTATTTTAGAAAGGCCCTCGTTTGGAACTTTTCCTAAGAAAAATCATATGGTATAAGTTAATCGAATCGAAACCTTCTATCCCATTCAGGATTTTTTTCCCGCTATTTTAGAAACAATTGCGAAAATAAGACACGACGAATCGAATATTTGCACGAGCTTTTTTCGGGTGAGAAGTAAATGCACGAACTTTGGCAGGTGAAGTGTTTTTTCCTCTGTGGGTGCTTCAATTCTGGAATCTATTATCTTTTATGATGATGAAAAAATGGAAAGTTTCTTTTTATTATTACTTTTTTTTTTTGCTAAAAATGACGGAAATGGAAGTTATTTATTGAAATCATACGCTAAAACGGGAAAATGAGAAGAGATGGAGAGATTATGGATGGTCGTTTTCTCGTGTTACGCAATACGTGAAAATAAAAGTGGGTCTCACGCAGGGGAATCTTTTGTGGCATATTTCTTTTATATGCTTTGCCATCCTTGGTTTTTTTTGTTGTCGTTGTTAATGTTTTCGCGCATAATCTCAATCATGTTTCCTTTATAAAATAAAATAAAATAAAATAAAATACCATGTCTAGTTTTACATCCGTTGAATCTTTAGTTTGTGGTTACACGGTTAATTCGGAAAAATTATCCACAATGTCACAAACTTATTGCAGTTTGGTCAATTCCGTCTTAAACCTTTTCATTTTGCCAATTGAGTCTCGAACCTTCTGACACTTTGCCAATTGAGTCCATTCTGCCAATTTTAACCGGAAGCCACTAACGTGGATGCCGAACGTCTTATGTGGCACGGCCGACACTGATGTGGGCATTTTTTTTTATGACTTTTAAACAAATCCATGTTTTTTTTTTCCTTTCTTTTCCTTTTTCTTTGTCAAGCCTGCCCTCGCCTAGACCTTGCGAGGGCCACGAAATCCTTGCTCGTGATCGGTGATGGCTTTGCAGCCCTCGCTTGTGACCGGCAATCCTCGCCGGACTTGATAAAAAAAAGGGGAAAAAAAAATCATCAACTTCAGCGCCAGTCGTCTTATGTGACACCACCGGTGTCTAAGTCAGTGATTTTCGGTCAAGATTGACCGGATGGACTCACTTGGCAAGACGTCAAAAGGTTTAGGACTCAACTGACAAAATTAAAAGGTTTAGGACTGAATTGGCCAAAGTGAATGGGTTACACAATTTTTTGAATAATTTTCTCCAGTTAATTCATGTACGATTTCTGAGAATAGAAAGAGATACGCGGGTCTATACACAAAAGGAGATAGGAATAAATGTCCGAAGTCGAAGACTGAGAGTGACGATCTATCCACGAACTCATCCCGTATTGCAAGCTGCAAAGAGGAGGATCAAAGGAGGTGGGATGGGATCTCCGAATAATTCATTGATCATGGGTCGGTTTGCACGTCTTTAGAGGCTCTCGTGTCGTGTATCGATCGCTACTCCCCGTTCGCATCGATCAAGCAGCCAAGAGACGTCACCAATCCACCAACTCGGAAGCAAACTCGTGAACTTTGAAATGGCAATCGCCAATTTTGATAGCAATGGGAAAGTTCCGAATCGAAAGCCTAATCGATAAGCAATCACGCGCAACCTCCTCGACCCATTTTACCTTTGGCTATCTATTTTCAAAAAAATGCTGTCGATCTCTCTCGCGATTCGCATTTAGCTCCGCCTCGCCGTCGCCTCACGAAGTGGCGTGTTGACCATAGGGAAACGAATGCGCAAGTCGATTACAAGCCCGGATCGATCACCGATCGTTGAGGTCGATAGTGACCGATCTAGATATTCGAATTGAATTTGTCGAAAAACGAAAAGTTGAAGCGTATGCTACTCGATCAAAGAGCACATAATTCTTGCAAGTGTTCAAAATGAAGAAATCGTAATTCACGATTTAACATATCGGTGAATATCTAGCCAATAATCAGTAGGCACACACGTGACACCGCGACCCCGCCATTCTTTCTCTCAAACGCCTTAAAAGAGAAACTTTCAGAAACAGGAACCCCGATCCCATGTGCGCTCGCCCACAACAAAAGCAGTGCACCCTCGGGTCAATGCCCCGCCCTATACTCCACGTTTATACCTTCGATCAGTCGCTTCGTCCGGAACCTTGGGAAGTCATTATTTTCTTTCTTTTTTTACCTGAAAAAAAGCAAACTAGTAAATTAGGGTTGTTTGACAACGATTCTGATATAAAAAAAATTATTCTGATTAGAATCATATTTTCTGATTCTGTTCTCTGGATGATTTTTAGAGAATCATAACGCGTTTGGTAACTGCACAAAATTTATGTTCCCGGGAACAATCAGGGGGTGAGAATTCTTTTTTTTAAATTCTTCATCTTTTTCTAAACCTTTTAAAAATGTTTTTTTAACTTTTTAAAAATTTTAAAGCTTTTTTTTACACTTTTTAAATTGCCCCCATTTTTATTTTTTTATTTTTTTTAAATTTTAAATTTTAAATTTCCCCCCGCCTTTAAAAAAAATTTAAAGCTTATTTTTAAAATTTTTTTAAAAAATTAGTTGTTAGTAAATTTTCAAATCTAATTTTAAGTTTTTTTAAAAGTTCAGAAGTTCACGTGAAAGCCTACGTGGACTTAATCTTTTTAAAAGAACTGAGACTTTATTTTTTTTTTATTCTCAAAAGTGTTCTTTTTTTGGAGAACCAAATTTTTTTTTTTTGGTCTAAAACTATTCTCGGGAGCAGAATCAGAATCAGAATCAGAATCATTTGCATTACCAAACATGTTTCTGATTTTTTTTTGTTCTAGGAAACAGAATCAGAGAAATAGAAACGTTACCAAACAGGACCTTAGCATCTCAATAAACGGAAAAGTGCCACGTTTCTTAACCACTCAGTCATGAAAACTATTAAAATTCGTAAATGCCCAAATATCCCTATCGGCTATAATATCTATGATCTTCAAAACTTGTTAGCATAAATCATCGTGGATGACCCATTCGGGTCGAGTTAAGGTAAGTCCAAATTTCAAGAACGAAATATCTTTTAAAGAGGGTGGATTGTAATATACGGGCCACCCCAGCCCATATTCAAGCCCGACCATCTCTCTTTGTCCTTCGCCAAATATACGTGAGCGTTTTGTTAGCCGGAGGATTTTTGATAGGGAAATTTTTGGTATAAGTTGTATATAGCTGATGAGCTTCTAAATTAAATCTTTTGATAGTTATGTATATATCTTTTGATGGTTTATAGAAAGCTCTGATACCAACAAATGCCACACCCCGATGCCTATATGAACAGGGCAATGACACGGTCATCTTAAAAACGATGGCTTTGTATTTATTGAAATAATTGATCAATAAAAGTATATTTCATTATCGATAATAATTTATATTTAAATATTTTCGTAGATGGTAAAAATATTCATCGTCCATTCTCTCTTTTTTTTTTTTTTTTTGCTAGAGATTTATTTATATTAGTAGGGTATCGACGTCGAATTAGCACGAGGCACGAGACGAGCGTTGTTGTCTCACGCGCAGAATCATGAAACTCTCACCATAAATTTTTCCTTATCGAAGTGGGACCCACGCCATTAACGCAGAGAGATAGAGAGAGAGAGAGAGAGAGTGGGACTTTACCTAGAATTACGAAAAAGCGAACGCAAGTGAAGGAGGAGGAGGAGGAAGAAGCATAACTACGCCGAATCCATGGCGTGGGGAGGGCGAGAGGAGAGGAGAGAAGAGAAGAAACGTTTAGAATTCAACGCAGCACAGTAACAGAGACGACGCACGTCACATGGGACTAAGACCCTTCCCCCCTTCCCCTACTACCTCCACCGTTACGCACTCCCTCGCTTTTGATCTATTGAAGGGCGCCGAGGAGGAATTCGATTAGGTTTTTCTTCTTCTTCTTCTTCCGGCTCGAAGGAAGGGAGGAGATTGGGGGCGGTGATGATGGAGGACGGCGTGCTGTTCCAGTGGAGCGTGTTCAGATCTCTCCTCGCGATTGTCCAGTGGTGGGGCTTCAATGTCACCGTCATCATCATGAACAAGTGGATCTTCCAGGTTCCCGATTCGCTACAATTCCCCGTTTCGCCCGCTCGCCTTTGATTTTCTTCGCCCTGCCCTTTTCTTCTCTTCTTTGTGCCGGCTGATTCATCCGAGCCTGCTTCGGCTTTGTGTTGCGATTCTTCTCGAGCTTGTCGTAGTAGTCTGTGAAATCTGGCGTTGCGATGAGTTCAATTTCGGTAGATTCCATTTATTTGGAACTCTTACCTCGATTCGCGAATTCTTGTTATTTTTTTTTGGTTGGACGTTTTTGATTATCGCACTTCTCTGGTTAGCCGACTGAACTTCTGGTGGAGGCGTTGCTAACAAAATTGAGCTTATCGTTTTTTGGCTCGCTCTAATTTCGTTGTTTTTTTTTTCCTCTTCTTTTTAAAGTTTTATTACTTGGATCAGCGAAACTGTAATTTTCAATACCTCCTTCTCCTTGTGATGATTGAAGACAGCACGAAGGATTTAAAGGTCTTAGAAATATACAATCTGCGTGATCCATCGCCGGATCCAATTTCTAAATGAATCTATGTTACCTTTCGCTTAGTCCCTATTTTTTCAAGTGTAGACTGGTCTGCTGCATTGACAGATTAAGTCAAATTTACGCAGGGGACGCGCACAAACACACAAAAAATGACCCACCAATTGATCTCCGTGCGAATCATTGGATCCTATCTTTCTCAGGAAGAGGTTCAGTTTGGCCTTGCATATCCTTTAAGCTGTCAAGGAGATTGCCGCATTGCTGACTTACTTTTTTCTTGGAACAATCTAACTGAACCCCATCAATTCTTGTTTTCAGAAAATCCTCAAACAGCGATTCTGATTGCTTTCTTGTTTATTTTTGATGCATTAGTTCAATGAGAGGTGATATTCTGTTGAATGGATGGGTTTTTCCCGTATATTGGATGTCCTTGCTCATCTGGTAGATTTCTTGAGAATATTTATCTTTTACTCCGCAGAAATTGGATTTCAAGTTTCCTCTGACTGTTTCGTGTACCCACTTCATATGCTCGGCTATTGGAGCTTACCTGGTTATAAAAGTGCTGAAGCTCAAGCCTTTGATAGTTGTTGACCCTGAAGATCGCTGGAGACGAATTTTTCCCATGTCCTTTGTGTTCTGCGTAAACATTGTCCTTGGGAATGTGAGTTTACGTTACATCCCAGTTTCTTTCATGCAGACAATAAAGTCATTCACTCCTGCAACAACAGGTTAGCACAGAATATTTCTTTCGCGGAGTAAAATGCTTTTAATCCCTGCATTTGATCATATGCTTCGTCAAGCGATAAGAAGATCCTGCTAACTATGGATCTGAACAGTTGTTTTGCAGTGGCTTGTGTGGAGAAAGTACTTTGATTGGCGTATTTGGGCTTCTTTGATACCAATCGTAGGGGGAATTCTTCTTACATCAGTTACAGAGCTTAGTTTCAACATGCTGGGGTTCTGCGCCGCCTTATTTGGTTGTCTTGCAACTTCCACAAAGACAATTCTCGCAGAATCCCTGTTGCATGGATACAAGTTTGACAGGTACTTCACTGTTGCTGGTTTTTTCCCTGCCTTATTTCTTCTAATGTACCTTTATAATGATGTCTGCTTTTAGGATGTCATACACTTTTTACACCAAGACATTACACACCTTTTTTGTGTCATAGTTTCCCGTCAGAGTATGTTGTATTAAATGGCAAAGAGAGTCTCAATGAAATGTGATATTACTTCTTGCTTAGATTATGTAACTGTTACTATGGAGGTTGTTTGTTTGTCACATGAAAGAAAATAGCCGACCGAAAAATGCCTGATACAAAAGGAAAGTTTGCTTTAGGGCAACTGGTTCTCTTAGAGTATAGCTGATAGAGATGATCTATCAATGCTTATGGAACGAAATGCTAACAGATCAATGCTCATAACTGGATTGAATCCCCATACACTAATGTCGATGGTTTAACTTAGAGATTCCTTGGATAATGGTGGACATTTTAAGTTACACATGCCTGTCGAGTTCTCCACTTGTTCAATGGATTGTGGTTAAAGGGAACAGCATAGGCATTGAACTGCTTAAAGAATGTAAACATTGTACAATAGATCCATCTATGAGTAAGCTATTTCATGTCATCTGGTGGTACTTGCCTAGCTGTTGCTACTGATGCCATGTAAGTGTGCCTTGAGTAAGCCTCCTAATAAAGCATCCACATTCTTCTTCAATAGTAAGAAACGAATATCAAGAAAAATGCTGCAAGTTACTCGTTTAGACTTACTTACTAGTTATGTTTGGTTTGGATTCTATCGTCTCTCTTTGCAGCTATTTATATATAAAAAAAAACATGAGGGTATTGAACGAGACTCCAGCATGGTTAGCCTAGTTTAATGCTTCATCCTCCAAATTCCCGAGTCTTGCAAACAAAGGGATTTTAGCAGTCTATGATGAACAACTTTTTTTTCAGCTGAGCCTTTAACTACCTTTACTTGTCTTGTTTGGCGGTTGTTCTTCCTGCGTGACTAAAGAAACATGTTAAATTAGTATGTTTTCATATTAGGACACCCAACTCAGCATGTGGAATGAACGATGGGTTTAGTTCCCTTGTCAGAGATGAAATGTTGATTATTCTGTCCTCCTCTTCTCGCCCAAAATTAGTTTTACTGCTAATTTATGCTGATGACCATTGAATAGAAGCTTTTATGATGGATGTTTTTCTGCCTTAGTGGAAGAAGTTTTACTGTTTAAAGAACCCTCTGAAAATAATTTGAGATTTTCCTTTTATCCTTGTGTGAGATATTTGTGCTCGGCTTATTTTGTAGTAGTTGGACTGATGCTAATTTACTTTTCTCGACTTATTTGTGCCTGTAGCATTAACACAGTATACTACATGGCACCTTTTGCAACCATGATCTTGGCTGTCCCGGCGATCCTTCTTGAAGGTCCTGGAGTTCTTCTCTGGCTTCAGACTCATACATCTATTGCCTCATCCCTCATCATTATTTTCATTTCTGGAGTGTTGGCATTTTGCCTAAATTTCTCCATCTTTTACGTGATTCACTCAACAACTGCAGTAACATTTAATGTTGCCGGGAATCTCAAGGTAAGTTTCTTAAAAAGTGTATAATGCTCGATTACTACTATTCTATGTTTGGAATTCTGCTATTGTTGATCGTTCATTCATGCTTCATAATTCTCTTAGACGATATGACAATTTCAGTTGACTTACTGGAATTACAGAAGTGAATTGAGAACTTTCAGATTACAGTCACTACTTGACGTCGCGTTTTTCATGCGACATTAATTTTTTTATAATTCATTTAGGTTGCAGTCGCTGTCATGGTATCGTGGCTCATATTCCGGAATCCTATCGCAGCTATGAATGCCGTGGGGTGTGCAATAACGCTCTTGGGGTGCACTTTCTATGGTTATGTGCGGCACATGCTATCCCAACAGCCACCAGGGACTCCTCGGACTCCCCGTACCCCACGAAATCGTATGGAGCTCCTGCCCCTTGTAAATGATAAATTGGATGATAAAGTGTAATTGAGGCACTGTTGGTTCTAGGCAGTTGGAAAGGGTGCGATATTAGAGAGAAGAGAATGAACTAGAAAAGAGAGAACTTCCTTTTTTATTTTATTTCAAGCTTTGATTAGTTTATTCCAACTTTTTTAATTACACGCCCTCTCTTACCGGGCAAATTAAATGTTGTCGCTGCTGGTGTTATTCATACTCTTTTCAGTGGTTGAGTTCTATTGTTCATCACTCCATTGCCTTTGGCTTTGATTCATTTTGAATCTTCCTTTTGTTGTAATTGCAAACTAAAGTGCTGACCGACTTCTTATAAGCTCTGTGATATTGGATACTTCAGTAAAGAAGATTAAAACTGGTTTTAGGGCAGAGCTTCAGTTGAGCCGGGCGGCCGAGCCGGAAGGAAATCATTCTGAAGCTGGAGTTTGGTTACGATAAATATTTGATCCCATTGTTTGTTGGGAGCAAGCATATATAGGGCCTGTTTGGTTCAGTTTTGGGGAAATATCTTGGGAAAATGTAAATATCTTTGGGCTAAAGGGGATTTTTGAAATGCAAATAGTGTTTGGTAAAATGTATTTTAAAAACACATTGGAAAGCAACTCTGACGTAAATGTCGTTTGGTAAAAAATACCCTTTGTAAATAATTCAATGTTCGAATTATTTTTACAAATAAACGGCGGTGGCGGAGAAAAAAATAAATAAGAAAATAAATAAGAAAATAAAAAGATTAAAAAAAATAAAAAATTGTAGTTGCACTTCGAAAATGCAACTTTTCAAAGTACCTCCGGAGCTACTTTGGGCTAAAGTCCTTTAAGGGATTTTGGAAATGTAATTGCATTTTCCCAAAGTTGAGCAAAAAACGAACCAAACACTATTTGAATTTGGCCAAGGGACTTTAGAGCCCCAAAGCCCCTTGCAAATGCTGAACCAAATAGGCTCATGGCTTCAGTAATTAATCCAATCAGCTCATCTCAAGTTGGATTTTCTTTAGAAAAGGAAAAAGAAAATACATGATGTTGAAGTCATATATTGGGGAAATTACCAAAAAGTTCTAAATTTATTGTAACTATGTCAATTTAATTCAATTTTTTATTTTATTATAATTGAGTCCTAAATTTTTTGGCATTTGTGCCAATTCAGTCCATCCTCCTTTGAGAACGAGAAGAAAAGAAAAAGAAAGAAAAGAAAAATTAAAATAAACTATCAACCTATCAAAAATTGCCATGTTAGCGTCGGCCGGCCAAGGTTGGCTTGATGGACTGAACTGACACAAATGCAAAAAGATTTAGGACTGAATTGGTTAAAAAAAGGGTTTGAAACTAAATTAGCATAATTTCCAATAGGTTTAGAACTTTTTTGGTAATTTTCCCCCACACATTAATTTGCATTGCCGCTTTTATTCCCAAATAATTCTTCTTTTCAGCAGTTATTGACAAAGTTAGTGTTTGCTACTTCTTGCTTGATAGTTTCTGTCATACGAAGTCTCGGGTTAGTGTCATGCTCTTCTTTACATGAACGTGAGCTTAGCGTTTTGGGCTTCTCTTTACGGGTCAACTCGAACATTATCGATGACCAAGTCTCGGAATATTGGCTTGGTTTGAGCGGGATCAGTGGCTTGATTAGAGTTTTGGGCTGGAAATAAAGCCGAGCCAGATCCAACTTATTCTAGACTACAGAAGGATCATAAAGAGCCAGCTAATTCGATTAACTTGCACAACAAAATTAAACAAAGAAGAAGGGCAGCAATGCCTAGACAAAGAGTGGAACTAAAAGAGTTCTCTTCCAATAAAACCCCCTCAGTTAAATAAAGAAGGGAATTTAAAGCCTAATTCTCAACTATCAACAATGTGTTAGTTGCCCCCAACACGATATTATACAACACACTATAAATTGAGAGGACTCCATTATACAGTATGTCGGGTCAGTCATTGCTTTCGGCTTTTTTCCAGAACGGCAATCGATGAATTTGTGAGAGTACAGAATCCATGACCTTACCACCGGCTGTCTTCTTCGACGTCGCCAATTCCCTTTTACACGTTTGATCACCCGAATCTTGCCAGAACTTGATGATGTGAAGACTTTCCTCTTCTGTTGACCTCTGAACGACTATCCTAGAGGCATACCCTCTCGCTTTCATTTGGCGGCATATCTGCAATGGATTGTTGGTGGTGAGAGTGACCATATACAACCAACCTCTATCTGACAAAAGTTTATCCACAACAGGCAATATTCTGTCGATAACAGTTCGGCCATCAACGCCCCCTGCCCACGCGGAGGTAATGCCGTCCCGCCCAACTTCGTCTTCAGGAGTTGGAACATAAGGCGGGTTCACAACAATTACATCAACCAAACCGGCCAGACGGGTGTCTAATCCGGATGCAAGATCAGTGGTTATCACATCGGCATGAACATTGTGTGCTTGCAATGTTTCACGGGTAACTCTCACTGCATCATGATTGATGTCCGTGGCGATATAGTGTACTCCAGGCACTTCTCCAAGCATAAGCGCTAGAGAAGTAATAACATATCCACTACCGCACCCAATTTCAAGGCAGAGAGTTGGTTTGTGCTCCAACAGATTAGTGCGGTCAGCTAGCAAGGCATCAACTAAAGCAAATGAATCGTCACATGGCTCATAAACTTCAGGGTGAGAGCTCACCTTGTGGATTTGGGCAACTCTGCAAGACATTTTTGCAGGTGCCTACAACAACAGCGGTTCAGAAGGGGCTCTGAAAGAGAATAAACTTGAAATTAACAGCAGACATTTAGTTCAGGCATTCAACTTGGTTAAGGAAAAGCTACAGCAGAAACAAAAACTAGAGAATCCATCGTGCCCTCATCGACCATATGTATCACATTGAAATTTACCCTGGTGATCTTTTCAAAGATACGGTTTTCGTCGGCTTCAAGTCTAAATTGCTGAACACATGCCTGACAGAGGAAATACTTTCGCATGGAAAAGGTAACAGATGACTAGCTATCGAGCTACAACCAGACCAACCATAAATCAAAATGAGAAAAGAAGAAAAACCCTAATGTTCAACCGTGGATAGAGCCTGTACCAGCCACCATTTACAATCTAATTCCTCAAAAGCACAGAAACCACCACAGCTGCTATGACTTCTTAAAGGGAGGCCCATGTAAACTCAAGATACTAAAAAACCAAGGCAGTCAAGAACTGGAAATTTGCTTCTCCATACAGGATCGGTCCAAATCCCATACCCCCAATTTTCACACTTGTTGCAGGGCTTTCCCCCACTAACTCTTCAAAGACAAGTTCCAAAGATATCGCTGCCGTGGTTCCCAATTACGTACTTGAACTCGATTCAAACAGCTCAACCGAGATGGCGAAAAAGGCGCGCAAAGGGCAACAACCCGGGCACAGATTCTGTGTAACTTCGAGGAGAGATCAAGACAGCGACCCATTCATACAGACGACAGAAAATTAATAAGCTCGCAAAGGGAAACTGATTGGTTTAAATCGACGCAAACACGAGGTTCGGCTAGCGATTCATTACAAGCCCCCCACGAACTCTGACCCAAACCATTCTACCGTAGTTACCTATACGGATTCCGCGAATGCTCCGGCTCGAATACGCTCTAATCGCAGCTCAGTCCAGAAGTTTTCCAACTTTTTCAAGAATTAAAACGCGAGAGTTAAATCGAAAAAGAAAATCTTTGACCCAAAACAAAAAAATCGAAAAAGAAGATGGGAACCTGTAACACTTGGTAGGGAGAGAGTCCAACTTGTGAGCGCGATCGGAGAGATGACTCCTGCTTTAATCTGCGACTGAGAGAGAGAGTTTGAGCATCCGACGCTTGGGGTTGTGTTATTCCTCGATTCCTAAAAATAGGGACATTCTATGATTCCTTGTCGGATTTACGGCACCGGTCTCGGAGTTTGTATGGACCGTTAGATTAATTCGGATGAAAAAAAAAAGGACCGTCGGATCCACCTTGAGACATGGAACGGTCATCTAGAAAAAAGATTTCAAGTCATAATTTATGGATTTTCGAGAAAGATACGGACGCAAAGGTAAACAAAGTTGTATTTGATTAAGGATAATTAATGCTTCAAGGGTTGAACGAGTTTTGCGCTCAACTAGGTATTTTACTAGTAATAGGAGAAAAGATATCTGCTGTTTTTCTAAGAGCTAATACCACGAAAAAAGCCAAAACCGGTACACTCCTGAAAAATTTACCTCAAACTATTATTTTGACCACAAAAAACACCAAACTGGTACACATATGACATATTTACTCCAAATTATTTTTTTGATCATCAAAAATCCTAAACTGGTACACATGTGACGAATTTACCCCAAACTAAATTTTTTGACTATCAAAAATCTCAAATTGGTACACATGCGACAAATTTACTCTTTGTTTAATTTTCTTTAAATCGGGTTAATACCACGAAAAACCCAAACTGATACATTTGTGACAAACAGAGGGTAAAAACCCCAAACTAGTACACCCGTCAACTACCACGTGTCATCCAACTCAATAATTTAATGGCAAAATTTAACGAAAAACTAACGGAAGGTAAATTTATCACGAATGTATCAGTTTGGGGTAAATTTGTCACAAATATATCATTTTGAGGTTTTTTGTTGTCAAAAAAATAGTTTGGGGTAAATTTGCTACATGTGTACCAATTTGGGATTTTTTGTGATAAAAAAAATAATTTTGAGTAAATTTGTCACATGTGTACAAATTTGGGGATTTTCATAGTATTAACCATTTTCCTAGTTATATTAATGATTCTTGTGAAAATTCGATGACTCGATGAACTTATGACAATCGAAGGTGAGTTACTTAGATAAATTATTAGTGGGATATTACCAATGCAATAGTAATGTCAAAACCGATTAGGTGGCTTAGTTATAATTGGAAAAAAAAATTGACGATTGATTTGGGCAGATTACAATTTTGTGAAACATTACGGCTCTACGTCCTCGGAAGAAACATTAGAAAATAATAAGTAACGAACAAATTACTATTAATTGAAGACAATTATGAATGCAAAAAGAAAGTTACGGCCAATGTAGGAAGATGGTACTATACCGTTGCGATTGATGGCTTTTTCCTAGTATTTATCAAGAAAAGCTCGAGACTGAAAACATATGTTGGATTTCCTTTATTTTATAGAGAAAATCATTTGTAATTGAAAGATATCCCTCCATCTCTCCCTAGAGGAACTTTAATCTATCAATCTCTCGATTAATAGGTTACGTGACATCACCCTCAATTGATTTTTTTTATTATTATTATTAAGTCTGCGTGTTGATATTTCCTTGGCAAAAAGAGAACGAAGGAAAATATGACTCAAAGAGCTATAGCATTATGTTCACTTTTCCATTGGAAGTCTCAGAACTTGCATGAAGAATGAGTTTCTAAGGACCACTTCGTCCATCCTTCCAAAACATTGAGAAAGAGGTGTGGAGATGGAATAAGGAGAATGAAGCATGTTGGTCCACCCAACACGGGGGGCCGCGCCAGAGATTTCAAAGTCTCTACGATTAGACCTCTACCTTCCTCTCGCCAATAGTTGTCTCTTCCTCTGAATGCAATAGCATTTTGAAGATCTACAGCGAGCAAATTGCGCAGGCTACAAATTCTTATTCTTCTCCGGCACAATCTTAATATCATTTCACGGTCCCTCCAGTAATAAATACAAGCAGTTGAGGCAGATCCATTACGGCAGCTTCTGTTCTGTTCTTGAAGCCAATCAGGAATTCACTGTTTCCTGTTTTGACCGCAGTCCAGAAGTTTTTGTCCTAAAGCACACTTCCTGACGTACCTTAGGCGAAGCAGTTTGTGCATCCTGATCAGCAGCCGGGTCTTCACCAAGATTTATTCTCACCAGAACTTTGGAGGGGAATGTCCCCATGCCGCTAAGTGCTTCTTTGAAACACAAGCTACTGCAACTCAGAGACGCCACCCGACCCAGCACATATATTGATCGATATGAGGAGGGAAAGTTCCTCTGGTCATTTTCTCCATCGATCGAATGGGGCAAATAATCTACCTAAAGCCAATATCCATTACTTGGGGTGTATTATTTCCAAAAGAGTTACATCTCTGCAACAAGGAAATGTCTTCAGGAGACAACATGAGTGTGCCATTGCTCAAGTAGTGACGGGAAGGCCGCCCCCTACCAAAATAACACGATTTTTTGCTTAAGACATCATAGTGAAGGAACTGCTGAGTTATAAAACTAGAATGCAGGTTTACGGGGATGCAAATTCAACACTAAAAGATGTACCTTCGCCTCTTCTTGTCGATGCCTCCAGACAAACGAGCAGTTTCTGCTTTTGAAATTTTCCCTAGAGACGAAAGGTAGTCATAAAAAGCATGATCTCTCAAATACAAGTACAGTTTTGACGGACCCATGGACTCTATGACGTCAAAGAGGGATGCCCGTGTTTTCCTGCAACAAACAAAAAGAAAGATAGTCAAGTTTGGCAAGGACTTAAACAAATCTTGCACCTAAGTCTAATGATCGGATATTGCAAGGAGTTTACTTAATCAGTCTCTGAACATTCTCATTGGAAAATGATGCTTGTGGACAGGACTTGATCAACAATTGATCAACACGTCATGAATGTAAAATCAGATTTGAGATACAAAATAGAAGCAAGACCTCATATTTCAAAGACACATCAGACCGATATGCAATTTTTTTCCCAACCTATTTCAAATGGTCTGGACATACATCGTGTGAATCATTCACCTGAGGCATCTGATTCCACTTAAAAGAAAGAAAAATCCCATCAAGACAGATTTCCAATTCTGAATCATATTTTACCGAGATTGCCATCATATCAATTATGGTTCACACCACCAAAGGCCTACTTAATTTTCAGCTCACTGTCAATTTGTGATGCTTATTTATTTGATGTTTGAGGAAAAGGGAAACACCAATAGAAAACTGTCGCTGTGCCGAGGTGTATGTCAGACGGGGAAATAAGTTAAATGATGAAAGAGTTATTCAACTCAAAGCAATTAAAAGGGGAAATTAAGGTCTTGTAGTAAAATGTTCATGCAATGTCGACTGACTCATGTTCTATTTGCTAAAGCATCATAAATATAACGAGACCATGAGTAATAGAGAGTCGGAGCTCCACACCTTCTGGATACATCAATATCTGGAGTATCAATGACAGCACCTGAAATCTTACTTCCTCCCATATCCTGGATAATAAGCTTAGCAACTGCCATCCTGTTAGTCGTCAAAGCTAACATTTCAGAAGCCAAATCCACCCCATTCTGGTACATGTTTTCAGACCCAACAGTAGGTATATCTTTAGCGAAAGAGCACAATCCATGCTGGACAATTGTGGATGTCATCTGCCATTGCTCATTGTATCGACTACAAGATTCAGGTTCCTCGGCAATAACCACTGTTGGATCTAGATAATCCTGCAAAATTACTTATCAGGCAAATGAAGTGACAATGCACGGTAATAGAGTATTTTGAAGTTCAGTTGACAGTTAAAAATAGAACTTACCTCTATTATCGATTGGCAATTATTATGTAGCAAATCAGCTTCCGAAATTAGATTGCTCATTCTGCAGGCAATTTGTATCATTTGAGAAGCATCTTTCTCATCCTTGGTAACATGGTTTTTTAATTGCTCACGCAGCCTTTTCCACGATTCTTGAACTAAATTAGATTCTATCTTAATCCCAGCCTGATATCTGTGGCTTTCATTAAAGTCCACACGGCTGCACTCATCCATTAGCTGGTATCCTCTGTAGACAGCTTCCACATTACCCAACTGAGAATCTTCACCAATACCATGTGAAGAGCCTTCCATCATATCACATCTGTTGGCCAACACATCTGAAAGTCTCCGTAACCTGGACAATGGCTTCACAGAAAATCCATTCTTAACTGGAGATACGTCAGATGCCAACGCATTGTCAAAATAAGGCTCCCCCATTTCACCACCACGACAAGAAAAAGTTCTGGATGACAGCTCCATTTCATCATCTATTTCTGTCTCAGGAACATACGATGATTCAGGGACACATGACTCATCCAGTGATTTGCATGGGTCAGTCATCTGTAAGTTAATGTCCCTGTTTGAACAAGGCAAAAGGCAGTTTCCCGCTTCTCCTCCTTCACATTGACATTGTTTTTCACTAAATGAGGCAAAGCCATTCTGTATTTCTCTCTCCTGAGCGGGAGCGCCACTGTTGACCTTGGGAGATTCCTCATGCATTGGCGTAACATATCCATGATTAAAAGTTTCATCTTCAGAATCTGAAGACAGAACAATATCAAGTTTCTTCCGGCCTTTTCGTTGGGGGAATGCAACAGGAGTTCCTGGGTTGCCAGAAAAGTCACCAACAGTAGCGAAATGAATAGTCAACTCCTCGTCATCATAAATAGAACAGTTTCTCCCTAACATGGCTTCCTTCTTGGCTTGCAAATCTATTTCATTCCGATCCATTCTTTGAGGACACTGAACTTCCTTGTCCTCGAGATGTTCATCAATCATCCCTGATAGGAAAGAATTGTCTTGCATTGTAGAGAATGATTTGCTGGTTTCCTTCTCAATTACCTCACTCAATTCAGAGGGAAAATCCCAAGGCATTAATTTTGGTAGTATCCTATGGCCAGACTCAAGATCAAACAAGACTGGACCATATGTTTCCCGGACATCACCACCTGGAAATCGTATCTTATGTTAGATTGGTATAGATATCTGTAACTGGTCGTACGTTTAGCTAGACAATCTGGACTCCATTTGAAACTCTACATCTCAAATTCTATCGTCCCTAGTGCCATCATAATCGAAGCTGGTGTTAGATAATTATAAACCTAATACTTCCTTCAATAAACAGCACATCTCCTCCTCCTCCTCCAACAACAACAACAACAATAAGGCCATTGAAAAGTAGAAACATGACAACAATCCTATGACATGCCATTCCTCACTCGACGACTCAACTTCAAAAGTTAACTGGCCTATGAATGTACAAACCCGACATGCCCTTCATCTTCATGCATGGGTTGTCTGCTTCCATCTCAAAATAAGAAGCTGCTCGTGAACTAAATTGTCCACCATATATTCAAATTCATACCCAAGCATAGGCTCAAGTGTCGTAGTTACATTTTTCTGAACCAAATGCTAGACATTTAACTTATCGAAATCAAGCGCCTCGCTATTATAATGAAGCATCCAAAATGCAAAGGCAGCTAGATTTGTCCAGGAACTGACCTTTTCGATCTTCGTTACCCTGGCACCAAAATTGGAGATTCATAATGGTTTTCCGAATATCTCCCTCACAGCATCCAATAAACTTTTGTACTAAATGAGGCAGAATTCTCGTTTTCTCTGCACCACAAACCTAAAAGAAAAGAAACAAGTTTCACTTGGTAATAGAATCTAATAAGGTGTAATCAAGAAAGAGCTTAGAGTACAGGGGAGGGGTACCATATGCACATGGCAAAGCAATTCCATCACAGAAGGTGTGGTGAAACATGTCTCTAACCTTTCCATATTATCAGGCAGGTGAAGGTTGCGGTCTAGGATAAAGCACAAAATTCAAGTCAATAAAGTGATGCAAATTATTACTTGCCAAGTAGGAACAATTTTTTTACAAAATAGCCATATTTCTTACTACTACTGGTCAGAATTAAAGGACCCTTTGCTGTCTCCGCAATATGTTGTATAGCAGCTATAAAACCACGATCATCCAAAAAAGTGATATCAACATCCTCGAAAAGAATCAGAGGTTTAACTTCTGCTTGATAACAAGAGGCCCCATTCACCCGGGCTATCAATTTCTCAGCTGCAGCAGAACGACATGGATTTTCCTCATCCGACAGTTGTATCAATTCAATCAACTCTGTCTTACACTCGCACTCTGCTTTAACACTGTCTGCTGCGGAACAAAGTTTATTCTTGGTTTGAGTATCCACTTGATTTTCTGTTGGCCTAAAAAAAATACTCTGTTACCCATAAAAAAATCCTATCATGCAATCATTATAAAAACACCATTAAAAAGCAAAGGCATCATTTTAGTTACAACTTTCATGGAGAAGATACTTTAAGAGACTTTTAAGTAGGAATTTAGAATTAATGAAGATCTCAAAGCTGATCAGCAACAATATTACAAAACCCTGACACAGACTAAGCTAATAATTTCATCTCTAGTATTTGATAGGGCAGAGGCGAAGACGCTTTCAGTTCTCTATTTCTACCCAAGCAGTCTGTAGCGATCATATGAATGATGTATGGCCACAGAGATTCTATCTCTTATCTATCAGCAAAAAAGATGTATCGCGGAAGAGATGGCCCTAAAATTATTCTACCCCAACTCCAAGTTCAAAAATGACTCTTATGAAACTGAATCAATTTCATGTGCCAATGCAAGAAGGTAAAAGCATCTATCTGCACCACAGGTTGTTTCCCATTTCGGCTAGAACCATATTCATCATCGACCAAGCATATTGATGAAGTTATGTCCTTCATTCTCCTACCTCAGTTCCGCTGAAAAGTGGTTGTGGAAAACCATAAAATTGTTACTCCTGGTTATCTATAGTCTACATAATTCCATAACAAACTTGTTCATCAAGTAAACAGAAATACAGAAATTTATATTGGATGAAGCAGAAGAATGCAGCTGGGTAAACAGAGAACAGGGATTGGAACTCCAAAGAAAAGCTCAGCAGTATTGCAATGACTGCAGAAAATAAATTCACGAACCATTTCAGCCAATGGGACTCTAAGGCTTCTCCAAACTTTTGCTTCATCAGAGCTCCATTTCGACACTCTGATGCATTGACCTGGCAACGTAAGTAACCCGTGTTCACTAGTAAAAAATTAAACCATAGAGTATCAAAGTACATGAAACCATTCAATTAACTGAAGAAAAGTAATGACCACATATAAAGTGGAATTTATACGACATTTGCTCAGGCTAATGCTATATAAAATTGGAGATGCAAATCGCGAGGGGGAAGTGAAGACTCAGATATCGGAATGATAGATAATGACAGGATCTAAAATAATTTATGCAAGCCCCTTCGGTATGCAGCTAAGGAAGAACAAGAGACTAATGAAAAACTTGTGGTTTCTGCGTAAAATCTGCGTTCAACAATCCGTACTTATGAAAGAGACAAAATCTGAAACGTGAAGTATCAATTTAGAGCATAGGGATAATTGAAACCATAGTTCTCTGACTTTTTAACTAACAGACATCACTAGAATAAAATGTTTTTTTTTTTTTTGATAACCGAGGTTCCGCGCGGCCGGCGAGCTTACGCTCGAACCAGCTGTGAAGCACAACTAGTCCTCGGGGAGGCCGCAGGACCCCACCACCACGGCGCTCCGGGTAAGACACAGGTGTTAGCGCGAACGCCACCTAGCCCTGGCGCGAACGCCACGGTTCGAACATGTGACCAAGAGGTCACAGGGTTCTCACCAACTAGGCCACCTGCTGGTGGGTTACTAGAATAAAATGTTCCTTCCTACTTTAATTGATAATCTCCTCTGTTCACTCTAATCCAATAATATAACATTGACTATGAAAGATGCCCAGCATCTTGATGAATGGAGCCAAGAAATGCTGACCAAACGATTCCACATGTTTTTTCCTAAATCCAACTTGCTCACCAGTACATCGTTTCAGAGGGGGACAAGTTGGCAATGGTATTGCCTATATTAGCAGTACATCATTGCCAAATGAAACAAGTTGGGAACAATATAATTGCAAATTTCACAGAAGCTATCATGGACTATAGAAGCAAAAAGTTCCTGCAGTTTCCGTTGATATCTTCGTGCTTAAGGTCCTGATAACCTTCTCAGTTTCTCCCTATTATCCAACTATGATGTA
The DNA here is from genome assembly GCA_029784005.1 of Lenwebbia sp. NSW1173648. Lineage (NCBI taxonomy): Eukaryota > Viridiplantae > Streptophyta > Magnoliopsida > Myrtales > Myrtaceae > Lenwebbia > Lenwebbia sp. NSW1173648. The sequence goes on along the minus strand of JARCGZ010000009.1, from coordinate 21,669,590 downwards.
TGTTAATCATAGAGAAAATTGCGGGACGTTCAGGGAAGTTCGATTTTGCAAATTGAATCACATTCGCCACTAGTTTTAGTCTATTCAATCAGCCTTCATTTCCCAATATTTCAAACAACCAGATCAGACGCATTTATGGGCACAACAGGATTTGTAAGTTTAGCAGCACCTCCATAACTTCGAATCCTTGCTCTTCTGCACAAGCGTAGATCGCAGCAGACTTCCCACACTGCATAAGCAGGACAATTTATCAAACACCTCCTCAGCACAATTTGAAAGAAAAACTTCCAGACAGATTGTGTGAATATCATTCCAAAAGGGAAAAAAGAGGGCAAAAAAAAAACTGTAAGCTCTATTCCCTAAGCAGGTAAAGTTAGGATTTGATTGGACAAATGATGCACAGCCAAACTTATTGCCTGGCAGAAAAAAATGAAGCACAACTAAAACATTTGACCAGGCTAAGTAAAATTACTAAAGGATCGAGCAAGGAGGAGAAGAAACTCTGCAAAGAAGGAAGAACAAATAATCTGAGTGTCAAAAGCTTTATCTGTGATTGCACCTCCCAGGTAAATTAAGTGATACATCACTTGACAGTTGAAAGATACTGTCAATCTGAAAGCTTCCTCAGGAGATAAACTATTTAAAAGCTAAGCAGAGAAAAAAGACAGTTGCTTTTGGAAATAAGAGAAATAAGAACTAGATTTAACCACTTATCTCATGCGTCAACAAACTGAAGCAAAAGATATCGAACCATCAGAGATACAAGTTATTAGCTGATCCTCAAATACCTTCATTTTGATAAAATGAGGTTCTATTTTTGTAAATATGTTCATCTATTTTTGGCCATAAACCTCTACCAGCATTTCTTTTATCTCTTCAAGGATATTGCGAATATGGTATTTAGATATGATTCAGCCTATTTCCTTAATATGAGGCGTGTATAATTTGCAAGTTTGTGGCAAGTAGCCCGTTCTTTCTGAGAAAGAAGAGAAAACTGTTCAGTTGCAGTTTCTCAAGAGAAATTTAGCAGGCCTTATGATTGGAATCATACCACTGAATTTGTACAACCAGAAAGAAAGATTCAGCCAAAGTTTGCTGGTGACTTCAGTGAAACAATAAACTTACAAAGCTCCATAATAAACATTTTCCCACATCCTTGCAAAAAAAAAAAAAAAAGCAGATCGACTAAGGCTCTTTGTATGCCAGACCAGCTGAGAGTATTCCTCATTTCAGTAAGTTGTCAGAATATCTTCTACTGATTGTGCAGTAAAACTAGGTATTGATTATGAAAAGGAATCAGAACTATTAGCTGTGCAGAAAACTAAAACTAATTCTGCTGACATGGGAAACAAAGCATCCACTTGACAGGTCTTGAAAATAATCCACAAGTTAGTTCCAAACTGTTTCTAGGACTATTTCATGTAGGAAGAAACCAGACAAGTATGAGATATGACAATGCCTAAAATGATCAGTAAAGTGTACCATGAGTTATTATGGACAAGCAGACAGATGGAGCATATTCAAGTACAAAAGCACGAAATCATTTACATCTAGGAACCTAGACAATCAACAAGGAGAGAAGTAGAACTAGAATATGTCTTCCCTACCCCAACGGGTCCAGTAACCAAGAGAACATTTTTCAACCTAGCATGCCTCTCTTTGCATTCTGACTCAGAGTCACTTTTGTCAAGGACATAATAATCATATTGCAAGCTAGACTCCTCAACCCCATTCAGGTCTTTGATATTTTTATAATCTGCTTGATGCCAAAGGCGTAGCCATTCGGTCAGGAACTTGACAGCTTCACTGTTCCCACAAACCTGAAACAGCAGGATTTGAGAGGAAAATCACTTGATTGAGAATGTAGCAGGTATTGGAGGAAATATATAATGTGCAAGAAAGTGAGAAAACAAAATTATCAAACCTCCATGGATTTTTTTGGCTGATACTTATTCGTCCATAATGTATTTGGAGGCTCACCACAAGAACTAACATTGGATGATGGTGTCCTGTAATTGCAACAATTAGGGAAAGGAATAATATCTGGGATTTCGAAGCTCCTAGATGAAGTTAATCAAACACAACTCAAAGCATCAAGAGGCAACAGTGTCAATTGCCTCACTAATGGAAGTGAAACATTGTGCTATCACAGGCCTTACTGTTGTATGATATGGTATATTTAGCAAATTCTCTACGGCGGCATCTACAACCAGAACTAGTCAACCATTTCATAATCCTCTGCAACAAGTTGATCAACCTAAGATGTCCATAGACTATAAATAGTTCATGAAGTTGGGCTTCCAGAAAAATCCTGACCTTTCCTCTCGATGCTGCTCAGGATCTGACTTTCCTAAACATGCGCTACACTCTGATAGGGAACCAACTTCATTGAGGTCCTGCCACATTAAAGTTTTTAGGCGGTTAACCACAGTGCACGTATCAGGCAAGAAAGAACATACAAGACAATAAAAGTGGAAAGTTAGCAAGATTTAAAACTCGATTAATACCGATAAGGAAGAAGAACAGATATAAGCTTACCAGTTTGCAGCCCTTAAAATGACAGCAAATTAACTTCTCATCACAGATATCAGCCCTGTGTATAGCTGCTGGTTCATGCAAATTCCCTTGCTTATTTTGGCTTTGCTTCCATGACATCTCCTTTACAGGTGATTTATTGCAGGCAAAGTGGGGAACGCAGTGAAGTTTATCAAAAGTTAAGGAACATGCAGTGCCTTCAAAAACAGAAGATGTGCTTTTGAAACAGGAATGTGTGCCCAAGAAAGTTTCGTCATCGAATATCCAATTTCTCCAATCAAGAGAGATTCCTCCATCATCCTGTACAAGATGGGTTAAGTTCCACCCTAAGCTTATACAACAACGTGCTTAAGATGCCAAAGAGTAAACGAGAGAGACAATACCTCAGTCTTTTCAAATACGTGGATAGGCCCCAGGGTGATGCTTTGGCTCTTTCTGTCACTGGAACAAGGGTTTCCTTCAATTTCAGTAGCCTCCTGACATTTCTTGCCCGACCTCCATGATGAGAAAAAGGGATGAATTTGTCTTCCAGCAAACATTCGTGAATTCTCCTGATTATGGACCAAAACATGAAATACTTTACGTCTTATATCCAGCATTTATTACAAGACTGTGAATTCTCTCCAAATTTGAAACTAAAGCAACAACACTGCGAATTCCAGGCGGCATGATATGATCCAGCTAGCGATTATTGTTTAGCCAAGTTCAATAAATTCATAAAAGCAAACATAATAGTGTAACCATCGCAAAATCCAAATAACAAATCGAAGGAAGTCACAATAACTAACCTCAGCTCTGAGTTTTGCCTCCATCCGCAGATTGGGGACAGGTGGAGACCCATCTTCATTCTCTACCAGATTGATTGATTTTGGCGTCGAGCAGACTCCCTTTACGCCATTGGTCGTTCTATTCTTCTTTGGTGTACTGTTCAGCTGCCGCTTGTCCTTCTGACATGATCCCAAGAAAATTATAAGAGAATGTTTCAAGCATATACCAGTAACACATGATTGGTATATGATTTATGAACCTTCGAGAACTACTTAAGAATTTTATACTTCTGTCCATCCATTCATGCATGCATCTACATTGCTTCCGAACACATAATAGAAAATCCTAATTTCCACAATTACTAAGCTGAGCTTTATACTAAACATCTGCAAGAAAGAAAACCACCAGCGTGGCAACGGCCACTTGACTTCTTAAGCTTTGTAAATTCTGCCAGTAAACAAGCTAAGCTGATGTAAGGCATTCCTTCTGCCTATCATCCTTGTACTGAATCCGCAATTCGAAATTCAATCCGACCAAACACATCAACCAACTAATCTAAACTGGTCATCCACGCATACTGCACTTGGACGAGCTATACCTTGGCAGAAGAATTTCGTTTCGGAGTCGCCGCTTTTCCTCTCCGCTTCCTCCTCTTCTTTTGGCTCCCACAGGCCTCGTCGCCTTCGTCGCCCTCGCCTTCGCTGCAATTCTGCTCGTTGTTCTGAACGCCAACTGCCTCGATGTCCTGGGCTTTGGGGGAAAACAGCGTGGACTGGACCAACCTCCGGCGAACGCCTCTGCGCTCGCCGGCCTCAGCCGCCGGCGGGGATTCCTGCGAGAGCGATTGGTCCATCGCAACTAAATTAGGGTTTGGTGGAGATTTGGGGATTTCCGGAAGGGGACTGAGCTCAAATTGACTGCGATCTAGAGGCTAGAGCGAGAGACCTTCCCGCCTTATTAGGGAGTTTCCCCTTCTTCTTCTTCTTTTTATTACCCCGACCTTTTTCCGTAAAATAATTTACTGGTTAACGTCCTTAAATTTTCTGATTTTGTGAGAAAAGAGAGAGAAAATAATAATATCCTTCTATGATACCGGTAGAACCGGTGACCGGCGACCTTGATTTCAACGTTTCCCGCGCTGATTTTCGCGTGCAACGGCGAACAACGTCACGACTCACGAGCACTTGTAGTCTCCCGCCAAATTTCCTCGTCTAATATCTCTCTCCTTTATTATTACATTTTTTGAGAAACAACTATATAATTGTTTTTAATCTACTGTGACATTAACGTTTTGTGCAAAATAATAATAATAATAATAATAATTAAAAACTATTGCGGATTCATTTTTTCAAAAATTTGCGGTCCACAATATGCCGTTGCTTTCACAGTAGCCCAAAGGCTATTATGCTAGCACAATACTATATATTTTGGTATCTGAATTAAAGAAAGAAAGAAAGTAATAAAACGATTGTCCCAAATTTACCGTATAATTCACACCTAAGTTGGGTTAAGGTAAAATCGAGCAATAATAGTGTTTGGTGGGTAAAGTGACGAGACCTTGGGACGGAATAAACTTACATGATCATGGAACGGGAAATCGTAGGCATTTTTCCCTATTATCTAGAGTTTTAGGTGATTCTTTGAATGACTTTATTTTTCCCAATGCTAGTTATTCATTTTCTAATTCAAATTTACAACTCCTTCAAGTTTGCAAATTGTATATTAATGTTGTTCTTTCACAATACAATTTATATCTTTTGATAAGTCGGCAAAATTGAGACGGTTCACTTTGCTTCTTGTGCCTTCAAGGCCTATTTGTGAAATTTACTTTTGTAGCGAATTCAGTGCAACTAGAATTGCTTTAAATCACACTTCTTCGACTACATAAGTTGATATTGAAAGGGGAAAGCTATTCTTACGATGATTTATGTATCTGGCGACGACAAGTTCAATAACAACTGTTTTGTTGACGGCGTGATGAAGGCACCTCGGGCGAAAGCAAACGATATAGGTTTTGCCTGTAGCCGATTGCTCCGGAGCATTTTAACGTGTTTTTAGTCATGAACAGAATCTTGTGGGCTTACAAATCCTCTCAACGAAAGAAAATGTTTGTATTTCCAATACAAATGCTGTTAAATGACCAATCCATTTGTGAATAAACATGTTGACCGTATCAGTGATTTCTATTGCGAAAATGTCATTTTTTCATGGTTTAATACCATAAAAAAACCCCCCAAATTGATACACTTACGATAAATTTACCAAAGACTAATTTTGTGACTATAAAAAATCCCAAACTGGTACACCCGGAGCAAATTTACCATTCATTAGTTTTCGTTAAATATTATCGTCAAATTGCTAAGTTTGATGACACGTGATAGTTGATGGGTGTAACAGTTTGGGGTTTTTATCCTCCATTTATTTATTTTTTCAAAATTACCCTCCATTTGTCACATGTGTACTAGTTTGAAGTTTTTCACGGTATTAACCAAATTTAATGAACATTAATGGAGGGTAAAATTGTCACATGTGAACTATTTTGAGGTTTTTTGTGATAAAAAAATTAGGGTCAGTTAATTTGCCATAGATATATCATTTTCAAATTTTTCGCGGTTAAAAAATTAATTTGAGGTAAATTTGTCACTGATGTAAATGGGAGTTTTTGTATCATCCTTTGTTAATAACTTGGCTAGGCAAAAATCGGGAGCGTGCATCACACGCAAAATAAGTCGCGTGAGGTATCTCGCTTCGTGCAAATGAGAGAACAAAACAGAAATTCTTTACGGGCATGCCTCATAAAGCAGCGGAAAGAAACCGAAATAGTCCCCTAAAGTTGTGGGGTCCCCTTTTCTCCCTTATTACAAAATCCAAAGCAATGCTGCCTTATTACCAAAAAGCCCTTGCTTACAAAGTTTGTTCCACCTTCCCATTTTCGCTCCCAATAAGAAGAATTAATTTCATTAAGCCTCTGAATTTCATCCATCTGTACCAGTTTCACATTCAATTAACAACATAAGTTTGGCGTTAGTTTGAATGAAATTGGTTCAAGATATCTTTTAGCATAAATCCAATTTTCCCCGGACCGAAAAAAAGCATAAGGTGATTAATAATTTAATATGTCTGGCATTTCTTTAAATTATCATCTTTTTGACTGCTGCGCTCCCAGTCTAAATCTTGTAATTAATGGATCTCTGTGGGGGTAGTTTGGGAAGTTAGGTCCAAGGCTCGAAGACCGAGGACCTGGCTTGTGTCTACTGTCTGGTCACTCTGTGCAACACACTTGTCCCCTCCCTCTCTCTTTTTCCAGTCTCTCTCTCTCTCTCCCCACCATTTTTCAAGTTCAGCTTCTTCTTGCTCGTTGATCGACCCACTGCAAAAACGATACTAAGCCCTAGAAAACCCGCGACTCTGCACACTCTCTTCCTTCGCCAAAAGCTCAAAAATCTCAACTTTGATGTTTCCCAACTTGCCATCTTCCATTGATTCTGCAGAGCTCCATCACTTCCTGGTGAAACGGCGCAGAAGGAACTGCAAAACCCCAGCGAAGAAACCCTAAAACACCACCTCCGGCTCCGCCCCCTCCAAATCCCAAGAACCAAAACCCTCCCAAGAACCCATCTTTCTTCAGGCTCAAAAGCCTCCATTCTCTTTCCGCTACAAAGTCCCATCTTCTTGGTGTGAAAAACCCCCAAACATTCTTTGACATTGCCCCTTCTTTCTATTGCTCATTTTTGCTTTCACACAAAGAACACTCGCCCCCCCGTACCCTTCTCTCGGCTACTTCATTTTCTGCTCTGTTTTTTGAAATCTCGAAAGACTAGCTCGCAAGTTAGAACCCCAACAATGCCTGTCACGGAACCTGCATCACCGTCTTCCTTCTTGATGCATTTCATCTTCTTGATTTTCACCAATGTAGCTGTTCTTGTTTCCCCTAAGTCCACCATAGAGCCCTGCTCGAACTCTGACTCTTGCAACGCCCTGCTCGGCTACACTCTCTACACCGACCTCAAAGTCGCTGAGGTTGCCTCTCTCTTCCAAATAGACCCCATCTCGCTCCTCACCGCGAATGCCATCGACATCTCGTACCCTGATGTCGAAAACCACATCCTCCCTTCGCAGCTCTTCCTCAAAATCCCCATTTCTTGCTCCTGTGTTGATGGAATTCGGAAATCCGTGTCGACCCGGTACAAAACCCGGCCCTCGGACACCCTGTCGTTGATTGCAGATTCCATATACTCCGGTTTGGTCTCCTCGGACCAAATAAGGGAGGCTAATTCTATATCGGACCCCTCGGTATTGGATGTGGGGCTTAGCTTGGTGGTGCCGCTCCCCTGCACTTGCTTCAATGGGACCGATAACTCGTTGCCAGCAATTTATTTGTCATATGTGGTGAAGCCGGTGGATACATTGGCAGGGATTGCATCCAGTTATTCCACTACGATTACCGATTTGATGAACGTGAATGCTATGGGGAGTTCAGCTATAGATGCCGGTGACATTCTTGCAGTTCCACTGCCAGGTAAATTGTTTGATTGATGCAACGTTGGCAAAATTGTTTCTTAGACGATGTTCCGTTTGCTATGGCTTAATGCTTTCTTCTACTGGCGGGGTTGGAATTTGTGTAATTAATTTACCTTTAGTAGAATCCAAGGATTTTACGGATTTAAATGGGCTTTTCCTCCATGGAGTTCGTCAAATTGCTGCTAAGGTCTGTGTGCATTTGTGTTTATAAGTTGGTTCCACTGTTTGTAAGAAAAAAAGTTTTTTTCACTGATGTGCTGGTTCTGGACCTTCCTCTAACGTTATTTGGTGCAACTGGTTTTAAACGACAGTGCTTCTAAGTAAGGAACTTCTAATTTGAGCACAACCTTCTGTGTGAGTACTGTTGGACTTTGTGGGGTTAATGGCTTTGAAGAAGTTCGGTGCATATGCATCAGTGGAGTGAAATTATAGAGATTAGAGCATTTTGATTCTGGATATGTATTGCCTTTTCATTCAGTGAAGATTTCGTGGTCCGATTGTATTGTCCGCGTTCTATTTGTGCGATTGTGCTTTGTAAAGCTGTTTGAATTGCATGTTTCTTCACCTTCATTTCCTCTCTATTTTAAGGTAAACCTCTTACCAATTTGGTGATAAAAGCATCATTACTGCTAATCATACTTTGACTATGCTGGCGTTTTTTGTTGCTTTCCTTTTGAAATGGACTTTAGGAAGGACATGAGGTTGGATACTCACCTTGCTTCTTATGTCGCAGCCTGTGCTTCTAATTTTCCAAGATACTCCTCAGATTATGGTTTAATTGTGCCTAATGGGAGCTATGCCATCACAGCAAGCCATTGTGTGCAGTGCAGTTGTGGGCCGGGAAATCTCAAGTAACAGATGTTCCTCTTTAAATCATTTAAAGCTAGTTGGCATGAATTACCTTTGACAGTCCCCATTAAATACCTGAAATCATCTTTCATTAACCATTGGCATTTTCTTACGCAGATTGTACTGCATGCCTGCTTCATTGGCAGTTTCTTGTTCTAGCATGCAATGTCGAAACAGCAACTTGATGCTTGGAAATGTTACTGCTCAACAGAGCAGTGCTGGATGCAATGTCAGTGCGTGTAGCTATGGTGGTTTTGTCAATGGCTCGATTGTCACCATGTAGGGCTACTACTTCAGGCCTCTTTTGTATCCACTGTCATTTGGGAGTTGGAACTTGGAAGATCTGTATATGCTTTGAGTTGTAATGCACTTTTCTTTACCTTGCAGGTTGTCCACATCTCTCCAACCGCGATGCCCAGGTTAATCTTGATTATTGCTGTCGTGTCATTGAGTTCTGGACCTAGGAAAGCTCTTAATCGAGTAAACTAGAAACACAATAATACATTATTGTACTGGACTTACTTTTAGCGACTTTACTCTGGTCATAGGGGCATTTAACTCTTGCTTTGAGCTTGAATGCCTCATCAATCGATAAATCACATGCTTAGAATTCTTCTTATTCAAAGTCAACATATCTCTTACTGGTAATATTGATTGTGACTGAGACTGTGATGTTTATTCTTGCCTTTGAAACACATGCAGGAGTGCAGCAATTTCCTCCACTTATAGCCCCACCTTCCTCAGTCATCAAAGATTCACCATTTGCTCCAGCACCCGCCCCGCAGTCGGAGGTTGCCGGTTCACCCACGTCTTCGGTGGTGCCAAGTACAAGTTCGCTTCCAGGATTTAACCCTGCAACTGGTCCTACTGGAAGTGCTTCGGGTGTCTCTGCTGCTCGCTCATTGATGAATCCTATGGACATTTTACCAGCTGTTGCGACATTGCTTTTTTTTGTCAAGTTGATGATCTTTCATTCATCGTGATTCCACGAGGGTGGCTACCACCAGACAATGAGGGGTTTTGTTACATTGATGTTGCTATGGCCCGGTTAGATTGGTTTCCTCGCTTGTCTGCTGTAGCCTGTATCTACGTGTTTTCTTTTCCTTTTTGGTGCCTTATTTATTATTCTGTGGGATTGGACTTGATTTTTTTATGTGGAGATGTGGGACTCTTTCGCAGCAATTTGTATCTTTGATTCAAGGAAGGAACCTGTCTTGTCATTTTCAATCTTTTTCCCTTGTTGGTTGACCTCAGTTGATGCATGTCAGGTGAAAATGCAAATAGCAGTCAGCAATTGAAGGCTCAGGCAACAGAGATGGTGATAAACATCTTGATCCTGTAACTCTTGCCTAATTTTGGACGACATCCTTAGCACCGAGTATTTATGTCCTTTGCCATTCTGTCGAGGACAATTTTTGCAGCAGCGGGATTGGCTAGTCAGCTTCATTCTTGGTAAAAAAGTTTGTATATAGTCATCTTATTTCGCCACCCTCTCAAGTAGTTCTTACATATGCGCAGTTTGAAAACTTTCAAGTTTTTAGATTCCGTAAAGCCGGTGGCAGCATTCATCCTGTCACGTGCTTTCGCAGGAGATAAATAGAGAGGGAGATCTTCACTTTACTAATGAGCAAACTTGGCCGTGATTCGAATCTGCTGTGATGTTTATCGTTTCCTAGGTAGTCTACGATACTATCATCCTGTGTATCCTACTCTCACATTCATGTTCTCGTTTCGTTTTTGACGCCAAATGCCAAATTTGGAGCACGAGCAAATTCTCGAGATTGAATTTTGTGAAGGAGTATATCAAAGGCACTAGCTCAATTAATGACCTTTCAACAGAAATATATATGTTTCCAAAGCACAATTAACGACCTTTAACAAGTGCCCTAAAATTACTCTCTAATGTCGCATCCAAATATTCATGCCAAAAACATAAGCCGACAAGCAGTGTGATGTGTCACCGCGGTGGCTGGTCGGAAAGTACCTTGATTAGTAAGTGAAGTACAAACTCGGGCTTAGGTGGCTGCATTGCTAGTGTTGAGCTTCCCCGCTCACAGAAGGCGGGTCTGTGGAGCTCACCCAGTATTTTGGCTGCATTGCTCGTGTCGAGCTTCCCCGCTCACATAAGGCGGGTCTGTGGCGAGGAGCTCACCCAGTATTTTGTTGGGTACCTTGAACCGAATGTTTCTGTCATACAGGCAAGGTTCGATTGGAAGGAAGATGTCCATGCAAAATCGTTTACAGGAGTTGGCATATCCAAGAAGCAGTCGTTCATTCCCATGGATGTTAAACAATGAAGACTTAATGGGTTCATTCCAAAAAGAACCCTAGTGATCCAGAGAGCAGTAGCTCATTTATCGGGTTCAACTCAAAGAACCCTAACAATCGGAGGCTAAAGACAGACCAATCACACTATACACATGAAAACACATGAATAAACAATGGAGTATTTCATACATTTCAAAGACTGAGCGTTTTGAATACACGTACTTACATCCAATCTTACTTCAGGACGATAGGGGAAGAATAATGGAAGCGGAAGCTATGTACATGAATTTACATTAACAAGATGTTGGCAGGAAACACCGGCAACAATGCACCATCCGATTGACGGAATGATGTTTTACAATTTCTTCTTGTTCTTGCTGTAAAAGCAAGCAATTTTACAGAGCCCTCATAACAACTTTGCTGGTCGTTTGAACACCCCTTGCAGCTAGCTTCAGAACAGCACGACTGCGATACAACCTACAACAATGAACCCAACTTCTTTATGTTAAAGAGGCCATCACATGTTCAACTTACTCGAACCACTTTCTGCTTCCACCCCCATTTCCCTACATCTACAATTAAAGTTAACATTTTTCAAGTATAACGTTTTCTATTTATTAAGCCAAAACCACTCTTTGTTTCACTTTTTCATTTCTTCCAAGATTACCACCAACTCAGTATTAGATAACAAAGGATAAATAGGAAACAACTAGAACATTTCTCATAACTTCCATAACTTCTATTTCATCCACTTCTCATGGATGGAACTAGCCATTTTCTTCTCATGGAAAATCACTCAACTCCATACCCATGCCCCTAGATGGTCCCGGACTTAACCGGCACATGGGGCTTGCAACGTCTCATGAACCTCCAAATAGCCAGATCTCCACGCCAGCACCCCAAGATTACAGAAAAAAAAATACCCATCTTCATGGATGCGCGTAGTGCGTGACCCTACACTAGTTTTATTTATTATTCTTATTTTATGATTAGCAGTAATCACCCATTAAGTATGATAAAATGCAATAGAAGCATGAGGGAAGGTAAAACACAATTAGTTAACTTTTAAATCTGATTGATTTTTCGACCAAAAAATAAATCTGATTGATTCTTGATTAGATGAAGCTCATACGGCAAAGAGGATGATCATTCAAACCAAGTCAACCTGCATCAAATTAGACTAAAAAAAACTACCTACAAACAGCCTGAGAAACCAATTGATAGAAATCCGACTATTAAAACAAGTGCGCCCGAGTATTAAGAAACTATATTCGGAAATAACAAACGAAACCTCATCTGCGTAAAGTACATATAAATCACATGTCAATTGTAAGAGAAATAAGTATCTTAAGTATGATAATTCCCAACAGCATTACTACAAGAGCTTCAAAGTTCCCTAATTCATGATAGAATCCTACTCGAGAACAACGATGGAAGACACAGCAAGATGCATATTCACTGATGCGCCCACCCAGACAAGGGCACACAGTGACGCACCATGGCACACAAGCTCTCTTGAAGAGAGAGAGAGAGAGAGAGAGAGAGAGAGAGAGAGAGATACCCTGCAAGAGCAAGTCCCCAGGTGGCCAAAGTATAAAACAATGTTCCAGCATGCCATATACTTAAGACCTTCTCCATCTTGCTCACGCCACCTAATGCTTTTGACAAAGCTGCAGTAAATGTCATTAGACATCAATTCAGCGACCACATAGATAACGGCACTTTCGTGGCTGTAAAAGTACCCTACGGAGGAGATCTCAGTTGAAAACAACTTTAAAATTCAATGTATCTGATATTAGGTTCAGAATAACATGAGGTTTTCAGGATATCAAATAATGCTGGGAACATTGCCACAAGAAAGGACGTCTCAACATCACCCAATGGACTATACCAGGCAAGCAAAACCTTTCAATCGCTTTTATGAAGCTTACTGAGGATCTAATCTTTCAATATCCTCCTCGAGCATACGTGTTCAGGTTGACTTGTTTTCATATGTGGTTTAATCGTGCCCATAAGCAGCTACGGATGTTGGTTCAACATATATAGCAAATAGCATGCCAATTGTCTTCTTTGGTCATAATGCACATTGATAAGTACTCTCAAGTCTCAACTTCTTGCACCGGCTGGCTTAGCAGTAATATGCGATCATAAGAGTTTGACCAAAAAGCACACAATGCAATTGCTAAGATGGTCCCTGTCAGTCAGAAGATTCAGCTGGAAACTCACAGTTTTGCAACTCTTCTGGGGTCAAGTTCTGAATACACAAAAAGAAATTAATGAGATACAATCCAAAATTATAAAGTAAAATCGATCATACTTGAAACCGTCTTAAAGATAATGTACCAGAGATTTTGGGTTTGACAATATGCATCTAGCCATAAAGGTGGCAACTCCATCCACCACGTGTTCCTCGCTGATGATGACATACTTCTCGTCATCAATTCCACTCCACTCTTCAACATTGCTCGGGACCATCTCATCCGTAACCCATACCCACCAACTAGGTTCTTCATGGTCAACATTGATTAGGATTTCAGCAGACTGCATATCAGCTCCTACTCAACAATCCAAAGTTCAAAACAAGTTGATAACAAGGATAAAAAAATCCCAGAAAATATCCATGCAAAGATCACTGGAAGAAAAAAAAAAGCTCTTAAACCTGTTGCCTCCCTGAATGGAAATTCATTTCTGGCTCCATTAATTGATGCCTGCTGGAATTCTTTTATCCGATTCAAAAAGTCTTTTGAATCAACAGTTGCTACAAGGTGGGCATGCAACTGCAATAACATAACTAATCACTCATATGGAGAAAAGAAAAACCTTATGCGTAAAAATTTGTACAATCTCCAGAATGTCAAATGTACTACACATAAATGCCCTCGCATACACTAACTACTTCAACAAATTCATCAAGAAAAACATAAAAGCAGACAACTTAGTTCTGCGGCTACCAAGATAATTGCTTGCTTATATAATGATAGCTTAAGCACTCAGCATATAAGAGAGAAACAATCCGAGACATAACGAACTTGCAACTCCAACACCAACACAATTGGCCACAAATCACTTGCAACTCCAAGGGACAGAAAGGAGAATTCTCACAAACCACGAGCTCCGGAAGATCAACAAGAAACGAAGAGGAAGGCAAGCTTTACGTACATCAGGAGGGCAATCGTTCGGCAGGCAAGGCAATTCGGAGATATTCTGGAGCAGCTTCAGGTTCTGCTCAAGCAGGTTCCTCAGTCGCCGATTCTCGCATCGCAGCGACTCCAATTCATCCTCCGAGGACGGAGAGGTCTCGTGCTCGCTGTCGTGCTCGTGTTCGGGATTGTGGTGGTTATGGTGGTGATGGTGGCACTCGATTGCTTTCCACGCCACGTCGGCGACCTCGATCACCGTCTTGGCCACCTCGATCGCTCCATGGCCCTTCATTGATTGGGATTCTGATGAAGCTTTCTAGGGTTTTCTTCGCGGGCTCGTGGCGAGTGGAGGGAGGATGATCGCGAGGGAGACGTCGTTGCGTGTTCGTTTCTCTGTTTTGCGTTCTTCGTTGTTCTTTCTTTTGGGACACTACAAACGTTTTATTTATGAATTTGCCCCTACAAATTCCAATTTTAGCCGCATCAAACTTCCACTTCTAGCAATTCACCCCCACGATTTCACAATTTTTGCAACCTTCTCCACGATTGGTTTGCTATCAATTAATTCCCTTTCAGATTAACTTCAGTTGGTGAAACATTTACTGCCAAATGGTTAAAGATTGAGATTATGAAATTCCATGGTCGCTGGTCATTAAACTTTGCTTTGTTTGTTTTTAATCATTTTAATGACTGAGTAAACTTACTTTCTTTGTATCCGTAATTTTATTGACTTCTGATTTTGATGAGCGACTTACGTGGCTTACTTTTGAATTATGAAGATGATGAGTGTACTTTAATTTAGTTGCATCATCGGTAACAATTGTCACTCATTTCAATTAGAGCTATCATTTTTTTAAACTTCTTATATGAATCAAATCGGCAATAGGTCAAAGTATATAAGTTAGAAAGAAAGTGATCTTCATCCGTCAACCAAAATAAAAATTTAGGTTCCCACTTATAATAGGTAATATACCGTGGACTAAATAAACAAATGATAAGATGTGAATTATTTTATCGTAATTGTTCATTTGTCATTGTTTTAGTTTCTTCTGACAAGTATCACTATTGATTTACGAAACAGGTTAGACATGAAGTGATTCATATTAGTGAATATACAAGACGTCGTGTTTTTAATTACTTTGATGTGACGAGGGATTATCTAGTTAATGAAATATTTTCTATTACTTATCGTGACATTTGGAGTTTAGTTTTTGCTTAAGACCGAATATGAAACATTTAAAACCTAAATAGTATTCAATATTTAATGGGAAAATTTTAAAATAAGGGTCTGAAGTGGACCTTATTTCAAATAAAGGCTCGAAGTAGCCAAAATCTCAAATAAGAAATTTTGGTCGGCCAGCGAGTACGTGACTATTCCGATTGTCGAAAAAGGGACATTTTAGGTAAAAAGAATTATAAGTATATATATATTATTTTCTTTTTACTTTTTACTTTTGCCCTCTTCCCTACCCTGAATATTGCTAGGTGAGCAACCCTTATTCAAAGTAAGGTCTACTTCGGATCCTTATTTGAAAAAATAAAATCACTTTTTAAATTTTTCCCTATTTAATGTGATGTTTCAAAATTTAAGATGCTATTTTTCCCGATCGCCGTTGACTAAGAAAGGGGGGTCCGTTTGTGATATCGGATATTTCAACGTTGTCTTCTGTAATTTCTGCAAAGTCAATGCGTAATTTGATTCGGACTCGTGGGTTCTATCGTAATTTGCTTCCCACCGTCGTTTCAGCTTTCTTCCGTACGCCTCATCGTATCAGCTTCGCCATCACCGCTGTTTCAACAGCAATACGATTCATCAGATCTCAGTCAAAACGATGAACTGGAGATCAAAATCGAAACAAAATCAAAAGGGGGAGAAATAGAATACTTGGGGGGTACAAGAATCTTAAATGGAGAAAACGAGCGCAGCTGCTGCGCCGAGGAAGCCGAAGAACGGTGCGGTTACCATCGCCACTGAATGTAGATGACATCCTCAGTTCTTCATCCTCCGACGTCGTTCGTTGGATCAGGTGAATAACAGATCCTTCTTGTTCTTCTTCCTTCGCTCGAGAGAGAGAGTCGCGACTCGCGAGTGTGTGTGGAGAAAGAGAGAGGAGGCGGCGGCGGCAGTAAGGAAAAAAGGGAAACCGAGGTAGTCCCGGTTCGGTTCCGGGCACCGGACCGGTTCCACGGGAACCACCCAGAACCGGCCGGTTCGGTCAGGTTCCGGTCCCTTGCTTTTCAGTTTTCACCGTGCAAAATCAAAATGTCCTTATCTGAAGCCGGGGATTCTCAGCAGTCGGGCAAAGCTGACCATCCCCACCCGTTCTGCTTTCTCTTTCGTTCGTGAGATTCTAGAAAGAGAACCGGTCTTCGGATCAGATTAAGAACAGGCGTTTGAGGAACGACGAATCGGTTTGTTGCTCTAGTTCTTCTCTCCGATTCCGATTCATATTCGTTGCGTTCGAGTCCGCACGAGTTAATGTTATCTTCCTCAGAAGAAAATTCGTAGCATCTCCATGTTTGTCGTCGACGGACCCTGCAATTTCAGACCCATAATGTTTCGTTCTTGGCGGCTGTTTTCATTCGGTGCCTGAAATATTTTCTCTCTCATTCTCTGTGCATGCGTGGTTTCAGAAGCATGGGCAGCGCAAACAAAATGCGGGGACCGAATTGTTGGACTGCTCGAGTGAGTGCTGGCTGTGACTTGTGTTGATATCATTGTTTGGACATGAGTTTCTTCAGTAAATTTGGAAGTAGTGCTTGTATTGACAATTTTGGGATCATCCTATATTGCCTCTCTTGATATCTTGTCTCAGCAAAAGTTATTGGAGGTCGGTTAGTGCTGATCTGATTTACGTGTGCGAATGGCCCATTACTAGACATAGACCTAGAACATGACGGGGTTCACTGTATCTCGGTCGGTTTTCTTACGAAGGCAAGCTGAAACAAGGCAAAGGGCGCATGCAATTAACATTTGGATCTGCATGCTCGATCAGGATCTCTAAGAGCGATCAACGATTAGTGTCACTGGGTGGCACAATCTTTTTCTTTTTTTGGGTCATACACAATCTTTTTCTTTAACTAAGCACAAAATGAAGACAGTACGTTTTCCTTTAAATGATTAGATTAGCACTAGGAAATTATACGAGATGGGTAAGGAGCTGGATTGAAATTTGCAGCGTCAAATTTGGCTCATTTACTTTTGCAGTCAGTGGGAAGAGATGTCCTTATCTCCCCTTTTCAGGACATGCTTGCTAAAACGTGCCAGTTGCACTGTAATGGAGATGAGTAGGAGCAGCTGACCAATATGCAATGCCCATGTCCTTCCAGAAGCGAGGGACATGAGAAATGCCTTTTTTACCGGACGAAGAATAGAAATAATTTGGTCTCCTTGGTGTCAATCAGGCTGCTTGTTGCTGGATAGGATATGCGTGGCCAGAAATCTCTATTGGGATAGTCTCGTTGTAGATTTTAAGGACGATTTAATTAAACTTTGTTTCTAGTCTTTGTCACCTAATGTGTTTGGATATCGTGGCAGGTGGGAAGTTTCAGTCTTCAACTTATTTGGCACTTTATACATTTTATTATCAGCACATGTTTCTTTGTGCTGGGAGTAGCTGATGCAGTTGATAGTTATCTTATCTCGAGTGGACTGTTGAAGAAATATAATGACCTTAATCTGGGGAAGCTCCGGTATCTAGCCATTGTGGTGGATAGTGATGAAGCTCGGCAAACTTCAAAAGTTATTAAACTTCTGCAGTGGCTGTCTGATATTGGCGTGAAACATGTATGCCTATATGATGAAGAAGGTGAATATGCTGTTTTATTTTCTATTTGATGTAAGTGCGGTCCAAAAGTTTGTGATACTGTGGAAGTTACTCATGCTGCACCATTGACATCTTTTTGGGAGGGTTTAGGGGTCTTGAAGAAATCAAAGGATGCTATCTTGGAGAAGTTGAGCCATGTCGGATTATTTGAGGTACTGACTATGGCATCTATTGTTCAACATTGATACCTCTGCATTTGGTATTCTGCAATATGCTCAGTTAGAGAAACTCAATTAGCATAGGTGTTGCTATGTAAGCTGAACATTATTTGGTATATTGGTTCGATTCATGAGGGTTTTGAGGTACTTATGTGGGTTAGGAGCATGAACAAGCTGAATGGTATGTTTAAGACTGCCATATATTAGTGTTCTGCTGTTTGTTGTCCAAATGATAGCAATCAACCTTTAAATTATAAAAAGTAGGTTTTATATGTTATTCCCTTTTCATGATTTATCCAGCATGAAAATTTTAGACCTTCTCAATGATTTCACACTCTCCTATCTGCAGGAAACTGATGAGAAATTACCCCTTGACAAAAAAAACATGAACCTTGAACTTGCTTCACCATCTGATGGGAAGGAAGCTGTGGCAAAAGCTGCTAATTTACTTCTCACAAAGCATTTGGAACTGAAAAATACCACAGAGGATCACGGGGAGAATATCTTTACAGAAGCTAATATGACTGAGGCACTCAGAGCTCTTGGTTTGTGTTGCTGCTCACTTCATTCCAGGTTTAAAAGTTTGATTTTCTTTTTAACAGGCATTTTAATATGAATGTGCACCATTGATGTATATGTAGGTTGTAGTGCGCCAGAACCTGACCTCCTATTAGTTTATGGACCCGCAAGATGCCACTTAGGTTTCCCTCCATGGAGGCTCCGATATACAGAGATTGTGTGAGTTCTCAAATTATTCATTACCTCCACGATACTTCTTTTTAGTGATATTCATGCTGTCTGGAGAAGCTCCCGAAATTGGAATTATGGATATAGATATATCTTTCTTTCTTTTTTCATATGCAAAACAAACATTGGTGTAGACTACGATATAACAATTTGGGCCGGCGAAAGGGAAGATCGGGGGTGGAACACCCTTTCCTTTTTTCCACCTTGTAAAGGAAACCATTTACTTCTAATATATTATAAGTGTGGTGGGGCCTGATCTGCCTGGGGGATCAATGGCTTGGGTTGACCTGATCTGCCTCAGGGATCAAGCCAAGCCTACCCTTTTGGGTTGAGGTACTGCTAAAGGGAGTGAGTTGAGAATGGAACAGGCTTGTAGAAGTAGTCGAAAAGAGCTAGGTTAGACTTTGATTCCAGAAAAATTGTAATGTTAGTGGAATACAGGATGTGTTGGTACTTTTTCCTCAGGGAAGATAACTTGGAGAAAATACTCAATTACCTTGGAGATTCACCAGATGAGTCAATTATTTTGGCTCGTCCCTTGCGCCGCAACTTTTGAATAAAAAAACCCTGGCGAGGAATCCCCTGCTGTTAGGGCTGTCCTGCATGACATCCTTAGCTGCATTTTCTAGTCAATCGATGACTGGCTCATGAAATGCAGCCCAACTTTGTTTCTTGTGTTAAGGCTGCATCTACTACGCAACAAAAAGTTATTTCGTTTTCCAGTGAAGTTACGGTATTTGTATCTGCTCTCGGAACTCAAAAGAGAATTATTGGAGGCCCATAGCTTCGAAGTAACAACAATATTTCCTTCTGCTGGACCTTTGACTGTGCTGTCAGTGTTCTTTTCCTTTGATTTTCTTTGTAGGGTTGCCCCTCCTTTTCCAATAAGGCCTTAACACGTTGACTTCTGATGAAGTTGACCCAACACTATTTCTAATCTTAATTATCAGAATGTGCTGATCTTTTGTTACTAAAGGGGCTCATGACCCAAAGTAAGTTTTGGAACCTGAATTTAATGCCTGTGACGTGCAATAATTAGACTTAACCTCAAAACGTATGTCCTTCAGTTGCGTGAGTTTTATCTATTGGATGCAACTTTTGACAGTGCTTATTGTGTCTTGGGCGTGAAATAATTCTCAAGAGTTGACCAATATTTCTAGTTTTGAAATCTTTTGGATTTGGACGCTCTATATCTGTAATATTGTCGTGTTGATGGGAATAATTGTTAGGAAGGTCTTCATTATATAGTGTTCTTTTTGCCACATAGAGTTTTGTATACAACCCATTCATTTCTTTGTTTTCATTGGATGCATGGGACATAGTGAATGCTCTTCCTCTGATCTATTGGTCTGTGAAGTGTTCTTTTTGCTTGCTCTTTTTTCCCCACTAAACTGTATAATTTTCTCTTATTGCAGACACATGGGACCCTTGAAATTCATGAAACACGGTTCACTAATGAAGGCTATTTACAAATTCACATTGGTTCACCAAAATTATGGTATGGGATGAACTTGTTTTCAGACATTTCTTTGATAATGAAACTGCGATATCAAAAGATAAAAGGTGGTTTGTCTATTCGGTCCAAAAAAAGAGGAGAATGCGCATTTGCACCGAAGACAGTCTAATCTGAAGAGTGGATTCTAGTGTCCTGTTACCTCCGTTACGATCGCTTAATGAAGTTCATTTCCGTTGGTTTTTTGCCACTCAAGATTCCTATCCTGAGATAACTTTTTGGTTGGAATTTCAAGCTACTGTCAATGACCGGTGGCTGACAATTTATCCGTTGCTTATTCCAACAGGTAAATGAGACGTCTGCGAGAAGATGAAGATCTGGACAAGGCGAGCGACGATGTATAATTGGGAACGACATTATTTCACGACATTCATAGATTGATTGGGCATATTCTGTACGGGCACTGAATGTATACTGGAATCTCAAAGTTGGAATCATGATTACGGGGCTTCAACATCTTGGAGTTTTTCGAATGGGCTCCGAATTTTTCTCCCCCATCAAGATTTCTCTGTGTATCTGTAACTGTCAGGCAGTGAGTGAATAATCTCTTTTCTTCCAACAGAGTCCATAGATTCTCTCCCTCAGAATCAAACATACATCGGCTCCAAGAACATTATTCCACATAAAATGGAGACATCATCTTCATTAGTTTTCCGGTTCAACATGCCAGGCTCCAACACAAAAAAGAAAGGATCACATTGAATGCTACATATTTCAAATTCCTGTTTTGTTGAGAGTGGGAGAGAGAGTTGTACAGGCAAACATTATCCGACATGAGATTTCGTGATATCAGAAGTATTAAGACTCCTGTTGGAGGTGATTTTTTCCCGGAATCGTCGGTATGTCAACTTGTTTATGGACTATATGCTCTCCGTTGCTCGACCATCAGTGATCGGCAATTCGGAGGTCAAAACTTTCTCATCTGGCGTCAATGGCGTCGACTCAGCTCGATGGTCTTTGCTCTTACCCCACACCACGGTGTAAAGACCGAACACGATGAAAATCGCCCCGATGATGCTGGACCAAAGGGAGGGAACACACAATATAAGTCAAGAGACTCGGTAACTGCAATTTCCATTGTGTACGCCGAAACCCTGATCAGAGAAATCGTAATGAAGCGGCGGATGTTTTCGTACCTTCCAAGGTGAATCTTCTCAGCTAACACAATGGCGCCGAGAGCGGCGGTGATGATCATGCAAAGCGGGCTAAAAGACGTGACGAACACTGGCCCTCTCTCCCTGATCACTACTCCTTGCACGTAATATGCTATTCCGGAGCAAACCACGCCCTAGAATATTATCCAAGAACACTTTAACATTTAGTGAAGAGTTTCACAAGGTAAGTGACTTTTAGGACAAGCGACGCATCGAGTTCATTTTTACTCACGGAATACACAGCGGCGAGCAGCCTAGAGTCCCAGCCGATTTGCCAGACGCTCATGTCGCGCTCCATCACGAGCGACACCGCCGCGCCTTCCACGGTTCCCATCAAGCATATGAGTGCTGTCAGTGAGAGCTCTGCTGGGTACTTCTTCAACGTAAATGACTGTACCACAAAACATCGCAAAAAACTTAGGAACTAGCTTTTTCTTAGACTTTCTGATATAGCTTAAGCTCATTGATCACATTTGGTGACAGAGCTCTGTTTTGCTTGGAAAACGAATTTGGTAGTATGACCTATAAAAATTTGCGAATGTGACCTGCAGTATAAAGAAGCCGGACCAACCGCAGCAGCTGCCTAGGAGCATGAGCGTGCCGGTGACCCAATGCTGGTCAGCCGAACTGTTGGCGGTCCCGCCACCTGCGTGGTGGTGGCTTGTTCCGCCCGACCGTACAATGTCGATGATGGGGCCTTTGTACAGCGTCATCACCATTGCTCCGCCAACAGTCACCGCTGTCCCGATCACTTTAGCCAGGCTCTGAATCTTCTTCACGTTCACCCTCTCTAACCTTCAAAAAAAAAGAAAAAGAAAACATCGATCCACACTTCACTTGACTTATTAATCGTATCATTTGCTACAACATGAACAAGTCAAGTTGCCCGACAACCGTATTATTCCTCGGAGCCTTTCATAAAATTCGATCCAAAGTGATGCAATGATCCACTAGTTATCAGTATCATAGTAGCCACTAGTTACTATGGGTGGAACATTCATGTGTGCTGCAATAATCCACCCGAGAGAGAAAGCGATGAACATATACTATTCTTGGTTTTGTAACAATATGCATCGATACCTACGATCTTTGTTGGACCCACCGCGAATAGGTCTGGTTTTTTCATTTTTCTCAGCAGCGTTTTCCATAGCCGAGAATGTCGATAATACCTGAAGACGAGTGCCATGATGAATGTGATGGCCGGGAGGACATTAACGGTGGCTGATGTAAAAGTTGCAGACGTCGACTTCATCCCCACGTAGTATAAGTTCTGATCCAAAACCGGCCTAGGAAACGAAAAAGAGGAAGCATCAGATCCCCAGAAAAGCTCGCCGTACTGCTCCCTCAAGAACCGAAAGCCGAACGTGGTTTAACATGATGATGATAAATGCTTATTAATGAAGTTAAATGCCATCTATCAATCTTGGAACACATGGACCTCACTCTCATGTCATGTTACTCAACACAATGATCTGTTTCTTGTCCATTTAAAAACACTTAGTTTTTTTTTTCTTTCTTGCTTTCGTTTTAGGTTAAGGGAAGAGAGTTACTCGAGGAAACCAAGCGCCATTATCCTCAGGAAGATTGGGAGGGTGAGCTTTGGCCTTATTTTCCTGCCACCAAAGAGCACACAAACAAAAGTCAAGTACAAACGAGTCTGACATGTTTGAGCAAGTACAGATCTCAGAGATAGAGAGAGAGAGTATAAGAACCTTTCGAGTACAAAGGCGAAAGGGGCGATGACGAGGGTCGCGACGACGTGGCGATACACGGCCAAGACGTAGTGGCTCATGCCGTGGTTGAGAGAGATGAGGGTGATTATGTACATCCCGGCGTAGCCGAATTGCAACGACACCATTGCCAAGTATGGCTTCGCCTGCTTCATCCCTGACCAAAATGCCCCACTCTCTCCCATCTCTCTGGACTACTTCCTCTGTGTAGGTATGTATAGTTTATGCTTTAATTGGAAACACGGGCCTTCTTATAGACAAGTAAAGCAACACAACAATGAGAGAGAGAGAGAGAGAGATGGGAGAGTCCTTTTCTCACCCACACATTGTCCATGCATGTCCAAGAGAGCACTCCTACTCACTCCCTTTTTTTTTTTGGGTATTTGATAGGCATTAGCCAAAAAAAAAAAAAAACCACCCGTCGAGAACTAGAATGATTAACTCTTGCTAACCGTATCCAATTCTTTATTTTCATTCACTTTCGTGTCACAGACTTAATTAATCACATTTCAGAAAACATTCCAAACGCTGTGCATATCATGTAAGTTGGGTTATACGGAACTTTTAAAATTCGATTTATTAGATGTCCTAAATCAAGCGCAGACAATAATATTTGATTCTCTCACGAAACATCCATGTATGTCGATTCGTACTTACTCTCCCTAATCTCTCTCCCCCTCTCTCTCTCTCTCTCCTGGGTTGGAGATTCCATTACCCATGAGCTTGAAACACCCATTTCCCAAACACTTGGAGTCTCTTTCTTCTTTGGCGATAGAATCAAAAAAGACACGAAAAAGGAGTGGGATTCGTGTGGGTCTCTTAACAATTATGATGCAAGCTCAATGCCTCCATATCTATCCTATTCATCTCCTGTAAACCAAAGGGAGCAAATTCGTGGGTCTTGTGGTGCTTGGACAAGAGCAGTTGCAGCGATAGGTGGTAGGAATCGAGAGTGGAAGACACCATCTTCTAAAAACTATTGGATGGTGAATGAATATAATATGGTCTTTGATTGGGGGAGGGGGATCAGCTTAGTGGATTTTTCAGGGAAAAATTTCCGATCTCAATCGAGTCAGAAAAAAACGATCACTTTAGTACCATCTTCTGATGCCACAAAAACATGCAGCGTGTGGGAAACATGAGGCAGCGAGTTTACGTGAGCGAATTTACATGGTATGCTTACTCATGCTCCATTTCATCAGAAGATGCAACCAGCCTTATCAGTTAAAGATTAACATACATACATGTGTGTGTATTGTAGACTGCTTGCTTTGTAATTGACTCGAGTTAAAGACTCAACTAATACTTCAATGCCAAAACAGAAAAAAGAAAAACTACACGTTCTTGATGAAATTCACTAACAACGCGTCTGTTCGGTGAATTACAAATTTTGAACATCGCCCACAAGTAAACCTAGCTTAATATAAATGTAGCTAATATCTCATGATACTCGCCAATCCGAAGAGTAATTTAAGAAAAGGGTAAGAAAAAAGGTGGCCCATATTGGCCGGTAACGTAGATTTACAGGCAATATTAGCCATTTACCACGAACAAACAACACAATGCAAAACACATAATAGAATAATGTTGCAACTGCAATGTATGTACGATCGTTTTTCCTCTTCCATCGATAAGATCAGTATCGATAATTCAAGATCATGGCTGGATTTTCGTGTTTGCCAATAAGTAATACATCACGAGTCATTTAAGCGAGTTAGTATTTTTTGCTAGAACTAGGACGATCAAATCCAATTTTGGGTAGTAACAACCTCCTAGTCATTCAGATAAGACCGCGAAAAACCATTTTAAGAAAAGCTTACTTGATCTTCTCAATCCGTTTCAAAGACGCCATGTTCTTTCCAAAAGCTACTAAAAATCCATTGGAAAAGCAAAACAGAAGGAAGACAACACGCGAAATCTGGCCGCTCTCTCATCAGATGTGAATAATTCCTTGTCACTCTCTTTTCCCAAAACTAAAGCTGGCTTTACACTCTCCTCTTGAGTTACGCTACCGAGACATGGCCGTGGGGCCAAGTCAATTTCAAGCATTTCGATCGACTCAAAGATGGAATAAACATCAAATCGGATTTCGCAGCTCCCCAAACAAAGAAAATCTAATGCTTGCCCCCATCCACAATAGTATCGTAGCCATCTCCACAATTATTCGAATACAATCGAGTCACTACTCATCAAAATTAGTCATTTGCGACATTCAGTAATAGCTAACCAAGTTTAAGATTTCATTTGTTTCGTGAAAAATGAAAGATTTGAAAAAGGTTTTTTTAAAACCGATCGCTTGTATAGATTGAAATAATTAATCAATGATTTTTTTTTTTAAAATATCGATAATAATTTATGTTAATCATTTATTATATGATAGTTAATTATAGCAAAGGAATCTCGAAGTCCTTATAAATAATAATTATTAGTAGATTTTCCTTTTCTTCCTCTGTAGGAGTTAAAAACACATAGGAGGACAGAGGCCACGAATCCTTGTGGGTGCTTTTCGGATTAGGATCCCAATAAGAGAAATTATAGCTGGGTTGGCGGATTCCCATTTCCACCTGAGAAAAGTTATGCCATTTTATAAAAATAAAGCTATGAATACTAGGCTGCTAGGCAAGCTTTTACAAGATTTGATGGATTGCACTGGACACGGAAAGTTATGTGGTCGATAAATTAACTACTTCTTCAAACATAAAAAAATGGATTAGCGGGTAAGATCGCATTAATCATTGTGTAAGCCATTGCTTGTCATCCATGTCACCCATCTCCGGAAAACGCGTGCATAAACGAACGACTAGTCGACTCGCATCGATGGGAGTTTCGGGAGTTAGATCTACTCGGTCGACAAAATTACCTAATTAGGCGGAGAGGCGACGCCCTAGGAGTCGCGGAGGTGAGCACTCGGAGTGATATTTCGTCACCTGATTTATATCGGGCCACGCTATTTTCACTCCTCCTTTGGCTTACACACTCTTTATTTTGTGTGTGTGTGTGTTTTGATCATATTATCCCTTGTGGGGCCCACTACTTTCTTTTTTATTATATGATCAACTCTTTTTATTTTGTTTCTTCTTCTTTTTCCAGTGATCCTACTTTACTCCTTATAGATAAATGAGACACAAGAAAATCAAGAAATATGAGAAACAAAAGTTGTCAAGAACATGCTCTATTTAGAGGACAAATTGAATTAGTTCGTTGGAGCCTTCCCATAAATACCAGACATATCAATGACAAATTGTACTAAAATCAGAGTGAAAGGATCAAGATTCTTCCAAATTATTCACTGGTTAATCAAAGTGACTTCAGCTGGTGTATGTTCAGTCTCATTTTGTTTGCTATGTGAATGAGAATTGTAGTAAAATGAGAGTGAAAAAAATCAAGATTTTGGCGAGTAACTTACCGATAACTTGTAGAGTCTGGTAGTTAGATATGTCCAATTTTTGCATTTTCTCGGCATAGCTCTTGTACACTTTCTGAATCTCCTGAAGCATATCTTTGTGCTCAAGCTTCTGATCGATCTTCAACGGCTTCAACTTGAGATTGTTGTCTGCCACCATTGTTGGAGAGTCGTTTCAGATTCTTCTAAGATAGTGGCAAGTCCTCTGATTCTCACAATTTTAAGCTCTATCTTTAGCTCCTCTACTATGTTATCATGTTCCCAGGAATTTTCTGAATTAGCCGTCATCATCTTCGGATTCAACAACCTCTACCTTTTCACTAAGCTGATGATCCATCAATTGTTCTGTTACCTTATTATCAACGACTTCATCCATTGCAACGCTTTGAACAGAGCCATCTTTCTCAAGAGAAATCTCCATTTGCTCTTGAGCTTTATTCTCCTCTTCACCAAACTCTTTGCCGACACAATGCCCAACATCAAGATCATTACAATATATTTTTGTAATCATCGCTTAAACCAACAAACACCTCTTAGGACAGTGAAGCTCATGATTTTTGGTTCCTCCACAAATCCACTGATGTCTCTCCCAGTGCAGAACTGATACTTGCTCGATGCAATTTCCACAAAAACAGAGCCCCCTTTGTCTCCATCAGTTCCAATAACATTTTGTGTTCTCTGTTTTCAATATCTTTGCCCTCCGACTCCATCCCATCTTCTTCATGTGAGAGAGAACACAGCGTAAATGTTATTGGAAAGAAAAAAAAAGGGAAGTGGGACCCGTAAGGAAAAAAAGAAGAAGAAATAAAATAAAAATAGTTGATCATAGGGAAAATTTCAAAAAAGGGTCTCAAGTCCTCTCATTTTCTCAAATAAGGGCATGAAGTTGATATTGTTTCAAATGAGAGCCTGGAGTGCCATCATTGTGTCAAATAAGGGCATGAAGTGGACATCGTTTCAAATAAGGGCCTGAAGTGGCCATACCAGCCTCAAAAAAGGGCCTGACTCACTATTGATTAGGGGCATTTTCGTCATTTTCTTTTTTCTGTATTTTTTTTTTCTGTTTTTCCAAAAAAAATTTAAAAAAAATTAAGAAAGAACACAGGCTGGAGGGCAGCCCCTCCCTCATGTGGCCGTCGCCCCAACGCCGGTGGGGCGGCGGCGATGGCCGTCGGGGTTGCCGGCGCCTCGGCGAGGGCCGGCGACCCCGCCGACCAGAGGCGAGGGCCTGGTGGCCCTCGCATTGACGAGAGAGGGCCGCGACCCTCTCCCAGATCTGGGCGAGAGTCGCCGGCACTCGGCCAGACCTGGACGCCGATCGCCGACCCTGCGCAACCGTCGCCCAGGTCCGGCTGAGGGCCGCGGCCCGCCCCCGGACCTGGGCGAGGGCCGCGGCCCGCCCCCGGACCTGGGCGAGGGCCGGCGACCCTCGCCCAGATTTGGGAGAGGGTCGCGGCCCTCTCCTGCCTCTGGCGAGGGCCACTGGGCCCTCGCCTCTGGTCGACGGGGTCGCCGACGACCCAGTCGGCCATGGCCGCGGCCCCACAGGCGGGAGGGCAGCCCCCTCCCGCCCGTTTCTCCCTTTTTTTTTTTTTTTTACTGTTACATTTTTTTAAATTTAGTTTAACTAAAAATTAGATTAAAATTATATTTTAACTAAAATACCCTTGATCGGCAGGAATTTTTGGTCTGTCGGCCGGCCGGCGAGATCAGGCCCTTATTTGAAACAACTATGGCCATTTTAGGCCCTTATTTGAAACAATGACCACTTCAGGCCATTATTTGAGAAAATGAAGGGACTTGGGGCCCTTATTTGAAATTTTCCATTGATCATATAATAAAAAAGGGAAGTAGAGGGTGCCCCATAAGGGACAATATAGACAAAACATAAAAAGGGAGTGTTTCAGCCAAAAGAAGAGTGAAAAAAGCGCGACCCTTTATATCAAACTTAAATCACTACATCAACTTTTCGAAACTAATATAATAATCAGTTACAACATGCGTAGTTTCTTCTAGCAATTAGGGCGAAAGTGGCACTCTCGCATTCCAGCACCTAGGGTTTCCTCTCTTCTTCTTAAGACGCCGCCCAACTCTCTCTTTCCCTACGCCTCTCCTTCTCCATCTCTGTCTCCCTATCTCTATATCTTCTCATTTTCAAGACTTCTTCGGTGATATTGCGGGTGACAACGTCGACTTCCTCCACGGAAGTAGAGAGTTTTGTCCTGTGAGCTCAAAAGTTCGAAGCTCGAGCTCCTCGGAAGAATATGTTCTTCCGGATCTGCTCGTTCGCTCCGGCTCTGGTGCTTGCTCCATATGGTCGAGCGTTCAGCAAGTCTATGAGGCTCATCTACTGCTGCCTTCAACAATCGTCTTATTTGAAAGTGATTTTGTGATCAACTGGTTTCTCTTTTGTATGTCTTCTCTCCCGATCTTGAGCTAGATCTAGGTTAGGTGCTTTTCTATTCCGATTTAGAAATAGATACGGGATTTACATTGCGTTTTTGTGCTCTTTCAACTTGTTGGTATTGTTTTTATCTCTATACAGTGATGGTGCCGGGGGCGCTAAACCTAGGTGCGTATCGCCTTTTGGCAAAGCCGTAACTATTGAGAGGGACATCTTGGCGTGTGCTTAGTACTGATGTTGATGCCAGATCCGATTATACTTTGATGCTATGGCAAATTCATCTTTGTGGAATGAGCGAGTCTTTACAAGCTGTACCAAGTTGACCAATCTTTCAAATTTATTTATTTTGTTGGATTTGCATCTTTATTTTGAAGTCATGTACCTCTTTTTCACGTGAAATGATTTTTCCTTTCCGACCACGGGGAAGTGGTGTTCAATGTCAAATCAAGGTTGACACAAGTCACGTCATACCACAATATAAATAGGATAATAGAGAAAGGTTGACAAAACTCCTCAGCGCAAATTGGAGATAGGTTGCACAAATCCGAAGAACACGAAGAGGCCATCGAGCAAGTTTCAATTGGGGTGTGGTTGGGGAGAGAATTAGAACCCTATTCCTTCAATCCCCACCATGATCGACAGTGCTTGCTGAGGAGGATCCATGTGACCGATTTCGATGAGCATTTTTCTTTTTCAACGCGCAAGAACTTTCTATTTTTATGCTTTTATTTTCTTCTTTGTGAAGGTTGGGAAGTAGTAGGAGCAAGAGGGGTTTGATTGGAGAGATTGAGATAATTACTAACCAGAGATGACACCAATGTCGCACCAAGCTGGTGTCCCATCGATAGAATATTCTGGACTCTCGTTACAGCATGAACAAATCAGACATAGATGGAACATGTTCCCGTTTTTTTTTGTTGTTGTAAGAATTTCTTTTATACTATTTTTTTTTGTCGAAAGAAAAATCTTCATTTTATATCAAAGAGACATACATCACTTCAAAATAAAAATGAAAATCCCACAAATCAAGTAAATCTGAAAAGTGAATCAACTTGGTCCAGCTTGTAGAAACTCGCTCATTCTTCAAGGACGGATCTGACGTTGCATCCAAGCACAGCCGGCGGCCGATCACCGAATCTCCCATCATCATCAGTGATGAGTACACACTGAAAAATCTCTCTCTAGTAACTACGGCTTTCCCCAAAAGGCGGTGTGAGCCTTGGTTCGGCGTCCCCAGCACCATCACCGCGCAGAGATAACAACAACCTCAAAAGGTTGAAAGAGCAGAAAAAATGCCTTGCAAATCCCAGATCTATTTCTAGATCGGAATAGAAGAGCACCCAAATCTAAATCTAACTCTAGAACGGGAGAGAGTAACTGCAGAAGGATACCTGTTGATTACAAAATCACTTTTAGATAAGCCGATTGACAGAGAAAAGTTTCGAGAATTTGCAGAGCGTTTGACAATCTGGAGCAAACACCCGGAGCCGAAGCCGGAGCGAGCTGATTCTTCCGAGGCACTCGCGCTTCGATCTTCGGAGAGCTTAGATGTCGATCGCTCGTCCACGAAGGCTTCTGCAGAAAAAAGAAGGGAGGCGACGGAGGAGGGAGAGAAACCCTAGGACGTTATAATAATTTACCTGTGCCGGCCCCTTTTATACTAGTTAAAAGTTGGTAATTTCGCATAGAAGTCAGGTTATTCGACAACAATTTGGAAGTTATTAATAAAATTTGTAATTGGAATAAGAGTTGGTTGGTAACTTATTTGAAAAGTTGAAATCATAAAACTAGTAAGTAATCTCATCGGGAAAAAGTTGGTCACTCGCATGAATTAAGCCCGTTAAGTAACTTGAACATGTTAGTAAGCTAGGCCAATAGAAGTGAGTAGGGGTGAGCGATTCTAGGTTCCGTATAGGTTCTACTTGGAACCTAAATTCCACCCGTTGGAACATGTTCCTCATTTTCTGAAACCTAAAACCTACCATGCATACCCTAAAATCCGGAACCTACTATGTTATAGTTTCAATGGTCGGTTTCAAGGTTTACCAAGGTTCCACATGTATTCTTTATTGAACGATTGCAATGAATCATCACCTTTAATGACCGCCACTTTCACTTATAATCCAATGACCGTAACTCATATTTGGACACATAAATAATATGCAACATTAACAAAATAACAGTCTTAGTCATAAATATCGCCAAAAATAGTTGCTCATACTAGTGGTTTCAGATTACACATTTATCACAGGAAGTTATGGGAAAAATTATCAAAACAGTCATAAACCTATTGCAATTGTGCCAATTCAGTTCTAAACCTTTTTTTTTTCAATTCAATCCTAAAATCTTTTGTATTTGTGCCTATTCAGTCATTCCTGTCAATTTTGGCGGGAAATCGCTGACTTGGCGAGGCTGAAGCTGACGTGGCGCGACCTGGCATTGAAGTGGCCGACTTTAAATAATATTTTATTATTTTCGAATTTTATTATTTTATTATTATTATTATTTTTCTCTTCTTCTTCTTCCTCCTCCGGCCGGCGCCTCGTCAGCCCTCACCTCTGGCCGATCACCGAGCTCGATGCGCAACCAGAGGAAAAAGAAGAAGAAGAGAAAAAGAAAGAAAGAATAAAATAAATAACTAAATAAATAAAAAAATATATTAAAATAACGATGAAAAATGGCCACGTCAGCGCCGGCCGCGACAAGTCAGCAATTTTCAGTCAAAATTGATCAGAATGATTGAATTGGCATGAATGCAAAATGTTTAGGACTGAATCGGCAAAAAAAAAAAAAGGTTTGCGATTGAATTGACACAATAGCAAAAGGTTTAGGACTTTTTTGGTAATTTTCTTAACGCCATGGAATAGAGCAGGATAGCGCGAAGGCATATACCAAGAAAAATACAAAAACTTATTCTAGGTTCCAAGTTTCAAGTTTTAGGTTCCAGGTTATACCTACCTGAAAACTGGAACCTTCCTAGCGAAATATGTTCTCTGATTTTTAGAACCTGGAACCTACCCTGAAACCTGGAACCAAACCGGTGTCCACCGGTCCTATTCTCCAATTCCCGATTTCACTTTGGAACCATGCTCACCTCTAGAAGTGATTAATTCATTTTGAACTCTCAAAACAAAACTGAGTAATTCCGTTTTTTTCCCCCCAAATGGAATGATTTTTTTTTTGTCGGCCCCAAATGGAATGATTGACTCGTCCTTCTTATGCAAAAGGGTATCCTAAGGTAATAATATATGCATATGAACATCGATAATGTTCGACCAAAAAAAAAAACATCGATAATGGAGGTTTTTTTTTTTTTTGTTGCCAAAACAAACATAAGTAATGGAGCTTGGTTAAACATAATACATGCCCGTTGAACAGTGTTTTTGTCTTTCGATGTGCACGTGTTCTTTGATGCATGACACACGTGACTCCTTGGGGAGATTATTAGTCACTCATATTTAATGAACTTTAGAGCAAATCAATCTAAAAATAACGACCACTGTAATAAACTAAGCAAATCCTGTCAGCAAAACCTCGTATATGTGACGACACATGCCAACATAACATCACATCAGTATACTCTACAGGGACCGAGTGTCGACGATTGAAAAACAAAGGTGTAGAATCGTATGTCGTGCCTTTTTCCCCATCCTGGTCAAAAAAATTTCCATTAAAATAGGACATGAATGAATGAAAAGAAATCAAACCTAACTTCTTATTTTGCACGTGCGCATGCACAGGAGTCATCTGAGATGTATAAGTAATAATCTCATGGAGATGTCCATTGCTCATGAATTTTATTCCAAAAGTTCCAATCGATGAAATAAAAATGCATGCTCCACCAAATGTGGGGGTGGGGACCAGTCTAGTAGCAAAAGTTGATCGATTGCCATTAAAACGCGATCAATCATGCAAAGATGCAACTAACCTCCTACCCAACTTTTAGAGATGCAATTGCAAAAGCTAGCAATTAGGAGGACAGATTGGATTTGATTGGTGATTAATTAAGAACTTCTGATTATCTTCTCGAATTAATCCTAGAAATCAAAGTAGAGAACGATCCTTGTAAAAGACAAACAATATCATCAGCCGTGTCTTCTTATGACAAAGCAGGGAAAAGGTTTCGGGTCAAAATGATATTTGCACGCCTTTAGGATGATCGAAACTTGCGAGTGAGGTATCATAAAGCAAGATTCACTTGCGTATATATGCTACATGCATGCATGAGAACGAGAAATACAAAGACCAACCATTAAGTATGGGCAGAGATATAAAGTAAGAGCAGGTGCTGCAATTAGACTTGTCAAAATGGGTCATAAACCCGTTTCTTAACCAATATTTGATGGGCTGAGCTGTTATAAATGTGTTTAAATATAAAATATGTGTTAAGTGGGTCAAAAATGTGTTTACAACTTACTTAGACTCAACTCACACTCTATGACTCTCTCTCTCCATTCTCTCTTGCTCTCAGTTTACCTCGCGCTCAGTTACTCATCCTTTCACCTCAGTCTTGGGTATGAATTTTCCTAGATTGGATTACATATGAAAGTTTTTAGGAATATGGATCGGGTCGGGTCGGGTCAGGTATGGGTCACTTAATTTGAATTGCAATAAATGAGTCATTTTTGGTTGGACCATATATGCCCCGGCCTACCCGTTTGACGGATCTAGCAACGATCACGACATTTCAGCATAAAGGAGAAGATGATGAGATGAGGTTTACACGGTCTGGAAGAGAAGGAAAAGAATTGAAGAAAGGTCTCGCTTTTCACGAAAAATGAGTCTGTTGTATGCATCATATAGTGTTTCAGACCTATAGGCAAAGTATCTACCTTTCTTTTGCTTTGCTTTGACAATTGATTGAAGAGTCTCTAGAAAATATCATCCAGAACTGTTGGACAGTGTAGCATTTTTTGGCATAGAAGCTGCATGTTAGCCGTTAATTTTTCTCGCTGCTATGCCAAAAGTGTCATCGAGGCCAACTCCCGAACACCATATCGAGTTCCGGCTTCAAGATCCGATAAGGAGAAGACAGACAATTTACGCTGTGATCGGTAAATTTGCAAGGAATTAATTTCTTGCAACTTAGCCCAAAGGGAATTATGTTGTGTTAACTCGACCAATGCCTCTTCTTTTAACCTGTCGAATGAGGTGGTCTCTTCGAGTGTAAAGCATGAAAGAAGAAAGATAAAAAGATGATGAGAAGGACAATGGAATCCATTGGATGGATTCCACTTTTTGGTCAAAAGAACGATATCGATGTTATTTGATCATGCTGGACCGCCGTTATCGACGTAGGTAATTGTTGTGATGACTGGAACTGTCTCTCAACTTGTGATGGACACAAGCTTCAGTGTCGTTTTTCGGACGGACTTTCTGTGTAGGCCTAAAAACTCGAGGAGCTAAAAGCAAGGCGCCTTATACACGACAAGAAAAGCAAGGCGCCTTATACACGACAATCACAGCCGTTGATAACGATTCACAGTGGAAATCCCACCAAATCCAATGGCTGCGAGTGCGCCGAGTCCATGCAACACTTTTCCCAAAAGAGAGAGCCCTAGGCCATCAAAATTGCAATACCCCAACTCAGTGGAGAACAAGAATTCTCGCGCCATTGGGGGCTTTCATCACGTCGATGACATGAAATTACTCGTGCTGAATTTAAACCTGTAAAAGGAAATGATAGGAGGACGAAGATAAAGCTGGTCATTGTTTCAATGTGTTAGTCTTCTTATTTCATGGGTGATGCAAGACAGGAGTACAGGATGCGGACACAGAAGCACAGGATGCGGACACAGAAGCCTTCACAAAGTATGCTACAGAGTAAAAGTATAATTCATAGGATAGTTTTCCGACATTCTTTTTGACTTACATACTGTTTATGCGAGAGGTATGAGTGCATTCCTGTATTGGCACGGGCGACACGCCTAAAAAGTACCAGGAATAAATTAAGGAAACAAAACATTTTCAGACTGAAATTTTCACCCAGCAAAGCATATATTGTGAAATCTAACATAATGGGCACCACAGGAAGGAGTATAAGGATTAAGAACTGAATAACAATTAAGGCAACCGACGTTAAAATGTTTACCACTCTGTCGAGGGGCGAAGGCACAGAAATTAAGCATGATTGAGGATCAGCAAAGGAATACGACCTGTGAAACAAACTGTGCATTCAATGCTCAAGTCTTCATTAATGGAATCTCATTGTTTCAGAGCAGCGGCTATCTTCTTTTGGATGAACTCCACTCCAAGGCGAGGAGACAATCTTGGCAAAATTTCCTAAAGCACAGAATTCAGTTAGATATGTCCAGGAAATGCAATGTTAAAGGTAGAACCCAAGCAAACAAACCAATCAGGTTTGGTTGATTTAGAAGACAATTTAGAAGGCTTCTTGAATATTAGGCAAATGATAAAGGCACAATCAAAGATTTTGGAGCGAAGCAAGTTCAGGATAATCACCTCATCACTGTTGATAACTAAGCAGTTT
Organism: Lenwebbia sp. NSW1173648; assembly: GCA_029784005.1. Classification (NCBI taxonomy): domain Eukaryota; kingdom Viridiplantae; phylum Streptophyta; class Magnoliopsida; order Myrtales; family Myrtaceae; genus Lenwebbia; species Lenwebbia sp. NSW1173648. The sequence continues at coordinate 21,634,083 of JARCGZ010000009.1, read as the reverse complement.
GGAAAAATGAGGCCTTAGATGGCCTTCTTTTCATGAGCTTCAATTTTTTCTTTGGCCAATTTAATGAGCTTCAATCGGTTCACAACATGTTCGGCAGGGAATAAATTTGCAGTGGTCCAAAAACCAATTCAATCCATTCTAGGGGGACTGAAATGAGAGATCTAGCCTATGTAGAATCGAAGACATAATACACGTGCTAATCAGTATGTTCAGCTACAATCATACAAAAGCAGATAGAAACAAGGAAACTTCAATGGCAGAAATGTATCTTTTGCAGTCAAGAATGGCAGCCAATGCAGACATAAGTTGCCAATTGTAGGTTATCTTTTTCATATAGGCGTATATTGAAGTCTTTTAAAATTTGACCAAGAAAAAGTTCAAGCAAATCTTGACCCATCTGGCACAGGCCAAAGGCTATGCAGTTCATATTTGGTCGACAAATCATAGCGCAAGGCAGCATAGAACAAGGGAAGAACCGAATTCGGAACTATTTGATGGACGGCTAAGCAAGCATTCGTCGGATAGTGGATAATGTCTGATATTTTGCTTCTCTATCACAATATAAGCACCATCAGAAGAAAAAAATTGTGTCACAAAATTCATCCCTAAAGATGGTAGACACTATAAAGCGCGCATGACAACACTTCTGGAGCAGAAATCCGTTTGGTAACGCAACTTCTGGAGCCGTTTGGTTACACAACGTCATTTTTCTACTTATGGATATTTTTTTGCTCCAGAAATAGTTTTGGAGCCCTTGAAGAAGTAAAAAAAAAAAAATTTACTTCTCTCCAAAAGTAGAAAAATCAACTTCTGCTCAGAATCATAAGTAGAAAAATCAACTTCTGGCCAAAAGTTGATTTCTAGAGCAGAAGTGTCGCCATGTGCGCCCATGAGTCGAATGGCAATTGACAAATGGTAACTACATAACCAGAAACCCCTGCATTCAAATGGCATTAAAAACAGTGAGATAAAGAAGTCTACCAAACAAAATGGAAAAGCAGGACATTAAACAAATAATGATCCTAGTGATATCCACTTATCAAGCCTAAATAGTTCTAAATCCTTAGCTCCGTAGACACTTTAGAGAGTACAAGTAGCCTTCCACCTTCCTTCCAGCTAGACTAGTACATGCTATTTGCGTTCCCCGGATAAATTTGTCTCACCTCAGCCTAAACTCTTGTCGTTCCTCCACACAGGTCTCTTGTGAGTTCAAATTACAAAGACACGGAAGAAGCAAGGACTTACTCAGCAGCCAGCTTTGAATAGCACCTTAATGTACCGCATTATTCCCTGTTGCTCCATGAATCCTTTTTCATGAAGATAAACATCACATTGGCATGGTTGGCATCTATTCGGGTGCCACAATGCTGTTGTTTAATCCATAGTCTAAGAACCCGCCATTTCGTATAATCAGGCGTCTACTCCACTCATATCTAATCCAATATGTATCTACAATGCATCAACCATATCTCGTTCCTTGAACGAATTGCTTCAACAAGAGAAAAACCTCGACTCTCAAACAGTCGACAATCCCAAAGCCTTACCTCAGAACCATCACAGAGCACTTTGGCCAGCACAGGTATCTCGTACTGGTAAGCTCTCTCCCACTCCGGGTTGCTCGTTATATCCCTAACCTGCGCAAAGCATCATGAAACAGAAAGTTCAATTCCCGGAAAAAACTACACTCAAACATCCACGATTAACACTTTCACATTTGGCACACTAAGAAGTAATAACAATCGGAACCAGACCGCGTTCGCGCAGCTACACTGAACAATCGCAGTGATACCTGCAAATCGACGTCCTGGAGAGAGTCCGGACCGGAAATCAGGAAGGCTGCTTGGAGCTTCTCTTTGAGGCCATCGCACAAACAGCAACCGGGCTTGGAATAGAGGACGAGCTTCCTCGCCGGAGACGAAGGAGAAGGAGAAGAAGAATAGGAGGCGGAGATGAAAGAACTGAAAGCGCATTTAGGCAGTTTTCGCGCCAAAGCCACGGTCGACGACGGCCAGGCCACGGCGGCGACCGCTGCGATGGCCATGACTCTCCGGCGACCGGTAATAGAAAATTTCGGGCTTGGAGATATTGTTGGCTTGGCGCTGGTAGTTGCTGTTTTGCTTGCTTCACTGGTGGAAGAATTTGGGCCGGCCCGTTTCTGCCGGACCCGGTTATTGAAGTTGGATTATGGGATCCACAAAGTAGCGTCGAGTTGAATTTTCGACAAGTAATGTCTACGGGTTTTTGGATTAGCCAGAAGAAATTTTTTTCAAACCATATAACTTTATGTGAATTTTTGTCGAATGTTGTCTTAATTGAACGGGTATTTTTATTCTTCCTTTTTTCGTCAGTAGGACCCACTCTACTAATAGCCGATGTTTCCTTTCAGAACTATTTGACTAAACCACACATCATCTCGCCAGATTATTCGATATAAATCTTTGCAAAAAATTACGGATATGCAGATTAGTCTAGAAGGCTAAATTTACAGCATAAATCTTACAGATAATCGTTTATTGCACATTGGATTCACAATATGACTGATACATTATAAACCTAACGCTTAGCATTATGTTTGTTTGCTCTTTTTTTCAATATCCTAGAGACAAGGGCATGGAGATCAGATTACCTAGAGGCCGATGAGCACTCGGCAACTCCTATAAATTGGTTAGGTCCAGACTTTTGACGTGTGGGTGGCCATGATCCAGAGTAGTTCGCGTGCAGTCTGTGAGATTCGAAGGGGTGGTTCTCCATATCTTGAACTGAAAATCTTTCTAGAGACACTGGCTTGGAGACCTGACGACTTGGAAGTCGATGAACACTCTGCAACTCCTATAAGCTGGTCAGGTCCAGACTTTTGACATGTGAAATAGCCATGATCCAAAGCCGATTCGATGTAGTCGGTGAGATTCAAAGGGGTGGTCCTCCATATCTTGAATTGAAAATCATCTTCGAGACAAGGGCATGGAGACCCGATTACCTGGAGGCTGATGATCACTCTGCAACTCCTATAAACCGATTAGGTCTAGACTTTTGACATGTGCAGGTGGCTATGATTCAGAGTTTGCATGCAGTCGGTGAAATTCGAAGGGATGGTCCTCCATATCTTGAATTGAAAATCCTCCTAGAGACACGGGCATGGAGACCCGACTACGTAGAGGCCGATGATCACTCTGCAACTTCTATAAATTGGTTAGGTCTAAATTTTTTACATGTGCAGGTGGCCATGATCCAGAGCAATTCTCATGCAGACAGTGGACCACTACCCCACTGAAAACCAAGCAAAATTTGCTCGAGATTTTAAGGGGTGATCCTCTATAAAGTCCTCCTAGAGACACATGCATGGAGACTCGACTACCTAGTGGCCATTGATCACTTTGCAACTCATATAAACCGATTAGGTCCAAACTTTTGATCTGTGGAGGTGGCCATAATTCAAAGTAGTTCGCATGCAGTCGGTGAGATTCAAACGGGGGTCCTCCATATCTTGAATTGAAGATCCTCCTAGAGACACAGGCATGGAGACTCGATTACCTGGAAGCCATTGATCACTTTGCAACTCCTATAAACCGGTTAGGTCTAGACGTTTGACATGTGCAGGTGGCCATGATCCATAGCAATTTGCGTGCAGTCAGTGAGATTCTAAGGGGTGACCCTCCATATCTTGAATTGAAAATCCTCCTAGAGACATAGGCATGGAGTCCCGTCTACCTAGAGGCTGATGATCACTCTGCAACTCCTGTAAATTTGTTATGTCCAGACTTTTGACATGTGTAGGTGGCCATGATCCAGAGTAGTTTGCGTGCAGTCGGTGTGATTCGAAGGGGTGGTCCTCCATATCTTGAATTGAAAATTCTTCTAGAGACACGAGCATGGAGATCCAACTACCTGGAGGTTGATGATCACTATGTTACTCTATAAACTGGTTAAGTCTAGACTTTTGACATGTGCAGGTTGCCATGATCCAGAGCAGTTCGCATGCAGTCGTGAGATTAGGGGTGATCCTCCATATCTTGAATTGAAAATCCTCATATAGACACGGGCATGGAGACCCGATTGCCTGGAGGGTGATGATTACTCTGCAACTCCTATAAACCGGTTAGGTCTAGACTTTCGACATGTGCAAGTTGCCATGATTCAGAGCAGTTCACTTGCGGTCGGTGAGATTTGAAGGGGTGGTCCTCCATATATTGAATTAAAAATCCCCCTAGAGACACGGGCATGGAGATGTGGCTACCTGGAGGCCGATGACCACTCTGCAACTCCTATAAATCGGTTAGGTCCAGACTTTTGGCATATGCAGGTGGCCATGATCTAAAGCAGTTCGCGTGCAATTAGTGAGATTCAAAGGTTCCATATCTTGAATTGAAAATCCTCCTAGAGACGAAGGCATGAAGACCCAAAGGCCGATGATCACTTTGCAATTCCAATAAACCGGCTAGGTCCAGACTTTTGACCCAGAGCAATTCGTGTGCAGTCGGTGAGATTCGAACTGGTTCTCTATATCTTGAATTGAAAATCCTCCGACGCCACAAGCAACTGTGCCAACTTGGTCACATCGCATAGCTATCTTCGTCATTAACAAGTCTTGATCCCTTGCCTAGACGACACACTCGCGAGGTTTCAACCATGTAATTCCGCAAGCTAGTTTCACGAACCAATCTTATACCTCGCTGTTATTCTAATAAAAATCTTTTCTTTCTTTCATAAAAATCTGCAGATACCTAATTAAGTTAGAAGTGGATCATTACCGAGGGGTAGTTGTGACTTGTTTGATGCATCTTCTGGAGTCAACAGTTTCGGCTAAGTTTACGTCAGTAACAATATGGGAAAATTGTAAAAAAAAAAAAAGCCCTAAATCTATTGCAGTTTTGTCAATTCAGTCCTAAACCTTTTAATTTTGCCAGTTCTATCCTAAAACTTTTGCATTTGTGCCAATTCAGTCCTAAACTTTTTTTTTTTATGCCGATTCAGTCATAAAATTTTTGCATTCATGCCAATTCAGTCATTCCGGCTGACGCTGACATGGACGCCGGCCGACGCTGATGGGGCAATTTTTAATAATAATTTAATATATTTTTCAATTTATTTATTCTTTTTTTCCTGTTATTTCTTTTTTTTTTCACTGTTCATCTTCTTCCCCCTTCTCCCTCCTTCTTCCTCCAGATTGGAAGTCTCGCCGGCCACCGGCGCCACTGTCGCTAGGCGAAGCCCGTGGTGCCATTGCTGGGCGAGGTTGGCCGAGCCCAGATCTGGCGAGGCCGAGCCTCCCCAGCGTTGCGTAAATCAATGAATTGCATCGCACCCAGGTGGGAGGTGATCTGCAAGATCACACGCACGAGACCTAGTCACCTAGGTGGGAGGTGACCCTGGTTTCAGAATTCCCCTCCTTCGATTTCTCGGACCTCGGCTTCTTCCGCAAGCTATTCAGGCAACAGAATAACGCCTTCCTTTCTCTGCGCTTCTCTCACTGGCTCATCTCGTACCACGACACCCTGCACGAACCGGATTTGTGCGATTGCTGTTTGATGCTCTGGTTGCGGCCAAGTCGCCCAATGCCGCGAAGTCACTGCTTCAGACCCCGAGTTCTCGCCTAGGGTGGATTCGTTAGAGCATTACGTGCGTTGTGCTTGTGAGGGTGGACTGCTCAAGGACGCGATCGATGGGTTTTTCAGATTGGGAGAGTTGGGGGTTCGCCCATCGATTGAGAAATGGAATTCGGTGTTGAAATGCTGTCTGGAGGCTCGGCGGACCAATCTCGTCTTGGAGTTCTATGAGGAGATGGTGCAATTGGGTGTTGTCCTCATTCAAGCCTTTTGCGAAGGTGGGAATCTTTTGAGAGGTTATGAGGTTCTTTGGCAAGGGATTGAAAGCGGATTGATCCCTCGGTACCGATCAGTACCGCGCATTTACAACTTAGTTAGGACCTTGCGGCGTCGCTTCCGGTCTAGAAGAAGAAGGAGGGAGAAGGATGAAGAAGATGAATAGCAAGAAAAAAAAAAGGAAAAAAATTAAAAAAATTGAAAAAACTTAAAATTGCTTCGTCAGCGTTGGCCGAAAGGACCTGAATTGATACAAATGCAAAAGGTTTAGGACCGAATCGGCACAAAAAAAGGTTTAGGACTGAATTGGCACAAATGTAAAAGGTTTAGGATTGAATTGGCAAAATTAAAAGGTTTAGGACTGAATTGACAAAAATGTAATAGGTTTAGGATTTTTTTGACAATTTTTCCATAACAATATTATCAATTTCACTCAGACGTCGTGGAGGAATACACAAAACCCTTGTCGACATCCACAGAACTCCTTCCACGATGCTTCTCCATCACTCGGACGTCGTGGAGGAATGCACAAAACCCTTGTCGACATCTGCAGAACTCCTTCCACGATGCTCTGGCTACTAAGATGTTTCAGTTTGCCAGGTCTCGTCATTCTTGATTTGTGAACATACGTTGTTAGGTGCCGATCCACACAGCAAAAGAGAGCGACACCTCATTCACATGGGCCTTGCCTCTCCACAGTCCAACATCTTTCCAAAGAATATTAAAAGCCCTGAATATATACACTCATATAATACGCCTTCTGATCTCTCTGCTGATCTTCGAGCCCATGCTTCAACCGCACGATGTCTTTGCATTAGATTCTCTTGTATTTAGACAGGGCGACCAAGCGACACGTCGCTACTGTGCGTGCTAGGTTATGGAAACTGAAGTGGGTACGAATTAGAGGTGTCAAACGGGTGAGTCGGATCGAGTTTGGGTCGAGTCGAATATCGTCCGACCCATATTAACCCGTTTAACCCGTTTTGACCCATTTTCATGCAGTACAAATTTAATGACCTATAGCCGACCCTACCCTTACCCGATCCGTATTTCTTAAACATTTCTCTATTTAACCAAATCATACAATATTTGTTTCATAATTTGATTAAAAAAATGATATTGCTAAAACACTTTTATGCAATACAAATTTAGTGAATTTTTTTAATTTTTTTTAACAAATTTAAAAGGTATTTTTATTTTTATTTTTCTTTTCTTTTCTCTTTTCTCTTTTCTTTTTTCCTCCTTCCTCCTTCCTCCTCCCTCTGCCGGTTGCAGGGCTTCGGCGACGGCCAGCATAGGGAAAGAAGGACAAAGAAAAAAGAAAAGGCAAAAAATACAAGTAAAAAGTAAAGAAGGAGAAAACAAAAAAAGAAACATAAAATAATAAATAAATAAAAAGATTCGTGAAAAATATTAAATATTATTAAAAATTGCCCACGTGGACGCCAATAATTTTCTACTAAAATTGGTCGGATGGACTCAATTGGCAAAGCGTTAAAAGTTTTAGGACTGAATTTAGGACTAAATTAGCAAAAGTGCAATAGATTTAGGGCTTTTTGAACAATTTTTCCCAATGAATCAGATATGCAGCCACACTTTCACTATTTATATGTAACTCATGACCACATTAGATTTAACGAATTTTTAACGAATTTGTTCTATCTGAACCGTCTCGTCATTATTTATGTATGTAGATTTAAGTGGGCATGTGGATCAAATTCCAAATTGATCGAGTCTATCATCTATACGTCCTTTGTTACATGAATGGCTCTATATGCATAGAAAACTTTATATATCAAGTCATTCACGAACCATATTTACGACTGCATAAGGTGACATTTATATATAACGCCTGTGTGAAAGAGAAGACTACACAGAGATCAGAGTTGATTTTAATGCCTAGACTTCTATAATGCGAATGCCTCCCTATTTATTTTTTCACCGTCAATGCGCATGCCTCCTTCGTTTGTTTTTCGTGAATTTCAATGTCCTCTAGGATGATCTCATATTTGAACACTTCATCCCTTAGACGCACCCCATGAAAGTTTTACTTTCAAATGGATTGATTCTTGCAACAGTAGAATATTCATCACCTAACGCACTATTTATATTAGTCTATATATGCTTCATCTTGTAATCTACAATTGACCGCACCCTCATCGTGTTTTCAAATTTGGTGGACCAACATGTACATTTGGGAAGTAGCGATTCTAGCTTGAGACCCGAAAAATGGGGGAAAAATTGTCAAAAAATCGTAAGCCGTTCACACTTTTGCCAATTCAGTTCTAAACTTTTTAAGTTTACCGATTCAGTCCTAAACATTTTCACCTTTTATCAATTCAGTCCGATTGACCGAAAATCGCTGACGTGAACGCCGGATGTGCTCGCCGGTGACCCCCGCCAGACCCTGGGCGAGGGGTCGCAGGCCACAGCGAGGGCCGAGACGCCCTCGCTCGCCCATCCTCACCGGCTGTTGCCCAGGGGTCAACGACTCTTGCCGGCCTCTAAAGCCAGGAAGAAAAAAAAATTGAATTTTTTAAAATTATTAAAAAAAAATACGTCAGCGCTGGCGGTGCCACATAAGACGACTGACGTGCACGTCAGTGATTTCTGGCCAATAGGACTGGACTGAATTGACAAAATGTGAAAATGTTTATGACTGAATCGACAAATTTAAAAAGTTTAGGATTAAATTGGCAAAAATGCAAAAGATGTAGGACTTTTTTGACAATTTGCTTCGAAAATGGGTACATAAAACTGGTTGACCTGGCAAATCGCGAGTGGGTATCTAAGTAAGCGGGTCGTTTTCGAATGTGAAATGAAAATGTAGCGAATAACTCTGTGAACTAATCTTGCAATCAATCTCTGTTCATATCCCTAGCATTATTGTGACTATATATGTGTAAATGAAATTTCCTGCTAACTTCTTGAGGACAGATTCATTGTACTATTTCATAATAGACGACTGTATGTAAATTAAACAAATGAGGGGAGCGTGGCAGGAACATGTGGGATGATGCCGAAAATAGTACCACCTGATGGGGACTAAGCAATTAAGCAGTGATTAATTAAATAAAACCAAAAGAAGAACATTAAAGATTTAATGACTAGAAAGAGATGAAGCGAGGCAAACGAGGACTCGTACGGATTTGACGACATTATTCTTTTTGACACCGTGCATCGTCATCGGACAAAGCAATTCTGCCCGCCTGTGTTCATGTTCCCACCTTGTTCCCCACGTATGATATACATGTTTGATTTTTTTTTGTTCATTTCTTCTGAACATATTATTTTATTGCTTGATGTCGGCTAATCACTCTTCATCACCTCCACAAAAAAATTAAGAGATCATTCATGAGATGGACCCATTTTGATTACCCTCATGTGATTGCCTCGATCAACAAACGATTCCTAATTTTTTTTTAAAAAAAAGAAGAAGAGGGAGGATCATTTATAGTGTGAAAAGGTGCAATAGAGACACTGAAAAAATCTGAAAAAATTGTTATATTAGTCCTAAATCTATTGCACTTTTGCCAATTCAGTTTTAAACCTTTTAATTTTGGCAATTCAGTCCTAAATCTTTTGAATTTTTGCTAATTCAGTCCTGAACCTTTTTTTGTGCTAATTCAGTTCTAAACTTTTTTTTGTGCCAATTCAGTCCATCCGACCAACTTTACCAGGCCAGCGCTAACATGGACTATTTTTAATATTTTTGAATTTTGTTTCTTTCTTTCTCTTTCCTTTTTTTGTTTTTTCCTTTCTTCTTTCTCCAGCCGATCTCCGGCCAGAGGCTAGGGCCAGCGAGGTCATGCCTCGCTAGTGGCCGGTAGGGGCGAGCCTCCCCCAGTCCAGATCTAGGTGAGGTCGCCCCTTGCCATGGCTGGGCGAGGTCGACCTCGCCCAATGCTAGTGGGGGCGAGCTTCGCCTAAGGTTGGCGAGGTTGACCTCGCTAGCTCTAGCCTTTGGCAACCGGCTAGAGGAAGAAAAAAGAAAGAGAAAGAAAAGAAAAAAAAATAAAACTAAAAAATATTAGAATATTATGAAAATTATCCACGTCAGCACCGGCTTGAATCCACGTCAACGTCGGCCAGCTAAAGTTGGCTGGATGGATTGAATTGGCGCAAATACAAAAGTTTTAGGATTGAATTGGCACAAAAAAAATTTATGACTGAATTGACATAAATGCAAAAAGTTTATGATTGAATTGGTAAAACCGTAATAGGTTTAGGACTTTTTTGACAATTTTCCCAAAAAATTGCTCATTTTTTAACAGAAGAAATCATAAAAGTACTATTAATTTCAATATGTATGTATATGTATTTCTTACGACAATGGTATGGATGATTGTTCACTTTCCAATTGGTAAATATTAACTGACGAATACATTTTAGTTCTTTCACGATCAACCAGTCCATATGTAAAATAGCATTCACACTATGACGTGCCAATTTCCATTCCAACAATATTTTGATCTCGATTTCTGCCTCAGAACGCGCTTTGGCCGAAAATTGCTAAGTGGTGCAATCGGCATTGTTGACGTGAACAATTTTTAATAATATTTTAATATTTTTAAATTCTTTTTCTTTTTCTTTTCTTTACTTTTTTTTCATAAACTTAAGTTCGGGCGAGGCCGTGATAGGGTCCCTTGATTTGGGAGAGCGCTAAGGGCGCCATCTTCTAAAAGAGAGCCGAGACTAATACATATAAGACGATTTTAGTAAAATTTATTTTACTACCAGCAAAAAAATTGTAGTATCATTAATGAGAATCTTTTCCCTGTGTTTCACCAAAATTTCTCCCTCTACGAAATATTTTTTTACCGAAATTAGTTCTTCGGCTTTTAAATGTAGAAAAGGGTCCTGTGGCGGATCGGGCATGAGTGATCCAGATAGTTAAAAAATCAACATTTAGAATACGTAAGAATTTCAACAGAACTACGACCCAATACCCAAAAAAACCTTCAACTTTAGCCTCTGTCCTAATTATATCCAAAAAAAGATTGTCTCATAAAAAACTCTCAACTTTGGCATTTGTCCCAATTATATCCAAAACTTTTTTTTATCTCATAAAAAATTCACAACTTTTACTTTTGTCCCAATTTTACAGATCTGATACCCAAAAAACCCTCAACTTTAGCATTTATCGCAATTATATCCAAAAAAAAATTATCTCATAAAAAACCTCAAACTTTTACTTTTGGCCCAATTCTACCACCACCAGCCTTCTGTCTATAATCACCCTTAGTTAATCTTACGTGGCTCGAATTTTCTCACCGAACTTACCAATGAATCTTCGAAATTCAAAAACAGCAGGTTTCAAGGACGGCGAGATTTGAGATCATTTGTCTAGATAATCAAATCTCCACGTCTGGCCGTTCTTTGGGTTGTTGAGTGTCAGGGAGAATCCGAAATGCACCATCTTGAGTGGCTCTGTATCTCCCGATAATGTGTAGGAAAAGCAAACAATAGAAGAGAAGTTACTGGGTTTTTTCATGTCAGCTTTGCTGAGGTGTAATTCTTTAACGACGTGGAAAATGCCACTTAGGATTAACTAACGGTGATTATGAACGGAAGGCTAGCGGTGATATAATTGGGGTAAAGTAAAAGTTTAAGATTTTTTACGAAACAAAAGAAGTTTTGGATATAATTGGGACAAAAGCTAAAGTTTGAGATTTTTTTGGTTGTTAGGCCGGTTGAATTGGGACAGAAGTAAAAGTTTCAGGTTTTTTATGAGACAAATTTTTTTTTTTGGATATAATTGAGATATAAGCTAAAGTTGAAGGTTTTTTTTTTATATTAGGCCATAGAACTACACTAGCATCTTTTCCATGTAAAAATAACACAATATGATTTTCGAATTAATGACGGAGGAACGCGTCTTGGGCATCAGCCAGCGCACTCGAGCTGTCAAAAAAATATTTGCAGAAAAGTACAGAAAGTACCTGCGGTAGCGCCGTACCAAATAGAATCTCACATGCAAAAGGAAAGTAAAGCCCCATGCACGGATTGAATGAATGCCCACGGAAGACGACCCGAAACTGGGGTTTGACAGTTCGACCAAAAAAAAAGGAAAGAGAGAAAGAAAGAAAGAAAACTAGGGTTTGACAGATGCGGTCATCATCAGCTTATCCTTATTCTATACTTTACAGTTTTCAGAGAGAGAGAGAAGCTATTGGGTTGGGACGCGGTTTTGGGAGATGCAAAGACAGAGGAGGGACAGCTGGTAATGGTGTTGGCGTGAGGAAAGGTTACGACCAGAGAGAGACTGCGCGTATTGATTTGTGTGTGTCTATACGTATAGATCGGATAGAGTAGGCAGATAGTGCCTACTCTACAATGTTTCTGGTTGGATTCTTTCTCTGCAACATCCTGGAAGCTGCCTGCTGACAGAATCCTCTCTCTCTCTCTCTCTCTCTCTCTAACTTTCGTGAAAATAATTTCACGTCTTTTCAGTAGGAGTTCTTTTCTATATGTATCGTTTCTGAGTGAAAACCCTAGTTTTAGCAATACTATAGATTACAAATTCCACAATGCCCTGCAACAAGGCGAGAGTCACTTGAGAGGGACAGAGATTTATAAGGTCGGTTCACACCGAGCTTAAGGACCCGTGATACACAAGTTGTGTGATTCTCTTTTGACCCAAGCTAATCTTTAATCATCGATCAAAAACATAAACATGTGATGGAGATGACTTTCTAACTATAAACAGATCACATCATCCGCGTATCAAAGATTAGTCTCTAGGATAAACTCTCGTTCGAATTAACAAAATCAACTCAACTACATGTATGATCATTGATATGTATACCTTACTTGTCGAGATGACACTTGAGTGCACTTTTGTACTCTGGCTTATTTATTGTTTGGCATCAAATAAGTTAAACTTCTCGTGAAAAGATTGTTGCGCGATCGACTTTAATAACTCGATTAGAGTCATATGCCTATGTCATTAAAGAAATCGAGCGACGATGCTCACTGTCCATCGGCAATTGGCACGTCATCGAGGTCGGGTTATCCCCATATAGTCATACATTGGGTGAGTTTTTGAGACGTGGGCACACTTTCATTCTTTACGGCTTTCGCTGGGGGATTGTCAAGATATGCACTAATAGTGCTAATAATAATCAAGAATCACAATCTTACTTATAAATTACGAAAAGGTGATTCATGTTAGTTTTTGGATTTTGGCTATTCATTCAGATTTTAGTTGGCCTCTTACTTCTATTTAATTCGTAAAAATGGAAGGTTCTTCTATAGAGATTTCGAGAGTTACCTAATGAGGCGGTCTTCCTCGGCATCATAAAATTGAAATTGACAGCCATGTTCGCACCCGTGTTCATACTTGAAAGGTAACTAGGCTGCTAGCCACTTCTGTTCATTGAACAAATGGAATCCACTTGGAACCCCCCCAGCTCCAACCTGCTGCATCTATAAATACTCTCTCTCTCTCTCTCTCTCTCTCAACACGAGAAACCAAAACTTAGAAGTTCAACCATCATTCTCACTTCAGTTCGTCGACAATGGTGAAGAGGACTAGCGAGCCCAAGAACCAACCGGAGCCTTCCAAACGGACCTCGCCGTCGTCCACGTCGGCGTGCAGGAAGTACAAGGGCGTGAGGATGAGGAGCTGGGGCTCCTGGGTCTCCGAGATCCGCGCCCCGAACCAGCAGGCGCGGATCTGGCTCGGCTCCTACGCCACGGCCGAAGCCGCCGCTCGGGCCTACGACGCCGCTCTGCTCTGCCTCAAGGGCTCTTCGGCGGCGTCGGCCCCCCACAGCCTCAACTTCCCTTGCTCCTCTCTCGCCTATCGCATCCCCGACCACGCCATCCCCATGTCCCCTAAATCCATCCAGCGGGTGGCAGCTGCGGCTGGGGCGGCGGCGGCGGCGGAGGAGGGCGGATCTCTTGACTGCGCCGCCTCGGGCCCGCAGTCTCCACGCCAGCAGTCCCCGTCCCCGTCGCCTTCGTCGTCGTCGCTGGCCACGTCCCCGTCCCTGTCGCCGCCCGATCACCTGGATGACGACGACGTCGTCGTCCCTGCCGCCTCGTGGGACGGGGCGGCGGGTATCCTGGACACGTGGTGCAATCTAGAGGGCTTGCTGCAGTCGCCGAGGTTCCTGGGTCCGATGTTCGCCAACGGCGCGTCGTCCGATGATTATTACGAAGAAGCTGGCGATATTCGACTCTGGGACTTTTGCTGATTTTTTTTTTTAAATCAATTACCAGCGTAAATTCAAGAACAGAGGAAGAGATTTTCTTTTTTTAGAAAAATAAATAATTTTTTTTGTTTGTACCTATTTTGAAATCGCTCATGTGATCTGGCGCTGCCGGATGCACGTGGGAGTGTCGATTTCGGACGAAGTCATGTTCCGGACGCTTATTCATTAATTCATTCATCGGCAAACTAATAGTAATAGATTCTCCACTTCTGCGCCGTCTATTTCTGTCTTTTAATTTATTTTTTTATAGTAAAAAAAATTAGACTGTTTCCTTTGTAATCAAATGAAGGAGATGCTCAGTGGTTGTAAATTGAGATGGCGATTTCGATTTTTCCCCCTTTTTGGAAAATAGAAAGGGTGGTGTTCGATATTGTATAACCGTTTCATTAATGCCAAAGTATACACTCATATTGATTTTACGCGATCGACGGATTAAATAAACGTGATAGACTCTGAGTATGTCCTGATCCCTCCTCGGTATACAAGTTATATATATTTCTTGGTACTCTTGATGGTTTAAGAAGAAATATGCGGTCGAAAATTACAGCGAAAGTGCTACAATTTGAATTGGATGGAGCACACTTCTTTCCATTACTGGTAATTATTGCTTTAGGCTCCGAAAAATGAATGATACGGAATTTTTTTTTTTTTAAATGATCACTTGTATTACTTACAAAATGAGTGAAAGAAATATATTTTCATCGTCCACGAAAATGTTAAGACATAAATTATTGTTGATAATAGAAATTACTTCAAACGATACAAGTAATAATTTTTAGAAAATATTATTTTAATTATTCAAATTATGCTAAACTAAAGGAGATTTGATTTAATTTCATGTTACCACTATGAGTGAACAGGACCGCCAATGTGCAAGAATTTTCTCAGTCTTTGGGTCTAATACTGAAACACCCTTTGCAGATAGGGTTCCATAGTTGCATTGCATGGTGCTATCCAAGAAAGCAACTTTTTTTTGTTTAACAATGGTGTGTTTGTTTGAGTGATTTTTTTTGCAAATTAGTTTTCTTGACTTTACACGTATTTAATTTGCTAAAAATGATCTGGTCAACGAGAAACCATTTAAGGTCAAAGAAAAGGTGCATGCTTAAATGTTTCGGGGAAAATTTGATGATAAAGGAAAGCGCTTTCCGACTTTTTCAAGTTAGGGAATTCGTTTTTCGAACTTTGAGCATGCACATTTTCTTTTACCGTAAACGGTTTTCCGTTGACTTATCATCTTCAAGCAAACCAAATGAGGGAAAGTCTAGAAAACTAATTCAAGGAAACTTCTTTCACTCAAACACGCGCACCCTTAGGCTCCGTTTGCTTTCACGAAAATTGGGTAATTTTGGAAATATTTTGCTGAAAATGATTGTTCTTTTTATTTCCGACAATAATTTATGCCTAAATATTTTTTGTGCACGATGCAAATGTTTTTCCTTTATTCATTTATATAAGCGATACGAGCGACATTTTTAGCATACTATTTTTCAAATTATTCATTTTTCGTGAAATAAACGGAGCCTTAGCAAGACTCAAAATCCGCGTGTAGATAGTATAGATTCGAGTAGGTCATGAAAGAGCGCGCTCTTCAATGGCTCGAACATCGCTCTTCCTCTTATTGCGGCCCGTGGGCTCGGCCATGCAAAGCCTTTTCTTTACCGTGGGCTAAAATCAATACCAATGGCACAACCAAAACTGGGCTTATTCAGGCGTCTTAGGACACAAACCCAAACAAGAAGATTGTTGGCCCAAACCAATGATGGGCCCGTTTAATGGATTCCGTAACATGTAATTGGCCCAAAAGACATGTGACGGATTAGAGGATTCTTGTCTGATTTGAAAAAGCTTAAACATAATTAGTTTGAAACATGTCTTCGAGCCCAAGCCCTAATGCTTGTGCATGAACTAATCTGAATCTTAACACTTGAAGTGTAGAACACCATCCATGGAAAAACCACTCAACGAAAAAGGATTAGCCAGTTTCATTATGTCGATGGAAAATCAACTAAAATGAACTCGTAGATAACTTCGGACCCAATCAACATCCGCCCCGTTCCGTTTGTCAGAACGAGTCCTCTTTCACACTAGTAATATTCGTCGCATGTGCGGACGAACGAGATTGGTGATTCTATTCGTCTCGTATTGGTACGCCGAAATTCATTCTTACCTAAGGTTACTACATCATACTCAAGCGATGATAAGATTGTATAACCAAGATAATACGAGCAAAGTATTTCCATGATAGTCGCAAGCTTTCAACCACTCCAACCGTATTATAAATCTTTCTGGCGTAAGAGCTGGCATCATAAGTTAATTGACCCATTTGCGATCGTTGAGCCACCATTCAAGTAGACATATATATTAGCATGAAAGTTGAAGAAACGCAAAACTTGAATCTTTCGACCAAATTAATTTCGAAAAAAAATGTCGCGTCTTAAGTCGTTCATCGACGGGGATTTTAGTACGGGACTCATACGGAATATAACAAGGCTTCGCTAATTCAACATTGGATGGACCCGATTTGGTGCGTGGAACTAATTAGAGATATTACCTATTGTTATACTGGCAAAAAGGAAAATCTAGAGATAAACATAGATTGAATTTCTTATGCATGAAAGATGGGGAAGATACCAAAAAAGTTTCAAACCTATTGCGTTGGTGCAAATGCAGTCATAAACAGTTCAAATGGACTTTTGAATTTGTGTCAATTCAGTCCATCCGATCAATTTTGGCAAGAAATACTGATGTGGACAGCGACCGTCCTACGTAGCACGGCCAGACTGACGTGGATATTTTTTTAATAAGGTTTTATATATATATATATATATTTACCCTTTCATTTTGGCCTCCTTGCCCGCGGCCGGCGGGGTCGTGATGGCCCTGACAAGGGCCATTGCAAGGGCTTTCTAGCCTGCAGGCCAAAATGAAAGGGGAAAAAAAGAAAGAAGAATAAAAAATTATTTTTCTAAAATTGTAAAAAAATATCTATGTTAGCGTAGGTTGTGCTGCGTAGGATGACCGGCGTCCACATTAGCGATTTTGGGTCAAAATTGGCCAGATAGATTGAATTGGTACAAGTGCAAAATGTTTATGACTAAATTGGCAAATTTATGAATGAATTGACACCAATGCAATAGGTTTATGAATTTTTTTGGTACTTTTCCTCGTGAAAGACTAGTCACATAAATTTGATGCATTACTGTACATTTCAAGTAAATCTAAAGCTAACTATGACCGTATGCTTGATATATTCCTTAGTCGTGCTAAAGTGTTTTTCGAGTGAAAATAGAAGTCTTGCACTATAGTAGACTTTCAAATTTGAAATATACTGAGGGGATAATTATAGTCATAAACGTTTTTCATCATTCTGCAAGAGCCTCGAAAGAAAATGCATGATCAAATATTTTCACCCGAAAGCTTAAACCGTTAGGTAGATGCAAATAATTATACGCAATATCGGGATAATACCGTATAGAGAAGCCCCGGAAGTGGAAAAGACAACCAAAATTTAGAGGCAAAACGAAACGTTAAATAAGATATGATTATGAAGATACCGAAACTCGACTACGATGAATCCGGTAATCATCACTGGTAGCTAACATCTAACATATGCTCGATATATTTCTTAATCGTATGAAAAGCTTTTGAGCGGAAAGTCTCGCACCACAGTGGACGTTTCAAATTTGAATTGCATTGAGGGTTTGACCGGACATGGGCAAGAAGTCAAATCTCCGGTACCCCCTTCAAACATTAGAAAAGGCAAGACATCACGAAATGTGCGTAGAAAGTCAAAAGCAGAAGATGGGGATTAGGTGACTAACCGGATCATAACCGGATCCGTCAATTGCTTGATGAAAAAGACTTGGACCGAAAGGGACAAACAGCAAAGGAAAGGAGTCAAAGAGCGACACGAAGAGAGGAGGGGAAGAACGGTCGTCACAACTTATTGAATTTTGAAATCGCCATCGCCATCGCCATCGCCATCGCCATCGCCATCGCTCTAGGGTTCATGGTTGCATTTAGTTCCTTCGTCGGATTAGTCCACTCAACATTTATGTTAGTCCAACCACATAATCGAAAAACCCAGATGGAATGCGAAAGAGCTAAGGAAAGAATCAAAGTCGTATGTGGGCGTGTTAGAATTAGTCGCACAAACACAACGAAATAGAGAGTAAATGAGAGAAAGAGAAATCGAGACACAAAAGTTTATCATAATTCACCATTAAACTAGGGGTACATCCAGCAGAGGATTCCATTATAAGCAGCACCTCCCACTTCAATTCTCAATCACAAGAGAATGAGATTATATAAAGGTAACATAGTAGCTATTTATGGGCCAAAGCCCAATTTAGCAGTAAAATATGGACCAAAACTATGAAAGTCCTCTAGCGGCCCGGAAGCGCTGTCCCCTGCGACCTCCGCTCACTGAGGAGCAAACCTCCATGCTTTCCTGTCGATGGGGAGTATAAAACCATATCCCAACAGTACGCTGGTGAAAGTCGATCGAAGGCGTTTTCTCATGATCGCTTGAACAGTTTGAAAGCGATGTCGTTTCACGATTGATCATTTTAATAAGTTTTATGGTCAGGATAATTTTGTGAATTGATGATGAGATCGACGCTCGGGGAATACAGTGAAAAAATAGGCTAATACTAATAGCATACGTCCTTTCTTAACCTCCATTACGTAAAGGATGATCAAGATTAATGGATGCAACGTGACAGGTAGGGTCATAATCGATGTGTTACTGGGCAGTTATTATCTGAGAGTAACACCTTGTTATCTTCCTGGCAGACCAAATTGATGAACATGCCACATAGGCAAGCCTGAAGAATCTGGATTCTGGACCTTGAAAGCCTGAATTGCAGATTTTTGTTTTAATTATAAAAAAAATAGTGAAATAGTAGCCTCTTTTTCCATGCATGAACAAATGAGCATGTTTGATACACAAGAATGTCGGATCAATTGTATGATCAGTGTTGAACCTATTGTAAGGATGCCAATCCAGTCTTAAAATTTTCGATTTTGTCGATTTAATCTTAAACTTCTGCACAAAAGTCCAATATAGTCCTTCCAGCTAATTTTCATTGAAAATAACTGACGTAGCAGTGTGCCACGTAGAGTGGTCGATAATGACTAAACCGTTATGCTAGCAATTTCTGGTGAAACTTTCGGGATTACAACGTCGGAATTTCATGCAAAAGCTTAGGACCAAATTTGCAAAATTGAAAAGTTTATAATTGAATCGACATCCATACGATAGGTTTATGACTGATTTAGGTAATTTTCTCCAAGAATGTCCTCTCTTTCCTTTGTAAATTATATCCCAAGTTTTTTTTCATGAATAATGTACCAATTTCTTATTATATATGTGTGTATATATTTCTTTGTTTTTTTTTTTTTTGAAAAAGAGAGGAACCATGGATTTTACACCTCTAAGCTTAATTATGCTCTACTTGGCTAACTGGTGGAACAGTAACATCATAGCCTGCCATGATTTACTGTTTCATTGTAGAAATCAACACCCACTTTAATAATGGCGTGGTTAAACTGCTAAAGTCAGTCCATTTTGGGTTATCTTATTCAATCTCTCTCTCTCTCTCTCTCTCTTGAACAGCAATATTGATTGTCAGTTTGTGCAATAATGCAGCCATTTTCATGCTGCTTCATGTGCCATTATCATACTCAAAACTGAAATAAAGCTATGGAGAGCCAGCTAAAGAATGGTTATTTGCAGCTATATATGAAAGGAAAAACGAGAAAAAAGAGCATACTATGTTCAGGAGCTACTCGCTCATTAAAGGGTCTACAACTTGACTTTTACCACCAAGTGCCTGCCATGGACCCGTTTGTGTAAGATTTGCATCCATTTCTTGCAATTTATAGAGTGGGTTTGCTATAACAATGTGTTGGAACTCTTTGAATCGGGGTTCGAAACATAGTTTCCCACAAGGTTTTGCCGCGTCACCTTGTGAAGAACTGTCGAGATCGAGTCTGTTTTTCCAATCGTGTCGATCGCGGTTGATGAGTTATTACAGCGCCCTAGTCTTTAGGTGGTAAAAATTACTCCAAACAAAATCTAATGTACTTGGCAAAATGAGAATTTGAACGTGCTTGCTCAAGTCACAACAGGAACATGTGAAAATGGCCGGGACATTTATGAACGGGAACAAAATTCTCCTATTTTTAATGTGCAAAGGACAGTTGTCAAGGAAGTGTGTGAGTTGCGTAAAAAAATGAGTCTTTTGCCTCTGGTGAATTGTACAAGAACGAGAGGAACAAATTCAAGTGCATTAAAACCCTGAAGCATCGCCTGGAAGCTTGGGATTCAACGCACATGCTTTGGGGATTCTCCCAGGACATTGTAACTTTCATCTAACTTTTATCTAAGTGTAAGTAGACGCACGAAATACATCACGACTTAAAGAGAACATTACATATATGTATTTTCATACCTGATGTTCGGATTGTGCAGGGGCACACCCACATTTTTGAATCGTCCAATAACAAGATAATACGAGCCATATACATCAATTTGTATGCGCTAACTCTAACTACTCTTCTAGAAAATAACGGTCGAAATGATACTTTTATCATTTATGTCGCTACATACATCGTTTTATGTGTTGTTTCAGTCACATTCGCGGGGCATGTGAGCCGACATCATTCAATGAAACGAGAATAAAATCGATAGCTAGCGACGCCAATTTATGTATGTGTGCTAGTCTATTCTTATGAATGATAGACCAATGACACTTCCGTGCATATCTAAATCTTTAATGGAGGGTTTTTAACTTAGATTAGCGTAGCCCCCCATCTACCAAGCCTCGCTCTTTTCAAAATTGGAAAAACCACATTGGAAATAGGATTTGGTCAAAAGCAATCGATGACCATCTATCCCATGGCACATGTGGGTTCAGAAACCTAAACAATCTCAACAGACAGAACAAAAATGCATGGGGGGAGTGGTTGGGTTTTGAAGCAGAGGGAAAGTTTGAATCTTTGGTATTTAGGAAAAGAAGGAAGAATCTCTCACAGGTTTTAAAGCTAGAAACAAAGAGCGACTTGCTTTTTATGGGCGATTTTAATATGTGGTTAGAGTAGTAGACCTCTCTCTCTCTCTCTCTCTACATAGAGCTTTGCATGAAAAGGAGTAGAAAAGAGTTTTGGTTTTTTCACCATAGACAAAAGTAAGTTAGAACCCTACCACCATCACCACCAACACCACCACCAACAATCATGTGCTGCTGCTGCCTGCATGATTTAGAAAAACTCCCAATGCCCAAACATTATCTTACAACAAGGAGTAGGAAGGCACATGACTCACATTACCCATTTTCTCTTTTTTTTTCTTTTTTTTTTTAATGTTTTCAATGAGGAAAACTGATCTAGAAAGCAAATCAAGACTCGGAGTGAGATTCTTCATCATTCCAATCTGAACCCCTCTCTGATTTGTCGCTTTCTTGAATTTGAAATTGCAAAAGATGAGCCGGCCTACATGCACCTCGAGGCAGCGTGCTTGGGTTGGAAAACCTGATCTTCCGATCGGAATCTTTGGACATCTCTCGATAGTTTATTGGGAGATTTGACAGAGTTGTGATGCCAGATCTTCCACGTTTGTTCATGTCGATATTCTTGTCACATGGAAGTGCAATGAGTGGATCTATGAGCCCTTTTTGCTCCATAAAGAAACTTCCTTCCTTGGGGACTCTTCTCCGATTTCCAGCAGAGGGCGGTAGGTTGGAGCAAGAAGCAAAATAATGGGATATAAGATTTCGCAGGTCCTCTGTTTTTTCTGTCGAAGATAATGGTGAAAGAGACAACAAGTTGGGATCAAGCCCATGATCTCATTATTGCAACAGAACATAATAATGGGGCATCCTGAGTCAACCCCACAAGAATAGATCATCAATCCCTTTGAAGAGAAGGAACATAAATTTAAAAAAAGTTGTTCAAAAAAAGAGAAAAATTCCTCATTTCATTGATACACATCGCTTATGTACAAGTTACATTCTGTGATCAATGGAAAAAGAGGAGATCTCAACCTCCGAGGAGCTTGTGCTCGCCGGGGCGACAGACTTCCACGATCATAAGGATTAGTGAAATATACACTCGCAGCCAAAACCTAAAAGCCACTCTCTTCAGTCAAGCTTCTATGTCACAAAACTTGCCGTCCATCCGGTTCTGAACAGCTTTCACGGCGGCCACTCTAGCAGCAGTCGCAGCTCTACTCGCGGCCAAGACGGCCTTGTTCACCTGTTCGTCCACTCGGCGAAGGTGAATTGCATTTTCAGCTGCCTTTCTGGCAGCCTTGCATTTAGAAGGCAAGAAAGCGAGTCAAACATCTACGATATTGGGAATTAACAAAACATGAATGTGACAACAGAATACTAAAAGATATAGGATCCCTTTAGGTCCATTGTCAAAAGGAAAAAAAGAAAGAAATTTCGACCAAGCGCATCTGTTCGAGTATTCATCAGCTCACATAACTGACGACCTATTCTGCCATGATTTCACATTAATCTAGTAATCGGCGTTGCGCAGAGATAACGACTGAAAGCTGAAGTACCTGAATTGCTCGAAGAACCGCGTCAGTCAGTGGGGGTAAAGGGCTCTTGAGGGAACCGGAATCCCATTCACCGCATTTTGAATCAGCATTTCGGAAAGTGTACATTCCATAGCCTTGCTTGGAACCTTCATGCCAAGAACCCTCGTAGCAGTGGCCATTGGCAAAATGGTAGACACCGAATCCATGAATTTTATCGCCGAAATATTCTCCAGCATATTTGTCTCCATTCCTATAACAACAGAAAATCATCGACACAAGACAAACCAGGGCATAAGCACCAGAGCAGAAGATACTGTACAGTGTACAACAATTAATTAGCCCAATAGTTATGGTCTCTACACTCATCAGATCTTCTAAGTCGAAAAATAAACACTACTCCCAGCATTTGTGTGTAGATCATCAACCAGAGCACATGATGATGGACGTCCACTCTTCTATAATCTTGAGAAATCATATCCAAAATCGTTGAGGACGCAAATATTCTAAGGTTGAATCCATTGAATGGAAACTCCAGATTTGGACATTACAGCATAAAAAACGATCACCAACTTCCCGATCACAAGAGAACCTATCTATTTCGCTCAAGACAGCAAATTAAAGACAGGCAGAAATCAAATTTTAATGTCCTATCTCTACGATCAAAGGAGACTGAACCCAACAAGAAATCACCGCGATCACACCAAATCAGGGGCAAGAAGACATATGTAGAGACACAACAAAGAACAGGGAAGGAAGTCTTCACCTGAAATAGTAACACCCAAGTCCATGCTTGACCCCACACTTGAATTCCCCAACATAGCAGCTCCCATCAGCACAACTCTGCACCCCAACCCCATGGCTCTGCCCAGTACACCACTCTCCGGCGTACGAATCCCCCGTGTAAAACCTATACACGCCGAACCCGTGCCTCAGCCCGTTCCGATACTGCCCGCGGTACCGGCTACCGCGAGCCCAGCTCTCGATCCCGTACCCGTCGTACTTGCCGTCGATCCAATCCCCTTCGTATCGCCCGTTGACGAAGTAATTGTACACGCCACTCCCATTGCACCTCCCCTTGTGGAACTCGCCCTCGTAGTAATCCCCATTGCTGTAGAACTCCACTCCCTCGCGGATTATCTTCTTCTTCTCCTTCATCGCGGCCTTGGCGTCGCCCGCGCTCGAGTCGCCGCCGATGAACCACTGCACGCCCCTGGCGTTGCCCCGCGCGAAGCCTAGCCTCTTGGCGTTGAGGCTGTACAGGTGCTTAATCGTCGACAGGTTGCGCTCGATCAGGGGCTTGTTCCTGGAGACGAAGAAGAGGGCAACGGCGACGAAGATGAGGGCCAGGAGGAGGTTCTCCGAGGCAGTCGTCGTCCGGGCCGCGTCCCTCCTGGAATTGAAGAAGCAGAAGAAGAAGACGGTGGACAAGGTAAGGGAGGCCACGGCGAGGGCCGGCCGGAACCGGCTCGATCCGGTCGGACCGGGCCGGCGGGGGTGCCGCCTCCTGGCCTTCTCTTCCTCGACGGGGTCGCGCTGCTGCGGCTGGTGCTGGTGCTGGTGGTGAGAAGGGAGCAAGTCGTCCTCGGCGACGGAGGAAAGGCTGTGGATGGAGGACCGGACGGTCGGGGAGGAACGGAGGAGCGACGACTTCGATCTGGTGAGCATCGCGGACGACTGGCTCTTCTGTCCCTCCATTGCGGAGCTCGCGAGGTAAATCCAATTCGATCCCAGCCGTTGTTGGGGCCGGACTCGATCTCGGTAGTTTCGGGTTTGTGTTTTCAGTGCCGCCGGTAGCGAGAGATTCTGATGAGGAGGACCGCGGTGCTCGACAACGACGCCGGAGACATCATCGCGGGAGGGGTAGTGGGGGTGGGGGTGCGCAGGATAAGCAGAGAGGGAGAGAGAGAGAGAGAGAGAGAGAGGGAGGTAGGGAGAGAGGAGTGACTTGGAAGATAAGTGTGGTGTAGTTCGCTGCTGTGGAGAGGCCGTATAACTAAAACTGTTGCTGCGTCAAGAGAGAGAGAGAGAGGCTTTGAAATTTGGACCTGGTTAGGAGAGAGAATTTATGGGGGAGGGGACGAGGGAGGGAAGTTTGATGTGGGCCGTCCGATGGGATAGGGGGATCTAACGGTTCGGATGGATGTGGGGCGTCGCGAGCCGTCGGATGCGAATGGGTCCGGGGGGCAGGTTAAAAAATATCGTCGTCCCCATGATATGGAAATGGTCCGCTTGGATCTCCGATTTCCCCCCTCTCTCTCTCTCCCCCCTTTTCTCTTTCCCTCAGTGCACTTTCTCTCTCTCTCTCTATATTTTTCATTTTATTTTTTGTAATTTTTTTGGGGGAAGAGGGGGGCCCACGACGGTGGTGCAGGTGCAGGCCAGCCCGGCACGTGCCGCGACAGTTTTCGTTGATTCACCGCTTTGGGCACGGGGGTAGACGAAGCGCGCTTGGTCTTCTCGGTGTTGTCGAGCACGGCAAAACGATTCGGGACTCCCCGACTAACGTTAATTCTCGCTGCGCATCAGCCGTTAGATCATCCGTAAGGAGATACATGGAAATATAGGGTCAGCCAAGGAAGATCGTGAGTACCCTAAAAAAAAACTTGTCCAAAACTCCGATTATGACTTATCGTGTGAAGATCTCACGTGGAATCCATGTGATTGGCGACGATAGTGGATCTAGCCCGTGTCGACCCGAATCCGTGCGAGCATTTCCTTCATGGCTCGGCAAATCTTGGCTTTAGTTATGCTAAACGAACACCGCAATTTTCCTTACCAAAAGAAAAAGAAAAGAAACTAACACCGCGAATTTGGCTTTCTATTTAGCTCGAAGACTATTCGACAGTGATGATCCTTGAAAGTTCCCCTCGAGAATTGGAATCCATCTAATATAGTTTTGTAATGGATGTTTGTGCATTTTGGAAAATGTTTGTCATCTAGTCCTTTTGTGTAATTGTTTATTGAAATAATAAATTGGACGTCCGCGTTGTTAATTTAGACAGTAAAAACGTCATTAAAGACGGTTAAGTTTTACGTCGGCAAAATTTGTCGTGATAGCGATGAAACGAACAACAATGAACATTCTCAAAAGGTATAGGAATGGTTCTGAGTGAGAAGAAAAGGGATTTTGTATTTCTATTAGAAGCACAAAGACCGAGGGTGGCACTATTCCAAGCTCATTAAAAAGCTCTTCATTGATATGTGGAGGGAGGTCCTTAGTAAAGGGGTGTAAAAGAAAAGAGCGCGCTAAACGAACTCTGATTTCACAAACTGAACGTGTTATTTTTCCCTTGCGATTTGCAAATAAGGGGAAAGAAAGAAGAAGACACCGTCCGTCGTTTCGCCTGTAGTTTTTGACACGCGAGAAGGACGATGCGCGCACACATCCGTTTCGACGTGCGCATGGGAGCCATGATCTGTTTCTGGGGGGACAAGAATCGAACCGTTCGCGACGCCATGGTGAAACGCCTTCAGTGCTATGGAGTGCCGCGGGGGGCGCAAAGATGTTTCTTTGGGCGGTAACTTTCATGAGAGGGACTTCGGTCGTCTTTAATACGGTTCGATTTGGGTGAACCTTACCTGGAAGTGGAACAATCTTTGCCCCATTCAGAAACGACTTTGAATTTTCTTGCGACGAAGGTCTTTGCCTTCTCCTTTTGACAAACAGCGAGCGAAAAAAGTCCCATGTTCGCACGTACGAAACCGATTTATCGTAGAGCCTGAAGGCCCCCACGTATCCCTGGAGAAGGGGAAACAGAATTAATTTCTCCGGGGAGAATTCACGATTGCTGAATCGGTCACACGACCTGATGGATGGCAGATCATGGTAATCGATGCGCAACTCTTTTCTTTTTGATTTCTTATGAAAACATGCCGCGTATAGCACGGCATTGGGCCGGCCCGGCCCATGAGATGCACTTTTCAAGCATGCTCATCATCTGTTATAGTCCCGTACCTTTCTTTGTTAAGGATTCTGTGTCCGCAACATGTGAACCCCCCATCTTATTTTAACTGAAAAGCAACCATTAAGGGGGGCGACAAAGGAGACTACAAGCTGAATAAGTGTACTGACCCGTCTCTCACAGTTAACATAGAACAGCCACAAAACTAAGCAAGGATTATGCCGTTCATTATGGCCTTGGCGACAGTTGCCACATATCACAGGAAAATCAATTGGAATAGCATCATCGCATCATAAGTTGAACAATCATCATCGAATTACGATCAAGTATCCGATGATCTCCGCTTCCAGATGCTCGATGTTACAAAGAATCGTCCGGTGACACGGTTTGCTCGAGATGATCCTGACCCGCTGCCCTTTCATGCTTTCTTCAGCTTCTCCTTCATCCTCTCGACTGCAGACCTCAAAGTTCCCTCATCTTTGCAGAATGTGAATCTCACTATGTTCTTACCCTCCTCCGGGTTCAAGTAAAATACGCTAGTCGGGATCGCTACCACTCCAACGTCTTTGATCAAGAATTCGCAGAACGCGACATCATTTTCCAGACCAAAAGGGGTATGATCTACAACTACAAAGTACGTGCCACTTGAAGGGAATACCTTGAAACCAGCCTCCTTCAATCCCTCCACCAAAATTTGCTTCTTTGCTGTGTAATCCCTCTTTAACTCCACATAGTAAGAATCAGGGGCTCTCAGCGCTGCAGCAGCAGCCCACTGTGCGTGGGTGGAAGTAGCAAAGGTGAGGAAAGCGTGCGCCTGCCGCACTCCCCACGTCAAGTGCGGAGGAGCAATAGCCCATCCAATCTTCCACCCGGTCAATGAGAACGTCTTCCCCAAGGAATTCATGGTCACTGTTCGATCGTACATCCCAGGAAGAGAGGCCATAGAAATGTGATCCATCTCAAAAGCCAGCTTATCATAGACTTCGTCAGTGAAAACCAAAACATCGTTTTCAATGCAGAGAGAAGCAATCTCATGAAGCTCCTCCCGAGCGAACATTTTTCCAGTAGGGTTATGGGGAGTGTTTATAAGAATTGCACGGGTTTTCTTTGATATTGCAGACCTGAGCTCGTTAATCGGGACAGCAAAATCCGGGGGGCGCAATGTGATGCCTTTTATATTGGCACCAGCCATAGACAGAGTGGCTTCATAAGAGTCATAAAAAGGAGCAAAGAGGATCACTTCATCACCAGGATTTATCAATCCTAACATAGTTGCAGCAATTGCCTCGGTGCACCCGGAGGTAACAGTAACTTCTGTCTCAGGGTCCACCACGAGGCCAGTGTCTTTCTTGAACCGAGCAGCAATAGCAGAGTTCAAGTCTGGTACTCCATAACCCCGGGCATATTGGTTCTTGCCATCCCGAATTGCTTGAATTGCTGCTTCCTTTACAAATTCAGGTCCATCGAAGTTGGGGAAGCCCTGTCCAAGGTTTATGGCTCCATGTTTGATGGCAAGCATACTCATCTGTGTAAATATTGTTGTTTTAAACTTCTCCAAGCGCTTTGCAACCTGGATAGGAACGAAACTGTGTTACATTAGAGCAACAAAAGGGTAGAAAAGATTATGTTACTACACAAACTCATCAATTGCAATAAAGCCAAGTTTTAACATACAATTACATTGAGGAAATGGAGCAAAGCCCGGACAGCAATGTTTCCTTTTTTATTTTTATATTTGACAAATAAAGAGATATTTTTCATGAAGCACTAACGGCATGCCAACCCATTTATAAAATGAATATCAACCCTTGAAAAGAGAAGAGGGGGGAGGGGAGTCCTAGCCTCCTTGCTTTTAACCCAAAGAATCCAAAAACTCAAAGCAGAACCGTGATAGTTCTGGGAAAAATATCAAGTGATATCCAGAGTTAACAGTTGTTTACTATTGGGCAACCTGCAACAAAAGCCAAAGGTCGTGCGAGTAAAAGGTCTGCTGTTTGCTAGCTGCAATATCAAGTGATATCCAGAGTTAACAGTTGTTTACTATTAAAATCCATCAGTTTCCGGTATTTCCAGAACTTTCCTGAATCTACCACTGCATGTCTAACGGGTAATAGCGCTGACATGAAGCTCTTTGTTTCGGACAGTTGACTTATTTCCAGTAAAAGGGGCAAATCTTCTCCCGCTCCAATTCAGAAATAAGAAGATCAACATATTTGCTTCTGTTATATTTAAAGTTCAATAATTATTTTACTTACAGATGCTTCATTGGAATCAGAGGATAGCAAAAGTCAAACCACACTCAGTTAGGCACTATTCAATGTAACGAGCATCAGAAATGTAAGCTGTTGGAGCAAAGCCACTAGTAGATTAGGAGACAATAACAGCAATACTGTACCAACAACTACAACAAATGGCCTGCAGATATATATTACTAATATTGTGAAAGGGTGGGAAAGAGTAGGAAAGGGCAGAAATTTAGCCTAGTCATCACTTCCACTTTGTGATCACCGGTGTAATTCCCAGGGAGAGAAAAGGACCTTGTGCATTGAACTTGATTTAGTCTCTATCAACCTTCTGTTGACATAGAAGGGAAGCAGAGCAGCATTAATCTGAAGGCTCCAGCTTCAGTGGAAGAGATGGGCATCACTTCTAGATTGATGAAATCTCATGGTGTCATTTGAAGTTGTTCAAATCTCGTTAGAGTTGTCTGACACACTTTAATTAGGCAGCAACTGCCTAGCCTGCGTCAAGTTCCCTTTTAAGTTGCATGGATCCATATGACATGCAGACGGGGATTTTGCCTTTTCCGATAGATTCACAAATTATTTGTGAATTTACAAACGATTCTTGGGCTCATCCCCACCATGGGATCGATATCTGGCCTCTAAATTGTCAAAGACAAGAATGCAGAAGAACAAAATGCTATTGTCAAGTGATCCGGCCAAAAGGGAAAAGCCTGACAAAGGGACATCCAACTCCTAAACCCCACATGTATTTCGTATATATAGATCAGCGGCATAGCATTTGAAACACATAAAACAACTAAAGACCAAACGAGAAAAATCCAATGACTATACTACACACCATTACACCATTGTAGTTGCAGTACTCGACTGCTCCGGCCCAATCACAACTTAGGAATGATCGATTACCAAACAGTAATGGCAGAATTCCTAATTGCACCAACCAAAAGCGCCAAAACTTTGAGACAATGCAAGCAACCACCCCTAGATAAGAACGACACCGAAAATGGTGCCGGAACAAAGCGAACGGGGCTAATTGCGACGGAGTACACAGACGTATAGAACTCCAAACACATATCAACAAAATCGATTTGACGATTAAATTCAAACTCTGGACGCTCGCATTCAAAGCATCCTGGCACCGAGAGGATTAAACAACAATCCAAATCGCACTACTCAGTTTCAGCTCGATCCCGATTAAGGCGCGCAACACACACACACGAATCGCAATCAATCACAACTCAAACCGAAAACCACCTGCAAGGGCTTGCCTTCCGACTCCTTCCGATTCGGTGGGGCCTCTCTCTCGGTGGCGACGTTGGACATAGCGGCAAATGAACACGGTCGGCGACTCCTGCTCCTGGCGGCGAACTGGCACTGGAGATGCCTGGAGGAAGCAAAGAGGGACGAGGATTTCGATCTCAGTGCACCGAACATCTCATGATGGCATGACCAGGTGCACTGAGTCTGCATGAGCGAGGAAACGTTAGGGTTCAAAAGCGAGAACAAAAAGGGGAAATGGCGAGTGTCGGAGTCAACGAACGAGGGAGTCGGAGCGAGCGATGAACTTGGACTCGATGCAGTCTCCGTTCGGGATTCTCCGAATCGGTGTGCGTGAGACACGACGCGTGATGCTATTGGGCTACGAACATATCGGCCCATGGGCTTTCCCATGTTGGGCTGAGAGCAAGATGCTATTGGGCTACAGTTGGTATAGGCCATTGCATCAATAACAGGTTAAGTCCGCTGAACCGATGCCGCATGTTTCATGGAAAACAAATAATTTGAAAAATATTTTTCAAGAATTGATCGCGGGCATCGCTTAGAATAATTAGCCACTGTAAACATTCTCGTTGATGAATAAATTATTTTTTACTTGTTCATTTTTATAAGGGATCATTTCAAGGAAAATTTCTGAAAAAATTATTCATTTTCTAGGAAATAAACGGACCTTAATGTCATTATTTGACATGTGATCTTATAATCGAATATAAGGTACACCATAGGAGCGCGAATGATAAAAATTCTATTCCAGGGAATTATTTCTGGCCAGAAATACTATTTCTATTCCTTGGACGAGTTTATAAGCAGAGAAACGCGTTTGACAGCGACACAAATTTTTTGTTCCTAGAACAAAAATCCGTTTGATAACAGAATAAAATTTCTACATTTGTTGGCTGCCGAGTCTCGACCGGCGATCGGCGGTCAGCAACAGGGACGCGGCAGAGAGGGAGTGAGCAAATAAAAAAAATTCCTATTTTGTTTCTATTCCAAAAATAGAAAAGTATAAAATTTATATTTTTCATTTCTGTTCCAAACCTATTTCTGAGCTAAAAATTTGTCCCAGAAATAGAAAAATGAAACTGTTTTACCAAACGGATTTCTGTTCCAAACTTGTTCCATGGAACAGAAAAATAGAAAAAATAGAGAAAAAAGAACGGCTATCATTCGCGCCCTAAGTGTAGCAAAATATAAACTCGATCATTGAGGCAAGGAAGATTATCATATTTAGAGCTGTTTGGATCTACTCTAGGAAATTGGAAATGGTTTAACCTAGAACTTGACGGTAAGACAGTTATGTGCGCATACAAATCGGTAAATTAGTGCAAATTTTTTTACAGTTTGCAAACTATCAAAAAACAGTTGGAAATTCCATAAAAACGTTGATAAAGTCACCAGTAAGTTATCTAAAAAAAATTAAAAAAAATTACCCGTTTTCTATTTTACCAATATTTTTTTGACACTTGTCAACACATAATAAAATTCATCGGCACACGGAAAAAAAAATTCCGTATTTTCGTGCATGGACCACTTAGAATTCTGCAAAGTAGCTTATATTTATTCAGTAACTTTGCTAATTTGGTACTAAAGTAGTATCTTATTAATTGGTCACAACACTAGTCAAGGATATGAAATGACTGCCCCGGATAAAGCTGGTTTTGGTTGATAAAATGTGCATTAGTAGACTAATGCATCATAATCATACATACATATTCGCTGGCAAACGAGATACAAACAACCGCGCTGGTCACGACATTACTATACATATATATGTTCGCCGAGGGAAATAATTTCTAAACTAGTTCATTTGGACCTTAATCGCGACACATTCGCAGAATTGTGTAACCGTCTCCTAGAGAATCCTCTTTCTTTGTCCTCTATTACTTTACTAACCTTGACATCACATATTCAAAAATCGAAAGTTCTCTGTAACTAATTTTTCTTCACAGATTGACACCCCCAAAAAAAAAAAATTGATAAAGAAAGGAGAATATTATGTTGCTTAGAAGCAATACGTAAAATGAAACAAAAGAGACCATCAAAAACCATTTTTATTTACGAAATTCTCCATTTTTCTTTTTGGTAACGATTTAAAGCCTGTTTTTAGTTATGACAATACTTCTGGAGAAGAATTTCTGCTCTAGAATTGCTTTTGGAGCAGAAATCCGTTTGGTAATGTAACTTCATTTTTTTACTTCCAGAGCATTTTTTTGCTCCAGAAGTAATTTTGGAGCCACTTGAAGAATTTTTTTTTTTTTTTAAAAAAAAACCGCTTCTCTCCAAAAGTAGAAAAATCAGCTTCTGCTCAAAAGTAGAAGTAGAAAAATCAACTTCTTCCCAGAAGAAGATATCTACAGCAGAATTGTTGCCATGCGCGCCGATCATCCATAATAACAGGTCACAAAGAGAAATTTCGAATTTCTTGCCAAAATACGCAACATTCGATTGTTTTTAAGAAGTTGGTAATATTTCTTGTTCCGAGAATGCATACCTAGTTCATTTTCAGAATAAGAATATTCATTTACTTATTTCCTGTGAACAGTTGGTTGCCTACCGGTTGGTTGTTAATAATATACTTTGCATTTATTGATGCTTCAAGTTATTTATTTTTCTCAATTATGTTAATTTTAAAGTCTCTGCGAGATTAATTGCATTAAATAAAAAAAGTATGGAATGTTAATTAGAAGTTACCCTAAAGTTTTCGGTAAGATATGTCTTGAAGTGTGATCCAGACCAGTATGAACTTGCTGTCCTTGCAGAAAAATGTGTTGGAATAGTTATATTAGTTAAAAATTGAAGAAACGCCAATAAATGGTTTAAAAAAAAAAAAACCCTCTGGACATATACTTTTTTGTTTGATTAATTTGTAAAGCATGTTATATAATTTTTTGTGACGATTGATTTTTTTAATCGATCCCTAAATATCATTTATTTGTCAAATATGAGTCCACTAGGGGAATAATCACCTAGTGCCATGATTTCGTGATTGTAATATTGTTTATTTTGGAATGCGTGCCCAATATGAGATTGATATTTGAATTTAATATTTGTTTAAGCACGAGTCGAATATGATAATAATTAGGAGACACTTAGGGTGCGTATGGTAACGTTTTTGTTACCGGGAACAGTTTCTAAACCGAAGAACGCGTTTGGTAACTGCACAAAATTTATATTCCCGAAATAGAAAAAGAATTGAAATGCGTCTAGTACAACCTTGAAAATTTCTATTCCCATTTTTTTTTCATTTAATTATAAAAACGTCAGTGGAGGTGGTGGGGATTGGCGAATTGTGGCGACAACTAGTGACCGGCGGCGGCAGAGGCGGAGACTGGCAACCGACGGTGATCGGCAGCAGGGGCGATGATCGACAGTGAGCTCGTGGTTGTAAAGACGAGCATTAAATTACATTGAGCTTGTTTTTTTTTCTTCTAAAATAACATTGTTTCTCTTTTTGTTTCCAGAAACAAAGAAGCTACTTTGTTTTACTTCTTGTTTCTATTCTCGGGAACAAAAAATCAATTAACACGCACAAATGGGTTTCTGTTCTTTTTCTGTTACGGGGAACAAAAAAATAGACAAACAGAGAATCAGAAAAGTTACCAAACAGACCCTTAGGAACATGAAGATCGGAAACATTTTTCATGCTTAAATTACCCTCCTGAAAAAAAAAAACGGTTATTGCCCAATTATATCACGATATCAAAGGCGGATGTCGTACATTTGATTTGTCATCCCTAATCTTTTCGCTCATTTACAAGTTTCGAATTCTCGCAACATTTCTATTTTCACAAACTCATTTTGCCTATGCGTATCGGAATTGCAAGATTTTTTTTTTTGCCTTCCCATGTGCCATTTCTTTAGTATAAACCAGGAAGGAGCCCACGAGTTTGCTTCTTTAGATAATCTTCAATTGCTCTGCATATTTCAGCACTTGTGTCACAACTCTCAAGTTTCTCGTGTGAAGTTGTTATTATTGCTAGTCTCGCATGACGAATCATAAAAAAACAAGTGACTTTGATATGTTTTTTCTTTTTCTGGCTCCAAGACAGAAGAAGAGCAAATTAATGACAATCATCAATCGAATCTTTTGCAGTAGAATGATTTATAGTTATCTTCTAATTTAATGAATCGGGATCGGAGGAAGATGTCCAAATGGAAGCAGAGAGCAAGCCCCTAGATTTCCAGCCTAGGACTAGCCTATTCCCGGCCACCTCCTCCACCCTGTACCCGTCGTTGAACAGCCCCACCAAGAGCTTTGCTTGGCAGTGGTTCGAAAAGCTCACTCTACCCGGCCTGTACCCCTCCGCACCCAACCACTCCCCCCACGAACCGCCCTTGCCCGAACCGTCCTCCTCGCCCGCCCTCGCCCCGTGCATGCGCGCCAGCGACCCGGCTATTCTCGGGCCCAAGAGCACCCTCTCCACCAGCGCCCGAGCCCGGTCCGGCATCGGGAACCCGGCCTCGAGCGAGTCGTACACTGCCGTGTAGTGCTGCAGCGAGTCCGTGAACCGGCCCATGAACCCCCCTCCGCCTCCCGCGGGCCCCGCCTCCTCCTCCGCCAGCGTCACCAGCCTCGGGCTCACGGCCCTGGCCCCAGACAGGAACGAGGCGACAGAGCCGGGCGTGTGGTAGGCGGAGTGAGGCAGGTGCAGCATGCAGTTGAAGACCAGCGCCTCGCCCTGGACCAGCTTGAGGACGGCCGGGCGGAAGGTCTCGTCCGGGTCCAACCTGCACTGGTGGAACGAGAAGGGCTGCCCGAGGGACTTTCCGTAGGCGGCCAGGCGGCGGCCTGTGTCCTGGACGGTTGCGGTCCACCGGCGCCCGCTCCCGGCCCTTGACAGCGCCGTGATCCGGAGGTGCGGGGACGGCCGGCCGCCCTTTTGAGAGACGAGAGCCTGCATTAAGGATGCCCATTGGACCCCCTCCATTATGTCATAGTCCACTACGTGGACCCGCCTTTCATGACCCACGGCCTCCAAAATGGCCTGATTGGCCGTGAAGTGCCCGAACTTGACGTAGGGCGACATGCCCTGCAGAAGCTGGAACGCCACGAGCACGTCCGTTTGATTGTAACACCCTTCTTCGCGGTGGGGCCAACCACCAATCGAGTGCTTGCCGCCACCTTGGGCCGCCGCCCTCGCACCGTCCAGCAAGCCCTGCAACGCGTCGGTGAAGTGTCCTGCGAGCCGCTCCATGTTGGTCCCGCCGCCGCCAGAGGTCGGGGAGACCAACTCCTTGAGCCGAACCAATATCACCCGAGCCAGCTCGCGGTTCTCGCCTTTTCCGCTCAGCGCCTCAGCCGCGGCCATCAGAAGGTGGACCAGCCTCAGCCCCTTGAAATCGTGGCCGTCGGATCTGTCGCCTTCCATGTCGTTGGTCACGTCGTGCACGGACGGAGGAGAGTCGCACCATTGCGGAGGTAGGTGGTGCTGGTGGGGCCCAGTTCCGTCTTCCAACATGGACTCCATGAGGTCACGGAAGCCGTCGCGGCCGCTGCCGGGGACGGCATCCCAGTCAACCACCGGCGACCAGTCGCTCCAGTCGCAGCAGCCACCATCGAACTCATCCGCGGCGGCGGTGCTGTGGCCTGAAAACTCCATCAAGGTGACATCATCAATGGCCATGGCCATGGCTAACTAATACAACGCGAACAAAATCCAGCGATCGACAGAAGTAACGCTTTAACTGTTTGTTTTGCGAGAGATTTGAGAGTGTGTGGGGGAGGATCGGGTAGAGATGATGAAGCACGAGACACCGTGAAGGGCAGAAAAAGAGATTAGTTAGAGATAACAAGGAAGAGGAGTTGTTCATGAAAGAGTGTGTTTTCATTGACTAAGATGGGCAATTGATGCCTTACGTTGGTCTGGTTTTTATATGCTTCATCAGATCTTAATCAAGCTTCTCAGTGATGTTGCAACAATGCCCCTCTACTTTTGTGTAATTCTGATTCTGCCTGTCTTTGACTCTTTCTTGATGTTCCCTCCACAAGAATGGGCCAAGTTTTGCACTTGGCGACCTTAATATTTTTTAGGAAGCTGCTAGCCTGACAGTACTGTAAGTTATTTCTGACCACGATCTCTCTCAATCAATGAGTTATTTATGCAAAATACGCGGTGATGGTGTGTGGATCTACGGTTAAGATTGTACCGTTCCCGACAGTACTGTCAGGGAAGCATTTCCCTATTTTTTAACTCACCCATTAGCAATGCTTCTACTTAAAATCCTTTTCTTAATCAACTAGGAGTATATACTTATAACTGCAAATAGTTGTTGTAGATACAAGAACAAGAAAATGTTAATCAGTGCTCTTAAAGGTTGTGATTATATCTAATGAAAAATGATCATATGACTGTCCTTGATTTGCTATGGGATTGATAGCTTGTTTTGGGCAGCCAAAAATAATAATAATAATTAAACTATTATTATGGGGTCTATTTCTTCAAAAATTTATGATCCACGGCATCTTGTTACTCTCACAGTTACCCAAAGACTTTTATACTAGTAAAACCCATATATGATTGATTAAGATTTGAAGATATATTGCTTTTTAAATCTGAATGAAAATTTTGCTAGGGATTGATGGCATCGATAGGCATAGAGAGCCAAAACATATCTAAAACCCGACAGTCTATTTTTTAACACGGACCTATGAAAACTTAGGGCATAAGTACATAGATTCTCACTTTTTTCTTTTTGCTTAACCTCGTTCTTGCGATATACGCACTTTGACATTTTAAACCCTAAAACCTTTCACAATATGAAAATGACCGCATAGTTCGCATGTTTTTCATAATTTTTTGAAATTAGGATAAATTTCAAATTTTGATGAGAAAGCAAAAATACTTAATTCTAAACAAGCAAGCCCTTAATCATTTTTTGAATGCAAGAATAATCTAGAAGATGCTCGTATTAAGAATTTAAGAGTGACTCCATTTTCAATTAATAGTAAACGTTGATATAGAATAGCCAAAAAGAAATGGTTGTGGTGAGAGACAAGGTCCGCGGAAGCAAAGAAGAAGTGAGCACAGCCATTGATTCCGCTTAGGAGTTAACGAAGCGAAAGCTCAGTCGCCGAGAACGCATTGGACGCGAGCTTTTGACGTTTTCACTCGGTCCCCCTGAGCTCAGCTCACTCGCATAAATGGCTCTTTCGATGAAGCTACGGCAGTGAGTTCGACACGGCGGCCGAGCTGACCCGGCTCTTTTGCTCCCACGTCCTGCGAGCTCAGTCCTTCGGCAGTTTGGTCCGGCATCACTTCACTGGTTGATCCGGCCGGCCCGCTCTCAGCTCGGCTTCTTCGTTTGGTCATAACCCACTACGCTCGCTTTCATCCTCCTAGGAACGATGGGAACATGTGGTCTGCACATAGATTCGAGCTGCCGTATCGGATGTTGTCGTTAAGGTGATTATAAAACATAAGTAACACAAGCGTCAAAACGGTGGACCGTCGTTCACAGGCTTGGTTAATACATCTTCAAAGGAACGCAGATGATGCCCACATATTTGTATGTTGATATGTCCCCCGCAAAATGACATTTTTCGTCTCCACCCGAGTCGACCGCCATGAAATTTCTTTTTTTCCTCCTTTCACTTCGCATAAGGTGATTGACTTGAGCGGACGGAGACTTCGTGCTCTCGGAGTACTTGAGATACTTAGAACGAACCAAACGAGTCCCACGAATTGCACGCAAAGATCGCATTTGTCACTCTATCAGATGCAAAATGAATCTCATGTATGTTTAGGCAGGTAAACCACGATAGAAACTAGTGCTTGATAGCCTGTCCTCAAGCGTTCATGCATTTGCCCACTTTGAAAGTTTAAATTATCCTTTTTGATTAATAAAAAAAATCCTCGTCTCTGTCCATCAACAATCATGGATTGGTGACGATCATGTGAAAGCAGCATGGTGTTGAATTGGGCTTAATTTAATCCAAGTCAATCCCTGCCTAATTGGTCCCTTAGCCAATCTTCCCACCATTAGGGAAAATGGAATTTCAAACTCTAAAGTTTGGAACATATTATACGCCAATGATTCTCCAATCTACGTCTAAAAATATTTGGATGAGCGAACATACTCGCTTGTATGCATCTGCTAATGGATGAGAATTGTTGCTCATCCTCAGGTCCCCTCAGATTCCCTCTCTACAATAACTGTGTTCTTCTTCTTCATGTGCAAAATTTTTTGGTTTTTTTTTTGGTTTTTTTTTTTTTAAGGTTTTTAAGTTTTGGGTTTTGGCTGGGTAGTTCATGTGTCATGTGTCGGGTGTGCTTCTGCTTCCTGGTTGCATAGAAAAGATGTCTGCGTATTTGGTGAGCGGGTGGGAGGCAGACTGTTCCTGAGGCACGCTTTGAAAGCAAGCGGCTGACCATTCTTGACCTAATTGCACACAGTCTCCTTAATTAAAAAAAGCTCGAGTATTTAATGGAGAAAATAACACGTGAATGACGCGCATTCGGGAACATGTCGAAGTTCAGTAATTACAGGTGCACGGGAGACCTAGTTTAACTCAAAAGGTTAGAAAAATCCCACGTAACGACAACTCATTTGCGTACAACGTGAGAGTTTGAGCAGGTTCTGTCATCACCCGTAATAAAATTTTCCGCCGGAAGCTGACTGTTTTCACGGGTTCGAAGTTAAACCCTCCCACTGCAATGCTTCTTGGAGGGATCCCCCATGCGAGGGAAACGACTCGGCACGAGGAAACTGATCATTGAACGACGGGTCCATCGATGCGGAACCCGTTCGGCATGTGAAAATGTACAGATTAAGACGTGGTGGGAACTTGCGGGAACTTGCGCATTCGTCCTTGGGTCGCGGACCAGCAGATTTGGCTACGGAATTAACCCGTGCGACGCCCGGGGAGCTGAGAACATGCCAGGCCAGCCTTCCTCTTCATGTTGTCCCTTAAAACAGTGAGGCGAATAGCTTCCTCGTATCGGATTGTATCACGCATAACTAAGCTCGAGCATCCAGTTCATCGAACGAGACAAGCAGAACACTTTAGGCACCACTGCTGATTTCGGCCTGCCATGACCTCATTAGGAGAGCAGCATCAGCTCCTTACCAGTTTGTACACAGGAGGCCAAGCCCGCCTTCAAAATTCCCCAAAGATGTAATCTTTCTATTCTAGAACTCATAGCACATCAGCCTTGAAGCCACTCCCACGAACTAGTTACATCTTCCCCTCTGAATTGCTAACTCATTATGACGACACCAGCAAGCTCCACTAATGAGGGTACACGAGTACGGTTGGGGACACTAAACTTCTGGTCCGTGTATCTTGTCTCCGTTTCGCGGTGCTTTAGTGTTACAAGTAGGCGCACAAAACAATGAAATGAAAAGTAAAGCCGAGAAACAGAAATGGAGACACAAGGTTTATTATGGTTCATCCTTAAACTAGGGCTACATTCAGCAGATTATTCCACTATAATTAGCACATTCCTGTTACAACTCTCAATTAAAAGAGAAAGAGATTATGTGTAACATTAGCTATTAATGGGCCCATACCAAAATTACCAATAAAATACGTTCTCAAACTATAAAAGTCATCTGGCGTCCTAGGGGCGTTGCACACCGCAACACCCACAGGGACGGCCCCTTCGATCCCTATGTATTTCTATCGACGTGGAGAATGAACCGCACTCCTAATATTTAGGATGTAAACGAGGATTAGATTAAGATTTGAGAGTCAACATCGATGTGCTTAGTAGTTTAACTTACATGGGGGCAACTCGAAATGATTAGACAAAAGACTTGACGTTTGGATGTCTCGGAGGAACACGTAATCAGACAACAAGACAACCGCTCATGTGAGAGTGAACCTGGCGAGGGTCATGTGGAGTTTCTTTCTGAACTTGAACACGAGAGGCATCGATGATTGGAATGTCTCCATGCAACAATTACGAGCGCTGCAGATGCCAACTCGTGGGCTCTTCTTTAATACAATGTTCTGGCCCTCGCTTATTAAAAATGTCAAGGCACGTAAAGTATGGCGAATTTATCAACTGTACCTAAGTTTATAGACATGCCCCCACAACTTCAAGTTCAAATAGACCTAACCATTCATCGCCACCGATGATTTTTAGTGTCGCCCCTTGCCTTCGGATTTTTTTTTTTTATAATACAACTGGAATCTCGAATGAAGAAATAACCGAACCTCAAACGATGTGCTCAACTCTCTTTTTTTATTGTTATACATCAATTAAAACTGTCGATATAAGAGTCATCCCTAATTTTGCTGCATACTCCGATCCGGTTCTTATAGAGATCTTCGCAAGCGCTAATCTAGATGTCGTTGAGCTCGAACTCGACCAATCTATGAAATACCTTGTGTGAGCCTGAGGTAAAGGAAGATTTACTCACCTATCCATCCCAGAACAACCACGTAGTAACAATTAATGAGTGCACGATCTTGTCATTTAAGTTCACTTAAAGATAATGTGACCCATTTGTTATAAGTAAATGACCATATTCATGTGTGCTGGGAACAAAAATAGATGGCGTGACCCGACGTTTAGTTTAACACTCAAATGCATACAGATGAATGTACTTAGAGGTGATCGGTTTCACGATGGATGGTTCCCACTCTAGAGCCAAGAACCTCTTGCTAGGGATCGGTTCCGCAAAATGAAAACCGTAAACCACCAACTTGTTCCATGGACCCACCCGAGAACCGGACCGGATCGGGTCCGGTTTTCAGGTGGGTCCATGGAACTGATCCTACTGAGCATAGACATCAATTAAAAAAGATTATACACAAGTGAACTAATGAAACCATTCCCAATTTCCCATGGGATAAAGAGACGGACATGAGCCTTGGTGGTGCACTTGATGATTTCTTTGACAAATTCGTAGAAAAAATCAGCAAGTGCACCACCAACGAAGATCACAGGATGTCCTTTAATGAGTAATGAGTTTGCCACAAAGTTCCGAAGCTTCATCCATAGTCTCACATTACATATCACACATGAAAATAAGTTTGCCACAAATCAGCAGGAGTAAGCAAGCAAATGACCGCTCTTGAGCCACGAAAATAAACCAACTTCTCAAGCTTTGAGGTGAGCTAGGCTTGGGAGTCATGTGATTGAGAATTTGAGGGAGATAACTTGAATTAAAAAATATATATTTATATTATATACATAGGAGCGGTCCAATTGGTCCGGGTGGGTGGTTCCTACCTGGAACTGGGAACCGGATCGGTACTCGCCGGTTCCAGCAAATTAGAATCGAGAACCGAACCGGTACCCGGAGGAACCACCCAAAACCAGTCAGTTGGGTACGGTCCGATCCGGTTCGAGTGGATCCCGATTTTTTTGCTCACCTCTAAACGTACGAACATTATTATATGTAAATACTACATAGCAACCGATCGATATACATAGGTAAGTACTTATTCCCTACTCATCACTAGTGATGTCTCGCTGTGACTCATCTCGATTAACAAGACATCACCACCACCAACTCACGAGGATGGAATCATAAACCCATAGTTACCACATCTCTGCATATCCATCGAGAGAGTCCTTTGCGTTAACAAAGATAAATTCATTGAAATAAAACCACACGATGATACCTAGCACATACTCATTCTCATCAAGATGCATAGTCAATTCATTTTCTTTCTTTTCTCAAGTCCATAATAGCACATAACGAAAAAAAGGATACCGCAAGTGTCATAACTTTAATACAATGCTTATTTAAGTGTCATAATTTTTTTTTCGATCGCTTGAGTACTATAACTTTCGTACGGCGCTCACTTGAACACCATGACTTTTGACGATTTGTCAATTTAATCCTTTCGGCCAAAATTGGCCAATGATATGGCGTCTAGTCAGTGCCGGTCATCTTACATGGCACCATCAGCGCTAATATTGACAAATTTTACAATAATTTTTAGTTCTCTGAATTTTTCTTCTTTTTCCTTTTTCTTTTTTTTTTTCCTTTTTTCTCTCGTCGATCTCAGACAACGGATGCCCTCGCCAGCCAATGGTATTTTATATTAATTTTAAAGTGGAATTTTATTTCCATGTAACATGATAGTTGCTAATGTAATAAGTAGGAATTTTATTTTTTTTTTGGTTAGGATTTCACGTTTAGTGCCGACAATGTGTTTGTATGACCTTTAGATATAATATGTTAAACGAATCGACATTGTTATGTTATAAGCAGAATAACGAGGAGGGCGATTGCCATGGTCAATTGTCCCGCCTTGCCGTTACTATATTAGGATCTCGCACCACACTTCTCGGAATATTCAATCGGAGCCGTAGCTAGATGATACCGAGCATCACTTCTAATCCAAAGATGTGAAATTAGGCAGCTCGGGAGCGTACGAGTAGTTGCTTAGGCGTCTAGCTAGCTTCTCCGTATCATCTGTGAAGCACGAACTCGTGCACTGAAGTGAATAATTTCTAGGGTGTGTTTTAAACAATGCAAAATTTGAGCAAATACTAAGAGAAGCATCACACATTACAACTGGGAGTCGCCAAAAGAACAAAAATTGATCATCAAACATTCTTCTCCTCGAAGCTCTGATCGCTCACGAAAGATTTCGCATATTACATCTTAAGAAGTGTGATCATGAGTTCGAGTTATCTTTCAAAAAAAAAAATTATTCCAAAAAATCTCTCAGCTTAGGTGTACGATTATCGTAGATTCGTAATCCGACCGGATAGGGTGTAGTCCTACTCATATATACTCAAAGAGTCGAACTGTACATCCAACATATTTTCTTTTTTTCGGAAAAAGGGCAAAAATATGAAAGTGAAAAACAGTAATCAAAGAGAGAGCAAACATATAATCTGGATCGGGTCGTGGGTGAATCGGGTTTCAACGGGTCGGGCGATGCTCTCACACCTCTACTAAATCGAGAGTCGATGCTCGATAGTACGCTTCTTGCCTTCGCGTTCGCGGAACGAATGCGCCATTGTTGAGCGGTCTCTGCTTGGCTTTGCCCACCGATTCTTGATCTCCCTTCGAGGCTCGCTCACTTCGTCCGAATCGTCGCACAAGGAGAAGAGCATAAGGACACTAATTGGGTCGCGAGAGATGGGAGGGCAAGAGAACGTGAAGCATCTCGAAGAATGCTCGGTCTCCAAGTCAGTCCCTTTTCCTTCTTTTCTTCCATTGGACTGCGCTGATTGTTCGTAGCTAGAATGCTTTCGGCTGCGTTTGTGCTTCTATGATGCGTTATTGGATTGATGCGTGCTGCGCGTCGCGCGAATGGGCATTGAGCTTCGACTTAAAGAGGCAATTTGCCTGTTGAAGGGGAGATCAATTGTGGGTCAAACTCAAAGTGAGAGCTTTTTTGTTTTACTCTAGTGCATGAGAAAGAGAACCGCTTTTCGTCGCTTAAGTTCACTTGGTCTAGCAGTTTTTCGAATGGTTTTAACTTGTAATGGTTCCACTATGTAGCTGATATGTTTATGCCATCGAGAGTGTTCTCTTTCCCCTTCTTCCTTTTGTTCCAGAATGCAGCCTGCTAACTCGATAATCATATGGTCTTTCTTGATTCAGTACAATTTGACATGGTTACTGAGAATTCTGGAGCATTTTCTCACATGATACTGGCATTGTTGGGGATATTGCCGGCATTTTTTAGCATATAACCAGGATGAGAAAGCTTCTGCAAAACAACATATGGTTTTTGCATCTTGTGGTTATGCTCAAGAGCCATTGCTTTTCATAGTTCATAGGTTTGTCAAATGCCTACCTGTCATAGGTCGAATTGAGATTTCCCAGCCATAAGACGGCTTCTGTTTCGTGTTTGATGTTCCGGGTTTATTTGCTTGTGAGATGGACCGTGTATGGTTTTGCTCTTGCTTATGTTGGAATTATTCTAACAGGAATTATTGCGATGCTCCATGTCTGTGTGTTCATAATTTAGCACGAGGATCATGCTGATTGAGTACTTGTCGTGTCTGGATTGGAGAAACTAGTCATAATCATATCTGCAAGGAAAACCCTGTTCACGCAGAAGTG
This sequence comes from Lenwebbia sp. NSW1173648, assembly GCA_029784005.1. NCBI lineage: Eukaryota > Viridiplantae > Streptophyta > Magnoliopsida > Myrtales > Myrtaceae > Lenwebbia > Lenwebbia sp. NSW1173648. The sequence goes on along the minus strand of JARCGZ010000009.1, from coordinate 21,590,085 downwards.
TTGGAGAATCTTTTTGGCTAACTTAGGCTTCATCAACCGTCGTGATTCACGCATACAGTCTCATGTGATTAAAATTTTTCTACTGCTTCTAAGATTGATTAGCTAGAGCCCTATGTAATTGAAAGTTTTTGGATATCACCAATTTGAACTGCACAATTGCAGTTTAGGTACCATCATGGTTAGAGCCCTTAGCTAGGTCATCTCAGCCCTCTTCTATGCTAGTCAGTTGTAAACTTCTGGAGTATGGTCCTCTAGCATCGGTAGGTTCGCAAAGAAAGCCTTAGGAGAGTATATACCCCATTACACAACGGGAACCTGCACAAAGCATCTGTTTGGCAAGGAGAGTGCCCTCCATGTGTGTGTGAAATGTGACTGCAAGTACATCTTATAGCAGGGATATTTCATGTACTCTAAGACCTAACAAGTGACAGGCGAACTCACACCACAAATCAGTGGTTGACGACACAGATATGCTTGGTCCCTTGTGGGATGTAAGGAAGCCCAATATGCCACATGATTTTTACATTTAAACTTTGAAAGTGTCAAATGCAGATAAAAATTTTATTAAATTGTCACTTGATACTCCAACAACCTTGAGATGTCAATATCAAATTTAAGATGATGAGTTCTTTCTTCCAACATGCACTCTTAGACATATAGTGCAAATGCCGTCTGGTTTGAGATATAAACAGTGATGTGATGTGATGCGATGCGACATGATCGATTATAGAATTCATTTAGTTTGCTTTAGAGTAGTAAATTGCAAGCAGGTGTGCTTCTGTTATATTTCGTTAGAAATGGTGGAGCATCTGATTGTTGGTCATGCCTTTCACATGTCTGTCTCGAGTATGGACGGTTGTCCATCCTTTACATTCTTAATTTTCTGCTCTTCAGCAATGTGACATTTAGTTTGTTTCAATTAGATAAAAGCAATGGGAGCTTTTCTTTTTCTGTCGCAGTTTGTCATTCAAATACAGCATTCACATTTTATTTCATGGTGAGAAGTAAAATTATTTGAATCGCAGACTTACATGCTGTTTTGTAGTGCATTGGGCACTTGGGTGTTCTCAGTAGCAGGAGCTCTCTTAGCGATTCCGGTGGGGATAAAACGGAAGTCTCTGGCACCTCTCGTGTTCTTCGGGACGACGGGCACCATGCTCGACATCATTATGGGAATCAGCGCATGCGAAAGGGAGCACGCCGAAAGGCAAATGCAGCTTTTAGAAGCCCAGAATGCTGCGGCAGACCCCAATTTGGTGGAGACTACAAAAGAATCTTGATCGCAACTTTTTTTCTTCAGCATGAGTCTGTTTGGGATCTGTATGATCTTGTAGCTTTCTTGAGAGCACTTCGTGGATTGGACGTTTGAGATGTTATGATGTCAGTTCACTCCATCTGAAGTATATGGTTATACGGCCAAGTTTTGAGTAATGTTATTATAAATTGTTGAAATACGAATGAACATAGCGGGACTATTGCCTAGGTCTCTCGGGAAAGCAACAATGATGGATAGAAAAACAAACCGAATGGCTCGTCAAAAGGCTATCGACATGGCGGCCGAGGCTCAAACCATGCTATCTTGCGATTGCGAAGCCTTGGGCTGCTAATTCATTTTACGTAAGTTTAACTCAATACGATTTAGGACTAAATTGATAAAATTGGAAGGGACATAAGTGCAATAAATTTAGGGCTTTCTTGATAACTTTTCCAGTACCAAGTGTATCGCAATACATGATTAGTTTCTGAAAATTTGAGAGACGTTTTGCTTAACTAGTGAGTACATGATTAGTTTCTGAAATTGTCTGACGATACAGCAAATTCAAACGAATTTTACCCCAAATATTTGAGGTCGAGAAGTGAATTGAGATAACAAATTCATTTCTTTCTTAAGCATGGCATTGTCGCAGTAACCATTTCATACCTCCCACTTTCCCTGTCTAGACGGGGATCTACATTCACTTCGAATCTCAACGGACTATTTTTCCCCTGGTGCAGTAACATTTTTAGCATTACAAACCACACGAAATGAAAATCTACACTATCGTGGCACTTGTTCTTTTCCTCCCTCTCAATCTCATCTCCACTTGGTGAGACGATGTCCGATGCTCCTTCCGCTCGTACGCCATGGTGAGGGCCTCCGGCATGGGAATGGGTTTCAGGGACATCCTTGGAGCTAGACTTGTGTACAGGAAGCCTTGCTTCAAGGCACAGATAGACTCTCTCTGCAGGTATATTTCCAAAAAGCAGTTCCGCGGCTTTGTTTTTGACAAGAAGTGGAAGAGATCCCGATTCATCCCATACGAACAACTAGAATAGGGGAATCAATCAACTATGTCAGAGATTGTTACAAAATTGGAATTTAAAAGGAGAAGAGGGCTCCAACATAAAAGTCCAAGAGATAGTTTCCAATGTCCAATATTTAGTATCCACTAATTTTTCTCTTCTTATTTTGAGGTATTCTCTAAGAAACGGAGCTTAAAAGCATGACGCGTTCAAGACAAATTTTACAGAAAAGTTTCAGAGCTATGGGTGAATAAGATCTTTCCCGGTGATGACCGGGAAGGTTTGGAAACAAGGTACCCCTAACTATTCAGAAGTACCACTTTCTGGATTTGGTTCTCCTCTTTTTCCAGAAAATGTACTCTTTGTAAGTGGATGGAGAACAACTATACACCTATATTGACAATAAGTTAGTAGCTCAAAGTATTTGTCCTCATCCTTCTTTCTGCATCAGATTGCATAATATGATAGGCAGACTAGCATGAACATTAAGGATTTCAAAGAGTCAAACCCTGTTTCATGTGATAATCTGAAGTTAACGAGTAAACCATAACAAAACTGGAAAAATATAAGGCAGAGGAACTCCTTACCATGAAGGGTTGGTAAATCAGGCTCACTACATGAAGGTGGTCGGAGCTTTTATCACAGTAGAGAGGAACAGAGTTCTGCTTGAGTGCATGCTTACTGCAATAAAGGCCAATTAAGCATTCAATAATCAAGGTGTTGCTCAAATATCACAGTATCCCTTCAACAGAGCAGAAATGAATATGTCTCACCTATGATCTAATTCCAAAGGCGAACCGCAAAGCTGGCAGCCAGTACAAATGAAATCCTCAGCTAAACTGCCATCGTCCTTATTGTTTATTCTCCAGCTTATGAACATCTTTTCCTTGTCAATTTCACGCATAGCTCTCCACACAATTGGAAGAAAGATTTCACCAACAGATGCCAGAAAGATTGCCTTAGACGAACAAGTCAGGTTTAGTACTTCTGTGATAGAAGTACAGTCCTTGTGTTCTCCCACTTCCAGGACTTTCCAGTTTCTCGACAACTGCTTCTGCTAAGCAACAATTTATGGTCAATAACCTGGCAACAATTAGTATGGCGCAGATAGAACAAATAAAGTTAACAGCAACAAAAAAATGACTGCAGAAGCAGGTTAACATAGCTGGTATATACAGGAACAGGGGCATGTCCTCCAAGATTTAAACACCATAAGATAAAGTATATCTATCACTATGAAAATATTTCTTATCTCGTGGTTGGAGTAGCTGTATGACTCGAAATAACAGTAAAAGCTCACATGCAAACAAATATTGTAATTTAGCATGAAAGGAAATGGTCGAAATTAACATGAACTAACATTGCGGATGATAAGTTCATTTGCCTTGACCCAACCAATCACCTTCTTCAGTTTTTCCTTGGCTGCAGTGCCAAGTCTGGAGTTCCCTATCAGTTCATCTACATCCACATGAATAACGAAAACGATGCATTGTACGTCATCAGAGGATGTAATCATAGAACAAACATTTAAAAATGCCATAAATGGAGAAAGCAGAGGCAGTTTCATCTATATCCCCCATAAGTTACATTTGGCTTAGAAAAGATAATAAGTAGATTGTTTCGAAAATGTGCATGTCAATGAAATGATTTTTTTCTTTAAAGAGAACTACATAATTTACAACATTTGTAGTGAAAAAGATCCTGTAGTCATTGTCTGGCAGAAGTATTCACCTTTGGCTCAATGAATACTAAATTGACAAAAGAAATTAGTTGGCCACTGGAAAATCAATAGAAAACTATGAAAAGACTTCCTCCGTGTTGTATTCATGTGAAAACAGAATAGTGGGATGCAACATGAAAGAACTACAAAAGAAAGATGTGTAAAGTTCACTTATATATAAACCTTCACACACAGGACTATAATGTGACAAGAAGCATACCTTCAGAAACCATCAGTTCATAAGAATGGACCAAGGGCACAATCGATGAACAACTGACTGTCCTTGCATCAACAAGATCGCCGAATCTGGCAACCTTAACATCTGAGTGGCATAATGTAAGGAGAAACATGAATTTCACGACGCGAAACTTAGTTAATTCCAAAAACTACTCACTGCACTACCTAAATTTTTAAATAGCCCAAAAAGTGAATCGCCTATCATTCCACGACATCGAGAAAAGAAGACTAAGAGGTGATCTTACTTTGTAGCAATATCACATCACCGGAAATTGCCAAAGACCCCATTTGCTTCTGCCAGAGCGACACGGTGAAACGCGGCCGCGTGTCATCACCGACCTGAATGTCGGTCCTGATAATCTCCCCACCTTTTGATAACTTGTACTGTCACAACCAATACCAGAAACACGAATGAGCAGATTGAGCACCATCCCGTCGGGCGATGCCTAAATCTGTGTTCCCATGAAGTGTAGATACGCATTGCACACCCAGTTTTTTTCCAAAGCGACTCGGAAAATTCGCTACTTCGAATTAGATGAGCTAATCAAATCACAACTTCATATCCAAAACTCCGGTTGCAACCCGGTTTTTTTTTTTTTTTTTTTTGGGAAGCCAGGCCTATGCTAGAGACTGAGTGTGGATTTGAGGCGTCCAGCGAATTTCAGATAGATCAGCATTCGGAATGATGATTCGAGAATAACCTGAACCGGAGTGGAACGGTGAACGAAGACGAGGAGCTGAACGAAATCGCCGACGTGAGAAGCCGCTTTCGAGAGATCGATCAAAGGCCCGTACCAACCAATCGCGGACGCCATCGTCGACGACTCGCCAATTTCATCCAGAAGAGAGAGAGAGAGAGAATGCAACTGGGAAGCAGGGTGAGCGGTTGCTGGTTCCATGTTTCACCTACACGTATTCTTAGTTGAATGGTAACGGTGAATAATTACATTTAATGATCACTTGCTACTAAAATTTACTGATCATGACTCATATTTAGACACACGAAAAATATGAAATATTAACCAAATAAAAATCTCAATGATAAAGTGGTTTCGGATTATATATTCATCATCGAACACTATAAAATACCACATGATGACGCGAAGACATATACAAAAAAAAAAAATAAGAACTTGCTTTAGATTCTAGGTTCCAAGTTTCACTTGGAACTTGAAACTTACGCGTCAGGACGGTTCCCTAATTTTTGGAGCCGAACCTACCCTCCATACCTTAAAACCTGGAACCGATTGATTCTCACCGGTCCTGTTCTCCAGGTTTCAGGTTCTACCCTAGAACTATGCTCACCCCTGCTGGGAAGTATCGCCTCTATGTGCAAACGCTCGCAATTGGCACTCCTGTAAGTTGTTCGAAGGCCCTTGAACTTTGATGATATTACGCTTGAGGACCTGAAAATTTTAGATTTGTACGATCGTGACCCAAACTATATAAGTCAATGATCGTCAAAGTGCTCCTCGGTGAGGAGAATATTTTTTTTTTTGGGGTCTATTCTGGTCTCACACTCCTTTGTCTCTCTCGGATTTTAGTTTTACCCTTTTGCGGAGCATGAGAGTCAAACCCAAGGGAGAGAAGCATTTTTCTTTGTGTACTATGAGGCTCGTACTCAACACATCTGTTTCGTGTGTTGAATTGAATCCAATGCTTCAGTACAATTTTTTCTTGCTAAAGTCTGAACTATTGACATCTTGGTAGTCCAAAATTTATGGAGATTGCATTTTTCCCTCTAAACTATGGGAACTTTTTGATCGCCAAGCTCTTTAATTAAAGTAGTACAAGCCATGAAATGTCGGTTGCAACATCTGAAGTACTAATCTCAGCCTTTCGTATAATGTCCACATTTTTGGAGGTTGATTTTGGTGCTGTCAAACTCATACTTCAAGTAAAAGGAAAAAAGAAAAAATGACATAAATAAACTTTAAACTTTGACCCAATGTATAATGTCAATTGCAAACAACTAAAGTACTAATCTCAACTTTTCATATAATATCTTCCATAAACTTTTAATTTACTAAATATGATCCCTGAACTATTATTAAATATTTAAATAATCCTTTCATCTGCTCATGATTTGATGGCATAAATCATCATATTCATGATTTGCAATAAATATCTTACGTAAATAGTCCACAAGCAACTTTTTTTTGGTACACCGTTCAAACTTAATGGATCAGAAGTCACATCAAGAGATTCCATTAACTTGAATTAACAGAAAAATAACATTTAACATTTTCATATAATCTAAAAATTAAATTAAATATTTACCAATAATACAAAGATCACATTGAACAAATTAAAGATTCAAAAACGACATCACACATTGGACCAAAGCTTAGAGACCATTTATCTCATTTTCCCAAAAGAAAAATTGCCCCTAACTTAAAATGCAAAAGTTTCAAGCACAAAAACCAAATGAGAGTATCATGGATAAACCAAACTTCAGAAGTACATGCCCAGATTGTATCTTGTCTTGGATAAAATTAAAAACAGGCTTTTTATTGGAATGTGCTGCCATTCCACGTCAAACAGACGACCAAACACAAAATGTGAACATTTAAAGAACACTCTGAAACCAGAACAAGCAGAGGCGGCCACCCTAAGTCAAAAAAAATTCCTGGGTTGCAGCCTGGGAAAAGTCTACTTCCACGTGCAGCTCGAAACCGGCTCCAGAACTTCCAGGTCAGAGAACGATGGAGCTATAGTCCAGGTCAGGAACTGGCCTAAAAAAAAGACGGCCCATTCCAGCAAAGCAGCTTCTGTTAAAAACAGCCACTAAAGCCAATAGCCATATCGACCTGTACATGCACCTTCTCGTGACACTTACCATCATAACCAAGTTCATTAAGCATCCAACTTTGATAACTTCCTCTTAAAGCCTATGAGTACTCTACATCTATACAATAAACTTCCCCACCCCATCCAAGCCCTGCAATTATTCATCTCCCTCGAGTTTCTTCAGAAGCATTGCTACCAGCACCATTTCACCTCAAATAAGTACTCATGTACAGCCTCACACCAGTATCAATAGGTCCGTCATCCCCACCCACTGCATGAAGCGCAACAGGTATGGTGGAGAGAAGCCGCACCGTCATTGGAAAAACCATAGGATCGACTTCAAAACTTCGTGAGCTTAGTCGCGGAATGTCCAAATTGTTAACTTTTGTGGCACCAGAGTCATAGGCACCCACAGCAGACCCACCGAGGTCCACTTCTTGGTCATATGAACTCACAACTAGTGCAGCATCTTCAAGTGCCCTGAACTTGTTTAAAGAACCTCTTCTAACCGAGGACTTATAAGCAAATAGACTAAGCACTAACGTAGATGTGGTCTCGAGCCATTCTACATATAGACTTTCAACTTCATCGTAGTATATTCTCCTTTCAATCTGCAGACCAACAAGGTGAGAAAAATTATAAAGAGAAAAACAAAAGAAAAGGCATTCTCGACTGTAGAATGTGAAATCCAACAAAAAATTGCCACTCACCGCCAAAGTTGGAATATAAAGGGTCATAAATCTGGGACCCAAGCCTAATACTCTAGCTTCTGTTATTAATATCTGCAGATAAAGAACATCATCACTTAATTCCTCAACGGAGAGAAAATCATCACTCAATTCGTCAAGAATACAAACTTAGGTTAATAAAAGGAAGCTAATTGCATGAGGCCCTTACTTTTTGCAAACCATGAGAGAATTCCATGCAAGACAGGGACAACAATGATAACTAAATAAAAGTAAATAAAGACTATGACAAGGTAAACGGTGTTATACTATGAAATCATTGCAAATTTGGAATGCGTCTTCACAGAAACAAAAAAAATAAAAATCTGGACTTCAGAGAAGAGATACCACAAACGACCTAAGCGTATAAGTTTCAGTCATGAAACAAACAAGACAAAAGTGACGAGATAGAACAACGGAAATACACACTAACTGCTATATCACTAGGGAAAGCAACAGCAGCTACTGCATTGCCTCTAGTAAGACGGACTATCAAAGTCATCACATTTATCCATACACGAAGTTAATTGAGCTCAAGAACAAAGATAATGTTTTTCACATAAGCATAAACAAAGACAAAAAGGAACATCTATGACCTCGTCTTAAAAAGACATTGAGCGCTTATCATTACAAGATTTATTTCCCTCCTTGGAGAGCAAAAATTTCTAGACCACATGTCCACAATTATTTAGCAGAAGAGCCAGCAAAAGTAGGAAGTAGGACACACCTGCTTCTTCTTTAGAAGAACCCACATATATAGTTTATCAATGGCATCCTTGACATGCCTGCTTGCGAGCTTTCTCTCATTACAATAAGCAGCCACATCTGACAGAAGTTCTCGGCAAGGAACTCCATGCTTCAGAGCTGCAGCAGATGATGCTTCCCGGCATTCCCTAGAATCAGTGGCCTCCTTATCAAAAGGAATGCCTGTAAAACACCTGGTCACTACATCTCCCTGGTTCCTAGCACTGTTTTTCGGGTACATCTCTTCAGCTTCTATGGCAGCAGCAAGCATGCGATGTACTACAATATCAGGATACCGGCGTAATGGAGCTGTAAAGTGAGTATAGAGAGGAAGAGCGAGTGCATAATGACCCCAATCATCTTCATTGTTCTTCAAATCACCCGTGCAAAAGTAAGTTGCAACTTGCATCGGCTTCGTAGCATAGGAAATAAGAATATCAAACAGCACAGAATCATCCTTGAGGGTTTCCCTGATTTGCTCCAATGACTTCTGGAACTGACCAGAAGAAGAAGTGTCCAATGCTAAACGATGTTTCCAACAAAAAGCTTTGAACTCCCGAAGCTTGCGCATATTTGGTTCAGGATGCCTCCGCAATAATGCAGTATCAGGAAAAGCTCTAGCTATGACTTCAGCAGCTGTCCAGTTTGCCAAAAGCATAAACTCTTCAACTAAGAAATTTGAGTCTTTCTGTTGACAAAGCATGCTCTCATAAGGAATTCCAGCCTCATCAAATGAAAACGAAATTTTGGAGTTCTCCAGCGCTAAACCCCCACCTTTAAACCTATTCTCCTTCAAGATCCTGGAAATAACATTAAGATTTTTTACAGATGTAATCACATCAGACCACTCAAAATTGCCATGCATTTCCGGAAGGCCATTCTCTGAACCACTAACAGTCCCTACATCGACAATTCCATCAATAATGTCCTGAGCTTGTTCATAAGAGAGCTTACAACAAGAGCGTATCACAGTACGACCAATCCAACGATCCATCACATTCCCTGAACTACTGATATCCCAGAAAATTGAAAATGCAAGCCTATCAACTCCAGGATTTAGTGAACCCAAATTTTGAGAAAGCAGAGGCGGCAACATTGATATCTTACGTTGCAACATGTAGACAGTTGTTGACCGAATTTGAGCTTCTAAATCCAAGGTTGTGTCAGGTTGTACAAAATATGACACATCAGCAATGTGGACACCTACCCTATAGGTGCCCGTTGATAATATGTCAATGGAGAGGGCATCATCAAGATCAGTGGCAGTATAAGGATCAATCGTAAATATGCATTTATTTCTCAAATCTTTTCTATGTCGGAATTCCAGTGGCGGCACGTTCCAAGGGACACAAGGAAGACAAGAAATTGATTCAGGAGAGAACTCAGAACAATTAATTGAGTTCTGAAACAAGATGGAATCAATATGTGGCTGCATTTCGCAACCACGTCCAAAGACATGCAAGACATGAGCATATGGAAAGGGACTTTCTTCATACCAACCCTCAATTCTAGCAGCAACCAGTTCCATTTCCACTGCAGTGTCAGACTCGTTCAATCTTTTTCTGATGCCTTCAGGCAAGTCTTTTCCCAGGACCATCATCCTTGGAAATCTTGCATCTGTAGGTGTCAACTGAATGAATTCATGCTCGGAAAAAAATGATGAATTCTTATATCTTTTAAGGTTCTTTCCGGATCCTTCCTTGAAAGTGAGCCATTGTTGAACATTAAGGAAACCAACAACAGCGTCTCGGCGTGATGACCTTTCAATGATGGACACAACCCTTCCAGTTGGCCTCTTTGATGGGTGAGAACTGATCAAAAACGAGATCTTTCCTATTGCATCCTCAGGTTCATTCTGCCAGCTAGAAGACCCTCTCTCAAGATGATTTGAAGAGGAGGGGTGATATCCATTTATATGATTACTTTCTTGACCAATCAATTTGGACTGACCAGATTTTCCAGAAGTAGTGAGGTCCCCGTAATCATTCCCAGAGACGATAGGATTTCCGGTACAATCAAGCTCAGAATCAATCTCTAACCGTTGTCTGCTTTTGCAAGAATCCCCAGAAATCTCATTGATCTCCTGGAAGACATTACCATCTGCTGTCATAGCAGAGCTGTTGGAAGACCCAGATGACCCTTTCATCCTGGTCCAGCATGTCAAAGGATCGATCTTAATCGCCACTATGTCACCTTCCACCTACATTAGGGACACATTAACAATAATCTCGTAAGTCAAAATCTAAGCTGACATCCTTACAAACCCAATACATCAACAATACTAAGCATCTTTCACATGAGAAATAATTTTCAACCGATCAAATATGCAAATCGGGAAAAGTTGATATAGCTAAAGAGGAGAGCATGAGCAGACCCAAAAACCTCGTATTAAATCGCAAAGGAGTTTGAACAGGTTTATTATGCTGAAAATTATCATAACTCCTCTCCTTCCTTACTGAGCAAGATTCTAAACATAAGTACAGGTTGCCACCATCATTTGTGTGACAACGGAACTTACGTATGAAGTAGGAACAACTAAACAGAAACGGATACCCAGCTTCTGCCAAATTGTACAGGTCTAAGGTACATAATTCTCCAAACAACAATGATATATTAGATAATACATCAATGCTAACAGTATGAACGAGTGATCTAGCGGTACCAGTAAGCTAGAAAAATTTCCAACTAGACTAAGCAATGAAGGAGACCCAATGAGATACTCATTCAGACAGAATAAAACTCACAGCTCACGAACAATGTCAACTTACAGCTCTATTCTGTGCAGCAACGCCATTTATAAGGATATCCGTCTGGACTCCGTCAATCTTGCAGTAGGCCTGCAAGCACAAATCAGGGGTAAAATTATGTACATTCAAAAGAACGTAGAGGTCAATGAGAGCATTGAAAAGCTAACAAACCTCCAGTCTATTGTGAGCATTGACACGAAACAATGCCCTGAAGACATCACCTTTCTGGAAGCAATAGGAAGAAAACCGTCAGAACAGAAATGCCCGGAACCATTATTACATAGAGATTCAAAACATAATCGATTTACTTTCAATGACTTGTTAGCTACTAACCTCTAGAGCCTCGTTGACAACCTCCACAGACCAATGTGAAGGGAAAGACTTGCTCTGATCACAGCTCAAAGTCTGATAAGGACACACATCCTTACTGGGAGATGTCTCGGATGACTCTCTACATGCAACTGGCTCGGGACATGATTTGGAGAATGTTCTTCCTCTAGTGTTAGATGCAAGTGAATGAAAGTTTGCTACCCCCTGCACCTGTTCTTGATCCGCTTCGTTGCTTATATGCATCGTCGGCATGGAATTGAACGAGACATGCGATGCCTTTACTGACTCCTGCTCAACTGAAGGATGGGTGCCTAATCTCTGCGACTTTGAAAACAAACATTTGACAGTAGAGGGAGATTTTTTTGGAAGGGATAAACCCACATCGCCTTGACATTCATTAACTGAACTGCAAGCAGCTTCTACAAATAAAACATTGCAAAATCATAATTCTGAGCATTGAAAATGAGGCGCCAAAAAGCCAAAAGCAGACAAAAAACATTATCATCAAGAGAGAAAATAGAAGCAAGAGAAAGATCTGCATATTGCGATATCGACAAGCGCCATAAAGACATGACATACAGTTGTGTTCATAAACATGCAAATACTTTCTTAATTCCAGGTTTCCATTACATATTACACCCATTCTCTCCATTGGTTGGCGGGTTAAATCACCAGACGCTGCTAACCAAAAACTTTGAATGTTAACCTCAACTATCAGTGACTTTCGCATGCAATTTCAACCTCAAAATATGAGTCCTCATTTACCCAAAAAATATCCAATCCTGGGAATTTTCTCCCAACTCAAAGTTGATTGCTTTGACAGCAAGCAAATTCTTTATCATGTAACTGTAGCCTACAACTAAATCGCGGCCTCCATGTCCAAAGTGACCTAGGCGCCACTTATACCATTTTCTTTTTCCTACTAACAATTTCACAAGCAAAACCAGTTCTTACATCTAACTCAGCTACAGAAAGCGACCCCACAACTCATCAGCCAATGAGCTTTATCTCTCCACGACATCAAGTCCAGTTCCACCCATACCTCGAATCCAAAAACTCAAAAGGGAAGACGATTGAAGCAAACAAAAGCAAGCATTGACCAACGAGCTTGACCCGGGGCTTTCCGTTTGCTCAGGAATCGAAGAAAAGGCGTACCGGAAATCGAGTTGTTCTGTTTAGAGCGGCGGCTCGATCGGCGCCGGCTCTTCTTCTCCTTCTTATCCCCGTCCTCAACCCTCTCAACCACCGTCTGCTCCACACTAGCCTTCATATCCTCCAACCCCCCTCCCGAGAAAAAAACAAACCAGAGAATCGAGACACAAAAGGCTCGCAAATTCAGCCACACAAATCGAAGCAAACAAAGGAAGAAAAAAAAAAAAAGGAAGCTACTTAGGAATTAGATCCGGAAAAACGAGAACTAGAACCCAGACATCTTCCGATTCGTGGGAAAAAATATAAAAACGGAAGACGATCCGAGACCGACAGCAGAAAGCGTAACGGCGAGAAACAAAGAATCAATCTCCTCCGAGAAAAATTCAAGAGGAACCAAAAAAAAAAACGGAACGACTAAATAACCAAAATCAAAGGACGAAGAGGATTAGGGTTTATAACTTTATAAGGCGTAGAGAGAGAGAAGGGGTGGGGGGGGGAAAGGGACGTGATGAATGGTCGGCGAAGACATGAGCGCCGACTGTTTGATTCCTTTGTCTTCCCTCTTGCCTTTTGCTCTTCCCCCACTTTTTTTTTTTTTTTCTCCCTTCGCTTTCTTTCTTTTTCTTTTCCTTTCCCTCTCTTTTCTTTTCGTTTTCCTTTGTTTCTTTTTTATTTTTTTTACTTGGGGACTAAGGGAGTGGGGGGCTTTGGTTCTGGGGGCGACACGTGTCGCGTGTGTTTTGGACGCTTGCGGAGGGGGGATGGTGCGGTGGATCGCGTGCGCCCATTGGTGGGAAGGAGGTGGTCTGGTGGTGGTGGTGGGACATGGGGGAAAAAAAGGCAGTGTTGTTGGTGGTGGCCCTGGTGGGGAGCTCGTGGTCACCGGTCACGTGAGAGATTTATCTGATTCGTTTGCGGGCCGGGTCGGGTGTCGATAGATCGTTCTTTAGACCCGCCCATAACGTCAAGGCGTTGTTTCGTTAAACCATAAATTAGAGTGGGTCGCCTCACACTAGGGCGCGCATAGTAATACATATGAAAGTGGATTTCTGATCTAGAAATGCTTCTAGAGCAAAAATCTGTTTAGTAAAAAAATTTACTTCTGAAAGAAATTTCTACTTCTGAAGTGAATTTTCACTTCTGAAGTTGTTTCTCCCCCAATTTAAAAAGTTAAAAAAAAACTGCTTCTCAACTCAAGAAGTACTTCTCGCCTCACCCTCTTTTCATCACGTCATCGCCCTCTTTTCGACCACGCCCGCCTCCGCCAACCTTCGCCTGTGACCACCACCCCCCGCCGCCAACCTCCACTGCCGACCACCACAGGCGGCTACCCATCGTTGACCTCCACCGGCTGCCGCCCATCTCCACCCGCGACCACAGCCAACCGCCGACCATCACCCGTTGCCGCCCATCGCAAACCTTTGCCAGTCGCCGCCCACGACCGCGCCACCTGCCGACCGCCCCCTGCCGCCAACAGTTTACCGCCGCCGCCCCCCGCCACCAACAGTTGACCACCGCGCCGCCCACCGCCGCAGTCTACCTCTGACCTCGGCCGCGTCGCCTTCTCTGGCCGCCGGAGTAAAAAATAAATAATAATTTTTTATTTTTAAAAAGTAAATAGTATTTTTTAATAATAAAAATTATTTTTTAAAGAAATTTAAAAAGTTAAAAAATGAAGAAGAAATTTTTCGGCACGGACAATAATTTTTCATAGAAGATTTTGTGTTAATAATGTTTCGGAAGTAGAAATTTTCAACCATTACCAAACGAATTTCTCTGATCAGAAATCAACTTCTGGCTAGAACTTGATTTCTAAAGCAGAAGTGTTGCCATGTGTGCCCCGAGTCATTTAGGGCGCGTATGGTAACACTTTTGAAGCAGAATTTCTACTTCATAAGTGCTTCTGGAGCAGAAATCCGTTTGGTAACGCAATTTTTGAAGCAGAAATCCTTTTGGTTCGCAATTGTATATTTCTAATTTTGAAACAACTTTTTACTTCAGAATCTATTTTTGGGGAACTTTTGAAAAGTAAAAAAAAGTTACTTCTCATCATCAGAAGTCATTTTTTTTTTCTTTTTAGCCATCCCTTTTCATATTTTCTGTCTCTCTCTCCGCTCGTCTGTCTCAACCCGACCCGATCCGAATAATTATTTTAATAATAAAAAATTTCGGAAAAAAAATTAGAAAACGATTAAAAAAATCCAAAAAATGGAAAATTCATAAAAAAAAAACAAATCTAAAGAATTGTAAAAAATCTTTAAAAAATTCCAAAAATTCAGAAAAATCTCAAAAATTAGGAAATTGGTCCATTCAACTAGCCAATCATATTTTTGATGATTTTACCCTCTCTTTCTTCAAAAATAACGATTTTTCCCCTTATGGGCAAATCGTCTAGGAAAATTTCAAAAAATTTCAAAAAATCACAAAAAATGGGAAATAGTCAAATTTGATTGGCCAAACCCGTCTTTTGTGATTTTCACTTCTGATCTTTCTCAAAAAGATAATTTTTCCCTCCTATGGGCAAATCGTTCCAAAAATCCAAAAAAAAAAATCTTAGAAATTGGGAAATGGGCACATTCAACTGGCAAACCATATTTCTGATGATTTTAATTCCAAATCTTTTTAAAATGACAATTTTGCTCCTTTGGATAAATTGTTTCCAAATGTCCTCAACTCCTTCCAAATCTCCAAACACCCCTTCTCTAAGCCTTTTAGGCTTTATTAGAGATGCCATCCCTATGTTTTGATTTGCTGCTTTTTATTCGCATGTTCCTGGTTCCTTGATTTGCGCACCTATCTTTACTGATTGTGATTGATAGGCTAGATATTCATATCTATATGAACTCTTAGATTTTCTGTCTCTCTCTTCGCTTGTCTAGTTTAGTCCAACAATTGGTGTGGCTGCTCCAAAACACCTTTCTCTGATCCGATGGAGCCTGTGATCTCTTGCCCTCCATTTAAAAAAAAAAAAAATCAGGAAACCTAAAGCTGGGTTGAAAAGATAAATATGACGACACCTCAATTTTTGCCTTTTGTCTTTCTGCATAGAGATGCCTTCATGCCACAACAAGCTCATCATTATTATAGTTTTATGTCCCAAGTTCTCATTAATATCTAGGTGATCTCAAGACACATACAACTACCGTAGATTTGTGCGTTTGGAGACGATTTAGGCACGAAAAAGGTTCATATATTATGCCCATTGTGATATAAACCACACCAGAGGCACAGGAGAGGAAGCACCGGAACTATCCTTGCTTTTAGCGATGATATATGAGCTCGGCCATCGTATTCATTAATACAATTTTTCCATAATTTGGTCAGCATTTACATAAATAATTAAATGACGAATTATACGTAAATCCGTCAGTATTTGCATTTTACTTTTCTTAAATAACATGCATTTTAGGTTAGGATCAATAATTTTTCGTAGAATATTTTGTGTTAATGATGTTCCAGAAGTATAAATTTTCAACCGTTACCAAATGAATTTCTGTTCGAGAAGCAGAAATTTTGTCATGTTATCAAACGCCTTTCTCTGATCAGAAATCAACTTCTGAAGCAGAAGTAGAAAAATCAACTTCTGATCAGAAGTTGATTTCTGAAGCAGAAGTGTTAAGAGTGAGGAAAGTGAAAATGAACAAAAGAGAAAATAGGACGGGCATATCAAAGCCAGATTCCTTCTTGGGCTTAGCCCATTCGTTTTAGACCTATCCCATCCCATCTCGACCCGATCATTCTTTAATGAAAAAAATTGTTTTCGCGTACTTTTATATATCAAGGGCGGATCTGAACAAGTACTTTTCGGACACAGTACTCGATTCATTATGCATTGGTTGAGTCCGATCGCGAAGAGCGAAGTAATTGTTGTTGTTGAGACATGTTATGTGCAATCATCCATCCGCTATAGAAAAATCAAGTGAAACTTAGCAAGGGAAGATAGGTTCTTAGAGTTAGAGAACTCGTCTCTATCCCCACGCCCCAACCTGCGCTCATCGCAAACAAACAACAGTGACGCTGGCCTGGCTTCCCCGGTTCTCGGCGGCGAATAGGCTCGCCAATTGAGGATGGGGGAGAGAGATGGAATTTGCGAGGCTTGGGTTTTTTTTTTTTTTTTTTTTTTCCTGTGTCGAATTTGCACATACATGAATGGTTTTTATTAATTGAAACATCGGATGAAGAAATTAGCTTTCCCTCGTCAAGTTCAATTCCTGGCTTGGACCCCCAAAAATTAAGGAAAAAGTACCTGTCATGAAAGAGACTCATTCGGCTGTCGTCCCAGATAAGAGATTGTTCCATGTCTCCACGTAATAGCACTGTGGTAGCCAAACCTCGGTATAACAAGAATGCAGAGACCACCTTATTTGAAGTAGAGTCAATGAGCTTGTCGGAGGAAACTGCGAAACATGAGGTTGCATGGTTCTCATGCCTCGTTACTCGTTAGTACCAACTCGTCTGTTTTCATATTAATTCTAATAAAGCGCAGCATCTCTCTTCTAGTTTTACCCTCGTTAAAATAAATTACAGAAATTATTTTCAGTCGGCTTGTATAAATTAAAATCTTTTCTCAATCCTTTCTACTAGTATACGCAAGGATCCTCGTTTACTTCTTCCCTACTTTGTTGTTTTAGTTTCCCGTATCTACACGCTCTTTTCCCCGAAATCTCAAATTACAGGCTTCACATGTTAAAATTGAAAAAAAATATATATATATTATGTCGCCGGCCGGCGTCCACGTCAGCGCTGGCCGGTCAAAATTCGTCAAACGGATAGAATTGATACAATTATAAAAGGTTTAGGACTGAATTAACAAATAAAAATTTACACCGAATTGGCACAATTGCAATAGATTTATGACTTTTTTGTCCCGACTTCGAGTATGGAGCAAAAGGGGCACGTGCCACTTCAGCAAAGAAGGCCCGCTACGGATAGGCCCATTTTTTGGCCCAATGGGCTCTTTTTTAACAGATATGTTGGCGGAATAGAATCCCCTCTCCTCTGCGAATAATTAGGCAAACTCGCGATCTATGTTTGTTGCCTTCCTCGTGATTGGAGAGCCGACGGTTCGTGTTCATGGCGTCGAATTCGAGTCATGAATTCACGTCTTGTCCCGTCATTGCAAAATATTGTGCTTTTGGTTAAATAGGCTAAAAACGCGATGGTCTATTTTTTTTTTTATTTGCGTCGATTTCATATTCATGATTGTGTTAATATCATCGTCTTATGATTTTTCGCGAGCACACAGTAAAAAAGCAAAAGGGCAATCTTTGAAGTTCCAACAAAGGGAACGTACGAGAATTAATGTCTCTTTTTTCTTTTATTCGCTCTTTCTCCGGTATGATCTAACCCTGGTTTAATCGAGCAATTTATCATCCCTTTGCAAGTTGCATAGGACTTTTTCTTTTGTTTTCTAGGAGTGAGCGATTCCAGGTCGGTTCAGGTTTCACCTAGAACCTCAAACCTACTATTTGGAGCTAATTCTCCAATTTTTGGAATCGAGAACCTACCATGCATACCCTGAAACTTGAAACCTACCTTATCACGGGTTCCGAGTTCTATCCATGTTCCACGTATATTATTAATTGAACGATTGCAGTGAATCATCACCTCTAATGATCACCATTTGCTGCTAAAATCCACTAACCACAACATATTTAGGCTAACGAAGAATAAGCAACATTAACAAAGTAAAACTTTCAGTCATGTGTATTGCCAGAAGAGGAAGTTCAGACTTTAGTGGTTCTAGATTACACACTCATCATCGGACGCCATAGAATGATCCCGCGAATATATATAAGAAGAAAAACATTAAGGCAGGTTCCACCTAAAACTTGGAACCTACCCATCCGAATCGGTTTCTCAATGAAACCTACCATGCATACCCTATAACCTAGATCCTGGAACCTGAGCGGTTCCCACCAGTCTGATTCTCGGTTCTACCCTGAAACCATGCTCACCCTTATTGTTTTCCCAAGGTAATCAAGCCTTCTTCAGGCTGTTCAAGTTTGACAAAAACGTAAAACAAAAGAGAAGTGTTCCAAGATGTTGGCTTGACAATTGAAGAGCGACCCTTGCATTTGCATATAGTTGATTGATCAAACTCACTAGAAAACTTCAGCAATTAGCCTTCCCCAAATGTCCTCCCATGGACAAAAAGAAAGAAAGAAAGAAAGAAAGAGTCAAACAGCTGTATGAGCCATTTACACCATGTTTTTTTAACTTGGCAGATTCACATTTTGAATTTGGAAGGGGCCCTTAAAAATCAAGTAGCCTTTGCCCATCCCGCATATATTTGGTTCCATTCAAGAATAACTTGCTCAAAAGTCAGAGAGAATCGGTTGACTTGGTCCGGCGGTTGGAAATGTATATGTATCTCAAGAAATTAAAGAAGCAAGCCATCAACAGTCAACACTTAATACATTTTTTTGCCGAAGAGAAGTAATTGATTGCACATTTCTAGGTTCAGGCCATCCGCACATATCAAAAGATATCCATTTGCATTAGGTTTCACGGGCCTTCGGGTAGCCGAGTCTTTGTGCTCACGCCCCTAGAATATAGTAAGAAAAAATTACATTGTATAATGATACCACTCTACTCAATCAAATAGAGAATGTATGAATCACTTTTAAAATTTGATTCGAGACTACTAATTCATAAAAATCGGCTAGTATAGAGGATTCATGGAAATTTTGACCGACTCACAATCTTTTAGAAAATCGTGAGGAAGTAACCTTACGATGTGTCGTTAGTATAAATGATTTTAGGAGATCGCTCTGAAAAACCTTTTGCCTCTCCGAGATGGCAATGAAAAGATAAACCTAGTCCAACGTTGCAAAACCCTCGCATGACAAAAATCTCTCAAGGTTTCTCATGGATACTTAGATGATATCATTTTCACGTGGTACATAGAATTATCGATGCATAAAATTCTTTCTTGCACAATTTCTTCTCGTGCATGCCTTACGAAGTAAGTCAAAGCTATTTGTAGTAATTATCAATCAATCTATTAATATCGATGTGTTAGTTGAGAATGATGATACAGAAGAGAGGATTAAGGAATTTCTGTGAATTTCTGTGTATTTGGATGTGTATAGAAAAGAATACATGGAGAGCCTATTTATAGGCTTTATTAGAGGACTATATAAGAAAATCAAATCAGGTATGCATAATCAAAATAAATATAAAAAATCAAAGTAAATATCCTAAATATCTCTAGAAAATATATAAAATATCTCTAACAATCGCCAAGTCTAGTAGCACATTTCTTAAATTCGCCGAAAACTCAAAACCCAATATAGTGACAAAAAATCGCGAAAAAGGTATTACTCATTCGAATTCATCAAGTGGGGCTTAGCAAGTGTAACCTTGGTTTAAAAGTGCGTTACAAGGAACAATTTTGGTACCTCTTTAGTAAATCGTATCAAAGCAAGTTCTGGTCCGACCGTACATGCACGATAAGGACCGAACAATCTCAATTCGTTTTTTAAGATATATCTTGGTAATAATAAGGTCTGTTCTTCGGCGTAATTACTTATCTTGTTATATAGAATCCACGAACTAGCCATCACCCGAGGATAATATATAAATTTCGAATCTTGCTAGATGATACCCACAAAATTTAATTACAAAATCATTTCGCAAACTCTAAAATTCAACTCATCCAATAAATTGATTATTTTCGCCAGATAAGGCCTGACCGTGCAATTGGTCGGTCTGGATCAAAAGTGGTTGGAGCGTGACGCAGCATTGCTCAAGGTCAACCCCCGTAGGCGCCCGCACTATTGAATCCCCGAACGATTGCCGGCTTTTAAATTCAATGACATGCAAGTTGCTGTAGTTTTTTTTTAATTTTATTCTGCTTTTTTGCAATTTATGTTTTCTAAATTTGCGGACCGAACAAATTATTTTAATGAGCCCGAAACGTTAGACCACGACAGTGCAATGTATGTGGTGGATTCTTGTAACGCCCACGATCGTGATCGTGATCGCGATCGCGAGCAACATCAAAGCACGAGCAAACCATAATTGAGGGCGAAATTGATTAATTGAGTTTTAATTTTGTTGCTGTTGCGAGTTGACTCGCTCGCGGACACGGGTAATCGGCAGCCTTTTTTTTTTTATGTGAATTTTGCCTTGTATAGACTTTGTGGTGATCATTTATGGACGGAAGGGATTAAGTGAAAATAGGGTCTTCTCTGACCAAAAAAAAGGTTCTTCAGACAATAAAAAGCAATGACGATGGTCAGTTTTGTTTTGAAAGTAGGCTCAATGCTCAATCGAACGACTTTGTATGCAAGTGGGCACAGGCGGCGGCAAGCCTTTCAGCTTTTCGGCAATGAGATTTTGTGTGGCTCTCTAGCGGGTGCTGTCTATTTGCAGCAAGGTTCCAATAATTTCTCAAAAAATTAATAAATAATCGTGTGTATCTTTTAAAATAGTTAGTCAATGAAAAATATTTTCATTATCGACAGAAACTTATGTCTAAAGATTTTCGTGAGCGGTGGAAATATTTTACGTCTATTCATTTTTGTAAGTGATTCAAGCGATTTTTTTTTTGGGAAAATGTTTTCTAAATGATTTGTTTTTTCGTGAAAGAACGGATTCTAAGTTGGAATTGATATGTAATGAGACGGTCAACTTTTCCTGTCCTTTTTCAGGACAAGGAAGCTAATCGGTTGGCTGAAAAACGATTCAACATGTGAATGGATAAACCAAATATGAGGATGTCTAAGTTTTTTGTGATGTGAAGAATCGAATATTCGTTGATTCAACAGGAACCTTATTGACGACACGCAAATTATGTCGCGAGTATAACTAAAGCAAAACAGATTATATTTCTTACTAAATGAGCTTTTTGTTTTGCCTTTTATCCCAATAAATAAGTTGGATAATTTATTTTTTTTAACGAAAATAGAATGACAGGTAAAAAGCCTCCTAGGATGCTAAATTTCAAGAGTTCAATTACTTCACAAAAAAGCCAAAATGATATATGATCTCACTTTATTTATTGCTCTTTCTAGTCTATTTATATCCATCGACCAATATACCCATAAAATATGTCTAACCTAGAAATTACCATGCGAGATACAATATCGTAAGGCGTCAATTAACGCGATTGATAAATTACACGTTTTTGAAAGGCATAACGATACTTTTGCCAATTAAATGATATTCATAGTAAGATGGTGGCATCAAAAGACAAATTTGGACGTAGGAAAAGCATAGGAGATAATGGGAAGATAATTTTAACATCATATATTGCTACTTTAAAAAGGAAAAATAGAAACCCGCTCTTCTCCTAAATTTGGGAAAATTTCAAATAAGAGCCCGAAGTGCTCTCATTTTCTCGAATAAGAACTTGTAGTGCCCTATTTATTTCAAATACGGACATGACCAATGGCATTTTCGTCATTTTCGTCTTCCTTTTCTTATGTTTTCTCATTTCTTTTTGCGGCCTCGCCGATAGAAACAAAGGGAAAAAAAGAAATGAAGAAAACGAAAATGTCTTTGGTCAGATCATTTTTTAAAATAAAGAGGACACTTAGGCTATTATTTACGAAAATGATAGTACTTTATGTCTTTATTTGGAATTTTCTCCCTAAATTTAATTCTCAACGGCCACTTTAACTACCATCCTCGCGGTTCTCAGCTGAAACACAGCGACGACGAGACATGACCACCGTCGTCGTCGCTCACGACTCTCTCTCCCCAAAGCTACCATCTTTCCCATTCCAAAGCAACGCCGCCACCCGGTCACGCAAAAACCCAGACCGACTCATCAACAACCATTCGCTCTCTCCTCCGTCATTCAATCTCCCAACGCGTCCCCACTCGTCCCAACTCGATGCTCAAGCGAGTCAAGTCGGTCCACCCCCAAAAGCCACTCCAACCACGGCTACATTCTCGAAATAGCAATCCCATTTGCCTTCTTTCTGACCTACTCTGCCTCCGCCTCGCGAATGGCGTGCCCTCGCCTGTGGCTTCGTTGTCGGCACGTTGAGGCGGCAGCGCCATTGCTCAGCATGTGAGGGGGGGGGGGGGGTTGTGTCTTGTTGGCTTTTTGTCATTTTACCCGAACGAAGCATGTTCCCTGTTGAGTATCATCTGGGTATTGTTTGATTCGCTTTTGTTTGGTGATTTTAAATTGAGGGGTGGAAGTGCGAGAGCGTCCTCTTGCCCATTGAATTAATAAATTAGTGGGCAAAGAAAATGATAGCGAGTGAGCGGGACCTGAAGTTGCGGTCAGGCGTGCTGCTTCAATAATTGTTGGATAAAGAAAAACATTCTGAGAATCTGGCCAGATGGCAGTTGGACAGATAATTAATTGATGTTATGGTGGTGGCTGGTTCTCTAGCTTAGAAGGTAATGAACTTGGGATGGGAAGAGACTTTGTAATCGCGGAGTAAAACTTGTGAGCAAGATAAAACTATGAAAATAATATTTAACTTTCCAATTGGCGTCAATGCGTGAAACGCTGATGATCATTGTAATAGATAAGCAGCTCCCCCTTAGGTTTGACTACCACAGAGATGTCATAAATGATGTAGCCATTCCACACTTTACGCTGCCCGTCGCAGTCAAGAAAGAGAGTAGTCAACGCATTCATAGAATCAGAGCCAAAGAAAAAGCACGGACAAAACCAGATTATTGCAGTTCCTCTTCCTCCCTCCCATAACCCCTTTACGTCCAACTTTTTACCATGTTCTCTGCATCCGCTGCTCCATCCACTCTCTTCATGGGATTCCTCTTAGTCTTGCCTACAATTTTCTTCTCTTGCACTCTGGTCTCAGCTCTTCCTTTCTCAGAACTCGTATACCCGAATTTCACTGGTTCATACCTTCAGTTCATCGACACCTCTGGGGCATTTCTGTTATCTCGTAATCGAACATATAAAGCTTCCATTTGCAATCCTGATGCTCAACAAATCAACTTCTACCTTTGTGTCGTTCATGTAGCGTCTAACACCATGATCTGGTCTGCTAATCGGGATCATCCTTTCTCTGAAACCGGTAAAGTTTATCTTACTTCTAAGGGGATTACCATTGCTAATGAAACAGGCAACGAGGTATGGTCAGCTCTGCCAACTCAATCATCTGTAATTGCTTTGTTGCTAAGCGAGATGGGTAATCTGGTCCTAGTCGATCAAGCCAACGTATCACTGTGGGAAAGTTTTCATTACCCAACAGATACAATTGTGATCGGGCAACGCTTGCCTGTAGGAACGTCACTTTCCAGTGGTGTATCAGCTTCTGACTTGTCAAGCAGCGACTACCAGCTTGGACTTACTTCTTCAGATGCTAGATTGCAGTGGCATGGACAAACATATTGGAAATTGTCAATGGATACCAGTGCATACACCGATTCAGGTTACATGGTTGAGTTTATGGCCATAAACAGGACAGGCCTGTATCTGCTTGGTCACAATGGATCAGTGGTTGTTCAGGTGGCCTTGGCATCTGCTGATTTCCGAATTGCCAAGTTGGATGCCTCCGGCCAGTTCACGGTCAATAGCTTTTCCAATGGGAAATGGAACCAGGAGTTTGTGGGGCCATCCGATAGTTGTCGACTCCCGTTTGTCTGCGACAGAATTGGGCAGTGTTCGGCCAACTCCGCTTCTGAAACTCCTACCTGTTCCTGTCCCTCTAATTTCCATCCGAGTTCTCCGAACTCAAATACTTGTGCGCCAATTGATGGTTCCTTTTCGTTATTTTCAGCTTGTAACTCATCAAATAGTGGTAGTCAAGTGAATTCGTCTGCTGCTTCATATTTGACCATCGGATATGGCTACGACTACTTCTCCAATGATTTCTCTGAGCAACTGACGTACGGGGTGAATCTGTCTGTATGCCAAGAAGTCTGCTCTGGTGATTGTTCTTGCTTTGGAGTATTTTATGAAAATGCATCCGGTTCTTGTTATAAGATTGAAAATAAGTTGGGGTCCATTATATCGAGCACTAACAGTGAAAATGATCTGTTGGGATACATCAAAGTTGTGGCCGCCCCTTCAACTAACTTTGGTGGTAACAACAATTCCGGTGATCAAAGTAAAGAATTTCCTGTGGTTGCTCTCATACTGTTACCTTCCGCTGCATGTTGCGTCCTAATTGCAATAGGATTCGTCTGGTTGAGAAGACGGAGAATCTCAAAGTTTGGGGAGGTGAAACTAGGCCATCCTAGCTCTCCTTCCTCGGAAGAGCTTGATGCCTTCCACATCCCTGGCTTACCTAGAAGGTTTGATTATAAAGAGTTAGAAGTCGCGACAGATAACTTTAAGACCCTGATTGGGTCAGGTGGGTTTGGTGCTGTATATAAAGGTACACTTCCTGATAAAACAGTTGTTGCTGTAAAGAAGATCACCAACTTAGGGATCCAAGGGAAAAGAGACTTCTGCACTGAGATTGCTGTAGTTGGAAATATCCATCACGTCAATTTGGTTAAACTGAAAGGTTTTTGTGCCCAAGGTAGAGTTCGCTTGTTAGTTTATGAGTACATGAATCGTGGGTCACTGGATAGGATCCTTTTTGGCACTGGACCTGTTTTGGAATGGCAAGAGAGGTTAAATATTGCACTAGGAACAGCACGTGGCCTTGCATACTTGCACAGAGGTTGTGAACAGAAAATTATTCATTGTGATATTAAGCCGGAAAACATTCTTCTGCATGATCATTTCCAGGCAAAGATCTCTGATTTTGGGCTTTCAAAGCTTCTGAACCCGGAACAGTCCAGCCTCTTCACAACAATGAGAGGGACTCGTGGCTACCTTGCACCTGAATGGCTAACAAGCTCTGCGATTTCTGAAAAGACAGATGTTTATAGTTTTGGGATGGTGTTGCTTGAACTTGTGAGTGGCAGAAAAAACTGCTTATTGCGGACTCAAAGCCACAGTTTGGAGGACGATAGCACTGGTTCGCACTCATCTTCATCATCAGGGTCGGGACTCATATTTTTTCCTCTGTTTGCCTTAGAGATGCATGAACAAGGAAAGTACTTGGAGCTTGCTGATCCAAGACTAGATAACCGGGCGACAAGTCAGGAGGTGGAGGGACTGATACGAGTCGCTCTGTGTTGTGTTCATGAGGAACCATCACTACGGCCAAACATGGTAGCTGTAGTCGGAATGCTTGAAGGGCGGATCCCATTTTGTCAGCCCAGAATAGAATCTTTGAACTTTTTGCGCTTCTATGGGCGTAGGTTTACTGAGGCTTCCATGATAGGAGAACAAAACAGATCAAACGATGCAATCTTATATTCTCAAGCGAATGCTCTTCTTACAAGCACGGCTGGCGGTTCCCATAGATCGTTCTCTTACATGTCTTCTCAGCAAGTTTCTGGCCCGAGATAGCAATGATCAGCTTGGAGTTTTACCGCTTGTAGACAGACTGTACATTCTTGAATTACAAAGCCCTTATGTGGACTGGAATTGTCACTTGTTGCCCTTCTGGTAACAAGATTCCTTACTTTCCAAAATAAAAAGGGATCTGAGATGTTTAATGTCCTGGGATCCTGGTCCTTTGTTGCTTGAATAGGGGCGACTCTTTTAGCTAATTAATTGGCTTGTATGATTAAGAGCTTCGAAGCCTTTGTAATATTTCCAAGCCTTTCTATTTCATCATCAGTTAATTGCTTGTGTAATGCCTTCTGTGATCGTCTTCGTATGTTTGGATATTGGTAACGGAACAAAGAAAGCTGTACTTTTCAGGCTGGGTCTGAATAATCTCATCTTATACTGTGTTTCTGGTTTCAATGGAGATCTGCTTCACTACAAAGGATCGAAAGACAAATAGATGAAACATTTGGTTCATTTCCGGGGATCCAACACATGCCTTTCTAAAGAGGAGAGGGGAGAATCGTCGTCGCTATAGAGAACGAACTTGATGAACTGTAAGGTCGAAGGATCTGCAATAACGATTCGATTGTTTGAAACATGTTTTCTGAGACAGATCTGTAATAAATCAGATCCGGCTATGCACCAGTCTGATGACTATATTGATGTATCTGGTTACATAGTGTTTAACGATCATGAAGACATGGCTTTCTCAGGCCAATAGATAAATTGGCAGGTCTCAACATCGATATACTTTTCACTGTCGCGTTCTTTTATTAGATTCCTCCAATGAAACACTGGCTAAACTTTGTATTAGGTGGAAATTTTTCCAAAAAGATTGCATTATATGTAAATTTGACGATCCTAAAAAAATATGGCAATAAGTGGTTCTCAAGAGTTGAATTTCTGACTGAAAGTAGGCCTGCCTTTCAGCTTACTTCATGCGTAGTTGCGTATTTTTACATTTGCTCGTTGTCTAAACTTCTATAGCTAACAAAGAAACCTGGATTTTAGGTTTCTTGAGGGGAAATCAGAGTATTTGTCCTCACTTTTGCCACAGCTGAGGTATAGAAGAATTAGCATTATTGCAGAACTGAAGTACGTATTACACCAGATGTGGTTCCCTGGACACAGGATAACTTTTACTAGTCGATATGTGTAGATATGTCGTACTTCATGCACTTTCTTTTCGTTTTCACAATACTGTAAATCACCTTTTCTGCAACATTATGCCAGGACAGCTAGCTGATAATATCTTTCTCTCAGTATAGAGATCAGAATCTTCCTCATCAATCTCTGTTAATTTTTAACTTGTCACACACCTAATGGTCATAGGACCCGTCAAACAGGTGGGCTGGGTCGAAAACGATCCAATCTAAATTGACATATTTAACCTGTTTTCATGCAATACAAATCTAATGGCACATACCCGATCCATATTGCTAAAACACTTTTATATCTTACCCAATCTAGGAAAGCTTATACCCAAACTAAAATGAGAGCGCAAGATTGAGTCAGGGTGAGAGAAAGCCATAGACGTGAGTTAGGTGTAAGTAAGTTGTGAACCCATTTAACACTCATATTATTTTGGGCTTTACTATTTTGAACCCATTTACTGAATATTACTAATTCGTATAACAATTCAGCCCATCAAATATGGGTTATGTAAAAGACTTTATGACTTATCTTGACAGATCTAATCATAACTATTTGTGTGAATCCATAAATTTCCACCTTTCTGTAATTTTTTTTTTTGGGGTCATAACCTCTATGTATTATTTGATGTTTAGAAATCGGGAAAATTATCAAAAAAGTCATAAACGTATGGCAATTATGCCAATTTAGTTCTAAACCTCATTCCTTGCAAATTTAGTCCTAAACCTTTTGCATTTATACCAATTCAGTTCTTCAGATCAATTTTGACCAGAAATCGCTGACATGACGTGACCGACACTGGCGTGGCCAATTTTTAATTATATTATATATTTTTCGAAATTTTTTATTTTCTAATTATTATTATTATTATTTTTTCCTCCTCTTCTTCTTCCTCCTCTAGACGGCCGTCGAGCCCGGCGACCGGCCAGAGGTGAGAGGGCTGGCGAAGCTTACCCCCACCGCCACCGGCGAGGGCAAGCCTTGCCCACCCGTAGCGAGGTGGCGCCTCGCCGTCACTAGGCGAGAAGTATACCCAGATCTCGATTAGGCGAAAGCAAGCAAATTTCGATGTCCGAAGCTTGAACCGAGCTAAATTAGTATCGATCTCTTTCGAATGCCCCTTGCTTTCTTCGGCAAAGCTGAACATGGAGTTACAGAGATGGAAGTGGGGAACAGAAACAAATGGAAAAGGAGGAGGACGGAGGCCGCGCCGAAGGAAGAAGGAGAAGAAGAAAAAAATATTATTTGAAAAATTGCCACATCAACTCCGGTCGGTCAAAGTTGGCAGAATGGACTGAATTGACACAAATGCAAAAGATTTATTACTCAATTGACAAAAAAAATTAGGACTGAATTGACAAAATTGCAATAAGTTTATGATTTTTCTGATAGTTTTCCCAGAAAAATGACCATGAAGATGCAACATATGAAGCAACAAAAGCATCCACATTGCAGAAGGTATTTACTTGATAATTTTTCTAGCATTCTTAATTTACTGTGAGTGAACTATCTTACTTTTTCTTTTGCTATTTTCCAGAGTGCCTGCTTCGTCGCTTCACTTGTTTTTTTTTGCTACAAATATATACGAATACCGCTCACCTCTCAGTAGTTTAAGTTTTTGAGTTACAAATCCTTTAACATGGTAACGAAGCACGGTTAAATGCTCGTTTAATCTATGGCCTAACATCTTATGGATTTTCTGGTATCATATAGCACTGCACCAATCAATTCACATCAATCGCCACTCGGTTTGCCATCGGTCGGAGCATATTCTCTTCAAATTGACGACTCTTCTTCGAATGTGATTCTAGAGACAACCTCAAATTCAAAAAGGCCGTATGTGGGTGCGCATGACAATACTTTTAGAGTAGAATTTCTGTTCCATAAGTGTTTTGAAGCAGAAATCTGTTGGGTAACGCAACTTCTGGAGCAGAAATCCGTTTGGTTACGCAACTTCATTTTTCTATTTCTGGAGCATTTTATTTTTTGGAAAATTCCAAATAAGGGCATGAAGTAGACCTTATTTCGAATAAGGGCATGAAGTGCCCTCGTTGTGTCAAAGAAGGGCTTAAAGTGCATATTGTTTCAAATAAGGGCATGAAGTGACTATATTAGTCTAAAAAAGGGCCCGAGTCACTTTGGTTAGGGGCATTTTGGTCATTTACTATTTTATTTTATTTTTCCTTTTTCTATTTTTTAAGAGATTTTGGAAAAAAATAAAAAGTAAAAAAAAAAAAAGAAACATAGGGGGAGGACTGACCTCCTGCCTATGGCCGCAGCCCCACCACCGGTGGGGCGGCGGCTATGGCTGTCGGGGTCGCCGGTGCCTCGGCGAGGGCCTGCTGGCCCTCGCCTCAACCGGGAGAGGGCCACAGCCATCGGCCGAAACCGGGGTGGGTCGGAGGGCGCCGTCTACCCTTGTCCCAGCCGATGGCCGTCGTCTACCTCGGTCCCGGCCAATGGTCGCGGCCCTCGCCCAGGCCCCTTGGCAGGACCTAGGCGAGGGCCGACCCTCGCTTAGATCTGGGAGAGGGTCGCGGCCCTCTCCCAACTTAGGCCCTCGCCTCTGGTCGGCGGGGTCGCTGGCCCTCGCTGAGGCATTGGTGACCCCGAGGACCATCGCCGTCGCCCCACCGGTTGTGGGGCGACGAGAGGTAGACCTCTCGCCTGATTTTTCCTTCTTTTTTTTGGACGTTTTGTTCTTGTTTTTTTATTTTATTTAATTTAACAAAAAATTAGATTAAATTTACATTTTGACAAAAATGTCCTTGATCGGCCGGAAAATTTAGCCGGCCGGTGAGGTCAGACCCTTATTTGAAACAACCATAGTCACTTCAGGCCCTTCTTTGAGACAATGATGGCACTTCAGGCCTTTATTTGAAACAAAGTTCACTTCATGCCCTTATTTGAAAAAATGAGAGCATTTGGGGCCTATTTTTGAATTTTTTTTTGTTCTAGAAGTAGTTTTGAAGCCACTTGAAGAAGTAAAAAAAAATTACTTCTCTCAAGAAGTAGAGAAATCAACTTTTATTCAGAAGCAAAAGTTGATTTCTAGAGCAGAAGTATTGCCACGCGATGTCAGAAAAATGCGGCTGCCTCGGATATCAAAGTTGAAAACTACGAGGAAATTCCTTGCGGTGTTTGAACAACGCAAGATTATCCAGGACATGCTAGTGCGCAGGATTCACTTTTCCAAGATGACCAAGGCGCAATGTATTGGCCACACATAAATGAATTCCAGTTTGACGTCGGAGAGAGTATAGAAAAGAAGGGATAATACAAATGAGAATTTAAATAGATAGGAGACTCGCCATTCGTAGGTAGTCTATATGGAGGATAAGACGAAAATAAGAAGTTCTTGTTCTTAAGCCAAAGGATCAAATAATTTATGATTCAATCAAGTCTTGCTTTTTTTAATTCATCATACCATGCTTATATATATGAGCATGGAACAACCCTCCAAGCATAAATAGATATTACATAGCCAAAAGACCAAGCATTAAAGACATGAGAAACCAATGTCGACGATGCAGGAACTGGAACACACAATAAAGTCTTAGTTTTAGGAACTAGAAAATGCATTCAAACACATGGAAACTAGAACCTTGACTCTTGAAAATATGAGAAATATAGTTTTGGTTGTAGGTCTCCAAGTTTTACTATTTCCAAAGTTGCTGAACTTATTGGCCTTCAAGGAAGGCTTCGGCATCGCAGTTGAATCAATGGAGGAAATGAATTCGTGACATCAAGTTCGTGGATCCTGGAGTAGAAAAACTACTGCGGGAGCTTGTTGAATTTGCGGTAACGAAACTCAGCATACGTTTTGGTTGAGTACTTTGCTGGGTTGTGGTCGTCGATAAGCTCCGGGAGTGGCCCGATCAGCGCCTCTTGCGGGGGTGCACAAAACACTGCCCATGACATTCGCGTCTTCTCCTTGTTCACCAAGCTCCTATGAAGAACACTTTTGTACTTCCCATTGCTTAGAACCTGCAACCAGCATCCCTGGTAAGTTGAACTGTAGGAAAGTTTTTCCTAGAAGCGATTCGCTGTTTTATCGCGTTTTTACCTCAATTTGATCGCCGACGTGGAAGAAAAGCGCATTGGCCAGGTAGTCTACGGCGAACCAGTTGCCGTCTTTCCAAACCTGAAGACCCGGAACATCGTTCGGGACCAGTATGGTGACCGCCGACATGTCGGTGTGAGGCTCGACTCCGAGGGCCAGTTGAGGTTGTGGGCATGGCGGATACAAGTTTATTTTCATCTCTAGCTCCATTTGGTCACCTCCCAAACTAGCCTTCAAGGCATTTCTCTCCAATCCTAGTCCCTCGGAGATCAGCTCCAGCAGCACTTCTGTTACTTTTAGTATCTCCTTGTTGTATTCTTCAGTCACTTCCCTAGACAGGCAGATATTGTTACTGTAGTGGCGAAATTAAGCAGTAAATAATATCTCCTTCCCATGAGTGTAATTAATACCTGTAAGAAGGCGGGTGTTGAGGCCAAATCTCATGCTTGACCTTACACGGTGGATGCATGAGGTGGAAAAAGTAATCCACCCACTCAACCTTTTCGTCGCGGTTCTTGGTCATCTTTGTCCCGTACCCTTCGAAACTCCCTCTCGATGGATCGTTTGCGTACTTCTCCTTCTCCTCTTGCGGGAGCCTGAAGAACTCGCCGCCCGCCTCCTGCAGCCGCCTGATCAGCTCCGGCGGTATCCCGTGGTCGGTCACGAGGAAGAACCCCCACTCGCGGCACGCCTCGTGGATTGCGTGGACGAGAGCGCGGTGGGGCTGGGATAACGAGATCACCGGCAAGGTGATGCCCTCGATGGCCCAGCTGTTCTCCGGCCGCTCGTGGGAGGGCCGGACGAACTGGGCCGGAAGCGTGTCGAGGCCGACCGTCGCCAATGCCTGAACTCTCTCCACTTCCATTGGTTTCCTTTTTTCTTTTAGGGTTTGGACTTTTGATGGGCAGTTTTTGGTTGCTTTGAGACATTAATCTTCGCACGTTATGCAGCAGATATATAGGGACAGAGATATGCCTTAGTTTCCTTATTTGGGTGTTTAGTCTTCTTGAGCGTTTGGTTTACCTACTGAAAGCACGTGAGGCCGAGACATATTGTTCTAACTTCTGTCTTAACTTTCAACGAAAATAAAAAAAAAGCATCTTTTATCTTGGAAATATTTAATTAGGGAGACAAATGAAGTCTGAAAAGATTTGAACTCAGGTCTTTATGTTCTGATAACACGTGAGATTTTGTGATACCACTACTAACTGTTCTAAAAGCTTAAGCTGTTAGATGAAGGCGCGATTTAATATTTAACTATTCTGTCAATTGCAATAGGCTGGAGAGGGATGAAGGTCCACATCACTTGGTTATGCATGAGTGAGGCTGCCTATATGCCTAATTTCGCGGCGGTTGAGGCCTTCTAGACCTCTTCTTTTGACGTGCCTGGGCAACACCTTTGTCTATCATTTTCTCAACCTCATCGTACCACGAATGAGGGTGGAATTAAGAATCCAGGAAAAAGCAGCGTACTTTGGTTTCCACTTTGGGGAAAGATGATTTCCTAATTAAATTTCAGTCTTAGAAGAAAGACACATGGTTCGGGATAGAAAGAAAAAAGGTTATTGCAAAAAAAAAAAATCTACGCTTTTTGAAGGTGAAGTTTGTAAAAAAAAAAAAAGCAATTCCTTTTGTCGTGTATCCCCGATTAATGCAGCCTCGGATGCTTAAATTGTCGATTCTAGTATTAAGCGAAAGGTTACACCTACGGGTTATGTATTGTGGGGTCAACCCTAATTCATTAGTACCAATAGGCGGCATAGGAGAAGAAGCACTACGCCTAGAAATCAACAACACGAAAACTTTGTTATGTTATTATAAATTATACTCCTCTCTTATCGAGACCGGAACTAAGAAGAATGGTTGGGCCAACAGACATCCATCTCGTTTATATTTTGGATACCCGTATAACCATCGAAGACTGTTGAAGTGACGAATTCTTGAAATTTAAGGGGCATGGGGGCATGACTAAAGACGCGTTAATATGTGACAAGTCCGCAGTCCTTCAATTGTTTGACGCTAGGATGGCACTTAGTTCATCCGCCAAGTCTCCCTTTTAATGCTCCGAAAAGATTCTAGTCACAGCTCTCGATCCAAAACGGTAGATTGTATATGATAATCTGGGAAGCCAAACAAGACATCAACAGTAGTTTCGACGCATGTTTAAGTTCACCAAGGATCGTTGCTCTGTCTTGTCGCATGGAACTCGGCGATGAACGTCGATGAACATCGTACGCATCAGCTTGCCAAGGATAGTGAACTCGGCGATAAACCGTCGAGACTGTACTTAGACAGCCCAAAAGGAAAGTCCTAATTGGACTTTTCTCCTTGACCTACTTCAGCGTTAAATGACAAAGAAAGTCCAGCTTGCATTAACGAGAAGTAGTGTCCAAGTTGAACAAGTAAACAATGCTAATTCAAAGATATAACCGGCTAAGTCAGTAGAAGATAAGCCAAGGAAAATTATAGAGCAAAGCTTGAATTTTCTCCATCTAAGCTTATGCAAGAAGGCATATTGAATATAGTTCTCTCTTCTTCGTACATTTGTGTGTTCCTCACCAAATCTTCCAAAGCGTTCACTATCCTTTTTTGTTCCAACGATTTCAAGAGACGGGCCTTCCCCGACCAGCGCCCATTAAGTCGGGCCAAGAACGACCTCGACCACACGCCTAGCGGCTCAACCGTGCGAGCCAACTGCAGCTCGGCCTCACCGGTTCCTCTGCTGAATTCCTTCCTCACAAATCTCCCACTCAAAGCCCATGGAGAACCTAGCAACAGAAGCATTAGCACTGTCCTCCATTTGGAGCAAGGCTCGGAAATGTCCGCTTCTCGGACTTGTGAGAAGCCTCTTTAAGCGAAACCACAACATAAGAGGCTCTTTTAGTCAATACCATTCTGCAATTTTTCACAAGGGAATGAGACGTACAGAATTGTAGTCCGAATTAGGCTAGTTAAATAATTAACCCGATAATCCATTAACCTGAAAAATTCGATTTTTAGGTTAATGGATTTTGCAAAATCCTGGTGTCTATCACCTCACCGGGTCAGAAATTGGACCATAACCGAGTTTTGGTCTACACTGGTACCATAATATCAGATTGGGATCGTATTATGTCAGCATTTTCTGGTTCCTGCCACTGAAAGTACTTCCCAAAATAGCCCGTGGTCAACCCAATGGCGAGGCCGTCACGATGCTCCACCGCCCGACCTAAAATGGAGCATGAACTTTGATGAGGCGAATACACCAAATCAAATTAGCAGCATGGGGCAATTTGCAGAGGAAGAATCTAGCTTTAATCTTCTGGAAACGCATTAAAAAGCAATTCAACCAACATGTAGGTCTGGTTCAAGAGAAATGTGAATGACAACTGTACAAGGTAGCACGGGGGGCTTTTTCTATTTAGTGCCACTGCTCGATCTCATCCTCGCCTGTGGCTGGTGAGGGTGGCCCTCATCAGATCGGGCGAGGGGGCCACGAGCGAAAAGGAAAGAAAAAACATAAAAAGGAAAACAAGAAAAAAAGTTCAAAAAAGTAAAGGATGAAAATGCCATTGACCAGCCGGAATGTCACGCCCTTATTTGATATTACCACGGCCACCTCAAGTCATTATTTGAAACGATGTCCCTTTCAAGCCATTATTTGAGAAAACGGGAGCACTGTAGGCCCTTATTTGGAATTTCCCTCTATAATTCTAATTACCATGATAGCATTGGTTCCACCGTTAGGAAACTTCTTGCTCTCTAGGAAAGGGAAAACGACACTGTCCACATTCAGAGAAACAGTGTGCAATGGATGAATTTGTCGAATCCATCGTCTTACCATGAAAAAGCGAATCATCAGTTTGGAGATTCCCACTTTTTTTTTTTTTTGGTCAAAAGAGATTCCCACTTTGAATAACACCGTTTGGAGTGTTTTCTATGCACCTTACCGTGGTAAGATCAACCAATAGAAGGAAGCTGTCCATGTGAGGCGAAGACAGCCATTAAACTTTCCCCGACAACATTAATTTCCATCCATCTATCGACGAGTCCTCTAGATTCTGATAACAGTGAAAGAGGGAATCGCGCTGGGCCACATGCTCGTTGTTTGAATTACAATAATTGATTTTAGGGAAATGTTTTCCGGACAGCAGTGTTAGGGACGATACAATCTCAACCATAAATCCACACACCATCACCGCGTGTTTTGCATAAAACACTTGTTGATTGGGAGATCACACGAGAAATAACTGACAATACTGTCAAACTGTCAGGCTAGCAGCTTCCTTGATTTTATATTCCTTCCATTATCATGCATACCCATGCATGCACGTTGGGCTAAACAAGCTAAATCGCAGCTCGGAAAGAGCGATTTCGACTTATTTTCCCTATCAAATTTGATTACTCCTTCGCTGTAACTTCTAGTTTCCATTAATCGATGCCTCGAACGGGAGAAGCAGCATTATCAGAGAAATCAAGTGAAAAAAGAAAAGAAAGAAAAAGCAATGGACTACATTATACAAGAAAAACACAAACTTCCACTTTTCATGGAGGGTGAAGACAAAAAAATAAGACAAGAACCCATTTCATCCTCATATTTAAAGGAAGCACGTTGATTTCTTCGAGATTAAGTTTAAAAAAAAAAAAAGAAACTTCAAAAGAGGGATTTGTTTTATTGACATGGGTCAAAAACAACGTTGGCAAAATTGGATTGAGCCGGGAAAAGCTAGGGAATCATTAGAAATTGAAATCCTAGTGATTCCGAAGAAGAACAAAAACATTTTAGACACTTGTTACGAAAGGGCGATTGAGTCTTAAAACTTTCAAACGTGCAATCAAACCTTTAAATATGTCACGAAAGTGTAATCGAGTTCTAAAATTTTCAAAATATGCAATCAAGTCCTAACATTTGTCATGAAAGAGCAATCAAATCTTAAAACTTTCAAAAAGTGCAATCAACGGAAGGATTTGATTTTATTAATTTGACAAATGTTAAGACTTGATTACACTTTTAAAAAGTTGTAGGACTAAGTCGTATTTTCGTGACAAGTTTTAAATATTCTAAAGCACTTATCCGAAAATAAAATGAGCAGTGAATACTATCGGAGAGGGAGAGAGACAGGGCCAGTGCATGAAGAGACCGAAACTGCGGCACACCCAACAATGCGGCACAGAAGTCGCTGTCTATGAGCAAGACAATGAGAAGTGTCAGGACGACGCGAAGCCAATGAAATGAAGTTTATGTATTCCAAATCTACGAGCAGGACGTCGAGAAGTGTCAGAACGTGGATTCCGAATCGGAGGAGAATTGGCAAGCTTGAATTGCGGGCGATGCATGCGACTCCTGACACAAGCATTGATGGGTTGCAGATTGAGAATGGTCATCAACGAGATGCAAATGGGAAAAGTAGGTGGAAATTTAAGGTTTAAATTGTATTTTTCAAGGAGATCATTGTTGGCCAATTGTGGAGAAAATTATCAAAAAAATCATATCATGAATATACTGTAATTGTGTCAATTCAATCATAAACTTTATTTTTTCAATTGAGTCCAAAACCTTTTATATTTATATGCCAGTTCATTCAATTTGACAGGTTATGACTGAAAAACACCGACGTGAATAATTTTTAATAATATTTTAATTTTTTCGATTTTTTCATTTCTTCTTTTACTTTTACTTTGTTTTTTTTTTTCTTTCACTATCTTTTTTTCTTCCAGTCCTTCTTCCTCCATCCGATTGCTGAGGTTCGCCGGCCTCTAGTGAAGCTCGCCTTCGCTGGCCACTGGTAAGGTTGGTCTCGCTGTCACTGTCTATGGGCGAGGTTAGCCTTGCTAGGGGCAGGCGAGGCTCGCCCTCGCCAGTGGCCGGCGAGGTCGTGGAAGGGAAAAAAAAGAGAAAGAGAAAGAATAAATAAATAAATAATTCAACAAAAAAAATTATTGATAAAAATTATCCACGTCAGCGGCAGCCACGCCATGTTTGCTATTTCCTGCTAAAATTGGCTGAATAGACTTAATTGGCACAAATACAAAAAGTTTAGAACCGATCACTTGAATGTTTGACCCCGATGACATGACTTTAAAAAAATAGCAAATTTTGGGTAGTTATATATGTTGAGAAAACCTTCTTTCTGAATATTTTGATTCTGACAAAACTATCCCTCTTGTGAGAGAATCTGGTTAATGCAAATAATTTTTATATTGCAGGAATGAGCATGTAAACAAAAGCTTATAATGTTCCAAAAACTGGCGTTCAGACTCAAGGAGTAGTCGTTGCGCACTTGCTTCTGAGATAGTTGAAGTCTAGTATTCAGACGGAGAATCGTGTTGCCTCTGAAGACTTCAGAAGGAGGTTCATGTTGTCATTGAAGACTTCAGAAGGAGGTTCGTGTTGCCTCTGAAGATTTATCTCGAGAAGATTTATGTGACACGTCAGCAAGGACTTTACAGAAACTCAGAGTCACTGTTCTAATCTGTTCAGATTCAGAGAGTCTCTTTAGTTCAGAAGACTGCTTCTGAACAGCGTTCAGATTCTGCAATATCTCTCTGCCAGATTCTAAAGACACACGTTTGGCAAGTTTCCGGTTTGGCCACGCCCTTTTATGGAAGTTTGAAAGATTTGATTGACATGATTATTTTCCAATCAAATCAGGAGAATATCCTCGATTAGATATTACCTTCCATGGACAAGATATCTTGGAGATTTGGATGAACTCTATTTATGGAAACTGAAGATTTGGTTGTATGGGCGACTGAATCTGAAGGGTTCAGACTCTACTCCAACGGCTACTAGATCTTCCCATATACAGACTCGGTCAATCAAGATTGATGGCGTCCAATCAGAAATTGAGGAGCGATCCTTTGAAGGACCTTGGTAACAGCTAGTTCAAGGTCGAAGGAGTATAAAAGAAGATCAATGGTGACTGTTACGAGAGAGTTCACGAACTTAAAATTCCAAAGTGCTGAGTTGTTCAGATTCACATTCTTTTGTTCTTGTAAGCTTAAAATTCTTAGTCTTGAGAGGTTCCTTTGTAATAGTGATTAGAGTGACAACTCTTGTAACCTTTTATCGACTCATAGTGGAATCCAGCCGATCGGCTGTCATCGTGGGAGAGTGGTCGTAGGCTTGCTAAAGCCGAACCACTATAAACATTGCTTGCAGATTCTCTTCCCTTAAACTCCTCTTGCTGTATTTAGTTTGTCTGCACATCTTTTTTATTGATCTTATTTAGTTTACGTTCTGAACCTATTAATTTCCGTATTAAATATCATAATTGCTCAGAATCACCTATTCACCCCCCTTTAGGTGATATTGCTAGATCCAACAATTGGTATCAGAACTTGGTTGCTCATTATTTTGAAGTGTTTTACTTCAGAGCTAATGATCTATCATGTCTAGCAATAATTTCACAGGAGCCAATGATGCACACTTCAGCAACAAACCACCTTATTTTGACGGGAAAGACTACAATATGTGGTGCAACAAAATGAAGTGGTTCTTCAAAGCATCAGATGATCTGATGTGGGATGTTGTTGTCAATGGAGTAGTTTCTGTTGTAAGAGCAACCCCTTCCACTGGAAATGAAGGAAACAACAATATAAATGTTACTGCAACACTGTCAGATTCTGAAAGAACAAAAAGACAAGGACTCGATTCTAAAGCTGTGCATGCACTTTTCTGCGCATTATCCATTCCTCTATATAATCGAGTTGCAGAAGAAGATTCAGCAAAAGCTATATGGGACAGACTTCATGTCACATACCAAGGAACTGACAGAGTGAAAGAAACTAATCTTAGCATTCTGCTAAGTGATTACGAAGCCTTCAAAATGAAGCCCGATGAATCAATTGCTGAAATGATTGACACGTTTCAAATCCTAGCAAGTGGTCTTGCAAGGCAAGGCGCTCTTGTAGCAGAACCGATGCAAGTCAGAAAGATCCTTCGAGGATTTACAGATGACTAGAATTACATCAAACCATCAATACAGGAATGTCAAATAATTAGACCTCTATCTATTGATGAGCTAGTCAGAACTTTACAGTCATATGAGACTGAGCGTACCAACAAAACAAGAGATTCAAAAGGTAAGAAGTCTATTGCTTTAAAATCTGAAATTGATTTTGAAATGCCAGATTCAGATGATGAAGATGAAGACGACGAAGAACTTGCTCTCATGGTGAAGAAATTCAGAAAGATGGCTCGAAGAGGTAGAAACTTCAAAGGGAAGAAATCATTCAAAAAGAATGATCAGAGACAATCGAGCAATGACAAACAGGAAGACAAAGATGTAATCTGCTTCCATTGTAAGAAAGCAAGACACATCAAACCCAATTGTCCGCTTCTGAAGAAAGACAAGATCAAGTATGAGAAATACAAAAAGGCATTGAAGGCAGAAACTCTAAGTGATTCTGAAGATAGCGAGGATGACTATGCTAACATATGTCTTATGGCAAAGTCAAATTCAGATTCAAATGTTGAGGTACATCCTTCTGAAATACCAGATGAAGTTTCTGAATACATTGATGAGTTGTACTCAAATTACAAAGAAACTCTCGAAAAATTTTCTATTTTGAAAAAGGAAGTTTCCTCTTTGAAACAACAGAATGATTCTAAAAAAGACAAGATTGAATTTTTGCAAAGGAAATTTCATCAAATCAAGGAAAATCGTGATTTGATCTTGAAAGAAAATGATTCCTTGAAAACCAAGATTGAAAATACTTCTAAGAAATTTTCCCAAAGTTCAAAAAACTTGGAAAACATTATTTCCAGACAAATTCCGTATGGTAACAAATCTGGTCTTGGTTTCACAAAGGAAAATAATTTCAAAAATAAATTTCCGAAAACAAATGACAAGATTTCCCATAAACCTTCCAAATCTGCATATCAACGGCATTTCCAAAAGCAATTTACAAAATCCTTTTATCCAATGCATTGTGAAAACTGTGGTGCTAGAAATCAAGTTAGAAATAATTGCATGATGGTATGGAGACCTGTTAATAGAAAGATATTTATTGTGACTAACTCAGATGGACCCAAGAAAATCTGGGCACCAAAGAAATAGTAAGTTACTTTCTACTTGCAGGTACCAAGGAAGAGAAAAGACAAATGGTTTCTGGATAGTGGATGCTCAAGTCACATGACTGGTGATCCAGAAAACTTCATTCAACTTTCAGTTAACAATGGTAGAAGTGTGTCGTTTGGTGAAAAAAATAAAGGCAAAGTGGTTGGCCAAGGCACCGTAAAAATTGGAAATCTCACGATCAATAATGTCTCTCTTGTCAAAGGATTAAAATACAATTTGATTTCAGTGAGTCAACTCTGTGACTCTGGTTATCAAATTTGTTTTCAAGACTCAGAATGCTCAGGTGTTAGCAAAGACAAGAAGCAAACCTTCACTGGTCGACGTCATGGAAACATCTACCTTCTGAATGTTGATTCTGAAGACATCAAGTGTCTTCTCTCTATCAAGGATGAATCTCAAATTCTTCTTTGTACTTTTTTTAAATCACGTGATATCCAAAAATTTTCTGACCTATGGCAAAAAATGGAGGGAGTTATTTTTCCCATCACGCCGAAACGTTTCATGGATCTGACGTGGCCGAAATCTGATACATGTGGAGAGCAACATCCTCGACCCCAGACTTGTTGAAGTAGTACAACACATTGTTGTACGTGGAACAGATTGTGCAACCATCTAAGGGATTTCTATGAATCCTCGAAATGGGATGATGCCGGAAAGAATTTTTATTTAAAAATAAATTGGTTGTGTATTAGATGACGATAACAATATGGACCCACGGTGCATTGCCATTCTAAATCAAGATATTGCCGTACCGACGCCTCACAATTAGTTAATTAATAAAATTAAGTAACGGTAAGCGATCTCATAACGTGAGCTTTTCGTAACCAGCTCGCAACCGTAACCTCCCTAGACCTATGGCAAAAAAAGGAGGGAGTTATTTTTCGCGCAGCGCTGTAACTTTCATGGATCTGACGTGGCAGAAATCCGATACATGTGGAGAGCAACATCCCCCACCCCCGTACCGGATAAAATCGTACGTAAACAAAATCGAAAACGGGAAAAAGGAAACGAACCAGATCGAGCGAGATGGAGAATCGACGCCGATCCAACCGTTCGTTTCCAACGACCACTCAACCGCCATCCGCTCGATCATAAAATTCCCACCCAAGGTCTCTCTCCCCCAACGCGCGCGATGGCGAGCACGCGCCTGCAAAAGCAAATGCGAAAGGCGAAAAGCGATCCTGTACCGTCAGTGAGTTGAGGTTCGTTCCGTTTCGTCTCTCGTCTCGTTTCTCTCACTCACTCACTCGCTCGCTCGCTCAACCAGCCGTGGGGCGAATCTTCCCCGAGCTTCTAGAAAGCTTTAACTCTCGATGGCGGAGCCGAAGCGGGCCTCCGGCACGGTCAAGTGGTTCAGCGCCCAGAAGGGCTTCGGCTTCATCGCCCCCGACGACGGCGGCGACGACCTCTTCGTCCACCAGACCTCCATCCACTCCGACGGCTTCCGCACCCTCTTCGAGGGCCAGCTGGTGGAGTTCTCCGTCGAGTTCGGCGAGGACATGCGTACCAAGGCCGCCGATGTGGCGGTCCTGGACAGATCTAGCCTCGGCGGAGGAGGAGGGAGGGGATGGTATGGGGGAGGCCGGTTCGGCGGCGGCGGTTATGGGAGAAGTGGAGGTGGGCGGAGAGGAGGAGGTTACGGTGGAGGTGGAGGATACGGCGGCGGCCGCGGTGGAGAAGGTGGCGGCGGCGGGGCGTGTTATAATTGCGGAAGAATGGGGCACTTGGCGCGGGATTGCTACCAGGGAGGTGGCCGCAGTGGCGGCGGCGGCGGAAGAGGAGGAAGGAGATTCGGTGGTGGCAGAGGATACGGCGGCGGTGGCGGAGGATTCGGTGGTGGTGGTGGTGGTGGAAGGGGGTGTTTCAATTGTGGCGAAGAAGGGCATATAGCCAGGGATTGCCCTAATGAGCAGGAATGAGCGCTTCTTTGTTCAATCCATTTGTTGTGGCTCCAATTTGGGATTTGGGTAAATTTGCTTTGTATATCTGGTGATCTGGTGCTGATGTTCATTGAGTAAAGCTTTCTCTCTTAAATTCCTTCTTTTGATCTTAAATTATTGATTTTACTGTCATTCTTTTACATTGAGATTGCTGATCGAACTGAATTGTCTTCCAGTCAGTTAACTGCAATTGAGTGCTCACATTCTGAATTTGATGGGAGTTTGGTGGTTGATTGGTTATATTGCGCTCATTCTGAATTTAAGTTCCTTGGCTTTTGTTAGACATATACATTTGCCTTCTAATCCCGCACTTTCGCTCTCCCAAGTTCCATTTCCTGCTTTTATGGTGGTGATGAGATACGAAGCTGTTTTGAATCTTTCAACATTCATGTTTTCATACGATATGGGCCA
Organism: Lenwebbia sp. NSW1173648; assembly: GCA_029784005.1. Classification (NCBI taxonomy): domain Eukaryota; kingdom Viridiplantae; phylum Streptophyta; class Magnoliopsida; order Myrtales; family Myrtaceae; genus Lenwebbia; species Lenwebbia sp. NSW1173648. Next base: position 21,547,402 of record JARCGZ010000009.1, on the reverse strand, counting down.
TTACACCCCTATGTATTATTAACACGTTGAAGATCTTCCTCTTTTGGAAATTTCTCGACTTTTTTCCAATTGTAGAGTGACATGCTTGTTCTCCTTTTACAATGAGAAAACTCTTTGTGAGTTGTCTTTAACTGCAGTGGCATAAAAATCCTTTCCTTTGGTTGTCACCATTTTGAGGGTCCTATCTCCCATGTGTTGCTTTCATGAAGTTGGTTGAAGTTCATCCATTCCGAGAGAAAGAACAAGGACCAAGTCCATAAACATATGGGTGCTTGAGTTCACAGAAACCTTATCTTGTTCTCATTGGCATTGTGCGACGAATTTGATGCTGCGAATCTGCTACCTTTATCGCCGTGTTATTTCCAGGATAAAATTAGTCGTGGGCCTTCTCGATTCACAAGGTTGTGTCTTCTTCTTGATCTTATCTTCTACATCTAAAGGTGGCCTCTTCTTTTTGGTGGATCCTCTGCCTCTATAGCAGGAAAATCGCCACCTTGTATCTTAGTATCTTATGTATGGTTCCAGACTGAATTGGGATATCTATTTCTTTGTATTGTTGAAATTCTTGAGCTCAAGGCCTCCAATGCTAATCTTCATTTAAATGAGATACTATGGTTAAAGATGTCGAACTTCAGATTTCGCCATAAGTTGCTTAGGCTAAATCTGGAAAGTGGCTTGAAATTGACTCCCTTATGCTCATATGTCTCCCAGGAGATGGTTTTTAGAAGGCATGCTGCCGTAATGGCCATGAGAGCAAGATGTTGTCACTTGACGCTTGCCGACATGAGAAAACTACTGCTGCATTTATTGCATGACATATCAAATTGCAGACCTTGCAACTCGTGCTTCTGCAAGTGCGACATTTATGACTAGAACTAGAACTAACATATTCAGTAGATTGATTGAAACTGAAGAAATATGGATGAAGTTTCTGTACAAACTTTTATTTGCCAGATTCATGCCTTTGCTGTGACAGGCCAGGTTGCCACTTGTAGGCTCAGATCTATCAGTGGTATTCTCACAGCAAGCGGAGCTATTTTTATTTAAGTTCTTTGATCAATTTGTTGCTCCTTTTTTACTCCTTTTTTACTCTCTCTCTCTCTCACAGAGGCCTTGCTGAGGTTTTTTGTTGTTGTTGTTGATATAATGTCCTTTACCCTTTTCTTGTGGAGGCTAATAGAAGATAGTTGATGTTCATTTGTTCTGTGGGAGCGCAAGAACCTTCTGTGCCAAGTAACTCATAGTCTAACGAGTAACAGTGTGGCCTTACCAGTTTTTGTTCCGAATGATTATCACTGTCAGATTGTTCTCTCCTTTTTCTGGGGGCATATTTACTGCCGAGTAACTCATAGTCTAAAGAATAACAGCCTAACAGGATTCCTTCTGATTCGGCTTTTCTAGGCATAACTACTGCACGCTCTTTCCAAGAGCAATTTCTTAGCCATGGTTTGACCTGTGCTAATAGATTACATCTTCTTTTCTCTTTTAGTCAGATAAAGAAACCGTGGCTTTCATTTCTATATGGCATTGTTGAATAGACCACTTGAAGGTCATTGAATGCATACATTTTAGCATATCCCAATTTTCAGTCTGTGTTTGTCGATCAGGATGCTAGAAATGTGTGCAGTTCCCCCACATATTATTGTGAATTCTTGTGTTGCTGCACCAGTTCTCAGTTCCAATGATATCAAATCAAGGTTCCTTTCTTTGGGTGTAGCGTCCAGTATCTGTACCGGTTGATAGACCAGAATTTGATAAGAGATTTGTTTGGCTCTGCAAGAATACTTGTCATTACAGAGCAGCATGTTTCGAAGGAACTTCTGGTGAAGTGGATCCAGTACGTGTATCCTGACAAATGATTGCTTGGAGTCATTTTAGGGTATTCATTCTGTCTTATTCAAGATTAAGCTAGTCTTTCTTCAGTTGGTTGGTAGATATGTCTGCTTGATCCCTGACCAGGCAAAATCTGGAGAAGGAACCCAGATTGCCTTTCAAATTATGTGATAATTAAGTTCATCTTGTGCACTTGCTTTTCCACTTCTCTTTCTCCATGATGGCTCTACTTGCCTTAGTTGCTGATATGAAACCAATTCCCGTTTCTGATAAAATTGACACAGAAATAATATGACCATCTGTTCTTTTCCTGGAACAGAATTTACTGAGATCGGGGAATATGATCAACAACTCTTTATGGAGAATTAGGATCATTCGCCCGAACTACGCGGTGTGAATGATTCGACCAAACCTTTCTGAAGACCTGGTCATGAGTACCTGTTGCAGGACCACATACATGAAATTAGCGAGGATTGCCCACAGTTGTTTTCTGTTGCATCCATATATCCTGGGATGTCTGAATATGTGATGGTGAACTGGTGATCTCTGCGCTTGGCGCTAAGACTAGGGGAACTTGATGCTTCCACTGAAGTCTAACTTTCTCCTGTGATTTAGTCAGTGAACTGCAAACTTTCGCAATGTTTGTCTCTTCAGGCGAATGCGCTCTCATGTATTGAAGTCGCATGTTATTTATGGACCGGGGAAAATTATCCAAGAAGTCCTAAATATGTACGGCCGTTAATTCAGTCCTAAACCTTTTAATTGTGTCAATTTAGTTCTAAACCCTTTGACAATTTGCAAATTCCAGGCATAAACCTTTCAATTGTGTCAATTTAATCTTAAAATTTTTCACGATTTGTAAATTTAGTTTTAAACCTTTTGACGATTTGTTAATGTAGTCTTTTCAGCTAATTACCCAAGTAATAGGATTTATGGCTAAATGGGCAAATCGCGAAAAAGGTTTAAGATTTAATTAACATAATTGAAAGATTTATGGCTGAATTGATGAATCGTGAAAACGTTTATGACTAAATTGGTATAATTAAAAGGTTTATGATTGAATTAATAGCTGTACAATAAATTTAATTTTTTTTTGGACAATTATCCATTTTGGACTGTGTCATCACGGCAACTTTTTCTGTTTTCTGCATGATTCACATGGGTCTATTCAAACAATTCCCATCGACCGTGGGTGTGCGAGTCCACATACCTGGTAACTCTTTGGCGGTTCGATGGATTGACTCACATTGAACGGGCCGGGTCTTTGTATGACTAGTTTTGATAACTCTTTGGCGGTTCGATGGATTACCTCTTTAACTATTAAATGCTTTTTAAAATTGTTTCGGCTGGCCAATTCAACCCAAAAAAAAAAGTTTAGTTTCGGAAAAAGGATACAAGAACATTCCGGTCCGCGTTTCAAATGAGAAGTTCCGTTTGTAGCATAATTATGCAACTTATGCTATGACCGTCGACTTGTGATACTCTAATTTTCTGTACATTTCTTTTGCAACCTTAGTAGATTAACCCTAACATGTAGGATTTCTCAATCTATGAATGAAATAAGTACTAGGCCAACATTGAATGTACGGGGTTCCGACGTTGAGACTATTTGTACTTGATGATGTAAAGAATCGAGTACCAATGTCTAATGGTAGATGGAGAATTCAAGATTAAATTATAATAATAGGAACAATTCCATTTAGGAGAGGTGGGGCCAATCACTAACCCTAATCTGTCCATGCCTGGCTCGTACTCCTAATCCAAAGAGATAATTATGTTCCTCAAAATCGACCACAAATGTCACCCCCACAACTCTACAAGAACGGGAGCAATGACACGACCGTACTTTTACAGAAAGGACGTAGCCACACATGTAATCGTAACTTAACCCGATATCGAAATATATACATCAATGTATTACAATACATTGGGCTACTTTGGCAGAATCATTGCTCATAAAATTCAATCTTAATAGGAACCACATCAGTAAATTTCAAGGGGATAATCGTTCAAAAAGTACTAAATCTATTATACTATGGTCAATTCAGTCTTAAACATTTTAATTTGGCCAATTAATCCTAAACCTTTTGACGATTTGTCAATTTTGACGACATCGGCTACACGGTACGGCTGACGCTGACATGTATAATTTTTTTAATTATTCAAAATGAAATTCTGATTTTTTTACTTACTTATTTTTCCTTTTGTCTTTTTTTTTGTCTTTCTTTCTTTTAACTATTCTTCTTCCCCTAAGGCCTGGAGGGGTTGCCGGAGCCTAGGCAATGGCGACGACCCTCCCCAGCCGCTGGCGAGGGCCACGATGCCCTTGTCAGCCGAGGGCGAGGGCTGTCATGGCCGGCTGACGAGGGTCTCTAGCTATTGCTAAGACTGTGACGACCTCGCTGGCCCTTCAAGGAAGAAGAACAGTGAAAAGAAAAGGAAAAAATAGATACATTATTTATATATTATTCCATTGTGAAAAAATTATAAAAATTGTCCACGTCAATCCCGGGCATGCCACGTATGATGATTGCGTCTACATCATCGATTTTTAGTTTTTTTTTATTTATTGTCGAAAGTAATTATCTCATTCATATCTCTTGATCTCAAGATTATTTATAAGAGGTCAATCAAAGCAAATCCCAAACATCAAAGTAGAACAATAACGTACAAACTGTTGTGATAAGCACATTTTCATCCCACAAGAACAGATCTGTCGCAGCATTAAAATAGAATGAACATCGGCCGATCACCAAAGCCCGCATCGTTATAAGTGATGAGCACACATCATAATCTCTTTCTTCAAAAGCTACGACCTGCTCAGAGGACGATGCAAGCGTAGGTTCAACATCCTACGGCAACACTAAAAACAGGTTGAATAGGGTCCCAAATCTAGGTCTAGATAGGGAAAAATTGAACGAGCACATAAATTCCTAGAAGGAACTCCCAGATCTGTATTTAGATCGGGAGAGAAAAGTTCTCAAATCTAGATTGGGAGATGAGACCTCCAAAGCTTGGAGAAGTTGTATAACCGCTTTAGGTGCAATATGAACTCACCGTATTCCGGCGGTATCCCGTGGTCGGTCACGAGGAAGAATCCTCACTTGCGGCACGCTTCATGGATTGCGCAAACAAGAGCGTCGTGGGGCTAGAATAGCAAGATCACCGACACGGTGATGCCCTCGATGGCCCGGCCGTTCTCCAGCTGCTCGTGGGAAGGTCAGACGAACTGGGCCGGAAGCGCGTCGAGGCCGACGGTCGCCAATGCCTGAACTCTCTCCACTTCCATTGGTTTCCTTTTTTCTTTTAGGGTTTGGACTTTTGACTGGGCAGTTTTTGGTTGATATGAGTCACTGCAGCGCTCGGTATTAACGAGTGTCCCCGACATTGATAGTCGTAAGTTATGCAGATATATAGGGGCAGGGAATTGCCTAGTTTCCTTGTTTGAGTGTTTGGTCTTCTTGAGCGTTTGGTTTACCCACTGAAGTACGTGAGGCCGAGACATATCCTGACTTCTGTCTAACTCTCAACGAAAATAAAAAAAAAGCATCTTTTATCTTGGAAATATCTAATTAGGAAGACAAATGGAGCCTGAAAAGATTTGAACTCAGGTTTTTATGTTCTGATACCATGTGAGATTTTGTGGGATTACTGTCAACCATTCTAAGAGCTTCAACTGCTAGATGAGAGCGCGATTTACTATCTAATTATTATATCATTTGCAACAGGCTGGATAGAGATGAAGGTCCACATCACTTGGTTATGCATGAGTGGGGCTGCATACATGCCTAATTTCGCGGCGGGCTAGTGTGATAGCCAAATTTTCCCGTCTATTTGTTTAATGAGTAAGACGGATAATGTAATGAAGTTTATGTTGTGAATGTGGGATTATATGATGCCAAATGAAATATGGTTTTGAGGCTCAGTGCTATGTCGTGAGTTTTGGACGACGATATGAGTTTTGATTCGGTTGAGTAAGTTTCTGACTTTGAGCGCGAACAGAACACCCCAAACCAGGACCAACCCACTTAACCCATCACCCCCTATATAAAGCCCCCCTCTCTCTCTCTCATTTCCTCCCCCCTCTTCTTTTGCGCACACCTCACTGCCCCTCGTTCTTTACGCCGAGACCCATGCCGCGACGCCCGACGCCCGACGCCCTCTGCTAGTTCGAGCTCACCTCGACGGCGACGGCGGCGGCCCTCACCACCTCGGCTCACTCCCTCGACCTCAGCTCTCTCCCCTTGCCCTCGACGCCACTATTTTCCCCGTCTTCTCTCTTGGTGCCGCGCGACTCAAGGAAGAAGAAACGAAAACTCGAGCTTCGTTCGGCCGCGGATCGACTTCGGTTTCGCTTTGTTTCGGCTCTAAGGCAAGTGAAGCTTCTAACTTCTCCGCTTGCTTGTTGATTCATCGCCGATTGAGTGCGATGCGACGATTTTGGGTATGGGTATCTTAAAGTGAAGATCAGCTTGCATGAGCTTGAAAACGGGTTTGCATGTTTGATCTGTTGCTTGAATTGAAGTCTATTGATGTTGGTAAGATGGAACCATGAGCTGATCGTGTCATTTTTCGTAGAAAGGGCGTGAATTTGAGTGAGATTGCTTATGGGTATTCGGTTTTGAGGCCGTGTGGATGTTGTGGTGTGCTCAAGTCTGGGTCGTTGAAATTGATGGAGAGAATGGTGTCTCGTAGTCTTAGAATGTCCTGATGCGGAGTCGGGTTGCATTGCATTAAGTATCCTGGCATGAGTCGTGTGTGTGGCTTGTGGAAAAAGGGCGGTTGAGTTCATATGGCTAAATTGTTTTGTCTGATGCTTGTGGTATTGTAAGTCGTATGTTTGGTGGCTCGTTTGCATCGGAAACTAGTTAATCTAATGAATTGAGTATCCCGTCGACCTATGTCCCGATGTGGAGATATCCGCCTGTGTCCGGATGATACCACGTGGGAGCCGGAGGGAAATCGAGAAATCCACAGCCTGTGTCCCGTTGGAATGCCTTAGGCCTGTGTCCCTCGGAAGCCCTGGAGTAAGGGAGTTACTCATGGCCGGTGTCCCATGGACGAAAAGCCGAGGCGTTTATCCCTCGGAATTGAGGCATGTGTCCCTCGGAGACGAAATTGAGGCTTGTGTCCCTCAAAAAACCATGGCCTATGTCTCATGGAAAACTGATAACGAAGTGAAAACTAAAAAGTGAACATCTAGTCTTTTGCTTGCTCATGTGTGCATGAGGTAACATTGCATAGAATGTGGAGTCTTAGTTGAGTCTCATGCATGCATGTCCTTGATATTGAGTCTTGCTTGATTGAGTGATGAATTGGTAGTTAGCTGTTGAGTTATTTGCTTTACTGCTGAGCTATTAGCTCACTCTTGTGGTTAAACTAATTTTCAGACTAGCTAGATATGTCGATTCCTCCCGCCGTTCCCACCCTTTGTTATGGTGCGCCTGTTGACTTTGTTCACTCGTGGGAAGACTATTACGATCCTGAATTTCCTACAGAGCAGTTTTAGTTGTTGGTGTTGTTTCTAGCAATATCACATAGACGGGGGTGAATAGGTGATTCTGAACAGTTTTGAAACTTAATGCAGAATTTAACAGTTTTACACGTCAAAACTTTTCGAAAATTATTTATATATGAAAAACCATTTCTTTACTCTTGCGCGTTTAACTCCGTATGAAAATTAAGTATTTTTAAAATTACATTAGCAATCGTGAAATTCTTCTAACGAAATGAAATATCACTTGAATTATAGCCGATAGAATTTGGTATATAATTAAATATTATAGATTCATTTGCCTTGTATGTAAAATCACTTTACATTATCAAGTTAATCTTACTTCCCTCTTTTTCCAGTAACCAAATTTGTCGTCGATTCGAATCCGACCCTTTTTTGCCGCATTTGATTGTGTGTTTTTTTTTTTGTGGGTAATCGAGGTGTCCGAGCCAGCTTGCGCGGACCTCGACTATTCCTCGGGGGAGACTAGCAAAGCATCCCACCGCCATGACTCCCCACTTAAATCACAAGTGCTCAGTTGAGGAATCGAACTCGGGACCAGTGCGCTTAACCACACAATCCCAAATGCGCCTTAACCAACTGAGCTTTATACCGGCGAAAATGAGAACTACCTATTTTTGCCAATTCCTTTCATTTTTATTTTTATTTTGGCCTCGGATGAAAACGAATAAAATTGGGAATCGCCATTTTTATTTTTATTTTTACGGCCCTAATTAATTTTGGGTGTGCGGACAGCTTGGGGCCTCGGCCGTGGCCATGGTGGTGGTGGTGATGGAGAAGAGGAGGAAGAGAGAGAGGAATGTGGGTAGAAGTGATGGTCCTTCCATGGTGAGAATGCAGAGAGAGAGGGGAGCACGACTGTAAGAGCTCTATTTGAAGCCGAGCAACTACTAAAATTTGATTAACTCGAAAACTTCAACCTACGACTTCCTCTTTGCAAAGTCTGAATCAGGATGGCTGTGATGATGACGAGGAACACTTCTCAGTATGCAGAGAGAGAGGGGAGCACGACCCGTAAGAGCTATATTTGAAGAAAATTTTATTCATCATGCCTAATTTAATTGAATTTAAAAGCGGGTGACATCCATATTCGTAACTCGACAATCAGACACATGAAGGATAGAATAATTAAAAGGTTTAGGATTGAATTAACCGCCGTACAATAAATTTAATTTTTTTTTAGACAATTATCCATTATGGACTGTGTCATCACGGCAACTTTTTCGATTTTCTGCATGATTCAAATGGGTCTGTTCAAACAATCCCCATCGCCTGTGGGTGTGCGTACGAGTCCACATACCTGGTAACTCTTTGGCGGTTCGATGGCTTGACTCCCATTGAACGGGTCGGGTCATTGTACGATTAGTTTTGATAACTCTTTGGCACTTCGATGGATTACCTCTTTAACTATTAAAATGCTTTTTAAAATTGTTTCGGCTTGCCAGTTCAACCAAAAAAAAAAATTAGTTTAGTTTTGGAAAAGGATACAAGAACATTCCGGTCCGCGTTTCAAATGAGAAGTTCCGTTTGCAGCATAATTATACAACTTATGCTATGACCGTCGACTTGTAATACTCTAATTTTATGTACATTTCTTTGTAACCTTAGTAGATTAACCCTAACATGTAGGATTTCTCAATCTATGAATGAATTTTTTTTGACAATTTTTCGGTTTTAGGAATTGGTTGCACTTTTTGAAAGTTGTAAGATTAAATCACACTTTCGTGACAAGTTTTAGGTATTCTGACGCACTTATCCCAAAATAAAATGAGCAGTGAATACCATCGGAGAGGGAGAGAGATAGGGCCAGTGCATGAAGAGACCGAAACTGTGGAACACACAACAATGCGGCACACAAGTCGCTGTCTATGAGCAAGACATTGAGAAGTGTTAGAACGACGCGAAGCCAATGAAGTTTATGTATTCCAAATCTACGAGCAGGACAATGAGAAGCGTCAGAACGTCGATTCCAAATCGGAGGAGAATTGGCAAGGTTGAATTGCGGGCGATGCACGCGAGAGGTAACGGGCAATTGATGGTTGCAGATTGAGGATGGTCATCAACGAGATGGTAACGGGAAAAGTAGGTGGAAATTTTATTTTTCAAGGAGATCATTGTTGGCCAATTGTGGAGAAAATTACCAAAAAAGTCATAATCTATTGCAATTGTGTCAATTCAGTCACAAGCATTTTTTTTTCCCAATTGAGTCCTAAACATTTTGCATTTGTGTTAATTCACTCCATTCGGCCAATTTTGGCTAGTAGCGAGGCCTGCGCTGAAGTGGATAATTATTAATAATATTATATTTCTTTATTTCTTTTCATTTTTTTTTCTTTCTCTTTCTTTTTTCTTCCCTTTCTTCTTCCTTCAGCCTGTTGCCGAGGTTAGGCGAGGTCGACCTCGTCGGCCTCTAGCGAAGCTCACCTCCACCGGCCACTGGCCAGAGCTTACACTTTGAAGATAATTACACGTTTGTTCTATTAGGAGAAAAGAATGCAGACGATTAAAACAAAAAGATAAATAGTTTTACCACACTAATATCGATTATGGGCCTGTTTGGTTCAGCATTCGACCAATGGACTTTGGGAAAATGTAAATACCTTTGAGCTAAAGGGGTTTGGTGAAATACAAATACTGTTTGATAAACTGTAATTGAAAAGTGCATTTGGATGCAACTTTGGGGAAAATGCTGTTTGGTAAACTTTTAATATTTGATGTCCCAATTTGAAAATTTTAACTTTAATTTGTTTAAAATTAGGAAAAAAAAACAATCGTCGGAGGGTGGCGGCGGCCGGCGGGAGGCGGCGGTGGCCGGCGACCGGCGGGAGGCGGCAGCGGCGGCCGGCGGGAGGCGGCAGCGGCGGCCGCGGCCAGCGGAGGAAGGAGGAAGGAGGAGAAAAAAGAAAAAAAGAAAAAAAAAATTGTAGTTGCATTTTCGAAATGCAACTTCCCAAAGTACCTCCGAAGGTACTTTGGGCTAAAGGCCTTTGGAGAGCATTTGAGATGCAATTGCATCTCCCCAAAATGAGTAAAAAAAGTAGCCAAACAACATTTGCATTTGCCCAAGGGACTTTAGAGCCCCAAAGCTCATTTGAAATGCTGAACTAAACAGGGCATATGTTGAATTTATGAAAGTAAATAGAGTGACGTTTGTACCTAAAATTTATTGTGTATTTCACCAATTGCGTGGTAAGAATTAATGGCGCGGTGGAAGAGTTCAAATTATCTGATATCAGCTATGAAAAGTTAACATGGAGAAGGAAGCAACTCTTTCATCTCTTGGTTGCAGTTAGAGTAGTAGGGAGATCAATCGAGACGATCTTCATTGGTAAATGGCCCAATACAAAGGTCTTGGCCCAAACCTTGATGCTCGGACTAAAGTTTGCTGAGGGCCCAATGTTCATGCATAGCTGGAAGGGAAATCTTTTTCCCACGAATAGTTGGTTATATAGCCACTTCTGTTTATGTAAATAATTTTCCTTGGAAACAATTTTTTTCAAAAAATAAAAAATAAATCGACAACATACTAGACGCGTATCCCTTCATCTCGCCAACAAAGATGAGAAGTATGTCTCATTGATGTGTTTTTGCAAAAATATCCTAAATTTTTTCAAGATCACAAGAAAGACTAAATAAGAAATTTTCACTTACCTGTACTTTTTTCCCTCTTTGCTATGGACTTATAGAGATAAAAACACTTTGGGTGTGACAAACTTAGTGTTTAAACACTATGTGCTCAATCCAACCAACAAAAATATAATCCAAATGGGTTGACAAGAAATTTGCCGAAATCGAACGTCCGTAAGAGACGTGGCGGTTTTGCAGTGTGTATTTCCACGGTAAAATAGAAGAGAACCTCGGTTACCACATATAATCATGCGATGTAAATTGTGCATGTTGTAGATTGATTTACGAGGTTTCAATGTGTTGTAATGATTGACAAAAAAAAAATTGTGTTGGAACGAAACACAAAAATTATCGTGAAAATGTATGGTCGTGTCACACGATATTGTAAGTAAGAGAATTCCTAGAAGGGTCTGGATATATGTGATCTATATGGACGTGATGTCATCGATGGCTCGCCTCGTGACTCGGCTGTGGACAGCGATTCAAAGCTTTTGCTCATAATGAGCGAACTCTTTAAATGCACTGAAGACCCCCCAGGAACAGAAACACTGCACGCTTCCTTTCACCACAAACCATCTCTTTCTCTTCTCCTTTCTTCCTCGTCTCCATCCGCTCGCTTCACTTTCTTCTCATTTTTTTCCTCTGCGTCATTGAATGGCCAACGACGCGGCTCTGAGATCGTCTCTGGTCTGGTTGGCGGTGGCGATGGTGGTGGTCGGGCTGTGGACGCACTCCTTCAAGAAGGTGGTGGCAACGCACGGGGCGGGCATGCTGGGGATAGCCGGCGTCCTCTTGCCAGACTGGGACTACTTCGACCACAACTTCTCCAAGTGGACCACCCCGGTCAGCGCCGAGGAGATAGCCGCCAGTTCTTCTCAACGATCTCGCTTCGCAAGGTCTGCTCCTCTCTCCATCTCTTCTTTTAGCGCATCTCTGGAAAATGGGAACTGAGCGAGCCTTAAGCGATCTAACTCCTTAAGTTTCCCGTTCTTGACAATGAATCCAACCGCCCCAGCCGGTAAGTCTTAATTTGTGCCCATTCGATCGAGAACAAACGAGCTTAAACGATGTCATCTTGGTATAGAATTCAGATTATATAGTGAACGAAAAAGAGTGGATATAATTGCATATGCTTACAATAGGGATTTGCATGGTCAATTTGACTTCTGATTGTTGGATCTTCCTTCCTATGCAGGTTTAGAATCTATCCTCTTCGTGTGGTTATGTACACATGTGTCTATGGATTTTGTCTGTACAAGTGGTGGGTGGTGGGTGTTCGTATCCAGTTGAATCAAATTTTTGGAATCAATAATATAACTCTGTCGATCGCGCGCCTCAGCCGTCCGTCTAAATCTCACCAAAATCCGGTGAGACCCGCTAAATTCAACCGAGCAAATGAAAACCGAGGCTTGTGCTCCCGATCTCGATAACAATGTCTCTTGGAACAGGAGCCAACAAAGAGGAGGAGGACTCGTTTCAGAAGCATTTCACCAGATTTCTCCTGTTATGAATGATGAATGATTCCTACTAGATCTTTTACACTTCATCACAGTTCTACTCTTAAACATGTTCAATTGATGTTTATTTCTCACCGGAATGTTTGCATTTTGTTGTTAGGATTAGTGGGAATTGAGTGATGAACTTTGGTATATACTCCATTGATGATCTATCATTATCAGATCATTCTTCTCTAGTTGGAATTAACATCGCATAATCATCATAATTTACGATATTCGATATCGACATCCCTCTTCAAACTCAAGCTAAGAATGATCGAAAGTGACTGGAAGGACGCCTCTTGATAAGAATGCCAACAAGCCGATCAACGGATGCAATATGGCGACTACATAAACTTACGTGTATGATATGTCCCGCACAAATTGACATTCATATACGAAACTGATTTTAGTTTCATACACCCTTTTAGAAGTTACAACCATCGATCAATTTTCAAACAATTACTCGATCACGTCCCAAGCACGCATCTTGTTCAAAGCCACAAGTACGTGTATACCTGACGATTTCTCATCAAGCGGATTCAAGTGATCGAAAGTAATCATCCACGAATCAGCAAGATAACCCTATAGTGGGAATAGCTACCGGTCCAAGTATATCATAATGAAGTTCAAGCATATTCTTTAATGGTTCAGTTCAGTTCGATTTTTCAAAAAAATTGAACTGAACTAAACCATTGACGCTCCTACTTAAACAGGTGCTAATTACGAAAGGCTAATAACAAAGTTAGGCTCTCGAGAGGAAAGACATATGAAATCCGGTTTAAAAAAAAAGTAAGACTTGCTCGTTTTCATAGTGATTGGATTTTTTTTTTATTCAGTCCACTACCAGTGAAAACGAACTTTTTACAAATTCATTATTGGATGGATATCATACGTACCGAAAAGTCAAAGATAATTGCGTAATCATAATCAGACGTCATAATAATATTGTAATTTAAGTGGTTGATCTCACATTCTCGGCGTTAAACTATTAAGACCCTGAGTTTCTTCTTCTTCTTTTATTGTTTTCTTTTTAAAGTATTGTTTAAGTGAAAAAAAAAGTATTAAATTTAAGGGTATACTAATTTGCAACAGTAAAATAAATAATACTATAGATTGCTGTTGGGTATTGAAGAAAACTAGTTTTTGCAAATGCTTGTTATGCTTTCGATGCTCACTTAGTATATCAATTTTGTAGATTAAGCTTATGTCTCCTTCAACGACAGATGTGCCACGTAATATGATCGACATTCACATCACCGATTTCTAGCCAAAATTGATAGGAAAGACTATATTGATAAATCGTCAAAAGGTTTGCAACTAAATTGGCAAAATTAAAAAATATATCGGCCCATTACAGATAGGTAATGGGCTTCGGCTTCCTTATTTGGTTGTGGGCTTGAAAAACCCCAAAACTGCTTATAAATAACATATTATATAGGCAACTCGAAATGGAGATGGAGGGAGAAGCACTCGAGCGCGCAGTTGAACCCCGGCCATGAATATTTTGCTGTAACCGGAGTCAAGGGTGCGATCAGGTGTTGAAGGACCAAATCGATGACGGATGTGAGATCAGAAGCCCTAGAGGCGCTGAAGGGTGAAAGAGGGGTGGAATCGGGCATCAGACAAGGCAATGATGAAGGTTCATCCAACCTTCGGCCCGTGACTGCGAGCAATGAAGATGCTTCGAGAGACACTTCAATCGCTGCCATGCCGTACCTGAGCTCGGGTGCGGGTTCATCAGCCTTTCTTCCATCGCCTGAGACGAATTTGCCTAAGCAGTCTCTTCCTGCTTTGACCAACATGCCACTCGCACTCAACGCGGAAGAGGGAGAACCCGATACAGAGGTTCCACAAGGTATGTGCATCTCCTAATAAACCCTTTTGCAGGATGCTTAATTTGTCTTCTAATCTTCACCTAATAATAGGGATATAGGCAGGAGGTTGCTCAGATTTCTACTGGTTATAGAGAAACAGAAAATTGTTAGGAACTAATAGGAAAAGAGGAGTTTAAGAGTCGGTCATTGATAATCACTAGATCCTTGAAAATGAACGGGCAAATATGGCAGTGTATACGCCGCTGCTGTCGTACTAAGCTTTAAATCACTGTCTTCCTGATTTGACTAACATGCCACGCCCAACTGAATGCAGGAGAGGGAGGACCCGATACAGAGGTTCCACAAGGTAAATGCATCTCCAAATTCCCCTTTTGTTAAAGCTATTGCGGGGCGCTTAATTTGTCTTCTAATCTTCATTTAATAATAGGGATATAGGCAGGAGGATGCTCAGATTTCTAATGGTTATAGAGAAACGGAAAATAGTTAGGAACTAATAGGAAAAGAGGAGTTTAATAGTCGGTCATTGATAATCACTAGATCCTTGAAAATGAACGGGCAAATCTTGGAAATGTATACGCCGCTGCTGTCATACTAAGCTTTAAATCACTGTCTTCCTGATTTGACTAACATGCCACGCCCAACTGAATGCAGGAGAGGGAGGACCCGATACAGAGGTTCCACAAGGTATGTGCATCTCCAAATTTCTCATTTGCTAAAGCCCTTGCAGGACGCTTAATTTTTCTTCTAATCTTCACCTAATAATAGGGATATATGCTGGAGGATGCTCAGATTACTAATAGTCATAGAAAAACACGAAATAAATAGGAACTAATAGGAAGAGAGGAGCTGAAGAGTCGTTCATTTATAATTAATAGATCTTTGAAGATTGGCAGAACAATGCTCCCAAGTGTGACATTCAAATCTTGAAAAGCACTCTATCCCCTCAGATCACCTACATAAAGAGCATTCGTTTTTAAAACAGAAGCACTATATAGTTTTCAATCTGAAGAGCAAAGCTTGAAAACTGTTTCGTGTGTTTTCAAAATAAGAAAGTTTCCAAGGTCTTCCTTGTGGTACCGAGTCAATTGAAACTTATCCGTTTACTCTTTCGTGGGATACAGGGGAAATGCCTAGAGCGACGGATCCATTTTTGGAGCTTGTTGAAGAGAAGCCTAATGACAAGCGGAAGCGTAACGTCTGCGCAAACGAGTATGTGGGAGACGCGAAGCGGATCAAGGCGCACTTTGCTGGAGTGAGATCAGAAGCCCCAGAGGCGCTGAAGGGTGAAAGAGTGGTGGCATCGAGCAACAGACAAGGCAATGATGAAGGTTCATCAAACCTTAAAGAAACTTCAATTGCTGCCATGCCGTACCTGAGCTCTGTGGGAGGTTCATCAGCCTTTCTTCCATTGCCTGAGACTAATTTACCCAATCAGTCTCTTCCTGCTCTAACCAACTTGCCACGACTGAATGCCGAAGAGGGAGAACCCAATACAGAGCTTCCACATGGTATGCGTGCACTCTAAATTTGCCATAAGTTGAAGCTCGTGCATGACGCTTAATTTGTCTTCTAATCTTCACCTAAGAATTGGGATATAGGCAGGATGCTCAGATTTCTAATAGTTATGGTGAAACAGAAAATAGTCAAGAATTAATAATAAAAGAGAAGTTTTAAGAGTCGGTCATTGTTAATCACCTGATCTTTGAAAAATGAACAGACAAATGTTTGGAAGTGTAAATGCAATAGCCAAATGATGATGAGCAATATATGTTGAACAACATTTAATATTTCATCTGTGTTTACCTAACGGATTACCAAAAGTATTTACGAATTACTTATATGTGATTAAACTATTTATCAAAGATAATTCCTTTGACTTTAAATTTTAAATCAGTTTTCTCCAATTGGAGAGGTCGCCAATATTTCACTATCGTGACTTGAATGCCTACATATCATATTAATTGTCTTAGGGATGTTGTCTATGATATTTTTGTTCGAAAAAGTGAGTACAAAGGTACAAATTATTTATTTCTGTGAGTGTAACATATCTATAAGATATATCTAAGAAGGTACCTAATAGTCAATTTTCACTAATACTTGATTTTAGGTGCGAGAACGCTTGCTGCACCGGCTGAGAGTCAACCAGGTACCCATAGGCTTGCCGACACGACTATGACATCTCTCGAAAGAAAGCTGGGAGTACTCATCAGCAGTCGCCTGGCAGACATGAACAAGCTAAAGTCGAAGTGGAGGAGGAGAGAAGAAGCATATTGGCGTGTAGTTGCACCGGCTGAGAGTCAACCAGGCACCAGTAGGCTTGCCGACACGACTTTGCCACCACTCAAAAGAAAGCTGAGAGCACTCATCATCAGTCGCCGGGCGGACATGAACAAGCTAAAGACGAAGTGGAGGAGGATAGAAGAAGAATATTGGGGTGTAGTGCGGGCAATCGAAGAAGGAATATCTTTTCCACCAGAGAAAGTAGCAGAGGTGGAAGAGTTGAGCAAACAAATTGAAGAGACTTTTCTAGTTCTAGGAAGATTTTGGCAAGAGACGACGGCACTTGTTAGACACAGCAAAACATCTCCCTCGGTGACAATAGAATTAGTAGGCAAAGAAACTCGACGGAAGGTGAATGGGATTTTTTCCTATTTAATGCAGGACAACGTTTCCATAATTGGTGTTTATGGTATGGGTGGAGTGGGCAAGACGGCCATTTTGAGGTATGTCTATAATAGACTCCATGAGGATCTTGCCTTGGATGTATTCTGGGTTGCTGTACCTCAGGATTTTAGTGTGTATGCGCTACAAGAAGAGATTGCCAGTGCGGTCGGACTAAATCTCTCAAATGAGAAGGACGTGAAGAGAAGGGCGGGCCTATTGTATGGACATCTGAATGTGAAGAATGGATCCATCCTAATTTTAGATGGCCTTTGGATGCATTTTGAAGTTAAGGATGTGGGAATTCCGGTTGAAACGGGCAACCTAAAGTTGGTAGTGACAACTCGATCACTAGATGTGTGCAGTATGATGCCCTGTCAAAAGCAAATCAAGGTAGAACTTCTCGATATGGAAGATTCTTGGAGGTTGTTTTTAAAGACGCTTTGCTTTGCAGGAGAACTTCCCAAGGAAGTTGAACAAATTGCAAGGTCGCTTCTTGATAGGTGTTATGGTCTGCCACTTGGGATCATTGAGATTGCAACTCGCATGAGAGGAGCAGAGAAGTGCATGAGTGGAGAGGAATGCTGGGAGAATTAGAAGACTCCTGGATGGAGCTTGACGTGTTCAAGAGTCTGCAACTGAGTTACTTGAACTTGGGTGACGATCAGGTGCGACAGTGTTTCCTGCATTTAGTACTTTGTTTTGGACAAGAAAAAGTCGTTTTTGCAGCTTCGAGAGAGGATTTGATAGAGTCTTTCATAGATGAGGGTTTATTAGGTGGAAGTGCCACCAGGCAAGGACTGCACGATCGGGGTAACACCATATTGGATAAAATAACAAAGGCCTCCCTGTTGGATCCAGAAAATAAAGCATCCGTATCTACACCCGTTGACAAGGGACATGGCATTGGATATAGTGACGAGGACAACTCACATGATTAAGGCCTATATGGGGTTGAAAGAAATACCGGAGGAAGTATTCTGGTCCGATTGTCTAGAGTCTTTTTACAAGGCAACAAAATAGAAGAAATCCCATACGGCATATCACCAAATTGCCCTAAACTGACGACGCTGTATTTGAATGACAATGTCATGTTGGGAGTCATCCATGAATCTTTCTTCAGACATCTAAAGGGGCTGACGGTTCTAGATCTCAGCGAGACCGGAATCACGGAATTACCGGACTCCATCTCTCTGTTGGAGAGCTTGGAAGCACTGTTACTGAGAAGGTGTGCGGCATTACGTTTTATTCCTTATGTAGGAAAGTTGGGATCCCTAAGAAAGTTGGACCTCCAAGGGTGTGGAAGTCTTGAAGAAGCGCCAGAGGGGATGGAGATGTTGTTAAACCTGAGGTACCTCGACCTAGATGGCACAGAGATCGAGACATTATCAGAGGGAGTGTTGGGGAAGCTTGTGAACTTGCAATATCTCGCGATTAAAATGCTGAGGGCAGGAGAAGAGGTAAAATTAACAGAGGTGGAGGCACTTTACTGTTCTGTTTCCAATGTGGAAACGTTCAATGCATGCGTGGGGTCTCTTGAGCGAAATAGTTGCCGACGCTACAGGCTCGCGGTGGGTTCACCGGACAAGAACAGCCTTTAAAGTATGGATGAGACTGAGAGGTGTATAATCATCGATAGTTGCGACCATATCGCCGCGAGTGTAGACGGAACAAGTGGTGATGGCTGTGCTCTGCTTCTGAAAAGTGTGCAATCTTTGGAATTGTCCAGGTGTCATAAAATGAAGAGATTGATGGAATCGGAGGGGCTGACCGCTCTCCTTCCAAATCTGGAGGAGATTATTATCTATAGTTGTGAGAAATTAGAGGAGATAATACGTGGGCCATTGCCAAGCAGAGCCACTTGTCACCTTACATATATTGAGATAGATGGATGCAACAACATGAAGAGGGTGCTGCTGACTCAAGACGTGTTGCTCCACCTCCCTTTCCTCCAAGAGATATCAGTCAAAGACTGCAAGAGCATAGAGGTGATAATAGGCACTGTTGCCAAAATGACGCACTGCTCCTTCCCAAAGTTAACGAAGCTGGGTCTATGGAATCTTCCGGAACTGGAGAGCATATGTGATGGGACCACGAGTTGCGATTCCCTCTAGTGGATTTCTATAGGCAATTGTCCGAAACTGAAGAGGATTCCTCTGCTGCTGCCCCTGCTTGACAATGGGCTCCCTTCTCCTCCCCCCTCTCTTCGAGAGATTCAGATAAATCGGCAGACGTGGGAGTCGCTGGAGTGGGATCATCCCCTTGCCCGTTCTTCGCTTGAACACTTAGTCAAGTTTATTGGTAAGTCACCCACAAAGTTTGCTGCTTCTTTTATCCTTTCCATCTCCCTTGGTCCCTATGTTTAATAGCAAGTGTTATAACACATAACTGCTTAGAAACTAGCAATTCGGCCTGTGCTACACTGATAAATCAATTCTATTACAGCTTGAAAGCTAGCATAATGGTCATGTTATTATTAAACCTTAGTTTCTGCGGCAATGTTCAAAAATTAGAGAAAAGATAAATACTCCCTAAACTTTGAATGAATAACAATGGCAATAGTCCCCTCTCTCTCTCTCTCTCTCTCTCTTCCCCGGCCAAGGCACTCTTTGTACATTTAAAAGATGTTCCTTACACCGATTTTACAAAAAAAGCCATTCTGAGTATACAAAAATTTTGCATATGCTGGTATCAAATCACTGTATTATGAGTAATCAGTTTTTGTGGTCACAATATGATCACGACATAGATATAACAAATGATTAATGGCTGCAGAATTCTCATACAAAAAAGTTGAAATTGATCGCGACACCCTTGTTGGAAAGATGCTAAAGCCTAGTAAAAGTCAAATTTGATTAGGAAGTTCTACTTTATTGGTTGGGATGGTTAAGAGAGCATGTTAAATGCTTTTTTCCTATTCTTTTTGTTGCCTTTTCTGTTTTACCTCATCCAGTACTTCTAATTCCAAGTCCTTTTTTATTTTTAAATTGATCATTATTCTTCATGAATACTTCTCATGGACTTCGTATTTCCAATTCATATATGCACATGTTGCATTTCTTTCTGTTTAATTTGATTAAAAGTTCGGTTGGCCGGAGAAGAAGCACAAATATTGGACAGACATAAGATGGGCGTAGGTGTCAACAAGCGAATTGGCCACAGTTCAAGTTTTTCTAAGCTCTCTCAAAATGCACCACAATATGTATGTGGATATTTCATGAATAGTCATGTGGTACACAACTGCTTTCTGGTCTTTTGGGCCCACTTTGCAAGTGACTAACAAACATTAATATTTCTGCCCCCAGACTGATGAAGCTGTAGAGGATCCCATTGAGGATGAATCGTCTTCCGACGGCAGTGGGCATCAAACTTATAGCCATGGCTACATCTTCCTGCTTGATTGGTGTTTAAAGTACCTCTGAACCTTGTGATGACATATGCGTGATCTTTGCTTTCTTTTCCAAATCTATAATGACTGTCTTGTTTCTGGGTTTCTCGGTTCGAATTAATCCACTTATTTCTACCCCGTTAATCATTTCTCTTTCTATTTCTCTCACCCCCACTTGAATGAATCGTGTAAAGAATTGATCTGGATATGAATTATAGATGATCTACTTAGAGTTAGTATAATCCACAGTGCAAGATGCTAGCTTTAATGACATCCGCAATGTTGACCGTCTTAGATATCATCTTAGTAGCCAACTTGTAATTAATGTTCTTGAGAAGCTTGTCGTGCTGAAACCCATTCTTGTCCTCTGGTACAAAGGTCAGAGTCAATACTCATTCCAAGAAATTTCATCCTCTAAGTTATTTTAAAGTACTTTCACCTGCGATTTTACGAATTGAATGAAAAACAAAAATCATGGCGATTTGATGGCATTCATTTTATTTACTAGAACCGACGTGCAAGATACAATTTTTCTTTAGAATAATGAAGCTCAAAATCCAACTACGAAGAATTCCGGAAAAAATCGGAAAATTTATACAGAGAACAAGAGCAATTGGGAATTGAGTTTCTGATGATACTCATGTCTCCTCTTCTGATCTTTCCAGTATGAAGACATTGCCTTTATCATCCCTTCCTATCCTGATCGTGTCATCAACATATCTGCGGCGCTTCAGTCAAGGAACCTAAGCCTCCTTGCGCTCAAAGTTTACTATATCAAGCAAATATATACCACAAAAAGAGCACATCTCTCTGATTAAAAGTAAAAAATAAAAGGGCACATCTCAAAAGGATACGTTATCTCAAGCCACCCCTCAGGATCGAAAATGCCTAGCAGGAGATCGTAGTTTTGTCGAAACATATTCATCAACTGTTGTTAATTCAAATAAAGGAAGCATCAACGACATCAGATTTCAACTGTAGAATATAGGGCAATATAACTAGTCACGCGCGACACGTTTTTTTTATAGAATTTTATCTTGCTTATATTTAAACGCATTTGAAAGTGTAACAAAGTTTTTCCCAACAACATTTACCATGAGAATCGCACGAGTACAATAGTACACATATGCTTCATTTTATACTAACATCAGTAGTTTGTCACGAACAACTGGCAAATCCAAAAGACTACATAATCCAAACAAAATACAAAATACAAAGTCTGGGAAAAAGGGTCGGGTCAACTAGCACCTCTGCCCACCTGGCGGCGGCGGCGAGTAGGGGTGGCCACGGGTCGATTTGGGCCCGGAACCGACCCGGGTCAAACCCGTAATCGGCCCATTGACCGGGACCGTCGGTTACGGTTCCTGTTTTTCTTGAACCAGCCCGGAATCACAGGCCTGGAACCGGCGGTTCCGGGCCGGTTCTGAACCGCCCAGGAACCGGCAGTTCTGGGCCGGTTCCGAATAGGTTTTATAGCCGTTGCAACAGTCAAAATTTTGGCCGTTGCCCTTCCTTCCCCTTATTTTTTTAATTAATTAAATAAATATATCCTGACTATTATAAATATCCATTTTCATCTTTCATTTTTTTTCACAATTTCTTTCAAATTCTCTCAATTTCTCTCAATTTCTCTCAAACTCTCTCTCAATCTGCTCAATTCTATGACTCTGTCAATTTTCTGAATCCGCTTTCCGCTTAATTCTCTCCAAAAATGGCAAGTGGAAGCAGAAGTAGTGGCAAAGGAAAGAGTCTGATGGGGGAATCTGATTATCTTCAACCTCATGATCCTCGTGATTTTGTATATTGGGGAGACGATGTTGATGATATCAACATTATTCCCAACGTCGAGCACGTCCAAACTCAAGAAAGTCTGCATCCTCCTCCTACCAGTATAGAAGAAATGTCAACAACAAAGGAGGTGGAACGGGAGGGTACATCCGACATATGGGAACACTTCACGAAGGAACATTTAGGCGGAAACAAGTATCGGGTAAAATGTAAATATAGTGGGGCAACATACAAATTTACAGGTGGATGCGGCTATGGAGCATTTAAACGGCATCAGATGTCGAAACATCCAACGCAAGCGGGGATCGACACCAGCCAACAACAAATTTTCGGATACGCCAATTCTAACACTCCTTTATTTCGTCACAATGAAAATTTTTATAAAGAAGAATTAGCTAGATTTGCTGCCGTTGAACGTTTATCGTTTAATTTTGGTGAAAAAATTGGTTTTAATCATTTTGTACAAACTGCATGTACTCCACAAGCAAAACCTGTTTCGAGAAATATGCTTAAACACTAACTTTTTGATATTTATAAAAGAGAAAATGAAGATTTCAATTTTTTTTAATAAATTTCAATGGCCGTGTGCAGATAGGTAGCGACATTTGGCGTGATACTTGGCAAACTCATTCTTATATGGGTATTACATGTCATTGGATAGGCGATGATTGGAACATTCAAAAAAGAGTTATTGCATTTCGAGGTTTTGATGATAGGCATACGACAATTAATATTTATAAAATATTATAGCAATGCGAACGAAATGGCTGCATTATTATATCGAAATTCCTCTTATTTATTTGGTTGCTTGTGTTTTCGATCCACGTATCAAATTAGATGATTTAGGTGATGATTTGAATACGTATTATGATTGTTTACATTTGATTCAAATGGTAGATATTAGAGCTATGCAAATAGCAGTTAAAAACACAATAGTAGAATTGTATAATGAATTTTCTAATAGATATAATCTAGGTGATAGTGGATCTTTCCAATCTAGTGACATACAAAGCGGGGACCTAGGTACAATTAGTAGAGGGTACAAAATGCTGATGAATAAACAAAAAAGACAAAAAGGAGCAACATGAAATATTTTCGAAATAGAGACCTATTTAACTACTTTTTTGAGTTTGGTGAATCCGAAGGCGGCACATATTTCGAAATTCTAGAGTGGTGGAAGAGGCATTCAACCCAATTTCCAATTCTCGCTCTCATCGTAAGACATGTTTTAGCAACCCCTTATTCAACAGTTACAGTTGAACAATCATTTAGCGCTGGAGGCAATATTTTGGACAATCGACGTTCAAAATTAGCTCCGGATTCGGTGGAGGCTCAAGCTTGTGTCAATGATTGGGCAAATGCTCAACATCGACAACAAGAGATGAATCGCAGTAATGAAGCCGAATTCTTCAATGATGGAGATACCACCGCCACGGGTACCTGTACTGGAACCGGCGAAATGGGTAGCGATGATTGACGACGAGGTAAGTATAGGGTTATCAAAGGTAAAAGAACTACATGGGCTTTGATTCTTCTATTCCCAAGAAAATATGTAGACGTTTAATGATAATTCATTAAGTTCAAGCCCATTTTCCCTCCTTTTTTTTCCCCTCCCAAATTTGATAACAATTTACAATTTGATTACAATTTGTATTTGATAATTTATTATTTCATAATTTCATAATTTATTATTATTTTTATTTCATAATTCATTATTAAAAAATTTAAATTGAAAACCGAAACCGGAACTGGCCGGTTCCATTTCTATTTTGAACCGGAACCGAGCCTTGAACCGGCCCGGAAACGAAACCACCCCTAAAGGTTCCGGTTCCGGTTCACTGATGGCCACGAACCTGAACCGGCTGGTTCCGTACCGTGGCCACCACTAGCGGCGAGGGTGGTTTTGCTTCTACGTTTTGTTTTCTTTTTTAGTTTTTTAGTGTTTAGTTTTTTAATTTAAGCTTGTTTCTAAGATTAATTTAAATAAATATTATAATAAAAATCAAATTTTGATCAAAACGACGTTGTTTTAGCCACGTAGCAGAGAGAAAATATTAAAACAAGCCACGTCAGCATTTTTCATTGGCCAAATTCGACGGAGTTAAGGGAAGGACTCGATTGCCTCAATTTGATAAGTTTTAGGACTCGATTGCACTTTTTGCTAGTTTTAAGACTCAATTGCATTTTTGTAATAAGTTTTAGGACTTCTAATGAACATATACTGTTTCTTAAAAACCAATTTACCCTCTCTCTTTTCGATTGCTTGTATGAACCTAACCTAACAGTACCGAACAGAGTTTGTGGGGGTGTCCGCCAACATGAACACAAAAACCACTCAATGACGTGGAGCATGCCAATGCAAAAAGCCCTGGGAATTAGTGCCCTCTTCCAAATATTTGATTTCTTAGATGAACAAACAAGTCTAGATGGGGACCGTTCATGGAAATCAAAATTACTATTCATATAAGTAAGGTTCAGCCCATTGTCATTACGGTTTTCATCAAGATAACATCGAGTACGGTTTTCATCAAGATAACATCGAGTATACAGAAGCGAAACCGGCTCTTAAATTGATATATCAAATGATGTGACGGGTCGAGACATTTAAATAAATGGGGCATGTTCAACATCTTATCGGTACTTGTCATGTTATTAAGCATACCGATATAGTATATTAGTCGTAGTATAGTTATCACGCCAAAGGCAAGTTTGTTCTCAAATTGTAACACCTCCATGAACATCTAAAAGCACATCATATCTTATACAGATCAAAAGTTGGTGGACACACCAAAGGACCAACACACCGCTGGCGTTCTAAAAAGTCTAGACATTAAACCATCAGCTTCTGCAGCATATAAACTGGAGCATCGCCTTTGTAGTTTCGCGCAACGTCAACTTAGATCGACTAGTTAGGATCATAGCTGATGATCCATCGCCGGCTAGGCTTTGTACTTTGAACGTGCGAGTCTTTGTGAAGTATCGACTTCGAATTTTGCAGCCTGTCTTCTTTTTCTATATGATCTATGCAGCTTTGTTTTTATCATGCAACTTTTCGTGAGTTGCGCTTTCATCTTGAACTTATTTAGTAGTGCTGATCCTGTAAACTTGCATCATTCATTGTTTCAATCTCCTCACGTCTCTGACTTCCAGTTTGTTTTTTGTCTTCTAGTCAAAGTTACAGGCCTCTACAAAACTGTAAAAGGTTCTACAAGATTCCAAAGGGACTGTGGTGGAATCGGATGTACGGGGTAGAATGCAACCCCTAAGAGAGCAGCTGACGGAAACAATGAATCACCTCCACACGGTCTTCGAAAATCACGTCTTTGTCGCTCTTTGCCGAGGTTACTGGGACCGGATGGGACAGGTTGATTACACTCTAATCAATCGATACAGATTGTTGCCGTTTCCTGATGACTGAAATAATAAAATTTGTTTCATCGATGATGCAGGTTGTTCTAAGTTTCTTGGAGAACAGGTCGTGGCATAGAGGTTCACGAATCGCTGTATCTGTAAGTAGAAGAATATTAAGAATTTTAATCTGGCAGTGTTTAGTATAGTAGAGAGCATGCATAGAGCATCAGTGGCAAAATATTTAGGACATCTTTCTCAGTTTAACTGCTTGTTCCCAAGAGTCAGCTTGGTACTTCTTCTTCTTCTTCTTTTAATATTTCAATCAGTGGAAGTAGATATAAATGTATTTAGGATGAAATGAATCCCAATTTCATGGAAAAGGAATACTTTGAAAGCATGTGCTTAGCTCGACATCAACTTAGGACATTTCATCTGCTTGCTTTTCTATTTTCCCCTTTTCCTTCCAGATGGTGATAACTTTTGCATTATCTGCGGAGATCATGGATGATACTTTTGCCTCGCAAATGCAACAGCTTCTTGGGAACACTCTGCAAGACAAAGACCTTGAACCTCTAAGATCGATCATGGAAGTGCGGTCGATACTGCCAAGGATGCTCCCAATCACAAGGACAACGCATTGTCCTATTAGGCTTTTGTATATACACTCAAGATGAAGGTCAAGTAAGCCGGAGTTTAGGAGCCTGAGATATGAAGCCATGGTAAGTCATAGGGCAGGATGCGGGCAGAGAACTCCTGCAATCTTTCTGTCTGCCGGAATGCACGTGGCATGGATAGTATTATAATTTTTTGATCGACTCTTGCAGCAATTTTGAAGAGGGAGCTAGCAACTCCGCTGCTCCAAGCATAGAGTATTGTCAGTAGAGTTAATACCATATGGGTCTTGTTACCACATTGATCTTCAAAGGGACAGAAAGCTAATGCTCATAAATAGAGTTTTCCTGTAATGTGCACATGTTAATGCAATAGTTTTTTCTTCCTTCGTTTTATTCCAACTTTACACGAATTGTTAGCATTTTAATCAACAGGATAACTCCTCTACTGCCCCAATTAACTTGGGAGATTAGACCACGGTGACATGAAAATACGATATTGCCTTGATAAAACAGAGCATTCCGAGAGTAGAGATAAAAGAACTTAAGAGCTGGTTACCGAGTTCCTGTGATAAAATCTGATACTATATAACGTTTGACCCAATTGAGGATGCATAGTTGAATTGGAAGGTTGGCAAGTTGATATTGGATGCTTTTTGTGAGGAAAAATTGTCAAAAAAGTCCTAAACCTATTGCACTTTTGCCGATTCAGTCCTAAATCTTTTAATTTTGCCGATTGAGTCCTAAACCTTTTGTATTTGTGCCGATTCAATTCTAAATATTTTTTTGTGCCGATTTAGTCCTAAACCTTTTATATTTATGTCAATTTAGTCCATCCGGCCAACTTTAATCGGTCAAAGCTGATGTGGACTTTGCCGGCGCTGACAGGGCATTTTTAAATAATATTTTAAATTCTTTATTTGTTTTTTCTTTTCTTTTTATCCTTTTACTGTTCATCTTCTTCAACCTTCCTCCTTCTTCTTCCTCCACCAGACTGGAAGCGATGGCCAGCGAGGACCTCACGGGCCACCGGCGCCACCATTGCTGGGCGAGCTCGGACTCCCCTGACACGATATCATCAGCGCGCTCAAGAAGCTCCCGACTCCAAACACGCTAGTGTACAGCGCGAATCCCATGGTCCTCATCCTAACAAGGACTTCTTTGTAAAAAAACTCCTGCATCCCGACCACAGTGAAAACTTCGGATATGCCCAGCAGAATGTACTGCGGGAGCAACCGGAAGATGCTCAATTCAACATCTCCGGCTCTCATCTCGAGTCTCTTTTTCTCGACGAGCGTGGCGATCACCATGGCTGTGATCGAGAAGAACATCCCGACCCCCATCGTCTGCATCACGTTGATCCCTTTCTCGTCGCGCGTTAATAGCCGTGCGATCGGGATCAGCATCTTGTCGTACAGGGGCATCAGGAGGATTATGGACAGCGTGATGGCGCTCTGGAAGGTCGCCGGGGGATGTCGAAGTGGGTTCCGATGTTCCGCTTCATGGCCAACGCTTGCTTCGTGAAGAAGGTCGACGGTTGTAGGAAGATCACGGCGAACATCAGGAGCATCGTCCAGATGGGAAGCATCGCCAGATCTGGGCGAGGCCGAGCTCGCCCAGCGACGGCACCGCCGGCCTTGCCCAGCAACGGCGGCTCCGATGGCCGGCGAGGTTCTCGCGGGCCAACGCTTCCAGTCTGGTGGAGGAAGAAGGAGGAGGAAGGTTGAAGAAAATGAACAGTAAAAGGAAAAAAAGAAAAAATAAATAAAGAATTCAAATAATTATTAAAATATTTTAAAAAATTATCCCGTCAGCGCCGGTGGAGTCCACGTCAGCTCCAACTGATCAAAGTTGGCCGGATGGACTGAATTAGCACATATGCAAAAGGTTTATGACTGAATCGGCAATAATGCAAAAGATTTAGGACTAAATCGGCAATAATGCAAAAGATTTAGGACTAAATTCTCTAACTGCCTAGAGAGAGTTTAGAGAGAGAGAGAGAGAGAGAGAGAGGCGATCGAGCCTTGGGAAGACGCCATTACATTACGAAGCTCAGCCAAGAGCTTCCGCGACCTCCTCATCACCAACGGGGCATTTTCGAAGCTCCTAGTCGGTCCTAAAAGCTTTGTGATGACCTGACGAGCATCCCAAACTATGCCGTTCGGATTTTCATCGTGAAATCAAGTAATCACCATTGACACTTCCAAGCTCGACCTCTAATGGCGAATTTCGATTTAGAGCATATTTCTTCGTGATTCTTGGTTTAATCGAGTCTTAGCCAACCTCTAAACACAACCACACCTTTTTTTTTAAATCGAGACCGAGTAAAACCACATGGCCAAAGCTCGCCAGCTCTCGGTCTGGTCGAGACCTCGCGAGCTCATTCCCGACGTCCCCGAACCCCGCAGGACCTCAGATAAGTCGTCTCGACACCTCCTTATTATTGACACCTGATTTTTAATACGTATTTTTCTTTAGAAAAATCATTAAAAATACAATAAGAATTTATAAAATTGCAAAATCAACTTTGAAAGCCTTGGCCAAACCTAAGGAACCAATTTTGAACAAAAAGTATTTTTGTCAATTTTTCTGACTTTTTAGAATTTCTTTCAGTTAGAAAATAACCAAAAAATAAGAAAAATAGCATTTGTGACCATAAAAATATGAAAAATAGTCATTAGTCTTGTTTTAATTTAAATTTCATTTTGGTCACTTTAGATTCAAAAATTCGATCGGGAAGCCTGATTTTCATAATTTTGCAGTTAGGTCCCTAGTTGAGCAAAAATCACAAATTGAGTCCTTTCGCGACTTCTTTTCACTTTGTGCTAGTTATGACATTTGATCATAACACCTTAAATTGCATCTCTGTCCAATTGCTTTCTCAATTTGAACAAATTCGAGAATTAGACCCAATTGCATTTTCAGTTTAATCCCTGGTTTAGAATTGGGATCAATTGGTCATTTGTGGGCACCTTCATTCGAAACTAAACCCTTACCCATAGGTTTTCTGACATTTTAAAATCATTAGTGGGATCGTTTTGTTTCAAATTAGTCATTAGGAACCTCGATTGATGAATTTCTATTCGGGTCAAACTTTTGGATTTGGGCATCTTGTATTAAATTGGGCCGATTAGGCTCAAGCTTACCTTTTTTAGATGATGTTCATGTCCTATAATCGATTTGTGGCTTCAATTTGGTGAAAATAGGTCGAATCGGCGCCCAATTTGGGCTGAAAATGCTGAACCTGGTCAATTGGGTCGGGTTGACCCGACCCAATCAACCCGTTGACCAAGCCAAGTCTGGAAATGTATAGAACTAGTTCCTACTTCATTCTAGAGGTGGCCATGGGCTGGTTTGGACCCGAAACCGGCCCAGGTCAAACCCATAACCAGCCTGTTGACCAGGCCCACCGATTCCAAACTAGAACTGGCCTGTTCCATAAGGGCCGATTACGAGTCCAGCAAAAGTTAAACAGACCCGGAATCGCCGGTTTTGGGCCGGTTCGGAACCGACAAACTAGTCGTTCCAAAAAAAAAAGGAGGGAAAAAGCCTTTTCTTGTCACTCACCCCCTCACATCACCACCCACCTCTCACATCACCCTCCCTCTCTTACCTTTTTTTTTTCTCTCTCTCTCCCCCTTCTCTCTCCTCTTTCACGTTTCCCTTCCCTTGAACATTGACAGCTTCTTCTTCTCCCTCCCTCACCCGTGCGAGCACCACCAGCCATCACCCTCACCCACCGCTGCTCGCCGCCCCAGCCAGCCACCTCCATCCGTTGTCCACCCCGTCACTGTCGAGCAGCCGCGCCACCGCTATCCTCGTCGAACCCGCGAGCAAACCGAGGTCGGCTCGGCCCTCACACCCGAGCCCCTCCACCTCTCCCTCTCGGTTCCCCGACGCCACCAGCCACCACCACTCCTCACCGTCGCTCCGCCCACCAGCCCACCGCCCTCAACTTGAGCCGCCAAGTTCCATGCTGCTCGTTGTCCAGCCACAGAACCCGAGCCCCCGAACCACAACGTCGTCACCCCATGCCGCGAGACCCACCCGCGAGCCAAATCGACACTTGAGAGCCCGGAAACGGAATCGAGCCCGGAACTGCCGGTTCAAAATGGGAACCGGAACTGCTCCTTAAGGGCCCGATTCCAGTTCCCCCTTGGCCACGAATCGGACCGCCGATTGATGAGTTAGATCGAACAATCTGAGGTATTCTAGATTAAATATAGGTTTGTTGGCGATCGATACACTTTGTTGATGAAGGATTCACGTTTTTAAATGTCGCGCATTTAGTGTTCGACAAAACGCCACAAAAAGATCCAATTTCGAACCTTAGTCGATCGTCTCTGTTCATGTCGCTTGTCCACTTTCTTACTTGGAATCACACTTTGGATGACTACTGAGCTTCCTCTCGTTCCTTTTTGCGTGTTTTTTTTTTTTTTGCATAAAAAAATCACCGACAGAATCTTGTTCGATTTCGTCGGAATCACGAATCTGTGGCCTTTGAACGGACGGCGCCTCGCCGTCGAAATAGGTCAGGTAAGTTTCCTGAACAACTATTTGTGCTGATTGTGCTTGAAAGTTGAAGTTCGAACGGTAAAAACCCGAGAATTTGAGTTTGCCGGAATCTGGAAAATTGCATACTGTTGCCGGCGATTAAGGTGTTCATGTGGTGTCATCTTGGTTAAATTTAGGCATACTGATAGTGATGGCCACTGTTCCGAATCGGCCCAGAACCGGCCCGGAACTGACGATTTCGGTTCGGAACCATAGGTGAACCGGAACCGAAACCTTAAGGGACGATTCTGGTTCCGGTTTTGAATCGGCGGTTCCGGGCCAGTTTCGGAACAAAATCGGTTCCGATTCAAAATCGGTTCCGGATACGCTCGGGGATGTGGTTAGACACGCGAGTCGGATGACTTTTTTACTAAAAATTTTAACTTAAACTACACTTTTACTTAGCCGAATAGCCAAGAAATGAACTTAGCCAAATGGCTAAGAAGTGAGCCTTCATATCTCATCCATAACATTTTATAGAGCCACCCCACTTGTTACCCTCACTAGACATCCAATATGGGACTCCTTTCATCAACTTGTGAGGAGTCAAGTCTCATATGTGGCTTCTTAAAGAGACTTTTTGTTTGTCTCTTTCCCTCACCACCCAATGTGGGATGCTTGCAAAAAGTCTCTTTAAGAAGCCACATATGAGACTTAACTTCTCACAAGTTGAAAAAAGGAGTCCCATATTGGATGCCTAGTAAGGATAACAAGTGGGGTGGCTCTATAAAATGTTATGGATGTGATATGAAAGCTCACTTCTTGGTCATTTGGTTAACTTCACTTCTTGGCTATTCGGCTAAGTAAGAGTGTAGTTTAAGTTAAAAATTTTAGTAAAAAAGTCCTCCGACTCGCGTGTCTAAGCAAGTCCCCAAGCATTGACTGCATGTCGGATATAGGACATGTGTCAGACGCGTGTATTTCTCTCTTGTTTTTATTAAAAAAATTAATCTTTTTTTTAAATTAATCTTTTTTTTCAAGATTTGAGAGGCCCGTAATCGGCCCTTATGGCACAGGCCGGTTACAAGTTTGACCAGTGCCCATTCCGGGCCCAAACCGGCCTCTATGGCACGGGCCGATTACGAGTTTGACCCGGGCCGATTTCAGGTCGATTCCGAGCCCAAATCGGCCCGTAGACACCATACATACAGACGTTATTTAGTTCGTTTTGGTGAGATTAGATGAAAAAATAGAAAATTTTAGGCTCGATTTGAGTATTTTCTAGCAAAGTTGCCGGAATAGTGACTCCGACGAGTCATCAATAAAAAATATAAAAAATCCAAAAAAATGAATTAAGTTAGAATATGAAAAATGGGCTCTGACCCACCTTCTCTCGATAGTAGATGGAGAATAGAAGAAGTATAGTGTGGAATGAAGTCGATCATTTACCAAATGAAACTTGGGAATGCCGTTTTGTCTTAGCCAATTCAAGAAAGTGAAAGCAAGCTTGGGAAGAATCAAATGTCACTTGAAAGGAGAGGCAAGGAGAGGAATCAGCGTTTGTGAACTGATCCTCGCTGAAATCAGAGCACAATATCAACAAAGATGGCCAATGGTTCAACAGTCTCCTCTACATGCTATTCCAGTGGCTCTACCACCTCCGCTCCTCCACATGCTGTTCCAGTGGCTCTACCTCCTCCACAGGCTCCTTCACATGCTGTTCTAGTGGCTTTACCTCCTCCTCCAGTGGCTCTACCACCTCCACTTGGAGCAGAGGAACAGGATCTTGAAGAATGGATCGCACCACTAGACTTTGATTTTGTCCCGAAAGATTTTGTAGAAAAATTTAATATTGCGCCGAAGCATGATTTTTATATTGGTGTAGTTTGTGTTTCAAATGTGTGCAAGGGTATGTGTGTATTTTTATAGATGATGGACAAGGGACGGATACTTTGAGGAATATAGGTAAGGTTTTTGGGATAAAGGATATTATCACTATTTTATGGAAATTGAAGTACAAATATAGTTGATGGAGAAGTTGGTGGAGGAGTACAAGGATTTGGAGTTTATTCTCAACTCCCCACACAGCCACATGAATGAGCATTGAACCTATTTATAGAGGATCCCACTGCCGTAGTAAATTACATTAGATACATCTAGACTTTTCTACAAATGTATATTCTACAAATATCTTGTCCATGCTAGATATTTCTAGATTTCACTAGCAAGTGTCCATCCTAGAAGTCTCTAGAAATTGGATCACATTTCCGACACTCCCCCTTGATCCAATTTCGTGATATTCTTAGCATGCTTTTTATCGTTTCGAACTTGGCTGGAAAATCTTCTTGTAGTTCATCTCCCATGCCTTTTTGATGATCTACGCTTCAAGAATTCTTGCACCCTACCGTATTTGATTTGCTGAAACACTTGCATCTTTCTTCGATTCTGCATGCATTTTTTTTAACGATGTCCCATATTTCTTGGGCCATCAAAATGCTCCTAGTTTTAGTTGTTCCGATCCAATGTAGAGATGCGAAACCTTTATTAGGCACGCCTATAGTTGGGTGTTTTCGTTCATGCGGCGGCGTTGGCGTTTGTTTTAGTTTTGGCTTTGGCTTTGGCTTAGGCTCTAGCACCGGCTTTGGCTTGGGCTTTTGCTCTAGCTCCGGCTTCAGCTTCGGCTCCGGCTTTGTACGCCCTGGCTCAAGCGCAGGCTCTAGCTTTGAGTTTAGTTGAGGATGGTGAGGACAAATGCCCAAAACTATTCAAACTTGCTTGGTTCTGATACCATGAAGAAAATTTAAAATTGCGCCGAAGCATGGTTTTTATATTGTGTAGTTTGTGTTTCATATGCGTGCAAGGGTATATGTGTATTTTTATATAGGATGGACAAGGGTCGGATACTATGAGGAATATAGGCAAGGTTTATGGGACAAAGGATAGTTTCACTAGTTCATGGAAAGGGTAGTACAAATATAGTTGATGGAGGAGATGGTCAAGGAGTACAATGATTTGGAATTTATTCTGAACTCCCCACACACCCACATGAATGAGCATTGAGCCTATTTATAGAGGACCCCACGACCGTAGTAAATTACATTAGATACATCTAGACTTTTCTACAAATGTCTATTCTACAAATATCTTGTCAATGCTAGATATTTCTAGATTTCACTAGAAAGTGCCCATCCTAGAAGTCTCTAGAAATTGGATCACAATTTTCAATAGATATGAACCTGAAATTTTTAGACCAACCTGGTATTCAAGCTAGAATGGAGAACCAGCAACACTTACCTTCTCTACCTCCTCCACTCGGAGCAGACGAAGATGATCTTAAAGATTGGATTGCACTACTAGAGTTTACTTTTGACCCAGATTATGTACTTCTTAATTATTTGTAGGTTTCATTTTCGTGAATGATTTTACAGATATAAACCTAGATTTTTTAGATAGCTTGATATTTAATACAGTACTGAACAATAAATGACATAAGGTTCAAATTAGGCACTTCCTCAGACCAAACAAGATGTGATTGGCATTTTTTTATTAAAAGACAACTGGTAAGTGCACTAATACATTGAATCGTCACTAAGATACTGAAGATTAGATTTAAAGCAATGAACCAATAGTGAAGGATGTCGACCAAATAAAGATAAAAAATGACCAAAGGGATCAGATTAAGCACTGTAGAAAATCTAAAATAGCGTCGAAGCATGGTTTTTATATTGGAGTAGTTTATGTTTCAAATGTGTGCAAGGGTATGTGTGTATTTTTAGAGACGATGGACAAGGGTCGGATACTTTGAGGAATATAGGCAAGGTTTTTGGGACAAAGGATAGTTTCACTAGTTTATGGAAAATGGTAGTACAAATATAGTTGATTGAGGAGTTGGTGGAGGAGTACAAGGATTTGGAGTTTATTCTCAACTCCTCATACACCCACATAAATGAGCATTGAGCATATTTATAGAGGACCCCACTGCCAAAATAAATTACACTAGATACATCTAGACTTTTCTATAAATGTCTATTCCACAATATCGTGTCCATGCTAGATATTTCTAGATTTCACTAGCAAGTGCCCATCCTAGAAGTCTCTAGAAATTGGATCACAATTTCCAACACTCCCCCTTGATCCAATTTCGTGATATTCTTAGCATGCTTTGTATCGTTTCGAACATGGCTGGAAAATCTTCTTACAGTTCATCTCCCAAGCCTTTTTGATGATCTTTGCTTCAAGAACCCTTGCATCCTTCCGTAGTTGATTTGCTGAAACACTTGCATCTTTCTTCGACTCTACATGCTTCTTTTTATAACTATGTCCCATATCTCTTGGGCCAAGAAAATGCTCCTAGTTGTAGGTGTTCCCATCGAATGTAGAGATGGGAAACCTTCATGAGGCACGCTTATAGTTGGGTGTTTTCGTTCAGGCGGCGACGTTGGCCTTTGTTTTTAGTTTTGGCTCTGGCTCTGGCTCGAGCTTTGGCTTAGGCTCTAGCTCCGGCTCTGTAGGCTCTGGCAGTGGCTTTGATTTTAGTCTAGGATGGTGAGGACAAATGCCCAAAACAATCCAAACTTGCCTGGCTCTGATACCATGCATAAAATTTAAAATTGCGCCGAAGCATGATTTTTATATTGGTGTAGTTTGTGTTTCAAATGCGTGCAAGGATATGTGTGTATTTTTAGAGAGGATGGATAAGGGTCGGATACTTTGTGGAATATATGCAAGGTTTATGGGATAAAGGATAGTTTCACTAGTTTTTGGAAATGGTAGTACAAATATAGTTGATGGAGGAGTTGGTGGAGGAGTACAAGTATTTGGAGTTTATTCTCAACTCCCCACACACCCACATGAATGAGCATTGAGCCTATTTAAAGAGGACCCCACTGCAGTAGTAAATTACACTAGATACATCTAGAATTTTCAACAAATGTCTATTCCACAAATATCGTGTCCATGCTAGATATTTCTAGATTTCACTAGAAAGTGCCCATCCTAGAAGTCTCTAGAAATTGGATCACAATTTCCAACAGATATGAACCTGAAATTTTTAGACCAACTTGGTATTCAAGCTGGAATGGAGAACCAGCAACACCTACTTGCTCTACCTCCTCCACTCGGAGCAGGCGAAGATGATCTTGAGGATTGGATCGCACCACTAGACTTTAATTTTGACCCAGATGATATGTACTTCTTAATTATTTGTAGTTGTCATTATCGTGAATGATTTTACCGATATGAACCTGGACTTTTTAGACTGCCTGATATTTAATATAGTACTGAACGGTAAATGACATAAGGTTCAGATTAGACACTTCCTCAGACCAAATAAGATGTGATTGACATTTCTTATTAAAAGACAACTGGTAAGCGTACCAATATATTGAATCATCACTAAGATAATGAAGAGTAGATTTAAAGTAGTGAACCAATGGTGAAGGATGTCAACCAAATAAAGACAAAAAATGATCAATGGATCAGATTAAGCACCATAAAAATTTAAAATTGCGCCGAAGCTTGGTTTTTATATTGGTGTAGTTTGTGTTTCAAATGCGTGCAAGGGTATGTGTGTATTCTATAGAGGATGGACAACGGTCGGATACTTTGAGGAATATATGCAAGGTTTATGGAATAAATGATAGTTTCACGAGTTTATGAAAATGGTAGTACAAATATAGTTGATGGAGGAGTTGGTGGAGGAGTACAAGGATTTAGAGTTTATCCTCAACTCCCCACACACCCAAATGAATGACCATTGAGCCCATTTTTAGAGGACCCTACTGCCGTAGTAAATTACGCTAGATACTTCTAGACTTTTCTACAAATGTCTATTCCGCTACTATCTCTTCCAAGCTAGATATTTCTAGATTTCACTAGAAAGTGTCCATCCTCGAAGTTTCTAGAAATTGAATCATAATTTCCAACAGGTATGAACCTGGAATTTTAGACCAACTTGGTATTCAAGCTGGAATGGAGAACCAGCAACACCTACCTTCTCTACCTCCTCCACTCGGAGTAGACGAAACTGATCTTGAAGATTGGATCACACTACTAGACTTTAATTTTGACCCAGCTAGTATGTACTTCTTAATTATTTGTAGTTGTCATTTCGTGAATGATTTTACCGATATAAACCTAGATTTTTTAGACTACATGATATTTAATACAGTACTGAAAAATAAATGACATAAGGTTAAAATTTGGCACTTCCTCAGACAAACAAGATGTGATTGACATTTCTTATTAATAGACAACTAGTAAGTGCACCAATACATTGAATCGTCACTAAAATACTGAAGAGTAGATTTAAAGCAGTGAACCAATAGTGAAGGATGTCAACCAAATAAAGACAAAAAAATGACCAATGGATCAGATTAAGCACTGTAGAAAATTTAAAATTGGGCCGAAGCATGGTTTTTATATTGGTGTATTTTGTGTTTCTAATGTGTGCAAGGGTATGTGCGTATTTTCATAGAGGATGGACAAGGGTCGGATAGTTTGAGGAATATAGGCAAGGTTTATGGGACAAAGGATGGTTTCATTAGGTTGTGGAAATGGAAGTACAAATATAGTTGATGAAGGAGTTGGTGGAGGAGTACAAGGATTTGGAATTTATTCTCAACTCCGCACACACCCACATGAATGAGCTTTGAGCCTATTTATAGAGGACCTCACTGCCATAGTAAATTACACTAGATACATTTAGACTTTTCTACAAAAGTCTATTCCACAAATATCTTGTCCATGCTAGATATTTTTAGATTTCACTAGCAAGTGCTCATCCTAGAAGTCTCTAGAAATTGGATCACAATTTCCAACACTCCCCCTTGATCCAATTTCGTGATATTCTTAGCATGCTTTGTATCGTTTCGAACTTGGCTAGAAAATCTTCTTGTAGTTCATCTCCCATGCCCTTTTGACGATCTTCGCTTCAGGAACCATTGCATCCTTCCGTAGTTGATTTGCTGAAACACTTGCATCTTTCTTTGACTCTGCATGTATTTTTTTTTAATGATGTCCCATATGTCTTGGGCCATCAAAATGCTCCTAGTTATAGGTGTTCTCATCGAATGTAGAAATGGGAAACCTTTGTGAGGCACGCTTATAGTTGGGTGTTTTCCTTCATGCGGCGACATTGGCCTTTTTTTTTTACTTTTGGCTCCGGCTCTGGCTTGTGCTTTGGCTTAGGCTGTAGCTCCGGCTCTAGCTTTGGCTTTTTTCCTGGCTTCGGCTCCGGCTCCGGGTCTGTAGGCTCTGGCTCGGGCTCAGGCTCAGGCTTTGATTTTAGTTGAGGATGGTGAGGACAAATGCCCAAAACAATCCAAACTTGCCTGGCTCTGATACCAAGTAGAAAATTTAAAATTGCGCTGAAGCATGGTTTTTATATTGGTGTAGTTTGTGTTTCAAATGCGTGCAAGGGTATGTGTGTATTTTTATAGAGGATGGACAAGGGTCGAATACTTTGAGAAATATAGGCAAGGTTTAGGGGACAAAGGATAGTTTCACTAGTTTATGGAAATAGTAGTACAAATATAGTTGATGACGGATTTGATGGAGGAGTACAAGGATTTGGAGTTTATTCTCAACTCCCTACACACCCACATGAATGAGTATTGAGCATATTTATAGAAGATCCCACTTTCGTAGTAAATTACACTAGATACATCTAGACTTTTCTACAAATGTCTATTCCACAAATATCTTGCCCATGTGATATATTTCTAGATCTCACTAGAAAGTACCCATCCTAGAAGTCTCTAGAAATTTGATCACAATTTCCAATAGATATGAACCTTGAATTTTTAGACCAACCTGGTAATCAAGCTGGAATGGAGAACCAGCAACACCTACCTGCTCTTCCTCCTCCACTCGGAGCAGACGAAGATGTTCTTGAAGATTGGATCGCAACACTAGACTTTAATTTTGACCCAGATGGTATGTACTTCTGAATTATTTGTAGTTGTCATTTCGTGAATGATTTTACTGATATGAACCTGGACTTTTTAGACTTCTTGATATTTAATACAGTACTAAACAAAACAATAAATGACATAAGGTTCAAATTAGGCACTTCCTCAAGCCAGACAAGATGTGATTGACATTTCTTATTAATAGACAACTGGTAAGTGCACCAATACATTGAATCGTCACTAAGATAATGAAGAGTAGATTTAAAGTAGTGAACCAATAGTGAAGGATGTCAACCAAATAAAGACAAAAAAATGACCAATGGATCAGATTAAGCACCGTAGAAAAGTTAAAATTGTGCCGAAGCATGGTTTTTATATTGGTGTAGTTTGTTTTTCAAATGCATGCAAGGGTATGTGTGTATTTCTATAGAGGATGGACAAGGGTCGGATAGTTTGAGGAATATATGCAAGGTTTATGGGATAAAGGATAGTTTCACGAGTTTATGGAAATAGAAGTACAAATGTAGTTGATGGAGGAGTTGGTGGACGAGTACAAGGATTTGGAGTTTATTCTCAACTCCCCACACACCCCAATGAATGAGCATTGAGCCTATTAATAGAGGACCCCACTGCGGTAGTAAATTACACTAGATACATCTAGACTTTCTACAAATGTCTATTCCACAAATATCATGTCCAAGCTAGATATTTCTAGATTTCACTAGAAAGTGTCCATCCTAGAAGTCTCTAGAAATTTGATCACAATTTCCAAATGGTATAAACCTGGAATTTTTATACCAACCTGGTATTCAAGCTAGAATGGAGAACCAGCAACACCTACCTTCTCTACCTCCTCCACTCGGAGCAGACGAAGATGGTCTTGAAGATTGGATCGCACTACTAGAATTTAATTTTGACCCAGCTAGTATGTACTTCTGAATTATTTGTTGTTGTCATTTTCATGAATGATTTTACCGATATGAACCTGGAATTTTTAGACTGCCTGGTATTTTATACAATACTGAACAATAAATGACATAAGATTCAAATTAGGCACTTCCTCAGACCAAACAAGATGTGATGGACATTTCTTATTAAAAACAACTGGTAAGTGCACCAATACATTGAATCGTCACTAAATACTGAAGAGTAGATTTAAAGCAGTGAACCAATAGTGAAGGATGTCAACCAAATAAAGACAAAAAATACCAATGGATCAGATTAAGCACTGTAGAAAATTTAAAATTGTGCCGAAGCATGGTTTTTATATTGGTGTATTTTGTGTTTCAAATGTATGCAAGGTTATGTGCGTATTTTCATAGAGGATGGACAAGGGTTGGATGCTTTGAGGAATATAGGCAAGGTTTATGGGACAAAGGATAGTTTCACTAGTTTATGAAAATGAAAGTACAAATATAGTTGATGGAGGAGTTGGTGGAGGAGTACGAGGATTTATAGTTTATTCTCAACTCCCCACACACCCACATGAATGAGCTTTGAGCCTATTTATAGAGGACCCCACTGCCGTAGTAAATTACAATAAATACATCTAGACTTTTCTACAAAAGTCTATTCTACAAATATCTTGTCCATGCTAGATATTTCTAGATTTCACTAGCAAGTGCCCATCCTAGAAGTCTCTAGAAATTGGATAACAATTTCCAACACTCCCCCTTGATCCAATTTCGTGATATTCTTTGCATGCTTTGTATCTTTTGGAACTTGGCAAGAAAATCTTCTTGTAGTTCATCTCCCATGCCTTTTTGATGATCTTCGCTTCAAGAACCCTTGCATCCTTCCGAAGTTGATTTGCTGAAATATTTGCATCTTTCTTCGACTCTGCATGTATTTTTTTTTAACGATGTCCCATATGTTATGGGCAATGAAAATGCTCCAAGTTGTAGTTGTTCCCATCGAATGTAGAGATGGGAAACCTTTGTCGGGCACACTTATAGTTGGGTGTTTTCGTTCATGCGGCAACGTTGGCCTTTGTTTTAGTTTTGGCTATGGCTATGGCTTGGGCTTTGGCTTAGGCTCTAGCTCCGGCTCTTGCTTTGGATTTTGCTCTGGCTCTGGCTCCGGCTCCGGCTCCGGCTCCGGCTCTAGCTTTGATATTAGTTGAGAATGGTGAGGAAAAATGCCCAAAACCATCCAAACTTCCCTGGCTCTAATACCATGTAGAAAATTCAAAATTGCGCCGAAGCATGGTTTTTATATTGATGTACTTTGTGTTTCAAATGCGTGCAAGGGTATGTGTGTATTTTTATAGAGGATGGATAAGGGTCAGATACTTTGTGGAATATATGCAAGGTTTATGGGATAAAGGATAGTTTCAGTAGTTTTTGGAAATGGTAGTACAAATATAGTTTATGGAGGAGTTGGTGGAGGAATACAAGGATTTGGAGTTTATTCTCAACTCTCAACACACCCACATGAATGACCATTGAGCCTATTTATAGAAGGCCCCATTGCAGTAGTAAATTACACTAGATACATCTAGACTTTTCTATAAATGTCTATTCCACAAATATCTTGTTCATGCTAGATATTTCTAGATTTCACTAGAAAGTGCCCATCCTAGAAGTCTCTAGAAATTGGATCACAATTTCCAACAGATATGACCCTGGAATTTTTAGACCAACCTGGTATTCAAGCTGGAATGGAGAACCAGCAACACCTACGTGCTCTACCTCCTCCACTCGGAGAAGACGAAGATGATCTTGAAGATTGGATCGCACTGCTAGACTTTAATTTTGACCCAGATTGTAAGTACTTATTAATTATTTGTAGTTGTCTTTTTTGTGAATGCTTTTACCGATATGAACCTGGACTTTTTAGACTCCCTGATATTTATTACAGTACTGAACAATAAATAACATAAGGTTCAGCTAAGGCACTTCCTCAGACCAAACAAGATGTGATTGACATTTCTTATTAAAAGACAACTGGTAAGTGCACCAATACATTGAATCCTCACTAAGATACTGAAGAGTAGATTTAAAGCAGTGAACCAATGGTGAAGGATGTCAACCAAATAAAGGCAAAAAATGACCAATGGATCAGATTAAGCACGGTAGAAAATTTAAAATTGTGCCGAAGCATGATTTTTATATTGGTGTAGTTTGTGTTTCAAATGAGTGCAAGGGTATGTGTGTATTTTTAAAGAGGATGGACAAGGGTCAGATACTTTGAGAAATATAGGCAAGGTTTATGGGACAAAGGATAGTTTCACTAGTTTATGAAAATTGTAGTATAAATATAGTTGATGGCGGATTTGGTGGAGGAGTACAAGGATTTAGAGTTTATTCTCAACTCCCCACACACGCACATGAATGAGTATTGAGCCTATTTATAGAAGATCCCACTTCCGTAGTAAATTACACTAGATAAGTCTAGACTTTTCTACAAATGTCAATTCCACAAATATCTTGCCCATGCTATATATTTCTAGATTTCACTAGAAAGTGCCCATCCTATAAGTCTCTAGAAATTTGATCACAATTTCCAATAGTTATAAACCTTGAATTTTTAGACCAACATGGTATTCAAGCTGGAATGGAGAACTAGCAACACCTACCTACTCTACCTCCTCCACTCGGAGCAGACGAAGATGATCTTGAAGATTGGATCGCACCACCAGACTTTAATTTTGACTTAGATGGTATGTACTTCTGAATTATTTGTAGTTGTCATTTCGTGAATGATTTTACTGATATGAACCTGGACTTTTTAGACTTCCTGATATTTAATACAGTACTAAACAATAAATGCCATAAGGTTCAAATTAGGCACTTCCTCAAGCCAAACAAGATGTGATTGACATTTCTTATTAAAAGACAACTGGCAAGTGCACCAATACATTGAATCGTCACTAAGATACTGAAGAGTAGATTTAAAGCTGTGAACCAATAGTGAAGGATGTCAACAAAATAAAGACAAAAAAATGACCAATGGATCAGATTAAGCACGGTAGAAAATTTAAAATTGCGCCGAAGCATGGTTTTTATATTGGTGTAGTTTGTGTTTCAAATGCGTGCAAGGGTATGTGTGTATTTTTCTAGAGGATGGACAAGGGTTGGATACTTTGAGGAAAATAGGCAAGGTTTATGGGACAAAGGATAGTTTCACGGGTTTATGAAAATGATAGTACAAATATAGTTGATGGAGGAGTTGGTGGATGAGTACAAGGATTTGGAGTTTATTCTCAACTCCGCAAACACCCATAAGAATGAGCATTGAGCCTATTTATAGAGGACCCCACTGCGGTAGTAAATTACACTAGATACATCTAGACTTTTCTACAAATGTCTATTCCACAAATATTTTGTCCATGCTAGATATTTCTAGATTTCACTAGAAAGTGCACATCCTAGAAGTCTCTAGAAATTGGATCATAATTTCCAACAGATATGAACCTGGAATTTTTAGACCAACCTAGTATGCAAGCTGGAATGGAGAACCAGCAACACATACCTTCTCTACCTCCTCCACTCGGAGCAGACGAAGATGATCTTAAAGATTGGATCGTACTACTAGACTTTAATTTTGACCCAGATAGTATGTACTTCTTAATTATTTGTAGTTGTCATTTTCCTGAATGATTTTACCGATATGAACCTGGAATTTTTAGACTGCCTGATACTTAATACAATACTAAACTATAAACGACATAAGATTCAAATTAGGCACTTCCTCAAACCAAACAAGATGTGATTGACATTTCTTATTAAAAGACAACTGGTAAGTGCACTAATACATCAAATCGTCACTAAGATACTGAAGAGTAGATTTAAAGCTGTGAACCAATTGTGAAAGATGTCAACAAAATAAAGTCAAAAAATGACCAATGGAACAGATTCAGCACTGTAGAAAATTTAAAATTGTGCCGAAGCATGGTTTTTATATTGATGTATTTTGTATTTCAAATGTGTGCAAGGGTATGTATGTATTTTTATAGAGGATGGACAAGGATTGGATACTTTGCGGAATATATGCAAGGTTTATGGGACAAAGGATAGTTTCACTAGTTTATGGAAATGGAAGTGCAAATATAGTTGATGGAGGAGTTGGTGGAAGAGTACAAGTATTTGGAGTTGACTCCCCACACACCCACATGAACGAGCATTGAGCCTATTTATAGAGGACCCCACTGCCGTAGTAAATTACACTCGATACATCTAGACTTTTCTACAAATGTCTATTCCACAAATATCTTGTCCATGTAAGATATTTCTAGATTTCACTAGCAAGTGCCCATCCTAGAAGTCTCTAAAAATTGGATCACAATTTCCAACA
Source organism: Lenwebbia sp. NSW1173648 (assembly GCA_029784005.1). Taxonomy (NCBI): domain Eukaryota; kingdom Viridiplantae; phylum Streptophyta; class Magnoliopsida; order Myrtales; family Myrtaceae; genus Lenwebbia; species Lenwebbia sp. NSW1173648. The sequence continues at coordinate 21,503,595 of JARCGZ010000009.1, read as the reverse complement.
CTCCCCCTTGATTCAATTTCGTGATATTCTTAGCATGCTTTGTATCGTTTTGAACTTGGCTGGAAAATCTTCTTGTAGTTCATCTCCCATACCTTTTTGACGATCTTCGCTTCAAGAACCCTTGCATCCTTCCGTAGTTGATTTTTTGAAATATTTGCATCGTTCTTCAACTCTGCATGTATTTTTTTTTTTAACGATGTCCCATATGTCTTGGGCCATGAAAATGCTCCAAGTTGTAGTTGTTCCCATCGAATGTAGAGATGGGAAACCTTTGTCCGGCACGCTTATAGTTGGGTGTTTTCGTTCATTCGGCGACGTTGGCCTTTGTTTTAGTTTTGGCTCTAGCTCTGGCTCGGGCTTTGGCTTAGGCTCTAGCTCCGGCTCCGGCTCTGGCTTTGATATTAGTTGAGAATGGTGAGGACAAATGCCCAAAACTATCCAAACTTGCCTAGCTCTGATACCATGTAGAAAATTTAAAATTGCGCAGAAGCATGGTTTTTATATTGGTGTAATTTATCTTTCAAATGCGTTTAAGGGTATGCGCGTATTTTTATAGAAGATGGAAAAGGGTCGGATACTTTGAGGAATATAGGCAAGGTTTATGGGACAAAGGATAGTTTCACTAGTTTATGAAAATGATAGTACAAATATAGTTGATGGAGTAGTACAAGGATTTGGAGTTTATTCTCAACTCCCCACACACCCACATGAATGAGCATTGAGCCTATTTATTGAGGACCCCACTACAGTAGTAAATTACACTAGATACATCTACACTTTTCTACAAATGTTTATTCCACATATATCTTATCTATGCTAGATATTTCTACATTTTCTAGAAAGTGCCCATCCTAGAAGTCTCTAGAAATTGGATCATAATTTCCAACCGATATGAACTTGGAATTTTTAGACCAACTTGGTATTCAAGCTGGAATGGAGAACCAGCAACACCTACCTGCTCTACCTCCTCCACTCGGAGCAGACGAGATGATCTTGAAGATTGGATCACACTACTAGACTTTAATTTTGACCCAAATGGTATGTACTTCTTAATTATTAGTAGTTGTCATTTTTGTGAATGATTTTACCGATCTAAACCTGGACTTTTTAGACTGCCTGATATTTAATAAAGTACTGAACAATAAATGACATAAGGTTCAGATTAGGCACTTCCTCAGACAATACAAGATGTGATTGACATTTCTTATTAAAAGTCAACTGGTAAGTGCACCAATACATTGAATCGTCACTAAGTTACTGAAGAGTAGATTTAAAGCGGTGAACCAATAGCGAAGGATGTCAATCAAATAAAGACAAAGAATGACCAATGGATCAGATTAAGCACTGTAGAAAATTTAAAATTGCGCCGAAGCATGGTTTTTATATTGGTGTAGTTTGTGTTTCAAATGAGTGCAATGGTGTGTGTGTATGTTTATAGACGATGGACAAGGGTCGGATACTTTGAGGAATATAGGCAAGGTTTATGGGACAAAGGAAAGTTTCACTAGTTTATGGAATTAGTAGTACAAATATAGTTGATGGTGGAGTTGGTGGAGGAGTACAAGGATTTGGAGTTTATTCTCAACTCCCCACACACCCACATTAATGACCATTGAGCCTATTTATAGAGGATCTCACTACCGTAGTAAATTACACTAGATACATTTAAACTTTTCTACAAATGTCTCTTCCACAAATATCTTGTCCATGCTAGATATTTCTAAATTTCACTAGAAAGTGCCCATCCTAGAAGTCTCTAGAAATTGGATCACAATTTCCAACAAATATAACCCTGAAATTTTTAGACCAACCTGGTATTCAAGCTGGAATGGAGAACCAGCGACATCTACCTGCTCTACCTCCTCCACTCGGAGAAGACGAAGATGATCTTGAAGATTGGATCGCACTGCTAGACTTTAATTTTGACCCAGATGGTATGTACTTCTTAATTATTTGTAGTTGTCATTTTCATGAATGATTTTACAGATATGAACCTGGACTTTTTAGACTGCCTGATATTTAATACAATACTGAACAATAAATGACATAAGGTTCAGATTAGGCACTTCCTCAGACCAAATAAGATGCGATTGACATTTCTTATTAAAAGACAACTGGTAAGTGCACCAATACATTGAATCATCACTAAGATACTGAAGAGTAGATTTAAAGCAATGAACCAATAGTGAAGGATGTCAACCAAATAAAGATAAAAAATGACCAATGGATTAGATTAAGCACTGTAGAAAATTTAAAATTGTGCCGAAGCATGGTTTTTATATTGGTGTAGTTTGTGTTTCAAATGTGTGCAAGGATATGTGTGTATTTTTATAGAGGATGGACAAGGGTCGGATACTTTGACGAATATAGGAAAGTTTTATGGAACAAAGGATAGTTTCACTAGTTTATGGAAATGGTAGTACAAATATAGTTGATGGAGGAGTTAGTGGAAGAGTACAAGAATTTGGAGTTTATTCTCAATTCTCCACACACCCACATGAATGAGCATTGAGCCTATTTATAGAGGACCCCACTGCGGTAGTAAATTACTCTAGATACATCTAGACTTTTCTACAAATGTCTATTCCACAAATATCTTGTTCATGCTAGATATTTCTAGATTTCACTAGCAAGTGCCCATCCTAGAAGTCTCTAGAAATTGAATCACAATTTCCAACAAGCATTTTCTTAGGCCAAATACGATGTGATTCGTCACTTCCTTAGACTGAACAATATGTGATTGGCATCTCTATCGCGACCTAAAAATTGGCTTTTCCAATTTTAGGTTAATGGATTACTAAATTAATTAATTGGATTAATTAAATTAGCAGGAACTCTCTCAAGTTCTATAAAATCGTGACTTATGGTTCAAGTGATTATTAGGCAAAAGATTTTAAATTTTCGGAGCCACCACTAATCGTTTTTTGGTAAGTCGATTAGAAACTTAGGTAAATTAGAGGGAGCACTAAGTTACTTCTGTGAACCAGAAATTTCAAGTTCGAGGCTTGGTTGCATTAATTTTTTAAACTAATGGCCTTTCGGTACCAATTTCTTGGAAAATGTTTAATCTGGCAATTTTTTTTTATGAATTCTGACTTATAGCTCAAAGGTGCATTTTTTGGGTTTTCTTTTTTTGATCTTTTCATTTTTATTTTTATGTAATTTTCGAAGTTTTAAAGAAATGAATTGGTTTGTGATTATCTTAAAAATTTCGGATTTTAATTTTGAAATAATCGCCAAAATTTTTAAGGAAATCTCTTAACCATAAGTCTACATCTTTTAAAGATTGAGATGGATTTGAAAATATTTTTATTCAAAAGATGCAATCCATTAGATAGGATTTCTAGAAAATCATATCTTTCAAAAATGATGAGATCTTGCTATATCTTTTTTTTTTCTGAGATTTTGTGGGATGAATTAAAGATGAGCCATGAGGATTTTTTGAAGATTTTTGAATTTTCTAGATTTTTTTTGTGATTTTTGATTTTTATGGATGAACTTAAATTCAAATTGCCAATTTTTTAGCTTAAAGGTGAATATCGCAATTGCTTCCAAATTAAGTTTCGATCTGAAGCCTGACAGGTCGACCCTAAAAATTCGAAATACCCATTATGAAAATAATTTTATCTATAAAGCCTAATAGATAGACTTATTTCCATGTGCGTGGTTGCGGATTAGGAAATTTTCCTAATCAATCACATTTTGAAAAGATTTTGATATCTTGCGGATTAGGACATTTTCACGATTTGCCATTTTTTACTGTATAGCTGCCACATTTAGTGCCCGTCCATACAAGTTCATCCTTTGAGTTCTGACTCTTGATTGGAATAGCAAGGATTTCCCCTGTGATCTTTTCATCAAACAAATTGTTTAGGAGCTGTTCATTCCATCGTTCCTCTTCAAAGTTCATCAACTCCGATACCTTTTGTGGATCATTTGTATTTGCTGGACCCCTAATTAGACCCCTCTTCAACCACTTATCTGTTCTTATGTTGACCCTTTCTCCATTTCCTATCGATCACATCACTGAGTTCACAGATACCTTTTTGTGAATCATTTGTGTTGCTTTCATGAAGTTGGTTGAAGTTCATCCATTCCGAGAGAAAGAACAAGGACCAAGTCCATAAACATGTGGGTGCTTGAGTTCACAGAAACCTTATCCTGTTCTCATTGGCATTGTGCGACGAATTTGATGCTGCGAATCTGCTACCTTTATCGCCATGTTATTTTCAGGATACAATTAGTCGTGGGCCTTCTCGATTCACAAGGTTGTGTCTGCTTCTTGTGTTAAGGTTGATGTCTTGTATTCTGTTATCCAAGAGATTATGAGGCGGTTCCGAAAGGCCCCCTGACGACTGGACAGCACGGGGGTCCCGCTGTCCGGGGGGGCCGCCCCGGCGGGGGTCGCGGGGGCAGCGCCCCCGAGCCGCAAGAGGCGTTTTATGTTCAGAGATAGCAGGATTTGTATAGGAAAGTTAAATATTTTAGGCTATGTGGGCAATTTTGTAATTTGTGCCATGTAGGGTTTCGCTATATGTATTTAGGGCGAAACAGGTCTCTAAAGAGAGAGAGAGGGTGAGAAGAGCGGCTGTACACTTTTCTACGTTATTAGTGAAACAGATCTGATCTCCCCGTGGACGTAGGCAGGCGGAACATCTCCCCTGCTGAACCACGTAAATTCTTGTGTTGTGCGAATTTCCATTACTTTCTTGCATCGTTGATAGGATCGAATTTAGATATTCGACATCTTGATCTTATCTTCTACATCTAAAGGTGGCTTTTTCTTTTTGGTGGATCCTCTGCCTCTATAGCAGGAAAATCGCCACCTTGTATCTTAGTATCTTATTTTTGGTCCCAGACTGAATTGGGATATCTATTTCTTTGTATTGTTGGAATTCTTGAGCTCAAGGCCTCCAATGCTAATCTTCATTTAAATGAGATATTATGGTTAAAGATGTTGAACTTCAGATTTCGCCATAAGTTGCTTAGGCTAAATCTGGAAAGTGGCTTGAAATTGGCTCCCTTATGCTCATATGTCTCCCAGGAGATGGTTTTTAGAAGGCATGCTGCCGTAATGGCCATGAGAGAAAGATTTTGTCACTTGACGCTAGCCGATATGAGAAAACTACTGCTGCATTTATTGCATGACATATCAAATTGCAGACCTTGCAACTCGTGCTTATGCAAGTGCGACATTTATGAACTAGAACTAGAACCAACATATTAAGTAGATTGAATGAAACTGAACAAAATATGGATGAAGTTTCTGTACAAACTTTTATTTGCCGGATTCATGCCTTTGCTGTGACAGGCCAGGTTGCCACTTGTAGGCTCAGATCTATCAGTGGTATTCTCACAGCAAGAGGAGCTATTTTTATTTAAGTTCTTTTGATCAATTTATTGCTCCTTTTTTACTCCTTTTTTACTCTCTCTCTCTCTCTCTCTCACAGAAGCCTTGCTGAGTTTTTTGTTGTTGTTGTTGATATAATGTCCTTTACCCTTTTCTTGTGGAGGATAATAGAAGATAGTTGATGTTTATTTGTTCTGTGGGAGCGCAAGAACCTTCTGTGCCAAGTAACTCATAGTCTAACGAGTAACAGTGTGGCCTTACCAGTTTTTGTTCTGAATGATTATCACTGTCAGATTGTTCTCTCCTTTTTCCGGGGGCATATTTACTGCCGAGTAACTCATAGTCTAAAGAATAACAGCCTAACAGGATTCCTTTTGATTCGGCTTTGCTAGGCATAACTAGTGCACACTCTTTCCAAGAGTAATTTCTTAGCCATGGTTTGACCTGTGTTCCTCTTTTAATCAGATAAAGAAACCGCGGCTTTCATTTATGTATGGCATTGTTGAACAGACCACTTGAGGTCATTGAATGCATACATTTTAGCATATCCGAATTTTCAGTCTGTGTTTGTCGATCAGGATGCTAGAAATGTGTGCAGTTCCCCCATATATTATTGTGAATTCTTGTGTTGCTGCGCTAGTTCTCAGTTCCAATGATATCAAACCAAGGTTCCTTTCTCTGGGTGTAGCGTCCAGTATCTGTACCGGTTGAAAGACCAGAATTTGATACGAGATTTGTTTGGCTCTTCAAGAATACTTCTGGTGTCATTACAGAGCAGCATGTTTCGAAGGAACTTCTGGTGAAGTGGATCTAGTATGTGTATCCTGACAAATGATTGCCTGGATCATTGAGGGTATTCATTCTGTTTTATTCAAGATTAAGCTATTCTTTCTTCACTTGGTTGGTAGATATGTCTGCTTGATCCCTGACCAGGCAAAATTTGGAAAAGGAACCCAGATTGCCTTTCAAATTATGTGATAATTAAGTTCATCTCATGCACTTGCTTTTCCACTTCTCTTTCTCCATGATGGCTCAACTTGCCTTAGTTGCTGATATGAAACCAATTCCCGCTTCTGATATAATTGACGCAGAAATAATATGACCATCTCTTCTTTTCCTGGAAAAGAATTTACTGAGATCGGGGAATACGATCAACAACTCTGTTTGGTGAATTAGGATCATTCGCCCAAGCTATGCGGTGTGAATGATTTGACCAAACCTTTCGGAAGACCCGGTCATGTGTACCTGTTGCAGTATCACATGTATGAAATTTGTGAGGTTTGCCGACATGTTATTTTCTGTTGCATCCATATATCCTGTGATGTCTGAATATTTGATGGTGAACTGGTGATCTCCCACGCTTGGCGCTAAGACTAGGGGAACTTGATCTTTCCACTGAAGTCTAACTTTCTCTTGTGATTCAATCAGTGAACTGCAAACTTTCGCGATGTTTGTCTCTTCAGGCGAATTTGCTCTCATGTATTGAAGTCGCATATTATTATGGACCGGGGAAAATTATCCAAAAAGTCTTAAATCTGTACGGCTGCTAATTCAGTCCTAAATATTTTAATTGTGCCAATTTAGTCATAAACCTTTTGACAATTTGCAAATTTAGTCATAAACCTTTCAATTGTGTCAATTTAGTCCTAAATTTTTTGACGATTTGTCAATTTAGTCTTAAACCTTTTGACGATTTGTTAACGTAGTCTTTTTAGCTAATTACCCAAATAGTAGGATTTATGGCTAAATGGGCAAATCGTGAAAAAGGTTTAAGATTTAATTAACACAATTGAAAGATTTATGACTGAATTGGCAAATCGTGAAAACGTTTTTGACTAAATTGATATAATTAAAAGGTTTAGAATTGAATTAGTCGCCGTACAATAGATTTAAATTTTTTTCAGGCAATTATCTTTTATGGACTATGTCATCACGGCAACTTTTTCTGTTTTCTGCATGATTCACATGGGTCTGTTCAAACAATCCCCATCGCCTGTGGGTGTGCGTGCGAGTCCACATACCTGGTAACTCTTTGGCGGTTCGATGGCTTGACTCGCATTGAACGGTCCGGGTCATTGTACGATTAGTTTTGATAAACTCTTTGGCAGTTCAATGGATTACCTCTCTAACTATTAAATGCTTTTTAAAATTGTTTCAACTGGCCAGTTCAACAAAAAAAAAAAAAAGTTTAGTTTCGGAAAAGGATACAAGAACATTCCGGTCCGCGTTTCAAATGAGAAGTTCCGTTTGCAGCATAATTATACAACTTATGCTATGACCGTCGACTTGTAATACTCTAATTTTATGTGCATTTCTTTTGTAACCTTAGTAGATTAACCCTAACATGTAGGATTTCTCAATCTATGAATGAAATTTTTTGACAATTTTCCCGTTTTAGGAATTGGTTGCACTTTTTGAAAGTTGTAAAATTAAATCACACTTTCGTGATAAGTTTTAGGTATTCTGACGCACTTATCCCAAAATAAAATGAGCAGTGAATACCATCGGAGAGGGAGAGAGATAGGGCCAGTGCATGAAGAGACCGAAACTGTGGAACACACAACAATGCGGCACACAAGTCGCTGTCTATGAGCAAGACATTGAGAAGTGTTAGAACGACGCGAAGCCAATGAAGTTTATGTATTCCAAATCTACGAGCAGGACAATGAGAAGCGTCAGAACGTCGATTCCAAATCGGAGGAAAATTGGCAAGGTTGAATTGCGGGCGATGCACGCGAGAGGTAACGGGCAATTGATGGTTGCAGATTGAGGATGGTCATCAACGAGATGGTAACGGGAAAAGTAGGTGGAAATTTTATTTTTCAAGGAGATCATTGCTGGCCAATTGTGGAGAAAATTACCAAAAAAGTCATAATCTATTGCAATTGTGTCAATTTAGTCACAAGCATTCTTTTTCCCAATTGAGTCCTAAACATTTTGCATTTGTGTTAATTCACTCCATTCGGCCAATTTTGGCTAGTAGCGTGGCCTGCGTTGACGTGGATAATTATTAATAATATTATATTTCTTTATTTCTTTTTATTTTTTTTCTTTCTCTTTCTTTTTTCTTCCCTTTCTTCTTCCTCCAGCCTGTTGCCGAGGTTAGGCAAGGTCGACCTCGTCGGCCTCTAGCGAAGCTCACCTCCACCGGCCACTGGCCAGAGCTTACACTTTGAAGATAATTACACGTTTGTTCTGTTAGGAGAAAAGAATGCAGACGATTAAAACAAAAAGATAAATAGTTTTACCACACTAATATCGATTATGGGCCTGTTTGGTTCAGCATTTGGCCAATGGACTTTGGGAAAATGTAAATACCTTTGAGCTAAAGGGGTTTGGTGAAATACAAATACTGTTTGGTAAACTGTAATTGAAAAGTGCATTTGGATGCAACTTTGGGGAAAATATTGTTTGGTAAACTTTTAATATTTGGTGTCCCAATTTAAAAATTTTAACTTTAATTTGTTTAAAATTAGGAAAAAAAAAAACAATCGTCGGCAGGTGGCGGCGGCCGGCGGGAGGCGGCGTTGGCGGGCGGCGGCGGCCGACGACCGGCGGGAGGCGGCGGTGGCCAGCGGAGGAAGGAGGAAGGAGGAGAAAAAAGAAAAAAGAAAATAAAAAATTGTAGTTGCATTTCCGAAATGCAACTTCCCAAAGTACCTCCGAAAGTACTTTGGGCTAAAGGACTTTGGAGAGCATTTGAGATACAATTGCATCTCCCCAAAGTGAGTAAAAAAAGTAGCCAAACAATATTTGCATTTGCCCAAGGGACTTTAGAGCCCCAAAGCTCATTTGAAATGCTGAACTAAACAGGGCCTATGTTGAATTTATGAAAGTAAAGAGAGTGACGTTTGTACCTAAAATTTATTGTGTATTTCACTAATTGCGTGGTACGAATTAATGGCGCGGTGGAAGAGTTCAAATTATCTGATATCAGCTATGAAAAGTTAACATGGAGAAGGAAGCAACTCTTTCATCTCTTGATTGCAGTTAGAGTAGTAGGGAGATCAATCGAGCAAATTTAGGTTGGCTTATTCATGTGTCCGAATGGCCTTTGGGTTGGGTAATGTATGTTGCAAAATTCTTGTAACTAGATCTGTATGGTTATGTTAGTCCGGGTCGGGTTACCAATCGAGACGATCTTCACTGGTAATGGCCCAATACAAAGGTCTTGGCCCAAACCTTGATGTTCGGACTAAAGTTTGCTGAGGGCCCAATGTTCATGCATAGCTGGAAGGGAAATCTTTTTCCCACAAATAGTTGGTTATATAGCTATTTCTGTTTATGTAAATAATTTTCCTTGGAAACAATTTTTTTTCAAAAAATAAAAAATAAATCGATAACATACTAGACGCGTATCCCTTCATCTCGCCAACAAAGATGAGAAGTATGTCTCATTGACGTGTTTTTGCAAAAATATCCTAAATTTTTTCAAGATCACAAGAAAGACTAAATAGGAATTTTTCACTTACCAATACTTTTTTCCCTCTTTGCTATGAACTTATAGAGGAAAAAACACTTTGGGTGTGAAAAACTTAGTGTTAAACACTATGTGCTCAATCCAACCAACAAAAATATAATCCAAATGGGTTGACAAGAAATTTGCCGAAATCGAAGGGCCGTAAGAGACGTGGTGGTTTTGCAGTGTGTATTTCCACTGGAAAATAGAAGAGAACCTCGGTTACAACATATAATCATGCGATGTAAGTTGCGCACATTGTAGATTGATTTATGAGGTTTCAATGTGTTGTAATGTTTGACCAAAAAAAAAAATTGTGTTGGAACGAAACACAAAAATTATCGTGAAAATGTACCGTCGTGTCACGCGATATTGTGAGTAAGAGAATTCCTAGAAGGGTCTGGATATATGTGATCTATATGGACGTGATGTCATCGATGGCTCGCCTCGTGACTCGGCTGTGGACACGATTCAAAGCTTTTGCCCATAATGAGCGAACTCTTTAAATGCACTGAAGACCCCCCGGGAGCAGAAACACTGCACGCTTCCTTTCACCACAAACCATCTCTTTCTCTTCTCCTTTCTTCCTCGTCTCCATCCGCTCGCTTCACTTTCTTCTCATTTTTTTCCTCTGCGTCATTGAATGGCCAACGACGCGGCTCTGAGATCGTCTCTGGTCTGGTTGGCGGCAGCAATGGTGGTGGTTGGGCTGTGGACGCACTCCTTCAAGAAGGCGGTGGTGACATACGGGGTGGGCATGCTGGGCATAGCCGGCATCCTCTTGCCGGACTGGGACTACTTTGACCGCGACTTCTCCAAGTGGACCACCCCGGTCAGCGCCGAGGAGAGAGCCGCCATTTCTTCTCAGCGATCTCGCTTCGCAAGGTCTGCTCCTCTCTCCATCTCTTCTTTTAGCGCATCTCTGGAAAATGGGAACTGAGCGAGCCTTAAGCGATCTAACTCCTTAGGTTTCCCGTTCTTGACAATGAATCCAACCGCCCCGGCCGGTAAGTCTTAATTTTGTGCCCGTTTGATCGAGAACAAACGAGCTTAAACGATGTCATCTTGGTATAGAATTCAGATTATATAGTGAACGAAAAAGAGTGGATATAATTGCATATGCTTACAATAGGGATTTGCATGGTCAATTTGACTTCTGATTGTTGGATCTTCCTTCCTATGCAGGTTTAGAATCTATCCTCTTCGTGTGGTTATATACACATGTGTCTACGGATTTGGTCTGTACAAGTGGTGGGTGTTTGTATCCAGTTGAATCAAATTTCTGGAATCACAAATATAATTGTGTCGATCGCGCGCCTCAGGCGTCCGTCTAAATCTCACCAAAATCTAGTGAGACCCGCTAAATTCAACCGCGCAGATGAAAACCGAGGCTCATGCTCCCGATCCCAGTAACAATGTCTCTTGGAACAGGGGCCAACAAAGAGGAGGAGGACTCGTGTCAGAAGCATTTCACCAGATTTCTCCTGTTACGAATGATGAATGATTCCTACTAGATCTTTTACACTTCATTACAGTTCTACTCTTAAACATGTTCAATTGATGTTTATTTCTCACCGGAATGTTGCATTTTGTTGTTAGGATTAGTGGGAATTGAGTGATGAACTTTGGTATATACTCCATTGATGATCTATCATTATCAGATCCTTCTTCTCTAGTTGGAATTAACATCGCATAATCATCATAATTTACGATATTCGATATCGACATCCCTCTTCAAACTCAAGCTAAGAATGATCGAAAGTGACTGGAAGGACGCCTCTTGATAAGAATGCCAACAAGCCGATCAACTGATGCAATATGGCGACTACATAAACTTACTTGTATGATATGTCCCGCACAAATTGACATTCATAAACGAAATTGATTTTAGTTTCATACACCCTTTTAGAAGTTACAACCATCGATCAATTTTCAAACAATTACTCGATCACGTCCCAAGCACGCATCTTGTTCAAAGCCACAAGAACGTGTATACTTGATGATTTCTCATCAAGCGGATTCAAGTGATCGAAAGTAATCATCCACGAATCAGCAAGATAACCCTATAGTGGGAATAGCTACTGGTCCAAGTATATCATAATGAAGTTCAAGCATATTCTTTAATGGTTCAGTTCAGTTTGATTTTTCAAAAAAACTGAACTGAACTGAACCATTGACACCCCTACTCAAACAAGTGCTAATTACGAAAGGCTAATAAAAAAGTTAGGCTCTCGAGAGGAAATACATATGAAATCCGGTTTAAAAAAACAAGTAAGACTTGCTCGTTTTCATAGTGATTGGATTTTTTTTTTATTCAGTCCACTACCGGTGAAAACGAACTGTTTACAAATTCATTATTGGATGGATAGCATAAGTACCGAAAAGTCAAAGATAATTGCGTAATCATAATCAGATGTCATAATAATATTGTAATTTAAGTGGTTGATCTCACATTCTCGGCGTTAAACTATTAAGACCCTGAGTTTCTTCTTCTTCTTTTATTGTTTTCTTTTTAAAGTATTGTTTAAGTGAAAAAAAAGTATTAAATTTAAGGGTATACTAATTTGCAACAGTAAATAAATAATACTATAGATTGCTGTTGGGTATTGAAGAAGATAACTAGTTTTTGCAAATGCTTGTTATCCTTCCGATGCTCACTTAGTGTATCAATTTTGTAGATTAAGCGTTTGTCCCTTTCAACGACAGATGTGCCACGTAAGATGACCGATCACCTAAGAATTGGGATATAGGCAGGATGCTCAGATTTCTAATAGTTATGGAGAAACAGAAAATAGTCAAGAATTAATAATAAAAGAGAAGTTTGAAGAGTCGGTCATTGTTAATCACCTGATCTTTGAAAAATGAACAGACAAATGTTTGGAAGTGTAAATGCAATAGCCAAATGATGATGAGCAATATATGTTGAACAACATTTAATATTTCATCTGTGTTTACCTAACGGATTACCAAAAGTATTTACGAATTTAAAAAGAGGATGCATCGAAGGAGCAGTTATGTAATTGGCAAAAAAGTTTTTTTTTTCCATGTCAAAAGTGATATTTCATTATCGTGCATAGTCTGCATCTAAGATTGGTGGCGGCCCATATTTAAGGAATACATGATGTTAGAGGAGTATTTGAAAAATTGCAAATAGATGAATATTACTAAATCAATAAAATTATATTTTAGCATACAATAAAACCATAATAAATCAGTAAAACTATATCCTACCAAATAATACCCTAAGTTTCATAAGTTTCACATATAAATAGGGCTAAATGCATGATTAGTGATGATTGTTTAATAAAATGCATAATTATGAATTGCCCTAATGAGATAATTTTTTAATATTAACATTTGAAAATTAGTGGTCAACAAGCAGCTAAAATAAGACAAAGGGTGCGGTGCTTTAAATATTTGAATTACTTATATGATATGTGATTAAATTATTTATCAAAGATAATTCCTTTGACTTTAAATTTTAAATCAGTTTTCTCCAATGGAGTGGTCGCCAATATTTCACTATCGTGACTTGAATGCCTACATATCATATTAATTGTCCTATGGGATGTTGTCTATGATATTTTTGTTCGAAAAAGTGAGTACAAAGGTACAAATTATTTATTTCTATGAGTGTAACATATCTATAAGATATATCTAAGAAGGTACCTAATAGTCAATTTTCACTAATACTTGAGTTTAGGTGCGAGAACGCATGCTGCACCGGCTGTGAGTCAACCAGGTACCCATGGGCTTGCCGACACGATTATGACATCTCTCGAAAGAAAGCTGGGAGTACTCATCAGCAGTCGCCTGGCAGACATGAACAAGCTAAAGTCGAAGTGGAGGAGGAGAGAAGAAGCATATCGGATTGTAGTTGCACTGGCTGAGAGTCAACCAGGCACCAGTAGGCTTGCCGACACGACTATGCCACCACTCAAAAGAAAGCTGAGAGCACTCATCATCAGTCGCCTGGCGGACATGAACAAGCTAAAGTCGAAGTGGAGGAGGATAGAAGAAGAATATTGGAGTGTAGCGCGGGCAATCGAAGAAGGAATATCTTTTCCACCGGAGAAAGTAGCAGAGGTGGAAGAGTTGAGCGAAGAAATTGAAGAGATTTTTCTAGTTCTAGGAGGACGTTGGCAAGAGACGACGGCACTTGTTAGACGCAGCAAAACATCTCCCTCGGTGACAATAGAATTAGTAGGCAAAGAAACTCGACGGAAGGTGAATGAGATTTTTTCCTATTTAATGCAGGACAACGTTTCCATAATTGGTGTTTATGGTATGGGTGGAGTGGGCAAGACGGCCATTTTGAGGCATGTCTATGATAGACTCCATGAGGATCTTGCCTTGGATGTATTCTGGGTTGCTGTACCTCAGGATTTTAGTGTGTATGCGCTACAAGAAGATATTGCCAGTGCGGTCGGACTAAATCTCTCAGATGAGAAGGACATGAAGAGAAGGGCGGGCCTATTGTGTGGACATCTGAATGTGAAGAATGGATCCATCCTAATTTTAGATGGCCTTTGGATGCATTTTGAAGTTAAGGATGTGGGAATTCCGGTTGAAACGGGCAACCTAAAGTTGGTAGTGACAACTCGATCACTAGATGTGTGCAGTATGATGCCCTGTCAAAAGCAAATCAAGGTAGAACTTCTCGATATGGAAGATTCTTGGAGGTTGTTTTTAAAGACGCTTTGCTTTGCAGGAGAACTTCCCAAGGAAGTTGAACAAATTGCAAGGTCTCTTCTTGATAGGTGTTGTGGTCTGCCACTTGGGATCATTGAGATTGCAACTCGCATGAGAGGAGCAGAGAAAGTGCATGAGTGGAGAGGAATGCTGGGAGAATTAGAAGACTCCTGGATGGAGCTTGACGTGTTCAAGAGTCTGCAACTCAGTTACTTGAACTTGGGTGACGATCAGGTGCGACAGTGTTTCCTGCATTTAGTACTTTGTTTTGGACAAGAAGAAGTCCTTTTTGCAGCTTCGAGAGAGGATGTGATAGAGTCTTTCATAGATGAGGGTTTATTAGGTGGAAGTGCCACCAGGCAAGGACTGCACGATCGGGGTAACACCATATTGGATAAAATAACAAAGGCCTCCTTGTTGGATCCAGAAATAAAGCATCCGTATCTACACCCGTTGACAAGGGACATGGCATTGGATATAGTGACGAGGGCAACTCACATGGTTAAGGCCTATATGGGGTTGAAAGAAATACCGGAGGAAGTATTCTGGTCCGATTGTCTAGAGAGAGTCTTTTTACAAGGCAACAAAATAGAAGAAATCCCATACGGCATATCGCCAAATTGCCCTAAACTGACGACGCTGTATTTGAATGACAATGTCGTGTTGGGAGTCATCCATGAATCTTTCTTCAGACATCTAAAGGGGCTGACGGTTCTAGATCTCAGCGAGACCGGAATCACGGAATTACCGGACTCCATCTCTCAGTTGGAGAGCTTGGAAGCACTGTTACTGAGAAGTCAAATTTGATTAGGAAGTTCTACTTTGCAAGTGACTAACAAACATTAATATTTCTGCCCCCAGACTGATGAAGCCATAGATGATCCCATGGAGGATGAATCGTCTTCCGACGGCAGTGGGCATCAAACTTATAGCCATTGCTACATCTTCCTGCTTGATTGGTGTTTAAAGTACCTCTGAACCTTGTGATGACATATGCTTAATCTTTGCTTTCTTTTCCAAATCTATGATGACTGTCTTGTTTCTGGATTTCTCGGTTCGTATTAATCCACTTATTTCTACCCCGTTAAACATTTCTCTTTCTATTTCTCTCACTCCCACTTGAATGAATCGTGTAAAGAATTGATCTGGATATGAAGTATAGATGATCTACTTAGAGTAAGTATAATCCACAGTGCAAGATGCTAGCTTTAATGGCATCCGTGATGTTGACCGTCTTAGATATCATCTTAGCAGCCAACTTGTAATTAATGTTCTTGAGAAGCTTGTCGTGCCGAAACCCATTGTGACCGGAGCATAGCTCCAAATATCTTGTCCTCTGGTACTCGGAAAGGTCAGAGTCAATACCCATTCCAAGAAATTTCATCCTCTAAATTATTTTCAAGTACTTCCAACTGAGATCTTACGAATTGAATGAAAAATGAAAAACAAAAACCATAGCAATTTGATGGCATTCAATTTATTTACTAGAACCGACGTGCAAGATACAATTTTTCTTTAGAATAATGAATGTCAAAATCCAACTATAAAGAATTCCGGAAAAAATCGAAAAATTTATAAAGAGGACAACAGCAATTGGGAATTGAGCTTCTGATGATACTCATGTCTCCTCTTCTGATCTTTCCAGTATGAAGACATTGCCGTTATCATCCCTTCCTATCCTCATCGTGTCATCAACATATTTGCGGCGCTTCAGTCAAGGAACTAAAGCCTCCTTGCGCTCAGAGTTTACTATACCAAGCAAATATATACCACAAAAAGAGCACATATCTCTGATTAAAAAAAAAAAAAAAGAGCACATCTCAAAAGGATACGTTATCTCAAGCCACCCCTCAGGATTGAAGATGCCTAGCAGGAGATCGTAGTTTTGTCGAAACATATTCATCAACTGTTGTTAATTCAAATAAAGGAAGCATCAACGACATCAGATTTCAACTGTAGAATATAGGGAAATATGACAAGTCACGCCCGACACGTTTTATTTATTTATTATAGAATTTTATCTTGCTTATATTTAAACGCATGTGGAAGCGTAACAAAGTTTCCCCCAACACCATTCCCCATGAGAATCGCACGAGTACAATAATACACATATGCTTCATTTCATACTAACATCAGTAGTTTGTTACAAACAACTGGCAAATCCAAAAGACAATACATAGTCCAAACAAAATACAAAATACAAAGTCTTGGAAAAAGGGTCGGGTCAACTAGCACCTCTACCCACCGGGCGGCAACGGCGAGGGTGGTTTTGCTTCTGCCTTTTGTTTTCTTTTTTAGTTTTTTAGTTTTTAGTTTTTAGTTTTTTAATATTAGCTTATTTCTAAAATTAATTTAAATAAATATTATAATAAAAATCAGATTTTGATAAAAACGACGTCGTTTTAGCCACGTAGGAGAGAGAAAATATTAAAAAAAGCCACGTCAGCATTTTTCGTTGGCCAAATTCGATGGAGTTAACGGAATGACTCGATTACCCCAATTTGACAAGTTTTAGGACTTGATTGCCCTTTTTGCTAGTTTTAGGACTCAATTGCGCTTTTGTGATAAGTTTTAGGACTTTTAATGAACATATCCCTTTTCTTAAAAAACCAATTTACCCTCTCTCTTTTCGATTGCTTGCATGAACCTAACCTAACAGTACCGAACAGAGTTTGTAGGGGTGTCCACCAACATGAACACAAAAACCACTCAATGACATGGAGCATGCCAATGCAAAAAGCCCCGGGAATTATTGCCCTCTTCCAAATATTTGATTTCTTAGATGAACAAACAAGTCTAGATGGGGACCGTTCATGGAAATCCGAATTACTATTCATATAAGTAAGGTTTAGCCCATTGTTGTTATGGTTTTCATCAAGATAACACCAAGTATACAGAAGCGAAACCGGCTTCTTAAATTGATATATCAAATGATGTGACGGGTCGAGACCTTTAAATAAATGGGGCATGTTCAACATCTTATCGGTGCTTGTCATGTTATTGAGCATACCGATATAGTATATTAGTCGTAGTATAGTTATCACTTTAAGAGACATCGGCCAAAGGCAAGTTTGTTCTCAAATTATAACAACTCCATGAACATCTAAAAGCACATCATATCTTATACAGATCAAAAGTTGGTGGACACACCAAAGGACCAACACACCGCTGCGTTCTAAAATGTCTAGACATGAAACCATCAGCGTCTGCAGCATATAAACTGGAGCATCGCCTTTGCAGTTTCGCGCAACGTCAACTTAGATCGACTAGTTAGGATCATAGCTGATGATCCATCGCCGGCTAGGCTTTGTAGTTTGAACGTGCGAGTCTTTGTGAAGTATCGACTTCGAATTTCTTTTTCTATATGATCTATGCAGCTTTGTTTTTAGCATGCAACTTTTCGTGAGTTGCGCTTTCATCTTGAACTTATTTGGTAGTGCTGATCCTGTACACTTGCATCATTCATTGTTTCAATCTCCTCACGTCTCTGACTTCCAGTTTGTTTTTTGTCTTCTAGTCAAAGTTACAGGCCTCTACAAAACTGTAAAAGGTTCTACAAGATTCCAAAGGGACTCTGGTGGAATCGGATGTACGGGGCAGCATGCAACCCCTAAGAGAGCAGCTGACGGAAACAATGAATCACCTCCACACGGTCTTCGAAATCACGTCTTTGTCGCTCTTTGCCGAGGTTACTGGGACCGGATGGGACAGGTTGATTACACTCAAATCAATCGATACAGGTTGTTGCAGTTTCCTGATGACTGAAATAATAAGATTTGTTTCATCGATGATGCAGGATGTTTTGAGTTTTTTGGAGAACAGGTCGTGGTATAGAGGTTCACGAATCGCTGTATCTGTAAGTAGAAGAATATTAAGAATTTTAATCTGGCAGTGTTTAGTATAGTAGAGAGCACGCATAGAGCATCAGTGGCAAAATATTTAGTACATCTTTCTCAGTTTAACTGCCTGTTCCCAAGAGTCAGCTTGGTGCTTCTTTTTCTTCTTCTTTTAATATTTCAATCAGTGGAAGTAGATATAAATGTATTTAGGATGAAATGAATCCCAATTTCATGGAAAAGGAATACTTTGAAAGCATGTGCTTAGCTCGACATCAACTTAGGACATTTCATCTGCTTGCTTTTCTATTTTCCCCTTTTCCTTCCAGATGGTGATAACTTTTGCATTATCTGCGGAGATCATGGATGATACTTTTGCCTCGCAAATGCAACAGCTTCTTGGGAACACTCTGCAAGACAAAGACCTTGAACCTCCAAGATCGATCATGGAAGTGCGGTCGATACTGTGCAAGGATGCTCCCAATCACAAGGACAACGCATTTTACTATTAGGCTTTTGTATATACACTCGAGATGAAGGTCAAGTAAGCCGGAGTTTAGGAGCCTGAGATATGAAGCCATGGTAATGTCGAATATCTAAATTCGATCCTATCAGCGATGCAAGAAAGTAATGGAAATTCGCACAACACAAGAATTTACGTGGTTCAGCAGGGGAGATGTTCCGCCTGCCTAAGTCCACGGGGAGATCAGATCTGTTTCACTAATAACGTAGAAAAGTGTACAGCCGCTCTTCTCACATTCTCTCTCTCTTTTAGAGACCTGTTTCGCCCTAAATATATATAGCGAAACCCTACATGGCACAAATTACAAAATTGCCCACATAGCCTAAAGTATTTAACTTTCCCATATAAATCCTGCTATGACTGAACATAAAATGCTTCTGGCGGCTCGGGGGCGCTGCCCCCGTGCTGTCCAGTCGTCAAGGGGCCTTTCGGAACCGCCTCATAATCTCTTGGATAACAGAATACAAGACATCAACCTCAACAATCTCCACCTTGGCTTGGATTCTGTAATGCCACCTGTGAAAGAATATGAAATATAGATGTCTTCATCCCCGTACCTCCATAAAAGGTACACTCCCGCACTCATTGAGTGCGTCCCTCACCTTCAACAGCGAGTTATATTAATTGAGCCTAAACAGGACCCAAACTTCTCAATAGTGACTAGCTTGGTAAAACAATCTGCAGGATTGCTATTTGTGTGAATCTTCCTCAAGTGAATGCTGCCATCTGACACAAGCTCCCTGATTTTGTGAAACCTCACATCTATATGCTTTGTTCTTGCATGAAACACTTGATTCTTGGCGAGATGTATGGCACTCTGACTATCACAGTGTAACACCGCACCTCCTTGCTCTAAACCCAACTCACGAACCAACCCAGTCAACCAGAGCCCTTCCTTAGCAGCTTCTATAGCTGTCATGTACTCTGCCTCTGTAGTAGACAATGCAATTGTGGACTGGAGCATCGCCCTCCATGAGATAGGTCCACCAGCTAATGTAAAGACATATCCTGTAGTAGACCTCCTCCTATCTAGGTCACCAGCAAAGTCTGAATCAACATATCCCGCTAGCTCCTTCGAACCTCCGTCGCGACTGAACATAATACCCAAATCTGCAGTCCCGCTCAAATATCTAAAGATCCACTTGACTGCATTCCAATGCTCCTTCCCTGGATTACTCATGTATCTGCTAACAACACTGACTGCATGAGATAAATCTGGCCTGCTACACACCATAGCATACATGAGACTCCCAACTGCGCTAGCATAGGGAACTCGAGACATCTCCTCAATCTCCTCATGTTGTATGGGGCATTGCTGTTCAGATAACCTGAAGTGACTAGCTAATGGTGTCCTCACTGGTTTAGCCTTATTCATGTTGAAACGCTCAAGCACCTTTTCAACATACCTCTTTTGAGATACCCAGAGTTTACCTACACTTCTATCTCTATGAATTTCCATACCAAGGATCCTCTTAGCAGCACCAAGATCCTTCATCTCAAACTCATTATTCAACAAGGACTTTAAAGAGACGATATCATGCATATCCTTAGCAGCAATGAGCATGTCATCAACATAAAGCATCAAAAGAATAATCGAATTATCATCTGACACTTTAAAATAAACACAACAATCATACTCACTTCTCGAATAGCCAATTTGCACCATAAAAGAGTCAAAACGCTTGTACCACTGTCTCGGAGATTGCTTAAGGCCATAAAGTGACTTCTTAAGCAGACAAACTTGATCTTCCTTTCCTGGCACCTTGAACCCGTCAGGTTGCTCCATGAAAATCTGTTCCTCCAAGTCTCCATGAAGAAACGCCGTCTTCACATCAAGTTGCTCCAGCTCAAAATCAAACATGGCTACCAAGGCAAGTAGAACCCGAATGGAAGTGTGCTTTACTACTGGAGAGAATATTTCATTATAATCTACCCCTTCCGTCTGTGCATACCCTTTAGCTACAAGTCTAGCCTTGTACCTTACCTACTCATTCTCAGACAGTCTCTTTCTTGCGAAAGATCCATTTACACCCAATGATCTTTTGCCCTTTAGGTTTCTCCACAATCTTCCAAGTCCTGTTTTTATGTAAGGATTCCATTTCTTCCATCATAGCTGACATCCATTTATCACTATCAGCATCAGATATCGCATCCTGATAGGAAGATGGATCGCCTGTACCTGCTATGAGGGCATAAGCAACTATATCCTCAAACCCGTATCTCACAGGTGCTTTGTGAGTACATTTTTCTCTACCTTCTGCGATGGTGTAGGTATCTTCTACTGTGTCTCCTGTGATTCTGGTGAGTTACTGGATGATTTCCTTCCTCCCGCTATTTATGGTTTACTTGACTCCACCTGCACAGTAGATCCTTCTTCACTTCTGCCATCTGCATGTGAACTGTTATTTGCCTTCACCATGTCAGAATCATTAAAGACAACATCCCTGCTAACCACGGTCTTCTGTGCATTAGGATCCCATAGCTTGAATCCTTTCACACCTTTCTCATAGCCAAGAAAGATGCACTGCTTAGACTTTGAGTCTAACTTGGAACGATGTCCACTTTGTACATGAACATAGGCTGAACAACCAAATACTCTCAAACCAGAATAGTCAATCGGATTACCTGTCCATACCTCCTCAGGAACTTTGCATTCAATGGCTGTAGATGGAGACCTGTTAATGAGATAGCATGCCATATTAACTGCTTCTGCCCAGAAACTTTTGCTCAGCCCTGCATTCAGCCTCATACTCCGAGCCCTTTCCAAAAGTGTCATGTTCATCCTCTCAGCTACACCGTTTTGCTATGGTGTATCTGGTGTTGTGAAGTGACGTGTGATCCCTTCAGCTCTACATATTTCCAGGAATGGTGTGTACCTGTATTCCCCTCCATTGTCCGTTCTCAAGCACTTTAGCTTCTTTCCTGTCTGCCTTTCTACTTCAGCCTTCCACTCTTTGAATTTGGAGAAGACTTCGTTTTTCTGCTTCATGAAGTAAACCCAGACTTTCCTTGAGTAATCATCAATGAACGTCACAAAATATTCGGCTCCACCTTTTGATTTGATCGGTGCAGGACCCCATACATCGCTGTGTACATAATCAAGTACATCCTTGCTCGTATGCTTTGCAGTTCTGAAACTAACTCTGCTCTGTTTCCCGAAAACGCAGTATTTGCAGAAGTTCAATTTGCAGCTTTTGACACCTTTTAACAGCTTCCTTTTATGAAGCTCCATCATACCCCTTTCACCCATATGCCCTAACCGCATATGCCACAGATGAGTGTCATCTGTATCGGACTCTGCAGCTATAGTCACAGATGCTCCACCTGTTACTGTACTCCCTATGAGCCTGTATAAACTTCCAGTCAACTCTCCTTTCATGACAACCATAGCTCCCTTGATGACTTTGAGAACTCCACCTGCTGCTACGTACTTGCAGCCATTCACATCAAGCGCACCTAAAGATATCAAATTTTTCTTTAGATCTGGAATGTGCCTTACATCTACCAAAGTTCTGACTATACCATCAAACATTTTGATTTTAATAGTCCCTATTCCAATGGTTTTGCAAACCGCATCATTCCCCATTAGAATAGATCCGCCACTGTATGATCGGTATGAATCAAACCAATCCCTATTCGGGCACATGTGATAAGAGCATCCAGAGTCTAAAATCCATGAATCAACGAACTGATTCTTACCTGATGATATAGAGAGAAGATCTCCATCATCACCGTCTGAGCTATCAACCACACTTGCTTGATTAGAAGTTTTCTCGTGATTCTTCAAGTCTTCCTTTCTCTTATAACAGTTTCTTTTCAGATGGCCTTCCTTCTTGCAATAATAACAAGAGAGTTTCGTTTTACCCCCTCTTGATTTCGATCGACCCTTATTCCCGGATCCCCGCTGGATTGTTCTTCCCCGTTCCTGCTCCTTGACTTTTTTGATGAGACCCTCACCCTGTGCCGTAGCACTGTTAACCCTCTTTCTCGTATCATTAGATAATAGGGCAGCAATGACCTCATCTGTATCAAGCGTCTCTTTTCCATACAAGAGTGTCGTCACCAGATGATCATAAGATGCTGGTAGCGACGATAGCAATAATAGGGCTTTGTCTTCATCTTCCATTGAAACCTCCAGACTTGCAAGTTTACTCAGAATCTGATTGAACGTGTTGATGTGTTCTAACAGATCTGCGCCTTCCTCTATCTGTAGAGAGTATAACTGTTTTTTCAAAAACAGTTTGTTCATTAGGGACTTAGTCATATAGATGCTCTCAAGTTTCGTCCACACCTGCGGAGCCGACTTGAGATCCACCACATACTGCAGAACCTCATCAGATAGGTTCAATCGAATGGCGCTTACCGCCCTTTCCTCCATCTCCCCCCAATCTTCATCACTCGTTTCTAGTTTCTTCCTTTTCCCCAGCAGCACTTTCGACAGGCCCTGCTGAATCAGAGGATCCATCATTCTTCGTCGCCAGAGAGTGAAGTTGTTCTTTCCATTAAACCTCTCGATGTCGTACTTGACACTCGAACCCTTTCCTGCCATCTTGATAGCTTGCCGAACCAGGCTTTGATACCAATTGTCGAATATCTAAATTCGATCCTATCAACGATGCAAGAAAGTAATGGAAATTCGCACAACACAAGAATTTACGCGGTTCAGCAGGGGAGATGTTCCGCCTGCCTACGTCCATGGGGAGATCAGATCTGTTTCACTAATAACGTAGAAAACTGTACAGCCGCTTTTCTCACCTTCTCTCTCTCTTTTAGAGACCTGTTTTGCCCTAAATATATATAGCGAAACCCTACATGGCACAAATTACAAAATTGCCCACATAGCCTAAAGTATTTAGCTTTCCCATATAAATCATGCTATGACTGAACATAAAATGCTTATGGCGGCTCGGGGGCGCTGCCCCCGTGCTGTCCAGTCGTCAGGGGGCCTTTCGGAACCGCCTCATAATCTCTTGGATAACAGAATACAAGTCATCAACCTCAACAATCTCCACCTTGGCTTGGATTCTGTAATGCCACCTGTGAAAGAATATGAAATATAGATGTCTTCATCCCCGTACCTCCATAAGAGGTACACTCCCGCACTCATTGAGTGTGTCCCTCACCTTCAATAGCGAGTTATATTAATTGAGCCCAAACAGGACCCAAACTTCTCAATAGTGATTGGCTTGGTAAAATAATCTGCAGGATTGCTATTTGTGTGAATCTTCCTCAAGTGAATGCTGCCATCTGACACAAGCTCCCTGATTTTGTGAAACCTCACATCTATATGCTTTGTTCTTGCATGAAACACTTGATTCTTGGCGAGATGTATGGCACTCTGACTGTCATAGTGTAACACCGCACCTCCTTGCTCTAAACCCAACTCACGAACCAACCCAGTCAACCAGAGCCCTTCCTCAGCAGCTTCTATAGCTGCCATGTACTCTGCCTCTGTAGTAGACAATGCAATTGTGGACTGGAGCATCGCCCTCCATGAGATAGGTCCACCAGCTAATGTAAAGACATATCCTGTAGTAGACCTCCTCCTGTCTAGGTCACCAGCAAAGTCTGAATCAACATATCCCGCTAGCTCCTTCGAACCTCCGTCGCGACTGAACATAATACCCAAATCTGCAGTCCCGTTCAAATATCTAAAGATCCACTTGACTGCATTCCAATGCTCCTTCCCTGGATTACTCATGTATCTGCTAACAACACTGACTGCATGAGATAAATCTGGCCTGCTACACACCATAGCATACATGAGACTCCCAACTGCGCTAGCATAGGGAACTCGAGACATCTCCTCAATCTCCTCATGTTTTGTGGGGCATTGCTGTTCAGATAACCTGAAGTGACTAGCTAATGGTGTCCTCACTGGTTTAGCCTTATTCATGTTGAAACGCTCAAGCACCTTTTCAACATACCTCTTTTGAGATACCCAGAGTTTACCTGCACTTCTATCTCTACGAATTTCCATACCAAGGATCCTCTTAGCAGCACCAAGATCCTTCATCTCAAACTCATTATTCAACAAGGACTTTAAAGAGGCGATATCATGCATATCCTTAGCAGCACGGGGATCCTCTTAGCGGGACCCCCGTGCTGTCCAGTCGTCAGGGGGCCTTTCGGAACCGTCTCATAATCTCTTGGATAACAGAATACAAGACATCAACCTCAACAGGTAAGTCATAGGGCAGGATGCGGGCAGAGAACTCCTGCAATCTTTCTGTCTGCCGGAATGCACGTGGCATGGATAGTATTACAATTTTTTGATCGACTCTTGCAGCAATTTTGAAGAGGGAGCTAGCAACTCCGCTACTCCAAGCATAGAGTATTGTCAGTAGAGTTAATACCATATGGGTCTTGTTACCACATTGATCTTCAAAGTGACAGAAAGCTAATGCTCATAAATAGAGTTTTCCTGTAATGTGCACATGTTAATGCAATAGTTTTTTCTTCCTTCGTTTTATTCCAACTTTACACGAATTGTTAGCATTTTAATCACCAGGATAACTCCTCTACTGCCCCAATTAACTTGGGAGATTAGACCACGGTTATTTCTGGACATGAAAATAGGATATTGCCTTGATAAAACAGAGCATTCCGAGAGTAGAGATAAAAGAACTTAAGAGATGGTTTACCGAGTTCCTATGATAAAATCTGGTACTATATAACGTTTGACCCAATTGAGGATGCATAGTTGAATTGGAAGGTTGGCAAGTTGATATTGGATGCTTTTTGTGAGGAAAAATTATCCAAAAAGTCCTAAACCTATTGCACTTTTGCCAATTCAGTCCTAAATAATTTAATTTTGCCGATTCAGTCCTAAACCTTTTGTATTTGTGCCGATTCAATTCTAAATATTTTTTTGTGCCGATTTAGTTCTAAACCTTTTATATTTATGTCAATTTAGTCCATCCGGCCAACTTTGATCGGTTAGAGCTGATGTGGACTCTGACGGGGCAAATTTTAATAATATTTTAAATTCTTTATTTATTTTTTCTTTTCTTTTTATCCTTTTACTGTTCATCTTCTTCAACCTTCCTCCTTCTTCTTCCTCCACCAGACTGGAAGCGATGGCCAGCGAGGACCTCACCAGTCACCGGCGCCACCATTGCTGGGCGAGCTCGGACTCCCCCGACACGATATCATCAGCGCGCTCAAGAAGCTCCCGACTCCAAACACGCTAGTGTACAGCGCGAATCCCATGGTCCTCATCCTAACAAGGACTTCTTTGTAAAAAAAACTCCTGCATCCCGACCACAGTGAAAACTTCGGATATGCCCAACAGAATGTACTGCGGGAGCAACCGGAAGATGCTCAATTCAACATCTCCGGCTCTCATCTCGAGTCTCTTTTTCTCGACGAGCGTGGCGATCACCATGGCCGTGATCGAGAAGAAAATCCCGACCCCCATCCTCTGCATCACGTTGATCCCTTTCTCGTCGCGCGTTAATAGCCGTGCGATCGGGATCAGCATCTTGTCGTACAGGGGCATCAGGAGGATTATGGACAGCGTGATGGCGCTCTAGAAGGTCGCCGGGGGATGTCGAAGTGGGTCCCGATGTTCCGCTTCATGGCCAACCCTTGCTTCGTGAAGAAGGTCGACGGTTGTAGGAAGATCACGGCGAACATTAGGAGCATCATCCAGATGGGAAGCATCGCCAGATCTGGGCGAGGCCGAGCTCGCCCAGCGACGGCACCGCCGGCCTCGCCCAGCAATGGCGGCGCCGATGGCCGGCGAGGCTCTCGCGGGCCAACGTTTCCAGTCTGGTGGAGGAAGAAGGAGGAGGAACGTTGAAGAAGATGAACAGTAAAAGGAAAAAAAGAAAAAATAAATAAAGAATTCAAATAATTATTAAAATATTTTAAAAAAATTATCCCGTCAGCGCCGGTGGAGTCCACGTCAGCTCCGGCTGATGAAAGTTGGCCGGATGGACTGAATTGGCACATATGCAAAAGGTTTAGGACTGAATCGGCAAAAAAAAGAAAGATTTAGGACTGAATCAGCACAAATGCAAAAGGTTTAGGACTGAATTGGGAAAAGTGTAATTGGTTTAGGACTTTTTTGACAATTTTCCCCTTTTTGTAAAGATCACGAGGATGCAAGGAATAGAGTGGATGAGATCGATGAAATCTGAGTAAATAAAGAAATTGTTCATTGCCGTAGGAGTGCTATCAATGAAAACAACTATCGATCAAGTCCCTCCTCAAAATGAAAATGCTGAAGCTGTTTAAGATTGTAAAGAGTTAAAAGAACCCGGATTCAAGGCAGAAGAACTTGAAGCACGTGATGATCGAGCATATAAGATGAATCAAGCAAGGAGGATGGCTTGGAAGTAGTATGCTTCTTGTGTGGAGACAATGTTGCCTATCAATGCCCAGTGAAAGTACATGGAAGGCAAAACAAGCAAGATTCAGTTCAATGTGGCTGTGTAACTAGAAATATGGATTGCGTCGTACCATCCAAGTTCAATTTCTCAAAGAGTTTAGTTAGGAGTTGTTTTTTTTCAAAACATGCCTTAAGGAAACTTATTTCGGCTCTAGGAAAAAACTCATCATGATGTGGATGAAACTAACGAATCCAAATGTTCGACATCTCAAAACTCGAGAACGAGTTTCTTCCAACCACGGGAGAATGATGCAGCCAACAATCATGCAGGACGATATTTGTTCAAATATTTCCATTCTTACCAAGCTTAAGTGAAGATGGACTTTGCAACTCACATAGGCACTGCGCGTAAATGAGTCTTAAGTCCTGATGCATGCGATTGCATGTGCTCATAACATTGCATAGTAGGGGTGTCAACGGTACAGTTCGGTTCGGTTTTTTTAAATAACCGAACCGAACCGAATCGTTATGGTGAATGGATCAACCGAACCGAATCGCAAACCGAACTAAATACGTACCGAACCGTACCGTACCGAATTTTCGGTTTGGTTCGATTTGGTTTTTCGGTTTTCCTCTTTCAATTTTTTTTTGGTCAAACATAAATTGAAAGTTCACAAACACCCGGTCTGGAGCATTCGAAAGAAAGAGAAGCCATGGAAGAACCCACGACGAACCAATGGCAACACAAAGAGACTCTAGAAAATGTCACAGCTTCACTTCACCCTCCCTCTCCCTCTGCACCGCTCTCTCCTCCGCAATCTCACTTCCAAGCTCCACCTCCACAGACCCACCATGTCCTTCTCTTCCTCTTCTTCTTCGCCTTCACCTTCGACCTCAACGCCCAACCTCAAGGACGACCCCGTCCTCGACCCTCAAAGCATCTCGCAGGTCCTCAAATACCACGACCAGACCAAGCACTCCTTCACCAACTACACGAGAGGCCCTCGCGGCCTCGACTGGGAGAACTAGCCCAACCCATTTCGCCGCCGCGTCTCTGTACCGAAAATGGATGCGAACTTTCGTTGAAGGAGCCGAAGCAATGGCAAAGTTGTCCATTGAGCGGATCGCGAGGCGAGGGGTCGAGACAGAGAGAAGAAAGGACGACGTGATAGAACCTTCCACTTCCCAGATCGCAAGTGAAAGTCGGATTCCAACTTTCGAAGCCTTAGGCTCGCGCGACCGCAACTTTTCTCGCTGGAAACGGATGTCCGAAGTTGAGATCCACCAAAAAACCAAAACCCCAGCCGAAGAAAAAAAAAAGCGAAAATTCAACGAATCTCCACAAGACGAAGCACGCGAGGCGTTGATTTGGTTCACCTCTTGACAATGCTTCGCTTTCGCACGTCTAGATTTCCACAATTGCAGCCAAAATCGAATCAAAGAGAGACGATTAGGGTTTCTTCATTCTTGGAGGCTATTTTGAGAGAGGGGTGAAAAAGAAGAGAGACATGGTAAATTGTTAAATTAATAAAATGGGCCTTAAATTAGAAGATAGGCCATTTTCAGTTCGGTTAACCAAATACCGAACCGAACCGAGCCGAAGTATCCTGAGTCGAAAAAAAAAAAGAATGGTTTTTGTTGCATTATCCAAACCGAAAACCGTACCGAACCGAAATGCATGAAATTTTCGGTTCAATTCGGTTCGGTTAACGGTATGGTTCGGTTTTTCGGTTCGATTTTGACACCCCTACTGCAAAGTACTGAGAGAAAGTGTTGAGACTATTGTTGCATTCAGTATGAGGGATTTTTACGTTGCATTGGTATCGGAACTTAAAATGTAAACAGATACCCCAGCAAATGACAATTTTGCCCTTATGGGCATATCGTATAAAATTTTGATTCGAACCTTAATAATTCATTCTCTAAGCCTCTAAGACTTCATTAAAATTGCCATGATTGTTTTGAGGGAAAATTTCGTTTAAGGGCCTGAAGTGCCATTGATTTATCAAATAAGAGCTCAAAGTGGATCTTGTTTCAAAGAAGGGCCTGAAGTGCCCTTTTTGTTTCAAAGAAGGGCCTGAGTATAGGTAATTTAGTCATTTCCTTTTTTTTTTTACTTTTTTCCTTTTCTCTTTTTTTTCCTTTTTTTCTTTCCTTTTTTCCTTTTCCTTTCTGCCCTACCTCACCGGTGGCCGCCACCGGCGAGGGCGGCAGCGGCCATGCCCGGGCGAGCAGAGGGCGGCCCTCGCCAGTGGCTGGCGAGGGCCTCGCGAGTCAAGGGCCACCCTCGCTGGGGCGAGCAGAGGACGACCCTCGCCGGCCTCGCCCGGGCGAGGCAACGACTGCCCTCACCAGATCCGGCGAGCTCGCAAAGTCTCTAGCTTCCATGGCGGTACCTTGTTAAACGACCACAAAACAAAGAAGAAGCTGCAAGACGAACTCCTAAACTCGCTAGCTACCCTCTCTCTCTCTCTCTCTCTCTCTCTCTCTCTTCCTTCGGTGAGCTACAGCTATGGAGGACGAAGCGGAGATACACGACGGCGTGAGAACTCAGTTCCCTCTCACCTTCGGCAAGCAGTCCAAGCCCCAAACTCCCCTGGAATCCGTCCACAGCGCCACTCGCCGCCACGGCCCCAACCCCAACCCCGCCTCCTCCTCCTCTCCTTCCCCTTCTCTTCCCTCTACTACCTCCGCCACCGCCGGCAAGAGCAGCGGTCTGCCTTCTCTCTCCTCGTCCTCCAGAGCCTAGTTCGAGGCGGTCTGCACCGGAAACCCTAAGCCTGACCCCGAGGCTGGAATCGGCTCCCGCGGTGGCGACGGTGAGGACGGTGATCATGCGGTGATAGGTCCACCTCGCCAGATCCGGCGAGGGCCGCCCTCGGCTCGCCCGAGGTTGGCCGCTGCCGCCCTCGCCGGTGGCCGGCCACCGGTGAGGTAGGGCAGAAATGAAAAGGAAAAAAGGAAAGAAAAAAAGGAAAAAAAAGAGAAAAGGAAAAAAGTTTTTAAAAAAAAAAGGAAATGACTAAATTACCCATACTCAGGCCCTTCTTTGAAACAAAAAGGGCACTTCAGGCCCGTATTTGAAACAAGGTCCATTTTGGGCCCTTATTTGAGAAATCGAGGGCACTTCAGGCCCTTAAACAAAATTTTCCCTTGTTTTGATGTGTTCTATCCACACGCCCTGATTTGATTTGTGCACTTCCCTTATCTGATTGTGATTGATCGGATTATATTGACACTTGATTTTTAATCATTTTAATTTTAGAAAATTAGTCAAAAATCAACAAAAATTCATAAAATTTCAAAATCAACTTTGGAAGCCTTGGCCAAGCCTAGGGAACCAATTTTGAACAAAAAATATTTTTCTGTATTTTCTCGTATTTTTTTATTTCTTTTTATTATACAAAAAATAGCCAAAAATCATGAAAAATAGCATTTGTAGCCACAAAAATATGTAAAATAAAAAGTAGTCAATATATTTATTTTAATTCCCTTTTCACGTTGTACACTTTAGATTTTAAAAATTCGGTTTGGGTCTTTGAAAACATTCATTCACATACCCCAAATTGAGCCCAAAAATTCATTTGAGTCCTTTTTAGTATTTTCCTAACTATGAGTAAGTTATTACATTTGATTCATACACCTTGAATTGAATTTTGGTCAAACCATTTTCATAATTGAGCACATTTGGACAATTGGACTTATTTGAAATTTCAATTTGGTCCCTGTTTCAAACTTGAAGTTCAACTGATAGCTATCCTTTGAAATTGAGCCCTTACCCAAGGGTTATCAACCTGTTTAAATACACTAGTGGGGTTAGATTGGCACAATTTGGCCATTAAGGGCTTCAATTGGCCATTTTTTACCTAGTCTTGACCTTTGAATTTGGTGGTTTCATGCTTACCGAAACCAATTGGACTCGAGGACATCTTTTCTAGATGATTTCCACGTCCTAAGATCCAATTGTGACATTAATTTTGCGAAATTTGGATGAATTGAAGCTTAATTGGACTATTTTTGTCGAACCGGGTTGACTGGGTCGGATAACCAGTTTGGTTCTTCTTCATTTCACGCGCGGGTCTACAAGCAAGGAGGAATGACCAAATTGAAGGCCAAATTGGCACACCCGACGGACCAAAAGGAGTCCCCGGAGGTGCCCAACCTCGTCCGACCTCAACCAACCTAATTGCACGTGACTCTCACGTGCGTGCGTGAGCTGGCGAGGCTTTGCACGTGCGGGAAAATCCATCTGACGGGGTGAAGACATTGGAGCTTCATTCTTGCAAAGGGGGGCCTCATTTCGATAAGGTTTTTGCTCTCTAACTGCCTAGAGGGAGTTTAGAGAGAGAGAGAGAGAGAGGCGATCGAGCCTTGAGAAGACACCATTACATTACAAAGCTCGGCCAAGAGCTTTCGCGACCTCCTCGTCACCAACGGGGCATTTTCGAAGCTCCTAGTTTGTCCTAAAAGCTTCGTGGTGACTTGATGAGCATCCCAAACTATGCCGTTCAGATTTTCAGCGTGAAATCTGGTAATCACCATTGACGCTTCAAAGCTCGACCTCTAATGGCAAATTTCGATTTAGAGCATATTTCTTCGTGATTCTTGGTTTAATAGAGTCTTAGCCAACCTCTAAACACAACCACACATTTTTTTTAATCGAAACCGAGTAAAACCACATAGCCGAAGCTCGCCAGCTCTCGGTCTGGTCGAGAGCTCGCGAGCTCATTCCCGACGTCCCCGAACCCCGCAGGACCTCAGATAAGTCTTCTCGACACCTCCTTATTGTTGACACCTAATTTTTAATCAGTATTTTTTCTTAGAAAAATCATTAAAAATACAATAAGAATTTATAGAATTGCAAAATCAACTTTGAAGCCTTGGCCAAACCCAAGGAACCAATTTTGAACAAAAAGTATTTCTGTCAATTTTTCTGAATTTTTGAAATTTCTTTTAATTAGAAAAAAACCAAAAAAATAAGAAAAATAGCATTTGTGACCATAAAAATATGAAAAAAATAGTCATTAGTCTTTTTTTTTAAATTTAAATTGAGTTTTGGTCACTTTAGATTTCAAAAATTAGATTGGGAAGCCTGACTTTCATAATTTTGCAGTTAGGTCCCTAGTTGAGCAAAAATCACAAATTGAGTCCTTTCGAGACTTCTTTTCACTTTGTGCTAGTTATGACATTTGATCCTAACACCTTTAATTGCATCTTTGTCCAATTACTTTCGTAATTTGAACAAATTCGAGAATTAGACCCGATTGCATTTTCAGTTTAATCCCTAGTTTAGAATTGGGATCAATTGATCATTTGTGGCACCTTCATTCGAAACTAAACCCTTACCCATAGGTTTTCTAACATTTTAAACTCATTAGTGGGATCATTTTGTTTCAAATTAATCATTAGGGACCTTGATTGATGAAATTTCTATTCGGGTCAAATCTTTGGATTTGGGCATCTTGTATTAAATTGGGCCGATTAGGCTCAAGTTTTCCTTTTTTAGATGATGTTCATATCCTATAATCGATTTGTGGCTTCAATTTGGTGAAAACAGGTCGAATCGGCGTCCAATTTGGGCTGAAAATGTCAAACCGGGTCAATTGGGTCGGGTAAACCCGACCCAATCAACCCGTTGACCAAGCCAAGTCAGGAAATGTACGGAACTAGTTCCTACTTCATTCTTCACCCGCGCGCGAGAAAGCTTGGTGAGAAGCAACGTTTGAACTTGATCAACGGGGACAAGATTGAAGCAAATAATTTCCAATGCCAGCATAACAAACTTTCAGTTGGTTACGGAGCTCAAAAAAACTTCACCGAGATATAGAGAGAGAGCGAGAGGGAGGGAACGGGAGAAGTCAGTCGCCGTTGTCGCTCAGCCGTGTTGCCTCCATTTCCAACGAGTGAAGGTAAGCTTGAACCTCCATTGTTTTTTTTCTGCAAATACTGCGATGTTTAGGATCAAACTGGTTTTGATCGTGTCAAATCGAGTTGATGAGTTAGATTGAACAATCTGAGGTATTCTATATTAGATATAGGTTTGTTGGCGATCGATACACTCTGTTGATGAAGGATTCACGTTTTTAATTGTCGCGCATCTAGTGTTCAACAAAATGCCACAAAAAGATCCAAATTCGAACCTTAGTCGATCGTCTCTGGTCACGTCGCTTGTCCACTTTCTTACTTGGAATCGCACTTTGGATGACTACATAGCTTCCTCTTGTTCGTTTTTGCGTGTTTTTTTTTTTTGCATAAAAAAAATCACCGACAAAACCTTGTTCGATTTCGTCGGAGTCGCGAATCTGTGGCCTTTGGACGGACGGTGCCTCGCCATCAAAATAGGTCAGGTAAGTTTCCCGAACAACTATTTGTGCTGATTGTACTTGAAAGTTGAAGTTCGAACGGTAAAAACCCGAGGATTTGAGTTTGCCAGAATTTGGAAAATTGCATACTGTTGTCGGCTGTTAAGGTGTTCCTGTGATGTCGTCTTGGTTAAATTTAGGCATACTGATGTTATTTAGTTCGTTTTGGTGAGATTACATGAAAAAACGAAAAATTTTAGGCTCGGTTTGAGTATTTTTTGGCAAAGTTGCCGGAACAGGGACTCCAGCGAGTCATCAATAAAAAATTTAAAAAATGATTAAAAAATCCAAAAAAATGAATTAAGTTAGAATATGAAAAATGGGCTCTGACCCACCTTCTCTCGATAGTAGATGGAGAATAGAAGAAGTATAGTGTGGAATGAAGTCGATCATCTATCTCCTCTGCTCCTCCACATGTTGTTCCAATGGCTCTACCTCCTCCTACGGTGGCTCCTCCACATGCTGTTCCAGTGGCTCTACCACCTCCACTTGGAGCAGAGGAACAGAATCTTGAAGAATGGATCGCACCACTGGACTTTGATTTTTTCCCATAAGATATTGTAGAAAATTTAATATTGCGCTGAAGCATGATTTTTATATTGGTGTAGTTAGTGTTTCAAATGTGTGCAAGGGTATGTGTGTATTTTTATAGAGAATGGACAAGGGTCGAATACTTTGAGGAATATAGGCAAGGTTTATGGGATAAAGGATAGTTTCACTAGTTTATGGAAATGGTAGTACAAACATAGTTGATGGAGAAGTTGGTGGAGGAGTACAAGGATTTGGAGTTTATTCTCAACTCCCCACACACCCACATGAATGAGCGTTGAGCCTATTTATAGAGGATCCCATTGCCGTAGTAAATTACACTAGATACATCTAGACTTTTCTACAATTGTCTATTCCACAAATATCTTGTCCATACTAGATATTTCTAGATTTCACTAGCAAGTGCCCATCCTAGAAGTCTCTAGAAATTGGATCACATTTTCCAACACTCCCCTTGATCCAATTTCGTGATATTTTTAGCATGCTTTGTATCGTTTCGAACTTGGCTGGAAAATCTTCTTGTAGTTCATCTCCCATGCCTTTTTGATGATCTTCGCTTCAAGAACCCTTGCATCCTTCCGTAGTTGATTTGCTGAAACACTTGTATCTTTCTTCGACTCTACATGTTTTTTTTTTTTTAACGATGTCCCATATGTCTTGGACCATCAAAATGCTCCTAGTTTTAGTTGTTCCCATCGAATGTAGAGATGCGAAACCTTTGTCAGGCATGGTTATAGTTGGGTGTTTTCGTTCATGTGGCGACGTTGGCCTTTGTTTTAGTTTTGGCTCTGGCTTTGGCTCGGGCTTCGGATTAGGCTCTAGCACCGGCTCTGGCTTTGGCTTTTGCTCTGGCTCCGGCTCCGACTTCGGCTTCGGCTTTGTAGGCTCTGGCTCAGGCTCGGGCTCAGGCTTTCATTTTAGTTGAGGATGGTGAGGACAAATGCCCAAAACTATCCAAACTTGCCTGGCTCTAATGTAGAAAATTTAAAATTACGCAGAAGCCTAGTTTTTATATTGGTGTAGTTTGTTTTTCAAATGCGTGCAATGGTATGTGTGTATTTTTATAGAGGATGGACAAGGGTCAGATACTTTGAGGAATATAGGCAAGGTTTATGGGATAAAGGATAGTTTCACTAGTTTATGGAAATGGTAGTACAAATAGAGTTGATGGAGGAGTACAAGGATTTGGAGTTTATTCTCAACTCCTCACACACCCACATGGATGAGCATTGCGCCTATTTATAGAGAACCCCACTACCGTAGTAAATTACACTAGATACATCTGGACTTTTCTACAAATGTCTATTCCACAATTATCTTGTACATGCTAGATATTTCTAGATTTTACTAACATGTGCCCATCCTAGAAGTCTCTAGAAATTGGATCACAATTTCCAACACTCCCCCTTGATCCAATTTCGTGATATTCTTAGCATGCTT
Organism: Lenwebbia sp. NSW1173648; assembly: GCA_029784005.1. NCBI lineage: Eukaryota > Viridiplantae > Streptophyta > Magnoliopsida > Myrtales > Myrtaceae > Lenwebbia > Lenwebbia sp. NSW1173648. The sequence continues at coordinate 21,468,049 of JARCGZ010000009.1, read as the reverse complement.
TGTATCGTTTCGAACTTGGCTGGAAAATCTTCTTGTAGTTCATCTCCCATACCTTTTTGACAATCTTCGCTTCAAGAACCCTTGCATCCTTCCGTAGTTGATTTGCTGAAATATTTGCATCTTTCTTCGACTCTGCATGTATTTTTTTTTAACGATGTCCCATACGTCTTGGGCCATCAAAATGCTCCTAGTTGTAGTTGTTCCCATCGAATGTAGAGATGGGAAACCTTTGTCAGGCACGCTTATAGTTGGGTGTTTTCGTTCATGTGGCGACGTTGGCCTTTGTTTTAGTTTTGGCTCTGGCTCTGGCTCGGGCTTTGGCTTAGACTCTAGCTCCGGCTCTGGCTTTGGCTTTTGCTCTGGCTCTGTAGGCCTTGGCTCGGGCTCTGGCTTTGATACTAGTTGAGAATGGTGAGGACAAATGCCCAAAACCATCCAAAGTTGCCTGGCTCTAACACCATGTAGAAAATTTAAAATTGCGCCGAAGCATGGTTTTTATATTGGTGTAGTTTGTGTTTCAAATGTGTGCAATGGTATGTGTGTATTTTTATAGAGGATGGACAAGGGTCAGATATTTTGAGGAATATAGGCAAGGTTTAAGGGACAAAGGATAGTTTCACTAGTTTATGGAAATGGTAGTACAAATATAGTTGATAGAGTAGTACAAGGATTTGGCGTTTATTCTCAACTCCCCACATACCCACATGAATGAGCATTGAGCCTATTTATAGAGGACCCCACTGCAGTAGTAAATTACATTAGATATATCTAGACCTTTCTACAAATGTCAATTCCACAAATATCTTGTCCATGCTAGATATTTCTAGATTTCTCTAGAAAATGCCCATCCTAAAAGTGTCTAGAAATTGGATCACAATTTCCAACAGATATGAACTTGGAATTTTTAGACCAACCTGGTATTCAAGCTGGAATGGAGAACCAGCAACACCTACCCGCTCTACCTCCTTCACTCGGAGCAGATGAAGACGATCTTGAAGATTGGATCGCATTACTAGACTTTAATTTTGACCCAGATGGTATGTACTTCTTAATTATTTGTAGTTGTCATTTTCGTGAATGATTTTACCGATATGAACTTGGACTTTTTAGACTGCCTAATATTTAATACAATACTGAACAATAAATATTTTTTTATTTCTTTATTTCTTTTCATTTTTATTTCTTTGTCTTTCTTTTTTTTTCTTCCCTTTCTTCTTCCTCTAGCCTGTTGCCGAGGTTAGGCGAGGTTGACCTCGTCGGCCTCTAGCAAAGCTTGCCTCCACCGGCCACTGGCCAGAGCTTGCACTTTGAAGATAATTACACGTTTGTTCTGTTAGGAGAAAAGAATGTAGACGATTAAAACAAAAAGATAAATAGTTTTACCACACTAATATCAATTATGTCGAATTTATGAAAGTAAAGAGAGTGACGTTTGTACCTAAAATTTATTGTGTATTTCACCAATTGCGTGGTAAGAATTAATGGCGCGGTGGAAGAGTTCAAATTATCTGATATCAGCTATGAAAAGTTAACATGGAGAAGGAAGCAACTCTTTCATCTCTTGATTGTAGTTAGAGTAGTAGGGAGATCAATCGAGCAAATTTAGGTTGGCTTATTCATGTGTCCGAATGGCCTTTGGGTTGGGTAATGTATGTTGCAAAATTCTTGTAACTAGATCTGTTATGTTAGTTCGGGTCGGGTTACCAATTGAGATGATCTTCACTGGTAATGGCCCAATACAAAGGTCTTGGCCCAAACCTTGATGCTTCGGACTAAAGTTTGCTGAGGGCCCAATGTTCATGCATAGCTGGAAGGGAAATCTTTTTCCCACAAATAGTTGGTTATATAGCTATTTCTGTTTACGTAAATAATTTTCCTTGGAAACAAATTTTTTTCAAAAAATAAAAAATAAATCGACAACATACTAGACGCGTATCCCTTCATCTCGCCAACAAAGATGAGAAGTATGTCTCATTGATGTGTTTTTGCAAAAATATCCTAAATTTTTTCAAGATCACAAGAAAGACTAAATAGAAATTTTTCACTTACCTGTACTTTTTTCCCTCTTTGCTATGAACTTATAGAGATAAAAACACTCGGCTGTGGACAGCGATTCAAAGCTTTTGCCCATAATGAGCGAACTCTTTAAATGCACTGAAGACCCCCCAGGAACAGAAACACTGCACGCTTCCTTTCACCACAAACCATCTCTTTCTCTTCTCCTTTCTTCCTCGTCTCCATCCGCTCGCTTCACTTTCTTCTCATTTTTTTCCTCTGCGTCATTGAATGGCCAACGACGCGGCTCTGAGATCGTCTCTGGTCTGGTTGGCGGCGGCAATGGTGGTGGTCGGGCTGTGGACGCACTCCTTCAAGAAGGTGGTGGCGACGCACGGGGCGGGCATGCTGGGGATAGCCGGCGTCCTCTTGCCGGACTGGGACTACTTCGACCGCGACTTCTCCAAGTGGACCACCCTGGTCAGCGCCGAGGAGAGAGCCGCCATTTCTTCTCAACGATCTCGCTTCGCAATTTCTGCTCCTCTCTCCATCTCTTCTTTTAGCGCATCTCTGGAAAATGGGAACTGAGCGAGCCTTAAGCGATCTAACTCCTTAGGTTTCCCGTTCTTGACAATGAATCCATCCGCCCCGGCCGGTAAGTCTTAATTTTGTGCCCGTTCGATCGAGAACAAACGAGCTTAAATGATGTCATCTTGGTATAGAATTCAGATTACATAGTGAACGAAAAAGAGTGGATATAATTGCATATGCTTACAATGGGGATTTGCATGGTCAATTTGACTTCTGATTGTTGGATCTTCCTTCCTATGCAGGTTTAGAATCTATCATCTTCGTGTGGTTTTATACACATGTGTCTACGGATTTGGTCTGTACAAGTGGTGGGTGTTCGTATCCAGTTGAATCAAATTTCTGGAATCACAAAATATAACTGTGTCGATCGCGTGCCTCAGGCGTTCGTCTAAATTTCACCAAAATCTGGTGAGACCCGCTAAATTCAACCGCACAGATGAAAACCGAGGCTCGTGCTCCCGATCCCAAAAACAATGTCTCTTGGAACATGGGCCAACAAAGAGGAGGAGGACTCGTTTCAGAAGCATTTCACCAGATTTATCCTGTTATGAATGATGAAGGATTCCTACTAGATCTTTTACACTTCATTACAGTTCTACTCTTTAACATGTTCAATTGATGTTTATTTCTCATCAGAATGTTTGCGTTTTGTTGTTAGGATTAGTGGGAATTGAGTGATGAACTTCGGTATATACTCCATTGATGATCTATCATTATTAGATGCTTTCTTCTCTAGTTGGAATTAACATCTCATAATAATCATAATTTACGATATTCGATATCGACATCCCTCTTCAAACTCAAGCTAAGAATGATCGAAAGTGACCGGAAGGACGCCTCTTGATAAGAATATCAACAAGCCGATCAACTGATGCAATATGGTGGCTACATAAACTTACTTGTATGATATGTCGCGCACAAATTGACATTCATATACGAAATTGATTTTAGTTTCATACACCCTTTTAGAAGTTACAACCATCGATCAATTTTCAAACAATTACTCGATCACGTCCCAAGCATGCATCTTGTTCAAAGCCACAAGTACGTGTATACTTGATGATTTCTCATCAAGCGAATTCAAGTGATCGAAAGTAATCATCCACGAATCAGCAAGATAACCCTATAGTGGGAATAGCTACTGGTCCAAGTATATCATAATGAAGTTCAAGCATATTCTTTAATGGTTCAGTTCAATTCGATTTAAAAAAAAAAAAAACTAAACTGAACTGAACCATTCACACCCCTACACAAATAGGTGCTAATTACAAAAGGCTAATAAAAAAGTTAGGCTCTCGAGAGGAAAGACATATGAAATCCGGTTTTAAAAAAAGTAAGACTTGCTCGTTTTCATAGTGATATGGATTTTTTTTTTTTATTCAGTCCACTACCGGTGAAAACAAACTGTTTACAAATTCATTATTGGATGGATATCATACGTACCGAAAAGTCAAAGATAATTGTGTAATCATAATCAGACGTCATAATAATATTGTAATTTAAGTGGTTGATCTCACATTCTCGGCGTTAAACTATTAAGACCCTGAGTTTCTTCTTCTTCTTTTATTGTTTTCTTTTTAAAGTATTGTTTAAGTGAAAAAAAAAAGTATTAAATTTAAGGGTATACTAATTTGCAACAGTAAATAAATAATACTATAGATTGCTGTTGGGTATTGAAGAAGATAACTAGTTTTTGCAAATGCTTGTTATCCTTCCGATGCTCACTTAGTAAATCAATTTTGTAGATTAAGCGTTTGTCCCCTTCAACGACAAATGTGCCACGTAAGATGACCAACATTCACATCACCGATTTCTAGCCAAAATTGATAAGAAAGACTATATTGATAAATCGTCAAAAGGCTTGCAACTAAATTGGCAAAATTAAAAAATTTCAGTATTGAATTGCTGTCAGAAAACGTGTTACAACTAGCTACTGCCATATGAAATATAGCAAGAATATATCATGTTTTGTTGTTGTTGTTGTGGGCTTGGAAAAACTATATCAGCCCATTACAGATAGGTAATGGGCTTTGGCTTCCTTATTTGGTTGTGGGCTTGAAAAACCCCAAAACTGCTTATAAATAACATATTATATAGGCAACTCGAAATGGAGATGGAGGGAGAAGCACTCGAGCGCGCGGTTGAACCCCGGCCATGAATATTTTGCTGTAACCGGAGTCAAGGGTGCGATCAGGTGTTGAAGGACCAAATCGATGACGGATGTGAGATCAGAAGCCCTAGAGGCGCTGAAGGGTGAAAGAGGGGTGGAATCGGGCATCAGACAAGGCAATGATGAAGGTTCATCCAACCTTCGGCCCGTGACTGCGAGCAATGAAGATGCTTCGAGAGACACTTCAATCGCTGCCATGCCGTACCTGAGCTCGGGTGCGGGTTCATCAGCCTTTCTTCCATCGCCTGAGACGAATTTGCCTAATCAGTCTCTTCCTGCTTTGACCAACATGCCACTCGCACTCAACGCGGAAGAGGGAGAACCCGATACAGAGGTTCCACAAGGTATGTGCATCTCCTAATAAACCCTTTTGCAGGATGCTTAATTTGTCTTCTAATCTTCACCTAATAATAGGGATATAGGCAGGAGGTTGCTCAGATTTCTACTGGTTATAGAGAAACAGAAAATTGTTAGGAACTAATAGGAAAAGAGGAGTTTAAGAGTCGGTCATTGATAATCACTAGATCCTTGAAAATGAACGGGCAAATATGGCAGTGTATACGCCGCTGCTGTCGTACTAAGCTTTAAATCACTGTCTTCCTGATTTGACTAACATGCCACGCCCAACTGAATGCAGGAGAGGGAGGACCCGATACAGAGGTTCCACAAGGTAAATGCATCTCCAAATTCCCCTTTTGTTAAAGCTATTGCGGGGCGCTTAATTTGTCTTCTAATCTTCATTTAATAATAGGGATATAGGCAGGAGGATGCTCAGATTTCTAATGGTTATAGAGAAACGGAAAATAGTTAGGAACTAATAGGAAAAGAGGAGTTTAATAGTCGGTCATTGATAATCACTAGATCCTTGAAAATGAACGGGCAAATCTTGGAAATGTATACGCCGCTGCTGTCATACTAAGCTTTAAATCACTCTCTTCCTCATTTTACTAACATGCCACGCCCAACTGAATGCAGGAGAGGGAGGACCCGATACAGAGGTTCCACAAGGTATGTGCATCTCCAAATTCCTCATTTGCTAAAGCCCTTGCAGGACGCTTAATTTTTCTTCTAATCTTCACCTAATAATAGGGATATATGCTGGAGGATGCTCAGATTACTAATAGTCATAGAAAAACACGAAATAAATTGGAACTAATAGGAAGAGAGGAGCTGAAGAGTCGTTCATTTATAATTAATAGATCTGTGAAGATGGGCAGAACAATGCTCGTAAGTGTGACATTCAAATCTTGAAAAGCAATGGCTTTCTCTATCCCCTCAGATCACCTACATAAAGAGCATTCGTTTTTAAAACAGAAGCACTATATAGTTTTCAATCTGAAGAGCAAAGCTTGAAAACTGTTTCGCGTGTTTTCAAAATAAGAAAGTCTCCAAGGTCTTCCTTGTGGTACCGAGTCAATTGAAACTTATCCGTTTACTCTTTCGTGGGATACAGGGGAAATGCCTAGAGCGACGGATCCATTTTTGGAGCTTGTTGAAGAGAAGCCTAATGACAAGCGAAAGCGTAACTTCTGCGAGAACGAGTATGTGGGAGACGCGAAGCGGATCAAGGCGCACTTTGCTGGAGTGAGATCAGAAGCCCCAGAGACGCTGAAGGGTGAAAGAGCGGTGGCATCGAGCAACAGACAAGGCAATGATGAAGGTTCATCCAACCTTGAAGAAACTTCAATTGCTGCCATGCCGTACCTGAGCTTTGTTGCAGGTTCATCAGCCTTTCTTCCATTGCCTGCGACTAATTTGCCCAATCAGTCTCTTCCTGCTTTAACCAACTTGCCACGGCTGAATGCCGAAGAGGGAGAACCCAATACAGAGCTTCCACATGGTATGTGTGCAGGACGCTTAATTTGTCTTCTAATCTTCACCTAAGAATTGGGATATAGGCAGGATGCTCAGATTTCTAATAGTTATGGAGAAACAGAAAATAGTCAAGAATTAATAATAAAAGAGAAGTTTTAAGAGTCGGTCATTGTTAATCACCTGATCTTTGAAAAATGAACAGACAAATGTTTGGAAGTGTAAATGCAATAGCCAAATGATGATGAGCAATATATATTGAACAACATTTAATATTTCATCTGTGTTTACCTAACGGATTACCAAAAGTATTTACAAATTTAAAAAGAGGATGCATCGAAGGAACAGTTATGTAATTGGCAAAAAAGTTTTTTTTTTCCATGTCAAAAGTGATATTTCATTATCGTGCATAGTCTGCATCTAAGATTGGTGGCGGCCCATATTTAAGGAATACATGATGTTAGAGGAGTATTTGAAAAATTGCAAATAGATGAATATTACTAAATCAATAAAATTATATTTTAGCATACAATAAAACCGTAATAAATCAGTAAAACTATATCCTACCAAATAATACCCTAAGTTTCATAAGTTTCACATATGAATAGGGCTAAATGCATGATTAGTGAGGATTGTTTAATAAAATGCATAATTATAAATTGCCCTAATGAGATAATTTTTTAATATTAACATTTGAAAATTAGTGGTCAACAAGCACCTAAAATAAGACAAAGGGTGCGGTGCTTTAAATATTTGAATTACTTATATGTGTTTAAATTATTTATCAAAGATAATTCCTTTGACTTTAAATTTTAAATCAGTTTTCTCCAATGGAGTGGTCGCCAATATTTCACTATCGTGACTTGAATGCCTACATATCATATTAATTGTCCTATGGGATGTTGTCTATGATATTTTTGTTCGAAAAAGTGAGTACAAAGGTACAAATTATTTATTTCTATGAGTGTAACATATCTATAAGATATATCTAAGAAGGTACCTAATAGTCAATTTTCACTAATACTTGAGTTTAGGTGCGAGAACGCATGCTGCACCGGCTGAGAGTCAACCAGGTACCCATAGGCTTGCCGACACGATTATGACATCTCTCGAAAGAAAGCTGGGAGTACTCATCAGCAGTCGCCTGGCAGACATGAACAAGCTACAGTCGAAGTGGAGGAGGAGAGAAGAAGCATATCGGATTGTAGTTGCACTGGCTGAGAGTCAACCAGGCACCAGTAGGCTTGCCGACACGACTATGCCACCACTCAAAAGAAAACTGAGAGCACTCATCATCAGTCGCCTGGCGGACATGAACAAGCTAAAGTCGAAGTGGAGGAGGATAGAAGAAGAATATTGGAGTGTAGCGCGGGCAATCGAAGAAGGAATATCTTTTCCACTGGAGAAAGTAGCAGAGGTGGAAGAGTTGAGCAAAGAAATTGAAGAGATTTTTCTAGTTCTAGGAGGACGTTGGCAAGAGACGACGGCACTTGTTAGACGCAGCAAAACGTCTCCCTCGGTGACAATAGAATTAGTAGGCAAAGAAACTCGACGGAAGGTGAATGAGATTTTTTCCTATTTAATGCAGGACACCGTTTCCATAATTGGTGTTTATGGTATGGGTGGAGTGGGCAAGACGGCCATTTTGAGGCATGTCTATAATAGACTCCATGAGGATCTTGCCTTGGATGTATTCTGGGTTGCTGTACCTCAGGATTTTAGTGTGTATGCGCTACAAGAAGAGATTGCCAGTGCGGTCGGACTAAATCTCTCAAATGAGAAGGACGTGAAGAGAAGGGCGGGCCTATTGTATGGACATCTGAATGTGAAGAATGGATCCATCCTAATTTTAGATGGCCTTTGGATGCATTTTGAAGTTAAGGATGTGGGAATTCCGGTTGAAACGGGCAACCTAAAGTTGGTAGTGACAACTCGATCACTAGATGTGTGCAGTATGATGCCCTGTCAAAAGCAAATCAAGGTAGAACTTCTTGATATGGAAGATTCTTGGAGGTTGTTTTTAAAGACGCTTTGCTTTGCAGGAGAACTTCCCAAGGAAGTTGAACAAATTGCAAGGTCTCTTCTTGATAGGTGTTATGGTCTGCCACTTGGGATCATTGAGATTGCAACTCGCATGAGAGGAGCAGAGAAAGTGCATGAGTGGAGAGGAATGCTGGGAGAATTAGAAGACTCCTGGATGGAGCTTGACGTGTTCAAGAGTCTGCAACTCAGTTACTTGAACTTGGGTGACGATCAGGTGCGACAGTGTTTCCTGCATTTAGTACTTTGTTTTGGACAAGAAAAAGTCATTTTTGCAGCTTCGAGAGAGGATTTGATAGAGTCTTTCATAGATGAGGGTTTATTAGGTGGAAGTGCCACCAGGCAAGGACTGCACGATCGGGGTAACACCATATTGGATAAAATAACAAAGGCCTCCCTGTTGGATCCAGAAATAAAGCATCCGTATCTACACCCGTTGACAAGGGACATGGCATTGGATATAGTGACGAGGACAACTCACATGGTTAAGGCCTATATGGGGTTGAAAGAAATACCGGAGGAAGTATTCTGGTCCGATTGTCTAGAGAGAGTCTTTTTACAAGGCAACAAAATAGAAGAAATCCCATACGGCATATCACCAAATTGCCCTAAACTGACAACGCTGTATTTGAATGACAATGTCATGTTGGGAGTCATCCATGAATCTTTCTTCAGACATCTAAAGGGGCTGACGGTTCTAGATCTCAGCGAGACCGGAATCACGGAGTTACCGGACTCCATCTCTCTGTTGGAGAGCTTGGAAGCACTGTTACTGAGAAGGTGTGCGGCATTACGTTTTATTACTTATGTAGGAAAGTTGGGATCCCTAAGAAAGTTGGACCTCCAAGGGTGTGGAATTCTTGAAGAAGCGCCAGAGGGGATGGAGATGTTGGTAAACCTGAGGTACCTCGACCTAGATGGCACAGAGATCGAGACATTATCAGAGGGAGTGTTGGGGAAGCTTGTGAACTTGCAATATCTCGCGATTAAAATGCTGAGGGCAGGAGAAGAGGTAAAATTAACAGAGGTGGAGGCACTTTACTGTTCTGTTGCCAATGTGGAAACGTTCAATGCATGCGTGGGGTCTCTCGAGCGGAATAGTTGCCGACGGTACAGGCTCGCGGTGGGTTCACCGGACAAGAACAGCCTTTATAGTATGGATGAGACTGAGAGGTGTATAATCATCGATAGTTGCGACCATATCGCCGCGAGTGTAGACGGAACAAGTGGTGATGGCTGTGCTCTGCTTCCGAAAAGTGTGCAATCTTTGGAATTGTCCAGGTGTCATAAAATCAAGAGATTGATGGAATGGGAGGGGCTGACCGCTCTCCTTCCAAATCTGGAGGAGATTATTATCTATAGTTGTGAGAAATTAGAGGAGATAATACGTGGGCCATTGCCAAGCGGAGCCACTTGTCGCCTTACATATATTGATATAGATGGATGCAACAACATGAAGAGGGTGCTGCTGACTCAAGACATGTTGCTCCACCTCCCTTTCCTCCAAGAGATATCAGTCAAAGACTGCAAGAGCATAGAGGTGATAATAGGCACAGTTGCCAAAATGACGCACTGTTCCTTCCCAAAGTTAATGAAGCTGGGTCTATGGAATCTTCCGGAACTGGAGAGCATATGTGATGGGACCATGAGTTGCGATTCCCTCCAGTGGATTTCTATAGGCGATTGTCCGAAACTGAAGAGGATTCCTCTGCTGCTGCCCCTGCTTGACAATGGGCTCCCTTCTCCTCCCCCCTTTCTTCGAGAGATTCGGATACATCGGCAGACGTGGGAGTCACTCGAGTGGGATCATCCCCTTGCCCGTTCTTCACTTGAACACTTAGTCAAGTTTCTTGGTAAGTCCACCCACAAAGTTTGCTGCTGCTTTTATCCTTTCCATCTCCCTTGGTCCCTATCTTTAATAGCAAGTGTTATAACACATAACTGCTTAGAAACTAGCAATTAGGCCTGTGCTACACTGATAAATCAATTCTATTACAGCTTGAAAGCTAGCATAATGGTCATGTTATTATTAAACCTTAGTTGCTGCGGCAATGTTCAAAAATTAGAGAAAAGAAAAATACTCCCTTAACTTTGAATGAATAACAATGGCAATAGTCCTCTCTCTCTCTGTCTCTCTGTCTCTCTCTCTCTTCCCCGGCCAAGGCACTCTTTGTACATTTAAAAGATGTTCCTCACACTGATTTTACAAAAAAAGCCATTCTGAGTATACAAAAATTTTGCATATGCTGGTATCAAATCCCTGTATTATCAGTAATCAGTTTTTGTGGTCACAATATGATCACGACATAGATATAACAAATGATTAATGGCTGCAGAATTCTCATACAAAAAAGTTGAAATTGATCGTGACACCCTTGTTGGAAAGATGCTAAACTAGTAAAAGTCAAATTTGATTAGGAAGTTCTACTTTATTGGTTGGGATGGTTAAGAGATCATGTTAAATGCTTTTTACCTGTTCTTTTTGTTGCCTTTTCTGTTTTACCTTATCCAGTACTTCTAATTCCAAGTTTTTTTTATTTTTAAATTGATCACTATTCTTCATGAATACTTCTCATAGACTTCGTATTTCCAATTCATATTTGCACATATTGCATTTCTTTCTGTTTGATTTGATTAAAAGTTCGGTTGGCTGGAGAAGAAGCACAAATATTGGACAGACATAAGATGGGCGTAGGTGTCAACAAGCAAATTGGCCACAGTTCAAGTTTTTCTAAGCTCTCTCAAAATGCACCACAATATGTATATGGATTTTTCATGAATAGTCATGTGGTACACAACTGCTTTCTGGTCTTTTGGGCCCACTTTGCAAGTGACTAACAAACATTAATATTTCTGCCCCCAGACTGATGAAGCCGTAGAGGATCCCATTGAGGATGAAACGTCTTCCGACGGCAGTGGGCATCAAACTTATAGCCATTGCTACATCTTCCTGCTTGATTGGTGTTTAAAGTACCTATGAATCTTGTGATGACATATGCGTGATCTTTGCTTTCTTTTCCAAATCTATGATGACTGTGTCTTTGTTTCTGGATTTCTCGGTTCGAATTAATCCACTTATTTTTAATCCACTTATTTCTACCCCGTTAAACATTTCGTCTTTCTATTTCTCTCACCCCCACTTGAATGAATCCTGTAAAGAATTGATCTGGATATCAATTATAGATGATCTACTTAGAGTAAGTATAATCCACGGCGCAAGATGCTAGCTTTAATGGCATCCGCAATGTTGACCGTCTTAGATATCATCTTGGCAGCCAACTTGTAATTAATGTTCTTGAGAAGCTTGTCGTGCTGAAACCCATTGTGACTGGAGCAGAGCTCCAAATATCTTGTCCTTTGGTACTCGGAAAGGTCAGAGTCAGTACTCATTCCAAGAAATTTCACCCTCTAAATTATTTCCAACTACTTTCAATTGAGATGTTACGAATTGAATGAAATTAAAAAATCATGGCGATTTGATGGCCTTGAATTTATTTACTAAAATCGACGTGCAAGATACAATTTTTCTTTAGAATAATGAATGTCAAAATCCAACTACAAAGAATTCCGGAAAAAATCGAAAATTTTATACGGTGAACAAGACCAATTGGGAATTTAGCTTTGATATTCATGTCTCCGCTTCTGTTCTTTCCAGTATGAAGAGATTGCCTTCACCATCCCTTCCTATCCTCATCGTGTCATCAACCTATCTGGCATCTGCATCGCTTCAGTATGAAGACATTACAAAGGATACGTTATCTCAAGCCACCCCTCAGGATTGAAGATGCCTAGCAGGAGATCGTAGTTTTGTCGAAACATATTCATCAACTGTTGTTAATTCAAATAAAGGAAGCATCAACGACATCAGATTTCAACCGTAGAATATAGGGAAATATGACAAGTCACGCCCGACACGTTTTTTTTTATTTATTATAGAATTTTATCTTGCTTATATTTAAACGCATGTGGAAGCGTAACAAAGTTTCCCCCAACACCATTCCCCATGAGAATCGCACGAGTTCAATAATACACATATGCTTCATTTCATACTAACATCAGTAGTTTGTTACAAACAACTGGCAAATCCAAAAGACAATACATAGTCCAAACAAAATACAAAATACAAAGTCTTGGGAAAATGGTCGGGTCAACTAGCACCTCTACTCACATACTATACGAAAAGCGAGCTTAAACATTAACTAAGCCACACCCCAACTCAGGGGTTGATGGCTACTAGGACCATCTCGTCCCCTCCATTGTCATATCTGGGGAGCATCCGACATATACATATTTGAAAAATAAGGAGTCAGCCAAAGCTCAATAAATGAAATCTCTAAGTCTAAAGGTAGGTGTTGCGACCCACCTTGGAGGAGCAGGTTAATGGATTGCCGAGACCCCATCCTCTCAATAGGACGGACGAGATCGAGGCGCGGGCCCTCCCAGGCCCTTACCAAATCGTGTGAGGGAGAAATTTTATATCGTATTCGACCTTAATGTGGTCGGGTGACATGTGATAAGTGTGCGTGCCATCAGAGTCGCCACTAATCTTTTTTTTAGGGTGGATTGGAAACCCTACCGAGCGGTTAGGAGAGACCGTTCGGTTCTGCGAAAACTAGAGAAGGGGGTTCAGGGATTTAGTTATGCCGACGTTTCCGTCGACCCCCTTTCGGTACCTAAGTTGGGCGATTTTCCTAATTATGGATTTCAAGTAGACGTTTTAGGGTGAGGTAAGCTCTAACACCTAAAAAGTTTCATGCGGATGAGAATAACTATCATATCAATCACAATCAATAATGAAAGTGCGCAAGTCAAGGAACCAGGTCATGCAGATAAAACACATCACAAACAATCACATAGCATGCCTAGTAGAGCCTTAAGGGCTTAGAGAATGTGCCTTTAGAGTTTGGTGGTGATTTGGAAAAGTTTGTGGACCAAATATCCGGAGAGGTAAAATGATCATTTTCACATGCTCGGGAAACCAAAATCAACAAAAATGGGTCAGGCCAGTTGAATGTGGTCATTTTCTATTTTTTGTGATTTTTTGGAATTTTTTGGAATTTTTTTGAAGCGATTTACCCATAAGAGGAGGCAAAATCGTGAAAAAATAGGATTGGCCAATTGATTTGACCCATTTCTTAATTTTTGGGGTTTTTTTCTGATTTTTTTGGAATTTTCTGGGATTTTTCCAAATTTTTAAAAAAAAATTATGATTTTTTAATCATTTTCTGATTTTTTTTATTTGTGGATATTTTTATTTTTTGGACCGGGTCGGGTGGACCCGGCCCACGTCTGGCGGGCGCCCGGCCCAGACCCTAGCGATCCCTGGTCAGTCTAAGCTGAAACCACGTCGCATCTACATTTTTTGAATTTTTCGAATTTTATTGATTTTTTATTGATTTTTCACATTTTTTTTCTATTTTCTAATCCTACGGTCAGAAATGAGTCACGTGGCTAGCCTACGGCTCTCCGATCCGGAGATCAGATCTACGGTCATGATCGGACGACGAGGCTAATCCACGGCCGTCCGATCTGAATATTTTTATTTTATTTCAAAAATGCATTTTTAATTTCAGAAAAAGATTTTTGAATTTAAGAAAATTGAATGGACGGTCAAGTAGGTGACGCGTGGCCAAACTTATGCCACACGATCACAAAACATTTTTTTATTTTCGAAAAATCAGAATATTTTTTAAAATCAATTTTATTTTCTGAAAAAAAAAATTTGAAAAATCCACGATCGCGCCACATGGCCAAATTGTGGCCGTCTGATCCGGCTTTTTTTATTTTATTTTTATTTTTTTATTCTGAATGAACGTCCCCTCTAACGCGGCACGCCACGTCAGCGCCGCGTCATCGTTGACTCGGTCAACCATCGTTGACCGAGTCAACTCCACCGGAGTTGCAGAAACTCCAGTCAAACCCGCCGGAGCCTCACCGGCGCACCTAAACCGACGTCGAAACTTCCACGAAACACTTCAATCTTCATATCAATCGAATCCTCGACTCTTCCTAGTCAACATATGTCAATTTCGTGCTAGAAACTTGTTAGTGGTCTGCCCTAAGAATCAATTAAGGTTGATACTCTAACTATTAGTTGTGGATCAGGTTGTGTCGGAAAACCAATTTTCACTATACTTAGGTAGTCATAATGTCTTGCTAGAGACCGCTTATGACTTGTGGGCCAAAAGAGTTTTGGGCACACTGCTAATGTCTAGTGAACCTATAGGGTCGCACACAATAGCGAATTGATTTAATATTTTCTCTGCGCCTTGATCTGCTTAAGAAGTAGATTTAATTTATACTCTTATTACGAATATCCAAGCGATCGTGCGCGTTATAAGATAACGATAAAACGCACGATTAAGTGGACGGTTTGAAAGACGTCGTGGGCCCAGGACGATACGTCGTGGGGCCCAAAACGTGAAACCGTGGGTTATGAGTGATAACCCTAGAGGTGCCTTAGACCATTAGAAGCACGTCGTACAGTTCTTGGTCGTCGTTCTCGAGAAAGTCTCAAGAAGACAAAAAGGCGACTAGCAGAGAAACTCCAATATCAAAAGCTAGCACTTGGATCATTGGAGATCTCAGTTCGTGTGTGTGGATACCGATAGAGGCGCAACACTTGGGGCGTGAATTCTGACACAATCGATTGTCAACTTGTCTACGATCAAGAAAGGTAAGCCTTGAATCCCTAATTCGATTCTGGTATACACATGGATCCTGTTATAGGGTTTCGTTCCGCTGCGTATTACGAATCTAGGAAACCCTACAAAACTATCCTGAATCCACTTAAACCAGCACTGGCCAAGACTACCTCCGGCGACAAACTCAAACTCGCAAAATCCACATTATTAAGCTACACTAACTGATCAGAGAACATCAATGGAGTGTAGGGAGACTTACCTGAGCAACGGCGGAGCTCGGGAATGCCGGGGGCGAGCACGGAGGCTCGCGACAGGTCCGGGCAGTCGGGGAGGAAGACACGGGTTTTTAGGCAAAAATATCACAAAGAAAGCATAGAAACGTGTTCAGAAGGGTCCCAGGGTAAGTTTAAACCAAAAATGATGAAGAACGATGAAGAAACCGAGGATCCGCCATGGACGGACCTCGAAGCTTGTCAATGGCACTTACAGATTTTGGTGTCGCCGGCGAGCTCGAGATGGTTCTGCGTACTCCCTGGATCAAGACGAAGCTCCTGGATCGATCAGCGTGGCTTGGCGTGGCCTAGATAGCTCTGAAAATCCTCTCAAAGTCTGGGTCCCTTCAAGCTTCAATAGCGATTTTCTCCTCCGTTCTGCCTTTTTCTCGCCTCTTTTTCTCTCTCTCTCGAGATTGTTCTAGTCTGATAGAATCTGTTCTTCATGGATGGTTGTGGCGACGGCGCGGCGGCGGCGGTTCCGGCTCACGATCTCCTCTCTCTCTCTCTCTCTAACTCCTCCTTCTCTCTCCGTCTGTTCTGATTCTGTTCTCAGTCTGTTGTAACCGAAAGGAATGAAGACCCCCTTCTGCCTCAAAACTGAATCTGTTATTACGCTCAAAATCCAGAATCTTTGGACGCGCGCGGGACTTCGTCGCCGGCTCAGCTCCTTACATGCCGGCACGTGAGAAATGGTCAGTTGGCATCGGTCTTCAATGGGAAATCCGGCGAACTCCACAGGTCTTCCGGCAATACTTGTTCAGTGATCAAAGTGGACTGCAGGGGATACCTGCGCACGCGAGAGGGGAAACTGGTTCTGGGCGTTTTTCTGCGGTCAACGTGGTCAACGGGTTGACTGGGTTGGGTCAACCCGACCCGGTTGATTCTGTTTCACGTTTTAGGTCCAATTAGACTTCAAAATGTTTATTTTTTGCAAAATTAACGCCAAAATTGGAATTTAGAGTACGAATATCATCTAGAAAAGACAAGCTTGGGGAAATTTAGTTTAATTTTGTGCAAAACCCCTAAATTTTTGTTTTGACCTGAAAGTGAAATCTGCTTAATCAGAACCCTAAATGGAAAAACCGGGCCAAACAGACCCCACCAATGTATTTAGAAAGGTGAAAAACCTATGGGTAGAGGTTCATTTGTTCATGAGCACCCCTGAAAAAATTTAATTTCATTTTTTTATTTGGGGACTAAATTGAAAAATAAAACTTCAATTAGGCCCCTCTTGTCAAAATTGAGCAATTCTGCAAACAATTGGGCCAAGATGAAAATTGAGGTATTAAAGGACAATGTCACAACTCAGAAAATTGAAAAGGTAAAATAAAATGACTAAAATTGTATTTTTTAGGCTCAATTCGGGTTTACGTTTGTGAAGAAACATATGATCCCGAACTGAATTTTTCCAATTTTAAGAGGCCAAAATTAAAATGGATTTAAAATAAAAATATTGGATATTTTTCCATATTTTTACGGCCCCGAAATTTATTTTTCTTGATTTTCTTATTATTTTCCTAATATAGAAAAATATTAAAAAAAGAAAAATACCAAAAATTATTTTTGTTCAAAATTGGTTCCTTAGGCTTGGCCAAGGCTTCCAAAGTTGATTTTACATTTTTTGAATTTTTATGAATTTTCTATTAATTTTCTAAGAAAAAATGTGATCAAAATTCATGTGTCAACTAATCCTCTTACTACTCAACTTGACATACAAATAGCGAGTATTCCAGGAAATACATAAGTACATGAGCATAGGCATGATTTTCCTTCATGTCAGTAATAGTATTGCATGATTTTGCTTATTCAAGGCATTCGGATGGCATGTTATTTCATAAGGTACTAGTATCACCTAGTGTTTTATCAACATGAACATCTGTATGAACATGCATTATCATCTTTTAATTCTCCTCCGGAACACTCCCGGGGCATCCCCATTCACACAATAGAGGGATCCAAGATCACACAGCGTGGGCATCTCGACTCCCGAGGCATCCCGTAACACTCCACGCGGCATCTCAGATCACATAGCAGGGGCATCCGGTCACACTCCACGGGGCATCCTAGATCACATAGCAGGGGCATCCCGAATCTCGCGGGGAATCGTCGCTGATTTTATATGGACGACGGAACTTACTTTTCTTATTCAATTTATAAAATTTCGCACGTGAAACATGATAATCACATAGCTATCTTGATTCAGAAATCAACATCTTAAAAAATCGACAACGTGTACATCGACAAATAAAAAAGTTCATTAACGCGAACAAATTGGCAACTCAATAATCATTAACGTGAGCATCGACAGCTCAATAACCACCAACGTGAACATCTGCAACTCAATAATCAACAACATGAATATCAGCAACTTAATAACCAATTTTGACGGGAAATCGTTGGCGTGGACGGCGGCCATCCTTCGTGACACAGTTGACAAATGATCGCTGAAATGGATAATTTTTATAGTCTTTAAAACTTTTAGAATTGTTTATTTTTTTTTCGTTTTTCCCCACTCTGGGCCATAGACGATGTCCTTGGCCAACCCTCGCCGGCAATAGGTGAGGAGGGTTGGAAAAGAATATAAAATAGTAAAAAATTGTAAAAAAAATTGTAAAAAAATCGCAAAAAATGTTTACGTCCACGTCGGCCGTCGATGTGGTACGGCCGGCATTCGCGTCAATATGACAGATAAGGATTATTGGAATGTTTTTCTCTGTTGATGTGGGGCTGCTGTAGGTGGAAGAATAATCGAGTATCAAAAAAGCCTCCGTTTCGTGTTTTTCTTATCGCATGCCATATGTTTGACAAAATGCCTCGGAACAGTTCAACTCACCCACTTCGTACTCGATTTTCATTGCCTTCCCGTTGTTTATTTGGCGATCGATACACTGTTGATGAAGATTCACTTTTTTAAATGTCGCGCATCTAGTGTTAGACAACGCCACATTTTGTCGATCATCTCTGCTCACGTGGCTTGTCCACTTTCTTACTTGGAATCACATTCGTCGGAGTCGAGGATCTGTGGCTTTTGAACGGACGGCGCCACGCCGTCGAAATAGGTCAGGTAAGTTTCCTGAACAACTATTTGTGCTGATCGTGCATGAAAGTTGAAGTTTGAATGATAAAAACCCGAGGATTTGAGTTCGCCAGAATCTGGAAAATTGCATACTGTTGCCGGCTATTAAGGTGTTCCTGTGTGTCGTCTTAGTTAAATTTAGGCATACGGATGTTATTTAGTTCGTTTTGGTGAGATTAGATGAAAAACGGAGAATTTTAGGCTCGGTTTGACTATTTTCTGGCAAAGTTGCCGGAAGTTTTGCCGGAACAGTGACTCCGGCGAATCATCAATAAAAAATTTAAAAAATTCAAAAAAATGAATTAAGTTAGAATATGAAAAATGGGCTTTGACCCACCTTCTCTCGATAGCAGATGGCGAATAGAAGAAGTATAGTGTGGAATGAGGTCAATCATTTACCAAATCAAACTTGGCAATGCCGTTTCTGTCGTAGCCGAAAAGTGCAAGCTAGCTTGGGAAGAATCAAATGTCACTTGAAAGGGGAGGAAAAGAGAGGAATCAGCCTTTGTAGATTGATCCCCGCTGAAACCAGAGCACAATATCAGCAGAGATGGCCAATGGCTCAACAGGCTCCTCCACATGCTGCTCCTCCACAGGCTCCTCCACATGCTGCTCCTCCACAGGCTCCTCCATATGCTGCTCCTCCAGTGGCTCTACTCTTCTTGAAGAATGGATCGCACCGCTGGACTTTGATTTTGTCCCAGAAGATATCAACTTGGAATTTTTAGACCAACCTGGTATTCAAGCTGGAATGGAGAACCAGCAACAGCTACCTGCTCTACCTCCTCCACTCGGAGCAGACGAAGATGATCCTGAAGATTGGATGGCAATACTGGACCTTAATTTTGACCTTGATGCTATGTACTTCTTAATTATTTGTAGTTGTCATTTTCGTGAATGATTTTACTGATGTGAACCTGGATTTTTTAGACCAACCTGGTATTCAAGTAGGAATAAACAACCAGCAGGACCTACCTGGACAGCAGCCGCCGCCATTCGATGGTATGTACTTTTTAATTATTTGTAGTTGTCATTTTCGTGAATGATTTTACCAATATGCTTGTTTGCTTTCAGGTGTGGCAACTTTTGGAAATGTGAGAGTAGAAATGGAAGATCTGGGCTTAATCCTCCGAGAGAGGATGATCAACTTCGACAACGCATCCAGGACCTATAATCAGAGTTACTGGCAAGTATTTTCTGCAAATGCAGTAGGATACCTTTCCCAAGAGCAAGCAGACCAGCTTCGAGCGCTGATCCAGCATACTAGAATAGTTTTTGGCCTTTGAAATGGACCACATGTGATTGTGACTTGTCTGCCATTTCTTGTCGAAGGATGTTATAGCCATTTTTTACTGTATAGCTGCCACATTTAGTGCCCGTCCATACTTGGCGCTAGCCGATATGAGAAAACTACTGCTGCATTTATTGCATGACATGTCAAATTGCAGACCTTGCAACTCGTGCTTATGCAAGTGCGACATTTATGAACTAGAACTAGAACTAACACATTAAGTAGATTGATTGAAACTGAAGAAATATGGATGAAGTTTCTGTACAAACTTTTATTTGCCGGATTCATGCCTTTGCTGTGACAGGCCAGGTTGCCACTTGTAGGCTCAGATCTATCAGTGGTATTCTCACAGCAAGAGGAGCTATTTTTATTTAAGTTTTTTCATCAATTTATTGCTCCTGTTTTACTCCTTTTTTATTTTCTCTCTCTCTCTCTCTCAGAGGCCTTGCTGAGTTTTTTTTGTTGTTGTTGTTGATATAATGTCCTTTACCCTTTTCTTGTGGAGGATAATAGAAGATAGTTGATGTTTATTTGTTCTGTGGGAGCGCAAGAACCTTCTGTGCCAAGTAACTCATAGTCTAACGAGTAACAGTGTGGCCTTACCTGTTTTTGTTCTGAATGATTATCACTGTCAGATTGTTCTCTCCTTTTTCCGGGGGCATATTTACTGCCGAGTAACTCATAGTCTAAAGAAGAACAGCCTAACAGGATTCCTTCTAATTCGGCTTTTCTAGGCATAACTAGTGCACGCTCTTTCCAAGAGCAATTTCTTAGCCATGGTTTGACCTGTGCTAATAGATTACATCTTCTTTCCTCTTTTAATCAGATAAAGAAACCGTGGCTTTCATTTCTGTATGGCATTGTTGAACAGACATTGAGGTCATTGAATGCATACATTTTAACATATCCGAATTTTCAGTCTGTGTTTGTCTATCAGGATGCTAGAAATGTGTGCAGTTCCCCCATATATTATTGTGAATCTTGTGTTGCTGCGCTAGTTCTCAGTTCCAGTGATATCAAACCAAGGTTCCTTTCTTTGGATGTGGCGTCCAGTATCTGTACCGGTTGAAAGACCAGAATTTGATACGAGATTTGTTTGGCTCTTCAAGAATACTTCTGGTGTCATTACAGAGCAGCATGTTTCGAAGGAACTTCTGGTGAAGTGGATCTAGTATGTGTATCCTGACAAATGATTGCCTGGATCATTTGAGGATATTCATTCTGTTTTATTCAAGATTAAGCTAGTCTTTCTTCACTTGGTGGGTAGATATGTCTGCTTGATCCCAGCCAGGCAAAATCTGGAAAAGGAACCCAGATTGCCTTTCAAATTATGTGATAATTTGTTCATCTCGTGCTCTTGCTTTTCCACTTCTCTTTCTCCATGATGGCTCAACTTGCCTTAGTTGCTGATATGAAACCAATTCCCGCTTCTGATATAATTGACGCATAAATAATATGACCATATCTTCTTTTCCTGGAAAAGAATTTACTGAGATCGGGGAATACGATCAACAACTCTGTTTGGTGAATTAGGATCATTCGCCCGAGCTATGTGGTGTGAATGATTTGACCAAACCTTTCGGAAGACCCGGTCATGTGTACCTGTTGCAGGATCACATGTATGAAATTTGTGAGGTTTGCCGACATGTATTTTCCGTTGCATCCATATATCCTGTGATGTCTGAATATTTGATGGTGAACTGGTGATCTCCCACGCTTGGCGCTAAGACTAGGGGAACTTGATCTTTCCACTGAAGTCTAACTTTCTCTTGTGATTCAATCAGTGAACTGCAAACTTTCGCGATGTTTGTCTCTTCAGGCGAATGTGCTCTCATGTATTGAAGTCGCATATTATTATGGATCGGGGAAAATTATCCAAAAAGTCTTAAATCTGTACGGCTGCTAATTCAGTCCTAAATCTTTTAATTGTGCCAATTTAGTTATAAACCTTTTGACAATTTGCAAATTCAGTCATAAACCTTTCAATTGTGTCAATTTAGTCCTAAATTTTTTTGACGATTTGTCAATTTAGTCTTAAACCTTTTGACGATTTGTTAACGTAGTCTTTTTAGCTAATTACCCAAATAGTAGGATTTATGGCTAAATGGGCAAATCATGAAAAAGGTTTAAGATTTAATTAACACAATTGAAAGATTTATGACTGAACTGGCAAATCGTGAAAACGTTTTTGACTAAATTGATATAATTAAAAGGTTTAGAATTGAATTAGTCGTCGTACAATAGATTTAAATTTTTGTTAGGCAATTATCCTTTATGGACTGTGTCATCACGGCAATCTTTTTCTGTTTTCTGCATGATTCACATGGGTTTGTTCAAACAGTCCCCATCGCCCGTGGGTGTGCGAGTCCACATACCTGGTAGCTCTTTGGCGGTTCGATGACTTGACTCACATTGAACTGGCCGGCTCATTGTATGACTTGTTCTAATAACTCTTTGGCGGTTCGATGAATTACCTCTTTAACTATTAAAATACAACCACTAAGGGATTGTCTCAATGGCCATTCTTCCCAATGGGAAGAGGGAGGTGGGGGGTTCGAATCCCCACCTTCTGGGGGAGTAGGGTGGGGACGCGTGGGGAGGGAGTAGGGTGGCTTCTATAGTAGAATAGGATAGAGTAGAACCAAACAAACAAAAAAACTATTAAAAAGCTTTTTAAAATTGTTTCGGCTGGCCAATTCAACCCAAAAAATAGTTTAGTTTTGGAGAAGAATACAAGAACACATTCCGGTCCGCGTTTCAAATGAGAAGTTCAGTTTGCAGCATAATTATACAACTTATGCTATGACCGTCGACTTGTAATACTCTAATTTTCTGTACATTTCTATTGTAAAGTGAAACTTCACCTTAGTAGATTAACCCTAACATGTAGGATTTCTCATTAATCTATGAATGAAATAAGTTGTGGGCCAACATTGATTGTACGGGGTCCCAATGTCTAATGGTAGATGGAGAATTCAAGATTAAATTATAATAATAGGAACAATTTGATTTAGGAGAGGTGGGGACCATCACTAACCCTGATCTGTCGATGCCTGGGTCGTACTCCTAATCCAAAGAGGTAATAATATTCCTCAAAATCAACCACAAATATCCCACCCACAACTCTACAAGAATAGGGATAATGACACGATCGTCCTTTCACCCAAAAAACGCAGCCTCACATGTAATCGTAACTTAACCCGATATCGAAATACATACATCAATGTATCACAATACATTGGGCTACTTTGGCAGAACCGTTGCTCGTAAAATTGAATCTTAATAGGAACTGCATTAGTAAAAAGTACTAAGTCTATTCTACTGATGCCAATTCATTCTTAAATCTTTTAATTTGGCCAATTAATTCTAAACATTTTGACGATTTGTCAATTTTGACGACATCGGCTACGTGGCACGGCCGACGCTGACATGGATAATTTTTCTAACTTTTCAAAAAGAAATTCTGATTTTTTTATTTACTTATTTTTTTTATTTTTTTTTTGGTAAGGTACTTATTTTTTTTTCGTTTGGCTTTTTTTCTGTTTAACTATTCTTCTTTCCGAAAGGCCCAATGGGGTCGCCAGAGCCTAAGCAATGGCCGACAACTCTCACCGGCAGTGGGCGAGGGCTGTTATGCCTGGCCGGCGTGGGTCTCTAGCTATTGCTGAGATCGCGATGACATCGCTGGCCCTTCAAGGAGGAAGAAACATGAAAAGAAAAGGAAAAAATAGAGAAATTATTTATATAATATTTGATTTAAAAAAATTATAAAAATTATCCACGTCAATCCTGGTCATGCCACGTATCAAAAGTAATTATCTCATTCATATCTCTTCATCTTGAGATAATACATGAGAGGTCAAAACAAAGCAAATCACAAACAGCAAAGTAGAATAATAAAGTACAAGCTGTTGTGATAAGCACATTTTCATTCCACAAGAACGTATTTGTCGCAGCATTAAAATAGAATGAACAACGACCGGTCATCGAATCCCGCATCATTATAAGTAATGAGAACACGCCGTAATCTCTTTCTTCAAAAGCTACGACCTGCTTAGAGGACGATGCGCGCTAAGGTTCAACGTCCTCAACATCCTACGGAGACACTAAAAACATGTTGAACGGGCTCCCAAATCTAGGTCTAGATAGGGAGAAATTGAACGAGCACATAAACGCGTCTAAGGAACTCCCAGATGTATATTTAGATTGGGAGAGAAAAGTTCACAAATCTAGATCTGGAGATGAGACATTCCAAAGCTCGGAGAAGTCGTATAACAGCTTCCAGTGCAGTATAAATTCACCGTATTCCTCTTTGATCCTGTAAGACTTCTTGGTTTAGAGGATCTAAAGCAACGGGTTGATTCTCAACGATGGAAGCGAAAAATATGCCTAGCAAGCAAGTAAGAGCATCAACAGCAAGCAAAATATAATAAAGAATAAATAAAACTAATAAAATACTCCCAGATCAGATCGGGAGAGAAAATATCAATTCAAGTTGAGAATATGGAGCCTCTTTCGACTAAGATTGAGAGTTATTTCTCAATCAAGAGAGCTTGTAGTGGAAGAGAAAACGGAAACCAGAGGTGGGTGAGAAATTGTTGGAGGATTTTTTATAGAATATATGTCGATATTTAGTGAAAATTGGCCGGAATGATTATATTAGCAAACGTCAAAAGGTTTAGAACTAAATTGGGCAAACTGAAAGGTATAGGACTGAATTGTCTGTTGTTGGAGGATTTTTATAGAATATATGTCGATATTTAGTGAAAATTGGCCGGAAGGATTATATTAGCAAACGTCAAAAGGTTTAGAACTAAATTGGGCAAACTGAAAGGTATAGGACTGAATTGTCTGTTGTGCAATAGGTTTATGATTTTTTGAATAATTTTTTCGAATTTCAAGAGAGCTTGGATTTCTTAAGTTGATTCCATAAGATGTCAAACGATTTCGGCGATCATTTTTTATTATCATCTCACCAATTGTTTAGTAGCTTGTGCCTAGTCCTATCAAAAGTTGGACATTGAATGTCGATTTTAGCTTGTGCCGAGTCTAGCGAAACGAGAAAAATTGGTTTGCGATTTGCAATGCATGGGCCAAACATTGGGAGTTTGAAGGAGATGAGACCTGCAGTTGCAGAGTCCAATCCCGTATCCGTACAACCGTGAATGGATATCTGCTCGGACAACTTTTGCAGGCTTACGACACTTCAGTTAGAAACTTCCGTGGATCCGACCCGACCCGACCCAACTTCTTTGACAATCCATCACTTATCTTTCTATTTTTCCTCTTTTTCTTTCATTCTGATCTTTTTCTTGATAATGTTTTGTTCCCCAATTTCACCACTTTGAAATGATTTTTTTTTCAGGAGCATGTCGATTCAAATCCATGATTCCCGATACAAATCAACAAGATGATTTTTTGCCCGGCTCTTGCCATTACGTACTTATCCAAATACAACCCTATTGCTCGCTTGTAGAGGCGTCAAATGGATGGGTCGGTCGAATTTGGATCTGGTCGAATATGGTCCGATCCATATTGATCCGTTTTGACCCATTTTCATGCTGTACAAATATAATGACCCATACTCAAATTATATTCGACCCGACCCGACCCGTATTACTTAAACACTTCTATATTTAACCAAACTATGGAATATTCGTTTCTTATAATTTTTTAAGAAGTATTTTTCAATTTTTTAAAAAGTATTTTTTTATTTTATTTTTATTTTCTAATTTCTTTTCCTTTTTCTCTTGCGGCTAGAGGCAGCAACCGCTCGTGTACGGCAATCGGCGGTGGTGTGCGGCGGCATTAGCAGTTTTTATATTTTTCAATTTTCTATTTAATTTTTTTTCTTTCTTTTACTTATTAAAAAATAAAAAAAATATAAACTGATAAATATTAAAAGCCAATGAATTGTAAATAGGTTTGGCTTGTCTAGCTAAATGGGTTGCAAGTGGGTTCAAAGACAAACCCATTTACAACCCACATATAATTAGACTAATCCATTAACAATCCATTTTGTAAAATTTGACTAACCCATATTTGACCCATTTTCAATAAAGTGGGTCAAATATGGGTTTTCAACCCATATCGACACCTCTACTCACTTGCGACAAAAACCATCAGTACCCGAGATCGATGCTACTCAACGTCTTTCGATACGCGTTTTCTTATCGAAAACTCTCCTTTCATTGTCGGCAATCAAATCATGACTCACTCCCCACAAGAAAAATTGTCCAAAAAGTCATAAACTTATTATACTTTTGCTAATTCAGTCCTAAATATTTTAATTTGGACAATTGACTCCTAAACCTTTTCACATTTTTTTTTTCAGTTGAGTCCATCCTGCTTATTTTGGCCGAAAATCGCTGACGTGGACGCCAGCCGTCCTACGTAACACAGTCGATGCTAACGTCGATAATTTTTTACAGTATTCTAATATTTTATAGATTTTTTTATTTTTATTTTTATTTTATTTTTCATTTTTTATTTCTTTTTATTTTTTTTCTTATAGTTCTAAACTTATTTTTCTATTTTTATTAAAATTATATTAAAAATTGTCCACGTTGGCGTAGGCTGTGCTACGTAAGACGGCCGACATCCACGTTAGCGATTTCCGGCCAAAATTGAATTAGATGGACTCAATTGGCAAAATATGAAAATATTTAGTACTCAATTGACAAAGTTAAAATATTTAGACTTTTTTGATAATTTTCCGCATACCGAAATATGATTATCCAAGGGGTTGATTTCTTGCAACAGTTACATCTCTACTTGGTCTCGGACAAGCTCAAATCGACCTTGGAGACAACATACCAATCTATTCATCATCCTAGTGTGCTTGTGCATCCTCCCAACAACAAGCACATTTTGCTTTTAGCACTTGGTAACTTCATTACTTCACCAGGGACTGACAAGACAATGTAAAAGCAGAAGGACGCACCAGGGGAATAGAGAAAGGAACGACGGATGGTTGCTCTTGTCCTCCACTAATTATGACGGTTGCTGATAGACGAAGAGCGACCCTTTTCCTCTTTTTCTTTTTCTGCTAGATGATTTCACGAAGAGGACAGGCATGAAGCAGCGACGCGCGTTTAGTCTGGAATCGCACACGACATGCATCATGATCAGGATGGGCAAGTTTGACAAAGCTCACGAGAGGACCCACACACGTGTGCCTTATCCACACGGGTGATCCTGGCAGGGACTTGGATCTAGATTCAAGAGATTTTGATTCCTTTTGCTTCACAAGCCAACACCCACAATGCCTCCAAAACAGGAAAGAAAGAGGAAGCAAAAGACATCAGCATCAGATGGATGTTTAACCACTGTTATTATAACCCTTTGCGCTATGTTACAGTTCGAGGGAGATTTTCATGCAATCTCTCCCATCAAATGAATCGATGCCTGGGTCCCCAGCCCACCCCCACACATTTGATGATCTTGACGTTACAACAGTTGGTCAAAAAAGCAAGGCCTTCATCTGATTGATCATGAACCCAGGAGAGCAAAAGAAAGGAAGAGAGAAGTGGCGGAAACATTCCATGACAACGACCAAGCAGTCCTGGTCTTGCGAGGTGTCACGAAAAATATGATGATGGCCCCCGCACTGATTGCTCATCCGATGCAATGACTAGACCCAGGATTCAAATTGTTGTCCTTCTTTTTTTTCTCCCTATTTTCCGGGGGTGATTGGTTCCCGTACGGTCCGGCTCCGAGCGGTCCAGTCATTGGATCGGTCGCATTTTCATTTTTGTGATTTGCTGTTAAATTTTTATCGTTAAGCACACATACATCGAATCACCTCGCGTTAATTACATCGAGTTGTCGTTAAACCTGAAAGGCATACTAAGTGTTCTAAGCATGTGAAGTTTGGGTTGAGGTTTATATTTAGGATTTTTTTTTAAAAGAGATTAATCGGTCCGGTCCGGTTCCCCTTGAAACCGAAAATCGGACCGACCGTAACAGGTTCAAATTTTATGGAAATGGGAACCGGACCAAACCGGCCGGTTCCAGATTCAATCGGTCCATTATGCTCAATCCTACTATTTTCTCTCTGGGGACGAGGTAAAAATGGAATCTTCAATTATCCTACCAAACACCAATTGAATCCCCACTTGAGCAGTACCAAAGTTTTCTCAAGTATTGCTGGAGATGATGCCTTTTGAGTTGTGGAGAGGAGGGAGGACTTTATTTATGAACGTGGATGGATTCATTGCTTTTTTGAGTTTTTGCTTCTTTATCCATGTGGGATTGGGTGACCAATTTCACTTTTCAGTGCTCAATAAAGTGACTTTAACCAATGAGGAGGGTGTGACGATGCTGAGCCCACAGGCCCATGTTCTGTGCTCCAACACCAATGGAACCCACCATGAAATGTCCCACCCTTGATTTCTCTTTCTTTGCCTACTTACTTAGGCCAGTCCGAGCCCCAACATGCATTTCCTCGAACATGTCCGGATGAATTTCATAGTTTACAGTAGTTTTATATCAAGCAATGATGCTCCCATGAGACCAATAAAGAGAGAGAGAGAGGCCCCCGGAAATTAATTGAGCAGACACTTTTCCTAAAGATAAGGTTTAAGTGAAAAAGAAGAAGATTATACTTCGTGGGTTTGCAGGTCTTTTAATCAAACGATAGCTTGTACTTGTGTAGAGTAATCGTGGTTAATGTTTTTGTCCCCCAAGAGTTCAACCTACGCTGCTCTCGACAAACATCCATCTCGCAGCATGTGCAACCACAGCGGAAAGAACACTCTTAAATTCGAAAACAAATACAACAGTTGTAACTCTAAAAGCTCAAAAATCAAGTTTTGATCCTGAATTCGAACAATAAGGCCACCTGAAAAGAAGGGCACATCAAAATTAGGCAAAAGGGGTTGGCTTTTGAAGTCAACTTGGGGCCTGACATGATTTGGCGCTGTAAAGCAGATAACGGATGGGCACCACGAGATAAAACAGCATCACCCGGATGGATTTCCCAGGACGTGTAATGTGATGTTTAGTTCTTGGCGTGTCGATGTCGCAAGTCATCCAAACACATGAATCTCTTCTTCCTTCTCAATTCACAGAAAGTGAGGCTGATCTTGGCATGTGAAAAGTGAGCCGAAAGTCTATCTTCCTTCGCAGACACCTTTCTTGCTGTGGCTTCTCTTTTGCTTTCTTTCTTCCTTGTCCATTTCCCCCTCTCTCTCTCTCTCTCTCTCTCTCTCTCTCTCTCTCTCTCTCTTTTGGTTGTGTTCAGATTTTGGCCTTCTCATGTGGCCCTTTGTGGACCTCTGTTTGACTAGAGGAACATTTTTAATACTGGTTTACTCGAAATGAACTAAATCCTTCCGATCGAATTTCGCCTTTGGAACTCCCCCATGACATTCGCGAAATGCGAGCGACGACCTAGATAAGGTGAACCGAAACATCAATCTGTTTTTTATTAGGCTGTTGGAGGATTAGAACTTGTGCTGTGTGCGTAGTTTCTCTACCTGTTAAGCCGATCTTGACAGGAGTTAATAGCTATCCATTTACTATGTGCCATCCAGGAGTTCTACCAAGTGATTTGCAGCAACCCGTAATTGCAATACCAAGATCTTGTCATGATTATAGGTGCACAAAATTGACATCAATCTGAACCAGAGATTGAGATTTCTCAAACGAAAGGCTGATGAACACACGACTGTAAAGGTGCTGCTGAAATACAAAAGAGCCACTATAGCACCTTGTCTGAACCCATCGATGAGCATAGTCTTACAACCAAAAAATTAGAAAAAAAAAGTAGCAAAGTTACAAATGCCAATCTCTTTACACACTTGCATATGTATCCTGTTAAAATCCCTCTGTTTTGCTCGCTCAAAATGGAGTGAAGAATCTACTGATGATGAACTCAAGCTTTGTGAGGAGGGCACTGATAACACTTGGTGAAGAGGCCAAATGTGTCGATCTGGCGAATGAAGTTGAGCATGCTCGCCCACCCTCCAAACCCAAACCCCACCACCAACACCCACCCCACCACAAATATGTTCACAGAGAACAAACCAGCCCAACCTCCCAGGAATGATGGTGGTCTCTCCACAGCATTCTGTGACAGCCCAACCGAAATCGAGATCAATTAGTCACGAGGGATCGTTAACCAGGAACTAAACAAATGAATCAAATTTATAAACTTTACAGGCTTAAGTAACAGTAAACAATTTGGAAAGTGCCTGCAATATCAGTAATGTACAAAAGGAATTTGCCATTGAAAAGTTGGTTCCAATCGGTCAATATGTCAATTTAAAGAGTCAAAGTTGCACCTCTCTGGCTGAGGGAGACGCAAAAGTGACCATGTGAGCCATTGCAGGGATGATGTAGACAGTGAAGCTGACGAGGAGAGACCCGACAGTGGAGTTGATGGGACCAAAGAAAGGGAAGATGATGGCCAAGAACCAGATTGGGATCACCACTGGGAGTCTGGCTATGGCCCTCTTGAACAGGCTCTTTGTGCTGTGCACTCCTAAAAACTTCTCCCACACGAAGTAGAGCGGTGTGCATGCAAACCCAAATGTTATAAACTGCACAAAATCACCAGCAACAACACGTCCAGAATTAGGAAACTACCCTCATCTCCCCCCAATGTTTATTGAGGTAATTTACTGAATATTATGACTACTAATGGAGATTAGCAAGATCTTAGAGAAAGAAACATAGATGGACCTGATGAATGAGCATGAGGATCACAGCAGCGTCTCTGAACCTGGTTTTTGGGAGGAGGGAGAGAGCATTAGCATGAGTGAGGAGCAAGTCCCCATAGGCCCAGTAGACAGCTGAGGCTGAGGGTAGAGTCAGGGTCAACACATACAGTGTTGCCATCAAGTATATGAGCTTGAACTTCTGTGGCTTCCACATTGCATGCATGATCTCCCTGCATTTTTTAATGATACAGTTCATAAATCCGGACTAACGATCGAAACAAGCATCACCAATTGGTATTGAAACCCATTTTATGGATAGCAGCGAGGCTTTCTCGAAACCACTGTTCATCGCAGGATTCGCATCACGTTCAAATTCTTATTAATCTTGGTCTAGATGAGATGAATTCGCAATTGTTGTAGCAGTGTCGTTTCTCATCCATTAGCTTTGAGCCGTATATGTCTAAACTCGTTGTGTTAGATCAGACCAATCTCATATAGAAAAATAAAGGGATGCACATTGTTCATCGCATAAAAACGCATGTCAGTGTTCATTTCTTAGAGGACGTAAACCGGGGAAATCGTTGCTTTATTTCAATTGAAACATCATCAATCTTAGTGGGATACTTACACTGTCACAGCATGTCCACCAAAGGTGTACAGGATGTTGGTAGCTCCAGTGAAGTAAAGAACCATTGTGGTTGGACCTGAATGCTTCACTCCCTCAATCTTTCAATTTAAATAACAGAAGAACCATTGGTAGGTCAGTGATTAACCCATTATATTATGCTATAAGCATATGAAGATCAAGCCAAAATCGAACTTTTATTAGTGCCCATTCACATATTCTAACTAATGCGAATATTGAAACAATTTTGAATGCAAAAAATGAGTAACATACCTGGCCATGGATAAGGGAAGCAATGGTGAGATACCATGCAGTGTAAGTAGTCATCATGAGGCCCAAGAACGACCATATTCTATAATTGTGGAATGAAGGGATGAACACAGTTGTTGCGCAACATGCCCCAAAAATGTATGTCCATGTCCTTTTGTCTAGGTTGTCGTTTATGTAGTATATGTTACTGCAACAACAGGCCAACATCAACTTGTTTTGTTTAGAGACAAAATAAGGGTCAATCCCAAAATTCCTGGTTCTTCCAAATTGATGGGAGAGAGAGAGAGATGTTATGTAACTCAGCTTAATTTTCATTGATTAACTGAGTTTTACCTTGCACAAGCTATTAATTGGATTACAGATCCAAATAATAGGAACGTGCAGTTGAACAGGAGGCCTATGTTCCTCCAGTGCTTCCCCAGCAATCCATCAAGCACTTCAAACCACTGCAAGTTGATCATGCCAAGTAATTAATGATGAAATTACGTTTTGAAGAGTGAATTTTTCAACATCTTATGCATGCAAAACTTTGTGATGACAAAGATTTGGTTAATTGAAATTACCTGAATGACATGATTTCTGAAATCAACCTTCTCTCTTTCCTTCCTGGTTCTGTACTCAACATAAAGCACACTTATGAGGTAAGCAGTCCAACTCCCCATCAGACCATAGAACAGCTGAAACAGAATCCCAGACAACATTCCCAGTTGTGAGAATGAATAGGGCAGTGTCAACAGCACTTGAGCCACCTGCATTAGGCACACAATAAAAAGGTTTTAGAGATCAACTTAGACATTTATCCATGACCAAGAACAATTAGTGAGAGTTGTGTATGATATTGTGCCTGGTTAGAAGCACAGCTGAACCAGGCATCATAGACCGCGCCGCCGTGCCAGAACAGGTTCGATAGTTTGCTCTTCGTCGACTTGGAGTCGCCTTCTTCGTGCTCCATCTCGACGTAGTTCCCGGCGACCACCGTCTCGACCTTCTCGGAAGCCATAGTTTTTCTTTCTCAACGGCCTTATTTTGGTGAGAGGTATATGAAGGAAGCAGTGGAAGAGGGCAGTGTGCTTACATAAATAGATAGAGCTAGTGCATGCCCTTTCTGCTTGAATTCTGCTTCTCTGTTGCCTTTTATAAAAGAAATTAGGAGCAATAATTGATTAAACCCAAGTGGGGACATGGCTAATGTCACCGTTAGAGTGTCGTTGTGCAGTAATTATTAATTTTTTTTTTTTGGGGTATCTGATATTAGATTTAGGATATAAGAACATGATTTTGATAAAAGAACATCTTTTATAAAACTTTTTAGATGAGTAATGCTTTTGGAATTTAAAGACCGGGTTAGATTATGATCGAGATTTACGGTTCTGACAATAAGAATTAAATTGGACAAAAGAGCCTGTTTGCTGCAAGAACCTTATTGGTATTGCGAAGAGAATGACCATATGAAATAAAAATAACTTTAGGGTTAAAGGGATTTTCTCCCATCCTCCCATGTTGCACTTGCATTATGGAAGGGTTATCGAGTAAATTCTCCAATCCAATGAATTGTAAAACAAGAAAAGTGGCGTCATGGGACAAGTTTCAAAAGAAGAAGAAGAACTTGTCCCGAAAACTAGAAAATTAAATTTAGTTCGGTTCATTTTAAAAATTCTAAACCGATTTAAACATTTTCAAACCGAACCGAACCGGAATAGTAATAATAATGTTTAGGATTCTTTCCTTATTTTCCGCCGATATATTTGGATTTTCTTGACTTGTGCATGTCTTGGGCTTGTTGGGCCATTTAGTGGGCCCAATCTAGCCATCACTGCACGAGCGGGGTGGCCCACCTTTGCATGAAAAATTGTTGGGGGTGATCGTGCGTATGGATGCGTGGGGTGTGTCGTGTAATGGGGTGAATGATTGGCATGGAGGTGGGCTTTTGGTGCTCATCATGATTAGCACCACACGTGTGCCAACTCTCTTTCCAAAAGTTGTAATCAATTTCAATTTCCCCACCTCTTTTTTTCCTACTTTTAGAATTTTTTAGGTCACTTGGTGTGTACTAATTAGAACCCTTTAGAGTCATTGATTTTGGTTCTCTAATCATGACTTCATATGCATACACCAATGTTCAATCTCATATATTTTAGCTTATTATTTGGGAAATGAATGTACTTAATACTATATATATAGTTTTTCTTTGGTCAAAATACCATATATATTGAGTGTTATTTCCTTTGCCGTGCAATTTATTCAAGTATGTTATTAAAACCATGAATCACGAGAGATTTTTAGACCCTTAAATGTAGAGTGAAGAACATCATGCCCCACTCAAGATAGCATCATGGTTAGAGGTCGGATCTAGTTTCAATAGTAGTTGGCCAAATAAGAAAAAGTTTCAATAGTCAATTATATTTTGGAATTATTATGAAAGATTTATCACATCTAAGTATTTGACGTGTTAGTGATCTATAGAAAATGTAGGGTGTTGCAAGATGAATCGAAGTCGTAAAAAGATCCTAATAGATTGGAATTCCGAAAGGAAAGCTTGTGTGGTTTGATAGGAGATCGAGTCATCGCTCTCCCGCAGATTTGAATTGAGAGATGGAAAGAATTTCCATTCTAGATAGTTGAATATCTGCGTTCGTGATCCAAAATTACAGGAAATAAACATCACTTCTTTTACCAAATTTGCCCACTTCTTTCTATATCGGCACATACACCAGCTATGACATTCTTGTGTGAACTCAAATTCAACATTTTTGCATGTGGAGCCTATTTCAACTTATCGTTTGTTTCAAAAAAGAAAAATGAACGTTCTTGAAAAATATATTTTATAAAAATGTACTTTCGAGGAAAATGATTTCCTTTGTTTTATTGTATTTCTCATTCTAAAACTTTTTGAAATACATATATGAGAAAAAAAAAATCTCAAGCACGACCTTAGGTCACTGGACCGACGGTTAGGGTCCCAGGCTATGCCTTGAGGGAGCTGTGCGCTGGGGTTTTGGGCACAAACACGACTGCCGAGGACCCCGGCATGTCCACTGGGGAGCCGGGCATGAGCCCAGAGGTTCGATCATAGTTAGAAAAAACGAACTCCGGTTTTTAAAAAAACCGAAGTTATTTTTCTATATTTTAACTGTAGTTTCTCAGTTAACTATAAAAAGATTTTATGTTAACTCATATTTTTAAGTGATCCAAAAATCAAAAAATGAAGAAGATGTTTTTCTGACAAGTAAATTTTTCGCGAAACAAATGGATTTTAAGTATGTTATAGTCTACGCCGTTTCTTGGTAAATATAATTTTCCAATCCCTGCTAAAATGATATTGAAATTCTGCCCACCGTCGGATAGTGAGGTTTATGGGCGCAAGCATCTATCTTCCTAACCAAGATCGACGTACCGGAAGAAAATGAGAGGTCGCAACATTTAGGTGAAGATTCGGCAACTCACTGTGTAGTGGAAAAGCTTAAAACAGATGGTCCCTCTTTTGATTTATTGGAAAGACACCGGGTGTCACTAAACTTAGTCATCTACAAAACTTTGTAAAGTCATGTGCACACATGCAGATGGATTGATATGACCCTACTCAATTTTATTTTTTTTGGTAAGGTGACCCTACTCAATTTGTATGACTCTTATTCAACAATTAGGAGAAACACCATACATCAATCACATTTATGAAGAAGAAAAACTAGAAGAATGTTATGAATTGGCGATCTAAGCTTTGATGAATGTCCAATTACATTCAAATTAAAAATCCATTCAAGCTTATGTTATATTATTCTTTTAAGAAGAGTAGTATTAATCAAGTGGGATAATAAAGTTTTTTACGTAAGTAATATGAAGAGGTCGTTCCTATTTTGATGAATAGGGATGTGGCTCAATCGCAAAGTTCCATTCTATCCAACTTTTTTACTAATCAAAAAAGAAAAATTCTCTAATTTGGTATTTGATAAATAGTCATGAGAGAATTTCTTAGCTTACTAATAAATTTCTCTCCTATCCTTAAAAGAAATTAGAGGGCATCATCTTCTCTTGGGTCCAAGGAAGTTAAACTACAATAATGAGCATATTTCATGTCAAAACATTGCAAATGATGGGTGAATGAGATGGTTACAATCGTTCAAATAGACACATCACTACCTCCACTTGATAACCTGTGATACCTGACCAAGTTGGCAGGTCACCTCTCTCTCCCACGAAAAATAGGTGCACAGGAACTATAGGCCAATCCCTTTGCAATAGGGCAACCTCATGGGGCCCACTTTTGACTTGGTGTGCTTATGAAATCGGGTTTCGCTAGTGTAACAGTGCTTGGATGGCTGCGCCAGTACCAGTATATTATGGGCCACAAATTCTTAAAGGAGTGAACCTCACAATAATTTTTAATTATTTTTTATTTATTTTTGTGACCTAGAACCGACTGTTAATTTCATGCGGATTAAAGACAGTGACATAATCATTTCTATGTGAGATTACATGAGATCATGCTCTCGAAATCTCTACATGATCATTGGATGATTAAAATAGCTTTGCCTGGGATGACTTGACTTTTGAGAAGGAATGGACGATACAACTGAAGATGGAATTGGACAAGCAAGTTGACGTGGAAATGGAGATGTGGGTCTCAAGTGGATCGGAAGTAGCCATAAGGGTCTATGCAAAAGCTGCCAATTGAGAAACCCTAACTTTCTGTTCTCAGACCCATGACTTAGTCTGGTTGGTGAAAGCTTGTTATAAGGCCCATCTACCGCATTCACGGTGTCATGGCACTTCAAAACTGCTATCAAGAGTCTCTATTTCATGACGAGGGCCATGACCCTTTTCACTGTTTTGGGACAGTTCAACGGAGAGACATAGCTTTGTCCCAAAGAGAATTGGGTAAGGAGCACGCCTGGATCAGGTGTACACTGCAAGAAGAGTTCGGCTTCTTGCGCCATTCAGGTGCAACCAATCTCGTGTTTAGATCATTCGCCAATATTTTCGTTCGTGCCCGATATGGTCAATGAATTTAGGAGAGCTTTTCGAGAGTTTGGGAGTGCCTGCTTAGACAACATCCCCGTGAAAGAGAGTAGGGCGTCGAATGGGATGATCGAGTTGCTTTTGGATTGAGTCGAAAATGGTCTTACCTAAATTGACTTGTTTTGAACCATCTACAGCAATACAAATTTAGTGACCCATACTCGACTCATATCACCAAAGTACATCCATGCTTAATCCAACCTATAGAAACACGTACCCACCTATTTAGCCCACTTTAAGCTCTCCATGTACATATGTTAATTAGATAAAAAAAATCCACATCACAAAAACAAATTTAAGTAAATAAAGTAAAAAACGTAAAAAAAATCTCGTAGAATGAAATACTTATAAAGAACTAAAAAAGTGTGTATATGTAGCAATGACACATTCTATGAATACATGCTTTTTTTATACATCCTTTAATTTTTGTCGCCAAATCCAATTTATCATTAAAATATATGATAAGTGGAATATGCATAGCAACTTGTTAATTCAATATGTGAGAGAACACGACCTAGATTGTTCTAATTTTTCCCCAAATTAATCTAGTTATAGTAAAACGCAACTTGGTATTCATGTCCGCTACTTGTATTATTATTTTTCTCACCTTGTCAAGATCCTAAAAATATGGTCTAACAAGATGAAGAGTTTCTTTATGTGAAAAATGGGTTTATGAGAAATCGTCGTTCTTGGCGGAGCGAAAGATGACAGGCATGGAGAGGAAGGGGTAGAAGGGGTGGTCGGAACTTGAGGAAGAGAGTGTAGGCCTGATCGGCGAGGAGAGGAGAGAGAGAGCAGGAGGGACGGCGAGGGGGAGTCGTGATTGTTGGAATCGAAGAGGGAGAGAGAGAGAGAGAGGAGAGACTAGCAAAGAATAAGGAACATGAGCTAGACCTGTTTTGTTTTAACTATACTCTTTTGATTATATGTGCTGAAAGTAAGTTTCATAATACACCCATTTGTTTCGGTCTTTTCTTTTCCAAACTTATTATGATTTATATGACAAATTTGAGCCGACCCATTTGTCGCTCATTCTAATAAATATGGGTTAAAACATCGACTAAAGAATAATAGTGGGCGCCTGCAAAGCATAGCTTCCTTGTAATTTCTATACCAAGCCCAGCAGGTCTGTAGGTCCAAACATCATTTAAATCCTTCTACTTAGTAAATATGAATGTCGATAGAGTTTTCACGAACACATCTGTAAGATGGATTGAAAAAGCAACGGCCTGAACTGAAAACAAACTAGAGTTTGCCTATTTCAGCTAATCCGAGTCAATAATCAACCACTCATGGACACCGTCGCTTCAGCGCAACGAAAATTTGTCCGAACGAGAGGAGCAGCAACAGCACATTCAATGTCGAAAATGCCATATTCGTTGCCCCCCCGGCAGATATCGACCCGGTCCATGCGATCACACATTCATCGGTATGCTCTGGGCGCAGGCAATAGTGTCTCTTTCCCAACACCTACAGAAGGACCGAATTGAATTCGTTGTTACTCAACAGGACAAAGCTCGACGGGTCCCCGGCATCGACTATCGCTACCGGTGACAAGCGAGAGACAGCGATGCAAATCAATCTGATTCGGCTGTCGTGGACAAAAACAATCCGTGCCGAATGTGGGAGGCTCTTTAAAGATTTCGTTTTGTCCAAGAGGAGTTTCTCAATAATCGAATTTGTTATCTACAATAAAGTCACGGATCTTCGAAAAGAAGTGCGCATTTATATCATGGAAACAAGGAATGATATAAGGATGACAAGATGATGGATCAAACTGAAGAAGTCTCGACTCACGGGCTTCTGTCTGAAGGACCGTATTTTGGTCGCTGTCGACCTGAAGAGGACCAGAACCAGCTGATCTGTTTTCCGGCGACCGCCAGTCCTTCGTATTGATCGCCTGAATGTTACGTAGAATATGGCCCCAGATACCTCTTGAAAGATGGCCTTGACCATCCGTTCTTCAATACCTCCCCTGGGTTGCACTCGCGACACGCTTGCTTAGAGAATTCAGCGATGCACAGGCCGTGTCGAGGGCTTTCAAGATTCAGGGGAGGGATTCAGTGACACTGTCGAAATCGTAAATAGAGCAGAAGAAGAAAAAGGAGAACTCGGTAACAGTGCTCTTACAAACAAGACAAGGATCGACGACAAACCAAACCTACCGACCTCGCTCTCACGAACCTGGTAAAAGCGTTCCTCGATTGCCTTTGGAACGACTTTTTCCATCTTCTGATCAAGCAACAATGCGAACGACCCATCTTATTCTCTTTTGCATGGGCATGCGTGTTTTTCAACGAAACGTCCGTCTTCCATCACGTGCTGAATTTATCGAACAACAGCCATTATAATGCTTACCGTACTATATTCGAAAAAAAAAACTTTGATTTTCAACTTATTTCATATCTTTTCAGTAGTCAATTAACGATATGACTTGCCAATTATTATTTAGAAACTAAAATGCCTCCGTATAACATCGCTTGCGCACCAATGGGTATGATATTTACTTGATTTCTCATGCTCGGAGTCTCGGCCCCTTGCACGGGTTAGAGGCCTGAATTTTAATCGTTTCAACGAGACTTGTAAGATGTTTCATAGTAATCGGATCTCGTGCCCTTAAATTATTGAAAAGCAAAGAAAAACAAATCCATTTCCACAAGAGAAAGAAAGAACGAAAAAGGGAAGGTAAGAACCTTGGAATATATTTAGAGCAAGTGCATTAGGAAAAGAATCTCCCTAGTCTTTGCTCGAAAGCTTCGATTCTCCTGTAAAAAAATTGAAAAGAAACTGCACTCGATCTGTTTTCACCCTCCCTCCGCACGTATTCTTCGTCTTCTTACCCTTCTCTTTTCTCATATATCTTCTGATGCCATTCATTGGCACTACGTTCTGTTCGTTTCAGATCTCTGACCCCACGAGAAGATAGAGATAGAGAGAGAGCGAAATGGCCCTGCCTCTCAATGTGATTTCACCAGTTCTTTTGATTCTAGCCACACTTTCGACAGGTAAATATATTCTCTCTGTACCGTTGGATTTCAGGCCTAATTTTCGATTTTCAAAATGGGTCCGCGACATTCTCTTGACGCTCGATCTCGAATTGAATAGCGGGAAATAATCTAGTTATGAGTACAATAATAGAGAAGGAAATAATCGATCTATCTTTCTATGTGCCTAAGTTTTCACTAGCCATTCGCATTCGATTAATACTATGTGGTAACTCAATGGCAGGACCTGGGTTTTCCGACTCAGCGAGAATCTTCACTATTATCAACAATTGCAAGGAGACGATATGGCCCGGAATCATCCCGGGCGAAAACTTCAGTGGCGGTGGGTTCCCTCTGAAATCCGGCCAGTCCATTGTCTTCTCGGCCCCCATCGGGTGGTCCGGGCGGATCTGGGGCAGGACGGGCTGTGTGTTCGACAAGAGCGGCAATGGCACATGCCAGACGGGGGCCTGCCGCTCCGCGCTCAAGTGCATAGCCTCCGGGGATGCCCCCGCGACTCTAGCCGAGTTCACCCTCACGGCTACCAATTTCTACGACGTCAGCCTCGTGGACGGGTTCAACGTGCCCCTGGCCGTGACCCCGATCAACGGTCAGGGGAACTGCAGCGTCGCCGGGTGCGACCAGGACCTCCGGCCCACCTGCCCGAAGGAGCTGTCGGTCAAGGTCAAGGGCAAGACGGTGGGGTGCCGGAGCGCCTGCGACGTGTTCAACACGGACGAGTATTGCTGCAAAGGGGTCTACGGCGGTCCCGTGATATGTCAGCCAACGTATTACTCCAAACTGTTCAAGCAAGCATGCCCGACCGCTTATAGCTACGCTTACGACGACCCCACCAGCATCTTCACCTGCGTAGGGGCCGATTACATGATCGCCTTCTGCTCAGCCAGGTTGGTGAGTTTGACCCAAGTCATTATTAATGGCCCGATTTTCGAACTAACGACTCGGTCCGGACCCGTTTCGTAATCCATTTTGTGAGCAGAACCGGCGCTCAATTGCCTCGCTAATGGATCGACCATGTATTTACGAATTACGAATAATTTGAGGTTGATTTGATACCGTCCTCGTGTTTTCAGGAATCAAACAGTATGCACATACCACGACAACAGGCTCGCGTGCAGCGGATCCAATAACAACGACTTCAGATCACGGACCGAAAGATTCGGAATCTTGTTGCTCGCGTTGGCTCCGCTGCTTAACTTGTTGAACATGTCTTAAATCTCAAGAAAAAGGATCGAAAAAGAAGAGAGCGAAAATTATTTTATTTGTGAACAGTATTCTTTCTTATTCTTTTCTTCCTCGTATGGAGTTCGATGGTCGGCGCAGATCTCTTAGAGCTTCGTCATTGGGCGACATCAAAGGCAGTCTAAAGTTTTTTCAACCATCATGTATTTGTCAGATTTGTCTGTAAATATGAATTTGGCGTATGATTAAACTTTTTTTTTCCTCGACCATTGAGTTATTTTTTGTTCTTTATTTCTTTTGCCCTTGT
Organism: Lenwebbia sp. NSW1173648; assembly: GCA_029784005.1. NCBI lineage: Eukaryota > Viridiplantae > Streptophyta > Magnoliopsida > Myrtales > Myrtaceae > Lenwebbia > Lenwebbia sp. NSW1173648. The sequence continues at coordinate 21,427,086 of JARCGZ010000009.1, read as the reverse complement.
GCTGTAAATTAATTGCAACTTATGCTAATGCTCGGGAGTGCCGTAAGCCAGAAAGGAGATCGAGGGCTTGGTCCAACTTCTCCTGTATTATCTATCTTGAGTGGCCCAACCCCTCCTATGTAAGAAAAAGACATCGTCATATGAAATTCTTTTAGTAAAGAAGCATCCTTCCCGAAAGACTTACACAAAAAGAAAAATTAACATGACATTTACGTTCTATATTTTTTCGAAAGAAAATTGGGAGAGAACAGAATGATAATTGATAGAGGAATCATAAGAAAATAAGCATTTGTTGTCCAATAAATCACTACAAGATCCCTCACTTTGAATGAGTACGAGTTATCTACACCCCCAGTGGATACCTCCATCTCCACCACCCCACCACCCCGCCTTTCCACTTTCGTTGCAGCATTGCCACCATAACTTTTGCCGCGCCGCTGTCTTGGTGCGGTCTCCCCTTTCACTCGACAAGTGCTCTAGAACTTTCCTCCGCCTTTGCGCCCCCGGTCCTATATCGCCTCCACCACCTCACTATTCAGCAACAAACGCGAATAAGCCGCGCCGTTGTCTTGTCGTGGTTCCTCCTCCTTGCTAATTGGAAGTTACTCCCTGGTGCCGTCCATATGTTCGACAAAATGCCTGTCAGAGAGAAAAACTACGATTAGTCTTTTTTAGTGTCTCTATGTTACAAATGAGGCTCTTATGTTGGAACTGTCAAGGACTGGGCAATCCTTCGTCAGTCCAAGCTTTACGAGCCATAGTGGCTCAAGAACGGCCCAACTTGGTGTTCTTAATGAAGACCAAGAATCAAGAAATGGTAGTTCATCGTGTTCGCAGGAGGTTGAAGCTCCAGTATCAGTTTGTAGTAAATCCAGTAGGCATTGGGGGTGGCTTGGCTCTACTATGGAATGATGAAGTTTCGGTATCAGTAAATTCAGCTACTAGTGAGTTTATTGATGTGATATATGAGGATACAGAACACAGGATACCTTTCAGAGCAACTTTTATTCATGCCCCTGCTACTTTCCGAGAAAGACAACAAACTTGGGAGCTACTTCGGCAACTTGCTGCCTTGGATAATATGTCATGGGTGTGTATAGGAGACTTTAAAGAGACTTTATACCACTGGGAAAAGGAAGGGAAAAGAGACTCGAAGCTATATAGGATGGCTGCCTTTAGAGATTTTTGAATGCCTGTGGCTTGATGGATTTAGAAAGCAAGGGTTGTGCGTTTACTTGGGCGAATAATCGGGAAGGTGTGGAATTTGTAAAGAAAAGACTAGACCGAGCGGTATGTAACTTTGAATGGAGAAATCTGTTTCGTAATGTGAAAGTTTTTGCTTTGCCTCCTATAGGCTCGGATCATAGCCCTTTACTACTCTCCTCTACAAAACCAGTGAAGAGGAAAAAAGACCGAGGCCTTTTGGCTTGAAAATGAAGAATGTGGAAGGGTCATCAATGAGACTTGGCACTCACCTGATCTGGTTGGAGCTAGCCTGAACAAGAAATTAAAAGCTGTGACTCTAGCTTTAACCATATGGAGCAAGAAAACCTTTCCAAATGGTCAAAAAATGATCAATGAGCTGAATGTGGAGCTACAAGACATCATAAACAGCCATAATCCATCAGGAAACAGAAACAAACCGCAGGAAATCAAGGGGAAAATTGAGAGTTTATGGAGAAGAGAGGAGATGTACTGGGGGATAAGATCGAGAATCAAGTGGTTACAATGGGGCGACAAAAATACAAAATCCTTCCATGCCACAACTGTCCAACGGAGACAGCGGAACAGGATTTCTATGTTGAAGAATGATGATGATACGTGGACCCGTGACCCAAGGAAACTGAAAGAAATGACTGTTGATTTCTTTAAGAATCTATACTGCTCGGATGGCCATAGAAATTCGATTTAGTCCTCCAACAGTGCCCAAAACTGGTGACAAATGAGATGAATGAAGCCTTATCCATGGAGGTCACTCTTCTAGAAGTTCAGAATGTTGTATTCCAAATGGGCTCTTTAAAAGCCCCCGGTCCGGATGGTTTAAATGGCCAATTCTATAATCGGAACTGGGAAGAAATGAAGATGGGAATTTTTTAGGAGGTAAAGAATTTTTTTCAATTCTGGATGTCTCAACCCAGAGTTAAATAGAACTCATATCACTTTTGTCCCAAAAGTTCAAAATCCAGAAAGACTTGATCAGTTTAGACCGATAAGTCTTTGCAACTTTGCTTACAAAATTATTTCTAAAGTTTTGGCCAATAGAGTGAAACCTTTGCTTCCTCGCATTATATCGGAAGAACAAAGGGCGTTTGTGAGTGGAAGACAGATCCAAGATAATATTCTCGTTATGCAAGAAGTTATTCATCAATTGAGAGTGCGGAAAAGAAAGAAGAAGTTTCAGGCTATCCTAAAACTTGATTTGAAAAAAGCCTATGATAGAGTGGAGTGGGATTTCCTAGAGGCTTGTTTAGTGAAGATAGGTTTCTGTGCATGGTGGATTGATAGAGTTATGAGCTGTGTTACCTCAGCTTCTTTGAGCGTGAAACTGAACGGTGATCCAACACCATATTTTAGACCTTCCAAACGAATACGCCAAGGTGACCCCATCTCTCCATGTTTATTTATCCTTATGGCTAACTCTTTATCAGCCCTAATCAGAAAAGTAATTAATGAAGGGACCATCTCGGGAATTAAGCTAAATAGGTACTGCCCAACCCTTTCCCATCAATTATTTGCTGACGATTCGATCTTTTTCTTGGATGGAAAGGTAAGAGAGTGCCAGAATTTGATGCTGATTTTGAATCAATACTGCTACGCATCGGAGCAGGCAATTAACTTGAATAAATCTGGCGACTTCTGTGATGGCCCCAAAACCCCATGCAGTTTATCACAGACATTCTAAGATAAATAACGAGATGACAGGGCTGCTCATGATAGGTCCCGATTGGGCCAAGTACGTGAAAATTGGACAAGACGAGAACGACAAGAGCGCGCCGACACGTAGGGGGCCACGTGTCAAGCACGCGGCCAAGGAGAGGGACACGTGTCTAACGCCGGCGACACGTGTCAGGTGGAGGGACACGTGGCACACGTGACCAGCCACGTGCCCATACGTGGCAACGCATGCGTGACACGTGGTGGACACGTGTCACGCCCTGGTTGGTAGGTCCGTCAACTGCTTCCTCCTATAAATAGATCCTGACGTCAGTTTATTTCATCATTCGATCGTTAGAACCTCTCTGGAACGCGCCCACACCCTACCTCTCACACGTCTAAGCCCCTCTGCCGCTCGCACCCCTGGTCCGTCGTCGATCGTTGGATTCGCCCCTCGTCGTCGTCGTCGTTTCGCCGTCAAAAGGACTAAGGCGAGTGATTTCTAACTTTTATAGTATGCATTGATTAACGTTAGAATTATACGTCGATGGTTGGTAATAACATCATTTTCATGAAAACCTATTGATTCTTGAAATCTCGTTGATTTGGATTGACGATAGAACGATACATCAATGATTGTTAATACGTTCGTTTTCATGGAAACCTATTGGGTTCATATTCTTGAAATCTCGCCTGTTATGCATGATTATTAAATGCTTGAGATTTCTACTAGAAGAGGTGCCGAGAAAGGTAAATCGCATGCTGTATGCATATCATAGCATCTCATGGTGTTACTATACCTCGTGGAGCTTGTAGGAAATCGAGATGCTTTCGATGTATTCGGAAATTGCCCCTGCGCTTCGTGCGAACTAGGATGATACCTCGAGGTGTTATGGAGGTCAAGATGCTTTCGATGTATTTGAAAATTGCCCATGCGCTTCGTGTGAACTGGGATGATACCTCGTGGAGCCTTAGGGGAACGAGATGCTTTCGATTGGTTCGAAAATTGCTCCTACACTTTGTACGATCTGGAATACCTCTTGGGGAAAGAGATGCCGCATGAAAAGTTATAAGTGAGAACGGTCTCTTGGTGAGCCGGCGGTTGCATTGCATATGAAATCATAATGAATAGAAAGAAATATATCATCTCGTCTGCATCTAAACTTTGAACTGTTGATTATATGTATTCTGATTTCAATGCTTGCGTGCTATTGGGTTAGACGTTTATTCATGGGGCATAAGCTCACTCTCGTTGATTTGTGGTTTTCATATAGAAATAATGCCACAGGTTAACCCTACTGTTCCGACCCTGTGCTATGGCGTCCCCTGAGAATGCATTGCCTCTTGGGAGAACCACATCAATACAGACCATCCTGAGATCCGATTTAAGAAATTGATAAGTACGTTATCCGTCGAGGTAGGCCTGGCTTCTGCCCCGGTCCTGTACCGTTTCGTGGCCTTGTACATCGTCGGAGATGACCAAGAGCTCTTGGGTCCCCTTCCTATGAGTTCGGACGCCGGCTATAGCGATGTAGGGGGCGGACAGGCTTAGTGTGGAGATAGTACGATGGGGATGAGGTTTTGCGTTTCGGCTGTACAGTGGAGTGAAGTTTTCTAAGACCGACGCGAAATTTTGAATATAAATAGCTGCGTCACGGTTTGTAGTGGTGGTTGTTTTGTATCCCGCGTCCCCAAAAAAGTAAACCGTACTAGAATGTAAATATATGGTTTGGAATAGAAGGAAAATGTTGGAATCTGAATATTGTCCACGTCTTATGATTGCATCATCTAATTAGTGGAACCCTACGAGGCTATGACCCTCAATAGGTGTGTCTACCAGACAGATCGAATGATTATTTTATGCACTTGTATGCTGTATGGCCGTCTATTCTGTTTATATATGCTTTCGCATGCGCCATCTGCATAATAAGAAAAGATTAAAGAAGAGGACGTGGTCTAGAAAGCCTTCCCACGTTATGTGGCGGTATGGGACGTCACATCTTCTTTAGTTCGAATTGTCCGTCGGAATTAAAAAGGAACATGGCTTATGAATTGAGAGTTCCTATTATAAACCAGACAGGAAATACTTGGGAATACCCTCAGATTGAGGGGAATCAAAGAAGCAAATGTTTTCCTAGTTATTGGCAAGGGTGAATATGAAGTTAGAGGGATGGAAAGAGAACTTAATCTCGAAAACAGGGAAGGAGATATTAATTTAGACAGTTGTCCAAGCCCTCCCTCAATATGCTATGTCACTATTCAAAATCCCTGTTTCGATCTATCAATCCATTGAGAAGAGGAATGCTTCATTTTGGTGGAAAAACTGTGAATCAAAGTCTGGTCTTCACTAGAAGAGGTGAGAGGTGCTTAAAACCAGAAAGGATAGTGGGGGAATGGGTTTTAGAGATTTAATGACTTTCAATAGAGCCATGCCAGGAAAACAAGCTTGGCGCTTAGCCCAGAGTAAGAACGCAGTATGGGTACAGCTTTTGAAAGGCCTTTATTTTCCTGACAGAGCATTCTGGCAAGCAAACAAAGGGTTTAGACCCTCCTGGGGATGGCAAATGGGGCGAGACACAATTTCGAAGTCAGTCATGTGGTTAGTAGGAACTAGAGAGGAAATTAAGATAAGAGAGGATAAATGGCTGAAGTATGGAATCATTGGAGGCCTAGCGAACTTGAATGAACCAACCAAAGTGGCTGACTTGATTGTTCAGGATGAAGGAAGATGGGATGAGACAACCTTAAGAGAGCTATTTGATGAGCAATTAGTCAATGAAATCCTTGCAGTTCCTCTGAGGACCCACCTTACAAAAGACAGATTAGTTTGGATGGGAACCAAATCAGGAGAATTCTCAGTTAAAAGTGCATATAATATAATTCGGGATGTGGAGAATGCACAAACACTCACGAAAGCCTCATCTTCCTATCAGCCCCCACGCAAGCTATGGTACCAAATCTGGCACTTGAAGAATCCCCCAAAGTGAGGATTTTTATATGGAGTTCATGTCAGAATGCCCTCCCCACTAAAGAAAACTTATACAAGCGAAAAATTATACCTCTGCCTCTGTGTCCTTTTTGTAACCAACGCACCGAAACAGTGGAGCACATGCTCTTAATATGCCCTTGGACTAGCTCAATTTGGGAAGATCTTGAAATTAACCTGCAAATTTCAGCCTAATGCATTAGGGGTGAGCATGATTTCAGGGTAGAACCTGGAACCTGGAGAACCGGACCGGTGGGAATCAATCGGTTCTAGGTTCCGGAGTATGGACGGTAGGTTCTAGGTTCCAAAAATTAGAAAACCTATTCTGACTGGTAGATTTTAGGTTCTAGGTAAATAGAACCTAGAACCTAAAGCAAGTTTTTATATTTTTATTGGCATATGGTATCCGATGATGAGTATGTAATCCGGAATCACTTTATCGTTGAGACTTTTACTTTGTTAATGTTTCATATTTTTCGTGTGTCTAAATATGAGTTGTGGTCAGTGAATTTTAACAGCAGATAGTGGTCATTAAATATGATTATTCACTGTAATCGTTCAATTAAGAATACATATGGAACCTGGGTGAAATCTGAAATCGATCCTGAAATCTGTGACAGGGTAAGTTCTAGGTTCTAAGATATGCAGGGTAAATTATAGACGGGTAGGTTCCAAGTTTCAAGTGAAACCTGTACAGAACCTGAAATCGCTCACCCCTTACGAGCATCACACGAATAGAGCAGTGGTTAATGGATCAGCAACAGAAACCAGGTATAGTGACTTCCTTTGATGATATTGCAGGCCTGCTCTGGCAGATCTGGAAAGCCAGAAACGAATTTGTATTCCGGTGGAAATCCCCGAACCCAGAAGCCATAATTGCAGCAGCAAGGTCCATGACTAGTGTTTATAAAAGATGGAACGCGAAAAGCTCAAATCTTGAGTCGAATCTAGCTACCTCACAGTCCAATTGGTGCCCACCAGCAAACCGAGCCTTGTAAATAAACATAGACGGCTCCTTTGGTGCTGGAGGGACAGAAGGATCGATCGTTGGTATCCTCCGTGACGCCTCAGGAACGTTCCTCGATGGGTTCGTACGAAAGATCCAAGCTTCATCGCCGATTCTGGTCGAAGCGTACGCGCTGGTGGCTGCCCTTTCACACTTCAGATCCAGAAGGAACGAAAACTTGTACTTGGAGACCGACTGTCTCAGTTTACCTCAAGCTCTGCAGGAAGATAGCCACGTGCAATGGGAGATTGAAGCCTTAATACTAGATGCCCGGGCCCAACTAGCAAATTTCAAGAAGATTTCGGTGGCCCACTGCGGAAGAGCCTTTTATTTTAATCTTCTAGTAATGACAAATAATTAGTGTCATGCTAGTTTTTAGCTGTCTATGTATAATTGTTCCTTATTTAGTAATTTAGAGATAAATCATTACTTGTTCGAATATATAATTCATTCCTATCGTGTATAATTTGAATGCAGCGAATTTGGGACTTACATCACATTGACTTGAGGGTTAAAAAGCGGATGAATAATTTTAGAGAGAGAAAAACAGTTATGTCGATGGTAGCGATAGGGGTGTGCAAACTAGACCTGACCAGAACTGGACCAACCCGACCGGGTTGGTCCAGTCCTTGAGGGGAGCGGTCCGATCCCTGATCCCAATAAATGGGACCGGTGGCCGAGCGGTCCGGTCCTCGGTCCCATGGTGGGTGGGACCGGACCGGACCGCCTAGAAAAAAAAAATAAGTAGTCAACACCATCTTGCTGGGATATCCAACTTTTATGAGCACTTATTGATCAAAAAAGAAAAGTAACTTCCTTGCTTCTAAAATAAACTGCAAAATTTGAAGTTTTTCACATAATAAATTAGAACCAAGCGGCATCCAAGTTATGTGGATGAAGCTTTGGTAGCTGAGGGGTTTGGCAATAAGTGTTCGATCGGACATTTTTGTTATTTCAAGATATATTACAGCAATACGATCTCTTTAGCCTAATCCGAACCCGTCTAATGGATCAAAAAAGAGTCGAAAAAAATACGATAGATCGCACTCTTACACAAGAGGAATTTACACCAGTTGGGCGGTTTTCTCCCTCAACTAAACTGCACAATTACCAGCAGCCTCGAGTCAAGTTCGAGGTAAAAATAAATAAATTTTTTTGGTATTAGCGGTCCCATTGGGACTGGACCGGACCGTTGGTCCTGGGCCAGCCCGGTCCCTGGTCCCAAAAATTTGGGGACCGAGATTACCGGTCCGGTCCCCGGTTCCATACCGGGATCGGACCAGCCCGGACCATGCACACCCCTAGATAGCGGGATGAATAGATATTTGCCAAAAAAAAAAACGAGAGAGAGATCAAAGAATTCAGAAAATAAAAGGATTGAGGAAGTAATAATCTTTCACCGCAATAAATCCTAAAATTTATAAAGGATCAAAAAGTAAAATTTTATGGAAAGAACTCGAGAACAAAAGTAATTTATGCAAGAAATTCCAAACAAAAGTCCTCATCAAATATTTTTTTTTCAAAAAAAGCGTAGAAGTGATTAGTTTATATTAAACACTCAACAAACAGGATTTTTGTTCACCTCGTTTGAAAATCAATTTCTCTCCCTCACACAATGTAAACCTAGAAAATAGTGATAAAAATCAGTGAAAAAGAACGCAAACAGATGCAGAGATGGCCGGTACTGCAGCTGCCGCCGGAGGTGGCGGAGGAGGGAAGGTCTCCTTCAAGGTCACTCTCACCTCCGATCCTAAACTCCCCTTCAAAGTGTGCGTTCTCCATCTTGATCTCTCTTATTGGGATTGTAAAGAGAATGACCATATGAAGTAAAATAACTTTAGGGTTAAAGGGATTTTCCCCCATCCTCCCATGTTGCACTTGCATTGTTGAAGGGATATCGAGTAAATTCTCAAATCCAATAAACTGTAAAACAACAAGAAAAATGACGTTTTGGGACAAGTTTCAAAAGGAGAAGAAGAACATATCCCGAAAACTAGAAATTAATTTTAGTTCAGTTCATTTAAAAAAAATTCTAAACCGATTTAAACATGTTCAAATCGAACCGAACCAAAAGGCCGGAATAATAATAATAATGTTTAGGATTCTTTCCTTATTTTCCGCCCATATATTTGCATTTTCTTGACTTGAGCATGTCTTGGGCTTGTTGGGCCATTTAGTGGGCCCAATCTAGCCATCACTGCACGAGCGGCGTGGCCCACCTTTGCATGAAAAATTGTTATGGTGATTGTGCGTATGGATGTGTGGGCGTGTCGTGTAATGGGGCGAATGATTGGCATGGAGGTGGGCGTTTGGTGCTCAACATGATTAGCACGACACGTGTGCCAACTCTCTTTCCAAAAGTTGTAATCAATTTCAATTTCCCCACCTTTTTTTTCCCTACTTCGAGAATTTTTTAGGTCACCTGGTGTGTACTAATTAGAACCCTTTTTTCTTTAGAGTCATTGATTTTGGTTCTCTAATCATGACTTCATATGCATACACCAATGTTTCATCTCATATATTTTAGCATATTATTTGGGAAATGAATGTACTTAATGCTATATATAGTTTTTCTTTGGTTATATATATATATGAGTGTTATTTCCTTTGTCGTGCAATTTATTCAAGTATGTTATTAAAACCACGAATCACGAGAGAATTTTAGACCCTTAAATACATAGTGAAGAGCATCATGCCCCACTCAAAGATAGCATCATGGTTAGAGGTCGGATCAAGTTTCAATAATAGTTGGCCAAATAAGAAAAAGTTTCAATAGTCAATTATATTTTGGAATTATTATGAAATATTTATCACATCTAAGTATTTGATATGCTAGTTGTAACGATCCAGTTTTCGCCACACATCGGGAAGGCTTTCTCGATCACGTTCTCTGCTTTAATCTTTTTTTATTATGTTGATGGCGCATGCGGAAGCGTATATAAACAGAACAGACGGCCATGGAGCATACAAGTGCATAAAACAGTCATCTAGTAGACAAGTCTAATGAGGGTCATGGCCGTATAGGGTTCCACTAATCAAATAATACAATTTATGAGACATGAGCACAACAATCAGATTACTTTATTTCATATATTTACAGCTCATGGAATAATCCTTCACAAAAGTTCAAAGTATTAATCTGGGAGGATTTACAGAGAAGATAATCTACTTCGATTACTAGGATCTTCATCCATGACCTCCATTAATAGCCAGATCTCTCGAACTCCTAAACCAAAGTATCATACTGGCTTTCTCATTGCTAGCATACTTATCTGAAAATTGTTATCCCGCAAGGGGTGAGCTCAATCGCTCAACAAGTGAATTCCAATCCAAACAACTAAACCAACCATAACATCACAGAATTGATTATTGTTCCACACAAACAATCACAAATCATATAGGCAAAAGATCTCGGAATCATACCAAGTAAATCATCATAAAACATGATCAATCAGAGTCCAAAACTCGCATCCATAATCATAGAAATCTTAGTAATAAGGATAGAGATCTACTTACCTGGGATCGTGTACAAAGAAAAACGAAGTCCGAATCACACCGGACGAACCGGGTCTCCACCGATCAGCTTCTGTCCAGCCCAAACCCACGAAAATCCAACGGTTTCTTCAATGATAAGCCCTCAGATCTAAGTTGCCCTCGATCTTACGGTCGTGTAGGAGAAAACGGAGCTCAATTCGCCCTCCAGACGAGCTCAAACGGGCGATTTCTTCCAGGGCGTGGGCTGAAATCCGAGAGAGACAAGATAGAGAGGGAGCTCGGGATTGGGGAAGAGAGAGAGCAGAGAGAGAGTGATTCAAGGAGAGAAATATCCTCTCTTAGCAAGCTTCATCCACAAGCCACTCAAGATAAAAAAAATCCCTCATTAAAGCTTTGCCTTCAAAGTCTTCATCATAATGGCCTTTGTCTCTAGTTCATAAATGCAAGGAGGGTAGTTTGGTAATTTCACAAAGTAAGAAGGGCATTTTGGTAATTTCACATCAAGGGTAAAATGGTAATTTCAAGGCAAAGGACAAAATCGTAAATTTACCTTTAGAGGCAAAATGGTAAATTCACTTTTAAGGGTCGGCCAGAACTAGGCTCGGGCGTGAATGGTCTCGATGCTTTGATTCAACGGCTCGACTATCCCGGCTTGCTTTCCCTTGTCCAATGTCTTAGGATTTCCAATCCCCTTTTCAATTCGATAATTCGACGTCCATCGATTGTCCCTCAATCCTCAAAAATTCAATATTATTTATCTTATAAACGTCCGAATTTTGGGATGTCACACTAGTGATCTATAGAAAATGTAGGGTGTTGCAAGATGAATTGAAGTCATAAAGATCCTAATAGATTGGAATTCCGAAAAGAAAGCTTGTGTGGTTTGATAGGAGATCGAGTCATCGCTCGTCCGCAGCTTTGAATTGAGAGATGGAAAGAATTTTCATTCTAGATAGTTGAATATCTGCGTTCGTGATCCAGAATTACAGGAAATAAACATCACTTCTTTTACCAAATTTGCCTACTTCTTTCTATATTAGCACATACACCAGCTATGACATTCCTGTTCTTGTGTGAACTCAAATTCAACATTTTTGCATGTGGAGCCTATTTCAACTTATCGTTTGTTTCAAAAAAGAAAAATGAACTTTCTTCAAAAATATGTTTTTGAAAAATATACTTTCGAGGAAAATGATTTCCTATGTTTGATTGTATTTCTCATTCTAAATTTTTTTGAAATACTTATACGAGAAAAAAAAATCTCAAGCATAACCTCAGGTTGACCTAGACCGGCGGTTAGGGTCCTAGGCTATGCCTTGGGGGAGCTGTGCGCTAGGGTTTTGGGCACAGACACGGCTGCTGAGGACCCTGGCATGTCCACTGGGGAGCCGGGCATGAACACAAAGGTTCGATCATAGTTAGAAAATACGAACTCTGGTTTTTAAAAAAACCGAAGTTATTTTTCTGTATTTAAGTGTAGTTTCTCGGTTAACTATAAAAAGATTTTATGTTAACTCATTTTTTTAAGTGATCCAAAAATCGAAAAATGAAGAAGATGTTTTTTTGACAAGTAAATTTTTCGTGGAAAAGGACACCTGGAGTTCAAATATTTGTGTACGGCGCTCACATTGGTGCCAATATTTTTTTTGGATCACTTAAGTGCCAAATCGGAGAAAAACGATACTTAAGTGCCAATTCTGGCAAAAAACTATCACTTAAGTGTTAATTCCGGCCAAACAGTACACGTGGCATTTTTTTTATTAAAATTTTAATATTACGTGGATTTGTTTTTTTTTAAAAAATGGCAGTACACATGGCAAAATAAAAAGGCAAAAAATTAAAAGAATTTCCGTGTAATATTGAATTAAAAAAAAAAAGCTAAATAACTAAAAAATAAGTTCAAATTAACAAAAAAAAAATGAGATGTTGCAGCGGCGAGGCTGTGCAAGCCCTCGCTGCTGCAACCTATGATTTCAATTTTTTATTTTTATTTTAGTTATTTAGCTTATTTTTTTTAATATTACGTGGATTTTTAAAAAAAAATTGGCTTTTTCTTTTGCTGACTGGGATCCTCGGGCGAGCCATGTAGATGCCGGAGTTGACACACAAATAATCGTTTTTCAAAAAAATTGGCACTTAAGTGATTCAAAAAAAAATATTAGCACCAAAGTGAGCGCCGTACACAAATATTGGCACTCTAGGTGTCCTGCCAAACTTTTCGCCAAACAAACGGATTTTAAGTACTTTATAGTCTACGCCGTTTCTTGATAAATATAATTTGCCAATCCCTGCTAAAATGATATTGAAATTCTGCCCACCGTTGGATAGTGAGGTTTATGGGCGCAAGCATCTATCTTCCTAATCAAGATCGACTTACCGGAAGAAAATGAGAGGTCCCAACATTTAGGTGAAGATTCGGCAACTCACTGTGTAGTGGAAAAGCTTAAAACAGATGGTCCCTTTTTTTTATTTATTAGAAAGACACCGGGTGTCACTAAACTTAGTCATTTACAAAACTTTGTAAAGTCATGTGCACACATGCAGATAGATTGATATGACCCTACTCAATTTGTATGACTCTTATTCAACAATTAGAAGAAACACCATATATCAATCACATTTGTGAAGGAGAAAAACTAGAAGAATGTTATGAATTGGTGATCTAAGCTTTGATGAATATCCAATTACATTCAAATTAAAAATCCATACAAGCTTATGTTATATTATTCTTTTAAGAAGAGTAGTATTAATCAAGTGGGATAATAAAGTTTTTTACGTAAGTAATGTGAAGAGGTCGTTCCTATTTAATGTGTAGGGATGTGGCTCAACCGCAAAGTTCCATTCTATCCAACTTTTTTACTACTCAAAAAAGAAAATTTGTGTAATTTGGTATTTGACAAATAGTCATGAGAGAATTTCTTAGCTCACTAATAAATTTCTCTCCTATCCTTAAAAGAAATTAGAGGGCATCATCTTCTCTTGGGTCCAAGGAAGCTAAACTACAATAATGAGCATATTTCATGTCAAAACATTGCAAATGAAGGGTGAATGAGATGGTTACAATCATTCAAATTGACACATCACTACCTCCACTTGATAACCTGTGATACCTGACCAAGTTGGTAGGTCACCTCTCTCTCCCATGAAAAATAGGTGCACAGGAACTATAAGCCAATCCCTTTGCAATAAGGCAACCTCATGGGGCCCTCAAATGCCCCAATTTTGACTGGGTGTGCTTATGAAATTGGGTTTCGCTAATATAACGGTGTTTGGATGGTTGCGAAAGTAGCAGTATGTTGTGGGCCACAAATTCTTGAAGGAGTGGACTCCACAATAATTTTTGATTATTTTTTATTTATTTTTTGTGACCTAGAACAGACTGTTAATCTCACATCGGATTAAAGACGGTCACATAATCATTTCTCCGTGAGATTACACGAGATCATGCCTCGAAACCTCTACATGATCATTGGATGATTGAAATAGCTTTGCCTGGGGATGATTTGACTTTTGAGAAGGAATGGACGATACAACTGAAGATGGAATTGGACAAGCAAGTTGATGTGGAAATGGAGATGTGGGTCTCAAGTGGATTGGAAGTAGCCATAAGGGTCTATGCAAAAGCTGCCAACTGAGAAACCCTAACTTTTTGTTCTCAAATCCATGATTTAATCGGGATGGTGAAAGCCTGCTATGAGGCCCATCTACCACATTCACGGTGTCATGCCACTTCAAAACTGCTATCAAGTGTCTCTATTTCATCATGAGGGGCAGACCCTTTCCACTGTTTTGGGACAGTTCAACGGAGAGAAATAGCTTCGTCCCAAAGAGAATTGGGTAAGGAGCACGTCTGGATCAGGTGTACAGTGGAAGAGTTCCGCTTCTCGCGTCATTCGGGTGCAACCAATCTCGTGTTTAGATCATTCACCAGTATTTTCGTTCGTGCCCGATATGGTCAATGAACTTAGGAGAGCTTTTCGAGAGTTTGGGAGCGCCGGCTTAGACAACTTCCCCGTGAAAGAGAGTAGGGCATCAAAGGGGATGGCTGGGTCGGGTTTAGATTGGATCGAAAATGATCCGACCTAAATTGACTTATTTTGAACCATCTACAGCAATACAAAATTTAGTAACCCATACTCTACCCATATTATCAAAGTACGTCCATACTTAATCCAATCTATAGAAACACGTACCGCCTATTTAGCCCACTTTAAGCTCTCCATGTACAAAAAAAAAAAAAACAAAAACAAAAACCTCTCCATGTGCATATGTTACTTAAATAAAAATTTCACATCACAAAAACATATGTAAGAAAAAAAACTATAAAATGAAATACTTATAAAAGAACTAAAAAAGTGTGTACGTTGCAATGACACATTCTATGAATACATGGTTTTTTTTTTTTTTTTTGTTTATCAAAGTCAATTTCATCCTCTCTTTTTTGTCGCCAAATCCAATTTTTCATTAAACATATAATAAGTGAAATATTCGTAGCAACTTGTTAATTCAATTGTGAGAGAACACGACCTAGATTGTTCTAATTTTTCAATTTGGTATTCATATCCGTTACTTGTATTTCTTTTTTTATACCTTGTCAAGATCCTATAAATATGGTCTAGCAAGATGAAGAGTTTCTTTATGTGAAAAATGGGTATGAGAGAAATCGTCGTTCTTGGCGGAGCGAAAGATAATAGGCATGAAGAGGAAGGGGTAGAAGGGGGTGCTCGGACTTGAGAAAGAGAGTGTAGGCCTGATCGGCGAGGAGAGGAGAGAGAGAGCAGGAGGGGCGGCGAGGCGAGGGGGAGTCGTGATTGTTGGAATCGAAGAGGGAGCGAGAGAGGAGAGACTAGTGAAGAACGAACATGAGCTAGACCTGTTATCTTTTGATTATATGTGCTGAAAGTAGGTTTCATAATACACCTATTTGTTTCGGTCTTCTCTTTTCAAAACTTATTATGATTCATATGACAAATTTGAGCCGACCCATTTGTCACTCATTTTAAGAAATATGGGTTAAAACATGGCTAAAGAATAATGGTGGGCAGCAAAGTAGAACTTCCTTGTAATTTCTATACCAAGCCCAGCAGGACTGTAGGTCCAGACATCATTTAAATCCTTCTACTAATAAATATCGTGGGCTTCCAATTTATCTAAGAACAGGATATGACTTCATCTACAATAAAGTCACGGATCTTCGAAAAGAAGTGCGCATTTATATCATGGAAACGAGGAATGATATAAGGAGGACAAGATGATGGATCAAACTGAAGAGGTCTCAACTCACAGGCTTCTGTCTGAAGGACACTATTTTGGTCGTTGTCGACCTGAAGAGGACCAGAGCCAGCTGATCTGTTTTCCGGCGGCCGCCCGTCCTTCGTATTGATCTCCCTGAATGTTACGTAGAACATGGCCCCGGTTACCGCTTGAAAGATGGCCTTGACCATCCTCGAGAACTCTAGCTTCCCTTTCTTCGATACCTCCTCTCGGTTGTACTCGCGACACGCTTGCTTGGAGAATTCAGTGATGCACGGGCCGTGTCGAGGGCTTTCAAGATTGAGGGGGGATGGATTCGTGGACACCGTCGAGTTCTTCAGATCCATCTACGTCTAAATAGTAAATAGAGCAGAAGAAGAAGAAGAAGAACAACAACAACAACAACTCGGTAACGGTGCTCTTACAAACAAGACAAGGATCGACAACATACCAAACCTACTGACCTCGCTCTCGTGAACCGGGTAAAAGCGTTCCTCGATTGCCTCCGGAATGACTTTTTCCATCGTCTGAGCAAGCGACAATGCGAACGACGCATCTTCTTCTCTTTCGACTCCATGATTTGGATAGCACAATCACTGAGAAAATAAGAGGTAATACACCAATTGAGATGAGACTGGGAATGGAGGATGATAAACCAAGATGTGATTCATGAGCTAGGGCTACGTCAGTTTGTCCGTGTCTATTGATTTGTCTGATTTTGATAGTAATATCCTCGTACTTTTGCGGAAAATTTGCATGGACATGCGTGTTTTTCAACGAAACGTCCGTCTCCCGTCATGTGCTGAATTTATCGAACAACAGCCATTATAATGCTTACCGTACTATATTAGGAAAAAATTACTTTGATTTTCAACTTATTTCATATCTTTTCAGTAGTCAATTAACGATATGACTTGTCAATTATTATTTACAGACTAAAATGCCACCGTAGAACATTGTATGCGCACCAATGGGTATGATATTTACTTGATTTCTCAGGCTCGGAGTCTCCCTTGCACAGGTTAAAGGCCTGAATTTTAATCATTTCTGTTAATTTATGTCTTAAGTTTGAACTCATGTACGAAACCCGATATTTATTGGAGCCTTGCCAAAACGGTGACAATTTCGTAAATATGCGAATTGACCGAGATGAAGACTCGGTTCTCTCTTATTGCCGAGGACTACCCCTTTGGCGTTTACTGTACAGGAAAAGGAAATAAGGTGGGGCCCAGAAAAGTAATAAGAGAAAGAGTAAATAAAGAAAAGAAGGGTTTACTTTATTCCTGCCGAAGCCGTACAAAAGAAAAAAAGGGAGGACTTTCGGGGCTTCTTGTTCTTCAGCCGAGACGAGCCGCTCGAAGAAGGACGTCGCACAGTAGCCCTCGTACGAAGGGACGATTTGCTAGTGAGTTTTTTATATCCAATTGAGAGTTATTTTATTTATAAATATTTTGAGTTTGGGTACAATTTAAGTACGAAAAACACGAGCGTATTGAACGATTGTAACTCCGATTATCCGATTATAATGAATTGTTCTTGCTGGCTCTTCCCGTAGATGTAGGTACCGATATTCAGACCGAACCACGTAATCTCCGGTGTCCTTTATCATTCCTCGTTGTTATTTTTTTGGGCTTTCGCATTGACTTAATTTACAAGATCCTATTATTTCCCGTTAATATTACAAGAGTTTCAACGAGACTTGTAAGAAAAAATCTCGGATCTCGTGCCCTTAAATTATTGAAAAGCAAAGAAAAAAAAAATTCATTTCCACAAGAGAAAGAAAGAACAAAAAGGGAAGGTAAGAAGCTTGGAATAAATTTAGGGCAAGTGCATTAGGAAAAGAATCTCCCTAGTCTTTGCTCGAAAGCTTCGATTCTCCTTTAAAAAATTAGGAAAGAAACTGGACTCGATCTGTTTCCACCCTCCCTCCGCACGTATTCTTCGTCTTTTCTCCTTCTCTTTTCTCATATATCCACTGATGCGATTCATTTGCATTACGTTCTGTTCGTTTCCAATTTCTGATCCCACGAGAAGATAGAGAGAGAGAGAGAGAGAGAGTGAAATGGCCCTGTCTCTCAATGTGATTTCACCTGTTCTTTTGATTCTAGCCATACTTTCGACAGGTAAATAAATTCTCTATGTACCGTTGGATTTCAGGGGTAGTTTTCGATTTTCGAAATGTGTCCGCGACATTCTCTCGACGCTCGATCTCGAATTGAATCGCGAGAAATAATCTAGTTATCCGTACAATGGTATAGAAAGGAATTAATCTATCTATCTATCTGTGTTTGGTTTTTGTATTTCGGATGTTGTTCCACTCTAACTTATTTCGCATTCTATGTACCTAAGTTTTCACTAGTCATTTTCATTCGATTAAATACTATGTGGTAACTCAATGGTAGGACTCGAGTTTTCCGACTCAGCAAGAATCTTCACTATTATCAACAATTGCAAAGAGACGATATGGCCTGGAATCATCCCAGGCGAAAACTTCAACGGCGGTGGGTTCCCCTTGATATCTGGCGAGTCCATTGTCTTCTCGGCCCCCATCGGGTGGTCCGGGCGGATCTGGGCTAGGACGGGCTGTGTGTTCGACAAGAGCGGCAACGGCAAGTGCCAGACGGGGGCCTGCGGCTCCGCTCTCAAGTGCAAGGCCTCCGGGGACGCCCCCGCGACTCTGGCCGAGTTTACCCTCGCGGCTACTGATTTCTACGATGTAAGCCTCGTGGACGGGTTCAACGTGCCCATGGCTGTGACCCCTATCAACGGCCAGGGGAACTGCAGCGTTGCCGGGTGCGACCAGGACCTCCGGCCCACCTGCCCGAAGGAGCTATCTGTCAAGGTCAAGGGTAAGACGGTGGGGTGCCGGAGCGCCTGCGACGTGTTCAGCACGGACGAGTATTGCTGCAAAGGGGTCTACGGCAATCCCGTGATATGTCAGCCCACGTATTACTCCAAACTGTTCAAGCAAGCATGCCCGACCGCTTATAGCTACGCTTACGACGATCCCACGAGCATCTTCACCTGCTTAGGGACCGACTACGTGATCACCTTCTGCTCAGCTAGGTTGGTGCGTTCTACCCAAGTCATTATTAATCACCCGATTTCCGAACTAACAACTTGGTCCCGACCCGTTTCGTGATCCATTTCACGAGTAGAACCGATGCTCAATCGCCTCGCGAATGGATCGACCGGTTGATGGGTCTCGTCAATTAGCGTATGTACGAGCTACGAATAATTTGGGGTTGATTTGACGCCGTCGTCATGTTTTCAGGAATCAAACGGTGTGCACATACCACGACAATAGGATCGCGTGCAACGGATCCAACGACGACGACTTCGGAACACGGACCGGAAGATTCGGAATCTTGTTGGTCGCGTTGGCGTCGCTGCTGAACTTGTTGAACATGTCTTAACTCTCAAGAAAAGGGATCGAAAAAGAAGGAGAGCAAAAAAATTCTTTTCTTTGTGAGCAGGATTCTCTCTGATTCTTTTCTTCCTCGTATGGAGTTCGATGGTCGGCGCAGTTCTCTGAGAGCTTCGTCAAAGGGCGACATCAAAGGCGGTCAAAGTTTTTCGACCAATATGTATTTGTCAGATTTGTCTGTAAATATGAATTTGGTGTATGATCAAACATTTTTTCCCCTTTTGCCCTTGTGCTCTAAATTAATTGCAACTCATATAATGCTCGGGAGGGCCATAGGCCAGAAAGGAGATCGTGGGCTTGGCCCAACTTCTCCTGTATTATCTTGAGTGGCCCAACCCCTCCTAATGTAAGAAAAAGACATCGTCATATGAAATTCTTTTAGTAAATATACCCGAAATACTTAAAAAAAAATTAACATGACATTTATGTTCTATCTTTTTTCGAAAGAAAATTGGGAGAGCACAGAAGGATAGAGGAATTATAAGAAAATGATCGTTTGTGTCTAAATTATTACAAGAACCCTCACTTTGATGAGTGCGAGTTTGTTTTCCAAATAATAGGCGGCGAAACTATACGGGCAAAATTCATCATAAAAAATCGCCACAAATTTCATTTTTAATTAAAATAGATGAATTCATATCGCTTCTTCTTTTTTCGTATAGTCTAATCACGAACGGCGATCAGATGAATTTATATCATGTGTTGCTAGTTTCTAGGTGTCTTTCGTACAAATGTTCCATACATATTAGTTAAGAGATAAATCATTACGTAAATTTTGACAAAAAAGAAAAAGAAAAAGAGATGCGAGTAATTCGAAAAATAAAAGGATTGAGGAAGTAATAATATTTGACTGCATTAAATATTTATGGAAAGAACTCGAGAACAAAAGTAATTTATGCAAGAAATTCCAAACAAAAGACCTCATAAATAAATAAAAATTTCAGAAAAAGGATATTTGGTCACTTCATTTGAAAATCAATTTCTCTCCCTCACACAATATAAACCCAGAAAATAGTGATAAAAATCAGTGGAAAAGAACGCAAACAAGACGCAGAGATGGCCGGTACTGCAGCTGCCGCCGGAGGTGGCGGAGGAGGGAAGGTCTCCTTCAAGGTCACTCTCACCTCCGATCCTAAACTCCCCTTCAAAGTGTGCGTTCTCCATCTCGATCTCTCTTTCTCTCTCTCTCTCTTTCGCTTTTAGTTCACACTTTTTTTTTTTTAATCTCGATTTTCGTTAATCGTTCGAACACATGATGCATGATCGATCAGGTTCAGCGTCCCGGAGGCAGCTCCGTTCACCGCTGTTCTCAAATTCGCCGCCGAAGAATTCAAAGTGCCTCCTCAAACCAGCGCCATCATCACCAATGGTACCTTAGTTTTTGTCCGAAATTGTCTCGACTTAGGGTTTCATTTTCCGTTTTTAATTTTTCATTTGGTATTGCTTGATGTTTGATTGAAATTTTTCGAGTCGTATGTTTGGCTAATTGAGAGGATTGGAGGTGGCCTCCACTTGATTTGAGATTACGCGTTGGTCTGGTCCATCAAAACTGGTGTTTCCTCTCTCTTTGAAGAACTCTTTATTTTGGCCCAGGACATTATTTTAGAGCTTCTCAGGTTCATCTTCTAGTGGACAATTGTCCAGACCACACTCTTCTCAGCTAGTTAGGTTGATAAATGCATGCTGCAACAATGATACCACCTGATTGTTGTGTATTTGCAAGAAATTTATGCATGCATATTTGCTGCTTGAGCGAAAGCCATGGACCTGGTGCTTGAGCTGTCTCGATGGGGCTTTGCGCTTTATTTGGCAATTGCTATCATACACGTGAGTTAAGATGGTTTTACTAAGAAGACTTTTTATTTTTTGATACACGTTAAGCGTTATAAAGTCTTCTCCGTTAATAGATGAAAAATTTATACTTCTTTGGCTCCTCCAGCTTCTTAAAGATCTTCATTTTAGTCTTGTGATTATCATATTCAAACTTCTTCAGAAGAGACGATTCGTTTGAGTATGTACCATAAGATCTATCAAGAACAATTGAAAGTTGGATGCTCAAAGGGTCCTTATGTTCTCTAGAAAAGCATCTTAGCAAAGCTATAGACAAAAGTCCCTTGATAAAGCTGCAGCAGCATAAGTTTCTGCTTTGAGGAACAAATATAATAACGGTTAGGAATTTAGGAGTAGGATACTATGTAAATGCGGTGGGGCATCAATTCTTGCAATGAGGATTAAGTACGCTTAGGACGTCCTAAAATAAACACTAATTATGCACACATAAAGAAACTTTTCTTCAAGATCTTAGCCCAAGGAAAATTAAAAGAACTAGAACAAAGAAAGAACTGCCCACATGTTTGTCCTTTATCATTTTCTTAGTTGCCGTTTCAAATTATTTGGCGTGTTAGAAGTCCACATGATGGATACAACAATCAGGAACAAGAGTAAAGACAGCCTGGGAAATGTGCTAATTTATTGGATTTAAGGAGTAACAGTGCTTCATGGGATTATAGGGTTCAGCTCACTGCAGTCGAGACAGTAATAGAGACAGTGAGCTCATGTAACGTTTCCTTTCAGAAGAACCATTTACTCGCCGCCTGTGAGCAAATATCTTATGAACCGCTATATAACATGTCTTTGATATGTATATTGACATTTTATAACAGCTAGAAGAGGAGAGATGATATCTGAAGCTTTTATGCATGTCATAATTTCCTACTGAAAGTATGGAAATTCATGAAATCTATCGGTATCCCGGTAGGGTACGAAATCCCTGTTATGATAGTGATAATTGGAATGGATGTCTCTCCCTTCTGGCTACTCCAACTTGGGATCTCTCAAGTTTTTCTTAGTTGTATTTAAATGCTACATCTTTTTCGAACAAATGGTCTAGTTTAGCCATATCAAGAATTACATGTTCCAAAATCAACGTGTGCATTGTTTCTGCTTGTAGTCCTTTGAGCGCCTGGGTGGAATAAATGAGTAGTTTGTCCTGTTATACCGGTGAATATTGATGTATTTTCAACTAGGAGATAAGCGAATAAATTTCATGTACTTGAATAAAGAGGAGCTGCAACTTTGGCGCTCAAGGTAATGAATGATGTCGATGTAGGTATAGTGAGATGGCAAGGAAGGGGCTTATGTCCTATTTGAGGGAAGACTTTGAACGTGATTTTAGAAGCTATTAGGTTTTAAAAAGGTTAGCAGCATCACATGAGAAAATAAATTCAGCCTTATAAGTGACATCAAGGAGGCACAAGTACATTAGTGTCTGACTACAGTGGCACAAGATATGAAGGGGTTACAAGAATCTACATTAGTTATGCTGGTATGAAACAAGAGAAGATACAATGTTCCGGATTGTCAAATTTTAAGTTAAGGGAGGAAAAGATCGGCGATAAAGCTCTGGTTCCATTATAGTTTTTTAACTGATTCAGCCTGGGGGGAAGCTAATTCTTTTTTGGGTTACTGCCGAGTATAAGATGAGGGATTTCCACACAACTTCTAAAGTAGGTGTTGTATACAATATGTTGGAGATCCATTAGTTGCAAGCTGATTTAATTGATTCAGGGAAACAAGATTTGTGTGATTTTCCAACCTCTGTGACCGAATAAGTTAAAAAGAAGGTGATTTGTGGTCGTACTGTTGATTCTTAGTGTTGACAAAAGACGGCAATATGTCCTGTTGTTACTATCTGAAAATCATGCTGTCATATTCATTATCACTCGAGGTTTTATAGTCATACTTGTTTGTAGGTTAGATTGAGAGGAAAGGAAACTTAACAGATGGGATTTAGGCTTAGGCTGAGATTTTTCATGCTAATGAGGCATGATGAGGCATATCTTTTTATTTTGTGTCCGCAAGGCTCTCTCTAGTTGACCGCGTAATTTTGTGGTGCATTTGCATCTAGGGCATGAACTTTTTCCTGCTTTTTGTGGGGTGCATCTGGTTCTAGGAAATTGAGAGCAAAGGCCGTGGATGAGACAGTCTGATTTTTGCAATAAGAACCCTTTTTTGGAGGACAATTTCCTAAAAAATTGCTGATTGGATGTTTGTTGCCACTAGAAATCTTATTTTACTCGGAAGTTTGTTTCCCCAATCATTTATATTTTGGCATTTATCTTGTATACTTAGCAATTAGCATACACACGAGTTCTGCAGCTTATGTGCACATGATATAGGAACGGATATAGGAACAGGTGCTATTTTTGGTTATGATCCAACATGTTTGGATGGGTCGAATTCTGGAGAGAAAATTTTGCGGGAGTGATAGTATCCAGGAACTATGACCACTCTCTTGAATACCTTGGCCTGGTCTCTACAGCTAACTCTCACACTGGAACCGACAATCAGACAGAGTGCTGCCCATTGGGGGGCCCACATCCGTAGATTTTGTATTCGGGTGAAGTATTTGATTTAATATAGAGTTTCATTAGTGCTCGAACTATTAGAAAGACGTAGATGTGGTCGGCCTTAGTCTGACTGTTGGCCAGTACATCAAGCTTCAGTGCTAGATATTTTGAGCTTCCAATTTATTATTCTGTACTTGATCGACTCTTCCTTACTTTTGCAGATGGAGTTGGCATTAATCCTCAGCAAAGTGCCGGTATGTCATGGCCTTTTTCCATCTTGTTCTGTTTTTGTTTCTCAGTTTCCACGATTTAAAATACATAAGATGGTTGTATGGCGTCTATCCTGCTTCTTATTGGACCTATACAAGTAATTTCCTTTCCAGTCTCCGCGAATCTTTAACTAATTTTCAAAGCATTTTCATTAACTAGTCGAGATTCTTGTTTGCTTACAGAAACAACTTTTAAAAACTGCAGGTAATGTCTTCCTGAAACACGGTTCAGAGCTGCGTCTGATCCCTCGTGATAGGGTTGGAGCATGCCGATCGCCACCGGTGTGAACATGTTTCTAGTTACTCTTACCTGTAACTTTGACGTGCTATTTGTCTTTGGATATTTCTTCCTACTAAAACTCTCCATGATGGATCTACTACTATTGGCATCAAACGAGTGGAAGTTTTTATGTGGATCACAGATGAGAAACAATAAAGGTGGAAGGGTGGAGAGAGATGGGCTGTTGCCCTTTTTTCATTGACAGAATTGACACTCTGACCGTTGGTACCGCTGATTTAATGTTGCTGGGAGCGGTGACCCCAATGTGCATTTGTTGTTTTGCTAGTGAATTTGCGAGTTTGGTGGGGTTAGACATTGATATTATGAGAGGTGGAGGTCCACGTATCTGCTCACCATATCTATCGGTCGGTTCATTAAAAAGTTGTTCTAAGTGGTAAGAGTGGACGAGCGTTGAGCAGAACGTGAATCGGATTATGCAGAATTGGGAGTGGGTTTCTGAAAGCTGACTCGTCAGTCAATTTGTGTGTCGGCCCGCGGCATTCACTTCCTTTGTCCCCTGAACAACTTTTTTTTCGCTTGTTGGCTCGTTGAAGGAGAGGCCACGGTTCACTCAAACGCCTTTAAAGTTTTCTAATTTTGGGAGGACTGGGTGCGGTGGAAAGCAATTTGTAAACGGAGAAGAGAGCCAGTCATTGCCGTAAGGAAGTGGAGAAAGAGAACCAAAAATCTTGGAAAGAGACAGGGATTTTACCCGTGGAAGTACAGTAAATATCGAATGATGCATGTCGTGTGAGTTAAAAACTATGACGAACATGGTTTTCTAACTTCGTGGTGCGACATAACTCTGAGCAATGACGATATAGAAAGTAGTCTTTCTCGTGCTAGGTACACTTGATCCTCCCCAGAACAGAGAGTGAGAATCAAAAGATGACTATCCTGTCCTTGCTCGTGGCTAAGTAATTGGAATCAGGTGCACCCACCGGGTGTCTGTTGCCTAGTATAGCCGATGTCGCGCATGTAACTTTTTCTTCGTATCTGGTGTTATTAACTAATAAAAAGAGTATGAACGATCTGTTGCTTTTCGAGAGAAGGCCGGACGTCGGCTATTTTTCGTATAGCAGGCACGTGTGTCATTGTGCCTTACACGAGGAATAGGAAGCCGCAGATCCATGACGCATCGTGGCTTGATGCGGTCTCCCTTGGCTTATTTGTAGGAGCGACTGTGAGTAAGATGACCGAAATTACCAAAAAAACTCTTGTCAAAATGCCCTTTAAGATTAAGTGGGAGTCGGAATTTGCCAAGATCAAAAGCTCAACTTCTTCACATGGATCTTGACAGTTTCACAAGAGTTAGCTGGCGAGAGGACAGGACATTCTGATCTATTAGAGAGAGAGAGAGAGAGAGAGAGAGCACGAAGCTAACTGTACTCCGAACTTTTCTTTTCGATTTGACAGCCAGTCAAATGTTTTTGGCCTTGCATTGCCAAAGGGTGCTCGGCACACCAAAAATTTCATTAAAGAAGAAAAAATCACCATAGAGAAAAGAGTGGAACGCACGTTTTAGAAAGCGGAACCTCCCAAAATTGACGGGGAGAAAGGCGCCGCAGGACATTCTACCATGGAGGCGTTAATTAGTATGGAAAAAGCAAAAGGGGGAATCAAACTAGAGAATGTTATCCAGCTGGTTATTATTTGTACAGGCCCTACAGGGACCCAAAGAAAGATGAAGAAGAAGAAGAAGAAGCGCATCTCCCGGCAAACTCATTGGCTTCCCCCCCGCAAGACCCGCTCCACCCCTCCTTGCCCAACCAAAAACCCTTTTTTTTTAGCTCTCAATGCTCGCGATTCTCTTTTGGTCTTGATGCTAAGTGTTACCATTTTGAAAGAAAATAAGAAATTCCACGAAGCTCGGCACGCGATGAACGGTTTGGATGATGGATGGACACGTTGTTTCGAGATTCGCGCATATGAAATTTCTCTTTCTATCTCCCTAAAACTGACGTAAGATCGAGTTTTGTTTCGTCCATACTATCCTACTCAACTTATGGGACGAGATTTCGGAAACATCCTCCGTCGTAACTACGAAATCACCTATGTTTTGAAGAGAGAGGAATGTTACATATTCTATAGTGAGGGGAAGAAAAATCATCTCTAGGACGATGATAATTGGGCAAATAGGTTTAATGGCACAGAAATTGATCTTCTATCACCTAATAAGATCTCTTGTCGTGTACAAGAGTTACGACAATGAATAGGAGTCATTAAACATTGTCTGCACAATACCGACGTGTTTGAGAAAGGACAGCTGAGTTCGAGCAAAACAAACCAACATTTTTTAAGGCAGAAAGATGACCCAACATGTTTTACAAAATGCACTTCTTGGTTATAAATACTAGGCTTTCTACGCCGATCAAACACGACATACGTTCGACTTCTCATCTTATCAAGCGTAAATAATTTCGTGTTAATGTGGGTATTTGCTTGTCTTTTGACTCACGTGGGCAGAATTACTTCTCATCTTTTAAATCAGTGCGTTTAAAATGAATTTTGTGTCATTCAAGAAATTGTCTAACTTTTCGGGTACGTCCCAATTACAGGAAAAAGGAAAAAAAAAAAGAAGGTCGACAACAAAGATTCAAGGGCTATTATTGTGCAATATTATCCGTTTTGGGCTCAGTAGCCCTCACAACTTTAAAACGGGTTACACAGAATAGACAACCCAAAACCTTATCAACTAACCTAGGACTCTCCCCTCGACGATGTGGGACAAGAGACATGCACTTAGTCTAGTCTCATCTCGCACACATCCAGGCTAGAGGCACATCCTCCCTTGCCATCCCTCCTCCTGTGCCCACCACCAGGGTCTAGGTCGTCACATTCTCCACCCCTTACGAGCACAGCGCCCTCGATGTGGCCCCACACGCGGTCGGGAGTCGGCTCTGATATCATATTAGAAAGTCCAACCTAAAAGCTTATCCTTTTAGAACAGTTGGCAGCGGTCCCACAAAATCTCACATGATATCAGAGCCGGTGTTATCCCTTTCGTGAATGTGGGTCCACCCCCCATTAATCAAATTCCACATGCCGCTCGTAATCCGGCTTACACGTGAGATGGGTTGTTGAAGTTGTTGTCTCACATCGCTTGACAATGAATTGTATATGCTCTTTATATTCATGTGATCTCCCTCCATCTATAAGCTTAAGCTTTTGGGTTGGACTTTCTAACAATAATTCTATCAAAATCATTTTAATTAAATGGTTTCATTCTTTGTAGCGGTTCCCAACCATCCTTTAATCAAAGACAAAGGAGGGTGTGTGTGTCTTGGTGTTTATTGGGTAACGTTCCAATGTGGCGTGTGGGCACCAAACAACGTCGTCGTTAAGCGTTCGAGGTCGTTGTCAAATTGTATTTTTCTATTTCTTTTCCTGACGTCGGCAAACATTTTTGGGGGCTGTCCATTTCATAATTATCAATTCCCCCTTTTTTTTTTGTTCTCTAGTTTGATTCAGCTTTTCATCTGCTCCCACTAAAATGGGAACTGTACTACTTAACTCACTAATATATGACCACATATCTCTAGCTTTGATCGAAATATGATTCGCGGAATTGATGTATTCGTCCGTACGCTCAAACATTATGTTATGTTTCTTGTTAGCGTCAATTAATGGGCAAGAATAACGGGTGACATTGTCCCTTGTATCGGTTAAAGGACAAATTCCATTTTTCCTCTTCTTTTTTTTTTTGGTGGGGGAGGGGGGCGCTTTTCTTTGGAATAAAAAAAAAAAAAAACGTTGAAGCCACTCCAAGCAGAAACACCAATTATGTCATTGCCTCGAAAAGGAAGATTCGATTTTAATTATACGATGAAAAAGTTGGTCAATCGGCAGAATAGATGGCCAAAATAAAGCTCAAGGGAAAATGGAAAAAAAGGAGATCAACTTCGTTTGACTTTTTGCTTCGATTCCAACGGCCATCTCCAACTAGTCTCGGGCCTTAATCATCTCTAAAGCACACAAACAGCAAACAGGAGGGGGGGGGGGGGGGGGGGGGAGGGAAAGAATAATCTTTGACTTAAAAGATCACTTTGGCATTTCTTTGGTGACCTCTTTTCCATGCTTATCGAAGATGATGCACACACAAAGAAGCATAGAACATTGATTTTCCAAGTTGTTTTGAAGAGTGGTGCCTTAAATTCAAGGGGATAAAAATACCCGATCAGTCCTCAACCTATTGTATAGATGTCTATTCTGTCATGAACTTGTCAATTTTGCCAATTTAGTTCTGAACATCTGAGTGAGATTCCAATGTAGTCTTTTTTGTTGATTTTCACCGGAAATTGCTTACGTAGCGATGAATGGACCGCTACTTCAGCGATTTCACGTAAATATCGACCTGAAGGACTATATTGAAATCTCACACAAAGGTTCAGGATAAAATTAACAAGTTTATGACCGGATTGGTATTCATACAGTAGGTTTATCAATTTATTTTTTTGCGAAAAAAAGGAGCCTTGATGTCACTTTAGGTTGAGCAAATCAATGCTAATTAGCAAGGACCAGAAGAGCATGCCCTTGACAGTTTAAAGCTTGCAATCACAATCAAAGTGAAAAAGGGGATACTGCAACTAGAATAGAAAAAAACAAAACACAAAAGATCTTGCTTATTCTTGGAGGGTCACTTACTGTTCCACGAGTCATGCTTGATCCAGCAAGGAAGAGTCGCCCTTGTACAATCATTAGTTGATATTTCTAGGATCTGGTTCTTGATTCGAGCCTCCTTACGTCACCTCTTATCCGTTGTTTATCAGATAATCGCGGTCAAAGACACCATCACGAGGCATAATATAAGCTGGTATTTGCATTAATCAAATGCAGTGAAAGAGCTCGTGGCATTATCGAATTGCTGGATACAACCAAATCCCTTGTAAACTACATCGTTTCGTTATTTACTTTTGCGCTAAATGTGATCAACATGATAAGTGATAATGCGTGCGTGCCGGTAAGGTTATAGCGAGAGTTCGTTTCATTCTAGAAAGTATGATAAGAGTCGTCGCGGAGCGGGATTAAAAATAATAGTGGCACATATCAAAATTGGGTATGGTAATTGGTCATTTCCCAGGAGTTTTTTTTTGGTCGAATCATTTCCAAGGAGTTATTACGTTGGTTTCCCGACAAGTTTTCACATGTGGGTTAAAAAAGGGGGTTGCTTTCATGAGGTTCTTGTTCCTTCCTCAACAAACGAAACCACTACTTGCAAAGGATATTTTAGTAGTAAAATCACTTCCCGGTGGTATGCAAACAGGACAAAGAAGAGACTGTTCAGTGTCCCCCCACCACAGCAAAAGTTCTAAACTGGAAACACATTCCGCAGCAACGACAAAAGAAAAAGCGAGGAGCTTGAAACGGGACGATCTCACTCTAAAGCTTTCAACTTCTCTCTCTCTCTCTCTCTCTCTCTCTCTCTCTCTCTCTCTGGGTGTGTGTTGCTTGCATGGCCATTGGGAAGGCGAGTGCAAAGGCCATGAAGAGCAAGAACTGCTGCTGCATTCTCGGCTACAGCAGCAGCTCCCCGAGCCCTCCGCCGTCCCCCCGCCGCGGCTCCGCCATCGGGCACTGCCGGAAGAGGCTCCGGAGCAGGCCCAGCTTCGGCGCCGGCGTGATCCGGCGGGACGCCCGGTACCTGGCGGCTCTGGCCCTGCTCTACTTGGGTGGGATGCTCATGTGTGTGGACCCATTCTCCTCCCTGGTGGGCCTCCTCCTTCCACCCCCTGGCTCTGTCTATCGTAGCCATGAGATCTTCCACAAGCTTTGGCCTGATATACACTCTGATAATTCTTCTGCAATTGAGGTCTCTCTCTCTGTAACTTTGTTTGAGTTCTTGTTTGTTTGCTTTTGTTCTTTTTATGCTCTTTTTGTGTTCTCTTTTTTCAAATGTTCCGTAATTTTGTTGTTTTTCGCATTGACTAAATGCTGGTGCCTAACCCTGTTTGTGTGGCTCTGTAGGAACCAGCTTGTTTCTTGATTGGGAAAGAGAATTTGAAAGTATATTTTCTGTATATTTTTCTTCTTTTTTTTTCTGTAAATAGCTTGCTGTTTGCTGTACATATAAATTTCACTAATGTAGTATCATTTCTATTGTTGTCTTGTGCTGGATTGTATTTTCTGGAGAAAAGATGGGAACTTGTTCGGTCCATTTACCAGTATCAGTTCTGTGTTGTTTCGCTTAGCACAGTGAGAACTCGCAGATCACAGAGTGTGACCTTAACGTTGCTACTTGCAAATGTTTCGTCAGTCTGTTCAAAAGTGATGTTGTGAATTCTCAAATCAAATCGTTGTTCATTGTACAAATCGCGACCTCCTTTTATTTTCAAGTGCAGCTCTCTCTCTCTCTCTCTCTGGGATAACCTTGCAATCCATTTGTATTGATCCTTGAATTCTCTGTGTTTTATGGAACTTATTACAGTTGGAAACTCTTTGGACATATAAAAGGAGACTCAAAGAGCAAAGACCTTGTTTAAGTACAATTGTTGGACAACATTTTGGTCTCGCCAATGGCACAGGTAAAGCTCCAACATCCTTAGATGGACTTTAATGCTTTTCTTCTAGAGATATTCCCTTGTTATCGGCAATAGAGCGGCATAATATGTATGCTGATCATGTCCGCCGGAAATGCCCAGAAACGAAACAGATCACCGAGCCCATATTTTATTACATCTAAATGCGCTTTAGTCCATACGAGAAATGACTACCCTTTTTTATTGCATCTATAATGAAGTGAACTGGTTATGTACTGTGTTATTTCAGAAGCGAATGAAACGAGTGGATACTTGATTGTTGAAGCCAATGGCGGCCTCAATCAACAGCGCTCTGCGGTAAGCAACTTCTTATGTGTCATAAAAACATACCTGTTAGTTTCTTTGTTACAGTAATTGTGGAAGTTTAATCCATTTTTTCTATGTAAGAGGGGGAGAGAAAGGATTTCCAACCTTTAGATTGATAAGTTTTCGTGTGAAGCATTGACGTATTCCTTCTAATATATGCCTAATGCCTCTCATTCTTTAATCAGATTTGCAACGCAGTGGCTGTAGCTGGGATTTTAAATGCAGTTCTAGTCATCCCTCGCTTTGAATTCAATGGTGTTTGGAGGGATCCCAGGTGATGATTAGCCAACTCACTTTACTTCTCATCAGAAGGAATATCGATAATCAGTAGTTCCTGTATACATCGTGCTAGTGTCTCGCATGTTAGTGTGCCCCGAAACCGTAGATCTCAGTGCTCTTCTTCCCCCCACTCCACTACACTTATGCTAGTGCATGTGTAACTTGATTCAACCGGCCATAATTACGTGGATGGAACGCTCAGATAACCAGAAATTAGTCCACGACTCTTACCTTGTGTTGAAATCCTAAAGAGAGAGGAAGTTGAAGTCGTGCCCGTGCATGTTCTCATGCTTAATCTTTCCAGCTATACTAGGGCAGTTCTCAAACGAAATTCTATTGTATTTCTTGACATGCTTGTAATAAAATGAAATTATTTGACAGTGAGTTTGGAGATATATACGACGAGGATCATTTCATTGCCACGCTCGATGGCTATGTGAAAGTGATTCGTCGATTGCCGGAGGAAGTGATGGAAAGATATGGTCACAACATCACGAATATGCCAAACATCCGTGTGCCGGCTTGGGCAAGTGCAAAATACTATATGAGAGAAGTTTTTCCTGTTATGAAGGAACAAGGGTAAGCACGAACATCCATATCTCAATTTCTACTTATTTGCATAATGTTCATCTAAGAAGGATCTGCCTATAGTCCTCTCAAAGATCATTAGCATGCCTAAAAGATGAGCATGGAGTTAGATCATTCCATCCTGCATGTAGCTTTGTTTCAATTATCTTCCCTATGAAGGTTAAGGAGATCATTGTAACTTGCTGGTAATACAGTTGAACATCAATGCAGGGTAATCCGACTTGCCCCTTTTGCCAACAGATTGTCAATGAATGTGCCGCCTCATATTCAATTGCTAAGATGCCTAGCAAATTTTAAGGCATTGCGATTCTCTTCCCCAATAGCAGTACTCGCGGATAAAATAGTTGGTAGAATGAAAGAGAAAAGCTTGAGGACTGGCGGAAAGTATGTTTCGATCCACCTTCGCTTTGAGGAGGTACTATTGACTATTCCTTACAACCTTCTGGGTCTCTACAATTTGTCCACCCTATGAGAAGGTTTCTTTTCCGATGTATAATGATGGTGGTCTCCCCCTTAACTGTAGGATATGGTGGCCTTCTCGTGCTGTGTTTATGATGGAGGCAAGACTGAAAAGATCGAACTTGACATGATCCGAGAAAAAGGTTGGAAAGGGAAGTTTAAAAGGAAAGACCGCATTATCGTACCTGGCCTTAATCGGCTGGAGGGGAAATGCCCTCTAACGCCTTTGGAGGTGCTCTTACTTGAACTATCTGGTCACTTTATACAGACATATGATTGCTTCCCGTAAAACATGTTCAATGTTTGTAGTATTGCTATTTGGATGAATAGGAAGTTCTTGCGTGATGTTTTTCTGTCAGCATAGGTCGGGATGATGCTACGTGGCATGGGATTTGATAACACCACCTCAATATACTTAGCCTCGGGAACGATTTACCATGCAGAAAGGTACTTAACTCCGCTGCTGAAGATGTTTCCCCTTATTTATACAAAGGAGTCTCTTGCAACCCCTGAAGAACTTGCTCCATTTGCGGTAAATGTTCTTACTCTCGCTTCCAATAGGGACTCTGGGATAGATAGGTAACGCAGAGTTTTGCACATTGTTAAAGTCCATGCCTTACCTTATACTCTTGTCTTCCATGGACTTTATCTCATCCATGGGATATATCTGCATATTGCACAATTTTGTCCAGTCAAAACGTAACGTGCACTAAGTCACAGATTCTGGTTATAACTAGCTTGAGCCTTGATTGGAGCATCTTCGTAGCATTCACCTCTGAGAAGTTTTAACCCTTTTTTTTAAGGACTGCATCTTGGATCTCATGAATAATGCTTAGGCTCACGACTTCTTCCCCAAGTTGACCCTGGAGACCACAGGAAATTGGCAACAACCAAATTAGTGCTGACTAAATTGCACAAGGGTCTAATCATGTGATGCTCTCTGGATCTGCAAGTTACTTTGTTTAAGTAGCCCCTTTCTCTTCTGTAGGGTTATTCTTCAAGGTTGGCGGCTTTAGATTACATGGTATGCTTGTTCAGCGAGGTTTTTGTGACAACTCAAGGTGGGAATTTCCCGCATTTCCTCATGGGCCACCGAAGATTCCTATATGGTGGACATTCGAAAACCCTTAAGCCAGATAAAAATAAGCTGGTTCTTTTACTGCAAGATGCAAGTATAAGGTAATGTGCCTCGTCCTTATTGCCGCAACTCTCTGACTCTCTTTCCCCCTCTCCTACTCTCTTTAGAGTAATCTAGAGTTGCCATACTAACTATTTCTGTTCCGTGAGAGTGCATATTTTGTGTTGTGTAACTTCATACATGCTACATCCATATACAGTTGCAAGTTCACAAATAAGTACAGTAAAAAGTATCTTCGACCGAACGAGTACTTGATCTAAGTTGCATATAAAGCATGTGCTGAAAATTGTTAAGAGTTAAGAAGTAAGCGTATCTTATACCAGCTAAACACTCTGGATAAAAAGTGGCCCTGGCTTACAAATTCGAGAGCAACCCATTTTTCTGCGGTAAACTGAAGGGTCACACTTTGTTAGGCGTCTCACATCAATTTCCATTGTGATTTGTACAGAACGCACCTAATGTCACTTCCTCGAAGTCTAAGCTTGGGTTAAATTTTTTAACATGATATTAAAGCCATGTTTCTTTTTCCCATGATTCCGTCCATGCATCCATCCTGCTCATGAATTTCTTGTTTTTGTTTATCCCACGATGAATGTTATTTTCATTTTTTAACCTATCCATCTGCCCATCCTTCAGCACGTGAATCGGGCTGCCACTGATTTTGAATGTACTACACACAAGATTCCTAACATGTTACTTCCTCCACCTGATTGTTAAGAATTTTTAACGAGACATAGACAAGATATGGATGGGATATTTTCTAACAATGCTGTTACCAAGTCAAAGGAAGATGCAGTAGGATAAGTTCTCAGTATATTCACTCTGGTGGATGTTGTCCACGAATGCAATCATCGTGGCCAGCCACGTACCTGGACAAAAGGCAAGTGGCTGTAGATACCGGTTTTTCTCACCGCGGTCTGTTTCTGTGTGATTGCAGTTGGTCATCCTTTAAGCTTCAGATGGAGGCGATGCTTAGGGAGAACGATCGCAAAGGCATGATCGTGCCTAGAGTCAAAAAGTTCAACAGAAAGACTTCCATTTATACCTATCCTTTACCAGAATGCGGATGTCTCCAGCAATCCAATGACTCAACACACAGGATTGTGCACACAAGGAACGTCGAACCCGGTACTGGTAGATAGCACAGCCAAATCATAGTTATCTCAAACTTCCCGCTCAATTGTGCAGTTACCCAGATTCGATTTTTCCCTTTTCTCCTTGCTGGATTTGAATTTGTGAGGTGCCAAGTTCCAGTTTTGATGACTCGACATTCTTTCGTTTCGTTTCGATCGACCGTATAGCCTTTGTTTGTCCAAAAGAATTTCGCACCGGGATTTGGGGAAGCTTCTCTGTAAGGACCAAGTGTAGATACGAGGTGTGGTGCTTGTATGTGTTTTCACATTTTACATTAACTAGCCAGTCCTCTGGTAAGGGAAGGAGGGCTGTCGTTTTGACACATTTTCCTTTTCTCTCTCTGTAACTTGTCCTGTGACTTAGCAAGCGGGCAAGAGAGAAAAAAAAAAGATGAACGTGAGATTAGATCTCTCCCATGAAATGAAGAAATTACATGTATAATCTCAGCCTCCATTTCTTCACTTGCTGATTAAGTTACTCGTTCTTACAGTGAGAAACGTCTTATGTTTGGTACCGCTCAACAACAGGCCATATTACACAAAGATATTTCAATAATAAAGAATTGAGCACAAATTTTGAAAAAATAAAATAAAAAAAGACTAGATTTTTTATTTTTTTTCTGTAACGTGGAGCTCGAGAAGAGAACTATCTTCTACCAAGAACAAATCTCGAATACCGTAAACAACTAGTGGTTATCGAGTATATACGATATCTAGGATAGTGGCAAACTTGATTAATTTGTTGGTAAAGTGTATGAGTTCGTGATAAATCTTAGTTTTTCATGGTAAATCTGTTATTTCACGCAAATATGAGTTCAAAGTAGGGAACAATTACAAAAGAAAAAATGTGAACATATTGCACTTGTACCGATTCAGTTTAAACCTTTTATCTTGACTAATTTAGTCCGTATCTTTTTTACGATTTGCCAATTTAGTTCTCAACCTTTTAATTGTGTCAATTTATCTTTAAACCTTTTGATGATTTACCAATTTAGCCTTTTCGATAAATTTTGGTCACCAATCACTTACGGGCGATCTAGTCAGTGCGCGGTCATCTTACGTGGCACAACCATAGGAGGGCCAGTGTTGACGTGCACAATTTTGTAAATTTTTTTTTTCCAAACTTGGGCTGGCGAGGGTCGCCTCGCTCGTGGCCAATGAGGGCTTGGGTGAGGGCCGCGATGCCTTTGCCGGCCCAAGGTTGGAAAAAAAGAAAAAAAGGAGAAGAAGAAAAACAGAAAAAAAGGAAAAAGAAATAATAAAAATAATAATAAATTCAGAAAATTTAAAAAAATTGCAAAGTTTATGTGAGCGATTTTCAGCCAAAATTAGTCGGATTGATTAAATTGGCAAACCGTGTTTAGGATTAAATTGGCATAATTAAAATGTTTAGGACTCAATTGACAAATCGTCAAAAAGTTTAGTACTAAATTGATCAAATTAAAAAGGTTTAATGCTGAATTAACACAAGTGCAATAAATTAATGACTTTTTTTTAGTAGTTCCCCCTTCAAAATAAGCTTCTTACTCATTACATCAGGTCGTCAATGTCAAGTTATTTTTTTTAACAGTTTATTTTTATCACAAGCTACTTATATTCACGAAGAACAAACTTGCTTTTACTGAGAACAACTTGCTTTTGTCGAGAACTGGTTACTTCTACGATAGATGGTGGTAAACCTTGTTTGTTCTCGGTAAATAGCAATCAGTTCTTCGCAAATATAAGTTGTTCGCAGTATATCCCTAAAATTAATTTCTTATTAATCGCTTGAAATAACTAATCAATGAATTTTTTTTTTCATTATCAGCAACAATTCATGAGTAAATATTTTCATGAAAAATACAAATATTTTTCGTTTATTCATTTTTGTAAGCGATACAAGCAGTCATTTTTAAGAAAATATAAACTAAATCATTCGTTTTTCGCCAAGCAGAGGGAGAGTTGATAAAATGTAATTTTTGTTTTAACGACTGTGATAAAATGTGAAATAGCTTTGCTAATGTTGATTCTACATTATGGTACATTTACTTGTAATAATAATTAAAAAAAAAAGTTGCCATAGATTTGTACATTTTACCTTGTATATTTTACGTTTACTTGGCCTGGCAAGTTCTTAACCAGCATGGCTTGATGAATTGACTGATTCTGTAAATCCTGTCCTTCTTCATTCGTGGCGGAGCCCAGGTCATGGGTAACCCTCTCGGAACTGAAGCTTTCCGGCACATCAGACAGCTTGAGTGTTTTCTAGTGGACTCCGAGATGCAATGATGTTGCAAAGGTAGTTTCTTGAAGCTTCAGGGGAAGTGATGGACTTGGGCAGTAGGCTCATGGGGGCTCTGCGCCACTGTCGGCGCTTTCGAGCTCTCAAACCTGGAAGATCAGTTCACTCTCAGGTGATCAAGCTTGGGCTTTCGGATGACGTTTATTTCGCGAACAATCTGATCTCCATGTATGTGGGTTCTAATGAATCGGGCGATGGATATAAGCTGTTTGATGGTATGCCCCACAAGAATCTAGTCACTTGGGGTACCATGGTTTCCGCCTATGCTAATATGGGAGAGCCTGAGCTTGCTCTGAGATTGTACCACCGAATGTTGGAGTCCGCATCAGAGACGCCCAACGAATTCGTGTACTCTGCGGTTCTGAAAGCTTGTGGTCTCTTGGGTGATCTTGATTTGGGTAGAACGCTTCATAGCAGGATTTCCGAAGCTAAGATGGAGTCTGACACTGTTTTGATGAACTCCCTTATCAACATGTATGTCAGGTGCGGGAGTGTGAGTGATGCCAGGAGTGTTTTTGGAGAAATATCGCAGAAGACATCGGTTTCGTGGAATACTATGATCTTCGGGTACTGTGAGGAAGGTTTAATGGACGAGGCGTTGAGTTTGTTTCATCAGATGCCAGGCCGGAATGTCGTCTCTTGGAACAGCATCGTTGCTGGTTTTGCAGATCAGGGAAGCCCGCGCGCACTGGAACATGTCCATATGATGCACCACCAAGGTTTAGAGCTTGATGGTTTCACATTCTCCTGTGCTCTCAAAACTTGTGGTTCTCTTGGTTTGCTAGCTTTTGGGCAACAAGCTCATGGTTACTTGATTAAGTCTGGCCTGGAGTCTAGTTGTTACTCTGCATCGGCGCTGGTTGATATGTATTCTCAATGTGATGAACTAGGTGATGCACTCAGAGTGTTTGACGAATGCACAAGCTTCAGATTTTCAGACCATGAAATTTTGGCTCTTTATAATTCCATACTTTCTGGATACGTTGCCTGTGGACACAACAGGGCTGCTCTCAAACTGCTCTCGGAAATTTACTGGTCAGGGGTGCGCATGAATTCTTACACCTTTAGCAGTGGTTTGAAGGCCTGCTTCAGCTTGCTTGACTTGGGACTTACACTTCAATTACATGCATTAGTTGTTACCAGTGGATATGAATTGGACTATATTGTTGGTAGCATTCTTGTAGATTTATACGCAAAGCATGGGAATATTCAGATTGCATTGAGATTGTTTGACCTACTTCCACAGAGAGATATCTTAGCATGGTCTGGCTTGATTGCGGGATGTGCAAAATTGGGGTACGACTTGTTTGCTCTCTCAATGTTTAGGGATATGATGGCTTCAGGTGTTTATGTGGATGAGTTTGTAATTTCGTGCACTATAAAAATCTGTTCAAGTTTAGCATCTATCAGAAATGGCAAACAGGTGCATGCTTTGAGTGTCAAGAGTGGGTATGAACTCGAGGAGGTTACTCTTACGTCTCTAATCGATATGTATTCAAAATGTGGTGACATTGAGGATGGCTTAAAACTATTTGGCAGCACTTTAATAAACGGAACTGTCTGTTGGACAGCTATTATTACGGGTTGTGCACAAAATGGACGGGCAATAGAGGCAATCGGGTTGTTCTATGAGATGTTACAAGCAGGGAAAAAGCCCAATGAAGTTACCTTCTTGGGTGTTCTTGCAGCCTGTAGACATGCCGGTCTTATTGAAGAGGCAAAAACAGTATTCAGTTCTATGGGAAGTGAATATGGACTAATACCTCATTGCGAGCATTACTACTGCATGGTTGATCTTCTTGGTCAATTCGGGCATTTTGAAGAGGCAGAAAAATTAATTTCCAGTATGCCATTTAAACCTGATAAAACCATATGGTGCTCATTGCTGGAGGCTTGTGCAAGTCACGGTAAAAATGAACTAGTTGAAAGCATTGCAGAG
Organism: Lenwebbia sp. NSW1173648; assembly: GCA_029784005.1. Taxonomy (NCBI): domain Eukaryota; kingdom Viridiplantae; phylum Streptophyta; class Magnoliopsida; order Myrtales; family Myrtaceae; genus Lenwebbia; species Lenwebbia sp. NSW1173648. Next base: position 21,388,488 of record JARCGZ010000009.1, on the reverse strand, counting down.
AACCTCCTTGCAATCTCTCCGGAAGACCCTTCTATATATGTGATGCTCTCAAACGTCTATGCAACACTGGGTATGTGGGCAAACCTGACCAAAGTGAGAAAATCTGCTAAGAAACTGGGGACTAAAGAAGCTGGAAAAAGCTGGGTTGAGATTTCAACCTAGAAGTCTTGATTTCCAGCATGCATAACAGAGCTTTAATTTAAAGCAAAAATGACTTTCAGGGATAAAAAATACTAGGTAGCTCTTTCTGCAGTAAATTGTGTTATCACATGGAAGGAAGATGCGGATGCTTCCTATAGCATCAGAAAAGCTAGTAGAAACTCTACCAGGATATGCCTGTTGACATTATCTTAAAATGTTTGTACGTCTTACACTTTACAGGTACCCAACTTCCCTTCTTTCTAATTCAGATTCACGAGTGTCTCCCTCTGTGATTAATTCAATCTAAGATGCTTATAGGGAAGTGAAGAAGACATGTCATATTGGTCTATGCCTCTATAGGCACACGAATCTGCTATTCACCACATTGAGTTCATGAGGAGTCGAGGACTTGATATCTGAGAAGCATAATCTGGCAGGTGCTGCTTTGCAGCTACATTATGTACCAAATTCAGAGGTGAATTGAAATTCCCAATTTCTCCTTTTTGTGCCCTTTTAAAACAGAGTCAATGTGGTCTTACTACAGAGTCTCCTTTATGTTTGAAGGTTTGTCTGCAAATGAAGAAACCTGATTTGGAATCAGCAACAGGGCTCTAAAGATTGTTTTGCATCCTTCTGAATTTTGATGTGTAGCCTTACAGTTTGAACATTCCAAACTGGAAAGTGGAAGCAATGTTGAAAAGAAAGGGGAAAATTTTTAAGGTTATTATTTCTCTTCAACAGTCCACGTGCACATATACGAAGATATGTTTACTGTTATACAGTGTCAGTGCATATGTGCATGTTATTAGACGCACGCAATAAGACCATTCAAATTAATCATTAGAAGAAAGACAACTTTGGACGAGAGAGCAAATCTAGATGGATTTTGCAAGTCCTTAGGAAGATAGTGAATTCAAAAGGACTTGCAATCAGTTTCAATTTTAGTTGTCATTACTTGATGGTTCTCACTCTAAAAATTTATGTCCTTCATTTATTTACATTAGACATTTTAAGTTTCAGATAAAGCAGAAATGAAGTATGTGTTTTGTGTGCATCAGCATCCGTGTGGTTTTGATGTTAAATTCTGATGCCGCATTTTTAACCTTTTTTCACGAGGCATGGGTGTCTAATTGGCTTATTATGGAATTTCTTCAAGATTGAAACTTCCTTGAACATTATCCTTTCTGATGTCCAGAAAGTCAGAGATGGGAAGGCACCGGATGCCTGGTTCAGGACCAGTTCCACTGTGGCTCATATTCAGTTAGGCTCGAGGTCGTATGCCAGCTGATGGATAAAGTTCTTAGACAACACTCTCGCGTCTAGACTGACACGATTCTACCGTAAATCTTTCCTGAAACACTAGAGCTGGCATTTGCCAGATCAGTCTTAGATAGAGGAATCTCTGTATCACAGAAGCTTGTGGCCCGCATGCCTTTCTCCTTCGTAGCTGTCCATGGAAATTGTGCTAGTTTTATCCAACCCTGCCGTAAGCATATTCTAGAGCCAATCTCTCTTCCTTCCAAGGGAATGTGAATATGCACCAACCAACCACAGATGCGGGAGCAAAGCAAAGCCTCCCTTTTTGGGGTGGTTCTATTGTGGTTTATCCCTGTGTCTGTGGCGCTGTGAACGACATCAAGGCCTTCGAATCTGTCAATAGTTGCGACACCAAAGAAGCATATGTTTACGTAGGACGAGATTGTCCCTGCAAACTTTCAACTTGAGGTGTTGGTATCCAGGTTCTTGACTTGTTAACATCACATTAATAAGTCTTGGTAGCTGTTTTCACGCTTCTGCTTCTGTACATGGCAGGAAAAGAAAGCCGGGGGTAATTTGATTATGCCTTGGAAGTAGCAAAGTTTTTGAATGGCTCACAGGCAGCATGCTTGATTTGGGACTGATTATGGATTCACTGGGCTGACCTAAACCCATGCTTGATTTGTGTGATTATAGATTCATAGCATGACAGAGAGAAACTAAAGTCTAGATGTTTCACCCAGATATGACATCACCGATTCTGATTAGCTAAATCTCCTAGACACAACGCAACATTTTGGGCATTCGCTCTGTTATTCCAGTGGAAGTCCTGAGTAATCTCTGCTTTCTCCTGAAATGCAGTGCAGATCATACGATCAGGGGGCTTCAACAATTAACAGTACCAGTTCTTCATGGAGTGCAGTGCGGCTAATTGATGCTTGTTCCGAGCTATAGTTACATCATTTCTCGGTACTTTTTTTTTATCTTTTTCATCTTCGCTTAGGATTATCAGTACTAGTATACAAGACATAAACTGGTCAGGTACATTCAAGAAATCTACAAATATCACATGTTCTCATACAGTGTATGGTCTAGTCTACCACATGACTAGGACTTCTCGATCTCAATGGAAGTCGATGAGTACTGTGTTCATCTCTTCTTCTGTTTGCTTTATTATGGATCACCTTACTCATTCCCCCATTGATTGGCAGAACATGAACGGCCCCCGTGGTCTTTCTTCAATTATGGTGATGGTCCCACGATTGCTCCCGCCATGAGACAAACAAGCCCGACCTCACAACTTTTGGATCAAGCACAGGAACATGGGGTCTGATCCTTTGGTTTCTATGAGGACTTTTATCATGCTTTTGTTAGTTGGCTTTGTTGAAGTCTCTTTTATCGTGCCAATGTTCTGTTGCTTTCATTCCTCAATCATTTCACCAATCCCACCTCTCCTTCCTTATGGTGGCTTGAGCCTGAGCAAATATGAGCTTCTTTTTCAGTTTTCTCAAGCAAGGCAATCTTTTTTGCCTCCTTTTTGTTTCCTCTTTCTTTCCTAAGCTGGAAACAATAATTTAGTACCCAAATTCAGAGAAATGTTCCCAGTGTGGCCCCTCCACTCCACTTTTGGCGCCAAAGTTCTCTCTTGATGTGAGAGAGAGAGAGAGAGAGAGAGAGAGAGAGATTTGACTTGCTTATTCTTTATGTGGATATTTTGAATTCGTTGATTAACGGCTGTATTCTGCGCTTTCGCAGTGATAGTGCATCTGATCAGTGTGATACCGGATTCTCCCGAGACGGATAAAAAATATATGCTCAAATGGTGCGTCGTCGTAGTATTGACTCGACTCTCGAGGTCTCCTAGCATATATGCAAATTCACTGGGTCAATTCAAGTTTATAAATTGTGGAGTCAATTGATGTAAAGGTCGTAACCTATATGGGTAAATGGCTTTTTTAATCTGAAATAATCGGTAGGTGTATAAGGTACTAACTAGAAACAATGTCTCTATATGAGTGCCAGGGTTGTGGTTTTCCAAGCCAAAATGTACACTAATCTCTCTGTTAGAGCGCTCATTAATTGAGCCCATCCTCACTTGCTTAAAAATCTTGTCGAAGTTCAAGAAAGTGAACATCATGAGATAATGAGTACAAAATAAGAGTCAAGAAGATGGCGAGACTGCACATCACAAAGCAAGAAGGCCATGCGCGACTGTCTATGCAGGAAAAAAGAGACAACCATCATGGAACAAAAACAGGACCAGAAGCTGGTCTGGCTCAGCCTAAAGTAAGATTGAATCTTGTAGTTTCTTCTCAGCACCATTGTCAAGTTTGAAGTTTCCTTCACCTTGTCTGAACGATTTACCTGCATATCAAGTTTGTATCCCTCTAAACCAAAAAAAGAATATCCTTTGGAACTCGAGATGCAAAATTTAATTAAGGTTTCGTTTGTTTCGCAAAAAATAACTCCCGGAGAACGTTTTCCGAATTTTCTGGCGTTTGGTTTGCGGAAAATAAACTAGTCTAGGAAAATATTTTCCACCCATGGAAAAAACTTCTTTAAAAGTAGGGAAAATGTTTTCTTCTTTTTGAGAAAAGGAAAACATTTTCTTTCATCTTTGCTCCCTCAATTTCTTTACATTCATTTTCTTTTACACTATTTTTTATTTTTATTTTTTTCTTTATCTTTCTTTTATTTTTCTCTCTTTTTTTACTTCCTACGCCGGTCGCCGGCCACGACAACGCTAGCGGCTGGCCACAGGCAAGGCTCGACCTCTCCCCGACCTCGCCCGAGGCTGACGAGCTTATGCCTCGCCTCGCCTCATCGAGACCGGCGATCGGCTGATGAAGAAATTAAAGAAGAAAAAAATAAGAGAAAAAAAATAAAAAAATAAGATTAACAAAAAAATCATAAATAAAAAATTATTTTTTTAAAATAGAAAAATTGTCCACATTATCAATTGTCGTGCCACGTAGGATGACCAGGTTCACATCAGCAATTTTCAACCAAAAGATGACGCGGAAAATCAAATTTGATTTTCCTTACCAAACGAAGGAAAATAATTTCCAATTCATTTTCAGATTTCAACCAAACACCGGAAATATAGTCATTTTATTGGAAAATTGACTTCTTGGAAAACATTTTCCAGAAATCACTCATTTTTCGCGAAAGAAAGAGAGCCTAGAATAGGACTCAATAAGAGACTTGATGCTCAAATTAGACTTTTTGAGGTAAATAAGAAAGACTCTCCAATACTTTTCCTTCTTTGTCTGGAAACTCTATGGACCCTGCCTATCCTTGGCACTTCATTCCATCTATGAACCTCTGCTATTAATTTTGTTTCTCATGGTTGCCCTGTTTGGCCTGAGTGAAGCTGCACTTCTTGAATTGCTTTTGGACCAGCGTACTCCGTGAGGATCGAATCGATCGATTTTAATCGCAGAAGCATTATTGATTGATGCTTCCAGAGATCTATCAAATTTATTGTAGCCTACCAAAATTATCTCTCACAGAAAACAAGTCCCCAAGAGCAACATGAAAAGATTGTCCCCAAGAAGCAAATTAATCTTACTTCAACATGATGTTGCAGATAGAAAAACTGAAAAAGAAATCAGAAAACACAATGAAGAAAAGGAAGAGAAAAACTGGAATAGAAAGCAAGAAGAAACTATTAGAACCCCCTATAGATTACGACAAAGCAAGGCAAAATAGCTCTAGGATTGAACACATACAACTCATCCAAATTGGAGTACAACCCCCAAGCCCCAGCCGCGGAGTCATACTCCTCCATGCTCCCTTCCACGTTCTTCTTCACCCTCCCTGCAATCACCCTGCACACCAGCATTGCTCTCTTCTCGTCATCCTCTGTTTTCATTGCCAAACTCGCGTTGTCGTGGGCTCTTCCACTCGTCGCAGTGGTCAAGACCCCCTCTTCGCCGACCTTGAACCCGTTCTTGATTATGTTGCACACGTTGCACTGCGGTATCGAGTTGCAGAGATTGGAGGAGCCGTTGAGGCCTAGCGAGCAAGAGAACATGGTGCAGTGGAACCGGAGGAGCTCGTTCCCATCAGCTATGCAACGGGGGTTCTTCTTGGTGGCTTTGGCCTTGATGGAGTCTCTGTAATCTTCGAACTTGGAGATGGTCTTTTGGGTGTTGTGGACTTTGAGGATCCTGTCTATCTTGCAAATGGGTGCTTGTTTCTTTAACCAGCTGGATTGGAATATGATCTCCACAATGTTCTTGCTCGTGTCCTCTGGACCCAGTTCGGACACTACATAAGAAGGAAAACAGAAACATTAAAGTGAAGTTGGTCGAGTTAGTTGATAAGATAAGCGATAGCTAGAACAGAGATAGGGGGGACTGCCTAAACTGAAAACAAGTTATAAGGACCGGTTCTGGTTTTTGGAGGAAGTGCAGACAGACAGTTTCTGCATTTCCAGAAAATTTAATTAGATCATAAATCTCATTGTGGAGTAAAGTTTAATTTTTTAGAGCACAAAAGAAACTACTATGATTCGCTCTCTACAAGCTTGCTACTGCTAAATATCTTAAGCTTCGATGTCACCATGATCCTTCAATGTGTAGCACATTGTGAGGAAGACTCTTCGCACTATCTCTTAAGATGCTAAAAATGAAGGAAAGATGAAAAGACAAGCCATTGAGACTCTCGCCATAGCCGTATCTTTTACATTAGTAGGAACTGCGCCCTCGAATGTCTCTCGCTCGAATACGATGATGGGATGGCCACATTCGGAAGCAATAATGAGAAACAAATTGAACAGGACTATACTTCGGGGACTCGTGTATAGGCTTACCGGCATGTCTAGCAGCGAGGTGAAGCTCCAGATTGTCGGGTTTCATGAAGATTTCACCGCACTCGGGGCAAGAACAAATGGTGGATCTCAGAGAAGGGTCTCTGGTGAAACCCAGAACCGGATCAACCACCATTCGACACTCATAGCAGCCAGAGAATCTCCTGAACGGCATTCCCCTGAAAGACCCACCATAGGAGAAACTATTGGAAGACACCGAGAGCGACGACGAAGTAGCAGAAGGCACAACCCCATTGAGTTCTTGCAGAGGGACTTTTATGGATCTGCTCGAACTCGAGCTATGGTTAGTGTTCATACTAGCACCGCTAAACGAACCCATTGAAGACCTTCTTTTGAGGGCTTCAGGAGTGATCACTTCTGACGGTTTCTGCATGACCTTGGTGTTGCTGCAAAGCGAACCTGAGCACTTCATCTTCTTGCACTTCCTGCTGCTCTCTTCCACAACCGCTGCTTGTTCCTGTTGCTGCTTCTGCTTCTGGCTTTGCTGCTTCTTCTGTTTATTATCCGGGTTAAGCGGTTGCTGTTCCGGCGTTTGGAGATGCTTGAAGCTCAAGAAACTCCTCACTACAGTCCATGAGGATGATTTGTCTAGCTTCTGGAGATCTTTGCTCTCGGTCTTGTGTGTTTCTTGGGGTTTTCTTGAGAGTTTAGGCTTGGCCATTGGAGCAGAAATAAATGTGGTGCTATAGCTTGAGGTGCAGAAAAGAAGAAGAAGAAGAAGAAGAAGAAGAAGAAAGTGGATTGATTTGGCTGAGCTTGAGGATTTGTTTCACATGGAACTAGGTTTCAGATTTGGTTCCAGATTTGGGTTCTAGAGATCGAGTGAAGCTAAGCAAGTGATGGGAGTAATAAGAGAAGATGCTTTTTGTAGAGGTGACAAAAATAATTGGGCCTCATGGGGTCCTACATAAACTTAGGAGTTTGTTATTATAAATCATATATTACTAAACCCCAAAAAGACCCCAAAAAGACCCCAAAAAGAAAAAGAAAAAAACACAAAGTTGAACACTAACTACTAGGAGGATGCATATGAGCATTTATTAGGGTTAGATGTAAGAAACTAAGGAAAATAGAAGAGAGAAGTGAAATTTTTCTGTCTGTTTTTGGGTTTACGTTTCGAAATAACATGATAAGGTGAATAGTGTATGACCATACAACATGAACTTTTTGTATACTTTCTCAAAATACTTTGTATGTCGGATGCTCTCACATCACTTGTCTGAACTGAAACTGCATTTTTTTTTTCTAATAAACATCAATGCATGATGAATCAAACAATCTCTCTTCTCAGCATCCCAGCGGCCCAAAAGGAAAAAAAAAAGTAAAGAAATAACAAGGATGGGTCCTGTTCTTTATGAACACGACATGTAGGCTGTAACCAAAGCTAGGGTTTCATTGGGTTAAGTGTGGGAAAATTAACAGGAAGATGCTCACTGATTATTCCCTCTTCAGGGCAAAGGCTGCTTGAGTTATTCCTTTTGCCTCAGGCTCTGAAACAATGAGCTTTATTCAACTTTTTACCAGAAAGCAAAGTCATCCCCATCCCCCTATGTCTTTACCATGAAGCCATTGTCCTGAAAGTTAGCATTTTGAAACCTTAAGTTCCCCATGCAACGTCTCTTAATACCTCCGTGATCTGAAAAAGCTTTGATCATATGAATCTATCCGTTAACTATGTTTTGGTCGTTCCGGGACACTATGACGCTGCGATTATTATGATAAAGAGCAATATGCCGTGTCTCTCGGGCGTGAGAAAGTATTTTCATGTTTTCGAAAAATAATACCCGTGTAATTGAGGGTGGACATGTGGCAAAAAGAATCAATGGTTTTTTTTTATCAGGGCAGTAATTTTTTTCAAGGAAGAGTGAAAAGGTGGTAAACATGGTTAGTTTATTTGAGCACATTGCCTAATGATTGAGTCTTCCTGCCATGCTTATGCCCGAGACTCGTAGTCGTAGCATGCTTCACTTCTTTTTTCATTTTGATATTTGACATTCACCTGTAAAATTCTTAAAAACATCTCTCTTATTCTTTAGATTTTGTGTATAGATTGATAAATATTTCGTCGATTATTTTTTTACCTATCTTGGCACGCTTGTGAAACCACGCATGCATCGCTGCCGGTTTATAATTTAATAAGTACAAACATATTCATTGGGATTACTGGAAATAAAATTGGCTATCCATATGGTGTGAATGCATAAATGTACATGCAATGTGTAAAAGTATATGCAATAGTAAGGAAAAAAGACAAATTCTTAGTAAAGAACTTAAACGTTTCTTTTTCATCATTGCACTTATATTAACTTATCAAATCTTTGTCTCTCTTATCTTGTAAAATTGTTATTTTAATTCCATTAGTCTTCAATATACATAAAGTCTCTTTACTAACTAAATTAAGGATTTGACCAAAAAAAAAACTAAATTAAGGAATTAATCTTTTTTTTTCCTTACTAATTGCTAGATATTTTTACACAAAGCATGTAAAACGTTATAAAAATATCTAGAAATACACTAAAAGCATTATGCAGGATAAGATATCTTGATATCATTTCATAAACACTTTATAGATGATGTTAAATTTTATTAATCCAAAGTAATGAGATTTCACTGGCATTTTAACAAAAAATTGGTATTGATATGCAATGTTTTGATTTTATTAAATTTCATCTTTAAAGTTTCATGTTGATGAGAACTTGCTCCTAACATGAACAGTAAAAAAGATAAATAAGAATTACTTCCTTGTAACGCGATCTCGAGAAATTGTTCTAAGAGAAAAGGATTAAATAAAATGACTTACGAGAAGAAAAATCGCCAAAAACTCTAAACTATGTCCATTATGACACATTTACCTCAAACTTTTTTTGGTGACACAAAAAACCCTAAACTTGTACCAATTTGAAATATTTACCCCAAACTTTTTCTTGTAATATCAAAAACCATAAACTTGTATCCGCGTGACACATTTATCCCAAAATATGTGTTACACAAGTATAAATTTAGGGTTTTTGCTTTCACAAGAAATAATTTAGGGTAAATGTCTCATGTGGGTATCAGTCTGGGTTTGTTGGTGTCAAAAAAAGAAAGTTTGGAGTAAATGTCACATGGGTACGAGTTTGGGATTTTTGGTGTCACAAAAAACAAGTTTGAAGTAAACGTGTCACAATTAGTATAGTTTATGATTTTTTGTAGCTTTTTCCCATGATGAAATGGATGGAGAACACAAGGATAGATATTTAACCAAATATATGTAAAGTTGAGAGTCCAATATGGTCTCGGTTTAGATGTAATCGAGGAAAATTACCGATTCAAGCATAAATTTATTGTAGAATGCTAATTTAGTCATAAACTTTCTAATTTTGCGAATATAGTCTTTAACTCTTTGCGCGAAATTCGAATATAGTCTTTTCGACCATTTGGCGTCGGAAATCGTTGACGAGGCAATCCATAAGTTGTTCATGTCAGAGTGTCACGTTGGATGGTCAGCGTTGACCGGACGCCGCATCAATAATCTTCGGCGGTAGTTGGTCGGAATGTTTATATAGAAGTTTAGCGCAAAGGTTTCTTAAATTGAAAAAGTTTAGGATTTGATTGACATCCGTGCAATAAGTTTATGAGTGTACAGGTGAAGCCAGTTTTCATGTTCAATTTTGTCCGAGCTATCCACTTCCTTCGGCTTCATGGGACAACACGTGAGCCAAATCAATTTCACCATATTCACATAACATACAACCAAAACTCTTGTCAGTCACCTCTATACACGATCGAAGTCTTGGGTCCCCGGATATTGCAACAGATCAAATTCAAATTAAATCAACTTAAATCTTTTGTAAAACTCTAACTTGACATCCTCAAATCTCCAAATCGGCAAACCTCCTCTTGTTCATCGAAAATTTTTCACCCTCTCCTGCATAATACATGCACCTAATTCATGTCTAAGCATTTTAGTGGATAATGAAAATACTTTTCATTCATTCATTTTTATAAGCGATATAAGCAATCATTTTCAGGAAAATATTTTTCAAATCGCTCATTTTTGGCAAAACAAACGGAGCTTGGTGCGCTTGTTTGAGTGAAAGTGTTTTCTAGATTTTCATCCGTTTGATTTGCCGAAAATAACTTAGTCAAAGGAAAATACTTTCTAACTTGTAGAAACTCGCTCATTCTTCAAGGACGGATCTGACATTGCATCCAAGCACAACTGGCGGCCGATCACAGAATCTTGCATCATCATCAGTGATGAGCACACACCGAAAAATCTCTCTCTAGTAGGTACAGCTTTGCCAAAAGGCAGTGCGCGCCTTGGTTTGGCTTCCCCAGCATCATCACCGCGCATAGATAACAACAACCTCAACAGGTTTACTTGCTTTGTGGGATTTTTATTTTTATTTTGAAGTGATGTATGTCTCTTTGATATGAAATGAAGATCTTTCTTTCGACCAAAAAAAAAAAAAAGGAAAATACTTTTTGGTCAACGAAAAATATATTTTGAAATTAGAAAAGTAAATTCCTAAATCTAAAGAAGTGAGAACACTTTTCGAAATTGTTCATCTCGAATTTCTTAATATTTTATTCTTTTTATTTTTATTTTATTTTCCTTCTTGCTCCGCCAGTGGCCGGGCCTTGGTGACGGCCGGCGACCGGCCACATGAGGTCGACCCTCACAGATGTCCGGCGAGCTCGACCTCGGGTGGCTGATTAGATTTTGTTAGTGTTTTCGAATAATCTTGTCTTGTGTTTATCATCTTAGTTTGCATAATGCAGGATCGAGGCCCATAACGAAGGTGCGGCCCAGCAGACAAGAAGAACTTGTCCCTTTACTGGATCGAAGGCCCTAATCTTTTGTTAGCCCACTGAAGCAGGGAAAAGAAAATCCTCCATTAATGGAGCGCCAAAATGGCCTCAATTCAAAAATCTCCTCGGCTCGCTGACTCGCTTCGTCTCCCCCACATGGAGCTCCGGATCGATTCCTGATGCCCACTGAGTCTGGTTCGAGTCCCAGCTACTCGACCCAGTTGTTCCTTGCGCTCGCTGTCCATTGCCGCATCGCCCTTCCTTTTTAGGGGGAAAAGCAATGCCGTTGAGTCTCCGCCATGGACGGGGAGGCTAACCTTCCGGTCCGGCCGAGCAACCCGATCCGAAGCACCGGTGCGACGTCCTCGTCTTCTTCCTTGTCTAGTTCTTCCCCGCCGGGATTGCTCCGGCATGTTCAGGCCGCCTTCAAGCGCCACCGCCCACTCGGTAACTGTTTTCTCTCGTTTTTCTTCTGAATGCCCGTCTCTTTGACACTATCGTTTCTGATGGGTCGAGTTTGAGTCGATTAGGGTTTCGTGCTTGGTAAGTTTGGTGTTGTCATTGATGGAAGTGGAGGAAGTTAGGTCTTTTTGGTGGAGTTCCTGAACTGGCGAGTGTTGTGCAGTCAATTTCTAATTGTAGTTAGGCTAAGAGCTCGGGGTAAGTTGATAATTCTCTTGGCGACTTGGTCGCAAATCAAGTGCGCTGCATTGTATGTTGTCAGATTTATTGGTTTATGTTGAATCTTCCTGACTTTTTGGGTGTATCGAGCCTTAAATTGATCCTCCAACTCTGATGACTCATCCTTCCCAGTCACCAATCTGAAAGGTATTGCATCCCAAATTCCAAGAATTAACTGATTTACATTAACTATTGCACCCCTTTAGAAAGTGTTCTGCCCCGTACGTTTTCTAAAGCGAAGCACTGAAAGTTTGGCAATATGGGCGAGGATGCTCGTTGACCATGTCCACCTACGTATTCTTTGGTACTGTTATCTGAATTCTATATTGCAGGAACTTAATTTGTCAAGATAACTTGTTAAGACAATGAAAATTGTGACATTCTTAGTATCTAGATATTTGATTGAGTTCACTTATAGAGTGATCTTTTCCCTCACAATCAAGCAGCTTCCTATCTAATCTTTATATACCTCAACTCAGACTTTCTCTTGAAATATAATATATTCCGTGTTTGGATTGATTGTGAAGTCAGGATGAGAGTATAGGGTTTTCATTTTCCGACTCTATTAGCGTAAGTGAAAATTAATTGAATGTCTTTTGTCATCTTGGAATGTGCTAGAGGTCCCTTCATTTTTTTTTTTTAAAATATTACTTCTTCTTCCATGTTGCAAAGATTTCATCTTTCTTCTATCTGGTTAGGTTGGAACATATTCTTATCTTCATCTCATATTCTTTGAAACTCATAGGAGTGATGCGGTCGAATGATTTAAGGCCCCGGCGTACACTGGCTCCTTTACGAGAAGCGTCACGTAATTTGGGCCCAGCAGTTGTTCCTACAGTAGATCCCAAGAGGTCACAAGATGCAGTTTCATTTGGTAAAGTTCACACATTAAGAGAATCTGTTCCGCAGACAAAAAACATAGACTCTGTCATGAAAGAAACCCAAGACGACGCGACAATCACACCCCCTTCCTTCTCAGGCACCATTACCAAGTCTTTTGATGACAGTTTCAACCCATTTGATGAACGAATACGTCAGCCAACATCTATCATCGATTATAAGGAGAAGATTCCTATGCCTTTGACCCATGTAGAACCTCAAGTAGACCGTTCAAAGAAAGTCCAGTTTTCAACAGGAGAAAATGTTACTTCCCAAGGTAACATGTTAATTAGGTTTATCCAGAGATTTTTCCATAAACTGTCTTGCGGTACACATTTTATAAAGAGTTTCTACATGGCAACTTCAACTTTTTACTGTTTAACATCAATTTGAGATTTTCCTGGCATTTGTCAATATCTTTGGCAATAGATACAGCAATTCCTTTCAATATGCAGGGGCTGACTCTCAAGTGGCCATTGAATTGGGGAATTCATCATCTCATATCAGTCCCCTTGCATTGACAGAAATGGAGTGGAATGCAAGCAATCAATTGGATGCTTCAACTGTTATAAATCAGGAGTTGAAGCATCAGAATCCCCAAATCACAGACTCTGGTAGCAATATAAGATCTGATGTTGGAATTCCTCCTCCACTAGCAAAGAGAACAGCAGTTGTTCAGGATCAGCTACACCATTTCAGAAATTTTCTAAGACAGCCAACGACTTTATCTTCAGTTGTTGGTCCATCTTGTGCCACCACAACTTCAGTAAATTCGACATCTGCACCCATGCTGAGTTCGACAACCTACACCGCTTGTCGTAATCTAGAGGAGGTATCTCAATTGGCAGTAGAAGCTCCTGGAGATGCTAATTTCAATCCCGAATGCAAAGCTCAGAAGAATACATATTGTCCCTTTGGAAATACTAGTGGCATAGTAGGTGACCAAGCACCTATTACAGCTCAAGCTTCTAGCTCCTGCATTGATGGCCCTACAGAGGACAACAAACATGATTTATCCAAAGTGGAACTGGTTGAGGTTGATAAGGACAGCGGCTTTCGACATGATTCCTCTGCTGAGCATAAGTCAATCCAAGCAAAGGGATCTGCTAGTGCTGTCAGTAATATGCAATATGGGGTGCCTGTGTCCAAAGATTCATCTCTAGATGCAAAACAAGAGTCTTCTCAAGCAGGAAAACGAGAGAAGGCAATAAGTGGAAGAGGTGCATCGGTCCCTCGTAAAAAGAACTATGATCCTGACCTCTTCTTCAAAGTTAATGGCAAGCTATATCAGAGGCTGGGCAAAATAGGTAGTGGAGGAAGCAGTGAGGTCCATAAGGTCATTTCCTCAGATTGTACAATCTATGCACTCAAAAAAATTAAGCTTAAAGGTAGAGATTACGCTACTGCCTACGGATTTTGTCAGGAAATTGAGTATCTGAACAAATTGAAAGGAAAGAACAACATTATACAGCTGATAGATTTTGAGGTAACTTCACTTCGACGTCCTCTTTTTCGCTCTGTTCTACCATGATGCCTTCGTCCCTTCCATATCTCAATTGCTTAGAACAGTTCAGAATAATAAATTTTCATATGCCATGGTCATCAGAATGCCAAACTTAGGTATTCAATGTGTTGAGGCCGGTGCTTTTAGGCCACATAGGATCATACGAAGATAGTATTGGGAATATAATGTTGGAAGTGCTAAGTTCTGTGAAGTGTTATAACCTGCTTTGAGGAAACAAATTGTTTCCTTTATCCTCTTGCCCCCCACCCATCTTGTGACGTCCTGAAATTTTAAGGTCTATAAAATAAATAAAATTGGATTTTTATGGTCTAGAGTCGGGGCGTGACACATCTCCTCTTAGTCTTAGCCGTAGCTTTGAATTTTCCTATGGAGGTGGAAAGTTGACGAGTATGTCTTCTCAATTAATGCATTCACATAGCTTGAAAACTATCCTTATCACAGCAAGTAGGGTATTGAGTGAACCATATATCAGCCCATTATTTCTTGGCATAATATAATCTATTCAAATAGGGATCGGCACTGTAAACGGTGTATGCTGGTCCAGTTCAAAGTAACAATCTCATTATGATGTTTCCTAGGTAATATCTAAGTACTTTGTATCCCATCTTCTTTGCCCCAAAGTTCTTCATACTTCTTTGCAACTATGTTCTGGAAACAAAAGGAGTAGGTGTTTTTAGCTTCTAAAAGAAACTTAGACTTTGTAATTTTGAATGTGTTGGATGCCATTTCCGGTAATGTTCCAATAGATCTCATTTTTCCTGCCTAATTCTGTATTGTGCTTTCATATTTTGCTGTCTATTAATTAAGACATGGCTGATTCCGTTGCTTATAATTAGGTGACAGATAAGACCTTGCTTCATGAAGTCATGAGTGGCTCCATGAACAATAAAGATGGGAGAGTGAAGGATGATGGATACATATACATGGTACTTGAATATGGTGAGATTGATTTGGCTCACATGCTGTCCCAAAAGTGGAAGGATTTGGATAGCTCAGAACAAACCATAGATGAGAACTGGCTTCGTTTCTATTGGCAGGTACTCAAATTACTTTGTAATGATTAGCATTCTTTAGCTTTTCCTTTTACTAAATAAACTTTGAGACACACTGCCTATTATTATTTCCTCATTATAATCCCATGAAGTACCTCTTATACACTGACGTACATGTATGTTGTTGGGTGTGTGGGAGTCTTAGAACGCCTGGCTAATCCCATTTCTGACAATCCTCTGACATACTGCCTCACAGTTTGCAGCTACTACTGGATCTTCTTTTCTGATATTACCTTTACGATGGAAATCAACATTTTTTTGGCAATTCTATGTGTTCTTGGTTAACTTGAATGCTTTAGCTTATGTTATTTATTACATTCATGTCAATTACATTCATCTTGTAATGCCACTTCTTGCTTGATGATGAATGAATCTGCAGTAATAGCGAGATTATCAATGGTTCTTGCGTAGATTACTTTTCTTTCTTTTTCCTTCCTTTGCTGGTGCTGTTGATTCTGCCAATTGGCTTGAAGGAAAACTGATATTGTTTCTTTGGATATTCGGTTTAGCAAATCCTGCAAGCTGTCAATACCATTCATGAGGAGCGGATTGTGCATTCTGACTTGAAGCCAGCTAATTTCCTTCTTGTGAAAGGTTCATTGAAGCTAATTGATTTTGGTATTGCAAAAGCGATAATGAGTGACACGACCAATATCCAACGAGACTCTCAGGTTATTATTTTAGTTCACTGTTCTTTAATTTCAGTCCAACTATGAGCTACATCAAATCACATGTACTTCGTTACTGTAGGTAGGTACACTGAGCTATATGTCTCCTGAGGCATTCATGTGCAATGAAAATGATGCAAATGGAAATGTCATCAAATGCGGTCGACCTTCAGATATATGGTCCCTTGGCTGTATCTTGTATCAAATGGTGTATGGGAGAACCCCTTTCTCAGAGTACAAGACATTCTGGTCCAAGTTCAAAGTTATAACCGATCCAAATCATGAAATTGCGTATGGGCCCGTTAACAATCCATGGCTTCTCGACCTTATGAAGAAATGTCTTGCATGGGACCGGAATGAGCGGTGGAGGATTCCACAGCTGCTCAAACATCCTTTTCTTGTTCCTCCAGTACCATCCCAGATATCTCCTCATCAAAACCACAGCTACAAACTGCTTCAACTTATTGCTGGAGCTTGTACAGACGACAAGGATGCATCAGCTTTATGCTCTCAGCTAAGGCAACTACTTGAGGACCCCATAGCACTCTTGGATTCTCAGTCATTTATATCTCGGAGCCAGCAATGTATGTTGCTCTCCCAAATGTCAAAAATTTGTTTTCAGCTACAGGAACATTTAGCTATATCCGAAAGTTAGATGCGGCTGTAGCATAGAGGCAAAGCTGTAACTCTTCCTGTTCCAAAGTTGTGGGCTGCGAGTTCTGTTTAGTGTGATGAGAATGCAATTCCCCACCAAATCTTTTTATCCGATCAGTTTGTAAATTATGAGATTGTTCTTTGTGGCAATGATGGTCCTGGCTTTGGGGGCGTAAAAGCTGTTCATTTCACGGTTTCAAATTGGGATTGTCGAATCGTCTTCTTGCTCTTGAAAGGTGAGCAAATGTTCATGCGAGTCAGAGTGTTCCACTGGTTTTTGTCATTGCGCAGAAATTGTGTCACATAGATTTGAGAGATTTGACATATATCTATGATAAAGTTTGAAAAGATTTGGTTCTTGGGTTTGTTTTTTAGCTCTGGTGAAATGAGGTGGACTTGGATCTGTTGTGGCCAGGCACCTCAGACGCGCATAGGGCGTGTATCGTCTATTATGAACTTAAAGAAAGTCAAGAATGCAGTCCCGCAGCACCTTTGAAATCGGTTAATTGTGAACATTGGGCAATTACGCCGAGATCCTGTTGATTTTGAAGAACTCTTGCTTTCTAGTTTATTCCTTTCTGTCTTCACCTGGCTCGAGCTTTTAAAATCCGGACTCTCCGTCATTTTGGGCCCAATTTCCCAATGCTCGGGAACCTCCCAAGTTCCCGCCAATACGATGTCAACCCAAGGAGCACCGACCGGTGTGCTTCGTAGTAGCCGGAACACCACCTCAATATAGAAAAGAACAATATTGTCAATAGAAATTCAAAGAAAGAATGAATACGATGAAATCAGGTGATCTCACGACCAGTATATTCAGATAATTCTAGAAAAGAGTTCGGCGTAATATGGTCCCGTAAATAACGGGAGCATGTAAACAGCCAAAGTACTAGCAAGGCGAAAAGACTATATAGAGATGTGCGAGGGAAAAAACCTCCAAAAATTTCGAATTAAACTCCATTATGACACATTTATCTTAAATTATACAAAAAGTCACAAATTTGTACTTGTGTGTAAACATAGTAAATAAGCACCGTTAAAAATCTACTACATAAGGTAATAAGTATCCGACCCAAAAAAAAAAAAAAGGTAATAAGTAAAACAAAAAAAATGACGTCGTTCTGACTTAACCTTGACAGCGGACAAATGTTTCACACAAATACTAAATACACACAGTTTGGGATTTTTTTTTTTTTTTTTATGGTGGTTTTTCCTTTGAGCGACCCAGGGAAGGAAAACTAATCAATTTAATGAAAAGATAAGATCCCCGTAAAATTTGGAGCTTGTGATCTTATCTTAACTAACAACTAACGAGACCATTTGCACACATCGTTCTCTCCGTCCCGCCAACTTCTTCCCACCTTCAGAGGGCTAAGCCGAAACTCGTCGCGCCGGCGCAATTTTTGATGCTCTCCACCAAATCTCTCCGTAACTTCTCTCTGCACAGTTCTCGCGTCTTCATCCATCTCCGGCCTCATAAGAAGCCGATTCTCTCTCTCGCTCTATCGACGACCGTGGAAGGTGCGAGTTCATTTGAATTGTCTCTCTGTCTCCTTCGGTGATCGTCGTAATCGTAGTTGTTGGTGTGTGGAGTGTGATTGCATTTCCTGTAGCCTTCATGCATCTGCAGATTGTGACGAGAGATCGTCTCTGCTTGCTTCGATTTTTACGGCTAGTCTGAGTTAGGCTGAGGTCTGTTGTGTTCTGCTTGAGCAATACCGGTTTGCGCTTCACCTGTTCGATAAAATGTCTCCGTGGTCTAATGAGGAACCGAACGATTTAATTGAGATGCCCTGGGAAGGACGTCCTGCTGTGTGATTTCGTTCTTGTCTGCGAACCAAACATGGCTTACTATTTTGATATTTGTGTGTTTGGTTACTGAGGAAACTGAAACGAGAATTCTGTGATGAATTCTAAATAATCTTGAGGTTTCTTTACCCCGCTTGTGGTTCGATCTTCTGTTCAAGTTCAAGTCTTTGTTGGTTGGGTTCCGCTATCTTGGAGTTGACAGATTATTCATTTTATCCTTCTCAGAAATGGACTCGCAATCTCCCTGCGTTCTAGTTCTATCTGGGAAATCGTCTGCAGAAATGGAAATTGCAAAAAGTTTGAAGAGCAGTAATACTCTCAAACTCCCTGACAACAGCGAAGTTAGAATCTTCGTTCATCCAGAAATTCCAAGGCCACCAAGTGAAGAGTCTTTCCAAATTGATTTGTTTCTGAAGTCCCTTTTGACAAATCAGTTTGGTAGGCTTTTCATTTGGTCTCCACGCTTGCCATCAACTCACGACGTCGTTTCGCAGTAAGCATCGAGTTAGTGATTTTCTTGTAGCTCCAGTTTTTCGGAAGTTCAACCATGTTCGCTTTCTTTACAGCAACTTTTGCGAACTTCCTATTGGTGCAGTCTGTGCTGCTGACATTCAATCGAAAGGACGAGGTTGGAAGTCCAACCATTAACTCGATACATTGAGCTTTAGCATCGGTTGTTTGGATCTTATATGTTTAAATTTGTAGGAAGGTCAAAGAATGTTTGGGAATCTCCAATTGGTTGCCTCCTATTCTCTTTTACGATTCAGATGGATGATGGGAAAATTGTGCCTCTTCTGCAGTATGTAATTTCACTGGCTATTACTGAGGCTATAAAGGAGATATGTGACAAAAATGTAAGCACAGAGAGATACTCTTCCTTGTTTATTTCTGTCTACTTCACTATCTAGGAGTGAGCCAAAGAAGAATGATTAACAAATATTTGATTTTGATCTAGTCTGTCTGAGATCACAAGTTCTTCATGATATAAGGAAGAAAATTCTATCGATATTTATGCAAATTTTGTACTCTGCATATAATACTTCTTAGTGTGTACATTTTGGCTCGCATATGCTATTGAGGTACAATGGTTGATATATTTACATACATTCATTTTGCTTCAGGGACTTCCCTACCTTGATGTTAGAATAAAATGGCCCAATGATCTTTACCTAAATGGCCTTAAAGTTGGCGGCATTCTGTGCACATCAACTTATAAGTCAAAGAAGTTCAATGTTAGTGCCGGTAAACAGACTCATCTTTTGGACAAAGTGTATGATCCCATATTCCTTTTATTGAAAGCCATGTAGCTACATGCTACTTCGAAAAGTAGAACTTTTGCTGTTTTACTTAAGTTATTCTCTGTGATACTAAGAACTGTTCCATGACTCATCTGCACTTGGACATTGACTCGTCACCTGTTTGTGCAGGTATTGGCTTGAATGTTGATAATGAGAGACCAACTGTATGCTTGAATGCAGTCTTGCGAGAATTGTCAATTGCTTCTTACAAATTTACACGGGAGGATATCCTTGCAGCTTTTTTCAATAAATTTGAGAATTTGTACAATCTATTTATACATCAAGGTAACTCAATATCTTCTTTGTGAATTTCTTTTCTCTTTGAAGTTTGTTTCATTCCAATCATCGATGTTTACTTTTCACTTTTCTCATACTTTGTTCCTAACGCAATTCATGTTCGAGACTTCCTTTCATGTGCTTTAGAATCGATATTTGGGTAGTAAGAAACAAACTGCTTACTTTCCCATGGAGTACACTAATAATAAAAATCTAAATTTGATCAGTGGATAATGTACTAAGTAAAGTTTTTTATCTTTACCCTTTTGTTACTTGTCTAGAAAAGGTGAAAAAGCTTCTGATTTACATGCATGTGAATGAGTGGAGCCCTTTTTGTTTACTAAGCAAGGGTACCTGTTTCTTATGCTCTACAGTCTTTTCTAGCATGGTAGTCGGTCTGATATGTAACCCTTCCCTAGGGTAAGAGTCTCTGGTCAACTATGGTGCATATGCTGAATGAAGTTGGCCAAGAATGCTCAATTGAGTCGCTTTCTTCACTTCTTTTTAGTGTTGATATAGGCTCTGCTACTGCGTCTTTGCATCTTGAATAGAAAACAAACAGGCGGGAGTCTCTATTTTGTATATTCCATTTGCTGCTTTTAATTTGCCAACTTGTCCATACTGTCATTTTCTGTAAATGCTAAACTGACGTGAATTGTAATGAAACATCTTTTATGACAAAATTGCTACTCCAAGAATATGCATGAGAGAGAGTGAGAGAAAGAAGATATAAGATATTGGATCTGTGCCAGACAGTACATGCTTGAGCTGGGCATCCTTGGTTTGTTTACTAAATTGTCGAAGCACTAACTGCTATCCTACTGGGTACATTGTCCTCTTTCTAATGATATGTTTCTACTGATTTAACATCATAAAATGGACAGTGCTTTTGTTGGACTACAATGGCCTTTTGAGCAGCATATAGTATTCTGTGCACTATAATTGTTGTCTAAAGGATGGTATTGAAGTTCTTGTGCATTGTATTGTACAGGATTTCAAGCTCTAGAGGAGCTGTATTATAAGACATGGTTACACAGGTAATGCAAATGTGCATATTTCACTTGTTTGTTCTGCTAGCGCTTGTCTTCCACCATATATGAAAGTTGCGTGTAGAAACCGAAACATTTCTATGAGCTGTGCATGTTTATGACAATCAGTGTAGAATAGCCTCATTTCCTACTTAGATTCCGTAAGAGAGGTGTACGATTCAGCAAACTCGTCTAAACATGTTTTAAGACATCTGGAGGATTTTTTTAAAGAATGCTGGAGTTGTGGTGTTATTGTTTTAAAATCATTGTTTTGATTTCCATTTGGGGTTTATGTGATGAATGCCTTGGTTTGGGAGAGTCTTTCCTAAAAGACTTTTGACATGTGAATTCTTCACATGGGATGGAGACGAGTTTTTGCAGACACTTGTCATGAAATGTTGAACTTTCAAGGTACTATTGATAATTGGTGCAATAGTTAAACAGCTTTTGTGTTTTTGGAAATAAAAAAACTCTACACCACCAAGATGACTGACCTATTTATAAAGCTTAAGACACGGATTGTATATAAAACCATTTCCTATTAAAAAACGTTATTCTTTTAGGCATTCACTAGGGCTCACTTCACCCACTACTAGTTCGTTGTAGCATAGTAAACGACTTAAATTGTTTCTCGTTGAACTTGGTTCGACAATTCACTAATTTTGAACTTCATCTTCACAGTAGCCATGCAAGATATAAGGGACTGTTTAGAGCTGTTCTAATGAGCATTTCTTTAAGATTAGAAAGAAGCAAATGACAACTAAAATTTGTTGATTAAAACTTGATTTTTTTCAATTGAGAAGAGTGGCTTGTATGTGCAGGCCGATGCATTCAAAGTGCTTGTACTTTTCGAACTTAGTTACCACATCAAGTCTTTTATCTGATATATCACCTGCTCAGTCAGCAATAAACGAAATATTGGACTAAAGAAATCAGAAACAAATTCTCTATGAACATAATTCAGTCAGGAAAACCTTTCCCCATCATTTGATTCGTTTGTGGCTCTTTCTCCTGACTTGCTCCATATCTTCTGCTGTCACAACAGAACCCAGTAGCTTTTCTAAGCTTTGCTTTTCCTGACTTGTTATAAAATTGAAATGTACTGCTTTAGCTTTAACTTGCTAGCCAAACACATTAACAGAGACGGAACTGCCAGCGCTGTCTCAAATGTTCTTCTAGGTGGTCCTGTACTTTCTAATTTGCTTTGCAATAAATTTAATGATTTTAACTTTCTTTTACACTCTTTTTGCTTGAATTTGCATTGGATATGAATCTCCTTTCCATTACTACTGATACCTTTTCCTGATTGGTTTGGGTAGATAAGTGAAAGAAAACAAAGCCTATTTGTAGCGGCACATGATGCATTGGTGTTGGTTCTTCATGGTGTGACTGATTCTAGCAAGAGGCATTGTGCCTGAAGGGGTTATAATTTTTTGAAAGAGTAAACTGAAAAGTAAACAAGATTGTTTTGCCATCATGGAGTTCTACCATCCATTGCCATGTTTTATGACATGTAGTCATGTGTTGATAAATGTGCTGAGACAAATTTTATTGAAGTTGAGACTTCATGCTTTCTGTGTCGGCACTTATCTATTCATGTAAATGCTGTTCTATGTTTTTCCTTTTAATCTTATATGCACTTTCCTTGTGACCTGTAGTGGTCAGAGGGTAATCGTACAGGAGAAGAACGAGGAGCAGGTGGTGGAAAATGTTGTTAGTATACAGGTATGACAAGGAAGAAGAATTTGGTAGTTTAACATATCCCGGCAACATGCACAGATTCTAGATATTTGTGCACAATTTTGTTAATGTATGTCAAAGGAACTTATGTTTTAGTGTGGATTCTGTTTGTAGGTATGTGGAGAACTTGTTCATTTTTACTAGCGTCTTGTATAGGTTTGGCTATAAATGGATTAAGTGTTTGACAGAAGATGTATCTATATATCTACATACTAAAGAGCTGTGTATTACTCGCGTGTCATTAGTGAACATCTACTTACTCAAACGTGATATTTTCTTTGATAAATATTTAGGGACTGACGCCATCAGGGTACCTTTTGGCTGTTGGTGAAGACAACCAGATGTGTGAGCTTCATCCTGATGGCAATAGGTACTTCATTTAAGCTGTATGCCCGTTTCTTTTTTTTTGTTTTTGTAAAGTGCATTGTGCATGTCAGTTGTATAGAGAGTGATAGAACAAATTTCTGCTAACTTTGATGAGTCGCTTCCATGGTGTTTGGTAGTTCAGGCGTGCATTGAAGTTGAGACTATGAAGTTTGAGTAATCTAGGTTTTCAGAACTCTCTGAGCTCAAACACCTCCAGAAAGGATCTGAATGCATTTTTATTTGCTTACTTGCCTCGGTTCTTTGATCATGTTGTGTGCACTAAATTTTGTTTCAGTTCCTCTGCGATGGTCTGCTTCGAGTATTTTTGGCTTCATTGGATTCATCAAATCTCCAAATATCCTGTAATTTCTTGCTTGTTTTCATTCCCACGCAGTGCACATGCTATATATATTACGCATATTCAGTATGTTTTGAATTTACTGGCGATATGCACAGACCACCGATCTTGCCTTTTCTGGTTTATCATGCCATCGTGCTTGGGTGATTGAACTGGCCATTGTTATTAGTCAAAGCACAATGTTGACTGACTTTGCTGTGAGAGATGACTTGCCCGATGGACTGACTGCAAGCTATTTCGCTAGGAAATACGCGTAAATGGTTCTTGATAACTATGACTTCTGTTCACAATCTTATGTTATGTGGTGCATCTTTTCTTCTCACATGGCTGCAGTTTCGACTTCTTCAAAGGACTGGTCAGACGGAAGCTTTGAAAAAGATTCCTTGCCTACTCCAATCGGACCAGAAACCATGCACCACGTGCCTCCCTCAGGACTTGTTGCTTCAATGTTCATTAAGTACTCACAAGTAATGTTTGAGCTTTCATTTATTTATTTATTTATTTATTTATTGGGCAAAATAGAAAAATAACATCCCAGGTACGAAAAAAACAGTTTGAATTAATTTGTCATTTAGCACGAGAGTGAGGCCCACTTGTGGACATCATGTTTTAGCTTGGTTGCCTGCAATAGAGCACATAAGGTTGACCTTATGTATTGATTGGGCATAAATCTCAGGGAGCAGGGTTACCAAATCACTAGTCAATTGGGCCAATTCGATGTCATTTGCACGCCAGTCTTCGATTGTTTAATATTTCATGGCATCTCCTTTGCAAATAGCTGGTTATGGGAGTTGTTCGTAAAGGATGTTCCCGTAAAGCATTGTCTGGAATGCTGGAACATGCAAGATGAAGACTGTTCCTTCATTATTTGGTTTTTGTCCCGGTCTTAACATTAAAGTAGCTGGCCATCGCAGTCGTTGTTGTAATCTATCTATACACGATTTAGTGAAGAAGAATTTGCACATCTGAAACCCTTATGTAGCCGGGGATCAGCGCGACACTCATCCAAACAGTGAAAAACGATAATGGATCTGGCAATTCAGGTGCGGTCCAGATTGGAATAACAGGAATGCTACTGAATCTTCTTAAAATCATTCTAGTGTCACCATATTAAAGGTCTGATTAACGGAAACAAATATGAATAGTGAATCAAATTTTCACGTCGTCATGTCAGTTTTGTGACTATGATTAAATAGATAGTTCTCGTTACTTAGGAATTGGCTAAATCAAGATGCTTCGGTCTGAATCGGGTTGAACCGAACCGGGGTGTGGGCACTCAGGATAGAAACTATCGGGTCATCTGTCCCTTTCAATTAACCTTCATGTGTGGAGGGGTGGGCAAGCTGGCCCACCGTTTGTGATGGAAAAGTAGAGGAGGAACCAACAATGCTTAGTAGGAAAAAGTACTTAAAAAAGTCTTAAATCTATTGCATTGATACAAATTCAATCATAAACCTTTCAATCGAACCAATTTAAACATAGATCTTTTTAAATTTGTACCAATTGAGTCCATCCACCGAATTTAGGTTGAAAATTGCTTACGTGGACGTCGGCCGTCCTATGTAGCACCGCTGGTGCTCACTTGGACATTTTTTTAAAATATTTTTTTGAATTTCTTTCCTTCTTTTTCTTCCATGGCCTGTGCCACGCCGATGGCCAGCGAGGGTTGGTCTCACCTGTGTGAGGGTCGGCCTTGCCGAACCTAACCTTGGCGAGGGCAAGCGCTAGTGAGGCCGACCCTCGCCCAAGCCAAGGTAGCCTTGCCAGTGCTCACCCTCGCCAACCATGGCCTGTGCCAGTGCCGGCTGTCACAAGCCATGGAAAAAAAAAAAACAAAAAAAAATCAAAATATTTATTAAAAATGTCCACGTCAACGACAGTCGTGCCATGTAAAATAACCGGCGTTCACGTCAGTTATTTTCGGCCTAACTTAGTCGGATTGACTCGGTGAAAATGTTAATGACTAAATTGATATAATTGAAAGGTTTAATATTAAATTAATATCCAGCAATAAATTTAATATATATATATATATATAATTTTTGTACTTTTCCTGCTTCACATGCAAAAGCTCCCACCATTCAAACTCAGTAGTTTCAAATTCTGTTTCTCACCTAAATAGAAAATATTCACAAAAGAAAAAGACTAGGGTAGTTCCAACTTCCAAGTGACTTGATCATTTTGGAGATGCCTACTGCAACCTGTCAAGTGGTTTGTCCATGTGGCAACCACTGTCGCCATCACAACATGGAATTGCACTGAGGCTACGAGGGTCTTTCTTCTTCTTCTTCTTCTTCTCCAGAAAAGGCTGCAAAAAAGAGCATCGTGTGAAAGAAAACCCATTTGCCCTTTTGATTGAACACACAGAATGGACGCGACAGACAGATGCTCTTGCGTGACTCAGGAAAACACTTGGCTTTTGTTGCTTGATGGGTTACACCCCCCCATCTGCCCCAGCTTTTTGTCCCTCTCTTTGGTTGGCCCCTCGTCCATGTCATTGCGTGTATGAACTCAAGTTCGTTCACATTTTGAACATGTGACATATCCCGCTTGGTTCAAATCCGAGAGAATTACAAATAAAAGTCTTAATTTTTTATATTTATGTTAATTCAGTTTATTTGACCGATCGGTGTTGACATGACACTGTCGACGCTGACTTTAGACTGGGATATGAACTTAACATAACAAGGATGGGGGGCTTGGGATTCGGCTCTTGTTTTATTAGCAATATGGGATCAGCAGAGTATTTCGTAAGTTTAAAGTGCTGCTCGGCTAAAGTAGGTTCTCTCATCATGCCGCGGTTTCTTGTTATTCACGTTACGAGAGGGAACGGAAGTGGCATCGAACAAGATCTGATGCAAGAATCGACATGAATTAGCGATGGTGATAAAAGAATTAATACAAGATGATTGTGTTAAGGTCTCTTCTTAAGTATCAAATAAAGTGCAAAGTTGTTAATCAGTTGTGGTCCCAATGTTCTCTGGTTAATCACATGGAATGCACCTTTTGACTTTTGTGGGCCAACATCTGTCGGGGTGGGGTTGATATTACGTAGGACTCTAAAGAACGCCCAACTATACGAGGTCGTTCATATGTGTCTTGACTCTTCAAATGCTTATGTACCCATGCGTCAATCTTTTAAATTTGAAGACTTTCATATCCATCATCAATTATTTACAATACTATCTTGTGAGGTGAAATATCAGTTATTTTCTAAGAATGGGAAAAATGAGGCAAATAATAGCTCTTAAATTTCAGTCTAATATGCTTGAACTTTTAATTTGTTTCGTGTGATTCTTGAATTTTGGTTCAATGTTGAGAAAAGGACCAAAAAAGTCTTAAACCTATTGCATTGTTATCAATTCAGTCCTAAACTTTTTAATTTGACCAATTCGATCTTAAACATTTTTGCACTGGTACCAATTGAGTTCATTCGGTAAATTTTGGCCGAAAATCACTGATGTGGAAGCTAGCTCTCGCCGATCTAGTCAAGGTCACGCTATCTGGGTGTCGCGGCCTCACCTAGATCAAACGAGGGCATCACGGCCCTCGCCCTAATGGACGGTGAGGGCATTGCGGCCCTTGCCTAGAATATGAAAGAAAAAACCAAAAAAATAATATCAAAATTATTAAAAAAATATTCATGTCAATGACGGCTGTCCAACGTGGTACAGCCGACGTCCACATTAGCGATTTTCGGTCAAAATTGATCAGATAGACTCAATTGGTACCAATACAAAAACGTTTAGAACTGAATTAGTCCAATTAAAAGGTTTAGGACTGAGTTGGTACCAATGCAATGGGTTTAGGACTTTTTTGGTACTTTTCTCGTCCAATGTTCAATATAGTCCATAAACTTTTAATCATTTACATATAGTCTAGGGACTACATTGAATATTTACCGATAATTTATGAACCACATCGAACAAATTAAAAGTCTATGGACGATATTGCATATTGGACGAAATTTTAGGGATCACACAATACAAATTAAAAGTTCATAAATAACATTGTATATTAAATCAAAATTCAGCGATGATTTGTGTTATTATCCGTATAAGAATGTGTGGCTCATGCATCAAAGTCAACGTGGGTATGCGTGCTGTAATTCACGTGGACCATCAATAAAATCGATTGGTCCCGGTCAAAACGACGAGAATGTGCATCGAGTGTGAAATAGCCTAATGTGAATCGGCCACGTAACAACACACCGAAAGCAATTTTTTCTCTCTTCTGTATTTTCATGTGCATAAAAAGACTACCTGCCCGAAAGAAAAAAGTCAATCTTATCGTACGAAACATATTTCAAACGTCAAAGGGAAACATCTAAGTGAATAAAGGGAGTGACAAATTTGCATAAAAGGGCACACATAAAAGGTTAATCAGTCTACAGTTTCTCAATACCTCAATTTTCACGATCATCTCGTGTGCGGTCGATGCGAGACGACGCCATCGTGGTTTTGCTTTGACACTAAAGTTCGTCGCACAGCGTGTACAAATTCATTTCGTCCATGACACGTGGACGGCTCACGACGAGTCAAATCCGCACGCTTTGACCGGCCTAGAGTTCAAATACCTCACGATATTTCCACCAACGAGATAACGGGAAAATTATCAAAAAAGTTCTAAATCTATAGCAATTGTGTCGATTCAGTCCTAAATCTTTTTTTTTTTTTTACCGATTTAGTTATAAACATTTTGTATTTGTGCCAATTCAGTCCATCCGATCAATTTTGGCAGACATACGCTGGCGTGGACGCCGGCCAGCACCAGCCGTCTGGCGGCATAATATTTCAACAATATTTTTGAACTTTTTTTAACAATGTTTTTATTTTTTATTTTATTTTTCATTATTTTATTTTATTTTTCTCTTCCCCCTTCTTCTTCCTCTGGCCAATTGGCCAGAGGCTACACCGGCAAGCAAGCGAAGCTCGCGGCGAGCCTCGCTGTTGTCGGGCGAGGCTGAACCTCGCCATGGTCGGGCACCATGGCTTCAGCTTCGGCTTCGCCCTCCGGGTTGACTTCGAAGGCGACTCTAAGGAATAGAGATCCGGTTCTCGAAGCGAACCCATCACGGAGCGAAACGATTCAATCCAAAGGCGATGTTTTTGAGCTGGGATTTTCGATCTGAGATAGAGTCGGGAAGAGGGCGAAGCCTCACCAGCTCAGATCTGGCAAGGCCTCGCCCCAACGACGGTGAGGTTGAGCCTCGCCCAATCTGGGCTAGCGAGGCTCTGCCTCTCGCAGCCATGGCAAGGCGAGCCTTGCCGGCCCTTGGCGAGGCTCGCCGCAAGCTTCGCCTACTCGCCGGCGTCGCCTTTGGATAGCTGGCCAAAGGAAGAAGAAGGGGGAAGAGAAAAAAAAATTCAAAAAATTATTAAAATATTATGTCGCCGAACGGCCGGCGTCCACGTTAGCGTCAGCTAGAGCTGTCAATATGGGTCATAAACCCATATCTGACCCATATTTTATATAAAATGGGTTATATGTGGGTTATTAGTTTTAGAAGGCCCAGTAAAAATGGGTCCCAAAAGTTAGAGTTAAGTTAAATGGGTCAAAAATGGGTCTCACGTATAAACCCATTTGTGACCCACTTTCAACCCATTTTTTACCCATCCATCATAAA
Organism: Lenwebbia sp. NSW1173648; assembly: GCA_029784005.1. Lineage (NCBI taxonomy): Eukaryota > Viridiplantae > Streptophyta > Magnoliopsida > Myrtales > Myrtaceae > Lenwebbia > Lenwebbia sp. NSW1173648. The sequence goes on along the minus strand of JARCGZ010000009.1, from coordinate 21,359,502 downwards.
ACATGCTCACGGCTCACAGCTCACGCAACACGCACGCAGCTCCGCAGTCTTGCCCTCGTAGCTCGCAAGCACCCGTCGCCGTGGTGCACCTCCGTCTCGCTCGCCTCCATCGCGCGCCTCCGTTTCTTCCACCTCCATCGCGTCTCTCTTCCCCTCACTCAGGTCTGATCTAAGTAAGCCATCTCCATCTCTCTGTCTTTATTTTTTTTCCTCGTCCCCGTCTTTCAAACGAGATAACTCGTCCTCGTCTTTCAAATCGAGGGTCTCCATCTGGGTGAATGTTCTTTCAATTGCGAAAACGTCTGATGACTGAAATTGATTTTGGGCGTTTCTTGGTCACGGGGATTGCTTTGGAGATGTCGGACCCACTGGATCCATTCGCGAGTCCTTGTGAGTAGTACAGTTCTTACGATTTTAAAGTTCTAGAGCATGTCTTCATGTCCTTGAATTTCATTTCTGGAGTCATATGTTTGAGGTCAGCTCCGAGAATTTTCAAAATATGCTACGTGCGTTGCTCTTAGGCCTTTCGAATTTAGTGTTGTACTGGCTTTTCTGGTGATTTATGAGTAATCTCGATCAAGGGAGGCATCAGCTATAATTCTAGAGCAATGCTTTAGGCAGTAATGGTGTTTCCATGGGGTGATTCTACAAATTTGTTAGTAATGTATTTAGAAAGTTAACAAGGAAACAATGGAATATACTAACCCATTTGAAATATTACCATCGCCAGTTGAAATATTACCGCAGATTCAAAATTTGTGATTTCAACTCACTGATTTTCAAAATACTTGTGATTATTTGGCCAAACATTATGAGAACCCAATAGAAAGTTCAATGTCCTAAGCACTTATATTTTCATAGAGCAGAATGAGTATGATGCATTCGAGAGTGAACACTTTGGCTCACAATCTAGTAAGTCACAATTGGATTTGTATTTGGAGGAGAATAGGCTTGATAGAAAAAAAAAATATCCGGATCTCAATGTCCTTGATTATTGGAAAGCTCATTCACAGCGGTATCCCGAGTTGTCTCTTATGGCACGTGATATATTGAGCATTCCTATCACTTCCATTGCCTCAGAGTCGGCCTTTAGCATTGGAGGACGCATTTTAAGTAAATATCGTAGTTCTCTTGCGCCTGAAAATGTAGAGGCCAAGCTGTGCACTAGAGATTGGTTATTTGGAGTTCCGCCTGAGGAAGATTTCGATGATGAGTCTCTCATTGTCGACTTTGAAGACTATTTGCATTAGGTACTGTCTTTTATCTCATTCTCCTCTTGGTTTACTCACATGATTTAATGCAACATGCTGGTTAGAAGATGTGTGTGTATATACTAGTTTCTAATTGATGATTATCTAAATTTTATAGCTATGGCTTTCCTTCACCGAGTGAAAGATCAGGGAATCTACGCTACATGGATCGAGTGTGCATCTTCTCCTTCTAGGCAAGACACTTCTATATCTCTTTGATATTTGGTGGAACTGAATATGATACCCAACTCTGATTTGCAGCAAGCTTCATAGAAATGAGGTTGCAATTGTTTTGTTTTGTTTTACTCGTTACGGTCTTATGTCAGTGTTTGTCCTTACACAGGTTGACATGAGAGAGACGCCTCCCAGTTCCTTAACTTTGTTGGAACAATTTGGTTCTTATATAAGCCAAGATAATTTGGCTCTCTCTGAACATCAGGGGACAATTGATATCATGCATCTAGATTGATGGTCATTTGGGCGGTGTTTGAATGGATTGTGGGATAAGTGAAGAATGGTGTTTTTTTTTTCTTTTTTTGTGGATTCTGGGTTCCATGGACTAGTATGGTTGTATTATTACGTAATTATGTTGAATTGCTTGCAAATGTGCTGCTTTTAGCAGCTAACATGACTATCTTTTGTGTTCCGTTCTTATTGCCATGAAATATGCTTTATGCTTTCTCTGTTTCATTGCAGAACACACATTGCTTGCTAGGCCTTATCCTCCTTGTCAGACCAAATTAGTTGTTGTCATATTATATTGTCGATATAGATCACATGCCGTAGCAAGTCTAGTAATATGTGGAAAATACTCATTCCGTTAAGCGCAGTCCAAGCTCCATTATACCAGTCTCCAAAACTTATGTTCAATTTGGTACGGCAAAGAGGAACCTGCAAGTCAACATGTATGCAACTCCAGCAAACATGGGGATTTAACTGACCACATTTGGACATTGGACATGGTTGGACGTTGGGCTGTGGGTCTGTTTGGAGTAAGGTTCGTCCAGAATCTTTCCTGTTTTCCCCAACCAGAAATGTTCATATGTATCTGGAAAGTGGAAACAGTTTTACTAGCCTTCCGACATGCGTCAGTGAGCGTGATCTTTTATACGAACTGAGATTTGATTGGAAAGCGAGTTAGGAAATTCGAGTCGAACATGCTTGACGGTTGGTTAAGTTCATCAATCACATGTATATCTACTTTCAAAAAACGAGTTACCCATACGAAACTGGGCTCATTAAATACGGGTCACAACCGACCAAAAAAAAAAATATAGTTCACAACCCATTTTGTCAGCCCTTTTTTTTTTATAAGTATTTCAATTTATAGATTTTTTACATTTTTTATTTTATTTATTAATTTTTTTATTTTTTAATTTGTCTTTTTTTATTTGATGTGAAGTTTTTATCCATGTAACATTTACATGTTAAGAGCTTAATGTAGGTTTAGTGTGTTTTGATAATATAGGTCAAAATGGATCGGGTCGGGTATGGGTCAGTTGCAAGTCGGGTCGGGTATGAGTCATTAAATATGGGTCAAAATGGGTTAGACGGGTCAATATGGGTCGGACCATATTTGACCCGACCCAAACCCAACCCGACCCACCCATTTGACACCTCTAGTGTCAGCCGGCCAAAATTGGCCGGATGGACTGAATTGGCACAATTGCAATAGGTTTGTAATACCTTTTTTTTCTTTGCCATATATTTATAACACATAAACCGGACGCAATTGTCAAGCTTATAAGCACATGATATTCCACGGAATAAGAACATTTGCTACATGTCCTTAATTTTCAAAGAAACCGCCTTCTTATTAACCATCGACGTTATTACACGCAATCTAAACAATCAAAATAGACAAAAGCTTCACTGATAAATCCCCATCAAATATTCGTCTACGAATGTCCAAGGCTAGGAGGAATCCACCTAAAGGGAAGATTCCACGATTCCTTGATGCCATTGTTGTCGGAGCTTGGTGTCTTCTAATACCAAAGTAAGTATTAGCATTAAAAATACAATTTTTGGGGCAAGTCACGTGATTATATACATTGGAACCCTCAAATACCAACAGTGAATTCTCGCGTGGAGTCGACGCAGTAGTGCGTCAATACACACCTCACGATTATGCTCTCCAAATGCCAAAGCGTTTTCACACGCAATAATGGCCTTAAAATAGGGATTATTTAGAATGAGAATAGGAACCCATTCCTCTCTATAAAAGCAAAGACTGATCTTACTTTTTTACCCAAAAAAAATAAAAAATCATAAACTCATTTCAATTGTGCTAATTTAATCCTAAATATCTGTTTGCTAACTAAGTCCTAAGTATTTTGCATTTATGCCAATTCAGTTCATCCTGTCAATTTTGACCAAAAATCGTTGATGTGTATGCTGGCCGGTCTATGTGGCACAGCCCGTGGCCGGCGAGGGTCGGGCGAGGGCTCGACGACCCTCGCCGGGCATATTAAGTAAAAAGAACAAAGAAAAAATAAATAAAAACTTGAAAAAAATAAATATTATTAAAGATTGTTAACATCAGAGCCGGCTGCGTCATGTAGGACGGTCGGGGTCCATGTAAGTGATTCCCTGCCAAAATTAGCATGATAGATTGAATTGGCACAAATGCAAAAGTTTATGACTTAATTGACTCAAATGCAAAAGGTTTATGACTCAATTAACCAAAAAAAAAATTATGACTGAATTGACACAGTTGAAAAAGATTTATGGTCTTTTTTAGTAATTTTCTCCGTAAAAAAATTGCATGCATATCTAAATTCATCATTCATAATCATGAAATTATGAGTAAAATCTCTATATCCCATTGTCTTGTGACCCTTTTTCCTTTCAAATCTTCTCTCTTTACGTGGTTTCTTTTAATGCAAGTCTAAAAAAATTGACTAAAAGTATGTAGTCTTGTCATATACAAATCTAAGAATTCATTCATTCAATACATGAATGGGGTGAGAATGGTGATAGAGTGCTGAGGCCTCTTGGATTAATTTTTTTCATAATTTTTATTCTTTTTTTCTTCCATCTCTCTCTCATATATTACTGATCAGAACCAAACGAAATTTACTAACAAAGAATTTAGAATATTTTTTAATGTTTATGTTTTATATATAAATGTCCCTCTTTCCTTAATTTATTTTATTGGTACTTGAGAAAATTCTAAATAAGAGCTTGAAGTGCTCTCATTTTCTCAAATAAAAGCCTAATGAAATGCCCTCTTTGTTTCAAAGAAGGGATTGACCGAGGGTAATTTCGTCATTTACTATTTTTTGATTTTTTTTCCTTTTTCTTTTTTATCTTTTTTTACTGCTGGTGAGGGCCTGGCGACCCTCGCCGGCCACTGGTCATGGGCTCGCTGATAGCTGGAGACCTCACCTAGGCCCTTGCCCGTCGCGGGTGAGGCTTGCCTCGCCCTAGGTGTGGCCGACCCTCCCTGGGGCGAGGCTCGCGATGGCCTCATTGGTGAAAAGGAAGGAAAGAAAAAGGAAAAAGGAAAAAGGAAAAATTTCATAAAATGTAAAAATGATGAGAATACCCTTGATCAGGCCCTATTTTGAAATAACGAGAGCACTCCAGGCCCTTCTTTAAAATAAGATCAATTTCAAACCCTTATTTGAAAAAAAAAATAAGGAAACTTTAGTCCCTTATTTGAAATTTTCCCTTGTTACTTTTACCAAACTTAAATTATTATCTAGAGATATATTGCAAAAAGAAATTAAATGAGGGAGGAAATAGTTATGTACGAACAGAAATATCATATGTTTGTTACGGGTATTTTGTAAGATTCTTTTTCCTTCCTGGCACACAATATGCGACAAATTTAAACTTCAGCGGAGTGATGATAATAACAACACGGCTATAATAAGTAAATAATTAGACGATCTATCGTCTCAACATTACAATAAAAATCGAAAGACATGATATGTATCTGTGATTTGGTATTTTATTTTATTTTCAACTTTCGAGATAACTTTCACTATTTTTTTTTGCCTTTTCTGGGTAGTCTACGAATACCTAGGATCGTCGTATTATACGAGAGTGGTCAACGAAACCAGCAATAGCATGAGCATCACGCGGGGTATTATTCTAGTTTTGACCAGTCCACGCGTCGGCCACCGGGACATGCCCGACACGTCCCTCACCTCAGGGCATCAGGGTGCCGGCCTTGCCTCCTCGCACGTCCACACCTTACCATCCCACCACCGCCGTCCCATCAAAAGGCTTCGCAACCAATCAATCACTGAACCAACGGCCCCCGTCACCGTCTCCGCCACGTCATCACCACCACCCCCGCCGGAAAATTCCCCCCTCTGTCTCTCTCTCCGGGCTTAATCCCGCCACTTGCTTGTTTATAGCAATCATCGCCCCCCCACCATCTCTCTCTCTCTCTAACCGGCACGCATAACTCGTATATAACAATTTCTCTCTCTCCCTCCCTCTGCGTGCACATCAGCAATTGTCGATCTTCAATTGATCGGTGGATTGGTGTCCGTCTGCCGCCTCCGGTGCATTCCGCCTCTTCGATGGTGAAGCCCCTCGCCACCGCCGCCGTCTCCCCCCGCCTCCCGACCGGCGCTCCCGATCCCGCCGCGCCTGCCCCATGAACCCCTGCTACTGCGTCTCTCCTGTCTCCGATCACAAGCCCTCGCCGGTCCTCTCCTCCCACCTCTCCATGTCCTCCGCCGCCGCCAGATCCGATCTGGCCGTCCGGCTCGGCAACCACTTCCCCAACCACGGCCACGCCAGGATCAGCTGCGGCGATCAGAACCGGCTCAGCCAGCGGTCAACGCCGGAAGCGGGGATGGCGCGGATGCCGTCGGCGAGGGAGCAGCCGGCGGTCGACGTGAAGATTAACGACATCGTGGGGAACGGCATATCGGGAATGCTGTACAAGTGGGTGAATTACGGTAAAGGCTGGAGGCCGAGGTGGTTTGTGTTGCAGGACGGGGTGTTGTCGTATTACAAAATACATGGACCTGACAAAATCGTGGTTAACCAGGAGACGGAGAGGGGATCGAAGGTTATAGGTGAAGAATCGATGAGGAGGGTCTCCAGGACATCCCATGGCCAATCGCAGCTTCGGCGTAAGCCTTTTGGTGAAATTCATCTTAAGGTACGAGGAACTGCCCGTGATGCCGTCATGATTTAGTCAATTTGTAATCGCATGCTCGATTGCATTTTCTTCTCCGATTATCGTTTTTGGTTTCCGTCGAGCTGGAGTCTGCATGTGTCGCTAGTTCCATTGGTCTCGATCCTGTTCCAGTGAGATTCACGATGAGATGTGGCTCAAATCTTATGCTGACAAGACACTGATGAGTGGGTTGACCTTGTCTATTATATTCACGTGTTTGTATCTGGAGCTTAACTTCGCTTTATGAAGTGATCTCATCAATTCTGAAATGTTGCTTATTTTCTTTTAATTTTTCTGTTTCATCCGTTGTTTTCGTTCAATTTGATACCGTTGTGTGCGAATTTCATGTTGAGAGTCTACAACGACTACCTACTTAATGATTTCCACCGTAATGATAAGCAAATAGGATTTTGTAGTCAAATTAACTAGATTCAGATTAAGCAGTTCGAAGATTATTTTCTTTTTACTGCTATCCCCTTCGTTTTTTTTTTCCTTCGTTCCTAATTGAGCAGCTTTATTTATTGGTTTAGTAATTCCCTGTTTTCTAATTAATGCTAGGGTTTATGTTCAGCTTTTCACTGTTTTCTCGCGATATGTTGACCATTGATTTGAGAGACCGTGTGATTATCGACAAGTTAACTATCTTGATGCGTTGGTCGGCATCATTTGAGTCGAGGTGTCTGTCTAATTATGGGTTCCTCCTTTACAAATGTCCTGGTAGGTTTCATCTATCCGGGAAAGTAAGTCAGATGACAAGAGGTTTTCAATTTTCACGGGAACCAAAAGGCTTCACTTAAGGGCAGAGACGAGGGAAGATCGATTGACGTGGATGGAAGCATTGCAGGCTGTCAAGGACATGTTTCCGAGAATGTCCAACAGTGAGCTCATGGCTCCACTGGACAATGTGGCTGTGTCAACTGAAAAGTTGAGGCAGAGGCTTCAGGAAGAGGGTTTGCGTGAGGCTGCCATTGTGGACAGCGAGCAGATTATGAGGAGTGAGTTTGCTTCTCTGCAGAGCCAGCTGCTGCTGCTTAAACAGAAGCAGTGGTTGCTTACTGACACTTTGCGGCAATTAGAGGTACTTTTTATGTAAGAACGAAGCAATATGTCATCTTCTTTTATGGTTCTTCAGTTTGTCCATTATACTAGAAATCTGCTCCTCCATTTTGAAAATCCTGCTGAATGAACTACTTTGGCAAGGGACACTTCTGCATGCTCTGCATCGTTATGGTCCTTTGCATGTAGTGCTTTGACAGGGTCCTGTTAAATAAATGACCGCAATAATGTTTTTGAGAGTATTTCTGTAAAAAAAAATTTAAAGTTATAGATGATCTTGATTTATCCATTTTCATCTTTTCTCATGTAGGACTTAATATAATACAATCGAGTATGAAGATTTAAGTCCATGTCATGCAATTCGATTGTTATGAGATGTCTATAACCACATTCTTGTTTTAAACCAAGGCTATTTTCAATAGTTATTTTGTATGTGTTGATTTGAAGTGGCAATTTGGCCCTTCTTTTATAAGCCCCTAGCGGTTCAGACTTCAGATATCCCTAGTTTCTAGTTTCTCAGTATATAGGGGATCGGTTTATGGTGTTTTTTTTCCCACATACTCATGCACATATGCTCATACTGAGGATTTTGTTATATTGTATGTCTTCATTGTGAAAGAGCTGATATATTTGCTGGTAAATCTGAGCTAATGTTGAGCAAGCTCATGCTTCTGCAGAAATTATATGCTGTCAAGTACTTAATTTGTAAGCTTAAGAGCAATGGTAAAGTTGTAGGAATGGGCTGTCGGGGTTTTGTTTAGCACTATTGCTTTTTCAACGCACACATAGATATGGTACTTTTATTTGATGTTACTGTTTGATTGAATCAAATTGAGGACATTACTAGTTATATTTGCCTTCAAAAGACTGTAGTATGAACTCATTTTCTATTGTAATGTTTTATTAATTTTGACATCAATACTGTAGATTAGAGTGTTGCCGCCTTAGCAGTGTTGGCAGTGATGTAGGTGCTTATATCAATTTTTCCCATTAGATGCCAAGTTCATCAGATAGTTTGTACTAAAGTATTGCCATTTATCAACATGGGGTTTACTATCTCATTGCAAATATTTCTGTGAGATCGTTTAAGTTTTTCGGTATGTGTCCTATGATATCTTGCCTGTTTAACATGTTACTGAGTATCAACATCTCTGTCCTTTGTTCTTTAAAGTCACAATATTGTCTTTGCCATTCTTTTCCAATTGGTAAGCACTTATGACTTTTGAAAATGGACTTTGTAGACAGAGAAAGTGGATTTGGAGAACACTGTGGTTGATGAGAGCCAGAGACAGCACATTGAACATGGGGCTGCTTCCATTTCAAGGCAAGACAAGGGCAGTGGTAGGTAGTAACAACTGAATTTGGGGTGACTGGTCTTTTGGCAGAAAGGAATTATAAAGCATGGTCATTGTTGATTTATTCTTCCAATACTAGTTAGTTAGACTCCAATTATGACAATAACGATTTATGAAAGCATAGTAGGATCGTGTCATACAACTGATATGTCTCCGATATTAACCATGGGCAAGAATTTTGTGTTCCTCCTTTTCTCTATGATAGATTCTTATTGGTTGTAATCTGATAATCATCGTTTATTTTTGAAGCGGAAGCAAGCGCGACTGAATCAGATGATGATACTGAAAGAGTTGATGCTGCAGAAGAAGAAACAGATGACGAAGTCCATACTTTCTTTGATACTCGCGATTTTTTGTCGTCTAGCTCTTTCAAAAGTAACGGATCTGAATTCCGGAGATCATCTGTCTCTTCAGATGATGGATTTTATGGAGCTGACTCAGAAGATGACGTTGACCCCTCCATTAAGTCCGTGGGCACTAATTTTCCCTATGTTAAAAGGCGCAAGAAGTTACCCGATCCTATCGAAAAGGAGAAGGGTGTCAGTCTCTGGTCAATGATAAAGGATAACATTGGGAAAGATCTTACAAAAGTTTGTCTTCCTGTTTACTTCAATGAGCCCCTTTCTTCTCTGCAGAAGTGTTTTGAAGATTTGGAATATTCATATCTCATTGACAGGGCCCATGAATGGGGTAGAAGGGTGAGTTTGTGATTTAAGTCTAGTATTTTCATTTCGGTTAGAAGAGCACAATGATTTCATCTTCATTGCTTATTGCGTTGAAAAGTATATATTGGATTGATTGACCTGCACTGATGAGTTGTGGTTCAACAAAAACATCGTCCCTATATTTCTGGTGGAAAGTGTTACCTCCAATTGTGTAACATGGACACGATCGTTTACAATTATTCATGGGAAAGAGGTGTTGTTTTGTTGTATAATAGACGCAATTAAGGTTACCGTGTAAATTCATATAAATGCCTCAGATAAGTGTCTTTCGGCTTCTCTTAGTAATTCGTCACGGTTGTTCATTGGCTAGCTCAATTGATGTTGACATACACATCATGATTATCCTGTTAAACTAAGAAATAGTCAGTCCTCCTCATGCAAATATTCATATGCGCTATGTGCATCACATCCTCTTTTGCTTGACCATTTTAACTTTTTGAAGTTCATAATCATGATAATATTCTTAATGAGCAGTGCCTTACCCAATCCTTTCTTAAACTTCATCAAGTTTTTCAGGGTAACAGCCTCATGAGGATTCTTAATGTTGCTGCTTTTGCTGTATCTGGATATGCTTCTACTGAAGGAAGAGTTTGCAAACCATTTAATCCATTATTGGGGGAGACCTATGAAGCTGACTATCCTGATAAAGGAGTCCGTTTTTTCTCAGAGAAGGTACCTTTTTTATAATTTCAAAGCTCAGTGATGCCTCATTGGCGTCTTTTTTTGAGAGGTATTTCAGCAATCTCTATATCTAAAGCAGATTATAGTCATATGTCTGCACCAGCAACCAAGTCACGCTATTGCAATAGTTGCGTAAACAATTGCAAATTGATACTTTTGCCTCTTTGTTCCCTATATATCCAGAGAAACTATGAGGAAGTATAGGCTCGTCTTACTGTAATAATTGAGACAGCTCGTCTGCTTGACTCGATCTCTCTACTTCACTGATTCTTCTCCAGTTTGAACTTCCTCTATATGGTGACTTATGAATAGCTATGACAAATTCTGCTCTCAGGTCAGTCATCATCCCATGATAGTGGCATGTCACTGTGAAGGAACTGGATGGAAATTCTGGGGAGACAGCAATTTAAAGAGCAAATTTTGGGGTCGGTCAATTCAGCTTGACCCAATTGGCATTTTGACCATTGAATTTGACGACGGGGAAATTTTCCAATGGAGTAAGGTAAGCATTGGGTATTATATGGTTTTTGGATTATTCAGGTTCAGTTCTTCATGGACGAATTTTCCTTTTAGGTTACAACGTCTATATACAATCTCATATTGGGAAAATTGTACTGTGAACATTATGGCACAATGCGCATTCAAGGAAATCGTGGCTATTCATGTAAGCTGAAATTCAAGGAACAGTCCATTATAGACAGAAATCCTCACCAGGTTTCTCTCTCTCTCCCTCCCTCCCTCCCTCCTCAACTTGCTTTGGACTGCCTTACTTTAGCATTCTATATTTTGAAACCTTACTAGTACTGCTCCAACCTTGAGCTCAAAAGTTTCCCAACTTGGGGCATCAAAGTTGAGGTTTTAAAAGGTTCCTGGTAATTGAGCTTTCAATTGATTTTTTCTCTTACTCATTTCTACTGTTTCGACCATGGCTGTGGCTTGCTTCTTCATTACTTCACTGGCATGCATATTCAGACATAACCTAGTAGTTTTCTCCATATTCATGATCGCATGAAAAGAGTGACGTCAGTGCTTAAGGGGGAACAGAATCGCTTGCTCCCTGAATTTTTTCATAGTCAGATGTAAATTATTGATCGTAAAGATGTTCCCTTAAGAGCATGTCCCAATTCAAGGTTCTTCCGTCCCACGTTTAAAATATAGTGATTTAGGCTCTACACTTGAAGTGGATGAAAGTGATGGGCTTTGGATGTTGTGTTTTCTCACTTTGATAATTAGAAAGAAGAATTGGCTCAGCAAGGCAGTTGCTCACTTCGAAAAGGAGGATGAATCTTGCTGCTGTTGTTAGGTTCTTGTTTAATCATTTTGTTGTGCAGTTGATAAACATATCTGGTTTCTCTTTCATGCTTAAGCTTTTATTCACTTAAAGCTAGATTAGCTAGTAGTCTAGGTACTAAATGCTTGTATGAAGTTTTGGATTGTTAAGTCATCATTTTGTTGCGCCATTATTTGTCCATCAGTATGATTCGGCATTGCTTTGTGCTGTGTATAGCTTAAAATAATGGCCCTGGTGACTGGTGAGACATTCTTTTGTTGGATGAACAACCAATACTGCAATTTCTGTTTCCTTAAATAAATTCCCTTTCGTGTAATGAACGTGGCAATTATGTTGAAAACACTTTGCTTTCTTTCAACCCAGGTGCATGGCATTGTCCAAGATAGAAATGGCAAGACAGTGGCAACTTTATTTGGTAAATGGGACGAAAGCATGCATTATGTGCATGGTGATTGTTCTGCAAAAGGCAAAGGAGTTGAATCTCTGTCCGAAGCCCGACTCTTGTGGAAACGGAGCAGGCCTCCGCAATTTCCCACCAGATACAACTTTACACGCTTTGCCATGACTTTGAATGAGCTTACTCCTGGACTTAAGGTAATGGTTTCATGTTGGCAGTTTTCACTTGTGAAGCACGGAAGCAGGTTCCTGGCTTTTCATTGCATCTCTTTATATGAAATATGACCTTTCATATGCCTAGAGTATATGGTCATGCGTTGTAGTAAACAGTGACTCGATGGTCACGTTTCTCCCTCATCTACATGCGTTTCGGAATCGAATTGCCTCACCTTTTTACCTAAAGAAGGGGCTGGGAACTGAATGTTTGCTTTGCACTGTTTGAAAGATCAAGAAATTTATCTTTGGTAAGAAGATGTAATAATTGCTGCTCCTTAAGAATGCCAAGCTGAGGAATAGAATTACCAATTAATCAGGGCGATTGAGGAGAAGCATATTTATTGTTAGGTAAAATTTGTCCTCATTGTTTGAAACTTAAGGCACCTTTGATTTGAGAGATTACCATTCTCAAGAGCTGGATTGTCATTTTTGTTGTTATTTCTCTCCCACGCCCTAATTGCAGGGATTTGTTTTTTAAGCCAAATTGGGTGATAGCGACATTAGTGAACTATACGAGGCACATAGTTGTTCGTGTGATCTTTCATGATGATGCGTATTTTTCTTTTATTTGCAGGAAAAGGTGCCACCTACAGATTCAAGACTTAGACCTGATCAGAGACATTTGGAGAATGGAGAGTATGAAATGGCGAACTCTGAAAAGTTAAGACTTGAACAACGCCAAAGACAGGTAAATTGTTATCAGTCTTGTTGTCAAACTTACGTGCTCTTGCTGCCAATCCTTTTTAATCTTGGTGTCGAATTCTGTTGGAAGTGAATAACCTTATAGTTAGCACTATGCGGTTGTTTAAATCAGTGCTTTATTTTGTGGATCTAATGATAAATTATCATGATCGCAAGTATTAGCGTGGAGGGGGAAAGGTAAAATTGATCAACACAGATAGTCTAACTGGTTGAGGTTACATCTTTCTCGTCAGAAAAAGGAAAAGAAATTGGTTGATGGGATTAATGTCATGGAGGATTATTCAACTTCAACTTTATTTCTTGAGAGTTAGTTCACTCTGGCCGGACCTTTGAGGTTTACTTGTAACTTGGTCTTTTATTCTGAGGCTTGTTTTTTGCATACTTCCTTTTGCTTTTTTTGTGCATAACCAAATCACTTCCACATAGCAAATGAAGATGTGGAATTAAGACTTGATTGAAGACTCTGTCCTGTTACTGTAACACATGATGTTACACCAATTGGGTGGCTAGTAATTTGGAATTCGTGTTATTTCAGGCTCGCAATATGCAAGAGAGGGGATGGAAGCCACGGTGGTTCGCGAAGGATAAGGAAAGCAACACGTTCCATTACCTAGGTGGCTATTGGGAGGCGAGAGAGAAGGGGAATTGGGAATCATGTCCTGATATTTTTGGTCAAATTCCTTCGGATCAGCCACTCGATTGAGATTTCCCCCCTAGTTTTCGCGATTTCATTTGGCTCTACTTTTGTTTTCCTTTTCTAATGGGGTTTCAAAGAGAGGTGAAGATTGGAAGGGGGGGTTGGCAGTGAGAAGGGTTTCAATTCTCATTCTTTTCTCTATTTTTTGACATAGCTGGAGTAGCAGTTGCTTCAGTAATGCAAAAGCTCCATTGAGATGTATGTTTTAGGTTGCCACATATAAATCTAATAAAAAAGATGAAAAGTCAATTTTTTCACATAAGGTCTTTTGGATGTGGAGAAGTTTGAACCTAGTTTTTCAGGGATGATGCATTACAACAGTCCCCACTCCACTCTCACTACAAAATGAGAAAAATAAAAATTCATGCTCATTGAACTTTTGAATTTTGTGGAATCTTTTGTGATCACGGGCTAAGCTCAGTACCTACATGTTCCCGAAAGTAGGATCCGAAATTCTCGCACTATCTCTCTAGATGGCGATTCCATCATATCCTTCCAATTTCGTTTATTTGCAAAAATTGCAAACCCGTGATTTTATTTATTTTCTCGCCTCAGCTTTTTTGGGTCAGAATAATTCGTGTGTAAATATGACGCCAAAATGGATCTCGACTCTGACATTCAGAAGATATAAAGCAACCCGGTATTGTACTGATTTCTCCCATGGTATTCTCTGTTTATATGATGGATGGATGGATGGATCGATGGATGGATGACCCATCGAACCCGATTCCTCCACTTCCCATTTGCTTCAACTATCAAATCACAGCATCGATTTTACAAAGCTCAGATCTGACCATTTCCAATGAGACTCGATAGGTCCTGAAGATTTCATCCCCCAAGGGTTTGTAAGTTCGTTGGGTAATCTGAGGCAGTTTTTAAGATGCTCTCCGATATCTACATACGCACGTGCATGTGCGCATTTAAGGCCTGTATGGTAACCATTCTGGTTCTCTGATTCTGTTCCTCGGAATAAAAAAAAAATAAGAATCCTGTTTGGTAACGTAAATGATTCTGATTCGGATTCTGTTTCCGAAATCACTTTTGGAGCAAAAACAAGAATAAAAAAAAAGTTGGTTCTGAAAAAAAAAATCACTTTTGAGAATCACAAAACAGAGTGAAGTATCACATCTCTCACTTCTCCTTTTCAGTTCTTTCGTCACTTTTCTCTCGACCTAAAACAGAACGAGGTCTCATTTTCAAAGAAAAAATAAATAAAAAATTGGAAAAATTCTAAAAAAAGAAGAAAAATTTCAAAAAAATCCCTAAAAATAGAGAAGCTTAGATTAGGCTAGTTTAACCTCGTTTTCATAAATTTGGGCCTAAATTCCCTAGATTTCATAGATTTTGTTCTTTTTTAGGAAACTCATAAACACCTTTGAAATTAAACTATAACCACATTTTCTAAACCCTTAGGGCTTCGTTAGGGTTTTATAATACGATTTATCAATGCCATGATTCCTTGATTGTGCACTTGATTTTATTTGTTGTGATTTGCCTAGGTTTATGTACTTTAGACTTAGTCTAGTTTTAGAAAATTTTGGAAAAAACCAAAAATAACCGCCGTGAACACTTAGCAAGCTCTCGTTCTTAAGTTTTAGATGAATTAAGATTGAGATTTGATTTCCTAGAACAAAAAACGCACACCAATGCATGGCAGTGCAGTGCATTTTCCTTGCGGAAACGATGGTGTCGCTCGTGTCGATTGTCCGCTCGCTCAAAAGAGTTGGATGAAATCCCACAATAAATGGCGAAAATGACTCGTGATGATTCTTGATATTTATTTTTACATTTCAATATGCAATATGTTATATAAGAGAATCAATATGAATTAATTTTCGATTAATTCGAAATGTAGGATGAAATTTCACAAAGTAACTACGTGATTATTTGGCTTAAATGACAAAAATTGGGAAGAGAAATTGTTTCCGGGAACATAAATTATGTGCAATTACCAAACGCATTTCTGTTCCAGAAACAGAAATTTTATGCGGTTACCAAACGCGTTCTGATTCTCTAAAACTCATCCAGGGAACAGAATAAAAAAAAGTCATTTTAATCAGAATCACTTTTTTCGGATCAGAATGGTTACCATACAGACCCTTATAAATTCTCGTCGAATTTTCCGTAGAAGATGTGTATTTTCACACAAATTTAAGACTTAACTATTACTAACTTTGAATAATAAGCCAGGCAATAACCAAGAGCGCTTAATTCTCTCTCTTTTGTCTTCTTAATTCGGCATTAAAAAAAAGTTGTTTGAAGAGCTAATCTGTAAAGCGCCGTGCATTGCGAATAAGATGGGTAAACTTCGACCGAGCAAAAAGTATTTACGAGATCTCAACGAACTAAAAGCAGGCAATACCAAAAGAACAAATGTGAAAATTTTAGTTTGAAAATTCTGTATGACAAGCAAAAGAGAAGACCTGGTTATAGCACTTAACCCTCGTGGTTATGGAAACGAGATCAGTTCATTGATCTACGGTGATTCCTTTCTCAGTAACAACAGGGCTAGCGACAGTTTTTAGCTTCTGATCTGTGGTAGTGAAGTGAAAGCATCATAGGGCGGCTGTGGGGTGGCTCCTCGTTTCAGACCTGCGGTCGTGTCCGTCAAAGTTTCTCTTTTTCTCCACAAAAACGACACATCGTACCATGAATCGTCATTGTTTGGCGAAAGTGGGGAGACGGATTGGACGTTCTGTACCCTTTCCCACATTCCACAAGCAATTGAAATGCTTCGAGACTTGGAAACACCTGGATGGATGCGCCATGTAATCTAATAACCCTCCTCCTTTCGATCAAAACATCGACTTGTGCAGTTGATTTTTAAAAGAAGAAGAAGAAGGAGGAGGAATTATTGGCACTTGATGATGGGGTTGAAGCCATGCAACATCCAATATTATCGTGATCAATACATGCCCTCCATTTATCTCTCAAAGATGAACGTTTCTTTTGGACCGATGGACTCGTGCTTTTTGTGCTAAATCGTTTCGAAATAACATCAACGTACATGTTCCCTTTAGTATGAAAACCGTGGCGAACATGGGTCGACGAGCCGACGGACTCGATCGAGTTGGCGCTGTTGGGGATATGTACATGGCGACCGAAGGAAGGCAGGAGCAAGGCACAGCGGTGCATGAGTAGGAGGTGTTATAGTACCCTACACCTATATATGCTTGGAATTTGCCTAATTACCACAATATGCAACGTACGTAGGACTCGGTTTGCAATACCCGGTTCACAACTTTTATCTCTTCCAACAACAGCCTTTCCGATTGAAGCAGAACAGCCGTGAATCCCCATTTCAAGACGGTCGAACTCATCCGGGGGTGCAACGACAGCGACCCGCCCTTGCACGAGCACGTAATGTCTTCTCCGTGCACTGTCGGAATGGTCCTCCTCCTCATTTGACTTTCCATTCGCGACAGCATCGTGGAAGGAGCTAGAGAGTTGTGGGGAGACGGACAGAGACGACGACCATGGCCGATGAGACATTTTCCATCCTTTACTTAGTAAGATGATGATGATGGCTCCATGCGACACGAGACACGACCCCCGAACTATTCCCCCTCCTTTCTATTAATTGTCAAAATAAAGAGTTTGGTGTTTCGATGTCCCGCACCCTTAATTAGTCCGGTGTTAAAGATGGATGTGACTTGCGATTCCTCCGTCGCCTCGCCTTTTTTACGGTCTAGCTCCGGGTGCCCGCTTCCTCTCGCGCCCTTCTATCTCCCGTGCTTCGCCTGGCTCGCAAGATTTAACACGGTACACGGTCCGTGTACTCTTATTTTTAAGACGACCCGCCTTCACCACCACTGATTGGGTAGCTGTAACTTTGATTTGGTCACGATCTGATCAAACATATGTATCTTCGGACCATGCTTAAAATTTGCTTCTGCGATTAAATTGGATGATACGATGTTTCTTCGGGTTGGCTCTTCCATTCTAGCCCGAACCTCATAATCCCACCAAAGCAATCATAATCAGCACGCCAGCATCTCCATCCATTTTCGACAATCCAGCAACCCGCAGAGCTGCTGTGTTGCCGACAAATTCCGTCAACGTCGCTTCTCATAAATGGGGTTTGCAAATGACCCGGAGTGCCTTATGACGGCATTTATGTGATTATTGCTTGTTGCTATGCATGAGTTCTCTTCGTGACCCAAAGAAATTTTGTAAATTCAATCATCGAAATTGATATGAATTTTTCTCCTTTTTATTTCCATGAATTAGAGGCATTTCGTAAGGTCTCTTTCATTCCTCGCACATTTTTTTCCTGGAATGCACGACACGAGTTTAAATTTTCCTCTTCTTCCGATTTTTATAGTTGTAACATGTTAACCTAGTGTGCTAGCGTCACATAACATATCAAGATAATGCCAATAAATTGATTCGTGTGCATATGTATACGTATATGTATACGTGTATGTATATAAAAACTATGTCATAGTTATCATCTGTTATCATTAAATTACGAGGTTCAATGTTATCTCCTTCATATTACGTTGACATGATATATTTTCTTTTTGCCCCCCCAAAACAAAAAATACAATATCGATTAAAAGTGCTTTAGACAAAACGAAACATTTCACGTTCTGTCCACGTGGAGGGACATGATTGGCTCGAGGCAGACACGTATGAGCCCGTGGTTGGGCTTTTAGGCCACGACACGGCATGTTCTTAGGGACCCCCCCACCACCGAGGAGCGAGAAGACCAAGACGGCCCCTCCATTGACTCTGACGTGGTTGGGCGATGAGTAGTTGGCACGTTGTCAGGACACGTGGCGCCTCGTTGGGGGTGCAATGCAATGCCCCTCCTTGCGGGACCCCAGGACAGCTGAGACAAAGCAGTTGAGGTGGGCCCTACTTGTGCCAGCGCAAAGGGCCCACCCTCCCCTCGGCACATCCGCAAAAGGGACTGTTTGGCTCGACCGATTATCAATTTTCTTGTCTTTAAGAAAAATATATTCGTAAGATCTTGCAAAAGAACAAGCAAAAACAAACAAAAACCTAATTGCGAAAACTAATAGCAACTTAAACATCAACATTCTATGACCCAAAAAAAACAAAATTGGGACCACGAATTATTTGATAATCTTACAAAAATTGTAGTTTCTTACGAAGTTTAAAACCCTGTCACACATGGATAATATACTTTTTACCGACCATAAACGTGGACGCAATCCGATTCGCCCGACTCAATCAATATAAGCCAACAGGAAACTTACAAACCATTCCCGATCGTCGGTTATGTCTATGTCATTAACTTGCAATGATTGTAATCTCGCATCGATAGAAATACAAGAAAATTTGTGATCAATAGGCTTGTTTCTAAGCTAGTCAGATAATATAGTTTAGTGTGGTGTGGTCAGAGTAAGTTGATCGCGAGATGTTTTTTTTAATTACGCATTATTTCAGGTGATTAAAGGGGTCAAAGCATCTGCTTCTTGTTTTTTATGGGTTGGATTATTCACAGGTAGCCTCCTTGCCATCATTAGCAAATAGTAGTTGAAAGATGCACGATGTTTAGGACAAGCCGTCACGACATAATTTTTTCTTGCCACAAGGTCAGGAGATTGATGAAGTGAGTCAATACATCGTTGTCGTACTTAAAATTGGACCCAAAAAAAAAAAAAAATCTTCCCGAAAGAATTAAGAAAGCAAAGTTATAGATTAACACATTTAGCCGCCTGAACTTTCTAATTACGAATCAAATCTTCCTGATCGAGCTAATTAATTCTGGTAATCTTAACCGTTTTCCTTGTAGGAAATTGCAATCACTTCCATTCCAGCTTTGATCCAATAATCAAACTTGTACCAATCAAAAGACCGGTTCGAATTTCATGAAGAGAGTCCATAAGCTTGATGAGCCATTCGAAAGATGAAGTGTTGTTGATGATGAGATTTTTTTTTTTGGTCTAAGATGATGAGATTGACCCGTTTAAGTTTGATAATTGATCTAACAACTAAATGATTGTAGGGTGTTGGTCAAGTGTAAAATGATCGGAATGTCCCATTGCAAAAGGCGTAGGTCACAAGTTCGAGTCAACCGATACTTAACCGGGCCATTTGCGGCAAGATCACGAGAAAATAATATCCGAAATCCGCCACTCTCGACATGGATGGCTTGCTTCTGACCAGAATGTAGGGATGGACATGGTCTAGGCTACAAAAGCTTACATATACTGCCTAATCCCCAAAAGAGAAAGGATTATGTAACTGCTATGCCACCCGAACGTCGAAAAGAGGTTATCTAACTACCCTATAAACATAAAAGCAATCTCTCTAGCCGAACTTCATTCATGTTATATGCATACTACAAACAAAAATCATCTAGTACAATCAATTTCCATTAGATTTGGCAATTGAAAACACCCAATTCAAAATAGCAACATCTAGAGAGGAACTTTCAAGTTGAAATCCACCAATGCTTTAGAGGCGGCACAAACCCACAAACAACGCTAACTTAGGTGGTAGTGGGGCAATGACTCCATTTGGTGATTGTCCATGACATTTTTCTTTTCTTTTCTTTTCTGCTTTAGTTGTGGCTTTTGACTATTAGTCTACTCGTGGTTTACTCGATGTTAAGAAGATGTGATGCCATAAAAATTGTCCTAGTGTAGCACTTTACTCCACGGTCAAATAAGATACTAATGGTAACATACAAATCTTTTAGTGGTGATTATGCCGTATAGTCGATAATTCAAACTAGACCTAGAGCCTTCAATCGACAGAGAAGCGAAAAACGGCACCCGTGTAATATTTCCCACTAAAGAAAAGGTAAATGCCCTCGATTGTCTATTTTGGCTCTCAAGCTACCCGAGTCTGCCTAGTTACCAAAATTGAATTTAACTCGAATCGTTACTCGAGTTTCCAACTCAATGAAACCATATTCACACTTGAACAGCGAGCCGGTCAATTATGGATAAAATTAGTTCGCAAGAGATTCGGCAAGTATGCAAAACGATAGCGCAATCCGCTTCGACGGTTGGTTGCATGGTTTGACAAGGCGAACCGGTCAGATTGATCGAGAAGTTATATCCTCCCGATTTTTATTAAGTAAAAGCTGAATTTAATAAGAATTATAAAATACTTGTCTTTAATATTGGTAGGTGGCCAAGATGGACCTTTGTGTCTCCTGAGAGAGGAGACAGCTTGGAAAGTTGAGTCAATGAGCAAATATGGCATGTCGAGATCGGAATGAAGCCTTAGAGGACATTGTGTGCCCTGTGATTAAATGGGGTTTGCTATTGAAAGCTAAATTGTCTAGTTTATAGATACAGACTTTGTCAAATAAGCGTCTCTTGGGGCACTTGTTAAACAAAGACCCAATCGATATTTGTTTTAATGTGAACGGAGGACTCGGGGTCGCTATCTTGATATATATATTTTTTGGTCGGAAGAAAAAATTTCATTTCACTTCAAACAGAGATACATAATTTCAAGAAAAAGATGCACTAAATCAACTTGATACCCCCTGTAAAGACTCGCTCATTTTCTGACACAGCATCAAAGCATAACTGGCGGCCGATCACCGAATCTCGTATCAACATCACTGACGAGCACACGCCGAGATTTCCTTTCTCTAGAAGCTACAGCTTTACCAAAAGGCGGTGCGCGCCTAGATTTAGCGTCCCCAGCACCATCACCGTATAGAGACAACACAATCCCAATAAGTTGAAAGAGTACAGAAAACGCATAAATCCCAAATCTATTTCTAGATCGGAATAAAAAAGTACCCAAATCTAAATCTAGTTTGGCAAGAGTTTGTAGACTTTTGAAACGCTCGACTATATGGAGCAAGCACTAAAAGCCGAGCGAGTGATCGAGCAGATTCGGAATAACATATACTTCCAAAGCGCTCACCTTCGAACTTCTACAAAACTTTCCAAAGTCGACGACCTCCCACGAAATCAACGAAGAAATCTAGTAAATAAGAATATATGGATAAAGAAACAAAGAGGGAGAACGAAAGGGAGAGGGAGGGAGAGAATCCCTTCCTCTCCCTCAGAAAACACGCTGCAGGAGGATGGGTTTTGGCGGCGGCTGAAGGGGGAAGGGAGGAAACCCTACTGGGACGGAGCAGACCTGAAGTTGCTTCTATTGGAGAGCAGGGAAATTGCAGGAAAGTGGTTGTTGCTATCTTGATAGTTGGCCAAGCAAGGAGTTGATGAAAATTCAGGATTTCTATAGTTTTCTGGGATAAGTATATTGAAAGTCGTAAAATTTATCTCGCGAAAGTGTAAAGGTAAGATCTCCTGCAAACCTAGAACTTTCAAAAAGTACAGTCAAGTCCTAAAATTTATCACGAAAGTACAATTGAGCCCTAAAACTTTCAAAAAGTGCAATCGAGTCATAAATCTTATCACGAAAGTGTAATTGACCCTTAAAACTTTCAAAAAGTGCCATCGAGTTATAAATCTTATCATGAAAGTGCAATTAAGTACTAAAACTTGTCAAAATTGAGTCCTAAAACTTGTCAAGTTGATGTAATCAACTCCTTCTATCAACTCTGTCTAACTTGACAAACGAAAATTGCTCATAAATTTTAGGAGGTGATCGCACTTTTTGAAAGTTTTGTATTCAATTGCAATTTTTTGACGAGTTTTAGGACTTTCAGTATTTATCCCTAATTTTCTTTCCTTTCAAAATGAGTGCCGAGATTAATAACTTCATTCTCCGACGATTTTGTATCAATGCTCGTCCACGATGGAGGGCATGCGGTTGATGATGCGATTTTTTCCATGGATGGCTATACAATTTTGTGGTATTTTGAATGAAAGGGAAGTGTTTGGACAGCATGATTCCCAAATTTCTATTTTAAGCTAGTGATACTATCTAACTTTAGAGGCAATGAAAACAACCTGATCAAATGTTCAATCCCATAAATTACGACATTTTGATATAGTTAGTGGTCGCGTTCATAGAAGGGGACATCTGGCCATTTTGCTTTTCCCAATAAATAAGGGTCCTACCGGTATATGGAGAGCCGACCGACTTAGTTTACACCCTAATGCTACCTAAAAGATCCCAGGTTATAAATTCAAACTTGAAAAGGATGTTTCTAATTCTCTAAGAATGAGGGGTAATGAAATTTTTAAAGAAAAACTCACTCTCTCCGTCTCCTTCTCCTTCGTATTTCTAACTTATGTTGAAGTTTCATAACTCCTCTGTAATTATTTGATTCACGTCAAAGCTCCATGAAAAAGACGAGAGTAATCAAAGCTCCTTCTCTTTAGTAGCTCTCTAGTTCACATCAAAAGTTCGCGAAAGCAGCAAGAGAGTCGAACCCCTTTCTCCTCCCTAGCTTTATGGTTCATGTTGAAATACCACGAAAATGGCAAGAGAGTCGAAACGCTATATTTTTCGTAGAGGTGAGTGATCATGTTTTCTCTCTCTTATTAGATTCAACATTTGCTAGTCGATTTATCTCGTTGATGTTGCTGTAGCTCGTTTATATTTCCTGTCATAGTTGACCCCGTGGCTATGGAATGTTGCAATGAGCTCATTTGTTGTTTAAGATTTTGGTCGCACAATCATCATGGATTGATTGATGGATGTTATCACTGTTTGGTCATTTGTGATTTCTTATCATATTCGATGGTGTATTTTTAGGTTCATTTTTACATTGATATGCATATGAAGATATTCGGCTTTATTACTGCGATTTACCAAACAATGGATATGATATAGCAAAGTTTAGGGGTGGGTATAGTTCCAGGGTAGAACTAGGAAGCAGAGAACCGGTCCAATTCTAGGTTTTAGGATATGTAGGGTAGGTTCCAACTTCCAAAATTGGGAAACCGATTTCGACGGGCGGGTTTCATGTTCCAAAATTAGGGAACCGCTTCCAACGGGCTGGTTCCCAGTTCCTGGTGGATGAAACTTAGAATGTAGATCAAGTCTTTGTGTTATTTTTGTTCTATGTTTTCGCACAATCCTGCGGTATTCCATTGCGATCGATGATGAGTGTGTGATATGAAAGCACTAATTTGAGCTTCAATTTACGGTGATATCCATGACAGAGACTTTTACTTTGTTAACATCTTCATATTTTTGGTTTGTCTAAATGTGAGTTGTGATCAGTGAATTATAGCAGCAAATATTGGTCATTAAATGTGATGATTCACTCAATCGTTCAATTAAGAAGACATGTGGAACTTGGGTAAACCTTGGAACCTGTGACAGGGTAAGTTCTATATTTCATATTACAGGGTATGCAGGGTAGGTTTTAGGTAGAGGTGGCAAAATTGATTTAGAACCCTTATTTTAACCCATATACAATGGTGCGAGTCATAAATGGATCGTCTTAAGTTTTAAAAACAAACATAAGTGGGTCATAAACGTGTTATCTAACAATTAATGGGTCATAAATGGGTTACCTAACAAGTTTAAGTAGATAGTAAACAAGTCATTTTTTAATATTACTTTATCTTATTTTTTTTTATTTTTACTTTCCCTTTCTTTCTTTCCTTTTTTTTAATGAAATGCCCTCGCCGGACTTAGAAGATTAAAAATAAAAAAAAATAAGAATTCATTTTTAAAAAAATTATATAAAAAAAATTGCCTATAGTGTTTCAGCAATATAATTTTTTTTTTCGAAATTTATAAGAAATTAGTTTTCCTAAATTGAGTTAACTATGAAAATATTTTAGCAATATTGGGTTGGGTATGAGCCGGTCTAGTATGGGTCTATGGGTCGTTAGGTTTGTATTGCACTAAATAGGTCATAAAAGGATTAAATAGGTCTATTTGGGTTAGACCATTTATGACCCGACCCAAATTAGACTCGATTCACCCGTTTGACAGGTCTAGTTTCAGCTTCCAAAAATTGGATAACCGGTTTGATGGGTAGGTTTCACGTTTCAAATGAAATCTGGACGGATCTTAAAACTGCTCACCCCTAACAAACTCATTGACATGGATAAAAAATCTAGACAAACAAACACAATCTAAGATCACGAGACAAGATTCGAATAGTTTTCAACCGTTATAGATGACGTGTCATAATATTGTGGTACAAAGTGATTCACATTCATCATTTTTCATGCAATCGCATGCTTGCGATATGGTCTCCTTGTCAAGAAGCCTTCATTGCACCACGTAACAGCAAGGGGTGAAAAACTTAAGGAAAATTGTCAAAAAAAGTCCTAAACCTTTTGCATGTCAATTCAGTTCTAAATATTGTAAGTTTGCCGCTTCAGTCGTAAACCCTTTCACATTTTACTTATTTAATTCTGTTGGCCGAAAATCGCTGACGTGGACGCTGGTTGTCCTACGTTGCATTGCTGGTGTCGACGTGGATAATTTGCAATATTATTTTAATATTTTTCAAATATTTGTATTTATTTTTTATTTTCTTTTTCTTTTTCCCTTTTCCTGTTTTTCCTTTTTTTTTCCTTTTCTTTTTTCCCCCCTCCACTGGCCTCAACCTCCCCGGCCTCTGGCGAGGGCAGATGCTGAGGTCGGTAGAGGGAAAAATAGAAAAGGAAAAGGGAAAAAGGGAAAAAGGGGAAAAACAAATAAAAATATTTTTAAAAAAAATATTAAAATATTATTAAAAATTATCCACATCAATGCCGCGCGGTGCCACGTAGGACTGCCGGCATCCACGTCAGCGATTTCCAGCCAATAGAACTTAATGGGTAAAAGATGAAAGTTTTAAAACAGAATCGACAAACTTAAGAGGTTTATGACTGAATTGGCAAAAGTGCAAAAAATTTATGACTTTTTTGATAATTTTCCCAAAAAACTTGTGAACTAATTAATTATAGGCAAAAATTCCTAAAATTCCGACGCAACCTTTGTGGAGCGCATCTATAATGTAATTGATCTGCTATACCACTTTAACTTTGTAATCAATACATCTTGGTATTATCGGGCTCGAGCATAAGAAGCGTAAATAGAAATTTAGAAAGGACAACGCCTTAAGTGTCGCCAATCAAAGATTAATGCTCCTTAATCAATTTTTTTTTCCACTGACTCCTATTCGAATCCATAAACTCCCTTCAGTTTCATGTGCGGATAAATTATTAAAAGTCGTGAACTTATTGCAATTGTGTCAATTCAATCATAAATTTATTTTTTTTGCCAATTGAGTCATAAACCTTTTACATATGACCCAATTTAGTCTGTCTGGTCAATTTTGATCAGAAATCAGTGATGTAGACGTTGGCCGTCCTACGTGACGTGACCGGCTCTAACCTGAACATTATTAATATTATAATTTTTTTTTAATTTTCTTGTTCGTTTTTTATTTTATTTTATTTTATTTTATTTTTAGGAATGGGTTGCTAAGGGATGGCCAGGGTCGCTGGCATTGGGCGAGGGCGTTGTGGCCCTCGCCGGCCAAAGTGAGGGTGCGGCCCCTTGGGCGAGGGCGTCACCCGACAACCCAAAAAGAAGTAAAGAGAAGGAAAAGAAAATAGAGAAGAAAAAAAAGATTTTTTTTATAAATAAAAAAATTGTTAAAATATTCTTTAAAAAATGTGCACGTCAGTGTCGATCGTGCCACGTAGGACGGCATGCGTTTATGTCAGCGATTTCTGGTCAAAATTGATCGGATAGACTGAATTAACACAAATGTAAAAGGCTTATGACTCAATTATAAAAAAAAAATTACACTAAATTGACACAATTATAATAAATTTATGACTTTTCTAATAATTTTCATTTTATGTGAGACTTGAAGTCATTCTTTTGTACTCTCCTTATTCATTCAAGAACTGGTTGAAAGGATTAAATTACTTTGGGAAATAGTGATCGGCGCCGCCAAAACAACCTAGCCCGGTCAACTTCTAGTTTTATACCCAACAAATACCCATCACCCTTGATTTTGCAAGTAACAATTTGACCGGGCAAATTAGCACCATACCATCGTTCTCCGCGATCTCATCGACCCATGAAGACGTGGAAGTTAATGTTTGACAATTCGTAGAAGAAAACTATGTTTCCACAATGTTTGAATAAATTTTTTTTTACAGTATCTTCGGTATGAATACGTAACATCGCATTCGCTCATCCTAAGCGCACCGATCGATTGTTAACCACAAGCATGAAAATTCGTGACACGTGATATGAGAAGTAGCCAGATCTCGGACCGTAAATAATATATAAGTTTGCGTCGGCAATAAACTTTACCATATACCGACCTCACCTCGTTAAACAAACATAGGTTTTGGAAGAGCAATTGGTGGGGATTGGACCCGACAACGATGCTCCCGACGGAGCCTCATGTTCTTTCCCTTGTGAATTTGGAGAAGCTCCAGCCACGGTTATATAGATTTCAACCGCTCCGTATGAGGCAAGCCTTCGCGTCACGGAGGTCGTTGTCCGCCAGCATCATTGTCGGACCATGTCGAGATTAGATAACTAAATTCCCCCTTAATCATGTTTAATTAGAGTGGAAAATGATCGAGTCTCGGGTATTACCTTTCGTGTGTTGGAAGTCAACCTACGCGGTCTGAATAAGAAATCACTTTGCCTTGTGGATCTCGTCATTAGCTAACCTTTAAGACAATTAACTACAGAGATTAAGCAGTTGGGTGCTGTGATTATAATTGTGTTTTGTTGTTATTGTTAGGTGAGCGATCATTTGTGCTCGTTCTAAGGTTATTCTATTTACATGTATTTTCACCCGAACTCTATTTCTTGAAGAAAGGTTGCTTCCGTCCAAAGGGATACGTACCATGATAGTTTGAAATGATATTTTCCTTCTTTCTGTTAGATATGCTCATCCTTCTTTACCCGGCAATAACCCTAATTCTGTCCTCCTCTTTGCCCCGTAGCCAAGAAGATGTTGAATGTATCGCGTTGAATTACGTGTGATCTGCAGGTAGCCTCATCTAGGTATCAATACGATGCTATCCGATCTGGTCGCCGCTCCTTTTAGAGCTCGTCGTGCTAGTTTAAGGTTTCGAGAAACTTATCTACCAAACGCAACAATCCGTACCTACGTAATGAGAATTGGAGGCATACTTGAAACCCACATTACCATTCAGGCTCTGATACCACTGTAAGCAGCCTCATTCGAACGGCAAACACAAGGTTGTCCACTTCGGTCACGGCTCACCTCCGCTCGCATTGCTTTAATGAGAATTGTATTACTATGGGTTGGGAGACTCTTTCAACTACAAATCTATGTGATTCATTGAGTACAAATATGAAAACCGACACGGTCACATTAATTGCTGATTAAACATGTCAGATGCAAAGATACCCTTTCATTTATCGTGTTGAGTCGTATGGTTAGATATAGACTCCACGCAGTTAATTAATGAAAGCAGTAATACAATCCAAACTCGAAATTCCGGCAATGTTTCTCAATTTTCGCAACCATAAACCTACAAAAATCTCCAAAGTAAATTGCCCTAAAAAGTGAAGCAAGTGCGAGATTTATTGTTGGGAAATCGACTGTGGATCGCCACAAAATTTGCGATTAGAGTATCTTCGTGAAAACATTAGCCACTCCTCCTAAAGTTGGAGGTTCCACTGAAGGGGAAATCAGGCCATCATGCGGCCACATAAAACAAGATGGAATAGTTTCAAGCTTTATCAAGAGCCACATGCACATCTCCCACGGCGCCACTCCCACGTGCATGGCACGTGGGCTGATAATACTCGACGCGGTCCAAAATACGATGTACACATAAACCATTCGAGCACGTCACGGCACAAATGAAAACGAACGAAGAAGATGGTCTCGAATTCAGACTAAATTCATGATAAACGCTGTACATACTTGATCGACCGACGGACGGAATTGTCCGCGACACTTCAAATCGCGATTCCCTGAATCTACGGCCACTTTCCAGACTCAAATTTAGATCCTCCTTAATCCGAAAGAAAATTATAATTCGTTTCCATAAACAGACCGACTCTTGGAATACTTTTTTTTTTCTCGCTATTATCTAACTATTCCTATAAAAATTTCCTTTTCAAAGAATCAATTCTCCAGTATCGCAAAATTTCGATGCTTCATAGACTAAGACTTACCTATAAATGAAACATTTGTTATCATCAGCATTATTAGGTAGATCATTGCTAATGTTGGGATCACTTTTTTATTTTTTGGGGAGGGGTCAGAAAGAAACTTTCATTTCACATAAAAGAAAGGTACACAACATCAAGACTAAACCAATCATAAAGTGTTGCAATCAAATGTAAATCTGAAAAATAGATCCTATTGTTGGGATCACTTCACTACACTATCATTTTCTGATTTTGTTGTCGTTGTTGTTGGCGATGTTGAAAAAATTGGAGATGCTTTCCACGCGGTTTGAGAGAGGAATTCCACGATTCGCGCACCCAACTCCCAGTTGGAGACACAGGCATTAAGGTTGCTTCACATTCTTACCTCAACAAGCTATTTCATCACTACATAATCAAGAGTTATCTCTAATCTCTGATGTAGCGCCAATAATACATGTCGTCAATGGAGAGCTCCATGGAAAATATTTTTCGCGAAAATCATTTCTCGAGGAAAATTGGGAGCTTTCGTTTGTTTGGGCTTTTAAAGAAAATCGGAAAATCGTGAAAATAGTTTTTGAAATACAACAATAATAACCGGGAGGGAATGCCAAGGGTCAAATATTGATATACAAAAGCTGAGGTTAACGCATCTATTCGACATATGAACCACTTATTTAATCACCCAACCAGTCGACAAATCAATCCTGTAAACCGACATCATACTCTCCAAAACTTGTCCGAGATCTTGCAGGTAGACAAACCGGTTTCTGTGATTAGGACGGATCAATGAGGCTTTCCTCAGCGCTCGTCCATGAATCGGACCACCAAAATTCTGTCCTCGGATCTGACAATATAATTAAAAAAAGAAGAAGAAGAAGAAGAAGAAAAATTGGAATCTTCACCGATCCATCTTGCCGGATTCAGTTGGTAAAGAAGAGGGACACAGCGATGAACAGCTACCGATCCCATAGAGCAAACAGTTAGAAAAGATACGATGTTTCCAATGGGATCCGACCCGAGCGGCCACCGTCCACCAGGCACCAGGTAGTCGGAACAAAACCGATCGGACGGACTACGGAGTGGGTGGTTGGGGGGGTGTCCTCGGAGATGTCGTCACCTCTCGTTAATGATGCCGTAGTAAAAAAGATGCTGCTACAGCTAAAAGGAAGGAATCCTCCTCATCCTAGGACGGAAATTCCGACGATCCTCCGAGGCCATATTCGTCCTTTCACCACCCCCTCCCTATTAAAAAGAAAAGAAAGCCCGCCTCCGTTAAGCTCCGTTACCGATGCAACGCCAAGCCGGCTCAAATTTTTTCTCATTTTTCATTATTTTTTTTCGACCTCCACAAATTAAAACATCACCCCACACACCCACAAACCTCTCTCTCTCTAATCCTCTTCTTTCTTCGCTCTCCGCAGCTTCTGTTGCTCGCAGGGATCCCCCCAACCCACACCGGTTTTTCTCCCCCGAGCACGGAGACGACGGCACGGCGAGAGTTGTCAATCTCTGGAGTGAGAGAGTGGGAAGCTCTCCGAATCTGGGACTTCTGTACCGAGAAACCTCCGCTGAATGTCTCTCCGGCGGTGGGCTGGCCCCCCGCTAATGCGGTGATTCCAATGGATTTTGCCCAAGGAGGAGAGAGCTTGGAAATTTCAGGGGGGGAGGTGTTTGCTTTCATGTAGAGCCCCGACGGAGAGGGAAACAAAGAAAAAAAATGCATGAGGCGGCGTTGCTGGATGAGCCCAGTTCACTGACCAAGAAGAAGAAATCGTCGTCGGAGGAGGAGGAGGACGGGATTAGGGTCACGGTCCTCTCCGGCAAGGACGGCCAGATGCCCCTTGAGCTCGTCGTCGCGCCGCCGATCGTCGTCAGCCGGAGCCGATCGCAGGCCGGGACGCGCCGGGTCGCCCCGGCGGTGACCGCCGCCGCCGGGAGGGCCGTCGAGAAGCCGCTCCCCAACGGAGATCTGTACATCGGGAGCTTCTCGGGTAATGCGCCGCACGGATCTGGGAAGTACCTGTGGGCCGACGGTTGCATGTACGAGGGCGAGTGGAGGCGAGGCAAGGCCTCCGGGAAGGGCAAGTTCTCCTGGCCCTCCGGTGCCACCTTCGAGGGCGCGTTCAAGTCCGGCCGGATGGAGGGCCTTGGGACCTTCGTCGGCTCCGATGGCGACACCTACCGCGGCTCCTGGAGCGCCGATCGGAAGCACGGCTACGGCCAGAAGCGATACGCCAACGGCGACTTCTATGAGGGCTCCTGGAAGCGGAACCTGCAGGACGGGCAGGGCCGGTACGTTTGGAGGAACGGGAACGAGTACGAGGGCGAGTGGCGCAACGGCGTGATCTCCGGCCGCGGCGTTCTGACGTGGGCGAACGGCAACCGCTACGAAGGGCAGTGGGAGAACGGGGTCCCGAAAGGGAATGGCGTCTTCATTTGGCCTGATGGGAGTCGCTATGCCATCTCTTGGAACAAGGACTTGAAGATTCAGCAGCAGTTAGATGGGGCGTTGTATGCCAGCAACGGGAAGGACCGCTGCTTGAAGAGTAACGACGCGGCCTTTGTCGCCGAGCATTTGATGCTCGCCACGATGAGGAAGCGGTCCTCTGTGGACGGCGCGTGGGGGAGCTTGACCGAGAGGAACTTCCCCAGGATATGTATTTGGGAGTCTGATGGTGAAGCTGGGGACATCACTTGCGACATCATCGACAATGTGGAGGCGTCCATATTTTATCGGAATGGGATGGGGTTGGGCCGCGACGGGTTTAGGGATTTTAGGAGGGGACCTTGTTGTTTCACTGGGGATGCGAAGAAGCCAGGTCAGACGATCTCGAAAGGGCATAAGAACTATGACTTGATGCTCAACTTGCAACTGGGTATCAGGTAATTCGGCCACTGGAATCACGATTCGTCTCGGAAATTTGTTTGAT
This sequence comes from Lenwebbia sp. NSW1173648, assembly GCA_029784005.1. Taxonomy (NCBI): domain Eukaryota; kingdom Viridiplantae; phylum Streptophyta; class Magnoliopsida; order Myrtales; family Myrtaceae; genus Lenwebbia; species Lenwebbia sp. NSW1173648. Next base: position 21,328,093 of record JARCGZ010000009.1, on the reverse strand, counting down.
GACCTTCTGGGTTATGGGGTTTGATTTTGTTAATTATTTCTTCAGGTATTCTGTCGGGAAGCCGAGCGACCTGCGGGATTTGAAGCCGGGCGACTTCGATCCGAAGGAGAAGTTCTGGACAAGGTTTCCGCCGGAAGGATCAAAGGTCACGCCGCCCCATCAGTCAGTGGAATTCCGCTGGAAGGATTATTGTCCAATGGTGTTCAGGTAATTGCACGGAGTATGATTTGATTTTGGGTTATTATGCTTTGCTTGGTGTGCAGTTTATTCAGTGTTTGCTTTATCCTTAACGAATACTTCATATCTTTCTTGAAGTCTAGTAATGACAACATTTGATCGATAACTTGGATCATCATTTGTTTTTCCAAATCTTCTTTCCCCATCCGTTGTTTTCATCTGCTAAATAAATGGCTCGATATTTCAGGCACTTAAGGGAGCTATTTCAAGTGGATCCTGCTGATTACATGTTAGCGATTTGCGGTAACGATGCATTGAGAGAGCTCTCTTCGCCGGGGAAGAGTGGCAGCTTCTTTTACCTTACTCAGGATGACAGATTTATGATAAAAACTGTGAAGAAGTCCGAAGTTAAGGTTAGCTTTCGCACTACTTCTGTGATCGAGCAAATACGCTTGAAAGGTTGAGCTACTAGATTGGAACTGAGTTGTGGAAATTCTATGTTCAGGTGCTTATAAGGATGCTTCGTAGCTATTACCAACATGTCCGCCAGTTTGAAAATTCCCTGGTGACAAAATTCTTTGGCGTGCACTGTGTCAAACCTATTGGCGGCCAGAAGGTATGCTTTATTGAAGATATTTCAACCTTTATCAGGTTTTTGAAAACTTCCGGGCATTGTGTACTTACTTCTGATCCTATTGAAATCCAGACCCGGTTCATCGTCATGGCCAACTTGTTTTGCTCAGAATACCGAATACACCGGCGGTTTGATCTGAAAGGATCCTCCCATGGCCGCATGACAGATAAACCTGAGGAGGAGATTGATGAAACAACAACCCTGAAGGACCTCGATCTCAATTTCGTGTTTCGCCTGCAACGGAGTTGGTTTCAAGAGCTCATGATGTAAGTCTTGGTCAAAACCTGCACTGGCCTTTCTATTAATGGGCAAACCTTTTCCTTCTTCTCTATAGTACTTATGTCGTCTGAAATCTTTATCAGGCAAATCGAGCGAGACTGTGAGTTCTTAGAAGCAGAGGGAATAATGGATTATAGTCTATTGGTTGGTCTTCACTTCCGTGATACCAGCACGTGCGACAAAATGGGGTTATCTCCATTCGTGTTGCGAACTGGTAATTTATCATGATTCTTTCTCACTAATTATCTCTAGTTAGATCCATCATGTTTACGATGAAGAAAGTTTCATAAGGAATGTATTCACCTTTGCAGGCAAGAAAGATTCATATCAGAATGAAAAGTTCATGCGGGGCTGCCGATTCCTTGAGGCGGAGTTACAAGACATGGACCGAGTTTTAGCTGGCAGGTATGATTTAAGACTCACTGTTCTTTTCTCTCAAGTTCACCCTGCTAATGCCTTAGTTGGATTTACTGCCAGCGTACTCTCTTTTCTTTAAATGAGTTATTGTTCAAATTTTGATATTGTACTTCCTAGAGTAATTGACCAGATTCATGGTTGATTTTTTGTCATCTAAATTTAATACAATTGGGATTGGCCTAGTTTTATTGCCAATGTTTTCTGATCGAAGAGTAATTAAATCTAGCACGATTGACTAGGGCAATCAATGGCCTTGGTAGCTTAAGCAACAGTTGTATGTGGGTTGCGTACGATTCATGTTCTGTCTTCATCTCTTAGGACAAGGCCTGTGGACTATTGTTGGCTCCAAGATTGGGTTTGGGAATTTTTAAGGATGGAGCTTATGTTGTCCTATAGAATACTGATGGAGACCTTCTATGCCCTTGCACATTGATTTCTCTCTCGATTTTGTTCCAATGAATTCGCGAGTCCAGGATTCTTTTCATTAGAATCAGAAAAGATGTAGCAGGACATCAATTGTAAATGTGATGGCTTTGGTTTTTTGCAGAACAAATTTATAACACATTCATTCTGAGCTACAACTGAATTGCTTTTTATCAGGAAACCCTTGATACGGTTAGGAGCAAATATGCCGGCTAGAGCAGAGCGAATGGCTCGGAGGAGTGATTTTGACCAGTACACGCAAGGGGGAGTGAGCCATTTGACCCCTTCACGAAACAGTGAGACATACGAGGTCGTTCTGTACTTCGGCATCATCGACATCCTACAGGATTATGACATCGCCAAGAAGTTAGAGCATGCATATAAATCCTTGCAAGCCGATCCCACCTCGATCTCCGCAGTGGATCCAAAACTCTATTCCAAGAGATTCCGAGATTTTATAGGAAGAATCTTCATAGAGGAAAGGTAGCTGCCGGAGGGAACGAGAAGTATTTGAAGAAAGAAACAGACTTGTGGATGAACCAACGATTGACTGCATAAACACTCGAGCGGCAATGGAGATTCATGGTGGATCCCTCGGAGGGTCGGAGCGCGAGAGTCTGTAAATTGGAGGCCTGCGTCGCTGCTGGTGCAGAGTTTATGCGTTGGGTAAGCACCGCGTCACCCGGGATCCGTGGATGGATGGATGGTCGGCTGAATTTTGATTATATCAGTCATTGTGAAGTGAAAGAGGGAGGGCAAATACTTGTACATTGGCTGGGGGGGCTCTTCTGAACATGGGAGGGGCAATTTCTTTCTTTTTCATTAGTTATTTTTCCCTTGCTTTTTTTTATAATTTTTTCAATGTGTTTCTTCTGGAAATTTTGTGGGCAAGGCAACCATGGATATGTGAAGATTTTGAGAAAGGGTTGAGGGGGGTATAGGGAAGTGAGAATGTTTTCCCCAGAGGAGTGAGAGATTCAAAAGAAGAAGAAAATGGGAGGAGACTGTGGAATAAGGAATTGTACAGGAGGTCATAGAGATTTATGATGAGAATTTTAAACAAAATATTATAATGTGAGATATTTCCCACGATTACTTTTGAACCACATTCACACTCCAATCACCAAGTGGGGTGGTCTACTGCATCTCTCTCTCTCTCCCTCCCCTGTCTCTCTCTCTGTCTCTGTCTCTGTTGTTGATGTATGTGTTTGTATATTTCTGTATGAAGGAAGGAAGGAAGAAAGAAATAAAGGAGTAGCATGGGAATGGGGTCATTGGCCTTTTCCTTTTCGCAGAGGGCCATCACATGAAAAGCAGAGAAAGCCAACAAAGATGCGCTTCTCTGCTTCCCTCCTTCCCTTCACTTTCTTTACCCCCTTCTCTCTCTCTCTCTCTCTCTCTCTCTCTCTCTTTCTCTCCTTCTTTTACTGTTTACATTGGCATTATGTTTCTTCACTTGCTTTTTGCCCTTCGTGTTCAAAAATGCATCTTGAGTTGCCAATCAACTCAAGCGAGTCATCATCACAAGCATACCCTGTTTTTGTAAATTGCTCGTTTCGTTTCGTTTTTCTGGGTGATTATCGGATTTTGTAATCGAGTCTGGAAACGCCATCTTCTTTAATCATTGATTCGAGGTGGGAGGGAGGGTAGCAGAACCAGAACGTGGTGCATATGCATTGGGTTTCGTGCAATGGGGCGCTTTTGTTTTTTGTTTTTGGGGTGAACATCACTGCAGAGGTCAAAGTCTGATGCAGTAAGTAGTCCCCTCCCTGCCCCATAGATACACTTCTGCTCTCTTCTTTTTGACCCCATATTCTTCTCTTTTTGGGTCCACCTATCGTGCGATCCCTCACACCCTACTCTGCCATTTCAAATATATGTAAAAAAAAACATTTTTTTTAATTGAGGCTACTTTTTTTTGGTTAATTACTTAATTAGTGCTTTCGAGACACTTATTAATCACATCGAGCACTTGTTAACCGCCAAACACAGAGGAATTTCCGAGCAACAAGAGGAAAAAACTAAAAAGGGTTCACTCGCTCGCATTGTCTCCTCTTGGAAAAAGGGTAGATCCTTTCCCTAATCTCCTCCTTAATTCTTTCAAAACATAACCGCAGGAAACTAGCACAAACCAAATAACCCGATCCTCGGTCCAATGTGGAGTTAAACAAAACCCCTTTTGAGTCGTTAGGCGGCCGAAAAGTCATCAAATTGGGGTCAAAAGTAAATAAAACACAAATAAACCAGGCAGTCACCATCTCTAGTTTTATACCTAATTATGTGGAAAACAAGTTACTTTTCCTTACATGCCTAATTACATGGGAAGCTGTGGTTCAACATGTTCTCCAATGAACAAGTCACAACCTCCAAAAGATGGTCCAGTGAAATGGACCCAACAGTTCCTTTTTTTGCACAGCCAAATGGATGTCCCCATCCTGCTGCTAAAGCAAAAAATTGACTACTTAAACATAGATACTCTATTCTAGGGAACCAAATGTTGACGCAATCGATCGGATATAACTCGTATTCGGAGTAACTCAATACTCCTTCTTTTTATTTTATTTTAAAGTTTCTATCTTGTTTTTGGCCATATGTTACATTAGTGTACCCAAAAATTAAATATTCAATCTTTTTTGGGCATATGTTACATTGGGTGGACTCCACGTGGTTGTGGTAATACGGCGATGTTGTGGCAGATTTGTCAGCCCACATGAAATTAAGGGTAGATTATAATAAACTTAGGGATTTGGATAAAGAAGAGTAAATTATAGTATTTGACTAAGGGGAGAGAGTGCCTCGAAAGACCAAGTTTAGGGAGATCTTTTAAGATCCCCTTGCTGCCTCATTGCTGAACTCTATGCTTTGTTTCTGTTGTGTGTCCTTAAATTTTATGATCTTTCTTCCTTAAAAAATATGGGAACTGCGCAGATCAATGGGGGGGGAACTCTTTTTAGACCAAGATTATGTAAGTGAGATTGCCAGATTGGTACTCGTCTCTCTAGGAAGTGGGAGTCGTTCTTACCAATAAACTAATGTTGTTCATTCAGTGGAGCCATGTCAAAGTGTTATGTTCTCCAACCAAAAATAGACAGATGTTTAAATAACTGGGACTCTCTCTCACTCTCTCTCTCTCAATCTTGGTCCACAAGTTGGCCTTTAAGATTGCTTTTGAGTCAGTTGCTTTTGGAGTTTCAAGATGATTTCAGTTTTTTATTTTTTAATTGGTCAAAATAACATTTCATTCGCTTTTTTCGAAATGCAAGAGAGAAATATCTTAATTCAACTGCAAACCAATATAAATTTCAGACAACTTCAAAATAAAACAAGTTTCAGATAACATGAGAACTCATCAGAACAAAATTATCGACCACACGCTCAAAGAGCACATATGTGATTTTTTCACACCAAAATCAGCGGCCGATTATCGAATCCGTCTTTCAGTTTTCATCGGCAGACATTTTTCTCCTGGGGAGAAAATTAGCACATTAAAAAAAATTGAAGCTTTGGAATTCAAAAAGAAGAACCGGAAGTATCCAAGACGAGTGAATATCATCGGTACAAAAATTTATTAGAAAATCGTTCGGGAGGGCCCAAATCCAGAATGATGATCCCCAAACTTTGGTGAAAAGGGCAAAAAAGAGATAGTGAAATTCCCGGATTTGTATAATGATTTGACAACTTTGCTTTGTGACATCGACTAAAATTGTGTCATTTCCTATTTTGCTCTCTCCTTTAAATTACGAACACGATAAAAACTATTATTTTCTGCAAAAGATTTCGAAAACCTTAAATTGAAAAGTAGCTTACATTAAATCTCTCTCACCTCTCCCGGTGTAAAAGCCGACACATTGGAAAAGTCTGCTGATTTTGCTTAATGTCAATTTAATCAACCGTGCTGTACATTGAGGCAAGTAATTATAGTCCCAAGCGACTCTAAGTTAAGATGATGATCCATCTAGAAATATTGTTCATTTGATGGTAGTGGGACCCCTTTGCCAACTTCGGGATAGACAGTAGTTGTTAGAAGTTAGAACAACAACTAGTGGTGGCCACGGTTCGGAACCGGCCGGTTCCGGTTCATGAACCGACGATTCCGATTCGTGGCCACGGATGAACCGGAATCGGAACCTTAAGGGGCGGTTCCGGTTCCGATTTTGAACCCGCGGTTCCGGGCCAGTTCAAGGCCCAGTTCTGGTTCAAAACAAAAATGGAACCGGCTGGTTCCGGTTCCGATTTTCAAATTTAATTTTTAAGTAATGAATCATGAAATAAAAAAAATTATGAAATTATGAAATAATAAATTATCAAATACAAATTGTAATCAAATTGTAAATTGTAATCGAATTTGGGAGGGAAAAAAGGGAGAAGGAAGGGGCTTGAACTTAATGAATTATCATTAAGCGTCTACATATCTTCTTTGGGATAGAAGAATCAAAGCTAATGTAGTTCTCTTACCTCATCGTCAATCGTCGCTACCCGTTTTGCCGGTTCCGGTACTGGTACCTGTGGCGGTGGTATCTCCATCATCGAAGAATTCGGCTTCATTGTTACGATCTATCTCTTGTTGTCGATATTGAGCCTTTGTCCAATCATCGACACAAGTTTGAGCCTTCACCGAATCCGAAGCTAATCTTGAACGTTGGTCGTCCAAAATGTTGCATCCAGCGCTAAATGCTTGTTCAACAGTTGCTGTTGAACTATGGGTTGCTAAAACCTGTCTTGTGATGAGAGAGAGAATTGGGAATTGGGTTAAATGCCTTTTCCACCACTCTAGAATTTTGAAATCTGTGTCACATTCGGATTCACTAAACTAAAAAAAAATGGTTAAATAGGTCTCTATTTCGAAAATATTTCATGTTGCTCCCTTTTATCTTTTTTGCCTATTCATCAGCATTTTGTACTATCTACTAATTCTACCTAGGTCCCCGCTTTGTACGTCACTAGGTTGGGAAGATCCACTATCACCTACATTATATCTATTAGAAAATTCATTATACATTTCTACTATTGCATTTTTAACTACTATTTGTATAGCTCTAATATCTATAATTTCAATCAAATGTAAACAGTCATAATACGTATTCAAATCATCACATAAACCATCTAATTTGGTACGTGGATCGAAAACACAAACAACCAAATAAATAAGAGAAATTTCAGTATAATAATGCAGCCATTTCGTTCGCATTGCCATAATAGTCGGACTTAATTGATCATCTTTTTCATTTTCTTCAAAAATACCAGCAATATTAACACACTCTATTAAAAATAAATGCGTAATAGGATAATAAACACCGGATAAAGTATAAGTTACATCATTAAAAACTTTTAAAAGATCTATTTTTTTTTGTAAATATCCCACTATTATGGGAATAAATTAATTTGAGAAATATTATTCAAAATAAACGTACATAAATCTTTATATGCAAAAGATTGATTAAGCAACTCGTACGTAGAATTCCAATGAGTTTGAACATCTCTTTAAAATCTTTTTGGTTTTCTTCTATTTGCTTTACAAAATTTACCCCATTCTTTTATAATTTGGGGATGTCTCCATAAAAATTGAATTGCTGTCTTTATTGGGTTGAGAAAAACATCAAGAGTTTATAAATCATCTTGTACACATAAATTTAAAACATGGCAAGCACATCTAATGTGAAAAAGTTGTCCACCAAAAGTGGGTTTACAAATCTTTTCTAACTTGGGAATGGAAGCGGTATTTGCCGCAGCATTATCAAAATCAACTGAAAAAAATTTATTAACAAAAAAATATTCTTCTAAAACTTACTTAATTATTCTATAAATATTAATTGTCGTATGCATATCATCAAAAACTCGAAATGCAATAACTCTTTTTTTAATGTTCCAATCATCGCCTATCCAATGACATGTAATACCCATATAAGAATGAGTTTGCCAAGGATCACTTCAAATGTCGCTACCTATATGCATACGTCCATTGAAATTCATAAAAAAGTTTTTCAAATTTTCTTTTTCTCTTTTATAATTATCAGAAAGTTGGCGTTTAAGCGTATTTCTCCAAACAGGTTTTGCTTGTGAAGTACATGCATTTTGTATAAAATGATTAAAACCAACCTTTTCACCAAAATTAAACGGTAAACGTTCAACGGCAGCAAATCTAGCTAATTATGCTTTATAAACTTTTTCATCGTAACGAAATAAAGGAGGAGCGTTAGAATTGGCGTACCCGAAAATTTGTCGTTGGCTGGTGTCGATTCTCGCTTGCGTTGGATGTTTCGACCTCAGATGCCGTTTAAATATTCCATAGCCGCCTCCAACTGTAAATTTGTATGTTGTCCCACAATATTTACATTTTATCTTATACTTGTTTCCTCCTAAATGTTCCTTCATGAAGTGTTCCCATACGTCGAATGTACCCTCCTGTTTCAGCTCTTTCGTTGTTGACATTTCTTCGATACTGATAGGAGGAAGATGCATATTTTCTTGCGTTGAGACGTGCTCGACGTTGGGAATAATGTTGATATCATTGACATCGTCTCCCCAATATGCAAAATCACGAGGATCATGAGGATGAGGATAATTGGATTCCCCTATCGGGCTCTTTCCTTTACCACTATCTCTGCTTTCACTTGCTATTTTTTTAGAAAATTAAGCGGAAAGCGAATTCAGAGAATTGATAGAGTTACAGAATTGAGCGGATTGAGAGAATTTGAGAGAATTTACGAGAAAAAGTGAAAGATGAAAATGAATATTTATATAGTTAGGAACTTATGATAGATTTATTTAATAATTAAAAAAAAAGAATTGGCCGTTGCAAGGCAACGGTCAAAATTTTGACCGTTGCGCCGGCCTGCCCGAACGGCTATAAGCTGGTTCCTGCGTGGTTCCGGGCCCAAACCGACCGGTGGCCACCACTAACAACAACCCCCTTAACTTTGCACTTTTTACATAAGTCACCTTGCGTAATTTTTATTTTTTATTTTTATCAATTGAGTCAAAAAGCTACAACCAAACATTGTTTTGGAATAGACGGTAGATAGCGCCTCCGGCTTCGTATTATATGAAAAGTACGTTAACGTGGAGCTCTTCCAGAACTCGATTCCTCCATGTCGAGATATTCATCGACCGTGCAAAGTCTTGTAATAAGCTATATTCAATTTGCTTCTACTTGTTACCAGAATCATCAGTCATTTCTCTCTCCTCTCTTGCAGTTCTTTCTAGGGTGGAGCCTGCTGAGGCCGATTGAGGCAACACGTAACACATGTCGACATCCAAAGCGCACAGCAGACAAAATCGAGATGGTCTTGGAGGTGGCGAAATAGTTCTAAAACTCATATTTAATAGTGTGATTCATAAACGAGTCGCATTTAGTTTTAAAAACAAACTTAAGTGGGTCATAAATTAATTATTTTATTTTGTATTTTTTTTCTTTCGAAATCTGGGACGGGTTCGCCCATGAATTTTTTTAATAAACTTTTATTTTTTATTGCATTATTTTCTTTTCTTTCTTTTTTCTTTTTCCTTATTCCTCCGCGGTGAATGGCCGGCGACAGGCACAGGCGAGCTTAAGCCTAGCCAGCCTCGGGCGAGCTTGAGGCTTGCCTGGCTCTAGCTGGTCACTGTTTGCCGGCTTGTCGCTGATGTCGGCTGTCATTGATAGTCACAAATGGTTTGCCGGTCGTTGGTGTCGGCCGGTCATCGGCTCGTCGCTTGTCGATTGTCGGTCGGACTTCGGCTGGTGGTCCACCTGTCGCCCATCGCCGGCCGGTCATCGGTTGTCATCGGTGGCCGGTCGTCAGCCTGTCGCCGATCGACAGAGGAAGAAGGAAAATCCGGCGATTTCCTAGGTAAAAAAAGGAAAATAAAAAGATAAAAAAAAAAATAGAAATTTATGACAAATAATTTTTTAAAAAAAATTGAATTAAATATGAAGTTATATTGCATGAAAATGTATCAAAACGAGTTAAATGAATCAATATGAATCTCTCTATTTTCGACTCGATCCGACCATCAATTTGACAGGTCTACTCGAACCCAAACTGGGCGGTCGTCGCTGAAAACAGCATTGGACGATGGCTTCCGTTTATGGGATTACTGTGATTTGATTTGGAGGGACCGAAGAAAGAAAGGCGGGGACAAAATTGAAGATTATCATTAAATGCGGGGTGGGGTTTGTAACTTGTACTGCGTGTCTTCGTCTACATAGACAAGATTAGCCGTCGCCATAAATGTCTAGGCCCTGCTCATTGCTTCCTCGTTCCTCCCTACTTCCATTGGGAATTTGCAGTCCCTTCTCTCTCTCTCTCTCACTTCTGTCTCTTGCAATCCCCATCATTTTCAGTTCCCGAACGCCAACATCCCCCGCCCCTCCAAAAAAAAAAGGAAAAATTCCTTCTTTATCGCACTCCTGATTTACACGAATGCCCCTAAATTTCGTTATGACATTGCTTTTGTTCATATGTTAACCATCAGCTCTAATACTGGTCTTGGACCTATTTCATCTCAAAAGCTCGCTCAAAAGATGAGACTTTCCCTTACATTTATAAACAGACCACCAGTCCCTTCTACAACCGATGTGGGACAACCCCAACGATATCCCCTCACACATCGGGCCTTGGGTTTGAGCCGCAACAACCCATATCTCTCCCGTGTGCCTATTAGGTCCAGCCTTGTTGGTTGCTCCCAACAATTTCCAATTAAGAACTGCACGGCTTCCATTGCATTTTCATTATGCAAAAATAAGAAGCAACAAATCTGAGATCACCGAATATGGGGAAGTCAACGAGAGATGAAGATGAATCATCCTTCTTGTTTTCGTTAGAACATCTTATGGCTGCAAGCCTGTGAAATGGAACCTGAAAGGTCAACCACTGGTCAACTGAAACAACTATGATACATGATGAGAAAATGCCTTTCTTAATCCAGCAAATGAACAAACCCACTTCTGTTGGTGAAGAATTCAAGCCCTGAACTCCAATTTTTCTTGCCACGCTCTTCCAAAAATGAAAATAGAATATCACTGTCAATTTGGTACCATAGATTTCGCTTTCAGTCTGATCGATCTCCCGGAGCGAACAAACTATTGGGTCGATGGAGTCGATGTTTCGATGCGTAGAAGCAATCACAATCGACAATAAGAAGCATTTAAATAAAATTGTACAGAGTTGGTATCCGAATTTTACCTAATGAGCAATGATGAACATCCGTCCGTACGACATTAGTGGACGATTAATCCGATGTTACAAACAGGCACCAAGATGTCATAGCCTACTTCAGCCGTCGACATCGGGTTAATTTGACCAAGACTGATTTAAGTCATTGACAGGTTATGGATTTTGTGCCTGTTCTAATTCCCGAGTCGCATGTAGTAATTCAACTAGCATATAATTTGAATAGGAGGAAATTTCGGAACGAACATAGCACGAGAGAGATTATGGTGGCGTACGGTATACATGAAATGAAAGTCCTCTTGCTCCAAGTAAAGCAAATGATTTTTATGGCATTTTGGTCATGCCTCACTGAATATAGCTGCAAAAGAGTTAGCTTATATTCCTTTTCGTCTCTGAACCAAAGTTACAATAAGATGCTGAGAAAGTTGTCTCAATGCAGGAGCTGAGAAGGCTGCTAAAATATGCTTATTTTCACATGAGATGGGACTCGTCAACATGCACTGTGCTAGTCAGACATTAACATAATTTTGCATGAGCTTCATTTTCGGACTGCCCTTCTCTTAATACTCCCGGGATGGACAGGCTTTGTATGCCTGCTTGTCTGATGCACTATCGAGCAGAAGCTCTGGATCATTGCTTGCTTCCCTAGGGAAAAGAGGAAACCAATGGTGAAGATGTACAGCAGCATCAAATCAGAAAGATGATGCGTTGACCCGTTTTTGGAACAACGCATTAGTATCGGGCACTCGTACCAGAGCTTGTCAAGGTCCAAGTCAGAGTCGCCGACGCCGGATCGACCGATGAAACCAAAGAGTGCAAGACCCCGTCATGGCTGGGCATCTCGCCAGGCGCTCGCCCAGCTACGGCCTCACCATGGCCGGTGAGGCCAACCTCGCCCTCCCTCGCCTCTGGCCGGTCTTCAGCCATTGCCGAGATTCAGCGACTGGCCGGAGGAAGAAGAAGAAGGGAAGAAAAAAAAGAAAGAAAAGAAAAATAAACAAATCAAAAAATATTATTAAAAAAATTAGTAGGATGAACCGATTTGACATCAATGTAAAAAGTTTAGGACCGAATTAGCACAGATACAAATTTGAGCAACTGGATTCTTTTATTAACCAAGCGTCAATGACTCTATTTTTGTCATTTTCTTCTGTGTCTCCACGCACACCAGTGAGGTGTCCATCTCGTGATCCCCTGAATGAGGCCAGGGCAGACCGGGACGCAATGATTTTTTATTAGGGTTTCCACACATTCTCATGCAACTGAGATTGACGCCATGCATGCCTCTGCTGTAATAATGTACGTGCGATGTGCATGGATCGATGAACGGTCCATCTCACTTTTAGAAGCTCGATAGTGGGCATTATGCGTAATCTTATGATTTTGTCTCTCAAAAGCCGAACATCCCCGCATGAACCAGAGAACGCTTATCGAATTATTTTCGTCAAGCAGTTTTGCCCTAGAGGGGTTTCATTAGGAGGCCAAGAAGTAGATGCAAGTTTCCAAAACCCTAGTCTTCCGGGAGATATAAACATAAACAAATGTTGCCGCCTAGTTCATAGGTTTGGTACATCGGCATCGTCTACATGTGTTTCTTGAGATTTGTAGTCGGTGTGGCGACAGAGCTGTTGCTTTCTCGAACCCTTTCGAAATACGCCTCCCCGGTTTAGGTAATCGTATGCAATAAACAAGGACTCGGTCTTTTTAAATTTCTCTACTAACGTTAGGTCCAAGTCAAGAACGAGTCGAGAGTCGTATACATCAAATACGTGGAAAAATCGCGCACCAAAAGATGGAAATCTGCGCAATAAAGTTGCGATCTTCGGATGGAACCCAAGCATTATGAATCTGTCGACACAAGATGATAGAGCTTTGATTATTTTTTTTCGTTGGGACAGATACAGATAGAGCCATGGACTGAGACTAAACATGTGCAAGTGTGTTCCTTGGCCCTGTGTCCAGAGGGGCAGTCCACCATAACCACCACACTTAAGTCGATGTAGGTCCATGAACATTAATAATAAAAAATAATTAATAACATGGTCCTAAGCATATCTCCTTCACATAATGGTTCATAACTTGAAAAAAAGGGACGTATATCGAACCAACCGGTAACATAGAGACCTGATCAAAACTCTCGAGGGATTGTTGCGTTTTAGCGTTTGAGACATGTTATGATCCTAGACGAATCGCCGTATATATAAACATAAGCAGGCGAGATTTCGGTTACTTCTCTAGAAATTTAAGTTGGTAGATGAACGTGGATTGGTTCTTCGTTATGTGAATTAGGTAATCGGATGTATGATGCGGATGTATTCAATGTGGGGCGGCCAATGTGTCTGGGAAAAAGACACGAATCATTTTCCAACACGAGGGGCTTGTGTTGTAGGGGACAACTTCGCTCCTTCAATATGAACTACTTTCATCCAGAAATAATTGTTGATCTGCATAATGGAGAATAAGGCAATAAAATAAAGGGAAAGAAGATAGTAGCTGAAACCATATGATTACACTGTCTCAACCTACTTTTTGAAGAGGCATATGTTATTGTTGTCAAGTTATAAACTGGGGTTGAGTGGCTGATTGGAGGCTAGGGACTCTCTTTATAAGATATTGTCACTCAGAAAGAGTTACAGCCAAAAAGATTATTCTTATTTGCTATCTGTCTATAACCAAGAATAGACCACAACAGTATTTACGTACTGAAGAAGGCATTGCTTGGTGTTATCCCCGGAGGGAGATAGATTTTATAAGGAAAAAAATTGCATCAAAAGTCCTACATGTTTGGCCCAATATAAAATCAAGCTGTCAACATTTGAGAATGTATGATCGAATCAAAGACAATCAAGTTAGAGAGAGCAGCATTGGGATAGGAGGGGTGTTTTGAGGCCCACTCCGTATCGCCAGCGGGAGCTGTGAGCCCTCGCCCCGTACGAGGGCGCGAGCCCTTGCTCATATCTAGGCTAGGCGAGGGCTTACATGCCCTGACCTACCCGGGGCCACGGTCGCCAACCCTTATCAGTGACGTCGGTGAACAAACCGGTCTCATTCTCTCTCTCTCTCTCCTAGGTTAGTTCTTTTTTGGTCGATCTCTCCTAGGTTAGTTCATCTTTCATTTTTCCTTTTATTTTTTTTTTCAAACTCTTGGCCTTTTATTTTACTTTTTTAAAATTTAGTTTTTTTTTTCTTGGATTTTTTCAATTTCAGACTTTTCCTGTAGTGGTGCCACATCCATGCCACGTCAAGCCACATATATGTTACACAATTAAAAAAAAATGCCGTGCCGGATTCCGGTGTCACTTCACAAAATTTGGCCGTGACCTTGCTGGAAAGACTGAATTGCACCCATCAAGAAATGTTGAGGACTTGATCGCACAAATTCATACGTTTAGGACTGTCGGTACAGTTTTCCCAATCTTAAAACGTATACAAACTTTCATGTGAGATTCGTTCCTAATAAATGTTCACGTTCCTTGTGAAAATGACATTCTGCACGTAAGAAATCTCTAAATTTCTCTTTCAGACATAATGACAAGAAAAGGGTATCTTTCAAGGTTGAGCAGAATGCGTTGCTAATTAGCTGGTCGGACAAGGAGAAAGCGACCGAACTTAAATGTTGGGGAAAAGGTCATTCGGGGCAACACGTAGACGAAGTATCGGTCACTCGATATGAATGGGAGCAATTATGAACAGTAATGTCATGAGTCACGACCACCCCTGTCTTCCAATTAAGACAAAACGAGCCACACCATTGACTTTTACACTCGTAAAGGTGAATGAAAAGTCACCACTAATTAGTGCTAGATCGATGTTAATAATGGGTGCTAACCGCTAGCCCCCTCTAGGGTTTTAATTCTCTGTTTGGCAGGCTAGAATGAATGGCAAAGTAATATTGAAGTCGGCGCTGACATTCACCAATCAAACATTTTTTTTCAAGTGATAGGTTCGTAGGGATGAACGAAAAGTCGTGTCACATTGGACAAACCTAACCAAGAATGTGAATCAATGGAGTTTGGTTTGGTTTCAATATGGAAAAAGGTCTGGTTTGGTTTGCAATTGTGCCAAATGTATATTCCATGGAATTGGGCACCGCATCTGTTCGATTCTCGCACGTCATCAAGTGCGATCAGTTCTATAATTAGGTCATCCGCCATGGTTGAAGCGAGATATGGCGGTACTGAAGTATTTCATTGGCCCATCATTTACCTACTTAAGGTGGAGCTTTTCGTCATATGGAAAGAATGACTTGACAATACAATCATCCAATCATGTGAGTTAAGACGAGCCCGATCATAGCAATTGAGGATATTGTCCTCAACTCCCACCAAAAAATCTCACCACATTTGATTGCCTACACTTGCAAGAATATGCATTGATTGAGTAAATGAACATGTGAGGTGCGTCTTTTAAGTTGCCCATGAAGACAGTGAATTTTAAACGTGTCGCGTGTGCCCATCTAAATATGATAGACGACAAAAGTAAAGGACGGTTTAACCTATGCTTGATACAATAATTTCGACTATGGTGCGTGATTTTTTTTTCAACCTACCAAAACACTTTTCTTAGGCTTAATAGTCGTACATATGGAAAACATAAAAGCGTGAATTCCCTTCCTCTTTCAACCGCGAAAAGTTGGCATGTCGATGAGGAATTCACGACAAGAAAAGGTTGTGTGTATCCTACGAACTTCTTCAATTAGGAAGGTCGCCATCATGACCAACATGAGGTTTCCGCTACAGCAGACAATTACCAAACCCCGTGCCCTCTCCTCTACGACTTTTGCTTAATTTCGTTTTTATGCCTTGGGTAATTATATCACTAATTAGTTCATGACCTCTCATATTATTCACGAACCGACGTGCTTAGACCTTATAGTTCACGTCTTTGGGTAGTGCAAGACAACGCTAATCTTAGTGTCTGTAGTTAAGAAAAGGTGCAAGGACATCTGGCGTTTTATAATTCCATTTTTGTTTGGACGGTCAAGAATGGGCCACGTCATTTGTTGAGGGGGAGGGAAAAAAATTGGGCAAGAATTTTTTTGGGGTTTGAAAAATTTTGAATCCCAACCCTCTCTCAAATTAGGCCGTCCAAATGAAAATGGACGGCCTGATTTGAGTAATGCTACCCATGTTACAGAAACCCCAATATTATTTGATCCTCTTCCTGGTGGGTTGCCCACAATTCCTCTCCTTTTGCCTTCGATATTGGAGGAAACCCAAGATTATAATCTCTAATTTTATCCCGAGAAAGATCCTCGACAATAATAGCCTTTTGGCGTCCTGCGAAGAATTCTTTCGAGTACGTAAGGAAGAATACTACTATCTAGTCCAACTCTTTTAATCATATTTACCTAAGGCGTACATGTCTTTAAATAATTAAGCACGTCAAAAAAGGACATCAAACTGTTAGTCTGCCTCTAATATTTAAGTCGAGTTGATGACAACGGTCGGAAATTAACCGTGATCAATAAATTTCAAATCCATTTTTCGTATATCTATTTCTATATCTATGAAAGATTCTGTCTATGGTGTACTTCAACATTTTCGGAAATCTAATAAGATATAACTTGTGTTCTGAAGAAAATATAGACTTAGTCTTTGACCGAGCATTTTAGTGAATATGCCCAACCGATCGTGAAATCTTCCTCACAAAAACGACCGGGCCTAGCTGGGTGGGCTTTTGGCCCAAGAAGTGAAAAGCTTGCCCTAGATAATGACAGAGTCGACCCAAATGCTGCGATTGGGCTTTTGCTTTAGACGCTCTGAAATCGTTGATTCGGCCAAATTTAGAGATCTCTTATGATACACTTCTGCTCCTAAGACTAGGTACCTGAATTCATGGACTTCCCGTTACTTTTGAAATGAAAGAATCGCGCAGAGAGCAAATTATGGGTCGTGTAATTAATCAATTTTAGTCCAAACTAAACATGCCTTAGAATATTCGACCAAAAACAAACATGTCTTGGTATTAGACCTGTTAAAATGGGTTATATACTCATTTCGTATCCCATATATGATAGTTATATTCAATAGTTTGGTCATAAATAGGTTTAACCATAACATAAGTGTTAAATGAGTCATAAATTGATCGTAAATGAGTCATAAATGATTTTACAACTTACTTAAACTCGAAGCACCTCTTAAACTCTATCTTCATTTTCTTTCGCCCTCACTTGATCTCGCGCTCGCTCTCTCTGCACTCTAACCTCAGTTTGGGTATTATATGAGTTTTCCTAGATTGGGTTATCGAAATTTATTAGAAATATGCTTTGGGTCAGGAATGGGTTGGGTATGGTTTACGAGATTTGTCTTGCATGGAAATGGGTATATTTAGGTCGGATCATTTTCGATCTGACCCGATCCATCCGTTTAATTGACAGGTCTACTTAGTATATAGAATATAAAATCCCCTGCCCATTAATTAGTTATTGCATGTGTCGTGCATTATTATTTAGGATGGCGATTTATGTGTCGATCCTAGGAAAAGAATCACATTATTGCAGGCGTAGCATGTACATACCACGTTCACGAAGTGAACTCATAGAAAAGAATGAACGCAAACACTACAAGACAGGAGAAACGAAGACCTTTTACACGCGAAGAGCAAAACATGCAGGATGGCATTGCCTTCTTTCTCTGTGTTGGAGTTAGCCAAAACAAGCAAAAACATTTGCACAAGAAGAAGGTCAACCCCCCAGGGGTGAAAAGCAGAGATAGAGAGAAGCTTGAAAAACAGAGATTTGCCGCATAATCTTTCCCTTGCATGCACAAGCTGATTCACGTTTCAGAGAGACAGAGAAAGGGAGAGGGATGTTATTATGCATCTTTTTCCGACATATGAACGTGAAATATCTCCAAGGACTCAGAGTCTTTGACCAAGAAAATACATGTCCAAAAAGTGCCGCAGAGTAAAAAAGAACCATCATCAAAAGAGACGAATTTGCAGACTGGGCACATGTTCAGCCGCCAAGAGTTCACTTTGGCTCGTCCTCTCATGGGACAGAGACTCGGAGATTGATCTGGAGAACGGTATACATGTGTATCTTTCCTTACTACTTGAGTCTTTGACACGCGTATTGAGAATGTTATATCTGCTCGTGATTATTCATCTGCATATACATAAATCCAATGATAAAAGGGCTGAGGTTTGCCCAGAAAGGAATGGTCAAAACCCACCAAAACCCCATCTCTGGCATAAGTCTACTTACATGGTTTTAGCTTTTGCTCATGCGTGTGTTTGTGTTGGTAGGTTTTGTTTGGAAAAGCCTTATCAAAGCACGGATTGGAGTCAGTTTTGCATGAAATGATGTGGTTCAAAAGACACCAACCTGGAAAGCAAACACAAGGATGCATGTTGTATGCAAATATAGCGCTACTGTGTATGAGCATGCATGCATGTGCGTGAAGGTGAAGTTCATAAAGAAGAAAACGAAATAACAGCACGAGGAACGAGGCTGCTTCTTACTCGCAAATAGCAAACATGGAGGGTGGGGTATAGCCCTCTTCTCTGCGTTGGAGTCAAACCGGAACAATGCAAGCAGAAACTGGAGAAGTTAGAACGGATTCAGGTGAAAGTGGAAACCCTAATTTTCTCAAGGTCAACCCAGATGATAATTTGCTCTTCATTTGAAAATTAGTGCTGACCCTGTAGTCACGGCGTAATGGAACTTTAGTGCCATTTATGGAACGCGGGGATGATACTTACGTTAAAATAAAATAAAAAGACTTTTCGTGGGAAAATCATTAAAAAAGTCCTACCCTATTGCAACTGTGCCAATTCTTTTTTTTTTTTTGCCATTTGAATCCTAAGCCTTTTGTAATTGTGTCAATTTAGTCCACTTGCCCGGTCGGCGATGACATGGCGTCGCCGGCACTAACGTTGACAAATTTTAATATTACTTTTAATATTTTTCTGAATTTTTAATAATTTTTTGTCTTTTCTTTTCTTTTCTTTTTGTGGAGGCCATCGGCCGCTAGCAAGATCTGATACCATATTAAATTAAAAAGTTGAAAAGTATTAAATTATTATTAGAATGGCCTGCCAAATTGATTAAATTTGCACAATTACAAAAAGTTTAGGACTGAATTAGTACAATTGCAATAGATTTATGACTTTTTTTATAATTATCTCGTTTCTCATCGCTACCGAACCTAATTCTATTCCCTTACTTGAAACTATTTTTTTTCATAAATAGATTTTCAACGTGAACCTAACAAATCTTAAATAATATACCCATTCTGTGGTAATAATTGTGAGACAAATATCCACCAGATTAATAAGACACTTTCTAACCCTAGGGTTATATTTCATGCTTTGGTTGGTGCTGTGTACGAATGAAATCGTCCTTCCCTTATACCCAAATCCAGGGAATTTTGACTGGACTCTTGTAAGTTGAATCCCTCGGTACGTGCGGCCTCCTTCATTAAATGACTTGTCCAATCTGTCCACGACTTAACAAGACAAGCCACTCACATGTCAAAGGCCTAATTGATAACAATCTGTATTCTTTGGTTCCTATTCTTTTCTTCAGAAGAAAAAAAAAACAAAAATCTATTTAACAACGTCAATTATTTCTATTTCTAAGAACAAAAAATTTAAAACAGAAACAAGAAGAAAAAAAATTTAACTTCTTTGTAAAAACAAAAAAGTGAAAGGATGTCCTTTTAGAAAAATAAATTCAGCGTAACTTAATACTCGTCTTTACAACCACGAGTCCATTGTCCCCGCTGGTCGCCAATCGCCGCCATCGCTGGTCGCCGGTCTCCAGTTACCGATCATCGCCGCCGCAACTCACCAGTCCTCGCCGCCGCAACTGACATTTTTTATAATAAAATATAAAAATTAGAAATAAATTTTTTTAAGGTCATACCAAACGCATTTATATTCTTTTTCTATTCCGAGAATAGACATATTGTATAGTAGGGGTGAGCAAAAAAATCGGAATCCATCCAAACCGGACCGGACCATACCCAACCGGCTGATTTTGGATGTAATCGGTGGGTACCGGTTCGATTCATGGTTTCAAGTGGGAACCATCTAACCATCCAACCGGACCGAACCCATTGATATAATATAGATATATATATTTTAATTGAAGCTAAAATCCTCAAATTTTCAATCATTTGTTAAAGTGAATGATTCTGGTTTTGGGACTGCATTTTTAATGCGAGGATCTCTGTTCCAGGATATTGCCTTAGTTTAATTGACCTTCTATGATGAAAGCTCAGGTTGATATATGCAATTATTGGCAAACACATCTGTTTTTTTCTTGGCGTTATAGTGAGAACATGTTACCCTCTTTTATATGATCTTCGTTGGTGCCTTTTTTAATTGATGTTGGTGCTCGGTAGGACCGGTTCTATGGATCCAACCGGGAATAAGACCGGACCGGTGGTTCGATTCTCGATTGGATCCATAGAACGCGGGGGTGGTTCATGGTTCGCATTTTGCGAAACCGGTTCCTAGCGGGCAGTTCTAGATTTTAGGGTGAGAACCGCCCATCCTAGAACCGATCACCCCTATTGTGTAGTTACCAAACGCATTCTTTTGCTCAGAAACTGTCCTTGAAAATAGAATCAGACAAATCATTCTCGCTCATAAGCTATTTTCGGGAATAGATACGTTACTAGTGGATTTTGTTCTATCCACTGTTCGCGCCACGTGGACATGCCACACTATTGCTCGACTTCACGAAATTCTCACCTTGTTTTGTATTATTATTGATGATACCAAGCCAATTTCGACTGGATTGGTCAAATGAGACGTGGCAACATTAATTCGAGTTAATCGGAATAAGATATAAAAAAAAATTGAATGAAACGTGACAACATTTACCTCGCTATAACACATGCGACGGTCACTTGAAATTTCTCTTCCCCTCGCTATTCTTGTGGTTTCCTATCCTAAAAATGACCCAACCATTGCAATTGTAGCTATCCTCAGGCAATTTGCCAAAGTCATTTCCCAACTCGGAAACTGTTGTCGGGAATAGATATGTTGCCAAACAGTCCCTAAAATTATACATGTTTGCTGGATTTTGTTCTATCCACTGTCCACGCCACGTGGACATGCCACACTATTGCTTGACAAATTCTCACCTCGTCTTGAATTATTACAGATGATACCAAGCCAATTTCGACTGGATTGGTCAAATGAAACGTGACAACATTAATTTGAGTTAATTGGAATAAGATATAAAAAAAAATCGAATGAAACGTGACAACATTTACCTCGCTATAACTCATGCGACGGTCACTTGAAATTTCCCTCCCCCCCCTCCCCCGAATTTATTCTTTGTTGCGGTGGTCGACAGCAGCAACCGACCACCACGGTAGTCGGTACACACGTTAAATGGGGTTATTATTTACAGGGCAACCCGATTAAAAAAAGCAATGTGATTATCAAAAGAAATAAATTTAAGTGAATAATATTTAAAAAATAAAAGATTCCCGATTGATTCATCTATAACTTTTAAAATAACGAATATAGTTCTTCATGTTAGAGCAACTTGATTTGGGCAGAAAGAACGGTGAACCATTTAAATACATCATGATTTCCTTATTACTCTTGAAATCAACATCTGTATTTCGATATTTAGTATCCTCTAAAATCATTCGTTTAGTTATGTTATTTTCCTTTCTCCATATTTTAGAAACCTCACTCAGTGGGATTTTCACCAATCTAGGCTTTTTAATCCTTATTTTTTTGGAGGAAATCGGTTAAATAAGTTACGGGATTTCCTTTAAAAAAAAAACATTGAGGTGGAAACGTCACCGTTTCATTTTTTGAAATATCGTGACATTGGTTGCCTCCACATATTACTAGCATCCAACAGACTGAGATTGATGAACATTCTATTTGAAATCGATTTTCATTTACTCTCAATTCAATCCGATTCGGAAACATCTTGTCGATCTCAAACTTTCAAAATGGAAAATGAGTAAAAAAATCGCGCTTTATTTTACCTTTTCCGAAACAAACCGTGAAGATAGGCAGAGACTCTCTCATGTCTGTCTGATATGTCTACACGCGGCTGTCTCTTCAGAATCGTGAAGCCGCCGATGGAAGCCGAGGTTTGTCATCTTCCGATGACTGAGCATTAAATGGAATGGGAAGTGACTACAAACTCTCCATATTCCCACTTTCCATCATTGCTCAGATCTCTTATCCCTTTTACGTGAAACCTAACACCCTGCAAAAAACAAAGACTTTTCACTTCACCTCTCTCTCTCTCTCTCTCTCTCTCTAATGCCCATCGCCATCATCATCATCATCGACCCCTCGAGCTCTGCTGCATCACCAACTCGGAACTTCTGTCCCGACTCTGTTTCTCTTTCGGCTTTTTCCCCCGTTGGGAAAAAGGAGGAGGAGGAAAAGTTGATATAAGCTCCATAAACCCTAGCCCCCTCCCAGCGCTGTGGGAAAGAAAGAGCTGTTCAGAAAAAGAAGCGAGGAGAGAAGATTGTGACCTGTTCGCAGCATGTGCCAGAAACCCAGCGAGGCTTCTTCTCTTGTCTCCAGAACATCGGAAGGAGATGGTAGACCCCGTTTGAATCCGCTCGCCGAGCCTTACACGCCACCTCACTTCGCTCCCCTGAAGCTCCAGCAACATCACCACCTGTTTCCACCCCCGCGCCTGGTGTTCTCAAGCTGGGGGCATCCTTCGCCTTTTCACTATTATCTGAACCCTCAACGCTGCAAGACGTTCCGCACTCGACCCATCAGATACGGTGAGCATCATGCGACCCCGAGGAAGCCCCGCCCAGTCTCCAGTGGTGATCTTGGGAAGAATCTCGGGAAAATGGAGGTTCCAAGAACACCCTTTTGCAAGGAGAGGATGAGAGGCGGTGTTCGGAGCTTCGTGCCTCCTCGGTCGATGAGAGAGAGACAGAGGCACAGGAATCTGATCAGGGCCTCCTGCGGAGAGCTAAAATGGGTACAGAAGCAACACGGCAGCAACGACGAGAACAAACATGGTCACGATGGAGCTGTGCTTGGTAAGGCTTGGGTTGTTGCGGAGAATGCGAAGAGCGACGATGTTGTTCGCGATGATCCGGAGGCTGTACTCAACGGAAGCACGACGGTCATGATTCGGAACATCCCTAATCAGTTCAAGTGCGTTCGCTTGTGCTCTTGCTCTCTGAACAAGTTATTAATGCCTTTTTCGTCTGATTTTTTTCTCACTTGTGAAATTTCTTTTCTTTTTTTTGTAACATAGAAGTGGGAAATGGAAGGTCGTTACTGTCGGTTTAACTTCCGAAGTTCCACACCCGAACGAACGCTCTGCGATTTATTTGAGCATTTATTGCTCTCTACATGGGGCAGACATGTATATTTCCTCGTGTGAAACCATAAACCGTCATTCTCCATCATTTGTTACTGATTTTTGCTTGTTTTGATCATGCTTTTGCCATCTGTTTTATGTCTGATTTAGGAGGAAAGATTTGTTGTACATTCTGGACAAGCACTGCGAGGAAGCAAATGCCATGGCGGATTCGGCGGAGGACCAGTCCGAGTACGACTTCGTCTACCTCCCGGTAGACTTCAAGTAAGGAGCTCGATCTTGGCCATTGATTTTGCTGTTTGTTTTTCAGCACTTCACAATACGGATTGTTGGTTATCTTTTGCTTTTGCTTGTGTTCGCTGTTCGGTTCATCATTTGGTGATGCTCCTTTAATAGATTCTGAACTTGATGATGATCAGAACCAAGGCCAACAAGGGTTATGCCTTCGTGAACTTCACGAACCCGACCGGGGCGTTGGGGATGTACCGGGCTTACCACAGCTTCAGGTGGGAGTGTCTCCCAATCAAGAACTTGAACTTCCGGAGCAGGAAAGTGTGCGAAATCAGCCCCGCAAAGATTCAGGTGAAGCTTTCATGGACCCAATCTGCTTTCGTTTTTTGTGTTGCTCTTGTCCTGGGTTTGAACGGATTTTCGGACGCCGATTCTTTTTGCATCTATGGCTGAACGGTTAAAGCGCCCAACCTATACTAACCTACTAATAAAGAGGGAAATTCGTAGGTTCGTCCCGAAAATTAAAAGAGAGCTTAATTATCCCCAGAGAAGTCGATATGGCTTCCAGCATTCGAAGAGCCTGTTTAACTAGATTTTGTTTTTGTTGATTTTAGTCTTTAACCATTGAACCGAATATGGTTGTGTTATGATCTATATGTGAAAATGATGCATTTATTTATATAGGGCAAGGTAGCGTTGGAGTGGAGCTTCAAGAACAGGGCCTTCCCATGTAGGGAGTATCAGCCGGTGGTTGCCACCGAAACGCCACGCAATGGCTGCCAGAAGAGCGGTCTGCTCATCGTGGTCGGGAAATGTCAGGGTGCAGCGTCAGCGCGAGAAGCCGGAGGCAAAGCTTCCACGGTGTCGGTGAGCCAAGGTGATAGATAGGTGTTGGATTTAGGTGGCGGCATTTTGGGTTTACCACAAAACTGAGTCGCCCGTTCTCCTTCCCGTGTTTTCATTCTCTCCCCGGAGGATCAGAGATAAGTCCAGGGTGAATTGGAAACACACGGACTTGGGAACTTTCATTTGTATTTTGCTTTCTTGTCTCTGTTTTTTTTTTAAAGGAAGAAACGATGTATCGTTGGTTCTACTCGGGTTCATGAGAGAGGTGTTTGTAACATACCTATATTTGGGGCGTGCCGGTATAACTGGTTCTCCTTAAGTGACAGGCTTTACATTGCCTGTTCTTAATCAGGCATCATCACTGTTATACTTCTGTTTGTTTTGCTTTGCTTGATGCTCTCTTTTGTGTCCCGAACGAGTAAAACCTCTCGCTTTGGCCCGGTCTCTATCTCCACTGTTGATTGCCGGTGCTCAGGATGTCGAGTCTGCATGATCGCCAGCGTAGATTAATGGATTCATGTAGACCTGGGTCTAGTAAGAATGCCCCATTGTGATAGTTGTGCCGCTCAGGTGTTGAAGAGCCGAGGCTCGAGTCGTGTTGCCGAAGCTTTGCGCTTTCTGTCAATAGAGATCGATGCCGTGGATTCGTCTTCATTCGGATTAACCATGTTTCAATCGACTTTTTGTCGATTATCAGCGATGCCTCGTACGAGACTCGCATGCTTCGACTTAGGGGTCGTACGCTAGTTTTAGCGACCACATGACGGATTGGCAAAGGAAATCTCTGCCGATCTTCTCCGTGGTAAGGCTGCGAAGACCAATGGGACTTAGCTTAAAGTAGCACAAGATATCCTCCAGGAGCCAAATGAGTTGTCATGAAGAAAGTAATGGGGTACTAAAGTGAATCCCGATGTAGACATGACCAAAAGTCGAGAGAAAGAGAGGCGATCCGGACAGCGTAAATGCTCGAGCAATTGCTGAACAAATGGCCACGTCAATACAATACCAACAATCGACTCCACAAAGATGGCTTGAGATTTTACGAGGTCAACGAGGTTGCCGACGGACACAAAGAAAGATTGACAGGGACAAAGAAGCAGCTACATGAAATGAACAAGTGAAACCGAGACTGCAGAAATGACGGTAAGAAATCACCTAAAAAGAACATTCGAAGTGCAGCTAATGCAGTATGTATGCAGAACATGCCCGCTAAACCAAGGTATCATCCGACTCACCTTAACGACGCCGCTTCCCCAAACTCATGTTTGCAGCAAACACAGAAACTACATTTGTCGGAACCAGATATCAGCGTCTCCCGATTATGCAGTCTGTGATTTCGAAAATTGAGCACGATGATGCAACGCCTCCAGTTTTTTCAACCACAACTCGTTATACTGAAGAATCGTGTTTCCGACATCCGCAAAAACAAGTTAATGATTATGCAGAAAAGGACTAGCTCATCAAAGTATAGAAACCGGCAAAGCTCAGTCACTGCAGAAGTAAATTTCATTAGCTTAAATACCTTCTCCTGCACAACAATGAATGGAGTTCAAAGTCGAGGTCTCGTTTCAGCGATCATCACAGATAAACGAACCGGTTACATTTGTCTAACGAGGCGCTTTCTTCTTCCCTGCAATAGCGACACGCTTGCCCTTCAGTGTTCGGCAATTGTTCTTGGTGCGCTGTCCTCTGCAAGGCAGTCCCTGGATGTGCCTCGTGCCTCTGTAGCACTGGATTTCCTTCAATCTCCTTATGTTGAGTGCATTGAACCGCCTCTGCATCACCAAAACACGAAATAGGACGCTAAGAATTGATAACAGTGGGAGACCTGAGAGAATAGTGCAAAAGGAGGGCAGACTACCAAATCGCCTTCGATCATGTACTTGGAAACTTCATCACGGAGCGTGATGAGCTCTTCCTCCGATAAATCTTTGGTGATTTTGTTCTCCATGCTGAGGTCACAAAGTACTTGGCGAGCTCGGGTTCGGCCTACACCGTGGATGTATTGGAGAGAGTACTCGATACGCTTGTTATTCGGAATTTCGACACCTCCAACACGAGCACATCGGATGCTTAGGCCTTGGAGCTACAGATGAAACATGAAACAAGCCTGAATGACACCTTCTCCACAACAGGTTGATAACATCTGTTTCACCAACCAGAAATGGGAGAGAGCGAAAGAACAACACCACGTGGCGAATCGTCTACTCAAGCTTATCGAAACGAAACAAAAACCTGTAAACCCATCCAGTTCATTGAATCGAAGCACAATGCAGACGAAATTCTAGGTAATGATAGCACGCTAAGCTTGCATTCCACCCAATTATACGATCCTAACTCGCTTAAGTTGGGAGAAATCAGCATTGACAAAAGAAAGAAATATGAATTAAACCAAGTCTCCGTTTGTCTTGCGAAAAATAAATAATTTCCTAAAATTAATCACTTGTATCGCTTTTCATTATCGGCAATAATATACTTCAAAATAATTTTAAAGATAATAAAAATACTTTTCATAAGCGATAATTTTTTAGGAAAATATTTTCAAATATTTATTTTCCGCTCACCCTAAGTCAGTATGTCCTTAATGCATCAGCCCTTCCGCTGTTCTACAAATTATTTGGGGACCCATAAAGCATATCGACCTTCAAACGAGCTTCGTAAAATCCTCTCGTTAGCTTAATTCAAAGATAAACTTTAGGAAATGAATCCAATATAAGGCTGGAATGTTCAAATTTCAGTCGATTCTTCAGGAATTTAACGAATATCAAACCGAGCGCGAAGAATTCCGAAGCTAAAGCTCGCAAGAGAACACCCCCCACCCACCCACCAAAGAGAAGAAGGCAGAAGAGACAAGGAGAAAGGGGAAATTACCTTGGGAGGAGTAGCGACGGGGAAAGAGAGAGTGGAGAAGGGAGAGAAGGAGCTTCCTCCACGGTTGCAGATGAGAGAGAGCGACGGTGCGACGGGCGTCGCCATCGCCAGTGTCGGTGCCATCTTCTTCTTCTTCTTCGGCGTTGTCGCAGTGAGCTTTCCGAGTTTGAGATAAGAGGCCTCTATTAGCGTTTATCTCTTTCCATTTTAAAGGAAAAGGCAAAAAAGATGGCACTGAACAGGCCCAGTGACGTCGAGGAGAGAACAAGGCCTTATCGGCCCATGAAGTTACTGGATCTGGATCCGGGCAAGATTGCTGATTATGGGGTTTCTCGAAAATATGGGTTCGGGTCAGCTTTGAGCCCAAAAAGGTTTCTAGTTTTCTTTTCTTTAATTTTGTATAGTTGAGCGTCATTAGTCAAATTGCTCTCTTACATTTTTGGGACTTGAGAATGATCTCAACCTAATGGGTCTAACGAAGGCCGTGTTTGGTACAAAAATTGATTCTTGCATTTTTTACACCAATCCATAGGATTAAGCATCGACAAAAATGTTTCGCCGATATTTTGTTTGACAGGAGGGTTTAAATAAGTGTCGGTAAGCAACTAAGGACTTATTTGGTGACGTTTTCGTTCCCCGGAACAAGGAAGAATTAAAAACATGTTTGGTAACGCAAATAATTCTGATTCTGATTCTGATTCTGCTCCCGGAAACACTTTTGGACAAAAAATAAGAACAAAAAAAAACATTGGTTATCCAAAAAAAGAACTCTTTACCGGAGTGCCATGCTGCATCAATAACTATCCGCATGGTATCCAAGGGTAAAACCGAGCCACCTATATGGCAAAGATGGAATTTGCAATAAAAAATAATCAGAGCCACCTCTTTTATCCTTGACATATGCATAGCCTCAAGAGAAGCATGGGAAGAAAACAATTTTAGCTGTATTATCCTTCCAAGGAACAAATCTGAAGCATTTTTACTTTGGCAAAAAAGATGTCATGAAGTAAGCATTTTTACTTTGGCAAAAAAGATGTCATGATGTAAGAGGATCGCAACTGTGGGGTCTTAAGAAAATCATCAAATGTGATTGTAATTATTTGATTTAAATGACAAATTGAGAAGAGAGATTATTTCTCAGAACAGAAATTTTGTACAGTTACCAAACGCGTTTCTATTCCGAGAACAGAAATTTTATGTAGTTACCAAACGCGTTTTGATTCTCTAAAACTCATCCAGAGAACAGAATCCAAAAAATAAATTCTAATCAGAATCACTTTTTTGGAACATAAACGTTACTAAACAGGCCCTAATTGTTTCAAATAATCCAGCTGAATCTAGACCTATTTGTTTTCGCTACGCTAGCTGTATGCAAGTACATGGGTGAGTGTACATAACGAAATAGGACTGGTTTAGGGTTTAGAAACAAGAAGAACATGCAAAAGAAGTTACTTCATCTTAATTTTCGTTCAAAAAAAAAAAACAAAAGGTTTGAAGGAAGAGCCAACAGACAGAAAGATAGACGAGAATTTACAATCTATTCAATCCCCCTCATCTGTACAGAACAACCGGGGTTTGGCTAATCTCTTGGGCCCACTGGAAAAACATCCGATTATACACAGAAAAGCAATCAGCCACTTGCCACGGATCCGCCCTACGACTATTAACCCCTTCACCTTTCTTTTGGCCAACTAGTGATTACCGCTCTGCCTAGTCCACCTAAGCACCATTTTTTGAAGAAAAGCCTCCAGCTTTCCCGAGTTTAGAGCCATCTTCAACCACATCCGGTATGAACTAGCTGGTCAGTTAGAGTTACCTTCTTCAAGGCACGCCATCAAGTCCTTGAGCTGCCGGCAATATCGAAAGTTGAATGAGTCATAGTTTTGAATAGCCAATCGTTAAATAACGGAAGCATCGAGATTCTACCTCTTCTTCCAATTGCTGAATCTTATCATCTTTTGATCTCAAAGCATTTCTTTCCCTGTGCAAACAAAAGCCAACACAAACTAGAATACATACATACTTCTTTTTCGGGTCAAAGAATACATACATACTTGAAGTATGCCATTTTATGCCAATTAATCAGGAACAAGAGTCAAGGGAATTTCCATGCTTCTCAGAAAGGAATATGCATGCAGCTAAACTTTCTCACTTCTACATCAACCGGAAAATTGACTTCTTTTAAAAACAGCATCCTTAATACCATCCGAGCACTTAGTTGAAGGATTTTAATTGCAATTGCAATGCGTACATCAAAGCTCGAGGCAAGAATGCAAAAGGAGAGAATTCTTCAGGTAGAAGATTGAAGTTATTTGTTTCGATGCTGAACTCTCTTTCGGTTAAACAAAATTCAGAGGCCATGTCTATTACCCATAGCCAAGGCATTCTAACGATTGTTTAACAAGGCATCGAGTCTTCATAAACAAACCTTGAGAAAGCTACAGTAAATGAAAAGGCAATGAATACGGTTGTGGTAAAAAAGATCTGCACAATCCTGACTAAGTAGGTATCATAGAATTGACCCTTGAAACCTGAGTGAATGCTTTAGCTTCCATCTAACTAACATGCTTGCTATTGTGTTTGATGCTAAACTACTCATACAACATACCTCTCTTCAGCCTCTAGAAGCTTTGCTTCCCATATCTCCTGATTTGCCATAAGATTCTCGTTGAGCTACATCAAAAATCAGATCCAATTTCAGTGGAAATAATGAAATAGATACATAACAAGATATCTATCAACATCTCCTTAAATCTGAACTTACTTCGTCAAGAAATTTCTTCTCTTTGACACACTCTTCCAGCTTCGCCTGTTTTTTCTGCACTTTACTATTAGTGGCCAAAGCCATCTCAACAGCTTCGGAAATTTCCCTTTCAGTCTCTTCTTCAAGTTCTTGAAGCAAAGTCTCGTAATACTACAACCAAAAACGAAGAATGACTTAAGAACCACTTTCGAATATTTCTTTCGAAGTAATTGAATCAATATACTCAGAACCCACTCGATAAATCCGTCGGAATAAAAAGTTCTAAAACGGACACTCACTAATTTCTGGTTCTCAAGTTGAGTGGCAAGCAAATCGTCATACTCCTTAACAATCTGTGTACAAAGTTGAAACAAAATGCATTCAATTGCCTGAGAAACAAGTGAAACATCAAAAGAAAACATTGAAGTAAGTCTAGAAATCATTACAACTTCCACTTTGCTATTAAGAAGAGCTTCATTGAGTCCAGAGTCACATTTGCAGCTTCCACAACCATCTCTAGTGTGCATACAGTGGGAATTCAACTCAACTAATTTCCCATCAGTTTTGGATTGGATAAGCCGATGCACATAGTTGTCACCGGCATAATCCCAAACACGTTGAGTTTCCAACTCAAGAGAATAACAGTGTTGTGTTTCTTTCCAGTGTACTATGGCATGTCCTCCCTTATACCTGATCAATGGTCGTGTTAGGCCTTCATGCTTTATGGAGAAAAAATATGGAATTGACTGAATGTAAAAGGACCAAAATAATATTAAACTGAACAGTTCATTACCTTCCACATCCAACAAAACCACATATAACACACATCCAAAGATTCTCTGATGTTTGACACACAAAACATATTGACTTCTCTGGTTGTTGCTGGCAATAGCGGCAGACCTAAAACAGATTAAATCCATTAACTGTTTTCTTCTCAAGAAGACCCCAAATATGCTTCAAAACTAGTACCTTCAATCTATTGTAATAACCTCCCCAATAACTCTGAACAAAATCACCAAGCTAACAGTTTAAGAGAAAACAACTAAATAACTTACTGGGCAAGAAGAATCACTCCATTTCGAAATACAAGAAATATGAAAAGAATGGTTGCAGATGGTCGTCAGAATGCCACTCGTGTCCTGGTCTAACCTCTCTGCAAAATTACCCACAAAAAAGCATGTTGGTTTTAAAGATGACCAAACAACTTGATCTGAATGAGAAACATTCCCTAGTGACTTCACAAGAAAAGTTGTGGTCCAAGCTGAGCACTGTCAAAGACAAGAAAGACTGAAAGGAGGTAAAAATAATAACACAACCACAAAATTCTCAAGTCAGATCGTACGTTAGCTGAGCAGGGTTTGCTAAGTGAAGCATCTCCAAAAGATAGGAGTCAGGACTTCACAAGATAGGGTCCCAAGACAGTAAAAAAAGAGACGATGAAGTAAAAAATATAGGCGAAGCTATACTACTTATGTCACATTCAGTGAAGAGCCTCAAAGAGAAAAGTGTAGCTAGTCGAAATAATAAAAATCAAGCCATGTGACACAGCTTAGAGTCTGCTGCATCGGGAATACTTCTGGGCACAAGCACCAAATCTACTTTGAAAACCTATAATTCTTACTCTGAAGCCTAGAACCTAAAGCCAATCACTCATATCATTAATGCATGGAAAGTTCATGCAAGCAAAAGACATCAGTCGAGAGAAATGACAAACATACCTAGACAGACTGGACATGACGGCTGCTCACTTGTGGCCACTGGAGAAGTCTGTGGATGCTCAACTGAACCTTTATAACCAGTGTACTGTATATCTACGGTGAAATGAATACGGCAAACCTCTACCTACACAAAGCATGTTGCATAAAAGTCTTAGGGAAATGTTAAATGGAATAATTTAACATAAAGAGGGAAAAAAGAGAGTACTTAACGAGAACATCATACTTCGAGAGAATTAAAACGCCTCCTGTTAAAGTACCGGTAGAAGTTATCTGTTGTATCCTGCCCACCCATACGTATCAAGATACTATATTGGTCTTCCATCCCGTCAGTCCTAAGCACCAACAAGACATTAGAACAATATATTCGATTAACAAGCACAAGCAAAGTCAATCAATTGAAAATGGAGCAAAAGAGTCCAAGATTGAACCTGACAATTCGCATCTCCAGTATATGATGAATAAAAGAAGCACAGAACTGGCAAAAGTCGGCATATGTCATGTGGTCAGGCACCCCGAACACACAAACAAGAGGCTTTCGTCCAACCTAGACAAGAAGCACAACAATGTTATACCAACACATCTCGCCAACAGGTCTGACACTACTCATTTGTTCAATTGACTCGCAGAGAAAAACAGAGCGAAAAAAGTGCACTAAACAAAAGTAATGCCCACAAAAGCCGGCATTGCACTAAATGCGCTAACAACACCAATCCACCACACCTCAAGTAGAAACTCAAATTCCTATGCAATCATCGAGGGCAAGCTCAATCCTGCAGTTCCTATATCAGCACAACTTCCCCAACAGAATCATGGAACTAAGCAAACGAAGACACATTCACAATCATTCCATGCAACAAATCTTAGAATATTTCAAATGATCTGAGCTCGTAGAGAATGTCAGGATTACCGGGAGATCGGGAGAGGCGGAGGAGACGGCATCGTCGGGGAAGAGGTGCATGACGCCGCGAGTCTCTTCGATCCTAGGGTTCCCGGAGGAGAAACAAAAGGCCTGCGTCATGCCGCCGCCGAGGGAGGAGGACGTTGAGGCAGGATCGGCGGTGGGGACCGGGACGGAAGGCGGAAGGAAGCTTTCCTCTTGTGACGTACCGGCGGCAGCTGAGGTCATCGATGATGACATGGTCGGTTACTTGTGTGGGAAGACAAGTTTGGCATTTATATCTTCTTCTTATTTTGACCTAATAAAGCTGCACACGAAACTTCAAAAAAGAAAATTGTACCGTTAAAGATTATAAAGATAAATATGAAATAATTTCATGGCAAATAGAAAATCGTTCTACACATATATCGTTCTACACAAATGCTTAGCGATTGCGTTGTATGTTTCTCGCTCTCGCGAAGTATTTGGCGAGCTCGGGTTCGGCCTATGCCGTGGATGTATTGGAGAGAGTACTCGACACGCTTATTATTCAGGATTTCCACACCTCCAACACGAGCGCATCGGATGCTTAGGCCTTGGAGCTACAGATGAAACACACGAAACCAGCCTGAATGACACCTTTCCACAAGAGGGTGATAGCATCTGTTTCGCTATCCAGAAATGCGAGAGAGCAAAAGAACAAGAACACAAGGCCAATCTTCCGCTCAAGCATATCGAAACAAAACAAAAACCTGTAAACCCATCCAGTTCATACAATCGAAGCGCAATGTACACGAAATTTTAAGTAAGGTTAGCGCGCCAAGCTCACATTGCAACCAAATATACGATCCTAATCTCGCTTAAGCTGTGAGAAACCAGCTCTGACGAAAGAAAGGAATTTGAACTATAATAAGTCGGTATGCCGCTAATGCATCAGCTCTTCCCTGTTTTAGAAATTATTCAGAGAGCTTCGTCAAATCCTCCCGTTAGCTTAATTCATAGATGACCATTAGAAAAGGAATCCAACAGAAGGCTGGATTGTTCAAATTCCAGTCGATTCTTCAGGAATTTAACGAATATCAAACCGAGCGCGAAGGATTCCGAAGCTAAAGCCCGCAAGAAAACACGACGAGAACACACACCCAACCCACTAAAGAAAAGAAGGCACAAGAGAAAAGGAGAAAAGGGAAATTACCTTGGGAGTGGTAGCGACGGGGAGAGAGAGAGTGGAGAAGGGAGAGGCGGAGCTTCCTCCACGGTTGCAGAGGAGAGAGAGCGACGGTGCGACGGGCGTCGGCGTCGCCAGTGTCTGTGCCATCTTCTTCTTCTTCTTCGGCGTCGTCGCGGTGAGCTTTCTGAGCTTGAGATAAGAGGCCTCTGCTAGCTTCTATGTGTTTCGATTTTAAAAAACAAAAAAGAAAGGGAAAAAAAAAGAAAGGAAAAGAGAAGGCACTGACTACAGGCCCAGCGACGTCAAGAAGAGAACAAGGCCTTATCGGCCCATTAAGTTATCGGATCTGGATCCGGCCTAGATGGCGGATTATGGTGTTTCTCGAAAATATGGGTTCGGGTCAGCTTTGAGCCCAAAAAGGTTTCTAGTTTTTTTTTTTCAAAAAAAAAGAATTTATGGTTGAGTTCTCACTAGTCACGTTGCTCTCTGGCATTTTTGGGACTTGAGAACGGTCTCAGCCCCATGGTTCTAACACAACACGTGTGCCAAATCTAATACAGGCCGTGTTTGGTAGCCCGAATATGACTTAGGATATGATACAAGTATATCCTACACAAATTGATTCTCGAATTTTTTACACTGACTCCACGGGATTAAGCATCGGCAAAAATGTTTCGATGATACTTTGTTTGACAAGCAGGTTTTAATAAGTGCCGGTAAGCAACTAACTGTTTCTAATAATCCAGCTAGGTCTAACCTATTTGCTTTCGATACACTAGTTATACGCAAGTACATGGGCGAGTGCTCTGCTCATTATGTATGCTCCTCTCCGTTTCTATTTTTCGCCATAACGAGTCCTTTGGCGGTAGAAGCTCTTGTTCCGACGGTGAAGGCAGGACACGGCGATTTTGTCGTGCATAGCATCAAGGTGCCCTAGAAACGCCCATCCAAAGTACCACCACTATTTGGGCGGCTCTCAAGGCTTGCATGGTTTTTCCACAAGGCGTGCTACTTGAAAATCTGCCCGAGTACATGGTGCTTTATTGCTTTTTATCTTCATGTGTGCTTAGTCAAACTCGCGTGCCTTCTAGTTTTAGGGACGATGCAGGGTGGAAATTCGGAAGGCCCTTTGCTTTTTTCTACTTTGACTTGTAAAAGAACGTGATCTAGCTGGACCAGAAACTTCATCATCACGATTAAGATGAGTGAAGCAGCATGCAATGAATCAATTGGTGGACACATGATAACATTAAGAATTAAAGATATTTTTATTTTGCGAAAAATAAATGATTTAAAGGAATTTTCTTTAACATGATATTTTGTTTTGCTTGGTATGATTAGTTAACAGAGGTAAAAGTGTCAGAAAAAAATCCTAAGCCTATCGCATTTATGCCAATTTAGTTTTAAACATTTTAATTATGCCAATTTAGTCTTAAACATTTTGAATTTAGAGCCAATTCAGTCATTCTAACTAATTTTGGCCGGATATTGCTGACGTTGATGTCGGACAGCCTACGTTACACGGCCTATGTCGACGTAGACATTTTTAATAATATTTTATTATTTTTTTCTTATTTGTTGATTATTTTATTTCTTTTTTTCCTATCTTATTTTCTCTCTTTGTTTTTCCTCTTTCCTCCGGTGGCTGGCGAGGGCGACCTTGCCGGGCCTTGCCCTGGCCTAGGCAGTGGTGAGGCCGACCCTCGCCCGGGCAAGAGAGAGAGAGAAAAAATCGAAATGTATTAAATTATTATTAAATGTCCACGTCAGCGCTAGTCGTGACCGGCGTCCACGTTAGCAATATCCAACCAAAATTAGTCGGAATGACTGATTTGGCTTTAGGTCAAAAGGTTTAGAACTAAATTGACACAATTAAAAGGTTTATGATAAAATTAGCATCAATGCAATAGGTTTAGGACTTTTCTGACACTCTACCCAGAATGTTTCAATCGTGAAAAACAATTTACGCCTACAAATTTTCTTAGTTTGTTCATTTTCGCAAGCGAGAAATCAATTATTTCAAGAAAAATGTTTGTCAAGCCGTTGGTTTTCTGCAAAACGAGCGCAACTGACCGAGAGAAAGTGAAGGGAAAGAAAAGAAAAGCCTAATCAAGTGGGTGGGTCATCTGATGAGAACTAGACGTACTTGTGGATGCAATGCATCTCGGTCTCACGAACATCTCAAATCCATTCTCAATTGACTTTACGGTTCTTGACATGGAAGTCCTCAAAACCAACCGGGCTTTATTTCCGCTATCTGAGGCACTTGATACAAGAAAACATCGACAAACGGCGGTCGCATCAACGAGCTCATCTTTAGCGATTTGAGCAAACGGCCGATGATATGCTGCATTTTCGAATTTACATAGTTCCATAAAATTAAGTCAAAATATAAAAAACTCGCATTGATTTTAAGGATATGAAAATAGAATCGAGCATTGACAATGTGCAGGGCTTTTTTCCTTCCCTCTATTCTTTTTTTGTTTGTTTGTGCTATTCCATTAATTTGGAACTTGGGCCGTAATTCTAAACAAGGGGTGTGTTTGTTTCACGGAAAATCAAAGATTTGGAAAATATTTTTCAAAACATAAATGCTTGTATCTTTTAGAAAAATTAGTCAACAGAAAATATTTTCATTATCGATAACACTTTATGCCTAACTATTTTCACGGTAATGAAAATATTTTGCATTCATTCATTTTTATGAGTGATATAAGCGTTTATTTTTTGAAAAGTATTTTTTAAAACTTTGATTTTCCGTGAAACAAACACACCCATAGACCGGTTTAGTAGATGCGTGATTTATCTCCATCGTAAATACAATTTCCCATTGCTTCTGATGCAATCAATATTTCGCCTTCCTTTTTTGTTATATTATGTCTCGAGTTTGAGCTCGCATGCACTTTCTTTGTTTGGGATTTCTATGGCCAGAGGACTTTTGTGCGATTGTTTTATTGTGACAGATATTTATCCAAGTTTGATCCAGAAGGCTATCTTTGGCCGTTCAAAGAAGCTCAAATATATTGAATATATATTGTAAGGTCAGGAAAAGATTCTGCTAGACGATGAAACGAAAGTACAACAGAAGGCTAAAAGGGTCATTATAAGAGAGATATAAAGAGCAAGGGTTCTTGCTTTTGTATCTACACTTGAGAGGACGCCGCACACTGAATTGGAGCCGTCGCACGAACAGAACCCAAAAAAATAAAAAAAAGAACGTAAAGGACGTTCTTGGTTCAGTTGTTCGTAGGGCAAATAAAAGGGATATTGTATTTTCTCTCTGTAAGTTTTTCTAAATGAGATTTTTATGAAAGATCGTGAGATATCACTTTTGGATTTACTTTGACCTTAATTTAGGTGTGAAAAATACTCGAGCATATGAGTGATTGTAACTCCTATTTTTCGATTATAGTGGATTATATTGCTGGCTCTCGCCGTGAACGTAGGTACCGACATTCAGACCAAACCACGTAAATATCTGGTGTCCTTTATTATTTCTCGTTTATTCTCTGGTGATTTCGTATTGACTTATTTGCAAGATCCGTCAGAATTTCCGCGTTATATCTCTACACCATTCATCTTTCAAAGATAATTTTTTTGTTTTTGTTTTTGTTTTGTTTTTGCTTACGGTGCGTAAAATACTACATTGACTTCATGAACCAAAGCAAGCCAAAACCCAAGGATAACAGCCGATGTAGTTAATAAGTTTATGCGTTGAGAGGGATATTAATATTATTCCTTTTGCATTGTCCTTCACTTGACCGAGTTGGCATTTTTGCTACCTTGATACTGTCGTTATCATATTCTTTCCAAGTTAACAAAAACCATGGGCAGGTTGAGGGGGCTGCTAGAAGGGCCGCCCGTGAACCCCATAATGATTTATGTACTTGCCTTTGTTGAGTTATCTTGGATTCACATTGTGATGCATGCAACACTAAATATGATTTATCTTGTCTGCGAGGCTTGTTTGTTTCGCGAAAAATGTTTCCTAAGAAAATGACAATATTTTCCGGTATTTTGACTGAGACCTGAAAATGAATAGAAAAATATTTTTCATCGTTTCGTAA
The DNA here is from genome assembly GCA_029784005.1 of Lenwebbia sp. NSW1173648. NCBI lineage: Eukaryota > Viridiplantae > Streptophyta > Magnoliopsida > Myrtales > Myrtaceae > Lenwebbia > Lenwebbia sp. NSW1173648. Next base: position 21,290,204 of record JARCGZ010000009.1, on the reverse strand, counting down.
AGAAAGTTTTATTTGATTTTATGCGTTGTTGTTTTGTCGAAAATTGCTGATGTGGATCCAACCGTCCTACGTGAAATGGCCGGCACTAACGTGGATATTTTTTTTAATTCTTTCTTAAATTTCCATATTTTTTTCTTTCTTCCTCTGCCGGTCGGCGCTAACGTGAATAATCTTTTTAATTATATTTTTAAATTTTTGGATTTTCGTAATTATTCTTTATTTTTATTTTTTCTTTTCTTTTTTCCTGTGCCAGAAACCAGCCACAGGCGAAGGACGAGCCTCGCTGGCCTTGTGCGAGCTCGACCTCACCTGTGGTCGTTCGCCGGTTGCCTCTATGGCCGGTGACCAGCAGATGAAATAAAAAGAAAAGAAAAGAAAAGATCAAACAATTTTTAAGAATTCAAAAATAAAAAATTAAAAGAATAATAATTAATCATTAAAAAGAAAAAAAAAAGTGAAGAAGTGTAGGGAGGAAAGAGAAGGGAAACTGATTTCCTCTTTTCAGAAAGAAGAAATTATTTTCTAAACTTTTGAAGGTATTTTTTTCCATTGATAGAAAATGTTTTCCTTAAATAGTTTATTTTCTGGAAACCAAAGGCCGAAAGATCCAAAAAATATTTTCCTGAAAATTATATTTCGTGAAACAAACTAAGCCTAAGTAAATGCCGATAACTCCCGCATCTCTTGTACCATCATGATCGATGCTTCTAAAGGACCTTAGATGCCCACTACCGAAAATTGTTCAGTCCAATCCATAACATGCTCGCTACATATATTTACCCCGACAAATGATCGAATTGTTCCTTCCAAAATTTCTATATTAAAATGGAAGTCTATTTGTAATTTTAATTACTATAAAGGCAATTAGAGTATGCAAAAGACAGAACTGCGATCCCATCAGGTGGAGACAGTAAAATAGTTTAACCGACCATATGAGAGCACGACAGATCGCTAGTAAATAAAGTAAATTAGGGTTCATGTTGTGGTTTATCAAGGGGCTGATGGTCGGTTTACATGTATAAAGGAAAGCTCCACCCTTTGAGCTAGCTTTTGGAGTGAGAAAAGTTCAAGACCACCGAACATTGGTATCAAAGGCAGGTTATCAAACACTCGGAGAGGGTTTTTGTTGCTCCGACCTAAGCTCGACGTATGAGGGAGAGATTGTTGGGATTTATTCCAAATTGGTTGTGGAATGGGTTGGTAGTCAGCTTATAAGTGTGAGGGCAAGTTTCATCATTTGGGCTAACTTTTGGGATGAAAGATGCCTAGGACCATCCAATAGTTTAATATGAATTTTGCAAGTAAAGTGTCATGGCCGTGGTTTGAGTGATTAGGAGGATCCTGAATTCGAAAATTAAATCGTGAAAGGCGACATTAATGTTCATTTCTTTATATCCACTTGGCAAGTAAACATGTCGCAATCCGACCATCAAATCTTTTTTTTCAATTGATGCATCTTTTTAACTATTAGAATAAGCCTTCGACAGCTAATGGCGGAGTGACCACCTGAGCTTAGCGTCGCGATGCGATGCACCTGTGAATTAACCTAGTATCCGCCCTGTCTCTTTGGTATTCATTTCCAATCCCTACGGAATAATTTGTTGCACATTACACCTACCAACTAACATGTATTTAATTATCTAGCCATCTTCCTATTCTTTTTAAAAAAGAGTGAATGGACTTTCAGCAACCGTGACGTGACCGGTAGAGAGAAGATGGATTAAGTATTCTCGGGTCAAGGCGAGGCCTTAGAAGAGACCTCGGGACATGTTCTTACTTTGTTTATCTATTGTTCTTCTTTTCTTTATCTTCTGAATATTCTTTAGTTCAAGGAGGCGAGATGACGATTAGTCCTAGTGATGTCGCACAAGACGTGATCAATGGACCGGCTCGCTTGAGCAGACAAGGCCGACCAACCCACTTAAACATCTTCTGTCTTATCTTTTTTGAATATTCTTTGATCTCAACTTTTAGCCCTCGAATCGCACCCGAAAAATTTATCTCTGAGACCCACTCTTACTGCTCACAAAACTCCAGAGTAATAATACTATGGTGGGCAACGAACGCTCTTTTTATGGGGAGTAAAATTATTTAGCTCGCAATTCGTGTTCAAATGGACGCGAGAAGTTACAGTATGGTCTATGGACCATGTGGATAGCGTAATGTGAAGTATCAATCGTATTCATATCTCATCGTGAGACATATATTGACCACGGTTTAGGCGGATTAGATCGAAACGCTCCAAAGAAGATGCAATATTTCTTTTCACCGATATGGCCCTACTCACACCACCCACCGGCCGAGAGAGGTGGGTGAGAAAGAAAAACCTGAGTCTTCTTTTGGAAAAGTATATCCATCGAAAAGTCACCATATGAATAACATGATGTTACCCATTTAAATCACTATTTACTTTCATTCCCCACTTGCCGAAAATAGAATCTTACTTTCTTTTGACGAGTCTCGCTTGATCCGGGTGGTGTTCCTCTTTTGTTTATACAAGAATTTTATGTAAAAAACATCTTAAGAAGATGGATGCGATCGGCCAATGGTTGATGGAGGTCACAATATTCAAAACCACATGGAGGAGAGCGAGAGGACATATTCCTTTGTAGTTAGGGTTTTTGGTTCTTGGGAGACGTGAGGGATTTGGTATTGTCGATTCCGTGGGCAAGGGGAAGGAATGACTAGTGGCATATGTCGGCAGTATTAATAGTAAAAGGAGAGAAAAATATAAAAATAGACAAAGGAAAAAGGAGATGGTTGAATGAATGATTAGGGTTTGCGCGCGGCGAGAGAAACACAAAGATGAAACGACCCTTGCCATGCACCAAGCAGCAAAAAAGAGAGAGACCGCAAGAGTCTAAGCCATGCACGTGGTTTCTTTCTTGCGCCTTTGGCTCGCTGCGAAAGGCGGCGTCCCTCCTCTTGGGACGCGGCGATACCCACACCCCAACTTTGGACGTGTGGTCATCCATTATTTGTGCCGTGGGAGGCTCCTCATTCTCTCTCTCTCTCAATCACGTCGATCGTTCCGTTCATACGAGCTATTCTAACACTTAGAATCACCGGTTGCATTTGGCGTATGTCGTTCGACTCAATCCGCCTAATCCAGAGTCGTGGCCCGTCAAGAGCTTCGTCGCCGGAAACATAAAGCACCCGTAAGATCCGTGGGATTCAATTCCTAACGTTGTTAGTAAATAATACGATGCGCAAATCGTGGGGTCCTATAAATTTAGATTACTTTATTAGATAAATGACAAAGTCGAATTGGCAGGTGACTATCCCCTCTTTGAACCCTTTAAAGGGTTTTAAAATTTAGGAAGTGCAAGACGTGATTACTTAGGACATAGGATTAGGATTCCGTAATAGAGGGACCGTTAGGGAAAATGACAGTCCAATATTCAAGAAAAAAAAACTGTGAAATTGAGTTACGCAACTAGAACAAAGTCTACCTAAAATAATCGCTATACAGAGGAAATCTGAATAACCTAATTGGTCTCCGCAGTTACGCAACTAGAACAAAGTCTACTTAAAATAATCGCTATACAGAGGAAATGTGAATAACCTAATTGGTCCCCGCCGCAAATATGACCCCGCAGATTTTGTCCTTTTTTTTTTTTGTTGCATGTAACTTACATAAATTCATCACCGAATATAACATTAAAAAACCAAAGAAAAGGTCATTCAAAAGGTCACAAAGTAAAAGAACCATCACTTGGACACTCTCCTTTTTATTGTCACATTAATACATAGGACGCATACAAGAGATGAACCCACAAATAGCACGTGGTAATATATAACGCTAGTATATTTACATTCTTTCAACCATCTCTCTCTATACCTCCGCCTCTCCTAAAACAATAGCAATGAATTCTTGACGTCGTAATTCATCTTCTCCAAGTTGGGCTGCACCGCGAACTGAATCATCGGCGGCGGGCCACAGGCCAGCGCCAGCGTGTCCTCCGATCCTTCGGGGACGTGCTCTCTCAAGACGCCCTCGGTAACGAACCCGGTGCTGTACTGCCAACCTTCTCGAACCGACTCCTGGACCACGTGCCACACCTTCAACCGGTCGTGCTTCTTCGACCACCCGTCGAGCTCTTCCCTCAAAAGAATATCATCCTCGGTCCGGTTCGCATAGACCACGTACATCTCGGTCTCGTCCTCGGGGTCCTTCAGGATCGCTTGGATCACTTGGTAAATCGGAGTTATGCCCGTCCCGCCGGCCAGCATGGCCAGGTTCTTGGCAAACTTTGGTTTGCCATGCACTAAGAAGTTGCCACGTCCGGTGTATTCAATGTGCCCTAATGGACCCTTCACGTCAAGGAACGAGCCTAAGGGGAGTGACTCCAAATATTGTGACATTAGCCCACCATTAGGGAATTTCGGGTGCACGTTCTTGAAGTAGATTTTGACCACGAGCTCGAAGTAGCCGACCTCGTCGACTCCACTCGTCGGCGTATACGCCCTCATGCAGAGCTTGCCCTCGATGGTGGCGCATAGGAATATGTGCTTCCCCACGGGCAACCCAAGCACCTGGTCCTCAGACGGGAGAGCGAACCGGAATATGTGGACGTTGTGCGAGATGGCCGTCTTCTCGACTAGTTTGCACGGGATTTTCTCGCGCGGGACGAGGGCTACGGGGCGAGAGGGCGCGATTTCCTTTATTGGGGCCAGGTGGGTGAAGTTCGAGGACCCGTGCGTCGAGCTGTTCGGTGAGGACATGGTGGAGTCAGACGTGTAGCCAGCGGTTATCAGCTCGCCGATGCGGTATTCCTGAAGGAGCTTCTTGGCCTTGTCGGAGTGGATGGCGTCGAACTCCTCGGTGCAGTCGGTGCCAGCGTTGATGAGGATGCTGTCGGTGCCGCCGGGGTGGTCCTTCAAGAACCTCGTGCAATCGTAGACGTGTCCGTGGACGATGATCCACGCCGAGTCGGCCGAGTTGTGCTTCTTAACCTCGGACTCGGAGATCATATTTGCGGCAGTGTTCATGAAAGGCGAAGAGACGCTCTTCTTCAGGGTTTGTCTGCCCTCGGCCGACAGCTCGAGGTGCTTCTCCCGGGCCATCCAACCGCCAGATTGGTTTCCCGGTTGGATTGGGTGGTCGAAGACGATCCCGATCTCGCCCTTGTGCGGTCGGCACATGTTGGTCTTCACTCGGAACCAGCAATTGTTCATCATACCCTGTTTCCATCAAAGATCCATGAGAATTCTTGTCCGTTGAGACCAAGTCAACGCGGACCAACCCACTTGTCCCTATCTGAATATATTGTATATACCGTCCCGTTCAATTTACTATGGAAAGCGAGACAATTAAAGAGAGAAACGAAAATCCATCCAAGAAGCTCAGATTCTTCCAATTTCTATACTGACGTAGCCCCACAAATTACAATTACGAGCAATGCTGGGTCCTTTTCCCAGACTCAGTTCCAAGTTAAAACTGTGAAGACTCTCTTAAAAAATAAAAGAATAGTCCCATGGAAAAACTACGTGTGGTCATTACTAGCACGCGCTAGCGGAAAATAATTTTGGTCCTTGACGGTAATTCTTGCATTATGAAAATTAATCACTTCCGTGCTATAAAACCATAGTTTACTTTATATGTAGCATAATTCCTTAATTAACATCTCGCCATAGCACGAGATGATTTTATCTTGTATACTAAACACCGATTTAGAAAATCGATTTGGGTTCTTGAATACGATCAATTAGTTTGAAAACCCATTTAGACTTCACCAAAATCATTCTAAAAAAAGTTTAGAATCGAATTGACACAATTATAATAAAGAGAAAAGGGCACAAACCTAAAAAAATCACATATCGATTAAGTCCTTAAACGTACCATGACGTTCCAAATGAGCTTCTCGGGTTGGGTGTTGAGGGACTCGTCCCAGGCGCGGACGGCGATCTCCTTGGCCCCGACGAGGTCCAGCACCTCCACCTCGAGCGACCAGAAGCACCAGCACCAATACTTGCCGTACCTGCTCGGCTTCTCCGGGTGGTCCAGCGCGCACACCTGCCACGTCTCGCCGCCGTCCATTGTCACCTCTACACGTGTCACCTTCTTCCCTCCTCCTACACACAAGTCATTCGACAAAGATGTCAGACGTCAGCCCCCCCAGATATTTTCCTCGTATGTGTACCGTATTTCTTGACATCCTTCCACTTCTCTCCAATGAAGCAAAAAGAAAACTTCATTCGTATGTGAATCCGAACCCATAATTATTTCGACCCACAAATCAGTCATTCTAAACTGCTAACCGACATTTTTTTCAAAATAAGATAAAATAAAAATCCTCCGAGTAATCACTTTTTGAAGTCATGGTGCAAGGTTGTGCCTAGTACTGAAAATTATTCCGTGCTTTATGAATCATATAGAACAAATTCTTCTAAATCGTCGATAATGCGATTCCTGATCTTTATGATTTGTAGACCCTTTTACACCATATTTATACGTACATGATTTAACAACTATGATACATCGAATTCGGATGGACCTAAATCGGGGTCCCGTTGGACAGCATCCATCTTTGCACGCATCAAAGATCGATTTTTGTACTCATGCGTGGGAAATAGGTAGATAGAAAGACAGAGAGTGCAAGCAAAGGTTCCTGTTAATCCCAGCGAGTAATATTCCAGGAGGCTCACCGGAATATGCGTAGCCCCTCAACGTGTAGGGCCTCTGAGTCGTCCACGAGTTGATGGGCAAGACCTCCTCATGGCCGGGCGTGGTTATCACCGAGTTGATGTTCAGCTCGTTTATGATGTACTCCGGCTTGTACCACCATGCTGTCCAAACCCAAAAAATAACCCACCACATCCTTAAAATCTCCAAAATAAAAATAAAAATAAAAAATAAGGATCTTCAAAATTACCGCGATTTTTTAACCTCAATATCGGAAAGAGACCAACTGATATAAAGCCAAAGGTAGATACTCAATTTCAACGTCCAAATCGAAACTCCTAATTATAAACCCCACCAACCCAAATGGAGACTAGGTTATCTACCCTCTAATTGGCTGTTGTCGCCCCCCTCCAACCTTCCAATCTGTTTTGATGTTACTCATGAATATTTTTTTGACTTTGTTAAGGGAATGATATTCCCCGTTTTTGACCAAAAGAAAAAATAAAAAACGGAAACGAAGACCCATTGTGGTCTTTCCCTTTCCAGCCGAGAGAATAGACCTCCACAGAAATTGACTTTGATTGAATTTTCTAGAGAGCGGAATAATTGTTCTCTCCTACGTCTTTTCATCTATTGCGTCATAAATAAATAAATAAAATAAAAAAGAAGAGATTCCCGTCAATCTCGTCAAGGAAATAATTTAATTTATCCCTCGGAGAATCATTTTTAGATGTTGGAGCTAGATTTGAAGCATCGTGAGTGACGGATCTTAACACCGTACCTTCGGCATTAGCGAGCTCAGCGTCCACATGAGAAGGGAGGACCCTATTGTCCTTGTAGTGGTAGTAGCTCTCCGACTCATGCGTCGTCACCACAATCCGCTTTAGCCACTTGACCATCCGCCCGCCTATGAACCCCGGGATCACCATCCGCACCGGGAACCCGTGGTCCGGCGACAGGACCTCCCCGTTCTGCATGTACGCTAGGATGATGTCTCGGGACGGGTCCATAGCGACCTCCTTCCGCAAGCTCGTCCCGTACTTGGACCCGCCGCCGCCGGGGAGGTCCTCCGCCCCCTCGAAGCACACATTGAGGGCCCCGCCCCTGCCGCCCATGATCCCGCACCGCCGCAGCACGTCGCGGAGCGGGACCCCCCGCCAAACCGAGGTGGATACCGCGGCCGGGCCCCAGTTGAACCCGATGGTCTGCTTCACCATGTTCTGCTCCTTGCGGCGGTTGCCCGCGCACACGAGCGTGACAGGGAACTCGCGGCTCGCGAACTCGCTCACCAGCTGGTCCATGGTGAACCGGGCGGGCCGCTTGACGAGGCCGGTGACCTCCACGGTCCAGTCCTGCCACGAGGCCCGGGGGACGGGCCCGTGGTTGCGGACGTAGTGGAGCGGGACCGGGGTGATGAAGCCGTGGTGCATGAGCCGGGCCAGCGGCGGCTCGGCGTTGAAGGGGTGCTTCCCAGTGAGGCGGACCAGGGCGGGGTTGCGCTCGATCCAGCGGTCCGCCGTGCCCTCGTCCCGCGGGTCGCGGACGGACGACTCGACCTCGGCGTTGCCCTTCTTGATGAGCTCCTTGTAGGCGGTGGCCGCCTCGGCCTCGCTGTCCTCGTCCTCGCTCGACGAGTCAGTGGAGTGGGCAGGCTTGGTCGGCGGAAAGTTGCGGGCCCTGATGGGGGAGTCGGGCCGGCGGGTCGGGCCGGGCTTGAAGGTGCGGACAACGACGCCGTTCATGGCGGGCTCGAGGTGGGAATACTGGCGGTTGTCGACTGAGGCCGCCATTGGAGTGACTTTTTTGGATGAGTGACGTGAGAGAGAGAGAGAGAGATCCTTTTGAATTTTTCCCCTTAGACTGGACTGGGGGAGAGATCGTTTCCTCCCTCTGGTCCGAGTCCCTCACGGTAGGGTAAGGGGTGGAGTATATATAGGCCTCGCCGCAGGAGGAAGACGACCGACCCCCACCACGGGTCCCACCTGACGTCATATATGTGTGAGACAAAGGGGTGCCGTCTTGTTTTCCTTCATTTTCTTGAGAAATAATGAGGTGGTTCGTTTATTATGAACCGAGTGATCTCGGCCCGGAGAAAATTATTGCACGAGTCTAATTTGGTAGATTTATTAAGTTGATGCGATAATTTTCTTGATCTCTTAATATGTTGACAAGGTATTTACATATTTAATTTCTATTCAATTAAGATTCAATAAATATCGTATTAATATCTCGCACAATATGCATGAACATTACGTGATGTGTTAAAACTTATGGTTAATGGGTGGAGCTGCAAAGGCAACTCGAGTGTTGGATGTGGGTCAAGGGCGAAGGGGTGCTTAACATATATATATGTTAAAGCAAAAGCGTTTGCCAGCGGAGCATGCAGCCGGCTTGGCTAAAATTGGAAAATCGGAATAATTTTATCTCGTACCAACACGAGTGATGGTGACTTAGGGCCTGGTTGAAAGGAGGGTGATGGCGTAATGAAAAGAGGGTGAGGTGAGAAGTACTTCTTGAAGTTTTTTTTTTCCTTTGGTCCAAGAAGTACTTCTTGAGTTGAGAAGCAATTTTTTTTAACTTCTCAAATTGGGGGAAAAACAACTTCAGAAGTAGAAATTTCTTCCATAAGTAAAAAATTTTACCAAACGGATTTCTGCTCCAGAAGCACTTCTGGAACAGAAATTCACTTCCATAAGTGTTACCATGCGCACCCTTACTTTTCTTCCACGGAGTTTTGCGGGCCACGAAGCCACATCCTTTTATCATATACCCACTTACAATTTGTCAAAACATGTGATAACTTTAGGTGAAATTTCAATTTACGGACAAAGAACATTCTGACTTTTGAATTGCGCGCATGACTTCGTCAGATGATTCTAATATTTACATAAGCCGACATTGAATTCACAATTTTAACTGATGCATGATGCTATTTCGACTCAAAGCAAGAGGCGAGGAGGTTCTGGTTTCTTTTTCGTTTCTTTTTTCTCAAAGTCTTTCTTTTGCTAGTAAACCTTTCACCAACGGTATGTTTGGTTTATATGTGTTAGGATTCGACGCACTATCACAACAAAGTAAAGCTCAATAGCGAAAAAGAGAAACTGAGACACGGGGTTTCATTCTGGTTCACCCTTAAACTAGGGCTACGTCTTGTAGAGGATTTCACTATAATTAGCATTTCGCACCTCTTGTTACATCACTCAATTACAAGCGAAAAAGAATATATATGGTAATAGCAATTCATGGGCATAAGCTCAAACTACTAATGAAAAATTATATGTTTAAATCGTAAAAGCTCTCTGGTGTCCAGAGGGCATTGCCCCCTTAAGACCCCCGCCGAGGCGGCTTCCTTGGACCCCTTTGAGACCTCCTGCCGGAGCGGGACCTACGTGCTTTCCTGTCGTTAGGAAGTATGAATCACACCCCAACAATACGTTAGCTTAATCTAACTAAGAAAAGGAAAAGGGCCCAATGTCGTAGAATGGGTCACCAAATTTGCACTAGGGTCGAAGTATAAATCATCATACGTCATTGGTATTTTCTGCTGAGGAAGGATGTACACAACGACTAAACTCTTTCTATCTACTCGTGGGAGAACAAGTTAGCCTCTCTTTCGACAAAATAAAGTATTATAAACCATAATCACACCACAAGTAAATGGTATTTGAATATCAAATTTTAGTTGTTATTTATCAATGCATTTACTCTTTCTTGCAAGAAATATGCTAAAACCATTCCTTTTCGAGTCTGTTTTTGAATTCGAAGGCCCTTTTACAGCAATTGGATTGATGAGACCATATTATAAGAAAGGTTGAGACAAATTATCTAATTAATGACGCTAATGATGAAGATATCATGACAATAAGTGACGAGGTGCCTCTTTTTATAGAGTTTAACTCTGATATGTGCACACATTTTATAACATATATACCAGAAAGTTGAATTTGCCATCAAACGAACAACCCGATATGGGAAAGCAAACGGTTTAACAAGAATAACGAACAGAATAAATGTAAGAGAGGTTATCGGGATCGATATTATCGCCTTTAATTATGAAACCAAATGTTTAAAAGCTCGTTCTTTTCAAAAGTTTTAAGCTATTAAAAAAACATGTTTTACATACAATATATATACTACTTGACATATATGGTTGCACCTAGTAAATATCTTTAAAGTAACTATACTTAGATGTTCAATTGAACCATGGTAGAACCATCGGACCTCGCCATAAATATGGACTATTCGCAGTCGATTCTTTCTCCCCCCCAAAGCTGTCGTTGACTACTAGTACGAGTGAAGCTTAAAAGACCGGGTAGATTTCATGTTTGAGAATTGCAAAAGTGTAAACTTGATGTGCATGTTACCATATTTGTCTAGGACGACATAAATAACTCGCGAAATTGTCTAGGTTATATTTGCTTATGTCACAAATTGTTTATCGTAGAATGGAGTGAGCAACCAAAACCCAATAGCAAATTAGAGAAAAAGACAAGCGAGTGCCTTTTGAAATTTTACTCGGAAATCGAATAGGAATGGAATGAAATGAAATGGATACGTCACGTCATGTCACGCTCTTGGGATGGAAGCCCCATTTCCATTAAAAAGTCCTTCTTATTGACTTGAGAAGTAGATAAGATGAAATTGATTTCCATTTTTCATAATTATTTATCCTTTGCGACTTTGATATTTGCTTCGGATGATTGTTCACGTTCTAAAAAGTCCTAAACTTATTGCAATTATGCTAGAGATTAGACGGATCCAGAATTACCCTGTCCAGATGCCAACTTCCCCAAACGCAACAACCGAGTGATCATGTCGGGGGAAATCCGATGAATATCATACGTAATAGGGATTCCATTTCGGGCTAAATTACAGTGAGAATTCCCTTTCAGAGCAATCATGTCGGGACAAGTTCATGTGCACTGGGGATTAAAAAAGCTAGAGAGCATCTGCCCGTCGACTTATTAGGGTTTTGTAAAGTACAGGAGATTAGCGGGGAGGACCCCATTATAATAATTGATCTAATCCCACCATTAATTAAGTTAATCAAAACGAGAGGTCAAATTGAAGAATAATAGGGGAAGAGGGAGGTGGGGTGCCCATGGGAAGTGGCGCATGGAAGCTCCAATGGCCAATTGGATCAAACATGGGGCGGAGTTTCGGCAAGGGAAGGAGAGAAATCGCATTGGTTCCGTACCAGACGAACCAAGGAGGCGACTCATTGCATCACCAAAAGGCCAATATGTCTATTCTAACTCACCCCTCGTACTTCCATTAGCCGTCCCTGGCTTTTTGTCCACTTGCCTGACCCCTCTGTTCCCTTAAATTTTTCTTCACCACACATCTCGATCTCGATCTCGATTGTTGAATAGTAGGTTAAATCGCGTATTGAGACGCATCGTCGGCGATAAAAGAATTATAGCGATGCTATTTTGTATGGATTTGGATAGATTTTCTACGTCTCGACAGACTAGGCCGAAAGATCCCACCGATGACAATGAACTCAAAAAAAAAAAAAATATCCATCTATAAATAATAAATAAAAAAAGTTATAAATCTCTCTAAGCTTATCGGCGGATTAATTTGTCGTATTCATCGCGTAGTTCGGTTCAAATACTTAATAATTCCTCTCCTTTTCCGGCTCATCAGTTGAGATTTATTCTAGCTTTAATAAAAACTTGACTCGATGTCTAACACACTACAGCAAACGACAGAAAAAGCGACCCGCGTGTATGATATAGCTATAGAGGGACACATAACTGCCAAAATTCAGGTCCGACACTTGGTACGACGGCAAAGAAATGAAGACCTCTACTCGATAAAACTATTCTAATGGGTCGCGTCGCGTCGTGGAAATGGATATTATCTAATCCCGTCGACGGAAGAGCTACTTTCATTGCTCGATAAACGAGACGACGGAAATGTGAAAACTAAAGTCCGAGGGTTTCACCTAATTAATGAAAGAACAACACAAGAGGACACGAACATTTCGTCCCATAGTAGGCCAGGGACAAAATGAGTCGCGTGTTAAGGATTCTATGGTGTCCTAGCTTAAGACCAAAGAGCTAGGGTTTCGTCGAGAGTCGAATCACGTCCATGCATTGTGGGGGCCAATCAAAATAAAATTTGATTTCAACAATCCACGATTGGCACACACCTCCTCTCTCCCCACATTGGGGTGACGTGACTGTACTGAAAAGGTCTTGCTAGCTGTCTTTTTTTTTTTTTTTAAACTATAATAATATGACAGCAATGAAAATATAATAATGATGACAATAATTATAAAAAAGGAAAAGGGAGGAGATACTAAGTCTATTTTTGTTTGGTTGTCCTACATGGGGACACGGTTTCTCCACAAAAGCCACATTTCCATTTGACCCGTGGCGTTGAGATATTATTGGCCCCCTCGGCCTTTGGGAATACCAGCTTGTGGCCCATCGGAAGAGCTAACATCATGTACGTCACGTAATCATCGGAAAAAGTACAAAATAAAAATAAAAATAAATCTAAATTTTTTAATTATATTAATTTAATCTTAAATCTCTTACATTTGTGCTAATTGAGTCCATTCGGCCAATTTTGGCCTGGAATAGCTGACGTGGACGTTGGCCCGTCCTATGCGACGTGACCGGCGCTGACGTTAACATTTTTAAATAATTTTTTCCTACATAAATTAAATTTTTTATTTTCTTATTTTTTCTTTCATTTTGGCTGGCATGAGGGCCAGCAAGCCCTCGCTGGCCGCTGGCGAGGTTCGCCTCACCCAGAGCCGGCGGGGCTGCGAATGCCCTGGGCGATGGCCTCGCTAGCTGCGAGTGATGCTGCGGATGCGGCAGATGCGGTGGCCCTTGCCAGCTACTGTTAAAGAAAAAAAAAAGAAAGAAAGAAATTATCAAAAAATGTCCACGCTAGCACCGATCATGCTACGTAGGATGAACGGCGTCTACATCAGTAATTTTTCCTGATGAACTTAATTGGCACAAATGCAAAAAGTTCATGACTAAATTGGCACAATTGAAAAGGTTTATAGCTGAATTGGAACAAATACAATAGGTTTAAGATTTTTTTTGGTACTTTTCCGTGTAATTATCTATATCAAAAGTTTAAGTATGGATAATCTGTGTTGGAAAAAGATGCAATAAATATTCACGAATAACTTATTGATGATATCGCATCAACCTATCACAGAATCAGAATGTTCTTTATCGAGTTTCATTTTACCTTTTTTCACCATTATCCGTGATACAGTACCTACGTCACTGGTGGAACAAGAGGCCCCCTCAGTGTGACGGCCTGAATTTTTACGAACAGAATAGTAATTGTCGGGCTCGGATTATAGCGAATGAGAATTTGGGGAAAATATAATGTTTGGGCGCGGTAGATTATTAGCTTAATGATGTATTTGAGGCACGGCAATTTTATTGGACCATTAGGGAAATTTTAATCAAGCGTTATTGTACGTGATTGGTCCCGATGAGAAATTTGGTTCGTGGTTGAGCCGAAAAGGCAATTTTAATCAGCCCACCACTTGCCCCACCACGTGCCCCCACCTTTCCCCCACTCTCTTTTGATCATTTAGCGGCAGCCCCTCACACCACCATGTTATTCTTTTCTTCTTCCTCAATTTTCACTAAAAGAATCCACGGTACTCTCTCTCAAATCTCTTGGTGCTCTCTCCTCTTTCACCCCAACTCGACGCCGACCCTCCCTCAAACTCTCGAGGACAGCCTCTCGAGCAAGGATTCTCGACCGTCTCTCCCTCTTGCTCGCTCTCGGTCTCACCTCCAAGTCGCTCACTCTCTCTTGGTTGTACGCACGAAGAAGGAAGGCTCGGTTTTGACGCAGCGATGGCTCGATCTTTCTACCCTTTTGGACCGAGGCGAGTGGTGTCTCTAACCCATCTACTAGATTAGCTATTTTGTTGAGTGATTGGGCTCGTTGTCGTTATTCAAGTTTTGGGTATACCGGAGGAAAGATTGGCTTGCATGTCAGGGAGTTTGGTGTTGCATGTTAAATCTGTTACTTGATCTAGCGTCCTTTGAACTTGGGTGACTAGAATAAATGGTCTGATCGTCTTGAATGTCTTTGGATTTGTGTGAATTGAAGTTGGGTCTACATGGGTGTTTGGTCGTGAACCTTGGGGGTTATTCATGGAAACTCGTGGTTGGCAAGTCGTATTTAACTAACAATTTTGTGTATTGTGGAGTTGGCTAGTTGGCTTATGTTATCGGATGTACTTCCCAGTGAACCTCGTGGATGGATTGTGAGATTTGATTGATATCCGGTTAGCCGTAGCTATTTGCTCCGCATTTTCTGTGGTGGTTTTATTGTGAGACACTGGTACATGTTGCCTGTGAAATTCTGTCCAATCGAATGACGAATAGACAGTTTAGTCGGTTGGTAAGATACTTTTACTCGCGAAGCTTCGGCTCACTCTCGTTGGATTAACCTTTTTCAGGTTTAGTTAGCCAGGGTGGATGGTAGTGAGGAATAGTGCCCATGGATAGGCGTGGTGACGGTGGTGGTAGCAAATGGATGATGTTTGTAGATCGGGAGCAGATATATTTTGTATAGCCTCCCAGTTATTGTTGTTATCTTTTAAAAGGGAAAATGTATGATATAATCTATTATATATAAAAGTAAGAGATTTCCCAAATCGGTTGTATAATTATGTGTATGTGTAATATCAGGTGTCGTAGTGAACCCGAACAGGCTATACCCTTTAGACATGCTTACCCTTATGCATGCACTTATATGTCGGCCTCGCCTGTTTTATTATAGGCTTTCGCATGCGTCCTCTGTATATTATACGTAATATGAGATTAAAGCGGGTAGCGCGATTAGCATAAAAAGGTGGCAAACTGAGACGCCGCGCCTTTAAGTGTTGGTATCAAAGCAGGTCAGTGGAGTGATAAGGTGCGCTAGTGGATGAAGTGTTTGGTAAGCTCGTAGTCGATTAAAACTTACAAGTGCATGTGAATTGTGTTTGGTAGGGGGATTCGTAGTAGCTTAGGCTACTTGTTAGATAGGAAGTTTGTTGATCACTACTTAGGTTTGATGAACTTTCTGCTTTGAGGATATTGTGTAATGATCGACAGGTGGATTGGATGATAAGTCGAAATGGTAATAACTTATCGATAGGCTTGAATCGTTGGAATCTGATGGTTAGTCTTGTATGACTGATTGTGAATATGAAATTGTGATGGATTGGTATTTGTAGATCTTAGGCTTGAATTTGTATTGTATTTTGATGGCTTTAGATATCGATTTGTATCGAAAGGCCCTAAATGACGATACGAGGTTCGCAAGGAAGCGAACGATGATTGTGAAGGGTTAGGCTTGGATTTGAGATTATGCTAGCCGGCCAGCGACCCTACAACGTCGTGGTGGGGTGTGATTTGTTTAAAGACCGTAACCAACAGAGCCATGGGCATGGTATGTGAAATTGGCATCGTGAATGGCAGAAGTGGAGTACGTCCTGAGTGGTGATGGATGATTTGCAGTGTGGTCTTGAGTGACATCATGTGAATTGGCAAGTGTGAGAAGCGAACTGGATGTTCGTAGTTGAGAGTCTAAGGTTTACTAAGAATGGGACAAAGACTGAAATTTTGGGGATGAAATTTCTTAAAGATGGGAGAATTGTGATGGCCTGAATTTTTACGAACGGAACAGTATTTGTCGGGCTCGGATTATAGTGAATGAGAATTTGGGGAAAATATAATATTTGGGCACGGTGGATTATTAGCTTAATGATGTATTTGAGGCACGACAATTTTATTAGACCGTTAGTGAAATTTTAATCGATCGTTATTGTACGTGATTGGTCTCGGTGTGAAATTTGGTTCGTGGTTGAGCCGCAAAGATAATTTTAATCAGCCCACCACTTGCCCCTTCACGTGCCCCCACCATAAGACACCTCCCCCTCTCTTTTGATCATTTTGCAGCAGCCCCTCACGCCACCATCTTCTTCTTTTCTTCTTCCTCATTTTTCACTAAAGAACCCACGGCACTCTCTCTCAAATCTCTCAATGCTCTCTCCTCTTTCACGCCGACCCTCCCTCAAACTCTCGAGGACAGCCCCTCGAGCAAGGATTCTCGACCGTCTCTCTCTCTTGCTCGCTCTCGGTCTCGCCTCCAAGTCGCTCTCTCTCCCTTGGTTGTACACACGAAGAAGAAAGGCTCAATTTTGACGCGGTGACGGAAGGAAGCGGAGACAAGCCTGAATCTGAAATCAGGTATGCTATCCCCAACACTAAGCCCTCTTGGCCAATTTAGGGGATTGCCTTTTAGTTTCCAGACTCATTCTTGAAGCTCAACCCTCAAGATGCCAGAAATTTTTGATCCACAAGTTCCACATAAGTGGCGAGTGGAGAGAATACTGAACCACACCATACTACCGAATTAACAAGAGGTTCTAGTAGTCGAGGAACCATGCTTGGATGAGAAAAGGAAAGGAAATTTTTAGGGACTCATGTTGAGAAAACTTCACATTGATATTAGAGGAAGTCTAGATCTGCCTCTTTTCATAATACAAAGGGCCTTATATAGGCAGCACAACTGAACAAGACAAAAATATTGGATTCGTAAATTCGACACTATTCATGAATAATGACCTGTATACTGCTATAATGAATAGTATTGACCGGTGAACAGTACATTTCAGGACAACTTTTGACCTTTATGGATCAATTATTGAAAGGGAAATACACGTGATACTAACAGACAAAGTCTTCACAGGAATTTGTGGAACCCTTCTTCAGTGTTATCTTCTGAGCTGTCTAAACTCTCCGGCCCATCCTGACATTTTTTAAAGGCTTTTCAAAGGAGATTTTCATCTTCCCAAGGTTCAGTGAAATTATTGTCCTGAGACCTGGAGGGGACATCTTCACGTGGGATGAAATTATTATCCCGAGAGCTGGAGGGGACATATTCACGTGGGATGAAATTATTATCCTGAGAGCTGCAGTGGATATCAAGAGCATAGGGATCTTGAGAGAGGGGTCCTCCCCATGGGTTCTGGGAATCTGGATTCTGGGAATTCGTGTCCATTAGTGTATCCATTGTTGGCTGGTTTTGCTGATGAAAATAATTTGGTGCTTCTTGGATGGTTTCTCTTGTGCAGCTCCATGAGTCAGAATAATCCCAAGATACATCGTCTGCATCAGAAGGCCATAACCTCCCGAGGAATAGTGCGATTTTCCTGGCAAAGGATTCTTTGAAGCTCTCTGTACTCTTGAGGCATAGATGCAATGCAACTCGAAAAAGTTCGATAAACACGAGCAACTTCCAAATTGAATTAGGGCTTGTATGTGGTCGTTCCAATCAAAGCTTGGTTCAAATCTCACATCTCTAGTCGGACTAATAAATGTCCACGGTCTGTGAAAGAGCATGATAGTGTTTCTTTCAAGCTCTAGTCTTCCTACACGATTCTGGAATGTGAATACCGCTTTCCAAGCAAAGAGTGCTTGAAACCATACCAACATATCTATCAAGTTCTTTTGGTTGGAATAATCTCCTCTAAGCGCTCTCGATATGACCTTAACAATTTTCTCAGTGGGAAATTCAATGGCTACGGTATACAGGTTGAACATATACCAGAGCATCCACTTCAATTCTTCTGGAAATTCTTCATCAGGATACCATCGTAAAGGATGAATGAATGGGTATGCAGGATAGAGGCCATTTGGTTTCAACATTAAACCATCATAGTCTCTAAAGACCCTTAAATGGTACTGGTTAAGGAGTTCTTGGAGACTAGGAGTAAGGTGATTGTTCTGGATCAAGTTTGGAACATCAGGAGGGTATTTGAGGCTATTCCATCTTCTTTTCATATCAGCTGTACGGTATCTACCAAGGAGAGGTTCCTTGCGTACATACATGTTGATAGAGCAACTGGTTGTTTTGGCCTAGACAAGAAATCTGCAAGAATATTCTTGGTTCCCGCAAGATGCTTAATATCGAAGGAGCATTTTGAAAACCATTCTGCCCATCTTAGCAATTGGAGATGAGGAACTTATTTCTGCTTGAATTTCAACATCTAGGGAAGGAAGACATATCCATTTCCACAAGAAAATGGTGCCCGATGAGATGAAACTCAAACCTTTTAATTCCATATATTGACTGCTAGGATTTCTTTGAAAGTGAAATGGTAATGGATCTCAGCTGGAGTAAACCGTGCACTTTTGTAAGCACAAATCTGGCGCTTACCATCAATTTCTTCAAGGAGAATGGCTGCCCAATATTTGTCACTTGCATCGGTGGACCCATCTACTAGATTAGCTATTTTGTTGAGTGATTGGGCTCGTTGTTGTCATTCGAGTTTTGAGTCTGCCGAAGGAAAGATCGGCTTACATGTCAGGGAGTTTGGTGTTGCCTGTTAATTCTGTTACTTGATCTAGTGTCCTTTGATATTGGGTGACTATAATATATGGTCTGATCGTCTTGAATGTCTTTGGATTTGTGTGAATTGAAGTTGGGTCTACATGGGCGTTTGGTCGTGAACCTTGGGGGTTATTCATGGAAACTCGTGGTTGGCAAGTCGTATTTAACTGACAATTTCGTGTATTGTGGAGTTGGCTAGCTGGCTTATGTTATCAGATGTACTTACCAGTGAACCTCGTGGATGGATTGTAAGATTTGATTGATATCCGGTTAGCCGTAGTTATTTGGTCCGTATTTTCTGTGGTGGTTTTATTGTGAGACCCTGGTACATGTTGCCTGTGAAATCCTGTCCAATCGAATGACGAATAGACAGTTTAGTCGATTGGTTAGATACTTTTACTCGCGGAGCTTCGGCTCACTCTCGTTGGATTGACCTTTTTCAGGTTTAGTTAGCCAACGTGGATGGCGGCGAGGAATAGCACCCATGGATAGGTGTGGTGACGATGGTGGTAGCGAATGGATGATGTTGGCAGATCGGGAGCAGATATATTTTGTATAGCCTCCCAATTATTGTTGTTGTCTTTTAAAAGAGAAAATGTATGATATAGTTTATTATATATAAAAGTAAGAGATTCCCAAATTGGTTGTAAAATTATGTGTATGTGTAATATCAGGTGCCGTAGTGAACCCGAAGAGGCCATATCCTTTAGGCGTGCCTACCCTTATGCATGTACTTGTATGTCGGCATCGCCTGTTTTATTATAGGCTTCCACATGCGCCCTCTGTATATTATACGTAATATGAGATCAAAGCAGGTAACGCGATTAGCGTAAGAAGGCGGCGGACTGAGACGCCGCGCCGTTACACTCAGCTCTAATTCCAAAAGTTTTCTATTAAGAGAAAATAATTTCAAAAGAAAATGTATATTGGCTATTTTTGTGGAAAAAAAAAATGTCTCGCCTCCCCCCCTCCCCCTGAGCTCGAACTCTCGGTATACCATTGACCTACGTCTTTTTGAATATATGTATCTTTCGAAAAATTTTAACTGATTAAGATAGTAGGTGGAGGGAAAGTGCACGTATGTAAGACACATTTTGATTGCAAATATTAGGGTTGTGGGATTATAATTACCACTCTCCTTCGCGTGTAAGACGTTGCAAATGTATGTAGGTCTAAATTAGGACAATTAAAAGGTTTATGACTACATTATCAAAACATCAAAATATTTAGAACTAAATTGGCACAATTAAAAGATTTAGGACTGAATTGACCGTCTATAATATGTTTAAAACTTTTTAGATAATTTTCCCAATCAAAAGATTAAAGTCGGATTTTAAAACTTTCTATTTTTTTTTTTTATTGCCGAGTAAGCATGTCGGCTTTCTTCTAATAAACTAATGCAGAAGCATTTGCAAACGAGTAATTACATCCGGAAATACATCACCTCGAGATCTCCAACTTCAACAATAATTAATTAATACACTGAAAGCATCAATTCTCCTAGACATCGGCAGCCCTCCCAATCTATTCAATGCCTTCTTGTCCTTTGACTTTGAAGGGATAATTACCAAATCAGTGTTAAACATATTGTATAGATACCATTAAACTTTTGGATTTTCAATATAATTCTAGATTTGTGCACGAAATTCCAATATGGTCCTTCTTACCAATTGCCACTGAAAATTGCTAACGTGACAATCCACGTAGGACATCCTTTTCAAGTCAAGTTGTTCATATCAGTGTCCCACGTAAGACGACCGGCGATGATTGGACGCCGCGTCGGAAGTTGAACAACATTTTCTTATTAATCTGAATGGGACAATTGTCTAGAAAGTTCTAACCATATTGTACGACTGTCATTTCAGTCATAAACTTTTCTATTTAACCAATTTAGTCCTAAATATTTGCCAATGTAGTCCTTCAGACCACTTTTGATCAGAAAATCGCTGACGTAGCGGTCATGCCACATAGGACAGTCGGCATCCACTCCAATGATTTTGGGCCAAAATTGGTCGGAAGGATTACATTGGCAATCATCAAAGGATTTAGGTCTGAATTGGCTAAATTGAAAAGTTTAGGACTAAATTGACCGTTGGACAATAAATCTAAGACTTTTTGGCCAATTTTCTCAAATCTACATAGATGGAATCTCGTGAAATTATACACACTACCCACTTATCATAAGCTCTAATATGGCGTTGCTCCCATGTGTTGACAATACTAGGAACATGAAGAAAATCGAGCAACAAAACATTATAGAATTCACATAGGAATCCAATCATTAAATCATGGACTAAAAGAAAAAGATATCCTCATATCAATAATATTATTATTTTTGGCTGTTTCATTGTTCCTTCGTTAAGCTTTGGGGGGAAAAGGAAAAGGACACGTAGAGAATCGTTCGAGGTTTCCGAAGATGGTGGAAGAAATGAACCCCATGTAGCGTGTTCTCAAAAGTCCACGTAGGACGTGACATCACTGGATTTTAGGAAGAAGTAAGATTTTCTGAATAGCTAAACGGAGAGAAACTACAGATTTGATGGTAAAATCTAGTGGAAAAAGTTGCGACCTCCTCTTAGTTTTTCACATTAAAATTGCATTATGATGCGATTTTTTTTATATAAAAAAAGCGCTTGCTTATATCGGTTAAAATCACTAGTTAATGAAAATTAATTAGCATTCTTCAAATTATTCATTTTTTAGTGAAACAAACGAAGCCCTCGTATCTTTCTTCTTCACATACATGCCCGACTGATGAGCTCGAATCGCCTCAGATTATACATGCTATTCACTTCTCATTCATTCTTCACAATAAGTTTACGGGAGGTTCATAATAAGAATTGTAATTTAGAGTGATGTCCCCCTAAATGTTATATTGGGGTATATTTCTCTCATTTTTTATTAGTAGATTAGAAATACGCGTTATCACCATACAAACTTAATGAAAAATAGCACACAAAAAAGTACACCGAACCTCCTGCCAATCCCTCTCTTCCTTTCTTTTAGATCGAGTAGCTCCGAGATCATGGACCACGAGCAACCCCAAATGGACCAAGATAGGAGGTCACTCAAATCGAGTAACCAGTGACCACCGATCTACACGATCTAAAGATTACACGTGCCTCACAAGCGCACGCGAGGAGGGAGGGAGAAAGAGGGATTTTGTGGGATTTTAGTAAAAAAGAAATCAACAAAAATAAGGCCTAATTGAGATTAGGAACGTGTTAGAATATTAAATATCGAATCGCGACTTCATCTAAGAGCTTAAGCTTTTAGAACGGTTGGCAACGGTCTTACAAAATCTTACATGATATCAGAGCAGGATGTCTTGAGTTTAAATATTTTCAGGTCTCATTTGCCTCCCTAATTAAATCTGTCCACGCTGACTACTTTGAGTGTTAGAATATTAAATCACGCCTTCATCTAAGAGTTTATTCCTACTTTATATGGATGCGAATCACTACATGTATGTGGGTTTGCTCGTCCAAAAGTTTAAACTTTTGGAATAATCGGTCACTTACCCTAACTTTAAATCACTTAACAGTTATCCTTCTTCATAATTCATCATTTGTGTTGCATCTACCTCAGAAAAAGAAGATATGATATGTACAAGTAACAGAGGATCATCAACTTTTAATACCTAAAAACCTTTCCCAACTCACTATAACACCCCATTCAAACGTGGGCCGAGTTTAAGTTGTTCTTAATGGGTCCAAGCCCAAGAATGTAAAACCAAGAACGGTCTTTCTCTTCCATATTCTCAATCTTTCTTTCTTGGGATGACATCGCCGTCTCGGATTAGCCATCGGTGCTGCAGTGGACGATTTATATATATATTTTTTAATTTTACGAATTTTCTTTATTTTTTTTTTTTCAATTTTTTTTATTATCTGTTCACTTTCCACTACATTGTTGGTGCCTAACTGCACCATAACTCCTCCCACCACATTGTTTTGGATCGGGGAAGGTATAGATGATGGATTAGGTGAAAAGTGCATCATGGTTTGGGAAGTAGTTACGGATCATGGCAAAAATAAGACTAAGAGGTTAGTCGTCCGATAACTCCCGATTACTAGTGGACAAAAAGATACTATCTAATTCATCCTCCTTGAACGTTATTAATGAAAAGGTTTCATTTTCAAAAACAAAAAAAAAATCATTTTCCCACTACACAAATTATCTAAAGGGCTGAAATCCATTCAATTAATCGTGGACAATATTTGATTTTGATTGACCAATATGACGAGGTTCACGCCTATGACTGCGAAGGAAAACACTAAGGTTAACTTTAGAAAATGATAGGGTTTTGCTAGCATAACAGTTTTCGAGTGACCGTGAGAGTAACACATATTGTGAGACACAAATTCTTGAAGGATTGGACCTTGCAATAATTTTTAATAAAGGCTTTGCTATATTGACCCCCTAAAAGATTAGTGGAACGAGCAAGCGTTTGATTCGAATGGCGATGCATCCCATGTTCTAATCACATCTTCCTTCTCTAGCAGGCCACATCGGCCTCACTCTCGCGGAGCCTTATTTGATGCGAAGCGAATCCAATTTTCATGCATTCATGGAGATTAGTCGAGCAGAATGTTCGAACATCAGATGCTGTTTGAAAAGAGTAGTAAGAGGAGCTCCGTCGGAGGTCAAACCCGACGTAAAACCGACGAAAATTTAACACGAGGGCTGACGTAGTCCGAAGCATAAAGCCCAAAGTTATCTCAACGACTTAGCTAATCCATGAGATTGTAAACTAAAACCCTGAAGATTTGCTAGTATTATAACAACCCTAGTTTGATCAATTGCCAAGTTGTTCGGTTGATCCTCAACCATTTTTCACAATCCATCCATGAAGAGATCGGCGAACACCGATCCAGTCATCATCTCAGTCTATGTCGAATCACCATCATCGTCTTCCTCTCGTAAACCTAATCATCCCACCATCAAAATCAAGCCAAACTCATCCCCCAAAAACCCTCGAATTCCGAGGACAGGCGGTTACGATCGTCGCGCTCAGCTCCTCGCCTATGCAAGAGAGATGAGAACCGGCGGCGGGTCTCCGCCGGCATCGCAGCCGACCGAGCGAAAGGTACTAGGATATTTTTCTCGAATTAAGTACGGGCTAATCTAGTCAACGGTCTGATCATATGATAGGTGAATTAACGTGCGTGCATGGGTGACATTAGAGAGCGAAATGCTTTGCTTTTTGAATGCAGAAGAGTAGATGGTCAGCCCAAGCTGGGCCAAAGAAGCTCCGAGTATGTCTCGATCGGATTCTCCGGCAACGGAACAAGAGTCGGAGATACGAACGCCTTGGGTCTGATGAAGAAGAAGAAGAAAGATCGGCCAGTCCTGAGTGCATCAAGCAGAGAAGTAAAACGCCCTTTTACGTAAGGAATTCTAGTAGAATCTTTTCATAATTACTCTTTGCAACGAGTTTGTGTACTTCTTTAATCAACTTGCATTATTTTGTGGTGACAGTGTTTCTGTGCTATTTTTTTATAGAATACTTGAATATTAAATCACGCCTCTTTCCGGCTCTTCAATGGCGACTCTTCCAAAGGTGGCAGCGGCGTGACGTCGTTGCCATCGTCTTGCTTGAGCTCTTGCATCTCCAAATCCATGTCGAGCGAGAAATCTCTGGAAGCTTGCTACTTGTGCAGGAACTGACCGATCAACTTCGACGACTGATATTTCAAGCACTTCTCGCCGCTTCACCGGAAATCGAACTCATCGCTGTTACTAGCTTTGGACTCGGTATTGTTCACGTTATTGCTGGCAATATCTTCGTCTTTCCAAAAGTCGTAGCTTGAACCCCTCCAAATCTTGCCTCCGTTCATAGTCTAGGCGCGAGGCAAGATTTGGAGGGGTTCAAGCCACGACTTTTGGAAAGACGAAGATGTTACCAGCAATAACGCGAACAACACCGAGTCCAAAGCTAGTAACAGCTTACGAGTTCGATTTTCGGCGAAGCGGCGAGAAGTGCTTGGAAGACCCGCCGTCGAAGCTGATCGGTCAGTTCCTGCACAAGCAGCGAGCTTCCGAGGATTTCTCGCTTGACATCGATATGGAGATGCAAGAGCTCAAGCAAGACGACGGCGACGACTTCAGGCAGCTGCCACCTTTGGAAGAGTCGCCATTGAAGAGCCGGGGGAACGAGGCGTGATTCAATATTCAAATATTCTATCAACTTTGTCTCAACAGAGAAAATTCAGTCGTATGCTCCGAAAGTTATCATGCGGATGGAAGTGCGCGAAAGGATTATCATGATAAGAGGTACGCAAGAGTTGTGAGGGATGAATCTAATCGAAAATTAATTCTCATGCTAAACTCTGCCGTTATAGCCGAGGAGGGCTCTTTATGAGTTCATAGGTTTAGGACTTTTTTTGGTGTCTGCGTTTCCTGATTTATGTAAACAAAAAATTCGCTGTAAAACTGGAATCAGAACCGCTCGTGCATGTTGATTAGTCATTTCCTTTAATTATGTTGTTTTGTTCGGTCATCGATTCGCGGTATGGTTCATGTCTTTCCATATGTACAGTGATTTGTCCATTTCAAGGCGCAAATAGTTTCTTGCTATTTGCAAGGTAGCTGCTTTTTTTTTTTTTTTTTTTAATCCATTTGTAAGATATTTAGATTTTTTTATTTCCTAATAGTAATCGCCTAGTAGCTATATATTTCTAAAGAAATGTACATATATCTTAGCTAAAGAGGGATATGGGGAAAATTAGCAAAAAAATTTTAAACCTATTGCAATTGTGTCAATTAAGTCCTAAACTTTTTTTTTGCCAATTAAATTCTAAACCTTTTGCATTTATGCCAATTCAGTCTATCCATCTAATTTTGGCCAGAAATTACTGATATGGCGCGACCGACGCTGACTAGATAATTTTTAATAATATTCTTTTTCTTTTCTTTTTTACCTTCTTTCTTCCTCCAGCCGGTCGCGTCACCATCAGCGATTTCCAACAAAAATTGGTCAGATGAACCAAATTGAAACAATTACAATAAGTTCATGACTTTTTTGGTAATTCTCTTCAGGGATATGATATAAGGTGCTTATACAAATCCAGTGTCAAACACATCGAAATGGAAAGAATTATCTTAAACTAGTGTAGTCGTCTCCTCACCGATCGATTGGTCATCACATAAGAATTTTCAGGCTATTTTTTCCAAAATCTGCTCTCTTTTTTCCATGTGCATCCACTGCTCACAAGTCATAAGTCACTCCTGAGACTTTCCAATGCGGACAAACGATGCATCATGACAGCATGGCTAATGGAAAGGATCACGATACGACAAATTGGCGAAGAGACCCAGGGTTGTGTATTTATTTCCAGTAGGCCCCGTCGCCATGTGTGTAGGACACGGTTTTCTTCTTTCCCCGTAGACTTTTCTTGGCCCTCCAGTTAGGGTCAATGATGAGACGAGACGAGACGAGTCGATGAGATTCCAGGAATTCTAGGCGCAAGAAAGAAAATACCGTGTTCCGTCTGACCATGACCCTAGGAGTAGATAGGGCCGCGGAAAAGAAGCTCTAAACAACAGAGTGGAGGAATATGATGTTAAGATCAACTGCTGTTCACCCCTGTTTAAGGCATAATTGCTCCAATAATTGAACCAGTGAATACATCGATCAAACTGAGACCTCTTTTCCTTGCCAACATCAACCCCTGAATCAGAGACCTTGACTTCACTCAATTTTAAATACACACGCATTTCATGAAAAATATATATACATTTGTCTCCCCTTTTCATTTTCTCACCACCACCACCACAACAGAAGCGTCTGTCCCTAACAATCTTCAGTTTCACCAGTGAAAAAAGAAATTGAGAGAAAAGCAGAAGGCAAAAAATAAGTTAATGTACCCTAGGCATCCAACTAAACATATTTGCAAGACATGAATTCCTAAACCTAATCATAAAGACCAATCGCATGCTCTCTATATAAGTCACAGGTCTGGCAGCTAGATCCGCAGCGAGGCTGTGAGAAGTTGATGGCTATGGATAAGCAAAGATGAATTCGGTATAGTTTTATGCAGTTAGTCGTCTACCGAGATGGTGATAAGGAGATGCCGAGCCCGATAATGTGGGAACCGGCCTCTTCACAAATGGATGATCTAAGAGCTGTGCGGCAGTGGGACGGTCGTCGGGATTAACTTGTAAACATTGCAATATAAAATCACTAGCATCTCTGGATAAAGAATCTGGTAGTGGTGGTGGCTCACCCCTTCCGATCCGAAACAATGCTTGCATCTGATTGGGACAACAGTTAAACAGTCAGAAATAATCTTTTGCTTTCTGCAGGATAAATGTAAGTTCAGCTTAAGAGATAACAGTTTTGAGCACATAACGATTTCCATTTTCTACTAAAAAATGTAAAGAGAGTACAGTACAAAGCAAAAGCAATACAGAGAAGGTATCGTATAATTCCACATTATCAAAAAGCTGTTATTAAAAGGAAGACCCTCATTGTTCAAGTAGAGAAGCTGCCTCATCAGAGAGAAATGATTGGAAAGATTTTTCTTTTCTTGGAACAAGACGATCGGAAGGGATATTTTAGCTAGAAGTGTTGGAGGAACATACCCATTCCAAAGGAGAATATGGGACCTGACCGGTCAACATCTCTAAGACAGTGCACCCAAGGCTCCATATATCAGCTGGAAGCCCATAGCCATGGTTTTTGGCCTTTACAACCTGAATTAGCCAAAGTTTGCAATACAATCGTTTCAATAATGTGTATCAGATGAGTAGGAAACTTCTCGATTGGATGACTCAATGTCCATAAAGAGACAAAAAATGATGCCATATGAAGCGTTTGACTAATTCGAAGTTTAAAAGTATCTGTTAGTGGAAAATACAGCACAATCAAAGAAAGAAAGTAGCAGCAGCAGTAATAATAATAATAGCAGAAGAAAAAAGGAAGAGGGAACAACAACAACAACAACGATTATAGCAACAAATAGATGCAGCTTGAAAATCTGCCACGAACACCAGACAATTGGATCAACATCATCCAATATCACTCGTAAATAACACAGCCCATGATTCTCCCCCCCCCCCCCCCCCCCCCCGCCCCCCCCCCAAAAAAAAAAAAAAATCAGTTTTGCAAGACAGACAACTCTCCATCCAGGTTACCAGATAAGACACAGGAACTAAAATTCGGAGAATATCGAGGTCTTTTTAACAGCTCCAACACCATGATATAGCACATATAGTGCTTCAATAAGATTTTCGCTCATAGTAACCCCGTTGGTGGTCTGAAAATTGGCAAGAATGAAAATCCATTCAACCTTTATTCCTTTCTTCAGATGCAACAATTTGAGTTGCAGGGGACATCCACTTTTCACGTATTCTTGGGTGTCAAGGCATTTCCATATCTTCAAGGAATATCAGTAACTCAATAACCTGATAACCTAGACCTTAATGTTTTTCAAAGAAAAATACCAGTAGATCAATGAGACTCCAAAACTGCACTTGGTTGACTTATAAGGGACTGGATAGGCTATTATATGGAGTGCTGCCAAGTCGGCAGCTGAGGCCAGAAAAGGAATTTCAATATATGCCCAAATAGGAAATCCTGCCTAGACATGTCCGGCCCTTGTTCACTATCGAACTTTTCATCCAGCTCTACACCTGGTTTGTCCTATATATCTTCCAATCCACTGGAATATGATGATCACATCAACCCTAACATATGGGCCACCAACCATCATTTGCATAAAATAATCTAATCTGACACCAACTCAAAAACTCAAAGTTGCAGCAAAAGAAAATGACCAGAAAAAGAAAGGATGAAAGACAACCTCCGGTGCCATCCAGAAAGCAGTGCCCTTGCAAGATTTGACATCATTTAATTTGGTTGCCTGAGGCGGAAGAAGAAAAAGGATTAGCTAGTAGAGTTAGCAGACTCAACATCTATAGAACCGGGTGTCGTCGCGAAAAAAAAAAAAGAAGTGAAAATTACCTTTGCTAATCCAAAATCTGCAAGTTTCACCATTCCGCTTGCATCGACCAAAATGTTTGCACATTTGATGTCCCTTGAACACAATAATGAATACGATGAGGTGCCAACAATTTTGTACAATGAGGAATGCAAATTGACAACCACTAAAAGTGAATCAGACTCATAAATGATTGAACTATTAAAGCAAGAGAGAAGAGAGTTAAGTAACAAAATAATATAACTCAAATAAATCTATGAAAGCAGAAGACAAAGTTTAAGGGAAAAATGTAGTACTGCCATACAAAAGTGTACAATTTCCCAAGTATTTGGCACTGTAAACCAAACAACTTCACTATGGTTTGTGTATCATTTCAGAATAAAGAAACCCAGATGATGCAGCTTAAGTCAGCAAAGAGAGTCATTACTATTGAGACATTACTTCACTCCATCAAATTAGCAAAAAGCACTAGATCGATCCAAAAGTGGAAAGAGAAGTCAAATAAGTGCATGAACCGATAGGGAATAACTAAGCAGAAGTATGTTTTGCTGCACCAATACCACTAAATATTTTTCCAACCAAAGGCAGTTATATTGCAATAACAATAAAGGCAGCAATGGTGCAATAACAATATATGGTAAAAGACAATCTAGAGAAACCTATGAAGATCGAAGTAAGTTTCAAAAGGAAAATCAGTGTTCTAAGACCTCTCACCTAAAGAGACAGCCGATGATAGCTACATAGGCAATACACAACATAGAAACACTATAGAAAGAATTTCTTCGAGTAAGACATAAGAAAATAAAAAAGTTATTCTTGGAGCAGGAAACCCCATGTTTGCACAAAGCATGTAGAGGTCATAGGGATACTGCTAGAACAAATAGGCAGCAGTAGCACATTGGTCATGCAGACATAACATACCAACAAGGCCCGCTAAGAGCACCCAAAATCAAAGATCTGGCACTAATAACACTACAGTAATTAGAGTATAGTAACATCAAAGGTGCTTATAGAGATTGTATAATAACACTACGGGAATTAGGGTACATACGCACGTCTCACCTGTGGACCACATTGCGATCATGAAGATACTTTAGACCGCTTAAGATCTGTCTCGTGTATGAAGAAACTTGAGAATCTTTTAGATTATATGTCTGATAGAGATTTGCAAGGGAACCTTTCGTCATGAGCTCGAGAAAAATATAGAGATTGGAATCATCCTGTTCATGTATTTGTTGATTTGTAAGAATGCGGAGAGTCACTTGCTAAAAGGCACGTCATCAACATAATAAGAAAGAAATTTGTACCTTTGCTGTGCCATAATACTGGACTATGTTCTCATGTTCAAACTGACTTAGAAGAGCAATCTCCTGAAAAGAAAGCACTCAATGAGATCAAGCAAATACTGGTACAAATTACAGTTGTGACATTTCCAGCCTTTCCCAACTACGTTGATATTCTGGATATGGCAAAGGAGAAGAAATAATTACCTGTTCCAAATACAAGAGACTTTGCCTTCCCAAAGCTCCTTGATCGAGCAATGAGACTTCCTTTATAGCAATAAAGAATCCATCACTGCAGGGCAAAAGAGAGGAAGAAGGACATTAACCAGAAGATTCTCGTGTGCGGATTAGAATTCGATGAGTCCAAAGAGGACCAAGAAAACCAAGTAATTTCCAGTATAATGAACTCTCTAAGCAAACAGGAATAACATAATGCTGCAGATGTGGGAACAGCAGGAACAATAATGGCGAGTAAAGTATATGACTTTCAATGATACCAGGATAAAGATTGACAAGTAAAGGCTTTCTTAGTTTAGGAGTCCTACATATAAGCAGAAGAGTCATACATTTGCAAAATCAGTCAATTACATCCTTTTTCATTAATTTGCCAATTCGTGAACCTTAAAGGACCAAAGTCCACCTATCACTGCAGCACATCAATCTAACTGTGCGAATTTCTCTGC
The DNA here is from genome assembly GCA_029784005.1 of Lenwebbia sp. NSW1173648. Classification (NCBI taxonomy): domain Eukaryota; kingdom Viridiplantae; phylum Streptophyta; class Magnoliopsida; order Myrtales; family Myrtaceae; genus Lenwebbia; species Lenwebbia sp. NSW1173648. The sequence goes on along the minus strand of JARCGZ010000009.1, from coordinate 21,259,288 downwards.
CACAATCAGAGCTAATAACATTTAGATCCATATACTCCTTTTGCTTGCTAATAGCAACTCATCATCGCAAAAGAAACACAAAACAAAAAGAAAGTCGATAATAATCCACTATGGAACCAATGGTTCAACTAATGCCTTTTGCAAACCGAATGTCCCGAATGATGATCTTAGTCTAGGTTTTTGGCCAAAATTATTAAAGTGGTGAGACAGCTGAGCCGTGTACTTCGCTTAATATCCAAGCAACTCTAATTTCCACCAGCTGACGTGAATTATACAGGAAATGTGGAACACAACCTTAGAGCTGCATTAAGTAATGACCTATCAAATGTTTCAGGAATTATGCTGAAAAAACTAAATGATTAGCGTGAGACCTGAAGAGAATTTTGCACTTACTCAGCTATTCCTTCGTAGACTGATCCAAATGACCCACGACCCAGAAGCTGACCCTTATCCCAATTTTCGATTATTCGTCGGTATCTCTCACTTGGTGAAATAATTACCGGTGTAGTTGTAGTAGTACTTGAGGAGTCTTCATCATTTGAAGTCGAAAATGAGCAAGATGTCGATAGCTCGGCAGTCTCCCTAATTGCTTCATTTACTACTTGTTTCCGCTCTCCTGCATCTTCGTCTTTTTCATCAGCGGCATCCCTCCGTCTAAGAGCAACGCTAGAAGCTCCTTCTTCGCCAACAGGGGCAAAATCCCTCAGTAAGTCCCATGTCGAGCAAGCATCATCAATTATTGGAACCCGAATAGAGGGTGGAGGCTTAAGCATAGGCGGCCTAACACCCTTTATACCACAACATTCTCTTACCCCAACGGAAATTCCACCCAACTCAACAAACTTGTCCTGACTCGACTGGATTGCATCTGCCCTAAGTCTCTCACGAAGGATGTCCCCTGAATCCTCAACCATTTCATTGCGCCGCTTCGACTTAGCCGAATCAATCCAAGTCAACTCAGTCAAAACCCTATCTGGCAACTCAGTTTCAACCGCAACCTTCTCTGGGCCTTCTTCTTTGGGACTCTCCATCCAGTTCAACCTCGACCGAGGCAGAAGATCAGAGGACGACCTGATCTTCCTCGCCTCCCATGCCGCCGTCGGGATAGCGAAGTCCTCAATCCCCGACAGCCCCAAGTTCCTGCATATCTGATCGATCTCGCCCTCGCCTCCCTCGACCCTGAAGCTCGTCTGCTCAAACAAGTCGAGCGATCGCGTGTGGAGCGAAGCCGAAGCCGAGGACGACGAGTCGTCGGGCGAGTACGACGACGAGGACGCGTCGTAGTCGTAGTTCTTTGCCGCGTTGCGACGCTCGAGCCGCGGCCTCGAGCCTCGATTCGTCCTGGACTCCATCGGCTTCGCTCTAGAGAAGAAGAATCGCGGCATGTGGCAACCACATAGGCTTAGGGTTTAGAGCGAAGATGGGAAAACTTGGAGAACTCGCCGACAAAGGCAACGCAACACAGAAGAAAAAGAGAAAGGAAAAGCAAAAAACCTCCTCGGTGGTTGTTCGGATTTCCGCTGTTGAAGAGAGTAGGAGAGACGTGCTCGTGCGGAGCTCGCCGGTCTCTTTCCCGGAAAATATCGGAGAGAAAAATGAGGAGGAAAGGATTTTTGTGCAGAGAGAGAGAGATAGAGAGAGAGCTGACCAACGAGAAAGAGTGCAAAGACCGAAGAAAGAAGAAGAAGAAGAGAAAGAGAGAGAGAGAGAGCAGAGAGAAAGTACGGGGAAAAGCCGCCGACGGAGATTGGAAAAGCGGGACGCGGTGCCACGTGGAGGGATCTGAGGAGAGGATGTCCTTTTGTGAATTGCTCTACGGCTGGCCGCAATATCTGGCGCTGTAGTGCACGCGCTCTCTTGGCACGTCGGGGTGCCCTGGTCTAAATAATCCCCAATCAACAAATTTTTTTTTTTGTTCAGACCAATTAACAATTTGACGAGGACTATTTTCGTACGACAAGATTTACCAACCAGACTTGTCGGTTCGAATATTTTGGTTATTAAACTCTTACGGAATTATTGCCGAAATAACAAAAACACACAAAAAAAAAATTCCGTATGGTCTTCGAATATGCAAATGAAATATTGAAATATTGCGTAAGAGGAAGAGGTTTTTATTTTTTTGCCAGCTCTCATTTGGCAAGAGTTAATTTACTCAATTTAGACATCACTTCAAAGAGAATCGAGACGATAGGATCACCGGAATGAGAGAGGGGTATGAAACATTGACTTCCCTATTAGGGCTACTAATAGAATTTGTGACTTTAAATTTTATCATCAAGTTGCTGACTTGAATGATACATGACAGTTGATAGATATATATTAGTTTGGGGTGTTTACCCTTCGCATATCACATGTTTACTAATTTGAGATTTTTGATGGTATTAACCTATTTAACGAAAATTAACGGAGAGTAAATTTGTCACGGATGTACCAATTTGGATTTTTTTTTTCATGGAGATTTTTTATGATTAAAAAATTAATTTGGGATAAATTTATCATAAATGTACCAGTTTGGAATTTTTCGTGATTTTTTTTTTGTCAAATGGATTTTTCGTGATATTACTCTTATGAAAAACCCTCCACTTTTTAGGTGAAAATGGATGGAGAGTATCGGGACGACAATCAAGCATCCTAATCGCCCAATTGCCCTTTCTTGTTCTTAGAATAATATTTGAAATTAAAGGCTGAAATTGTGATTTTAGTCTTTAGCAATTATTCATGAACAAATACATTTTAGGCTGCATATGGTAACGTTTCTGTTCCATGAACAATTTTTAGAACAGAAAAACTTTTTTCTGTTTCTGTTCCCAGCAACGATTTCTGAGAACATAAACGTGTTTGGTAACTGCATAAAGACCATATCCTCAATAAAATTCCTCCACCTGCAGTAACTTCTAAAAAAATTAGTAAATAAAATAAAAAATGATATTACTAAAATACTTTCATGTAATAATAAATTTTTTCCTGTTTTTTAAAAAAATTTAAATTTTTCTGATTTTTTAAAAATATTTTAAAATATTTTCATTCAAAAATATATTTTATTATTAAAAAATATGTTCTATTTTATTTCATTTTTCTCCGGCGACGGCGACGGCGGCGGGGGGTGGCCACTGGCGAAGGACGGCGGCGGGCGGCAAAGACGGACGGGCGGGCGGCGGCGGCGGCACTTTGAGAACAAAGTGTTTCCAATTGTTTCTAAAAAAATATTCCAAATATGTTTCTAAAGAGTGTTCAAGGAACACTGAAACAAGTTTTGTTTGTTTCTTGTTTCTGCTCCAAAAGTGTTTTTATTTGTCAAAAGTGTTTCCGGAACACTTTGGGAACATTTTTTTACCATACGCGTTTCTGGAACGTTACCATACGCAGCCTTTCCACTCCGCCGGCCTTTTCGTCTTCGTTAAACAGGTCGAAGAAGAAAGCCTTCATGGCCATTCCCGGCCTCCTCGGGGTCCCGGTCTAGTTCAGTACGTGGTCCATGAAGTTCTTGTTGTAGGTTTTGGCATTGTCCGTGGTCGTGCGCGGCGGGTTTCCAGCCCTCGGCCACCCAGTCTCCGTGATGGCGATGCTTAGGCCGGCCGCGTTAATCTTCTCCAAGGCCGCGTCGACCATCGCGTCGAGCAAGTTGTAGTACTCTAAGTTCCCGTCGCTCACGACGGGGACCTTCGACTTGAACAGTGCGTACTCGAGGGAGATATGCTGGCGGCCGAGGCGTACGTGCAGAACGGATACACGTTCAGCATGAGAGACGCCCCTTGGCGCACGAGCAACGGCACGATCCTTTTCATCGCTAGCGAGGCGGGGGCAGAGAATGCGCCAGTCGACGGAGGGTACGAGCTCCCGAGCACATCCATCGAGACCACCATGGACACCTTGATGGTCCTCGTGATACCGGCGGTGGAGATTGCTGCTAGCATGTTGTCTATGGCTTGAGCGATGTAGAGCGCCTCTGCATCGGGAATCACCTCGTTGCCTATCGTGATGTACCCGCTGTTTACATCATGTATAAATGGAGACACGTTGGACTCGATCCATGCGAGGGCCGCGCTCGGGCTCGACGCCAGATTTTTTATGTCCTCGTTTGGAGTGCCGACCGAGATGACAAATTTACCTCTGAACGAATCCAATACGTCTTTCCTCGGTTCGAAGATCCAAACGTAAGCTATTTGCGAGGTTCCCAGGAGGTTGACGACGGCTGCCGGAGACGGAAGGTTGTCTCCATTGAACCCATAATTGATACCGATATCATAGGCACCTGAAAAGTTTAAACCTTGAGTACTCATAAAGAGCACACCATCTCGGAAAAAATAGCGATGTAAGGTTTGAAAATAATGGATTTGAGAAGATCACTGAAATCTTTCCCCAGTACTTATGAAATTTTAACAAAATTCAGGCATGAAGTTGCTTACTTTGACAATCCATGCAATCCGATATGGAAAATGAAATCAGATTTGGCAAGAGGGGTTACTGACATTGCTTTGAAACTGTGGGTTTGTTCTAATTTTACAGTTCTTTATTGAAAGCGCCCATGACATTTGTCAAGAAAGGCTCGTTTTAATTGTGAAAGGTAAAAAAAAAAAACAGAGATCGGATCGGTTCGTTCATATGTGCCATCGGAGTTTGCCGACGCGAAAGGGGAATGAGATAATTATGCATGTGGTGCTTTGCTCAATCATATGGCTTGTAATTCGAGCCGAACTCTACCGAACTAAACGGAATTTTCATTTTGTAGATAACTAGATTACGCACGCGCTCTGCTTATGCAATGTTTCTAAGTTTGTGAACGCACGCTTTGAGTGAGTTATGGAATCAAATGGTATAGCGGGAACACAAAAGCCGCCATTGCAGTCGTCGTCCTGTGGGAAAGGAATCGGGCCAACTAAAAGTCCGCCATATCGAGCATAGACTGACACAAAGCGGTACAGGATCCATTCCATCTTCAGACCCACGTCGATCCAAAGAGTAGACCCAACCCTCACGAACTCTATACCAAGAAAAGCGGGGTCGGTAAAGTTGTACAAAAATGCCTCAAAATCCACAGGGTGCCATATCGAGCTATTGGAGTAGCGGGGGTAGATGCCATATTGCTAAGGGTCTGAAAATAACAACAAAGGTGAGCCACGACCCAGCAAATAAAACATCTAAGCATTACACTACGCGACCCATATGCGACTCGATCAAGAATTCATTCAGGACAAACAAACTCAAATTAACAGGCAAGTTCACGAGGCAATTAATGACAATTATCGAGATAAACAATGGGAATGATCACATAATACAGATCAAGCATTTGCCGCCAATGAACATCACTTCGCATGAGATATGCTATGCACTCACGAATATGCATATGATTTTAAGCCTTATTTCATTTCATATCTCTCAATTTCACTTGCCAAGACCCCCGGATTCCACCCGACATCCGCGCATGACACTATCAAGATTTACACACTTTGGCATCTCAACTCCTGAGGTTTCCTTGATCACACAGCATGGACTTCTCTTATACACAAAGGGGCGTCCCAAACACATGGGGCTTCATTGGCACACTAGCCGATGGGAAATTTTCAAGTCTTTGACCACATGTTATTATGTGATATGCAATATGAACTATCCACACATAATTCAATGAGTCAACCACTATTCAGCAAGCATAGGCGCACATTTTCATGAGAAATTTGTCATCGTAGCAAACAGCAGTTCAATGCGGCACATGGTACAATATCGGGCAGATTTGGATTTAATCAGATTGCATTGATTCAAATTATCAAATCAATCCCAAAATTCAGGAAATTCCACAGAATGGTAGTTCAATGTATGTTGAGCAACTTTCGTTGGTAAAATTTTCTCATTTGGGCTATGGAAATGTGATTTTTCCTTAAAATACGAAAGCCACTCATAAACAGTCGGTATTGCACGCTGATCAAAACTTCCATTTTTCACCAAGTAAAGAAATCCCAAAATTTCTCGAAAATTGTACATGTTGTACATAAGACCCAGATCTACAACTTTCATAGCATGCATGAAGTCCAGATCAGTATGTATAAATCACAGTAAATCGAGCAAGTTACAACACAAATCAGTCTCAGCCACAGAACAGAGTTGGTCAAAGGATCAGACGTTTCACCGACTTGAAGAACTCCAAAAATTCTTAAATTAATATATGTTATATTTTAAGATGTGAACTTAAACTTTTATGTTTTTTTCTTAGTTAATGGAAGTTCACAGAAAATGGTACAAAAATAACAAGCACGGAAGATCTGTTCAAACTCAGATACAGTGCACACAAAATCGAGGACATGAAAGGCATTTTGGTCAACCAGATGAACCGAAAAAATTATAAAATTAATATATGTTATATTTTAGGATGTTATCATCAACTTTTATGTTTTAACTTCAGTCAATAGAAGCCCATATAAATCGGTACAAAAATAACAAGAACCGAAGGTCAGACTGGACTCAGATTTATCATATACCAAAACCGTGAACATGCGAGGTATTTTTGCCGACCAGATAAACTTTAAAAATTCTAATATTTTTATATATTGTATTCCTAGATGTCCTTTAAAACTTTTATGAAGACAAGTCAGTCCATATTAATTTGAAAAAAATCGTGGAAAATCAAGAACATGCAAAGGTCACTGCAGGATTTTCCAGACACATACAAAACAGTGAAAGTGCATGACCATTAGACCGACCATTCGAGCTCCAAAAATTCTCAAATTAATTTATGTTATATTTTAAGATGTCATGAGAAACTCTTATGAATTAAGTTTAGATCAACTAAGCCCACAGAAGGCTACACAAAATTAAGAAACTCAAAGGGTCGGTCAGTTTTCGAACCTGGGACCAGCACTTAAACAACATGCACGACCCATTCAAGGTTATGCCTAAACAAGTCAACCACAAGTAGCTCTACCAGCATCTAAGTTCATCGATTTCCAGCATGCATCCAAGATTTATAAGTTACAAATCTTAAACAAACCTTTAGTCAAGTATCACAAAGATTAAAATAGTGTAATGAATAGAAGTCTTTACTTGCCTCAAAACTAAGAGCACCTAAAGCATTCCCCTTCAGCAGCTTCCTCGAGAGATTTTGAGGGAAAAATGAAAGTGAGAGAGTTTAAAATGAGGGGGGCTTTCGCCCATGCAAGGAAGAAGAGAGAGAGAGGTTGAGTGTGGGGAAAATTTTACATGAAAGTTGATTGGCTCAAAGGGGTGGCAGCCATCATGTGATTGTGGGGTCATCATTGAGGCAAATAAAAATTATTTTGAATCAATTCACGAGGGGGGTGCCCGGCCATGTCATTTGGTCTACCTAAATTACCCTTGTTCACAAAATAGTGCACATTAAGCACCCAAACTATACTATAAATTGCCCAATGGTCCCTTGGTATTTTTCGATCTATAAGCAAAATTAGCACTATAGTCCCACAATCAATTACGTGACACATTTCAATTAGTGTCAATCAAATGGATTCAAACACCGTTATCACCTTTAATCAACTAAGTGAAATTCCGGATGTCACATTAGTTATAGCATTGTTAATTTTAATTCATTGTCCCATCTTTTGCATCACATAAGCTATATATAAGATTAGAAACTCCCATTTGACGTCTTGTGAATTCACAATTACTTGCCTACTTTTTTTCAAATAGTTTGAGCAAAACTACATTTTAAAGTGAAAACTTAATTTCAATCTATTCGGTCTTGACCTTGTGAATATTTTTGCAGGAATTAGTTTTCACGTTTCCATAGTTAAATATCACTTATTTTGTACTTTCCTTTCAGCTTTTCACATTTTTATATGAAATGCAAAATAGGAGTTGAAACTCTAGTTACACTTTCTTCAATTTCAAACTCAAACTTTTAATCATTTTTTTAATAATTTTATCCACTTACTTTAAGATTGAATTTGTGGTCGAGTTTAATTACTTGTTTCCATGGAAAAAAATAAAATGGCAACAACTTTTCCTTTTTCCTTTTTGTGCTTATCATTTATTAATATTTAGATATGATCTAAAGATAAACAATCTTTAACGTATGACCATGCTTATAACAAATTAATCTTTTTACATTTTGATCGGTTGCTTTTGTCCATTTTGAAGGGAAAAAAACAAGTTTTAGTTCTTCCCATAAGGAATAAAAACAAAAAAAGTAAGATTATCAGATATAAAAATGGTTGCTCATAAGTTAAGAATGAGAGGAAAAAAAGTCTCACCAATAAATATTTCATCGAATTTATGGTTGCAAGGGTGTTTTAGTCAATTACAAAGAAAGTGTATTTTTATGATAAAAGATGTGGAAATAATGACGCCCTGGAATTTTCGAAAGGATAATGAAAAATCTATCTTTTATGGGGTCGTGCCCTATAAGTTGACTTGTTTTTTTTTTTTTTATCAGAGTATAAGTAAACTTGTTAAACGAGCGGATTGTATCGGATTTTGGTCGGGTCATAATGGTCCGACTCAAATTGATTCATATAACCCGTTTATGACTTATTAATTACAATGTAAATTTCTCGACTCATACCTGACCCGATCATACCCGACGCATATTGCTAAAATACTTTCATATTTAATCCAATCTAGAAGAAATATTTTTTTATAAAAAAGATCAAAAATTATATTTCTAAAATAATGTGGACACTTTTTATAATTTTAAAAGGGTGGTACTATTTCCACTCATTGCATGGCTTAAACACTCCCTTTCATAAGTGTACTGACTATATTACCCCTCGATGTGGGCCCAATTTGGTTTTTTTTTCTTTTCTATTTCTTCTTTTTCTTCCACTTTCATTCTTTTTGTTCTCACTTGTGTTGAAGCGTATTGCAGACTTCTTCATCTTCCTCCTCTGAGACCTTTATGCACACCAACGGATAGGTTACAAGCGGAACCTGGATCGATCCTAGAATTGCTCACCTCTACTTTTTGTCAGCCATGTTTTGTTCTTCTTCTTTCTTGTTTTTTTGTTTTACTGTAATATACTTGTTATGATCGAGATGGGAAATTGTCGAAGTCATCCGATTTCCAAAGATAACGGAGGAAGCTTTCAAGAGTGCATAGATTAAGTACAAGTACAGTCAAGTCCATGAAGGAGGAGAATCCGTGAAGAAGTTGCTGAAGCAGTTCTACTCATTTCATGTCAAACAATCAAGGATGGGATGAATGGCGGAACCCCTTTGAAATTAGAATACCTCGATGATTTTCATAATTACTCGATCAGAGTGATATGAGAAATCCACTCACGGTCTTTAGACTGCGAATGAGAAGCCACTTTTGATACAAATGTTTCTAAATGCAGTCGAATATCTCGTTGCTCGAATTTTACTAGAAATTAACATCTGTAGTAGACGGTACGAACAAAGGGAGAATTTGATTACGTTGATCAGCTCTTTGAGATTACTCACATAGATAGAAGAACAATCAGATCACAAAAGCATCAAAGACTAAATCAACAGAATCATTCTAGGAACAGTCTCGTTCACGTTAAGAACACGACTTCTCATCTCCGGTAATCATTGAATAATTCAAGAGCAATATGTTCTGGGGCCGATACAATTTTTTTACTGCATTGGTTGATTTTTTCTCGTCATTGATCCTTAGATTGCAGGAGGCGGCGTCATTCAGATCTAGGAATCCCTAATCAACCAAACCAACAAGAAGAAAAAGGGAAGTGGAAGAAAAAGAAGAAACAAATAAAATAAATCCTAAATGGGCCTCACATTTGAGTCTTTGCTGATATAGAATTCTAAAGGAGGAAAAGCAAGGGGTAATATGGTCAGTACACTGTGAAAGGGAGTATCTAAGTCAAATTGGGAGTGGAAAAAGCGCGTCCCTTTTAAAAAATAACAAAATATCTGAATTTTTTTATTTTTCTTTTCATTATTTTTCTTTCTAAGACTTGGCGAGGGCCGCGAAGCCCTCCTCAATCGCGGGTGAGGGTCACAACCCTCGCTGGATTTCCTAAAACGAAAGAAAGAAAGAAAAAAAAATAAAAAATGCTATGAAATTTTTTAAAAATAACATGTTTATTGTGTCTCGCATAGTTAGCAAACCCATTTATGACTCATTTAAAACCTATTTAAGATCAATTAACCCATTTATGCATCACTTAAGCTTGTTTTTAAAAGCTATGATATCAAATTTATAACTCACATCGTTAAACATGGTTAAAATATTGGTTCTAGACATATTTTGCCATCTTTACCTGCGAGGCTGCGAGGACATGCCTCGCCTTCACCGCCGTGCAAGAAACGAGGTGGTGGCAAAGCAAAGCACTATCTCACAAAGTCAAAACGGGCGAGGCATCGTTTCTCTTTATTTGGACAATGTAGTCTCTGGATCTGTGGTGTCGTCCTGTTATTATTTTAAAGACCCTAAGAAAATGCAATGACAAATGATTTTCGATGAAGTTTATATTATTGTACAGCGACATGTGATTGGAATTATGATTATCATATAAATAAGTTTTCATATATTGTTGCATGACAAAAAGTTTCCTCGGATGGCATCAAGTGTAACGTGTGAAAGACCGAAATGTGTATTTCATTTCAGGGAAAATTTCTACTAAAGGCATGAAGTATCCTCATTTTCTCAAATAAGGACATGAAGTGGACTTTATTTCTAATAACAGCATGAGCAAGGACATTTTCGTAATTTCCTTTTTTATTTTTATTTTTATTTTTCTTTCTTTTTTCCCTTCTTTTCTTTTCTTTTTTGCCCCGACTCTTCGCCGGTGGCCGGTCACACGAGGCCGCCCTCGAGGCCGACGAGGCAAGGACTGGGGCGGCGCTCGTCGGCCTTGCCGGGGTGAGTCGAGGGCTGCCTCGCCGGCCAGATTTGGCGACGATCACCATTCTTCCTCTGTCGCAAAACAGTCCAATCTCGGTGTCGCTGCTCCGTGGCTCTGTTTCTTTCTTGTACTTGCATTCTCTCTTTGCAAAATTCCAGTAGATTTCTAGCGAGCCCTAGCCCCATCGTAAATCACAAAACACCCAATAAAGCAGTCCAGCAGCGATCTTAACCGCGTCACCTATTTCGGTAGTGCAGCCACGTCCCAGTCCCGACGGTGCTACTGCGCCCATGTCCCGGCGGTTGCAGCTAAGTCTCACGATCGCTGCTCTTGACTTCGCCGACACCAGCTGCAACGTCCCCTAGGCTGCCATCCTTGCGCCGGCCATGATCCTTGCACGTTCCACCGATCCCATTCTCGGAAACATAACCATGCCTAAATTAAGCGAGGGCCACCCTCGGCTAGCCCGGGTTAGGCCAGCGAGGGCAGCCCTCACCTCGGCCTCGCCAAGCCCTCGCCGGAGGCCGGCCATCGAGACCAGTATCGGAATTTTCCCTTTATTTGTTCTCGAGGGGGATGAGGAAGAAGTGGAAGAAAAAGGAAAGGGGAATTTATTTTATGCTTCTCCCTTTGAAGCAGGAAAAAGGAGCGATGGAGACGCACGAAGGAATTTTTTTTCTGCCGTGCAGCCTTTTTGCAACACAAATAGAAATGGAGAATATGCTTTTTCTCCGGTAAATTAGTAGAAAAGAGCCTCCGCTTATTTAATCGCTGTAATTACCAAACTACCCTTCATTCTCATTCAAATAATCTGAATTAGAAGGCTGAAAGTGTAATTCTATACGAGAATGTTACCTCTCCTATTCAAAAAAAGGACCCTCCCTTAGAAAGAAAGTTGTTTTTTTTTTTTTTGGATTAAACCATCATCAATTTCCGAAAATGCTCTCATCCTTATCCCCTAATTAAAAAAATTCTCCTGTTTAGTTCGTTTAGAATGTCTGATTTTCATGGATTAAGATAAAATTTTAGACAGTTGTCGTTCTAAATTTTTCCCTACAATTTCTCGTTGCTTAGAATGTTACATGGTGTAAATGAAATTTACCGTTAATGATCGACAGTTACATACCATAATGATATACCGATTATGAACATTCGAGAAAGAACGATGCATTAGTCACTAGCGACAACATCCTGAAGTCGTCAAATATGAAACAATATTTACGACTATCGAGGTCCATAGCTAATTGTAAGTTTTGTCTCTCACGACAATTTAATATAAGTTACTCTGTTTAAGGTGATCAACGTTTTCATATAACGGACCGTATGAATGAACTATTACATGAAGGAAGGAAAATAATAACTACATACGCGGTTTGGATTACGGCAAGATCGGTTAATTAAAGCATCGTGGGAGGGAGTACCATCTCTTGAGATGAATATATTTACTTTATAGGAACTTTTTTTTTTTGGTCAGAACTTTATGGGAACTTAGGAAGTAATTTAATTTGCTTTTGAAAGGAGTAATTTAGCTCGAAAGTAGTAACATATCTTAAGGCAGAGCAATTTACACTCGTAAGAAGTAATTGAAATAAGTAACCCTTAAAAGGAGTAATTGGCCTTGAAACTTGTAACCAATCTTACGGTAAGTGCGAAAGCTGTAATTTATCTCAAAAGAAGTAATTCATATTGAATTTGGTAATATCTCTTGAGTTAAGGTGCAACACCTTGAAAATTTATCAAGAAAATCATAAATTTATTGCAATTATGTCAATTCAGTCATAAATATTTTTTCTTGCCAATTAAGTCATAATTTTTTTGAAATTATGCCAATTCAGTCTATTCGATCGGCGGGTAAAAATAAGGTAATAAATCGGGATGTCACGGGAATTCATAGGAAAATAAATAAATAATTGGCGTTTCACTACCATACGAGTCAAAGCAATCTAATGCATTAAATGACATTTCTACATTGGAGGAAACAAAAGAACTCTCTCTCCTTCTCTCTCTCTCTCTCTCTCTCTCTCTCAAGACTCAACGAACCGCCTTCTGCCTGCGCAAAACGCGAATCTCTCTCTCTCTGTGAAAGCGAAACCCAACCGCGAGAAACACAGAAAAGAAAAGAAAAGAAAAATCATTTCTCTTCTCTCTCTCTCTCTCTCTCGCTCGCTCGATCCGATAAACAAAAAGACCAACCGGAAATAACTGAAAACCCTAGGCTTCCCAGCACTCAGACTTATCCCTTCTCTCCCACACACTCCCTCTGTTTTTCCAGGTGAGGACTGAGCTCTCCGTACTCGCATTTGGGGTTTAGGGTTTCAATTCGTGTTTCGCGACGTCGACTGCTGTCCGAATTTCGGACCGGGGAGGGGAGTTTTTAGGGTTTGTCCGCGCGGGAATGGAGGGCCTCGGCGCAGGGGGTCGTGGCTGGCGTCGTCGATGACCGGAGTCCCATGCCAGCTTCGGGAGGAGAGAGAGATGATGGGTAGGGGCGCGGACGGGGGGTGTGGGGCCGAGGAGAGGCCTTGCCCTGTTTCTAGGGTTCCGGCGAGGGCTCCGGCGGAGATGGCCGAGGAGTCTCCTTTGCCTCAGGAGGTTGAGGATTTCTTCTCTCAGGCACGTAAAGCGCTGTCCCAGCGCTCCCCTTTCGACGTGGCCGAGGACGGTTCGGCCGTGGATAGTGTGCCCGGGCTGCCGCGTGGATTGGCAAGCCTGTTGAAGAATTCTGATAGCAGGAAGAAGCACAAGAAGTCGCATTCGGGCGCAGAGAAGAAGTCTTCTAGGCAAGTGGAGCGGTCACGAGGCAGCAACGTTTGGCTTGAGACAGAGGATTTCTTTAGGGACTTGACTTTGCCGGATATGGACGCGTTATACGACGCATGTTCTGTTAGTTCAATAGCTTCTAGGGAAAGCATGTTGATTCCGGTCTTGGAAGGTGACAATGTCGAGGATAATGCTGTTAGTTGTCAGGATGTCGATGATTGTAGTGGCAGTGGGGTTGTTCTTGAAGAGGAGAAGCAGGCGAGGAGCGAACAGGATATGGAAATTGATAGTGTGGGAGCTGGTGGTACTCCCAGACAAGAAGTGGTGTGTCCTGCACCGGACTCATCGGGTAGTTTAGAATGGCTTTTGGGTTGTAGGAACAAGATTTATTTAACATCAGAGCGGCCTTCAAAGAAACGGAAGCTGTTAGGTAGTGATGCAGGCTTGCAAAAGCTTCTCATTGGTCATCCTTGTGAAGGAGACTCTTCTGTATGTTGCTTTTGTTGTAAGACTGAGGCGGGTTTGGAGTCAAATCCATTAATCGTCTGCAGCTCTTGTAAAGTTGCAATTCATGCAAAGTGTTATGGAGTGCAAGGGGATATAGATGGCTCTTGGGTTTGCTCATGGTGCAAGCAGAAAAAAGACAGCGGATGTGATTCGGGGAATGCTTGCGTCCTTTGTCCGAAGCAAGGAGGCGCTTTAAAACCAGTCCAGAGAAAGGAGGGAAACAATGCACCCTCTGAGTTTGCCCACTTGTTTTGTTCTCAGTGGATGCCTGAGGTTTTTGTAGAGGATCTGACAAAGATGGAACCGATTATGAATTTGGAAGGGATCAAGGAATCTCGAAGGAAATTAGTGTGCAACGTGTGCAAGATAAAATGCGGCGCTTGTGTTCCATGCAGTCATGGTATGTCTCGTTGCTTCGCTATTTAGTGTCATTCTGCTCTTCTCTGTCAGCGGCGAACCTGGGAATTGTGTTGTGGATGTTTTACTTCTTGTATGTTGAATCTGTCTCGCATAGGTGGTTTTGAATGCACGTATGGTAATTATCACATTTTTTCAGGCTGGAGTTTGAAAATTTATGTATCTTAGATCAATTAAGATGGCGCTGTGGTACTTCTCATCTCTTATGTTGGTTGTTCAAGTTCTTATCAACCTTATTTATTGCCCCATGCTTTGGGAAGAATTGACTTCATGCCCTTTGTTTGTGAATGTGATAGTAAGCCTTTCCGTGGTTATGCTGAAAACATGTTTTAACATGGAATCGACATCCAGCAGGCACTTAAGTGAACTGGCATTTCCTACCTATAAGAAGTCAATTTCTTTTGCACGACGTATAAGAAATCATCTTCTATTACATGACAAGTTACGAGGGAGGTAGAGCTTTTTATAGTACTCATCATTTTGATACGCCTTTATCTGCAACAATTCTGGATATATGGCAAATTTTTTATACTCTGTGGACAAACCCAAGACAAAGCGACTAGTAGGTAGTCACTCCACATGCTAGAAGCTAGATTACTGTAAGCATGAAATCAACAGATTCCCCACTCCTTTTACAAAGATAGCGGGAAATGCCACCAATTAGCAATTATGAGTTTTGATGTCTTAGATAAACCTTTGATGTGATGAGAGGCTAGAAGCAACAAGTTAAGAAGTTGCTTCTAACGGGCCCTATAGGACAGCGAGAAAGCGACACTAAAAAGTACGAACAATCCCGAGGTTTATCCATACACAAGAAGCGCCTGCTGCTTGTTAGAGAAGAAATCTGCCCAGTATCATATGCCCAATCTCATGCCAGCTGTCTATATTTGAAAATCTTGGAGTTGCATTTTGAGACAAATTTCAAAGCAAAAGCTGTGGTAGTTGTCTTGCAGTAGCTGGTTTCCGTGGAGTTTTTTTATAGACGGGGATCTTCTCTGGATTTTATCTTGTATAGCTGCTGAAATTTTTTGGGTTTGAAAATATCTTACTATATAGTAAGTAGTCAATTTTAATTGGGTAGGCATGCCCCGGCTGTCAACTTGTGACAAAAGCAAGGAGGAACCTTCTCCAAGTTGGAAAGTTGATAAAATCGACCTTATGTTGTTAAAGTGGCGGTAGTTCTTTGTTCCACCTTGTGCAGTTGGAAAAAAAGATAATATGGTAAATTTGGAAATTTGAATATATGATGCTTGGCCTGGAGAAAAAAGGATCATCCGAGAAGTATTCAGTTATCTTGAATGTCCATGCTCCTGCACATGGCTGCAATTTAGGATGCATCCTTACTTTGGTAGGCCTATTGTTACTGTCCTTTCTGCTGTTAAATGTAGTTAGGCAATGAGATAGAAGAGCACAAATCCACCCCTTCTTCTTCATTTAAGGGCTTGTGGATTCATGTAGCTTTAGATAGATAAACTGGAGGTTTGACTTCTGTGCGAAGTTAATTATTGTGTAGTTTAATTTGAAATCTACTTTTGATTTTTGATTAATTTATCGTAATGTAGAGGGATTTTGGATTGATTTTATGCTCCTCGGGTTCTTTGCTTTATGTTAAGTTGGAGGGATTGGAGGATAAAATGGCTGATTTTAAAAAAAGACATTTGAAACAAACTTGTTTAGCCATTCTAGAAGGGAGGAGAGGAGAAATTATGGATTGTTGGTTCCTGTTTACAATATTCACAAAGGTTGTAAATTCCTCTGCAGTGGGTGGGCTTGGAAAAACAAAGATATTTGCTTATCTTCTTCTTCTTTTTTTCCAAACATCCAGCGAAAGGAATAGATAAATTTATCCAGCTCTTTGTTCCTATCTGTTTCTTTTTGGGTTAATTGCCAATCTCTAATTTTCTTCTCAAATGACTCTTCCAAACATAATGGTACTTATGCCTTGGCAGCACTTCGTTTTCCATATATGCATGTAAAAAGTAACGGTTAGAAGCCTTACTTGTTTCTTTGTTGTTAAAAGTTGTTGTTCTCTCTTGATCAGTTCGTATTTCTTAGCATCCTCGCCTATGTTCGTGTTTGCTCCCTTTATCGTGGTTAACCATGAGGTCATCCGACATTTCATCTTAGACTGGTTGTGGATTTAGGACTCAGCAAGATTCGTGCTGAAGGATGTTTGTTTCTAATTTACACGCATTTAGAATTACAGTCTTGCTTACGTCATTTGATGCTGACTATGTAATGAGCTATCGTTAGTTTGTTGGGTTGCTCTTTCCTTCTAGGATGATATTATTTGAAATGAATTTTTCTTTTTCGGTATTTTTTGGCCTTATTAGGTGCACGCTGCATATCTGAGATTACTGTTAATGTTTTGGTGTTTGTTTTGGCCTACAAGGTGGATGTGTAACTGAATTTGTAAGATTGCGATGCTAGAAGATTTTACTCATGATATCATTGGCCGTAGTTATTTTAATTTTTTTAAAAAGTGCCGTTCAACATTCTGATAATTGTTTTTACTACGTACATTGTTATCATGTTACAAGTATCTTATTTGTTACTTTTTTGTGTCACATGATGTTAACTCAGGAACCTGCAGAATTTCTTTCCACCCTATTTGTGCCAGGGAAGCCAGCTATAGAATGGAGATCTGGGGAAAATTTGGAGATGACAATGTAAAGCTTTTGTTGTAGCTGATGCTGCTTTCTATTTATTCTCATTGGTGCTGTTGTAACTGTGCTTTGCAGCTTTCTTCGCTCTTTGATGTTAAGAGGTTTTCTAGCTGATGTGGCCTACTTCCTAGTGTCATTCTACAGGTTGAGTTACGCGCTTTTTGCTCAAGGCATTCAAATGTCCAGGCCAGTGGTGTCTCGGGCTGGCCAGAAGGTTGTCCTGGTTCGGCTGATGGCAATCCGCATATTGTGAATCCTGTATCTGGGGTATTTCCTACGAAAGAAACCAATAGTTCGAAAGTTGGCTGCAAAAGCGGGGGTGATAATTCTCACAAATCAGATAGTACTGATTTGCAAGAGGTGGTGCTTTCTAATGATAGATCAAACATTAATACTAAGTTGGAAGGTACTGATTCAGAGGAGCTTGGACAATTGGAGAAGATACATTTGAGCAACTGTGAAGACACCAATGCATCTGATTCCTTGAACTTTGTGCTTATTTTGAAAAAGGTTGCTTGAATTGTTATGTTGCTCTGCACTATAAATGTTCCTCTTATGAATGATAGTGAAGATTGAGATTGTCCTTGTATTTGCCAATTTGCAGTTGATTGATCGAGGAAAAGTGAATGTGAAAGACGTGGCATCCGAGATTGGCATTTCTCCCGATTCATTTTACTCAAAACTTGCTGTAATTCCCAAATGAATCCCAAACTTTATGTTTGCTATATTAGTTTCTTAATAGCTATAGGTGGAAGCTGTTTTTTCTGCTCTTCTGCTCATATTTTCCTTTACAACGTATTCCTGATGTCTTATTTGCAGGATGATAAATACGTGCCTGATTTGCAGTGGAAGCTAGTTAAATGGCTTAAAAATCATGCATGTATGGGTACCTCGCAGAAGGATCTGAAAGTAAAAAACTCGAATTTTCCAGCTAAGGCTGAAGTTGGAGGAACTGATGTTTCCGATTCAGTTGCGCTATCAGATTCTGATATTTCTGATCCTGTTGCTGTTAAATCAGTACCCCCGCGGAGAAGAACCAAAAGCAACATAAGGATATTAAAGGATAACAATATAATTTGCTCATCCAAAAATAGTTTTAATGACAACGGGATGGTGATGGATGGACTAGATCAAGTTGTTGCCGGAGAAGTAGAGAGATCAACCGAATTATCTATTCTTGATGTCAGTGAAAAGGTAAAGTTGGTTTTCAAATGGTTGTTTAAATGCCTTTGGCATGCCTAGAGTCTCTCTCCTTTGGGACAATGGAATATAATAAGTTAGAGTAACTGAAAATTTTCTTACTTATTGTCTATATGAAGAATGGCTATGCAAACATTGGTACTTTGTATTTACTTTCTGTCTGGCTTAGCATAATTGGGGGCTTCTGCTGTGGCTGCTGAATTCTGATGTGAATAGCTGTGGTGTTTTTCCGGCTGAAGATAGTAAGATTTGTACTAATGTACTGATTGGTTTCATAGAAGATAAACCAAAAGCTAGTAACATGCAGATGTGAATGTAAAGCAATGGCGTTGAGACATTGTAACTTTGTTGTGCTTTTGGATATTATTTATTACAGTAATGTTTGAGCAATCTCATTTAAAGGAAGTTAATCGCAGGAATTTATTAAGTAATAGAAGCCTGCAAAACTGCTCTCTATCTATCCCAAAAACAAAAAAAAAAAACTCTTTGCCAATAGACAAACACATGCATGGATATATTTGATCTTTTAACATCTCTTTAAGTAATTGAAGCTATATTATTGAGCAATAAGGGGTTTAGAGTATCCAAAGAAGACTAGACGTTAAAAAGAAGTGTAATTTTGGCCGTCTAAACTGAGATTTCTTTATCCTGTACTTTTGAATTGCTATCTATATCTTTGCTTTATAAACAAATTAACTTTCTTACCAAGAACTCGCTGATTCTTTCATTTGTACTCGCTCAAAGTTTTGTGTTGTCTTCCTGCTAGAAGTAAAAAAGAAAGGCAACCATATTTGTTATCCTGTTGCTTCTCATGGTGTTCATTAGAATATCGGGGAGTTTTTTTTTTTTTGGTCGATTAATATCGGGGAGTTAAGATGTTACCTTTTGTTTCTTTAACTATGTGATTTATATTGGGACTGGTTAGCTATTCTGAGAAGAGGGTTCAGCTAACCCCTTAAGAAAGTTTGAGATCTTTCCATTTCTCCTCATTTATTGAGCGATATACACCAGGTCATTCTGCATAGTAGGAAGCTACATATGGCGGCTGATCCATATATCTGTCGCGATGATCATTTAGACGAAATAGAGAATGCTTATGAGTGCCGGATCTTCATTCATATATATACATATATACAATTTATTTCATAATTCTCAAATTTAAAGCTGTCATAAATTTTGAACATCTTTTGCCTTTTCAAAGTGGGATTCTTGAATTCATGTTGATCTGTCATTTTACTTTGTATGAGTTCATCTCGTTACCTGTAGTGACACAGTACGTCTGGGTTGATTTTCAACCGTGACGTTATTCATCTTAGGACAATCAATGGCCTCTTGGCGTCTAAGCTGGAATTGGTCTGAGCTCGATTTTGAATCTTTCTAGTTTACATTTTATTTTCTTGCTCACGTTTTTTAAATTATCTGCCGTGCATTTATTTCATGGTCACTGTAGAACAGAGAATAGTAGGCATTTATAGCTTCTCAGAAGATGCAGTGGAACATCTTGTTCCATCAACAAGTTTCTCTGTGGCTTCTCTTAATACATTCCTTCCTGATGAGGAAGTGAAGAATCTGAATGGTCTATGATTTGTCATCTTTGCTAGAGATTTTATGCCATTTTGCCCTTTTTCAACTCATCTAATTTCTTCTGTGTCATTGCATCAAGGTGCTAATGCACTGCTACATTTATTACTTCTAGGATTATGTAAGGCTATGCATGGAGTCTTTCCATGTATTTGAATCTGAATTGGTACGAAATTGGAAGTTTCTGCTGCTTGTGATCTATTCCTTATTATTCTGCAGATTCGTTTTTAAGAAGGCCGATGAACTTGATGGCCATTGGTTTTTTATTTTGCTTCTGCTTTTGGATTTGTCTGGTCATGTTATCAAACAATAATCGAAGCCGTTCTTTCTGCAGCTCGAGACTGAGCTTGATAGCTCTCAGAATACTTCAGCTAGGGATTCCCCTTCACTGTTAGGTATGTTTCTTGTCTCGGTTTATTCTCCTTTGACACCAAGTTTGCTTCTCATAGCTTTGTTATGCTTGAATGATGTGTCTATTTGACCTAAAATTCTTTAGAGGACGTGCCTTACATGTACCAGTTTATCGGATGGTGCCTAACTCCTGTGATTTTCGCCCTGACCTGGTCCCAGGTCGAAAGTGCATAATATAGACAATTAAGTGAAGAGCTCGTTCTATGTGATCGAATGTCATTAGCTTGTCAGAAGGTTGGCCTTTGGTACATCATCCTTGGAATGTTTTATGCTTTAGGATAGTGATAGGAGTTGAAAGAAAGGGTAAAGGGATGTATTTATGTTGGAATGTACAACCACTATTAAAGAAACTGCCTTGTATAGTCGGTAATGTGGCATTTAATAAGCATCATAAGTTATCGCACATGCCATGACAGAATTGTAATGATATCATTAGTTGAGTAGCAAATTAGTGTTCTATTTTGTTAATTGTTAGCTGGGATGGATCTAGATATCTTTCTCAGTGGAGGCTAAATTCAGTCAATAATTATTTTAGTAATTAATGTAATGTTCTTACACTCCAAAATTTGAAAAAATTTAACATCATTTAGGCTTTATTTGTCTATAGAAATTGCAATTTTTTGAGATTATAGAAATTGCAATTTTTTGGTCAAAAAATTGACATCATTTTGCAGCTAGTATGGCATTTGTTTATAAGTACCTCCTTTCTTGTCATTGACTTTGTGCCCTTCTACACCTCGCAGAACTGTTAGGAATAGTAACAGAAACTAGTGTACAAAATGCTCGTATACTTCGCATGTCTGAAATGGTTTTTATACAGATGCCAGAAAGGAGCATCAAATGGTCTGTTAATTGTCAAATAGTTAATTATTGTGCACGTTGGCTGGTTTCTGCTGGGCACGATTGACATAATAGGACTGTAAGCAGCATTGTCAGGTTTCTCTTGAGGGGTTGACCTACGTTCAGAAAGTGGCTGGATATTGCTCTTTTCTATTTACCCCTCCGATGTCAATTTTTTGGTCACTAGCTGCAAATGTGGGCAGGGATCCCAGCAGAACCTCCAAATAGCAGCTTTTCTCAGTGCAGTCAATTGGAAGAGGCCGCAGATCTTGACCCCAGTACCTTAGCGATTCCAAACACTGAGAATGCTGTTTGTCCTCATCATGAGAATCCTGGACTTTCTAATCCTGTGTAAGTTCCGCTAAATCGTCTTTCGGGGAAATTTAATTTTCTGCATTATAGTAAAGATTATGTTAACCTGGCAATCGTGAACTTTAAAGAATGAAGTGAGTCCCCAAAGAAACTATTAGCTTCAAGTGAAATGTTTAATTTGTGTAATAGTTATTATGCATATCAAGGTTGGCATATATTTCTTTTGGTTTTTTCCTGTTTCCAGAGTCAACCTTAATATGGAGTTCATTCGGTTGCTGGAAGAAGTGTCAGAACAAATTAAACTGGTGTTCATAACTATGACAGTGCAAATTGTTCTATGTGACATATAAGTAATTGGCACGATGTGTCTACAAAAGAGGTTTTCCTGAAATTTGTATCTTAGAGAGTCTGGATCTTGTCTCCTCCCTAACTAACCCTATATAACGTGTGGAAATACCCTCTGTCTGAGATTATTGAGATCCTCTCAAATACCCAAGTGTTGACTTCCCTCAAGGAGTTCCTCCTCGTTTGTAGATGATCGTCGTTGCCGTCTTCTTTCTTTTCTTTCTTTTACCATCTTTCTTCCTTATGGGTAGGTTAAAGTTTTCTTCTCCAGTTCTTTTATGTGCATTTGATATATTCTGTCTTGTGTCCTGGTTTTCCTGAAATTTTTTCATACTATGGTTGCATAAAATCAGTTTTAAAGTCGAAAATGTACTACAGAAAATCAGAAGCACTTCGAAGTTTCTACATGCATCCGTATATCCAAAAGAGTTTGCTGTACATGCGGAGCAGAGGACTCCTATGGGATGTTATGGATGAGAATGACGGTAAAATCTTTTCTGTTATCTGCTAGCATGTTTTTTTTAAGGTCTAACGGATATTTGACTTTGCAGGTTTAACAGGAGGAGAAACCTCTCGTGTTGGTTCCTCTTGTGGTGCCAGTGTTTGCTGCGATCACCAAAATGGGCAGATTCTTTGCAACACAATACAATGTAAATCAGATGGAGAAGATTCAGAAAGTTTGGTCAATACTGGGCGATCAAGAGTGCTAGAGATGTCCCCTAATGATGAAGTGGAAGGAGAGATACTCTATTTTCAACGTAGATTGCTTGGCAATGCAATCGCTCGAAAACAATTTAGTGGTTTGTTTTTCTTCTCCTTTATCTGATTCATTACATGGTTTGAGTATGAACTTTTTTTTTTTCCTTCCATGTGATATATCGGTTATGGAACCGTGACCTTCACTAATTGTTTCCTTTCTGGAATGCACACGCAGATAATTTAACTAATAAGATTAGAAAGGATCTGCCACAGGAGATTGATTCAGCTCATGGTCAAGTATGGGATGCCGTGCTTGTCAACAAATATCTTTGTGAGCTTCGAGTGGCAAAGAAGCTGGGTAGGAAGGAGCGGAAGCACAAGGAAGCCCAGGCTGTTCTTGCTGCTGCTACTGCTGCAGCAGCAGCTTCATCTAGGATTTCTTCACTCAGGAAAGATTTGCTTGATGGATCAACGAATCAGGAGGTTATTGGCATTGTCTTGGAAATTACTTTAATGGTTGATGGAGGGGAAAATGATGGTTATTGTGGTTGTGGTCTTCATTTTGATTTCTTGTCTCTGCAGAATTTGGTGAAGCTCAATACTACTAGTGGAAGGGCTGGTTATTATTCTCAACTTATGCCACGAGCAAGGGAGACAGTTCCTAAAGTGGGTGTCCATAAGGATTCATTGGAACGGCATTCTGGGTCTATTCAGTCAGCATCGGATTTTTCCAAAGATCATCCCAAATCATGTGATATCTGTAGTCGGCCTGAGACACTGATGAATCCTATTTTAGTCTGTTCAAGTTGCAAGGTTTCCACCTGGAGTTTTTCCTTCCAAGTAATCTTAGTTACTGCCTTGGATTTGACAAGCTTCTCTGTAACAGGTTTCTGTGCACATGGATTGCTACCGGAGTGTCAGAGAATCCACTGGACCATGGTATTGTGAATTATGTGAAGAGTTACGAAGTTCTGGAGCACCAGCTGTCGATTTCTGGGAGAAATTTACTTCTGCTGCCGAATGTGCTTTATGTGGAGGCAACACTGGTGCTTTTAGGAGATGCACAGATGGTAAATGGGTCCATGCCTTCTGTGCTGAGGTGAATGGCTCTTCCTTTGTGGTTTTTGTGGATATTTCTTTGTTTTATCCTTATACAGATGGAAATTTGAATTTTGTTTTGATTGTTTATACTCTTGTTTTGTGGTCTAGTGGGTCTTTGAAGCTACCTTTACAAGAGGACAAGTAAATCCAGTCGAAGGAATGGTATGTGTCATGCTAGGTGCCTGAACTCTTTAATTCTGTTTTATGCTTTGTTTGTCTCTGTAGATATGTAGCCCATATTCATGCCTGTTTATTTTTTCTAATGTCGTAAAGCAATGTATTTGAGACAATGGCAGGATTCAATTTCAAAAGGTGTTGACGAATGTAATGTGTGCCACCATAGATATGGCGTCTGCATAAAGGTGAACTTACCTTTATGATTCTATGAACTGTGTATTCATTTTAAGTAGATGAAACTAAGTCTGGCTCTTCTGGCCTGCAGTGCAATTATGGTCACTGTCAGAGCACATTTCATCCATCATGTGCTCGAACTACTGGATTGTTCATGAGTGTAAAGACTGTTGGTGGCAAGTTGCAGCACCGGGCTTATTGTGGAAAGCACAGTGTGGAGCAGAAGGCAAAGGTGTGTCTTGCATATTGCATGTGCATTTATTAATTCAATTCCAGAGATCATAGATATTGAGTTGTATATCTCAGAAATTCATATGTTTTTTTGTATTTCTATAAATTGAACAGGCTGAGTCGCAAAAGTATGGAATTGAAGAGCTAAAGAGCATCAAGCAAATCCGGGTACAGTGACATTTACGTTGATTTTGAGGCATGGGCTAATTTTGTATGTTTAGGAAATCAGGGTACCGTTTAAATTTCAGAAAAATGTAGCAAGTGGACGTATTGGTTTAGTTTTAAAAAGCCAGAAGAAGGCATATGAAGTTTAGTATGTGTTATCTAGTTTTCCTTTTGCAAACTTGTTATCACTCACTTTTTGTTTTCCTGGCCAGTTAACTGTCAACTAATAGCATGTAATCTATCATGATAATGAAGATTTGGGTTTTAACTGTGCTCGATTTTTTTACCCCGGACTATCTTCTTACTTGTTATGGCAAGTCATGGCTGATTTTCTCTTGCATATGATTAGGGGTCGCAAAATGAGTCTAGAATCTATATTTTAACCCATATACAATGGTGCATGTCATAAATGGGTTGCCTTAAGTTTTAAATACAAGCTTAGGTGGGTCATAAATGGGTTACCTAACAACTTAATGGGTCTTAAATGAGTCATAAATGGATTACCTAACAAGTTTAAGTGGATCATAAATAAGTCATTTTTTTATTATGATTTTTATAATTTTTATTTTGTTTTTTTTTTCTTTTCCCTTTTCTTTCTACGAAATCCGCCCTCGCCTGTGACCGGCGAGGGTCAGCTGGTGACCCTCGCCCGACTTAGAATGAAAAAAAAAAGGGAAAAGAAAAAAGATTTTTTTTTAAAAAATGCAAAAAATTGTCCATAGTGTTTTAGCAATATAATTTTTTTAGAATTTATAAGACCCAAGTTTTCCTAAATTGGGTTATATATGGAAGTGTTTAAGTAATATGGGTCGGGTCGGGTCGGGTATGAATTGGGATGAGTCGGGTTAGGTATGGGTCGCTAGATTTGTATTGCATGGTAATGGGTCAAAACAGGTTAAATGGGTCAATTTGGGCCGGACTATTTTCTACCTGAACCACCCGTTTGCCAGGTCTGCATATGATGAATATGTAACTATGCTGTTCATTCGCCATATATGTATGTTTGCTGCATATGTTATCGATCAGATTATTGAACTTCACTCAATGCTCTTGCAGGTTGAATTGGAAAGGTTGCGGCTTCTTTGTGAGAGAATCATTAAACGTGAGAAAGTGAAGGTAAGCCAAGCAGTACGATGATGTCTGTTTTATGGTATGCTCAATCATGACGGCAAAGACGTGACTTCAGCATGTTTTTTTCTATGGTCTCAGTAAGCTG
The DNA here is from genome assembly GCA_029784005.1 of Lenwebbia sp. NSW1173648. NCBI lineage: Eukaryota > Viridiplantae > Streptophyta > Magnoliopsida > Myrtales > Myrtaceae > Lenwebbia > Lenwebbia sp. NSW1173648. The sequence continues at coordinate 21,233,693 of JARCGZ010000009.1, read as the reverse complement.
CCGATATACTAATTCACCTCTTTAGAAACTTAGACACTTTCCATAGTTCTTGCAATAGCTCTGCAGCTGATTTTCTATGCCTGCACAACTCTTTCTTGGTGCTGGAAGGTTCTTGGCCCCTATAAGATGGATTCTTATGCATTTGTACTGTTAGTGCCTTTCTGACAATCATTTATGCCGTCTATCCTCTTTGTGATATATGTGTTAAAGTCTACCTTGCACATTAGTCAGGTAGTCGGTTCCTTTTAGGTGGGGCTTGTACATCAGTAGAAGAGTTACACTGTTTGATCTTTCTTGTGATGGTGGGGGATCTTTTTTGCATGGGCATGGCCTTACGTGGAATGGGAGAATTATTAACTCCTCTAATTGGGGAAAGAAATTTCTCTGAAACTTTTCTTTCGTTTTATTGCTTTTGCGAATTGACACTTGCAGATCTTGTTAACTTAGAATATTTCATATCCTAAAGTTGGAACGCGAGTGTCCTGGGATTATATCAGAGTCTTTTGCAGCATGCCTACCTTTGTTCTTGTATACTATCCTGTGGAGTCCACCCTTCATTGTTAACCTCCTAGGATTTGGCATGTATCCGAACTGTCCATTCATGTTTTTCTTGGAACTTTAGTTGTGACCCTTTACATTGACCGGATGTTTGCAGCGGGAAATTGTGCTTTCCACGCATGAAATACTTGCTTTGAAGAGAAACACGGTTGCTCGTTCTAGGCTGGTTCAAGGTCCTTTCTTATCTACTGATGCCAGCTCTGAATCTGCCACATCACTGAACTACAGATCTGGCAATGAAGCAGTTCAGAAATCGGATGAAATGACTGTGGATAGCTCAGTTTCTATCAAGCGACGAAGTAAAGTTCCTTCTCACACCAGCACTGATCAAAAGATTGATGGCAGCTCTGGATCACAGAATATTGTGATCCGGAAGCCAACAGAAAAGGCTTTATTCTCTGGGAAACACATTCCTCAGAGGCCACCAGTTGCATCTCTTAATATTCTGAATGATGGAGAAGTGAGGTCGAGGTATAAGAAGGTATAGTTTTGCCTCTGTTTGTCTCACTTCAACTGCATGTTTCTGTAGTGAGGACCTGGTTTTTCACTTCTCTCTATGCATTCTGACTCAGCATCCAGATACATTCGAGAAAGAGCTGGTGATGACTTCTGATCAAGCCGACTTGAAGAATAAGATGTTACCTAAAGGTTATGCATATGTACCATCAGACAGCATCCCAAAGGATAAGTGGATAAACCGGGATGGTTCGAGTGAGCCATTGGAACATGGTGGCTAGTAAAAAAACCGTCTCCTTCTGGTTTGCGAGTCGCGTGCTGAAGGCTTCTTGGTGTCTGTCACGGGTGAACGAAGTTTGTGCGGCAGAAGTTGTTGCCTTTGGGTGATCATGGAAAAAGGAAATTGAGGCATTAACAGTGAGATCATGCCCAGCCTGGTCAGTGGTCATTGTGCTTACACCCCGAAGGGAGCCAACGATTTGCTTGGTTTTGACCGTGAAATTTTGGCTACATAGCTGTACATTCATTGAGAAGAGTTCGAGTGTACAGGAGGTCATGGTTTATTCAATTCTTCTTGTCGATTCACATTGCTCACCTGGGGTACGACGGGTGGTTGGTGGGCTTAACAAAAGCTATAGAGGCTTATCGCTGTTGCTTGTACTTGAATGCCCAAAATAACGCAGATAGAATCCTGTAGTGTGCATGTAAAGTTTAGTGCATGTACATAGTTACAGTATCGATATTCAGCAATTGTGCCAAAGTCAATTTGCTGGAATGCTCCTTGCGGTACCTTACAATGTGCCCTAGCTTTGTGGGATTTGGATGTTGATGGTGGGAATTGTGCTCATTCATTTTCTGTTGTTGGCTGAAAGATCATTGAGTCACTACATTGGTATCTGAACGAATTTTTCTGTTCAAGCAGTAAGCTTTTGTTCAGCAAGACCAAACAATTCGGTCGACAAGTGAACAATCGTTTTGATTGAGGGTAGCACCTTTTTGTACCGCGAAGCAAACTCGAGGCACTCAAGTAGAGAATTTATATTGGGCCATCAATCAAGAAAATAGGGTTAATCGAGTGACTGCTCTCATTTAACCAAATTAGATTGTGAGCACTCTCAAATGTCCACAACATTTCTATGTTTCCGAGGTTTTTCCGTCTCTCTTTCCTTTCACTTGGCAAGTTTGTGTTGGAATTTGGTGACTTTGTGCTGTTCATCCTCCATATAAATTAACTAGCTGAACGAATCGATGTATAGAGAGTATCATGCTTCATATTTGTGGGTTCCAGTTTCTTCCGAAACATCGTGTCCATTTTGGGGGGAAAAGAACACCGCATTGAAAGACGACTGATGATCTTCCCCTCCCCCCTTGCCTACCTTGTTAGCAAAAACTCCACTCATGTGCTTCTGCCAAATTAGAATAAGCATTGCCAGACTCCAGATTTTCCAATTTACTTTCTGGTTTGCGCCCATTTGATGAAAAAGAAATATAGTTCAAGATCTATGATATTTTTTTTTTTTTGCATATATTCAGTGTATACTAACTAGGGACAAATCAATTCAATACACATTTGATGAAACAAGCAAAACATACTGGACGCCAGCCATTTACACTTCTCCGGGGATCCCTCTCTCTCTTCCTATGAATTCTAATTTTCTCCTCCGATCAAACAGTGACTGGCTGCATATGATGCCTTGGATGGTGAATCTGTTGAAGCTCCAGGCCCTTCAAAGCAACCCCACCTGACCTCCTCTTCCACAGGCTGCTGTCGCCATCGCCGCCCCCGTCTAGGCCGCCTCCTTCTGCGGCCGGTTTGCTCACTTTCTTGATCACTGGCAATGGGGGATCCATGTCCAAAATACTAACCGATGAGCTGACGGAATTCTCAATCTTTTCACATTTCTTCTTGGATCCTGCACACCCATTGCTCTCCTTTTGCCTCCTACCTCTGCAGCTGCCCACGGCGGCGGCGGCGGCGGCGGCAGGGGAGGTGGCGGCGGATGTGAGGAGGCTTTTGCTAGAGAAAAGCCTCTTGAGCTTGGCGTACTTATTGAGACTGTTGTTAACATTGGCTTTGGCGGCGATGGTGATGAGCTTGTTGGGCGTTGGGAAGCCAACGACCCGGTTGCTCCGCTTGACTTGGCCCATGCAGCCGACCTTTGGCGACATGGGGTCGTCGGAGAAAGAGGCAGATCTGTCCTCGTCGTTCCACTTGGGGAGCTTCACATCTTTAATGGAGGGCCTCGAGCACAACATGGGCAAGAATGAGTTCTTGTGTTGGAGTTGGAGGTTGTTTCTATGGTGGAGATGATGGTGGTGGTGGTCTGAGTCTCTATAAGCATTGCCCATCTTGATTCTCTTCTCTTTGATCTCTCTTCTCTTGATTGATTGAGAGAGAGAGAGAGAGAGAGTTATAGGTGTGATCATTGGGGAGTGTGTTGTTTAAGAGGAGGAGGAGAAAGAGAGTGTTTGAGTTTGGAGGGTGTCAAAAATGGATTTCTCCCTGCGACTGCGAGTGCAGAACCAGGTCTTGGATGGACTTGGTCCTTCACATACAGCTACAAGCTGCATTTAAAACTACTATTTGGTCAAATTATTCAATTTGAAGCCTCTGTTTTTGTCCGTGCATCTTTCAAATCTCTCTCTCTTTCATGTGGGTTTTCTTTTAATTACAGGTATTGTCTTCGGGCACTTTGCAGAGAAACTGATAAGAACACTGTCAGTTTCTGTAGGTTTTTAACATTCCATATTATATTTCCATGGGTATGAATGGGCGGGAGTGAAACTGAAGCGAAGATTACTAAAAAGTTGTAGTCTTTTGAAGCTGTCGCACGCGGAGGATGAGAAAAAGCTAAAAGTAATTATAAGGAATCGAAAAGGAAAACGAAAAGTATTTGCGTGTTGCTGGAGTTTGGGAGGAGACTCCAAAATTGGATTCACGCCCCGTTTCTCACGCCACTCCCGTTAGTTTTAATCATCGGTGGTTTTGAGGTTGACGCTCTTCCTGGCCTAATGCGTCCTTTGCCGGCGTTTTTCTTTGTGTTTTTGTCTCAATATGGATGGACTTTTCTTGCACTCAAGTTGATTGCCGTATTCTTGAATCTTGACCGAAACCCCAAAAAAAAAAAAAAGTTGTTTCTTTTGCCGGGCAAAAATAAGATTATATTCATACACCCGTCGTGCTAACTAAGGCTAGTAATATAGGCTGATTGATATTATTGAGGTGCGCTTCCGGTGTACTAGAAACTACACGCCGTTTTGCTTTCCCAATTACAAGCCGAAACCCTCCAAACTAAGTTCAGCCAAAAGATGCTATCACTCCTGAAGAAGCGACGCTACTGGAAGTACTGGAAATCGACAGTTCTCCCCCCTCCTTCAATGGCGATCACAACCAGGCATTATAGATATAAGACTGAAGCTTTGCCTAGGGGCAAAAGGCTCGAGTTCGTAGGCGTTTGAAAATTATCGGAGTAGGCATCGACTTACGGCATGTGACTAACCATGTTCTCTACGAGATCAACCGGCTGAAAAAAGTGGGAGAAAAGAACAGGGATTCATACTTCTTTTCACTACGATATTCGAGACTGCTTAGACGAACTTAACGCAGGATAAGAATACCCGTGTGCACATAAGCGACAACTCTGTTGGACACGCGATAGTTATCTAGGATCACGATTATTAAATTCGGGTGCAGACCATAGTCCCCGGGTTAATTAAGAAAATCAAGATTTCACTATGTCCACAAGTCATACCCAACAGAAGAGATCTTTTGGCCAAAGCTTGTAGGTCAACGGTTGGTTGGCGTGTTTGACTTGAATCGGTTTTGGTTAACCCCGTTTTCTTATCGGTTAGCCGTTAATGTTGAAGTGAAGAGGACCAACAATGATAAGGATGACCAACAATGATGAGCAACGCCAATGCAAAGTTTTTAGAATGCTTTTTTTTTTTGTCACTCAGCAATCTGTTTTTCTTCTGATCCGCTTCTGATTTATTGTTTTTAACAAAGGTTTGAAGAAATAAGAAAGTTTTGATGGCTTAGAATCAAACTATAGCTTAGTCATGCCTTTATTTTCCACAATTTATCCATCCACGTAAGTTAGACATCATCCAAATTCTACACCAATGTGAGAAAATAAATGCTCAATATGATTTAAGATAAAATGATGAAGCAGTGTAAACCCTTAAAAAAAACCCCAACTTTAAGTTAAGTCTCAAAATCTATCCCGAACTTTTTTTTGTCTTAAAAAAAATCCCAAACTTTAGGTCTAGTCCGAAATCTGCCCCGAACTTTTTTTGGGTCTCGGAAAAAAATCCCAAACTTTAAGTTCGGTCCCAAATCTATCGTGAACATTACATTTGCCCTCTGTTCAAAAATTGCAGCTAGTCATCCCTAATTTTCATATCCTAAAACGGTTTCATTTGGGAGAATTTCATCAATTTTTATTGGTGTGGATTTGTTATCCACGTGAAAATGCCACATTGGTTTGTACCTATCGCCCCATTACTTTGCCGATATGGTTTTTTTACGACGAGAAAATGCTACGTCAAATTGGGACTGGATCAAGGGCAAATTTGAGAATAGATTGAAAGTTTGTGATTCTTTTTAGACAATCGGGGCGGATTTGAGACTGGATCAAAGGTTCCGTTTGTTTCGCAAAAAATAATTTTCATGAAATATTTGTCGAATTTTTCGGTGTTTAGTTCGTGGAAAACAAGCTAGTCAAGGAAAATATTTTCCACCCATGGAAAAAATCCCTTCAAAAGTGAAGAAAATATTGTTCTCTTTTTGAGAAGAGGAAAATATTTTCCTCGTCTTTCCTTCCTCCTCTCTTTTATATGTCCTCTCTTTTTAATTATTTTTCTACTTTCTTTTCATTTTTATTTATTTTTTAAAAGTTCATAATTTTTAATTTCTCTTTTTAATTTTTTAATTTTTTTTCTTTTCCTTTTTTTGCGTATTCCTTTCTTCTTCGGCTGGTCGCCGGCCTCGAGCGTGGCGGCGAGCCTCAAGCGAGGCCAAGCCTCACCGGCCTGTGGCAAGGCTCGAGCTTGCCTACTGACGACGGCCGGCGACCGGTAGAAAACGGGAATAGAAAAAAAAAAAGATAAACATAAAAAATTAAAAAAATTAAAGATAAATAATTAAAAAATCGATTTTTTTTTAAAAACAAAAAGTTATCAAAAGGAATCCTTGAAGGAAAATCAAATTCGATTTTCCATACCAAACGAAGGAAAACAATTTTCAGGTGTTTTTTATATTTTAGCCAAACACCAGAAAGCATTGTCATTGTCCTAGAAAATAACTTTCCGGAAAACATTTTTTGAAAACCTCGCATTTTTCGCGAAACAAACGAAGCCTAAAGTTTGAAATTTTTTCTGAGACAAAAAATAAAGTTCAGGTAAATTTGGGATTGGACTTAAAGTTTGAGGTTTTTTTTTAAGGAATTAGACCCCTGATAAACCTGCTAAATAGGAATTATTTGTAGAAGTAGACACATTATCACCTCCATTGGAATAAAACGTTGGGAAGCTTTACAATTCTAAGAGGGTCTGCTTGTGGATTGTTCTTCAAATGTGGTTTACTCTTCTTCTTTTTTGCGGTTTATGTATTTCAAGCTAGAATAAAATAAGATAATGAACTTTACCCAAAAAAATAATAATAAGATAATGAACTTTAACCAACAATCCACATGACAATTCCTGTCCTATTGTTAAAGGAACAGACCTGGGACTATTTTTTTCTATTCCTTTTACTGGTAATTCAATAGTCTTGACTGTTTAAGCTTGGAACAATGGCAAATGTGATAAATGTACAGTAAATGAATTGTGGAATATGACCACATATCAATTCTTGAGGGTGGCATAACCAGAATTCACTTAACTGAAGTTTCTCATTTTTTGTTTCTGATTTTCGCTGGTCATATTAAGCTACAACGCCGTAATCACAGTCGATCTTGTGATTAAGATCGTCGACGGCAATTCAGACTTGATGAGGGTTGGTTCCACGTTCCGTAGTTTTATTTGATTATGACTAATCCAAATCTAATCACTCTCGAATGGTGCGATTAAGGGTGCGCATGGTAACACTTCTAGAAGCGCATTTCTATTCCAGAAACACTTCTGGAGCAGAAATCTGTTTAGTAGGGTAACTTTTGAAGCAGAAATCCGTTTGGTAAAAAAATTTACTTATGAAAGAAATTTCTACTTCTGAAGTGAATTTTCACTTCTGAAGTTGGTTTTCCCCCAATTTGAGGAGTTAAAAAAAATTGCTTCTCAACTCAAGAAGTACTTTTTCGATCCAAAAAAAAAAAAACTCAATAAGTACCTCTCGCCTCACCCTCTTTTCGACCACGCTCGCCTCCACCGACCTCTACCGACGGCTGCCCATCGCCGCCCCCAACTACCGCCAACCACCGACCATCGCCGATAGACCTCCGCCGGTCGCAAGCCTGCGACCGCCGTCACCGGCCGACCGCCTCCCGCCGCCGACCTCTGCCCATCGCCGCCAGCGACCACTGGCTGCGACTGTCTCCCCCAGCCGGCCGCCGCCGCCGAGTTGCCGTCTCTGGTAGCCAGAGTAAAAAATAAATAATATTTTTTTAAGTAAATAATATTTTTTAATAATAAAAATTATTTTTAAAGAAATTTAAAATGTTTAAAATGAAGTAGAACTTTTCGACCGCCGATAATAAATTTTCATAGAAGATTTTGTGTTAATAATGTTTCAAAAGTAGAAATTTTCAACCGTTACCAAACTAATTTCTTTGATCAGAAATCAACTTCTAGAGCAGAAGTAGAAAAGTCAACTTCTGCTTCTGAGTAGAAGTAGAAAAATTAATTTCTGGCCCGAAGTTAGATCTATGAAACAGAAGTATTGTGACGCACGCCCTGAGCATTCGATGAAAATGAGAGGAGTGGGTGAAAACCCATCAGTTTCTTTGGGTCATTTCAGAAGCTAGGCTAGGTTAGCCATTAGGTACCGACCAAGGACATGCAGGTCACGTGCTGATATAAAATCTTGTCCGTGGCTAGGGAGGACACATCTTGTTGATACCAGCCGACACATAATGTGTGTCTGCACGTGGGTGGCACGTGAAGGGTGGATTTGGTCATCTCTCTTTCTCCATCACTCACAAAAATGAATTGCATATCCAAAATCAGATGGAAAACTTTGCAAAATTCTTTATCTAAGTACTTCTATTATTAAGGATTATAGCCCTAAAGAAATGATGTTTTTTTTTTCTTTTGTTGGAAAGCGCACGGAACTCAATATATTCATAAATACATGCTAATCATGGAGATTAATCGTTTAGACGATTATACTTTTCAAGTACGAAATCTTTACCGTAATTCATGAACGATTATCGATGCGAAGCTTCAGAAGGCATTTTCGTTTTATCTTTCAAACGGGTTTTCCTACGTTGAATTAGTCCTAGAGAATAAACACATACAAGTAAGATGGTCTCATCACAAATTCGCAAAAATACCATATCGCTGTACAAGTTTATGTTCTTCTTCTTGTTCTAAGTAAACAAAAAAGTTAAAAGAGTGAGTGAGAGTGACAACGTCGGTGTCGGAATCATTAGAAGATGCAATAATTTTTGTGCACTGCCACATCCTTCACGACTAAGCAATCACACGTGGAAGACATATAAGAGTTGTCAGTCGATAATTGAAAAATTCACAGGTTGTGGAAGCCAAGCCACCATGGGATCTCTTAGTCTTACTCATCCAAGTGTCTCCTTTCCCTGTTTCTTTTTTGGCTTAGGTTAACCTTAAAGAAAAAGGGTGCACATTGCCACGGCCAGAGATTGTCTAGGCACAGGGTAACATGCTTGTCTGTGACTTGCAACACCCCTTGCTTTCTAAAATCACTAAAGTCTCCAAGAAATAGAGGAAAACCTAGACCCATCTCTCTCATTAAAGTTTCTTAATAACAAGAAATTGAGAATACCGTAGACCCATCTCTGAGATATTTTGCTGCTAGCCTGACAGTCTGACGGTACTGTCAGTTATTTCTGGCCACACGATCTCCCAATCAATGAGTACTTTATGCAAAATACACGCTAGATCTACGGTTGAGATTATACTGTCCCTGACAGTACTGTTAGGGAAGCATTTCCCTTTTGCTTATATGAGTTTTTTCAATACTTCCATATTGAGATTAGTTACTAGTTCGAATTCGATACAAACCCTAGACCCATTTCTTTCTCTCTCTATCTCTCTCACATCCACGGCTGATGCAAAGCACAAGAGATAGTCTCTTTACCTGCCAGTTGGTGGTGGTATGCCCCGGTTAAACAAAGGCAATGACAGGTCAAATTAGAAAAAAGGACACCCCAGATCCAGACGATCACTCCCCCAAGAGGACACTCCCATTTGAAAAACAGTCCCACTTTTGGTGTGCACTGCAGATTGTCCCCACACGCAGAATAACTCGAATCTTGATCCCCAGTTCGTCGGTGATGTCACCCGTGTAAGCTAGCTGCGTGAGAGAATACGACGGGCGACCGCATGACAACGAGGAGATAAAGACAAGGTAATGGTGCCATCACTAGTCGAGCTTTGAAGCAAAGTGGAAAAAGGGGAAGTTTCTTTGAAAGAGAGAAGATGAGTGAGTACCTAAGGTCCTTTCGTTGTGGGGGCCTTTTGCTCGTTCCTTTTTATGGGCATTATTAGTCAACTTTGGTTATTTCGAGCAAAGCAAATGCTTTTTCGCGGAAATATGTTGGTCCACGCGAAATTATTTTTTTCTGGAGGTGGTTTGCCATCGAAAGCATCGATCACGGTCGTCCGCAAAGACAAGACTGCTGATCCTATGGCTATCATGCTGTCTGGTTTCTCTCAGGTCCAGTCAAAAAAGTGTGGAGTTGTTTAAAAGGAAATGCACAAGCAGTCTTAAGTTCAAACAGAAAGGTAAGGCATTAAGTGGTGGAGGTTAGATTCTTTGGGGGGGGAAAGAAAAGAAATCGATAAAAAGATTGGTGGAAGAGGTTTGAGCTTTAGAGGTTGCCAGGATTTGATAGTGTGAAGATAGTCTCACAACAGACAAGAACTAAAAAATGCACACAAACTGGTGAAATGTCAGTCTCAACTGCATAACTACATGATCATCTGGCTTGTTTCAGAATGCAGAAACCCTGCTTAAGAGTAAAGACAGCATGCAAAATGCAATTTAAGGTGTGATACTGATGAAGCAAACCCATGAACCAGCATTTTTCAGTGTGCAATTCTTTGATTTTCTGCCAAACCACACTAAAATGTGAGCCATTTATTTCTTCACAGGTTAGCTTTCAAGCCTTCAACCAACAAATGATCACACTGGAAAGAGTATTGAGAAACATGAATTCCCCTGAAATATCTTTCCCTCAGGATCTCTGGGTTAAAACTTCCTGCAGTAAAAACCAGAATGACCAGAATTTACCGAGAGATTCATTTCCCTGAACACAAGAAATATAAAATTTGTATCCATTCTTATCATTGGTTCATACCAAAATCTTTTTAACACTATGCAGGCCAGAATTTACTAAAATCCTTATGTGGTCAATACAAGGCACAATTCAAGAACAGAGAATCGCAGGTGCGGAACTTTGAAGCAAACATTGATATTGAAACTCTGATGATGAGCGGAATATCCAAATCTAGCACATGAATCAAAATGCACATCGAACTATCACCTATCCATCACTGTAACCTGCTGAAAAATTTTGCAAGTGGTAAAGGAAGACGTGAGCTAAATTTGACGACGAGGGAGAGATGATGATGCTCTTTAAGATCATCCTCATTCCCATAAACAGGACTCATCGACTGCTAAATTCTACCAGAGGACAAGAATAAACCTATCATCTTGTCCATTGTCCCAAATATATGACCTGCGTACGGCAGTGCTCCCGAAGGAACATATGAAAGGGACCAAAAAAAAAAAAAGACTTGACCTATCATTGGGATGTCTTGCCAACAGGGTTGCCTTGAGGCTCCAATGGCTCATTTGGCGGTGACTTTGAAACAAGACTCTCCTCTTCGATGAGGGAAACTCTATCATCTGTCCTATCTGTATCTTCTTGTGGGTCAGAGTGTATATCTTGAGATTTATTCGCTGTTTCCATTTCGCTTGGGCCTCCGGTTTGTAATTTGGAAGGAATTTGCGGGGTGGCAACATTCATCCCTTTGGAAAGACAGATGTACTTGAAAACTATCCTCTTGTAATTATTTAGCAGGTCTTCTACATCAATTACTGTCAAATCACCAGCCTGGGCAAATAAGTATGGGAACTCCTGAAAGGTTTTGCTCACCTGATCCTCCTTCAACAGCATAGCTGCCCCTTTATTCTCCAAATCTGAGAGGGATGGAATTTTTGCCATCGATGCCTGGTTACTTGTATATGGTACTGACTTTGTCTTCAGTTTTGTTTCAAATGTTTTGGGTGGTGTTGCAGGAATTCTATTAAAAGAACCTTGATTTCTCGTTTCCATCTGTTCTGCTCTTGGTGCATAATCACCAGCGCTATCAGTTTGATGAGAGAGACCATCGACATCGGTGGAAAGCCCAGATAAAAGAGCTCGAGCAGATTCCATGTTGCTCGAGAACTCAGTTTCATCCATTGAAAGTGCTTTTGCATCAATGTTTGAGATGAAGGACTCTGCGGAGAGCATGTTCGTAAAAAAATAAGCTGCTTCAGCAACTAATCGAGATTGTCGTCTGTATCTTTGTATATACAACAAATTTGAGTGCAGTTGTGGGGGGCTTGCCTGCATGGGATGTATACGAGGGCAGATTATGCATGAGAATAATTTCAGCAATAAGCAGATAAAGCAGCATCCCAAAATAGTTGTATCACCAAACAGATAAGAGTAAAATCTGAAGCCACGAAACAACTTAATCGTTCCAAATCTCCATCATCTCTGGGCTTCATTCACCACCCGGGATCCGTGCCCCATGTATACATTGGAAGATCAATTTTTTTTCCTTTTGGGAAAATCAGAAAAGAATTTGGACTATCACCAATAATGCAAAAACACCAGCAATTTTATAAAAAACAGATAGAAAACCTCAAAATGGCTGGCCGAGGAACTTCTATAGAACATGCTCAAAGGCATAAAAAACAAAACATGATTGTTGGAATAAGCAATGTCTTATTAACGAAATATGCAGAACTACTTGCAGATTAGATATGCACCTGACGCCTGACGGTATCTAAACTACAGCCTCCAACCCCCCCCCCCCCCCCTAGATTGCTCCTTGTGTTTTCAAATGAACACAACATTGCTATCCTCACCATTGAGCCAAGTAAAATATTCTCTTTAAGAAAATAAATTCACTTTCCTTAGTGTAAGCCAGCTGAGACTGATGAAGTGGCTATCATAATTTCCAGTTGCCCACTTAATTTGCCACATAGGAATTCACATCAGCAAAGCCGAGGTGAATTATGTCTACTTCATCAGTCTGAGCCACTGGGGTGAAAAGATAATACTTCAGGCCGCCTCAGCATTTGATGCCTTGACAATGACTCGCGGGGATGAAGTGTCCGTTAAATACGGTGTTTGGGACAAAGTGAGGGATATGACAGTAATGTATCTTAACATTTGGAAACATCAAGTTCCACTCCTCCATAGGCATTTGATCCATCTAAACGCCTCAATGAGGCAGACAACTGTGGGCTTATGGTGGTCCAGCGTTACCTCCCAACTTACCTATAAACATCCAAAGAGAAAGTTCCATACCATCATTGTAATTAAGATTCTCTTCCATTCAGAAGATTGAAGAAACTAACCAACATTGCCTGTCAGTCTTGCATCCAAAGCTCTGGCATTTCATCAGCAGAAATGTTTACCAATGACCGGAACCCCAGTATGTGGAAGGACTCTAGAATGACGATGAAAGCCAACACTTCTCCTTTCACTATCTAGAGTGTGGAGTAGATTATTACAAAACGTCGGTATAGATTGTTGTCTGAATATTACGAAACGCAATGCTAAAAGTAGTGAACAAGGCATCAGTGTTGCAAACCAGACAAGTTACCTCAAACTTCAAATCTAACATCATATATATTTTTCAAAATTTTGATATTGACCAATCAGCAAATGAATCTAGATAAAAAAAGGAATGCAGTCAACAGTCCAGCATACAATGACAGAATTTGGATAAGCATTCAATATGTCACAATTCCTGAGGAACAGGACAGATATCTCAAATAATGAGAACACATACCTTAATGGTAACATAAATTAGAACAGGGAGAAACTCATCAGCCCCTGGTGGATTCCCATTGGAAGCAATGGAAGCATTAATCAACAGGTTGTTAATAACTTTGCAACAATTGAGGATGCACACTAGCTTGTCTCTTGGTGCCTTGCACATGTTGATCTTTTGTAGTTCTTTCTGAGCAAGCTGTCAATACCAAATAGAAGATTAGTCAGACTAATAGATTTTTTTATTATATCAGCGGCTAACCCATTCAAAACCAGATCTAAAGAAATGCATTATGAGTACCAAAGTAGGAGTAGCCAGTTCATCTATTTATTGGCACATATTGTCAATGAGGTCCAAAGAGCTGACTGTCTAAAGTCTAAATTAAGGAAATAATCCAGAATTCCCTTAAGGAAACTGTTTAAGAAAGTGCGTGTGGATACCCACCAGCCACGATGTTTCATTCTGAAAGGTCGGTGTGATGTCCAGATTTTCTGGCCTAATGAACTGTTGAACCAGAGCCATCTTCTCAGAAAGGTCATCATCAAGTTTAACATCATCTGGATGTGATGCAAACACACGGGAAAACAATTTCGTCATTACGTACTTCTCCAATCCCTGTATAGAAAAGAAGCCAGAGAAACAGGATGAAACCTGTCGGGATTCATCGACTGCCTATTGAATAATGAACTAGAATATCATGATGGAGAATTCTCGGCATGAACTACTAGATTTAAGTTCCAAGGAGCAATATTATTTCCACCACTTCCAAGACTCGCTGCAAATGGCTTGAACCTTAAGCTGCATATATTTGCAGCCGAAATTATAAATAAATAAATAAATAAAAAAAGGAAAAAAAGAGTAAAATCAACATAACTGGTTCATTTAATTCCTACAATAGAAATCTACTCCATTCTAAGGACAACACATTTGCATCCACCCAAAGCAACAGCTGTTCAAGAGAAGTTTACCAATTTTATGAAGGTAAACTCCCAGCTCATTCAGCAAATAGTGATGAACTCTTCTAGAAGTAAGGGAAAAAAAGATGGTGAGGAAAAATGTCGCAGTTGCGGAATTCCACAATTACGTACAGTGCTTCTATTAGCCTATTATACTTCTCTCATATCTAGAAGTATCAAAAACTTCACAGGCTCTACTTATCTCATCAAAGAATTATGTCCACACCATATAAATCACTTATGTGGGTCCTTTCTACCAAACCATGGGAATTTATCATATCAGCTTCAAATGTATGATTTTTACAGTATCAGTTACCCTTCTCCAGCTATCAACCTATCAATTCTGCTGAACTGCAACCACTATCTACACATGCTATATCCCATTTCCCATTTGGGGTTTCTTTCCCTTCGCTTGTAGCACGATAAGAATTTGGGTGGCGGACAAGAAGCCACTTTTCAGGCATATCTTTATTTGTCAAATGTTTTTCATACATGGCAAAGTTAGCCTTTGTCCCCTACAATTTAAAATATGCATTGATACTCTAGTGCCAATTGTCTAGCCCAGGACAGCCTTCCCTTTCCACCTTAAAGACATGGTCCTAGGAATCTAGTTGAGATTTGGAACATGTCTGGCTGAGAAAATTAAGAATACTATTAACAACGGCAAAGTGGAGTGCTTTGTCTGGAGGCAACTTTAATGGTATCACGTAGACATGCCTCCTGTATACAAAGGAAAAAAGCCATTTTCTGGGGAAAACTTCTTGTGATAGTGACTCACTTCACCAGCACTCTCCAGTTCCTCCTCTGAGCAACCCGCCCACAATGGATGATTCCTGAATACTCCTTCCATATTGTTAAGAAATTCCTGTACAATGGCACTATCCCTTTCTGGATCTGGAGCATTGTTTATAAACGAGACAATGAAACTGCAAAAAGAAATGCACCTTAGCTCAGAGGTCAAAAAACCTTCACATATTAATGTCAAACAGAAGTAGAGGAAACAAGGTTATCCACATATGATGTACAGTCTTCTATTTTTGCGACTAGAAAAAGGGGAAGAAATCAAAATCAAAACTACATAAGTCTTCACTGTGCCTGACTTGAAGAGTGGACTTTGATTGAGCAAAATCCTGATCCTGCTCCAGTATCAGCAGTTTTTTCGACAAATTTTCTGAGTTAATCAGTTGTCGTATCTGAATGCGCGAAAAGGTTCAATTACTTCCACAATTCCAATTTTATTGCCATGAATTCGATCCTTGTCTACCCTCCAGAGCATGTCAATCAAAAAAGTTATTCACAACTTTCCGCTTTCAACATTGAGGTCCCCTTTAGTAGACTAATCACATAGTTAACTTCTCCTTTGGCTTCAAATTCGAACCAGAACTCGTTTCCAGAAGCACGGAAAAACTGCCGAAACCAAGCAAGAGCAGCCGAACAACACGAGAGTCCCCTTCCCACCGTTGACTCCAGTCATCGGAATCAACGCCCGGAAACAGATGATGGAACCGACTCCCGACATCGAGAGACCGCGGAAAACTAAGCGAATAGAAAAACAGGCACATGAATCGCGCACCTCTTGATGGACTTGACGATGTCGGAAGCGGAGGGTTGACGCATTCGCTCCAGGAAATCGTGCAGCCCCAGGACGACGTCAGCCTTCTCCATTGCCGACCGAACCCAAAGTGACGCGAGCTCCGCCCTGACTTTTGTCTCTGCGCGCGAATAACACCCGGCGATCGCTTTCTCCGCTATTTATCTAACGCACCGCGAGATGATTGCACTCATCCAGCTTCCATCGAAGAGGAGAGGGAGACAGAGATGCAGAAGCTGGGAAGGTGGTGGTGGTGGTTGTGTGTCGTGAAGGACTATGGCTGAACTGAATTGTTTTTCTTTCTTTTTTTCGTTTTATGTTTTTGGAGCGTCTTATAACGGGGGACGACAGAGAAGGCAGACCGATTATAGGTCGGCCTAGATAAAAGGCAGACACTTTTTGACGTAAAGATTACTCCCACAAATCATTTGTAAAAATAATAAAGAAAATAATTAATTAAAAATTATTATAAAATTCACTCTTTTAATAATATGTGACTCATGATATATTGTTATTCTCACGATCAATCTTAAAATATCACGCTCACGGTCACGCCTCCCTTTCCTTATCTTCACTCCTCCTTCCCAACCCCAACCCCAACACCAACGCCAACGCCAACGCCAACACCGCAAAGTCATAGTCGGGGCAAAATCCGAAATTTAAAGATTCGATCAAATCCTGTAACTCTTAATATGTACAATCGTTAATCCGGTGTTCAATGTAGTCCGACAGTAATCAGAAGGCGAATCCGACAGAAATCATAAATGGTAATTGGGTCGGACTCGGTTAAAAAACTGTGTGTTTGGCTTGTATTACAATTGAAGTTCTTTCTTATTCCTTTTATGTTTTATACAGAGGAGAACATTTTGCCCCGCCGGGGCCGGCTTTGGGGAAGGTTACACCTTACTAAGCAGGCTCCTTCACTTAGAAACTGTAAATACATTTCATTTGTGGAAAATGCCTTTTTGGCCCTCATCTTCAGCTCGAATGCTGGGAATTTCACAATTTTGACCAACTACGAGTGCATCCAAACATAGTCCAGCCAGGGAAAAATGCATGGAAAATCTTGATATAAATCCATTTCAGCTGGAAAAAAAAAAAGAAAAAAAAGACTTGACATAATGATGCCCAGCAATTTCACTTGACTTCCTTTTGAACAAAACAAAATCAGCTCCCGAAATTCGGCCAAGGGGTCAAAAAGACGGGACCCAGGTGTGTAAAATCCTAAAGCCTAAGTTACACCTCACTAAAGTGTGAAAAAAAGAAAGAAGAAGAAATAATTTCACGTAAATAACCATATATCACCCCAAAATCTAAGTGGGATTGCAAAGTGTCCACAGCCGAATTTTCCTAGTCCATGGACATGCAGCAAACAAGCACTGCGTCAGCGTTTGTTAACTTGATAGCAGCTGCAACCACCTCCTTCGAACCACACATGCGCATAAAATATGTTGTGACCCCGGCGAGTAAAATCTCCTCTGTAAGTTGCATGCTCGATTAACTTGCAAAAGTGCGGCGCACCGTGTTTTAAATGATTATGCGCTTCTCTTTTACCCAACATACCATCCCCCGCTGCAACTCTATATCAAATTAAAGCATCCCAGACAGCTCCATCCCCTTCGCCGCACCTTCTGTGGACATCTTTAATCTTCTCCACCGACTTGCATATACCACTACAACTCCAGTCGAATGAAGCAATGCACACATTGCCAGCCTGTGCCTTCCATTCACAATCTGATCCAGCAGAATCTTTATGTTAACAAAGAAGAAACTATGAGAACCCTAAAACTTTGGCATTACATTACGACATCAAACCCCAGGGCATGTTTCCCATCTCCAATTTTAAATTCGAACATGTCAGAGATTGAGACTTGTAGTCTGCAAACTGTGGATGGCTAAAAACTATTGCAAAAACTTTCAGTTACACGATTACATTAGCAGTGATGCTATCATCTAGAGGTCATAAGTATATGCCTTTCTCCGGTTAGGATCTTAGAAATCTTTTCTGCGAGATACATTTATTTACCTGGCGGAGTCCCACAACACATGTTGCGGTCATCAATGTGCTCAACTTCAAGACCGATAAACCATGATCCAAGCGACACATCTTCATTGGCATACTTGTGCAATATGGGCCTGCAATCACAATCCAGACCAACTACTTATTTCACAATCTTCTGAAATGCCCAATCCACCACATGCACTCAGGACCACAAGGGACCAAAGTTCTCTAGTAAAATCAGATTAATCCAACACCAAGACTAAAGATTTCAACAAATTCGATGTTGTATTCTGGTACGAAAACAGAAGGGAAAAGTCATCACTGAATTTTGATTCATAATCAAGATCAGTCTAAATTTTCAATGAAATAAGGATGCAGAGAAACAGTCCTTCTGCACAGACAATCCGAATTTTTATAATTACGTAAATCTTCTGAATAGTAGCTAAAAATTTACTCATAATGTCCTACGAAAGTATAATTTCTTATATTTAGGCTCATTTGATGAGAGGAATGGATAGACAACTTCTTAATAAATCCATCAGAAACCCCCCACCCCCCCCCCCCCCCCCCCCCCCGGTCAAGAGGTGAGCACAACGAATAGTTTTACATTCACATCAATATAAAAAAGCTCAATATCATTAAAGTTATTAGAGAGTGAAAATCTATTAGAAAGTCTGAAAGCAAGTGATGTCTACTGAACATTAAAAAGGATATTGTGTAAGTAGCAATCAGTCAAAACCCAGATTAAATTGTACTCCTTACTGATTGATTGAGATGTAGGTAGCCAGATCCTTTGAGATGGCATAGATCTGTCCCGTTGCATGGCGGAAATACTTACTACCCTCCTCTCCAAATTTCCAGTACTCTGGTTCATGATACTTGACATTCCTATAAAACACAGACAAGTGTAAATAAGAAAGCAAATGCAGGCTTGACATTGGTACTTCACAAGTTAAAAGATCTAAAAGGTACTTTTGAGAAAGCACAGGTCCAGACTTCATGCAACCGATATAAACCCTCGGCTTCGAACGATGCCGGGCAAGGGTTGTCGCCAGCATACCTATGAAGTAAGCATGCATTAAATAGAGTTTGAACAATAATGACAGGAGTTAAGTGAAAAAATCGTAAGCAATGAAACTCATTGGAGTAGCTTATACCCAAATTAACGTGGACATCATCATCCACCTTGATATAATAATCAGCATCCCACATAGCAACAGCAGTGGAAAAGAAGATTTTTGTTTTTGCAGATAATTCATGATAACCTTCCACATGTTCCTACAGGAAGAAAGGTCGTATTATAGAAGACCAACTTCACGAACACGTTATCAGAGTTCCAGCAGCAAAACTGTGGCTTTCTTACCAGCCTTAGAAAGTCTTTGTGCTGAGCATCTTCCGAGTCAATTGCTCGATCCAAAATGCTATTTGACGTTGCACTGGATGCATAAAGTGGTCGTAGTTAGATTCAGAAATCCAATGAAGTCATTGCTCAGCGAAATGGGAACTACATTCAGGATTGCAAACACTACTGATTATAAGCTACTCTACTTTTACATACACAGCAATGGAACTTCCACTAATCAGAGCTTCTGCAATGCCAGAATTACTTCAAAATGAATACAAAGTGCAACTAAATATATGTCAATTTAAGGTTCAAAACTATACACCTATATTTCCCATCTTAAACGACAAGCCTGACATACGCATCCCCCATATATTTCACCAAAGTCTAGCTGGAATTTTTCCAACCAGGGTCGTGATAACAAAAGGTAAAAAGGTATAAACCTACTAATTTGATATCTAAAAGAAGCTGATGAACAGATTCCCAATTTCATTCTTTCGCATATGAGTTTTTTCATTCCTGTGCATAGTGGCGAGAAAGAAATAAGTTATGCATAACAAACTTGACTATTCTCACAGGTCCTTGCCTAGAGACCTTTCCCCTTTTTAACTCTGTAGCTTCAAATTTCCCATGCATAAACAATTTAAAATTCCTCAAACGCGTTCATTTGTCTGATAAAAGAGAGCTTTAGAAAGAGAACTACCTATGCTTGTCTCTCATCAAAGAAATTTCATTTACGGCTTTTGCCAATTGTTGGCAGAACACAAGGCACTTGCAACTTGTAGGAGAGTAGTTTGTAAAGGTATTATATGCATCCATCAGTGAAGAGGCAACAGAGCATTACAAAAATGAAAAAAAATAAGACAATCATATTGTTGGTCAGGACATTGCGTCGAGGTAACCAAAGAATGTTACTCATAATTTTGCACGTTAAATTATGTAGATTATGGGGACTCAAGATATCCTGAATTATTATATTGGCACTCACAGCTTCATTAAAGCATTCATGAACGAAGGAACTCGTTGCACAAAACTCTGCTCTTATATTCCATCTTGCGAAAATTGTCTAGTAATTACTCACAGCATTTCACATCGCATAACGCTAAGCATAATGCCAATAGGAAGGGGAATAACTGACCTATGTCCAATCATGAACCGTACAACAATCCCTTTCTCACGCTCCAACTGAAGATGCTTCTCTCCTAATCAATCGCCACCACATTCGTATCATTAGATAACAAAAACATACGAGGGGATAACATCGGCCAACCTGACAACAAGTTCTACAAGAATTCTAATACCTTGAGGCATCCAAGTCTCCCTGACAGAATCCCGCCGCTTCCTACTACTGAATGCTGTATTAATTCCGATGACCATGAACATTTTCTTCCTCACCTTCTGATCACCCGATCCACTCCCCAATTCCATTGCACTCCTAGAAGCAGCTAGTTCCATCTGAAGCGACTCGATCGACTTGTCCAGAGATCTATCCAGCCTCCACAAAAATTCAAAAGAAGCAAACGACTTAGAACAAAATCTAAAATCTGAGACTTCCACAAGTAAACCTCGGCCATGACACTCACTGGATAGCTTCATGAGTTTTGTGCACTTGCTGCATCACATCCTTATCATCCGCAGGCTTCTGGCACGCAAAAAGAAAAAGAAAAAAGCAAAATCTCGACATTAACGTCAGCTCAAGCTAAACTAGCTTGAACTCGAATCCCACACACACCCAGACACAGTTCACCGCCACGAAACATTCAGCAACAAAACCTTCACCTTCTTCGAGTCGCAATCCTCCGAAACCATCCTCAGCTCCTGCTCCCGCCGAGTCCGCGACACGAGCTGGCCACTCGATTCAGGCGGAGACCACATCCTGCGAGCACGATTCCGAATCAAAAACCAACCGCACTCTAATCGAGCTTCCTCCACGTCGAAACAACAACATCGCGGCCACTATCGAGATCACACCGATCACGCAAAGCGAGCACAGCACACAGAGATCGTAATCGACGGCGATCAAGACAAAAGAAAAGCACGGACCTGTTGGAGAGGAGGATGCCGAGGAGGAAGAAGGAGGCGCAGAAGATCGGAATCCACTTGGTGGAGATTCGGTTGCCGCCTCGGCTCTTCATGGCGGGCGAGCGAGGGTGTGAGGAGGGGAGATGGAGAGGATGAACTCGAATGAACTGAGTTTTAAACGAAGATGAAGATGAAGACGAAGACGCGATGTGTTTATTATCATTTCGAGTTTATATTTAGGGAGAGTGGGAGCAGCAAGCGCGTGGACGAGGACCGTCAAACCGGGGTTAGGCGGATGGAGCGGAAAATCGGAATATTTTGTTTTTCCTCCACAAACTTTTTTTTTTTTTAAATTATCTTCGGGGGAATATTTGTTCGTCTCCCTGTATAATAAATGGGCTTCCATGCGATTTGGTGTCGGTCTCCTACGCCTGCCGCGTGCGGTTCACGTCGTCGACTTTTTCTTTTTCTTTTCTGTTTTTTTGGTTAAAATTCACGTCGTCGACTTGGACACACAAGTCACGCCTCGAGTCAAGGCCGAGAAAAAAATATGTATATTCACGTTTTCCCCTTCTCCTTTTTTTTTTTTTTTTTTTTTTTTGCATTTTAGTGCGTGTTTCGCCGGAAATATCTACAACGAAAGATCGACTATGCGGTTAACTTCTTGGGTTCGATAACTTCTCTTCTTATCCATTGGACGGTTTGAACTGCGGACTTATCTATTATGCTTATCTATCGGTGTGACATAGCGATCTCACGGTGTCGCCAATGTTTTGTTCAGTCAAGCGTCGGTTATGCCATGTTGTTGGCTATCGATTTGTGTTGTACTCTGGGCCCTTTAATAAAGTACCACTTTGATAGGCTTTCAAACTATATGAAGTCCCAGACCATATATATATATATATAAAGTCCATGCCGATTTTTGGTGTCAACATAATGACATTATCAGTAAGATTCTGGCGCTCCCTTAACTTTTATTTTTCATTTAAATAAACTTTTGTGGTCGACGCATTCTGATTCCTTTTTTTAACTTAAAAAATCCGAGACTTTTACTATACAAAGTGATGATATACATCTTTACTTTTTGTTCGTAAATTTTTTTATACGCTTATCTAATATTGAGAAGTCAAAAAGTACTTCATACTTAAACTTAATTCGAAACAAACGATCCTCAATTGGTTCGATTTTACGAATTTTAATTGGACTATGATAAGTACTCACGAGACGATAACTACTCACAGTTTGAGGTAACGCATTACCATCGCTCGCTCGCTACATTATTTCTCTTTTGTAAGCTTTAAAATTCAATCTACAGTATGAAAAGTTCTCATAATTCACACATTACTCAATTTAATTGTTCACATTCATAAAAGCCCAGAATTAACTTTACAAAAATAATAAGTCCTAGGATAATCTCCAAAAGGGGATAATCTCCACTGCGTGATAAACACGCTCAATCTCGAAATCGCAAGAGATGAGTTCGGCAGATTATGGAAAACTAACTTATAAAAAAGTACGAACTTGGAAAGAATACAGTTTTGACTTGTCATCTAATAAGACAGCCAGTAGAACAAAGTTTGGCATCTTAATTAGAATTCCGAAATCAATTCACTTTAGCGGTCCACCTCGTGGGCCCTTTGGTCCCCCGTGATTGACTTAACGGTACCGATCCGAACTCGAGGTCGTGATTTCTGCCACATTAAGCACACGAGTGTGCATAACTAGAATAGCCTTAGGCACTGATCCAAGATGCAATGTTGCTCATTAATCGATCGACGCGTCCTTAGTAGATTTGTCAAATGGGTGGATTGTGTCGGGCTTGAGTCGGGTCACAAAAGGTACGGCCCAAATTGACTCATTTATCTCGTTTATGACCTATTTATTGCAATGTAAATTTCTCGATTCATGCCTGATCCAATTCATATTGCTAAAATACTTCCATGTCTAATCAAAACTAGAAAAATTTGTTTCTTATATATATTTTTTAAAAATTGTATTTCTAAAATATTGTGGACAATTTTTATAAATTTAAAAAATTTATAAATATGAATTTTTAATTTTTTTCTTTTCCTTTTTTTTTCCTTCTAAATCCGGCCAGCCCTCGCCGGCAAGGAGCGAGGGTCACGGCCCTTGCTTGGTGTCGGCCGGGTACCCTCGCCGGATTTCATAGGAAAAAAAAAGTAAAAGAAAGAAAGAAAAGAAATAAAAAAATTATTGAAAAAAAATCAGAAGACCAAAAGAATAAAAAATATTCAAAAACTGTTCTCTTATGAATGGGTTGACTTAATATATAATATTTATCAGTTACATGGGTTGTAAATGGGTTTAACTTTTAAGGACAAACCCATTTACGAACCACATATAATTATGCTTACAACTAAAACCTATTGACAATCCATTTATTAAAACTTGACTAACCCATATATGACATTGACCTCTAGTCCTTAGCAATTGCTAGCACGGGATTGCTCCTGCGCGATGAGCTTCATGGGGGCACAAGTGTGATTTTGCACGAGGCCTATCCAGTGCACGGGGCAAGCGAGCCGCCATGCAAACGATCGATGCGGTGGTGAATACGTGGGTCGACCTCATTCACGGTGTATGTGCGAGCATCCTAACTAGTGATTTGTGAGATTGTTGGACCGCGGTTTGTTCACATGTTAACTAGAGGGGGTTTGGGTTTATGTAATGTCCAAAATTGAATTCCAAACAACTTGGTTCGACTCCATTTGAGCCTAACAATCCAAGAAAGAGCTCAAGGGTTAATATTCGAGAGTAGATCTCCAATTTAATTAGTATGGGTATGCATCAGGTCTTATTTAATTGGGAAACCACCCTGAGCCGGCCGGATCAGGTCTGATTTCACGCCGTTTCCTGAAAGAACCAAGCTAGTTCTTGGTTCTGAAATCTTGGAACCGGTATTCAGTAGTTTGTTTTCTGGTTCTTATACTAGAACCATCGATTCAATTTTGGGACCGACCAAAAAAATAAAAAATAAATTCGCGGGACCGACCAACCAGTTTGGTTCCAAGATTGAACTGGTTTAGAACCAGTCTTATGTAGACTATTAAAATGAAGAATGTACATCTCCATTTTGGGGGAAATTACCAAAAAAGTCCTAAACGCAGATTTAGTCAAAACCTTTTGATTTGACACACATAGTCCTAATCCTTTTGCCAAATCAATCCATCTAGCCAATTTTTACCGAAAATTGCTGATGTGAACCCCGGTCGTCCTCCGTGGCCTCACCGGCTCTGACATGGATAATTTTTATTATTTTTAAAAAATCTTATGAATTTTTTTATCATTTTTTTTGTTTTCTTTTTATCTTATGTTTTTTCATTGTGGCTGGTGAGGGTCCCTAGCCGAGCGACGCTTGACATGGCCAACGGCTGGGTTGGGGAGGCTGACCTCACCGGCCACATTGAAAAAATAGAAAATGAAAAGGAAGATAAGAGAATATTCATAATTTTTTTAAAATTATAAAAATTGTCCATGTCAATGCTGGCGATTAGCGATTTCTGGCCAAAATTGGCTGGATTGACTGAATTAGCAAATTGTCAAAAGGTTTAGGACTAAATTGGTCAAATTAAAAAGTTTAGAACTGATTTATTTTTTTTTTGGTCGAAAGAACTGAATTGACATAGTTACAATAAGTTTATGACTTTTTTGATAATTTCTCCCTAGATTTTTTGTGAACATCAATTTTGAGTTTAAGGCAATTGCCTACTGATATACGGGGGCTTACTATGATGTCCTAGGCATGCCGCTTACTAAATACGCTTTGTTTTAATCTGATATTATGTATATAATAGAGGGCGCATGCGGAAGACTATGAACGAAACAATCATCGACCATGCATTAACGTACAAGTGCATTCAAAAGACGTAGGCACGACGCCTAAAGGTATGGCCTTCAATAGGGTTTCACTACCTATATCTGATATAGACAAACATTCACACATAAACAAAATCATCTAATTTCATATATATATATGTATAGCCAGTTAGTTACATCATCTAAAGACAACAACTGGGAAGTAACTAAAGGCTTCTCCTCCCGACCCATAACCATCATCCATAGTATCTGGTCGTGGCTTCATTCTCGCTACTAAACTGAAAAATAGTTAAGCCACAAGGAGTGAGCTAAAAGCTCAGCGAGTGAAATAACTAACTTAACAGTCAACAGTCAACCGTCAATGCACCACTCAATCAAGCAAGACTCGACATCAAAGACAAGCAAGTATGAGACTCGACAATGGTTTCACACATCATGAACTAAGATCTCAACCTAGACCATGAATTTCCCACGCATGAACATGTACATGACTCGTTGTTTAGTTTCCAGTTTTCAATTCATTCCATGGGACACTGGCCATGGTTACTAGAGGGACATAGGCCTCAATCTCCGAGGGACACAAGCCTCGATTCTGAGGGATAAACATCTCAGCTTATCGTCCATGGGACACCGGCCATGATTTTCCCTTACTCCATGGCTTCCAAGGGACACAGGCGGATATCAAATCGCCCTCGTCGGGACACAAGCCGACAGGATATTCAGTTCATTCATTTCATTTACTCAAATTCAAATGCAAACCAACTAGCAATCACATGACCTATGTGAGCACATTCAATCCAAATACGACAAACAAGACAACGCAACTACACGTACTCAACCACCCACTTTCTTAGGCCGGAAACACAACTCGTGCTTTGGTACTTACATGCAATGCAATCCGACACCACGACTCGACAATCCAAAGCCACGAGACCTTACTTCCTTAGTCATTGCCAGCTTACAAACCCAAGACACACCACGAACACCACTCGACCACATAACCGAATACCCACAAGCAAGACGACTCCAATTCACACCATTTCAACGATAAACAAAACGATCAGCCCTTGGATTCAGCTTGCCCAAGATCAACGGACTCTAATTCAAGCAATAGACTCAACATGCAAACCAGATTTCTATAGCATGCAAGCCGATCTTCGTTTGAGCATACCAAAAACCCAAATCAACGCGTCGCACCCAATCAAGTGACAAATCGACGAGCAAGCAGAGAAGTTAGAGGATTCACTTGCCTTAGGCTTGAAACAAAGCGAAACCGAAGTCGAATCATCGCAAATGAAGCCGCGGGTCTCCTTCCTCCTTCCTTGGCCGCAGGGGTCACACCTATCAAGAGGGAGAGCGGCGAGGCGAACGGAGGGGCTGAGTTACAGTTGTTGGAGTCGTTGTTGTCCAAGGGAGGAGCGGCGTTGGGTCTGGTGGCATCGGGCGAGAGAGAATAAGGGTGCGGGTGAGGGAAAGACTAGAGAGAAAATGAGAGAACTTGAGAGGAAAAGTGAGGGAGCTCTTGCCAAAATGAAGTGGAGAGAGAAAATCAAGCCCTTTTATAGTGGGGGAGGGGCCAAAGTCAGTGGGCTTTCGGGACCAGATTTCGCACCAACCGATCATACACGATTCAAAACAAATACCGATTGCTAATCGGTTTATCGTTCTCATATTGTCACGCCCATTATCTCATTTGATCCATTAACTACTGCGCCAAGACCTTCAAAGATATACCCTTCATTTATTAACGCCCAAGATTAATTACTTCGCTCCGGCAAAATTCAGGTCGTCACACTTACTCATCCTTTCTCCACTAATAAATGGTGGTTTTAATGCTCCAATTTGTTGACGTTTGTGCCACACTAAGCAGGTTTAGTTTAAGTTGGTTAAAGGAAATTATTTTTTTAACCTCTTTAATTTCCTTTAACATGAAGTGCGGTACATTTTACCATTTTCTTACCTACATAAATTTCATGCTAATACTAACTTATTGGTTTTTTAAATGGTTGTTTGAGGGAGATTTGAATACATTTTTTGAAAGTATGAGTTGGTAACCATTTTACTATATTATAAGGGTGATCGATCTAGGATGAATCGGTTCTGAATTTGAAATGTGAAACTAACCTCGTAGGTTCTCATTTGGAAAGTGTTGACACTCAAAATAACTCGCCTGCCAAGGCACGTGCCGCACTCGTGAGAAATCAACACGTGTGCGGAGCACGTGAGGGATCAACACACGTGACAAGCATGTGAGGAGTCGACACCTGGGCAGAACACATGAAGAATCGATGCACGTGATATACGTGTGGAAAATAGGCGGTTCGATAGGGAATTAAAAGCTTTATGCAAAGTGCATGATAGTGCCGTTAGGCATCAATTGATAGAGTCGTCAAATTTGAGTGCGAACAAGGGCAATCCCACCAAATTTAAAGTTTTTCAGGAGGTGCCAAAAGGTACGAAGGATATCCTCTTGAATTCCATGTCGGGAGGACAGTTTTGAGGGAAAATGAGTCCCTAAGAATAGGTCAAGGAATCTGCGAAATGCAGAGGACATGAGCATACCCCTCACGATTGAAAGGGAGCTGGTGAAAGTCCTATCGACGGTTACTGGATTATCGAACTTCAAAACCCTAGGATGCGGAAGACATGGGCACGACTGACACACGTGGAAATTGAAGAAATGCGCCAACATCATCAGTTATTTGGAGTCGAATAACTGCTCAAAGACTATGTCAAAAAGAATTCAAAAAGACTGAGGGATGCGGCAATTGTTGGCGCGCTAGGATTATAACTGCTGAAGAGCAGTTACCACTTCAATCATTATAAATATCACCAAGCATCCACAGAGAACGCCTCCCGAAAAAATTAACAAATTTATCTTATCTTTACTTATCGTATTGCATTTACTTTTCTTAACTGTAGCTTTCAAATTCTCGTTGTCGAGTCAAACTCCGGCGTTTATCTTTATCCCAGATACTGTGCCATCGAGTCAAACTCTGGTGCATTATCGAAGCGTATTCAAGGCTTTGTCATCGAGTCAAGGTCTGACATTGTTTTGGGTGTGTTGGTTCGTTATTCTTTAGAGGAATTGTGCTTGCAAGGCCATACCATTGAGTCAAACTCTGGTTTGGGTTCTCACCATCGAGTTAAACTCTGGTTGAGACAATATTTGTATAATTCTATTGGATTATGTACTAACTTCGTGCGTTGATTCTTCTGATTATTTGGAACTCTTCTGTCCAAAATCGTCACAGAACCCCTCATCACATTTAAAAGCCGAAAAACAAATTTCGGTGAAAGATATTTTGTCGCAGAGCAATTCCAGCGAAACAGAAAGGGAATTGAACCGATTACACTTGGACTGAATTGGAATTGAACTAACCGGTTTTAGGTTGCTTTTGTATTCTACCGGAGAATTGGGTTTATGCTGTAAAATCATATTATAAAATTATGTTCACTTTTTATCTATTGGTAGATGGGCTTTGTTAGCTGAGTGGAAGTGCACTTAAACATCATGAAAGTTGCAACTTTTCATTTTTTTTTAATGTAAGGTGTCTAGTTCAACCGCTGACCCGAATAGGCCATGATTGGTTCCAAGAGTTTATTCGGTTTAGTCCGTTTTTTGAGTTGAACCGGTATCGACGGTTGTCTCTACTATCTTACGATTTTATCAAAGTCGATTAACACTTTAACGTAAAAGACATTGAGGACTTTCCATGAATATATCTTATGAAAGGTTGAGGTTGAAATAGAACGTGCTATTAAGTTGATTCATCGTCATAGTGGTATATTTATTTACTTAAATTTGTTATTCTGAATGATCGTGCATGTGTTGCTAGTCGTTTCATGTTACAGCGAAAACAATATACTTTATTGTTTAGGTACATTACCGGCGTAATATTTTATTTTCATGATGATCCAGAGCAAAGTCCGGGCTTTTCACTAATATTTTAGCGGGATTGGTGAATTTTAACTACATATAACACGCGAAAGGACAACAAACGCAAAAGAATCGTTAGAACGAAACATAATAATAATAATAAAAAAACTTGCCTCCAATATGGATAGGTAGAAGTAATTGCTAAATATTCTCATTATCAACATGTGAACCTAGGAAATAAAAATGTTGCATAGTAAAATTCAACTTTCCTTATTTTAGACTATGCATGTCTACTTTAACAAGGCTAGAGATATTAAGGCATGTTCGATAACTCGATTAAGTACTGAAAACGAAAATTCATTAGTCGATGAGATCCAACTCATTTGATAACCCTTGTTAGAAATGGCTTAAAAGATTTAAGTAAATAAGAATTCTCTTAATCTAGAAAGTGAGGGAAATATTACTTTCGCTCGATTGATAAGGTAACCGTAGGTAACTAGAAACACCCAAATAATAATCAAACCTATCAACTCACTTATCATTAAACAATATTTTTTTTTTCTATTTCCAGCACTAACACCGTCAACACTTAAAATGCGACGTGTAAATTTGCAGTATTTATCTTTTTAGCTAATACCAAAGAAGCCCGAGACTTCTTGTTAAAATATAGGATAAGTCCACTGGAAGTTCTAAAACTTGTCACGAAAGTGTAAATGGGTCATAATACTTATAAAGAGTGTAATCAAGTCTTGAAATATAATAAATTGATGCAATTGAGTAATTTCGTTGACTCCATATGACTTGGCTAATAGAAAGTGCTGACTTAATTTTTTTTTACTGTTTTCTCTCTCCCACGTGGCGATTGACAATTTTTATTTAAGCTAAATTAAAAATATGCTATATATAATATATCGTGGCTAAAATATGAACATAAGGCTAAAACAAAGTCGTTTTGGTCCAAACAGCGGGCTCTTCACTGCCGCTGCCGCCCCACCATCGTCAAGAAGGGCTAGCAGAAGTCGTTAGGCCCTAGCCAATGGCCCGTGCCCGATCTGGGAAGGGTCGTGACCTTCGCTTGTGGCTAGTGAGGGTCGTCGGTCTCTACCCATCCCGGTGATGGTGGAGCAAAGGACATGAGGGCTAGTTTCTCACTCGCTCTTTTGTTTTTATTTCATTTAGCTTGTTTTTAAGTTAATTTTAAAAAAAATGTACTAAAAATTATTTTTGGATCAAAACGACGTCGCTTTAGCAACGCCGTCGCCACGCAAGATAGAGAAAATATTTAAAAAAACAACATCAGCATTTTTCGTTAGTAAAGTTAGCGGAGTTAACGAGAGCTTTCGATTGAACCAGTTTGATAAGTTTTATGACTTGATTGCACTTTTTATAGATTTTATGACTCGGTTATTTTTTCGTGGTAAGTTTTAAGATTTTCAATGTACTTAATCATTGAATTATTTTATAACTTTTTCTATGGAAGAAAAGGAAAATAAAAGATCAGAAAGTGGGCCTTAATCATCGCGGCCTTTGCGCGTGAGGCTTCAAGATGAGGTCATCTAACTGGCAAAAAGGCCGTGTCATGTGACCATCTGGGCTGGACTCCCCTGTTGCCTGGTAGAGAAAGGACAGGAAAGAGAATGGAAGAGACGATGGCCTAATACCCTAAAAAACTTCAAACTTTAATTTTTGTTCTAATTTTACATTTTCTCTCATAAAGAACCTTTAACTTTAGGTGCAGTCACAATTCTACCCTAAAATTTTGTTGTCCCGTAAAAAATCTCCAACTTTAGGTGTAGTTCCAATTATACCATAAACTTTTTTTGTCTCGTAAAAAACCCTCAACTTTAGGTCTAGTATCAAAGTAGATTTTGTGCTCGGTTTTCAATATCTTGTAGTTAGGAATGTTTCATCTCTCGCATTTGGAGAGCTTGCACTCGAGACGCTCGAATAACTCGTGCTTGAGAGTTTTCCATTTCTTGGTTGTCAACGAAAAATTTTGGACAGAGACTTAATGATGGTAGATTGTGATACAAGTAAAAGTTTGTGATTTTTTACGAGACTGTACAAATTTTAGGGTAACATTGGGACAAGACCTAAAGTTTGAGATCGAACTTAAACTTTAGTGGTTTTTCATAAGACAACAAATAGTTTATGGTAGAATTGAGATCGAACCTAAAGTTAGAGATTTTTTAAGAGACAAAAGGTAGAATTGGGACAAAAGTTTAAATTTAAGGTTCTTTTTTAGGGTATTAAGCCAAGAGGCGATAGATAACTTTTTCCTTTTCTCCATAAGACATATAAATTTAATTATTCAATGGTAATTTTTTCCCACTAGGGTCTAAGACGCAAGTATCGAAATCTTCGAATCTTCTTCCTCACCGAGGTCTCGCCGGCCACTGGCACCATCGGCGCTGGGCGAGGCCAGCGCCACCATCGCTAGGAGAGCTCTACTTTGTTTGACGACAACCGAGCCGCCAACGCCCAGCTGAGCACCATTGCTTGCCTAGTTTTCGGCCATTGCCCGGCGCTGACGATCTAGTTCTGGTTTTGGCCGAGGTTTAAGTGTTGGAGAACAATTTTTTGTTGCTGGTGTTGAGTGATTTAGTCACCAGCGTAAGTGTGGTGATGGCCGTAATTGGCCGATGGATAGATTGGTAATGGTCGTCGGCGTCGGTGGTGGCCGACGACGGCCAAGGATGGAGGTCGGCGGCGATCCAAGCAGGCACAGGCGGAAGCTCGGGAAGAGGCATCGCGAGGAAGAAGAAGAAGTAAATAAGAATAAGAAATAAAAGAAATAAAAAAATTGGAAAAATCATTAAAAATTGGCCCATCAGCCCGACAGGATCCACGTCAACGCTAGCCGACTAAAGTCGGCGGGATGGACCGAATTTACAAAAATTAAAAGGTTTAGGACTGAATTGGCAAAAGTGTAACATATTTGTGACTTTTTCGATAATTTTCCCCTTATTTAATGTATATGCAAAAATACACGCGGAATGAGATAATTACGTGCATGTGCAATCGCGATGCTGATCTAAAACGAGCGAGTGCGGCGTGGACCGACTAAAGTCGAGCGCGAAAAAGAAAGATGTAATCTTTGATATTTCTTTTACGACATGTTATTTCTCTTCCAATAATGCCAACGCCTTGCCCTGTTCAATCAAAGATAGTTTCAAAGTCCTCAGCATATACTTTTGCCCCCTTTCCTCGGAATATCTCCGTCACTTCACTATACTAATAAGTAATAAATAGAAAATTACATGTCACCGAGATATTTTAATTTGATGCCCCCTTGTTGATTGGTAGGTTGCGGAAAGTCCAAACCGAAACGATTACAAGCGCAATTAAAGAAGAAAATATGATTAGTGACTAGTTCAATTTCGCTTTGGAAAAATTACCAAAAAAAAAAAGTTATAAATCTATTGTAATTATGCCAATTCGATCCTTTTTTATTTTATTTTATCAATTGAGTCCTAAACTTTTTGCAATTGTACCAATTCAGTCCATTTGGCCGGCCGGCACTGACCTGACGTGCATCTTTTTTAATAGTATTTTAATACACGTCAACGACGGCAGCCAAATGGATTGAATTGACACGATTGCAAAACGTCTAGGGCTCCACTGGCAAAAAAAAAAAAAAATTGGAACTGAATTGACACAATTGCAATAGGTTTATGACTTTTTTGATAATTTTTCCTAATAAGTAGTAATTAGTAAATTACATGGCACTGAGATATTTTAATTTGATGCCCCCTCGTTGATTGGTAGGTTCCGGAAAGTCCAACCTAAAAAGATCGCAAGCGCAATTAAAAAAGAAAATATGATTAGTGACGAAGTTCAATTTCTACATAACGTAATTGCTGATTCTACTATAATATTTTTAGAAAAACATCATTTGCTACTAACTATTTACTAAAAGTAATTGGAATCGCCTTCTCGTTAAATTTATCGACTATTTTTCCAGTACCGCCTTTGGATTTGTTGCATCAAAAAGAACTTCTTACGCTTAGATAATGAAATTAAAGTCGCCGTTAATGGTCGGCCAAGTAAAGAAAAAGAAATTATAATGATTAATATCCAAGTTGGCCCAACTTGGATATGAGACCCGGCCCATTGACACCCCTAATGTTGGGTATTGATTATAATATTGATAAAAAAAGAAAATAATGATATGTATTAATTAATTAATATGTGAAAAAATGTTAGGCAACGAACCCTTCACAGCAGAATGTTAGACCTTTCTCCCTCATCGTAATTTTCGTGGACCAGCTCGAACCATATCTACAACGGAACGAAATGCCAAGAAAACCCCTGAACAGAAACGAAGAACATCCATCCTGGAGGGGCATAATCGTAAATTTATCCATCGGAAATGGCATATACTTGTTTCCTAAATAGAATTAGGAATTAGGAATTAGAAAGTCGGTCGGATTATATTTATTTTTTCTATTTTATTCGTGGGGAGGATGAGTTTGCCCTAATGACTCTCACGCCTCCTATATAAATTCAGCCTCATACTCTTCTGCAGATCCTGAAATTCACAACCCAGCCACACCTGCCTGACGCGAAGCACAGAAACAAGAAGTGGTCGACGACGAATTCTCTCCATTGACAAATAAGGTATCGTGCTCGGTTCCTCCTCTTAGCCGATTGCTGATTCTGGTGTAGCGATCGTTGGATTTGATTGTGCCGCTGTTGTTCGTTTAGCGATTGGGATTGTTGATTCAGCTCGTCGGGGCACGATTTATCTGTTTTCCTGTTAGATCTGGCATTTATCCTTGGGAATCGAGAGGTTTCTTGACGGTTTTGGATGTGCGATGCTGTTTCCGGTTTCGGTTTGGTCGAACCTGGATCGATTGTTGACGATCTATTGGGAACTGATTTGATTTTAGCTGGATTTGTTGTGTATGATGATCGGCTAATGGAGTGGATTTTTGTTTGTTTCTAGTATTTGTGTGATGGTTCTTTTCTGATTGATTTTGGTCTTGGTCGGTCTTAGACGGAGCTAAGCCTTGCTGTTTGGGAATAGGTGGATTGTGTGTGCTTTATGCTGATATATCTCGTTGATTTTGTTGTCTATATGTACTTGAAGCTGTTGCAGGTGTTATATTCTGCATTGTCTTATTCCACGTTGGTTGTGATTTCCGTGATTGCTTAGATATTTGGATATTCAAGAAATGTGTCTAGCTTTTGTTTTAATGAGTGAATTCATCTATGAGATTTAATCACGCGAACACTCTCATGTTATTGTTTAAGAGACACCTTGCATTTCGCCACTTTTTTAAGAACACTGACATGGCTTTTGCGGGAAAGATTTGAATTATTAAAGGCACAGTAGTTTTCATTATACCAAGTTGTTTGCATTATCTGAAAAAGCTTGCTACTTGTGGAACTCCGAATCAGAGAGTCACAAATATTGGTCATTGATAAATAGAACTTCATGTTCTGTAAATATTGAAAGATTCCGAGGCCCTTCGTTTGTTTGCAATGATGGAAACTGAAAGTAGAAGAATATGTAACTTCTGGCATGAAGACATGCATTTGTGGAATGGTGATATTAGTTTTACATAGATATGGACCTATTACTATTCTTTGATATGAAATTAATAAAGAATGTTATCACTGCCTGGGTGTGAGAGGCTGTGCCTGAACTATGGTTGATGTGGGGTGTTGAAGTGTGTGAAAAGTAGTACTTGTTGTGGAATGTCAACTGCTTGCTGGTTTACGGCCGAAAAAAGAAGGAAAAAACTGCTCGCTGGTTTTATGACTTGGCTTGAGCTGGTGGTTTGAGCTGCTGGAGTCACCATCTATCAAACATCTAGGATGTCCAATGTTGTTTTAACTGCTTTTGCTGTATTTTATTGTTGTCTTGAAATTGCTTCTGTTGTATTTGACTCAACAATTACAGTCTTGTCGAAAGAATTTTAGATACTTCGTTGCATGTTTATATCTGTGTTTTATTTTCTTTTGATGAGTTCTGTCATTAATAACTTGGTGATCTCCTAAATTTTTGTCTTGTTTACCTGCATGAAGTTGGTGCAGTCAATCTGCGACGCTTGGCCTGTCAAAGTGGAGGGTCCTCAGTTCGAAGCTTCTTTTATGTCTGAACCGGCATCACTTTTTCTGTCATCACTTGGATTACTTGGGGAGTACTGTCCTACGTCTAGAAAAAAGAACATACATCCATCTGAAATTGTTGGATGCATGCATCTTGGAGCCATTGAGAGCTGCAGGAGTGACTTTCTAGGTTGTGGGTTTATGCGACCTCTTACATCTGAAGAGAATTTTGCCATAACAGATAAAGCTGCTGTTACCTTTTGTTCCTTCTGATATAGATTCGTGACTTTGCGCTGCTGCGACAAGATGGCCCTCCAAAATATTGGTGCTTCCAACCGTGATGATGCCTTTTACAGGTATAAGATGCCAAAAATGATAACAAAGATAGAGGGTAGAGGCAATGGCATCAAGACAAATGTGGTCAACATGGTTGAGATTGCGAAGGCACTGGGCAGACCTGCTTCTTACACCACAAAGTATTTTGGTTGCGAGCTTGGTGCTCAATCGAAATTTGATGAGAAGACTGGA
Source organism: Lenwebbia sp. NSW1173648 (assembly GCA_029784005.1). NCBI lineage: Eukaryota > Viridiplantae > Streptophyta > Magnoliopsida > Myrtales > Myrtaceae > Lenwebbia > Lenwebbia sp. NSW1173648. Next base: position 21,198,275 of record JARCGZ010000009.1, on the reverse strand, counting down.
ATTTCACTTGTTAATGGAGCCCATGATACTCCAAAGCTCGCCGGCTTACTGGAGAACTTTATTAAGAAGTATGTCCAGTGCTATGGTTGTGGGAATCCTGAAACTGAGATTATCATTACCAAGACCCAGATGATCACACTGAAATGTGCTGCATGTGGGTTTTTGTCAGATGTTGATATGAGGGACAAGCTGACAACATTTATACTGAAAAATCCACCTGAGCAGAAGAAGTCATCAAAAGACAAGAAGGCTATGAGGAGGGCTGAGAAAGAGAGGCTCAAAGAGGGGGAGGCAGCAGATGAGGAGCAGAAGAAATTGAAAAAGGAGGCAGCGAAGAAAAAGGCTTCTGCAACTTCCAAGGATGCTTCAAAAGGTGCATCGACTAAGAAGAAAAACCTGTCTGATGAGGAGCACTCTCCACCAGGCAGCCAGGCCGATGAGAATGATCATCATGCTGCTGCTGACGACGACGACGACGATGATGTGCAGTGGCAAACAGACACATCATTAGAGGCAGCCCGGCAGCGCATCCAGGAGCAGCTGAGTTCTGCTACTGCGGACATGGTCATGCTCTCCACCAATGAGGAGAAATCAAAGTCAACAAAGAAGCCGCCGGAAGAAGCCGCAAAATCAGAAACCAAAGGGCATGGCAATGGCACTGTAACTGCTGAGACTGAGGATAGTCTTGTTGACGAGATTAAGGAATTCCTGAGAAAGGGCTCCTCATCTAGCAAGCTGAAATCATTTTTGAAATCTCTCTCCGGGACCCCGAAAGAGATCATGGATGCTTTATTTCAGGCTCTCTTTGATGGTGTTGAGAAGGGGTTTGCAAAGGAAGTGACCAAAAAGAAGAGTTATCTGGCGGCTGCTGCTGAGGAGGATGGATCACAGATGGTTCTGCTGCAGGCTATCGAGTCTTTCTGTGGAAAGGCAGGTCAGGAGGTCACGAAAGAGGTAGCACTGGTTCTGAAGTTCCTGTATGATGGTGATGTGCTCGAGGAGGAGTTCATAATGGAATGGTATCAGAAGGGTCTGGCTGGTGGGAACAAAGCTTCTTCAATTTGGAAGAATGTTAAACCGTTCATCGAGTGGCTTCAGAATGCTGAGTCCGAGTCCGAAGAAGAGTGATGGTGAAGCGCACGCTTCAGCTGCTGCTGGTAGCATCAAAGATACTGTTGAGTGATGCTTATGGTATTCTGTGTTTGGCTTTTCAGCGGTGTAATTGCGTCTCTCTTGGTTTATAATAAGAGGGAGAGGTAGTGAGGGATGGTTTGTTCATCTTCCCTGTCGCGAGCCTCTTGGTTTGCTTTGCGTTTATCTCAGGTTGTTGGAGTCAGTACCTTTGAAGGTCTATTTTGTCGTGGCATTGGATCTGTTGGAACCTTATTGTATTGGCTTTAGACTTCAGTTAATGTTCCGAGATCCGTTACCTAAAGTTGTGGTGGCTGCGATTGTTTGCGACTGTGTGTGTGTCCTGTTACCTGATGAGTCCGGTGAATGTCTTTTTGGTTATTCCTTCGTGCCTGGGAAAACAGTAACCTTCGTTACCCCGAGTGAGTAGTAGATTCTCTATGCTATCACTCTCTCCAGTTTGAGTTGCTGTAGAGATGTGAGGTTAGCAAATCCCAATTGAAAGCTTTGTGAACAAAGTCTTAATGAGAAGAGGAGAGGATGGGATGCCATTACACGACGGATAAACCGGGCCCGTTGACGAAGCACATTAGGATTTGGCTCTTCAAAAACGACGCTAATCCCAGCAAACAGATAATCCCCTTTATGAATGACAAAGGTATTGAATTTGGAGGGTCTATGGAAGCCGGGAGATCTAAATTGGGATGATGAGCCGCGGAAATGAATTTGTTACGATATTGAAATCTCGACTCCCTTTTTGCCCTTCTTTCTCGATTAAGGGCGCGCATGGCAACACCTCTACTTCAGAAATTAACTTCTGACCAGAAGTTAATTTTTTTACTTCCACTTAGAAGCAGAAGTTGATTTCTAATAAGAGAAATTCGTTTGGTAAAGGTTGAAAATTTCTACTTCTGGAATATTATTAACACAAAATCTTCTACTAAAAATTATTGTCGGTGGCTGAAAATTTATACTTCATTTTAAATTTCTTTAAAAATAGTTTTTATTATTAAAAAAATATTTATTTTTTACTCTAGCAGTCGGAGACGGCGACTCGGCAGTGGCGATGGTGGTCGGAGGCTAGCGGTGGTCACGGCAACGGTGGTCGGCGGCTGGCGATGGCGGCAGTCGACCGAGGGGGGGGGGTGGTGGTCGAGGCAACGTGGCGGGCGGCAGCGGGCAGGGCGGGAGGCGATTGGGGTGACGGTCGGCAGTCAACAGGGGGCGGCATTGAGTCGGCAGTGGACGGCGATGGCGGAGGCGTGGTTGGGAGAGGGATGCGCTGAAAATGAAAAGAGGCCGAAGTGAGAGAGATATTGATGTCGAGAGATTTCTACTTCTGAAAGAGAAGTACTTTTTTTAAACTTGGAATTGGCTCAAAAACAACTTCAGAAGTAAAAATTTGTTTCAGAAGTAGAAATGTAATGTTGAGTAACTAAACGGATTTTTACTTCAGAAGTTATGTTACCAAACGGATTTATGCTCTAGAAGCACTTCTGGAGCAAAAATTCATTTTCAAAAGTATTACTGTGCGCACCGCGCCTTGAGTGTCCAAAACCCCGATTCTTTTAGAACAGTGTAAGGTTGGACATGTTCCTTTTTGTGCGTTGATGTTGGCCATTGTAGTATTTTTGGATTCGGAAGGGTTTTTGCTGGTTATGAAATTTCGTTCTGAAACAGTTTATGCAGTCAAATGGAAATGATGAACGAGCTGGGCGCGTTTCCTTCTACCCAACTTTGACATTGCTAGGTGTGACCGTTTTCGTCACATAAACCCAGTCCACTTGCAGCCATGTAAGCTGATCTGTTTTTCAGATGTTCAATATTTCCTTCTTCAGAAGGATTCTCCCAAGTAAGTACTATACCCCTTTACTGAGCTTTCCATAGCACCACAAAGAACACTGCTGTCCTTACGGAAAAGAATTATCAGTGTTCAATTGCAGGACATTTATGAAAAATAACGAGCTCGACCAATTGAACCAAAATAGTATTTGGAATGGGATTTCAACTCAGCACCTCTTGAGATTTTGAGCATTTATGGTTCGGAAGGTACCAATCAAATTGTAGCAAGACAAGCACCAGGCACTAGCTATGTCGTCTAAGCTGAAAAATTTGTCCATTCAACATGCCTACTGCTTAAAACTGCTCGCGATACTGCTCGCACATAAACTCCGTGTAATTTGGACTGGATAAGAGATGGAACAGGATACGCACTTAACGAATAAAAACACTGACGTTACACCTCTGATGTATCAAGACTATTAATCTTCGAACTGGATGATCTTCAACCTTTCGGACCTATTGATACCATTAAAGATTGGGTGTGGAATATCAGCATGTCTCCGGCACACAATTCTGAGGTGCCTCCTGCTTGTCAAATATAGTGACCTAACAAGCTCGATTTCCTCCCTCATCCGAGAGTTGCTCGATCTATCTGTAACAAAGAATACCCAACAGTTGGTATGTGCAGAATCAATATGCAAAACTATGGCATTTTGTCTTCAGCATCTTCTTGAGCAGAAAAATTTAACAGATAGCCTAGCAGCTACTATGCGGTTGGAAACTTTCTATCTGAGCTCAATCAATCATGGAAAAATCCAGTATTCACATGGCATGGAAGAACTAAAATGTTATCAACAACAGTCTGATTCTGGCGTTTAGCAATAATCTCTTCAAGTGAAGCTCTCATGGCCACCGAGAAGGAACAATTTACACCAAAACACTTCATCATTCTCTGAACGTTAGCCGAAAGCTATTCAAGTTTACGATAAACAGCCAGAAGATCTGTACTAGTCCATAGTTACATGCGCTAAAACTTGCAATGAGAGGATAGGAGGAGAAAACAGCCCTCACGGAAAGGATGACACGGACATTTGTCAAAAGATCTTGAGGACGCCAGCATTACTAAATGTCCATCTTATACACAGAGGAGGAAAAAAAAAAGATTTAAGCTTTCCTATGCCACAGCACCATCTTTGTATTGCCACCAATGGCAAGTTGTTTGATAAACGTGAGACGTGTTCACACTTGAGCATTAGATATGTAACCCCTCATGGAAGCAGGGCCATGTTAGAGTTTGACTTTGCTGCTAAGTGGCATGTACCTTAAGCCATCTCTTCAACAAATTAAATAGACCATGCAGCGGCGATCTTTACTTAACATGAGTCAAGTGTCATGTTGGTATCTGAGCTTTATGCATGTATGGGGAAGATCATTGCTCATCTCGTTTGTGAAATATGGTAACAGATAGGAGTTGTAAGTTGTTTTCATAAGGGGGGTAAGCTTCACATGTTTGAGGTAGATAAAGTGATGCAAAGCAACTTTTCAGTCTTTCATTTCTTGGCTAGGTGATTCAAAACAAAATGAAGACATAAGATCTCAGATGGTTAATGAGGAGCAGGGAAGATTATTTTCTTGATCCTGTAACCAGTTCTGGTTAATGTGGATGTGGAGGAGAAATTTAGCCTGTCCATGAGGAAAAAAGCCAGAAGGAGAAGAAGGAGAAGAAGACAGAGTGATGCAAACCAAGTTTTCCAGAATTTTTTTTTAGCAGGAACCCTTTGTAGATAGCCACTGGCTTTTGGTGCTTTACTTTGAAATCATGATCCTTTTGTCATTTCTTTTTCTTACTATATTTCAGCAGAAACTGTTTCGCTTTTGTTGCCATGAATGAATTCTGCTGAGTAAGGGAGCAGTGGTAAAGGCAGGAGGCCACCTCTGACATTGTCAAGAACTGTGAACCTTTCAGTCATTTTAAGATATATCAACCAGAAGAAATGGTGTATACTTCACAAATCACATTATGTTCGGACAACATTTTATATTATAAGGCCTCCAGTATCGCAGCAGGCTACGTAAACCATCAAGTCAGGCAGAACATTATCCAATTATTGAATAGAGTCTCTCATCTCTCCTCTTGACAAAATCATGTCTTTGCAGTAACAAAGCAGTGAGTCCCAATGCCGTCAATGAAAGTGTCACCTCTGAACCTCATTAAAGATTACGAACCTAAAAAAACCATTTGCTTAAAACAAATTAAACAGCTTCATAATCTTCAACCAGAATGATGCATTCATGTAAAATCTTTGATTGAACCGATTGACTAGGGCAGGAAACTCTCAGAGTCCTTGACATAAGCATAAACAAGACAGATAAGCAGCCCTCAAATAAGTTTCCGAATTAGCAAAAGCTTTTGCTTCGTACAAACTACAGAAGAAGAGTCTAGTCCCAAGCCTCTCATCATGAAATGACCGTACCAGCTTAATACACTGGAAGATCAACGGATTGACTTTGACTCAAAGATACTCGCAAGGATCCTTAGCACAACTCCAATCCAAACTTAATATCCGCATCAAAGGTGTCCAAATTTCCTACATAATCCACTTGTCATGGATATCTTGCATCGGAGACAAGCTATACATAATTTCACAAAAGGTTGAACCTTTGAAAATTTCCCTGTAAATCAGCTAATTGAAGCACCAAAGTCTTAAGTATACCGAAGAGATAAACCAAAACACATCACAATCCATTCAAAGTCAGAAAGCCGCAACAGATGCAAAATTACCATCTTAAGGTTCGCCATTAGAGGTTGCAATGCCTAACCTGGATGAACGATCTCAAATCGGCTCTTTAGAGTCAAGAGTGTTGCGGATCACGATTCATGCTACTGTAGAACTTCGAAAAGCGATGGCGAGTCGGAGGCTTCGGCTTGACGGTCTTCTTCCGGAGGCCGAAGATCTCCTGAACCAGAGGAACATGAACCAGAACTAGCTTCCAAGCCAAAACCCAACCTACAGAATCGAAGACCCACATAAAAAAACACCTCACCAGAACAGCACAATTCAAAGAATCATCGCGAATGCATAGAAAAAGTACATCAAAAGCCCACACGATGTTAACGAAGCAGAAGAAGAAAAACAAGTCGAAAGACTTCGCAGAAATCATGATTGAATTCAGAAGGGGAGTAATTGAAATACCGAGAATAATGAAGGAGAAGACGAAGGAGATGGCGAGAAACGGACGGAGAATAAACAGGTTGAGGCAATCCCAGTAAGAAAGAGGATGCAGTGCGGTCGTCGAAGAAGAAGATGGCGATTCTTCCATGGACAATAACGAAGCTATCTCAAGCAGGAAGATTTGGAAACATTGAGACTCTGCCTTTCAGCTTTGCTTACTGGAAGAAGTGGCAGACCGGGTCTGACATGAAGGCTCTCCGAGTCCGAGGCATTCGGTTCGGCTTGTGAATGGGACCGGACCGGACCGGACCGGACTAAGAACCGGCATCTTGGGCTCGAATTTTGCGGTTTCCGTTTTGCTTAATATTCCTTTGCGTGGAAGCTTTAACTTAGTGACCAGGCGATGACGTGTACTCCACCTTGCATGATCATCTCTAGTTCAGGAGATACCACATTCCACATCAAATTGCACGGCCATTACTAAACTCGCGATAAATGACATTATTGTATTCTTGTAATCACGATAGAAAATTTAACGAAAATAAGCAGATGTGCAGCAAAATCAGGATCGCGACAAATGACATGATTTTCGGATTTGCCGATCCTGATTATTGCATGGCTGTTATTAAAGTCGCGACAAATGACATGATCGTATCACTATATCTATTATGTTGGCGAAACGGCAAAAGTGATGACGGAGATAGTAATGATGTTAAAGATCATGAAAACGGCGGCGACAATAAAAGTAACCAATGATAGCGACTCGCAACTGTAGTGAAGCAAAAGCAATGAATCCAACATAAAATTGCAACTTTCGATGCCCATCCGACTCTACATCTCAAGATCCCCATAGAAAAAAAAAAAATCCACGATTAAAATCTCATTTCCGTTATAGAATGTTCGATTTAAACTATAACTATGCAATTCGTCTTTTTAAGTGTACGAACCGTCACCGCAGCTGTACCATGGCGCACGAAAATCATGAAAAATTCGTGGCCTCCACGAAGGACTCAAACATGTGATCCCGGATTAAAAAGACAATTATGACCCTTTGAGGAAAAAGCCCGTTCCTAAGTTGTTCAACGATTGCCGTCTTTTGAGGTAAACGCACGGGTGTACCTAGACGATCTTCGTGTCGACATTGTCCGAAGCTTCTCCCCCAAGTGTCCCACCGCCAACGCGCTCCCGCCACGTGTCCAACGACGGGGACCAACCCAACGCTACTGCCTATAGCCGGTCATGTCATTTGTCTCTCTCACCACAACCCCCCGCCCACCCCCCCAACATCGCCCACAATCGCGTCTGCGTTCATCCCCTCCCTTCCCTTCATCAGCCAGTCTCCGTCAAAACGCCTATCTATCGTTCTCGCAAGCACACCCCACCTCATCATTCATTCCCAATTTTGGTAGAGGATTTCAGAAGAAAAATCCCAATTTTTACATGGAAGCATCAGCTGCGACCTCATCGAATCACCAGCCAAGGCTTCGCTTTTTCCGCTGTGCCTTCTTCAGGAATTGTTGTCGATGCTTCTGTTGCTGCTACACCTACCCGTAAAGCGTCTCGCCCATTCTTCCCCAGTTTCCTGTCCCTGATCGTCGTCGTCGTCGTGGAAGACCGAAAGCCCTTGCGATTCCTTGTGGATTTGTTTGGATGGATTTCTCTGATTGTCAGTCCGGTCTCTCCCTGACGTTCCGCTCTCGCTCGTCGACGCCGGCTCCTTTGAACCCTAACGATGCTATTTCCGGACAGTTTGGCGCGAACCATCGCAGCTCGTCGACCTCGACCCCGCTGCAGTTGCTCGAGCCGAAGAATGACCAGTTCAGGGAGAGCGATGAGGAGGAGTCGAGCGAGGAGGAGTTCAGGATTCTGGGGCACTCGATGTGCTTGAAGAGGCAGAGGGACGGGCAATTGTTGCCGAATTCGAACGGAGCCAAGCGGACTGCGGTCGAACAAGGGGTCGAGGCCCGGCGAGCCGCCGTCAAGGCTTGGGGGAGCCAGGCTCTGTCCGTGGCCGACCCGGAAATTCACGACATCATGGAGAAGGAAAAGCAGAGGCAGTATAAAGGTATCGAACTGATTGCTTCAGAGAATTTCGTGTGTAGGGCGGTAATGGAAGCTCTAGGCAGTCATTTGACGAACAAGTATTCGGAGGGGATGCCCGGATCTAGAAATTACACGGGCAATGAACATATTGATCAAATCGAGTTCCTCTGCTACAAGCGTGCATTGGAGGCGTTCCATTTAGATTCGGATAAATGGGGTGTGAATGTGCAGCCTTATTCGTGTACCTCCGCCAACTTTGCGGTCTACACCGGTCTTTTGCTTCCGGGGGATCGGATAATGGGTTTGGACTCGCCTTCCGGTGGTCACCTGAGCCACGGTTATTATGCACCGAGCGGGAAAAAGGTTTCTGCTGCTTCCATATTCTTTGAGAGTCTTCCTTACAAAGTCAATCCACAGACGGGGTATGTGGATTATGATAAGCTGGAGGAGAAGGCTCTCGATTACAGACCAAAGATACTGATTTGTGGTGGGAGTTCGTACCCTCGAGAGTGGGATTATGCAAGGTTTAGGCAAGTAGCAGATAAGTGTGGGTCTGTTCTGATGTGTGATATGGCGCAAATCAGTGGTCTCGTGGCAGCAAAGGTTAGACCCCCTGATCTTTATGAGATCTTTTTCTTGGAATTGAAGATAGCGGATGTAACTTCTCCTAGATGTAACCCGTGATTTCTTTCTATCTTTGGTATCATCGTTTTATTGTGTTGTCTGAAGTGATTTATGAGGGATTGGCTGGATTGTGAACATAACTAATACTATCACTCTTACATGCTTGTTTTATGATGTAATTTTTTTCTCATGCCTTAATTTTAGGTGTTTGCTTATGACATACGCGCATGCTATTTTTCCTAAGCAAGTCCTTTTGCATTCATATAGCCCCTTGTTTGTGTGTATGCGCATAGACAGGCACGTCAAGTTCAATAAACTATTCGTGTAGCACCATTGCCATGTACCTGTGGTTTGTAGACAGGCACGTCAAGTTCAACAAACTGTTCGTGTAGCACCATTGCCACGTACCTGTGGTTTGACTAACCGTGATATTATGTGGTTGCAAGTCACCACCTCTCAAGTCCAGGGTCTGTTTTGATTGTCCTATAAGCGACGAAGTTTAAATAACAGTAGCTTTATCTTTTAATGAGGTACTTGGAGATGGTGCTGCTTTTTTTATTTGGAATCTTCTGTTCGTAGCGGTTGGATGGACTCTTTTATGGCACTATTGTCCATACTATAACCGTGCTGAAATTTCTGTGATTCTTAATATGTCTCCACATGCAACGCCTTCTGTTTTCGTGCTAGTCGACAGCAACAAAGAGCTGCATGCTTTGAATAATGTGACATTTTCCAACTTTTAAGTTTCCATTTTCTGATCCTCATGACGGTCATTGTCATTTGCAGGAATGTGCAAGTCCGTTTGATTATTGTGATGTTGTCACCTCAACAACTCACAAAAGTCTCAGAGGTCCTAGAGGAGGTATAATCTTTTACAGGAAAGGTGTAAAGTTAAGGAAACAAGGCTTGTTGTCTAGTCATGGTCATGATACCGCCAATTATGATTTCGAGGAAAGAATAAACTTCTCTGTTTATCCGACAACGCAAGGAGGCCCTCATAACAATCACATTGCTGCTCTTGCCATAGCCTTAAAACAAGTGGCTAGCCTCGAGTACAGAGCGTATATTCAGCAGGTGAAGAAAAATGCTCAAGCTTTAGCATCTGCATTGTTGAGAAGAAAATTCCGGTTGGTGACCGGAGGCACGGACAATCATTTGTTGGTCTGGGACCTGACTCCTCTTGGCTTATCAGGTAGAGGTGTTACTTTTTCCATATTTTACAAGGTTTATTATCCCGTCATCCCCTCGCACGCAATGAATTTCAAGCTGTCATTCTCTGTGTGAATGCATGAAACATCATATATAGTAACTATATCAGTGGAGGAATACTTATTTTTGAGCTAGCACTTTGCTGAACATCCTGGAATGTCATTGAAATGTTGATTAATTTGATTTTTTTCCTTGTGATGTGTGCTTCTTTAATTGAGTTGCTTTTCTGCGATTTTTATCATGAGATGTATTGTAGGAGAAACCTAAGAGTTCTTTGCTGAATATTTAAGTCATTTTTTAGGATGTATTACTAGCTTTACCATGGAGGAAGCTCTCAAGTAGGTATTCTCTGAGATGGTGAAACCCCCTTTGAATTTTTTTTCGAGGTCTTCATATTGACAATTGCTGCTCGCTAATGTTTTATCTAATTTACTTCAGCTTTTTGATAGCTCTAACGGATAGTTAATCAGGGAATTTGCATCGCCATTTCTATGTGGAGCAATCTTTTAGAGCCTAACTCTTCTAGCGTTGAATGCTTATGTAATGAAGATGAACAAGGGCTTGTTTCTGTGATGGAAGCAAATAAATGCTGATTTGAGTGTTGGAGTTCTCTGCTTTTCATGTAAACCACAGATTTACTTGCCATATTCGAAATGCATTTTGCTATTTTACCATGACAAAAGTTTGAATAGAACTCCTTGTGGCTCTTAATTATTTGGGGACAAGTGGTTACCTGATTGAGCAGCAGGGCTGTCTCAGGATAATCAGAGAAGGTTAATACTGTAAAATCAGGAGGCATTAATTTATGTATACTTGCTAGATTAATCAGTGTCTGAAATGATTATGGGGATATTAAGCTTGACTAGTGCAACGTTATTGACATACTTCTGAAATAGAAGCTTAGGCTGACCAAAAAATCATAAGAACATTTAAGACAGCAGAATAGAAATCTTTTATGAAAGTTTCTTGGTTACATATCGGAAGAAGCTGGCGTTCGGAAATATGTTTATGGCATCAGTAAGAACTGGATGTAGATAAGATCTCTTGAAGTCTTGGAGATCTTACTTGAGTTGAGTTGTACGAGCACTCTATAAAGCCAAAACATTTTTGGTTCAAATGCCTGTTGAGATGAACAGTGACTTTTGGGATGTTATTATCTTGGCATCTTAGTTTAGCCATGCAAATCTAATTGGTAGTACACTTGCTTTCAGTTGGTCGATTTCACTTGATTTTTGGAATCCTTTTGATGTAACATTTGAAGTGTGTAACCTTGCATGAAAGAGGTAGTGTGATTCACGAATAGCGTTTGTGCACTCAGCGAGATTTAAGAGATATCTGCAGTTGTCTGACAAGGAAAACAACTTCATCTTTCTAAGTTCATGCAAATCTAATGAGAAGTGGTGGTTGTTCAGTGAGCCAATTTCACTTGTTCTTTTGGCATCTTTTTTATGTTAATTTGGAGTTAACCTTCGAAGAACTAGCGCGATGCACGAGTTGCACCTGGGCATTCAGTGAGATTTAAGGGACGTGTCTGAGCTTGTCTAACAAGGAAAATCTCAATACTTTGTTTCGCGGAAAATGAACCGTTTGGAAAACATTTTCCTAAAAATGCTCGTTTGTATTGCTTACATAAAATGAATGAACAAAAATGTTTTCACCATCCTTGAAAATGTTTAGACATAAATTTTTGTTAATAATAAAAATATTTCCAATTAACTAAGTATTTCGAGCTATACAAGCGAGGATTTTTAGGAAAATATTTTCCAAATCGTTCATTTTCCGCGAAACAAACGGACCCTAAGGTTGTGGTTTACATGCAATGCAGATGCTCACGTATATCATGTTTAAGTCTGAAGAAATTTTGGTTTTTGGTAGTCAGTATATGGATTGGGTGAATCGTGTTGCTAAGACATCTCTGTTGCTACAGAAGTGCTAATTGAGCTCTTTCTGTAGGCATCTGCAACTAAAGATCTGATTGAGTGAGTTACGCTTGTAAAGCAACTTTGTTCTGATGATGTGGAAATGGGATGCGATATTTTTGCTCATATCACTTGTCTGTTCCTTATGCATGTTTTTGCTCATATCGTTTATCTGTTTCCTTAAACATATAGAACCTAGGAACTGAGTATCTATCTTCTGAAGCTGTGTTATTGATTTTTTTGCTCTTTTTTCGTCCAATAAGATGCTTTTGAATGGAAAAAGTTGCATCCATAAATTTCTTTTCACCAAAATAACTGTTCTTTCAGGAAAGAATTATGAGAAGGTCTGTGAGATGTGCCACATTAGTGTCAACAAAGCTGCTATATTTGGTGAAAATGGTGCAATTTCTCTAGGAGGAGCAAGAATTGGTAAGTTTCGACCTACCGTATGTGGTGATGAAGCTTTTATAAGCCGAATTCTGAGTGTATCCATGTTACTAAAACTGAAAGTAGAATAACTCTGTGAATTGATCTCATTGCTATTTCAGCTTCATAGTGGCTGTGATATCAAAAGCGAACACTTAAATCTATTGTTATATAGGTACTCCTGCCATGACATCGAGAGGATGTATAGAGTCTGATTTCGAGATGATAGCTGAGTTTCTCCTGAAGGCGGCTCAAATAGCGATTGGTGCGCGGAGGGAACATGGAAAATCGCAGAGGGATTTCCTCAAGGGTCTTCAGAACAACAAAGACATCGTGGAGCTGCGGAATCGAGTTGAGGCATTTGCTTCCCAATTTGCTATGCCAGGAATCGACAGTTGACTCTGAAAAGGCAGCTGGAGGCATTTGTTGCGGAACTTCTCCGTTCGCCTCCACTTGTATGCCCTCTAATGCTCTTCCCAATTTTTGGCGTTATGTTAGTCTGCTGTGTATATTTACAGTAAATTAGTCTCTATACTATGTGGAAATATAGAACACCGCTGTCTGAACCTGTTCATCTCTTCACAAAGAATGATTACCGTTAGGAAGCATCTTTCTTCATTTTGTTTTTCTCAGCATTTGTGTTTCGACATATTTCTGGAAGGGCTGGGTTATTGGTTGAAGTTCTGGTCGTCATCTCATCAGGCTATAGCTATGACTTAGCTTGCTCCGAGTTAAATGAGGTTGAGAATAAATGCACATTGGGTGAGATATAACTATGACAATGACTCTCAGAATACAGAGTAAGGATGTAACTTCTCGCTTAAATCTTTGAGGCCTTAATCTGTTATAAAGGCACTCTGTTTTCTATTGCTGAAATTGATTGTGCTTCCTAGTCATTATGGCCTGAGCTTAAATGAGTGAAAGAGAAGACAGAAGAAAAAGGGTAAAGGCGTGTACGAGATTCTTGACAGCTGGGGGGGGGGGTTGTGCTGATTTGTTAGGAAATATGAGAGCCAAAGCAGGGGTGCTACTCACTAAAGGATGGGGAGGGGAATGGAATGATGGTTTGGTGTGGTGAGGGAGACAGTCACAGAGACTCACAGTGACGGTGACCTTATTATTGTTCTTTTCCCAGTTTCTGTTTGCCTAAACATGATTTTGGCAAAACCCCAAATTATGGTTCTGGGCACTAACTTTGTCCTTTATGCTCTCTCTCTCTCTCTCTCTCTGTTTCTTTCTTACTTATCTTTCTCTCACCTCCCAACCATCTTCATTATTATTATATTCATGTGGAAGGGCAATAGAAATTTGGCTGCTAATGTTGTTCTGAGAGAGAGAGAGAGAGAGAGAGAGAGAGAGAGAGAGAGAGGGCTGAGGAGCTTTTGGTAATCAAAGCTCCATGGGTTTCAAAGGGTAGGAAGGGGTAGGGAAGAGAAGAGAACCGGACCAGACAAAAAAGCTTCCCAGAGAGAGAGAGAGAGAGAGCCCTCGAAAAGAAGCTGCTGTTTTTGCTGCTGCTGCTGCTTCTGCGCTGATGCCGACGATAATTAAAGGTTGCACTCCACTCATAGCCCACCCAGGAATCTCCCTGTCCCTTCCTCCCCCCCCCCGGGCACATAAAACACACTATCTCTCTCTCTCTTTTTCACAGCTATATAACAGCTGCTATATTGACAACTGAAAGATGCGACACTCTCATGATTAAAAATGGCAGCAGAACCGGACGAACCTATATCACTGCACCATTAAAAAGATTAATTTGACTGTAATGCTATATGTATTTCCCATCCATGAAGGACAAACAAAGGAAAGCTCCCGACCCCTCGATCATTGCTCCGTGTTTCCTGTATCTCTCTCTCTCTCTCTCTCTCTTTCGTGGCTTATTTGCGTTTCTACTAAGGTCGCGGCAGTGTTCCTAAATCTCTGCTTGTGTTCTCCTCCCACGTTGACCAGTGCCATGCATGCTTTCCCATTTTAATTCTTCACCGACTAAATTCCTTATACATACTATATCTCTCGACACACATGATGTCCTTAAACTTTCGAGTCGGACCCTTTATTCAAAATCAAAACTAAGCCGGCGAATCTCAAAATCGAGTAGCCAACTAAAAAGGAAGATGGTCCGGGAAAATGCGAACAAGATTAGAAAAGGAATTTGATTAAAACAAAGAAGAAAAGAAAGAAAAGAAAGAGAGAGAGAATAAATAAGAGTGCAAAAAGTGTTGCTGCTAACTTAGAAAAGGGAAAAAGAATAGGTACAACAACCACCACCCTTAGCAGCTTTTCTACTTGTGTAAAACCTCCGATTTCACCACCCTATTCAAAAATGTTGATACACACACACACACTCCTTTTGCTCATCTAAATATCTAATAACAACAACGCTAAAATAACAAAAAATTTGATCATCTGTGGCTGCAGAAATCCAAGAGCTTCTTCCTCCCTTCCACGATCTCATCAAAGAAATCATCCAGCTGCCCAACCACCCCTTCCACCCCTTCCCTCAACGCCCCCAAACACCCCCTCACCTCCTCCACCCTCTCCCTCATCCCTGCCCCCTCCTCCTCCTCCTCCTCCCCGCCTTCCAGACACCCCCTCATCTCCTCCATTCCCGCCCTCGCTCTCCTGTACTCCTCCACCATTATCATCGCCCTCCTCCCGTTCCCCCTCCGGTTCATCTCCTCCCCTATCCTCTGCTCCAGCCGCGCCGCCGATATCATTATCCCCGACCCGAATAGCGTGCACGGCCGCTCGTACTCGCACCCGCTGCCGTATGGCCCGGCCGAGAAGCAGCTCTGCTCCGGGCAGTGGTATACCAGCCCCGAGAGGAGGACGGTGAGGAGGAGCGAGCTCACGTTGCGCATCGCGTAGAGAACGCCCCGGAACCCGTTGAATCCGTTGAGCCGGGGCTCCGCGGCGGCGCGGTCGTCGAACCGCAGCCGCGACAGCTGCCCCATCCGGGCCTCCACCAGCGCCCTGTTCTCCTCCTCCAGCCCTGCCGCCTCCCTCCCGCACGCCGCGATCGCCCGCGCCAACTGTTCAATCGATCCACCAATCGGAGTCATATTAGTCAGATTGAAACGGCAATGATCATGATGGTGATGATCATCGATTGATCAGAGCCCCGCGTGATCCGAAAATGATCAGAGCGTCGTCGTGCTCCGATGCCGGTGCGAAATTTTGCAGGATCAGCGTCCACAACGAACCGGCCGAAACAGGGAACAGTTGCAGAATATAATTTGGGATGTATATATATATATATATATATCGTTGGAATTACCTGGCGAGAGAGCTGGGGGGACAGGTGGCGGTGGAGGTCGAGGGAGGAGACGATGTCGAGGGCGGAGGAGTAGAAGGACTCCAGGGCGGAGACGCCGGACTTGAGGAGGTGGCAGGCGTCCCAGAGCTTGGAGCTCTCGTCCATGTACTCGTCGAGCCACTTGTCGCCGGCGGGGAGGTGGAGCTTCTGCACGAGGAGGGTGAGGCTGGAGTGGAAGGACCGGAGCAGGGCGAGCGCCCGCTGCAGGAACTGGATCGACATGGCCCCGCCGGCGGAGGCGAGGTAGCTGCGCTCGAGGTCGTCGATCCCCCGGGTGAGGAACGTGTAGAAGCCATTGACGGAGCTCGTGGACGAAGGATCCATGTAAACAAAGATGGAGAGGGAAGAGCAAAGAGACTCTGACTTGGGAAGATGAACTGATGAAGAAGAAGAAGAAAGTGAAGAGAGAGAGAGAGAGAGAGAGAGAGAGAGAGAAGAGAGGAAGAGGGTGGGTATTAATTTGCTGGTTTTGAGAGAGGAGAGGAAAAAAGCTTGAGACTTTAGAAGGAGGAGTTCATATCTTTAGAAAGCTCAAACACCAATATCTCCATTTTCACACCCAACACACAGAAAGTACAGCAGAGAGAGAGAGAGAGAGAGAGAGAGAGATAGAGGAGTTTGTAAGGATGAAAATGATGGTTGGGGGGGCAATGATGGGTGTTTCCTATGGAGGAGAAAGGATGACTGGTAATAATATGCCATTTCCCTTTGTTTATTATTGGGCAGAAAGCATAGGAGAAAAAAAAGGCTAAAAAAGATGGAAGAGAACGGGGAGAGGAAAAATAATAATAAGTTTGAGAGTTGATTTTCATTTGAAAATTAATTTTGGAATCGTTGCTACGCGTAACATTTCATTCTTGAAAAATTATTCCATGAGTAATCAGTACAAATGTCGCGCTCGTCGCAACATGTTAATTCCGCGACAGCGATGGACGAGGAAAGAACGGGCGCGCGCCGTAACGAGAATTCACGAGGCGCATAGGAAAGCGAGAGACTAATGCAGTTGAGGTGTTCAGGGTTAGGAGTCTAGAGTTTTTAGGGGGGGAAAGAAATAGGGAGGAGAGGAGAGGAGAGAATTTCATGAGCTCCCTTCCAATTTTGTGCTTTTTCCACGCCCACCTTGGCCTCTCTTCTCCTTCCATGCCTTTTTCCTAAGGAACAACAACCTCCTACTATTTTATTCGTGCCTGCCCAAAAAACAATAGGTTAAATAAAAAATTTGATATATATAGAGAGAGAGAGAGAGAGAAGGGGAAGTCAGCTGGTGTTGGTCTTGGTTGGACATCTTCCTAAGCCTTCTCGTTTCATCATCGGTCTTTACGGAAAAAGTTTGACTGCCTTGACTCGGATTCTGTGATTTCTCCAAAGCACCCCCTCGAGCAACTGACTTTTCTTCCTTAAAATCCCCTCCCCACTCCATTGAAATTCGTGGCATTCCTCCTTCTCCCCTGGACATCCTCGTTGTTCTGTCCGGTTCTTAAAAATTGATCCCTTTTATTACTTGAATATATATATATATATTTTCTTCGTTCACAAAAATAGTTTAGACAAATCATTTTCGATAATGAGTATCATTTCTATCTTTCGTATTCTTAAGTGATCTATCTATACTTAACAAATGATCGATTGCAAAATCATCCGGACTTGCTTTTCACGAAAGCAAATGCGCGATGCCATTCATTGCCTTACAAGGAACGATTTTGAGGGGGGCGCATCATTATTCAAATCTAGAATTCTCTAATTCCTAATCTTTCTTTAAAGGGGGGGTCCATTCCGAAGGACCCCCATCGGCTGTTGATTCGAATTAAAATACGAACCCCCCTTTTCTTTCCTCCTCAAAGCACTTCATATATATATATATATATTCGTCAACCATGACCGACTCGGGGGTCGTCCCCCCGAGAAATTAAGTTGCTCGTACCTAATCGGAGCCTTGAATGATCGATCCAAATTACTTGATTAATCAAACGAGGGCCACACAGAATGTAGGGAGCTGATTAAGAGCAAATTCTGCTCTCTAATCTTAATTTAATGACAACTCCAGATTTTAAAAAGATTGAAATATAATACGATGAAAGAGATGCGGTCATTCATATCTTAGCTGGGGGTTGGGGGGACCAAGAGATCTCACCACTTATTTTAATTGATTTAATGGGCGACAATTGAAGAAACAATAACATTTTTAGTCGTGGGGGGGGCACTCGTGGGTTCTTGGAGAATGGGACGTTTGAGAGGATTTTGGTCTTTTGAGGATTTGGAAAGTGATGAAGAAGAAGAAGAAGAAGAAGGTGGAGCAAATTTCCTCTTTCTTTTTTGTTTTTCTTTAAAAGGCATTGATTAGGACGCCCTTGTCTTTGATTTAGGAGGCTCTCTCCTAATTATCGGATAAGATTGCTGCCTAATCCGGCGTTTGTTCCTACTGAATTTACTCGTAAAAAGAGGGATTGGTTTCAAAATTTTCCCTAGCCAGGGAGGGATGTTCCCTCTAAATTGAAGCCAACCCAAAATTTTTCCGGGTCGAGAGGAGCATCACCGTTCTCCGGGAGGGACGGTGATCGAGGTCTTGAACAATGCTTGATCCGGCCGATACAACGTTAAGCTCGAGCTCGACTTGATATCCGATGCTCGAATCAGCTCGATTCGAGCTTGATTATGTCTTGATTTTCCAGCCTCAACTCGAATCGAGTAGAAACTTGAGCTTGGTATGTATGGCAGCTCGATTGGAATCGTGCTATGATGAAACTCGAGCTCTGGCTTAATATTATGAAGATTTGCTCCTCTGCATATATCAATGTGATTTCTCGATGAGAAATTATCCAATCAGTTATACACCTATTGTATGGGTACCAATTCGGTCACAAATTTTTTAATTTTGCCAATTTAGTACAAAACATTTACACGGAATTTCAATGTAGTCATCTCGATCAATTTTCGCCGAAAATCGCTGACAAAGCGGTCCAGTCATCGTCGACCATCCTACGCAGCATTTCGGCGATTTTCAACGTAAATTAGCTGGACAAACGATATTTGATTGTGCAAAGGTTTAGGACTAAATTGGCAAATTGAAAAATTTAGTATTGAATTGGCATTCATACAATAGATTTGTTATCATGAAAAGATGCGACTCTTGGTCATGTAAAGAAGTTATTGTTAACATGAAAAGCTGTGATGGTTGGGATAAGGTATATATTCCCAAGCGATATGTTGATTGATTGTCTATAAATAGCACCAAATCACACATCAACTGTTCAAAATAACGACTTCTTCATAACTCGCTCTTCTTCTCTTTTCATTCACACGTGAAATTCCAAGAGAAAAATCGAGCAATTGCTGAACTCAATTTCTCTGCGGCTTTGGTGCATATCATGTATGTATATTTGTTCTAAACTTGGCAACAACAACAATAGTGGAGGCAAATAATCCCTTAAAGACGGTGATCCTCATCACGCATCAAAGCATCAAAGATCTATAATTACTCCTCTATCTTCGTCGGCAATAAAATTTCCCAACCGGTACCAAATTTCGATTATGCAGTTGAATCTGTTGATCTTGATTTGTCCCCAGCCAAAGATTATTCATTCGATAGGTAAGACGTGGTCGGCGGTTCAGCAGGAGGATCCTCACGATTCCGTCTCCCTTCAATTTCGCTTTGAGATTCCAATCCGAGTCCGCAGATGAAATACAATTGACCGAGTCATCAATCGTAACGCAGCAATCGAAAAGAAAGAAAGAAAGAAGAAGAAGAAGAATAATAATTCAGCAGCATCTCAAACATAGGAGATCCTCCCGATCTTCCGAGAATCCAAACATGGCTCAGCATGTTGGGATACCTGAAGACAGAAAAAAAAACCCTCGAGTTGGACCGATCCGAAGTACCATGATTGCATGTGTCCAAAACCGAAGATCGTCACACATTTCACTCCTCGCCGAAGTTTCGGTAACGTGGGACGAATCTTGTCTTTACCCTTCTTCCTGCCGTTCGAAACGCTCCATGCCAATTCGTGGTTCTTTTGGTGGGGAGAGGTGTAAAATTGCTCTTGATGCCTCAATCCCTCCAAAGTATTTACCTAACAAAGGGCACGGGTTATGCTATCGCGCGATGCAATAGCTCTTAATACATCGAGAAAAACACCCAAGGGAAAAAAAAATTGTATCGATCGACTTTGCATGTGAGATGATTAGAAAAATTTGACCTTTTCTTATGTTCTGCGACGCGACCTGGTGTTCACTACAACGTAATTGATCTGATTTGATAGATTATGGTTCGACCGATAATCGATCAAGGGAGAATATTTGTGCCTTATAGTAAGTCAATTTACCAGCTAGCGCGACATAACGACAGATTCCTCGTCTTTCCACGCACCATCCGAGATTATCGAGTTTTAAGTTTTGTGATACCTAACGAATGGCATATATTATCGGGGAGTTATTGGTTGCCATCCATCGTTCCGCCTATGATGCGGTACATGAGTGTTCACCCTAACATTTCAATCGGAACACTCGCACATCAGGCGATCTAGGGACCCTCTGATGTTGAAGACCCCACAAATTATTAAGTAAGCACTACGAGCGGCTTGATCGGTCTCGACTCCCATCGCATCAACACCTCCATTGGATGGATTATGAGCAATTAGCAAAGCTCATGCGAGGAGGAGAGGAATGTTTCGTTTTCCTCTTTATGCGGGATCGATGCGGATGTACAACTGGTTTGGTCCAGCCTCTCACGGCTATAAATGTGGAAGAGGATGCAAAGGAAAAGAATGGACAGAATTGCAGGCTTGGTCACCTCCTAAATTGCAATGTAGGTCTCGATATGGCCAGTTGGTTTTCATATTTATAAGCATTTATGCTTTTGAATTGCTCGTCTTGGGGACCATTCCAAAGTCTTTTTCTTTTGGTTTCTTCTTCTTTTCCTTTTGAATTGGTCGTCTTAACCCGTGAAGGGGTTAAGAGCAGGTGTGAGCCTGTATAGATGGCCCCCTGACTCGTAACTGTTTTCACCTAGTGGGTTGGGATTTGAACAGCTAACCTTCAGAACTGAGCTAGAAATCCTCCGAGCCACGCTCGATCGTGTCAGCCTCCAATTAGAGCAGTTTCGAAGGATTGATACAAAGAACGACGACGAGCTTTCCTGGACTTAATTAACTCATGAAAACGATCTAAGATCAAAGGGATGGATGGACGCAAGTTTTAGGACTTTCACGATTATCATCTTATATATATATCGAATCGATCAAATCAGTTTTCCCTCTCGACTCGCATGGATTGAGATAATTACCAAAAAAGTTTTATACCTATTGAACTTGAGTTAATTCAGTCCCAAATTTTCAAATTGTGCCAATTCAGTCCTAAACCTTTTAACGATTTGCTGATATAATCTATTCTGTTAATTTTGGTAGGAAATCACTAACATAGACGCCGACCGTACGAGGCACGTGTGGCATTGACGTGGATAAATTTTTAATATTAAACTTTTTATTGGCTTTTTTTTCTTCGTTTCTTTCATTTCTTTTTTTTTCCCAATTGTGGGCTGCTGAGGTCTAAACGAGGGCCGTCACGCCCTCATGCAAATCCAAGAGAGGGCTGCGACCCTCGCATGTTGGCTGGCGAGGGCCGCGAGCCCCTCACTTGAATCTTGGCGAGGGCGTGGAGGCCCTTGTCAGCCCTGGTGGTGCCACGTAGAATGACCGCTATTCACATAAGCAATTTTCGACCCAAATTTCGTCAGATGGACGGCTGCCCAGGCAAGGGCTGTCCTCGCCCGACACCGGCGAGGGAAGCCCTGGCCCTCGCCAGATCTGGCGAGTCTTGCTATTCTAGAGCTTCAGACAATCGGCAGTGTTTCTAATTATCCAAGCCTTGGTTCCTGTGTTGTTGTGTGCGCGAAGGTATCGAAACAGGATTGTCCCCATTTGCTAGGAAAACCCTAATCATGGCCCTTCCGAGGCAAATATTCGGGTACAGCTCTAAGAAGGTTCTGATTTCTTGCGATTGCCTCATGTCGTGCTTTGTTGCTGTGTGTGAGATGCCAGATTGGGCGAGGGCCGCCTTTGCCCGAGCTTGAGGCCGGCGATGGCTGGGGGAGGGGAGAGGAAAAAGAAAAAGAGAAAAGAAAAGGAAAGGAAAAGGGCAAAACAGAAAAAATGCAAAAATGCAAAAAAGTAAAAGACGAAAATACCCTTCGGTCAGGCCTTTTTTTGAGGCCATTTGAGCACTTCAAGCCCTTATTTGAAATAAGATCCACTTCATGTTCTTATTTGAGAAAATAATGGCATTTCAGGCCTTTATTTGAAATTTTCTCAAAAAAGAAAGAACAGACTATTCTTCAGCTCACTAAAAACACCATACATGTCTGACCAAAAAAAAAAAAAAGCACCATACATGGAAGCTTTCATTTCCACTATTTATGATTATTCTTGAAAAAAATTAGGAATTCCCCTACAAAATTATATGGATCCTCACAAAAAAAAATATTGCTTTTGACCTCTAATGTAGATTATGAAAACCAAAATTAGTTTTTCTTTTGAACTGTCAAGTGATATTTGAATGAATTATGTGGCCCAAATTAACTATACTTCCTTCATAAGCAAACTAATGAGACAAAAATTAGGACATTCAGAAACATCGAGTAATCTTTTGACCTATTAAATTTGAAAATAGGCCAAAAATTACTAGAAAAATCGAATTTCACAATATCTCAGGCGATATCTCTTTAAAAGATCAATTGGATTTACTCTCGCGAGATTGATCACGGTACATTACTTGCGAATTTCGTCACAGCGATCCATTTACGGGCAATGCAAATAGGTCGCAATCTGGTCATTGTCACTATCATACATCTCCCCCATCACTCACAATTTGGAGTTTGGAAGATATTTTACCTGAGTGTGGCTAATCGCGGCTTGTTTTTCTTCTAATGAAAAGGAAAGTGGCCTCGTTCACTCATCCACGATCTGCAGCATGAACAGCACCAAGAATCATGATTTGAAAGCATCGGTCTAATGATGATTAAGCAGGAGAGCGACTCGAATTAATCGTGACAAACCTTCTGGGCCTACTCATCTTGGCCCACAAGAAAACCATCACAGGGACTCACATTGACATGACTGAAAGAGTTGGGGGTGTGAATGAAATTTTGCTTTTTGCTCTTGATGTAATGGTTGGGTAATTGAAAGAAAAGAAGTGACCCTCCAAATAATTACACTTCTGCTCTTTGAATTATTACCTATGTTCCAGTGCTCTACAAATAAATTGTACAATTAATGCGAAATCGTATTTCAAAAATAAATATGATCCGTAAATCACGCACCATCTTCAACTAGTGTCTTGACAGCATTGTCAAAGCTTTCAGAATATTTTCTAGTGTACAAGCCCACGCACATTGCGAAATACCAACTCGCACCATATCTTCACTTTCGGTTGAAAATGACCTTATGATATGGTTTACTTGGACGGATGAATAATAGGAAAGATTTTTTCTCCATCCGAAAAAAAAAAAAGGATCACAATTGATCATTCATTGCTAGTTATTGGAGGAGCTCCACACCTGCGACAAGTGGTTTTGTTTAAGTCATAGCTATCGCTCATTGTGAGCTAAGATGTCATCGCTGCCCTACCACGGTGCTAGTGGGGGTAAAGCCGAGGTTATTTTATGTCTTGACATAGCCGAACCCACCCCGCAGACAAATCAATGTTTTTCGATGCCGAGGAATGATTGAGGATCCGAACCTGTGACTAGGGGATTTCAACGCGATTAGAACGATCACACGAGAAGAAAGGACCCCAAATTAATCAATGCAACTTAAAGACCAAATTCTTATTCTTTAGGCCTCTCTCTCTCTAATCCACGTTTGACCAGCAGAGCTGGCAAGAGGGATACACGGAACTTTGTTTTTTGTGGGTTGAGGCTTGCCTTTTGGTTCAACTAGGGAAAACCCACTTGAGGATTCCCATTCCTTCCCACCATGTGACCCTTTTTTTCTCTTTTCAAGTCCCTTGTCACCCCCTAAAAGAGGGAATTTCTAAACTCATTACTAATTCCGGAACCAATCTCAATCCCTCAAAGTAGCATTTATAGTAAATGAAAGCAGGACAAAAGTGCTCTATAGGCTTTATAGCTACAAGGGGCATCTAGAGAGAGAGAGAGAGAGAGAGACTCTAGGGTAACTTTTCATGATTAGGGTTTTAGATTCAGAGAGCCCTCCCTTTTTATAAGGCAAGGTATTGAAGACTTTTTTTCACCTTCAATAGGTGGATGTGTGAGTGGGGGCATCATTCCTCCACCTCCCTATGACATTACAGCAAAGTGGATGTAACCTCCTGTAATGTCTAAACAGTTGTGGAGATGCCATGAGTTCCCTTCAACGTGTCTTGACAGGTGACTTTGCCTTGTTGATAGTGACCAGGAGGACATAATTTCACAGTAGCCAAGGATTAATATGAAATTTTCAACATTAATAATGACTTCCTTTTACAATATGCTTTCATGTTCTTATTGTAATTTGTTGATTCATTTTATGTGTTTCTCTGCACACCACATAGTTCTATCATAAACAAACCAAAGAACTCGAATTTTTTTGATATTTTTATGGTAACACTCTAAGGTGGCTATTACGATTGATTGTCCCACCACAGTCCACACTATCTTAATCATAAAAAAGAAGAAACAAGCCATACGGAGAGAAATTTCTAGCTTGGAATGCTTCGGAAGGTGAAGCTACAAAGTCAATGAGAATGGCTGCTTTGACGCAGCAGTTTCTGCTGTGATAATGAGCACGGTAACTTCCGAAGGTGTTCGGAACATGTCAACGACCGCAGCATCCCTTCAAAGCCACAACAGTTTACGGCCAGCTTTTAGGAAGCTACTCGACTTGGTTTTGAGATAATGCAGCTTTAAAAACGCGCATTACCGGGCACCATGCGACTTTCGATACTTCACCATACAGATACAGTTCAGGACTTGAGAAGTAACAAGAGTGAATGGCATTCTCTTTCCCTCCTCGAAGATTTGTCTTATTATCCTGGTTAATTTCGAGTTGCCTTGAAATTGAAAGACTAGCCAACTGCCTCTTTATCATGAAAAAGAGCAACAGCTAAAAAGTGCAACCGAAGACTGATGCAACACACAATGTAACCCCTCCTTCCAAAAGAATCATGTCCTAAATTCAAAAGTGATCCCACATCTATTATTGCCAAGGAACAGTAGGCTCGCTTTTGTGTTTCCTTTACCGGTATTTCAGAATCTTCCTTACCGACCTTTTCCTAAACTAATTCCCCGTAAAAATAAAATAAATTCCTACCCAGTTGGCACATCCCTTTGTTGTATTCGACAATGCCCTTTTAGCTCGGTATTATTCGATAAAACTTCCTCTCCCGCCCAGTCTATCTTGAATCTCTTATTCGGTCGGTCCCTTTGTTGTCTTTTCATCTTACGTGGTACGTCTCCATGTTTCGTTGGATTTGAATTGGTTTTTTGATTTTTGAATAGCACCAAGTTGTAAAATTTCGATCGAGCTAAAAGCTAGATGTGATTGAACTTGGGAAAATTTCAAATAAGGGCCTGAAGTGCCTTCATTTTCTCAAATAAGGGTATGAAGTGGAGTTTGTTTCAAATAAGGACATGAAGTGCCCTAATTGTTTCAAGGAAGGGCATGACCAACAACATTTTCGCCATTTATTTTTTTTGTCCTTTTTCCTTTCTTTCTTTCCTTTTTTTCTTCTTTTTCCCCTTCTTGTCATAGCTGGCCGGCCACCGGCGAGGGATGCCCTCAGCTCGCCTAAGCGAGGGCAGAGCGAGGCCTGCCAGGATAGCCCTCGCCTCGCCTCGCCTAGCCCTCGTCGATGGCTGGTCGTCGCCTGAGATCGGCCACCGGTGAGAAGGAAGGGCAAAAAAAAGAAAAAAAGAAAAGGGAAAATAGATTAGGAAAAAGAAGAAGAAGTAAATAACGAAAATGCCCTTGGTCAGGCTATTCTTTGAAATAATAAAAGCACTTTATGCCTTTATTTGAGATAAGGTTCACTTCAGGTCTTTATTCGAATTTTTTTATTAAACTTTGGTAGAACTTCTAATGACTAGCGGCACTTTGAGGAAAGAATGGTTAGAAAGTATCTGTTAATTAATTCTAATTGTAATCATACAGCGGATTTATTCTTTTATTTTCTTCGCTTTCCTTACCCTAGTTGCCCTATCTAGTCTATACCCCCTAAAAATGGGAAAAAAAAAGGAAGCCGAGAAACAGGAAAAGCTTTGCTAGATGGAAGAGTTTTGCGGCTTGATGGCCCTAGGAAGGCTGCTCCCCGTGGTGACCGGCAGGCGCCGGTAATCATTGCTTCTATGTTCTCCCAGCTGCAAAAGTGGGCAAAAAAAACTAAAAAAAAAAATATAAAGGACCTTCCTTTTCATTTTCATCTGTGATTTTCTTTTAACATAAAAAAGGCCAAAACAAAAAAAGAAATAGAAAGAGGACGTGATGGTGCATCTCATCCTCACATAATCAAAATAGGGAAGGAGAAGGGAGTCACCACTGAACAATAATCATAATCCATAAGTAGGGGTGAGCATGGTCAGGGTAAGCTGTTCTTACCCTAGAATCGAGAACTGCTCACTAAAGATTGATTTCGAAAATTTGAAATCGGAAACCACCCGTTGGTTCCATGGATCCATTCGAGAACCGAATCGCCAGTCCAGTCCTATTCTTGGGTGGGTCCATGGAATCGGTCGCACCAATCAAATGGAGGCGATCGAGAGCGAGAGAGGGAGGCGATGAATGGCCGGAGGCATGATCGTGAGTCGATGGGAGTTGAGAGTTAAGGCTGTGAGTTGATGCCGTGAGTCGATAGGAGTCGAGGCCGTGAGTCGATAGGAGTCGTGGCCATAAGTCAAGAGACGGAGACGAAAAGATCGAGCTAAGAGTGAGGCATTGAGAATCTGAGACAAGAGAGAGTAGAGATCGAGATGAGAGTGAGAATGAGAGTTTGAGACAAGATAAACGAGTTTTAAATTAGGGATTTAAGAATTATATATATTATATATACACACACACGGTCCGATCCGAGTGAGCGGGTAGGAGTTCCGTACTTGGAACTGGGAACCGGACTAGTACCCACCGATTCCAACGGGAACTAGATTGATCCCCTTAGGAACCACTAGTTCCGGACCGATCCGATCCGGTTTCGGGCAATCCGGGCGGTTTCTGATTCCTTTGCACACTCCTATGTCACAAGACTCAAAACCAAGAATTGAGTTGACTTGGGGCCAACATGAAGGGCCTGGGTTTCTTGTCGACACTGTCCAGCGTAAACACACTGACATATATACGTCTATAATACCAAAGAATACAGCATATGCAATTATAATTAGACAAAAGTCCACTCAAAGAGATACCTGATTATTTAATCATACGTTTGCAAAAAGCAGCACGTCACTTAAAAGAATCAACCTCAAGAACTTTCGAAATAAAGATTATACGCCGTTTCTACTCTCTAGTGACATGGCCTTATAACCAAAAACTAATGAAGATAATGTAAAAAACAAAAGAAAAAAATTCTAAAACTTAAAATTGTATCCTCGAAGCATGATCAGAGTCATCACGCTCTTCGATTTTTTTTTGCTTTAACCATGGCAAGTAAGTGAAAACATGAATGCAGTCCCTGTAGTAGTAATTCTCCTAAAAGTTACAGATAAAGGTTTTGTACGAAAGAGAGAATTTGGATCACTCGCTACTAGAATGTGCAATTTAAGGCGTGCGAGCCCATAAGGGTGGATCCAATTGTTAGTATATTTATTCAAAATTTGAGGAGCAAAGAAACAGAGGTGGATCCGTGGCGCAATGGTAGCGCGTCTGACTCCAGATCAGAAGGTTGCGTGTTCGATTCACGTCGGGTTCAATTCCCCTGTTGTCCATTCCCATTCTCGAGGCTTTTTATTTTTTTTCCTCTTCAAATTCAAGACCTTGGCTCCTCCTACAATCACTCACCAACCTTTTCCTTTCGTCTTACGTTATGTTATGACAACACTGCTTTTTCTTGTTCTTTTTACAGATTTGTGTTCTTCCTTTGTTCTTCAATGTACTTTTCTTGGATTGAGTCTTTGTGGAGCACATAGGCTATCAGCGTCTTAAAATGAACTTTTCCCATAAGGTGTTTGCGTCTGCTTTGTTTCTTTTTCTTTTCTTTTTGCGAATTTTGAATGACTCGTGACGTTAATAAGAAATTAACCTTGAATGAAGGAGAAAAGGGCATGGGAATCACAATAGTTCTTCTTACTCTCCATGCCTTGCCCACGATTAGCTTTCACCCGGTTTGCTTTACGAGTGTTTCCAGATTTCATCCTCCACCCCAACTTTCGCTGTTTTGGACTATCAGAACTTCCATGGGTACTTCCTACTTTTGCCCTTTGACAAATTCAATCTAAGTGACACTTCGTCTAATCGAATCCTTCCTTTTTCATTTCTTTTTGACCCCTTTCATATCACTATACATAGACATGGATATTCAGTAGGAGGAACAATTACATACGTTCCAAAGCGACATTTACATGAAATCAGCCAACAAACGATTTTACTGTGTTTCATCATCATCCGTGTCAAGCTCGAGGCCCTCCGCCGCTAAAAGCTGACTGATAACCTTCTTCCGCTCCTCTTCCGCTTTCTTTCTCATCAGATCTCTCTTCTTTAGGACGAGCGTATGTCGTTTAAGAGTGCTGGTGAAATATTCCCTGGATGCCTTCTTTTCTTTAGCCAGTATTCTTCTCTCCTCTTCGGGGTCGATCTAGACATGCGTTGGAATGTATACAGCATCAGTTGGCTTGCTCATGCAGTACAAAAAATGCCGAAAAAGATCACGGGAAAAGAGCAATATTCTCGAACAAAATCACTTCTGACCCAAAAATTGAAAAGGAAGAGAGAGAAAACACCCCGGATGAAAAGACATCCACAGAAATTCTGGTAGGGGGATCTGAAGAAAGAATTTGACATTACAGGATTAATCTCAAATCCTTTGTTTCAGATCTTCCGAGAGTTTGGGAATAAGAGAAAGAGCTTTCAAGAGGAAGATGGGAAACAGACAACTATTTTAGCCACGCCTCCCACTGCCAGACAACTTTCAAATTGTTGGATGAAGGATTTAATCGAGAAAGTATCGTTTCGATCACCCACGTAATTTCCAGGTCTAATCATTATTTTAATCACTCCATCAGTTGAAGCATGGTCTTGTTGATGTTGTACATGTAAATTCTCTCCTTGTTATCGTTCATCATCGCGGAATCCCTTCTTTTCCTCGAATAAATTGTCCCTTCAACCGGAAGGTCAGTCTGCTCTCGTGTTTGTTAAATTACTCAAATACCTTGGAACGTGCAAGCCGTCGTGCTCGGAGATTCATCTCACGTTGCTGCTGCTCAGCCCAAGCTGCAATTGCCATATCACCACGTTGATCAAATGCCTTCCGCTTCTTCATAAGCCACTCCATCCATGCTTGAGATGCCTGGAAAAATAAAATTCCACTGAAATTGCTAGTAGAAAATATCTAAGTTATGTAGTACCCTATCACAAAAATTCCATCAGGCAGACTTTAAAGAGCAAACAAGGGAAAAAAGATCCACCAAATTACCAATGACTAACATCCTGAATATTCCGACCAAAAAAAAAAAAAAACATCCTGAGTATAAAAATTGACAGAAAGCAAAATTATCCGCAAGACACTTCTCTTCTCTGCTTATTTTCAAAAAAAGGAACGAAAAAAAAGAGTGCTTTATTTGGCTTAGCATTGAAGCCATACAGAGCGCAAATGAAGTAAAATTTCAGGGTCTGCTGCCTCATTGATATTTTTGTTACAGAGACACAGATCACATGCTATACAATATTAAATTTAATCACCATCTGCTGGTATAAGCTTAGAAACCAATGACAGACAACCACAGAGTGAAAAAATCTTCAACCATATGAAGCCTATATAAAGTCCCGGTAGACAAGTAACTTGCACATAGAACTCTAACCTTCATAGGGTTGACCCGGTTATCCATATCATACTTCCTGCGCTTCTCCTCATCTATGAGCAACTCGTAAGCAGCTTGGATCTTAATAAATCTAGCTTCTGCTGTTTCTCCTTCTTCAAGGGTGCCTCTACCATCATAAACTTTACCAGAAAAGAAAATTGAATCAGTTCAGACTTCCGATCACTGGGAGAATAAGCAACCAACTCACTAACTTGCAGAAATGGTACATCCTAGCATCAAAGGATCGATCGAATTACACTTCTAGCTACTCAGTGAGCTACCATCTTATCATTTCTAATAGTGCTTGTAGAATTGCCTGATCTTTCTTGTGACATATAGCTGCTAACAAATGATTCGACCCTACCAAGCAAGCCCTCATGGCAATAAGCAAGGAACAAAACCGTAACAACACAAACTGAACTACCAGCTTGATAATTCCTTCTGAGTTTGTTTAGCCCATGAAAGTTCATAAGCAAAATGAAATTCGCAACTTTGTAATGATGTTAATAAAGCAATTGTTTATACTTTATTTTTTTTTTTTTATCTTATGCATAATGAGACACCCAACCAAGATAAAGGAACAAACCATCTGGATGATAATATTTTGCCAACCGTCTGTAGGCAATCTTTATCTGCTCGTCATCGGCATCTCTTTCCAACTCTGCAGAGATCAACAAATAGTAATTTGTCACCAAATCCATCAACTAAAAACTCAGAGCCTTGCATTGCGAAAGATCACTACTTCCGCTCGCAAAATATACCAAAACTTCAAATCAAATTACCCAATGTCTCGTATGGCGATTTCTCCTCGGTCCAGCTCGAAGCCTTGACCATGGTCCTCCTCTGGTTGACCCTAAACCATGTCGGCTCAACTCTCTCCGAATTACTCCAAGTGAACACGAAGGACGACGGAGAATTTAACCGAGGCGGCTCGGAGCTCGAGCTCTGGAATGGGACCCTGGTCACCTTGGATCGAGCTCGAGCTTGGCTTCGGCAACACACGAAGGAAGTGAACACCGCGTGGGGACGACAAATCGATCTCAGATTGCTCATGCTTCCCGCCCAACTCTGCCTCTCTCTATCTCGCACGACGATTGAGTTTCTCGATCGGTGATGAATCCAAATTAGGGTTTCGGAGTTGAAGGCGATGAATGAATGAACCAACGGAATCTAACTGAATCTAATTTCCCTTTCCTTTTTCCTTCCATTTCTTCATCGTATTTTTCCCGGGAATTTTGTGGATGGTTTGCTTCAAGATGTTTTTTTTTTCTTTTGTATTTTTTCGCCCAATGTGTGGCATCTATCGACCGTTGGGAAATTAGTAATTACGACTCTTAATATTCTCCCCATCCTTTAATATAGAGAAAATAAAGAAATCAATTTAAGTTCAACATTATAATTTTATCAATCATTGAAATTGGATAAAAACAAGGGAAAATTTCAAATAAGGGATTTTCTCAAATAAGGGCTTGAAGTGAACCGCTCTTTGAGGGGGACATGAGGGGTTCCAGTGACAGAGTTCCATTTGCCCTCATTGTGTCAAAGAAGGGTCTGAATTGCTCTCGTTGTGTCAAAGAAGGGTCTGAAGTGCACGTTGTTTTAAATAAGGGCCTGAAGTGACTATATTAGTATCAAAAAAGGGCATGAGTCAATTTAGTTAGAGGCATTTTGGTAATTTACTATTTTATTTATTTTTCAATTTTCTATTTTTTAAGAGATTTTGAAAAAAAAAAACAAAAAGTAAAAAAAAAATAAAGAAACACAGGCGGGAAGACTAACCTTGGCCCTCGTCTCTGATTGGCGGGGTCGCTGGCCGTAGCCGTCGCCTCACCGGTGGCGAGGGGGGGGAGGGGGCGGCGGCCACATTCTTTTTTTTTTTGACTTTTTTGTTTTGTTTTTGTTTTTAATTTAATTTAACAAAAAATTAGATTAAATTTACATTTTGACAAAAATGCCCTTGATCGGCCGAAAATTTTGGCCGGCCGGTGAGGTCAGGCCCTTATTTGAAACAATCATAGCCACTTCAGGCCCTTCTTTGATACAATGATGGCACTCCAGGCCTTTATTTGAAACAAAGTATACTTCAGGCCCTTATTTGAAAAAATGAGAGCACTTGAGGCCCTTTTTTTGAAATTTTCCCTAAAAACAATTATCATTAAGCCATTTTGATTTTAATTTAAAACGATCGAAAAGTTCCTTCTCGCCCACAAGATCAAGAATATGATTTTTTTTCAAATGGAATTATAAAAAATAAGGTGTTGATTTGGATTTTATTATTCATATATCCGAACGATTCGAGAGGTTTAATGTCGATTTTAAGATCGAAATAGCAAGAACCAAAAGCAAAACCCACTTTTGGGTTGATATCCATCACTTTGTGAAGCTATTAAACTGATTTTTTTTTAAATTTTTTTTTTCTAAAGGTCTCTATGTTTATAATCTCTAAAATGGAGAAATAAACTCCACTTTCTCACAGGCCTATTTCCTCTCAACATTTAAACTCAAATTGAACTTACTTTCCCAAAATAAAGTTGTACTCAATATAATAATGATCTAGAGTTTCCCTCCTTCAAATACCACAACACTAGGCAACTGCTTTCAACTTAACAAAAATGTACACAAGCAGAACCATACTGCAAACTTCATTCAAATGAAGCCTGCAATGCAAGTGTCGCCGGAAAGGCATGAACTATCTATACAAATAAAATCACGCGCTGCGGAAGAGCTATCGTCCCTAGATATTTATCGGTCGCACGGCTTATCGCTGTATTCACAATGATCCGAACTCGGGAGTCCTTGATAACTGTAGGCACATCCGATGGAGTTTGACAGAACAACAGCAGCAAGTTTTTAGTCCCTGCCTGCTTGCTGGTGACTCTTTTCAGCTATGAAGGCGTTCTTTTCCTGGTGCGTTGTCCTGGTGTTGATTGTCTTAGGCTGGCTCGGGAGGACGGGCCGCCCAAAGAGAGCTCAGTGCACGAAGTCGGTGACAAAATTCTCCGAGGACAAGCAACGCACGGGCTGCTTGCCGGGTGGTTAGAATCCGGGACATTTGCTGCATGGTCTGCCGCCGAAGATGATCCGCCTGTTTATGTGGAAACACAAACACAAAAAACGAGCGTGTCAGCAGATCAAATGCGGTTGATGAGCAACGTGAACAGATCTAGGGAAAACAGAGTAGAGACTAGGCATCAGGCAATCAAATCCTTGCTACTCAGATTTCTGGCACAACCATTATCGACTTCAATTTTTGTTTGAATTGAGTTACATCGTCACGTCACGCCCTGCACCTGATGACTTGAATTGGTTCGGGTCAGATCCATTACATCGATAAACCTACCTACTGATGTCATTAACCAAGAATCCCACCAGGAACGGCACAAGTTCGATAAGTGGAGATCACCTGGTTCACAAAGTTCTCCAATGCTTCCAACTTCTCCATAGCAGCATCCACCCCGGAGGCGTAATTCCCTGCGCCTAGTTGATCATCGGCGACTTCCTGAGCTAAATTCTGCTGAAGTTTTTCCAGCCCTTTAGATAGAGCATCTTCGGCTTGCTGGGACAAATGTCGGAGGTTGCACACTTGCAGCTTCTGTTGTTCAGCTAAGAGATCGATTTGCGGCACTAGAACCTGTTGGAGAATCACCGGATCTATACTGAGGTTCTGATAGCGGTTCTTCGTTACACAGGCAAAAGATTCTTTGGATTGGAGGACACTTTGTTCTCGTATAGGAAGCGTCGAATGGAAAGGCAAAAGGGGAGGAAATTCTTACATTTAGCAGCTCTGAAGGACGGAATCCTCCAATCCAGAGGAAAAACCGCTCCGCCGATGTCCTCCATGCGCCGGACATCAAAAAGAATACGTCCGCCTTGGCAGCTTCTGCTTTCATGCGGAAAAGATCGAAATAGTGTTTCAAGCCGCTCTCTACTAGGAACAGAAGCTCGACGTCGCCTACATGGCCTTGCAGTGCGGTCCTAAGTTCACAACTCTTATTGTGTTGCTCTTTGACCCAGTGCGCATATTCCATCTCGAATGTGGCAATTCCTGTGAGATAAACACTAGAGTAAATTTCTTTGAAGAACGTAAGTATCGGGAATGACATCTTTATTCTCTGGTTCATCCATCTTTTCATTTGGCAGCTGAGAGGGTGACATCTTGTGTTTGGAATCATAAAAGGCTTTTAAATGGCAATCAGTTTTAGCTTGCTTAGTGTTTAAGCAGGATCGCCATAAAGAAGCACTGAAACAGTTGCCAGATTCAGGAGAATACGAACCCGAGTTGACTGTTCTGGAGAATCCGAAGTGATTAGCGTCCAAGGCATTTCCCAAGAAGACCCCCTAAACAGAGAAAATTTATCCTGTCCATTAAAAGGATATTGCATTCTTCAAAAATTTATCGCAAGAGTCGATATAGGCCTACTTGCTGCCTAGCTCTCCCAAGTTCCAGCTCCAATTGTACTAGCTTCAAGCGGCTTGACTCTAGTTGTTGTACATATTTCTGAAAGAGAAAACTTAGATCCAAATCCATAACCCGAAAGTCCAACAAAACTACAATGAAGTGAACAGCAGTGTATTTTCTTTCCTACCTTTTTCCGCAGACGACTTTTTCGAGCAGCTTCACGGTTCTGTGCTAGACGTCTCTGTACCTGCACAGTTTGATGCACATGTTTGAATAGATTGACGCGAAATGATGTTGCATCGAGAGTTTAGTTCTCTGCAAAGCAAGGATAAATCAGTATTTAAGGTTGCTTGTTGCAAAATCATGTTGGATACAGAGAAAGCTTGCTCGACAGTGGTTTAGATGGAACATGAATCATAAACATCATCCTGGAAACCAAGTACCGTTCATATCTGTAAGATGTAGGCAACACTGTTCACCTTGTCAGGTCTATTTGCTTCCTGATCGCTTCTGGAACTGGAATTTTCCGCCGATTCATGAGAAACATATTCAAACTGCGAAATTAAATGCTGAGGAAATCAGTCATGACCCGGAAATACTCGAAGCACACAGAATGAAAAAGATATGATAAAGACTTTATGAGATTCAGTTCACCTTCTTGTCTAATCCATCATCTACTGCATTCACGATCATAGATGACGATGCCTCGGGGTTTTTGACCTTGTCGCCTTTGAAGGTGTCTCCCCACATGGTGAACTGGTCAAACGGCTCGTAAATGAGCATCTTTCTTGGGTTAACAAGCTGGGCTAAAGGAGAGTTCATACCTGACCAGAAAGGAAGAGAAAAAAGAAGGGTAAATATTCGCAGTCATGAACAAAAAGGAAAATATCGGCAGTTATAAACAAAGTCCTTGACTTATGATAAGTAGGGATGCACGACTATTTTTCGGAGGAACTCTAGCAATGCTTTCCTGGTCTGATCATTCAGAAGCGAAAAGCATCTTTGAAGCTAATATCACAAAGCAAAGACTATGAATGAGACTTAGGCAGTTAAGTCGAATATGCAAACTGCATTGCCAATTAAGCTGTCAACTCAGAATTTTTAATGTTCAAGACAAGCAAAATTAGATACTAGGTTATCAGATTTTATTTGTCCGATTGGGAAGTTATATTTATGCTCAATCAAACGGCGAAATTGATGGCATCGATCACTGCAGCAGCTTAGCTTTATTTAAGGAAACAGTTTTTGGCTCTTTTAAAGGGAGTTTCTGAGCACTGCAGCAGCTTCATTGTTTCGTGAAAAACCAAAGTCATCTGCTAAGTTCCTTGTTCATGTAAGAGTTCCTTTTTCTTGCTTTTCTAGGTGCAAATGGCAAAATATTTTTGCACATACATGCAAAGACACGAGCTAATGAACGAGATGCAGTCCCATCTGTCTTTTTTTCATATCTTCACTACATGCTATAAATGGATTCCTAGGCCGTGCCTGTCTAAATCGTTAGATTTACAACGATGTCAAATCTTTTGAACTTCCTGGAAACGAAGTCCTAAAGATCAGATATCAGATCCTTGAAGGAAAAAGACTCTAACGTCGTCATGATCTTCGTCCCTCGCAGGTAAGGCTCTCACAGGAAACCAACACCGAACTCAACCAAGAGAATAAGATGATCTATATCATTTACTTGAGATCTACTGGTTCTCTTTCCAAATTCCACTCGAGTTTGTGAGAACCGGCCAATGCTATGTGCTTGCTTATCATCGAGACATAAAGAGAAGAAGGAACAGAAAAACGAACTGGTGGTTTAAGTAATTTATTTGATCAGATATCTGTTTGTAATAGAATGAGGAGGCAGCTACTATCTCACTAAAGACTTTGGTCAAGCTTCAGCAAGCCAGCTGTACTCATTTTCTGCAAAATCAAGTTGAAGGGAAGGCTGAAGCAACAGTTTGTGAGATTCAAGAGATTGATAAATTCTCAACCGACTCAAGAATCGATTCACGAGGATATCTGGGAAGGGAATCAAATTACAAATTCTAGTTAGAAACAGAGAACAAGAGATCTAGAGAGGAAACTTGGCTTCGTAACTTCATGATTTTAGTTTGTTATCCTATTCCTATAGTTCATAATTGCCAAAGATTGTAACTTCAATTCTTCCAGTACCGCCACAAGAAAAATCTAAGTTCAGCGAGCATGCAACTGATTTCTCTAGTAGCTTAAACTTGTCATAGAACAGTACCATATATGTTAAACAACTCGCATGCTAACGAGCTATATCATCAGAACAGAAGGATGAATAAGAATCTGGTTTGGCTTACCTCACTGGAACTGTTTCACAGCATCCTTCAGGAATCTAGCGCCCCGAAACAATTTGCTTACTGAATTGGAGCAACACAAACAAATTTCGATTCATTAACAATGAAGTTGTGTGTCGATAGAAGAGCCTAGTTGAACAAAAGTTGCTGAAAAACGTTAAGCTATGTTCCAAAGAAATGTCTTGAACAACGTATGATCATAATATCTCCGGCCGAATTCTCGAATACAACCCCAGAAGAACATGATCCTCGCATAAGCATTAATATCACAAGAATCAAATTACCTCCCACTTCGACTTGATCGTCGGAGAACCAGAAACTGCTAAACTCGAACAAGAACTCAGTGCTTCCTCGGATGCAGCTACAAACGGGAGAAAATCAAGAATGTGCAAGTGCTGGTGTGGACTGCTGAGTACTTAAAGAAGGGCTTATATTGGACCAGTCTCTCAGGTCCTCTAAGGGTCGCTGTTATTGGTACCTCCAAAGCAAACAAAAACCATAAAGCAAATGCAAGACCGATAATAATAATAGTAATAGCAGCAACTATAACAACAATTATCAAGAAAGAAACAAAAGAAGTGATCAAAAGCAAGATTGTTCTTTTAGCCTTTCCTTTAGCTTATCAACTGATAAAAGGAGACGTCTTTTGATGTTCCTTCCCACTGTAGAGGGAGTTTTTCTAAGGAAGGAAGCAAAGCAAGGCAAGTTACAGACGAGCACGCTCAGCCACAAACCACAACACAACACCACATCTTTGAATAGCAAAAGGGGAAGGCTGAAAACGACACCCTCAACATGCGCACCAGCAACAAACGCTTTGGAGCATCTTTGAACGACGATCACGTCATAGCTTTGCACACGACAAAGAAGGGGGGAAATAAATTTTCATGATTTGATGGAAATTCTTGCATGTTGACTTAAGTTATTACATGCAAGAATTTTTTAGGAGCTTTTTTTCTTCTGATCTAGTTTAAATCTGAAAACTTCTCTCTCCGATTTTGAGAAGGTTTCTACCCCGATTTAGTTTAGACTTGGGGTTTTTGTGTCTATGATTTCGGGGTTTCGCTTCTCTCGAATTTCGTTAGTGTATATGTCCAGTTTCGAAAGAGATCGGAAGAGATTTCGCTCTCATATGTCTCAGATTTGTGCTCGTTCAACTTTGTTACTTTGAATGGGGCGCCGATCGAACCTAGGTGCGCAACAGTTGGAGATCTCAGTGTGTGTTCATTACTGAAGACGGATTCAGTGATTAGTCACTGACTTTGGTTTGAAGAAGTAATATAAGTCTGCTCTTTGAGCGTGTGACTACTAACCTTGTTTTGATAATTCGTCTTGTTATCTGGAGTTTGTTTTATTTTGAAGTTGTCTCGAATTTGGCTTGATTTGCAATTGGACTGTGTTGTTTCTTCATTGTATTTTTGTGGAAATGAATGGAATGTTACTGACAAAAAAAAAATGAAAGATTTTCTAATGTACAAATGAGCGAATAAATACAATCTGGGGCATGGAATGGTGATTTTTTTATTTATTTAAGTGAAGTAAATCAAATCATCCGCCTTGGGAATTTACCCCTGAAAGAAGACGAAAGAGAAAGACAAGGTCATTTAGTAATTTAAATAGATTTGGTAAAAAAATGTAAGCTTAAATGAAGCATACAATCGTTTTTTGGACTAACTCCTTGAAAAAATCTCGACCTAGGTTCAGTCTCAATTCTACCCCGATTTTTTTCATCTAAAAGAAACCTCAATTTTAAGTTAAAATCCAAATCTATCCGAACTTTTTCTATCTAAAAAAATCACAAACTTTAACTCTAATCCCAAATGTGCCTCCGTTAGCCCACCGTCCAAAAATCGCCCTTAGTTGTCTCTAATTTCCTTAATTTGCACATCAAATAATGGTTTCTTTTTTGAAAGAATTTTCCACCTTACCTTACCTATGTGGATTTGTTACCGGCGGAAATTTCACGTCAAGCAACTAGTTGTGTTTTTCGGATAGAGGGTTAACATGGACAGATTCGAGACCTGATTGAAAGTTGGTAATTTTTTTTCAGACAAAAAGAAAGTTCGAGACAGATTTGGGACTAGAGTTAAACTTTGTAATATTTTTTAGACAAAAAAAAGTTTGAGGTATATTTGGGACTGAATCTAAAGTTAATTTTTTTTTATAAAAAAAGTTCGTGGCAGATTTGAATTGCACTTAAAATTGAGATTTTTTTATGGATAAAAAAACGTGCGGTACGGAATTAGATTTAGACCTAATATTGAAGTTTTTTAGAGGATTAGATCATTCTTTTTCCGTTTGGCACGTGCACCGAGATTGTGCCGTGCGCATAACTTATGCTGACTCGTTTTCCCGTTCTTAAAGCATCATGGGCTGAAATTACTTATTATATCTTGCGCTCCCACGGTACATGATATTGGACAACAACAACATAATTAATGAAAAATATTGTCATTATAAAAAATAATTTATATTTAAATATCTCCGTGGATAATTAAAATATTTATCGTATATTCATTTTTTTAGACGATACAATTCATCGTTTTTAGGAAAATATTTTTCAAACCATTCATTGTTGGTGAAACAAACGGAGCCTTAGTGAATAAAGTTTATTAAAAGCAGTACTGCACAATGATTTACGGTAGAATCTGGTATCATCGCCATCGCCGTCGCCATTCAGTTTCTCAGATAATTTACGTGTGATTTCCCTCTCTTTCACGCTCTTTAGGTAAAGAGGACATACTAATTTGGTTAAATTCCATCACTGGACATTGGATTTATGATTTCTTTTGTACTCATATTATATTTCATTATCTATCATTAAACTTTCCTTTCTTTATAATCGACGATTTGTAGAACTAAATATTATATTTTCATAACTTCTAAAAATAAAAATTTTCTAATTGTGGAGAAAGATTCTTAAGTAGATGAGGGTGAACTTACTTTAGTCAACAGAGACTGATATAAATTTACTTAATCTTATTTCAAAGCCGACATAACGAAAAGACGATATACATAATCAACTTGTCATCAAAAAGAGTCTTCGTCTGTCACAAGCTAGATAGGAGCATCTTTGTGCTCTTGTACCGAAGAAAAAGGATATCAATCAAAGGTTCGAAAAGCTTTTGGGAGGTCGAGAATAATGAATGTTTTGATTCTTCACGCCATTTTTAAGTCCAGGAGTTGGAAAAGGAAAAGAGTGCTCGCTCCTCAGCTAAAGTCATGAAGGTATCATCTACAAATTGCACGCACAACTTGCAAAACATCCCGGAACTTTCGGAACCATTCTCACTAAACTTTTTCGTTTTTAACTGAGATCTCTCGATCTTCTTATGTATCATGGTGAAGTCCACTAAATCACCAGCATCATATTAAATATCGAATGCCACCTTTGCAATGTCTCACTTTGCGTGTTCCTTGTGCACAAAGCAAGGTCAGTCCAAAATATGGAACATTGCCTTTCCAATGTGGGTGTTGCAGCAAGATTCATTCATTGATCTTTTTAATTATCTAATGGGTTTGGTTTGTTTAAATTAAGGAATTGCAATGAATAATTATTAAACAAAGCATCCACTCAGATTCGATATTTGTGATGGGAGCCAGAAGAAGAGAGATTTCAAAGTTGCCACCTTGAAGCATTAAAGCAAAAGTGTCTCCTCTACCCCCCCAATAAAATTGGAATTTTAGATAAGAAAAATTGTGAAAGTGCTATCCCTTTTCGATGAGAAACAAAAATTATGAACGAGTGCTCTCTCCTGGGAAACCTAATTTTGCTGATAGATCTCCTCAATGAGAACATAATCATTGGATTAGTTTTGATATCTAAATAGCCTTCATGATCGGGAAGCTGTGAAATTATCGAACGGGCCTTTACAATCTGTTCGATAATACTGGAAAATTGGTCGAAAGATTGAATTGGCACAAGTGCAAAAGGTTTTAGGACTGAATTGACAAGAATGCAAAAGGTTTAAAATTGAATGGGCAAAAAAAAAATTAGGATTGAATTGGCACAATTACAATAGATTTAAGAATTTTGGTAATTTTCCCCAAATTATATGCTTAGCTCCGTGTCATCAAGTGTAGTTAGCTCTGTAGCTCTTGCATTTGTCTGTCTTTGGGAATAAAGACTTCATATTCCAAAGTTCAACGAACTTCGTGAGGAGATCTAGACATCCTCATCTGCACGGAGTTGGATGATGGTCGGTAATTATGCTTCAATCGGAACATTTCACAGAAAATACAAATTCATATGATCACACGCATGACGGATCGCTAAAGTTAGTCATAATGAAAATACATAGTTCAATTGGCGAGACGAGATAACTAATGTTCGCCCAGCAATGGTGACATCGCGCCTCGCCCTCGCCAGTGTCCGGCGAGGGTGAGCTTCGCCTGAGGTCTGCAAGTCGCCGGCCCTCACCTCTGGTCAGTTGCCGAACCTCGGCGACCGCCCGAAGGAAGAAGAAGATAGTGAAGGAAAAAGAAAAGAAAAAGAAAAGAGAAAATAAAAAGATAAAAAATCGAATAAAATATTAAAATATTATTAAAAAT
Source organism: Lenwebbia sp. NSW1173648 (assembly GCA_029784005.1). Taxonomy (NCBI): domain Eukaryota; kingdom Viridiplantae; phylum Streptophyta; class Magnoliopsida; order Myrtales; family Myrtaceae; genus Lenwebbia; species Lenwebbia sp. NSW1173648. The sequence goes on along the minus strand of JARCGZ010000009.1, from coordinate 21,157,397 downwards.
TGTCATGTTAGTGTCGATAGCGCAACGTCAGCGATTTCCGGCCAAAACTGATTGGATGGACTGAATTGACACAAATGTAAAAGGTTTAGGACTGAATTGATACAAATGCAAAATGTTTAGAACTGAATTGTCCCAATTATAATAGGTTTATGATATTTCTGATAATTTAATCGAGAGCTGTCTCCAAAAGTAAGCTGAAAGAGGGAAAGATCTTAGAGACATAAGGATCAAGTTGACAAGTGTGCTAATTGCACCAGTTAAGTATGCCCTAACAAAAGAAAACCTCATCAAACCACCGCTTTAAACACATCACAAGGAAATAAAAGCAGCTCCTTTTGGCTGCCTCACCAATCACTTGGTGCCCGCAAGCTGAGCCACTTCAGTTCTTACCCTAAAAAGGTCCCAAGTCAGCATGAGTCATGATTCTGGTTTCGTGACTCGTAACCAAGCTTTGGAACAAAAGAAGATCGGGTCGGTCAGATTCGATAATTCTCTAATTATATTGTTCATGAAAAGCATTTGATGTCTTAGATTAAGATGGGTTAACTTACCCAAAGTTGTGACCTTGTGCTCACTACGACAGTCAATACAGAACGAACCTCATTTTCTTTCGACCCCATTTTTTCGGGAAAAGTGTCGGAAAAGTCCTAAATCTATTGCATTTATATTAATTTAGTCTTAAACCTTTTAATTGTGCCAATTTAGTCCTAAACATTTTGACCTAAAGCCAATTCAGTCATTCCGACTAATTTTAGTCGGATATTGCTGACTTGAACGCCGGCTGACCTACGTGAGATGGCCCCTGCTAATGTGGATATCCTTTTAATTAATAATTTTTTATTTTTATTTTTTTATTTTTTTTCTCTCTATTTTTTCCTTCTCTTTCCTCTGGTGGTCGGCGAGGGCTGGCCTTGACTGAGCGAGGGTGGCCCTCACCGCCACATGCAGCGGTCGACCTCGCAGAGGAGAGGGCAAACACCGGCGAGGCCGCCTTGGCCCAGGCAACGCCCGACGAAGTCACCCGAGCAATGACAGCCTCACCGGAGGAAAGAGAAGAAAAAAACAGAGAAAGAAAAAAGAAACATAAAAAATAAAGAATAATCGAAAATTCTCAAGATATTATTTGAAAATGTCCACGTCAGCGGCGGTCATGCCATATAGGCCGGCCGACGTCTACGTTAGCTATATCCAGACAAAATTAGTCAGAAGGACTGAATTAGCTCTAGGTGAAAATGTTTAGGACTAAATTGACACAATTAAAAGGTTTATGACTAAATTGGCACCAATGCAATAGGTTTAGGACTTTTCCGACACTTTTAACATCTTGTTATCCTTTTTTTTTTGCCCTTTAATTTCTTTCCTCGATAAAGCTCTTCGCAAAGTTGCATTGGTAAAGGAGAGTAATCAGATAGGAGAGGAAAGACCGTGGTTTCCAACTTGGTGCTTTGAATAATTGGTGGGTCTTTTTACTTTCGGGACAGTTTTGGCACACATTTGGATTAGCTTTGAAGGCGAAACTGGTTAAGCATGCGACAGCTCGAATCGAATGGCTTTAACTTTTCAAAAGATTCAAAGTTGTCATCATCCTCTTGCCGGGCAACCTAGATTTTGTCAAAGCTCCTAGGAATTAGAGCCAAATTCATTTTGCTCTTGTGTTGAACAGTTCATAGAACAAACATGCAATACCTGCTAAATGGAGATGTAGATTTTTGCCTTCTCTAGCAAAAGTCGTAATTAAAATGCCTTTGTGTTTCTATCTTTTGTGGGTAGAGTGTTTACGCGTCTCCAAAGCAACTTTAGATGGTCCGATAAGAAATCAGCAAGAGGTGCAGATTCCCTACAAGACATCAACCAAGGCAACAAAGATTCTCAAGAGTTATCCAGACAGATTCACGACAAATCTATGTCATAACAAAAAAAAAGCGACATAGTTATTACCGATATTTATCGTCGCCACCGCCATAAAAAATGACATATTAAATTCCATGTATTATCCAAACTTTGGTCAACCGATATACCGAACCCGGGGTGCTAAAAAATCGACCCTTTTTTTTTTTATATCTATCAAAGCAAGGTTTGAGCGATCTGACATGAAGGACTCCTGAGGTGGGTCGATTACTCCAAATGAAGAAGCATAAATTGAAATTCAATCGCGCAGATGATGTATGGTATGGTCGATGAAAGCTCGGATTGTCGTTCGTTATGGCCTCATTAGGTGATCTTTCGTAGCAACGGCATGTCGAGGATGGCCCAGAATAGACACGAAATCACGAGAGCATAACCTTAAATTGGGCCCAGAAGAATGTCCCCAATTGAAAGCCCACCCAAGAAAAGAAACAAAAAAGAAAGCTCACGAATGACAAAAAAGAAGAGACAAAAACTTCCATTGCCGGGAATCGAACCCGGGTCTCCTGGGTGAAAGCCAGATATCCTAACCGCTGGACGACAATGGATTTCCATTTCTATCGCGTCACTTATAAAAATATATATAGTTTTTTGTTTATCAAGCGAGCGTTATTCTCTCACGAATTTCAGAACTATGTAGTTTCCTTTAGGGGAGATGTGGCAACCCTCGGACCGCCGGCTCATGATTTTGTCTCTTTCTATGTTTTTAACAAATATAATTCGAAAATCATCATCTTCTTCTTTTGTCAGAGTTATTGAAAAAATTGGTGGCTGGGGAGAATATTTTTAAACAATTAGAATAATAGGGTAGAGTCACTTGAAAGCAACAGCCGTAATTTGATGGTTTCTTCCGCATAAATTTTATGATTATCGTGCAATGGCAAGACGAAAAGGGAAAAGTCAAAACGATATTTGTGGGCTGCTTAATTTAAATCCGATGCACGTCCCTTTCCTGCTTAATTTAAACAACATTATCACTTTGTTTTTCCTTTTATGTGCTTCCCCAGGGGAACATCGATTTTATAAGTCAAAGGATGTGATTGATAGTGAGATTTCCTTTTGTCTTGAAAGGGCCTAGTGGCTTACGTAAAACATCCACATTACGCTTAACTATTTTCGCACTTTGAATACATCTTTTCGAAAAAATTTATTTGGTACAACAATTGATGAATTCTTTTACACACAACCCCGTGCGACATGTGCATAGGATATGTTGCTATGGCTAACTTATTCTATCCTACTATATGACATGGGATGTCGGGGTGCTAGTGCGAGATATTGGACGCCGCATCCTAACTTGGGATCTTATTTGAAGGAGCACGTACCATCTTTACGGGCTCGGATCACAACTTTAAAAGGTATCCAGTTCATCAATAGTTCAAATCAATTCCATGTCATCGGATCATCTGTTTGGCTCCTCATTCTTGTCAAACTCAAAATTGTTTTAATCATGATCACGTGTAGAAGAGAGATAAAAGAAGAGAAGAGGAACACCCACTATTTAACGTGGTTCGGACGATCAAGAGAATAATTCCTTGAAAGCTTACATCCACGGTGGTAAATTCACGATTCATCTTGTTACCTTTGGGGATGATTATTATCCTCTAATAGAGAGGAGTACAAGGAGTTAGTCATTGATTTTGTAACTATAACTATCGTACAACCCGGTCGGATTTCCTACTATACTGGGATCAGGACAATTTGGCATCCTTATCATTCCATTATTGAACCAAAGCGGGGAAATCCTTGGTTAAAAGAAAAACCCTCGATTGGATCGACCCATTGTGAACTTCTTTTACATGTTAACGTCCAAGAATGTCTTCTTTTTGCACAAATTGGATTCCGTTTTTTCTTCATCGCATCGGGGGGAGAGAGAGAGTATTGGCCCATTGCTTTGAACAGAATCCAAACTTTGGATTCCTTCGGCTTTATTTAGAAGGACTTTCTTTGGGAATCCCAGAAAAGCCGCAAACGTTAGCAAGTTTTGCATAAATGTGAGAATAAAACCCTACCCATGTCTCATTCCTCAAGGCAAGTGGAATTTTTTGGACGAACGTATATATTCGATTCTCAAAATATTTAGTAAAATACCACTAGGGTCTTACCTATAAATTATCCCCGAAAGTTGATTTTTATTGTCTGTATTTCACCATCGATGAGACTTGGACGCGCGCTCCGTAAATCGGTTATTCGAATGCGAATATGATTTTTGAGTTACCATTTTTAGATAAAGTAATGTTCCTCGCTTCCACTGAACACTAGAGGTGGAAAAATGGATCTATAACCCATATTTGACTCATATTTCATTGCGGTGGGTCATAAAAAGGTTACTTTAAGTTTTAAAAGTGGGTCATAAATGTGTTACTTAGAAACTTAATGGGTCAAAAATGAATTTTAAATGGGTCATAAATGAGTTAGTTAAAAATGCACAAGAAACAATTTTCTCTAAACTAGATTATACTATTGAAGTGTTTTAACAATATAGGTCGGGTCGGATCGGGTCGGGTCGGGTATGGGTCACTAGATTTGTATAGCATGAAAATGGATCAAAACGGGTTAAATGCGTCAATATGGATCGGACCATATTTGACCCGGCCTAAACCCGACTCGATCCACCCATTTGACACCTCTGAAAACTAACATGAATGTGGAACGATTTGTCCTGGTTGGGTCAGGTCGTATTGACCGGAGCTTGTTCAAAAGTGATTCCATGTACAAATTTTTTTTTGGTCAGAATTCCATGTACAATTTGAAGGCGAGAGAATCAACGGGTGACACTCGACACGGCCAAAGAAAGTTGGGAAAATGGAGATAATTATCAAAACAGTTCTAAATCTGTTACAATTATGCCAATTCAATTCTAAACTTTTTTTTTTACCAATTCAGTCTATTTGGCTGGCCAGCGCTGACGTAGCATTGCCGGCACTGAGGTGGTAAATTTTTAATATTAATTTAATGGTATATTAATTTTTTAAATATTTTTTCAATTTTTTTTATTAATTTTTTTTTTTTTTTTGTTCTTCCTTCTTTGTTTTGTTTGTGGTCGGCAAGCTCCAACGACCCTTGCCGGCTAGCTCGCTAGCCACAATAGTAGTAGGAAAGACAAAAGAAAGAAAGAAAAAATAAGGAAAAATAAAAAAAAGTATTATTAAAAATGCCCGCGTCAGTGCCTGCGACACCATGTCAGTGCCGGCCAGCAAAGTGGACTGAATTGGTATAATTGCAAAAGGTTTAAGACTCAGCTAGCAAAAGAAAAAAGTTTATGACTGAATTGACGCAATTGCAATAGGTTTATGACTGTTTTGATAATTTTCCATGGGAAAATGACATAAATGGTTATTGAACTTTAACCCAATATGCAATGTGATCCTTGAACTTTTAATTTGTTCAATGCGGTACCTTAACATTTGGTACATATTCAGACTAGTACTTGGATTATATCAAAATATTCAATGTTGTCCATGAACTTAAATTAATTGAAGGATAATATTGGATATTTTCATATAGTATAAGGGCTAGTTTGAACATTTTGCCAAAAGCTCATGGATCACATTGAATAAATTAAAAGTTTAGAGACGACATTATATATTGAGTTAAAGTTCATGGATCACATTAAACAAATCAAAAGTTCATGAATCATATTACAAATTAGGCCAAAGTTCTTGGACCATCTAAGTCATTTTCCCAATACAGTTAGTTCGGCTTCATTCTGCATTGTCCGACCAAAACAAGAAAGAGAACCCTGCTTTTTCGTAGCAGAGTCTATTTCATTTTTCCGTCAATATTACTTGAATGGGATAGCTCGTTGGGGACGAGGATATTCGTGGGTCAGGTTCATTTCCAGAAAGACGGTCGACCCGATTTTGTGACCCACGTCGCTCTCTACCCTACAAAGTATTTCCATTATCAAACTTCTTATTTTCTATTGCTACTAAGAGGGCAGTGTACATGTCGAGTGATTTAGATTTGTTTTACGGTGCACTCCATCAATTCGTATTTTTATTTCACATGGGGTGTAGATAGCGAAACTTTTCAAATTTTTTGGTCTGACGGCTCTTCCATAGGTCTCTAAAGGCCTGGATTATGAAACAATCTTGACTATAGGACGAATCTTCTTAGGCTGTGTTGGATGGTCCAGATAGGATAACAAATTGTCCTAACCAGTGTTTGGTGATGTTCTCCGGACTGGATAAACCCGGAAACATCCGGATAAAATGTCGGCTAAGAAATCCAACATAGGGGGTGCAATAAACCTGGATTAGATATAATATTTGAAAATTAACTTAACAATTCCCACGCACGAGGAAAACCCCACCTCATGCGAGACTTGCCGTCCTTGGCTTTTGTCACCGGCGGCACCCCATCACCACTCCGGCGTCCTCGAGTATCCTCGCCGATGCCCTTGCTCACGGCTCACTTGCAAGGCTAGGGCTCACAACCTCATCTGTGGCTCCCTCTCTTTCTCAGTCGGTTTTCTAGCTTTTCCACCATCACCGAATTATCTCTCAGTTCCTCTCTCTACTTCATCTCTAATTACTAATTCTCGGACTCCATTGTTCCACGATCTCGATCTCTGTCGACTCTGACCTAGGCGCTCACCAAGTGTTCAATGAAATGCTAGAGAGAGATCCTCCCCGCCTTCATTTCACAAATTTGCTTAATGGAAGAGGTCGCCCTCCTCCATTACGCTTCGTAGCTTGCCCTCCTCCATCACTCTCCCACCACCGCAGTAGTTCCACCTTCAAATCATATCTTAAGTTGCACCAAACGTATGATGGGATATTTCTACATTCTAGAAGATGTTTGAAGGATTTCAAATCCCCCTTTATCCTATCCTATCTTATCCCGATTCGAATCCGGGCAACCAAACGCAACAAAGGACTAATAATTGGCCCGATTATGTTGGAGCTGTTCATGGGAAAAATTACCAAAAAAAAATCATAAACCTTTTGCACTTTTGATTGAGTCATAAACCTTTTCACTTTTGATTGAGTAATAAACCTTTTCACTTTTTGTCAACCGATTTTTTTTTGTCTGTCTTATCTCTAACTCTCTTCTCTCTGACTTTTGCTTTGTCTCTTTGCAGAGCGCGAGAATCGAAACCCGCACATATGATACTTGCATCCCCACCCCCCAATCCCTTTATTAGTAGGGCCGCATGCCTATTGGATGTCAGTTGGTTCTTCGGCCAATTTTGGCAAGAAATTGCTAACGTGGACGCCAACGATGCCACATAAGACGGCCAACACTGATATGGATAATTTTTTGTAATATTTATTTCCATTTTTTTTTAAATCTTTTTTTATTTGTTTCGTTTCTTTTCTTTTTACTGTAGCCAACAAGGGTAGCGAAGCCCTCGTTGTCCGCTGGAGAGGGCCGCGAGGCTAGCTTTGCCTGCATCCGGCGATGTTGGCCTCGCTCGTGGCCGTGATGGCCTCGCCAGCCACATTAAAAAAGAGTAAAGAAAAAATATTAAAAAAATTTGTCCACGTCAGCGATTTTCTGCCAAAATTGGCCAAATAGACTAAATCGAAAAAACGTGAGAAGGTTTAAGACTCAATTGTCATAATTAAGTGGTTTAGGACAAAATTGACAAAAGTGCAATAAGTTTAAGGCTTTTTTGATAATTTTCCAGATGTTCATGACTTACACACTTAATAAATTGAATAAAGCTTCGAGTAAACTTAATTTAATGAAACTAAGTTTAAGAGAGGTCAAGCTCTTTCAGAGTGCCAACCCTTGTTATAAATTCAACATAGTTAATCTTTTGATTGATCCAAATTATTATCCACACGAGATCGATCCATGGTGTTTCTTGATAATTGAAGTTATAGTTGTAAGATTTTTTCTGACATGGGCAACATTAATTGAGATTGATATTTACTATTTTACGGGGTTGGTTTAATAAAGTAAGATATAAAGATTCTTAATTAGTCTAAGTATGGGGCTAGCTGGTGTGGGCCAAGTAAAGCTCGGCCTATGATGAGAGGGTCTGTGGCTTAAAACTCTACAAATAATGTTCAAGTGTCTCTTCTAATACTAATGCACAAATAATCTCACATAAGGAACGGTTACAGAATGCAATTCGTGATGGACAGTCTCATTGAGCCAATGATAGAAAAGGCAATAGAGGAGAATCACTTGAGTTCTGGATCATCCATGTTCCGCATAAAAAATGAAGAATTCCAAATCAAGTGCATAAATCAATTTTCTCTGTTACTGTGTTTTAGATTCTGGCTACGTAGATTTTGAAGTGCCGTTTTCGCGGAGTACAATGTAAGAATATATTATACGTGGGCTTTATTAATTATTATTGCAATTATTAATTGGTCTAATAAAGAAAAGATATACAGTTTCCTAATTAGTTTAATATGGAACTGGATAGTGTGGGCTGAGTCAAACCTTATCCATAATGATAGGATAGGTTAAAGACTCTATAAATAGAGCTCAAGTTCCTCCACTAAACCCTAATGTCCACATAACCTCACATAAAGAGTCGTCAGAAAACGACACGTGAAGGGCCGTCTTATTGAAGCCAGTGCGTAAAGGGGGTTCATAGAGGAGAAACTCTTGAGCATCGGATCATCGCTATTTCGCATAAAAAACGATGGATCCGAAACAAAGTGTGTCAATTCTTCTACTTTATGAAACTGTAATTCGTATATCTATACGTGATGATCTTGGCTTGCTGCATAAAGATAAATCGCGGCTATCATGTGGTATTAGAGCTTACGCGTTTTAGATCTCGAAATCACGATTTTGGTTAATTTTCGGAATTTTTAATTTGGATTGTGCTTGGGACGACCTCCAAACAAGAATGGCGGTGGCATATGTTGCATTTTTTTGAGGGTTTTCTATGGAGATTAGGAGTAGGTCGTATTCTGTGGCTAGCGTTTTTCCAAAAAAAAAAAAACACAACAGTCCATATTCTGGCGTGTGGGGCTGAGTTTTTCTCCCTGTGTATGTGCAATTAAAGTTTTCGTTGGCTTGTGCTGTGAGTGGAAAGGAAGCACAAAGCGTGAATTTGATCTCACTGTTACCCGAAATTTAAACGATAGCACTGTTCAATTGAATTTCGGTCAGCCAATAAAAAAAGAAGAAGGCAAAAGCACATATTTGGATTGTATGGAGCACATGCCAGTCATCCCCTCACATGCTAGACCTGGGCCCACACGTGCTCGACACGTTCAGGCTGACATCACATGACGTCACTTCAGTCCAGGTAGACCCGACCCGACCCGACCCGACATGTGACCCCGACCTGAATCGGTTGACTATTGACTCGGGCCTTCCGATCGAGGCGGTTGTTGACCGGTCCGATCGAATCGCATGACCTAGTTCGCCAGTTCGGTCAAGGGATAAAGGTTGGACCTAAAAAACCGGTCGAACTGATTTTTAGGACCGACTGATACTCAAACACGTGCTACGCACGTGTCGGCGCGTGAGGACCACACACAGAGCTTGGGGCGCACGCGAGGGCGCGTGAGTGGTCCGATCGAGGAATTTCTGGTACCGGCATGCTCGTATGCTTATGCTCTACTAGGTGGTATATTTACTTTACATGTTTGATGCTTTTATGGATGAAAAGTACCTATGGAACCCCAAATAGGTGTATTGCTTGGGGTATTTTTTATATTTCTCTTTGATTTGTGAAATACAGGTACAAGCTCACATGTAAGTACCACATACAGATATGTGGAGCATAGTTTTATCAATTACATGTATATGGTTTAACATGTATTATTGAGTGTGTCAATGTAAATTAGCACGGCATGTAAATTTTTGTAGATGATTGCCTCTAATCTTAAGTCTGAAATTACATGCATACACTAAATGTGAAATATAAGGTTTATATACCATTTTCAATAAATTCAATTGGGTTGTAACCGTCAAAGTGGCACACTTGATTGGATTTAATAAATAACGGTTTATAAAGTATTGTGATATCTTCTGTTTTAATGTGTGGTTATACTCCAAAAGGAGGTAATTGCGTATTATTTCATGGAGGGTTACATGTACAACAAATGGTTGAGGATTGACTAATCTAAGTCTTTTCATACACCCAAAGGTGGTGAATTAACGAAGATTAAAATATATTCTCATGGCTGCTGTAATGTAGAGAGTATACAACTGCATATCATGTATTTTGCCCAAAGGTGATTATATGATGATGTATGCAACTCTCAAGCTAAAATTTCACATTATGCTAATTGTATACATTGATATTTTTCAAGTGACCTTATTAGTAAATTGCAACTCTATTATAATTGAGGTTCATATAGGTTCAATTTTTCAAGAAATTGAATGAGGATTTTCTGTTTGCGATATAGCTGGTGAATATTTATATTGCTCTTATTAAGTATAAGCCCGCAGAACTCACTGACATTGGTTAGGAAACCTGGAAAGCACTATGTGTTGCTTAGGAAAAGAGCAATAGGATCTGCTTACTATGAAGCTATCCATTAAAAAACACTTGAAAAGTGTTTTGCCAGCTGACTGCACTGTTAGATAAATGAAATAAGCCTTGGAGGCTTGGAACCATGTCTCGTCTAATACTCAGAGTGGGACACATCTGCAATGACTCTTTAACATCAAGTATAATGATTCTGACAGGTTCAGAGATTACGTCTTGAAGATGGTAGAATTGCATATTAAAAGATTCAGAAATCATACTCATAAGGGAACTCATAAAACCACTGGTCATTCTAACGGTTTGGGTCCATGAAAGCATCCTTTAAGAAGAATGGTAATCGCTACTTCTTTTGTAAGAAAAATGATCACATAAAGTAAGACTGCAATATATATAAAACTTGGTTGTCTAAACGTGACCATAAATGTAATGATTCTTTGGCATTGGTTTAATCTAATCTGTCAAAAGCCCCATCTTGTTTGTGGTGGCTAGATAGCAATGCAACAAATCATGTTGCGTTGACCATACACGGATTCATAAACTGGAGGAAGCCAGATAAGGATGAATCATAGCTCACTATAGGAAACAACTATAAAGTCGACGTTGAGTTCGTGGGAATGTCATTCTGGATTCTGGTTTTAATTTGACATTAAAAAAATATTTTATGTATTTTCCTTAAAGATGGGACTTTGTTTCCGTAAAAAGTCTGGACTTGTGTAGCTACTCTTTTGAAATAAGGAACAATAGTATTTCTATGTTCTTTGATTCAAATAAGGTTGGGTGCTGCTATATGTCCAATGGGTTGTACAAATTATGTTTAACTCCTAATGATACATACGTCGCTTATACAGTTGAAAAAGTTGTTTCCAAAAGACCTCTACCTAAGAAACAGTTTTACACGTTATGGTATAAATGTCTTGGTCACATCTCTAAAAAAAAGAGTAGAAAGATTGATAAAGTCAAACATTCTACCCACTCTTAAAAGTGATATAGACACATGCGTAAACTATTGTAGAGGTAAGATGACTAAGAAAAAGATAAAACTGCAGTCTGTCGGTCTGACCTATTGGAGGTCATACACACTAATATCAGTGGACCCTATACGGAAACCTTGTGTAGAAATTTTTATTTTATCACATTTATTGACGATTATTCACTATATGGTTATCTGTACTTGATTAAAGAAAAGTTTGGTTTTCTTGACAAGTTCAAGATATTTTGGACTAAATTCAAGAAACAGTTGGGAAAAATCATAAAAGCTATTAGATTTGATTGAGGTGGTGAGCATTTTGGTAGGCATGGCGATGCTGGATAGCTTAAAGAGCCATTTACCAAAAAATTAAGAGGATTCTGGGATAGTAACTCAGTTTACTATTCGTGGGAGTCTTGAATTAAAAGGTGTGGCCGAAAGGCGCAATCACACCCATATGGATATTATGAGGAGTATGATTTGTAAAACCAACTTATATGATTTTCTGTTGGGTGAAGCTTTCAAAGCAGCCATTTACATTGTGAATTGCATTTCTACCAAAGCTGTTCCATTGACTTCCTTTGAGTCTTGGACTGGACGTAAATATAGTTTGAACCATATTAAGGTTTGAGGTTGTCCCGCAGAAGTAAAGTTACATAATCTAGTATTAGAGAAGTTGGACTCCAGAACCACTCAGTTTTACTTCGTACATTACCTAGATCATTCAAAGGGGTATTGATTTTATGATCCTAATAGAGGAACGAGAATTGTGGAATCACATATAGCTAAGTTGTTGGAGTTTGATGTGGCCAAAAAATGTAACTGCTTACAGACTATTAAAGATAACAGTACGGTAGGAATTATTGTGCCATTTTGCTCTGCTTATATAGAATCATGGAGACTCCTAAACTACAAACTAAACTTGTTCGGGTTCAGGATCTTGTTAATGTGACATTTCCTGATGAAGTTTATCAAATCCCACAAGCGCATGATAAGGTTGAAGTAGTTCTACTTAATAGATCTATTAGGCAGAGACGATCGCTATACCACCGCACTAAATAGTCTATCTGGGAGAGCATGACTACAATTTTGGCCATATGATTGATCTAGTAACTTATACATATGCTATTTCTTGTCCTCAATCAGAACTGTGGTTGGGTGCTTTGATAGACGAGATGCAATTTATGAAACATAAGATGTTTGAAAGTTTGTTGACATACCTAAAGGTCACAAGTCCATCGGCTGTAATTGGGTGTATAAAACTAAAAGGGACTCCAAATGAAAGATTGAGAAGTTTAAAGTTAGATCGGTATCCAAATTTTTCACTCATAGAGGAGGAGTAGACTTAAAACAATTTTTTCCTTCAGTCTCTCATAAAGATTTTTTCAGAGTGATTATAGCATTAATAGCTCATTATGATAAGGAGCTTTACCATATGGATGTTAAAACTTCTTTTCTGAATGGAGACCTTGATGAGGAAGTCTATATGGTATAACCCGAAAGTTTTGTGACTGATGATTCAGGTGAGCTTGTGTGTAGACTGAAAAAAGTCTATTTATGGCCTCAAGCAAGCTTCCAGACAATGGTATTTGAAGTTTCATAGTGTTGTCACTTCATTCGGTTATGTCGAGAACAAAGTGGATCGATATATATACTGCAAGGTCAGTGGGAGGAATTTTATCTTCCTAATGCTTTATGTAGACGATATCTTGCTTGAGAGCAGTTTTTTTGAATTACTGCATGAGTTCAAGTGGATGTTGTCAAAGCATTTTGACATGATTGATCTTGGTGAGGAGTATTTTGTCCTAGGCATTGAGATCCATATGGATCGTTCTTGCCGTGTATTGGGTTTATTTCATAGGATATATGTTGATCGCATTTGTGCAAAGATTCAATATGCAATATTGCAAGTCAGGAATTGCTCATATCATTAAGGGAAATAAACTGAATATGTCATAGTATCCTCATATAGATATTAAGAAAACCCAAATAAAGAATATACCATATGCTGGTGCATTTGGGAGCATAATGTATACTCAAGTTTGTACCAGACCAGATGTTGCTTTTGCGACGAGACTTCTAAGCAGATATCGATCAGATCCAGGATACGATCATTGGGTTACTGCTAAGAAAGTTTTGAGGCACTTAAAGAGGACAAAAGACTATATGCTGATTTACAAACATGTTTAGAACCTGTAGTTAGTAGTCTATTCGAATTCAGACTTTGCTAACTGTCTGGATGATGTGAAGTTGACAATTAGATATATGTTTGTATGTTAAAGGAAGGTGCAGTATTATGGAAAAGCGAGAAACAAAAAACAGTATTATCTTTTATGAAGTAAGCAAAGTTTATAGTATGCTTTTCAGCTGCTACTCAAGCTATTAGACTCCGGAACTTCATTAGGGAGTTGGTAATATTTGACTTTATTGAAAGGCCCATGCAGTTGTATTAAGACAAGTAACTCTGCGGTGTTGTTTATTAAGAATGACAGAGGTCTCAAGGGGTCTAAGGATCTGACGGTCAAGTTCTTTGACCATAAAGGTAACAAATGAGAAATGTGACACTAAAGTAGAGCATATTTTCACAGATGATAATGGTTGCAGACCTACTAACTAAAGGTGTTCGCCCTTGTATATTTGAACGACATGTCATAAGCATGGGCTTCGAAGTATCATGGGATGTTGTTATGATATGTCATTTGCTGGGCTTAGAAGCATCATGGGATGCTGTTGTTTAGTGGGAGCTGTTTTTGATAATGCTCTAATAAAGTTCACATATGTGTTCTGTTATATTTAGTAACAATTTTGTCATGTATTGGCTCGTTTGCATTCAATAAAGTTTTCATGAATGTGTTAATATTGAGTACATACATAAGGTGAAAATCTCAAGGATTGTGTAAACCTTGAGTGATGGCTTGGGCATTTCTTTTTAGCCAAAAACATATGTCTTGTTACACATAAAGTATAGTTAACTATAAAGGTAAGACATATGTAAGTTCATTGGAACCATAAGGAAATTCTCTTGTGGCACATAAAGTAAGAGAATGGTGACTGACAAGGAGGATAATACATAAAGTTTTCTCTATTATTTGAGGTGTTATCCGTTTGCCACACTACCATATTAAATCCATATCAGTAAAGTTGAGAACACTTGTGACCATGGATGGCTCTGTGTCTTTTGATGCAGTTACCGGTATGATTCGATATTTGAGACTTTAAGGGATCGGATTGACCATTAAGGATTATCTCTAGACCAATATAAAGATGCGCATATACAGTGCAATTTTAATTAATATAGCCCAAGTGAGAGAATGTAAGAATATATTATATGTGGGCTTTATTAATTATTTTTGCAATTATCAATTGGTCTAATAAAGAAAAGATATACAGTTTCCTAATTAGTTTAATATGAGACTGGATAGTGTGGGCCGAGTCAAACCTTATCCATAATGAGAGGATATGTTATAGAGCTCAAGTTCATCCTCTAAACTGTAATGTCCACATAACCTCACATAAAAAGTAGTTAGAAAACAAAACGTGAGGGGACGTCTCATTGAAGCCAGTGCATAAAAGGGGTTCATAGAGGAGAAGCTCTTGAGCATCGAATTGTCGCTATTCCGCATCAAGAACGATGGATCCGAAACAATGCGCGTCAATTTTTCTAATTTTTGAAATTGTGATTCGTATATCTATACGTGATGATCTTGGCTTGCTGTAGGGGTGAGCAAAAAAACCACGATCCAACCAAACCGGATCGAACCGTACCCAACCGGCTGATTTTGGATCGTAACCGGCGGGTACGGTTCGATTTCCGGTTCCAATTTTCTAGAACCGGCGGGTATCGGTTCGGTTCCCGGTTTCGGGTGGGAACCATCCAACCGGCCCAACCGAACCGGTTTTTACATAATATGAATGGGCCAATTTTTTTAAATGAAACCATCTCTCAACTTCATTGAGCTGAGAATTCTGATTTACAAGGTAAAAAGGGAAAGAAAAGTTTCGAGTCTATTGTTATATAGCTTTATTGAGTCATATTTGTGAGATTAGTATTCAACTCCAAAGAATGATCATAGCTTTGAGAAAGGCTTTTGACAAACAAAGGTAAAACATAACTTCTTTACAGAAAATTCGGTAGACATTAGGACCGTAACCGGGATCCAACCAAGAACCGAACCGGACCGGCGGTTCGGTTCTCGGGTGGATCCATGGAATGAGCGGGTGGTTCACGGTTTGCATTTTGCGGAACCGGTCCCTAGCGGGCGGTTCTCGGTTCTAGGGTGGAACCATCCATCCTGTGAACCGATCACCCCTAGCTTGCTGCATAAAGATAAATCGCGGCTATCATACAATAGTAACTCCTTGCGGGCGACCATTCAAGTCTCGGAAGTGAAGAAAAGAGTATTTTATGCATCGCCCACAATTTGTTTGTATCAATATCACAAGTGGAACATTTTGAACTTTTCATTTGATCAATTAAGACACTAGCCCGATAAAAATATTAAGCGAAGCCTAAGTCCACTCGAAAGGCATGTGATTTTTTTTTTGTTGAAAAAAGCATGTGATTTGAAAATGGTTAATTTTAAGCACTAAGGGTGCGCATGGTAACATTTCTGGAAGTGGATTTCTGCTCCAGAAGTGCTTTTGGAGCAGAAATCTGTTTGGTAAAAACTTTTAACTCAGAAAGAAATTTCTACTTCTAAAGTGAATTTTCACTTCTGAAGTTGTTTTTCTCCCAATTTGAGAAATTAATAAAAATTTCTTCTCAACTCAAGAAGTACTTTTCGCCTCACCCTCTTTTCATTACGCCTTTACCTCTTTTCGACCACGCCCACCTCCAACGCCGCCCGCCGCCGCTCGCGACCACCGCCACCCACCACCCCCATCCGCCGATCACCGCCGACCGCCGCCTGCGACCGCCACCCGCCGCCGACCACCGCCCCACCCGCCGCCGCAGTCTACCGCCGACCTCCGCCGGCCGCCGGAGTAAAAATAATAATTATTAAAGAAATGTCACGAAAGCCGAGAGCCATCAAGCTTGAATTTATTTTTAAAAAGTAAATAATGTTTTTTAATAAAAAAATTATATTTTAAAGAAATTTGAAAAGTTTTAAAATGAAGTAGAAATTTTTCGGTCGCCGACAATAATTTTTCGTAGAAGATTTTGTGTTAATAATATTTCACAGGTAAAAATTTTCAACCGTTACCAAACGAATTTCTCTGATCAGAGATCAACTTATGTCTGCTTCTGAGTAGAAGTAGACAAATGAACTTCTGGCCAGAAGTTCATTTTCTAAGCAGAAGTGTTGCCGTGCGTGCCCTAAGAAAGAGAGTTTTCCTTCATTTTCTTTTTTGTCCTTTTTGGTGAGGGAGAAAAGCACGGTGAGCCTCCAAACAGTATTTCTTTTTCCTTTCTTTGGGTGCTCTTGTAAAGGCAAGGCAAAGGAGGAAGCAGATAAGAGGAAAATAAGGTAAAGAAAATGAGAAGTGACATGGTTGTTTCTCATCCCTGTACAGCACTCGTTCACATATAGCCAAGCAAAGATGGTCCCTCCAATCCAAGCATCCATCTTTATCTTCCTCCCACCACCACCACCACCTTATATCCTCTCTTTATTCAGAAAAGGCAGCACCGTACGAGGTCTCTCTCTCTCTCTCTCTCATCTGCTTCAGGATTTGTCACGGCCACTCTGAATTGTGTTGGGTTTCTCTTCTTGCTCTCTTTGCATCTTCGAACCGCATGGTCAGGCTTTGCTCGCGCTTACTTAAAATGGGGATGTGATCGTTCTTCGGAGAGAGCGCTTTTTGGGAAGCTGAGCAGCTGCTGCTGCTACCAAGAGCTGCAATAATACCAAAAAGGGCATTCCCCCAACGTTTCATCATTACTGCTTGCGAAAAAGGAAAGCAGACCAATACAGTCGAGAATTTTCGTGGGACACGTTTTCTAATTATCTTTACGATGTTGAACGGCCGACCGTCAAAAGCACTCGTCTTATCTCCTCCTGTCTCAGAGCAACCGGAGGATCATATCTGAAGCATCAACTAACTTAACTAACGCCTTGTTTGGAACAATGAGGCATCGCGAAGTGAAGAACTGGGAGTTACCTGCTGTTGTTCTCTACTGAGCCTGTCATTCTCTTCGTGCAAACGCTCAACTTCAATCTCCAACTCCATCGTATAAGCCTACACAGTTTCCCCCCACACAAAAAGAACAGTGGGGTTGGAAATCCACGTGTTAAAAGATAGGATTTCCTACATCAAAGTCAGCATTAAAAAATAACCTTAATTATTTCGTCCATAATTTATTCAACACTTCTTTCACAATCACAACTAGCCTTTACCCTAGTACATTGTCTACCCTCATATCACTGCACATAAAACTTATCGCTGCTCGATAGAAAAAAAGGAAGCGATTGGTCATGATGGGGAAGATTTGGAAAGTGTGACTAAGTTCTCATCAATGCTAAGCCGCAGAGGTTTACCTAATTGATTATTTGTTCATCGAGGGGGCAATTGGTGCGTGGACATAAAAGGTCCTTACGACACAATCGATGATAATTCGCTTCTTTTTAAATTAGGCCTTACTCTAGCTTCTGTAGGTGTCATTACTTTTTTGGTAGGTCAACACATGTGCTCTTTGCCTGCTTATGCGTTCATAGCACAAGAATTTACTAGTTATAGTAAAAGAATAAGATCAGGTGCATTGGGCAACTGATAACTATCTGCTTACGATAGTATTAGGACACAACTATCATAGTCGATCTGAGGGTGACAAGGTGTCCGGAGCACCTGATATGTAGAGAGAGAGAGAGAGAGGACCTGTTTTCTGGCTCGGGAACGTTCCGCAGACTCGCGGTTCTTCATCAACCGCTGGAATTGCCGGTCGCCCGATTCGCAGTTGTTCTCCATCGAGCTCTTCCTCTTTAATGCTGGAGGGGATGCCGCCACCGCAGAGGGCGTGACATGCACGACGGACGGCGGCTTCATGGTACAGACATTACACGCTGGAGATACTCCCCCGCTCTCATGATGACTACGGGCATGAGAAGTCGCCCTGACCCGAGCCCCCTTTTCCCTGTTCCGAAGACCCGACCCGGAGGTCAACCCCAAGCCGGACGATGAAGGGTCGGGGTCATACGCATTTTTCCCTGAGTTGAAGGGTCCACCACCACCACCACCCAAGAAGTCCTGGAGGATTTCGTCGCCGTGGACGGCGGAGGAGGCTGTGGCGGCCGGCGGGTGGAGGGAGGACAAGTTGATGTCTTGCCAGAGGTCGTCCATGGATCTTAAGGAAGATGGAGGACCAGTGGAAGTTGGAGATGATGGTGAGAGTATCAGTGAAGACGAAGATGAGCGTGTGGAGGAGGAGCTCGATTTTAGTGTAGATGAGCAAGATGATCTCTTGTTCTTGCTGCTGTTGCTGTGTTTGTCGTCAACAAAACCAGGAGTCGACCCCATTTTGGCAATGTTCTAGACGAGAGAGAGAGAGAGAGAGAGGAGAGAGATTGCTGTTGCTGTGTTTCTTTTAAAAGCCTGACTGTGTCCCAAATTATTGCGTCACCCGAACATTTCATCAGGTTAGATGGAGAATGCAGCGCGGTCAAATGGGCTAAGAAACACGTGTTGGGATTTTGGTGTGTAAATCCCATAGAAGGTGAATGAGAAGTGTGGACGTTGAATAGAAGATAAGATGGAGATGGGTTTAAATAGAGGAGCCTCTCAAATGGGTTTGGACCCCAAGGAGAACTCGGCACATTGGAGCCCATCAATTTTATTTTTTCTTTCCAATCGAATAGACATGGTTGTTCGTCAATTTTATTTTTTCCAACCGAACAGACATGTTTGTTCGAAAATTTTATCCCAATCGAATAGACACGATGAACTGGTGTCCGAACGAACATGGTTTCGTTTTGGAAATTTTTTCTTTTCGAACAGATATGTCTGTTCGTGATCGTTCGTCAAGCTACCGGTTCGGCATCTATAATCGAACAAAACTTTTCGGTTCGTTGTGACTCTTCATTGCTTTTGAAACCGTGACCTTTTATTGACTCTTTTGGTTTTTTCGAAAGACACACTCGCACACTCGACATTCCACTACTCTCTAATTCTTCATCATTCTTCGTTGTCGGCTGTGCGATTAATCTGTAAAGTTGCGTTCAAACGTTTCCTTTGAAGAAGTACCGTTTCATAGGAAAGGCGATCCGTTCTACCTTGGAAGATAATTGTCCAAGAACCTTGGGTACCGATGGAGGGGACATATTTGTCTTAAGGACACAACGTGAATTCGTTGGGCTCGGATCATTCGTTTACATTTGGATTACTCATTTGCATTTGGTTTCAGGTTTTTCGATCAACCTTATATTGTATATACGAACACATAGGCAATAACAATTAACAACACGAACATTCTTCGGAAGCCTCCGCGTCCGTGTCGAACTTAGGACTGTGACGGGTGTAGGACACACACTCCGTCACGCGATCAACACATGATCAACAGGTGTGAGACATCTGACATGTGATCAGCGCTTCGAAACCATGAATGACATTAACAAATGGTGGATTAATGTTTTTAGTGTAAATTCATTCTAGACTATTTTTTTATTATTTATTTATTTGTGGATTTGAATTAAATTAATTTGATTGAAATAATGATAAAAATGATAATTTATCATATATATATATATATACACACACACACACATTTAATAAGCAACGTATCCCAACGTGTCGAAATTCTCTATTTTTTTAGTTGGTGTCTCAAGTCGTGTCGTGCTGTGTCGTGTCGCTGTCGTGTATCGGTGCTACTTAGCAAATGGGTGGGTCGAGTTGGATTTGGATCAGATAAAAAAAATGATCCGTTTCAAATCGACCTATTTATATGTAATACAAATTTGGTAACACATACCCTACCCAACTCGTATTACTAAAACGCATCAATATTTAACTCAATCTATAAAAACATATACCCATTCATTAAAAGCCCATTAAATTCATATTTGCGATGCGCACACGTTGTCAACTACTTTTTTTTTGTCATATATTTTCTTTGCTCTTTCTAATTTTCTATGCATTTTGATAATTTTCATTTTTCTCATTCAATTGGAATGCACTTTTAAATTTCACAAATTCATTTCTGACGGTCTTCGAAAAACAAAGATCCAAATATCCGAAAATTGTACGATAATTTTATATGGTTAACATTAAACTTGTGTTCTGTTGCCTACATTTTGAAAGATTTGAGGTGTTCAGTATTAGACAAAATTTAAATCTCATTCATTTAAAGCGAAAATAAAATAAAATATAAGAAGAGAACGCAAAATCATTTCAAGTACTCATTTAATTTTTTTTCTTAGATATATGACAAAATAATTCCCTTTAAAGTTCAATTTCTGTCGGAGGCCTGTATGAATGTTTTATCATGTCGTGCTTTGAAATCTTCCGCCCTGCGCCCACCCTCAGACGGTACGGTAAAATATGAGACATCGAAGCAATCTATTTAAGATCTATTTAGCTTAGTCTTGTGTGCGGTATTTATGTTAACCCATTATGCAAGGGCCCATTAAATATGAGTTGCAAAATGGGTTTGCTAGCTCTTGAGAGACGTAAATAGCGAAATAGTATTTCTCGACTACGTTAGATTTGGTGGTGTTTGATCCTTGCTCGCCCGGGTTTGTAATTCACGTTTTGCCATGCCAAATTCTCGTCGCATTGAAGCTTTTTGTCTTCCATCGAACACAATAGACTTGTTGACGGTGTCACGACACGCAAGGCATTGAGTGCATTTAAGAACGACTTCTGATATACATACATAAAAAAAAAAAAAAAAATTTGTAATTGGAGGAACATGAACTCGCTGAAACATGTGTCTGCTCACCTCATAAACAGATTAAAAGAATCGCGGCGGATTAATATTCACGTACGGTTCAATTTGCACCCCGTTTTTGTGCGTGCCCCTGACTGAATCAGATCAATTTGCAAACTTTATATTCTAGTGAAGAAGTAAGAGCCAATTCTTCTTGCGCTCTGCGATTCCTCGACAGACAATTTCCATCTCTCTGCCCGTGCCATTTCTCCTGATTTTTGAGGATATATTTCCCCATTTTTTCAACAGGAAAAACAAAATTGGCTCTAATATCGAGAGAATTTGTCATCTGTTGTCGCATACCTTCTGTTTTTATAGGAAAGGTGGACAAATCCTCGTCTTTTAATGCCTGAATCGAATATATGAGACGAGCCCTAGACCCCTCGTTCTCAGGTGATCTCAAGGATGATTTCCTTTGCTCATCCTAGTCGTATTAACAGTTTGATTAAGGTCACGTTTTCGAAACTCTACTGCTAACATCAGCTTATTTATCTAGTCCAACTTAACAATTTTCGGCAATTCCACATAAGCAGAGCAAACTGATCGTCTATCCGCTGTTTTCAATTTCTTCTACAAGTCACTGTGTAAACCGGTCTACTGCTTTTGCTCTCATGTCACTTCTCTTGATCTCCCTCCTAAGCAGGGCGAGAGAAAGTCAATATGATATTTGTGTTGGTTTGCTCATCTAAGTGCACCCACTCTCTTTCCCCAGTTTAATGTAACAGTGACTACCTCCGCCATAACAAGTCCAGAGTTGAACACACGATTCGAAGCAAGGCGGGAAATCGAAAGGAGAAAAACAATCAAACTGGACAACTCATGTGAACTCATTCGATGATCAAAACGAGAAGATATCTCTACAATAAAAGAATCGCGTATTGTTAACAATGTGCCTAAAGATGAGTACAGAAAAAGACCCGCTCCTGCTCAAGTAATGGCAGAACTCAACGACATTCATCCCACAGCAACCCGGAAAAGGATGCACTTTGATCTCAATCAACGAAACTTAAGAATCTCAAAAGAAAAAAGTAAATATGCTCCCCAAGAAAACACCTTAAAACAGGTTTTCCACCGTACCATAAAACCACAAGTAATATTAAGAAGCATCCAAAACAATCTAAATACCAAAACAAGCTGTACAACCTAGTCACCTATAGTTCTTTCGAGCTCCTCTTTCCATTTCATTCAAAGTTTCTTAAGCCTTAGTGGAGAAAAACCTGTAGATGTTTGTTATGCTTCCCCCATCCACCTCAATAAACTGTCATTTAGCCTGTGACGGAAAAGATTGATATAAATAAAAGGAGGATGATCTCCACCTGGCATTCCAGAACCCTCCATGAGGCACCTTTCCAATAGCATTGTGCCTACTTTTTGTGGTTCTGTAAGCATCAATTCTTGCTTGAAGACGAATGCTCAGTAACCTCCCCATTTGGGAGTTTCAACGTGCCTGTCCGTTCAGAAGAATATCTTCCAGACACGTCCTCAGAGTGCAGATCTGCCTCACCAGTGACGTGATTGTCTGTTTCTGCAACTGCTTCCTCCATCGTAAATTTCTCCAAAGCAGTTGCCAGCTTGTTGTGAACAAATCCGCTAGGGGAAGGTGAATCAGTCTCGATGGCAACCTGCTTATTTGGCTCGTCAATTCGGAAGAATTTCTTCCAATCACCACGTCTCCTGACTTTCCGATCCTGCACAAATTTCATGGCGGGAGACACCTTCAGTTTATAAATTGTCTGTCTACAATATCCAAGCAGAACCCACATCTCTAACTCATAAACACATGCTGCAAAAGTAATGCTGAATCTAAGTAGATAGGTTAATTTTACCACGGCTCATCATGCTTATCACTGTGCCAAGTTGGTAGATGCACAATGGAACTCACATATGAAAAACTTACCCGTACTTCAACAATTCTTGAAGCTTTCAATGAATCAAGTATCAATTTTACGTCTCTGGTCATTTCCTGAACCTGCAAAATACAGTGTCCAACATTAGACTTGTCTGTATAGTTGAAAGATGACATACCGAGAAAAGATGAAGGGCGAAAAACAAACTCCTAAGAGCTGAATCTGTACCAGAAGATGATATTTCACAGAAGTATCTAGAACATGAACATATCATAACCTACCAACAGAAGCTTCCATACCCAAGGTCATCAGGCGCAAGAAAGATCCTGCGCTAGTTGAGCAGATAAAGCAGATACAGACCAAAGGTATACTAACAATGAAATAGCCAAGAAAATCATGAGAGCATACTTAATTTGGAGAGTACGAAAGAAAATGTATAATTTCACATGCTGCCTGAGAAAAACTCGGTTCCCAACATCTGGAAAAATCTAATGGCAAGACTATCTGCCATAGCTATAAAAGTGCCTCCTCCATATGTTTTGAGGACACTAAGTAAAAGCACTGATATAGCCCAACTCAATAAGATCATGAAATCACAACAACCATTGGATAGCACAATGGGAGCTGGCAACTTTCTGATCCTACAATGCACACCGTAAATTCATTGACCTCCCATAGGATATACGTAAATCACGCTCTTAAGTAGAAGCCGAAATGACCTCCTTGATTGGCTCACCTTTGGGTACCTAACTTAGTCACCTAAATTCATAGACAATTTGGAAATACACACTGCCCAAACAATCACCGCACCCCACAAAAAAACAAAAGCACCGTTACCACTAACGAAAGAAACAAGGAAGCACCCATCTCTATGTCACAAACAGATTCCAAAAGCCATGAAGGCTCACAAAAAGGAAATTTACACCTCTCAGAAAACTCAGACAAGTTCAAGCAAGTTCCAGAGTCGCTTAAGCGGAAAACCTACCTCAGGTATCAGCTAGTAGGGGCCACATTCACAACATTTCTGGATCTAGACATTCGGTACTAAGAAATTTCAGCTTATTTAATCTAAACCTCCTTGGGAAACGGCTCCAGGATATACTTATGTGGAATGCAGCCTTTGCAAAGGAAGTACTGTTTTCAAATATGGCTACTAAGAGCAAGGATGGCGCACCGAGTTAAAGATCTGTATAGTATTGAATCATGGGAACCTATGGTCAAGTGTTTGGGATAATTTCTCTGAGTTCACCAGATTCGTTCACCGGATTCAAAGTCGAAAATTTTGCATAGATTTGAGGAGCAGTGACAGACTTTTGTCAAATGTCGGAATCTCTTAATCACAGCAGCAAACAAGAATGTTAAAGTTTCTTCTCACTTGCAGAGCAAGTAAAATCTCATCCACTAGAAACCTGTTGCTTGACAAGAGCTTTGATGATTGAGGAGAATCTGAAGTCTTCTCTCTTTCAGATGTCTTTACTTTTTCAATTTCTTTTGATAATAGTGAAGACAAGATGTTCTGGAGGATGTCAAGTGGCAGAAAATCCAGAATCAACAAATTTGCTTGATCACGACAAAGGAAGCATCGTTATCAGTACAGCGAATTATCCAAACCAAGATATTACCTATATGGTGATTTGGAATTAACTACTAGCTCAACAAGCCCTTCAATATGTGGCTTCAAACACTTACCAGTCCCAATTAGTACTAAACTCTGACATTGTTTCAAAGCACTTGACAATATACAAATAACAGCATCCAACCTAGGGCCTTATTTAAAAGTTCAAGCTACAAAAGCTTGCGCAGTACCCCATCAAAGTCGATGACCAGTACATTTATATCTTAATATAAGTGGCAGAGCCCCATATGAAATCTGCGTCCAATTTAACTCAATTCAAGTTGCGTATATAAGTCCTCAATTAAGTCAATTTCAACTACTCGTCATCATTACTTCGGGCTGGTTCAGCTCGATAACCATTAGTACTGTACATGAAGCATAACATTGTTTTTCTGAAGTATTGAAGGAAAAGAGTGATGGTTGTGACTGATGAGCCAGTTGGCCTTGAAAGCCCTGTATAGCTGGCCCAAACTCATGCAAACTAACCCGCGTGGAGAAAAATTACTTTTCTGGCACTGGAAGCCAACACACATGCACGTGCACACACACAGAGGACTTGATGGCTAAATGCGAACGGCTTTCTTTCTAGACTCTGTAGACTGGGGCCTAATGTCTCACTTGCTTATGGAGATTTATTTGTGACAGTACAAAGCAAAATGCCCCAAGTAACCTTAGGAGGCAATAGAGGTGAAGGATATATTCCACAGTTCTGCCACACCACAACATATTGATCCATGGAAACCATAAACTATCATAAAGCAGCCCATAAAAGTGGTCAAAGCAACTTTAATGACGTGTCATTAGAAGATATATGCATTTGAACTATATAGAAAATAATTGACAAGGATGTACTTATCAACGAAAGCAATGAAATCATCAATGTGTGAGCAAATTATAATTGAAATAGAAATGAAAGCGACATCAATCAGTTAACATGGACTTCTAGCCTTTTCATTTATAAGCTAAGTAAAATAGGCTTCTGGACTGATAGATACTGGGAATCAACTATGCAGGGTGGATTACCAGAACCGATATGTGAACAGATATATCTGTTTGTTTAAAAATGCCAGTATGCCTCCCTGCTATTAAGAACTGTCTATATCCAACTATGCAATTAAGGCAATGAGAGAATCATTTTAACTGATATAGCGCACCAAATCTTCTATTTGTGCTAAATGGTTAAATCAATCCCCAGGTAAGTCAAGCATTGTAAACTGCAGAATTTAATATAAGCAATCCAATTATGCAGGAACAGTGAATATTACATACCCGTCTGAACTTTGCTATTATTTCAATAGAAACCCAGCCTTCCTCGTCCATATTACTTCTCAGAAAAACGTCTTTAACCAAGTTATCATCGCTGACATTCAAAATAGGTATGACAAGCATTACTTCTCTCGAACTGAATGAAAAAGAAAAAAGAAAAATCATGAACCGAACCAGTACCCAACTATGATACCTGAAATAGTACTCTATTTGATCAACCAAAGATGCGGGCAAAGTGTTCTCTTGCCCAGCTGCAGGCACGTTGCTCTCAGGGGCAGACACAGGCAGAGTGTTATCTGGTACAGCCATGGGCGTAAACATGGGTGCGGTTGGCGTATGAACCACATATTGCCAACCCGTGTAGGGATCCACATGCAATGCAGGAGGATAATATTGTGACGGCATCTCTGAAAATAAAAGCCCCAATAGTCAAGAAGAAGCAATCCCATAAAGGCTTATTTAGGATACCTAAAGCTCAACTTACCAGCATAACCCATAGGCATTCCAAAAGGTCTCATAGGCTGCGGCCCCATATATACCATAGAGTTTACTGGTGGAGGTGAAAGCCTCCCGAAGCCCCTTGGAGCGCCGCTATGTTGCTGAGAGTGAACGCCTCTTGCGTCTGGGTAATTTCCACGGTCATGATCACGCCTATTCCCATAATTATTACGAGAAGAATGAACCCTTTGAGAAGATTCAGGGTGACCATTCATGACCTGTGGCCGAGATGGAAGACCTCCAGTTGGTCTGCTGTCCCAATTATTCCCCCGATAAGGAGGCTCTCCATTGGAAAAATCTGGCGGTGCAGGACGAACAAAGTTTACATAAGGATTTGGAGACATTTGAAACATAGGGACTGGTCGTGGTAAAGGTTGTGAAGGAGGAGGAGGAGGAGTGAAGCCAGTTTGTGGTCGCCAACTCCCACTGCCATTGCTTCCTCCAGTGCCATCACCTCGTCTGTTCGGCCTTCTACGAGCCTGCTGTGTGCGGTTTGGTGTTGTTCTCGGGCTTCCATTGCTGCTGCTACCTTGTCTCTCAGTTAAATTGGGAATGATTGGCCCCTATTCGAATCATAAAAGCAGCATTCACAAATCGTCCAATATAACGTGTAAGGGAGACAAACCTTCATCTTTTGCATCAGTAACAACTCCAATTCAATCTAATGGCACATAATACTTAAATAAGCGTGACGTTACTCATTAACATGATATGGTAAATGTTTAAAATTCCAACTGGCCTAGTGAAAAGAAAAGGGGTAAGAGTATTAAATAATGTGGATCCAACAGCTTTAGTTGATTACGTCGTTCACAACACTGACGATAGCCAAACTTAGGACCGTGCAAGTTTATTTTGCATATGATGATCGAAAGCTACAAAAACAAACCTGAGAACTGGAGGCCGATCCATTAGGGGCGGCTTTGGGTGTCGATTCGACGAATAACGATTTGACTGGAGCTCTAGCAGACTCGGACAAAGCAGGCCAAGCCACAGAATCGCCCATCACAGGACCAGCCTCCACGACGTCGCTCGCCGCCGGCTTCTTCCAAGCCGGCTTGCTCGGCCTCGACGGACCTGCATTGCCCCCGTTCACATCGCAACCCTCCTGTTCGGCCGCGGGATCGTCGGGAGCCGCCGCCGGAGCCGGCTTCGGCGGAGAGGGAGGCGGTTGCCGCTGCTGAGGCTGCTCCGCCGCGGCCGGAGGCGGGGGCGGGGAAGGCGATTGATCGGCGGGGGCAGGAGGCGGCGGCTGCTCGCCGCGGACGACCTGCGCCCACGGGGAAGGGAGGCAGTTGTGGCGGAAGCGGGGGCTGCTGGCGCCGCCGCCGCCGCCGCCGCCGCCGGCGCGAGGAGAGTGGTGGTTGGAAGGAGAATCGGGTGCTGTAGGCATTCGAGAATGGAAGAGTGGGATTCGATGAAAGGGATTGATCACCAGATATTCGATTCGACGAGCTGGCGTTGCGGCTGAGAGAGGGAGGCTTCTTGTTGCGGGGGGTTGAAGTCAGGTACACACGCCGAGAGAGAGAGAGAGAGAGAGAGAGAGAGAGAGAGAGTCTGAGTATGTTTAGGTTTTCATTAAATGATACCAGCGGCGTTATTTTTCGGGGAGATTAACTGCAAATTAAATTATGCATAATACGTTTTAATTCATACTAGAACAAAAAAAAAAATCTTTGGTAATAAAGCCTGCAATCTTTGATAATAAAGCTTTTAAATCTTTAATAACATATACCTTTCCCCGACTAGGTATGTGACTCGCGCTTCCTCGAGCATATCTTGATGAATATACTTTCCCATGCCGATAATTTTAGTGTGAATAGGATCGTATCGTAACCGATTAAGGGTAGGAAATAAAAGATAACACGATATGTTGTAATAAGGACGAACCGAACTTATGGGTTTTATCAGCTTATTTCAGCAATTTGACATGTTTTTTTTTTCCGTTAACGTATAACTGATTTTATTTGTGATCTCGACACCTGTGCTTTTTTTTGTGAATGTACTGGACCTATATTTATGCATAAGTACTTGAAAATGAAAAAAAAAAATTATAGAGTTGAACATACAAAGAATGAAAAATGATTAAACTTAATGACTTAAAAGGCATCAGAAGATTATGGTTAAGTTAATTTGGATATATGGTAGAAATATTAGAAAGAGGAGTCTACTAACCATTAAGCATCGTGGACATATAACTTACATATTAGATAAGTGCATCTTGAAAGAAGTTAATAGGAGTAAATGAAATGTAAACATGCCTGTTTCACATAAACTATCGTAGTGAAATGTTTAACTTAATGAATATTTAGTGAAAATCATTCAAGTAATGAAATAAGTTGTCCTTCTAATCATTATTATTTAATCTTACAGTGAAAGGTAAAAACTGCATTTACAAAAGATATACTTTTTTCTACCCAAACAAAAAAAAAAAACAATAGCTACTCATGTAATAAGATATAAGTCTCATTTTTCACTTGATTTAAAATTAAATCGAACCTTATTTCAAAATATTTTTATCTTTATCTTATCAATTTATATTGGTCAAATACATTTGAAAATATCAAGCTACTCTCTTTTTATACATTTACAATCTTAAATTTAGATTTAATATGCATTTGACGTTTGGGAATTATGGGCCATATGGCACAGTTACACAACTTGTCGCGCGACAATCATAGAAACAAAGTTAATTGCCACATGGCAAGCACCTGATTAAATATGCCCTTTGTTTAGGTTTTAACTATATATAAAAGATTAGTTTTGCAAAGTAAGGCTAAAGAATATGTTCGTCTGATTAAAGAATTTAGGAAAAATTATCCAAAAAATCATAAACCTATTGCACTTTTTGTCAATTCAGTCATAAATAATTTCATTTTGTTAATTGAGTCATAAGCATTTTCACGGTTTGCCAATTGAGTCCATCCGACCAATTTTGGTAGGAAATCGCTAACGTGGATGCCATCCGTCCTCGTGGCACGGTCAACTCTGTCGTGGAAAATTTTTAATATTTTTTTAATATTATTGCAAACTTTGTAGTTATTTTCCTTTTTTTTTTTTTTATGGAAGTGGCCAGCGAGGGCCGCGACACCCTCACCGACCGCGGGCGAGGGTCGCTGTCCTCCCCCGTGATCGGCGAGGGCCTGACAAACCTAGCCCAGTGGCTGGCGAGGGATCGACAACCCTCGCTAGCCGCTTCAAAAAAAAAAGGAAAAACAAGAGAAAATATAAAGAAAACAAAAAATATTAAAATACTATTAAAAAAAATCAGAACCAGGACCGAATCGGTTGGTTTAGGAATCAAGAACAGCCGGTTCCAGGTAGAACTGGAATTGACCACATTTTCTCATCTTCTTTTTTTTTTTTGTTGTAAAATCGTAAATTCAAGTTTAGTGTATAAAAATGCAACTTTTAAATAAAAAAGCCAGCTTGGTCCAGTGGTCATGTTAATGTTTCTTTAAATCGATGACCATGCTTTAAATCTTTGTAAGAGTAAAACAACTTTATCTTATTTTTTCATATAAAAAAAAGCTTGACAATTGATTCAGCATGGAAATCGATGCTTCCTCCCTTAGAATTGAAACCAGACCGATCTTCTAGATTCTCGATCAGAATCGAACTGATAAGACTGGCCCTGATCGGATTCCGGGCCAAACAGGACTCGTTGTTCACCCCTAAATTACATGAAAGCGAAACTCGAAGACAGGCGAACCGATTAAAACTCTATGGTTGAGGGGTTGAAATTTCAAGTTGTAATTCAATATTTTGACAACACGATATTGTTTCGCCGGAATTTCTCCCGCGACGAAATATATTTCGCCGAAAGTTGTTCTTCGATTCTAAAATATGTGAGAAAGGTTCTATGGTGATTTTGACAAGAGTGATCCAGATAATCAGGAAATTAACCGATGAAACTTCACTAAAATTGTACAAACGTGAACCGAATCGGAGCTTGACTCGACAGAAAGGCTCGAGAAGTACAATGTTTACAAACGAATCTAAACAAACTTCAACGGGGTTTGACTCAATGATGAAGCCTGAGCAAGCTTCGACACTACATCGGAGTTTGACTTGACGACAAAGTATCTAGGATAGAGATAAACGCCTAAAGTTTAACTTGACAACGAGAATCTAGAAGCTACAGCTAAGGAAATTAAAGTGCAATGCAGAAAGTAAAGTTAAAGATAAATTTGTTTGATTTATCATGGGCCTCCCGGTGAATGCTTGGTGATATTTATAATAGCTGAATGGCTAATTGCTCTTTGATGATTGCAACTTTCAAAGGGTCCTTACCGACTGCTTGCTACTTTTCATGGACTACTTGACCACATCCTTGGAAGTTACTTCTACCATATATAATGAGTCATGTAACCGTGGATAGCCCTCCGATGGCTTGTAGCAACTTGAATATTTTCTTTTTTGCCCTTATCGATCATGCCCATGTCTCTCACTTATCATGATTCCCACCACCAGGTCTTTAGGCGGCTGTATAGGGGCTTACACAACTGTCGATGGCTATTCTTCCGTCGGATGTTCCAACGAAGACTATTCATAACTTATGGCGCGTATCTCAAAAGATGTTTCAAATTTTTGGTGGCATCACATGTTGTTGGCGCCGGATCAACAACAGTTTCCATTCTATCGTTGTATTTCTGACGACTGGACACGTGGCATTAATAGTCACCATCGTCGATAAGCCTGTGGACATTTTCTCTCCTTGTCTCCTTCTCTTGTGGCTTCGGCACGTGTGTCGACAGGCGAACTATTTTCGGTGTCAACAGATATACTTCCATGCGTATGGGGGAGCATGGGCCAAATAGGCCTTACCCGTTCATTTTGTCCGTGTAGGTCACAATTGACAATGTAGGCTTGTCTAACTCGGGTCGGCCCAGTCCAGCCCATACAACTTGTAGAGAGATACACGTGCACTAGCTTGTTCCTCGTTCGGGCTAGATCTAAGAAAATAAGCCGAGTGTGCTGGGATTGCCCAAGGCAGAAAGATTAGTAAATGAGAGACAGAAGAAAAGGTCGAAGCAGGCCGACAGAGAAGTCGGAGTCTCGAATATACAGAAGTTGAAAACTAGTGTTTTTGTCTTGTGTTAGATGGAGGCTTCATCTCTGTATATTCTCTGAAGAAAAGGTCGAAGCAGGCCGACAGTGACGTCTCGTGTTTGGTGCTATGCTATCGATTTGAATAATCGTGTACTCGAATGATCATCCATAAATGAGTCTCCTGCAAGTTCCAAGATTACCATCTTCTGAACTTGTTCATCTAGCAATGAACTAAGGCAATTTTTGGGTAGTTGTTTCTGATTTTGATCAAAGTTCGCGTCATGTTTAAGGAGGAAGCGACGGAAGAGAGACCGAGAGAGCCCCCGCGGATGAGGAGGGACTACGTGGACGCCTTACCATCTATAGAGTCGAAGAAGGAAGTGGCCGGAGATGGACCAGGGGAACCCCCGCGGACGGAGAGTGACTATCTCAACCCGCCACCGCCACCGGCTCCGCTCTTCGACTCGCGAGAGCTGAGGACATGGCCATTCTACAGGGCCGTGATCGCCGAGTTCGTCGCGGCGCTGCTCTATCTCTACATTACTGTAGCCACTATCATCGGCTATGTGGCGCGCTTCAGGCCTCACTACACTGACCCGTGCGATGGGGTCGGGCTCCTCGGAGTCGCCTGGTCTTTCGGTGGCATGACCTTTGTTCTTGTGTATTGCACAGCTGGCATATCTGGTGAGCACCCTCTCAAGCACAACACTTAATGAAGGCTACAATTGAACTTCCAAAAGTCAAAAATCGCGGCCAAAACCGGAGATCCGATCGCTCGATAATTAACGTATTGTGAATTGTGCAACGGGCGGTCACATCAATCCGGCAGTGACGCTCGGGTTCTTCCTGGTGAGGAGGGCCTCATTGGCACGAGCGATCGCATACACATCAGCTCAATGTTTGGGAGCAATATGCGGGGCGGGGTTGGTAAGAGCCTTCATGACGCACTTGTATGATACGCTAGGCGGTGGAGTGAACAGCCTGCAGCTTTCATACTCCAGAAGAACTGCTCTAGGAGCTGAGATCATCTGCGCCTTCGTGCTTATGTACACCGTCTTCTCTGCCGCCGACCTGAACCGTAATGCCCGCGATTCTCATGTTCCCGTATGTAATCCAGGTCGAGAACTTGTGAAGTCAAATTCATCTGCTAGATCTTTTTCCCAACCTCGTTTGAATATTTACTCGTGTGGCCGTGTATGGTGCAGGTTTTGGCTCCTTTGCCAATCGGGTTCGCTGTGTTTATGGTGCATTTGGCCATGATCCCCATCACTGGCGCCGGGATAAACCCCGCTCGAAGCCTCAGGGCGACCGTCATCTACAACCACCGCAAGGCGTGGGATGATCAGGTTTGTATTATTGGTTTAATTTGTGTAGACTGTAGGGGGCAAATTCACCAACTTAGATCGAAACAAATTTTTTGTCTACAGCCTAGGCATTGTGTTCGCATCTGATTTTCTTTCTTTTTTCCTTTTATGGCCGGGGTTGCATGGCTGCTTGAACAGTGGATCTTCTGGGTCGGGCCGTTTGTCGGAACATTTGCTGCTGCTATCTACCATCAATACATTTCGCAGGCAACCGCCGGAGAGGCTTTGCAGGTCCGCGGGTTGGATTACTTCTGGAAAACTGACTGGGCCGGTTTATGGGGATCGGTTTAGACAGTGCATAGAAGTTCCATTCGTAGTCGTGTCTGCAAGAAAGACCGGCACCGTGTCCAGTGTTTTCGTTCATGTTTAGTTTCTGTTGAGAACCATTCCTGCGTACCCAAAGTCTTGCTCAGTACTCTCGTTTTTACAGTTACTTCGGGAGTTTCTCTATGTACTGATGATTATGGATTCTCGCGTCTAATGTTAGCGCGACTCGCTGCAAGATATCTTGTATAAAAAGTGTTATGCTTGTGTCACGGGGTGGTGGTTGAACCACGATCGTGCGGCGACTCGCGGCTGTTTGGGTGATGTTGCGACGAGTCAAGCCTAGGTCCGAGGATCGCTCACGCACTCACAATACGCTTGATCGGTGGAGAGGGAGAGTGAACCGAGAGAGATGAGTCGTGGGGAGAATGGATGATGTTGTATTGCTGTTCGGAGGCTACAAATGATTCGAAGGTGTTTTACAATGGTGATGTTCAGCACTATTTATAATACAAAGAGGCAGCAGCTCGTGTGACTCTTGGGCTGCTCATGAGTCGTCACGTAGTGTTTGTCTTCTTGCGTTTTGTCTCATTTGCTTGTCATGACTCGTTTGAAATTTGAATGGTGCAGGTCATGATGCGGCTGTTCACTCCCAAATGTTGTAATGATGCTGTCTGCAGACCCACGTGGGCGTTCTAGAAGCTCGGGTGGAGTCGAGGGGTCGCGCGACGCTTGGTCTGCCCGCTCGCTCGCTCGTCTGCTCGGGTCGTTCGCTGCATGATGCACGACATCATGTTGCACGAGTCTTGCATCGTGCGATGAGTCAGGCTGTATGATGCACGGATCGTTCATGGATCGATCCTGATCGATGTTTGCATCGTGCAGAGACTGATGCGCGGATGATCCTTCCGACTCGCCCGCTCGACCATCTTGGCTGATGCTTGATCGAGCGGGATTGATGCTGAGTGATTCATGTGATTGATCACGAATTGATTCATGGCATGGTCGACTGGTCGTGTCACGGTCAATCCTTGGTTGAGGATTTTCCCGGACCGTGATATTCTCCCCCATTACATCGAGCGACGTCCTCGGCGCTCTTGTCCCGGACTTGACCGCTTGAGTTGTGGAGAGTTGGCGATCCTTCTTCCTTCGGCTTCGCCTATTCCGCTTCTTGGTCGGTGAGGGAACCTCCGAGGGATCCGCCATTAATGCTCTGGCTGGTTCGACTACGCGCTTGCTGCCTGACCAGTCGGCTAGTTCAGGAAACAGCACACTGATCGGCACTTCATGCGGGGGTGATGTACGCCCCTGTTCTGCCCTCGGGTCATCCGAAGGATGCTGTGGATGATGTTGGGTGGCCTCGAGCTTGCTCACCCTTGGCTGGTCATCTATGATGCGGATTGTGGTGATGTTCTTGGTGGTGCTCAACCCGTAGATCAACGGCACTACCGTCGAGCACTTGGGGTCCATGATCATCATGGCCTTGCTGTTCAGCATTGTCCTTGTTTTGTCAAAGAAGTGCATCCCCAAGATCATGTCGTAGTCGTCCAGCGGGATGACATCGATAGGGAATTTGCCACGCCATCCACCGATCTCAAGATCCACTTTTCGAGCTACGCCAACGATCGCTTGATCACCCGAGTTGGCTGGTTTGAATCGTCGCCCGTTCGGTTCAACTTTCAACCCCAACCACTTCGCTGCTTGAGTCGACATGAAGACGTCCGATGCTCCCGTGTCCACCAAGGCGTACAACGTCGACTTGCACGATCCGATGTGCACCTTGACTTCCACGAAAGCCAGACTCGTCGTACTCGTGGATGGTCCCTTAGGCGAGGCTGGAGTCTTCACCTCTTGCTCCGAGTCGACTACCTTGACCGTTCCAAGTCGGAGTTCCCGTCGTTCTGGTTCGGCTTGCTTCGTTGATTCATCGTTCTCCGAGGCAATCAACGCATTGATCTTGTTCTTGTGCGGGCATTCATTCACCCAATGATCCCCTTGGCAAATGTGGCACGGGGATGGTGGCGGCTTCTTGCCTTGAGGACGGCTCGCCGGGTAGGACGGCTTTGACAATCCTTCACCCCATGTCTTGCGTTCGGGGCGACGACCACGGTCGTCATGGTTGCTGTTGATGTAGTGACGGGAGTCGGAGGCTCCCCCACCATTCACCTTGGCTCGCGGCTCATCATACCGGTGGAGATCGATGAGTGATTCGGCCACAGCGAGAGCTTTGGACAGCTCTTGTACTCCGCGGCGTTCCAGCTCCATCCTTGCCCACGGTTTGAGTCCGTCTATGAAGGCGAACAATGCTTCAGCATCGGTCATGTCTGGGATCTCAAGCAAGAGCTCGGAGAACTCTCGAACGTACTTGTGGACGTCTCCCTTTTGTGAGAGCCGACGAAGCTTGCTTCGGGCTTCATTCTTCGCGCATTCGGGGAAGAACTGTTCGCGAAACGCAACAACAAAGTCGGGCCAGCGAGTGATAGG
Source organism: Lenwebbia sp. NSW1173648 (assembly GCA_029784005.1). Lineage (NCBI taxonomy): Eukaryota > Viridiplantae > Streptophyta > Magnoliopsida > Myrtales > Myrtaceae > Lenwebbia > Lenwebbia sp. NSW1173648. The sequence continues at coordinate 21,121,866 of JARCGZ010000009.1, read as the reverse complement.
TCTCGCACCGCGCCGCTCATAGTTGCAACGCCCACGCCACCACAGCAACGCTACTTCGGACAGGTACATGGCGGCTGTTCGCACCTTGGCTCCATCATCCGTGATTCTGGAGACGTCGAAGTATTGCTCGATCGCCCATAGGAAGTTTTCCACCTCTTTGGCGGAACGCTCTCCCTTGAATGGTTGCGGTTTGGGCACGTCCAAGCCTTGGGGTCGGCATCACAGTGATGACGCCTTGCCCTACGGCTGTTTTGTAGGCGTTGAGCTCCTCCTCGAGTCGCTCCAGCTTGCTGTTCGTGGCTGTCTTGTAGGCCAAGAAGTCGGCCTTGACATCCACGAGTTCAGCTTGTACGCTGCAGATCAGCGCATCTTGGGTGTCCGCCTGTTCGACGGCCTTCCCAGCAACGATGTTGAGACCCGTGTTGAAGTCATCACGGAGTCCTTCCTTGAGCTTTTCGAATCGATCCTCCTCATTGTCGAAGAACTCGTCCATGGCGGTCTTCATGCGGGCGAGTTTCTCTTCGAACGAGGGTGCGGCTTCCTTCGAGGCAGCGCGCTGTTGATGTTTGTCTTTGTTCTTCGGACGAGGGTCACGAGCATCGCGAGCACCTGATTCGTCCTGGTTGATGGCGACCTTGTCACCAGCAGTAGCGATGGCAATGGATTCATCCGACATTCTCACGAACACTTGGGCTACACCACAAACAACTTCTCGGAACAGCAGCTCACGAACACTCCACACCTGCTCTGATACCACTTTGTCACGGGGCGGTGGTTGAACCACGACCGTGCGGCGACTCGCGGCTGTTTGGGTGATGTTGCGCACGAGTCAAGCCTAGGTCTGAGGATCGCTCACGCACTCACAATACGCTTGATCGGTAGAGAGAGAGAGAGAGTAAACCGAGAGAGATGAGTCGTGGGGAGAATGGATGATGTTGTATTGATGTTCGGAGGCTACAAATGATTCGAAGGTGTTTTACAATGGTGATGTTCAGCACTATTTATAATAAAAAGAGGCAGCAGCTCGTGTGACTCTTGGGCTGCTCATGAGTTGTCACGTAGTATTTGTTTTCTTGCGTTTTGTCTCATTTGCTTGTCATGACTCGTTTGAAATTTGAATGGTGCAGGTCATGATGCGGCTGTTCACTCCCCAATGTTGTAATGATGCTGTCTGCAGACCCACGTGGGCGTTCTAGAAGCTCGGGTGGAGTCGAGGGGTCGCGCGACGCTTGGTCTGCCCGCTCGCTCGCTCGCCCGCTCGCTCGCTCGTCTGCTCGGGTCGTTCGCTGCATGATACACGACATCATGTTGCACGAGTCTTGCATCGTGCGATAAGTCAGGCTGTATGATGCACGGATCGTTCATGGATCGATCCTGATCGATGTTTGCATCGTGCAGAGACTGATGCGCGGATGATCCTTTCGACTCGCCCGCTCTACCATCTTGGCTGATGCTTGATCGAGCGGGATTGATGCTGAGTGATTCATGTGATTGATCACGAATTGATTCATGGCATGGTCGACTGGTCGTGTCACGGTCAATCCTTGGTTGAGGATTTTCCCGGACCGTGATACTTGTGTCACGGCCGGTTGCTTGGATCGGGGCCGTGCGGCGACTCAGGCTCGGATCGCCTAAGTCAAGCCTTGCCCAAGATCACTAGCTCAGTAGCCACTCGGATCTAGAGAGAAAGAGTAGAGAGAGAATTCGGGGGAGAGAACGTGATTCTATTGCAATGTTGGGTGTGTATAAGTGATTACAAGTGAGGGAAACACCCCTATTTATAAAAGAATGGGGACCCATTCGGGTGACCTCTTATATCCCTAGCTTTATCTTTTTTCTTTTTGTCCTATTCTCCTTATCTTGCGTTGCTTGGATTCCCATGCTTTGTCTTATATGGTTTGTCATTTGTGAGATCCTTCGTGTTTCACATTTTGTAGGACTCCACCAGCTATGCCCTCATCATTTGCTGGGACAGCCCCTAGGATGACTCTTGCGCTGACCAGAATCGTTCAGGGATTGTGCTCAGTCATGTGCCGGGCCATGCGCTGGGCCGTGTGGATCATGCGCTGGTCAATGCGCCCAACCTTCCTAGTTCGTGCTCTGTCGACTCGGGTCACTCGTTGGCCAAGATGCATGGTTCGCGCCTTGGTCCACGGCATGGTTCGTGGCATGATCCATGACCGGGTTCATGCACGTATCACGGCCTATCCTTGTACGGGGATTTTGTCGAGCCCTGATACTTGTATATTTGCGATTGATGCGATGTATATAACAACTTAAACTTTCAAAACTAACTGATCGCGAGGAAAAAGATAATCGAAAACGTAAACGAGAACTTGTACTAGTGTTTGGATGTGGCTCATACTCCCCATCGATGGGAAGGCATGGGGTTCCACTCTCGGGTCGCGAGAAGGCTTTTATAATTTGAGCTCGTATTTTACTGGTAATTTAGGTTTGGATTCATGAATAGCTATTATTATATATAATCTCTTTTTCTTGTAATTAAAAACTGTAACAGAGAGGTGATAGGTTCTAATTATAGTGAAATCCTCTGCTAGATGTAACCCTAATTAAAAGGTGAATCAGGATGAACGTTGTGTCTCGATTTCTCTTTCTCGCCTTTACTCTCTATTTCGTTGTGTTTGTGCATCCAATCCTAACAACCAGCTCGAGAAACTTATCATCTATCGCAGTCCACCGCTTGTTTGTTTGATGGTGTTTATGGTCGTGATCAAATGTAATTCCTTTAAACGCGAAGCCGATCATGGCTCTGTGAACTGTGCTTTTAGTATCATATGTGACTATGTCTGGGGTCGGTTTGTGGAGTTAAGACCTTACTCCAATCTTGTGGGTGACTTTTCCAAATTTCTTTAATGGTACTTCATCGCATGTTGCTGTTGCCGATGATGTTGAGTCATGAGGGAGAGAGAGAGAGAGAGAGAGATTAGTGGGAGTGGGTGTCATGGGGATGAGATAGAAAAGGGAGTTGGTTTAGACATGGCGAGACTTCCATGAGAGAGAAGGTTCTGGGAATGGAGAAAAGAGGAGAGAGAATGGGGGAAAAGAAAAATAGTGGAGGGATGTACTCATTCACGTACACACATCCACTCTCTCTCACACGTCCACTCACCGCCCACCTGTCACTCACCTGCATACGCCATTTCTCCCACACACATGCACAAGAGAGCAGATTTTGAGGGAGGTAAGAGTTGACTGAGTCAATATAAGAAGAGGGAAAAGAAAGAGTTTTGAGTGGAGGAAAAAACGTTGAGCAGGGGGAGGGGCAGGTCAGAATTTTTGTTTCTGTACTTTATCATAATATTATTAGGTATATATAAAAATATATATTTAATATACAAAGTGTCGAAATTTTTTATTTTATGAAAAATCACGTGTCGACGTGTCGTGTCGTGTCGATGCTGCATGGATTGTACTGCAGGAGATTCTTTTCTTCTTTTATTTTGCTTAATTGTTAGAACGAGTCTAAAAATTATGCTATCGAATTTCAGAATATTGTTATATTATCAAGAGAAATTTGGATATTTCGTGATTCTGTTTTTCCATTCATTGCTTTTGCTCGTGCCTAACGCATCCCAACGCATTTGAAATAGAACAGAATAAAAAGATGGATTGCAATGCCCCTTTAAGAGAGATATTGATTCAATTTTCTAACCATTTGATAATTACTAGAAATAATTTGAGAATTCCAAATAAAGTCTATTTCATCTGATAATATAAAATGCAGAAAAACAAAAAAAATTGGTAATTTTTGTGGGTTCAATATGTTGACAGATCAGCATTACACTCGGTTCACGCGTTTTCAATATGGGAGGGATCAACATTTTCAATTTGACTTTTCAGACAGCCCGCTTCACTGTCGATCGAATCGAACGGTTTCCTTTCCAGTTCTCTGATCACCACCATCTTCTAGCCTGGTGAATCTAGCAATGAACCACAAGCAATACCATCTTTTGCGGGTTGCTTTTGGTTCGGATGGATTATCACCTCGCGTCGAAGGAGGAAGCGACCGAAGAGGGACCAATAGAGCCCCCACGGACGAAGAGGGTCTTGATCGCCGGGTTCGCCGGGTTCGCCGGGTTCACCATCTTGCTGCTCTATCTCTCCCCCCGTAGGGCGCTCGGTGACTGCGCGTGTATCGAAGTCTATCCGATATATTATTTTCATTGGCCAGCTGGCGAATCTGGTGAGCACCCTTCTCGTGTCGACGCCGAGCTCGTTAAAGCCGAAGCTACGGTGTATCGTCGCCTAATTCATTCACATGTTAAGACTCCTTCCTCACGTTCTTCAAATTTAGCTAAAAGATCTAAACTGATTCCTAATTCCGAGGTTTTACGAGGAAACAAGTGGGAAATGAAGCAAATAGGGTAAAGGTTGAAGGGGATCCGGACAAGGGAGTCTGGTTATGGTTTGGGGAGACTGCAGTGCCATCGTCGTCTTGCTCATTTTTCACGATAGATGATGAAGGCTCTTCAAGTACGACAACTACTCCGACAAATATTTCACCAGGTGGGACATACAGACGAATCACCACAAATTTTTGTAAGGGTCGGCTTCTGGGCCGTGGGCATTTGGATCAGTCTACGAAGGAATGACTGAGTAAGTGCAAAATGCTCTTCTAGCCTCATGCTACCCATTTGGTTTTGTTAGCATAACTCCTGAACCATTTGATAGGTCTCTAAGGTTACGTTCCGAATTTCCTGTATAATTCACGTTAGCTGAACGTAAATAAGGAGTTGCTTGGTTATCGAGCGAAGTACACGATTCAGCTGTCTCACCACCTTATCAATTTTTGCCAATAACCCAGTCTAAGATCATCCACGCAGAAGATTCGGTTTGCAAAAGACATTGTTGAACCATTTGTTCCTGTCGCGGAATACTATTGACTTTCTTTCTGTTTTTCATTTTTTTGGTGATGGTGAGTTGCTATTAGCAAGCCAAAGGAGCATATGGGTCTTAGTGTTGCTAGCTCTGATTGGGGGAGAGAAATTTTTTCTGTTACATTAACCTGCTGGAGTGATAGGTGAAGGTTAGTCCATTAAGGTTCACGAACTGGCAAATTACTGAAAAAAGATGCATTTTACTGATATCACAAAGGTGTGTCTCTTCTTCTTATGTAGGACTCTACATTAAGAAAGCCTTTACTTGTCAATCTTTTTGCTGGTGTCATCGGAAGTCGCATACTTTACTTGGCATTATCATGGCTGCATTTCCTATAGCTGCAGCATTATCTTATGCCCCTTCACTGAGAGTTTTTATTATACCGGAAAAACTTGGTTTTCTCGGTACGCTATGCAATCATCAAATTATAATCCATACATTAGGATCCTCTCATCAGTGTCCTGCTTCCTCTCTCTTCCGCTACAGTGATGGATTCTTTATTGCTATAAAGGAAGTCTCGTTACTGGATCAAGGAGATATGGGAAGGCAAATTATCTTGTGCTTGGAACAGGTAATTGTTATTTCTCCGTTATGTCATCTACAACGTCAACGTAACTGCGAGAGGATGGAAATGTCACAACTGTATTTTGTACCAGTATTTGCTGGATTTCATCCGGTGCTTGATTTTCAGGAGATTGCTCTTCTAAGTCAGTTTGAACATGAGAACATAGTCTGTTTTTTCGGCACAGCAAAGGTACAACTTTCTTTCTCATTATGTCATTGACGCGCCTTTTAGCAAGTGACTCTTCGCATCCTTTCAAATCAACACATGCATGAACAGGACGATTCCAATTTCTATATTTTTCTCGAGCTCATGACGAAAGGTTCCCTTGCAAATCTCTATCAAACATATCATCTCAGAGATTCTCAAGTTTCTTCATACACAAGACAGATCTTAAGTGGTCTAAAGTATCTTCACGATCGCAATGTGGTCCACAGGTGAGACATGCCGTTTGCATTTTTCCTTTATAAGCTCCTTCAATGTTGCTGTGCCGTAATTCCTGTAGTGTTATTAGTGCCAGATCCTTGATTTTGGGTGCTCTTAGTGGCCCCTGTTGGTACGTTATATCTGCATTACCAATGTCCTACTGCCGCCTTTTTTTTTGTAGCAGTATCTGTACTACCTCTACGTTCTTTGTGCAGACATTGGGTTTCCTGCTCCAACAGAAACTTTTTTTATTTTCTTATATGTCTTACTCAAAGAAAATTCTTTTCATAGTGTTTCTGTGGTGTATATTCCACAGTGTAATTAATGTTGCTTTATCTTTAGGTGAGAGGTCTAAGAAAAACTTGATTCGATCTACATAGGTTTCTCTAGATTGTCTTCTATCACATTTTGTTATTGCACAATAACTGCCTTTTGGTTGGAAAAATATCTAGGGGTGCTGGTGCAGTTAAACATATTTCTGCTTAGTTATTCCCTGTTGTGTCATGCACTGATGTTAATTCTCTTTCCAGTTTTGGATTGATCTCCGCTTTTTGCTAATTTGATTGAGGATTTGGTTAAGGACTCTTTTTGTTGACTTAAAGCCCCATAATCTGGGTCACTTGACTCTGAAGTAATGCACAAATCATTGTGAAGTTGTTTGATCTTACAGTGCCAAATACTTGGAAAATTTGGAGTTTTGTATGGCAGTACTATGAGTTTCCCTTAAACTTTGTCTTCTTTATTTTGCTTTCGTATATTTATTTGCACTAGTATTATTTCGTGTCTTTAACTCTCTTCTCTCTTGCTTTTATAGTTGTTCAATCATTGATGAGTCTGATTCACTTTTAGTGGTCATCAGTTGCCATTCCTCGTTTTACATAATTATATTACCTGTTTTGGTGCCTCATCTTATTCATTCTTGTGCTTAAGGGACATCAAATGTGCAAACATTTTGGTCCATGTAAATGGAATTGTGAAACTTGCAGATTTTGGATTAGCAAAGGTAATTATCGCTTTATTTGTATGTGATGACACTCGGTACCATAGATGTCGAGTCAGCTAACACCACCTGGTAATCCTTTTTCTTCTCCTGCCTCAGGCAACCACATTAAATAATGTCAGATCTTGCAAGGGCACTGCATTCTGGATGGCACCGGAGGTTGTCTTTCATCCTTTTCTTTTTTGGTCGTTTTCTTTAACTGCAATTTTGAGTTTTTGAGTTCGTGTCAGATTAGGTAATTTTATACAAATGATGGTTGGAGGGCCCATATGTAGGGGTTGATGTGATCATCACATCCCATTGGATCCAAAGATAAGTAGGACAAATCCAGGTGTAGAGCTGTATGAAAGATTAGATGGTGAACAAGGGCTGGACATGTCTGGGCAGGATATTTCCTATTTGGGCATACATTGAAATTCCTTTCTGGCAACAGCTGCCAACTTGGAAGCACTCCGTATGATATCATATCCGTATAATCGACCTTCTGATACTTTTCTTGAAAGCATTAAGGTCTAGGTTGTCAGGTTTTATTGGTTTTTCAAATTGTTCAGGCTTTTATTTTTGCTGTAAACATACTACCAATTGTGTTACCTGATATTGCTCTACTGTTTTCAGAAAACAAAATGATGTGGAGTGATACTTGTCCATTGATTTTGGTTTTGCCACAGAAATTGAGTTGCCCATAAAGTACGATCAAAATTTGAAAGTTTTTTTATACTCGGGAGTCTTTAATATGGGCTGAATGTAAGTTATGCTGGGAGTTAATCATGGAACTTTTTCTAGTTGTTATCCATATAGATGATTTTCTCCTGGATGCAAACTGCAAAAGTTTTGTCTACAATAACAAATTTCATCTCAAAGGATTTGTTAATGTCAAGAATAGGCTTGTTTATTCTTTTTTGAGTAATCTAGAGGTCCCCCTCCCCCAAAAGAAAAAAGCAAAAAACGAGATCATACTGATCTCACTAGGTCATTTAACTTCTGGTCCTCAGAAATCATAGATCACTATGACCATGTTTGTAATGTGATGAAAGGGGAAGAGATGCTTCTCCTTCATTTTCTTCTTCATCTTTCTTTTCCTTCATTTTTTTTTTAACATGGAGCTATCCATGTTATTCTCTTATTTCTGAACATATAGTTTTTCTTCATTTTGGTGGGGGTTATTATCCATTAGGAGAATAGTCATATGCCTTTTTTTTTTTTTCTACAGCCCTTAGTTAGAATAATTTGAAGGTTTTGGTTGGGTTTCAATGTGGAGGAGTCCCTGATAGCATAATCTCGGACATCATCTTGCATATCTAGTTTTGACTTTTCTTCTCGTTACTATCTCAGGGGAATTATCCAGATAGTCCTCCTTTAGGTAGTTGGGTGTTGTGTAGATTCTAGACTTTCCCTTTTCAGTTTGCTGCTTGCCGCTATCATCTTGGCATAGGTGAGACTACTTTATATCCCGAGCTTAATGGGTTGTCAGAGGGTGAAGGAGGAAACATATCCATGTATATGTTTGGTTGGCAGTCATCGCCAATGTGGAGATTGAAGAAGCTACGTGCATTCTATATTCTGTTCCCTTGTACCCATTGGGGGTGTTTGCAGTGAATCCTATCACATCCCGATATGATGAAACAGGATGAATTGAGACGGTATTTGAGACAAAGTGGGTTGTGAAGAATGTAGAGGAGGTAGGATTGGCAGTTGCTCAGATCTAGAATGGATTGGAACCTTCGGATATTAGAAAATGTGATTATATTTCTTATTTCACAGAATAGTGTGGTTTAATGTAAGTGCTCAAAGGGAGTGATCATTGGGTAATTTGAACTCTTCCTTCTTGAAAATAAGTGAAAAGGGCACAAAAAAAAAAGTCATAATCTGGTCTACAACTTCATTTTTACAGGCAAACAATGGAGCCCTCATATCTGTTTTACTTGGCAACAATTTTTTTTATTATGCTGTTAGCACACCCTGCAATCACTTCTCTGTAAGAACAAAAAAAGTATCTAGTGTGCGGCCTTTTAATTTCCCACACTATGTGACGGATGACTGTGCAAACTCTCCTAAGCCTCACTGCCATGGCTATTGAAAGTGTTCTTCTTGGTGGACTGGCCTCAAATGAGGCCTTTTATAAGCATTTAGGCTACAAGATACCGGGCATGGAGAGGAATGTGGTAGGATGGTATCCTCATGAGTGTTCTATTTGCTTTCGTCATGATCGATGAATGCAAACAAATAGTGATTAGTTTATTTCCAGGAATTCATAGGGTCACAGTGGCATATTCTAGGAAAGCTATGTCCTGGTGTTCGAACTGTTAAAAAGACCTCAATGTTCTCTCAATTTTAGTAGATCCTGTGTCTTATTGGGTAACCTGGATGGGGAGTTGTCCGTCTTGCAAAACTTGATTAGGAGGTGGATCTTTTGCCGTGTTTATTTACAAATGATAACGGATGATGTTCATCCCTTTGTCTGGTGTTTGTGGCAGATTTTCATTCCGCGTCTTCTTGTTGTCACTATAATGACTGTTCTTCTTCTTCTTCTTCTTCTACTATTATTATTACTGCTGCTGCTACTTTTCTTTCTTTAGTAGTGCTATATCTTCCACTCACAGATTTTTTAAACTTCAAATTAGTCAAATGCTTCATATGCCATCATTGTTTACTTATCTGATACACATTACATTGAAAGGATCGTGTTTAAACTGTGGTTAATTCAGGTTGTAAATGTCAAAGACCGTGGCTATGGGCTTCCAGCTGATATATGGAGCCTTGGGTGCACTGTCTTGGAGATGCTGACCCGTCGTGTCCCATATTTTCCTTCGGAATGGGTATGTTCCTCAAACACTTCTAGTAAAATCTCTCTTCCAACCTGTCTTGTCACCCCCAAAAAAAAAAACAGAAAAATCTTTCCAACCATCTGTCTTGGTGAGGCGGCTTTCCTACTTGGACAAATGAGGGCTTTCCTTTTAATAACAGCTTTTCGATAATGTGGAATAATACGATGCCTTGTCTGTATTGCTTTTGCTTTATAGTGTACTCTCTTTACTTCTTTTGGTAGAAAACAGAATCATTCAAAAGATTATGTCTGACCGTTTAACAGTTGACCCAAGCAGATGCAAGCATTGTTTCGGATCGGAAGGGGTGAGCCACCACCACTACCAGATTCTTTATCCAGAGATGCTGAGGATTTTATCTTGCAATGTATACAAGTTAACCCTGACGATCGTCCCACTGCCGCTCAGCTCTTAGGTCATCCTTTTGTGAACAGGCCAGTTGTCGGGCTCGGCATCTCCTTATCACCATCTCGGTAGACGACTAAACTGCATAAACCATACCGGGTTCATCTCCCTTGTTCGTAGCTGTCAACTTTTTGCAGCATTGCTGCGGATCTGGCTGTAGATTTGTGACTTATGGTAAGCATGCATTTGGTCCACATAATCAAGTTCAGAAAATCATGGCTTGGGAAGATGTTTCAGTTTGATGCCTAGGGTACATAATTTTTTTTCTCTCAGTTTCTTTTTTCACTGGTGAAACTGAAGAATGCAAGGAGCACACGTCCTTCTCGGTGAGAAAATGAAAAGGGGAGACAAAATGTGTGTGTGTGTGTGTATATCTTTCATGATATAAGTGTATTTAAATTGGGGGGAAAAGTACCAAAAAAGTCATACATATTGCATTTGTATCAATTCAGTCTTAAAACTTTTTTATTGTGCCAATTTAGTCCTAAACCTTTTGACGGTTTTTTAGTTGAGTCCATCTGGTCAATTTAGGTCAGAAATTGCTGAGTGGACACTGGCTGTCCTAAGTGGCGCAACGGTGCTAATGTGGACATTTTTTTAAAATAATTTTTTAATAATATTTTTGGTTTTTTCTTTACCTTTTTTTGCACGGAAGGCCACTATCTGGGTGTCGCCGTCTCACTCTCGCCTAGCCTAAATTTGGCGAAGGCGTCACGGCTCTCGCCAAATCTAGGCGAGGGACCATGCTCACTCGCTTTGGTCGGCGAAGGCGTCGTGGCCCTCGCCCAAGCCCTCAATGGCCACAGCGAGGGCTTGTGAGCCTTCATTTAGTGCCCGGTGGCCGTCATTCCAAACGAAAAAAAAGAGCAAAAATAATAATAATAATAATAAATAAATAAATTATTAAAAATTCAAAAAGAAATATTAAAATTATAAATAAAAAAATGTTCACGCCAGCGATTTTCGGCTTAAATTGGTCGAATGAATTCAATTGGTAAAGTGCGAATATGTTTAGGATTAAATTGACATAATTGAAAAGTTAATGTTTGAATTAACATAAATGCGATAGGTTTAGAACTTTTTTGGTACTTTTCCCTAAATTGAGTGAAGTCAGGTCCGTGACTCTCAAGTTGATGTTGGCATGGAAAAGAGGTCTCAGTTTGGTTGATGTATTTACTAGTTCAATAACCAGAGCTTCTATACGGCAGCAACAGATACTCATAATAGAGAATTTGATACTATAAGTGTCATAACTTTCATACGACGCTTACTTTAGTGTCAAAACTATTCGTCGAATCACCTAAGTGTCACTTTTGACTAACTTCGATTTGAAACGTTGGAAGTCTAACATAGCAATATTCAAACATTTCTTCCGATCGACATAGCTCGCCAGTGTGTCCAGTCAGCATTAATAACCCTAAACGACTCCATTTAACACATGATTGCCTCAAATTCAACCTCTTCTTCAGACCCTAACCTTACAATAGATGGTTTGGGGGGAAAAAAAATCAGCCTGTCTCTCAAATCCTAACCTCAGAACCAGGGATTTGAGGTAACAGAAACGTGCAATAGAAGTCTACTATTTCATTTGTGTGATTTTGTATCACCATAATTGCAATTTTTACGTTGAGATTTCGAGGATGGATAGTAACAAAGAGTCGTGATGAAGGTTCACATGCTGGAAAAATGAAATATAACAAATATATGTTCAGATTGAGAGAACAAGGGGAAACTAATTGGTAGTAGTGATGGAGAAAATTACCAAATAAGTTTTAAACATATTGCACTTGTGTCAATTTAATTCTAAACCTGTTGAGGATTTGCTAATTTAGTTTAGTCCCAAACCTTTTAATTGTGACAACTTAACCCTAAACCTTTTGATGATTTTTCAATTTAATCCTAAATCTTTTAATAGTGTCAATTTAATCCTAAACTTTTTGATTATTTGCCAATTTAGTCATAAACCTTTTGACGATTTGGCAATTTAGTCCTTCCGATCAATTTTAGCGGGAAATCGTTGACACTACGGTCTAGTCAGTGCTAGCTGTCCTATGTGGCATGCCTGCGCTGGCATAGACAATTTTTCAAATTTAATATTTTTAGTTTGTTATTATTATTTTTCTATTATTATTTTCCTTCTTCTTTTTTACTTTTTTTTTCCAACCCTGGGCCGGCGATGCCCGCGAAGCCCTTGCTCATGGCAGGGGACCTCGTTGGCCTAAGGTTGGAAAAAAAGAAAATAAAAAAAAGTTTAAAAAATTGCAGAAATGTGTCAAAAGGGCTAAATTGACAAATCATGAAAATATTTAGGACTAAATTAGTATAATTGAAATGTTTATGACTAAATTATTTAATTTTCAAAAAATTTAGAACTGAATTGGCACAAATACAATAAATTTATATCTTTTTTAGTAATTTTCTCGGTAGTGATGACGACACCTGAAGGACTTGATGAGAAAGTAGATGGAGTTGGGGGAGAGGAGGAGGAGGACGTTGCCCTTACGAATGCCCATGGTGGAGAAGAGGCATCGATGAAGCGCCAAACCTCAAGGAAGGGGACGTGGGGGCCGAAGGAGGCATCGATGAAGGCGGTGGAGCGGCGTTGGGAAGAAAAGGAGATAAATGTGGTTATGTCGAGGTATGGTTTAGGGGGGAGAGGAACGGGTTGCGCTTGCTATAGAACGGGTGGGTTGATTTCGGTTTTCGGACAAAAATAGATGTCTCACCCGTGATATTACTTACTCCTCCAATAAAATAAAGAGCGGCGCTATTGCCATCTCTATTTTGGCTAAGCCACACCTATTTTCAATCAAGAGACCATAATAGCCTTCTCTCTCTTTAATTTATTATTATTTTTATCAACTTAACCAACATAACTGCAAATATATATATATTGCCTTTATTTCAATTTTCTCTCATAAATTATCAATTTCAAAATATAATGTCAAATTACACCCAATAAAATACCATCTTATCATGCTGCATGTTATCACTTTTCCTAGAAAAGGTCGTTATTTTTAATTTATGGTCTCATTTTTTAGTTACAAAAGTAGGATAAAAGGTTAGAAATTTCTAGTTATAACGGCTTATGAACACACAATTAACTGTCTATTTTTTATGAAATAGTTGGAGAGAAACTTTATTTCAAAGTTAAAAATTAAAATTCAATCTAATTTATCTTGGGTGATTTTTCGGGATAAATTTTTAGGTTTCTAAAGTTAAATATCGTTGATTTGTGCTTTCTTTTGAGCTTTTACATTTTAATATGAATTGCAATATGGGTTTGAAAATTTATTTACTTATTTTGCGCTTTCAAACTCGCATCAACATTTTTTAGGGAAAATTTTTAAGCATATTTTAAATTTTTGATCCACTTGCTATGAGATTAAATTTACAATCGATATTAATTACTTTCTTCATAGCATGAGTTGAACGGCAAGGAGTTTAATATTCTTTCCTTTATGTGTTTACCCTTTGATAATATTTAGATATGACCTCAATATAAATATGTTTGACATTTGATAATGCTTTTAACAAATTAACCTTTTTCATATTTTGATCAATTTTTCTTTTTGATTTTTTTTTATCAAGATTGGCTAAATAATTAATTGAATTTTAATTTTCGAATTTCTAATAAAGTTTCACTCACACTATTCGGAAAAAATGCAATTAATTGCGTGTTCGTAAGTTGTCATAAATAAAAATTTCTTGCGAACGAAAATATGAGACCATTAATTGAAATTGACGACATTCTCCAGGCAAAATGATAATACGATATGGTAAATTGATTTATTGATGGGTGTAATGAAACATTTGTATTGTGAAATTGATGAGAGAGATAATAGAAATAAAGGCAGTTTTTTTTATTAGCCTGATAAAAAAAAAAGAAACAATAAATTGAAGAGAGAGAGAGAGAGGAGGGTATTTCGATAAGTTAACAAGAAAAAGGCGTGTCTTAGTCAAAACAGGAATGGAAATAGGGCCGCCCTAAAATAAAAGGACAATCTTTATTTTTGGGGAGGGGAATAGAACACCAAACCAAAACTAAAGAACCGGTCCCCAGCCATTTTGTTGAACCGGTCTAAATCGGGGAAGGGGGTGGACCTGACTCTTTGCAAACGTGTGATTCAAAGGAACGACGGCGCCATGCTGTGACAGCGGCGCACTCTTCACAATCATGAATCGATCCTCCTGTGTTCTGAAACTTCCGTCTTCCGGAGAACGCGGAAAAGGAACTAACTTCTAGAACTAACTACGGAGCTTTCTTCTTAGTTAATCCGAAATGCAAAATTACGAAAAAGGGTCAGAAAAATAACTTTTGTCTTTCCTTCTATCATTGTCATTATTGCTATTACTATTGCGTCATAATACGTTTTTTTTTTTAATTTCTTTTTGGCACATAAAATCGACCTGGACCCATTCAACGCGGTGGGGGTGTGGATAATTCCACGTTCCGGACCGAGTGTTTTTCCATGTATCTTCCTCCTACATTTCTCTGTACAAATGATTCAAGAAGAACATATAAATACACAGACACGCACACAAACCAGAGACCTCTGTACATTGCTAAAGCCAGATTGCTTAAAAGTTCCTTTTGGAGATAGATTGAACTCCTAGTCTCTGTCTCTCTAGATGGCTCATCTCAGGAAGATCAAATCGTCCCTTTCTAGTGCAGGTGAGGTTTTAGTTCTTCTCCTCATAACTGCTCTTATTTCATGCTTCTCTTTATACTTAAGTAAATTCAGCGCGGATTGATCTCGAACGTTATGCCAAACTGATCACTAAGATGATGTAGCTCTCTGTTTCTCAGGAAGATACTCGAACAAGGAACGTGCCAATAGCCTGTGCAGCGATTCGAGCATCAATAAGGAATACAGGAGAGCATTCAGGACCGACTCCTATGTGAAAATCTGTGACATAGTGCAGGACCAGCTCGGAAAACCCAGCTCCTACTTGCATCTATCCCAGAACCTACTCTCGCCTCGGCAAGAGACCCTGACAGAGTGGATCAAGACATTAGACTTGCATCCTCTCGTCGTCGGCTACTTCGAACACAGCCTGGAGGCGTGCCGAGTGTGTGAACTACTCATCCTAAGCGTCCATCAGACCCGAGCTAATAACCGATGGATCAAAAGGGCGATCAAGCTAACCAAGAAGGTAAATGATGCAACGAGTGGTACTGATCATCTATGCTGGATGATATGCAAAGAGCTATCTGCATTTTCGCAACACAGGAATCCGTTTTACCTAGTCAGCAAGGAAAAGTTCCATGATGTTCGTCATGCAGTTGCCATAATGCTTCAGAAAAGGAAAGCCAAGCACAAGAAGACGATGAGGAGGGCGAAACTGAAACGAATTGCAATTTCAATGGGGTTGATGGGTTGCACAGTGGGACTACATAAGAAGAGGACCAAGCCGGACATGGGAAATCCTAAGATGACCAGGCAAGACGTACTCGGCGCGCAGCTTGATGAGGCTGCGAAGGGCCTCTTTATTTTAATGGCTCACATAGGTGATATGAGTGTAGCGGCGGAAAACTTGTATGACGAGGTTGAGCACATGAAAATACATGCCGACATGTGTGTGCGGAGCAGGAAGAGCGAGATTTTAAAGAAGGTGGTAAATGGATTCGATCATCGTAATACCTACTTCCTGGAGCAGTTAGAGGAGCTGGAAAACCATGCCTGCCTTTGCCTACACGACATTAACGCGTCCAGGAGGTCCATCATGCAAGAAATAATGGTGCCTCAACAAGGTAGATGACAGTGAAATGGGCTGATAAATGAATCATTTCATAAGAAATGACATCATACCGTGATGCTTTCGGCACAATAAGCTTTTGCGCAAACTGGATCTTCCATGATTCAGGCAAAATAGCTGCTATGAAGGCTTTGGCAAGGTGCCTGGCTCTGCTTCTTCTTTGAATAAACAAGCATCGTGCCATCGCAGGAAGTACTGTAGACGTGTCTCCCAGACATGGAACAATTGTAAATGTAGATCTGTTTTAGTCGATATTCTTTCATTGTTTGTTGTAAATTCCACATTATTGATCACTAATACAAGCAAATTCAGCTTCCATATACTATGGAGCCATATTTGGCCTGGCCGGTCTTTGGTTAATCTGGTCAGTTCATTTATGGTCAGCGTCAAGGAATATAATAGAACCATCATGCATCACATTCTAGTTCTCGAGAATTACAATCTAGGCCGAGCAACTTCTTAAAATGGAACTCACTAAAATACACATTAGTTCATGTCACTCTGCTTAACTTTCTCCTAACACGGTTGCTCATAAGGCCATCAAGATCTCCATTTAGGCGAAGACTTTGACACCAAAACTATAATGGACTCAAATGTCTGCACAAACAAGTAAAACAGATTGGCCATCCAAGAGTACCAAAATTGGTTGTTTCCCATTTTCATTAAAATCAAGAATAACATCGGCTTCCCTAGGAATGCGGGAATAGAAGAGTCAAATTAGAACTACTCTGCAGACTTTCCAGTCTGAAGAATGAGTTTCTTTTACTACTTCGGCCTTGAAGGAAATTTACAAAGAAAACTTAATGCCTGCCATCACTTCAACATGACAAGAGAAACAACCGATGTCAATCTCACCACCAAATCCAATGTCTAACCTGGGAGGAACCCCGGTTGTCAAGAATCACATGCGTCAGCAGGTGGAGACTCATTTCCATCTCCAATCACCAATTCCCGTCCTCGAAGTTTCAGTTCGCCCATTTTGCCAAGTAACACGTCAATGAATCTTGTCCCATTCTTGATAACTTAGCACTGTTCTTTTAATCTCTTGTATTCTTCAAGCCCCAGCAATGTAACCTTTACCTTGAGCCAGTCTGCTGGTTTTGGCATGATGATTGCAATGTATCCTTCTCTGTCTGCCTGTTCTTTGTCAAGAAGCATCATGTGAATGGAAGTGAAGATCAAACAAGAGACACAGTGAGAAGAAACAAAAAACAAGATTCATCTGAAAGATTGCCTTTATAAACCATTTCAGGTAAAAAGAAACGGAAGATAAGTTTATCCTTACCGATGAATTGAGCAAGTCAGGCTGCTTGATTAGCCTCTCGTTCACCTCCAGTAGCGACCCTTTAACACAACACCTGTCAAAACCAGGATGTCAGCTGGGAGTCGGAGCATTGAGTGTAATTAAAACAGAGAGCTTTTGAAGAAGACCGCAAGAAAAGATGTTACCTTACTACATAAGAATCACTCTTGGTGCAAACCTTACACAGCATCGTGTTGGATTCAAAGTGCTGGGCGTTCTGGAGGAAAAGAAGGTGAAAGACAAAAGCTCAAATGCCACAATAAACAGGACACTGAATCAGCAGTCACGTGCAACACAAAGTATCATTTTATTATGTAAAATGTACAGCTTTATTACTGCCGAAATAATACAAGGGAAGTTAGAAAATTATGCCGGACATCTATTCACCTCATATATAACCCGATGAACCACAAGAAAGAGAAGTGCATAAGTGGAATTGCATCAAACCATTCAAAATCATCTGCATTGTTGTGTTTTGAAGAACCAAATGAAGATCAGCCTTTTCAAGAAAAATCTAGATAATTACAGAAATTTTCATGCTTCTTATTTACCCTGTCTTTATCTAATATTAAGGAATCCAAATCACAACACGCATAGTAGGCCTGCAAAGTGGAAACAAAGAAACTCCAATTGGACCAGCAGCCAAATAGGAAAACTATGAAAGCCTTTTAGCTATTAAGCAGACCATAGAGAGAGAGAGAGAGAGAGAGAGAGAGAGATGCTATGTCTCTCATAGGTATCCACTGCAAATTAGAATCTATTTCAGCAGAGCAACTCAAAAGATATAGGATTGAAACTGTCATCATGCTCTCTCAAGGAAACAAAAGTACCAAAATTCACCAATTTACAAAATGATTGCCAATTTGATTTTGACTTTTGGCAGATACATCAGTCAACTTCTTCAACAAAATAGTGCCGTGGAATTACACGAGACCGAACCATGCGCCAAAAGATAACATAACAATTAACCCCTTGATAGTCCCCAATCAAGCAGTTCGGAGACTGGACTATAACGCACTGCACTATCAACAACACAAGCAAGTGAAATGCACGAGAACTAAACAAAAGCACCTTCTTTCGCTTCCCAGTGACCTTAATGGCACTGCGATCGGACTTGCCCACGTTGAAGTCGACCCCCGTCACACCTCCTTCATCTCTAAACGCCACATGAGTTGGAGCCAAGCCTACCACGCACAGACTTTCATCCAGCAAAACAAGAATTACACAGAAGTTAATAAACCAGTTTCTTGAATTAACCTTTCAGCATTCAACATGCAACCAAATACTCATGACACAAACAAGTTTCAGGATTTTACCCATTGGGATGTCGGTAAACGTACTGATCATGCCCTGGCTTCATAAAATCTGACACAAAACAACAACTGTCAAAACCCAAAATGTGATCGATATTCAAAATATTTCAATCTCGAAGTAATCTCAATTTGGAAGTGGGATTTGAACCTGGAGCGAAGTAAGCGGCGAAATTGGACTCGACAGCGGAGGGAGGAGCGAGAGGGAGATTGCGCACGTCAGGCATTAGAAGCTCACGCAACTCCTTGTCTTCGTCGTCACCGTCCACTTTGCGAACTTCTTTGAGCTCTGTTGAGCTGCTACTGTTCTGCGCGGCAGCAGAGTCCGTGCTTATTGACAATTGTTGCGCGCTCTGGTCGGTCATCGGAACCTGAAGCATCGACACGCTTCTCGCTCTCGGTCGCAGAAGAATCAGAGTGCGAGTGTTCCGATTTTGGTTCGGTTTTTGCACGAGCTCTTCGAGCTCAACCAGAGTTGGGTCGCTGCACGTGTGACGGCGGTTCTTCGACGGCGAATGGGTCGGATTCGGACCACGAGGATCCGAAATCCGGGCCCATGGGTTGTGGCCTCATACTCGCAACATGGAAAATTATCCAAAAATCCTAAACTATTACACTTTTGCAAACTCAGCCCGAAACCTTTTAATTTTGTCAATTGAATTCTAAACCGTTTCACGTTTGCAATTGAGTCCATTCGATCAATTTTGAACGGAAATCGCTGATGTGGACGTTGCCTATCCTACGTGGCATGGCTTTACCTGCGATCGCGATGATCTGGGCGAAGCCGGCCGAGGGCCTAGTGACCCTTGCTGGCCACAACTAAAAAAAAGAAGAAAATAATAAAAATAATAAAAATTTAAAAAATATTGAAAAAAATTAAAAAATTGTCTAAGTCAGCGCCGATCGTGCCACGTAGGACATCCTGTATCCACGCCAGCGATTTTTGGTCAAAATTGATCGGACGGACTCAATTGGTGAACGTGAAAAGATTTAAGATTCAATTGGCAAAATTAAAATGTTTAGGAATGAATTGGCAAAAATGTAATATGTTTAGAATTTTTTGGATAATTTTCTTTAGCTCTTTAAGGGAAATTAAGTTCTATTCCATATAAATATGACACGAGGGAAGATATTAATTTTCGCGTGTCTGGATTTTAAGGTGGGTGGGTTAGGATTATACTTTTTGAACATGTAAATACACAATTTTCTTGTATTAGATCCTAGTATATCATCAAGATAAGATCGCTAATTGAAAATTTCTAACTTTAGATTCCTAAAAATCACTCTTCACTCCCATAAAAGCCAGCCAAAGAAAGAAAAAAAAAAACAAAGAGAGTAATGAAATCACAATTTTGCCACACAAACTAATCCGTCATCTAAGAATCAATTTAACGAACTACTCTGCAGTTGAGCCTAATCTCTTGCCCACCGCTCAAGCTGCTCATCTTGATCATGGACTTCACGAAGGCCTTCTCAAACTCCTCCCCGTCCTCGGCGAACTTGGAGACCAATGCCTTGGCCTTCGGGACTGTGAGCAGCGCCTGATCCGAAGTGAAGACGCTCTTCCCTCGGAGGAGCATCTTGTAGTACACGTTGTCGAACTTCGCCGCCGTGGGATCCAGCGTGGACCCCGCGCCCTTCGCCTTGTTGTGCACCGGGCAAACCTTCCGCAGCTGCGCAGCGAAGGGCGGGTTCATCGACGGGTCGACGTCGCTCGTGGCGTCGAAGTTGTGGATTCGGTTTTGGAACGAGGAGCAATGGGCGAAACCGAGGGTGTGGCCACCTGTACGTAGACGCATACAAGGCGATCAATACGGAGCGATCATGCGCTGCACATACTAGAAAATTTGCGACTGACTGTACCGGAGAGAGCCACCAAGTCCTCCATGGAAAGGCCTCTTTGAGAGAAGCTTTGTTGTAGCTGAGAGATGTTGAAGGTTGGAGCTGGTAATTGCCTTGTATCGATTGCTTTCGATATCCTCCCATCTTTTCTTCCTTTTGGCACATCCCAATATGGTCCTCCAGACTATAGAGATCAGGAAAAATCATGCTGAATGATTAGAAATAACAGCGAGATAGTATCACCAATCGAATCAAGCGCGACTTGATTTTTCGACGTACGTTGCGTGGCATGTCGATAGATACATGCCGAGTATAAAATCCTAGTGTACTTTCCAAAGAATGAGAAACATATGTGAAAAGAGAGAGCACCAGCGCGACGGCATCCCGAGCGGCCAGAGCCAAGATGTCGGCGCAAGACACGACCCCAGGACACTGAGCTTCCACCGCTTCCTTCGCATGGTCGATCACGTAAAACGCGTGCAACGAGATGTTCGGTGGCCCGTCCTTCTCGGCCGTGTTCTTTGCCGTCGAGTTCACGAGCACGGAACCATCACATCCCTGGAAACAATATCAAGTGTTGAGTATCATGTTAGGAATGCCTTAAAAACACAAGCTTGACCTATTGCTTTCGGATGACGCTTTTACTAACAAAAGGATGAAACTACACGCAGCTAGCCCTACCTCACGAGAAGTTTTACAGAAAAACTGGAGGATTAACAAGTAATTACTCTGATGAAGCAGTCATGGAAGTGCATGCGAAGCAAAGCGGCAGGAACGGTGTTGTCGTTCTTCATCGCTTTCTTCACAGCCCACCTCACCGAATGCTCGAGCTTCGGGCATGTCCGGTCATAGTAATCCAAGCTCAGGCCACTCGTGCCGCCTGCGACGAACAGCAGCAAAACAGCAGAACCCAGTGCAGCAACAATGGCTTGCATTGCTCCAAGTGTTTCCAACTTGTTCTTTCTTTTGCTCGGCGGCGGCGAGCTCATGCGAGATTCGATCAAAATGCTTAATGTTCGTGTGCAAACTCAGACAAAGTGAAGATGGGTTATTTATAGTGAAGAGAGAGAGAGAGAGAGAGAGAGAGAGAGCTGAGAGAGCTACAGGAGTTGTTACCATCAAGAGGGATGGATAATGGCGAGGTTAGTGGATTTGGTGATCAAGAAGCCTCTCACCTTTTTGAGTGGAGTTGAGGTCTCGACGCAAACGTCGCAAAAACGACAACCTGTGATGCCGTACTGAGTCGTGTGACATATGAACTCCTTGAGCAAGGACGTCAACTGCTCATTTTGCTTTCCAACGTAACCAGAACACACTCATCAACTGACCTCCTTCCAACCCTAATTCCCATCCTGTGTGGGATGATAAGCCGACTACTCGGCAAATCTGATTTCTAGTGTTCACTGAATCTCTTAAGTTGTTAACAGGATGGGATTTTCTCGATTTAAGAGAAGCGAAGTGCCTAAAACTAATCGTGCGATATCACGTCGTGTTACTCTGAAGAAATAAATAGATATCTGAATTGCATCGTACACGTCATCTATGATTTAGAAAGAGTAAAACTCCGGGCGTATGATTCACGGAATCTCGGTCCAATGTTTGTGATCCATGGAAACCCGACCAATCTCTTAGCGGTTATTAGTTTAAAATTAGACAACACCGATGAAGAATTTTGCATGAGGTGACACACGACAAGGGCAAGAAGCCATTGCAAAGCCAGCGAGGAAGCCACCAAAGTGCATCAACCAATTGCTTTTCCTCTTCCTCTTTGTTAAGGCTTTGATTACAGAGTAAGTAAAGGCAGATTAGGTGATACAACGTTGATTGAGGAAGGTTCGTTAGCACAAATGGGCCCCACAAAATTCAGATGAATAATGTTTGGTCGGACAGGAATTGGAGTTCAACCAATAAAGAGTTTGTCATATCAATAACCTCAGTTAACTAACTGATTGCCGCCAAAAAGTGTAGCTTTTTAGTAACACAGTTGAATGGTGGGCCCAAAAGTCATAAATTTATTGTGCTTGCATTATTATTATTTTTTTCACTTGCATTAATTCAGTCCTAAGCATTTTCACAATTTGTCAATATAGTATTTTTGATCAATTTTGACTAGAAAGCGCTGACGTGATGGTCCACTCAGCATCGGAAATCTTACGTGGCAGACTGGCATTAACATGGACAATTTTTTTTTTAAAAAAAATTCGTTTTTCTGTTTTTTCCTTTCATTTTTGCCGATGGTTGGTCTCAGGCGATGGCCAGCCATCGGTCAAGTTTAAGCGAAGAAAATACGAAGTCTAGGTAGGCCCAAATTCCTCCTCGCGCACCTTGGAGGCTTTTCCCGTGTGATCAAAGTGACCCGACATAACTCGACACAACACGAACTATCACTTGATTATGAGATAAACGGTTTTCTGTCAAGGCCAACATGGGGGGGAAAAACTCTAGGAATCTCCTGAAATTCAAGTTGGCCGATCTTCCTATGTTAAATCATATGCAAGTGTCCTAGATAATTTTCTTGCAACAAGCATATAAAGTGAATTTACATTATTTCCAAGCGAGCAAGCTGCTATTTCTTTGTGCATCTTATTGATTTCTGCATTAATCCAACGAATCAAAGTATAATAGCAACAGCTAAAATGACTAATCTGATCTCTCAGTCTCATCTCCGCATTGGTTTGAAGTTAGTACTTCTCCTCCAAACTATGGCGGGCTGCTTCTGCAAAAGCATTGAAAGCAACAAGCACGCCTCTGCCAACAAGTGAACCAAACTTTCTGAACTTCCAGGGCTTCATTCTCATACGGTCACACCCTTCACTGAATCAAAACTGTATGGAGCTCGAAAACGTTTGGCCGAAATCCCAGTTCGATGGCGCGATGTCTTCGAAGACCCGAGTCTCTCCGTCCGTAGTAGTGACCCTGAAAGATAGAGATTGGCCGTTCAGATAGGAATTGGACTGCCAATTGGCCCCCCAGTTCCTTGACATCGCCGTCCAGCCCGTTCTCGACCCTTTGATCGAAACAGATTGGATCGATCCGCTTCCCGCGACGTTGGTGACAAGGACGAGCTCGAAGTAGTCTCGACCATTGATGGCGAATCTCACCCCGCCGTGCTTCTTGCAGGGGACCCTGCAAGATTATAGTGATCGGTCATCAGCGATTGTGTTTCCTACTGAAAATGCATCACTAGTGCTTGTAATTTCATTAAGCCCCACCGCGATTATGTTAGTTTTACTTTAGATGGGAAGACGAGAGAGCGACAAGAAGGACATGCCTTTGGAACAAGACAGGGACGATCCCGCCTCTGTAGATGCCGATCTTTTCCCACGCAGGCTGAGCCATGTCGAAGTGTTGGAGGGGAGGATTGCACCAACCGCCGTTATTGCTCGGAAGAGCGAAGTTCGGAGGGCAAAAGTTGGTCGCGGTGACGGTTACGGAAGCTCCCTTCTTGCACCACTGGGCGTCTGCATTGTGGTCACATATGATCCTGTAGCACTGTCCACAAGAAGCACCTTCGTTGAACAGAGCAGTGCTCAGAGCGGCTGTTCTAGTCCCATACCCAGCTGAATACAAATCCCCGTATCCACATGCTCCTCCTGCAAACCAAAGACAAACGAGCAATTAGTGTACCAAGAAGCCCCAAACCACCAGCCGCCCAGCCGACACGATATCGTCCGTGCCCACAAGGCTTCAAAGCGGGCTGAGCAAGCAGAACGGCCCAAAAGCAAGCGACGTGAGATCAGCGACGAATCCGACGTCCAAGGGAATCTTTCGAAAGTTCTCGGTATCGAGAAAGCTACAATCTTTCCATTTCCTGAAGCATTGAAAGGCGAAAAGCGGGGTGAATTACCCATGGTTCCTGAAGCATCACTCCCTCCATAGAAGGTGGCATGGGCTTTAGTCCACCCTGAGGGAGAGAAGGCATGGACAGTCGTCACGGCAAGGTAAGAGCAGGCAAGAAGAGTCGCGACTGCAAAAGTGGGTTTCGCCATTTCTCTCGGTTGCCCAAGATCGAAGAAACAGAGGAGGGAGATAATGAGAGGGATTCCTAGGAACCCAAGAGCAGCTAACTATAAATAGGAAAGTCCAAAACATCAGTGGGAAAAAAACCGAACATGTGATCCCAACATGAGGAGAGAGGGCATTAATAATCATTTGCCATCGATTGAATTGTGTCTCCCTGCAATGTCTGATGATTTTCTGATTGTCATTCAATCATTCCCACGTTCTGGTTACCCGTCGGCGCCAAAATCCACATGCATCTTCCCCCAAGAAGAGCCGTGAACAAAATCAAAAGTTGCCACTGACCCAATTATTCTTGTTTTTTTTTCCGGAGTCCCTCTTGCTACAACATTCAGTTTCTTTTTGGTATTGAATCTTTTTAAGTCTAACCGGATAGTAAAGCGTTCAGTTCGAACACGACGAATATTATATTCAAATCATAACGTCTCTCGCTCAAATTAATCTCGAGAAGTCGCGTTCGCCAATGATCACTCTATGGATGGAGCCTAACCTAATATACGTGGCAGGAGCGGTTCCATATATTTGTGGGATTAATCGAGCTTAAGGTTAGAGTATCCGTATTATCTGAAACAACGAAATGTATTATTGTAGGGTGAAAGGATAAAAATCACTTACTCAAGTTTCTTTTCGTGGTATAGAATAATGTACTTGCCTAGATCACCGCTTGCTGCTTCACATGGATAGTTCCGTGAAGCATATGATGCAGATTACAGACACCATTATTCTGGTCAAGTGCACATGACCCCTTTTTGGCATTTAGATGATGGATGAGTTGTTTATGTGTTTTTCCAGTTGGGATAGGCTCGTCAGGGATTCTAGTTGTTTCCACCTTGAGACTTTGAGAGCATCTCTTTACCTTCTTCCTTTTTTCTTTTTTCTTGAAAATTATGCCGAAGCTTTTCAGCTCATTGATCAACAAGCATTGAGGACCCAGCCACACATGGGCATTGCAGTCCTGATCTACTGACAGGAAATGGAATTCCTTTGAGCAGTTAAAAAAGAGTGATTTCATACTTCTGGCGCCAAATAAAGGACGGAATTTTATCACGAACAAATCCAATTCTCAATCCAAAATGCACTCTCATTGGAGAAAGTAGCATTTACCTCCGGATTTTTTCTTTTATCAGTTGCTACTTATGCTTTTTGTGGAATGCTGACTGTTTCACAGTCAAGGAAACTTTGGAAGCACAATAATAGCCTTATTGACAGATCCACTCCTCAACATTTAGACATCTAGCCACTCAATTTAGCACATGCTTGCACGTAAAAGATGAAATATCCAAGGCAAAAGAAAGATTAAAAGGTTCCAATCACGTATGCCAGAAAAATACACAAGCGTCTTTTGAAGTTGTCAAGCAAAAGAACCGATAAAAACGGAAGACGACAGAACATAAGGTTGTTAAAGGAACGATGAGTGACGAATCCAATAAATTCAAGCATTTTAGCTCCACCATCATGCTAACCAGTTTTTCCTACCTCCATTCCCTCCAAGTATTCGCACCATAGTTTGCTCCTGCTTGCTAGGAATGAAAGAACACAATGCGAACGATGTTCTAGCAGAGTACAGATAGTATTCCCAAAAGCACATCACCACATGAAGCAAAGACTTCGAGAGCAGATAAACGAAGCTCGCCCCGATAGAAAGCACCAAGAAACATCATCCCGTTCAAAAGTCATCATCTTCCTCCTCGGCAATATGCTTGGCAAGCTCCTGCTCCTGCTGCTGCCTCTCACGCCTCTTCTCTGCACTCTCCTTCTCCTTGTGTGTGTTCGGTGGAAACCGCAGGGCCCTGACAGCTTCATTGTGCATGTTGAGACAAAATGCTATCCGGGAGTTAAATGCCATTTGAGGCTCATTTGTCGAGTAAATATCTCCGGTCTCCTTTGATACCATGCACCGATTAGCACGGTCCAAAGTAGCATCAACTGCTCCATCGCGGATGGCCTTGGCCACAATGCTCTCTGCATCTGCCACAGGGTTTGCCGAGTCCAGACGCAGCTTTTTGGCTACATCCTCAAGAGAGATTCGAGAATAAGAGATGCTGATATTGCGTAGACCAGTCCTGATGACATTATGCCTCAGTCGTACAATCAGATTGTGGGTTCGGTCTGTGTTAAAAGTTGCAGCAAATTTCTCTGCAACAGTCCTAAAGAGCTCCAGATCACCGATCCGAACAGCCTGAATAAGTGAGGAATGAGGCTTCTTTTAGTAATGGTTGTAAAAGAGAACGCAGTTCGAAAGTTCATTGTGCAAACTGTACTAAAAGTTGGTTCAAACAGTTTTCACAGAAGCCCATTTGGTGGAGTAAACAAGACAAAAATGACAATTTTAAGCCAAACCTTGTTACTTTCAAAATTTGGAACCTGGGAGACTGATACTATTTAATTGTTTCAATCTTCATATAACGATAATAGACACTCATTCTGTCTAGTGACAAGTAGCTTATAATAGCAAACTACAAATTGATAATATTCAGTCCAATGATGGCAAGCACTCTCCATATGTCATAACAACTGAAACAGTCCTCGTCATATTCTTTCTATCATGCTTTCTAGAACAAATCCTACAAAACAAGGAGAGCAAGAAACAGTGACATCATTGCGACTTGCGAACAGGCCATACTGCCCAGAGGTGGCATGTGGCTCTGAGCTAGCATACTCTTTGCTCTCTACTCAAATATTTCTGTGTTTCACTAACAACGAAAAAGACCGGAAACATGCCATACTCTACTATATCACAACATAAGTTCAGTAAAGAAAGCAGATGAATGTGATCATGGGCACAATTCCAGATACGCCAAACTCATACTTACATTGGTCAGTTCAAAGTACGGCCTCAAAGCCTTTTCCATCCCTTTCTGCATAAAGATAGTCCTCTCTGGTATTTCACCAAGCAACAAACGGACTAAAACAGACCACTTGTTACACTGAATTCTAAATCCTCGAGCTGAAATGGGGGCTTTCCGAGCAGCCTGTAGGAGAGCCTCCTTTGCATCGGTGTACTCCAATTGAATTGTACGTATTTTCCCAAGGTAAAAAAGATAGCGACAAAACTGCAGAGGGAAACAATTCCATCATAAACAACATTGGCCGCATGCACTTTTAGTGAACAACATTACCTAAAATAAGGACCAAAGTAACTAGAAGTATGCAAAAGTAAGAATGAATAGTTCACATAAGACGAGCTGGTAAAAACAGAATGAAAACGACTCCCTTGTTAATAAATAGGCACCTAAACAGGATTCTCTAATGAAATGAATGGAAAGAGAAGTCCACGAAATCCATAAAAAACTGCAAGAGACAGAGAAAGATAAATAAATTCTCATCATGGCTGGATATCTCTCTGTACCTGCTGGTTTGAATGCGCTTCAAACCTTGGTGCCTTAGAACGCAGCTTCTCCGCCTGATCGTAAAGATTGTAATGGAGATAGTTACGAAGTAATAGGTTGAGAAGAGTTTCCTGTAACATGACATAAATATTAGGTAAGTTTCCACATCCCAAACATTGCATCCTCATTTAAAAGGTCAGCAACAAACCTGCCCCAGCTCATCATGGCGCAATGTTGCAATTCGATGCAAAGCAAGAAGGTTCCTGAAAACAGAAGACACACAGGGTAAATCTCAATAACATACCCACTCCTTGATATTTCCTGCTGTCGGTGTCAGACGAACCCCTAGGAGTCTGATAGAATCTATTATTGATCGAGATGCCCCATCCGCATATATAAATATGATGCCATAACAATGCATGCACATATAAAATACAGTCGGTATAGCTCATAACAGAAGGCATATACGGCTTGTATTTCATGTGAACATAATTAATCTACTTTGAGTTTCGGCATAATCAGATATCTACTTCTATTGATGCAAACTTAATGTAAATTAGACTTTCCCCAAATATAATGATATCTCCCAAAAAATCGAAATACCCGATTATTATGTCCAAGCAGAATGACCAGACAAGCAAGCATAAAATATGCACACACAGGTCAGCGCAGTGAGCAAAGAAGTCCACTAAGAGAGGAGGACAGGTTTCCAGATGAATAAAAACATTGAGCTGACATACCCCCGAATTTCTGCAAGATCGCCCGTAATCTCATAGCAGTACGAGTAGTAAAAGTACAATCTGGAAGCTAACACATCAATGGTTCTCCTGTTTAAATTCTTCAGCCGAACGATGCTAGCAGAGGAACAAGCTTTAGCCTGAAAGTATAAATGGTAAGGGACATTTACAGGGACAAGGAAATGAGGAAGTGAAGAAGCAGTTGCTACCTCGTCGTAGCGTTTCTGATCAATTAGAAAAAGCAGCACAAGCAAGTAGCAGTAGATCTCAAGCTCAGGCAACACATGCTTCGCGGGAGCCTGACTAGCCGATGATGCAGTATCGACTTCCATGTCATGCTCATCTTCCTGCAAAACCAATATCAGGAGGAAACTTATTGCGTGTCACCTTTTCAAGACCTACTATACGTACTACAATGTTGCTCCTTTGAAACAGGATACCACAATCTGGCAAGTAATTCATTTTGAAAAACAAGTGAGTAATAAATCAAGGGTTTCAAAACACAGCTCAATGCATGTTGACAGCTACAGGTATCGCAAGAAAAACAACAGACCAACTGATTTAAGTACATTCAAAGGTGCTCTCACAAAGAAAATATCGACGACTTTCATATCAATCCTATGGTACGTCCAATTCAATCCTAAGGTACTTCAGTTTATCACACTCACAACTCACACGCAATAAATCGCTAGATTTAGTTTGTGCAGACATTACTCAGAATAATAACAACAGAACTGAAATCGACATTAGAACTTGTCCAGCTTTTCAATGGAGAAGACAAGCAGATGGTAGTTTGCACCTCAAGGAGACAGACTTTATCTTAAAGCCACCATGGTAACATTCTCTCATTGTCTAACATTTTTCTTCGACCGATATGGACTAGAGCCTCAACTTTCTCCGAATTCGCATACTTCATTTTCTTGAAACAATCTCTAATCATCCAAATTAGCACTCTCATGGAATTAATTTATGCTTTAAGTCTTTTGACAGCTTACGTGCAAGAGTTGTGTGACATGTGCTTTAGGAGGTACTGTTCACTCCCTCTTAAAATGCACAGATCACAAAGAAAGATCATCCTGGAACTCAATGTAAGCGCCTAGTAGAAACTTCAATTTATTGTTAAAGAAAAGGATAATTCTCTCAAGACAGATCAACTTAACCATTCACCTTCATCTGAGTACCGTGTAACAATCGCAGTCTTCTGAAAGCTCTGGACAACCGACTAGCCATTTCTAACCCTTGTGAACTACTTGATAAAGGACAACCAAATTTCTGCAACTTCTACACAGATGTATCTTTAATAACATCAACTGCTTCAGCTACTAGATCTAGTGGACCTTATAAGTAATATCCAGCATCCAGACTACTTCTTACAAACTGCATTTGGTCAAAATATAATCTATGAGTGACAGTAACAATTGACTGAAGCACCTTATAATGCAATTCCTGATTAACCTTTTTCTTTTGGTTTTGAATTCCACATTAACCTTAGTCCAACTACCTCAGCAACAGAGCAATAAGCAAAAGTAATGAACATTGTAGGAGAACCAAATGTAAGATTAAGAATCTAGCAACACCTTAGATTATGAGCCACATCATTCACCTTCTTCATCTAAATTCCATCAACTCCGGCACTTAAAAGACAAAACTTTCCCATACCTAACCCGCATACCTCACGGAACAGCTATCCAAGCAAAAATTTCGAAATCAAACAAAACTCTGGAAAAGCTAAGTTTTAAGCTAAAGTGACATGAGTTCAGGAAAGTTCAGTGAAACTGAGAATTCGCCAAAATCATACCCTGGGGAGATAAGCAGACAACCGAGAACGTGCTTCAGAACCCGGTCCTAGGGCACAATCAAGAAACGCAGTGAGCACTGGTGCGGTCAGCTTCTTGCGCGAGGCAATGGTGAGGCGCACAGCCCGAGCGATTCGGCGGACCTCCTTCGTGTAGGAACCAGTCTCAATCAGCGAAGCGATCCCCTTCAAATCTATTGCCCGCAAGTTCACCATTAAAAACACGAAGAAAGACCTCCAATCGAAGGACAAACCAAAGACTTACGCTGCAGAGTCGAGGGAACAGCTGAAGAGACGGAGTGCGACGGAGTCGGGTGATCCTTCATTTCCACATCCTGAGTCATCTCGGAGAAACTGCGTTGAAACTCGCAACAGCAGAGAGTCAAATCAATCTGCGGGTATCGATTGCTGCTCTGAGAGAGAGAAATCAATTGAAATCGATCGAATCGAGGAAAAGACAAAGACCTTCGTGCTTACGAATCTGGTGAGGGCGAGCCGAGAGGAGCGAAGGAATGGATACAGAGGAAATCTAGGGTTTGAAGCTTGGCTTTACTTTCGGAGCAGTAATGTATCAGTCTCGCTCGCACTCTTTTCTTTCTCGGCAAGTTAATTTTCTCGCTTTCCGTTCTCTTTTTTATTCTTTTTAATAATTTTTTTAATTTTTTATTTATATTTAAAAAAAAAAAAATGCTTGGCTTGGCTTGGGGTCGGGCAAAGAGGACTAAATAAATAGAATTTAAGGGTAAATGAGACATAAATAGTTTCTGATCTCATTTTGTTGGATTTGAAGGAAATTGTGCAAGAAAATGAGTTATGTGGTGTTTACTTTTTGCTCCTTTTGGGGCGAGATTGACAACACTTTTGGAGTAGAACTTCTGCTCTAAAAACACTTCTGAAGCAGAAATCCGTTTAGTTGCGTGACTTCATTTTTCTACTTTTTCGAGCATTTTTTTGCTCTAGAAGTAGTTTTGGAGACACTTGAAAAAATAAAAAATAAAAAATAAAATCATTTTTCTACTTCTGGTTACACAATTTCATTTTTCTATTTCTCTTCAGAAATAGAAAAATCAACTTCTGCTCAGAAACAGAAGTTGATTTCTAGAGCAGAAGTGTTGCCATGCGTGTAGTTTCTCGTGTACATTGAAGTTAAATAGTTATTAATGTTGAATATCTACGGCCTTTCAAATTAGCTATAAAATCATTTAAAACTCCGTTCACAATTTTTAATGACTTACAATGCGTGTTTTAATTTAGACAAATATTAAATTACCTTTCCAATCCATGTTCCGCAGCATTTTAATACTGCTTCTGCCTTCCACACTCAGATTAATTCTGTTAAGGAAAATTATAAATTCGGAATTCTTATGGAATGTGCATTTAGGTGTGAGGGTTGTGTAGCTACTAGCCATGGCCAAAGGTAACCATGGATCGAGCAATTCAATTGGCCCGGTCAGGCCGGTGACATTTGAAGGGCGAGCGGTTAGCTTTTGCAAGCACTTTAGAAGACAAGACCGACCCATGCTTCGCCTATTTGGTTCATGCGTGCCGTTTGACAACATTTCAATGTGTTTTTTCAGGCAATTAGTGAGTTTAGGTAAGGGCGAGAAATCAGATTCAATCTTTGGGTACGATACGGTCTCAGTTCACCCATTGCTCACCCCTTTGCTACAAAGGGGTAATTTTTGTCTTGCAAATTACAAGAATGGAAGGGTTATGGTTTGACTTTGGTTTAGCACAAGGATATTCTACTACATTATACTAAAAGTGACTTTTGCACTTTAAATGCATCAAATGTTAATGAAGGGAGTTCTTTTTTTTTTTCAAGTGAAAATTTAAGACCTTTCCCAAGAAAAAAAGTGAAACTTTAGAGTAAATTGACAATATATGGTAAATTGACCAATAATGATAAAGAAAAAATATACAAATCTTAACATAGTTATAGAGCGAAAATTATTTAAAAAGTACTGAATCTTTTTTTCACTTTCCCTATTTAATTTTAAACATTTTCACCCCTTGCCAATTCAGTCATATAAACTTCAATTTTAAACATTTTCACCACTTACCAATTCAGTCGTATAAACCAAAAATCGCTGACATGGACGCCTCGATTGTTCTACGTGACACCGCCAACGTTGGCATAAATAATTTTTAATAATATTTTTAATTTTTTTCTTTTTTTCTTTTTTTCCCTCACCTAGGCGAGCAACGGCCGCCCTCGCCAGCCCAAGCTAAGGCCAAAAAAAAAAAGAGCTTCCTATCAAAACCAAGGGGAAACGTGGGCTAATAAACAAAAGAAGCCACAATTCCCCATGCACTTTCCTCCAATGCCTATTAGTTCAGTTATGTTTGCCAATGTACGATTGCATCGCCGAGATTTTATTCAGTTGCGGAGCTATTGAAACATCCAATTTCACTCAATAGCTTAGTTGACTGGAACACATGGATTTCCCTACATATAAAAATGAAAAAAATCCTGCACGTGAATTTCTTACCTTTCGACCAAAAATAATAATAAAATTCTTATCTATACAAAAATAATACTTATTTTCAATCGCAAAAGCAGGACATGGTAATTTTCTACACATTCTCTTCACTTCACTCAAAACACTTCAAATATGCATAACATCAAGTTTCATGAGCACGGTCACTTGGCCCAATGAACATGCCCTCTCATCAAGTTACAAAGAGACAAATTCCAGATCGAGCGCGCAGGCCAGACTGCTCTGTAATATTTTCAGTTTCAAACGATGGGTCGAAACCTTATAATGACATCCAAGCATATCAAGCACTACACCACGTCATATTCCTATAGATGATTCAACATGCACCAGCCCACTTCATGTGCTTCATAGGGAAACTAAAGATACCAAAACATGCAGATACGAAGGAAGAAGGAAACTCCAAAATGCTCCCAACACTTCCATGTAACAAATTTTCTTCTAAAAAAAGCAAGAATCAATTAAAAGAATGTGCCACTGATAAATAAAGATGGGAAAAACAACAATGCTCACCATATAACCTAACACTTCGGCGGAGAAAAAGGGGGTAAAAACAAAGGAAGCTTGGGTGAGTTCTAAGTTACTAGTGTGTCCGAAACAGTTACACAGCGACATCCTACATTTGTTGACTGGGAAAAAAAACCCTAAAAGATGATAAACATAGAGATAGAGAAGGCATCCACCATTGCTCCTAACTTCCAAGAGAGACATCGAACACCTTCAGGCAGCTGCTTGGATTGGTCGGTTTGTCCTGAAGCCACGGCCCCTTCCACGAGTTCCCCTCCCCCTCCCACGACCTATTACAAAGCACAATGCAGGATTGTCAAGACTCACATCCATGATAGACAGAACATAGATCTCCCACTTAACTTGCACGTGTTAAAAATTTTCACAGGAGGCCTTGCAAAAGAAACAGCTGACAATCAAATATACAACACAATGGAACCAGTAAACACCAACAGAACTGTGTGACAGTGCATCTTTCTGCGATCTTCATTTTTTTCAAATTTCGAGGACGGTGATGAGGAAAAAGGAAAATATGGAAGGATATGTCTCGATATGAAACAACTTACACGAGACTATCATATTTTCAAAGTTATAAGTTTGAATTTTCTATAATTCAGATTATGCAAAATATCTAATGCCAACCAACTACAGCAACCAAACAAAGTCACTAACAACCACTTATATGTTCCCAAGGAAATACAATTTACAGTGCAATGAAAGAAGTCTACACATAATGTCAACTTATGAAAGAGCACTTCAGGGAGCAAATAAATTAAAATTATACCGCGGCCTCGAGCAGGCGGCTCCTGATAATATCCGCCATCTTGCTGCATATCAGCCTGTGGTCCATTATATCCTCCTCTTCCACGTCCACGGAAACCACGGCCTCTTCCTCGACCCCTGCCTCTGGCATATCCTCGGTTGTGCTCCCAGCCCCCATCCTCATAATCAGCATTCATGTAACCATTACCTAAAAATGACAGCACAACTATTCACATCATAGATTTCCAACGACACAGTCAAAAAACCTTCAAGAATTCCAGATATTTAGGTAGATTTCAGTAAATAATGAGAAGAGATTGGTTCAAAAGCCAGATACAATTTATTGCTGACCATAACTTGACCCATACAATCATGCTGGACTCTCCAGAAACTAGTCAAAACCGGCTAAGAGGAACACGATGACAGAAAAAACAATTAGTACCTCTACCCCTTGGTCTTCCTCTACCACTGATGACCCTTTCTCGACCATTTGGATAGCCCTCTGCAGTTGAGAAAAATAACCTTTAAATGATTCTTATGAGCAAACAAGTGTCAACGATAGACATCATTAAGTATCAAATAACCTCCTTCATTTTCAAACTCCCCCAAGGCCTTCACTTGTTCTGCAGGTAGTGGAGGCTGATACCTGCATTAAACAGCATCCGGGGGCTAATGAGATATGGCAGATACAGCAGATGAAAATTCAATTTCAGAAGTAAATTCTCTCACAAACCAAAAACCTTTCAAGAAATTGCTAACAGCATGCTTTTAATGAAATATGTAGCCAGGACATATAGTGTAACACTAGAAGGGGAAAAGCTCCTTTTCAGCTATATCCAAAGAGAACAAGAGCATCTTCATTATAAAGAAATTATGGGCTGAGGTAATTCAAGGAGATATCAATCGTATTCAAAATGTCGCAGTAACTTCTTTAGACACAACGACGATCCAATCCCTCAACGAAAAGGGAAAATAACATTCATGAAGCAGAACTCACTGTCAGACTGAAAATTAACTTTGTATTCCAACTAACTCACAATTATACTATCTTGAAAGACGGAAACTCTATTATAGCTCTAAGCTTAATCATTCTCAAACATTCCTACACAAAGCATTTGAACTATTTGATGCATCCTTAAACCTCAGATATCTCTCTCACATGATAAAACAAGATCAGGTGGAAAAACAGAACAAGAAAACCCACGTAATATTTAACGAAACAAAAAGATGTCGATCAGATCACAGTCCTGAGCATGCATTTCAGAAATTATAGATGCACACAAAGGCTTTAATAGAATGAACTTTACAAGAGTAGTTAGCACTAGCAAAATATTTGTACGAGAAAGTTCACCAGAAGGGACAAACCAATATGAACACTTATGGAGTTTCATTATCGACAGTAATGCAATAAAATCAATCAAAGCATAATGTATTCAGACTCACCCAACAGATGAAGTATCCAATTCCTCCTTCGACAGGGTTATTGTAATCATTGACACATGCCTTGTAGTCTCCAATCTACACAAACAGCCAGGAACACCCATAGGAAAACGTGAAAATGCAGGTCATAACTAGTGTAGAAACTCAAAAATACAACTCTCTCATTTTCAAATTGATAGTGCTCTTACGGGAGGAGTCCTTCCTCAAGGGGTTCCCAGGTATCAACTATATCTGTAGATCCAATAGTTGTTATTTGATGAAGACCCACAATTCTCCTCTGCACATATTGTCACAAGGAACAAACTTATCTCACTAATAGAATAAGAGTTGTACATTTAAGGGAACACCTAGCTCAACACATACCTTGATAAGCTCCACTATGGTAACAGTCTTGTTAATAGCTCTTCCCATTGCCTTAAAGACAATTTCATTTGAACCTTTCTCCTAGACAACACAAACAACACAGATTTTTCCCTCAGCATCTTCATAGAAAGTGAAGAACGTGAAACAATCCGTGAAACCTCCATCAACACATCGAAACCCCGTGTTAGCAGCTAGCTTACAAATATAATTCTTGTACTGATGCTTTTAACTAGAACGAAATATCTCCCCCTACTTCCTCCCTTGTGCTCGTACTTCATAAACAGTGCAAAATAACATCTCCGGACATCCTAAAAGTTCAAGTTACACGCGACTTCAAAAACCAACCTAAAAACATCATCAGAATATCCACATGCATCATGTTCACCTAAGCGCGCATTACCTAATCAGCGCACACAGAATATAATTTCACACAAGCACATTAGAGCCAGCGCCAACACGTCCAAATGCAGCTAATACCGCAAATCTCCAAGCAGGAACCCCAAGAAACGGTTGCACAACAGGGAGAAACTGTCACCTTCGAGCTAACGAAAAAAGGGAGCAGGAAACACAAGTACCTGAAGCAGGCCCATGGCGTAGGTGATGTAGCTCCGCATCCTGCCCTGGCTGGTGATACGAATCTCATTCTCGTCAATCGGTGTGTCCGCCTTTGGTTTCTCAACTCTCTGGTAACGATCCATCTTCTTCTGTCACCATCCGCAATTTTTTTACAAAAAAAAAATTAACAAAATGAAACCTCAAAAGCTAAAATCCCGAAATCGCAGCCGAGAAACCTCGATCTACACGCGAGAACGAGCTCGACGGAGCACGGGCGCCTCTCAGAAGCACTCGGCCGCGATTCCAAAGCCAAGACGGCCCCGGAACATCGCAGCGGCGGTGAAGAAGAAGAAGCCGCCGCTAGGGATCGACACAGCAAATCGAGGAAGACGAAGATAGAGAAGAGAGATCGAAGCAAGAGCCTATACCTCTCGCACGGATAGAGTTTTTGGTGCACGGATAGAGAGAGAGAGCCCTCTTCTACGGCTTGTTTCTTCTCTGACGCCCTAAACCGCTCGCGGAGGGAGTGCCGAGCTTTTATATAGGGAGCCGCGAGGGGAGCTAAACGAAGTTACCTACACGTGTGCACACGGGACTCGGCGAAAACTGCCCTCGCAACTACTTTTTTATTTCCATCAAAATCGTTTAATCCGGGAATGCAAAGCTATTTTCAATTTCAGGGGGCAGGATAAGAAGGTCATTTCTCATTTTCATCAATTTTGTGGAGGACTTGTTACCTGCATTATTTCCCATTTGCACACAATTTGTGTTAAAGCATGATGAATTTCTTCATGGGTTTCTAATGTTTCCCTTTTATTGATGTAATTTGAAAATAAGGGAGACAAACGTTTTGGTATTTTATAACAAGAAAAATGATACAAATAGTTCTTGAACTTTGGCCCAATGTACGATGTAGTCCCCGAACTTTTAATTTGATCGATGCAGTATTCGAACTTTTGGTACATGTTCAATTTAGTCCCTAGACCATATGGAAGTGTTTAACATTATCACCGATTTCAAATTAATGGAAGGACTATATTGAACATCTTCATATAATTTAGGGACTACATTGACTATGTACAAAAAGTTCAGGGACCATGTTGAACAAATTAAAAGTTCAGAGATAGTATTGAATATTAGACTAAAGTTCAGGAACCCCATTGAACAAATTAAAAATTTAAGGACCATATTGCACATTGGACTAAAGTTTAGGGACCACTTGTGTCGTTGTCCCTAATACTCGTGATATGGTACTCCATTTCCAAAAGGGAAAATTCAAAAGTAGGCGGTCGCCAAATTTCCTAGCGGGTTTTGTTGAGGTAGAAAATCAGAGATTTGCAATAAAATGTTACTTAGCTTGTTCTTTCTTCTTCTCCCGATTTAATTCAATTGGCGGTCAATTTTTTAAATAGTTAATTGAGTTTATCTGTTCGGTGTGAGTAAATTTGGATACCTTGTTTAGATTAGAGTTTGTGCACACTTCAGACAGGTTATTGGAAAAGTTGAAAATGGGGATGCATCGGGAGAATGCGACTACTATAACTCGTGTAAAACTTAAAACAAAGAAAGCGGAGTAGTGCAAAATCGAATGATGATGAACGGTAATAGTGGATAAGTGTGTGATTGTAAGCATATTTACATTTGTGAATTTTACGTATTAGTTTACAGGTCCTGTACCTTTGTCATACTTAACTTTTTTTTTTGGTGGATTGTCGTACTTAATTAGTTTGCGTTTTCCCCCTAAAAGTAATTGGGTAAAAGCCACCAAAAATTCTAAACTATGTCTATTGTGACACATTTACCCTAAACTTTTTCTGGTGCCAAAAATTCCAAACTTGTATCAGTGTGACACATTTACCCCTAAACTTATACTAGCGTGACATATTTACCCAAACTTTGTATTATAACACCAAAAATCCTAAATTTGTATCCGTGTGACACATTTACCTCAATGTGTCACACGTGTACAAGTTTTAAATTTTTGTGTCATAAGAAAATAATTTGGGGTAAATGTGTTACACAGATAAAAACTTGAGATTTTTGGTGTCACAAAAAAAAGTTTGGAGTAAATATATCACACGGTACAAGTTTAAAGTTTTTGGTGCCACTTAGAAAAATTTTAGGACAAATGTGTTACAGTGGCATAGTTTAGGAATTTTGATGACTTTTTTCCAAAATAATCTTTAGGGGAGAAACGCCAATTACCTATAAAATGAGAACCGTAGCGAATTAAGAGATTGTGTAACTTCGTTGTGATTGAACTCTGAAGATCGCTGCATCAATTGAGGGTGCGTTTGGGAACCACTTTCCCATGGGACTTTGGGTGTCCAAAGCTCCTTCCCAAAGTCCCTTGGGCCAAATTTTTGGTGTTTGGCAAATTTTTTGAAAACATCTTTGGCTCAAAATAAGCCTTCACAAGGCTGAAAGCCCAAGGCAGCTTCAAAAGCTGCCTTGAGCTTTCAGCATTCTCGGCAAGCAATAGTGCCAAGGATTAGTGATTTTTTGAATTTTCAATATTACCCTCACTCAGTGTCACGACCCGAAAGAAGATCCCCTAAGCGGATCGAATCGAGCTAATGGATTGCTAGGCCCTCCTTTCGGATGTGGGCTTTGGCGCAGGCCCTCCTAGGCTCATACCAAATCGTAGCGGGAATTTATCGGCTTCGACCTTGGTGTGGTCGGGTGATATGTGCTATGTGTGCATGCAATTGGAGTCACCACAGGTCTTTCTTGGGAGGTAGATCGGATACCTCACCGAGCGATTGGGAGAGATCGCTGTGTCCTACGCAACCAGAGATTCTAATGCCGGGGATTTGGTTACTCTAGCTTAAGCTAGAGTCCTTTCGGTTACCGTCCGGAATTAATTCTTATCTAACTTGTGAGCACGCGAGGTTTTATCAATTTTGACTCCTAATCATGCTCTTGTCAGTCGCTAAGTGTTCATGCAAAATGGTCTTGCGGGGTTCATTTCATCGCATTCTAATTTTTTTTGATTTTTATCTAAAAGAATGAAAATCAACCAAAGCATTCAAAAGGGATAACAGAGAAAGCATAAGAAAAGCTACGATAAGGCAGTAAATAAAAACCCGCGGCCCTCGGGTATTTAGGTACAAGGCCGGAATACAAAACCCGAGACAGGATCGGGTGTACAATAATAAGACCGGATTGGACATCGGTCTCCCTCCAATGCAGGATAAAAATAAATCGATGTTTATCATGTCAAAAAACGCAATAAAAGATTGATTTTGAATTTTTTGCGATTTTTGATTTTTTTGGGATTTTTCTCGATTTTTCCGATTTTTTTTTTTTGGCGGACCGGGCGGAACAAGCCTGGAGATAATGAAAACGAATTGTACGAAATTTCGACGAAAGTCTCACTCAAAATCTCGAGTTTCGCTCATTTTCCAAAAAAATTGATTTGGAAAAGTTGACTCTCGGGGTGTTTTCAAGAGTGATTATCTTAGTACTCAAATCAAATAGACGAAAATTGATCATAACACAAGAAATTAGGCATGATCAGGTTTCCAAAACAAGTGACGGCTCGAGAAATGATCAACCGAGCGTGTTGCAATGGTGTCGGAAATATGACTAGTTGGAGTACAACACTTAGCCAAAATTCCAGCCTCACTTTGCAGTTCACCGAGCCAAATTCGAGAGTGATTATCCCGGTGTACAAAAATAATCAGGGGAAACC
The DNA here is from genome assembly GCA_029784005.1 of Lenwebbia sp. NSW1173648. Taxonomy (NCBI): domain Eukaryota; kingdom Viridiplantae; phylum Streptophyta; class Magnoliopsida; order Myrtales; family Myrtaceae; genus Lenwebbia; species Lenwebbia sp. NSW1173648. The sequence continues at coordinate 21,081,837 of JARCGZ010000009.1, read as the reverse complement.
GATCATACCATATGAAACTAGGTATGATCTAGTTTCCAAAATGATCAACGGCTCAGGAATTGACTACACGAGCGCGATGTAATGGTGTCGTGAAAGTGCTCGGTGCAGAACCAACACTTGAAAAATTTCAAACCCCTCACTTTGCAGATCACTGAGGTGATTTTCGGGGTTCATAACTTGATCCACCGAGGCAACCAAATCAAAACCAAAGTATCAACATGAAGTGCCACACACAGAGAGCATTCTCGACCAAACAAAGATCCAAAAAGCTCAAGAAATCATCAAGAAAAGTGACCCCGAAGTAGCGGGTCTGAACTGGTTTCAACACTTAGAAAGATTTTCATTACCCAAAATCAGTTCACTGAGGCAACTTTGAAGGACCATAGCTCACACCTCGACTACAACCAACGAGAAAGTAATTTACTGATGCGAATAACTATATACTGAAAACAAAATGAAACAAAAATGGCTCTTAAATCATCCAAAACGAGGGAGAAAATTGACCCCAAAGTAGGAGGGTCGCACTGTTTTTCTAGAAATATGGGCTTAAACAGGGCCAACAGGGGGTATTCCCGACCCCATAAATTTTCTCGAAGATCGAAATGAGAGAAAATGAGCACAACCACGTGTTCTACTATGAACCAGGAACACAATAAATCAAGAATCGTCCAAAAATACTTAGATTAAGATAATGAAAAACGAGTACGAAACAAGCAAGTTGGACTGAGTCCAACACAGGCAAAATTTTCAGATTCGGATCAGTCCAACAAGGCAACTTTGGAAGGGCATATCTCACACCTCGGTCATAAACAAGGGCCACACAACAAATTAAAGCGAAGGGCTAAGCACGTAGAATGCATTTGAACAAGAATATACCAAAAACTCATGCAAAATGACAGAGAAAAACAGGTTCAAAGTCGGGGGTTTGAATCACCCGAGGCATTTTATCGAACACGATATGTGCGATATGAAAAACACCAAACCGGGGCAAAAAAACATGAAATCAAAGCACACAATCACTTGTGAGGGATGTAATAATTATGGATGCATGTATAGGGGTGGTCAGTTTGGCCCGTTCAACCCGAAAGTCAAACGGGACCAAAACGGCTAGAATGTGCAAAACTAGAAAAGAATGGTCGCGAAGGGGCATTCGCGCTACCTATTCCGGCGACTGGGCCTACGAGAGGATGTCGTTGATGGCTCGATGTATAGGTGGGGTACAGGTGAAGACGTGTGAGCTCTCGGTGTCGCTCGAAACTCTCCTATTCTCTCGATTTTCTCTCTCAAATCTCACTGTTGACCAGCCCGAGCACTGCTATGGCCGACCCTCTCTCTCGGTATTCTGGTCAAAATCAGGGAACCTTCAGCTTTGCGGCCTCTCTCCCGTTTCATAGAGGTTGTCTCGCAACCTTGCGCGCTCTCCAGCTCTCTGTACGACCGTGGACAGCTTGGAATATTCCCTCGGACGTCCTTTTTTTTTTTCGTCACGTTTTCTGTTTTACCTGAATTGCGTCCTTGTTTTGGTACGACTCCAGCGTACACAAGCGACAAAAGGCAAGGGGAAGCTTCTGGAATAAGGCCGGGACAAGTGCGTGGCATGGGTGGTGCGAAACGACCGCGAATTTGGTCTGCAATTCCGTTGGTCTGGTTTGGGCGTGCATGCTGCGGTGGTGCTCGGGCTGGGAACGGTGTCCCCGGCGATGAAACACCTCGAAAATTGGTTCAAAGGGATCGAACATGAGTGCCCTACAAAGCCCAAGCATTATCGTCGTTGACCGTGTCTGATTGGCCGCTTAATTTCGTTCATTCTCACCGAGGGGTCTGCTACGCGTGAGAGAGGCGGAGGGGAAGAAGATGAACAGTGATCGGGTCAACGGGTCGGACCTGGCCTACCCGATTGACCCGGTCGCCCAAAAATCGCCAAATCGGGCTCAAATATGACCAAACCTTTGCAATTAAACACCAAAATTGGACTATACACCACAGATTTCATCTAAAAATTATAAGATTGAGCAAAATTGGTTCGGATTTGGGCAAAAACCCCAATTTTTCGTTTTGACCCGGAATTGAATTTTCGATAATCCAAAGTCTAAACGATTAAATCAAGCCAACCCCCCCCAACCAATGGATTCGAAATGATAAAAGCTATAGGGTGGTGGGTTTATATTTTCGTGGGTGCCCCTAAAAAGAAATTAATTTCATTTTTAGTGAAACCGATGGCTAAATTGAAAATAAAAAGTGCAAATAGATCCTTTTGGCCAAAATTGAATAAATTCTCAAGTAAATGGACCCAATTGAAATTCAAGGCATCAGATACGAATGTTATAGCTTATAAAAAGTGAAAATTTAAAATAAAAAGACTCAAAATGTAATTTTTTGGCTCGATTTGGGTTTATGTTCGTGAAGGAACATGGTGACCCAAATTGAATTTTTGAGATTTAAAGTGTTCGAAGTGAAGAGAGAATAAAAATAAAAATATTGACAATTTTTTTATATTTTTTTTGGATAGGTATGCTATTTTTCCTGATTTTCGGATATTTTTATAATAAAATAAAATAAAATAAAAATACGAAAATATTTTTTTGTTCAAAATTGGTTCCCAAGGCTAGGCCAAGGCTTCCGAAGTTTATTTTTCAATTTTATGAATTTTTTTGCTATTTTAATTAATTTTTTTTAAAAAATAAAATGATTAAAAATCAAGTGTCAACACCCAGTCTTCATAATTCCACATTTGCCCTCACTGTCTTCATATTCCTCCTTCCCTCTTTGGCTACGTTGCTACTCCCTTCACCTTTAGCTCTACCGGAAAGCCGTCGCAAGCGCCGCCGAGGAGGTTGCTGCCGAACGTCGTCGCCGCCGCAAGCGCCGCCGCATCGAGCCCCCTCTCCACGCCCTCCGCCGCGACAACTACCCCCTCCTCCACGCGATCCCAATGCGCCTCGCCTCCCCAGATCTAGGCTTGCGAGGGCTCGACCTCGCTCGGCCATGGCCGGGAGAGGCTCGGCCTCGCCTCTGGCTGGTCATCGGACTGGCTGGAGGTAAGGGAGGCGTTGGGGAAGGAAAAGAAACAGAAAAAGAAAGAATAAAGAAAAGAAAAGAATAAAAATTATAAAAAAAATCATAAAAAAACATTAAAATATTCGGCTAAAGGCATTTGCGAATTTATGTTTACCAAACAGTATTTTCCCAAACTTTCTTTCCAAGACACTTTTTAATTACAGTTTACCAAATAGCTTTTGCATTTCGCCAAATCCCTTCAGACTAAAGGCATTTGCATTTTCCCAAAGGCTTTCCCCCAAAAACCTTTCCAAACGCAACCGAGTCGTTGCTAAAACCCCTATCTCCGGGGAATTACAGTATGATGAGTTTCACTTAAACAATCAATTTGAACATACACTATGATAAGTTTCACTTAAAATATCAACTCGATTCATTATAACTCCATTTCTCTTGGTAATATGAAGGAGAGGAAACCATAGTCTGAACTTCCAGATTTGATATTTTGTGCAATCTATCGAAAATGCTCTCAGATCGGGTGTCGTTTGTTTCACTGAAAATTTTAGGGTTAATACCATGAAAAACCCTAAAATAATACACTTGTGACAAATTTACCCAAAACTATTTTTTAACCACGAAAAATTTCAAACTAGTATATATGTGACAAATTTACCCCAAACTATTTTTTTGACCACCAAAAACCCTAAATTGGTATATCTGTGATAAATTTACCATAAATTAAGTTTTTTTACCACAAAAAACCCCCAAATTAGTACACCTGTGACAAATTTACCCTCCGTTAAATTAAGTTAATACCACGAAAACCCCAAATTGATACACCTGTGACAAATAAAGTATAAGAAACTCAAACTGGTACACTCGTGAACTATCATGTGCCATCCAACTCAACAATTTGAAGGTTTGATTTAACGAAAACTAACATAGGGTAAATTTGGCACAAGTGTACCAGTTTGGGGTAAATTTGTCACAAGTGTACCGGTTTGCGATTTTTGGTGGTCAAAAAAATAGTTTGGGGTAAATTTGTCACAGGTGTACCAGTTTGAGGTTTTTCGTGGTTTTTTCCGTGAAAATCTTATGATAAATGAAGGTTTTTTCCATGAAAATCACTTTCAAAGAAAATGGATAATTCTCATTTATTTGATGATTTAGAAAAAGCGATATCATTCTTATTAGAAGGGGAAATCGTTTTCTCCCGATCTAAACTTGTTGTTTTCAATCCATGGAGAACGCTTTTCATAAATTGATTAGTTTTCCGTCCTCATTCAAATACCGGATAGTCAGAAAATAATTTTTCGACACAATTTTCCGTCAAACAAATGGACCCGAGAGTAAGAAAACTGGCTCATGGTGTTGGTATATTACCCAATCCTAAAACAAAGTAGCAGTGACCTTGCTTTATGGCGCGAATATAATGGGCCAATTTAGATAGCACAAGTGCTCAGGTTTCCGTTCAAATAGGACCGACTCTTTTCAAAGAACTTTTGTTGTCCAAGGGACCCGAACAAACTCCAGCTTTTTGCTCCGTCGCCCATGTGGAATTCACATTGACAGTTTGCAAAGGCGTGCAAGTTCAACACCCTTTCCATGCAAGGGCCTTCTATACTTATAGACTAAAACTGTAAGGCATTGAAATGATAAGTCCCATTATAAATTCACACATCAAAAAATGAAATCCAACATAAATTCCGAGGAAGAGGTCAACAGAATTTCATGCATTCTTCTACCCTTTCTGCCTCCCAAATTGGTGTTCGTAGTCCATCCATGCGCATTTGCACAGAGCCAGAGACTAGCATTAGCTCCAAGGTGCAACAGAGTCCCCTCATAAGATATGATTGGAAATGTGACTTGTTCACTACTTGAATTAGCTTTCTCATCAATGTCTAAAGCGGTTCAACACGAATTCTTTTTCTGTTATCTAGTAATACGACACTTGTTACTAAGACCCTGTTTATGTTAGTAAGATATTTTGCAAGCCGGAGTGTGATGACCAGAATTTTAACGGGCGATTTATTCGCTAATAGTCAGATAGATGACTGCATACAACAGAGAGATCCCAGAAGCTCTGCTTCTCTGCAGAAACAGAACTCAATGACATCGAGCAAAGTAAGACATAGTGTGCTCTATTGTAGAATCGGGTTTTTCACTCGGAAAAGTGAATGGTTTCCTATCTTCTTTGTCCCTGTGCAGCAATCAGTGGATCGATAAAGCTCCTCCATCCATTGTAATCTATAGGGGAGCCAGCATCGGGCAGTAAGAATCCGTTTAGGAAGAATGACGGAGTTGCATACACTCCTTTTGAAGTACTATACTGCACGGCCAAAGCGTAAATGGAACAGTATCAGGAAATGATGAACCCAAGATAATAAACATTAATCTTTCAGAAATGACGAGTTGTCTTGTTAGGCTGATTTTGGTTATTAATAGCAAAAGAAAAGGTGGTTGATCTGTTCTTACCTTGAAAGATACCCTTGTTTTGAGATCAGTTTGCCGGTCGTTGAAGCCTGACGCAATGCTAGAGTAGTAGGAGTTCCCAACCACCTGCGCGGCAAATTTCACAATAGAATTGACAATAGCAGCCCTTGACATGTTCTTTGTCTGGTCATTGTAGAATCTTTCCTGTTTGATTGTATGGATGAAATTTAGTCAACGTCATGTTATGTAGGGAAGAACTCTTTGAGCTCACTACATTAAGGCATGATGTATTTATTGGCAGCAACATCATCAACTACCGCTTTTCGACTTCTCTCATGTACTTGATTCAATCAGGCTCATGACAAATATAGTGCAGAAACAGGTATATTTGAAGAGGCGGAATTGAAGAAGGAATTATGCACCATTAGATCTACTAAATGACCACATGCTGGGAAATCAATCATAAAAGTCAGCCATAGTTATGCATCTAATGATTTTCTCCTCTTCAATTCTTGTTGACTTACATATACACCACGAGACTTCTGCAGTAACCTCGTTCTCTACTCTAACCTCACCTCCAGTCAAAGGGACCGTTCGATCAGCATAATAGGAACTCGCTAAATATTATGCAGAAACCCAGAATTGGAGCAAGATAGTAGGTTTAGGACAACAGAGTCCAAGAGTCCAACAGCACCACAAGGATCTTGAAGCCTGACTTGAGTTTTGATAGCGGTACATCCAATGCATACAATGGGAATAAATTGTTCTAGTAAAGCTACTTCAAGGAGTGAAGTCCATAAGTTGCGAATAGTGTCAATCAAGCTCAATGCATTGGTCACGGAATAAGTGCAGTAAGAATGACTAGACAATGGAGCGCAGTTAAATATTTATGAAATGGGGTTTTACGTCCCTGCAAGCAAAGCAAGAGCAGAGCTTCCCCTAATGGATAGCCAAGGCAATAGTGTGAGTAATACCAACCTGCTGCTTAAAAAACATCTCCAGCAAATGGAATGTAGCAGAAGTATTCAGTGCGTTTACGATGTGCAAAGCGCGGGATGTGACATATGCATTGTCATGGTAACTGCAAGCACAAAAAATAAAACCAAATGTGATCAAGCATTCTAAAATATAATTATTCAACCGCTATCAAATAACTTTTGTAGATCATACTTGGTCCATAAATGCATAACAGGGAGCAAAAGGGTGAACTTATAGATTCCCACCTAATTTCGCTATTTCGGATTAGTGGTAAGACATTACAGATTCCAGTCAGTTTTCCTGAATCGGAGACATCATCAAGGTAAATTGCTCCTGAATTCATGAACGTAGAATGGATGGTGCAAACCATAAACTCCCGCTTTCTTTCTTTATTTTTGTTTGTTTATTAATTATTTTGGCTCAAGAACTTTTGCTTTCCTGATGACTAGCGGTAGTGGCCAGTAACAAGAGTGTGATTGAAGGCTCGTAAGCCTGGCCAATCTTGGTGCTTCTGTTGGTTTACTGGAACGATATGTGCACTGGGAATTAATTAACGACGTTAATGAAGGAATGTGTCAGCAAATTCCCCTTCATTCTGAGACACGCAAATCCAAAATGTAAGAACAAATTCAAATTGAATCCCTCTCGGTAGAATTCAAGAACCTCGATATGAATTTGCTTTCAGTGTGACAGACCAGTAAAATCCAAATGTCAGAGCAGTTCCAAAAAACAAAAACAGAAAAACTAAGGACAACGAGCAACCAGCCTTCTAGCAATGATGCAAGTTGTAATCCGATCAGGTTTTTTTTTTTTGGGTCAAAGTAATCCGATCAGGTTGAAACCGAGTAATTCTTGGTGCTTGCACCATATTCGAAGTCATCGGTCAATCAGGACCACAAAAAAAAAAGATCCAGATAAAGACAACCAAAATCAGCTTCGTGTATCCGAGTAAGTCGTCGAAGGTAAATCCATCGAAGCCGGATTCAATTCGACCTTGTCGAGCATGAAACTAGAACAAGCGACGAATGAGCTAGAGATACGTAAGTGGAAGCTAGAGGAGAGACGCTCACGCACGGTAAGGGAAGCAAGTGAACGACGACCCAGACGCGAGGGCCGTAGTACTGAAGCGCCTGCTTGAGGGGAGGCCAGGCGTCTCTGCTGTCCGGGCAGACCGGGTCCAGGAACGCCTCGATGACGACGGTGTCCGAGTCGACTTGGTGATCGGTGTACACGAAGCCGTCTTGCCTCGGCGGCGGCAGGGACTGCGCGATCACGCCCGACGCGAAGACGACGACGACGACGGAGAAGAAGAGGACGAAAGAGAGAGTGCTCGATGTCGCCATGGCTTTTTGGATCGTTTTGTGGCGTTAGTGGGAGATAGTGGCCTTTCTTTGGTAGTAACGTGGAATCTTCGCATGTCCTCTTTATTCCGCTGCCTTCAACTTTGTCTTCAATGGTTTTTCCAACTTCTTCGGATTGGATTCTATGGTTCCGACCTAGATACGCTCGGATGGATTGCATTTGCTCTCAGGAAATCAGATCCATTGGATCACGGGTTTAATTTCATCGTACGAATCACGACGGTTGATGTGCATTGAGAGCACTGTACCACAGCATATAATAATTGTTCCGTGATAAAATACTGGAAAAGACCTTGCTCGCATTTATTCGTTTCGCAAAAAATAAATAATTTAAAAAATATATTTTTAAAAAATATTACTTATATCATTATATTAAATAAAATATATATTTTGTTATTTACGAAAATATTTAGACATAAATTTTTTTATAATGGTTTTTTTATTAACTATTTATTTCAGACAATACAAATGATTATTTAAAAATATATATATTTGTAAATTATTTATTTTTTACGAAATAAACAGATTATTAATTTGATGAAACACAATAAAGTGAGATAGAGGAACAAAATGAGGATTCAAAGTCTTATTTGATTTTGAATATTCAAAATAACGTGGGGATGAAAAATTAAGACTTTGAATATTCAAAGTAACGTGGGGATGACAAATTATGGAGTTCTAGAAGAATCCTCGAAATAAATTACGACAAAGATCGATAGAAGGATCGGATTTTCAGAGACTTCGAACTGACGAGTAATGATGGAAGGGGCTCCGAAACGAGCCGTAGAAACTCGGCCGATCATGTTGATCCCCAACTTACGATCCATACCACGGTATGCTCGTTTGATAAAATCATAACAGGGAAAGTTAGTGAGAAGAAAATTGTTCGAGCCAAAAATTTACGGGAAAAAAGTACAATTTTTTTTTAAACATATTGTATTGGTATTAATTCAATGCTAAATCTTTCGATTGAACCAATTTAGTCTCAAGTCTTTTGACAACTTGGCAATGTAGTCGATTCGGCCAATTTTGATCGAAAATCGCTAACATGAACGACGATTGTCCTACGTGGCACGACCGATGCTGACGTGGACAAATGTTGCAATTTTTAATATTTTTGAATGTTAAAATATTTTTCTAATTTTTTAATGCTTTTTTTTTTTTACAGCTCTGGCCAACGAGGGCCCTCACCAAGATCAAGGCGATGCCCCACAGTTGGGCAAAAAGGGAAGGACAAAAAAAAGAGAAAGGAAAATATAACAAAGAATATCAAAATTTAAAAATTTAAAAATTATCTACGTCAATGCCAGCCATGCTACATAGGACGATCGAGGTCCATGTCAATGATTTTCAATCTAAATCAGTTAAATCGTCAATATATTTAGAACTAAATTAGTTAAATTGAAAGGTTTGAGATTGAATTGATATCGAAGCAATAGAGTTAGAATTTTTTGTACTTTAAGACTAAAGTTGCAAGAACAATGGAATTAATTGTTTAGTCACGAAAATGAGGATGAAACAACTTGTGATAAACGATTGCGCAAATCAGTATTCCTCAATTTGCTAGCAAGGGCTCCAAACATCTACCTCCACCCCGAATCGAAAATGCTCCAATGTTTAGGGTGTGTTTGTTTCGTAGAAAGTAAATAATTAAAAAAATATTTTTTAAAAAGTGATCACAAGTATTGTTTACAAAAACAAATGAACGAAATATATTTCACCGTCCGCGAAAATTTTTAGACATAAATTGTTATTGATAATTGAGATATTTTTTATCGATTAATTATTTCAAGCGATATAAGTGATTTTGTTAAAATTATTCATTTTTCAAAGCAACCTTAAGTCTGTAAATGTGTTTTTTTTTTTTGGTTTAGAAAGTCGGGAAATATTTTAAAAAGAGCATAAAATTTGAAGGAGGAGAAAGAGGCTATCTATGCCTTGGTAAGTGGCCTTAAAAAGTGTTTAGGTGGGCTTGCCTACTAATAGGTGTATGATAATCATTCTGTTCCAAAAATAGATTTTTGGCTAGAAATAGTTTTTTCTATTTGTATTTTTTTGCTCAAAAACTCATCCAGAAATAGAAATAGAAATCTATTTCTGGATGAGTTTTTGAGCAAAAAAATGCGTTTGATAACGACATAAATTTCCGATCATAGAACAGAAGTTCGTTTGACAACAATTGAAAATTTTTACTTCTAGAATAGACGTAGGCGGCAACCAGGCGCTAGGAAGAGATACTGAGCGACTTTTACGAGTTTTCTGTTTCTGATTTCTATTTCTCCCGCAAGCTATAATTTTCTTTTTCTCATTTCTCTTTCAAATATATTTCTGGAACAACTTTTTATTCCAGAAATAGAAAAATAGAATTATATTATCAAACGAGTTGTTATTCCAAACCTGTTCCAGAAATAGGTTTGAAACAGAAAAAGAGAAGTAGAATGGTTGTCATGCACTCCCTAAGCTTTGGGCCATATTCTCGCAATCTACATGTGACTTGCCAGTCGGCTTATGTGCAAATTCAATGTACGCTAGTATTTTGTTTCAACCTTTAGGCCCCATATTTGCATTATTGACACGTTCTATTGTTTCGCAATCGTTTGGTTCTTCGTCGTAATTTCAACAAATGGGATTCCATTCCAAGCTCGAGCCCATCGCCTTGTACGCTCCATTCGACAATCGAAGCGCCGAAACGAACGACGTGTCTATGCAGATTTATGGTCCCTCGTCGTTGTCCATTCTTCATTGTACTCACATCTCTTTCGAATTCTCTTAAGATGAAAGCCTTTGACCGTCGGGAACGTCAACTTAAGACGGAAGCCTTCGGTCGTCGGTTAAATAATTGCCTTTGGCCTTTGGCTTGAATATTGTCTTCCCTGACAATCATCGCCGAGTATTGCCAATTATCAGCCAGGGTCCGACGGCCCATTAAGGAAAAATGTCTATACAAGGCAAAGGTGTTCATTCAAATAAAAAGGGTCGGACCCTTGAGAATCCTAATTTGAATACTTTGCATCCTGTTTCTTTCCCAAAATTAGCGGGGAGGGCCAATTTGAACCCTAAACCCGGACGCGTTGACCCGGTTACTCTCGGTAAGATGGCTGTCCAAGTTCAACATTAACACGCGTATTCCTGCATCGTCCCCGTTAGCTCCGCATTCGAATGAAAAGTCTCGTCGTTTTTAAAGTCCCTGGGGTGATTGAAACGGGATATTCCTGCAGCCGAAAAAGCATCATCCTCGATCGTTTTCTTTTTCTTTACCTCACGAATTTCTCATTCCATATGTTCGACCTGCTTGAATCGCTGTCGTGGACCCATCAATGAAGTTGCCGATGCATTCGCGTATCGATTGATATCCGACACAATAATTTCTGAGGCAATCAATTACCTCCTACACTTTGTCGAATGTGGAAGCATGACAATGATGGAAACGGGTCTTTTGTAATTTACCCCTTTTAGTTTCACTTAGCCAGGACTGATCCTAGCGGTAGGATGAGGTCCTGAATTGAATTGTGTGTATGTACTCTCGTTGGAAAAGCAGTTCATCACCACTCGTCGCGAGGCTAAACGCAAGCTGACAATTTTGCATCTCCACATTTATGGCGTTCACATAATTGAAGGCCGTTCTAAAAGTGACTATATAGAATTTCCAGGGGACCTTAAAATTTTAGGAAGAGCTTACTTTTCTATTGAATAAAATGGAACGGTTTAATTTCTGGCGACAACTTATTCAAATATTATAACTTCAAATAGTTTTAATATAATGAGTGAAAAATGCATGTTAATATTTGCATGTTTCAAAAGAAATTAGATAAATAAAATTAAAAAACACGAAAAAAGAAGAGGTAAAATCTATTTCTTTACAATTTTTGTGGGACGTGATTATGGTCAGAAATTAGAAGAATGAAAACCATCGTGCACCCCCCCCTCTCTCTCTCTCCAGTTTATATTAGGGGTGGTCGTTTTTAAGTGAGTATGTTCCGCGTTCAAAAAATTGAAGGGAAAATTACCAAAAAATTCATAAGCCTATTGTAATTGTGTTAAGTCTGGATCCAACAGTCACCCAGGAGATATGGGTCGTTGCGGTTCTGACACAGGGCCCGATGTGTGAGGGAGAGATTGTTGAAGTTATCCCACATCGGTTGTGGAAGGGGCATGTGGTCGATTTATAAGTATGTTGGAAAACCTCATCCTTTGAGCTAACTTTTGGGGTGAGAGAAACTCAAGACCACTCAACACATTTTTCAATGAGAAGTAAAATTTTTATATTTTTCTTTTTCTGATACAGAAATAGAAATAAGAATTCTTCTCATCACTCGCTCCCTCTCTCATGTGCGATAGAAATTTTATGCTGTTATCAAATGAATTTCTGTTTTGGGAACATAAATTTTATGTCAATATCAAATGCATTTTTCTGCTCAAACTCGAATAGAAGAAATAGCTCCCAGGAACATGATGGTTATCATTTGCGCCATGCCTTTTTAATTTTACTTTTCTACTTTCTTTTTCGAACTTTGCCGGTGCTACCTTTTTGCTAAAAGAATTCGGAGTTTTTTGGGAAAATTCCAAATAAGGGTCTAAAGTGCCCTCGTTTTTTTTTTTCAAAAAAGGGCCTGAAGTAGACCTTGTTTCGAATAAGGGTCTGAAGTGTCCTCTTTGTTTCAAAGAATGGCCTGATTAAAGGCATTTTCGTCATTTATTTTTTATTTATTTTTTCCTTTTTTCTTTAACTGTTTTTTCTTTCTTTCCTCCTTTGTTTTTTTTCCATACCTTTTCGCCGGTGGTCGGCCACAGGCGAGAGCTAGGCATGGCCGTCGAGGTGAGGCCGTCCTCGACGGCCTCGAGGGACTATCCGAAAGATAAACCCACTGGAAATGCCAAGATACGGGAGTGAGTTGCACGAGGGAAGGTAGCAGCCGGAGGTCCTCAGATTGCGGCGAGCGAGGGGGCTAGCGACACGAAGGAGGGTCAATGCGTGAGTAAACACCCGAGCTCTCTCCCCCTTTCTTCTCTATCTATTCTGTTTTTTTCTCAGTCCCTCCATCTTTCCTTTGTTTTGTTACCAGAGGAAAAGAAAATCGAGCGAATTAATTTCTGAACAAGTGTGTCCCTATGAGTCTATTGTGACTAGAGGTGGCAAAATGGGTCAAGAACCCATATACTAACCCACATTTAAGAGTGTGGGTCATAAATGAGTCACTTAATAACTTAGTGTGTCTTAAAGGGTTTTTAAAAGGGTTTTAAATGGGTTACCTTACTATAGTAAGTGAATCATAAAAAGTTTTTCTGATTTTTTTTATTTTCACTTTTTATTTTTCTTTTTTCTTTCTTTCTTTTAGTTTTTTTTTTTGGACAGCCTGCCGCCGCCGCCGCCGGCTATCGGCGCCGCCCGCCCGCCTCCGTCGCCTGCCCATCCGCCACCGCTGCCGTCACCGCCGACCGCCGCCGCCGCTCGCCCGCTGTTTGTTGCTGGGATAATCATGTACGGATAAACAATTTGGGCGCTCTATTCTGTGTACGATGAGAACACGAGGATGAGAGACGAGGATTTCAAGGAAGAAAAGGAGAAGTTTTCTGCAGTGACGAACTTGCACAAAGACGTTCCCCGCCTGGAGATTATATCGAAGGCTTACTACCGGTTTGTTTGCTTAAAGCCTCACCTTGTGGACTGGCTGAAGCACCCTTTCTTCGTGGAGCATCGTAATAAGTTGATCGACAAATACAATCCTGAAGATGTATTCTTGACAACCGATATGGAACTCGGATTCAATGTCCGCGTCGTCGGTTATTTTTGTTTGTTGTTGACATTATGCGGATTCATGGGGCATTTCTTTGACAGACACTGGAGGGGACGCATGTCATCTACACGTTTGGGCTGCCGATTGGAGTCGTGTGGCGGCAACGGCGGGAGCAGTGGGCGGCCGGCGACCCTCACCGGACTTTGAAAAAAAAGGAAAAGAAAAAAATAAAAATAAAAAGGAAAAAATAAAAATAAAAAACAGATTTTTTTTATTTTTTTTAAATTATAGAAATTGTCCATAATGTTTTAGCAATGTAATATTTTTAATAATTTATAAGTTTTGCTAATTTAGATTTAATATGGAAGTGTTTTATCTATGGATTTGGTCGGGTATGGGTCGGATATGGATTTGGTCGGGTATGAGTCGAAAAATTTACATTACAATAAGTGGGTCATAAATGAGTTAATGGGTCAATTTGGGTTGGGCCATTTATGACGCAACCCATCCCACCCATTTAATAGGTCTAATTGTGACGAAGCTCCAGAGATGTAAAGAAGTTGAGATGAAGATGATTAAGGAGAAGAAGGCGCTTGGGAGATCATTCGAAAGAGAAAATTCAGAGAGGAGAAATGTGTTGGCTTGTCCTCTGCCAAGTGAGGAAGAGCGCATACCGATGCTAGTCCCATGCAGCACGGTGACAGTAGTGATGAGCTTCAACGGAGCTGGAAGGGAGTAGTGATGGCGTCGTCGGCCGATTGGAGCTCGTCGATCTCTGCTCTTTCGTTGTCTGAAGAAGGCGCGGCCATCCCTCGTGGCCGTCGAGGGCAGCCTCGTCTCAATGGCCACAAGCCAGCTACTCGCCTTGGCAGGGCGAGGCCACCCTCATGGCCATTGATGGCGGCCTCACCTTGACGGCCACGCCCAGCTCTCGTCGATGGCTGGTCATCGTCTGAGATCGACCACCGATCAAAAGGTGTGAAAAAAAAACAAAAGAAGAAAGAAAGAAAGAAAGAAGAAAAGGAAAAAAAAAATGACAAAAATATTCTTGGTCATGCCTTTTTTTGAAATAAAGAAGACACTTCGGATCTTTATTCAAAATAAATATACTTTGAACTTTTATTTGGAAAAACAGGACACTTCGGCTGCGTATGGTAACGTTTCTGTTCCCGGAACAACTTTTAGAATAGAAACACTTTTTTTTGTTTCTGTTCTCGGCAATGATTTCTGGGAACAGAAACGCGTTTGGTAACTGCAAAAAAATTCTATTCCCGGAACAAAAAAAGAACAGAAACACGCTTGGTAACTGTTCCTCGGCGATGGCGGGGCTCGCGCGAGCTCGCCCGCCGTGTCGGGTGCCGGTCGGTTGCCGAGAAGAGGAAGAAGAAGAGGAGGAACCGGAGGAGTGGCGGCGTCGACTGGTCGAGGAACACAGAAGAGAGGTGGCGTCGGCTGGTCAAGGAACACAGAAAGAGAGGAGGGAGGAGCTGCTCGTGCAAGAACAAAAGAGAAGAGAGTGTGTTCAAGAACAAACGTATTCCCAATTGTTTCTAAAAAATGTTCCAAGAACACAAAAGAAAATTTTTTTTTTGTTTCTTATTTCTGCTCCAAAAGTGTTTCTATTTGTCAAAAGTGTTCCCAGAACACTTTAGGAACATTTTTTTACCATACGCATTTCTATTCCTAAAGTATTTTCCGAAACACTTTGAAAATAAAAATACTTTTTTTGGAGTATTACCATACGTAGCGTTCGCATCCTCATTCGAGAAAACGGAATACTTTCGCATCCTCATTTGACAAAACGGAATACTTTGATAACAGGAATATTTTTTCTGGAGCGTTACCGTAGGCAGCCTTCGCGTTCCCATTTGAAATTTTCTCAAGTTTTTTCTTTACAGTCCCGTCAAACCGCTCACGACCTCCGGAGAAAAAGGCGAGAGAGTACGTGACTCTGGAAACACTCCCAATCCGCGACAAACTATCAAACAAAGCTTGGTCGTGGGAGGAAGCTACCTGATCTCCTCCATTGACGACGCCATTCACGTACCTTATCGGATCTCTCCTCCATCTCGGCACTCCGACTCAGTGAGTTCCGGGTCTCTCCATCACCTCGCTACGTACCGCATTGAACTGAGTTGGATTCACGTTTTTTCTGCGCAAGTCTCGTCGTCGATTCTGTCACTCGCCATCTTCAAAAAAACTTTGGTGATCTTCTCTCTCTTTTTCTTCCGGTTTGAATAGCGTTTTCATTTTGTGGATTTTTACGCGTTTGACTAAGGTTTGAATCTGGTAGCCTCGAGCGAGTTTTAATGCTCTTGTCGTTTTGCTCATCAATGGAGTTTCAATCACGAATCCGAGACGCTTGGAAACAAGCGAAGATTGAACTGCAAATGTTGTGAAAATCCATCGCAGTGGGCGAGTAGTGCTAAGTCAAGCTCGGTCGAGCAGTGGTTCGATTTTCCTGTATTTTGGCATCCTCTACTCACTTCTTGATTCGGTTGTGGTGCGAGCGTGACTCGCTAGACATTCCTGATCGGTCACTTCGGTTAACGTTTTCCTCTGTATAGATTTCTGAGCAGCTTGGGACTTGAAGATGGGAGTGGCACCTAAGAGTTACGACATGGAAGAGGGAACTCTGGAGATCGGCATGGGTAAGCTTTTGGCCCTCTCCGCTTTCTGATTTTTTGAGCTACGGACGATGGAAATCTGTTGGGATGCCTGAAGCCACTGGTTATATCCACCATTAATTACTCTGGTAATTAAGCTTTGTTTGTATAGTGGGGAGTAGCTTTGTCTCCCTGTTTGTGGCTTATTATGTCTTTAGCCATTTAAATTTCACCGTGCTTGGAGTTGGAATCATAACTTTTATCATGGGTATTGTTTTCAGGCTTTCCATGTAGCTTTCTTGTTTTTGTAAAGTTTATGCTGCCCCTGTGATGACAACGGTTAAATCACTTAATACATAGATCTATACAATCTCTACCATTTCACATGTATTAGTAAAGAGGTGAGGAATTTCTAGCACGCCTTAGTCGCTGGGTCTTAGTTATCGGTTGTTCAGACAATTGCTTCGCATCTTGCAGAGTATAGGACTGTCTCTGGTGTTGCTGGGCCGTTGGTTATACTCGACAAAGTCAAGGTAAATTTTACTGGTTATAATTTTACGAGGTTTAGCGAACTCCTCTACTGACATGTTCAATGAATTTTTTGTTATATCAGGGACCAAAGTATCAAGAGATAGTAAATATCCGCTTGGGAGATGGAACGACTAGACGTGGGCAAGTCCTTGAAGTTGATGGAGAGAAAGCTGTTGTGCAGGTTCAGTCTAAGTTGCCAGCCTCTTCTTTTTTTCCTTTAGCTCTCTTGATGCTGCATCTTTGTTGGTTGGATTGTATTACTTGTGTCACTTTTGTGGTCAATACTTTTCAGCTAAATGACCTAGTGAAATCTCTGTCATGCATTGCAATCATCAGAAAAAGCAGAACATGAAGAAGATTTTCTTGGGTATATGTGATGAAATGTGAGAACATCATATGGGATAATAACTCAAATAATTGTGATCGAGTTTCTTGAGGAGAACGATGTTAGTAGTCTAATTAGCATTCCGTGCAGGCAATTATAGATCCTCTCCACTCTTGAGTGATGGAAGTTCAGTCACAGTGTTGGTTATTTGGGTCTGAAAAAGGCGAATAATCGTTCCTACATGTCTCTAATTTTTGGCAAACCTTTGTAGGTTCTGTGTTTCACTAGTTTCTCTGTCAATAAAATTTGGATATGGGTTTCTCCTCATGCTTGTGTGACCGGTGGTTGGTCATCTTAGACTTCCAGTATGTAAAGCTTTTCCATGTTTCACTCTCTTGTTGCTAGGTTTTTGAAGGGACTTCTGGGATTGACAACAAATACACCACTGTGCAATTCACTGGCGAGGTAATTATGCATGCCGTTTGTTTTAGTTTTCCTAATAAAACAATGTTTCAGCTTCCTGTAGAAATAAAGAGTTAGATTTCTTTGTTCCGTAATGTTGCCAACAAGATTTCACTTGTAGCATGAGACATAATTTGGGATATGATATGGCCTTGGCCTCATGAAAGATCTGTCAAAAGTGCATTGTTTTTCTGCCTTCACAAATCTTTAGAAAATTTTCATGGAGTTCCTACATTTTTCTTCTAATGCAGGTTCTGAAAACACCTGTATCCCTGGATATGCTTGGGCGCATATTTAATGGTTCTGGGAAGCCCATTGATAATGGCCCTCCAATTCTGCCAGAGGCTTACCTAGATATTTCTGGTGAGTTGTGTTATTGTGACAGTATTTTTGATTGGCCATGAATCCGTTTTTATTCCATGGCACCTGTGGCAATCCCAAGAACTTTCTTGTAGTCTCATATGGAATGGATAAACTTTCTCTTTCTTAGGAAGTTCTATAAATCCCAGTGAAAGAACCTACCCAGAAGAGATGATACAAACAGGAATTTCCACCATTGATGTAATGAATTCCATAGCTCGTGGACAGAAGATCCCACTTTTCTCTGCTGCTGGTCTTCCTCATAACGAAATAGCTGCTCAAATTTGCCGCCAGGCTGGTCTTGTGAAGCGATTGGAGAAGGCTGGCGGTATTAACGAGGTATATGTAGCATTTTTATTTAGATTTCTGATCTTATTTTGGTTGTTGCTTTTCTTTGAGATTTGATGCTCTAAGTCTTCATTTTCCTCTAATATTACAAACACTTTCTCTCAATATCATTTCTGAAGATGTGCTACAAATTTGTGTAGGATGACGAAGAGGACAATTTTGCCATAGTTTTTGCTGCTATGGGAGTGAACATGGAAACTGCACAATTTTTCAAACGTGACTTTGAGGAAAATGGGTCAATGGAGAGAGTGACCCTTTTCCTTAATCTGGTAATTTCTAATGAGCTGATAGTTGATGGTCTCGCAGATCTTTTCTTTCTGGCAATTTTTGCAAGTTTGTAGATTGAGTTTGTGGGTTGTATGGGTGCCTGAATTTCATTATACGAAATTTGCTCTTTTGTTTAGGCCAATGATCCAACTATTGAACGCATCATCACTCCACGCATTGCCCTTACAACTGCTGAGTATCTGGCTTATGATTGTGGGAAGCATGTCTTAGTCATACTCACAGACATGAGTTCGTATGCAGATGCCCTTCGCGAGGTAAGGATAGTCTGAAAAATGTTGCCATAATGACCATATAATGAGAGTTAGTCTTGCTGTTAATTGTTCATTACTGAGGCAAGCTCTTGCTTCTTCGTTTCTCCTCAAGCACTGGAAAACTGCAGCTGGACTTGCAATCATTTTGGGGCCAAATTTTTTTTAGCCCTTTACAACTTCTGACTGATAATTCTGAGCTGTCATCTGCCTGTAGGTATCAGCTGCACGAGAGGAAGTACCTGGAAGGCGTGGGTATCCTGGGTACATGTACACTGATCTGGCAACGATTTACGAGCGTGCTGGGCGTATTGAAGGGCGAAAGGGCTCCATCACTCAAATTCCTATTTTGACTATGCCTAATGATGGTGGGTTTAATGCTTACACAAGGTCCGCAATCCAGTCATTTCTCCCCACCTAATGTAGTTTGTTCTTGTTATGCTGATGAGATGTCTATAATTCACTGTTTGCTCATTAGATATTACGCACCCGACTCCAGATCTTACTGGTTATATTACTGAGGGGCAGATATATATCGACAGACAACTTCACAATCGACAGGTTAGTTGGGCTCAATCAAGCGTTAGGATGCAGAGAACTCACCCTGACTTCTTGTACCACATTTTGTTCTAAAATTGCTGTCTCGAATGCATCGTTATTAACCCAAAGAGTGGTATAACTGTTCTGCTACTTTTGCACGCCTAAAGATATAAGTACTTTGGTGCATGCAAGCATTCATTTTATGAGGTGGTTTATTTGCTTCTCTTATAGGAGAAATTAATGATCTAGTTCAGTGGCAAACATAATTAAACCTTATTATGTTCCATTACATTTGCTGCTTATGTGGTAGATCACTTAATTTATTACTTTGCCAAATACTCTGGTTGTATGGCTGGAAATGTAATCTTCCTGACTATACCGAAGGGTGCTTAGCTTTATCTTGAAGGTTTCACTACTTATAAGATCATTGTTTATACATTATTTCTTTTCTGAAACAGATATATCCTCCCATCAACGTGCTTCCATCACTTTCTCGACTGATGAAAGTAAGGCATTTTTTACCGCATTTAATCTTCCTAGTTCCCTTTGGATTAACTTCAGGTGTTTGATCTGTACCCATTACCTTGCAGAGTGCAATAGGTGAGGGAATGACTCGTAGAGACCATGCTGATGTTTCCAACCAGGTATTTCTTTGTGAAATAGATAGTTTAATCTTTATAGAAATGCTGGTACTTGGTATTAAACTTTTACTGGTTTTTCTGCAGCTATATGCAAATTATGCAATTGGGAAAGATGTTCAAGCTATGAAAGCCGTGGTTGGAGAAGAAGCTCTATCTTCGGAGGATCTGGTCTCTCTCTATCTCTCGTGCAAACCATTTGGATTCTCCTGCTTCGATTTTCTCCTCTTCCTATTGTTTGTCGTCCCCTTGATATTTTAAGTAATATTACGTGATTTCATTTCGTGATATTTCAGCTTTATCTGGAGTTCCTTGAAAAGTTCGAGCGGAAATTCGTGATGCAGGGGGCCTATGACACCCGCAATATTTATCAGTCTCTTGACTTGGCATGGACTTTCCTTCGCATATTCCCTCGCGAGCTGCTTCACCGTATACCAGCAAAGACACTGGACCAATACTACAGCCGTGACTCCACAAACTGATCTAAAGAAGCTGCGTGCTTGTCACCAAAATCAGTTCATTTCAAACATGATTAGTCTTGATGCGGCTCACCGGTGCTCTGTCATCTTTTGTTGGCTTCCCTGAACCAACCCCTGTTTTGAGGAGCAACTTATGATGGCTCACTAGCTTCTCCAGCCAAATTCATCCTTATATGCTCCTCCCTTATACATAGTCGCATAGAAGTATAATTCCTCCCTTATATTTTCAGGGCTGTAGTTATTGAATGAACTGTTTCGGATATTTGTAGACTGTTGGGAGAGAGATATGCTTATAATTCTAGTCTGAATCGCGGAGCGTAGATACAGAAAATTTGTATGCATCTGTTTGATGTGAACTGCACCTAGAATTTCTTAGTTCTCGCCTTTAGAGTGGACACATTATGAACACTCGACTCACCTGTTAATGGAATGTTCACCGCGAAAGTAATTCAGGAAGCATAGAAGCTGCATTCACCAGCTGATAAGTGTGAGATGGTGGCTTCTTGTGGTTTGATAAGCAACACATGGCTCTCGCGGTTCGATATCCTCTGATATATTTCAAAATCTTTTGGCATTGTTCCAAAAGGATAAGCGGGAATGCATATATGACATGTCATCAGTTGCTAGAGCAAAGTCCATGAATGTCTTTGACAAGTCTAGACATGTTAGCCTGTCCTAACAACAGGTACAGATGAAGGGAGTTGTGTTTAAGTACAATTTATGACCCTTCTGTTTGGATATGTTTACAGGTGTTGAGTTTTCAATACAGAAGCTCTCTTATAGCATGTTGACCAGAGTTTTGCAATGTTACCATAGACCAAGAAATGAAAGAATTGGCGACCTGCTTAAACTACTTGAATGAAAGAATGCATAACCTGATTAGTTCACTTGAACTATGGGACATCTACATAAAGGGCAAGACCTTTGCTTGGAAATCCACTTGTCGATGCAACGCAGATGAAACAAGTGGCGACAGTTAGGCAGTCTCCTCGCCACGTCTTTGCATTCGAAGTCCTGGATCAGCAAACAAGAATGAGGATTAAGCAAAGGAATGGAGTTTCAATACCAGGTAAAACGAGTCATGGGTCGAATTCTCTCACTCTAGTCTAGAAATACAAACCTGAAGGCATATCGAGCAGGAGTTTCTATTTCCTGAAGAATCCATCAAGTGGTCCTCTGTTATCCCGATCCTATGAATCCTGTTAAGTGAATGCTTCGATACTTTGGCGGGGTCTACTGCGATTTCACTAATCATATTTTCAGCATGTGCCAGAGTCTGCTCTAATCTCAACAGGGTGAGACTATACAAGAACTGTTGCATTAATTCTCCGGCATCAAGTTCTGTCGTCCAGTCAGTCTATTAAGAGCAGATGTAGGAGGATTAGAAAGTATATATCTTTAAGTTATCATCTAGAGCCTTGAGAAGCTAAGAACTTACCCATTGAAGAAGGTCGCCGAACGAACAGTCATCAGAGACCCATAAAGCAATGGACGTTTTGAAGGCGTTAATCAAGAACACGCCGCCTGAAATTGCTCCTACCGCCACGCTACAGAAGAGGCCCCTCTGGCTTTTAACGCCGAGCAGAACTCCGGTGAATGCTCCCAGTGTACTTCCTACTGCAAAAGGAGTGATGTACCACAGCGACCAGCGTCATCGCAGTTATTAAGCCGATGGAGTATTACTACATCGAAAACTTAGTGACTAGAAACATTTGCTAGTCAGATTTCTTTCGTTCTTGCTCGGAAGAACGAGGAAAGAAACCGGAAAGCATGCGATGAAAATGCTATTTCTGATTTGGTGATTTGCTGATGTTGGTCTCGTGAGGAATCATTCGAAAGCAAATAATCCTGGAGAAAGAGAGAAATAAAAAAAGGCGACTAACTGGAGAACTGGACCTACCAATAGCCAAGAAGAAGACAGAGACTGCATAAGAGACGCTGAAGATGATTGCAGAGACTCCATAGCGGCACCAAACCCACAACTTCTCCATAAGACGAAGCCTAAACCACCCGGAACGAAGCTTGACACTAGAGCCTTGGCGTTCAAAGTTGGATCCCTTAATAGGAAGCCGTCGTCGAAATGTCGTGGAAATAGCGCAGCAACATTCGAACGTTCTCTCGCGCGGAACTGGTCAAAAGTCCATGAGCCCAAAAACATGAAGCATGCGAGAAGAAAATGGCCGAAGCAGATGAACGTCGAATTCCAGGTGGTCAAAATGGGATTGCTTTCTCTCTGGTCTTTTTCAAACAGGTGAAGTTCATGCAAATTGTTCCCTCAAAGGAAAATAAAATCCCATTTGCGTCTTAAGATGATTTTTCCATCGGAAGAGACGTGGACGAAACGGGATTAGGTAGAGTGTTGGACTTTCCTTTATGTCCTGTGCAGTGAATTTGTTATCTAAAATCGCCAAATTCAAAAACAAGAAGAAGAAGAAGACGAAGAATGTACGATCGAGTCAACCCAGGAATCTGAGTAGTTGACTTGACTTCATGTCTACCGAACTCTCTTCCATTTTCGCCACGCGGTCTCACGAGCGAACAAGGATGGTATGCGCGTTTTATTCAACCAGCTTTTTTACTTAGTCTTTTGACTCCAATTTTTCAATCCAATTAACTTTAACGTTTTAAATGATTAGAATGCATTGAGCAAATTCACGAATTCCGATTAGCTCATAGGAACCTATATCGGGTCGATTCGGATCCCAAAAATGAATTTCATTTGGTAAATAATCAGAGGAGGCAAAATGGGTCAAGAACCCTGTTTTGATTCATATATGATGAAAATTGGTGAAATATCCGACACATGAAGTTTTATAATCGAGATAGGTTAATCAAATTGGGGAATAATCATTAGCCCAACCCAGTCACATTCCGCCAGCTCACTCCCTTCGGCAAGCTTGGGCCTTTGGCCCCTGAGCAGCTTGAATCTTGGGTTTGGGTGGGTGCATGCACACAACCCCGTTCTTTCGATATCATAAAGAAAAAGGAAAATAGGCTCCGTTTGTTTCGCGAAAAATGAGTGATTTCGAAACTATTTTTCTAAAAATAACCGCATGTATCGCTCGAAAAAATTAGTTCCAACAACAATTGATGTCTAAACATTTGCATAGACGATAAAAATGTTATTCGTTCATTCATTTATGTAGGCGATTTAAACGATCGTTTTTTTTTTTAAAAGATGTTTTCAAAATAACTCATTTTTTCGCGAAGGCTTAGCAAGTAAACCAAATATCTTCAAACTGAGATTGTGAATGTAATTATTTCCCGAATCTTCTCTGTGCGTAATCTTTGTGCATACAAATATGCATGCCCCAAGGGAAAATCATTTCTCGGATATTTTCGTACTCATGCATGCATTCTCTTGACTGGTAAAAATATACGATTTTAAAGCGTATTATAATTGATTCATCAATCGCGAGGGATGTTACGCTTCATCATATTATGGACCAGATTAGAGCATCATAGTTGTTGATGACTGAGATAATAACACCGTTCCAATTTAGACTCATATTTTCAAATCTGAGTATTTCAGGCCTTTTAATGTCTACGAGACTTTCTCTAACGTATATCTTCCCAGATATGATCTCTTTTGGTAAATTCAATTCAATCTTTAGCGCAAAAAAAAAAAAAAAACAATACAATACAATAGCAGGAGATGTGTTCTAATAACTTGATTCATCAATTTCTTTTAGTGATTGCTTATTGGCTAATTGCTTTTTTTTTTAAGTATGCTATTGTTCATACTTAAGGGGAAAAATTACTAAAAATTTGAAGCTTGGGTTCAGGTCAGATCGGGTATGAGTCACAAAAATTACATTGCATAAAAATTAGGGGTGAACATGGTTCCAGGGTAGAACCTGGAACCATTGGGAACAGATTCGGTTCTAAGTTTCAAGGTATGCAGGGTAGATTACAGGTTTCAAAAATTAGGAAACCTGTTCCGACGGATAGGTTCCATGTTCCAAGTAGGTGGAATCTGGAACTTGCAACCTATAACAAGTTTTTGTGTTTTTCTTAGTATATGTCTTCGCGCGATCCCGCAGTATTCCATGTCGTCCAATGATGAGTGTGTAATCTGAAACCACTAATCTGAGCTTCCATTTTCGGCGATATTCATGACTGAGACTTTTACTTTATTAATGTTTGATATTTATTCGTGTGACTAAATATGAGTTGTGGTCAGTGGATTGTAGCAGCAAATGGTTGTCATTAAAGGTGATGATTCACTGCAATTATTCAATTAAAAATACATGTGGAACCTGGGTAGAACTTAGAACAGACTCTGGAATTTGTTACAGGGTAGGTTCCAGGTTTCATGGTATGCATGATAGGTTCTAGGTTCAAAAAATTGAGAAATCTGTTTCGATAGGTAGGTTCTAAGTTCCAAGCAGAACCTGTATGGAACCTGGAACCACTCACCCTTAAGAAAAATAGGTCAATACATGTTAAATTGGTCAATTTGAATAGGTCTATTTTTCTATCGAACCCGACCCACTTGATAGGCCTATGCATGATATGTATGACTAGTCTTATTATTAAGAAAGAGTCGTTGATATTAGTATCAGTTCCATTCTAACATTTAATTCATTGTACTACTAAAATTCATTTTCTAAAAACATCAAAACCTTAATTCTGTGGAAGGTTTTAAATCGTTTTAGAATGTAGTGGAGCTTTAGTCATTTTTTTTTGAAAAGAAAAGTCTAATAATTTTGGTTTGTGTAACGCAGATTTATAGTGTACACTACAAAAAAACAAGGTTTTAGCCACGGACAATTAGCGATGAAATAAAATTTGTCGCTAATTTGCGACGAAAATAGCGATGAAAACAAATTCATCGCTAATTTGCGACGCAAATAGCGACGAAACATAAGTCGTTGCTAATTTGTGACGAAAATAGCGATGAAACACGATTCGTCGCTAATTTGCGACGAAACTTATTTGTTGCAAAGTTATTCGTCGCTAATTAGCGACAACAAATTATTCGTCGCAAAATTAGCTACGATAATTAGCGACGACAATCGGCATTGTCGCTAATTGACGACGAAAAATGTTCGTTGCAAATAATTCGTCGCTCATTTGCGACGAAAAATAGCAATGAAAAATAATTCGTCGTTGATTTGCGACAAAATTAGCGATGAAAAAGGATTCGTCGCTAATATGAGACGAAAATTGTTCGCCGAAAGATATTTGTCGCTAAAGTCGTCGGTAATTAGCGACAAAACATTATTCGTCGCAAAATTTGTGACGACAATCACTGTAGTCGCTAATTGGCGACGAAAAATGTTCGTCGCAAATTAATTCGTAGCTAAATTAGTCGCTAATTAGCGACAAAAATATTTCGTCGCAAAATTAGCAACGACAACTATAGTCGTCGCTAATTAGCGACGGACAAAGTTTGTCGCAAAATTATTCGTTGCAAAATTAATTTTCATAAACTAATTGTTCATCGCTAATTAGCCACAAAAAATATTCGTCGCAAAATTAGCGACGACAAATCCTTTCGTGGCTAATTGGCGAGGAAAAGTGTTCGTCACAAATCCGTTCGTTGCTAAGTGCGTCGCTAATTTCATCGCTAATTAGCGACAAAACTACTTTCGTCGCTAAAATCCCACCTACATTTTTTCGTCGCTAATTCCGTCGCTAAATTAGTCGTCCCTAAAATCCCACCGACAGTTTTTCGTCGCTAATTTCGTCGCTAAATTATTCGTTGCTATATTCGTCGCTAATTTCATCGCTAATTAGCGACAAACTATATTCGTCGCTAAATTTCGTCGCTAAAATCCCACCGACAGTTTTTCGTTGCTAATTTCGTCGCTAATGCCCTACAACACTTTTCGTCGCTAATTTCGTCGCTAAATTATTCGTCGCTAATGTCGTCGCTAATTAGCGACAAACTATATTCGTCGCTAAATTTCGTCGCTAAAATCCCACCGACAGTTTTTCGTCGCTAATTTCGTCGCTAAAATCCCACCAACAGTTTTTCGTCGCTAATTTCGTCGCTAATGCCCTACGACACTTTTTCGTGGCTTAGTAAAATTTTTCTCTTTAAAATCCCATTGCCTTCTCTCTCTCCGCACTCTTCTGTTTTGCCTGCTCTCTTCTCTATTTTGTCTTCTGTCTTCTCTATTCTTATTTGTGTCTTATGGTAATGATAGAATAAATTGTTGTTTATTTCACCATTTTCTTCTATCAATTCCCATAAGCTTCATGTATCTTAAGTAATTTTTCTTTTTTTTTAGATACGTGTCCGTTTGAAGGTCTCGCAATCCAAGTGAACGTTGCAATTCTCATCAAATTGATCGCTTTCTGCTACAAATATTTCAGTCAAATACTTGGGTAAGTCTTCTTGACATGGTAATTTTTTCATTTTTTTCAAATTCAAAGTAATTGTTTCGTCTCGGACATAATTTTAATTTTTAGAATTTTATGATTTTAATTAAGAATATGAAACAGTAGATATGATATTTTTAATATTTTATCCGAGAAATTTTTAATTTCTATACAGAGACAATGCAACGAGATAGGGCTTGGATGTATAATAAGAACTTACCTGGACGTCGAGGATTGACCGATGAGTTTCGTACTGGGTTGGAACAGTTTTTGGACTTTGCTAGTAGTAAATTTGAGTTCATGGATGGAAATAAGTTAAGGTGTCCGTGTAAAAAGTGCAGTAATGGTAAATTTCATGCGTGTGATAAAGTTAGAGAACATCTTTGTAGATTTGGGTTTATTCCGAACTACTATAATTGGACTTGCCATGGTGAACCATTTATATCTGATGAAGAATATCGAAGAAGTGACCAATTTTCAGTTAGGGAAGAATGTGGCTATTATAACCAATTGAACCCATACCAGAGGATGGTGATTGATGGAGCTGGTCAGAATTTTGTTTCAGAATCAAATCACGCAAGTACTAGTTTCGCTCATACACTTGAACAAGTGGGTACTAGCTATGCATCACAATTGGAAGAGGTAGGAGTCACAGGTGTTGATGAGAATGTGTATAGTGAAACTTTTCAATCTAATCAGTTCTGGGAAGTGTTGAAAGCAGCAGATGAACCTTTGTGGGCAGGTTGTGACAACCACACTAAGTTATCAGTGACAACAAGACTGTTAAATATCAAGGCAGAGCATAATGTGTCTGAGAATTGCTTCAACTCTTTTGTTGAAGTAATGCGGGAAGCAATGCCTCGTGATAACATCATGCCAAGTGATTTTTACGATATGAAGAAGCTAGTGGATAACTTAGGTCTTCCAGTTGTAAGGATTGATGTATGTAGTACAGGTTGTATGTTATATTGGGGGGGTGATGAAAATGCAGAATCTTGCAAATTCTGTGGCCAACCTAGGTACAAGATTAGCAGGAGGCAGGGTCGTAATCAGAAGCGTAGACCATGCAAGCAAATGTTTTATCTGCCCTTAATCCCCAGATTGCAAAGGCTTTATGCGTCTCAAGCCACTGCTGAACATATGACTTGGCATGCAAATCATGAAACAGAAGAGGGTTTGATGTGTCATCCTTCAGATGCAGAGGCATGGAAACATCTTGATAGAACATACCCTGAGTTTGCGATGGAGCCTCGAAACATCAGGTTAGGTCTCTGTGCTGATGGATTTGCCCCATTTGGGAAATCAGGAAAAAGTTATTCATGTTGGCCAGTTATCTTAACTCCATACAATCTTCCACCCGGTATGTGCATGAAGACACCTTATATGTTTTTGACATTGATCGTGCCTGGCCCGCAAAATCCGAAAAAGTTGATAGATGTTTATATGCAACCATTGATTGCAGAGTTACGACAGCTATGGGATGAAGGTGTTCTTACGTATGACGTTTCTACTGATCAAACATTTGTAATGAAGGCTGCTCTTCTTTGGACGATAAATGACTTTCCAGCTTATGGAATGTTATCTGGATGGAGTACAGCTGGGATCTTAGGATGTCCGATATGTGTGGAGAGATCAAAGTCATTCAGATTAAAACATGGTAAGAAGGCCAGCTATTTTGACTGTCACAGACAATTTTTGCCGATAAATCATACATTCAGAAGGAATAAAAGAGAGTTCATCAAGAATAGGATTGAAAGAACACCTCCACCATTGAGGTTGACCGGTGATCAAATTTGGGAGCGAGTGCACGATTTTCCGACTGTTGTTGAAAACCCTCATGGCACAACTATTGCGTACGGAAGCACACATAAGTGGACTAAACGCAGTATATTTTGGGATCTACCATATTGGAAGACCCATCTTATTCATCATAATCTTGACGTCATGCACATAGAAAAGAATGTTTTTGACAATGTCATAAATACTGTGATGGATGTCACTGGAAAAACAAAAGACAACTTGAATGCAAGAAAAGATATGAGAGATATTTGTGATCGGCCAACACTAGATGTGGACGCAAGCAGCAGGGGACCAAAACCAAAAGCAGTTTATACATTGGAGAAGGAGCAGAGACGGGTTGTTTGTCAATGGTTGAAATCTGTGCGATTTCCTGATGGACATGCTTCGAACCTTGGGAGATGTGTTGATTTGAATGAATGCAAGTTGACAGGTTTGAAGAGCCATGATTGTCACATATTTATGGAAAGACTAATTCCAATAGCTTTCAAGGAACTTCTACCAAACTTTGTATGGGGCGCCATTACAGAGTTAAGTAATTTCCTTCATGATATTTGCTCAACAGTGTTAAAAGCATCACACATGGAGAAACTAGAGAGAGATATTCCAATCATTCTTTGCAACTTAGAAAGGATATTTCCTCCATCGTTTTTTGATTCAATGGAGCATCTCTTAGTTCATTTGCCTTATGAGGCCAAAGTTGCAGGTCCCGTTCAATTTCGATGGATGTATCCATTTGAGAGGTAAAATATTTTTTTTAATAAATTTGAAATTACTTTATTATATATTATGTTCTGATAAACTTCTTTCTATTGCAACTAGGTTCTTATATCATTTGAAGAAAAAAGTGAAGAATAAGGCATGCGTTGAAGCTTCAATTTGTAATGCATATATTGTGGAAGAAGTGACAACATTTGCATCATACTATTTTGAGCCGCACGTGCAGTGCAAGAGGCGAAGCGCAGGAAGAAATGATGAGGGCCCCATTGATCCCAATTGCAAATCATTCTCTATTTTCAATTATCTTGGTCGACCAAGCGGAGCATGTAAGTTTCGTTATTTAACAGAAGAAGAATGGCGGGCAGCCCATACATATATTTTACTGAACTGTCCAGAAGTGGAGCCATACTTCGAGTAAGTGTGCTTTTGCAAATATATTTATTGTGTGTCAAACATTTGCTAATATATATGGCATTTGTTAATAGGATTTTTCAAACTTCAATGTATGGACTACCACCAAATGAGTTTGATCGTTTGGGCGACGAAGAATTTGCAGCATGGTACAAAACATATGTAAGTTGCCTGTGGATGAAAAAGCAAGTTATTAATATTTTATACATCACTAATTAAAAAATATATTATTGACTTTGCGTGTGTGACTTTAGGTTCACAGTAATCATGATCAAGTTGAAGAGCAAGGATTACTATATCATCTGTCATGGGGTCCACAATCAAGGGTACGAACTTGGCCAGCATATTTCATAAACGGGTATAATTTTCACACTCGAGAATATGGAATGGGAAAAGCCACAATGAATAGTGGTGTGTGTGTTCGGTCATCTAATGGTGGGAGTGCAAAAGATGATTTTTATGGCTTATTGGATGAAATCATAGAGATAGAGTACCCTGGACCATTAATGCGGGTTGTGTTATTTAAGTGCATGTGGTTCGACCCCGCCAAAGGAATGAAGGTGCATACGAAGTTTAATTTGGTTGAAGTAAATCACAAGAAAAGGTATATGAAATATGAACCATTTGTCTTGGCACAACAAGCAATTCAAGTATATTATGCATCATATCCTAGTTTGAAACGTGACAAAGCTGATTGGTGGGCTGTATGTAAAACCAAAGCACGAAGAAAAATCGAGGAACACTGGAAGGATACAGCATATCAACAAGAGGAAGTTTGTAACACGGTTGAAACTGAGGAATATAACATTCCGACTTTACGAGATCCACGTGGAGCAGTGATAGATGTGGATCCAACTGAAATTCGCGAATCAAATGTAGAAGATGTTGAAGAATCTGATTTTGAGACAGAGGATGAAGATGATACTCATGAAGAAGATGAAGACGAAGATGAAGACGAAGATGAAGATGAAGATGAAGTTGAAGATGAAGATGATGACGAAGATTAGGATTTTTTAGACTTTTCACTAATTATGTGTAATTATTATTATTATTGCGACGTATCTTATTGTTGTTGTATGTTATTGTTGTTGTCCTTATTACTATTATTATTATTGTTGTTGTTGTTGTTGTTGTTGTTGTTGTTGTTGTTGTTGTTGTTGATTATTATTATTATTATTGTCATTATTATTAATGTAATAGGTCATCGGACATTAGCGACGAAAACATTTCGTCGCAAAAATTATTCGTGGCAAAATTCGTCGCTAAATCCGTGGCAAAGTTAAATTTAATTCGCGAAATTCTTAAAGTCATGGTTCGTCGCAAAATCCGTCGCTAATTAGCGACAAAAACATATTCGTGGCAAAATGTTTCGTCGCTAAATCCGTGGCAAAGTTAAATTTGATCCGCAAAATTCTTAAAGTCATGGTTCGTCGCAAAATCCGTGGCTAATTAGCGACAAAAACATATTCGTGGCAAAATGTTTCGTCGCTAAATCCGTGGCAAAGTTAAATTTGATCCGCGAAATTCTTAGTCATGGTTCGTCGCAAAATCCGTCGCTAATTAGCGACAAAAACATATTTGTGGCAAAATGTTTCGTCGCTAAATCCGTGGCAAAGTTAAATTTGATCCGCGAAATTCTTAAAGTCATGGTTCGTCGCAAAATTCGTCGCTAATTAGCGACAAAAACATATTCGTGGCAAAAGTTTTCGTCGCTAAATCCGTGGCAAAATTAAATTTGATCCGCGAAATTCTTAAAGTCATGGTTCGTCGCAAAATCCGTGGCTAATTAGCGACAAAAACATATTCGTGGCAAAATGTTTCGTCGCTAAATCCGTGGCAAAGTTAAATTTGATCCGCAAAATTCTTAGTCATGGTTCGTCGCAAAATCCGTCGCTAATTAGCGACAAAAACATATTCGTGGCAAAATGTTTCGTCGCTAAATCCATGGCAAAGTTAAATTTGATCCGCGAAATTCTTAGTCATGGTTCGTCGCAAAATTCGTCGCTAATTAGCGACAAAAACAT
The DNA here is from genome assembly GCA_029784005.1 of Lenwebbia sp. NSW1173648. Classification (NCBI taxonomy): domain Eukaryota; kingdom Viridiplantae; phylum Streptophyta; class Magnoliopsida; order Myrtales; family Myrtaceae; genus Lenwebbia; species Lenwebbia sp. NSW1173648. The sequence continues at coordinate 21,050,226 of JARCGZ010000009.1, read as the reverse complement.
ATTCGTGGCAAAAGTTTTCCTCGCTAAATCCGTGGCAAAATTAAATTTGATCCGCGAAATTCTTAAAGTCATGGTTCGTCGCAAAATTCGTGGCTAATTAGCGACAAAAACATATTCGTGGCAAAATGTTTCGTCGCTAAATCCGTGGCAAAGTTAAATTTGATCCGCGAAATTCTTAGTCATGGTTCGTCGCAAAATCCGTCGCTAATTAGCGACAAAAACATATTCGTGGCAAAATGTTTCGTCGCTAAATCCGTGGCAAAGTTAAATTTGATCCGCGAAATTCTTAAAGTCATGGTTCGTCGCAAAATTCGTCGCTAATTAGCGACAAAAACATATTCGTGGCAAAAGTTTTCGTCGCTAAATCCGTGGCAAAATTAAATTTGATCCGCGAAATTCTTAAAGTCATGGTTCGTCGCAAAATCCGTCGCTAATTAGCGACAAAAACATATTCGTGGCAAAATGTTTCGTCGCTAAATCCGTGGCAAAGTTAAATTTGATCCGCGAAATTCTTAGTCATGGTTCGTCGCAAAATCCGTCGCTAATTAGCGACAAAAACATATTCGTGGCAAAATGTTTCGTCGCTAAATCCGTGGCAAAGTTAAATTTGATCCGCGAAATTCTTAAAGTCATGGTTCGTCGCAAAATTCGTCGCTAATTAGCGACAAAAACATATTCGTGGCAAAAGTTTTCGTCGCTAAATCCGTGGCAAAATTAAATTTGATCCGCGAAATTCTTAAAGTCATGGTTCGTCGCAAAATCCGTCGCTAATTAGCGACAAAAACATATTCGTGGCAAAAGTGTTCGTCGCTAAATCCGTGGAAAAATTAAATTTGATCCGCGAAATTCTTAAAGTCATGGTTCGTCGCAAAATCCGTCGCTAATTAGCGACAAAAACATATTCGTGGCAAAATGTTTCGTCGCTAAATCCGTGGCAAAATTAAATTTGATCCGCGAAATTCTTAGTCATGGTTTGTCGCAAAATTCGTCGCTAATTAGCGATGAATAGCATGTTTCATTGCTAATTTCGTGGCAAAATTAAATTTGATCTGCGAAATTCTTAAAGTCATTGTTCGTCGTAAATTTCATCGCTAAAGTAAATTTTATCGTTGAATTTCTTGTAGTGATGGTTCGTGTTAAATATGTCTTGAAATTTTATGTACTCGACCCGGTTCATCACCCGACCCGACATATATTTTTGTGCGATCCAAAAACTAGAGAAAAAATGGAGATTTAGTTCGCGACGCGGAGGGTTGGGCCGATAGGCCCAACTCGGAAACTCGTGAATCGATCGGGATGGATAAATATATGGTATATTGAAAGTATCTAGAAATCTCTGCGGTCCAATCTGTGATCGGTGGGATCACGAGTCTCAATTATGCATGTCCATATACTATATTCATCCTCATATTATTCAATTACAATTATTGGCTTTCCAAAAATGAAAATGGAAATTAGTAAATTAATGATTGATTTTGGAGGGGGGGCTTCCTCTATCTTTCTTTGACTGTCACCAGCGCAGCATAGCACGTTACACACCCTTCCAAAAATAATAATAATATTATAATAAAAAGGAACAGAAAAATAAAAATAAAAAAGAAAATAAAAAAAGGACCAATAAACCAAACCTGATAGAGACAACGAGCGCCTGAAAACAAAGCCACTGTCATCACCACCACCACCACCCGTTCCCCTCTCTCTCTCTCCTCTCTACGCATCGGGCGACCTCCGACTACTCCGTCGACGCGCCGTCGAGTGATCGATTTGTCGCCGGCACGGATTCCTCGTACGATCGGTAGGTTTTCTCGGTCCAGATTCGTCGGATGGTGTCGGTTTTTGTTGTCAGTCGTTGCGGTGATCGTTCGGCTCCGTTCATTTCCGTGGTTTTCAGGGGTTGGATTCGTAGATGGTAGGGTTTTCTTCTCGTTGGATCCGTCGGTGGCGGCCGTTTCAGGAGATCTACGTGGCTGCTTTGGTCATTTCTGGCGATTTGATGTATACGTTTGCGGATTCGTTTTTTTTTTTCTTCTTTTTTGCAATTGGTTTTTCTGTTTTTCTCTGTCCCCAGATGATTTTCTGTTTATGCGTTTTTTTGCGTCAAATGCGAATTTGTTTTTACGCTTAGATTTACTAATTCCTCGATCTCGCTTTTTGCAGTGTTTGATTGTTTTTCAGTGCAACGAAATAGGGCTTTTTTTTTTTGGTCGGTTGGAAATAGGGTTTTGATCGGTATTTTTTTGCTGCATGAATTTTTTGATCGATTTCCTCCATGGGTTCACTGCTGTTTTCCAGAAGTAGTCGATTGTTGAGGAATGTTCTCCATGGGGCTCTGTGTTGTTTTTTTTCCTTCATCATTTTGCTCTGTGGTGTATTTTAAGTGCATCTAGGAAAGAATTTTGCTTTTATTTCGGTGGGAGACTAATGATATTTTTAATTCGGTTCTCGCTTTGAGCTTGAGAGAGCATGTTTTAACTAGAGAAGATTGCAATTGGTGAGTGTGATCAGCCTAGCACTTATGTTTAACTGAAAATTTGCAACTTCTATCTCACTGCCTTTTGATGCCTCCTATTCTATTTGCTGCTATGCACAACAGCGAAATACATTTAGTTAAGAATAGTTGGTCTGGATTTCCGAACAGTTTGGGTTGGATAGAAATATCTGGGATAGATGGAGGTTGTATTGTGACATCAATCCAAGTAACTGGGTTAGTGGAAATGGTCATTGTGAATATGAAGATGATCATATCGTGTCATTTCTTGCTTTATCTTTCCCATTTGCATCTGCTCCGACTTCCAAAACCTAGCTGTAATCCACATCTTACCTAATCAATGGTTAAGGAATTGTTGGCACAATGAAGGTGTTTTCTTTATCTATATGCAGCCTTAAGTGTGGCTGATTAACTCTCTTTTCCCGTACAGAAGTTTAAGTTCTTGAGCTACCCATGATGCAGTCTACTTTTCTAAGTAAATCATAGTTCACTATGCTTGTTGCATGATCGATATGAAATTGGAGAATTATTTTGTGTGGGAAGTATAGGATTCTCAATAAATAGTTTGTATGGAAGATGATCACAAGTTTGCAACCATTTCTTGTTGGATTAAGCAGATGTGAGGGCCATTCTGATGATGACTACTTTAATTAGGCTATCAAGATTAAAATACTTTTTAACCATGTTATTTTCATTACCATGAAAGTTGTGAATGTCTATGGTATCATCTAATAAAGGCCTCTAGGTCCCTAGTGCATCTGTTTTCTTTTATTTGGGCCAGTAGTCCCCGGTGCATGTAATAACCAGAGTTTCTGTGGATAGTGCAAGTTTTCTTGGTGCTTCACTATAGTGATATGCAGCTTCATAGTTTGTTCATGTGTCATGAGAAATCAATATTGGAGAACTTGGAAAGTCCAACTTTTGAGTCAAAGAATCCAACTTGAAACGCCATGTCCATGCAAGATGATTAATATGTGTTTTAACATTTCTTTGTCAAACATGGTTATAGGGAAAACAGAGATGAACTAGTGTTCTCTTCATGCATTAGATGCTTATCAGATCTATGTATTTTTCAGTCTACGAGACAGAGCTTAAGTGGAGCAACAATTTTATTAGAGGCGATAGCCAGTTCATTTCATTTTCTCAAGTTTATCTCTTCCTCTTTGAAACAAAATGGTAAGCTTCATGATGTACGTCATTATGTGTCCTTAACACAAGTTCATATTTTATAAGATGTTTGTCTAACCTTCCTACTTGTCAGTATAAACGCAGAGGTCACATGCATGGTGCAGTTTCACAAAGAAGGCCAGCCCCTTCCCCTTCCCCTTCCCCTTCGTCTTCCTCTTCCCCGTCCATTTCCTCTTCCCCTTCCCCTTCCCTAAACCATCAACAACTACATGCTGATGGACAACATGGACACATTGGCCCTTCCTCCGACCCTCAAGAACATATTGGGGAACAATTTGGACACATTCGAACTGAATCTCCTTCAGTACCATCTTCTTCAGTTCCACCTTCCATGCAACACTCAAATGATGAGGGAGGTGAAGAAGATAGCCGATTCTTCATATGCCCATATGGAGATTCGTAAGTACTTCATTTTTTTTAGTATATGTAATTTTTAGGGTCATCCCTTCGTTTGGGTTTTACATATTCTTTTCATGTCACTGTTTCATTGTCCATATCGTTCCAACCTGTTTGTAGATTCACGGATGCTACGTACGTTGTGCGGCAACTTAATAAAATAGTGAATAACTATTGGAGAGGGCCGTGGATTAGTTACAGCAGCGCTCCAAAACAAGTAAAGGATTTGTGGTGGAATGAGTTCAAGGTAAGTTTTGTCTTTCTATTTTCTCACTAACTAAGTTCGGTGTAAATAAAGTCAGTTTTTTTTCTATTGATTATAGCGGAAATTCAGTTGGGATGAAACGGAAGAGGATGAAGTTAGAATAAATTTTAAGAAGAAAGCCGGTGATCACATACGAAATGTGATGAATAAAGCAAAGAGAAGTCAAGTAAAGCCAGATTTTATTACTGGTGACGATTGGACAGAAATAAAGAGAATTTGGGAAAGTGAAAAGAATAAGCAAAGGAGTGAACAGAACAAGAAGAATCGAGCTTCTAGTTCTAGTGAAGGGTCTGCGACATATGCTGGGGGCTCTATCAACATTGGGGAGCATAGAAAAAGAATGGTAAGTTTGTTAAACATGTTGTAAGTTAATTTAATTCAATTACTCATTTTTGTTTAAATTTTGTAGGCAGATGAATTGGGAATGGAACCGACATATACAGCTACATTTGAACGCACGTTTCAAAAAAAAGATAAGACATGGACTGGCGACCGAGCAAAAGCTATTAAGGTATGTAAGGTTATACAACCAAGAATGCTTTTAATATTTATGGTAGTTATATATATGAAGTTATTTTATTTTCATATCTATTTTGTTAATGTAGGAAAAATATGATGAGCTTGTAATGAGTACGGCTAGTGGTGGTGATGGTGGGGCTGCGTCTGAGCCAGCAGTTGACAATATGGCATTATGGGTGGAGGCATCAGGTGGGATGAAAAGAGGAAAAATATTTGGGATGGGATCCTTGTCAAGGGTATACACAGCAAAGGCTGCTGAAACTTCATCTTCCAATGCGGCGGTTGTTTCAAGGAGGACACGACTTGAGGGGCAAATGACCCAAGAATTGACCCAACTGAGACATTTACTTGTAGAGAGGGACGAAGAAATAAAAGTGGTCAAACAACAAATGTCACAGAGGGACGAAGAAATAAGAGTGGTCAAACAACAAATGTCACAGAAGGATGAAGAAATCAAAGGGGTCAACGAGCGATATAAATCGCTAGAGTCTCAAACGCAGTTGATCTTGCGACACCTCAACCTAAATCAAGATCAGGTTCCTCCTGTACCTCCCACTAATCAAATAGGTGATGGGCACAATGATGAGCGGCACAATGATGATGACATTACTGCTGATGATGATGATGATTTTGTTAGACGTCTTATTGGTTGAGGAAGCCATATCGTGCTATCGAGTAAGTTTATATGAAAGTTTTCATTCATCAGCTCCCACGTTTTTTTTATTTAACCGTATCTGATCTTTTTTGGCTTCTCTGTGAAGCACTGTCTGACTTTACAACCTAACCATCCTCAAGCATTGACAAATCTGAGAAACATTTATATGGAATGGTAATTCTATCACATTGATCATTTCTTGACTTGCCACTTGTTTATTATCAATGTACTACTACTAGTTGGAACTTGCCCTCATTAAGAAGTTAATCTTGTAGGAACATGTTAAATGTTGCTGCCTCCTTTTTTGATGTGGAAGGTATACTGAGGAGACAGGTTAATGTAATTTATCTTTTATGATATGTAAATATATCTAGGTTGAGTTTTGTAAAGAATACATGCAACTGGTTTATAATTGTGCCCATCTACTGCTGTCAGATGTCAGTGATTCCGAGTGTACAGCCTTTTCACGCGATAGACCGAAGATTTGGTTGTCTGCTTTGCAGCTGAAGGGATTTGAGTTTGTTAAGGCGTTACACCTTGATCCTGTGACATTCGATATGGACCGCGACCTTCTCACTCCTACATATAAGAAGAAGAGGCCCCAATTGCTCAAATACTATCAGGTAGCTCTTAAAAGCTAGGACAAAGGTTTTATTAGTCTATTATTTTAATACATTTCTCAATCACTCACGTATGACATGAAGTTAGTAGAATCAGGTCATGATGTGCTAAATGCTGTTTCTCTTAGATTTGTCTGAGATGTGTTTCTCTTTAAGATTGAATGCTTGATTAGGACAGTCGTGTATATTGGAGTAAAACGTCTGTATGAGTTCTCTCATGTGCAGTTACCAGTCAGCTGTTTGAGAAACATTATGCTTTATATCATGAATTCTTCTAAGAATCTCTTTTCCAAAGAATACTAAATAAAACTTCCTTGCAGGGTGTCATTGATAACATGTACAAGAGTGCAAACAAGCCAAGTGCCTGAAGCGTGTCCTCGTCTGCATTTGTGGCTGTTTAGCATGTGCAATAGTGCAAATAAGCCGAGTGACTGAAGTGTCGGTTGTTTGCCTCCATGGATGTTTCCAGCATTCATTTTCGAGACTGTACATATGTTTATTTAAACAGCTGATGTGTTTCCAGATAGATCGTTTGCTCATCTGCTTTCTATAGAGTAGTGCATGAATCAAACAATTTAGTTATATTGTTGCAAAGCAATGAGAAACAGGGTCGGAACAGAGGTTAACACAATTTCTTGCAGAAGAAACAAGTAATGTTGCAGAGATTACAACATCATTGACAACACAACACAACACAAAGCAGACAACCAAATCTTTTGTCATGCACATTTGGCGACGAAAAACATTTCGTTGCTATTTACGTCGCAAAATTAGCGATAAAATTGCCAACGAAATTATTCGTTGCTAATTGGCGACCACATTTTCAACGACACAATTCGTGGCAAATTAGCGACGAATTTTAAAATGTCGTCGCTAAATTTTGGGGCACCGACTTGGCAACGAAAGTATTTCGTTGCTATTTTCGTGGCAAATGATTAAATTAGCGACGGAATTGGCCGCGAAATAATGTCGTCGCAAATTAGCGACGAATTTTGCCACGAAATAACCCGTCGCACATTAGCGACGAATTTTGCCACGAAATAATCCGACGCAAATAGCGACGAATTACCACGAAATAACCCGTCGCACATTAGCGACGAATTTTGCCACGAAATAACCCGTCTCAAATTAGCGACGAATTTTGCCACGAAATAACCCGTCGCACATTAGCGACGAATTTTGCCACGAAATAATCCGACGCAAATAGCGACGAATTTTGCCACGAAATAACCCGTCGCACATTAGCGACGAATTTTGCCACGAAATAACCCGTCGCAAATTAGCGACGAATTTTGCCACGAAATAACCCGTCGCACATTAGCGACGAATTTTGCCACGAAATAACCCGTCGCACATTAGCGACGAATTTTGCCACGAAATAACCCGTCGCAAATGAGCGACGAATTTTGCCACGAAATAACCCGTCGCACATTAGCGACGAATTTTGCCAGGAAATAATCCGTCGCAAATTAGCGACGAATTTTGCCGCCAATTGATCCGTCGCAATTAGCGACGAATATTGCAGCAGATATATTTCGTCGCAATTTAGCGACGAAAGTTTATTTTTTTCGTCGCTAAATTTTGCGACGCCAATTTCGCGACGACATTTTTTTCGTCGCAAATTTCGTGGCAAACTTAATTTAGCGACGAATTTTGCCAAAATTTTCGTGGCAAATTCCGTGGCTAAATCCCTGTTTTTTTGTAGTGGTATTTGTTTAATGAATAATCGAATATATCAAAAACATTTTTTTGAAGAATGACTGGTTATATTGTTTGAAAAAATTAGTCGATATAGAATATTTTCTGGAGTACCTTGAACAGTTCAAGAGGAAACATCCGTGAGCTGCGATATTTATCGGTCTCTCACGACTTGGCATGGATGGTGCTCCGCAAATTCCCCCCGCGAGCTGCTGCTCCACCGTATACCGGCAAAGACACTGGACCTGTACTGCAGCTGCGACTCCACAAACTGATCTAAAGAAGTTGCGTGCTTGCCACCAAAACAAGTTCATTTCGAAACACGATTAATCTCGATGCCGTCGCCACTTGCCGGTGCTCTATCGTCTCATTCGTTGGCTTGCCTGAAGCAACACCAGTTCTGAGGAGCAACTTGTGATGGCTCACTAGCTTCTCCAGCCCAAAGAAACGGAATCCGTCCTCATATTCGGGTGAAAAAAATAAACCCCTCCTCTTATTTTCTATGCTGTATTTGTTGAATGAACTGTTTCGGGGGCAGAAAGATATACTTATAATCCTTCATTTGGATCGCTGGCAGTAGATACAGAGAATTTGTTTGCATCTGTTTAATGCAGACTGCACCTAGAATTTCTTAGTTCTGAAGTTGCATTCACTAGCTGATAATATGGTGGCTTGTCGCGGCGCGATAAGCAGCACATTACTCTCGTGGTTCGATAATCCTCTGATATATGTTGAAATCTTTCGGTATGTTCCAAAAGGATGAGAGGGAATGCATATATGACATGCCATCAGTTGCCAGAGCAAAGTCCATGAATTTCTTGGACAAATCTAGAAACCTTAGTCTATTTCTGATAACAGTTTCACGCAATAAGGGGAGTCTTGTCTAAGTACAATATAGTCTTCAGCTAATTTTCACCAAAAATTGCTAACGTGGAGATGCGCCACATAGGACCGCCGGCGATGACTGGACCGTTTTATGAGGGATTTCCGGCCAAATATTAGAATTTCACTAAAAGTTTTAGAGCTAAATTGTCAAAATTAAAAAGTTAAGCACTAAATAGATGTGTGTTGCCGGGGTCTCGAATCGGATCAAATTGTAGGATTTTGATATGTATGAAAGCAGTCTTTACGAAACACACAAGCAACCGAGTGAAGAAGAGTAAAGCTTGGATGGATCCTTATAGAAGTTGGGATAATTTTCCAGAAAATCCTAAACCTATTGTACGGCGGTTAATTCAATATTAAATTTTTCAGTTTGACCAATTTAGTCCTAAACCATTTGACGATCTTCCAATGTAGCCAAAATTGGTTGTAAATAACTAACTTGGCAGTCTAGTCGGCGCTGACCGTTTACTGTGGCACGACCGGCGTTGACATGGAATATTTTTGCAATTCTCTCAAGTTTTTTAATTTTTTGAGTTTTTTCCTTTTTAATAATTTCTGAATTTTTCGAATTTACAATCGTCCATGTCAGAGATTTCCTGTCAAAATTGGCCGGAATGACTACATTGAAAAATCATCAAAATATTTAGAACTAATTTGGTCAAATTAAAAAATTTAGGACCGAATTACCGTTGTAATAGGTTTAGGACTTTTGGACAATTTTCCCCATAGAAGTTCAAGCACCACATTCTCTATTGAAGCTCTAAAATAGCCTCATAAGGTATAAATCCACTAGTTTTACAATCTCTAAATTTTACCTTTCATTGACAGAACTTGTTCACTAAATTAAAAATTTCTATTAACGTCGCACAACAAATTTTGGGTCTTTCGATACATACCGTTAGCGTCTCGAATCAGATCCGGTCAGATCCAAATTCCAAAATTGGTTATGCGAATCTTTAGCTGTTACAAAAAAAATTCACTTTCCTTAGAGGGTAATCAACTCTCCTCAACGTTTAAATGTATCATCTTAGTCACTAGCTAAATAAGAATTATGGAGGTTTTATCTTATTTCATGTTGTGTTAGTATATTCTTTTTATAGCTTCTCAATAATATGGATGAAAATTTAAAAATTACAAACTGGTTGTATATAATATGGCAGATGACCTTTCCATTTGCGTATAAATGTAATACTTCCAAAAGAGAAATGTAATACTTATAGAATTGCCACATTAGAAATATTATACGATCCATAAGTACTCAACAACAATAGGATGTTGGCACCCAAACACAATAAAATCAGATATTGCCACATTATCAATACAGAATTGCCACATCATCATTACAGAATTGCCACATCACTCATGAGAGGGAGAATTACCAAAAAAGTTCTAAACCGATTGTAATTGTACAAATTCAGTCATAGACTTTTTTTTTGCTGATTCAGTCCATCTGGTCAATTTTGGCCGGCCGGCGCTGACGTGGACATTAGCCGGCGACATAGCATTTTAATATATTTTGAATTTTTTATTTTCTTTTTGTTTCCTCTTTTTTCTCTTCCCTCTTCTTCCTCCAGCCGGTCGCCGCTCCTCGCCGGATTCAAAAAAATTCTTAAAATATTATGTCACTAGACGGCCGACGTCCACGTCAGCGCTGGCCCACCACAACTGGCCGAATGGATTGAATTGACACAATTGCAAAATGTTTAGAATTGAATCGGCCAAAAAAAATTTAGAACTGGATTGGCACAATTGCAATAAGTTTAGTACTTTTTTTGGTAATTTTCTCCTCAAGGTTGGGATGTGGGCCAATTGTTGATTTGTTCTCGACATAGGGATTAGGACATGCTACAAGTAGATCGACTATATAAATCGAGTATAATGTCTAATTTATAGCTTAAATAGAGGGAAAATGAAACAATCTTATTACGGGTGTTGTCTCGACGAGATGCCACGCATTCACCTATTTTTCTTTAACAGTCCCGCAATTATCGTTGAAGGTCACTCATGGTGACATATACCCTCTCGGTGTTAAGTCTTGATACAACACTAGCATTTGACCCTTCTGTTTGGATCTATTTAGAGCTTTTGCATTTTTGAATGCAAAAGCTCCCTCATGGCATACTCACCAGATTTTTGCAATGTAACAGTAGACCAAGAAACGAAAGAAAGGGCGATCTGGGCGAGCATGGCAATACTTCTTGAGTAGAATTTCTGCTCCAAAAGTGCTTAAGCAAAAATCTGTTTGGTAATGCAATTTCTGGAGCAGAAATCCTTTTGGTTACGCAACTTCATTTTTCAACTTCTGAAGCAGTTTTTTTTTTTGCTCCAGAAATAGTTTTGGAGCCACTTGTAGAAGTAAAAAAAAAATCACTCCTCTCCAGAAGTAAAAAAATCAACTTCTAATTGGAAGTTGATTTCTAAAAAAGAAGTGATGTCATGCGCGCTACTTGAGTGGAAAAGATGCATAACCTAATTAATTCACTTGAACTATGGGACTTCTACATAAAGGGCAAGATCTTTGCTTGGAAATCCACTTATCGATGCAACGCAGATGAAACAAGTGGCGACAGTCAGGCAGTCTCCTCGCCACGTCTCGACATTCGAAGTCCTGGATCGGTAAAACAAGACTGAGGATTAATCAATGGAATGGAGTTTTAATACCAGGAAAAAACAAGTCACGGGTCGAATTCTCTCAGTCTAGTTGAGAAATTCGTACCTGAAGGCATATCGAGCAGGAGTTTCTATTTCCTGAACAATCCATCAAGTGGTCCTCCGTTATTCTGATCCTGCGAATCGTGTGGGATGAATTCTTCGATACGTTGGCCCGGTCTACCGCGATTTCGCTGACCATATTGTCGGCATGTGCCGGAGTCTGCTCTAATCTCGACAACTGTTGAACTAATATTCCGGCATCAAGTTCTGTCGTCGAGTCAGTCTACTAGGAGCAGATGTGGGATTAGGAAGTAAATATCTGAGAAGTTACGATTGACCCAAGCTCGAGCCTCGAGAAGCTGAGAACTTACCGATTGAAGAACGTTGCTGAACAAACAGTCATCAGACAGCCAGAAGGAAACGGACATTCTGAAGGCTTTAGTCAAGAACATGCCGCCGGTACTTGCTCCTGCCGCCACGCTGTAGAAGAGGTTGTTCTGGCTTTTCACACCGATCAGAACTCCCGCAAATGCCCCCAACGTACTTCCGACTGTAAAGAGTGATGTCCCGCGGACGTCATCGCAGTTATTAAGATGATTGAATATTTTAGGGGGTCAATGGAAATTTAGCACAGAATCAAAATCAACGTCCTACTATACAGAACTTGAACGACTTCATCCGTTCGCGAGAACTGCAAAAGATAAACTACAAAAGCGACAGTAACTTATATTTCCAACCGAAAAGTTCCTGAGCGCGATGCTCTTTCCTTTTTCCTCTTCCTCGAGTTGTGACTTTCACGTGATGTTCCATGTTCGATTCGCAACTTCTTTCGACAAGACCAAAGGAAACATCGAAAAGCAAAGAATCCGGACGTACCGATAGCTAAGAAGACGAGGGAGACTGCATAAGAAACGGCGAAGACGATTGCAGAGACTCCATCGCAGCACCAAACCCACACCTTCCCCATTGCAAAAGCCAAAAACCCCGGAACGAAGCTTTAGAGTCGAGCCTTTTGCGTTCGAAGTTGAATCCGTGGAGACGAGGAAGCGCAACAGAGCTTTTAATGCGAAGTGCTCGGTGACCGTGCAGAATTTGCAAGGAAATACCGCAAGCAAATGACTCTCTAACCGTCCTCTCTTACGGGTTCGGTCAAAGAGACATTATCAGCCCAGACATGAAACACGCTAGAAGAACGAGTTCGGACAAGTCGTCGATCAAGTCGTATTATACTGAGTTAAAACCAAAGCACGTGGATGTCGAGTTCCAGGTGGCGTCGTTGTCCAATTGGTAGTTACGTAGGAATCTGAGCAGTTGACTTTATGTCTAGCGAACTCTCTTCCATTTTCGGCACGCGGCAATGTGCGTTTATTCATCCGGATTCTTTTACTGGCCTAGTTTGTTTTGCAAAAATTAAATAATTTAAAAACTATTTTCTTAAAAAATAATGGCATATATCGGTTACCAAAAATATTAAGAGAGTACGGCAGAAACCCCATACCTTGATCGAGAAGATCGCCAAGAGGAAGTCCAAATCTGAGCCCATCAACATATCCAGTTAGACTCACATTCACTCAAAAACTTAATTCAATGAAACCCCACACCAGTTCTTTTTTGTGGGACTTCTCTAATACAACTCACATATATATCTCCACAAAAAATACTTTCAGCGTCAATGAAAATATTTAGACATGGATTGTTGTCGTTAAAGAAAACATTTTTCATTGATCAATTATTTCGAGCGATACAAGCGATCATTTTTAGAATTTTTTTTAAATTGTTCAATTTCCGCAAAATAAAAGAAGCCTAATTCTTTGACTCAAAATTTCCAATCCAGGTTTAGATGATTGGAATGTATTGAGCAAATTCACATATTGCGTCGATTTGGACCCGGAAAATAGACTTCATTCTATGCATGGTACGTATGAGTAGTCTTTTGATACGATTGTGATTAGATATAGAAAATTTCGTTCGTTCATTCATTTAGGCTTGAGCGAAGCTCAGGTAATAATCTTCCCGTATGTAGCATATTTTCGAAATGAATCATGTCATCCTTTCTTGTCTATACGGAACCCTTATAGTATCGGCCAAAGGGGATCGCTCACGCTGGTCGCCCCTCTCCCGCCTCTTTACTTTGAAAAAAAAAAAACAGGACGATGTTCGTTGTGTCGTCCATCGTGCCGTCATCCTCTCCATAGTTATCTTTTTTTTGTTGTTGCCCCCTACCAGAGCGAAAATATGACGAAGAAGTGGCATGTGCACATGACGAAGGACGGAAGGATCTCCGTGGCCGGATTATCTTCGGCCAAGTGCGAGTATCTTGCAGATGCCATCCTCGATTCGTATCACAACGTCGGCTGAGACTCTCAGAGACGAGGATGAGGTAATTGTATTAGGAACCTTAAAAAGTCTCGGTGAGTTCAATGTTGCCATGGGATACGGCTTACTGGAAATCGAACAACAATAACTCGGCAATAAAGTATTTTCAGTACCGTTCGGAATAATTGTACTTGAAGTTTCAATTTCTGATGGGGATTAAGCCCCAAGTTCTCTGAAAAAGTTCAATGAAAACTTTGAGTTGCAGTTTGTTTGTTGCCTCTTTATTTACATGTTCAGACTTTGAGAACTTATGTACTCCAACTGCTTATCAGTAATGCAAGTCTTTTTCTGACCCCAAAAAAAAAAAAAAAAGACGACCTAAATTGTCGAATGAGACCGGGCAGAATGTCCAAATGCTTTTCGCCAAATGACGCTTTCTTACGTACAACCGCGTTTACGCTGATGATATAAGGACATACACCTCGTAAGCCCTTCGATATGCGAATGACAGCAACAAGATCCGCTGCTCTCTCTTCCATCAGGCAAACTGGCCTTGAAGATGAGCTCTCAAGTGTTAACTGTGGTGGCGAAATTATGCTACTGGATACTGATGAAATGGGTTGTTCTTCTTGACACAGCCTGAATCTCCACACTAAAATAGTAAGTTGGTGCTTGTTGCATTTCCCTTTTCTTGGAATGGCATGGAACTGTTAGTCGAAGATTCGACGGAGTCGGACATTTCAGATCCCCTCATCCACCTATTTTAGCCACCGCCGCATCAGTAGCGACCCAATCTTAATGTCAACCCTGTACTTTCACCTGTCCCGTTTTTCGACTATCTTCCGGATATGCCAAGACCAAAGTTGTCAAGAGTTGCTACAGCTAATGGAACTTATGAGTGAACCCCCCTTGCAAACAAGGGTTTTCACCAATGGTGGAATTCTGGATCCATGAAGGAAAAGGACAGCGTAAGCATCAAGTTACAATTGAGCTCTTGCAACAAAAAAATCTAGGGAATACTGTCGATGACTCTGTTTGCACCCAAAAGCTTCATGATTCGATTCTTTCCCTGGGCGTAATCATCAAAATGAGAAGAGAAGAAGCGCGAGCAGTTAACCGAATGTACCTAATCTATAGTCACCTAAAGGAAGTAGTATTGTTCGCCTGACTAAGAATTTCTCCTGTACAGCTGCATCTCGTCGATGATGTTAGAATGCGCACCTCTTTCTCTTCTATCAAGCCGATTCTCTTTCAATATAAGCTGCGAATCGCCTGTTACTATTTATATGCAGAAACTCTCATCGAAGATCTTGACTAAACCAGTACCCACTTGAGACCACCCGTATCTCCAAAATATATTATACGATCAGTAGGGCGCTGATCGCTAGGTCTTCAGTGTTCCCCCGAGCTCAATGGGTACAAGTGGAATGAGAGAGTGCAGTACATCCGTTATAAGTGGCCGGTAGATCGGTTCTGGTTGCAGACACAAAACAGCAACAGCAGCTGCCTACAAATATATTAAAAACCATATTTTAGTAATGCCAAAACGATGATACTTAGCACATGGCTTGTTACTTAAACTGTCAAGTTCTATATAAAGCATGAAGCAGATTTTATTGATCTTAACCTATAGACTGTAATTTCAATGACTAGAAAATGCTGAATTATCGCAACCTAAATCATCTTCTGTCCATCAATACTAGCAACTTTCAACAGAGGAATTGGCTTGGAAGACCAGACAACTAATTAAAACGAATGAAGTTAATATAGGAACCTGGTAGAAGTGCTTGACATCCATTGTATCTTTAATTACGGGATCCACAATATCTTGGTCTATGGTAACATTGCAAAACTCTGGTCAACATGCTATAAGAGAGCTTCTGTATTGAAAACTCAACACCTGTAAACATATCCAAACAGAAGGGTCCTAAATTGTACTTAAACACAACTCCCTTCATCTGTACCTGTTGTTAGGACAGGCTAATATGTCTAGACTTGTCAATTTGAATAGGTCTATTTTTCTATCGGACCCGACCCACTTGATAGGCCTATGCATGATATGTATGACTAGTCTTATTATTAAGAAAGAGTCGCTGATATTGGTATCAGTTCCATTCTAACATTTAATTCATTGTAATACTAAAATTCATATTCTAAAAACATCAAAACCTTAATTCCGTGGAAGGTTCTAAATCGTTTTAGAATGTAGTGGAGCTTTAGTCATTTTTTTTGGAAAAGAAAAGTCTAATCATTTTGGTTTGTGTAACGCAGATTTATAGTGTATTTGTTTAATGAATAATCGAATATATCAAAAACATTTTTTTGAAGAATGACTGGTTATATTGTTTGAAAAAATTAGTCGATATAGAATATTTTCATTAACAATAATAGTTTATGCAGTATTAGATCATTTTCGTTAATGCTACAATCAATTATTTTTAAGTAAATATTTTGAGTAGTATAAGTTTTGTACGGAACAAATCACTTCTAAATTTTTGTGAAAAGTCACAATAAATTCCTCCGCATTAACCCCTCTCCAACTTCGCTGACGTGGCGAATTTTTTGTACGGCCGTGCAGGTGATTGCTAATTAGAAAGTTCTTGTGAGGAAGTCAAGAAGTCATTGATGCGAAAGACTATGTTGCAAAATTATTGGTCCGTCTATTAATTAGCGTAAAATCAATGATACGAAAGATAATATTTTACAAATGATCGCTTATAAAAATAAATAAATGAAAATTATCATCATATTTAAATAAAAATATTTAGACATAAATTGTGGTAAGAATGAAAATATTTTTCATTGACTAATTATTTTAAGTGATACGAGCTATCATTTTAAAAAAATATTTTTCAAATTATTATTTTTTCACGAAACAAATGGAACTTTCTTTTTCTTCGGCAGCAATACGCAAATTATGCAACTGGGCAAGATGTCCAAGCTATGAAAGCCGTGGTTGGAGAAGAAGCTCCATCTTCTGAGGATTCGGTCTCTCTCTCTCTCTCTCTCGTACGAACCATTTGCATTGGTCCGGCTTCGTTTTCCTCCTCTTCCTATTGTTCGTCTTCCACTGGCTAACCTCTTTTTTAAAGTAATGATACGTGATTTCCATTCGTCACATTTCAGATTTATCTGGAGTTCCTTGAACAGTTCAAGAGGAAACATCCGTGAGCTGCGATATTTATTGGTCTCTCTCGACTTGGCATGGATGGTGCTCCGCAAATTCCCCCCGCGAGCTGCTGCTCCACCGTATACCGGCAAAGACACTGGACCGGTACTGCAGCTGCGACTCCACAAACTGATCTAAAGAAGTTGCGTGCTTGCCACCAAAACAAGTTCATTTCGAAACACGATTAATCTCGATGCCGTCGCCACTCGCCGGTGCTTTCTCGTCTCATTCGTTGGCTTGCCTGAAGCAACACCAGTTCTGAGGAGCAACTTGTGATAACTCACTAGCTTCTCCAGCCCAAAGAAACGGAATCCGTCCTCATATTCTGGTGAAAAAAATAAACCCCTCCTCTTATTTTCTATGCTGTATTTGCTGAATGAACTGTTTCGGGGGCAGAAAGATATACTTATAATCCTTCATTTGGATCGCTGGCAGTAGATACAGAGAATTTGTTTGCATCTGTTTAATGCAGACTGCACCTAGAATTTCTTAGTTATGAAGCTACATTCACTAGCTGCTAATATGGTGGCTTGTCGCGGCGCGATAAGCAACACATTACTCTCGTGGTTCGATAATCCTCTGATATATGTTGAAATCTTTCGGTATGTTCCAAAAGGATGAGAGGGAATGCATATATGACATGCCATCAGTTGCCAGAGCAAAGTCCATGAATTTCTTGGACAAATCTAGAAACCTTAGTCTATTTCTGATAACAGTTTCATGCAATACGGGGAGTCTTGTCTAAGTACAATATAGTCCTTTCAGCTAATTTTCACCAAAAATTGCTAACGTGGAGATGCGCCACGTAGGACGGCCGGCGATGACTGGACCGTTTCATGAGCGATTTCCTGCCAAATATTAGAATTTCACTAAAATGTTTAGAGCTAAATTGTCAAAATTAAAAAGTTAAGCACTAAATAGATGTGACCCACCTGCGCATGGCGTAGTTGGTTGAGTCTTTCCTTTCCTCTTAAGAGGTTCAGGGTTCGACTCCCAGCTCCGTTCCGTAATTTAAGTGGGGGGCCCCGGCGGTGGGTTGCTGGGCCAGTCACCCCCGAGGCATAGTCGCCGACTACTGTCCCGATTACCCGCGGAGAAAGGGGAGGGGGCCCGATTACCCGAAGGGGAAAGGGCGGGAAAGGCGGAAGCTCGGTCATCAAAAAAAAAAAAAAAGATGTGTGTTGCTGGGTCTCGAATCGGATGAAATTGTACGATTTTGATATGTATGAAAGCAGTCTTTACGAAACACACAAACAAGCGAGTGAAGAAGAGTAAAGCTTGGATGGATGCTCATAGAAGTTGGGATAATTTTCTAGAAAATCCTATACCTATTGTACGGCGGTTAATTCAACCTTAAATTTTTCAGTTTGACCAATTTAGTCTTAAACCATTTGATGATCTTCTAATATCGCCAAAATTGGTTGCAAATAACTAACTCGGCAGTCCAGTCAGCACTGACCGTTTACTGTGGCACGATCGGCGTTGACGTGGAATATTTTTGCAGTTCTCTCAAGTTTTTTAATTTTTTGAGTTGTTTCCTTTTTAATAATTTCTGAATTTTTGGAATTTTTACAATCGTCCATGTCAGAGATTTCCTGTCAAAATTGATCGGAATGACTACATTGAAAAATCATCAAAGTGTTTAGAACTAATTTGGTCAGATTGAAAAATTTAGGACCGAATTACCGCTGTAATAGGTTTAGGACTTTTGGACAATTTTCCCCATAGAAGTTCAAGCACCACATTCTCTATTGAAGCTCTAAAATAGCCTCATAAGGTATAAATCCACTAGTTTTACAATCTCTAAATTTTTCCTTTCATTGACAGAACTTGTTCACTAAATTAAAATTTTCTATTAACGTCGCACAACAAATTTTGTATCTTTAGATACATACCGTTAGCGTCTCGAATCAGATCCGGTCAGCTCCAAATTCCAAAATTGGTTATGCGAATCTTTAGCTGTTACAAAAAAAATATTCACTTTCCTTAGAGGGTAATCAACTCTCTTCAACGTTTAAATGTATCATCTTAGTCACTAGCTAAATAAGAATTATGGAGGTTTTATCTTATTTCATGTGGTATTAGTATATTCTTTTTATAGCTTCTCGATAATATGGATGAAAATTTAAAAATTACAAACTGGTTGTATATAATATGGCAGATGACCTTTCCATTTGCGTATAAATGTAATACTTCCAAAAAAGAAATGTAATACTTATAGAATTGCCACATTAGAAATATTATACGATCTGTAAGTACTCAACAACAATAGGATGTTCGCACCCAAACACAATAAAATCAGATATTGCCACATTATCATTATAGAATTGCCACATCACTCATGAGAGGGAGAATTACCCAAAAAAATCCTAAATCTATTGTAATTGTGCCAATTCAGTCATAGACTTTTTTTTTTTGCTGATTCAGTCCATCTGGCCAATCTTGGCCGGCCGGCGCTGACGTGGATGTTGGCCGGCGACATAGCATTTTAATGTATTTTGAATTTTTTATTTTCTTTTTGTTTCCTCTTTTTTCTCTTCACTCTTCTTCCTCCAGCCGGTCGCCGCCCCTCGCCGGATTCAAAAAAATTCTTAAAATATTATGTCGCCAGACAGTCGGCGTCCACATCAGCGCTGGCCCGTCACAATTGGCCGAAAGGACTGAATTGATACAATTGCAAAATGTTTAGAACTGAATCGGGAAAAAAAAAATTAGAGCTGAATTGGCACAATTGCAATAAGTTTAGTACTTTTTGGGTAATTCTCTCCTCATGATTGGGATGTGGGCCAATTGTTGATTTGTTCTCACCATAGGGATTAGGACATGCTACAAGTAGATCGACTATATAAATCGAGTATAATGTCTAATTTATAGCTTAAATAGAGGGAAAATGGAAACAATCTTATTACAGGTGTTGTCTCGAAGAGATGCCACGCATTCACCTATTTTTCTTATAACAGTCCCGCAATTATCGTTGAAGGTCACTCATGGTGACTTATACCCTCTCGGTGTTAAGCAACAAGTCTTTTTCGAAAACGAATTTTATTGTACATAATTACAAAACTCAATGTTGTTAAGTCTTGATACAACGCTAGCATTTGACCCTTCTGTTTGGATATATCTACATCTTTTGCATTTTGAAATGTAAATATATCCAAAACTACGACCAAGAAACGAAAGAAAACGCGATCTGGGCGCGCATGGCAACACTTCTTGAGCAGAATTTCTGCTTCAAAAGTGCAAAAATCTATTTGGTAATGCAATTTCTGGAGCAGAAATCCTTTTGATTACGCAACTTCATTTTTCTATTTCAGGAGCAGTTGTTTTTTTGCTCCAGAAATAATTTTGGAGCCACTTGTAGAAGTAAAAAAAAAAAAAATACTTCTCTCCAGAAGTAGAAAAATCAACTTCTGGCTAGAAGTTGATTTCTAAAGAAGAAGTGTTGCCATGCGCGCTACTTGAGTGGAAAAGATGCATAACCTAGTTAATTCACTTGAACTACGGGACTTCTACATAAAGGGCAAGATCTTTGCTTGGAAATCCACTTATCGATGCAACGCAGATGAAACAAGTGGCGACAATCAAGCAGTCTCCTCGCCACGTCTCGACATTCGAAGTCCTGGATCGGTAGAACAAGACTGAGGATTAATCAATGGAATTGAGTTTTAATACCAGGTAAAAACGAGACACGGGTCGAATTCTCTCAATCTAGTAGAGAAATTCGTACCTGAAGGCATATCGAGCAGGAGTTTCTATTTCCTGAACAATCCATCAAGTGGTCCTCCGTTATTATGATCCTGCGAATCGTGTCGGATGAATTCTTCGATACGTTGGCCCGGTCTACCGCGATTTCGCTGACCATATTGTCGGCATGTGCCGGAGTCTGCTCTAATCTCGACAACTGTTGAACTAATATTTCGCCATCAAGTTCTATCGTCGAGTTAGTCTACTAGGAGCAGATGTGGGATTAGGAAGTAAATATCTGAGAAGTTACGATTGACCCAAGCTCGAGCCTCGAGAAGCCGAGAACTTACCGATTGAAGAACGTTGCTGAACAAACAGTCATCAGACAGCCAGAAGGAAACGGACATTCTGAAGGCTTTAGTCAAGAACATGCCGCCGGCAGCTGATCCTGCTGCCACGCTGTAGAAGAGGTTGTTCTGGCTTTTCACACCGATCAGAACTCCGGCAAATGCACCCAACGTACTTCCGACTGTAAAGAGTGATGTCCCGCGGACGTCATCGCAGTTATTAAGATGATTGAATATTTTAGGGGGTCAATGGAAATTTAGCACAGAATCAAAATCAACGTCCTACTATACAGAACTTGAACGACTTCATCCGTTCGCGAGAACTGCGAAAGATACACTACAAAAGCGACAGTAACTTATATTTCCAACCAAAAAGTTCCTGAGCGCGATGCTCTTTCCTTTTTCCTCTTCCTCGAGTTGTGATTTTCACGTGATGTTCCATGTTCGATTCGCAACTTCTTTCGACAAGACCAAAGGAAACATCGAAAAGCAAAGAATCCGGACGTACCGATAGCTAAGAAGACGAGGGAGACTGCATAAGAAACAGCGAGGACGATTGCAGAGACTCCATCGCAGCACCAAACCCACACCTTCCCCATTGCAAAAGCCAAAAACCCCGGAACGAAGCTTTAGAGTCGAGCCTTTTGCGTTCGAAGTTGAATCCGTGGAGACGAGGAAGCGCGACAGAGCTTTTAATGCGAAGTGCTCGGTGACCGTGCAGAATTTGCAAGGAAATACCGCAAGCAAATGACTCTCTAACCGTCCTCTCTTACGGGTTCGGTCAAAGAGACATGATCAGCCCAGACATGAAACACGCGAGAAGAACGAGTTCGGACAAGTCGTCGATCAAGTCGTATTATACTGAGTTAAAGCCAAAGCACATGGATGTCGAGTTCCAG
The DNA here is from genome assembly GCA_029784005.1 of Lenwebbia sp. NSW1173648. Lineage (NCBI taxonomy): Eukaryota > Viridiplantae > Streptophyta > Magnoliopsida > Myrtales > Myrtaceae > Lenwebbia > Lenwebbia sp. NSW1173648. The sequence continues at coordinate 21,028,445 of JARCGZ010000009.1, read as the reverse complement.
GTGGCGTCTTTGTCCAATTGGTAGTTACGTAGGAATCTGAGCAGTTGACTTCATGTCCAGCGAATTCATCCGGATTCTTTTACTGGGCCTCGTTTATTTTGCGGAGAATAAAAAATTTAAAAACCATTTTGTTAAAAAATAATGGCATATATCGGTTACCAAAAATATTAAGAGTACAACAGAAACCAGGTATCTTTATCGGGAAGATCGCCAAGAGAAAGTCCAAATCCGAGCCTATCAACATATCCAGTTAGATCAGCTTTCACTCAAAAACTTAATTCAATAAAACCTCACACCAGTTCTTTTTTGTGGGACTTCTCTAATACAACTCACATCTATATCTCCACAAAAAATACTTTCAGCGTCAATGAAAATATTTAGACATGGATTGTTGTCGTTAAAGAAAACATTTTTCATTGATCAATTATTTCGAGCAATACAAGCGATCATTTTTAGAAAAATATTTTTTAAATTGTTCAATTTCCGCAAAATAAAAGCAGCCTAATTCTTTGACTCAAAATTTCCAATCCAGGTTTAGATGATTGGAATGTGAAGGGAACCAATCCCATAACGTACGCAGCGGAATTACACGGAATTAACAAGCCCAGATACTTACTTGAGTCACTGATCGGAGAAGTATATGACAGAACGGACATACCTCGTTTTCCACAGATTAAATGTCCACAATGCAGTGAGAGAGTCCATTCACCCGTTTGACGATCGGGAGAGTTTGTCGTCGTTTTTCCTGTCGTTTCTCTACTCCGTGTTCTGTGTGTATAGAACGTAAGAGAAAACTGACAAATTAAAGGAGGGGATCACGTCTGTTTCAAAACGTGACTTTATCATGTTTGAAACCAATAACTGCCTTTGGCAGTTATCCAACGTGGTAAAGGGTTGTGGTGCTCTACATGGGCGGACCACGGTATTCCCATACATCCTCATTTTCTAACATCTCCCACTCGCCCATGAAGGGCTATCCATAACTCTCATTTGCCCACGAAGGGTCAACAACTCCCACTTGTCCACGAAGGGTTAAACATAACTTTCTCTCTTTTCTGCAAAGTTCATATCAACAAATAATCCGTGCGACCAGCATACTACGAGAGCTCGTTGCCATACATCTGTTAGGAGTATATAGCAGCTCAAAATGGGCATATTAACTCAGAGTAGATCCAGTATGCAGTACCCTAGATCAATCAGTCACATTTACATCATATCTCTCTTGATCTCTTTAAGCATTTCATATGCATTGTATTCACAATCATGATTAAACTCAAATAATCATAATTGGTCGACCTGTGAATACAAAGATAGAATGTGACATCAAAACAAATTGATCTTCCTCTTCCCTTAAACCTCTCAATTTCAGTTCAGCTCGCTTTTCTAGAAATGTCCTATTAGATCGAATCAATCTCATGACCATTGGCAACACTCTAAGATAGCGAACGCTGAATAGAAATCTTGAGAATAAGTAAGAGTCGTGAGGGGACAAATTTGAGGAACTTTTATCCTCAAGAGTCTCACACGGCTTGAAAGTTGAGATTAAAACTTCCGCCAACTCTTATTGGTCGTCTCATGCATACGTAGTATGAAATACGTATTACGGTATTCTCTCCTTTCCCATGGAGCGTATGTCTTGTCACTTAATATCGTACAGATGATAGTTGAGACATACCCAATGTCTAACTTGAGTTCACAAATCTACTCTTTTGAAAGAATCCATCAGAACTCACATCTGGCATTAAGACAGATAAAGCGAAATATGTGGGCTATTTCACTCTCGGACATAATAAATAATATGTCCTCATCTTAACACTTTGTTAAGGCGACATCTATACTTTAAGCTCGAGCTCTCAATTATCACCTAGATAATGAGCTTAAAATTGTCTCATCATCATTTATCACATAGTAAATAAATGTGATTACCCGTGTGAGCGGGCTAATCTCTTATCTGTCCGACATACCTTCTCAACATAATGCACTAAGCATTAATATGCATGAATATCGAACAAACTCAAGCATTAATAATAATGGAACATACCATTAACTATGAACTTTGGGAAAAACAAATATCCAGTACTTAAATTTCTATGCAATCCTACAGATTTCAATATAGGGAACTAATCCCTTTGTCAACACATGACCAAAGAAAAAACATCTCTAGGAATTGACTTCGTCATAAGATCTGCTATCATTCTATGCGTAAATATATACTGTACATTCACATCTTTTCGTACAACCATGTCTTTCACAAAATCATACTTCGTGTCTATATGTTTCTTCTTGCAGTGGATCCTTAGTGTAAGCTCTTGCTGCTTGGCTATCACAATTAACCAATAATTGAACCTACAGCATTCTTAGCAACACCTTATTGATCCAAACATCTCTTAAGACAAACACCCTCTCGAACTACTACTAATAATGCCACAAATTCGTCTTTGATTGTGGATAATGCTATACACGTTTGCTTCTTACTACTCCATGATATGGCGCCATTGTTAAGTAAGAATGCAAATCTAGAGGTAGAATTTCTCTAATCTAAACCTCCTCTTCAGTCAACATCAGTATAGCCTTCAATGCGCAGATCTCTACCTTGATTACTCAACGAATAATTAGCAGTACCATTCAGATACCTCAGGATTCTATTGACGGCAGTCCAAAGTACTTGACTTGGATTGGATTAGTATCTACTCACCATTCCAACTACATAACAAATATCAGGTCTTGTACACACCATAGCATACATTAAGTTTCCAACAGCACTAGCATATGGAACACCTTCCATTCGTTCCTTTTCTTGTGGAGTCTCAAGACACATTCTACGGCTCAACTCTTCACTTCTTGCAATAGGAGTATCTTTGGGTTTATAGTCTTGCATACGAAATCATTCAAGAACTTTATCAATATAAGTCTCTTGTGAAAGAGATCACAATCTCTTTGAACAATATCTTGAAATCTTAACTCCAAGAATATATGCAGATTTACCCATATCTTTTATCTCAAAATTGGAACATAACCAATTATTGACTGTATCAACAAACTCCATATATCTTTCGGCAATTAGTATATCATCAACATATAATGATAAGATCACAAATTGATCTTTAGATCTTTTGATATATACACAATGATCTTCATTGATTATTACAAAAACATATGCCACTATAACATTATGAAAAACGTATATACCATTGTCTCGAAAACTGCTTAAGACCATATATCGATCTTAAAAGTTGACATACCTTTTGTTCTTGGCTTTCTGTAGCAAACCCAACGGTTTGTTTCATATAATTTTCTTCTTTTAATTTTCCATTGAGAATTGCAGTCTTTACATCCATTTGATGTAATTCAAGATCCATATTAGCCACTATTGCCAGAATAAGACGAATTGAAATAAATCTCACCACAGGAGAAAAAACTCTTCATAATCAATTCATTCTTGTTGAATATACCATTTCACCACAAGGCGAGCCTTATATCTCTTAATCGAGCCATCAGCTTTACGCTTTATTTTGAGAACCCACTTGTTCCCAATGGCTTTGCATCCGTTCGGAAGATCAACCAGTTCTCAAAATTGATTTGATTTCATTGACTCCATCTCTTTTTCCATTGCTTGTATCCAATTTTTCTTATCGGGGCAAGTCGGAGCCTCATTTACATTCCTCGGCTCATTCTCTTCTTGTGGAGCGACCATGAAAGCTTTACCTTCAATGTCTAAACGTCGACAAGTCGACGGAGAACAATTTTGCAACTTGTTCACCAAATTTGAGATTATACACTTAGTACGTCAATCTCCATTATGCTCCCACTCGGATTAGATAACGACTATATCTTCACATCAAGTGGTTGCAATTGAGACTGATTCGAAACAAATTCCCCACTTCTCACATTGCTCCCACTTAGATGATATGCCTCAATAAAATCATTATCACTATTCAAGGTTTTAAACAGAGAATAGTCTTCACATATCTCACCCTTTTTCTAAAATTCATTCACTAAGAATGTGACATTTCGTGATTCGAATTCAGTTACATTGTCTGCTTTCTTGCTCACCTATAAACACATACCCTTTCGAGTGCTCTTAGTATCTCATGAAGATACTCGTTTTTGCCTCTAGGGCCCATTTTCCGATACTTGTGGGAAGACTCGTGTGTATAAGTAGCACATCCTCAAGGTTTGAGAAAACTCAAATCTTATTTTCGACCTGTCCACAACTCATATGTAGTGAAGGTAACTGATTTAGAAGGCATACGATTAAATATCTAGACAACATTCAACAAATCTTCACCCTAAAAGGTGATAGGCAAATTAGCCTATGCCATCATAGACTGAATCATTTTCATTGAGAGGTATTTCTTCTCTCTACAACTCCATTCTGTTGAGGAATCGATGGAATAATCACCTTTTTTTTATTCCCTTTTCATCACATAATCATCTGAACTGATCAGATAGATTTTCTTTGACCTCGATCGGGTCTTTTTTTTTTTTGATTTTGTAAAAGCTCAAAAATTTCTCAAAGCAACTCATGCTTCAGATTTATGAGAAATAAAAAATAACATGTCCGAATCAATTGTAATCATCAATAAATGTGATGAAATAAACAGTCTCATGCCGTACTCTCACATTCATTGAACCACATATGTCCGAATGGATCAACTATAAAGGAAACTCAACTTTTGTTCCTTTTCCAAATGGTTTTCTCGTTGTTTTTTTTTTCGCCAGACAATGCTCACAAATAGGCAAATCGACTTTTTCAATATTGCCCAATAAGCCCTCTTTAGCTTATCTAAACATTCGCTAGTGGCCCATATGACCCAGCTTAGCATGCCATAATTCACATCATTACAAAAGATGTAAATAGGGAATAATTAACATTCACATTATTGTACTCAACAATCAACATAATGAAACCATCCAGAACCATATTTACTTGTTCCCAACGACAAGTTATCACTATCGTTATGAAAATTCAACTGAAATCAAGTTTAACCAAAACTAACACGGAAACTTAATTCCGTCGAGTTTTTGGAGCATATAACACATTATGTAGGAACAGGGTGTGATCACCACGCATATTCAATTGGCAAGTGCCAATTCCTTTGACTTCCACTCAGGAATTATTTCTCACATATATCTACTATGCTCCATGTGAAATTTTGTCAAAATTCCACGAAGGCATCTATGTCCTTTACTACATGGTCTGTGGCCCCTGAGTCTACAGTCCACAAAGGATGAGGTTTAGTTACAAAAACTGAATTGGAGACATAAGCAACACTCTAAAGTGTACAAAGGGTTTCTAACTTCTTTGACTCACCACAGTTGTGAGCAAAGTGACCATTTTTGTCACAAATAAAACACTTCACTTACGAAATGTCATTCTTGAAAGGACACTTTCCTTTCCCATGTCGGTTAAACTTCAGTTTCTTTCTTGAAGAATTCATTCCCTTGCCCTTCCACTTCTTGAACCCACCTTGACGCTTACGCTTGGAGTCCGAAGCTCCATGTGTACTAGAACCAACATAACAAATATCAGTTATTGGTTTAGCCGCCAGAAGGCGATCCACCTCTGGTTCAAGACTGCGCAAAGCATCCTCAAAAGTCTTTACTTTTTATTGTGGATTAAGTGGATTTTTGATATGCACATAGCTATGAGGCAAAGAATGGATTACTGCTTGCATTTACTGCTCCTTAGTCAAAATGTGGCCTGCATCTTACAATTCACTTATCATGTTTGACATACTTCTCAGAATGTTGTTTTATATTTTGCCCATGCGGCATCATATAAGTGTCAAACCTTATAGTGATCTATCTCAACTTGGTGACTAATATCTAACCAAACTTAGTTTTTAATGCTTCCCACTTGACTTTGGCATTTTCATAAATGCCTGAACTCATGCATAAAACGATTTTCCATGCTACTCAGCAACATAATGCGAGCAATAGAGTTCATCTTTTTCCATGCAGCAAATGCCTCTTTATACTTTCTATGCTGTGCAGTATTTCCATATTTAGATTCTTCCATAACTAGGTTAAGAGCTTCTAGTGCTTTTTTTACTCTTCTAGCATAAACTGGATTTTCATATGCCAGTTTTCATAATTTCCGCCGTTCAAATTCTCTCCTTTGTCAAGCTCAGTTTCGATATTCTAAGAAGCTATGGCTATTGTATCTGAACACGAAGTTCTATAGACATGTATTTACGAACTATTAATGCTGAACATTTGTGCATCTATTTTACACTAACTAATTACATTAATGAATAATTTCACATAAGGTCTCAGATTCGAAAGTTCACTATGTTCCCAATCATCGTCTAAGAATCCTCGTTTGAAATTACCATTAATATAATCATTTATGTAAAATTGAGTTCACTAAAGTTACTAAAACTTTCTAGAACTCCCCACTCAAATAAAGATCATAAATCATTTAATGATCCATATATCTTGTAATCATAGCATGGCATGGCATGATTTGAACTAATACACAAATAATTCACGTATCAAATCATACTCTAATTTCATAATACAAGATATAAAAGCAAGTACTCTAAACTTTATACATGCTATTAGCAATCATGCTCTACACAATTTGCATGTGATTATGTACACGTAAGTCATCCTCTATATTTACAAAAATATAGAAGAACAAAAAAATACTCGAAAAACGCCCCAAAATACGTGTATCATGGGTTTCATACGTATTTTCAAAATTTTAAATAAATTAAACCTATCCAAATAATATATCAAATTGAAGATAATTTCGAGACGAACACAACGGTATCTCGCATGCCCAAAACGGAGCTCGGACGCGCCTCCACGCGCCGGTCAAAGCTCCGGGCGCGTTTGGTCAACGGAGGCCAAAATGCAATATATATTTTTTAAATCGAGGACCAAATCAAAATTTTCAACAATTTTGGGGACTAAATTGCAATTTTCCAAAAATTTAGGGACCAAATTGCAATTTTCTGAAAAATCAGGGACCAAAATGAAATTTCCCGAAAGTTTGAGGACCAAATTGCAATTTCAGAAAGTTTGGGGGCAAAAACGTTATTTTGCGGGTCAACGATCAACGGTCAACTTGAATGGTCAACGGTCAACGATTGACCTAGTCAACGGGTCGGTACGGGGTCGGGTCATGGGCCGGGTCAGTACCCGACCCGCTGACGTCAGCGTGACGTCAGCCACGCTGTTGGCGGTTGCCGCACGTGCGAGCGTGAGTCCCACGCGCACCGGACCCGCCGGAGAGTGGCGGCGCGTGAGGCTCCTTCCGGCATCCTCTGTCGAAGATCCACCCATCAAAACGCTCGTATCGTCGATACTAGTCTGATGGTATGCTTAAAACCCATTTTCACTTAGCCAAATTTTACGAAAAGGCGACGTTTCGCCGCGGCCCGAGGGACCCATCCCTGTCACGGCGCGTAGCGCGCGTGCGACGTTTTCCGGCGTCAGTTCGCGACGGCAGACCACTCCAAATCTTCGTCTCGCCGAGCCCGTTCCTCTGATGTGTTCTAAATTCATTTTTGATGAATAGAACAAAAACAAACGTCGATGAACAGTACTGTCGAAAATAGTGTTTTCGGGTTAATTCAGGAACAAAACTTCACAATCAATCAGGAAACAAGAACATACGCTCTGATACCAATGAAGGGAACCAATCCCATAACGTACGCATCGGAATTACACGGAATTAACAAGCCCAGATATTTACTTGAGTCACTGATCGGAGAAGTATATGACAGAACGGACATACCTCGTTTTCCACAGATTAAATGTCCACAATGCAGTGAGAGAGTCCAGTCACCCGTTTGACAATCGGGAGAGTTTGTCGTCGTTTTTCCTGTCGTTTCTCTACTCCGTATTCTGTGTGTATAGAACGTAAGAGAAAACTGACAAATTAAAGGGGGGATCACGGCTGTTTCAAAACGTGACTTTATCACGTTTGAAACCAATAACTGCCTTTGGCAGTTATCCAACATGGTAAAGGGTTGTGGTGCTCTACATGGGCGGACCACGGTATTCCCATACATCCTCATTTTCTAACAGAATGTATTGAGCAAATTCACATATTGCGTCGATTTGGACCCGGAAAATAGAGTTCATTCTATGCATGGTACGTATGAGTGGTCTTTTGACACGATTGTGATTAGATATAGAAAATTTCGTTCGTTCATTCATTTAGGCTTGAGCGAAGCTCAGGTAATAATCTTCCCGTATGTAGCATATTTTCGAAATGAATCATGTCATCCTTCCTTGTCTATACGGAACCCGTATAGTATCGGCCAAAGGGGATCGCTCACGCTGGTCGCCCCTCTCCCGCCTCTTTACTTTGAAAAAAAAAAACAGGACGATGTTCGTTGTGTCGTCCATCGTGCCGTCATCCTCTCCATAGTTATCTTTTTTTTGTTGTTGCCCCCTACCAGAGCGAAAATATGACGAAGAAGTGGCATGTGCACATGACGAAGGACGGAAGGATCTCCGTGGCCGGATTATCTTCGGTCAAGTGCGAATATCTTGCAGATGCCATCCTCGATTCGTATCACAACATCGGCTGAGACTCTCAGAGACGAGGATGAGGTAATTGTATTAGGAACCTTAAAAAGTCTCGGAGAGTTCAATGCTGCCATGGAATACGGCTTACTGGAAATCGAACAACAATAACTCGGCAATAAAGTATTTTCAGTACCGTTCGGAATAATTGTACTTGAAGTTTCAATTTCTGATGGGGTTTAAGCCCCAAGTTCTCTGAAAAAGTTCAATGAAAACTTTGAGTTGCAGTTTGGTTGTTACCTCTTTATTTACATGTTCAGACTTTGAGAACTTATGTACTCCAAATGCTTATCAGTAATGCAAGTCTTTTTCTGACCCCCAAAAAAAAAAAAAAAGATGACCTAAATTGTCGAATGAGACCGGGCAGAATGTCCAAATGGTTTTCGCCAAATGACGCTTTCTTACGTACAACCGCGTTTACGCTGATGATATAAGGACATACACCTCGTAAGCCCTTCGATATGCGAATGACAGCAACAAGATCCGCTGCTCTCTCTTCCATCAGGCAAACTGGCCTTGAAGATGAGCTCTCAAGTGTTAACTGTGGTGGCGAAATTATGTTACTGGATACTGATGAAATGGGTTGTTCTTCTTGACACAGCCTGAATCTCCACACTAAAATAGTAAGTTGGTGCTTGTTGCATTTCCCTTTTCTTGGAATGGCATGGAACTGTTAGTCGAAGATTCGACGGAGTCGGACATTTCAGATCCCCTCATCCACCTATTTTAGCCACCGCCGCATCAGTAGCGACCCAATCTTAATGTCAACCCTGTACTTTCACCTGTCCCGTTTTTCGACTATCTTCCGGATATGCCAAGACCAAAGTTGTCAAGAGTTGCTACAGCTAATGGAACTTATGAGTGAACCCCCCTTGCAAACAATGGTTTTCACCAATGGTGGAATTCTGGATCCATGAAGGAAAAGGACAGCGTAAGCATCAAGTTACAATTGAGCTCTTGCAACAAAAAAATCTGGGGAACACTGCCGATGACTCTGTTTGCACCCAAAAGCTTCACTAATTAAAACGAATGAAGTTAATATAGGAACCTGGTATAAGTGCTTGACATCCATTGTATCTTTAATTACGGGATCCACAATATCTTGGTCTGTGGTAACATTGCAAAACTCTGGTCAACATGCTATAAGAGAGCTTCTGTATTGAAAACTCAACACCTGTAAACATATCCAAACAGAAGGGTCCTAAATTGTACTTAAACACAACTCCCTTCATCTGTACCTGTTGTTAGGACAGGCTAATATGTCTAGACTTGTCAATTTGAATAGGTCTATTTTTCTATCGGACCCGACCCACTTGATAGGCCTATGCATGTTATGTATGGCTAGTCTTATTATTAAGAAAGAGTCGCTGATATTGGTATCAGTTCCATTCTAACATTTAATTCATTGTACTACTAAAATTCATTTTCTAAAAACATCAAAACCTTAATTCTGTGGAAGGTGCTAAATCGTTTTAGAATGTAGTGGAGCTTTAGTCATTTTTTTTGGAAAAGAAAAGTCTAATCATTTTGGTTTGTGTAACGCAGATTTATAGTGTATTTGTTTAATGAATAATCGAATATATCAAAAACATTTTTTTGAAGAATGACTGGTTATATTGTTTGAAAAAATTAGTCGATATAGAATATTTTCATTAACAATAATAGTTTATGCAGTATTAGATCATTTTCGTTAATGCTACAATCAATTATTTTTAAGTAAATATTTTGAGTAGTATAAGTTTTGTACGGAACAAATCACTTCTAAATTTTTGTGAAAAGTCACAATAAATTCCTCCGCATTAACCCCTCTCCAACTTCGCTGACGTGGCGAATTTTTTGTACGGCCGTGCAGGTGATTGCTAATTAGAAAGTTCTTGTGAGGAAGTCAAGAAGTCATTGATGCGAAAGACTATGTTGCAAAATTATTGGTCCGTCTATTAATTAGCGTAAAATCAATGATACGAAAGATAATATTTTACAAATGATCGCTTATAAAAATAAATAAATGAAAATTATCATCATATTTAAATAAAAATATTTAGACATAAATTGTGGTAAGAATGAAAATATTTTTCATTGACTAATTATTTTAAGTGATACAAGCTATCATTTTAAAGAAAATATTTTTTAAATTATTATTTTTTCACGAAACAAATGGAACATTATATGAAAGCTTTCTTTTTCTTCAGCAGCAATACGCAAATTATGCAACTGGGCAAGATGTCCAAGCTATGAAAGCCGTGGTTGGAGAAGAAGCTCCATCTTCTGAGGATTCGGTCTCTCTCTTTCTCTCTCGTACGAACCATTTGCATTGGTCGGCTTCGTTTTCCTCCTCTTCCTATTGTTCGTCTTCCACTGGATAACCTCTTCTTTTTAAGTAATGATACGTGATTTCCATTCGTCACATTTCAGATTTATCTGGAGTTCCTTGAACAGTTCAAGAGGAAACATCCGTGAGCTGCGATATTTATCGGTCTCTCTCGAAAAATTCCCTCCGCGAGCTGCTGCTCCACCGTATACCGGCAAAGACACTGGACCGGTACTACAGCTGCGACTCCACAAACTGATCTAAAGAAGTTGCGTGCTTGCCACCAAAACAAGTTCATTTCGAAACACGATTAATCTCGATGCCGTCGCCACTCGCCGGTGCTCTCTCGTCTCATTCGTTGGCTTGCCTGAAGCAACACCAGTTCTGAGGAGCAACTTGTGATGGCTCACTAGCTTCTCCAGCCCAAAGAAACGGAATCCGTCCTCATATTCGGGTGAAAAAAATAAACCCCTCCTCTTATTTTCTATGCTGTATTTGTTGAATGAACTGTTTCGGGGGCAGAAAGATATACTTATAATCCTTCATTTGGATCGCTGGCAGTAGATACAGAGAATTTGTTTGCATCTGTTTAATGCAGACTGCACCTAGAATTTCTTAGTTCTGAAGCTGCATTCACTAGCTGATAATATGGTGGCTTGTCGCGGCGCGATAAGCAGCACATTACTCTCGTGGTTCGATAATCCTCTGATATATGTTGAAATCTTTCGGTATGTTCCAAAAGGATGAGAGGGAATGCATATATGACATGCCATCAGTTGCCAGAGCAAAGTCCATGAATTTCTTGGACAAATCTAGAAACCTTAGTCTATTTCTGATAACAGTTTCATGCAATAAGGGGAGTCTTGTCTAAGTACAATATAGTCATTTCAGCTAATTTTCACCAAAAATTGCTATCGTGGAGATGCGCCATGTAGGACGGCTGGCGATGACTGGACCGTTTCATGAGCGATTTCCGGCCAAATATTAGAATTTCACTAAAAGTTTTAGAGCTAAATTGTCAAAATTAAAAAGTTAAGTACTAAATAGATGTGTGTTGCTGGATCTCGAATTGGATCAAATTGTACGATTTTGATATGTATGAAAGCAGTCTTTACGAAACACACAAACAACCGAGTGAAGAAGAGTAAAGCTTGGATGGATGCTCATAGAAGTTGGGATAATTTTCCAGAAAATCCTAAACCTATTGTACGGCGGTTAATTCAATATTAAATTTTTCAGTTTGACCAATTTAGTCCTAAACCATTTGACGATCTTCCAATGTAGCCAAAATTGGTTGTAAATAACTAACTGGGCAGTCTAGTCAGCGCTGACCGTTTACTATGGCACGACCGACGTTGACATGGAATATTTTTGCAATTCTCTCAAGTTTTTTAATTTTTTGAGTTTTTTCGTTTTTAATAATATCTGAATTTTTGGAATTTACAATCGTCCATGTCAGAGATTTCCTGTCAAAATTGGCCGGAGTGACTACATTGAAAAATCATCAAAATATTTAGAACTAATTTGGTCAAATTAAAAAATTTAGGACCGAATTACCGTTGTAATAGGTTTAGGACTTTTGGACAATTTTCCCCATAGAAGTTCAAGCACCACATTCTCTATTGAAGCTCTAAAATAGCCTCATAAGGTATAAATCCACTAGTTTTACAATCTCTAAATTTTTCCTTTCATTGACAGAACTTGTTCACTAAATTAAAAATTTCTATTAACGTCGCACAACAAATTTTGTATCTTTAGATACATACCGTTAGCGTCTCGAATCAGATCCGGTCAGATCCAAATTCCAAAATTGGTTATGCGAATCTTTAGCTGTTACAAAAAAAAAATTCACTTTCCTTAGAGGGTAATCAACTCTCTTCAACGTTTAAATGTATCATCTTAGTCACTAGCCAAATAAGAATTATGGAGGTTTTATCTTATTTCATGTTGTATTAGTATATTCTTTTTATAGCTTCTCAATAATATGGATGAAAATTTAAAAATTACAAACTGGTTGTATATAATATGGCAGATGACCTTTCCATTTGCGTATAAATGTAATACTTCCAAAAAAGAAATGTAATACTTATAGAATTGCCACATTAGAAATATTATACGATCTGTAAGTACTCAACAACAATAGGATGTTCGCACCCAAACACAATAAAATCAGATATTGTCACATTATCATTATAGAATTGCCACATCACTCATGAGAGGGAGAATTACCAAAAAAGTTCTAAACCTATTGTAATTGTACTAATTCAGTCATAGACTCTCTCTTTTTTGCCGATTCAGTCCATCTGGCCAATTTTGGCAGGCCGGCGCTGACGTGGACGTCATAGCATTTTAATATATTTTGAATTTTTTATTTTCTTTTTGTTTCTTCTTTTTTCTCTTCCCTCTTCTTCCTCTAGCCGGTAGCCGCCCCTCGCTGAATTCAAAAAAAATCTTAAAATATTATGTCGCCAGACAGCCGGCGTCCACGTCAGCTCTGGCCCCTCACAACTGGCCGAAAGGACTGAATTGGTATAATTGCAAAATGTTTAGAATTGAATCGGGAAAAAAAAAATTAGAACTGGATTGGCACAATTGCAATAAGTTTAGTACTTTTTGGGTAATTCTCTCCTCATGATTGGGATGTGGGCCAATTGTTGATTTGTTCTCACCATAGGGATTAGGACATGCTATAAGTAGATCGACTATATAAAGCGAGTATAATGTCTAATTTTGTAGCTTAAATAGAGGGAAAATGGAAACAATCTTATTACAGGTGTTGTCTCGAAGAGATGCCACGCATTCACCTATTTTTCTTATAACAGTCCCGCAATTATCGTTGAAGGTCACTCATGGTGACATATACCTCTCGGTGTTAAGCAACAAGTCTTTTACGAAAACGAATTTTATTGTACATAATTACAAAACTCAATGTTGTTAAGTCTTGATACAACACTAGCATTTGACCCTTCTGTTTGGATATATTTACAGCTTTTGCATTTTGAAATGTAAATATATCCAAAACTGAGACCAAGAAACGAAAGAAAGGGCGATCTGGGCGACCATGGCAACACTTCTTGAGTAAAATTTTTGTTTCAAAAGTGCTTAAGCAAAAATCTGTTTGGTAATGCAATTTATGGAGCAGAAATCCTTTTGGTTACGCAACTTCATTTTTCTACTTCTAGAGCAGTTTTTTTTTTTAACTTCAAAAGTAGTTTTGAAGCCACTTAAAGAAATAAAGAAAAAACTTACTTCTCTCCACAAGTAGAAAAATCAACTTCTGGCTGGAAGTTGATTTCTAAAGAAGAAGTGTTACCATGCGCGCTACTTGAGTGGAAAAGATGCATAACCTAATTAATTCACTTGAACTATGGGACTTCTACATAAAGGGCAAGATCTTTGCTTGGAAATCCACTTATCGATGCAACGCAGATGAAACAAGTGGCGACAGTCATGCAGTCTCCTCCCCACGTCTCGACATTCGAAGTACTGGATCGGTAGAACAAGACTGAGGATTAATCAATGGAATGGAGTTTTAATACCAGGTAAAAACGAGACACGGGTCGAATTCTCTCAATCTAGTCGAGAAATTCGTACCTGAAGGCATATCGAGCAGGAGTTTCTACTTCCTGAACAATCCATCAAGTGGTCCTCCGTTATTATGATCCTGCGCATCGTGTCAGATGAATTCTTCGATACGTTGGCCCTGTCTACCGCGATTTCGCTGACCATATTGTCGGCATGTGCCGGAGTCTGCTCTAATCTCGACAACTGTTGAACTAATATTCCGGCATCAAGTTCTGTCGTCGAGTCAGTCTACTAGGAGCAGATGTGGGATTAGGAAGTAAATATCTGAGAAGTTACGATTGACCCAAGCTCGAGCCTCGAGAAGCCGAGAACTTACCGATTGAAGAACGTTGCTGAACAAACAGTCATCAGACAGCCAGAAGGAAACGGACATTCTGAAGGCTTTAGTCAAGAACATGCCGCCGGCAGTTGCTCCTGCCGCCACGCTGTAGAAGAGGTTGTTCTGGCTTTTCACACCGATCAGAACTCCCGCAAATGCACCCAACGTACTTCCGACTGTAAAGAGTGATGTCCCGCGGACGTCATCGCAGTTATTAAGATGATTGAATATTTTAGGGGGTCGACGGAAATTTAGCACAGAATCAAAATCAACGTCCTACTATACAGAACTTGAACGACTTCATCCGTTCGCGAGAACTGCGAAAGATAAACTACAAAAGCGACAGTAACTTATATTTCCAACCGAAAAGTTCCTGAGCGCGATGCTCTTTCCTTTTTCCTCTTCCTCGAGTTGTGATTTTCACGTGATGTTCCATGTTCGATTAGCAACTTCTTTAAACAAGACCAAAGGAAACATCGAAAAGCAAAGAATCCAGACTTACCGATAGCTAAGAAGACGAGGGAGACTGCATAAGAAACGGCGAAGACGATTGCAGAGACTCCGTCGCAGCACCAAACCCACACCTTCCCCATTGCAAAAGCCAAAAACCCCGGAACGAAGCTTTAGAGTCGAGCCTTTTGCGTTCGAAGTTGAATCCGTGGAGACGAGGAAGCGCGACAGAGCTTTTAATGCGAAGTGCTCGGTGACCGTGCTGAATTTGCAAGGAAATACCGCAAGCAAATGACACTCTAACTGTCCTCTCTTACGGGTTCGGTGAAAGAGACATGATCAGCCCAGACATGAAACACGCGAGAAGAACGAGTTCGGACAAGTCGTCGATCAAGTCGTATTCTACTGAGTTAAAACCAAAGCAGATGGATGTCGAGTTGCAGGTGGCGTCGTTGTCCAATTGGTAGTTACGTTGGAATCTGAGCAGTTGACTTAATGTCTAGCGAACTCTCTTCCATTTTCGGCACGCGGCAATGTGCGTTTATTCATCGGGATTCTTTTACTGACCTCGTTTATTTTGCGGAGAATAAATAATTTAAAAACTATTTTCTTAAAAAATAATGGCATATGTCGGTTACCAAAAATATTAAGAGAGTACAGCAGAAATCCAATACCTTGATCGGGAAGATCGCCAAGAGGAAGTCCAAATCCGAGCCCATCAACATATCCAGTTAGACCCACATTCACTCGAAAACTTAATTCAATGAATTATGGGCCAGTTAGAATATATTAACTGCTCAACTCCACACCAGTTCTTTCTTGTGGGATTTCTCTAATACAACTCACATTTATATCTCCACAAAAAATACTTTCAGCGTCAATGAAAATATTTAGACATGGATTATTATCGTTAAAAAAAATATTTTTCATTGATCAATTATTTCGAGCGATACAAGCGATCATTTTTAGAAAAATATTTTTAAATTGTTCAATTTTCGCAAAATAAAAGCAGCCTAATTCTTTGACTCAAAATTTCCAATCTAGGTTTAGATCATTGGAATGTATTGAGCAAATTCACGAATTTGGATTAGCCCATCAGAATCTATATTGCGTCGATTTGGACCCGGAAAATAGAGTTCATTCTATGCATGGTACGTGTGAGTAGTCTTTTGATACGATTGTGATTAGATATAGAATATTCCGTTCATTCATTTAGGGTGCCAATGACAATCATTCTCTTCTCGGGCCCTGTTTGTGGCCAGAAATATATTTTTCTATTTCTATTCCCTGGACGAGTTTTTGAGCAGAGACACGCATTTGATAACTACACAAAAATTTTATTCCCGGAACAGAAATTCATTTGATAACAACATAAAATTTCTACGGTTGCCGATTGTTGGGCTTCGGCCGGCAACTGGCGAATGGCCGATTGGCGGCAGTCCAAATGGCGATAGGTAGACCGAAGATTGGAGGCTGACGAATGGCGACCGGTAGACCGAAGACTGGAGGTTGACGGATGGCGAAAGGCGAAAGGCAACCGGCGAACGACGATCGACAGATATCGAATGGCGGCTAGCGGATGGCGAATGGTGAGAGGGACTCGACCGATAGCGAATGGCTGTCGACGGCCGGTGAACGGCGACCGGCGGCAGGGACGCGAGAGAGAGGGAGACAACACGAGAGAGAGACAAACGATCATCACAAAGAAGATTTTTTCAAAATAATGGATTTTTCGTGAAAGAAACCACCCCTTAAATGTTTTCAAATCACATCACTTGCCAACTTCGATAAGAAGAATCCTGGGAGGAAATCAAGAAGCATTGATGCAAAAGATTATATTACAACTTTTTACCGGAAAAAAAAGGTTAATATTACGAAAAACTCTAAATTAGTACACTTGTGATAAATTTAACTTAAGTTAGTTTTCGTTAAATTTTACTATCAAATTGCTAAGTTAGATAACACATGGTAGGTAAAGGGTGTATCATTTTGAGGTTTTTGCTCTCCATTTGTCACGGGTGTACCAGTTTGGGATTTTCGTTGTATTAACTCAATTTAACGGAAACTAACGGATAGTAAATTTATTAGGAAAAACTGTTACCTTTGCAACAACTATCAATTTGGGCTTTTGGTGGTCAGTTTTTTTTTTGGGATAAATTTGTTATTAATGTATCGATTTGAAATTTTTTGTGGTCAAAAAAATAATTTAAGATAAATTACCAATTTTGAGTTTCTGGTGGCATTGACCTTTGAATGAAGAAGGAGTTAAGTACCGTGAATAAACAATTTTGATGGCATTCGCTTAGCCAAAAACAAAGAAAAACATAAAATTGGATGGCATTCCTTGACGCAGAATTTGCAATGCAGAATTCTTTAATTATATTGAATGAAAAAGGAAAAGAAAAGAGAAATTCGAACCAATATGAATATCCGACGAACGAGCAATGTGTTTCGCCAAAACAGAATGCCGCTAAATGTGGCGTCCTCTTGCTCAGCGACTCACTCCACCATCTTCTTCTCCTCCTTCCACCGATACCCTAGTCTTCGAGCTCGCTCCAGCTTTCTCACTGCTCTCAGAGCTCGTTCGGCTTCGGCGGAGAACGACTGCGATTCTCTCGAAAACCGCGAACCCGTTCCCGCACCGGCGAGCAGTTACGCCGGCGTCAAGCTGCAGGAGACGGTCGAGGTCGCGAAGGCCGGCAAGCTCAGGCTCGACGCCTGGATCTCCTCTCGGATACAAGGCGTCAGCAGAGCTCGCGTCCAGTCGAGCATTCGGTCGGGCTTTGTCTCTGTCAACGGCCGCGTCGTCGATAAGGTAAAGAGGCACCGACCTCGAGCAGAAATTTTTTTTTTTTCGTGCCGAGCGCATTTTGGCGGTTGAAAGTCGTGGATTGCGCTCTTTCCTTCTTCTTCAGGTCTCGCATAATGTCAGAGCTGGAGATATGGTTGATTGCACGATCTCGGAGCTGCAACCTCTGAGGGCGGAGCCGGAGGATATACCTGTGGACATAGTGTACGAAGATGAACATGTGCTTGTTGTCAACAAACCTGCACACATGGTATTTCTCTCGCCATTGGATGTCGGATTGTTAGTACCATAAGCTTGTACATATATAAGTTAGGTATCATACTCTCCATTACTGTCCTCAAAGATATGCACGTGCGATAAGATCTTTTGGATCATTTGTTTCTCCAAGTGTATCTTGTCGCTGAAAGAGCAGAGTGTATTTCTCTCCCCAAAAATTTTCAGTTTGCAGCATATTACAGTGCATCGGCTATTTAGGCTCGATAGCATTTCATACCTACGTCATTAAGCTTCAATTCTGTCATTG
Organism: Lenwebbia sp. NSW1173648; assembly: GCA_029784005.1. Classification (NCBI taxonomy): domain Eukaryota; kingdom Viridiplantae; phylum Streptophyta; class Magnoliopsida; order Myrtales; family Myrtaceae; genus Lenwebbia; species Lenwebbia sp. NSW1173648. The sequence continues at coordinate 21,009,907 of JARCGZ010000009.1, read as the reverse complement.
GGTATAGTTTATGCAGCCTATCGTTGTAAGCTTGAAACTGAGCATAGTGAGGTAAAAACCTGAGAGTTGAATTGGCATTGTTGTTTACCATCCAGGTTGTTCATCCAGCGCCTGGAAATGCTTCAGGAACTCTTGTGAATGCCATTCTTCATCATTGCAGTCTTCCAACAGTTGTTTTTTCAGAAACACAACTTTCTGAGGGCGAGGAGGTGTCGGATAATGAGTCTAGTAGCTCTATAGCTTGTGAAACTTCTACTAAAGGATTTAACTCATCTGAATGTGGAGGTTCTGTGCGTCCAGGCATTGTTCACAGGTTGGACAAAGGAACTAGTGGATTGCTAGTTGTTGCAAAGGTAACAGTTCTTCCTGATATTTCCACTTTACTTTCATTAGTAGAATTCCCGCTCAGTATCTTCCTCGATGATATAGAATGAGCATTCACATGCCCATTTGTCGGAGCAATTTAAGATGCATACCATTCAGAGAGTATACGTCAGTCTTACATCTGGGGTTCCTTCTGCAACATCTGGCCGCATTGAGGTTCCAATTGGTCGTGATACAAACAACCGTATTCGCATGGCTGCTATTCCAGGACCAAGCAACGGGGGTCAGGCACGTTATGCTGCTAGTAGGTGATTCATGGATGCTCTAATTTGGTAGTTGTGTGAGTTGTGATTATTACACTCTAATTGCTCGATAATTATGTCATATTTCAGGAGAATGTTGGGTTTTAATCTGTTAATAAGATCTTCATAAATTATCCTTTAGACTTTAAGAGGTCTATTGCTTATCGTAATTCAGCTTTTAAGAAATTAATGGCTATATGAATTTGGTCAGGCAAGTTGAGGTTTGTGATGGTTATCATTTGAATGATCACCTTTTGTATTCCTTCAGAATGTCTGTTGGCTTGGTTGGAAATGGTGAAAATCTGTTTTTGAGGCATGCTTTCTATGTAGTTCTTCAAATATCATAGCTGTAGAGCATGGTCGCAACGGGGAGTTCCTGGTAGGGCTTTCTAACTCATGAAATAGGTCTTACATCTATTAAGTTTTACAGGTACAAAGTAATTGAAGTGCTTGCTGGTGGAAGCTCCGCTTTGGTTGAGTGGAGGTTAGAAACTGGGCGTACTCATCAGGTATTGCACCAATAAACCTGATTTAAGTGGCATGTTATTCAACAATTTGGTATTCCTAGATCAGTGAGTTTTGCCATGCATTTTCAGTTTTATGTATATCATGAAGTTTTCATCTTGCCTTCTCTTTTATTTTTTTTCTTCTGGTCAGGCCTTTTTTTTTATATCTTTTGTAGCAAGTAGGTTTTATTGCTTTATATGACAGTTCTTTGTCAAAAATGCAATCTTTTCTTTAATAGTTCTTTAACTAATTTGTGGTTTGGTAAATAACCTTTTATCTATTGTATTTTTCTTTCGAAAAGGCTGTGCAACCAGATCCAGAGGTTAGAGATCAACATCACAACAGCTGCTGCTTTAGTTGTATTTCTTCATGCTTTACATAGACAATCTCCTACTGGGACATAACAGTTTTGAACCAACTTCTATGTCTTCTGCATAGCAAATTCGTGCTTATAGCAACTTCTCTCTCGTTATTGCCCTGCTGCATACTATTTCGACTCTACCTGTTGCATATGTCAGATTTTGCATTGCTCTATCCTTATATCAATGAAATGTATTTATTTGGGCTTCTCGTTATCTTGACCCTGAAATGCTTTTTGGAAGCAGATTCGTGCTCACGCAAAGTATGTAGGAATTCCTTTATTGGGTGATGAGGTATACGGAGGGACAAAAAACATGATATTGTCATTACTGCAAGCCAAATTACCACCTGGTCGCCAAAGCCACCTTTCAGAGTTGGTTTCTAAACTAGAAAGGCCTTGCCTCCATGCTTTTTCTCTTGGGTGAGAAACTAAACCATTATCGTATTATGTTTTGTCTCTGACGATGGTGACATGTCACAGTTGGATTTACTCTAGCATGTTGCTTTTATAGGTTTATACATCCTCATACAGGGAAAAATGTGCAGTTCTCATGTCAGCCACCTGAAGATTTCTCTCAAATATTGTGCCAACTTCGCAAACTTGGCATGACGAAGGTAATTAGTCACCTGTTAGGAATGGCGTTAACCGTATCATTGTGCTTTTTGTTTTTGTTTTGTTGATTAATGAGCTATAGCATTTACCCTGTGGCATGAATAGCGTGTGATTTGCATGCATGCTTTGCCGATCCCCTGAGGCTGGTATGTGGGAGTTGTTGATATGGTCTAATGGTAATGGAACCAGGTGTTGGGATGGGAGGAATTGTAAAATATTTACATGCATGAATCAAGTAGGAGGAATTTAACTGATTGGTGTGATCTTTTCTTTGTTTATTGCCTTATTCCTCTTTTAGCAAGATGCTCCAGGCCATGCTGAAACTCTGGCCCAAGTATGTACTTTTGGGTTGTTGAGCTGTCGAAGGAGCAAAGCAAGGTCTACAGTTCCTTTATGGGATCATTTTACTTAGCTTTTGTCCTAATTGACTGGGCCCAGCAACTTACCTGGAAAATACAATTTGCTCCAAGGATGAGAATTCTCTTGACATCCAGGGCGTCTTGATCTCTTTTTGTGAGCCTCAGGGTGCTAGAATTGGATACTGTCATGAATGTGAATGCACTACTTCGAAATGTTGTTTGACTAGATCAAGCACCTTGTATGTTCATTATTCTGCTTGCCTGTGATGGAGGCATAGCAGATTGCAGTTATAAGTTATCAAAATGGGTGCAATTTGAAATGTTTTCCAATATCCCCATAATGTTTGAAGCATGAATCGATGGATATTGAAGCACCCTTAATTGTATGTGAACTGGTTACAGTGTTGCTCTGATTTAGCTGGTTGAATATACGATAAATTCCTGTTCTCCTTTAAAACCCAATTCTTCCTTACTCTCTCTCTTCCTCTCTCTCTGATTGCAGCATACCTTGAAGTCATGATTAATCCCAGCAAAAATTTGAGTTTATGTGAGTGCTCGTATTATTTTGGAGCAAGCAGGCATGAAGGTTAGCGAGATTTTTCTTGAAGTTGGTTTAATTCTGCCGAATCTTTTGATGAATATGCCATGCCTACTTAAAATACGTCTGTCTCGTTATGCTAAGTAGCCGTCCTCCAGGAGATGTAAGCTGTACAGTATGAATTGAACTATGACTTATCGACCAGATTAAAGGTTATTCACTGCACTCTGCGATCTGGATGCAGTGGCTCTGAATGAACTGTAAGAACGAGCTTCTATCCAGATCATGGAATGAAAACCCATGCATCCACAATTTTTTTCTCTATTGTATATTGAGAATCAATTGAGCCTGTTAAGTTATGCAACAGATATGGGCAATTTACACTCTGAATGCTAAAACAAATTGCCTGATAGACATGTAGAAGTAGAGGAGATGCTTGAGTTGAGTCTGCAAAGGCAAAATAAGAATCATTAGGCTACATCCAAATTCAATGTACTTGCAAGAGTTAAATGGTCATTCTGCCTTAGTTTGTCAGAAGCAAACTGCTGAGAAGTTTGCATAGTGGATTCTGGATGTGAGGGAAAGAGAAAAGATAGAGCCTACGGCCTATGGATCTTTCGGCTGTACTCTGTAGCCATAAGTCCAACGTAACTGAGGATTCTCATAATACTCCCCATGAATGAACAGAAGTACATACCATTGTACAGGAATCATTGGCAGCATTCGCCATTCACCACTAGAGAACAAGTGAATGCTCGTTTGCTTGTTTATGAGTAGAAAAAGTGACAGCATTTTCTATGTCAATTTTTGAAGTGATCAAGTCTGGTCCACTTGTTTGTGAGAGTTTTTAGCCCAACCTAAGTGGGAACATCAGATTGAACTTTTGGATCAGCTGCATATTTTACAGAAGAAGAAGTAATTTAACTTCCTTCAATATTGAGGACAAAAAATTATGGTAAAAGGACCATATACCGCCTCCATGTTTAGAGTGAATGCATGTACTTTTAAATTGATGATACTGACCCTTAGTTGCATATTTGTCAAATTAGCTTCTGCTAGGTTTCCTATGGAGCTAGATAGTGTGAAAACTCCGAGGCTGTCTTGTAGGATGGTTTCATCAGAAATCCTAATCAAAGTTTCTTTTTTCTGATCTGAGATCCTAATCAATATCACCCCCTTGAAAGTACAAGGGAAGATCAAGTATAATACCGTTAAATACACAGGTGTCTAGACAGTTATCCACTGTAGTATATGATCTCGTATGCTTGTGAGTACATGAGAATCGCGAGCTTAAAAATTGAAGAGTATGTACTAACCGATGGCTTAGACCTTATACTCCCGGACGTGCATCCACTTAGGAGCTGACCACTTGGTCCCTTTGATCACGGGGCATGCACCTGACATAGACAGTAGAGTACATCGAATGAGGAAATGCTATTTTGGCATTTTTTAAAGGGAAATCAGTTAATCGAATGCTGATTTCACATACAGGTTGTTCACTCTCCCATGCGACGCAGGGCTGGAGCTAAATTGGGAACTTAATCACCAGAACAAGCAACTACTAACCATGCAAACTTGCCGGGTCGAGCGTCCCGTCAGGCTTCATGCTCCAAAACAGTACCGCATTCCCCATTTTCGGTTTTACAGACAATCCCTGTTTGCCACACTCTGATAGATCATTCCACCAAGGCACGGCACTGAAGTTTGCCTTGGCAGCTGGAAACACCGTCTCTCCTCCTTCCTCAACGTCACTCCTATATCATCATCAAAGGGAACTAAATGAACATGAAAAGATGTGAAAGATGTTGAGTTTTGTGTTCTTCGTCGTGTGCATTTGAAGAAGAAAACGGTCCTTACAGATACATAAGCATTGTCGCCATTCTTTGGCCTCCATTCCTAGTGTTGAAAGGGTCGGAAAAGTAGTCATGATGCACATCGTATTTTTGCCCGTGCCCGTATTGCAGAATTTGAAGTCCTTCTCCATGCTCTGCAAATGCATAAGGTCTCTCTTCATCCGTCGAACTATCCCAACAAAAAGCCGACTGATACCGAGATCATGGAAATCGACATAGAATGGCCGAGGAAATCTAGAAAATTAAATAATTCGATGGACCAGAAATTTCAATTTCGGAGATGGATTGCAAGGGCCACGTGAGACTAGGAAATGATGCTCACAGCCAACTTTCATGCTGAACATTTTGCGACCCCTGATGATAAGAGGACTATCGGCTCAAAGTACTATGGTGTGCATTCCACGGAGCTCGGCTTACCTACGGGGATGTGAGTGAAGTCTGCTATTCTTTTCTCTATTGCCCTCACGATTTTGTCTAGTCCTCGATTGAGAAACATTCCGGAGCTTGTGCGCACCCTGCGATTTCCATTTTTGTATAAGGCAAGAATCATGGAGCTTGCTCATTCTTGAGCGAAAACTAAGCGGAGACGAGGTTTTAGAGCTGCAAGACATCTACCCGCTGTCCATGCTCTTCCCGGTAGAGCCATCGACCACGGTCGACTTGCTGATGCGAGGTTTGGCAAGACTTACCAGGTACTCACACTCTTCCTTGGACTGCAAATCAAAGGATCTCGACTCAGCTTAGCATTTGACAAAGATAGATCATATGCTGGGAAACATGAAGTCTTAATCCCGACCAAGACTTGGTAAGATCGTAATGCTGGGCTGTGAGATCGAATAGTTTTACTGACCAAGAAATTGTGGTAAAGAAAAGCTCGGGGCTCCCACGAGAGCACCTGAGTCCACTGCTTCCCTCTCTCCCCCAACCCTCCAAATGCAACTCTGCAAATCATGAAACGACACCAAACTTTTGTGACATATATTGCCGATTCATTAAAATGACAGCGCAAAACATGCAGCGCACTTGGATGCGCGCGCGATCGCATTTACCTCTCGAGGGAGTTGGCATCAACGGGAGTCTGTCCCTCGCGCGGCGAAATCTCTCTTCTCACGGGAAGGGACACGATCCGAAGAGCGAGCAAGAACAGAAGGACCACCGTGAACGACAGCAGCAAAGTCAGAGCGAGCGAGCGCTTCGACACCCCTCGCGCTTGCGGCCGGGCCACCTTGCCTTTCGCCATCTTCGGACCGCCGTCCAGCCAAAGCAAGGTCTTCCTGGCGAAATCCCACGGGAAATGAACGTACATATGAGGCCTCATGGAGGTATGGAGACACACGACACTGAAGCTTAAAAAACGAAACGAAATGAAACGATGCTCTTCAGACTCGTTCTTATAGAGATTATATAGAGAGGCCTCGGTTTGTGATGAATCTGTATGGTCCGTCGAGTTGAAGTGTCGATTATGGCCTTGGAGTGTCTTAGGGGGTCGTGTTGATTTTGCTAGAGACGCGTGGAGGGTGCGCAAGTCAAAGCGAGGGCCAATTTGTCAAAGTGGCGCGGCTCATGGTTTTTCTGGTTAGTTTGTGGGCAGCTCCAAGGTTTGTGTGGAGATCAGTAGGCTGTCTAACACTTTCTTTTATAGCCTTCTTAATTCAAAAGGTCTTCTTCTTCCCGCTGGTTTTCTCCCAAGGAAACGCGGGCCGGGCCGGGCCGGGCAGGAAGAGGCCCGAGCCCATGTATCGAGACGTGCGGCAACTTCATAAAAAAGGCATTCTACAAATTGATTAATTTTATTTTTTCCGCGTACGGGAACGTGTATTTATAATAAAGCGACACCCAATAATCATTTATCTCGATAAATGAATAAATCTTTATTTCGACGAGAGAACATGAGTATTGACATTGAGTAGGAGGACAGTGTCTAGTTTGGGCACTCAAGGCCAAAGAAGAGAAAGTGCACAAGTACAGCTGGAAATCCACTATTTTGTACCTTTTTTTCTGTTTTTTTTTGCATTCTATGAAGATGAGATGCGTCGCTCATGATGAGTGGGAATAGTTCGTTTTAAGTTGGAACAAAAAGGGGTCACTCAAAAGGTGGCGGCGAAATGGATGTCCTATCTCTAATTGTGCCCTAACTCTCAATTTTGTCCTAATGTGATTCTCAGACATGCTAAATGTGCGAAAATTTCTGAACTAGCCTTAAGCAAAATCAACTTTTCTTAATTGCTAGAAAGAGTTTCGCGTTTCCCACGAAATATTTCGAATTGAGACTTATCTATGTATAAATCAAAATATCTCAATAACAAATGAATCATTCCAATCCCATCCATATGCTAGCAAAATAAGAACCCCTAGCTTCATTGGTGTAATGAGAACCGTCTTTCTTCTAGACTCACGATCCATTCTAATAAATAATATTCAATCTGAAAAGATAGATGATTTTTATTGTAAGATTTATCAATATGATAATTTATATTTCTGTTGTTGACATGCGATATGTTAATATTTCTAGTTATATATGTAAAATCATCATATGATACAACAATAAGCTTTTGCTAGGAGGGTGCTAATCCCTACGAAATTGGTCATGACAACATAAAGAAAGAAAAATCGGCTGGTTATCAAGAGTGATCGGTTCTAAGGTTTGGTTATCGGACTAAATGGTCCCGTGACCGGACCAATCGACTGTGTCCGGTTTTCGATTGGCTCAATGAAATCAGTGCATTATTAGGGATGAGTAATACAGATTTTAATTTTAAATCTAAGAAATAAAAAAATAATCGGTAAATTATTTTAAGTTTACAATTATAAATTTTAAAAAATAAATAAAAATAATTGTTTGGTCCGATATTCCCTTGAAATCGAGAATTGAATCGAAAATGATTGATTCTAATTTTATAGAATTGAAAATCGGACCGATACCTTTGAGAACCGGAGATCCGGATGATTCCGATTCGATCGACCCTGCGGATTATAAAATAACGCATGAAAAGCCTGGGCTAATTATGCAAATACGAGGAAAATTCTGACCTCATTAGAGCAATTATTCCGAAAAACCAGCTCACAGACGCTCCCTCTCTCTCTACTGGTTCAGACTTCGAGTCCACGATCGTCTCTCTCCTCACTTCTCGCCGCCGAAGAACCTCCCAGTCAGCACAGCCATCTCGACCGTCGATACTCGCCTGCCTCCTCCATCACATCTCCCGTCGGCGTCAATCTCAATCGAGCGCCTCGTTTCGGCCTTCGGCGGCGGCGAGAACACCAGCTGGCATGGCGGCGCAACCCGTGTGGCAACCCAAGGAGGAAGGGCTCAGGGAGATTTGCACTCTGCTCGAACAGCACATATCTCCCACTTCCGATAAGTCCCGCATCTGGCAGCAGCTCCAGCACTACAGCCAGTTCCCCGATTTCAATAACTACCTTGCCTTCATCTTCGCTCGCGCCGAGGTAGCTTTTCGTCCGAGAATCCCGTGGCTTTAAGTGCGTGGGTGGGGGATGAGAGTCGATGAGTTTTCCGATTGTATTGGTTGGGTTCTGGTAGGGTTTAGTGGGGCCATAGATGGTTTTAGTCTTGTTTTTGCTTTGATCGTTGAATGCGATGTTTTGATTGTTTTCCGACTAAGTGAGCTCTTTCATTGATTGGGGTGGGTTTCCGTGTCGTCTTTTGAAATGAAACAAGCTAATTTATATACATTTGAACCCGTAGTGCGGCTCATTCTGCTTCTGTGACGCTTACTTGCTTTTGGTTGAGGTTTCTCTCGATTTTGGATTTCTTCTTTGTCCTACCAGATATGTGCAAAATGTTGCCTATGTAGATTTTTGGCTTCATCTTTGGAGGAGGATGGTTCTAGTAGATAGTGGCCTTTCACAAACTCCCTAATACGGTTCATCTTTTGCTGGATGTTGATAGTCCACTGTCTTATTGGGAAATATCTATTTGATCCCTTCATTCTAACAGGCTTACCTGCAATAAGCTGATCATGTCTGCAATGGCTGGTGTGCAAGATGTCTATGTGAAATTTGGAGCTGTTGATTGTCAAGGGTGTTTAATAATTGTGTTTGTGTCAGTGCACCGGTGTCAAATTCCAGCACAGTGTCCATATGAACACGTTAAGTTGTGCGTATTTGCTGTTGCCTGCAGTTATTGTGTTTATAGTAATTTGAATTCAGCTTCTTGGTTCTGACTGCTGCCTTCGACGGTGCTCATCAGTATATTTCCAAAGCATTTGCGTAAAACTAGCCACCAAAATCTTACTTGGTGGCTAGTTGCAAAGTAGGATTTTAGTGGCTTGTTGTACGGAGGTGCTCTTTTATTCTAAGAAGGAGATATTATCTTCTTCGCATCGTTGGGAGTTTGAAAGCTTGAATTTATTTTTTTTCATCAGAGGGTTCAGTAGCTTGTTGATTGACACCAATCTCCTAAACAGGGTAAATCAGTTGAAATTCGGCAAGCAGCTGGTCTACTTCTGAAGAATAACTTGAGATCTGCTTTCAAATCATTGGATCCTACCTATCAACAATATATAAAGAAAGAGCTACTCCCTTGTTTGGGAGCAGCCGATAGACACATAAGATCAACAGTTGGAACAATCATTAGTGTTGTAGTTCAGCAAGGGAGGATTTCTGGGTGGCCGGAGTTACTGCAGGGCCTTGTACAATGCTTGGACAGTAATGATCCGAACCATATGGAAGGTGCCATGGATGCTTTGTCAAAGGTATTTCTGAAGATGCTTCTTGCTTCCTCTAAACATAAGCAAACACCGGTTAGGGTGATTAGCATACGTAAAGGAGTGTGGTAGTGAAGAGTAGGTGATTAATTTTTTGAGCAGATTATGTTCTCAATCCGGATTCTGAGACTTTTGTTTTTTATGTATCTAAATTGCATGTTACAAACCGTGTGCACTTAAGGGTTGAGTTTTAACGCAATTCTCATGAGTCCTTAGAGCACATATTAGTCGGCGATTATGAACCTTTCACATGCATTTCCACTCTTGTGCATTCACCTTATCAATTAGGAGACTTTTTACCTGCGGAGGCCTTTTAGATTCAGAGTGTCAGGCAATAATATTTACTCGTAGTAAGCAAAATTGTGGATATAAGCATCAACTGAATATGAAATCTCTAAATTCTTGTCTTTGCTAGATATGTGAAGACATTCCCCAGGAGCTTGATATGGATATTCCTGGATTAGGAGAACGCCCTATTGATGTATTTCTACCAAGATTTTTGCAGGTGACGTGTCATACTCCTCTTTAGTCATTTTGGCAGGAGATATTCCTTCCTGCTTTATCATCTGTGTGGTCATTATATTGATTTTTTATCATGCTTTCCACATTTACTTTTTCCCTTTACCAGTTTTTCCAATCGCCACATGCCTCCTTGAGGAAGCTTTCTTTAGGATCGATAAATCAGTTCATTATGCTGATGCCCGCTGTGAGTATTTGTTGTGCTTGCGATATATACTCTCTTTCTCTCTCTCTCTCCCTCTCCCTATGGTGGCATTTGCTCACTCACTTGCCTGTGGTCAGGCATTATATAGGTCCATGGATAAATTTTTGCAAGGTCTGTTTGTCCTTGCTCACGATTCTGTTGCAGAAGTCAGAAAGTTGGTAAGTAGTTTCTACATTCTTGATCCTCGTATTCGCATATCTGTCAATTGTAGTCTCTGTCCCAGGATATGACTAGTTGTAGACTTGTAGTACGGTTTGTAATGCATTTTTGCAGTTAGTAGAATTGCTATTTGGCAGTGCTTTATTGCTTTTTCCCTATTGTCGTTGGATATATCAGGAAGTGTTTCAAAAGGTGTTCACACATTTTGATGGATGAAATGATGCATATGGATGTTTTAGTCTGTTCATATTTTGTTGAAAAAATAATAAAAAAAAAATCGTCTTTATTGGATCTGCCTTACTATAAAGTGCTCTTAATCTGGAGTGTACGCAGTTGAGAGCTTTTGTTCTCTATATCAGTTGGCGTGTAGGAGAATGAGAATCTGATAGGATAGGAGTCAGATCAGGTGGCATTCTTCCTGGACTGTGAACATTATCTGTTAAGGCAATTATAGCCAAAATTAAGGTCGAAGATCTTAGTCATTAAACTCAGAACTTCCTAAGCATCAATCATCATACCTTGGGTCCTGTGGCCTTACTTTTAAGTAAAGAATTGCATCACACAATCTAATAACAAGCAAATGCTAGAGTCTACACTTCATTATTCTAATGAATCATCTATTGGAAAAACATCATCTGCATAGACTTAAATCCTAGTCTGATGGAAGTAGTAAACATTAAATTCGTTAATTTGACTGGACAAAGGAGAAACCATGTCCAAATGAACTTCCAGCGTATGTAGAAAGATTCCTGGTGGACCTTAACTATTATTGGACTCCCGAGATATCAAGGAGAAGAATGATAATTCTATTAGGACTCTTATTTGACTTGTGCATCAATACGTTGAACACTATATACTTGTTCGAGTTTGTGGGCTGCATAAGTCGGATAAGTTGTTCATCTGGTATTTACTTTAGTTTGTTCTATCAACAGGTTTGCGCAGCTTTTGTCCAGCTCACTGAAGTTCAACCGTCTGTGTTGGAGGTAAATAATCATGATCTTTTATCTTCTTCTTTGTGATTTTATTTCTTTTACATCTTCAGATCTCTCTGAGAGTCTTTAGAACATGAAAGCTTTGTGATGACACTACTGTTTAGATAAGCAACCATAGAACTGCTGCAATTTCCATCATCATCTTCATTTGTCATATCCTTGATCATTTTGAGGCCCTTTTTGATGCAATTTCCATCATTCATGACAGCCGCATCTAAGGAACATAACTGAATTCATGTTGCAAGCTAACAAGGACAGTGACGATGAGGTGGCTCTTGAAGCTTGCGAATTTTGGTATTGCCTTCCACTATGTTTAAATTTTTTTAATAGCTTTAGTTTTTAGTCTCTGTATCCCATCCTCTTGCTGAATGTGTCCTTTTGCTGGAAGTCTTCTTCCGGAAACATAAATCAACTATTAGCCATTGTTTAGTGTAAGTTCACATGCTTTCCCATGCATTGGGGTGAACTTGCAGTATCCAATGTAGTTCTAGCCTATCAGTCTATGGGCGACAATTAGTTGGAACGATAAGATTTTCTGAGGCTTTTCTCTAAAAAGTGAAGAAAAAGGATCAGAAATGTGACCATTTTGCTAACTTCATGTTGCAGTTAATCTTCTAATGCCACGTATTTCTCACCCCTTTAATGAACTAGCTGGTGGCTACTATGCTTACCCAATGATTCAGATGGAACAATTTGAGATAATGCCTGTCAAATTGTACAATAACATGACTCTGTTCTGCTGCACTTTGTTTAGCGAAGTACCTTGTATTGTACTTTATTCTTGTTAAGTATCCTTTCCATTAGATAATGCATGGTTTCCCTATTTTGTGTTTGTAATCTTCATAACCATCTATTTTTCCCCACATCATGCCATTTACTTCGGGGGGGGGGGGGGGGGGGGGGGGGGGGGGAAAGCTTTCCTGTTGTATTTTTGCCACACTTCAGAATTTTAGCTTTTTCAGAGCTAAAGAAATTACAAGCTTAGGCAGCTCTTTTTGGTGTTAGGTCCACATACTGTGAAGCTCAGGTGAACCTTGAACTACTGAGAGAGTTTTTGGAAAGTCTAATCCCGGTACAGTTCATCCTTGAGTTTTGCCATTCTTTGAGCGATTTATGCAACTGTACTAATTTGATATTGTGAATTGCCATTCTTTTTATGTTCTTCAGATCTTATTGACAAATATGGCCTATGCAGATGATGATGAGTCACTTATTGAGGCAGAGGTGAATTCATCTTCATCATGTCTATTGTTTCTGTGTGTTCATGCTTGCCAATTTTGGCCAAATATTGGTTTGTCATTAATTTGCATAACGTTACCTTTCAGTTCTCTCTTTGCAGGAGGATGACTCTCTTCCAGATAGGGAACAGGTTTTGTTTTGTCTCATACGCTTTAGTGTCATTTGACAAATGTCATTTGAGGCTCCGTTTCTTACTTATTATAACTAGTAGGTCTACTTCCCTCTTATGTCAATTCCATGCAGGATTTGAAACCCCGTTTTCACACGTCAAGGTTTCATGGATCGGATGAAGTGACAGATGATGTAATTGCTTTATTCTTGTGATTCATACGTTTTCTGCTTTATTCGTAGCTGATATTTTTGTCTGTTTGATGCTTAATTGCATGCCGACGCCGGTAAAAATGTTGATATTCATCATTAGCTGCTCATAATTGTTTTTTGGGCATTCTGCTTAGGATGATGATAGTTTCAATGTGTGGAATTTGAGGAAATGTAGTGCTGCTAGCCTTGATGTAATCTCAAATGTCTATGGGGATGATATCCTTCCAGCATTGATGCCGTTGGTTCAGGTAAATGTGATTATTGTGATTTTGTATTTGCTGTTCATATGCCAATAGAAGTACCAGTTTTACATAGCACTGTTTTGATTTGAGTGGGGTGCATATGCATCATCGTTATGCATACTGCTTTGATTACTTTGGGCTTGTAAAGGAAGCTATTGTTGCACAGTAAAAGAAATCACTTAGATGATACCACTTCTCTTTTGTTCTTTTGGCTAATTTGCAAGACAAGGAAGAGAAGTGCTTTTCTAGGATTTGATAGTTGGTCTCTCTCCCTTCACTCTGTATAGCGGGAGAGTAGAGTTTTTTATGTACAATCTCTTAGAGATGCTAGAGACGGTGTCTTTATCTTAAGCTTCTTGCACATGGGTGGCTTTCTCTTTGAAGTTGTTCTCCATAGAGTTGTACCCTCCGCGGTACCTTCATAATGGAACTTTGTTTCAAATTTAAAAATGCACTCATTGACCTACTCTCTCGAGCTGCCCTACTCTTTCGCTAGTCTTCAACTGACCTGACTAACTTGTGGCTTAAAGCACTTCACAATTCAACTTTTCTTTTTGGGTTTCCTAGAACCATCCTGCAGTTTTTTCAAGGAATGTAGACTAATCATACTGTGCTTTGACTTGGTATGAAGCCCGTGTTTTGTTTTAATTTCCTTTAGGTTTTCTCTGCCATCAATATTTGGTTGAGCTTATTTATATGCCATTCCAATGGCAAAGCGGAAGACATGTCTTATATTTTTCTCCTTGAGAAGAGGGCATCGTATTTCATACTACCTTATTCGAATTAAACCCTTTTTGACAAGAGAAGGCTGTGAAAATCCACTCATTGATCGAAAAGTAATCCCAGAACTTAGCAGTGACTACATGCAGACAGTATTTTGTGATTTTGCATTCTTTACTTGCTAATTTTACGATTCCTTTCTTGATCCAGGCTAAACTGTCCATGTCTGGTGATGAAAACTGGAAAGAGCGGGAAGCTGCAGTTTTGGCTCTTGGTGCCATAGCAGAAGGTTGCATCAGAGGTCTTTACCCACATCTGTCTGAGGTACCATTCCTTCTATACAGCAGATTGTTCTTTATCTTCCTGAAGGAATTGATCAGAGTGATGTTTCTTTGCATTTGAACACAAACATGTTTACCAGTTTGATCCAATCAGGTACTTATTTCACGTTTTTGCATTTTAACACAAGCGCATTTACTCATCCTTTTTATGAAACCCATGCATGTAATTCATTCAGCATATGTTAGGACAGCAAACTGGTCCTGTCTTGTCTGTTAAAATCGTTTTCCTCCTCCCCCCGCCCCTCCCACCCCCCCAAGCAGGGAGATTATGGTTGGCTTTTTCATTATTGCAGATGGTGGAATTCCTTGTTCCTTTGTTGGAAGATAAGTTTCCTCTGATTCGGAGTATAACTTGTTGGACACTTTCTCGTTTCAGCAAATTTATTGTTCAGGTATTTGATAGGTTCCTTTTCATCTGCTTGGGTGATTATGGTATAATATGGAGAAACAGTTTTTCCCCCCTTTTGTTTTTTTGATTGGTCTGCTTTTGCCTCATTTTTTAAAGCTTCAAAACAGTTTGGAAAGCAAAAAACATTGTATGCTTAATTTCCAAAAAAGAAAAAGAAAAACGTACTGGAAATGAAATATCTTTCTTTCTTGAAGAAAGCGTATTATTGTTTCAATTTTTTTAAGAGATAGTTAATCGGTGATAAAGTGAAAGACAGACAGATGGATCACATAACCTTGAAGGCATGAACTTTGTTTTAATGGGGAACACATGTTCTCTTCTCTTTGAAACATTTGCTCATTGTTTCCAGCTAAGAATTGGGAGGGATAAGGTCTGCTTCAAGTTGATACGATAAATGGCCCATTTATTGTTTTACAATTTGCTGAAGACCATAAGTTGTGCTGTAACCTTAGTACGTGTCTTTCAGGGTATTGGGAACCAAAAAGGCCTTGAACAGTTCACTAAAGTACTGATGGGCCTTCTGCAAAGGATATTAGATACTAACAAGCGTGTCCAGGAGGCTGCTTGTTCAGCTTTTGCCACACTTGAGGAGGTACTTGAACTGATGTTTATTAGTCTTTCAGGTTATAAGTGCACATCTTTTACGACTTACTGTTTGCCATCTGCTATTAGGAAGCTGCAGATGTGTTGGTTCCACATTTGGAAACTATTCTCCAGCACCTCATTTGTGCTTTCGGAAGATACCAGGTTTGGTCTACATGTCTCTGTTTGATTGAAGCTACCTGATTTCTGTTCCAGGTTTTTCAAGGAACATTTAAGCTTGTGGTCTCATTTTACTGAGTATAAACGTTCTGTTTTTTCTTTTGTTATCATAGAGACGAAATCTGCGAATCGTCTACGACGCAATTGGTACTTTAGCAGATGCAGTTGGAGAAGAACTGAATCGGGTATAAGCTCATTTTGCATGGTTTTATGTTCTTTCTCTTTCCACATACCTGTTGCAACTCTTGGCAGTTTCCATCTGTTCTTATTCTTATCTGCCATAGTCAACAGAAAGTTAATTCTTAAATCTTTCTTCCTGGTTGTGTACAGCCTAGATATCTTGATATTTTGATGCCTCCACTAATATCCAAGTGGCAGCAGCTCTCTAACTCAGACAAAGATCTTTTTCCATTGCTCGAATGCTTTACATCTATTGCACAGGTACGCTAGCCTTGCTTGGTATTTCACGTGATCTTTCACTGGTTGCATATGAATAGTTGATGAGCTAACTAATCTTGTTGTCGTCCTGATGTTATGGTAAAAGGCTGGTGTAATTAAGGCCTAGAAAATTGGGAGTTTGTGAGACTGTGTTGTCGAAACCTAATGTTGTTTTTCTAGTTTGTTTAACTTGTCTGATGAGTAGCTACCTTGCATGAATCTGCCCTTTCGGATGAATGAATGACACTAGTTTCCCAGCAAAAACCCAATGCCTCTTGGCTATGAAACTTAAGCTCTCTTCCAATCACTTAAATGTCTTTGCTGGGTTTGGATTTCCAAATGACATGAACTATGATTAAATGACCTGTAGGGCTGCATCTGTTAATTTCTATGGTTAAAATCTTTTTCAGGCGCTTGGCACTGGATTTTCGCAATTTGCTGAGCCAGTTTTCCAGAGGTGCATGATCATAATCCAATCACAACAACTGGCAAAGGTTATCAGTTACCTCTGTAATCATATCATTTCAGTATGAAAATCTTTTGGCTTATGGTAGTTTGGATGCTCACTTGTGTAACGTGCCAACATGGGGGTTTCAATTGAATTTCACTTGGGTTTAGCAAAGATAAATACTTGAGTTTTCACATGAAGTGCTTGAGTTGTTTGCGTTTACATTGTCAGAATCAACGTGTCTTTGAGACTGAGTGTTATGACTATTGTTTTATGGTTGTTGGGCGGGAGACTATAATGGAAGCTTCAAGGAAGGCCTTGCCTATTTCGATGTTACAGAACTATGCCATTAAATGAACCACTATCTTTAAAATGATCTACGTGTTCGACTTTGCTTATTTGGAAAATGTCTTGTAGTAGTGGGGATAATTTAAATTCACTTTTTCTAGTTGGTTAAATACCTAGTAAGCCGATATCATCAAATACAAAGAAATGTGAATATAGGTGCCGTGCAGTCGTCCTTCCTATCTCATAGTTTAAATATGATACTCAAGCATCTGCTGCTATTAGTGCTATAGCAAATCCAAGAGTGGAGATGCAGTGAACTGCTCAATGTTCATGACAACACCGAGAGAGATTTTTCCTTGATCTGAACTTCATGTACTTGGTCACCTATTTTCTTCCATCTTCTGAACATGAATAGACTCCGGAGAAAATCGTATGTTTTCTTCCTCCGTTTGACCTGTAGTGGTAATCTAGTAAGACAATGGTGAAGAATAACCGTAGGAGGTGCCTGATTGATCATGTCAATGATACTGTGGACTTGCTAATCTGGGCAGATGCATCTGCACAATGCCTTATTCCTTGTCATCAATATATCATGTGGAAATACTGGTAATGCAATTGTGTAAACAAAAAAGGCCTATCGAACCTTCTCCAATTTCTATGCTCAATCTGGATCGCAGTCTTGATTTTGTGTAGCTTCTACGTCTCTCAATAATTGAAATAACATGGAGGCCAAAAGATTGGGGAAGAGAGTTGTCAGGGTGGGGAAGGGGGACTAGTTTCTACATCTGGAATGGCTTTTCACATAATCTTATCCTTAGTCCCTCTCTGTTTTAAGCTGGAGATCTGTAATTTATGTGCAGGTGGATCCTGTGTCAGCAGGAGCTCAATATGATAAAGAGTTCATTGTCTGTTCGTTGGACTTGCTATCAGGGCTCACAGAGGGTCTTGGTAGCATAATTGAGAACTTGGTATAGAACCCGTTTATTATCTGTAATTCAATACATTATTATCATTTTTTATGATTTTGTTTCCTTCTGCAGAAACTTCTTTCTTCAGCGCATTCCTAAGTTTGATATCATTTGGACAATCTGGTTATGTTCTAGTTTGATTTTCTTGACTCTCTCTCTCTCTCTCTCCGCGCGCGCGCACTCGCATAGAGTCAACTAGTGAAGGAAGGAGAGAGATGGGGCATGGGTGGATAGGATATATAGACTTCAGAATTTCAAGCAAAAGATCTATGGGTCTTGATGAGGACAGACAATCATTGTTCTTATTTTGGTGAATTCGAATGGGTTGGCACCTTTATAATATTCATCCTGAGTTTTATATTTGACTACGGTAAAAGTTGTAAAGCATTGAGTAATCAATGCTCTCATAGGAAACCGGCTGTCAATCGGAAAGACATATACCTGATTAACGTGCATTTTGAAGAACTATCGTGTGATCGAGAATTCTGGATGTATTAGGTGAATAACCGCTGAGTAGGATTTACATCCTTTGGCAATGCTATTATGGGACGCTTCACTATGTCAAGTAAAGTATGATATTTAACTGTTCTCTTTCAACATTTTGATTCCAGTGAAGGAACGTTGAGGATAAACCATGGAGGCTGTCAATCTTTTGTTTCTTTCTGTAAATTGTTAGAAGACTAATTACATAGATTACTGTACCTCCCCATCTGGGTATTGTGTAGTTTGTGCCTCCTATGAATTTGGTGTTGATCAATTGTCTGTTCTAGGTTGCACAAAGCAATTTGAGAGACCTGCTTCTGCAATGTTGCATGGACGATGCTCCTGATATCAGACAAAGTGCTTTTGCTCTCCTTGGGGACCTTGCAAGAGTTAGTCTGAATTCACTATCCAAATGTTCATTGTTATGTACAGAAATCTCATCAAATGTAAGGCATTTTCATCACCTATTCTGGTGTTTGTGGCCAGGTGTGTCCAGCATATCTGCATCCACGCTTGTCTGAGCTTGTTACAATAGCTGCCAAACAATTGGTTAGAGGATCTTCTTTGTAATGCGACGCGAGGAGGCATTCTTGTATATTTTAGTCGTGTAACAAGCTAAAGCGACTTTTTGTGCAGGAGACTACCCGGCTGATAGAGTCCATTTCTGTGGCCAACAATGCATGTTGGGCCATTGGCGAATTAGCTGTTAAGGTAGGGTTTTCTTCCCTCACTTTTCTGTTGTTACCGAATTAAGATCATTCATTCTCAGCGTGTACAATGACGCATAGACGTTTTCTTGTTTTCAACAAAAGTGGGGTTCCACTAGTGAGGATAAGGTGAAGGAAGCTTGTATTTATGTGGTGATTTTGAGATGTGAGTCAAAGGCCTGCATAAGGGTGTAGAAGATGTGACTCTACTGGGGTGACAAAATTTGAAAGGGAAGACCTAAAAGACATGGATGAAGATTAATGGCAACAGTTTGATTACTCGGATTTTATTGGAGAATTTATGCAGAATTGACAGCAATAGGGTTAAAATATAATCCTACTAAGTAAGAAAAAACTTTATTGGTGCTATATATCCGTTTAGCATCTGTTTGGAGTGATTTTTTTACTTTAAAAGTTTTTTGTTATAGCATTTTAGACGACTTTGCATAATATTGAACCCCTGGAATCTTTTAAAACCTCTACATATAGGCATCTAAGGTCATTTTCGTTCTTGTATAATTTTTTTCGTAGTTTGTGTTGTAACTAAAATAATATTTCTGGTTTTTTGGGAAGGTTAATCAGATACTTTGCTTAAAGAAAATGGAACAAAATAGTTAATTGAACAATGTATTCTTCCTAATATACATGAGTTGGGTACTGTTTGTATGCTATCATCGTCCTGGTGCATGCACGTGTATTGCCTGCCTTCCCATCCACATACCAAACCCCCATTAGGCTTTCCTGCCCTGCTCCAGTCTAGCTGGATAACGTAGGTCTCCATCAGTAACTCGTTACTGATGGATGTGGCTCTCATAAGTGTAAGTAGAGTAGTGGTCTAGTTGAATGGAAGGAAAGGTCAAAATATCGAGTGGTTTGGCGGATTGGACTTGATATTGATTCCTTTTTCATGCTTTCCTTTTGGGTGGTTATTTTTCTGTCTTCTTTGGAGATTCCTGATTTGCTCCTGCAGCTAATCTCTTCTTAAAGATGCTTCAACGAAATAATGTGGCTATAACCTTATTAGAGTGGGCAATAGGCACACTGTTTCAGTATGGTTACTGTATTTCATAATTTGATTCATTGTCTTGTGTCTCTGAGTGTTAAACTTGCTTGCATTGACTAAGAATTGTTCCATTTGTGGCTGTATCATTTGAGATTCCACATGTCAGTTATTCTTGTGGTCTTAGTGTGATTATTCTTTTTGCTTACGGTTTTGGTTGATTCTGCTTATTGGAAGTAAACAATAACAGTTTGTAAGTAATTACGTATTTTGAGTTTTGGTAATAACTTTGTGCATCTGATTGTCAGGTTCGTCAAGAAATTTCCCCAATTGTGATGAATGTCATCTCATGTATTGTGCCAATCCTTCAACCTGCAGAGGTATTATTCTATATTTATCTGAGTCTATTCGGAATTCACTTCTTTGTCATCTTAACTTTTCTCTTTTGACCACACTTCATCCTAACTTGCATTGACGCTTTGCAGAGCCTTCATAGGTCACTCATTGAGAATGGTGCAATTACTCTCGGGAGGCTTGCTTGGGTCTGTCCAGAGATAGTATCGCCGCACATGGAGCATTTCATTCAAAAGTGGTGTATTGCTCTCTCCATGTAAGTTTATCATCCACTCTAACAAATTGTGGCCTGCTAGGCATGTGATCTCAACAATTAGCCATGGCACAAGAGCCTCCTTATTTTAGTGAAAGTAGATATACAGTATACGGTGTACAGTATTTCATGAACATCATCTCCTTTGAATCCAAAGTGTATGGATGTCACAAAGCTTAGTCATGTGAATACTAACTTGAAAAGCAGCATTTCTGGGAGCAATGTAATTAGGACAATTTTGACAAAGTAATATGTGCTCAAATTGTTGGTCAATACATGTTGATTGACCTTATTGCTGTCGTCATCATGCCTAGTCTGGAAATTGAGAGTGTTAAAGAATGCAACAGGAAAGGGAAATGAGGCTTTCTAATTATATATTGCTTATGCTTTTGAGGGACCTGTGATTTGAACTTAACGAGCCCCTGAGATAGTTCATTTGATCTTAATGAGTTACAGGCAATTAGCACAAGCTTCCACTATTGTACCTGCTTGTGATTGCGTATCATTAAAAGCATTAGTGAATTTTCACTCTTAAGGTTGCAGATGCTAACAAATTTCCAGATGATTTTAAGAAATGTTCTTTGATCCTCTTATCTCCATCCGATAACCAAAATCTATGTGGGAATATTGATTAGGATTCGTGATGACATTGAGAAAGAAGATGCTTTCCGTGGTCTCTGTGCTATTGTAAGTATAATACCTTAATATTTCTCTGTAATGCTTCTGTATTCTCATATATTTCTCTATATCACTTCTCCATAGCCATCATAAGCTTGTCTCATGCAAAATGGGTGTTTTTGCAGGTTCGGGCCAATCCATCTGGGGCCTTGAGTTCACTTGTCTATGTGTGCAAATCTATTGCAAGTTGGAATGTAAGATTTTCTAGACCAACACAAATTCAAGAGTCTAGATGATTTCGAATTTTCTTAGCTCTAAGTCCTCATCTGATTTTAGGTCATAAGGAGTCAGGATCTACATGACGAAGTGTGCCAGGTGTTGCATGGTTATAAACAGGTTCTCTTCTCTCTTCCCCTTTCTCCGAGTCTCATTCATAGCTCATGCATGAGTTTGAGATATGAGTTTTCTACCTCTCTGGTCAGGATTCTTTTATACTTCCTCATGATCATTTGCAAATTTTTTTGACAATTGTTAATACATTTCCTTTTTGCACCTATGATCACTAGATGTTGAACAAATAATCACTAGGTATATATGACATATGTGTGCCTACAGATGCTAGGAGATGGATCGTGGGAGCAATTCTTATCTGCACTGGAGCCCTCTGAGAAGGAAAAATTAGCCAAATACCAGATATAGCATCTATCAGGTTACCTATAGCCAAATCTGTCATGCTGTCTGCGTTGTCATGTTGACACCTTCAGTTCTTGGGGTATGAAGCTGATAATTGGTCTGAGGTGGTTGGAGCAGATCCATGTCATTGGATTGAGGTGTTGGTCAAGTGTGCTGCCTTTTGTTAGACATTTTATTGAGATTAGGGCAGATCAATTGAAGTCTTGAGGGGGCGATGAGTCTTTTTTTTTTTTTTGGTCGGAAGGGGGAGCTGAGTCTAAAAAGTGCAATTTTTGTAGCACTTTGTCATTGCATTGAAGTGATCCCGGGCTTCAGGTTCATATGTTTAGAGTAGGGACGTCTGCATTACATCCCAAATGGTTTTGTTATCTCGGGTTTGGGTAGAGTCATAGGGCTTTCAGTTTTGAAGTCTTTCCGAGTCATTTCGTCGCATTTTCCTTCTTATTACTTGAAATTAATTTTTGAAGAAAGATGAGGTCGTCCTTTCACTTGTGTTTCTTCTTTCTCTTTTGAATTTTTTCTTTTCCATTTCTTGGGACCGGGAGAGGTTTGAGTTGGGATTGGGGAGGAGATTGGTTGTTTTCTTGGCCATCGCATGTTACCCATTATTCAGGTATCCAAAGGATTCATGTATTGAAGCTGCAACCGACGAGTTACTTGTATAATACATTATTTGCACCATACTTTGTTGGTAATGTATTATAGCTGGTGTTTGGTTTTGTTGTAACGAAATGAACAGACCTCACATATCATAATGGCTGAGCACAATAAATTTCCTTTTCTTCCTCATCAAAATGCTTCTCTCTGGGGCTATTGATGTCAATATGAGAATTGCACGACGGCACTATGGAACAATTGTTTCTGCATTCCTTTTATTTTGGATCCAATAGCTTGTCATTTTTTGTTCTTGATGAAGGGATTTATCAAGCGTGAAGTAAAGGTGTTCTATATATTAAAATGACGTCGAGATCAGCAACAGATTGAAAGCCATGGAATGGCATTGGTGCCACGTGTGGTTTGACATACAAAAGTGCTTTTAAACTTATTGAATGATGAGTGTCCAGGTCTTCGCACTGTGCCTAACGGCTCAAATGGGCATAATTCAAGCTTCACCTGAGACGGAAAGCCCTCAAATCAAGAATTCTAATTGCGAGCATGGTATGAATTGCTGGTTCTGGAAATTTGTAGCAAGAAGCCACCCAGTTCGCCAATGAGCGAGATTCACCCAAGCAACTCGGTACAGTCTTCGTAAGGTCTGTTTGAAGTAGTGATTTTCCGTGGTTGGCCACCTTTTAGACCTGCCCGAGCGTTGCGCATTGCGTGTTGGCGTTCGTCTAAACATGGATGGAGTTAGGGTGAAGTAACTGGAGACATTACTGGGGTAGAACAAATTTAAAAATAAATGTTTATGATGAAAAAGTTACGCACAAATATCCCTTGCACTAGATATCCGAAAAATTGTTCAAAAAATCATAAATTTATTGTACTTTGATCAATTCAGTTTTAAACCTTTCAATTTTGGGAATATTATCCTAAATCTTTTTCATGTTTTGCCAATTGAATCTATTTAGCCAATTTTAGCCGAAAATCGTTGACGTGAATGTCGTACTAGATTTGGGTGGAGGGCCGCAATCCTCGCCCAGCCACTCCAGACGAGCATCTGCAGTCAGCGGGGGTGGCCGAGCCGCAGTTAGGGGTTATCGGTTTCAGGGTGGGTTAGCGAGAGTGATCGGTTTCATAGTGAACAGTTCCCACCTTAAAATTGAGAACAGCCGCTAAGGATCGGTTCCACAAAATGAGAACCGGAAACCGCCCATTGGTCTTAGTTCAAAAGTGTACCCCAACAAGACAAACGCAGTGCTGCACGCAGTAATCACTCATGTTCCTGAGCCTCCCGTCGCTCCCTCGC
The DNA here is from genome assembly GCA_029784005.1 of Lenwebbia sp. NSW1173648. NCBI lineage: Eukaryota > Viridiplantae > Streptophyta > Magnoliopsida > Myrtales > Myrtaceae > Lenwebbia > Lenwebbia sp. NSW1173648. The sequence continues at coordinate 20,986,256 of JARCGZ010000009.1, read as the reverse complement.
CTCACGGCACCGAACCCCCTGCTCCCCATGATCTCAGCACTCAAACCCAACCTCTCCACCTTCAAGCACAGCCTCTCCTTCATGTCGTGGTCCTTCCTATGTGGATCTTGCACGGTATCTTGGCGTCCTTCAATGGCTTCGCGACATCGGCACCCTTGGCCCTCATGAAGGCGTCGAAGTCATCCTGGGACTTCTTCTGGACCTTCTCCGGTTGTGTGATCGGGGGAAGGGGTGGTGGATCTTGATGGTGGGGATCTGGGGGTGGTTGGAGGAAGAGAAGTCCTGATAGTGGTGGGGTTGCTGCATTGATGGGGAGGCAAAAGGCGGAAGCTTTGTGGAGAGAGGGACGAGACTTTTGGTTTCGAGAGTTTCTTGGTTTGATGAGGACGGAGTCTTTCCTTCGATTTCTTCTTCCGCACATATATATATATATATTCGAATGAGCAGTTTTGCATCTTGGAATAGAAAATCGGACCGATATTCGTTAATTCCAATTTATTGGAACCGGAACCGAACCGATCCTTATGAGAACTGCACAATTCTTTTGCACACCCCTACCGGCAGCGGCACGGGCCTCCACTGCCTTTGGCTTTTTTTCGTGTACTTTTAAATACCTTAAAGTTTTAATTTGAAAAAAATTAGAGTTTATGGCAAAACAACATCGTTTTAACTTTATCTTTTAAGTTTTAGCCACGTCATCAATGAGACAGAATATTAAAAAACACCATGTCAACATTTTTCATTAGTCTAAATGGACAGAGTTAACAAAAAGACTCGATTGTACCAATTTGACAAGTTTCAAAACTTAACTGCAATTTTTTGCAATTTTTAAGACTCAATTACATTGTAGTGACAAGTTTTAGGACTTCCGATTTACATATCCCCTAAATTTTTAGTACTTTAAAAGCAAATCAGAACCATCATTATGAGAAAACGATAATAATTGAAAATTTTGAAACTCACTAGAACCGTTTCAAAAATAAAAACCGTTCAAAACCTCTGAAATACCAAAAAACTTTACTTCGAAAGTACCTAAACTTTTTCTCAAGCTCGGGTTTAGAAATCATGCAAAGCTGAGGGCGCGCATGGCAGCACTTCTGCTCCAGAAGTTGATTTCTGATGATAATAAAAAAAAAGCGTTTGATAACAAGATAAAATTTCTGCTTTTAGAACATAAATTCGTTTGGTAACGGATGAAAATTTCTACTTCTGGAACATTATTGACACAAAATCTTCTACGAAAAATCATTGATCGTCCCCTAAAAGGCATGTTATTAAAAAAACGTGAAATGCAAATATTGACGGATTTACGTATAATTTGTCATTTAATTATTTATGGAAATGGAGACCAATTTTATGGGGAAAATTGTATTAATGAATACGATGGTCGAGCTCATATATCCACGCTAAAAGCACGGGTAGATCCGATGCTTTCTCGCATGTGCCTAGAGGTGTCAAACGGATAGGTAGAGTTGAAAATGATTCGACCCATACTGACCCATTTTCATATGGTACAAATTTAACGACCCATACACGACCCAACACATACCCGATCCATACACGACCTGAACTACTTAAATACTTCTATATTTAACCAAATCATAGAATATTTATTTTTTATAGTTTGTTAAGAAAAATGATATTGTTAAAACACTCTCATAAAATTGAATTATTTAATTTTTTTTAAAATAATTTTTTATTACTAAAAAATATGATTTACTTTTTAAAAATAAGGGAAAATTTCAAAAAAGTGGCCCAAGTGTCTTTATTTTCTCAAATAAGGGCCTAAAGTTGACATTGTTTCAAATAAGGGCCCGAAGTGAATATTATTTCAAATAAGGGCCCGAAGTGGCTATATCAGTCTAAAAAAAAGGGTCCGACTCACCAGTTGTAGGGACATTTTCGTTATTTACCCTTTTTTATTATTTCATTATTTTTTTCTTTGTTTATTCCTTTTTTCTATTTTTCAAAAATTAAAAAAGCTAAAAATTTAGAACTGAAAGTGAAAAAAAAAAAGAAAAAGAGAAAGATGGGAGAGGGCCAGCGGGGTTGCCAACGCTTCGCACTCTCCCTGTTCTAGCGAGGGTCTGCTGGTCCTCGCCTCTAGTCGGCAGGGTGGCCGGCCTTGGCCGAGGCACCGGCGACCCCGCCACCCCACCGGCTGGAGGGTGGCCTCCCGCCTGTATTTCCTTTATTTATTTTTCAGTTTTTAGTTTTTTAGTTTTTTAAAATTAATTTAATTAAAAATCAAGTTAAAATTGTATTTTGACCAAAATGCCCTTGATCGGCCAGAACATTTAGCTGGCCGGCAAGATGAAGCCCTTATTTGAAACAGCCATAGCCACTTTAGGCCCTTATTTGAAATTTTCCCTAAAAGTAATTATTATTCATTTTTTACTCTGGCGACCGAAGATGGCTACCCGGCGGCAGCGGTTCTTGGTGGCGAGCGGCGATTGTCGTCGATGACGGCAGAGACGTGGTTGCGAGTGAGTATAAAGAGCGATTCGTAGCACAGAGAGAGAGAGAGAGAGAGAGAGAGAGAGAGAGAGAGAGAGAGAGAGAGAGAGAGAGAGAGAGAGAGAGAGAGAGAGAGAGAGAGAGAGAGAGAGAGAGAGAGAGGCCGAAGTGAGAAAGATATTGATGTCGGGAGATTTTTACTTTTGAAAGATAAGTACTTTTTTTTACTTCTGAAAGTGAGTCGAAAATAACTTCTGAAACAAAAAATTGCTTCATAAGTAGAAAAATGAAGTTGCGTAACCAAACAAATTTCTGCTTCACAAGTGTTATCATGCGCACCCTAAACAGACCGTGCATACTTGCTACATAAACGATAAATACAACCGGGTTAGATCCTTATATAAGCATGAAGCAAATTTTTCACGCAAAGTCTACAATATCCCCAATATGATTCAGATCTAATTATAATGCTTCATTTATTTGATATATTAGGACATCTGGGTCACTCTTATAAAAGAAGGTATCATCGGCATAGTATAAAGTCCATAGCTCGGATCTAGGGAAGATTCCAAATAAAAACAAGAAGTGCCGTCGTTTTTTCAAATAAGGGCGTGAAATGAACTTTGTTTCAAATAAAGGTCTGAGTGACCATATCAGTTTCAAAAAAGGGTCTGACATCACCAACTAGTCAAGGGAATTTTTGTCCTTTATTTTTATTTTTTTTCCTTTTCTATTTGTAAACTAAAAAACACAAAAGAAGAAAAAGCCAGGGGCCGCCGCCCCATCGCCGGCACCTCGGCGAGAGCCGGCGAGCCACCGTCCATCGCCACGGCCCAACTAGCGATGGGGAGGCGACCACAGGCAGCCAGCCCTAGCTTGTATTGTTGTTTTTTTAAAACAAAATTTCAGTTTTTTAATTTTTAATCTAATTTAACTGAAATTTAGGTTAAAATTATTTTTGGACGGAAATGCTCGACCGGCCAAAATAGTTGACCGGCCGGTAAGGTCAAGCCCTTAATTGAAATAGTCATGGCCACTTCAGGCTTTTATTTGAAACAAGATTCACTTCAGGTTCTTATTTGAGAAAATAAGGACAATTCAGGCCTTTATTTAGAATTTTCCCTCAAATCAATAACAAGTTGTAATTCCAGTTGAATAAAGAGAAGCAAATCTAGTTCAAGAGGACCCTTTCTTCCTTGACCAATTACTATCCTAGCATCTGCTGCAGTTGCTACTTCAAGTAAGCAGCATAAAGATCTTATTTGAAAGCCAAGTTTCACCTAATGGATGCTGACTCATTGGGAAGGGTATTTCAATAGTCAAAAGTCTACAGTATACCCAGATGAGTTGGGTATTGTTGGCTAGGATCTACCTCGACTTTCCCTGAGCTAACAACATGCCTAATCTGATGATCCAAAATCTGCAATGTAAAAGCATTTCAGAAGACGAGAAACTTTCCTCATTTCGGACAATGCTTCTCCCTCAGAAAACTTAAATTGCTGGTACAGGCAAGCCCACTATTCAAACCACTATCAGTGACCTTGCATATCAAGCATCTCATCCAGATCTTTCACTCTCTCCAATCCCACGCTGAGCAAGAACCGGATTCTTTGCTTGTCATCGCAGTACCGGTTCTTTTCAATTTCTTGTCTAATTGTCTGCCTCAGTTCAACTGTAAGAAGGGCGCATCATAATCATACCACGGCACATAACACTGCATAATGTCAGCACAAGGGAAACTACTTCTAGTTCATGGCGCTTGTGAGCTTTTCATAAACTGATAGGCCTGATAGCCAAGCAGCAAGAGTTTCTTCAAGCAAGATGCTGGCTAATATCACTATCGTGGCCACAGATGGATCCACTTACAACTTGGACAGGCCAAAGCGGATGGGCATTTTTACGAGATAAGACCAAGGGACTAGCAAGTCTAGCAAATTCACCTTTTCACAAAGAAATGCCCAAGCAATTTCTTGAAATGTTGGAGTTGCAGAAGCACATTTTTCAAAACCAGACAGCTAACAACTTGTACCAGCAGTGTTATGTTGGTCCAAAAATTGCTAAAACGTCCTCTACTTAACAAGAAAATTCTAATATGAAAGAAAACCCCTCTGCATTAGATTCAATAGTTCCTACCTAAACACAAATCACAGAAATCTGATGGAAGGAAAAATGCTATAAAAACCATAAGATCCATTTTTTTCCCCCCACTATGATCAGTAAGATCAAGTTGAAAAACATATTTTGAGGAAGAAGGAATTACAGAACATCCTAGTGGCGACCACTTTCTTTAGAGTATATTAAAACTCGGTTATTGCTAGCTAACCTTTTTCGGTATGTCATTCTGCAGTTAAATGAAAGCTCAATAATGCGGATAAGCTACTAAACAGAAAATAAGATTCAGTCAATTAGTGTGCCATGCACTGAAGGCCTATGAAACCATCCCTGTCCAAAACAAGTTAAATTCGTTCAGATACAGATACTTCACCTTGAGCATGATCAGGTGCTCTTCGAGCAATCCTTAGAGCTTGCCTGTACAGCTTCAGAACTCTAGCGCGGAGGAGAAAATCCTGCAGACTGAAGGAATGAACCATAACAGATTCCTCCTAGGACAATAAATTCCACACGAGCCTCCTTCAAAGAAGAGAAAAAAAGAATGAGCCTCATCACAAATGTGGCTCGCTTCCAGACATGAGCAATCACAAGTTTCAAGAATTCCACACATGGATCGAGTTGAGGAAAGAAATATGTTCTTAATCGAGCAAAATCGACGAGGAAGCTATCGGCCCAAATAGATTTTTTCTTTTTTAAACAACAAAACATGGACGATTCACTGTTCTAGCAAACGGAACGGCATGAGATACTTCCGCTCAACAAAACCTGCTCAGATTTCATCACCTCGGCTTCCCCAGACGGACTCGATTCTCGAAATCGATACCCCCATTTCGCAGTGGATTTAGTACGAGGGGCTTCACGACCAATACCGCGTTAGAACCAGTAAAGCCGGGACGAATTCAAAAGTTCAAATTTACCAAATTCCGGCGAATCTAGGATGGGAAACTCGGAAATTCGAGCGATGGGCAATGCAGGAAATCGAGCCGCAAGTTCGCAAATGCACGAATTGGAGAACAAGATTCGAATCAGTGTGAAGCAGAAGAATACCTCGAGGCTGGAAAGAGATTGATGTGTTGAGCGGGCAAAACGAGCATAGAAGCGATTTCAGTTTGTAGAGACTTCTGTTGGGTAATACGAAGCAAGCGGAGTGGCGGTAGCTTTTTCCTTTACTTTTTTTTTTTCTGTTTTCCTTTGTCCAACTTTATTTAGGCGTCAATACAGTTTTTTTCCGTGATATGATAGGTAGCTCTAGTTGTCAAAGGAGAAAGCATATTAGGCATGTGTTCTACCGTTTGCATGAAAAAGAAAAAATCAATTCCCAATAAAATATTAGATTTCATTAATAGCAAAAGAGTAATTACGACGTCGTGTCTTTTAGGGTTCGTTTCTTTAAATGAAAATTTATTTTCGGACTTTTCGGTGTTTAGCTATCGGAAAATTAATCGATCTATGGAAAACGTTTTTCATGGATTGAAAACAACGAGCTTAGATCAGGGAAAAACGACTTCTCCTTCTGGCAAGAAGGAAATCACTTTTCTTAAACCACCAAAAACAAATGAAAAGCTAACTATTTTTTTTTTAAAATGACTTCATGAAAAATATTTTCCTTTAGCATAAAATTCCCATCGAAATAAACGCACCATTAGCATGATTTTGACGATAAGGCAAAAAAATTGGCATGTGTTGCCAACGGGGAGATAATCTACAAAATGCAAAAGTTCGGGAGAGAGTATTCAACATAATAGCCATTGGTCGAAAGCCAAAACCCATTGAATTTGATTGGACCTTGCTAGCATAATATTTTTTTGGTGAATATGAGAATAACAGTGTATTGTGAGCCACAAATTCTTAAATATGTGGACCCCATAATAATAATTATTTTTTTATGATAAAAAATAAATTGTTAACATAACAGTCACCCAAAACTGTTATATAGTCAATTCCCAATTTGATTTATTTGAAATGTAAAATTAATTCAATAGCCAACTAAAGAGGAAATTCCAAACGATGAAAAATTGTATCCAATTTTTTATTTTTTGTCTGTCCTATCCCTAACTCTCCTCTATCTGATTTTTGCTCTGTCTCTTTGCAAAGCGGGAGAGTCGAACTCTGCCCCTATGATACTAGCTAGTGGTGGCCACGGTTCCAGAACTGCCGGTTCCGGTTCCGATTCAGAACCAGCGATTCGGGCAAATTCGAATATTTTTTTTATGCTTTTTTTTTTCATGGTTTGCCGATTCGGAACCAGCAGTTCTAGGCCAATTCGTGATTTGGGAGAATCGGAACCGGGCCCATATGCCACGGGCCGGTTCCGATTTTGACCCGGGCTGGTTCCGAGCCCGAACTGGTCCGTGGCCACCACTAATACTAGCTGCTAGCCCCCAACTCCCAATCCATTTACCAGTTGGGCCGCATGCCTATTGACAATTGTACCCAATTCTCCTTCCTCGGAAATTGGCAAAAACAAAAACAAAACTGCCTCCTAGGAATTAAATTCTAAGTAAATGTTGTTTGCATGGGATCGAGTCAACAACCAATAAATTTGGCGGGTGGAGGAGACGACCATTCTCTCCATCCAAGTAGAAGTCAGGTCAGCATGAATTAATTAAGATCCCCCCCTTCCCTTCCTGGGCATATTAGGAAAGGTTTTACGTTCCCATCTCTTTGACCGGAGAAACAGCAAAGATTGATATCAACAATCTCCATCTCTCTTCTTGAAAGAGTCAGAACACTCCACCCAGACGGAACTCGTCGTCATCTTCTTCTTCTCCAAAAACTCTCACCACCACCACCCCCCATCACGAACTCTTCATAAAGACCGAATTTTTTCGATTCTTTCTTCGGCATAGCGCCAACGGAGAAACCACCCAAAATGAAGAACCAGAACAAGAAGAGCCTTTTCAAGTTCGTCACTTTTCAAAACCGTGCTTTTAGCCCCACCAGAGACAGCAACAACCGATCGTCGTCGTCGGGACTGTTCGACAAGATCCATACCGCCAAATCCCACGCCAAAAGGGGCTCCTTTTCGGGCCCGATCGTGCCTCTAATCCCCAAGGAAGCCAGGCTCGGGAGGAGATCCAAGAACGGCCGCGCCAGTCTCGACACCCCGCGGGAACCCCTTTCCCCGAAGGTCTCGTGCATGGGCCAGATCAAGCACAAGAACAAGATCAAGAAGAATAAGAAGAGCGAGGAGAGAGTGGGAGCCGACAAGCCTTATTCTGGGTCGTCTTGTAGTGAAGAGAAGAAGAAGCCCAAGTCGAGAATTTTCGGGAGGATCTTCAGCGGAGCGAGAGCGGAGAGGAAATCCGGTTCCTCCGGGGTTCCTGCAGAGAACCGCGGGGAGGGAGAGACCGAGAGAGTTTCCGACGAGAGAGGGCCGTCGCTGGGCCAGATGAGGAGGTTCGCGAGCAGCCGGAACGCCCTGGCGAGCTTCGACTGGACGGCGCAGGTGGCACCGGTGGACGCGGCGGAGCAGAGGAACTGCTACTCCGACGACGAAGACAGAGACGGAGAAGAGGGAGACGACGGCGACGAGGACGAAGCGATGATTCCATTTTCGGCCCCCATTTCGTTAGGTGGAGGAGTGGAGTTGAAGGCGAAGAAGGAAGTGAATCTGTGGAAGAGGAGGACGATGGCTCCCCCTCAACCACTTCGATTGCAACATCCCCATTAACTCTTCAAATGCAACCGTGTTCATGGATTCTCCATTTCCGATGTGTTCTTCCTTCCTTTCTTTTGGGTTTTCAGATTGTGTTGGGCTCGCCTCTTCATCCCGTGCAAGGAATTGATGATTTGTTGTATAAAGTTACGAATTTTGGAGGATGAGGCGAAATAAGTTGCAGGCAACATTTTTGCTTTGTGCAGAAGATTACACCTCTTTCTCTCTCTCCCCCCACCCAATTCCTTCTTCATGTTATTGATTTCAATCTAGTGCAATGTCGTTCAAAAATTGGAGGTTTAGTAAGCAAAGATTGAATAGTCAGCGCCATCTTCCCTTTATTAGTTGCGAGCGGGATATCGGATAGTCCCGCCCCACCACGTCTCCACTCGTTGAAAATCCGAAACACGGGCCCCACCTGAACACGTGGCGATCAATGAGTGGAGTGGCGCGTGCTGACTTGGCGGGGCGGGACTACCCACATATTTTTCTCTCATTTGCATATATGGGAGACTAATCAAGTTTCCAAAGGTCTGAATATCGAATCAAGGAATTTTATTACCGTATTTATCGGTATTGAAATGTTTCATGTCCTATGTCAATGTTCGACTCACCGGCAAGCAAAATCTCGATGACTCCGGAACTAACTCCAAAAATTTAAGCCGTTAGATCTCTTATGGTGACTATTTTTCGTTTCACTCGGTCGCATTTAATTGCATATACTTCTGCAAATACTTTTGCCCTCATAAGTTAAAAGAGGGATGCAACAGAAATTGGAGAAGGCAATACCGGAGGAAAAAGTCGTAGCCGGTGATTTGCCTCAGTCGTTAAGTGGGAAATCAAATCAAACTAGGGTGCCAAATGCTGCTTTCATGGACCAGCCAACCGAATCTGACTATTTTTCTGGGGAGAATGCTAAATTATTTTTATTAGTTTTTTTTTTCTTTTTTCTTTTTGCATCTGATGGCGGAAATTCTCAGCTGTCAAACCGATGAAAGCCATGGTTCAACTTAGAATCTTCTACGACATATATACGGATTCAAATATAAGGAAGGATGTATACTTATATTGAGTTTAGGGAAATGCTTCCATGACTGTTGAGAAAAACTCAAGAACAGAAGAGAAGAAGAACAGAGGATGAACACAGCACCATTTCTTTTCATCTAAGAGCCTAACCTCTCTCGTGTAACTTGCAGTATTTATAATACAAGTTCAGATCTCAAAAGTAAAACAGATTCTAGTTTTACAGCTCATACATCAATGGCTACAACTGAAAAAACTGACGTAACAGAGTGAATAAAACTGAAGAACTGCATTAACAGAAAGAACTCCCAACTACTCTGTTTTCCTTGGCTTCAGTTGTTCCATTTCCTCTGCTTTCTTTTTGGTTGTAATCTCAACGTCCCCCCGCAAACTGGGTGCAGGTGTAAACCCCAAGCCCAGTTTGGTTCTGAGAGTGCAGTGATCAAGACGGGACAATGCCTTGGTGAAGATGTCAGCAAGCTGGCGATAGCTGGGGACATATTGAACACGTAAAGACCCCAAGGAAACTTTTTCTCGAACAAAGTGAAAATCAACTTCGATATGTTTGGTCCGAGCATGTAAAACAGGATTAGCAGTAAGAGAGATGGCAGACTGATTATCACAAAATAACAGCGTAGGAAAGGGAAGAGAAATGCCAATGTCACGCAAGACAAAACTGATCCATGTCAGGTCAGCAGTAGTAGAGGCAAGAGCTCGATACTCTGCTTCTGTGGACGAACGAGACACTGTCGGTTGTTTCTTGGCTGACCAAGAGATGAGATTGGATCCTAGGTAGGTGCAAAAACCAGTTGTAGAACGCCTTGTATCGAGACAGCCAGCCCAATCAGCATCGGAGAAGCCATATAGGTTCAGAGTACTATGGGAGTGAAGAAATAGACCCAGATGAGTAGTACCCTTGACATAGCGAAGAACTTGCTTCAGTTTATGAAAGTCAGCAATGGTAGGATGCTGCATCTTCTGACATAACAGATTAGTGGCGAAGGCAAGATCAGGACGAGTAATGGTAAGATATTGAAGACCTCCAACCAGACTTCTGTATTCAAGTGGGTTATCAAGGTAGACATCATCACGAGTCGTGTGAATAGGCCTGACAGATAGTGGAGTTGATATTGGTTTGCAGTCTAGCATATGTGCTCGTGTAAGAAGGTCAAGAGCATACTTAGTTTGACATAGAAAAAGATCATCAGTGGTGCGTTTAACTTCAATACCCAAAAAATAGTGCAGAGAACCCAGATCTTTCATGTGGAAAGTGATACTCAAAGACTTGATTAAGTCAGCAAGTAGCTGAGGTGAGCTGCCAGTCAAGACAATATCATCAACATACAGAAGTAATAGGATGGTATCGGCACCTCTATGGAACACAAAGAGAGAGGGATCTGTGGTACTGCAGAAGAAGCCTGATTCAAGAAGAAAATTACTAAATTTTTCAAACCACGCACGTGGAGCTTGCCGAAGTCCATATAAAGATTTTTGAAGTAAGCAGACATGATGAGGCAGTGTAGGATGTAGGAAACCAGGAGGTTGCTCCATATAAACAGACTCAATCAATGTGCCATGTAAAAATGCATTTTTGACATCTAATTGATGAATGGGCCAATGCTGTATCATAGCTATAGATAGAACAATTCGTATTGTGGCTTGTTTCACTACTGGACTGAATGTTTCAAAGAAGTCAAGTCCTTCCTCTTGATGAAAACCTTTAGCCACTAGACGAGCCTTTAACCTGTCAAGACTCCCATCGGCTGCTAATTTTGTTTTAAACACCCATTTACAGCCTATGATATTCATCTGAGCAGTTCTGGGAACTAATATCCAAGTTTGATTTTCATGCAAGGCATCCATTTCCTCTTGCATTGCACGATTCCAGCCTTCATGAGCCAAGGCTGATTTAAAGGATTGAGGTTCAACAGGAACTTTGTATTCAGCTAAACAGGCATACCTGGGATTTGGTTTCAAGATGCCAGACTTAAGTCGAGTTCTCATAGGATGAACAAAGGAGTCACAGTGATGGTGAGAGTGAGAACTCTGAGATGCTTGGTCATCAACAGGTATGCTCGATGCTGCAGAATATGAAGCAGAACTCGGGGATGGTCCAGAGTCAGCAACAGATTGGGAAAACTCTGGAGATTGAACAGAACGTGGTCCAGGAGCAGCAACAGACTGTGAAAAATTGTGAGATTGAGTAGGACAATATGGTATATGAATATGGCCTACTTACAGATCTTCACTTTCGTGCAAATGACCAGGATTATAACGTTGCATTGGTTGGTCCCTGGTAGAATCCAGAAAGGCTACCTCATCGACCCATTTCCGATATAGTGAAGTATAGCGAGGATAATCAGTAGCAAGTTTCTTAGTAAAGGGAAAGAAAGTTTCATCAAACATTACATCGCGACTGATATAAATCCTACCATCAGTAAGTACCAGACAACGATATCCTTTGTGTTTCTCACTATAGCCCAGAAAGACACATGTAAGAGATTGAGGATCAAATTTATGTTGAGCATAAGGTTGAAGACAAGGATAACAAGCACAGCCAAAAACCCTGAGATGATCATAACTTGGTATTTGCCGAAAAAGTCTGCTGTGAGGAGAGTCCATCTGCAGCTGTTAAGAATGAATCTACCCAGTATTGCAAGGGAATTCTAGCGTGATAGAGCATCGTCAAGCCAAGTTCAACCACGTGACGATGTTTTCTTTCAGAGATTCCATTCTGCTCAGGAGTATAAGGACATGAGACATATTGCTTAATACCACAAGTTGTCAAATGAGTCTGAAATCTTGTGCTAGTAAATTCACCACCACCATCACACTGAAATATTTTGATTTTGTGATCAAATTGAGTTTCTACAAGTTTCTGAAACATAAGGAAAACATCATAGAAGTCTGACTTCAACTTAGTGGATAGAGCCAACTAAAACGAGAAAAATTGTCCACAAAGATGACATAAAACCTGAAGCCCTGAAAAGAAGTTACTGGTGAGGGACCCTAGATATCACAATGTATTCTTTCTAAAGGAACAGCAGTGACAGATTCTAAAAAAGAAAAGGGTAAAGCAGTACTCTTGACAAGTGGACAAGTTCCACATATAGATGAGGCTTTCGAAGTATAACAAATCTGCTGTTGTTGTTGAAGATACTTCAAGGTCTGTGTGTTAGTATGAGCAAGTCGTTGATGCCATATCTCCTCTCCAACTGCCTTATGTCTTTGTGTAAACAAAGCCTTTGTTGCCTGCTGATCCACTCGGTAGAGTCCCCCAATTTTCTGTCCAAGTTTCACTGTGGAATTGGTTCGATTGTCCTTAACATATACACTAGTTTTGTCAAATACAAAGGAGCAAGGAAAATCATCAGTTAATTTCGAAACTGAAAGAAGATTCTTCTTTATGTCAGGAACTACTAACACATCATGTAGAGGTAATGCATCAGTTTCTATAAATAGCAAAGCATCACCAGTGTAAGTGATAGGTAGACATGATCCATTGCCTATCATCATAGTATCATTGCCAGTATACTTTGAGGGGTTGTGAACTATACCAGGATTGGCAGTGATATGAGTTGTGGCTCCTGTATCAGGATACCATTCACTTCCTTTAGGGTCCTCAAGATGCATTACTGTTAGAGCTTGTGGAATATCTTCACTTTGATACGAATTATCGAATCGATACCAACATCGAAGAGCACTATGTCCTGGTCTTTTGCAGATTGGACAAGATACTCGAACTCCATTTGTTGCCTTTTCCTCCTACAAGTTCCTTTGTGGTACTAAGTTTGAAGAGGGATAAGATTTGGTATCTTCATACTTCTGTGATGCACTAGCATAGGGTCGAAACCCGTGACCTAAACTATATCCCTGATCTTGAGTCAGGTTTACTGGTCTATAGCTTTGGTTTCTTCCTTGATATCCAGAATCACGGCCTCGATTGTCAAATGAACGACCTCTGCCGTAGTGGTGTCCTCCATGAATACTTCCTCTCTGACCCATTAACGCAAAAGTAGACTGAGAAAATTCTCTGTCAGTTACTCCCTTGGATTCCACATCCATATTTCTTTCGCCATAATAGGCCAAGTTAGGATTGTATTGGCTTGAAGAGTAGTTTTGCAACCTAGTTTCGAATCTTTCTAGCTGTGATATCACCTCATCATAATCAGGTTGAGGTTTCACACAGTACATGGTTGTTCTAAAGTTTTCATACTCTGATCCTAGGCCCTCCAAGACACCAAAAACCTTAGTTATCTCATCCACAGGCTTCCCAATTGCATTTAACTGATCACAAATCAACTTGTACTCCCTAAGATAATCAGACAGTTGTCTATTACGTTTCTTACATGCTTGAAGTTTCCCTCTCAATTCAAACTCTCTAGCTACTGATTTCTGTGTAAAACGATTCAGTAATGTCTGCCATACCTCATAGGATGTGTCTAGGCCAACCTAGGATATGCTCCGAAACTGCACCACTAATCCATGATGACACCAGTTGATCGGTTCTTACCCAATCAGTATACTCAGGATTCACAATTTCAGTTTCATTCCCTTCGACATCAGCTTGGAGATGGACCTTCTGTGGTGGTAGAACTTCTCCACTAATGAAGCCAAATAACTCTTGACTGCGAAGAAATCTGTGAAATTGTGCCTGCCAAAGAAGAAAATTGTCTTCTGCGAGTTTGATTGTAACAAAGTTAGCAATGTTTACGTGGATAGGAAAGGGATATCTCGATGTCTTTGCTGCCATTGTTGTGCTTTCAGAAAAAGAAATCGATATTCACAGCTTTGCTCTCAGAGAAAAGGCTCTGATACCATGAGAAAAACTCAAGAACAGAAGAGAAGAAGAACAGAGGATGAACACAACGCCATTTCTTTTCATCTAAGAGCCTAACCTCTCTCGTGTAACTTGCAGTATTTATAATACAAGTTCAGATCTCAAAAGTAAAACAGATTCTAGTTTTACAGCTCATACATCAATGGCTACAACTGAAAAAACTGACGTAACAGAGTGAATAAAACTGAAGAGCTGCATTAACAGAAAGAACTCCCAACTACTCTGTCTTCCTGGGCTTCAGTTGTTCCATTTCCTCTGCTTTGTTTTTGGTTGTAATCTCAATAACTGTGAGGGACGGTACAATCTCAACCGTAGATCCACATACCATCACCATTGATTGGAAGATCGTGTGGTCAGAAATAACTGACAGTACCGTCAAACTGTCGGGCTAGCAACTTCTTAGCATCATCTTCTTTTTACCAAGTCATAAAAGTAACAGGCATTGGATAAGAATAAGGCCGAGCATACTTCGATTCAAACCATCGAACCGAATTGAAATTGTCAATTCAATTTGATTTGGGGACGTTATTTTAAAATCTTCTATTTGTATATCAAATCAAACTGAAATTTTGGCAATTCAAATCGATCTGAACTTTTCTTGACAAAAATAAAAACCGAACTATAACCGCACACTGAACTGTCTTTCTATGAGTTACGTTGTCATATTCTTCAAATTGGAGACCTACTATTTGTAAGTTGGAGTTGCAGCAATTATTGTTGCACTGAAACTTCACTCTACTATGCAGCTTTATTACTGACCAGTTCATGGTTGAGGAAGTACAACACCAGATGAAAGCCAATAAGTGGAAAAACAATGACGAATCTAATTCAGTTCGATTCCAAACTGTCTGAAAATTCCTATTGAGTTCACTCCAGTTTCAAGCCCTTATAGAATTCAGTCCGGTTTCGAATTTTTTTTTCTATTTCAATTCAGCTTGGTTTTTCATTTTAACCGGAACAAATTGAACTGTGCTCACCCCTGAACAGGGATGTGCTAAAAAAATGATTTGAGTTAAAGTGCGTCGAGTCTACATATCTAGGTCAGGACCATCTTGCCTCAGAGGCCTAGAAAAATGCATAGTTGTTTGTGCAACCCTCACCTAGTAGGGGTGTGTACGGAACCGGACCGACCCGGGAACTGAAAATAATCGGTCCGGTGGTTCTAGGTGCGGTGCAGAACCACTCGCACATGGACGCCCGATGCTTTTGAGTTCGTAAGCTGTTGTAAATCAATTCAATTCCCGTGGATTTTTATTATATACTTACAAGTCAATCTACGTAAAGCCACTCGTGCTCTCGACGATATTTTTCCCCCTTGTGCATTAATCTTTTGGCCTTTTGGGAAGAGGACTCGTCAACATTTTCAAAGCGTGTCTATTTACTTAGACATCAAAAGAGCCTGCAAATATAATTTGCAAAGAACAAAAGTTCCTGATGAGACCCAATAAGAACGTAATGCAAGAAGAGTTGTAATCCTTTGAGTACGAGGTCACGGCCTCTTGTCGACTTCACAAGCAGCAACTTGGGGAGTATATCCACCGACGTTGGGATCAAATTCAATCAATAATCTCGCGTTTCGAAATATAATCGGGAATCAGTACGTGACGCGAACTCCTTGGTATCTGAGGATTTCTCCGATGAGCTCGCCCTTGCCGGAGCCGACGTACCTCCCGCGGATCTCGCCGTCTCTGATGAACAAGAAGGTGGGCACTTCGATGACGTCCATGTCCTTCAGGAACCGCATGCAGCTCTCGTTCTCGTCGCCGTTCATTCGGGCGAAGACCACCGAGTCGGACATCTGCCTCGACAGCTTGATCACGGTCGGATACACCTTCACGCACGGCCCGCAGTGCTTGAGGCCGACGTCGAGGACGATCAGCTTGTGGTCGACCTTGTGCCCTTCGATCAGCTTCTCCACATCTTCCCTGCAAATTTTAGGAATCAAAATCTGTGTGAGCAGTGTTGCTGTTATTAATTATCATTTGCCGCTAATGTTGTGGACCTTAATCGGATTTCATGTACTAAGCTTAGTTACTCTTGGAATTTCATCTAAAACGCCATTAATCCGCCGGTCATTTCTTATCGGGTGATTTTTTTTATGTAAGTTTCTGCGTGCTCTTACCTGGAATGGAGCTGCTCAACGGCGGAGTGGCTGTCGCCGTAGTAGAGGACGTCGCCGACGAGCTGGTCGGGGCCGATGCCCTCCTCGTCGTGGACGCGCTCCATGGACTTGTAGAAGGAGAAGTGGGGCGCCTTGTCCACCTTCTCGCGGCGGCACAGCTCCCGGGTCGCCTCCGACTCGTCCCCCATCACCAGCAGGAACACCACGTCGCTGCACTGCCGGCTCAGCTCCACCATGAAGGGGTACATCCTGCTGCTGCTCGCGCTGTGGCTGGCCGCGTACTCCACCACCACCAGCCTGTTCTGCGCCGCCCTCAGCGCGTCGTCGAACTCCTCCGCGCTGTGTACCTGCTGGACTCGCTCGTCGCTCGCCGGCGGCGACGACTTCTGGGTGGCGGCCGTGGCCCTCAAGGTGAGGCGGCGAGGGCGATCGGGCCTCGCGACGAGCCGGGGGCTGGGCTTGGTGAGAAGAGAAGGGTTGGTGGTGGGGCGGAAGAAGAGAGGGGTTGGCTGTTTGGGGAGAGACAGTGATGAAGGTGGTTTGGAGAGGAGGAAGTTGGTGATTGTAGCCATTGAAGCGAGTGAGAGGAAGAGAGAGTTGAGGAGGGTTAGAGAAGAAGTGGGTGTTCGAACAGAGCAGAGGAACAGAGGAGTTTGTTCAGATGGAAACGAGGGAATTGTTAAGAGGAGATTCTGAGTTGGGCAGAGCAGAGGAATCACATCCACTCATTCTCAGGGATATCATGTCATGTCATGTCATCCACAAGTTTGGTGCACTTTGTGTTAGATATTTTTTTTTGTATGGTAATTCTCCCACACAATTGGATGCTGATATAGACAGAAAATTACTTTGTAAGTCAACTGACCGATTGATAATACTTAATGAGAAGCGTATGCTTCTATTTTTCTTTCTTTTTCTTTCTTTTATACAGTACAACTAAAGTTTCCTAAAACAAATCGGTACAAATAAACCCGAACTGAACCGAATCGATTGATTCGAGTAATGGGTTCAACCTAAATAGTTCACGTTTAGACTTTTCGGCTCGGATCAAGTTCCCTGGAAATCCCATCGAGACCTGTTGAGGTCCAGTCTAGGACCACACGACACAAATTATATTGTTTTGAAGCAACACCACTCCAGATTTTCAATTAGTAGGTCGAGCTGAAATTTCCTTGTAAAAAGCAAATCATCTTGAGTACCAGACAATTTTGAGTCATCGACAATCTTGAGTCCTCATCCATTAGAATTTCGTCCTAACGCTCAATTCCATCATGCATGGACTTCTCTATAGGGAAGAGCTATAGCATGAATCAAGATATATCTATATCGTAACCGTAGATCCATCGAATTTACCGTCAGACCAATTAAATTAGAAGAACACAGAGTACACACACTAGTTTTAAACAATAGTTCTGGTAGATATACTTACCCGTGCCAAGCTAGATCTTCTTGTTAAGGGAACCCCGGCGTAGATTTTCTTTTTGGGTCAAGCTAGATCTTCTTTTTTGTTGCCATAGAAAGGTTTCCTTATACATATAACAGAGGAAGTCAAAGTACCCTACCAACTCAGGGAGGACGTTCCCCAACATCAGAAACTAGCAACAACTTCAGAGTTGATGGGAGTTCGAGATGCCAATTCATTGGCTCCATCTTCCATTTCTAGTGTTGAAGCTATGTGAAGCTTGCTATGGAAAAACAGAGAAAGGACTATGAAAATGCTGTCATTCCTTGGAAATGGCAGCTAGGACAGGATCCAGCTTCCAAGACTTCTCACCCTGCTGTTGTTTTAGCTCAATGCACACAACATGCGAGTCCATCTCGGCAGATGTTGCCGCAGGATTATTCCTTAGCCAGTTGAATGGAGTTCCACGCAACAAGAGCTTCTGCTATATCAACTGAGTCTGCATCACCTACTAAGCCTCTGCCACCAACAAGCTCCTCCATGAGAATTCTTAGCCCCTGTTCCCACTGCCGCTTCCGAAGTGTCATGGTCGAAAGCCCCATCGCAATTTATGGCAATAAACATCCCCCATAGGCTTCTTCCATTTCTGTAAAGGATCTTAGTGTACCTTTAGGAGCACTATTCCTAATCTAGCTTGTCTCTTCCACAACCATAACAACCTTCTTCATGGCAGCACTAGTCAGGTCAGGGGGAGACCGCAACTTGGGGGGGCTGTACAACCTGGTTAAAAACCAACTCATTTCTGCTCTTCCATATCCAACATCAACAAAAGGCTACTTTTAGTCAATCTCTAGGCTTAAACCGGCAGGTGATCCCCAAGTCATATCCTTTAGCCACACATCAGAAGTGGTTCCTGATGCCAGCACTCCCAAACCAAATAGTTCTACATCCAGCACATGTTAGAACAGGGTTAATGTCTGTATCAGATTTGGGGTGCAGCCAAATCTGCCCATGCCAATTCAGATTGTGCATTGTCCACCTGCCACTTCTCTTCACTAGCTCCTTCCCTTCAAGTATACTTTGCCTACCCCAAGAGTCTCCGCATCCTTTTCTAGCTTCCAGGAAATTTCTATTTGGGAAGTATATTAAGCCTTTCGGAACTGGAACTTGGAACTCATTTGGGCTTTTACACAAAGCATTCTCCAAGCTCATTTGGCAAATGACGCGCCATTAAAGGAAATCAAGTCTCTAAAGCCCACATCTCCCTTCGATTTCACCTCAGTGATCCTCTCCCAGCTCTGCTGATGTGTATTTTCTTTCATTCTTTCTCTTGCAATGGCAGCATCAACCATGCACCATTTTTCTTGGCTTTGATCATTGGTTGAATCTTGAATGTTCGGTAGTCAGTGTTCATTTTTGAGGAGTTTTTTATTATTTGTTATTAGTCTGCAATAGGAAGAAGACGAAGACAAGCGTCCAGGGGAAAGAGATGAAAATGAAAAATATGGGTTTTAGAAGATATACTTAGTGCGGGTTTATAGGCTTAAAGTAGGCTTGATACAGTTAGAAGGGAAATGGGCTTAGTGCAATTAGTTTCAACAAAATGGGCTTGTTAAAAGCTTAGAAGCAGGCTTTGATTAGGTTGTTACATTTTATCATGGGGTTTAGCTTCTTCTTTTTTTCTTTTCAAAATAGCATTTCATTCATATTCACAATAAAATAAAGAAACATCGCAGTCCAACTGCTACAATTTCAAAGCAAAATAAGATCTAGATAACAAGATAAATCATTAAAACGAGGATAGGAGTTACATGCTCAAAAATTAAATTTATGACTTCTTCAAATCAAAATCGGCGGCCGATCACCGACATCTTCAGTAATGAGCGAGATCTTCATCTATTGCTACGGCTTTGCCTTTTGGCAGTGCGCGCCTAGGTTCGGCGTCCTCAACACTATCGCCATGCAGAATAGAAAGGTTGAACGAGCACAAATCTAATAGTGAGAGCGAAATAAAGCTCCACCGATCTCATTTGAAACTAGACTTGTACGCCCAACGAAATTCGAGGGAAGCAAAACCCCAAAAACATACACTAAAAAAAAACTCCCTGAAACGGTATAGAGAAGCTTCCAAATCTAGACTAGATCGGAAGAAAAAGGCTTCACAAAAGGGAGGAAAGCTAGAAAAAGAAACATCAAATTAAATCAAAAGAGGGGAGAGGAGGGGAGGGAGAGATCTAGCTCAACCGAGATAAAAGAAGGAACTTGGGCTGCGTTTGATCGTCTGGATTTGCATTTAGAAAGGATAGGATAAGGTCGAATTAGGAATCCTCCAAATATCCTCCGGATCGTAGAAAATCCCTTCGTATGTTTGATGCATCCAAGATAGGACAAAAATCTTTGAAGATTTTTGAAAATCTCGTTTGCCAAAATTTGAAGCACAAAATCAGCCGTACATTTAATAGGAGAAGAACGTTCCCAAGCGTGAGTGAGCTTCCCTCTGCTCGAGGGTGGAGAGGATGCGCTAAGCCACTCTGAGCGAGTTGATTAAAGTTCTTGTAGGCCATGGGGGTTCCGCTCCTCAACGGTAAGAACGGCGGCTTGTTCCACCAGCTTTTGCATGAACTAGACCATCTCCTCGTACCGCTCGGCCTACTCGACGAACTTCGCTAGGTATGCATACCGGTCCATGGTCATGTTCTCCAGCGCCACATCAGAAATCTGACTCACTAAGTTGCTCCGATCCATCGATCGATTATAGGGTATTGGCTTCAAGCAGAGAAGAGAGAGAGAGATCTCCTCAACACCAAAAGGCGAGGAAGAGGATGAACTCCTCCGCTGGAGATTCTGAAAAAGAATTCTCTTGACAGCAGCGGTGGCGAGCCGACAGTGAGAAGAGAGATTGATGGAGAGGTGCAATCGAGTGGTGAAAGAAAGCGAGTACAAGGGATTTTTCTCCTTTTTTTCTGTTTTTTTTTTCCTCAGTCTTTTTTCCTCGGTTTTTTCATATTAGATATCCAAGGGTGGGATTTTTTTTATCCTGCTCATATTCGGTTTATATCCGAACATGGCCGAATCTAGTGTTCACCTAAACACTGGATAGGATAATATCCGGAGTTATATCCGGCCCACCAAACACAGCCTTGGAGATGAGAAGGAGAGGAGAGGAGGTGGCGACTAGGGTAAGGGGTGGGGTCATCATTGGGTTTAGCTTAGTTTCATTTTTTTTTTTGTCAAAATAACATTTTATTCGCTTTCTCGATCGAAATACAGGAGAGAAACATCCCAATTTAAAAAGCACAACTTCAAACCAAGACAAATCCAAGACACTTCCAAACAAAACAAGCTCAGCTTAGTTTCATTTCAATTGGTATATATAGTTAGACTGTTTTGGCAAATACCTCTTATACAACTTATCTATACTAGATTGATCTTATTGTAATTGTGCAGATTCAGTCCTAAACGTTTTTTTTTTTGCCGATTCAGTCCTAAACCTCTTGTAATTGTGCCAATTCAGTTCATCCGACGAAGTTTGGCCGGCCGGCGCTGACGTGGACGCAGACCGGCAGACGATCGGATATTTTAATATTATTTTTAAATTTTAATTTTTAAATATTTATTTTTCCTTTTTTTTCTTTTTTCCGTTTCCTTCCTTGTTCTTCTTCAGAGGTCGCCGGCACTGGTCTTCACAGGGGAGCCATCGCCGAGGTTCGGCGACCGGCCTCGCCCGGGGTCGGCGAGGCCGAGCTTCGCAGTGGCCGGGCGAGGCTCCCCTCGTCGCGGCGGGGCAAGACCGAGCTTCGCCAGCCCAGATCTGGCAAGGCGAGCCTCGCCCAGCCACGGCGAGGCTCGACCTCTCCGTGGCCGGGCGTCTGCGACAAGGGGAGCCTCGCAGACCTTGGGCGAGGCTGGCCGTTCGGCGACCAGCTCCCCTGTGAAGATTAGCGCCGGCGACCTCCGAAGAAGAACAAGGAAGGAAAAGGAAAAAATAAAAATAAAAAAAAGGAAAAATAAAAATTTTAAATTTAAAAATAATATTAAAATATTCGGTCGTCTGCCGGCCGGCGTCCACGTCAGCGCCGGCAGGCCAAATTTCGCCGGATGGACTGAATTGACACAATTGCAAAAGGTTTAGGACTGAATCGGCACAATTGCAATAGGGTCCCCGAACCTCGGCGACCGGCTCCCCTGTGAAGACCAGCGCCGGCGACCTCTGAAGAAGAACAAGGAGGGAAAAGGAAAAAAGAAAAAGAAAAAGAAAAAAAAAGGAAAAATAATAGTAAAATATTCGATCATCTGCCGGCCGGCGTCCACGTCAGCGCCGGCCGGCCAAACTTCGCCGGATGGACTGAATTGTCACAATTGTAAAAGGTTTAGGACTGAATCAGCCAAAAAAAAAAGTTTAGGACTGAATCGGCACAATTGCAATAGGGTCCCCGAACCTCGGCGACCGGCTCCCCTGTGAAGACCGGTACCAGCGACCTCTGAAGAAGGACAAGGAAGGAAAAGGAAAAAATAAAAATTTAAAAAAGGAAAAATAATATTTAAAAATAATATTAAAATATTAGATCGTCTGCCAGCCGGCGTCCACGTCAGTGCCGGCCGGCCAAACTTCGTCGGATGGACTGAATTGGCACAATTGCAAAAGGTTTAAGACTGAATTGGCAAAAAAAAAAAAAGTTTAAGACTGAATCAGAACAATTGCAATAAGTTTAGGACTTTTTTGGTAATTGTCCCTATTTGAAAATGAATTTGTTATCACCACATTTTACTTTTGTCTCAATTCTATCCGCATAATACCTAAAAAAACCCAAACTTTAGCATTTATTTCAATTATATCTATTTTTTTTGTCTAATAAAAAACCCTCAAGTTTTACTTTTATGACAATTCTACCGGCCTAATACCCAAAACAACCCTAAACTTTAGCATATGTCCCAATTATATTCAACTTTTTTGTCTCATAAAAAAATCCTCAATTTTTACTTTTGTCTCAATTCTACCACCGTTGACATTACGTCCATAATCACCGTTAATTAATCATACATGGCATTTCTACGTCATCAATAAATTACACCTCGGCAAAACTAACATGAAAATACCCCCAACTTCTCTTCCGTTATCCAAGGCTAAACGTGAAGATCTGATTATTTGGACGAATGATCTCAAATCTCGTCGTCTCTGAAACTTGCTTTTTCCAAATTTCGAAAATTCATTGGTGAGTTCGGTGAGAAAATTCGAGCCACGTAGGGTTAACTAATGGTGATTATGGACATAAGGCTGATGGAGGTAGAATTGGGACAAAAGTAAAATTGGGGGTTTTTTTATGAGACAAAAATAAATTTTGGATATAATTGTGACATATGCTAAACTTGGAGTTTTTTTGGGTATTGGGCCAATATAATTGAGACAAAAGTAAAATGTGATGATTTTTTATGAGATAATTTTTTTTTTTGAATATAATTGAGACAAATAATAAAATTGAGATATATATATTTTGTATTAGGCCGTCAATTGTCCGATGACCCAAGCAAAGCATATTCTCCTCTTTATCCTTTCTTCCTGTGTACAAGAGATCGTGACAGAAAACCAGCTTCACCAACAGATTGAGAAATGTCATCGGTAGACGCAAATCCCATCCATCCTCATCGATGTTCATATATATTCATAGACTATATTTGAAAGCCGAGTTGAGATAGTCCAAAATCACATCACCACATCACATAACATAATAAGATGATCCGAGTCGTAAACTCCATCAAAGTAATGTCAAATTCAATGACCTGAAAAACATGTTCTTTCCTTGTTATCAGAGAGTCCCTTACGTGCAAACGCTTAGGAGAGAGAGATTGCGCCCGCCCGCCCGCCCGCCCGCCCGCCCGTCCCACGCATCTGCCGTCCTCGAATAGATACGAGACATACATAACATGATCCTATTAATATATAGAGTTCATGTTGTTTAATTACATGTGTCATGACATAAATTGACGTTGAAATGTACGTTCGTGGACATCGATGTGGGGGTGGGGGTGGGGGCTATTCACGAGGTTGTGTACACGTCAAGTCCAGTCCACATTGCTTTACTAAGTCGCTTGCCTTGTGTTTGATCCGGCTTTCCCTCCCCAGATTCCACGTTCCCCTTGACTCCACACCTTGCATGCCAGTTTTTAAATTAAGACATGACAACTAATTTTTTTTCCTAAATAAAAAGAAGGAATTATGAAGCGGTTAAATATATTTCAGTTAAATCAGTTTTCTGTTTCCCGTCTAACCCATATAAACTAATTTTTAGCTGTGAAGAGAAAATAAATAAATAAATAAATAAAGGTAAAATTGATCGAAGAAAAGGACGAAAAGGCAAAACAAAGAGATTGATTGCCCTTTTTTTTAATTAATAAATAGAAATTCCTAAAATTACTTAATAATCCACTTCCTCCTCTATTTATTAACCTACTTCTACGTTGGAAGTTGTATAGTGAATGAAGACTAAGGGTGCGCATGGCAACACTTTCTGCTCTAGAAATCAATTTCTGGCTAGAAATTGATTTTTCTACTTCTTGAGAGAATTAAATTCTTTTTACTACTTAAAGTGGCTCCAAAATTACTTTTGGAGAAAAAAAGTTGAGTCCGCAAATGGTCGGACCAAAGACGGGTCCAACGAGTTAGGTCGACATGGTTTGTCCGAGGTGAAAAAATTCATTTATTAGCTCACCAAATTTTCTCAAGAAAATTAAATACTGTCTTCTCAAATTGAATTTTTTTTTTGGCATCTTCTGAATTAATACGAACCCTGCATCTACTCTCGAAGTGAAGGCTTCGAGCTCAAGATACAATCTTGATTTGTAATGAATTGCCGAGTTCAAGATCTCGCTTCATTTGTGATTTTTAATGGCTTCTTCAAGAACGCGAGCACCAAGATCTAATCGCAGCATTCCCTTCTTATGTTTTTGACAGAAAACTAGAAAATTTAGGAGAATCATAGTTGTATTTCTCTGAATAAATTGTACATGTACACGGTATCAATTAGAATCACAATTGTATCAGATCAAATCCTTTCTCCAATGGTTTTATCGCAAAATGTAATAAGTCTCTCTTTCTGAAAGGGTCGTTGCACGAGTATCACATTTTCTTAAAGAGCGCTTTGCCATTTGCCCAGAAACGACAGTTCGCTTTTGTCGGATTTGTGCCTGATTCAGACAAGAGCATCTAAAAAAGGCGGAGAGAACGCCACTTTTCAGAACGAATGTTTTAAGTTAGGATAAGAAGATCCGCCATGCCCACATAGCCACCGAAATTCAGCCCAACATTTTCCACCTAACTTACCCAGCAAAATCCCCAGACCACCAGTTGACTTCTCCTGTTGGACCGGAAGATCGGTTCAATTCGTTCACCCGAACCATGTTTTGTATCGCGTCGCGAGTCGCAAGCATTTGACAGCCCCCAGGTCCCAGGATGCTTGAATCTGAATCGGAACATTCCGTCTCTCCCTTAAGACCCTGTTAATTATTCTCTCAGACGGTTAATTATTTTTCGATTTAGGACGTTAATTACTCTCTTTTTCACCTTTCAGACAAAACGGCGTGCGTTCGGGCAACTAACATGCGGCCCGGCAAGCGAAGCCGTTTACCAAACATAGAGCACGTCGCCGTCACCATCTTCCTCCATTTGCGCCAACTTCTGAGAAACCATCGCATGTAACCGTTAAATTCGTTCTCTATCTCTCTCCATCTCTTCACATTTTCCTCCTCCCAATCTCTCTCGTCGACTGAATCAGCTCTCTTCCGCGGGAGTTCTCCCTCCCTCCCCGCGTCTTCCGATGGCGGAAGACAACAAATCTGGCGCCGTCCTCCTCCTCCACGGCGACCTCGAGCTCCAGATTCTGGAGGCTCGGTGCCTGCCCAACATGGACATGGTCTCGGAGCGCCTCCGCCGCATCTTCACCGCCTGCCGCCAGCCCTTCGCCTGCGGCGGCGACGACCGCCAGAGCCGCCGCCACCACCACCGCGGGAAGATCATCACCAGCGACCCTTACGTCACCGTCTGCCTCGCCGGCGCCACCGTGGCCCGCACGCGCGTCATCTCCAACTCCCAGGATCCGGCCTGGAAGGAGCGGTTCAGGGTGCCGGTCGCGCATCCGGTGGCCAGCATCGACTTCCACGTCAAGGACAACGACATCTTCGGCGCGGACATAATCGGGATCGCCAGGGTCCCCGCTCGGAGGTTCATTTCCGGTGAGACCGTTGAGGATTGGTTCCCGATAATGGGCGGTAACGGTAAACAACCTAAACCCGATTGCGCTCTTCGAGTCCAGATTAAATTCACTCCGTGCGACGAAAATGCTCTGTATAAGGTCGGCATTGGCGCCGATCCTAATAATTTCGGCATCCGGAATTGTTACTTTCCGATGCGGAGAGGCTGCAATGTGACGCTGTATCAGGATGCGCACGTGCCGGACTCAATGCTCCCGGAGATTAAATTGGAGAAAGGGAATGTGTATAATCATGAGAAGTGCTGGGAGGATATATGCCATTCGATTCTGGAAGCTCATCATTTGGTGTATATTGTTGGTTGGTCGGTTTTTCATAAGGTGAAGCTCGTTAGAGAGCCGACCAAACCTTTGCCTAACGGTGGGGATTTGAACTTGGGGGAGTTATTGAAGTATAAGTCTCAGGAAGGGGTGCGAGTTTTGCTACTGGTTTGGGATGATAAGACATCCCATAGCAAGTTCTTTCTTGAGACGGTAGGATCATGAATCTTCTCTGCAACTTTTTACAGATGTTTTTTGTTGTGAGAAACAATTGATGGTTCCTGGTTTCTCCTTTTGTCGGGTTATCGCCTTGTTAGTGTGGATTAAATCCTACTGAAGAGTCGTATCCATATAATGGCACAGATTTAGCTGAAGTTGAAACTTGCAAGGTAATGCAATGATGGTACGCGAAATTTAACTAAAGGAGAACATGTCAACTTTTTTTGCATAATCTTAGGCAGTTTAAATTCTTACTGGAGGGAACTTGTGGTTGATGAGATATAATGACAGCAGCATGACAGTGTAAGCAAATTTGTGCCTTGAAGAAGCATCGGGCTGTGATAGACTTGAAAAAGTAATGATTAGCTTTGATTTGTCATCTAAAAGAGGGGCGTCACCGTGCCGGAGGCTCCTGCTATTTCGGGGTTTGCGCTTGGGGAGGGTTAGATGTATGCAGCCTCACTTTTGCTTTGCATAGAGGCTATTGCCATGACTATATACTGAATATGATTTATAGGATGCAACTGCTCATCAATAAGATTCCATGCAGTATCTGTTGCAGTTGTTACGACGTACCCATGATAGTCTCTTACCACCAAATTAATTTTATGTGCTTGCAGGCTGGGGTAATGCAAACTCATGATGAAGAAACCCGTAAATTTTTCAAGCACTCTTCTGTTACATGTGTGCTGTCCCCTCGCTATGCCAGCAGTAAGCTTAGCATTTTCAAGCAACAGGCATGCTTTACACCATGGTCCAGTATTTTTACTCTTTTTCTGCCAATTCCTAATTCTCTGTTCATGTTATATATCTGTTCACCAATGAATACACATAATTACAGAAGGATGTCACCTCAAATTGGGAGCTAGAGAGTCACCTAATGCATGCCCAACAATTTTTGTCATGATTCTTTCAAGTAATTCTCTCACTTCTTCTTAATTTGCTTAGTCTCTGACCTAGAAAAACAAAGAAAGCACCCAAAAGCCTTGGTCAAGTGTTCTACAATGATAAGGATCAGTTTCTCAAGTAGACTGGAACACTCGCAGTGATGTCTCTACCTGCACTTCACCACTCTGTTCTGAGCTCTTCTCTAAGCTAATGTCCCTGGAAGATGCATGACCATATCACATCCGTGACTATTACAACTATAATGGCTGTGGCATGTATTCAGTTATCAGAATGCTCATCTTTTGCATCCTCATCAAACCATAGACTTGTGCCTAATTTTTTCCTAGTAGCTAGCACTTATTTAATTATCAAAGTAAAGATATAGGAGGGAAGTCCCTAAGGTTGGATAAGTGCAATATTCTGATTAGTATTCCAGTGAAAGAGGGAGAATTAAGCTTCTGAAAAGTCAGAAGCCCCTTTGAGCAGCTTTATCCGACATGGCGTACCTTTCAATGTAAATGAATGTAAAATTGGCAACGCCAAAATAATATAGGTGCAACGAAGGTGTTATTTTAAATTAACAATTACAAGGGCAGTTGTTGACCTCCCAATCATCAATTAACGTAACTTATATTCTCACCACTATGCATGAATGGTCGAATGACTACGGGACTGCCCAAAAATTTCTATTTGAATAATGCTAGAGATACTAAGATAATAACATTAGAATACAAAATTGACTTACAATGTGACATGCCAGTTTTTTATCGGGTGTTTGATTATGGTCCACTTGAATTTCCTCGAATAGTTTGCACATCACTTGTAAACCAACTTTGTAGGTCAATTTTGGTACCTCTAGCATTGCTTTGTATAATTTGGGCTTCAATCTTTGAATAGGATCTCGACTATTAAGTTCGACAGTGTAATTTGTTAGATTAATTGAATATTAAATCACACCTTCATCTAATAGCTTAAGCTTTTAGAACAGTTATCAGAGCAGGAGGTCCTGAGTTCAAATCTTTCCAAGCCCGTATTTGCCTCCCCAATGAAATATTTCCACGCTGAGTACTAAGCAAAACGACCAGACTAAGCGTGAGGGGGAGTGTTAGATTGATTAAATATTAAACCACACCTTCATCTAATAGCTTAAGCTTTTAGAATAGTTGGCAGTGGTCCCACAAAATCTCACATAATTAGTCATGCTTGACTTTATTGCAGATTCATTAGGCTGATGGGTTGTCCTTTCCCTGCTGAGTATTTTGGTTAGAAGTGATACATTGATTTATGTCTCCATTGATGCCAATTTATAATCCTTTCTTGCTCCTTTTACAATCAGGTTGTCGGAACCTTATTCACTCATCACCAAAAATGCGTAATTGTGGATACACAAGCTTATGGAAACAACAGAAAAATAACTGCTTTTCTTGGTGGCTTAGACCTTTGTGACGGGCGCTATGATACACCCGAACATCGACTATTTCGGGACCTTGACACAGTCTTTCAAAATGATTACCACAATCCAACTTTTCCAGTGAGTGCCTGTAATTTGAACTCCTCTTCTTTATTATGCTAAATATTCCCATTGTGTTTGGATTAGAAATTTCCTTTGCGTAATTATTCTTTAGAGAGATTCTTTGTTAGTTGAGAAGACAGAGAATGTTCAACTTTGATCTTTTTCAAAAATTAATGTATGTCTAACCAAAAAAAAAGTTACTGCTTCATGCTTTCTGTTTGTAAAGATAAACTCATAAAATGCAGATTCTTTCTCATAGAATGGGGACTTAAATAAAAACAATATCTAGGCTTGACAGATTGAATCATTTTAAAAATTGTGACCTGATTTTAGACTAAGCGGAACTTTAACTCCAATTTCTGTTTTTTTCCCCTTTGTATAGGCTGGTACTAAGGGTCCAAGACAACCATGGCATGATTTGCATTGCAAGATTGAAGGCCCTGCTGCTTACGATGTGCTAAAGAACTTTGAGCAGCGCTGGAGAAGGGCAACAAAATGGTCAGAGTTTGGTCAAAAGTTTAAAAGGATATCGCGTTGGCATGATGATGCGTTGTTAAAGATAGAGCGCATCTCATGGATATTAAGCCCTTCGGCAGCAATTCCGGATGACGATCCCACTCTTTGGGTTTCCAGGGAGAATGATCGTGAGAGGTGGCATGTTCAGGTAATATGCATCATTGAACCTGGCTGTAATATGACAAGTTTTCTGGTGCATTTATTCAGTTCTTTTTTATTTTTTCCCTTGACAGATATTTAGGTCTATAGATTCTGGCTCACTGAAAGGTTTTCCAAAAGATGTATATGATGCTGAGTCTCAGGTAAGATTTTAGCTAAATAAGTAACACTAACTGATGTCATCTTATCTAATACCTCACTTTGCATACTGTTATAATGGTCCATCATGGTACTTATTTCTTCTGCAGAACCTTGTCTGTGCAAAAGATTTGGTGATAGACAAGAGCATTCAGACTGCCTACATCCAGGCAATCAGATCAGCTCAACACTTCATCTATATTGAAAACCAATATTTTCTTGGATCATCATATGCATGGCCATCTTACAGAAATGCAGGTTTTGGCACCATCCATATGCTCTCTGTTTTTGTTTTTTTTCACTGTGATAAATGCTACA
Source organism: Lenwebbia sp. NSW1173648 (assembly GCA_029784005.1). Classification (NCBI taxonomy): domain Eukaryota; kingdom Viridiplantae; phylum Streptophyta; class Magnoliopsida; order Myrtales; family Myrtaceae; genus Lenwebbia; species Lenwebbia sp. NSW1173648. The sequence continues at coordinate 20,956,369 of JARCGZ010000009.1, read as the reverse complement.
GTTGGAACATCATGGGATGTTTTTGGGGTATCGATATTTATTGCACACGTCATACTCCCTAATTATTAAGATTTTCTTTTATTGCGTCGCTTGCAATTTCTTTGTATGTACTGTCGGCTACACTCATGTATATTACACCTTATGATGCAGTTTTTTTATTGTCTGTGGCATGATTCTTTTGGTACTTAAGGGACTGTATCTGCAGCATATCTTACTCATTAACTTCTGCCTCCTTTCCCTTTCTTTCATATGATTAGGTGCTGATAATTTGATCCCCATGGAACTGGCCCTTAAAATTGCCAGCAAAATTAAAGCAAACGAGAGATTTGCAGTTTATGTAGTAATCCCAATGTGGCCAGAAGGGGTTCCTTCCTCTGCCGCGGTGCAAGAAATTCTCTATTGGCAGGTAATTTGGTTCCTCCTGTCAGCACTTGTAAGAAAAGTGCTGGCCCATCAGATTTTACTGGGGGGAGCATAGTTTATGCTTTTCCTTCTTTCATTTTTATTGCGCGCACGGGAGAGAGAGAGAGACAGACAGACAGACAGACAGACAGTCTGTTTTGCATTACATTCAGTTTGTCTTTTCATCTTCGAACGAAAGCTGCAAATAATTTATCAAGGCTACGGGGAAGAACTACCAAAAAGTTCAAAAATATTCCACCTTTGACATTGAACTTGCTCACTGTATTTGCAGAGACAAACGATGCAGTTGATGTATGAAATTATAGCAATGGAGTTGAACTCCATGGGTCTTGAGAATTCACATCCTTGTGACTACCTGAATTTTTACTGTCTTGGTAACCGCGAGGAGCTTCCCAAAGAATTGTCAGAGCCTGCTCATCAACCGCCCAATGACGGTGTTAAGGTAGTTACTGCAGTAATGTTTACCTCTGTTTAATTACGGAGTTCATGATGCTACCACTGCCAGCAACAACAAAATCACAATGCAGTTCTATGACCTTTTTCCTTTTGAACATATATTATGTGCATATGAACCCAACTTCAACCGGAAGAGGAATTCAATTGCGAAATGTGGAATGCAGACTAGGCTGGCTAACTTTGGTCCCTCCTGGGACCAGATCACCTCTGCTTCTTTTGTCATTTTAAGGAATGAGTTACCCATGAAGCACTTTCCAATTTTCACTCAAACAAACAAAGAAGTCAAGAACCGTGAGCATTATTTCCAAATCCTTGTCTCAGGTTTCAGTGTCTCAGAAGTTTCAAAGGTTCATGATCTATGTACATGCCAAAGGAATGATTGTGGATGATGAGTATGTGGTGCTTGGATCAGCAAATATCAATCAACGATCAATGGCTGGTTCTAGGGATACTGAGATTGCCATGGGTGCATATCAGCCCCATTACACTTGGGGTGAGAAAAAGGACCATCCCTTTGGGAAAAAAGAGAAGAAACATCCACGCGGCCAGGTGTGTACTCCCAGTTTCTCCTTTCTCTCACATAATGTGTTCTTAGTTAAGTCTATGGTTTTTCAAACGTTTCATTGTTGGCACAAGCAATCTGTTTTTCTTTTCCTTTTTCTTCCCTTCTTATTTGAGAAATTGTTTGATGTGTTTCTTTCCTTCTGATTGATATTAACAGATATATGGGTACCGAATGTCCCTATGGAACGAGCACCTGGACGTGGTAGATGATTGCTTTAAGGAGCCAGAAGACTTGTCTTGTGTGAGGAGAGTGAACAATATTGCTGAAGAAAACTGGAAGAAATTCACCGTGGAAGAATTCACGCCGTTGCAAGGGCATCTTCTGAAATACCCTATAGAGGTGGATACACAAGGTAAAGTTAGCGCCTTGCCTGGACAAGAGTGTTTCCCAGATGTCGGTGGCAAGGTGCTCGGCTCTCGCACTAACCTTCCTGATGCTTTAACAACATAGTTTCTCCTGGCATGTACATTATGTTCTGTTGTACTACTTTCACTCCTCACCATCTCAACGTGGAAGATAACCGCGAGATGATTCAGTTTTGGAGCGGATGGATAAAGGGTGTGTTAGATGGGAGAGGAGGGGTTATACATTTCTTTTTCCTGTAAGTATTTCTTCTTTCAAAGTTATTGGAGCTTCTGAAAGAAATTTTTTTCAGTGCTGTAACTTAATCAGTGTGAAGAGGAGGGAGTTCTATCTAGTGAAGAGCTGATCGCAGCTGTTGTATTCCAATTGTTGTCGTCATTGTAATTGAAGAGGGGGAGGAGACCGTGTTCTGTTGTATCGTGTATCATTTCTCCATAACAATCAAATTGTATCTTGAAGAACTTGGGAGGATAAGTTATCAATGGTAATTCCGATTTTCAAACGGATTTTCGGTGTTCATTTTTGGCTGTGTAACTGCTAAATGAGTACATAGCTCCTGGATTTCCCCTCTGAATACAGCAGAATTCTAAGCGGATAATGCCCATGGGTCGACCGGCAAGTCATTTCGCACACCATGGACGTGAAGATGAGACATGGTTAATGCTTAAATGCTATATCTATGTTTATTACATTCTAACAAACATGTACGTATCCATGTGTTTTCCTTGTAGGGTTCGAGCCGAGTTGCGTTCAGGGGTTTCAAATTCTTGAAATTAAATGGCGATATGAGGCGAGATTATGTCTAATTTTTGAATGGCATGGCGCTGAACGTGCTTGCATTCTTGAAAGACGTTCACTCCAGTTCTAAACTTCCCCTTGCATCGCACTTAGCATCGATGTTGCATGAGCCAGTTCTTGAAACTTTATAGCTCCGTTTGTTTTGCGAAAAATAATTTGAAAAACATTTTCCCTAAATTGAAAAAATGAATGAATGCACAAATTTTTTATCGTCATGTTTATGCATAAATTATTATCGATAATTAAAATATATTTCATGGACTAATTATTTCAAGCAATACAATCAATCAAAATATATTTTAAATTATTCATTTTTTTTTTTCGTAAAATAAAGATAGCCTAAAATAGTAACTAACTCCATTACCCTCAAGACGGAAAACAAACCAAATGGTTCAGAGTTATCAAAAGCACACTTCATCTAACATCATTTAAGCTGAGAAAAATGCAGTACGTGAGACGTTTTTCCTTGTTTTCATGATCCCCGTACATTCTCTCGTTCTCCCAATTAAACAATACATCGATTCCTCAACCTCCACGAGAAAAAAAGGTACGAGAATCAACATGTCTTTTACGATATCATCAACATCATCAAACTTAGTTGACGGTCACCTTTCCCACCATACCGGCTCCTTGGTGGGGCGAGCAGTAGAAGCTGTACGTGCCTTTCTCGGTCAAGGTCACGGCGAAGGTCTCGCCGGGGCCGTTCAACAGTTCCTCATCCGGCATCGAGATCTTCGCCGCGTCGACGCCGCTCGGGACCTCGTCCTCGTCGAACACCACGTTGTGCGGGAACCCGGCGTAGTTCTTGAACACGATCTTCTCGCCGGAGCTCACCGTGAAGTTGCTCGGCGCGAACACGAGCTCTCCCCCGTCGGCCCCGAGGAGGACCTCGATCGCCAACGCGTTGCCGGCCAGGACGGCGCTCGCGGCGGTGGCGACGGCGGCTGCGCCGATGGCGTCCTTCAGGGAGGCCCTCACGGCAAGCCTGGGGGCCAGGGGGGCGGGGACCCTTGCGGAGGCAGCGGGCTTGGCAGGAACGGCGGCCTTGAGGCCGGTGAAGGAGGGGATGGCGACGGCGGCGGAGGTGACGGAGGCCATTAGTTCAGTTTGGCGCGATTGAGTTGGTGTGGGTGCTGAGGATGATGAAAGCAAAGGGGAGTGAGGAGGTGAGGAGGGTTATAACGTGATGGGGGAGAGTTCAGAGCGAGAGATTGTGATTGTGTGGTGTGGAGGTGGTGGCCATGAACGTGTGAAGATGATGAAATGGAGATGACTGTTATCCGAGAGAATCTCTCTCATTGGCTGAATTTCGAGATGCCTTCTGACGTGGCATGGGATAGATATGAGGTATGCAAAGGGACAAAAAATTTTGGATGGAGTGAAATAATTATCGTACCAAGTTGATAAATGAAAACCACGCCTATTAAATTAATCTACTCACAGTCGCCCAAAGACTTTTATATTAGCAAAATCTTTATTTATTATTATTTTTTTTTTTGTAGTCGATGTTAATCTCACAGTGAATTAAGGACATTTATATAATCATTTCTCTAACAAATAATTAAAAATTATTGTGAATTCCATTTCTTCACGAATTTGTGGCTCAAAACTTGCCATTACCCCAATAGCCACCTAAAAATTATTATGCTAGCAAAGCTCGTAGGGTCATTAGATGGTTATCGATGCAAGACTCCTTTCCCATGGGACGTCTCAAGATGTGATTTGAGTACCATGGTATACTAATTCGATGATTAGTAGTAGCGCACAATAATGCTTTGGGGCAACCTCATATGTTCTCATAAGATGGATAAAATCGGGTAAGACGCATCACAAATTACACATAAATATCGTAGTAACTTTGCGGTCGTTGTTATGTGGTTCAAATATTGTAATTCTCAATGTTCGTGGTTCCTAACATCACTAGAAGATTAGTGGAAGAAATTAGGCTTCTCTCACGGAAAATGATGGGCTAGGACACAATTATCGCAATTTTCTCTTTTGTTTTCGGTTGGACCTGATAGGCGACCTCGAGAATTAGTATAGCTCGAAGACATCGTGGTCCATTGAAAATTCGCGAACCTAGAAATTCATTTCGGACAATTGAATTAGATATTTTCTACGTAGGAAGTGACGCAGCGCCTCACTAGGAGCACAAATGAATTATGGGTTCGTCTCTTTCTCAAACGTTGGATGGGTACAAAAAAATTGCTAAAGCTTCTCTAGATTTGGACAGACGATTAGAATCCATGAATTAGGAGCATCTCGCGGCTTAGGATTACGTAGGACAGGATGAGCATGAACAACAGGGGAAGTAACGCATGATGAAAATCCTTATGTAAGTCGCTAAGAACCAAATAGTTTTTTCCACTTTACAAGGCAATACCATGCCTGACAAAAATCCCAGACTCTTGCACATTGAGCTCTTACAGCTATGCAAATCGTAGCCGGGCCATAAGAGAGGACGACGATGCATGTCGCGTGCTTTCAAGTTCAAACAAAATCTTCTTCGCATCTGAAGTGATAATTCATCGGCATATCTGCACTCAAAGCATGCAAGCGCATTCACAGTGCGTGCACAAGATGAAGGGGGAAGCCACAGAGACGTGGACAACGGCAACGCACAAGCACATGCCAAAGGCACGCAACTGATGAGGAAACCAAGCACATAAAAAGAACTCAACCAGGCTGCAATGCAAGAACTAGTCATCAGAGATGGCACAACACAAAACCCATATAGAGGATAAGTAGTGTGAAATGATTAACTCCCAGCTCAATTTAACAGGAAATATATGAGTTGTTGACCTTGCCTCGAGCGCAAGAGAATTTTCCAAAGGATGCGTGGGGAATCAGTGCTTGAATACTATGTGCACAAATAGACACAGAATAAACAAGTGAGTGATTGCAAGGGTGAGGAATGGTAATGGTAGACATTTAGAGAAAGGTTCCTGAGAGTTTTAGATTTCTTTTAGTTGATGAAAAACTTGCTCGCAGTCGATCTCATCACAGCTGAGGAACCGCATACCACGACAAGTGAATAAAAGGCAGAGCATCTGTAATGATATTAGTTTGCCAAAATATCAGGTATACTAATAAAAGAGAAACGGGCAGTCGATGTAAAAATGTGAAAAGCCTCTAAGCACCACAAGCATAGGTAATTATCTGGCAAAGGACCAGGAGGTCTGAGCAAGATTTTTACAGTAGTACTAATTTAACCGCAACAAAGAGATGATCCAGCTGAAAAAAAATGGAGGATAAATGATCCAGCAATCAGGAATGCAGGATAAAAAAAAAATCCTCCCACTAGTGAAATTGATCATACCCGCTCCTTCTCAGTCAATAAGCAATGGAAGAACCACAGACGATGCAGAGTCAAGCATCAAGATCTCCATGTGAGCTAATATGCTAACATTCCGTATCCTACTTCCAACTCCCAACTAGTTTTAGGCATCAACCAAGAGATTCAAGTTAATCTCTTGGGGAAGAATTATAGTAGCCAAAGCCTGTTATAACTTCACGTGCAACTGATTTCCACAAAAGAAGGCTGCCTTCTCAAAGTGGAATGATTTCCAACATGAGATGGAAAGACAACTAAAGATCAGCTTCTAGTGTGAGACTGGAGAAAATTTGCTGCTTCTGATTTACTAAAATCAAGAACTTCGCAGCTCGAAACAATGCAAAACATCTGACTTGATGCCTCATCTGAGACCAGTAAAGCTGAAACCAAATTTGCATCCAGCTCACAGGAACTTTTGTTGTATAAGTTCACGTGTACAACAGTACATAATTATGGCTAACCAGCTGAGAATATTGACCGTCTTGCTGGAGACCAAACATTTCTAGCTTACCGACAATTCTGAGGAAAACTTTTAGACAACCGATAGGAAGTGCATTTGTAGTAAAAAGATTAAGCAGTCGCGGAGAGGTGAAAAGGCGTCATTACGTCTTTTTATGTTGTAAATGCATCCACCAATGGAAAAGAGAACAAGATACAAAGATGGACAAAATATCAAACAGAGATGCAATCACAGTAGTCAGTAGTTAGAAGAATTTCAGAGAGAACAAAAAGAGCAGCATCCACAGAGACTTCATTCATGATCAAGAAATACATATGCAGGACTAAACAGTACTTATAAACCACAAAGAAATCTTTGTAAGTCATCTGAATTCATACGTAAAGAATGTTGAGCTATCTCCATTCCAACAATAATGTTGTACTATCCCCACCCTTAAGGACAAGGCAATCTTAATCTAAATATAGTTTTGACCGATAAGAATTCATCGATGATATATAGTGTTATCGTAAATACAAAGAGCCCATCAAAAGTGAAGATGCAAACTATATACACAACAATTCACAAAAGCACAGGGAGAATGTACAATTTGGCATCGCTAATCCCACTAGATTGGAAATACATCATTGCTCTCATCACCATCATCAGTAATATTCAAGTAGTTGAAGCCAATGTCCCACCTGGGTTCCTTGTAGTTAAAGCTTGGGTTCACGTAGCATTTCATCTCATGAAACAGGTTCAGATTGTCCACCAGCTTGTGAAAGATATTGCAACGGCAACACTGCAAAATACATGACAAAGCCCATTTCCTTATTCTAAGCCAAATGATTAATCATACTGAAAAATGAGATATGTGATAAACATAGTAAATTGCCTTTTCTATCATGCAAACTCATCATCATCAACGGAGAAATCAAGTCTTTTTTTCTCTTCAGTATCAGCAAATTACCTGAACAAAGACGGTGCCATCGGTGTAGGCATGCGGATTGATGGCGCGAGTGGTTCGCTGACCGCAGACGTTGCAAGTGAAGGCGACTCGCATCCGCCGGCGAGGTGATTTGGTGAAAAGAGACCACGGGAAGGTCGAGACCCGCTCCGTACCCGATCCTCCCTCAGCACCTGTAGGAGCCACGGGACCTTCCATTCCAGAATCAGTGGTCCAGCCTCTCACAGAAGCCGCACTCAACACCAATCCCATGGCCGCGTCCTAGTTTCGATCACAACCAAAACCGTAAGCTACTCAATCACGCCGATCACTCTGAAATTCAGCTAATATTGAAACTCGCATCGCCGATCAAGCGATCGCCGGCAAATTACCTTGGAGAGAGTGCGATTGCTGAGGACGGGAAGCAGATTCGGCTCGCTGGAGTCCGAACGGAGGCCGGAATCGTTGTCGTTCCCTGTTGAAAACAAACAAGGCCCTCTTCGTTAGACATAGACATCGAGGACGACGAACGAAACGAGGTGGAGATGAGAGCGATGAGTGAAGAGCTTCTACTCTTGGAGGGCGCGAGGAAGCGGACGAATCTGGCGGAAGAGTCGTTTGGTCTGGCCGGAGAGAAGACGGAGAGAGGAGGCGAAGGCGAAGGCGAAGTGGAGAAGATGGTCGCGGAGGAGGAGGAGGCGAGAGCTTCCATGGCGATGGCTTGTCGCAGAGAGAGCAGAGCAGCTGAGCTTTGCTTTGATTCGAAACTGAATTTGCAGAAGCAGAGGAGGTCAAAGGGAGAGGAGAGCCACTAATTAAAAGGGAAAATTAACAAAAAGGGTCCGAAGTCTTGTCAGTTTTTCAAACAAGGGCTTAAGTAAATCTTATTTCAAATAAAGGTTTGAAGTGCCCTTATTTTCTCAAATAAAAATCTGAAGTAAACGTTGTTTCAAATAAGAGCCTGAAGTAACCATAAAATTTCAAAAAAGAGCCTGATTTCAAGGACATTTTCGTCTTTTTCCTCATTTTATTATTTTTTTCTTTTTTATTAGACTTTTTTTTTGTGTTTTATTAAAAAAAAGAAAAAAAAAGCCACACACAGGAGGGGGGTCGGCGAGGGCGGCCTAAGGCCGGCGGGGTTGTTGGCGCCTCGGCGAGGATTGGCAACCCCGTCGACCAGAGGCGAGGGCCAGCAAGCCCTCCCCAAAAACAGGAGAGGGTCGGGCCCTCTCCCGGATCTGGGTGGGGGTCGCCGGCCCTCGCCGAGGTGCCGGTGGCCACAGGCGAGAGGGGCAGCCCTCTCGCCTGGGTGAGGCTTTTTATTATTATTATTATTATTATTATTATTTTAAATTTTTAAAACACAAAAAAAAAATCAAAATGGGAAATGGGAAATGGCAAAAATGCCCTTTAGGCCAAGCCCTTTTTTGAAACTCTATGGCCACTTCAGGCCCTTATTTGAAACATACTATGCCACTTCAGGCCCTTATTTGAAACAAGGTTCACTTGGAGCCCTTATTTAAGAAAATGAGAGGAGTTCGGGCCCTTATTTGGAATTTTCCCTAATTAAAATGCTAAGACTTATGGAAAAGAGAAGGAAATTAAAATTAGCTAAAATGGGGCGGCTGGCTCCTACTAACCTTCGATTTATTAATTACATATAACACCGTAAAATTAAATTATTGAAAACTGTTTTTTGTCGCTCAATTGTTTAACATATATTACAAAAGTACTCTTAAAGAAAATCCATTTTTGACAAATCATTTTGAGTTTCAATATAAAGTACGAGATATACCGAATCAATTCATGCGGTGCCCACGTAAGAATAAGAATCCCTATTTTTTCTGATCACAGTTCCTGGGCCACCGCATGTACAAATACATTATCATTAATAGATAAGCTTCCTACACTGGAATATGTTGGGTATACAGATAGATTTTTTTTGTACTAAATTAACAAATGGTATGAAAATCTTATTCTTTCTTTAAATTGCGTATCATTTAAATATTGAAATTTTTGCCTTAATCTGACGACCTAAACTTTTGAAACAGCTAGTAGTGCTCCCAACAAATTTTACATAGTATCGGAGCTGAGTTCTACCCTAACTTATTTCGCATGTGGCGGCCACCTATTTGTGAGATTCTACGTGTTGTGTTGTATCGTGCATGATCCGGCTTGTACAAGAGAGGGTTTTCACCTGTCCATGCGGATTATATGCATTTTAATGCACTCCATGCGGACAAAATTTCAAATTTATCAGTTACTCCGATATTCTGTATTTTTCATTTCGATCTCGGGTATCAACCAGCTAACTCTGGTTAATTACGGCAGTGGAGAATGAAACATATTTGGTTTTTTGTTATGGTGGGTGACTCATAAAAGTCGACTTGTCGGCCACGTAACACCATTCGACCCTTTTTCGCGACTCGGATTCTTCATCGGATCGGATCGTGGTCGTCCCAAATTCCAAGGTCGGGTCTCTCTGTATGAGTCTACCAGTAGAGCCGCGAGCTGTCGAGCAAAGGAGCACGTGTGCGTTTCTCCTGCTTTCGCAGAAACAGAAGAAGTCTCTTGAAGAAGCGCCACCCTTCTCTTCTCTGTCTCTCCCAATGCATGCCTTTTCGTCTCCCATGCACTCTCTCTCTCTCTCTCTCCAGAAGCCACTCATAAACCTCCGCGTGCTCTCTCGCACTGCATTCACCGACTCCTTCAACCCTCGAGCTGCTTCCGTCGAGCATGGCTAGGCCCGTCGACGCCCATCGGGTTCTCCGGGAGATCGAAGTCGTGGTGGTCAATGTTGAAAACGTCGCCTCCCCCGCAATGCAGAGCGCGAACCGATTGGCTCCGGCGTCTGGCTGGAAACCCCGGGGAGCGGGTCGCCGGAGGAACCCGCGGCCTCATTCCGGGAGAGCTCGGGTGCAGCCGTCCGAGAGCAGTGCGAAGAGTTGCCCATCCACGAGAACCCGAGGATGTCGTCGAGTTCGGGCGCGGAGGAGGCGTTGCCGCCCGGCTCAAACGCTTCGTCTTGGCGGCACTCGCGGCTGCTCGTGAACAGACCGAAATCGTGGCTTCTGGATCCTCCCGAGGACCAATGGCAGCCGCAGTCGAGGATCGCGGCGGATTCCGGACCGTTCTCGGCAAAAGGCGGAGATGACCGCGAAGAAGAGGAGGACGATCTCGAGGACATCCCGGAGGAGTACAAGGAGACGAAGCTCAGCGTGTGGACGGTGCTTCAATTCGTGAGTCTCGTTTTGATTATCGCAGCTGTAGTTTGTAGTCTTGGATAAATGCGCTGAAGAGGCAAAAACTGTGGGATCTTCCTCTGTGGAGGTGGGAGGTCATGGTTTTCGCGCTTATTTGCGGAAATTTAGTGTCTGGTTGGTTGATCAGATTGGCGGTGTTCTTGATTGAGCGGAATTTCTTACTGAGGAAGAGAGTTTTGTACTTCGTTTACAGATTGAAGAAAGCTGTCCGAAATTGTATCTGGTTTGGACTCGTCCTGCTTGTGTGGAATTGTGTGTTCAATGATAAGGTTGAGAAGGAGACTAAGAGCAGGATATTGCCTAGAGTAACAAAGATACTCGTGTGCGTTTCTATAGGCGCTGTGATCTGGCTCCTGAAGACTCTGCTCATTAAGGTCCTTGCCTCGTCGTTTCACGTGAACACCTTCTTTGAGAGGATTCGGGAGTCCCTCTTCAATCAGTACTTGATAGAGACGCTCTCGGGCCCGCCGCTGTTCAAGAAGTTCTACAGTGAAGAGGAGGAGAGGGCAATTGCTGAGTTCCGAGAGCTTCAGGATGCAGGGGCCAACATTCCTAGCAATCTCAGGGAAACTCTTCTCCCGAGGAGCGACAAATTCGCGGGGAACGGAAGGAGCCCCATCATGGGGAAGAGCCCTCGACTTTCAAGGGAGGCTTCACTCGGGCAGGACGTGAAGATCCCGATCGAGCAACTGCACAGGCTGAATCAAAAGAATGTATCGGCTTGGATGATGAAGAGGTTGATGAATATCATAAGGAACGGCAACTTATCTACTTTGGATGAGCACATTCATTGTTCTGATATGAAGGATAAGGCTGCATTGGAGATAAGAAGTGAACACAAGGCAGAGAAAGCAGCCAAAAGGATATTCCGGAACGTTGTTAAGCGGGGTTCGAAGTAAGTTGCTTCTTTCATATATCAAAAGCTCAACATCGCAGCATTATAAGGAAATATTTCAGAAGTATTGCACTGGCTAGTTACTAGGATTTTCCGATGTAAAATGTCATGGCTGATCCAAAATTTCCATTAACTTGGGTGACCTGTGCAGATGAGGGCACGGGAGAGAATGAACTGACTTTGCTCCTTATCGATTCTAATAGACAAAGTCAATGCATCAGCTGATGCTTAGTCAATTAATTGAGGACGTTTAAGAAATGGTCCAGGTCATGGTAAGAGAAGGCTATCTTGTTGGTGCTTCAGAGAAATAGCGGTTAAACAATTATGTCATGGGTTAAATTTCCTTGCTCCGATATTAGGTATGCTTTAGTTGCTGATTATCAAATTGTAGGTGTGAATAATTCTCATTCATTTTTCAATAGGTGCATTTATTTGGATGATGTGATGCGCTTCATGAGTAAATATGAAGCTTACAAGGCAATGCATCTCTTCGGAGCAATCTCTGAACGCGAGGGAATCAGCTGGCAGTCTCTTAAAAATTGGGTGGTAAGAGCTTCTTTTCTCCACTTAAATATTTTGACCAGCTCTAGTTATATAAGGTTGTTGTTTCCCTTCTTTCTGGTCAATAACAAATATATGGTTTCTTCTTCTGACCATGAGAATGACTTAAGACCTAGTCAGTGAAAGAATAATCCAGCCAAAAAAACTATAGTAGTTCCAGGTGTACATGTGTTTTTTTGTCCTTTCACTAGGTCGAATGTTGTATATGCAAAATTGATGGAAGCAATTGTCGGTTGGTGTAGTATATGTCATGGGTCTTTTTGTCATTTGAAACTTGTTTAATGCCTCTTGCAGGTGAATGCATTTAGAGAGAGGAGGGCACTTGCTTTGTCTCTAAACGACACTAAAACTGCCGTGGACAAACTTCATAATATGTTGAATGTCATCATAGCTTTCATCATCATGATAATTGGCCTCACTATACTGCAAGTTGACGTCACCCACTTCCTTATTGTCATAAGCTCGCAGCTTCTTGTCATGGCATTCATCTTTGGGAATACCTGCAAGACCATTTTCGAAGCTATCATCTATCTCTTCGTAATACATCCATTTGATGTGGGTGATCGCTGCGAGGTGAACGGAGTACAGGTAGAAGACCCTTTTCTGTGTACACTCTCTCTTGAGCCTCTCTTTCCATCCTAGGGCTACCTCAATCTCTTTATTTTGCTGACAGACGGTGGTGGAAGAGATAAATATACTGACTACAATCTTCCTGAGGTATGACAACCAAAAAATTGTATACCCAAACAGTGTCTTAGCTACCAAGCCCATAAGCAATTACTTCAGGAGCCCAGACATGGGTGATGGAGTCGATTTCTCTATCCATATCTCGACTCCGACCGAGAAAGTCGCTATCATGAAGGAACGAATTGTCAGGTAGGGAGGAGACATATCCTTTTGTTTCTAGGTTCATCTCTTCCAAATGTTAAATTTTATGTTGGTTGATTACTGAGGACAAAATGCCTTAGATGGATGGTGATCATGATTGCCTCTGTAGATATATGGTCTAGTCCAAATGATTTGCTGTCCTCGTTGTTGCAGCTATATTGAGAGCAGGAGTGATCACTGGCATCAGGCGCCAATGGCGGTGACAAGGGAGATTGAAGACTTGAACAGAGTGCTGATGTCAGTTTGGCTCACACACCGAACGAATCATCAGGACATGGGCGAAAAAATTGTCAGGAGAGCTCTTTTGGTTGAAGAGATGATCTAAATCTTCAAAGAGCTCGACATTGAGTACCGGTTGCGGCCTCTTGATGTGAACATCCAAAGCTTACCCGAGCCAAATTCAACCAGGCTTCCTTCAAATTGGACAGCGGCCGGTAGCTGATCATACTGCAGTATGGACAAGCACCAGCTAATACTCCCACAAAGTCCCAGACTCAAGGATGTCATATCCGATAGTGACAGAACAGTGTTTTAACCGTGACACCTACGTGCAAAAGGCATTTGTATAATTCAGCTATGAATGTAGCATCTCCAGGAAACGATAAACGCCGAACTAATAAAAGATTACCTGGATAATCTTTTGCTTAGACTTGGTAGTGTCATTTGACTCCGGTCTTCTTTACTCTGATTCTTTGCTTCCTATTTCATCGTCTGTGGCCTTGAGCGGATGAAGTACCAGAAACGTGGAAAGTAATGTTCTGGTTAGCGAAGATTAAAGGGGACAACTTTCTTCTGGTGTTTGATTAATGTGCAATAGTTAATGCAGAGCTAGATGCTTGTTAGCTTCTTGTCCGATTCCTCCTTTAGTGCCGCCCTAGGCTCTTCTTGCACGTTGGTGGACCCAACTGAACCCCCCTCATCAAGTACAGGATAAAGTGGGCGAGACAAGTCCATTTTGTGTGGCCGGAAATTGAACAGGGAAACAACAACTGAACGAACAATCTCCCTCTCTCACACACCCACAAAAATGGCTGCCCCGGTGAAGGTGTACGGACCGCCGTTGTCGACCGCAGTTTCGAGGGTGCTTGCTTGTCTGCTCGAGAAAGATGTGGAGTTTCAGCTCGTCCCTGTTAACATGGCCAAAGGGGAGCACAAGAAACCTGACTTTCTCAAGATGCAGGTTGTCTCTTACCCTGAGTCTCTCTGTGTTCAATCAATTTGGTTCTTTAATTTTTTCCAGGATTTCTTTTTAACATCCCCTTTTGTATACTATGAACAGCCCTTTGGCCAAGTCCCTGCATTCCAAGATGAGAGCATCACCATTTTCGGTACAAACAGCCACATCCTCATTTGTTGTATCTCCTCATCCAGTTCTCACGTCATATGATTGGCACTGCTAATTTGTTGATTGATCTAAGCCAAATTACAGCAGTGACTCAGTACTTTTTCTTGTTAAGAGTGTGAGAATACAATTATCTGTACCGCAATTTGATACCTAAATGTCCTTTAATCAGGATTTTCCATGATTGTCATCACAACTGCCTCTGTTGCATCTGTTCGCTTGTTTGAATGGTATTACTAGGCGCTAAGTTTGTACGACAGCTACTTAATTCCGCGGCGTCATTTCGATGGCTTGCTTGATTCGATCAATTCGCTTGCAGAGTCCAGAGCGATCTGTCGCTACATCTGCGAGAAGCACGCGGACAAGGGCAACAAGAGCTTGTACAGCACGAATCCGCTGGTCAAGGCCTCCATAGAGCAATGGCTAGAGGCCGAGGGCCAGAGCTACAACCCTCCATCCTCGACTCTGGTTTTTCAGCTCGCATTCGCGCCCCGGATGAATATAAAGCAAGACGAAGCACAGATCAAACTGAATGACCAGAAGCTCTCGAAGGTGCTTGACATTTACGACCAGAGACTGGAGAGCAGCAGGTTCCTGGCGGGCGACGAGTTCACTCTGGCCGATCTGTCGCACTTGCCAAACACGCACTACTTGGTGAGCGTGGGGAATCGGGGAGAGGCCTTCAGCTCGAGGAAGAATGTGGACCGGTGGTGGAACGAGATCTCGAGCCGAGACTCGTGGAAGAAAGTTGTGGAGATGCAGAAGAGCAAGTGAGATTCTGGGTTTGGTTGGCTCTATGCAAAACGGGATTTTGCGATTGAATTCGAGTGCTTGCTTCAGGAGTTTTTTTTGTGTGTCTTTCGATCGTACTGTTTCTGCAATATGAGATTTCTTCATGTTTCATATGGGATCAATGTTCATTTCCATTTGATGAATGAGAATTTGCATGTTCTTCATTAGTAGTTGATGTGCATCTGCTATACCAGAATACAACCTGGCTGAACATAGCATTAACAACAGACTTTGTGCAGTGGAAAAGAAGAGGATCTCATTCACTACAATACATCTGAAGCTTCAATGCAAGTAAAAATTATATTTAGATTTCGCTCTCCTGATATTTTGATTGCTTCCTTTTCCTTCCCTAGAATCTGGCTTGTAATTTTGAGTATTCTTCAGGTAATAAAAGTGTTGACAAGATCTTGTAGGCCAAGGGAAGTGAGATTCCAGATTTGATTTAGATAACTAGAAAATAATTACTTGCAAATCTTCTAATCTCAATGTGGTTGATTTTCCTTTACCCAGTCTAAAGAGCTGGGTACGTCGAATCATTGATACCGCGTGTTACTTAGGTTCCGTTTGTTTCGCGAAAAATAAACTATTTAGAAGACTTTTCCTTAAAAACGATCGATTGTATCGCTTAAAAAAAAAGAATGAACAAAATCATTTCATCATTTTATCAAATAGTAAAAATATTTTCAATTTGACTAATTATTTCAGGCGATATAAGCGATCATTATAGAAAATATTTTTCAAATTGTTCATTTTCCGTGAGACAAACGGAACCTTAGAATAAAGTGCATACTTAATGAAAATTAACAAAAATATGATCATTTTTAATTAGTTAATACCATCACCTTATGACATATTTATATTAAATTTATTTTCATCTACAAGAAATTTAGTACCTGTGATTCAAATCGAACCTCCGTTAGCATTTATTCAATATTCATTTAAAGTACATAAGTGTTAACATATGAGAATTTTCTACGTCGATTTATCATTCTCTGCGTCATATTATATTACAATCATTTATCACGTGTGTTGACACATGGGTATTTTAATGGAATATTGGACAAAATGCTAATAGAGAATAGATGCAAAAATTAGTTTTGAATTGATGTATCGTCAATGTCAATTTGAGATATTGTAATGTGATTTTCATCAATTCCAATTTGAGATATTTAATTCCGACCAAAAAAATAATTGAGATATCAAAGAATAGTCCGCTGCGCTCGCGCTCTCTCTTTCCTGAGAAAGTGAAAATCCTCAAAATCCAAATCGCCCAGAATCACCCAAAGAATTAGCAGCTCTGGAGGTCGGTCACAGCGAGTTTTGCTAGTGGCAAAGGTTGTCGATGGAGTGTAGCAGCTCCAAGGGAGACGAGGGATTAGGGGACTACAATAGCAGCAACATCAAGAGGGCGAGATTGCACTCCACCTTCTCTGCTCTTCTGCAAGACCCCTTACTCGCTGACGTCCCCAAGACCCCCACTTTATCCGACGTTGACACCCTCATCAGCCTTGAATTGGGCAGTGCCATGCGAGTCTCCGTCCTCAAATTAGACGGCACCAGCTTCGGTATTGTGATCTTCCTCTGTTTCCCGTGTTTATGTTATCTTTGCGTGTTATCGAACACCTGGAGTGCATGTCCGGTGCTTAGCTTTTTTCCCTTTGCGTTGGTCGGTGAACTGTAGATGTTGCGGTTATGAATTCCGCCACGGTGAAGGAATTGAAGCAGGCCGTGAAGAGAAAAGTGAGCGATTCGGAGCAATCCCAGATGGGTCATCGTCAAATTTCGTGGTGAGTTAATCGTTTACTGGAAACTCGTCCGGGTGGATTGTGTATTGGCAAGTGCGGAATCTGCTTTTGAGCTGAGAGTTAAGTGGTGGTTGAATTAGCGGCCATTCCAATTCCTCATGAATGGTGATGCCCGGAGAAGATGAAAGTGACACAAGTTCTTCCCCTTTCTGTTGATCTGCAAAAATGTAGTAACTTGAATAATACTACAATACCATCAATGTCGAGGTTCAATTTTTAGAACTAATTGTCCCTAGATAATGTAATATGTGACAAATTTTTCCCGCTTTTGTTCGACCTCGATGACTTTTTGAACTGCTTCTGAAATGTAAACTCAAATGGTTGCTGTGCTTGACAGAATAATTTTATCGGATTTTCAGGAAGCATGTGTGGGCGAACTTTTGCCTATCATACAATAATCAGAAACTGCTTGATGATGATTCCAAGCTTCAGGATTTTGGCATCCGAAACAATTCTCAGGTTCTGATACCGTCTCATTCTCTACCAAGTTTTGTCGGTAGGCTTATGTAATGGTCTAGTGCTTGTGTTTTTTTTTTTTTTTTGAGTTGCGTCTAATGAGTGGTGAGCGGTGAATTACGGATGATAGCTTTGGTTGTCTTGATCTGTATCTGATTTAGGAACATTTCATGTGCTGATCAGTGGCTTTAAGTGAAATGCCTTAAAGTTTAAGCTGCAAATTTGTACTAGAGATTTAAATGCTTACTATATAATAGGGTCCATCTATCCCGGAGCATCATGCTCCGAGACTTGAGTGTTAAGCCACTCCCTTTGGAAACGTGATAAAGGTGATCACATTGTGAATAGGAGTGATGTCTGGAAAATCCAAATGCTTTTGACTTTAGCACGCTTCACATTGATGTACCAATAACATGAACATACTTATCACACTCGGCATTGGAATGCCAACTGGGGCACGGTATCCTCAGGGCCCACATAACTTCTGCGTATAAATTGGTTGTGGCAGATTGTCGATACACTTACATTTGACACAAAAAAGATGAGGATATTTTTCGGGGGTCCATGCAGTGAATGTGTTGCCTGCAATAGCATTCACATGTCTATATCCTGTATGTGGCGGTGGAGATCTAAGCTTGACATACGTGTATGCAGGTGCATTTTATCCCCTACGTCATGGCAAAGAACGCTGGAAGACATTCTAAGAGAAAGAAGCACCGGTTCTTCCATGGCCTGAGCAAGCGTGCTTAAGACGACCCATGCAATTGTTTTATCCGGTGCTGCTGTATCATCAGAGACCACATCCTCTGTATACCTACTATTTCTCTGATAGTCCTCATATTTTCCTTGCAACTACATTTTTTCTTTCTTGTTCAGTTATGCTTCTTCAGTCCTCAAGCTAGGAGCTTTGCGTTCGCCAGCAATTCTGAAACTATTCATCTAAAATAGAATGCTCACTGTATATAATTTTTGCCTGAATGAATAGCTTTCAAGTTGTCTCAGTTTCATGAGCCAACTCTCAATTTTTCAGGAGTATCTCAGTTTCATCTTCGTTACTTTATCCAATACTACTATCAATATCTGCATCTAACGTGCAAATTTGGGCTCGGAGGAAAAAATTCTTGCCAAAAATAAGTGCGGTTTGGCAAAGAGAGCAATTGAGTATGAATGATAATGTAAAAAACATAGTCATTGGACATAATAAATGTCTGTTTCGCTGAAGCTAAAAACACAATGAGTATTGACACCGCACTGTACAAACAATACCTTTCCATCTCTACTTATCGTATTCAATGAGCCAAAATTCCTAAAGTTCGTCGATGCAGCCAATAAACTGCTCGACAAGATTTGGTCTTCAGTTGTGCAGCCCATGTATTTTAGATGGTATGTATTGCCTTGACAAATAGGAAAGCGAATGCACTGAGAAGGCTTCAATCTCAAATTTCACTCCTCTGTGCAGCATCAGCTCTAGCTCGAACCTTCCTTAGGCAATGGGCACCACTAGTTTAGTAATGGCAACTATCTTTCTTAATCCAAAATAAAAATTCTACCTCCAATCCGGCGCTTCGCGCGGTAGGTAGCATCTAAGTAGTATTGCCTTGGTCTTTCTTTTATCTGGCAAGTGTGGAGGAGCATAAGCAATTATTCTCTGGCAAGCATAAGGTCTAGTTGAAAAGTATGATGTACTGGGACAGTAGCGTCAAATGGGAAACCCTTACCTTCTGCTGTCAAAGGAAGGAGACACTCCGGTGGCAGACTGTACTTCTCGAAATCTGAAGGAAAAGCTCCTAGCCAGCTCATTTCAGGATTGCGCATAAATTTTGCATCATAGGCCATTTGCTTGCACAAGGAAATGAGGGAAAAAGGAAAGTAAGTTGCTCATAGGATACTTTCTGCAATTTAACTGATTATTCACAAGGTGCAAGTAATTGATGATGGAATAAACCGACTCAATAAATGATATCAGAGATTCAAAAGTTGAAATTTTCGAACCATAGAACCAAATCGGTAAGTGGATAGAATGTCGAAGCCGTACGGATCACAATCTACCAGACAATAGGCAGGCAGATGCAATGTCTCAATGAGAAGCCTCAAGAACCTGAAAGGGAAATGATGCATGTGGCCCGGGATAAAACCAGGGTCAGGCAACAGATCGATGATGCAAAACATTGCTCCCAGGTAACTGAGTACAAGTATCTTTACCTTCTGGTGGGAATATCTGGGTAACCTCTTCCCTGTTGAAACAGGATATTGGAAGATAATCAGGGAAGAAAAAGTAGAAGGTAGACTTAAATTAGTTAGTTTGCAAAAGATGTCTATCCACTAACAGTAATAACAATGCAACGGTTTGCCCTGCAGAACTGGTCATTTGCTAGTCGCTGGAACACTGCATGTCGAACATTCAACTGTTAATACCTGGTGAGTAAGAAATATTAACTAATAAATTTTTGAAGCTCACTGACCCGATTCCTTCTCCACAACTAGAATGTACTCAGCAACACTCAAAATATCTGTGAGAAAGAACAATGGAGAATCTAACCTATCTCCGCATAAACAAGGTGAAATGTTGCAGTATTTATGAGACATTGAGCCATATCATGAAATTAAGATTTTGAAAGCAGGGTGAGGACAGAATGACCGATCAGTAATCACTTTCTTTCGGTAACATATTTGTAATCAGTTATATACCTTCAACTTCTTCAACATGCACCGGAACAGGTTGGGCCTGCCACAAAATGAGAAGCCAATGCTAGGATATATAACTTTTCCTTTATTTGTAACATGGTTAATTAAATGATTATGCACCTGAAAACGTAGAGTCTTCAACTCACCGAATTAAGGTTGTTCATGCAATCAAACTTCGCCCCAGCTTCGGTGAATCTTAACCAGCCCATCACCAACCTGAGAAAAAGTGGAATAATCCAAAACTTTGATCAGAAATGTTGAACCAACTCAAATGCCCCTTAAGCAGTGAGGTTACTAAAAGCCTAGCTCATAGCTGTAAGAAATCTTGTGAGGTATCAATAGACATTGAAAACTACTTTTAGACAGCTTGGTGGTAGTAAAGATAACATCAATGGAAAGTTAGAATCTGATAGTGGGATAGGATTTGCAACATTCAACAACATTTCATGGGCACAATCGGACGGATGAAACAATAGATAAGAGTGAACTATTTTGACATGCTTTAAATTAGTCTCCAAAAGTAAAGTGAAAATTATGCATGCTTCTCTACTCATCTCCCAAGAAGTCCCAGGAAAGTTAACATACCCTTTTCCTACAGAAACCTGCCAAAAGAAGACAACAAGAAGTTAATATGACGTTAATGTAATTATGAGGTCGGTAATATAAAAGCAGTACGTTAACCATGAAATGAATCCTGGCTTCACTTCAACCTACTTTCCAAGCGCAAAAAATAAAAACTCCGCTACATTTAAATTAAGAAACTGAAAACGTCTGAACCAACTGAGAGATGCAATTGTAAACTACTACTGCAGATTCAAACTTCATCTGAATAGCAGAAATCCTGTGCAAACTGAGAAAAAAAATTCCAAGAAAAGAGACTACTAGCAA
This sequence comes from Lenwebbia sp. NSW1173648, assembly GCA_029784005.1. Taxonomy (NCBI): domain Eukaryota; kingdom Viridiplantae; phylum Streptophyta; class Magnoliopsida; order Myrtales; family Myrtaceae; genus Lenwebbia; species Lenwebbia sp. NSW1173648. The sequence goes on along the minus strand of JARCGZ010000009.1, from coordinate 20,935,473 downwards.
CTTGTGGGAATTATGCAAAGATACCATTTGCCACCATAGACCAACCGAAAAGTAAACAACTCGACAAAATTTCGCTCCTAATTGTGGAAAAAGAAGCCAATATCCGTAGCAGGATTCTTGAGGAGGGCCTTTTTCTTTATTTGCCTTTAGAAAGAAGCTCCTTCTTTCTTTTTTTTTCAAAATTTGAATGGTCTCCAGAGAAGTGGTCATAATCAACTGCTCCACCAAAAAATTGACCAGTGCTAATGTTCATCATGCTGTCTTCTTTCCACATTACTTCCCCATCAAGAACCAAAAAGAAAAAATCTGAAAAATGTTTACCACATTTAAGTTGTGGCGACTGCAGCCGAGAAGGATACACAGGTCGTTTATCGCCCGGTCTACAACTGACTGATCTGGATTACAATATAAAGGAAATTACTGCAAGATTTAGAGCACATTACAAGAGAGAAGTGAATTATTACAGAAATCATCAGTTATAAAACTGGTAAATAGTAGATTCATGGGTCATCTAATGCCAGTTAGACTGGTGTTCATCTTTTCCTTTATTTGAATGATCATAGAAGACTGATGTCGATACTCTTCTTTTTTCTCTATTCTTCTTTTTTTGCTTTACAAGTCCGATGTCGAAGCTAGAAACATCACGTAATGCATATGCCTTCTGAATAAAGCATGAATGATGACAGCTTATTTTTCATGTAGAGTAAAATTTGAAGATGCATGGGCACAATAAGCTGTGATCTCATTGCATCAATTGAAGTAGAGCGTCCACATAAAATTTCATCAAGTAATTAGATATATGAAAAGTGATATATAATCTGATTTCACCTCTGAATACAGAAGGATGCATGTAATATATATCTCTCTTTGATCCGTGTCTGTTTTCTTGCAGAAGTTGCTGAACGATCAGCAGCACTCTCAGCAAGACATCTGAAAGTGCCAATGGGTAAACACAAAGTTGGGGATTATATATTTTATACCAATGTTCCAGTATCCAATGTCTGTAGACTAATAATTGTCATGTAGATGACCACGCACCGAGCCTATGCACGTGTGATTCCCTAAGCAAAGTCACGACTTCCTTTCCCTTTGGAAAATCAGGCTTGCAACTACTGCACGCAGCAACATCAAACAAGAATAAGATCTTTCAGGCATAATGCTTTAGCAAAGGCTGAAAGATCCGAGGATCAGTACGCATGTAATCCCTTTTTCCCCTAACGTTTTGGACATAATGTGATCTTGAGCCAATTGGTCCTATTCCCCTCCACAACTTACCAAGTCTTGAAATTTCCAAGTTTTTCAACTGCTACCTAGAAAGATCAGCAAAATGAGCGAGTGCGAGAACTTTATGTTTCTACTCAGCACTATGAACTGCACCATTTACTGCAAGCTATAATTAAATCGCAGTGATTCAAACAGCGCGTTGTCTCAGATTCCGAAGTTAACGATCAACAACAGAATCACTCTTCAAGTACAACAAACGATTCGTTCGAACCAAATGAAGAACTTTCCACTAGAGAAATTTACAAAAAGAAAAAAAAAGGAATTAGATATCTTCAGATGTGAGCTAACCAGCTTCCGTTGGCGTTCCTGCAGTAATTCCGGAATGTATCAATCGCGATCGATGGAGATCGGCCATTGCTGAGATCATTGAGTATTGATTTCGTAACTTCTACAGATGAAGCAAATGTGATCATCCGAAAATCAAACAGAAGAGACGAAGAAACTCGAGCTAAATTAGTCATGCGCAATCAACATTGAACCTCTGATTTTGCTTAGCAGGTGAGCGGTTCGTGAGCTCGAGAGGTTTCTGTTTCCCTCCATTTTTTGTAAAATGAACAGCTTCAACGAGAGACTGGGCATTTTATAGTAGGATCCGACTCGTGTTGACCCAATAAACTATGGGAGTCGGGTCGTGCAATCAAACCATTGCAGCAAAAACTTCTAAATTGATTTGATACAAAAATTCAGAAAAAAAAAAAAAGACTTATTTTGGGAACTATCCAAAAAAAATCATTGAAAAGAGTTTTGGGCCGCGCTTTTTTCACTCCCCCTATGGTTTAGACACTCCCATTTTTTATATTTTGACCATTCTATCCCTTACATGGCCCATACTTCTAGTACATTTTTATATGGTCACTTTTTTTGTTATTTGGTTAAATCATTTTATTTTGTTTCTTCTTTTTTTCCTTACGAGTCCACTTTTCTTCTTCTTTTCCACGCCTCCCACTCGCCTCTATGTTTTCTTCTACAAGCACGCCATGCCATTCTCTTCTTTCTACGCGTCCTGCTCCTTCCACAAACGCTGTCGTCCTCAATTTATTAGTGGAGGCTTCTAGCGGCAACATACATGTTGAAAAGCTCCCAACAAAGCCGATGAGGATGACTGACCTACAAGAATTTAATTATTTTAAGAAAGTCACACAGCCGGATTCATGGATAGTGCGTAAGAAGACGATTCCAATAATTTTATCAAACATGGAATACAAAAAGATATCAAGCGGAACAATCATCAATGTACCTTTTTCCTTTGCATACGGCACCTTGATTTTGTTTTCCTCAAGCCTTCTGGAGACCTCTTTCCCAGACTCAGAAGCCCTGAAGAAATTGTGCTCGTTGTCCCTTATGCTTTAAAGGAAATCTTTTGAACTGTTGATAATATACTTGGAATGCCCTCTCTTTAACACCTAAATCTTTGTTTCTTGCGGTCATTTCTTCCTTAGAACTCGAATGTCCAATACCACCCTTGTCCTGTGAACTTTGGTCCGGATCACTGGCACTATATTTTGTTCGCATATATCTCGCCTCATTAGCTATTTCTTGCTTCGAACCACCTTGCGAACCTCATAGAATGATCAATTTACAAGTGTTCTCCACCGCTGAACAAAGGCTGTTACTTGTAGTGGACATATCACCTAATTTCACACAATCTTTCATTTTTTATTTGAGGACTGGTTTTGCATCATGAAATACAGCAGCTTCACTTGAATTTACCTTTAAACAGTCAAGCTTTTCACCCTTAAACTACGACCAGTCTCTGAAACTCTCGAAATATATCAACTCCACATTGGCTATCAAAACTTAAGCTCTCATTCTCATCAACATGATTGAAGAAGACCCAAGAGCCACTAGATTAGGGTGGCGGAGGGGGATTTGGCGGCGGGATCCCAACTGCCATCGTATCGTCATCCAAAAATCTCGTAGTAGCAAGAGGATTCAAATAGATGGTCATAGAAGTTTAGCCCCTCTATTTCATCAAACTCGTTCTAGTCGTCGGTGGTGAAAGTGGGCTTCCATTGTTTATTGGGGAATCCGATACATCCGAGATGTGTGAAGGAGATGGGGACGGGTATGGGGAACGCGAAGGAGTTTTCTCGATCTCGGTGGAGGAAAATGGAGAAGACGAGTGGGAGGTGTGGAAAGAAAGAAGAAGAAGAAAAGTGGTCCCACAAGAGAAAAAAAAAAAAGAGTTGACCAAATCATAAAAAAGGAGCCATATAAAGTTGTAAAGTGATGGGCCCTATAAGGGATAAGATTGTCAAAACATAAAAAAAGAAAGTGTTTAAGCCATAAGGAAAGTAGAAAAAGCAACGCCCGTAATAAAATACACTATTTTTAGGAAAACAATTTTCGAAACGGGCCGAAACCTAAGATTGTTATTAAATTATCATAGGTTGACATGATAGGTCGGCATATCACGGCACATATACGAAAATTTTGCTTTTCACCGCTCTCTTTTAGAATGCTATCTAATAAATTGTAGTTGCTCAAGTCTTTTAAGTTGGCTATTTCACTTGGAACTTAAATATTATATTGCCTTGTTCAATGCATTCATGCAAGACACAATATCTACTTAAATATTAGCCATCATAAAACTTGTCATAAAAGTACAATTGAATCCTAAAATTTTCAAAACGTATAATCGAATCCTAAAATTTGTTAAATTGGTACAATCAAGTCCTTCCGTTTATTCCCTCCAACTTGACTAACGAAAATGTTGACGTGGCTTTTTTCTTATTTTTTCTCTTCTAGGAGATGCTGACTTGCCTAAAACATGAAGGAAAAGACCAAAACGTCGTTTTGATCCAAATCTGAATTTAATGTAAATATTATTTATATTAAATTAAACTATAAAAGGAAGGCAAAAGAGGAGCCCCGGCTACTGCTGCCCAACCATCATCGAAAAAGGCCGTCGATGGTGGGGCAAGGGTTGGCCAGGTCTCGGCCAATGACTAGTGACCCTAGCCGACTGTAGGCGAGGGCGTGGCACAAGGGAGGGGCGTTAGCCCTCGCCAAAGATTCATCCAAGGGCCGGTAGGCCCTGCTCATGGCCAGCCACTAGGCGAGGCCCGACGACCCTTGGCTGGGCGATGGTGGGGCAAGGGTGTGCGGCAGCGACAAGCTCTCACCGGTTTTGTGCTCCTTGCTTTTTTTTTTTTAATCTTATTTAAATAAAATTTTGATTAAGAAATCATATTTGGACCAAAACGACACTATATAAGAGGGAGAGAAAAAACCGTGTCATCGTTTTCCCTTAACCAAGTTAGAACGAAATTAATGGAATGATTTGATTTCACCAATTTCACAAAATTTAGGACTTAATCGCACTTTATGAAAATTTTAATACTCAATTGCACTTTCGTGACAAATTTTAGGTCTGGACTAAACTACTAGGTATAGAGGATGTTGAATGCTGCAACACTATTTTAGCAAAATCAATCTAAAATACATTTGGAGCCTGTGTATCTATATACCAACGCAACAGAAAATTCAGACATTGATACTCTTCCTTATTTGTGAAAAAGAACTTTACAAATAACAATCGATCGTACATTCACTTCTCCTGGTCCATTCTTCTCTGCCCCTTTTCCAGGGACTGCAAAAACAAGAACAAATGGGGAAAGCAATAAAAGGTATTATTGTTCGCTGACAGTGTCTTCGCTTTCATTGTGAACCTTCAAAAGAGCATCGGAGAGACCAGGCTCCGGCAGTGACACGTCGTCGTCACTTTTGTCCGAGTCCAATTCTTGATCACTGCTCCACTTTCTCTTCACGATTTTAGGAACCAAGCGAGTCGCTTCTTTGGTCTCTAGGGCTGCTGCATCATCGCTGTTGATCCGTTCGAATCTGACAGCGCTAACCTTTCTGGCATTTCCTTCTAGTATCTGCAGCAAATAGGAGACCGCAGAAAAATCATTGGCAAATGTCACTGAAGATGAACATGTCCCTTAGACTTCTTGAAAGTAGATTGGTGGGAATGCCTGTGCCAGTGCTCTCATTCCACACTAACGTGGTCAGAAATGTGTGAGATCCATGTCAAAGTAAAGCCCAATGTAAATACACTTTTCTTGAAGTTTGGTTTGTTCTCTAGTGTGCCATTTTACCAAGGCTTTTGTTAATAAGTGTTCCATTAAACAAACAATGGAGGTAAGTATGTCGTTTTCAATAAAGTGTCTATCTCGTGTCATGTGAAAACAGTAAATTGAAAATAGCATTTCTTTAATGAGTATGGTCAACAAGTGTTCCGGAGACACTCGTTAATAAGACCTTTTTACCTATTTCTCACAAATCAGAAGGGAAGCATTCGCCTAGAATTCCATTCAAGGTCAGCCACTAAAAGCTACGTACATTTTAGTTCCTAGTCCCAGTTGAAGCATAAGCCACGAATTGGGTGTTTTGAAACCATTTATTCAGATCAGATCAGTACCTCGAGTTTGAAAATTTGATGTTTTTCCTTCTCCTTTTGATCCTTTCGGTCAGATTCAGTTTCCACATACTCATCCTCCTCTTCTCGGTTTTCCTTCTCAAGAATCACTTTGATCGTCTCACCTGTCCGAGGTATATATCCAAATGCTTCGCATATAAAGCCAGAGACAGTCTCGTATTGATGACCCTGTCAAGATAAGATGCATAAGCCAAACAGGGATGTCTACCATCCTAAGAAAACAGTGCCGCAGCAATAAAAATGACTTTACAAATGACCAGGCACATCCAAAAGAAGTAAGACAAGAAGAGAGCTTTAATCAAGATAAAGGGGAAAAATAGAAAAAAATTGTGGATCTCCATTTGAAACCTAGAGCTCTAATCATGTACATAAATCTATTGGAAACAACCAAACCCCAACCCCCCCCCCCAAAAAAAAAAAGATAAAGAAACATTTTTAATAGAAGGTTCACCTACTATGAGAAGACATATCCTGACTTATAGATAAGTCCCAGCGACCATCTAAAAGGCATATGTAGAGCTAGGACAAGAATAGGTACAAACTTACAGAGACCATAACAACAAATAGCAGGTTTTCATGATTATCTCGTACAGATATTTAACCAAGATCATGACAAATTTATTGCGTTTCCCTAAATTGTTTCCAGCTAGAAATGGATTGAACCACAAAATTCAAGCGAAATCACTACGCTACTAGTAGTCACCACGGAACCATTGCCAAACAGACCACCCCTGCTATGAAATAGATGGATGAAGTCCAATTGTCTACACAAGGGAGACAAGATGAAGACGTCGCACGCCGATCCCACTGGAAATATTACTGGAATCCTAGAAGTCGAACAATTTTATACCTCAGGCATTTTGATATTGAGGTCTTCAGAGAGTTGATCAATTGATGTGTTGGCATCCACGTCATATACTCCCTCTGCTCGCATCACAATGTAGCCAGTTTTCTTCTGGATCTCTTCCTGTTTCAAACAAGAGCAGATAAGAACATGGATGAGAATCAGGAGATAAACTCAGTTTACATACAGAATAATACAAAAAGTCAGTTGACAATCAGCTTGGCCTATGCATTTCTTTAAACGCATAGATGTCATTCAAGGTGGCTTCAAAATGACAGGGACTTGATTCAGAACTCCCTCTAACACAAAGTTGTCCATGAAAACTGTCCTCTATTTGGTGCCGTGAAGGTAGCACATTTATCTAGATGAACTCCAAACGAGCTATGGTGCACACTGTGGGCATTATTGTTAGCATGCTTTATAAATGACTATAAAATATATTGTACCCTCCTCATGGCTATGTGGAAAATTGGAGATGTATAATTTCCTTAGACGAACGTTCAACTCTATGCAAGCCTATATAACATTGCCATGTGATGCTTTTTTGGCCCAATAGAGCAATGTCATATGAATGGGGTCCTCTGGCCAGATAAGATTACTTATGATCGCAGTATACAGGCATAAGATAACACATTCCACAATCCACATGATCATAACACTAGTAGTGAAAGCAAAAATTGATGAATACAAAGGGAGACATTCAAGAGCTAACATTTTGAGCACGGAGAGATGAAAGCCAATTCAATCAGAACAAAGTATCAAACAAATGTGAGAAACAAGAAACAAAGGCATAGGCATCATGTGAACCACCAGAGAAAACATTATATAATGTCATTAGCTCAAGCATGAAATATCCCCAAACTAATAAAAGACCTTTTACATGACCCAATACAAACATCTGCACAAAAGAATAGGGGTGAACTTACTTTTGAATCATTTTCATCAAAGATTTCGCCAACAATTTCCTCAACAACGTCTTCTAGGGTAACTATCTGTTTCACACACAAAAAAGGACAACAAAGACCAGAATTCAAAGGTAAGCATCTGAACACCAATAATCACTCCAATGTTCAGAACAGTAATGACCCCTGCATGATTACTCAGCGCAATATTCTTTCGATTACTACACAAAAAGCCATCGTTCATACACCTTTCAATTTTATTACGTGAAGTAAGCATCTGACAAATAACTACATGCTTTTCTTTACAGCAAGTCCTTGATAACTCAACCCAAGTGACTTAGATGCCACCACTCACTCAACAATATGCACAGTCCGGACTTCTCATTTCAACTTTTACCAACTAAACCCCCATCCTGCTCTGAACAACCACCTCTGAGAGCATGAGTGAGAATGTAGATTTAGATGTGCACGCATGCATAGTGAAACAGGACAGCATTTTCTGATTCATGACTAAAGCATCTCTGCAACAGTTTCAAAGTTGACCAATTCCCAAACATCTCTGGCAAAGCATCAAAATCTTGGGTGCATAGTAGCCATTAGCTAGCTGACGAGAAATAAGTCATGAAGCAATCAGTAAAATCAAGTCACCGCACATACTCCCACAGTTCCGCCATATTCATTGAGGACGACAGCCATGTGAACCTTTCTTATGCGGAACTCTCTAAGAAGATTCCAAACTGACATTGAGTCTGCAAAACCAGTCACAGAACACGATAAATGATGACGCAAAGTACTACAACAATTTAATTTTAATCTATATAAACTTAAGAATTTTGGGCGGATTGGAAATCAATGCTTTTGTTGACTTGAACTGCAAAATAATATGTTCTAATCAAGTTATTAATTTCATAAAGTTTTACATATCTTCGCATTTTAGGCAAAGCGGGCTTGCACTCTCAGATGGTTATACCACAGGCCAGAAGTAATTTTTACTTGCATCAGTAAGTTTCAAAGTCTATAGTTCTAACATATATCGTGCGTGCATAAAGAAAGTTGAGTGTGGTAAAAGAATATCAATGGCAGTCCAGACTGATCATTATGCAAGCTGAAACAAAAGAATATTACCAGGCACAAAATACGCAGGTTTGTGAGCCATCTCTCCCACAGTAGAACTTTCTAACAGTTCACCCTTCAAAATTAAACAGATTATAAATCTGCATTCTATGAGAATGTTGCAAAAATTTAATAGTCAAATCACCAATAGGCCAAACAGAAGAAAACGAAATAAGAACTGCCTGACCTTTTGGACATAATCTAGCAGATCCATTGCGTATGCAATTCCCACTATGTTGTCAACGCGCTGCTCAAAAACAGGCACCCTGAAGAGTAACCCATAGCTTTCAGCTACTTCATGACCAAATTTCTGTTCATGATTTGTTTGTTGAGAAAACAAGTTCAACTTGCCTTGAATATTGATGAGTCACCCACAAGCGGTGAAAATCAATAAGAGTCGCACTCGCATCAATCGCAACTACATCTACAAGAGGTGTCATCACCTCTCTCACGTGAGTATCTTTAATCTCCAAAACATTTTCAATCATATCCTGCAAGAGGTTTCCAACACAGAAATGTCACAAGAAGCAGTGTATGCCTTTTGAAAGCTGGGTGCAATTCAATTAGAGGATATCTAACTTCTCTCTAAATTTTCAGGGAGGCATGAACAAACTCCTGAAAACAGACGCTCAAATTTGTAAGTCAGATGCGGTCAATTAAGAGACCCGAGAAGGTGTGACACACACAGAGAGCTCAAAGCACGTACAGCCAAGATGAAAGTAAAGCCTAAATCTCTATGTTTTTCCTTTCGCTAACAAGCAAACTAAATTTGGCGGGCATATTCAGTTCTTACAAAACCGAACGTAAGAAATGTATCTTACACGAAAAAGTAATAAGGCAAAGAAGTGTACAAAAGCTCGACTTGATTTAATTTTAGCAATTTTGAATTAGTTTGGAGAGTCAATCAATCAGAGTCTTACTTTCTGCTACAGTGAAGTGGCAAGCTAGCACAACTCTTCAATTTGCATTTGAGAGAATTTACATTGGTAAGTTCGTACTGGATCTTACCTGTTCTTCCTCCTCAATAGCACCGCTCAGTATGGCACCCCGCAACATCAATTTCAACTCTTCTTCAGTAACATATGGCTCACTGGCAAATTCCATCGCAGAGAGTGAGGAATGATGAAAGTTTTCAGCAAAAGAGTATCGTGTTAAAATAGTCATGGGGCACACTCGATAATTAATTCCAGAGACCAAAGTTTATCTTCTAGTTCACTTGTTTCACTTTATGAGACTATAATCTGGAGAAGTCAATGATAAGGATGAACTGTATCTCTCAAATGAATCACAAGTCAAATACTAAATCTGAAGTCTGGAAGAAACGGGATGACTACCAGCAAATATTTACTGCAGAAGTTCATATTCCCCATTCCATGCTACAACCAAAATTTTATGTGCTTTATTGCAATAGTTTCTCCTTTCTGAGCTTCAAAAAAGTTACTGCCTACTTTATAGGGAGATCTCCAAAATGCACAAAAAGAAAGAGAAAAAGAACTCATTTTAATTGAAGAACCACGCGAATCAGAAGCAAATATACAATCATAACATGACAGAGGAAGCTGCAAATAACCAGCATGTAGTTTTGAAAATACCTCCTTCCTTTCAAACCAAGCATTTTTAGCATCCCCATTGACAAATAGGTGACTATCCTTCCTACGGGGTATAATATCAAGGAGAGCCATGCAACTGGTCTGACCTAGAGGCACCACGAACAGTAATCATTAACCAATGCAATGCGAAGCACGGAGAAAAAAGAATGCAAAGATGGGAAGTTTTTTAAGCAAAAAACTGGACAGATCTCTAATACACAAGAAAGAACTTCAAAAATTCTAGACTTACCACAAATCTAGCAACCTCTGTAGCATTATGAACTGCTATACTCTTGGGAGTGATTTCAGTAAGAAGCAAGACGGCAACCTAAAGCAATTAATCCCGAATAGGTCAGATATGCGTTGAGGTAAAATTTCTAAAGGAAGCAATTTAAGCTACAATTGGCACATCTAGTCAAGCAGCTGTCCTTTTCTAACCCAAAACATGTCATAAAAATTCACCAACCCAATAATCCACAGCAAGTACCCAAAAAAAAAACATTGACAATTTTCAAGCAAACATTTAACTCTTTCCAAGATGTACTTCGATGAAGAAGCACTAAATGGGTCATCATGCACCTACTGAGTCTGGCTGAAATTTCTAATCTTCCCACTTAAAATTTCTCAATGGGTGAAGCAAATTACAGGAAAACATTTTCAACTTGAAAACAATAGACTTACAGTCATTACTCCAGTTGCTGCACTAACACCAGCTTCACCAAACATCGCCGTGGCAGCATCCGTTACTAATGCAGTAGCTCCAATGTTGACCACTCTGAGCACATAGATATAATAAAGTAAGAACAGCTCTCTTCTAAAATCTACAATGTAAAATCACCAACTGATAATTGCAAAAGCTTCGTACGTTGTGCCAATAAGTATCGTGGTCAAGAATCTTGTCACATCACTTCGAAGCATTCTGAAGACACCATTTTCAGGTTCTTTTTCAGCCAGTTCACGCACCTGAAACAATAGTGGTGATAAGATAGCAAGAAGTTCACATTATTTACAGCAAGCTGCCAACTATAAAGACTTGTACGAATAAGCCCATTCCCCATGTGCAACAATAATATAACAGAATTATCAGTGACCCAGCAGATAAGTGTGAAGGTGTGGAATAGAGAACAAAGGAGGATGGAACCAATCCTTGAGCAGTTTTGTTTCTATATGGAGGAACTTATAGATACTTTTTGAAGCATTCTTTAAGAGGGCTCTCCCCCAGTCAGAGTATCCTTAGAAGATTCAGATACATCACAATCCTGGAGTTCATTAATGCTGAGCTTCCAAAAAGAGCATAGATGAAGATTATTTTTCAAATATTCCTCAACAGAGCAGTTATGTGAAACCCGCAGAAAGTAGTGATTAGCGTCATCCTCTCCAACATCAAGGGCGAAAAATCTTCTCAATGCAGTTCGTGAACTTATTTTATCCATTGATGCATCCATCTAGAAGTTACAAAGGATCGAAGAAATCAAATTTAGAGCCAAGCGTTCCACCTTCCAAGGCCAAAGCGTGGTGATTGAGGTCTCCGCCATGGAGAAGAAAGCTGAAAGCGCAAAAAGCAATGCCAACACCAACCCTTGCTCTTTAAATAGTCTAAGAACTTGAGAAACCGTAGGCCAAGCATTTCTCAGAAACAATATGCTCTGCCCAATAACTCCATAACCTGCATTCACCGCACTCTCCACTGCAAAAACTCTTTTACCCCCCAAAAACAACACTCCACAAATCATCGCCACTAAAACAACACCGCGCCTCATCACGACCTCAATAGCATCCGGATTATTCCCAGAACGATTCGACAAATTCTCACTACTCCTGACTAGTACCGATCTCAACGGAACTTTATTGCGGAAAACTAAATTATTTAGGAACCCAGCATCGTAACAGCCCGTGGACGTGCTCGGACCAGCACAATTCACCGTGAATCGACACGAATGCTGGTAATCTCTTGGGAAAAACCTCACGGGCAATCTCCTCCGTCGGTCGCAGACCACCAAAAACGGCGACTTCGAGCCGGAGATAAATGCGGGCCGGGTATAAATTGAAGATTCAAGCGCCATTCCTAGGGATTGAAGCCGACGGAAACTAAGTAAAAGCAAAGCCCAGAAAAATATAAAGCAATGTTCATATATTCCTTTTGGCGATTAAACCAATACTGCAGAGGAAAAATCGATGCAGCACATCAAATGCAGACTAGCTGGAGACGAACGAGGCAAAGGGTCCATAAAAGCTTTTCATTCCGCCATTCTTCTTCTTGTTCTCAGATTTTCCGACAGTATGTGGCCGGAGGTGGAAATTGGAGCTGGAGGGACTTTCCTAAGGCTTCAGTGGACGCGTGATGCCGAGGGAGAGAAGATGAATTTTAAATTTGGAGACGAAGAAGTGAATCTCGGAGAGAAGAGATTAGAGCAAGCCTCTCTGGATTTTGCACTCTGCAACTATTTGGTGTTTGGTGGTGGAACAATGACCGTGTTGGCTTGAACTTGCAGACGGAGCAAGTGGCAATTAACTGAAATTACAATACAGCCCCTCATATCCCCAAATTTTTGAGAGATTTCTTTTCACTTACCTTCTTGTCATTTCAATATTATACCAAGATGGTAATACTAAATTGATCAAGCTACCACATAAATTGTTGCTGATAATATACATTATTTTTAAAGATCGGTACACCAAAAAAGTTAATATTCTACACGTTCTTTTACAAACAACCGGGTTACAGTAAATGTAGTCTTTCCAATTAATTTTATTCGAAAATTACTGACTAGATGCCAGTTTCCTATATGGTATGCTCGATGTTAACGTGAACAAAAAAAAAATTCAACTCTATGAATTTATCGCTTTTTTCTTTTTGTTCTTTTCCTTTTTTTTTCCTATTTTCGTGCATGTACGTCAGCGATTTCTGGTTAAAATTGTTCGAAAGGAAGATATTGGCAAATTATCAAAAAATTTAAGACTCAACTAACTGCCGTACAGTAAATTTAAGATTTTTTGGATAATTTTCTCGATAGCAAAGAGATTACTGGGAGGAACCTTACCACCAAACCCAGCAAAAAAGAAAGGTTAACTTGTGTCGGGCTTCCAAACCCACCAAACTTGGATGAAATTTTTGACCAACTTAAATCATTGTACATGAGATTGAACCTAGTAGTAAGATGTGGGTGTTAAAGTTCTTATCCCACGTCGCCTGAGAACGAGTCTTATATGCTCTTTATATTCATGTGGTCTCCCTCCACCTAATAGTTTAAGCTTTTGGGTTGGACTTTCTAGCATGGTATCAGAGCCAGTGTTGTCCGCGTATGTGGGCCCACCCCCATTAGTCAAATTCCACGTGCCGCTCGTAATCTGACTTGCGCGTGAGAGGGGTGTTAAAGTTGTTGTCCCACATCGAGTCTTATATGCTCTTTATGTTAAAGTTGTTGTCCCACATCGAGTCTTATATGCTCTTTATGTTAAAATTGTTGTCCCACATCGCCTGAAAACGAGTCTTATATGTTCTTTATATTCATGTGGTCTCCCTCCTAATAGTGGGAGGAAAAAGAGGGTGCTCTTTTGAAGGATGAGTCCTTGAAGCCTGGCCCTGCAGCAACTAAGGTCGCATTACCGCCGGGGACGCTGTCCCACGAGCAGCAATTGATGCTATCTTTCCATGAAGAAATGACATCTGCAACTTCAACGCAGTTGATGCTATCTTTCCATGAAGAAATGACATCTGCAACTTCAACGCAGTTGGAAATGCCACCGCCGGAAAGTGACTCACGAAATCGGAGCACTGCAGTGCTCTGATCATTCAGGCACCTTCGCCAAGAAGAAGCAGAAGAAACTGGTAGACGTAAGACCAAAACAGAAGGTGATACAAACATTGTCATTTTGGTCGGCGTCTTTGTTTTATGATGTTGCAAGGTGTGAGTTGAGTGAAATGGATGAGTGCTCATGTTCTTATAGCTCCGGAAGTCAATAGTCTTGGTCAGGAAAAGACCAAGTCTGTTCCTCAAAAAGGACAGGTTAAAAAAAGATAAGTGACAGATTATGCCTGTGCCAGTTCTGTTGACTCGAGTCTTCCCTACAATTTATTAATCGGTTGATCATTCATTTTTGGCTAGTTGTAAGAAAGATCACGGATTTCTGCATCTGTCTCTGGTCTTTAGCCTGGCATTTGCCAAAGTGCTATTAACCTTTATCTACAGTTTAGTCATAGGTACAGAGAGCAACACTCCTATAGCATTAAGTTGATATCACCAGGCCTTTCTAAAACTGGTTTAAAAGCACCTTCGCCAAGCACATTGACTTTGTGAGCGACCGAAAAGGTAAAGCGTGTCCATAACGTCTAAGAAAGATCGATCCGGTCGCATTATTCTAAGTTCCTTTCGTCCCTAATGAAGCTCGGGGTAAGGAGCATGAACTGAAATTTGAATGAGCAAGTGCGATGTTAACTGGTATAGCTTAATTTGGTCCAGCAGTAAGCCCCAAGCTCTACCACAATGCGACCCTTTTTTAATCAATAAATGCATTGTTATCTAAAGCTGGTAATTATGACCTTCAGGAACAGGATATGTATTCAAGTGATGTCCGATGAAGGTGTACATGATCTGTAGGAGAAATGCCATAGACAGTACCTTAACTTTCGGAAATTTAAGTCATAAACATCTATGTGCTTAAAAGCTAATGCTAAAAACTATGGAGCTAGCTCCTTCAGATCAGATAGCATTTCTTGACGTAAACACACACACACACACGAGGATAAACTGTAAAACGCATGAAACAGTGAAGAAAAGAAGGGAAATGAGCAGAAAACGAAAACAGACCAGTCGTCCAAAACACATGCTATCATAAGAACAACACACAAGTAGTCTCATCTTCCATGAAATCTAGGAGGGTTCTTCCTTGGCCTCTTCGCTTTTTTGCAGTACTTCTCCTCGAATATTCTAACAAACCGTTCAGGCCTTCTGGTTTGGAAGATAATGTATCCCATGGACAATCCACCTATCAGTCCGCATCCATATCCCATCAGGATTATCTTCCAGTCAAAAATAGTTGTATTCTCAGAATCTTCTTCGGGGATGGAACGTGGTGGTGGTTGATTATCATGGCTATCACAAGCTTGTGACAGGGGAAATCCACATAATCCCGAGTTACCAGCAAAAGAGTCATTCTTGAAAGTATTGAATTGATTACCTTGGGGTATAGGACCAGAAAGTCGATTTCCTGAGAAGTTTAGGAATGACAGAGCCGTGAGGTCCTTCAATTCTCCAGGAATCATTCCACTGAGCTTGTTGGTTGAAAGATCTAGCCATTCCAGATTGGCAAGATTGCCGATCAATCGTGGAATGTGTCCTGTGATGTTATTTTCAGAGACGTTCAGGCCTCGAAGCGAGATGAGCTTTCCGATGGCATCCGGAATCTCCATTTGGAATTTGTTATTGGACAGATCAATGGTTGTGAAGGTTGTTAAAATCTTTTCCAACACAATCTCTGAACCCTTCATGGTGACTGTCACGGAATCTTGATACAAATCATCGCCTATATATTGCGGACTGAATTGATTCGCATCCACCGTCATCATTGCTCTCAAACATTTGATAAACTCAGATGACAATGGACCACCGAAACGATTGCTAGAAAGGTCCAAAATTTGCAACTTTGGGAACGAAACTTCTGCAATGGAACTTTGGACCCAGCCATAGAACTTATTTGATTTCAGGACGAGGACTTGCAGATTGGGGAGGCTTCCCAACCAGGTCGGGAACGTGTCCTCTATCATGTTATAGCTGAGATCCAGAACTTCAAGCATTTGGCAGTTTAAAAAAGATTGAGGAACAGGACCCTCAAGTCTGTTTCGACTGAAATCAAGAGTCCTTAGGCTGCTATTTCCTCCAAGTATTTCAGGAAGTTCACCTTGGAAGCAATTCATGCGAAGGTTCAAAACTGAGAGACTCATATTGGAACTTGTCAAGCAATTAGAGATAGTACCGGACAAGTTGTTGTTAGACAAGTTTAGGACTGCAAGATTACTTGCATTGCAGATCAAAGAAGATATTTCTCCTGCAAACATGTTGTTCGAGAGCGAGTATAACCTAGTCCTGGCTCCAGGAATCGGAACTGATCCGTCAAACTTGTTGTTGGAAAGATTAATCTGACTGGCACTTTGAAAAGGCTTAGTTGACAAATGACCGCTGAGACCATTATGAGCAAGGTTGATCTCAAATAGACTGGGAAATGGGAATTCGGACACAAATTTGTCTAAAGGTCCCTGAAGCTTGTTTGAGTCCAGGTTGAGAGTCTGTAACATAGGCAGGCTCTCCATCCAGAAGGGAAAAGTATCATTTATCATGTTGTGGCTGATACTGACTGAAGTCAGATAAGTACAGTTCACCAAGGAAGGTGGAAGAGTCCCCCCCAACTGATTGTTACTCAAGCCCAATCCTGATAGCGAGCTCATGTTTCCTAGACAGTCCAGAATTCTGCCATTGAAGAAGTTGTCCGACAATGACATATCTTGGAGGATCTTCAGATCACAGACTGAAGAAGGAATCTCCCCAGAGAAGCTGTTTCCCCTGGCATACAGTCGACGAAGGGATTGCGGAAGTGGTAGGGACCCCTCTAATTTGTTATCATTCAAGGCCAACCACCACAGACTGGTCAAATTTGCCAAACATTGTGGAATGCTACCGGTAAGGTTGTTGTCAGACAATGTCAGCATAAGAAGAGAACTTGCGTTGCAAATTAGAGACGGGATGTCTCCATTGAACCTATTGCCTGCAGCGTAGAACAAAGTCGTGGAAGGTGGTGGAGCAGGGAGCTGTCCCTGGAACAGATTATTCACAATACTAATCGTCTCCAGTTTCCTCAGAGGAATTTGCCTTGGAGTTCCTCCCGTTAAGAAGTTGCTCGAAAGATCTATAGAAAACAAAGACTCCCTTCCCGCCTCCCATAACCATCCTGGAATCTCACCATGAATCATATTGTAAGACAGATCTAGTGTCGTCAATCCCCTGTAAAGTGTCGATGAAATGTTGGGGAATTCACGGAGGCTGCAGTCTTGTAAACTTAGTGATCCTAGACTAGGAAAAGTATAATTCTTGTTGCTATCAACATTCACTGATAGACCTGAAAGAACTAACTCTTCAAGGCGGTACAGCCGTGTAAACACTGCAAGGTCCACATTACCAGTGAAGTTAATAAATGAAAGATACATTCCAGTGAGGTGCTCCAGGTTTCCAAGTGAGAGTGGCATACGACCAGTAAATTGGTTTGAAATGAGTTTCAGAAAAGTGAGAGATGTGAGATTCCCAAGAGATGGTGGAATTGAGCTTGTAAACTTGCACCTTTCTAGATTCAAAATCTCCAAGTACTTCAAATTGCCAATTGAATAAGGTAAGTCCCCAGAAAAGCTTGTGTAAGAGAGATCCACAAGAATGAGCGCACTAGTCCGGTTGAACTTTGGAAGAGTGCCAGTGAGATCTTGATTTTGTTGCAAATTAATAGCTTGCAGATATGGTAACGAAAAGATGTATTCTGGGAATGTTCCTGTCAATCCACAAGAGTGAAGGCTAAGGGAAGTCAAAGCAGAAGACATATTCATCCAGGAACTTTGCTCTATCATAGACAAGCCTATACCATCAAGAAAAAGTTCCCTCAGCACCGTTAGATTCTGAAGGAGCATTACCAAACTGGTATTGTCAAACGTAAGAGCAGTAAAAGAGAGATCAAGTGAAGTAAGTTTGGCAAGAGAAGAGAATTCAGGAGGAACAGGCCCGACGAACCCAGCAAA
The DNA here is from genome assembly GCA_029784005.1 of Lenwebbia sp. NSW1173648. Lineage (NCBI taxonomy): Eukaryota > Viridiplantae > Streptophyta > Magnoliopsida > Myrtales > Myrtaceae > Lenwebbia > Lenwebbia sp. NSW1173648. The sequence goes on along the minus strand of JARCGZ010000009.1, from coordinate 20,917,526 downwards.
AGAAAGGTCGAGATGTGTCATGCTTGAAAACCGACCAAACTTGGGTGACAGTGCAGACCCACTAAAATCGTTGCCAGCAAGATTGAGCCTGGTAAGGTGTGAAAGGGAGAAGAGGCTGCTGTTTGGAAGGATAAGTCCTTGAAGCTGGCTGCAACTTAGATCAAGCTCATTGACATTACCTGTTGCGTTATCACAGGTAACGCCATCCCAGGCGCAGCAGTCCGTGCTTTCCCTCCACGAGTTTGTCTTTGGATGAGAAGTTATACCAGCAACAGGACAGTCGGAATCGTTGACAATTGAAAAGGACCGGCTGAATCGGAGCAAGGCAGTGCTCTGGTCAGTCGAGCACATGCGCCTTGAGGAAGAAGCAACTGATAAATGCAATATCAAAAAGGAAAGGAGGAGGACTTGATAGCATTCCATCATTTCTAGTTCAAATTATGTTTGCAAGGAACATGAAGGATGTACGAGAAACTTTATAGCAGGTTGAGTCTAGAGTCTCCGACTAGGAGTATCTTCCTGGAAAAGCTCAAGGTCATAAAATATGAAAAAATGGTCCAATAACATTCTGTTAACTAGAGTTCGCTCAAGAACTTCCTGTCATTCAGGATTAAAAACTTTAAGGTCATTGTAGGAAGAAAGACCGGAAGCCTCTACAGCTGGGCGTGAAAAGAACTTGTTGACCGTTTCTATTACGTTGGTCGTCGTATAATACCTGTTCACATGTTTACAGATTTCCACAAGATGAGGACGGCAAAAAATTGTTAGATTATGTCAAAATCGTTAATCTTCTCTATGCTGGTTTAGAGAGGAAGTCAATTCGTCTCCTTCTCCTCTGCTTTTAAAGAATTTAAGTCAAGCAAATGACTACAAATGAGAGCATAAAGGGACAAGCACATCATGTAAATTTAATGAAGGACTTGCTTTTGTCGTTATATTTTAGAATAAGCAGTTCCTCCAAGGAAAACCGAGGCAAAGTCATCAACTAAAATTCAAATGAGCAAGTTTGTGTGCTTTTTTAATCAGTCTCCCATTGAGAGTACATAGTGAGCTACGACATATAGGAGTAGCCGAGAAAAGAGAGGATGCAATATGTCCTACCAAGTCTCGAATCCACATCCAATACTCTCGACCTTGCATCAATGATTCGGCATATCATTTCGCATATCATGTTGCAACTTGTTCTACTTTCTTTAATACGGTTGTTGAAGATGCGACATTGTGAATGCTCGCTGCCCAGATATCGGGATACTTGCTTTTCAGCAAGCCAATGGCTTTTTATCTTCAGACGGTCCTGCTAAATCGATGTTTATACTACTCAGAATACAATAAACTACATCCAACTATGCCTTGGCAAAGATGAGAACGTATGGCTCTAAACTGATAAAGAAATCTTGTGAATGATTGATTATACGTGGAAGAGGACAGCGTTGGGTGGATCAGGGGCGAGGCCGATCGCATTGCAGCAGGACAATGACTTTCTGAATTGGAGCAACGCATTAGATCATCACGGAGGCACACTTAATAGTGATTACGCTTCAATCTGTAATTGGCTTGGTCCCAATAGCTTCACTTGACCAGGTTTAGTGAAAGGTCATTTAACCAATGTGCAGGGACGTTTATTTCGTGTCCCTAAAACAAGTGCAGGGACGTCACGTGACCTGCAACTTGGGGGAGGGGGGAAGAGGCATCCTGGATTAGCAATAAAGCCATGGATGTCGCCTCCTCCTCGTCCAGGGATGATTGAGCAAATGTACTAGCCAATTGCATCCTTCCGTAGCATTACCAAGCCATCCAAATCTTTCCATTTTCAGTCCTTCAGTAGAAGCCTTGTCAACAGAATAGAATGTGCCGCAAAGCCAGTCTCCATCAACTTTGCAACGGAAATTCTGTTTAGTTTTCATTTGACTGGCATTAGAGGGGACACGATAAAGTGCGATCCATGACCGGGACAAATTTTTCTAACCTGTTGGTACATCTGCAATCTGTGGGAGCAAATAAGTAGCAGTCGCTCCTTTTCCTTTTAAAGTTAGGAAAGGATAAGAAGTTGAAAACATGCCAGCCTCAAAACGGTACAAGAAACAACAATCAAACGGGGAATCAGTAAGGCGCATAAATAATATGCAAAGAAGGAGCTGAAGATTAGTCACCATGAGAACTCCTTGCTTAGCTCATCTTCCGTAAATTCTAGGAGGATTTCTCTTTGGCTTTCGAATCCTCGCAAGATTTTTCGATCTTTCTCACTGTTGAAAGGGTAGTTTAGTCTTCTCCATAATTAGTGAGCCCTAATGCTCAACATATATATATATATGTTGTAATCTGAAAGTTGTGAATGACGATTATGTTTTTCATCATGATATCAGAGCCTACAATCGTCACCAAAATCCTTCTCCGCTTTTAGTAAAAACAAAAACCTAGATCCAAAGCGGCCGGCGTTGCTCGACGCAACCCAGATCCGACGTCACCCGACCCTGCCCAGTGTTGCCTGACGTCCAAATCCGGCGAAGCATCGCCGCCCGACGCTTGGCGTCGTCGCTCGTCTCGCACGAGTCCCTATATTGTGGCTCAATAAAACATAGGGCAAGAACTGAACAGATACTCGAGAAAGGCGAGATCCTTAGCGATCCCGGTGCAAATCTTATGTCTCGTGGGCCAGTCTAGCTGAAGTTGATGATTTTTTGGACCAAACAAGGCTCTAGCAAGATTGTTATTCTCCATATACTCGTAAACCACTGATAGTTGATCTCCATCAATACAGCACCATGGAGCTTCACAAGATTTGGATGTTGTAAGCATGATATTATTCCTATCTCATTCGGGAATTCTCTATTTCCTTGTCGCGATTTCGATGAGAGCTGCTTAACTGCTATTACAGTGCCATCATTTAATTGACCCTTGTAGACAGCACCAAAATCGCCTTCCCCAATCTTGTTTGCAGAATCGAAGTCGTTTGTTGCAGCTTTAATTTTGATGAAAAATAACCGACTTAGAAATACTAAATGTGGGATATCGTGTGGGATATCGCATAGGCGTTCTTTTCTTGCGAAACTAAGGTTCCTGCCTCATGTTGAAGTTTACTCGCTATGGTTGATTATTGGGTTTGTTAATGCCCTGTGTTGATTTGTGCTTCTGTTCTGATGAGTTATTGTGTTTGGGGGTAATTGGTGGTAATTATTACGTTTGGTGCACAAGGTGCAAATTTCTGTTAAGTTCACTTTTATATTATTATTGAGTTATGGCTGGCAATTCTGGAAACACAGATACCAGTCTCACTAATCTGAAGTTGACATCTGTTAAGCTCGATGGGACCAATTACCCTTCTTGATCTATGGCAGTCGAAACATATCTTTTGGCCACCAAACAACTGAGTTATCTGACTTCATCTCCACCTACGGATAAAACAAAGGAGGATGATTGGCGCTCTGGCGATGCTGCTATTCGGACATTGTTGTGGAATACCATGGATTCTAAGATTAGTTCTCAGTTTATGCGGTGTACATCAGCTAAAGCTATTTGGGACAAATGTACTCTTATGTTTTCAGGTCGTGATAATATGACCCATGTTTGTGATGTGTGGGAGGAGCTATTTGACCTACATATTGGAGACATGTCTGCATCTGATTACTATTCTAGGTTCACTACCCTTTGTAAGAAACTGGATATTATTTGCCTGCCACTGATGATATTAGAGAGTTGGCCAAGCGCCAGCAGGATATGAGAGTTGTGTTATTTCTCCGGGGACTTGGTCCTACTCATTCTTCTCTCCGACAGCAGATTATCTCCCAGAGTACTCTTCCATCAGGAGATAGGTCTTTTCTCGGGGTCCTTCGATGCGTGCATGACTCATTATCATCTGCACCTGTTGCTAGTGCTATGGTCTCTCAATCTTCTGGGGATCGTGGAGGCCGGGGGCGCGGTCCTCGGGGTCGTGGCAGGTCTGTCTTTTCACTAGGTTGTGGTCGAGATGGTGGTAGGGGTGCTGGAAGTTCTCGTTATTGCAACCATTGTCAGCGAGCTCGCCATACTGAGCCTTATTGCTATACCCTACATCCTGAGCTTCGTCCACGGGCTGCTTATGCCGAAGCAGTAGAATCTCTAGTACATAAGGTTCCTGATCAGTCACATGAGTTACCTAGTACCATTATGTTGACTCGCACCGAATACGAGTCCTTAGTACGTCACAACCAGGTGGTGGATTCCTCTGCTCCTACTGCTACTTTGGCACAGACTTCTTCAGGTAGTCCGTCTTGTTTACTCTCTTCTGTGCCCACTTCCTGGGTCGTAGATTCTGGTGCCACCAATCATATGACCGGTAATTCTAAGTTGTTGTCTAGTATTACCTCTATGTCACCTAGTTCTATTACACTTGCTGATGGTTCACAGTCACATATCACTGGTCAAGGGAATGCAACCTTGGGTCCCTCTCTTGCTCTTTCATCTATTTACCATTTGCCAGCTTTCCCATATAACTTGCTCTCTGTTAGTTCTCTTACTAGAGATTTGAATTGTTCTGTAACGTTTACTTCCACTCATTGCGTCTTTCAAGATCTGAGGACCGGACGGATTATTGGTGGCGAACATGAGTCTAATGGGTTGTACTACCGAACAAAGACCTTATTGCTGCGGCTGCTCAGTAGAAAACTGCTTCCGACTTATTTCAGATGCATTGTCGTATGGGTCATCCACCACTTGACATTCTTCGTCATTTTTCACCTGTTTCAGAATATATGAGTCCTATCCAGTGCGATGCTTGCCAATTTGAAAAACACCATCGAGTGTCGTTTCCTTCTCGTGTCCAGCGTCGTGTGTCAAGTCCTTTTGAGTTGGTCCATCCTGGTGTTTGGGGATCGTGTCGTGTCAGTGATATGTCTGGTTATAAATATTTTGTTACATTCGTGAATGATTATTCCCGAATGACATGATTATATTTAATAAAAGATCGAACTGATGGGATTTTGCATCAGACTTCTTGTCCCTATAGCCCCCAACAGAATGGGGTGGCTGAACGAAAAAAAATCGTCATCTCCTAAATGTGGCCCATTACATCCTTTTTCATATGAACCTCCCCAAAATGTACTGGGGGCATGATGTTCTTACAGCATGCTATCTCATAAATCGCCTTCCATCCTCAGTGCTTAATGGGGGCATACCTTTCTCCACTATCCATCCTACAAGTCCACTTTTTACTTTACCACTTCGTGTGTTTGTGTGTGTCTGTTTTGTGCATCGTCTTGCTCTTGGTCTTGATAAGCTCGATCCACAGGCTGACAAGTGTGTATTTCTTGGGTATTCTCAAACTCATAAAGGGTATAAGTGTTATAGTCCAGTTAGTAGACGGTTGTATGTCTCAGCAGATGTAACCTTTTTCGAGGATCGGTCATATTACTCCTTTACAGCAGGTCCTTCTGAAGATGTTCTGTCTTCGACTATGGCTCCACTACCGTCTATTCCCTTGGCAAGTATGCCTGATTCGTTAGCGTCATTGCCTAGTTTTCAGTTCGCCGACAAGACCTATCAACGGCGTCGGTCTGTTCAACGTGAGGTGGTATAGTCGCTGCCTGCATTGGATATGCATGATTCTCCACCAGTCAATGTCTCGTCTTCTGATCCACCAGTTGCTTCTGAACCTGATTCTACTACTGACATTCACATTGCATTGCGCAAAGGTACACGTTCTTGTGTTGGTCAACCCAATCCTCGATTTACTCCCTATAGTGGATTGTCTTGTCATACACATACTCGTTACCGTCTTTCTCGATTTTTTTTCCTACGATTGTCTTTCTCCTACATATTTCTCGTTTGTTGCTTCTTTATCTACTGTGTCTGTGCCAAGTACTGTTGTAGAGGCTCTTGCTCATCTAGGTTGGCGACAAGCTATGGAGGATGAAATGCAAGCGCTACAGGATAATGGGACATGGCAACTTACATCGTTACCTGCTGGGAAACAGGCTGTGGGGTGCCGTTGGGTTTTTACAGTGAAGTTTCAACCAGATGGCACTGTCAAGCGTCTGAAGGCACGTCTAGTTGCCAAAGGTTACACCCAGACATATGGAGTTGTTTATGATGATACATTCTCTCCTATAGCAAAGCTACCTTCCGTTCGTGTTTTCATCTCTCTTACTGTCCATTATGGTTAGACTCTTCACCAACTTGATGTCAAGAATGCCTTTCTTCATGGAGACTTGATAGAGGAGGTATATATGGAGCAACCCCCGAGATTCGTTGCTCAGGGGGAGTCTGCCAGTATTTGTCGCCTACGCAAGGCATTATATGGGTTGAAACAATCTCCTTGTGCCTGGTTTGGTCGTTTCAGTGATGCAGTTATTTGATTTGGTTTGCGACGCTATACTGTAGATCATTCTGTATTTAGCTCTACTTCCCTTGCTGGGTGCGTTCTCCTGGTTGTATATGTGGATAATATTATCATTACCGGTAGTGATTCTATGGGCATAAAAAATTGAAACGGTTTTTGCAGGTAGAGCTTAGCTCAAAAGATATGGGTTGTTTGCGGTATTTCTTGGGCATTAGGTGGCTTACTCACGTGATGGTATCTCATTGTCACAGCGGAAATATGTACTGGATATTCTCAGTGAGGTTGGTTTTTTTGGAGCGAAGCCTGTTAATACTCCGATGGATCCTAATGTGAAGCTTGATGCAGAACATGGCGAATTACTTCATGATCCAAGTAAGTATCGGAGACTGGTGGGTAAGCTCAATTATTTAACTGTTACTCGACTAGATATCTCTTTTGTTGTTAGTGCTGTTAGTCAATTTATGAGTACTCCTCGCACTACACATTGGGAGGCAGTGTTAAGTATAGTTAAATACTTGAAGGGAGCACCAGGCAAAGGGATATTGTTCAAGAATCATGGACATCTTGATGTTATTGGCTACTCTGATGCTGATTGGGCTGGTTGTCCTTTTGATAGGCGATCAACTTCTGGTTACTGTGTATTCTTGGGAGGCAATCTTGTGAGTTGGAAAAGTAAGAAACAACAAGTGGTGTCTCGATCGAGTACTGGGGCGGAATATCGGGCCATGGCTCATGTGACTAGTAGTTGATTTGGTTGAGGATGTTATTATCCGAACTTAGTATGTCATCTTCAGCTCCCTCAGTTCTGTGTTGTGATAACCAATCTGCTATGCATATTGCTTCAAATCCAGTTTTTCATGAGCGCACGAAGCATATTGAAGTAGATTGTCATTTTGTGCTAGAAAAGATTCAAAACAAGGACATAACACTTCAATACACACGGACTGAAGACCAACTTGCTGATCTTTTCACTAAGTCATTGCAGGGCAGTAGAGTAATTACTTTGTGTAACAAGTTGGGACTCTTTGATGTTTATGCCCCAACTTGAGGGGAGTGTTAGTCTTCTCTATAATTACTATGTGTGTGTGTCTGTGTTTTAATCTGAAAGTTGTGAATGACGGTTATGTTTTTCATCTCTCACAAACCATTCATATTTCCTAGTTTGAAGGACCACATATCCTGTCAACAATCCACATACTGTCCACATCCGAGTCCCATCAAAATGATTTTCCAGTCAAATTCATCTCCAAAGTCAGAATTATCTTCCTCAAGGAAAGTCGATGATGGAGGACGTCGATCTTCATCGTCTTTACATGAATGTGTCAATGGAAATCCGCATAGCCCTAAACTACCAGTATATGAATCACCTTTTAAATGTTTGGAGCTGATTGCCTTGGGGAATGGCCAGTAAGTAAACTTTCTGAAAGGTTCAAGATGGAGAGAGATGTCAAGTCCGTCAGTACTCCCACAATCACTCCACTGAGCTTGTTGGAAGAGAGATCTAGCCACTCACTCGAGATTGCCCAGATTCCCGATAGATGCCGGGATCTGCCCGGTCATGTTATTTTCTGACATGTTTAGTCCTCGGAATGAGATAAGCTTTCCAATGGCTTCAGGGATCTCACCCTGGAATTCGTTGTTGTACAAGTCGATGGCTGTGAGAATCTTCAAAATTTTCACCAACATGATTTCGATCCCCTTCACAGTAACCTCCACAGAATCCTCATATGAACGGTTGCAGATATACAGGTGGCCATCTTCTTCACCATCTGCTGTTATAATAGCTGTCAAATTTCCAATAAAAACCGATGAAAGAGGACCACAGAAAGAGTTCCTGGAGAGGTCCAGAATCCGCAGCTTCGGGAAGAGATGATTTGCATTGAAACTCTGCACCCACCCATGGTAGTTATTGGATTTCAAGACAAGGACTTGCAGTTCTGGGACGGCCTCCAGCCAAATGGGGAAAGTATCCTCGATGTGGTTATAGCTAAGATCTAGGACTTCTAGCTTCATACAATTTACAAAAGATCGAGGCAGTCGGCCTCCAAATGGAAGTTATTGAGACAAAGATTCAGAACAGAGAGGCTCATGTTGGAGTTCACAGGCAAGGGGGAATTGCTCCAGTCAAGCTGGTATTAGACAAGAGGAGGGGTAAAAGCGACGTCCTGTTGCAAATTGAAAATGGGATCTCACCCTCGTACTTATTGCTCTAAAGAGAAAAAAATTTGGCAGAGGCTGGTGGAGTCGGAATTCTACCCTTGAAGTTGTTGGAGAAGTCAATTGTGCCTGCTTTTTCAAAATAGTCCGCCACCAAATGACCAGTAAGAATTTATTTGAGCTCAAATCAAGTAAACTTAAGAAGGAGAGATGCAGCCAATGGGGGAAAGCATCATCAAGCATGTTCTCGCTGAAATCTATGTGAAGAAGGTTCATGCAGTTGGCCCAAGATCAAGGTAGTGGCCCTTCCAAATGATTATAACTGAAGTCCAACCAGAACAGGGAGCTTAAGTTCCCAAGACACTCTGGAATTATCCCCATGAAGTTGTTACTCAACAAATTCAGACCATAAACTGAATTCACATTGCAGATCCTAGAAGGGATCTCTCCAGTGAGACTGTTGCTTGACACCTGAAAGACAGACAGGGAAGTTGGCGGAAGTGGTAGTGGCCGTTCGAGATTGTTATTGCTCAAGTCCAACCACCAAAGATTGATCAAATTTCCTGTACACTGGGGGATTCTGCAGATGAGTTTGTTATGCGATAATCTAAATTCATAAGAGAACTCACGTTGCATATTCGAGAAGGAACCTCTCCAAGCAAATTACCCCCTGAGGTTTGATACTTTTCACTTTCCTCCATAAATTCTGTCCTTGAACTTCTCCTGTTAAAAGGTTATCAAAAAGATCTACATATTCCAGTGTATCCTTCCCAGCCTCTCATAACCCCCCGGGAACCCCACCATGGATGAGGTTGCGAGAAACATCAAAGACCTTCAACCGGGAATTGAGAGTTGATGAGATGCTTGGGAATTCTTGAGAATTGCAAGATGTCAATGTCAGTGACATAAGATTCGGAAACATATAATTGACACTGCTGTCCATGATCAGAGATAGATAACCACAATACCAAAGAGTTCAAAATTTGGACTTTCCGCAGTTTCATGAACATTTCCAGCTCCACTGTGCCATTAAAGCCGTTAGCAGGAAGGTCCAGTGCTGTGAGCTTTTTGAGGCTTACTAGTGAGGATGGGGTTGGACCAATGAAATTGTTGTAAGAGAAATCCAAAACACTCATTCGTGTGAGGTTCCAGAGCGACGAAGGGATTGAACCTGTAAATTTGGAGGCCTGTAGATTTAAAACCTTCAAATTCTTTAGGTTGCCAATTCCAACGGGTAATTTCCCTGAGAAGCTAGTGGAAGAGAGATGCACAAAAAAGAAGGGACTGGTCCAGTTGACTTTTGAAAGATTGCCAGTGAGATCAGTATTTAGATGCAAATTTCGGATCCTTGAGGTTGGGTAAGTGAAAAATCTTCTCTGGGTATGTTCCTTGTTGTGCACAATTACCAAAGACCTGCCGATGTCAAAGGGGAAGATATGTTCATCCAGGAGAACTAGGCAAGATCGAGTGCAGGTTCACGCCATCAAGGACGAGTCCCCGTGACTCTGTTTAGATTCCAAAGTAGCATTCTCAAGCTAGGATTGTCAAACCATAAATTATGATGATAGCAAGAGAGATCCGACTCAAGTTTTGAAAGACAAGATATTTCAGGTGGGACTGCACCCAAGAAACGAGCAAAAGAAAGGCTAAGGTGTCCCATGCTTGAGAACCGACTAAACTCGGGCGAAAATGCCGAGCTATCAAAATCGTTGAAGGCGAGGTTGAGCCTCTGCAGATGGGGTTGCAATTGAGGTCAAGACCGATAACATCACCCGTCGTATTGTCGCAGGCAACCCCGTCCCATTAGAAACAGTCGCTATTTTCACTCCACAAGGTGTCTTTGGATAAAACGTGATGCGTGCAAGAATATCTCACTTGGTATAAGATGAATTGGAATTGAGGGACAAGGACTTGATGAACTGGAGAAAGGCAGTGCTCTGGTCACTATGAGCATAATACTTGACTACTTGTCCAGAACAAGAAGCGATTGATAGAACCAAGGTGAGGACTTGATGCAAACCCATATCTTCTTTCGAGAAATGAAGTTGCATTGTGTAATAATTGGACATTGCAGGAGAACAAGATAGGTAAGAAGTAAGCTTGTATAGTTGCTCGAGTCAATGGCCTGCAATAGAGCCTTCTGTGCTATCTTATGGTCCTGCCTTCTTAATTATAGGAACTGATTAACTTATGTATTTGGCACTCTCTATGGCCTGCTTCCAATGGCTTACAGTTCAGCATTTGTCCAACAATAATAGTATGGTCCTACATTTAGCACTCAGCAAATTGCGAGCACATTGAATTTGACAACAATGAATCAGCCCATCAACACATTCAACAGGTCTCACTCATACGCCCATGTTCGATGGATCAGCTCATCAATCCATACAAAGGGTACAGATCCACATGTTTTTTTATGTGACCAATGGTTATGTTGCAGTCCATAGAGCCAACATGATTGCATGGTTTACCGGGGAGAACCTCAGCAACAAGGTTTTCTTTCCCTTCTATGTTCCGGGTAAGAAAGTCTTGTTCCGACAGATCTTTGTCAATTACACTGCACAAAGAAAGGGAGTTGGAAAAATCAACAAGTCACGCCTGATTTTTCAGTTACAATCCCATTTGCATAAACCAGCAGCTACATTACAAACTCTAGATATCCAAGACCACTATTCCAGTACTGATCCAAGGTAAATCTCTGACTTAGAATCCAGAGTTCATCTGTGAATTTCCCAAAGAATGTGTCATTGCCCGAGTCGATGACAATGACAACCCAGTTTAGTCCTCTTTTAGGCACACTCTGATCCATCGTTTCAAGCCACATGCCAAAGTGAAGACAATGATAACTCGGTTTAATCCTCTTAGTGATCTTCTGTACTTTCCTGAATCTTTTTCTTCTCGGATAAAACAAGAAAGTTCTCCCCCTCATTGCCCTTTTATTTTCCAACAAAACTGTCCCCACACAAATCACACCCTTAACCACTTGCCTTTGGAAGGAGCACCGGATTAATGCCAAGGTTCCAACTTTGAAACGCCAATTCCAGATTTTAACTATTGACACATGAGCCAAAAATGCATCTTTAGAACCGATGCATGTTGGGAAAATATGATGCACAATGCACATAATAAAAAAAAGACAGCGGTGGCTCAAGAAATCTAGGAGTGAAAGCAAGCAATTTCTTGAGCAAAGAAGCTAGAAAATGGTTCGGCCATTGCCATTTTCTTTCATAATAATCAGCAATAAACCATAGGAACTCATCAAACATCGATGTGCCATTATAATTGGGAGGGAAAATAGTTTATCAGCTCCTGAGAGCATGTCTCAATTGATATACACAAAACTAAGTAGATGGTTTCTGCTCCAACACATGTAAGCAATAGCAGCAAGCAAGACAAAACCTCCATGCTAGTGATACGACAGCAAGGTGGTTGCCATTTGTGGAACAGGAGAACTTCAGTTCTCTCTTAATACCACAAACAGAAATTAGTCTTCTAAATAACATAGTCAGAGCATTCAGAAATATGTGAAGTTTGGTCCATGGTGAAGCTGGGTAACTTCTCGAGCTCAATTGGGTTCTCTTTCCCTCCAATCAACCTTGCCGGGTTACCCACGGCAGTTCGTCTGGGCGGCACATCCTTCAAAACAACTGACCCCGCACCGATCTTAGCTCCATCACCGATACTAATGTTCCCGAGAATGCAAGTCCCTGCGCCTATCAAGACCCCATCTCCAATCTTGGGGTGCCTATCACCGGAGACTTTACCGGTTCCTCCCAAAGTCACATTATGCAAAATGGACACGTTGTTCCCGATCACTGCAGTCTCGCCAACCACCACTCCAGTGGCATGATCGATCAGTATCCCCCGCCCAATCCTTGCGCCGGGATGGATGTCCACTCCAAACACCTCGGAGACCCTGTTCTGCAACAAGAATGCTAGACTCTCCCTTCCTTGTGACCACAGTTTATGAGCCACTCTATGGGATTGGCATGCCAAAAACCCTTTGAAGTTAAGAAAGCAATGGATGTAAGTCTTGCAGGCAGGATCCCTCTGCTTTACTGCTCTCAAATCAGCCTCAACAGCACTCATGATTTCAGGGTCATCGTCAAAGACACCCTTGAAAAGATCGAAAAGGGTTCTACTACAAATGCTTGAATTGCTCAATTTAACAGAGAGATGATTCGCCAGAGCACTTTCCAGCGAGTTATGACACAAAATCGAGTCCTGATAGTAATTGCACAAGATGGGTTCTTGACAGGCATCGGAAAGAGCCTCTTCTTGCATCTCAAGCCACAAATCATCTTTACCTTCCCTTACATCGAGGGCTTCGACGGACGAGGACGCGACTTTCCCGCGATTCTGGCACATGGGTATCATCGAGGAAACGCGATCACGGAAACTGGGTCGGCAGCATTTCGCGAACTTACGCGAAAGATCGTCGCCTTGGGACCTGTTTGGTTCGCGGGAAAGCTGGCAACTTTCTCTCCTGGAAGTGTCTATGCAAGCAGCCATTAAATCTGAGAGATGTGTGAAGTTGCGATGGATACGTTCAGGGTTTGCGATGTCCGAGAGAGACGAAGAAGAAGAAGAAGAAGTTGAAGATGATTATGAGGGTGTTGTCGGTGGTGGGAAATGGCAGAACGGTCGTATTTTATAGTGGCCGAAGAGATTTCATGGAAGCTCAGATTTTCTTGGCAAGATTAATTACGGTAATCTATATCGGGATTTGATATTTGCCTTCGAAAAAGGATTCCATTACTAAAATGGATGCAAAAAATGGGGCGCCGTGGCGTCAGCGTAACTAGTAAAAGCACCTTTTTCCATCTCTTTTTCTTCAAACAACGATGTAATTTCTAATGGTAGGGACATATACACATACACATGTTTTTATAGAAGAAAATGCCACCTGCCCTTCAAATTATGAATAGAAGTCTAAAACCGAACGGATTATACTAGGGTGTGCAAAGGAACTAGAAATCACCCGGATGGCTCGGAACCGAACCGGACCAAATCGGTCCAGAATCGGCGGTTCCCATGAGGACCGGTACAGTTCCCGGTTACAATTTACTGAAACCGTCCACTCGAACCAGATCAATATATATATACATATGCTTATTTTCAACGAAAATGATTCTTTCTCGCATGCCTTTTGTCCTTTACCCTACAATCCTACTCGCATCTCGCAGTCCTCAAAAAAGAACACACATCAAGATGATGTCATTTACCTTACAATCTTTCTCAGCCCCCTTACGGGCGTCTCTGTCAAGATTAACATCTCATTCTTAGATGCTGCTTTTCTTGATATGAGCATCTATCTGTTTCTCTGCCTTGCCACTTACTTACAAATGCATCTCTTGGAACATCTAGTCACAGCTACCGAGCATTAATGCGTGTACTCTATTTTGGTCGACTCAATCTTTTGAAGCAAGAATACATCGGCACTTGAGACTGTGATGACAGATTTAAGCTAAAACAAATGGTTCTTCAAAGTCTATTTGCCCTTCTGTCAAACGATAAGCAAGAGACGGAACCAAATGTCCAAATAATTACATTCATCCTAAAATCACAGTATCATTTCGTGTTTGATAAGTAAGACCCTCATGCAGATTTCTTTCTTATTTTCACATTTTCCCTTTTAAAGAAGTGGCCACATAGAAGCTAGAATCACCATGATATTAATTAATGAATGCAATTTTTTAGGGATTATGAACCAACAGGCGGTCCGGCTCTCGGGTGGGGACCAATCGACGATTTCTTTATTATCCTTACCTTTTAGGGATTGGGGACCAACCGATAGTCTAGTTTCTGGGTAAATTCATGGAACCAGCAGGTGGTTTCCGGTTCTAATTTTTCGAAACCGGTCCTTAGTAGGCAATTCTCAGTTCCACGATGAGAACCACCAACCCGGACCATGCTCACCAATTCAAATTGGATTTGGTTCTCTATCGGACCGGCTGAAGTTGTGGTCCATCTTGAAGGCAATATAGTTTCCGCCACAAGTTTTACACTTCAAAAATAAATAAAATCTTACAAAATTTGAAAATGATGGAAAAATCAGCATGACACTAAATAAAGTCTATGCGACATATTCTTTAAAAATAAAATAAATAAATCCAATAGAAAAAGTGTACTGTGACCACGGAATATGTAAATTATGACGTTTGAATAAATTTTTCTCTTTTTGACTTTCTTATTTAGTTGATAACCATGCATGTGTTCCCATCTCTGAGAACCTTCTTGTACTTTCCACTTTTTCATTAAATTAACAAACTTCCTTTTCCGCTATTGAGGTATGATTCCATTGTTGTTTTGTTAAACTGGAGACCAGACATACCATTAATTCCAGGTTAAATTAACTCAATTGGTTCAATCAGACATTGAAATCAGCGACTTCGTTTTCCGTACAAGTACCATTGGTATTACAAGTACAATCAGCCCCTGTACTTTGAAATCCCTAGAATTTTTGGTATGTTATGCTCGCAAAAACACTTTTACATTCTCTAGGTAGAGTGAAAGATGAGAATGTAAAAGGTAAATCGTCGTAATTTTAGATGTAAACTATAGATTTTTGGAATTTCATGTCACAAAACAAAGAATTTTCGAAGTAGTCATCTAATGTATATATTAGGGACCGTAACACTAGAGTTTGAGTGCGATTATGCCAGTCTATTCATATCTAATTAAGACAAAGTTCTTTCTTCTTTTTTCTGTAGTTCTTCCTCTAATTTTTCAAAATTCCCATGCCACATAATCTCAAGGGCGTTTGTTCGGGAGAAAATTTCACCATAAAGGAAAATGCTTCTTTTTTCAGGTTGGGCAAACATGTATAATTTCTTTGGCAGCGGATGATTTTTGGTCGACCGATCATTTTCAGGAAACAAAACGCGCGAAAGCCCATAAAATTAATTCGTGAAGGTAAATCCCTTTTATTATATGTACAATTTATTGTGGAACGTAATCTCAGCACAACTCCATTCCATCTTTGAAAAATGGGAATCGAAAGAAAGAGAAAAGCAATGGAGGTAAGGGGTGAGCATGGTTTCAAGGTAGAACCGGGAACCTGTAGCCGGAACTTGTGAGAACTGGTTCGGTTCCAGGTTCCAAGGTATGTAAGGTAGGTTCTAGGTTCCAAAAATTAAGGAACATGTTCTAATGAATAGGTTCCAGATTCCACTACCTAGAACCTGGAACCTGGACCCTGGATTCTAAAATAAATTTTTGTATTTTTTTGGTAGATATCTTCACACGATCCTACAATGTTTTATGGCGTCCAATGATGAGTGTATAATCTGGAGCCAAATAAATTTATAGGTTTTAGGTTCCAAAAAATGAAGAACCTGTTTCAACGGGTTGGTTTTAGGTTCTAAATGTAACCTCTACGGAACCTGAAACCGTTCATTTCTACTTCCCCTTAGCGGTTGTAGCGTTCACTATCATTTTGCTTAACTAAGAATGAAAAAAGAAAAGAAATTGGCATGTTCCCGGGTATCCTGGAACCGATCCTAGAACTTGTGACAGAGTAAGTTCCAGGTTCCATGGTATGACGGGTAGATTTCAGATTCCAAAAAATGAAGAACCTGTTTCAACGGATAAATTTCAAGTTTCAGGTGGAAGCTGTAAGGAATCTGGAACCGCTCATCCCTAGTGGCTAGTGGAGGTAAAGCCAAAGGCGGCGCGTCACCCCCTCAGCGGACACGACAACCGTGAGGGACCGAGCCGAATTAACCGGACCCAAGAGCCACCTCCCACGCCCAGTCAAACGACGTGGAACTGTGCAGCGACGACAGCGACCGATCTCGCTGTGACGCTATCGCTGACGTGTCGCTCCTCCGTTCGTTGGATTGCCCCCCCTCGAGAGTCAAAAAAGCAGAGAAGGAATCGAAGCAAGAGAGACGCGTTTGACCGCCCACCGTGAATCTGGGGGCTCCATTATTGCTCCGATTCCGAAGCCTCCAATGTTTATGTAACGCCTTACGTAATTTCGAGCGAAGGGCTCTGGCATTTCCTCGTGGGCCCTCCCACCCGTCATAGTTACTGGCCTGTGGTCCGGTCACTTTGACCGGAGCGGAGGGCCCACCTGTCTGGGGAAACTTGACTCGTCCACTTTTTTTTAATCCGTGAAATTATAATTAAAAAAAAAACCATAAACCTGTCGAAATATTTAAAACTGAATTACACAGATGTAATGGGGATAAGGATGTTTTTGATAATTTTTTCATTTTGAATCATGTGGAAATTTAGTTTTCCAAAAAAAAAAAATCATATGGAAATTTCAGTAGTTGATCATGCGAAATTGCGCCCATATCATCCATGACCAGTGTACCGAATTGAAAAAATTCACGATTGTCTACATAATGAACATGCATGTGACTCGCGGTACCAAAATCTCACTTCTTCTTTTTTGGGTCAAAACCAAAATCTCACTTAAATGAGTAAATATCTTCAAAATTAAGAAATCAACCCAACATATCATTTCATTTTACATGCTCAATCGAGAGAGTTGGTACTTCTAGCTTTTGTTTCTTCTTTTCTTTTTGTCCCTGGTTAATAGTGCCAGCTTTATCTGCTCCTTTTGTTGCTCTCGCGTATTCTAGAACTATTTTGGGTGTTTTCAACCTACGCCAATCCATTTCATACGAGTCGTTAGATTATGTGAGTCTTGAAAGAGCACCTATTAACCTTCTGATATGAGGTCAAACCCTTATGGAAATGTGAGGTAAGAGATGTTCCTCGAAGGATATGATCTAATTTGGTCGAGCTTCATGTTTGAAAGCAACTCGGACGGAATTGGAAAAGGGGGAAGAAAACCAGGGATGAGCTTTAAGGCTTCGTTTGAAAATATGTTTCTAAAACTAATTATTTGTATCGCTTACAAAAACGAACGAATAATAATAAAAAATTCGTTGTCCACGAAAATATTTAGACATAAATTATTATTGATAATGAAACAAATTCATTGATTAATAATTTCAAGTAATACAAGCGAACACTTTTAGAAAAATATCTTTTAAATTATTTATTTTTCGTGAAATAAATCCATCCTAGAACTCGCCATTTATCTTAAATTTATAATGAGAGGGAAAGATATAATTAAAATATATATATATTAATATTTGGGTATGACGATAGGAAGTTTACTTTGGCCTCAATTATTACCTAGACAATCAAAGTGATTAAAAATAAGACATGCGACTAACAGAAGCGAAATCGTGCAGCAATTATCACGTAAAAGACGGGAGCGATTTCAAACCTTGTACAACAAGGGAAGCATTAGACACCTTCCACACGATTCAACTTGACTTTGAAATTCGTGTCCTTTTGATATTGCCAGCCATGTGTGGTGCTGACCTATATGCACACGTCAATGTCCCGTCAGCAATCCAAAGTCACAAACACAAGGATTGACTCGCACCTCCGAAGGATGCTTCCCGCCGTGGCCAAATCTCTGCATATCACCGGTCCCACCCCTCATTCGCGAAGGATGGACTCTGAAACTTGGAGACTAATCGTATTGGAAACAAAATTTATTTTGTATTACCCAACGGGCAACGAGAATAGGGAGTGTTTCGCCGGAAGTGGACGTCGACGAAAAATCTTTCATCGAAATTGGCTCTTCGATTTTTGTTAAGAGTAGACATATTCTCTAACGATTTCGGACAGAAATCTCTATGAATCATAAGGAATAGATATTCTTCGTTGGAATTTAACCGATGACGAAATATTTGAACTACGACTAAAGTACGGAAAAGGTAAATTGCCAAAAAATAAAGAAAAAAATAAATTGGCGAGAAAGTTGAGTTCTTTGGTTCATTTAAGGGGGTTTTACAAATAGTGCACTTGGGGTATTTATAACTATGGTTACTAAATTGAAATGAACAAACAACTGTTATTGAAAATTATTTCACGAACGTATATGACATAACCAACCAATGATTGTCAATGACTTTACTGACGAGTTACCAATTTCCTTCATCTTGTTGATTAATTTGATCACTATTGACCAAATTCCGCACTTGTCTATAAATAGCAATAGCCCATTGTTCGTCTTCGCCAATAAAAATCACAAATTTAGGGATTTCAAAACCTTTTGAAAAAGGCTGGTTATCAACCCATTCACGATGCGATTTCCTAAAAACATGTATTACAACACCCTTGTCTAACTCTAGTCGCTGTTGAACTTCTTTGACAAATTGTGCTAGGTTCAACTGTGAGTTTGGTTGGTTATTTTGCCCCTAGTCAGTAACGCTCGTCTTGCCCGATGATCAAAGTTAATCGACATGTTAGGTCAAATAGGAATATTCACATTGAGTGAAAATGACCTTATTTCTTCAACATTCAGCAATCGACTGGCTTGTTGACCAACTTTACCAAATTATTGTCACCAATTTGGTTATTTTGACCAACATAAGTAGGATAATTTTCATCAATGTGACCTTGATTAGAAGATTCGAGCCTTTATTTTGCGTGTGCGTCCACCCCTCGTGTCAATCATCGGAGCTATTCGAATAATCTTAGTCCAAGAAAAGAAAGAGTCTCGATGAGTGGATTATTATTATTATTATTTTATCGAAAAAGACATAATTCATTAAACCAACTCAAAGAGTTCGAGTACAAAAAAACTTGAGTGGATAAATTCGAATGAGCTTTTTTGAGGCACGCTCGCTCGAAAAGTACGTCCGCTTACGAGTGAGTAGGATGGAGCGATCGATTCGGAGTTATCTTACTCGCACTTGCGATGAAGCAAGGGTTGCCCCTTCGAGATGCTAAGGAGTATGCCAATATGCTATGCCTAGACAACCAAAAATCCCCAAGGGTCGTCACATGAAATTCAATATGAGATGAATTCTTTCGTACTGCGTATGTATTTAATACGAAAATACATTGTCCAAAAAGTACTTTTTGATAGATCCTCGGATCTTATGGCGGCCCATCACATGTCGGCATAATATTCCCCTCCTCCCCCCGAATATTCTATCTCCATTATCCAGAGACGAATCAAAAGCTTAGTCAAGCACAATGACGTGCTCCCGAAACTTTTAAATTTTGAAAACGAAGAAAGGAAATTGAAGAAAATGACGATGGAGAAAGGAAAGATAGATTTGTACTTTATCAGAGTGAATGTGGACGAAACATGAACATTTGACTTTTGACCAATTCTCGTGCTGTTAGCGGAAATGCAATTGCAAACTTCAGTCAAAATTATCGTTCGTGAATCGATGTTTATATCACTTTAACCTTGGAGAATAAGAAAGCTATCAAAAGAGAATCCTCCGACTCCGAACAAGGCTCAGAGTTTTCTCTTGCCCAGCAACCCAAACATTTTTTTTTTTGGTCATAAGCAACCCAACTTAAAAGCTGGCTTTTCTCCTACAAGTTGTTCATCCGTGATCCTTGCGATTAGGCGATAATGGAAATAATGGAATTTTCTCTTCGACATCACAACGGCTCGAAGTACATCGCATTAGGTGATGGTCAGTCGATATAAGTACGACGTGAAACGCGCAACAGTTCCAGTATCAAGCGAACTCTCTTGAGATTTTTCGCTTTTCACTGAAAGGGTAAATGTAACCACAACACGAGGCTAGTAATTCAGCGTTACTTGTTAGAAAATTTCTAAACATGGTAGCGAATCACGAACTTGAAAAACAGTTGAATTAAGTAAACCGGAAATGAGAATTTAGAAATGACACTGCTCAGCTCTTCGCCCCGCCTTCCAAAGGATTGTCATTCTCCATTTTAACTTCAGAAGATATATAGTTCAATGAATTCTCTGGACTATTCTGCTAATTTCGCCTGGTAACTGCTGAAGGCAGACAGGAAAGGATACAAGGATTGAGAAACTAGGTCGAAGACCACCTGAGACAATTGAGAATTTGTGCCATGGCACCGCCCATAACTAGAATTGGGGGAACTCACCACAAGGCAGGCAAAGGTTATTGTCCAATGAACCATCATCAAACAAGGGAAGTTCTATTCGATATCTTAGATTTCAAACAAGTTGCACCAAACCCAGAAGAGAGTGGCCAGATTTCAAGTTCTCAGAACCAGCAGCAAAAGTTAATTCAATCATACAAATTACAACTTAAAGAATTCATAGGCGCAGAGCCCCATTTTACAGATAATACTTTTCAAGTCGTGGCTCTCCAATGATAAGGATTTTACTGCCTAGAACTTATGGTAAATCTACGAGATTCTCTCTTGTAAAGAATCCAAATTTGACCTCTAAATCTTGCTCTAACACTTTGATGTCATCATCGCATTATGGTCGAGATCATTGCAATGCTTTCTTCTATCAATCTTGTGCTAAGGAAAATCATGAGCTGGTTACGAAATCATAGGTACATATCTTTAACTTACAATCAAGAGAAGGCAGATTACACTTCTCTCGTTGTTCAGCGACTTGCGAAGAGAAGAAATCAACGAAGAAAACAGCTATGCTAAAATCAAAGGTGAGAGCAAGCAAACCTCAAGTCTGTGAAGATAACTTGCCTTACCAAGAGCGGTGCTTCTTCAGAGCTTGACCTCAACATCTACACCGGCAGGAAGGTCAAGTTGCATAAGAGAATCTATTGTTTGTGCAGTTGGATATAGAATATCGATAAGGCGCTGGTGGGTTCTGATCTCAAAATGGAACCGAGCGTCCTTGTGCACGTGCGGTGACTTGAGCACACAGTAGATTCTTCTCTTGGTTGGCAACGGCACAGGACCCATAGTCTTCGCATTCGTAGTCCTAGCAGCATCCATTATCTGCTTGCAAGAGTCCTCTATTAAGGACACCCAATAAGATCGAAGCTTTATTCTGATTTTCTGCTTCGGAGCCATCTGAGAAACATCAAAAGAAAATTATACTCTTGCAAACAAGGACAGTAGCAAAAAACTATGCGATACGTCTTCCACCAATGACAAGCACCCTTCTTCAATGCGTGGCTTTCAGGGGAAAACATTTTGTTTCCATGAGATGCCAGACTTTCTTAACGTGGTTGTCACTCGATTCATCCCGGCAGTTGTAAGACGGGAAGCATGGGGAGACTGAATCCTGAGCGTATGGACAGTGAGGGAAGAAGGAGGTCTAGTCATTTGGCTCTTAACATGAAATTACTAAGCTCCGCATTTAAAATCTTCTCCTCAACGAAATACAAACAGCAGAAACGAGAAATGAAAAAGATGCCCCCGCATTATTATCGACTCTTAAGCGATCAATGCCGAGAAAAAGGCCTAAACATCCTAATATCATCGGATTCAAGAGGAAATAAAGAGAGTGTTTCACGGAAAATTCAAGATTTGAAAAACATTTTCCATAAAGTAATTGGTTATATTGTTTAGAAAAATTAGTCAACAGAAAATATTTTCATAAGCGACAACAACATATGGCAAACTATTTTCGTGGTCGTGGATGACGAAAATATTTCTCCTGCGTCCATTTTTGCAAGCGACAAAAGCAATCATTTTTTTTTTTTAATGTTTTCTAAATCTTGAGTTTTAGCACCCTAAACTCTATCGTTAAACTCAACAAACAAATGTAAGGAGGTAATATCCAGTTTCCTTGGTTTCCCCGAACATATTCGCTCCGACAAATTACTAAGTTCTACATACTCAAATCGAAAGAAACTGATTCTCTCTCCGTGAACAACCGTTCTCTTTTATCCTTTCCAGGACTGTCCCACGAAAACAATGCTTGAAGTTTTCATACACTTTATCCGCCCATCCTTCAATAAAGAACCATCACAACACCCACAGCAAATTCAAGAAAGCAATGTAATCGCTCTCTTCATTTCATTTCCCACGTCGCAACCAAACAGAAACACAAACGCTACCCCTCAAAAAGATGAGAGAGGGAACGAACCTCAACCGCACCAGAATCGGGTCCATCGAGAGTCTCTTGCGCGTCCAGAGCTTCAGGAGCTGCCGAGACCTTCGTCGCCTGCGAGCTTTTCAGAGTCGAGAGCTTTAACGCCTTCGCAGAGGGCAAGGACGCAAAAGAGGGCTTGGGTTTCTGGCAAATTGTATGCGAATTGGGGAGGGGTAGGGAAGAGAATAAGGTGGCGGAGATTGAAGATGAAGCCATTCTTCGAATCTGCGATAAGGGTATCGGATATCTTCTTCTTGCTCTCTGCTTAGGCTCTCGGACCTTCGCTTCTCTCTTGCCAGTGTTATCCACACTTTCTGAGTGATGACGAGAGAGATACAGCCTTGGACTTGGAGGGTCCAGCTCAAGATGGGCCAGGGTTTCGGGTATGGATATACCAACCGAATTGGGCTTATTCACCGGCCCAAAATGTGTTTGCATTATGTCAAGGGATAATGACATAAATGGTCCTTAAACTTTGATCTAATATGCAATGTGATCTCTGAAATTTTAAATTGACTAATATGGTCTCTAAAATTTAGCCCAATGTGCAATGTAGTTCATGAACTTTTAATTTGACCGATATGGTCCATGAACTTTTGAAACATGTTCAACTTAGTCCTTGAACTATAAGAAGATGTTCAATGTAATCCTTTCATTTCATTAATTCAAGTTCAGGGACGACTTTGAACATCTTCTTATAGTTCAAGGACTAAGTTGAACATATTTCAAAAGTTCAGAGACCACATTGAACAAATTGAAAATTCAGGGACCACATTGCACATTGGGCCGAAGTTCAGGGACCATATTGGTCAAATTAAAAGTTTAGGGACCACATTGCTCATTGGGTCAAAATTTATGGACCATTTGTGTCATTTTTCTTAACAAAAGAAATCCTTTTTTAAATACTCATTCTTTTTTATTCCTTGATGATCTCGTCTTTTATAAATGTCCTAAAATCAAGTCACACGCTAATGTCACGGGCTGGTTGACATAGCTGAATTTCTTTCCAAGGCTGGTTCATATGACGTTTTCTTACTGACCTCATAACTTCTTCCTAAGTCGGTCAGGGAGAAGCTCTGAACTTGTTATTGCATTTCTGAGTGAATTCACGTACACACACACAAAAACTAGAACCTAGAGAGAAACTTCGAATTTGCGATTGTATTTCCGAGTAAATACAAATGACAGGGACACCTATACATACAAAAATTCATTTAATTACGACCGTTGACCTCAAATCCAAATTTACGATGGAAATTGAACAATAATCTCTAAAACACAAGTATATATCTCATTGTACTGTCAAAGAATACTCTAGAATGTCCTTGTATACATTTTCCATATTGTTCTAAAAAAATGTTCTAAAGTGCCCGAGAAAGGTCCTAAGGTTCACATGGTTTTCTTGGATAATTCCTTGCAACATTTTGCTTGGAAAACTTCTAGACCGTCATGCTAACATGATATCACAACCTCAGAGGCCAATGAGTTTTTCGGACAAGTGCACCAAATTGGCCAATCAAGTCCTAAAATTTTCAAAAGGGCAGCTGCAACAAGTACCGAAAATAACCGTGGTCACTTGACCGGTCGCTTGATGTAAGCCCTGCACAGCAAAGCCTCCCATGGAAGCTTCTGATCTCACCCCTGCACTGAACCTGCTGTGTGGAGCTCGCTATCTGATCCTAACCCAAAGCTGAGATTCAATTTACTTTACCACAACATAACCTCCCATTTTTAACCACATTTGAAACTCCCCTTTGCCATCTTTCAGTTTCACCTCCAAAAAAGTTAAAAATAAGAAGCATATAACTGCTGTCTTTTCCACTCTCCCTCTAACCACTCATCAACAAACCACTCTCTCCATTTTCATTTTGCATTTTCAACTTCCCAAATTCTTGAGCAAACCCATCTTTTTTTGAAATTTTTCCCAAAACTTCCCTCGAGCACAACTCTCATGACTGGCCAGTGATGATCAAACCATAACTGTCTGTTTCACTTTATTCAGTGCATGGTTTTTTTCAAACACCAACCCCCATCTTCTGTACTTTCCTCGAACTTTTTGTATGATTTGATTGAACCTACGAACGCTTTTGCATGACATGCGATGTGTTCTTGTCTACGCTTGTCATAAACGTACGTTGGTGGAACAGACACTTCACCTGCACGCTCCCATATTTATTGTACTCACCTCTTTCGCATTCCTTCTCCCTTTTTTTTTCAACTGACGAAAACCGTGGAGACCCTCGAAGTTCTTTCAACAGGAAAAAGGGAAAAGAGTTCAGAAAACCACAGTTGAATGAGGATGTTTAAAGTCTGTTGCTTTGGTGGGTTTAGAGACAAAAACTGAATCTTGAAAAGGAACTTGGAGTAATTCACCAAGTGAAGACGATGGACCTGACATCAGCTCTCTTGGGTGTCGTCATGGTTCTGAGTGTTCTGAGTGAGGTTGAAGTGACGTGCGTCATGGCAGAGAAGGATTTCATCAGTTGGGATGATGTGAGAGTGAACGAGAATGAGTACAAAAACATGATCCGAGAGGAGTTGTACTCGAGAAGAAATGGTCAGTCTAATCGAAGCGGAGTGATCCTCGTCGACAAGAACAGCCGTGGCGATTCCATCACGGTTCAAGGTGCAGTCGACATGGTTCCAGAGAACAACTCGCGGAGAGTGAAAATTCTCATTCTTCCAGGAACTTACAGGTTTGAGGACATCTCCATTGTAATTACTTCGTAATTCTCCAAAAATCGCGTCAACCCATGTCGGGAAAAAGGAAGCACCGCCATAGAATCTTGAAAGGCCTACACACATCCACTGCAAAAATCTCATCTTTTTCTGGTGAATTCATCGGTTTTTTTTTTCTTTTCAAGGTCATGCTTGAGCTTTTGCTTAGTTCTGCTTTTCAATTAGTAACGGACAAATTACTTAATAAGTTGGCGGTTTCTGTGAGCATGATTCGTTTTCTCCCCTGAAAAAGAAAACAGCTGTTACGTGGGCGTTATGGGAAGTTACGTGGGACAATAGAATTCTCTCTCTCTCTCTCTCTCTCTCTCTCTCTCTCTCTCTCTCTCTCTCTCTCATATGGTTAAGAATGAGCTTATTATGGGGTGATGACGAGTGAATCGAGATCGAGATGGTACTGAGAATTCATGTTCTGTGCAGAGAGAAGGTTCGTGTGCCGAGTTCGAAGCCATACATTTCCTTCATTGGAGATGAAGATCAGAACTCAAAAACCATAGTCACCTGGCACGACAAAGCTTCTGACAAACTCGCCGATGGCAGTGAACTGGGAACCTACAGATCAGCCTCCGTGACTGTAGAATCTGATTTCTTCTGTGCTAATGGAATCACCTTCGAGGTAATAATCCCAAAAGAGGAAGGGTAAAATTTAAAAAGAAAAAAGAAAATCAATGTTTGAGCATGTTTTGGGTTTTCCTGTTATTATATCACCGGCCCAAAAAGAGAGGAGAGAACTAAAACATGAACTTAAATTTGGTGGTCAAGTGTTTGATGGGGTTGGGTGGTGACAGAATACAGTGGTTGCAGTCCCAGGGGGTTATGGAATGCAAGCGGTGGCCCTGAGAGTCTCAGGGGATAAAGCCATGTTCTACAGGGTCAGAGTGCTGGGGACACAGGACACGCTCCTAGATGACACTGGCTCGCATTACTTCTACCAGTGTTACATCCAGGGAAGTGTGGACTTCATCTTTGGCAAATCAACATCACTCTACGAGGTACTTATGTTTTCTGGGAAATCTTGGGTTTTTTCTGCCTGTAATTGATTTCGGCGGGATCTTTTTTGGCCGGATAGAATTCTAAACTAGACTAAAACGTGGCAGGAGTGCGTCCTTCACTCGACGGCGAAGAATTTCGGGGCGATCGCGGCTCATCACCGGGATTCACCGAGCGATGATTCGGGATTTTCTTTTGTCAATTGTGTCATCAACGGAACCGGCAACATCTACTTGGGGAGAGCATGGGGAGACTATTCGAGAGCAGTGTACTCCTACTGTTACATCGATAACATCATAACTCCTCCGGGATGGAGCGACTGGAACCACCCTTCCAGGCAAAAGTAAATTTATCATCCTCGAAAATGTCGAAACAATTAAGGTCCCGAATCATTTGAACTGAATGTTTCAAGGACTAATGATTCTAAGACGGGCTATGTTTTTGGATAGGACCGCGGTGTTCGGGGAGTACCAGTGCAGAGGCAGAGGAGCGGACGAAAGGGGGCGAGTGCCATGGTTGAAAACATTGAGTCACGAGGAAGCGAAACAATTCCTGGATAAGAAATTTATTCAAGGAGAGCGATGGCTTAGACTCTGAATTTCTTCTTCGGGGCCTTCTTTCGAGTGTGCATCCTCGAGCAAACACGGGCGATTTTGAGGAGTTCCTTCTCCCTTCCACATTCTGTTTATATGATTAGGTTGATGCTGATGTAAAGGTAAGTGGGTGTGTGTTTCCGGTGGCCCAAGTGGTCACTGACCATATATATATACACACACAGAGTGTTGTAGCCAAGATATCCTAAGTGATTATTGCTCAAGCAAAAAGGAGAATATCAGCAGTGTAAGATATGATAAATAGTTCCTTCTCTTAATTTGAATTAAAAGCAGATGACATATCGAAAAGGGAACCAAACAGAACTAAGGAACGAACTTGTGCTAGTAAGGAATGAAAGTTGGGCCCCAAAAAGAGGAACGATCCAATAGCTTCTTCCCACATGTATGATTTTTCTAACTCCAACTTCAGCTTATCTGCACAATAACTGATCAAGTGAAGTTTCGATCCCCATGCTGAACTTTTGGCAAAACTTTGATTGAACCAAAGGAGCCCTCCAGGGCATGACCAAGTCTGTGAACTATCACACAAGTTTGCAGCAGTATGAAGAGATTATGACTTGAAGATCAAAGAGGAAACTACTTCTGGTACACAATATACGTGATCATCCATTGCGATCCAGCGCTAACAGAAGAACAGGCATAATAATCGTGGAAGCACCCCACACGATACATTTCAAAGCCCCTCTACAGAAAAGGACCATATGCCAAGCTTCTATATCTGGATTTCGAAACAATTAGTTGAAGCTGAGACCTTGGCAATCCTAAACCCACTACAATACATACAGCTAGAGCGGCAGATCAAGACAACTGTTAATATTTACAAGACTGGACATAATGATTCCGTGACTTTTACGCAAATGACAGCTACTGCCAAATCTTTCCTACACCAAATGGAGAGCTCCACTATTCTCCTACGAAGCGGCATCGCGTGTCATGCTACCGCTTCCATAATCTCCATCAGTTTACAATTTTGTGCAGAAGCTTCTGATGCATCCATATCTAGGGCATTGTCATCATCACTTCGCACTTCTTCTTCCACATCATCATCATCAATGTCGTCGTCGTCATCATCACTACCTCCGACGTCACCTTCGTGATTGCGAATGTCATTGATTTTGTAGTAATCATCGTCTTCGTTGCTTTCATGTATTAATGGTGATGGATTCTTATCATCAGCAGGGTCAACATCGTCTGCAAGGCCATTAGAACAGGTCGTGGCACAGTTGAGCTTCCCTTCATCACAAATGACTTCAATGGCAGTAGTTGTGTCTGCATCTGACCCAGCAACATCATCACTCTTGACTTCTTTGATCATAGTTGATGACACTGAAAGCTTAGAGTCCAGGGCAACAGCAGAAGTTATGGCTGAAAGAATATCCGGCTTAGCCTTGATATCAATCCATCTGTCCCCCACCCAATCTCTAGAAATCCGCAAATCCTTCATTTGCATGCTCATGAATAAGTTTTCACCTAATACCACCAAGAATAACATTGTTTTTTCCGGTCATCAAGAATATAATTAAAAGAAACAGAAATAGAAGCAGAGAACAGATCAATGCAAAGATACAAGACCGCACAAACTTATTATCATATTTCTTTAACACACGTACCGGGAAAATAAATTTTTAGATTATCATCTTCACTGTCATTGACCCCTATTACAACCCCTTCCCACCAGCCATCACTCCACCATGCATCCACTGCCACTCCAATATCAAGAGGTGGTTTGGTTTGATCAACAGAAGATGGAATAGGCCGGATTGTTAGGCGGCCTGAAACCCTCATCCCAAGCTTATCAGGAGCAGCATATTTGATGGCAGGTATCCACTCCTACACCAGTAGTGCAAGCGTCAATTGCCAACTTAATGGAGAATAGAGTGAGCTTGTTAAACATGAGGGTAGAGGATGAACTATGGGCATGGGTTATATTTGTTTTATTCATCCACAACTAAGCATAATAATGGAAAAAAGGGAAAGTGAACATTTAAAAGGTTCACAGCATATCAGAAAAGGGCTTTTTCAATTAGTTTTGCTTAAATATGAACATCTCCATCTTAGGGACTATAACATTTAGGATAATTCCATCTCGGAGTAAATGAGCTTAATAATAACCAAGACAACCTTGCGCTTAGAGCATTGAAAAAGTTAGTGTACCTCAAGATGGGCACTTCCATCGTCATCCTTCAAGTCATCATAACAGACTTTCAACTGCTTTCTGGTCACCTGCAAAATAGTACACCTGAACCAGCAGCCTCGGATGCCACTATCTTGGCATAGCAATTCGATCTTTCCACCAACTTTAAATCGTGGAGAAAATCGAGGCTGAGAGTTAACATGCTTAAGAGATAGCAACCTCCAAGCCAACAAACCATCATCTAATTTCTTATTTGCAGGTTCGTATGTCAGATTGGCAAAATCATCTCCAGATCTTTTTACTCCAGAATAAGCTGTAACACACCTCTTGTAACCTCTGCAACTTCTTGTCCTCTTACCACCCACCTTAACATCAGGACCTGAGGTTAAATCTTCGTCTTCCTCCGCAGTCAGACCATTCCATGCTGTGTCTGGCTGTCGCAAGGGACTGGCAAGGAAACAAGAGAGAATGGGCTGATCGAAATAGCCCCTCAATTTGCTAAGCTCAAATGACTTCACTTTGTTATTTCTGAACTGTCTGAAACATAGGTATATTTTGGATGATAATGCATGAGGAACAGCAGCCAAACACTTAGTGTAATGTTCGCGTGTCAGAACTGTAGCAGGACCATCAACACATTCTGCACTGACGACCTGTGCATAAGGCGTTATGAAAACTTCCTTGGGATGAGGATTTCGTATAGGTGTTACACCCTTGACTTCATCACTGTAGTGAAGCCACCTTATTTTGACCTTTTTCAGTCCCCTTCTGTCTTCATACATGTCTTCCAAATAAGCAAGATAACGAGTCTCTCCCTTGCCCATGACAAATACAAACGAATGAATCTGACAACATAAAAAGCATGTCAGGAGAAAATATAGCAGTACCAACACGAAAGAATTTTAGAAACATCAGGAAGCCCATGACATAACAAAGATGTGATTTTAACTGGGATGCCCATCACAAAGCAAATCTGAGGGGAGCAATAACATAAAAACTGATGGAACTTTACCGATCATCTCTGATTACACATGAAAAATAGTAATATTCATTCACATAAACAAAGAGGCAGAAACCCAGGGGGGGGTTGGTGTTTACTGGGAGGAATGCTGTCATCAGTCGGGACTTCGAAGAAATTCCATTGAAAAAATCATATCATGTCCATAAAATTTTTGCCAAATGTTTTACTACGCCCGTCATTGGACATAACCATGATTCAATCTGGTATATATAATGAAGCATTTATAATGTGCGACTTAATACTGACAAGCAAGAAAACGACAATAATCATAACATTTCCATCTCAATGTGAAAATCCAAGTCCCTCAAAGTCAAGATTGCCCACTTGAGGGGTCATTTAGTCTTATATCAGAGATCACCAAATAAGTTTCCGGGTTTATAGAATCTTGCAGAACTTTCTTGTCTCTCACAGGGCAAAAACTGAAGACTGACAACTGGAAGTTTGAAGAATGCACCAACTAACACGATAAAAAAACTCCTGGTTACTTCCCTAGGTCCTTGTACCTATGAATTTATACACGTAAGTTTCAGAGTTCAAAGTTCAGTAATTAGTGCTTACAGCTATTGTAATCCCGTTCCGGCAGAAGGATGGGTAATGCTTCAGTTGTTTACCACATGTCCATGCAGTACCTGACCACACAATTTCTGAGGTATGCCCACCAAGTATGCTCGCCGGACGACCCTGAAAAGATGGTATTAAACAAACATCACAGACACAAAAAACAGAAGACAGCAGGAAAAAGGAAATTGTACCTGGCAATCTGATACCTGAGCTAATGACCTCTTCAGAGGAAACTCAAAATTTCTCAGAGCATGTGACTTGTAAAGTTTTGTTGATCCTGCAAATGCAAAAAGATAGGTGAATTAGATCATTAAATTCTTCACGAATCGATGATACGGAGAACTAGGCATGGTAAATGCTTCATCATGCGAATACCAAGGTATTCAACCGTATGCAAATATTAACACTGTCCCTTTTAATGGTAACATACAAGGTCGACATATCCAAAGGTCATTCTACTTCTAGCAATAACTTGCATCAAAGACACCAGCCAGAACTTCTGAATCATCAGCAATATGCAATGATAAACTTAACTATGTGAACTCAATGCTGTGCCCACGAAAGCTTATTCCCTTCAACAGATTCAATAATAAGTTGGTAGTACCCACAAGATCCTTTCCAATTATGCACTTCCATGCAAGTCCAGCATGCAGCTATAATCTTTATAAGTAACAGATCAGCTTATGTAAAAAATTAAAGGCAAGGATCTTGCCGGAGCACTTAATAGTGCATGTCTACATATCCACTTCAAAAAGATGATAGCAGAGGCACTCCAACAAACTATTCGCATAAAATATTGATGCCCCGCCAGGCAAAGATTGCTTCAGATAAACTCCAGGATATGGAATTTCTGAATTCCACAACTACGAAAACGGCACCACCTGTAAGTCCTCGTGAAATTTTGCAAATTCTTTAGTTCCATGCACAATATCAGTACACTCTTCTCAAACCGAAACACAAGCAAAAACGTGACCTAGCTTTGTACGCTGTTTTATTGTTCATTCTGAGGCAATTCATCGTATGGTCTATTCAATATCGTGATACTACAAGCTGCAAGGGGAAAAGATAAGGTTTAATACGTACCACGGTGTTTTGATATCATAGATGTCAGCCAATCAACAACCTCTCTTCTCGATCTCCACTTGAAGCCGGCATGTATTGAACTTTGACTGCCAAAAGCTTGCACAAACTCGTCAGCGACAACATAGAACATATGCCTGACACTCCTCTCTGTTCCGACAACGGCAAGGATTGTCTCCCCAGCAGAATCCTTCAAGAAATAGTGAACCACGCGGTTGCCACGCTCTAAGGAGACAAATTGCTCTTTCCACTCAACAAAACAACACCCTTCTCCGGACATTTTCACCAAAACCACCGATGCAGTTTCAACAACACCAAAACCTACTTTAAATACTCACTACATAACTGAAAAGGAAATCTGGCCTCCAGAAAGTGAAAACTCTTCGACATGACTAGCCAACAGTGAGGACTATGATAATACAAGTATAGAAAACCAGAAACTAGCAACTAATTTTTTCCCGTTACATAACTCAATACTGCGAACGCCGATTCTATCTCAGACCCAAGAACTCGCAAAACTTAAGAAGGGTACGGAATCGAAAGGAGTTTTGCAGATGAGGTACAAAAAGCAGATCAAGCCCCAATTACACAGCTTACGAAGGGGCGATCAAAGTGTAAAGAGGTCAAAGCATCCGACTTTCAGCCTTTTCATGGACGAACAATTCCTGCTCAGAAAAGCTCTCGGAAGCTATCAGGAAGCAAAAATCACCACCGCCAGGCGTAAACGAAGGCCGACAGAGAGCAATTCTCAACTCCAACCCCGAAACAGCCCCACCTAACACAAAACATGTATTACGAACAGATCAACCAAACCACGCACGAAGCTACGCCCCCCAATGGTCGGCGACCAGATCAGAAGAACCCCTCGTCCAAAAAAAGGTCCACTCGGCTCGCAAGAATCCTCGAGCCACGCCGATGCAGCCTACGGCGAGCCAAAACTGGCAATCACCAAGGAAGCGAAGCCCGCGTCTCGGCCCAAAACGCCGGAAGGGGCTTAGGCCACCGAAGAGCGAACTGCGGAGCTCGACACAGCTGAGGGACTGGCGTGATTAGGGTTTCTAGAGGGTTAAAGTGGGAAGGTCAAACGGGAAGCTGCGTTCACACTGCGGTGTGCTCCAAGAGCAGCGAAAGGCAAGTGAAACGGAGATGGTTAGAGAGAGGATGGAGGGAGGGAGAGAGGGGCCGTACGGAGGTTCTCGAGAGGGAGGGAGCGAGAATTTGCAGAGAATGAGAAGTACTTTCGTAACAAACCATGAACAAGGGGAAGCAGAGAGAGAGAGAGAGAGGGCAAATGATGAGAGAGGAGGAGTGGGAGGGATGGGTTTGGTAGGACCGAACAAGAAGAAGAAGAAGAAAATGGCGAATGTGGAAAAAACTATCGTGGATTGACCATGGGCCCACGGGCCTGTACTCGGCCCAAATGGACTTTGTAGATCCTGCAAGTTTGCAATGCGTTGATCCGCGAGGGCCGGGCCGGGCCGGGTTTGGTGCAAAATCCTATAACTTCCAGAATCGAGGTACGGGCTTAGGGTGCGCATGGTAACACTTCTGGAGGTGGATTTCTGCTCCAGAAGTGCTTCTGGAGCAGAAATCCGTTTGGTAATGTAACTTCTGAAGTAGAAATCCGTTTGGTAAAAAAATTTACTTCTAATTTTTTTTTTTTACTTCTGAAGTGAATTTTCACTTCTCAAGTTGTTTTTTCCTCAATTTGAGAAGTTAAAAAAAATTAATTCTCAATTCAAAAAGTACTTCTCATCTCACCCTCTTTTTATTACGCCCTTATCCTCTTTTCGACCACGCCCCCCTCCGCCGACCTCCGGCGCGGCCCACTGCTGACCACCGCCCCTCGCCGCCAATCGCCGATCGTTGCCGCCGCCGACCACCGTCGGCAACCGCCCATCGCTGACCTCCACCGGCTGCCCCCCATCGCCGCCCGCGACCATCGCCTGCCGCCGCCCACCGCAGACCACCGCCGACCGCCCCCTGCCCATCGCCGACTTCCACCAGCCGCCAACAGCCGACCACTGCCACTGCCAACCATCGCCCACAGCCGACCTCCATCGACCGCCGCCCACCACCGGCCATCGCCAACCGCCGACCACCACTGCCCCCCACCGCCAACCATCGAGCCGCCCGCCGCCAACCGTCGACCATCGCACCGCCCTCCATCGCAGTCTACCGCAGACCTCCGCCGGCCGCCACCGCCGAGTCGCCGTCTCCGCAGCCGGAGTTAAAAATAAATAAATAATTTATTTTTAAAAAGTAAATAATATTTTTTAATAATAAAAATTATTTGTAAAAGAAATTTAAAAAGTTTAAAAATGAAGTAGAAATTTTTCGTCCGCCGATAATAATTTTTCATAGAAAATTTTGTGTTAATAATGTTTCAAAAGTAGAAATTTTCAACCGTTACCAAACGAATTTCTCTGATCAAAAATCAATTTCTGGAGCAGAAATAGAAAAATCAACTTCTACTTTAGAGTAGAAGTGGAAAAATCAACTTCTGACCAGAAGTAGAAGTGTTGCCATGCGCGCCCTTAACAGCTCATTTGGATCCTTTTGAGGGAGTGGAGGTCGACTGGCTCCGCCATTACAAACAAGAGTCTAATGTAAGTTCGCGAACCTTATTAAATGGTTGCACGTAAAAAATCCCAAATCTAAACTACATTGGGTAGAAAATTTTCAAAAATAGGAGAGAAAAGCTGCCAAATCTAAACTAAGTCGGAAGAGAAAAGTTCTCAAACGAGAAGAAAGCAAAAAAATGAAATATAATTTAAAGTAGCCTAAGAAAATGAGGAGGGGAGGGAAACCCTCGCCTCCATGGAGGTTGAAGAAGAAAGTGTGTGAAGAAGAGAGAGAAAGAAGAGAAGGAGAGGAAAAAAATTAGGGCATCCGCGTGTATATTTTCGGGGTTTCTCCCTCATCGGATTTCATTGGTGAACAAGTCCAATTTCTAAGGAGATCAGAGGAGTTTCGTGAAGGTTTCGCTCACGCGAGTGTCAAATCTATACTCGTTCTACTATACTCAGTGATGGTATTGGGGACGCCAAACCTAGGCGCACCGCTAAAGGCAAAGCCGTAGCTAGGGGTGAGAAAAAAAATCATGATCAAACCAAGCCGGACCGGACCGTACCCAATCGGTTGATTTTGGATAGTAATCGGCAGGTACGGGTCTGGTTCCCAGTTCCAATTTTTTGGAACCGGCGGGTACTAGTTCGATTCCCGGTTTCATGTGGAAATCATCCAACCGGCCTAATCGGACTGGTCATTTTATATAATATAAATATATATTCTTTTAATTGAAGGCTTTGAAGTCATCTCCCTCAAAGGCCAGAGTCCAGAGTTCAGACCCATCCGTCTAAATAAAAAAAAGTCCAAACCCAGCTCACCTTACCCACCTAGACACCCACGCACGTGGCTTGAACCAAAAAGAAAAAAAAAAAAACCCCTCACCTCACCTGAGTGCGGCGGTTGCGTTGTGTTTTTGGGTTTACTCAGATTTTGATCCTCCATTCTGTATCGTGCCTCCAATTTCTTCCCTCTACTTCTGCTGCTAATTCAATAAAATCATCTACACTTCTCGACTTGGATAACCAAATTCTTCCTGAGCTGGAAGAAACATAAGAGGGTTACTCTACAGACGCTTGAAATTTAAACCGGTCGGCAAATGCTAAGGAGCCTAAAAACAAGGTTTATTCAATAGTCAATATGATTTCAACCCACATGACTTTTTTGTGAATGGAAGTAAATTCGTACTTGGGGGGTATCTATGAGTAATTCAGTACGTGAAATAATTCAATTCCATGTGCAGGACAGAAATTTCGGGCTGTATATTCCCAGGACTACCATTTTGGAGGAGGAGGAGGAGGAAGCAGACGAAGCGGCTCCAAACCCGTCCCCTTCGCCCCATCAGATTAGCCTCCTATCATCTTCCTCTCCTTAATCTGGTTTAGGTTGTAAATTAGTAAGCAAATAAAAGCTGAAAGATTGTAGCCACCATGTTCAGCAACTTGATGAATGTGCTCCAAAGGGATTGTTTCAATGTCCTTTCAGAATATGTGAACTTCTAGACTAGGTTGCTAATAAGTCTGTTTGGCTGTTTTGAGATATTTTTCTCAGTGTAATTAATGTTGGTGCTCGGTAGGACCGTAATCGGGATCCAATCGGGAATCGGACTGAACCGGTGGTTCGGTTCTCGGGTGGATCTATGGAACGAGCATATGGTCCACGGTTCGCATTTTGCGGAATCGGTCCCCAGCGGGCGGTTCTCAGTTCTAAGGTAGGAACCATCCATCCTGGAACCGATCACCCCTAGCCGTAGCAACAGATGAAGTTCTCGGTGAATGCTCATTACTGAAGACGGATCCAGTAATCGGCTGATTATGGTTTGAAGAAGTCATAAAGGTGCTCTTTGAGCGTATGACCCATAGCTTTGTTTTGATGATTTCTTTTGTTATCCGGAACTTGTTTCTTTGGGATTTGTTTTGGTTTGCAATTGAATTGCGATGTTTCTCTTATATCCCGAGGAAGAGGAAATGAATGAAATGAAAAGTTATTTTGACCACACAAAAAAAAACCTTATTAAATGGTTTATCTAATGAGTACAGTATCGTACATCTTTATTGCGCGAACCCTCAAAAGAGCATCTCTGGTAGATTTGAAAATTTAGTTTGAATTTGAACTGCCATTGTAATCAAATTGGGAAGATACGTCTCCGTTTCGAAATTTGAAAGATTCCGAAAGGGCGATCGACGTACCGTACCATTATCTCTTATGGATATCATTGCAAGAATGTCCAGTTTGAGTCATGTAACTCAATGCACCAGGAAAACAAAAAGTCCAAGGACGGCAAATGTTTTACCTTAATCCTCGTTGCACTTCAAAAATTAGGGAACCTCCTCTCCTCACGAAATACTAATGTTCAAGACACGACATGGTTAGGGATTCGCTCATGAAATAGCTCGAACTTGTGGTTTTATCGACATGTGTGACTCTTTTATTATTGGGCTATCACGCTCAGTGCTGGGAACACATATATTCTTGTACCGGTTCCTCGGCATTGTCATTAGAGGAGCCGAGCTTAAACCCAAGATATATTCTCTCATTTCTGGACATTTCCTCCTTTCCTAAGGGAATCCAGCACTAATTGGAAGCTGAGGGGTCTAAAGATCTAGATTCATCCTCCGCATAAATACCATCTTACGAAGATTTTTTTTCATCACTGCATTTACTATCCATAACAAATGTAAAGCTCGGTACATTCCAGAACCTCGTGGCCATTTCTGATCCAAGTATAAGGCCATGACCCACGAGAGAAGTCTATATACACAGGCAACACACTTCACTAACTTAAAGTCGCCTGTTCATGCAAACAGCTCGTGTCCCCGAGCTAGAAACGTAAAACCCGCGAGACATCATTCTGACGATCGAATCTGCTCAGCTGTCTATCGTGTCTTTTGATTAAAGGGTACCCACAAAGATTAATTCTTGTTTACCGCGCATTCCGGATCGCTACAGAAATCTTGGTGGGTCAACCCTCGTCGGTGCATCAACCAACCCATCATCAACGGCTGACGGACACAGTGCTGACGCGTGGAGACCTCTACCACGTCCTCAAACCGGCACCATCTTTTTTTTTTTTTGGTCGAACCGGCACCATCTTCTTCAGCTGCTACTTTTTCTGTTTTCTTGTTCTTTGATTGTGGGTGAAGAAGCTGAAAGAGCCGCTCTTGAATGCTCCCCTGCTTCCTCTGGTCAGCGTTGAAAGCATCTGGTTTCCTCCAAAGTTCACGCCTTTCTTGTTTTTTTGTTTTTTTATCTTGGAGCTTGTTGGTGGGGTTGAGCGTGAGTGACGTTTGGGTTCAGATCCTCTTGTTTCCTCCGGCGAGACTTGATTGTTAAGCAACTCTAATTTGGTTTCCTGCTGAAAGAACTCTGATTTTGGGTTGGCGGGTTGGGCAAAGAAAGGTGAAATCGGAGAGGATTGTGCAATTCTTGAAAGCTATAATTAGAAACTGCGTGGTGAATTGGTCTGACTTGTTCTGTGGGTGAAATGGGATTCTCTGGATCTGTTCGTTCCAAGAACTATTAATTGCTCGGCCTCGAAAGCCGAAATGTGGTGAAGTGCAGTCTGTTTAGTAGCACTCTTCTGCTATCTTGAGTCTTGAGTACACTATCTCATGTGTTGGCTGTCTTAGAAATCATAATGCTCTCTGTCTTCTAGACAAGAACAATTCTCCTGCGGTCTGGTCTCTTCAGATTGTCCACGACACAAATAGAACTTGCCTCAAACACGATAGTTGTTGAAGCATAAATAGGGCTTTACTCATTGGTGGCGCTATTTTATATTGAACCATTGATGGCGATCTTCACTTGGCTTTGATTGAGGTCTTAAAAGTTTAGGCATGTTTTGATATCTTCCAGGTGATCCTCCGTTGCGGACGCCCCTCCATGGATGCTGATGGTGTGAAGCAGCCATTGCTGTCGAATCCGCTTGATTCAGCTCAAACGGATAAAAAGGAACTCAAGAGAAGGAGGTTTCGGCGCTGCAAAAGTGCTCCTCTTGCAGAAGCTGTTCCTCAAGAAGCGAATCTCCATGGCTCAATCCAGCGTTCCGAGTCCATACTAGGGAATCTCCATCCCAGTTTTAAAAGAGTTGCAATAATCTTGGCATTCTACCTAGGATTTGGCACAATGTGTTTTTACCTCGTGAGGAACGAGATTAATGGAGAAAAGACAAACAACCTTCTTGATGCAGTTTATTTCTGTATCGTGACGATGACCACTGTTGGGTATGGGGACCTTGTGCCAGGCAGCATTCTGGCGAAACTATTTGCTTGTGCTTTTGTCTTCTCGGGGATGGCTCTTGTTGGCCTAATTCTGAGCAAAGCGGCAGATTACCTTGTAGAGAAGCAGGAAATCCTGCTGGTCAAAGCCTTGCATTTGCGTAACAAAGTAGGCCCAACTGAAATGCTGGAAGAAATCGAAACCAACCGAGTGAGATATAAGTGTGTCACAACCTTTATCCTTCTGCTGTTGCTTGTAGTTGCTGGAACAACTTTCCTTGCTTTAGTTGAGAACCTGGACGTTGTTGACGCTTTCTACTGTGTGTGTTCTACCATCACGACACTAGGATACGGAGATAAGAGTTTCTCGACAGAAGCAGGGCGTGTTTTTGCTGTGTTTTGGATACTAACAAGTACGATATGTCTGGCTCAGTTTTTCCTCTACATTGCTGAGCTGAACACGGAAAATAGACAGAGGGCATTGGTCAAATGGGTTCTCTCTAGGAGGATGACTAATGTCGATCTGGAGGCAGCTGATCTTGATGATGATGGGGTTGTTGGGTAAGTTGAATTTTGCTTTATCGACAGCCAATATGTGCCATCTTGATGAATCCTTCAGCCACAGATTAGCACAGGAATCGTCACCTAAAGATTAGAAACTTGCTGTGGTCCTTGTGTTGGCAATAATCTAGGATCACTAATTTTTGGAAAAAAAGAGGAAATTACTTTTTCTTGAGGAAAAATACCACTTCCACTTTTCCATGAGCTGAATCTTTGAAAATTCCCCAGTACAACAGTTTTCTGTTACAACTCGCCTGTTGATGGCTTATATTTGTCTTTCATCTGCACTTATCATGATCGTGGTTCTTGTTCTTGCTTTTCAGGGCTGCTGAATTCGTTATATATAAGCTCAAGGAAATGGGGAAGATTAGTCAAGAAGATATATCACTAATTTTAGAGGAGTTTGATGATCTTGATGTCGACCAATCAGGAACTTTATCCGTTTCTGACATAGCACTTGCCCAATCATCCTAAGCGGAGACATGATCGCACCATACTAGAGCGAATAATGACTTGTACAGTTGTGTATATCAAATTGGATTATTGATGTTATGTGCATATGGTAGGTCCTGTATTTAGAGTTCTTTCATGGTTTAGAAGAACTCCGGAACACTATCTGTATTACGAAAATGAGAGATTGGCTCGGAGCTGTTCAAGATCCTACCAGGCATCTCTCATTTAACAATTTCCATCACTGAAAAGAGTGAGATGTTGATGATAATCTCTAATGCGTGAGTAGCATTTAATGGCAGTTGAGTATTGTTCCTCTTAATGGAAGTCCATTCTTGACCAAATGTCATATTCCTTTCTGGAAGATATTCACCAGCACTTTGATGCAAATTACGTCTGTCTTGATTACTGGGCATCTTGTATGCGAATGTGCTTGATCCTCGAGTTCATGATGGTTCAACAGTCAGAACTATACAACAACTACTAAGTGGACTTTGGACATAAACAATCAGGTGGTCTCAAGGTCTTGAAACTTGATCTGCGAGACGTGGTAAGGCCACAACAGGATCACCTAACCTGAATGCATCCACTGCAGATGTTTACGCGAACAGACCCGTCCCGTATTTTCGGTTAACTGTACTTCAAACTAATAAACGACGAGCTATGGGTGTTCAGCTCAACCGAAGTTAGATATCATCATGATCGCTAAACATTATTGCGCATCTAAACTCGTGCTCGCAGCTATGATTGCAGGCAAAGCACGGGAGGATGATTAGGAGCGCCCTATGGGATGTGTCCAAAAGTCTTCAAAGCAAATCCAGACACCATGATTCTCCATCCTTAATGGAAGCACCATGATTGCTTCATTAGTCAAAAGCCCTTTTCGCACGTGTTTAAGTAAGAGCACTCCCAGTTTAAGAGCGCCATGTGAAATCGAGTGAAGAGAAAAAAAGATTGTAGCTCAACTCTCTCAGAAGCTCTGCTTCTGGCCTTTGCAAAGTTTCTTCCTTTTTGAAAAGGAAAGTTTCTCTGTCTCTGTTCCAGGGCCATCTTTTTTCCTTTCATTCGTTTCCTGTAAAGGAAAATCTCAACTGGTAGCCAAAGTTTGGAGACAGTTTGGCAGATAGTTATCATTCCATACTCTCTTCCCTACTTCACAACTGATCTGTTGCTTTCAGCCTGAAGCATGTAGAAATTGCCTTCGTTTCACTGCTATCTTTTTTATAGATGCGATATAGTCCCCCACTGTATTGTCCATCGTTACTTCCTTTTTTGTTGCTTCTCTTCCAGGATGAGAAAACTAGCAGACAAGCAAATTTGTGCCCTCTTTCCTGTCAAAACACCAAAATTCAGCATTAGAGTGATTGTTGCTACTCTAGTTTTTGCCGGTTTTACGGGTTCTGGTTTCCTTCCTCTTCCAGTCAAGATTCCACTCTTGGCACTCTCGGCCGTTTTCTTTGTCGCATCGTTCCTGAAGAAGAAAGCTGTGGACGAAAGTGGCGCCCGACATAAAAATCCGGCGCTTCACCGCATAGGTATGGTTGACAAGCACTTCCAACAAAAAACCCAACAGGTAGCGGAATCAGACGGAGAAAGAAGGGCTGCCCAGACGGTTAAATTCCGGAAAGGATCGCTGGATTTTCCAGCAGGCGGTGAAAGTAGTGATGAGTCCATAGAAAGTGAAACTTTTGAGCTAAATTTCATCACTTCTGACAACGGAAGTTGCAGCCCGCTGGTTTGTTCAAACGAGGACAGCGACGACGACGACGACAGCCTCATTGAGATCTCTCTACCAAGTAACGTTTGCTTGGGCGATTTCTCGCCAAAGTCCATTGTTGAGAAGCAGGAAGTGACAGAGATTTTGACAGAAGACGAAATCAATGAGGAAGACAAACTAATAGAACTAGACATATCCATCGGATCCATCAGACGCTCGAAGTTTGAGATTTGAGGCCTAGGCCATGCTAGCATGATCAGAATGTAATCCCGACCGTTCCTCCATGTCTCGAAATAACAGTTCAAGGATGCTCGATTTCACACAGCACCGATCATCAAAATTCTATCTCGGCTTGGAGTCCAGATACAGCAGGATAGTTTTTGCCATGACATGGAACGTAATTGCATGTTTAAGTTGACATTTATGGCAATTTGTTTTATGCAGTGTTTTGTTGAGAGAGTTTCGCTCCATCAGAAGTGAACGACATCTCCTAGCCAAGCAACTAGATGAGCTAAAATTGCTAAATGGGTGCCTACTTTTATCAAGAACCAAGGGGGAAAAAAGTAAAAAAGAAGAGAACACAAAGGAATAGAGGCAAAGCTGAACTGTGCGCCTATTTGCTATCGGTCATTAGGAAGAGAAGTAGCCATTCGAAACGAATAGGATTTTTAGCCTGACAAGGGGATGGACATGGCTAAATGAACATCTTGAAAGCAACGAACGAATGTGTAGCGGAATCATGTACGAGGGGAGTCTAACATTCTAACTTCTTGGCATCAGTTTCGCAAAATTTGAGCATCTCAGACATGCTCATGCCTCTTGGGCATTTTGAAACAAGGAACCGAACTCTATTTGTCAAACTCAATATCAACATGCAACTCCAAAAGGAAAAGGGGAAAAACCATCTAGTTGGACTGATCACAGTCAAATATGTGCCGGGCCTTCCAGTTTCCAGCCACAGAAGAACAAACAGTACAACTCCCGATTCGGCGATTTTACAGGCTAAAATATGCCATGCCGAATTTCCCAGAAAACTCGTGATCTTGGGTAAAATCTGCAATCCAATTACTGTACTTAAGCAGATAGGAAGGAAAGGGGAGACAGACAGAAGCAAAAGTGTTGCAAAAGATGAGAATTGTGATTGACTAGAAATTGATATTTACAAGGTGATAGGACATGTACAATTCACATGGGCTAATCAACTACCG
This sequence comes from Lenwebbia sp. NSW1173648, assembly GCA_029784005.1. Lineage (NCBI taxonomy): Eukaryota > Viridiplantae > Streptophyta > Magnoliopsida > Myrtales > Myrtaceae > Lenwebbia > Lenwebbia sp. NSW1173648. Next base: position 20,875,350 of record JARCGZ010000009.1, on the reverse strand, counting down.
TATAGTTAGGTTTTCTACGGTCTACAAAAAACACATCGTGGGGTCAACAATGGTGATACAGTCAGGGGGAAAAGAAGCTGTAAAAAATGATACAGAAGAATAGCCAATCAAGGACGGAACATGAGCGAAACATCCTCAACTAAATCCTATTACATCGCGATTCAAATGATAGTTCTACGATAATCTACAACATCTATGACTTCAGCAATGTCAAGCCATAACATTATCCACATAGTCGGTTGCTCAAGCTAATCAACTCAAAAACATAAATTCAAAGGTCTTTCAAACTTAAAATGGAAGTTCCACTCCTAACATCCATGGGAAAACGCCATGCATTATCCCTCTCATATACGATAGTCATAAAGGTCTTCACCACCTCCAAGTAGTCCATAGTACTGCCGCAGAGCTTCAAGTCTTGACATTGACCCTTCTTTAGCTACGGAAAAAAAATGAGCCAAAGCAACATTTGCATAAGAAATAAGTACTTCATCAGAGAAACAGAGATCCAAACAAGTACAGAAGAAAGCAGATTGATCAGAAAAAGTTGGCGATGTCACCCAATGCTGATGTGGCCATCAAAGTTACGGTCGGTTCATGACTTTCTGTTTATGCCCCATGCGATGGAGACAGAAGAATCTTAATATAAAGTGCCTATCTGGAATGTTGATGAAAACCTGTTCAAAAATCACTGTAATCGAACATGGCAGTTTTCAGTTGTTTACGTGCAAAATTAATTTCGGACATGCTAACAGGATGATCATTTTTAGTTTTCTCTCATTGAAAAATCTAGAATGAATGCTTGTATTTGATTCCTCAGTATTAAGGAAAGTAAACTAACTGAAAAGATCATTTCCTTTTTCAGAATCAGGCACCTTTTCTTTCAACAACATCTAAAAACCACAAACAAATCAAAAACAGCTCTTCATGCAAGTCCCATTGTCCAATGTTCTATATCATTAGAAACAGAATGTAGCCTCTATGACATCCTTACCAACAAAACCAAAGCTTCAAAATTTATTCACCCTTGAAATGAGGACTGAATTGGGGCTTGGCTGCGCTATATTTGCACAGGCCAAGAAACCGTTTCAGTTAAAAAGCATTCGATGAATGAAAGCCAATGAAACTCAGAAAGCTCAGTGGATATCTAAGCAGAGAACTTTTCATTCTAAAATAAAAAGTAAAAAGTAAAAAGTTTTAAGATGATCGAAACACTTAAACAGGTCTGATTTAATATCCGGGGGAGAAAAATCGAGTTTATAGTTATGAATTAAAGGCCCCTGAGTGAAAGTATGAGGATGCAGACATGATGTAACCTCAACTACGTGTTTCAAAAACCACAACAAAACTAGCAGTAAATAAAGAGTTTCAAGCAAGAAAAATGCTGCGTGATATGTTCCCATCTACATATTAAGAATTTCAACAGACAAACACTCCTCGCAAACGGAATGCTTAGAGTACCACATAGTTTCACTGGTATATGCAATTAAGCCATAAGAACTGAAATTGTTTCTCACTAGTTCAAGAATTCATTACCATAGACATACCAGCACCAAATAACTTCACACCATCAAATATCCACATCAAAATTGAAAAACCATATCTGCAAGAATCTATATTCTTTAAAAGATGGCATAACTACAAAGTTAATATTACAAACTGTGTCAAGGTTCAATCCTTAATACAAAACAAATATTAGGCGTACACAATGGAAAGAAAGGATCAAGTGATACCCCAAAAAGCCAACTAATTATAATTCTAATTGTGTTGTCAGAATGCAAACGCTTTCAGTATACACCAAGTGTAAAATATTGTTGCCAACACACATGCAAGCACGCATATCCAAGCACAAAAGTGACATGTTTAATAGAGGATCAAACAAGTCTAATGGTCAGAAGATTCAGGAAACAATATATAATCACGAGATGGAGTACCACTAGTCAGAGGACGATCCAGGAAGAACATGAATAGTAGAAAATTGCATAGAAAAATGCAGAATAAAACATGTATGTCTCATCCAAGGGCTTAAATCTTATAAGTGATTCTGATGTAGGAAACAAACAGTTATACTAGTCAAAGGCACACATGGTTACGAGCAGAGCAGTTGCACTGTCAATATATGTGAGAAACAAACAAAAGCTCTACGCAAATTCTCTACAACCACTGGCAGGCACTGAATAGATTACCCCATATAAAAATAAGTCACAAGATAGCATAAGAAGCATACTGAAAATGATTAAACGACTAGAACAACAGAGGGACACTTCAATAGCCTCTTGATGGAATGAAGCGTGTCATAGCAAATGAACAAATAAAAGACTGCTTTCAGTATGTTGGAATTTTAACATTCTATTAAGTCACCAACTTCCAGAAATAATACTATTTCCAAGAAAAAAGGTATCGTCTCACTTAAATGCAAAAGTCACATGATTAGCTGTCTGTAAGAATCTTTAAGCACAAAGAGAAAATATCACAAGCAATAAACTGCAGAGAATGCACACACCAACATTGAAGAACTTACAAATCAACATAAATATCTGAAACCAGGAGAGAATTTTTGGATACTTACTTTGTTTAAGGCTGGAGAAAACCATGCCCCACAAAAGAAGAGGCCATCAAGAACTTTAACGCCCCATTTACGGGACTACTGTCCAATAGATGAAGAACCCACAAAAACATCAGAAGACGAACTGGATAGGCATGCATCTCTCTGTTTTGTTTCTTCCCATTCTTGATGGGAACGAGAACAAAGAAACTATTCAGAGGTAAGGCGACGCCTCTTTCCATAATCAGCATCCCTTGATTTTGAGCGATGGTCCTCCTCTTGCAATACTCTTGACTTGCTATGAGTTCTTGAGGACCGCCCTCTTTCATACTCATCATCATGCTCTGGCTCGCGGTCCCTGTGCCTATAATGATCCGCATATCTGTCTCTGTCCTCCCTGTACCGATCCCGGTCTCGTTCCCTGTCCCTTTCCCGGTCCCTGTCCCTATCTCTGTCACGATCACGATCACGGGAACGTTCCCTGTCCCTATCACGTTCTCTGTCACGTTCTCTACTGATATCTCTATCCTCACGGGGCCTCCTCTCTGACCACTCGTGATCATGACCCACATCCTTCTCTCTAGGCATCTCTCTGTCATAGCCCGGTTCTCTATCATCCCTGTATCTTCTGTCAGAAGAACCTGACCAGTCCCTCTCAAAACTCCTGTCCTTTTCCTTGTTGGGTGGCCAACCCCCTCCCCTATCATGACTCACCTCACCGTACTGATGATCAGAAGCAGCTTCTTCCCCATAACTGGACTCACCTGCTCGACCCCCACCATGATCGTCACCGCCCCATCCACCCATATTAGGATCAGACCACATTCCCATGTTAGGTCCCTCAACACCAGATGTGGGCATCATCCCCATTGCATTCATCGGCATCCCTCTCCCAAAAAATGCAGGATTCACATGAGGAGCTACCCCAGGTAATCCGACACCTCCCATAGGCCCACCAGGGAATGAAGGCATTATACCAGAAAATGGAGGAGTAGGAGCACCAGGGAAGCCACCATAGCTCCCCATCCTACCCATCGGTCCACCAAAAGCTGGATCAAAACCCTGACCCATCATCGACTGAGGGTGTAATAATGGAGGGGTACCGCCAATACCCTGGCCAAAACCATTGCCCCCATTACCCATGATGCCTCTCCCACCCACTCCAGCACCCCTGTTTCTCATTGGACCAACAGGGCCCCTATTTCCCATTCCTGCATTACCCCTGCCCCAGTTTCCTCTCCCAAACCCTCTATTATTATCACCACCTTGATAGTTGCCACCAGTGGTGATGTTATTTCCTCCGGTCTTCGCTGCAGGTTCATTAGGCCCTCGTCTGGTCTGAGAAAGTGCAGCCTGAGCCATTTGTTGATTCCTATTCACTTGAGCTTCTCCCATTCTCTTAACGCTATAAGGCGATGCAAAAGCAACTACACACGGTCTGCCATTGAAGACATGTCCATTCATACCTTCCTTACAGCCTGTTGCAGCCGCTGGGTCATAAAACTCAACCTGGCAATACCCTTTGGACTTTCCACTTGCTTTCTCATCGAAAAATTTGACCTCCTTCACCGGCCCATATTTGCACAGCTCTCCCTCCAGCTCAGCATCGGTTGTCCACCAATGCAAATCCCCCACAAACAGTATCGTTCCTCCACCTCCTCCTGCACCTCCACCAACATTAGTGCCAACACTAGCACTGGCACCAGCAACGGTGACAGCAACAGCACCAGCAGATACGTTATTGACAGCCGGATTCACCATCCCATTTCCACCACCACCTTTTACAGCTCCTCCTCCACTTTGCCTAGCTAAAACCTCATTTCCAGTACTAGGAATGCTACCGACATTGGCAACATTACCTACAGCACCAGCATGTGGCTGATGTCCAATCCCTTGAGGCCCTACGTCACTTCTACTTCCACTCTGTAATTCCATTTCGTTAACCTTACTAGACACTGGCCCTAATTCAACCCTAAGCCCTCCGCTCCGTTGTTGTCCGACCACCAGCCCCGATCCACTTGGTCCCTTCATTTCATTCCCTCTAAAACCCTGGTTTTGATACCCCGAAACCCTAGAATCTCCTCCACCATCAACAACCCCACCAACACCCCCACTTTCGCCGCCCCCAACACCAGGTATCGAAACGCCGTGACTAGACTCGGGCGCAACCATCGGAGGCTCAATCTTCTTCTCCTCCACAACATCGTTTCTAAACCCTAAATCCTCATTCTTCCGCATGGTCTGGAGGAAATTCTCCCCGACATTCACATCGTTGTACAAATCCTCGTAATCGTCATCCTCCTCGACTAAAAACCCCTCATCGGCAACCGCAGAGATCGCCTCGTTGCGGTGGAACTGATCCATCTGATCCCCACCCTCCCCGTACCCTCCCTCTCCTTCATCCATTCTTTTCTCTCTCCTAGGGTTTTAGCACTCAGGCGAGAGAGAAAACGATCTCGCTCTACCCGAACAAATTCTCAACAAATGACCAGCTACATGTGCGATCGAAGAAAGCAAAACACAGAATCGACGAGGTCTTTCGCGATCTTACCAGTGAAAAGAAAGTGTTGTAACCTTGCGTCTGTGGAATAGTAGAGAGAGATAGAGAGAGACGGAAACCCTAATCTGGAAGCTTGCGTCTCTGTGTGTGTGTCTGAGAGAGAGACAGGGGTAGGCTAGGAGCTGAGAAATTTCTGGTCTTTTTCTATTTTCTTTGCTTTCTTGTGCGAGTGCGGTGAATGCTAACGTGAGCCTTGTGCGTGCCAGTGTTATGCTATGCATCCACATTGACAACACATTTTGCGTGCTTTGGATGAGTTGACCAAAATAATACCGCAATTGGAATTAAAATTTTCAAGTTTGTTGTTTTTCACTCTTCAAATAGGTTATTCTGTACCAAAAAATCTTGTTTAAAAAAGTGGATTAGATAGAATTTCTTTGCACCAAAAAATATCAACTTTTTGGGTTATTATTAATAAGTGATAGACTTAGTCGATGCGAGCAGATTTTGGTTATTTGTAAGAAGAATTATAGACAACTTGATGAATCAACCGCTTGAAGGAACGACAAAAAGTGGAGTCTCGGATGTAACCGCCAAAGAACTAAAAATTAACGAAGCGGATTAAATCAACCATCAAGATAGTGGATTCGAAGAAACTGTCAAGACAGTAGAGTCAATGCAATCGTCGACATAACCGTTTGTAACCTAATTTTCCGACCTCCATTAATAACCATTGATTATAGGTTTTGATTATTTTTAAATTCATGCACATTATATGTAGTTTTCAAACTCACGTCCTCGGTTAAATTCTAGCGTGTTTCTTAGATATAGTTTTCAGATTCGCACGGTCGAGTAAATTCTTACGTGTATCTTTGCTGTATATATGGGTGCCTCGTCGTCGATTAAATTTCGACATTGCATATTTACGTTTTCAGGCTTTCTCGTCGATTAAATTCTCGCACAGTTTGTGTATATTCAGTTGTTGCTGCGTTCTCCGGCTTTGCTGTGAGTAAATTTAGGCACGATTTGTGTATATTCAATTCCATTTGAAATGAAGTTGTCAATTTTTTTTGTCTACTTGTGATATTTTCTGTCCGGAGTCGCCGCATAACTTATATCCTCTAATAAAAATCGAATAATGACTTTCAGTGAAAGTTATTTCGTCGTCAAATCCAATCAAGCGAAACATAATTATTAGGAGATTCAAATCTCAAAACTCTCGAATGGAAGCCAAACTGATCAGGTCGTCAATGATGAACCAGCTAAGAATACTAGTTGTTCATCTCTATTTCTGGTTCCGTTTGCTTCGCAGAAAATATTTTTTGCTAAAACATTTTCCTCATTATACCGGCATTTTGATCAGTTAAGAAAATGAGTGAAGGAAACGGTTTTCCTACCAAAACTTAAATCAGAAATCATTTTTCAAAATATGACTAGGTATTGACGCTTGGACCAGAAACTCAGTGCTTTGGTACGGGAACCTAACACTCGTTCTCGCGCCATTAGCAGCAAGTCAGTCCCCGTTGCCCAGGCCAGATCCATGGAGGCCAGGCCTAGGACTTCGGCACCCTAGCCTGGATCCTTTTAGGCCTCACCCGACACCTTGATTGGGCCCAGGACACCAATGCCCGTGCCCGGGACGCCAGGCCCAATAATACCGAGGCTGGGCCCCGAGTCCATATGGGCCAAAAAATTTTATAAAAAAAAAAGATAAATTTTCAAATATTATATTTTTTTTCATTCTTTTTCTTTTTTCTTCTTCCTCCGTAGTTTGCCGGGTCTTGACGACGGTCCACGATAGGCCATAAGCGAGGGCCGGCAAAGGTCAACCTACGGTAAAGGCCGCCGAGCTCAAGCCTTACCCGAGCTCGACTTGTGCCTGTGATCGGTCGGCAGTTGTTGCCGAGGCCCAATGGCGGAGAAAGAAGGAAAAAGAAAAAACTAAATTATAAAATTAGATATTTTTAGAAAAAATTACAAAAATTGTCAATGTCAACGCGACCGTGCCACGTAAGATGACCCGCGTCCACATCAGCAACTTCCGACCAAATGAGATTTTTCTTACCAAACGACGGGAAATCTTTTTCAATTCATTTTCACGTCTCAACCAAATACCGGAAAATATTGTCATTTCTATGAAAAATGACTTATCGAAAAATGTTTTAAAAAATTACATTTTTCGTGAAACAAACGGATCCTCGGTTATTGACACGGGATGTAGTTTCGTTGATAATCTTCCGCACTCATCCAAGAGAGTTCTTCGTGAATGTCGAGATTATACGTAAGGTCAATGTGCATGTGAGTTCATAAGTATAAGACCTGCTAAACACAATTCGTACAATTGAAGGAAAAAATACTAATCGCCTCACTTGCATACACTTTACAAAAGCTTCTTAAGCTTTTGTTTGTTTGTTTCACATAAACGAATGATTTGAAAAAATATTTTCTTAAAAATAATTTAGCCAATAGAAAAATCTGCACTACCACAATAATTTACACCTAACCATTTCATTGAAGATGAAAATATCTTTCCTTCATTAATTTGCCATTTCTAGGACAATATTTTCTAAATCGTTTATTTTCCACAAAAGAAACGGAGCACTAGAGTCAATGCTATAGTTGCGGTATTGACATTTGGGACGAGCAACACGAACTAGGAGTGATCGGTACCCAGTTCGGTCCGATTCCCAATTTTTCGAAACTGGGAACCGGATCGACCAGTCTGGTCCAGTTCCCTGGCGGTTTCATTGGATCGGAAACATGCCAAAAAAGATAGAGCTATAACAATGGAGCTATAACCTCCTGCGAGCCGTTAGCCACACTATATCCACATCTGTATGTGCGCCCACATGCACGCGATTATATGAAAACTACTATCTAAACAACATGGATGAATGCGCAACTGTTGCAGTTTTTCAAATTCTAAGCAACAACCAATGCCTAGGAATTAAAATGGGAAAAACGATGGTATCCAACAGCACTTTATATGCATAAGTAGGAAATAAAATAAAAATTTCGGGCGGTCCAGTCCGATCCTGAGCCCCTGGAACCGGGAATCGTCCGACCACCGGTTCCAATTTTAAGAACCGCGAACCGGACCGCCGCCCTGTAGAATCGAGAACCGGTGGTAGGGAAGGTGTATTGACCACGCTTTTCAATGCTCGTTAAGTTATTTTATTATTCTCCTATAAGCTTATTTCGCCGCTTTATAAGCTATAGGCCAATGAAAAACAATGTTCATCTATATTTGGGTTGGAGGCAAAGGCGGAGGGGCTCGAGTTACGCCCTTGGATCCAACCTTATTTGTTGTTCAAGCCCACTCACAAGATAAATGACAATAAAACACTTGCCGCGTGTCGTCTGTGCAAACTCTCTCTATACAGTAAGGGCAAGCAATCGGACATGGTTCAACCAGGGAACCGAACTGAACCGGCCTTACCTGACCGGTTCTGGGTAGGTTCATATGAGGGTCGATTCAGTTCCTGGTTATAGAACTGTTTCAAAACCGATACTCAATCTTTTATAATTAGAACATTTTTCACTTGTTGAAGTATTTGATTTGAATTGAGATATTTTTCTCTTGTATTTCGATCGACGAAGTGAATGAAATGCTACTTTGACCCCCAAAAAAAAAAGTACTTGATTTGATTTTGTATGTCAGATTTTTCCACTTCTTGGTCTGAAATTCACTCATCCCTCATACGGAGGGCAACGAATTTCAAATACACGTGATTGGTTTGGTTGGCTTACTTACTACACGGCTGGTGTTCGTGATGTGATGGAAGATTTGGGCGGGCACGAAAAGCGTATGAGCAAAAAGCTCCACAAAACGGATCACGCGCTAAGGATCCACCAACCCTTTTAAGATTCGCGAAGCAGAGTGGGCATCGCTGGTTTACCTCGGCAATCTTAACCTCGGCAATCTTAACCTCGACAGTCCAGTCCAATACCAAAGGCCCAAGGGCCATATAAATTGGGCCTCAGGCCCATACGATTAGGCCTTATCCTGGCCAGTGGCATCCGGCACGTGGAGATAATCTCTATCTCAAGCCCCGTAAATTTTGAGCCCAAGAGCTAGAAATTTCCCTCCGATTTTTGTGCCAGATTAATGTCACCATCATCTCAATATGCCCCCACGTGGACCTTCTGACAACAATTGACTAGACCAGATAAATGTTTCTCCCTAGCGCCTACTCCCGCCAGCCCTTGCCATTTCCTCTTCTTTCTCATATTTTCACGAGATAAGGATACAAATAATTCATGAAATATGATTCAACATTCAATAGGATCCATGAATTCTCAATTTATTAAATGTCATCTCTGAACTTTACTTTAATATTCAATGTGGTTCATAAACTTTTAATTTGTTCAATATGATCGCTAAACTTTTGGATACGTGTTCAATTTGATTCCTGAACTATATGAAAATGTTCACTATTGTCCTTCTATTAATACAAATTAAGGAATAACATTAAATATTTTTATATAGTTTGGGGATTAAATTGAACATGTACTAAAAGCTTATTCACCATATTGAACAACTTAAAAGATCAAGGACGGCATTGCACATTAAACTAAAATTCATGAACCATATTGAACATGTTAAATATTCATGGACCACATTGCACATTGGGTAAAAACTTATAAACAATTTATGTCATTTTCCTTATTTTTAAATTTAATAGTCACGGAATCGAGCTCGATCGCCACAATCGCGGCGCGAATCACCTCTCCGTAATAATCTATGCCCACCGGGTAATAACTCTCTAACCACAAACTCACCAACGATCCTCTTCTTACCACACGACTCGTGTTCATGGCGTCGCGAGAGATGGACTCGGTCGCGTACCAAATCACCCGAGTGTTATAGCAAAAATGACTTGGTCGGAACATGAAGCGGACTACCTCGCGCGATTCACGAGCGTCGACACTGAGTCATAAAAATGAAGGTTTGCTTCGATTAGTATGCCTCTGGATTAACCAAAACAGAACCCGATGCGATCCTCTTCCCGTGATCAAACAAAAACGACATTCGTTCTCACATGCACATGCTTCCTCTTTTCGACCGAAACCGGTCCATTCTTTAATCTTCACTTGATTAATTTAATTAATCTCCCGCCGATCCGCCCTAAAACACCAATTAACTAATCGTCTATTTGCTCGCATCAACCAAGACGCTTTACTTACCGTGGACGTGAGAGCACGGGATTAATACTCGTTGCGCCGGCGCGGGGAATCTCCGGTTCCGCCAAAGAGGACAAAACCCCACGGACACGGAGGGTCCACCGCTCATGTCCGTCCAAGCAACGGCTACTTTCCCTCCCCGGTTGCCGGTCACCCCGTAGCCCCCACCCAACCCACCCACCCAACGGTCGCATTTCATTTCCCCTCCGCTCTTTCTATCGTTTTCTTCTCCGTTAACCGCTTTATATTCATCTCTCACTCTCTCTCTCTCTCTCTCTCTACACCCTTTCGTTCTCTCTCTCACACAGAGAAAGAAACCACTGGAAAAGGCAAAGACTCTCTCTCTTTCTCTCTCACTCTCTGAAGTTTTCGTTGACCCGCACTCGTCTTGCATTTCGGCTTTCATTTCTCGAGTACCCAAAATGCGTGGATTCAGTGCAGAATTTGCGATTCTGGCGCTTCTCGTGTTGAATCTCTCGTGCCCCGCGCAGTCTGCCGACAATGCGCCTTCTCCGTCACCTTCGTCGCCCAAATCGTCGCTGCCGCCGACGAGTACGGCCACTCCTCCGACGAGTTCTGTCGCGCCTCCTGCCAAGTCTCCAGCAGCAGCACCAACATCCTCACCCCCCGCATCTGCTCCGAAAATTTCTCCGGCGATGTCGACGGCTCCTTCGGTTCCACCCTCCAAGTCTCCGGCCGCCGCTCCCGCCGCCACTCCTCCGACCGGCGCGTCTACTCCGGTTCAATCTCCGGCCACTGCTCCTCCGACGCCTCAGACCCCGGCTACAGCGCCGGTGAGCACTCCTTCCACGACCCCGGCGAGCTCTCCTACCGCGACCCCGGCGAGCGCTCCTACCGCGACCCCGGCAAGCGCTCCTACCGCAGCAGCGCCAGCCGTTTCTCCGGCGTCCGCACCGGTCAGTTCTCCGCCAGTTGCGGAAGTACCAGCAAGTGCCGCGACTCCCGAGGCAGCCAGCATTCCTTCGAGTTCGGCGACGCCTGCGGAGTCGCCGTCGATGTTCCCGAGCACCGGAAGCCCGCCGAGCCCGATGCCAGAGAGCATATCGCCGGACACCGCGGTGAGCCCGGTGAACGACGAGTCCGGCTCAAGTTCGACCCGAGCCGCGGTGATGTTGAGTGGATTGGCTGTGTGGGCCGCCCTGGCTATCTAGAGATTTTAGTTTAAGTTTAAAATTAGTAACTTCTCCCACATTATTGTTTGTTTATAGGTACGTTGTCGGAATTAGTGATTGTGATTGTAGTGGAGGTGTTGTATTTATAATTGTTAAATAATCATCCTCGTTTGAGGGAAGAGCTTTGTCGCTCTGCGTTTCTTGATTTGCTTGCTACCGTGAAAGGGAAAAGAACAAGGCAATCCACGGATCTAGTGCTAAATGTTGGAGTTGGCGAATATTTCGGAGACCCTTATTTCTCAAATCGGGTACGCCCATGTGAGCTTAGGAAAACTGAAGTGTTATCCGATGACATGTGACCCATGCGCGCGGAATGCGAGGGTTCGGGGCAACGCCTCCTAACGGGGTACAGCTGTCCCGCTCGCCGGTGAGTGGGCGGGGGTTCGGGGGCAGCGCCCCCGAAACCTCAATGGATTTGTGCTTTTATTTAAGCTGGCCCGTATGGCGTGGGATTAAGAGGTTTCGTATAGGTTAGGTTTTGGGCCTGTTTGGGACGTATATATTTTGCTCGTTTTTCTGATCATTGTAACAAGTTGAGTGGCTGTAAACCGAAAATATAGTGAAGTCTCTTTGCAGAATGTAGCCCTATTTTAGGGTGAACCTGGTAATCTCGTGCGTCGTCCAATTTTCTTTGATTTCTGTTTGATCATTCTGATTCGGTGTGCGATAAATCCCTTCACTAAATACATTGTCTAACCTCAAATCCTAGCGATAGGGGATTGTTCGAGGGGAAGAAAGCGAGTAGCTGTATTAGGAGAGAGGTAAAGAGTATCGAAAGTCTTAAAATTTGTTACAAAAAAGTATAATTGAGTACTAAAATTTACAAAAAAATACATTTAAATCTTTAAACTTATCAAGTTGATACAATCAAGTCTTTCTGTTAACTTTGTCCAACTTAACTTTGTCCTGCGTAACGTAAAGGTTAGCTAAATCACTAAAACGACATCGTTTTGATTAAAACCTTGCTTTTTAACCTAAATTTCAGATAAAATAGATTAAACATAAGAAAGCTAAAAAAAAAAAAAAAAAAAAAATACAAGCAGGAGGATAGGAGGGAGCAATTCCAAGTTCCACCTAGAACTTGAAACCTACCTGTCGGGATCGGTTCCCCATTTTTTTGAACTTGAAAACTACCATGCATACCTTGGAACCTAAAATCTACCCTATCACAAGTTCCACGGTAGGTTCCAATGTCTATTCAGGTTCCACATGTATTCTTAATTTAATGATTGTAGTGAATTGTCGCCTTTAATGACCACCATTTACTGTTATAACCTACTGATCATAACTCATAATTAGACACGCGAGAATATGAAATATTAACATAGTACAAGTTTCAATCATGGATATCGACGGTAAAGAAAGCTCAAACTAATGATTCAATATTACACATTTATCATCGGACGCCGTGAAATATCGCAGGATCACATGAAGACATAGAACAGTAAAAATACAAAGACTTGTTCTAGGTTCCAGATTCCAAATTCTACCACTTGGAATCTAATTATCGGAACCGGCTCATCAATCTTTTGAACTTTGAACCTACCCTATATACCCCGAAACTTGTAACCTACCTTGTTTCTATCGGTTCGGTTCCCAATTCTACCCTGAAAGCATACTCACCTCTAGTGGGAGGGCTAGGGCAACCCTCCCGCCTGCAGCACCGCCCCATCATTGGTGGGGTATCGGCAACAACCTACAGGGTCGCCAACACCTCGGCAAGGGCTGGTAGAGTGGCCCTCACCAAAACTAAGAGAGGGCTGGCAACCCTTGCCTAGATTTGGGATAGGGTCACAGTGCTCTCTTGGTTGTGGTGAGGGACTTGCTTGTGGTCGGCGAGCAAGGTTTTATTTGTTTCGCGAAAAATAAATGATTTGAAAAAAAAAATTCAGAAAAGGACTACTTGTATCACTTTAAATAATTAGTCAATGAAAATTATTTTTATTTTCTCCAATAATTTATCTCCAAACATTTTTGTAGATGATGAAAATATTTTTCGAAGGTCCGTTTTTATAAGAGATATAAACGAATATTTTAACAAAAATATACTTAAAATCATTCATTTTTCAGGAAAGATACGGAGCTGTACATCACCTCACCACCCCCATAAACAAGACCAATTGAGTTGCATTTGCATACCTCATAAGATGACTTCAGCGAGTAAATTCAATTCATATTAAAATGGTTTCAATCCTCAATACATGTGACAACATACAACCTCCTCCATATGAAAAATCTACGATTCAAGTCTGCACAGACTTAATATAAGCGACATGATAAATAGTTTAGACTAAACATATTTTTTAATTTCATAACTTCATCTCCTTAATTTGGGTCGTCACCCGATTACCCTCAGGCCATCTGAAGGGTGTCTACTAGGGATGCGCACGGGAACCATACCGGTTCCCGGTTACGGTGCGGAATCGAATCGCCTAGATTGGACTGGACCGATACTCTTTTTTTTTTTTGGGATGTCATGACACCCTCTCCTTAATTTGGGTAGTCACCCGATCAGGCTCAGCCATCCGAAGCGTCCAATCTACTAGGGGTGTGTATGAGAACCCGGTTCCAGGTGCGGAATCGAACAGCCCAGATATCGAAACGGATCGATATGTTTTCATTTTTTGATTTTATAACATCCTCTCCTTAATTGGGGTAGCCACCCGATTAAGCTCAGCGTTTTCGAAGGGTCCAATCCACGAGGGTGTGCACGGGAACCGGTCTGATTCGTGCGGAATCAACCTACTCAGATCGAAATGGATCGTATGTTTTCCTTTTTCATTTTCTTTTGAAAAGTGAAAAAGGAAATGACCAAATTCCTAAATCAGATCAATTCAAAGATGGAACCAGGCCAATCCGAGAACCGATGACTCTACAATCCACAATCCACAATCAATTTAAGGGCACTAGTGTGCGTCTCTCGCTGTCTCTCTTTGTGGTCTCTTCACGATAATAATAAACAAAATATCAGAAACCAGACAAATCTACACATATCTTTTTTCGGGTGCTCTCCAAATTTGCCTCAAAATCCAAATCCTTTCGAAATTCAACCATGACCATCTCCAATCTCCTCTCTCCATTAACGCCCTCCAAGCCCCTTCTGCTTCCCTCGCCATTCCTCGTCTCTCTCCCTCTCGGGCACCCACCATTCATCACCTTCGCCTCCGTCGCCAAGCCGCTCAAACCCGCAAGGCCACGGCGACCCGTCACCGCTCAGTCCAAGAACGGCAACTCCGCCGACCCACCCGACCGGCTGATCTCCGCCATCTGCTACTTCTACCCTTTCTTCGACGGCGTCCAGTACGGCAAGTACGTCATCAACCAGTTCGCCCCGATTCAGGCTCTCGTCCAGCCTCTCGTCCCGGCCATTAGAGTGTTCAAGGGCTTCCCTTTGAATGGGTTCTTGGTGTTCTTGACGCTCTACTTCGTGGTCGTGAGGAACCCCAACTTCAGCCGCTACGTCAGGTTCAACACCATGCAGGCGATTGTGCTCGACGTGTTGCTGATTTTCCCTGATTTGCTCGAGAGGAGCTTCAGCCCGCGGGATGGGTTGGGGTTGGACTTGGTGATGAGTTTGGATAGCACTGTGTTCTTGTTCCTCCTCGTGTCCTTGATTTATGGGTCGTCCTCTTGCTTGCTGGGCCAGATTCCAAGATTGCCCATTGTTGCCGAAGCTGCTGAGAGGCAAGTTCTCTGAAGATTTACTCGATTAATCATTAGCGTTCATTTTACGCACAATTGTAATTTGCGCGATACATTTCTTGATGTATGTTATGTATTAGTTTACTGCCTTATCCGTTCCAGATGGGAAGAAGCTCATACAGCTCAATTTAATGATTGCTTGCGTGATATGATGTACTCAGTGCCATTCGAGCCCGGGTAGCTCATTTTTGACTTGTTCTCATAGTTCTTATCTGAAGTAGTTGCAAAGTTAAATACAGAATTTTTGGAATGTTCTATCAAAGTATCAAGTGTCTAATATATTTAGTTGAAGGTTCAAGCGTTTGTTTTCTTTATGGTGTCTACGGCTTTTTGCGCGTGTGAAGTTGGAAGAGTGGTCTGTTAACTTCTATGAAGTTTTGAACCGTAGAGAGATTCATCTTCGACTGAGAAAAATAACAGAAAAAATTTTGATCGCTTCCGGTCTGTGTGGATTCTTGTTTTTCAGGTTCTTCGATTGTAAGCTAGAAAGTAACTGTGATATATTGAAATCGAGCCTTGTGGTTGCACTCAAATCAAGGCTGGATGTCTACGCTTATTCAATATACATGAATGCTTGAAACTAACAAAGCGGCAGCTTGGTCTGCGGACATTCCACTGATCAGTGTCATGGATCAAATATAAAAATCTCAACATGTTGACATACTCAGACTCGCTTTGTCAGGTTGCCTTCGCGTTTATGTTATTATTTCATCTACTGAACTATGCATCGTCTGTTGTTGGATTGCAACTGCCCGGGTTATGGCAATTGAGCTTGCAATGAATTCCTCGCCATCCATTCATGTATTTGCTTGTGTGATTAAACCAACAAGTCCCCATGCCATCTTGCTTGATGGTACACTTTAAGCCTGATTCTGCACGGAGGCAGCTGTGCAACCCAGGACTTAGATATTTAACTCAGCGTTCTCTTAATTGTTGGAGTTCTTCGTGATCTCAGATGAGTGGTAAAATGTTTTATAAACTGAAATGTCTGTACTGGACTCCATTGATTGCTGGATGTTCTGTGACATGCTATGGTAGCCTCTTACTTACCAAGACAAATTAGAACTGGTGAACTGGTCTCTGACTGGATGTATAGTTTGAGTTAGGAAAAATGACAAACTGAAGCAGTATCTTATCGCCTTTTTGTATGGTTGATTAGTTAGTCTCGCATTTAGCTTTTGACTGGAGAGAAATGCTTTTCATAGACCTGCAAAAGCTCAAGGGCATACTGATGGCGTTGCTGCAAGTTAGAATGGTTGAAACTGAGACAGTAAAGGGGTTTGAACTGCTCAGACTAGAGCAAAATTTGAAGACGCATTGCGAGCGTGAGATTACGAAGAATCCCGGACATGGAGGTAAGAGTTCAGGATTAACATGATGCCGGTGTTGGCAACGAGGATTCCTATTTGGGGTAATATGGGATGGACTAATCTTTTCAAGAATTATAAGTTGTGTCCTCGGCCTTTAGCCATCGAGCCCTTTGGCTGCGCTAGTTCGAAAAGCGGAAGCGAGCGGCTTGGGGGATGGAGTCCGCAGTTTGTGATTTTGCCTGTCTGGCTTTAAGAATAGAGTCGATGTAAAAGGAATGTCGTGGTCACAGTGAGGACTTCTCTTGTCTACGCTTGCACTGAAACTTACTTTACCTTCCGATGTTCCTTCCACCATCTCCGTGGGGTAACCTCGCCACTGAACGATGACACTATGTTCAGTCTTTGTTGGTCGCCGCTGTCACTAGTGCCCTTATCTCGGTTGGCCATCCCTCCCAGAACTCTTCATTGGAAAAGTTAATGTAGGCGCGTCAAACATAAGAAAGGATGTCATATGAACTGTATTCCCTTGAGAAGTTTCTCCAGATGTAGTTGAAATAAACAAGATCAGGTAAAGAAATTCATCACTTCTATACATTTCTTGTTTATTCACTCATCACAAAATGATTGTTTTTTTACTCATGAGGAAGAGGGTGGGGGGACGGGGAGCAGTGCAGCTACCTCTTTGGGCCTTATTATAAGGGCTTCGTACTTATTATAAAAATGTTTGGCTTGAGTCATTACTGCTCGGTCCGTTTCGTTTGTCTACAGGAGCACGTCACTATAGTTTCATCGGCATGTCAGAAGTCAGGAAGTTTCTCCATTCTAGATACCAAATGCTTAAGGCACAAGATGGTTCCAAATGTGATCGAGAAATTGAATGGCCATGAGTGAACATGGCAACCACAAGAGGACAGTGTGATGACATTGTACTGACACTGTTTGCCACAATTCCGTAGGAAAAGTAAATGACAAACTTATTAATTCCACAGGCGTCCGAACATTATTAGATCCTAGCTTCTTTGGTTTTATTCTTAACTTGGAGAGCTCTTCTATAGTGAAAGCTATTCTTCTTAACAAAAAAAGATTCTCTCGCTTGCTTTGTTCGGGCTACTACTATAGGAGTAAAACCAGGCTGATTGGGCCACCAACTAGCAAGCTCTTAAAGAGAGAACCATCGAGAATACTTGGAGCTGATAGCCGATGCAAATTAGTAAATTCGCACCTGTGCGCCATAAGTCGTGTTTTAGAGGTAGACAGAGACAAAACTAGAGCTTTCAAGGTAGTCCTTTTTCAAAATTTTCGGTGGAATTTACCTGAATTCTAATTTTGATTTTGTGTTGTCCAGTTCATTAAACTACGAATATACCTTGAATGTCGAGCCCAAGACGTTGATGTTTCGTGTTTTCTTGTTGAAATTAATCACTGTAAAGCATTCCAATTGGAATATGCTGTACATCAGATGGTGAATGTTATATTCTATTTTAACTTCTAGAATTGGTGTAGTTACTTGGGTTGTTATGGAATTCTCAATTCAGGGAACCGTACCTAATCTCGTCAGTCGTGTACAAACTGTTACGAGTCAGGTTTACACGCGAATTTAATCAGTTTGTGGAGCTGGTGTTCCACGGTCTTTGAATGGCCGAATGTATGTGGATCGTTAGAGAAAAATACTGAGAGACAACTTGCCGTAGCTAACTAAAGAATTCGCCGCAGTTGACAAGCAAAGTAGACAATTTCCAAAAGTTAAAGAGTCTCGCGTGTGATGACCGTGAACGACAAAGTACTGCTCTCGATGTGAGACCACGTAGGTGATAGGATACTTCACTCGTTAATCGCCACGTGTCCTAGTGAGGCTCTCGTTTCAAATATTGTCTCTTCATCTCTCCTCCTCCTCCTCCTCCTCCTCCTCCTATCCGCTTCTTCTTCTACTTCTCTATGCAAGCAATGTCTCCTTCCACATCGACTGCGGTTCCACCACCAACTCCACTGACGCCTTCAACACAACCTGGTTGTCCGGTCGCCTCTTCACCGTTTCCTTCCTCCTCCATTGTCGCTCCACTCATTGATTTTTTGTCGTCGCCCTTGCCATCACCAGATTTGACGAGAACTTGACCCTTGCCAAATTCGGCAAGGGCGACCCGCATCCCTCGCCAGATCCTGCGAGGGCGGCCCCCGCTAGAATTGGCGAGGGCGACCCCCGCCCAAGCCGCGAGGGTCATGCCCTCGCCAGATCTGGCGAGAGCAACCCTCGCTTGTGGCCGGTGAGAGCCACGGCGCCCTCGCCTATGGCCGAGTACCAGCCACATGCCAAACAAAAGGAAAGGAAAAAAGGAAAAAGAAATGGTAAAGAAGACAATGCTATGGAAAAAAACTACACGATAACCGACTTAAGCCGGTTCCTCCATCGTCATCGTCGTGGCAATAAGTGTATAATTGACTCTTTCTATGCTGGAATGGAATGTACCTCACAAGGTCTTTTCTTTTTCTGTTTTCTATATCAATTCCTTTTGGCATCACCGATGTGTGGCATCTACCATGAAATTCGACCTATCTAAAACTATGTGGCCTATCTGAATTCGAAGTGTACAAGGATGTTGGTTTTCTATAGCGGAAAAAAGCTTAAACCGGTCTGAATTGACCCATCAATGACCTGGCCAAAGGGGGCCTAGTGGTCGCCCCTGTCCCATAGGTCCAAAAATTTATTACGTCTCGAGGTACCAAAAAACCTCCATGAAAACTTCCTAATACATATATGTATATAGTATTTCGATCTTTTTCTCGTCCCGGGCCTCAATTCCTCGATCCGCCCTCGGGCCTCGAGAGTAAATATGCATTTTCCCCTACTTAAGTTGGGTAAAACAAAGTTAAATCTGGGCTGTGACCAAAATCAGCCGTTCGAACATGTCTAGTTTCACTAGAAGCTTCCATGTGCCGGGATCAGGAGATTCGTCGCGTGATCTGACCGACTGGATAGGTCCGAAT
This sequence comes from Lenwebbia sp. NSW1173648, assembly GCA_029784005.1. NCBI lineage: Eukaryota > Viridiplantae > Streptophyta > Magnoliopsida > Myrtales > Myrtaceae > Lenwebbia > Lenwebbia sp. NSW1173648. The sequence continues at coordinate 20,855,937 of JARCGZ010000009.1, read as the reverse complement.
GGCAGATCAACTCTAGCTAGTTAGGCGTGTGAAAAGAGGTCCATTTCCATTCTAACAAGATCCGAGACGTGAGATTTATTTTGGGGGGAAGTCCCTTTCTTGGAGCCTAAAAATCAGAGAAAATCTCAGACCCATGTTTGTTGTCCCAAAGCTTCCTGCTTCCACTTCCAGCTAAGGCAAACACTGGCTCCTTCGATTCTGTCGGTGACCGGGCGGGGGGGATTGATCTTGATCTCGATCTCCCAACCTCGTGATCCCTCGATCATCGACCGTCCACGTGTCGCCACGCCGCGAGACGAAAAGCATCGCTTCTTCGTCAACATACTCGTAGACCCACGGTTCATTTATGTAAAGGGACCGCCAACTCGCGTGCAGAGGAGAAAAGAAACCAAAAATAGTGCAATGACAAGTATCTCCTCCAAGTAATTATATATATATATATAAAAGCATTTTGTGTTAGGATCGACGCACAATAACACGAAGTAAAGCGTAAAAGCAGCGAGAAATAGAAATCGAGACACGAGATTTTATCCTGGTTCACCCTTAAACTAGGGCTACGTCCAGCAGAGGATTTCACTATAATTAGCACATCGCACTTCTCGTTACATCACTCAATTACAAGTGAAAAAGAGTATATATACCAGTAGCTATTCATGAGCTTAAGCCCAAACTACTAATGAAAATTTACGGGCATAAATCGTAAAAGCCCTCTGGTGTCCAGGGGGCGCTGCTCCCTTGAGACCCCCGTCGGGGCAGTTCTCACGGACCCCCGTCCGCTCAGCGTGGAGCGAGATCCACGTGCTTTCATATCGCAGGGGAGGATGAGCTACTCCCCAATATTTTGACCCAAACCATAAGAAGAGTGACAAAAACAAACCAACAAACACAACAACAGCATTAATGACATCGACGTGGGCCATATATGTCTGTGGTGGTATGTTGGTGGCATCTCGTTTGTCGTTCATCGTGAATTTATTACACGACACCACCAATTTGGGGCTCGAATTTTAATAGAGATGATTATGTATTGCAAAAACCGATTTAGATTAAGGAACTTTCATAAAAATATATTATAAACTTTTCGATATTTACGACGTTTGAAAATAGTTAGTCAATTGAAAAACGTATTTAATCAAAGAAAACTATTGCAGTTGAAATGAAGAAAACGATTTCTCCTTTTTAACTAGAAGAAGTCTTTTTATCAAACAAGCAAAATATCAATAACTTTTCTTAAAAATGAATTCCGGGTAAAATCATTTTCTTCCATACATAATTCTTCATGAAACAAGCACATTTTAAATTATTTTTTGTATGATCTATGTCATGATTGATTCGTTTTTCTTTCTAGCCGTTTATTGAAATTGTAAAAAAATTCGTAGAAAATATTACTTGCCAATCCCTTTTTTTAACTGATGATCTTTACTATCATAGTTACTCAATCATGGCTTGATAATTGGATTACTTCAATAGTCAAGGGAAAAGGAAGAAGGCCATGGGGATGTAATAGAACATGATTAAATCACAAGCTAGAAAGATGGTTACATATTTTGTCATTCCTTCTAGAAAGATTCTCACGTGCAAACCACCTTCTTTAGAAAAAAGAAAAAAGAAAAAAGAAAAGGGGGAGGACGTGATTAGTCCAATCAAAGGCGGAGTTCTCTGTCTTAAATTCAAATCATTTTTTATAATATCACGATAAAATCACTCTTCTTGAATTATTTCGAGTTAAATATGCTTTTGACCCTTTGAATTGAGATGGCGAATCCAACTCTCTCTCTCTCTATATATATATTGATGTGTTTTCCTTGCATAATGTGCATGTGATGAGAGAATCATAATGTCCATTTCAGATTAAGTAATCTGTGGAACATTTAATTATTAAAAGCATAATGTGTCAAAATTGATTCAAAATATTTCAGCTTGGGTACTTTTTTTTTTACTCTGCCTCTTTGCAGTGCGCGAGAGTCGAACCCCGTACCTATGATACTAGCGTCTCTATCCCTCAAATCCCTTTGCTAGCGGCGTCACATGACTATTGGCATTGATCGGATACTTACAAAGAGATTTTTTTTGAAAACAATAAAATAAAAGACAACGTTTTTTGTTTTGGTCGGAAAATAAAAGACAACGTTAATGGATGGCTTCATTGGTAAATACCCCCAAAACCAGCCCCATTTCCATGTCCTCCCATCTCTCTCTCTCTCTTAGATCTGCTCCTGCACCTGCTGGTACTCAGCTCAGCCCAGCGCACCACTCCACTCCACTCTGCTCTCTCTCCTCATCCTTCACTTCTCCCTCTCACCACTTTCCCTCCCCCCTTCCCTCCCTCACGCGCCGCAGCCACCGCAATGCAGCTCCGCCGCCGCCACCTCCTCCTCCCCCTCGCCCTCTTCTTCCTTGCCGCGGCCCTTACCGTCGCCCGCGCGCATAACATCACGCGCCTCCTGGCGAAGCACCCGGAGTTCTCGACCTTCAACCACTACCTGACGGAGACCCACCTGGCGGCCGAGATCAACAGCCGCACCACCATCACCGTCATGGCCATCGATAACGCCGCCATGAGCCGCCTCCTCACCTCCCACCCCACCATCGCCACCCTCAAGAACATCCTCTCCCTCCACGTCCTCCTCGACTACTTCGGCCCCAAGAAGCTCCACCAGATCACCAACGGCACCGCCCTCGCCGCCACCCTCTTCCAGGCCACCGGCTCCGCCCCCGGCTCCACCGGCTTCGTCAACATCACCGATCTCAAGGGCGGCAAGGTCGGGTTCGCCCCCAAGGACAACAACGGCCATCTGGACACCTACTTCGTCAAGGGGCTCGAGGAGATCCCGTACAACATCTCGGTGATCCAGATCAGCAACGCCCTGCCGTCCGACGCGGCGGCGGCGCCAACACCGGGGCCTAGCGAGATGAACCTGACGAGGCTGATGTCGGCGCACGGATGCAAGGTGTTCGCCGACACGCTGGAGGCGAACGCGGACGCCATGAAGACTTACGAGGTGAGTGCAGTGGGAGTGTGGGTGGGGTTGGTTATGGATCTTAATTAGTTAGTGCTGGGATTAGTAGAGCAATTAGTAGTGTAAATACTAAGTTGCTCAAGCAATTAACTCTAAGCTATACTAATTAAGGAACGAGGAGTCCAAAGCTGTTGACTTTTTCTGTTGGGGTTTATGATTTGGACATCAGAACTGGTCAACCGCTGTCTGAACTCAATGAATATCGGATAAAAATCTTTGGTGGTGGTCTCATCTTAACGCTGAGATCTCTTTCTTGTTTGGAGTTTTGAAAGAGAACGACATCCAATTGAGGTAAACACTGAACATTTAGGACTACAGTGCTTGCAACATTGGCCATTAATAGCATGTATTGAGCTGTACTTAGCACTGAGCAATTGAGGTAAGATGCTTGAATGTCTTGCCTTATTGTTAATTCTTTCTCCTCTTTCAGGTTTTCTTTTCTAGGAGCATTTGTGCCTTGTGTTGGGGTTCTAATAGCTGAGGGGTTGTCCTCCTTTTGTAATTGCAGGACAATGTGGAAGGAGGCTTAACCACATTTTGCCCTCTTGATGATCCCTTCAAGCAATTTCTACCCAAGTTCAAGAACTTGTCAGCACCCGGAAAGGTCTCCTTCCTCGAGTTCTTCTCTGTGCCGATGTACCTGTCCATGGCCATGTTGAAGTCCAACAATGGACTGATGAACACTTTGGCGACCGACGGGGCGAGCAAGTACGACTTCACGGTGCAGAACGAGGGCGAAGTGGTGACCCTAAAGACCAGAGTCAACACCGTTAAGATCACCGGGACTCTGCTAGACGAGCAGCCGCTAGCAATCTATTCGATCGACAAGGTTCTGATGCCGAAGGAGTTGTTTAAGGCGGCGGCCCTGACTCCGGCCCCGGCTCCCGCACCCGAGAAAGCGGCTGATTCGCCGAAGTCTTCGAAGGGGAAGTCGGCACCGGCTTCTGCAGACTCACCGGCTGACTCTCCTGAGGGTGACGTGGCTGATCAGACCGCAGATAGTAACGGCAGCGTGAGGTTTGGAAGCGCAAGATTTGGTTTTCTGGTATTGAGCTTGTGGTTTGGTGTGCATTTTCTGCTATGAGTTTATTGTGCCTTCAGATGTTTTCATTTTTGGGGTGAAATAAGTCAGGTGAGGTGGTTCATAGGATGTAGTATTTATTCCCATTGAACTAGGCATAGTTCTTGATTGGTTTTGGTGTCTCTCGTGTGTATTTTGCAAGGGTTTTCTGTGGTTGTGATTTGCTTTTTGATGTGTTGCAAGTTCAACTAGAGTTTGTCTCAGGAGGTGTAACATATAATGAGTCTCTGTATATTTCATTATGAGATTGTTTGATGGTGAAGTTGAGTTATTTGCATCCTAATTACAGCAGCGTAAATGCAATCTCAGTGATCTTGTGGTTCACATGGTAACACTACATATTTTATCGGGGAAAAGTACCAAAAAAGTCTACCTATTGCTTCGGTACCAATTCAGTGCTAAACCGTTTTGCATTGGTACCAATTGAGTCCATTCGTCCTACGTGGTACTGCCAGCGTTAACGTAAACATTTTTAACACTTTTAATAATATTTTGAATTACTTTTTGTTCTTTTTTTTCTTTTATGGACTTTTTTTTTGCTATTGGCCGGGAAGGGCTGCCAGTCGACCCTCGCCAGCCATGAGCAAGGGCTGAGATGCCCTCGTCAACCACAAGTGAGGGCGGCCCGGCTCCCGTCGAATCTATCCACGTCAACGTCTGCTGTGCCACGTGAGAGGCCAGCGTCCACGTCAGTAATTTCAGGCCAAAATTGACAGGATGAACTCAATTGGTACCAATGCGAAAAAGTTTAAAACTGAATTGATATTAATGCAATATGTTTAGAGCCTTTTTCATACTTTTTCAATACTTTTTCCAATTTTATCATGAGTCATAGTTATTCATAAGTCAAGCCGATCTAGTTTAGGGATTATCGTTAAGCCAAAAAAATTATTCAAAGCTGACTTTCTTTGTGTTTTGAGTATGGGAGGGATTAAGATAGTTCTCATCTCATCTCACGAACAATCGACTCGAGTTAATGTGATACATAAGCCTTAAACTAGTGAAACAGGTAATAAGTACAAAACGACTATTGCTCAACGAGTAAAAGGAACACATAAAGTACATGGAATAGGTATCACATACCAGACACAGACGCTCTCACAGAAGCTAACGGGGACTATAATTTGATACCCTCTCACAAAGAAGAAAATCAAACTTAGTCACCATTAATTGTGGACAAAGCAAAGCACGACGACTATCAAGCAGAGCAAGGAAGGAAAAAAAACAAGAGCAGCAGAGTGGTTGTCAACAGGCACATATCCATAAGGATTAGGAGGGCTATAACCATAAGGAATTGGAGGGGCATACTGACAACAGGCGGCGACCTGTCCTGGCGGGCAATTCCCTTGTACCGGCAATGGCTGCGGTGGCGGCGGTCCCAACACCGGATAGCCCGTGATCGGTGGTGGAGGCGGTGCTCCATAGAGAGGGTACCCTTGGGGCGGTACCGGGGGAGGTAAAGTGTGACATGGGTACTGGCAGATTGTGCAGTTGGTGCAAGTCGCGGAAGTAGCGGATGAAGAAGAAAGGAAGCCAGTTTTGGAAACAACCCTCGACTCTACTATGCAATCATGACAGAGGATAAGCAAGAGATGAGCAAGTGAGATCAACAGTTTTTGCAGAGACATTTCAGCCTTTTGAGGACCCCCTGTGAACTGTGAAGGAGGAGGATCAAGAACGGTGGTGGGTTTAGCGTTGTTCTAGGGATAGAGCCGACCGGAGGATCAAAAGGCATACGGTGGTTTCAAGAAAATTCTACACTAGTGTGCAGCTTTTATGACGGACTGTTCAGAAGAGTGTGAATGCTAAGGTCAGCGTGGTTCTCATCCCTTCTGCTTTGTAATATTTGCGCATTTCGTGCCGCATGGCACAACATCTGTCATGGCTTAGTACAGAGGGTAGTAAAGAAGCCTTAACTTTATCTGCATGAGAGAGAGAGAGAGAGAGCCGGAACGGACAAACAGTGGCTTCTTTTTGGTGATTAAACTCCAAGGGACACTTGACTTCGACCAAAAATAAACAAAAAAACAAAAAACTCCAAGGGACACTAGTGCAACTTAGTTCAAGATTGTATATATCTGCGTCAGCAACTTTTATATATGGTCCAGCCCAATTTGATTAAGAAAGCAAAGGAGAAATACGCAGCTCTACCATTGATTCGACTTACTGCAAAATATGGCATCAGTCTTAGATTTATCAGACATCCCAAAATTCTGACGTTCGCAAGATAATAAAATTCGATGAATTTTAACCACGAATTCTATTCTGATAAATAATATTAAATTTTCGAGATTTAAAGGATAATAAGTAAAAATTGATTTATCGAATTAAAAAGGATATTTAAAAACCCTAAAGCGTTGGATAAGGAAAATCAAGACAGATTAAGAGAGCCGAAATAATCGAGCCGTCAAACTGTCGAACTGAAGTGTCGAAACCTTTCGCGCCCGAACCTAATCCTGGCCGAACCTTAAAAGTGAATTTACCATTTTACCTCTAAAGGTAAATTTACGATTTTGCCATTTTCCTTGAAATGACAATTTTACCCCCATTTGCGAAATTACCATTTTACTCTTGTTTGCTAAATTACCAAAGTACCCTCAATCATTTGTGCCAAATGACTAACCTACCTCTCCCTAGCAAAATTACCTTTTTGACCCTTGTTATTATTCATAAGAGACAAAAACATTTTAAACTTCAAATAAGGCAACAATCGAGCTAATTTACTCCCATCCCAGGGATCAATGGGGAGAGTTAGAAACTAATTAGGAAGAAACTTCAAAGCAAACTATAAACTTTTCATGATAAATGCCTTTTCGTTTCATCCAACTACAGCGAACCGATGCCGTTGAGTCATTCCGGAAAAGAACGATGCAAATTGTGTAGAACTGATGTCGGTAAGAGGTTCACGAACAGATGAATGGAAACAAGATGAACACATGTGAATTGTTCAACAGACCAGTGTTGAATTGATTTAGAGGACCTGATATAGCAATAATCAATCTATTCTCTGGTGAATTGGTTGGCTGAAGCTCACTGATTTAGATGTTAGTTCTTCAAGCAAGGGATTAAATGTTCATAATTGATGGATAAGTAAGACGTATCCACATACTCTCCCAACTGCATCCGCCGAATATATTTTGCTCGTGCAACCAAGAATTTCATTCCTCCGGGGAAAATGCATTGACTGGAACAAAAGAAATTACTTCAAATATATATCCATCTCGAAAGAAGAGCAGTAAAAGAAGTTCAAGAGATGCCACGTATATTCGGGTGCATCCAATGTACGAGAAAAATTGGGAGGAATAAATCTACACTTGGATATTGCATCTAGTGTGCCATCTGTTAGTTACTCAACCTGTGGCTTCAGAGATCAAATCAGAGAATCAAGGTTCACTATCTTAACATCATGAACAATGGTTCTCAGGATCGCCATCAGTAAAAGCTTCCAAGAAAGAACAAACGATATGACTGCATAGTTTAGATGGAATACCTTTATCTACTCTCTGTTGGACTGCAAGTATAGATGATGGTTTTTTATATATTCAACCACTTCGTCGTCGGTCAGATATTTTATAGAAAGTCCCCTTGAAATGCATTCCCTATAATAGAAAGCAGAAAGAAGAAGACTTCTCAATATCAAATATTTTAATTGGCTACCGCAACTTCAAAAAATGTATCACTCAGTACCTCACTCGTGTTGAACTTATCTGATTTGGAACAAGTTCATCCACCACTTTGATATTCTCCTGGAGGTAAATTCAACAAGAGAGGAGAATTGGCTACTAACTTTCAGAGCCACATCGCACTTAAACTATCTGAACTGACTATTGCATTCACTATGATGCTTCATGTTTTAACGCTTCGAACCTTTAGAAAAGTCAATTAAAGATGCATCAAATGTTGCACGTTGCAGCACAGTGAAACACTATCCATATTTTTCGACCACTGGATCTAGAATTCTAGACTCTGGTCTAAAGAAAAGTATGATTTTGGGGAAAAACTTTCTGTGGCAGCTCGGTCTGAATTATCCCCACAAAGAGAAAGAAAGTTTAAGCAAGAGGAGTTACCCTGTAATCACTCAAAATGTCATCATCTGAAATTATCTTCTCAATTTCCTGTCCCTCCCTACGTATGCAAACCACCCCGTAATCCTTGCATATAATTCTTACCTGAAGCAATGACGAAAAAGTGTGATCCATCAATCACTGCTGCAACCCATTAACTCTCAGTTCACTTTCAATCAGTGCCCGTCATTTCACACAAAACATCAACGGAAAATCAAAACTCATGTACAATTCGATAAGAAAATAGCATTCAACCAGACATGTATTAGTTGGATTTAGAGGAAGGAACCGTCTAGTCATTTCCTTCCTCATTTGGAAACATCAGCTATAATCAAAGTTGAAAAAATTACTGTCGAAAGACCACCATGTACAGGAAACTTTAGCATCATAAGCTAAAAGATGGAAATTGACAAATTGCTTAACCCATTAATGGGGACTGTATTAGGAAAAATATCCACCTGGTCACGAATCCAAGCTCCAGGAACACCAAAAGATTGGAGTAGATCAGAACCACAAACGAGCATGACTTTAAGGGAATCTGCATGAAAAAGAGACAGCAGAAGCTGTGAAATTGCCAGAAAACTTCTGATCCCTTGCGTAAAATCAGACATTCCAGGAACTGTTAGAGTTCTCTGGCAGCATCATGTTAGGTTGCCGACACCATCTTCTCCAGTGAACTTGCTCAGATCGAGTCCATGGCAACCGTTGAAGCAAGGACAGGGAACCGCATTCCCCACCTCCTCCTCAACATAGCTTTTTGGCAACCACCAAAACTGACTATATGAAGAAACAGAATAACCCCAACTCTATGTAATAACTTTTCACTAGCATTGAGACTCACAACTGCAAATGGTTTTGTAGGCCAAAATCGAAGATGCAATTTAATCAAATGAACTCTACCATAGTTGCCAAAGGATAGCTGCCGTTCCTGACACAAGATACTCTTCACTCTATGTAAAACAGCCAGAGTGCGTTGGAAGGTGTTTTGATTTGCCTCCCATGAATCAACCATTATGAAGTCAGAACTCTTGCAGGCCAGATGACATAAACGTATCCGATGATCAGCTGATATGAGACCCTATACAGGCACTTGATTCATTCGGTTACTGATCAGTGCTAAAACCAAAGGAAGAAACAACACTAGTTTATTCTGTAGCTACAATGATGATAAAAAATACAAGCTAAAAAGTCGAGAAAATTTAATCAAGTAGTTCATGCAAATGCTAAGGTAGATTATATCTCGTTTTACATGTTGAGCCTCGACTGATCACCTTATTGTTAAGGATCAACCAGACTAGATATTCACTAATACATATCATCCATCACAAATTCATCACTATCATGTCTAATAGTTCTTGACAAAAACTTTACAAGGCATAGCTACTCCTTTTCTTCAAAATTAGCATGAAATGACAGCAACATCTACGCATGTGACACTGGAATTCCCTTCATTTCATGGAGGCCAAATTTATGTTAAGAATCAACCTCGTGTTAAGAAATTCTGACTTTTTCGTACATAATAACAAATCGCTGTGTCACCTCTGCAAATTTATCAATATTACTTATAATTTGGTTACTTACTAACTGACAAGTTACCGAGATTCACATACCCTTTTCTTGTATGCATCGTTGACAGGTGACATATAACCTCCAATGACAGAATACCCTTCTGCATTGAGTGCATCCCTTGCCAGCTCTAAGTATTACACATAAGGCATTACGAAGCAGAGTGGAAAATCCAAAATTTTTGTTGAACATGAGAAAACATCAGCAAGATCAGCATTAATTCTATGTAAAATACATATTTAAACTAGTATGCATCAAACTAAACTGGATAGCATGCAATCATCATATGACGCGTATTATTCAAGAAATTCAAGGACAGGTGCATGACATGTACCCGCCCTCACCAACGCAAGAATCAGCTAAAAGATCTTCCAGAAGACTGAGTTCATATTTTCACAGCGTTTAAAGAGAGAGTTGGACATGCAATGTGTGACTATATTCATGATGGGTGAAGATCAATATATTTTTCTTCTGCAAGATGAAATCATTTCAATGCAGTGAAAACGAAATACACCATAAAGATAGAATCTGGTGGCAATCTTAAACATACATAGTCGTAGAAGAAAAAAAATAAAATAAAAACAGAATGAGCTCAAGGGCACGTAAAAGCTCCATTTCTTAGCTTACACAGAGAAACCACACGCCCAAAAATCATCAAATGAGTACAATTTTCCACCACCTAGTTCCTGGTAAAAGCCCCGAACATCCATTCATGCCAAACTTAAGTTGTCAGCTGAGCTAGGGAGTTACCGAATATGCGTAAATGCATATAAGTAGGAGGATTGAAACTTCCGGTCGCCACGAGGACTGCGTACCCTTTTCTCCTGTCGCGAACGATGTAAAATCCAATCACTTTCTTCGAATTAGTAACACAACAGCTCCCAAATATCAATGATCCCGGACTAAAAGCAAGGAAAGAGCGACAAATGAACAGATAACAGCAACTTTCTTGTGTGCATTCCGAACCAAACACGGCTCGCAAGAATCAGAACCGTTTCAACTTCAGAAAGCCGAGCGGAGCGCGAACTGAGACTTACGGTTCATCAGACGATCTCGGCGACAATTTCTCCATCGGGAGGGGATTATCCATCTTATCCATACGTCGACAGCTAATAGGAAGCGGGACGAATCAGTTCCCAAGAAGGAACGAGTGAAGTTGCCGGAGCGAAGTGTTCAGCGATGAAATGCGTTTGCAAAGAGGAGAAAACCTCGGCGCTAGGAGATCTGGATTCGAAGAAGGAAACACCTCAACTTCCTGGAAACCTCCAAAAAATCGCAACTTTAAGGTAAATATCGATGGGGCTTACGTACCTGGAGCGACGGAGGGTTCGATAGCGTGGGTGTGTCGTGAGTCGGCCGGCCGATTGATTAGCGGTGACGCGAGATCTGTAGCTGCTCCGTCGGCCCTTGTGGTGGTTGAAGCTCACGCTTTAGCAGAAACCCTCAATTGCATTCTCTCTCCCCGAAGGAACGAAGACGAAGACGAAGACGAAGACTTAATTGAGTTTCTATCTCCAAAAATACGTGACCTTTAACCTGGGTTTCCTCCCCTCCCCTTGCTTTCTGGGAGCTATTATGTACTGATGCCCATCCCTCGGGCTTTCCTCCTTGAGTTATTTCAATGAAAAGTTCTTGTTCTGACCAAAAAAAAATTGCGTACCGGCAACGTCGATTGAGCTTCGGTGTTCGACGGACCTTTGCCTCATTGCATGGACGTCTACGCATTCGGAAGACTAAGCATAGACGCACAAGCGCGGGTGCAAAAAAAAAAAAATGAGATGAGAAAATTTCAAATAAAGGCGTAAAGTGTCGTCGTTTTCTTAAATAAGAGCCTGAGGTGGATTTTGTTTCAAGTAAGAGACTGAAGTGCCCTCATTATTTTAAAAAAAGGCCTAACTAAAGGTATTTTCGTCATTTCTCTTTTTCTTATATATATATTTTTGCCCTAACTTCCCATCGATGACCGAGCAGGCCACCGGCGAGGGCTGGGCAAGGCCTACGCCGGCCTCGTACAGGGGAGCTTAGGGTCGCCCTTGTCGGTTAGATCTGGCGAGGGCCTTGCCTGGGTGAGATGAGGGTCGCCTGCCCAGGTGAGCCGAGCGGGGTGGCCCTCACTGGTGACCAGCCTAGCCACTGGCGAGAAGCTAGAGCAAAACAAAAGGCCAAAAAAAAAAAAAAAGAAGAAAAAAAGAAAGGAAAAAAAAAAGAAAAAAAAAAAGAAAAACCAAAAACGGGAAATTGCGAAAATGTCCTTAGTCAGGTTATTCTTTGAAAAAAAAGTTATTCTTTGAAACAATAAGAGCACTTGAGACCCTTATTTGAAATTTTTTCAAATGAGATAACTCTATAAGAACCCATTTTCTAGCCATTGCTTTCACCTTCCTAAATTGCACGTATTTTTCCCTTATTATCCTTTACATATTTTTTATGCAATATATAATCTACGGGAAAATTATCCTAAAAGTCATAAATCTATATACAATAGCCAATTCAAACCCTAAACTTTTTAATTATGCCAATCTAGTCCTAAACCTTTTGACAATTTGTAATTCAGTCCTAAACATTTCAATTGTGTTAATCTAGTCCTAAATCTTTTGATGATTTGCCAATTTAATCCTGAATCTTTTAACGATTTGCCAATTCCGTTGAAGATGTAGACGTGGCGGTCTAGTCAATGTCGGCTGTGGCACGTAAGACGACTGGCTCTTGAAGAAGTTATGTACTGGGAAAGTATAGGCTATCAATGGCACTGAGCGTTTCATCCTCATCAGCATTTTTTCTGACCAAAATTGCCCGGAAGGACTAAAATTGCAAATTGTTAAAGATATAGTAATAAATTGGCAAATCATTAAAAGATTTAAGACTAAATTGACACAATTGAAAAATTTATGATTAAATTGGCCGCTATACAATAGATTTATGACTATGGGTAATTTTCCCGATTGTGCACAGCGGTTTGATGTTATTTCTCTAGGTTATTTTGATTGTTTTACGAATGGGTGGTTTTTACTCTATTATGAACTTGTGTCTTTAGTGCATACACGGGTCTTTTACGTTTTTTTTTTTGGTCATAGGGTCTTTTACGTTTAGGTTGTTCACACTGTGCAAAATCCAGTCAAGGACATATTCTTGAAAATATAAGTTCTGCCATCCAACTATGGAAGTTCGCTTGTTGGATGGCTTGATAACTAGCAATAAATAAATCAACTACAATCTGGAATATAGAATGCTCACATATTGAGAAATGCAACAAGTGCGAACTGTGAAGAGATAATTCCACATCTATCGATAAAATGATACCATTGACTCATTTGAGCATAAACCATTGGCATCCTTTAAAATAACACAATTTATTCTAGTGAAGACTGTGTTCCCATTGTCCACACAGAACTGCAGAGAGCTACATCGCCAAATCCTCCTTACTCTAGCCATTCCAGTGACTTGGATTATTTGAAAACCTACAATCCAGGACTTTCATGGCTATAACATCCTCAATGGGAAAGAATTCTTATAAAAATACAGAGAAATTTTGGTGCAAACAGAGAGAGAGCATAATGCCGCTTGTGATCCTCGACCGCGAGACTTCTACAAATGGGAGTAAGCTAATCCACAGCAACAGGGGGTATGCATCTGCGTCGTGCCTTTGCTTCATTCTCTATGGCGTTGCACTGATCTACTATGGAGGGTTTGCGCTGGAGATCGAGCTAGCTGGATTAGAAGCTACATATTCTGGCCTATGATGGTAACATAAGCACATTTCTCAAGCACGGTATGAGTGGGATCAGGTTGCACATAACCTCGCATCCGCCGTCTTAAACTCAATAACATCATCTGAGCCAAGGACCAAAAAGCTGCAACGGAACATGAGGCTTGAGTCATGCAAAAGAGCACCCCTAAAACTGGAATCAGCTGTAGAATGAAGAACAGCAAATGTTTATCAATTTAAGCACACGCCCATAAAATATATTTAGTTTAATGGTCGTGAAAGAGATGTGCTCTTACATGTGCCAGGAAAACAGTCTGCTGAAACATAATTACTCAAGGAGGCTAATAGCAACCATTTTGAATGGCAGATGGATTTACAGCTTCAAGTCCAATTTGAGCATCCACCCTCCAAAGCCATTAACAATATAGCACCATATGAAGTGGCCAGCTGTAAAATTTTCAGAACATCACGTGAACTATATCCTTAGGAAAAAACTAAAGAAGCCACTTAAACAATTACGCACCACAACTATAAAGCTCGGAGAAGACGAGCAGCAAAGGCCCCATCCAAGGAATGTTTAACTGGATTGGAGAGATAGAAACCCCTTTCCGTTACAAATTCACAAGGGACGTACTTATCAGCAGGATCAATGCAGAACTCCTACAGGCAAAACAGCGAAAGCATAAAAAAAAATGGCCACGGTAGGGTTCTCAGCTATGCCACAAGAAAAAATGCAACGAAAATCAGCAGTCTTCCAGCTTCTTCAATTTGTTAACTTTCTTTGAAATCTAATTGACGTGCTGCTATCTTCATCCCACCATATCTTAATAACTAGTTAAAATTTAAACATGACATGACATAACACTTCAACTAGACGATTATCATTACCGGATGTCTGAGAAGAAATGATGTCACTCTCTCCTCATTCTCTTCAGGATCAATGGAGCAAGTACTGTACACTAATATGCCACCAGGCTTCACCAATCTTAATATCAAATGGAAAATAGAGGAATTAATCAGAGGAAAAAGGGAATAAGAGATATGCTTCTCCGTGCCATGCGACCAAATTGAAGAGTCACAAGTTCAATTTTCTTGAGAGAGAATTATTGTTTTCCGCGGGGGGGGGGGGGGGTTGGTTACTTCTCTAGTTAGTAATATTTAAAAGATCATCTCACAGGAAATGCACAGAAAAGAACGGACATGGGATAACTCAACAATGATTCTCAGGGAAAAGAAGTCGCCAGTCACACCTGGAGGCTGCATCAAGAAGTTCATTTTGCAGCTCCTTGAGCTCTTCCAGATCTTCTAAACTCTTATTCCACCGTAAGTCAGCTCTCTTCAAAAGCCCGAAGAAGATATCGACAGTCAGATTATTTACCATTTGACGTCAACGTAACAGGTCAATTCAATTCACACTTGTCTCACTCTAGCTCTATTTTAGCAACAACCAACTACCTCCCAAATCAAGCTATTCCCTTTATAGACTTTGTCAATCCAATTAATTCAAGCCTTTTGTTTTGCATATGCCATCAAAATTAGTCTTATTTCCCGTGCCACAGTAACAAATGGATGTGGGACAGTTCGTAAAATAAAATCCCTAATATAACGTGACCAAGCAAATGAGATCAGGAACATCTTGGATACATGCCTAAACTTTAGAATAAGATCCACAAAGTGAAAAAAATTTAGTGTCTGCTTTAGAAAGACAAACAGCAAAGTTTGACCTTTCTTCTCCCCACGATTTTTTGAATTCTTTTTCCAGCTATAACCACCCACTAGCTTTCGAATACTCCCACAACCATGTTAAAGCATGAACAATGTAACGATTACCCAGTCAAACTACAGAGGTATCGGTTTAAACCAACAACTACATGCATGTCTGTCTGTCTGTCTCTCTCTCTAAATAATGGGCATATTACAAGTTACAACTGAATCCTTTAGGCTAATTAAGAAAACGCTTCCTACATGTCTGTGATCTATGAAATTGGGCAATTTTAATAGAAGAACGTACTCAAGTTTATTATGGTACCTGTAACTAACTCATAACTGTTAGAGCTGATTTGATGGAACTATGATCAGGTGACTAGTAGAGTCTAACGATGGAAAAAGGTGGCCATTGAGCTATCAAGAAGGTACAAAATGCATCTAAGTCCATGTGTGAGCACAATATCATATAGAAATGCGAAACTGACAAGTTTGATAAGAGATACATGGATTCTGGTGCCATTATGATATATCTGGGACAAAAAATGCCATCATATACCATCACATTTCCCCATAATAGAGAAGACAATCAGTCTTCCAAGGACAAGGATTCCCACAAGTATTCTCACGATTCCATTTACGGTGTTTCATGAGGGTGTAGCAGGTGCATCCAATCTCATGAAGGATTAGCAAAATCTTCAGCAGGAAAATGTTGCAGAAAATGTCTACGTTACCTTGGACAAAACACCCAGTCCAGAACATGGAGCATCCAACAAGACTTTATTGGCCTTCAGTGAGTTATTGCCCTTGTGAACACGAAATAGCTATTAGACATGCTGAAGAAAACTTCTTTCTTCAAAAGAATAATAACTTACAGCAAAACTACGAAGATCTGCATGGATGGTAGTTATGACTCCATCAACCTGGTGCACCTTTGCTGTCTCTTGGAGGATTCTCAATCTTCCTTTGTTTACATCAATAGCAGAGATCATCCCTGAGACATACACAAGGGAAGTTCCCCAAACATTTCAATGCTAAAACCAGTACTCTCTAAGAAATGCACCATCATCATCTTCCACCTGAAAAATCTGGAAATTCTTTTAAGTCTCCAGAATTTATGTTCTGACAAGAACAGTAGAATTATGAAGAGAGAGAGAGAGAGAGAGAGAGAGAGAGAGAGAGATCTGGTGTTTTGTCTCGAAGGATGACTACTGATGCAAGTTAAAAGAGCAACTTGTATAAAAGACCATAAAGTTCAGTTATATAGCATAAAGAGAATTCTGATGAAAGAATTAAAGAAAAAGTGGGGAAGTGCTTATTCGTACTTGGTTAAAGCAATACCTTGTCCACTTAAACGGGATGCCATGAAGAGAGTCTTTCCTCCGGGAGCAGCACAACAATCAATAATGCAGTCACTAGGTTGAGGATCCAAAAGGGAGACTACCAAACCTGTTTGAAATCATAATGGGTTGTCATTAGCCAAAATGAACAAGATGGAAGCTGGAGCATGATTTAACTTCTCTGAGCTGCCCAGTAGTTCAACACACATTTGGTGGAAGAGTAGCTCAAATCCAGAACCACACATCAAATGATGAAATAAGTGCAGAACCATATCCAACAAAAGTTTTCATCTACCGAAGGTAGAGTGCGACAAAAAGTTACCTGCACTCTCATCCTGGACTGCACATGTACCTTCTTTGAGCAATCCAGCTTGTATGATGATCTTGGTTAAGGGAAAGGAGAAAGGTAAATTTCAAAACCTGAACAAAGGTAACACAATATTCCAAAGAAAGTGGTTTGGTATCACGTAGATTGTAGGCATGGCCTCATTTCTTGGTATTGATATTTAGAGCTTAAGAGGTACAAACGACTTCAAGTTCACGAAACGAAGTCCCTCCATGAATTAATTCAATGTCCCCCAGTTTAATCTGAACATGCCAAGTAAGCCAAAAAGACCAAGGTGCGACATTTAGCTATTTTCAGCTATCCTCATTCCAGAAAGGAACTTTTTGAAGTCTCTTATAGGTAAATGAAATTAAAGCTTTATAGCCTTACTACCTGCATTCCGGTCTTAACTCGGAAAAAGTCCTCCAGATTTAAGGAAAGCTCGTACGGAACCTAAACCAATGAAAGAAACCATATCAGGCTATCAGCACACTGCACTTAATTCAGGTACGAACCAACAAGATATAGAAAGTACACACGGAGAGGGTTGAATACTGAAAAATCAAGGTGCAAAATTCCTTCTTTCCACTCTGGAGGGTAATTAAGGCAAATATTTCGGATAAATGTAGCAAAGCAAACCAAAGAGGTGTGGTCGGATTCATTTGGAACCAAGCAAATCACTGAATAATTTAGAAGGATAAGCATTTGGAACCTCCAACATGTCAAGCTGCTTCACAAGGTCAGCCCTTGTTATGCCTTTTCCGGTATTCACCCTGAGATGTCAATAACTGCGTAAGCTTTTCTGCCTATATTTTAGGAAACTATATGTTTAAGAAACCAAAATGTAGAGAGCAACCTCAAGCTATAGCTGGGTTCACTGTTATTCCAAACCATCAGTTTTATTGCTTCTTCTCTCCCAAAGTACTTAGTCCATCGCCTTACCATCCACTATAAGATTTAAGCAGGAATAAAGAACTTTGCCTGAGTAGCATGCTCTGTGAGATCACTAGCTATCTTGCATTTAATAAGAGCTATGTACTCATGTAAGATCATTGAGATGACAACAATCAAATAAGAAGGCAGAGAAACTTTCTATAGAGAGACCAGATAAAAATAAACATTTTGTAAAACTCATAGCACGAGTTTTACGGAACAAAACATTAATGCATTCACCACGAGATCTACTTGACCCTGCCTAGAATAACAAGAAGTGCATGAATAGTTGACCCAACGACGCTTGTTGGCAAGTGGGAGCAGTTTCAAGATTGTGGAAACTCAAAAAGAGTTGGTCTGGTTATACTCTTCATGCAAGGATGGTGTTTCAGATTATTTCAACCGGCATTCTTCTTAAGAAAGGTGGCAAGAGATGCAAACTCACCACAGGGTGAGAATAAAGAGTGGCAAGAGCACGTGCTTGTGCACGGTCATCACCTTCCAATTTAGGCAGTGGAAGAGCATCACTTTCCTGAGATCCAAAGGTTAAATGCATTAGACAGAGCCACCAAGTGATTCATCAGTATCTAGTGTAATTTGATATTGGACCTTTAGCCGGACTAGCTCCCTGAGAATACCATTCACCATGTTGCCAGCACCAGGTCTGAGGGCAACCTTGGCAAGCCTTACATTCTGCAATATATACAAAAATTGCAGCATGCAACCAACTTGAGGAAAAATATGAAGAAGGACATATTCCAGATATATCGCGTGAGATTATTCAGCAAAGTTAAAATGATAGAGTTTAATGGTGCCTAAATAACCAGTTATACGTCCTTTCAATGGGGCTGAGGTGCTGAGCTAGATAAAAACGTGGTTTACTGGATTATTAAGACTTTTGTTTGCCTAAACTAGTCATTGGAAACTCCATGAAAGTTTTCATATTGATAATTGTGGCCAGGTCGAGACACCATGCTAAAAGTTGAATTAGCAGCATTTACCAGTCATCTATGTTGAAGCTAGTTTATCACAAGTAGTTTATAACGTGCATGGCATGGGTCTAAAAACGTGCAGTATCACTGCTCAAATGAAGGAGAAATATTATTCAGTCTTTTTCCACAAGAAAAATAAGGACAAACTGGTCACTAGCATTTCGAAAAAGAGATAAAAGATGGCAACATGCAAGTCAATGACTAATACGGCTACTTCTAACTAATAGAACCATTTGCCCTGTTTGATGGAAATCCTTCAGGAGGAGGAGATACCTCGTCTACAACAGCATAAGGTGGCATATCCAGCTTGACAATTTCATACATCCCGATCCGAAGAATCTGAGAAAAAAAAGGTGGAGAATCAAAGCCTGAGCTCAATTTATCAAAAGCTTTCAACTATTGTGAGCATTGTTTTAGAAAGCACAAGAAGGTTTTATTGTATCTTTTTTCTTTTTGAACAGAAATAGTATCATGTCTGCTCACTTCACATGTGGCATTGACTTATCACCTGAAAACCAAAGCATGAATGAGGAGCCAGATAATGGACTCAATAAAACTCAATAGCAAAGGTGGCAGTCTAGTGCCTTCATTGATGCTGTAAGCTGATGATCTCTTTTCTGAATTTACCTATACATTCAGTCTCTTTGAGCCACCCAGCAGTTATCTTCTTCTTTCAATTTTTATTTTTCTCAATCCAATTATTGCACTTAAGCTCAAGAACACTGCGGAAAAAGTTACCTGTAGAAGAAGTGGTTCCATGCTTCTAAATGTTCTCTGGTCATGGCATAAACACACGATCAAGTGATCAAGAAACCTTCTCCAACGGATGGTGCCTCCAACAACATCGGTGACCTATAGAGTGCATAAAACTGTTATCAAAATCTATTTCACACAGCAAGTGAGATTATACCGGAAAATTTCCCATGCAAAATCATCTAGGTTGGTGTACATAACATAATTTAAAACTCTTGAAAGTATGAGAAATTGGTTCAATTAGCACAGGAGCGGCTGCATCCAAGAAACTTCAAGCTAGTGCCTTCTGCTGCCTAACTAAATTTTAGCATGAAAGAAATGGCAGCAGTGAGATCAACAGTATAATGGAAGCGGAGGAGACCAATCTCAGGTCGCGATCATCCAACTCGCGGGTGCGAAAGCCAAGAGTTCGTTCAACATAGCCCATCTCGTTGTCGCCGGAACCTTTCCCTCTCTCATTCAAGAGGTCAGCGAAAGCACCGCCTAGCTCTATTCTCATCAATCTGACTGCAGATACTGTGGAAGACAAGTGAAAAAAATACATCCCACTGGTCACCAAATAACATCGAGAAATCGACTACACAGCTAAAGACACTCCATAGTAGACGGCACAAGCATACCGCCGAAGCTCGACGTGAACAAAATTCAACTGTATGCGTCCTCTTATATACACGAGAGAGAGAGAGAGAGAGAGAGAGAGAGAGAGAGAGAGAGGGAGAGGGAGGGAATTTACCAGCTCTGTGAGGCGAAACCTCCGAGTTCAGCTTCTGGATTTTGTGCGAAGGAGAAACAGGACCTGAAATTCACATTCCATGAGTTAGTCAACAGTGCATTCGGTGATTGAATCATCTTGCGCAGGAGAACAACAGTAGCTCCGCATTGTGGACTCAGATCAACGCTTTGGTTGCTCAATGAACGAAGAAACACGCCAAGAAGATAAACCACGTCTCTCGAATTCGGCGAGATTAACCATGACGGACGCCTTCTGATTCCGTTCCCCATGAGGAATTCAGCGAGAGAGCATTTTACCTCTTCTTCGGGCAGTATCCGGAGCATTCGAACGGAGATTTCTCTTGGCGAGCTTCAACGGCTGACTCGATGAACGAGAAGAAGAAGAAGGCGGTTGGGGAGTGTGTGTGGAGAGAGTAACACCGAGAGAGAGCGCGTGCGCCATTGATACGGAACAGCGAGCTCGCCAGTCTAGTTGGCCCCCTGTCGAATATCTGGATTTATAGGATTGACGTGATGATTAAAGTCTCATGTTGTCAAGGCGAACCTTAATTTTATTTTATTTTTTTGTCGGAAAAAATATTTTCATTTCATATGAAATAGAGTTCCTTGATATGCAAATCACACGAAGCAAATAAATTTGAAAATGAATCAACTTAGTAGAAACTTGCTCGTTCCTCGTTCCACGGACCAAGGCGAACCTTAATGACGAGTTATATAAATGGGTATGCAACCGAGTTACTAGGAAGGCAAAAATTCTTATTTTTCTGGCCTTTGCCTCAATCCAACCATACATTGTTGACATGGAAGTTCAAATCTCTTACTCCATTTATCTCTGTGATGAATCTCAGCAATGGCCATTTCAGTTGCTTGCTTGAGCTCAATGTAGAACCTTTGTCAAACCCTATCGCACCGAAGCAGAAGATGCTTGGTTTTTCATCCTTCTGATTTCGACTTTCAGACATCTCATTCAGAACAAAAACAACATCGAAACAAATGTCTCCCATCGTGTGCCGCCATCATCAATCACGGTGGACGGCGTCTTCGAACCATCAGCAAACGGATCCTGCGCTGCATATCAAACTACTTCCTCGGTATCAACTGATCTAGCTGGGTTCGAGTTGCGAGGTGAACTGTTTTTCTCCATCCGGGGTTCGTTCAACGGGATTCGAATGCGGAGGCGCGCGGTAAATAGGGAAAGGCTTTTCTAAGGCCAACAGGCAAGTAAAAAGAAGAGTTTTTGCTGCTGCCGGAGAGGAGCAGAGATCGAACCAATGTGATTATGCCGAGTTTCCAGCAGGAGGCCGCCTTCTCTAAAAATTCTTGTGAATGAACAATGTCGTTCTCCTCGAGCAGACAAGACAAGTTCATTCTTCTTTTGTCGAACAAAGACATTCATTCATCAAAACTGCAGCACTCTATTGTGAATATTTCAGCACGGATTGCAATATGAAGTAGAAATCAGAGAGAGAGAGAGAAAGAGAAAAATGAAAAGGGGACTCCTTTATTTAATAAACCGACGCTGCGCCGACATTCACGGAGATGGGCATCGATGCCAGGCTGACTGCTGAAGCAGCATGTCCGGACAAGCTGCAGAGCAAACGAAGTCTACCGATCGAGACTCATTTCCTAGAACCTAAGACAACAGAAAAAGGGAAAAGGGAGTTTCCCCTGGACTTGTTCCTCCGACGCCCTTTAGCGGCGGTCGATGTCAGCCGGATATCGGCCAAAGCATTCGCGGACAGCGGCTCCTCCAAGCAGTCATCGGCTCCGGCTTGTATCATTTCCACCCTACCTGTCTCACTCTCTCCAGACGTCAGGCCGATGATCTTGCTTCGCACACCCCGTTCCTTCATTAGCCGTATGGGTTGCAACCCAGCGCGAGGGATTCTTGACCTTGAGCTGAAGCTTTCACCATCAGACTTAAAAGCTTTCTGAGCTACAATGGTTAACACCAACTCACAACACCGATAGCCTCTCCCGATTCATAAGCGTACACAAGCATTGCACTTGAAATAGCATCTCAATTTTCAAAATTTTTGGAAGTTAAGGGTGGTTTGTTTCAAGGAAAGTGTTTTTCCAAAATTAATTTTCCGGACTTTTACCCGTTTGGTTCGCTGTAAAAATAACTTAGTCAACCGAAAGCATTTTCCGGTCAACGGAAAATTCATGCATAAAATTAGAAAAGTAATTCCTAAGTTTAAAGAGGTGAAAACACTTTCTAGATTTGTTCCGCTCAATTTTTTTTTTTAATTTTTTAATATTACATTTTTAATTTTTTAATTTTTAATTTTAATTTTAATATTAAATCATTTATTATTTTCTTTTTTTATTTCTGGCCTTTTTTTTCTTCTTCCTCCACTGCAACGGTTGACAGCAGCCATGGGGGAACTTGAGCTCTAGCTCGCTCGTGGCCGCCGCCGGCCATCGTAGTGGAGGAAAAAAAAGAAAAAAGAAAAAAGAAAAAAGAAGAATAAAACATAAAATATAATTTATAAATGCGATTTTTTTTATTGGATTAAGATAAAGTCATGAGATTGAAATCATTTTACAAATGAGAATCAAACACCAGAAAATGTTTTCGATCACGTACTACAAAATAAAGAAAAACAAACCCTTTTCGTTTTTCATGGAGTTTTCCATGAAACAAATGTACCCAGAATTATTATTTCGATCAAGGGGGAAATTTCCTGGTCTTTTTGTTAGATTTAAAAGCCAAACCAAACATATTCATAGTATTAATTGAGTCTCTCATGTTAGTAATCTTTCTAGCTTATCAATTGTGCACCGATATATTGCTATTTTGAAATAGACAGTAGACATTAATTTCCTACGGAGTAGAACATTGTCAAACTAGTAACATGCCGTCATTGCATTTGAATTGAGAGACGAAATCATTCGTTAAATTTTATCATATTTTCATGTGAATTGAGAGACGGAATCGTTAGTTCATAACTCATACGATCACCCTTTCAACACATCTCAAAGATTAAAATTTGTAGCTCGCAAAAGACAAGTATGAAGTTCTCTTGAACTTTGAATTTTTTATTTTTATTTTTTATCTATCTTTTCTCTTCAACACATTGGTTTCTTTTTATACTCTTCCACTTCAAATATACCGGTTGGACAGTCTAATCACTCTCCAAATAATCCGTTGGACGAGATTGCTTAAGGAAGATTGAGTAGCCGTAGAGGGATAAAATCAGAATCTCCCGTCGATTTCGCCACCCATACAAACAAATCTTGATTCCCAAAAGTAGAGTTCTTCGTTTAAGGAGCTTGCCTTTGGAATGACTGGAAAATTAATCAAGATGTCTTGCGTGAAGAATTGCGTCGCAAAACAATCTTTAAGATTGAAGATCAATCAATGTCTTCCATATTGGAAATCCCAGCTGTGACGATATAATTCTAAGGGGTTTGTACATGAATATATAACCGAAAGTGGATCTTATAAGTTGATGATATTCAGCTGTAGCATAGATTCCGACGATATTTGTTGATATCCACACTGTTATTCTGATGATATCCATGAAGTACCGATCTCCGGAGTTAGCTGCGATATTCAGACAATAGTAAATAGAGTCTTTGATGTAATTAAGGTTGATATAGACTTTCCTCCTTTTTGAGTAGAATTCAACAAACTTCACTTCAAGAGTAACACAAGGAAAGAACACTTCTATCTATTTATCAGATTCAAGATAAACCATGAATAGTTTTGTCACCTTCAAAGTATATTATGAGGTTTTGTCAACAGAACGAAGACATCCATTCAATAAAATTGCAGTATTTCCACTTCATTTTGAACAGCACTCTTTCGTGGATTATTTTACGGGAAGCTCTAACCTCATGGGTCATCAATGAAAATCAGATTTTGCATTAATGAAAATCAGATTTTTGGGGTTGCAATAACGGAGAGAGAGAGAGAGAGAGATCGAAAGGAACTCCTTTAATTAATGGACTGACGCTGACGCCAACATTCAAGGACACGAGCATCCAAGCCACGCTGACTGCTGCCGAGCGAACTCAGACTATACCTATCGAGACTTATTTCCTGAAAACTAAGACAACAGTACAATGGAAAAATGGAGCCCCAGGACTTGTTCTGCCGACGCCCTTTAGTGGTGGTCGATCTCATAGTCGATCTCAGCCAGGATATTGGCCAAAGCATCTGCAGACAGCGGCTTCTCCAAGCAGTCATCAGCTCCAGCATTCATCATGTCCACCCTATCAGTCTCTATCTCTCCGGAGGTCAGGACGATGATCTTGCTTCGCACGCCCCTCTGCCTCATTCGCCGTATGGTCTGCCACAAGAACATATAGAACCCGGTTAGATTAGATATCTTGGCATGCGAAATGAAGAACGAAAAGACAGCACGCACGGTCTAGCGATAAATTGGTAGTGAAACTAAAGTTCCTAGTTTAAAATGCTTCTGTGCATTCTCATCCTAGAACTGCTCTTCACCCATATTCGAGCCCGATTTGCCAATCAAGATTACATGCCATTATGCTAGAAATGCTATCTGACCAAAGAAAAACAGATCAAAGAATGAGGACTTTAGCTTCTTGTTTAGCTACATGGGACTCATATATGATTTTCTCTGGTCAGAGTAAGTTCTTAGGACAATCACATTGTCCCAGGAATTAGTCTTGCAGGACCATCCCCTCACGTCCTTTTACCTCAAGGCCGTCCATGTCACGCATGTATCTGTCGACGAGGATCAAGTCGTAATGCGTTCCGGTGAGCTCGAGTGCCTCCTGCCCGCTTCCAACCATCATCGTCTCGATGCCGACTGATTCCAGCAGGTGAAATGCTATAAGCCGACACACAGTCACTCCATCCACCACGAGTGCGGTCAAGAGGTTTGTGAGAACCAGCTCAGCCCACCTGGAGCCACGTTCACACTCCAGCGAATCACTGCCTGAGCTCTCATTTTTTCAGCCGAATCTGGCGCTGCACCCATGATTTTTTTCCAACTTTGCAAGCACCTGTTGAGCTGCCGCGTAGTGCGAATAGCATAAGAAAATTGCGAGGGAAAAATGATGTTCTGTAAGCCGTTTGTAATAAAGGATAAGAGGGGGAGGGCATGGTTATAAGCTTGTGAACATGATGATACATGAAGTGTTTCAATCAATCAAAACATGCATCAAAAATAAAAAAGGCAAAACAACATGCATAAAGTCCTTGATTAGGAGCTGCAATCAGGAAAAAAATGCCACAGAAAGCATACGGTCTACATCATGAAACCATGTTAATTGAGGCATAAAGCACGCTTACCTTCAAACTTCTCGAGTTTTTTTGGATTAGATGCCTGCATAGGTACTCGGCACGGCCTTATATAGGGAAACGGACTTCGCGTCCTCTGGAAACAGCCAGATTTGGTAGGAAAGGAGCATCTGATTTTCAGAGAAGGAAATCTGGAGCAGCATCGGAAAAGGTACATGGTCAACGGCTCGAAATAATTGCCGAATCCGATACCAAAGATTTTTTTCCACTTTTGCAATCAATAGCCAGGGTTTTCTTGCTCCTTCAGGAATTAGAATTTAAGAATACCCCAGATATTTTCAGGCGCTTGACGCGCTGCAGCAGATTTCAACTTGCTTGCAGGCTCTGCAATCTCAGGATTTGAAGTTACTGCTGCTAGTGAAGCTAAACGGCAAGGCGTGCATAGGTTAAGGCGCTATCCTAGAAAAAGGAATTATCAACACCTGATAACAGATGTGCACTTGATTTTCAAAGAATACAAATTTGTTCATCCTCGGCCATATGCCTCTTACAGTTGGCATTGTGTGTTTGAACAATTCACAGTTGTAGGCTTAGCAGTTTTGGTGCATTTTCGACAGCATAAGTGATGATAAAAAGATATAGCGCTTCTACTGCTTAATGTTAGCCACTGTCATGAAATAACCATAAGTCTGCCAGGGGTGACCATAGAGTCTGAATTATCATTTGAGTGAGCTAATTGAGATTCAGATCAAACCCGAATCTTGATGAATGATAATGTTATTTCAATGATGGTTGATTGTTAATCTTTATTCCTCTCTTTTTTCATTACTTAATTGTGCTGCCTACTAGAAATTTGATCTAGTTTTCTTTCACTTGCTGCATCAATTCATGAAATCGATCATCGAAAGCAACTTCACATGTTCACTTGGTATGAACAAAACCAGTTGTTTGCTCTTGGATTGCAACCCAGCGTGAGGGATTCTTGAGCTTTGGCTGAAGCTTTCAGTTACTTGCTTGAATTCTAAGGAATAAGTAGAACCAATCACACCACTGTCATAAAAACGTCATTGGAAAATAAAATCTCTCTCTATGACCAATCTCAGCATGGCCATTTCAATTACTTGCTAGAATTCATCGGAGAACCATGTCAAACCCTATGGCACCGAAATAGATGTATTGTCTTGGTTTCTTTCGTTCCTACTTCAACTTTCAGACATGTTATTCAGAATAAAACCAACATTAAAACAAATGCCCCAGCGCCGCGATCAATGACGGCGGAGTGGATGGCATCTTCAAACTATCAAGAAAAGGGTCTCTGCTGCGCATCAAACAACTTCCTAGGTATCAATTGATGAAACGGAATCTAACTAGGGTCCAGTTGCATGGTGAACTTATCTTATCGAGTTGTCGAACGGGATTCAAATGCAGAGGCGCGAGTAAACGAGAGAAGAGAAGAGATCAAACTGATGTGATTATGTTAAGTTTCACCAGGAGGCCGACCTCTAACGATTCATGCGAATGAACAACGTTGTTTTCGTCCAGCAAACAAGACAGTCATTATTCTTTTGTCAAACGAAGACATCCATTCATTAAAACTGCAGTATTTCCTCTTCATTTTGAAAAGCAGTCTTTCATGGTTTATTTTTTGGGAAGCTCTAACTTCATGGTTCGTTAATGAAAATCAGTGAATGCAATATAAAGTAGCAATCACGGGGAGAGAGAGAGAGAGAGAGATCGAAAGGGGATTCGTTTAATTAAGACAAGCTGCCGGCGAACTCAGACTACCTATCAAGACTTATTTCCTAAAAACTAAGACAACAGGACAATGGAAAATGGAGCCCCCGGGACTTGTTCCACCGACGCCCTTTAGCGGTGGTCGATCTCATAGTCGATCTCAGCCAGGATGTCGGCCAAAGCCTCCTCAGACAGCGGCCTCTTCAAGCAGCCATCAGCTCCAGCATTCATCATTTCCACCCTATCAATCTCAATCTCTCCGGAGGTCAGGCCGATGATCTTGCTTCGCACGCCCCTCTGCCTCATTCGCCGTGTGGTCTGCCACAAGAACATATAGAACCTGGTTAGATAGATGTCTCGGCATGCGAAATGAAGAACGAAAAGAAAGCAAGACACGGTTTAGCGAGAAATTGGTAGTGAAACTAAAGTTCCTAGTTTAAAAGGCTTCTGTGCATTCTCATCCTAGAACTGCTCTTCATGCATATTTGAGCCCAATTTGCTAATCAAGATTCTATGCCATCATGCTAGAACTCCTATCTGACCAACAAAAAAAAAAAACAATCAAAGAATGAAGAGAGATTTAGCTTCTTGTTTAGCTACATGACGCTGACATATGATTTTCTCAGGTCAGACTAAGTTTCTGGGACAATCACACTGTCTCAGGAATAAGTCTCGCAGAACCTCTCGCTTGTGTTCCTTTACCTCCACACCACTCATGTCAGACATGTATCTGTCGATGAGGATTAGGTCGTAATGCGCTCCGGTGAGCTCGAGCGCCTCCTGCCCGCTTACGACCATCTTTGTCTCGACGTCGACTGATTCCAGCATGTAATTCGCTATGAGCCGACCCACAGTGCCATCCACCACGAGCGCAGTCAAGCTGTTCCTGAGAACCAGCTCGGCCAACCCATAGCCACATTCATCCCCCACCGAATTACTGCCCGTGCTCTCATTACATCCGGCCGAATCTGAAGACGGGCCCATGGCTTTCCCACTTTGCAAGAACCTGTTGAACCACCACGTAGGGCAAACAGCATGAGGAAATTGAGCGGGAAAAGTAGTGTTTTCAAAGCCGTTTGTGGTAAAGGAAAAGAGGGCATAGTTAAAAGCTTAGGAACATGATGATAAAAACGAAATATGTCAATTTATCAGTACAAGATCAAACATGAAAAGGGGAAAAAACATGCATATCGAGGCATAGAGCGTGCTTACCTTCAAACTTCTCTGAGTTTTTTTGGAGTTGATGTCTGTACAGGTACTCGGCATGGCCTTAAATAAGCGAAACGACTCGGCGTCCTAAGAAAACCACCAAATTCAGTAGGAAAAAAAGCATGTTCTTTCAAGGGAAGGAAATCTGGAGCAGCATCGGAAAAGTTACATGGTCAATAGCTCGAAATAATTGCCGAATCCGATACCAGATTTTAATTTCTCTATCGCAGTCAATAGGCAAGGTTTTCTTGCGCCTTTTGGCCTTAAAATTTAAGAATGCCCTAGATATTGTCACGCGCTCAGCGCGCTGAGGGCAGATTCTGACTCGTTTCCGGGCTATGCAATTTGAAGTTACTGCTGCTGGTGAAGATAAAAGGCGTGCATATGTTAAGGCGGTATCTTGAAAAGAAGAAGAAGGATATATCAACACCTAATAACAGGACTTGATTTTCACGAATCCGTTAAGTCGATGTCTAAAGAAATTCACGATGACATGTGTTTGAACGGTTCATAGTTGCAGACTTAGCAGTTTTGCATTATGTTCGACAGCGCAAGTGACGATGAAAGGCTGAAAGTGCTTCTCCCGCTCAATGTCAGCCACTGTCATGAGATAACTTATGAACATTTCTCACAACCTTTTTTTCTTCGAGTATTCATAATACTCTTCTATGTTAGTTAGGTCTGTCCAGGGTGATACTAGAGTCGGGAATATCCCTCGAGTGAGCCAATTGTTAATCGGGAAAATTTCAAATAAAGATTCGAAGTACTTCTATTTTCTTAAATAAGGGTCCGAAGTGAACATTGTTTCAAATAAGAGCTTGAAGTGACCATGGACTCTTAAAAAAAAAAAAAAAACAGGATCTAAAGGGCATTTTCGTCATTTTCCCATTTTCGAGTTTTTTCTTTGTTTTTTTTTTTTTCCTTTTACTGTGCAAAGTCGCCTACAGAGCTACTGCTCTCTGTCTCCTGTCTCCGCTCCTCTCTCTCTCTGCCCCACGTTGCGTAAGAACCTCAACCTCTGCTTCACGAGGTGGAACCCTCCGCTCTCACACCAATCCCCGTCCCCACCATTCTCCGCCACCCCCACCTCCACCTCCATCAAGAACTTCAACACCCTCTACGACCCCATCCTCCACCCCTCTTCGACCTCCGCCGCCGCCGACCTCGACCTTGTCACCGCCGCCTTCACCTCCCAGCGGTTCTTCTCCTCCTCCCCGGGCCACTCCAACTCCATCATCGACTCCACGCCTTACGTCTTCGTCGCTGCCCCCCACCCCCTCCCCCCGCCGGAGCCCTCGGCACCGCTCTTCTACAACAGCGTCACTGTCCCCACCTACTCCCCCAACCCCTACGCGGTTTTCCGGCTGTCCATGCAAGAAATGATGGAGGCGCGCCAGCTGTTCGACGTAGAGTCAGACTGGGACTCGGGCGGGGGTCGCTGGCCGTCGCGGAGGCACTGCGACCCTTCACAGGGTGTGGGGGGCGGCCCTGTGTGTGTTTTTCTTAATTTAAAAAAAAAAAGAAAAAGGAAAAAAAAAAGAAAAAAAGAAAAAAAGAAAAAAAAATCAAATAAAGGGAAATTACGAAAATGCCGTTGAAATCAGGCCACTCCATTGTCATTTAGGCCCTTATTGAAACAAGGTTCACTTCGAACCCTTCTTTGAAAAAAATGAGAGAAGTTTAGGCCATTTATTTGACATAAGGTTCACTACAGGCACTTATACGAGAAAACGAAAGCATTCTGGTTTTTATTTGAAATTTTCCCTTGATATTAAGATAAAACCCGAATCAATAGCTGTATCGAATCGATACTTGATTTTCCAATGCTTCTTGCGATTGTTACAACGAATCGGTAGTGTGCTCTTGGTTTGGAGCACAGCATCAAGGACAGCTGAAGCTTTCACCATCAGACTAAAAAGCTTTTCGAGCTGCGACGGTTAAAACAACTCATGACGTCGATGTCCATCTGAAAGTTGGTGATTCAGATGTTACTTAACTGGCAGTTCGGAACTGCAGACTCGGCATTAGATGTCGTGGTACATATCATTTAGGTTTCGGATTTCAGACAAAGTTTTTCAAAGATTTCAAATCCTCGAGTTGGATTGTACCAAACACATGATAGGATGTTTCTACAATCTGGGGATATATGGAGGATTACAATCCCCTTTATCATTTCTTATCCCAATTCAAATCTGGATGACCAAAATATTTATCACTTGTTATCTTTATATCAATATTTAATGAAAATCAGATTTTGCGTTGATGAAGATCAAATTATTGGGAATGCAATAACGGAGAGAGAGAGAGGACTCCTTTAATTAATGGACTGACGCTGACGCCAACATTCGGGACTTATTTCCTAAAAACCTTAGACAACAGGACGATGGAAAATGGAGCCTCCGGGACTTGTTCCGCAGAAGCCCTTTAGCGGCGGTTGATCTCGTAGTCGATCTCAGCCAGGATATCGGCCAAAGCATCCGCAGACAGCGGCCTCTCCAAGCAGTCATCAGCTCCAGCATTCATCATTTCCACCCTATCAATCTCAATCTCTCCGGAGGTCAGGCCGATGATCTTGCCTTGCACGCCTCTCTGCCTCATTCGACGTATGGTCTGCCACAAGAACATATTGAACCCGGTTAGATAGATATCTTGGCATTCGAAATGAAGAACGAAAAGACACGACGCACGGTTTAGCGATAAATTGGTAGTGGAAATAAAGTTCCTAGTTTAAAAGGCTTCTGTGTATTCTCATCCTAGAACTGCTCTTCATGCATATTCGAGCCCGATTTGCCAATCAAGATTCTATGCCATCATGCTAGAACTGCTATCTGACCCAAACTAAAAAACAAAAGATCGAAGAATGAAGAGAAATTTAGCTTCTTGTTTAGCTACATGGGGCTGATATATGATTTTCTCTGGTCAGAGCAAGTTCTTAGGACAATCACATTGTCCCAGGAATTTAGTCTCGCAGGACCATTCCCTCATGTCCTATTACCTCAAGGCCGTTCATGTCATGCATGTATCTGGCGACGAGGATCAAGTCGTAATGCGCTCCGGTGAGCTCGAGTGCCTCCTGCCCGCTTCCAACCATCATCGTCTCGACGCCTACTGATTCCAGCAGGTGAAATGCTATGAGCCGGCACACAGTCACTTCATCCACCACGAGCGCGGTCAAGAGGTTCGTGAGAACCAGCTCAGCCCACCTGGAGCCACGTTCACTCACCGGCGAATCACTGCTTGAGCTCTCATTTCTTTCAGCGGAATCTGGCGCCGCGCCCATGATCTTTTTCCCTCTTTGCAAGCACCTGTTGAACTGCCGCGTAGTGCGAATAGCATAAGAAAATTGAGAGGGAAAAATAATGTTCCTCTAAGCCGTTTGTAATAAAGGATAAGGGGGAGAGGGCATGGTTATAAGCCTGGGAACACGATGACATGAAAAATTCCAATCATTCAATACATGCATCAAAAATAAAAAGGCGAAACAACACGCATAAAGTCCTTGATTAGGAGCTGCGATCAGGAAAAAAATGGCCACAGAAATCATGCGGGTCCATATCACGAAACGATGCTAATCGAGGCATAAGGCGCGCTTACCTTCAAACTTGTCGAGATTTTGTTGGAGTTAGATGCCTGTACAGGTACTCGGCACCGCCTTATATAGGGAAACCGACTCCGCTTCCTCTGGAAACAGCCAAATTTGGTAGGAAAGGAGCATGTGATTTTAAGAGAAGGAAATCTGGAGCAGCATCCGAAAAGGTACAATGGTCAACGGCTCGAAATAATTGCCGAATCGGATACGGGAGATTTTTTTCGCTTTTGCCATCAATAGCCAGGGTTTCTTGTGCCTTCGGACATTGACATTTAAGAATGCACTTGGTATTTTCAAGGAAATATAAATTCGATATTTTTTTTATTGGCCTACGATAAAGTCACGAGATTGAAATTATTTTTCAAATAAGAACCAAAGAATAGAAAACGTTTTCGGCCACACATCACAAACACAAAGAAAAACAAACCCTTTTCCTATTTCATGGAGTTTTCCATGAAACAAACGCACCCTAAATTATTATTTTGATCAAGAGGGAAATTTCCTTGTTAGAATTAAAAGCCAAACCAAACATATTCATAGTGAAATTAATTTAGTCTCTCATGTGAGTAATCTTTCTAGCTTATCAATTAGGCATCGATATATTGCTACTTTGAAATAGACAATAGACACTGTTAAATATGTCTTTGAATTTTATATATTCAATCCGACATATATTTCGTGCAGCCTAAAAGAAGAGAAAAGGTAGAGATTTAGTTTGCGACGTCTAAGGGTTGGGCCGATAGGCCCAACCCGGAGCGAGTGAACTAAACCTCTTTAGTGGAAACAGATCTCTATGAGGGTTTGGGGGCAACGCCCCCGAGAATTTTTTTTTGGGGCCTTATTTTATTTTTGGCTAGGGTTTTCACGTTGGAGATAGAGAGAGTTTTTTCGTTTTATGTAATTTTCGCGACCCGTGCGCTTTAGTGATTTTGTACTCTCTTTGATCATAATGGAATTTCGTTTCGCCTCGCCCGTGGACGTAGATCGCCTCGATCGAACCACGTAAAATCTTGGTGTTCTGTCTTTGTTTTTTCTGCGTTTCGTTCTAACAGACACTGATTTCCTATGGAATAGAACATTGTCAAACTACTAACATGCCGTCATTGCATTTGAATTGAGAGACGAAATCATTCGTTAAATTTTATCATATTTTCATGTGAATTAAGAGATGAAATCCTTAGTTCATATCTCACACGATCACCCTTTCAACACCTCTCAATGATTAAAAGTTGTAGCTCGCAAAAGACAAGTATAAAGTTCTTTTTAACTTTTAATTTTTTTTTATCTATCTTTTCTCCTCAACTCCATGGTCTCTTTTTATACTCCTCCACTTTTAATCTACCCGTTGGACAGTCTTTCAGAGGACCCCTCTCCAAATAACCCGTTGGATGAGATTGCTTAAGGATGATTGAGTAGCAGAGTAACACCCGAAGAAAAGAAAACTTCTATCCATTTATTAGATTCAAGATAAACCATGAATAATTTTTTCATCTTCAAAGTATATTGTGAGGTTTATTCCTCGGCCATATGCCAATTACAGTTGGCATTGTGTGTTTGAATGATTCACGGTTGTAGGCTTAGCAGTTTTGTTGTATTTTTTACAGCATAAGTGATGATAAAAGTCTAAAGCGCTTCTACCGCTTAATGTTAGCCACTGTCATGAAATAGCGATAAGTCTGTAGTGTCGGGGTGACGACAGAGTGCGAAATATAATTTGAGTGAGCAAATTGAGATTCAGATCAAACCCGAATCTTGATGAATGATAATGTTATTTCAATGATGGTTGATTGTTAATCTTTCTTCCTCTCTCTTTTCATTACTTAATTGTGCTGCCTACTTGAAATTTGATCTAGTTTTCTTTCACTTGCTGCATCAATTCATGAAATCGATCATCGAAAGCAACTTCACTTGTTCACTTGGTATGAACAAAACCAGTTGTTTGCTCTTGGATTGCAACTCAGCGCGAGAGATTCTTGACCTTTGGCTGAGGCTTTCAATGACTTGCTTGAATTCTAAGGAATAAGTAGAACCAATCACACCACTGTCATAAAAACGTCATTGGAAAATAAAATCTCTCTCTATGACCAATCTCAGCATGGCCATTTAAATTACTTACTTGAATTCATCGGAGAACCTTGTCAAACCCTATGGCACCGAAATAGATGTATTGTCTTGGTTTCTTTCGTTCCTACTTCAACTTTCAGACATCTTATTGAGAATAAAACCAACATTATAACAAATGCCCCGGTGCCGCGATCAATGACGTCGGAGTGGATGGTATTAAGGATGACAACACATGCTCTTGAATTAGTCCATGTTGATATCATGTAGTTAATATTGTAACGGACTAATTTAATGTAGATATCTCATGTAGTTAATATTGTAACGGACTAATTCAAAATTCAAATTATTTTGAATTAGTCCATTCTTATGTAGCAGTAAACTCTATAAATACATATGCTATCCTAGAGTTAAAGGATAAGCAAAACTCATTCTCAAACTTAGAGTCTAATTCTTACATGGTATCAGACGACCAGTAGAATCCTTGAAAACACCTGCGCTATTCCTTGTTTCTCTTCCATTTTTTTTTTCCCGCCGTCTCCTATTCACAATGTCATCTCTCACCTCCACTCCGGCTGTGCAAAACCACCTGAGCCTCAAACTTTCTGGTGATAACTTTCTACTGTGGAAAACTCAATTGTTTCCGTTGCTTCGTAGCCAGTCCCTAATGGGATACCTTGACGGCACCACTATCAAACCCACTCCAACCATCATCCCTACGGACTCCACTACTGTTGCACCAAACCCTGCATATGATGAATGGATTCGAAAAGACCAACTTGTTCTTAGTTGGATGATATCTTCTCTTTCACCCGATGTCCTACCCTATGTGGTTGGATTAGATACTGCTGCTGATGTCTGGAAGGCTCTACAAACTTCCTTTGGTTCTCTATCGCATACAAGCATTCTTCAGCTTCATATGCAATTCCAGAATACATCTAAAGGTGACAAGTCTGTCTCAACTTATCTCCGTGAGGTAAAGTACATTTCAGATCAATTAGCTGCTGCCAATCGCCCTCTAGGGAATGAAGAATTAAATGCCATTGTCTTCCGTAATCTTGGTTCTGATTTTTCTAACATTATTGCTGCCTTGGCTACAAAACCTGATCCGATAACATTTTTTGAACTCCATCGATTGCTCCTCAATCACGAGCTTCGAATGAAGTCTGCCACGGTGCCTATAGAGGCAAATGTTTCCACTTACACCCCTTCATCATCCACCCCTATTATTCAACCACAGTCGATTTCCAATTTTAAACTATCTACCACCCAAAACCCTCAATATCGTGGGCAAGGCCACCAGCGCAATTATGGAAACCCAGGCAATCGATCTAAAAACATAAAAGACCGATGCCAAATTTGTCAGAAATATAATCATACGGCTGCAAGATGTTATTTCAGGTATTCACAATCTAACAGCAGTGCACCTCAGCCTACTGCTAATATGGCTGGGATTCTTCCTACCCCATCGCAGCAAGACTGGTTTCCGGATACTGCAGTTACACACCATGTGACGCCTGACATTGCCAATCTGCAGATCTCTGCACCACATAACGGTAACGAAACTCTTCGTGTAGGTAATGGAGCAGGTTTAGACATTGTTAATGTCGGTTCTTCCACTCTTGAAAACCCCATCAACAAATCTTTTAATTTCTCAAATATCCTTCATGTCCCTACCATTACACGTAATTTGCTTTCTGTGCATAATTTTACACGTGATAACAACTGCTTCTTTGAGTTTCATCCATTTCACTTTGTTGTGAAGGATTTGCAGACCAGAGCACCACTGCTCCAAGGTTCGCTTAAGGATGGACTAATTTAATGTAGATATCTCATGTAGTTAATATTGTAACGGACTAATTCAAAATTCAAATTATTTTGAATTAGTCCATTCTTATGTAGCATTAAACTCTATAAATACATATGCTATCCTAGAGTTAAAGGATAAGCAAAACTCATTCTCAAATTTAGAGTCTAATTCTTACGGACGGCATCTTCAAACTATCAGGAAACGGGGTCTGTGCTGCGCATCAAACAACTTCCTCGGTATCAATTGATGAAACGGAATCTAACTAGGGTCCAGTTGCAAGGTGAACTTATCTTATCGAGTGGTCGAACGGGATTCAAATGCAGAGGCGCGAGTAAACGAGAGAAGAGCAGAGATCAAACTGATGTGATTATGTTAAGTTTCACCAGGAGGCCGACCTCTAACAATTCATGCGAATGAACAACGTTGTTCTCGTCCAGCAAACAAGACAGTCATTATTCTTTTGTCAAACGAAGACATCCATTCATTAAAACTGCAGTATTTCCACTTCATTTTGAAGAGCAGTCTTTCATGGATTATTTTTTGGGAAGCTCTAACTTCATGGTTCGTTAATGAAAACCAGCTTTTTTTTAATGCAATATAAAGTAGAAATCACCGGGGGAGAGAGAGAGAGAGAGAGATCGAAAGGGGATTCCTTTAATTAAGACAAGCTATCAAGACTTATTTCCTAAAAACTAAGACAACAGGACAATGGAAAATGGAGCCCCCGGGACTTGTTCCTCTGACACCCTTTAGCGGTGGTCGATCACATAGTCGATCTCAGCCAGGATGTCGGCCAAAGCCTCCTCAGACAGCGGCCTCTTCAAGCAGCCATCAGCTCCAGCATTCATCATTTCCACCCTATCAGTCTCAATCTCTCCGGAGGTCAGGCCGATGATCTCGCTTCACACGCCCCTCTGCCTCATTCGCCGTATGGTCTGCCACAAGAACATATAGAACCCAGTTAGATAGATGTCTCGGCATGCGAAATGAAGAACGAAACGACAGCAAGCCATGGTTTAGCGAGAAATTGGTAGTGAAACTAAAGTTCCTAGTTTAAAAGGCTTCTGTGCATTCTCATCCTAGAACTGCTCTTCATGCATATTTGAGCCCAATTTGCTAATCGAGATTCTATGCCATCATGCTAGAACTGCTATCTGACCAACAAAAAAAAAAAAAGTCAAAGAATGGAGAGAAATTTAACTTCTTGTTTAGCTACATGAGGCTGATATATGATTTTCTCAGGTCAGACTAAGTTCCTGGGTCAATCACACTGTCTCATGAATAAGTCTCGCAGACCTTTTGCTTGTGCTCCTTTACCTCGACACCTCTCATGTCAGACATGTATCTGTCGACGAGGATCAGGTCGTAATGCGCTCCGGTGAGCTCGAGTGCCTCCTGCCCTCTTACGACCATCTTTGTCTCGAGGTCGACTGATTCCAGCATGAAATTCGCTATGAGCCGACCCACAGTGCCATCCACCACGAGCGCAGTCAAGCTGTTCCTGAGAATCTGCTCCGCCAACCCAAAGCCACATTCATCCCCCACGGAATTACTGCCTGTGCTCTCATTACATCCGGCCGAATCTGAAGACGCGGCCATGGTTTTCCACTTTCCAAGCACCTGTTGAACCACCGCGTAGAGCATAAGAGGGTATAGTTATAAGCTTCGGAACGCGATGACAAAAACAAAATATTTCAATTTATCAATACATTCATCAAAAATGAAAAGGGGAAAAAACATGCATAATGTCCTTGATTAGGTGCTGCAATCAGGAAAATAGTGGCCACAGAAAGAACATAGTCCTTATCATGAAAGGATGCTAATCGAGGCATAGAGCGTGCTTACCTTCAAACTTCTCTGAGTTTTTTGGAGTTAGATACCTGCACAGGTACTCAGCATTGAAGGGATTTATCGCACACCGAATCAGAATGATCACACAGAAATCAAAGAAAGTTGGACGACGCACGAGATTACTCAGGTTCACCCCAGAATAGGGCTACGTCCTGCAAAGAGACTTTACTATATTTTCGGTTTACAGGCACTCAACTCGTTACAATGATCAGAAAAACGAGAAAAATATATATGCCCCAAATGGGCCCAAAACCTAAACATATACGAAATCTCTTAATTCCACACCATACGGGCCAACTTAAATAAAAGTCCAAACCCGTTGAGGTTTCGGGGTGCTGCCCCGAACCCCCGCCCGCTGACCGGGCAGCGGGGCACCCGTGTCGAGGGCACTGCCCTCGAATCCCCGCATTCCTCTCGCAGGGGTCACATGTAGTCGGATAACACTTCAGTTTCCCTAAGCTCACGTGGGCGTACCCGATGTGAGAAACAAGGGTCCCCGAAGTATTCGCCAACTCCAATAGGCATGGCCTTAAAAAGGCGAAATGACTCGGCTGTCCTCCGAAAACCGCCAAATTTGGTAGGAAAAAAAGCATGTGCTTTCAAGAGAAGGAAATCTGGAGCAGCATCGGAGAAGTTACATGGTCAATAGCTCGAAAGAATTGCCGAATCCGATACCATATCCTTATTTCCCTATCGCAATCAATAGCCAAGGTTTTCTTGCGCCTTCTGGCATTAAAATTTAAGAATGCCCCAGATACTGTCATGCGCTCGATGCGCTGCGGGCTGATTCTGACTCGTTTCCGGGCTATGCAATTTGAAGTTACTGCTGCTGGTGAAGATAAAAGGCGTGCACATGTTAAGGCGGTATCTTGAAAAGAAGAAGAAGGATATATCAACACCTAATAACCGGACTTGATTTTCATGAATCCGTTAAGTCGATGTTTAAAGAAATTCGTGACGTATCAGCACCCGGCATCGTGTGTTTGAGCGGTTCGCAGTTGTAGACTCGGCAGTTTTGCATTATATTCGACAGCGCAAGTGACGGTGAAAGGCTGAAAGCGCTTCTGCCGCTCAATGTGAGCCGCTGTCATGAGATAACTTATGAACATTTCTTTCAATCTCTCTTCTTCGAGTATTCATGATGTTCTTCTGTGTTAGGTCTGTCGAGGGTGATATTAGAGTCGGAAATGTCCAATATTCAGGTAAAACCCGAATCAATAGCTGTATCGAATCGATACTTGATTTTCCGATGCTTCTTGCGGCTGTTGTATCAATCAATAGTTTGCTCTTGGATTGGAACACAGCATTCTTGAAAATATCACCACCTATTTCTCTTGTTTCTAGATTTTTCTTGATTAGTCTTGACTATTCGTGTTTCGATATTTTGTCAATTCCTAGGATTCTATCTTCTTGAAATGATAGGTTGTTATTTATGAGTCAAAGTCAAACCAAGAGTCGTGTATTATACCTATGTATAGGCAAGTCTTGTAATAGTTGTGTAGTGCTATGAGAAACGAGTCAAAATAAAATAGTACATTCATCTCCTTCATTGAGTGTTCTTCTTGTGTTAAGAGTTACCGACACTTGAGCCCTACTGACGCTTCCTAAGTTCAACAAGCATAAGGGACAGCTCAACTTAAGCTGAAACTTTCACCATCAGACTGAAAAGCTTTTCGAGCTGCAATGGTTAAAACAACTCATGACACCGATGTCCATCCGAATGTTGATGATTCGGATGTTGTTAATTAACTGGCAGTTCGGAACTGCAGACTCATGCATTAGATGTCGTGGTACATATTTAGGTTTTGAATTTTCACCATGGGATATTTCTACAATTCGGGGATATATGGAGCATGACAATCTCCGTTAATCATTTCTTTTCCCAATTCGAATCCGGACGATCAAAATATTTATTACTTGTTATTTTCATATCAATTTTTATTCATTTAAGTATGAAAAAGAATCTCCAAAAATCGAATTGTTGTAAGCCTTAGAACAACCAAAATTTTCCGTGCGGAATGAAAATATAGAATTTTCTAATATATTTTCATTATTCTGTAGGAAAAATAAATTACATTTTTATCATTAAATAACGAATATATTTCACGTATGTCGTGAATTTAATAATGATTTTTAAAAAAAAAAAATTGAGGAGAATATAGACCCTTGATTTTTCGTGATCAGTGATCACATACATGCGTTTCTATTGAAGACCCACTCCAATCGTCGTGTGCTGTGCTCCCGCAATCGGTGGACAGCCCCCCGGCGCTCGCTCTCCCTCCCACTCCTCACAGTCGCATGTCGTCTTCACCGTCTCGTACTGCAGAAGTACCGGTCTTCACCGTCACCAGCATCGGCACTCGAATCGCCGTCTCTGTCGCTCCGACCGTCACGGCTCTGGACTTAAAGAGTGAGCTCTCTCTTCTCTCTCTCTGCTTCGTGGGTTTCGGTTCCTCGGTCGACAATGCCTCCTCCTTCGGACCAGTTCTAATCGGTTCCTCGTGTGATTGATTGTGCACCTGAAGTTTCTAGTTTGCTTGAGAATCGTGCGACAGAGGGCGTGTGATTTCCTTGAGATGTGCAGATTGTTGAGTTTATTTAGTCTCTCTGAAGATGGGCGAAGCTTTCCGAGTCAAGATCGAAGAGACATTATGTCGTTCTCTTGGATGGTCAAAACAAGCAGAGACGCATGCGATAGATTTCGGCGCCAACCAGGAAGATTACGAAGAGCCTCTAAAGAGAAATGCTTAATCACTTTGCTTGATCCTAGGCTTGATCACTATTCCCACTTACGTAAAGTTTAGGAGATGAGATTAATTTTCTTTACATAAAGCTTATATATTGCGGGAAAATGGCCATTTTGATGGGGGCAATTGCCACTACTCAATTGCATGAGGCGCCCTCCCAGGTAGGATGATGAAAGTGACGGTCATCATAAATTCACGGAGAATGATGCTGGTTGTTATGTTTTATGTAATTCAATTTAGCAGGAAACCTAGAACAAATGCATTCTCTTAAGGGAACTAAATGTACGGAGTTTGGCTTTGAAGAAACGTTTTTTGTATTGCATGTTTTGTTAACTGCTGCATGAAAGGTCAAATCTCGAACGGATCATTTGTTAAACTGTGGTGTTGATTGGTCTATGCTGTTGTGGCCGTTTAGCCAGAGTACAGCTTGCGTGAATCTTGTTGTGGTCTGTGGTGGTGACGCCTTTGGAATGAGTAGCTTGAGCTTTTCTGTTAAAGTGTCCCTCTAGGTTGGTTTTTGAAGTATGACCTAAGTGTTAGGATTCCCTGCTTCTTCGACTGATTTCTAGCTTGCTGCAAGTTTAGCTCCCATTAAGTCATTGCCAACCAAATATAGATAATCAATCACATATATTGCTTTCTTTCTTTTGGTTTTTAATGTGCCCCCTATCGTTCTGGTTCTATACTCGAATTACTCTCAATTGACAATACGCATTTACCTTCTTCTCTATCCTGTTGGAGTTAAGTCTTCACTCTGCATCACTTATTGATGCTTGCCATTGCCTCAACAATCTAACTGCAATCATTTCAATTCTTTTGTAGGGGTCCTTGAGAGAGCTCACTTCAATTGCTTTCCGGAAATAGGAGAGATAAGGGTTGATGGAGTGATGGTGGAGCGTAGGTCATGCCTTTATTATTTACCTAAGTCAATGCCAATAAAATATGCTTTCCAGGGAATTGAAGGGTCCTGGTTTGTTCACTTGGATATAACATGTTTAGGAAGTTCAAGTCAGCCATGCTTACATCACTGCATAGCTAGAGGTGATCATGTCTCAGATGTTTGTGACACAGAACCGTCGACATCTCAGTGCCTTCTCTTGCCAGATAACATTCAGAGAGTGGACAAATATGGAGCAAAGGGATCTCACCACTGTAAACCTCTATCACCGCAGTTTCAAAGGGATAATCATGGTCCAAACAAAAAGAAGACAAATAACCATAGATTGGAAGGTTGCTCCAAAGGAAACAGAACTAATGTAATCGACAAGAACTGGCATTCTAGAACTGACGAAAATCCATGTACTGGCATTCGGAGCACTCCAAAAGGCACAAGTGAGGTTGTGCAATGGAACGAAAGGAAATCCAGTCCACTTAATGAACACTCTAACACAACGTCATCAGAAGTTATATCAGTTGGTGGTATCATTAATAGATACTTCACAAATTTCAGTGAGGTGAACAGTTTTGGTAGCCCCTCTAGCCCTGATTTTCGGTCTAGACCATCAAAACTACAATTGAAGGGTAAACTTAATTATAACTGCCCAAGCATTCAAGTGGATGCTTCAGCAGAGTTTGCAGTTGAAACACCGCCAAGACTGTTGACTACTTTGTCTTCAACTGAGCCAAGCCCCGGAAGTTTAAGCAATGCCGTTATAAGAAGCAGAGTTGGGAAATCCTTAATTATGGCCTGCCATAATCTTGGTAATTCAGCAATTCCACGAGAATCAGTTGCCTCTCTCTGCAGATCCAGAAACAGAAAGCACATGAGTCAAAATACTTTGCCCATAAAGTTTTCAGTCTTCGAAATTAGTGAAGATGATGAGTAAGGGAACTGAAGCCATCCGCTTGTACTGGCTTTGGTTGTTGGAAATGTAGTTCACCAACATCTTAAGCAAAGAAATTGCTACAGTGATAGAGCTAGCGCCTGTGGAGAATTCAGACGAGTCATTTGGAAAGAAGGAGGAGAACTTCCGTTGTCCCGTTGGCTTTTGCTGATTGAATTACTATTTCATGGCCAGGACCTGTGATGAGATTTTCTCAGGTAAGGTTAAGATGAAACATATACTTGACCCCAAAGAGCGGGATGTAGCGTAGCTTGGTAGCGCTTTTGTTTTGGGTACAAAATGTCACATGTTCAAATCCTGTCATCCCTACTATTACTTCTTGTCTGAGCAGTAACAAGGGATTCATTGAAATTGATTAAAATCAGGCATACATAATCCCTTTTTATTATATCATATTCTATATGATAGTCTTAAGCATACAAGATGTATTCGGGTTAGAAAAAAAAATGCTCATTCTTGTTTTCTAGTTTTAGCTAGTGCGATAGTGATAAGAACATAAGAAAGCGCTCTTAGTTCAGTTCGGTAGAACGTGGGTCTCCAAAATCCAATGTCGTAGGTTCAAATCTTACAGAGTGTGATTCCAGTCTTGGTTAGGTTAGTCCCAAAGTTACACTTAAATAATTGAAATCTGATTCTATATTTACATATATTTCTGCGACTAGGGGGTCAGCATAATTAAATGGCATAGTCAGGAGTATGAGTATCGATTGAGAGGGCTAAATGTTCAGTTAACTGCTATCAGTAGCTTTGCTGACTTGGATAGAAAGGTATGCTGCAGATGTTCTTATGTGGCTTTTGGCATCACTGCAGCCGTTAAAGCTTTGCTTTGAGTGCACAAATGGCAAAGCATAATTATGCCTGCAGTTAGTGTTGACTGATGATAGCCTCTATTAGCTAGTGTAGCATTCCCACGGTTCTTTGGTATGGCACATTGTATTTGTTAGTTTGCTTAGTTTGTGTTCGAGGCGGCACAGACCAATCTATCATGCATTGTCTGAGGAATGTCCAAAACTGAGGGATAAATGATATGTAGAGGCAAAGCTTATGCTCCCGTTACATCTTTTAGAATTAATCATTGGCTTTGTGTGCTTCAGTATCAACCGTAACCTAGTGTATGCAGCTTGTATTGTTGGGTTCAATTGCTTCATGATTCTTTCTCAGGGTGTGGCCACGGATCGGAATATCCTTTGCCATTTCCTCCTCTCTTTTTACTTCTTCCTTGTCAAGTGATGCCAAATTTGACCGACCCTTATTTTTTTATTTGGCGGAAACAGGAAAGGAGCAAGGTTTCTCGTGAACTGCAGCCCACGAGGTGAAACATTTTTAGTAAGTGATGATACTTGAATCGGCACTGAGGAAACAAAATAAGACATTGAGCCCTGTTTTTCCTTAGCCTGTCTCCAGCTGGTGCCCCTCGAGGCACACAGCTTGAATTGTCACTGAAACCTGTCCATGGAGGTACAACTTAATATAATCTGTTGTGGGCTTGGCACACGGGACC
Source organism: Lenwebbia sp. NSW1173648 (assembly GCA_029784005.1). Taxonomy (NCBI): domain Eukaryota; kingdom Viridiplantae; phylum Streptophyta; class Magnoliopsida; order Myrtales; family Myrtaceae; genus Lenwebbia; species Lenwebbia sp. NSW1173648. The sequence continues at coordinate 20,812,154 of JARCGZ010000009.1, read as the reverse complement.
TGCACATTGGACAGGAATATGGTCAAGCTTTAGATGGCTTTTCAATTGTTTATGGTCTATATATGGTTGTCCTGTCAGAATCTCCCTGAATACTCAGAACTCACAAACTTATAGTCATTTTCTTGAGAAATGAGACAATTAGTTGTCCTTCATGGTGCTTTGAGCTCCTTGCAGAGACAGAGAGAGGACAACCTAGATATCTGGGTTGCCAAGTGTGGAAAGCAGCAACATGACATTATTGTATAACAATGCTTGGTTGGCTTTTATGTTTGAATGAATTTTGGTCGTTTAATTCAGACCGTCTGCTCAGTCTTACTTCATAGAAAAAACATTGTATTTGTGATTTATTAGCCCATTTCGTCTAAACAATTCCACGAAGGCCACAACAAGACCACATTTAATTTTGAAATTTTCGTTTTTCTTTTTCCCTTTTTCGTGCTTCTTATGTTGGATGTGCTGTCTGTTTCGTTTTTGAGCCTTTCTTCCTCTTCTTCTTCTGTTTTTTTTTTCCAATTCTTTCTGGGTGGTTTCGGCCTTGACTATATTGCATACGAGAATGAGAATTTAAGACTGGACTCAAGCCGCGCACTGAAAGCATTGGTAAGAAACGATTAGTACGACTAATAATATTCAAACCACACAACTTGCGACGATGAAACGTCGCCGCCTTTGGACGTGATTCGGTCATCCACCGGCCATGAAAAGACTGGGCAAAACGATTCCAGACCTCAAGTTGACGGGAAACGATTAGAGACATTTCAAATTGGAGATGGCGATACGTGTGGCGATAATTTGGAATTAATTAATTTTTCATAAATTATAATTATTCGAAGAATAATTTCTTTTTCCATCCTCGGATTTTCAAAATAAAAAAATATTTAATGCATCTATGGCATCGTAACACGATGATACATACATCTGACAACGAAACCAACGCACGGGAAACACTTTCTCACCCGCCGTGTCCCATTTGCCAGCTCATCCCCTGAATGACTCGTCATCTCCTCATATGATAGCGCGCCACGTCACTGGTGACGATGTACTAACGGCGACAAAGGCGCTTCGCAGTTACCGTTACGGACGAAAATGACGCCGTTGAAATGTCTTTTTCTTTTTTTAAAAAAAAATTTGTCGGAGACGCCCGTTTAAATGACGAAGGGCAAAAATTCCCTTGTGGAAAAAATAAAAATAAAAAGGAAAAAAGGAAAAGAAAAAGACCAACATATGTAATAGCTTCAAATGACGAGAGGTCTATCTTTTGGCCCAACTCATCACCCTCTCGCTCTCTCTTTCTCTCTCTCTCTCTCTACAAGTCCTTTTGTTCCTCCCAGATTCCAGAAGCCTTCTCTCTCTCTCTCTCTCTCTCTCTCGGATTCATGTCGGTACGTAATCGACTCTTCTGAATTTCGATCGATCCTTCTGCGTTCTTCTTCGCTAGATTTCGTCAAATGATGTTGTCCGCTAGAGCTTTTCGATGATGTTCCGTGGGTGTTACTGTTACTGTTTTGCTGTCTGTATCGCGCTGAGCTGAGTGGGTGCTCGGATCGTGTTCTGCGTTCGTCGAAGCTTCTTAGGTCGAATCAGTTGAATCGTCTCTGATTAGCCCCTTGCACGATCGAAGTAGTTCGGGTCTCGGGGGTTCGCAGATTCCGGTTTTCGTGATTGGAAGTGACGTCAGTGGATATTTCCGTTATTGAAGTGAATCGTCTGCGAACATGCCCGCTTTACCTTTTTCCTTTGGTGTGGTTTTTGAGTGGCGATAGAGTCGAATTGGGATCCTCCATCGCCAATTTTCTCCCCCGAAGTCTCGTTTTCACATTTTTCGTTGGCGCGTCACCAGTAATACGTCGTCCCTTTGAAAAATCTGGGTGAGGAAGTAGAATGTTCAGGAGATGATCGATTGATTTTGCATGATTTCCGGGTTTGAATTTGTTTGACTGAGGTGAGCCTGTTCGGTACAAGGTTATTATGCGTAATGGGGTCTGGTGGCGCAATTACCTTGAATGGATGAAGCAATTAGGTTATGGTTTATCTGCTTCAACCTTTTTTCCCTTAAGGTTTTCCATGATGTATTACCTCGTATTGTCACTTAGGAATTAGGAGGATCTGGTCTATTCTGAAGCTGGGCCGTTCGGGCTAAACTTCTCTACCTAATCACATGATAGGACTGAGTATCATATCTGATTATAGCTTTTTACAGAAGGAAACATTATACTTGCATGATTTCCAGTTTCTCTAAGGGATTAAAGCAACCTACCATGTATGTAAATCATGGGAACGGTGAATGGACTGTTGGAGATTGTTCGATCAAATGATCATTAGAGTTTTTTTCATTATCGTGAGAGGTACTAATCTCACTGGTCATATTCCTTTTCTTGGAGTTAGAATTGCCACCGCTTAAAGGCATCTTAACTTCTTTTAGATTCCGGTTTTGGTGCTGTTATTCTTCATTGTTGATTGTGAATGTTCTTATCTTTGCACTGTGCAGCTTATTCAATATAGCTCTTTCTTCATTTATCTAATTTAAGGATGAGTTCCTCTGTATTGTAGATGATGTTTTAACTCATACACCATGTGGTCAAAGAAAATCAGAACTTATTCTGCTTATAATTGTTATCTTGACAAGTTGCGTTATGCACCTTATGTAATTTATAGTTCTGTATTTATGTTTTGTGTGGAGACTGAAGTGAGGTGAAGATTTTGTGCATTCAACAATCTGTTCCTTGCTCCGACAGGAAAAGGGTCAGCCATTGCCAAAGTTTGGTGAATGGGATGTGAATGACCCTGCTTCAGCCGAGGGGTTCACTGTCATCTTTAACAAGGCAAGGGATGAAAAAAAGACTGGTGGCAATCCCGAATCTCCAGCAAAGGTCAACCCTCAAGTTAAACACTCCGTTGATCCGAGCAAACCTCCAAGTGTAAGTTGTTTCTTGGGAGCCTGGTAACAAACTGTTTAATACGTGTGGGATGCAGCAATTATTGCAGTCATTTGTTCTGGGATAATCTTTTAAAGTTGCAGTTATGTAGTAGCTAACCTGTCAAATGATTAATTTTAAGCTTTCGTATATGCTATGCTAGTCTGGATGACAATGTGTAAATGCAAAATAGAGATCTCAATTGTGTATGAACCACGTCTGGTGCTGGAAATCTTATTAATTTTTTCTTGTTTCCTCCCAACTTTTGCTGATTCGCTCTCTCTTATTGTGAATTCTTTGCTGCACTCAGAAGAAATGGTTTTGCTGCATTCAGAGCCCAGCAGAATCTTGACGAGGCTCTCTGGCGAGGAGATCACAAAGAAGTCGCCCGTCGTTAGGCTAAATCAGCCCCAGAATATTCACTTGAAGAAGATACAAACGGTTTAGAGCCATTGTTATTCTTGCTGGAATCGCTCTTCTTGGTGTAAATGTGGGGTTTGTGGGGATGAGTAAAATAATGTCGCCTTAATCTTACTATAATCTATCAGCATGTCTCTCTCTCTCTCTCTCTCTCTGCTTAGTTCTATCGTTAATTTATTAAGTGTCTGCTTTCTGTATTTATGAATTGGATCTGTCTGTGGAATGTCTTTGCCTATTTTCCCCTCTGGTTTAGTTTATTGTTATACATCGTTGTTGAAGGCATATAAATACGAGCTTATGATGACCCTTTCCTCTTTCATCAAGCTAACAGATGTTTCTGGTTGGGGGAACATCGTGAGCCACAGCCATATGCGTATCTCGTTTCTCTCTATATATAGAAATTAAGGGGAAAAGGTACCAAAAAATTCTAAACCTATTCTAAACCTATTGCATTGATATTACTTCAGTTTGAATTTTTTAATTGAATCAATTTAGTCGTAATTTTTTTTGCATTGGTATCAAATTCAGTATATCCAGCCAATTTAGGTCGGAATCTGCTTACATGGTACTGTTGGCACTGACGTGGATAATTTTTTTTAAATAATATATATGTTTTTAATTTTTTCTTTTTTTTTTTCCTTTAGCTTTCCATGGGCCAAGGCCGGTGAGACTCCCCTTGCTAGATCTAGCGAGGCCAGCCCTCGCCCAGGCAAGACCAGCCCTCGTCAGCCACCGACAAAAAGAAAAGGGGAAGAAAAAAAAGTAAGCACAAAATTTCAAAAGAATTTAGAAATTATAAAAACAAAATGTCAACTACCGCCGATGTCCACGTTGGCGGTTTTCGGCTTAAATTGACGAGATAAATTAAATTAGTAACAATACAAAGAAATTTAGGACTAAATCGACTGAATTGACACCCTTAGAACTAAATTGGTATTAACTTAGTAGGTTTATGACTTTTTTTGGTACGTTTTTTCACGAATTAAGTCATTAACTCTCTCAGACATGGAAAAAGTCATCTCCACGAATCTCGACTTCAAGATATCGGTACATCCAGTTGGCAAAAGAAGATAATGCATGTATACTCGCCCTTCTTTGTTTTTGGAAAGGGAAGAGTCAAAAGGCATGTCGCCATCGGAAGTGAAAGAAAAATGTCTCTGATTGGCATATGTATTCTTATGGCGCTGAACCTACTTCTGTTCCATATAATCGCCAGTGAAAGACCATCACCAGAAACAGGTTCAAAGCCACGTAAATGCAACTCCGAACCCGTAAAGGTATATATATGGCTATCCATGTTACCAAACAACAAATCCAAACAAAGCTCTCTCCCTCCCATCTTTTCCTTCTCTTTGCTTCAATTTGATTCGAGCTTCGCTCTCTAGTTGTAATTGCCATGAACTTCACGATGGAACCTGTTTAAACTCCCCAATTCTTCTACATGGCCTGAGGCATTCTGGGTTTTTTCCCTCAAAGTCATCTATCATATCACCTTTCACAAAGTAAACAGCTTCCCTGTCTATACATGTCTCTATGGATATTAAAAGGAAAGAATCAAAGACAGGCATTGGTAACCAAAATCTCTGATTAATTAAGCGTCCTCTCATGGTATCAATGTTAAACTCGAGAGATACCGAGCTTCCTATCAAAAAGGCGGCGGAGAAGGTAAACTTGGAGAACGCTTGCCCCGATAAGTGCTGCTGACTCGAAGAAAGCCTTATGGACCGCCCTTCTGCTCATCGCGTCGTTCACTGCGGTCACAAATCATCATAGAATGAGTATTCATTGAATGCAATACCTATGTAATGTCCATCACTGAACACAATGTTTAATTATCAAGGTCATCCCCATTCCATTCCGTGTGGTGATCACACACTTAAAAACATCAAGCAGAAGACGCATGGAAACGAAACCCATGACGACCATATGAAACCCACTCGAACAAACACGTATCTTCTTTTTTGTTTCCTTCTTTGTTTTCTAGGTCCGCCTTTTCAGCTGCTGCCAAGTTAGGTAGGTTGTACTATTTTCAGGATCATAAACAAAATAACTGACTAGTTATGTCAATCAAATGGATAAAAGGAGCTTGTCCAAGGCTCTAGAAATAGCTTTTAACTTGTCTTGTGAGACATTTACTTCCAAAGGTCTTATAAGAGCAGAGGTTGTGATAACCTTTGAGATTTAGGAGAGAACAGGAGTCGAAGCAAACGATGGTGGTCCACTCAGCATCAAACAGGAAAGTTATTTCCGTTGGAGATGAAACAAGGTTGAAATCCACTGGGAAAAATAACAAGAGGACTTGACTTAAAATATATTACCAATTGCTTGACGCTCAGTCTGAGCCTCCAGCCAATGCTGCTCAAACTGAATGTTGTAGAGAGCCTCCTCCAACTTCCCTATCTGTTCCAACAAGGGGTTGAAATGCTCTGCAGATACATTCACAACAGATAGAAAAGAGTCACACACGGTATATTTCCATTCTCTAAAGTTCATCAGTTTAAGAGAAAAGGAAGAAGAAAAAAGGCAGAGTCCTACCGTCCTTTGCATGCTGATCGTAGTATGCAAAATGGCCAACATGTACATCAAAGTCGATGGTTTCATGATAAGGAGACTTGTTAGCAAAGCAGAACCGATGAACACCCTTATGGTGAGCCACAAACTCAAATTTCTCACTGATCTTGTCGTGAAAATCTTGAATCTGATCACCAGAAGGTCCTTTCACCTGACAATTTCAAAAGTTGCAAAGTACATACAGTTATTAATGTCATTATCGTAGGATTAAAGATCAATAAGCAAACTATTGATGGAATTAAGGAATTTAATGATCAATACATGATTTCAATATAAAGCATGTCCCGACAAACATGAAAAAGGAAAAATAAATATGCATATGCGAGATCTAGTCGAGCCACCTAGGCTGCCAAAGGCTAATAAACTTCAACGAAGAATCTCCTTTAGGAAGATAATCAGCATCCCTCACGAAAAAGAAGCATATGTGAGTACAGTATTTCATGTACATTACGTTTAATCCATTAACTATGTGCTATTAAGAACTCTCACTTGCCTACTTTCCGAGATGCTTGAAATGAAGTGTGTCACACTATATTGCAGCAAAGTAACTTCTAACCGATTACCCCGGAATTATCCAAAATAACAACCGATGTGCATTCTAACACACCTATAATGGCTTTACCCCGTCCATGTCCGGATATCCAAGAACCAACATGCTGTTTATCCCCGTTTTCAAGAAGGGATACAGACATAGTGTCAACATTTGCCGAAAACAGTCCAGCGATGCCTCATATGTGGCAGCAGAGACTAATAAGAGGTTCACAAAATCGAACCAACGATCTGCCCGATTAAATTGTTTGACTACAGCAAGACATGACGGTCATCCTCAAAAACAAATCATCAAGGAATCACCAGCTTTGAATGAGCAATGAACACAACCCCAGTTAAGTCAATGACATGAACCATTCCACTTAGGGATGAGCACTTCTTGCACATCAAAAAACAGTCAGTCACCGCAATAAGTAACTTCTCAAACAAAAGCTGAAGCTTACCACAAGATCAACACCATCTTGACTGTAATGCCAAGCTGAATCAGATTTAATCACCACGAAAGAAACATGAACAGTGTCCCCCTCATACTGAACATCATGGGCAAAGCATTCTTCCCTATCAATCATAAATCTAATTCCAGATACCGCATGTAGGGATAGAAATAGCCCCAGAACCACAGTCAACATATAACCGGGTGCATGAGAATTCATCTGCAGATTCAAAGACCAGCATGTTTAATCAATGAAACAAAACAAGATGATCATCCTTTTTGCAGTTTCTTACAGCCAACACGCAAAACCAAAGGTAAAATAGAATTGAAGTCTTCAGAGTTGTTTGAGAGGACTTTTCAACCCTGGCTTCTAGCTTTTGAGAGGTGCTTTATTTCCAAACACTATAGCAGTTAAAACAGATATAAGCTGATTTTCAATATCAGTCTATGCACTTAACCGCGTCTACTCCTTCATTCTGCAAAAAAAAATTGATTACATAGCATGGTGCAGAACTCCTTGCCAATGCCAAATCCATCCTATTTGCAATCTCTAAAACTACAACACATTAAAAGATCACTCGATCACTTCTGTGGCCACCACTACAACCATGCGCAGGACAACAAAGCTCTAAAGCTACAACACCAAAAAAATTCGACACCCAAATTGCTCCCTTCCTCTCTTTTCAAAGAGAGGTCCAATAGAGCATCCTCTAGGGTAATTGAAGCACATACGAACTGTCCCCTCCTTAACACAGTGATCGAGAAAAGCCAATAACCAAAAGAAAAACACAAGGAAGAAGAAATTCCTTCTCCAGATAACAAAATTAGAGTCAAGTTTCGATTTTTTTTTACCAATCTCTCGAAATACTATTCCAATTATCACTATAAACATGCACTTGGTCAACGTTCACACAGAATACCTCAACAAAAGCAGATAGAACAAAATCCCCCTTCGAATTATCAACAAAAAGCGATCTTTATCAACGGCAGACCTCGTCCCAGATACGAATTATAAGCAGCAAACGCACCCCACCACAGTCGATTTCAAGATTCTACTATTTCCTCACCAAATTTCATGGACCAAACAGAGAGTTAAAAGAGACCAAAGCAGAGAAAGACAAGAGAGAGATCGCGAGAAAGGGGAAAAAACAACAGAAGCGAAGAATGTCTTGCCTTGTGGATCGCGAATAACTCTGATAAGACCTCGATCTGAGATCAGGTGATGACTTATCAAGCGATGCGAAGGAAGGCAAACAACACTCGGACTTCGGATTTCAGTCTCTGGAAACTGCTCCTCAAGAAAACGGAACCGTGCCGTGTTCTAAAATGAAATTTGAGGAGGAAGCCAAACTTAAATTAATGTCTTTACGACAATTACAGTGCGGTCGTTTATTAAGGATTAAGTTTACGCAAAAACCCAAATCGGTACATCTATCGCTAATTTACTCTAAATTAATTTTTTAATCGCAAAAAAAATCCTAAATTAATACATTTGTGATAAATTTACTTTAATCTAATTTTTGACAATGAAAAACCCTAAATTAGTACATTTATGATAAATTTACCCTCCGTTCGTTTCCGTTAAATTAAGTTAATACCACGAAAAATCTCAAATTGGTACAACTACAAAAAATAGAGGGTAAAAATCCCAAACTTATATACCCGTGAACTACTACATATCATTTAACTCAGCAATTTAACGGTAAAATTTAACGAAAACTAACATAAGGTAAATTCAAATGTATCAATTTGAGGTTTTTGATGATCAAAAATTATTTTGATGTAGATTTGTCACTGCCTCACTGTGCACCAATTTAAAATTTTTCGTGATATTAACATTTTTATTAAAACCCAACGATCTCTCCTATTTTCCAGACCTTTTCGTCATATTTGTAGTCGAAATTTCTTGTATTTACAATGTAAAATCCTTATGCGGTCTTATGGAAACAATTTTGTTAAGCATCTCTTTTTAAGAAAATTTGGGATGGTTTGTGACTCTTCAAACACACTTTTGTTAAGCATCCTTGTAAATTAATGGAGATCCTCTCAATCGCATAAGAATAAATTGACCGCAAAATTAAATTTACTACTTTTATTTGCCTACTAAATTTTAAATTTACCATCATTGAAAAATATTAATAACCCATTTTTCTCTAATTAAGTTACTAATTGGTTTTGAGTTACCAACTCTATTTGAATTAGTGAGTGATGTTTATATATTATTTTTGGTTATTCAACACCTTAAAAGTACCAAGTATTTAGTGAATTACTACACTTTTTTTATATGACTTACTAACTTTTCTCTACCAACTTGTTTTGGGCTATATATCAACTCTCATATGAGTTTTTCGCCAACTTTTCTATTTTGTTGCAATTTTAATTTGTCTTACTTACCACCTATTTTTGTTTCACAATTAAGTTGCCAACTAGTTTTGCAATGCTAAACTCTTCTTAGATTAGTTAGCAACCTTTATATTTTGTTTTACACTTACCAACTTCAATTATCTCAAACAAAATAAAAACTTCTTTTATCTTAATCATCTTAATTTGTCTTTCTTACAAAAGCCTTAAATTTACCGATTATTAATGAAACTATCAATTTTTATTCGAGTAACTTACCTGTTTTTTTCTCGATTAAGTAACCCAATAAAAAAGTTAATAAATTAAAACAAACTAAATAAACATTGTAACTAACTCAAAAGAGTAGATAATCTAAAACTAGTTGATTGTTAATCAATAAAATTAAATCTAGTAATTTTATATAAGAGTTGGTAAATTTAAGACGCAATTAAGAAATATAAATGAAAATTGGTAAAGTAATAGAGAAGCTGGTAATTAAAAGAAAAATAAATTAGCTAATTATCTTAAATGAGATTTGGTAACTCAAAATTAATTTGTAATTTAATTTAATTGGAGAAAAGATAGTGAAAAGTTGATAAATGTAATGTATTGCTAAGAAATGTAAAAACATAAATCACAAGAAAAGTTGGCAAATTGAAAAAAGTCAAATAAACATCGTTTGGTAACTCAGAAAAGAGTTGATAGCCAAGTATTAGATAATGAAATGTTTCTCTCTTCTATTTCGAAAAAGTGAATGAAATATTTTTTTGATAAAAAAAAAGTACTAGATAATAATTTAATTGGGAGAAAAGTTGGCAAGTTATATCAAATTAGATGGGTAATCTCACCAATGAGTTGAGTAAAAATACAAGGACTTGCAAACCAAGACAAATAAAAGTTGGTGCTGACATAGAAGTTGACAAAACATGAAAAAATGGTCAGTAATTTGAAGGAAAGTTGGTAACCACAAAATAATCGATCATAAAATCCGACAAAAGCTAATAAGTCATTCGAATTCATGTTAGTAATTTCATGTAAGCGTAAAATTTAAAACATTAGTAAGTTAAGTGAGTAATAGTTATTAAGATAGTTCAAAAAATTGTTAATTTTGCAAACTATAAAAAAAATTGTTCATTTCGTAAAAAGTGTTGATAAGATGCAAACAATTGACCTGGAAAAAATGTGGTAGGTGAACTTTTTGACATTTATCGACACTTATTGAAATCTACCGAGGTGTAGTGATAAAAGTTGCTTAAGATATTTTTAGCCCACAGATCAAGTTGTGATAAAAGTTGCTTGAGATTTATTTTTCCCATAGATCTTTACCTTTGATGATAACAGAAGAAGCCTCATAAACAATGTGTTCTACAGTGATTCTCAAAGCCAAAAACCACATGAATCATCTAATTTACTGTCAAAAGGAAACAAAAATTGTGCAGGCAGACACTGCAACCACAATTGATGCAACTGTTGTAGAAATTGGCATCTTGCCCTCGTCCTTCCTTAGAATGCCATGATAGATAGGCAGATTGATAACAATCAGAACTACACACAAAATCGCTTGCAGCGACATCGATCCGGAGAACCTGGCACCCCCAGACACGACCCCCTTCAATGCCGTGCCGAGGAAGCAAGCCAAGTTGAGCAAAGCGAGAGTGGTCAATATGGTGAACATCGGGGACGTGGCCCCGAACTCCATCATCTCCTGCTCGTACCGCCGGGCGACTCCTTTTTCGGCCACCTTGGAAGTGATCACGAACGCTGTCTCGGAGAACCCCAGCAGTTTCACCACGGTGTCGATGACGGCGAAGAGGTAAGAGCTAGTCCTCTTGTAGAGCCACATTCTCTGGTCGTTCCACCAACCGAGGACCGTGCCGCCGGACCGGAGGTACTCTGCCAAACTATAGGCGTACTTGCAAAAAATCACGTATCCAAATGGAATGAACCAGGGGCTTGTAACCTGATTCATAGTAACACAAACTTAGCTGAAAAGAACCATGATTTGTCTGATACGATGACATTGTCTAGTTGAATGCCATGCAATTGAAAAGGGAACACAGTAACATAGTAAGATTTGTGCAAAATACCTCTGGAAACAGCGAAATGCCTTTCAGTAGGCAAAGCGAGGGGATGATAGTGTAATAGAGAGTAGGCAAGCAGTTAGGAGCCCAGAAGCAATAGGAGAGGTAGCCCATCATGAGGCCGGGGCCAATCTTCCCGACCCCGTGCCATGCCGGGCTGTATCGGGACAGCAAGATCTGAAAATCGCCCTCCGACCATCTCTTGTGCTGCACGAGGGACTGGAGCAGTGTGGTCGGTGCGACGCCTAGGAAAGCGTTCCTCTCGGGGTTGAAGTAGACGGATCTCCATCCTCGGTACTGGATCGATAGCCCCGTGATCACGTCTTCCACCGGACAACCGTACTTTAAGCCCATCTGCCCGAATCACAGAAACAAATCCTTTTAGGCCTTTTTTCTGTCCTCAATCTTCTCAGATTGAACAGTAGTAGTTTCATCGGCATCAAATTGACAATACTACACAATACTAAACCTTTCTTCCCCATTCAGTGTTCTCCTCATAACTGCAGCTTGCAAGTTTCTTGAGCTCTTCTGGTTTATAAGTGCCTCCGTTTTCGTTGATTCCGCCATTTTCGCTCCATCTAGTTCCTACTTCTCTGCTGATCTTCTTTCCGCAAAGAGTGTCTCGCCTGTGAAAGCACCCGCTCCCAATATAGAGCACACCTCCTTGACCATCCAAGCCATGAAATTCCACCTTCAGTGCAATCAAAGAGAAGGCGGCGAAGAAGATCAACTAAATGGATGCGAAATTTCAAAATGAGATGCAAAGGGATAGCATAGGAAGCTCCGAGACTGCGAATATCCACTCACCTCGGAAATCACTGTTAATGAACTGCTGTACAGTTCGTTCTTGGTGACATTCTCGAAGCTTTGCGGGAACTGCACGTAGGCGATCTCGTCCCCTTTCTCTTCGTCCATGAAAAAGCAAAGCGCGTCTCTTATCGACTCCGAGTTGTTCGAGTACATGTCGCAGTCCACATTGAGAATAATCCTCCCGTTGCTGATAGCTGCCGATACCCTTATCTGCATTTTCGAACGGATAACAAATTCGGCCCTTAGAAAATTGCACCTCACGATGATATCAGCATAAGGACATTGAAAACCATAGCATGATGATAGAAATGCAAGAACTCCTAGACCAAACTTTCACAAAAGATGCATCTTAATGCAAGATCAGTGCATGTATTCGCGGTTTCCATGCCCTGTACTAGTTCTGTTGTCTGTGCGCACATTACCAGCGCGTTCATGGCTCCGGCTTTGAAGTTATGGAAATATTGCGGTCTCTTTTCGCGAGCCATGTAAACCAGCGTGGGCAGCGCATTGCCTTCGGCATCCACTGCCTTGCGGGTCGTCCTATCGATTAGTATCTGAAACAGACGGGCTTATTAATTAGTCATCGGCAGATAATTTAGCATGAGAAGTTGCAAGCTACTATGCTTAGCTTATAAAAAGCCAACGTACCTCAAGAAACGTGTCGTGATCGCGTCGAGAAGTATATGAATCCCACTGAGAGAACTCCCGATGTTTTGAGCGGATATCCTCAGAGATCCGGCCGAGTTCGCAGGCGGTTTCGATCCTATTCTTCATGTCTTCAAATAGTTTCTGATGTTGAAAGTGAGAGAGATTAAGAACCGTCTGGATTTGAGGATTAGTATGCGCCTACCCGAATTTTATCGAAGCAGTAGTGACAGAACATGATCGTTCCTAGTAATCTTCAAGAGAACAAATTATCTTGGACGATGCTACTGTTTTGCTTCCCAAAATTGGTTTCTCAAAAAGCTGGTAATAAAAGTTTCTCTTTGTTCAGAGAGAGAACAGAAGTTGGCAGTAAGAAAATAAAAACATATATTGGTGGCCCAAAATTAGTTGTTAACTTCATGGGTTGAAAATTTGGTTAGTCCTTCTAAGTGAAGTTGATAAATTTAAGGTATTACTAAAAAGGACAAATACAAGTTTGTAAACGAGGCGAAAAGTTCATAAATTCCAAAATCAAAATAAATGTCGATTATTGACTCAAATGAAAGTTGATAACCTAATACAAGGTGATAGTTCAAGTGGAGAAAAGTTAGTGAGTGGTGCCAATCTAGATTGTTACCCTCTCATAAAATTTAGTAAATTAAAGGGTTGCTAAGCAAGACATAAAATTGGGCACTCGATACAAAAGTTATTAAATTGAAAAAGAAAAGAAAAAAAAAAGAATAGTTAAACGCCGGTAAGTAAGTAGGTGAGATGAAGACTGTGAGACTATCTCTTTATGGAGAGACTCTCCTTCTCATATTCAAATTCGGGATTTCCTCTTTAACTGATAAAAGTTGATATAAATCACTCAAATTAAGTTGGTAACTTTATAGAAAAAGTTGATAAATTCGAAATGTTAGTAAGTTACTTAAATAAAAGAAGGGAAGATAGTGCAAAATTGGTAATTGGAAAATAATGAAGCAAGTTGGTAGTTTCATAAAATAACTAGCAAAAGTTACCAACAGTTATATGAGAAATAAGTCATAACTAATTTTTTTAACATTAGTTTTTTAGACGCTCACCAACGGTAGAGAGCTCTACAACTTCCTTTAGAGAAAATTTCCTCCAACTTTCTTGTGTGAGTGTTGAACTTTCAACCCCGAAATCCCAAAAGCCTCTTGAATAGGGAAATGTAAAAAAATCAACTTGTGTGAGAGAGTATATACCTTGATAGCCAATAATTCTTCGTTTTTGCCGTTGGCACAAAGTTGATCGCTCGACGGTGATCGGAAATAAGCCGCCGGCGATCGAGGCTCCACCGTGAATTTCCGGCAAAATGGAATCCAACGCTTGGCGAACTGGGAAGCTTCCAGCAAAGCGTAATATGTGATGTCCGAACCAGCATCGTCCGAGAGATAGACGCTCATCTTCTCCGGCGGGTAGTCATATGCCATCACCGACAGGACAGTGTTGATCACCATCATCGGTGGCTCGATGGCGGGGTCCGCCGTGCACACGAATATGTCCACCCCCGGCAGGTCATTTTCATATCTGTTTTTTTTTTTTTTTGCCATTTTACGGCAGTTAAGACAATTATAAACCATCGATAAAGTATGTATAAATACGATCAAACAATTATTCTTAGCTAAAATGGTGAGGCTTAGGCTTGTAAGTGACCTACACGTAGCTTTATCTTAAAAATATAGCTGCATCCCACGCATGACCCAGCCACAACCCATCTCCCTCTGCCCTCTTTTGTCCACGCCTTCCACCGACCCCGCCGCCCATCGTCGTCGCGGCAGGCTTATCTCTACCGCGCGCCGATGCCCGTCGCACAGCCTCCACTGCCACTGCCCCAGCATCAACTCTCTCTCTCTCTCTCTCTCTCAGGCAACGGAGCCAGGATCCGGCTGAGAGCGGCTAGATCTGGTTCCGCCAACTTTGACGGGGCCAAATCTACTCCGCCTAGCTATGTCGACGACGGCCGAGCCAAGATTGGTTGGCTAAGTCGTCGTCGTCGTCGAAGGAGCCCCTGTCCTCCGCGCGTAGGCCGAGAGAGAGAGATAGAGGACATACCCGGCAAAGGACGGCGATGTGTGGGGCGCGAGGGGATCAGGATTGCCTCGTTGGTGACCGAGGAGGTGGAGGACGCAGCAGCGGCCATGGCAGATGACGAGGCGGCGGCGTCGAGTCGGGCAGGGCTGAGAGAGAGAGAGAGAGAGAGAGAGAGAGAGAGAGAGTGGGGAAGAACAGCGCCCCCATTAAGGTCTTTTACGTTTTGGTATCATCTACCCGCCTATACAACTTGTGGATTTTTCCATCATCCTGAACCCACTTGGGCCACCAAATCCAATCAAAAGGACCCACTTCCACCACTTTCTTCCACAAGTAAGCTCTTTTCCTCTTATGTTAAAGCCTCCTAAATGCTCGGCAACTTCCAAAGAGCAAGTAGCTACTTAGCTTCACGCGCTTCTCTGAAACTTCAATGGTGATTCGCAGTATCGTAAACAAATCGAATCGTTGGGACCTTCTAATCTCTCGATGACTGTAAACATTAGAGTTCAGGCTACATCTGGCGAGAGAGAGAGAGAGAGAAAGAGAGAGACCTGTGAGAGAGCCGGTCCTTGAAGGTGCGGCGATAGACGAGGCTCCAGCGGCAAGCTTGGGTGAGAACCCAGTAGAGGCCGAACCACAGCTCGGCCGCGAGCAGACCGAACCAAACCCAAAGCGGACCGTGCTCCGGTTCGCTCGGCGCATGGCTCACTCTATAAGCCCAGATCGTCCATATCCCCAGGAAGATGGTGCTGGCAAACACCCTATACACCACTGTCCCTCTACCCCTTGTTGTCTCAAACAATGGAGAATGCCCGTCACCTCCCATCTCTCTCCCTCTCTCTCTCCTCAAATGAGTTTTATTTATAGGTATACAAGTAGAACTATAGACAACACATGGGAGTTGAAAACTCCCATCAACCATGTTTGACCATTGACCTGATCCTACTTTTGGAAGAGAGAGAGAGAGAGAGAGATTACTGCAAAGATGAATTGGTATCAGACCGTATCGATCGCAGGTAAAAAACAAAGATGAGATTCGATTAACTGTCGACAAAAAAGATTGAGCTCTCATCCAGTCCATTATTTCTCATATAAAATGAGCTCCATTTCATTATCGTTGTCTTTTCTTGCTTGCTTCATTCGGTTGGCTTGTTGGGGAATTGGGATAAGGTTAATCGCGTAGATGGGCCAGCCTAAGTCGGTGAGCTTTCAAGTAACGACAGATCCGTCTTTATCGAGTGGGTCAGTCTTTATCAGTAGTATCAAGTTAATTCACTTTTCAAAATTTACATGTTTTATTTGCTTTGTGAGATTTGCACCTTTATCTTGAAATTATGCACTCCTTCAACAAAAAAAAGAAGAAGAAAGTCGGTGAGATGTGAAGAAGGCAACCCAAGCTTTGCGCACTTTTTCTTCCTTCAAACCTGAAAGAAAAGGGAAAAAAAAAAGGCCCTTTCCTTCCGAAAAGGATCCACCGCTATGTTGATAAATCGGTGTCATTTCTTACCCTTTTTCTTTGTCTTAAGACCGGGAGAGGCGACCAATGTAAGCGATCTCCTCTCTATGTTATCATAAGAGATCTTTCCGCTCTAGTCGTAGATGTAACCTCCTTCGCTATGGAATTTTCCGTATGAGTAATTGATATCCGCACGACTTCCGATCCAAATATGTGAATCGAATTTGTGACCTCGTGAAAACTCATAGACCACTTTACCACTACACTAATCACCTTATTGGTCTGCGTCATGTCTAACTTAATTATTCCTAAATTTCAAATTTTAATCAATAAAAACGTCATTTCAACTTCTTTTTTTTCGAAAATATGCAAGTTTCGTCTTTTATTATTATTATTATTATAAGTGATCATCTAGGAACAAATCTTAAAGAATTAATGAGACAATCGTGAGCTAGTTTAAGAGAATCAGTTCCTCACGCTTGTGAAATGGATAAGTTTCGATGGAGTTAAGCTAATTGTTCTTATATATCCCATGAAACTATCATTCCAATCTAGTCTATTCATCTAAGGAGATCGAAAACGAGCAATCCTTGATGTTGAAGAAAATTAACGAGGACTTTCAATTTGGTCAAGCTATGGAATCATATACGTGAGAGTCCAATTTGAACACAACTTGACGTATGGGGTGACCCGCTGACACTGGCTCACGTCATCATGACCTCATGGCGTGGAGATTAGTTCAGGCTTAATCCTGCTTATTAGTATATAATGCATGGTTGATTTTTCTGCAACACTTTTTAAGTCATTGGCTGCGAGACAAAGTCGCGTCCGATATTATCATTTTAATCATTAGTCATAGGAAGCGATAGATTCTCAATTATCTCGTGATTAAATAGAAAAATACAAAAAATTCTTAAACCTATTGCAATTGTGCCAATTCAATCCTAAACTTTTTTTTGTGTCAATTCAGTCATAAACCATTTCATATTTTTTCAATTGAGTCCATCCAGCCAATTTTGGCCGGAAATCTCTGACATGGGCGCCAATTATCCTACGTGGCATGGCCGGCGCTGACGTTGACAAAATTTAATAAAATTTTAATAATTTTTTTTTTCTATTCTTTACTTTTTCTTTTTTCCTTTGACTTAGGGCCGGGACGCCCTCACCCGAGGCCAGCATCTACACTATCAATTTTCCGCCAAAATTAGTCAAATGGATTCAATTGACAAAACGCATTGCAATAGGTATATGATTTTTTTTTTTTTGGGTAATTCTCCTAAAAATAAACAAAGGAATTGCCAGATATAAAATCAGGAGATCATGTCCCCAGAGAATAATTGGATATCTTAAGTTTCATAATGACATCATTGAATTGGTTCGACTTATAGGGGTGATAGAGTATGGGGAGGAATGGGTTGTCGATTTAGAAATTGGGGATCTATCTTGTTAAGGCCAATTCCAAATTCTCATAATCGGAAATTGGGTGATATTTATAAGGAACCGACCCAGAATCGAACCAGCCGGCTCCAAACCGGTTCGCGGGTCCCCAACTTTCTTCTTCTTCTTTTCATTGTGCACCCGTTAAACCCGCGCGTGCTAGAGAAAGAGCATGGCCACACCATATTTTGTTGAGTGGGGTCAACTTCAAATCCTTAAGGGAAAGCCGGAATAATTGAGAATTGAGATTTTTTTTTGTCCTTAAAACTTTATTCGTGTGCAATTATAGTCCCTTTTGAATAATGTTTACATTATCACGTCGGCTTTATAGTCAAAGTAGGGATGCGGTTTAGTTACGTGCAAGAACTGCAACCTTAATTTATATGAAACTATCTTTTTTTCTAACAACTCATTTGCATTAATTTGATTTGAAATCCTGGCAAATGTCCTAACTTTCCAAGGATATCTTCGGATTGCTTTGAAAATGCTATCGTATAGGCTAAGAAAGGGGTATCTAATAGGTTTTACCTACTATTGGATTTGAGTCCGCTATCCCAATCATGATTTTCTTACCCCTATAGGGAAATGTCCTTCCCCTTTTGCGTCCTCTATATATAATGCTCAAGACATCAGCTTACCAACTTATGTGGAAATGGTCCTCGAATTTTGGTCAAACGTGTTTAATTTATTCAATGTGGTCCTTGAACTTTGCTCTAATATGTAATGTCGTCCATAAAATTTTAATTTGTTCAATGCGGTCCCTGAACTTTTAAACATTTTCATATAATACATGAATCACATTGAATATTTATTCATATTTCATAGACCACAGTGAGTAGATTAAAAGTCTAGGGACTACATTGGACATTGGGCCGGAGTTCATGGATCACATTGCACAACCTAAATGAGCGACATTACATATTGGACTAAAGTTCATGGATCATTTGTACTATTATCCCGCTAACCTATGTATGGAGCAAATGAGGGTCAAGAACCAAGTGTATGTTTGATTCGGCTTTTGGAGAAATTTTTTAGAAAAATGCAAAGGATTTTATGTTAAAAGGAATTTTCGAAATGAAAGTAGTGTTTGGTAAATTGTAATGTAAAAGTGTATTGGAAAACAACTTTGGTTTATATACTATTTGGAAAAAATCATGCTTTCCAAATGACTTTTGCTATATATTTTTTTTAAAAAAACTCAAAACCAATGAAGGGTGGGCGGCCAGTGAGGCCAGATTTTGCGCCTATAGCCTCGCCTTAGGTCGCTCGCTCAGTCACTTGGGTGGCGAGGCTACTAGCCAGATCAGCCTCGCCGGCACCAAATCTAGCCTCGCTAGTGGCCTGAACCCTTCGGCGGAGACATCGTATGAGGTGAAGATATTTTCAGAATAATAAAAGTTTAGCGATGGTAAAGATGAAAGAAAAAAAATGTATTAACATTCTAGAAATGCTCAAAGCCGAAAGCACCACCGCACCTGCTTTGACCCAAAGGCCTCTGAAATACAATTGCTTTTCTACAAAACTCTGTAAAATTTTTGCCAAAAGCCATTTGCCTGGAACCAAATGGCTATGGATTTGCGAGCATAACTTAAATTATGGTAACATAATAATTCATTTTGATGCCCCCACTGGCATAAAGTTCTAGATCCAGAGAGCATCATGAGCCGTGAGCAGAGGTGCGGCCGCGAGACAAGGCGACAATGGCGATGACGACCAAGCAAGGCCGAGATGAGGCAAGGCGGCAACAGTGCATGACGAGAGAGACCTCTGTCGGATGAGAGAAATTAGAGTCTGATTTGATGAAATGAAAGAATAGTAGAGTTTATTTGTTTGGGTTGGGCTTTAGTCGTTTAAAATTGAAGTGTTTTTTTTATTTATTTATTGTTATTATGATTGTTTTTGTTGTTCGCAGAAGGTATTGTTCCAAGAGGAAGCAATCGAATGAAATAGGATTTATGGGGTTCGGTCGGTGTGATCTACATCCACAGGGAGAGCGGCATAGAATTCTACTGTATATCAAGCGATGCAATGAAGATTATAATCATATTCGAACACCTCAAGACTTTAGTTTTGAAAACCCCTAATTACACCAAATGATATATACAATATTTAGCCCTCATAATATCTCAATCTCACGAAGGCATTCGCAAATTCTAATAACAAGAATTTAATTGACTCAATCATTCGGGTATAATTATTAGGGGTGATCGGTTCCCGATCCGATCCGATTCCCAGGCAGTCCAGTAAAACCGGTTTCTATGTACTTGAAACAGATATCCATATTTTAAATGTATACTGAAGACGTGGGTGGTTTATGTAAGTGCTTTTAATGTGAGTTTGATTGTTGCAATAATTAGGGATGAGAAAAAAAACCGATCGGACCGGGATCGATCAGACAGTTCGATCCGGTTTCTGAGGATGCCGGTCTGATTCTCAGATTTAGGAGTGGAACCACCCTCTCGGACCGCCTGGGCAGGCTCGATTTTTTTTTAAATTTTAATTCTATTTCTTAAAATTTTTAAAGAAATTATTTAAACTCTTAATTATATCCGAGCGATTGAGTCAATTAAATTCTCGTGAATAAAGTCCAAGAGGTGGTCCCGCTCCAACGTTTTCCCGTGTTATTCTTCTCTTCCTTCCTTTTGTGCGGCGTTTAATAGAAAGGACAAGGGGGCATGGCACCCCATGCCTCTATCATTGCCTCTATCATTGCATTCTCTTTTCTCTTCTATTCTAAACGAAATTCGTCTTATCTTCTTCTCTCATTCAATAAGAGAGGAGACTTCTCTTTCTTCATATTTTGAGAAGCGATGCGCCCATTCTCCCATTCTCTCTTTCCTTCTACATTGTCAAGGTCCATGATGATCGACCGCCGAAAAGTTGATAGGAAGCAGAAGCCGGACTTTAGACAAATTTTGTTCTACGGGCTCAAACTTGAGACCTGTTCTAATAGTTTTTGGACCACATTATGTGTTGATTTCACATGATGAAGTGGTGTGAAACTAATCTTAAAGCTAAGTGGGAGACCCGGGTTTAGAATTTGTGGTTCTAACCCTCTCACCGATCACCCTGAACCGACTAGGTTCGCATTCAAACCCGTGCTCATCTCTGCTAACTTGTAAGCTGTTGACAAATCACAACTATAGTATCAAAGCAATTAAGTGCAACAGTAGAACGTACATATAAGTAAAATTCCACCAAAAGAAATCAATTACAACTGTAACTCTCAAATATCAATCTCGAACTCATTTTTTTATCAGCCTATCAAATTTCCAATTAAACAAGCCACTGAAGCCAATAGAAAAGACTTGAACACAACTGAGGCTAAGAAGCAACCTTTGTCCCTCCTGATGAACAGCGCATGGTAAACGGGTAAATTGAGCAAGACCACAAGCCCACCGAGAACCATTTGCCCCGTAAACTTAAAGTCCATACCAAACTTCATCAATCCACCAACCAAACAAAAGAGATTCAGCAAGGCCAACGTTGCTATGGAGACGAACATCATGGAGCTCCCACTGAAGTCCATGACTTCCTTCTCGTACCTCGCCACCGTGTCCTCCATCACCACCTTGGCCGTGAGGTCGAAGGCGATCTGCGACAGGCCAAGCCTGTTGAGGACGGCATCAATGAAGGCGAAGAAGAATGGGGCCGTCCTTCGGATCAGGAGCATCCTCTGGGAGTTCCACCACGCTCTGGGCGTGGCTCCGCAACTCACGGCCTCGCCCAGGCTATAAGCGTTCCTGGCTAGGCACACGCACGCGAACGGCACGAACCACAGGCTCACGACCTACAACCCCACAAAAGAAAAGACTCAGATGCCGCAACGGACAACATCGATGGAAGAACATCAAAGGGGGAGACGAGAGAATCACGTGAGGGAACAGGGAGACGCCGCGAAGCAGGCAGACGGGAGGGACGGCGACGTAGAAGAGCGTGGGGAGGGAGAGAGGCGCCCACAAGAGGTAGATGCAGTAACCCAACTGAGCTCCGAAGGGGATGTGACCATGTCTGAAAGCGAGGGGGCAGTACTTGGAGATGAAGATCTGGAACATGCCCTCCGACCATCTCTTGTACTGGACGAGAGAGAGGTCGAGCGTGTTGGGAGCCACGCCCAAGAAGGCCTGTCGCTTCGGGTTGTAGTACACGGACTTCCATCCCCGGCACTGGATCCTCAGCCCCGTCACTAGGTCTTCCACCGCATTCCCGTACGACACTCCCATCTGCAAAAGCATTGAAACATCATGTGTAGGCAGGCATCTTCAAGGACACGAAACATCAGAAATGTGTGCGTGTCTGAGAGAGAAAGACCTCCTTCCCCCATTGACTACCCTTCTCGTAAGAGCAGTCAGCAACGAGTTTCGAGTCTTCCTCGAGTCGCTCAACAGTTTCATCCCTCCTAGCTTCACAGCTCCGTTCTGGTTCACGGTCTCGGGAGTATTTTCTGCCGCAAAGGCTCTCTCTTCTGTGGAAGCATCCGGTCCCGCAGTACGGAGCAGCTCCATATCCACCTATTTCTCTTAGCTCAATCTTCCCGTTCCAGCACCCAAAACATCAAACGTGTTACTCCACCAGTACATTCATAATGGTATCATAAATTAAATATTAAACGGCTCGTTCGTCTAACGGCTTAAGCGAGGGGTGTGCAAAGGAACCGGCTCCGAGCCGTTTCATTTGGAAAAGTCATTACCCACTTTGGTGGCCGTTGGTTTCATCTATTGATAGAATAATTACATATTAAATCGCGTATTCATCTAACAGCTTAAGATTTTTAAAGAGTTGGCAGTGGTTTCACAAAAGCTCACATGATATCAGGATAGAAGGTCCTAAGTTTGAATAATTCCAAGCCTCATGCAAAAAGATGAGATTAAGCGTGATGAGAAGTGATATAATAATTAAATATTAAATCTTGCCTTAATCTAACAGCTTAAGCTTTTAGGACAGCTGAAGTGATCCCACACAAAATCTCACATCTACCAAGTCGAACCATTGCAGGAGAAAGAATCGATGATGACATTTACCTCATTGAGAACCCTAGGCAAGTTGAAGTAGATGTCGTTTTTTGTAATGTTGTCGAAGTTTTGAGGATATTGCACAAAACCAATTTGGTGGCCTCTCTCTTCGTCCATGAAGAAGCACATCGCATCTCGTACTGAATCTGAGTCATTGGAGTACATGTCGCAGTCTACGTTGAGGATCACGGGCGCATTGCTTATCACGGATGACACTCTAATCTGCGCATAAAAACCACAAACTAGACATAATTAGGCAACATTGCAATATTAAACTAAGTCATCATATTACTAGAAAGGACTTATTGTTAGGGTAAAATATGTTGATAGGAAAGTTTGAAGACCCGTGACACAATGCTTAATTGAGCGAACGGACACTGACCATGTTGAAATATATGTTTAAATTCCTTAATTCAAGTGAGGTTATTGGATCTATGTTTTTGCGAAATAGTGTCGGATATGAAAAATAAGAAGACATTGTTTCGACTCATTTCGGTAAACCGGTCACATTATGTTTGGTTTCGTGTATCGGATTCGACGATGAAACAAACCTAATATGTAACCATCCCTTTCTTTCCTTGAACAAACTGTTATGACCAGACTAAAGGATATAAAGTACCAGAGCATTCATGGAGCCAGCCTTGAAATTGTGAGGGCATTGAGGCCTCTTCTCTCGTGCCAAGTACACTAACGTGGGTAGTCTACATCCAACATCATCCAGAGCATCCCCTTGTCTCCCATCAATTATGATCTGATAAAAAAAAAAATTGGAAATTTACATAATGTCAAGTATTTTTTTTTTATGAAATTAGTAAGTCGATTAATTAATGAATTAATTTACAATGCTTTACCTTCACAATTGACTGGTGATCCCACTTTGTCATTGTTGGATTATTCCATTCCGAGAAACCTTCATGTTGCTCCTTCACTTCCATTGGAACGCTGCCCCGTTCCATGACTTCTTCAATCCGATGCTTCACATCTTCATACAGTTTCTTTATAGCAGAAGAATAAGATGGAATGTTATGGTGAAATAATAGTGCCTCAAGATTTTGCGCGCGCGCGAGTACCTGTGCATAGAGAGACTAGAAACTTACCCTCGTAGCGAACCATTCTTCTCTGGCCGCGGCTTCTCGTCCCATGTCAGAATGGCAGGCGAAATAGGCACCAGGAGACCTCGGTTCGACCTTGAATTTCTTGCAGAAAGGGATCCAACGCTTGGAGAAGTTCGAGGCCTCTACCAATGCGTAGAACGTCAGTTCCGACCCTCCATCGTCCGACAGATAGACACTTAGCTTCTCCGGTGGATAATTGAAGGACATGGCCGAGAGGACGGTGCTAACCACCATTGCCGGTGGCTCGGCTTCCGGGTCGGCCGTGCACACAAAGACGTCGACGGCAGGTAGATCATTTTCGTATCTGCAACGCGTGGGACATTACCTTTACATGAGTTATTAAAACCCTTATCATGACGCATCACCCGTTGAGCTTCGTAATCGATCTCACAAGAAGACACAAATATCGATTATTATAACTTTCTGCATTCTGATTGATTTTCTTTGTTATAATCATTTATAAAAAGACAAAACACCAAAAACACATCAGAGTTTCCACCAATTTACCATTTATTATTTTCCTCTACTTTTTTTTTTCGTTTGTGGGCAACTATGTTCCTCCATTTCTAAAATTGAAAATTTGCCCCTTTAACGCCGTTGAGACTCCACTAAAATACTATCCCCATCAATATAAACAGAAAATGGATTACGACATAAATAGTCCCTGAATTTTGGTTAAATGTACAATATGGTCTTTGCACTTTAAATTTGTTCAATGTGGTCCCTAAACTTTAACCCAATGTCCAAGGTCGTTCCTGAACTTTTAATATTTCAATGTGGTCCATGGACTTTCGCTACGTGTTCAATTTAGTCCCGAGACTAAAAGAAAATGTTCAACATTATCCTTCAATTAATTCAAGTTTAGGGGCAACACTGAATGTTTTTATACAGTATGGAGACTAAATTGAACAAGTAGCGAAAGTCCATGGATCACACCGAAATATTAAAAGTTCAGGAATGACATTGCACTTGGGCTAAAGTTCAGGGGCCGTTTTGAATAAATTTAAAGTGCAGGATCGCATTGCACATTTGATCAAAATTTAGATATCATTTGCGTTATTTATCGAGGAAAAAAAAAGACAAGAAAGGGTCTTGTTTGCCTTACAAGTATCACACACTAGTGAACTCAACTAAAATAATGTGTTATATTTTCCTCCTCCTCTAATTGAAAGAAACTTTATACAACCATGTCTCTAATTGGTACATGTGAAATTCATTGTTAGAAATGTTTATCTTTGCCACTCATCGATCAAAAAGGGTAATTGGAAGACGTGTCCTTCAACAGGGGATGAAGAAAGTGTTGGTGTTTGTTTGTAAAACAAACAAATAAGACATTTTTCCTGTCTCACATAGAAGGAATGAGAGAGTGCAAGATACTTTAAATATGAGAAGGCTATTGTAGTCTTTGAAATAGAGAAATGGGTGGGTGAGCTAGACCTCACCATATCCGCGTGCAGGTGGGCGATTATTAGGCGCAATTTGCGCGGCGGACGAAAATAAGCCTTAATCAACAATTATTTTTTGAAAATAATTATTCTATAATTTTATTTCATTAATATATTTTTAATTATGACTGTTCGGACATGAGCGGTTATGTCCGAATAGCGGTTATCACGTACGAAAATTCATGTCCGAATTGTGATTTTTCGGACATGAATGGATGTGTTCGTATAGGCAGTTCGGATATCAAGAGGTGTGTTCTATTCATGTTATATAATGGACAGTTCTGTTCATTTTAAGAGGTTACTTTCATTTTTCGTTTTCATTCAAAAGAGAGATAACCATCTTTCCATTGTTTCGCAGAGAGTTTTAGGAGATTTACTGGAATTGCTATCTAGTATTCTCACAGTGACTTTGTTGTATCCTGAAGGGAATTTGCCATAAACCTATAGCAACTTTGTGGGGGGCAAATTGATCCTAAAAGAGAGTG
Organism: Lenwebbia sp. NSW1173648; assembly: GCA_029784005.1. Taxonomy (NCBI): domain Eukaryota; kingdom Viridiplantae; phylum Streptophyta; class Magnoliopsida; order Myrtales; family Myrtaceae; genus Lenwebbia; species Lenwebbia sp. NSW1173648. The sequence continues at coordinate 20,786,385 of JARCGZ010000009.1, read as the reverse complement.
ATTACACGCTTCAAAGTCCGACTACATTGTTACTCCATTTCCTCCGATATTTTTCCAACAGAAAGTCCAATGTCAAATCCTTGAAATAGTTCATATTTGGTTAGCTTAAAAGCCCAAAGTGTCCATTATTGTTCTTCTATCCATAACGGAAGTAAGTCTAGCTCAGGCTCGGAATTTTCACCTTGATATCATGCAAAATATGCACCAAGGTCCAAGGGTACTTAACTTCTGTGTGGGCAAGAACTTGTCGGATTTTATGCTTCGAAACTTAGATTTGGAAGGAAGAAAAGTTCGAACGAAAACATGAAAGCAGTAACTTGAAAACTACGACCCTTGAAATATCAATCGTCGTATCATTTTATAAGCATGGACCGAGATTGCTAGTGCGAGCAAGAGAAGGAAAACAACCTCGCAGAGAGCCTCTCCTTGAACGGATACCGGCACACGGCGTTCCAACGGACGGACTGGGTGACCACCCAGTACAGCCCGAACAGCACCTCGGCGACGAACATCCCTGCCCAAGCCCATCTCCCCTTCTTTCCCGGACTCGGCAAGTGCATGGACCGGTACACCCATATCCACCCTATGCACCCCAAGACTGTGGCAGCGAACACCTTGTGACCAATTCTTGCTCCGCCTAATTTCTTGTTCTCGAAGAGAGGAAGTCCCTGCCCACCTCCTTGCTCTCTACTCCCAACACCCATCTCTCTCTTACTGCGCTCTCTCTCTCTCTCTCACACGCGCGCGCGCACAGAGCTAGACACTCGATATATATGCTGGATTAGGGTTTTGTTTATTTTTCAAAGAATATAATGAAAAAAAGTGCTGCGGGGACCTACCAATGCAGAAGAAATGGTGGGAAGGTGCCGGACACTGTCGACGAATCACATCCCCAAGTAGAATGGGGAGGGACAGAGAAGCCGACCAAAACGCCAAAATTGGCTCTGTATCATTCGGCTGCCCATCCCCATCGTCGTCCGAATAGAGAGCAACCGCTCGTTGGCACCTCATGGGATTGGATCTGATCAACAACGTACAGAGGCGTGGCCGAAATCCAAACTCAAAAATCTTATCCGGACTTCGGCGAAAAACGACCTGAAGATGAAAATTTTTGTCCATAACGGCCCCACCGTCTTATCTTTCGGTCTTAAAGTTTGCACCATCTGTACTGCCTTCAAAGTTCAAATCAGTCTTTTAACTTTTATAATAGGGAATACAATGGATAAGTGTAAAAAGGGAAAAAACAAAGATGAGATTACTGTAAAGATGAATTGGCATCAGACCGTATCGTTCGCAGGTAAAAAACAAAGATGAGATTCTGTTGACACCAAATAATAATGAGTTACCGAATTGACTTCGGTATCACCTTATCCCGAAAATCGATAAATTGGGAACAGTAAATTACTATAAGAAGTTCGGTAAGTTATTTGTAACATACCAAAATGGCCAGAAGTCTAAACCCGATATTCGGAAAGTAAGAGAGTAAGGTCATTGCTTTTTGAAATTCGGTAAGATTCTGGACATACCGAAACTGTAAAAGGCCAGCAGTAAGAGGAATACGAGGTTGAAAGGAACTGCAGGATGGCCAAACTAGCCACGTCAGCAAGAAGTTACGAGCAAGAAATCCGGATAGTGAATGCGAACAGTTCACGACGGTTACTGGAAGAGGTTCAAATTTGAAGCCATGTTGATAGTTGAAGATCAAGTTTTGACGGATAAAACGTGGGCAAATGAGAAGTTATTGAAGGCGCCAAGATTCAAAGTTTGAAAGCAAGAAAATAACCGACAAACGGTTATGGAAAGCTGAAGGATACAAATACTCAAAAGAGAAGAGCAAGAGAAAAAAAACACATATCCAAGAACACTCAAGTTTATCTGCACTTTAACTTCCCTGTACCTTCCTTTCAAGTATTTACAGTTTCTGCAACGTAAGTTTATTTTTCAAGTCTTCTACTGCTTTCGTAGGAGTATTGTAATGTAGCCTGAACCTTTGTTGATCTTAAATCCATATTCGATCCACTGATTTCCTACCCATTTCACACCTCTCTGTGTTGCTTCGTGTTCTTACTAAAATTTCTCTTCGAAAATTGAACCACAGAACCCTTTTAATAAAAACCGAAGACTAAATTTTAGTGAAAGATATTTCTCGTTGCAAAAAACGAGCGAACATCTTTTTGGCACGCCCAGTGGGACCTGTGTGGAGAGATTAGGAGAAATGATGAGAACTAGAGATCAATCAGAAGGAGTACCGATTAGTAATATCAATAACCCAGACAATGGAGCACGATCTGAGCATTCGGCTGCTAATGAGGAAGTACCCCATCACAATGCTGATATTCCTCGGCAATTAAACGAAGAACAAACCCATGCGTTGGCACCTGACAACACTTTGGTAGCCACGATGAGGAGAATGTTCGAGGAACAGCAGAACGAGCTCACCAACCATATGGTGCATCATGTCACGGATGTGATCAAGCCTATGATGATCAACGCCATAAACGAGGTAATATCGCGTCCTAGTTCATTTTCTCAAGTTCCTCCATTTTATGCAAATCCCCCTGGTACAATACCATTTCCACCAGCATCGGGACATCCCAATGTTGGGTATAATGGTAGTGGAGGATTGAATTTGCAACCTCCAATAAGAATCATACCGAGGCCGGAGAATCCTACGACAGCGAACCTAGTGAATGGTGTGAGTGGTTACAATTTCCCTCAAACTAGCCCCACTGATGTTAACGTGATCAATCCCATGATCCCGAATCTACCACCAGTATGGAATATACCTCCACCAATGAATGTGCCTAATATTGATCCTATGAGGCCCCCTGCAGCTCAACCATACCCACATGTGGTGGAAAACCCTCTCTACAAGCCGCCACCCATTAACTTCAATATGGATCAACAAGGCATGAACAGACCTCAGCAGGTTGACCCTAGGGGGCAGGATCGTTGGTTGGGCCAGTAGAATTTAAGGCCATGGAACCCAGATAGAGTTGCAGAGTTGGTAATGCAACAATTGGGAGCAGAGAGAGGCACACCAAGACCTGTATACAGGAAGCCACATCCTGATTGGGTTGATAACATCCCATATCCAAGGGGTTTTAAAATGTCAGATTTTGCTGTATTCACAAGTGAAGAAGATCAGTCAACTGTGGAGCATATAGATCATTTTTTAGCACAATATGGAGTGGCTGGAACAAATGAATATTTAAGGCTAAGGCTATTCCCATTGTCGTTATCAAAGACAGCATTTACTTGGTATACAAATTTGCCAGCAAATTCTATTCAGACATGGGTTGAGATGGAGAGATAGTTTCATTCTCAGTTTTACCGAATGGTACCAGAGGTAACAATAGCCGACTTGGCCAGAATGTACCAGTATGGCACTGAGACAGTAGATCAATTTATTGCTTGTTTCAAGAAATCCAGGAATCAGTGTTTGACTTCTCTCACCGAGAAAGAATTTACCGATTTAGCGTTCAATGGTCTGAAATTCAATTTCAAAGAAAGATTTGAGGGACAAGCTTTTGATGATATCTTCCAATTAAATGCTCGGGTTTCTAAGTATGAACATCTGCTGAAGGATAAGGATAAAAAGCCGATAAAAGATAATCGGCAGACAATAGCATTGGCTGAAAGTACCGAATACGGTGACTTGACTGAAGAAGAGAATGAGATAGCGGTAGCAACTATGGTACTTGAAAAATCGTATGTGTGCCCAGCTCTGAAGCCAGCAAGGGTAAGGGATGTGTCCAAGTTTAAGGCCAAGGAAACGAATAATTATTCCTTTGATATTTACAAGTTGGATGAGATATTTGACTTATTGTTGAAAGATGGAATGATTAAATTGGCTGAGGGATAGGTAATCCCGTCTAAGGAAGAAATTACGGATAAAAGGTATTGCAAATGGCATCATTCCAAGACTCATGATACGGTGAATTGTATTGTTTTTAGAAAGACAATTCAGGAAACGATTCGCCAAGGCAAGATTAAGTTCGCTGAAGATAAAGGCGAGGCTCCAATGGAAGTAGACACAGACCCTTTCTCGAAGATGATCAGCATGGTTAATGTACATGAGTCTACGAGATATGATAATAGACAACTGTGCACCCGTTGTCATCAAGAATTAAGTCATCAGGATCGGGAAGTTCCCAAGTTCCAGTACATGAGGGGAACAAGGGGAAGATACAGATCTGGATCATTTGTCCGTCGGGAAGGTAGACCACAGATAAGGTCTGAGATCGTAGTAACTGAAAATGTTTCGGCCCAATCAAAAAGTCAAGAAGCTCAATCAAGGCGGTCAGCACAAGTGCCTGAGAGGCGGGAGTTCTGTCCCGATTCACTGAGACAAGTTCCTCCAACTCAAGAGGTTGAAACACGAGTTCACAAGGAGAAGGAAACCCCACGAAAACCTGAGAAGAAGAAAAGTTTATGGCAGCGATACAAAGAAGGGGATCCCAAAGTAGGATTGCTTGGAGAACCTAGTGAAAAATTTGACTATATAGTGTACTATGGAGACACGAATGATCACTTACCCCCGTCATTGCCAGTTGAACCGACTGGTTGGGCAGATGAATTTGATGATCCACCACCATCAATTTCCCAGGAAGTTCAAAAGATAAAGACAATTAAGGTTCTACACAATCCCCCTGAAGAAAAATGGTCCGTAGCTAAACCGCCGGGGCAAGCATCCTACCGAACTGTTAAAAGACGTTTTCAGAGAATGAAAAGTAAACAGAGGGATTTCGAGGATCATCGAGACAGAGGAATGCCATCACAGATTACTCCATTCAAACCTTTTGGTACGAAAGGTAATTGGGTTTGGAAAAGAAATCCTGATGATAAAGAACTTGTCAAACCAGAGAAGAATTCTGTATATGATTCGGGAAGTAGTTCTTATCACGAGGTGAAAAAAGGAAAAGAGGTTCAATAGGTTTCCCAAAAAATTAACTTTGGGCAATTCCAGGTAGCTCTTAACCCGAAGCATCAAGTCAAGATAGAACAAAAGAATCTGAATCTCACGATATTGCGAGAAGATGATAAGAGTTGCCGAGCGGGTCATTCCAAAATGCCGAAAGAATACTGTTCGCCAATGAGGATCAACATGGTCCATGCTAAGCTTCCAGCGGAATATGGGGCCTGTTTGGTGGTAAAAGAGGAACTCGAGCATATCTCAGAGAAGGAGATAGTGCTGGCAGAGTTCGAGTTCTCTGATAAAGAAGCGATAAGGTTTGACACGGTACCTTCAGACAAAGCTAGACATTTAAGATCCTTAGTTATTTCAGGTAGAGTCAATGGCCAAGCTGTCGGTAAAATATTTGTAGATGCGGGAGCTACTTTGAATCTCATATCTTATAAGTACTTTAAGAAGTTGGGAAAAGGTGATGATGACATAATTCCGTTGAATGTTCAGCTGTCTGATTTCTTAGGAGAAGTTACCGAAGTCAAAGGGGCAGTTGTGCTAAACTTAACCATAGGATCCAAGATATCAAGGACGACTTTCTTCGTGATAGAGTCTGATGGTTCGTACAATTTGTTGCTTGGAAGAGATTAGATACACTCTAATCAATGTGTGCCTTCGACTTTCCATCAAGTTCTAGCATTTTGGAATGGTGAAGGAGTAGAGTACATTGAAGCTGATTCAGGATTTGCTTCAATAGGGTGGACCGATATTCATCAAGAGCATCAAGATTATTCACATGAAAATCATGTTATCGGAACACCAAAAGTAGATTTACGATCCTACGCTTATTGCCGCTTTGGGGATATGGAAACTGAATGGATTCCCAAGTTTAGCTTGGCATTAGAGGAGTTACATATTCTTTATGGAAAGCGAGCCCTTATTGCAAGAAGTTTGTGAAAGGTATTTCGCATACCTGGCGGAGATGACCCAACAGAGCGCGGAAGTTTCAGATTATATTGATGAATGAGAAGAGTCGCCAATCAAGGAAGATAGCAGGTCAACAGAAGCTCAAGACCCATTGTTAGAAGTTGATATAGGAGAACCTGGGTGTTTTCGTCCAGTATATGTGAGTGCGTTTTTGCAAGGGGGCACGAAGAAAGATTTAGTCAACTTGATCAAAGAGTACAAAGATTGTTTCGCATGGGATTACCATGAAATGCCTGGTCTGTCAAGAGATATTGTAGAGTATCGCCTTCCTATCAAGAAAGGATTTCGTCCACATAAACAGTTAGCAAGAAGGTTTGCTCCAGATGTAGTTGATAAAGTCAAGGAAGAAATTGAAAGGCTGCTGAAGGCGAAATTCATTGAGACGGCTAGGAATGTAGAGTGGCTTTCGAATATTGTTCCTGTGAAGAAGAAGAATGGAAAATTAAGAGTCTGTATTGATTTTCGGGATCTCAATAATGCCACTCCAAAAGACGAGTATCAGATGCCGATGGCAGACATGTTAGTAGATTCAGCGTCGGAAAATGAGATGTTATCTCTAATGGATGGTCATTCGGGTTATAATTAGATATTTAGCAATTGCTAAAGAAGATGTCCCGAAAACAGCGTTTAGATGTCCTGGTGCAATCGAAACTTTTCAATGGGTGGTTATGCTTTTTGGACTGAAAAATGCAGGAGCTACATACCAGCGAGCAATGAATTTCATCTTTCATGACATGATCGGTAAATTCCTGGAAGTCTATATTGATGATGTGGTGATTAAATCAAATCAGGAAGAGCATTTGGATCATCTTGAGCAAGCTTTTGTTAGGATGAGAAAGTACAAATTGAAGATGAATCCAGCTAAATGTGCCTTTGGAGTGCGAGCAGGGAATTTCTTGGGATTCTTAGTTAATCAGAGGAGAATTGAGATTGACACGAATAAGGCAAAGGTTATTATAGAGCTCCCTCATCCTACATCAAAGAAGCAACTGCAGATGGTACTCGGGAAAATTAATTTTCTCAGAAGATTCATTGCCAATATATCCGGGAAGATAGAACCAATGACACAGCTCTTGCGTCTTAAAAATCAGGAGGAGTTTATATGGGGAGATAAACAGCAAAAGGCGTTTGATGCAGTCAAAATGTATCTAACAAATTCTCCTGTATTGATGCCTCCAAAAGCAGGCATGCCACTAAGGTTGTACTTGTCCACTACCGATTCAACTATCGGGAGTATGCTAGCACAAGAAAATGAAAATGGAAAAGAACAAGCGGTATATTATTTAAGTAGAATGTGACTGATGTTGAAAAAAGATATACGGCAATCGAAAAGTTATGTCTATCTTTATACTTTTCTTGTATGAAGTTAAGACATTATTTGTTGCCAGCTACAGTACATGTACTCGGTAAGACTAATGTGATAAAATATATGTTGTCACGGCCTGTTATAAAAGGGCATATAGCCAAATGGACATTTATCTTGTCTGATTTTGATTTGGCATACGTACCAATAAAGGCAATCAAAGGTCAGGCCGTTGCTGACTTTCTTACCAAATACCCATGCCTACAAATGGAAGAAAATGAACAAAATTTCAGTCAAATTGTACCATGGACTATGTATTTTGATGGATCATACGCTAAGAGTATGGCTGGAGCCGGTTTGATGATAATTTCTCCCACCAGAGAACTTACAAGGTGTGTTTGTAAGTTAGATTTTGAGTGCTCAAACAATCAAGCCGAATATGAAGCATTGATTATCGGTTTAGGAGTACTGATTGAGTTAGAAGCACAGTTCATCAAAATATTCGGTGATTCACAGCTAGTGGTGAAGCAGTTGAAAGGAGAATATCAGTGTTTGAATGAAAATTTGATTGGCTATTATTATGTAGCCAAGAAGCAGTTGGAACGGTTTAGAGAATACGACATAGTCCATGTCAAAAGAGAAACCAATTACGAAGCCAACGAGTTAGCACATGTGGCTTCTGGTTATAAAATATCAAAAGAGTTGGCAAATATTACAACTATCATCACATTATCGGTACCTTCTATTGAACGAACAGAAATGCTGATAGCGGTCAGTGAGATAGCTCGAGAAAAGGATTGGAGACAGCCTATCATGGAATACTTGAAAAACCCTGATTCAAGAGATCAAAAGATGAGAAGACAAGCTCAGAAGTATGTAATACTAAGAGAAGAGTTATACCGAAAATCCTCAGATGGGTTACTATTACGATGTCTTGATAAGGATAATGCGAGACTGGTTATGGTAGAAGCACACAAAGGCATATGTAGAGCACATCAAGCTGGAATTAAGATGAGATGGCTTTTGAATATGCTAAAGCATGCATCCCATGTCAAAAGCATGGACCTTTGCAACATGCGCCTGCTGTGGAGCTTTATTCTATTATAAAGCCATGGCCATTTAGAGGATAGACGATGGACATAATAGGTAAGATTTATCCACATTCTTCTCATAAGCATAGTTCCATTCTGCTGGCTACGGGTTACTTTGCGAAATGGGTGGAAGCAATTCCATACAAAAGCATTAGTTAGAAGACGGTGATTAAATTTATTGAAGAAAATATAATTCACCGATTTGGCTTGCCTGAGTCAATCACTGCGGATCAAGGAACGGTGTTTACTGGAAGCGAAGTTGTGGAATTTGTTCAATCAAGAGGAATTAAGATGATGCATTCCACACCGTATTATCCTCAAGCAAACGGACAAGCCGAAGCTACTAATAAGGTCGTGATTGGATTGATTAAAAAGCATTTGGAAGAAAACCCAAGAGAATGGGATAACCTGCTATCAGCAGTGTTATGGGTGTACCTAACATCGCGAAAATCAAGCATAGGCGTCAGTCCATATATGCTGACATATGGACAAGAGGCGGTGTTACTGATGGAGATAATTGTGCAATCATTACGAGTCCAACTGCAAAGTGAAATGTTGCTGGAAGATTACAGAGATTGGATGCATATAAATTTGGATGAATTAGACGAAGTCCGGGCAGCTGCTTTGGATCAATTGGTCGCACAAAAGAAAAGAGTAGCCAGAGCTTTTAACAAGAAGGTTAGGATCAAGCAATTTACCGTCTGGGATTTAGTATGGAAAGCAATTTTGCCATTCAACCTCAAATATAAGGAATTCGGTAAGTGGTCATCAAATTGGAAAGACACATATCTAGTTACCGAAATGTTCAATGGAAATGCATACATATTGATGGATGTCAATGGAAAAGAGTTATCTCGCTCTATAAATGGGAAATTCTTAAAGAAATATTATCTATCAATCTGGGAAACACAAGGAAATTGATTCATTCATTAGAAGCGAAAATACATTCTGATCTTGGTCACAAAGGTCTTCAGATCTTTTAACAAGTTTGAGGTTCCGGGCTACAAGGTTGGAATGTAATTCAAGGTCATAGTGGAGTTCAGATTGCTGCTCTTTGAGATATTCCGTGCGACGAGAATGGAAGCGGACAGCTACAAGTTTCTCCCAAGTTTCCTGTAATAATTGTCTGTACCTGTTGGAAGAAATTTCGACCATGGATCTAACACGGGAAATTTCATCTTTAATTATCCTACGTTCCGTACGGTGATGATTGGAAAGGAAATTGAAAAGCCGACGTGTCATCTCAACATCTTCTCTGGCATGGAGGCAAGAGTCCTGAACTTGAGCATATGCTTCCTTGGAGTCGCACAATCGGGAAAATTCTACTACAATTTGGAGCTTAAGGGCCTCAGCTTCCACAATGATAGGCTCAAGATTTCAAATTTTCTTCACATTGTGCTCAAATTCGTCGTAGCTGGCATGGAATAAGGAGCACAGTTCCCACACTAAGTCTAAGAAAGCAGAATCTGCAGTTAGGAATACCTTGGACCTGAAAATGTCTGTCAATTCGGTAATTTCTAACCTATGTTTGTGACTCAGTAATAAAGTATGGTGTCCTTGGGACAGCAGTTCACGTAGTCATCTCCATAAGGATTAATCATCGGTTAAGAGAAATGAAGAACAGTTGTCAAAGCTTGGATCAGGATACATTTAGCAGAAAGTTTACCTTGACGTTGGCCATTACAACGTCTATGTGATTGAGACCAAAGAGGCAGCTGAGATGAAGAACCATGTGAAGACATCATGAGCAAGATTGCAAATTTACATGATGAATTGTGCAGCTTGGGCAGTTATAAAGATAAAGAATATAGAGCAGATGATGGGTAGTGGCATGCCAGAGCTTTTCTCGGATAATTGGAAGAAGTAGAAGAACATGGCCCATAAGTGGAGGAAGGCTGTTACCAACATTGCTGCCAAAAAATTCTTTTGCAAGAAAAAGTATGCAAAAGTCGTTGAGGATTATCGGGATCTTTGTTAGTCGTTGAGGATTATCGGGATCTTTATTAGTCGTTGAGGATCATAAGGGAGCAGATGTAAGAATTCGGCAAGTTTGCTCTCTTCAGCTCTATAACTATCATAAAACAAACGAGTATCTCCGCATTTGCGGATTATTTCATCTTGAATGGTTTGACCTCGTTGTTCTCCAAACAAAAGATGTGGAAGACGATCGGTGTTGATTCTAATGGTGTCCACAGCATCCACAAAACCAACGGCGAAAATATCACTTTTGTCTTGAAAGTCTGGGGAAAGCATAAAAGAAGGATTACCAGAACACACCTCCTGAAAAAGAGTTCTTGCTCGTTTCTCTCTGTCAGAATCGGTGATCAACTTCCCATAGCCAGACTCCAATAAGTGAAGGAGTTCTATCCATTTAGCATTGGCTACATCCTTAGAGACTTCGGAAAATGATGCCGAGTCTATGGATTCTGGAGGATGTTCAACAGCGGAGGAGCCAGAGAGATCGGCAAGCAGCATACTTTCCACTTTAGCTTTCTCCTCAATGGATAAAAGTGTTATTTCAGCTACGGTAGGAGGAGCCTGGGAAGAAGATGAGCTTGCCACAGAGACTCTCTGAGGAGATAGAGTAATAGTTGAAGGTTGAATAAGCGGCAGAGGTATATTGGTTGATGGGCCTTCAAGAAATTTCTCATCGGGAATTAAAATTCTTTTTGATGCAGACGAAGGCTCATCAGTGTCTGTAAACACAGCTATGAATATTAAAACAATAGTGTAAGAAGCATTCATCATTCGGTAAGGTTTAGACAGGATTTACCGATAAAGGTTGGAGATTTCCCAATTAGAGGAGGAGATGAGTCATCAGCTAATTCCTTTTCCTCAAGTCTCGAAGACTGGACTTGCATTGATTCGATAGGAGGTTCTGTTGAAGGAGCAGGAATCACCAATGCAGGGTCAGGGACTGCTATATCGTCAGAAAGAACCTTGACAGAAGGGGAAGTAAGCAAACCTGCTTTCGATCTGTAGATCTTAAGAGTCTTCCCTGGGTTTTAAAACAGAAGAGAAGATCAATGTCAGCAAGTATGCTTATAATTAGCAAAGCTTGAGTATGAAAGTTACCTTTTGGTGTATGCAGCCTCATCATGGTACGAAGTGTAGGACTGAGAGATGGGCTCCTTGGTAAGAGCTTTCAAGAGATGGTGATGACGATCTATCAATAGCTCTTTCTGTTGCAGGCTTCTTTGATGCCTTTTCTGGAGCAGACAATTCTGAGATTTTTCTCTTTCTACTTGCTGTGAAGGAAGACAGTCAGACACAACTAAATACCGAATGAAGACATACATTGAAAGAAGGAGAGCAAATTAACGTTTAACAGACTTTGTTAGTTCAGCAGGAGGTATGTCTTCACCTTCGGCTGCTTGAGGAAGTGCAGGAGTAGCCGTGTCCTTTATCTTCAAAAGAATCATGTCCAACGGCTCTGAGAAGACAGATTTTCGATAGTTCTTCCACCAAAATTTGAAGTCTTCTGAAGAGCGATCGGCATGTGCAACAAACTCGGTAACGCAGAACAATCGATATATGTCCCGAATTAGTTTGTTCAATTCAGTGAAGCTCTGGCTGTCTCCCAGCTTACAGAATATCTTGTTGATGGAAGAAAAGGAAAAGGTATAGAGAGCCGAGACAGGAGCCCCTTGAATCAACCCAAATTGTCTAGCACAATACTAGAGAAGTAGATTTCAAAATCGGCAACGAATCTACCCTTTGTTGAGAACCTAATAGGGAGGTCGACAAAGGTTAGAACGATTTGCCAAAAATCACTCCTATTTTTCTGAAAAGGAAGAGACGATCTAAATTGGGGAGTGAAAAAAGGGGAAAAAGAGAATCGTTTCCCTTTGATTGAAAAAATTTGGGAAACAAAGAACCGAAAATAGGATAATTGTCCCTCTGAAACAGGAACTAGCTCTCGGCTTAATGCTCGGCAGATATTATGATTCGGGATCGAAACTGAAGGAGGCTTCGTAACTCGATCCTTCGAAAACCAAGAAGGGAAATAGAAGGCCGACCAAGCTTGGAGAATCCAGAGGGGACAACCATAGACTCCACCAACTTCATTCAAAGCAATGGAGGAAGCAGAGTGGGCTAAGCCTCGGTACAATAAGGCTAAAGTGATTTTTTCTAAAGCTAGCTGAGTTCCCGAAGCTAAAGCGGAAGCTATAGCAATGAAGTCTTTGGAAACTCTCACGATAGGGTGACAGAAAAAGAATTTACAAAGCCAGTATAAGAGGAAAGCGGTGTGTTCTTCGTCGGTTATTACACCTTCTTTCTTGAAATACTAACCAATAAAAGCCCCGTAGGTTAATTCAGAATCAGATAACTTACCGAGCCCTTGGTAAGAATCTGAAGACAGTATATGGGTCTGCGCCTAAAGGACTGAGACTAGTGAGGCAATAGATATCGAGCAAAGTTACCGACATCGGGGAGAAAGGAAAAAAGAAGCAGTTGGTTGAAGATGACCAAAAGTAAGAGCACTGATTAGCCCATGGTTCAGATGATAATCAAAACAACAGAGACGCAGGGCATTATGAATTAGAAGCTCATCCCAAAGAGAACCCTTGGAAGGAAGAAGTCGGAGATACCATCGGTAAAAATTTGGCTCAAAATCAGAAAAAAAAAAAACCCTAAGACGAGAAGGACGAGAGTGCCAGTTGTAAGCCAAAATAGAAGAATGGTGGACTGGAAATACCTCTGTTAGATGGCAAGGAAAAAAGTCAGAGAGATTTGCAGGAATTGAAAATTGATTATAAACGGCAGGGCCAAGGATGTAAGAATCCTCGTAATCGTTCTGCACCGAGAGTAGATGTCGATTATCTTTGAAATCCTTAGAGTCTATGAACTGATGATACTGCTCTAGGGCGTCGGAGTCGAGAAAGGAAGAAGCTTGAGTCTTGGAAGCCACGGCGTTTAGACAGGTACAGAGCGAGGTCACGAAGAAGCAAAGAGGCGAAAAGGCATGAGAATAGTGAAAAGCACGTCTGAAGGCGAGAGATCAGATTGTGTGGGGACATCTGATATATATATATATATATATATAAAGTTGACACGAGGAGGAGCTGAAAAGGCAAACGCGCGAAACGAGGCGACAAAATAGGGCAGGAAGCAAAAAATAAGTGTCTTATCATCTTTGGTATTTAAAAAAATTAAAATTCTTTTAATTCTTTTAAAAGGAGGCATCTGTTGACACCAAATAATAATGAGTTACCGAATTGACTTCGGTATCACCTTATCCCGAAAATCGATAAATTGGGAACAGTAAACTACTCTGAGAAGTTCGATAAGTTGTTTGTAACATACCGAAATGGCCAGAAGTCTAAACCCGATATTCGAAAAGTAAGAGAGTAAGGTCATTGATTTTTGAAATTCGGTAAGATTCTGGACATACCGAAACTGTAAAAGGCCAGCAGTAAGAGGAATACGAGGTTGAAAGGAACCACATGATGGCCAAACTAGCCACGTCAGCAAGACGTTACGAGTAAGAAATCCGGATAATGAAAGCGAACAGTTCACGGCGGTTACTGGAAGAGGTTCAAATTTGAAGCCATCTTGACAGTTGAAGATCAAGTTTTGGCGAATAAAACGTGGGCAAATGGAAAGTTATTGAAGGCGCCAAGATTCAAAGTTTGAAAGCAAGAAAATAATCGACAAACGGTTATGGAAAGCTGAAGGATACAAATACTCAAAAGAGAAGAGCAAGAGAAAAAAAGCACATATCCAAGAACACTCAAGTTTGTCTACACTTTAACTTCCATGTACCTTCCTTTCAAGTATTTACAGTTTCGGCAATGTAAGCTTATTTTTCAAGTCTTCTACTGCTTTCGTAAGAGTATTGTAATGTAGCCTGAATCTTTGTTGATCTCAAATCCATATTCGATCCACTGATTTCTTATCCATTTCACACATCTCTGTGTTGCTTCGTGTTCTTACCAAAATTTCTCTTCGAAAGTTGAACCACAGAACCCTCTTAATAAAAATCGAAGACTAAATTTCGGTGAAAGATATTTCTCGTTACAAAAAACGAGTGAACAGATTCGATCAAATGTCGACAAAAAAGATTGAGCATTCATCCGGTCCATTATTTCTCATATAAAATGAGCTCCATTTCATTATCGTTGTCTTTTCTTGCTTGCTTCATTCGGTTGGCTTGTTGGGGAATTGGGATAAGGTTAATCGTTTTCCAAGTAGTTGGGGCTAGCCTAAGTCGGTGAGCTTTGAAGTTATGACAGATCCGTCTTTGTCGAGTGGGTCAGTTTTTATAAGCAGTATCAACTTGATTCACTTTTCAAAATTTACATGTTTTATTTGCTTTGTGGGATTTGCATCTTTGTCTTGAAGTTATGTACTTCTTTTTCATATGAAATGAAGATTTCTGTTTCAAAAAAAAAAAAAAGAAGAAGAAGTCAGTGAGATGTGAAGAGAGCAGCGCAAGCTTTGCGCACTTTTTCTTTCTTCAAACCTGAAAAAAGAAGAAGGGCCCTTTCCTTCAGAAAAGGATCGACCGCTATGTTGATAAATCGGTGTCATTTCTTACCCTTTTTCTTCGCTTAAGACGGGGAGAGGCGACCAATGTAAGCGATCTCCTCTCGATCTTATCATAAGTGATCTTTTCGCTCTAGTCGTAGATGAAACCTCCTTCGCTATGGAATTTTCTGATGAGTAATTGATTTCCGCATGACTTCCGGTCCAAATATGTGAATCGAATTTGTGACCTCGTGAAAACTCATAGACCCCTTTACCACTACACCAATAACCTTATTGGTTTGTGTCATGTCTAACTTAATTATTCCTAAATTTCAAACTTTAATAAATAAAAACGTCATTTCAACTTTTTTTCGAAAATGTGCAAGTTTCGTCTTTTTATTATTATTACTATAAGTGATCATCTAGGAAAAAATCTTAAAGAATTAATGAGATAATCGTGAGCTAGTTTAAGAGAATCAGTTCCTCACGCTTGTGAAATGACCGGCGCTGACGTGAACAAAGTTTAATAAAATTTTAATTTTTTTTTCTATTCTTTACTTTGTCTTTTTTTCCTTTCACTTAGGGCAGGGACGCGCTTGCCCAAGGCCAACATCTACGCTAGCAATTTTTTGCCAAAATTGACCGAACGTATTCAATTGGCAAAACGTGAAAAGCTTTAAGAGTGAATCAATTGCAATAGGTATATGATTTTTTTTTGGTAATTCTCCTAAAAATAAACAAAGGGATTGCCAGATATAAAATCAGGAGATCATGTTCCCAGAGAATAATTAGATATCTTAAGTTTCATAATGACATCATTGAATTGGTCCGACTTATAGGGGTGATAGAGTATGGGGAGGAATGAGTTGTCGATTTAGAAATCGGCGATCTATCCTGTTAGGGCCAATTTCAAATTCTCATAATTGAAAATCGGGTGATATTTACAAGGAACCGACCCAGAATCGAACCAGCCGGCTCCAAACCGGTTCGCAGGTCCCCAACTTTCTTCTTCTTCTTTTCATTGTGCACCCGTTAAACCCGCGCGTGCTAGAGAAAGAGCATGGCCACACCATATTTTGTTGAGTGGGGTCAACTTCAAATCCTTAAGGGAAAGCGGGAATAATTGAGAATTGAGATTTTTTTTTTGTCCTTAAAACTTTCTTCTTGTGCAATTATAGTCCCTTTTGAATAATGTTTACATTATCACGTCGGCTTTATAGTCAAAGTAGGGATGCGGTTTAGTTACGTGCAAGAACTGCAACCTTAATTTATATGAAACTATCTTTTTTTCCAACAACTCATTTGCATTAATTTGATTTGAAATCCTGGCAAATGTCCTAATTTTCCAAGGATATCGTCGGATTGCTTTGAAAATGCTTTCGTATAGGCTAAGAAAGGGGTATCTAATAAGTTTTACCTGCTATTGGATTTGGGTCCACTATCCCGATCATGATTTTCCTACCCCCATAGAGAAAGGTCCTTCCCCTTTTGGGTCCTCTATATGTAATGCTCAAGACATCAGCTTACCAACTTCTGTGGAAATGGTCCTCGAATTTTGGTCAAACGTGTTTATTTTGTTCAATGTGGTCCTTGAACTTTGGTCTATTATGCAACGTTGTCCATAAAATTTTAATTTGTTCAATGTGGTCCCTGAACTTTTGAACATTTTCATATAACGCATGAATCACATTGAATATTTATTCATATTTCATGGACCACGTTGAGTAGATTAAAAGTTTAGGAACTACATTAGACATTGGGGCGAAGTTTATGGACCACATTGCACAACCTAAAAGTTCATGAGCGACATTGCATATTGGACTAAAGTTCATGGACCATTTGTCCTATTGTCTCGCTAACCTATGTATGGAGCAAATGAGGGTCAAGAACCAAGTGTGTGTTTGATTCAGCTTTTGGAGAAACTTTTTAGAAAAATGTAAAGGATTTTATGTTAAAAGGAATTTTCGAAATGCAAGTAGTGTTTGGTAAATTGTAATGTAAAAGAATTTAATTGACTCAATCATTCGATCCGATTCCCAAGCGGTCCAGTGGAACCGATTTCTATGTACTTGAAACACATATCCATATTTTAAATGTGCACCGAAGAAGAGGGTGGTTTATGTATGTGCTTTTAACATGAGTTTGATTGTTACAATTATTAGGGGTGAGAAAAAAATCGATTGGACCGGGATCGATCAGACAGTTCGGTCCCATCTCAGAGGACGGCAGTCTGATTCTCGAATTTAGGAGTGGAACCGCCCTCCCGGACCGCCTCAATGGGCTTGATTTTTTTTAATTTTATTTCTTAAAAATATTTAAAGAAATTATTTAAACTCTCAATTATATCCAAGTGACCGAGTCAATTAAATTTTTGTGAATAAAGTCCAAGAGGTGGTCCCGCTCCAATGTTTTCCCGTGTTATTCTTCTCTTCCTTCCTTTTGTGCGGCGTTTAATAAAAAGGACAAGGGGGCATGGCCCCCCATGCGTCTATCATTGCATTCTCTTTTCTCTTCTATTCTAAATGAAATTCATCTTTTCTTCTTCTCTCATTCAATAATAGAGGAGACCTCTCCTTCTTCATGTTTTGAGAAGTGATGTGCCCATTCTCCCATTCTCTCTTTCCTTCTACATTGTCAAGGTCCATGATGATCACCCAGTGAAGGAAAGGTATAATGAGAGAAGGGGAACACCCAGTGAAGAAAGGGGAAAGAGGAAAATGAGTAATGTAGAGGGATTTACCCATACCTAGGAACTGCCGAACCACTTTGAAGACACAGTAGATGCGACACATCTCTTATTAGAACTCCCTTCATTCCATGGCAGTAGCGCCCTGAGGAAGAATCAGAAAAAACCTGTTAATAGAGAGACGAAGAAAGGAAGGAAGTCACATCCTACCGATGAGAAGGAGATGCAAATCATGCTGCTGGATGAATCGAATCTACTTGATACACTTGTGAGTTCTGTTGAAGACTCAAACTTATAGGCATTGGTGGCTTGCCCTTGTTGAATCTAGCAATATCACCTAAAGGGGAGTTGAATAGGTGATTTTGAACTGTTTTGAAACTTAATGCGGAATATGATAGATTCAAAACATAAACTAAGTAAGATCCGTAAAATAACGTGTAGACAAACTAAACATAGCAAGAGAAGTTTAGGGATAAGAAAATTTGCACGCAATGTTTATAGTGGTTAGGCTTTACCAAGCCTACGTCCACTCTCCCACGATGACAGCCGATTGGATGGATTTCACTATGAATCGATGAAAGGTTACAAGAGTTGTCACTCTAATTACCCTTATAAAAGAACCTCTCAAAGATATGAATTTTGAAGCTCACAAAAATAAGAGAATATGAATCTGAATAACTCAGGACTTTGGAATTTTTAGTTCGTGTGTTCTCTCTGCAACAGTTACTATTGATCTTATTTTATAATCCTTCGACCTCAAACTAGCCGTTACCAAGGTCCTCCAAAGGATCGCTCCTCAATCTTTGATTAGACGTCATCAATCCTGATTGAACGAGACTGTATAAGGGAAGATTTAGTAGCCGTTGAAGTAGAGTCTAAACCCTTCAGATTCAGTCGGCCATACAACCAAATCTTCAGTTTCCATAAGTAGAGTTCATCCAAATCTCCAAGATATCTTGTCCATGGAAAGTAATATCTAATCGGGGATATTGTCCTGATTTGATTAGAAAATAATCCTATCAATCAAATCTTACAAACTTCCATAAAAAGTTACGGCCAAATCGAAAATCTGCAAACGTGGGTCTTCAGAATCTAGTAAAGAGATATTGTAGAATCTGAACGTAATTCAGAAGTAATCTTTTGAAGTATAAAGACTATGAATTTGAACAGATTAGAACAGTGACTCTAAGCTTTTGTAAAGTTCTTGCTGACGTGTCACATAAGTCTTCTCGAGATAGTCTTCAGATGCAACGCGATCCTCCATCTGAAGTCTTCAGAGGCAACCAAACCATTTCTCCATCTGAATACTAGACTTCAACTGTCTCAGAAGCAAATACGCGACGACTACTTCTAGAGTCTGAATGCCAGTTTTGAAACATTAAAAGCTTTTGTTCACATGCTCATTCCTTCAATAAAATTATATTTGCATTAACTAGATTCTCTCACAAGAAAGATAGTTTTGTTAGAATCAAAATATTCAGAAGGAAGATTTTCTCAACAATCTGCCCTTTTTTGATGATGAAAAAACTTCCTAAAAAATAATAGATTTTGAAAAATATTTTTGAATATAAGCGCAGAAAAGAATTCACAAAAGATATGAAAATCCATCTCAATTGAATCTTTTCCAAAGGAAGTGCATCTGAATATGCATCTGAATAAAATGTATTTGTTCCTCATGTGAAAATGTGAATTTATGTTATACTTCACCATATCACCATTGCATATAGCCCTTCAAGAATGATAATTGCGTATGATCCTGCAATTCTGCAATAAGAAACTCAATACTTCTCCCCCTTTTTGTCATCAGCAAGAGAAATAAACGGATATTATAGCACACACACCAAACTTGAATAGCAGAGCTATCAGCCCATAATAAGGACCTGATAGACAAATTCACAATAGACCAATGATGTTCAGATCAAAAACAAAAACAACTTAAACAAAGTCTATTGAAAAATCAATTTTAAACAGATGGTGGTTAAGGTGATTTTGTGGAGGAGGAGGGAACATCCATGTTCTCTTGATCACCCTCCTGATTATCTTCTGCAACCTGTGCTTCAGTATCTCTGGCCACAGTAAGCATGTAGTCTCGAAGAGCTTGCAAATGAGGGAACTTCCGAACAATTATGTTATCTCGAATCATAGTATATATCCACAAACTTGCCATCTCAGAACAGAAAAGACGACAGTATAGATTGAGCGATTCTTCGAATTTATCCAACCTCTTTGAAACCAAGCTTTCTAGAGAGCATCCAACCTCTTAAAAACTTCAGATTGAAGCTTCTCCATTTCCTCCTAAACAGAATTCTGAAAGAGCTTCGCGTCCACTGGTTCTCCAATAAGATCATTCAAAGTTTCCTTTGGAGAAAGAGTCCTTGCATGAGTCTGTTGTTCTCCTTCTTCTACCATTTGAGCTTTACCTTTTGATCTTGAATCCAAGGTATGCTGCAAATTTATCTCCTCCTGAGTCTGAGCAGGGTCTGTATCTGAAATAATCGTTGCAGCTTCAGCATTAGTTGATTCGATCATAACAGGTGGCTCTTCTGTGATCTTCTCAATAGTACTTGTTTCCTTCTCAGAAGTCTTCTTTTCCTATTTATTTTGTTCCTATTTGCTAGTTTCTTCCTTTTCATCAGCAGCTTGATCCTTCTGAACAACTTCAGTCTAAAATTCTTTAATCTGAATAGCATATGTTATTATCTTCTCAGGTTGTTCATCCAAAACAGTAGATTCTTGAGGTTGCTCCCCCTGAATCTGAACTGTTTTAACAGGGGTAACTATTGTTGATCCTTCAGCGGTGACAGTGAATATCAATCTCCATGTCTTCAGAGGACTTCCTCTTCTGTTCTCGAGCAACAAGTACATCAATTGTTGCCCTGTCGTCCAACTCTTCTTCCCAAACAGCTACATATTCTTCACTAGCCTTCCTGGCTTCTTTTTCTGCCTTCTCAGTAGATGTTTCTTTTTCATCTCCACTCTCATGAGTCTTATGGAGGTCATCTTCTTTGTCCATAGGATCCTCTTATCATTCGTTTCACATTTCTGACCACTTTCTGACTCAACACTTCTTTCAGATAAGGCAGTGAGGGTTCTCTCATCATCTTCTGATGATACATCTTCTTCTTCTTTTGCTTCTTCTTCTTTTGAAGACTCATCTCGAACAGTAATCTCCTTTCCTTTCCTGGCCACTGTTTTCCTTCTTTTTGCAAATCTTTCACTCATCATTCTTCTCTAATTCAACAAGAACAACCTCTCTATTCTTGTTCAATCATCCACCAGTGGTTAGTTTAAAACCCATTTTCTGTATCATGGACTCTCCAGCCACCATGACCTGAGTTTCATTCTGAAGAAGCTTAGCAGGAATCTTGATATTATGGAAGAACATGATCCGAGAGATTAACCCTGCGTAGGGTAATTATCCTTTGGTCTTCTGCACAGTCTTATACATATGAAGAAGAATAGTGTGTGTCAGAGAGAGTTTGCACCCATTTAACAGACCCCACATTAGCTTGGCTTCATACTTCGAAATATTTGTCTTTAAGGCAGCCTTGGGTCTTAAACACTCAATCACAACCTTATGCATTACAATGTGCTTCAATGGGAAATCATTGTAAGCAATATATGCCTTTGAGTATCTAGAATAGCTTCCTTTTCCAGTAAGAAAACTATAGGCAGTATCAAGTTGTACATCAATGGGTACAAAGTCTATTTCATCAACACCCATCAGTTTTGCAAGTTCTCTGACATGCAGATGATATTGAACTTCTCCAACAGTATAAAATAGAGAATCAAAATTCTAAAACATAGACTTGAATAGAAGTAAGCCGCTAAGTCTGGAAAGATGGACCTCCTCGTAGTTGCAAAATCTTTTAGCTTCATTTGTTCCAAGTGCTTCCTTATAGGGATACCAACCCAATCAAAATATTTAAGATCAAATACCCTGTGGGGTATAACTCCTCCTTCCTTCAACAACTCGTACATGTCACAGTGCTTTTAGCTTAAGAATAGTTTATTCTTAAAATCCTTGTCCCTTATAATTCCTCTAATCTTCTTAAAATCTCTGACCAAAACATCATCATCATCATCGGGTCTACCTCTAGTTTCAGTATCACTTTCTTCTCCTACTTTTTCTT
This sequence comes from Lenwebbia sp. NSW1173648, assembly GCA_029784005.1. Classification (NCBI taxonomy): domain Eukaryota; kingdom Viridiplantae; phylum Streptophyta; class Magnoliopsida; order Myrtales; family Myrtaceae; genus Lenwebbia; species Lenwebbia sp. NSW1173648. The sequence continues at coordinate 20,764,808 of JARCGZ010000009.1, read as the reverse complement.
TGATAACAATTCCCTTTGATGGTGACCTTTTAGATTTCGATAATCCAGTTGACACAACCTTTTTTTTTTTCCTTTTCGAGAGACATTCCCAGGTACAACTGTAGCAATCGGTATCATAGTTTGCAGAGGCAATTCTAAAATAGCAAGAAAATCTTTCTCGCTTGCAAACTTGTGAATATTCAACAGCAACTTGACCATATCATCACTGGATCCTTGGTCCTTAAAGGAATCATACAAAAGTTTGATAGAGAGAGCCAGAGCCACTCTTTCGCCAAACTCAGACTGCGAAAAACCTGATTTCCTTTGAGCAATGTGTCTCTCGTCTTCGTGTTCTGACCCAGAGACATTGATAGGTTCAGTGTTGTAAGCTTTTCTACCCTTTTGTCAACCTTGATGATTTCCTTCTCTGACTAGCACTTTCTTCATGGAAGAGGATGATTTCGGAGCCATGAATTAAGAAGTTGAAAGTTTGGAGAGAAAGATTTCGAGAGAACGAGAAAGAGTGTAATCGGTGAGAGAGTACGATTTGGGGTTTGAAAGGAGATTTTGATGTAAAAAGAGGTTCTAAGAAAGGTGACGATTCGTGACCTTTCAAAAAATTTGAAAAACTAAAAAATGGTTATTTTTGAAAATAAAATCAATTTAAAATAAAATCCAAAAATATCAATCCAAAGACAATGTATTATACCAATCAATCAGCGAGGTAATATTTAGAAGTTAGAGAACGTACCTTAAATCCTTGCCTTTTCAAGAATTTCTAAATATAAAAAGGTGTACGACGAATTGACCTTGCTTCTGAAAGGCTTTTTCATTAATTTGCTTCTGAACATAGGTTCTGCAGATTTGCTTTTAAACTCTACTTTTGAGCAGTTGTGTTTCTGAACAATTGCAAGTAACCTGTTCTTAATACATCTCAAGATAAAGGATTAGTAATAGCTAGTTCGTTTCGGATAAAATTGAAAGTCTCTTTATCAAGAGGCTTAGTAAATATATCTGCGAGTTGATTCTTCATATTAACATACTGAATGTGAACATTTCCATTATAAACATGATCACGAATAAAATGATATTTGATCTCGATGTGCTTCGCCCTTGAATGAAGAATAGGATTCTTGATTAAATTTATAGCGCTTGTATTATCACATTTGATCCCCACATTAAAATCTTCAACTCCATAATCTCTCAGTTGTTTTAACCATAAAATCCGAGCACAACTTCCTAGAGATACGTATTCTGCTTCTGCTGTACTAAGAGCTACAGTGCTTTGCTTTTTAGAATACTAAGAAATAAGCATATTTTTCATAAGTTGACAGGTTCCAAAAGTACTTTTCTTGTCAATTTTACATCCGGCGAGATCTCCATCCGAATATCCCTTCAAAATGAAATCAGAATCTTTTGAATACCAAAGACAATAAGCTGGATATGTTCCGATATATTTGATGATTCTCTTAATTGTTGTAAGATGCGATTTTCTTGGGTTTGTTTGAAATCTTGCACATAAGCAGACGATACAAAGAATATCTGGCCTTGATGCAACAAGATATAGAAGCGACCCAATCATACTGCGATATAGCTTCTGATCAACTTCTTTGCCTTGTTCATCTTTATTGAGCTTAGACGAATGAGACATTGGAGTTTGTCTTCTTGCAATTCTCTAGGCCAAATTTTTTGACAATCTCAAGAGCATATTTCTCATGATGAATAAATGTTCCTTTCTTGGTTTGTTGAATTTGAAGTCCAAGAAAGAATCTTAATTCTCCCATCATGCTCATTTTGAATTCATCCTGCATTACTTTAGAGAAATTCTTGCATAGATATTCATTAGAAGAGCCAAAATAATATCAACGTAAATTTGAATAATAAGAATATCTTTACCCTGCTTCTAAATAAAGAGAGTAGTGTTAACATTACCTTTAATGAACTTTTGTTTAGATAGAAAGCTACTTAACCTTTCATACCAAGCACGAGGTGCTTGCTTTAGACCATAAACAGCTTTCTTTACGGGATAAACAAGATCATTTTCTCTTGGTTCCTCAAAACCAGGTGGTTGTTCGACATAGACTTCTTCTTTGATGTAGCAGTTCGGGAATGCACTTTTTACGTCCATCTGAAAAAGTTTAAAGTCATTGTAACAAGCATAAGCAAGAAGTAGGCCTCTAACCTGGCAGCAGGTGCGTAAGTTTCATCGTAATCTATTCGTTCTTCTTGAGAATATCCTTTTGCCACAGTCTTGCTTTGTTTCTGACCACCTTTCATTTATCGTCCATCTTGTTTCTAAACACCCACTTTGTTTCTATTACAGGACGATTTTTGGGTCTTGATACAAGCTCCCAGACATTATTGATCTTGAATTGATGAAGTTCCTCTTGCATTGCATTGATCCAATTTTCATTAGTAATAGCTTCTTCAATCCCTTTAGGCTCCCAATAGGTCATTGCTTCCTCTAACCTAGCAACATGTGCGTAAGTTTCATCGTAATCTATTCATTCTTCTTGAGAATATCATTTTACCACAAGTCTTGCTTTATTTCTGACCACCTTTCCTTTATCGTCCATCTTGTTTCTAAACACCCATTTTGTTCCTATTACATGACGATTTTTGGGTCTTGATACAAGCTCCCAGACATTATTGATCTTGAACTGATGAAGTTCTTCTTGCATTGCATTGATCCAATTTTCATCAGCAAGAGCTTCTTCAATCCCTTTAGGGTCAATTTTAGAAACAATGCTATATTGGTCATTGCTTTCTTGAATTTCGATCTGGTTTTGATTCCTTCATCCAAGCTGCCCATTATAAGTTCCTTGAGATGACTGAATTTGTGTTTTCAGTTATGGTTGAATCTCTCGTCGTGGACATTACTTGAGTCTTTAGATTCAGGTTGTATCTCTTCTGGTTCTTCTATAGTTTATTGACTTGTTTCTTGATTCTAAACTTCCTTAGATGCATGATTCTCTTTAGTTCTTTAACTGGTTCTGAACTTCGATGGAGTGACAGAACTTGAGCGTATTTAGATTGATCATTCTGATTCTGAATATTCTCATCAAACTTAACATTCACCGATTCTTCAACAATTCGAGAGTTTTTGTTGTAGACTCTGTATGCTTTGCTTGTTGTTGAATATCCCAGGAATGCTCCTTCATTTGACTTCTCATCAAACTTACCAACTCGATCATCAGTATTCTTCAAAATGAATCATTTACAACCAAACACACGGAAGTATGCTAAGTCTGATTTTCTATCTTTAAAAAACTCATAGAGGATTTTCTCAATGATTGGTCTAAAAAAAAATATGGTTTAAAATATAACACGCTGTTGACATAGCTTCTGCCCAAAAATGCGATGCAATTTTACTTTCGATCAAGAGAGTTCTCGCCATTTTTTGCAGAGAACGATTTTTCCTTTCCACTACTCCATTTTATTGAGGTGTATAAGGAGATGAAAAATTATGCTGGATTCCAAACTCATCACAAAAATAAAAAAAAATTTGGTTTTCAAACTCTCCCCCATGATCAGTTTTGATGCAAGAAATAGAGTAACCTTTCTCGTTCTGAATCTTTTTAGAAAATTTGGAGAAAGATGAAAAAGCATCATTTTTGTGCGCAAGAAATAAAACTCATATAAATCTTGAGTAATCATCAACTATAACAAGGCAATATTTCTTACCTCCAAGACTTAGTGTTCTGTTAGGACCAAAGATATCAATGTGTAGCAGCTACAGTGTACGTTCAGTTGATACATGATTAATAGATTTAAAGGAGTTTCTTACCTATTTTCTAAGTGTGCAAGCTGAACATAATTCTGATTTCTCAAACTTTGTCTTTGGTAAACCTCGAACCAGTTTCTTGGATGATAGCTTTGAGATGTGCTTGATACTAATATGACCTAGCTTTCTGTGCCATAGTTCAGATTCATCCTTGATGGATATAAGACACTTGATATCTTCAAAATCAATGTCCAAAAGGTAGATATTTCCATGACGTCGACTAGTGAAGGTTTGCTTCTTGTCTTTGCTAACACCGGAGCATTTTGAATCTTAAAAGCAAATTTGATAACCAGAGTCACAGAGTTGACTTACTGAAATCAAATTGTATTTTAATCCTTTGACAAGAAAGACATCGTTGATCGTAAGATTTTCGATTTTTACAGTCCCTTGACCAACCACATTGCCTTTGTTCTTTCCACCAAACGACACACTTCTACCATTGTATTCTGAAAGTTGAATGAAATTTTCTGGATCACCAGTCATGTGACTTGAACATCCACTGTCCAGAAACCATTTGTCTTTTCTCTTCCTTGGCACCTGCAAGTAGAAAATAACTCACTATTACTTTGGTACCCAGATTTTCTTGGGTTCATCTGAATTAGTCACAGTTGATATCTTTCTATTGACATGTCTCCACACCATCATGCAATTATTTCTAACATGATTTCTAGCACCACAGTTTTTACAATGCATTAGATAAAAGGATTTTGTAAACTTCTTTTGAAATGCCGTTGATATACAAATTTGGAAGGTTTATGGGAAATCCTGTCATTTGTTTTCGAAAATTTATTTTTGAAATTATTTTCCTTTTTGAAACCAAGGCCAAATTTGTACTTGTCTGGAAATAATATTTTCCAAGTTTTTCGAACTTTGGGAAAAAAAATTTGAAGTATTTTCAATCTCGATTTTCAAGGAATCATTTTCTTTCAAGATCAAATCACAATTTTCCTTGATGTGATGAAATTCCCTTTGCAAAAACTCAATCTTGTCTTTTTGAGAATCATTTTGTTGTTTCAAAGAGGAAACTTCCTTTTTCAAAATGGAAACTTTTTTTAGAGCTTCTTTGTAGTTCGAGCATAACTCATCAATGTATTCAGAAACTTCATCTGGTATTACAGAAGGATGTACCTCAACATCTGAATCTGAGTCTAAATCTGACTTTGCCATGAGACATATGTTAGCATAGTCATCCTCGCTATCTTCAGAATCACTCAGAGTTTAAGCCTTCAATACTTTTTTGTATTTCTCATACTTGACTTTGTCTTTCTTCAGAAGAGGGCAGTTCGGTTTGATGTGTCCTGCCTTTTTACAATGAAAGCATATTGCATCTTTTCTTTCCTATTTGTCATTACTTGATTGTCTCTGATCATTTTTTCTGAATGATTTCTTCCCTTTAAAGTTTCTACCTCTTCGAGCCATCTTTCTGAATTTCTTCACCATGAGTGCAAGCTCTTCGTCGTCTTCATCTTCATCTTCTGAATCTGGCATTTCAAAATCAATTTCAAATTTTAAAGCTATAGACTTCTTACCTTTTGAATCTCTTGTTTTGTTAGCATGCTCGGTCTCATATGACTGCAAAGTTTCAACTAGCTCATCAATAGATAGAGGTCTGATTGTTTGACATTCCTGTATTGATGGCTTGATGTAATTCCAGTCATCTGTAAGTCCTCGAATGATCTTTCTGACTTGCATCGGTTCTGCTACAGGAGCACCGTGTCTCGCAAGACCACTTGCTAGTATTTGAAACCTGTCAATCATTTCAGCAATTGACTCATCGTGTTTTATTTTGAAGGCTTCGTAATCACTTAGCAGAATGCTAAGATTGGTTTTTTTCACTCTGTCAGTTCCTTGATATATAACATGAAGTCTGTCCCATATAGCTTTCGCTGAATCTTTTTCTGCAACTCGATTATATAGGGGAATGGATAGTGCACAGAAAAGTGCATGTACAGCTTTAGAATCGAGTCCTTGTCTGTTTGCTCTTCAGCGTCTGACGATGTTGCAGTAACATTTGTATTGTTGTTTCCTTTATTTCCAGTGGAAGGAGTTGCTGTTACAACAGGAACTACTCCATTAACAACATCCCACATCAGATCATCTGATACCTTGAAGAACCACTTCATTTTGTTGCACCACATATTGTAATCTTTTCGGTCAAAATAAGGTGATTTATTGGTAAAATGTGCATCACTTGCTCCTGTGAAATTATTGCTAGACATGATATATCGTTAGCTCTGAAGTAAAACACTTCAAAATAATGAGCAACCTGCTCTGATACCAATTGTTGAATCTAGCAATATCACCTTGAGGGGGGGTGAATAGATGATTCTGAACTGTTTTGAAACTTAATGTGGAACATGATAGATTCGAAACATAAACGAAGTAAGATCAGTAAAATAACGTGCAGACAAACTAAACATAGCAAGAGAAGTTTAGGGATAAGAAAATTTGCACGCAATGTTTATAGTGGTTGGACTTTAGCAAGTCTACGTTCACTCTCCCACGATGACAGCCGATTGGCTGGATTCCACTATGAATCGATGACAGGTTACAAGAGTTGTCACTCTAATTACCCTTATAAAAGAACATCTCAAAGATATGAATTTTAAAGCTCACAAGAACAAGAGAATGTGAATCTGAATAACTCAGGACTATGAAATTTTTAGTTCATGTGTTCTCTCTGCAACAGTCGCCATTGATCTTCTTTTATACTCCTTCGACCTCGAACTAGCCGTTACCAAGATCCTCCAAAGGATCGCTCCTCAATCTCTGATTGGATGTCATCAATCCTAATTAAATGAGACTATATATGGGAAGATCTAGCAGCCGTTAAAGTAGAGTCTGAACCCTTCAGATTCAATCGCTCATACAACCAAATCTTCAGTTTCCATAAGTAGAGTTCATCCAAATCTCCAAGATATCTTATCCATGGAAAGTAATATCCAATCGGGGATATTGTCCTGATTTGATTGGAAAATAATCTTGTCAATCAAATCTTACAAACTTCCATAAAAAGTTGAGGCCAAACCGGAAACCTGCCAAACGTGGGTCTTCAGAATCTAGTAGAGAGATATTGTAGAATCTGAACATAATTTAGAAGTAATCTTCTGAAGTATAAATACTCTCTGAATTTGAACAGATTAGAACAGTGACTATGAGCTTTTGTAAAGTTCTTGCTGACGTGTCACATAAGTCTTCTTGAGATAGAGTCTTCAGATGCAACGCGATCCTCCATCTGAAGTCTTCAGAGGCAACCAACCCATTTCTCCATCTGAATACTAGACTTCAACTGTCTCAGAAGCAAATACGCGACGACTACTTCTAGAATCTGAATGCCAATTTTGGAACATTAAAAGCTTTTGTTCACATGCTCATTCCTGCAATAAAATTTTATTTGCATTAACTAAATTCTCTCACAAGAAGGATAGTCTTGTCAGAATCAAAATATTCAGAAGGAAGATTTTCTCAACAGCCCTAATAAGCCACCGGGTCACAAATGAGTATCCTAGCTTGGAACTGTCAAGGGTTGGGCACACCTTTGACAGTTCAAGCCCTTAGAGCCATCTCGGCTCAAGAAAGGCCTAGTTTAGTATTTCTATGCGAAACTAAGAATCAAGAAGGGGTTGTTCATCGTGTGAGGAAGAGGCTGAAGTTTCAGAATCAGTGGGTGGTTAATCCGATCGGTATTTGTGGTGGTTTAGCCCTGTTTTGGAATGATGATGTAGGTGTAGAAGTCCTCTCTGCTTCAAAAGGCTTCGTCGATCTAAACTACGAAGACCAAACCCAGGGAAGACCATTTAGGCTAACATGTTGTTATGCACCAGCAACTTACCAAGAGAGGCTAAGAGTTTGGGATGGGATTAAAGGAATGAAATCAAATTGTAACCTTCCGTGGGTGTGGATTGGGGATTTCAATGAGACACTTTACACTTGGGAGAAAATCGACAGGAGGGAGGCTGAAAATTATAGGATGCAATCCTTTAAAAAAACTTCTAGAGGACTGCGCGATGATGGATATTGAGAGTAAGGGCTGCCCTTTCACATGGTCCAACAATAGAGAAGGGGAAAATATGGTGAAAAAGAGATTAGATAGAGCTGTTTGCAATCTTGCCTAGAGGCTTGCCTTTCCATCAACAGAGGCCTTTGCTTTACCTGCAATTGGCTCATATCACAGCCCCATTTTACTATCTTTATCCACTGATAAAGAAAAAAGGAAGAAGTCCTTTAAATTTGAATCGTTCTGGCTAGAAAGCAATGAATGTGGTCGTGCAATTAGAGATAGGTGCGAGGAATCAGAAAGAGCGGGAGCTGATTTGGTGGAAATTTTAAAAGTTGCCTCGGCAGCTTTGAAAAAATGGATTAGGAAAGAGTTTCCCAATAGCAAAAACCAGATTCAGAGGCTCCAACTTGAGCTCCAGAGGATCACAAATGGCCAACACACATCTGCAGACAGAAGTATCCAGAGAGAGATTGCTGCTCAAATAGAGAACTTATGGCGGAGGGAAGAAATGTATTGGGGCTTAAGGTCAATAGTGAATTGGCTGAGATGGGGGATAAAAACACTAAGTTTTTTCAAGCAACAACTATCCAGAGAAGGCAAAGGAATAAAATATCGATGCTGAAAGTGATAGGGCAGGACACCTGGATCAGAAATCCATCTCTTTTGAAGGAGATGACCTCAAATTTCTTCATTGACTTATATAGTTCATCTGGCCCTCGAAATGTTGACCTTGTACTTGCACAATGCCCCAAACTTGTCCCAAATGATATGAATGCAGTACTAGCCGAAGATGTTACCATAGAAGAGGTCCGAAAAGCTGTCTTCGAAATGCGATCTGACCTCGACCAGAAGGACTAAATGGGCTGTTCTACCAACAGAATTGGGAGCATATCAAGGCAGGAATCTTCAAGGAAGTCAAAGGGTTTTTTGATATAGGGAGGATGAACCCGGAGCTGAACAAAACTCACATAACTCTTATTCCGAAAGTGAGGAACCCTGAGAGGCTCAATCAGTTTAGGCCTATAAGCTTGTGCAACTTCGCGTACAAAATTATCTCAAAGATCCTAGCAAACAGGCTGAAGAGTTGGCTGCCCATAATCATTGCAGAAGAACAGAGTGCCTCTGTCGGAGGAAGACAAATCCAAGATAATATTTTGATCGTCCAGGAAATTCTGCACCAACTAAGAATTCGAAAGAGAAAGAAGAGGTTTCAGGTTATATTGAAACTTGACATGAAGAAGGCTTATGATAGAGTTGAATGGGACTTTTTAGAGGCTTGCCTAGTCAACATGGGTTTTTGCTCGAGGTGGGTGGATAGAGTAATGAAATGCGTGACCTCAGCCACGCTAAGTGTGAAGCTCAATGGAGAACCACTACCATACCTCCAACCTTCAAGAGGTATTAGACAAGGCGACCCTATCTCCCCATATCTGTTTATGCTGATGGCAAACACTCTTTCTATGATTATGAAAAAGGCCGTCAACGAGGGAACAATTAGAGGAATCAAACTGAACAAGTTCTGCCCTCCACTATCACATCTCCTATTTACGGATGACTCGATCTTCTTTTTGGATGGTAAACTGATTGAATGCCATGATCCTTAATCAATATTGCTATGCCTCGGGCCAAGAGATTAACCTAAATAAATCAGGTCTCTTTATGGGCTAAATTGTCCCCTGTAGCTCCAAGATAGCCTTGCAAATGCTCTCCGAGTTCTAGTGATGAGGAAAACAGGGAAGTATTTGGGTCTCCCTTTTGATTGGGGGGAAACTAAGAAACAGATGTTTTCATGGATCAATGCGCGAGTAGATACGAAGCTAGAAGGCTGGAAGGAAAATATATTTTCAAAGGCTGGAAAGGAGACCCTAATCAAATCTGTGGTCCATGCTATCCCCCGGTATACCATGTTGATTTTCAAAATCCCAATTTCAATCTGCAAATCAATTGAAAGAAGGATAGCCCGATTTTGGTGGAAGAATAGTGAAAAGAAAACTGGTCTGCATTGGCGTAGGTGGGAGATTCTAAAATTAAGAAAAGACAATGGAGGGTTAGGTTTCAAAGACATGGCTACTTTCAACAAAGCCTTGCTGGGTAAACAAGCCTAGAGACTCACCCAGAATCAAAACTCCCTATGGAGCAGAGTTTTCAAAGGCATGTACTTCCCAAACAGAAGTTTCTTACAAGCTGAAAGAGGCGCGAGACCTTCCTGGGGATGGCTAAGCATCCTACACGGCAGAGAAACATTCGTAGAGTTAGCGCGTTGGTCTATTGGTAAAGGGGAGGCTGTAAACATCAGGGAGGATCGCTGGCTTAGGAGGGGAATTATTGGTGGCCCGGCAAATCAATCGGATCCGTTGAAAGTTTCAGAGTTAATTCTAAAAGAGGTAGCAGAGTGGGATGTCGAAACAATCAAACTCTTGTTTGATGAAGAAATAGCTACGGAGATCCTAGCCATTCCATTAAGTCCTCTACCTCGTGAGGACAAATTCAAATGGACTGGAAATGCAAAGGGGGACTTCTTTGTAAAAAGCGCCTATAACTCTTTAAGAGAAAGAGAGTCAAAGCAGAGGATAGATTTAGCATCTACTTCAGATCAACCATCAAGAAAACTCTGGAATGGAATTTGGAAGGCAAATATTCCTCCTAAAGTTCGGATCTTTCCATGGCACACAGCTCAAAACGCCCTACCTACTAGAGACAACCTCTTTCGGCGAGACATAATCCCCCACCCACTATGCCCTATATGCAGCCAACAACTAGAAATAGCAGAACACATATTCCTCTCTTGTCCGTGGACGGAACAAATCTGGAGAAATCTTACCGTATGGTAGCGTTTTTCACGGGTCCATCGTATGGACGCATGGATCCAGGCCATCTTAGAAGACACCAACAGCCCAGCCATGTTCGAATTAATCGCAGTCATCCTCTGGTGCATCTGGAAGTCAAGAAACAATTCAATGTTTCGGGGTAAAAATCGTAGCGCAGATAGTCTAATCGAAGAAGCGGAGACAATCCTTACAAACTATAACAAGTGGAATACCAAAGATCGAAACTTTGTGAGGACAGAGACACTCTCACCTCTCGAGTGGGTGCCTCCTGAAAACCCAGATTTGAAGCTTAAAGTCGATGCGTCCGTGGGTGGTGCCGACCTTGATGGTGCTATCGCAGGCGTTCTTCGGGACGCGAGTGGCTCTCTGCTTGATGGGTTCACCAGAAAAATTCCCCCTTGTACAGCTCTGTTAGCTGAAGCGCAAGCAATACTCACGGGTTTGAAGACTCTTGAAGAAAGCAGAGAGATAAGAGAAAAGCAGATTCGGGTTGCAGTGGAGTCTGACTCTCTAGATCTTGTACCTGCGGTCAACGGAGAAGTGGAAGTCAACTGGGAAGCAGAAATCCTCATCCACCAGGCCCAAACGATCCTAGCCCGACTCCAAAATGTTTCCGTGGCCCATTGCAAGAGAACTACAAATCATGCTGCTGATTGGGTAGCCAAGATGCATCGTTCCGATCGGATTCCGGCCCATTGGGTCTCTTTCCCGCCTCAATCCCTCTAGGAGTTATTATGTGCTGATGCCCCTCGTATGAGCTTTTCTGTACGAAACTCTATTTACCAGTAATGCAAGCTATTTTCCAACCAAAAAAAAAAGGTCCATGATGATCGACCGCCAAAATGTTGATAGGAAGCAGAAGTCGGACTTTAGACAAATTTTGTTCCACAGGCTCAAACTTGAGACATGTTCTAATAGTTTTTTGAACACATTATGTGTTGATTTCACATGATGAAGTGGTGTGAAACTAATCTTAAAGCTAAGTGGGAGACCCGGGTTTAGAATTTGTGGTTCTAACCCTCTCACCGAACACCCTGAACCGACTAGGTTCGCATTCAAACCCGTGCTCATCTCTGCTAACTTGTAAGCTATTGACAAATCACAACTATAGTATCAAAGCAATTAAGTGCAACAGTAAAACGTACATATAAGAAAAATTCCACCAAAAGAAATCAATTACAACTGTAACTCTCAAAATATCAATCTCGAACTCATTTTTAATCAGCCTATCAAATTTCCAATTAAACAAGCCACTGAAGCCAATAGAAAAGACTTGAACACAACTGAGGCTAAGAAGCAGCCTTTGTCCCTCCTGATGAACAGCGCATGGTAAACGGGTAAATTGAGCAAGACCACAAGCCCACCGAGAACCATTTGCCCCGAAAACTTAATGTCCATACCAAACTTCATCAATCCACCAACCAAACAAAAGAGATTCAGCAAGGCCAACGTTGCTATGGAGACGAACATCATGGAGCTCCCACCGAAGTCCATGACTTCCTTCTCGTACCTCGCCACCATGTCCTCCATCACCACCTTCGCCGTGAGGTCGAAGGCGATCTGCGACAGGCCCAGCCTGTTGAGGACGGCGTCGACGAAGGCGAAGAAGAATGGGGCCGTCCTTCGGATCAGGAGCATCCGCTGGGAGTTCCACCACGCTCTGGGCGTGGCTCCGCAACTCACGGCCTCGGCCAGGCTATAAGCGTTCCTGGCTAGGAACACGCACGCGAACGGCACGAACCACAGGCTCACGACCTACAACCCCCCAAAAGAAAAGACTCAGATGCGGCAACGGACAACATCGATGGAAGAACATCAAAGGGGGAGACGAGAGAATCACGTGAGGGAACAGGGAGACGCCGCGAAGCAGGCAGACGGGAGGGACGGCGACGTAGAAGAGCGTGGGGAGGGAGAGAGGCGCCCACAAGAGGTAGATGCAGTAACCCAACTGAGCTCCGAAGGGGATGTGACCATGTCCGAAAGCGAGGGGGCAGTACTTGGAGATGAAGATCTGGAACATGCCCTCCGACCATCTCTTGAACTGGACGAGCGAGAGGTCGAGCGTGTTGGGAGCCACGCCCAAGAAGGCCTCTCGCTTCGGGTTGTAGTACACGGACTTCCATCCCCGGCACTGGATCCTCAGCCCCGTCACTAGGTCTTCCACCGCATTCCCGTACGACACTCCCATCTGCAAAAGCATTGACACATCATGTGTAGGCAGGCATCTTCAAGGACACGAAACATCAGAAATGTGTGCGATTCTGAGAGAGAAAGACCTCCTTCCCCCATTGACTACCCTTCTCGTAAGAGCAGTCAGCAACGAGTTTCGAGTCTTCCTCGAGTCGCTCGACAGTTTCATCCCTCCTAGCTTCGCAGCTCCGCTCTGGTTCACGGTCTCGAGAGTATTTTCTGCCGCAAAGGCTCTCTCTTCTGTGGAAGCATCCGGTCCCGCAGTACGGAGCAGCTCCATATCCACCTATTTCTCTTAGCTCAATCTTCCCGTTCCGGCACCCAAATCATCAAACGTGTTACTCCACCAGTACATTCATAATGGTATCATAAATTAAATATTAAACGGCTCATTCGTCTAACATCTTAAGCGAGGGGTGTGCAAAGGAACCGGTTCTGAGCCGTTTCATTTGGAAAAGTCATTACCCACTTTGGTGGCAGTTGGTTTCATCTATTGATAGAATAATTATATATTAATTCGCGTATTCATCTAACAGCTTAAGATTTTTAAAGAGTTGACAGTGATTTCACAAAATCTCACATGATATCAAGATAGAAGGTCCTAAGTTTGAATATTTCCAAGCCCCATGCAAAAAGATGAGATTAAGCGTGATGAGAAGTGATATAATAATTAAATATTAAATCGTGCCTTAATCTAACAGCTTAAGCTTTTAGGACAGCTGAAGTGATCCCACACAAAATCTCACATCTACCAAGTCGAACCATTGCAGGAGAAAGAATTGATGATGACATTTACCTCATTGGCAACCCTAGGCAAGTTGAAGTAGATGTCATTTTTCGTAATGTTGTCAAAGTTTTGAGGATATTGCACGAAACCAATTTGGTGGCCTCTCTCCTCGTCCATGAAGAAGCACAGCGCATCTCGTACTGAATCCGAGTCGTTGGAGTACATGTCGCAGTCTAGGTTGAGGATCACGGGCGCATTGCTTATCACGGATGACACTCTAATCTGCGCATAAAAACCACAAACTAGACATAATTAGGCAACATTGCAATATGAAACTAAACCATCATATTACTAGAAAGGACTTATTGTTAGGGTAAAATATGTTGATAGGAAAGTTTGAAGACCCGTGACACTATGCTTAATTGAGCGAACAGACACTGTCCATGTTGAAATATATGTATAAATTCCTTAATTCAAGTGAGGTTATTGGATTTATGTTTTTGCGAAATAGTGTCGGATATGAAAAATAAGAAGACATTGTTTCGACTCATTTCGGCAAACCGCGCACATTATGTTTGGTTTCGTGTATCGGATTCGACGATGAAACAAACCTAATCTGTAACCATTCCTTTCTTTCCTTGAACAAACTGTTATTACCAGACTAAAGGATATAAAGTACCAGAGCATTCATGGAGCCAGCCTTGAAATTGTGAGGGCATTGAGGCCTCTTCTCTCGTGCCAAGTACACTAACGTGGGTAGTCTACATCCAACATCATCCATAGCATCCCCTTGTCTCCCATCAATTATGATCTGATAAAAAAAAATGGAAATTTTCATAATGTCAAGTATTTTTTTTTTATGAAATTAGTAAGTCGATTAATTAATGAATTAACTTACAATGCTTTACCTTCACAATTGACTGGTGATCCCACTTTGTCATTGTTGGATTATTCCATTCCGTGAAACCTCCATGTTGCTCCTTCACTTCCAATGGAACGCTGCCCCTTTCCATGACTTCTTCAATCCGATGCTTCATATCTTCATACAGTTTCTTTATAGCAGAAGAATAAGATGGAATGTTATGGTGAAATAATAGTGCCTCAAGATTTTGCGCGCGTGCGAGTACCTGTGCATAGAGAGACAAGAAACTTACCCTCGTACCGAACCATTCCTCTCTGGCCGCGGCTTCTCGTCCCATGTCAGAATGGCGGGAGAAATAGGCACCGGGAGACCTTGGTTCCACCTTGAATTTCTTGCAGAAAGGGATCCAACGCTTGGAGAAGTTCGAGGCCTCTACCAATGCGTAGAACGTCAGTTCCGACCCTCCATCGTCCGAGAGATAGACGCTCAGCTTCTCCGGTGGATAATTGAAGGACATGGCCGAGAGGACGGTGCTAACCACCATTGCCGGTGGCTCGGCTTCCGGGTCGGCCGTGCATACAAAGACGTCGACGGCAGGTAGATCATTTTCGTATCTGCAACGCATGGGACATTACCTTTACATGAGTTATTAAGACCCCTATCATGACGCATGACCAGTTGGGCCTCATAATCGATCTCACAAGAAGACACAAATATCCATTTATTATGACTTTCTGCATTCTGATTGATTTTCTTTGTCATAATCATTTATAAAAAGACAAAACACCAAAAACACATCAGAGTTTCCACCAATTTACCATTTATTATTTTCCTCTACTTTTTTGGCCTTTTTGGCCAACTATGTTCCTCCATTTTTAAAATTGAAAATTTGCTCCCTTAACCCCGTTGAGACTCTACTAAAATACTATCCCCATCAATATAAATAGAAAATGGATGACTACACAAATAGTCCCTGAAATATTAAAAGTTCATGGACCATATTGAATAAATTTTAAAGTACAGGATCACATTGCATATTTAACCAAAATTGAGATATCAATTTGCGTTATTTACCCAGCAAAAAAAGCAAGAAAGGGTCTTGTTGGCCTACTGGCTGTATGACTTCACACGGGATCAGACATTGGATCCTGTTTTGGCCAACATAATCCACTACAAAACGAAAGGACCGTATCTTTGCCAAAGAAAATTCTTCTTTGGTAAATTACAAGTATCACACACTTGTGAACTCAACTAAAATAAAGTGTTATATTTTCCCTCCTTCTCTAATTGAAAGAAACTTTATACAACCATGTCTCTAATTGGTACATGTGAAATTTATTGTTAGAAATGTTTATCCTTGTAAGTCATCAGTCAAAAATGGTAATTGGAAGACGTATCCTTCAACAGGGGATGAAGAAAGTCCAATGTCAAATCCTTGAAATAGTTCATATTTGGTTAGCTTAAAAGCCCAAGGTGGCCATTATAGTTCTTCTATCCATAACGGAAGTAAGTCTAGCTCAGGCTCGGAATTTTCACCTTGATATCATGCAAAATATACACCAAGGTCCAAGGGTACTTAACTTCTGTGTGGGAAAGAACTTAGGATTTTATGCTTCGATATTTGGATTTGGAAGGAAGAAAAGTTCGAACGAAAACTCGAAAGCAGTAACTTGAAAACTACGAACCTTGAAATATCAATCGTCCTATCATTTTATAAGCATGGACCGAGATTGCTAGTGCGAGCAAGAGAAGGAAAACAACCTCGCAGAGAGCCTCTCCTTGAACGGATACCGGCACACGGCGTTCCAACGGACGGACTGGGTGACCACCCAGTACAGCCCGAACAGCACCTCGGCGACGAAAATCCCCGCCCAAGCCCATCTTCCCTTCTCTCCCGGACTCGGCAAGTGCACGGACCGGTACACCCATATCCACCCTATGCACCCCAAGACTGTGGCAGCGAACACCTTGTGACCAATTCTTGCTCCGCCTAATTTCTTGGTCTCGAAGAGAGGAAGTCCCTTCCCTCCTCCTTGCTCTCTACTCTCATCACCCATCTCTCTCTCTCTCTCTCTCTCTCTCTCTCTCTCTCTCTCTCTCTCTAACACACACACACACACAGAGACATTTGATATATATGTTGGATTAGGGTTTTGTTTATTTTTCAAAGAATGAAATGAAAAAAAGTGCTGCGGGGACCTACCAATGCAGAAGAAATGGTGGGATGGTGCCCGACACTGTCGACGAATCACATCCCCGAGTAGAATGGGGAGGGACAGAGAAGCTGACCAAAACGCCAAAATTGGCTCTGTATCATTAGGCTGCCCATCCCCATCGTCGTCCGAATAGAGAGCAACCGCTCGTTGGCACCTCATGGGATTGGATCTGATCAACAACGTACAGAGGCGTGGCCGAAATCCAAACTCGAAAACCTTATCCGAGGAGGACTACGGCGAAGAACGAACTGAAGATGAAAATTTTTGTCCACAACGGCCCCACCGTCTTATCTTTCGGTCTTAAAGTTTGCGCCATCTGTAATGCCACCAATCAGTGTTTTAACTTTTATAATAGGGAATACAATGGATAAGTGTACAACCGGAAAACAACATGTATGTTCGAGATTTTCTTTCGTCTCGGAAGTCATCTGTCTGTACGATATTGATAAAAGAATTAACTATTAAATCGCGCTTTCATCAAATAATTTAAAATTTTAGAATAATTAATAGTGATCTCATGACGGGACTCATCTCTGATCTTATGCCTAGCATTTCATTGTTAATGGTGAAATCTCAATAACCAATTTTATGTAACGTAAGCAATCATCAAAATGATGATAATCATTGCTTATAGAGATGATAAAGGGCAGTGAAAGTACCTCAAGTTGTATTTGCACGTGAATATGGACACGAATTCTCTAGCTTTCTTCTTCTTCTTCTTCTTTTTCTGAAAAAGGATCTTATTCTAATGAATTTCCAATAACTTAAAGTGGAAGAATTCATTAATATATATCACATCACAAGTGTATTTTATACTGTCTACACTATACGTGCACACTACTAAGGAAAGATTCACTGGGTCATGGGGACGCACAAGCACTTGAAATGGTCACCTTGCTGGGTGATTCCGGGCAACTTCGCTACGTCTGCAGACCCATCGTCCTCATCCACGGCAACGCTCAGGCCTCCTCCGTCGCTGCCTTCTCTTTCCTTGTCCCGATCGTGGCGGCGGTGCGGTGGCCGTGAGTCGCCGCTAGGCGAGTTCCTTTCTCCCGCAACTCCTCGATCCCCTTCCCCCTCCTTCGCCGTTGCCGGCGATGTCAGCACCACGTGGAAAGCATCTTGCGAATTCCTCTCATTCTGCGTTGGTCGCCATGAATTCCTCTAATTATTATCGGACTCTGAGAAATGGCGACTGAAAATCTTGAACCCTTTTGCTCGTCGTGATCTCAGGGGCGCGGAGAGACGTCGGTAGAATTTGGAGCGGTGTTGGGTTGCAAGATGCGACTCATGCAAAGGCAACACGTGGCCATTGGTAAGTAGGTAGCCACCGCCCTTGGCCACTCGAAATTATCGATAGATGATTTTTCTTTTATGTTATTCTGAAATTTGAACAGTATTATAATTTTTCATAAAAGAGTTAGAGAAATACTCTTAATAGTCGCTTAAATGCGAAAAGAACGGAGTTATAAATGTGAGATCCGCGTAGCTTGATTTTCAGGTCACGCGATAGACTTGGTTTGTCTCCCAATTTTTAAATATGCATGAGATTGACTTGGACCTTGAATAAAAAAAGAAAGCACACGATGAGATTATTTTTCTTTGTACTTTAATTCTAATTCAAAAGCCAATTTCTAAACTTATTCTAGCAGACGATTTAAACGGAATAAATGTCCAAAAATTCCTAAATATATTGCACGTTTGCCAATTCAGTTTTAAACTTTTTAATTTTGCTAATTGAGTCGTAAACATTTTCATGTTTTGCTAATTGAGTCAATTCTGTCAATTTTGACCAGAAATTAGCGACGTGGACTCCGGTCGTCCGCCGACCGTCCGACATGGCACAACCAGTGCTGACGTTGCTAATTTTCAATTTTTTAAAAAAAAATTTATTAATTTTTCTTTTATATTATTTTTTATTTTTCCTTTTATTTTATTTTCTTTATTTTTTTCTTGCTGTGGCCGACGAGGATCGCGACCGAGGCTGGGCAAGGGACGGAAAAATAAAAAAAATATCCAAAAAATATTTAAAAGTTTTAAAAAATTATCCACGTCAGCACCAGCCATACCATATAGGACGATTAGCATCCACATCAGCTATTTCCGGCAAAAAATGGCTGGATGGACTAAATTGGCAAAACGTAAAAATATTTTGGACTCAATTGGCAAAGTTAAAAAGTTTACAATTGAATTGGTAAAAGTGCAATAGATTTAAGACTTTTTGGACAACTATCCCTGATTAAAACTAATCACAGATAAGTAAAAAAAGAAAAGCTAGACGAGTTTGTAGCGCTAGAAAAGATGCTTTAGGCTCCGTTTGTTTCGCGGTAAATGCGACGCTTTCGGAAAATCTTTTTCGAAAAATTATTTTTTAGGAAAATGAAAATATTTTTTGGTATTTGACTAAACTATAAAAAAGATTCGGAAAATATTTTCCGTCGTTTGGTATGACAAATCAGATTTCTCTGTGAACTCCTTTTAATAATTTTTTATTTTTCTATTTTTTATTTTTAAAAAAATTCAAAATTTTAATTATTTATTTTTAGCTCTTTTACTTTTTGATTTTTTTTCTTTTCTTCTTTTTTTTCTTTTCTCCTTCTTCCTCCTCCTTCCTCCAGTCCGCCGTTCCTTCTTCCTCCGACTACCCTGCGATGGCCAAGACTCGGCCCGGCGATCTTGGGCTCGCCCGAGGCTGGCGAGTCACTAGCTCCCAGATCCAGTCGATCTCGGCAGAGGCCGGCGATCTGCTGCCTCGCTGGCCATGTTCGAGCTCGAGCTCGCCTGGATCTAGCGAGCTTGTGGCTCGCCGGCCTCGGTCGAGCTCGAAATTGCCGGAACCGGCCGCCTCAAGCTCACCGGGCCGAGTCATGGCCATCGTAGGGCGGCCGAAGGAAGGAGGACGGAGCGGTGGCTGGAGGAAGAAGAGCGGAGGTCTGGAGGAAGGAGGAGGTAGAAGGATAAAAGAAAAAAAATTAAAAATTAAAAATATAAAGAAAATATAAAATATAAAATATAAGATTTTTGAATTTTTAAAAAATAAATAAATAATGAAAATAAAGTAAAAAAATAATTATAAACAAAGGAAGTGTGAAAAAGATGAGGAAGGAAAGATGAGGAAAATGATTTCCACTTCTCAAAAAAGAAAATCATTTTTCTCAGTTTTAGAAGGAAATTTTCCGTTGATCGGAAAATATTTTTCTTGACCACATATTTTTCGCCATCCAAATGTCAGAAATTGAGGAAAATGTTTTCCACTATGTGAATGGTTATTACCACTGTGTAATACTTTATAACAGCAATATTATCGCAGTCAGATGCGAGGGTAGACTTGCTTCTTCCACATGTACTCAATCCATCACTCATCGAAGATGAAAAAAGATGAACTTTTAATCATGTCATATAGTGCATATTGTGACCTTCTCATTCGAGACAATCGAACATTTAATCAAGCCACATAGTGCATATTGTGACCTTCTCTTTCGATACGATCTTATTATCTACCTCGGCCTTTTTCGTTTGGAAAAAATTATCAAAAAAGTTCTAAATTTATTGTACGGATACCAATTTAATCCTAAATTTTTCAATTTAGCAACTTAGTCATTAACCTTTTGCCAATTTACCAATATAATCATTCCGGTCATTTTTGGCCTAAATGCTGACGTGTGGACCCCAACTGTTCTACGTGATATGAACAACGTTGACATGGATAATTTATGCAATTCTATTAATTTTTCTATGAAATATTTTCCTTTTTATTTTTCTTTCTTGTTTTCCACTTTGTGCCCGACCGAGGTCACTTGCCACATGTGAGGACTTGAATGCCCTCGCCAGCCCTCGTCTGGGGTGAGCGACGGTTGTGCTGCCTTGCCTAGCCTAGATCCGTTGAGGGCATCGTTGCCCTCGCCAGACTTGGGCGAGAGCTTACACGCCCTTGCTGTGGTCAGCGAGGGCCTGCAAGCCCCCATTCAGTGGCCGGCAAGGTTGTTGCCTACGAGGGCCCACAAGCCCTTGTTCGTTTCTTTTGGATGACCCGACCACCTTCACCGAAGAAAAAACCGCTTGGCCTGAAGCAAAACTCTCTTTAAGAAATTTGAAGTCCCACAATCAAAGCTGCGTTTCTTGTTCGGACATTCTCGTGCTCGCTGCTCGAAACGGCATCGTCTTGGCGAGTGTCTTATATGTCCTGATTGTGACTAACATCTTCCTCATACTTTTGATCGTTTCATGCAGATTTCGAGTTATGTCAACTTCAAATCTCTGACCATACCTATTACCTAATAGGCCTCCCATATATCGTGATTGGATTTATGCCACATTTACAAATAACTTCACAAATCTTATGCACTTTATATGATTGTAGAAGACCGACCATGGCACGTACATAAATTGTACGAGCTTATGCATGCAGGTGAGATATTAATTAACTTTTCCAAGTGACGTGTAACTGTTAATCTATTTTAAATTATTGTGTTGCTTCACTTTAAAATAAGAGTCTTAAATAGACATAGTGGTCTACGTGATCGTGCAAATACATGATGAAAACCTTTCACCACTTACGTGCGAATTACGGCTTTGTTTCGCGTTGGTTTGACTCTCCCATTACTAATAGCTAAATAGATATTAAAATCTCTTTATGCCGAAGTGACTCCTTCCGTGGGAAAAGTGTCAAAAAGTCCTAAAACTGTTATATTTGTGTCAATTCAGTCCCAAACTGTTTATTGATGCCAATTCAATCCTAAACCTTTTACATTTCTGTTAATTGAGTTAATTCGGCCAATTTTGGCCAAAAATTCGCTAACGTGGACATCGGTGTCCTACGTGGCACGGCTGGCGTTGACGTGCAGATTTTTAAATATTATTTAAATATTTTTAAATATTTTATTAATGATTGAGAAAAGAAAAAGAAGAAAAAACCAAAATATTTATTAAAAAATTATTAAAAATATCAAAAAATATCAAAAAATATCCACGTCAGCGCCAGCCATGCCATGTATGACAACCGACGTCCACGTCAAAGAATTTCTGGCCAAAATTGGCCAAATTAACTCAATAAATAGAAATGCAAAAGGTTTAGGACTGAATTGGCACCAATAAAAGGTTTAGGACTGAATTGACACCAATAAAAGGTTTAAGACTGAATTGGCACCAATACAAAAGGTTTAGGACTGAATTGATACCAATAAAAGGTTTAGGACTGAATTGACACAAATGCAATAGGTTTAGGATTTTTTTAACACTTTTCCCAAGAGAAAATGAGTACTTGTGATATGCACCGATATATGTAGTGTACAATCAAAAGTTCTACTAATTCTATTAAATTCGATTACTATGTTCGTAATAGGTTCTGCTCGTATAATTGAAAATTCACCCATAAATGATGGGTCATAATTTTAAAGAACTGAATGACCTAAACTTTTAATAACCACAATTAAGAATTTTTTTCTCATTAATGGAAAAGCTATTAAATACCTGAGTTTAATGACCACTGACTTCATTGATAAGATCTAACTGGGAAGATTTAAATTAAGTGGACATTGTGGCAGCTTGAACCACATTTCAAGAACTTTCATGCAAAAGTTCTTCTTTTTCAAGGGTTAAATACCTACCCAAAAAAAAAAGGGTTAACTATGAATTCGGTACATTCTCTCTCTTTTTTCTCTGGTGAAATGTATGTGGATATGTATATTGGAATTCTATTGCATATTATGCAAGTAATAATATGCTTGCATGCCAGCCAAATCACTCCTGCACGAAAGAAAGTTGCAAGGTCCCTTAAATTTCAAGCCACGACAGCTCGATCAATTCCCTGAATTCGGGCAAGTCAAGAACGATCCCAGCCTGTGTTCCAACCGCCCTCTTCACGAAACCTTAAATTCCTAGAAATGAATGTGGCCTCTAGGACCGGAGACATTCACCCGTTTTGTACGTGAAGGGATGGGATCATCCACCAAAGCTCGTCGTTACGATCTTCACTGGCTAAACCGAGATTCTTACAGCCTCTCCAGGTAAGGAAAGAAAGTAGACACGACCGTCGTACCAATTGAACAAGGACGCGAAACTGCGCTTTGTACACGAATTACAAATATAGGAGTACGAGGATTCAGTACCTTTGCATCTCTGGTGTTGTTTCTATAATTAGGTAAGAGCGGGAAGATTCAACCTTGAAATACGGCCGGTGGAAGATTATATTTAGTGATTCCTCAGAGTCGGTTCTTGTATAAATACGACTCCTGAGAGTTGTTTCCCACGGGCTTCCCCATTCAAACAGAGGGCACGGAGAGAGAGAGAAGATGGCAGGTTTTGAGGAGAATGGTTCAAAGTCTCCTGAAAACCTGCAATCCTCCATCGAAGTCCCTCGTAAGCTTTTTCTCTCGCCATCGCCGTGTTGCATTTCTTTGTGCTCTTTTGCCCTTTTTCCGGTCGAATTTCCGACGACTGAACCATTCACCAGTTTGGTATATGAATGAATGAGAACAGAGGAGGAAAACAGAGAGCTCTTGTTCTGGTTTTGTGATTGGATTCGATGGCTTACCGTGCAGGAACCGACGAATACAATGACTGCCCAATCGAGGAGGTGCGCCTCACGGTTTCGACCGCGGACGACCCATCGCTGCCCGCCTTGACGTTCAGGACATGGGTCCTTGGAGTATTCTCTTGCGTTGCCCTAGCCTTCGTGAACCAATTCTTCGGCTACCGCTCGAACCAGATCTACATCTCCTCTGTTGCGGTACAGATTGTCGCGCTTCCCATAGGAAAACTGATGGCCGCGACGCTCCCTTCGAAGCCGATCCAGGTCCCCTTCACGAAATGGTCCTTCTCGCTCAACCCGGGACCTTTCAATCTGAAAGAACATGTCCTGATCACCATCTTCGCGAACTCGGGGGCGAGCGGAGTCTATGCGGTGCACATAGTCACGATCGTCAAGGCTTTCTATCACAAGGGCCTCCATCTCGTCGCAGCCTTCATGCTATCACAGACTACTCAGGTATGCCCTTACAAAAGATCCTGATTTTATCTTGAATCATGATATGAGATGGGTCAATAAAGCCTAGATTAAGGTAAGATTTCTAAAATAAGAAACAAGTGGTAAAGTAAATACGCGATATGCGACTTGCCAAGGTAAGATCTTACTATTTATAGGCACATGCGACCGTTCGTTTTTACTGGTTGTGTTTATAGCGAGCGAATGGTGGTTACTTGTATAAATTATGTAGAATTTTTTTCTCATAATCGTGTACAATTCAGATGCTTGGGTATGGCTGGGCCGGCTTGTTCAGAAAATACCTGGTAGACTCTCCCTACATGTGGTGGCCCTCAAACCTCGTACAGGTCTCCCTCTTCAGGTACTTTCTTTTCTCTCTGTCTCTTTATCTTTCACAATGCGAAATCTTCAGCTTCCATTCTCCTTGGAATATAACGTTGATTTTTTGTTTTTGTTTGCAATTACCAACTTCGGTAACATCCAGCGCTTTGCATGAGAAGGAAAAGAGATCCAAGGGAGGACATACAAGGCTCCAATTCTTCATAATGATCTTCATAGCAAGCTTTGCTTATTATCTGATTCCAGCCTACTTTGTCCCTTCGATATCTGCCATCTCCATTGTTTGCTTGATATTTACTAAGTCGATCACGGCCCAGCAAATCGGCTCTGGCCTCCATGGCCTCGGCTTGGGCTCGTTCGGGCTCGACTGGTCCACGGTCGCCGGATTCTTGGGCAGCCCTTTGGCCTACCCAGGCTTCGCCATCGTCAACGTCCTTGTCGGTTTCTTCTTGATGATCTATGTTGCTCTCCCCATCCTGTATTGGACCAATACATACGAAGCCAAACGGTTCCCCATTGTATCCTCACATACTTTCGACGCGACCGGCCAGAGCTACAACATTACCCGGATCCTCAATGCCAAGACTTTCGACATCGACATGGAGGCCTATAATGGTTATAGCAAACTTTACCTGAGCGCCATGTTTGCAGTCACTTATGGGTTGAGCTTCGCAACCTTGACAGCTACGATTTCGCACGTCGCCCTTTTCCACGGAAAGTAAGCTTCTTCGGTTCTTTCTTATTTGTTAGTTAGTCCACTCCCTGAAAGAGGATTCTGTGCTAACGAAATTTGCTTGGTCAGAACAATAGTGAAGATGTGGAAGAAGACAACAGAAACATTGCATGGTCAATTTGGAGATGTGCACACAAGGATGATGAAGGAGAACTATGAAGCCGTGCCTCAGTGGTGGTTTCACATAATCTTGGTTGCAATGGTGGCGCTCGCTCTGTGGGCGTGCGAAGGTTTCGACCACCAGCTCCAGCTGCCGTGGTGGGGAGTTCTGCTCGCGTGCGCGATGGCGTTTTTCTTCACTTTACCTATCGGGATCATCGCGGCCACGACAAACACGGTATATATATCTAGGCAACACGAAATTTCTAGTCGATAGAAGCGATTTCTCAACGATGAATTGCATTTTCTGCAGGCGCCGGGGTTGAACGTGATCACGGAGTTGGTCATAGGGTATATGTATCCGGGGAAGCCTCTCGCTAATGTAGCATTCAAGACGTACGGGTACATCAGCATGACCCAAGCTCTCACGTTTCTGTCGGACTTCAAGTTAGGTCACTACATGAAGGTCCCTCCCAAATCAATGTTCGTCGTTCAGGTAATATTACCACACAATTCGAAAAACTTTCAAATGGATCGACATGCTTTCGAACCGAGACTCATATAAGATTGTTGCGAATTTTCCCATGCTGCAGTTGGTGGGGACTCTTCTCGCGTCGAGTGTGTACTTCTCGACGGCGTGGTGGCTTCTCAACAGCATAGAGAACATTTGCAACACGGACCTCCTACCGGAGGGAAGCCCTTGGACATGCCCCGGAGACGACGTCTTCTACAACGCTTCCATCATCTGGGGAGTGGTCGGGCCGCTCCGAATGTTCGGGCCGCTCGGGATCTACCCGGAGATGAACTGGTTCTTCCTCGTCGGATTCCTCGCTCCCGTGCCCTTCTGGTACCTGTCGCGAAAATTCCCCAACCAGAAGTGGATCCAGTACATAAACCTGCCAATCATCCTAGGAGCTACACAGAGCATGCCACCAGCAAAAGCCGTGCACTATCTGACTTGGGGTGCGGTTGGGATCTTCTTCAACTTCTACATCTACAAAAGGTTCAAGGGGTGGTGGGCTCGGTACAACTACATCCTGTCGGCTGGTCTGGATGCCGGCGTCGCCTTCCTGGGAGTGCTGCTCTATTTCTCCCTCCAACAGCAAGAGATTAGCGGCCCAGAATGGTGGGGACTTATGAACGACGATCATTGCCCGTTGGCTTCTTGCCCTACAGCCCCTGGAGTCGTGAGCAAGGGCTGTCCGGTCATAAGATAATGTCCGGGTGGGAAATGCTATGTAAATGTTTTAAGACTGTCAATGTGCCCTCAGATGATGATGTCCATATTTAGGGTTCGGGAAGCCAAACATGTTGTATAAGATGGAACAGCTCTAGTTGACAAACATTTGCTCGTTGGGGAACCTAGAAACTGATTGTACATTTGCCATTTGGCAAGAAATTTCGCATTTAAGGCTTGGTCGAAGACCTTTTTACACAAGAATGTTACAAGCTTTCTTACAATTGAATAATACCGAATTTCCGGAACTTGTCTTATTTGCTACTTCAGAAAGGTTTTCAATGTTGTTCATGAGCATGTTATTTGAAGGAACTACTTGGTAATCTCTAGTCGTTCGTGGGAAAAGCTTGGAGCCCATGTCTGCCAAGCTCGAGCGGCTGCAAACATGTGATGGTTCCTCAGCTTTCCTTTGCACAGGCCAATCATACTTTCGTCTAATAGCCAAAGCTTTTAGAAAAGTTCCCATAATACAATTGGTCGCTATTCTATACTATTGAAAAACTCCGAGCATCCTTCGAGCATCCTTCAAGCATCCTCGGTTTACATACATATCAATTAGAGCATTTGAAATGTCTGACATTTCTGCGAATTAAACCACTTCTGATTCTACAACTCCTAAACCATCCTTGGGAGATCAACCGCACCTGAATCAGCACAATCCCAAGGAACCTCCTCTTCTACAGCTACATCATTTGGTCTCGCCCCATTTCCTCAGTTGGCCGCACGCTTCTTTTCGGCATTCTAACAACAAAAACATCCTAACGCTCCTTTAATATCCTTCGTCTCGGCAGTAGAAAATATACAATGGTATCAAAGCGCCACGTGAGCAGTGGACTTGGCGTGCACTTGTCCAGTCAGATCTACTCACCGTTTGACACGTGGCAAAATACCGTAAGTAAATAAAATACCCTGCAAATCATAAATGCACAGCAGCTTTGTAAAAAAACTTGAAATGGCCGCCCAGCTCCTCTCTCTCCCCTTCAACCGACCTTTTCGTTTCTGACAAAGAGAACGACCAAAAATCGTAATGTTTCTCCTCGTTCGAACGCTCCTTCCCCAACTCCACCTTCTTGCTCTCGCATCTCCATTTCTCTCCTCACTCGCTCTTGACAAGACCCGAACCCGACCCGCCCAAGAGCCCCGGGTCTCGCAACTCAGGGCTGGTGGAAGGGCTACGGAAGCAGATTCCTACCTTTAGTGTTGCAGCGAGGAGATCAGATATTGTTGACTTTACATCACGTGATTGTCAAAATTTCTTATAATAAAAAACAAGGAGCCTTTGGAGGATTGTTTAAGTTTTATTAACCATGGTAATTGCATTCGATCATATGGAAGCAATCTTTTCTTATACATTTCAATTGGATGAGAAGCAGAGATTGGCCAATTTCGTTTGGTCTGATGGTGTATCCAAGTTGAACTGTGAAAGTTTTGAAGATGTGGTGGTATTTGATATCACTTAATGTACAATAAGTACAATATGATATGTGCATCTTTTGTTGGCCTGAATCATTGCTGAGAAAATGTTCTCTTTGGTTGTGCCTTTTCGTTGGATGAAACAATTGGTTCTTTTGTTTGAGCATTTGATCCTTCTTTAGGGGTAATGGGTAATAAAGCACCCAACACTTTTTTCACCGATCAAGATCATGCCATGACAAATGCTATTGGAACTGTTTTTTGAATTCTGATGGTTGCTTATGCGTATGGCATATCGCGAAAAATGCCACGCATCTTATTGTAAAGCCGGGTTTTCGTGATAAATATTGACAAAAGCTTATATATCATTAAGAATCTGAACTTGAAATGTAGAATACTTTGGAAGCTATGTATCGGGATTGGAACTTGGGTGACAACAAGTGGTTGGATAGTTTGTATCACCTGCGTCATAATTGGTGTTGTGATTTCTTTTTTGCGGGAATTAGATCTACAGAAAGAAGTGAGAGCACAAGTAATGTCTTTCAAGATATGGCATGAAAGACCATGACTTTCACTGATTTTGTCAAATATTATGAGAAGCAAGCTGAAAAATGGTGATTTCTTTTCTCTTTGTGTAGAGCACAAATAATATCTTTTCAAGATATGGCATGTAAGACCATGACTTTGACTGATTTTGTCAAATATTATGAAAAGCAAGCTGAAAAAATGGTGATTTCTTTTCTCTTTGTGTAGAGCACAAATAATATCTTTCAAGATATGGCATGTAAGACCTTGACTTTGACTGAATTTGTCAAACATTATGAGAAGCAAGCTGAAAAAATGCGCAATACTGAAGTTGCTGATGATTTTTGTTAAAATATGTCTCGAGTTTGAGCCCGAAGCGAAATCTGGATATTTTGAATTAGATATTTCCGATATTGCCTTGATATCAAAATTGGAATCCACAATAGAGAAAGGATCAGAACTTTTATTCGGATTGTTATAATCCTTGACTGATATTGGAAAGTACAACCGTGGACATGAATTTGAATTATTCGGTCAAACTTGGATGTTGTTGACCAATATGTGCAGACCGACTTTTGCACTTCTCTGGCTCTGGTATATATATAAATTATCAAGGGTTTGTGAGATACGCCGTTTTTGTTGATGTGAGTGCAGAGGCAACTTGGGCTATTTTTTTTTATTTTTTTGAAGTTCTGAACTACATGGCGTCCTCTTCGTGCGTGAGATCAAACTAGAACACGGTGTTTTGTTCGATTAAATCTTGTGGTAAGATTTATGTAATTCCTTAGTGAAATTGAGAGATTATTTCGTGAGGAATTACGGGGCTAAACACTCATGAGTTATTGGATATAATTGAAGGCTTGAAAAACACTGAAAGTGTTTGAGTGACTAGAATGTGGTTTGTAATTTCCGTTGAATCGCTTGTTCTATAATGGAATTCATTACTGCTCTCCCCGTTTACGTAGGTCTCTACAACCGAATCACGTATATCTGGTGTCCGATTTATTTTCTTGTTCTGTCTATTTTATTATTCGATCACTTGTTCCGCGTAACAATTTTGAGTGTGCTCAAGGAAAGCCACATATTATGGTTGAAAACAAGCATATAACTTGGGAGGATGACATCAGAAGTGTCAAAAGTTATGTACGACACTCATTTTAGTGCCAAAATTTTTCGCCGAATCACTTAAGTGTTCAGAGAAAAAAATGACGCGTGCATTTGGCGAGAAATTTCGGCCAAATTTAATACCTTGCTTCCTTAATTAAATATTTTAAATGATTTTGCATTATATTTAAGAGAAATCTCACGCACGTGGACTTGCAAAACGACGTCACGTCACCAACACGGCACCATACTCCCAAGACGACGTCGTTTCGTTTCACAGCTCAACAGAAAAATGACGTCGCACCCAAAACTCCCGAAAAATGAATTTGAGGACCAAAATGGATCGTTGTCCTTCAAAATCCTTGCTGCTCGGCCGACAGGTTCTGCACATGTAGAAAAGCCAAAGCAGAAACGCAAAGAGATAGAAGGGAGCAACATAGAGAAAAGGTGACATCGTCGGCCTCCAACACTTGCGGTTGTATCTCAGCGCCCCTCCGCTCCGCGGCATCCCTCGCCTGCGATCTCCATCTTGGCCCGGCGTCCTCCATCTCGGTAATCTACCATCTCACCTCGGCATTTCCCAACAGTGGCCCATTGTCCCCCCCTTGTCCCGTCTGAAGAGATTTATCGCACACCGAATCAGAATGATCACACAGAAATCAAAGAAAATTGGACTACGCACGAGATTACCCAAGTTCACCCCCAAATAGGGCTACGTCCTACAAAGAGACTTCACTATATTTTCGGTTTACAGCCACTCAACTCGTTTCAATGATCAGAAAAGCAAAATATATATTCCCCAAACGGGCCCAAAACCTAAACCTATACGAAACCTCTTAATCCCACACGGCGAGGACAGCCGTCCGCTGACCGGGCAGCCGAACCCCCGTCGGGAGGCGCTGCCCCCGAACCCCCGCATTCCGCGCGCATGGGTCACATGTCGTCGGATAACACCTCAGTTTCCCTAAGCTCACGTGGACGTACCCGATGTGAGAAACAAGGGTCCCCGAAGTATTCGCCAACTCCAACACCGTCATCTTCACTTCCAATGGTCTCATCTCCACCGCGACCGAGCCACGCCAAGCGCACCATCCATTATCCTCGTGTTCGATCATCACTTGTTGACTTTTTTCGGCTACCTAGTTTCGCTGACAAGTCATTTCGCTGCTTCCATGAGCTGACCCATGATCAGCTCTTACATTGAGCACAAGCGCCCTCCCGCGTCGTGTGAATTGGTCCGGATCGAAAACAAAACTCCAGAGGAGAAGGCTTGAGTGTCGAGAAGAAGACAAACGTATGTAGTGGAGAGGCAACAAATGATGAAAGATTTGAACAGAAAATGAACAGGGAGTGGTGAAATTTGTCTCTTCTTGGTTGTTGAAACCTGGAGAGCTTACTATGGAATTGAGACCAAAAAGGATCGCGGGTTTGGGGTTCAAATTTGCTTCGTTGAAATGAATTTGAGCCACTACTGAAACTCCGGTCCTCTATTTGCAAGCTTGAGCTATTAATTTTGGGGGCAAATTGAAATAGGGTGTGGAGTTGGGTTCGATGACCGGTTAGGGTTTGAAGTTGGGGGTTCTCTTCCAAGCGATTTAGGGTTCTTATTCTGGGGAAAGGCATTCAACGACATCGTTTATGCTTTAGATGTTGACTGAACCCTCCGGCAAGCCACGTCACTTAAGATATTAATAAATAAATAAAAAGCCACATCAGATTTCCGACCAAACAAATCGAAGTTGGCACGGAAAAGATTGATTTTCAAAAAATTTAGCACTAAAGTGAGTGTTGCACACAACTTTTGGCACTAAAGTGAACGTCGTATATAACTTTTGGCACTTTTGATATCCTACTCCTATATATACTTATAGGAACTTCCAAACCGAGCTCTTGCATGTTTTGTCTGTACATGTTCTTATATCAATAACTGATGGGCCATTGCAAACTTATACCGTGGGAACTGGAAGTAGTGAACGGAAGTATATTGTCCATTTTAGTCCAAGTGATTCTACCATTACATGTAGCTGCAAATTATTTGAAATGCGAGGATGGTTGCGTAGGCATGCTTTTTGCATCCTGACCCATGTTGTAAATGTTACAAATATTCCATCACAATACAATTTGAAGAGGTGGACAAAAGCTGCAAAACAAGGGACTTATTGTGAAGATGTTGTCCAAAGTTGTCATAGTACGATTAAGTCAAAAAATTATGTTCCAAGTGGTTGATGCTGTTAGCTTTCAGGGTCATGAACGTTAGTGCTAATCGTGATGTTACAGAGTAACTCGCAACTACAACCTTGCTCTTCACTCCCAATCACGAACAAAATGCAGTCTTTAACAGGTAAATATCATGTTGATTTCTTGGGGGAAGGTGAGGAAACTAAAGATGGAATTCAAGTACTTGATCCTCTTCAGATAAGGCCAAAAGGTGTACCAAATAGTCGGTTGAAGGGCGCCGGGGAAAAGCAAAAGAGAAAAGCCTCTTCATGCACAAGAGGCATCTCACACAAGGTATGATCCTTGTTTAATGTGATAGAATGATTCCATCAAATTTTTTAGCATGCAATTTATCATCGTAAAAATGGGAATAAGCATTAGAAAGGCATGAAGTAATTCTAATACTCTCATTTTTTTAGCAGGATTGACCTTAGTAAAAGTTTGAAGTCGTCAGCGATTGATCCTTCTCGAGGCTACAAGCAACATCTACACAACACAAGCTTATTAACTCGGTCATAATTAGCTTTTTACCACCTTCATCTCAAGAGAATTGCGGTCCCAAGGTAGAAGGACAATACAGAGTAAGTGGTGAGCCAGTACTAGCTGGAGAAATATTGACTTTGTTGGACTTTGTTAGACTGTGATCGCAGTGTTGGTGTAACATCTGCCATAAGGAGCTTGTTCTCATGCTTGTTTTCTTCCATCAAACTTCCGAAATTTGCAAGCGCCAAAAGGATTCCTTCCATTCGACGATCCGACTCCGAATTTCCACCGAAGCTCATCTTGTCTTACATGACCTATATATATTACTTAACTTAGTGGCCAGCTATGGAGTAACAAATGTTACTTGTACCACACAATCAGTCACAGGCAAACACATGAATTTAGTATTCTATAGTCGCTCGATCTATTCCACTACTCCAATCACTAGGTGCACATTATCATTCCATTTGTAAACCTGCTCTAGTACCAAACAGGTTGTGACACGCCAAAACGTCAAGCATTGCATGTGTCTTTTTCGATTATATATCTTTATTATTATTATTAGAATGCGGAAGCGCAAGGAAATATTCACATCGTCTCACAAAACAAATTCCGCGAGTTTAATTAAAGTACATATACATCTTCTTTATATTAACATTAGTATTACAATCTTAATACAACGTCCAAGCAAAACACAAAATACATAAGTCCTGGGGTCACTTATCCCCAAGGCCACTCCTACTCCCAAAAACCTATCTGGGCAAAAGTCAAGGTTGGCACTACGGATCGATAACCTCGCCCATCGACGTGTTGCCATCACCATCGAAACCTCGCAACAGTCCAACCAACTCACCTTCGATGTTCAAGTACTAGGTGACAAATTGATGGGAATTCCACTTTAGAAAACGCAGGTCGACCAATACGGTGGAACTACATCTAGTATATACTACTGCCGATCCGGGTATAAGCACATCTTCATAAACATAATCGAAATGCAAGAAAGCTCCAAAAAACAGTGGTGGTGGAGGATACGTCATGCATGTCTGAAAAATAATGAGTGAGCTGAAACCCAATAAATGAAATCTCTAAGTCTAAGATAGGAGATCACCTTTCTATTTAACCTGGTACAAAAAAAAATTGAGCTCAAGGCAATACAAAACAACTATGTATGACAAGTGCAAGAATGAATGCATTATATTTCTTGTCGTGATATGTCCATGGAAACCAGTAACAGCATTGCATGAGGTTATTCACTCAAATGCAAACATATGACATAACATCTTATGGGGCTCGGTTATCACCAATTAATTCACTAATAGACATATGTGCCTAATGTTTGCTATATGAGCGTAATTATGCTTCATATACGTTACTTCTCATCCTGAACACTCCCAGGGCATCCCTACACACAGGGCATCTCAACTCCGGAGACATCCCAACACACAAGGCATCGTCACCCCTAATATATGGGTGACAGAAGTACATAACATAATACTTTCCATGTTTAATCACGTAAAAACAATGCACATCAATAATGCAATCAACACACATTTTCAAGAATCAACATCCAATATGTAACATCTTTCCATGTAAATCATTCCGACAGACAACTACGCGCGTAATAATAATAACATTCTTACCTCCTTTCTTTTCTCATGCAAGAAATGATAACAAACTTGGAGAATCGGCAATGTGAACATCGACAACCTAAGTAATCGACAACATCGACAAAGTGAACATTGACAACTCAAACAATCGATCACTGATTAATTGGCAACACTTAGCTAATAAATC
This sequence comes from Lenwebbia sp. NSW1173648, assembly GCA_029784005.1. Lineage (NCBI taxonomy): Eukaryota > Viridiplantae > Streptophyta > Magnoliopsida > Myrtales > Myrtaceae > Lenwebbia > Lenwebbia sp. NSW1173648. The sequence goes on along the minus strand of JARCGZ010000009.1, from coordinate 20,731,296 downwards.
GTCATTTCCACATTTTTCACACAAAAAATTGCCACCGCATCTTAGAGAAATAATCAAATGCCCCTCAGGAAATGCATCGAATATATCTAGGCATGTAACAAGCTTAACGATCCAATTCAGGTGAACATAAAGACTTTACATGCCATCATTGAAATTTACCAACACTTGACAACAAAAGCCAAACAAAGTTTATAACCAACAACCAACTAAGTCAAGAGCACTAAGTAAATCAATATAACTCAATCCTTAGAGTTTTCACTTATCTTGAAAAATGACTTGAGAAAATCAGAACTTTAGTTACCTTCAAAGCAAAATAATGGAAAAAAATAAATTAACAACTCCAAATCTTTTTAAGCAACAAAACTAATATGATAAGATGAAGAAGTCAAACAATTCACCTTGTAAACACTTGAAAAATCGAACTAGAAGCTTTAGAAGTACAAACATGGAACCTTTCACTTTGCTTCAAAAGAGTGTGAGATGAAAGAGAAGGAAAAGAAACATGCAATCAAAGAAAGGGGGCTGTATCTAGTAACTATACAAGAGTTAAAAAGAGATACAATTAATTAACCATGGGTTGAAATAATGATGACTTTCAGTTAAAAACATGTCGTGAAAAATAGAGGTGATGCGGTCAAATTAAAATGTCACAAATGGCTTAATCATATAGTTCCAAAATAGTTATTTTGATAAATTGACAAGATATCTAATGAATCAGTATGTAAATAAAGAAAATCAGTGTCTGTTTTAAACATTGACAAGTTGGAAAAATATTTTGAACCCACTAAAACGTTCCGCGAAAGTTACCAACCACCAAGCGTTACGAAGTCTCGGAGCCAATCATTCTCCGTTAACAACCACTTTGGCGAAAAATATTTCGTCGCCACTCTAAATAATCAACCCAAGAGTAAATATTCAGTCATTCAATCTTAACGGAATCATTTACCGAAAAACTATGGACACGAAAAATACAATTCGGGCATTTTGCTACTATCACGTTAATATTCCGACTAGAATTTTCGCTTATGACATTTACCGCATTCATTTCCTACATAATATTAATTATGTTTGCATTTTCTGGATGTCACAGGTTATGCCTTATATTGTGATTTTTTTTTTACTAACTTCTACTCATTACATGGTTAAGTGCATTCCTTAGTCGACCTGTAGATTTTTGTGCTTGTCCTCCCTAGGGCACCAATTTACATCATGTATCTTCCTCAACATACTAAACTCTCTCTAGGCCATGTCATTTGAGCAAAGATGGTCCAAAATCACAAGCTATTTTGAATTTGAATTGTAAGGCAAACAAGTGTTTATCCTTTTCTTGTATATATTCACTATAAAACCTACAACCTTATCTAAATTAATGTCCTAAACCATGCCATTGACCCGAATGCCTAATATAGAGACATCGTTAGCTACAACAAAGATATAAAGAATATTATTCGATTATTACGTTAGAATGTCCAATAAAAAATTACACGTGTATAACGCACATTATAAGCACGCATGCGAGCGTCGAAGACAAAGGTTAAAAAACGTTCAAAAAAGAAAACACTACTAAACTTGATTAAAGACTCTAATTTCAACCTTTTCAAACTAAATATACGACCGCTCTCACTTGTCCAAATAACGAGATGAAATGGATTCTAATATATGCTAAAAAAAAAGACCAAATCGCATGATAAACCAACGGTATTATTCGAAAACTCGTGTGGGGAAAAAGAAACGTTTGCGTGTCTCGTGACTGATGTGCTCGTAACCGCAGTCTTAATTTGAACCGCCGCCAAAAATGCGCGAAAAGTCAATCTTTCCATAGGCTGCAGATATAACCGAATAGGATAATAGCATGATGAATTGCTATTTAGCGCGAGCAATTACTTCATTGCTCTTGCTTAACTAATATCAATAACACTTTCGGTAATCAAATCCTCATTTTGTACATCAAATGCGACCTAAGCCTAATTTTCACCGAGCAAACATATACATAGGACACAAAAAGATAAGAAAAAGATAAACAAAAAGGTCGAACTAATTATTATGTATTGAACAAAAGCTCACCCACACTACTTTCACATGCCGAATTCTCTCAGGATGATAAATAAATAAATAAATAAATAAATTGGGCCCCACCCCCTGGTCGAAGTGGGCCCCGCCCCCCCTTAAAAACCCTTCCTCGGTCAGAATTTTCAATTTTGCCATTCCTCCTCACTCACATTAAATAAATAAAAAATAAAAACATTATCCAATTTAAATTGACATTTAATTTTCCTTTCCCCATATTTCCTCGAAATATCGAGTCAAAATAAAAATTTAGAAAAAAGGAAGAAAAAAAAAAAGGTTGCATAAATAAACGTAAAATGAAAATTGCCCCAAACTTCTTCCTTGTCATTTCCATGTAGCCTTCTGATAATTTTTACTTTTCCATCTCGCTTTCTCTCTTCTTTACACACAAAAACACAGACATTGATATACTCATTTCATTCATTTCTGCTTCTTCTTAGCATCTCTCTCTCTCTCTCTCTCTCTCTCTCCATTACGTGACATATTCCCGAGCACATAGTCTCTCTCTCGCTGCTTCGGGAGAACATGAGCGGCGGCGGCGGTGGCGGCGGCTCTAGGGTTTCGATCCCGGCCGACGTGAGGAAGACGATCCAGAACATCAAGGAGATCACCGGCAAGCAGCACTCGGACGAGGATGTGTACGCAGAGCTCAAGGATTGCGCCATGGATCCCAACGAGACCGCTCAGAAGCTCCTGTTCCTAGGTATGCCGCTATATCTGTGGAGCGTGCGCGTTTGAGGCATTGCCTGTCTTGTTCGGTCTCCGTTGGATCTCTTTGTTCCGTCAGCAAGTTTCTGGTCCTTTGGGGGGATTTGTTCTTTCGTGTTCGGAGATGGCGAGTGTCCGTGGAAGTGTATCGAGCTAGATTCTGATGGTCATGCTTCGTCGTGTGTTGGCGTTTGGGGATTATGAAGGATCGGGTTCTGAGTTTTCGTTTCTTTAGCTATCGCGAGCTAGAGTGTCTGTCGCTTGATGACGAAATGAAGGAATATGTAAATTAGGAAAGTGTTTGGAATGCTTTTCCTGAGCTGCTGACGAGCTTGCAAAGGAAATGAACCTTCTACAGGTGTTACCTTATGTTAGTGAGATACTTTCCAGGCGATTGAACTTCCTCCTAATCTGACTGTTGGGACTTATTCTCGGTGTTCAACTTTGTTATTGCTCTACCATTTGTGAGAAATGCACAACCTTGAACTGGTCAATTGGTGGGTTATCAGTTCTGTATATTGTGACTTGTGACAAGTATGGAAACCTGAAGTTTCATTCATGGAGTAACCCTTTTATATTGGTAATCTTGCTCGAGTGTAAATTGCTAAAAAGCCACCGGCCTGTTATTTTTTGTCGTTTTGCGACCCTTCACTTGCTGGCTTTGGATATGTCATTTCCTTGGTATTTCATGATATCTAATTCCTTATGGTATGACATATCTTAAATTTTGCAAGAACTTTTAATGACCTGTGCTCAAGCTACAAGCATTTCTAAAGCTTAGTAAATGCTAGTTGTATTCCTGCTGTCAACACATTCTGTTCTTTTGACACTATGTTATCCCTCATTGGTAGAGTTTCCTTCACTGTCTACTATGTTCAATGACGGAAATTTTATCACTTTATAAGCTTGACCTGGTGTTACTATGTTCAATTCTGGAAATTTAAAAATTAAGATGCTTGACCCCATGTATCTATGGCGAGAAATGATGAACTTTTGTTTAGATCGAGTTGATGATTTGTTTTGACGGTTTTGATAGCTTTGGTATCTTATCAGTGCGATTTCTGCCATCGTCAGCTGTGGCTGGCTTTTGGCTTGTATGCATGACTTTGTTTTTATACTTTTTGCTTAGTTTGGGTTGATGATTTTTTTTTTTTTTACGGTTTTGATCCTCTTGCTATCTTATCAGTGGGAATTTCCGCCATTGTCAACCGCGGCTGGCTTTTGGTTTGTATGCATGGGAGTTTGTATCTATCTTCTATAGAGTGGTCACTTTAATCTCAATCAGTTGCTTTTTCACTCAAATTTCTTTGGTTTATCCAAAGAAAAGCTTGAGAATTTTCAATGTTGATGCCTTTTATGCTATTATCAGGATTTAACTTAGTGATTCTGCAAACTCTTAACTTACCTAGTTGACTTAGGTCACCACTTCTATAAATATAACATCTTATGTTTTGGTTGGCAGACACATATCATGAGGTCAAAAGCAGAAAAGAAAGGAGAAAGGAGGTATGATTACCTTGTTCTTGTCTTTCAGAAACTTTTTTTATACATTATGGAAAAATCATATGCTGCTTAGATCTGCTGAATGTAGCTACAGGCCTTCATTTAGTTTGTTCTGTACGAACGAGTATAAAGCATGTCTTAGCATAAAAGTAGAAAGACAAAGGTTAATGATACAGAGAGCTGCTCGGGATCTAAGTTCTCTAGAGTATCAAGTAGTTAAAGCTGATGCAAGTCAGGCTGATATATGTCTCGAGGTCGAGGCTGATGCCTCTGGGAAGTTATTGAACTTGTGGGGGAAAATGCTGGTTGACAGAAACATATACCTAAATTAGTTGTAATTGCAACTGTGTGTAGTAGAAATTAACATTATTGTCTTTCCTTGCTTTTCCTTGCACACTTGCACAGTGGAGATAGTAGACCATCTTGTTCCCACACAGACACAGTAACATGCATTTGGGGGTGAATTCTGTTTTTAAATCTTAATTTTTAGTTTTTTCTTTGGCGATTTCATTTTTGTTTGACATTAAACGCCTCAAAATTTTAAAAACTAAGGTTATTCAAAGTCGGAAAGTTTTTCCATAGTTTTAAAAAGTCATAATTATTTTGTTGTTTCAATGAGAGAGTCATTGGTATGATAGGTCCAATGAACATGCCGTTAGATGACTGTGCTTTTCTTTTGGTAGTCCATCTAATGGAAAAAGCATAACGAGCATTACCATTAGATGGTTATGCTTGATTGCGTTGATAATGCTATTTGACAGTGTTGTACATGTACATCATCATTACTTGTTAGTTTTGATGGTTTGTGCTTTTACATTGTTAGAGTACAAATGGAAGAGCACCGGAATCCAAGTCGACAACAGACACTCAGGGACGAGGGGCTAGGGGAAACAGACATCCTCGTTCGAACTATGTCTCTTCTGGTAGTTGGCTTTCTCTCTATAGGATTTTCAGTGGTTCCAGTGACTATGTCACTTGCAATTTTCAGCACCCCCCTCCCCCTCTCCTCTCTCTTTTGTGGAAAGTTATTATCCATAGACCCATTATTCAGTCAAGTTACACACTGGAGATGGAGGAGCAATGCCTACCATAGCTCTGCAATTTTCTAGCTCTGATGTGGTTTTATTGGTCGTCTTTTTTGTCCTTATGTAGGCGGTGGGAGGAATATGCTTGTTCAGAGGGACAAAAGAACTAGTAATTCAGTGGAGAGAGTGCCCAATCCTATGCCTCCGCAGATGAACAAAAACACTGCAGCGCCTCGTGCAACAAAGTAGTCTTGCTACACTCTTTTCAGTATCAGATTGTACTTTTGCTTGTTTTGTTACTTATCTGTGCTGGACATGTTTAGTTTTTAAAATCTTCATTGCTTTTAGGGCTTCCAATGTGGTGCAAAATGGACCTTCTCATTTGTCTAATGGGCTCTCTGCTCAAGTTCATGCACCGAACTCTTCTGTAAATGGCAGCCCCGGTGGACCTGAGGTTAAGTCAGCTATGGATTTGAACACAGAGGGTTCGTTGCCACTAATTCCTACAACTGCTGAAAATAAGCTGGAAAATTCTGTGGTCGTTTCTGATTCTGTGACCAGGGCAGAGGAAGGAAAGTCTGCAATGATGCCTGACCAGCTCCTGGTCTCTGCTACTTCAGCATCTGCTTCTGATATTTCCTCTGTTTCAGATCCTATATTGGCTCCATCTGTTCCCTGGAAGTTAGGTGCAGATTCATTCAACAATGAAAAAGCAAGTAACGAGATGGTTCCCGTGGGTTCCGCTTCCAAGGAAAAGTCTCTTAATTCAGTTGTGGAATTTTCCCATGGTCATTCGTCTCAGTTACTGCCAACATCTATGCTGACCAGGTCCGGAACTCCCATGACCACTTCATCTTCAAAAGACGAAGACAAGTCACAGCTAGAGGCCTGTGACCCATTAGAAGGTATTCTGCTAATTTTCTGTGCCAGGAACATTATAATATTGCTTTTGTAATTTATTGAAACTTTCATTAGGATGGCTCCTCTTAATTGCAAGTGAGACTATGCTAGGATCTGATGTTTCATGGAGCATTTGTGGATCCATCTTCTGATTACTCCTCTAACTTTCCTGTCTCTGGACTTTATTAAACAGTTCTGCTGGTCAAGGACATTGAATCTGCTTGACTTTCTTTAGATCAATGGTCATCAATATGGAGACCAGATTTAATGCTAACTTGAGTTGTCCATTGAATTGTAGTAGTCTCTCCATATTCCTCCATTGCAAGATATCTCTTGGCAATATTACTGATTTCTAACCAATAAAATTGTTTTCTTGTTTCTTCAACCAAGTACTTGTTCAGTATACTCTTTCAAATTGTTGGTGTGAATCTTGCTATATATTTCTTCCTCAGTGAGCCTCAATGTGTTCAGCTCTTATTCATGTTTCTGATACAGTGGTTGCATCTAAGGTTGCACTGGGCAAAAGCAAAGGCAGCCCCCATTCTTTCTCTACGTCAAGTATCTCTGATGGTCAGCATGTAATTTTCCCGAACCATTTTCAAGTATCTGAAGCTTTCAAGAACAGTTTGACATTTGGAAGCTTTGATGCTTGTCTTGGAGCAAGAACAGAAATCATGGATGGTAGTGGCACTGTAGGTGATGATAAATCTAGTCTTGGTGTTGAATCTTCTCAGGGAAGTGATGTAACTGTACAGGAATCTTCTCCAAGGTTGGTTAATGTCACGAAATCACATTCATTGAAATGCTTTAGCTGTATCTAGGATTGTCTGCGCTTGAATATGTTGCTTTATACCTTTTCTCATTCTTTAATGCATATATCATCTGGCAAATAATTGCGCCAGAAATTGCAATTTGAGACATGTAGGTCCATTCTGCTTCATGCTTCTTAGACACTGTAGTTAACATATAGGAAGCTGGATTTTTTTTTTTTGGTCGGAAGGAAGCTGGAATTTGAATGGCATAATAATCCAGTTCTTTGTATAGAAAATATGCTGGAGTCTTGACCTCGAGGAAATCTGAAACCCTTTGACAGTTTAATCTTCATTTCCCCATCTATATCAATCATCAAGAGCTTGCACCGTCGGAAAGAGGTGGTTTGGATTTTTTCTGTGGTTCTGTGATTGTGGGTTGATGTTTTCTGTGCGAATTGGTAATTTTTCTGAGTTGTGGTGATTCTTCTTTCTTTGAGAAGAATCCGAAAATCGCTACAAAATCAGGAGAATTAGCTTCTCTCTTCAACCCACTGGAAGTGTAACTTGCAAATCTGTATATATCCTGATGGTAGTGTTACGTAACTATGCTTGGTGTCCTTTCTCAACAAAGGCGGGTTCCTGAAATGAAGTCATTCACTAGCTAAATCGGTCTCTCGCTTGAATTGCTTATGTGTTCTGTGAAAGTGGTGGTTTTAGTTGCAGCAGTGATACAACTTAGAAATGGAAATCTCCAAGAGGTTGAGAGTTGGATGGCCTATCCTAATGCATCATTCTCCCTTGTCATCTATTCCCCAGATCTCTTTAGTTTACTCTTTTCTTCCTGATTTGATTCGCTCTTTTCTTGTTTTTGAGGCTGACCACCGAATAAATTATTCTATTGATCTTGCCCTGCCTGTTCCTATATCGGATTAGCTTATATATTTTATGTTTCTGTATGTCCATCAATGTAAAGGGTGCTGAAAGCAACAAAGTAGAACAAAGTTTTTATCCCAAAAGAAAGAAAAGTGATGGAACAAAGTGAGGGATCTAATCACAAACTTTGAGCCAAGTTTGGTTTCTTTGTTGGAGTCCTCGACAGCATTTAAGCTGCATTTTGGGCATTCCTGTGGACTGTGAACAGTAGAGTACTTATTCTTGGGAAGGCTGTTGCACTTTTAACATTTTACCTATTGGTTTCAGCATTCAAATTGGAAATCTTACTGAACATCCTGAAGCTTCAGCTCTTGCCCTTGAGACAGTGCAACCATCTTTGGAGAACAAGGTTTTGAGCTTGAGTAACTCGATGTATGATCAGGCCAAGCAAAATTTGAGTTCTGAGGCCCCTCAAAATCATGTTGCTCAAGATGTCCCTGGCAATAATAGCTTTGGCTTGATGCCATCCATTCTGGGTAGCCACTTTGTGCAGCTCGAAGGACCTGAGGTTCAGTTACGAGATGTTTCTCGACCATCAAATTTCATGGTAAGTCCAATGCTGCTGGTTGACGTAGGTACTTTTTCCTTTTTGGCTTGATTCGATTATAGATAGGCAGATGTCACTTATATGTCGACTTCTTTGCAAAAGCATAGCAAGACCCAAGTTCACTGCAGAAATCTAGTTATTAATACAACAATCTACATGTATGTTAGATTAAGTTAGATATAGGTCTGAGATCTAGAGAAACACCCCCTCCCCCCCCCCCCACCCCCCCAAAAAAAAAAAAACGTGTCTTCGCTAGTGAATGACTCATTCAAATCACAACCGATCAATCAAGGTATATCATGTAAGAAGCGAGACGAGATCAATTATCCCATGATTTCTTACGCTTTGTGCTGGCATAAGCAGTAGAAAATAACCAAGATTGGAAAGAGGAAATCCCCTTAATTCTCATATGGATCTCCTTCTCTCTCTTTGATAGCAAGGGCACCAATTATTTTAGAACATATAAATGAGGAAGACTGTTATTATTATGGTCTTTCACATGTTCTACCCTGTTTCAGAGCAATGGTAGATACTAAGCAATGGTGAGGAAGAAAACTTGTGAAAATCATCATATTTAATGGGAACAGAATAGATTGTATCTATCTGAGGTTGTCAGCTTGTAAATTATGTTGACATGTTTATCTTGCAAATTCTGCATGTGAGGCTTAGGCTGGATTTTAGTGCGAGAGACTGTTTGGACGCCCATTATCAGAATGGTAAATGCAATGGAGCATTGGAGTTCACTTTGTAAAATAGCATGAGATGGTCGGAGGAAGTGGTTAAAAAACAACCACGTTAGAATTGAAATTGAAATTGAAATTGATGGCTTTTTATTGCAAGTTTAGTCCCAGGTTTTTAGAGGGTATTTGATCTGAACTGTAGTTCTATTTTACTTATGAGTCCTATGTGGGAAGACAGTCGAGGAAATCATCCCATATAAGAAAAATCTATGCAAAAGGAAATAGGTAGGGCATAAAACATAGCAAATCCACTTGTAATCAACTGAATCCACTTTTCCATTATAGATAAACTTAGGAAAGAGCTAATCTTTTGGCCTGTATCATAAGTTCCATTACGGACAGATTACTAATGAGTTTGTGATTTTGCCTGTCTTCAGTATAATATTGACGGCTATTGTCTAAATTCATCATGGTGGAGGTCTCTGGTTGGTTGCGTTGTCAGCCTTATCGGTAGCTTATTTGACTGTTTAACTAGTTAATGATGCTCTTTCTATATCTGATGTTTTCTGTTGCCAATTGTAGAATGGGAATGCTCCTGCTCTTTCTAGCCCAAGTCCAACCACAACCCCAACTCCTCAGAGTACCGTAGCTATGTCACCGCAACCAGTTCCTATTTTCAGGCAGCCGTATCCTCTTAACTACTTCCCATATGGCCACTATCTCCATCCATATTACATGCCACCGATGCACCAACTTATAGGTCACAACGGATTCACTCAACAGCCTTCAGCGGGAAATTTTTATCTACCCCCAGCTGTTGCTGCACAAGGGATCAAGTACTCTTTCCCTTCATTTAAACCGGGATCCACCCCCACTCCAATCGGAATACCGTCTGCCTATGCAGCATATGGTTCTACTCCCATAGGTTATAACCCTAGTCCAGCTGTGACCTCTGGAACATCGACTATGAATGAAGACCACATGACAAATCAGTTGAAGGAAAGTCATCCCTATTCAACTGCTCAACCGGTGGGTCCTTTTCCCCCCTTATCGATCTTTTAAGTTTCTTTTGACTTTTATCTGTGAATTTCCTTGTTGTAGTTGCTTTGTGTTATTGCTATTTGGATACACACACTAACTGTCGAAATAAACATGTTTTTACCAGAATGAAGGTTCTGCAGTTTGGATTCCTCCTGTGATAGGCCAGGATTTGGGTAGCTTGCAAGTGAACCCTTTGTTCAGTCTTCCTCAGGGACCGCACGTCACGTTTTCACCGGCACAAGCCGGTCACGGCGCCTACGGAATGCATCAGCCAACGCAGACAATGGCTGCTGCTCCGACCGTTCATCCCCTTCTGCAACAGTCTCAATCCGGTTCAGTCGAGACAGCGGGACTCCCAACCGGTGCTTACCAGCACGCCCAGCATAATGCTCAGATTAATTGGAACGCTAATTTCTGAATGGACAAGACTTTGACAAGGCAACAATCGTTCGACTGTATGAGTTTGTATCGGAGAAAAGATTCAATGTCGACTCATTGACCAGCCTGAGTGTAAATACACAAACGAGGTCGAGATATATCGGGAGAACTACTTTGGAGGGTTTTTAATCAGCTGACTAATTTTATTTCAAGGAAGAGGGTCTTTTCTTTCACTTTGGTTTGCTTTCTTACCTTTTACCTGTGTAGTGAAAGTCTCGTTGGGTATATTATTTTCTATTGGTTTTCCAAGATGTTTTGTGGGAATCAAAGAAATCAATAGGTCGGTGGGATTCGGAAAAACCTTCATCTGTTGTTGCACATGTATATTATCTCTTATTCGTAAGAAAATGAAATATAGAGTTGTGCCTTTTTTTGGCTATGCTAGGCATTTTAGAGTTTCAATTGGTATTATGAGGAAACAACGTTTTATGGTTCCTGGGATTTGCTTGGGGAATTCGGAGGTTTCTATGATCCCTCGAGTGGTATAACGAGGAAACAACATTTTATGGTACGTGGGATTTGCTTAGGTAGAGTATGGGTTTCTCATAATCTTTTGGCGGATCGATCCACTGTCCTAAAAGTATCGTATTCAAGTGCATTTTTGTCGCGTTCCCTACGCAAGATATCGTACCTGATACACTTCAAAGTGTTTGAGGAATGATTTAGATTTGTTTGCCGTGAATTTGCTTTTACCTGTACTTGCCTCTTGGATCTGGCTATTGATTCCCGTCGAACTAATAATGATCATGAATGACGTGGATCCAAAAAGTTGGAGAACCAAATTCTCGTGTTCGAGTTATAAGTCTTACGGCCATGGGTGGAATTACTGTAAATGAGGCAGGGTCGCGTCTATTTTTCAAACCCGCCCGAAAGGTAAGTCTCATTAATCATCTTCGTATAGCTTTTGAACACAAGAATAACTTGCTTCCACCCGAGAGTTGAGTAGCATCAAATGCAAAAATCTAACTGAGCAACTCGAAAATGAACGGTGGAAAGATTTTGCATCTCGTTACTACTCACCTTTTTCTTGAGAAAAATCTTTATTACACTTGGTAATCTCTGCGTCAGTTGATGCGTCTGTCTTTCACTGAAAAACAGATATGACACTAAGTATACAGATTAAAATATCATTTTCTGGGGGTGCTATATCCTTTTCAACTACTGTCGATCTTTAACTCGGTGTCATTGAACATTCAACTGGGGATCTAATCTCGCACTCAGGCTTCTTTACAGAAAGCCGAAAGATTCGAGCTGACAGTTTTCCTTGCTCAGTTCATTTCAAGACACTGCTCCAAACGTTCGTTCTCCTCCTTGATGGCATCGAGGTCGGCTTGTAGTCTCTCGATGTTTAGACTCCGTGAGACCATAGACGCGAGCTTCTTCTCATTTTCTGCAATTTCTCTCTGGACTCGATCGGTGGACAATATTTTCTCAAAGATCTGTTCAAAGCTTCCATGAATGCTGGTAAGAAGCCTGTAAGCCTGACGTCCAACTTGATCTTTCTTCGCTTCTCTGACATGGATAATACACATGAGCATTAACGCACTTCCTTATAATAGAATTGCAAGGATGAGGATGTTGTACCTGAACACGGTTTCATCTAACACAGCGTAAGTTCGATGAAGACGCTCCTGAATGGAATTACTTTCTATCTGGAGTTCCCTAGTCTCTTTTAGGATGCGTTCCACATCAGCATGTTGTTTACTACTGTTCTTTGTGATTTCTTTTATTCGCTGAATGTAGGATGTTCTAGATTCTTGTTTAGGTTTTTTCTTGAGACCAGCAGAAAGCTCTGAACACTCTTCTTCCCTGAAGAATCAAAAGCCAGTCAGGGACAGACCATTGTGAGAAATTCTAATAAGTCAACAATATGCTTATTCTCCACAAGGGGAAAAAGTGACGTGCTTATTCTTTGTTTTCTAGAAATCAAAATTTGTTTTTATAGTTGTAGATCGGCAAACCAGATCACTATCAAAAGCAGGAAATCCAGGAGTTAATGTATCAGAATGCTACATGCAGAGAAAGCATCCCTCACTGGAACGGGGAACTGCCACTAAGGACCGATTCCACAAAATGGGAACCGGACCACCGGTCCGGTCCGGTCCGGTTCCCGGGTGAGTCCACGGAACCGAACTATGACTTGGTGATTTTTCAAGTACAAACAATATAACCATTGCAATGAGGACTGACCTTAAATCAAGGAGCAACAAATCAATCGACCAAAGCAAGTAGCAATAATGAGAAGTGCGAGCAACATTCTCATTGATTGAACAAAACTAAACAGCTCAAGTAGATAGCTCGACTAGAATAGAGAGCTAGAAACTTGCAAACTCACCAACCAGTAAGGCAGAGACTCGACGGTCCGGCTTACGGCGAGGCGACCGAGAGGCGAGAGGCTAGAGCGAGAGCGAGAGCAAGATGACTGAGGTGAGGCGAAGTTGAGACGGCTAGAGTTTCTTTCTTTTTTGAGAGAGAGCGTGCGCCGTGTGTGAGGAGGTGGAGGACTGAGGTGAGGAGTCAGGAAGGGAACGACGAGTAAAAGACAGGGTTTCTTCTTTACTAAAAGGAGAGCTGAAATCAAATATATATGTGCGTATGTGTGTGTCTACCGGTCCGATCTGGGTGGTCAGGGTGGGCGGTTCCACACTTGGAACCGGGAATAGGACCGGTCCCCATGGGAACCACCCAAAACCGGCTGGTTTTGTCTGGTTCTAGGCGGTTGCCGGTTCTTTTGCACACCCCTACTTAGCGCTAGGCAATAAAAATGTGGAAGGTATGTTGCAAATGAACCCAAATAAAGGAGTAGGATTTCTACACGCCTAACAAGTTTTAGAGAAAGTTTTGCTCTCTGACAAAGTAATATAGTTCTATCATTGTATGCGTGAGAATGCACAATCTCCCCAAACATTCTTAGATCAACCAGAAAAGCTTGCCTCTTTCGCATATCAGATGAAATGGAATCCACTTCTAGCTCAACTTCTTTCAGTTTTTGGAACTTCTCTTGAAATTCTGGTTTGGTGGCATATAATGACTCTTCAAGACTTCTCTTCTTCTCCTTCAGAGTCAACTCTGAAGCATTCCTATAATGGAATGAAGACAGTCACACTACCGAAGACAATAAGTATCCTTACAAACTAATACAGCAAACAGGTCTAAGTTGCAGTGTCCTATGAATGGCACAAGAAGAATGCAAGCTAATAAACTTTGTCAAGCATGGGATAAAAAGAATCATTAGGCAATAAAAGTGAATGGCTATATCCTACCACTGTAACTCCAATTCGAGAAGATTCCTCTTCCTAGCATCAATTTGGCCGTTAAGTTTCTCAAGGAAGAAATCAGTTGGATGATTTTTGTCGAAGGCCATTTCTGCTGCGGCCTTCAGTAACTCCAATTCATCCTCAAGGTCTGTAACTTCTGAACTCCCAAACTTCGCCTCCTCCATGAGCTCCCTTTCTCTAAGCTGAACTTCTTCTATTGAGCATCTTGTCTTAGTAAACATGAACCGTTAATCAGGACATTGCTTACTAGCAATATATCTACCATCTAAAAAGTCTACTTCAAATGATGCTTTTTGCCAATCACTGCTCTTCATAGAACACATTAAAACAGAGGAAAAATGCACAATCAACCTCCATGTTCTGACAAACTTGTCTCTATCTTAAAATATTGACACTCTTAAGGCTGTCCTTTTACATCAGCGACAGCAATTTAGATAGTACCATCCTGTCCATGCAGAAATAATCCACCGATCAAGGTCCTATATAAAAAATTCTGTAGATAAACATACCTCAGAGGACTGATTCTCTCGTGCAGTTGCATTTCCTTCGAGCACTTGATCATTTGCATCAGCTGCACTGTCTGTGATTCCAAATGCATTAACATTTGACGGCCCAGATTCCTTAATAGGCTCCTGCCAGCTCATATTATTCACAATAATATTACCTGAACCTGTACCGGTAGCACATGATGACTTTGGCCCTTCGGCATTTAGCTTAAGCTCCCTCAACATGTCTTCGACTCTCCACCAATTTAGTCGCTCTCTTTCATTGGAAATCTTCCCTATCCTGCCTCTTGCTGCATCTCTAAACCAATCTTCTTCCTTGTCTTTCGAATCAACATAACTCACATCATTTGCTTCTCCAACTACTACCGACTCGAACAACCTCCCCACCAAGAACCTTATCAACTCATACATGTCCTCTTCAGATGGATAAAGAAACTGCCGTAAGCACAAGCAACAGATACATTCCCGTTCTAAGCATGACTTCAAAGATACACAAACACCAGAATCATATAAGCAAAGCAGATGCAGCAAGGTTAAACAGAGGAAATGGTGTATCGGATTGATCAATAAGTGAAACATAATTCACCAGGCCAATTGCTCCAATGCATTAATTTGACCCACGAATTCTCCTCAACGCCTAACTAGAGTATTGATAAGCAAAGGCTTTCTTTTCAGGCCAACACGGCACCCAAAATACTTGCAAACTATAATAAAATCACATATTGCTGGCTCTCCTTCTCCAACTTTTTCCTCAGTCACAAATTAAGCATCTCAATCAAAATCGAGTTCACCTACTCCACTTGACAATGGTTAAACGCCTCTATCGAAATTAAAATGAAAGGACAATGCTAGTTCCTCGCCTCAATTTTATCCCACTCTCGAAAACGTAAATCAGACCCCATTTTCTATTTCATGATGTTATCATCACCTTCAGTTATTAACTGAGCAAGAACAGACAGATTAAACTCATTCCTTACCTTGTGGAAGCCGATGTCTCCGATGAAACCGAGATTCTCGACTGCAGAGGCCATCTCTCTGCAGATCCCGAACTTGTCGGCCACTGACTCCGGCAGAGAAGACGGAAACTGCGACGGATTGCGAAAAACGAGGTTCAGGCACCGGGCACAGATGGAGACCAGACCTTCCGGCTCGAGGTCCTTGATTGCATCGACCTCGTCCGGAATCGAGACGCCGAAGCTTCGGAGCGAGCTCAAAAGCTTGTTGTTGTGCGCCGATGATTCCATTTCTGCTGTTCTGGCTCGCTTCCTGGAATTCTGACGACTCACGAGTCACGAGAATGATTTTAACAGGCGACTCGTGTTTGTCGTAAATCTATCGAACGGGTCCAATTCGATCCCAAATTTTATCAAATATTGCCCAAAATTTAAAATGCAATCAAGTCCTACATCAAGATGCTGATGTGGCAGTTCAAGGATAAATTTACTCGAAACATATCATCTTGCGGGGTAAGCATTTCCAGAGTTGGTCTAGGTATCTAGATGGCCCGTCATAACCGATTTTTCATTTTTTAAAATTTGAAACCTATCATGCATATTTTGAAATTTGTAACCTACAATGCCACATCTTTCAGAGTCTATTCGGATTTTACTTATATTCTTAATTGAACGATTGCAGTGAATCATCGCCTCCAATACTTACCATTTATTGTTACAATCTATTGACACAACTCATACTTAGGGTGCGCATGGTAACACTTCAAGAAATGGATTTTTGCTTCAGAAGTGCTTCTGGAGCAGAAATCCGTTTGGTAAAATTTTTTACTTCTAAAAAAGAATTTCTACTTATGAAGTTATTTTTCCTTCAATTTAAGAAGTTAAAAAAAATTACTTCTCGCCTCACCCTCTTTTCGACCACGCTCGCCTCTGTCGTCGGCCCCCCGCCCCCCACCGCCGACCGCCCCCGCCGCCAACCACCGCCGGCCACTACCCATTGCCTACCTCCACCGGCCGCCGCCCACCACTACCCATGACCACCGACAACCCCCCGCCTCTAACCACCGCCCATCGCCGCCTGCCACCAACCGCCGATCACCGCCGCCGCCGACCTCCGCCGACCTCCCCCTGCCGCCACCCACCGCTAGTTGGGACCATAACTCCTTGCCGCCAACCGCCCGCCACCACCGACCACCACCCACCACTGGCCGTCGCCAACCGCCAACCACTGCCGCCACCCCACCACCAACCGTCGACCACCGCGCCGCCCGCAGCCTTCGAGTCGTCGTCTCCGGCCTCTTGAGTAAAAAATAAATAATAATTTTTTTTACTTTAAAAAAGTAAATAATATTTTTAATAATAAAAATTATTTTTAAATAAATTTAAAAAGTTTAAAATGAAGTAGAAATTTTTCGGCCATCGACAATAATTTTTCATAGAAGATTTTGTGTTAATGATGTTTCAAAAGTAGAAATTTTCAACCATTACCAAATCAATTTTTCTTATCAGAAATCAACTTCTGGAGCAGAAGTAGAAAAATCAACTTATGCTTCTAAATAGAAGTAGAAAAATCAACTTCTGGCCAGAAATTGATTTCTGAAGCAGAAGTGTTGCCATGCGCACCCTTAGAGACATGAAGAATATAAATAATAACAAAATAAAAGTCTCAGTCATGGATATTGCCGGAAATGAAAAATCAGACTAGTGATTCCAAATTACGCACTAATCATTGATCGCCATTAAATACCGCATAATCTCATCAAGATATTAAACAAGAAAAACACAAAAATTTGTTATAGTTTTCAGGTTGAAACCTATTCGTCGGCATCGATTTCCCAATTTTTGGAACCTAAAATTCCCCGGTTCTGTTATGAAATTGTGCTCACCCCTATTGTTTTGCTCAATATTGTGATTTTTTTTCTTTTCTTTCTTTCTTCTGATTACTGTTCATCTTCTTCCTTCCGCATTTCTCTTTTTTTAAGGAAATCTCCATGTGCGAAGTTGAAGCGAGAAGGACGAGCGAAATCTCTGACGAGCTTCACGTGCAAATCGGTCCAATAGAATATCAGAGTTGATAGTAATTTATTACTTTACTGAAATGTTGATAAATTTTCTGATGGTGCTGGTAATTTACTTACCACGCGGGTCAAGTTTTCGGAGTAGGTAATTTACTACTTTATTTGAATAGCAATTTTTTTTTTTTTTACAATGCTAGTAATTCTACAGACGATACTGATAAAATTTTAGAGGAGTAGGTAATTTACTTTGGTAAATTTCTCTTGATGCAGATCTGGGTATTGAGGTTTCCATGCCGAAGAAGCTGGCAAAAGCGCTTGTAGGTTTGTGAGCATGTGATCAAGTTGGACTCGAGCCTCAACTCCGAGTCCGCGCACCTCAAGATGGGTAAATTTAGGGCCTGTAACGATTCTAATCCAAAAAAGTAATTATCATTAGAATCATACTTTCTGATTCTGTTCCATGGATGATTTTTAGAGAATCAGAACGCTTTTGGTAATTGCACAAAATTTCTGTTCTCAGAAACAATCAGATGGCGAGAATTCTTTTTTTAAAAAATTTCATATATTTTTTTAAAAAATTAAATTGTTTTTTAACTTTTCTTAATTTTTTTAAAATTTTAAATTTTTTTTAAAAAATTAATTTAACCCCATCTTTAAAAATAATAATTTCTTTTTTTTTTTGCAATTTTTTTGAATTTTTTTAAAAATTTTTAATTTCCCCCCTATTTGAAAAATTTTGAAATTTTTTTGTTAAATTTTAAAGCATATTTTTAAATTCAATTTTTTAAAAAATATTTAAAAAATTAGTTATTAGTAAATTTTCAAATCTAATTTTCATTTTTTTTAAAGTTCAGAAGTCCAAGTGGACTTAATATTTTTCAAAGAAATGAGATTTTTTTTTTATTCTCAAAAGTGATTCTTTTTTCCAAAATCAACTTTTTTTTATTCTTTTTTTTGCTCCAAAACTGTTCTCAAGAATAGAATTAGAATCATTTACGTTACCAAATATGTTATCGCGACCCAAAATTAAGAAATTCCAGGTTAATTGATTACCAGATTAATTAATCAAATTAACTAACCTAGTCCGAGCTCTCTCAAGCTCTACCAATTCGCAACTTAGGTTTACATGACTTTTTATCGAAAGATTTTCAATTTTGGAGCCGCCACTAATTTTTTTTGGCATGTAGATTAGATGCCTAAATAAAGTATTGATTACGTTAACTTTTCAGAGATTTAGATTCGGGGACTTGATTGCATTAACTTTTCAATTAACGCCCTTTCGGTACCATTCTTCTGAAAATTTTCTCCAATTGGCAAATTCAACTAATTTACTTGAAAATCGAGGTGCAATTGTATTTTTTGGGTTTTCTTGATTAATGCAATGCAAATGCAAAGTCTAACTATATGAATGTTATGCATTCTAAACTATATGACAAACATAATGACAATGCATGATAGTTCGAAAATCAAGTTTTAATGCATAAAAAATGAATTCTGACTATATGACATACAAAATGACAAGATCAAATGATGCATGATAATTTCGACAAAATTGAATTTTTATGAACATGAAAATGAATTTAATTTTGAATGACATGATAAAAAAAAAAAAGTGCAAATCTACCTACATGACTTGAATAAAATGCATGAATAATGCAAGTGAAATGCATGCAAATGACTTAATCTTAAGTGAATTTTCAGTTCTTTTGAATAAAGGTTGGTCCGACACTTAATTAAAATTGATTCCTCAAATTCTAATTTAAATTAATTGTTAGCTTGTGATTTTTGAAAATTGCTCTTAAGACCACGATGTAATGATTTTTATTTGTACTATTATTATATTTTATATTATTTATGAAAAGAGTGAATCAAATAAAAATATAATAAACCTTGAGCATAATACACCTTTATATCCGAAATTTCTGATGAATTCGCTTCGTACCTCGAAGGTGGGGTCAGAAGGTAATTTATTCACGCCGTACCCTACGGGTGAGGGCAGATAGTGAATTTATATATTTATGAAATTTGTCGGTCCGATCCCAAAGTTATAGGATGAGATAGACAATTTCATTGTGCGGATGACATCGTACTTCGAGGGTGAAGTCAGATAGTCATGAACAAATTCCGAGGGACAAGGCACAAGGGAGCATGTATTATACTCAAAATAAATTATAAAAATATTTGATTTAGACCATAGTAAAAAATGAATTTTCGGCCAACTAGGGTAAGGTGCCGAACATCTTTTAAATTATGGACGATTATCTCTTAGAAATTTTTAGAATGGATTTAGATAACTTCCCAAATAAGAGATATGATTGAAGTGAAATCTTATCCGATATCCCCAGATTAGAAAAAATTCAGATTTAAATCCAAATATTTCGAATATTTCAAACGATGTGTTCAATCTTTTGGGATAGGATAAAAATCTCAATCTTTCCAATTTCAAGCCGTAAGACTTATCTGATAATCCAAAACATATCCTCAAGACAAGATCCAAATTCAAAATGCGCACAAAATCTTTAGGATAAAAATCAAATCACCAAAGATATGCCAACTTTTCAAGGTAAGCATGATATCACAAAATTCAATCAAATTTAGATCCAAAAAATATGCATGATATCCGCAAGATCAAATAAACATTCAAAGCTCATCCGATCAGTCGATTGCTCACAAATTTCGAAAATTCAAGAAGCTTATACCGACTTTGAATTTTATCTTGTACATCAGTTCACGTTTACAAGTTAACTAGGATAACGATTACATGACAATGCAAGCATTAACTCAGATCAAGCAAAAATCCACGCCTCAAGCCAGGAATACTCAATATTCACGAAAAAGACAAAAAAAAATTGCAAGGACCTGAAGGAAAATCAAGCTCCTCCTCAATTCAGCTTTTCAGCATAAGAACAAACAACCCGAGATAAACAAATATCCAATGATGCGCAAAACATCCAGTGAGATATGCAAGTCAAACGATTAAGCAAGCTACTATTCAATGATAGAGGAAATTACCTTAAACTGAATATTAACTTTGCTAGCCAAATTTAAACGTAACTTGAATTTTTAAGTTCAAACTTTGGTCCGAACAGCTACGGAAGCAAATCAGCGTTCTTTGGGTACCGAAACAGCAAGAAATCAGCACCAAACAGTGGCCGAAACAGGTCCGGCCAGCAGCAAGACGACCCTGAAACAGTGAGCAAGATCATGACAAAACCAGGAAGGATTCAGCCTTGAACGATGGCGACCAGCAGCGAGCAGTGGTGGTGGAGGCGTGACGGGCTGCTCAGCAAGACTAGTAGAGTCAGGCACAACGGGATGGTGGTGGCGCCGGCTTCAGACAATGGCGCACGAGCAAGGAGGCGCACGGGCACGGTGGAGCAAGCGTTGGTGAGATCAGACGAATACCTTGGCCGAACACCCTTCCTCCTCTCTCCAATTCTCACGTGAGTTCTCTCAAAGTGTGTGTGAGCAGAATTTTTTTCGGACCCCCAACCCTAAAGCTAAGTTTATTATTTATAGACTAGAGGTTTTCTAATCCTAATAGAAATGGGATTTATTTTGAACCGTAGGATTAGGAATCTAGATTAGCTTTTGACCATCGGATTTTCAAGAGTCCAAATCTTGTAAACTTCCTCAAAATTTCGGCAATTTAAGAGAGGATAAAGAGCCAACCGAAATTTCATGGTATGCGGGCTTAAGTTGCGCAAATTCGGGCTCGAATCAAGCTCTAATTAACTAATCGGGTAATTAATTAAAAGCCTTAGTCATTTAAATGAGCCAAACGTGCTTTAAAAAAAGTAAAAAAGTCCAATGGCCTAAGGATTTTCGTCACACCCTCTCCTCCATTGTCGAAAATTTCATGTGGGCTCAAATTGATTGCTTGTTAAATTTTGCTTCAATTTTCAGCCACCGGTCCAATGTAAATGCAAAAAATGTAATGCGCGAAGGATAAAAGAATTAAATATGAATGACGAAATATTTTTGGTCGGAACTAAAATTTAATTCCTGATTGTTTATGAATAACTTAAAAAGGAAAAATCAAAATTTAGGTGTCAACATATGTTTCTCATCTTTTTTTTATTCTTGAGAACAGAACTAGAGAATCATAATCGTTGTCAAACAGATCGTAATTATCTTAGAGGAGTTGGTAGTGTAGTTTTTCATTGGAACATTCGTAAATTCCTAATAGTATGGGTAATTCACTTATGATACAGGTAAATATCAGAGGAGTTGATAATTTACAACTCCGTTGTAATGTTGGTAAATTCCTCGCAGTGCTAGTGATTTACTTACTATGATGGTAAAATTTAAGATGAGTTGGTAATATATAATTTCAGTAGAATGTTGTTTCTGATAGTGTTGGTAATTTGTTATTGATTTATTCTTTTTGTTTTAATCAATGAAACGAGAAATATACCAACGATTTGAAATTTTTTGGCTTTCTTGTGATTGGACGACAAAAATTTACTAACGACTTGAGATTTCAAATGAGTTGGTAGTATACTATTTTATTGGCAAAAAGACATCAGAAGTGTCAAAACTTGTGTACCGCGCTTACTTTAGTGCCAAACTTTTTTTTTATCACTTAAGTGCCAACTCCGATCTACTTGGCCAAAAATCCGACATGCAATATCTGAAACCGACATGGCTCGCCGGAGGTCCAGTCAGCATCTAAGACATAAAACGATGTCATTTGAAGCATTTCCTCTGCTTTTTTTTTTCTCCTTTCTGAGGGAGGGTCGGCGAGGTCGCGAGGCCGGCCTCACCATGAGAGGACGAGGTCGAGCCTTGACTGACCCTCACCCTCGCCAGCCCTCCGCACTTCCTCTGGCCGGTCACTGGTTCAACGATTGACTAGAGGAAGAAGGTAAGAAAAAAAGAATAATTGACATGTCACTTAAAAAAAGAAAAAGAAATTAAAATGCCATGTCACTTAAAATTCAATTGTAAATGCCACATATATATTTTGGCCATAATTTCTCTACATTGGCACTTAAGTGATCGTTTTTTTTTTTTTGATTTGGCACTTAAGTGAGCCGACGAAAAGTTTTGGCAATAAAGTGAGTACCGTACACAAATTTTGACATTTCTAGTGTCCTTTTGCCCTATTTTATTATAATGTCGGCAAAATTTCTGATAGTTTTCTACTTCAATTGTCACTACACAAAATACACATTTCCAAGACACGACCACAAAACTTTTGACATTACTCACAAAGGGATGGCGGCATAATTTCCTTTATGAAAATGGAAATAAAGTCTATTCACGTTCTTGGCATTTCTGCTCTCAATTTCGGTAGGAGACCTGAAAATTGAAGATATAGTCCTTCTGCGAGTCCTAGAACTGGGCATGGAAAGAACGTGGCCCACCAAACATCCCTCTTGCTTCCATATATAGGCAAGCTCTTGGTTTGAGAAGAGTTGAAACTCACTGACCAAAGGTGGTCAGTCATATAAGTTCCTGAACAATTCCTGCTCCTTCAAATTGATCCAAGAAGAACATGGACATGGGAAGAGAGGGTGAGGTTGGGGACATGCCATTGTCACCTCCAGGGATGAGGTCCATGAAAATGGCGGGGACCAACGCCTTCGGCCACAACATAGAGTATGTGTCTCAGGCCTACCTGAGCAACCGATACTCGGAGATTCAAATCCAGGACGAGGTCCCGGAAGCCAACTCCGATTGCCCTCTCCCGATCTATCTCAAGGCAAGGGCTCCGTGGTCTCAGTCTTTCCTGCTTTAATTTCCTTTTTCTCGTGATCTTTTCGCGCGTAGTTTTAGCAAGGTAAAACGTGGGGTCATGTAAGCTCTTGATGATGCAGTTTGAAGATGTTCAGTACAAGGTGAAAAGCAGCCGGGCTTCCAAGAAGAACCCGGTCAAAGTGGTGGTGTCGAAGGTGGCGTCGCAAATGAACATGGAGAACAGTAACTACAAGCATATCTTGAATGGTGTGACCGGCGGCGTCGGTCCCGGGGAAATTCTCGCTTTGATGGGTCCTTCGGGTAGTGGAAAAACCACCTTACTGAAAGTAATAGGTGGGAGACTATTGGAAAATGCCACAGGAACAATAACTTATAATGACATTCCCTACACGCCAGCTCTTAAGAGAAGGTTAGCGCTAATCAATGAACAAAGACTTCTTTGATAGAATGCATCTATTGCAGCCTTAGCCGGTAAGCGAGATTTGTAAAAATTAGCTTGATACGGTACTCGTCTCGTCTGGCAGGATCGGTTTCGTGACGCAAGATGATGTGCTCCTCCCGCAGTTAACGGTTGAAGAGACCTTGGTGTTTGCTGCGTCTTTGAGACTTCCGAGCTACATGAGCCACCAGCAGAAATATGCCCGAGTGGAGATGATAATCAAGGATCTAGGACTCGAAAGGTACGAGCACCTAATCATGACTTTATGAGACAAACAGAGTCACAGAGCAATTTTCTTTTGATGAAGTATAGATGTCGGCGCACGAGAATCGGAGGAGTGTTTGTTAAGGGAATATCAGGTGGAGAAAGAAAGAGGACAAGCTTAGCGTATGAAATCCTCGTCGACCCGTCATTACTGTTGCTTGATGAACCGACTTCAGGACTCGATTCCACGTCTGCCACTAGACTAATGCAAATACTTGAAGGCATTGCTAAGGTGTGCACCGAGCTTCTCATGGTTATATGGAAATTTCGAACCATTTATATGTTCCGACCGCGTTTGACGATATTACAGGCAGGGCGAACGATAATAATAACTATCCATCAGCCGTCGAGTAGGATGTTTCACATGTTCGACAAGCTCCTACTCATAGCGGAAGGCTATCCCGTGTACTATGGAAAGGCCAGAGAGGCTATAGACTACTTTTCGTCTTTGAGCTTTATCCCTGAAATCGCGATGAATCCCGCGGAATTCTTGCTAGATCTAGCAACCGGACAGGTAAAGGACATCAGCGTCCCTGAAGAGCTATCAGCACCTCAGGGAAGCGCGTGTACCGAGAAGGCCGTACTCAAAGTGAGAATCTGTCTTAATTTGGACTTACTAGCTCATTTCTCATCCCTATCGAAGGAACTGATGAATGTTCTTTTCGTCGCATATATCAGTATCTCCAACTTAAGTTTAAGGCTCTCTTAGAGCCAAAAGAGCACGAGAATCACCAAACCACGAGGACGCCAGAGCATCTTCAAGTGGCGATCCAGGTCAAGAAGGATTGGACATTGACTTGGTGGGAGCAATTCCTGATACTGACACGGAGAACATTCAAGGAGAGGTGCAGGGACTACATCGATGTGCTGAGGCTGATTCAGGCGCTCGGTGTCGCTCTCCTACTAGGCCTGCTCTGGTGGAACTCCAAGATTGCAACCGAGGCTCAACTCAGAGATCAGGTAATTTCGCATTCCATTTTTCAGACTTGAACTTGGGCCGCTCGTTCCATGCTGGCCTGATAGCTAGAATTCCTAATGCTCGAGCTTGGAAGCATTTGAACTCCGTTCCTTTCATGCCGCGATGAACTTCACACCATTATTAACTTAGGTCGGGCTGATGTTCTACATCTGCATCTTTTGGACCTCGTCGTCTCTCTTCGGGGCTGTTTATGTGTTCCCATTCGAGAAGGTCTATCTGGTGAAGGAACGGAAAGCAGATATGTACCGGTTGAGCGTGTACTACGTGTGCAGCACCCTGTGCGACATGTTGGCCCATGTTCTCTACCCAACCTCCTTCATGATCATTCTCTACTTCATGGCGGGGTTCAAGAGGACGGTGTCTTGCTTCTTCCTCACGTTAGGTGCAGTCCTTTTGATTGCAGTCACAAGCCAGGTAAACAGAAACCAAGCCAGGATTTAGACTGTCGCTGTGTTAGAACTAACCGGCTTTCGTTCCTCAATCCAGGGTGCTGGAGAACTGTTTGGGGCTGCGGTTTTGAACATTAAAAGTGCGGGAATGGTCGTTTCGCTGTTACTGATGCTGTTTCTACTCACTGGAGGATACTATGTCCAGGTATGTTAGTCAAGTCCAGAATGTAGCAGCCAGTCACCATAAAGAATTTAACTCTTCGCTTTTACGACGCTATATATTGCTTAACCAGTAATGTATGATCTGTTTGTGAATTTTGCCCCGACTCGAGATTAAGTATTTGTTTAGAGATCTTTAGACATTTCTCAGGACCACGCTTAGGAAATCCTTGTCTATGCCTGGCTCTGATTGATGCCATGTAATAATCTAAATGCATCAGATTGAACCATGAAGGTATTATCAAAATCAACCACCAAGGGGACAAGGAAAAGGATGAAATACAACACATAACATAGCACTTAGTAAGCAATGTGTACCAA
This sequence comes from Lenwebbia sp. NSW1173648, assembly GCA_029784005.1. Lineage (NCBI taxonomy): Eukaryota > Viridiplantae > Streptophyta > Magnoliopsida > Myrtales > Myrtaceae > Lenwebbia > Lenwebbia sp. NSW1173648. The sequence goes on along the minus strand of JARCGZ010000009.1, from coordinate 20,705,633 downwards.
TTTGTCTATCCCAGGAACAAGAAAATCAGTAGATTATATATCACCCGAGCAGTCGGACAACTCTCCGGTACGCCAGGACGAGGCCTTTGACACTTCTTACGCTGTATACCCCCTACATCCTTCGGAGGTGGAAAAAAGGGTACTAACTATTAAAAATTGTGAAATGTACCAAGACACAAGTGCCGGGAACCGAAAGAAAAAAAATCCTTTGTATTCCCTGGCAGTTCTGTACTAATGGAAGGTGTATTGTGGATCGCAGCACATACCGTATTTTATACGGTGGTTGAAGTACTTGTCGTTCATGTTCCACGGGTTCAGGCTCCTCCTGAAAGTCCAGTACTCCGGCGACGAACTCTACGAGTGCAAGAGCCAAGGAGGATGCCGGAAGTTGCAGAGCTCGCCCTCATTCGACACCGTGAGCTTGGACGGTGGTTTGCAAGAAGTGTGGATTCTGTTTGCCATGGCCCTATGCTACCGGATATGCGCCTATCTTTGTTTGCGCAAGAGAATAAGCGAATGTCATCTGTGATTGAACGCTGAATTTTGACTTGTGCAGCTGAGAAGGTTTTGCTTGCCACAAGATAATAAAAATGGACCTTTTGAACTCCCCCTTTGTATAGAGAAACGCTCTGGTTGATGCTAAAAGCTTGATTGACATAGTATTCTTCGCAAGTTTCCGGGCGATTAATGATTTGGAAGACGTCGACTGGTTTACCTTTAGGGATGAATTATCATAATTGCAAGTACATCGGCCGCCTATTCGTGGCAACAAGCATTTTTATTGCGAGACAAAATCGTACCTTGGAACCTACGGCTGAGCATAATGGATCGACCGAACCGGGAACCGCTTGGACCGGACCGGACCGAACCGGCCAGTTGGGTCCAGTTCCTGGGGCCTCCGGTCCGGTTCTCGGTTCCAAGGGAGAACCGGATCGAATAATATTTTTCTAATAAAAAATTTACTAAATGTAAACCTAAACCTAAGATGCTTAGGATCTTAGTATGACTTTCAGGTTTAGCGACAACGCGATGCAACTAACGAGATGTGCTCCGATGAATATGTCGTTAACGAGAAACATTTGACGACAAATCACCAAATAAGAATGTGACTAGTCCAATGATTGGACCTCCCGGGAATTGGTCCGATCCTGTTTCCAGTTCCAGGGTGGGACTAGATCGGATCAGGAATCGATCACCCCTATTAGAACCTGACCAAATAGTGCTCCTAGGAATATGAATTCAAAATATGTAGGAACATTGAACACTATATTTAGCAAAACTCACGACACAAATTCCTTATCGGAACGACCCCAACTGCGTCTTGGAAGACATCGTTCGCCATCCTCTTACTCATTTCACAGTTGTCCCTCCTCGTTTTCATGATATCAATTTAGGCATCGAATGCAAGAGATTCTGCTATAATTAGAAGGGGGATAGGCTGGATGACACCCAAAAAGTGCAACAGCAAACGGATAAAAGGATGGTTCTGTCGAAACAGAAGGATCCCCAAGGGGAAGATGTTCTAACGTTCTGAAAGAGTATATAACACCACAAGAACAACCAACGACATTTCTCAGTTCCCTTCAAGTTTGTGTTTTTGGGTTTGTCTAGGGAAATCTCTCCTTTTCAATCCGACCGTTCGGAGTTTTTCCTCCCGCGATCAGCAGTTAATTGCTGCAGAGAGATTCCGCCGCTTTTCCGGGTTGTTTTTTTTTTTTTTTCCTCCTTCAGGTAACTCCGGAATCATTCCGGCATTCTTTACCTCCATGTTGATCCTGATAATTTCTCATCTTATCACCGTCCTAGACGAGTTTCTAAATCACCGCATTGCGATTCCGAGATGACTTCGGTCCGTCATTTTCTACATTATCGCGGTTGAAATTACGATGTCTACTTAATTGGATGAGATCCGGTATGCGAGCGCGACGCCTTTCTCGACATGAAAGTGAATAAGAAGATGTCTGCTCTCTTGTTTTGTCCATATAAAATGTGTCGAATTGAGACAGAATACTTAACGTATCTTTCTGAATGATGCTAAACCTGTTCGGACAGCCGCTTTTGCCTTGAAACTGTTCTCTGCGTTCATGTATTCACTCACAAGTTACTCATTTCTTCTCTTGAATTCGTCTCTCTGGCTAGATCTCTCGCTGGTCCGAGTGATGGAAGGAGGAGAGAACCGCAAGTGCCATGAGAGTAAGATGAAGAAATCTCCGAGCCGCAAATTCACCGTGCCGAAAATCGATCTCGAGGAAATTAGAAAAAGCTCGCCCTTCAGTCTGTCGCCGAGAGCGACCAAAGCGGCTGGCGCTGGCAAGTCGAGCTGCCTCTGCTCTCCCACCACGCACGCCGGCTCCTTCAGATGCCGGTTCCACCGCAACTCGAGCATCTCTCGAGGCAGCTCGGTCGGCTCGAACCTCTCCGAACTGGGCTCCAAGTCGAGCAGCATCGGCGATTCCGTGGAGGCTCAGTGACGCTCGAGACGGGGAAAAGGGCGCGATCTGTGCGCTCTAGTAACATTTGGGAGCATATGTTGACAATTTACCGTGGGAAGACTATGATCAAACGTGGGTCCACAGTACATGTTGTGATGGATTTGGATTGAATATAATGTTTAACTAGATTTGATTTATCCCTTGAAGTGCAAAGTATAGATGTGAGACTCTCCCTAACCCTGCCAGGTCAGATTCTTTCGCGTTGTGATTGATTTTGTCCATCGCACGGTCCATCGGCAATTAAGATAACAACCCGTGCTTAATTTTTTATTTTTTTTAATATTGTTGGCCGTCTGATGCGACCATTGAACGAAAGGAAAACTAATGGAAAAATGAACAAATCATCAGTACCTAATGTTTTCCTTAATTAGGATGATATGATGAAGGGGACATTGTACCTGTCTTTTACCTCAAAGAGCGTTTTTATGTGGCAACATGAATCTTTAACATGTTGCTGTATTAACGTTAACAAAACGACATGCAAGAGCCGATGATATCTCGCTGGTTCAAAGAAGCACGTTCAACTTGATTTCAATCCTTTTAACAGATATTCAGCATTTAGGGTTTGTTTATTCCAAGATAAATTTCATCATGATGAAAATGATTTCCTGGAAGAAAGAAAAAAAATAGAAATTTTTTCCTCTTTTCACGTTATCAAGAATTCATTTTGCTAACTTTAAGGCTCCGTTTCGCGAAAAACTACTTTCAGGAAAAAAAATTTCGAATTTTCCGGTGTTTAGTTCATGAAAAATAAATGAGTTAAGGGAGACATTTTCCATCAATGGAAAAAATGCCTTCAAAAAGAGTAAATCCTTTTCCCTCATCTTTCCCCTATAAAATCCTTTACATTCCTTTTTTATTTATTTATTTTTCTTTTCCTTTCTCCTTCTTCCTACGCCTGTCGCGGGCCTCGACTACGGCCGGCAACCCCGCATCCGGACATGATGCAAGCTGGCGAGCTCAGGGCTCATCAGATCCAAGCGAGCTTGGGCTCGGTAGAGGTCGACGAGCTCGAGCTAGTCGAATCCGGCGAGGCTCGAGCTCACCTGCAGCCATCGCCGTGGCTAGCAACCAACCGAAGAAGAAGGGAAAGAGAGAAAAAAAAAAGACAAAATAAAAAAATAATTAAAATTTTGAATTTGTTTAAAAAGAAAATAAAAAAAGTATTAGAAGAAATACATGGAGGAAAATCAAATCCAATTTTTCATACCAAACGAATGAAAATCTTTTCCGAATCTTTTCCAAATTTCAGCCGAACGCAGGAAAATATTGTCATTTTCTGAAAATGACTTCCTAAAAAATCAATTTGATAAATGTTACAATTTTTCGCGAAACGAACGGAGCTTAAGTATGTATATTTTCTTTTTATCATAAACGGTTTTTTGTTGAGTGATTATTTTTCAGCAAACCAAGCACGTAAAAATTCAAAATACTATTTTATGAAAAATTCTTTCACTCAACAAACACACTCTACACGCGAAAAAAAGCTGGCAAGGTTGCCTTTTCTGTTTTTTATTTTTATTTTTATGGTTAATTGAAAGTTCATTGTAAATTTTTCAAAACAAAGCAACAACAACATCTAACATTTTCGCAGGCTGAATGAATTATGTTTTTGTTTTTTTTGACAGAGGAGAAATTCTTAAAAAAGTAAATGGTCGGCTTACCTGTCCGCGAGAGAGATTAATCGGTTATTAATCACCGTCCCTTCTCTCTCCTCCCTCTCTTCCCCCCGTCACCTTCACAAATGAAATCCCACGAGCACCGAAAGCGATAGACATGTTGCAGCTCCAGCTCCAGCTCCTTCACTTCCCGCAGCTTCTTTGAAGGTGAGGAGCCCTCTGCCTCGTGCTCTCTCTCTCGCTTCTGCGATCGATCGATGAATCGATCACTGACCTAACGATTCGATCGCTGCTTGTTTCGTCAAGTCGCGATGGTTCCCGATTTTCCTCTGCTACTTGGAGGAGCTAGCCCGTCCGTGCGTGTTTCTCTATCGCACGGATTGAATCTGTCTGGTTAATCCGTTTCTGAATTCGTTTTCGGTCTGCTTGAGCTTCTGAAGCTCGTGTCTGCTGGGTTCGATTCGATTCGATTCGATTCGATCAGATCCACGTAGCTATTGCGGCGTTCGCTGTGAAGGTTCTGCGCGAGAGCTTGCAGTTGTTAGTTTCGTGATAGTTTGATGCTGTTGCTGTGGGATTCTGATTTTTTGAAAATAAAAAATTGAATTTTGGCAATGGAAGTTGCGTGTCCTCCTAAGTTTGAGTTCAGATCATTCGCAAGAGAAGGTAGGATTAGGATACCTTCAGTGAATCTAAGCGCTCAAACTTCGTTGATTAGCCTTTCTTGCAGGTTCGTAGTTTCCTTCAACTGACGCGATTCCTTTTGCATCACTTTTCCTTTTTTTTTATCTTGACTTACTCGTCCATTTAGCTAATCATTTCGAACACCTTTTGAGCTGTAACTTGTCTTATGTTTTCATTCCTTAAAGTTCTATTTAATCACCAAAGTATTAGTTAAGTTGTTCTACTGTGTCGTGCTTTTTGACCAGATATCAACCACTTCGTACGTCAATAAGATCTTGTTTGCGCTTTACTTTAACCAGCAAAGGGACACTGAACCAGCAATAAGCTCCGGCCTCAGACTTAATAGGATAAGTGTGGAGGAACTGATGGGTCCTCAACTTTTAGATGAACTGATATTTATTAGTGCTTTGCAAAAGATGCTGCACTAATTTGTTAGAAAAGGACCAAGGTCTTAGGAATTCCGCCTATGCCTTTTGCATGTACAATGACTCTGCAGTTGTTTAACGGCTTGAGCGTCTCACCACCTCGGGTTTGTCAATAGATTATCCTGGAGGCACGTCTTGTGAGGCCTATATACACAGTTGTCTGGCTATAGTTAGCTCCACCATGATCTACACTGAAATTATGATTACCCATAAATGTGGAAAGTACTAGAATATCTTTTTGAGTGCTAACTTACCCATCATTTCTTGTCACCGTCTTTCAAAGTGTGAAATCACAAGGATGCGAACATCTTGCCTTTTTAACTTCTCCTTCATGTATGATGTGAATGTTGTATTATGCTAATTTCCTGTTTGTACTGGTGAGCTATGGTATTTTTGATCAAGTCTCACTTCTCTGCTTTAGACATTAGGAGTTAGAAGATAGTTATTCTATATATTTAGTCTTGCAAGTATTTTAGAGAAATTTTGCCTAAAATTATTTGTGTGCTTACATAATTGGTGAAATGCATATCCAGCATCACAGAATGTGTTTTGAATCAATAGTTGTTTGGACTTTGGGATGTGTTAGAGGCACCCATTTGTGTATATATAAGATTTGGTGAGTGCCATATGATAATATTGACCATTAAGCTGGCATTGAGCACTCTTTTGTAACTGGTAGAGAGGAGTTTTGAATGCTTGGTAACTCCTTTTGCCTCACATTCAGAGTAATTCTCATAGTGTAAATCCAGGTTTGAGTTACTGATAAGGGCATTACAGTATTGAAAGTACTCCGTGTACCGGTTATATTATAATGAGGATGGGTCATGTTGCTTGAAAGGATTCTGATTAAACGAATTTTTGCATGAGGAGTCCCTAATTTGTATTTATGGTTTGTATAACAAAGCATGCAGACCCTGTAAAGTTGGTAATTGTTACTTTAAATGTGCATAATTTATCCATAGTATTAACCGAGGAAATTGATTACTCTGTGTAATTTTGAACAGGTATGGAGTGCTTTGATGAGCGGATAATATCATGTTGCGGTGTATGGACGGGATAAAGCATTTTCTTGCTTCTATACTGCAGTGTTGTGATCTTGATCTGTATAAGCAATCGAGAGGCCTCGAAGATCCTGAGCTTCTTGCTAGGGAGACTGTGTGTATGCACTCAACTTGATTTCTTATCATTCTGAGGTTTAGATGGCATTCCATGGCTCAACTTTCCTACATTTATGGTGAACCTGTGCCCTTCTGTTTGCAGCAATCAACTTTACTGACCAGGCCTCTATCTTTAAACTTACAGTCCTGTGAACAATGTATTGTTCAGATTCATATCATACTGATGATGATCATCCTATTATGTAATTTGATTATTTCTTTTCACTATTAGCATTGTGGAGAGGCAGATCTCCTATGTTCCAGACTGTATATATATATAAATTTATTTATTTATTTATTTTTATTTTTTTATTTTTTTGGGTTAATCGACCGCCGAACCCAACTAGTTTGGGATAAAGGTGATGTTGATGTTGATGTTGATTATTTCTTTTCATAAAGTTATTTATTCCTCTAGTTACATGCAGATTATCACTTCTTCATTTTTCTGAATGCAGTCAGTGTGAGTGAAATTGAAGCGCTATACGAGCTTTTTAAAAAAATTAGCAGTGCTGTGATCGATGACGGTCTGATTAACAAGGTTGTTCATCATCTCTGGACCTTTATTTGTCATACTTCTTTTGGTTGGCGTACATTTTCTCTGCATTGTCTTTTGTGTCAGTGTTAAAAATGTCATTTGCCTCCTGCTAATTCTTTTTCGTCTTTTAAGTTGCAATATTCATCATGATGCTGCAATTCTCCTGATACAGATTTATTTGCTCTTTACTTTTCATTTCCTGTCTCTGGTTGCTCCTTTTTACTGAAGTTTTTGTTCATTATGACATCACAGGAAGAATTCCAGTTAGCATTATTTAAGACAAATAAAAAGGAGAGTTTGTTTGCTGACCGGGTAATGTGCTCTTTACTTTTCATCTTGTATGGAAGTTTTGGAATCTCTCTGCGAGGTCTTCTATTTACAACTACTTTACATGTGTTGGATTCTACAGGTGTTTGACTTGTTTGACACAAAACACAATGGAATACTAGGTTTTGAAGAGTTTGCCCGTGCTCTTTCTGTTTTTCATCCAAATGCACCTCTTGAGGACAAGATTGAATGTACGTTTCTTCTTTCAACTTTCAATCCCATTAGATGTGGTCATATGAAATGCCCTGTATTGTTTGGCTTATCCCTTTAATTTTTGAAGCAGTTTCGTTTCAACTGTATGATCTAAAGCAGCAAGGTTTCATTGAGAGGCAGGAGGTACGTGATATTTCTGATCAAACTGAATTATACTGGAGTTACTTTTGTCTCCTCAACGAAAACTAGGTTAATGATGAATACCCCACATAGGTGAAGCAAATGGTAGTAGCTACACTTGCGGAATCTGGCATGAATCTATCGGATGATGTCATAGAGAGTATAATTGACAAGGTAGTTCTTCATTCTGGTTTGACCTTTGTTTTCTTTACTCATACTATGTTGTTCGGAGAGTTCCTTTATTATCATTGAAAATAGCTCCTAAAATCCTCTTGCACACCCCCCCCCCCCCTTTCTTCCTTCTCCCTTCTCCTTTTCTTGATCTGTAAAACTTCCTTCAGACTTTTGAAGAAGCAGACACGAAGCATGACGGAAAGATCGACAAGGAAGAATGGAGAAGCCTCGTTTTGCGACATCCTTCCCTTCTGAAGAATATGACACTCCAATATCTTAAGTAAGTCTTTTTATTTGTACTTGGATAACTTTTGCTAGTGCTAAATATGGGAAAAAGGATAAAGAATAATTTCTATGTTACACAGTGCGATAATTGAGGAACATGGTCTTTTTCATGATTCGATCACATATATTAGGTCCATTTAGCATGTACTGATGTCGAAGCTAAGATTATTACTTCTTTTAACACGCTTGGCTTATTTAACATCTGTGTCCTCATGAATCGCATATTCAAACTGTTGCACTGTACCGATAGATTGAAATCTATCGTAACAGGAAAGCCCGTCACCCTTATCTGCTCTTTTTCTCGCTTGGTGATATTTCCTTAATATGCTCTCTTTTACTCAATGATATATGCCAACCTTTACCCAAAGTACAAAAGGTCTTAAGTGAGCTCTATCCATCAATTTGGGTGGACATTGAAGTTATTCCGAAGTTCAGATGCTCATGTGGAGCAGTACTCATCCTCATAATATTTTATGTTCAATGACCGATCGTGGAACTGCCCACAACTCCCAAAGATCCTCTATACTTTTTGGAGGATAATCAATTTCCCCATAATGTCAGCATTTTTTAAGTTATTTTCGTGCAAACTACAAATGATGAGTCCTTGTAGGTCTGATAGCATGTTTAGCCATCAATCTTGTAGAAAGCTTTTTAGATTATGGGGCTTGAGGGGCTATGCCTTTGCTAGTGTGTTATATTGAATCGGCCTTGATGACAACCCTGACTTAGTTTTGCATCACCATGAGTATTCTTCTTTCTCTAAGTCAACCGTGGGAGCAGGCCCAATAGATCGTATGTATTGTTTCTTTTGGACCTAGCATGAAGATGGTAGAGATGCATCAATGCGGTTGTTAAATTTGTCATCTCACTCATTCACTCATTCATTCATTCATTCTTGTTTTCTTTTTTTACCAGGGACATCACTACTGCATTCCCAAGTTTCGTGTTCCATTCACAAGTTGATGATTCATGAGGTCAAAGCTGCGTATCGAAGTACTAGTGAAGATTTTGTAGTTTATTTTTTCTTTGAAGATATTGCGGCCACTGTGTATCAGTGAGGTCAGAAGAGAGATCTGTTGTTCTGGTTGTTTGTAAATTCAGCCTCTTGATGGAGTGTGTTTGTCCGTCTTCCTGCTCGGGATGCGATACAGATTGTCATGTTTTTTTTTTTTTTTTTTTTTTTTTGGGCGAGCAATTGTTGAAGGCACTGGAATTATTCAGTTGATGTGTGAACATGCAGTCCTGTAACATTCTATTATACCCATGCGTGTAGGGAACATTTGTGTAAACTGGATTTCAAATGAAGGCAAACGTGATTACAGTGAATGAATCTACCTGCGGTGCAATTTTTCTCTAATGTAGACGTCCGGCTGATGCTAAAACGATGTCAGAGAGAATTTTTTTTCCTTTGTGTTTTTTATTTTATTTTTTTTGCATTTTTCTTTTCTTTCCTAGGGTATCAATCATAAGAAGCAATGAAGCTACCGCGCATTTTCTTCGCCAATAGTGATGAGCTTAGTGGAGATATTATTCTTCTCTCTTTATGCTCGTATCACATAGAATATAACCAATTTTCCACATGATGAAGGCAACCCTTTAATCAAGTGCCGTCCAAGATCAAAGGTGAGCTAATCTAATTCCATTTAGACAGTGGGCATCCCAGTAGCCCACCTTATTGTTCTTCGAAAACGAACAAAGATTAGCTCACTGTGACATGGAAGTTGCAATGTCAGAGCTCATCGTCAGAGTACCCACCACCTGGTAAACACGAAGTTGCGCAGCTAAGGAGATTAAGAGAGAGAGAGAAGAAACGATCGAGTGTGCAAAAGAGGTGGAATTACCACAATTAAGAACCGATGATGAGTTACAAGTAAACAGAAAATTTAAATATAAAAAAAAAAAACCCAAAACGCAAGGCTTCTATGATAGACCTAAACGCTGAAGTCAAAAATAAATAGCAGTAAGAGGCAAGCCGCAACAAAAAGAGGGAAAACTTGTAACAGTTTTAAATCACCAGGAGTTAGTTCCAAGTGCAATAACTTAATCAACTTCTTCCATCTTGCTGCCCTCAGCATCAACATCCGCATCCTCCAGCGGGGGCATATCTGCATCGGCATCGGCTGCATCCTCATCGATGCTCAAACCAAGCTTCAACATCCTGTGGATTCTGTTGCCGAAGGTGTTGGGGTCATCCAGGCTGAAGCCCGAGGTCAGAAGTGCGGTCTCAAAGAGCAAGAGGACCAGGTCCTTCACTGACTTGTCATTCTTGTCCGCATCCGCCCTCTTCCTCAGCTCTTCCATGATGGGGTTCTCGGGGTTGATCTCCATTGTCTTCTTGCTTGACATGTAGCCGGCCATGCTGTTGTCTCTCAAAGCCTGTGCCTTCATGATCCTTTCCATATTGGCCGTCCACCCGTACTCGCCGGTGACCAAACAGCATGGGGAGTCAACCACACGATCAGAGACCACAACCTTCTCAACCTTGTCACCCAAGACATCCTTGATAACCTTGCACAGTCCCTCAAACTTCGCCTTCCACTCTTCGCTCTTCTTCTTCTCATCCTCGCTTTCATCGAGTTTTAAACCTTCCTTGGTGGCTGAGACTAACTTCTTCCCCTCATATTCCTTGAGCTGGCCAACGGCATACTCATCAATGGCATCAATCATGAAAAGCACTTCGTAGCCCTTCTTCTTGAGCTTCTCCAGGAAAGGGGAGTTCTCAACAGCCTTCTTGCTCTCGCCGGTGATGTAGTAGATGTCGCTCTGACCCTCCTTCATTCTAGTCACATAGTCCTTGAGGCTGGTCATCCCCTCACCACTCTTGGTGGAGTGGTATCGCAGCAACTCAGCAAGCTTCGTCTTGTTCTGCGAATCCTCATGGATACCGAGCTTGAGGTTCTTTGAGAATGCCTCATAGAACTTGTTGTAGTCTTCCTTGTTCTCCGCAATCTCAAAGAAGAGCTCAATGCATTTCTTGACAAGATTTTTCCTAATGACCTTGAGGATCTTGTTTTGCTGGAGCGTTTCTCTTGAAATGTTGAGTGGAAGGTCCTCCGAGTCCACGATACCCTTAACGAAGCCAAGATACTCCGGCATCAGCTCCTCACAATTGTCCATGATGAAGACACGGCGAACATAGAGCTTGATGTTGTTGGGTTTCTTGCGGGTGTCGAAGAGATCAAAAGGAGCCCTCTTTGGAGCAAAGAGGATGGCCTTGAACTCAAGCTGACCTTCAACTGAAAAATGTTTGACTGCCAAATGTTCTTCCCAGTCGTTGGTCAAGCTCTTGTAGAAGGCAGCATACTCTTCCTTGGTGATTTCCTCAGGCTTCCTCATCCAGATGGGCTTCTGCTTGTTCACCAAAGACCACTCCTGAGACACTTCCTTGATCTTCTTCTTTTTCTTCTCTTCCTTTTCTTTCTCTTCATCAACATCCTCAACCTTCCCTTCCTCGTCCTTCTTGTCTTCCTCGTCCTCATCATCGGAGATCTCCTTCTCAGTGGTCTTCTCAATCCAAAGGGAAATGGGGTAGCTAATGAATTCAGAGTGCTTCTTGATTAAGTCCTTCACGCGACGCTCCTCAAGGTACTCGAGCTGATCCTCTTTGAGGAGGAGAGTGATTTTGGTTCCCCTACCAAGAATCTCGCCAGAAGTGTCTCTGGTGACAGTAAATGATCCACCAGCCTGGGATTCCCAAACATACTGCTCGTCATCGTTGTGCTTGCTAGTGACAATAACCTTCTCAGCTACAAGGTAAGCCGAATAAAACCCAACACCAAACTGACCAATCATGCTCACATCAGCACCAGCTGCTAGTGCTTCCATGAATTCCTTGGTTCCAGATCTGGCAATTGTACCGAGATTGTTGACCAAGTCTGCCAAAATAATTCAAACGGTCAGTAAACAATTATATTAAAGTGAAAGTGCATCAAATCATAATACCAAGAGACTCACCAGCTTTGGTCATGCCAATCCCACTGTCAATGATGGTTAGTGTGTTGTTCGTCTTGTCAGGGATAATGTGGATGAAGAGCTCCGGTTGAGCATCGAGTTTGCTCTTGTCCGTTAAGCTCTCGAATCGGATTTTGTCGAGAGCCTATAAACGAGGAAATTGAATCAGATATGGTGTTTCAGTAGGTACGCCCAAAATAAATTATACTTCCACTCCATCCAAGTTTTCACATTCAGTTAATGCCAGTATCACATACAATACGGCTAGATGTTAAAAGAGATAGCGTCCATACAACAATATCAGGAGTAGTCTAAATAACATCAGGGAATAGCACAATAACATCAGGAATAGCACACATGAGACCTTCAAGCATGCATGATTCGCAACCCAGCATCTAAAATAAAGTATTTTTGCACTGCAGCAAAAGGATGACAACTGAAAGATTGCCTCAAGGGAAGAGGATTTCCTGTTTAGAATCTCTGTCTTGCGAAAAACGAAAAATTTGAAATATGTTTTCCATAAAATAATGGTATAACTTGCAATAATTAATCAATGAAAAAAAAATTATCATCGTCAAAATATTCTTTCCCCGTTAATATATTTTTTGTAAAAAGTACAAAGTTATTAATTTTAGAAAAATATTTTTCAATCTTTCATTAACAAACAAACCCTGTTTTAAAAAAATATACTGCGTAACTTGATCTAGATGAGTTGCTTCTTTAATAACTAGAACCAAATTAGTCCCTAACAAGTAATATGGGGAGAGAGAAAAAAACAACAGCAATATCCACTGGAGGATCACTCTAAACACTCTGCCTCTTTCCAAAAACATCATGAGGAACGAAAGCATCACACAAGATGCGGGGAGTGATAAATCCTCGATTGTCCTCAACCTAACAAAGTCCATACACTAACCACATACAGATCTAAGATAAGCACAAAATCGCCATCCAACGACAATTCATATCGAGAACTTAAAAAAAGACACGCCGCTCTCGGAGCCAGGGGACTTACATCGGAGGCGTTACTAATGAGCTCGCGGAGGAAGATCTCCTTGTTGCTGTAGAAGGTGTTGATGATCAGGCTGAGGAGCTGGTTGATCTCGGCCTGGAAGGCAAACGTCTCGGTCTCCGCCATTGATGGACTCCCGCTTGCCTTGCTTGATCGCGAAGAGATGAGGAGGAGACGCTTGCGACGAGGAACGAGAGCTCGGGATTCGCGAGGAGGAGGAGGAGGAGGAGGAGGATGGAGAGGTAAAGAAGGGAGGAGCGAAGAGTGTTTATATAGGGAGTTCTCAAAGTAGGGTTTCTAGATCCTTCTATTGTTGCTTTATCATCGGAGACTTTTGCATTTATAGTCCTCCTCGATTTTTCCTTTTGTGGATTTTTGCTTTTGTTTTTTTATATTCGTTGTTTATTCCTTGCCTCGCCTATTGCCAGGAAGCAACGTATCAATGATGTCTGCAAAGCGTTCATTTTACGGAAAATTCTAAACAAATCCCCAAAGTGTTGTCAATTTCTCAAAGTACCCTATAAATTGGACTTTATTTCAAAATACCCTCTAAATGTGATGAAATTATCTCGATTAACCTTCTGAGCTTATTGGCCAATAGGCATGCGGCCCTACTGATAAAGAGATTAGTTGGGTGGGGTGTCTCGTATTATAGGTGTAGGGTTCGGCAGAGCCAAAGCACAAGTCAGAGAGAGAAGAGTCAGATATAGAACATTCATAAAAAAAACTACTAAGCTTATCGCCGGCAAGAAAGTAGGCGGACGATGAGCAAGCGGATCTCACATGCACGGCTTTGCACATACCACAAGGATATTTTTGTCCTAAAATTACAAAATAATCAATGAAATTAAATAAAGATAGAAAACTAAAAGTAAAAAATCACATGCCAGAGAGAGAGAGGGAGAGGGTGACCGCAGGAGTAAAGGTGCCATCGATCATGCACTGGCATCCTTGTCTTGTCGGGCTTAGGCTAATGAGCGGTAATCACCTCCACCACTTATCATACTTACACAAAGAGAAATTGCCGAGCAAGAAAGATGCTTTGGAATGTGTCTGTGTGTGCATGAAAATGTCGGTTTATTTGCACACGACGAATAGAAATAATGAAAAACGTTGCCAAGTTAGAGAAAACCAACCAGCCCAAAAAAATTAAAAAGAAAAAAGTACAAGCATATCTTCACATGACCGTGATCGGAATAGTGAAAATCACATTTGTCACGGCAAACATTTTCGGACCGAGTGCCTTTTTAACGGAATCAGGGATGCCGAAAGACTATTATTATGAGGGAATGCATAGTAGAATCATGGGTGAACTCAACTTCGTGATATGTAGCTTATAATGTCTGTGTTGTATTTGTCAAAGTTGAATCTTGATTCGAAACTATAGCAAGAATTTTTTTTATGCGATCATGATCAAGTGTTTAATTTATACGATTTTATTTAGTGCAATTGAATCCTCCTTTTCGAGAGGTTCTATCCATCTCGATTCTATCATGTCAATAATATAATGAGATCTTTAATATGTTTTAGACAATTTTTTTTTCATTTCAGTTTTTGCTTTAGTTTTTTCTCTATTTTCAGAAAGTCTTTTCCAAACGTGGACGCGGATTATAAAACATTATAAGATTTCCCTTCATTCTTTACTATTATTATAAATACATATATATATATATATAAAGCTAAAGATATTAAGATAAACTTAGATTTGAAAGTGAATTATTAACCGCTGGCCAATTAACGACGACTTATGTCTCAATATGTGACATCACATGGAATGCTGATGTGGCTTCCGCGGAGTCTCAAGTGGGCCGGCAAACGAGAAGCCTCATCCGACAAAAGCCTTATCCGGCGAAGCCTCATCCGTTAGCTTCTCGACTAGCAGCGAGCGTCGATCTTCATCACCACCGTGTCATCACTTTCGGCGACGCTCTTCCTTCGATTCCAGAATGCTCGCTCATCCTCTGTATCAAAACCCAATTCAGCTCCCGCGCGCTCTTTGCAGATCTCGAAGGTAAACACGAACTCCATCTTCTCGCGGGCTTTTGTCAGTTTCATCTCCGACACCGACGTGAATATTCGCGAACGGAAGCGAAACTTTCCGTGCTCGCTCGTGTCTTTGTCCCCATTCCACGCATCGAACAACCTCTTAGGGTGGCAATCGATCTCGGTAGTTAGGAATGACCATGGTTTGGTCGATTTCTCTGTCGTGCCTGGCACTTTGGTGGCGGGGTGAGTTTCTTTTGAGGTGATGGGATTGGGATTTGAGCTGATGCTTTCTCATGTAGATGCGTTTGATTGCATCTGGTCCCGGGTGGTAGAAAAACGTCCAAAATGCAGTGGTAGTGTTCTTTTTTTTTTTTTTGGGTTGGTAAATGTTGTCTTGATAAATGAACGTGATGGGTGGTCCATTGCAAAATGGTCGTCACAAGTCACATTGATTATCAACACATAGAAATTGCTTGTCCGGTACTAGGCGTGCTTACCGACCCGGAACATGGTGCCCCGGGCAACTCCAGGACATGCTCTGATTGCTTTGCTACATTGTTAGTTGTTATGCTGAAAAGCTATGGAATATAACAGGACAACACAACATTAACTTCCCTCCAGGTGAAGAGGCAATGGTTCATGAATTATTTGGACTTGCTATCTCAAGTTGTGTTTATAACTGACCACTGTTTGATTCAGAATTCAAACAAACTCATTCGATCAGAAAGAAAATGTGAGAGAAAAATAGAGTCTTAGATGGTGACTCGGCATCACGCTTTGGGTGTTACAATTAATGCATCAGCAATATGTCATTGCTTTGGGATCTTTACAAACATGACCACAGTTTGCTTATCTTAGTCCTGCTGCAGCATTATTTCTAGACTTTAATTAAATGAAACCTGCATTCTTACTCGGAGGTGTGTGTTGCCTTTGGGCTGCGCTATGCACTGAAATGAGTTTCTGAATAAAAAAGAAAGAAAGAAAGGAAACTATTATTTTCAAGATCAATCCCCTAAGGATGCATGTATGTTCAAGTTAATATATCGATTGCACTCTTTTATGACAGCATTGCTGTGGAGAGTGGGCAATCTGAGATTGGTGAGGGCAGACTCTTTCTTGAAAAACATCCATCGCTTCCCATCAAGAAATTACGCAGGAGATTGCTTCTGGAGTTTATGGGGTTTATTCCATCTGTCCTCTATGCTCTTCCCGCTGTCGCCGCACCTATGTTTGAGATGAAGGAACCTGAAGTGATTCGGTAGAATACTGTGCTTTTTAGATCTTCTCATTGTGCACTAATTAATGTTGGGGGAAAGTACATTGTTCCAACTGCCAATCTGTTTTTCCTTTATCTATTTTCATTATACGTTTCCATTTAGTATATACAATTACCTCTTCTCTTTTTTCACAAAGTAAGTCACTGTTTCTGATTGCTATAAGCTTCAACTTTTGAAGTCTTCAGGACACTGAAGCTTCCGGATGGGGTGAGAGTTCAAGGTACAAGGCATTCAAATATTCCCCCTTAGTTTCCTGGAAACATGGTGCCGCCTTTTATTGTGGAACCACAAGTTATAAAGTCGAGTTGAACAACTTGTAGTTAGAGGCCTATCTATGGGGAAATTGAACAACTTATTCATGTGCCTGTTGTCTCATTATCATTTGACTATTTGGGTACTAGTCCATGGATTATGTGTCACAGAATTGCCAGCGCTAAGCTCTTTTCTTTTACTCTTCAAGTTTATGAATACGTGGGTTATTCCATCAACAGTTACGAGGGTTATTATTCAGGAATGTTGCAGGAAGTTATCTGTTAAATTACTGTAAGTGACGTAGTAAATAGGAAATAAGGTGTCATGAAGCATTGCGGCGGGTATTATCTGGCATTTATTTTAATTTTTCTCATCAAAAGTTTCTGAGTTTCTGTTTTCTCAGAGGTTGTCGAAGGGGAAGGACGAGAAGCTCGTGATGGAGATCTTGTCGAAGTTAATTATGTGTGCAGGCGCTCAAACGGGTATTTCGTTCATAGGTAATTTGTATGTCATATTTGATGCCCAGGATCACCTTTAGGGCTGTGGGCTTCTAGTTCTCATTTTATCATTTGGCCTATCCTTCTGTCTGGATGTATTCTCCAACTACTCTGACTCATGGCTTGTTTAAATGCAGTACTGTAGATCAGTTTAGTGGAGAAAGCATGCCTGTCGTACTTTCGTTGGATGAGAACCAAGTAAGCTCGGTTTCTCATATGGTAGCATGACGAAGCTAGAACTTTGGTGTTATAGGATCTCTATTTCTATTTGACCGGGTAATAAGATATGACACGAGTTATATCAGTTCGCAGTCCACGCATGGCTATACATTTTTCTATTGTAAACAGAATCAGAAGTGTGTTATATTGGCATTTGTATCGATTTTTGGCTTTGGGTTCTTAAACCTTTTTCGACTAACTTTTTGTGCTATTCACCCCCTTAATACAGATCAGTGTTCACCTTTGTTTCTTCCGTACTCCAGCCCCATTAATAAGATATAAACGAATCATGTTATGTAGATGAACAAAGATCATGTCTCTATGTCATTCTCTTTTCTTGTTCTTGTTGAACTCTATTGCTATTATCTGTTTCTCGGTCATTATCCTTTTCTTTCCAAACGAAAGTTGGCAGAACATATAACTGGGTATATATCGTTTGGTTACTTGTCCCCTCGACAGATCATCAAGGGTCTCAAGGAAAATCTGATTGGCATGAAGGTTGGAGGTACTTTCCGAGACTGAGATATGTGACATTTATGTAAATGCACAACTTTGGAATATTTTGAACAACTCAAAACAAAACTGGTCATCTCTATTAGGTTGCTGCCTCTCTTTATCTTCTTCCATTATATCCCAGTCACAAAATGCTGCATAAATGTTCTGCTTTCTTAGCCTACCTTGTCTACTTTGGTGCTAATATCCCGATCCAGCTTTCTTCCCTTTCACCTTTTTGTTAATCTAAGGAAATCTTTGTCTACGTCTCTTTGAATGTGGTGGCGATGAAATTGCTGAAACAAATCCCACCATTTCCTTCTCAGGAAAGAGGAGAGGGCTGATCCCTCCTTCTGTTGGATACATAAACGAAAACCTGAAGCCGATTCCCGATGAGGTATGGACTAATCATCTGTTCTTCCTGTTTCTTCGGGTCGTCCCGTAATTATGCTTTCCACTTCCCAGGACACGCTTCTTGTCTCCTGGACTTTTAATTTCGCCTCTGATCAGTTTATTTCTCATTTGACGGTTGCAGTTTGGACCTCGGAGGAGCCTTTTGTCACACGCGAAAGAGCCTCTGATATTTGAGGTGCAGCTATTGAAAGTGCTATGACATTGTTTCTTGATATCCTTGCAATTTCCTCCTCCTGTGTTCATTCAAGTTTTTTCACGTCCGAGAAATGTCTTGAAATGCTCATACATCCTCAAGCAGACCACTGTTCACGTTGGTCTCACTTGAACGGCATCTGCTCTTGTCAAGACACAGGACGCCACTCTGTTTTTCACCCTCCCTTTCTTGCTTTTTTAACATGTGTGTGCATTCCTAAACTTTTCAATTGTATTAATTTAGTCTCAAACCTTTTGACAACAACCTCCACCTTCATCGGCTACAACGAGAGCTTGCCAGATTTGGCAAGCGCTTCCCGTCCCTCGCCCAAGGGCCGGCAAGTCTAAAAGAAGAAAAAGAAAATTAAACAAAAAGAATAAAAATTAAAAATATTTAAAGAATATGCAAAAATTATTAACATCAGTGATTTTCAGTCGAAATAACACGATTATGAAAGTATTTACAATAAATTGTAGCTAATTTATAACCCAATTCATTAATTTTTTTATGTATTTATGAGGATATCAAATGGAATATATTACTCCCACTATTTAATATTACAAAGATAGTAATATTCATCTCAAAATAAAAATAAAAATTTTAAATAAAAGAAGACTAAATAACAATTTAGTTATAACTCACAACAAAGATCGTTTATAAACTTATTAATTATTATATTTTACTTTTTGAAGATGCTTATTTCCGAATATAGCTTTCATGATTGTACGCTATGAAACTATGAAATCATTTCCATTCGATGCTTTTTGTGCTTCGGAACTCATTTTTCTCTGCCACATAATAAACTACGGCCTTCATACACTAATGGTATTCTTCTGTAGAACAGCAGAATTAATGACACAAATCTCATCTTTCTCTTTCACATTACATCTCGTATTAATGGATAACTTATTAAAAATATGCATATTCATATGCTCGCACAATGCGCCGGCTAAATAACCAGTAAGAAATTACAATCTTAACCTTATCAGAAAACTTGTTACTTCTTCAATAAGATAAGCAAAGAGCGTGTGTTGCAATGGACTATCGCGACTAGGAACGGAAGCTTTGGCACTAAGGCGAGCGTCGTTCATAGATTTTGGCACTTTTAGGGTTCTTTTGCCCAATCTTAACCTTATCAGAAAAGTTATTGCTTCTTCAATAAGATAAGCAAAGCGCGAGCATTGCGGTGGATTATCGCGACTAGGAAAGAAAACTACAACTATTGTAATATCTACAACCACATGGGAAAGTGATTGCTTCGCGAGGTACATATGGAACAAGAATAAATTACATGGTACAAGCAGCCTAACCAAGATGTCTGTCTTTGTCCAATTCCACTCATTGAAAATCAAACTAGATTAGTAAAAGATTGCGCAAAAAATTAAGGGGGAAAAAAGCAAGTCAGGCTTAAAATGGTTTTTCCTTCATTGCCGAAGTGCGTGAATTGACCGCCGTATAATAAGTTCAAAACTTATCGGACAACTATCGCATATACGTAGAGTTGTCAACTTAAAAAAGAAAACTATAAATATAATCACTATAAAATGAGGGATACATGAATGCAAAGGGCCTGCTGGCCCTCGCCTGAGCCGGGAGAGGGCCGCGACCCTCGCCCAGGTCCGGCCAAGGGCCGGGGCCCTCGGCGTCGGCCGGGACCGGGGTGGGTCGGAGGGCGCCGTCTACCCCAATCCCGGTCAACACCGAGGGTCGCGGCTCTCTCCAAGCTCCACCTACTGTGGGGCGGTGTTTTTTTTTTTTTTTCAAAATCTCTTAAAATAACAGAAAAAGGAAAACATAAAATAAAATAAAATAATAAATGATCAAAATGCCTACTCAAGCTCGTTTTTTAGGCTAATATAGTCACTTCAGGCTCTTATTTAAAATAATATGCACTTCAGGCCTTTCTTTTTGACACATTGAGGACACTTCAGGCTTTTATTTGAAACAAGATCCATTTCAAATTCTTATTTGAAAAAAAATGAGGCCCTTTTTTTTTTTAATTTTCCTTTCAGAATACACTACCAACCAAATCGCTGATTTTTCATTATATACGATTTTCTTTCTTCTTCACGTGCCTGTAAATAAATATTCCTTGCGCCACTGCAGATCATAGTCCCAACTTCTAACGCTAATCCTTAGCTTCTAAGCTTTCCGGGACAGTGCTCCGAGCGACCAACTTCATCCCCAGCCTTCGATCCACGAAGTAGGATTTCGAGGATTTTATCTTTTCCTGCTCCAAATCCTTCAAACTCTGATCGGTTGACTTGAGGCTAGAAATTCTCGTTTGCTTTCCCGAGAAAGGGAAGCGAAGATGCAGAAAATGGCGCAATCGTGGTTCTCTCCCGACGGCGGTAGCGGCGACGATCCGCTGAAACCCTCGTCCTCTCTGCTGGCCGATTGGAACTCGTACGCCGCCTCCAGAGAGCCCGACGACGAGGCCGGTCTCGGCATCGGCTTCGATATCGAATCCGCTGTCAGGTCTGCCAACGACACTGTCAGCGGCACCTTCAGCGTGTAAGCTCTCTCTCTCTGTGATTCGTTTGCATATGAGTCCCTATTGTCTGGATTTAGTTGACTTGCGTGATTTTTCTGTAGATCTGGTAGAATTTGAGGTTCGACCGGCTTGTTTCGGGGCGAAAACATGTCGAGCCGTGGCTGTTGATGATGGATTCTTGTAGATGTACCTTGTATGTGCGTTCGCGTCACGGCGTTGTTTTACAGCGAACATGTGGCTACGGATACTGTTCTTCGCTCGTTGTTGTCATTTGTCATTTCTACTTGGCTTGACTCAGAAACGTTTTAGACTCGGTAATTAGCTAAGGCATGCTAAGTTTGACTGGTGTTGTTGATTCAGCGAAGGCGATTTCTTTTGGTTTCCGTTTCTCAGAAGGAATTCATTCCTCTGTTAATACTTCGTAGGTTCTTGACCATATATATGGCAGGAGAAGTGTTTGGAGTGTATTCGTGCCTAGGATATTGCTTGTCAGCCTAAATTAGAGCTGTGTAATGGCAAACAAGAGCTGGGTGAAATCGCCTCATAGGACAATTTGGAGGTTTTTATCTGTAAAATCACGCATCTATATGATTTCAACAGTGATATGTTAAGATTACATGGGTAAATGTTGTATCCAGCTGGATTTCATCCAGGAAAATGTTCATTACTAGTTTAATCCAAGGCAGGGAATTCTTAATTAGTGCTGCTGCTTGTCTTTAAAAGCAGTTCCGCTTTATCTGTCTTGAACTCATTGTTTATGTGGATAACTCTGATCTGTTAGAAAAGTTTACTTAATGTTCTCCTTGATTTAGCTGCACTACTAGAATGTTACCAAGTGCAGCCTCCTTTCTCTTATGTCCTTGTGTAACTGGAAGTAAGAAGGACAATCATATTAGGGAATCGAAGAATTGATTCACACTTATCTTACTGTTAGTCCGGGGATGTAAGAGCTTCATTCAAATAGCATAGTGAATAATGAGAAGCCATATTTCGTTTCATTTAACAATTTCTGTCAAGAGAGATGTCCAAGATGGCTTTTTGGTATATTGACCCTGGTACTCGACAATCAATGGTTTTTGGCTGTGATCCCCCTGTTCTTTTGTTTGTTGTAAGACTTAGAAAGCGAGGATTTGTCCTACAGAAAATTTCCTTTGTGGATTTCTTGAATGAGCATTCTTATTAGCAGTATTGCTCTTTGTGAATGAAGAAGTGTTTTTTAATATAATATTTTGTTTATGCTTTACTCGTCTTCTATTCACTTGATTTTTCTGTAATTTTGTTATTTTCCTTTTTATATGATTCAGTAGGTAGCTGTGTACTTTGACTTTATAGCAATTTTTTGCAAGTTGTGCCTTCCTTGTTTGACCATGTAACTAGATTACGATTTTGGAGGTTCATCTGTTTTATTTCCCTCCTTCTATCAAGTTTGTTTCTCTGGAATTAAGGAGGACTCTGTTAATGCTCTCTTAGAATATTCTGTGTCTTTTAATGATTAACCATGTTCTAAAGCAATGTTGCGTTTTTGCTAACTTGATTGCATTATGAATTTTCCCTATTAGAAGATCCTCCTGAAGCTACTTCCCTGCAATTGTCAAATTAACTCGTATTCGGAATGAAAAGTTTATTTGCGTCCATGTCTGATAATCGAATATCACAAGAATCGGTGTTAAGTTCTATTATAGCTAAAAAGAGCATCACTCAGTCACAAGAAGGTATTACTTGAGAATCTACGAAATAATGTCACACAACATTCTCCCTCATCTTTTCGAGTCATGAGTCAATTCAAATCATGATAATAAGATTCGGAATTAAGTTCTAACGTAGCTTAGGAAGAATGTGAAGTTCAATCGCCTGTAGGTACTTATTTGGAGAATCTATAAAATAATTTCTTATACAATATTCAATTTTGCAAGCTGAATTATGAAGAATCAGTAGTCAATATTTCCATTTTCATTTTTCCACACGTTAATATAAAGAGAAGAAGAGGAAGCAGAGAATCATCCCAATCAGATCAGTCGCAATGGGTTGAACCATTGAATTGAATATTTTTAGCTTCACTTATAGTTATATAGCCCAATCTAGAATCACGTTTTGGATAGACTTAATTCTCATCTGGACAGACTGTAGAAATTGGAATTATACATCCATGAATTGAGGGTTTTTTGAGAACTGCGCTGAATCACGACTGGAGACAAATCTTGATTAAGTCAACTGATTCTTCCTGTTCTCATTGTCGCGTTTTCAGATTTTAATCAAAGCAAATTGTAATTCCGTTCAAATCGCAAAAATAGGTATTTTAACAAAAATCAGAAGCAATGAACTTCTACTGTACCTTTACATGCTTGTATGGTCATGTGAGCTGTTACTGTTTCTGATTGGTTATTTTGCTTATATATTTCCCTTGACGTTTGTTCAGGGTTTCAAAAGGTGTAAGAGATTTACCTGGGAACTTCCAATCTGCTGCCAGTACAGTGCCTTCAGGGAAGGCGCTCATGTATTTTGGTTTATTTCTGGCTAGTGGTGTCTTCTTCATTGTGATTGCTTTTACAATGTTCCTCCCAGTCATGGTGTTGATGCCTCAGAAGTTTGCCATATGCTTCACGCTCGGGTGTTGCTTTATCATTGGATCCTTTTTTGCTCTCAAGGGTCCAATGAATCAGCTTTCTCACATGTCGTCGAAAGAAGTATTCAATCTGGCATTTTGATGCATTTTCTTCTTTTCGTAATCAATTTGACTCTTCTGAGTCTCATTGTTCTTTATTTACTGATTATGCAGAGGCTTCCTTTCACCGTGGGATTTGTTGGCACCATGGTCGGTACCATATATGTCTCGATGGTGCTTCACAGTTATTTCCTTTCTGTGTTCTTCTCTATATTGCAGGTACCGCATTCGCAAGTCATGTGCATCTACATTCCTTTATGTGAAAATTTCTAATGAAAATTTAGCTGACACACTTGAATTGATTGCAGGTTGTTGCACTGGTCTACTATGTCATTTCATACTTCCCAGGTGGGTCTGCAGGGATGAAATTTCTCTCATCGACACTTGCTTCATCAGTAATGAGATGTTTTGGTCGATGAGCGAGCCGTAGTAGCTTTGTCTGTTATATTTGTCCTGTTGTTGTCTGATATAGCTCCAGGATCCGAATGACTTTGGTTTTTAGTTGAAAGGCAAGGATTTGGACAGAGAGCTTCCAAGGAAGGAGATTCCCCTCTCTTCTCTCTCTCTCTCTCTCTCTAGCCGATTATGCAGTTCTTCAGTGCATGATGATGGTCACCCGTTAACATCTCTGCGAAGTATCGATGATTCTGCTTGTCGGTCTTCTCACGCCCAAGAATCACGTCTTAAGATGACTTACCTTTTCAAACAAAATCACTCCGTCTTCAGTATTTCAAACAAGCTGGTACCCTGTCTAAAATGGTTGGGCCGGGCATGTCGTTCTGATCTCTTGTGCTCTTTCAGGCTGTTGATTTCTTCGACGCTGCTTCTTTCGGCTTATAACTTATAAGCCACCAATCATGCCACATGAATTCTCTACAAGAATAAGTTATGTTATCCGGAAGAGATTAAGAATGCCTGGACAAATATCAAAACTATTCCACAGTTTCCAACCGCAATGGAAAAAAAAAAAAAACTCATTTTACTTAACAAATTCACGACTTTTAAGTATCTTAAATACTAGTGTCCATAATTCTAAAATAATCAAGATGTTCAACACAGTAATAAGGAAAATCTAAGGATCGGTTTGTTTGAAGGAAAACTGTTTCCGTGAAATTATTTTTAAACTTTTCAGTGTTTGGATGACGGAAAATTAATCGATCTAGAGCGTTTTATATGGACTGCAAACACCAAGTTTAGATAGGAGGAAAACGACTTCTCATTCTAGTAAGAAGGAAATCACTTTTGCTAAACCACCAAGCGAATGAAAACTAATTATTTTCTTAGAAAATTACTTTCCTTTTATCATGGCATGTTCAGTGAAATAAAGCATCCTAAATTTCGGCTCGATTAGTCCCAAATTGAATAGGTTTTGTGAGGAAGCAATGCTTATTGTTTGTTTTTGCATAGCCACTTCCTATCTTAAAGTGTTTAATATACCATCCGCGTCCACAAAATAGAAAGTAGAAATTTCCAAAAAGTAAATACATGCAGATCGCAATTACCAGCACTTCTGCGCATACAAAAGTTCTTAGCTATGAATGAAACTATCATCACCATTCATTCAAATCGGTGCGGGTTGACTGGACCAGCTAACGCATCGTGGCTATCTACGTGGGTTACAACTTACAATTAAACAAACAAAAATGCGCAAGCAAAGAGGCAAAGTTCAGTGCACGTATTTTGACTCTCATGATTGACGAGACTCGTTGCCTTTCTCCTTTAGCGGAGGGAAATCGTCCTCAGAACCAAGTCCAAAAGCTTTCTATCATCTAGTCTAATCCAATCTTATATCATAGCAATCATGAGAAAGATGTAGTTGGAGTCCGCGAACACCCCGAAATCAAGGAACGATGAGGAAAGTGACGCTGTGACTGCTTTTGAATTTGGACCCTGATTTGACATCGACGAAAGAGTTTTTGTTTCAAAAAAACAAGGCTAGAATTTTGTTCACCAAAACAATTTCTAACCAGAAATGATTTCTTCTAATTCTGTTTTCGGATATTTTTCTGTTTCAAATCTGTTCCCGAGAACATAATTAACTGACGTTACTAAATAAATTTCTGTTCTTTTTCTGTTTCCGAAAACAAAAGAATAGAAATTAGAGAAACGGGAGCGCGACCAAACATGACCTTCATGGTAAGACTTGATTTTAAGACGTTAGTTATATGGAGAAGGCGAGATTTATGTGCTTCATTTGAAAAGGGGAATCAAAGTTATAATAAGGGAAAGCACGCATGGAAAAGGGAGAAAAGGCTATAAATTAATTCACAAGAAGGGCCGAGAAGATAAGGCAAGAATGCAAAAGCCAAAATAACGTTCAACTATGGTGATACAAAGACATTTTGGCTTGCCCACCACCAACCAAAAGGAGCCAGAAAACACGGCCTTTTTTGGGTACGGTGTGCCACGTAAGATAGGCGATGATGACTGGATCGCCACATCAGCGATTTCCGCCGTAAATCAGTAGGATGTACATTTGGGTTATGACTCAAAGATTAGGACTTTCTTAATGTTTAGGAAAGTTTAGGACTTAATTGGCATCCGCATAATAGATTTAGTATTGATTAGGTAATTTTCCCAAAATCAAACAGATAGAAAGAATTATAGGTGTGGTTGATAGTTTAATCGCTTTAAGACTACCCTCATCCGCTTCTCTCTAATCATCGGCCGCTCTTTTTCGATAAGAAAAGATTCAGGGCTCGGTTCTTCTGTGATGGAAATAACATCCACGGAAGTCGAGTCGATATTATTTTCGGAACTTATGCCGTCGCGAATACGACACTCGATATTTCTAGAAGAAAAGAAAGATGAACAGCATCAACTTGCTGAGGCAGAATCAGACAATGCCTAATCAAAATGATTGAGGCACATAATTGCAGAAGGTAAGATTGGGACTTGAGAGAAGGGGACACAAGTCATTTCGGAGAGAGGGCAAAAAGTGACCGGTGATGTTACGAAAATGGGGGATTAATCCGCTCGTGTGGATGGTCGCATCAACAAAATCTCAGTCTTTAATCAGGTTTAAGCGACTGCATTATTGGGGACAACCGGGGGATTACCGACCCACATCGTTTGCACGTGCGTGCCCAAGTTGCCAACAAAAGGCAGAAGTGACGTATTTGCTCTTGTGTTGACTTGGGATGAGATTTGCCCTTTTTTTTTTCAAATTTTTTTTTGTTGTTGTTGTTGCTGCAAATATGAGGTCATGAGAGCACTAAAATCGAAAGCATGACGTCATCAGCTAGCACTAAATACTTAGATACGCTCAATATTAATCCATTCAAGGAAGATGGAGATGAAGATCGACATGGCTAGATTATCATGTTGTTGTTGTTATTGTTAGGCACTAATGCCATTAGAAGTTGCACTAACTCTTGACAAACTTGGGCAGCACTAAATTGCCAATACCCTCAGAAGTTGCACTAACTCTAGACTAACTTGGGCAGTATCACAACGGAGATAGTTGTATTTTCAGGTAAATGTTGGTTTTACATCTTTGCAGAGCCGTCCATGAGGGAGATCTCTCTCTCTCTCTCTCTCTTTATGTTTCCCTCTTCCCTCTTCTAAAGATTGTGTGGATAAATTTTTGCAGCTGATCCTGAGTGAACGTGGAGATCAATTCGATCATTCATCCAGTCGATAACCACCGAGGAGGATGTTCGTGACGTGGCTTCATAATCTCTTTGAGATTAGGCCGCTCTCCTTTCCCGATCTAAATTTAGGTCAAGATTTAAGGGTTTCACTCTTTCGAACTAGATTTAGATATAGATCCGAAAGTTCCCTACAGGTATTTAATATGTATTCTTTCAACATATTGATATTGATACTCTGCACAACAATAGTGATGAGGACGTAGAACCTAGGGGGCGCCACAAGCCGTTGCAAATGGAGTTGGAGATCTTGACGTGTGCTCATTTTTGAATCTAGTGATCGGCAGCCGAAGTTTTAAGGTGTCGGATTTATTCTCAAGGGACGGGAGTATGCTTCTACATGCAAGATTATGCTTCGTTATTTGCTCTATGGCCGTTGCTTTTTGCAGTTATTTGAAATTTGCTATGCATGAAAGATGTAACTCCCGAGTATTAATCTGATACGTGAAACGCATCTTTTCGAAAAAAAAAATTGCCAGAACATCACGTTGCTGGAACACCATTAGATTAGACGAACGATGTTGATGATCTCGACATTGACAAATGGATATCAGCAGTAACTAAAAAAATATTGGCACGAAATACGAGTCGTGTTTCCGGCACGCATTGGGTGCCCTCACAGTTTGCTTAAGATCACCCAAATACCTTAGAATATAACGAAATATCAAATTACATCTCTAAATAATACTCTCGGACGGACATAACCGGACGTGATGATCACTTACCAATTCATCGACAGTGACAGAGTTCGAATATTATTTTAGGGGAGAAGGCATGCTAGTGATGATAAACTAATTCGCATCGTGTTAGACAACAGGGCGTAATACTGCACAAATGCTCTTCTACGATTACCGTATAAGCATGATTGATTAGATTTTTTTCTTTTTATCTAGGGAAAATGGCGAAAAGAATATTGTCGCCGTGATTTTAAAAAAATACAAGGTTAATTAATTTAAACGTGGGGGTGTTTAAGCACATAATTTGCTTTTAATGTTGCGTAATTTTGTCTCAAAAGATGTCCAAATAACCATCGATTGAATCATTTCTTCTTCTTCTTCCATTTGAGCTTTCGTCCTGAGTTAAGCTTTCGCGTTCTGAATAGTGGTTCCCCAATTCCCCATCTTCTCATAATGATTTAATTGTTTATTCCTCTAAGGACAACCATTAAATTTTAATAAATGAACTAATGTCGTAAATATATAAAGAGAAAACCAATTCATGTCCAAAGCTCTACATGCCGGCATGTCATAGCAACACCGTCCCAGAGTGGACGTCACGTACTTTGATCCCCCATCAAACACCGTCTCCAACTAATTTAATTGTAAGAAACATACCGATCGTATATAAATTCCCGGGGCAGGCCACGTTTCCAACATCGAACATCGATCGATCTCTCATTGCACGGCTCGACGCGCACATAACTTATATCGCGTCGAATCATGACAGCTTTTGTATCGTCGGCGCTGTTTCTCGTCGCTCTTCACTTGGTCTCAGCCACCGTCCTAGCGGGAGGGCCGTTCACGGCGGTGCCAATAGAGGAGTACGGGCTATCGTTCGAGTACTACCAGCAGCGTTGCCCCCAGTTCGAGGCGGTCGTGAGCAGAAAAGTGAAGGAATGGGTTAAGAAGGACTATACTTTGGCACCTGCCCTAATGAGGTTGCATTTCCACGACTGTGCCGTCAGGGTACGTAGTTTGTTCGACTGCTGTTTATTTTGGTCGGCATAAAAACCGACGCTAAGAAAAGCAAAAGTTATGTTTACTTCACGAAAAGTGAATGATTTGAAAATTATTTTCCTAAAAATAACCGTTTGCATCGCTTACAACAATTGAGCTCTACTTTATAGCTCACTCTTGATTGCGCTTTTCATAGACCAAATCGAATAACTTCCAAGATTAAAGTAAACCGACATGTGGATTTTGGCCCGCTTCATTTGACGCGATTTTTGTGATTGGCTGTGCAGGGATGTGACGCGTCGGTGCTGTTGAACCACAAGGGGAGCGAGAGGAGTGCCGATGCGAGCAAGACTCTCAGGGGGTTCAAGATAATCGACGACATAAAGGCGGAGCTCGAGAAGAGCTGCCCGAAGATGGCGTCGTGCGCTGACATCCTGACTGGGGCCGCGAGGGACGCCACCGTGTCGGCCGGCGGGCCGTTCTGGATGGTGCCGTATGGGCGCAAGGACGGGAGAGTCTCTGTCGCCAAGGAGGCCGACAAGGTGCCGATGGGCCGCGAGAACATCACGTCTCTCCTTGAGCTCTTCCAATCCCAAGGATTGAATGTCCTTGACTTGGTTGTTCTCTCAGGTGATTTTTTTTTTTTTAAATTTCTTTTCACAAAATAAGATGAATTTAATTTCACAAATAAATGAAAAAGTAAATTTTTGTTTTTGTTTTTGTTTTTCGCTTTTTCTTATTTTTGACATTTCATAACAAAGTCAAAATACTGCTCCGATCCTGGTGCAGGGGCGCACACGATAGGACGAAGCACCTGCGGGCCCGTCCAATCGCGGCTCTACAACTACAAGTCCACCGGAAAACCCGACCCGACCCTCAACCCGCAGTACGCGAACTACCTGAAGCGGAAGTGCCGGTGGGCGTCGGAGTACGCGGACCTCGACGGGACGACGCCGAGAGCCTTCGACAACGTGTACTACAAGAACCTGCAGAGGAAGATGGGCCTCCTCTCCACCGACCAGTACCTCTACTCCGACTCCCGGACCCGGCCGCTGGTGGCGGCGCTCGCCACCCAGCCCCACGTCTTCGACTACCAGTTCGGCGTCTCCATGGCCAAGCTCGGCAACGTCCAGGTGCTCACCGGCGGCGAAGGCGAGGTCCGCACCAACTGCAACGCCGTCAATCGCTACTGATTATTTTTCCCGGTCTATTGGAATTTGTCTATTCTCTTTTGTTTTTTCCCCCCTCGAAAGCGCTGATATTTCCCCTTTACGAGTGTTGCTTGAGAAGAATTAAAGAGTATAAAATTCGGCTTGGGTTATGAATTCAAAGGCAAATTAAAAATTTTGATCAAACCCAAACATGATATGATGTCATTGAACTCTTGATTTTACTCGATAATCTACTCGATGCAAGGATAAATACATGTCGTGATCGAAATCAGTGCATGGGCCATACAATAAACTGATCAGAAACTTTTAAAATTCAATGGCTTGATTTATTGATTAATAAACTGATCTACCTTGCTAACAGAATCAAGGGTTAAAAATATATAACGCTCATCGAGTCTCCGTAATCATTCTTAAATTTATTTTTTCTTTTTCACAAGCACCGATTTCTTTCCTGTCATTTGAAAAATTCAAGAAAGAGTTTGATCCGGGCAGTGAACCGGACAACATAGGATGCTCTAATCGAGAAGCCATAGTTTTTCTCCAAATCAAAGATTGGTCACGTTTGATCACCTTTACGAGTCGGGTAGAACGAGGTCGGACAATAATCATGCCGCCGCCGCCGCTCATTTCAAGACAACGGAGGCGGCCGAAGTCATCGACACAAACACAGCTCAATGCAAAACCTCCACAAGAAATTAGGCCAAAAGAGCAATTTCTTTGGTTTCTCGTCAAACTCCGGCTCCATCCCCGCAGTTCAACTTCATACGGACTCTCAACCTGCAACTTTCTATCACCCATCGGCGCTGAAACCCGCTCGGCAGGGTTAAGGCCCACTCCCAGCAATCTTATCTGGATTCTCCTTCACACTCCATCACTAACTTGATGGGGATTTTTAGTATCTTAACTTTAGTTTAATCCGGTCCAGATCTGGATGGTGTCAGAGTGCATTATTGGAGGGTGAAGGATCAGGATTAAGATGAGATGCTAAGTTAGTGATGATCTATGCTTGTCCCACTTCCGTAGCACGTGTGCCCCAAAGAATACCTCCAACTGAAGCTCAAAAGCTTGATGTGGATGCTACTGTACTGCGTCAACGGTGGACCATTCTACTGTCTAGTGTAGACTGTAGCCCCTTTTGCGCGCTCTCTCTCTCCCTCTCCCTCTCGTGAGTGTCAACTTGTAGTATTTGTCGCTTAGGAGAGAGCAGCCCGATACCATCATTAGGATCGCCGAGAGGGAACCCAGATTGAAGTCTATCAATATATTCAATTGGACCCACCTTCAGTTAAAAGCTTAAGCCAATAAATTATGGGCCAATTAGGATATATTAACTGCTCAACCCCACACCAATTCTTTGATATACGACTTCTCTAACACAACTCACACATGTATCTCAATATTGATTGTTTATTTTTGTTCCATGGTTACAAGCCCTTTTACCTTGCACGCTTTAATGGAGTATGACACTCTTTGAAGTTGCTCTGATACCAATTTGATAGAGATAATTAAAAGGTGAAATAACTCACACTTTGCACAACTTAAGAAAAAGAAGGAGACACGGCTATTACGTTATATTTGTTTTCTCGAAACATCATAGTTGGTGTTGAGAACTCGCAGTTCCTCTTACGTACCTTTGTTGAATTGCCTCTCACCTTGAGACTCACCTTTTGTGGCTTCCTCTGTTCTGAAGCTCTCACTGCTGGAGGCTTTCTTGAAGTTCACACCTTTCCTCTTAGCCTCTCTGGTTGCGTGTGGCTTTCCTTGAAGATCACTTTTGCTATGGTGGCTTGAGGCCTTATCTAGTCTGAGACTCTTTTCGTATGACTTCAAATGCTTCGTCAATTGTCTTTATATAAGCTTGTTACATGACTCTTGATCTTACTCTTTTTAACTCATAATTATGTCTAATATTTCAAGTAAATAGACTCCTTGAAACACGAACAATCATGATATATTTCAAAGCATTAACTAGACATATAAACACAAATAGACTCTTGGAAATTAACACTATAATAAAGACTTTTAATTCTTGCACCAATCTTGTAAGATGAACAGGTATCGACATCAATTCTGGAATATCAACATCGAGGTAACTGATCGACAATCGACAACTTCAACCTTGAATCGACAACTGCTTCACATAATCGGCGACTCCCTTGAAGTGGATTTGGTTTATTTTCTACTCTCACATAGCTTTGAGAGTACGGTAAATGAACAAGGAAGTCTCGCGAATTTCCTTCCACTGCTCTCTCTCTCTTCTCTCTCATGACAAGACTAAGACAAGAAAACGCCCATTATAAAAGCTTGCCCAAAACAGGGCAATCCAATAACCTCTCACTGGCAATAATGGGAATGTGAATTGTTGATTAGACAAACTTGTGAATTTGCCTGAGAATGAAACAGGGGTCTCATTCTTTTGGGGTCTGCTGGACGCACACCCACTGTTTGTGTATATTTCTCGGGTACAAATTCATTTTCTTGCACTGTGAAGCAAGAAGCACCAAAAGCAAAGTCATGTCATGTCATGGGCACTTTCCATGGCAATTTTCCAATCCTCTTGAAAAATGTTTCTGGACAGTGGTCTGATTCTCATCCAATCATCTACCACACGTCTCGTTTTCTTTCCTAAACTTTGAATGTCATGCAGGTCAGATCATATTCATGTGATTAGATCTGCAATCTAGAGACCCAAACCTGGTTCGAGATTAGATCCATTCACACTTTTCGCATCTTTTGTTCGACTCCGTAGGAGCAGTGATGAATAATGTGTGGAACATCACTGATGCAGAAAATGCTATTCTATGTCTTGCTATTGTTTATGATGGAGCATGTTCTTACCACTTCGGCTATTATACTTCTTACAGAAGGGGACAAAGAAGAAGACATCCAGCAGTTCTTTTGTATATTGTGAGTCTTGCTTTCATAAGAAGTGACTATATGCTCACACATTAGGGTGTGAGGAATTGAAAACAGTGCAGGGATTTAGTAATTTACTGCAGGAATGTTGCCATTGGGGCAAACTTGCAGGATAAAGAATGCTTGCTAACCACAGAGAGTCATGCAGTTTTATACTTTCACTATCTATGCTTCATATCAACGCTGTCTAAATTAACCAACGAGAATTAGGCGCGATGAAGTCGAGTTCGCATAGTTCTACCATCCCATAAGATTATATATAACTCTGATTTATAGGACTAAGCTTGGGTCTTGCAATATCTTTACACTATTACAACAAGTCTCTTTTTCGGTTTTTCGGGATTCCTGTAATCTTTGTTTTTTCAGGTAAGGCTAATCCTAAGGCATTGAAATGAACTGCTTGAAGGCTTAGGTAAGTAATTAATGACAACCCACATGACCTTGTATGGGCCATGGAAACCCGATACCTTACAAAAATCAACTTTATTTTGAAGAGAATGATGCTTTTCACCAGAGGAAAGGGCAAAAGGAAATAACCCCTAAAAGGGTGAGTTTTGATGAGGGAGTTCACATCTTGTTCTTCTGCATTTAGCTGAAGTCATTGTCTCTTCTTTTGTTCTTTCATTTCTATGGCTCTAGTTTATGAATCCTCTCTCTCTCTCTCTCTGAAAACTACTTTTTTCCCTTCTTTTCCTGTCACTCTCACTGTAAATTCTGTTATAGAATAGGAGGACTACTTGCATTTTGCAGGAGGATTCGTTGTCAAGTACCCATCAAACCTAACTGGCCAAACAGTGGTGTAATCACTGTGTTTTTGTTGTTCATAATCAGTCAAAAAATAGTGGATTAAGTCCCGTCGATTTCCTTACGTATAAGCATATCGATTTCAGTAAAGCGACGGAATCGATGCACACATACCCACTAATCAGAGGAAAATTCAGGGCGAATCATTTATTTCGATATCGCTTGAGTTGAGATTCTCGTATCTGTAGATCACGTCGTGAAGTATAGTGAGAATCATGACATACATTACTAAAGATGGCCAACATTGGATGACTAATCACTTTCGTTACACCGCATCATTGCTGCCAAAGTGATTTCTCCTTACTCTCCATTAGACTAAAAGAAGAGAAACAGGGCGAGCTTAAAAAATATTGTCAGATCGAGCCCGTAATCGCAATGGCACGAGACCGGTCCCATCATTTATAAGTACATTATGTTCTGTTTTTGCGAAGGTCATGTGCTAAGATAGCAAAAAACAAGTATGAATTCATTAATTAAAAATTTCATTATGGTATAATGTTGTCTCTTCCACTCAATGCCAGTATACCTTCCCCAGCTTCCTTATTAACTTTGTTTTAAGCACAAAAAGACACCCGACAGCATCACCAGATCTGCAGCCAATTAAAGATGAATTACACATATTAATTAGGAGTACAGAGTTGTGCTTTTCTTGCATGTGCAGTTCATTACTTCATTAGATTCCACATGCAGTGCAGCACTTTCTACGAAAACCAAAACTTTTGCCAAAGAAAAGGTGAATAGTACATGGGTTCAACCCAGATCTCTGAAAACTATAAGAAAATTTCCTTTCATGAATAGAAGTGCATTCAGATCTTTGATGTTGCCTTAGTAAAAACGACCCAGTTGACTTTTCATAAAGTTAACTGCAATTGGACTATGACCCATGTTGTTTCCTTCGTTTCAATCCCCAAACATCAATCGAATTTCGCATTTGAGAGCGAAAAGTTTTGCTACTAAAGTTAGCGAAAATCTGCTCGGGAACAAACACATGGCCAACTCATAATTTCTGAAGCTGTACACAATAGATAGACCACTGATGGGGCTAGGTGCAGCAGAAAAAAGAGAATTGAAATATGCCAAAAGGGTTTGTCTCTTGCTTACTTTAAATCACTGATGTATTCCCATCAAGGGAGGGTTCCACACATATCAGACAACCCATCTTGATCAGCACAACCAGTGAATCCAACCACACTTCAGTCTTGGGAATTAAGGCAAAAAAAAGTTTTGGGGATCTTTTATTTATGAGAGGGATTGAAACAGGTAACCAGAAAAAGGGATTAAGCAACTAATCGGGACAGTTATTACCAAATTGAAACTAGGCTAATCATGCTGCACAAGATGGTGAGAAACTTGGCAAATCATGTGGATATATCAGATTCAGAAACTTTTCTTGGGCAGCAGAAAGATACAAATCAAGAAGCAACAAAATCAGCATCAGAAAACAAACCAACCCCCCCCCCCCCCCCCAAAAAAAAAAAATAACCCATCTGCATCCACCATCTGTTAATTCACAAATATGCCACTTTCAATAATACTATCCAAATTAATTTTTTTTTTTTAAAGGAAAAAACAGAAGGTGCTCTTGATCTGGATCTGCTTTTCTTGATATAAACAAAACATGGTGTTCCACCCTCTCCAATCCCAAAACAGATCATCCCCTGCTCTGTTCCCTCAGCAATGCCTGCAACCTTAAGGAATCTCCTTCTCTCTTCCAACATCTTCTCCTTCACCTTGTTCCTGTCAATAGCCTCAATATGTTTCTCTTGTGTATCCTCCATTGATGTACAGGGCCAAGCTCTTCTAGCATGGAAAAACGGCCTCAACAGCTCCACAGACGCTTTAATCTCATGGAGTCCTTCGGACCCAACTCCGTGCCAGTGGTTCGGGATTCATTGCGACTCGAACAGCCAAGTCACTGAAGTGAGCTTGAAGTCATTGGACTTGCAAGGCTCATTGCCTTCAAACTTTCAGGCCCTCAACTCCCTGAAGACCCTTGTGCTTTCTTCGACCAATCTCACAGGCCCAATCCCTAAGGAATTCGGAGACTACCAGGAGCTCCGCTTGATAGACCTCAGCGAAAACTCGCTCTCCGGCACAATCCCCATAGAGATATGCAGGCTTAGCAAACTCGAGAGCTTATGGTTGAATTCAAATTTTCTAGAAGGCGAGATTCCTGCCGACATCGGGAACCTCTCGAGCTTGACGTATCTGACACTCTTTGATAATCAGCTGAGCGGTGAGATTCCGAGGAGTGTCGGAGCGTTGAGACAGTTACAAGTTTTCCGAGCTGGAGGAAACAAGAACCTAAAGGGCGAGCTGCCTTGGGAGATTGGGAACTGCACCAACTTGGTGATGCTAGGCCTTGCGGAGACCGGCATTTCTGGGAATCTTCCTTCATCAATAGGAATGCTCAAGAGGATTCAGACATTGGCTATTTACACGACTCTGATATCAGGGCCCATCCCTGAGGATATAGGATACTGCAGTGAGTTGCAGAATCTATATTTGTATCAGAATTCGATCTCTGGCTCAATTCCAAGGCAGATTGGAGAACTCAAGAAGCTGCAGAGCCTACTTCTATGGCAAAATAGCTTGGTGGGTACGATTCCTGATGAGCTTGGAAGCTGCACCGAGCTCACAGTTGTGGACTTCTCGGAGAATCTCTTGACCGGCAGCATTCCGAGGAGTTTCGGGAATCTCTTGAAACTTCAGGAGCTTCAGCTGAGTGTTAACCAGCTATCAGGTGCCATACCTCCCGAAATCACCAACTGCACTGCTCTGACTCATTTGGAAGTGGACAACAACGGAATTACTGGCGAAATTCCTAGTCTAATCGGGAATTTAAAGAGCTTGACCCTTTTCTTCGCCTGGCAGAATAATCTCACCGGCAGTATCCCGGAGAGTCTCACCAAGTGCGATGGACTACAGCTGCTCGATCTTTCTTACAATCGCCTTTCGGGGCAGATACCGAAAGAGATATTCGGGCTGAGGAATCTCACCAAGCTGCTGCTACTTTCTAATGATCTGTCTGGTTTTATACCACCTGATATAGGAAACTGCACGGCCCTGTACAGATTGAGGTTGAATGATAATAGTCTCTCTGGTACTATTCCATCGGATATTGGGAAGCTAAATAGCTTGAATTTCCTTGATTTTAGCGACAATAGGCTGGTGGGACAGATTCCTCCAGCAATATCCGGGTGTGGAAATCTTGAGTTCATCGACCTCCATGCGAATGGCCTCACCGGGCCACTGCCGTACTCACTGCCCAAGAGCTTACAAGTCTTGGACATCTCAGCTAACCGGCTTACAGGCCAACTTGATCAGAGCATTGGTTTGCTCACCGAACTAACAAAGCTCAACTTGGGCAAGAACCAACTCTCTGGGAGAATTCCAGCGGAAATTTTAGCTTGCAGTAAGCTTCAGATGCTTGATATTGGAGGGAATGGCTTCTTCGGCAGCATTCCGAAGGAATTAGGCCAAATTTCATCACTCGAAATCTCTCTCAATCTTAGCTGCAACCAATTCTCTGGTGAACTCCCTCCCCAGTTCGCTGGCCTCAACAGGCTAGGAGTTCTTGACCTCTCACACAACGAGCTCACAGGAAATCTCAACATTCTGGGTAACCTTGAAAACCTTGTTTCCCTCAATGTCTCCTTCAATGACTTCTCTGGTGAATTGCCCAACACCCCATTCTTCAGAAAGCTCCCCTTGAGCGACCTCGCCGGTAACCATGGCCTCTACATTCCTGGGGGGCTCGTGACTCCTGCCGATGGAAATCAGTCTGAAACTCGAGCAATATCGGCTGCAAAGATGGCGATGTCAATCCTCGTCAGCATTAGCGCAGTACTTGTGCTACTGGCGATCTATTTACTAGTCCGTGGCCGTATGGCCAACATGGGTCTCAACGAAGAAGAGACCTGGGAAATGACTTTGTATCAGAAGCTCGATTTGTCTGTGGATGACATTGCCAAGAATCTGACTTCGGCCAATGTAATCGGTACCGGAAGCTCTGGAGTTGTGTACCGGGTCATGATCCCGAGTGGGGAAACGCTTGCTGTCAAGAAAATGTGGTCGACTGAAGAATCGGGAGCTTTCGGCTCGGAGATCCGGACGCTGGGCTCAATCCGGCACAAGAACATTGTTAGGCTTCTCGGTTGGTGCTCGAACCGGAATATGAAGCTCCTGTTCTATGATTACCTTCCCAATGGGAGCTTGAGCTCTCTGCTCCATGGGGTTGGGAAGGGAGGAGCAGAATGGGAGGC
This sequence comes from Lenwebbia sp. NSW1173648, assembly GCA_029784005.1. Taxonomy (NCBI): domain Eukaryota; kingdom Viridiplantae; phylum Streptophyta; class Magnoliopsida; order Myrtales; family Myrtaceae; genus Lenwebbia; species Lenwebbia sp. NSW1173648. The sequence goes on along the minus strand of JARCGZ010000009.1, from coordinate 20,667,670 downwards.
TAGATATGAAATTGTGCTGGGTGTGGCTCATGCCTTAGCCTACTTGCATCATGACTGTGTTCCTGCAATTTTGCATGGTGATGTGAAGGCCATGAATGTGTTATTGGGTCCAAGGTTTGAACCATACTTGGCTGACTTCGGGCTGGCCAGGACCGTGAATTCTGATGATGATGATGGAGTGTTGTCGAAACCAAGTCAAAGGCCTCAGCTTGCTGGTTCCTATGGATACATGGCTCCTGGTAAATATTTCCTACTAGTCATTCACTTAGCTTTGTCAACCTTTTCTCGTTTCAATAGATTTAATTTTACGTAGTTCTCTGATTAGTTTTCATGTTCATGGTCACAGAACATGCATCGATGCTGCGCATAACGGAGAAGAGTGACGTCTACAGCTTCGGAGTGGTTCTTCTGGAGGTTTTAACGGGGAGACACCCGCTAGACCCGACACTGCCCGGGGGTGCGCACTTGGTTCAGTGGGTCCGTGACCATCTAGCAAGCAAGCGGGACCCAGTCGATGTCCTTGACTCGAAGCTTAGAGGGAGAGCTGACCCGGCGATGCACGAAATGCTGCAAACACTTGCCGTCTCATTTCTCTGCGTGAGTTCTAGAGCGGACGACCGCCCGATGATGAAGGATGTCGTTGCCATGCTAAAGGAAATCCGGCATGTGGAGTCCACGAGGCCAGAGTCCGACATGTCGAAAGGTTTGCCGACCGTCTATTCGTCTCCACCTCAGCCGAGGCACGCAGTGTCCCAAGGATCATCTAACTGCTCATTTGCTTTCTCCGATGATTATTCCATTCAGTGATATCTAACCTTCAAGCCTTTCTCTGATGACTGTTCCACCCAGTGATATTTAACCATCAAGCCTCGTACAAGGTATTGGGTTTTCATGCTTGTGAATATCTCTCTAGGAAAATCACCTGGTGAAAGAAGGACAGTGCAAGAGGGTTGTAGTCTGATTTGCATCTAATTTCCAGTTAAAATGGTTAACTGTTGCATATGCCTGTTCTTTTGGTTGCTTAGAGTAAAACAGTTAGTCCATCATCATCAATAGCATTTAATGCTACTGTCAAGGAAGAACAAATTCCAGCCAACAATTTGTAGCAGAAGTACGGGGTTGTGCAGTGTTGGAACTTGTGATTATCCTGACAAACAATACAGAAGCAGAGTACATTATCTCTGGAGAAGTAAATTCTTCTCGTTTTCTGTGTTTTCCTGGAGATGAGTCACAGCCGAGAATGCAGAATCTTGAAATTATGTTTCGATAGCAACTTTTGGAATCATGTAATTTAGAACGTACTGAAAGAGAATGACACAAACACACACACTCTCTCTCTCTCTCGCTCTGTCCTGTGGGCAAACTTTCCAGGCTTGCTTGTTTGTACATGGTCCCAGGCTTCTCAGCTCATGTGTCCATGTGCTGTCGGAGAGAGACTTTCCAGCAGAGAAAGCACTCCTAAGGAAAAAGCCCATTTGAACTTATTAGATCAGCAACACAACGCCCTGATTCTCACACCACAGGGACCATCCTACTGGATTTTGGAAGCCTATTTGCCAGTTGAAAAATGAGTTGGCATCGGCTTATCCGAACTCGGGTTTTTCCTAACCAACTGCCAAGCAAGATTTATTCAATTTAAACTCGATCAAGTCACAATTAAAAGCTCGGTTCAAGCAAAGCGAGCCAGGACTGCTTAGCCTAAGTCTGAGAAAGCGTCAAATTGATTAGTTGTGGAAAATTGGCTGATGTTCATGCATCAGAACGAACTACAACGACGAGAGGACCATCATATCTTGTAATACCACTAGTGTCTGTCTGAGTGGGACTGAAGCAGGGTTCAATGATCCAAAGACGGCAGTTGGAAAGCAAACCACAATCGATGTTGATGATAACAAGTATTAATGTGACCGTTGGATTGTTAAACCAAACATAGATATTCAAGTATGTTGCGGCAACAAGTCAAGTCTTATTTCATCCGAGGACTGATGAACAACTGTGCTCAAAACCTGCCATGTATAGAAAATTTGCCTAACTGGCCCGATTGACTGAAGTTCTACATATGATTTCCGGTGGAATCGTCATGGGATTTTTTACCACTAGACAGTAAGGATATAACAGCTAGTGGATCCAAGCTTAACGTTTGAATTTGGAGGCCTATAAGAAGACCAAACAACGAGCAGAACTATGCAAGATCACTAGAGCTTAAAATAAGAGAAGTTGAAGCATTTTGAGCGTTGTTGAGACGTGTCTTTTCCCTGCTAAATTACAAACAATTCAGTGCTGATCCTAAGAGTTGGCAAGAGCGGCATTTCTAAACCCACAAGGGAAGTGGTTGTGCTTAGAGTGAAGGTATAAAGCGTACGAAGGATTCTTTGTAAACACTTAGAGGCGTGGTTCATAATTCGTAGAGATTGAGTCTATTGTGCGTCTTATATAAGGTGTGAAAACGACTATTATAGGCTCTAATTGTTACTTAGCTTATTGTGGGTGGGGGTAGCCGTGAAAGGAGTCGAGTCAACGTGATGTAAGGTTCTACATTGTACGTTCATGGCTCAACTAGTGCATGTCGGCCTAATTAGGCTGCTGGAACTGAAAGAGAGGAGTAAGCGCACTCGAGTAATCTATAAATCTCGTTTACAATTTTTCTTGCCCTAAGCATTTTAATTTCCGTATCACACATTTCTAGTTCAATGGCATGTAGAAGCAAAATTTTGAAAAGAATTGGTCCTACAAAAATCAATTTCCACTTATTTGGAACCCTCCTCCCCCCCCCCCCCCCCTTGATTGCAATTTGGACCTAACGTTGGCTTTGGATGGCCTGATGTCAAATGTGTCCCAGTGGATTCCTAGAGTGACCACCTTGTTGTCTCCCTCATATCCTGACTCTTGAAAGCCCATGTTATTGAACCCTATCCTCAATTTTCTTGCTCTGTTCTTTTGTTCCCCCCTTTTCCAAATCCTACATGTTCTGAATCCGGAATGTGCCAATCAGGTTAGGGCCACTTGATCAATATGTACATGGAGGACATATTTGCCATTGCTAGGGCGTTCTGATGTTCCAATGAGACATCATTTGCTGTATGAAAGAGCTTGAAGATTCTCTGATCTTCCCAAATTTGAGGGTAACAAACGCCATCAAAGTTGGACAAGCCCTTCATTTTATATGTCTGCCCTGATTAAGATTACACTGTGAATTTGAAGGCACTAATTTTTAAGGGTCTGAACCTAAATCGCCGTCTGTGCTAGAGTCGAGATCTGAGGCCACTGATGTAGCTTTCGGCGAATCTGTTCGACAAACTAAAACCTCAGTTATCCTCCCGAACGTGGGTAATCTATCTCAAAGCTCTTCTCCAAGCCTAATATTCACCAACATGGCTACCGCCTATAAGTGAAGGGTCGATACCCTCGTTGGCAAGCAAACCTATCAAGATGGATATTCAGGGAAACGAGTTCAAAGCTGGTCCTTGCTTAGCAGTTACCCCTTGGATACTGCAAATAATGTTGGCGATCCATATCAGGTGAGGGTTAGACACATGAAGCACAGTGAATCTCCAAAGATGTTCAAAGTTATTAAGGATGGAACATTCACAGCGACTGAATTATCCTGAGCATGAAGTACACGAAACATTATGCAGAATTACTCATAAAAAAAGGAAAAACTTTCCATATGTAATTACTGCGTTTAAGGTCTAGGTAACATTCCATGACAACCTCCAAGGTCAAACTCGTTCACAATTCACAACGAAGTCAAACTCAAATACTTATAATCACTGTACAGAGATAAAAAGATAAAAAAAGAAAAGAAAAAGAATCACTCTCTATACTGTGAAATCTCAAGATAAATTAAAGAATTTTCCGCGAGGTGTAGACCTGCTCCTTCTAAACTCAGGAATGGTTGAACTGCCACCTTCCTTCGGATGGCGAGCCGTTCCGTTTTGAGGCTTGCTCTCCAGTTTCCTTGGCAGCAAGCTCTCCATATCCAGTACATGTCCCCTGTAGAGGATAATGAATCATAGATATTATGAACTAAGCGATAAGAAGCACAAATTGCATAGGCTCCGGATTTTTTCTCTATATGCTTCATGCTCAAGTAAATGCATCTTATCTTACCTCCCTTCACTTATTTGAGAGCTCTTCAAGCTTGGTTCATGCTTTTTAATTCTCAAACCACCGTTCATTAGGGACCCCATAAGCAAATGCTCGTTCTCTGGCTCAGAAAAATCGCTCTTTCGGCCCTCTTCCACCTTCTCACCCACATTTATATTGGGAAGCAATGTCACTGCTGCTTCGTACTTTTCAATTCTAGCTGGAGGTTGATGCTTGGCCTTGGCCTTTGTCTCAATCTTGCTTTTCCTAATACTGCCTTGTCTTACACTCAGAGCTAGCTTAAAATGGTCTTCTTCATGCTCTGGATGCACTTTCCTGGTGCTCACCCTCTGGAAGCTGCAATATGTGTCAAAGACATTTTCCTTTTTTGTAGGTTCCTGTAAGTTCATGTTGTTTGTCGAGTTGTTATCTGTTGATGGGCATATTGATGTCGCCACCATAGATCTACTCACAGGTACTCTTGCTGGAAACGGTACTCTTGCAATTGGTTGGTTGTCTACAGTATCAGACTTCATTTTGGTCCTAATAACTGCTCCCCTATCAGTGGATACCGATCTCCTTACAGGAGGGGATGGTGATCTCGGCTTCACTGAGTTACCCAATTTGTCCTCAGATGTAAATATGGGCTTAGGTATGATATCCTTTTCCATGAAACCGGGTGGCAGCCTCATCCTCCTCTGCTTACCGGAAGAGCAACTTCTAGCCTGACAAACATATGTCATCATGAGACAGAGTTAAAGCGTCCCTCCAATCCCATTCATGACAATCCTAAAAAATATTTCAAGTTTTCTATCACTTTGAACTAAACTTGAATTTAAGATAAGATTGCCAAAATAAATGGGAAATCCATCCCTAGTACGTAAAAAGAAGGCATTTTACATGGATGATACTTATCATCAACATACTATACCTCAGGCATTCTAGCATCATCATTGGACTTGTGAGAACTCTCAGGCTTCACACCGGTACCACATCTGGGCATTCGGAAAGGGGAAACAGCTCTTGTTTTCTGAGGCTCTATGGTGGTCCGAGAGCTTCCTGCTTTGAATTGTTGGAGTTCCGCTTCTTTTCTTTCCAATACCAGTTTGAGATTTGACATCTGTATAGTCAACACTCATAACATTAATTTGTGTCTTGTAGAAACCAATGTAGATAAAAAATTGTCTGATACTGATCATGACAAACCTCTTCTTTCAGTTCTCTTATTTCTCCAGTTTCTTTATTAGATCGAGCAGCACCAAGTTCTATGGAGGCAACCCTTTCAGCGAATTTGAGGGTGCTAATCGTCTCGCCTAGAGAATTGAGCTCAGGATTTATATGAACGAACATTAATGTCTTCGCTTGCCCACCTGGCCAAATAATGCAAATATACAACGAAGTAAAGGAACACCGTTAGAGGAAAAAAAGAATAGAAAGTCTATTCGTCAAAAAGGTGTGAGGAAAGGACACTAACAGTTGGGAGTGTCCTCTGTAATCTGTATAACCAAAACATGCAGTCATACTTGATTTTTTTAGTTGGGGAATAAACTTGTTCTGTTCTGTTTTTCTATCTTTTTCAATCTGATATACAAAAAATTATAATGAGAGCTTTTCATTGTCTGCAGGTCCGGCCGGGTGTCAGAATAACAATGGAATCAAATATATCAGTTCTTGTTACGAATGTATTACCTAAAGAATCTTGCAGTACTTGTGTAAGCTTGCTATTTCTGTAAGGAATGTGCGTGCTTTTCTGTGCTAGAGCAGAGATGACATCTCCAAGCGCAGATAGCGATCTATTTATGTGTTGGGCTTCCTTCAGTCTCTCCCCAACTGCCTCCGACTTGTCGACTCTCTCACTTCCAGCTAAATCCACCAGATGAAGGCAACCTCTAAGAATGGATCCAGAAACTAACTCTTTTCCCTGGACATGGACGGTCAGTACACTGCCAAAGATGGCCAGCAGAAAAGTAAGTACTTGGAGTCATCATCTGAAGTACTTATTGCTTTAAACACGTGATTGTGTTGTTATATCAGTACCTGTGAGAGCGGCTACTTCTCTCATTTAAAGCAGTAGCACCAACAGCTCGATTCTTCAGGCCTACTCTCATCAAATCAAGGACGTCCTGGGTACATGTGACGGGTACCAAACTTGCATCCGGCACATTGAGACCATTCAGTTGTGGGCTGTTTCTTATATCTAATGTGCAAGCAGTCAAGGCAGTCCAGAAGATATCCCATAACAAGTAAAATCAATTCTTGTAGAAGAAAGAAGGTAACAAAATCGGATGAGGTTTAACATGCTGCCAACATACGGAGAAAGAAAATATCGAAAAGGATATCTTCTAGTCGAGCCATCACTCACTAGTAGATCCCTCACTTGCTCATTGTAGATCTCAATCATCTGAACTGCTACATCATACTTTATGGCATCAAGCCTTGCCTTAGATAATTGGAATAAGTCCCTTAATGCTCGATAATTTACACCCCATGTATCCTCTGAAGTCAAATCAGGGCCACTCTGTAAAGCAAAGTTTACAGTAAGTGCAGCTTGTGACAAAATAATGCCCTCACGATCGTTTCAGAAATTTCTGAATAACAAATTTGGAATCCCATAGGATGAGGGATTATTTCGTTGATATTTTAGGTAGTTCCAAATACTAAGACACTAATGAGTAGCACCTATGATTACCATTGTATATGTTTTCCCAGAGCCTGTCTGCCCATATGCAAAGATGCAGACATTGAAACCATCTAGGATCGATCTGATCAGTGGTTGAGTGTCAACGTATATTTGCTCTGCAAGTAAAAGGGAAATGAGGAAAATACCATCATAATGCTTTCCATGGAGAAGCCAGAGTAGGGGCTATGACTCAGAGTTCATTTCGAGCTGTCTATGCATGGACTCCATATATTAGACTTACATACTCTGTTGATTTGTGTGTGTGTGTGTGTCCTTCATTTTCTTTTTCTTTAGCTAACTAGGGAATTGGCAATAGATGATCTCTATTCTTCTAGCCAATCCAGACTTGTCCTTTTAGATTGAATTATGTGATGCAATCAAATAAAATGAAAGAATGGGCTTCTACTTACATTAAGTAGTGCAGACTGTAAATATTGAACTTGCATCAACCTATTCCAGGGAAAAAAGTGTACCTTGTGTAACATCGGTATCAAACACTTTGTTAAAAGTGAAAACTCTTCTGGAATCTTTTCCTTGCTTGAACGGGTTCACAATCATTATATTTCCAGTTTCGCCGATGTAGTCTACTGTAGACTGTCTGTTTGATTGGCCTGGTAAGAAAGGTCTTACACGGCAATAAACTCTTATGGTTCCTGCAACCAACAAAGTTTCGTGAGGAACTATTTCTCTCGTAAGATGCATAAACTAGGTTGAAGCGTGAGAGATGATTGACACCTTTCAGATCTTGGACTTGATTGTAAAGCAGGCGGTTTTCCTCCAGAACCTTATGGTATGAAGAAGAGGCTATCTCAAGGTTCTTAATGTGGTTATCTGAGAAATGGGAGTCCCATAAGTAAATGCAACTTACTAAATTGATGCTGGTTCTAATATGATCCAACTAAAGAAAATTTTCAAGGTAGAGAACATGTCCAGGTTCTCACTAAGCCGTATAAGTTCTTCCTCCCAATCTGAGTGGATTTGTTTCACTTCTAGCTTTGTCTCTTGGAAAAAGAATTTTAGCTCCTACAAGAAAGGCAGACAATTCAATGGGCAATATAAGAAATGAAGAATGCAAAATTGAAAAAACAAGCCAGCTGTTGGTTGGAACAATAGTTGATTTCAATATACCTAGTATACTACTCAGTGATGCACACCAAGATAACGGGAAAATCATAAGAAGGAAAACAAAGTAAATTGATCTACTTGCATTTAAGAGGACTATGATGCCAGTTGCTTTGTTAGAGATATCAAGTTATTGCTCTCTATAGACATAATCAATAATTAGTCGTTCTACAGAGTAAAGGCAAAATACTGGTTTAACCTTTTTTTCTCCACAAGTGAGACATCTAGAAGAGTGAAACCTAATTAGTTGCTCCCCTGTCTGTTCCCCTCTTTGCTTCTTCCTTCCACAAGCACTCAGTAAATACTGAACATCTAGAAATTTAAAACATCCCACATGTGCTATCAGACCCGTTTCCTGACAGGTTAAGGCCCTATTTGTATCCTAAAACCTCTCCATATTTCTATTCTGATTTTCACTTAGAGAAGGAAACTGTGAGATTTTGTGGGACCACTACCAACTGTTCTAAAAGCTTAAGCTTATAGATGAAGGCGTGGTTTAATATTTATATATTCTAACACTCCCCCTCACACTTAGTCTGGTCTTTTTGCCTAGTACTAAGTGTGGACATATTTAATTGGGGGGGTAAATGGGGCCGGGAAGATTCGAACTCACGACCTCCTGCTCTGATACCATGTGAGATTTTGTGGGACCACTACCAACTGTTCTAAAAGCTTAAGCTTATAGATGAAGGCGTGGTTTAATATTTATATATTCTAACAGAAACCAAGAATAAAGCTTTGGCAACATTCCGGAAACACTCCTCGAATGAAAACAATGAAAACTCTTTTCAAATACCAACTTATAACACGGAGGAGTTGAACACAGGGCATCTTGTAATAGTGACGGATTATAAGCATGTGCTCATTGTTGACACCTAAGTTTAAGGCAGGTCGCGACACTCATTATTTAGACTCGAAAAAAATATATTCATTTTTCACATATCAACATATTTGTAAGAAAATTAGAACTGTTTTTCTTTTCTTTTTCACAGGAAATGAAAACCAAAAACTTTTTTTGAAACCAAACAGACCTGAGCTTTTCCAAACAAAATTTATCTAGCAGGGTAACCATAAGTATAAGGATCAAGAGTCGAATCCTGGCACTCCTTATTACTGTTTCCCTGTAGTAGTGTTCCTGCCTCCAGTTATTTATCGGATGTGGGTAGTTGTAAGTTCCAGCTTAATGTGGGAAAGTGGGCTCATATATAAATTGGCCCGTTCCCTAACATCTAAGACTTTTGGGTAGATGGTTATCTAACAACTAGGAGATCCTAGTACGAGCTATTGCTACCTTCGGACAAACACAAAAACATGGCGAGCTGGTTATGCCGTATAACAGAAAAATTGTGGAGAAGTTAAATGGAAGATTTATATTAAAGGATAATGTATCTTATGCAATGTCATGGATGTATACAGAAGAAATGATGAAGATAAGCAGTAATTCCTTCGGATACCTCAAGCTGTTTCTGTTGCAGATGGATCTGATCCACATGACCAGCAGAGTGATTCATACTGGGTTGAGTGATCTCGCCTTCTCCACCACATTTACAGAACTTTGAAATATCACTTGCTGCCAACTTTGTTCTTTGTCGAAGATATTGTGTAATGCATTCCATAAACTGAGATTTTGATTGGGAACCAAGTTCACCTCTCAGTATTTTTTTCAGAAGTAGTGCAAGCTGTAGAAAGCGTCGGAGGATATTAGACTTATTTACTGTAGTTAAATAATTTCTCAAGAAAGTTTTATGCACACAAAAACCGGAAAGATTTTAAAATGGTAAAACAAATTCATTTTTCTAATGAGGATATGGAAATCAGGAGTCTGTAATACTCTGCTACCTGAGTGCCTTGAGAGACCAGAAGAGCCGAAAAATCCTTAACTACCTTACTGAGCAAAGCATCAACTACCTGCAATGTTGTTCTTTGTATCAGATTACTGTTCACAGTTTCAGTTAACTGAAATAAGTTGAGCACATAACCTGATCATAGATCAACTTAGATAAGGTATGAGATCTAAAGCATGCCAAAAAGGAAAAATATAGTGGGATACCAAACAAAAAATTCGAAACACTATGATGTGACAGTACTTGACCAAAGTTACCATTGAAAATTGGGATTTCATAATAGATCCTATTTGTCCTGCTTCTGTAAAGAGACAAGCCGTATAAAGATTCATGTTCTTGCATGGCAACTAACATGCAGAATAGTTAGTTAAAGAACTAGTTTGATGAACAATGAACTTGAGATTAAACTAGATTCATATTTCTTGGTAGAGTGTTTGCAAATTGTGTGAACCAACCATTCCCATCATGCTGTTAGGTCAGGCTTATGATCAAAGATCAAAGCACTTCAGTATGCTTATTATCCTTAAGGGAAAGCTAATTTGCAACATAACACAAATGGTGTCAGTGCGACCATCTATTGTTTGTACACACTGGATAGAACCTCATGTTGTTGCCGATCCTCTTCATTACTTGTCTTCTAAACACATTGGTCATTATTAATATGGACAAAACAACCAAAAGTTAACTGTCAATGGTACAAGACAATAGTATTGATCTTACCTACCATTGCATTCAAAGGTAAGTCATCCATCCCATCGAGCTCTTTTAAGTAAGCCTGGAGAAGTCCAATTCCAAAATGGTCAAAAAGAAAAGTCAACACATTGGCAATTCTGGATTCTTCCATGGAGACCACATTAGACAGATGGAGGAACTCCAATAGTTGCTCATACTGTGATGATTCAGACTCATCTATCGACTCATCTGCACTTTCACTGCTGATCAAGGATGACGGAGAACTCTTTGGGAAGCAAGTGATCCTCACTGTGCCGCCATACCTCCAGACCCCAATTCCACCAGCCTGTTTCCACTCATAGAATCCTTTCAAACAGAGAATGCAGTCCACAACTTTACTTGATGAGCCTCCCTGAATAATTAGTGGTTCTTAGATTCAACAAAGGCATGGCATAAGAGAAAAACTAGGCCTACCAAAGGAGTTTCTTGGCAAGACATTCCATTTTAATGAGCTGAATTTTAACTGGAGAGAGTTCTTAAACAGGTTTTCCCCTCCCTCAAAATACAATGTCAAATAAGACTGATAATTCAAATACAGGTGTGGCTCGCATTAAGTCATTAGTCTTGGGATGAGAAATCTGCTTCCTCTTGAAATTCGAGATGAGTTTTCATGATGATATAAAGAAATTCATCATTTCTAGTCATGTCTTGTGGAGGCAAAGTCAGAGTCATCTTATAACGGAAAGACCAAAAAACCACAAAAAGATGCCTAAATCCCTGACAAAACACAAACATAAAACTCATCATCGAGCTCATGCAGATTAAACTTTCTTTATGGTTTAGTGCCAAAAGTAGTCGTCTCTCATGGGATTCAACTGTTTATTTGCCATAACTCTACCTCTATGGAGCTAAAACTTATACGTGTAAAAATGAACCATGACCAAGTAAAACCACTTTCCAACTAACTCTTACTTCAAGTCTTTAGTATGACTAGAAATATTAGGAAGTACATAACACGTCCAAAGTAATGACAGACCTTTTCCAAATCAGATGCTTCAAAAGTTAAAAGCTTCATGTCTTTGACAGCCATCAAGAAATTCCTCATATTCTCGAAATATTGTATTGCAGACTGTGCCGCTCCTTCTGTAGCCTGAACAGCTAAAATAGGGCTTTCCACCACCTACTCGATTACAAGAAGCAGGCAAAACATTAAGAAGCACTCGTTTCTGTCATGTGCCATACCAAGACTAAGGCCTAAAAACTGAAGGTTGATGAGCCTGTTGTAATGGTACCTTGTGGACGGCCCCGGGATTGACTTTGTTGAGAACATTGCAGAGTATGAGTCCATTGCGGAGGGCGAGACAGAACTCCTCTTCAGAGGGTTCTTTGGGCAGTGTCTCTGATGCACCATGATCCATCTGACGCAGCCATTTTGCAGCTTGATACCTCCGTGAAGCTGAACCAAACCCCACATAGTCATTAAGATAACCAGACAGTTACGAAAATTAGCAAAGTTGAGAAGTTACGCTCGAGTTGTTGTCGGAAGAGCTAAGTAATTGGGTAGTGAGATTTACTTTCAGTATCCAGGGGAGTGTTGGGTCCATTACAAATGATAAATGCTAGCATCGGATTAGAATGTCTGTCATTTGACGAAAGTGACATAATATTGTTGCATTGGCACTTGATGGTATCGAACTGAACCAGTTCAATGTGTCTAATCCACACAGACAATTGCTTCTACTCATTAACCGTACCACACGTTAAAAAGTGAGGACATATATTGTATTAATGCAGTGACAAAAGTTCGACAGTGGGTTGACGAGTCGGACTACAGATCGTCCAAGCCCCTGAGATAAAAGCTTACGAGTTCGGTCAGGGAGGTAGTCTTAAATATTTCAGCGTGGCAATCAAGATCGTATTAGTCACCTGAGTGGTCCTATTTACAAGTGCAATCACTAGTGATTAGATGAGTCAACCTAAGCTACTCAAGCTCGATAGGTAGATTACTTGGTTCGGGTCGATTCTTCTCCAGTTTGAGTCAAGTCATCATGTCGAACTCCAACTTGAAAACACTTGACTTAAGTAGCTCGCAATACTTAATCGAGTTCAGTTTTTTACTTTTTAATTATATCTATACATTTATAAGTAGTGTAATTATGTTGAAAAACATTAACTTCTAATTATATTCTATTTTATTAATTCAAGTTTGAGCTTAGATTCAAACTTACTTGCAAATCAAGCTGGACCGAGTTGAGCTATTGAAATGTACTCGATAGAGCTTGACCTTCAGAATTCAAATTAACTCAGACGAGCTAGTTGAGATCAAGTCGAGTGTTGAGCCACGAATTATCAAGTCGAGTTACGCACGTTATTCAATTGGGTCAATGTGAATCGACTTTGATTGTACCCCCAAACATCGACCAACAGCCAGTTCTGAGTTCCCCACGCATTTCCTTGATCAGTTCATTTGCTTGAATCTGTCATTTGGATACGTAATCCGCATACAGGACCACCAAAATTCACCAAACACCAGATTTGGTTGGAAACGAGGAGTGCTTTGTTATTTAAACCAAACTCAGAAAAGGGGAAAAACAAGAAAAGAAAGTTTCCATCTGGAGTTGGAGCAACTTTTGGTATGTTATGCTAACAGACTGCAAATGCTCCGGTTTTAAGGCATGATTATGCGGCATAAGGTGGGTTTGGTTTGGTGGACCAATACAATGTTCTTTGTATTATTTTAGCTCGAAATCATCTTTGTTCCCAATCATGACGAACATTAGCTGAAAGTAAGCCACCGTGTTATACTCGGAACTTTGCAGTTCTAACACTGTTCTTTTCAGGAATTCTTCTTGATCAAAACTTCAATATATTCTGACCAAAAAAAAAAAAATCAATATATCATACCAGATTGAACGTGCGACGCGCCCCATGTGGATTTTGGAAATGTATTTGAATAGTTTTTCTTTTTTAGGCAGTGGGTATCTTTTAGATTTAAAAATGCAGGTAAATTTTCTAGTTTTTGACGGTTTTACAATTCTAGACTTTGAAAAAAAAAATTGATGAGAAAATTAAATTAAAGTGGAGAACTGAATGAAGATATTTCCTTAAAAGACAATAACTAATGTACCAAGAATTTTAGAAAGCCAATAGTGAGCTCGCTTTGGAGTTAAATATTTAAAAAATTCGTTTACGACATGCTATAGAAATATACTACAAGGTAATTCAAGTTATTAGAAGTCAAGGGACGGATAACAGTATGAAAGCTTAATTAGTCCATTTTAGTACGGCTTCAGTGCCGTTCTTTCTCTTATTGTATCGTGTATGTGTAAAGAGGAGCTCAACTACGGTTATTTTTTTTTTTTTGGGTCGAAGAGCTCAACTACGTTAGAAAACATCTTATGCTTCATGTACATCACTTATCATCAATCAAATCAAAGTACTTTAAAATCTTGTGGCAAGATGCAATTATTCTACCAAAACGCAGTTATGGGCAATGAAATTTTCAAACGATAATCAACTTGAAATTTGTCATTTTAATTTCACAACAATATAAATTCTTCCACCACCGTTTTCCCAACTTGATATGTAAAGCATTTTCACAGTGCTTAAGTGGCTGCAGAAATATCATTCACGCTTCTCCAATTAAAACGGATTAAACCACAATGAAAGCGAGGGCATTAAGTAAAGTCTAAGATTTATCATGATCCGAGCAATTAAAGCTGCATCTGCGCATATTCATGACGAAAAGAACCATCTAAACCTTCTAAAGCAATGCCAAACTTTGGTTCCTTTTCATTTTTTTGGGGGGGTGGGGTGGTTGGACTTGGACCACATTTCCAAGTATGTCCCTCCTTAGATCTAATGGTTGATCCATCTAATTTATCATATGCAGAGAGCTTTGGATCACCCCGCGGACTGCGACACCATCATGATTCATGAAGTGCCCCTCCTCTTTTTCTTGCCCCTCCTCCCTCTCCTTTTACTTTTTGTTTATCAAATGCAATTATTTCGTGACTACCTTAGGCCAACCACCAACTCAGGAAAAGCGAACGGAAATATAAATGTCGTGAAAATTACATGTATGTGCGAAGCAGGATCTACGAAGAGTCGATAGTCTTAGAAAGGTCCTATGGTTCTATTAATTGCGCGCAATAGGAGAAAAAGTTACAAAACTTCCCGTCTTTTTTTGAAATACTCGTCGGCAATATTATTCAAAATTAGTATCATTGTCAGAATTTTGTTTGGAAAAATTTTATAGACAATATGCGTGGATTCTGTTAACGATAGGCATTTATTGAATGTATTCAATGAGAAAATTTTGAAATTTGAAGTATTGATTATACATAGAGAAAAGCGAGGGCTTTAGATTGATTTATTTATAATTATCGGTAAATGTTCCGCAAGTAAAGTCAGCAGCATTCCAAATTACCTGAAATTAGTTTATCTTTTGTACGATTTTCGCGAATTTCGATGCGCTTAACGAGTTCATCTCCGATCGAGTCGGATCGTTACGATCAATGCGGCTAAAAAGTTTCTGAAGGTAAATTCATCGATAGCAGTGCAAAGAGAGAAGCAAGTGTACCTGCTTCTTCGGCTTTCCTCTGAGCAAGCTCGTCGTCGTTGATTATCTCCTCTGCGGCTGATGCTTGATGATCGCCATTACAGACCAGAGCCTTCAATCCTCTCAAGCTCTTCCCAGGCGAGCTGAAAGTCACGTTGCCGTTGCTCTCTTGCCGCATCTCTCTCTCTCTCTCTCTTCCCCCGGAATGCAATTCTCCAACTCGAAACGGACCGTCTTTGGTGTGACCGCTGCAAAACAGAGGCGGAATCGCGTTTTCCATCGCCGATCAGCTTTTAACTAATCGGAGTCCCTCATGTTCACCTAAACTTCTCGAGAATATCGAAACAAAAAACAAAAATCGCTACTGTTTGCATCAGAGATCAGACTCCAAAAAAAGAACTCGTCATTAACCGGCTAGCGGAGACCGGAGACAGAAGTTTATCACTCCAGAGACGGCTTTCCACTGTACTACTTGGAAATTCAAACTCAGCTTGGACAACGAAAACGTCCAGCTCAGCGAAGCCTGAGACGTGTAAGGAAGTACAAACCGAAGCTGATCGCGCGCGCGTTCTCTTACCTCGAGCGGATGATCGCCGAATGGCGGCTGAAGCTCCAAGCTGGAACTGGAAAATCTCGCCGGAGTTTGAGCTCAGCAGATCGGATCTAAGGGAGGTTTCGGAGAGGAAGCGAGCTTCTCGTGCATTCAAAAGGAACATAGGAAGGTTTCATCTAATGCAACTCTTGGTGTAAAAAGAGTTAAAGGAGGAGAGAGAGAGAGGGAGAGGGGGAGGAACTCTCAAGTGAGACGTTAGCCTTTTCGAAAAGATTTTTGCTATTGTCTCCACCGTAGGAGAAAAAAATAAAAATGACAGGTGGAGAACAATAAATAAGTAACAGTCAAAGCATATTTATAAATTGAAAAGAAAAATGAGACTATCAAATTAAAGTGAAAACGCTATTCAAAGTGCAACTCAATTCGATGGATGACGGTGTCTGCATTATTAATAGTTGCTTCTCAATTGAAGACTAAATTCGTACTATAGGATCACGAGACTGTTAAGCATTGGTCATCTACCCTATCAATAGCCGGAGTGTTTTGAGTGTTGTGAATTTCCTCATTATTTTTCATCCCGATAAAACCCAATACCCGATTGTTTTGAGGAAAAATGACATAACCGGTCCCTGAGCTTTGGCCCGACGTGCAATGTGACCTCTGAACTTTTAATTTGATCAATATGGTCCCATGTAGCTTATTGGGCTAAAGTTCAGAAACTATATTGATAAAATTAAAAGTTTATGGAACACATTACACATTAAATCAAAGTTCAGAGACTATTTTTGCCATTATCACTTGTTTTGACTGAGTACGATCTAAAATTTGACTCGACAAATTAGTTCGAAAGTTGTACCGGTTCCTAGTCCTACACAGCGCTACAGAAGTGGATCCTCCCCCGTCGCATTAGGCGAGAGACTTTTGTTTGACTCGAGAGATCAGTTCCACGGGGCAAGCGACGCCGAGTCAAAAGGGCAAAAAGGCCCGTGACAAGGGGGAGTCCCGGGTCGGGGGCCCACCGATCGTCGGACTGGACGGCAAGATGTGGCCAAAAGAGATGATCGCCCTGTCGTCGTATGTTATTCGTAATGCCACATTTTTGGTCCCTTTGTTTTTTGGGGTAAGCATTTTTGGTCCCTTGATTATTCGCAATTGCATGCCACTGCACCATTATGATGCCGACCGACACTAGGAGAGATCATGATGAGTCACACTCCAGATGTAGCATTCAACTCTCTTCTTTGGACTATTAATTAGTTTGCCAAGTTCTAACGCCAAAAGAAAACTAGCATATTTATCAACTGACATTTCATGCCCCGTAGTTAACATTGACATTATACACGCTCGATTTTGAATAAGAACATTGTTCTTCCCCTTTGTCGATCCCCAAATTATACCTCTTGGTTGTGGGTAGATTGTTTTTTTTTAGCATACTTCGCGCGGTTACCATAGAATTGGTAACGGGTCTGCTACCGTTCTCCTCTTTTCCATACAGTATTTCAAAGGGATTTGACTCGATAAGCGCGCATAATACCTTGTAAAAGGGATCTTTTTTTTCTTTCTTTCCATCGTTAAGGAACGTGTACTTAGCTCTCTTAAAACCATTTTAGCAAGCTTGATATCGGCTTGTAGCGTTCTATTTGTGAGTCGTACTTTTTTACAGCAGATAATTTCCCTTTTAAATGGGTAATTCATCTCTGTTACATGATCACGTTACCAAACTCGATAATACCAAGACGAGCTAAGGGTGAAAAACGTGGGAGGAGAAAGTAGGTAGGGCATGAGAAATGCTAATGGATTCCTCAATTGAGTTGATTATGAGGGCGGGTGCTGCGACTATCATGCCTCGGACCCTCCAGCTGTCTTGGGTTATTGCTAGTCACAAGAATGGAATAAAGGTCCCCCCAAAAAAAAAAAGTTAATAGAAATTTTATTTTTAAAGTGAACGTTGGGTCTTTTGAATGGAAAAGGAGGCAAAGTCCAAAGTGGCCATTGTGGAACGTTGGATCCCTACATTCAAATGATTGCAGAGGGAAGCTTTTCATGAGTCCTCCTCCAATTTGTACCCCATTTAATGGACAATTTATTGAGAGAGAGAGAGAGAGAGAGAAGTGCTTTACCACCTTTGGTTTTTGTTTGGAATAGTTAGAGGTTGTGTGTGAGGGAAGGATTCCTTTGGTAGCATGTCCTCGTAAATCACGGTAAAAAATCTAATCAGGGAAAATGATACTGATAATTCGAAAGCTTGACCCCATGTACAAGACCGTCATTGGACTTTTAATTCATTCGGTACGGTCCTCGAACTATTCTTTGATGTCGTCGTAAGTGTTAGAAAGTCTAACCCAAAAGTTTAAGCTGATAGGTGGAGGGAGACCACATGAATATAACGAACATACATGACCCATTCACAATCGATGTGGGACAATAACGACAACTTCAACACCCCCTCTCTCACGTGCAAGTTGGATTACGAGCGGTGCGTGCAAATTGACTAATGAGGGGTGTGGGCCCACATACACGGAAAGGAATAACACTGGCTCTGATACTATGTTAGAAAGTCCAACCCAAAAGCTTAAGCTGATCGGTAAAGGGAGACCACATGAATATAAAGAACATACATGACTCATTCACAACCGATGTGGGACAACAATAACAACTTCAACAACAAGTGCCTAAACTATTGCGAAATATGCGATCTAGTCCATGAACTTTCCATTTATTCAATATAATCCCTCGACTTTTCATAACAAAGTCAAACCGGTCCTTCGGTGGTACTACTCGCAAGTTTTCATAACCACACCATAGCCCAGATTTCGGTATATGTTTCCATTTTAATCTATTTCATAAATCATCAAAAAAGAAGAAGGAAAAGTATCAAAAAAGTCTTAAACCTATTGCATTGGTGCTAATTGAGTCTAAAACTTTTTGCATTTGTGTCAATTGAGTCAATCTTTGACCGGAAGTCGCTGATGTGGACACCTGCAATACCGTGTTGGACTGTCGGCGCTGATGTGGACATATTTTAATAATATTTTTTAAATAATTTTTTTGGTTTTTTTCCGCTCCTTTTTGTTCTATTTTTTTCTAAGGGCCGGTGACCCTCGCTAGCTCTGGGCAAGGCCCACAACGCCCTTGCCGGCCACTAGGGTGTGGCGAGCCTCATCGGATCTAAGCGAGGTCGTGATGCCCAGATCTCACGGCCTTGCCGGCCCTTGGCTATACGGAACAAATAAGAATAAAAAAGAAAGGAAAAAAATAAAATGAAAAAAATTATTAAAAATATTTACGTCGGCGCCGGCCGTGCCAAGTAAGATGGCTGGCGTCGACGTTAGCAATTTCTGACAAAAATTGGGCATATGAACTCGATTGGTACAAATATAAAAAGGTTGATGACCAAATTGGTCCAATTAAAAGTTTAGGACTGAATTGGTACAAATGTAATAGGTTTATAGCTTTTTGGGTACTTTTCGCCTAGAATATCGCTTCTATTTGCCATATTCTATATACTAGAAGCAAGAGTAAATGGAGTTAAATCGATTCAAATCGACACTATCATTGACGAAGATCGTTCGTAATACCTACTATAAATTTTTTTTTTTTGGGTCGAATAATACCTACTATAATTAATGTGGAGATATATTGACGTCGAGCCAAAAGGCGAGAAGCACATATTGCCGCCCCGTATTATATTGACAAAGAGATATGATGTCATGGAAAAGAGGAATGATTCACGCATGCCGCCTTTTGACCGTCACGCCCCAGCATGCAGATGAAGTTGTTTTATTTCCTACTCTTGTCTTGACCCGAATCGACAAACCATAATTTGGACAACTTTTTTTAGGTCGTCCATTACGTAAAACTAAGTGAGTACGATAAGAGTAGTTGCATAAAAAAGGAAAAACAAAATCTATTGAGACGTCCATATACGAATTATTTTATGATACCATTGTAATCAAATGTAAAAGTGCTGTAAAATATAGGGTAAATAATGCAAATGATCTATGAATTTTGACTCAATGTGAAATGCGATTCCCAAACTTTAATTTAATTTAATTTGGCCCATGAACTTTTGGGACATGTTCAATTTAGTCCCTAGACTGCATGAAAATTCAAGTTCAGGAACCTACATTGAACATTTTCATGCAGTCTAGGGACTAAATTGAACATGTTCCAAAAGTCAAGGGATCACATTGAACAAATTAAAAGTTTGAGTTGAAGTTCAAAGATCACATTGAACAAATTTAAAGTTCAGAAACCACAATGCATATCGGGCCAAAATTCAGGAACTAGTTATGTTATTATCACCAAAATATAATGATACAAGGTACACTATTGTCACTCAAAAAATTTCATTTCCCACGCACACAATTGTCGATCAATCTTTCTTGACATTACCCTTGCATGACCCCATCCATTCAATTTTCATTCCATGCTTGTGGCGTGGGGTGACGGTTTATGTAATCTTAGTGACGATATTTTGTTGAAGTTAAGATTTTCGAATGGGGTATCATCGTCCATACAAAATTCACTTCAATGTCGAATTACGAATGTCAAGGCCTCAAGTCCCCTTTAAGATTAGGTTCGTGCTAGATGTTACGTAACTCCGACTTCCAATTTTTCTAGTCAAGTGGACCAAAACATTCATAGCAAAAATAGATAAATAGAGAGAGAGATTCTAGTCCCAACGGGGTGTGTTTGTTGGAGTGACAGAATTCTTCGCGAATTGATCTTATGAACTTTCACGCTTTTGGTTTGCTGAAATGATCAGCCGACGGAGAACCATTTACGGTCAAAGAAATATGCATGCTTTATAGTTAGGAAAATGAGTTTTCTAACCAGAAAATAGAAGAAACAAATATTTTCTTTTATCACCAAATTTTTCCCGAAATAAACACGCCATATGTTTTGGGATAGTGATGGGCCCAAAATTCTCTTTAGCATATTGGATGAACAAAACCCAAACTAGTTCTTGGGCTCACACTTCCCTAATCACTTTGAGAAGCATTCCTTCATCATGTACACATTTTTGGCCCAAAGCACACCATTTAATTGAGTTCTGATTATTTCCCTGACTTTGCTTTGAAGCGAAGACGGGTATCATTATCTAATAATATCACTATCATTATCCTAAAAATCATGGATGGTATTGTTTGAAATAATTAGCTAATAAAAAATATTTCCATTATGGATAATAACTTATGTCCCAATATTTTGTGGACGGGTGACAAAAAGATTTTGTTCCTTCATTTTTGTAGATGGTGTAAGTAATCATTTTTAGGAAAATATTTTTCAAATCATCCGTTTTCCGCCGTACTAATGGAGCCTAAGTCAATAGATAAGACAATTATGATAAAGCCAAATTATTAAAGTCCGGATACAACTTATTAACATGCATTTTATTCAACTTTTAGGGGTGATGGATTCCCACCCCAGAACCTCGAAACTACCCAATCAGGGTCGGTTCTCTGAACGGACCCTGTTGACCTGGAGCCAAATCGGCGATTCCAAGGTCAACTTGAGAACTGTCTGTGTGCTTTTCTATTTATTTATTAAAATTTATATTATATAGGTGGATATGCAACCAAACTTTTAGGTGTTTATTAATGGAATTCAAGCATTGTGTAATACTACAATTGAGAATAATCGCCGACATTCTTAATAGCTAAAGAGAAACATTTTACAGACATTAAAGAGGTGAATGAAAATCATTCTGTTCTAGAAATAGGTTTCTGAAACAGAAATAAATTTTTCTATTTCTAGTTCTGAATGAGTTTTTGAGCCAAAAAAATGCATTTGATAACGACATAAATTTCTGATCCTGGAACAGAGGTTCGTTTGACAACGGTTGAAAATTTCTACTTCTAGAATAGAAGTTGGCGGTGGCCGGCGACCGGCGGCTTGGAATAGAAATTCTATTTCTATTTCTCCCAGAAACTAAAATTCTTTGTTTCTCAAAGTTGTTCCAAATCTATTTCTGGAACAACTTTTTGTTCCAGAATATAAAAATAGAATTACGTTACCAAACGAGTTTCTGTTCCAAATCTGTTCCAGAAATAGGTTTGGAACAGAAATTCTAGAGAGAACACGAGTACACAAGAAGGATGAAGCCCGGAAACCGACTGTATTTCATTTTGATGGACACGCGTAAGTTTCCTTCACCGGCTTTTTTTCTTTTCTTACTCGTTTCTTCTATGTACGTGATGCTCACGGAGATCGAACTCCAGACCGATACTCTCCGGCCCTATCTCCTCCAATCTCTTTACCATCAGGCCGCATCCCCGTTTGCCCCCACCACCGACTTCGCCAGCTGAAGTAGAGTGCCTTCTGCGTTGAGCAACAACGCCTCGTACGCTCTCTTTGAATCACTTCCTGCATCTACAAGTCGCGAAATTGCCCCCCAAAAAAAAAAAATTCAGATCAAATTTGGGCGTTTGAGATTGGTATCGTGATGATTAAAGAAAAATGTATTTCGGGGATGGTACAGCGACAAATTTTATTTGATGTATTATATTTGTAATTTGTTTGCATTTATGGTAAAAACGGCATTTCATACAAAATTGAACGAAAAATTACTTTACCTGTTAAAGGCACGTGTACATCACATGCTAACGGAAAACGGACAAAGTTAAATACTGTTCAGGGAAAGTATAACTTTATCACTGTAGTGATATAGCTCATGAACATGGAAAATTTATAAACCCATAAATTTTGATTTTTCTTACGATCGCTATTTTGTTTGCACATCTAAAAATGGACTTAGCTAACTTTGTTTATAAAAGAACCCATGTTACATGGTTAATAAAATAAAAATAATAAAAAGAGATAACTCGTGGTCGATAAGTTAAAGAAAAGATTTTCGTAAAATAATCTATTTTTCGAGTAATACTTAACGGCTATACAGATGAAAAAAAAAACGATTGCAACTAAAATCAAAGTTCGGGGCTAATATGTAAGTTTTCAAGTTCGGAGCTATTGTGCGATGATGGGAAAATTACCAAAACAGTCATAAACCTATTGAAATTATGTCAATTCAGTCATTAACTTTTTTTTGTCAATTTAGTCCTAAACCTTTTGCAATTGTGCCAATTCAGTCTATTTGGCCGGCTGGCGCTGACGTGGCTCCGCCAGTGCTTACGTGATAATATTTTAATATTTTAATTATTTTTTATGCATTTTTTTCTTTTCTTTTTAAAAAATTGTCACGTTAGCGACGATCGGCCAAATGGATCGAATTGACACAATTGCAAAATGTTTAGGATTGAATTAGCAAAAAAAAAAAAAAAAGCTTAGAACTGAATTAGCACAATTACAATAAGTTTACGATTTTTTTGGTAATCCTCCTGTGCGATGGTATCAATGTTTTTTTTTGGGTCGGAATGATATCAAAGTTGAATGGGGTGTAATTTGTAACTTCTTCGAAATGTAAGGGTTATTATGCAAGGGTCTCAAAGTTTACGGCGTTTCGAGCAATTCACCCTTTTATATTTCTAACATGAGTCGGACTCAATCTTATATATACGATCTGTTGACGGATAATTGACTCTTTTATTGGCTTAAAAGGCGACTAATTGATCCTTAAACCAATGATGCAGCAGTAGCTTTCGTCCTGTAGCGACACCTGCAACCAGCCGGTCGCGCGCGCGCGTAAAACAGCGACGATGGCCATTTCGGAAGGAGGAAGACGACTCAGGAGAGAGAGAGAGAGAAGTAAAACTTTGATGTTCAAGGACGACCGATAGCGACGGGGTGAGGTCTTGCTTTCCCTCCTTCCTCCTCCGTCTTATCCACACTAACGAGAGTTGCCTCCGTCACTCGCCTTTGTCCTTATTGTAACAGGACTCGAACTTGCGTGTGTGGGTTTTGCTGTCCGCTCGCAGCTCGAAAAAAGGTCTCTTTGAATCGAACTCGCCAGGTACTCAAACGGTCCCCCATTTTTTTTTTCTTCAGTTTTTCCTGTCTGAAAGTGTTTGTGGTGATTGAG
Source organism: Lenwebbia sp. NSW1173648 (assembly GCA_029784005.1). Taxonomy (NCBI): domain Eukaryota; kingdom Viridiplantae; phylum Streptophyta; class Magnoliopsida; order Myrtales; family Myrtaceae; genus Lenwebbia; species Lenwebbia sp. NSW1173648. The sequence goes on along the minus strand of JARCGZ010000009.1, from coordinate 20,644,171 downwards.
GTGGTCGGAGTTTGTGTGGTTGGCTCTGCGACCGTCGAGCTGTCCGAAATCAGTTCAGATTGAAACCTTCTTTTGATCGATCATGTCCTTGAAATAAGTATTACGTGTACGAGATATGGCGTGTCGGCGTTGTTTTCTATGAATTTGAATTGCAAACGCATGCTATTGATGAGCTTCGCTGTTTTGATTTGAGTTACTGGTGTTGCTTGTTATGTCGACTTCACAGACCGCAGAACACTTTTTAAGTATATGGCAGTTTTGGCTGATTCGGTATCAAAAGATGAGTGGCTTAGGAATCAACTATTATTTGGACAATGGTGTTTCCATGGCACACATAAGAGGAAGCAGAGTGTTCTACGCATTCTAATCTCTCTCTCTCTCTCTCTCTCTTCCAAATAAAGCAAAGTAGCCAGGAAAGATGCTTACTTTGAATGCTGTGTAATAGAGTACCATCTTTATTAGGTTACGGAACTGAGATGTTGACTGTGCATGAGTGGTTTTGACATAGATGATGACTATATAGGTCTTGCATTGTCTGGAAACTCATTGAATTGGAAGTTTGGAATTGTACTGTTCTTCATCAAGAAGAACTTAGTTCACACTACCACTAAGCAGAAATACTTATTGACGGTCTTGCTTCATGAATTATGTAGAAGTCTTCATCGAGGTCCTTGCTTATGGATTCTAAGTCCGTTGTGGATATGATAGAGACCTCATCGAGGGCCCATTTCTCTGGTTTTCACATGGATGGTTTGCAGCCTAGAGATGTAGTGGAGCAACCATCAACCTCAGTGACTGAAAACATGCCTAAGCAACCATTTGTCATCGGTGAGAATATGATCATGTAACTTTGGGAAATTTTGTGCTCAATTTCTTTAAATGGCCTCACACTCGGTTTCTTGTAATCAGTTTGCTTCCGTCTGAATGTGCTTATCAATGCTTTTATGGCAGGTGTTGCCGGTGGAGCAGCCTCTGGAAAGACTACAGTTTGTGACATGATTATTCAGCAGCTTCATGATCAGCGTGTCGTACTTGTTAACCAGGTAAAATTCCTTGCATATGGATGGTGTCGTCATCAAGTGGGAAGCTTTTTTTGTTCGAATATGGCATCTGATGCCTTTGGCCTTTTAAACTGAAATGAATGCTCTGCATTTCAGGATTCATTCTATCATCATTTGATTGAAGAGGAACTTGCACGAGTGCATGAATACAATTTTGACCATCCTGGTGAGGACATTTCCCTCTCTTGAGTGTTGAGGCCTTCAAATGAGCAATGTTATTGTTATATCCTTCTAATACGTATTGTTGACATTGGCCATCTCATATTCTCTTGCTCTTTAGGTTAGGCAAATCTTCTCTGTCATTTGGCTCTTTGCATAAGCATAGTACCTGTCACGTTTAGATCCACCATCACAGTCTCTACCTTTGTCTTTTTTTTTTGGTCATCACTTTTTTACTTTGTGCTTTTACTCGAGATTGTGTCCATTTACTCATTTGAAACCATCTCATTTTTGTCTTTCTCACGTCGTCCTTATTTTCTACTCTTAACAATCCTGCTTATGGATTTCTTATTAACTCTTGGTTAATCACAATTGTTACACAAAAACTGATACTACAGTAAATAGATTACAACTTTGATTGAGTAAAGCTGGTCAGTTCTATTCAAAGACAGTCTGGCAAATATTCCTATTTGTTATTGCAAACACCCAATTGAGCTATCAGTAAGGGAGAGTTTCAGAAATTTCTTTTTCTTTTGGTGTTGCTGGCTAGTAATATCCTTGGCCACCTTTTACACTAAACTAAGCTAACCACCCTAGTTCATCCAAAGGCAGGTCATCCACACCTGGAGGCCCCATACCTTGTGGCCTTGTCCCAAAAGGTTGTGCTGAACCAAACCTAAGACCTCACGCTAAGGTCCCATTAGTTTTTCCACTTAGCTAGCCACTCGAGTTAGGTTATTTTCACAACTTTTAATATTCTCATACTAACATTATTGCAGACTCTCCTGTGATGGAAAGTTAGCTTTAAGTTTCTCAGTTCAGTATATTATTGATTCTCTCTAATTCCCTCTTGTATATTCTTCACTAGAGAGAAATTCATCTTCTTTTAACACAATGTTAATATTTTAACAGATGCATTCGACACTGAGCAACTTCTCTGTTCTATGGACAAATTGAAGAATGGTCAGGCTGTAGATGTACCCATTTATGACTTCATGAGTCACACAAATAATGTCTATCCAGCAAGAAGGGTACTCTTTATTTGCTTATGGAGCACCTCCCATCTGTCCTGTCCTGATTAGGCTTATGTCGTTTGTCAAAATAGTATCTAACTTCAAGAATACTTATCTTTCCCGTGAAATATGCGAAAAGGTGAGGTAATGATGGTATCTATAAGGTTATAACACTCTCTAATGCCACAAACGATGTACAATTTACCAAAGCTTTGTTACTTCTTGAAGGCTTATTAACTTCTGTCATTACGTCAGTACATACGTTCCCATAGGTACAGTGATGTAATATGAAGCTGAGAAAAAATCTTTTTGTTACATGTGCTCTATCGAGTTGTCCACTTCAAAAAGAATTCACTACTGAGACATCAAATGCAGGTGAATCCTTCAGATGTTATAATCTTAGAAGGCATACTGATTTTCCATGATCCTCGTGTCCGTGATCTGATGAACATGAAGATATTTGTTGATACAGGTTCACCATCACCTTATCCTTCGTATAATTAAATATCCTCATAATTCCGTTATTATTGGACTCATTACATGCTCGAACATTGCTGAGATCATGTATGTTTGATACCTGTTCTACTTTGAAATCAACATCTCTTTGTCTTCACTAGGGTATCTGGCCGAAAGATCTGCCCCATGGATCTTCCACAATGTCTAGCTGCAAAGGAGCTTCAATTAGTGTAGCTTCAGTCACATTAGCCGGCTGGATGGTTGTTTTTGTTTTATGGTTAAAGCATGCAACAGTAGGATGAATTTCAAGTTCAAATCAGGAGCTTAAATTTAGATTGAATGTGAATTGATTGGATGAGTGACTGACAGTCTGTGATACAGATCATGGATTAAATACTTCCATGGCTGCTTTTGTCATCTAAAGTAATTGACTTGAACGACCAAGATTACTCTATCATATGTCTCACTATTAACCTCAAACCAAACGACTACTAATTACTAGTACTTAACCTAGTGAGTTCATTCATTTCTCTTCCTAATAGCGAGCATTGGTCATGCGTATAAAAATACTTGGTTAAGATAAATTTTAGACATTGGTTATCCCTTCCTATTGGCTAGCCATAATGAGGATGAATGGTGATAAAATTTGATAGTTTGCTGTCCTTCCTTTAAGCAAGCTGCAACAAAAATATTGTCGAATGCATTTGTAAGTTTTCACCTGAACCCGTTCCTAATATATATTCCAATTCATATGCGACAGAAACTGTTTTATCTTATTCTATTCGTACATAGTTATGCTCTTCACTGACAATTATGTAAGGTTCTTCTGGTGTTGTCCCTTGACATTGTTCTTTGAGTAAATTATCTATCATTGCGCCTCATGTGACCTTTCCTTTGCTCTTGTTAATATATTGGCCTGCTTACTGGAAATCAGTATATTTTTAGTGCAGATGCTGATGTACGTCTTGCAAGGAGGATACGGCGTGATACTGGTGAAAAGGGACGGGATATTGGTACTGTACTTGATCAGGTCAGCATCTTCTTTTGTTGCTTTTGCTTCACTGCATTAGATTTCTATAGCAAAAGACTGGCTAGCAAACTTTCGAGCTTAAACTTGTTCCGATGTTCGGAACTTTAGCCTGCCAGTAGTGATTGATTGCACAACAATGCTAATTTAATGTTCACGAGATTAATCTTTGTGCTCTTCCTTTCAGGAATGAAAGAATGGGATAGAGCTTTTTCTTTCCTTTTGCGCTAGAAAAGAAAGTGTTGTGCATGTGATAATATATAAGAGATGATTAATGTACTGATGCTCTAATGTTAAGATTCCGCCAGTTGTAGGTTTGTCTTATGGTATTCATGTGTCATCGGGCCTGTTTGGTTCAGCATTTGGCCAAGGGACTTTGGGAAAATGCAAATACCTTTGAGCTAAAGGGGTTTGGTGAAATGCAAGTACTGTTTGGTAAACTGTAATTGAAAAGTGCATTTGGATGCAATTTTGGGGAAAATACTATTTGGTAAACTTTTAATATTTGGTGTCCCAATTTAAAATGTTTGAACTTTAATTTGTTTAAAATTAGGAAAAAAAAAACAATCGTCAGTGGCGACTGGCGGCCGCGGTGGGCGACTGGCGTCCCGCGGCCGGCGACCCGCGACCGGTGGCGGCGGCCGGCGGAGGAAGGAGGAAGGAGGAGAAAAAAGAAAAAAGAAAAAAAAATTGTAGTTACATTTCTGAAATGCAACTTCCCAAAGTACATCCAAAGGTACTTTGGGCTAAAGGCCTTTGGAGAGCATTTGAGATGCAATTGCATCTCCCCAAAGTGAGTCAAAAAAGTAGCCAAACAACATTTGCATTTGCCCAAGGGACTTTAGACCCCCAAAGCTCATATGAAATACTGAACCAAACAGGGCCATCATCTTTAGCATCTAAATTGGTGTTTCTTCATGTTAAGAGGTTCCATCTGAGTTTTTTGTTGTTTACCTTTTTGCCCCAAAGTTTTTAGTCCACCTAGTTTTGCTGCAGTACTCAAAATTTGTGAAGCCTGCTTTTGATGATTTTATCCTTCCAACCAAGAAGTATGCTGATATCATTATCCCCCGTGGAGGAGACAATCACGTGGCCATTGATCTAATAGTTCAACATATTAGGACAAAGCTTGGCCAGCACAATTTATGTAAAATATATCCCAACTTGTACATCATTCCATCGACATTTCAGGTAGGTACAGCTTTCTTTCCTAGTAACTGGTAAACTATTTCCAGTTCTCATCTATATTGTATATACCCAAGCTCTAAATGCAAATGTTAAAGTGGAATATTATACTGCTTCCAAATGCTAAAGTTTATCCAATCAATGCTTATGTCCTTTGCAGATTCGGGGTATGCATACTCTAATACGCGATTCTCAGATAACAAAGCATGACTTCATCTTCTATGCTGATCGATTAATTCGACTGGTGGGTCTTTTGTTTCGAACTTAAACAACTCTATGCATTATTTGCTGAAAGTGAGAACTTTTCTCTTATAACTTACAGTTCTTTTCCTAACTCAGGTGGTTGAACATGGTTTGGGGCACCTGCCATTCACAGAAAAGCAGGTGGTTACACCTACTGGTGAGTTGTAGTATTATGGTCTCACGAACTTCTAGTAGGTTCTTAATGGCTTTCCCACCAGGGATGGGGTCGGCAGGAGAGATCTCTTGACCAGAATCATGATGGGTTACCCGAAACTGTAAACTCAGTGACAGAGTTCATAAGTGGATTATCTCATCTTTCCTTTGTGGAAAATTTTCTGCTCGAACTTTCTGATGGGAATGAGATTGGTACTTTCCCTTCTGAAATTTCTTTCTGTGACTGCAGGATCTGTATATACCGGTGTGGATTTCTGTAAGAGATTATGTGGTGTTTCTGTTATTCGGAGGTACTACTCATGTCCCATATCTGTAAGCACTAACTCTACGACATTAAGTTTTAGGTGACATCTTTAATGTCCCAACCGCATTGTTGATGGTGGAATAGATACCATGGACATTTCCTATGACTTTTGGTCTTACATTGCATATATGCACAACTTGTGACACTGAGCATTTTTGGCTACTGGTGTAGTGACAGCATGAGTGATTCATGACTGGATTTTTGGATAAGAAACTTATGAAACTCGTGAACCTTGATTAGGTCTTTCCATTTTTCTTTGATTCACTGATCGATGTTAATGGATTTGAGAGATGGTTGGGATTAATTTCCATTTACTTGTCAATTTATGATGAACTGCTGTCAGATTTTCTTTGTGTCCATGGTGGCATTGTGATTGATTAATCAATCTTTTGATGGATGCCAGTGGTGAGAGTATGGAGAATGCTCTGCGAGCATGTTGTAAAGGTATAAAAATAGGGAAGATTCTTATTCACAGGGAAGGGGACAATGGCCAGCACGTATGCTTCTCTCTCTCTCTCTCTCTCTCTCTCGTGTACGCATACTAGCACATGAAGTTCTGCCAATATTTCCTGACCTTTTATTTCTGCTGATCTCGGCAGCTAATTTATGAGAAATTGCCCAAGGACATTGCTGAGAGGCATGTTTTGCTGCTGGATCCTATTCTTGGAACAGGTTTGTCGTGTTTAGCTGAATCATAGTATTGGTGTCTGACCAAAAAAAAAAAGGAATCAGAGTCTGGTGAAGCTGATGTGATTTTTGGTTGTCACCTGTGCAATTAAATTCACACTAGAATATAATCTATATATGAGAAGAAATGGTCTGTCTTGAAATATTGACTCGCGACAAGTGGTCTCTACGTTTTAGATTCTTAATTGATGAGGTACCGGGGGATAATAGTTGCAGGATTTTGGAGGGTCCTCCTTAAGCTTTAACATTCTTTTTCACTTCTGAATACACTTAATCGAACGGCTCATTAGGCTCTTCTCTTTTCTTATCTGTATGACTATAGTAACACATAATTTGTCCATAGTTTTAGACAGTCTATAGTTTCTCCATCAGTTTTTCTGAGATTTGGCCGGGATCACCCCGTTATTGTCGTTTACATGTTCTACTGCCAGGCAATTCAGCTGTTCAAGCAATTTCTTTACTCATAAGGAAGGGCGTACCCGAGTCCAACATCATTTTTCTTAACCTCATATCTGTGAGTGGAAAAGGCAATTTCTGATATCATAAGCTCCACCAAAATTATTTGACTGTCTTATGGATCCTTCTTCCTAATGAGGAAATGGACTGACTTCTTTATTGCTTACGTCCCATTAGGCGCCTCAGGGTGTGCATGTAGTGTGCAGAACCTTTCCAAGAATAAAGATTGTGACTTCTGAGATTGAAGTTGGTTTAAACAAAGATTACCGCGTTGTACCTGGCATCGGCGAGTTTGGAGACCGATATTTTGGTACAGATGAGGACGACCAACCAGTAGTCACCTCTTCATCGTAGTTTGTTCGAAGCTGCTGTTTGGCCTGATCTGGAGTTTAGGAACTTTGAATTGACCGAGATAAGTCGCTTAAATTACTTTTGGTTAGATTTGGCTCCATCTTTCAGAAGCGGTGAACAAGAATATAGTTACTCAAATCTCTTTCACTTTTAGTTGTCTCGCCATCAATGGGTTGTGTAAGTATCAATGAAATGTCCCAATGTACATCAAGCAGAGACCTTTATGTTATGTCGATGACACCAGAATAAGACGCGGTTCACTCATGCCAAATCTGCTGAATTTGTGCTATCATGGCCTCTGTGGTTTCTAATTCAGCTTCATATCATTTGCTTGTTTACACAAGCAGCGAGGCATACATGACCAGCTTACAAACTTTCCTTTCGCCTCTTGATCGACCGATGTCGGTCTCACCACAAGCCCTATACTTCTTTTGCTTAATTGCAAAGCAGGACGCAGGTGAGTGGTTAGCAAGCCAAGCTTATTGAGTCCATCACTTCAAATTTTAATGTCTAAGCAACTTGTTAACAATATGACTGAACAACTGAAGTCAAGAATGCCAGGACTGACTCAGTCTGTTGTACCGTGGCTTGTCAAGTTGAATTACAATTTATTTAATTGGCTAGGTTCATACTCCTGTCCTGTCCCAATTATTATAGTACAAACAGCATAATTTATTGTCACAAAGTCAGCTAATGTACTAAACCTTAAGAATACAAGATATATACACGCACTCACAAACGAACTTGATAGCTTCTTGCTCGTCTTCAAAAGATTCATCTCACAAAGCACCAGAGCTTGTCCCAGAGCCATCTCCTCTTCGCTTTCTTGAAGATGAAGGTAAGTATGATTCAACTGCAATTTGAACATCACAGTGAGGGTGCTTCTTAGCTAAATCATCTTTATCCATCTGCCATTCATTTAAATTCCATTCCTGCAGCAAAAGATAGTGATCAAACTGTGCATGGACTGCGAAAAAGCCAGATCAAAGGCCATGAAGATTGCCGCCGACGCTCATGGTGAGTGAACTCTCTTTTTCGGCCGATCACGACAAAATGTGAAACATAGATGTTCCTAAGCGAACTTGACCCGACTTTTGAAATGAGATTGGCTAGATCAGAAGTACTGTCAATAATCTTCAATGTGGTGAAAAGGAAAGTATCCCCCTGTTTACCAACGTTAAGAGGGTGATGATGTGACAGGCGTGATCTCGGTGGCGGTGGAAATAGAAAAGAATCATCTGGTGGTGACCGGGGTCGGAGTTGACGCAGCCTGCTTGACGAGGGCGCTGCGGAAGGTCTCTCCTGCCACCATCGTCAGCGTCGCGGTGGCCAAGCCCGAGGAGAAGAAAACAGAAGATGAGAAGCGGCTGCATTGGTGCCAGCAGAAGCCGCTTTGTTGCGTTCAGTACCCTGCCTGTAGCGTGGTTTACGATCAAGACCCGCCTCTTTGCACCATCATGTGAGAGAGGCCGTCCATAACGATTTTGAGGCTGTTGAATTGCGAGATCAAAGTACATAACGTGCAGCTTCTTCCACGCCTCACTGCTAGGGTCTTCCCTCTTTTCTTGTAGCCGCCACCCACCCTCTTGCTGATCTGCCTTCCGCTCCCCTCTCTCTCCCTCTTTCGCAACATATATCGTCTTTAATATTTCTCTTGTTTGTCTCTCTTTTCTCTTCCAATCTGCATTGGGAGTTCATATTTGTGAATAAATTTCTGCGGCTGATCTTGGGGAAACGTGAAGACCCATTTGGCAATTCGTATGATCGACAACCAACAGGAAGATGTTTCGTTACGTGGCTCCACAATCTTTTTAAGATTAGGATGCTCTCTTCAAGATTAGGATGCTCTCCTCTCTCGATTTAGATTTGGGTCAGGTTTTGATTTAGATATAGATTTGGGAATTCCTTATAGTATTTGATTTGTGTTTTTTCAATATATTGGTGTTGGTGTCTGCGATGATAATGAGGACGTTAATCTTAAATGCGCATCGCAAGTCGTTACAAATGGAATGGGAGAGCTCGGCGTGTGCTCATCACTGAATCTAATGATCGGCCGTCGAAGGTTTATTGTGACAAATCTGTTCTTAAGGGATGAGAGTATGCTGCCAACTGCAGACTGTGCTTTGTTATGTGTTTTTAAGTTTTTGTCTTGTTCCGTAATTATTTGAGATTTGCTAGACTCAAAAACCGTTTATGTAACTCTCGAATATTTCAATATATGAATGGCATTTTTCTTTCGATAAAAAAAAAATTGCGAGATCTTCTTGATCTAACTTTGACACGACAGTGATGACTTCGATCTTTGACGCAGCCAATCGGCAAGAATTCCGCATGAAGTTTATTGTTTCGGTGATCCCATCTGAGAATGTACAGCTTCCTGTCCTAGTACATGATGGGAAAAGTTTCTTGTTTTCTTCCGTATATTTTCATGTCTTTTCTAATCAAATTCTTGTACTGTCAATTCATCTAATCAAATCTCTATACTTTCACAAATTTTCTGATCAAGTCCCTTCGACACCGATCTGGTCGTCCCATAAGGGATGATGTGATGTGGTAAGATTTTTACGGCGGGAGAGTCCATGTGGCCATCCAAGTTGGCAAGCAAGACGATTTGCCTTTTGCGTTTTTTATTCGCACGATGGCATCCATGTGGCATCCATATTAACAAAATTATATCAATGTCATAGTCCGGCAAATTCAACAGTCACGTCATTTAAATTTGGCCGGATTTGGTGTTTGCGAGAATTGATTAAAAAAATTCGTGAAAGTAGTAGGTCTTGTTTTGATAAATTGAAAATATTAGAACTAGATTGAAAAGGGTATACGATTATACGAATAAAACCAAGTAATTTTCCCAATAGTTTTTTTTTTTTTTTTGGTCGGAATCTTCATAATAGTTGAAATGACTTATTATCAAAAGAAACTTCTCTTGTATCCAAATATGATACATCAGTGAGAAGATTAGAACGAAAATAGTTGTTAATATGTGCGTGTAAACACTCGATATTGCGTGACGAGTCACTTCAACGTTCGAAGCAAATCACATGTCATCTATATTCCATGTATGACCAACTTCTTATGATACAGGAAATGTCCGTTCTTGCAGAACCACCAGTTGGCAGTTGGCGACCATTTCAACAACAATTTCAGCACGGTAAAAACGTTAACTAAAAAATCAGAATTGTCACCATCAACTGAAAGTAGAAAAACAAGATTGGCAAAGACCGAAGCTTTGTTTACATCTGCCCTTTTTAGAGCTGACTTCTCCCCATGACATTTATTGGGACTTTGGCAAGGACAACTTGCTTTATTTTTCAAATATTTACTTTCTTTAGATAAGCAAGTTTTTAATACGTTAGTAGCCTAGCTGGTAAATATAGGGCGCGAATGGCAACACTTCTGCTTCAGAAATCAACTTCTAGCAAGAAGTTGATTTTTTAACTTCTGCTCCAGAAGTTGATTTCTGATCAGAGAAAAGCATTTGATAACATGACAAAATTTCTGATTCTGGAACACAAATTCGTTTGGTAACGGTTGAAAATTTCTACTTCTAGAACATTATTAACACAAAATCTTCCACGAAAAATTATTGTCGGCGGCCGAATAATTTCTACGTCATTTTTAAATTTTTTTAATTTCTTTAAAAATAATTTTTTTATTAAAAATATTATTTACTTTTTACTCCGGGGGCTGGAGACAGTGACCCAATGGCGGCGGCGGGTGGTGGTCTGGAGTGGGCGGCGGCAACCGGCGGAGGTCGGCGGTGGGCGGCGACGGCGGAGGTTTGATTGGGAGAGAAAGGCGCTAAAAATGACAAGAGGCCGAAGTGAGAGAATATTGATGTTGAGAACTTTCTACTTCTGAAAGAGAAGTATCTTTTTTTTAACTTCTGAAATTGGCTCAAAAAACAACTTTAGAAGTAGAAATTTGTTTCAGAAATAGAAATGTAATATTGCGTAGCCAAACGGATTTCAGAAGTGTTACCATGCGTGCCCCTAGTGTCCCCTATGTCTCTACCACACACCATTTCAAAGGGGATTCCAGAATAATTTAAATTTACAGAGCGGCACAACTCGTCAACTAGTGGGGGGAATGAAAAAGAAAATGAATCCAATAGGATTTTCAAGACATGCTCACGAGTGGCGTTCTCCCAAACAGGAGTTGTATTTGATTAAGGAAGCACGATTTTCCATAGTTAAAACGAGAAAAAACAGAAGTTGACTTTTTGGAAGACACCACTTGCATTGACTAGGACAGGGCAGATATTACTTTGGTTTAAGTCATTAATTTAGCATTATGTCGTGGGGTAAGCCAAGATTCGAAATGAAAATCATTGGTACCCGAGTGACACGTGGATGATGGCCATCGCATCACATTCCGTTTAATAGTTAATCACATCATTTGCATAAACAAATTTCGTTAAGAATGAATAAATTTTGTATTCGTTGCTCACTACAAAGTTTCTGACCCTTTCAACGGCCATATCGACCCGGTGCTGTACAGTGGATTGCCGTGTTTGCACAGGGAGTCAATGGTCTCAAATGATTGAACACAATCCCCAAGAAAGTCACTGTTGAAAAGGTTGACTTGACTTATGCAACAATATTATCATATGGTTTATGGTCTTCTCCAGAAAGAAAAAAACCAATCGGGTCGTTTTCTATGTATTGGGCACCAGCCGATTTCCGGACAGGGGGGCGTTTACTAGGTTTTCTATTGCCGGCATTGGAAAGCAATGGAAGGATAACTAAAACTATAAAAGAGAAGAAACTAAACAGTGGGTACTGCTGATAAAGTCCTCCCTCCTCCACCTATGCATGGTGGGGGTGGAGGCTCTAAGTTTTCCACATGACCAACAGCATCCGTGTGCGAAAATTTCGGGAAAAGTATCAAAAAAATCATTTAGATATTGCATTGATATCAATTCACTCATAAATCCGTCAATTTAATCCTTATCAAGTGAATTCATTCGGCCAATTTAGGCCGGGAATTGCTGATGTGGACACCGGCCGTCCTGCGTGGTACCGCTGGCGATGACGCGGACCTTATTTTGTTTAATAATTTGTACTTTTTTCGATCTTTATTTATTATTTCTTTTCTTTTCTTTTTCTTTCCTCTCTTTTTTCTTTTTTCCTTATTTCCCTTCGCCAGCCACCAGCCTTCGTGGTGGCCACGTAGGAATACCGATGTCCATGTTCCGACTTAAATTGGCCGAATGGACTCAATTGGTACCAATTTAAAAAGGTTTAGGATTAAATTGGTCTAATTGAAAAGTTTAAGACTGAATTGGTATCAATGCAACAAAAAAGAAACTCCATCCGGACCGACCTTGTCGACCCGTGTTTTTTCGTTCGGGGCATATGCGGGTCGGGTTGGATTCGGGACAAAAAGGGCGCACATATCTTATGGTTCGGGTCGGGTAGCATGGAAACCCGACCCGACCCATTGACACCTCACGAGTAACGTCGCGGAGGACGTTTCCAAGAGCATAATAATTGCTCATGATTCTATTTAGGCCACATGATGCTGGTTACTAAACAGATTGAACCAGGCCCATTGAGTGACCAACTTGCTAAACAAGCACAGTTCCTTTCAAGTGATTGGTACTTGGTAGGATATAGGCCCAAATGGCCACAGGCAAAAGAGTTTTTTTTTTCTTTTTTTAAAGAAATTTTTTATTTTACATAAAAAAGATGTACATAACTTCAAGTTAAAGATACAAATTTAACAAAATAAGTAAATCTGAAAAATAAATCAACTCGGTACAAGCCGCAGAGACTCGCTTATTCCACAAAGACGAGTCTATCACAGCACCAAAGTACAACCGGCAACAGATCACTGAATCGCATATCAATATCAGCGATGAACACACACCGAGATGTTCCTCTCCAATAGCTACGGTTTTGTCAAAAGGCGGTGTGCGCTTAGGTTCGGCGTCTCCAGCACCATCATCGTATAGAAATAACAATAACGTCAACAGGTTGAATGAATAGATAAAACGCCTGGATCAGAATAGTAGAGCAGCCAAAACTAAATTTAACTCTAGATCGGGAGAGAATACCTGCAAATGAGATAACAGTCGAACGCTGAAGGCAGCAACAGAGGAGCTTCGTAGACTTCCGGAGCACTCGACTATATGGAGCAAGCACCAGAGCCAGAGCGAGCGAGTGGATCCGAAAGAGCAGATTCTTCCGAAGCGTTCGCGCTTCGAACTTGGTCGTACCACGTAAGATGGGCGGCATCCACATTAGCAATTTTCGGCCTAAATTGGCCGGATTGACTGAGTTAGTACCAAAGTGAAAATATTTAGGACTAAATTGGTCAAATTAAAAGGTTTATGGCCGAATTGGTATCTATGACATAGGTTTAGGATTTTTTGGTACTTTTCCACCGGATTGCTTATGTTGAAAGAAAAAACACTCTGCAGAGGGAAGAAACAGAAGGCAGAGAACAATGGCGACAATTGTGCAAGTGTTCACCTGATGAGAAGTGTCAGTCTGTGTCGTATTTAGAGACTTACTAGATTTGATTATGCTGGACACTACTGGGTTTGGTTTGATTATGTTGGACTTTGATAACCTTCATAACCCGAACGCATAGGATACTCCAGAATCCTGAGACATTGCCCAAGATTTAACAGGCGATGCAGACTGAGGAATCGACATCTAATGATCGGTATTGCCATATACGTTATTGTTCGGGCGTATAGAAAAACCAAACGGATAGCGACGGACATGTCTTCGACATCGTCGCATGTTTCAATCCCTCCCATTACGTTTCTTATTCACAGACCAATCACCGGACAGGATTCATAGCATTCGATTGAGACAAACTTTGTAAAGCTGGCTTATTAATCGATTCGTGATCAACAAAGCTAAACTTGTTGAGCCGGCTTGGCACTGAGAATGCCAAATCTAAGACGAATGGAAAGAGATTAGCATTAACAGCGCAAGTGTTCTTACGCAGTTTGGCCATCAATAGCACCAGACAAAAAGGCAAACGCGTCCGGGTCAGAGCGGAGTGAAGCTCGAGGGTTCTGGTAAGGTTATTCGCCATTGCCAATACACTCTTTGACGAAAAGAATGATACTTCCATGCCGAAAATACGTGTATAGCTTGTTTTTTGTTTTCCCTTTCTTGCTCTCTCATGATAGAATAACTGACTCTTGCTAATCAGATTTCTACCTGTATCATTAGTATCGCAACCGAATCTACGCACATATTGATTAATGGCATCCGCGGAGAGAAAATTATGAGATATATTTAGAAGTTTTACAAAGACTTGTTTATAATAGGAGTACTCTTTAAGTGACTTGCACATAATCAAACACCGCGACACCGTGGGATTGGGGGTATCCGTGTGCATCTCATTAATCAGTGATTAGGCGCCTAGTGCACACAATCCCGATCGTCATTTAGTACACGAGTCTTAATAAACACTATGTAGACCATCGAAAGAGTGTGTGTGTATATATATAAAGAATCACAATCGATATTATTTTAGAACATGAGGATATATGCGATAGGATCAGGGATACATTGATCAATAAACCTAAACCTTTTTTGAGCCAATTCAGTTCATCCGGCTAACTTTGGCCGACTGGCATCACATGGAAGTCGGTGCTGACGTGAACAATTTATATATTAAGATTTTTTGAAATTTTTTTTCTTTTTTTTTTCTTTCTTTCTCTTTCCTTTTTTATTTCTTTCTTCTACCTCCAGTCGGTCGGCCCGTCCTCAGGCGAGGCTCGTCCCTACCAGTCACTAGGGGAGCCGGCCTCCCCCAAATCTAGCCTAGGCGAGGCCGACCTCGCTTAGCGCCGGCGATCAGCTAGAGGTAGCAAAAAGAAAAAAAAAAGAAAGAGAAAGAAAATAAGAAAATAAGAAATAATTTAATTAAACATTATTAAAAATTATCCAAGTTCACGTCCACGTCATCGCTGGCCAACCAAAGTTGACCGAATGGACTGAATTGGCATAAATGCAAGAGGTTTAGGACTGAATTGGCACAAATGTAAAAGGTTTAGGACTGAATTGGTAAAAGTGCAATAAGTTTAGTACTTTTTAAACAATTTTCCTGTTGTGCAAGTGTGCACCTGATGGAGAAGTGTCGGTCTGTGTCATCTCTAGAGACTGATTTGATTATGCTGGACACTACTGGGTTTGGCTTGATTATGTTGGACTTTGATAACCTTTACCGAATGCATAGGATACTCACTAGAGCTCACATGTGATGGGGCGATTGTTTAGATACACGTGTGAGTTGTGTTAGAGAAGTCTCACATCGGAGAATTGGTGTGGTACTGAACAATTAGTATATCCAAATTGACCCATAATTCATTGGGCCCCCTCTTCACGATCTCCCTAGGTGAAGGTATCGGATTTCTGTTGCGTGTTTCCAACAAAAAAAAAATGTTAGGAAGGATTATTGGAGTATATTTTAGGATATCTTATATTTCCAATTTTATCGGCAGAATATTGTCCAAGATTTAACTGGCGATGCGCAGTCGCGGACTGAGGTTTCGACATCTAATGATCGACATTGTTATACACGTTATTGTTCGGGCATATAGAAAAGCCAAATGGATAGCCCTAATGATCGGCATTGTTATACACGTTATTGTTCGGGCGTATAGAAAAGCCAAACGGATAGCGACGGGCGTGTCTTCGACATAGTCACATGTTTCAATCCCTCCCATAATGTTTACAACTCACAGACCAATCACCGGACAGGATTCATAGCATTCGACGTAGACAAACTTTGTAAAGCTGGCTTACTAATCGATTGATGGTCTATAAAACTAAACTTGTTGAGCCGGCTTGACCCTTAGAATGCCAAATCTCAAATGCATGGAAAGAAATTAGCATAAAAAACACAAAGTGTTCTTATGCAGTTCGGCCATCTATAGCACCGGACAAAAGGCAAACACGTCCGGGTTGGAGCGGAGTGAAGCTCGAGGGTTCCGGTAAGGTTATTCGCCATCGTCAATACACTCTTTGGCGAAAAGAATGATACTTTCACGCCGAAAATACGCGTCGAGCTTGTTTTCCCCCCTTCTTTTTTATCCCAAGATGGAATAACTTACTCTTACTAATCAAATTTCCAGCTATATTATTTGTTTTGCAATCAAATCTACACAAATATATGTGATTAATGGCATCGTCGGAAAGATAATCATGAGATATATTTAGATGTTTTACAGAGACTTCTTTATAATACAAGTACTCTCAAGCGACTTGCGCATAGTCAAAAGCCGCGACACACATGTGTGTAGCGAAAGCAGAAAAATAAATAAAGAAAGAAAGAATCATAATCGATATAATTTTAGAAGATAAGGATATATGCGATATGATATGACGAGGGATACATAGATCAACTTAAGTTTTCTAATTTTTTGTTGTTTTGTTTGGCAATATGCCAGCCGTTATTAGTCAAACTTTGACTTTATTCGTTTAATTTTTATTTATTTTTTTGCGAGGTTGAAAGATGCTTTCTATTTGTCTCATTTCATAGGGAAAAAAAAAAGGAAAGGAAAGAAAAGAACTTTCCCAAACATTAGAGAGGACCTAAGAAAAATCCAGAAATTATTCCTCACTCTATGCTCGCTGTCCTCAACTTGAATGCATAAAGATCACGTCGACTTTACAAATTTAGGATTGAGCTTGCACACATTCCCCCTTCCCCCTTTTGAAGCCACTAATTTTGGTGAAGGGTATATTAAATAATATTAAGTTCCTACCATAATCATCATCACACTCTTGGTTCGTGAAAATCAATCAACAGAGGGAAATTCGAAATCCTTTTGCATGATCCCCGCGTTCCATAATGGTGGTGTTGATCGGTAATGAAGGAGGCCTCCCTATCTTTACGTCAATATTTTCCCCCATTAAAAACCGAAAGCAGAGATTTAAAAACAGGGGAGCGCAGTGCCAAACGCTTCATTTGCACTCCTCGTCTGGAAACAGAGGAATTTCTATTATATTCGAGTTTGTTTTAAGTTGCAGAAGAAGAAGAGAGCAATGGGGCTCTCCATTCATTCCCATTTTCTCCTCTCGGTCCTGCTTTTGGGTCTGGTGCATTCACCCACCTTTGCCTTGAAAAAGGTAACGCTCACTTTTTGCCCTGTTGTATGAATTTTTTTTAAGTTTCATTGGACTTTTGCTGTTTTCAATCATGGAAGTCTTCAGTTTTGATAACCAATTCTTTTGGCAGAATGGTTTATTTTCCTCATCTTTTATCTGGGGTTTTCTTTTTTCTTCCCAAAATCTTTTCTTGTGGTACTTCCTTCGAATTCTAACCATGTTGTCTCTCACTCCGCTTCTCAGTTTGATCATTTCTGGGCGTTTTCTTTTCAATAGCCTCATTCTTTTCTACTTTCTTTGTGCTTTAGCCTTACATCGTGTACTTAGGACCTAATGCACACGGTCCAGGACCGACCGCAACAGATATTGAAAGGGTCACCAATTCTCAATATGATTTACTCGGATCGTGCTTGGGAAGGTATAGTTTGATTATGTTTCGCAAGCATGAAATTCGTTGTCTTTCTTCATTCCTATTAAAAATGTGATTTCTTTGTTCTGTACTTCAACTTATTCGGACAGCAATGAGAAGGCTCAAGAGGCAATTTTCTATTCATACACTCGCCACATCAATGGTTTCGCTGCGATTCTTGAAGAGGATGAAGCGGCAGAAATTGCCAGTGAGAGTTTGGCTATATTATTATGTGATTTTGATCTCTGTGTGATGAATTGGTCTGTGAAGCCAAGAGAACGCTGCTCTGTTTTCCTCTGTTCCATCTGCAAAATTCATCGTTTATCTTTTGATGCAGAGAACCCAAATGTCTTATCTGTGTTTCTAAGCAAAGGAAGGAAATTGCACACAACAAGGTCATGGCATTTCTTGGGGCTAGAGAGAAATGGAGAGATTCGTAAGAGTTCCATCTTGAGGAAGGCTAGGTTTGGTGAAGATACAATCATCGGCAACCTCGACACGGGTATCTTTCATTATGTTTGGGAATGCAGAGTTGTTTTTTTGTTTTTTTAATTCTACTTTGGAATTGTTTTTTCTTTTCTTTTCTTTTCTTTTGGCTCAAATTGGTTAAATTACATTTATCATCATATCTCCGTTGACCCCTGAAAATGCTTTAGCTGCATGAGTTTTTGGAACCTGATTAGTGATTTGATGGCTGCACGTTTTCACGAAAATTTTGGTTTCCTGATCATTTAATGTGTTCATGAAGCTGACCACAACAATTCTGCTACGTCAAGCATTACTGTATCAGCATCTTCTGCACACGGGTAAACGAAAGTGAGACCATAAAGCTTATTTGCTGATATCAGAAAAATTATAAGCTGCCAAATCAAGAAAAATGTCCCTTAGTTATATTTAGTAAGTATTTTTTTTTAAAAATCTAGAGAATCAATGATTGAGAATTCTCCCAGGGATAATAAACTTCCTCAAAGCATATGGAAAGATTCATATTGTATTCGTGCTTTGCTAACTTTTCTTGGTTTTATCCACTAACTCAAAACCAATGATCTCATTGTCCTTTAAAAAGGGTTCATAACTTTTTCCATGGAAAAGCTTCAGGGAATGGTGGTAGGGTCTCAGGATATGAATCTTGACTATTCACAGAATGATTTTGCTTCCTCTGTGCTGCATACATGCATCACACTGTGACTTTGTCAAATGATTCCCTTTTTGACAT
Organism: Lenwebbia sp. NSW1173648; assembly: GCA_029784005.1. Taxonomy (NCBI): domain Eukaryota; kingdom Viridiplantae; phylum Streptophyta; class Magnoliopsida; order Myrtales; family Myrtaceae; genus Lenwebbia; species Lenwebbia sp. NSW1173648. The sequence goes on along the minus strand of JARCGZ010000009.1, from coordinate 20,625,348 downwards.
TTTTGCAGCAGGAGATGCTTATGGTTTCTCCTTTTCTCTTCTTTTTCTTCTGCAGGTGTTTGGCCAGAATCGAAGAGCTTTAGCGATGAAGGGATGGGTCCTATTCCGGAAAAGTGGCGCGGAATCTGTCAGCAGGGCATAAAAGATGGATTTTCTTGCAACAGGTTTTATTCCTCCCAGATGGTTTCCCTTTCTTCTTTGCCTCACTGAGTTTAATCCCAAGTTTTTCCACGGGCTAGTAATTTTTTTTTGCTTCGAATTTGACTTGTTTGTGATGTGTTTTTCAGAATAATTTTTTACAATTCCACTCTTAGTTCTTACAGCAAAAAGGAGAAAAGTGTGTTTCTGCTGGTTTCATGAAAGCTAGTGTTCATACAAACACCAACAATTGCCAGCACTGGTTCATGAGAAAGATGGCGTGATCCTTACTTCAGAAAGTTTCAAAAAGATTTGAAGTTTTTAACAAAGCAGAACTTCAGTAGTTTGAATTTCATTAGAAAGGACGCGCCTTTGGAGTAATTACAGGAAAAAAATGGTTCTCTTCTCAGCCATATCATGTTGCAAAAAGTACACAAACATATGTTTTTTTCAACTGAATTAATTGAAGTGCGAGCCCCTTGATCTGCTCAGCTATTTTATGTCCATTTATAAGGTGCAATGGGCAACCCACCTAGGGACTTCTGGCTAGTTTGTTTATGGTTTGGCAAGCTATGACATTGACTTTTTGCATCTTTCAAGATGGAAAGAGGCTTTGCTTCATCAGGAGCTCATCCATGTTTCCTGTTCCCTCTTGCATTTATGTTGTTCACATGGGCTAATATTGCTTGTTGAAGCAAGCTCGTGATTCTGTGTCGTCGTTGTGATGTGATAATTACTATCCTCATCTTCTGCGACATTGTTTAATCTGCCGAAGTTTACTCTCTTTGTCGGGTTTTACAACCCTGCAATAGATTACCTCTCTTTTCGCGGGTTTTTGTCATAGAAAGGTCATGTTTCTCTTGAAACTTTAGCGCTTCTTTTACTTATTTTTAAGGCTTTGGCTTACAGCCCTCGGAATTCTTTATTTTCTGTATAAACTTGTCATCGCGATGATTAACTTCGCGATATTATACTTTAAAGGATCAAAATATAAACTAATGAACCTTGAACAATTGTTTCATGTGACCTTCACAACTTAGTGAATCCAATCTCTCATTTCTCTGTAATAAGGAAGCTGATTGGAGCGAGGTACTTCAACAAAGGATATGCTGCATATGCCGGACATCATCTTAACTACACATTCCACACTGCACGGGATCATGAGGGCCACGGGTCCCACACTCTGTCGACAGCGGGAGGAAGCTTTGTCCCGGAAGCGAGTGTTTTTGGGTATGGCAATGGAACAGCTAAGGGAGGATCTCCTAGGGCCCGTGTTGTGGCGTACAAAGTATGCTGGCCACCAATCGATCAGCATGAGTGCTTTGACGCGGACATCTTGGCAGGCTTTGATGCTGCGATAAGCGATGGCGTCGATGTTCTATCGGTGTCTTTAGGCGGGGATCCAGGCGAGTTTTTCATGGATGGAATTGCCATTGGATCCTTCCATGCAGCTAAGAACGGGATTGTGGTGGTTTCTTCTGCCGGCAACTCCGGTCCCCAACCGGGGACCGTGTCTAATGTTGCTCCGTGGATGATCACCGTTGCTGCAAGCACGATTGACCGGGAATTCACGACGTATGTTGCTCTTGGAGACAAGCAGCACCTAAAGGTATTAGGTCTTTGTAGTTTAGACAGTTATGCTTTTTCTTGCTACTAACTTGTCCTGTATTTATGAATTTTGTGGAAGGGCTCGAGCCTTTCGGCCAATGGATTGCCATCCAATAAATTCTATCCACTAATCAGCGGTGCAGATGCGAAGGCTGAAAATGTGTCGGCCGCAGATGCGTGAGTTTAATCTGCTGATATTTTTCAAAGTGTTCTCTGCTTCTCAGTCAATCCTCTTCCGTATAGTACATTTCAATTTCATAAACCATTTCAGGAATTCTGAGTATTGCTTGAACTCTTGCAGTTTGCTCTGCAAGGCCGGAACCCTCGACCGCAACAAGGTGAAGGGGAAGATCTTGGCATGCCTTCGAGGTGATAACGCGAGAGTCGACAAGGGCCATCAAGCTGCGCTCGCAGGTGCTGTTGGGATGGTTTTGGCTAACGATGAAGCGAGTGGAAATGATATCATTGCTGATGCTCATGTTCTTCCCGCTGCTCACATCACTTTCATGGATGGGCACGTTCTCTTCGCTTACATCAACTCCACAAAGTAAATTTTCTAAGCAGTTCCTTCTTTTTTTCCGCCTGCTCGCAGCCATCTTTCCAGCTTCAACCCACTTTTCTTGAGGATTCTCAAGTTCTCATATATGCTTTTACTTCTCCGTGCGCACTCGTGCGCGTATCTGTCTCATTTAGAAATCCTATGGCTTACGTGACTGATGTGAAGACAATGTTGAACACGACACCTGCTCCATTCATGGCTTCCTTCTCATCCAGGGGACCAAACACTGTCGAGCCGACAATCCTGAAGGTATAGTAGTGAGATTCGTTGATTACGTTTCTTATGGCATCTATGCTCGTTTTGGTTAATCAACTACCTATTTTAACTGTCAAGTTCTATGCCAAAAGATCTAATTAGATCGTCGACGTATTTCAGCCCGATATTACTGCACCGGGAGTGAACATCATTGCTGCTTATACAATGGCAGTTGGTCCGACAGGTCAAGATTTCGACAAGCGTAAAACGCCTTTCAATGCAGAATCCGGCACCTCGATGTCCTGTCCTCATGTGTCCGGCATCGTTGGTCTCCTCAAAACCCTCTATCCCAGCTGGAGTCCTGCCATGATACGGTCAGCAATCATGACAACCGGTAACATATCTTCCTGTGTTGCCTCTTTTAGTTCTTTTTCTATTATGTTAACAGCAAGCGGATTCTTACTTTGTTGTGTCTTTGATTGTAACTTCAACCATTACACAGCAAGAACACGAGACAACAAGGCAGAGCAGGTGCTCGATTCATCTTTTGTCAAGGCTACGCCATTTTCCTACGGTGCTGGTCACATCCGTCCAAACCGGGCGATGGACCCCGGTCTCGTGTACGACTTGACGGCCAACGACTACTTGGACTTCCTGTGCGCCCGAGGCTACAACGAATCCCAACTGAGATTATTCACCAATGAGACTCCGAAATGCTCTAAACATTTTAATACGGCGGACATGAATTACCCTTCTATCACCGTCCCGGATCTCAACGGCACCATGGTGGTCACGAGAAGGGTGAGGAATGTGGGCACCCCTGGCACGTATCATGCGCGCGTCAAGGCGCCGGCGGGAGTGTCGGTCTCCGTCCAACCGCAGAGCCTGGTGTTCGGAAGGCGTGATGAAGAGAAGGAATTCAAGGTGGTGTTGAAACCTAATGTTGCCGGCAAGCCCGTTGATTATGTGTTTGGACGGTTGATCTGGTCTGATGGGGTGCACTATGTGAGGAGTCCTCTGGTTGTGAAGCACCAGTGAACAGGACAACTGCTTAGGCTCTGATGGTTCCAGACTTTCACTTTTCTCATTGGGGTAGAGAAATTTCTCAGGGATTATGATTTTTGTTTCCCTTTCTATCAAGTGGGAACAAAGTATTTCGTTTAATTGGGGAGAAAAATGGAATTTGTTTTGTGTATTGACAAGGTCACTGGCTAATAAAAAGTAAAGATCCAGACCAAGAAAATGTCTCATGCTCTGTTTTGTTGCATTGTTTCTGCCCTTGAAGCCAAACCCATACAGGTTGAAATATAACTGGATGTCATGATTTTGCGCATGGTTTAGGACTCAATTGTTTCTTGCCTATTTGCAAGAAGAGGGAGAATTACCCAAAAAAAGTCTTAAACCTATTGTAATTGTACCAATTATTCCTAATTTTTTTTACCAATTGAGTCCTAAACCTTTTGCAATTGTGCCAATTCAGTCGATTCAGCCAACTCTGGCTGGCCGACGCGGATCTACCGGCTAGAGGAAGAAGGAGAAGAAAAGAAAGAATAAAAGAAAATTAAAAACAATAAAAATTATGAAAAATAAATTAAAATGTTATTAAAAATTGCCACGACAGTTGACGCTGGCTGGCGTCCATGTCAGCGCTGGCAGGCTAGAATTGGCCGAATAGATTGAATTGGCACAATTGCAAAGGATTTAGGACTGAATTGGCAAAACAAAAAAGATTAAGATTGAATTGGCACAATTGCTATAGGTTTAGGAATTTTTCGGTAATTTTTCCTTGGAATTGACCATCCCTATCATTTAGCACACTGAGTCTTAATAAATACTAGGTCCACGATAAAAAGGGGCACAAACCTATTTATGTACAAAAAGTAGTACAACAAATAAAGAAAGATGGAATCATAATTGATATTATTTTAGAAGATGAAAATCTATGGGATTAGATCGGGGATACTTTAGTCATTTTAAATTACTATGATTGTTACTTGCTTGGCAATATGCCAATCATCATTCATCAACTTTCACTTAATTGGTTTATTTTCTTGCAACGTAAAAGGTTATGGTTGAAAGATGATTCCTCTCTTTGACTTTTGCTTTGCCTCTTTGCACGGAGCAGGAGTCGAACCTCGCATCTATGATACTAGCGTCTTCATCCCCAATCCCTTTACTAGTAGAGCGGCATGCCTATTGGGCTACTTGTTGAGATGTGGCATTTGCTAAAAGAATTAAAAAGAAAAAAAGCAAAAACAAAAGCAACCCGGCGATGGAGAAGCCTAAGGAAAATTCAAAGAAGAAATTATTCCCGACTCTATGCTCGCTGTTCTCAACTTGCATGCATAAGATAACATCAACTTTACAAAAGTAGGATTGGTCTCGCATTCCCTCTCCCCTTTTGAAGCCACTAAAGTTTGGTGACAGCAATATAGAATACCAATTTCCAACCATAAGTATACTGATGATTCATAACTGCAGAATGATCAAGCTGAAGATCATCAAAGGGAACTTTTGATTTCCTTTTGCATAATTAACATTCCACAATGGTGGTGTTGATATGTTTGCGTCAAGCAATTTGTTTTTGCTAACATAAAAAGGTGAAAGCAGAGCAAAACGCTTCATTTGCACTTGTCGTCTGAAAACAGAGGAATTTGTATGATATTATATTCGAGTTGGTTTTAAGTTGCAGAAGAAGCAGAGAGCGATGGAGCTCTCCTTTCATTCCCATTTTCTCCTCTCAGTCCTGCTTTTGTGTCCGGTGCGTTTACCCGCCTTTGCCTTGAAAAAGGTAATGCTCACATTTTGCCTTGTTGTATGCGGAAAACATGATTTATGGAATGTTTGCTGTTTTCAATCATGAAAGTCTACAATTTTGATTACCGATTATTATGGCAGATTGGTTTGTTTTTCTCATCGTTTATCTGGGTTTTTTTCCCAAAATCTTTTTCTGTGGTACTTCCTTTGAATTATAGCCATGTTGTCTCTCGACTCTCGCTCTGCTTCTCAGTTTGATCATTTCTGGGGCGTTTTCTTTTCGATGGCCTCAGTTTTTCTCCTTTCTTTGTGCTTTAGCCTTATATCGTGTACTTAGGATCTCATGCACACCGTCCAGAACCGACCGCAGCAGATATTGAAGGTGTCGTCAATTCTCATTATGATTTACTCGGATCGTACTTGGGAAGGTATGATTTGAATTTATACTTCACTAGCGTGAAACTGTAGTTTATCTTCATTACTAGTAAGGTGTGATGTCTTTGTTCTGTACTTCAACTTATTTGGACAGCAATGAGAAGGCTGAGGAGGCAATTTTCTATTCATACACTCATCACATCAATGGTTTCGCTGCGACGCTCAAAGAGGATGAAGCAGCTGAAGTTGCGAGTGAGAGTTTGACTATATTACTATGTGATTTTGATTTATATGTTTGACGAATTGTTCTGTGAAGCATAGAGAACTTGCTCTGTTTTCTTCTGTTTCCTCTGCAAATTTATTGCTCGTCTTTCGATGCAGAGCACCCAAATGTCTTATCTGTGTTCCTGAGCAAAGGAAGGAAATTGCACACAACAAGGTCATGGCATTTCCTGGGGCTAGAGAGAAATGGGGTGATTCATCAGAGTTCCATCTTGAGGAAGGCTAGGTTTGGTGAAGATACAATTATCGGCAACGTCGACACCGGTATCTTTCATCATCTTTGGAATTTCGGAGTTTTTTTTTTTTTTAATTCCACTATGGCATTTCTTTTCTTTTCTTTTCTTTTTTAGCTCAAAGTGATTTGATTACATTCATCATCATATTTCGGTAGACCCCTGGAATTGCTTTAGTTGCATGAGTTTTCTAGAGCCTGATTTGATGGCTGCACGTTTTCAAGGAAAGTTCAGTTTCCTGATCATTTAATGTGTTCATGGAGTTGACCACAACAATTCTGCTACGTCAAGCGTTACTGTATTGTCTCGGCCTTACTATTTTTAGATCAGCATCTTCTGCACAAGAGTAGACAGAAAAGTGAGATCATAAAGCTTAGTTGCTCATGTCTGAAAACTTATAAGGGCCTATTTGGTAACGTTTCTGTTACTCTGATTCTGTTCCTCGGAACAAAAAAGGATTAAAAACATGTTTGGTAACGCAAATGATTCTGATTCTGATTCTAATTCTGCTCCCGGGAACAGTTTTGAACCAAAAATAAGAAACAAAAAAAAAGTTGATTCTCCAAAAAAAGAACACTTTTGAGAATCACAAAAAAAATAACAAAGTCTCATTTTTTTTAGAAAAAAATTTAGTCCTCGTGAACTTCTGAACTTTAAAAAGAATTAAAATTAGATTTGAAAATTTACTAACTACTAATTTTTTTAAACACATTTTTTGAAAATTAAATTTAAAAATAAGCTTCAAAATTTAACAAAAAATTACAAATTTTAAAAAAGGGGGAAATTAAAAATTTAAAAAATTTAAAAAAAATGCAAAAATAAAATAAAATAAAAATAAATAAAAGGGTAATTTTTTAAAAAAAGTTAAAAATTTAAAATATTTAAAAAAAATAAAAAAGATTTTAAGAAGATTTTAAAAAAAGATGAAATATTTTAAAAAAAGAATTATCGCCACTTGGTTGTTTCCAAGAATAAAAATTTTGTGTAGTTACCAAACGCGTTTCTATTTTGTTCAAGAAAAGAAATTGTATAGTTACCAAACGCGTTCTGATTCTCTAAAAATCATCTAGGGAACAGAATTAGAAAATATGATTCTAATTAGAATCACTTTTTTGGATTAGAATTGTTGCCAAACAGACCCTAAGCTGCCAAATCAAGAAAAATGTCCTTTTATCAATATCTTCCAGAGAGTTTCATGACTTTGGATATTGGTGTGTTAAATATTACAAAAAATCAATGATTCGGTATTCTCCCACGGATAAACTTTCTCTGTGATAGGGTTTGCATGGCAACGATTCTGATCCGAAAAAGTGATTCTGATTAGAATTGATTTTTTCTGATTCTGTTCGCGGGATAAGTTTTAGAGAATTAGAATGTGTTTGATAACTGCACAAAATTTCTGTTCCTGGAACAGAAACGCGTTTGGTAACCGCACAAAATTTTTGTTCTTGGGAATAATTCCCTTCCCAATTTTTGCCATTTAACGACCTGGGCCCACCACTCGCAAGATATTGTCTATTTTGGACACACAGTCTTCACGGTTTTGTTCCTCCGAGGGTCGCCCATTCGACCCCCAGAAAACGAGTCTTGCAAGTTAAGCAAAACTCAATCCTTTATAAACCAGCCCAGGACTCCACTCGCAAGATATTGTCTACTTTGGACACACAGTCCTCACGATTTTGTTCCTCCGAGGGTCGCCCATACGACCCCCAGAAAACGCGTCTTGCAAGTTAAGGGGAACTCAATCCTTTATAAACCAGCCCAGGACTCCCCCTAAGCAATGCGGGATGGGGATGTCACATAATCCCCCCTCAACGGCACAGCGTCCCCGCTGTGCATCGCGTACACCAGCGAGCGCCCACTGCGGCCCCGCACGTTGTCGGGAGTCGGCTCTGATACCAATTATAACGACTCCCCCCTAAGCAATGTGGGACGAGGATGTCACATAATCCCCCTCAACGGCACAGCGTCCCCATTGTGCATCGCGTACACCAGCGAGCGCCCACTGCGGCCCTACACCCTGTCGGGAGTCGGCTCTAATACCAATTATAACAACCTGGGCCCACCACTCGCAAAATATTGTTTGCTTTGGATTCACAGTCCTCATGGTTTTGTTCCTCAGAGGGTCGCCCATACAACTTCCAGAAAATGCATCTTGCAAGTGAAGAGGAACTCAATCCTTTATAAACCAACTCAGGACTCCCCCTAAGCGATGTGGGATGGGGATGTCACGATTACCGTATCATAACGAGTCATTTTAAGCTTAAAAAGAGAGAGACCATGTTGGATTAGTGTGTGATTTCAGATTAGCTCGAGCCCTCCTAGGCCTATACCAAATCGCAACAAGGGAATATCGAATTCAATGTTAGTGTGATCGGTGGCATGTGTATGTGTACATGCAAATGGAGTCGCCACCAGTCTTTGAGGAAGGTAGATCGAAAACCTTATCGAGTGGTCGGGAAAAACCGTTCGATTCTATGCAACCAAAGAAATCTAAGGTCCGGGACTTGGTTATGTCGGTGTTTCCACCTATGCCCTTTCCGCATCGAAGTTGAATGTTTTCTAAACGTGTTTCATGCAAATTTTCAATTCATTTTTAAACCTATGAGGTAAGTCAATACTAAGTGTTCAAGCATGATGTTTTTGTATTTTTCCAAAATTTCTAAAACTAGGCTAAGTCTAAACTACCTAAACCTAGGCAAATCACAACCAATGAAATCAAGTGTGCAATCAAAAAAACTAAAAGGGAAAAGTTAGAGATGTAGGACTTCATTCTGTTTTGTGATTCTCAAAAGTGATTCTTTTTTCCACAATCAACTTTTTTTTTTGTTCTTGTTTTTGCTCCAAAACTATTTCCAAGAACAGAATCGGAATCATTTACGTTACCAAACATGATTCTCATCCATTTTTGTTCTGGAGAACAGAATCAGAGAACCAGAATCATTGCCATGCAGGTCCTAACTCACGACTGATCTTATGTCCTTTACAAAGGGTTCGTAACTTCATCGCAGAAAAGCTCGAGGGAATTGTGGTATCTTGACTATTCGCAAAATGATTTTGCTTCCTTTATGCATAATGCATGCATCACACTGTGACTACAAGGGTTTATTTTTTTTGGAATTTTGCAGGAGATGCTTATGGTTTCTCTTTTCTATTTTGCTACAGGCGTTTGGCCAGAATCCAAGAGCTTTAGCGATGAAGGGATGGATCCGATCCCGGGAAAGTGGCGCGGAATCTGTCAACGGGGCATAAAAGATGGATTTTCTTGCAACAGGTTTTATTCCTCCCAGATGGTTTCCTTTCTTCTTTGCCACAATGAGTTTAATCCCAAGTTTTTCCACGGGCTAGTAAATTTTTTTGCTTCAAATTTGACTTGTTTGTGATGTGTTTATCAGAATAATTTTTTACAATTCCACTCTTAGTTTTTACAGCAAAAAGGAGAAAAGTGTGTTTCTGCTGGTTTCATGAAAACTAGTGTTCATACAAACACACCAACAATTGCCAATACAGGCACTGGTTCATGAGAAAGATGGTGTGATCCTTACTTCAGAAAGTTTCAAAAAGAAGGGTGGTCATAGCCAACCCAGAAAGGTGTTCATCCAAAGTTGTCACTTGCACCACTTTCAAGGGAATATTTGAAGTTTTTAACAAAGCAGAACTTCATAGTTTTGAATTTTATTAGAAAGGACGCGCCTTTGGAATTATTACAGAAAATAATGGTTCTCTTCTCAGCCATATCATGTTGCAAAAAGTACGCAAACCTATGTTTTTTTCGACTGTATTAAATGAAGTGCGAGCCCCTTGATCTGCTCAGCTATTTTATGTCCATTAATAAGGTGCAATGGGCAACCCACCTAGGGACTTCTGGCTAGTTTGTTTATGGTTTGGCAAGCTATGACATTGACTTTTTGCATCTTTCAAGATGGAAAGAGGCTTTGCTTCATCAGGAGCTCATCCATGTTTCCTGTTCCCTCTTGCATTTATGTTGTTCACATGGGCTAATATTGCTTGTTGAAGCAAGCTCGTGATTCTGTGTCGTCGTTGTGATGTGATAATTACTATCCTCATCTTCTGCGACATTGTTTAATCTGCCGAAGTTTACTCTCTTTGTCGGGTTTTACAACCCTGCAATAGATTACCTCTCTTTTCGCGGGTTTTTGTCATAGAAAGGTCATGTTTCTCTTGAAACTTTAGCGCTTCTTTTACTTCCTTTTAAGGCTTTGGCTTACAGCCCTTGGAATTCTTTATTTTCTGTATACACTTGTCGTCACGATGATTAACTTCGCGATATTATACTTTAAAAGATCAAAATATAAACTAATGAACCTTGAACAATTGTTTCATGTGACCTTCACAACTTAGTGAATCCAATCTCTCATTTCTCTGTAATAAGGAAGCTGATTGGAGCGAGGTACTTCAACAAAGGATATGCTGCATATGCCGGACATCATCTTAACTACACATTCCACACTGCACGGGATCATGAGGGCCACGGGTCCCACACTCTGTCGACAGCGGGAGGAAGCTTTGTCCCGGGAGCGAGTGTTTTTGGGTATGGCAATGGAACAGCTAAGGGAGGATCTCCTAGGGCCCGTGTTGTGGCGTACAAAGTATGCTGGCCACCAATCGATCAGCATGAGTGCTTTGACGCGGACATCTTGGCAGGCTTTGATGCTGCGATAAGCGATGGCGTCGATGTTCTATCGGTGTCTTTAGGCGGGGATCCAGGCGAGTTTTTCATGGATGGAATTGCCATTGGATCCTTCCATGCAGCTAAGAACGGGATTGTGGTGGTTTCTTCTGCCGGCAACTCCGGACCCCAACCGGGGACCGTGTCTAATGTTGCTCCGTGGATGATCACCGTTGCTGCAAGCACGATTGACCGGGAATTCACGACGTCTGTTGCTCTTGGAGACAAGCAGCACCTAAAGGTATTAGGTCCTTGTAGTTTAGACAGTTATGCTTTTTCTTGATACTAACTTTTACTGTACTCATGAATTTTTTGGAAGGGCTCGAGCCTTTCGGCCAATGGGTTGCCATCCAATAAATTCTATCCACTGATCAGCGGTGCAGATGCACGGGCTGAAAATGTGTTGGCCGCAGAAGCGTGAGTTTAATCTGCTGATATTTTTCCAAATGTGCTCTACTTACTCAGTCATATCCACTTCTGTATAGTCCCGTTTCTCTTTCATAAACCAATACATGAGTTCCGAGTATTGCTTGAATTGTTCGCAGTTTGCTCTGCAAAGCCGGAACCCTCGACCGCAAGAAGGTGAAGGGGAAGATCTTGGCTTGCATTCGCAGTGGGAACGAGAGAGTCAAGGTGGGTCAACAAGCTGCGCTTGCAGGTGCTGTTGGGATGGTTTTGGCTAATGATGAAGCGAGCGGAAATGATGTTGTGGCTGATGCTCATATTCTTCCCGCTGCTCACATCTCCTTCGTGGATGGGAAACTTCTCTTCGCTTACATCAGCTCCACGAAGTAAAATTTCTAAGCAGTTCCTTTTTTGTTTTTTCGCCGGCTTACATATGATTTTACTTCTTCGTGCGCGCCTCTGTCTCGTTTAGGAATCCTATGGCTTACATTACTCGTGTGAAGACAATGTTAAACACGACACCTGCTCCATTTATGGCTTCCTTCACATCCAGGGGACCAAACACCGTTGAGCCAGCAATCCTTAAGGTATATTACTGAGATTTCTGAAGGCGTCTATGTACTTTTTGGTTGATCAACTACTGTTAAGTCCCATGCCAAAACTCCTAATTGTCGTTGGTGTACTTCAGCCCGATATAACAGCACCGGGATTGAACATCATTGCTGCTTATACACTGGCAGTCGGTCCGGCAGGTCAAGAATTCGACAAGCGTAAAACGCCTTTCAATGTAGAGTCGGGCACCTCAATGTCCTGTCCTCATGTGGCCGGCATAGTGGGTCTCCTGAAAACCCTCTATCCCAGTTGGAGTCCCGCTGCGATACAATCAGCAATCATGACAACTGGTAGTACATCTTCATATGTTCTTTCTTTTAGTTCCTTTTCTATTATGCTAACAGCAGGCAAATTCTTACTTCATTGTTGTGTTTTTTGTTGTAACTTTCACCATTACACAGCAAGAACACGAGACAACAAGGTGGAGCCAGTGCTCGATGCGTCTTTTGCCGAGGCAACTCCATTTTCCTATGGTGCTGGACACATCCGGCCAAATCGGGCCATGAACCCCGGTCTCGTGTATGACTTGACCGCAAACGACTACTTGGACTTCCTATGTGCCCGAGGCTACAGCGAATCCCAACTGAGACTATTCACCAATGAGACTCGCAGATGCACCAAACATTTTAAAACGGCGGATTTGAACTACCCTTCTATCACTGTCCCGGATCTCAATGGCACCGTGGCGGTCACAAGAAGGGTGAAGAACGTGGGGACTCCTGGCACGTATTCCGCGCGCGTCAAGGCACCAGCGGGACTGTCGGTCATCATCCGACCACGGAGCCTGGTGTTCGAAAAGCGGGAGGAAGAGAAGGAATTCAAGGTGGTGTTGAAACCTAAAGTTGCTGGCAAGCCCGTTGACTATGTGTTTGGAAAGTTGATCTGGTCTGATGGGGTGCATTACGTGAGGAGTCCTCTGGCTGTGAAGCACCAGTGAACATGATCAACTACAGGGAAGATTGTGGTTTGGCAAGCTAAATAGGGTCTGATCACTTCTCTGTTTGGGGAAGAGATCCTAATTGCACAAATGGTGTAGCCATCTTCAATCTATCGTATGCCTTTGAAGTCGAGCACAGACTCGATCAATGTTTGCTGGAAGATGCTAATTTTGAAAGCAAAAAACACACACACAAAGACTAAATTTTTTGCAACTAATTTCTAAAAGCAAGAAAACCCCAGTAGGGTAGATGAAGTGGAGGAGTTCATCCAATCGACTTTTCATTCTCTCGTGAGCTAATCCACAAGTCAAAAGATGCTGTCAGCATCTGAAGTAATCATCAAGATCTCAACTTTAAGGTGGCTGAACCTGAATCGCTGTCCTAATTTACCTCAACGTCCTGCAAATTCAATCTGTTAGCTCAACCCATTGCGTAAAATCCGTAGAAGAAAGAAAAGAAACATGAGGAACTATGAACCCTCCATTGCAGAACCTGCTCGATCTAAAGATCAGATCGGACACATCAATCAGGACAAACATAATGGGTCAATCACCAACCAGATGAGCTGGCTTCAGACAATCCAGGCTCCATCTCTATTTCCTCCTGGTATCTCATCCTCTCGACTCATTTTCAGATATTTGGTTTCATTCCACTTTATTACCGAGAGAGGGAGAGCTTTATCAACACCTACCTAATGTACTTGCCTTAGGCATTCGAAGAGATTTCCATACCCTTTGGTGATTGGGTGAACCAACTTAGCACAAAGTCACATAATTCTTGAGATGGGAGAAGTACATCATAAGCTATTTACGATGCTCACTTTAGTGCCAACTTCGATCTGCTTGATAAAAAAAAAATGCGACGTAGCCTTTCTTTCTATTAATAGAAGCCAACGTGGCTCTCCGAAAGTCCAGTCAGCATCTACAACATAAAACGACTTCGTTTAATGCATTTCTTCGGCCTTTTTTTGTTTTTCTTTTCTTTCTTTTTTCCTTTTTTTCTCTTCCTTTCTTCCACTGGCCAAGGAGGCCGATGAGGTCGGCCTCACCCAACGACAGCAAGGGCTCACCCTTGCCGGCCCTCCCTATGGCCGGTCGACGGTCCGGCAACTGACCAAAGAAAGAAGGTAAAAAACATAAAAGAATAAAAAATAATGGCGAAGGTTATGTATTTACTGGCATGTAACTTAAAAAAGAGAAATCAAAATACCACATCACTTAAAAAATTTAATTATAAATGTCACGTATTTTTTTGGCCAAAATGCATTTAAGTGATTTTTTTTTTCGATTAGACATTTAAGTGAGCCGGTGAAAACTTTTAACACTAAAATGAACTCCATACATAATTTTTGACATTTCTGATGTACTTCTCCAGTCTTGAGATCAACCATCCATCCCACTACCTTTCGAATATGCGCAAGTTAGCGGACGTTAATAAGAAGACGAGCGTTGTTGAGCAAAGAGACATCATCGTTCAAATACAAAATATCGAACGACCGCTGCCGAGACAAATCTCCGGACATAGGTTCAAAGAAATACACAATCACCATAAAACAAATGACATAAATGAAAACTAAATTATGCGATAAACTCTGGAAGACATATGTGCCACATTCTCTGGTGCTTGTTAGATATCATGCCTTGGGAGCACCATGTCCACATATTTTACAACCGTTGGATCACTGATACATGAACGGTAAAAAATTCTTGAATATCCAATTTCATCATTTGAGAGGGGGGAAAAGAGTAAGAAGGAAAAATAATATTGCATAGAAATAAATTTAAAAACTTGGATCACAAAAAAAAGAAAGAAAGATGGGTAGCTGAAAATGGGGACTGTTGAATCCACATTCTCAACAAGTTGCACATCCTCATGATCAACTTAAATGATAATCAGCAGCACTCCCATAATAATTGGAAAAAATGTTGGAGGTGTAAAAATAACTATCCATCTTCAGTTCAGGTTCAGCCCCCAAAGAGATACGCAGCCGCTTGTTCTTCATTACCATCAAAGAATTTCAGAGCTTGTATCACCGCATCTCTTCCGAACCCGAGCTCCACGAGCTTAGCGACCTTCGCTTCGAAATTTGCTTCCTGCATTAACAAATACACATACCCCTAGCTGGTGATTGATTGCCAAATGCGCACCGTTGAGCATAGGTAATTGGTTTTTATCCTATCCAGATCAGTAGACCTATCCGTTCCCCCAAGCAGTGTTGACATATTAACATTAGTGAGGTTCATTTTTTTAGGGATCAACTATCATTTTAGAAATACGACGTGATTGTCCCGGCATATCCTACATAACCGCATATGGAGACCACTTTTCCACTGGGCAATAAACAAAATGAAAGACCTCTTAGAAATATGTCATTTGAAAACAACAGAACTGGATAGCAAACCCAACCTTGCTTGCATTACTCGGTGTGTTCGCAGCTCCTGTGACAGTCAAAAGAAGACGAGAAAACGGCGTAAATCCCACTAGTGACATTTCGTTGAAAACAGAAATCAGCAAATTACGAGGTACAATAGATATATAAGCAAATTGGAACTGGCCTGAAGAATGACTGCCAGAAGGCACGGTGGTTTTACTCTTATCGGTTGTGCCTGTTGTAGCCTGAAATTATACAGATGATATTAACTCCTCTTATAAAAAAAAACAGATGAAATAACTCATTTCTATTAAATCATGCTTGATATCGGAGAGTTTGCATCAGATGAACATGATCCAAACAAAAGATCATAAATGATGGACGACATCATCCAGCCATAATTGATACGTACCGGGGCTCCTGAGTTAGATGCTTGCTTGGCAAGCCTCTCTTCATCCAGAAAACGCGATGGCAAGTCTTTTTCTGTAAAAAGTGGATATTTCAGTTTCTAGTTTTCATGGAGAACAAAGTCATATCTAATTGTGAAGGAGAGAGAGCTTTCAGATTTAAGACTTTAATCTCAGAGGATAATAAGTCAAGGTTAGCATAGTGCTGGACCTTGTAAAAATGGTACTGAAACTTCCCCTCCACCAACCCTTAGAACGTTCTCCTTCAAATCAATTATACACTGAAAACAAACGGAAACTTGGTGATTATATTTTCATGATATTGATTACTTCACAAAAATCACAACTGAACGCAATATAAGAAAGCAAAAAACTGAATAAGTGGTTTAATCATGACTAATGTAATTTTCAGAACATCCAACATGAAACCAAGGTTCATAAGTACAAAAGGAAATTAAAAAACTACCTGGTGCTTTCGGAGCATATCTAGACCAAAGAGAAATTCCATGTTTGGAGCATCCAGCACCAAAAAGGAACATGGATAAAATATATTTCCAATCTACAAGAGGAAAAACAGTGTAACTACTCAGTGTTCAGCAAAAATGTGTCTAAAGTTAGTTGGCTCCAAAACTCCTCACAACCGCAAGTTTTTTGGGTGATAGCGTCCCTCCAACGGATAGTAAAAACATATGCTCAATGGAACAAAGTAAAGTCCTTCCACTTGAGGGCAGGATTTCGATCTTGCCGCATGGGGGGTTGGGGAACAAGATGGTCTTGACCATTCTTAGGATTAACCAAAAAAAGATTTTTAAGCATAAAAATACTTCTGGTGGATAACTATATAGCCTGGCAATTGTATGTATACATTTGAAACCAATACTTCTTCCCATACCTTGATCGGGGCCACATGTATTCTACCCAATATCTCAGATTGACCAACTCCATGAGCAATGCCTTTGTACCGCTGATCTAAAAGCCTCAACAGTCTGAGCAAGAAAAGCAAATGACACTGTTGACTTTCTCTATGATCTATAGTGCCTTTAACAGCAAACTAACCAAACACAGCCACATCAAATACTGAACACAGATGATTGAGAAAGTCAGGCACAACAGTATAAAGCAAACATGAACAATAAGACATACCCACAACGCTCTGCGCAACTTTTTGATATAATAGTAGACTGTGCTCCACTATCGACAAAAGCCTGGAAAAAAGTAGATACAGTTCCATGATGCGGATGACGAAATCATTCAGGAAAGGTCTAACAAAATATGATTGCAAATGAGTGAGAACATATCAAAACAACAGAACTTAGAAGATGAACAGATTTTTTAGTATTTATGCGTCCAACAAAGTTTGAATGCAGTCCTTAAAGATGTTCTGATAAAAAACAGATGACGTAAACCATCAATAAGAAAGTAAGTATTACATTCTTAAGCTATCTTCATAGCTAATACATGTCGAAATGGTAGGATGAGTGTATTCTATCATTGACCTTGTCACAGTACCTTCAAAGGGACACCATTGACCTCCATATCAACATACAGCATCACCTGAAAAATATTAATATACACAATTAGGGTAAGAAAAAGCTAATATAAAATAGACTCCTAAAATCATGCATACCACTCTTGCAAAAGCTTCAGGGTTATATTCCAGAGCAGCAGCCCAATTTTCATCAATCCCTTTCTGTAAAATAATTTTTTTAGAAATTGAACCATAACGGGAAAAAAACACGATAAAGGAAGGGGTCAATTAGAGGAAAGATCTTCCAGCACTAAATATTACTACAGTTTACCTGACGAATGGCAGCTTCAATTTTCTTTTGCGCTTCAACATCAAAAGGATCGGCATTGAGAAGGGCCTATAACAAAAGCATGAAGGACTAAACTCAAACTTACAAAAAAGCATCGATAAAAAAAAGCCCTATATTTGATTGAAAAAAATTCATAACAAGTATGAGATATATATCCTTTTCAGCTCTATCAAACCAAAAAAGAGGTACAAAACACAGCTAGCTTTTTAAATGAAACTAGAAATGTGTGTATTGCACAGTTGCCCAAAGCTAATGTCCTGATCATGGTAACACAGTTGAATAGAGACCGTGTAATGCATTTGTGGGTAAACATAATACTCACAAGTTCCTCATCTTGTTTCCTTCGTAATTCAGACCTTTGGCGATGGCGCTCCTTTAGAATATCTTGCAATCTGTTTAGATCGTTTCCCAGAATAGCTTGTGCAAATTCAGGATCATTCTGGGAGTTAATGGAACATTCAGCAAGTGAGAAACCAAATGTCAATATTCTTGAATAAACAGAGGATGAAACATCTAGCTATGCCAGACTTTTCAAGGCTGAACACAATTGACCGCTGCATTTTTGCGGAAACAACATTATGTACTAGTCTTTTCCAAACCAACAATTTGAGATAAATATTGCAGAGGTGTTATGTAGGAGAACAAAATGTTGACCATATATATTTTGATAATTACAAAACATCACTTATTAATGATGTTTTATGCGTTCAAGCTAGATTAAATTTGAAGAAAAGTAATGAAATGTTAAGGCTTTGGTGGCAATTCTGGAAATGTAGCAAAAATTGCCCTTGGCGGCACTTATTTAGCCTTTAGCGATACTTTTAAAATGCACTAACACCGGGAAAAATTCCCCGACCAGACAACCAGAGGCTTGTATGTTGCCTTTAGCCTTTAGTGATAATTTTTTTATTGTATTAGCGAGTTCGGGGAGCCAAGTAGGCGGGTGCTACTGCTGAATTTATAATTAGCGAGTTCGGGGAGCCAAGTAGGCGGGTGCTTTCTCTATCCGTACTCTCTTTATATTGGTGCATATATTATATTTACATACTGGATTTATAATTGTGAAGATTCTTGGTTGCTTGTGTTTTGATTTTGACTAGTTGTCATCATACCTTTGGGTCAACGCTAAAGTGGTGCGGGACAGAAATTATCCGAAGAAAAGAATAATGTACAACAAAGATAGCCAAGCCAGCACCAAAGCATTCACAAGAGTTTGGATAAGCAGCACTCAGTTGATTGAGAATTCTCCTCAACCAGAATGCCATAAATCAAACATGCTTTCCTCAAATGGATACGCCAAAAAGCTTCAAGAGACATGGACAAGCATTCTACCTGAAAGAGTTGTGCCATCATGTTAGAATCCTGTCGAAGTTGTTGCTGGAGAGCTGCAGGGTTGACAGCAGACCCATCAGGATTCAAGCCCAACTCATTTCCCGCAGCACTGTAATTTTTTAAAACCATTTCAAGAACTAGCATTTGCACAAAAAAGGGGAGAAGGGAAAAACGAAAACCTTATCCTCTCTCCCACTTGCTCCTACCGGCAAAAACCATATAAAAAGGAAGGATAGAAAAGGGAAAACCAGGCCTCTATGACTCAAAAGATTAAGGAAGAGGTGGTAGGATAACGGAGACCAAAAGATGGTTGCAAAGGAACAATTAAAGGCACTGCTCAATCATAATGTTGTCCTCATCGCGTCATCAAGGGAAAACTCAGCGCACAGAAATGAAATTTCATCTGATCTCTGTGATGGTGAAAGACAGTAAATAAAGTGCAAGATCGAGATGCGATTACACCAAACCTAATTATCTATACTGGCAAACTAGAAAAAGTATTATCTGAGCAAATCAAGATGTAAAAGATTAAATAGTAAGTAAACTATCAACATCACTCGTATATTTAATAAAGGAAGCCAGAAAGGGCAAGATCTTAATTCAGCATGAGCAGTCCATGTTAATCAAATCTGCAGAAGTTCCCTCTTCTCGTTGGAAAAGATTTAAGTGGAGAACAGTCCTATCTTCTCACTGTTCCAACTGATTTACTTAGAGAACAAGAGGAAACTATTGAAGTAACAGAAGTATATAGACCCAGCTTCAGAAAATACAGGTAATCCCCACATGTTCTGTTAAACGCACGCGACAGAACACACCTACAGGAATACGCAAAGTCTTAAAACTTCAAATCCTACCGAGATTCTTCAAACTAAACAGCCACGACTCGCGACAGTAATGCTTCTCCTTCTACAGCAGCTTCCATTCCCCCATCAAAGAGTGCAGCGAATTAAGGGAAACCGAACGTACCTCGAAGCAGCACCAGAGACCATCATCACCAAATCCTCATCCTTAACGCCCAACGCGCTCAGCTTCTCAGAGTTCCTCATTTCCCTCCCGTTATAGAGCAATTGCTGTTGCTGGAGAGGCACGCGCGTCTGCAAAGAGCAAACAAAGAGTTACTTGAGCTAAGGGCGGCTCGTAGAAGAGAGACGCAACCTAATCGGAGGCGGATTGCGAAGGAGGAGAACCCCCACCTCCACTTCGAGCAAAGCTTTAACATTTTCAACCTACACCAAACAAACGAAACGCGTGATTACACAGATTACAGAGAGTGAGGACGTGGCGCGACTTGAGAATTAGGGTTTAGAACAGTGGGGGGGAGTACGGATTCGTGGGGATCGACGTCCAAGGAGATGATCTGCTCGTCGGCGGTCATTACAGTGATCTTCATCCTCGGTCTTCTCGCTTTCTGCTGCTGCTTCTCAGATCGAGGAATGAATCTTGTTTGACTTCGTGCTGATTCCTTTGAGCTTGCTTCGCTGTCACGCCTTCGATTCTGGGTTTCGATCTTGGACTGGATTGGGTCTATATATAGTGCATGGAGTTGCCGGGAGTGACTTGAAGGAGGAGGCAGCGAGTTGCTTCTGCTCCGCTGGGCCCACCAATGGTGTTCGGATCGTTATCCGAGGTGATCGACGACCGCCTAAAATTTAATAGAATTAGTGCAATTTCCGTTAACCCCGACTAAAATTGCTGACGTGACTTTTCTAACATTTTTTCCTACATAGGTGCCAAAACGACCTTCTTTTGATCCAAATCTGATTTAAATTTTATTTTAATTAAACAGAAAATAATTTAAACCAAAATAAATAAGCAAAATTTAACTTAATTGAAAAAAAAAAAAAGAAGTTGGAAACCAAGCGACAAGGCTGCAACTGCAAACCCCTCCCCGCTACCGCCCCATCATCGCCAGGAAGGGCCAGCAATGGCGGGGGTCCTTAGCCAAAACTTGGTGAGGCCGGCGACCCTCACCCGATCTGGGGGAGGGCCGAGACCCTCGGCCAGGGCTTGCAAGCCCTCGTCGCCTGGATTCCATCTATCCTTTTTTTAAATTTAGTTTATCTTTTATTTTATCTAAATAAAATTTGTACAAAAAGGTCATATTTAAACCAAAACAAGTCGTTTTGGCTTTATGATTTTTGTTTCGTATTTTAGCCACGTCATCGCTACATAGAACAGATAAAATATTAAAAAAATCACGTCGGCATTTTTCATCAGTCAAGTGGAAGGAGTTAATGAAATGACTTAATTGCATCAATTTGATAAGTTTTAGAACTTGATTGCACTTTATGCAAGTTTTAGGGTTCAATTTTGCTTTCGTGACAAATTTTAGGACTCCCAATGTACATATCTCTTTAATTTTTTTCCCAGCGACTTCCCTTTCATCTTATATAATCACCGCCTTAAATTTTAAAATATATTGAGGCTCCATTTATTTTGCAAAAAATTAATGATTTGAAAAATATTTTCCTAAAAACTTCTCTCGCAAAAACGAATGAACAAAAAATATTTTCTTCATATACGAAAATATTTAGACATAAATTATCAATGAAATTGAAAATATTTGTCATCGATTAATTATTTTAAGCTACATAAACCATCATTTTTATGAATAATTTTTTGGAAATATTTTTTTCGCAAAGCAAACAGAACCTTAATTGAATGCACTTTTCATTTTCCCGTAAATTAATAAAATGCCTTAGAAAACACTCTCGAGCAAAACCCTTTTTTCTTTCTTTTGTAACGGATAAAGGAGATAGTTAGATAAAATTGTCACGCCCCGACTCTCGGGCACGCGACAACCCTGCCAAATCGCCTCAGGTCATAAAGGTTAACGTCCCAAGCACGCTAACGACCTATCGAAATATAATACGCATGCGGAAACGTGCAACACTCCCGGACCAAAAACATAAATAGGGATAGCAAAGCAGGAAAAAATACCAGCGATCAATCAGCCAAAGAACATTTCCATTAAAACACCAAAAGTAGATGATCGCTAACCCTACAGAGCTATACAGAGATAAATACAACCTCATTCTTCGGGACGGCTCTCTAAGACCAATCAAAAGGGTATATGGATCAGGAAGGGTTAACTTCTCATCTACTCCAAAAGAGGGGCTACACCACCCTCGTCCTCAACTTCACCTTGGACCTGAAAAAGGGATTAACCACGACGGGGTGAGAAATAAATCTCAGTGAGCTAGCGCCTAAGCCCGGCTAGGGCGTTGACTCGCTCAGGCGACCTACACACACACCGTACAGCACAATAGTATATCGCTAATCACATGCAAGCTTACCACGCCTTGGACCACACATATGCAAGACTCGACTTGACATGACAGTCAATTAACCAAGGCAAACAATCAGAATACCATGACAGCTTGCAAGCACAATGCAACACGCGTGTTCCGATTATTAATGGCCACTCGGCCCCGCACACTAGACAGTTGGTGCGCGGCACACTAGACAGTTGGTGCTCAGCACACTAGACAGTTGGTGCTCTACCGGCATGACCGGGCATCGTCCCTTACTTCCGGCGACGGCGTCCGATAGTCCGTGTGGTTCCGATCGACACGGCACGGAACTACCAGGAATCCCTGTAGGGGCTTCGGTCCATCCATACTGCGACCGGCATCCGACCAGCCCGGCGACACGGACTGACGTGCATCCGATAAGTCGTGTTATTCCGATCGACACGGCACGAACATATCAGGCATCCCATTATATGGCCACACAATGCACATCAAGCAACCAGCTAGTTTATATCTTTGCATTTAGTTCGATGCTCACACGGTCGTGCTTAAAACTTGGCCCAATGCCATTTTCATGCTCAAATATGCAATTTAACTCCACACGTGGTCATGTGATGTACGAATTATCCACCAGACTTTGCATTCAAATACGGGTGATCAATCCTCATACAGTCAACCACAAACCAATCAGAGCATTCAATAGTCAGGCATTGATCACCACATCAAACAATCGACAACAAATTAACATATCGCACTCAAACATTAACACTGACCACATGCGACTAATCTGCCTACCAACCAACCAGTCAATCAATTCATCGTTCACTCGGCTCTGGCTAATCGCTCGCTCGCGGTCAAACAGTTGCAGTCAATCAATCAATCTAGTCTAATCACCAATTAGCCACAAACAACCTAGCTAATCAGTCTAATTTATTTAATTGCGGTCATTTAACTTAAACCCGGTCTCTAACTAAACCGACCACAATTAATCTACGTGAACGCCTAATTAGACTAATTAGACTAAATCCGAACGTAATTAGCGACCTAACCGAGAGTTAGGGGCTAACTCACTACTAAACAGCCCGGCTACGACGACGGCGACGGGACAACGACGACAACGACGAAGGCGGCGAACGGCGGCGAGCTTCGGCGGACGGCGGCCGGCTCCGGCGAGCTCCGGCGGGCTCCGGCGAGCGGCGGCTACTGTTCACGGACTGAGGGCCGTGGGTCAGCGACAACAGAGCTCGACGGACGGCGGCTGGTGGCAGCGAAGACAACAGCTCGGGCGGCCGGCTGGGGGGGGCAGCGAACAGCGGCGGCAACGGGGACGGCTCGCGGTGGCGTGCTGGTCGCGGGTCCTCGGGCCGCTCGGGGGTCACGAGCGGCTGAGGCGACGGGCGACGGAGGGTCGGCTCGGCGGCGGCACAGCAGCTCAACGACGGGGCGGCAGTTCCCGGCGGTCCGAGCTCGGGCTGGACGAGCCACGACGGGCGAGGTGCAGGTCACGGGTCGGGGCTGGGGCTCGGGTACGACAGGGTCGTGGGGCTGGCGAGCGACGGCGGCGAGCTCGACTGAGCTGGGGTGGACGGCGACGGCTGGACGGAGGAGGTAGGTGGCTGGCGATCGGCGTGAGCAGAGGGGAGGAGGAGGAGGCGCGGATCCGCGGGCCTCGGCTGCTCACGGGTCGGCTCGAGGGTGGCTCGCGGGCCCAGCTCGGCGGCGCGACGACCGGAGGGTGGCTGGAGCGGCGACGGACGGAGGTGGAGCGGTGGCTGCAGGTGGCGTCGGGCGAGAGAGGAAGGAGGAGGAGGGAGAGGAGGTCGGGCAGCAGGGGGGGAAAGAGCAGAGGAGAGAGGGAAGGGAAAGAGAGAGGAGAGAGAGGGTGATGGGAAAATGAGAGTGACGTGAGGTGAGTGGGGGGGGGGGGGGGAGGTGGGCTGCACGGCAGCCAAGGGGAAGGGGAGAGAGAGAGATGGAAAAAGGAAGAGAGAGGGAGTAAAGGGGTGGGGTCCACCGGGGGGAAATTTGAATATTTTCTTGTCTGATAGTGCATAAAGTGGTTCAGGCGCGAAGGGGGGTTTCGGGCGCGAAGGGTCTTTGACCGGCGCTTCGGGATTTATTAAATCTCTCTTCAGGTCAAAATAAATCGCGTCCAATAATTGTCCCTTAGACCACAAAAATTCCGACTTTATTTATTTTATGGACCTTAAAATTTCGGGACGTCACAAAAATTCAATGGGATTAATCCATTGCATAAATCTAAGTTGGCTTCTTTTTTCCACATAAATAAGTGTCGGGATTTTTTTAGCACCCAACTAATCCTTGTCGAGTATGATAGTCCCGTTCGACACACATTGGATGTGTTCATTTGATGTGTTTGGTGGGCCGAATATAACTCTGTTTGGGAGAACGCTGGATTCGGATATGTTCGCATATTATCCGGATATAAGTGGACAAAAGAAATCCCACCCTAGGGGGTGAGAATAATCCGAATAGGATATTTAATATGAAAAATCCAAAGACAAAAAATAGAAAAAAAGGAGAAAAATCCCTTGGACTCGCTTTCTTTCGCCGCTCGGCGTCATCTTGCCTGGTTACACCTCTCCATCAATTTCTCTTCTAGCCGGTGGCTCACCACCGCTGCTCTCAAGGGAATTTTGGGAAAATTGTCAAAAAAGTCTTAAACCTATTGCACTTTTGCCAATTCAGTCCTAAACCTTTTAATTTTGCCGATTCAGTCCTAAACCTTTTTGCATTTGTGCCAATTCAGTCCTAAACCTTTTTTTGTGCCAATTTAGTCCTAAACCTTTTGCATTTTTGCCGATTCAATCCATCCGGCGAACTTTGGCCGGCCGGCAAATGACATGGCACTACCAAAGCAATTTTTAATAATATTTTGATTTTTTAAATTTTTTTGTTTTTTTTTCTCTTTTCTTTCTTTTTTGTTTTTTTTTCTTGTTCTCTTCTTCCTCCATCCAACCAATAGGTCTCTGCTGGCTGGAGGAGAGGGCCGGCGGCCACTGGGGCTGGCGCTGCTGGGCAAGGTGGGCACCGGTGCCTGTGGGTGTGGCCGAGCCACACCATGGCTGGGCTGGGCTCGGCCTGGCCAGATTTGGGCGAGGCTGACCTCACCCACCCATGGCGTCGCCGTTTGCCGATTTCGTCCCTTGCCCCTTCGAATATCTCTTCCCCTTCCAGTCACCGCACGCTCTCCCTCTCTCGCACGGTCCATCGCTCTCTGTAACGTCTCGTTGGAGAAGGAATGGACAACAGTGACGCCATGGCTGGCGAGGTTCAGCCTGGCCAGATCTGGGCGAGGCCGAGCTCGCCCAGATCTGGCCAGGCCGAGCCGATCCTAGCCATGGTGTGGCTCGGCCACACCCACAGGCGCCCGGTGCCCACCTCGCCCCGCAACGCCGGTGCCGACCTCTTCCCACAACGCCGGCCCTCTCCTCCAGCCAGCAGAGACCTGTTGGTTGGATGGAGGAAGAAGAGAACAAGAAAAAAAAAACAAAAGAAAGAAAAGAGAAAAACAAAAAGAAATTAAAAATTAAAAATATTATTAAAAATTGCTCCGGTAGCGCCACGTCATTCGTCGGCCGGCCAAAGTTCGCCGGATGGACTGAATCGGCAAAAATGCAAAAGGTTTAGGACTAAATTGGCACACAAAAAAAGGTTTAGGACTGAATTAGCACAAATGCAAAAGGTTTAGGACTAAATCGGCAAAATTAAAAGGTTTAGGACTAAATTGGCAAAAGTGCAATAGGTTTAGGACTTTTTTGACAATTTTCCCAGGGAATTTTTATAAGAATATCCGGCGGAGGAGTTACATCCTCTTCCTCGCTTTCAGCACACAGGGGCGAGGAGATCTCTTTCTCTCTTCTCAAGTTGAAGCCAACACTCTCTAATCGATGGATTGATTGGAGCAACTCAGTGAGTCCGATTTGTGATGCGGCGCTGGAGAACATGGGCATGGACCAATATGCGTACCTAGCAAAGTTCGCCAAGTAGGCCGAGCGGTACAAGGAGATCGTCCAATACATGCAGAAGCTGATGGAATTGGCCGCCGTTCTTACCGCTGAGGAGTGGAACCCCTATTGCGACTCGCTCAGTGGCTTAGCGCATCATCTCCTCTCTCGAGTAGAGGGAAGCTCACTCATTCTTGGGAATGTAAAACAAAAAACAGAGGGCTAAAAAATGAAGTTCTTTTTCTTCTCCTATTAAATGTACGACTGATTTTATGCTTCAAATTTTGGGCAAGTGAGATTTTAAAAAATCTTCAAAGATTTTTATCCTATCTTGAATTGCACCAAATATGCAATGGGATTTTCTATGCTATCATATCCCAATTCAAATCCGACCTTATCCTATCATATTTCAATTCAAATCCGGATGACCAAAGTCAACAATTGAGTTTTAACCGGGGACGTAAAAGTCTATGCTCTTGGTAACGGCCTCAAGAAAATGGGTAAACGTGGTAATTTGAACCCGATCTCAATTCACGAGTGATAATCTTTAATTAGGATATTGGAATCCGGCGAATGTAACAGACGTGCAAGTCCAATAATCAAAGATTTTCCCCAAAGAAAATTCAGCTACAAATGACGAGCCAGCCTCGAGCACATGAGTCCACGCGCACGACCTTCGCGTTTACTATCGTCCTTGACTCAGTGCATTCTCGGCGTGAGTCTCCCACCGAGCCTAGGACCCGCAGTTCTTCCCGGTCACTGGGGGACCGAATCCACGTTCTAAACCCGGCTCACCTATCACTTCACTACATAAGCGAACTTGTTCATGGATCCTCTGTGTGAATCCGTCTCTGTCCATATGATATAACAGTTGCGTGTCACATGGTTTACTTATTTGCTCACACAAATTAAATGTACACGGACCAAGAACATGTCTCCAAGCTTCCTCGCTAATTTGGAGTGTTTTCAACACGACGTATGGATTCGCTTCTTTGAGAGGAGCGAGCATGAAATTATACGTCAAAGACACCGCGAGCGAACAAGTCTTCCGAAAGCACTCGTTAAGCCTGCTTTAGTAGGCCGAGCATTGTGTATAGCAAACCCTAAAATTTCCTTCGGTTGCTTACACTTTTTCCTTTCCTTTCCCCCAAAAGACATGGATGGAGCACGACAGGGAGCTCAGGTCTAACGCCATAGCAGCATCTAAATCCCGAAGAAACTCGGCAACGCAAATCAGAGCCTATGACAATTGGCAAATCTTAGACAAATGCAAAATACATAAGAAATATTCCATATTCCATCAAACAGAGATCATTCAAGACCCCTTGACCCAAAAGAATATTTATATACACACGTCTGATGATTTTCATACGACCATCGGCACGAACCAGAAGGACAATGCCCCCAACAGATCCCAACGCAAAGATTCACGGCCCAAAATTAGGGACCAAAAAAAAAACAACCAAGAAATTCGAGAACGAGTCAGAGCAACCTAAAAGGGAGGAGGAGCTGCAAAACCCAGGAACGGCCTCCCGCTCCCGCAGAGACTGGCGGGGGCGTTGGGATCGCATTCGTTGATGGTGTCTTTCAGCTTGTGGAACCCGTGCTTGAACACCCCGAAGCCGAACAGCAGCCCGATCAGGACCACCACCAGGATCAGGCACGTGCAGAGCATGCACACTCTGCCCCCGCAACACATCTTCGCCTTCCCTCTCCTCCTTCTTCGATGACTCGATTCTCTACGGGATCTCTGCTTCTCTGGGGGGTCAGATTGATCTCGTATGGTCAGATCTCAAAGAGGGTTCTGGGTATTTAAGAGAGGGAGAGGGAGAGAGAGAGAATGCGAGAGGAGTGAGATCTGAGAGACGTGGAGTGAGAGAGGCGAGGATGAGGTGTGCAATGGAGGGATTGGGGGAGTCGCGGTGAGGATAAAGGTTCGATCTTGAACGCAATATGATGATGAATTCAAATTTGGTGTGGGGGTCGCTTGAAAGGAAAGCAATCTCGTTCGGGCGACCCTCCGAAACTGTCCTCATAAAAAGCGACTTTACTTTTTTAACGTCGATCTTATTCTTGGGTTTTAGCAGAAATACTAGTTAATATGTACGAATCTTATGGACAATGATGAAGCGGACAGAAAGTGAAAGGAAAAAAAAAAAAGGAGTCTTTGCTTTCTATGACTCTTTTCCCGGACTGGTTCCGTCAGGCTGCGAATCAAATTGAATCAAATTGATTGCAAAGTCAAAAGGAATTGTTATCCGATATTAATTCGAATTCGATCGAGTTCTTATTGTATAACAGGTCATTTCGCTTTGAATTTTCACGAGTTATGAATACTGTAAGAAAGATTAGAGGGTTGACGTTTGTGTGTGTGCTCCATATGTTGTGATTCAGAGAATGTTTATAAGATTTTGTTTTGCACAATAATTATCCATAAGATGAGCTTTTAGAATAATGGGTACTTTTTTATTCTTGGCTTACTTTGTAACTTTTGGAAGGATGGATGTGGTTGGGATTGGATGGAGAAAGAGATGAAGATCTTTCTATTGCCCTCGAAATTAACGGACGATCCACGAGTTTTGGCCCACCACGACCATATCACTCCACCAACTACCTCAACCAACCACACCGCGTGATTTTTCCTCTTTTAACTGCTCCATTATCATCTCACAATGCATGAAAAAATTATCAATGCAGTCCTATAATGTATCGTATCAGTACAATAAGTTTAGGATTGGATTTTTAAATTTTCCCATCATCTTTACTTTTGCAATATGTACCCCTTTTTTGTGTTTGTCGAGGCCAATTTTCGCCCGCGGTGCTGATGCATCTTATCATTAGAATTTTAGAGCCTATTTGGTAACTCTTCTTTTCTTGAAATAAAAAAAAAAAGATGAGAAACATGTTTAGTAATGTAAATAATTCTGATTCGACAAAAAAAAAACATAAATAATTCTAATTCTCAAATTCTCTGATTTTTTTTCCGGCCACCCCGGAAAGGAAAATAAAATAAAAATATGTTTTAAAAAAATAGAAAAAATAAATAAATACGTTTTAAAAAATTAAGAAAAATTAAAAAAAAATCGCTAGATTTGTATTGCATGAAAATGTTTTAGCAATATCGTTTTTCTTAACAAATTATAAGAAACAAATATTCCATGATTTGGTTAAATATAGAAGTGTTTAAGAAATACAGATCGGGTATGGGTCGTTAGATTTGTATTGCATGAAAATGGGTCAAAATGGATTAAATGGATCAATATGAGTCAGATCATATTCAACCCGACTTGACCCACCCGTTTGACACATCTACTCATCGTTTAATTCCCTGACTTTGTGTTTCCGACTTTTGTAATTTTGTTTTTTAAATACTTTGCAACATTTATGTTTATCGTAGCAAGCAATTTAAGTGCAAACTTCGTGGAGCAGTACTATTGAGCTTATGTTCAATTCGTCTATACATGATCAGCGCCATCATGGAGCAGTCTAGGGGTATTCAAACTTCTTTCATAAGCTAATTTAAGTGTAAATTCATGGCAAAATTTAAGTGTAAATTGCTTATGTTCTTTCTTAAGGATCTTGCATATGTCTTATGCTCCACGAAATAAATAGATTAATTATGGATTATGCATGATCTGTATTCATTTTATTAGTGATGCTATATAAGTTGACAAGACGTAATTATTGGACTTAAATGAAACAAATTGGGAAGAGAGATTGTTTCCGGGAACATAAATTTTGAGCAATTACCAAACACATTTC
This sequence comes from Lenwebbia sp. NSW1173648, assembly GCA_029784005.1. Taxonomy (NCBI): domain Eukaryota; kingdom Viridiplantae; phylum Streptophyta; class Magnoliopsida; order Myrtales; family Myrtaceae; genus Lenwebbia; species Lenwebbia sp. NSW1173648. Next base: position 20,595,648 of record JARCGZ010000009.1, on the reverse strand, counting down.
TGTTCCGAGAACAGAAACTTTGTGCAATTACCAAAACGCGTTCTGATTCTCTAAAACTCGTCCCGAAAAAAGAATCGGAAAAAAATCAATTATGAACGGAATTAATTTTTTTGATCAAAATCGTTGCCAAACGTACCTGAGGTTTCCTAAGCCTTACCTTTGGCACACGAAATGAATAATATGTGCCGCGATGTGTGTTGTCTAACGTAGGGTAGGCAATTTTTTGGATCAGAATCGTTCTTCTTCTTTTTTTGGCGACTTGTGTCTCTTGACGTGATTATGGTCCAACCCTTAAAAGTGTAGAGAAACAAGAGTATACTGTAAACAAAATCCAAAAGAGATGCGGGAGCAGGGATAGAGCTACCTTTTTAGGAGAATTTTCCAAACTGGATCCAATAGAACATAAAGAAGCCATCGTGCCTGTCTTTTCCTATTCCCCTCCTCAAAGGCAAGCTGTACAGGCGGTGACAATGAAGGTACGATCTTCCATAACGCTCAGTGCACCACAACACAATTGACATTCAAATATGCTCAAATTTTTCCGCATGCCGAACCGATAATTGGACATGTAAATAGTTCGAGCATTCGGAATTCTCCTCGCAAGCACAGCAAAGAATACGAAAAAAGAGTTCGATATCATCTCGATTCTCAATCTTCGATAAAATTCTTGCCTTTGCAGGATAATTATGTCGAAATCGAAACCTGCACGCGCACCGTTTGCTATTGTCGAAATCGATAAAACATGCCCCATCTAAGTCTGGGGTGTTGGGAATTAATTCCCAAAGGATGATCCAACAACCTAAGTACGTGCTCCTAAACGGGAAGTTGATTGATTTAGACTTGTATCATACAAGTTAATTTGTAAACATTCGATAATTTTCTTTATTGGGTATTATCGACCTTTTTCTAACAAGAATAGGGAATAATCCATGTTTAAAATTTTCACAGTTTGAGGCTCCATTCGTATCGGGGAAAATGTGATATATCTGGAAAATGTTTTCCAATAAGTCATTTTCCATAAAAATGGCAGTACTTTCCCGTGTTTTGCTTAAAAATAATTAAAAATAAAAGGAACGTGCAGTTGTGTAGGGAGGAAAGAGAATGGAAAATGATTTCCTCTTTTAAAAAGGATGAAATAATTTTCCTCATTGTTGAATATTTTTTTGTTTTTCATTGACGGAAAATATCTTCCTTGAGTGTTTATGAACCAAATGCCAAGTTGCTTTCCTCGAAACAGACGAAGCCTGAAAATTAGAATTTTCTCTTCTTAAAATAAGAATTAACGGAAAGGCACATGGCCTTTTAGGTGGGCCAACCAAATAGTATTGTTAGAACTTTTAACATCCCGAAAAAATTAATGGCCGCAAGTCGTGCCTCGATTGACCAACGACATCGTCGACATGTATCTATTTTTCATTTATTTATCTAAGAGTTAGGTGGTGTCTGCACCGGCTTTCGTGCACCTCGACAAGTCCACCTCTCCCCAGCGATTTCAAGAGCGCACTCTCCACATTGGCGTAATGAATTCAGAACTTTACTAGTATTAACTTGTAAATTTATGATTTCTCAACATTGTTGTGGTTCATAGATGACGTGACTGCAGTTTTGCCCAACTAGTTCCTTCCCGCATGACCAATTTGAGACGTATTTGAATATTTTAAGCTAAAAATAAGAGGAGATAAGGATATCTATTATTATATTGAAAAGTGGCATTAAGTTTGACAATAACTTTCGATTAATGAGTTTTTTTTTTTTCACACACACACTGTGTGAGTGATCATTTGAACTCGATAATTTCAAAAGCGATTGTATGTGCTTCGCAAAAGTAGAAGATTGCAGCCGCTCCGATATATCGAATTTTAATGTTGTATAAGATAATTTTAGTTACTTGTTATATATTAAGATTAAAATGAGATAAAGATGTTTCGGTCATTTGAGAAATCAACACCAGATTTAAGAATTAACTTAATTTGCAAGGAAATTGGGCAGTTACTAAAATAAAATAAACAATTTTGGTGCTTACTCAATGCAAGTTGAGCACAATTTTTTTTTTCCTTTTTAGCGAAATGAGAAAACTTAGTAGGTTAATTAATAATTTAAAACTCTAACAAAGAAATAATTTTCTCTCTTTTTTTATATTTTAACATAAATTCTCTCTTCCCTTTATCTACTCTTTTTTTTCAACCTAAAACCGTTTTCACATTATACGATCGAGAACTTTGGATTTTAAGTGTAACTGCCATTTCGCTAACTAAAGGGTGTGTTTGGTTCGATTTTTTGGGAAAGCCTTTAGGGAAATGCAAAGGCCTTTAGACTAAAGGGATTTGGTAAAATGCAAAGATTGTTTGGTAAATTGTAATGGAAAATGCCTTAGAATGCAGCTTTGGGAAAATGTTGTTTGGTAAACATAAATTCGAAAGTCTTTTGATGTGATCAATTTTAGTTTTTAAATGAAATTTGTTTAAAATTAAAAAAATAATTGTTACATATGGACAAATTTATAATTAAAAAAATCACATCAAAGTGGATATTTCAACTAAAAAGAGAGCAATTGCACTATAATAAACATGGTCACATATGTCTCGAGAAAGAAATAGCGAAAATTACCAAAAAAATTCCTAAACCTATCGCTAACGTGGATGCCGGCCGGCCGGCGATCGAATATTTTAATATTTTATTGAATTTTTTATAATTTTTATTCCTTTGTTTTCTTTTTTCTTTCTTTTTCATTTCCTTTTCTTTTTTCTTCCCCTACCTCCAATCGATCGCCGAGGTCCGGTGACCGGCCAGAGGCGCGACCAACGAGGCTGAGCCTCGCCCGACCATGGCGGGGCTCGACCTCGCAAGCCCAGATCTAGGGTGGGTGTTGGAGAAGACGGAATGGCGGGCGACTGTAGAGGCGGCATTGAGATCTCCGGCACGGATGAGGGACTAGACGCAGTTGTGGAGGTTGAGGGGAGGGCTGATGAGGGCGGAGGTGGAGGAGGGGAGCGTTGGGATCGCGGGGAGGAGGGGGATGTTGTCGGGGCAGAGGGAGTGGAAGCTATGAGATGGAGGAAGAAGAAAAAAGGGTAAATGTAGAATTATGATTAATACGTGAGGGTAATATTGGAAATTCAAAAAATTCATTAATGGTGCACTGTTGCCTACCTAGAATGCTGCAAAACCAAGTTGCCTTGGGCTTTTAGCCTTTTGAAGGCTCACTATCAGGATGTTTTGAAATTTTTTGCCAAACACCTAAATTTTGGCCCACCCAAAGCCCCTTGGGAAAGCCCTTCCCAAACGCAGCCTAAATGCCTTAGTTCTAGCCTAGGGAGAATGAAGGCATTTTCTTAACAATGATGATTTGCAACACTTACAAACACGAGTAAATAAAAATAAATTATAATTAAGAATGGAAGTACTTTTTGATTAAATAGTTTAAGCAACAAAATAATCATTTAAAAAAATTATAACCGAACATTTTTCGCAAAACAAAAGTGAGTGTATAATTGTTGATTCGGGATGAATTTGCTTTAAGTATAATGCATATATTACTCAATAAATTTAGATTTTGAAATAATTTACAACCTGATATTTTCAAATATCAATCCAAAACATTTGGGGCGTAGAATTTACAAAAACACTACTCTCCGGCCAAGTGGACAAGAAGCTGAATACTTCCTTCCTCTCTCTCTCTCTCTTCCTCCTTTCATCTCAACAAATTAAAGAAAAATTATTTGGAGGATAAATCCCAAAAAAGAAAAGGATCTGGAATATTACTCTATCGCTCCTAACTACCAGCACTGATCCGTTTCCCACCTCCGGGTCGGGCAACACCAGGCGCCGCTCGCGGGCCGCCTCCGCTGGTGAGACCCGAGGGAGAGGTCGTAGAGGGCCCTCGCCGACGGGTCGGAGAGCGTCGCGTACGCGTCGTGGATCTCCAAGAAATCCCGGCCGTCCGATCCGGCCTCGGCCCGGCTCGGGGCGTCCGGGTGGTAGAGCTTGGCAAGCGTGCGGTAGGCGCCCTTGATCTCGGTCGGCGACGCGGTCCGCTTGACGCTCAGGACCTCGTAGAGGCTCGAAGCCGCCCGCCTCCGAGGCTCCAATGCCGCGAGAGGCGGAGATACCGGGGGCGCGCGGCGGTTGGCGTGGGAATCGGGAATACAGAGAGCGCCGCGGGGGGAGGCGAGGGGCGATAAGGCTGCGAGACCAAGCATCGAGAGGAAGATATTGATTGTTGGAGATTGAGGCGTTCGAGGTGTGAACATGGAATGGCGGAGGTGGGTGGTCTGATTTTATAGGGTCAACATGGAGTTGAGATGGAGAGGTGAAAGTGGATTCGGATGCGGGTCAAGCGTATTGATGAAAGGTTTTTGCGATTTCCTGCGCAGCTACGTCGCGTTTTGGTGGGGTGCTGACATGGCTTCCTTAGCTTCTAGAAGGCCAATCTGGTTTCGGATCCATCAGAGATGGAGCAAGGCAAGACCCGAAATTTCGATCTTGCTAGAAAGTTGTTTTCGGAAAAATTGATTTTTTTATGAGATTAGGCGTTCCTTGGATCCTTGTCTAGGGCGGGACATTGCGTGGGCAGGGACGCGTGCACTAGGACCCTCGATTCGAGCATCGAGTTCCTTGGTCGAATCCGGGTATTAGGCTCCGCGATTCGACACGTGCGCTCCCCTGTGCAGACTGTGGGAGTGCCGGGTCCATGTGTTGGGTCCTTGAGTACGCCAGCAGCGGTGCTGATTCTGGATAAGACCCAAGGCCGCGATTAGAAGTGATCATTGGGCTGGCCGGGCCTAATGTGTTGCTCAAGCCAACATATGATGTATGGAAATACGTATAAATGTTCGGCCAAGCCAAAATTGGGGAGCTTTCTCAGCAAGGACTTTGCCTCGGCCTGCCGTTGTCTAGCGAGCTGTGAAACGAATTCATGAAAAATGTGTTTGAATTTTTAGTATCGTAAATCGCATTTTTCTCAATTTAGATATTTACTTTTATTGGCCATGAGAAAAAATTGCTAACCGACTTGTTTTTCATTTTCATCACTATTGCCAAGTGTGGACCTGAGCAACTCCTTAAAAAGCTCAAGAGGAGACAGGGGAAGGAACTCCCCGATATGGTGGAGGGATCTCCCCGTAAGTTCTTTCTGTATTCTCTCTCTTCAGGGAAGAAAAATATTTGGATGAAACTTAGGGGCCTCTGGTTGGGGAAGGTAGACCTCGGGTTAGCTTCGGCTGGTGACTGCTGGGTAGATAGATATAGTAGCCTCCTGTGCCTGGAGTTACAGAAAGGAAGCTTCAGCTTCCTGCTCTTGTCCTCCCAATACCCCTGGTAAAAGAAACAAATTCTATAACTTGCTTCCGTCGCCGACACCATTCTTTTTTGTCTACGTTGTCTCGTGCAAATAGCCTTTTTCTTGGCCCCCAAGAATCTCGTGCTTGAAGATCGGAAGAAGGCGGAGATTTTGTCAGCGCTTTTTTTCTTGGAAATTCAAAACTCGCGTGCAAACTGCAAAACAAGACCAGATCAAATTACTTTCCTTTCGTGTTTAGTTTTCGAAACAGTGCCATCTCTTACTTGCAAATGGTAACTTTGTAAGCACGCACGCTGTGTCATTTTCTTCTGGAACATGAGAGCAAAGTTGCATGTGTACTCCTTCCTACATCTGCATATTCTTTTGTTTTCATGTCCTTCTTGATCTCCATTCACGTGTTAGAAGGGCTTTTACAAAAAAAGCCAAGCGGTTGAGAGCCCTCGACGAGGTCGCGGGGCCACGCCAAGAGATCGACATAGGCGTCCTCTACCTATCAAGATAAAGAAATTCTCGAGTGCTTTCGTGAGACATGAGATTTCATCTATCCAAGTCAGAAGAAAATTATTCAATCAGTCACAAACTTATTACACATATGCCAATTCAGCCTTAAACTTTTCAATTTTGCTTACTTACTCCTAAATTTTTGGACCAAATCTCAATATAATCCTTTCAATTAATTTTTAACGGAAACGGCGGACGTTCTGATTCAGTCATCGCCGGCCGTCAATTTCTGCGAAAATTGACCGAAAGGCATGCAAAAAGTTTAGGACTACATATGCAAAATCGAAAAGTTTATGACTGAATTGACATTTCTACAATAAAGTTATAAATGGTTGGATAATTTTATCCGTTCAAGTCAATTACAAATTTACAATACATCAATTATTGCGAAATTCAAAATGACACACTATAATTAACTGTGGTTGAATTGTTGTTATGCTCTAGGAGCGCTTGAAGAGAAAAAGGACATGAGATTGGAAATGAGTCCCGTTCATCTGTTCCAGGGTTGGGCACGTGCGAGGCGTTCTAGAAGGCCTGGTCCCGGTCTGGTCCGCTCGATTGAGTGAGCGAGATAAGGTTACAGCTACGCATGTTGCAATGTGCACTTGGGTTTGGCACAGGGGAAAAGCTTCTAGAAGACTTCTCATTGACCACCAAACTTAGTATTTTTCAATCTGGTTGGTCGTCCATCTAATCATTCCGACGTCAATTTTTATCCGATGCAATATTTTCCTCCGATCATAGTATGGTTTCCTCCGACGAGGATAGTCGACTTTTGTCAAATTTCCTCGTGAGATGTTTTGTGAGACCAATGTCAACTGTTTTAAAAAATCAGACTAAGCGTGAGCATATCTAATTGAAGAGGTAAATGAGGCACGGAAATGTTTGAACTCGGGACCTCCTGCTTGATACCATGTGAAATTTAGTGTGATTATTGTCGACTGTTCTAAAAGCTTAAGCTGTTAGATGAAGGCGGGATTTAATATTTAGTTATTCTATCACAACTGAAATAGAAACAGGGTTGTCGATGAATTGCTAATACACCGACAATAGTTTTATCTCGAAAATAACAATCATGATAATAGCTTTATACATTTATGTTAAGTAATGAACTTGCTTATGTGATTTTAGTTAATGAATCCCGATGACATTTTAGGAATGAGGATGATTTTCGTTTTCCCTACAAATAAAGCATGGATGTCATTAAATGAGTAGGTCTCGACTCTTGAGTAAAATGGTGCATTCTTTTCTAGTTGTGTGGTGACACGGCGACTTAATCAAACTTCGGGTCAAGATCGAGCTGGGGCTGTGTACATATCGGGTTTTCGATTTGAGTTTCGGGACTCGATCGCGGGACAAACAATTAGAAATCTAGCTCCGAAGCAGCGTTGCAAGTGCGAGTGAGATTATTCTTCGCGAAACCTGCACAAGAAAGTGTGGATTCAAGGAATTGATCCTCTTTCAACAAGACCTCCCAAGCCACACCATCATAAAGTCACTGTATATTCTCCATAACTTTGTTTGATAGAGCATCACTCTAGACTCGTGAACGGGACAGTTTGTATGCGTATGCTAAAATCGCTTTAGCTAAAAGTTTGTATCGCATCGTGTTGCGTAAATTATGAAAAGTTTCCATGGCATCGGTTCTTATTGGTTCATCTTGACATATCCTCCTAACAACAAGAAAAAAGAATGAGTTCTTTTTATCATATGGTTGCCTTGGCTTTGTCAATCCTCCCCAAATGGGTGAGCGGGACTCTTACCTTTTCTTTGCTTTTCTACTTTGCAGTCTAGACTACTTCAATGGGTTAAGTTGATGGTGAAATGAAAGTTGTGCTCCGCCAAACAACCACTCACTTGTTCTAGAACACATTTCCATCCAAAAGGTACGAAATTTCCGCGAGGACTGCCGTAGAGGTTGTGTGTACTCAATCGTGGCGTGTGATGGTGATTGAAAAATTGAGAGGAGAAGGTGTTTGAACTTACATCTTCATCCATTTTGTTTCGTCCCGAGTGATGGCGATTCAATTATGTATAGTACCTCGAGAGTTCTGATTAAACCTTTTCTCTTTTCCGCCCAAGTTAAGGGCGTGCTTGTCTCGTAAAAATGAATGGTGTCACGTATAAGAATGGATGAACGAAAAATATTTTTATCGTCCGTGAAAATATTGAGACATAAATTGTTATCATTAATAAGAATATTTTTCGCTCTAATTATATCAAAGCGATATAAACGGTCATTTTAAAGAAAAATGTGTTCCAAAATATCTGTTTTTCGCGAAACAAACGGAGCTATGATTCATATTTCATGAAAGTAATATGTTAGAATGCAACTGCTTCTTCACAAGCAGGTGAGGTCCTTATATTTATGTTCTCACTAGCTTCGAATGAGATTCTTGATGTTTTATGATAATCATACATGACTAGACTTGAGCGGATCGGGTTAGGTTTAGGTGGGTCGAAAATGGATCCGATACAATAGTTCAATTTAAAACATATCGACCCATATGGAAATAGAAATTTCTCCGCTTATATATGGAAATATCATATTAAAAATAAACTAATCAAATGAAAGTAAATTTAATATAAAAAATTTAACAAATAAGAGATTACCGAAAAGATTGACCAAATTAAACTACTTGAACATATCTCCTGATGCTAAAAATTTGATCTAATTTATCAGAAGAGACCATGTTTGGAAAGATATATTTAACATAAAATTCTACCATAGTAACCATTAAAAGATTTGAAGACCCATCAAGATTGGTAACATTAAGAGGAAAAGTAAGGAAATGTACTATACCAAAAAAAAGGCTGAAAACCAAAACAAAAAGGAAATTTGAAAATTGGCAATTAAAATGAGACAAAAAATTGAAAAGAGAAGAAAAAAGAAGTAGTTTAATTGCTGCAGATGCTCTTGAAAGCGGCATATCAGCTCTACAAATCAGTTGCGAGTGATCATAGATTGCGAATCGTCACCGTCGAATCACATGAGAGCTCGAGCAAAGATCTCACATGTTCGGCGCTCAAACGCGAGCACAACCTTCTTAATAGATACAGTGAATTCCAACATTCCAACATTGAAAATCCGATGTTAACATGGTCTTTTTATATCACATGATTCACTTAAGTAGCAAACAATATTCCATAAAAATAATTTAATAACATAAAAGTTAGAAAGCTAATTTCCTAAAGAATGAAACTTATTTTTTGAAGAACTCCATCTTATTCCCCAACCCGAGTTCACGGACCTCCTCGAAACCGAGCTCAACGTTGTTGCCCGAGCAATTGGAGGTCCTCAACCTCATATTCAAAGCCGGTGGAGGTCCTTGACCTCAAACCAGAAGTAGCGAGAAATGTGACAGAAAAATTTTAAGGCCCTGTTTGGTTCAGCATTTCAAATGAGCTTTGGGGCTCTAAAGTTTCTTGGGCAATGCAAATGTTGTTTGGCTACTTTTTTGACTCACTTTGAGGAGATACAATTGCATCTCAAATGCTCTCCAAAGGCCTTTAGTCCAAAATGCCTTCGGAGGTACTTTGGGAAGTTGCATTTCGGAAATGCAACTACAATTTTTCATTTTCTTTTTTCTTTTTTCTCCTCCTTCCTCCGTCGGTCGCCGGCCGCCGCCACCGCAGCTAGTCGCCGGCCGCCGCCGACGATTGTTTTTTTTTTTTCCTAATTTTAAACAAATTAGAGTTAAACAATTTTAAATTGGAACACCAAATATTAAAAGTTTACCAAAAAATATTTTCTTCAAAGTTGCATCCAAATGCACTTTTCAATTACAGTTTACCAAACAGTACTTGCATTTCACCAAACCCCTTTAGCTCAAAGGTATTTGCATTTTCCCAAAGTCCCTTGGCCAAATGCTGAACCAAACATGCCCTAAATCTATTGCATTGATGACAATTTAGTCCTAAATTTTTTATTGGTGTCAATTCAGTCGTAAATCTTTTGATCTAGAGAAGTGCACGCCGGACGGCCGGCTCTGACGTGGACATTTTTTTAATAATATTTTAATAATTTTTTCAATTTTTTTCAATTTTTTTTTTTGCTATCTCTTTTTCCAAGTTCCTCCGGTGGCCTGCTGTGGCCTGCGAGGGCTGGTCTCGCTGCCATAGGTGACTGTGCCACATAGGCTGTTCAGCATATATGTTAGCAATATCTGGCCAAAATTAGCTGGAATGACTAAATTGGTTCTAGGTCAAAAGGTTTGGGGCTAAATTAGCACCAATAAAATGTTCATGACTAAATTGGCACAAATGCAATAGATTTAGGACTTTTTTTTAAAAGAATTTCCCATAAATTGCTGACCTCTATCTTTGCTGATTTGGAGGTCTCCGACCTCAGTCGGTATTAGATCTAAGAGATTTGGAGTCTTAGGGGGGGGTGTGGAGAGAGTAATTTAACGTTGAAGAATAGAGGATTGGCGATGAGCGACCAGGCCGGCAACGGTGCTTGAGCGACGAGCTCTAGTGGGTCCTCGAGGGATGAGCAATGGTGGCGAGTCGTGTCCCTTGTTCGGAACTTCATAGACTCTGTCGGCGTTGGATTTTGTGTATGTACGTTTTGAGGATTGAGGTAATAATCAGAATGGATTGAATATGGGTCCAATAGCCCACAGAAACCCACATAGAGTCGGGTTTTGATATTTAAAAGTCGGCTTGCTTTTGAAATTTTGGGCACCCATATATGACTTGGTCCACTAAACTTACGTTAAAAAGTGGATTATTGACCCATATTGGATAATGCAAGCGGTTTAACGTTTGACCCATCAGGATTCAAGTGGGTCGGATTTTGCTTTACAGTTAGGTTTTAGGCCCATAAAACCATGCATAATGAAGATCATTTATTCGGCCTACAAGGAAGGACCAAATACCAAAGGTTTCAAAGTCCATTTCGCATGGCAAAACAGGCGCTTGCCATCGCATCAACGTAAAAAAACAAATGATCTTGGAGTTTGCTCATCCCCTTGTAGAGTATTGGATTCAAATCTCGTTAAAGAGCGTTCCACGAGGAAAATCCCGAACGCACCGGGCAAATACAAGAGAGTGCGCCCCTAAGATCGCCCGGGTAGGTGGACCAATCGAGGGGGCGCAAAAGATGACCCTTGAAGGGATTTATCGCGCACCAAATCAGAGCGATTACACAGAAATCAAAGAAAAATGGACGACACACGAGATTACCCAGGTTCACCCCAGAATAGGGCTACGTCCTGCAAAGAGATTTCACTATAGTTTCGGTTTACAGCCACTCAACTCGTTATAATGATGAAAAACGAGAAAATATATATATGCCCCAAACGGGCCCAAAACTTAAACCTATATGAAACCCCTTAATTCCATACCATACGGGCCAGCTTAAATAAAAGCCCAAACCCGTAGAGGTTTCGGGGGCGCTGCCCCCGAACCCCCGCCCGCTCACCGGCGAGCGGGACAGCCGTCCGCTGACCGGGCAGCGGAACCCCCGTCGGGAGGCGCTACCCCCGAACCCCCGCATTCCGCGCGCAGGAGTCACATGTCGTTGGATAACACTTCAGTTTCCCTAAGCTCACGTGGGCGTACCCGATGTGAGAAACAAGGGTCCCCGAAGTATTCGCCAACTCCAACAACCCTATCACCCGATCGCTAAATTGGAAGAAAGAAAAACGAAAATGGCGTGCCAGTGATTCCAACTTCACATGCACTTGCATGCAAACAAACAAACCCAAAAAAAAAACGACCCAAACTCCGAGGGATCACGTGCAGCTCGGAGAGCAATAGGTTATCTTCTTGGCGGTTCTTGGTGGCGAATCCTTGGGCTGGTTTGGGAAAAATAAAAAAACAAACGATAGAGAGGCAGGAATGGACAGATCGCGCTACCGTTCCTAACTTATGTAGCGAAAGATAGCCTGTGGAATCATGTGTCTCGTTGAGAAATTCTCTGTTGGGAATCGAGGAAAAGTGGGACGTGGGTTGGCCTCGTTTGGTTGGCTATGTCCCTTTGGAAGTTGGTGCACACATTTAAGCAATATCCCCCCATCACGTGAGGACAAAACTAGCCTTCAAAATAACCTCGAGACTTTCACTTGGCCAAAAAAAAAAAAAAAGACATTGAACCCACGAATAGTCTTGTTCGATTTGTAGAAATGGTATGGTTGAATGAATGAAGCGAGTGTGGAGAACAAGGGGAACGTGGTCACTACACATCTGTAATTCGAGTTCCAAATGTCAATTGCGGCTGGTCAAGGTAACAAACCATGACCATCTTAACGGCTCTCTCGAGATATCGTGTCATGGCAGAAATAAATGCATCGTATTTTATCATAAACCGTGTTTTTCCTTTTCTTCTATCTATGAATGGATCGTGCTAAGAATGCCTTCATATTACTTCTTAGAAAAACCAAAAATAAAGAAAATCGACAATTTTCAACATGGCGAACTATTTTCGCAACACACTTGTAATTAATGACTTGAAAATTAAACGATTATTTGATAAATGTCTCGTTTTGGTTGCGAAGAGAGAGTAAAAAATGATCGAGTAAAATAAATACAACATACATTATTCATTAAATACATGGAGTTAATTTCTCAATACTACTCAAACATTAGTCTTGTGAAAAAAACTATTTATGACTTGGATTTTGTTTGTGCACATGGACGGATTTCATTAGTTGGTCTTCATTGAACATTTGAGGCACAAGGAAAAAAACAAGGAGTCGTATTATCCCATCCGCGTAGGATCTGAGCTGTCCGTGGGCCACAAGCTGACTTGGCGACACGCAGTCTCCTTTAAAAGAGACATAATTGCGTGTGTTTCGAGGGCGGCGCATCCAGCTGCAAGCTGACTTGGCGACACACACTCTCCTTCCAAAAATATTGATTAGTTATATGGTTTAGAAAAAAAATTAGTCAACGAAAAATATTATCACTATCGGCAACATTTTATACCTAACTATTGTCGTGGGTGATGAAGATATAAAAATTAATCAACGGCGAATATTTTTACTATCGATAATAATTTACACCTAATTATTTTCGTGGGTGATGAAAATAATTTTTTCTTTTCCTTTTAACTAAAGCAACTTATTCATCACCTCCACGTCACCTCATGCACTGCACGCTGATCCATCGCCAACCATTCTATGCCTGCCCAACTAATTATGAGTCACGCATTTCTCAAATTAGCAAACACGTCTCCTTCTCTTCATTTTTTTTTGTTTGTAAACTCTGCTTATTTATCTCGACCATCCAGGAGAAGACACGTGGGATATTGGTCGTCGCTTCTATTTGACTTTGCTTTGGGCCTTTTGAGCTTCCCCTTCCGGGTAATTTGTTACCGGGGAGAAAGAGAACGATTCCCGCAAGCATCTCCGGGAAGCCACGTCCGTTCCAGCTCACGAGGGAGATCTTCTCAGAGGAACAATCACTTTGGGGGTATACGATAACCATTATATTTTTCTATTTCTGGAACAAAAAGTTGTTCCAGAAATAGATTTGGAAGGGAAATGAGAAACAGAAAATTATAATTCATGAGAGAAATAGAAATCAGAAACAGAAAACTCGTAAAAGTCGCTCAGTGTCTCCTCCTAGCGCCGGCAGCCGCCGTCGGTGGTCGGATTTCTATTCTAGAAGTAGAAATTTTCAATTGTTGTCAAACGAACTTCTGTTCAAGGATCAGAAATTTATGTCGTTATCAAACGCATTTTTTTTGGGAAAAAGTGTCAAAAAGTCATAAACATATTGTATTTGTGCCAATTCAATCATAAACCTTTTGTATTGATGCCAATTCAATCCTAAACATTTTATTGGTGCCAATTTAGTCCTAAATCTTTTGCATTAATGCCAATTTAGTCTTAAATCGACCAATTGAATTAGCACAAATGTAAAAGATTTAGGACTGAATTAGCACCAATGCAAAAGGTTTAGGACTAAATTGGCTCCAATAAAAAGTTTAGGACTGAATTGGCACCAAAAAAAGGTTTAGGACTGAATTGATACCAATATAATAGGTTTATGACTTTTTTGACACTTCTCCCCATTTTTTTGCTCAAAAACTCATCCAAAAATTTATTTCTGAAATAGAATGATTGTCATGCACCTCCTTTGCGTGATCTCAACAAATCGCCACCGTCCCTTTCTTCTTGAGCTCCTAGCTGCTCTCTCTCAGCCGTCCATCGTGTGGCCGGTGAGATTGTATGGAAAGCATGTGGTAATATATCTTCATTCGCTCGACGCACCGGGTACAATGGTGCAAAAATCAGGAGTAGTTTGCAATAATCCTACAAATCGAGGGGCGACGTGTAAATTTTCTCGGCAGATCATGTGGTAGCACTAGTACGTGGGTTGGGGGGGGGCGTGGGGGCTACTTCTGCGACGGCTGAGATTAAAAGTTTCTCTTGTGGGCCCTCTGGACACCTTTTTCTTTTGCTTTTTATGTACGTAAAAGGCGAATTAAATTATTAAAAGTGCTTGCTCAAAAAAAAAAATATTAAAAGGGAACCGGTACGACGAATTTCGACAAAAAAAAAAAAAAAACTGGTACGACGAATTGGGATGGTTCCCGCCATTTCCAGAAAACAGAGAGAGAGAGAGATATTTTGCCTCTTTCGCGCAGAAACCGAGGACGCAACGCAAGGCCGTTTTTCCGCGAGTGTCACGGGGCAATTTGCCACTGCAATTTCAAATAATTCCGACTCCTCATCAAGCTAAAAAATAAAAAATAAAAAATGAAAAAAAGGGAAAAGCGGAAGTTTGCATCGTTGTCACCAACACCTCGTGTGCGTGCGAGCTCTCATGCCTTTCCATGGCCACCCTTCCCCATCCCCCAGTATAAATGCCCCTTCGCATCTCTCGCCACGGCACGTCACCACTTCTCCCTCGACGATCGTCCGTGCTTGGTTTGGTGGCGGCCGCGGTGGGGGTGGCGGTGGTGCATTGCTCTCGCGTTCGCGTTCGCGTTCTGGCCTCTGGCTCCTGTTGGTGGAGGGACTCGAGAGCGGCTCGGGCTTGAGTTGAGAGGCGCGAACAATGACGGTCGGGGCTGGGATTAGCGTGACCGATGGGAAGTTGACGGTGCTCGGGAGCTGCGTGTTGACGGATGTGCATCCGAATATCGAGGTCGCGCCGGCGAGCGGCGCCGCTTTGGCTAGCGGCGCGTTCATCGGCGTTAGGTCCGCTCAGACCGGGAGTCGCCGCGTTTTCCCCGTCGGCAAGCTCGAGTATGTTTGTTTCCCTTTCGATGTCATGGCTCATTCTTATTGTCCAGCTCTCTGTCTTTGACGAACATAGCACAAGGCAACGCAGCCAAATAATGCTCGTTGCTTTTCTTCTTTTAAATATGGTGAACCGAGAGAGGCAGGCGCTCTAGTAACGATAGCGCCTAACTTAGCTCATCAAGTCCTGCCTGGTCTGGGACTTTTTCATTCGACCGATGTTTTTCTCGTTCATATATGCTAACTTGCCATGTAATCAAACTGCCTGTGGAAACCAATGTGGCCGATAGAGACTGCTTTTACAGGACCAGTTGCAGGAGACCGCTATGACTGTAAATTGGTAATCGTGTGATGCCTTTGAAGTTCATCCTTCGTGGGCTTAACCTTTGATTAGAGCTAGAATTTCAGGACCTTTCATTATTCTAATAATGAAGGTCATCTCACCAAGTTCTTGTTTAAATGTTGGTTGATTTCAGGGGACTGCGCTTTATGTGTTTGTTTCGCTTCAAAATGTGGTGGATGACGCAGAGGATGGGTAACCGTGGTCAAGACATACCTTTTGAGACTCAGTTCCTGGTCGTGGAGGCGCGAGATGGCTCTCACTTTGATAACTGTGGCGAAGATGGGTCCTCCGACCAGGCGGCACTATATACTGTTTTCTTACCTATTCTCGAAGGTGATTTCAGAGCTGTTTTGCAAGGAAATGAACGTAATGAGCTGGAAATTTGTTTAGAAAGCGGTAAGAGGAAAGAATACATCATAAAAATTTCTCTCATCATAATTTAATTATGTGTTTGAAATTGATTAACCTGTAGACTTATGCAGGTGATCCTGCGGTCACTGGATTTGAAGGAAGTCACTTGGTTTTTGTGGCGGCTGGTTCTGACCCATTTGAGGTCATCACCAATGCTGTCAAGTAAGTTTTATGATTACTTCATTGATGTCTGTATTCTTACTAGATGATAAACTCTGAAGTTAGATCATAGTATTTGAGATCCATGTACTCCAAAGTTACAACCTTGTAGTCAAGTCGAAGCAACTTTTTCCCCATGTATAGAGGTTGCTTTTTGATACTCGACAAAAATCTTGTCAATCTAGTTATTGTGAGATATGTTGGCTTCATGCAATTGGAATTACGCCGTAAAGGCATGAGATTTGCTGGAATTGTCAATCAACTCGTATTGAAAACGGCTTCGATGATATGATAGGCTAGATTTTGAGGTTTGAATCTGCATGATGTATCCTCAAAGTAATTACTTTAATCTGTACAGGACCGTTGAGAAACATCTGGAGACGTTTTCTCACCGCGAGAGAAAGAAGGTACTTATACATACCCAAGAAGGTTGTCATATGTATGACGTAATGCTTTGAAATGGTAAACATTGCTATGATGTCCTCCTTTGTGGCCCAGACGCCCGATATGCTGAACTGGTTTGGCTGGTGTACCTGGGATGCTTTCTATACAGACGTCACAGCTGAGGGTGTGAAACAAGGACTAGAGAGGTAAAGACTCTTAAAATAAACTACTTGAGAAGAATAACACTTGAGACACGAAATATTTCTTGAAATTAGTTTACTAAATTAGTGACAAACTTTAAATGGTTATAAATGAGTGGGACTCAGGAACAAGGCGGGTGGCCAGTTTGATTACCGAGTACGATTTTACCACACCACACTACTTAGTAAACAACCTTTGTTAAATTTACTTCGTAGTGGCATCAAATTCAGAGTACAGGTTCTCATATAAGTTGAAAGTTATTGACATCACCTCGCAGCTTAGAGAAAGGTAGAGTACCTCCCAGGTTTGTCATAATTGATGATGGATGGCAATCTGTTGGCATGGATTCCGTCAGCAAAGAATCCAAAGCAGATAACACTGCTAAGTAAGTGGCAGAATAATTTTTACTTTCTGTAGTTTTGCATGCAAATTCATTTGGTTAACACTAGTATCTTTGTTGTATCAGTTTTGCGAACCGATTAACTCAAATCAAGGAGAACCATAAGTTCCAGCAAAATGGCCAAGAGGGTAGCAGAGTAGACGATCCGGCATTGGGCCTTTGTCATATCGTCACTGAAATCAAAGAAAAACATGCCTTGAAGTATGCATATTGTGAAATATAGATTCTGCCTCAAACTCAGCTCAATTAAGTAGTTGCTCCAAATTCTAATGCCCGAAACTTGTCCCCAAAATTTTAGGTATGCATACGTGTGGCACGCGATCACAGGTTACTGGGGTGGTGTTAGGCCTGGTGTTGATGGAATGGAACATTATGAGTCCAAGATGGCATACCCTGTCTCATCTCCAGGAGTTCAATCCAATGAGCCTTGTGATGCTCTCAATAGCATCACTACTAATGGCCTCGGCCTCGTCAATCCTGAGAAAGTTTTCAGCTTTTACAATGAACTCCACTCCTATCTTGCTTCTGCTGGTATTGATGGTGTTAAGGTCGATGTTCAGAATATCTTGGAAACTCTGGGGGCAGGCCACGGTGGAAGAGTGAAACTTGCTAGGAAATATCACCAGGCATTGGAGGCATCTATCTCTAGGAATTTTCCAGACAATAGCATCATATCTTGTATGAGTCACAACACAGATGGGTTGTACAGGTAGGTTTTAGTAGGTGCCTTTTGTGTTGTATGTTACATTGAAGATTCCACTTAAATTTGGGGCTTTTATGGTTGAAATTTCAGCACGAAGCGGACAGCTGTTATAAGGGCTTCAGATGACTTCTGGCCTAGAGATCCAGCATCACACACAATCCATATTGCATCAGTTGCTTACAATACCATTTTCCTCGGGGAGTTCATGCAGCCTGATTGGGATATGTTTCATGTAAGCTAAAAAACGTTATAGGTGCCTATGTTTGTCCTGTTTCATTATGTTGCACTAATCTAAGGATGTGCTTACCCTTCTTGCTTATAATATCTTCTTTCAACTTCTTTCTTGACGATAATTTGTACATTGTAATGCGATGCAGAGCCTACACCCAATGGCTGAATATCATGGTGCAGCCCGTGCAGTAGGTGGATGTGCTATTTATGTGAGGTAAGAGTTTTTACATATCATTTTCATGATCTGGTATGGTTCAAAAGTTTAAAGTTGATGAAGGTTATCCTCTTGTCGGTTTTCCCATTCGATGCAGTGATAAACCTGGCCAGCATGACTTCGATCTACTGAAAAAGCTTGTTCTTCCTGATGGTTCAATATTGAGGGCCAAGCTACCTGGCAGACCAACCAGGGATTGTTTGTTTACTGATCCTGCAAGAGATGGAAAAAGGTAAAAGGAATTTTGAACATTTTAAGCATTCATGCCCAACTACTTCTTTATATCCTTTTTCTTTTTGCTAACTCAGTGAGCTGCCCCTTTACCATTTTGCAGCCTTCTGAAGATATGGAACATGAATGATTTTTCTGGTGTCATGGGAGTCTTCAACTGTCAGGGAGCTGGGTGGTGTAAGGTTGGAAAGAAGAATCTCATCCACGACGAACAACCCGGCACAGTCACTGGTGTCATAAGAGCTAATGATGTTGATTATCTGCCCAAAGTTGCTGGTGATGACTGGACAGGCAACATCATCCTATATTCCCATCTTGGAGGTATGATCTGCATCCATGGTGTCTTGGCCACACGCCTCTAACAAACGCTGTTAAAGTGAAAGCATTAGTCATTGTTACAGTGATGGGGTTTCATGCCATATGAAAAAGGATTATTTTGTAAATTTCGTGCATGTATGATCATCTGTTGATCGAGGATGACTGTATTGATGGTTATTGCAGGAGAGGTAGTTTATGTCCCTCGGAACACATCATTGCCAGTTACCTTAAAATCCCGGGAATACGAAGTTTTCACGGTAGCCCCCGTGAAGGAACTGCGGAGCGGAGCCTTGTTTGCCCCTATAGGTCTCATCAAGATGTTCAACTCAGGAGGCGCTATCAAGTGGTTGGAACACGAGACCCTGAGCGGATCGGTGAGCTTGAAAGTCCGTGGCTGTGGAGTATTTGGGGCGTATTCTTCAGTTCGACCACAAAGAGTACTAGTTGATTCGGAACACTCGGAATTCGGATATGAAGAACGATCTGGCTTAGTCACGTTCACTTTGCGAGTTCCAGAGGTAGAGTTATACCAATGGAACATAGTGATTGACCATTAGAGTCTCTCCTCCGTCGAGGATCGGGGTTTCTACGGCAATCTTCCTTATGGTAGAGTAGAAGAAGAAAGTGGGTGTTCAAGTTGAAGATATCTATGGCTCGGATCGAAACAAATCGATCATCTAATATTCAACTTCGCCAGAATGTCCTCATCCATTATTAGGTTCCTAGCATTGAGATGCCCCATTGTATTAGCCCGGAGTTTTCTCCGATTCTTGGAAGTTTGATGGGAAACCGGATTCATGCTTAGAGAAGTCCCCATCGAATGGGGATCTTCTTTGAAGAAATAAATGAAATTTTCATCCAAGAGGAGTCGAATTTGGATTCTTCAGGGGATGGGTAATTTGCGTCTCTAGGTGGAGAAATGATTTGGCTGTCATCTCCCAGTCACTCCAAGCTTCACTTGCGAAAAGAACATCATAGAATGATGCGACCCGCAACATTTGCTGGGTGATGGGGTCTGTGAAACGTCCCCATCCCAGAAATCAAGGACAGGTAGCGGATGAAACAGCAATTACTTTCGGCGTATGCAGACAAAAACCTTTTGACTATCGCTTCAAAAACGACGTTCCGTTTAGCATTCTGGGACACCTCTCGAGAGCATACGACACTCAAATGAAATGTTTTCAAAGCGTAATTACTAATTAGACCATTCAATCAATCAGGTTGGGTCTTTTTCTTTTTTTTTTAAGCATAAAAATCAATCAGGTTGTTGGAAGGGGGGAAAACCCATCGATTAGGAGCGACTATGTTAATCTTCTAATGGATATCTTTTTGGACTGAAGCGGTCCGTCGCCTCTTGGTCGATGAACATTTTTATTTAGGTTTAATATCACAAAAAATTTCAAATTGATATAGATGTGATAAATTTATCCTAAACTAATTTTTAGGTCACTAAAAATTTCAAATTGGTACACGCATGACACATTTACTCTCCGTTAATTTTACCGTGAAATTTTTGAGTTAGATAACACTTGGCAATAATTAAGTTTTTCTCTTTCTTTTTGCACGTGGCAATAACTAAGTTGACTTGGTAAATCCATGTGGAAATCCAGAAGATGAACAGATTGATTTTCGACCATATCCGAGCAAACCTTTTACTGATGGTGGAGTTTGGTTCATAGAACCTAATTATCGGAAGACTGTTACCCTTCCTTCGTCAAAAGAACAGGTAACAGATAAATTTATCTTCTACTTGCCAAGTCAATTGAGTTATTGTCGTGTGTCGTCCAGCTCAACGATTTCACAGTAAAATTTTACGAAAGCTAACGGAGGTAATTGTGTCTTGCGTAAACCGGTTTGGAAATTTTTAATGACCCGAAATTTTTAATGATCCCAAGCTACCAACTTAGGGTTTTTCTGACACCATTAAAATATGGTCCGCACGCCTTTATCAAACGAAGAACAAATGAGGGTTTTTCTGACACCATTGAGATATGGTCCGCGCGCCTTTATCAAATGAAGAACAAATGAGCAATAGTTTGCTTTGAAGAGAACGTGTGGTTAGATTCACTTTAGAAATGTGGATGATCATGAGATATTGAGGATGAGGGAGTATGAGCAGTCCCTTGAATTTGAGGCCTATGAATCTCGGACCATATATATACTCAAAAGTGAGGGAACCTCCGCCTTTTTCCCCCATAAGAATGAATAACTCCTAGGCCGAAAGTCGAGAGCTCGAGGATTCTCCACGTGAGGAAGAGGACGAAGATAAGGGCATGGCGACGAATGTTGCCTTCATTTATTGCTGTCTGGTGCACAAAATTAAAGGAACGTCCAGACCCATCCTCATCTGCATTATGAACGATAGACTCGAGCAAGAAAAGTTCGGATAAATGCCTCGCGAAGATATCTGCATTATGAACGATAGACTCAAGCAAGAAAAGTTCGGATAAATGCCTCGCGAAGATCTCGATGGTTGCTGTCCTTAAGCTGATAGGTTAATGGGGGGTGCCACACATTCGCGGACGAAATTGGCTCTGATACCATGTTAGAAAGTTTAACTCAAAAACTTAAGTTGATAGATGAAGGAAGACCACATGAATATAAAGAGCATATAAGACTCGTTGTCAAGCGATGTGGGACAACAACTTCAACAGTATTGTTGACACTAAATAATAATGAGTTACCGAAATGGTTTTAGTATCACCATTTCCTGAAAATCGGTAAATCGGGAACAGTAAGAAGTTCGGTAAGTTATCTGAAACATACCGAAATGTCCAGAAGTCTAAACCCGATATTCGGGAAGTAAGAGAATATGGTCATTAATTTTCAGAATCCGGTAAGATTCTGGACATACCGAAACTGTAAAGAGTCAGCAGTAAAAAGAGTGCGAAGTCGAAAGAAATCGCAGGACGGCCGAACTAGCCATGTCAGCAAGAAGTTGCGAGCAAGAAATTCGGATAATGGGTGCGAACAGTTTGCGGCAGTTATTGGAGAAGATTCAAATTTGAAGCCATATTGACAGTTGAAGATCAAGTTTTGGTGGATAAAACGTGGGCAAATGGGAAGTTATTAAAGGCGCCAAGATTCAAAGTTTAAAAGCAAGAAAATAACCGACGGACGGTTATGGAAGGCTGAAGAACAACAAATACTCGAAAAAGAAGAGAAGAAGACAGATCAACACACATCCAAAAGAACTCGAGTTTTTTTGCACTTTAGCTTCCCTGTATTCTCCTTTCCAGCATTTAGAGTTTCTGCAATCCCGGTTTATTTTCAAGTTTTCTACTGCTTTCGTAGGAGTATTGTAACGTAATTTGAACCTTTGTTGATCTCAAATCCATATTCAATCCACTGATTTCCTACCCATTTCACTTCCATTTGTGTTACTCCGTGTTCTCACTAAAATTTCCTTTCGAGAGTTGAGCCACAGAACCCTCTTAATAAAAACCGAAGACTGAATTTCGGTGAAAGATATTCCTTGTTGCAAAAACAAGCGAACATCTTTTTGGCACGCCCGGTGGGACCTGTGTGGTAAGATTAAGAGAAATGGTGAGAACCAGAGGTCAATCAGATGGAGTACCAGTTGGCAATATCAACAACCCAGATGATGGAGCACGATCGGAGCATTCGGCAGCGAATGAGGACGTACCCCATCACAATGCTGATGTTCCTCGGCAATTGAACGAAGAACAAATCCACCCGTTGGCACCTGACAACACCTTGATAGCCACGATGAGAAGAAT
Organism: Lenwebbia sp. NSW1173648; assembly: GCA_029784005.1. Classification (NCBI taxonomy): domain Eukaryota; kingdom Viridiplantae; phylum Streptophyta; class Magnoliopsida; order Myrtales; family Myrtaceae; genus Lenwebbia; species Lenwebbia sp. NSW1173648. Next base: position 20,573,319 of record JARCGZ010000009.1, on the reverse strand, counting down.
GTTTGAGGAACAGCAGAATGAGCTCACTAACCATATGGTGCGGCATGTCTCAAATGTGATAAAGCCTATTATGATTAACGCCATAAACGAGGTAATATCGCGTCATAGTTCATCCTCTCAAGTTCCTCCCTTTTATGTAAATCCTCATGGTACGATACCATTTCCACCAGCATCGGGACATCCCAATGTTGGGTATAATGGTAGTGGAGGATCGAATCTGCAGCCTCCAGTAAGAATTATACCAAGGCCGAAGAATCCTACGACAGCGAACCTTGTGAATGGTGTGAGTGGTTACAATTTTCCTCAAACTGGCCCTACTGATGCTAACGTGATCAATCCAATGGTCTCAAACTTACCGCCAGTATGGAACATACCTCCACCAGTGCCTAATATTGATCCTATAAGACCGCCTGCAGCTCAACCATACCCACATGTGGTGGAAAACCCTCTCTACAGGCCGCCACCCATTAACTTTAATATGGATCAGCAAGGCATGAACAAACCTCAGCAGATTGACCCTAGGGGGCAAGATCCTTGGTTGGGTCAGCAGAATTTAAGGCCATGGAACCCAGACAGAGTTGCAGAGTTAGTAATGCAACAATTGGGAGCAGAGAGAGGCACACCAAGACCTGTATACAGGAAGCCACATCCCGACTGGGTGAATAACATCCCATATCCAAGGGGTTTCAAAATGCCAGATTTCACTGTATTTACAGGTGAGGAAGATCAGTCAACTGTGGAGCATGTATGTCGTTTTTTTAGCACAATGTGGAGAGGCTGGAACAAATGAATATTTAAGGCTAAGGCTATTCCCATTGTCATTATCGAAGACAGCATTTACTTGGTATACAAATTTGCCAGCAAATTCTATTCAGACATGGGTTGAAATGGAGAGACAGTTCCATTCTCAGTTTTACCGAACGGTACCAGAGGTAACAGTAGCCGACTTGGCCAGGATGTACCAGTATGACACTGAGACAGTAGATCAATTCATTGCTCGTTTCAAGAAGTCCAGGAATCGGTGTTTGACTTCTCTCACCGAAAAGGAATTTACAGATTTGGCTTTTAATGGGCTGAAGTTTAATCTCAAGGAGAGATTTGAGGGGCATGCTTTTGATGATCTCTTTCAATTAAATGCTCGGGTTTCTAAGTATGAGCACCTGCTGAAGGATAAAGATAAGAAGCCGACGAAGGATAATCGGCAGACAATAGCATCGGTTGAAAGTACCGAATACAGTGACTTTACCGAAGAAGAGAATGAGATAGCGGTAGCAACTATGGTACTTAAAAAACCATATGTGTGCCCAGCTTTGAAACCAGCAAGGGTGAGAGATGTGTCCAAATTTAAAGCCAAGGAAACGAGTAATTATTCCTTTGATATCTATAAGTTGGATGAGATATTTGACTTATTGCTGAAAGATGGAATGATTAAATTGGCTGAGGGACAGGTGATCCCATCCAAGGAAGAAACTACGGATAAAAGATATTGCAAATGGCATCATTCCAAGACTCATGATACGGTGAATTGTATTGTTTTTAGGAAGACAATTCAAGAAGCGATTCGCCAAGGCAAGATCAAGTTTGCTGAAGACAAAGGCAAGGCTCCAATGGAAGTAGACACAGATCCTTTCCCGAAGATGATCAGTATGGTTAATGTGCATGAATCTACAAGATATGACCATAAACAACTATGCACCCGTTGTCATCAAGAATTAAGTCATCAGAATCGGGAAGTTCCCAAGTTCCAGTACATGAGAGGAACAAGAGGAAGATACAGATCGGGATCTTTTGTCCGTCGGGAAGGTAGACCACAGATAAGGTCTGAGATTGTAGTAACTGAAAATGTTTCGGCACAGTCAAAAAGTCAAGAAGCTCGATCAAGGCAGCTAGAACAAATGCCTGAGAGGCAGGAGTTATGTCCTGATTCACCAAGACAAGTCCCTCCAACTCAAGAAGCTGAAACACGAGTTCACAAGGAGAAGGAAACCCCACGAAAACCTGAGAAGAAGAAGAGTTTATGGCAGCGATACAAAGAAGGGGATCCCAAAGTAGGATTGCTTGGAGAGCCTAGTGGGAAATTTGATTATGTGGTGTACTATGGAGACACGAAGGATTACTTATCCCCGTCATTGCCAGTTGAACCATCTGGTTGGGGAGATGAATTTGATGATCCACCACCATCAATTCCCCAGGAAGTTCAGAAGACAAAAACAATTAAGATCCCACACGATCCTCCTGAAGGAAAGTGGTCCTTGGCTAAACCGCCGGGGCAAGCATATTACCGAACTGCAAAAAGACGTTTTCAGCGAATGAAAAGCAGACAGAGGGATTTCGAGAATCGTCGGGACAAAGGAATGCCATCACAGATTCCTCCAACCAGATCTTTTAGTACGAGAGGAAATTGGGTTTGGAGAAGAAACCCTGATGATAAAGAGTTTGTCAAACCAGAAAAAAATTATGTATATGATTCGGGAAGTAGTTCTCACCACGAGGTGAAAAAAGGAAAAGAGGTTCAACAAGTCTCCCAAATAATTAACTTTGGGCAATTCCAGGTAGCTCTTAATCCGAGGCATCAAGTCAAGATAGAACAAAAGAATCTGAATCTCAAGATGTCACAAGAAGATGACAAGAGTTGCCGAGCTGGTCATTCCAAAATGCCGAAAGAGAATCGTTCGCCAATAAGGATCAACATGGTCCATGCTAAGCTTCCAGCTGAATATGGAGCTTGCTTAGTGGTAGAAGAAGAACTCGAGCATATCTCAGAGAAAGAAATAGCAATGGCAGAATTCGAATTCTCTGATAAAGAAATGATAAGGTTTGATAAAGTACCCTCAGACAAGGCTAGACATTTAAGGTCCTTGGTTATTTCAGATAGAATCAATGGTCAAGCTGTCGGTAAGATCTTTGTAGATGCGGGAGCTACCTTGAATCTCATATCTTACAGGTACTTCAAGAAGTTGGGAAAAGATGATGATGATATAATTCCGTCGAATGTTCAGCTGTCTGATTTCATAGGAGAAGTTACCGAAGTCAAAGGGGCAGTTGTACTGAACTTAACCATAGGATCCAAGACAGCAAGGACGACTTTCTTCGTGATAGAGTCTGATGGTTCGTACAATTTGTTGCTTGGAAGAGATTTGATACACTCTAGTCAATGTGTACCTTCGACTCTTCATCAGGTTCTGGCATTTTGGAATGGTAAGGGAGTAGAGTACATTGAGGCTGATTCGAGACTTGCTTTAATAGGGTTGACTGGTATTCATCAAGATCATCAAGAGTACTCACATGGAGGACATGTCATCGGAGTACCGAAAGCAGATTCACGATCCTATGCTTATTGCTACTTTGGGAATATGAAAACTGAGTGGATTCCCAAGTCTAGCTTGGCATTAGAGGAGTTACATACTCTTTATGGAAAGCGAGCCCTTATTGCAAGAAGTTTGTGAAAGGTACTTCGCATACCTGGCGGAGATGACCCAGCAGAGTGCTGAAGTTTCAGATTGTATTGACGAATGGGAAGAGTCACCAATCAAGGAGGACAGCAGGTCAACAGAAGCTCAAGATCCATTATTAGAAGTTGATATAGGAGAACCTGGGTGTTTTCGTCCAATATATGTGAGTGCGTTTCTGCAAGGGGGCATGAAAGAAGATTTAATCAACTTGATCAAAGAGTACAAAGATTGCTTCGCATGGGATTACCATGAAATGCCTGGTTTGTCAAGAGATATTGTAGAACATCGTCTTCCTATTAAGAAAGGATTTCGTCCACACAAACAGTTAGCAAGAAGGTTTGCTCCAGATGTGGTTGACAAAGTCAAGGAAGAAATTGAAAGACTGCTGAAAGCAAAATTCATTGAGACAGCCAGGTATGTAGAGTGGCTTTCGAATATTGTTCCCGTAAAGAAGAAGAATGGGAAATTGAGAGTCTGTATTGATTTTCGGGATCTTAATAATGCCACTCCAAAAGACGAGTATCAGATGCCGATGGCAGACATGTTAGTAGATTCGGCGTCGGGAAATGAGATGTTATCTCTAATGGATGGTCATTCGGGTTACAACCAGATATTTATTGCTAAAGAAGATGTCCCGAAAACAGCGTTTAGATGTCCTAGTGCTATCGGGACTTTTCAGTGGATAGTGATACCTTTTGGGCTGAAAAATGCAGGAGCTACCTACCAACGAGTAATGAATTTCATCTTTCATGACATGATTGGTAAATTCTTGAAAGTTTATATTGATGATGTTGTGATTAAATCAAGTCAGGGAGAGCATTTGGACTATCTTGAGCAAGCTTTTGTTAGGATGAGAAAATACAAATTGAAGATTAATCCAGCTAAATGTGCCTTTGGAGTGCGAGCAGGGAATTTCTTGGGATTCCTAGTTAATCAAAGGGGAATTGAGATTGACAAGAATAAGGCAAAGGCTATTATAGAGCTTCCTCATCCTACATCAAAGAAGCAGTTGCAGATAGTACTCGGGAAAATTAATTTTCTCAGAAGATTCATTGCCAATTTATCTGGGAAGATAGAACCAATGACCCAGCTCTTGCGTCTTAAAAATCAAGATGAGTTTATATGGGGAGATAAACAGCAAAAAGCGTTTGATGCAGTTAAAGTTTATCTAACAAATCCTCCTGTATTGATGCCGCCAAAAGCAGGCAGGCCACTAAAGTTGTATTTGTCTACTACCGATTCAACTATCGGGAGTATGCTGGCACAAGAGAATGAAAATGGAAAAGAACAAGCGGTATATTATTTAAGTAGAACATTGATTGATGTTGAAAAAAGATATACCGCAATCGAAAAATTATGTCTATCTTTGTACTTATCTTGTATGAAGTTAAGACATTATTTATTGCCAGCTACGGTGCATGTACTCGGTAAGACTGATGTGATAAAATATATGTTGTCACGGCCTGTTATAAAATGGCGTATAGCCAAGTGGGCATTTATCTTGTCTGAATTTGATTTGGCATACGTACCAATAAAAGCAGTCAAAGGTCAAGCTGTTGCTGACTTTCTTACAGAATACTCATGCTTGCAAATGGAAGAAAATGAATAGAATTTCAGTCAGGTTATACCATGGACTACGTATTTTGATGGATCATGTGCTAGGAGTATGGCTGGAGCCGGTTTGATGATAATCTCTCCCACCGGAGAGCTTACAAGGTGTGTTTGTAAGTTAGATTTTGAATGCTCAAATAATCAAGCCGAATATGAAGCACTAATTATCGGCTTAGGAATACTGATTGACTTGGAAGCACAGTTCATCAAAATATTTGGTGATTCACAACTAGTGGTAAAGCAACTGAAAGGAGAATATCAGTGCTTAAATGAAAATTTGATTGGCTATTATTATCTAGCCAAGAAACTGTTGGAACAATTTAGAGAATATGACATAGTCCATGTCAAAAGAGAAACCAATTACGAAGCCAACGAATTAACACGGGTGGCTTCTGGTCATAAAATATCAAAAGAGTTGGCTAATATTGCAACTACCATCTCATTATTGGTACCTTCTATTGAACAAAGAAAAATACCGATAGCGATCAGTGAGGTGATCCGAGAAAAGGATTGGAGGCAGCCTATTATGGAATACTTGAAAAGTCCTGATTCAAGAGATCAAAAGTTGAGGAGACAAGCTCAGAAGTACGTAATATTGGGAGAAGAGTTATATCGAAAATCCTCAGATGGGTTACTATTGCGTTGTCCTGATAAGGACGATGCAAAACTGGTTATGGCAGAAGTTCATGAAGGCATATGTGGAGCACATCAAGCTGGAATTAAGATGAGATGGCTTCTAAAAAGGTACGGATATTTCTGGCCAACAATGATGCAGAATTGCATTGAATATGCCAAAACACGCATTTCATGTCAAAAGCATGGATCTTTGCAACATGCACCTGCTGTAGAGCTTCATTCCATTGTAAAGCCATGGCCATTTCGAGGATGGGTAATGGATATAATAGGTAAGATTTATCCACCCTCTTCTCATAAGCATAGTTTCATTTTGCTGGTGGAAGCGATTCCATACAAGAGCATTAGTCAGAAGACGGTGGTCAAATTTATTGAGGAAAGCATAATTCACCGATTTGGCTTACCGGAATCAATCACTGCGGATCAAGGGACAGTGTTTACTGGAAATGAAGTTATGGAATTTGTGCAATCAAGAGGAATTAAGATGCTGCATTCTACACCATATTATCCTCAAGCAAATGGACAAGCCAAAGCTACTAATAAGGTCGTGATTGGATTGATTAAGAAGCATTTGGAAGAAAATCCAAGAGAATGGGATAACTTGCTATCGGTAGTATTATGGGCATACCGAACATCACGAAGATCAAGTACAGGCGTCAGTCCATATATGCTGACCCATGGACAAGAGACAGTTCTACCGATGGAAATAACTGTTCAATCATTACGAGTCCAATTACAAAGTGAAATGTTGCCAGAAGATTATAGAGATTGGATGCATATAAATTTGGATGAATTAGATGAAGTCAGGGCAACTACTTTGGATCAATTGGTTGCACAAAAGAAAAGAGTAGCCAGAGCTTTTAACAAGAAGGTTAGGATCAAGCAATTTGCTGTCGGGGACTTAGTATGGAAAGCAATCTTGCCATTTAATCTCAAAGATAGAGAATTCGGTAAGTGGTCATCAAACTGGGAAGGCCCATATCTAGTTACCGAAATGTTCAGTGGAAATGCGTACGGATTGATGGATGTCAATGGAAAAGAACTATCTCGTTCTATAAATGGGAAATTCTTGAAGAAATATTATCCACCAATCTGGGAAACACAATGAGATTAATTCATTCATCAAAAGCGAAAGTACATTCTGATCTTGGTTACAAAGGTCTTCAGATCTTTAACCAGTTTGAGATTCTGAGCTACAAGTTTGGAATGTAATTCAAGATCATGGTGAAGTTCGAATTGCTGCTCTTTGAGATGTTCTGTGCGACGAGAATGAAATCGGACAGCTTCAAGTCTCTCCCAAGTTTCCTGTAACAATCGTCTATACTTGTCTGAAGAAACTTCGACCATGGACTTGACACGGGAGATTTCGTCTTTAATTATCCTGCGTTCGGCACGGTTATGACTGGAAAAGAAATTGAAAAGTCGACGTGTCGTCTCAGCATCTTCTTTGGCATGGAGGCAAGAGTCCTGAACTTGAGCATATGCTTCCTTAGAATCGCACAATCGGGAGAATTCTTCCACAATTTGGAGCTTAAGAGTCTCAGCTTCCACAATGATAGGTTCAAGGCTCCAAACTTCCTTCACATTGCGCTCAAACTCATCGAAGCTGGCAGGGAATAAAGAGCACAGTTCCCACACTAAGCCCAAGAGATCAGACTCAGCAGTTAAGAATACCTTGGACCTGAAAATGTCCGTCAGTTCGGTAACTTCTAACCTATGCTTATAATTCAGTAACAAAGCATGATGTCCCTGGGATAGTAGTTCATGTAGCCGTTTCCATAAGGATCGATCATCTGTAGGCAATTGGATAAAAAGTTGTTCATGGTTAAAAGAAATGAAGAACAGTTGTCAAAGCTGGGATCAGGATGCATTTAGCAAAAAGTTTACCTTCATGTTGGCCGTTACAATGTCTATATGATCGAGGCCAAAGAGGCAACTGAGATGAAGAACCATGTGAAGACATCATGAGCAAGATTGCAAATGTTCAGGATGAATCGTGCAATTTGGGCAGTTATAAATAGAAAGAACATAGAGCAGATCATGGGTAGTGGCATGCCAGAGCTTTTCTCGGATAATTGGAAGAACATGGCCCATAAGTGGAGGAAGACGGTTACCAGCATTGCCGCAAAAAATTCTTTTGCAAGAGAAAGTATGCAAAAGTCATTGAGGATTATCGGGAAGCCTTATCATTTGAATCTTTGTTAATCATTGAGGATTATCGGAAAGCCTTATCATCGGAATCTTTGTTAGTCATTGAGGATTATCGGGATCTTTGTTAGTTATTGAGGATTATCGGGATCTCTGTTAATCGTTGAAGATTATAGAAGAGCAGATGTTAGAATTCGGCAAATGAAGCAAAAGAACATTTGAGTCAGAAAGAATAAGATTTTTCATTTCCATTTTCTCAACAGAGTCTTGGCTTCATTTACAAAAGAGCGGAGCTCAAATTCTAAATTAAAATTTTGTTCCATGAGCTCCGCCATCTACTTCTCACAAGTTTTGACCGACCCACAGGTGGAATCATATTCTTTCCTCCACTCCCGACACTTCTCCATCTTTCTTCTAACTGATGGACAAAGATGACGCATCTTCGCTTCTTGTTCCATCATTTGGACCTCTACCGCCTTCAATTCTTCCTCAAGCCCTGCTCTTCTTTCTGCTAAGCGGTGAAGTTTGCTCTCTTCAGCTTTATAACTGTCATAGAACAAGCGGGTATCTGCACATTTGTGGGTTAGTTCATCTCGAATGGCTTGACCTCGCTGTTCTCCGAAGAGAAGATGTGGAAGATGATAGGTGTTGATCCTGATGGTGTCCACAGCATCCACAAAACCTACGGCGAAGATATCACTTTTGTCCTGGAAGTCTTGAGAAAGCGTAAAGGAAGGATTACCAGAGCATACTTCCTGAAAGAGAGTTCTTGCTCGTCTCTCTCTGTCAGAGTCAGTAATCAACTTCCCATAGCCAGACTCTAATAAGTTAAGAAGTTCAGTCCATTTAGCCTTGGCCACTTCCTTATAAACTTCAGAAAATGATGCCAGGTCTATAGATTCTGGCGGACAATCAGCAGTGGAGGAGCCAGGAAGATCTGTGAGCAGTATACTTTCCACTTCAGCTTTCTCTTCAATAGATAATAGAGTTATCTCAGCTGCGGCAGAAGGAGCTTGTGAAGAAGATGAGCTTGCCATAAACATTCCTTGAAGAGGCAGAGTGATAGACGAAGGCTGAACAAGCGGCAGAGGTACATTAGTTGATGGGCCTTCAAGAAATTCCCCATCAGGAATCAGAATTCTTTTTTATGCAGATGAAGGCTCATCAGTACCTGTAAACATAGCTATGAGTGTTAAAACAAGAATGTAAGAAGCATTTACCTTTCGGTAAAATGAAGACAATATTTACTGATAGAGGTTGGAGATTTTCCAGTCTGAGGAGAAGATGGGTCATCAGTTAATTCCTTTTCTTTAAGTTTCGAAGCCTGAATTTGCGTTGATGTGATAGGAAGTTCTGTCGAAGGAGCAGGAAGCACCAGTGTAGGGTCAAGAATTGCTATATCATCATCAGGAGCATTGGCAGAGGGGGAAGAAAGCAAAGCTGCTTTCGATCGGTATATCTTAAGAGTCTTCCCTGAGTTATATTTAAAAGAAGAAAAGCACAGATCAGTATTGGCAAGTATGTTCATTATTAGCAAAAACTTTGATATCAAGTTACCTTTCGGTGTATGCGGCTTTATCATGGCACGAAGTGTGGGACTGACAGATGGGCTCCTTGCTGATGATGATAAAGGTCGATCAGTAGCTTTTTCTGTTGCAGGCTTCTTTGGCGCCTATTCTGGAGCAGGCAGTTCTAAGATTTTTCTCTTTCTTCCTGCTATAAACAAAGAACAGTTAGACACAAACAAATACTGAATGAAGACACACATTGAAAGGAGAGCAAACTGATCTTTAACATGCTTCGCCGGCTCAGCGGGAAGAATGTCTTCATCTTCGGTTGATTGAGGAAGTGCAAGAGTAGTCGTCTCTTTTATTCTCGAAAGAATCAAGTCCAGCGGCTTTGAAAATACAGACTTCCGATAATTCTTCCACCAGAAATTGAAGTCTTCTGAAGAGCGATCAGCATCTGCGGCGAACTCGGTAACACGGAACAATCGGTAAATGTCCCGAATCAGTTTGTTTAATTCAGTGAAGTTTTGGCCGTCGCCTAACTTGCAGAATACTTTATGGATGGAAGAAAAGGAAAAAGTATAGAGAGCCGGGACAGGAATCCCTTGAATCAACCCAAATTATCTAGCACAATATTGAGAGGAGTAGATTTCAAAGCCGGCAACAAATCTACCCTTTGTTGAAAACCTAACTGGGAGGTCAACAGAGGTTAGAACAACTTGCCAAAAATCACTCTTATTTTTCTGAAAAGAAGGAAGAGATGATCTGAATTCGGGAGTGAGAAAAGGAGAAAAAGAGAATTGTTTCCCTTTGATTGAAAAAATTTGAGAAACAAAGAACCGAAAATATGATTGCCCCTCTGGAATAGGAATCAACTCTTGGCTTAAGGCTTGACAGATAGGATGATTCGGAATAGAAACCGATGGGGGTTGCGTGACTTGATTCCTAGAAAACCAAAAAGGAAAATAAAAAGCCGACCAGGCTTGGAGGATCTAGAGAGGACCACCATAGACCCCACCTATTTCATCTGAAGCAAGGGAGGAAGCAGAGTGGGGCTAAGCCTCGGTACAATAAGGATAAAATGGTTTTCCCTAAAGATAGAAGAGTTCCCGAAGCCAAGGCAGAAGCTATAACTACAAAGTCCTTTGAAACTCTCACAATAGGGTGGCAAAAAAGGAATTTACAGAGCCAGTACAGGAGGAAAACAGTGTGTTCCTCGTCGGTAACTTCACCCTTTTTCTTGAAAAACTTACCGATAAAAGCCCCGTATGCTAATTCGGAATCAGATAACTTACCGAGTCCTTGGTAAGCATCTGCAGATAAAATAGATGGGTCCGTGCCTAAAGGACTAAGACCAGTAAGGCAATGGATGTCAAGCAGAGTTACCGACATCGGGGAAAAAGGGAAAAAGAAATAATTGGTTGAGGATGACCAAAAACAAGATAGGGCACTGACTAGCCCATGGTTCAGATGATAGTCAAAACAACAAAGGCGCAAGGCATTATGAATCGAAAGCCCATCCCAAAGAGAGCCCTTGGAAGGGAGAAGTCGAAGATACCATTGATAAAAATTTGGTTCAAAATCAGAAAAAGCCCTAAGACGAGAAGGACGGGAGTGCCAGTTGTAAGCCAGAACAGAAGAGTGGTGGATTGGAAATACCTCGGTTTGATGGCGAGGGAAGAAATCAGAAAGAATTGCAGGAATTGAAAACTGATTGTAAGCAGCGGGGCCAAGGATGTAAGAATCCTCGAAATCATTCTACACCGAGAATAGATGCCGATCATCGTTGAAATCATCGGAGTCTCTGAACTTGTGATAGTACTCTAGGGCATTTGAAGCGAGAAAAAAGGAAGCTTGAGCCTTTGGAGCCATGGTGTTTGGTTAAGTGCAGGAAAAGGCACGAAGAAACGAAGAGGTGAAAGGGCAAGACAATAACGAAGAGGATGAGTTTCTGGAAAAAGCACGTCTGCAGGCGAGAGATCAGATTGTGTGGGGACATCCGATATATGTACTAAGCTGATACGAGGAAGAGTTGAAAAGGCAAGCGCGCGAAACGAGGCAGCAAAATGGCGCTTGAAGCAAAAAGTAAGTATCTTGTCATCTTTGGCATTTAAAAGAATTAAAATTCTTTTAATTCTTTTAAAAGGGGGCATCTGTTGACACTAAATAATAATGAGTTACCGAAATGGTTTTAGTATCACCATTTCCCGAAAATCGATAAATCGGGAACAGTAAGAAGTTCGGTAAGTTATCTGAAACATACCGAAATGTCCAGAAGTCTAAACCCGATATTCGGGAAGTAAGAGAATAGGGTCATTAATTTTCAGAATTCGATAAGATTCTGGACATACCGAAACTGTAAAGAGTCAGCAGTAAAAAGAGTGCGAAGTCGAAAGAAATCGCAGGACGGCCGAACTAGCCATGTCAGCAAGAAGTTGCGAGCAAGAAATCCGGATAATGGGTGCGAACAGTTTGCGGCAGTTATTGGAGAAGATTCAAATTTGAAGCCATATTGACAGTTGAAGATCAAGTTTTGGCGGATAAAACGTGGGCAAATGAGAAGTTATTAAAGGCGCCAAGATTCAAAGTTTAAAAGCAAGAAAATAACCGACGGACGGTTATGGAAGGCTGAAGAACAACAAATACTCGAAAAAGAAGAGAAGAAGACAGATCAACACACATCCAAAAGAACTCAAGTTTTTCTGCACTTTAGCTTCCCTGTATTCTCCTTTCCAGCATTTAGAGTTTCTGCAATCCCGGTTTATTTTCAAGCTTTCTACTGCTTTCGTAGAAGTATTGTAACGTAATCTGAACCTTTGTTGATCTCAAATCCATATTCAATCCACTGATTTCCTACCCATTTCACTTCCATTTGTGTTACTCCGTGTTCTCACTAAAATTTCCTTTCGAGAGTTGAGCCACAGAACCCTCTTAATAAAAATCGAAGACTGAATTTCGGTGAAAGATATTCCTTGTTGCAAAAACAAGCGAACAAGTATTAACATACGGATGCGAAGATTCGGTATTTCTATTCTTAATTGGAAATTGGTTATGTAACAAGCATAAGTACAAACATGTTGAGATTCTCTAGTTAGTTGATAAAGGTCAAAGGTCAGTGAGCCCCCGAGTCATTTATACCGATTCACGAGAATTACTGTTCGAATGTCGCTGTCGGTTTGCGCTCGTATGAACGCTTCTTTTCCGGGGATGGGAATTGCAAAGTGATAAAGCATTTTGTCTGCTATGTTTGGACGGTTGTAATGCGCAGTGTGCACACGGTACCAATAAAGCAAATCTTCAATAATTCTCCAACTTGCGGCCCTGCACTCCTCTGCCAAAAGCTTGATTTAACCCGAGTCAACGAAATAATCGAGATTTTGTATCTCAAGAAGCGTCGAGCTTTTTACCCTTTGTCAAGTTACTATTCTCCCGACGTGAATGATCTGTCTTTAGATGCACACACGAGGATTTGATCCGATACGAATTCCAACGGCAACCCGAAAATAAATAAATAAAATAAAACAGCATGGGATTAGCAGCAGACGTCATCCTGGCAAGGAGGGTCAGCAGTGGATGCTTTGAGAAGCAAATTTACTCGAAGCCAGAACTTGCGTGCGGGTCTCAGGCTCTCAGTTATTAACGATAATAACCGATGACTGTCGCTAGTGTTGTGATAGAGTACCGCATACTATTGTTCAGAATCGGGAAAATTACTAAAAAAGTCCTATACTTTAATTTTTTGCCGATTCAGTCCTAAATCTTTTGTAATTATGCCAGTTCAATCCATCCGCCCAAATTTGGCCGGCTGGCGCTGACGTGGACGCCGGCCGTTCGGCGACATAATATTTTAATATTTTTTTTGTTTTTTTGCTTTTTTTTTAAAGTACTTTTTTTTCTTTTTCTTTTCTTTTTCTTTCCTTTTTTGTTTCTGCCCTCTTCTTCTTCTTCCTCTGGGCAGGGCCAGAGGCGACGGCCGGCTGAGCCGATGCTTGCCCCCGCCGGCCACTGATGAGGGCGAGCCTCGCCGTCGTCGGGCGAGGCCAAGCCTCTCCGTGGCTGCGTGATGCGTCGCCTCGCCAGCCTAGATCTCGCAGAATCGGCGACTCCTCGAGCTAAACCCTTGATTTCTTTCGCAGTCCCAGCATAGGAAGCAGGTCTCCCTCGCGAATCTCTTCCAAAAATACGATCTTTCTCCATACCAGTTGCCTGATTTCCTCCGAAGAATCAATTCTTGCTCGATGCTAGCTTGCACGCCACTGAAAGATCACTGAGCATTTTGTCCTTGCTCAAGATTCCCAACGAATTGGTGATCTCTTTGATGAGTCAGTGTCCTGGGGTTTTGGAACATAAGTTCCTGAGGAAACGAGAGTTGCCTCCCGAGAAGACAAAAAAGATCGAGCAGCGCAAGAGTCGCTCACCAAGCATCGCCTCGCCATGGCTGGGCGAGGCTCGACCTCGCCAGATCTGGGCTAGCGAGGCTTGGCCTCGCCCGACGACGGCGAGGGTCGCCCTCGCCAATGGTCGGCGGGGGCGAGCGTCGCCTGTGCCGGCCGTCGCCTCTGGCGCCCTAGACAGAGGAAGAAGAAGAAAGGGCAGAAATGAAAAAGGAAAGAAAAACAAAAAAATATTAAAATATTATGTTGCCGGACGGCTGGCGCCGGCCGGCGTCCACATCAGCACAGATTGGCCAAATTTGGCTGGATGGACTGAACTGGCACAATTTCAAAAGATTTAGAACTGAATCGGCAAAAAAATAAAGTTTAGGACTGAATTGGCACAATAGCAATAGGTTTAGGACTTTTTGGTAATTTTCCCGTTCAGAATCTCATATCGCATATATATTCAGATTTTGAATTTGTAGTTGATTTTACTTGATTCTTTTAATTCCGTAATTTAGAGTCAAATTTGTTCAGAATCACCTATTCACTCCCCTCTATGTGATATTGCTAGACACAACAAAGTTGACGTGATAAATCCATGTGAAAATCCAGTAGATGAGCAGATTGATTTTCGACCATATCTGAGCAAACCTTTTACTGGTGGTGGAGTTTGGTTCATAGAGCCTAATTATCGGAAGACCGTTACCCTTCCTTCCTCAAAAGAACGGGTGAACAGGTAAATCTACCTTCTACTTGCCAAGTCAACTGAGTTATTGCCATGTTTTATCCAGCTCAATGACTTCACGATAAAATTTTACGGAAGCTAACGGAGGTAAATGTGTCCAAGTGTGTACCAATTTGGAGATTTTTAGTGATCCGAAAATTAATTTATGATAAATTTGTCATAAGCGTATTAACTTAGGGTTTTTCTGACACCACTGAGATATGGTCCGCATGCCTTTATCGAATGAAGAACAAATGAGCAATAGTTTTCTTTGAAGAGAGCATGTGGTTAGATTCACTTTAGAAATATGGATGATCAAGAGATATTGAGGATGAGGGAATATGAGCCTTGAGCGGTCCCCGGAATTTGAGGCGTATGAATCTTGGACCATAGGCATATACTCAAAAGTAAGTGAACCTCCGCCTTTACCCCATAAGAATGAATAACTCCTAGGCCAAAAGTCGAGAGCTCGTGGATTCTCCACGTCAGGAAGAGGATGAAGATAAGGGCATGGCGACGAATGCTCCCTTCATTTATTACTCTGGTGCACAAAATTAAAGGAACGTCCAGGCTCATCCTCATCTTTGGAAAGGGAATATGCCAAAGGAGTATATGTACATTGGGGTTGAATTCACATTGTAGAGCTACTAGAGATTGCATTATGATCGATAGACTCGAGCAAGAAAAGTTCGGATAAATGCCACGGGAAGAACTCGATGTCTGTCGTGCACAACTAGTGTGTCGAAGCGCAAATGATCGACTATCAGGAGACTTATAAACCATCCCTCCATGGATTAGTTAAGTCCCCCGGGCCTTGTGGCTCGGACTAGATTGCACCCGGTTTGTAGAATTTGAATCCCGAGTTACCATGAATTGACATATGGATGCGAACATTCGGTATTTCTATTCTTAATTGGAAATTGGTTATGCAATAAGCATCAGTATGAACATGTTGAGATTCTCTAGTTATTGATACAGATCAAAAGTAAGGGAGGCCCCGAGCCATTTATACTGATTTACGAGAATTACTGTTCAAATGTCGCGTCGGTTTGCACTCGTATGAACACTTCTTGTCCGGGGCTAGGAATTGCAAATTGATAAAGCAAGTTGTCTGATATGTTTGGAGATATGGGACCCAATAAAGCAAATCTTCAATAATTCTCCAACTTGCACACTGCCAAAACCTTGATTACCCAAGTCAGTGAAGTAATTGAGATTTTGTATGTCAAGAAGCGTCGAGTTTTACCCTTTGTCAATTTACTATACTCCCGACGTGAATGATGTTGGGCCAAATCCTATAGAAGGTGAATGGGAAGTATAGATGGAGGTAGTCTCACATTGATAAAAGAGCTGATAGGAGATGAGTTTATTTAGAGAAGCCTCTCTAATGGGTTTGGGCCTCAAGAAGCACCTCACTTTTGTGGAAGGGAGAGGACCTACACAAAACTGGGTCGGTTCTTCGTGACTCTTCGTTGTGCGTTCTTAGGAAGGCAATCCTTCATCTTTCATCATTGTCGGTTGTTCTTAAGGACACAATGTGTGGGCTCGGATCATTCGTCTACATTCGGATTACTCATCTTCACTTCATCATTGTCGGTTGTTCTTAAGGACACAATATGTGAGCTCGGATCATTCGTCTACATTCGGATTACTCATCTGCACTTCATCATTGTTGGTTGTTCTTAAGGACACAATGTGTGAGCTCGGATCATTCATCTACATTCGGATTACTCATCTGCACTTGATTTCAGGTTTGTCGAACAACTTTGTTTTGCACATACGAACACTTAGGGATTAACAAATGATCTGTCTTTAGATGCACACACGAGGATCGATCCGATACGCATTCCGACGGCAACCCCAAAAAAAAAAAAAACAACAACAACAACAACACAGCATGGGATTAGCAGCAGACGTCATCCTGGCGAGGAGGGTCAGCAATGGATTGCTTTGAGAAGCAAATTTACTCGAAGCAAGAACTTGCGTGTGGGTCTCAGTCTCAGACTCTCAGTTATTGACGATAATAAGATAACCGATAACTGATGCTAGTGTTGTGATACCGCCCCCAACACTCCCTGAAGTCAAGCCTACCGAATCTGAAAGTCCCCGAAACGTGTTAAGAAAAATCAGCCAAAGCCGGTCCGAAAGATGAAGGCGACTTCAGCTGGCGACGTTCTTGACGTAACCAGCATCAAAGTGTAAGAGATCTTGAAGCACTGAGAGAAAAAAGGGAGGTTGGCTTTTCTGGCGATTGTCGTTTTTGTTCAAGTTGGCGCTTTTCGAGTGCTTTGGACCATCAAAGACAGAATCCGTCCAAGTCATCTTTCCTAGCTTTGGATTAAAGATGAGGACTTGACCACGCACCCACTCACCCATTTGAATTTTACAACTTCTACAGTCATTTGACATCGTAAAGCGAAAAATCATACTCCATACTCGATCGACGAAGGCCATATGTACGGCGCGGAGGGAGATCTTTTCTTTAAGGAGGGACGATATTTACTTCCAAAGTAAGGCAGATCTTGTCCTGAGAAAACTCCTTATTGCCATCTGAAATGGTGATTGCTTGTGGAAACTCTAGGATCACTTCTTTATTATTGCTTCCATGTCGATATCAGATATCTGTCGACCGCACAATCAAGGACATATTCTTTTTACTGTGAGAACGACTGAAATGATTCTTGCTGTCCTGAGAAGCATACGTCGATTGTAAGTGGCACGAATGAAATTAAATGGATTTACATATGCTTATATATTGCAGAAGATCCTGCTGATATAAATAACTTGAGCTCCTCCCAGTTTTTTTAGTTGTCACATAGGTAAGGAAATCGACGGATTTGAATCTTCTGCACCGCATAAGAAGAATGGCAGTCCATCACTCCCTCGAGGTCGCTGACGGTTCCTTGGACGACGATGGGCGTTTGCGGAGAACCGGTCAGGCTCTCTTTAAATGATTTATGTCTTCTGCATGCATGTGTGGTTCCTTCGCGTGCTTTTTTGAATTTGGATCCGACCCCGGGGTCTGAGCATTAAAAGCACGGATCTGAAGTTGCTCCACTTACTCAGGAACCTTATGGAGTTGCATTGCTCATATCATCACCGCGGTCATTGGATCCGGAGTCCTGTCTCTAGCTTGGAGTACATCACAGCTGGGGTGGATAGCTGGGCCGGTGTCCTTGCTTTGTTTCGCGATAGTCACCTACATTTCCGCTTTCCTTCTGTCCGATTGTTACCGGACACCCGACCCTGTAAAAGGGACGCGGAATTATTCTTACATGGAGGCGGTTAGAGCATTTCTTGGTAGGAAAACAATCACGTCTTTTACCTACCTTATTATTCGCATTGGTTGTGTGATTTCGCGCGACGTTCTTGGTGTGTCGATCCTGATATGTTCTTTGACCATTTCAGGTACGAAAAGGATGTGGGTATGTGGTTTCCTTCAGTATCTGAGCTTGTATGGCACAGACATAGCCTACGTTATAACTACTGCAACCTGTATGAGGTACTATGCTCAGAGAAATGTATAGTAATTTTATGCTGGTGAATCTGCCATGTTTCTGGGTATCTTTCTTGGAGACTGTTAATTTGGCGTTTACATGGAAAATTTGCATCCCTTTGTGGATGCAGGGCGATTGGGAAATCGAATTGCTATCACAGAGAAGGGCGCAATGCTCGATGTCACTATGGTAGTAGCTTCTACATGCTGCTATTTGGGACTATACAGATCGTGATGTCGCTGATACCGGACATCCACAACATGAAATGGCTTTCAGTTGTCGCCGCGATCATGTCCTTCTGTTATTCTTCCATTGGGCTAGGACTCGGCTTCGCAAAAGTCATAGGTTGGTGTGTTTGCTGTCATCTGTTCAGACTCGAGAAATTTGTTGACCTTTTGAAGTGAACATAATAAAATTGAATCAGTTCCTTTTGCTATCAGATAAATGAAGGAACAATTTCGTACTCTCTTAGTATTCTCTAGAGCTCCTAGGAGTTACTGTGATGACTCTCGATTTCTTGAAAACTCCAGAAAATGGAAGAATCGCAGGAGGGATTGCAGGAGTTCCGGCTGCTAAAGCTGAGACGAAGTTATGGAATGCCTTCGAGGCGCTTGGAGATATTGCTTTTGCGTATCCATACTCACTCATTCTTCTTGAGATACAGGTGACCCTTGGCTTTATTATTTGAACTCAATTCAGTTTCTGTTTCAGAACAATCCACAAGGCCTAGAGGCTTACCGAATCTTGAGTTTCTGTCTCGTTCAGGACACTTTGGAGTCCCCTCCACCAGAAAACCAGTCGATGAAGAGGGCCTCCATGGTCGCAATCTTCATAACCACCTTCTTTTACTTCTGCTGCGGATGCTTCGGATATGCAGCCTTTGGCGACGGAACGCCCGGGAATCTCCTGACTGGGATAGTGAACGGGGAGGGATTCTTTGAGCCCTTCTGGCTGGTCGACTTTGCGAATGTGTGCATTATTATCCACTTGGTTGGAGGATACCAGGTATACGTATGACGATACCCCGACTTATCAGGAAAAAAAAAGGAATTGACCGATACCTGCCTTTAGTTTTTATCTCAATATTAAACTTGTTTTGGATCTTCAATTGGTTATGCACTCTGACAACTGATTAAGACTTTGAAAACATGGTTACATCATTTATGCCGAGTCCCTTTGCTCAGATGTACAGTCAGCCCATATTTGCAGCAGCCGAGAGATGGTTCAGCAGCACATACCCAAATAGCAGATTTGTGAACAAATTCTACACATTCAGGCTTCCCTTGGTGCCAGCTATTCGGATGAATCTTTTCAGGCTGTGCTTCCGCACGGTATTTGTCATATCCACAACTGGAATCGCCATGGTCTTTCCTTATTTCAACTCGGTTCTAGGAGTGTTGGGTGCGTTGAACTTCTGGCCCCTGGCGATATATTTTCCAGTGGAGATGTACTTTGTGCAAAACAAAATCGGTGCTTGGACAAGAAAATGGGTCATCCTTAGGATATTTAGCTTCGTCTGCTTTCTTGCGACAGTTTTGAGTTTCATTGGCTCATTCGAGGCACTTATCAGTGCCAAACTAAGCTAAGAAACTGTAATTTTCCTTCCTTATGGGACTACGAAAGGGGAAATCAGATGATTAGTTCCCTGTTTTGCTAAGGTGAAAAAGGGAGCACCAAAGTTCTTCAGTTGCTGATGTACTAAATATTCATGTTGCGCACTTATTCAGGGATACAAGCGACATGGAATGAAAAGGCACAAAATGAGCAGGAAACAAGCTATAAGTATGGGGTTACACCCAAGCAGATAGTGATGAATACTGGCATGGACTGGCCTATGAACAGATACAATCACACCCCTGGATTAAGTACTATCAATGGTTGCAACTAACCAGGTCTACAGTGGATTGAGTCCAAGCCTGGACGAATTTCATGCAGATAATCCTTGCATCCTAGGATATCAACTCCTTCAGATGCCAAGTACAGAATCATTAGTCTCACTTGAAGGTGGTTGCTTGAGTTTAGGTAAGAAACAGGAGCTTCTCTCAAATGTTTAACAGCTAACAAGTGAAAATATACATGTACCCTCTGTAACATGCTTGAGTTGTGTCAATAGCATGCACCAATTATGGTTTGGCCAATCAGTCATCTTTCTAGCTTCTGAATACGTCTTTAAAAAATGGCGATAATAAATCATGCAGATCGACAAAGAACTACATCAGTTGCAAACAGAAGCTCGAAAATTATCATATTTGACACTTCCATCTTCTCAGTCGTCGAGATTCTTCACTCTCATTTCAAGAGTCTTCATAAAAGAGAGGACTGATACGATATCAACAGACGGCTGGGACTAAATTGTTCATGTTAAAGTAATTGCTAAGAAGCAGCAAGCACCAGCCATTCTTGCATTCACAGAATGATTATGTTTAGAATGCGTTAGAACTAGGAGTGACAGACCGAGTGCCAGAAAGACCCACACGTGCAACAGCCTCAACTTTTGTGAAAGACAAGCTCTTCCATGAGGCAATTACGTGTGACCTTAACTGTTAGCACACCACCTTTACCAGAAACCCGATACAGTCAACTACATACACACGCACACGGAGAGAGAGAGAGAGAGAGAGAGATTTTGACCAAGCATCTTGTGGGTGAGCCACCTGCCCTTCTCTCACACACACTGTGGCGTTGAATTCTTTAATTAAATCATGCACCTTTGATGGTAACTTGGGTTATATCGCACAGAGCCACATGCAAGGCCAACCCTTAATATAAGAAGACACCGCCCTTTATTAAAATCAACACACCATTTCTTCACATTCACATACAGGATAGAAAATTGGCTAAACACCAGTCTCGCTTGATTTTCTTTACAAGAAGCGCACAAAGAAGAAGGGGAAAAATAACCTTGAAAAGAGAGTAAGAAGCGAAATCATCTTCATTTGCTTTTTTCATCCAAACACTACCGAGTCATTCATCTATCCGTACCAAAGCATCAGAATTTCCTAAAGATAAAATACAGAAGATGGGGCGCATTCCTTGTTGTGAGAAGGACAATGTCAAAAGAGGACAATGGACCCCCGAAGAAGACAATAAGCTCGCCTCTTACATCGCCCAACACGGAACCCGTAACTGGCGCCTCATTCCCAAAAATGCAGGTTCGCTCTCTCTCTCTCTCTCTCTCTCTCACCCACACACAAGCACTCACAGGAAAAGGTCTTGTTACCATACCAAAGATTGCACATTACAAGAGAAAAACAGTGTATTGACAATGACAATCCTTCTATATTACGTATTTAACAAGTGGCCAAGGCCAAAGATAGAAACGAGTAACTGAATTACCAATAATCAATGTGTAGGCCTGCAGAGATGTGGAAAAAGCTGTAGGCTGCGATGGACTAACTACCTCCGACCAGACTTGAAGCACGGTGAATTCTCAGAAGCAGAGGAGCAAACCATCATGAGGCTCCATGCTGTCCTTGGTAACCGGTAAACCAATCAACCAGTCCATTCTTCCACGTCACTTTATTCCGCAGAAGCTTGTTCTCAACTCCTCTACATTACTGCCATTCTGTTCTTTCAAGAATTGAAATCCCAATGGGAATTTGCTACAGGTGGTCGATAATTGCGGCTCAGTTGCCCGGTCGCACGGACAATGATGTCAAGAACTACTGGAACACGAAGCTGAAAAAGAAGCTTTCGGGAATGGGAATCGATCCGGTTACTCACAAGCCATTCTCCCACCTCATGGCTGAGATTGCTACGGCACTGCCCCCACCGCACGTGGCTCATCTCGCAGAGGCTGCCCTCGGCTGCTTCAAAGATGAAATGCTTCACCTGCTGACCAAGAAGCGCGTCGACTTCCAGCTCCATCAATCCAATGCACCACAAGGGACCAGTACATCCACTAGTCTCACCACTAAAAGTGATGGGAAAGAGGATACTGTGGAGAAGATCAGGCTGGGCTTATCGAGGGCCATTCTGGAACCTGACATGCTGCCTCCAAGCAAGCCATGGGAGCCAATGGGGGCGCCTGCGATGAACTTCATAGGAGCATGCAGTGGCTTCCCTCCATCAGCCTCAGAATTCCAGTATGGCCATTCAGGGTTTGGCAACGAAGGGGATGGATCACCTTGGAACCCAAGTATGTGCACCGGAAGCACGTGCACTGCGGGGAACCAACAAGGCCGGTTAGATGGAATAATCGAGGAAGAGAATGGAGAGGAGTCCAAAGGAGAGAAAGACTTAGGAAGCGGATCCAGCATATTCAACTCGGACTGTGTTTTATGGGATTTACCAGCAGATGATCTTATGAATCCCATCATGTGACGGGGCTTATCAAGTAACAGCAGGCACTAGGCAAAGAAGGCAAGATCCACTGAAATTGAAGGAAATAATGAACTTCTCATATCAATGAATAATGACGCCAAACGTACACGAGACTTTTATAAACTATTAAAAGATTTTATCAAGGTGCATCCCTTCACTATGCAATCGCACTTCTTTAGTTAGAAATACAATGTAGGCCGGCCAAACATCCCGACAGCAATTGCTTATCAGGAATGGATTTAAAATTAGATGGAACCTGAACCGGCTAGAGGCAGAAAAACGCGCAATTTTCAGGCAAGCGACCGAATGCAAATGCTTCTAATGTCGAACACTCATTATGGCGGACACAGATGCAGAATATCCAACCATGTATTATATGAAAAATTAGCGGTAGCCAGTAGCGACTGGGGAGAAGATACTGATCGTCGATTTAGAATAGAACTACACTCTAAAGAGCTTTAGGAAGTATGGTTCGAATTGCTTGCGGAAGAAAAGAATAAAAACGCAATCTTTTTACGGAAAATGCTCGTCTATGAATGATGTATAGAGGTCAGAGAGCAACTATTCGCACTTGGAAGAATTGCAGGATCCTTGGCATTGCGCAAGGACTAGAAATTTCAAACTCAATTATGCTGACAAATCTGTCTGAAACCCTATGACCAAGCTCTAACCATCAATTCCTCAATCCGACAAAAGAACAGCCAAGAACACTCAAAACCCTACCATCAAATCCAACGACTCAGAAGCTACACACACAGGCAATTAACACGACCCTTATTCAAGATAAACAAGGAACAATGAAGAGGAAATGGTTTTTGGTCGAAGTCTTTGTACATATTTAAGCAAAAGGAAAACTGTAACTTTTTCTTTTGCTTTTCCGTCAAAATAAAGAAATGCACAATATATATATATATATATATAGACACACACACATGTTGGCATTTAAAAAACCATGAAAAATTAGAAGAACTTGCACATTAACATTTGAATATTAAGAAAGTTTTAGGAATTTCAAACTAAAAAAGGGGTCGAGCATCCAGATTTGTGTAAAAAGTAAAAATCAATCTAAAGAGATTATGAATAGACAACTAAGAACAAATCAAAGATGATTTTAGATTAGCTTGAATTATAGGGGTTGCCACAATTTACGATCCTCTGTACATCGGTAATTTTTTTGGGATTTTATAAGACCACTACCAATCAACTGATCTAAAAGATTCAAATATTAAATAATATTTTAATAGTAATCATAGAATTTTGCGATGATCATATAGGGATGGAGAGTATAATTTCGGACGTTTTATATCCCTCCGAATTCATCCAAGTATAGAGGGATTAGGAGGGATTTGTGCATTTTTTAGATAAGAATTTCTTTTTTGTTGTCCCTCATAATTTGAGTCTATATCTATTTTTCAAATGTATCAAAAAGTATTCGTGTCATAATACATTCTTTTCGTTTCTTTTTTCCTTGTTTAATTTCAACCAACATTGTAAATGATTCTTTCGAATTGTTTTTCTTTTTCCTTTATTAATTATTGAAGTCCCTTCTTTTACTTTCTAATAACCAATAACAACACCGTGTTGAGTCGTCTCAGCGTTATTTTTTTTATTCATGGACAAACATGTAAATCCACAATTTTATTTTATCTCTCCTATTTGTCATGTTAAAATTCAAACCTACTCTATTTATCCTACAATAACCTTTCAAGAACGGTGCATATTCGGATTGATTTTCCCTATTTTATTTATTGTGTAACCTAAATGCTATTACTTGAATACTTTGACTTTATGTCAATTCTAAACACCTTAAACTTTCACAACATGCAAATCTCGACACTTGAAGTTGCAGAGCAAAAGTCAGAAAGAGGAGAGACCAAAAAAAAAAAACTCACCTGTAATTTTTTCTTTCATTTTCCGAAACTTGAATAATATTTCAAATTTTGACGGGAGCGCAAAAAAAAAGTTCTTTCTTTATTTCTTTATATTTTTGCTTAATCCAAAGGCCTTATACTTTTCCTTATCATATGGGCCGACATGACAGTCCAAGTCCAACTTCCAGATATGAGCCCAAGGAAAGCAACGGGCCCATTTGTTTCGAACAAAGCAACCCAGGCAATGAAATGGCCCACGAATTCTTTCCTCTTTTTTTTTTTGCTTTTACTTTCTTAATTAAATTCGTGATATATTTAAAAAGTGGTTATAATTAGTCATGGCCACGGTTCATGAACCGGCGGTTCCGATTCCAATTTAAGGGGAACCGGAACCAAGCCCTTAAGTGGCGATTCCGACTCCGATTTTGAACCGCCAATTCCGGGCCGGTTTCGGGCCCTGTTCCTGTTCAAAACCTAAAATGGAACCTCCGGTTTCGGTTACGATTTTTGACTTTAAAAATTATATTGTAATAACATTGCAATCAAATTATCAAATTATGAATTATGAAATAAAAGAAAATAATGAATTATGAAATAATGAAATAATGAATTGTCAAATACAAATTGTAATCAAATTTGGGGGGGAAGGGAGGAGTAGGGGGCTTGAACTTAACAAATTATCATTAAGCGCCTACATATCTTCTTGGGGATAAAAGAATCAAAGCCCATGTAATTCTTTTACCTTTGATAACCCCATACTTACCTCATCTTCAATCGTCACTACCCGTTCCGGTACAGGTGGCGGTGGTATCTCCGTCATCAAAGAATTCGGCTTTATTATTGCGATCTATCTCTTGTTATCTATATTGAGCCTTTGTCCAATTATCAACACAAGCTTGAGCCTCCACCGAATTGGGAGCTAATCTTGAACGTCATTCGTCCAAAATATTACCTCCAGCGCTAAATGCTTGTTCTACCGCAACTATCGAACAAGGGGTTGCTAAAATTTATTTTGCAATTAGAGCAAGAATTGGGTATTGGGTGGAATGCCTCTTCCACCAATCCAATATTTTGAAATCCGTATTGCCTTCAGATTCATTAAACTCAAATAAAACGGTTAGGTAGGTCTCTATTTCAGAATTACTTCTTATTGCTCCATTTTGCTTTTTTTGCCTATGCAACAGGAGTTGGTACCCTCTACTAATTTTACCCGTGTTCCCACTTTGTATGTTACTAGATTGAGAAGATCAACTATCACCTAGATTATATGTACTACAAAATTCATTATATAATTCTATTTTTGCGTTTTTAACCCTTGTTTGTATAGTTCTAATACTTGTCTCATCAATTAAATGTAAACATTCATAATACGTATTCAAATAATCACCTAAACCATCTAATTTACAACGTGGATAAAAAACACAATCAACTAAATATTTGTATTTTATCGGACAATGTTTATAAACTACATCATACCTTTTTGGAGCTCTATCAAATCTTTCAATCTTCGTGAAGTGGTCCCATACATCGAATGTAAACTCCCGCTCCTTTGTTGTTGACATTTCTTCGATACCGGTAAGAGAATGAAGACTCTTTTGCGTTTGAACTTGCTCCATATTAGAAATAATATTGATTTCATCATATACATCAACTTTGACTCCCCAATCTTCATAATCACGAGGACTAGGAGAATAAACGGATTCCCCCTCCTTGCTCTTGCCTTTGCCACTACTTCTACTTTCACTTGCCAATTTTTATTTTTTATTTTTGGATATAGAAAAATATATGGTATAATGCAAAAAATATAGGGTATGAAAAAAGAATTTGAAATAAGGAATTATTAAAGGAGATAATAAATAAGAAAATAAGGAATTAGAGAAAGTAATTGAAGAAAAGAAAATAATAAATTGGATGTTGTGAATAATTGAGATTTAGAGAGAATTTGAGAGAATTGAGATGAAGAGAGAATTTGTGTGAAAAAAAATGAGAGATGGGAAGGGTTATCTATAGCATAAGTTAGAAATTAGTAAAGAAAAAAGAAAAAAAAATTAGGTAACCATTAGCAACGGTCACCAAAAAGAAAGAGCCGTTGGCCCGTTGGCAACAACTCTTTCTATTTTTCTTTTTTCTTTTTTAAATTTTAAATTTTTTTTTATCCCCATTTTTTCACGGTTCGAAATCGCCGGTTCAAGGTTTGAAGAAACCAGAACCGTGCCCTTATACCACGGGCCGGTTCCGGGTTGGAACCGCGGGCCCGGTCAACGGGCCAATTCCGAATTTGACCCGGGCCGGTTCCGGGCTCAACTCAGCCCGTGGCCATGACTAGTTATAATCAATCTTTCAAGGTGTCCATTCTTGCTAGATGACCATGTGTTGCCAGATAAGATTTCTTTTGATACTTTTCCGCGATTTTATTATATGTATATTTTGTTCAATCTTTATACATTGAAAATACCAAAGTTTTGTATTGTCTGTATAATCCGTGACAATCGACTCAAAAATAATTCTGGGTCTACAAAAATAAATGGTTCAAATCACTTTTCCCTAGCTTTTTAGATGTTTGTCAAAAGAGGAGAAATGAAGAAAAGAAAAGCGTGACAATAGGGAACTCTGTAAACCAGTTCAGCACGATAAACAAATGATTTCTTTCTTGATATTTGTTGCAATCGCGACGCTGTATGATTACTTAACAATTCGTGGTGAGACGACAAAAAATTATTGAAATCGATTCCAATTTCTTTTCTACTCAGAAAGAGGACTCTCATACAATACACATTGCCTTTTTTTTCTTTTCTTTTTTATCTATCTTATTTATGTGGCATTTGTAAAACGAATTCGATTTCCTTTGTAGTTCGCTAAGAGGGAGTTCACATCAGTATTTCGCAGGAAGGGTGTCTAATGATTCAGAGGCACCGGCGTGAAGACCGTCTGTTTAGAGATCGATAATACATCGCAGGCCCAACAAACTAATTGAATCCAAGCTTTTGATCTGTGCAGGTGGCATTGACTCAGAGTTTTATGCATGCAATCGATGGGATCAGAACGCACGACGGACGTCTCTTAACACTCCACTCAATTGCACGGATCATAAAGAGTTTACACAAAATTATTTAAGAAGAGGACCACTTTTTAAACACAACTTTTAATCTCGAGCAATGGATATATACCAGAAGGAATGATACTTTACTCCATTGCAAAATAGAAAAACAAGCAATCAGTTTTGACCCGTTAATTCTAAAGCATAAATAAATGAATGGTTTAACTTGTTGAATCCTTCTCTTGTCATTTTTCACGAAGAGAACTCTCCAATCATGAGTACTAAAGTTGGTGGTGGCGACGAAGGCCCCCATTTGATAAATGACACCCAAGGAGAATGCCTTCGCCAATCATAGAGTGACAGCATAAACAGATTAACTACAAGCATTAGCACCGTGTACCTTCCCGAACTTCTTATTAATTTAGATCAAGATTTAATTGTTAAGGATAGTTAGTTCCCATCCTGAAATGGGGAATGTGACCTGACAGGGTCGATTCCCAGTCTATGGAACCGGAGACCGACCCTGTCCACCTTGGAAACGGACCGGCAAGTCTCAATTTGTCCCAGAACCGGCGCTGTTGTTTTTCTTTTTTTATGATTTCTGCTATAAATACTTTCTCTTCAATTTTTTTTGTATGGTTTCTATCAAAATAATATACACACACACACTCCGAGTCAGTTCTGGTTCCGCCAACCGGTATGGTTCCGTCCCTAGGAGCCGGGAACCGGATCGGTCATTCTAGGTTCCAAATTTTTTGCAACCGGGAGCTGAACCAGTTCCCGTTGGAACCACCCAGAACCTGTAGGTTCGATGCCCAGGTAAGACCGGGACTGACACGCGCTTCTACTTATAACGAGCAAATGCACTTTTATCCGGTGATAGTTCTCTCTTTTGAAATACTTTCTTTGGCTAGATTGAGTCTCGCCTCGACGTGCGCGTCATAAGAGAAATATTCTTTTACGTACTTCATTATCCGAAATGGTTGTGTGATTTTGCGTGAGAGAATTTATTTTAGACGAGGCGGTCCTTGGTGTGCCGATCCTATTATGTTCGGATGTCCATTTTCAGGTAGGAAAAGGACGTGGGTATGTGGTTTGCTTCAGTATCAGCTTTGTTTGCTTTCTTGCGACAGTTTTGCGCTTCATTGGCTCATTTGAGGCGCTTATCAGTGCCAAACTAAGCTGAGAAACTGTAATTTTCCTTCCTCCTGGGAATACGAAAGGGAAAATCACATGAAAGATTTTTCGTTTTGTTCGGGTGAAAAAGGGAGCACCAAAGTTGTTCAAATTGCTGCTGTACTAAACATGCATGTTGCGCACTTATTCAGGAATGAAAAAGCACAAAATGAGTAGGAAACAGGCAATGAGTATGGGTTACACCCAAGGAGATAGTGACGAATACTGGCATGGACTGGCCAATGAATAGATACAATCGCACCCCTGCATTTATTGCTATCAATGAGTCCGAGTCTGGATGAATTTCATGGAGAAATTCCTTGCATCATAGAATCTCAACTCCTCCTTCAGATCCCCAGTACAGAATCATTAGTCTAACTTGAAGGTGGTTGCTTGAGCTTAGGTAAGAAACAGGAGCTTCTCTCCAATTTTTAACAGCTAAAATGTGAGACTATACATGCATTCTGTGTCACATGCTTGAGTTGTGCCAACACCATGCACCGATTATGGTTCCGGCAATCAGTCGCCTTTTTAGTCTGTGAACACGTCTCAGTGACAAACAGAAGCTTGGAAATTATAATATTCGACACTTGATCTTCTCAGTGGACGAGATTCTTGCACTCTGATGTCAAGAGTCTTCATAAAAGAGAGGACTGATAATAAGTCCTGGACCGATAAGATATCAACAGACGACTGGGACTAAATTGCCCATGGTCCTCTTTTCTTTTCTTTGTGCCCAGTTGCTAACAAGCAGCAAGCACCAGCCATTCTTGCAGTCACAGAATGATTATGTTTCCAAAGCGTTAGAACTAGGAGTGATAGACCGAGTGCCAGAAAGAACCGCACGTGCAGCAACCTCAACTTTTGTGAAAGACAAGCTCTTCCATAAGGCAATTATGTGTGACCTAAACTGTTAGCACACCAGTTTTAGCAGAACCCCGATACAGTCAACTACACACACATGCACGCGCAGAGAGAGAGAGAGAGAGAGAGAGAGAGAGAGAGAGAGAGATTTTGACCAAGCATCTTGTGGGTGAGCTACCTGCCCTTCTCTCACACACTCTGTGGCGTTGAATTCTTTAATTAAATCATGCACCTTTGATGGTAACTTGGGCTATATCGCCCATAGCCACATGCAAGGCAAACCATTGATATAAGAAGACACCACTCCCTTTATTAAAAACCACACACCATCTCTTCACATTCACATACAGGATAGAAAATTGGCTAAACAACAGTCTTGCTTGATTTTCTTTTCACAAGAAGCACACAAAGAAGAAGGGAAAAGATATCCTTGAAAAGAGTGTAAGTAGAGAAATCATCTTCATTTACTTTTTTCATCCAAAACTATCGACTCATTCATCTATCTGTACCAAAGCATCAGAATTTCCTAAGATACAAGAATACAGAAGATGGGGCGCATTCCTTGTTGTGAGAAAGACAATGTCAAAAGAGGACAATGGACCCCTGAAGAAGACAATAAGCTCGCCTCTTACATCGCCCAACACGGAACCCGTAACTGGCGCCTCATTCCCAAAAATGCCGGTGCCGGTTCTCTCTCTCTCTCTCTCTCTCTCTCTCTCTCTCACAAACGCACGAACGCACTCACGGGAAATATAAAGGAAATAAGAAAAGGTCTTGTTGCCATACCAAAGGTTGCACACAAAACAAGAAAAACAGTGTATTGACAACGACAATCTTTTTTTTATTTACGTATTAACAAGTGCCCAAGGCCAAAGAAAAAAACGAGTAACTGAATTACCAAATGTGTAGGGCTGCAGAGATGTGGAAAAAGCTGTAGGCTGCGATGGACTAACTACCTTCGACCGGACTTGAACCACGGTGAATTCTCAGAAGCAGAGGAGCAAACCATCATGAGGCTCCATGCTGTCCTTGGTAACCGGTAAATCAATCAATCAATCCACTCTTCCGCAGAAGCTTGTTCTCAACTCCTCTACATTACTGCCATTCTGTTCTTCCAAGATTGAGAAATGCCAATTGGATTTTGCCACAGGTGGTCGATAATTGCGGCTCAGTTGCCCGGTCGCACGGACAATGATGTCAAGAACTACTGGAACACGAAGCTGAAAAAGAAACTTTCAGGAATGGGAATCGATCCAGTTACTCACAAGCCATTCTCCCACCTCATGGCTGAAATTGCTACGGCACTGCCCCCACCGCACGTGGCTCATCTCGCAGAGGCAGCCCTTGGCTGTTTCAAAGATGAAATGCTTCACCTGCTGACCAAGAAACGCGTCGACTTCCAGCTCCAACAATCCAATGCACCACAAGGGACCGGTACATCCACTTGTCTCACCACTAAAAGTGATGAGAAAGAGGACACTGTGGATAAGATCAGGCTGGGGCTATCGAGGGCCATTCTGGAACCTGACATGCTGCCTCCAAGCAAGCCATGGGAGCAAATGGGGGTGCCTGCGATGAACTTCATAGGAGAATGCAGTGGCTTCCCTCCGTCTACCTCAGAATTTCAGTATGGCCATTCAGGGTTTGGCAACGAAGGGGATGGATCGCCTTGGAACCCAAGTATGTGTACCGGTAGCACGTGCACTGCAGGGGACCAACAAGGCCGGTTAGATGGCATAATCGAGGAAGAGAATGAGGAGGAGTCCAAAGGAGAGAAAGATTTAGGAAGCGGATCCAGCATATTCAACTCGGACTGTGTTTTGTGGGATTTACCAGCAGATGATCTTATGAATCCCATCATGTAACGGGGCTTATCAAGTTACAGCAGGTACTAGGCAAAGAAGCAAGATCCACTGAAATTGAAGGAAACAATGAACTTCTCATAGCAGTGAATAATGACACCAAATGTACATAAGACCTTCATAAAGTATTAAAATTTGTTTTATCAAGGGGCATCCCTTCACTATGCAATCACATTTATGTAGTTAGAAATACAATGTCGGCCAGCCGAACATCGCAACAGCAGCTGTCACCCGCCACAGAGATGGGTCTTGATGTTCTGCGAGATCTTTTTGAGGGAGAATATCACAAACCTCTTTGGGCCACAAAGTCTTAAATTGCTTGTCAGGAATGGATTTAACATAAGATGGAAGCTGAACCAGCTAGAGGCAGAAGCGCGCAATTTTCGGGCAAGAGACCGGATGCAAACGCTTCTAATATCAAAACTCATTATGGCAGAAACAGATGCAGAGTAGCCAAACATGCATTTGCCCAAAATTAACAGTAGCGACTGGTGAGAAAACACTGATTGGCTATTTAGAATAAAACTACACTCTCTAAAAGCTTTAGCATAGTAACGTAATGGTTCGAATTGCTTGCGTAAGAAGAAAACAAAAAATGCCATCTTTTTACGGAAAATGCTCGTCTATGAATGATGCACAGCGGTCAGAGAGCAATTGTTCGCACTTGGCAGAATTGCAGGATCCTTCGCATTGCCCAAGGACTAGGAATTTCAGACTCATATGCTGATAAATCTGTCTGAAACCCTATGGCCAAACTCCAACCATCAATTCCTCGATACGACAAACGAATAGCCAACAACACTCAAAACCCTAGCCATCCAACGACTCAGAAGCTACAGACACTCCAGTCAAGGGGCTTTCCAACAAAATTGAAACAGGAACAATGCGATAACAACTTGCAATTAGCACGACCCTGATTCAAGAATCAACAAGGAACGATGAAGAGCAAATGGATCGTCCAAGCTAATCGGAATGTGGATCGTACCGTGGAAATTCGGTTGGCGTCCTTTTCACAGCGATGCAGTGGAAGGAAATGCTAGCCGGACCGATCAGCGTCGCCGGACAGTCCTGTTTGTTTGAAGCAAATGGAGAACTGTAATTTCTTCTTTTGCTTTTCCCTAAAAATAAAAATTAATATTTTTTTTAAAATTTTCAGAAACTCGGAAATTATATGAAGGATAATTATACAAATGGTCATTAAACTTTGGGACGATGTACAATATCAGCTCTGAATTTTTAATTTATTCAAAGTGGACCCTTGATCTTCAACTTAATGTGTAATGTCGTCATTGAAGTTTTAATTTATTCATTATGATCTCTGAACTTTAAATGTTTAATTTAGTCTATAGACTATATGAAAATATCCGATATTATCATTACATAATTTAAATTAACAGATGATTTGGCTTTCACTGCGATGAGTTTGAAAAACGGAGAAAAAAAATAACAATACACTTGGATTATTCATATGAAATATTCAACTTGAATTACAATTAATAATCAATGTCATCAAATAACATTAATAATTATTTTTTCAAATTGAACAAATTAAAAGAATTACTATATTCTAATTTGAGTTGAATATCTCACCTGGATAATAAACGTGTAATGTCTTTTTTCTTTTTTTTTGGTTCGCCATTCATACGTATTAGGTTGGAAGTCAAATTGGATAATGGAATGACAAATTAAACATGTACAAAAAGTTTAGGATCGGCATTGAACAAACATGTACAAAAAGTTTAGAGACAACATTGTAATTATTGGGTAAAGTTCAGGATCACATTAAATAAATTAAAAATTCGAGTACGCATTGCATGTTAATTCAAATTTCAGAAACTATTTATGTCATTTTTCCTCATATGATATTACACGTCAACGCTGAATATAATAAAAGTTTTCGAAGTTTCAAGTTTGAAAAAAAATAAAAATTGCAACCACGTTAGTGGCGAGAATTTAATCAAGTAATATGAAGATGTAAAAATCAATCTAGAGATATTTATGGAAAGAAAGTAAAGAACGAATGAATCTCACAGATAATCGTAAAGGGGCGCGCGATGTTCGCGGAGTCCGTGCCTTCCGTTCCACCACAAGACTGGTCGTTAATTTTGCTCGAATTATGTGGATTGCTGCAACTTATAATCCTGAGTTTATTGGTAATTATAGAATTTTGCGATGGTCATATAGCGATGGAGAGTATAACGTTGCATACTTACAGGATTTTAAAGTATTTTCTCATTAGATAAATGAAAATGTAAATGTTTCTAGGAAAAATTTCAAATAAGAATATGAAGTGCTCTCATTTTCTAAAATAAGGGTCTGAAGTGCCATCTTTGTTTCAAAGAAATGCCTGACCAATGGCATTTTCGTCATTTACATTTTTTTATTTCTTTTTCCTTTTTTATCTTTTCTTTTCCTCCCATTTCTTTTTCTTTCCTTTGTTTCTGCCGTAAATGAAAAGAAAAAATAAAAGAAAAAAGAAAAAGAAAGGAAAAAGAAATCAAAAAAGGAAATGATGAAAATGCCCTTGGTCAGGCCCTTCTTTAAACAAAGAGAGCACTTCAAGCCGTTATTTGAAATAAAATCCACTTCGGGCTCTTATTTGAGAAAATGAGAGCACTCATGCCCTTATTTTGAATTTTTCTCATGTTTCTATATCATTTCATTAAGGAAAAATTTCAAATAAGGGCATGAAGTGCCCTCATTTTCTCAAATAAAGGTCTGAAATGGACCTTATTTCAAATAATAGCCTGAAGAGCCCTCATTATTTCAAAGAATGGCCTGACTAATGATATTTTTGTCATTTACATTTTCTTTTCTTTTTTTCCTTTTTTCCTTTACTTTTTTTCTTTTTTCCTTATTTGTATATCTTTTTTCCTTCCTTTTTGCTTGTGGCCGGTCTCAGGCGACGACCGGCCATCGGCGAGGGCTCACCTCGCCCAGGCGAGGCTGCCCAGTCCTTGTCGGGGGCCGTTCCCTTTCTTTGAAGGGAAAAAAAAAGGAAAAAAAGGAAAACAAAATTAGAAAATTTAAATGATGAAAATACCATTGGTCAAGTCCTTCTTTAAAACAATGAGGGCACTGCCCTTATTTGAAAGAAGATTCACTTCGAGCACTTACTTGAAATTTTTCCTTATATCAAACAAAGAGGATCTCTAGTAGGATGGAAGAGAAGTGATTTTTTCTTTTTCTTTTTTTGTTGGGCGAAAAGAGAAGTGATTTTAAAAGCACAATATTGTAGATTTTATATTCCTCCAAATATGTCCAAATAGGATTTGAAAGGATTAGGAGGGTTTTTGTGTACTATATCAATAAATTTGTATTCTTCCCTCGTTGATGGGAAAAAGCCACCAAAAATTCTAAACTATGTCCGCTGTGACACATTTACCCCATACTTTTTTGTGTGACACCAAAAATCTCAAACTTTTACTATTGTGACACATTTACTCCAAACTTTTTTGTGAGACATCAAAAGCCCCAAACTTTTACTCATGTGACACATTTAACCCAAGTTATTTTTTTGTAACACCAAAAAATCCAAACTTGTAGTTGTGTGACACATTTACCCTAATATTTGGAGGTTTTTATGACACAATAAAAAGTTTGAAGTAAATGTGTCACACTGGTACAAGTTTAGGGTAAATGTGTCAAATGAGTACAAGTTTATGGTTTTTGGCGTCACCAAAAAATTTTGAGGTAAATGTATCACAATGGGCATAGTTTATGATTTTTGGTGGCTTTTATCCATAAATTTATATTCTTCCCTCGTAGTCTGAATATACATAAAGAAGTATTTGTATAATAATGCATTTTTTTTTCTAACATTCAGACATTGTGTTAAGTGATCTCAATACGATTTTTTGTTGGGCGGGCTCATTTCTACGGCACTTTAACTTAGTACACACATTTTATTATCAATTGACGAAAATAACCTTCTATGTTGAGGAACAAAATTAATCACCCTTTCACTCCAATATTTTCTATCCCATCTCTTTTCTTCACCTTTCTTAACTAATTAAGCATATCTCTCTCATGTTTTGTTTCTCTCTATCACCACTGCTTCTCCCATCTTCTTTGTATTTTATGGTCAATTAAAATTTGAAATTCTCTGAAGTTTGTAACTTTGGTTCAAAAAACCCTACTTTACTTAGACTGTTAATTCTTTAAGGCTCCATTTGTTTCGTGGAAAATGTGGCATTTCTGGAAAATATTTTTCAGGAAGTCATTTTTCAGGAAAATGTCTATATTTTTCGGTGTTTGGTTGAAACTTGAAAACGAATTGAAAAATATTTTGCGCCATGTGTTAAAGAAAATCAATTTTTACCATATATGTCTTTTAATTATTTTTTTATTTTTTTTTCTTTTTCCATACTATTTTGGTTGGCAACCGGCCGGCGAGCTCGCCATCGGTGACACATGGCCTTGTCCGCTTGTGGCCGATCGCCAGCCATGGTCGTGGCTCCCGACCGGATGAAGAAGAAGGGAAAAGAAAAAATTTAAAAAAAAATAAAAAAATAAAAATGTTAAGAAATAAAATTGTTGAATTTTTAAAAAATAATTAAAAATTAAAACAAAGTAAAAAAATAACAAAAAAGAAAGAAAATGTGAAAGAGAGGAGGAAGGAACAATGGGGGAAATGTTTTGCTCTTTTCAATACAAGGAAAATATTTTCCCCACTTTTGAAAGAATTTTTTCATGGGTGGAAAATGTTTTCTTTAACTAGCTTATCGTGAACCAAACTTCGAAAAATCTGGAAAAAACATTCTGAAAGTTATTTTTCGCAAAAAATGTGATGTAAAGTCATTTTCCAGGAAAATGACCATATTTTCCAGTGTTTTGGTGAGACTTAAAAACTAATTGGAAAACGATTTCCGTCGTTTGGCAATGAATCGATTGTCCTAAAAAATCAGAATTTTTATTTTTTGAATAAAAATTTAATTTTCAATTATTTTATTTTTTTTATTACTTTCTTTAATTTTTTTTCTCTTCTTTTTTTTCTTCTTTCTTATTTAGGGTTTCTTCATCCAGCCAATCGCCGGCCGTTGCCGTGTCCGGCGATCGACTAACGAAGAAACCCTAAGGAAGAAGGAAGAAAAAAAATAGAGAAAGCAATTAATAATTAATTAAAAATTAAAAATAATTTTTATACGAAAAAATAGGAAAAATATTTTTTTCAAATTTTTAAAAAATAAATAAAAAATGAAAAGAAAGTAACAAAACAATTAAAAAGAAAAAAGATGTGAAACAGAGGAGGAAGGAAAGATGAGGAAAATGTTTTCCTTTTCTCAAAAAGAGAAAAACATTTCTCCCACTTTTAAAAGAGTTTTTTCCATAGGGGGAAATGTTTTCTGGGACTAGCTTATTTTCCGCCCCCCAAACGCCGGAAAATCCAGAAAACGTTTTTCGAGAAATTATTTTTCGCGAAACAAACGGAGCTTAAATATAACTTTTCTATGCATCTTAATAGCGATGGGACGAGCGTGAGGCCCTATCCCAAATGGGGCAAGTTTCTTTCGAGGGCATCAGACAAGGCAATAAATGGATCAAGACGAGACTGGTAAAATCAAAATAAAACTTTATGGACCAAAGTAAAAAACTTAACACTATTTCAAAATTCAGTCGATCATAATTTACAAAGAAGATGGGAGAAGCAATGGTGGTAGTAAGAAAAAAAAACACGAGAGAGAAAAAGCATGCTTAATTAATGATTAATTTATCTTCAAGCATAAAAGGATGTTTTTAATCAATTAACAATAAACATAGAAGGTGGAGGAAAGAGATGAGAGAGAAAAAAAATTCAGGGTGAAGAGGTCATTAATCTTGTTTCCTAACATATTATTGTGGTCACTTGATGATAAAAGGGGTGTACCAAGCCAAAGATGGGGTGGAAATAGCGTCTGTCTTTTTCTTATCCATAGACAAATGTGTAAAATTCGCAATTTGATTTCATCTCTCATATTTTTCATATAAAAAGCACTCTACTTATCCTATAATAAATTATACAAACCATGCATGTTAGGATTGATTTTCAATTTTACTATTTGTTTAATTTAAATCCTACAACTTAAATACTTTGACTTTTTTTTAGTTAATTTTAAACACCTTAAACTTTCGCAACATGCAAATCTCAACACATGAATTAGCCTCATGGCCAATAGACATGCGACCCTACTGATAAAGAGATTGGAGGTGGGAACACTAGTATCTTAGGTGCGGGTTCAACTCTCGCGCTTTGTAAAGAGGTAGAGTAAAAGTCAGAGAGAAAGAGGAGAGTTAGAGATAGGACAAATCCAAATAATAATAAAAAAATAGCGTCATGTAATATTTTTTTTAATCTTAGATGATATTCCAAATTTTGATAGAAAAGTTAGTTTTTTTTTCTCTAATTTTGCTTGGTCCAAAGGCCTTTAAATTTTCCTTATTGTATAGGTCCAACTTGGACAGACCAAGTCCAACTTCTAGATACGCGCCCAAGGAAAGCTGAGCGGGGCCATTTGTCTCGACTACAGCAACCTGAGAAATGACATGGCCCCGCGAATTCTTTCCATATTTCTTTTGCTTTTTTAAGCTTAATAGTATTCTCAATTAAAAAGTTGATTAGGGTTGATTAGTATTTTTTTATATTAAAAAGTTGATTAGCGTACTCCACTCACCCAATCCGGCACGAAAATAAATCATATTTTGTTGAGTTTTTGTTTTGCAATGAAAACAGAAAAGCAATCCCCCTTGAATGATGGCAAAGCGTGACTATGTAATTTGGGGATAGCATACTCGGCTGGTTTGCAGAGCTGATGAATACGAGGATCACCATTTTGGTGCTTTTTAGCCCATATGAGGGCGATTCAGAAGCATCGGTATTGAGACCCGCCTACTCGAGATCCATAAAATACCGATTAAATTCAAGCCTTTCGCCTGTACAGATGGCCTTGACCTGGAAGGTTTTTCGTAGATAGTTGGTGGGATCAGAACGGGCGACCATCAGAGCTAAAGGTCTCCCTGCACTCCACCCAATTACGGCGATTACAAAGAGTTTACGCAGAATTATTTAAGACGAGGAAAGATTACTTTAGTGATTATAATAGAATAATAATCACCTCGATGGAGATTGAAGTTATAAATATATTATCTGCCCCACGTTTTGTAAACGCGTTTTTTAATCTCGAGGGACGGATGTATACTAGGAGGAATGATACTTTATCCAGTCGTAAAATTTGAAAAGCCAGCAATCAGTTTCTACCAAATAATTCTAAAGCATTTAAGACAATGGCATTTTTGTTTTTCCTTTTTGCCATTTACTTACAAATTCTTTTTCTTTTCCTCCTTGGCCAATAACATATAAATGGTCAACGTGTTGAATCCTTCTTTTGTCATTTTTCACGAAAATAAGTCTCTCCCGACCATGAGTACTAAAGCTTGGTGAGTACTAATTCTTCTAATCACCATATAATAGTCATTAGAGATACTTCGATAAGCGAATGAATCTCTTAATAAAATAAATTCCTTATCTAGTGAACACGGTCGTTAAAATTGATTCGGTTATTCGTACCTCTTTTTTTTTTTTTTTGTCGTAACGCAATATAAATCAATCGCTGATCGAATATAATAGTAATTTTTAAGGAAAAATGTTATATCGATTCGATACATTTAAATAATATCGAGTGACTTGATAAGTATTCAAATGGAAAATTTCAAATAAGGACATGAAGTGAATTTTGTTTCAAATAAGAGCATAAAGTGACTATATAAGTCTCAAAGAAGGACCTGACCTCGCCAACCCGAAAGACATTTTCGTCATTTTACTTTTAAAATTATTTTTCCCTTTTTGGTTTTTTCTTTTCTTTTCCTTTTCCATTTTCTTTTTTCCTCTTTCCTCCATCGGCTGTCGTCGGGCTTAGGCACAGGTGAGGCTTGCCTAGGCCAGGACGGACCTCGCCCGAGGCTGTCGGTGGCCAGCGTTGGCTGGCTATGGCCAAGGTGGGAAGGGACAAAAAAAAGGAAAGAAAAGTAAAGTAAAATAAATCAAAAAATCATATACTTAGATTTTTTTTTACTAAAATACCCTTCCTTTGACGGTCGAAATAGTCACATGTTCGCCGGCCAGCCAAAAGTCCGAGATGATTTTGCCACTTCAGAACATTATTTGAAATAAATTTTATTTCAAACTCTTATTTAAAATGAAGACATTTCATGTATTTATTTGAAATTCTTCCACGTTTAAATGAATAGAGGCAATAACTATTTTCCCTCCACGCACGGGCAACCACCATTCTTCCGATTAACCGCTTTGGTTTCTCTCTTTCACCGGCCGTTCTCCTTCGTCGGGTCGTCGTCTGTCTTCTTCTTCATCTTCTTCACCGCGTTCACTGTTCACTAATACAGTGGCTTGTCCGTAAATATGTGACAATTGCCTCTCGACTGTACAAAATACGAATTACGCAACTCTATAAATATGAAGGGATTGCTCCACCGACGCCCTTGATTGAAGAAGGAAGGAAGGGAGAACCTCTGGTGGGAAACCTCTTTCCCACCAGTCTCAGCCACACCATCCGCACCGAACCGCATCGCCGCTGCCTGTGGTGGCCGCGCTTCGCATGCCGGCGTTTTGACCGATCGTTTCGACGGTCCCGAGGAGCTCCCCATCGGCGGCGATTATGACGTCCTCCGGCGGCGGCAGGTACATGGCCTACTCGCCATCCCCTTCCACCGCCCCTCACTCCCCTCACCTCTCCGGCCTCCGCTCCACCTCCTCCGCCCTCGCCGAGCAGGAGAAGTAATACTCCTCTCTCTGTCTCTCTGTTTCTCTCTGATTTTGATCGGTGAATCGGTCTTTGTTTGTCTGTTGCTGCGATTGAGGATCTGGATCGTTTGATGTGGTCTTGAATAGATGACGTTTTGAACTGCCTTTGTTGATATTAGGATCGGTGTTGACTTTGGATCTGGCAACTCTGGTTCATCTCTATTGTTGCTTGCATCGGATCAGTGTTTGAGTGCTCGTTTATGTGGCAGAAACTCACTTGGAACCTACTTTGTGTTTTCTCTGATCTGCTGATTGAATTGTCATGAGCTTTGTTATGTGTGAAGGTAGTTTTGTTGGACTGATCTATGCAGCCACTCTACTGTTGCCTTTCTGGATAGGTTTTACTGAGTGTTAGGTGGATTGTTCAATTTGAGGGCATTGCGAGGCGTCATTGCAGTGATATTCCATTTTGTCGGTCTGCCTTCGTGATACATCGTCCAGAGGATCTATAATGGAAACGGTTCAATCGCAAATTTTTGTGCAGTTCCGGTGGTTGATCGATTTGCTAATTTGATTGTCATGTGGATATTTTAGTGATTGGTTTTGCTGTTTCCTGTCATCTGAAATTTTAGTTTTTCAAAGTATGCCTGAGCACTGGATGCATTTGTATGATTAAGTTTCATTCTTCTTGCTTTGATATCTCGATGGCAGGTATCTCCATGAACTACTAGCAGAACGCCTGAAATTAAGTCCTTTTGTGGCTGTGCTTCCAACTTGCTATCGTCTGTTAAGCCAAGGTAAGCTTTACAACTATTGATGCGGCATTTGCATTGAAAAACCAGTTGCAATTTACGGATTGCTGAAAGCAGCTCCTTTTGTTCTTTTGGACAAGTCAAAGACGTTATTGGTTATGGAAGGAGCTACTTATTCCTCTTATGCGCATGTTCAACAACCGAGCCCTTTCCTCCTGTGCACATCTAAACAGACGTTATTGGTTATGGAAGCTGACTTTGACTAGCATTACGTTTCCCACGCATGGAATCACCAATTGACACAATCTGACTTTATATCAGCTTCTACCAATGTATGAGTGCCCTCAGGTTTCCTTCCTGCAGATAGTTGTTTGTTGCAACATCACATGCTTCCCCACATATATATCAAAATTCACATTATGATGTTGAACTGTGAAGAGAGTTGTTTTTGTTGGTAAAGTTGTGACTTTTAAAGGTTAAGCTGATATAAGGTTTTAATACCGCCAATACTGCTATGGGATAAAGTATATCTAGGGTTTCAACTTCTCTTTTCCAGTTCTTCTGAGATCTCTTTTATAACAATCTTTCCCCCTATAAGTTTTGAAATATTGTTTGTTAAGACTAACTTCCCTGATCTCTTTGGACTTGGGAGGGTTGCAGCTAATGTTGTGAACTGACAGCATCAATGACACTGTCTAAAAACTCAGATATTTTATCTTGAGCCAGTCCTTGACAATCATTATCTAAGCTGATTGTGGATATTCGCGTGCATTTCTCGTTGGCTCTCAGTTGAGAGAACTTGTGGCTGTCAAATTGATTGGAGTTCAAGGAGAACATTGCTGAATGACCTTTATTAGTGTAGATTAGTTTTCACAATATTGGGAGTGATTGCATCATGTGGAGTGGATAAGGCTGAGAAGAATATCGTTATTCAGATATCATGGACTGTCTTGGAGCATAAAATTTCTCTGTGGGATCAGTGGAAAAGCTTGAAACTGACAAGTGAGATCTGATTGAATCCCATATGAGATTTTGTAGATCGGGCTGCTGGAATTTATTAGAGAGCTGGTCAAATTATGAGGGATTGATCTCTCCCACTGCATGTACTTTTGGAGTGAGAAAACAGTATGAGGTTTTGTGTTTAATCTTTCACAGAAACTGGTTTTCTTTTCTCACAATTGTGCAGGAAGCAAATGATTTTTCGCCAGTCTATATCATAACTATATATACACCACTATGGCTTGAGTCATGATGTATATAGAGGCTTCAAAATATGTTTTCTCTTGTTGGTCAAACCAATAATCAAAGTGTCGACTGTGCTATTTTTCACCTGTAGATTTGGCATTCAGGTCATAACATTCCCGACTTGAGCTTTTTAGAATATGCTTAAGAAAATTCTCTTTGATAGGTAAAACAAATGTATGTCTTAACTCCCAAATGGGCAATTCAAGGACTCAAACCTTTTTCTTGGTCTGACTTTCTTCCCCCCTTTTTGAAAGAAGTAGAAGAATGTTTGAGAGACTCAAGAAGTCTTCTTTCTGTTTGATGAGTATTATTACAGAATAGACGAAGTTCGGATCTCTTTCCGATATGGGCTTTTTTCCACGTTTCTCTCTTGTTTGGTTATTTTTGTGTAGGTCTTCCTGGTATGTTCTTTTGTGCACTTCCAGTGTACTAGGGTTGTACTTCTCTTATTCTTCCTTCAGATAACTTTACCTAGACACAAAGATTATCTTACTCCTTTTGGCCATTGAAAGACAAATTTTTTTTCGCAAAGGAGTTGAGAGTTTACTATTCTACTGACATGGAGACAAATTTAGTTTATGAATTTTGTGCTGACTGCTAACTGATTGTTTAACTCATGCTAACTGGTACGTGTTATTCTTGGAAATTGACATTTTGGAGCAGAAATAGTGCGTGTAACTACACTCTTGGAGAATGCATCAGTTTTAGGTCAAAGTGGGCTTGAACATGCTAGCCCCCTGGCTTCAGGAGGGATATTTTCGAATGGAGGAGCAGAATTGAATGGATGGCCATCAAGGTTTCAATCAGAAGTACGATGCTAACCATTAACATAACCTTTCTCCATCTAATTTTACTGTTTGTAGAAGCATTCCCGACACACTCTTCTCCTTATTCATGCTAACTTATGACCATGTGTTTAAATGCTTGTACTTTGAATTTTTACTTTCAGTTGTGCTAACGTCATAGGAAATGAAAGGTACTTATTTCTTAGCATCTACTTTTAGGTCTCGATTTAGAATTAGGTTATTCCATCTTGTTAGATGCCGAGACAAGATGGATATTTGATGAGCAGATCGAGAACTTAAAACTAATATAACCATGATCTTATCGTACTAATATAACCATGCTCTTATCTAACCCCGTGATAATGCAAAACTCGAGAGCTGGACAAGAGGAGTTTTCTTTGCTCATTTGTGCCCTAATTTCTTTAATCAACCATCTCATGATGAGTATGATTCAACAGACGTAGTGAGTTTTTCCTTGAGAAGAGAAGAAACCTAGCATCTTCCTATGGAAATGCATTCATTAGTCCAATAACATGGTTGCTGAGTATGCTGATTCTAAATATATTTATATTTTTGTTCACAATGTCTTTCATTCTATTGTCTGTTGGTTGTGTCAATTTTTGTTTTGGAGGTTATCACCTGCTGCATGCATTGGAGCATCAGTCCTACTATCTGCCAAGTATGCTTAGTTGTTTCTGAAATCTTTTGCGTGCATGTTTTATTTATATGCTCTTTCCATAATATGAATTGTTCTTCCTCATTGATTACTGGGTCGAGTTAATGGCTCTTGAGGTCTTTCAGAGTCGTGAACCTTATGCATATAGTGGCACTCTTAAATGCTGATATCGGGTTAATTGCAGCCGTCATTAGCACAAAATTGGATGAGTTCTCAGGTTAGCTCATCCGGTCTTCTTGTCAAGAAAACAGTTCGATTGGATATTCCAGTTGACAAATTTCCCAATGTAAGATTAGGTTGGTCTTTTATGTGTTTCTGAGATGATCTCTTTTCATCCAGCATGAGTTAATTCTGATTTAATGCTGCAGTACAACTTTGTCGGGCGCCTCC
Source organism: Lenwebbia sp. NSW1173648 (assembly GCA_029784005.1). Lineage (NCBI taxonomy): Eukaryota > Viridiplantae > Streptophyta > Magnoliopsida > Myrtales > Myrtaceae > Lenwebbia > Lenwebbia sp. NSW1173648. The sequence goes on along the minus strand of JARCGZ010000009.1, from coordinate 20,529,652 downwards.
TCGGCCCTAGGGGAAACTCTCTTAAACGAGTGGAAGCAAGTACTGAGTGCCGTGTTCTAATCAGAGGCCGTGGCAGCATTAAAGATCCTGCTAGGGTATGGTCAGATTGGTTCTCTGTAAGCTGACTAATTTATGTTTTATGTATATTTCTGTGCATATTTCTTTTAGGTGTGCATGTTTCTGTGGGGTTAGGGGAAGTATGGAGAGAAGTCTTTGTGTGGTTACTATTATGGACCTCTCTGGAAACTGCTAGTGTATAGAAAGTATGGTAGCAAAGAAATTGCAGAATGAGTTTGATGCTATGCTTCTTATTCATGCTTCTCTATAGGATTCTCTTTTTAACACTTGTGAGCCTTAAATTTGTTTTGGAGCTCATTTTGTATTTGTTGGTTGACATAAAACTGTCTTTCGAGGGCGTTGAGAACCAGATGAATGTGGTCTAATACATGACAGACTTAAACTCTTCTAATTTTGCAAGCATTTCAACCAAAAAGAAAAAAAAAAGCAAGCATCGTTAGGAAATATTTTAATTGCTGAAGCTGTACAATAGATGACTATGAAACTAGAAACTACCAAAACAAAAGGAATGGCAGTAGAAAACATCGTAATCATCTTTTGAAGGTGCAATTTTCTTTTTCTTCTTTTTAAATAGTTTCTTAAACAACCCTGGCCTCCAGGATAGAGTTTGCAAAGGATGTCAGCCTTGTTAAGTTGTGGCTTGATCTAGCAACTGATTGCTACCATATGATTTGTTGTCGTTCACTTTGAAAAGCAAGAATGACCAGGAGCTCATCAAGTGGGTAAAATATATGAGCTTGTATGTGCTGCATGGATTGTACTTATCAAAGATGTTTCCTATATACTGCCCATCTTTTTGTGCTCATGAAAGAAGCAAATGGTCACTTCTTCATTTGGTTCGCTTTCAATCATCTTGGTGCTAGGAACTTGTTTACTTTCTCGTTTCCTTCATTTCTTTTGAATCATATGGATCTCACACTTTTCTTATGAACTCATGCCACTCGCTCCTGCTAATTTTCTTTAAAAGGAGGAAATGATGAGAGGCAAACCAGGATATGAGCATTTGAATGAACCGCTTCACATCCTCATTGAGGCGGAATTACCTGTTGAAATAATTGATGCTCGCTTAATTCAAGCTCGTGACGTACTGCAAGATTTGCTTAAGCCAGTGGTAAACTCTTCTGCCTTACTCCCAGCGTGCATTATTCAGCTAAAGCGGTATCATCGATATAGGGCATTGTGCCTGATCATATTTACATCTCTTGTTTATATAGGACGAATCTCAGGATTTCTACAAGAAGCAGCAGTTACGAGAGCTAGCACTTCTCAATGGCACGCTTCGTGATGAGAGTTCTCCTATGTCAGGTTCCGTGTCCCCCTTCAACACGAGCCTCGGTATGAAGAGGGCCAAGACCAGGGGGTGATTGATTTTGTTAGCAGGCATTTGGATATTGTGTGAGTTTCCGGCTATGAGTGGTAGGTGTGATGGTCAACACCTCCGACTGCCCCTGGTCACCGCCGCCACAGATTCCCCGGACTAGTCTCCAAATATGATGTGTGATGTGTCGCCTGGGAATGGTTGCTTACGCTAAAACCCAGTAACTTGCCCTCAAGTTCTGAGGTTTGCGTCTTTGTGTTGTTTTAGGTAAGTCCTAGTCCAGAGATTGTCAGGTTGAGATTGCCCTTAGTATGAGGAGGCTCTTTAGTAGTAACTTGTGATGACAGTTTTGGGAATGTTAATGAGGGGTTTTCTCTGAGAAGGCTCGGGTCTGGATGGTACACAGAGGACGACAAAAGTGTGATGTGCTCTCGTTTATGTCATATTTATATTTGCTAAAACATATTCTTTATTATTAAAGCTTTGCTGACTGCAATCAATCTCCATGTCAACTCTCTTTTATCAGTTTCCAGTTTTGTACTTACAGTTTATCTGCTTCAGCTGACACCATTTCCTGTCTTCTCTCTTCTAAAGTTCAATTTCACTCTCTAACCTTGATATACAAATCTCTATTCCCAAGCGCCTAGCAGCATACTCAGAGGACTTATTACCAATTTGGAACTTCAATTCCTTCTGGTTTGGATCCAATAGACTGAATTTCTTTGCCTTACTTGAATTGAGAATGCTTCTTTGCAATAAAAGGAGAGGAGAATGAAGAAGTACATGATTATAATCGGATGCTGCGTTTAACGCTTCTTCTTATCAACCTTTATAGTTTCAGTTTCATCAGCTATACCAGAAATGGTCCTAGTCGGTAGCTCTCAAGATCATATACTCTGAATCACACACTCGCAATTCATGTCATCTCGAAGATTATTGTAAAAACCGTTCATTGCCATGCAATCGCCCTCATCCCTTTGGCAAGCTTTCTACATCATGGGATACTGCAGCTGCACGTCTCAGACCTCGTCACCAGCTTCATCATTGTCTTCATCATCCATCTCATCTATGCCAACCCAACGGGTGAAGGCAAACAGAAATTCTTTGAAGTTCACCATCCCATTCTTATCCCAGTCCATCTCTTCTGCAATATGGTGAAAAAGAAGAAAACTTAGAACTTGTGGGAATTCCCGAACACCTACGTGGGTAACATGTGAAATCCTGTTCATTGCAAGATTAAGAACATTCCTATGTGGGTGCATACGGCTCGGTGTTTCTGTGTGTGCTCCCGGTACGAGAGAGAGAGAGAGACCAAATCTTTTCATTGCAATTTGTCCAGAAGAGCGCTCTCCACTTGCAGTTTCATTTATGGCATCAATCATCTCGCTCCTGCTGACATGTCCATCCTTGTTCTTATCCAAGAACACAAAAGCATCCACTAATGTCTCGAATGTGGTTTCCAGGTCTGGCATTCCCATCTTCGATTTCTACACGTGCTAAGGAATCAAAGAATACGCAGAAAAGACCGTTCAGTTCAGTTCCAAGAATATGTGAAACGAATAGAATGGGAAATGCAGAACAAATTATGAGCAGAATCCCAACATATTAAGAATAAATTATGGTCTTTGCTAAAAGAACTGTTTTCTCATATATTAGTCAGGATACAGCAAGCTGGGCAGCAGGATCGTCCTTGAGAAGATGTACAAGGCAGAGAAGAACGATGAACTCATTGAACTTTATCCCCATGTCATCGTTGATGTCACATGCCTCAAAAAGATCGTTGATCTCCTCCTCCGAAAAAGAAATCTCCAGCTTATTAAAGCAATGCCTCAGCTCTTCCTTGTCTATTACGTTGTTTGAATTATCATCTATCAATGAAGAGTCGAGACCGTCAGAATCCAAAGAACCAATTAGTTGTTCCCGTCGACAAGCGGATGTTGAAATCTAGTGCTTACCGAACTGTTCGAATATAGATTTGCATTTTCGAAAGCTTTCATCGATTTTGGGAAACTTCAGAATTATGCTGTTGAACGACTTCATCTTGCTACCTCCAGAAGCCCTCCTCTGCATAGCTTCGACCATCTTAGCCTCAAGTTTCGTCTCAGGTACCCATGCCTTTTTAGGCGAATTACCTTTACCTATTATGCCTCCCATTTTAATTGACAGAAACTAATAATTGGATATTCTGCAAGTAAGGACCTGCATATATATATCAGAACATTTACAGGTCAGAGAGAAAACAGTGATCTGACCAATGTCAACACTGAGAAACTATTTGAACCCATCAATTAAGCAACAGATGTAATATTCTTTCCGCAATAGCACTCCAAGAGTACTTGCAAACTTTAAGGTATTCACGAATTCCTAATGCTTGATCTCCAATAACTTCCCCCCAAGTTATAAAGACCAGAAATCTAAGTGCATATTTACGGTTACACCACATAGTACCTGGATCCAACTTCCATGTCAAGAAAATTTACTTTTTCAGACATTTTTTTTTGTCAGACCTTTTCAGACATTAATGAAGCGGTTACTTCTGCAAGTGCTACCGGTTTATCAGAACAATCTCCAGCTAACAACATGTTTACTGAGCATTTTCTGTTGAAAAGACCAGATGACAATAAGAAGAGTAATAAATGTGAAGTCAGCACAAACATTGTCAAGGAAAATAAACAAGAAGGTCACTAACATTTCCAAAATGAGAGTAAATTATTCTTTTCCGTAACCGTCGAGCATCGTGATCCCGTCTCATGGGCACTGGGCACTTACCTTGGATTGCCACTTCAAGCCCAACACCACACTTAACACCAGATTACGAAATGATGCTTAGAACTAATCAATTATCTCAAATCTAGAAGATCCACCAGTGAATGTCTTCACTAAAACGAACCATTACCATATGAATTGCATCTTGACTTAATAGCCTTAAGCAATTTTCTTTCTTTTATGCCGGTATAAGAGCTAAAGTCTTCTGCAGTCTGGACTGGTTATCAATCCGAATGTCCATCAAACATATTAGAAGCTAACTTTTTGATGAATTACCTTGCCTCGTCTTGCTAACTAGTATTTAGCCAAACATTTCAAAAGCTCAAACAGTTTGAAGGTGACATAATTCACACTTCAAATCTTAACAACTCCCCATATTACCAAAAGGAATGGGAAAAGCCTAACAAGTGCAATCTGCTGTACCAACAGGAGAAATTGTCGATAAGGGAATAACACTAAACGAGACAGAAAGAGGAAAAGAATGCAAAACTTCCACCCTTCTTTGATACCATGTCAAAGTTTACTTTGTTTTTTTTTTTTTGGTGGTCAAATTCGAATAAATCTCTCCAAAAGCTTTAGCTGCTCGATTAATTTGATGCTCCTCGTGGCTCTTCCTTTTTCTCTTTTGTGGGTACTCGCAGAACAGAAACATTCAGAATATCGTAAACAACAACTTGGGAATTTCCTAGAAAGAGCAGATTACGAGACAAGAACAGGGGAACAAGGGCTCACCTCAAAGCGATCAGAATCGAAGACACAAAAGGACCGAGCGAGGCCTTTTTCAATTCTCCATGAGATTTTCCCCAGCTTTCGAAACTACCAATTCTGGAAACCCCACTTCGCCAATTCAGCAAACGGAACAAGGAAAAGGGACCCCAGAAAAGGAAAAACAGAGTAAATTTCTGTCAAGAACGCCGTTCGCAGCCGAAACAAGAAACAAGAACCCGCAGGAGAGAGAGGAGTTCTTTTCCAAAGATAGAAGGAAGAGAGAGAGAGAGAGAGAGAGAGAGAGAGAGCTCGTAGTGATCGTTAGAAATGGGGGCAAGATGAGTGGAGCACTCACCACGTCTTGCTTGTCGCTCTCTCGATCTGTGCGGCTATTGTGGACACAGCACTAAACCCTCCACTCATTTGACTTTCCTCCCTCGTTCCTCCCACTGATCCGAGGAAAAACAATTCATTCCAATGCAAAATAATTTCGCGATTAGATCAGAGAAAGAGTGAGTCACGTGGGGTCACCCCTTCTCGCCCTTTTCCAAGAATTGCTCTCCCTCTCTCTCTCTCTCTCTCTCTCGCTCCACAAGTCTTCAACCCGACAATTAGGAGATTCTCTTTCTTCCGGGAATGATAAGACGTTCGAAAACTCTTTTCAGCTCCTAATGGATGTAACATGATCATAGTACTCTCTGCTAATGGATGTAACATGATCATAGCACTCCCGTGTCCGGTGCACCTTTGGTTCGCCTCCGGTTATTAAAGGTAATGTCGGGATTGTAACGATATTATATTTTCGCTTTATGCATAATAGACGGTTAAAAAAATTCGTCATTTTTTAGTTAAACATGCTTAATCGATGCTCGGAGGCTAACCCTATTGTTAGAAAAGATGATTAGAGAAAATTGCATGGACTTATCAACTACCCCACGCGTGTTTGATTCAATGATAGGGAGATTAATGGGCTCGTTCCGATATGTCATAGAAACTTTATTTATTTTGATGGTTAGAAGCGTGGGAACTATTAATAGTTTTCTCACGTGGATAAATCAATTTAATTGCATATAGTTTCTTAACTTCATTGTTATTCGGGTTTGTATTGAGATGCAAAGTGCCAGTTTGATAAATCGAAGATGGAAAGCGAAAATCGAGCGAAATCGGCTATGATTTGCTCAGGGCGGCGCTATTTCCACGCCTTATTTGGCTTGATATGCGTCTTTTATTATCAATTGATCAAAATGACCTTCTATGTTAAGAGAGAAAACCAATTTACCCATTCGCCCTACTTTTGTGTCTTCCAAGTTCCATCACTATTCTTCACCTTCTATCTTTGTTGCTAACCGACTAAATCATCCTTCTACTTTAAAAAAAATGATTAATCATTAATTAAGCATACCTTTTCTCGTGTTTTGTTTCCCACCATCACCACTGCTTCTCCCATCTTCTTTCATGGATTCCATCTGACCGCTCGGAACCGATCACCCCTAATGAACGGGCGATTGATCTCGTTACAAGGTTATTTGGGTCAATTACTGATGAAATGGTGTACTGTGTACCAAGCTAAAGAGGGGTGGAAATAGGCCCACCCTATTGGTATGGGCCACTCTTTAATGGGCCTAAACACACGGTGAGCCCATGCAGATGTGACGAAGGCATAAGGGTGAAAGTTACCCTTTTACCCCCTCCACCGTAGGTCAATCAAATTGCAATTATCATGTCCTCAAAATAATTTCCAAAAGAAGAAATGTAAAATGCCAAAAGTGACCTTCCCTATAGTTTGAGAGAAAAAGAAAAGATGATCTCGTCGATAAATGAAAAGGAAAGAAAGTTATCATCTTTCTTATTGGATTCCAAATGTTATTAGAAAAATAGGAAATCGATTTAATTAAATTAAATTGCATCCTAATCTAACAAAATAATCCTGAGCACACGTGGCACACAATCACCGCCACAGCCCGTTTCTCCTCTTATACGTCTCCACGTCCCCGCCCTTCCTCTTCCTCTTCCTCACTCTTTCCGGATTCCTCAAAAGTCTCCCCAACTCGCAGTCCCGATCGCAAACCCTAGACCCCCCACACCGCTCCAGGTTCATCTCTCTCTCTTTATCATCGCTCTCGATCCGTCTTGTCTCCAACTCTCGAGACTGGAGTCGTCTCTTTTGTGCGCTCGTGCTGGGTGTGCTCATGTGTTCGCCTGTGTAATTCCGCCCAGTTTCGTCCTTTTGCGGTCGTAATCGTCGCTTGATCATCTGGGTTTTTGCGTCCGTACCTCCTCGATCGTGATTTGGTTCTCTTTCTCTCTTTTGTTTTATCGATTGTGTGTATTTCATCGGGCGTCTGCTAGGGTTTTTTTTTTTTTTGGAGGTGGGTCGGCTTTGACCTCCGAGTGATCCGACGATAGTAAGAGTCGTTTCGGTTTTTCAAGTGTCTCCTCGCATGTGAATATACGGTACTTCGTGCTCTTTGTCCTAGCTTCAGTAGTTTTTCGGTTTTCATTAGAGCTTCAGAGTTTTAGTATTGATAATGATTTTGTGGAATTGGATAATTAATTCGGTTCCTTCTTTTTTTTGAGGTTTACTTGTTGCTGCGTCAGTTTAAACCTGAGTAGTTCTGGTCTGATGATGGAATTGATGAAAACTGAGGATTAAGGATATTGATTCGCTAGTTTTTTTTTTTTTTCTGATCGTATTTGATGTCCGCAGAGGAGTTAGCTTACAAGACTTTTCTGAAGTTGGTTAAATAATGATATGGGGTTCTGATATTCTGTTTGTGCATAAACAAGTGAGGGCAATGACTCCCTGGAGATGACAATACTACTGACTGCTATGAAGTTCTGGGTGACTGTGCTTTGCATTTGCATGGAATTGAAATTCGCAGTTGATAGCTCCTGCCCTATGATGCACGGACACTCCTCCGAGAGCATTTTTCGCGTGTCGGTGTCCGACACGGGCCGGACACGCTTAGACACGCTCGGACCGCGTGTCCGAGATTCCGACACGCGGTCAACAATTGGGACTCGCGTGTCCCATGGGTAATTTGGGAAACCAAAAGGGAAAGAAGAAAATCGAAGAGAACGAAGCAGTTCCCACTGATCATGATATCTGAACAAAATGGAGACCGGCATTGATGAGAACAAGAGGAGAGTGAGGAAGACGAAGGAGTACTTACAAGTTGAAGCGTCGGATGGAGCTCGGCTCTCCTCCCTTATCTCTCCGCCCTCGCTCCGTCGGTGAACGACGACGACTGTGAATATTGTGGAGGAAGATGAGGCTTTCACGGGGCGTGGTTTTCCCCCCAAAATCTGGTGCCCTAATTTTGAGACTGGCCCCTTCTAAAATGATTCGGATGCTTTTGTGGCATTGGAAGTGGGCCTTGGGCTTGGTCAAATTGCGACCCCTCTCTCTCTCTCTCTCTCTGCCAAAATGTGTAGCGTCGAGCCGATATTTCATGCGAGGGTTACACCACTGATCTTAACCCCCGCCCTAAACTTCAAGCTTCGCGTAGAATTCCAAGAATCCATTTGTTTTGCGAAAAATTAATATTTTTAAAAATAATTATTTATATCACTTGAAATAATTATTTCATAAAAAATGGGTATGTGCATAGGAAGTCTCAGAACTTATCGCGAAAGTGCAATTGAGTCTTAAAATTTACAAAAAAATGCAATCAAGTCATAAAACTTGTCAAATTAGTGCAATCAAGTCATTCCCTTAGCTTTGTCTAACTTGGTTACCGGAAAATGCTGACGTGGCCTTTTTATGATGTTCTCTTTTCGACGTGACGATTATGTGGCTGCAACATAAAAAAGAGGCTCAAACGACTTTGTTTTGGTTTAAATATGATTTTTTTATGGTGAAATGGGGTTTGTATTTTTGTTTTTCACTTATTGTTAAATGTTAAATTTAATGGTGGAATGTGGATTGCTTTTTTTTTTCCTCCAAGTTTTATGGATTATTGGAATGAAATGTAGTTGAATTTTTCAATCCGAAACATTGGCGGAATGAAATGTTGCTCTTTAGCCGTACATGCATTTTTTATTTGTGTTCTTTATCATGATGTTATTATTATTGAAATCATAAAAATGATAATTTATCATGTATCTATAAAAATATACATATAATGTAAAACGTATCTCAACGTGTTGGAATTCTCTATTTTTTTAGAATTCACGTGTTGGCGTGTCGTGTCGCGTGTCGTGTCAGTGTAACATAGCTCCCGCCATGATTGGTTTGGATGTTATGCTTAAGTTTTTGGAAGTCGTCAATATGAGAATTTTGATTTCAGGAAGTAGAGGCTTCAGGAGCTCTTGACTTTGGGATGGCTTCGAAGCGGATTAACAAGGAGTTGAAGGACCTGCAGAAGGACCCTCCTGTTTCTTGCAGTGCTGGTTTGTATTTTTTAGCTGCTTAAGTACTTATCTTTGATTGATTAAAATGAGAAGCTGTTTGTTCTTATAGTAAACCATCAATGGTGTGTACATATTCTATGATAATCTATACGGGGAATGCAAGCTAGTATTGGGATGTGATGGTGTATAAATCACCAATGTAGTTGGTATAGTTCTTCATTAGACGAGGTTTTTCAACCATCTGATGAGTGACATTTATAGATATGGGGAATGCAAGCTAGTATTTGCACATGGATCCTTGTAGCCATAAGGTTATGTATATACTAGTTAGCACCTCTTTTTCACTTGGTGTGAGGATATATACTACTGAGCACCTTTTGTTTTAGGTTATGATATCAGGTCTAAGCTTTTCATTTTCGTTGTTCAAATCGAGCAGATGGCGAGGTTTTGGGCTGATTTTGAAAGGCAATTTGTTATTTTTCTTCATCTCATCATTGTTTTCTTCTTGTGCTCAGGTCCTGTTGCTGATGATATGTTCCATTGGCAAGCAACAATTATGGGTCCTACAGACAGCCCATTTGCTGGGGGTGTGTTCCTTGTGTCCATTCACTTCCCACCCGATTATCCATTCAAGCCGCCTAAGGTAACTTTAACCTCATTTATCTCATTGAACTACGTCGCAACTTGATATTGCATTGCCATGCATTCCTCTCAGAAATTATTCATATCTTGGCATTGTAATTGGATTCTGCCAACTGATGCCTAGTCGGTTGAGTTCTATGTAACACTTCTGGATGAGAATGAATGCATATGCTTGACAGGTTTCCTTTAGGACAAAAGTTTTCCACCCCAATATTAACAGCAATGGTAGCATTTGTCTTGACATTCTCAAGGAGCAATGGAGCCCTGCCCTTACAATATCGAAGGTAGTCTTCCTGTCAATTAGCATTACTTGACCTGGATATCTTCAATTAGCATAATGTCCAGTTTTGGCGACTGTCTTGTTTGTGCTCATGTGGGGGCAACTGGGAATACATTTGGGAGCCGCTTCTTTCTTGCTCAATAAGGGGCTTCCATCCACCAGCGCAGATTAAAAGTGCTCTGTTATGCAATTCAGGTTGATTGCCTTCTCTGATTGCATATTTTGCGAGTGCAGGTTCTTCTTTCCATATGCTCTCTCCTGACTGATCCGAACCCTGATGATCCTCTGGTTCCAGAGATCGCACATATGTACAAGACGGACAGGGCAAAGTACGAGAGCACTGCTCGATCCTGGACTCAGAAGTATGCAATGGGATAGGGCTCTCTTTGGTTATGAGATACATCATCTCGCTGCCCGTTAGTAATTTTACTAAATAAGTAGAAACCAGTGGGTCTGCAGTGGAGAGACTTTTTAGTTTTGGTTGGTTCTTATTGTCCCTTTGGGGGTTAGAAAAAGGTATATGTGGATTCCTTGGAACCGAGGTGCAATTGAGTCCGGTCTTTAAATAGTTTTTAGTCGGGGTGTTTTACCTTCTTGCTTTAATTGTCTTGCTGTTGGATGTGAATGGTTACGATGTCTACCTTTTAGTCTGCAAAATACAATTGATGAGTTAATACAAGTTCCTGTCTCAAATAGTGGTTTGTGTAGTGAATGCTTCCTATCGGACGTGTGTAAGATTGCATTGTTTAAGTGGTGGTGACCATTATTTGGGGCAAATTTCCAAACAGAGAATAAACTTGTTTTTGTTATTAGTTGTTTGGAAAAATGACACAAACGATCTTGGAGGTTGACTTAAGGTATAATGTGGTTCATGAATTTTTAATTTGTTCAATGTGGTTTCTGAATTTTAGCTCGATTTGCAATATCGTCTTTGAACTTTTAATTTGTTCGAAGTGATCTCTGAATTTTTGGTACATGTTCAAACTAGTGTTTGGATTATATGAAAATGTTCAATGTTATTTTGGGACTAAAATTCATAGATCATGTTGAATAAAATTAAAAGTTCAAAATATCACTTTACTCATTGGGTTTAGTTCATGAATTATTTGTGTCATTATCCCTACGTTTTTTTTTTTGAAGTTCTTTTGGTCTAATTTTCTTTAAAAGTACTATTTTAACTCGGGTTTAAATTTTAATTCAATCTGTTCTGTTACAAAGTAGCGCAAACTTTAGTTTGAATCTCAATTTTTGTCAAAATTGTATTTCTCGTTTCTTTTTTATTGATAGTTAAAACCGGATATCCTCAAGTTTTTCGCCTATTGATGTTGTTAGGTTCTCGTCAAGTTTTTCACCTATTGATGTGAATTGATGTTAAAATGCGACGTAACGTTTCGCGTGTATGCGATACTCGGCGAGAGTGTTGATGTGGAAGAATCGCACACAGTGCTGAGTGCTTTTCTTGTTTTCGGATGTAGCAATAATGAGTTTTTTTTTTTTTTTTGGTCGAGCAATTATGAGTTCAATGTTTCGTTTTTTCAGTTTCTGAACATCTTTGGGTCCGACGAAGCATTCGTTCGTGCTGCTTTAGTCCATTTCGATGTTGTTGCCAAAATCCACACTTGAATGCTCATGTTTCCTTCTCTTGTTTGATTCAATACTATTTCGATTCCGGCGGCGTCTACAATGATGCATGTCGAGTCTTTACCGGCTCATTGAATGGAAACTTGATGGTGACCAAATTGAAGCATCGATTAAAAGTTTTTATTTTTTATGAGACACCAAAATCAAGATCCAAATTAAAAATGATGATTTTTAAGGGAATTTGGCACATTGTTTCCTCGCCCTTTTTCATCCCAAACATGGCCTGCATGATGAATGTGGGGAAAATTGTCAAAAAAGTTCTAAACTTATTACACTTTTATCAATTCAGTCCTAAATCTTTTAATTTTTTCAATTCAGTCTTAAACCTTTTGCATTTGTGTTAATTCAGTCGTATACATTTTTTTTACCAATTTAGTTCTAAACATTTTGTATTTGTGCCAATTCAATCCATCCAGCCAAAATTGGCTGGCCGATACTGACGTGGAGGCCAACCGGTGCTAACGTGGACGACAAAGCTAATGTGGACAAAATTTAATAATATTTTAATATTTTTTGGAATTATGTTTTCTTTTTTTTCTCTTTCATTTCTTCTTCCTTCGGCCAGTTGCCAGCGAGATCGCCTTGCCTTCACTAGGTGAGGTGACCTCGCCCAGCCACCGGCAAGGCTTGCCCCCGCTTGAGGCCGGTAAGGACGAAGAAGAAAGGAAAAGTAGAAAAAAGTAATTATAATATTATTAAAAATTATTCACGTCAGCGTGGACCGACCAAATGGACCGAATTGACACTAATACAAAGGTTTATGACTCAATTAAAAAAAAAAGATCGAATTAACACAATTACAATAAAATTCAGAACTCTTTTGATAATTTTTCGTAATTTAAGTCGTCAAACTTTGATCTTGGTTATACGATACGTGACACTTTGGTCTCTTTACACAATAGATGGCATCCAATTAATTGCCAAGAGAACCCAAACTTAAAAAATAAGAAAAATGAAAGAAAGAAAAAAAATCAGTGGAAAGCAATTTTTCGAAAATCATTTTTGATTTCGAACTCACCTACGTCTTATTTAAGGCTCTGAGCAGTTGCCATCTCGGCGCGTTGCAAATTGGTCCTATTTCGAAAGTCAATATAACTCTTTTTTTTTTTCTTTTAACCGTCGTCATGTAATTTTTTTAGTAAAATTTCAGAAAGTTTCGAAAAAAATATTATGTATAAATTTGCGGGTGGACATTTACATGCTGTGAAACTTTCAAACATTTGAGATCAGAAATGATCAAAATGCCGCAAACCACAGTATTTGACAAAAGCAAATTGTTGAAAATGGAAATCACTCCAAACAAATTCTTAACCTAATAACAAATTTCATCTCAAATCGTGATATAAAACATCCAGATAATTACCGATAGGGAAGTGAAAATCATTGAGAAAAGCATTAATTTCGCGCAAAAACTCCAAATTGATACATATATGAGAAATTTATTTTATTTTAATTTTTTTATCACCAAAAATCCTAAATCGGTACACATGTGATAAATTTATCTCAAATTAATTTTTTGATAACCAAAAACCCTAAATTGAGACACCCGTAACAAATTTATCCTTGGTTAGTTTCTGTTAATTTAAGTTAATACCACGAAAAGTCTCAAATCAGTTGTCATGTGTCATTCAACTTAGTGATCTGATGGATGGTAAATTTGTGATAGGCATACTAATTTGAGATTTTTTATGATCAAAAATTTAATTTATGTTAAATTTATCATAAATGTATCAATCTAGAATATTTTTTTTTTTTGTGGTATTAACGTTTGAGATGATTACGTTTAGGGATCCGTCGATGTCATATATTTCTGAAATTTCATCAATTGGATAAAGATAATTGGCGCTGCTCTGCCATCGCTCTCTGGATTTGTCGGGATCCTGTCACCGTCAATCGCTGTGGCCTCACTACATATCGCTTTTTCTTTTTATCTTTTGCGAATCCCCCTCGTCATGAATTTCGCTTAAGAAATTACGCAACCCAATATTGTCGTGGAAGATTTTCCGTTTCCAGATCGATCCGCCTCTCTCCAATCGCACGAATCCGCCAAGGTGTTTTTTTTTTTTCTTTGTTCGATTCGATTTCGTCGCTTGCGAATCGATTCTGCTTCTTCGGACTCCATTGTCTCGCGGGTTTTTGCTGTAGGGTTTTTCTTTATGCCGAAGGCGGTTTGGCTCTATTTGTGTATTGAGCTTGTGTGGATCGCGTGTTCAGTGGTCTGTGCACGCGTGCTTTTGTCCTGCGTCGTGCTGTTGTTGTTGCTGCTGTGATTGTTTATCGTCGTCGAGATTGAGATTCTGGTAGGGATTAGGTTGCTGGGTGCTGTTTGTGTAGAGTTCGGCGAATCATGTGGGCACTTAGCAGTATCTTGAGCATGCGGAAGGGTGTTGTCAGATAGTTGTTCCTACTGTCTTGCTGTTCGTGTTGTTAAGTGTATTACAGTGATAGGATTGAGGAAACAAAATAGCATAATTCGATTGCTTCCGCATTCGCGTTTCTGGAGAGTGGACAGTTGGTTCTATATGGTTACGTGAACACCATGTTGCCCTCCTCTCCTCCTTATACCGGTGATAAGTGTGATTGGCGTTCGATTTGTTGTTTGTTGCTTTCTTTTGTGGTTTTGGGTCACAAGGGAAGTTGAGCTCCTGGGTATAGGTCAGTGTACATGGTTTCATGTGCACGAGTGGAAAATTGTTGTAGCTCATGTTTCCTTACAGTATCAATTGCTGCGCCATTTTTTTGCCTCATAGAGCTGGTGAATGTGCTTTTCAGTCCTTTCAAATTTTTTTTTTTCTGGGGTTCATATGTTCTTTGCCCTCCTCCCCTTCTTGTTTTTTTCATTGTGCACTCTGTATCATATGGCTAACTGTGTAGAAATGTCCACATGATTTTATTCAATGTAGCTTTCTCTGTTTGTTTTTGGTGATACGTCAACTTGCTTGTCAGTAGGTTCATTGTTGGGATAAATATGTCCCATTACCAAGGGGACGATGGTGAGTATGTGGCAGACGACTACGAAGCAGAAGATGTTGATGTTGATGTTGATGAAGAGTTCCGTGGCAGAGAATTGGCCGACCCAGAATCTGATGTTGATGAATTAGACTTTTCGGTCAGTAATCCGTTTTGTTATCCTTTCCATTGTATTTAAGGCTCGATTCGTTTTAATTTGTGTTTCAAGCATTTTGAACAGTTTTTCAGTTCGGCCATTGCATAGCAGTGGCTCATTTTTTCCCTCTCTCTCCCCCCTTCTACTCGCGGGGTGTTTCTCTTATGCAGAATAATAGGTTCACCGATACTACTGCTGATCAAGCAAGAAGAGGAAGAGATATTCAGGGAATTCCTTGGGAAAGGCTTAGCATCACAAGGGAGAAGTACCGGCAGACTAGGCTAGAACAATATAAGAATTATGAAAATGTTCCTCAGTCTGGAGAGAAATCAGGGAAGGTAAAAACAGTTTGTTTTGCGAACATTTCCTCTCTTTCTGACACCCATTTTGATCAATGGGGAATAAAAGGGATTGCAGGTGTATTTGTTGGATCAATGTCAGTCTACATTCATTTGATGTGTGTGTCTACTTTACAGGATCGCACAGTTACGGAGAAAGGTAACTCATTTTATGAGTTTAGACGGAACTCAAGGTCTGTCAAATCTACTATTCTTCATTTCCAGGTAAGTGGAGGGTGGTTTTGGATCCTATAGCTGTTGGTTGTCTATGTCGGGTTCTGAAGTTTGAATTGATATCTGCACGTTGAAATAAATTGGTCATTTCAGCCCATGGTATGACAATCGGTAGTGGGTTTCTTTTATTGACTGGGCAAGTTAAAAGTTTTTACAGTTGTGCGGTGTGTTGGACTGATCATACCTCCATCTTTTTTGGTCATTGTAGTTGAGGAACTTGGTTTGGGCGACATCAAAGCACGATGTGTACTTGATGTCAAACTATTCTGTCGTTCATTGGTCTTCATTGACGGGCAAGAAGTCGGAAGTTCTTAATCTCGCAGGACATGTGGCACCAAATGAGGTGGGTACTTTTCATATATCACTCTATCGAGGTTTATGACTATTGTGAGCTACTGATTAACGAGATAAATCCTGTTCTCAGAAACATCCTGGAAGCTTGTTGGAAGGATTTTCTCAGACTCAAGTTAGTACTCTAGCAGTAAAGGATAGATTTCTAGTTGCAGGTGGGTTTCAGGGAGAGCTCATATGTAAGGTAAATTCTGTAACGGTGGATTTAGATTGGGTAAAAAATTCTCTCTATATTTAGATGATTGCATAAGAAAAATTTTAAGATCGGGGGTTCTTCATGAAATATTCAATTATTCGGCTTAAACGTTTGATTTGGTAAGTTTTCTTCATGGATGCTCTCAAATATGATTTATAGCTGTGATTTTCAGATATATTGTCTTTAATGGGATAATCAAGGAATTACCTTGGCTGCAATTACATTAAATAAAAAATTGCTGTGAGTTAAACGTTGGTACATCTGTCGGTAAGGTATTATCGCTTATCCTGTTGGTGTGCAGTTTCTAGATCGGCCTGGAATTAGCTTCTGTTCCAGGACAACTTATGATGATAATGCCATCACAAATGCGGTGGAGATATATGTCAGTCCCAGGTCCAGTGTTGCTACCTCAATGATCTTTTCCTCTTCAAATTAGTTCCGTTAAATATGATGCTAATTCCTCTTATTTAATTTTCAGTGGTGGAATTCACTTTATAGCATCGAACAACGACTGTGGAGTCCGAGACTTTGATATGGAAAATTTTGAAATGTCTAAACATTTCCGTTTCCCTTGGCCTGTGAATGTAAGGGTTTTGCATTTTCCTTCTTTGGTGATTTGAGAGATGGTTTCAGTTTGATAATTCTTGTTGGTCTCTTTTTGTGAGAGTGGGTATCTGTGTCCTTACTCATTTGGTTGCAGCATACTTCTTTGAGCCCGGATGGGAAGTTCCTTGTCGTAGCTGGCGATGATCCTGAAGGTATTTTGGTTGACGCAAAAACTGGAAAAGTAATATTCTCTTCCACACCTTGTCAGCTTAGTTCCTTCAATCTCATATCTTCGATTATTCTTTATACTAATCAGAGTAGTCATTCTTTGCAGACAATCATGCCATTGTGCGGGCATTTGGATTTCTCCTTTGCATCGGAGTGGCACCCAGATGGTGTCACTTTTGCTACGGGAAACCAGGACAAAACTTGTAGGATTTGGGACATACGGAACTTATCCAAGTCAATTGCTGTTTTGAAAGGCAACCTTGGAGCCATACGGTCCATCCGCTATACATCGGATGGCCGGTATATGGCGATGGCAGAACCTGCAGATTTTGTCCATGTCTACGATACAAAAACTGGGTACGAGAAAGAGCAGGAGATCGATTTTTTTGGCGAGATATCCGGCATGTCGTTCAGTCCCGACTCCGAGTCGCTCTTCGTCGGAGTGTGGGACCGAACGTACGGTAGCCTCCTCGAGTATGGCCGGCGACGGAATTTCTCGTACCTCGACTCCCTCATCTGAGTAGAATGTGAGGTCGCTGTTAATATTTTTCTTTTGGCTGTGCAGATTTTTGGATGATAATGTGTGAGTACGTGGACAGAGCATGGTGCACAGGGTAGTTCCATTTTGTGAGGTGAAATATTGTATATAAGTCATTAGAATTCCGATGTCTTTACAGGCTCTCCCTCCTGCAGAAGATCTTTTTCAAAAACACAAATCACCTCAATAAGTAGAATGCCTCTCTTAAACTTAGAAATTCGTTTGCATTTTTCGCAAAAATGCTTCACCGTTCGCTGTGAAGCATTTATCATGAGCTCTTCGCCTTAATCGTTTGTCTTAATTATATAATTAATCACATTAGACCACTCAAATTTTGTCATATGTGCATTTATGTTAGAGAGCAAATGATCGCGATAAACTCTTTTAAGGGCCTTTTTTGACATATAATTATACGTATTAACAGCGCAACATGTAGGTTCATGTCCAATGTAAATTATTTTATCGACATTCGTTGATTTGATTGTAAGACCAAAGGACAAAAGCACGGACTTGGTTGGACATGGACGATGTTGATAAAATTTGGTGTCGTTTCCCGCCAGTCGTGTAGGATTATAATCTTTCATCCGTCCATCAGATCAACAGGGTCTCAAATTAGCTCCAATCTTATCTACGGAGAAGAACTCGGTAAGCTTCTGAAGAAATAATCGAGTTCTTTTTAATGACCATGTATAAACACTTCCACATGATTAAGAAGACAACATCGAACGGAGACAATGTAAGAATCAGACCACAATGCTAATCGGAAAGCCGCAGTTACTTTGGGCCCGGCGGTGTCATCAAGTTGAGTTAAATTGAGCTGATACAATGCCAATGGCATATTTGATGCTCGAAACCCAATTCGAGCTTCGATCTGAGTATCGAATTTTTTTATTTTTGTCAAGCTTGAGTCTTTTCGATCGTCGTCAATATGTAAAGAAATTGGTGTTCTAGCTCAAGGTCTAATGGAAAGTTTGAATAATGTAGGTATATCTAGTAACTCTTCGAAGATTTGTGCTCAGAATAATAAAACCTCGACTAAACTCGGGATTCCATTCAACAGAGTATGAGTGAGCTCGAACTGTACTTGACAAAATATATTTGTGTAGCTTGTCCTCCTCGGGCTTTAGGCAAACCCAAAAAGCACTCGCAATTAGCTTAACTCAATTTCACTCCGGACTTTAGGCAGACCCAAAAAAATTTCCTAACCTTAGAGGTGCTAGAATGTATATACTTTCTCTAACTCCTTAAATTCGATCTAACTTTCTTTTCATTTTCCTTTGCTAATTTCATGTCTGGGTGGAAAATGAACTGATACAGTTCGTTTGCCTCTTTTATCCCCGCCATTGATAAACAGTTGCTGGGCTTAGATAGACGCCACGTGGAACAGAAAGATCTCTCATCCGAAAAGGACCAATCAGATTCATCCACCTCACCTCACAAAAATCTTTCTCTCTTCAATTTCCATCCGCACAACCTCTCTCCCCCTCCCCTCCGCCTTTTATTATGATTTATCCCCTATCCTTTCCACTCCATCTCTCCCCCTCCATTCCTTCCACACAACCTCCACACACTCACCGACGTTTCTCCGACGATGGCCGCCGCATCCTCCGCCGTCTTCTCTCTCGCCGCAGGCGCCACCTCGAGGCGCCACAACGTCGGCCTCTCTCCCGCCAACGTCTCCTTCCAAGGCCTCAGGCCCCTCGCCAACAAGGCCACCAGGGCCGCCTCCTCCGCCGCGGCAGCAAGGCGATCGGGGGCGATAAGGGCGGAGCTGTTCGCGCCGGTGGTGATAAGCCTGAGCACGGGGCTGTCGCTGTTCCTGGGTCGGTTCGTGTTCTTCAACTTCCAGAGGGAGAACGTGGCGAAGCAGGTGCCGGAGCAGAACGGGAAGACCCACTTCGAGGCCGGCGACGTGAGGGCCCAGGAGTACGTGAGCCTCCTCAAGTCCAACGACCCCGTCGGGTTCAACATCGTCGACGTCCTCGCGTGGGGCTCCATCGGCCACATCGTCGCCTACTACATCCTCGCCACCACCAGCAACGGCTACGACCCCAAGTTCTTCGGTTAATGACCCGCCGCTCCGTCGTGATTTTGTCGGTCCCTAAAGTCAAGAACCCGTGTCTGTATAGCTTCTCTTATCTTCGATTAGGCTGCTTTCTTCCAACTCCTCTTCTGTTGAATCTTGTGTGTGAACCATGAAGATCCGCCATTCTTTTCTGCGAGTCAGTTCTCTATATTAAAGCTCCCAGAAAATGATTCCACGAGTTGGGTCCCGATGTGCTTTTATCTTCCAACTTCTTTATGGAAATTTTTAATGGCATGCGTGAATAAGACGGGATGACGGAAGAAAACGAGAATAGTCAAAGCTCAGACTTCGTAATTCATCTGATTTCCGGTCAAAGGTTGGTTTAGGAGTCTCGGTTGATGAATTAAATTAAATTAAATTAAATTCCAGCTTTGAGTTTGATTTTCATTTGGACCAGAGAAGGGAAAAAGCTCGTAAAAAGAACTGAATTGCCCTGCCCGATTGACTAATACATTCATATTATAGATAACGATACATTATGTCGAAAAATGTAATTGTAGTGATAAAGCCTTGTGTTTTTCCATGTTCCAAAATAAAAATTCAAAAAAAAAAAAAAACTCAACTAGACTTTGACAGGTTGAAATTCGAGTAATAAAGTCCCGTGCTCGCACCACGGTCACGAGGAGATTGCTAAAACCATGTATGTGGACAAGCACTAAGTAAGTGCATCGGACATGGTGTCGTCGTCCAATCAAGTAAAGTCCTTATTTTATAGATCGAATTGGGGGGTTAGGTTTTTCTCAAGGCACATAAAATCAATTTAGGAAGATGATGTATACCAAAACTACACGGTTTGTTTGTTATGTAGGCTAATCGAATCTCTGATTCGAAATTTCCAAATTGCTAATCAGATTTGACTTTATCCATATTTGATTTGTACATACTTTTTAAAAGTGAAGTTGAGGCCAACTGACGTAGCTCTCAAATATGTGAAACCCTCCTCGGAAAAAAAAAACCATCAATATGTGTTCCTATTGCTTTCTTCTTAATCACAAGCTTTACCAACAGACACTGAAAAACCAAAAAGTCCTTACGGGTTGGTATTAACAGATGGGTCTAATTTAATCCAGCTAGTAATTAAGGGTGCGTTTGTTCACGAAATGAAAAATATTTTCATCGTCCGCAAAAATAGTTAGACATGAATTATGCCGGTAATGAAAATATTTATCGTCGGCTGATTATTTCTAATGATACAGTTGATCATTTTTAAGGAAACACGGGGCCTAAACAGAGACAAAGGCTTGGAACGTTCTCCCTTCGTATGACTTCTCGACTTGGTAAGCAAGGCATGAAGTGAATTGAATCTGAAATTGAGGGGTAAATACGGATATTGGCTGAGAAGCTGAAGTTTCAAAGTGGAAACCGCGTGGAACAAAGTGTAATTAGAGGGGTATAACTTAGAATCATGGGCAATTTCTGTCCTCCTCCTTTTGGTATTTTTTTCTGTCGGTAATTGATATCTTAATTGCCTTTAAATGAGGAAACCATCCATGTGGAATCGTGGATTACCATAGTAATCTTATGCTAATTGTGAATCCCATACCATCAGATGGATTCTTTGTTTGTTTGTTTTTTTTTTCTACTGGTTTAATGTCACGAAAAATCTCAAACTAGTACATATGTGAAAAATTTTGCTAAAACTAATTTTTTGATCACAAAAAATCCAAATTGTACACTTGTGACAAATTTACTCCAAACTAATTTTTTTAACCGCCAAAAACTCCAAACTGGTGCACTTGTGACAACTTTACCCTCCGTTAGTTTTCATTAAATTTGGTTTATACCACCAAGAACCCCAAATAGATACACTTGTGACAAGCGGATGGTAAAAATCTCAAACCGATACACTTATCAACTTCACGTGTCATCTAATTCAGCAATTAGATTGTAAAATGTAACGGAAACTAGCGTAAATTTATCATAAATGTATCAGTTTGGGGTTTTTGGTTGTCAAAAAATTATTTTGGATAAAATTTGTGACGAGTGTATCAGTTTGGAATTTTTCGTGGTATTAACCTGTTTTTAACGAAGGGCCTTGCTAATTTATTAGGCTTGTCACCATAAAAGAGAATTCTACAATTCAAGTGATATTTCGGAGAGTTTTTCAAGTTTAAATAAATTTTAGAAAATAATTTGAGGGAAGTGGGATGTACCCAACAAGATAAATGTAATCTAGATGGCAATCTTTTATTAATCCCTCCCTAAAAAAAAGTTACTTTTTTTTTATTAGTGAACAAAATCACCAAAGAGAAGATAATTGCCTAGCAAGTCACAACTCCTTTTCGATTTGATATTTTCTCTTTTGGATTTTGTCACTTTTCTCTTTTGGTAATTGCCATTGGTCTTTGTTTTGGAAGTAGATGGTCAAAGTAAAAAGGGCGAGGGGGGAAGAGTATTTATGGGAAGAGGAGATTCCGAGAGGGTGAAACGGAAAGAGAGAGGGAGGCCAAAGTGGGAAGATAGAACGTGACAGTCAATTTCATTTTCCATTCCTCGGCAGCAGTTTTAAGATCAAATCACACAAAGAAGGGAAGAAACCTTTCAACACTGCAACTCGTAGCTCTCTTCTCCTCCTCCTCCTCCTCCTCCTCCTCCTTCTTCTTCATCATCACCTTCACTCTCGTCTTTGCTTCTTCTCCTTCTTCTTCTTCTTCTTCTTCTTCTGAGCTTCTCATGTGGGTTTCTTGTCCTTAGCGCGATCACCTGCTTCGAAATCTCTCTCTTGATCGCTTTTTCGGATTTGATCGGGGATTTGTGTAAATGTGAGCTGATTTGCCGTTTGGTTTTCAGCACTATCTTCTTCTGGGGGTCATCTTGGAGGGCCAACGCATTCAAAAGGGTATGTTCCTTACCAGCTAAGCGACCTCTTCTTGATCTCGTAATCTTTTTCTTATTTTCTCCTCTCTCTCTCGTCGACTGGTTGATTTAAGGATGTTCTTTTCTCTGGGCGACCTAGTTTTCTGTACCTTTTATTAAGTATATTCTCTGACCAGTCAATTTTCTTGTGTGCTGCGATATCTCACATAGAGAGAGAGAGAGAGAGAGAGAGAGAGAATAAACACTGAAGCTTCAGTTTTTCTATATATATAGCTGGTCTCTTTGCTCCTCAATTCTCTTGTTTCTTTTTCTCTCTCAAGTCTCCAATGGAGGAAGATCTTCACCAAGAGACTAAGCTGATGGCTAGCAGCCGCGTGTTCTACATCAAGCTGAACATCCAAAAACCTCAGTGCAGCAGCGAAAAGGACGGCGGCAGCGGCTATGAGGAAGAAGACGAGGACGCGGAGTATCCGGCGGCAACTGAGTCGACTTCTAAGGTATGCATGTTTTGCAGGAAAGGGTTTAGCTCAGGGAAAGCCTTGGGCGGTCACATGAGAATTCACGTTCAGTCCACTAAACAGCCTCTGCGAAAGAAGATTCACAGACAGAAGCTCAAGAGAAGCGGTAGCAACAACAACAGCCGGGGGAGCTCGGCCAAGATGGCGGGAGGCCAGGACAATCTTCGGACTTGTGTGATTTGCCACAAGGGTTTCCCTTCGATGAAGTCCTTGTACGGGCACATGAGATCGCATCCCGAGAGGGAATGGAGGGGAGTGCAGCCTCCTCCAGCCACCACGGCCAAACAAAGCTCATCATCCACCGTCTCGAATTCCGTGGTCGTTCGGAAGGCGGACGATGATCAGATTGGTTCTGATGATGATGCTAAGGACAGGAGCTCAAGCGTTGTTGATCTATCAAAGTCCGTCCCTGGATGGGGGGTCACCGCTAAGAGAGGCAAGAAAGCTGGTACAGCCTCTGTCACCGGCTCGGCCTCGGGCTCCGGATCGGGATGGTGGTCCCGTTCAGGATCGGGCGAGGGTGTGGGTTTTGACGCACAGGTGCAAGAAGCTCTTGTGATGCTTGCTAATGGGAATCCACCGAGTAAAGTCTCCCCAATGATTAGTCCCAGAATTGAGGGAACAACTCACGACAAGGATGAGCATAAGACGGAGGAGAATTACAAAGCGAACTGCTTCATAGGTTCTTATTCTGTTTTTGAAGCTAGAAACTGCAGTGAAATAGCGGAATACAAAGAACTGGAGGCCTTTTCAGAAACTGGGTTAAAACCTAAAGAGCCTGTAAATATGATGATGAACTGTGTTGAGGAAGAACAGGTGCAACGTTCCTACTATGAACTTGTCCGCAAGTTGAAGAAGAGGAAAAGGATCAAAAGGTTCAGAGACTTGGAAGAAGTACATGCTGATTATGACGTCCAAAAAAGGATCATGGATCCTGTGACACCTTCTAGGTTCAAGTGCAGTATTTGCAACAAGTCCTTTTCAAGCCACCAAGCCTTGGGTGGTCACAAGTCCAGCCACAACAAGCCCACCAAGAACAGTCGAACTGTCGCAAGAGATCGCGGATCCATGTGGGCGGAGTTCTCGGCAGTGCGCGGGAGTTACAGGCTTAATGCAGACTTGAGTACCCCGTCTAGCCAAGCGGCTAATTCGCCCGGCGCAGCCAGCGAGACGAACGGCAAAGTCCTGGGTTTCGACCTCAACGAGCTCCCACCAATGGAGGATGATAAGGAAGGGGGGGTTGTTGGTCTTGGTGCTGATTCTGGGCCTTGTGGTGTCTGAACCATGTAGAGGAGCTGGTTTTTGTACATTCCCTCTGACAGCAAGAATCCACTATTAAAAAGTTCAGACCTTTGATGTTCCTAGGAAGTGTAGAAAAAAAAAAAAAAAAGTGTCCTTCAGGTCATCGGTGGGAACTCAAAATTCGAGCTTCTTCTGATAGTTTTTAGTTTTTTTTTTTTGTCCTTTTCTTCTTGGTGATGTCAGGAACAATTTGGGGTCTTTGAGGAACCCTCTTGGTTCTTTCTTTGTTTTCTCAAAGTGGGGTCCCTCTCCGGGTCATATCATACTTGTCCACTTTTGTGTTTTTATCTTTTCTCCATCTTCATGCCAGGCTTGATTGTACAGCCAGGGGAAAGATCCAAACTGACCCGCTAGTGTTGATGATGATGATGATGATGAGAAAGTTTCTGCAGAACAGAAAAAAAGAAAAATTATGTACATAACACTAATTTACTAAATATTTCTGGTGTTGTTATCCACTGTTGATGCATAAAACTAATTGGCTTGTGATTTGAAAAATCAATTGAAGAAGAATACAAGGCCATGAGAAAAAGCAAACGAGTAGTGGAGGACCCAAACAGAGGAGATGTCTTGCTGGGAGGGAAAGAAGAGATGGGATTGAAGTCAACCACCCATTGGAACGAATGTGTGTGTATTTGACTGAAGCTCAAGAAAAAAAGATACAAGCTTAACTTTTTTCTTTTGCTTAGGTTTCTGTGAGTTCGCACTTTTTGTCAAGAGCAACTTTAGCAGGAAATGCAGGAGAAGTTTCACCACTTTCTCAATCTCCCTCAAATGAACTACTGGTGGGGCCAGTTGAAAAGGGTCCTTCGCATGCTGACAGAGATGGAAGAATTGCCTTCTTTATTGAAAAAGTAACTTCTTTATGCGTGTGATCTTGTGACCCGGGATGGATGAAAGTGAGTATAATTATCCAAATGGGCTTTCTCAGTTCTGGTTTTTTTTTTGTGTATTTTAATCCCTCTCCAAGTGTCGAGCTTTGGATGTTCCGGGTCAAGTTGATGCAGTTGGTGCCTACTCATACGACCAGATCAAGAGAGGGAACAGGGACAAGTACCAGAAACACCAGAACGTGGTCAGACCTCAGAACAGAACGGGAGTGATCTTCATGTTCATCAGCAAACTGCTTTACCTAACATGAAAGCTTGTATGCATGTATGCATGCATGTACGTATGTATGTATGTGTGGTGCTCAGATTCACATGATAGATATATAAATCTTGTAAGAAGACAGCATATTGTGCTTGTTGATGTGAATGGTGAGATTATGTGTGGGGATGTATGATGCCTGCGTGCTGTGCTATAAAAGAGATGGCTCACCTGTTTTCTTGCCACATTCTCGTGACTATCAGAAAGTGGCTTTGCATTGTACTAAAAAGCCCCCCGAAAATAAAATGAAAAAACCCGCCTTTCACAATGCAAGAATGCAACAACCAAAACATTAGTACAATGAAATTTCTAACTATATTAATTTGGCTTTCGGAACATCTAGATCTCTCTCACACATCTCGAATTTTTTGACGATTCGTGGGCACGAGGACACCGTAAACCGTGGTGCTTGGCACGGTCCGATGGTACCGAGCAAGGCATGTAAATAAGACTCGTCTCGCGGTCGGATTCCCAAAATAGGAAAGCAAAAGAAAAAAAAAAGGAACACTTGGAAACATTATTCACGTAGAGAATATATCAGACCCATCATACCCATGTGGCGATAATTTTCTTTTGGCAAACATTCCAGCAGATACCATTTATAAAACTGAATTTCTTTTGTGACATCGATACTTATGAAATCCCCCTTTGGGTTTTCTTTTTTTAATCCATCTTGACATTTGCTTATAGAATACGAGTTCCTCGTATGTAATGACGATTTGGTCCATGTTTTTACGGACACGAGTGAGAACCTTGGAGACATCAAAACGCGGAAGACATAATCGCGTAACCGAGTTCATCCGCAAGTCACCTATTCAATGGCGAGTGTGTTAAATGGAAGTGAATTATTATTCCCGAGTGTATGATAAAAATTCTCATCTAATCCCGGATTTTAGATTGTTAGGATTGAACTTTCCTCGTCGAAAGAATAGGTTTTGCCATTTTCTCCAATTTGTTGCTCCTCATCTTTCTTTTCTCTCTTCATTATTTTCATTATTTACTTGTACCTCATTCGCATTTAAATATTTTTTTTTTTGTTTCAGCATAACCATATAATTGGAAGTCTTTACCACAATAGTTAGTAAACAAAAGCTTCTATTATCTGGATGCGTTTTTAATTAGTTGTTTTGTAATTTCATAATCAAATTTCATGTCTACCATTACAACTAAATGGCTCATATTTATACTAAAATACTTCATGCTTTATTTAAATTGCATTTTTGCATGACAATCCGCGTCAACTCATGTCTAGTTTTTTTCCTATTTATATATGAAGAAGGGCTAAAACTAATTATAAAAATTTAAACGTCGTAAATCTCTTATCCCTGTTTCACCATCTAATAAAATTTGAAGTATCTAATCTAAAAGGCAATGAAAAGAATATAGTGTCTAAGCACTTCTTGATTGCAAGATTAGCAACCAGTCACCAAGACGATTTCACTTTGAACTTAAAGTGAGAGTTCGATAGTCTCATGATATCTTTAAGCAAAGCAAGGACAACATCATCAATGATGAGCTCTGGACAAACACAATCAGTGATGGTAAAGTCAACTTCAATAATGACTTTGTGAAAATCAAGTAGTTTTGCGAAATTGAGTCCCAACTACAATGTGCAAAGTTCCGCTTAAGTCAACGAACATATTCCCACGAATGTCACAAAATCACCAGGCCAGTCACCCTCTTCGTTTCTAAATAAACCCCATGCACCAGAAAATCATGAGTTGCCTTTAGAGGCCCCATTAGTATTCAGTTTAATCCCCTCTAAAGGTGAAGAATCTCATTGGACCAGAATTGAAGAATACGTTCGTCTTAGTTAGATACATTTATGAGCCCAACAGTGCCAAGTCAGGTTTCTTCGCAACGGAAAGCTTCAACAATTGCATCGATAAACAGACCATCAGGCCTGAGATAAATGGAATTGCAACCGCTTCTACCTAAGCACAAGTCACAGAATTCTAACATATCTTTAAATTTGTTCACCTCTGCATTTTTCACACTGAATGAGAATCCAAAAAACAAAAAAACTTGAAATTGATCAGAAATTGTAATGTACATAAACAGACGTCAACCATAAGTTCAGGAGCACCTTACCCACCTCCTAAACCCTCCCATAACACTGCGAAAATGCCCAACCGGGCGAATCACAGAAATAAGGAAAAAGAACCTAAAGGCAGAAAAACAACAGAAAGCGGGAAAGGAAGAAAAAACTCGATAAGCTAAACACTAAAAAAAACAAAATTTGGAGTTACGAAACTTCCATATGAATGCTTAAGATACACAAGGACTTATTAACTTTAGGTTCAAGTTGGAACAACCTCCCCGGCTTGGGGCGAGATCTGCATGATGAACCACCAAAAGACCAGCAAAAACAAAAATAATTGTATAACGAAACAAGAGGATACCTTGCACGCTCCTCTCTGCAACTTCCAAACTTCTCCAACAACTTCGATGTCTTCACACGCTTTCACTAGATCCTCCGCTTGCTTCTTTAGCGCAGCAGCTTTGCTTTCTGCTTCACTTCCACTTGCACGCTGATCATCTCCCTCGTTTAAGAGCATTAGTTGACTCTGTGCATCGACCTTCAGCTTCTGTATTGTCCTAGCTATCGCCAGGTACTCCACCTCAGCTTCGATCTTTTGCTTGAAGAGACCCTCGAGCTCCGTCTCCATCTCCCTGCATTCTTCCCGCTGCAACTCCAAGGTGCTTTCTGGTTCTTCCTTCACTGACTTGCGACTATTTAGAGAATCTTCTAGCTCAGAAACCCTAGATTCCTTCACCTTGAGCTCAGCCCTGGTTTCCTCCACTTTGGCCTCTAAGAGTTTCACATTTTCTGTCAAGCTCAGTATCTGGATTTCCAATGAACCTGAAGCATGCTGGTTAACCTGCTTCGGGTCGGGCTGCTCTTGAAGGACAGTGCCACCATTAGAGGAGCCATTGCTTGCTAAAATAGGGTCCCTACCTATCTCTGAGAACTTCTGAACTTCTGAAAAAGCATAGAAAAGACTTTTGTTAACAACAATCTCTATGCTAAAACCAAAACCTGTCAACTCAGACATGTCTCAGGACCAATTTCTTGAACTCAATTGGCAATTAAGATTTTCCTCCTTTCTAAGAAGCATATGCTTTTCTTAATCTTAGCTAAATTCTAATCTCCCAGATATCACATGCCAAAATAGACATATAGTTTCATGAAGCACACCAGTCTTGCTCAAAGCCGTGTAAGTCTAGGTTAAGAAATCTATCAGCCAACTGATAAAAGCAGACCAATAGATCCTCCTTCAAGCCTGCCATCAGGCACATTGACATTAAAACAAAGAAATTTACAATTAATTCCAATTGAATCGACTAAATTGAATCGACTAATCGGCTATATTTTTCACACTCATAGGAGTTTATCTATGTTTATGCTTTACGAGTATGATATTCTCTGGGCATTTCTAATAATATCAAGTGGTATTCCTACTTTGGCATTTCCAATTTCCAGAATTTTAGCCCCGATTAGCAAAGGCCAGAGAAAGCCAAATGAGTCATCTACCATCAAATAACATAAAAAATTAGCCATCCCAGAGAACATTATCTACGGGATACTAGAAAGACAGGTAGATTAGATATAAATAAATTTATGGTTTTTGCTGGTTTCAATTATTTCTTATGATTGGTATATAATCACAGTGATATAGAGCATATAGATACCCCATTTATCAGAAACGTCAAGCAAGAAACAACTATACCCAGATGCATAACAAAATTATATAGCACATTTTGTGGATTGGAGTGCACACATCAGACTTTATTTTATGACCAAGTAAGTAATTATTTACGGCCTATTGATAATTAGATTCCCCATAAAAGTGTATCATGCCTGAATCTAACTAGTGTTCACAGTGGTGGAGGAACTGGATAAGAAAAAAGAGGGAACCTAGTTGTAAGATATCTAATAAAACCGTCACTGGATCGAGATCTTAGTTAAAGAGAATATCAAATATATGGAGATTCTTTTTGTATATTATATGGATGATCCGATCTGCAAGGATTTCGGATGGTTTTTCTCTGAGTAAGAGGCGGAAGATAATTCTATACATACAAATTCATGCTTAGGCACCTGGGCATCGCTAATCATTATGAGCTCTTTTACATTCTAAAAAGAAAAGCACTCTTTTTTCATATTTTCTACACTGCACTTTCAAGCCCGGGTGTGCAGTAGAGAGAGGTTAGAATTAGGTCAAGGAAACGGGCAATGTTTGTTCAATGCTAACATATTCTTCATCCACTCCTTATGTCAAAAAGTGGAACAAAAAGGTAGGGCATTCTATCATCATGAAGATTCTGGCAATAGGTTTAATATATTGAAAAGTCACAGTAGATATGAAGAAGTTACCGCATGTCAGGAGAACTGAAAATCTACAGGAAAGTATTAGTTATAGTTTGTGAAGAAGCAGAGTGGGTGGTGACATACGGAGGTAAAAGCATCATGCAAGTGCCGATCGAAACAATGGGATATTCACCTTGTTCAAGTGCTTCCTGTAGAGATTGTAGGGCATTGACAGACTCAATTAAAGTATTACGATCTGCAGAGGACCGATTGCTCTCATGTCTCTCCTCCCCAGCCTCCCAAGACAAGTCCACAGCCGAATCATCTTGCGAGAAATCCTCAGCTTCCCCGACATTTTCAGTGGGGTAACCAGTCTGAACTTCCTCACTGAAGTGATCACCTGCTTCATCACTATTTGCTGAGTAATAGTTCATTGCCATTCCGCTCTTCTTACCATTACTGGCATAAGCACCCTGCATAAAAACAGAGCTTGAGCTTCTTAAGTCAGATTCCACGCTGGAATGAGAGTTTTCCTTCTGGATTTTGACCCTTTCTCCTCTAGGCTTCTTACTGATTTCAATTCGACCCTTATTCTGTTGAGCATGTTGAGATGAACCACCTTGACTCTTCCCACTCAAATTTTTCATTCTGTTCCTTTCACGGACATACCCAAAGGCCGAACTGAAGTCATGTTTAGCCTTTGGAGCACTAGCAGCTGTAGATGATTTGCTACTTCGATCCTCGCTGTTGTCAGAATCAGCACCAGCCGTAAAAGCAGGTGCAGCTGCAAAATTGGATTCCAAAGTAGAAGCATGCACTGCAGGGCCATCAGCATGACCCAGGTTTCTTGTCATACTTGTCGATCCGACCGAACCCTCACTATCTTTCATAACCTCGACAGAAACCCGTTCAACAGAAAAACGTGAAGAATTGTTTTGGTTTCCTAAACCATTCAAACCTCGCTTCAAAATCTTACTAGAGTCTAAATGAGCACTCTCATCCTTGACGAAGTCTCTCCTGATTCTTCTCCATTTCTTCAATCCATAACCTTTCTTCGTCGAGGGAGTCCCTCCACTAGGAGACTGAGCTGTCAAGGGTGGCGAAGTATTCGGTCCCGCAATTTGTTTGCCTTTCTCAATTGAATCGGGAGCCAGCGCACGGGCATCAAAATTCTCATCCGTGTCCGATTCATCTAAATCAATATTGTCGCAGGACCCATTATTCGTAATGTCTCTAGGATCCGAACGAGACGCTCTTTCCGGGGAAACTTCACAATCATCCTGAGATTCAAGGGTCGAGCACTCTTCGTGCGAATCCATTCCCGAAGCTCACCAATTCCCAAATCCAACTCCCGAAATTCCAAACAGATCAAAATCGAGAAAAACAACTATCATTCCAGCTCATGGCCAAAATTCTAGCAAAATCCGAGAGATCGACAACTGTTTCGAACGACCGGATCGCAGCAAAATCCCACACGAGGCGAATTGAACCCACCACCAACTCGCAAAGCACCAATCGGGTGGGAGAATTAAAAGCTCGAAACCAGCTCGGAACGAATTAAAAAGAAGGGAATTGCTATTTGGCCAGAAGTTGTCCTATCGTCTCAAAACCCAGCTCAATAAATGAAACAATCAAAAGGACGAACGTACCTTCAGCTCCATAAATGAAGTTCGGAGACGAGGATCATCATCAAGTTCGACAATGGGAATGATAAAATCGAAGGGCATTGAAACCCTCAACTATTGTTGGATTGGCAGATTTATAGCCATGAAAATAATTGGGGGCGAGCGGAAAATAAAAATAAATGATAACTTCTGTAATAATGAGTCTCGAAAGTACGAGAAACATTATAAATAAATAAAAAAGAGAAAAAGAAAATCTGGAGAAATGATCGTGGGTGACGTGGGACAAGTGGTGGCCCACACCAGCCAACTACGAGTGGGCCACTCCTCGAGGCGATTCGCACCGAGCAATTACTGAGGAGTGAGGACAACCTTATTCGGTAATATTAATTTCTCCGACGGACAAAAAACTGTTGTCGAGCACTTTATTAAGTTATCATAAATGTAGTTTGGAAATGAACATGTAAACCTGATTTTATTATTTAGTTTTCGCAGACAT
The DNA here is from genome assembly GCA_029784005.1 of Lenwebbia sp. NSW1173648. NCBI lineage: Eukaryota > Viridiplantae > Streptophyta > Magnoliopsida > Myrtales > Myrtaceae > Lenwebbia > Lenwebbia sp. NSW1173648. Next base: position 20,498,024 of record JARCGZ010000009.1, on the reverse strand, counting down.
CGCTTGAATGCTAACATATCTATCATCGTGATTTGACGTCTAATATCGTGTCACTGAAATGTAGAATTGATGAGTTACGGCGCGAATGATAACCATTCCGTTCCCGGGAATTATTTCTAAGCCGGAAATATTTCATGAACTAGTTTCTGAGCAGATAAACGTGTTTAATAACGACACAATTTCTGTTTTCAGAATAAAAATTAATTTGATAACAGCATAAAATTTCTACGACCGCCAGCCGCTGGGTCTCAAACGGCGACCGACGATAGGGACACGAGAGAGAGGGAGATCACACGAGAGAGAGAGGGAGTAAGCGATGAGAAGAATTTTTATTTTCATTTCAATTCCGGAGGGAGTAAGTTGTGAGGTACTGCGGCAATAAGACCGGCTTAAGAACTTTCTCTGGTTAGAAAGATTTTATTTCCAACAAGCAAACCTCTCGATATGATGTATATTTGAAACGAGATAACAGCAAAGTTAAAGCTTTCTGCGGTAGCCATTTGAATCGTTGCAGCGTAGTTACTGAACATGAAGAAAAGCACAGGCATTAAATGAGCAAATAGACCAACATAGTTAAAAAAATTTGTGGGATCTATGCAATCCTTGCAATTAGAGGTGAGCGGTTTCATGATCGATTCAGGTTTCAAGTAACCGTCAAAATCGGTTCTTCAATTTTTGGAACCTGGACCTACCATGCATACCCTAAAATCTAAAACCTATCCTGCCACAAGTTTCAACATCGATATCTAGAGTCTACCTAGGTTCCACTTATATTTTTAATTGCGCGATTACAGTGAATCGTCACTTCTAATTACCATTATTTGCTGTTACAATGCACTGACCACAAGTCATATTTAGACACATGGAGAATATGAAACATTAATAAAGTAAAAGCGTCCGTCATGAAAACTGCGATGGTTTTTTCTTCTTTGTGGTCGGCGCAAATGAAATTTAACCATCACCTCGTCACAACACGAATCATAGAATATGAAACATCACCTCGCCACCAGACTCTCGGCTGTTTTCAACTATGATCTTCAGGGTCTTCAAAAATTTCTCCTTCATGAAAATTGCGATGGGCATCCTAACAGGAAAATTGTCTAAAAAGTCTCAAACCCATTGTACTTTGATCAATTCAGTTCAAAAACTTTCAATTTCACCAATTGAGTCCCAAGCCTTTTGTCACTTTGCCAATTGAGTTCATCTAACTAATTTTAGAAAGAAATCTCATGGTACAACCGGCGTTGATGTGGATGATTTTTATGGTTTTTTTTAAGAAAAACTCTTGAGTTTTGTTTCTTCTTTGTTCTTTTCTTTCTTTATTTTCTTTTTTTCTGCCAAGCCCGGCGTAGGCCTTGCGGCCCTCACCCAATACTGACGAGGATCACTGGCCCTCACTTATGGTCTGCGAGGGTCGGAGGGCCCTCGCAGGACTTGATTGAAAAAAGAAAAGGAAAAAAAAACAAAAAATTATTAAAAAAATTGTCGACGTCAGCGCCAACCGTCCTACGTGGCACCACCGGCGTCCAAATCAGCAATTTCCAATTAAAATTAGCCGGATGAACTCAATTGATCAAAAGGTTCAAGACTCAATTGGAAAAATTGAAAAAATTAGGATTAAATTGGCCAAAAAGTAATACGTTTAGGACTTTTTGGACAATATTATCATCCTAACAAGTGAAATATCATATGACGTGTAGGAAAGTGGCGAACTCACTGGAATTGAGAAATCTTCATCCGACACCAATTGATTGCATTCCTGAAAATGTAGATGAAAGACAGGCTTCTGGATAGGTTGGAAAGTACAGATTGGGATAATCACAGATCTGTCCAATTCGAAAAGTTCCGAGTATAGACTAGCCAAGACCAAATTGGAGAATATCCAACCATAATTGTTAGGAAGCAGATCAGAATAGAGTTATTTCTAGAAACATTCTGAAAAGAACAAAGCATGTGATGGAACCAGAAAAGAACCAGTCCTACAATAAGCTCATGGGCAAGTTAATTTTGAGGAAACACCTACCATCTACAGCTATACCTGTCCCAATCAAACACATGCATTGCCTATCAAATCTTACTGCATTATTAGAATGTCCACTCAGATGCCTCGCCAGAACCACTGCAAAAGAGGTCCACAGCGGCAGAAGCAGGAGATAAATGATTTGTGTTGTACTTGCACAGCAAACACTAGACAGCCATAATGAAGCAGACAGCGCATAACAGATTCAAGAGAGAGCAATGAACTGGATACAATTCACATACCAGCTTATTTTATTCAAAGGAAATTGATCAACTTCATTAGGACCTCGTTTCAAGTTAAACTGCAAGGCAAATCACGTACTTCAGCCTATTTTTGAGATCTGGAACCCATTTTTCAATCTTCAAACAGCAAAAGTCAAATCAACTGCTCACACATCAGTTTTTTGCATTCTTCCATAAATGAACTGTCCCAATTTTTCCAGGTAGCCATCTCTTGAATTACTACCAAAGCCAAAAGAAAAGAACATTTAAACACACACACCCCGACCATGGCCACTATCCATGCTAATGGCCAACATACTGGTGTAAGCAAAAACTAGAAACCGTGCCAACACCGCTAAATAAACTAGAAACCGATGTTTATGGTCTTCCATTAGATGCCCAAAGATGTTCAACAGGATGAAGATAAAGGCTAGCTCAGATCAACCTTCCCTTGCCTTTGCTGCTGCACTCCCACCCGCATATTAAACCAGCCAGGAACCTTCATGTCGCTTTCTTAACCCATTCTGTGCACGAAAAAGGTCCGAGTCATCAGCCACCACTCAAACGGGCGCTTGATGGACTGGCCATAAAAGAGCAGTCTTTCAAGCCCTCTTATGGTGGCCAAGCAGCTCATTGAAAGTTGACATGCATTTCCTCCCCCACTATGGCAAATATCTCACTGACTCTGGTGAGAAATGAAAACAATCAGGAACTATAAGCAGGGAATGCAAGCAAATCTCAGTCATTGGTTTATCCTTCCATGTAACCACGATTCTCCTATTGGATCTATCATACACAGCTCGCATGTCACTTTACATGAAGAATTCATCAGTGCCAAGAGACTAGCGCAGTTCATTTGATTTCTTGACACTTCAAATATACAAAAAACATGCCAGATACCAGCACATAATCGACAATCAAATATACCAAAAACATGTCGGAGACCAGACTTACCTATGAGTGTCTATGTTCACCTCAGCAAGCCAAGTTGTTAAGTAAACCTGCAATATTATAGGATATTGTCATTCAACTCTTATGCAAAGGAAAAGCGTATAAGAATACTGCTGCAAAATGGGATTATTTATCGTACAGCCAAGTCAATTAAGTGTATATTGGGGAAACATCATGGATGGTTTCTCAAAAGCTTTGTGACAGCTCAACTCTCCCTTCACTAAAATGGTTAGTCTCTCAATCCTACAAACTAACGACACTATGAGGCAACTAGGACAAATCCACCATTCGAGCACCTAGTGACCTCTATTAAAGCCTTTACAGCTGCCGTAAAGGCTTGCAAGCTCCCACACAAGAAAATAACAGAAATACTGAAAGGAAATACTACTTCAGATGAAAATATGATGGCATTTACTGACCAGCAAACTCATACAGAGTTGTGAGAATGTTGCAAGATTGTTTTACATAATCAATCTCACTGGAGTATTACCTGCAAAGTCTCACGGCTTAACTGAGAGCCACCTTGTTCAGGAGGGATATCTGACATACAACCCTTCAATCTAGGAGGCAGTAGCTCACACTTGCTTGTCAACAGGTGGCATTGGGACAAATCCTCAAACTCTCCTGGATAAAGCTCCTGAGACCAGCTGGTTTGATCAGGTTGCAGCACTTCACATCCCACGGTAAGAAATTCCTTTGTGAGCAAGCGCTTTAGAGTTGACGATGCCAGAATTGCAGGCATGGAAGAACAATAAAGATCAGATACTCTCCTCGTAGAGATTTTGAGCAGCCAAAAGTACGGCATAGCTCACCTTTAAACTTAACTCCAACTCAAACATCTCCACAACCTCTTGTGCCAGATTCTCTGAAATCATTTAGCATCATGATCATAAAAATAATATTGCCAAAAAGGAAACATTTCGTTTTCAGTCAATCAGAAAGTCTTTCCTGGTTGGTTATAATGAAAATCAGACAGCCTTTTCACCAATATATAAAGGAAAACGTCCATTGTCGTCTCACAGGGAAAGTATTTAATTAGAAATCCTCAATAATTCTTTTGCATTTAGTTTTTGGTAGAACTTCAAAATCCTGTGTAAGATTTGTCATACACAATCGGTCGAAGCCTGGACAAAGGTGGAGAGAAAGAATACATGAGGTAGCCAACTGCGGGAACCCCCTTTTCCTTTAGCTGAATCCTATGAACTAAACGCTACGCAGAAATGAATCCTATACTTCAAATGGCAAATTCAATGATTGTAATGCTGACAAAAAAGGAGGGAAGCACCAATGCACTACAGAAACTGTACATAAGCACCTACCTCACATAAACCTTTTCAGAACATAAAATAATTCTTATATATTGCTATTCCTTGAAGGTCCTTCTCATGTAAGTTTTTTCTCATGGAAATAAACTGGTTAATGCCCAATTCCATTAAAGTCTAGACCATCCTGCACATCAACCATGAAACTAGCTCTTCATGGCGAGTGACACCAGATAATTTTGGATTAACTAAAAACACTATGTGTAGGTTTACAACACAAAAATTTAGAATCTCGAATAATCCAGTCCAAGACACAAATGCTTCTTGCACAGTCTATGGAATATGTAGACGAAAAGTTTGAACATACCAAATGAAGAGATTGACCAAAAAGTGAATACAGGGATTCCACCACAATCACCAGTGTCATTCGTATCCTCTGAGCCAACAGAAAATTGAACAAGTTGACTATTGTTGCTTCCTTTCAAAAAACATCTCATGGAGCTATTAGCACTGACCATATAAGTTACTGCAGTGACCTGTAAACAGGAAACAAAACAACTTATAAACTCAGCCAAGTTATTATTATACTTCCATTCCGCCAGTTCATGCATCACTACGTTGTATACTGGTCTTTTGACCTGAATTTTCCCAGATCAGTTGGACTATTTAGCAGCACTCATAGACTCTATAGAACCTACAGACTGGAAAAGCATAGTTGTGTTTGTGATCTTCTTCTTCTTTTTTCTGGAAATCGTGTGCGCGTAATCTTGAAATAGGGTTTTGTGACATTTGAAGGATAGGAAGCATAACTAAGAAAAAGCAAAGACACCAATTCCATCACATTACATGTGAAAACAAATATAGCACCACTCCAACTTGAACAAGAATACAAGATTGCACACTACGCCTATACTTAGAATCCTGATGCTTAATCATATCATAAGCAAAAAACACACCGATCATCATGAAGAAAATGTCCTGTTTGATTGAAGAGTGCTTTAGTATAAGATGGCCTCTGGAAGTTTATTTCTATCTTTTTAGCTCATTGAAATTTTACTACTGCCTTGCGAAATTAGACACGAAAGAGCAACAAAGTGCGTCCCCACCCAAGTAACAGGTTTGACATTTCAATTTGGCAACATTAGTTAGAAGTCTACTTACCATATCCTTGTATGCCGATAAAAGTTTGTTCTTGTGAAGCTCCTGCAACATTGAAGAAGTTAATGAAACACCTTATTCAAACTTGTTAATCCGGTCAGACCAATATTAAAAGTAATGCAGAAGCATTAAATAAGAAGAAGTATCTGCCACTCTCGGTAAGCTCATCTCAGCCTTTATTTTGGAGCAAAATTACACATATTTTTCCTGCTGAAAGTACTATAACAGAAAACAAAGGACACACAGTTAAGCCGAAATTTTGACTTTCCAAATTGATATAACCCACTAAAACTGCAGTGTCCACATATGATCTGATTCATGCATCACCCTTGACGGTCATATGCAAAAATGTTTGGCCAATGCCCATGTTGATGGTTGTCTTATCAAACTTATTTAACTCCACAAAGTTCCAATTCAACAGATGAATGATTTTCTTGAGATTTACAAACCCATTGCTAACCCACAACCACATCAGTAGCAGTCGAACCAAGCGAATCTACCTGCTGCTTAAACAATTTTAGACAGGCTTTGTTCCGAATATTCGGCATGTCCTTCAAAACACCCAACTCCATTGAGGGCACATATCTAACCCATGACAGATGAAAAGCGAGGTCAGGAAAAAATACAACGAATAGACAAGGAAAACAATTTCTAGGACGAAACCCGATTATCAGAAAGTAAAATCTAACAACAAACCCAAACGCACCTCATCAAATGTCAAAACTAACAAACTATATGCTTGAAAAGAATGGAGAACAAAAGGAAGGCGCTATGACAGACGAAACAATACAGCTCGTGAACTATCAGAAAACAAGTAAAAGGAACGAGAGAGAGATCGGAGGATCACCACCTGTGAGAGAGATGAGCGTTGACGAGAGAAGTGGCGTGAGATCTTCCGGCGGACGAAGCGGAGACCCACTGTTGCCTGGACGAGGCCAGTTTGGACCACTGGTTCCTCAAATTTCGCTGCGCGGCAGGCCTCCAGAGCCGGGCGGCCGACGAAGGCAGCGGCGATACGGCCGGAGGCGGACTCCCTAGGGTTTTAGGATTTGAAGGAGGAGACGAATAAGAAGGAGGAGGAGTCGCCGCAGCGTCCGAGCTCGCGTCTCTGGAGGCTTCGGGTCGGTCATCCATTGACGCTGTCACTTGAGAAGTAAGCTTCAAGGGGGACACTTTGGAGTAAGGGGAGGATGATGTGTGGGCCGCGGAACGTCACTTGTGGCTACGAACACGTTGATTTCGGCTCAATAGAAATCTCCGACTTTAGCTCTTATTTCAATTCTATTTTTTATCTCGTAAAAAATCTCAAACCTTATCTCCAGTCACAATTTTATCTTAAAATTTTGGGATAAATGCATTGGAAGTCCTAAAACTTATAATGAAAGTGTAATTTAATCTTAAAACTTTTAAAAAGTGTACTTGAAGTCCTAAAACTCTTCAAGAAAGTGCAATTGAGCCATAAAACTTTTCGAAAAGTGCAATCAAGTCCTAAAACTTGTCAAATTAGTTCAATCAAGTCCTTCCATTAATTGCACTTTTTGAAAAATTTATGACTCGATTGCACTTTCATGACAAGTTTTAGGACTCAATTGCACTTTTATGACAAGTTTTTCGGACTTGATTGCACTTTTTGAAAGTTTTATGACTCAATTGCACTTTCTTGACAAGTTTTAGAGCTTCTAGTATACTTATCCCTAAAAAAAATTTGTCCCACAAAAAATCCTTAACTTTAAGTCTTGTCCCAATTCTACCATAAACCTTTTGTCCATAAAAAAACTCTTAACTTTAGGTCCGGTCCTAATTCTAGTTTATGAAAAACTCTCAATTTTTGGTCTTGTCTCAATTTTTCAATCCATTTCCAATTTACCCTAAAATTTTAAGAGTCTCGTAAAAAATCACAAACTTTTACTTGAATCACAAATCTGACTCCGATAACCCTCCATCCAAAACTTCTTAACAACCGAGAACTCGAGAAGTGGAAAGCTCCCGAGTACAAGCTCTTCAACCGCGAGAATCACGAGAAATCGAAGATCGAACGTAAAATCACTAAAGGCAATTTTGAAGGAGGGTTAATGAAGACAGATTTATGACTCAAGTAAAAATTTGTGATCTTTTATGAGACAAAAAAAAAACATAGTAAAATTGAAAGAGACAAAACATGACTTATCAAGCGCCAGGTTGTAAGCAGAAACAAATCCCCATAGAAATTTCCCACACAACAAACCACTACACAATATCGAATCACCATAAAAAAGAGTAAATTGAACATCAACTTTTTATGAGGCTGGAAGGTAAAAATCAGGACAATTACAAGAAATTTACATAATCTCTATCTCCTTGAGTTTTTGGGCTGGACCTTCTAATATCAACTTGAGTTTTTAGGCTGGACTTTCTAATACGGTATCGAATGCTGATTTAATTTTGGTCTATTTCGCGTGCACCGTATAAAACGATATTTGATAAATTGATATTGTACGAGGCACCTTCCTATCTTTTTCCTACGTTTCTCTTTTCTCAGGGAATCCCAAAAAGGGTGTCGAAGATTTTGGAGCGACGAGACAATGTCGACTTTCTTCATTATTACTGGCAAATCATAGCGATAACTTAACAAAAAGTCTAGGAATTAGGCAGATGGGCCCTGCGCACGTGGAACTTTTGGCTTGTTCAAACAGGTTGCTAAGCAAGTCTCCCAAAATTCTGGTGCTGTACCTTTCAATTTCCTTCCTGGTCAGATCCTCATTTTTTTTTTCTGGTAGTAGCTCTGGGGTCACAGTCGCAGAAAGAGATAGATGGTGAAAACGGCTATTTTCCCTATTGGATGAGAGCCCGCCTGCTCGTGCTAACGCATGTTATGAGCCGTTGACTAAAACATCAATGACAGCTCGCTCGACTATTTTTTCTAAGCAATTAGATCAGGACAAGGACGAAGAAGAAGAGAATATGAATCCCCTGAAACAATGTCGATGCCATGAAGGAGCGACAAGTTTTGAACAAAGACGGCGAAAAAGATCAGGGGAGCTTGCCGGGCAGCCTGATAGAACCATTAGAAAGAGCAACATTCAGATTCACCTAGACACAAACGGAAAATTTCCGCAGCAGAGAGATTAGCTCCCTAGAGATTCGCTGCTGCGTTCGTTCGTTTCGTCGACAAAGATCAGCTGTCGTTTTTAATCATGTGGAATCTAGAAGAAGTGGTGAACTAACAAATACGACATGAAAATGGGAAGTTGCAATTTCGGTAAGAGGGAATTTGAGGCAGAGAGCCAGAATTTCTCACTATTTCAACAGTGCTGCTATTGCTACAACTTTACAACGATTGTCTCCTTTTCTCTTTATCACATCTCCAGGTTCTTTCTTTTCATATGGACAAGAACAATCGACGCAGTGTGGAAAAACTATAAACGAGAACATATGAGTTAGCAAAACTTCCCCGGGGAACAGGAGTCAATGCCGCACAAGAACAAAGTATTCAGGACTCTCCTCGATCCGATAATTCGCCATTCACAGACTCTACGAGAGCGACCGAGAATCCCTTCTACTTTGGTCTCTCTCCACACAATATCCTTCACAACTTCTCCATCTCATCGATGTTCTGCTTCTATTTACACTACTTGGAATGCGAACCATTGATAATAACCTCATTGCCAATTTTGGAACCGAAGCTCACTAGTCCTAACTGAACACGATTCAGGGGTCATGAACCTAAGGTTATTTTTCCCGAGATTCGTCGATTACCGAGTCTTTCAGCGAAAGGCCATCGAGAATGTCGCTCTCTGAATCGACCTGAAGCTCCTTAAACATCGCCATCACTTGAATCATGGTCGGTCTCCGATAAGGCCTATCATCAAGGCACTCGAATGCAATTCTCAAATAGTGGTACAGCTCAACCTCCCCCGATTTATGCACCATCAGTTCCGGGTCCAGTATCTCATTACTTCTCTTCTCTCTCTGAAGCTGCTTAGCCCATCCGACGAGGTTATTATCATCACCAAACACAGAGGAGTCGATCGGCCTTTTGCCCGAAAGAAGTTCCAGAAGTATTACGCCATAACTGTACACATCCCCTTTCGTAGTGCACCGAAAACTCTGATAATACTCTGGGGGAACATAGCCCGGAGTTCCTGCTAGGGTGCTCACGCTGAGATGGGTGTCAAGAGCATTCACCAACCGAGCCATGCCGAAATCAGAAACTCTAGCTTCGAAGTTCTCGTCCAGAAGGACGTTGCTCGACTTCATGTCCCGGTGGATGATGTGAGGTATGCAACTGTGGTGAAGAAAGGCTAGGCCTCTCGCCGACCCGATGGCAATCTTCTTTCTTGCAGGCCAATCAAGTTTCGAGGCACCTCCTCCCTTAGACCGATCGTGAAGAACCGACTCGAGGCTTCCCCATTTCATGTACTCATACACAAGGAGCCTCTCCTCGCCGACCTTGCAATAGCCCATTAACGGAACCAGATTGCGGTGCTTGATTTTCCCAATGGTTTCCATTTCTGCCATGAACTCTCTATCGCCCTGACCCGTCACGTGAATAAGCTTCTTTATGGCAACGACATTCCCGTCCCTCAGTTTAGCCTTGTAAACCTCGCCAAACCCTCCTGAACCGATGAGGCTCTCCACGCTGAAACCATTTGTAGCTTCAAGTAAATGCGCGAAAGTGAGCTTACGCAGAGGCTTCTCGAATGTGGCGACATTGATGCTCAACGGGTCATGGACACTGGAGACCTTCCAGCTGCCGCTACCCGAAGTGGGGAGGCTCTCTATGTACTTCTCACCCTGTTCCTCGATCTTCTGACCCCGCTTGACGCGGTAAAGCGCGACGGTGAGGCCAAAGATGCATGTGAGGAAGAACGTGATGCCTATGACCATCCCGGCCTCAAAAGATTGCTTCTTATCCCCGTTATAATTCTTCGGCGGGTGGCTCGACCTGCTCCCGGTTCCACAGGGTGGTAAAGGGACCCCACAAAGGCCGCTGTTGTTTGCATATCTGGATTGTGGGAATGTCGTGAGCTGACCTCCGGAAGGGATAAGGCCACTTAGGCCATTGTTGGACACATCAAGATCATTGAGAAAATTGAGAGAACCCAATGAACCAGGAACAGGTCCTGTGAGATGATTGTGTGAAAGATCGAGGACTCCTAAAATCCTCAAACCTCCGAAACTGTCGGGAATATTCCCTGTAAGATTGTTGTGTCCGAAGTTTAGAACTTGCAAGAAGCTCATGGAGCCATAATTTTCCGGGATTGTCCCCGACAAGAAATTGTAGGACAGATCGAGGAAGAGCATGCTCCCATTGCTGGTGAAGGGGTAAACCGTCCTGCCCGAATAGATCCTAGTCGTTGGACAAGAATGAACCGTTGGGAAGCTCTCCAATCTCGCCGCACGTATCCCCTCGAACTCCACCAATCCTCCAGCACCTCTGCACTCTGTACCTCCCTCGTTCCTCACGAAAACAAATTGCTTGCCAGAGACACTGCCCGGCATTACCAGGCCGGACTGGTCAGCGAGATCAGGTGGGACTGGACCCGTGAGGTCATTGCTGTTCAAGTCGAGCCAAATTAGGCTCCGACAGTTCCCGAGCTCTGGCGGAATCCGTCCGGTGAGCGAGTTGTTGCCCAGTTGGAGGATCGCGAGGCTCGCAAGATTCCCTACCCCTGCGGGTATCTCTCCTGTGAGACGGTTACTAGAAAGTGATACCCAGATCATGTTCGTGCAACTGCCGATGGATTTCGGAATGTTTCCAGAGATGAAGTTGTTGTTCAGGATCAAAGTCTCCAAGTTTCCTCCATTTACGCAAATGCCTTCAGAAATTGCGCCGGTTAGGTTGTTTGCCCACATAACCAGGTCCAAGAGATTCGGCAAATCCCAAATTTCTTTCGGGATTTCACCGTCCAGGTCGTTGAAGCTGAGATCTATTGATTTCAGGTTCTTGCAGTTTCCGAGCTGCCAAGGAACGGTTCCTGAAAGGTAGTTATTTGGAAGCAATAACTTCTCCAGGGGCGAGGACAAATTGTTTGAGCAAAATCCATAAGGAACATTTCCTGTAAGTTCGTTGGAGCCGAGGTCCAGTACCTGGAGCTGAGTGCACTGATACAGAGACGCCGGCACGGGGCCGGTTATATTGTTGAACGGCAAGTAGAGAGACTTGAGGCTCGTGATGTTTCCAATCACCCTGTCGAGAAAATCTCCGTACAGCCGATTGTTCCCGAGGTTGAGACTTACCAGAGAAGAGCACCAAGCGAACGCCGGCGGCAACCCGCCGGAGAGATTGTTCCAAGAAAGATCGAGCTCTTGCAAAGTCCCGCAAGACTGCGCCAACTCTGGTGGGATTTGCCCCACAAATTGGTTGTTTGACAGATACAGTCGTCCCAAATTCTTGAAACCTCCTAGCAGAGCACCAGGAATCATGTCCTGCAGCTCATTGTGAGACAAGTCAATTGTCTGCAAGAGCTGGCAGTTCTTGAGGCTCGCCGGGAAGTTGGTGCCTGAGAGACAATTGTGCGAGAGATTGACCACTATAAGGTTTCCGCAGCTGCCGAAGTTGAGATCGGAGAATTTTCCCGAGAAATTGTTCCAAGAAAGATCCAGGAACTTGAGTGATGCAGGGGAATTGGCCACAAACTTGGGAGGCAGAGCCCCAGTCAAATTATTCCTCGACAGATTGAGAAATGACAAGTTCTTGCAAGAGTAAGGAGTGGCATCGAACTGCCCAACGAGCTTGTTGTCGGACAAATCGAGCAGATTCAAGTTCTGGCAGTTCGTGAGGGTGTAATTCAAGAGGCCAACATCAGAGATTTGATTGGAAGAGAGATCAAGCTGAACCAGGGAAGGCCCAAATTGAAGATACCCACCAGGAATCGAATTGTACGAGAGGTTGACGTAAGCAAGCATGGTGCAAGAAGCCAAGAACGAATTGGCCGGTAAAGGGTCGGTCAAGTTGTTGGAGGACAAGTCAACGCTGTCGAGGAGGCAAGAACTGCTGCCACCGCCGGTGCCGGAGAGATCGCCGGCAGAGAAGGAGTTGCCGCGCAGGTTGACGGACCGAAGGCCTTGCAGCGCCGCCAGATCAGGGAGGCGGAGGGAGCCGGCGAGGCCGGCGCCGCTGAGATCGACGGCGGAGACCCGGCCGTCGGAGGAGCAAGAGATGCCGTTCCACGAGCAGGGAAGGGACGATGTCGCCACCCAGCTGGACAAGAACCCGTTCGGGTCGGACCGGACAGAGGATTTCTTGAAAGAGAGCAAGCCGGATACGTCGTCGTTGGTGGCTAGTAGTTGTCTTCTAGCTTCAGCAACTGCGATGAGGAGGTGAAGCAGAAGAAAGGATACGAAGCGCAAAGAGCCATTGATGATTCTCCTCCATTCTCTCTTCATTTTTCTTCTCTCTTTTTCTGGGTCTTATTCGTTTCTTCAGATGTTCATGAAAGAAGCGCCAGCTGAGCTGAAGCTCAGGCCCAGAGAAAGCAAAGCAAGTATCTCTCTTCCTCTATTCTTTGCTGGCTCTGCGTTTCTTCCTCTGTTTTAATTTAACCTCCGTTTCTTGGTACCGGGATTTCTTCTGAATCTGCTCGACTGGGGCTGATTTCTCCGCATTGTGGGCTCTATCAAAAGAGGAAATAGGAAAAAGAAAAATCAACAACTGGCAAGAGAATAAAGAATACTACAGGAGAAAGGAAGAGGAAGAAGAGGGGAGAAAAAAAAGATCTAGAGAGAGAAACGATCGAGTCAAAGACTCAAAGTGGAAGCATAAAGTGAGGGAGAGAGTGGGAGTGATTGAGTGGAGGAGATGTGAAATGGGCAGTTAAGAAAAGTACAAGAAAAGAAGAAAGAGGAGAGACAGCCCAACTGACTCGCGGAGGAAGACGAAGAGAAGAAAGAGATACCTTGAAGAGAAGAGAGAGGGACAGAAGACAGATTGCTGATGCGATGTGCAGAAATGTCGGACCCCTGCGCGCGACTCTCCCGCTAGCCTCCCGTACTCTTTACCTCGGATTAGAGAGAGCGATGGGAGATCATCGCAGCAGAACGAAAGACAAAAAGAGCTCCAGCACCCGCCCACACCAGGCAAGGGGGAAACGGCCCTTCTTCTCGATCGGACGGCGGCGGAAAGAGCCCGCGGGGCGGGAGAGTTGACCGTGTTCTAGGCGGCGGCTCCAAATTCAGCCGCGCGGCGAAACTGCGGGAGAGCGACGAGAGGTGAAGGAGGAGAATAAATGAGCTTTGGGGGGGAGGGGAGAAACTAGAAAGGGAGGTTGCCTTGAGCTGGTGAAAAAGCTCAGAGAGCAGAGAATAGAATAGAGGGGCCAAGTTGAAGTTGGTGCCTTTGAGAGTTCTTGAAGCGAGAGCGATGTAGATGGAGTTGCTTTTCCTCTTCTTCTTCTTTCGTTTGCACTTACTTCTTTTCTTTTTTCTTTTCTTTTTGTGCCACCCTTTAATTAATTTAGCTTTCTCAAATTAAGGGGTGGTGGGGGTCCAGTCAAACTTTGGATTTGATTCGTTTCTCTTCCTCCAAAAAAAAAATTATTTTTTTTTTTTTTTATTTTTAGTTTTTAGTTTTTTGGTCGATGATTTTGGTGTGTTGATGTTTCCTTTTGGGAGCAATCGGATGAAGGACCCGGCTCGTACGTCTCCTCTTCTTGACTCTCCCCCCCCCCCCCCGTGCTGTGCTGTGATGTGATTTAATAATATCTCCCTCCTTCCTTTTGATTACGTCCCGCTTGCCCCGCCCCGAAACGACATCCCCCAACAAGCCATCGTAAGCATTGAAATTAAAAATAAGTTTTTACGTTATTTTAGCCACAACAAGACTTGAAAAAATTTTAAATAATGACATGAAGTGCTCTCGTTTTCTCGAATAAAAGCCTGAAGTGAATCTTGTTTCTAATTAAGGGCCTGAAGTGTCCTCATTTTCTCAAATAAGAGACTGAAGTGGATATGTCAATCTCGAATAAGGGCAACTGGAATTAGTGGATATGTCAATCTCGAAGAAGGGCAGCTGGAATTATCGTCTTTTCCTTTTTTGGAATTATTTTCCTTTTTATTCTTTTTTTCCTTTTTCTATTTTTTTTCCCCTTTCGTTTCGCCAGCTGGCCCGCCGACAATGCCCAGAGAGGGCTGGGCAAGGGTTGCCCTCCCTCGATCTGGCGAGGGTGGCCACAGGTGAGCCCTGCGCAAGGCCAGCCTCGCTTGAGTGAGGACCTAGGCGGGGCGAGCCTCGACAGCGGTCGACGAGGGCTTGCAGGCCCTCGTAGGCTACAGCAAAGGAAGAAAAAAAAGAAATGAGAAAATAATAATAATTTAAACTTAAAAGTGTGACGAAAATATCTTTGATTGGCTGGCAAGGTCGAACTCTTATTTGAAACTGTCATGGACAGTTCATGTCCTTATTTGAAATTTTCCTATAAGTCTATGATCTATTATTCCCTTTTATTTTTTATCCGCTTGGAGAACATCACATTTTTATTACTTGATATCTATGTCGGACGCACTCAGATCATCGACAACGCATCATCCCGCAATTTTATCTGAGAGTCTTGAATGTTCTTAAAGGCACGACGTACGAAATTGAATACTCCTCCTAATAGGGATTTTTTTTTTCGGAAAAATATAATGCTCATTGGGAAAACAAATCATTTTAATCACCCAGGTTCGCGCCGGTTAATTTTAGCACATTGAGTTACTCTAGCACCGGCTGGAGAATGTTGTACGAGAGAAATGCTCGGTACATATTACGAGCTCTCGTCGGAGTTTGTCTTACCGGGTAACGTGGCGGAGTCTGATTGACCATTCACTAAATAGGATGATCTGTTTTTAAAAAAAAATTAGCGCTGCTACAGCATTTCTTTTGCCTAATCTCGTTTACCGAATCACATGGCAAATTCTTATCTAATCCGTAGAAAATAAATGCGAAAGATATCGAAAATCTAGACGATTTCTGTTAAGATTCGTCGTACAATCACAATGAAGTAAAACGCAAAAACTAAAGAGAAAAATCGAAACACGATGCTTTATTATGGTTCACCCTTAAATTAGGGTTACGTTCAATAAATGATTTCATTATTATTAGCACATCGCATCTCTCGTTATATCACTTAATTACGAGTGAAAAAGAGTATATATAACAGTAACTATTCCTGAGTCCAAATCCAAAAAGTCATATGGTGTCAAAGGAGCAGCGCCCCCTCGAGATCCCCGCTCGACTTTCTTATCGAGTGAGAGTATAAACTACGTCCCAATAATCTCGAACTCAAAAACACATCACGAATGCACTCGCTACCTAGGAAACACCGTAATATAAATTCTCGTACGGCAAAAAATAGATAATAATGACGAAAGTAAATGTTGCGCACGAATGAACTTGTGTGGTGTGAGAGAACGAAAGCACCAATTCATATTTTCTCTTTTTTTTCTTTTTTATTTTAATTCCGGTGCTTGTTGACGTACCGACACGATTCGTAATATAAAATCTCAAACTTTTTTTATATATTTTTATTTTAATTCCGATTCATATTTTTTTTTTCAATTGTGATAATTAATAAGTAAATAATTTCTTCGATTGATGAACTACGTGTCCCCTATCGAGATCCTCCATCCCGATTCTTTGCCATCGAACGCAAGCTCGACGCTCGTGAGCAGCTGCCTCGCGAGCGGTGACCTTGCTGCGTAAATGTGCGGGGAAAGTTGCCATCAAAACGTGCGACGACATTTCGCGCTTTTAGCAGCATTTGCATGAAAAGGATTTGAGGTTTCGGGGCCTCTCGAGAGGTAGATATCTCAAGAGTCGCCCTCGCATTATTTATAATTACTACTTTGTCCTTTTCTATATTTTATTTCTTCGTGCTTCTCGGACAGCCCAATCCGAGATATATATATATATATATATATATATATATATATATATATATATATATATATATATATATATATATATATATATATATATATATACGCGCGCGCTCGCGCGAATCACAATGCAAAAACTTATGGGAATAGTGCTAGAAACACTAAGTATATTACCATAACATGTTTCCTAATTACGGGGCTCTAATTAGGGGTGTGCAAACTGAACCGGACTCGACCAGACCGGACCGGACCGGCAGGGTTGGTCCGGTCCTCAAGGAGGCAGTCCGGTCCACGGTCCCAATAAATGGGACCGGTGATCAGGCGGTCTAATCCCTGATCCTATGGTGGATGGGCTCGAACCGGACCACCCAATATATATAATTATATATATCAAAAAAACAAATAAAAAATATTTGACTTCAAACAAAACAGTACAATGATAAATACAAAAAAAAAGAACCAGTTAACTACTGAACTAATTAACCTAATTTGTAATTTCCCCAGAATCCCCACGACACTCAATCCTCTGAGTCCTCTCCTCTCGGTCTCCACTTGCGTCACCTTCGCCTCTCCGCTCATGTCTCGCCTTCGCCTCTTCGCTCACTCCTCTCGCAGTCCCGCCTCTTTCTCGTCGGCATAATCGCTCATCTCGCATTTCGTATCCATTGGCGTCGTCAACTTGCCGCGTCCTCTCCTCGTCTCCATCCTCGCTCGGTCGCTTCGATCTCAGGTAAAAACCCCAGGTGATCAATCCCTCAGTCCCTCTACTCTGATTATCCCCAAGTTCTCTCAACTGAGAACTCCTGATCATGTGGTCCCAACACGGTCGCTTCCTCTCCTCTCGACTTTTTTTTTTTGGTCCAAATCCCTCTCGAAATTGAATACCATTAAAACTGTTGAGTTTTAATGGAGGGATCCCATTGTGCTCCGATGTTACAGTTTGTCCAAAAGAATAGTTTTTCATTAGAATAATTAGTCATGGATCATCAGACTCATTAGCCATACATGTATTTCAAGGGCTAGATTTCTATAAGCAGCTGGTGTTAGCGGTCCCATTGGGACCGTACCGGACCAGCCCGGACCATGCACACCCCTAGCTCTAACTTGGCATATTTCTCTAAATGATGTCCCGATCTAGTATAGCGCGGAATCAATTTAATGTGTTGCGTTATCTGAGCAGATTGAGCAATTGAGAACTCTGCCGCATTGAAATGGGTAGGTGAGGTTACAGATAAAACGATGATTCCCCTCAAGAGAGGAAGGATCTCAAAATGCCACGACGGCTTGAATTATCTTTTAAAGGCCGGTTGTGATTAGTCGATTTTCTTTCGTCTATTTGGTTTAGGAAATTGCAAGGTTTGAGGAGACAAATGCAAGCGTGCGTTTGAATCTCACGTCATGCGATAACGAAAGAACAACAGAAATACATTGCATATGAGCCATCGTCGACCTTCAGTCGGCATCATTTTGTGATGTATACCCGTCAACATCCTCACGTTCTACATAGTTTTTGATGTATGGCGAGCTGATCTGGACCTGGTGATAATCCAACAGTTTCCCGGGGGGGACTATGCTCCAGTTTTATTTTTTTTCAAAACGAAATGATCCTATGTAGATCTAACTGGATACAACGGGAAAGAAAATACATGTAATCCCGTTCGTTTTTTTTTTTTTACCGATGACGTTTTCATTTTTGGAACCGTTGATTTTCGCGGAACTGAGGATAGTTTTCAAGGTAAATTGTCTCCTCGATGACTCAAATTTAAAGGGTGATAGGATTTAGAGACGGGATCGAAAAAGATTGTCCCATCCTGAAAACATAAATTCCGAGTTCCGACAACTCGCGAGCAACTAGGCACGATGATTTTACGGCACTACACTTTGTTTAACCTCTTTTTGTTAGTACATTGTGGGGAAGTCAAGTCTTCTTATTTTATCCAATATAGTGAATATTTTAATAGAATAACGTAAGAGAATGGGTTTCTTTTTTTTCTTTTTCTTTTTTAAGGAGAGCGGAGTGTATGGGGGGGCACATTTGTCGGGATGCACACCGCACGAGCGCATCCTATCCTCTCTCCCCTCCGTTAGATTCGCACCTTTGCCTCCTCCCTCAAGCCACGCACTCCACCCCAAATATATTTTGCCATATTTAAATATATATAGAAAAATAAAAAGAAGTGGCCCACGGGCCACGACACATAAGATGTTTTAAAAAAAAAATGTGACAATTGGAGGGTCTTCCGAACGCGTTCGGTACGGCTTTCAAGTTAGACTGCGAGGAAGGAATCCGGATCACCTAACATCAGGGTTTCTGTGATGTGGGTAATATTACTCAAATCAGGCCGTCTATTTTTATTTGGACGGCCAAGAACGGGCCACGTCATTTGTTGAGGTGGAGGGAAAAAAAATTGAGCATGAATTTTTTTGGGGTTTGAAAAATCTTGAATCTTAACCCTCTCTAAAATCAGGCGGTCCATTTTCATTTGGACGGCCTGATTTGAGTAATGTTACTCATGTCACAGAAATCTCAATGTTAGGGGATCTGCTTCTGTGAGCGAAGGGAGTGCTTTCGTTTTTCGAAATGTTCGGTAAAAACTCTTTTCGCGGCCGCTTGTGCAAAGCCCGCCCTTTAGTAGTTTTAAGCTTTCGCAAAACCGTCGGTAGCGACCCTTCCGTGACGATGTTATGGGCTTCTCTCGTCGTTACGATACACACGGTAATCTCGAAGCAGTTTTTGGCAGACGAATAACACGATCCTCCGAAAGACGCGTCGTCCGTGGGGTTCGTGCGAAGCTCTCCGATCACCCGAGTAATCCTTCTTGTTAGGGTCGGCACAAACCCCCCCCCCCACATCAATATGTGGGGATTTTGTTTACGGTGGGGGACACGCCGGAATCCTCGGAAGGAAAGCAGCCGGATTTCTGGACCGTCCGTCCGTCCATACATAAGATGGCACGAAATTTGTTGGCATTATATTACTCGTTTGTGTTGGGTTGCTTCTGATTTGAAAATGTCGAACGTTAAATAATGAACAAAAAGCGTGTTCCCTCGGTGAGGCCCACAACGAAACCCCTCCCCCCGCCCCCGCGAAAACACTAAACATCGGAGAGTGGGGCCCGGTCCTTTTTGGGCGCACGAGCGTCTCAAACGGTGCGTCGTCGTCACGGGTCCTTTTTGTCCCGAATTTCTATTTCTTATTTATTTATTTGTTTGTGCTAGTTTTTTTTCCTGTTGTTTATTTAATTGGATAAATAAAAATCATTTGCACACCACACAGCGAAGCTCGTGACTCGTGCGGACTGCGTCTCACCCCCCCCCCCCCCCCCCCCCCCCGGAAAAAGCGGATTTCGAATTTGGGATGAGCGTGCGGCTTTCCTTCTCTCGTTGCCGTAAATATTGTCCCCCCGGGGAGAATTTTACGGTACTTTTCGTTTGGAAATTAACGCCCCGGAATGCTTTTCCACGAGTCGACTCGAGATTCGTGTTTCATCGATGGAGTTTCACAAACTACTTTCGACATTCGTTTTTCCAATCCAATTCCTAATAAAATCTTTCATGTCCTCTTTATTTTAAATAAGGATATGACATTTTTTTTATCATTTTACTTTTTTGATTTCTTTTTCCTTTTTTCCTTTTTTTTTTCCTTTGCGCTGGCGACCCTCGCCCAGGCCCTCGCCAGTCGAAACAAAGGAAAAAAAAAAGGAAATGGGAAAAAAGAAAAAAAATATGAAATGACGTAGATGCTCTTGATCAGATCATTCTTTGAAACAAAGAGGGCGCTTGAGGCTCTTACTTGAAAAAAGACCCATTTCGGACCTTATTTGAAATTATTCCTAAGAAAAAATTGGAGCTAATTATGAAAAAAAATAAAAATCGTGCCTACGACATGGGACGAGATATAGGCTTTGGTGAATTGCGAGGGGGCACTATAATTTGGAATTGAAAATCGAACCAAATATATAAATGCACACGGTTCACTTGTGTATCCATAGGGCGCGGGAGTAGAGAATGCTTCAAAAGCAAGTACGGAACACCAACCAACGTAAAGAAAACTCAAGAGGCACGGCAATGACGACCCTTTTCAATAAATCAAAACAATATCTGTATGACCGTAAGTGATAAGGTTTAACAAATTATATAACGATAATTGAAGAAAAATAAAAGATTATATTTATATGGAAAGTTGATCTTCAATCAACAAGTAATTTGACCAATAAAAAAAGGTGATTTGACCAAAGACTTTTCGGATGGGCGAAAACGATGGAGGAGGATGGAAGCAAAACATAGGGGGGGGGGGGGGGGGGGGGGTGTAGCTGGCAAATGGACCCGTCCCCGGTACTTGACTTTCGTGGCGTTCTCGGGTTCGGGTCTCTTTCTTTTTCATTAGGTTTTAGGTGGTTTTGGTGAGTTGAGTAACCGCACTTTCTTTTCGAATTCCCCCCCCTTTTTTTTTTAAATTTCTTTCTTTGGACAGCTCATGGAAAACAAGGGAAAAATGTTGGATACATTGAGACTGATGCATTAAATTATATCATCAATTAATGCGATCAATCCGTAGACAGATACCTAAGCGAAGAAGTTTGATTTAACATCTGTGAAAGCCCTTCTGTGTAGTCTAGAAAACAAATCTTACGATCGAGCTGTAGTATCGCCAATATTATTCGTCGAATAATATCGATGGGTGAGCGTGTTTTTTATTATTATAAATTACGTAATGGACGGAGTTAATAAGGGTTTCGAGAAATTGCTTTTTATGAATTTTAATGTTAATTTATCATTCCTTTTTTCAACTGGTGACTATGACTCGTCCTGGTACTGAAGATTTGGCGGGCACTAAAGAGATTATTTGCACACTGCTATTCAGGTAAGCCACACGTGTGGCGCTGTTTTTTTGATTTATTGGTTGTTCACATGCTATTTCAGTTGGTTTTGGGGAATTTGATAAGTACAGAAAAGAAATTCTAGTGCTTCATTCCTTGAGTCTAGCAAGGCCAGCAATTTCTCTTGCTATTTTTCTTTTTGGGCTGAAATCTATTCAATGGATTGACTGGCTGTTTAACTTACTCTCCTTTTCCTTTTAATAATTTTACCTTTGCCCATATGAAACACCTCACCTCTTCAAAACCCATGAATATTTTCAATTTAGAGCGCGACGTTGCGTACTTTATTTGAACGGGGAATTTGGATATGCGTTAACAGCCGCTAAGGGACTAAAGTAAAACCACCCAAAAAGCTAGTCATCGACGCGTTGCACGATTGTAACTAGCGACGCAATGAACACTTTGACGTCGATGAATACGGATCGTGGGAAAATCGTACTTCGAAACCAACCATATCGAGGAAGGAAGGAGAGGTTAAGTCAATCTAAACTCCAGATCAAAATCTCATATCTCCAGCATGGTATCCAATTCTCATTCCTTAAAATTAGGATTAAAATTTTAGAAAAAATCAATGGAAGGAGAGTATGGAGCTACTAATGACATATCGAGATGAATATTTTCTTGACCCACAAAAAACAAAGTCAAACAGTTCAATCTATCGTTCAAATATACTTTCAGTTTGAAAGGGGTTTTGCCCCCAAGCTGGCAGCATTCTGCAATAATAGCGCCAAAAGTAATATATATATATTTGGTAAGAAAGTAATATTATTTTTAACCCTCCTTAAATCATGGGAAATCTCTTTTTGTTTTCAATTGGGTCCCTCAGCTTGACTATATCATTTTCTTTGCTCAATACCTACCAGCCTATTTAATGCCCTTTTTTTTTTGGGCCAAAGCCTATATAAATTTTGACTTTAAGGTTTCAATTCTTCGTTTCCCTTTGACATTCCGGGCCGTCCGGTTTATGATTGAAAGCAATAGATAAGAACAGTTTATACTTTATATATCCAGTTGGATGGCATAGCAAGTTAGCAACAAAACATAAAAATATATGTTTAATTACCATCTGGGTCTCAATATTTTATCTTCCTGTCCCATCCTCTCTCTAAGTTTTCTCCCCACATCCAGAAACTTATCGTATTTGCAACTGCGTCCTTCGTTTGGTGGTAGATGGTAAATACAACTTAGGTCAAGTATTATCTCCAAAGGGAAAAAAAAAAAAAAAAAAACAGGCGGTGATTATGACCAGGACCCAACTAATAATGGAGCAGATCCAAGCAATGATCAGCCTCACTATAATCATTGTAGTTCGCTATATTGGATGGTGAAATCATTACTTTCCATTACTAAATACTACATAATTTATCAAATTAAAGTATTTATGTTTGTTTTCTATGTGTTGATTTCGTTAAAATGGGGCTGTGGGTCTTTCATTGACAATACTTTTGTTCGAGAAGGAATTGGGAATGGGTGAGACTAATTCCAACATTATGTGGCAAAGTATAAGTGACCCTAATTATTGAAATTTGAAGACATTTATAATGCTTTCTCTTAACAAATCGAAATGTCTGGACCAACGAAACGCGCCCTGTGTTTGACATAACGTGAGCAGAGGTTGTTATACGCCCGGTGCTTTAACTTATGCAATTCATTTTAATTTAACAATTACTAAGCTCTATTTTTTTTTATTACAAAAAAAACACATACCTCGATATGGTTTTACGAGATTATTTACATGGTATCTAGCACCGCACATGAGAAATGGTGCTCAACTCAGACTTGACGAATTTTGAATTTTGAGAGCAATTGCCTCCGTCGTCGGGTGCTAAGATTAGGCCTCGCTTATTTCGTGGAAAAAACAAATCATTTGTAAAGATACTACTTATTTTCCAATACTTACGAAAAATCAAGTCTCATGAGATAAAAGGTCCACGTGTCTCTCTCCCATGGGCTCTAAGTCTATGGTACTATGCTTGGAGCCTTCCCGGAGCCACGTGCGCAATTTTCAATTGCCGAACCGAACCTCTGAGAATGGATGACGACCGATCTGAGTTTCCAAAGGGAATAGATCTGTAACCCTCGCCACCACAAGTGCAAAAAAGTCCAAAGGCTCGAAAATTCGAATCGGATCGTATTCAACCGGCTAGAATTTTCAGTTCTTGAGTAAGACAGAGCTAGTATTCTAACGGGAAAATTATCAAAAAAATCCGAAATTTACGACACTTGTGTCAATTCAGTCTTAGACCCCCCCCTTTTTTTTCTCCTGCCAATTGATTCCTAAACCTTTTGTATATGTGCCAATTCGGTACATCTGGCTAATTTTGGCAGAAAATCGCTGACATGGACACCGACCGCCATACATGGCACGACTGGCGCTGACGTGAACAACTTTTAAATATTTTTTCATTTATTTATTTATGTTTCCTTTTTTTTTCCCTTCATTCTTTTCTTTTTTTATTACCTACTGTGCCAGGCGAGGGTCACGACCTTCGCCCAAATGTGGGCAAGGCTGCCTTCACCTGCGGCCGACGAGGCCATGGCCGCCTTAGCTCGCGGTCGCACCTTTAGATGGTTTGGGCGAGGTTGCCTCTTCTTGATCTAGGCAAGGATAGCCTCACTAGGGCCTTGCCGGGCGCAGGCGAAGGCAGCCTTGCTCGTTGCTGGCGAGGCCATGGCCGCCTTAGCTCGCGGTCGCTCCTCGAAATGGTCTAGGCTAGGCTGCCTCTTCCAAATCTGGGCAATGTCGCCTTCAACCGTAGTTGGCGAGGCCATTGGTGAGGCGATCTCGGGGTTTATGAAATGAATGAATATCTCGTTGATTCACTTTAGATAAATCTCACTCGGAATTGATCACTCTTGAGAAGACTAACAATTAGGGAAAAGTTAGCTAGGAATTAAGTACGTGGACCAAAAGACTTGACCATGGATTGACACTTTGGCCATAAGGATTAACGAGGAAATATTTTGGACTATTATAGGCCGATGCAAGAATGGTTATGGAACAATTTGCCATAGCTATACAATTGAATCACGGGTGATTCTTTTTGACCATCATATGGATGACAAACGTCCCTAAATCAATTTCTAAGGATCGTGACCTTCGGAACTAGTGATGGACCCTCGCAATTACATGACAACTAAGGTCGCCATGGCTTGAGTAAACTTAAACGCGACTTGATAATAAATCAATCGCGAGTCGATACGCGTCACTCCCAAAAGCCTCCCGTTGGTTTGAGATACACTAAAGTCACAATCGATCAATTTTGGCCACGAATTAGACTCCGAAATTTGGCATCGAACTTTCAAGGATATCATTGCTAATCTTTTGGACATTGCCTTATACCCCACTTTTTTCTTTGAGTGATCGAAAGTATCTTCGGTCGTCTGTGCCAAAATTACCGACCAGTCCTAAACTTGCAGTTTACCAAATTGCCCTAAGAATTTATGTGCAAGAGACAAAATTATTAATGGGTTTTGAATTTTAAACTTTCTCCATTAATTAAACCCCTCACCTACCCATCTCTTCACCATCCACTCATCACCTCCATCCACTTTATGTCACATCAAAGATCATTTTTCTTTTCTCTCCAACTTTTCCCTTATTTTCTTTCTTCTTCCTTCCCTCTCTCTTCTCTCTCTCTCTCTCATTTTTCTTTTTCTCTCTCCCCCTTAGCCGAATTCTCTCCCCCTCCCTCTCCTTTGTTCAGCCGCCGGCCTCCCTCCTCCGCCGCCTCCGTCCAGCCAGCCGCCGTTCACCGCCACCTAGTCGTCGCTATTGCCGCTCAGACCCTGGCTGTTGCAGCTGGTTTAGTGGATTCTTTAGCTTAGATTAGTGGTAAGTAACTTTATAAACCTTGATTAGGATGATAGGTTACCTTTGGTTGTAGTTAGGGGTTGATTTAAGTGAGATTAGTGGCGATTAGAGGCTGTTTGTGGCTAATCCGAATTTGCTAGTTGGTGGCTGCCCTTGATTAGTGTAATGGCACCTTAGGTTGAAGTTGGGGTTGATCATGAGGTTGAAGTTACTCTTATTGAAAGATTTGATTATGTGGCTTGGCTTAGCTTGGCTTTGTGGTGTTAATGATCTGATCATGTGGCTTTGAACTGTAGATTATGTGCTAATGATCCGATCGTGTGGGGTTGAGTGGTTGAATATGTGCTAATGGTCAATCGTGTGTCTTAGATTGGTTTAATCATGTGCTTAGTATACGATAGTGTGGCTGAGCATGTTTCTAATGGTTAATCGTATGGTTATAATGGCAACCATATGGCTGATTTGTATGATTGATGGCTGATTATGTTGATCGTGAGGTGAATTTTTATTAATCATGATTGATCTTGGTTTATACATGACCAGTTGAGTGGAGGATGGTGTCCGTGCGACTATATAATACCCTAATGCGTGTTACGCGGGGATAATGATAAGGAATGGTGTGATTGATGTGTTCGTGTGGTCGCCTAATACCCTGATGCGTTTTACGAGGGGAAAGCGAAGCTATCCTGATGCGTTTAACCCGGGATGTTGTTGTGCTCGACGGGGCAAAGGATCGCAAGCCTGATGCGTTTTACGCGGGTTGCGCCGTGGATCTGATGCGTGTTACGCGGGTGGCCAATAATCCAGACTTTGAGTGTGACATGCATTTGAGGAATGCCGAGTGTTTGATAATGTGTTTTGGGCATGTTTGGATTATTAGTCCTTGTTATACATTTGTATGCAATACCATGAATTGAAAACGTTGATGGATATTTGTGGTTTAGTGGTTTCGTTGCGTTTATTAGACTGCTCGCCTTATTAGTTAGAATTGCATATTTAGGGTGATCCGGAGGTACGTGTTATCCTAAGCGAGGCTTAGGGAGTTTACTTATTGAGATTTATTCTCATTGTTGTAATTCCAAACATTTCAGACCCCCAACCCTGAGTATGAATGATCATTCGCAACGTTTTGGGATACCGATGGACATTGATCGTACGGTGACGGAGTATCCGGTGGGTGAGGGTGGAGTTTATGTTAGGCATGCCAGCACGGTTTGGATGGATGTGGGGGATGCATTTTGGAAGCCCCACACCTTTTTGGCGTGGACCTATAGAGGTGGGGGCATGTCAGTCGGCCCACTCCAAGGATTTGACGTACCCTATGATGGAGTAGGTGAGTGGGATCCTATGGAGATCGTCCCCCCTGATGGAGTTGTTACTAGTCCGGATACCGGCCCTGAAGTTTCAGAACCTGAGATGGAGCCTATGGAGTCTGACCCGAAGCCGGAGTCGTCGTCTGAAGATAGTGGGGATTGAGAACGAGCTTAGTTACCCTCTACCCTTTTTGGGTACCTCTTTCGGTAGGGGAGTTAGGGTAGATAACCACCGATCCCTTTTTTGTTGTACGTGGTTGTCTTTGGGAAGGCTTGTGAATGTACTTTTAGAACTAATGTTATGTTTAAGAAGTGGGTTGTTTGTTGCGTCCAATTCTCTCTTCTATCATGTTTCTTTGTATGTTGTATGGAGCGTTTGATTTGCTTCCGCTAGCGGTTGTCTTTAAGCGTTTGATTTGGGTCGGCAACAAGTCTTGGGATGTCGCAAACTTAACGACCGGGTGGGATGTTGGCGAGCTCATAGGGTTCGAGACGTGACATCCCCGTTTAATTGGTATCAGAGCAAGGTCGGCTCGATCCAAGTTTGGTCGAAACCTGGAGTGATAAGGGGCGATGGTTTTGGGGTAGTTATATAGAGAGACCGTAGTTGTTCGCAAGTGTTTAGCGTGCTATGCATGTCATGCGAGTATGTGCTTGTGATTGGTAGACTCGAATTGCATCACGCTGGGCGTTTAATGCTTATTTTGCTAATACCTGCTTGGAATTGCTGGGTGAGTTGTTATTATCATGCTAAATTGCAGGTACTGCAGAAGGAAAGGTAAGAACAAGAACTTTATTGATTATATGCATGTGATACTTATTTTTTATTTGCTTGTTTGGTGATCGTGTTGTGGCCTACTGCTTAAGACTGCTAGACTTGAGTAGATGGCTTAGGTCTCTAATGCCTTGGCGAAATTATAGTAGGTCTAGGAGTTGTGAGAACCTTGTGAGGATGAGTAACCGGGGTAAGAGGGCCGGAGGAGCATCTAGCTCGTAGGCAAGAGCTATGGAGGACTCGAGAGTGGATACGGTCTTGAGGGTTTTAGAGGAAATCGGGAATTTGATGAGAAGGCAGGCTCAAGAATAAGCTGCCACTATTGCCCAAGTTGCTGAGGCTGCCGTCGTCGTTGTTAACGGAGCTAATGGTCATCAAGGGAATGGAAATGGGAATCATCAAATGCACAAACTGGTGGAACAGTTTTTAAAGTTAAAGCAGTTCAAGTTTGACGGGAAAGGCGATCTTGAGGCCGCTTCTCTTTGGATTGAAGAGTTGGAAAAGGCTTTTGCACTTTTGGAATGCACGAAGGAATAAAAAGTGACCATGGCAGTAAATCAGCTTCAAGACAATGCCAACGATTGGTAGAAGGCCACCCGAGGGAGGATTTTCCCCGTAGGCACGATTTCGAACTGGACTGCCTTCAGCGAGACCTTCAATGGAAAATATTTCTCTGAGACTGCGTAAGAACAGAAAATGGCAGAGTTTCTGCGACTTTGCCAAAATCAGATGGCGGTAGATCAGTATGAGGCAGAATTCACAAGGTTGTCCAAGTTTGCACCAAGGATGGTTGAGAACCTTGTGGACAAAGCAAGGAGGTTCCGGGAGGGACTGAAATTGGAACTCCGTAGTCAGTTGATACTCCTGAATTTGAGGGATTACAACGAGCTTTATGAAAGGGCTCAAATGGTAGAACAAGATATGACTAAGAGGGCTACCGCTTCTGGATCGCGGTATACGCCTGTTAGGGACAATTGCCACTTTGGAAAGAGACCCATAGTGAGAAATAGGCGTTTCGTCCCTCCTGTCAGAAAGACCTTTGGAAAGCCGGCATGTGACGTCCCGGAATTTCAAGGCTTATTCAATGAATAATATTGGACGGTTGGAATTGAATGACATTTGTCGGACGCGGAATCATTCGATCTGAAGATCGTTAGTCGTCGATAGAAGCGTAGATAATTATAGTTCGATTAGATTAGTTGCGCCGTAATTAGTCTTCGCTGTATTCCTTCGCGCTTGCATCGACCCTGAACCAAAAATTCTGAACCAGTCCTAAAATCGTCAGATTACCGAAATACCCTCAGATATTATTCATATACGCCAGAAACAATTAATACCGAATGACCGCGGGCCCCGCATCATAAATGCCAAGTCATATCACCTTTTTGACTTTTGGTTATTTACCAAAATGCCATTGGACCATTGAAAAGTCCAAAATGCCCTCAAGACCATTTTCTCTCTCCTCTCTCTCTCTTCCCTTTCATTTTCACGTTCGGCAGCCCCCCCTTCACGCCATCTTCATCCCATCTTCATCTCATCTTCATCTTCTTCACCTTGCCGTGGACCGCCGCAGCTCCGCCGCCGCCCGCCGAGCCGTCGGCCGCCCGTGCCGCGCCCCGCCTAGCCCTCGCCGTCGCCGTGCCGCCCCAGCCGAGCTGCTGCCGCCCCTGTTCAGCCGCTGCCCGTCGACCGCCGAGCTTCACCGGAGCCCCCTAGGACCCGCCGGACCTTGGCCGAAGCTCCGCCGAGCTTGCCGGCCGCTCGTTAGGCTCCGTTTTTGTCGTTTGGCCGTTTTCCAGCCGCCGTTCGTCGTCGTCTGGTTGTCGTTTTGGAAATCCGACACCGTGGTTGCATCCGGATCAACGAGGAGAGTCCGTAGGAGCGTCGCCGGAAAATTCGCCGCCGCCGCCGCCGGTCGCCGCCGACCGTCGCCGCCAGTTTAGGAGTGAGTTAACCCCTAATCCCTGATTAGGCCGTTAATTGTACTGATTAGATTAATTAATTAGTTACCGTAATTAGATTAAATAGTTACCGCAGTTAATAGATAGTTACCTGGGTTAGTTAGTTAACTGTGGTTAGATTAATTAGTTACCATAGTTAAATTAGATAGTAACAGTGGTAGATTAGTTAACTGCTGTGGTTAATTGAATTAACCATGGTTAGGTGG
This sequence comes from Lenwebbia sp. NSW1173648, assembly GCA_029784005.1. Taxonomy (NCBI): domain Eukaryota; kingdom Viridiplantae; phylum Streptophyta; class Magnoliopsida; order Myrtales; family Myrtaceae; genus Lenwebbia; species Lenwebbia sp. NSW1173648. The sequence goes on along the minus strand of JARCGZ010000009.1, from coordinate 20,468,627 downwards.
AATAGTTACCATGGTTAATTGCATGTTGTTGTGCCTAGTTCGTGGTGTCCGATCGTGGATTGGACTGAGTGTTGATTGCGCATTAAATTGCTGAATGATCACACTAGGATCGAAATGCCATATTAAATGGGAATTGATTATTCGTGTGATTCATTGTGAATTTTGAGTGTGAAAATGGCCGTTGGCCAGGTTTGAGTGTGAAAATGGCTGTGGGCCAGATTTGAGTGTGAAATTGGCCGTGGGCCAGGTTTGAGTGTGAAAATGGCCGTGGGCCAGTTTTGAGTGTAAAAATGGCCGTTGGCCGAGTTTGAGCATGAAAATGACCGTTGGCCGAGTTTTTGCATGAAAATGGCCGTGGGCCAAGTTTGAGCATGAAATTGGCCGTGGGCCAGGTTTGAGCATTAAAAATGAGATTTGGCTTGAGAGCCGGTTTTAAGGGCGAGGTCATGCAGTTGTTTCACGGTGTCACCCTAACGTAACTGGGGGCACGGGCGATACCCTTGTTGGCATGGGTCGCCGCCTGATAAGTCTGTGTGCCGGCGACGTACAGTCCGGGATTCCACGGCTTATTGGATGCCTGTCAGTCCGTGCCCGGCGACGGATCGTCCGAATTTCACGGCTGATGAGATGCCGGTCGCAACTGGTGTTGGTCCGTAGTCCCTCCTGGAATTATCCCTGGTGTGCTCGCCTTAGGGGTCTTGAGGGAGCCATCGGATGCCGTCGCTGTAACGTAGTAGGACGACGCCCGGTTGATCCGGAAGAGTACTAGCAGCGAGGCTGTGCTTTGGCGAGAGTAGGGTATCTCTTGGCCGGCTGACCGGAACGCGTTTATTGCATAATGCATGACCATTGCTGAGTGTTCTGGCTGATTGGTTGATGCATTGTTTATTCATTATTATGTTGTACCTGTCGCATGGCTCCAAGCGAGGTACGTTGCATGTGGTTGTTGTTCTGAGGTTGAGATTAGATCGATAGAATGGTTAGGTCGTGATCAACGTCCTAATCGGACTTAGGCGTTGACCCGCTGAGATTCATATCTCATGCGCTTGGCTGATCGCCTTTCAGGTTTTCGTGATGGCCGCGCTGGTTGAGCTGTGGAGGAGCTGGTGTTTTGGAGGCCGTTTGTGTATAACTGGTAGTGTAGTAGTAGTTTATCGGCCAGTGCGCCCCGACCCGACCCGGTATCTTTTTGTGGGTCTAAGGGGATCGGTCCAAGAAGGACTTGTGTAAATTATGTGTGTATTGTGAACTAATCAAGCAAATAATAAAAAGGGTCTGTTGTTGTTTGTTGTGATTCCTATTCTTTCTATCCCTGTTGTTTGTTGTCCGGGATTGTGTTCGCTTCCGCATGTGCTTAATTATAAGATAAAATAAATGGGTCGATGATTTGCCTGGGACATCATCCTTTGCCTGACGATTGGAAGGGATGGTCGCGCACCCGGGGACTCGGGGCGTGACACGGCATACCACTCTAGCACGGTGTGTCGATCTTGTGGAAGGAGGCACGGGAGCGGCCCTTGCCCAAATAGAATGGGAGCGTGCTTTAGATGTGGCCAGCATGGTCATCAAATGAGGAATTGCCCGAGTCAAGCCACGGGACCACAATTTCAACTGCAGCAACCCCGGATGGGACCTCAAGCTGGAGCCGCTCCACAGAATAACCAAAATCGGCCGCCAGCACAAGGAAGAGTCTATGCTATGGCACGAAGGGAGGTGGAGGATACGCCTGGCGTGATCACAGGTACTGTCTCTTTATGTGATCATGCTGCATATGCCTTGTTTGATCCGGGAGCATCGCACTCGTTTGTGTCTGAGCAATTTATGGAATTGGCTGGAATTGAACCGAAACCGTTAAAAGTAACATTGCATGTTACCACTCCTTTAAAGGATAAAGTGCTAATCTCATTAGGATGTTCGGATTGTAAGATAGCTATTGGTGGTAGGGAGGAATTGATAGATTTGGCAATTTTTTCTATGTATGATTTTGACGTTATAGTTGGGATGGATTGGTTAGTAAAATAACGAGCTGTGATGGACTGTGATAATAAGGTGATCCAATTTAACCCGATTGGTCATCCTAGATATGAGTCTGTGGGAAATCGAGGAGGAATCTCGATCCTTTAGATTTCGTCGCTTGAGGTGGCTAAGCTGTTAGACGAAGGATGTCAAGGTTACCTGGCGTCAGTGGTCGACTCGTCGATTGAGGAAACAAGGCTAGAGGACGTAGCCGTGGTGTGCAATTTCCTCGATGTTTTTCCTCAGGAGTTGCCGGGACAGCCACCTGCAAGGGAAGTGAAATTCGTAATTGAGTTGGCCCCTGGGACAGAGCCAATCTCTAGAGCGCTCTGCAGAATGGCTTTGTCAGAGTTGAAAGAGTTGAAGGTTCAGATGCAAGAGCTGCTAGATAAGGGATTCATTCGCTCTAGTGCGTCACCGTGGGGAGCACCGGTGTTGTTTGTGAGAAAGAAAGATGGGTCATTACGTCTGTGCATTGACTATCGGCAGTTGAACCAGGTAACCATTAAGAATAAGTACCCATTGCCAAGGATAGATGACTTGTTCGATCCACAGCAAGGGGCATCTATGTTCTTCAAGATAGACTTAAGAATGGGCTACCATCATTTAAAAATCAAGAAGGAGGACATACCGAAGACGGTGTTCCGTACGAGATATGGACATTATGAGTTTACCGTTATGCCATTTGGACGGACTAATGCCCCAGCTACCTTTATGGATATGATGAATCGGATATTCAAGAAGTTTTTGGATCAGTTCGTCATAGTGTTCATCGACGACATTTTGGTATATTCGAAGAGCCCTGAAGACCATGAGCAACATCTAAGTATGGTTCTACGGACCCTAAGAGAACACTCACTCTATGCCAAGTTTAGTAAGTGTGAGTTCTGGCTCAATCGGGTAGCATTCCTCGGACATATAATCTCGGGAGATGGAATCTCGATGGATCCAACAAAGATCGAAACAGTTGCGAATTGGCCAAGACCAACGTCGGTTACAGAGGTTCGAAGTTTTCTAGATCTGACGGGTTATTATAGACAATTCGTGGAAAGGTTCTCCGCAATAGCTACTCCTTTGACATGTTTACTGAAGAAGGAGACAATATTTGAATGGACAGACAAGTGTGAAAGAAGTTTCCAAGAGCTTAAGCATAAGCTAACGATCGCGCCAGTATTGACGATACCATCTAGTCCTAATGGATACGAGATCTATAGTGATGCGTCGCTGAAAAGATTAGGATGCGTCCTAATGCAGCATGGTAGAATTGTTGCATACGCATCGCGACAACTGAGGCCTCACGAGCTAAACTACCCAACGCACGACTTGGAGCTTGCAGTAATCGGCTTTGCGTTGAAGATTTGGAGGCACTATTTGGTTGGGGAAAGGTTTCAACTCTACACGGACCATCAGAGTTTAAAGTACTTGTTTTCCCAAAAGGAGCTAAACATGAGACAACGCCGTTGGATGGAATTGCTTAAGGATTATGACTGCGACATCTTGTATCACCCTAGGAAGGCTAATAAGGTAGCGGATGCGCTTAGTCGAAAATCGAGCATTGCGCAAATAATGGTTAAAGAGTGGACTCTGTTCGAAGGAATAAGAGATTCGGAATTCAAATTTGAGGTAAGTCACCTCTCAAGTTTGTTAGCTACATTGAGAATTAAATTGAAGATTAAAGCGAGGATTAAAGCGTCGTAACGTACGGACCCTAACATTCAAAAGATCCTGAGTATGGATACATCTAAGAGGAAATCCGACTTTCAAGTATCCGAGGACGGGATATTGAAATTTCGTGGACAATTATGTGTGCCCATCGATGAAGAGCTGAAAGAGGAAATTTTATCAGAGGCTCATCGTAGCAATTACAGTATTCACTCGGGTAGCACGAAGATGTACCAGAACTTGCGTCAACATTACTAGTGGAATGGGATGAAAGTGGATGTAGCCAAGCATGTGGCGAAGTATTTGACTTGCCAGCAAGTGAAGGCACAACACTGTAAACCTGGTGGATTGCTACTACCGTTGGAAATTCCCGAGTGAAAATGGGAGCACATCACCATGGACTTCGTCATGGGATTGCTGAGGAGTCAGAGAAGTCATGATTCAATTTGGGTGATCGTTGATAGGTTGACTAAGTCAACGCATTTTCTGGCGGTACAAAAAGACTTCGCGATGGATAAGTACGCCGAGCTATATTTGCGTCAAATAATCCGTTTTCATTGAGTTCTAGTAACGATCACGTTGGGCAGGGACCCTAAGTTTACCGTGACCTTTTGGAATAATCTTCAGACGGCTATGGGGATAAAGCTGCAATATAGCACAGCCTATCATCCACAAACAGATGGACAGTTTGAGAGGACAATTCAGACACTCGAGGACATGTTACGAGCATGCGTGATAGATTTTAAAGGAGGGTGGGAAGAACAGTTACACCTGATTGAGTTTGCCTACAATAACAGTTACCAGCAGATTATCAGAATGGCACCGTTTGAGGTGTTGTATGGCAGAGCTTACAGAACTCTAGTGTGCTGGGATGAGGTTGACGAAATGAGTATAACGGGTCCAGAGTTGGTTCAACAGTCGGTCGAGGCAGTTAAGGTAATCCGAGGAAGGCTTACGATTGCTCAGAGTCGTTAAAAGAGTTATGCAGATAAGCGACGTAGGCCTTTAGAATTTCAGGTGGGGGATCACGTCTTCCTCAAAGTATCACCCATGCGAGGTTTGTATCGATTTGGCAAGAAAGGAAAGTTGAATCCAAGGTACGTAGGTCTGTTTGATATTTTGGAAAGAATCAGGACCTTAGCCTATCGTCTCGCCTTGCCGCCAAATTTGTCTCAGGTTCACAACGTCTTCCATGTGTCCATGCTAAGGAAGTACGAACCGGACCCGACCCATGTGTTGGATCATAAAGTCATAGATGTGGACGACAGGGTGTCGTACGTAGAGAGACCGGTTCGAGTAGAAGACAAAAGGGATCAAGTTCTGCGAAACAAGATGGTTCAACTAGTGAAAGTGATCTGGGAGCATCATGGGACCGAAGGAGCCACCTGGGAAAGAGAAGAAGAGATGAGGCGTTAGCATCCCCATTTGTTCGAATAGTTAGGTTTGTTGTAAATTTCGACAACGAAATTTTTGTAAGAGGGACGAGTTGTGACATTTCGAAATTCGACCCATTTTCGGGGTTTATGAAATGAATGAATATCTCGTTAATGCACTTTAGATAAATCTTACTCGAAATTTATCACTCTTGAGAAGACTAACCATTAGGGAAAGGCTGGCAATGAATTAAGTACGTGCACCAAAAGACTTGACCATGGATTGACACTTTGGCCATAAGGATTGACGATGGAATATTTTGGACCATTATAGGCCGATCCAAGAATGGTTATGGAACGATTTTCCATAGCTATACAATTGGATCACGGGTGATTCCGTTTGACCATCGTAAGGATTGCAAACGTCCCTAAATCAATTTCTAACGATCGTAACCTTCGGAACTAGTGATGGACCCACGCAATTACATGACAACCAAGGTTGCCATGACTTGAGTAAACTTAAACGTGACTTGATAATAAATTAATCGCGGGTCGATACGCGTCACTCTTAAAAGCCGCTCGTTGGTTTGAGATACACTAAAGTCTCAATCGATCGATTTTGGCCCCGAATTAGACTCCGAAATTGGGCATCAAACTTTCAAGGATATCATTGCTAATCTTTTGGACGTCGCCTCATTGGGTTCAGTTATTTATTGGTCAACCCCGAATCATTGAAAAAAGTGAAATTCGGACCAAAATTGGAAAAGACCCTTTTGCTCCTAGGTTGTGTTAGTTTTCTTAGATTTGTAGAAGTGGTATCTTGGTCCTTGTACCCCTCTTTTTCCTTTAAGTGATTGAAAGTATATTCAGTAGTTTGTGCCAAAATTACAGACCAGTCCTAAACTTGCAGTTTACCAAATTGCCCTCAGAAATTATGTGCAAGAGACAATTATTAATGTGTTTTGAATTTTAAATTTCCCTCATTAATTAAACCCCCCACCTACCCATCTCTTCACCATCCACCCATCACCTCCATCCACTTTATGTCACATCAAAGATCACTTTTCTTTTCCCCTCATTTTCTTTCTTCTCTCTCTCTCTCTCATTTTTATTTTTCTCTCTCCCCCTTGGCCGAATTCTCTCCCTCTCCCTCTCCCTCTCCCTCTCCTTTGTTCGGCCGCTGGCCTCCCTCCCCTGCCGCCTCCGTTCGGCTAGCCACCGTTCGCCGCCACCTAGTCGCCGTTGTTGCCGCTCTGACCGTGGCTGTTACAGCTGGTTTAGTGAATTCTCTAGCTTGGATTAGTGGTAAGTAACTTCCTAAACCTTGATTAGGATGATAGGTTACCTTTGGTTGTAGTTAGGGGTTGATTTAAGTGAAATTAGTGGATGATTAGGGGCTATTTGTGGCTAATCCGAATTTGATAGTTGGTGGCTACCCTTGATTAGTGTAATGGCACCTTAGGTAGTTAGTTGGGGCTGATCATGAGGTTGAAGTTACTCTTGTTGAAAGATCTGATTATGTGGCTTGGCTTTGTGGTGTTAATGATCTGATCATGTGGCTTTGAACTGTAGATTATGTGCTAATGATCCAATCGTGTGGGGTTGAGTGGTTGAATATGTGCTAATGGTCAATCGTGTGTCTTAGATTGGTTTAATCATGTGCTTAGTATACGTTAGCGTGGCTGAGCATATTTCTAATGGTTAATCGTATGGTTATAATGGCAACCATATGGCTGATTTGTATGATTAGTGGTTGATTATGTTGATCGTGAGGTGCATTTTTATTAATCATGATTGATCTTGGTTTATACATGACCAATTGAGTGGACGATGGTGTCCATGCGACTATATGATACCCTGATGCGTGTTACGCGGGGATAACGATAAGGAATGGTGTGATTGTTGTGTTCGTGTGGTTGCCTAATACTCTGATGCGTTTTACGCGGGGAAAGTGAAGCTATCCTTATGCGTTTAAAGCGGGATGTTGTTGTGCTCGACGGGGCAAAGGATAGCCAGCCGATGCGTTTTACGCGGGTGGCCAATAATCCAGACTTTGAATGTGACGTGCATTTGAGGAATGCCGAGTGCTTGATAATGTGTTTTGGGCATGTTTGGATTATTAGTCCTTGTTATGCATTTGTATGCAATATCATGAATTGAAAATGTTGGTGGTCATTTGTGGTTTGGTGGTTTCATTGCGTTTATTAGACTGCTCGCCTTATTAGTTAGAATTGCATGTTTAGGGTGATCCGGAGGTACGTGTTATCCTAAGCGAGGCTTAGGGAGTTTACTTATTGAGATTTATTCTCATTATTGTAATTCCAAACATTTCAGACCCCCAACCCTGAGCATGAATGACCCTCCGCAACGTTTTGGGATACCGATGGACATTGACCGTACGGTAACAGAGTATCCGGTGGGTGAGGGTGGAGTTTATGTTAGGCATGCCAGCACGGTTTGGGTGGATGTGGGGGATGCATTTTGGAAGCCCCACACCTTTTTGGCGTGGACCTATAGAGGTGGGGGCATGTCAGTCGGCCCACTGCAAAGATTTGACGTACCTTATGATGGAGTCAGTGAGTGGGATCCCATAGAGATCGTCCCCCTGATGGAGTTGTTACTAGTCCGGATACCGGCTCTGAAGTTTCAGACCCCAAGATGGAGCCTATGGAGTCTGACCCGAAGCCGGAGCCGTCGTCTGAAGATGGTGAGGATTGGGAACGAGCTTAGTTACCCTCTACCTTTTTTGCGCACCTCTTTCGGTAGGGGAGTTAGGGTAGACAACCACCGATCCCTTTTTGTTGTACGTGGCTGTCTCTGGGAAGGCTTGTGAATGTACCTTTTAGAACTAGTGTTATGTTTACGAAGTGGGTTGTTTGTTGCGTCTAATTCTCTCTTCTATCCCGTTTCTTTGTCTGTTGTATGGAGCGTTTGATTTGCTTCTGCTAGCGTTTGTCTTTAAGCGTTTGGTCTGGGTCTGCGGCAAGTCCTAGGATGTCGCAAACTTAACAACCGAGTGGGATGTTGGCGAGCTCGTAGGGTTCGGGACGTGACACTGCCTCTTCCCGATTTGGGCAAGGCTGCCATCACCCGCAGTTGGCGAGGCGGTCTCGCCTGTGGCCACGATGGCCTCCCCCACATTTGGGCGAGGGTTGCAACCCTCGCTGGCTACAGTGGGTAACAAAAAAGGAAAAGATGGAAGGAAAACAAAAGAATAAATAAATAAATAAATATTCGAAATGTCAGCGCCAGCCATTCCACATAGGACGACCGGCATCCATGTTAGCGATTTCTAGTCAAAATTGGTCGGACGAACTGAATTGACACAAATGCAAATGGTTTAGGACTCAATTGGCCAAAAAAAGTTTAATACTGAATTAATACAATTGCAATAGATTTGTGATTTTTTTTTGGTAATTGGCCCTATTCTAGCGGGTTTTATAATTCTCATTCAGGCCGGTTTGGGTTTTGGGCTTAAGATGCTCGGGCTCGAATTGGCCCGGCCTGGTTTTACAATAATTTAAAAATATATAAAATTGGAAAATTTTTAAAATTAGTCATCTATCATATATACACCTTAATAAAAGCTAGAAAAATAATAAGTTAACTATCAGACTTTGAATTAGCCGAAAATATTATGTTATTTCAAAGGTTAGGAGTGGGAATTTTATTTATTTTGATGAAACTTATTAAATCTTTATGTTAGTTATTTGTACGGCCTTGTCACGAGCTGAACTCGAACCAACACCTCTGGGTAAAGCGCGGACACAGAAAGAGAGGGATTCGAACCCTTGGTACGAAAACTCGTACAACAGATTAGCAATTCGACGCTTTAGTCCACTCAGCCATCTCTGTTAGAGTTCTGAAATTTGATTTGGGCTAAAGCCCAACCGAATCATTTCGATTTGGGTTTCAGTGGGCCGGGATAACAGATTAGGCCTAGAAAAGTCAAGCCCGATTTGTTAGGCCCGGGCCTAACTAGTCTCCTTTGTCTTACCTTCGGAATAAATTAACATGGATAAAATCAATCACAGTCGTTAATCAGACAGATCTCATATAATCTCATATCTTTTAATGGTTTTGGCTACACTTGGTTCATGGATCCAAGCTTAAATAATAATTGCTCGTCTTTGGCCCTTGAATCGTTGAGAGATTATTTTACGTCGTAGGTATATCATGTGGCAGTGACACGTACAAAATGCTATCAATAAAAGAAAATCTCACACTCGAATACGACACAATTTTTCACATTGACCGTATTATAGGACAGATACATAACTCTTTTCGCAATGGATGAAATACATTTTTCAATTAATCATCCAGTAAAAGTGGTTTTCGGGAACTAGTGTTTTTAAGGCACTTGTTAAATCTATATTGCTTTATAAAATCAACATTTAATGTCGGTTTCGTGCTCTAAAATGTCTATAGTTCCACTTCAACAAATCAAACATATTACGTATTGTCGTGGATTTTATAGTGAAAAGACAACGATTGTCAGTACTTTCACTACTTTCACATTCCAAACTTGTATTTCTTTCCTCCTTTAACATGCCCATACGACAACAATTGCTATCCTCCTCTACTTCCTACATTCCATAGTTGAATGTATGTCCTCAATGCATGGTTTCCATGAAGTTTTTGTCTCGTCAAATTATTTTTAGATGTTATCAATACGCATGTGTTAAGATCATACTCTTCTAAAATCAACAAAAAGTAGTTATGCTCGCACGGTGCTCGAGAATTAATTATTAATTAAGAAAATTTACATGAATTTAGGGTGTGTTTGCTTTGGGAAAAAGTTCATGATAAAGGAAAGTCTTCTTCGGAAAATCATTTTCCAAGAAAATATTTTCCCTTTTCAGGTCGGCGGATTCATTTTCCTAACTTTAAGCATGCATATTTTCTTTGATCGTAAATGATTTTTCGCCGACCGATCACTTTCAAAAAATGAAATGCGTGAAAGTCTAAAAAACTAAGGGAAAATTTCAAAAAAGAGCCCCAAGTCCTCTCATTTTCTCAAATAAGGACATGGAGTTGACTTTGTTTCAAATAAGGGCCTGAAGTGCCCTCATTGTCTCAAATAATGGCATAAAGTGGATATTGTTTCAAATAAGGGCTTGAAGTGACCATATCAGTCTAAAAAAATGGCCTAACTCATCATTGCTTAGGGGCATTTTTGTCATTTGTCATTTTCTTTATCTTTACTTTTTTTGATTTTCCAAAAAAATCAAAATTGTAAAAAAAAAAAAAATAGCAGACACAGGCGGGAGGGGCTGCCCTCCCGCCTATGGCCGCCGCCCCGTTGCAAGAGTGGGTTGCACTCCCGCCTGTATCTCCTTCTTCCAATTTTTTTTTACTTTTACTCTTTTAAATTTTTAATTTAATTTAATTTAACTAATAAAATTAAGTTAAAATTACATTTTGACAAAAATACCCTTAATCGGCCTGAAAATTTGGCTGGCGGGCAAAGTCAGGCTCTTATTTGATGCAACCATAGCCACTCCAGGCCCTTATTTGAGATAATGAGGGTACTTCAGGCTCTTATTTGAAACAAAGTCAACTTCAGACCCTTATTTGAGAAAATGAGAGGACTTGTGGCCCTTTTTTGAAATTTTCCCAAAAACTAATTCGCAAGATTTTTTTCCTCATAAAAAAAAAATATACCATGCTTTAGAGAAAACTCCATGATAAATGAGAACCCTTTTCAAGGAATCATTTTCTAGGAATTTTTTCTCCTTTTTAGGTTAGGGAATTCCTTTTCCCAACTGTAAGCATGCATATATTTTTTTATTATCGAAAATATTTTTCTGTCGAGTAATTATTTTTAGTGAACCAAACGCATAAAAATTTCAGAAAATTAATTCGCAAAAAATGCTTTCATTCGAACAAGACAGACACACCCTTAATATGAATTCCTATTTACAAAAGGGATCGGTTAAGTGGCGTTCCCGCGACACTAGTTAAAATTACTAAAGATATTAATAACTTATATCGTCATATTTTGAAAATCCAAAATTAACATGTTTTAAAAAAATTGGAATGCCGTCAATAAATATATTTATATTTTGGGTTAATACCACGAAAAATCATAAATTGATATATCTGTGACAAATTTCAAATTATTTTTTTTACCACAAAATACCAAAAACTGATACAGCTGTGACAATTTTATCTCAAATTATTTTTTCGATCGCCAAAAATTTCAAACTGATATATCTGTGATAAATTTACCCAAAATTAATTTTTTTTACCATCAAAAACCTCAAATTGGTACACATGTGACAAATTTACCTTCCGTTAGCTTCCATTAAATTGAATTAATACCACGAAAAATCTAAAATTGATACATCTGTGACAAATAGAGGGTAAAAGCCCCAAAAGTGTACACCCGACAATTGCCACGTGTTATCCAACTTAGCAAATTGAAGATAAAATTTAACGGAAACTAACATAATGTAAATTTATCACATATGTATTATTTTGGGGTAAATTTGCCAATGTTGTACCAATTTAGGGTTTTTGATGGTTAAAAAAATAATTTGTGATAAATTTATCACAGATATATCAATTTGAGATTTTTTGTGATATTAACCCCGATATTTTCAAAGTGTGATTAATGAATTTTGGCAAGTGGGCAAAAGGGCACACTCATCAAGATATTGCTTCCAAGAAAGGACCCGGAAAGGGCCACCTGTTATAGCAACTCCCGTCGGGCGCGGATTACGTTACTCAACATGTCAGTGGCGGCACAGACACCAACGACATTATAGTCGTCGTCTCCTTCTTCTTCTCGCCGTCAATTTTGATTATATCAAACACTTTCCCAAGATTTACCCGCATTTCATATAAAACCTCTGAATTTCAAACAGCACTGTCCCAATCCAAACAGGCTTCATCAATTCGCTTCTGGGTTCAATTCACTGGCCTCTGTTCGATTCTCTCAGCTCAGCGGGTAAGCCGCCTCTTCAGTTTTTTTTTTTTCCTTATCTCTTTAGCTTCTCGCGGCATTCGAATTCGTTGATATTTTCCGTGCTCTTTCGTGGGTCGTCGTTGGTTTTCACTTTGTTAGTAGCATCAGATTCTTTGTTAGAAACGAAGAATTTTCTTAGAATTGCGTGTGTGAGAGAGTTCTGCTCGGTGGAGTTTAAAACAGAGTCAAATCTTGATGATTTTGTTTAATCGAACTGGGTGATGGATTAGAAGCGTTAGTTGGCGTCTCTGTTATATATCATAGAGGGAAAAAATGTGATCTTTTTTTATCAGATTAATAGTGTGATGGAGAGTTCCAGATAGCAAATGCATGAATCTGGCCATTCTTAATTACCTTTGATTAGTTTATCGGGATGGGTGGTTAAGCCTCAATTTTAAGAAGTGTCTGTACTTTGTCTGTTTTCATTCTTGTGTTTTCTAGTTGGGTTCACGGGTGGTTTCATTGATCTCTTTTGGTAGAGGGGAAAGACTTGTTTTTTCGGAAGTTTTCTGTTGCTTAATGATGTGGTTTCAGTCTACCTTGGCTTACTGCTCATTTCCCTGCTTAGGTGGGAAGTTGACTCTAGATATTAAGGGCCTGCATGGCAACGATTCTGATTCGAAAAAGTGATTCTGATTAGAATTGATTTTTTTTTATTCTGATTTCCGGATGAATTTTAAAGAATCACAACGTGTTTGGTAATTGCACAAAATATTTGTTCCCGAAAATAATTTCTCTTCCCATTTTTTGTCATTTAAATCAAATAATTACGTAGTTACTTTGAAAAATGTCATCCTGCATTTTGAATTAATTGAAGATTAATTCATATTGATCATCTTACATAACATTTTACATATTGCATATAATATTTTTTTCGTGATTGCCGTGTCATAATGAGTCATTTTAAGCTTAAAAAGAGAGAGATCATGTTGGGTTAGTGTGTGATTTCAGATTAGCTTAGGCCCTCACAGGTCTATATCAAATCGCAACGAGAAAATATCAAATTCGATCTTAGTGTGATCGGTGGCATCTGTATGTGTGCATGCAAATGGAGTCGCCACTAGTGTTTGAGGAAGGTAGACCGGAAGCCTTATTGAACGGTCTGGAGAAATCGTTCGATTCTATGCAACTAGAAAAATCTAGGGTCCGGGGACTTGGTTACGGCGATGTTTCACCGACGCCCTTTCGGCACCGAAGTTGAGTGTTTCCTAAACGTGTTTCATGCAAATTTTCAATTCATTTTTAAACCTATAAGATAAGCTAATGCTAAGTCTAAAGTACCTAAACCTAGGTAAATCATAACTAATGAAATCAAGTGCGCAATTAAGGAATCATGGTATTGATAAATCGCATCATAAAACCCTAATGAAACCCTAAGGGCTTAGAGAAATGTGGTTCGGGTTTAATTTCAAAGATGTTTATGATTTTCCTAAAAAAGAACAAAATCTATTAAATATAGGGAATTTAGTCCCAAATTTATGAAAATGAGGTCAAACTAGCCTAATCTAAGCTTCTTCTATTTTTAGGGATTTTCAGAATTTTTTCTGATTTTTTAGAATTTTTGTTAATTTTTTTCGATTTTTTTTTTGTGATCTTATTTATTTTTCTTTGAAAATGAGATAGGTCGAGGGAAAAGTAATGAACTGAAAGGGAAAAGTGAGAGATTTGAGACTTCATTCTGTTTTATGATTCTCAAAAGTGGTTCTTTTTCCAGAACCAACTTTTTTTTGTTCTTGTTTTTGCTCCAAAACTGTTTCTAGGAATAGAATCAGAATCAGAATTATTTACGTTACCAAATATGATTTTCATCCTTTTTTGTTCCGGGAACAGAATCAGAAAACTAGAATCGTTGCCATGCACGCCGTAAAAAAAATAGAAACTGATGCTGTTACTTGTCGTCTCGTCTCGGTTAGCTCGAGCCACTTGCCCTAAAGAAAATTAGGAGGAATTTGCCGGTTGACCATGCTAATGAGAGGCTGAGTGATGGTGGCATCCATGGATAGATGCCTCAGGATTCTCTGGTGGTGATGAGTTTGCAGCAGCATCGGATAAAGCTCATAACTCATCACACCAATGGCAAGGGATTAAGTGTGAATATCGACGACTTTGTAGTTCATTCATTCTGTTCTATTGATGTTAGCTAACTACGTGATTGCTGTCTCCCAAAACTTAAAATTGATAAATCTAGTTAACAAATGTGGAGTATTTACTGAAATGGTTCTAACAAATGTTTCAGAGATCATATGGGAATTAGCTGTTGCCTTCTCGAGTGTTCATCATATCAACCTCATACAAAAAAAAATTAAAAAAATGCAATTGTCAATGAGATGGGTTTGATGGTAGTACTGAACTAGGTCAATGGCTTTTAGAGTGAAATCATCCTCTGAACACTTAAGTCGAACGATTAATCCCTTGACAATGTTAAAACTGATCTCTAAATCATTTCGAAATGGTCTAAATGGTGTCTGGTGATGCTTGCTGCTAGCAAAATATGATTCAAGGACAATTCATAGAGTTGCAGCTCAGAAATTTCCTGACTCGTGCAGTACAACATAGATATATTTATCAGAAACAACATCACTAGTACAGCTACGCTTTAGACTTTAGAGTATCTTCTACAGGTGATGCTTATTGCAGCAATTGTTGCAGCTGCAACTTTTATGGAGATCTTATGGCATAAGCTCAGGTTGTGCACTAGCTATTTTCTTCAGCTCCTTACAGGAAACATAACCTCCAGTGCATCAGTCTGCAAAATGTGCAAATGTACACAAGTTGATTTGTTTGAGGTTATCAACGCGTCGTCTAGGTACTCCTTTAGATTGATATATGATCTAAGCAGACTGGTAATGGATAGTTTACCGGTGCAATAAAGAGAGATGCAAGACTGTTCCACCATAGGTCCATATCATATCGGCTTTCTGCTGAGGGATTCAGCGAAAACTGTATCTGGATCGTCAGCGTTTTTCCTCAATTGCCCAGAACTAACCAACCAATATTGCAGGATAAGACAATGGCTTCTCTGGCAACCGCCGAAGTCTGCGACTCAAATGTGTCTGCCTTAGCAAGCAGTGACCTGCGCGTGCTGCATCCGGTATTCCAGATATACGGCCAGAGCAGAACGTTCTCGGGGCCCATTGTCACTCTCAAGGTATTTGAGGACAACGTCCTGGTTCGGGAGCTGCTTGAAACCAGAGGCGAAGGGAGAGTGTTGGTCATCGATGGCGGAGGAAGCTTGAGATGTGCACTGGTGGGTGGGAACATGGGACAGTTGGCTCAGAACATGGGATGGGCTGGCATTGTTCTGAATGGCTGCATTAGAGATGTGGACGAGATCAATGAGTGTTCGATTGGCGTCAGGGCCTTGGCTTCGCATCCCCTGAAATCGAGCAAGAAAGGGGTCGGGGAAAAGCATGTCCCTGTCCACATCGCCGGCACGCTGATCCGCGACGGCGAATGGTTGTATGCAGATAGCGACGGGATTCTCATCTCCAAAACTGAACTGTCTGTCTGAAGCTTGAAGAGAGCTTTTTCTAGGGAGCATGATTCAACGAGAAATTGAACTTTGCCAATTTGTTTTCTTCTCTCATTGATTACGCATTTGGGAGTGGTCTAAGCCAGAGGGCAAGAACTTCAAGTTTGTTGTTACGTGCTGTATCTGTATGTAGTAAAACACTCTCAATGGGAGCTGGAATAAACCGAAAATGAAGTTTCTCAACATTTGTCCGTTTGTTTGTACCACACTGTTCGTGTTTTATTTACGACACCAACCACTTGACATCCTCGAAGGCCTACAAGAATTTTACCGTTTATCCTAGCAAGTTACAAATCTTATTTTTCTTGTATTTCCTCGACTCATGCTAAAGATGGTAAACAACGCATACTTTAATCTACTCTCCATGGTCTTATTTTCCCCCTAGAAGGTACTTTTTGTCATTCTATTATTGGATAAAAGAGATGGAAAGTAGAGGCAAACGAGAGAAGCTTGAACAGGCTCCAAGTATACAAGTTCGGCAACAAAGTCTCAAATCCAAGAAGTTAAACATATAGAATCACTACAAGATGCTAAAAGCTATACCGGGACCATCATCTCAAGGCAACACCAAAGGTCAAAACATGCCTGTAACGTATGGAAAATCTTGCAGCAATGTTCCCTAGTTCACTATTGTTAGCCCCAGGAACCACGAAATGCCCAGGCGGATGGAACATCCAAAATAAATAGTGAGAGAACCTTAGTAAAATGTTGACCAAAAAAAAAAAAAAAACTTGGTAAAATGCGAATGTATAAACATTTCTATTAGATTTCGATTTCATCTCCCTGATCCCATCTTCTATGTGGTATGGGCCTCGGTTGAAACTTGCTCAATATGCATTGGCCATGATCGCTCGCGTCATGCACAAGCCTAGACTTTGACAGTAGGCCGCAAATCAAGTGCAATGCCAGGAGAGATGGAGAACTATAATCAATTGAAGGTGGTCCAATCGAAACAAGGGATCTTTCAAACAAAGGGCGTCCTTCCTCCCCTCCTACTGTGTCTGTCATAAGCGGTGTTGAATTTGTCAATTAGCTCGTTCATTGTGCTGCAAAGAGGAGAAGAATTATCTGAGTTTCTTGAATGAAGCCTCAAAACGTTGAGATCATATTATCAATTTGCCTGTGCACCTTAAAAACTTCTAAGTTCTAAAGCACACCAACCAAAATTAAGCAAATTTCACAAAAGAAAGCTCCCGACTTGGCTACTTTCCCCAAAGCTTAGCAGACCCATACACAAGGTTTATCATGCTCCTAGGCTTCCTAGGGACAGACTAACCTGAAACCTTGTGAAAGAACAAATGCACAGCGTTGCTCAGGGCTAAATATTGGAGAAGGGTTTCCAACACCATATCTGCTAGGTGCAATTCTTAATAAGTAGATTGCACAAAAAGTCGAATACTAGGTGGATGTCATCTGAGTCTAATAGTTCCTGATGAAAATTCCAACTTATAGTACATATTCTTCCAGTTCCGGCTAATAACTAGCGTGGTTGGACAAGCTTTCAGGCACATGACAGGTGTAGTGGTTTGATGTATATACACAATCCTCCTGTCCAAACAAAACCTTGGACCACCCAGAGGATGGTCCACAGCAGTATTTTCCTCCTTAATCGGGACTCCTGAACATTCCTTCCCCAAGCTGGAGTGGGAAAGGGCTCTCGATCTACCAGAAAATCAGATAGCGCCTGAGTGTCTACAGTCCCATATTAAAGAACAGTTACGTTATTATCTCTTTAATGTAGGGCGGAAAAATACTCTCTCAGAGAATCTATTTCAAGAATTTATCGAGCCATTAGCTTTAGATAGGGCTTGCATTGGTTTTGCTAAAGCTCTCCTTGAGAGAGTAGATACTCTTCTGTTAGAACACTACAATTCATTGGTACCATCCAACCGAATCCAATTCCATATACATATAAGTCCAAAGTAAATAATTCAAAAGTTTGTTCATACCTTGAGCAGTTGGTGAGCATCGCCAGGTAAGTAATCAGCAATGTATCATTGTACTCCTGGAAGAAAAGCAAGTTGGAGAAGAATTTAGAAGAAAGTGGACAACAAAATTACTCAGCAAAAATCATATAAAATGGAATTAAAAAGGAAAAAAAAAAGAAGGTAAACTCGACTTCAGGGCATGTTAAACCAAACAGAATACTGACCATCAAAAAGTCGTCCTGAAATTTCCCTGATTCAATAGCTGGCAATCTTCTGAGTAGACTAGATACTTGTCTCAGCAGAGAATTCTCACAAGGAATCTCACCTGCATGTGCAATCCGTACATACTCTAAGCTATACGAGTCATGCCTATTGATATGCACTTCACATTGAAGCAACAGAAATTACATTTCAGAGGATGCATAGGAAATGCAGATGGGAGCGATTGGTTCATTGTTTTCCCATGTGAGCAAGAAATATTCTGGTAGGGCATAAGCATGGCTAATGAGGAAGTCACTAGAATACTCATCATCTCTTTCAAATTACATTTCATTCTCTTGTTTGAGTAACATTCTATAGTAGGTGGGCTGCAACGTTGCGGAGGGGGGCTCCTCAAACTTCTTTATCACCCCCAATTGATTTGAAAGCGAGAGAAGAACCACATACCTTTCTGCATCGCAAGAAGGTAGTGATGAAGCACTCTAACTCGGCTATTCAACATCTTGATGGCACTGTGAATTCCTGTGAGGTGGGCGGCCACTGCAGAAGAACACATGCCAAAAAAATGTGGGATTAATTCTTTTTTCCTTCAGTTAAATAAGAGAGGGAATCTGATGGCCATCATCATGCTTATTTGTACTATTATCCATAGAGAGGCCTTCTCTTTCTCCTTTGCCGTCTAATTTTTGCTTTCTTTTTTTTGAAGGGAGGGGGGTCATCATGTGTGTTGTGCAGAAGATGATTGATAATGGACTGGGACCTGCTAGAGAGTATGGAAGGTGATGAGTCCTTACACTGAGTTGCTGCTGTACCTCCGTCAGATGGCTTCAGATGAGCAACGTGATCAACTGATATCCGTTCTGCTTCTACCGTCTTTAAAACAAGAAACAAGCAATTCAATTATCCTAGTTGAGAGTAAGTAAAATAAATCAGATGCATGCCAACATAAACGAACATACCTCAATGGTGTAGCTCGCACGGACAAATATAAGCTGTGGAATACCATCTATGACATGCAGCTCTATGGTTGTGCGTATAACCATCCAATATAAAGGAAAAATCATCTTAGTGTTGCTAGTTCTGGTAACAAATCAACTAAAAAGTTACAGAGATTAGAAGTAACGGCAAATATTCTTAAACAATCTGCTGAGAAAAGGCAGAAGCTAATGTTCCAAAAATTTGTCCATGAGGCATGGTATGAAAACTTTCCCAGAGCTAAAGTATTCCTTTCTGATAAGAGAGCTCTAAGGATATCCTGGATTCCTGACTGTGATGCTACCAGCATCTTTTTTTCATGTATAAAATGCTCTTGAAGCACTAAATACCGAGAAGGCCAAGAGGAAACACTTTATATAGCCAATGCACCAGAACACTCACATGGTTGGAATGAGGAATGGCAAACATTACCTTAATGAGAAATGAGAGCAGAACTGGCGTACTGATAGCAAGATAATCAACGAACAGTCAGAAAATGACATAGTCACTTACCACTTTCGTAGATAGTAACGGGGAGATCCTTCTGGGCATGATTAATTGAAGGATTGAGAAGAACGTAGACAGGGCTTTCATTGATATCCATCAACTGTCAGTTAAAATATACCGGCCTTATCAGTTGTCACTCGAAAATCACTAGAGTAAATGCATGCAGCCGCCATCATTTTGTAATATAGACACCCAACACACAATAAACATAGAGATTCGAATTTGTCTGCGGAGAACATATAAACAAATAAATTTGTCTGCGGGGTTACAGCTCGTAAGCGAGCTTTGTCTACTGACTTGGACAGGGGCTGCACCACCAATAAGAAATAAATAAACAAATATCAGTAAGTATCACATGAAATATCCACCATTCGCAATACCACCAAAATGCACTTCAGACTCGAACCGTCGCCAAATATATTCTTTGACAGTGACATTCCAACCTTATTTCCTTAAAATGCCCGAGTGTACACAGAGAAAGGCAATCATTACTATCAGCTAGAGGATTACACAATTATTACTTACAGCTTTGTGAATATGCATATCGGATTCTTCTGCATCGCTCCCAGTTGAATACCATCCAAGAACATAGAAATTCGGGAAAACCTTCTTATCTGTAGCAGATTAAAAAGGAAAAAGAAAAAATCAGAACATAAAAAGCTAAGCTTAAAACCCTAACACCCTCCGTCCGCACAACGGAAGCAAACAATCACACATATAATCTGCTAACAATCACAAACAAAAGCGAAAAACAGAAGACAGATAGAGAGAGGGAGAGGATGAGAGAAGGGAACTGAACAGAGCTCTTGTTTCTTGTCGAGGAAGGCGCGGTCGAGCGAGTGCGTGGCGGGGTCATACAGAAGCTCGAAGCTGTTGAATATTTCCACGGTACGACCCCTCTGGACTCCGATCACGCATCCGTACACTCTCGGAGGATCGGCTGGCGGCGCGGCGGACGGATCGACGCCGTTGCTGGCGCCGTGGGCGGAGGGCGGCGGGTGGAGCTGAGACTTGACCCGAGTGTAGTGATCGGAGATGTTGAGGATCACCAATGGATGAAGCTTGAACGTGAGGCCGCTGCTAGATGAAGCCATTGAAGCCCTGTGGAGCTCGGGCGAGGAGCTGTGCACACTCTCTGTCTAGCCTTCAGCCTGAGGGCGATGTGTGTGCAGCGAGTATTGTGCTTCTCGATTCTCCGTTTGATGTTCGCTGTCGCAAGTGGGCGTCGCTTGAGCTGGGCCGGTGAGAACTTGGGCCTTCCAACCTAAATGAGCAATCTTGTTTTTGGGCCGAAAAGCCCAATGAGCGATTGCCACACTTCCTGGATGAACGAGAAGTGGCCCAAAAAATTGCCGACATGGCCAAACCCAAACATATCTATCCTCGAAATTATCAAGAAAAAAGAAGAAATTCATATATCAGAATTTCCGGTCACTCAAAATAGACGAAGCTATTCGACCAAAAAAAAACAGAAAAAAGAAAAAAGATGAAGCTGATAGAAACACTTAATTACTATTTCCTTGGATAATTTTAGGTTTTAATAACCTGTTTTAAAATTTTTAAAACTCGCATGAATTTTCTTTTGGAATGAAAAACCATAAAAGTCTTAAATCTATTGTACGGATGTTAATATAGTCTTAAACATTTTGACGATTTGCCAATGTAGTCCTTCTGGTTATTTTTTGCCGGCAGTCGTTGACATGGACACAGAGCGTACTATGTGGCACGACCGGCGCCGACGTTGAAATTTTTTTCAATTTTTTTTATTATTTTTTGAACTTTTTTTTTTCTTTTCTCGTTTTTTTCCCTTCTTCCTTACTCGGTCGCCGGGCTTAATTGACATCCATACAATAAGTTTAAGAATTTTTTTATAATATTTCCCATTTCTTTTTAATGGGTTTTCAAAGTCTCGATATATTTATTTGATATCTTTGTATATACAAACATTTGTTGTTGCGGATGTTTTTTTTCCAAAGAAAAGATCAGCCGAGCTTGATTTCTCTCGACCTGAAAGCGACTCCACCTCTATCCACACCTCGAGTAAGCACGGAGCATCGGTCATCTTGTTGATTTTCTTTCCATTTGTCCTCTCTTTTTTTCTTTTTTCTTTTGGGTCAAATTCATACGTCCTCTTCAAAATGGATAAATTTCTTGTCTGTTTGTTCGTTTGGTGCCTTGTTCTGCATGGATTATCTGGTGGTAGTTTAAGGCAAGGAAGGAAGATCTCTTGGAAGGTTACCTAAGGAGACGTCCCTCCTCGCTTGTGGTGGTGGTTGATTACCAAGCAATTGGACCCCCGGAAAAGGAAAAAAAAAACAAACGGTGTTTTCTTGTTGCGCTTGATCTCTCGGGCAAACAAATGGCATCGTGCTTCACGTAAGAAAATAACGAAGAATTAGTCAAAGTCCAACATTTCGAATACAACGAACGCTTTCTTGAAAAAATCACTGGTCGGAACACGGATTTACAATAGCCAATCCTGCTCCAAACCCATATAATAAGAGCTTATCTTAAATTCGAGATTGGATTTTAATCTAGTACACACAAAAATTACTCATCGCATACTAATATTACTAAGGATGGGGAAAAGTACCATCTCGGCTTTAGAGGAGATGGATACCTCGGAGTGCGTCGGACCATAAAAGGAAAAAAATTGCACTGTACCAAGAAAAAGTGAAAAAAAACATATGAGAAAAAAAAGGAAAATTACCGCCAGGCACCAACCTCTTAAAAGTGGACACGTGTACGCACAATACCGGCCAGAAATTATAAGAAACCTCTCGCTCTCTTTCCTCTCGCGAAAATCTTCAAACCGAGAGGAAGAATCTCATTTCCGCGGAATGGTCCAAAAATCCTAATAAGTTCCGTCGTGTCCCTTCACTCGCCATTGAACTGAACCGCCCATGTCTGCCGGCGCTTTCACTGTGTCTTCGCCGTCGTGGCGCCCGATTCCGGTTCCGAGGTCCGTCAATGGAGGCAAAGCGGCGGCGAGAGTGGCGGCTCCGAGAGCTGCCCTGGTCGAAGCGGGCCCTCGAGGTCCGCCGGAGGTCAGGGACGGCGGAGGCGGAGGAGGAGGAGGCAGGGTCGCCGCGGTCGTACCGGTGCTGAGCTTCGACCGAGCTGAGGATATCCAAGCCGAGGCTCGAGCCATGGCTCGCGCCGCCAATGCCACCGTCTACACTCCCGAGCTCCTCTCTCGCCGATACGGCTCTCGCCCTATCAAGGTCTCTCTCTCTCTCTCTCTCTCTCCCGATGATTTATTCTGGATATTATTTGTTTGTGCGCGTATTGTGTGAGCTTACGTGCGTAGATTTTGAATTTCGCTGGAGAGATTGAATCGTGGTTCATTTGGTTGATTAAGTGGAATTAAATGTCGCTAGGTGGTGAGTAGAGCGCTGGACATATTGGTTGCTTTAGGTTCTTTCGCAATTAAGTTGTTGGTGGATCAAAGCAATGGACAGATTGATCAAAATAAGAGGAAGCGAGGTGCTGAGTTGAGAAGGATTTTTACAAGATTGGGGCCGACTTTTGTTAAAATTGGGCAGGGGCTGTCGACGAGGCCGGATCTCTGCCCTCCCGAGTACTTGGAGGAGCTCTCTGAACTTCAGGTACTGCTTCATCTCTGGACATGTGCATCTGTGTGCTCTGAGATTGCAGTTGACGTAATACAGACATGTTACTATGACACTGCTTGATTCCTTATAAGAATCTATTGACCTGAATTCTAGTGCGCGCATGAGTTAATGCTTTTATGTCAATTCAGATGCGAAGATTGCATTAGAATCAAGAGGGCATTTTTGCTTTACATTCTTTGCATTTTATTTTGCTGAGTTTGTACATCTCGAATCTCCAAAGTGGAGTTTCTACATCTCGTTCGTTTATATGATAATATTCAGGATAATAAGGGAAGACCGTGGAGAGATAGAGCAAGTTTTCTAATGGTTGTTATTGCCTTTAATTAATTTTACCACAACAGGATGCTCTGCCCACATTCCCAGACACCGAAGCATTTGCCTGCATTGAGAAGGAGTTGGGGCTGACCCTTGATTCGATTTTCTCGTCTATATCCCCTTCTCCAATAGCTGCGGCAAGCTTAGGGCAAGTTTACAAAGCGCGGCTGAGATATTCTGGTCAATTAGTTGCTGTAAAAGTGCAAAGACCAGTTATCGAAGAAGCTATAGGACTGGACTTCTACCTGATAAGAGGTCTTGGAATTCTCATCAATAAATACGTTGACATAATTACCAGTGATGCCGTTGCTCTTATTGATGAATTTGCTCGACGAGTTTATCAGGAGCTCAACTACGTGCAGGTTAGCTTCCTCGTGAACCTATGGTATAGATACATGCTCACACTACCATCCAAATTTGGCTTTTAACTCAAGGGTCTACTTGCTTCTTAAGATGTATAGTTAGTTCAAAAGATCTCTTTGCGATTGTGTGATTTGGTAAGCCCTGAAAAATTTTCTATAAGATTTTGTTGGGCTTGATTGTTAATTTTGACAGGTGTCTGCAGGAGGGGCAGAATGCAAGGAGGTTTAGGAAGTTGTATGCTGACAAGGCAGATGTCCTTGTCCCTGATATTTTTTGGGATTATACAAGCAGCAAAGTGTTGACAATGGAATGGGTGGATGGAGTCAAACTAAATGAGCAGGAAGCAATTGAGAGACAAGGTTTAAAAGTTCTGGATTTGGTGAACGCAGGCATTCAGTGCAGCCTTAGACAGCTGCTTGAGTATGGATATTTTCATGCAGATCCTCATCCTGGTAATCTTTTGGCAACGCCTGAGGGTAAACTTGCTTTTCTTGATTTTGGGATGATGAGTGAGACCCCAGAGGCAGCGAGGTTTGCTATAATAGGTCATGTGGTTCACCTCGTTAATCGGGATTATGAAGCTATGGCTCGTGACTACTATGCTCTAGATTTTCTCTCACCTGATGTGGATGTATCGCCAATTGTGCCAGCTCTTCGGAACTTTTTTGATGATGCGCTTAATGCAACTGTCAGTGAACTAAACTTCAAAACCTTAGTTGATGGCTTGGGCGCTGTTTTATATCAGTATCCTTTCAATGGTGAGTCGTTCCTATACTGATTTATCTACATCTGCATTCTGCCTTTAATGGACCTTGAACTCAAGCTGTGCCTCCTCCATCTACCTTCTTCTTTGGAATATCTCTAGTTACTGGTCACTACTGTTTGAAGATTTTTCCAATTAGGGACAAATAAATGAACAAGAATTTATTTAACAGATTCTGTTAACAATTGCCCTATGGGCACAAGTTAAGCCAGTATAAAGAGAAAGTTTGCAGTTTTTCAATACAGTGATTTTCTCGTATTTTGTGTGATCAGTGCTTTGGAAATCATAACATACTTTATTAAGTATGCTCAACGAGCGCCCCGGGGGCAATTGTGTTACTTTATATATATCTTTTGTTTCTGTAACAGCCAACAGACTGTCTCTGCTTTTCTTCTCTTTGCATGGAAGTTTGTGAGTCTGACTTTTTGGCATGACCATGTCTCTGCAGTGCCTGCATATTATGCTTTGATATTGAGATCCCTTACCGTGCTGGAAGGTTTAGCACTTTATGCTGATCCTAACTTCAAGGTGCTGGCTGCTTCGTATCCTTATTTTGCTAAGAGGCTTCTCACTGATCCAAATCCGTATCTGAGAGATGCTCTTATTGAGTTGCTGTTCAAGGATGGGAGGTTTAGGCATGTAACTGCCGCTATCTTTGTTCCATGCAATAAACGTTGTTATGTTTTTTGGACATTGACAAGAAATGATACTCTTTTGCAGGTGGAATAGACTTGAAAACTTACTTGAACAAGGTAGAAAAGACAGAGACTTTTCGGCAAAAGATGCTTTGCAACCTGTTTTGAAGCTATTATTGGGCCCTGAGGGGGAAGAACTGCGGGTTTTGGTGGTAAAGGAGTCTGTTCGTGTAACAGAAGCTATCGTCCTTGGTTCAGTTATTGATGGATATAATTCTGCTCCTGCGTTTATGCGGACTCTATTATTCAACGGGAATGCTAATGGACCTCTCGTGATGAAAGATGATGAACTGAAAAGCATGATAGGTCTCCGGGATCAAGTCATGAGGATATGGGGACTTCTGAGAACCTCTCAAAGTTTTGATCCAAACCTTCTGCAACCTATTCTGCAAGTAAGACTTTTAACTACTACTGGCGCTAGGAATCCATCTTTATAGTTATCTTGTGAAATAGAAGTCCACTGCTAATGCTTTGTGTGAAAAATTACCTCGCTGATGATTAACTAGTGATGTTCCTGGCTTTTGGGGTTGAGAGGGTGGGTTTCTTTTATCTTTTGTCCCTGTTTTTGGTTTCTGCTATAAAAGAAAGAAGCTGGGAAGTGACTTCTGACTTATGGCTTTTAGTTCACTAGATTATTCATGTATATAGATTGTCAAGTACAAATAGTAAATACTGAGATGAGTTATGAAATGAAAGCCAGATTTCCATATTCAAAGTTTATGGCTAGCGTCAAAAGCTTAATCCGCAGTCAAACCAAACCAAAACACAGTTGTGATGCTGTCCTCTTGGTTGAGCGCCGGATTTTGCTTACTCGGCCCACTGTTACTGTTTGCAAGTCATTCTCATTTAGAAGAAAGTGCATCTGACATGCCTGATATTATTCTCAGTAGGAGTTTTAATGGGGCATTGGGGTTAAATGGGAGTCTGAAGTCAGGTTACTGAATCGTGAGTTGTAACCCATAGTCTGTCGGACCAAGCTGCTGAAATGTAACCTAGTATATTTATTAGATTGTCCAAGCTGTTTGATTAGTGGAGCCTACAAACAACCAAAGATACCTTCAAGATAGTTGCTTTTCTTTCGTCCTTCTCTAGTCTATATTTGTGGCTTCAATGAGATAATGGTCTCAGCTAGACCAAATCTTGGACCGATGAAAACGCTCCACGCACTATATATTAGTACTTTCAATCTTTTTCTGGAGGACTAGGCTTCAGGATGAGTACGCAAAGCTAATTTGTAAAGCATGTCCTGACCAGGTCCTTCAAGAACCTGAAGCACGCAGCTTAGGAGAGCGTGTTGCTGGTGAAATTACACAGCGTCTTGCAGCCAGAATGCTCCAGCAAGTCCTCCGGCCGCCACCCACTGTGCCCACTACCTCACTGTAGCCGATGTAAACATTCCTGTGTAGGATACTTGGTGCATGTTGTAAATTTTCGCTCTGGAGGTGGACAGTTGCTCCATTCTTGTTGTCATCATGTTGTAATTCATTCGAGCAAAATGGTGAACGATTATTTGCAGATGACCATAACAGAGTCACAGACTTAGGATGAATGAGCTTTATGGCAGTTTTCAGCAGCTATAAACTTCATAATGATAGCATATTACTCCCCAACAAGACAAGCCAATATCGAGTTACAGAGATCGGGTTTCGACCGACCCTCTGGCTCGGTGTTCTTCACCAAATCGTTGAATCTCGTGGTGAATATAACAGCGGATGGAACTCTAGCATATGAATATCTGCACGGGCCGTGTTTTCTTTCCTGGACAGTACATGTTTAGATGGTGCAAATCTCATTCTCGTAGCGTGGACACCGAACAATGGCGCGCGCACAGCACATGCCAGTCTGGTATTGCATCTCCCATGTGCTATTTTGGGTTGGGCAGGCTTCATGGGACGTTGTTCCTTCACATGGCATTGTCATTTTCCTTTGATTGGGAAAATTACAGAAGTCGTCCCCGTACTATCGGCCGAATTCAGTTTCGATCCCCATTATAACATATTCTGTTAATAATTCAACTCGCCAATTTATCTCCGACGGCAACTTGAGGACAAAGTTCACTCTTCCATCAAAATGTGGATGGAATATGCTGAGACACAGCACTTACAATTCGACATGTGGTGCCATCGGAACAGATTTCTAAGAAAAACTACATTATTGGTCCACGTGCTTTTAGGAACGTTCAATGCCAGTCCTTGCACTTTGTATTAGTTAAAAACTAGTCCTCATATTATTTTTCAACGAGATTTAATTATTCTATCGCATTTTAATCCAATCTTACAAGAATGTCGAATGAAAAACCAAGTATTAGTTGGTAATTCCTATATTTACGAGTTTGTCCAATCTGATTGGAAGTCCTATTAAGATAAATGTCATGGGATGCAAGTCTATGACGTGGAGTTACTAATGATACTATAATTTGAGGGGTTCTTATAAACTTTCCAAAATATTATGGCCATGAAAATAACGACTTAAAGTTGTGGTTATATTATTTATAAATGATCTTTTTTTCCCTAAAAGTAATTCTAGATACTTCTATATGAACCTATACTGAAAATGTGGATGTTAAATTCTTGCATTTGATGGAATTAGATTTTCGTGGGGCTATCAATCAAATTATGCACATTCTTAAAAGTAAAAATCACCTATTAATAAGTTGGTTTCAAATTGGCATTTTCATAAAAATTCCGATGAAAATGCGACAGAAGAAATCAAGGTTTTATCGAAAGAGAAATTTCAGAACTAGTTTTGTAGATAAAATAAAGTACAAGGGCTAAAATAGAACATTCTTAAAAGTACGAGGATCAAAAGCGTAACTGGTTTAGAAACTTATACACATAGGCGCCATTGGTGGATTTATCGCTATTGACTCAACATATTCTGTTTACATTTAGACAGAAAAATGAATCTTGTCCTTATATCTCCGTTGCGGATAAGTTGGGGAATTAAGTCTACTTTTGGTTCAGTTTTCCTAAGAGGCTTTGGGGCATTGGAGGCCTAAAGCCCATTGGAAAAAATTTAAGGTGTATGATGAGTTTTTTCAAGGGGTTTTAGGCCAAATATTAGCCTTGCGAAATCTAAAAGTCCATGGGAGGTCCTTGGGCTCTCATCATATGTGGAATGCTGCTAGATTTTAACAATTTGTTTTCTTCCAAAACTATCCTCACCCATTCTTTGGTTTTTCAGCTTTGTCGCCTCATTGTTACTGTTTATCTTATTTGCGCGAGGGCCTGCGAGGTCGCGCGACCCAGGCGACCGTCGCCGACCCCCCTCGCCGGCGAACTCGGCCGACGGCCGCTGATGCTAGATCTGGCTCGTTGACGGCCTGAGCCCTTAGCCAGAGCCGGCGAAGGGTTCGATTTTTTTAATAAAAAGAAAATTAACAATTGCAGTGAAAACCTTTTGCAATTTTTGTTTTTTTTGGCAAACGCTACTTAACCCATAATTGCTTTACAAAGGATATTTTTACCAAAAACCATTTGTATTTCCCCAATATCCATTAAGCTAAAGGTCCCATTTTTAAAGCCGAATCAAACGCAACCTAAATGTTTGACAAATATATTACATGGACCAAAACTGATTCCATATAATAGTGCGAGGGCTTGTTTTATAATTTCCCTTTATGCTACTAAAGTTACATGGACCCTTGCATTTTGTAAAATCTCACGGCCTTTCGTTGTTATAATAATATTGACGAGGAAGGAAAAATGCGAGAATATCAGTCTTGCTCAACGTTAGGCATATTAGGATATTTACTTGATTCTGCACATCAATCAAGGACCTTGAGTTTAAGGGGAGAAGTTACCGATATTATGATATCTACTTGATTCTGCACATCCGTCGGGATTATGCATATATTTCCTTTGATATTGCAATATATTTAGTATTATGTTTATCTTATTACTTTAAATAGTCGTGTAATAAAGCCTATAAATAGGCTCCCTATACTCTTTTCTATTCACATCGAAATATACAGAGAGTTCCTCTCTTTCGCTTTACATTCTTTAACTCTCAAAATGATCGGGTGCGACGCGCGTGCACATGGAAAACTAGTTTCGATCCAACTTAAATCCGCGTCGGATGTTTAAGTTTAACCTTCTCGACGTCTGAAGGGAAGTCATCTATCCACTTTATCGAGCTGATCTTGTGATGCATCAAGGAAACCTCAAATGCATCGAATCGAGCGGCGGATGCAAAACATCTTCCCCCTTTCATTTTCGATTCGTAGAACGTCGCAACTAATTGAAAAGGCGAACTCCCTTCTTAAAATAAAAATATTAGGAACAAAGAGAGAGCCGTAGTTGATGAGAATTTCTACTTCAAGCGAATGGGGAATTTCTTTCAGAAAACGAGTCGACCTTAGCCTTATACCACATTAGCTGTATCCACATATTAAAGATGCACAAGCACTTCCTGAGTAGAAAGAAAATTGCACTGTTGACCCCTAAAATTCGGTAATTTTTGCAGTTTAGTACTCGCCCTTTCTTGGCAAGGTTTTTCGGTTCACTTTCGACCCCCAATTCTCTTGAATCTGGATCACAGATCTTCCGCGCGATCAAAATAAATCACGGGCGTAATCGACGGCAGCGGACTCAAAAGCAGTTTTTGCTAATGTGTACATTCGAATTCTCTCCCGCATGTAAGAATCGCGACTCGTGTTCACGAGGCCACGACTAATCAATCAACAGGACATTATTTACGCTCTTCCAAATTATGGACAAACTCATCGATTCGGCCTACGTAATAGTCATTATCGAAATTGTACGTTAGCTTCTTCGTGTCGGCGTATCCGTATTGAATAGGTATATGGATCACCGTTAATACCCCGCGTCTCTAATTTAACTTTTCCTTTTTTTTCCCGCCAAATAAATCTGCAATTTTGCTGAATCGGGGCGGGGGGTGGGTGGGGCCGCGTTGCAATCAAAGAACAAAATTTGCGGGTGGGGAAAAAAGAAACAGGCGTCAAGGCATCGAATGGTGCCGTTCAAAGCAAGGAAGGTAGATTTTTGGTCCCTTTTCACTTTTGGTCCCACGCAATGGTCTTCCTCTCCTCCGCCCAAATTCATCACGATCTAGTGCCACGTGGCACCGTCACTGCACTCCCATTTTTTGTCTTTTGTTTTTATTTCTCTCGTCTCGTCCACTAGAATAAAACATAATCATTAAACCCAAAAAAAAAAAAAAATTAAATAAGGGGAAAATGACTAAGCAAAGAAAAGGCCAGGTTGCACCGTTGCCGCCGCACAGTATTACTACAGTGAGGCACTGTAGTAATAACGTGGGACTATCGTGCCCAAAACGGTCAATTTAGAAAATTGCGAAGTACATGGAAAAGTCCGATGGACGAATATTCTCGGGGAGTCCAACGAAGGCAGCTCCGTATTTAATTGGAAATTGAGGTTGATGTTGAATCCCGTTTGACAAGTCAAGAGGACAAAATCAAAAAAGAAAGAATCCAGACGTGTTTTGTTGGATCCTTTGGCTTTCTTCGTGTCGATGATCCCCGACCCAAATGAAATTAAAAAAAAAAATTTGAATTATTGGTGCCAATATTTCTGCCGTTAGGGTCGAATAATAACTTGACCGCTCTTTAGACCGGTCGAACGAGTTGGTCGAGTTCGGTCACGGTCCGATCCAAATAGACACATTTTAACCTGTTTATAATCTATTTATTGCAATTTAAATCTAGCGACCCATACTCGAGCTGACCATATTCCTAAAACACTAAATTCATGCCCAAACTAATGTGAGTGAGCGCGAGAGACAATGAATATAGTCACAGATGTCGGCTGGATTTGAATAAGCTGTAAACTCATTTACGACCAATTTACGATTTATTTGAAATTTATATTATGTTTAAACACATTATTGTTGGGGTGAGCGTGGTTCCAGTGTAAAACTTGGAACTTGAAATCGAAAATTGGAGAACTTGTTTCGATCGGTAGGTACCGAGTTTCAGGAAAAACACAAAAAACTTGTTACATTTTTTGTATTTTTCTTGGTATATGTCTTTATACGAGTCAGATGATGAGTGTGTAATCTGAAACCACTAGTCTGAGCTTCCATTTATGATCGAGACTTTTACTTTGTTAATGTTTTATATTTATTCACGTGACTAAATATGAGTTGTGGTCAGTGAATTGTAGCAGTAAACGATAGTCATTAAAGGTAATGATATACTGCAATCGTTCAATTATGAATACAGATAGGACTTGAGTAAACCTTAAAACCAACTTTGGAACCTGTGACAGGTTAGGTTCCGGGCTTCAGGATATGCATGATAGGTTTCTAGTTTCAAAAAATGAGGAACCTGTTTCCATGGTTATGTTTCGGGTTCCAACTGAAATCTGCGCGGAACCTGAAATCGTTCACTCTTAATGTACTAAATATAACTGACTCACGTAGTTAAGAAATGAATTGATGATTTATTTTGACAGATTTATCACTTTTCGATCTGATTAAAGACGCAGCATCCAAACGATGAATGGAGGGAGGGCTTGCGGGGTTTCAACTCCCCTCGTTAAAATTCAAGGCCGAAAAGAAGAAGAAAGAAATTGGTGATCGGAGTTCTCCTTTAATTTTCGTTTTTTAGTGTAACGGAGCTAATTTAGCAAAAGAGTAACAGATGAAAGAAGCTTCAGTTCGTTAATTCATCGATTTCACCCGGGGCGCTCGCACGCGCGCGAGCCTGAAC
Source organism: Lenwebbia sp. NSW1173648 (assembly GCA_029784005.1). NCBI lineage: Eukaryota > Viridiplantae > Streptophyta > Magnoliopsida > Myrtales > Myrtaceae > Lenwebbia > Lenwebbia sp. NSW1173648. The sequence continues at coordinate 20,436,983 of JARCGZ010000009.1, read as the reverse complement.
ACGTGCGACCCACATTATTTATGCGTGGAGGAGAGAGAAGATGTCGGAGACCATAAAATCGAATGTTGAAGACGAGGTTAGAGAGAGAAACAAGAGCGAGAGAGAACACGACACCAGGGGATTTTGGGGGTAGAAAGAGAGAGAGGGAGGGGGTATTAGTATTACTACATGAGCCAAAAAGCCTGAGGCAACACACCCCCCTTCATTTCTCATCTTCTCTCTCTCCCTCTCTGCTCCGATCCAGATCTTCGAGCTCTGCTGCAAATCTAGGCGCTGGCCGGCGCGGTCTCCACGCGGTTCCTCCCGAGGCCAGCTCAAATTTTCTGAAGGCTTCATTGTGTTTGTCTCCGTCTCCGTCGTTGCTTCGGCACCGAGATCCGGAGCTGATCTCTGCTCGCGATTGGTTTTTCTTCTTCTCTTTGGAGTTTCGCCGATTGGTGATTTGTGCTTCTAGAGAGAGAGAGAGAGAGAGAGAGAGAGAGAGAGAGAGAGAGAGGGAGTTGGAGGAGATGGAGAGCGAGAAGAAATCGTCGGCCGTGTCCGATGTGGGAGCGTGGGCGATGAACGTGGTGAGCTCCGTCGGCATTATTATGGCCAACAAGCAGCTCATGTCCTCCAGTGGCTACGGCTTCAGTTTTGGTGAGTGTTCGTCATCTGTGTAACTGACGTGCGTGCGCTATACACCGGTTCAAGTGCGTATGTCGCATGTGTCTGATCGAAGCTTAAAGAAACTGATTCTCATTTCGTTCCTGGATCTGGTTTGGTAATCGCAACTTATCAATGCTTCGATTTCCGATCTGTTGCCTTTCCCATGTAAATTATTGTATTATGTGTGTGGATCTCCTCCGTCACTATTGCCATCCGGGTGTTTAATTTTCCTTACACAGTTTTCACGCGTTCGCTTAATCATCATTTACTCCGTCCTACAAGTTCATCTGCAACTTTGGTGTGCGGGCATGTTTCAGCTTGCATGGATATGTAGTCCTGCTTTCGCTTTGGTTCGACACAATTTGTCTCGGCGATAGGCTAGTCTAGACATTGGCAATCCAATTGCGACAGTTGAGTCTGTTACTGAATTTGATCGAATTTTGATTTCAGCTACGACGTTGACGGGGTTCCACTTTGCCGTTACTGCGTTGGTCGGTCTGGTGTCAAATGCTGCTGGTTATTCTGCATCTAAATACGTTCCTATGTGGGAGCTTCTGTGGTTCTCTATTGTTGCTAATATGTCCATCACGGGGATGAACTTCAGCTTGATGCTTAACTCTGTCGGATTTTACCAAGTACGAATTAATTCGACAGTAATTTTACATATATCCTTCCTTCCAAGGGGATCTTATATAGATCGAAATGTGATTGTCTCCGTCGCAGATTTCAAAGCTGAGCATGATTCCTGTTGTTTGCGTGATGGAGTGGATCCTTCACAGTAAACATTACTCAAGGGAAGTGAAGATGGCTGTGATGGTTGTGGTAGTAGGAGTTGGTGTTTGCACTGTTACGGATGTAAAAGTCAACGGCAAAGGTTTCATATGTGCTTGTGTGGCTGTCCTCTCTACATCGTTGCAGCAGATTGTGAGTAAATCTTCCATGGCCTTTTCATAGAACTATCTGTACTGAGAACTGATGATGATACATCTATACCTCTTGATGCTCCACTTGGTCTGGGGATTTTTGCACATTAGAACTGCAGATCACCATGACTGGCCTCTCTAGGACTGCGTTTATTGACAGTTGATTTTGTCAGCCTTGAAAGCTTTTGTACTGTCCCACGCTTTTGCGCAGCTTGTCGGGTTGAAAATATTAGCAGAAAATGAAGTTTTTTATTAATGTGTGAAACCTGGATGTTCCATATCCTATTTTCATGCCTCGAGTAGTTCCAGTTGCTCACTGGGTGTTGAAGGGAATGCTGGGGGCATTTTAGGAATCTTAAGCGAATGCGATGCGAGTTTATTGAGGTGCCATTTCACTTTTTCAGATTGTTTCGTATACTGTAGTGCTAGCTAGAATGGATTTCTGGTTTCATAGGTAGCAAAATATCATCTTGGAAGATCGGACTTGAATGATTTCAGACGCGGTTTAAGTGATCCCTTTTTGTTTGGTGTGATGAACCCTAGTTTAACAGTGTTTATGTTCATGTGACTCTTGTCCAGCCTACAACCATATAGTTGGGTTTTGTGTTTCTTTTCACATTTCTAGCGGGCGATCACGGCTCTGTTTTTTCGTTTCATCAAAATTATAGAACAAACTTTGCTTATACACAAACTCAAACAAAGCCCCATATATTACAAGTTTCACTCAGTCAAAACTGTTTTCGTTTTACTGCGGTGTACAGTGAACTTATGAATGCTTATGGCTTCTTGTCTTCGTGTAACAGTCAATAGGCTCCTTGCAAAAGAAGTACTCGATTGGATCTTTTGAATTGCTGAGTAAGACAGCTCCAATTCAAGCCGTCTCTCTCCTTGTTTTCGGTCCATTTGTTGATTACTTCCTCAATGGCAATGCGATAATAGACTATAAGATGTCTTATGGTGCCCTGGTAAGGATAAAGGCAGTCTCTCTACCTTTGGTTCCTCCGAAGCATGAATATACACGTTCTTGCACTTTGGAACTGTGCCAGTTTATCTGATTTATGATGTGGTCATGTGCAGTTCTTTATACTTCTCTCTTGCTCGCTGGCGGTGTTCTGCAACATGAGTCAGTACCTCTGCATAGGACGATTCTCGGCCACCTCCTTCCAGGTTTTGGGCCACATGAAGACGGTTTGCGTTCTCGTACTAGGATGGGTGCTCTTCGATTCCGCGCTGACTCTGAAGAACATAATGGGGATGATCATAGCCATTCTCGGCATGGTAGTGTACAGTTGGGCCGTGGAACTAGAGAAGCAGTCAAATGCAAAGACCGCGCTGAATGTGAAAAACAGTCTCACGGAAGAGGAAATTAGACTTTTGAAGGAAGGTGTTGAGCATCCTTCCGCGAAAGACATTGAACTTGGTGATTCCAAGGTATAGGTCTGGTATCTTCACGTGTTTTTACCTAATTTATTGGTCGCTGCAGCAGTCTGCGGTCGCTTGCTGCTGTCTTCCATCCCGGCGTGCGTCCTTAGAATTGCCCCCCCAGTCTGTTTCGCTTAGAAAATTCTTTGTTTTATTTAATTTATCACTTTTTTGAGTTATTTTTTCCATTTGATATTTGTTGTGAATGTTATAGGGACTGATGATCGTGGAAATATAATTCCATTCTTCAAATCAAATTTCTATAGTTCACATGTATTTTTAGTGAGAAATTGTGCCCCTATGTCCATGCAGTCGAGAAGCCATTTTCCTTCGGGCATTGTTTCCTTTACTGTGGAATCAAATTCCTCAAGGAGTTCCAATTTTTCACCTTCGGAAAGAAATGAAAACTTGGATTAGGTTACCTTCTGAAATCTAATTCTTTGCACACAAAAAAAAATTGTGGAATTGGATTATTTAACAAATCAACTTTTGAAATTCCACGAGTATCTTTTTTTTCTTGTATTTAAAAGTAAATTTTGTTTTGGAAATATGATAAATTCAAATTATTGATGTGAGGAAAATTTTGGCAAATACCAGAAAATCGAAAACTAAAGGGTTAAGTGCAATGAAAGTTCTAAAATTTGTTACGAAAGTGCAATTGAGTCTTGAATGTTATGAAAAGTGTAATCAAGTCCCGAAAGTTGTCGAATTGATGCAATTGAGTCGTTTTCGTTAACTCCGTCTAATTAGACTCGCGAAAAATGCAAACGTGGATTTATACCAAAACGATATTGTTTTAATATTATATTTCATGTTTTAGAAAGGTTAATGCCACTTAGGAGAGAGAAAGAAAGAAAGAAAAAAAGCCAGGCCAACATATTTCGTCAATATGATTGGGCAAAGTCAACGGAAGAATTCAATTGCATCAATTTGACAAATTTTAGGATTTGATTATACTTTTTTATTAGCTTTAGAATTCAATTATACTTTCGTAACAAGTAATTGAACTAGCGCAAATGCCTCCCTATCTTTCTCTATCTTTCGCTTGGAAACTCAACCGTATCACGGAATAAAAGAAAAGAAATAAATAAAAAAGATGAGTAATAATGAATAAAAATAACAAATCGTCATTTCGACCTTCCACTTTTAATGGTCAAGATGTGTTCTCACGTTAATCCTCCTAAAAATCGAAAAGGAATACTAATCACAGAACATGACTACTTGGAACGGGGTCAAAATAATCTGTGAACCAATGATCATTCGGCGCAACTGCATCATATTTGTTAAGTCGAAGAAGAATCAATCTAGTGCAAGCATGCCGGAGAAAATACACAAGAAAGAGATCATTTTGAAAGCTGACACGGGCTCTTTCGCAAGAAAATGGGCGCTGTCGAATTTGATTCGCAAATATTCTTACATCACCGTCATAATGCCAATGAATAGAACGAAACGTTCGGACAAAGAATGCCTATCTAATCTACAGATCGAAACTTCGGCGACCATATCCATTTGAAACCCATCTTTAATCACGCGGGCTTCACGGAACAGAATGAATTTCTAAAAGAAGAGGAAAAAAAAGAAATCAGAGCATTATAAAATCTCAAAGATAGAGGACAATTGGTCTCGTCATCTGGAAGGCAAGAAGCACTTGCTTCGACCGTCGTCCGCGCTTAACTTGGGAGCACGGACCTGAGAGCGGTGATGGCTCGCGTTAAGAAGGCGGAGGAGGCACCGGAACACGCCGACCTCGCACGCGATCCGCAGCGCGCCGACGTAGGAGAACCCGAACTCTTCTTCGGACGACCGGAGGAGGTCCTGGAATAGCGGGTGGTTCAGGTGGCTCGCCTCCACTTCGAACTTGCAAAGGAGGTCGCCGTGCCTGCCCACGCAGACGCGGACTCGGCCTTCGGGAGCGTCCGAGGGCGTCGCTCCGCAGCACCACAGTTTCTTCATAATGCTGCTCACCATCACGGTATAGCGTCGAAGAGCGAGCGTCAGGTGGTGTTGCGCTGCTTCACGTATTTATAGTCGCGCCAAACCTTTTACTGCGTAACATGAGACTCTTTAAGATAAAGAAAGAAAAGGAATTTTTCTTCTTCAATTTTTTTTTTTTGTTTTGTATTAATTCAAGCATCAAGGAGTACTAATGTTCGACTTCATACGGAAGTCAAAAGCCAGCTATAAACCGCGTACGAAGAATATGTCTCTAGTACCATTGTTGTCTTGCTGATTTGGTGGGGCGGTGACTGAAAAGCACTGAACACATTCAAGCCCACGTGGTGCGAAAAATATTTTTACGTAAATTATTATCGATAATAAAAATATTTTTTATTAATTAATAATTTTGAGCGATGCAAGAAAAATGATGAATCGTGCAATGTTGCCGGATCCAATCTGTTCATCCTCCGGCTCTCTCTCTCTCTCTCCGGGTGTCTCTGCGTTCTTTCTTGCATCTACTAATAAGGTTGAGTCGATGGCAGATGAAAAGAAACGAGAAGCCCAAAAAAAGAAAAAAAAAAAACAACAAGACAGAAATTGCGAACACTGAACCGCCCAACTCCCAATATTCAGTGGACTTGGTCTCCACAAGAAGACGGTGATCACATCACTGAGCGACTTCATCAGACATCCACCGGTGGATGATTCTCCACGCATCTTTAGTTGTGAAGCCTATGGCCCGAAGCGGTATGTTGGGTTTCTGTTGATACGCGGGCTCGAGTGGCAGGGTCCAATGGGCCCTCTCTTGGGCTTAGCCCACCTGGCCCGAATGCTAAGAACCCATCACCCTCTCTCGCCGGCGTTTCAGTCCGAGATAGCCCCATTGCAGAAGGTTCAGATCATAACCTTGGAAAAGCATCGGCGAGCTCTGACTCGGAGCGCCACGAGTTGACACCGGATCGAGGCTCGAATTCCCATTCAATGGAAGACGACATGGACTCGCTCTTCGAAGGCATGGTTCTGTTCACGCCGTCCCAGCTTCCCGACCAACGGGAAATAGACGGTGCGAATCAACGCCAGCTTCACGATCCGATCCATCCTCCTCCTCCTCCGCCGCAGCCGCCGGTGGATGCGGCGGCGGAGGCCGCGTCCGAGCCGCTCGACGAGAACCTCTTCTCCGACCTCACTCTCGTCGGTCCTCTGCCGGACCTGCTCGAGAACGGCCACTCCCCTCCTCGATTGAGCCCCAGTCCTTCTTTCGAGAAGGAGACGAAGACGGCGTCGGGTCATTCGACGGCGCGAGAGATTGCTCCTTCTGTAATAACTCGGCAGATTTCGAGGAAGAAGAAGAGAGCTGCTGGTTTGAGGATCGGATATGGGAGAGACGCGCCGATCGCGACTTCCGCCGATCGCGCGTCTCCTGTTCCGATCTCTCCTTCTTCTGATGCGAATTCGGTCTCTGTACCAGACGCGAGATCGGATTCAAATATCGACAGCAGCAGTAACAGTAGAAATAGCTTCTCCATGTCCGTATCTGCTCCGCAAGAACGGGAATCATCCAATGTTACTTCACTCGCATCACAGTCTAACCATCGCGGCCTAGAAGTTTCCGAAGATTTAAAGGAGGCCACGGAGGATCCTCCGCGAACTCCGGGGATTAGTGACAGTGACGTAATTCAGCCCGATAAGAGAGTTGTAGAGGAAGAATCAGCTCTCGCATCCGAGGCTACGGAGACGACAAAACACGGCGACGATGGTGGTGAGCGTACGAACATGGACGACTCAGTTGAGATGAAATTCGAGCGAATGAAGGCTCAGATTGCCGAGAAACTCAACCGGGCTCGGGAATTGGCAGCTTCCTTATCCGCTGCGAAGAAGGATTGCGTCAGGCAGAGAAGAAAAGCTGCTGAGAACGTGACTTTGGCTTCTACCAAGCACAAGGAACTGGAGAAGAGCTTGGAGGAAGCATGTGAGGCTGAAGATTTCGAGATGGCTGAGAAGGTCAGTGAAAGCCTTGCTGCTGCCGAAAAGGAGAGACAAGCTTTGGTGGATGCACTCAGAGCTAGTGAAGCCGAATGCGATGCTATTGATGCGAAGATTCAGGAGGTTTTGAATGCTCAGGTTGCTGCTGAGGATGAGTGCGTTTCTCTGTTGGAGAATTTCTCTAAGGTCAGTGACAACATGTTTTTTATCCTTTGTTACACTGGCAGAATGCTTGATCCTAGAATGAATTAAGATAGAGTAAGATCTATAGTAGAAACTTCGCAGCACTGATTGGGTGGAGCAGATTGATACATGTCTCTGGTTTTCCTTCTTGACTGGATGTTCTTTAAATTCACATTTGTGTTCAGCTGCCCCTGTTGAGTGAAGTAAGTCCTTTGTCAATTTTCATCTTTCAATTGGCAGTTGGGTTCTCAAGGTGAACATGGAAAGACTGGTTTGTCAAAGTGCTTCAAGGAAAATGACTGGACTGCAAGAATGTCTCTTGACCGTTGTTGCGTTATGGTAGATTATAGGCATGGTATGAGCATGCTAGTGGGTGCACCACACATGTGGTGTCACTGGCCCTCACGTGCAATTGTAGCCTTAGTTTTTTATTTTGAGATTGATTTGTTTTTTCATCCCCGGAGAGGCAAATGAGTCGGTTGGTTGAAATGCGGTTATGCCGGGTGGACTAAAGTCGAGTGAGAGGTGGTCTCGTATTATCTTATAATAGGAGGACGCCCGCTTTTAGCTCTAAGTCATCGCCTTCCAATCCTATTCCTATAGTAGAACGTTTTTCTTTTTTTCGGTATGCTGCTCCGCGAACAGAGCGAATGAAGAGAGATCCAACCTAATATCATGAATATCCTTTGCCCATTATCTCCTCATCTTCCTATTTATAAGTCACAGCGTACTTATTTACACTACTCACTTTTTTTATTTTAAGGAGAAGCATTGCTTTCCTGCACTCTAAAAGTTTTCTTTTTTATCTTGTGTTCGATGTATTTTGTCAGTCCATCCTTTCAGAGATTGGGTTCCCCCCGGGGGGATTGAGCCCTATCTTTCTTTTCATATATGGGCTTTCATACCAGATGATAACAATCTTTAGCTGAAATAAAGAAAAAATTTCTAGGAATGTGCAGAGCTGAGACCGGGTAAACTAAAAGCTTTCAGCAAGTCATATTGATCGGTTACAGCAGAATTTTCTCTGTTGAAATATTTCCCATGGTAGTTTGTGTTTCGCCAATCCAAGTAGACTTTTGGATAGTCACTGTTTTAAGGATAACCGTACTATGTCCCTTTGAACTTTTCCGTGAACGTTTCATCTGTCTCCACAAAACATGAGGTTGGATCTTGTGTGCCATGAAAAGCTTTCTTGTAAGCTATCAAGTTCATGTGGAGATGACAGTTGCCCGATTTAGCTGAATTTAGTTTGAAGTTCATGTTTGAAGCAGAATAGCTGACTTTTAACCTCTTATCCTGTAGGATGCAACTGCTAGTGCTGACCTGATAGAGAAGAAGGCAAACTTACTGCATGCAGAGGAAATGGACAAATGGCTTTCATCAAGTGAAGATCTGGAGGCGAAGAAGATGGAACTTGAAATCGAGTCGTATCTGATAAGTGAAGCTCGTGAAGGACTGAATGTTTCCATCGAGCATTCAGTTGACGATGACAGTAGAGAGAAAGAAAAACTTCTTAAGAAGAAGGATGTGTTGTTGGATGAATTGGAGAAGCTACTTAATTTATTGAAAGAGAAGGAGAGGGAAATTGCTGAGAATGATGCTACCATTGAAGCAGTAGAGAAGCGTATTGCCGGTGTGGTCTCTGGATTTCAGGACATGCAATCAGATATTGGTGCTAAATATGATAGAATGAAATCAAAGGTCTCTCAGGTTGATGCGGAAAGTGAAGCTTTATCTATAAAAAAGAAAGATATTGATGACGTACTCTCTCAGGAAGAGAATAAAGGAGCAAAGATTAGGGAACTTGGGAGGATTGCTGCAGATGAAGCAAAAGCATATAATGTAGCTGCAGGGTTAAGAAAAGGTTTAATGCTCTGCATTTTGGAGTACCGAGAAAGTAAACTGGGGCTGATGAAGACTGAGGAGAAATTTTCTGAAGATGTCAAGAGGCTCCAACAAGAAGCTTCCTCTGCAAGAGCTTCTCTACAGGTAATTTTACTTTTTAGCTGTCTTACTCTTTACATGCAAACAACATAAATCTAAAAGGTGGTCGAGCTTCACATGATTAATTTACTATAATTATGGCCTATAGAGTCTCCATCTTGCAACGTTTTGGAATATTTACTTCCAGTTTTCTGAATCAGTAGCGCTTGAGGTTCATGTTTGATAATCCAACCTAGGATGAGTGTTGGTTCATGGTTGAGATATACTTGCTGAAGGAATATTCTAAAGACACAAGCAGCAAGTGACACCTACTCTCTTTCAAAAGTTTGTTTGTGTAACGTATTTGTCGGAGAAGCCTTAATCTCAAAAGTTTAGGCAACCAAGGATATGTGGACATTGTATGTTGAGCTCTAACGTTTCCCCTCACAGAAAGGCTATGACTTGCAAGTGAGATAGTGGATGTAATCATAAAATCAAACTATTGTAGAACTGTAGTACTATAACAGGAGAAATAGGAAACGATAAGCAAAAGAGGGAGCAATAGGAGAATATAAGCAAAAGAGGAATCTGATCAGATTCGAAATCTTGCAGTGAACTCCAATATCGTGTCAGGAGACCTTTAATCTGAATTTCTTTTCCAGTTAAATGGTCATGGTATTGTATTAAGCATGTTCTTTAGCTATTCCTTCAGCAAGAAAAAATCAGAATCTGATTACTCGAAATTTATTTGGCTCTCTGGCGCGTCATTTGACTAGATTCTTGTCTTTCGATTATAGGAACTGTCTTCAAATAAGTCCAGCCTCCAGCAGGAGATAGCTTCATTCGAGCAGAGGATACTTTATGTGGACAAAAGACTTCCAGAACTAGAGACCGAGAAAAAAGTTGCTGCTGCCGCAAGAAATTTCAAAGAAGCTGCACGAATAGCTGCTGAAGCAAAGTCGTTGAGCACTGAGAAGGAAGGAACACAAATGGAGCTTGAAAGAGCCACTATGGAGCTTGGAAAGCTTGAAGAAGAAATTAAAGAAACTGTCGATAAATTGCAGGAGGCTGAGGAGCTGATCTTATTAAGGGAGAGGGATTTGGCGGTAGCTAGATTCCAGAGGTTACTCATAACTGCCAGTGCTGCCAGTGCTGAAAGAGCTGCTGCTGTGGAATTGGGTGACAATGAAGAAGCAGACATTTTACTTGCTGAGGCCCAAGCTGCAGAATCTGAAGCCCAAAAGCTCCAAGCGGTATATGACTTGAAGGAGGAAAATTTTGGCAATCGACCAAAACATTTAATCCCTACGGAACTTGTTTCTGATCTCGGCGGGAAAGAATTAGCAGAATTAGCTGCATCTGTTCATCTCACCCCAGCATCATGACGACAAACTGGAATTGGAGATGACTGACCTTTTTTTGCATGACAGGCTTCAGAAACTCTGGTCACATGTATTCAAGGGGATTAGCCTGGAAGTTTTATCTCGCCTTTGGTTAGACGCTTTCAGGCCTCAGTGCCTAGACATGACAATCGCGGCGTTCATCAGTCTTAGGCCGGTAGCAAGTTCGGTATGGGTTTTGAAGATTCCAGCGACTTCAATTATGGTAGAGGATGTGAGAATTCAGCTTCTCCAAGGAAATGGGAGGAGTAATTTTTTTTTGTATATCCTGAGTGAAAGATCAAATACATGTCTCTTCTCATACAGAATAATGTCCGACCCAATACGATAAAGGGATTGTAGATGGTGTGGAAAATAGGCAGAGCTTTCTTGAGATTTTCTTTTACAAGTTCTTTTTTTTTATTATTTTTTTGCTCTTTTCTCCTGTCTTTCTTACTGTTGCTGAAGAGTTGGAACATATTGGCCACCTGCATCTCATCATCGTGCAGTCCCATCTCACCAGCTCACCAGATGCCCAGATGAATCTCCCAAGTTGATGTTGTATTGACGCTTAAATCATGTTAAACTTTCTGTCCACAGATGGTTTTGTATTGAAAACTTCTTGCATCCAACTTTTACAGAAGCTTTATCGTTCTTGCGGAGAATCTAAAGATGGCCATGGTCTGCAATGCATTTTTAGTAATAAGATGTTCAGCAAAAGAAAATTGAACTTTTTCCCTTTGATCTTTCAACAGCAAAAAGCCATGCATAGCCACATTAAGCAGCACCAACTGAAGGCCAATGCCCCACATATAATACATGTTCACAATTTCGGCAGAGTTACACTTATACGTAGAGAGAGAGAGAGATTATGAGATGATAATACACATTATACTGTGGTTCACACCACCTCTTCCTAGGAAAGAAAAAAATTATGAACCAAATAAAGAATCAAGAAGCAGTGTCACGGTCCTTTCCGACAAATCTCCCAGCTGTTGCAAAAGAGCAGCAAAGTTCGGTTTTTGCCGCCCTTCAGAGTTTCGCGGTCAATTGCAGAAGGCGGAGTCGCGGAAACATTGACGTCCAAACATGCCCTTTATTTGCATTGCAGACGGCACCACACCAAATGTATTCTTTCTGTATCCTCACGATAAATAACCCATAAACAAATCCTACTGGCCAAATGTTTTCCAGGAATCAGACACTGCTAATTACAGTCCAACCCGCATTCTTCCAAAACCGGTCCGTCCGACTTGGCCAAGAATGGATCGATACGTACCCACAGAAGGGAGAAGATCGAAGCGAGCAAGATCGACCACACGATGATGATTGTAGGAGTCCTGTTTTGCCGGCCCAGCAGACCCTTTAGGAAAGGATACAGGTGGACAATCACCCAGAAGGCAAAGAATAGCTTCCCGAACAGAGGACCCCAGGACTCGTAACCGTTGTTTATTGCATTTGATACACCGGCTACGACACCAATCAGGTTTATTATAAGCAATGTGGTCGGTGGAATGAGCAAGGTAGTCCATTTGAACGCGTAAAGTTCAGAGAAATTATCGTCATCCCCGGCCTTTGATGTCACAGTGAAGTTCGTGTCAACACCAGCCAGAACCTTCAAAAGCCCCTGAACAACCGCAAATAGATGTGCCGAAACTCCTCCAATGACCCAGAACTGTTCGTTCCTCCACCAATTGTCTATTCCAACCCCACTCCATCGCATTTCCAGGATACTTGTCGCAAAAATGCAAATGAAAAGTGACAGAAACCACAGACTAGCCACATTGGTCAGCTGCAACAGGGACAAGAAACAAAGACAATGTAAGATCTTTTGCCTGGAACATCGTCAGTTGTAGGGATATAAAAACAATAATTGGAAGGAAAAAAATCTAATAGCCTACCTCCGGCGTGATGAATTTCCCAGTAAGCAAGCACACAGCAGGCAAAGTACAGTATGCCAACAGAGGGATTGATGTCCAGGGGTATATTGTGGCGTTTATGTAAGATAATCGCTCTAACCATTTCAAACCACCTCCATAACCATACCAAAGGGGACAGTGCCTGCTTAAGAAGATCTCCATGGAACCAAGAGCCCAACGAAGGACCTGGTGGAGACGGTCGGAAAGATTGATGGGAGCAGATCCTTTAAAAGCGGGCCTTGCAGGTATGCAGTAGATGGATCGCCATCCGTGGCAGTGCATTTTAAAGCCTGTCAATATATCTTCTGTAACCGAACCATATATCCATCCGACCTGTATTTGCAGAAAGTTCAGCCAACTCTGAAAGAAACAATAATTGTTTCAGGGAATTGCATGAAGAGAGCATTTACCCTACGCTTACCTCTTTTCCCCACTCAGTTTTATCTTCATAGCCACAGCTAATGACATGGATAGCTTCTTTTAGCAGAGATGCAGGGCTCGCGCCTTTCAGTGTTCCTCCATCCTCCAGCAACGTCGATGCGACAAAGACTGGGGACTGCCCAAACTTCTTTTCAAGCTTATGCTGAGGCGTTTGATTTTCAGCTTCAATTCCTGCATAAGAAAACATGAATGTTTAGATGAAAAATTGAAAGAACTACTCTTATAAACACGACTTAGGAAGCAAAATCTGTTAAGTTCGAATTGGAAGATATGTTAACTAGGAAGCAACCCCATAGAAAACAAGCTCTCGAAAGAATAAAAAATATCCGCCGATTGACGCCATTGAGAGATACATTTAATGAGAGAAAAGGCAAACCGACGGTAGACAATTAAGTGGGATCTCATGAGGGTGTGTATGGTCTGAACCGGCCCGGGACCCGCGGTCCGGTCCTGGTCCTGTCCCTGTGGGACCGCTAACACCAGCTGCTTATAGAAATCTAACCTTTGATCTAAATTAACAACTTCCAGTCTCGACCATCCAACCTAATAAAACATACACATGACCATCGTACGACCATCACATGAGTACTTATAATCCTAAAATAATGAGAAAAGACTAAAGTAGGAAGAAAAATATTTAAAACAACTGAAACGGGATTATGCTCCTGCATCGTTCTTTTCGAGTTGGAAAGAATCAAGCTCAAAGTGGGATTACACTTGTACTTCACTAAATTCAAGTGCTAACAAAACAATGGGTTTGCATAATATAGTCAAGATACAACACATATTGAGTCAAGACAAAATACGATCGGAGACTACATATCGACAAACACGATAGGAGGCTACGTTGCGAAGGCGAGAAGTAAACGTCGAGCGAGAGGAGAGGAGTGAGTGTCAAGCAAAAGATGGGGAAATTAGGTTAACTAGTTCTTCAAAAATTTCTAATTTTTTCAATATATATATTCTGGGCGGTCCGGTCCCCGGTCCAATCCACCATGGAACCGGGGACAAGACCGCCCCCCTCAAGAACCGGACGAACCCGGCCGGTCCGGTCCGGTTTGCTCACCCCTAGGACCTCATGCAAAAGCAGAATCTCACCTTCAATGCCCTCTTCGATACCTTCCAAAGGTGGTGGAGTCCCTGCATCTCCTTTCTTAGAATACTTCTTCTTCAGTTCGGCCTTAGGCTTGGTGGTCTTCTTCTTCTTCTTCTTCCCAGAGCAACAGCAACAGCACCACTTCGGCAAGCAGTTGCAAGTTCTGGTTGGTGGCTTCTTTGCTTTTGGAGCACCGTAACCATAGAGTGCCAGCCTTCTGAATACACAACCAGTCCCCACATAAATAGGACCTTGAATGCCATCCAGACCCTTCATGTTAATCTAAAAGAGAGAAATTTCTCAGTCAGATCTTCTTGCACAGAAATAATGATAGGGTGGTTGCAATGGGCATGAGGCAATTCAATGGCTGATAATTGCATGCTTACATCGAAAAACACGGTGTTTCGATTGGCATATCGATCGTGCCTATCGATACCATCGAATCTTTGAGGGAACTGGACATAGCACACCCTTTTTCCAAGAAGTGGGTCCATCATGAAGCACATCGACTCTCTGATAGCCTTACTATTATTGAAGTAGTGATCGCAATCCAGATTCAAAAGATAAGGCGAATTTGTAAGCACAGCGGAGACTCTGACCTGTTAGACAAACAAAAGTTCACAGAAAGGTCAATGGAGAGAGAGAGAAAAAAAAGGGTGTTTACCAACTAAGGTGGCTCCTTATGGCACTTACCAAAGCATTCATAGCTCCTGCCTTTTTGTGGTGATTAAAGCCAGGCCTCTTCTCTCTGGAAACATAGACAAGGCGAGGTAATTCATTCCCATCGGAGTCATGTCCTCCACTTTGGCCAAGAAAAACCTATTAAAGATAGCAGGAATAAGCAGTTAATCTCATCTCACATCAACAACGTTTTAAAACTGAAAACGATATCTTTGCATACCTGAATCATGCCAGGATGATCACGGACGTTATTTCCAGGCCATGGCGTTCCGTCCTGCATCGTCCACCCTTCTTCAGGAACCTTTTGGGCTTTGGCCACCAAAGCATTTATACGAACCTTAAACTCCTCATACTCTCTCTGCCAACACAGCAGGAACAGAATTAAGAATTTGGCTATCATCTGCAAAGAGCAATTGATAAATTAAATCTGGCACTTCTATTACCTTCATTGCTCTTCGCTCCTTCACAAAAGATGCCAGAACCTTATCTTTGAGATAATCTATCCTCTGAGCAAAATAAAACTCGGGTGCCCTTGGCTCAATGTTGAATTTCTTACAGAAAGGGACCCATTTTCTTGCAAATTCTGATGTTTCTGAGAGTGCTTCGAATGTCAGCATAGCAGCACCATCATCCGAAACATAACAGGACACCTTATCAACAGGGTAATCCACAGCGAGAATTGATAAGACAGTATTTGCCGTCACCAGGGGGGGTTCCTTCAATGGGTCGACAGTACTCACAAATATATCTATTGGAGCAAGTTGAGAAGGTTGGCCCTCCTTCTCATACCTAAAGAACAATGCCAAATTGACAACTTTACAAATCCACATTAAGATCGGCTAAAATAACATGAAATGGCAGGCAGAATCTATTACCTCAGGGAAAGTCTGTCGAGGTATGTCTCCCGGTCAATAGGGAGCCATTTGGGGAATTGATCCAGGATCCACGAGAGAGCAAACCAGATCTCACAGATAACAGATATGAGCCACAATGCGTATGCATCATTTACAGGATGCGTAACTCTGTAATGGAAAAAGAATCCAACTACTACAAGCCGGATGACGATGATCATTCTGTAAGGATTGATTTGGCTGGAGGGTATGGGCAACTTTCTTGACAGCGGCTGTCTCGCCTCATCCATTCTGATTCACGTCGCAGATGAAAAACCCATAGCATTAGAGACCCGCAATTCCTAATCTCAACATATGCGGAAACTATGCAAGAACTAAACCATACATAATTGACCTCTCAAACAGGAATTGGCATATAATCTTCACGAGAAAAGAGAAGACTGGTTTAGCAATGCAACTCATCAAATTTGACAAGAGAACAGCACTTACAGTGGTAGATCCGGGTTGTCCCCATCATCGTCCCAATCCTTGCCACCTTTCTCGTTCTTCGTCATCTGTAGTTTCTCTTGCCTTTGTTTCCAACTCTCCATCCTCTCTTTCCAAGCAACACTTCCATATCCATAAGCAGCCAAGTCCTTTGAAGGATCCATGGATCGAGGTTGCACTACAGAAAGGAGTTCACAGAAACAACCGTCAGTTGTATACTTGCAATTCCAACTTCACAGACTCAGTTTCTCAAAGAATGTAAATCACTCGAATCTACAACGCGTAAGAAAAGGAAAAAGGAAAAAGGGAAAAGGAAATCAAAGTACCTGGAAGACCAGAATCAGTGAAAGGAAGTGGGTGGATCCTTTTGCCGCCGCCGCCTCCAGCTCCCATGTAGGCCGGGACCAAAGCGTGGTGCTCCGGAGGAATATCATCAACCTATACCCATAATTCCATTTTCACTCACTGATTTACTTAGAGAAATGTCAATTATCAAAGTGCTAAAGAAAAGAGGAAAGCTGTGAAGCAAGTAAACAAAGAACAGACAGGAGTAAGTACCATTTGACCATTGGTGAGGAGTGGGACTTGGGGCAGATGATGAACTTGAGACAGATCCGAATCCGAGCCACGGCCGTAGCTCATATGGCCATGAAGCATTGCATCTGCACCGTATCCCTGGCGATCCATCTCTTGCCTATGCCTCCCGTCAAAGTTGAACTCATTCTCCAAGTCATCCACGCCATCCTCTTCCTCATCTCCATCCACTCTTGCACACCCTGCATCATCACACAACAGGTACAAACTCCCTTACTCACTCACTCGTTGATTCCACGCTACATTCTCTCGTGAATTTCCAAGAAAACGCCAAACTCACATACCCTTTAAGCGCTTGAATCTGGTTTTGCACTGCGGACAAACTTGGCTTCCCTCGCGCCGCTCATACTCGTAGCAAGTCCTGCAAATGGGGAATGCACACTCATTGCAGGCGACGAATAGCTCGCCGTCCGCGGTCAACCCAACGTCGTCGCCGCAAATCTGGCAAATTTGCCCGCTCAACTGCTGCACTGGCTTTGCCTGCAATCGAGAAACAGGAAGAATTAAGCAATTAACAAGGCCAAGAACCTCAATTGTCTCCAAAAAGACACCATCGTAATTGCCGTGTGAGCAGAGAGTGAGCCTTACTCCGAGTTCATTCTCGCGGCGGATGACAACCAGCTCGTTCCTGTTGTGAGAGCCCGCTACTAAACCGGCACTCACCTCCATTTCGTTCTGCTCTTATTACCGTTCTTGATTTTCAGCCCCCCTTGGTGCAAGAACAAAGAATCCAAACGAAAGCAACAGAAATGGGGTTCAGATCTAAGTGGCGAGGAGACTGAGGACAGTCACACACAGAGATCTCATGTTAACTGTGAACTCGAAAGAAAGCAATGTGTTGAAGGAGAGAAGAAATGAAGCTCGAGTGCGCTCTCTCTCTCTCTCTCTCTCTCTCTCCCTCTGTGAGAAATGAAAGCAGCTTCCTTTTCTCTCACTTATCATTCCTTGCTTCTTCCTCCATCAACCACAGCAAACAACTTAAAAGGAGAACTATCAATAATCCTAATAATCACAATCTCTCTCCCCTTCACCTACACCTACCAGTTGGATTTTTTTTTTTTTAAAGAAAGAAAATATTTTTATGCTACATTACTAAAAATAAAAAGAGCCCAAACAGTACTTCCTCTCCAACATCCTTTCCTTATCTTGTTTACTACAAGAAACAAACCCCCAGGCCAGTTCAATTGCCCTTGCATCATTGAAGACTATTCCAAAAGAAGACCACCTCTTTTTCCATGCCTTTTTGTGAGTACGACCAAGCTACAGTAGAAAGTGAAAAATTGAAAATTTCGCGGTGCGTGAGGAAGACAAGACTCTTCAAGAGCTTCTTCCAGCTTTGCGCCACCCATTTCGCTTTATTTATTCATTTGTTCTTCCTTTTTTTATTTTTATCTTTTGGGTCCTCTGCTCATCAACTTCTCCGCCGACACTGCTAATGAGGCCCGAAGACATTAACCTTAACACTAACAACGAGCAATCATCAAAAAGCAAGAACCTCTCTCTCTCTCTCTCTCTCTCTCGTGTTTACACGTCAACAGGGGAGACGTTAACGTTGCCACCACCTTACGAGTTAATGATCTCCAACTGTTGAAGGCTTGAAGCTACAGACAGAAAGGCACTTCCGGGACGGCATTTCACTCTGCTCGGGTGGTGAAAATTAGCAAATTGGAAAGGGAAAAAAGAAAAGAGAATGGAAGAATCGATTAGATAGCAAAAGATCTGAGATATACTTTGCTAATCAAGATTAATTAGTTAATCAAATAATTAAATGGAAAACAGAGAGAGAGAGAGAGAGAGAGAAAGAACACGTGGATTTTAGGCGGTCACGTCGCTGAACGGTCTGCTAGCTGTATTTTTTTATTTTTTTTTGGGGCTTCTTGATTTCTTTTCTTGATGTTTCCCTCCACTTCGACCCCACCACCCACATGATTTTGTACGTTGTTTTCTATACTCTCTGTCTCTCTCTCTCTCTCTCTGGCTCGATTTCATTGACTTTTTTTTTTTTTTGCGACTTTAACTTTCTCTTGTTTTTTTTGTTTTAAATCTCTGTTTCTCTCATCTCTCGACCATGAAGAAGGGTTGGTTAGAGATGATGCGCTTATTTTAAGCAGATGCGAGCTCGACCCGATGATTGGTCTCTGTAAATAAGCAGATGTAGATTTCTACGATGCCAAGCATTTTCAGTGAAATACATAGAGAGAGAGAGAGAGAGAGAGGAGAGAGAGATGTACTTCGTTTTCTTTCATTTCTTGTAAATTCCTTGGATTCAGTTTCAGGGTCCTGCAAATTCTACCCACGAGCTACGGATCAGTAGTGGGGTAAAATTTTGTGTTTTTATGTTTCTTTTGTTTTTTAAATCCGAGGGGAATTATTCTTGGTTTCATGTCTGATCTCATTTGACTTCCGTGGGAAAATTTCCCACGTCCAACACTCGTCGGTGGAACTTAGAACATCTAGAGAGACTCGATGCCAGTTCATGTCGATGTCTAATTTTGGATACCGTCGGCGTCGGTTGGTGAAACAAGATACAAATTGTAATTCACGAAATGGTACTTTTTTGTTTATAAAATGGGAGAAGTCATTTATTTCAGAAAAATTACCAAAAAAAAGGGTCCAAAACATATTATAATTGTGCCGATTCAATCACAAACTTTTTTTGTGCCAATTCAGTCCATCTGACCGGCCCTGATGTAAACAATTTTTTATGTTTATCTTAATAATTTTTGAATTTTTTCTTTCTTTCTCTTTCCTTCTTTTTTCCCCCTTGATGGCTGGCTACCGGCGACTATCAACCACATATACATCCATATATTTAACCTCATTTGATACGGTTATAACTCGTTTAAATTTCCAAAATGCCCGTAATTTAAAATTGTTTTGTCGACATTCGACCAAAATTCAAAGTTTTGCATCGATTGTTGCATACCATGATCGACTTCTTTAATAACATCTCCCTTTTCTTTCTTGCTATTTTCTCAGATGTGAAAGATATTTCCACAATCAAAATTTTTGTTCCAATTGCATATGGCCAGATCCAACCACAGCCGGTGAAACTGTTTTTTTCCTTGTTGTATTCAAATTGGTATTAACTCTGCACATTTAGTGCTCTGGCCTCTCCTACACAGAATTGTCCTGCAGTGGGTCTCATGTACTGAGAAAATCATTAAAAAAAAAAAAAAAAAGGTCAAACAGATCGACATAGTTGCACTGAGAGGTCTCCTTCAACGACGCCATCCCATCAAAACAAAACAAAAAAAAAATTTAAATCAAATGAACAACCAAATAAAAACTCATCAATAGTCATAACTCCAGAAGGGTTGAAGTGCTGGAGATAAAGCTTCGACAGATTTTCGCAAGCCTTAATAAGAGCACTGTTCATTGCATGTATAGAGATGGAGTGGGTGAGAGGCGTTAGGTCATTGATGCCACCAAAGTCCAACCGAAACACACCCCCATCAGGACAACAATATTGTGTTTTCGAATTGACTTAGGTATATCTGCTCTCGGTTGTTCTGACGATACAAGTTTTCTTTTCGAATCGAGCAACCCGAGATGTGATTGACCACCTCGCATCGTGATCGTGTAATAATGCGCGCTTTTCCTCGTTAACGACTTCGCGTCGTGCAATGTGTTCGTATTCGTTTCGGCATTTTTTCCTATCTTGCTCGCCCGAATTTTCCTGAGGAACTAAGAAAAGAAACTATATTTGTACAATTTTTTAGTGCGTCCATTTCTCTCGAAAATAAGGACTTTGCTTTTATCGACATAGATCTCTACGCACCCCACCCTTGTTGTTATTAGAAACATGGCTAGATCCACGAATCACGTGGAATATTTATCCAGAACTCAAACTGATGATGTTTAACACATGCCAATTTGGACATACCCACGTTTTACCGCAAGAAGAAACTGATGCACTCACAAGAAGATCATTTTCCTCCTGACGTTTTAACATATAAGAGTCAAGAGCAGGACCCTCGTAATTGCCCCAAAAAAAAAAAATTGAAATTGTTTCGCCAAAAATTATCGTCGATGAAAGATCTTTCACCAAAGGTTCTGTTGAGATACATGTGTGAATCAGTGTTAGAGCATATCGAAGAATCGGTGTGATGTAGAGTAGTTAATATATCCAAGTTGACCCATAAGTCAAGTTTAAGCTTTTGAGTGAACGTGACTTTAACTGGATATGTTAACGAGGTCGAACTTAGCTCTCTCTTGACAATCTCTCTGCGTACTTTCAACAAAACAAATGATATCAAAGCCGACGGTAGATTGGGGGGTCACAAATCTATTCCCGAGATACTTGGATTAATGGAGAGCAGACATAACACTAAACTCACACATGAAGGGAAGATTCACAAGGAACAAGTATGTTTCGTTGGAATTTAATCGACGACGAAGTATAATACACTTTGGCGAAATTTAATCTAATAAGACAAATTGTGATGGTAGAGATACAACATCGGAATTAATCGACGACGAAGATCTAAAACTACGACTAAAGTACGAGAATTGAAAAATACTTAAATTGCGAAAAAAGTAAAAAAAAACAAAACAAAACTTGCGATAACTTTGAATTCTTCGATTGATTTGAGAGGGATTTTACAAAGAGCATGACGTGGCTATTTATTAGCCTACAATCGACGGATATAAAACGGAGGTTATACGATTTAAGTAAACAAATAACTTCCAGTTCCCGTACTCCTATTATCTAACAACACTCACGCCCGAAAATATCACCGTTAATCAATTACTCTTCGATGTCGATGTCTATGTTATTGCTGCTCATAAAAAAAAAATAACCGATATCTAGCAACACTCGAGCTCGAAAATATTATTGCTCGTCAGTTACATGTATAGTGATGTCCGTGACTTATGCTGTTCACGGGACTCTGTTACTATTGAATAAGTCTCATCAATGTTCGATCATAATTTGTGTCAACCGAAATAGTAAATATAAAACACGATTAGAAAGATTAAACAAAATGGATGTATGGTAGCGAGGGGAAAGGAGAAATAATTAGGAATCCAGCTAGGCGGAAAGAGTCGGTAGAGAAAGGACAAGACATCGGTTGTTGGCATGTCCCTGCAGCTGGAAATTTGACCATTTTATTTTCTCTCATTCGACATAATTATCAGTGCTTCCCTCCATTTTCTATTTATTTATATTTCTCATTGGAATATTGGCACAACGACATTAGAAAGCAACAGTTTCATACGGCCTTCTTGTCCGATTGTCTAAATGTGTTCCAATCTGGTGAAACTATACGACGATCCACCTTCAATCAATGACAATTCTTTGGTTTCTTCTTTCTCTGTTTTTTCTCTCTTTTTTTTTAATCCACGTCGTCGAAAAGCGATTCCCAAAAATTTAAGCTGTTAGATGGAAGGAGAACGCGTGTCTATAAAGATCATAAAAAACGCATTGTCAAGTGTCGTGGGGATATTTTGAAACCCCCTCTCGCGCGCAAGTCGGATTAAGAGCGACACGTGAAATTCTATTACCATGACAAGACAACACCTAACGAAAAGTTAACCAGCGATTATCGAATGATCTTTAAACGATTCATACACACTAGCTAAACGAATCTTCTAGATGCGTGAAGTGGAATTATCTGTTGTTTTCGAAGAGTCCTTCAAAAAAGCATCAATGACATTCCAAGGAGTCCATTAAAATCTTCATAAGGTAGTTGCATTTTACTATGAACACAAGTCCGATGTATACCTCAACTGTTATGTGCTTCTTCTTCTTCTTTTTAAGAAAATACGCTTGATTAGTTTCTTCCTCTTCTTCTTCGAACAAGCGTGCACGATAATTGATGAATTCGAGAAAACGGGACAAAACAAATCCCAGAAGGAAAGGGAAAGTCGCATGGCCCGAAAAAATATTTCGGGAGCTCGAATTTACCCTATTTAAGGTCGGTCGGTTTCCTCGTCGTTAAAAAAATGTGTTGAAAATTCTCCCAAACAACGGATTATTCTTTTGGATAAATGCTTTTTGAAAGAATCATCATTGAGCCATCAACAACTGCTTACATCCACGCCTATCCTAAATTAAATTAGAGAGAAAGAATGCTTTGTTGTTGTTATAGAAAAAATTGGCAATCATCGTCTTAATCAAACAACTTTGGAGGAACCTAAGGAACAGTGGAAATATCGCTGTCGAGAAGTTCTGTGGCACCGACAGCCGAGGCCGAGCTCTGTGGAAGAGATCTCTTTTTGAAGATATTTAGGATTCCCTTTTTTCTTTTTCTTTTTTCTTTTTTTGGTGGCAAATTATAACATTTTCTCGCAAATCACAAATGCATAAAATTAAAGGCCAGGAATTTTCTTTTTATTTCTGTCTTTTGGGCTTATAAGTAATAATATGCCAAAAGAGCATCGTGGGACTGACCCAGTAAATTGACTTGGTAACAAACAATCTTGTGATGCCTCTCCCTCTGCCGACACTTTCGCTTTGGCCTCGTGCCGTTTCGTGGATTTTGGTTGCGTGCGTATGAGCCCCACCCTATGTTCCTCTCCTCCTCTTTCGTTGGCTGCCCCCATTCCCACCATAAGCATCGACCCGATCTGTCCCTTGGCCGAGAGATCTCGAGTTCGATTCGCTCTCAACGTGATTTCCGAGCGTAGGGAGAGTTCCTCCTCTTGAATCGCTAATCTTCTACGTGAACGGTAAGGGTGATTGGTTTCAGATTTCGTACAGGTTATTCGTTTTTTTTTTTTTTGAACTTGAAATCTAAAACCTACTCTGTCACGGGTTCCATGGTAGCTCCTAGGGTCTAACAATGCTTCACGTGCATTTTTTTATTAAACGACTACGGTAAATTATCATCTTTAATGGCCATCACTTGCTGTTACAATCCATCGACCACAACTCATATTCAGATATACGAATAAATATGAAACATTAATAAAGTAAAAAATCTCAATCATAAATATCGCCGGAAATGAAAATTCGGACTAGTGATTCCAGATTACACACTCATCACCGGACACCATGGAATACCACGGGATCACGCGAAGACATGTATCAAGAAAAACACAAAAACTCGTTATAGGTCCTGGAACTTGTTCGTCGGAATATGGTCTTCAATTTTCGAAATCTGAACCCTACCCCGAAAAAATCCCGAAATCGGACCGGTTCCCCACAAGTCCGATTTCAGGATTCAGATTTCAGGTTTTACTCCGAAACTATGCTCACCCCAAGTGATCGCGTTGGAAAAATGTAAGTTTCGCAAGCGAATTTAAAAAATGTAGATGTAACAATATGGAAAGACAACATGAATACGAGAAGAAATGCCACGACCCGAACTTATGTTCACAATTGTGACGTAATCAAAATAATTGGAAAAGGACCGACCAAAAAAGAAATTAATTGGAAAAGGAAAGGAAGAGAGAGAAGACCGGAGGGCCCACCAATGTGTTGCCTGCGTCCCGTGGACAATTAAATCTGGAGGGGGAAACCAAAAGAGGGAAAAAAGGAGGATTTCCTTCGATTTCTTTCTCTTTTTTGTAGGGTTTTTGGTATTAAAGTACACTTGATTGAGATAAACGAAGATGAGCGATGGACCCTTTGGTCGTGGCTGAATCATGATGGTGGGTGCCGGGTGGTACAAACAATTGACAAGAGAAACAGATCTTCAACATAAAGGATGCAGAATTCAAAGTCCGATTCCGTTTGTTTCGCGAAAAAATGTGACGTTTTTTAAAAATATTTTTCAAAAAGTCATTTTCTGGTGTTCGGTTGTGATTTAAAAATGAACTGGAAAATAATTTTTCTTCGTTTGGTAAGTAAAATCCAATTTGATTTTCCGCGTCGTCGATTGGCCGAAAATTGCTGACGTTGACATCGGCCGTTCTACATGGTACGATCGACGCTAACGTGAACAATTATTGTAACTTTTTTACAAAACTAAGATTTTTTTTATTTCTTTTCTTTTCTTCCTCCGCCACGACCGTCCAACGACTGCCCTAGGCGAGCTCGAGCCTCGCCGGCCCGCGTCTATGGCCAATCACTGACCATCGCCAAGGCCCGGCGACCGGCAGAGGAAGAAGGAAAAAGAAAAAGAAAAAAAAAGAAAGAAAATTGAAAAATTGAAAAAACATACATTTGTTTTTTTTTTTTCAAATTTGGCCTCGATGGATCTGGGCACAGCCCGAGCCCAGGCACCAAGGACCTAACCCAGCTGCCAAGGGTCTAAGAACAAGGGTTGTGGTTCCCATGTCCAAGCGCAGAGTTTCTAGTCCAAGCCGCCCCAAAAATGTTTTCGGAGTTTTAAAGAGGAAATCATTTTTCTGAAATTAAACTTAGTTAGGAAAATATTTTCCGCTGACTCATTTTCCTGAGCGATCCAAACGCCGAAAAATGAGGAAAATGCTTTCTGCGAAACAAACAGAATCTCAAAATTTCACATGAATAACGAGTGGTTAAAAGGGCACGAGGATATCAGATCGAAACTCTTATACCACGTTGAAAACTCTGATATCAAAGGCAAATCGATTAAAAGTATGTGAAGCACGTCCAGCGGGGCAATTTAGGGTGCGCATGGTAACACTTCTGAAAAGTGGATTTTTGCTCTAGAAGTGGTTCTAGAGCAGAAATCCGTTTGGTAATGTAACTTTTGAAATAGAAGTCCGTTTGGTAAAAAATTTTACTTCTAAAAGAAATTTCTACTTCTGAAGTGAATTTTCATTTCTGAAGTTGTTTTTCCCCCAATTTGAGAAGTTAAAAAAAATTGCTTCTCAACTCAAAAAGCACTTCTCGGACCAAAAAAAAAAAAAGAACCTCAAGAAGTATCATTACGCTCTCACCCTCATTTCGACCACGCCCGCCTCCACCGACCTCCCCCGCCCCCGGTCGCCGCCCATTGCCGACCTCCATCGGCCGCCGCTTGCGACCACCACCAACAGCCGACCATCGCCCGCCGCCACCCGCAGACCGCCTCCTGCTGCCAACCACCGACCTCCGTCGGCCACCGCCCACCGTCGACCACCCCGTCGCCGCGGGAGTAA
Source organism: Lenwebbia sp. NSW1173648 (assembly GCA_029784005.1). NCBI lineage: Eukaryota > Viridiplantae > Streptophyta > Magnoliopsida > Myrtales > Myrtaceae > Lenwebbia > Lenwebbia sp. NSW1173648. The sequence continues at coordinate 20,411,504 of JARCGZ010000009.1, read as the reverse complement.
AAAATAAATAATATTTTTTATTTTTAAAAAGTAAATAATATTTTTTAATATTAAATTTATTTTTAAAAGTTTTTTTAAAGAAATTTAAACTTTTTAAAAAATGAAGTAGAAATTTTTCGGCCGCCGATAATAATTTTTCATAAAAGATTTTGTGTTAATAATATTTCAGAAGTAGAAATTTTCAACCGTTACCAAACGAATTTCTCTGATCAGAAATTAACTTCTGTTTCTAAGTAGAAGTAGAAAAATCAACTTCTAGCCAGAAGTTGATTTCTGAAGCAGAAGTGTTGCCATGCGCGCCCTTAGCTTCTCGAAATGCCTAACCGTTGTAACTTTAAGAACATCACGATATAACTTGTTTAAAATTTGACATAATCGACTATGGACTGAATTAAAAGAATCGAGCGAATCTATTAGATAAAGCGTTGGATAATGCGATGCTCATCGAGCAACACTTCACTTTGCCTTTCTATTTGCCACGTGGCGCATATACAGATGTTAGATAAATTTGTGCCTTTCTATTTGCCGCAACTAAGATTGTTTCATTTCTCAAACTAAGTGTATTTATACATTCACTGTAAACTTTCTACTGAATTAGATCAAATTACTCGAAGACGTTGTTATTTTGAGCAGATTACGACGTGATGAAGCTAAATACGACTCGTTTTCGTTGGGGGGTGTGAAGGGCCAAATTGCACGCTAGTAAACGGTTTTGTTGTCACTTATGGGCCTCGGCTAACACTCATGGGCCCAAACACCATCTCTTTGGGCCAACTCACATGCGAAGGTTATGAAAGGAATGGGCTCCAACAAGGCCCACAAGCTCCTCTTCGTAGTCAGCTAGAGGGCCCACTGGTTTTATGGCCGCTTTGATAAGGCGATGATTTTTTTAGTTTTTTTCTTTTGGCTTACTTTTCCTTGTTGGAAATAAAATGGATAATGACACAAATGGTCCATGAACTTTGGCCTAATATATATTGTAATCTCCAAACTTTCAATTCGTTCAATGTTGTCCCTTAAATTTTCAATTTGTTCAATATGGTCCATGAACTTTTGATAAGTGTTCGGACCAGTCCCTAAACTATATGAAAATAACTAATATTATCATTCCACAGCATTAAATATTTTCATATAGTCCAGGGACTAGTTTGGACATGTACCAAAAGTTCATGGACCACATCGAACAAATTAAAAATTGAAGAGCGATATTGTATACTGGGCTAAAGTTCAGGGATCATATTGAATAAAGTAAAAGTTCAATGACCACTAGTGTCATTTTCTCGTAAGAAAAAGATAAGAAGGGACAGACCATTGTAGCTGCCCCCTTCTGGACTTTACCATAAGAAGAAATCGCATTCCCGACCTTAGGTCCGCTTAGAATCTAAAGGTTCAAAATTGACGAGCCCTAATCGCAGCGCTCCCTCTCCCGTCGTGTCAAAAGTTAGGAAGTCTCTCTACATAATATAGCACATGCTCCAAGCATAAACTGGTCAGATATTTACTAATGGCATGGCTCGAACTTGTATTTGCGTGTAACGACGAGGCGGCCAAATGGTCAGACATTAAATGACCCATCATTTTAAATAAGCTTAGGTTCATTCAATGATAGATTTGACATGACGGACTTCACCGTACTATCGGGTTGTGGTGTTGTGACATTTGAGTGCATGACCTTTTTCTTTTTAGCTTTAGCTGCGACATTTATGGCAGGTCTTGGGAGTTCTAGACTTTGGGTTATTTGCTAAGTAAAGAAACATTATATGAAGTTGAAATTACAAACTTAAAAAGTAAAAATTAGGGAGGGAAGCTTTTGCTGCGTGCGTGGATCAACCGTCGTACATGATGAGAGATCCAATCATGGTTGTACCCTATGCTATTCTCATGCATATGACACACGAAATCAACCCAAAATGTGAGACATGTTCAGGAGTTTCTAGGTTTTATTGAGGTCCAGACATGAGGTCTAGCCTTTGATATTGGGGCTTGAGACAACCCATCCTAGACTAAGGGGACCATACAAAAGACACCTACTTCAAGTTGCTCTATGTTTACATCGAGATGTAGCCCACCTTTCTACTTCTGGTCTTTCAAATGGATAAAGGATTTATTGGTACCATCATGAAGTCTCGTGGGTAGAATTTATGCAGTAAATATAAGCATGACATCTACACGTGCATCGTCTAGTCAGAAGATAACGACGTTAAAGATTGATATTTTTTGTGAACAAGTTCGTATGCTTGACTGTGTTTCTCGTTCAGGAGACTTACCAGACACTTGAATAGTATGATTCTCACTTTGTTACAAGGGGAACCGTGCGTAGAAAAACTCGTTAGATTTCATTCGAGGGATATATACAGAGACTTTTTTTTTTCCCTAACGGGGACAGCCTTAATAATTGATTTATAAGTTCAAGCAGTTAATATAGTCCTTTCCCTTTGTACAGTGAAACAAGCTTGGTAATTCAAGTAGTGACAAACGAGGTTGGTTCGATCATAAGTCTATCCTCGCTTCATGGAACTCGTATTTCTCGATAGGTTTGGCATGATTATGCAGGATGATTTGCTTTTCTGTCAGATAGGATTGATTTTAATGGCCACTTCTACTTCTTATTATATGCGGTATTTAGAACTCATCACTTTTAAGTCGTCACTTTCGATGGCTTTAATAAGCATGTCATGTCGAAACTTAAAGAGTGAAATTAGAATTTCCAACACATCACCACTTCGGTGCGCTATATAAATTCGTTCAAAGAAATTAAAGTGAGACTATTACTCAAAAGTTGGTCGTTCATGCAGTTACCGTGGTTGATCAGTGCGCATGTATAAAATTCAACAATTATATGAAAAAATAAATCGAGTTGCCTAATAGAAAAAAAAAGGATAATTTTTTTTTTGTGCGCGGAGAAAATTCGTGAGAGTAGTTAATGGAATAACTAACATGGCTTTTTCGAGGGAAGGGCGTGCATGGCAACACTTGTGCTCTAGAAATCAACTTTTAGCCGGAAGTTCATTTTTTCTACGTTTGCTTCTGAGCAGGAGTTGATTTTATTTTTTTTTAATTTCTTCAAGTGGCTTCAAAACTACTCCTGGAGCAAAAAATTACTTCGGAAGTAGAAAAATGAAACTGCGTAACCAAAAGAATTTCTGCTTCAGAAGTTGCGTTACCAAATGAATTTCTGCTCCAAAAGCACTTTTAGAGCAGAAATTCTCCTCCAGAAATGTTGTCATGTGCGCTAAGCCGTGGATTGAATTTGAATATAAATTTTCTCGTGTTATTTTATGAAGGTAATTTTGGAAAGAATAGAAAGAAAATTAATCTAATATTTTGGCTTATTATCTTTTTGGACCCTATTTTTTTCCTAGTTCCACGATAATTATATATATCTAAATACCCGTAATAAAAAAAAAAAAAAACCAAGAAGAGAAAAATGAGGGGAATGAAGGAAAGGGAAAGACTGAGAGAAAACTACAAAAGAAAATCTGTCCATCTCTTGCTTTCCCCATCGCACACTTCCAGACCCTTTGCTTTTGTCTTTTGATGTTATTACTTCCATCAGTCTTTCCTTTCCACGAGGCTCCCCGTTTTCATCTTCACAACATCGTCGTACTCTAGTCAATGCTCTTTCTTCCATCTCTCTACCCTTTCTTTTGCCCCCGTTGCTCTTTGAGGTAAAATCCTCTCCATGTCTGCTTCTTGTTTGAGCCTTTAAGCGAAGGGTCTCGTCCGTTGATGTGTGTCTGTAACCCATTCACAAAACCCATGAAGCGATTCTCGAGCTAAGCCTAACTCCGCGAGGAGCTCGAATATGGCTTCGCTATAGCTGTAGCAGCTGCTGCGGCTGCTGCTGCAAGCGAAAGCAAGTACTTTTCTTTCTTTTTTGTGCTGTGAAGCAGATAAAGGGACGTGCTGTAATTGCACTTCGATCGAGCGAGTCAGTGAGTCGAGTTACCGCGTGACTGAGTGAGTGGGTGGGATGGGTTCCGAGCAGATTAGAATTCCTCAACAGCAGCAAGAACGGGTAAGTACGTTTGAGAATTCTTCTTCTTTTTGAGAAAGTTGATCGTTTGTTGTTGTGGCATTGCATTGGCTATATGGGTCAGATCTGGGTTGGGTTTTTCTTGGGGTGCTTAATTTTGCTCACTGTTTTACGGGTCCAAGCATGTGCAATGTTCCCTTAGATCTGGTTCTCAGACCATTGAGTTGATAGTTCAGAAAAACGCAAATCAGTGATCGAACTGGGAGTTTACAGTTGCTAGAAGTAAAGTCGAGAGGAAATGTCCACTTAGTTTTCTTTACTCGACTGTTCTTTCCTTTTCATGAATAGTCGTGATGAAGACGGAATACTCTCATATGCATCAGATATTGACTCCTGTTGTCGAGATATTATCTTCAGATCCAGTGGAATAGGCCAATTGGGTAAGAAATTGGAGCTGGGCACTGCTGTTTTATGAAACGCAAGGCACAAGTAGTCAGTGTTCCTTAATCTTATTCAATGGCAAGTTAGATGATTTTGAACAAGTGATATATATAAATTCTCAGATAGCAACACCTTCTCCATCAAAGCTTACTTGTTCCTTTTTCTGGCAATGATTGGGTAGGGCTGTAAAAGTCAAATTATGATAGGAATTCTATGGACCCCTTAAGGAGTTAAAACATATTGTCGTTCAGCTTCTATCCAGCCTCTGGTTTTTCATTTTTAGACATGAAGGTTACTTCAAAGCATAGGTGTGGTCGGTAGAAAAGCTGCTTCTTGTTGTTATGTGAAGCGTCATTTAAAACATTTCGTAAGAGATGAAATTCCACGAGAGAAGTGCTTGTTAAAATTGTGCATTATTAAGTAGCATGAGTAGCAACGTTTTTCCAATATTCGACGGTTTTTCATTGTTAATCTTGTTACTATATGGACTTCTGATTCCACTACAGGAATATCTGTACGTTATGCTTATGGATGAGGATCTAGCACTAAGAATGGAATTTTTAACAGAATATGTTATTCAAGATATTTTGGAAAACAATTTATTTTCTGGTTCCCCACAAAGTTTATTGAGAAAATCTTCAGCGCTTGTCTCACTAGAAACTTTATATATAGACTTGCCATCAATCTTGTCAATCAAACAATGAGCAGCCTGTGTGTATCATCTTTGTTTTTGTAAGGTTATCTCTGGAATCTTCATTTTTTTGCACCTTTTTTCTTTTGACTTGTCACTTTTGACCTGGCATGGCAATAGTCGTATATCATTCTAGTACTGCCTTCGGCAGCAGCACCTTTTCAATTGTCAAAATAACTTTCAAGTCCTTTACTGCTCGTTTTCTTGAAGTATACTAACAAAAAAGTTCTTGTCTATTAACAACACAAATCTCGTCAGGTCTGATACGTAAAGCTGAGCCTACTTTAGTAACAGAAGGAAACTCTTTAGAGTTGGCCCTTCTTTCCTCTGCATTGATTTCAGTTTTCTTCAATTCGGAATATATTGATGTCGAGAAATCTGAGATACTTAATTTCTGACATATTGAACAGCGGAAGAGATGGGGAGGATGCCTTGGTGCTTTTTCTTGTTTTGGTTCTCAGAAAGGTGGAAAACGAATAGTTCCTGCATCTCGTATTCCAGAGGGAAATGCTGCAGCAAACCAGCCAAACAGACCTCAAGCCATTGGGTTGGCTAACCAAGGGACAGCACTCGTTCCCTCTCTTCTTGCACCTCCTTCTTCACCAGCATCCTTTACAAACTCTGCTCTCCCTTCAACAGCTCAATCACCTAGTTGTTTCTTATCTTTATCAGCCAACTCACCTGGTGGCCCTTCATCCACAATGTTCGCCACGGGGCCCTACGCTCATGAAACACAACTTGTTTCTCCTCCTGTTTTCTCAACCTTCACAACTGAGCCATCAACTGCTCCCTTCACTCCTCCGCCAGAGTTGGCCCATTTAACTACACCCTCCTCACCGGATGTTCCTTATGCGCAGTTTCTTTCATCTTCAAGGGGCCTCAAAGGTGCCGATAGGAGCAGTTACCTTGCTGGGAACGATCTTCAGGCAAATTATCCACTTTGCCCTGAAAGCCCTTCCAGTAGTCTGCGATCACCCATTTCGAGGATATCCAGTGGTGGGTTATCATCGTCTTTTCCAGAAAGGGAGTTCCCTCCGCAGTGGGACCCATTGGCTTCTCCTCAAAGTGAGAAGTATCCGGGAAGGGGTTCTGATCGGTTATATGGGCAAGACAATGCAAGCGCCTCTGCAGTCGCTCACGATACTAATTTCTTCTGCCCGGCGACATTTGCTGAATTTTATCTTGATCATAATCCTCCATTCCCTCATACTGGTGGCAGATTAAGTGTTTCCAAGGATTCAGATGTCGCTTATAACGGCAGCAGTGGATACCAAAATTGGCAAAACAATAGAAGTCCCATGCAGGATGCTGACGAAATAGAAGCTTATAGAGCATCCTTTGGGTTCAGTGCAGATGAAATGATTACCACGAACCATTATGTGGAGATTTCTGATCCAATGGACGATTCCTTCAGCATGACTCCATTTGCATCCAGTAACTCTTCTTCTGGGGCGACTCTACAGCCTGTATTGGTACGTGAAGAACAAAAAGCAGAGAAAACACATATAACACTGCTAACTTCAAGAAGTCTTGGAGTGGAACCAGATCCCCTTAACAGAGATGCACGCTTTGAAGTGTCATCTTCATGCAACAATCATAGAGGTGAGGTCGCTTTTCTTACGTTACCATATCCATCTTTTCTCATGCCATCTGTGTCAGCTATAGTTGTCCAGTAAGGCATAGTCTTAGATGGTGCTGCTCTTCCATACCATTTGGTTTGGAGAATCTTAATGGAAAAGTTATCCAATATTTTTGGTAAACAAAAGTAATATTGAACTGTTTTGATTTTTCTATGGGCCACGGGTTTACCTACCCAAAGGCATCCTCATCATCTGTATCGGTATGGATGTACTGTAAAGGTGTTCTCAACTCATCGTTCTTCCAGTAAAGCATAGTCTTAGAAGGGGCTGCTCCTCCATTCCATTTGTTTGGAGAATCTTAATGAAAGAATGTTCCAAATTTTGGTCGAAAAAAAGTAAAATTGAGTTGTATTCATTTTTCTATTGCCCGTGTCTTTGCATACCCAAAGGCGTCCTGTCATCTGTATCAGTATGGATGTATACTCAAATACTTGAAGGTGTTACCATCTCATCTAGATTAAGTGGAAGACCAATATTCCATGATCTGGCTGCTTACACTCTGTAAGAAGGCAACAACCTGCCATTTATTTTTAAACCATTGAAGGAATCCGTGCTTATAAGTTATGACATGCACTAGGTGAGCAAGGATAGTTATAAGTCATGTTGTATTGTGAACTCAACAGATTGCGAAGAAATTTTGCTTCTGGACATGCAAGCAACTGTGTCCAGTTCATGATGTCCTTTGAAGTGTCAGTTGAACTTGGTTATTACACTCTGTGAGAGGGCAACAACCTGCCATTTATTTTTAAACCATTGAAGGAATCCGTGCTTTTAATTTATGACACGCATTAGGTGAGCAAGGACATGAAAGCAACTGTGTCCAGTTCATGATGTCTTTGTAGTGTCAGTTGAACTTGGTTAAGAGGCCAACTCATTGCCAGAATCCATGTTGTATATTTAGACCTTTGCCTATGTAACAGTCTACATGCAATATTAGCTCTGATGTTCTTCTCGTACCCGTAAATGCACCTGCAATTTTTGACGCCTTTCCCTCGTTTATCTCAGAACTGAAACCGGGGAGACCAAGCTCGGATGCATCTGGATTGAGCATTCCCATTAACCACACAGACGATGAGAATTTACTTCGGAGGATGCGGTCATCCAGAAGTTGTCGAAAGTACCATTCAGGTTTGTCCAGCTCGGATGCTGAGATTGAGTATAGAAGAGGAAGAAGCTTAAGAGAAGGAAGAAGAGATTTTGCATGGCGTCGCTGATGACTGAACTTGAAGATATTTGCTGCTCATAGTTAACTAGTTTCAAGACTTTAGGCTTCTTTTGTCACTTGATGCACTTTGGGATTCTTTCCATATTAGTAGGTGGAATGCTCCGACCTCTGTCCCTTGCGCTTGATCTTGTTTCTGCGCACGCGCGCTGTATGATTCACTAGTTTATCTTCTATACAAGGTACATACAATGCATCAGATCATACATATTTTATCAAGCTGTGATGTAAGTGCACAAAAACACTTTAATTTGCATCTCTTGGCTCAAATCTTAGTGCTAGTTGGGCCGAGAGCAAAGGTCGTTTGCTCAGGTAACCTTCTTTTCTATTTTTATATGTGGCTCTCAGATCCTGTATTAATCTCTTTTACTATGTCTGGTTCTTGGCTATCTGAAACACTCCTCCAATGAGTACTTGTTCCTTCTGTTTCTTGGGGACTTTGTGACGAAAAGTCCAACAACAATTCAGTATCGGAAATTAATGTGTATTTCTTCACGATTCGTCCGATGAACATTCTAGTTATTGATTACTGCCTATGTTTTACCTCAACAAAGTCCTGCATTTTGTGTTTCGGTTCACTGGAACATGCGGACTGTCATCATGATAAACTGGGCTCGTTCCTGACTCAGTCTCTGTGCCAAAACCTTTCCTGCCGATTGATCAACAGAGTTAAACCACAGGCTCTGCCTCTAATATCACTTGCATTGAACATGCTAGGCATATGCAATTATCAACTTTAGGGTCCATTTGTTTCACAAAAAGTTAGATGCTACTAGAAAACTAAGCTTTTTTTCTTTTACAAACGAGCCCATCTCCAGACATCAGGGCCTAGATGCAGCTGCTGAGGGGCCGGGTGTGGCCGTTGAGGTAATGAGTGTGGTCATTGAGGCCTTCCTTTCATCTTCCGCTTTCCAATGGCTCAACCTACATGTGTGAAACCACATGACAATGATGAAGCTAGTTGAAGTAAGAATAACAGCACGCTCTTTGAGAAGGGGCGAGACTGGAGGACTGCAAGTGAGAAAACTTGCATAAAGCAGACTACAATACACCCAAAGAGCCAGACATGACCTTCATTCTCAAAAAGGAAATAAAAGGAAAGAGAAATGCGCTACTCAGCCAGAACGATCTTTGTATTGTTTAAAAATCATAATACCATTTGACAACATCAAATATGAGCTTTTTCTATAAAACTGCTAAGAATGGTGAGGTACCAACATGATGGAAGAAAAATTAGATACACTCATCTAAATCCACCTTATTTCATGGTGCTTTACACTTCAAACTCAGCCACGAGCACAGAGAAGCTTTTATGAACACTAGCAAGGGGCAAAATTATGTCTATTGGGCCTTCGAATTAACCCACCTCGATATAATCTTTTCTTCCTCCTGGCAGCTGTGCTCATCTGTAAGGGAAGAAGTATATTATTACAGACACAAACGTCTGAATGCAGCGAGGTGGTGGCAGGGGAAAAAATACTAGAGTAGCAACAATGGAGATCTCATATAAAGAAGATAAATCTTGGACTGAGCAATTTTCCATTAAATGATCTTCACTAAATGAATCCAGTAAAGACATTTGCTAGATTCTGTACCATATCTCTTCAGATGCTAAGAAATGACCTCATAAACGATGTAGTGTTTCCATATGTTCATTGCTTAGTGAAAACACAAGGACTCATACTGAAAGAGATGATCAGGTTATGGCAGCAGGTACTCAAACTTAAAGGGTTGAATCACATCTCACGGGTTTGAAACTGTGAGGAACAGTCCTATCAATGAAGGTTTAGTTTCAATCCTCCCAAATAGCAAGCTTTGTAATATTAAACTTCAGAGGTCATGGAATTTCAAACCCCTACTACAGTTGCCCTCAAACATCTAAATTACAAAGATGCTACATCTCTAATCAGCGAGAGAAGCAACATTCCAGCGGTTGACAGAAAAAGGTTTACTTCCGGTTCATCTTAAAAGAACTCCAGACAATTATCATTCGGTAGCGATCTGAAAAAAAGTAGTGAGAGGTAAAGATTGGCAGGGGAGTGGTCAGAGTTGTCCTTAAGGTAATGTTTGGCCACCCTTAGTTTAATAATAGACCCTGAAGCTCCTATATGTGACAGAGACTGAAACTGGCTGAACTTTTTTTCTTTTTTTTTTGAGAAATAAACTGGCTGAACTTGAGTCTCTGTTAATGTGGTCAAACTTTTAAGGTCTACCTTGTACTCCCGTTGGGGAAATATATAATACTAGCTACTCAAAGGAATCTTCATCTGTAAAACATGTTAAGAATGACTCTAAGCACGCACTTCCCAAGCAAAATACCTGTCAATTCCATATGCACTGGTACATAACAATAACACGTGTTGTGCAAGGTCATCATGTTGTCGGTCGGGTCATTGTAGATAAACCACGCCCCATGGGAATGACTCCGGGATACTCTCCTTCAGATTCTCCCTCTTCTAACGGAGCTGCAAAAACGTAACATCAGTACATCTCACAGACTAATAAAATGTGAATGAAACATAGACAATTCAATGACGCTTAACCAGGCCAATGAAGTAAAGTGAGCCTATGGCCATATAAGATGACCCAACACCACAGGGTCTTCTTTCTCCTCAATGTCCACCAGATCAAATCCCCTCCTCCCCGCTTTCTGTCCTCGGGGAGGAAAAGAAATAAGAGGAAAAAACAGAGAGCCACAGGTGTCAGTACGAATGCTCGAGGGAGGATTACCACTGGGGCAAAAGGAAACAATAACTCCTCTTCTCTGCTAGATAAGGTTGCTCCAGAAAGTTAACACTCCCTTTCGAGTCAATAAGCAATTTCATGTATTCATTTGAACAACTGAGGTCACATTTCTCGTTTTCAAGGTATCAATGAAGCTGTACAAGGGTCTTGTCGAGCGTGCTCATTTAACACCTAATCATATGGTATCTAAGAGTAATTGCGTAATTCTATGATACCGGTGCAATTTCAGGTATGTTTGGTTCAACTAGGACCGTAGTTCCTGAATTATATGTGAACTAAGATTGAGAAAAGGAACTATCAAATCCCACTCTTATTTGGAACTGTTCACACCCTGGGTAGCTACTAACCAGAAATCTTTATCTATGAATAGGATCAAAACGGCACATGAACAAAAGAATACCTGCCTAAGATCTTCATCAAGGAAATGCTAAAACATATAAAAAGGAAGGGAAAGGTATAATCTAAAACAAGACTGCTTACCAATAATTTCTTCTCCAGCCTGTGCCCCGGCAATCCCAATGCACGAGTACAATGAACTTTCATCAATTTTCAACTGATCATACGCAAGGTATATGTCTTCTATAGTGGCAGCTTCATATAGTGAAGTAAGATCTTTGATGCATGATATGTCCTGGACCATGTGAGCAAGGGTTATGTCAAATAATTCACCATCTTAGTTAGCTTAATGTGAATAAATCAGCACATCAATAATGATGAAGGCCAACTAGATGTTGGACTGAAAATAATGATATAAAACACCTTACCTTCCTTGGAACAGAAGAAGCTTGCAAGTGCGCCAACAATCCAAGCCAATAGGCATTGGACTTGATTTCCGCTTCATGTCTCATTAAAAGGGTCCGTTTTGCCTGCATCAGAAGCTCAAATTGAATGAGGCAACATGCCTTTACACTTGGACATCAATCTTACACTTTGAGAAATAACATCTGCCTCATTGGTGTCCTCATGTCTTCATATACAATCGACAAATCATTTTTCTAAAACACTAAGGGAATTCCCCTGGCCATGGAAACTCACCCTGTCCAACTCCCTCTGGGCAATCTTGTTGCTATGTAAACCTCTGAGTACATTCTTGCAAGCATCAACGGCTTTATGCACCTGATGTAGCGATCAGTAGTGGTTGTAAGGATACCACAATAAAGCAGCTCCAAAGCATCGTATTTAGACAAATGCTTAGCGATCCCCATACCTTGGCCGGAGTTGATGTCACAGAGATAACATACCATCCAAGCTCAAGCCTATCAAACAGGTTTAATTCAAATGATACATCATATGTCAATCCAAGGGAATCTCTGACAGTTGTGAACAGCCTGCATGAAGCAAAAGAGGCATTTCAAATCACCCACAGATGTATTTTAAATCATCAGCGTGAAACATTGTAATCATAAGCAACGGTGACATACAAAAACACGAGAACATTGTTAGAGTAATTAAATATTAAATCACGCCTTCATCTAATAGCTTAAGCTTTTAAAACAGATGGCAGTGGTCCCGCAAAATCTAACATGGTATCAGAGCAGGAGGTCCTAAGTTCAAACCTCTCCAGGCCCCTATTTACCTCCCCAATGAAATATTTCCACGCTTAACACTAGGCCAAAAAGACTAGACTAAGCGTGAGGGGGAGTGTTGGAGTAATTAAATATTAAATCACGCCTTCATCTAATAACTTAAGCTTTTAAAACAGTTGGCAGTGGTCCCACAAAATCTAACAAATGTAGTCTACAAGGATCGTTTTAACTTTTAAGAATTACTGATGCACAAAAGTAATGCTTCCTGCCTATCACTTCATACTTAAGCAAGCCTAGCCACAGATCATCAGAAGCAGTCACAAACAATAACTTGACGCTCCAAGGTGGCCCGGATAAGCTAAAAATATCTATATTTGCATATGCAGATTTCCAGTAGAGATACCAATTTTTGCCTCCACAACAACAACCAAAGTAAGTTTCTTAAAAAGTGAGGTTGGCTACATCCATTCTATTACATCATTGGGCTCAATTAACACTAGACCCTCCCTATTATCCAATTACTCCAATCTTTCTTCTAAAGGAAGAGCAAACAAGCTTGTGTTGTCCACTGAGTATTGCAGGCTACTTCTCTTTTGCCATCGTACTTTTTCCAATACCAAATTCACTAAAATACCCTAGTTCTCGAAATATTTTTCGAAGTGACAAATCTAGCATTTTTAGGTCTTTGACCATCCTTTTATAGTCATCTTCATCATAGGGTTGCATCTTGTTATCAAATCATATATAAGCTATCTTTTCATCTGTCAACCGCAAAAGAATTTCTCTCGTCTTAACTTCAGTTAGGGCCAAACTATTTTTCAAGTAGACCCATAGTGGCGTGGAAAGTCTTACCTTGAATTAATTATCTCAGCCAATAGACCCATGGTGATGCCGAAGAAAAGCGGGTGACTCCTAAGTTTTCTTTGCATATCCTTAGCAACATCTTTGTCCGCAGATTCTTCCTCGGGGTGGGATTGTCCCTCTGTGAAGAGCCACATCCAATTTCAGTTAACGTCATTAACATGAAACAAGCTCCGCACAAAAGTTCCAAAGAAAAACATGAGAAATTCACTACTTCGTTGCAAGCAACTATGGAAGGGCAATACACCAGTAACATTGTCAGAAAGAGAGTATAATACATATCTTAAATAAATTATTCTAGAAGACTCAATAGCCAGTTATATAATCCCCAAAATTGAGACTGTTCTAACAGGTAAATGCATAAGAACCTACTATACTTGTGCAGCTCCCTGTGAAGCTAACGTGCAAAAAAAATTCTCTGCAGTTAGAAAATTGGCACAATCTGTTATATTGAATATTTCTGAAAGGGTCGTTACCACTTCTTAACTAAAGGAAGGTTAGTACAGGACAGGACGACTAACATATACTTCAAATACTACAATACAATAGGAGCGCGACACACAACTTCTTCCAATAGAATATTCAACAGAAGAGTGGACAATGCATATTGAGTTACCATCTTCTTAGCTCTGCTTTTGAACAGGCATTTTGTAATGAGGACAATCCTGTAAGGTTTTATACTACAAAATATTCAATGACACTTACTTTGGCTTCAGACAACCGGTTTTGCGTTTTTACCTTGTCTCCAGTCAACTCTTTGCAAACACTAGACAATGGAGTCCAGCCCTGATCTAGTTGTTCCGCTTCCATATTTCGTAAGCTTCCAAATAAAGTTCATGCCCATTTTCTTTATACTATTTGATCTAATTGATGCTTGAGACTAACACGACTATACGAATATTTATACAAACGAGAACTTACCACTGCCGATTGAAATTTCAGTAATCGACTCAAAAAGGTCTTTGCCTTCGACAGTGAAACCCCAGCGATTGGGTGCTGGGCCAGCAATATATGCACATGCTCTCTCATCAGTATCCTTCAAGAAAACCTGATAAAAGATTGAAACATTTAGAGATTAAACTATTATAATATTTTAGAGTAAGACACTTTAAAGGCATATTAAAACATCGCAGATCATTCGAAAAAAACAACATCCCGTATCCATCAATGAAATGAAAGTACATAAGCTTTGCTCCTCACTTGCTGAGACTGCAAATCAGTTGGAGATGGCCGAAACAGTACAGGTTCAAATTGCTTCTCTCTTCCAGATCCCCTTGTTGATCTGACCGTTCCAAGGTAATTAAGAATACAAGACTCGATCTCTTCCTCAGAGAAGTCCCCAACAATACTAACCTGCACAAGTAATAGGAATTATAAGGGAGACCTGTTCATTGCAAACCTCATCCGAACAAATTTAACAGGTAATAACTACAAACCTCCATGTTATCACCGATAAACTGATCCATGACTGCATCTCTTACAGTTTCCAAGGTCAAATTTTGTAATGACATGGGTGTTGGCTCAACAAATCGCTCATCTCCATTCAGCATGGCCAGCATTAGTTTGTGAGCAGTTGAGCGCTCTAAACTTTTAGGGATAGACCGATAATAGGATAGATATAGTTGTCTGGCTCTATCAAATGCATCATCCAGCCAGACACTGTGCTGCAATTCAGCAATCACAATTACACATGTGAATAGAAGGAAACAACATCACATGGTAACTACATTTTGTGAGTCACATCAAATTATGGTGGCAGCAGGCACATGCAGATATTCACTCAGTTTTGCATGACACAGTAAAAAGGTCACGTCTAGTTTACCTCAAGTACCATGTGAAGCAACTGGAAAGCACCATTCATGCCATTGTCTCTGAGAGTAAAACGGAACTCCATTGAGATAAATTCCTCCGTCGACTCCAAGGAGCAATTTATCAAGTGATTCACACAGAAAAGCTCCACCTAAAGTAAGAATATTGAATTATGCAGAGCTAGAGGACGATTAAATGGTCCACAAGGATTTAAGCCTAAATAGATCTTGTGGGATAGAAATAACTGGATTTCCATTCGAAAATGATACAAGAGTATATTCTCCACCTGATGTTTGAACCCTTAGCATAATCATCTCCAGTGGAACATATGAAAGGGATAAAGTACACTACAAGTGCCAAAACTTATGTACGGCGCTCACTTTAGTGCCAAAACTTTTAAAACGATCACTTAAGTGCCAAATTTTTGAAAAACGCTTACTTCAGTGTCAACTCCGATTTGAGCTGACGTGGCTCGCTGGAAATCCGACGTGGCCTATTTTTTTATTAATATTTGAGCTGACGTGGCTCTCCGGAGTTGGCACTGAAGTGAGCGTTTTGAAAGTTTTGGCACTGAAGTGATTGTTTTTCAAAAAAATTGGCACTTAAGTGATCGTTTTGAAAGTTTTGGCACTAAAGTGAGCGCCATACACAAGTTTTGGCACTTGTAGTGTACTCAAGCCCATATGAAAGTTCCTGCCAACTCTTCTAAAAAAGTCCTATAACTAGCACACCATATTAGACTACTCTTTCTTATTTTCCTCTTAAGATGACAATATTTCTGTGATTGGTTACACTTCTAACTCCTTGTATGGGGCTCTCAATAGAATGAATTCTGTACTTACAATGCAAGTTCATTTATCCAAACAACACATCATGCATCACATGAAGCACTCTTCTTACTCCATTTTTTGTCCACACAGCTAAGTCAGGATGTTTTGTGATAAGAATCCAATCATCTCTCTAAGTGGGGAAATGACAACTTGAAGTCATTACCCTGTATAAATGATTATAGCAGAATACTAACATCTTCCCAAATCAGTGTGTGCATCTCCAAGGAAGAAAAATGAAAAAACTACACGTTGCAACTGGATCAAGAACAGCTTCTCTAGAATGATTAAATTTGCTGATTAATTTGACGTTTTGGCAGGTACAACCAAACTTTTTATCGACACATATCTGAAATATGGAGTCGATAGCATACTTAAACTGTATGCCAAAGAGAAGGTATCAATCGTTTCCCAAGCACTTTACAACCAGTCAATTTCATTCAGGGATTGGAGTAAATTCAACACAACCTATGTCTTCACCAACCACCTCACAGAACTGCCAGAGGTTGAGGAAGGGTTGCTGTATTTAATACGCACCTGCTCCCTCGAAAAGTTGCCGACACGACCTCCCTCGCTCAAAGTCCGCACACCCACAATGACTGCTCCTCTTGAATCAGAACTTTCAACCGCTCTTCCACCACCAACAATGAGTCGCATCACACCTCCTCGGGATTCACTTTGTGAAATCTGTATCCAAGTGAGGAAGTGAGTATAACAGGTAAAACCACCAGGATTGTTTTCCCCAGAGGATATTTGATCATACCCATTAGAAAGATTTCAGAATTACGAATGAATAGTCAAGGAGGTGCAGTTATATGTAGGAGGACTCCAAGCGTTCTACCACAAGTCTAATTTTGTGCACCACTGATCTTTTATCATACCTTTCAACCATTACAAGAGGTAGTAGAAGACAATGAACAAAGAAAATTTGGTTTTGAACTTAGAAATAATAAAACAAAAATACGAACACCACATTTTTCAAGAATCCATGGGACTAAGGAAAAATAACCACAATAACCCAAGGAACCAAGTTACCTTGTAATTTATACGAATACCATTTGAAAGACGGCACTGGGTGATCCCAGTTTCTTTGTCATGAATTTTCACAATGCCTGCAAGTGGAGTTAAAGGAACAAAGCATGGCATTCTCTGCACCTTCAACTCCTGCAACTGGGATGAAGAAATCAATTCTTTTGGTACCTCAAGCTGCAGAAATAAAGATCAAGTCAGGGATATAATACCTCGTAAATCAACCAACATTTGAAAGGCACAAAGAAAAGTTCTCTGATAATAGATACCTCTGGTTCAGGCTCAATAGGTTGCTCCAGACCAGTTTTCATAGCATCAATAATCTCACGTGGTGATATTCTGAATTCAGTTTCACCAACTCCATCTATGTGCACTTTCTTGGGGACACATGCAACAATTGCCGCAGGGTTAGGTGCAGTAGGCTTTCCAAAACCAGCAATATACTCTAGCACCTTTGCACCCACGGCATTGACCTACATTCCACAATTATCATGAAAGAAAAATATTAAAGAAAATGAGGAATTAATATAGATTAACATTTCTTTTTGCTGGTCCACATGCACAATGCATACATGGAGATACTCATAATAAATATTATATCAAAAGATCAAAAAAGTATAGTACTTAGGATGAGCAGGTGGTAATTTACTAATTTATAATCGACATGAGTAAGTGTAGTGTACTGTCAGTCTACATGTCATTCAAATCAGATGAGCCATTCAAGCAGAAAAAGGTCCACTATTGATAGAAAGCCAGTGTATCGTCAATAGTGCACGTCTTGCAGAGAAAAGGAGAACAATTTCTCTGTCCATAAAAGCACCCAGCAGATTAGCTTATAAGATAAGCATTATCAATCCAGCACTTCCAATGTTTAATGCAGACGAAGTGTAACCATCAAAATGATCCAACAAAAATGAGTCGCCTTATAGTGGCTGGTAAAAGAATCTCCTTTTGTGTATGCAACAACACTGGTCGATGGCTTTGGAGAAGGGAGACCGTAAAATATCATAAGTTCCAAAATCCTCACTTCGCCGAAAAGTTTCAGGCCAACTTCCCTACCAGTAGACCAAAATTCACATCTTAAAATAATGAGAATAAACAGATAGATCTGAAAGAAATTACCTCTTCAAGTGAAACTGTTCCAGCAACAGCAACCAGACTCTCATGCCCTTGCCTCTGATCCATTACAGTATGGCCCAATGCATCACTCTCCATGATGAAATCCAAATTGTCAACTGATGACACATTATCAATCATTGCTGCCAGCTGTTCACTATCTTTCAATAGCGCATCCATATATCGAGTTAGTTCACCTTTCGTGACACCAAATTCCTTCAACCGTCGAACCTAAACCAAAAAAGTTATATCACATACTACACCCAGGAAAGGCAAAGGAGAGAAAATGCAGTAAAAACATTGCCTTGATCAAAAGGATTTACGAGCATTGCCATCGAGAGATTATAAAAGTTTCTCTTTACAAAAGCTTTGAAGAAATGCACAGCGAAAGAGATCACCAGAAGAAGACTCATGTAAAAGCATTAGAATGTCAAATCATGTCATCAAACCAAAAGAATGGTAATTTCCATTCCAAATTCCTAGAATTCTCGGTCAATGCCACTAGTAAATAGATTGAGAATGACGTAATAACAAACCTCTTGAACAGCAACTTTAATGGCACTCTGCCAATTTTTGGGTTCTGCAGTCACAGTAAGAGTAGTGACTGTGCATCCTTCTCTCCCAGAATCACTGTGATCCAGTTCAACTGAGGTGAAGGGTGGATTAGAACTCTGAAGAAAAAATAAGTGTCAGTTAAAGAACTTTTCAGTGCATAAAGTTTCTAGAAACATGCTGCAAGTACACATAGTGTAGCTATTACAAGATCTACCATCAAGTGTTCTAATCCAGGAAGCTAGGAGGAAGAAAATTGTAAAATAAAAGGAAAAGAATGTCCATTGGCAAAACAGCGTTAACTTAAAAGCTGCACCAGATAAATCATCAACATAAATACATTTGGTGAAAAACAAATCATCACCAGATCTAGGTCCTCAATCCAGTTAAGGATTCAATGGATTTTATGTCATAAAAGTCAGAGATCCTCAGCAAAAGCAAAACTGAAGGGGATATATGACAATATACCAAACTCAAATGGTATAGGATACAAGAGAAGAAAACAACCTTGTATCTAGTGTTAATCCGAAAATGCAGAGCAGATAGGAATATCCTTTTCATCAAAACATTTCGCAAGTCGCCGTATGTCTGAACTTTGCTCACAGGAATCTGCAGTGAAATCATTAATAAAAGTGCTTAAAATAGGTAGCCAAGTCCATCTACCAAACCCAACAACTGTGATGGACACAGTAAGAGTGAAGTCAACAAAGAAATTGATCTAGATGAGACCAAGAATTTATTTTTGTGATACATCAATTCTAAAGTGAATGTATTGATCCATAACCAACACCACAATTCGTCCATCTCCTCTAGTTAAGTAACTAGAATTCTTAGAAAATTTGACACCGGGAGTGACTCCCTACATCATCTTTCATCAACAATCGATGTCAGTACACTCAGTAGGACAGTGTTCTCCCTTCATCAGAAAAAGTTAATGACGGGCTGCCACTGACAAAAAAAAATTTGGCGACTGAATTCATGCACCCAGCGTGCCCAAGACATCCCATTAGATTTTACCAAAAATGAATCAAATCTAGCAATGGAGAGAATGTGGTTTGTTAAGAAAAAGGAGATATTGTTCAAATTATGGTGGATGCAAGATGATTAGGAGCCAGGTGCATGAAGAATTCCAAACCTTACAGAACATGTTAATTGAAAAATTTTGGAGCAGCTCATGCTGAAATATCTGCGGAGCCTTCATATCAGTAAGATTTCCCGGAAGTGACCAATTGTGCTCCACAGGAGGACGAATCGCATGCCTTTCCTTTTTAGTGACCTTAGCCTGATCTAAAGTACTCGGTTTATCATGAGATGAACTTCCAGAGAGACCAACTGGGAGCTTCGGTACAAGAAAACTAGCCATGGCACCAAACGCACTTGGTGTTGGTGCAGATGGTGTCTCACTTTCCAGAGCTGTTTGTCCAAAGATGGCCTATATTGAAGCCACTAATACAAGTTAGCAGATCTAACATAGTACTAATGCTCATATTCCACTAAAAGGTAACAATCATCACAGTCAAGTGGGTGAAAAGCCTGACAGAGAATTGCCATTGTGACTTGTGCATGTGTTTTAAGGGGAAGTACCAAAATGAAAGATCTCCATGCAAGAAAGGAACAGATAGAATAATCAAAACCCCTAATGCCACTAGGAAAGGAAAATTTAATAGCATATTTGGTATATCTGAAGCATACTTCTATCTGCGATACCGTCTTTGAGATGTTATCAATGTCACCAACAATGTATAGGGTTGCATTCGCAGGGAAGTACCACCGTTCATGGAACTTCCTAATTTTATCGGCATCCCATTTCTTAATCTGCTCTTCCAATCCAATCGGAAACCTTTGGCTCAGCTTGTTTTCAGAATGAAGATGTTGTAACAACTGTAATCAAATGAACAAAGAAAATATCAAGGGGGAAAAAGAGATTCCTCATAAGTTCTGAACATCTTTGATGAAGTCGACATACCTGACAATCAACACGATACTCTATCGTATTCATCATCTGTAACTCCGAAAGGATAGCACGACGCTCTTTCTCGACCCTTGAAGAAAGGAATTTAGGGTGGAAAGCTATCTGTACGCATATAAAGGTTGACCGAAGATGAGAAAAAAGTCTCAACTGACATCAGTATATACTTATCATTCTCGATTAGGATGGGATAATAAACTAGATTGCTCATGCATTATTTCCCTACCTTTTATTACCTTTTCTCTTTCTTACTCGGGAAGAGTAGAGGTTTTGGAGAATAGATGTCATGCTAATAACTCAAGTTACTAAATAACAGAAAACAGGTTTGCTAAAGAGATGCGGATGGGTGAAGATGTCACATTGAGCATACACTAATTTCCACACCTCATTCAAAGCATCCAGCACAGATGGAAGCAAATCTTCACCAGAGTCCTGAAAAACACAAGCCATTGGCACTTAGTCTATGCAGAAAAGCTCGATAGCGAAAGTACCAAATAATATTTTGCAAGCAACAAATAAGGCAACATAATCTTATTGGGACGATTACACAAATTGAACATGAAGAGCACAATCTGAAAGATCATAGCCAAGCCCAGTAAAGTATTTTTTAAGCAATTTGGAGGAAAACAGGTATACCAACCGCAAAGAGATGAAATTGACATATGCAATGAAAGTGAAAGCATAAACACAAGTGCTATGCATAAAAAGAGTGGATAACAGAATCACAGTATTTGTGAGAAATAGCATTTCAGAAATGTGAAAATTTACATTCAAAAGGCAAGTCAAGAAATGAGAACCTGCATAGTTGAACTACCCTTGGAGCATATATACATAGATCGTATTAAGAGGCATAGACACGAACAACAAACCTTTGCACTAGTTGGTGAATGGATGTGAAACACTGTATGATGAAAATCAGTATAGGCATTAGATCGAGCCCCTGTTCCAAGAAGTTTTTCACGCTTCTTACTTCCAAGAAATGCAACATGTTCAATCATGTGTGCAATTCCTTGTTCGTCAGCTTCCTCATCAATGGATCCTGCGTGAACTTCCATGTGTGCTTCAAACCTAAATTACCAAAACATTTTGCTCACATGGATGTAAACATGCAGATCTCTGACATCACGGATGTCACCACGGATATAATACAGGCAAAGGCCTCTTGATTATCTATATCCAAGTTATGATATTGTTGAAGTATTATGCCACCTCACTTGACAGTGGGTCCTAAATGCTCTTTATATTCATGTGGTCTATCTCCACCTATTAGCCTAAGCTTTTGGGTGGACTTTCTAACTTGGTATCAGAGCCAGTGCTCCCTTTTGCGAATCTGCATGGTCAAAATTCTACGTAATGTGTGTAGTCAAAATTTCACGGGCCGCTCGTAATCCGGCTTGCGCGTGAGAGGGGGAGTTGAAGTATTATCCCACATTGCTTAACAACGGATCCTAAATGCTCTTTATATTCATGTGGTCTCCCTCCACTTATTAGCTTAAGCTTTTTGGTTGGACTTTCTAACAGATACCATAATAAATGATTGTAAATAGATGAAGAATTTTATGACTTGAATCGAAAGAACAATCAGATGCATAAAAAATTGTGATAGTAGAGAAACAATACCTATTCAGAGGAACTTTATTCGGTAAAATAAGATAGCGGAGGCCATTTTTCAATTGTCCTCTGTACAACTTTGGGTGAGGTGGAAGTTTGGAAGTCAAAAATGCCTCTAACTCTGTTCTTTCACTTTCAAAATTTAGCAAATCCAAATCTTGTTTCTCAAGTATACCATCTGGCCATGTTGTACTAGCGGCATGCGGCTCCTCCGGACCCACAGTTGCACGTGGAACACGAACATGCTTCACAGGGTAACCATATGAAACACAATCAGTATGCGAGAACCTTTGATAAAAAGAAGGGCAAGAGAACATCACAATTAAACTTATTTTAAAAAATCACCGAAGATTAATAAAACGAGCTTAGACAATTAGCGAAATATTCTGTGATCTCAAGTTACATACACAGCTCAAAATAACAAAAGAAGTCAATAATATGACCATCCTCCATGCTAGACCCTTCAGGAATTACTTCCACAAAGATCACCAGCTTCATAAGTAAGGGACTCTATCTAGCGTGCATTCAAAAGGGACTTTTGAGGGAAAACATGAGCATATGGCACCTGGCTACTTCGATATCCTGCTATATATCAAAAGGACCGTGGAAAATAATAAAGGTGACAACATACAAAAATATGAAGTGATAAAGACAGAATCAAACATCAAAAGGATATTGAATGGAGCCAGATTTGCACATACAATCAGATCACAAATTAAGCCTGCACGCTGATCCCAAAATTGCAACAACACTTGCCACCAAAGTTACTATGACTAGCTTAAGGGTAGCCATAATGAGTTTCTTACAAAAAGCTGAAAAAGAATAAACTGTTAGATGTAAATATATTCATTAGATCACTTGCACAGTAATAGGCTCAACGCGTATAATGGCTAAGGATGCTCAAAAAGCACAATCACTATTTGCTGATCAAGGAAGTACCACAACAAATTGGATAAGCACGTTAAGCCGAGAACTTCAAAATTTATCAAACAGAACTCATTTTGCAAAGACCACCAAAAAGGCTGCATCTCTTAGCTAAATTTTAACTGCTTAACATGCAAGGCCACACAGAGATCAGTCATAGTGGAGCCCACATAACTAGAACCTCAAGTATATTCTGCAAGATACTCTCTATTTGGTAACCAATCGAGTATATGCACCTGTGTGCATATGAATGGTACAATCAATATATTGATAAAGGAAGCAAATGCAGGATGCTCAAGCTCGGAATAGTAAGAGCAACTTACCGAGGCACTGTTGAGGGATAGTTTAGACAAGTGAAAAGCAGATTTGTCTGTCAATGCTCTTGGTATAGATCTTCGGCTATTGAGGCGACCTTTCCGCCAACTAAGAGAACATGAAATACAATTGTGCAGTTGTGTGGAATGTAGATCGGTGAGTCGTCTACTAAACATGGAAGACCACCTTCTCCAGGTATCATTCTTTCTTTGATAAGTTGAACATCTATGTACAACATCAAATGGCCATCTATATCCAAAACAACCACAAATGAAGAACAAAAGGGTCAAGTTGGGAAGTATGGTATGTTCACACGAAAAAAGCTGCATCTCACAGCACAAACAAACATACAGGAAAGAAAACATGGCTGTATGCACAATAAGAATCAAGAATGTGCACACAAGATCAAGGAAAACAACCATTTTCATCTACTTCTGTGCCAGATTTCTAAGGTCATTCATGTTCATTGATTCTTCTGCTCTAAACTTCATAAGGAGTAGATTCTCAAAGTATCATCCCACAATAAGACTAAGCCAGGCAATGATTTATTAACTCCAAACATTAGGTCATCCAAAGTGGTGCAATTTCAATTTCAGCATCGCATCTTATCTCTTCCCTTACTATATCTAATAACTCACAACTTTCCGCTTCCCACACAAGTGCATCGTCAGAGTATATACATAACAAGAGAATACGGGAAAAGAAAAGGAACACATATAAGCAGAGAAACAGGAAAACATCATGGGACTAACAGGATGACAAAGATATGTGGAAATAGAAAATTAAAAGAATACGAGAAACACCAAAACACACTGCGAAACTCAATCCTACTTCCAGGGCCGACGTACGTCTCACTTATGAGCAGATGAAAAAGAGTTTCCAAAGTGGCAACAGCATTATTGTCGTATACGATGAGCGCATGACGAATTCATCCAGTATCATCGTTTCAGTCATCGACTTGCAGCATCTTTCAGCTCAATTCAGCTAGTATAGCAATACAATATACCAACTGGCTAAAGAATAACCAACGAATAGATTAAAGAACAGATCACTCCAGCTTCACACTCGGCAATTCCAGTTTTCGGCGTCAACAAGTAACTCGAAGCAAACCAAGGCATTCGAATTCGATAATTAAGGACAAAGGGGTTGGAATGAGCACCTCTTGGACGCATAGATGGATTGGCAGCGCGAATTCAGCCGGGTCAAAGAGGTGGAAGCGGCCAGACGGGACGGCGACGGCGACGGAGGGAGCCCCGATACCGAGAATCTCTCATCTCTGGAAGGACGAATCTGCGGGAGGCTAGCGACAACGGAGGTCGAGGAGGCCATTGCCGTTGCAATTGCGAGCTCGGCTCCAATGGTCTGGCCTTCGTCTGGTTTTGGTTGGTTATGCTCTTTGTGTGAGGGGAAGCTCACAATGCCAAAGGCAAAGGCCTTATGGTTTTTCTTCTCTGGCTGGATAATTTATTTATTTTTCCTGTCTGTTGAAGATTTATGAGTTTTTTGTTTTCGTTTTTAACATAAGATGGGTTCCCATACAATCCTTGCCATTGAAACTTTTGAGAGATCAGCGGATGAGATTTAAGAGATCGTTTTCTTGTAATATGAGAGATCTCGACCGTTCAATGGATCTCAGTATGGACAATTGTTATATTTTATTTTTCAATCCAGCGATGGTACCTCCTGATTATCATAGACTCACTCGAGAAAAGAATGTATTATTTCTGTCTAATTCTATATCACGAAATTTGATTGCGGCTAAATATACTTTTGATTTTTTTTTCTTTGCTTGTCGTTTTAACAATGTCCATAAATGAAAGGAAAATTATAAATAAAAAGTCATAAACATATTACACTTTTGCTAATTCAGTCATAAACCTTTTAAGTATGCCGATTGAATTTCTAATTTTTTTCACATTTTGCCAATTGAGCCCATCCGATCAATTTTGGCTGGAAATTACTGACGTAGATGCCAACCGTTTTACATGGCATGACCGACATTGACGATGATAACTTTTTTAATTTTAAAAATTTTCAAATTTTTTTATTTTCCTTCTTTTATTTTTATTTTTATTTTTACTGCCGTGGGAGAGGGCCAGGCGACCATTGCCTACCAAGAGAAAAGAATAAAGTAAAAAAGAAAAAGAGAAGAAAATAAAACACAATAAATATAGAAAAAATATTATAAAAAGATTGTCAACGTACGATTGTTCGCATTCACTTAGTAATTTTCGGCTAAAAATGGTCGAATGAACTCAATTAGCAAAATATGAAAAGATTTAGGACTCAATCGACACGATCGAAAAGTTTATGACTAAATTAGCACCAATGCAACAAGATTATAACTTTTCTTTGGTAAATTTTTCATAAATGGAGAGTGACTTATCCGCTTGATTGTCTATTTATGTCGTTATTATAATTTCTAAAAATATGGATAATTTGATAATAGAAATGGACGAAGAGTTGGAACATGTCAAGCTGTATCGTTTTCGAGTTGATATTGTCAAATTCAAAATTTGAGTCTTGGGAATTGATAACTTCAGTGTTTTAGGAGACGTTTACGTGATTTTAGCTTAAGACTTTGGGAAGTAATATATCACGCGCATAGACCAATAACGTATCTTATTAAACACGACTCCCTTACCAAAATTCACTATATCTGTACTCG
Source organism: Lenwebbia sp. NSW1173648 (assembly GCA_029784005.1). NCBI lineage: Eukaryota > Viridiplantae > Streptophyta > Magnoliopsida > Myrtales > Myrtaceae > Lenwebbia > Lenwebbia sp. NSW1173648. Next base: position 20,385,582 of record JARCGZ010000009.1, on the reverse strand, counting down.
GAAATTTGATATCTTTCATCAGAGATTTTTCTTTATACTGGAGAAGAAAAAAGAGACTATATTGGGAAAAAGGGGGTGGCTTTAGCTTGCTCCACGTTGTGCATACACGTGCCGTACGGGTGCGATTGGGGGAATCGCATATCTTGGGCCGCGCTGCACTCCACCGCTAGAGGGAATGGAAGTCCTTTGACTCGAGTTGGGCTTGGCTCCGGCCCGGGGATCAATTCTTACCCCGTTGAAATTCCGATCACCAAAGGACGGAAGCCCCCACCCTCCAAAAAAAAAAAACGAAACGAAAGAATTATAAAAAAAATTATTTACCTATTGCATTTATGTCAATTCAGCTCTAAACCTTTCAATCGTGCCAATTCATTTCGAAATATTTTCACGTTTTGTCAATTGAGTCAATCCAATCAATTTTGACCGAAAACCGCTGACATGACCGCCGCTAGCGTGGATATTTTTAAGAACAATTTAATATTTTTTATAACTTTTTCTTTTCTTTTTTTTCTCTAGACTTAGGTTGGGATGCCCTCGCCGGCATTGGGAGAGGGTTGTGTGGCCCCTGGCCCCTTGCCAAATTCAGGCGAGGGCCTCACCGGCCCTAAAGTCTAGGGGAGGAAAAAAAACAAGTAAAGAAAAGAAAAGAAAAGAAAGAAGAAAAAGAAAAATTATTAAAATATTATAAAAATGTTCACGTCAGTACCGATCGTGCCACGTTGAATGGCTGACGTCCAAGTCAATAATTTCCGATCAAAATTGACTGGATGAAATGGAAAAACATGAAAATGTATAGAACTTAATTGGCACAATTGAAAAGTTTTGGATGAATTGGCTCAAATACAATAGGTTTGGGACTTTTTCAGTAACTTTCCCTCGAAAAACAAAATACTCCACCACGCGAGGTGACATCACCAAATCAATCGAATAGTCTTGTGGCGGAGACTTTCCTAATTACACTTACCCTTTTTGGCGAAAACATTACTATTGCAATTGGTTACAGTGCGTTTACGTTGTAGCACGAGTAAAACATAAACTTCCCATATCGGGAATATTATCTCAAAATTTTCCTTCATGATCATTGCTCCTATACACACGTGATTTTTCCTCCTTTTTCTTCTTGGCATCCTTCTTGACATAATTAACGAATATTCCTAAACTGACAAATAGAATTAAACATGAAAATAAACAAATCATATCGCACCTCATTAATTGCCGAAATAAAACGGGGGGGGGGGGGGGGGGGGGGGGGGGAGTCGAGGCTTTAGATTTTAGAAGATTTGATTTCATGATCCAAGAAAAATTAAACTCTAATCAGTAATCACCACTTTCACGCACAAAAACCCTCTTATTAGATGAGATTCGGTTATATTTAATCAAATTAACAATGCACAAAGGGATTGTTGTAATTGTAAAGATGGTAATCTTCGAAATCTATAAGTTTTTGAATAATGCCAAAGTGGATTGGCACAACTGGTAAGATTCAAACTCTCTGCACATCAGCGCCCATATTCGAATCCCGCCGCTAGCGGTCCCTTTTGATTGACGATATGTAAATTCACTATAAGATCTTCTAGGCCCGCAGCATGCCCTGGCCTTGGAATAGGGTAACTTTTCCTCCTCCTAAACTTCTAAACAACGAGAAAGAAAAAAAACTGAATAACAACAATAATATAACCAATGAAAATGAATAAAAAGGAAAATAAATAAATGAATCTTGGGCAATTATAATCAACAACAACAGCGAAAAGGAAAGTAAAGAACCCATGAATAACCAACGAGTCCAATCCCTCTTTCCTCTTTTAGTGAACAATCTCTTTAATGTGCGAATATATCTCCTTTTTTTTTCTCCTCGTACCAAAGAACACTTAATTTCTCCGAAATCACGACGCGCCTAGTTTTATTTTTATCTATAGAAAGCCAAATCAATTTGACTTGTACGTGGCATCTCAATAAAATCAAAAGCTTCCAGAAACAGGAACTCCCCGCGTGTAAAGCGAGGGGGGCTGGGCTACGTACTTGGATGACGTGGGCCTTGACCTCAACTCCCCGCCCATACCGTTGTGAAATCCGTAATAGAAAAAGGCGATAAGGAAACCCAAAAGCCCGAACCCGACCCGACCGATCCCAATCCCATCCGGTCAAAGTCAAGCTCCGAGAAGAAGATAAGGGTGAAGACACGCATTTACACGTGGCCGTTTTGACCAAATATCTCCCCTTGGTGGTCCCAAGCCACGGAACACGTAAGTGCACGTGTCGCAATTGGCATTCCCACCGGCGTACCGACATGTCTTTATCTGTCCTTTTGTTTTTTTGTTTTTTTCTAGCCTCTGGGCTTGTCGGTCGGCAGTCGGTACCAATTTGTACGACACTGCCCAACTGCCCTTTTCCTTCTTCTTTTTTCCCGATAACGCTGCCCAATTTCTCTTGCGCCACTGTCTTGGAAACGAAACTCTTTTCTTTTTCCTTTTTTCTTCTTTTTTAGATAAATAACTGATTGTGAGATTTTGTCCGATGGAGATAAAGACGCCGATATTTTCTCGGGGGCGTTCAACTGAAGGGACTGTCATGGAGATTACTCACGATGTTACTTTTAAGTCCGTTTGTTTCGTGAAAAACGGATGATTAGAAAAATATTTTTCTTAAATCGATTACTTGTATGGCTCAAAATAATTAGCAAATAAAAAAGATTTCCATTATCAATAATAGTTAATATCTAAATATTTTCGTGGTCGATGAAAATATTTTTCGTTCATTCATATTTAGGAGCGATATAAATGATCGTTTTTAGAAAAATATCTTTCGGATCATTTATTTTTCGCAAAATAAAATGAGCAATACTGAAAAACTCAGTTCTTCTTAGTGAGGGTGAACAACCGAGGACCACAAAAGCAAGTTTTTTTTTTGTTGCTAAGGGCCTGCGTAACAACGATTCTGATTCGAAAAAGTGATTCTTATTAGAATTATTTTTTCTGATTCTGCTCTCTGGATGAGTGTTAGAGAATCAGAACATGTTTGATAACTGCACAAAAATTATGTTGGTGGAAAAGAAACGCGTTTGGTAACTCAACAAAAATTTTGTTCCAGAAAATAATTTCTCTTCCCAATTTTTTTCCATTTAAGTCAAATAATTACGAAATTACTTTGTGAAATTTCATCCTACATTTTGAATTAATTGAAGATTAATTCATATTGATTCCCTTATATAACATATTGCATATTGCATGTAATATTTTTTTTATGCTATTTTGTTTAATTATCGTGTCATAATTAGTCATTTTAAGCTTAAAAAATGATAGACTATGTTGGGTTAATGTGTGATTTCATATTAGCTCGGGTCCTCGCGGGCCTATACCAAATTGCAACGAAAAAATATCAAATTCGATCTTAGTGTGATCGATAGCATGTGTATATGTACATGCAAATCGAGTCACCACTAATCTTTGAGGAAGGTAGATCATGAACCTTATCGAACGGTCGGGAGAAACCGTTTGATTTTACTTAACCAGAGAAATCTAGGGTCTAGGGCATTGGTTACGTCGGTGTTTCTACCGACGCCCTTTCGGCACCGAAGTTGAGTGTTTTATAAACGTGTTTCATGCGAACTTTTAATTCATTTTTGAACCTATGAGGTAAGCCAATGCTAAGTGTTCACGCATGTTGTTTTTGTCTTTTTCCAAAATTTCTAAAACTAGACTAAGTCTAAGGTACTTAAACCTAAGCAAATCACAACCAATGAAATCAAGTGCGCAATCAAGGAATCGTGATATTGATAAATTGCACCATAAAATCCCAATGAAGTCCTAAGGGCTTAGAGAAATGTGGTTCGAGCTTATTTTCAAAGGTGTTTATGATTTTCCTAAAAAAAGAATAAAATCTATGAAATCTAGAGAATCTATGCCCAAATTTATGAAAATGAGATCAAATTAGCCTAATCTAAGTTTCTTCTATTTTTAGGGATTTTCTGAAATTTTTCATATTTTTTAGAATTTTTTTAGAATTTTCTATTTTCTATTTTATTTTTTTATTATCTTATATATATTTTTCTTTGAAAATGAGACATTGTTATGTTTTAGGTCGAGTGAAAAGTGATAATAGAACTAAAAGGGAAAAGTGAGAGGTATGAGACTTTATTTTGTTTTGTGATTCTCAAAGTGATTTTTTTTTCAGAACCAACTTTTTTTTGTTCTTGTTTTTGCTTCAAAACTGTTCCCCGGAACAAAACCAGAATCATAATCATTTACGTTATCAAACATGATTCCCATCCTTTTTTGTTCTAGAGAACAGAATCAGAAATCAGAATCGTTGCCATGCATGCCCTAAAACAAACCTTCCATTCCATCAAAGCAGTTCAAATATTACAAGGGGAAACTAGAGTCTTTATTAAGATGATAATATACCATTTGTTAGTTTTCATTAAATGGGGTTAATACCACGAAAATTTCAAACTCATACATCCGTGACAAATAGAGGGTAAAAACCCCAAATTAGTACACCAATCAACTGCCGCGTGTCATCAAAGTTAACAATTTGATGGTAATATTTAACGAAAAACTAACGGAGGATAAAATTGTCACAAATGTACCAGTTTGAGATATATTTATCATAAGTGTACAAGTCTGGGATTTTTTGCGATAAAAAAAAATAATTTGGGTAAATTTGTCACAAATGTATCAGTTTGAGGCCCGAAATTTAAAAAGACTCCACTAACATTATATTTTTAACTTTAGATGAGAGATCATTAAAAGGAAACGAAGATGCAATTCCTATCCGATGAAATACGTGAGAGTAAATAGTAGATAATGCATGCGATGTAAGGTGGGAATTGCGACCGGCGAATTGTCCCGATCGAGGAGACATGGACACGTCGAACAAAGACGATGAATTCTTGGGTAGGTGCAGATCTTACACGAACCGTTGTTGTCTTGAGTTTGGTGCAATGACATAAATGCAATCTTTTTTTATTGGATGCCATTGGTAAGCAATCACTAAAAATTGACAAGGTGGCGGATTTGACCATGAGGGTTTGACCCCAGCAATATTGGGAAGGGGGCAAAACCACTCCGTTCCGGTAATAAACTTTGGCAAATGTTGATATGTGCTTAGTGCTAACTAAGACAGGAGACGAGTGTTGATGTTTTGCACTGATTCTTTTTCCGGGCCCACATGGACATCACTAACTCTAAGCCGCAAAATTACACGGCGGCCATATCGGTTCTACATGAACGGCGAGACAATTTAATTTAGGATTGATATTTGGGCGTGTTTGTTTAAGGGAAAGTGTTTTCCCAGAATTAGTTTTTCGGATTTTTACCCATTTGGTTCACCGAAAAATAATTCAGTCAACGGAAACACTTTCCGCTCAATGGAAAGTTTATGTACAAAATCAAAAAAGTGAATTTCCCAATCTGAAAAGGTGAAATCACTTTACGGAATTGCTCCTCTTTGATTTTTTAATATTTTAATGTTTTAATATTATTTTTTAATTTTTTTTTCTTTTTCTTTTTCTTTCGCTTCTTTTTTTCTTTCTCCCTCCCTGCAATTGGTCGGCCGCGGCCATCGGCGAGCCTCGAGGCCGTCGGATCTGGAGGCCTTGAGCTCGTCGGCCTCGACGAGCTTGGCCATCGGATCTGGCGGCATCGAGGATTGCCGGCGGCCTCAGGTAGACCTGGCGAGCCTCAAGCTCGCCCATGGCCGTCGGCATCGCATAAGGAAGAAGAAAGAAGGAAGATGCGGGAGGAAGAAGAAGAAAAAAAGAAAAAAGAAATAAAAAATACATAATATAGAACATAATTTAAATTTTTGATTTTTTTTTTTGTCTAATATAAAGTCATGAAAGTGAAATTATTTTCCAAATGAAAATCAAACACCAGAAAACATTTTTCATCACATATCACTAAACAAAGGAAAACAAATCATTTTTCGAGTAAATTATTTTCTTGGAAAACGAATTTCGGGAAAACGTTTTCAGCGAAACAAACGCACCCTAGCGACAATATACATAAAGATACCTTAGCTTATTGATCGAGTCAACGGTCCATAAAACACACCTATGGTTACAAAGGGTCATAGCCTTCTTGAATTGGAGTGACTAGAGCTATTTATCCGAGCTAGGCCGAGTCGGATCTAACTTATTGCTCATGTCTAGATGTGACAGAAAAGCTATATATGTATAAACTAGCTAGTCGAGCTAGGCTAGGCTAGGCTAGCTCGAGCTAGCCTTTGCATTAAATATAGTTTTGTCTATACTAAAAAATGTTGTTCAGGCTCATTTGGCTCGAATGGGGCATAGATGAGTCTATGAACCGACAGACGCATGTCAAATCGAATAATGTACGATAGTTTTATCCCTTTGTAACTTTCAAATTGAAGTGACTGTACCCCTCTCTCTCTCCCCTTATCAAAGCAAGTATCGTAGTGACAATTATTGTAATCGTAAGTGCGATTACCACTTTGGATTCATTTCCTCTTTCAATTTCGACCTCATCCACCCTCGATGGTTGCCGGATTGTCACCCCCACTACGGACAAATGTAGCTAGACAAGGGCACGCCAACGTCCTCCGTATTCATTCTCCGGTTGCTCCTCACCCTGATGACATAGGCAATAGAGGTAATTGTGGGCATCGAGGGTAAGATTTGGCTATTTCTAGTAGAGATGAGCGAAGGGTGAATGGAAAAAAAAGAGAGAGTGGCGATTTTCATTTCAAATGCCATTATACACAAACAAGTGAGATGCCGGTACTGAACATAAAATTTGTTGTTTGTTCATGTGAGTCGGTGCAAAAAAAGACCCTCGAAGTGCATAGTTCGAAACAATCAAATCAACAAGCAAAGAGTAATTTTTAAATTCTTTTAGAGCGTTCCGTAACTATTCACCCAATGAATCACGATATATAAATAAATTGTGAATTTTCTCGTTTTCCTTTTCCAAAATAATAATTACGACCGAAGCATGTGGATGCAATTCTAGACCTCCCTAGAAACAAAAGCCTCCCGCACGCGGCCGGGGAGCAGCAGCGGAGAAACTTCGCCACGGCCCTGACGTGCGCTACAACACATGCCGCCGCTTTCAAAAAAGAAACAACTGGCGGACGGCCGGTTCCCACGAACCCCGTTTTCAATATTTAAAAACCGCGTTCCCTCACCCCAACCAAATCTTTTAACCGATAAACCTATCCACGTCTTTCCCAATTTATTTTATTACCTATTCTGGCCCTCTTCCCTTATATATATCTGAGCCCAGCCTTCCCAATCTTTCAGTCTCATCCAAGAAGTCATCAGATACATCGTCAACACACGCTCAAATTTCAGCTAACTTCACTCGAATCAACTCATCATCAATTAATCCTCCATCGCACCAATGAAGTCCGATTTGTCGGTCCGCTCCGGTTCGAGCACCAGCTCTTCGCCTGAGAGAGATCCCGGCACCAAGAGGGAATCCGCGTTCGGGAGGCTGCGCCGGAAGCTGTCCCCCAGGAGGAGCGCAGACCGACGCCCTCCCTCCGCCGACGTTGCCGGCGGCTATGACTGCGGGAAGTCTGGCGAGCTCCGGAGAGTGTTCGACTACTTCGACGAGAACGGGGACGGGAGAATATCCCCCGCGGAACTGAGGAGCTGCGTGAGGAGCCTGGGCGGGGACCTGTCGAGCGAGGAGGCGGAGATGGCGGTGCGGGCGTCGGACCTCGACGGGGACGGGATGCTGGGGTTCGAGGAGTTCGAGAGCCTCGTGGAGGGCGGCGGGGAGGAGGAGAGGAGGAAGGACCTGCAGGAGGCATTCGGGATGTACGACATGGACGGGTCGGGGTGCATCACGGCGAGCGGCTTGAAGAGGATGCTGAGTCGGCTGGGCGAGACTAGGTCCGTCGAGGACTGCAAGGCCATGATCGGGGCGTTCGACCTCAACGGCGACGGGGTACTCAGCTTCGATGAGTTCAGAGTCATGATGCGCTGATTCACGCGTTCTCCCGGACCGTCGGAGACCAAACGAAATTGCATTCTTTGTTCTTTCAATCGTTGGTTTTTTCGTATCTTCATTCGTTTGGTACGATTCAGTCGTATTGTATATAAATGATGAATTGGACAATTTATGTCGTAATTGTACGGTCTCGCCTCTTGACTGGTATACTTTCTCAACCAACGAGACGCGCATTGCTTTGTATTATCAAATCTGATTTCGGAGGGAGTTCGTTAGTACGTGTTTAATTCGTGTTTTCGTTGGTTGTGTTCTTTAAATCTTCATTTGCCTTCTTCAATTAATAACCGAGACGCACGTTCACTATCACTATATGTAAAATATCGTGCGAGAATTATCAGGAGAGATATATTGCGTAAGACCAGACAAGTTGGAGGAGTTTTCAGATCGAGGCAAACAAAAGAGGGGAAATATACTTTTCAATTCTACAATTTGTCCTCTCCTAAACTGTGTACACCGTACATAGTTTCTTCGAACTATTGTGTTGTCGGTTTGTCAGTAAATGACCATGTAGCCCTATGACCAAAAAAAAAAAAAAAAAAAGACCATGTAGCCCCTCTCAGTAAGGTCTATCTAAAACCATTATTTATTGAGAAAATTCCAAATAAAGGCCCTAAGTCCCATCATTTTATCAAATAAGGGCTTGAAGTGGTCATTATTTTAAATAAGGACCTGAAGTACTCTTTTTGTCTCAATCAAGGGTCTGAAGTGGCTATGCCTGTTTCAAATAAGAGTCTGACTTCGCCGTCCGGCCGAACAAGGGTATTTTCGTCAAAACACAATTTAACCTAATTTTTAGTTAAATTGTATTAAAAGTTAAAAAAAGTAAAAAGTAAAATAAAAAAGAAATACATGCGGGAGGGGACTGCCCTCCCGCCTATGGCCGCCGGGGTCGTCGGCGCCTCGGCGTGGGCCGACGCCCCGCCGACCAAAGGTGAGGGCCAGAGCCGGGAGAGGGCCGCGGCCGTACCCCATACATGGGCGAGGGCCGGCGACCCTCGTCCAGATCTAGAAGAGGGTCGCGACCCTCTCCCGACAGGCCCTCACCTTTGGTCGGCGGGGTTACCGGCCCACGCTGAGGCGTCGGCCATGGCATCGCCCCACTGGTGGTGGGGCAGCGGCCACAGGCGAGAGGCCCTCCCGCCCGTGTCTCTTTTTTTTTTTGTTACTTTTTTTTTTTGAAAAACTGAAAAAGGAAAAAATAATAACAAAATATGAAATGACCAAAATGCCCATACTAACTGGTAAGTCGAGCCCTTTTTTTGAAACTGATAAGGTCACTTTAGGCCATTATTTGAAATAATATCAACTTCAAGTCCTTATTTGAGATAAAGAAGGCACTTCGGGCCCTTATTTGAAACAATGTCAACTTCAAGTTCTTATTTGAGAAATGAAGGCACTTCGGACCATTTTTTGAAATTTTCCCTTATTTATGTAGTACCAATCACGAGGCTCACACGGATCAAAAGTTCGAATGAGCTTGATCTACATGAACAACGTCATATGTGAAAAGGTGATCAATTATATTTCGCATCAATAACATCGAAAATAACACGTCTTATTACTCTCGATGAGCGTGTGTCCACGGACACGTCTTAATTGAACTCTATCTTCCAAATTATGTTGGAGATATCAATGATCATCTACACAGCTTAACATTACCTAGTGTCATATTAGGTCGTCATTATTCAATATATTTTAGGAGTTGTAAACATCCCACCAATGAATAAAAAGCCGACAGCATCGAACATCGAGCTCTCGACTCCCTTGGTCGATAGCATGGAGAATCGAGACATTATCGAAATTTCCTGTTGAAAGATTTAATCAAATCTTAAGGATTTTGTCGACGGGCCATGTGTAATCACTACTTTGACGATTAAAGAATCGCTAATAAAACCGGGCCACTTATTAAACAAGACTCATATCTTATGCGTAAACGAAAGTGACCAACGAGATCGTTATGACATGATATCTCATGATAAGTTTACTAGAACTAAGTTAGGTGGATATTTTGATGCATTTTGAGCACGTTCTCTGCACGCTCCCGTCACCGAAACGTGTCGAATGACGAATCGTATGCCAAGACATCCCATTCAATTCGATCTTTTGATTGGGACCAAAAAAAGAAAAATTAGGTCTTTTGCAAGTCGCGACCGCTGACTTGTAATCGGGAGCTAAAAAGCAGCTCGTAATTCACCAACCCAATTAAATCAATTAAAGTTTTGCGTAGCTCCAAACCGAAACCATTTAAAGCACGCGCGGTTGCCACCTGTACGGCTGCGATTGAATGCACTCTTTACAGTGTCCAATCAGAGAGCTGGTCTTGCACAGCTGTGTCACCGAACGTAGCATTAACCCCTGGATGGCCCCCACCTTTTCCCATTTTTCGGTAAAGAGCAAAAGAGCTTCTCAGTGGGGGTTGTCTATGATTCGCATCTTTCTGCTTTCGCGGCCCTACCTTTCTCGCGATCGCACTTTGCATTTCCGTTTTCCATGGTACTTCGATCGTTGCGGAGTGTCGCCTCGTGCTCTCGAGTCTTGCCGGAACTGGGGAGGGATTGACCTTGACTAGATCGCGTTTGCTTTGACGAGCCGATGAGCAACCGGTGGTGGACGCGTTGGGCTTGGGGATGGGCGGTGGTCGGATCGCTGATTTCGCTCGGCGCTTCCGTTGCCGAAGCCGGAGAGGAGGGAGTGGTCACTCGAATCGCCTTCGGATCGTGCGCGAACCAAAGCGCGCCTCAGGTTCGCGGTTCTTCCACTCACTCCCTCTCTTCTTAGCATGTTTATCTGTTTCAGTGGACTGGGTAAATTTGGTTCGTTGTTCCTTTTGTCCAATTCATCATTTTTAACTGCTCTAATCCAAACCGAGCATGGAACTTGGTTTCATTGGCCTCCTCTGTTGAAGATAAGACGTGAACTATAAATATTGCTGAGTCGGAATCTGCCTAGTAGTTGGTCCTGGTCCTGTTTTATTTAAGTCGATAATAGTTGTTGGGGTCCGGTGGATTGGGTTTGTTGATTCAATCTAAAACGGGCACTTGAGCTGTTAAATCTTCCTTAATCAAGATATTGATGCAAACTAAGGGCCGTTATGACCTTTTTTTTTTTTTTGAAATTTTATTCGTGTTTTGTGCTTTTTTTCTTGGGACATGGATGGCCTTTGTGAAATGCACCTGCATCAGTTAATTTGAGCGATGAGATGCAGTGCTAATGCTGTTCTAAGCTAAACCGCGTAGAAGTGTGATGAAAGGCAATGATCACACGTGTGATTGCTCAGGAATTTCATGTTTTGCAGCCTATCTGGGACGCAATCATCAAGTTTGATCCTCAGGTATTCATTTTGCTGGGTGACAATATATATGGAGACATAAGGCGTCCTTTACGACTGTTCGGCAAAGAAAGGACAGTAGGACCGTGGAAGAATGTCCCGAGATTTGTTCCTTCATCTGAGCAGGAGATGGAGTCCAGATACGAGAGAGCTAAGACTAATCCCGGTTATTCTCGTCTTCGACAGAAGGCTAAGGTTCTCTCTTTTAGAAGTTTTATCAGTAGAGTTGACACACCAACAGGCAGCGCAGAAGTGTTAAGAAATTGGAGCTATCCTTCCTTTCCCCTTTTTGAGTCTCAAGCGTTCTCCTGTCTAGGTAATTGGCACTTGGGACGACCATGACTATGGACTGAATGACGCAGGAAAGGAATTTGGTGGGAAAATCACCAACCAAAGGCTTCTCCTCGATTTCTTAGATGAACCTAAGGATAGTCCCAGGTGAGGATATCGCATGGTCTACATTGACAGACCAATTTTAATGTTTATGTAACCCATATGCTTTTTGTTAGTAATGGCCATGCAATCATTTAGTCACGAGGAAATATCATCTATTCTTGGCTTGTTCTTTGCTTTTGCCTAAGGGCTCATGACAATTCTTGAGACAGCTGGAAATTGCAGGCGTAAGCAAGCAGGCGTTTATGCATCGTACACATTCGGTCCTGTGGGTAAGCAAGTAAAGGTATTCAATTGAATGTGCTTTAATATTAGATGGATGTCTGCATTATCGGAGTGTCAATATATGTAGGATATAGTTCAAGGAAAAATATTTCTTCTCAAGTTAATTGTTCTTACTCAAGCTGCTCCTATGCTAATTTGGGCCGTCTTGCAGCAAGACATGCGCAGTTTTCACTGTGTCCTTGCCTTACCTGCTAGATTTTTCCTACCTTGTTTAAAATTCTATGAGCTGACCAACTCCAGTAAATACCGTCAGTCTGTTCAGTGATTTTATACCGTATATTGTCGGTGGATTCCCCTTTCAGGTCATTCTCCTAGATACAAGGTATCATCGAGATCCTTTGTTTAGCGATGGAAGCATCTTGGGGTTGGAACAATGGACATGGTTAGAGAAAGAGTTGATGGGGCCGGCAACAGAGTTAACTCTAATTGGATCTTCCATTCAGGTAATTTACAAATTGCTCTCGACATTACCAGAATGTGCCTGTGCCCACCCTCAAATCAAGATAAATAATGTTCAAAAGTCTTTTTTGGGACTGCTTGATGTGTTAACTGTTTGTTTGTTTTTTTTTTTTTTTGGTGTTAATTGTTTGTTTCACAAGCTGAACTCTGAAGCTTTTTGTCCTTGGTTGTCGTAACATTTATAGGTTTGAATCTTATAGAGAAATGATTATATTCACATGAATAGGATAGCTATCCAGTGAAATGCAACTTCCTCACATGATGATGTCGGTATGAGAGAAACTCCATACATGACCCCTTGCAAGGATTGTTCAAGCAAAAACCATTCGAGTATTGTATAGAATTGTTTAGTTTGAGTTTGCTGACTGGGTAACCATTGCTATATTTGCACATGTCAATTGCTTAAAAAAATTCAGGTCATATCGAATCTTTCGGCTGCAACTGGCCCCGTGTTTTACCTGGAGGCGTGGGGACGTTTTCCAAAGGAGAGGGACCAGCTATTTAAATTAATTGCGGAGAGTAAGGTGACAAATTTCCAACATGCTGTTCTAGTATACTGAAGTTTAACAAAACGATTTCCCTGTCAAGCTGTTTGACTTATCTATTTTAATTTGTATTATAATAGAGAGATGGTGTGTTCTTCATAAGTGGAGATGTTCATTTTGGAGAAATTGCGAGATATGACTGTGGGGTTGGTTATCCATTGTTTGACATTACTTCTAGTGGGCTTACGCAAGCTGTGGAGAAGGCTGTCCCACCTCCATTCAATATCGCTGTGAGATTTATGGCATGGTTGACGCCAAGTACTATGAGGGTGATGAGCCATAACTGCAGATTCAGGTCCTGCACTTTTGGTATGCTTTAATGCTTCTCTTGCCCTTTGAACTTTGTGGTGGACACTTTCTTGGTTGGTGTGTATCACTGCTAAGTTCGTTTCGCATAGGTCAACCCAATTTTGGCGCAATTGAGGTACATTGGGGCGAAAACCCAGTGAAATTGATAATTCAAGTGAGAGATATACATGGACACCCTGTAACAAGTGTCAATGTTCCGTTGTCCGAACTGAGAGCATATAACGGGAAACCTGCGGCTGCCGACACCGCTGGAGGGTATAAAAGGCATTGTTCTCTGGAAGTTACCTTACCATGGATTATCAGATATCGCCTGCTGATTTTTCTGTATTGTGCCATGGCTGGTAAGAATCTCATAATGCTTCGACGGTTTTCTTCTCAGATTGAATTTTGTTGTTGCATTAATGCTATTTTGGATTTCTAGCTGTGCAAAAGAATTTCAGCGGTTAACTAGAGATTCATTAGCAAAAGTGTTTGATGTAGCCAATAAGATAGTGCATGCTGTTAAAGCGAATCCAACAGCAATTATGATATGCAAAGTTTTATGTCATTCACCTCCTCACCTTTTGTCTCGCTCACATGACTTCATGGATGGATTTTAGTGAGAGGATACTGCCCTCTCTGTCTCTCTCTCTCATGCTGATTACTCATTTCTCCTTTGACTGAACCGCTCCCTCAAACTCTCTACATTGTACTCAATATCCAGAGTTTCTTCCGTAGTCCATATCTTTGGTTGCCTCAAAGCCACGACTGCTTTGTAAGGTACCTACTGGAGAGTAAAAAAAAAAAGTTAACTCATCAGACATATCTAGTGTGGAGTTAAAATGACACAAAAACTTCTATAGGGAGAAAAGAATCAAAATTGATTCAGAACGTAGAGTGACAAGAAGTAGAGATCTTGGTTTCCCCGAAGTGTCCAATTGAGGGAGAGTTATGTGTGCCCTGAAGTTTGGAGGCAAGGTGGTGAGCATTATTGTGTTGTGAGCGGTTCCTCTGTAAATGTTAGTAGTAGGGTCAGGAAATCTGTTTGTGAGAGTGCAAAAATGTGACTTAGTGTGGTTTCGCAGGGTTTTCATATTCCGACAAAATTGAGTTTCCTTATTTGTTCCAGCTCCTCCTTTTTATCAGGCGTGTATACCTTTTGAAATTTGTATAACGTGTGGGAATCTTCTGGCCTTCTCTTTTACTTCTTCTCATTGTGATTTTCACTTGCTGCAGTATCTTTTCTTGCTTTTCTTGGAATTGCCTATGAAGTTGGATCACTCTGCTGGAAGTGTCTCCAGAAGTACAAGCTTGATTGATGGTTACCAGGGCCATCTTCTATGAAGTGCTTGGGCTTCTACAGCATCTACATTTACAGATGCCGCCATTTCTTCTGACGGATAGCCGGAGTAACAACATTTGTCATCTTCAATACTATTTGACAATTCTTAATGTGTGATGTTGAAGATGAGCCCCATGCAAGTCCCAGGCTGCAGGCTCGGACATTAATAGCACTACGTAGTTTTAGTTTCTAGGTTATAAAATTCAAGCTAACATACTTGTTCTGCGTCATGTGACGCTTGGAACAATGGGAAACGAGAAGTTGTTTGATTGGAGTGAACTTCACTCTTGGTTTTTGAATATTATTCTGCTAATTTTTAAGTAATTTCTAACTTCTTGTACTTTTCATTGTGAAGCTACTTTGAATAGAGAGATAGTCTCATTTTTATGGAAACGACCGAAGGTAGAGAGAGAGAGAGAGAGAGAGAGGAGTTAAAGAGTATCTTTCTCGGTGCGGTGGCATCTTATTTAATTCCTTCACACGGTAACCTGAACTTACAAAGAGATTATGTGGCATTTAAGCCAAAGATTACTTTTTAAATGGTGTTGTGCCTCTAAGATTGTTCTTGTCGATGGTTTTTAAGATACTTGACTTGGCCAATCTCAATCTCTTCCATTAACAAAGTTGGAATTTCAACAGTTCGATGACCTCTTATCATGTTGATCCATTTAGTTCAATTTGAGGCGGCTGCGTTAGATTCTTTAATGAAAAACGAGTATGTTAACCTTAAAAAGGACAAGTGCCACTGTTATCTGTATCTTTCAAGTGTTGTTCTCTTATGGAAATTCTGCAGATACCAACACCTTCAGAATTCGTTTCTGTATCCGGAGGCTGAAGTTCTGAGATCCTCATTCCATGCCATCAGTTCAGAGGTTAGCGTCTGTCTTCACGACCGTCGTTCTCGGTTTCATCTGTCATTATGGTATTGCTTATCCGATTGCCAAAACGGGATGTCCTGAGACATGCGGCAATGTCAGCATTCCTTACCCATTTGGCATCGGAGAAGGCTGTTTCGAAGATAAATGGTTCAAGATCACCTGCAATAATGGCTCTTCTGCGGACACTCCGGTCCCTATATTACGCGTCTACTGTTTAAAAGTTTCCAAATTATCCTTCCATAAGGTGCGTGTGTTTCATGATTGGAATTTTACTAGTTGTCATCCTGATGAGTCTGGAATGGAGCTCTTAATAAAGCCAATGCATTACGATCGCAGAACGTACAATCCCTACTTCGTCTCGCCTAACCTCAACACATTGATTGGTCAAGGGTGCGGCATCTTCACCTATGTGAGCAACATTGCGTCCTCGGTTTTCACAGGA
Organism: Lenwebbia sp. NSW1173648; assembly: GCA_029784005.1. Classification (NCBI taxonomy): domain Eukaryota; kingdom Viridiplantae; phylum Streptophyta; class Magnoliopsida; order Myrtales; family Myrtaceae; genus Lenwebbia; species Lenwebbia sp. NSW1173648. Next base: position 20,369,646 of record JARCGZ010000009.1, on the reverse strand, counting down.
GGATGCTTCCCCCTCTGCGAAGACCGAACAAGGTTTGGCTTTTCCCTTGATGACCATGATCGCAAGTGCTTGGGATTCGAATGCTGTGAGGCAGCTGTTCCCCCAGGGCTTAATTCTCTCTCCGTGAGAATGTTCAGTATGAACAACTCGAGCGATTACCAGCATCCACACCACTGCAGCCGTGCTTTCATCGCGGATAAGAAATTCCCTCGCATTATGTGTGAGGACCCGAGGTTCCAATGGTATTGAGTTCGGTTGCTGGGAATGGGACATGTAAACCAGATCATAGAACAGGCAACACCTCCTTCAGCGGCGATTGTGGCATGAATGCTCACTGCGTCGTCTTTGTCCGCAGAGGATATCGCTGCCAATGCAACACAGGTTTCGAAGGAAATCCATACCTTCCCCAAGGTTGCCTAGGTATGATCTCGGTTCCGAATTGTCTCAGGCTAAAAGTATTTATCCCCCGAAAGACGGAAAAATCAAATGGTCTATTTCTCCCAAATCTGGCAACTATTCTCTAACAATTACATTTGCTGCTTTCATTGTCAGATGTTAACGAGTGCAATGGGACTAAGAAGAGGTGCACCGATGTACAAAACTCCATTTGCATCAACACCGATGGGGGATACTACTGCGGTTGTCAACCTGGTTATACATTTGCCAAAGGTTTTGCTGGAAAGCATTGCATCCGCGATGCGACACTGTGGACATTGTTCTTCGCGGTACTTTTTGGTCTTTCGCGTTGAGCCAGAAATTTGTTTTTCATTTTCATAGACCAATTATTCTCCGGTAGGTGCGGGTGTCGCGATAGGATTGACCGTAATAATAGCCTTGGCCATTGGAATCTGGTTTGCTTGGGTTCTTAGAAGGATAAGGCGAGCCAAACTCAAGAAGGCGTTCTTCAAGCGGAATGGCGGCTTGTTATTCCAGCAGATCGCTTCGCAGGAAGGCACAATCGTAAAGACCGAAATTTTCACGTCAGAGGAGCTAGAGCAGCGACAGACAACTTCAGCGGGAGCAGAATGTGCGGGAAGGGAGGTTCCGGTACAGTTTACGAAGGAATGCTGTCCGATGAAAGGATAGTGGCGATAAAGAAGTCCCATCTGATGCACGAGAAACAAGTCGATCAGTTCATCAACGAGGTCGTCATCATCTCGGAGATAAACCACCGGAACGTGGTGAAGCTGTTAGGATGTTGTTTCGAGATGGAGGTCCCTCTACTAGTTTATGAGTTCGACAGCAACGGAACTCTCTCCCAACACCTCCACGGCGAGGATCGCTCTTCGTGCATATCTTGGAAAGTCCGCATAGACATCGCTCTCGAAATTGCCGGAGCGCTGGCTTATTTGCATTCGGCCACATCTATGCCCATCTTCCATCGGGACATCAAATCGAGCAACATACTCGTGGACAGTAACTACGGCACGAAGATATCGGACTTTGGGATTTCCAGGTCAATCTCGCTGGAGAAAACTCATCTGACTACGGGATTGCAAGGGACGTTCGGCTATCTAGACCCCGAGTACTTCCAGTCGAGACAGTTCACGGACAAGAGCGACGTCTACAGCTTCGGAGTGGCTCTGTTAGAGCTCTTGAAAGGAGAGAGGGCCGTGTCCAGAAGTAATGTCGAAGTAGAAGACAGAAGCCTAGTGCTGAACTTCATTGCGGCGATGGAAGAGAATCGTGTCTATGACATCCTGGATGACCGGATCCGGCACGAAGTCACCGACGAGGAGTTCTCGGGCTTGGTGACGCTAGCGAAGAGGTGTCTCAAATTGAACGGGAAGAAGCGGCTGACCATGAAAGAGGTCGCCATCGATCTAGAGAGGATTAGCAGACTATCAATCTCTTTGTAGCCCGTTCTAACCAAAGTTTCTCGCAGCGTAAACATGTCATATCGAACAGAGGATGGCTTTGGACTAAATTGTAAATCTTGATAGTAAACGTTCATTTAACATAGGTTTTTATTACATAATGTTTAGAACCCAAATGAATTTATATACTTTCGCAATGCAGTTATCACTTACCAGACGGGCTTTCAATTAAAGAAAACATACGGAACTTCGAGAAAACTTGTTTTTCCGAGTGATCTGGAAGATACTTCCTAAAAATCTCGATCAATTCAATTGCGAAGAAGAACGAAAAAATGGGCACTTCTTAAATTGAAGAGATTTGCGGTTTTTTGAAATCAAGAGTTCGCCTCGATTAGTCTAAAATTGTAGATAGTATCAACTATCACCTCCTCACTATGAAAAGGAGATATGTTATATGTTTTACTTAATGCTCATTAGCTAGGAATATATGATTTGAAAAATATTTTCTTAAAAAAATAATTCTTTGTACTGCTTAAAAAAATGAATGAGCAAAAAAGATTTTCTCCGATCACGAAAATATTTAGACATAAATTATTTTTGATAATGAAATTTTTTATATGAATAAATTATTTCAAGCGAAACGACGGAATAATTGATAGGGAAAATTTCAAATTAGAATCTGAAGTACTCTCATTTTCTCAAATAAGGGCCTGAAGTGCCCTCCTTATTTCAAAAAATGGCATGACTGAAGTTCATTTTCTTCGTTTTTTTTTAATTTCCCCTTTTTCTTTTCTCTTTTCTTTTCTTATTCTTTTTTCCCTCTCTCCTCCCCCCCCCCCATCGTCGGGGCCATTGGTGAGGGCAACCCTCATTGTCGCCTGGGCTAGCGAGGGGGCGGGCGACCCTTCTTTGAAATAAAAAGAAAAGACAAAAAAAATTGAAAAAGAAAAAAGGAAAAAGGAAAAAATTGAAAAAAATAAATGACGAAAATATCTTTCGGTCAGACCCTCCTTTGAAATAAAGTTATATTCAGTCCCTTATTTGATAAAAATGATGGCACTTTAGGCTTTTATTTGAAATTTTCGTAATTTTTTTTTTTTGGTCAATAATTTTTCCGTAATTGGTATGGTTCTAAATTTGTAATGGGCCGTGGGGACTGGGGATGCAAACGGCCGAGTCAGAAACATCGTGTCTCGTACTCTGAACTGGACTGGACCAAAGATTTTTCCAAACCAGCACGAACACGGCATGTGATTAGACGATGAACCGCCCAAAAGTCAACAAGTCAACCCACCACGCCGCGCTCCGTTCCTCCTACATCTACCCCGTGGGCTCCCGGTCCTCCATTGTAGGTCGTCCCCGTCTTCTTCTTCTTCCTCCAACAACTCCATTTCTTATTTCCATCTCAGCGATGCAACAGAGGAATCCATGGAGTCCGCCATCTCTCTCTACGCTCTCTGCTCCTCCTTCTTCTTCTTCTTCTTCTCATTCCTCCACCAACCTCGCCTCCTCCTCTCTCAGCAAGTCTACGTCAACAACAAGCAGCTCGCCTGCGAGGACACCACCAACGACAACTTCACCGAGGGCTTCGCCTGCAACGGCCTCCGCAACTCCTGCCGCTCCTACGTCACCTTCCGATCCAACCCCCCCGCCTATGCCTCCCTCGTCTCCGTCTCCTACCTCCTCAAATCCCAGCCTTACATCGCTGAGATGACCTCCATCAACAACCTCACCGACGTCGAGCCCGTCGCTACCGATACCCTAATCATCGCCCCGGTCGACTGCGCTTGCACCTCCTCCTCCCCCTCCTATTACCAGCACAACGCGTCGTACGTGCTCAAATCCGAGACGTACTTCCTCCTCGCCAACAACACCTACCAGGGGCTCACCACTTGCCAGGCTCTCATGGCTCAGAATCCGTACGACGCTCGAAACCTGACCGAGGGGTTGAATCTGACCGTTCCGGTGCGGTGCGCGTGCCCGACGGCGACCCAGAGCTCGGCCGGAGCCAAGTACTTGCTCGCGTACCTGCTGACTTGGGGCGACACGATCTCTTCCATCGCGGAGATGTTTGGGGTTAGCGAGAAGAGCGTGCTCGACGCGAACGAGTTGACCGAGACGAGCGTGATTTATCCTTTCACGCCGATTTTGGTGCCGCTGCCGAAGGAGCCGACGAAGATCATGACGGCGCCGCCGCCCGCGAGTCCGCCGGACACTCCCTCCGCGCCGGCAGGCAATAATTCGGGATCTTCGAAGAAGTGGGTATTCGTCGGTGTGGGTGTCGGAGGTGGTGCGCTCGTGATTTCTCTCGCGCTCTGGTTGTTCTGCTATTACTCCCAGAAGCGCAAGCAATCGAAATCGTCTGGTTTGACGCCCAAGAAGTTCTCAGAAACCTCCACCACGGATTACACTTCTGTGCCAGTGAAGGGCAGTTCCTACTCCGGCCTTTCTTCTGGCGTTCGAGACGCCATTGAGACTCTGACCGTGTACACCTACCAGGACCTGCAAGTGGCCACTGGGTTCTTCAGCGAGGAGAACAAGATCAAGGGCTCGGTCTACCGCGGCGAGTTCAAGAACGACGATGCGGCGGTCAAAGTCTTCAAAGGCGACGTCTCGAGCGAGATCAACATCTTGAGGCAGATCAACCATTCCAACATAATCAGGCTTTCCGGGTTCTGCGTCCATGAGGGGAACACTTACCTCGTTTGCGAGTATGCTGAGAATGGGTCGCTCAGCGACTGGCTTCACTCCAAGAAGTTAGAAAGCTGCTCAGATCTGTCATGGAAGCAGAGGGTTCAGGTCGCGTACCACATAGCCGATGCCCTCAACTATCTGCACAATTACACGAACCCCCCCTACATCCACAAGAATCTGAAGAGCAGCAATGTTCTCCTGGACGCGAATTTCAGAGCGATGGTCGCCAACTTCGGGCTGGCGAGGGTCGTGGAAGACGACGAAGAAGGCGGGCTTCAGATGACCAGGCATGTTGTTGGGACTCAAGGTTACATGGCCCCGGAGTACATAGAGAATGGCGTGATCACCCCGAAGCTAGATGTGTTCGCTTTCGGGGTCGTGATGTTGGAGCTCTTGTCCGGAAGGGAAGCTGCCGGAGACTCCAAGAATGGAGAGGAGCTGCTGTCCGCGGCCATCAGGAGGGTGCTCGACGGCGACAACGTGAGGGAGAATCTAAGAGCCTTCATAGATGCTTCGCTTAAGAACGAGTATCCTTTGGACTTGGCATTTTCCACGGCGGAGCTTGCGAAGAGATGCGTTGCCAGCGATCTGAATGCTCGCCCGGAGATGGCCGAAGTTTTCATGACTCTTTCCAAGATCTTCTATTCCTCGCTGAATTGGGATCCGTCGGACGAGCTTGATCGATCCCGGTCAATGAGTCGTGGTAGGTGAAGCAGGTTGAATCCAATTTACCAATTTTACTAGTCGAAGGTCAGTGGTTGGTTTCCATTTACGTAATCCGGTGAAATAGCAAGTTCTGGGGTGGGGTTGATTCACTGTGAAATGCTCGTGTGATGTGTAGGCAAGGAGACGGAATAAGTTTTAAGTGTTGTTAACCGTGCATTCCTACTAGTTCGGCTAGAAAAAAAAAAAAACATACATTATCATAAGCAGTAACGACAACTTTTATTGTCGTTGTTTTTGCCTAAATGAGTGTGCCGAATCCCATGCACAATGCAAATCAGATATTTCACCCCCGTTTTGGATAGAGTCCGTAATAATGTTATGTCCTATCTCAGAAACGGCAAGCAGAAAGAACAAACCAGCAAGATTGTATGATACGCGGTGAAAAAGAATGGAAGAAGAGGAGTTTAACTCATTGCGTTTGTTTCTGAAGGAATCGAATCAGCAAAAAAGAAAAACAAAATGAATTTACTTGAACATAAAAATTGTGTAGTGCACTGGATGACACTCACCAGCCGGTGAATTACCTTAAAAGCAACAGGAAGACGACTACATGCTATAACCTTTTCTTCATTTTCCCCTCTTCTTTTTGGGAGAAAAGAGCGTTTTAATGCGAACTGGTGTCCAAATAATCTGGCTAAATTACAAAGAATGGAACCGAGGCCGCGTCCAATGATACATCCGGCTGCGGTGCCAGCTAGAACTGAGTTAGCTGCTGATGAGCGTTTGATTTGTCTCCACAAGCCTTGGCAACACCTTCCAATACCTTAAGCAAGATGGGTTTGTGTGGATTGCTCGACAAACCCACTTTTGTGGACTTTGGCAAGCCACCACAGAGGATGTAGAGTCACGTGCAGATTGAACATCTTTTGCGAGCAGGTGCATCTGAAAGAAGAGCTCTGCGGGCCTCATTTCTGTAAACACATGGCCAAATCGCCAAAAAACCATATCAGAAGTCGAATACTAAATTTCAGATCCTAAATTTTCCCAAAAAGAGACATCTCCACTGTCTTTTTTGGTTAGGCATCGACAGTGACATGATTTTACCCAACGTTTTTGCAATAAAGAAAAGTTTAACTCCTAGAGTAAGAACTGCAAACAATGAAAACATTTAGAAGTCCATCCAAATGAAGAGTTAGATTTTAAGTGCATTCCAGTGCAGGGAGAACCAAACCTGGTGGCCAAGTAAACCATTCAAGGCAAAGATTGTTCTCCCACTTCTCTCTGGAACCAAGACTTCCTTCTGCTTGAGCCCGCAATGTTGATACGACAGGTAATGGAACTAGAGCCGTCTCCTGTGCTTTAGTAAGATGTCTCAGAGCAAGCGAGAGGAACTGAGAACCATACCCTAGCTTGGCTAATTCCACACATGCGACACCTGAATAATGACACATAATTGCTCAGTCATCACTAACAGAAAATGTACAAGGGAGAGAGAGAGAGCTCTGATATGTAGGCCCGAGTGCGCGTGTGCCTAAATTAACTACTCCTCTAGTAAATCTAATGGAGCAAATACATTTTCAAGGAGAGGTCAACGTTTCACTGCAAAATAGGATCAGTAGACACCTACCAAAGCAGAGAGAGATTCCACTATCAGAATCCATCAATGAACAAGCTCGTTCAAGAAAATCTTCTGCAGAGAGAAAATCATGGTTCCATAAAGAAATTAAACCCCGTGCCAGATTGAAGATAGCTTCCCACATTACATTTGAGTGTTCCCTCTCCTTTAAGCACTCATAGAACCTTAAGTCTATTTTGCTTGAATCAATTTGCATCTCATAATGTACCTCCATGAATTTAAGACAGACCCAACCAATATGAAGATTTGTCCCAAGGTCTAAGCATCTCTCATATTCTTTATGTGAGCTTTTCAGGTCCCCGGCAACAGCATATGCACGAGACAATAGCAAGTGCGCGAAGAAAAGATAGCCATTAGGAAGCGGAAGCCTAGATGCATTTGTCGCACGAGTGATACACTCCACTTGACTTCCCTCTTGAAAGCATAACTCAGAAGCAGAAAGTAAGAGCTGGAATTTTCTATATGGATAGCAGGTACTCGTCCTGGCATATAATTCATTTGACAGAGCCACGCGAATCAGCCGATTCAGTATACCAGAAAGATGTTGAGGAAATCTCTCCTCTCGTGCCTTTTGTAGAAGATTAAGTATGAGCAAGTACTGAGCACTATGATTCCAAGGTTCCTGGCGTAAGCATCTGCAGACAGAAATGGGAGGAAAGCATGTCAAGAAAGACGGAGGTATAACACAATGCCCCTTGACAAGTCCCTAAATCAGAGTCAACTGCCAAATACAGACGTGCTAAACCATGAAGTATAAAAGAGATTTAGGGAAAAGAAATATTTGAGATATCAACGATTTGCTGCGTCCCCAAAAAGGCCACATATCTAGGACAAAAAAGAGACATTTTTCTTCCAAGTGCTCTGTTTAAAAATTTCGATCTTAAAAGTAGAATAAGTTGCCGCAGTACTTTTGCAGTTGCCGAATGGCTTGAGGCTCCTGCAAACACTGGTATGTGCATGTTGGGAAGGAAAACTTTGGATTGCTGTTTCCGATGGCATAGCAAGCAACTGCTCCAGCACCAAGGATTTCAAATGAAGATTTGAAACCTTCTTTTCGGGGAATTTCAAAGGAGCTTATGACACTGCACCTTGTTGCGAGATGTGAATCATTCCATTCTTTACTCGATAGCAAAAGATAACCAAGCAATTGCCTGCTATCACAACATTTTTCAGAAACAGTCTTGAATTAGGGGGAAAACACAAAGAACATTGATAAATATCATGAGGTTCTTAATCAACTTTTCATACCATAAACAATTATAATGGTCCTGACGAATGGGGTCTAACGAAAAATCTTAAGAACTAATATTCCTACTTATACATGTCAACATAACATTATGTTCAGAGAAACGGGAAAAACATAACCTCACCTCACAAACACCCTATTCAGGCATTTAAAATCCTTGACTAGATGAAACCAGAGGCTAAAAACTGCCAAAACTAGACAAAAACTATCTATATTCTAAAATAAGAAAATGGAAATAATCTGAAAGGGTGAATTCAGTATAAATAGAATTGAAAACACCTAATTACAATTCAACGTCCGACTGATTAAAGCTAATGTGTCCTGACGTCAAGTTTATCTTTTATGGAGTAAAGCCATAGCATCTCGGTTATCTTTCTTGCAGCAAAGCCGCAGCCATCGTCTTTAGCACTTCAAAAATACACCATGTAAACTCACAAACCAACCAAGGGTCGTCTTCCTAATTTTATGCGCTATGCTTATGCATGGCCCCTACTCAATAAAAACCAAGAAATATAGCAGAGTCATAACCGGCACAAGGAATATTATCGTCAAACTTTAACCGATTATCTTTTCTGCACTCTGTGATTCTTTAATATTCCCTTTTCTTGCCCAAACTATCATATTCTAAAGTCAGCTGAACTTACACTTGGATGCAGATGAAAGAAACCAACTCATGGATTAATTCCACAAGAGTTTGACCAACTCAGCCTAGAAATTTCTGCCAAACCATGAGAAAGCTCCAACTTTTGTTTCAAGTTCATGACATACTCTGTACAAGTCATTCTCTATCATCACTTTCAAGTCCAAACCACTAGATTGCAGAACTACTATTGGAAAAATTACAGGACTGATGCAAAACATATCATTTCAAGGAGGAAATACTTCAAAAAATTAGATAGGAGGAAGTGAGTGCTGGAGCTAAAGAAACTAGGACGACTAGTTCTGCTTACAATGTTGACATTACCTTAACAGATTACTACTAGGATACATGTGGACAGCTTTCTGAAGATGATGAATTGCAGTCCGATAACCAAGGCCAGGTTCTGATTCATTCTTTACCTACACAATGCTCACATATAACTATATAAGTAAAATGCCCAGTATCAATTTATCAATGTAAAGCACATTCCATGTCTCCCTAGAATGTGAAGTTTCCAAAAAGTAGGATTTGACTCACCAGCTTACCAAGAGCTATTAAGAAGTGCATTGCCTCCATTTCGTCAAGAGAACTAAGAAATCGACGACTGACAGAAACAATCTGATTGAGCCGGTTATTTTTATCAAGGGCATGGATGCCAGACACAATAAAGCTAACTTTAGGACTCTGAAACAATTCCTTTGGCATTTTTAAAATGCTATTGATTGCTGAATCCATTCCAGAAATAAAATATAACAATCTGCAAATGAAACCAGCAGTGGCTGTTGCAGTTGCCTTTTCCATGCTAGAAATACTAGCAGCAAGGTTTCTTGTCACAGAAAGAGCAAGTTCATTGTTCCCAAGCTGCCAAAGAGAGAGAGCATATAGTTGAAGACATTCCGCATCAAGAGTACCTGATAGAAATATAGCTTAGAACATCAGACCAATGAAGGTTAGTTTCTATGGGGCGTACTGGAACCGTGGAGGCAGAGAGATTGCATCCTAAAATACAAACTCTCACTCAGTATATTCTAAGATGATGAAAACAAGAGGAATCTAGTAACATATTTTAAATCATGGGCAGCAAGTCAGGAACCTTGAGTCTTCAAAGCTTTACACTCCTGCGCCGCCTCTAGAGCATTCCCAGCCTGCGGCAATGAACTGCATTGGCTTAGGAAAATTGTTTAAAGTAGGCATAACATCTACAGTTACATTACACCATGTGCCTCAGAAACTGTATTAAGCTTCCCATGAGGTCCAAAAAGATTAGCTAAAGACAATTTTGGACATGCTTACCTTAAGAAGTGATCTTGCCAAATTGATCGTTACATCTCTAACACTAGATTCTGGAACTGTTGTAGAAAAGCTCTTGATGGCAAGTCGTGCCAGCCTGTAAGATGCAGCAGCAGACTGATAATCAAGCCGTGCCTCACAAATGAGCCCCTTGAAATTGTGCGATTCAGGGTAATAAGGTGCGCGCTGCACCGCTTGACAAATGGCTCCAAAAACCTGCAAGAGGCAGATGATATGCTCTGGTTATCTTAATTTCACAGAAAAAAGGTCATAAATGCTAATTCTCAAACAAGAGAAGGTGATTGGCATTACAACATTTATGTGAATTTTAGTCCGTAATCAATAGGTGATCGTAAATAAGAAAATCAAAGTTTTGTTCGTGTCTCTCATGCTCTATAAAAAGAGCCATCTCATGTACACTTTCATTAAGTCATTTAGTGAAGATGTAGGTATTTTAGTATTTTCTCTCCCCCTTATCTTAAAGATCCTAGAATACTTAGATGGTAGCAGAGCCACCATCGTTGTCATCGCAAGCTGTCCTTTTAGCGTCATCGCAAGTTCATCCTCCACCTTTGTCATTGGCAAGCACGTCCCATTTTTTTCAATGTTCATTTGTGTCAAAGTTCTGTCATCCTTCGTCGAGCCCAATTCACGCCTCATTATTTGTCGCCCTGAGTCCTCCAGCCTAGTCATCAGTTTTGCTCCTCCATAACAGTAAAGCACTCTGTTATTGTGGGTTTGTTGGTTTGGCTTGAGGTTTGTGTCGTTTTAAATACCTCATAAGCCAAAAAAAAGGGGCTACAGGAACTTGTCTTCGGCAAACTCTCCCAATTTTGGTCCTTTGAAACCTCAACAACCTCTACTGTAAATGTCATCCATTATGAGACTCATCTTCGATTGCGAGTGTCGTTGATGAGCAATAACGCCGTCAAGTATCCAGGCAGGTGTGAGCACCGGAGTCAAACACACCATTGTCAAGCAGCCAAAGTCAAGCGCCGTAGGATGATGAAGTTCAAATTGCCATAATTCATGAAGTCAGATTCTCACATGATATTATCTTCGTTGTTTGAGAAAGAGAGAGGCGTCAATTTTCCAGTCTTGATTTGTCTTTTCAGCGGTTTTATCAAATCCGGCATTTATGTGGGTTAAATTCAGCTTGTCGTTTTAAATCCAGTTTGATGTATTGACATCCGTTATCTAGTGTAAGGTTAGGCTTACACACTGCTATAGTCATGGAGTAAGGAAGAAAGTTGCACCTGTCCTAAGATGGCTCTGTTAAGGATATTAGCCAGTAGTTAAGGATAGTAGTCAGTAGTTAGTAGGTGGTCATAAACAAGGAAATTAGGATTTTGATAGTGTCTCTCATGCTCCATTAACAGAGCCATCTTATGTACTCGTTCATCAAGTTATTTTAGTAAAAAGTGTAGGATTTTAGTTTCTCTTTCCCTCTCTCTTGAAAATTCTAGAATATTTACAATGCGCGATAACTTAACGAACAGCCATACCTGTGAAGATGGGGAATGCCCTGAAGGTAGAGCAAGCATTGCTAGCCCTATTTGGAACTCAGGAAGCTGCATTAGAAATAAAATCAATGAGGGCTGATGAAATTATGTGGAAGCACTCTCAGCCCAAATAAACTAACTGAGTCAGTAAAGAGAAGAGGTACTCTAGTTTAACTCTAAATAATGTGGAAGCACTCTCTCTGAAAAATCATACAATCAAGAGGGAAAAAGATGAGCAAGCCACCATAACAACTTATATAGAAAACATCACATCTCTGTCAAGCTAGACAGAAGACATTCATAAGGCTGAGCAGCTAGCTCAAAATGTAGAATACTTACCGGCAGTGTCTGCACAGCTCTCCAACAGCCCTCAAAAGCATCTGCCGGTGCATCTTCCCTGAAAAATGGAATCAGATAACTGGTGCAAAAGATTCCAGCAATTATTAAAACCAAACCAACTAAATTAATAACTACCCGGCACGAAAATCAGCTGACATGCCTGCCCATGGCAATGCAAGAGAAGGATCTATGCTTCTAGCACTGTCAAATGCTTGTCTTGTAAGTTGCTTATCTGCAACTTTTCTATAGACCTGTAAAAATCAATATGGTTTTTACTGACAAGATGACAGACAGGCTTCAGACTCTCCAAATGCAGCTTCACAAACCTTGCAACATCCAAAAAAATTGCATTCTACACATACTAGTATTCTCGAGGAAGAGACATTGAAAGAAGTACGTAGAGAATCGGTGAATCACCACCACTGATCTACTCCCAATAATTTACAGGCCTGAGAGCCAGAAGAGTTGGACAAATATAATTTAAGTCAAGCAAGTCTACAGCATGAACTTTTAGTCAGAATACTACGCCGCCTCATCCATAATAGCAATTACTTTTGAAGTGATGTTCCTCAAGGTTGACCTTGTGAATAATAGATCAAGTAGTTTCTCGGAATTGCAATAGTCTCAAGCAATTACAGTCAAAATGGCAAACTCAATCCGAAACATTATTATACATCAATCAGTAAGTTAATTTCCATTTCCCAGGAAGTCTTGCACAATGTGCCCAGGCTAGCAAATTAGTATGGCATGGGAACAAGTAGAAGAGACTTGCTCTAAATGCACATGCTTCCATTTCTACTTGAGAGGGACCAGTCTCATGCCAAAGCCAAACACAATTCCAACAAAGAAATGCATCTACCTGAAGTTGAATCACTGAGTCAACATAATATTAATTATGTCACGCCAGATAGGTTCATCTCAACAAAATTAGCTGTCTGCGGAACCTGAGAGACCATTGACTATGCTTGCAATTGGCTTGTCTCATGCTGAAGCTTATTTAGCCAAATTCATCTTTCCAACCAAATGGACCATTTTGAGGTTAGAGAACTCTCAGAACGACTATTGGGAAAAACGCGAGAAGATAGCAAATTAGTTAAAGTCGGGACAATGACAAGTAACACTCAGAAGCAAATTTGTTATTTGGACCTTCGATAAGTCTAATGCTCAACCGCTTCTTCAACATTTAAGTGTTCACCACATTTAAGAGGACTCAAGTTGCAAATTAGTTCCCTTTCAGCAGTTAATCAATCACATAAGCAATGAACCATTTACAGTATACACAATATCAAAATGAAGAGCTAAAAAACAACTATCCACAAGGTACTAAAAAGCAAGCATCAGCCAGTAGGGTTCCGTATACCTTCCCAAGGTAAGCCCATGCAACAGCCAGAGATACATCTAACTGCAATGCTCTGATCAAACAATGTTGTTTCAACGCATGATTATCCGATAAACATCCCAATGCCACCCAGAACTCATGATTATCCCCCTCAAGCAGCAATGCACCCAAAGCCATCTTCTCCGGTAACTGCCTGGTAGAAAGAATAAGTCAGAGAGCAAACTCAGGAAACCATTAGAATCCAAATTGCAAAGCAATCAACAAGATTCACACCAACAATCAGATTTGTATGAGGAAATCTTGATCAACTTGTATTTCAGATCAAGACTCGTAGCAATATCAGCATAGATGTTTGCATGCCATGGTGCCAAGCGCAAAGCTTTCTGGTATGAAATCCGGGCTGACTCCGCTGCTGCATAACAAGTCTCACTCCAAGAATGTATAGAAGATTTGAATGAATCTGCTTCAAGCTCCAAATGCTGGTCGTCAATCATCCATGGAAAGCAAGTGGCGTATGCAATCTACAGAGTAGAAGCAGAGCACATATTACTTCATTACTTTGGTAGGACATAAAGATATGTGCATACATGCACGTGTGCAAGTGCGTGCGTGAGAGAGAGAGAGAGAGAGAGAGAGAGAGAGAGAGAGAGAGAGAGAGAGAGAGAGCTTTGCAACTAATTCCAGACTAGGTCTTCCTGCATCGTCAAACTGTCTATTTACTATTCAGGTAAAGAGACCAAATAAAAGCAGAATCCAATGAATTAGATTGCCTAACCTGAATATCACCATACATCTTCCAAAGAGATGATTCATTTCCAGTAAGTTGAGTACTCACATTTGCAACTTTAGAAGCCTCCTGCAATTAGTGGGAAAAGTTCTTTTCGCCTCTCATTTTTAACAAGTAAAGCTCCAAAGAGGAAAGTGATACAGGAATTGCAGGACAAATTAACCTCTAAAAGTGAGGCAGCCCATGTAAACGCTCCTGTGTTGATACATTCTTTTGCCAGACCAAGCAGGCCAGAAGAGAGTCCATAGTATGCCGACAAATTTTCAGGTGAAATGTCCAGAGCTTGCCGAAATTGTTCAATCCCCTTGAAAACAAAAGTGGAGCAATAGAATGTATAAAATTTTTTAAGGAGATTTCAAACAAAAAAGTAAATTTTCCACAGTCCAGATAGACCAGAACCCTGTGATTTCTGAATCAACTAATTTGAGACAATATTCAGCCAAAATAAATGGATAAATAAACAGTCAATAAAGCGATTGAGACATTGAGGATGAAAAAATGACCATAACAATGTTATCACTTTCAATGCCTTAATTGTGCCATCATGTTATGACCCAAGTCCAGTATAAACAGCCCCACTTGCTTCCGCTGTTTCTCTTACACTTCCACTTATGTTCCTCATAAAAAAATCTATCTGATTGGTGGACATTACAAATTACAATCGGAAGATAAAAGATTCTAAACTATCCATCATTCCCTAGTATTAAAAAACAAAAAGTTCTCTACAATATTTGTCTGAGAGATATAAGATATATTCCATCCGGCTGGACATTGTTTGTCCAATACATTATTGTAGAAAAATACGAGGAACCAAACAAAAAATCTAGTAGTCAATGTGCAAGCATCGAATTAAAGCTTTGAGTTTAATGCAAAAGTATCTAGACAAGAATTAAATAGTCCAAGTGTTGGTCATGTGGATTTCATTTCATGATTCAGATTTTCAAATTAAACAGTTACAAGCTACACAAGTAGCACAGAAAAGACGTGTGAGCATATAAGCACAATCCATCATTTATGGATTGCTATTTGTATGCAGAAGCAGATACAATATATTCCTTATACCTTTCTAAAAGAACCAAGCATCATGAAGATGTTTCCACTTTCAATCCGGGCAAAAACTCTGGTTTCTTCCAGTTCAAAGGCCCGCCCATAAGACTGTACAATGCCAGGCCAAGATCAAATAAGTCTGAAAGTAAATTGCAGCACAAAGGACACTCAGTCTTAGGAGAGGAGGGAATGAGCAATGCATGACAGAGATGCATCAGTTGCATGATCAAGATGGCCATCAGGAAAATCATCTCAGAATTTCCATGAATACTAAGCATTCCTAAATGACTATAGTCAAAGCTGCATATTTCTTTCTTTAAGCACACCTCACCAAGGAAAAAGAAAATGCCTATAGTCACGACTCGCTGTACGCACATGATTTCTACAAAATCCAGAGTCAAGCAAACAAAAGTCACGAAACACCGGAGCCAAAACTTCAAATTGTACTCTGTGCGTTGATCGCCCAACAGGTAAACAGGAAGCACAATCATACTTTTCACTTAATCAAGTAGCGAAACAATTGGACAGGCAACTTCTACCAAAACATAAGGAATAGAAATGTGACGCATCCGTAGAACAGATAACCTGACCTTAATGGCAGCAGTATACATGCCTAATCGCTGATATGCAAGACCCAATGCCTACAATTAAGTCAAATAGAATCAATGAAGATGCACATAATAACAAATCATTATTAAAAAGATTCAAAACCTTATCAAAGAACGAGCGAGAGGACACATACTTCCCACAAATCAGAACAGGAAGGGTGGCCTCGAATGGCATGTTGAAGACTCGGCACAGCCTCGGACCATTTCTTTTGATGAACCTGCCAAAAAGTACATGACGGCAAAATAAAAGGAGTAACCAAACAAGTAAATATTCCCGTAGTTACAATTCATGCCTAAAAAGGAATAAGAGGAGAAAATGTAAAACCTGCAGATAACCCAATCTTCGAAAAGCCCAGAAAGCCCTTGGCGACTTCTCCGATGCTTCTTTGCAAACCGCCACTTCCAAACTTTCCTTTCCTCCTTGGTCCAACAAATCACATAATGCCTCCTAATTACAAGCATTCGCATATCCAGGCAGAGTTCATCAGAATTCAAAAATTTAAGGAGAACAGTATATCAGGTAATGCTCATACGAATTCAGCCAATCCCTAGCCAATAATTAATCACCAGTCACCACTACATAGCTTTGCTAGGAAAAAAACTGAGGCTACGCGATTTTGCTTAAATTTATTACAACATAACATATCGCCACGTTATGAGCAATAAGTGAAACACATGCCAGCGCGAAATACGAAACTATAAATATGCAAATAGATTACCCCAGATTCTTGGTCATCCGGATTGAGAACAACGGCTCTCTGGTAACACTTGACAGTTCTCTGAGCACCATCGGAGGCCACTCTACCATAGTAATGGCCCAAATATTTGAACGCAGCCGCATTGTTAGGGTCCAATTTAGCCGATTTCACGAAATGCTCGGCCGCTCTCTCCATTTTCTCTTTCGAACCCGCTGCTCTCTCCCATAAACACAGTCCCTGACGTCGAATTACCAACAAAAACCCGCAACTCAAGAACGAGGAACAACAAAAACCAACGCCAAATCGAAGACGAAAACAAGCAAGCGGAATTACAAGTTGGAAGCGAAGCTCTGGGTCATCTGGATGGGCATCCACCGACTCCTCCAACTGCCTCAGAACGACTGCTTCTTCCTCGTCCTGAATTTGAGAAAACGAACCGCGCATTTCAGGGACATCGATGCATCGAAACAGCGAGGTCAATCGGCGACGAGAGTGAATAAGCAATGCAAAAGAAGTACCGTTTTTCCCATCATGGATGGAGATAGCGGAGGAGAGGGAAAACCCTAGAAGCTCGGTGTCCACAGAACAGAAGCTCTCTGGTTCAGTGAGGGATCTGCTGCTGCTCTAGAGGCTTCTTGTGATCTCAGCGCTTTTTGCGGCGATGGTGCACGGAACAGGCGGCGACGCCCATCATCTCGGCGCTGAATCTCTGATGTGTATGTGTGTTTCACTTCGCGCGGGTTTGCATTAGACTGTTTGAAAAGGAAAGGAATCCTCTCATTTTCTAACATAATTTCGCAGGAGAATAAACATTTTCGCTAAATCTATATTTTAAAGAGATTTTTTTTTTCTTTTTGGTCAGAATATATTTTAAAGAGATTCATTTGTCATTTAATTGCTCGTTCAACTTTGTCGTGGCTCCCGACCAAAAAAAAAACACAAAACAAACTTTCTCGTGGCTGATGCACATTTTCTTACGGTGGCTATTATATCGAAATTTCCAACAAACCCATTTGTTAATGCAAAAGGAAAAAATAACCTTTTTCAAGTAACGTGACAATTTAGTCATAAACATTTTGAAGTTTTGTCAATACAGGTCGTTCGGCGAATTGACTCCGGCCCGCACTAACTGTGTTTTCATCACTTTATTTAAAAAAAAATTTCTTTTTCTAATTTTTCTTTCTATTTTTCCTTTCATTTTGGCCGATGAGGGCCAGCAAGCCCTAGCTGGCTGTTGGCAAGGACTGCCTCGCTCACGGCCGACGATTGTTGCGGCCCTCGTTGGATTTGGGCAAGGGTTGCCTTGCCCATGTGCCGCGAGGGCTGCAACCCTCGCCAGCCAAAACGAAAGGAAAAAAATAAAAAATAATTCAATTAAAAAAGGTTGTAAAAATTATCAACGCCAGCGTTAGTCGTGTCATGTGCGACGGTCGGCGTCCACATCAGCGATTTCCGGCAAAAATTGGCCGGAATGTCTCAACTGGCAAATTGTGAAAAGATTTATATGACTCTGTTGATACTAAATAATAATGAGTTACCGAATTAACTTCGGTATCATCATATCCCGAAAATCGGTAAATTGGGAGTAGTAAACTACTCTGAGAAATTCGGTAAGTTGTTTGTAACATACCGAAATGGCCGGAAGTCTAAACCCGATATTCGGGAAGTAAGAGAATAAGGCCATTGATTTTTGAAATTCGATAAGATTCTGGACATACCAAAACTATAAAAGGCCAGCAGTAAGAGGGATACGACGTTGAAAGGAACTGCAGGATGGCTAAACTAGCCACGTCAGCAAGAAGCTACGAGCAAGAAATCTGGATAGTGGATGCGAACAGTTCACGGCGGTTACTGGAAGAGATTCAAATTCAAAGCCATGTTGACAGTTGAAGATCAAGTTTTGGCGGATAAAACGTGAGTGAATGGAAAGCTATTGAAGGCGCCAAGATTCAAAGTTTGAAAGCAAGAAAATAACCGACAGACGGTTATGGGAAGCTGAAGAATACAAATACTCAAAAGAGAAGAGCAAGAAAAAAAGACGAACACACATCCAAGAACACTCAAGTTTATTCGCACTTTAACTTTCATGTACCTTCATTTCCAGTAGTTACAGTTTCTGCAACTAGAGTTTATTTTCAAGTCTTCTACTGCTTTCGTAGGAGTATTGTAATGTAGTCTGAACCCTTGTTGATCTCAAATCCATATTCGATCCACTGATTTCCTACACATTTCATATCTCTCTGTGTTGCTTCGTGTTCTTGCTAAAATTTCTCTTCGAAAGTTGAACCACAGAACCCTCTTAATAAAAATCGAAGACTGAATTTCGGTGAAAGATATTCCTTGTTGTGAAAAACGAGCGAACATCTTTTTGGCACGCTTGGTGGGACCTGTGTGGAGAGATTAGGAGAAATTGTGAGAACCAGAGGTCAATCAGAAGGAGTACCAGTTGGTAATGTCAATAACCCAGATGATGGAGCACGATCTGAGCATTCGACTGCTAATGAGGAAGTGCCCCATCACAATGCTGATATTCCTCAGCAATTAAACGAAGAACAGACCCACGTGTTGGCACCTGATAACACTTTGGTAGCCATGATGAGGAGAATGTTTGAGGAACAGCAAAATGAGCTCACTAACTATGTGGTGCGTCATGTCACGGATGTGATAAAGCCTATGATGATCAATGCCATAAACGAGGTAATATCGCGTCCTAGTTCATCCTCTCAAATTCCTCCCTTTTATGCAAATCCCCCTGGTACAATACCATTTTCACCAGCATCGGGACATCCCAATGTTGGGTATAATGGTAGTGGAGGATCGAATCTGCAACCTCCAGTAAGAATTATACCGAGACTGAAGAATCCTACGACAGCGAACCTAGTGAATGGTGTGAGTGGTTACAATTTCCCTCAAACTGACCCCACTGATGCTGACGTGATCAATCCCATGGTCCCGAATTTACCACCGGTATGGAATTTACCTCCACCAGTGAATGTGCTTAATATTAATCCTATGAGGCCGCTTGCAGCTCAACCATACCCACATGTGGTGGAAAACCCTCACTACAGGCCGCCACCTATTAATTTCAATATGGATCAACAAGGCATGAACAGACCTCGGCAGGTTGATCCTAGGGGGTAGGATCCTTGGTTGGGCCAGTACAATTTAAGGCCATGGAACCCAGATAAAGTTGCAGAGTTGGTAATGCAACAATTGGGAGCGGAAAGAAGAACACAAAGACCTGTATATAGGAAGCCACATCCTGATTGGGTTGATAACATCCCATATCCACGAGGTTTTAAAATGCCAGATTTTGCTGTATTTACAGGTGAGGAAGATCAGTCAACTGCGGAACATGTAGGTCATTTTTAGCACAATGTGGAGAAGCTGGAACAAATGAATATTTAAGGCTAAGGCTATTCCCATTGTCGTTGTCAAAGACAGCATTTACTTGGTATACAAATTTGCCAGCAAATTCTATTCAGACATGGGTTGAGATGGAGAGACAGTTTCATTCTCAGTTTTACCGAACGGTACCAGAGATAACAGTAGCCGACTTGACCAGAATGTACCAGTATGGCACTAAGACAGTAGATCACTTTATTGCTCGTTTCAAGAAATCCAGGAATCGGTGATTGACTTCTCTCACCGAGAAAGAATTTACCGATTTAGCGTTCAATGGGTTGAAATTCAATCTCAAAGAAAGATTTGAGGGACAAGATTTTGATGATCTCTTCCAACTAAATGCTCAGGTTTCTAAGTATGAACATCTGCTGAAGGATAAGGATAAAAAGCCGATAAAGGATAATCGACAGACAATAGCATTGGTTGAAAGTACCGAATACGGTGACTTGACTGAAGAAGAGAATGAGATAGCGGCAGCAACTATGGTACTTGAAAAACCGTATGTGTGCCCAGCTCTGAAACCAGCAAGGGTAAGAGATGTGTCCAAGTTTAAAGCCAAGGAAACGAGTAATTATTCCTTTGATATATATAAGTTGGATGAGATATTTGACTTATTGCTGAAAGATGGAATGATTAAACTGGCTGAGGGACAGGTAATCCCGTCTAAGGAAGAAACTGCGGACAAAAGGTATTGCAAATGGCATCATTCCAAGACTCATGATACGGTGAATTGTATTGTTTTTAGAAAGACAATCCATGAAGCAATTCGCCAAGGCAAGATTAAGTTCGCTGAAGACAAAGGCAAGGCTCCAATGAAAATAGACACAGATCCTTTCCCGAAGATGATCAGTATGGTTAATGTGCATGAGTCTACAAGATATGATAATAGACGACTGTGCACCCGTTGTCATCAAGAATTAAGTCATTAGGATCGGGAAGTTCCCAAGTTCCAGTACATGAGGGGAACAAGGGGAAGATACAGATCGGGATCATTCGTCCGTCGGGAAGGTAGACCACAGATAAGGTCCGAGATCGTAGTAACTGAAAATGTTTCGGCACAATCAGAAAGTCAAGAAGCCCAATCAAGGTAGTCAGCACAAGTGCCTAAAAGGCGGGAGTTCTATCCCGATCTACCGAGATAAATTCCTCCAACTCAAGAGGCTAAAACACGAGTTCACAAGGAGAAGGAAACCCCACAAAAACCTGAGAAGAAGAAGAGTTTATGGCAGCGATACAAAGAAGGGAATCCCAAAGTAGGATTGCTTGGAGAACCTAGTGGAAAATTTGACTATGTAGTGTACTATGGATACACAAATGATCACTTACCCCCGTCATTGCCAGTTGAACCGACTGATTGGGGAGATGAATTTGATGATCCACCACCATCAATTTCTCATGAAGTTCAAAAGAAAAAGACAATTAAGGTTCCACACAATCCTCCTAAAGGAAAATGGTTCGTAGCTAAACCTCCTAGGCAAGCATCCTACCGAACTATTAAAAGACGTTTTCAGCGAATGAAAAGTAGACAGACGGATTTCGAGAATCGTCAAGACAGAGGAATGCCATCACAGATTCCTCCATTCAAACCTTTCGGTACGAAAGGTAATTGGGTTTGGAAAAAAAATCCTGATGATAAAAAACTTGTCAAACCTGAGAAGAATTCTGTATATGATTCGGGAAATAGTTCTTACCATGAGGTGAAAAAGGGAAAAGAAGTTCAACAGGTTTCCCAAACAATTAACTTTGGGCAATTCCAGGTAGCTCTTAACCCGAAGCATCAAGTCAAGATGGAATAAAAGAAATCGAATCTCAAGATACCGCGAGAAGATGATAAGAGTTGCCGAGCGGGTCACTCCAAAATGCCGAAAGAATATCGTTCGCCAATGAGGATCAACATGGTCCATGCTAAGCTTCCAGCGGAATATGGAGCTTATTTGGTGGTAGAAGAGGAACTCGAGCATATCTCGGAGAAGGAGATAGCAATGGCAGAATTCGAATTCTCTGATAGAGAAGTGATAAGGTTTGACAAGGTGCCTTCAGATAAAGCTAGACATTTAAGATCCTTGGTTATTTCGGGTAGAGTCAATGGTCAAGCTGTCGGTAAAATCTTTGTAGATGCGGGAGCCACTTTGAACCTCATATCTTATAAATACTTTAAGAAGTTGGGGAAAGGTGATGATGACATAATTCTGTCGAATGTTCAGCTGTCTGATTTCCTAGGAGAAGTTACCGAAGTCAAAGGGGCAGTTGTAGTGGACTTAACCGTAGGATCCAAGAAATCAAGGACGACTTTCTTGGTGATAGAGTCTGATGGTTCGTACAATTTGTTGCTTGGAAGAGATTGGATACACTCTAATCAATGTGTACCTTCGACTCTTCATCAAGTTCTAGCATTTTGGAATGGTGAAGGAGTAGAGTACATTGAGGCTGATTCGAGACTTGCTTCAATAGGGTGGACTGATATTCATCAAGATCATCAAGAGTATTCACATGGAAATCATGTTATAGGAACACCAAAAGCAGATTCACGATCCTATGCTTATTGCCACTTTGGGGATATGAAAACTGAATGGATTCCTAAGTCTAGCTTGGCATTAGAGGAGTTACATACTCTTTATGGAAAGCGAGCCCTTATTGCAAGAAGTTTGTGAAAGGTATTTCGCATACCTGGCGGAGATGACCCAGCAGAGTGCGAAAGTTTCAGATTGTATTGATGAATAGGAAGAGTCGCCAATCAAGGAAGACAGCAGGTCAACAGAAGCTCAAGACCCATTGTTAGAAGTTGATATAGGAGAACCTGGGTGTTTTCGTCCAGTATATGTGAGTGCGTTTCTGCAAGGGGGCATAAAGGAAGATTTAATCAATCTGATTAAAGAGTACAAAGATTGCTTCGCATGGGATTACCATGAAATGCCTGATCTGTCAAGAGATATTGTAGAGCATCGCCTTTCGATCAATAAAGAATTTCGTCCACATAAACAGTTAGCAAGAAGGTTTGCTCCAGACGTGGTTGATAAAGTCAAGGAAGAAATCGAAAAGTTGCTGAAGGCGAAATTCATTGAGACAGCCAGGTATGTAGAGTGGCTTTCGAATATTGTTCCTGTGAAGAAGAAGAATGGAAAATTGAGAGTTTGTATTGATTTTCGGGATCTCAATAATGCCACTCCAAAAGACGAGTATCAGATGCCGATGGCAGACATGTTAGTAAATTCAACATCGGGAAATGAGATGTTATCTCTAATGGATGGTCATTCGGGTTATAACCAGATATTTATTGCTAAAGAAGATGTCCCGAAAACAGCATTCGGATGTCCTGGTGCTATTGGTACTTTTCAATGGGTAGTCATGCCTTTTGGATTGAAAAATGCAGGAGCTACATACCAGCGAGCAATGAATTTCATTTTTCATGACATGATCGGTAAATTCTTGGAAGTTTATATTGACGATGTGGTGGTTAAATCAAATCAGAAAGAGCATTTGGATTATCTTGAGCAAGCTTTTGTTAGGATGAGGAAATACAAATTGAAGATGAATCCAGCTAAATGTGCCTTTGGAGTGCGAGCAGGAAATTTCTTGGGATTCCTAGTTAATCAGAGGGGAATTGAGATTGACAGGAATAAGGCAAAGGCTATTATAGAGCTCCCCCATCTTACATCAAAGAAGCAATTGTAGATGATGCTCGGGAAAATTAATTTTCTCAGAAAATTTATTGCCAATCTATCCGGGAAGATAGAACCAATGACACAGCTTTTGCGTCTTAAAAATCAAGAGAAGTTTATATTAGGAGATAAACAGCAAAAGGCGTTTGATGCAATCAAAGTTTATCTAACAAATCCTCATGTATTGATGCCGCCAAAAGCAGGCAGGCCACTAAGATTGTACTTGTCCACTACCGATTCAACTATCGGGAGTATGCTGGCACAAGAGAATGAAAATGAAAAAGAACAAGCGGTATATTACTTAAGTTATGTTGAAAAAAGATATACCGCAATCGAAAAATTATGTTTATCTTTGTACTTTTTTTGTATGAAGTTAAGACGTTATTTGTTGCCAGCTACAGTACATGTACTCGGTAAGACTGATGTGATAAAATATATGTTGTCACGGCCTGTTATAAAAGGGCGTATAGCCAAATGGGCATTTATCTTGTATGAATTTGATTTGACATACGTACCAATAAAAGCATTCAAAGGTCGAGCCGTTGCTGACTTTCTTACCGAATACCCATGCCTACAAATGGAAGAAAATGAGCAAAATTTCAGTCAAGTTGTACCATGGACTATGTATTTTGATGGATCATGCGCTAAGAATATGGCTGGAGCCGGTTTGATGATAATTTCTCCCACCGGAGAACTTACAAGGTGCGTTTGTAAGTTAGATTTTGAGTGCTCAAACAATCAAGCTGAATACGAAGCATTGATTATCGGTTTAGGAATACCGATTGAGTTGGAAGCACGGTTCATCAAAATATTCGGTGATTCACAGCTAGTGGTGAAGCAGCTGAAAGGAGAATATCAGTGTTTGAATGAAATTTGATTGGTTATTATTACCTAGCCAAGAAGTAGTTGGAACAGTTTAGAGAATATGACATAGTCCATGTCAAAAGAGAAACCAATTACGAAGTCAACGAGTTAGCACATGTGGCTTTTGGTTATAAAATATCAAAAGAGTTGACAAATAGTGCAACTATCATCACATTATCGGTACCTTCTATTGAACGTAGAGAAACACCGATGGCGGTCAGTGAGGTAGTCCGAGAAAAGGATTGGAGACAGCCTATCATGGAATACTTGAAAAAACCTGATTCAAGAGATCAAAAGCTGAGGAGACAAGCTCAGAAGTACGTAATATTAGGAGATGAGTTATACCGAAAATCCTCAGATGGGTTACTATTGTGATGTCTTGATAAGGATGACGCGAAACTGGTTATGGCAGAAGCACACGAAGGCATATGTGGAGCACATCAAGCTGGAATTAAGATGAGATGGCTTTTGAAAAGGTACGGATATTTTTGGCCAACAATGATGCAGAATTGCATTGAATATGCCAAAGCATGCATCTCATGTCAAAAGCATGGACCTTTGCAATATGCGCCTGCTGCGGAGCTTCATTATATTATAAAGCCATGGCCATTTGGAGAATGAGCGATGGACATAATAGGTAAGATTTATCCACATTCTTTTCATAAGCATAGTTTTATTCTGCTAGCTACGGATTACTTTACGAAATGGGTGGAAGCAATTCCATACAAAAGCATCAGTCAGAAGTCGGTGATTAAATTTATTGAAGAAAATATAATTCACCGATTTGGCTTGCCTGAGTCAATTACTACGGATCAAGGAACGGTGTTTACTGGAAGCGGAGTTGTGGAATTTGTTCAATCAAGAGGAATTAAGATGATGCATTCCACACCGTATTATCCTCAAGCAAACAGACAAGCCGAAGCTACTAATAAGGTCGTGATTGGATTGATTAAAAAGCTTTTGGAAGAAAACCCAAGAGAATGGGATAACCTGCTATCAACAGTGTATGGGCGTACTGAACATCGCGAAGATCGAGCACATGTGTCAGTCCATATATGCTGACATATGGACAAGAGGCGGTGTTACCGATGGAGATAACTATGCAGTTATTACGAGTACAACTGCAAAGTAAAATGTTGCCGGAAGATTGCAGAGATTGGATGCATATAAATTTGGATGAATTAGACGAAGTCCGAGCAGCTGCTTTGGATCAATTGGTTGCACAAAAGAAAAGAGTAGCCAGAGCTTTTAACAAGAAGGTTAAGATCAAGCAATTTGCCGTCGGGGATTTAGTATGGAAAGCAATTTTGCCGTTCAACCTCAAAGACAAGGAATTCGGTAAGTGGTCAGCAAATTGGGAAGGCCCATATCTAGTTACCGAAATGTTCAATGGAAATGCATACGGATTGATGGATGTCAATGGAAAAGAATTATCTCGCTCTATAAATAGGAAATTCTTAAAGAAATATTATCCGTCAATCTGGGAAACACAAGGAAATTGATTTATTCATTAGAAGCGAAAATACATTCTGATATTGGTTACAAAGGTCTTCAGATCTTTAACAAGTTTGAGGTTCCGGGCTACAAGTTTGGAATGTAATGCAAGATCATAGTGGAGTTCAGATTGCTGCTCTTTGAGATATTCTGTGCGACAAGAATGGAAGCGGACAACTTCAAGTTTCTCCCAAGTTTTCTGTAACAATTGTCTGTACCTGTCTGAAGAAACTTCGACCGTATATCTAACACGGGAAATTTCATCTTTAATTATCCTACGTTCCGCACGGTTATGATTGGAAATGAAATTGAAAAGCCGACGTGTCATCTCAACATCTTCTCTGGCATGGAAGCAAGAGTCCTGAACTTGAGCATATGCTTCCTTGGAGTCACACAATCTGGAAAATTCTTCCACAATTTGAAGCTTAAGAGCCTCGGCTTCCACAATGATAGGCTCAAGGTTCCAAATTTCCTTCACATTGTACTCAAATTCGTCGAAACTGGCAGGGAATAAGGAGCACAGTTCCCACACTAAGTCTAAGAAATCAGAATCTGCAGTTAAGAATACCTTGGACCTGAAAATATCCGTCAGTTCGGTAATTTCTAACCTATGCTTGTGATTCAGCAACAAAGTATGGTGTCCTTGGGATAACAGTTCATGTAACCGTCTCCATAAGGATCGATCATCTGTAGGCAATTGAATAAAAGAGTTGTCCATGGTTAAAAGAAATGAAGAACAGTTGTCAAAGCTGGGATCGAGGTACATTTAGCAGAAAGTTTACCTTCACGCTGGCCATTACAACGTCTATGTGATCAAGAACAAAGAGGCAAAGGGCACGAGAATAGCGAAGAAGATGAGTTTTGGAAAAAGCACGTCTGAAGGCGAGAGATCAGATTGTGTGGGGACATCCGATATATATACTAAGTTGATATGAGGAGGAGCTGAAAAGGCAAGCGCGCGAAACGAGGCGGCTAAATGGCGCTGGAGGCAAAAAGTAAGTGTCTTGTCATCTTTGGAATTTAAAAGAATTGTAATTCTTTTAATTCTTTTAAAAGGGGGCATCTGTTGACACTAAATAATAATGAGTTACCGAATTGACTTCGGTATCATCATATCCAGAAAATCGATAAATTGAGAGCAGTAAACTACTCTGAGAAATTCGGTAAGTTGTTTGTAACATACCAAAATGGCCGGAAGTCTAAACCCGATATTCGGGAAGTAAGAGAATAAGGCCATTGATTTTTGAAATTTGGTAAGATTCTGGACATACCGAAACTGTAAAAGGCCAGCAGTAAGAGGGATACGACGTTGAAAGGAACCGCAAGATGGCTAAACTAGCCACGTC
This sequence comes from Lenwebbia sp. NSW1173648, assembly GCA_029784005.1. Classification (NCBI taxonomy): domain Eukaryota; kingdom Viridiplantae; phylum Streptophyta; class Magnoliopsida; order Myrtales; family Myrtaceae; genus Lenwebbia; species Lenwebbia sp. NSW1173648. The sequence goes on along the minus strand of JARCGZ010000009.1, from coordinate 20,342,569 downwards.
AGCAAGAAGCTACGAGCAAGAAATCTAGATAGTGGATGCGAACAATTCACGGTGGTTACTGGAAGAGATTCAAATTCAAAGCCATGTTGACAGTTGAAGATCAAGTTTTGGCGGATAAAACGTGAGCGAATGGGAAGCTATTGAAGGCGCCAAGATTCAAAGTTTGAAAGCAAGAAAATAACCGACAGACGGTTATGGGAAGCTGAAGAATACAAATACTCAAAAGAGAAGAGCAAGAAAAAAAGACGAACACACATCCAAGAACACTCAAGTTTATTCGCACTTTAACTTCCATGTAACTTCATTTCCAGTAGTTACAGTTTCTGCAACTAGAGTTTATTTTCAAGTATTCTACTGCTTTCGTAGGAGTATTGTAATGTAGCATGAACCCTTGTTGATCTCAAATCCATATTCGATTCACTGATTTTCTACCCATTTCATATCTCTCTGTGTTGCTTCGTGTTCTTGCTAAAATTTCTCTTCGAAAGTTGAACCACAGAACCCTTTTAATAAAAATCGAAAACTGAATTTCGGTGAAAGAAATTCCTTGTTGCGAAAAACAAGCGAACAGACTCAATTGGTACAATTAAAAGCTTTAGGATTGAATTGTCATAATTACAATATGTTAAAGACTTTTTTGGTAGTTTCTCCCATAATTGGGAGCGGTTGATTGGTGTGTGGCGGGTTTCAACAAGCTTATCGGGAAGTTGTTGGCTTGATTTACCACGCAATCATCCAGTAAGAAGATACTTTCTCCAAAATCACACCAAAGCTGGGAGATAACGGAGCAAATGGCCTTAAGTAAAGTGATTACCGATGCTCATACGTCCTGCTTTTGCTAGTTGACTCGTTTAAAGAAAGGGTTGATTAACGGCACACGTGTAACTAATTATCCTAGTACAGGAGGATGAGGATTAAGATTAACCACCAAAAAGAGGTTGTCCTCCGAGATGAAAGTAAAAGTCGCGATCGCCTCGTTGACTCAGGTGAAACGCTTTTGGGTCATTATTATCGAGAAGAATGACTTGACACCGAGAATTGAATCTTCTTCTCATCCCATATGCCAACTGTTATGATCATCATCTCATCTTTCGAAAAACGCAATATCAATTCCCTTTTATGTTTTTGCCGATTTTTCGCCGTTCACAAGGAATATGTCTTGATTCGAGTGTGACTGTGTAACGATTTGATTACCTCACGCGGATGAATTGTACAGGTGACGCGAAGGCGATTTTGTAAAAAATCTCCAATACTCTTCAACCATACACGAAACTTTATAGTTAAAAAAAAGATTTATTCTTTCCACACGGACCAACAAAAATAAAAGAAAGAAAAAAAGCGCGTTGCAAAAGCTGTCGCTCACAAGTTCTGCAGCATTTCTGCACTTTTTTGCGTGGAGAGTCTGCTGAGAAACCGAGCAGAGCTCGAACACGGAAAATCATGCCGAAACCAGGATACCTTGGGAGACGATTCTGTTCAATCACGTTTCAACGGGAGAATGACGAAAATCAAAGTACTAATCGGTGGAGTGATCAAAAACTTCGTCACATTGGAATCAATGGTTCAATGTGAACAATCTCTCTGTTCCTTCTTTTTTACAGGAGACAAACAACGCTATAATTACATGGAGAAAAGGAGCGAACCTACAAATCCGAAATGAATCATCAAGATCATCATCATTCATCAATGTTGTTCGTAATGAACGAACGATCATCCCAGGATCGTTATTAATCTATACCCACTTCTTCGATTGTGCTTAGCCTAATTCTAAACGAACGAACCGCCTTCTTGAACCTCCGTGAAGATTGCCTCTGCAATTTCCTGACCGATCCGGATCTGGACAACGCCGGAGCTGCCTTCTCGATCCCGTTGCCGTACCTCTTGACCTCGTGCTCGTTGATCTCGCTGTAGTCCGAAATGGCTCTCTGATTAACGACCAGAACGGGCGCGATCTGCGTCTTCCTCCGCCGCCGGCCCCCGCCTTTCTTCGACGCCTTCTGCATCGCGACGCTCGCCTTCACGGCGAGGGCCGCCATGTCCGAGGCCGTCAGGCGGTGCTGGAGCTTCGACTTGGGGAGCACGAAGTAGATCTGGTTCTGCACGAGCTCGTCCTCGTTGGCCAGGACCGGGATGAACTCCTCGTAGTACAGCGAGTCGGAGTTGCAGACGCAGCCCGAAGAAGAAGACGAGGACGAGGAGCTCTCGGATTCGAGGACCTGCGAGACTCTGATGGGGATGCTGTACTCGTGCAGCTCGCCGTTGATGGAGATCACCCGGGCCGCCCGTGCCGGCCGCACGGAATAGTCTTCCAGGTCCTGCGAGAAGCACCCGCCCATTTCCAAATTGTCGAATCGGTGACGGTGAGGATGATGGCCGCGATTTTGCGTTGCGAAGGTTCGAGCGCAGAGAGAAACAGAGAGAGAGAGAGAGAGAGAGCACGCGAGTTCTACGCGGGAGTGATACGAATGGGGAGATGAGAGAGCGGGCTTATTTAACAGAGAAATGGCGTGAGCCAAGTCGTCACGGCATCGACCAAAAAAAAAAACGAAAGTCGTCACGGCTCACGAGGAGATTGAGAGATTGACGGAGAAGCTGAAGTCGCCGTCTGACGATCTGCGCTTTTTCGTCAGTTAACGGAGCAGTGTGCGGGGGGGAGTGCTTAACGGCGAGTCAACGGACAGAGGAGATGACTTGGAGTCGTGCAGCCCGTGACGTGTTTCATTACGCGGTTGCAATTTGCATTTGTTGCTGAGTGACGCGATCGCGACGACGACCGTGGAATTGAGTGAGGCCCAAGAAATAGCTGGGACGACTGGGTGATTTGTTTTCTCTTTTTTTTTTTTTGGTCAAACGACAGTGTGATTTGGCCAAGTACGATGTATCGGTGGATTTATCACCTCGTACGCATTTCGCTTTTTCGCGGGTAATTCTTGTGATCGGGAAATTAATATTGGAGGAGAATCTCTAAACCTTTATTTCTCAAAATTCAAAACAAAAATGTCCTTTAATTTCCGTGAACTAGTTAAGCTGTCCTTTTAATATTCATGAACCGGTCAGACTTATCATCTGAATATACAAAATTACATTTTCGAATGGGAATGGTAATGGGGCAGGGTAAGTATAGGAGTCACGTTCCCCCCGTCCCACGACAGTGCCTCGCACGAGGCAAATTATGTACCGCTAGCGAAAATGTGGATTTTTTCGCCTCAATTGTTTCATTCCACAATTATTTCAAGTTTTAACATTCTAAAACAAATTCTTGTGCAAACATAATTTAATTTAGGTAATAATCTCTGGAAAAAAATTGCAAGTTGAATGGATCATTTATAAAAATAAAATAAAATAAGAGTTTGGTATTATTTGATGAGAAGAAGGGAATAAATTTCATGTTAATATTGCAAAAAAAAAAAAAAAAACTTTAACCAGAGTTGTATATCCTTCCCCACTCTGCATGTGGGGTAAGAAAATTCACCCACTCTTCATCCCAAAGTTTGGTTGCGGATTTTACTCGACCCTTTCGGGATAGCCAGGTAGTGCAGATTTTCGACGGAGTGGTTAATAAAGCGGTCATGTTTACTTTCAGATGCAACTGTCAATTTATTAAAATCGTGAAATGCAGAAGCACGATTCTTACAATTGATTAAGGTTTTGCTCTAGAACAATAACAATAATGATAACAACATACATAGTGTAACTTTTCCCTTACGTGGGTCATTTTGACCGTTGAATCCATTGATATGCATCCATTTCGACGTCAATAAAATCTTCATACATGCGTTTCTGGATCTGAAGGATGTAATTCTCTTTTCAAATTTTTTTTTTGTTTCCTGAGAAAAGGTTTCTTTTTCGTATCTTCTAAAGACCGTATCCCTGAATGCATAAGTTTTGAAATATTGAGGAGCATAAGAATCCCAATAGTATAGCTATGGTGGTCAAGAATGAGATATTCTATCATACCCAAACGGTGGTTTTGTCATTTCCCCATTATTCGTTAGACGACCATACAGATCCATAATTAATTTGTCTAAATGCTCGCTAACCAAACCGGACTAACTAAATTCCATGAATAAAACGTGCAGACAACTAGTCCAATCAGGAGAGTACCATGACTGGGGTACTAGGGCCAACGCACGGAATGTTCCTAGCGGAAGCTCGAACACCGGTCAACGTACCCTCAATCTAATGCTGTCGGAACAGAGCGAAACAGTAACGCTGAGCCGCAGTTTCGGACTGCCGATTCCCTTGGTGGACACACATTTCGGCGGCGCGCGTGGAAGGTTCCGAATGAGCGACACGGGAAAACTTCCTCCGAGTCTCCAGATTGGTCCACCCCACCACTTTGACGATCCTTAAAATGATTGCTTCTCCGATGCTTCGCTCTCAGTTTCAACATGCTTCTTGAACGTTGGAAAGCGAAGCGTGGGGGGGTTCGGGATTGGAACCGTTCCTTGTTCTTATGCCGAGATTAGGTTTATCTGTTGGCAGTTGATAGAATCTGAATCGCGCGCGACTTGGATTCTCGGTTAGGTAACGTGAAGAAGTTTGGGAAATGGTCAACCAACCAACACGTGTAGGCTGTTCGTTTGACGAAATGCCGAAGTGGGAAAAGAGCAAATCTTGGCATTGACCGGGTCTTTGAAATGAAGTAAGACCAACTGTTGGAGGATATATCCGGGTGCTTGGCTTTCCAAGAAGGCAAATCTCAAATTGTTAAGGGCCACAGTTCGCTCGGGATTTGCATTTGGACGTACATAGCGGCACGCTCGGCTTATTCGAATTTTCCACACCTCGTCAAATTCTCCCGATCTGCCGTCGTGTCTGGATATTGAATCGTAGCGAGAGTGATAGACGCTTCTGGTGCAAAGGAGCCAAACTCACTTTTTCTACTAGATCGAGTTGATCCCACATGGCCCCGCCTCATTCGATTAGGACAAAAATCGGGTAACAATCCAACATGTCATCTCCATAGCGATTTGGCTGGAGTAAGAAGATCACTATGATCCAACGCCCTCGTAGGGGGGCTTAATAATAACCACTGAAGTTCGGTTGCAGTCCTTTCTGGACACGACCCTGTCCCACTATTCACTATTCAAAGCTTGGGAAGTTCAGATAGGACGATCCATTTGCCCCACTTCGTAGTATAACGAGCACGAGCCACTTCGTCAAAGACGTTTCATTCAACACAGGCCTTAAATTGAAGCCCAAAACACTTGTAGGCTTCAATTAATTTACGGGCTCTTCTGATGGACCGGAATGCGCCCCGCCCCCCTAGTTAGGGATGTTTTTGCTTAACCAAAGCTATGGCAAATTTAGGTAGGAAAGACGGCGATTCACTCGAGCGACATGATTATCCAAATGGACAATCCATTTCTTAGACGATGAATACTTAGGAATATCTTAATTAGTCTGATTCTCGCCGATCTATCAACACGATCAATCGATGTCCTGAACACATGATGATTAATTCGATTCATACGATACTTTTTTCGTATCGGGCATTTATTTACACAAGAGTACATAAATGGCAAAACATTATTAGTGGCACAATCTGAGGTAGGGATGTCCTTGTCTCGATGGGAATTACGTGTCCCTTAATTCTCCAACTTGATGTCAATAGATGTTTTCATCCACAGGACAGCAGACATTATCTAGAATTTTTGGACCGACCACGAAAGAGCTCGATCAACATCGCCCACTTGGCTCAGCTCGGGCTCTAACATGCGGTCCAAACTGGTGCCGACATCGTCATCGCGCAAGCCCTCGACCGCCATTCTCACGTACTTGCTTTGCTTTTAGTTTACTTACATTGAGTGCTGCCTCGTCGATATAATAAACAATATCTACTTTTCGTATTGAAATTGAATTATCTGCGCCTGATAAGTGTCGTCCGGTTTTGAATTTCTGATTCCTTCGTCATAGCGTCGCTGGCGGTCACGCTAACATAAATTATTCAAGTTTTGTCCTTGACAAACCCATGTATGAATAAAAATGTGTTTCGTGAGACAATAGTCTTGTTCCGAAAAATAAAGCCGCTCAAATCTGAAGATAATACATGCCAAGGTAAATTGGTGCACGTAAATTTCAAATTAAGCTTCATTTATTTCGCGCAAAATGAATAATTTAAGAAATATTTTCTTAAGATTGATTACTTGTATCGCTTTATAAAAATGAAACCCTTATTTTCAAAATATACATGCTATAAATCCTTCTATGTCGCCAAACACATTCATCGAGAATCTCCCAACTCAAATCATTATTCATACTCCGAATAAAAATGATAAAACCATCCACCATCATCAGATAGGAATGAATGTGCATAAAGTATGCTTCTATATACATCACATCCATATGCAACTCCATTATTGCTGTTCTTTTAAACAAAGAGCACCTTCATGAACTGTACAAGGACCCGCTATAGAATATCTTACTACACCGAACAAAAAAAATCTCCAACTTTATTATCCAATAAAACAAAAAAACAAAGCACCATTTCTCAGCAAAAACCAAGCAAACAGAACAGTCCCCCACATTGTACACCACTTTTTCCCTTATCGATATAATGAAATTCCTATACTTCTTGTATCTATCTACTCAACCGTTTTTTAGGGCGCATTTCTCAACTTCTAATGAAATGGGGCACGGCGAGGCACACCCTTCCTTTTTCTGGAGTTACTGTGATTGTACACGATCGGAGCAGCTGGAGACAAGTTGTTGCCGATGCCATCTCCGGAGCTAGAGGACCGAGACCTCTCTTCGCCGTCCATCTTCTTATGGTGATGATCGACCAGCGGCAATGAGATGGCGAGCCCGTTCATCAGGCGGTTGAAAAACGGCTTCCTCTGAATCTTGTTGGGCGGGGACGACTCATCTGATCCGGACCCACCGAGGAGCTCGTCCCTGCCTTGGTTCATCCTCGGGGCAAATGTGAGCATTGGATCACCTCTCGTGATTGCATTGAGCTGAAATAAATAAACAAAACAAAAGCAATGAAAATTTGGTTAACTCACCGTTTGACCAAAACAACAACAAACGCCTCACTGAATAGGAAAAAGCAAATAGAATGAAATGAAATTGCTCAGCAGATTCCAACAAAAAAGAGTGAATGAAATCGAGGATATCAGAATTTGTTAGGACGGGGTGTAAAGTGTAAAAAGTGCATTTTAGTTTCTTGCATGAAAGTTGAAATAGGGTCATTATCTTAAACGAAGATTTCTAATGCACGTTGTCTTAAATAAGATTTTGACGTGGTCAACTTAACCTCAAATAAGTCTCTCGTGCATCTCACGCGCATCTTTTCATGCACCAAATGCACAGGCTCGCTCTATGATTTCGGAGCCTTATTTAAGACTAAGCTCATCACTTCACGACCTCAATTAAGACAAGATTCACTTTGAGCCATAAAAACGGCCTTACTTCGTACTTCAATTTAAATTTTCCCTAGAAGCTGCATCAGTAGTGAATGTAGCCTAACGCTCGGCAATCAACTGCGGATTTGGAAAAATCAAATTGGGATCAGAATCAGGAAAATCAAATTCTTTTCATTGGTTAGACATAAAATAACCTAACGTGAGCAAGGCCGCAGAGAAGTCAAAGAAGGCAGGAATTGAATAAAAATATCTGCATCAGAAGGAACACGAAATCTATGACATTAGAACTTAAGCAGCAAGCAATTCCTTCACAAATAAACAATAGAACAAGAGAAAAAGTCAGAAATGCAGTCATCCAAGGTGCGTTTTTTTTTTTTGGTCGTCAATCCAAGGTGCGTTGGAAAGCTACATTTTCTGTAAAGTTTGAAGAGAGAGAGAGAACAGAGCACATCAATCACCTTGCAACCCATAGAGCAGAACCTGAAGGAGTCGAGGAGGCCTCTGCAACAGATCTCGCAAGTGTTGGTCACTCCCTTCCCAAGCCTCGTCTGCGGCCTCTCATTGAGGAAGACAACCTTCGCACTGTTGATGATGTATGTCTGAATGTTCGTGATGTCGATGTATTTCTGGATCTCGCTCACCCTCACCACATTGTGGTAGGAAGATCTCCTTATCTGCAAGACCCAGGTAATCAAACAAAACCCAATCGATCAGCCAGAAAAGTCGAAACTTTCACTCGTAAAAATCAAAACTTTGACCACATTTTAATCAGAACTCTTCAACGTCGCTTCACTAAATAAAAAAAGGGTTCTTTTATTATGAATGAGAGGTTTATGAGTCATGCGCAAAATGGTGCACCTGAATCACATGGTGGTCTCTGTGATCGACCAGACAGTAAGAGCAGAAGGCATTCCCAATGCAGTCCAAGCAGAACATATTGCATTCGCTCTTGTGAGAGTCTCCATGAACAGAGCACGGTCCGAAGTAGTTCGCTCTCAGCATTGGTATCAGCCATGGAGGACCCATTTCCCCGTTCCCCATTTGACCAACTGAATTCACCTGCGATGACACGAATCACAGACCCAAAAAAAAAAAAAAAACCCAGAGAGAAACGGGTCAAACCCAATCAAATTCCTCATAGAAAGCATTCATTGGAGATGGCGTTGGAAGAGAGAGACAGAGAGTGAAGCGAAACAACACACCATTTGATCGTCTCTCGCTGGGTTTTGGCTCTGAAGCGATGCAATGGTCTCTCTTGCTTGGGGGGGTCGGTATTTATCAAATCGGCGAAGCTCCAAAACGAGAAACTAATCAAATTTGGCTAGAACGAGGATGGAAATTTCTTGCTGTAAAGGGAAAGGGCCACCAGAGGAATGAGGCTTGAGAGATGAGGACGGTGACACTGGCTCAGAGGAAGGAGGCTGCAGATATTGCTGGCGAGACCAAGGACGGAGAACTTTTTAGATGGAAGAGAATTTATATGGCGGTCCCAAATGAAATGCTGTGTAAATTATTATTATTATTATTTTTTTTTTCTACAAACGAAAATAGGGGTTGAAAAGAAACGTGCCCTAGTTTTGCAGCACCAAAATGATCTACGGGTATTAAAGTAGACAGCAACGTGGGAGTGCGCCGTCTTTCGACCGTCGGATGAGGTCTTTCCTGTCGTTGTCTCCTGTTTGGGGGTCACCTTTCTGCTTACATCGTACGGTGATATACGCCGAAGAAGAGTAAGTCGTGTTATCTGAGCCGTGGGATCACGGGCGCACCAACCCCGGTCCAAACGGACGAGATGAAGCCGCCTTTCACTTGACGGGACGTGGAATCCCACGTGTGTGAACCAGGCGACTCCAACTCAACGCCCTTTTTTTCGTCCCCCCAGAAATTTAAAAAATAAAAATGCTTTTCTTAATGGGACCTAAAAATAAATTCTTAAATCCTTCTGTCTTGGTCCCCAATGTCAAACCGCGATATTTGGAAACCCTAATTTGGTCTTTTGGGCATTTGGGTTTTCAGTATTTCGAGCTCTTGATTTTTCATTTTCCGTTTTATATTTAGAATGTAAACCCTAACCATGCACATTCTTCTCGAGGTGAAGACACAACGTATCTTAATCACCTCATTCGCATGCAATTTGTCTGGGACAAAAATACCAACATAATAAATTCGAGATACTTGCAAGTTACCGACAACGTCCTAGCATATCGTTAATTAGTTAAGATTTATAAATAATCTTTGCGGAACTATCCCCTTCATTAATAGTGACACGTTATCGTGCCGATCAGTTATTAGGTGACGGTAACTCACTAATGCTAGATACTTTTGCTTCGAGAAGGAAGTCCATGGCCCAATTTAGTATGTGATTGTGATCCTAAAATTTCATGATTGCCGATCATAAAAATGATCAAATACCTTCGATATATTACGATTGATGTTGAACTTTTGTTAGGTTAAAATCAGGTCCCTCATCGACAACAACACACCGTCGTTTTAGCAGCGTTACCAAGTTAGCATTCATGAGCGACAAAAGCACTAACACGTCTTCGCCTTAATAGGAAGTGTTGATACCTGATTTTTTATCATTTCTTTTTTTAGAAAATTAATTAGAAATACCATAAAAATTTATAAAATTGAAAAATCAAATTTGGAAGCCTTAGGTAAGCCTTAGAACCAATTTTGAACAAAAAAAAAAATTATTTTTCCAAAAAATTTGGAATTTTTAATATTTATTTAATTCGAAAATATCCCAAAAAAATTAGAAAAATAGCATTTGTGACCAGAAAAATATGAAAAAAAAATAGTCATTAGCTTTATTTTAATTTGAATTGCATTTTGGTCTTTTTAAATCCCAAAAATTCGATCGGGAGCCTTGATTTTCAAAATTTTGCAATTATGTCCCTAAAAGAACAAAAATCACGAATTGAGTCTTTTCTAGTATTTTTCTCACTTTGTGCTAGTTATGATATTTGGTTCTCACAACTTTAATTGCATTTTGGTCCAATCATTTCACATTTTCAAGCACTTTCGAAAAAGGACCTAACTGCAAATACCATTAAAATTGGGAGGTTTTGTGCAAAATTCTTCTAGAACCTTTCCCTCCCATATATGGCCGAAAAAGGACATGTGCTGTCACTAAAAGGACTAAAATGGATCTTGGTACAAGAAATAAAGACAAATGGCATTTTCTCAAAAAAAAAATAACAATTGTACCAAAAGCATCTATTGGGATTTGTGCCAAAATGACACTTTATCTACAATTCCCTTCCAATGTACACTATTCAGCCGAAAAGAAGGGGGGGATTCAGATTTTGAAAAAGAGAGAGGAGAGAATGAAAGAAAAAAAAATAACTCTCTCTCTCTCTCTCTCTCTCAACCTTTCCCTAATGGCCGACCCATTCCCAAGCTTCCTCCGGCCAACAAGCGGCCCACCTCCACAAACCACCTCCACCACTACCTTCCTTGCTCTCTACCCATCACACTCTTACAAGCCACACCCTGAACGGAGCTCCGGTGAAGCCCCGGTGAGGCCGAGAAGTTCTCGGCCCAATCACCGGCGCCCACGCGGGTGATCCTCCCAGCAACTCTCAATCCTTTTTCATCCCCCCGACGACATCCAACGGTCTCTTTGAGCTTGCGACGCCACCTCTTGACGTGTTCTTGAGGCCGACGTGACTCGAGACACTTGAAACTTGCTTCATCATCCCCTTTTCCCCTTTAATCTTGTTTGAAGTTCGGTTTCGTTTGTTAAACCAAGACTAATCCTCAATCTTATTTGACTAATTTTCAATTTGAGCTTGAAGCTCGGTGTTAGACCGTCGCCTCTTGCTCAAGTTTGGTCATCAAGGATCGTCATGAAAGGTAGGTCCTCTAAGCCTAATAATGGGTGAAGGCGTGGTGAGAATGGGTCATGAATGATTATTTATGCTTAAATGAGAGTTGATTAAGGGTGATTAATAGTAGATGCTTGCTGTGGAATGGATGAACATGCTTTAACATGATGATTTGTGCTTGGATTTGGATGATTGGTTGAGTTTTGGTGTATGCTCACATGTTATTCTTCTCGGGTCAGAACGCACAGTTTTTCTGTATGTCAATTTTTAATGTCTAAACGTTGAAATCAGACAAAATGATACTCTGTAATTTCGTAGAAGACTTCAAGATCTTTGAATCGATATATTATGGGTTTAAAATGAACGTCATTTGGTCTGTCAAACATTTCCCGTAGCGTGAAGCTTGAATATGTGATTTCTTATTTTGAATATGAGAATGTGTTTTTCTGACCCGACCCTTGATGCTTCGTGATTTTTCATGATTTTTTATAGGCTTCGTTTCATATAACTAATTCATGAAAGTTGTTCATAACATCTTAATGCATAACATATAAAAATTCCAAAAATATTCATGCATGTTTCAGATTTTTAACACATTTTATGGTTTCATGCTAATTTGTTGAAGTTCTTGAGTCAGCAATAATGACTTTATTGGAGTCCTCTTTTGAAAAGTTGATTGTCCATTTGTGTGAAATCCCGAAGGGTGTCTGTTCTATGGAAAACGCTCGTTTGCTATTGTGTCCTTAAGAGGAATTATTTTTCACACGAAAATGAGGTCCTTTTAGGCAAAAGTAAAAAACATGAAAGTCAACGAGAACACATTTTCCTATCCATATAAAAAATATCAGAATTTTTGCATGCATTTTCACAATTTTCCTACATTTTAAGATTACCGTTTTTAGTTTGAGCTTTTTTTATCAGTGTAGTCTATTTTGTCATTTTCGTGTCAATGCATTGAAAAACACAAAAAATGGTCATCATCAAGTTTAATCAGCATATCATAAGATTTCTTTGAGTGCTTAAACCATTGCAGTTGGACCCCATTTTCATTGGTAACCGTGCCTAAACATAATCAACTTAATTCCACAAGTGATCCTCTTGGGGCTCACTAATCTTGTTTTGATTGTTTGGTATCCAAGGCTCAAAAGGCCTAAGTGCATGATCTAATTAGAGCTGATGTCATGTGATTTGTTAGATGAATGTTAGGGCTTGTGCATGATACGTGGGGAACCTTGTGGGCCCATTAGAACCAACCCATCTTTAAGTGAATTAACTGGGTTAATGGAAAATCGCGATGTGTGCATACAAAGGCCGCCCTCGAGTCCTGTTCTTGATTGATTGGAATTGCATTGTGATTTGTGATCCTTAATATGATGGTGAATGCGCTTATACATGCTTAATCGAGTGGGCCATTATTCTAAATCGATGAGCGCTCGGCCCGACGTCATAAGGCCCATGCAAGGTGAAACAATAGTCCACCCCGAAGAATGGAGGCCAATAACCGATGTCCATTCCGGTCCTTTATTTTTTGCAACCCCCCCCCCCCCCCCCCCCCAAGGTGAAACGACAGTCTCAGGTTTCTTTATTGGGTCGTATTATTTGCCTGACGAGTTGCGGGTTTTTATTTTCTCATCCCTAGAGTAGTTCATTATTTACATGCACTCCCTTTTTAACCCTTTGTTTGCTTTGGATGATTTTACTTTTTTTAGAATACATTCAAACATAGAAAATGCCATGAAAAATACTCACCTACAAGAACATTTGCATGAACACTTAGCGGCTGACAAAAACATAATTAGGAGTCAAACTAGTAAAACCTCGCTTGTTCACAAGTTAGATAATAATCAATTACAGGCAAGGACTCTAGTGTAAACTAGGGTAACCAAATCCCCGATCCTAGATCTCTGGTTGCGTAGGGATTAGGAATATCTCTCATTCCTAATCGGGTTCCTAACCGACCCCCAAAAAAGGTTAGTGGCGACTTCAAAGTTCTTTTTTTAAAGAGAAATCATTGTTAATTCAAAAGCTTTTTCGAACACTAAAACGAAATTGCCGCCAACCCGTCGCCATAGGGTACGGGGCTCCGGGAGCGCCCCACGCCTCTTGGGAAAGGCCGTTGAAACGCATCGAACCCCCCTGAAGTCGAACCCCATCAGGGTCGACTCTCTCGGTTCGGCGCCGATCTGCCGCTCGCCACATTTTCCCACCGGGCAAGCACCCTCGATGTATCCGGAAAAACGAGGGCCCCCTCACGGGCCGGCCCGAAATTTTTCTGGGTCGCGACAGGAAGTCCAATCATAAAATTGATAAGATTAGTCTTTGATGTATTTATATTGATATTGACCTTTTGGAAGTTAAAATCAGGTTCGTCACCTTCATTGGCAATAGCACGTTGTCATTTTTAGCAGCGTTATCATGTTAGCATTCATGAGCCATAAAAGCACTAAGACATATTCCCCATAAAAGAGTGCAATCATAATAATGATCAGATATGCCTTCGATATATTAAGATTTATATTAACCTTCTGGCAGTTAAAATCGGGTCCTTCACTTCCATTGCAACAACACATTGCAGTTATTATTATGCGTGCATTTTATCGCTTGATGAGAAAAGCATGTCAAATTTCTCATTGTAGAACACTGAAATACATATAAAGAATAAAGGTACAGAAGAATACCCTCAAGCACCGATCATCATCAGAAGCCAAAAACAGTTCGTTCGAACTGTATGGACGAGGATCGCAACAAGCGACAAAGCAAAAGCTATTACAGAGTAATGGCCAAAAACTACTACCGAGCAACGTATTATCGACAAACAAAAATATGGGCCACAATGCTACTTCATTAAACCCATCAGCAACAAAAACACATACACAAGACTACTTCCTATCACTTCTTGATTCAACCCTATAACCACGAAACTCAGATGCCTCTGCACCAACTCAATCTTCCACTCAAACATGAGGCCTTTAGCATTGTGGTGCCCGACCTCATGTGCGAGGTCAAGGTGGCCTTAAATTAGAAAATGAATTTTTTTGTTGAAATGGAGGAGACAATATTACGTGTCAAGACAGCAGGAACGAGACCCTCAATCAAAGCCTCTCCACCAATCTAAATCACAAAATCGAGTCATTATTCCCAGTCAATTTATAGCAATTCAAAGACCATTTCAGGGTGTGGGCGAGACTTGGCAACAAAACAGTTTTCTCTTGAGATTCACCCTGTCAAAGTAAGATAAAAAAACTATGATCCATAACACAGTTTTCTCTTTGACATTTCATCGAACAGGTTGAATATTACTCGGAGGAATGATCATGCAATTCTTCGTTTCAAAGCTTCACAATCAGGAATAACAAAAGCTCAACTTCTCAAAGCAGCCTCATTCCAGAATGCTTTGCAAAGTGAAGAGTCCAAAAGGTGCCAGTGTTCACTGAAAAACCTTGCCAAGAAGAAGAGGCATCGATATATGAGAAATCTTGGAGATTAAAGACATCTTGCCCATGAACTGCTGTATAGAGGGCAAACAGTGTAGGGAGCCTAACTGGACTCCAACCACGAGCACTCGGCTTCTTCACTTTGTGCCATCCTTACGATCTCATGCACCACGAAACTTCCTTCTCTGACCAACTCCCCATCATCCCCTGGACCGCTGAGTCGAAACGCCAATTCCACAGCTCCCTCACCTCCACTCGCTCCCCGGCTCCGTTCGCTTCCATGTTCCTCCTCAGCGCAAAGTGAAGAGTCCAACAGGAAGCATACCTTCATGCCAATGTTCGCCGAAAAACCTCAAGGTCGAATCGGCTTAGGATTGGGAATGGGTGAATCGGATCTCCACGAACCGCGCCACCATGGCTCGTCCTCTCTGCCAAGTCGTCGTTGTCGAGGTTCGTCGCGAGCTACTTGCGAAAATACCCCGGTACGTCGCGAGCGTCGTTAGAGTCGTCGGCGGTCGTTCGTAGCAGATTAGGGGCTCGTGAAGGGGATAAGCGGGGTCGCACATCCAATGGCCGACGGCTGACGAGATTCGCCGTAAAGGGGAGGAGCGTCGTGAGCATCCGACGGCCGTCGCCCGTCGTCAAGGGGCCAGAGGCTTTGGTGTCGAGGAGTGCTTTAGAGTTCTGATTTTCGAGCTATCTGATTTTGGGAGTGTTTTTATTTGGGCAATTTGCCCAGAAACGAGAAAACAAAAAAAATTATTTTCCGGCGTCCACGTCAGCGCCGGACCGGCCAAGGAGGACCATCGTCGCTGACTAGGAATCCACGTAAGCATTTTCCGGGGTAAAATTGATCGGAAGGACTGAATTAGCAAAATGTGAAAAGTTTTATGACTGAATTGAAAAAATATAAAAAGGTTTAGGACTGAATCGGCAAAATTGAAAGATTTAGGATTGAATTAGCACAAATATAATAGGTTTAGGACTTTTTGACAATTTTCCTGTAACTTAAGCTCCTTATTTGTCCACAAGGCAAAAAGCCAAGTGCATCCTAATAATTTTTTGCTAGAGGAATTCACCACTTTGTATTTTTCAAATCACAAAAAATCGGGTAAAGACGTAACGTAACACATCTTAGTCACTTCATCCGTATATAGTCTATACTAGATAAAAATGCCAAAATAATAAATTCGAGACATATGTAAATTACGGGCAACGATGCAACGAATCGTTAATTAATTAAAAAATGATCTATTATCTTACATGCAATTAATTAGGTGACGGTAACTTTCCAAATGCTAGATACTTTTGCTTCTGTGCACGGCCAATTTAGTATGTAATTGGGTAAAAAAAATCTCATGATTGCCAATCATTAAAATGATCAGATTCGCCTTCAATGTATTAAGACTAATATTGACCTTTTGGCAATTAGAATTAGGTCCGTGCGCAAGTGACGCACATTTAACTTCGCTGTCCCGGTCAGAATCAGCAAGTGGAACTAAAAAAGTCCCATGAAGTTCGCTTCACAGCAAAATGTGGGCCGTTTCATGGCCCATGTTCTTCATGGGCCATGTCATGAAGCAGGTCATTATGGAGCCCAAACAAACCTCTTTTCGTTCTGATTGAGTCAACACGACCCGCTTCATTCTAAAGCCCAGTGGATGTGTCAAAAGGCTTTATTGGGCCCAAATCTTTCTGGGCTAGTGTTTTGGAATCTCCGAGGAACAGCTATTCATTCTCCAAATCCGACACCCCAAAATGCTTGAACTACCGAATTGGAATTTTACCTATTTAGCCCAAAAACAAATACTGGTGAGCAAGAATTCCACTAAAAAAAAAAAGCGTTTGCGTGAGGTTGGCACTGTTATTTAGTCGACGAGGGCTCTAATGTAAACAGGATTTTGAGTTTTGCCCTTGGAGGAATGTTAAGTGGTCAAAATCAAAAGGGACCGACCACGACGGCAACTCCCAACATGAAGCCGGAGAGGCAATTTTCCGCGATAGTGTGTATAATTCGCAGGACGGTTGCCAATTGTTCTAAAAATTTAAATTATCTGAGTGTTTGCTAAATGGTCGCGTGCGTGCTGTAATAAGGTTCATCTAATGAATGTATACTTTCTCTGGCGTCCAAGCCAAGCATACTCGACCTAAATCACAGTCGGAGTCCATTCAATAATGGCACATCTCTTTATGGGCCGAAGCACGACGGGAAGAACACCCACCAAACCAGCAAAAAGGCCAACATCTGTCCATTGATTACACGTGGTAGTGGACATGGAGCCAAAGGGGGACCACCAAACAGAAGAACTCGCATTAGCACAACGTCCCGGCTGGAGAATAGAAATAAAAATAAAGTTGTTTCCCCCTTCTTCCCGTGAAATACAGAAGTTTACTGAACCGTTTGGAGCTGTGGCGCAGGAAAAGTACCTAAAAAGTAAAAGAAGTTATAAATCTATTATACTAAATATTAATACAGTTCTAAACATTTTAATTGGACCAACTTAGCCATAAATTTTTTGTATTGATACCAATTGAGTCCATCTGGCCAATTTTGGCCGGAAATTGGTGATGTGGACGTAAGTCGTTCAACGTGGCACGGTTGGCGCTGACATGGATATGTTAAAATAATATTATGGTAATTTTTTTTTTGTTGTTCTGTTCTTTACTTTTCTTTTCTTTTTCCTTTCAATTTGGGCGACGAGGGTAGCGGCCCTTGCCCAGGTCTGCGTGGCCCCTCTGTCCGCGACCCTAGTTGGTCAAATAAAAGGAAAAAATAAATAAATAATTTAACCTTTTTTTGAAATTGTAAAAAAAATATCCATGTCAGTGTTGATCGCGCCACTTTGGACAGGCGGCATCCACATCAGATTTTTGGCCAAAATTGACATACATGCTAAAGATTTAGGACTAAATTGGTTCAATTGAAAAGTTTAAGATTGAATTGATAGACTTTTTTTGGCCTAATACAAAAAAAAAAAAAAAAAAATCCCAACTTTAGCATCTGTCTCAGTTATATAAAAAACTCTTTTTTTGTCTCATAAAAAATCCTCAATTTTCACTTTTGTTTCTATTGGCCTAATTCCCCAATCTGTCCCAATTATAACCAATTTTTTTTTGTCTCATAAAAAATCCTTAATTTTTACTTTTGTCTCAATTCTACCATCGTCAACCTTTCGTACATAATCACCGTTAGTTAATCGTACGTGGCTCGAATTTTCTCGTCGAACTTACCAACGAGTCTTCGAAATTCAAAAACAATAGTTTTCAAGGAAGATAAGATTTGAGATCGTTTGTCCAAATAATCAGATCTTCGCGTCTAACCGTTCTTTGGGCTGTTGAGTGGCAAGGAGAATCTGAAACGCGCCGTCTTGAGTGACTCTGTATTTCTCGGCAATGTGTGGGGGAAGTAGATAACAAAAGAGAAGTTTATGGGTTTTTTCATGTTAGCTTTACTGAGGTGTAATTCATTAACGACGTGAAAATACAATGTCTAATTAACTAATGGTTATTGTAAACAAAAGGCTAATGTTGGTAAAATTAAGATAAAAGTAAAAGTTGGAGGTTTTCTATGCCACAAAAAAAGTTTTGGATATAATTGGGACAGATGCTAAAGTTAGGATTTTTTTTTGTATTAGGCCGGTAGAATTGGGACAAAAGTAAAACTTAGAGGTTTTTTATGAGATAAACTTTTTTTGAATATAATAGGCACATATACTAAAGTTGAGGGTTTTTTTGAGTATTGAGCGGACTTTTTTGGCACATTTTCCCGTGGCACATGGCAGTTCTCAACGAACTTTCTAAAGTATATGAGAGTAGTCATGGCCATGGTTCGGAACCAGCCGGTTCTGGTTCGTGGCCATGGGTGAACCGAAACCGAAACCTTAAAGGGCGGTTCCGATTCAAAACTGAAAATGGAATCGCCGATTCCGGTTTCGATTTTCAAATTTAATTTTTAAATAATGAATTATGAAATAAAAAAATAATAAATTGACATAATTGAGCGGATTGAGAGAATTGAGTGGAAAGCGGATTCAAAAAATTGACAGAATTGAGCGGATTGAGAGAATTTGAGAGAAATAGTGAGAAAAAATGAAAGATGAAGAAAGATATTTATAATAGTTAGGATAGATTTAATAAATTGAAAAAGGGAGGAGGAGGGAATTTGGTCGTTGTAGGGAAAGAGCTGCTCGGCTCTTTCCCCCTCCCCCCCTTTTTTTTTAACCGGCTAAAGCCGGTTCAAGAAAATGGGGGCCTGTAACCGGCCCCCTATAGCACGGGCCGGTTACGGGTTTGACCCGGGCCGATTCCAGGCCCAAATCGGCCCGTGGCCACCACTATATGAGAGACCAATGTCTAAAGGTCAAATCCGGATGCTGCACATTACTGCCAAAAATTCGAACTCCCTAATAATCCAGAGGCTTGAGAATCTCCAGCTAGTCCAGTCTACAATCGGGACAAAGATCATTTGGCGTACATATTGTTCTTGGAACTTCGTGTGTTGCCAATCCTCGATCTAATCTCTCTCATCGGGTGTCGCCTTCCCCAGCTGATGATGTGGGAAAAAATGCTTCTCTCTTTTAAAACATGTCCCTATTGTTAATTGATAATCCGTCCATACATCACGAATTATTCAATACGGGGCATATAATTCCCACGTGCTCCCTTTGGAAATAGGCTGTAATGAGGAGATGGGTAGGTCGTGTATCATATTCAACCGTGTCCCACCTCCCTAAACTCATAAGCCCCCATGAGTTTAATGTTTGCAGGAAATAAACATCAAGCACATTAGTGAAGCAAGGATCTGAAACTGGAAATAGATCGTTCTTTTCCGAAGACATTACGTTGAGATCGACTCGGTCGGTATTATATCGGATTGATACGTCTCTCCGCGCTTAATCTCGAATTTCCGGCTCAGTTAGGTGCTTGATGTGCCTATTCCTCGTTGGTGCGCGTGCTAGATTTTAGCTGAACTTAGAAAATGACCTGTAATTCATTTCAAAAGGATGTTATTTACTTTCCCCCTGCATGCAAATGAGAAAAAGTGTCAAAAAAGTCATAAACATATTGAATTTGTGCCAATTCATCCATAATCATATTAATCGTGCCAATTTAGTCCTAAACCTTTTGTACTTGTGTCAATTGAGCCAATCAGGCTAATTTTGATCGGAAATCGCTGACATGTTTGCCAGTTGTCATACGAGGCACGGCCAGCGCTGACGTGAGCATTTTTCTATATACTTTTTTTTTTTGTTTTCTTCTTTTTTTTCTTTTCCTTTTCTTTATTATTTTTGTATTAAGGCACGGCCTACGCTGCCCTTGCCTAGAGCTGGGCGAGGTCGTGAAGCCCCTCGACGCCCTCACCTGGGGTCGGCGAGGGTCGTCGGCCCTTGCTTGTGGCCGGCAGGGGTCTGCCAGCGACCAAGTCAGCGATTTCTGGTTAAAATTAACCGGATTGACTCAAATAACAAATACAAAAGATTTAGGACTGAATTGACACAATTAAAAGATGCACAAATACAATAGGTTTCTGACTTTTTTGACATTTTTCCCCATAAAGAGTTAAGCAACATACATTGAAGAGTAGTCGGATAGAATCGGCTTGTATTTAGTAGACACACATGGAACAATCTTTGCCAAAATTGATCGAAAGGACTCAATTGACAAAACATGAAAATGTTCAGGACTTAATTGACAAAATTAAAAGGTTTAGGATTGAATTGCGAAAGTACACTAAAAAAGATAAATGGAAAACCTTTAAAAATCATGGTTAATATCACGAAAAACCCCAAACTGGTACACTTGTGACAAATTTACCTCAAATTATTTTTTTTACCACCGAAAACCCCAAACAGGTACACCTATGACAAATTTACCCCAAACTATTTTTTTGACCACAAAAAATCCCAAATTGGTACACATATAACAAATTCACCCCAAAATATTTTGTGGACCACCAAATACCCTAAACTGGTACATCTGTGATAAATTTACCTCAAAACTAATTTTTTGATTGCAAAAAACTCCAAACTAGTACACTTGTGACAAATTTACCATATGTTAGTTTCTGTTAAATTGAGTTAATATCACGAAAAACCTCAAACCGATACAACAGTGGCAAATAAATGGTAAAAATCCCAAATGGGTACATCTGTCAACTGTCAAGTGTCATCTAACTCAGCAATTTGACGGTAAAATTTAGTGAAAACGAATGGAGGGTAAATTTGTCGCAAGTGTACTAGTTTGAGGTAAATTTGTCGCAAATGTACTAGTTTGAGGTAAATTTGTCTTAAATGTACCAATTTAAGATTTTTTTATGGTCAAAAAATAATTTGGGGTAAATTTATCATAAGTATACCAGTTTGAGATTTTTTTATGGTAAAAATAATAATTTAAAATAAATTTATCACAGATATACTAATTTTAAATTTTTCATGATATTAACCCTAAAAATTATCCACCGCTCCTAGTCGGGCTAGGCTCTGCGAAATGGGGGAGACGACAGCATGATTAATTGGGACTGCATCTCCATCTGCCACACCAACACCCAATGATTTCCATCCCCACCCCCCAACGTAACATGGCACCGTTTAAGGACCTTTATGGCTGTAATCATCTCAAATTTATATTTTATTTTAATCTAGAGGGCCCCGCCCCACCACTGGTCTCTTCTCAGTCAAAAGTCCACAAACCACAACAACAACATCCGATTTTCTACTCTAAACCCACAAAATAAATTAATCGCAACATAACAAGAACATTCCACTTTTTTTCCATATAGACAGATTTAAAAATACAAAAAAAAAAAAAATTAAAAAAAATTTGGGATTGAATTATGTCCAAATGGATCCCCCCCCTCCCCTCCAATTCCTCACCACCCATCGCCCCCTCTCTCTTTCTTTTTTAATTAATCGACTGAGCCCCAAAGACGAACATCGCACGCGCGAGGTCTGGGGTCGGTCTCTCGTGGAACAACAATCAGAATCATCCCTTTTTTCTCGCAATCTTCCTTCTCTTTTCTTTTCTTTTTGTTGATGGCTTTTCCGGTCACGATCAAGAGGACCACTGTGCGGTGTCGACGTTCCCGATGGTGTCGCGCTCGAACTCCTTGACGACGGGGGCGAGCTTCTTCATGTTGTCGTCGTAGACGAAGGGCCGCTTGTCGTACCACGTCACGTTGCGCTTCGCCGACGCCGGGAGGAGCTTCCGGCAGAGCTCCCCTGGGACGGTGATGGAGTTGTGGTAGTGGTAGTACCGGATCTTGTCCTCCGTCTTGTGCAGCGCCCCGCCGACCACGTTCTCCGACATGTGCACCCCCGTCGCGAACGCGTTCTTCGCCTGGATCGCGTACTTCCTGTCCCGCCGGATCCCCGTCCGTGAGTCCCGGAACAGAAGCTTCTCGATGCCCCATTCCCTGTTGCAACCGAACCGTCGAATTTTATCAAAAATTTCACTTCACTGTGCAGAGACTACAGATTTTAAGTACAATGTGCTCGGATAAAGCAAAAGATCGAGCAGAATATGTGCACTGCAAGCTAGTGATCAATGCACTTGAATATGCAAAACAATCCTCTTTGAGCTGCAGATCTATGTGAATATTCCTGCTTCACTGCAAGCTACATTGTGGAATGAGCTGTGAATGATGCACGGCTTGAGGAAATCTTGATTAAGGAAATGCAAGTGCATCGTGTCGAAAGAGCTTAATCCAAACGACCCAGATGGGGAGATTCAACTAAACAGGCGAACATGTGGATCCATGAAGCAAAAAATGCCTGAGAATCTTGACTCCGAACTAAACTAGACACTCATGTCTACCTCAGCCAGAGCGAGAGCAAGAGCAAAGATCAATTGGTTAAGCATCGAATCACGAAGATGTCGTTTTCTTCCCAGAAAATGGGCAACAACGACACCATTATCCAGTTAAAATCAACCACTCAAAAAGAGAACCGACAATGACAAGCACGAACCTGGAGTAATCTTGAGACGAGTCGTTGAGGCAGAGCACGCTCGACATTGGGTTCTGCTCGATCGTGAACTGCGTGTAGTTCCCGAACTCTGTCAACACTGACTCCAAGCTACTCCCATCCGGCAGGTAGATGTACTCGTCGACGTCGAAGAAGAAGGTCCAGTTCGCGGCGTGCCGGTGCCGGTGGAGGCAGTCGTTCACCACCAAGAACTGGTTGTAGTAGTAGCCGTCGAACTCCGCCTGGTCCCTGATGTCCTGCACCGTCGCCCTCCCCGCCCTCACCCACGGCTCCAGCGCCGCCCTCACCGCCGGCGAAACCCCTCCGGCGTCGTGGAACACGAAGTGCGACTTGGGCCCGAAGAACCACGTGTGGTAGGCCATCCACTCCCGAATCCGTTCGGCGCTCAGGTTCCCGTACAGTGACGACCCGCAGTACAGGTACTCGTAGTCGTACGGGGGGTGGTATTTGGACTCGTTGTAGGATCCGGGTCTCTCCTCGAGGGCCGCGAACTTCTCGTACTTGCGCTGGGACACGCCGTAGTAGGCGTAGAGGTTGAGCTTGCCGCCGGAGTTGTCGGCGTTGGGGTTGTCGGAGAAGGTGCAGTTGACGACGACGACGGTGTAGGCGCGGCCGTAGCCCCAGTCGGGAAGCATCTTGTAGGCCTTGGCCCGGGTCGACGTGCCGTTGTTGGAGACCCACTCGCACTTGTACCAGGGCTTGCCGAAGACGTGGAGGGGCTTCGAGGCGAGGCCGACGACAGCAAACGTCGCCGGGCCGCCGCGGTAGGCGCCCATGAGGACGAAAAGCGCCGCCGCGTTGCCGTAGGCCTGGAAGACCCGCTTGTTCGGGTCGGATCTTTGGGCCGTCGTTGAAGTGATGTACTTGAGCGCGGCGACTTGGGCGGGAGTCGTGGAAGGGAGAGATGTGCCGAGAGCGAGGGAAGACGGGGCGGCGGCGGAGCAGGGGAGGTTGGTGGCGGTGGTGGTGGAGAGGAGGTTTTGGTAGTAAGGGGGGAGGTTCCAGAGGAGCAGGACGAGCGTGAGGGCGAGCAATGTGGCTACGAGGGGCTTGGTCTCGAAGCAGCTGAAGAGCTTGGAGGCGGCGGTGCCGGCAGCGGTGGCCGGCGAGCCATCCTTCCTCATGGTGGAGTGTCGGTGACCGCCGGCGGCGGTGGAGGAGTGAGTTGGAGTGGGAGGGGGAGGGGGGTTGATGGTGGTGATGAGGATAACGTCACGCACACCCAAGCTGCAGGGGTCAAATGGGAGTCATAACACGAACTCAGAAGAGAGAGAGAGAGACTGTGTTTGTGTTTGTGAGTGCGTCAGGGAAAAACACGAGAGCGAGAGAGACGCCCTCCGCCCCAAAACAGACACAGCTCAAGCCTCGAGGCAACTTTCGTTCTGTTCTGGGATTTTGAGGTGGTTGGGTTTTTGTAATGGGGCCTTGATCTTGTCCAAATTACAGAATTGACATTGTCGGCCCTTTTTTGTATTATTTTTTGTCGGTTTTTCCTGTGGTGGTGAAGGGAGGGGAAGGTTCTATTTTCTGATTAGTAAAAAAATTTCGTTTTTAATTTCCATAATACTGATTGTGATTGGGGGAGCCAAGTCTCTTGTTTCGTGATTTTCTATGAATTTAATACTGTAAAACGACTGTCTCAAAAATTATATAAATCATGTACAACACCATTATAAAAGTGGGGACATGATTATTTCTATTTTGGGGTGGATGTTAATTGTGTGTTATACATGTGGTGAAGTTTCGGTGCGGGGGGGGGGGGCGAATGATTTGAGGACAGGCTGGCCCCTCTTAGAGGCCATGGGGGACCGAGAAAATATTAGGTACCGTCCTCTCTCTTCACTTCACCCCTCTTTTTCTCTCTCTCTCTCCTCCGCCTGATCCCTTTTCCCTTCTCCGGCCTCGAGCCCGACCCACCGCCATTGCCGGCCGCGGCGGAGAGCACGATTCGGAGCCTCCGGCAACGGGCTCGCCGTCGATTGATCCCTGTCCCTTCGTGCGCCTCACGAAGATGGCCGAAGCCGAGCTCGAGCGTCCATGGCTGCGATGGCCGCGAGTCGAGCTCGAGCAGCCATGGCCGAGGCAGCCTTGCCGGTGGCCGGCGAACCCAAAGCTAAAGGTCGAGCGCGAGAGGCCATGGCACCTGCAAACTCGAGAGCCCTCGTCCCTCCCCCTTGTCGTCACCCTCAACTTCATCAAGGACTCGAGCAGTCCTCCCTCGTCGGCATCGCTGACCTAGCCGATCGGATCTGGCCGAACGACGCCGACGACGACCATGGATGAGCCGTGCGCTAGTCGTCCATGGAAAGAGGGGTCAGGCGAAGGAGAGATGGGGGAAAGACAGAGAGTGAGAGAGAGAGGGGGTCATGAAGACAGCTTTACCCCGTGGACCACGTCAGCTTTATCCCGTGGGTACGCAATATTTTCACGTGGGGACCTCCCAAATGCACGGTCGCAAGTATTACCTACTAAAATGATATAAAAATATCTAACCTAGTAACATAAAATGAGCTAACTTTTAAATTTGTGATCATTTTCTTGAAAAAAATTCAAATAAGAGCTTGGAATGCCTTTATTTTCTCAAATAAAGATTTAAAATAAATTTTATTTCAAATTAGGGCCTGAAATGGCCAAACCGTCTCTAATAAGGACTTTTGGTTGGTCGGTGAGCATGTGACTATTCCGACCACCGGAGAAGGGGTATTTTAATCAAACAAATTCTAAATATATATTTTTTTCATCTTTTTTACTTTTTCTTTTCTTTTTCTCCTCTTCCCTCTCCCGGCCAGGCCTCATCAATGGCTGGCGAAGGTCCCTGACTCAAGCGAGGGCCGCCCTCGCCTGGGAGGGTGAGAGCCACCCTCACCCTCGCCAGCCCAGGCTCGTACGAGGGCCGCCTTGCCTGGGCTGGGCAGGCAAGGGTGAACTAACCAAGCGAATAAATGAAGGTCATAAAATAACTTGTGGTTTGAAGCACAACGATGGCCGGCGGAGGGAATAGGGAAAAAGAAAAAATATAAAAAAATGAAAATAAAAAATAAAAGACGAAAATGCCCTTCGACTGGCGAGGTCAGACTCTTCTTTGAGACTGATATGGTCACTTTATGCCCTTATTTAAAATAATATCTTCTTCAGACCCTTATTTGATAAAATAAAGGCACTTCAGACTCTTATTTGAAATTTCCCCCCTTTCTTCTTAGAATTTCTTTTCTCGACTCCAAACTGAACCTGTCAACCTCCATTAGAAAAAGAAAATACACGTTATGAAGCATATTAAATAGGACCCGTAACTTTTTTTAAACATATTTGAATGCCCCGTCCATTGTCGCTAAATGACAACCTTTCTGCTTTCTTTTTCATTCCAACGAGAGAAAAACGCCAAGAGCCTTAATTCATGGAGCCCCCATAGCTATAAATGTCAAGAGAAACTCTAGTTTTTTTTTTCCGAAGCAATATTTTCATTTTACTCGCAATAGTGATACATTACTTCAAGAAAAAAATGAAAAACAAGCAAAACAAGTAAATCTGAAAAATAAATCAGCTTGATACAATCTGCAGATACTCGCTCATTCCACCACAAATACGGGTTTGTCATAACATCAAAACCCAACTGGCGGCCGATCGCTGAATTTGGCATCACACGCCGAGATATCCTTCTCCACTTATGGCTTTGCCAAAAAGCGGTGCGTGCATAGGTTCGGCGTTCTCAATACCATCACCGAAAAGAGATAACAACAACACCAACAAGTTGAAAGAGTACAGAAAACACCTTGTAAATTTCATATTTATTTCTAGATCGGAATAGAAGAGCACACAAATCTAAATCCAACTCTAGATTGGGAGAAAAGACATGCAAAAGAGATACCATATGATCAGAAAATTACTTTCAGATAAGTCGACTACTGAAGCAGTAGAGGAGCCGCGCTCGACTATATGGAGCAAGCACCAGAGCAAAAGCGAGCAAGCAGATTCGGAATAGCTGATTCTTTCGAAACGCTCACGCTTCGAACTTCTAAGCTCACCGAACAAAACTCTTCACTTGGAAGAAGTCGACAAGACAATCTGCAAAAACAACGAAAAAAATTTCAAGAAAAAGTTGAGGATACAGAGAGATAGAAGAACAAGGGAAATGAAGAGGATGAGGGGTGAGGGAGAGAGAGAGAATGATCCGTCTCTCTCTCTCTCTCTCTCTCCCTCGCTTGGCGGTGATTTGTGAAGGGGGAAAACCCTAGGGGAGTGGAGCACACAAGCGTGATTCGCGAGCATGGATTTCCCACACCCTGAGAAACTCTAGTTGAATGATAAGGTAATTGATGCTATCGTTTCTTTAATTCAGGTGTACATAATAATCTCGTAAATGAACGGCATAACGCTCTGTGACACGCACATACATACACATCCATATATAAGAAGTGTTGGTAATTTACCAGTTATTAAGTAGAGTAGTTCTTCGACTTTTCTAAACCTCTTAATAATTCAGTGCCAACTACTACCACCGTGTCGTGATTTGAATACCGCCAAAGCGTCCAGAATAAGCACAATACTACGTTAACCCAAACAAAAGGGAAAAAAAAAACGATAACTTAAAGAACTAGAATTCTCTCTCTCTCTCTCTCTCTCCACATTCCTTGTGGAAGGAGTGAGGGCCAAGCCATCGTCATATTCCCCTTTCTCCATCATTTTCTTTCCCTTGATCTCGCTTTTTCCCCCCCTTTAATCCGGTTAAGACGGATATAATAACTGACATTTTTCTTTTTCCTTTTTTCTATGTTTCCTGCTGCAAAGTCGAGGGAAAAACGACAGGCATGTGGTTCAATGATGACAACTATCGTCGCGAGAACGAAAAGGGGAACGAGGGTCGTCAACCTAAGGCCTATATAGATAGATTCCCCATGTTTCGTGTAATGCACGCCATACATAATGTTGTCATTGTCTGGTCAAATTTGCTCGGAGCTCATTCGGGTATTGCCGTCACTAGATGGCGACTGATTGGCGCTTTTTTATCTAATTAACTCATGGGTTAAGTTCATGCATGCATTAAGAACTAATTATGCCAAAATAAACAAATTGTGATTAAGTCAATTGGTTATGTATGCCCGCCCACTTAAATGGTCGTTTCTCAGTCTATATAGAAGCGAGATAAAGAAAGCTTGATAGAAGGAAGCAAATAATTTTGAATTGGTGTGACCTTTCTTCGAAATTGTGATAACTTATATTATAGTAAATTGTTCTTTTGGGCATATGTTCAAGAATGATGCTTCGCTTGATAGTAACAACCAAACCCTTCTCTTTGTAAGTGAACTTACGTGATGTAAAACGAAGTCGATTTGTTCCGTCTTAATCCGAGATGCAAGCGTAATTTGACAACTTCTTCTGTTTCTCTTCTTTAACTTCCCCATCAAAGCACCCCCTACTGTCGAGTAACGAGAGCCGTAGTAGTAATATTCATCAAAGGGAATAAAGGCAGAAGCGAGAACGGAAAATGCTAGAATCCAAATCATACTACGCGCAGCAGCTGGGCATCGATCATCCTATTATTGAATGATGGACAAGTATCGCTGGCATAGCACTCTATTTTCTCTTTTCTCTTTCTTTTTATTTTTGTCGGAAATTTGTTGAGCTCAATTTTCTTTCGGGAGCACATTTTTCTTACCCGACCGACACTTCTTGCTCAAAGTAACGGTCCGGAGAATATCTCTCGAAAGTCAAAACCATGCCGCAAATCATTTGTTCTTAAGCTAGCTGAGAAAATTGTCCAAAAAATTCTAAACCTATTACTTTTTTACCAATTCAATCATAAATTTTTTAATTGTGTCAATTGACTCATAAATATTTTCACGTTTTGCCAATAATGGGTGATTTGATTGCCAATTCCAAAAAAGAGTATATTGCATATTCTCTCTTCAGAACGTACGACATTCATAGGAACCAAAAAATACCCTCCAAAAACTCTCTGTGGTTTTCTCTTGAAGAACAAGCGATCGGCGGATCCGAATTCTTTCTCATCTGCTCAAGGGACTCTTAATCTGTGGCTATCGAGGTATGTTCGTTCTACGTGATATACTTCTTCGATCAGTGATTCAAGATGATTCTAGGGTATGTAATTTAGTATAATCCGCTGCGTATATGTACGTATATGTTATTGGGATCCGTTCCCTTCAAAGTCAATCCGGCCAATTTTGACCGAAAATTGCTGATGTGGACACCGATCATCCTACGTGACACAGCAGGATCTGATGTAGAAAATCTTAATATTTCTTCAAAAAATTTCAAATTTTTATTTTTTTCTTTGGTTTTTTATTTTATTTTATTTTATTTTCTTATTCCGTTCTCGCCTAGACCATCTCGCCCACCCGTGGCAAGCGAGGGCTGACAACCCTAACCGGCCACAGTAAGAAAAAAAAACAAAGAAATGAAATTAAAGAAAAAAATTTAAAAATAAAGAAAAATAAAGAAATATTGAAATATTATTAAAAATTGTCCGCGTGAATTCCGGCCCAACTACGTAAGTGCTGGGGTTTTGAAAAGTTACCCCCTCTTTCTCTCTCCCTCTCCCCCTCCCCACCCCCGCCCTAACCCTAGCCGCCGCTCAAATTCTGAGGGAGGGAGAGACCCCCTCCCCACCGTTTCTATCTTTCTTTCTTGCCTGGTTGTCTTTCTTTTTCTCTCCCATTATGTTTTGAGAGTTTGCGAGTGTGAATGATTTTCTACAGCTGATCTTGGATGAATGTGGAGAATAATTCAGCCATTCGTTCTGTTGATAGCCACTGATGAGAATGTTCGTGACATCGATCCATAAACTCTCCGAGATTATGTCGCTCTTCTCTCCCGATTTAGATTTAGGTCTAGATCCAAGGATTTTACTCTCTCGAACTATATCTAGATATAGATCTGGAAGTTCCTTACAAGTATTTGATCCGTGCTCTTTCAACATGCTGATGTTAGTATTACTGCTCGGGGATGGTGATAGGGACGTCGAACCTAGTCGCGCACCGCAAGCCGTTGCAATTGGTGTGTGAGTTGTCTGTGTGTGCTCATCACTAAATCCGGTGATCGGCATGCCAAATTTTATAGTGGCAGATCTATTTTTGAAGGATGAGAGTGTGCTTCTAGCTGCAGAATTTGCTTTCTGTTATCTGCTTTTTTCTGTAGCTATTTGGGAGCTTGAAAGCATTCTATGTACCTCTCAAATATTATCCTAATCAATGAATGAAATTTTCCTTTCGACCAAAAAAAAAAATTCCGGCCAAAATTGGCCGAATGAAATCAATTGGAAAAACGTGAAATATTTATGACTTAATTGCCACAATTAAATTATTTAGGACTAAATTGATAAAAGTGCAATAGGTTTAGGACGTTTTGGAAAATTTTCCCTAAGCTAGCCATAAGTAACGAGTCTACCTCCGAAGAGGCCGAGTCGAGGCTAGAACCCTATTTAATTAGGTCGCAATTCCGAAGTTCGCTTACTATGTAAACCTTCGAAAGTCCTGGAGCGCGGAGGAACGCGAGATTGAGGAAAACGAAAAGACCGTTGTATAGCAAAACGGAGGACAGGACAGTGCGCCCAAATCACAGTCCAAAAGCCATCAATGATTCAATAACGTGTCTTAGTCGTTCCAAAAGGCAATCATCGTGCGACCTTCCCCCTCGTTTTGACCAGCATCCAGCAGCCCCATTCTTACAGAAATCGACGCTCGGTGTCTGTCGACCCCGATGGGATGGATCGGGAACCGTCAGCGACTCCGATCACATTATTGGTTATGGTCTGCACTGAATATTACAATAACAAAAGACATAAAAAATAATTTCGGAGTGAATTATGATTTTGCTTGTTCTGTCGGGAAACGAAACGCATGGCCCGAAGCCGACACCAGTACACCAAAGACTCTGAGTAGACTGTTCACGCCACTTCATTTTACCATTTTCGCAAATTGTCGGCAAGTTTTTTTTTTTCTTTTTCAATATTTAATCGTTTGGTTATTAAATAGTGAGCAGCTTGGGACCATCTCACGGGAAAGATCGCTCGTATACTTTCCAGAAATAAAATCTCCTTTTAATTTAGGCATGTCGAGATTTAATTTGAAATCGATATTGACGACGGCGCTAATCTAGTGAACTCGATACGCGGCTGAGTTTTCCTTTCTCCTTTCTTGTATTTTTTTTTTGTTGCCGTCGTCTCTTTCATTTTTTCACGATTAATATCGCCCGGCGATCATGAGTGGATAGAAAAGGAAGATATAATCACAAGTCGCAAACCCGATTTGTAAGCAAAAACCGTCTTGCTAAATGATCGCGCCTCCTTTTAATATGATATAATGTATGCAACTCTACAAAAAGGAACGTATCCAATGACTCAAAAGCACAGGATAGGAAGAAAA
Organism: Lenwebbia sp. NSW1173648; assembly: GCA_029784005.1. Taxonomy (NCBI): domain Eukaryota; kingdom Viridiplantae; phylum Streptophyta; class Magnoliopsida; order Myrtales; family Myrtaceae; genus Lenwebbia; species Lenwebbia sp. NSW1173648. The sequence goes on along the minus strand of JARCGZ010000009.1, from coordinate 20,311,578 downwards.
AGGAGCGGGGGGGTGCTTTTCTTGACATGACTTTTTATTGAGGCGAAAAACAATCATTTGATTGGTTCTGTCTCGTTTTTTTTTTTCCCTTATTAATTAGATGAAGCAAGAAAAAGTTAAGAAAAACGAAATGAAACTAAAATAGTTTAAGGAACAAGTGGGGTTGTTTTGCTGACTGCTAACTAATTGCTTGGGGGGCATTTGGTAGCTGGCGAGGGAAAGAAGATGTTTTTATTGCCATTAGCCGTTGGACAGTAATGACTTTAACTTGGGTGACTGATTCTTCATTGCCTTTTTCCTCTTTTGGTTCACCATTTCTATCCATTCTCTCTCTCTTTTACCACAAGCACGAGCATAAGACTCCGCCATCTCAATGCCTATGAAATATCCGGCAAGTTGTTGACACCAAATAATAAAGAGTTACCGAATGAACTTTAGTATCACTGTGTCCCGAAAATCGGTAAATCGGGAATAGTAAGCTACTCTGAGAAGTTCGGTAAGTTGGCTGCAACATACCGAAATGTCTAGAAGACTAAACCCGATATTCGGGAAGTAAGAAAACAGGGCCACTGATTTTCAAAATTCGGTAAGATTCTGGACATGCCGAAATTATAGAGGATCAGCAGTAAGAGGAGTATGAAGACAAAAGGAACCGCAGGATGGCCAAGCTAGCCATGTCAGCAAGAAGTTACGAGCAAGAAATCCGGATAGTGGATGCGAACAGTTCACGGCAATTGCTGGAAAAGATTCAAATTCAAAGCCATATTGACAGTTGAAGATCAAATTTTGGCGGATAAAACGTGGGCAAATGGGAAGTTATTGAAAGCGCCAAGATTCAGAGTTTGAAAGCAAGAAAATAACCTACAAACGGTTATGGAAAGCCAAAGAATAATAAATAATCGAAAGAAAGGAGAAAGGAGACAGATCAACACACATCCAAAAGAACTCAAGTTTTCTGCACTTTAACTTCCCGGTATTCTCCTTTCCAGCATTTACAGTTTCTGCAATTTCAGTTTATTATCAAGCTTTCCACTGCTTTCCTAGGAGTATTGTAACGTAGCCTGAACCCTTGTTGATCTCAAATCCACATTCGATCCATTGAATTCCTACCCATTTCATTTCCTTGTGTGTTACTCCGTGTTCTCGCTAAAAATTTCCTTTCGAGAGTTGAGCCGCAGAACCCCTTTTAATAAAAACCGAAGACTGAATTTCGGTGAAAGATATTCCTTGTTGCATAAAACGAGCGAACACAAGTCCAAAAATTGGATAAGTCTGGGCTTTGAGTATGAGCAATTTGCACACGGTTGTTGGGGTTTGAACAGATGACATCTCGTTCTTGAGCTAAAAATGGCCCGATACATTAATCCAATCATCGAGGAGTCATCTATTCTTTCTTTCTTTCTTTTGAATACAATATAGGATGTTGATAATTCATTGGAATTCCTATCAAACCTTTGAAGATGGTATGTAGCAATAGCAATAAGTATTGTTGATCATTTGACTTTATGAATAAACAAGATGACTCAAGTTTGTATATAGAGATTAAACATACAAACTTAATATATTCATTTTATCAAAAAGCTAAAAGCTCTTTTTTTTTTTTTCCCAACAGCATAATGTTATCTTTCTTTTCTCTTCCTCTTGATCATTTTGCGCCTCCTTTTGAGCAAGAGGTGAAGGTACACTCTCTATTTTTCAAAAAGTAAAAAGAAAGTCCATTAAAATGAAAAAGAAAAAGCAAATAAAGAATGGAAGTTACTTACTTCTTTCGTATTACAAAGAACTAACCAAAAAAAAAAAAAAAACTACAGTGTAAAAGGGCTTTTTTAGGGGGGGCTTCTTGGTGATATTAGTTCACATGAATTGGGGAAAACCACGAAGGACAATGAAAAAACGATAGTCCCATTTGCCTATTCTGAGTTGAAAACATTGAACATCCACTTTTTGTACCTTTAGATCTTGGACAAACTTACATTTTGCACTGTCCAACGTTGACACCTAAATTTTGATTATCATTTTTTATTCATTTATTTATTACATAGAAAATTAGGGATCGACCTCGACCCCTAGCAAAAACATTTAGCATTCATCATTTCATAATTTTATTTAGTTGGACTCACTGTGGATGAAGCTAAATAAAACGCGTTGGATTTAATCTGGATTAAGCCCCCCAAGAATGTGAAAATAATCGAGCCAATGATCTTCTCCGTATAGCTGAATATTGTGAAAGATTGCAATCTTGGGTCATATAGTCGGTTTCGCGATTTGGGCACAACGAAGCAGGATATTCATTTGATTAAGGAAAGATGAGATTTCCTTTGGGTGGAAAGAAATTTCAAACTGGGAGGGGATCTTGAAGGAAAAACGAATTGCAAGAGAAGATATCGAAGGATTTAAAAGTCCCCTACTCACGCGGGGATCAGTTAAAGAAAAGATATCACGGATTGATTTCCTCGACCCTATTATAAAAAGGGAGATTCATGCAAAGAACGGGAGGAGGGCAGAAAAAGGATAGAGAGAGAGAGAATTGATTGCAACATACGGCCAATATTGAGAGAGGCTAGGAAAATTTCAGAAAAGAGAGAGAAAGTTATCTTCATTCGTAGAGAGAGAGAGAGAGCTCATCTGCATAGAGAAAAGAAAAAGTAGAGGTCTTGTCTTCCACGAAAAGAAAAGAAAGAAAGAAAAGGAGCACAAAAGGAGCAAAAAGTGGGGTGGTCTTCTTCCTTGGACGTGGGTTTCCCAGGGCATGACTTATGCCGCATGATCTCTTTCCTGGCGCCTTCGTCTTCTTCAATTGTGGCAACCTTCGTCAGCTACCGTCCAGCCCCAGCGAGCTCTTGCCTTTGGACGAGATCTATTTTGCAGGTCCAGCAACATCCCAAGGTGATTCCATCGCCGAGTCTCCCGCCTTAAGCCTTGCGAATCACTCGTGCCGCGAGTCCATCCGTAAGCGTGAAGGTCCCTAGCCGCCGGTCCAAGTTCGAAGTTTGATTCACAAGTTTAGCGCGATTTCAAATTTGGAAAGCACATCTTACAATTTAGGTATATATTTTTTTTTTTGCTAATTCCAATATCTTGAATATTTGGTTGCAAAGTTTAATTGGATTGCCTATCTTGAAAAATTAGGTTGCAAGAATTACCCTAAAATTGCCTCATTTGATAGATTGTGCACGAAAATTAGATCATGGATATTCTCGGAATTTTGAGTATGAAGTAGCCTATTTTGTATGAATTGATTGATTCAATTGCCTTATCTAGAAAATTGCATATCCTGATGATTCGGTTGCTCGGTTTAAGATATTGCAATAATTGGTCTTGATAATTGCATGTTAAAATCGGGTTTTGAATGTCAAGGATAAGGAAATCTTGAGATACACTTTTTTTTTTGTTGAAAAAATTCGGATGTGATTTGAATTTTTGAATATATCACGTGACATATCACTTGCCAAATTTGAAAGATTTTTGATTTGATTGAAGTATTTTTTTAGAGTCTTGGTTAAGTTTGAAAAATATTTTGAACATATCCAAGATACTTAAGATATCAAAATCTTTTCAAAATGTGATCGATTAGGAAAATTTCCTAATCCACAACCACACATATGGAAATAAGTCTATCTATATGGAATTATTTTCATAGCAGGTATTTCGAATTTTTAGGGTTGATTCGTCAGGCTTCAGATCGAAACTTAATTCGAAAGCAATTGCGATAATATTACCTTTAAATTAAAAGATTCGCAATTTGAATTTAAGTTCATCTATAAAAACTGAAAATCACAAAAAATCAAGAAAATTAAAAATTTTAAAAAAAAATTCATCATGGTTCATCTTTAATTCATCTCGCAAAATCTCAAAAAATAAAAAATATATAGCAAGATATGGCTTCTTAAAAACCACATCTCATCATCTTTAGATTTTCTAGAAACCCTATCTAATGGATCTTATTCACTGAATAAAATTCTTTTGAATTCATCTCAATCTTTAAAAGATATAGATTTAGGGTAAAGATTTTCTTAAAATTTTTGGGGATTAATTCAAATTAAAATCCGAAAATTGTAAGATAATCATAAACCAATTCATTTTTTTAAACTTCGAAAATCATTAAAAAAAATCGTAAAAAAAGAAAAAAAAAAGAATTGCACTCTTGAACAAGTTAGAATTCACCAAAAATTGCCAAGTCGAACATTTTCATGAAACTGGTACCGAAAGGGCATTAATTTTAAAAAAATTAATGTAACCAAGTCTCTACTTCACAGAAGTAACTTAGTTCTTCTAATCGACTTACCAAAAAGCGATTAGTGGCGGCTCTGAAAAGTTTAAAATCTTTTGCCTAATAATCACTTGAACCACAAGTCACGATTTGGTAGAACTTGAGAGAGTTCGAGCCAAGTTAATTAATCTAATTAATTAATTTGGTAACCCATTAACCTAACATTGGAAAAGCCGATTTTAGGTCGGGACATCCAATTGTAAAATCCTGTGATATGCAAACTCCTAACAAATTATGGTTTCAATGCTTAATATATGCTAACTGAAGGACCGAATCGAGGGATGCAAAAAAGGGCTAGAGGCTAGAGCTTCATGAGTTTGGTCATCATCTTCTTCAAAGAATTGGTTTAGCATAATGATTCCACCAATTTCACGATGTCATTCACATTGATTCAAAGGTTTCTCTACGAATCATCCTCTTCGATGGTAAAGGCCAAGACAAGCAGAGGTTAGCGTGAGTTTTTTTGGCAGACTATGATCTGAAGATAGGAGATGTCTGCATGTTCGAAACTGGTTCGGAGAGAAGACATTGCGCTTTTTTAGTTACCATAGTTCAAGTTCAAGAAACGAGAAATATTTGGCGAGCACGCTAGTTCTCTATATCTCTGTTCTCCCATTGAAATGACAAAGAAACCGCTGTATCGCGACTTTCGGAGGCCGATGATCGAGTGTCTGAGACTCTTTGATGCATAGTTATGGAGGTACTTAAGACATTGAACTGTCGAGAAAAGCATGGATAGATCTAGCACTGCTCATTATGAAGTTGAGAAATATAGAAGCAGGGTGTAACACAGTTAGGATAAACTGATGCAAGTCATTACTACTAGATCATCTCTCACATACACGAGCCTGGAGGAACGGTGTACTCACCTGACTCCCTATTCCAGGGAGTGTTCAGGAGAAGCAACAGTTGCACAACACGAGAATTTCTTTAAATTACTCGCTGCCGTGCCGTCGCATAAATTAAAAACAGAAACGTAGCTTTACTCGAGCATCCTCAGTTCAAGCGTCCATGTACCGGATGTATCTATGGTCGCCGTCTTGAGAGAAGAATCCTTTTTTTGGTCTCGAGTTTGGATTGTTAAAGGTACAATGGCGTCGGAGGGACAGGACGTCTATTTTGAAGGCGGCCGGCAAGAACACGTGGAGGACATCTCGATTGAAGCTGGGGACTTCACGGCGTCCTGTTACCGGGGTCGCGGCGTGCCCCCAAGACGACGACACGGAACAGGCCGCCACAGCGGTAACAGAACACGGTGAAGTCCGCAGCTTCAATCTAGATGTCCTCCACGTGTTCTTGCCGGCCGTCTTCAAAATAGGCGCCCCGTCGTCTCTCCCGAGGGTGGCCTGTCAAGGAGGGCACGGCAGGAAACTCCTAGGACGCAGCCTGAAATCAAATCAGCCGTACGCGAGTCAATGAACGGAACGATTTTGCTGATACGAAAGCAGTTCAGAAGCGAAAGAGAGTTTATCCTCCTGACCATTCATCATTCACGACCATCTGCACTTTGAAGATGCAGCAATCTCCCATCTTCTTCAGTGGAAGGCAACATTAGAAAGAGAGCAGAAGGAACGTAGGACGTTTAATGAAGATTGAAGAGGAGGAGGAGAAGTGGTCAATCTGACTCCTGCTTTAATGTCAACAACAACTTCTCTTCACCGGCCGAGTATGGCTAATGAATGATCAATAAAAGAACTGAGTTGCAGACAGCTCGCCTCTTTACCCGTCGAGAGCTCTGTTCTCCTGCTCCTCACCCCCCCCCCCCCCCCCATCTTGTCCGTTCGATTTTAGCTCTCCGAATCGCTCGTGCTTCATCTACGGCTCCTGTTGATGATTGGATTGGATCATTTCTTTCCCTTTTCCGACAACAGATTATTTGGGGGTGCATGATAACCTTCCAGAAACAGAATTTCTGTTCCAAACCTATTCCAGAAATAGGTTTGGAACAGAAACTCGTTTGGTAACGTAATTCTATTTTTCTATTTCTGGAACAAAAAGTTGTTTCAGAAATAGATTTGAATCAACTTTGAGAAACAAAAATTTTAGCTTCTGGGAGAAATAGAAATAGAATTTCTGTTTCAAGCTGCCGGTCGCCTCCGCCGCTTACTTTTATTCTAGAAGTAAAAAATTTCAATTATTGTCAAACGAATTTCTGTTCCAAAATGAGAAATTTATGTCTTTATCAAACGCATTTTTTTGGCTCAAAAACTCATCGAGAACTAGAAATAGAAAAATATATTTCTGTTCCAGAAACCTATTTCTGGAACAGAATGGTTTTCATTCACCCCCTTGATGTTTGATAAATTGTCTGTGTAATAAAGCTCCCTACGAACCACCTCAGATGTTGACGTATTACACAGACAATTTATCAAACATCCGGACACATCTCGCTGATGTAGAAAAGAAAGGAAAGGAAAGGAAAAAAAAAAAAAAACCACTTCAGTTACTAGGTGAATGAAAACCATTCTGTTTCAGAAATAGATTTCTGAAACAGAAATAGATTTTTCAATTTCTAGTTCTGGATGAGTTTTTTAGCCAAAAAATGCGTTTGATAACGACATAAATTTCTGATCTTGGAACAGACGTTCGTTTGACAACAGTTGAAAATTTCTACTTCTAGAATAGAAGTAGGCGGCGGCCGGCGGCTTAGAACAGAAATTTTATTTCTATTTCTCCCAGAAACTATAATTTTTTGTTTCTCAAAGTTGTTCCAAATCTATTTCTGGAACAACTTTTTGTTCCAGAAATAGAAAAATAAAATTACGTTACCAAACGAGTTTCTGTTCCAAATCTGTTTCAGAAATAGATTTGGAATAGAAATTCTATTTCTGAATGGTTTTCATGCACCCGTGATTGATTTGAACGATTAAGGTCTTAAGAATCTACTCGGTACTCAAATTTAAGTGCCAGAAGAAAAATTAATGACGATGACGACGGCCTATTCGAAAAAGAATATAGGAATATATCAATTTTTACTATTGAAGATTTTTTAGATGAGCGCCGCTTTTGGGGTCTCTTCAAAAAGGCCGTTTGCAACGAGGGGTTCATTGAAATTTTCCCAATAAGATCGATCATGGAATATCTCTCTTTTCCATCTGTTGTCACCTTTCTCTTTTTGTGTGTGTGTGTGTGTGGTTTTTTCCTTGGTGTCATGAACTCAAAGCACAGACATAAGGAATCACTTGTAAAACACAGATAAATTATTGGGCATCGATCCCCCCCCCCAAGTCAAGATGTTGCAGAACAGCATCACAAGATGCCGCCCACAACGTAGAAAACCAAGAAATGATGGGTTTGCTCCTCTCGCGAATCAGGGAATTATTTGAAAAAGAAAGCAAAAAGGGCTGACAGTCTTTCTTTCTTTTGGTTAAATATTTTGAGACTATAATTGGCTTAGCTGGCCAGAAGTTATTAGAATTTGGCATACAACCACAACGAAATATAGCGTAAAAGCGAAAATAGAATTGAGACATGAGGTTTATCATGATTCGCCCTTAAACTAGGGTCACATCTAGTAAAGGATTCCACAATAATTAACACATCCCACCTAACCCATAATATATAATAATGGCTATTCATGGGCTCAAGCACAAACTACTAATAAAATATGAGCTTAGACTATAAAAGCCCTTTGGTGCTCCCTGCCCGCTCACCTGAGGACGAGATCCCCGTGTCGATGGGGAGTATGAACCACAGCCCAACAGAAATTTAGGTCCATATTGGACAAAAAGCGCTCCGGAGATTAATGATAAAAAAAACCAAATGAAAATGCTTGCCAGCAACGATTGAATCAAAGCTGGAAGAATAATTTCATTCTCTCTCAAAGAGTGTGCCCATGACTTTCAAATTCGTTGCTTCCTCTTTATTGTCCTCAATTCAAGGGTTGTTCATCCATAATGACTTCATCTGCAGATGAGACTCACTCAACATTTCTCATGTAAGGATGGGATAGAAGGTTATGGAGAGGAGAATCATCCAAATTGAAACCAAACAAATGATTAATCAATCGGGATACAAAGAACATATAGCTCGATCGAGTAGACATCTGCTCCTTTCTCTTGAATTGCGCTTGTCTTTTCCATCAAATTGGAGGAAAAAGTCGTAGCAAAATACTTAAGCACGTGCAAATTTAACCACAATAAAAAAATAAAAAAAACTAAAAAAGTTGGTCTTGCTGGCATCCTCTTTGTGCATAGTTCCTTCTTTGCAAAACAGTACCAATCTTTTCCTCTCCCACGTTAAATATTCTCCTCCCTGTTCTCCAATTTGCACCCCCACAACTTTTAGTTCAGAGGGATTTTTGCACATTCCACCACCATGTTGAGAGCAAAGTCCATGATCAAGTCCAAAACACACAGCCTCAAGAGGTCTCCATCAACGGAAAAACTTCCCTCCCCTCCTCCTCCTCCCCCAACAACAACGTTGCCCTCGTCGTCGTCGTTGTCGGGGACGACATTCGTCCCGCGGAAGTCGCATCTGGTCGAGTTCCCGACTTCTCCACAGCTGATTCTCGGGGAAGAGAAAATCCACTCCGCCCACCCGCGGCACCCACTGTCCAAGATCAACCTGCCCGACCTCTTCACGTGCGCGGGGTGCCGGGAGTACGGCGCGGGCAGGCGGTACACGTGCCAGCTGTGCGACTTCCAGCTGCACGAGTTCTGCGCCCTGGCCTCTCCTAATCAGTTCCTCGAGAGCCATCCGTTCCACTACCAGCACCAGCTCTTTTTCCATTCCAAGCCAGGTGAATTATTGTTTGTTATGCATGTTTAACCCACGCACATGTTGCACACTGTAGCTGATCAGCTACAGATATAATGTAACGTGGGAGTTTCTCAGACTACAATTCACGCACAGAGAGGTAGGCCGAGAAATTACGTTCGACAGGCTGCCGGCCGCGCGCACCCTATGCTCGAGTCTTTCCTGGTTTTCCCGGGAAAAAAAAGAGGAGCACTCTCAACTATTCCTCAATCTGTCTGTCTGTCTATCTATCTATCCATCTATCTATCCAGGAGAAGGCCTGGGAGAGTTCCACCCAACTCCACAACATAAACGTAAGATGGGGGACATAAGAAAGTACCAATGAACTTTCGTTGTGAATTGAATTGCACTTGGCAGCCCCCATACCCTTGAGACTTTACGTTAGTACCTTCGAGAAAAGTGAACCTAGATCGGATGTTATCGTTGACGACCATCGAATCGCACTGGATTTAAATGTCTTTGTATCCTACTTAGGGCCGGCTTTCACTCCGCTTTCACTTTCACTTTCATATCTGGAACGACCATCGAATCATGTAGTCAATTTTTATCTTTTTTTGTAAGCGAGATGACATTTCTATAAAAAGACTCGCATGTTGAATATGGACAGCCAGGTGATATATGCTCCATCGAATGATCATAATTATAAGTTGAAGGTGCAAAATGTTAGTTCTCAGCTTTGGGATGATACTCTCTTTAAGCAAAGTTAGAAATTCAGCAACCGGAAAAGAGAAATGGTTCGACAAGTTTTTTTTCTCTCATTTTCATGTTGGCTAATACTTCGTTTGGGCCTAATGTCATTGACTTTGCGCTGGAAATTTCAAGCAGCGAAAAGTGGAATAGCAAAATCGAGGTGCGATGCTTGTGGGAAACCCATCAAGGGATACGCTTTCCGTTGCGGAACTTGTAGTTTCCAGATGCACCCGTGCTGCGAGATGCTACCGGAGGACCTCATCTTCTCAAATCATCCTCACACGCTGCAGCTTCTGCCACCGACGGCCTCGTCAAGGGCGGACCCTGGTTTCATATGTGGGGAATGCAGGAGGAGGAGGTCGGGCCGAGTATACCGATGCACAGCCTGCGACTACCATCTCCACGCGGTTTGTGCTAAGAGCATCGTCAATGGACTCCATGATCACGGCATCAAAGGCATTGAGAAGCCAAGCATGCTCGGGGCTGCAGCTCGGCTGGCCTCGCGAGTAGTTGTCGACTTTATCGGAGGGCTAATTGAGGGCCTCGGGGAAGGGGTTGGGGAAGCTTTGGTTCAGAATATCGCCAAAGGGAGGTGCAATAGCAGAAGAAGAAGAAGAGAATAAGAACTGCAAAAATGGGTCGGGTCTTGGCTTTGTCCCATGTGCCGGACTAGTTTCCCTATTTGGCCAAGTCTGCCAAAGAGCCTTCCATGTTTTTTTTCTCAAGAATGGATTTGTCATCGTTTCAAAATTTACCTGCTTAAAGAGGCAGAAGTTTCTACGATGACAAAAGTTAATCTTGGATCGGTTTTACAATTCAATGAATCACACCGTGCGTCCTTTTACATATGGATTTTGTTCAGGGAAGGATTGTAAATTTTAGCTCACTAACTCAATGCATTCGAATCAAAACATTTCATTTATGAAGTATAATTAACAAGTGTCCCAAAAGCACTCGTTCACTAGACCCCTCGCACATTTATGTGAAATGTCCAGCCGACACAGATGACAATTGACTATTCTTCGAGTGATTGTGTGTGCCCTATATACGCGACCAATAACAGCGAAACAGCTGAAGGCTCACATACCAGTGTTGTTACTGTTGCCTTCAGCTGAAACTTTACATTGGAGAGAGGGAGAGAGAGGCACCAGAATTATTAGAGAACGAATAGAAGCAAACACTTTCTGGTTCCTTTGAATATCTGCTTATAGTAATAATAAATACTGACAAGAGGACAAGACCAACCAATCTATTTGCCGTATGTGAGGGCCGAAAAGGCCTCTTTATAATAAAAAGAACACGATTTTAGCTCAAAACCCTTCGCTGAATATATAAAAGAATCACTTGTGTATATCTTACCTATATAATACCCTGATGAAACACTCATGTAAGCCGAAGTCCAGATGCACTCGTAAAACCAAACTACCACCAACCCCTGATTAGAAGAGATTCCAGCCATTGCTCACCAAAAATAGGGCAAGAACAAGCAGCACAGTAAGGACGGCCCACATCCAGGGCTGCATCTTTCTCTTTCCCCGGTTGCGGAGAGTGGGAGGGATGGGCTTTACTTTGGTTTGTTTTACGAAATACGACGGTTTTTGAGGTCTCTTCACCATCGCTGCAGGCTTGTCTTTAGTATCAAAATCTGCTGAAGCCTCGGCTGTCACTTCCGAGAACGAAGCAGGTTCTCCTTCAATGCCATTGTCTGAAGGCGTTGCAACGGCACCCCCGCCATTCTTCCTTTCCTTTTTCTTTGCCTTCTTCTCCCTTTCCTGCACAAGAATACGAGGCAGTGAGAATCTTGGGATCAGAAAGAGACAACTACACCCTACGCTAAGTGATATTGAAACACTTTACCTTCTCCTTCTGCTCAGCTTCCTTCTGCGCCTTCAAAGCAGCTCTTGCTAGGGCTCTCTCAGCGTTCCGTTTCTTCCTCTCCAGAGCTTCCTTAGCTTTGGCCTTTTCCTCTAATCGCCGTTGCTCCATCAACATAGCGGCCTCTTCCGCCTTCCTCAATTCTTCTGCCTTCTTCGCCAATTCCTCTTCCTCCTTTGATAGCTTGGGCTCTTCCATTTCCACATTGACCACATCTCTGCTTGAAACTGTTAACAAGTCCTCAACCTGGGCAACAGGTTTTGCAGAATTCTTATTTTTGGCTTTCTGTTTCTTTTGCTCCACCTCTTTCACGGGTAACTTATCATCTGCTGCTGGTCTAGCTTCCACAACAACAGATGCCTTTTCTTGCTCTATACTTGGAGGAGCAGACATGGACTTATATCTAAGTGCTGTTTGATTTACAGCAGTAGGAATAGCAGGCATCGCCTCATCGGGTCCAAGGGAACGACCATCAGCTGTGCCAAGTCTCCTTAACGTTCTAGGGTGATTGCATCTAACATACTCTTCCCTGAAATCAATATTTCCGTTCCATGATTTCATGACCATCTCCACCTGAAGAATTATCAACATTATTGATGGTCAAAACCGGGTGGATCATCCAGATAATAAGGACAACGACAAAATAAAATGCTCTTTACTTGATCAATGCAGAACGCAGAGAGTGCCCCCCTATCTCCCTTTGACGCCAAATCAATCGACATCTTCATATCATCCTTGTATTTCCAGAAGTACTTGTTCTGCCAAATGAGAACAGTAGTGTAAACAGTATTTCACTAAAATTGGCATCCTTTTTCTCATACCGGTTTCTCAAGATCTTGGTTTCAAAAGTTATTGTCATCATGAAGCTTGTCATGACACTATCTATTTTCTGTGTGTTCTGCAAATATTAATCGACATACCAGCAAGACTGGAGAAAATGTCGAGAAAAAATGAAGATCACATACCTTCTCATATGATTGCTTCCTTAAATTCTTTAGATGAATATATGCCTCTTGGCGTATTTTATCTGCATCTCTAAACCGACCCTGCAATTCACGAAGCCTATCTCTCTCATCGGAGTACTTTCTCTTAGCAGATTTCGTGACTGCTTCAGCTTTTAAGATGTTTTCTCTCAGCAAATCTGCTTCCCTTCTAAGAGACTGCATATAAAACTTCACAATTTAGCATCCCATGCCTCACACACACTGAACAAGGAAGAATGCACCGAGTGTACAACAGCAATTTCTGTGATTTCATGAAAATATTGTAACGACTTCTAGACCTACTTCAAAAAAGTAATTTGAGGCTATTAACAGGATACCTTCAGACGCTCCTCAGTTTGCTCTCTTTGATCCAAAGCCAGCTTAAGTTCATCAAGCCCTCCCATATTATTAGTAAGTTGCTCTCGGGAATGCTTTAGTTGCTTAATATCACGGACCAATTGCTTTTCTTCCTTTAAAGGCAGGGTTTCATGTTGTATCTTTTGTTCCATATTCTGTATCTGCAGAAAATACAGACGTCGCAGATTAAGAAATGCACAAATAGATCCACAGTATTTTTCTTTTTCCCTTCTGCCAGCTCTCTCCCTCTCTGGATTTTCTTTCGCGACTCTAGGAGTTGAAGCTTGGAGCAAGAGCAACCACTTACCCTTACATCATAGTCACCCACTGTAATTGCATTCTTCACCTTGTTAATAACAGATTGAACAGACTCTATTTCCTCCCTTTTAGACTTGAACAACTCCCGTGCAGCATTCTCTTCAGATAAGGCAGCTTCAATTTTTTCACTGTGCTCCTTGCAAGAAGCCTAGCCATAGAAAAAGTTAAATCAAATAATATCAGAGAGAGAAATCTTAGGGAAGAGATTGTAGGAAAGCTATGTGATGTAAAAAAGGTTCGTACCTTTATAATCTGGATTTCAGCTTGAATAGCATCTCGACTTTGCGTCTTCTCAGTCACTTGCAACTGAGCTTCGTTGATCTGTTGTTTCAAATTTTCGTCGTCATATCGGGGAATCTTTATGATAAAGTTAAATAGTTTCGTTTCCCCCTCACTGCCAACATTCTGTTCTTCAGAAGCAGGGGTACAAGAAACCTCTTCCAGTGCTGCATCATTCTGGGCAACTACGTCAACACCTTCTGCTTGTGAACATGCCGGTTTATCATTCTCAATGGTGGATTGATCTTCTCTCTTCTCATCCAATACAGCATCCAGCTCGTTCTTTGATCCCGATTTGCTATCTTGAGCAGAGAAACTTCCATTTTCAGCTGTATCATTTGAAGGGCATTCTGCAGTACGGGTATGATGGCTTCCAGCAGACTGGGAAAGAGAATTTGAACCTTTTGGCTCTGCATTAATGTCATCCGAAGGAATGGAAGATATTTCTATCTGGCTGATGGAACCAAAACATATCTTTGTGATTGCACTTAAATTAGTAGCAGAACAACTTGACGATACATCTACTACAGTTGAATCATTCTCTTCTCTGACTCCCAAATGGGAATCCACACATTGAGGAATGCCAGTCTGGTTTTCTTCAGCATTCACTTCTTCAAGTTCTGCAATTAGTTTCACATTATAAACAGCCAAACAAGAAACATAATTAGTCAGGTTGCAAGTCTTTTTCCTACCATCCATGTCCGACAAAAATCATTATTAGCCGAGATGAGAAAGCCCTTACCAATTTGAACAGGTACATTGCCACAACTGACTGAGGAAGGGGTGCTTTCAGTGTTCTCTGAGGTAGGAGCCTCTTCATTTATCTCTTGAGTGGAATCAAGGGTGTCCATCACAGCCTCATGCTCAACATTCTCGGAAGCAATATGATCAGGCGCAGTGGCAGTTGGCTCAACATCACCAGTGTCATCAGAAAAAGGGCCAGCCCTCGTGTCCTCTGTAGCAATCTTATTAGATTTCACGCTAATGTCCTCTGGGGCTGCTTGTGAAGAAGAATCATCAACCATTTTTGTCGATGAGTTCTCCTTGTCTGAAACAAGTTCCTTCGTCAAAATCACTTCAGGTTCAGGATTCTGCTCTGTATCTACGTCTGAACAAGAAATGCTTTCCACCATAACCTTTTCATCCTCGTTACCAACCCTGTCATCAATCTTGCCGACCTCACCCTCACCAGAATCTGCAATTGTCAACTCAGACTTCTGATCCTCATCCACTTGGCCAGAAATGTCCGCCTGGTTGGCCTGTGGAACTTCAACTGTTCTCTCAGGTTCATGGTTCTGTTCTGGTTCAATGTCCGGACAAACAAGTTCCTTCGTCGTCAAAATCACTTCAGGTTCAAGATTCTGCTCTGTATCTACGTCTGAACATGAAATGTTATTCTCCATAACCTTTTCATCCTCGTTACCAACCCTGTCACCAATCTTGCCGACCTCAGCCTCACCAGAATCCGCAATTGTCAACTCAGACTTCTGATCCTCATCTACTTGGCCAGAAAAGTCCGCCTGGTCGGGCTGTGGGACGTCAAATGTTCTCTGAGGTTCATGGTTCTGTTCTTGTTCTATGTCTGGACATGTTTTTCTGTCCTCCATAACCCTTTCATACTCGTTACCACGGTCATCAATCTTGAGGACCTCACCCTCACCAGAATCCGCAATTGTCAACTCAGACTTCTGACCCTCGTCCACTTGGCCAGAAGAGTCCACCTGGTCGGGCTGTGGGACTTCAAAAGTTCTCTCAGGTTCATGGTTCTGTTCTGGTTCTCTGTCTGGACATGATTTTCTTTCCTCCATAACCTTTTCATCCTCGTTACCACCGTCATCAATCTTGAGAACCTCACCCTCACCAGAATCTGCAATTGTCAACTCAGACTTCTGATCCTCGTCCACTTGCCCAGAAAAGTCCGCCTGGTCAGGCTGTGGGACTTCAAATGTTCTCTGAGGTTCGTGGTTCTGTTCTGGTTCTATGTCTGGACATGATTTTCTTTCCTCCATAACCTTTTCATTCTCGTTACCACTGTCAACAATCTTGAGGACCTCACCCTCCCCAGAATCCTCAATTTTCAACTCAGACTTCTGATCTTCGTCCACTTGACCAGAAGAGTCTGCTTGGTCAGCCTGTGGAACTTCAGATGTTCTCTCACATTCAGATGCCGCAACAGTTGCATCACAAGACCCTGAAAGTTCTTCTGAAGCCTCCAGAGAGGGCTCCACTTCTAAAGGGGACTTCTGATCTCCGCCCATTTGTCCAAAAGAGTCTCCTTCGTCAGCCTGTGGGACTTCAAATGTTTTCTCGCATGACCCCGAAAATCCATCGGATACATCTAAAGAGGACTCCATCGCAGGTTGCTTTTCAATGTGAAACTCCCCTTCATGCAATTTAGAGCGGGTAGATTCCGCAATACCCGCCTCACGATTTTGCTCTTCAGCCGAAGTACTGCCAGCCAGCGTGCTCTCGATGAATTCACCCTGCGAATCTTCCACTCCAGTGCCATTGTCCATAAGATGATCCTCAACATGACACTCGCCATCATTCAGGCCAACAGCTTTGCCATGACCTGCATCAGTGTCAGCCTCATCAACCAGGGTCTCCTCATTGTTTTCTTTAATATGCACATCGTTGCCTTCCTGTTCCACTAGTTCAACCTCGTTCACAACAATATGCTCGTCAAAATGACGGTCCCCATTTTCTCTATTCACCAACTTGCCTTCCCCATCTCCATTCTCTCTATTAACAGCTGCCTTCTCGACATCACAATTACCATTTTCAGCACTAACCTTCGAGCCCCCCACATCAATATCACTCGCTCTACCCTCGACGCTCTCTTCCCTCAGATCGGTATCAACAAAACCATGGCCGACACCCTCACCGACACCCTCACTCCCTTTGGCGAAAACATAGGTGCCGTCAGCATCGTCCTTGCTGTGCCCATTGCCATTCTCGATTCCATTATCAACCGCCTCCTCTTCTTGGCGGTGCGACACGCCATTGCAATCGCCTACGCTCTTCACCAGATCCTGCTGAGCTCTGACGTCCATCCCACACTCCTCATCGATTTTGCCATTCACCGACGAGACGACCGCGGATGCCTCGCGGTGCCCGTCGACATCGCCCGTCATCCTCGCTCGCACGCGCTATCTCTAAAAACACGGAGGCAACAACTCAAACCAAGTACGCAATTCACTAATTCTACAGGCAGCCAGGGCGAATGCAAACGGCAGCGAGAGATCAAATCCAGGGCGACGAACCTCAAACGAGAAGCGAACGAAAAGGAAAAGCGCGAGAGATCGGGCGGACTTACGGATCGGAGGGTCGAACGCGCCGGTGCGAATCGCCAGGTGGGGAGCGAGATCCGCCGGACAGGAGCGCAATGCGGCGAGGCGAAGCCAATCCCCCAGATCGCAGCTCCGTCGGCGGAATCGGAATGGCGATCGGGGAAAGAGAGAGAGAGAGAGAGAGAGAGAACGAGCCGAAGAAGAGGCAACAGCTGTGAGAGGAGAGAGAATGGGGAGAGAGAGGGAGAAGGAAGATTTTCTCTACGTGGATTTGCGTCGATTTGAACTCTAAATACACACCCAACCCAACAACGCTCACTCTTTGACGTCTCTCTCTCTCTCTTCACCGCATCTCTCTCTCTCTCGCTCCGCTCCCTCTCCTTTTTCGACTAGTAAATGGCCAAAAAAATATATATATATATTCGCTGGTAATTCGGGTATCATTCATTGCCAATGATTTGTTGGGCGATTAACGCAAATCCGACGTCGTTGCGACCTGTGTATGTATTACATTTTCTTTGATTCAAATATTAATAATTAGGAGGAGGGAAGTAGAAGTAATGCCTATTTGTGGGGGGTGTCTTTTCGACGTCACAAGTGACGTCACGCAATTGTGACTCGGTTTAGGTGTGAACAAACAGCACCACCGCATGACATGATAGGAGCTTGGGAGGTGAGGTGAGGTGAGGTGACCGCTGGCGCTGGCGGACCCTCAATCGCTCCCATGAAAGGAGCTGGGTGGTGAGGTGACCAGCGCCAGCGGAGGGAGGTGACGGACCCTCAATCGCGAGGGCCCTCTCTGCATCTCCCTATCAACAATGAGAAAAATCGCTACTCCCATTGACGGAAAAAACCAAAAAAAATGAGGCTTAGAAACGAGATTCTCTCTTATCCTTTTCTTCTCAATTTTGCCCCCCCCCCCACCCCTCCATGATTTTCGTCTACGCGGGTCATCCGAGGTTCCTTATCACGCCCCCTCGTAGCTTTTGGGATTTTGCAAAATTTTACACGGCGAGAGAGATTCGAATTTTATCGATTGTTCGATATCCCGTTTAAATCCGAAAGAAGAAAAATCGAAAGCCAGATCGATCTTACAGTTCCGAGCTCCCAAGAACGAATCCGAAAACAAGTTATTTCCATATCGAGCGAACGGGTGTTCACGGTAGCTTTTACGCATCGAGTGTTTAGCATAACGGACGGTGGTTTGCATCGCCTCGTGCTGAGTTCATCAACAACGTGTCGCTTTCGACAGATTACCGATTTGGGTTGGGAATCCAGCTTCAAAAAAGGGAAAAAAAAAAAAAGAGTTTTGGAGGGAGCGTGGAGGTCAAATAGCCTGACAGATTTAAGTTAACCCCCTTCGGATTATGGACCGTGTGATTCGGAGAGCGTAACAATCCGCATCGTGGGATGTTGTTTGGATTCGCGAAAGGATAAAACATAATTGAGTTCGCAAGATAATTAATTTAGTAAGCTGTCACTTCCGCCGTAGATGTTTAGCTCTCCCACCCTTTTTTCATATGGGGGATTCTAATTCGCTAGAGACCGCCCTTTTGACATTACACATCGCCACTTATCTGCATTTATTAGTTGTTCGTAATTTTTTTTTGTCTATTGATCATCGTTTTTAATGTATGGAAAATTGCCTGCGAAGATACATGTCAATGCTTAGGTATTTTGAAAATTCCCAAATATTCCGGGATGGATAACGATAACAAATGCAAGTTTCGAAAGAATCGGTCGAGAATTCAAAATACCGAGTCGTTTTATAGGGATCCTAATTGAAGTCGAGTACCTAAACGCTTCAAAATATACATTTGCTCGACATTTGTCAATATCGAAATTGAGTACGTAAACCTTCATTCTAAAAACACATTGAACTAATAAAAGCATAGATTATTTCGGCTAGGGGTGAGCAAACTGGACCGGACCGGCCGGGTTGGTCCGGTTCTTGAGGGGGGCGGTTCGGTCCCCGATTCCTTGGTGGATGGGACCGGACCGCCCAGAATATATATATATATAGAAAAAAAAATTAGAAATTTTTGAAGAACTAGTTAACATAATCTCCCCATATTGTCCTCGATACTCACTCCTCTCTTCTCGCTCGACGCTTGCGTCTCGCCTTCGCAACGCAACCTCCGATCGTGTTTGTCGATATGCAGTTTTCGATCGTGTTTTGTCTTGACTAAATTGTGAAATATTTTGTTCGCACTTTGATTTAGTGAAGTACAAGTGTAATCCTACTTTGAGTTTGATTCTTTCCAACTCGAGAAGAATGATGCAGTACCATAATCCTGTTTCGGTTATTTTAGGTGTTTTTCTTCCTAATTTAGTCTTTTCTCGTTATTTTAGGATTATAAGTACTCGTGTGATAGTTGTACGTTGGTCGTGTGTATGTTTTATTAGGTTGGATGGTTGAAATTGGAAGTTGTTAGTTTAGATCCAAGTGTTAGATTTCTATAAGCAGCTGGTGTTAGCGGGGGACCGGACGGTCCGGTCCCCGGTCCCGAAAATTTGGGGATTGGAACTACGGTCCGGTCCTATGCACACGCCTAATTTCGGCACATTAACGCATCTTCTCTAAGTGTCATGTTCGAACTTAAATTTGTGAGTACGACATGAGATATCTATAAATCCATGATTTGGCATAGATTTCCTTCTCCCGAAATAATTGGTACTGCATTTAAATTCGAAATAAATCGAGACAGATGAGGATCAGCGCATTCTAAAAGGAATCGTCGATCTCGTTGCAATCAAACACCTATGAACAAGACTGAGCCACCGCCAGCACATCCATAGAGTGATGTTAGATGCTTTTCAGAAAATTATGAAAAGGTTATAGATGAACTTACTTGTCAACATTTTAAGAGTTGTGAAAATACCAGCAGTTTCGGATTATAAAAAGATATTCAAAATGCACAAGTCGCAAGATTTACATTGAATAAAAAATAAACGCCGATCAAACATGTCTAAGATTCGCATCCGCGCGAGATCTATTTACGTGAGTTGTGCTAAAGTAGCTCCGGCGGATTTCACATATTCCAAAGTTAAAAGGGCATTAAAACCCAAATAAAAACGAGCAATTAATATAAGGTCCCTAAACAAACTAAGTTAGACTCGATTAATGGGTGAACCTAAATGGATCGGGTCCAATGTCATACATGAGAATGATCGCTCAGGTTCACTCGTGGCTTAAAAACGTTACTTAACGTTCGATGCGAAATTGGTCGAATATGGACGGAGGCAGACCAAGGTGGACACATCAAGCATAAGAAAGGAAATTACTTACTTAGGTTTCGTTTGCCTCGCGAAAATTAAGTTATTTAGAAAATACTTTCCTAAAGACAGATCGATTGTATCGCTTGAGATAATCAGTTAATATATTAATTATCGACAACGAATTATGTTTAAATCTTTTCGCAGATGATGAAATCGCTTTTTTGTTCATTCATTACTGTAAACGATTAAATCGATCATTTATAAAAGACTATTTTGCAAACCATTCATTTTTCACGAAAACAAGCATAGCATTTAGACTTGTCTTTTCCCTTTCGGGCTTATCGGGCCACCGCGTCCATGATTCCTACTAGGTCTCCTCAATTGAAGCACCGCGAAATGATAACTCATTTTCTCTCCGTAATCATATTTAATATATGCTCAACCTAAATCCTCTTTCAAACTAAAATAAATCGCGGGCATGAGATAAATTGAGCGAGTTTAGAATCCTAAGAAATAAGAATCCCTACTCCAAAATGAATTCATTTACTAAAATTACGATTTTTTTTTTTTTGGGTCGAACCCAAAATAAAAAATACGGAATGATTTGTTTTTCAGAAATACGTTGAACGAATTAAGTGTTCCCGTAATTCCCTGCGAAAAAAAATACGGAGCGGAGATAATGTCGAAGAGCCTTTCAGTTAAGATGTGGCGCGGGGTGGGCCCGACGCAAAAAAGTGGGGAAACCGCGTGAAAGAGGGTTGGCCTTTTCTGTGTTCTCGGTGTCAGCAACTTCACAGAAAGCTAAGAAGGCCAAGCGTTTTTACGGATAAGGACGTCCCATTTTGTAATTTGCCGATAAGGACCTAAAAAAAAAAAAACCACGAAGGAAAATTACACGAATTCTATGAATTCATTTTTAACGGTCCCGATGTGTTTTAATCTGCGTTAGACCCGCAGGCCGAGGAGAGGGGTCGTCGTCTCGTGGGATAAGATATCCGTATCAGATAGTCAGTATTCCATGCCATGCCAAAACATGCGTATTTTAATGGGCAAAAACCACTAAAAACACTAAACTATACTCACCGCGACACATTTACCATAATTTTTTTTATCACACGAAAAATTCTTAAAGCTGTACATGTGCCACACATTTACTCAACAAGCACCGTTAGAAATCCGCACAGGCGTCGGAGAGCAAACGGTCGGTGTTGACATGGACACTCACATGAGTAAACTGATATAGAAATGACGATGTTTCGTCTGAAAAATCATCCGACGAAATATTGACGGAAGGTGAATATGTCACACGTTTGGTGTTTTTTATGACACGAGAAATAGTTTAGAGCAAATGTGTCATGGAGGGCATATTTAGGATTTTTTATGTCACAAAAAAAATTAAAATAAATATATCACAGTAAACATAATTTGAAGTTCTTGATGGCTTTTGTTTTTCTATTTTAATCTCTCTGTAGGAGGCAAAAGGGGTTAAAATAGGAAGAAGAAAAAAAAAACCTCCTTGGTTGGAGGGGAAAAGACGCGAGTCGGCGGGCCCCGCCAACTGTCTGGTCCGGTGGTGGTTCGGGTCATCTTCTTTTTTAAGTTCACATGTTCTTTTGATTTTTCTTGCGGGGCATGAACATGTAAAATAGTATTAATTGCCGACTCTTTCGTTGTACCATTCCTTGTCAGTGTCAAAGTAGAGAACAAAACATTGCTTTCTCTCTTGTTCGCTTGCTCTTGGATCTAAATCTCGGAGCCAAATGCCACCAGCTGACGAGAACCGCATCGACGGCTGTCGTATGTTTAAAATAACATGTGACTATGTAATGAAATTTTTTTTGGCCTGCCTTCTCTAATCTCGAATTGTCCATCCGCCGTGCCCACCTCTAAATTTGACACGACAGCCCAACTGCTTGGCGACAAGTCACAGCATGAGAATGTGCAAAGATAAGTCCTCCTTTACCCCTTCGCGGCCTCCAAAAGTCAAAGCCAACTTCATCTTGACGAGCTCAAGTTGGGGCACAAGACAGTAGCTTAGAGGGGAGGCGACCCATGTGAATCATGACCCTTGATTCCACAACTCTCCACCTAATTACATCTTTTAGGCGATTTTAAGATTGACCCGATCCAGATCCCATCCAAAAACATATAAAGATTGACTTTGATTAGGTCTCGGAAATATCGTCATCTAAGTTGCGTCCTCGTCAACTTAGATCTCTCTCGAAGTAATGGCGGATTCACTCTTGCATGTGGGCGAGCTTTCACGTATTCCCAAACACGATATGCCCACTCGCCCAAGATCAAGCGCTGCGATATTTTTCCGTAAACGACGGTGATTCTTACTCGTGTAAGATTGGTTCGGGTGAATGAGGACGCCGTAGTGATTACCTTTTGTGGATGATTTTGAGCGCATAATAGTTCTTACGACCCCTGAGTGCTTTATTCTTTCCATTCATTCGTTTTGACCCTTTCCAGAATGTACCGAAACGTTACCTCGTTCGTGCCCCGTCAACGAGAGCGTTGATCCAGCCAATCTCGTGCTGTCGGTGGTCGCATTATCGTTCGGAAAAAAGTGTCGGGATACACTTTTTCTAGACCAAGTGTGAGAATTTTCAAAGGTCGCCCGTGGAGTTATCTCGCGGAATCAATCAATCGTGCGAGGGTTGGGTCAAATTTGTAGGTGGGGTCACTAATCTATGTATTCATTCTTAATTTGGATGGTCAAGCTTTAATTAACCCCAACAGCTTCAATAATATCCTGGAGATCATATCTGAAGTGGAGGGCCATCGAAGTCAAGACAACATTAATTTTAGTCTCCTTATGTACTTTAAATTCTAATCGTATTTTAGATAAGATTTCTTATATTGTCTCTAACCCCTAATCATCGTGAGGATAAATTGTCTAATCAGTCATAACCTTATTATACGGATGTTAATACAATCCCGAACTTTAGTCCTTTTTTATACATAAAAAAAATGACCAACTTTTGGTTGTTATCGAAAAGTATCGAATTTAGCCGATAATAACATAGTTTGGTCAGTAATGAACAAAGTTGTCAACAACTTGAAGGGAATCGGTAACTCGATAGTGAAGTCATCGGTAGCACAACGTGAAGTTATTGACGAGAGTTTTGAAGTTTCTCGTAAAGTCATCGGTGTTGATGGTGAGCGATCGACAAGAAGAGAACCATTGGTCGGTTATGTCTTATCCATTCATGAAACAACTTCCGGTAACTGCTGAAAGGAAGTTATTCGAAGATAATCGTTAATTGGTTACGTCTTATCCGTTTGTACAGTAACTTCCGGTAACCATCGAAAAAGAGTTATTTGTTCTTTCTAAATTGGCAATCACTATGTTTAATTAAATACCCCAAATGTACTCTTTGTAAACCCCCTTCAATTTCTGCCCCCCATAAAAAACCCCTTCAATTAATGACAGAATTCACCATTATTTACCTTTATCTTTATTTTCCATAATTTATCTTTTTCGCAACTTTATGATGCGCATGGCAACACTTTTGTTTCAGAAATTAACTTCTGACCAGAAGTTGAATTTTTTACTTCTGCTTCTGTTCCAGAAGTTGAGTTATAATCAGAGAAAAGCGTTTGATAACAAGATAAAATTTCTGCTTCTGGAACAGAAATTCGTTTGATAATAGTTGAAAATTTCTACTTCTGAAATATTATTAACACAAAATCTTCTACGAAAAATTATTATCGGTGGCCGAAATTTTTTTACTTCATTTTTTATTTTTAAAATTTCTTTAAAAATAATTTTTATTATTAAAGATATTATTTAATTTTTAAAAATAAAAAAATTATTATTTATTTTTTACTCCGGTGGCCAAAGACGGCGACTCGGTGGCGGTAATAGCCGGTGGTGGTCGCAGCAACGGTGGGACGGGAGGCGGGGGGCGGCGACGGTAAAGGGATGGTTGGGAGAGAAATCGCTGAAAATGAAAAGATGCCGAAATGAGAGAGAAATTGATGTTGAGAGATTTCTACTTCTCAAAGAGAAGTAACTTTTTTTAACAATTGACTTAAAAACGACTTCAGAAGTAGAAATTTGCTTCAAAAGTAAAAATGTAATATTGCGTAACTACGGATTTCTTCTTCGAAGTTGCATTACCAAACGGATTTCTGCTCCACTAGAGCAGAAATTCATTTTCAGAAGTGTTACCATGCGCGCGCCTTACATTCCCGTATCTTTAAATTCTCGTACTTTAGTCATAGTTTTGGATACTTCGTCGTCGATTAAATTCTGACGTCGTATCTATCTATCATCATACTTTGTCGTCGATTAAATTTCGACAAAGCATCTTCGTTCCTTATGATCCATTGAGATTCCCGTCCGGAATCGCCACAAAATCCATCTCCTCTTAGTAGAAATCGAAGAACCGATTTCGGTGAAAGGTATTTCGTCAACGACCGTTTTCAATGAAACAAGTCCCAAACTTTCTCGAGAAAATCCAATGTAGTCCATTCGTTCAATTTTCGTCGGGATGGCCGACATGACGAAGCCGACCGGCGATGACTAGACCACTACATCGGAGATTTTCGAGGAAAATTACTCGGGATGACTACGTTGAAATTCCACGTAAATGTTTATGATTATAATAATGGAAACCGTGTTGCTTTAATAAGCCCGAACTGCCTCGAGCCTTATCGCTTTCTCCTTGTAACTCGGTTTAATCAGATTGGCGGAAAGTACCCATACCTCTCTTACACATTCTCTGTGGTCGAACTTTCCGGTGGACAGTGAGTGGAGTCTCGACAAGAACGAAATTGCCATATCAATTTCTACTTTAAGGACCGAGGCTTATTCAACTTTTGCGGTAAAGAAAAAAAAAATTAACATTCCTTTTGCTAAAAAGCAACGAGGCTTGTCGTGGTTGAAGATATTGCTACTAATCTATGTCATTATGACCATATGATTCCCCATAAATTGTAATTATTTTGCAAATTTGGAATTATGCCTACCTCAATGATTTGGTTGAAGATAGGACATCTCATCTAGCAAAAACAGACGACCATCTATGCGTGTATTCCCACGACATGTCACGGACAAACCTCGGGCAGAAGCAACTCAATCGAGAGTTGGTCACCGGAATTAGTTAGTAATTTGAACAAAGAGAATTGATAAGATATTAAAAAATGTTGGTAGCTTATGAATGACAAGATAATTTTTTTTTGGGCTTAAGAGAAGAGAAGTTGATCTAAGAAGAAATCAAACGAAGGTCGCTAGCTAACTCATATGAGAATTTTCGACATAAAATTTATTGGTAACTTGATTGGATAAAGTTGGTATTTACTCAAATTAAGGTTAGTAATTTTTAAGAGGAGTTGATAAATTTGACGAGTTAGTAAGTAACGCTAAAAAGTTAGTCTTTGAATTGAGGGCAAAATTATCCAAAAAAGTCTTAAACTTGTTGTATTATTTTGCCAATTCAATCATAAACTTTTGAATTGTGCCAATTTTTTTTTCCTAGAAATTGCGTCAATTCAGTCTTAAGCCGTTTCACCTTTTGCCGATTGAGCCAATCAGATCAATTTTGGTCAGAAATCACTGACTTGGACGTCGATTGTCCTACGTGGCATGGTAGGCATTGACATAAAATATTTTAAATAATATTTTATTTTATTTTGGGATTGTTTATTTTTTCTTTTTCTCTTTTTCCCTCTGTCGGCCTCAGAAGAGGGCGCCCTTCGCCAGATCGAGCAAGGGCGGCCCTCGCCTGAGGCCCGCGACATTCATTGGCCACAAGTGAACGAAAAGAAGAAGAAGCAAAAGAGAAGAACATAAAAGTAAGAAAAGTAATAATTTAAAATTCAAAAATAAAAATAAAAAAGTAAAAACTATTTACGTCAGTAATTTTTGGCCAAAATTAATCGAGTAGACTCAATTAGCAAAAATTTGAAAGGTTTATGACTCAATTGACACAGTTAAAAGAGTTATTGATTGAATTAGTAAAATTGCAATAAATTCGGGGCTTTTTAGATAATTTTCCTTCGAACCAACCATATCCAGCCCACGATGAAGTTCGAGACAGTTTTGACAAAAGAAGAAGAAGAAGAAAGAAAGAAGAAGAAGAAGAAGTTCGTGGCAGCTAAAACGCAGTCCTACGTTACGAACGTATGACCAAAAAAGAAAAGAAGAGTACGAAAGAAAAGCTAAAATTATTGAGACAAGGGACCGTGGCAATAGTATCATTGGATCATCGCGTGCACCCTGTGCGGTCCAAGATTTTCACCGTTCATTACTTTATCAAACACATGCTACTTTACGGGTGGAAAAAAAAGAAACTGAAAAGCGAGGATCGTTTTGAATTTCCGTATTTTGAAGACGCCCGATTCGTAAAATCTTGGGGTTCAGGAATCCCCTGCCAAAGTCACAAATCGAAAAACAAAGACAGCGGACCGCACGATCACTTACAATGGAAAATTTATTTAGGCCTTGCCAGCATAACAGTCTGAGACCTCCTGCAGTCCTATTACTAGGGGTTGTATTATGATAATTTGGATATTGTGAGTCATAAATTCTTACTTGTATTTTCGCGATCCAAAATAGACTGTTGGTCTTACGGTCATCCGAAGAATGTCATGTAATTAATTTTCGATTTTTTTTATGATTTTTTTTTTTTTTTTTGGGTGTGTGGGGGTGGGTTTGAAAGAGAGGCGTGGTTGTCAATGGAATAAAAGTGGCGTAGGATGCTAATTAACTTTTAGTTGGCTGATCAGGACATGGTGATGATCCGGAGGGACCATTTTTTATTTTTATTTTCCAGGAAAGCAACATATATATATATTTTTTTTTTGGTCGGAAAAAACAAGCGAAAAGCAACATAATTCGGCCGTGTATTCATCTACATCAATTTTTAGGTTATGGCTTCGAACATCGTTGCGTCACTCTACACGTCAGTCTTTGGCATGTGGGTTTTGGCCACTGGTCTCAGTAGCATTCCGTTGGTTTCATGTGTCTTCGTGCTCTCCTAATCCGACGTCCGTGGATGAATTAGACTAGAAGCAAAAAAACAAAAACAAAAAAACGTTCGAAAGTGAGGAATCTTAAATCCCGCAAATGGTCCCCGGCCATCTTCCATCATTGATGTTCTTTGTTTTTGGGGTCTTGTCCTAGCGTTGCTTCACGCCTCAAAAGACTCCATCGCAGACAGGGCCACACCCACACGAGCACTCCAGAAAGTATCTTCCGGTGGTGAACCAAACTCAATTGCTTTCTAATACGACCATCCCGATTCGTGTACGCCGTGTGGTACCGACTTTTCGAAACCAAACTACGAACGGTTTTCTTTTTTTCTTTCTTTTTTTATTTTCTGAATTCTTCGCGAAAGCCGTTAGTAGATGTGTAGCGAGTGGGAGTTTGTAATTTCCGAACACGTTATATCGAGATTGATATGGATGACATGTTATATGCAGTGATTGTACAAGATTCTCCGAAAGCGATTCATCTTGTACCTCAGCAAAATCTTACTTGTGTCAAAGTACAAAATATTTTTTTCCTCGATCGAGAAAAGAAGAAACCCTTGGATGGTGTCATCATTTGGGAACACAAGTGGAAGGATAACTGTGGTCTTATGTCTACGCGATCAAGATCATATCCTCATTTGTGCTGTATTTGCCAAAAATAAAATAAAATCAAGGGGCACCCCTTTTTGACTCAAAAGGGTTTTGATCTTGTCCTTTTTCAAATTCTAAATTGACGCGCCCTTTCAAAAAAAAAAAAAAAAAAGGCAGCTCGTCGTACAGTAATAAATTAAACCAATCTCAAGATAAACCGATTCAATTTATTGCGATATGGCTTACGCATAAATCGATAATGACCGAAGATAATCCTTACAACTCTTTATGATCGACTGAAAATCAATACACGTAAGTAAGTATCGATTGGACCGAAGAAATTAAGCAAGACATTTCACAAATTTGTCTAATATTATAAGAAGTGTCATTTTTCTTTTTCTTTTTAATGAAAAAAAGACCTAAATTGAATATAAAATTTAACGCCGTAAATTTATTTATTTTTATGTCAGGTTCTTTGTAATTTTATGTGGGAGTAGACACTCAGGTTGTCTAATCTGAGCTAAATAGCCACCAAAACATCGAGCGCACGTCTTTCACACGTCAAATTGCCCGTCATCGTGCCTAGAGGTGTCAAAATCAAACCGGACGTCTAGCCAAATCGAATCGAAAATTTCGCACATTTCGATTCGGTTCGAATAATGAAAAATAACCATTCTTTCTTTTTCAGTTCGGGTTATTTCGATTTGGTTCGGTTAACCGAATTGCGAACCGAAATATCTTCTTTCTTCTTGACAGTTAACACTAGCCATTTGGAAGAAATAATCATTTTTCCCCTTCTTTTTTCCTCTTTTGGTGCAAAGGGCCAGGGGCCGCCGGCCACACTGGCTGAGGGCCGGCGACCCTCGCCGGCTGTGGGCGAGGGGTCGTGGCCCCTCACTGAAGTCGGCGAGGCTGTCGAGAGCCCTCGCGGGCCACAATGAAGCGCGGGCGTCGAGGCCCTCGCCTCCCCATATCTGGCGTCGGAGACGGCGTAGACGAAACGGCTTCGGAGGGAGCTGACGAGGAAGTGTAGGGCGGACGGATCCCAGGCCATGGCTTCCGGGTAGAGGACCAGAGATCAGAAGGCGATGGCATGGGGCTTCTCGGCATGTGTGAGCTGATGAAGACGAGGATGAAGCAGAAACAGCAACAAGAATGAGAGAGTGGGGATTAGGGTTCGATTGGGATTGGTGACGAACATCGTGGCGTATGCGATTCGGTCGAAGCGGAGATGGCTCTGGTTTGTTGATGATTGATCAATCGATGGGAGATTGAAGAAATCACGATCTTGCTTTGGGATGTGTGAAGATGAATTGGACTTGGGGGGTGATGAAGGGCTTTTCAAAAAATTTAGCAGATGCAACTTGGTCCACTCTTCACAGGTGACGATGTAAGAGTTTTTCTATGTAGGCTTACATTAATTGAAATTGATTTTTATCGATTAACGGGGTTGGTATAATAAGGCAAGATATAAGATTCTTAATTGGTTAATATGGGCTGACATAGTGTAGGCCGAAGAGGCACGACCCGTGATGAGAGGGTCCGCGCCGAAAACTCTATATAAAGGCTCAAGTCCCCCCTCTAGCCCTCTCTCACAGAAATTCAGAACGTACCTTTTTGTTCTAATGGTGGTTATCTCATCGGCCAGCGAAAACAGGAGGGAATAGAGGGGAAGCGCTCGAGTTCTCGATTCGTCGACGTTCCGCATCAGTTTTCGACGGATTGTAATCAAGGTCCACGCGTTCTTCTCCCTTATACGTGTAATGTTTCTGATTCCGGTTAGACGATCATTAGGCGTGCCACATTCGTGGCCTTACATTTGGTATCAGAGCCGCCTAACCGAGAATGGAAACCATTCTGTTTCGGCATGTTTTCCAAATTTTCGTCCAATGAAAATTGTGTTTGATTAAATATTCTGATTCATCTAGTCGATACGAGGAAAATGAGTGGTTGTACGCCTCCGGAGGATGTCAAAAACCGCCGCACGCGCACCCACGCTCCGCGGCGGAGTCGGCGCGCGACGTTCACCGGCGAACGTTACTGTTCAGGCTTTGTTTGTGCATTTTCATCCTGTGAAATTTTTTTTTGATCACATATTTGGATAGAGCTCGAAGATATGAGCGTTTTGAGTGGTCGTACGCCTCCGTAGGCCGCTAGACGGAAGTTCACGTGCCCACATGCGCCTTTGGTACGAAACGGTGCAATGGTTGACTTTTTGGTCAACCGTTGTGCTGACGTCAGCATTGCGCGGTCAGGACTGAACCGGACCTGACGCGGTTCAACCCGTCTAGTTCGGTTCGATCGGTTTTAACGGACCAGGTCCGACCGGTTTGACTCAACCGGTCCAATCTGTTAACTTTCGTTGATCGGGGTTGACCGTTGACTTTTTCATTGGCCGGGATGACATTTGAGTTGCGTTGACCGTTGACCCGCGTTGACCGGACCTTCAAACGGGCGTTTGAGCGGGCATTGGGACTCCGATTTGGAAGTTCTTGGTACCGGCGTGCTCGTATGAAGATTCTCTACATTGTGGTACATTAATATACGTGTATTTTCAAGGGTATTTTGGATTTTTTTTTCAGTATTTCCATATGATTTTGGAAAAAATAATGCTAGCTCACATGTTTATGACCACGTACAAAATGTATGGAGTTAATTCATTGATATGTATCAATGAGTGGAGCAGTGTAATTGGCATCACATGTGATTTTAGGGATAAATTGCCCCCGTTATCAAGTCTAAGATCACGTGTATATATATTAGATGTGAGGCATAAGGTTTATATCCTTGGTATGAGAGATTTTCAAAGATTCAATTGGGTAATGACCGCCAAAGTGGCACACTTGATTGGATTTGAGAAATATCGGTCTCATATTATGGTGGGATGTCTCCTGTTCTAATGCGTGGTCATACTCCCAGAGGAGGTGATTGTGTATTGGTTCATGGAGGGATGCATGTACAACATGTGCTTGGAAATTATCTGATCTTAGTGGTTCATGCACCGAAAGATAGTGAGTTCACGAAGATTGAAATATATTCTCATGGCCGTTGTCATGTTAAGAGTATACAACTGTATATCATGTATTCTGCCCAAAGGTGATTACATGATGATGCATGTAATTCTCAGTTTGTGTACTTATTGAATTTCAAGTTACACATTTTTAGTTCATAGAGGGTCACATGTACAGCATATGGTTGAGGAGAGACTCATTCTTAGTGGTTCATACACCCAAAGGTGGTGATTCACATAGATTGGAATATGTTCTCATGGTCTCTGTTATGTGGAGATTCTACAGCTGCATGCCATGTATTCTACCCAAAGGTGATTGCATGATGATGCTTGTAACCCTCAAGATGTGTACTTATACGGTTTTGAGTTATATAGTACTCACATGATGCTAATTATATACATTGCATGTATTAAATTAGTTACCTTCTCTGTAATAGGCAACTCCATTAGGATTGAGGTTCATACTAATTCGATCATTAAGAAATATGTAGAGGATTTTCTGTTTTGGATGGAGCTGGTAGATGTTCATATTGCTCTTACTAAGGATTAGCCGGCTGATCTCATTGAGATCATTTTGGAACCCTAGAAAGCGCATTTTGCTGCTTGGGAAAAGAGTAATAGGATTTGCTTGTTATCTATAAAGTGATTCATTCAGGAGCATCTATATAGTGTTTTGCCAGCTAACTGCATTACTAGACAAATGATGGAAATCTTGGAGACTAGCAACTGTGTCTTGTCTATTGCCGAGATTGGGATACAACTGTAAGGATATTTCAACATGGGTTTGATGGTTCTAGTGGAGTTAGAGATTATGTCATAAGAATGGTAGACTAGTTGAGCAAGAGGTCTGAAAATCATACTCATGAAATCATTGGTCATTCTGACAGTTTGGGTCTAAGAAAGCATCTTTTGAGAAGGATGGTGACCGCTGCTTCTTTTGTAAGAAGTAAGGTCACATAAAGAAAGACTATGATATATTTAACACTTAGTTATCCAATCGTGAGCGTGCTTGTAATGATTCTTTGGCATTGGTTTGTGAATCCAAACTATAAGCAAGCTCCATTTAGTTCATGAAGACTAGATAGCGGTGCAACCAATCATGTAGCGTTCACCATACAGGGATTCATGAATCGGTGAAAGCCAAATCATGATAAATCAGTGCTCACTGTAGGAAACAACAATAATGTCGACGTTGAGTTTTTGGGAGGTGTCATTTTAATGATATTAAGGAATACATTTATGTTTATTCTTTTAGACGGAACTTAGTTTTCATATTATGTTTGGACATGTGTGGTTACTCTTTTGAAATAAGGAATAATAGTATTTCTATGTTCTTAAATTCAAATAAGATTGGGTGCTGCAATATGTCCAATGGATTGTACATATTATGTTTAACTCTCAATGATATATACGTCGTTTATACAGCTGAAAATGTTGTTTCCAAAGACCTTTACCTGAAGAACAGTCTTATGCATTGTGGTATAAATATCTTGGTCACATTCTAGGAAAAGAGTTGAAAGGCTAATAAAGGTTAAAATCTGCCTGTTCTTGTAGTGACTTGGAGACTTATGTAGACTGTTGCAGGGGTAAGATGACTAAGATAAGGAAGAAAAATGGAGTCTGGTCTTGACCTATTGGAGGTCATTCACATTGTTATCAGTGGACCTATGCGGCAACTTGGTGTAGAAATTTTTATTCATCATATCTATTGATAACTATTCTCGATATGGTTATCTGTTCTTGATTAAGGAAAAGTTTTGAGTCTCTTGATGAGTTCAATATTTTTCGGACTAAAGTCGAGAAACGGCTTAGAAAAGTCACAAAGTTATCAGATATGACTGAGTTGGTGAGTATTCTGGCAGGCATGGCAATGTTGGACAGCATAGAGGGCCATTTGCCAAATACTTGGAGGATTCTGGGATATTAGCTTAATATACTATGCTTGTGAGTTCTAAACCAAATGGGTGGCCGAAAGGCTCAATTGCACTCTTATGGTTATGTTGAGGAGTATGATTAATAGTAACCAATTTACTTGATTTGCTGTGGGGTGAAGCTTTGAAAGCATCCATTTATGTTCTAGATCGTATTCCTACCAAAGCTAGTTCATTGACTCATTTTGAGTTATAAACTGGACGTAAACCTAGCTTGAACCATCTTAAGGTTTGGGAATGTCTTACAGAAATGAACTAATATAATCCAACATTAAGTAAGTTGGACACTAGAGTCACTTGGTGCTACATTTTATATTATCCAGATCATTTGAAGGGGTATTAATTTTATGACCCCAATGGAGGCACAAGAATTGTGAAGTTACAGACAATGAAGTTTCTGGAATTTGATGTGGCCGAATGGGGTAGCTGCTCACAGACTATTAAGGATATCGGTTTGGTGAGGACTACTGTGTTGGTTTCTCTGCCTATACAGACGATCGTAGAGCCTCCCACATCATAAATTAGGCCTGTTGGGGTTC
The DNA here is from genome assembly GCA_029784005.1 of Lenwebbia sp. NSW1173648. NCBI lineage: Eukaryota > Viridiplantae > Streptophyta > Magnoliopsida > Myrtales > Myrtaceae > Lenwebbia > Lenwebbia sp. NSW1173648. The sequence goes on along the minus strand of JARCGZ010000009.1, from coordinate 20,278,484 downwards.
AGGCCTTACAGGTACATGATGAGGTTGAAGTAGCTCCACTTAGAAGATCTATCGAGTAGAGACGATCGGCCATACCATCGGACTATATAATCTATCTGGGAGAGCATGACTACAATATCGGCTGTTTGGTAGATCCAGTGACTTATACAGATACTGTTTCTTGTCCTCAGTTAGATCTGTGGTTAAATGTGATGAAAGACGAGATGTAGTCTATGAAACATAATGATTTTTAGGAACTTGTTGAATTACTTGAAGGTCACAAGCTCATTGGCTGCAAATGGTTGTATAAGACTAAAATGGACTCCAAAGAAAAGATTGAGAAGTTTAAAGCCAGACTGGTAGCCAAGGGTTTCACTTAGAGAGAAGGAACAGACTATGAGGAATTTTCTTTCTAGTCCCTTACAAGGATTCTTTTAGAGTGATCATAGCATTAGTAGCTCATTTTGATTTGGAGTTACACCGGATGGATGTTAAAACTGCTTTTCTGATTGAATGACCTTGATAAGTAAGTCTATATGGTGCAACCCAAAAGCTTTGCAGTTGATGATTAAGGTAAGCTTGTGTGTAGACTGAAAAGTCTATTTACGATCTCAAGCAAGCTCCTAGATAATGGTCTTGAAGTTTCATAGTGTTATAACTTCATTCGGTTATGTCGAGAATAAATAAGATCAGTGTATATACTGCAAGGTCAGTGGGAGGAATATTATATTCCTAATGCTTTATGTAGATAATATGTTTCATGTGAGAAGTAATATTGGATTACTGCATGAGTCGAAGCCGATGCTGTCAAAGCATTTTGACTTGAAGGAACTTGATGAGGCGTCTTTTGTTCTTGGCATTGAGATCCAATGGGATCGTTCTCGCCGTTATTGGGTTTGTTTTAGAGGATATATGTTCATTGTATTTTGAAAAGATTCAGTATGCAGTATTGCTAGATAGGAATTGCTCATATAATTAAGGGTGATAAACTGAATCTATTACAATGTCCTCACGCGGATGTTGAGAAAGCCCAAATGACGAATGTACCTTATCCTAGTGCACTTGGAAGTATCATGTATGCTCAAGTTTGTGCTAGACTAGACATTGCTTTTGCGACGGAACTTCTAGGCAGATATAAGTTAAATCCAGGATACGATCACTGGATTACTGCCAAGAAGGTTTTAAGGTACTTAAAGAGGACAAATGACCATATACTGATTTATAGACATGTTGAGGACTTGTAATTAGCAAGGTATTCGGATGCAGACTTTGCTAGGTATCAGAATGACAAGAAGATGATCATCTTTATGTTAGCAGGAGGTGTGGTATCATTGAAAAGTGAGAAACAGAAATCTAGATTAACCTCTACCATACAAGTGGAGTTTATTGCATGAGTTTCGGCTGCTGCTCAAGCTACATGGCTTAGAAACCTCATTAGGGAGTTGGTTGTCTTTGAGTTTGTGGATAGACCCATACAGTTGTATTGTGATAATAGCTCTACAGTGTTGTTTGTTAACAACAATAGAGGTCTCAAGGGATCTAAGTATTTGGCGGTCAAATTTGTGACCATAAAGGAAATAGTTGAGAATGGTGACATTATAGGAGAGCATGTTTTCACAGATGATATAGTTCCTGACCTACTATCAAAAGGTCTTCGCCCTTGTATATTTGAACGACATGTCATAAGCATGGCTTAGAAGCATCATGGGATGCTGTTACGACATGTCATTTGGATTGGCTTAGAAGCATCATGAAATGTTGTTATTCAGTGGAAGCTGTTTTGTTTTGTTCTAATAAAGTTTACATATGTGTTTGTTACATTTAGTAACAATATTTGATATGTATCAACTCTTTTGCACGCAATATAGTATTTATGAGTGAGTTGATGTTCAATACATATATCTGGTGAAAATTTCAAGGTACGTGTAAACCTTGAGTAAAGGCTAGGGGCATTTAGTTAGTAGCCTTGAGTATATGTCTTATTACACATAAAGTAAAGTTAACTACTATAAGGACAAGACATATGTAGGTTCATTAGAACCATAATGATCTTCTCTAATGGCACATCAGGTTTGGTGACACATAAGGAGAGAGAATGTGACTAACAAAGAGGATGACACATAATGAATCACTATTATGTGAGGTGTTGTCATTTGCTACACTACCATATTGAATTCATATAAGTAGAGTTAAAGACATTTGTGACCATGGAAGGCTTTGTGTCTATTGATGCAGTTACCGCCATGATTCGGTGTTTGAGACTTTATGAGATCGGATTGACTGTTAAGAATATCTCTAGACCAGCATAAAGGTGTGCACATACAGTACAGCTTCAATTAATATAGCCCAAGTGGGAGAATGTAAGAGTTTTTCTATGTGGGCTTACATTAATTGAAATTGATTTTTACCGATTAACGGGGTTGGTCTAATAAGGTAAGATATAAGATTCTTAATTGGTTAATATGGGCCGGCATAGTGTAGGCCGAAGAGGCACGACCCGTATTGAGAGGGTCCGAGCCGAAAACTCTATATAAAGGCTCAAGTCCCCCCCTCTAGCCCTCTCTCTCTGAAATTCAGAACGTACCTTTTCGTTTTAATTGTGATCATCTCATCGGCCAGTTAAAACAGGAGGGAATAGAGGGGAAGCGCTTGAGTCTCGATTCGTCAACGTTCCGCATCAGTTTTCGACGGATTGTAATCAAGGTGCACGCGTTCTTCTCCCTTATACGTGTAACGTTTCTGATTCCGGTTAGACGATCATTGGGCGTGCCACATTCGTGGCCTTACAGACGACACCAGATCTGAAACAAAAAAGGAAAAAAAAAATAGAAAGGAAAATCGAAAAACCGAGCCGAACCGAATAAATGGGATTGGATTTTCGGTTCGGTTCGTATTTGGTTTGGTTTGCGATTCGGTTCGGTTAAGCTGCTCATCCTAATGGTTCGGGTTGGTTCGAATTTTTGAAATACCGAACCGAATCGAATCGTTGACACCTCTAACCGTGCTAAGATCGGGGAATCCGTTCGAAGGATTACTTTCAAGTCCTCTCCACATATGATGCGTGTATTTTGCAGCGACAAAAGTATTGGTGGAGAAGCACACAAAGTCGTGGCTGGTTAGGGACCCACCTAGAGTCTCCGGTCATGTGACGAAGCGGCCAGCAACTTCTAGCGAGATCTCGCGCCTGCACGGCCCACATGGGCCTTCGAACGTGTCGCCGCACACCAAGAAGAAGTTGGCCTCGGGAAGCCATTTTTTGGATGAATTATCGAAAAAGTCCTAAATTTATTACGATTGTACTAATTCAGTCTTAAATCTCGTGCAATTATGTCAATTCAGTCCCTTTGACCAGTCAGTACTGAAGTGGCGCCGCCGACGTGACAAATTTTTAATAATATATTAATATTTTTTGAATTATCAAATTATTCTTTTATGCTTTAATAATTTTTTTGGCTTTCTTTTTTCTTTGTGGTTTGGGCTGGTAGCCTCTTGTCAGCCACCGGCCCAACCAAAAAAGAGAAGTGAAAAAAAAAGACAAAAATAATTAAAATCTTGAAAAATGTTAATTTATTATTAAAAATTTGTCACGTCGGTAACGGCTGGCCAAATTGACTGAATTAGTATAATTGTAAAAATTTTAGGACTGAATTGATACAATTACAATATGTTTAAGAGTTTTTTTTAGTAATTTTCCTGCCAATTTTCCAACAACATATTCAAGTGTTCCTCGCGACATCGTGTCGTCCATCACGAGATGTTTCGGACTAAAATCAAGTTCAACGTAGCAAAATATGTATGAACTCGCACGTTGAGATGCCGCGATCCAAGACCCATATCTTGTCATTTCGCCCCCCCCCCCTTTTTTTTTAAACAAATTCCCAATCTAATGTTCGGAGAATATGCTTTTGCACAGTTGCCCTGCGGTACGGATCATCGGATCCGGCGGGATCCGGATTCGGGATATGACTGTAACCGGTCAAATTTTATTGGATGATGCCAGCCATTGTATTTCTTTAACTGGTGATCAAGATTCTCTCGTCTCCGCATTCTTAAGCAGTGACTAGACCCGTCATACGAGAGTGTCGATTGAGTTTGGATCGGGTCATAAATGACCCGATCCAAATAGACTCATTTAACATTTTTATGATTTATTTTATTGCAATGCAAATGTAGTGACTTGTACCCGACCCGACCCATATTCCTAAATAAATGATACGTTTGTTTAGGGAAAGAGTTTTTTCGGAATTAGTTTTCTGGAATTTTACCCGTTTGGTTCACTAAAAATGACTCAGTCATAAAATACATAAAATATTAAAATACTTTTTCGGTCAACAGAAATTTCATGCATAAAATTAGGAAAGTGAATTCCTAAATCTAAAGAGGTGAAAAAACTTTCCGAATGTGTTCCTCTCGCTGCTTTTAGTAATTTAATATTATATATTTTATATTCTTTAATATTCTTATTTTAATTAATTAATTAATTTATTTCTTTTTCTTCTTCTTCCTCTACTGCGATGGCTGGCGACAGCCACGGGTGAGCTCAAGCTCGAGGCTCGCTAGATCCGACGAGCCTCGAGCTCGCCCGTGGTCTCCGCTGACCTTTGTAGTGGAGGAAGAAGAATGAAAAAAAAAAGAAAAGAAAAAACAAATTAATTAAACAACAAAAATACGATTTTTTTTTTGCTTGAGATAAAGCCATGAGATTGAATCATTTTTCAAATGAGAACCAAACGTCAAAAAACATTTTCTGCCACATATTAGGGAATAAAGGACAACAAATCGTTTTTTCAGAAGATGATTTTTTGAAAATCATTTTCCCATTTTATGAATTTTTTCGTGAAACAACAGCGCCCTAAGATTTATACTTTTAAACCGCCAAAACTAGGGGTGAGTATAGTTTCATGGTAGAATCTGGAATCTGAAACCAGACCAGTGGGAAACTTGCCCGGTTCCAAGTTCTAAGATATGAAAGGTAAGTTCCTGATTCAAAAAATTAGGAAACCTATTCCGACTGGTAGGTTCTAGGTTCCAGGTAGGTGGAACGTAGAACCTGTAATGTTTGTTTTTCTTTGTATATCTCTTCGCATGATCCTGCGGTATTCCATGGCGTCTGGTGATGAGTATGTAATTTGGAACCACTAGTCTGAGTTTCAATTTTCGGCGATATTTATGACTGAGATTTTTATTTCGTTAATGTTTCATATTTATTCATATGACTAAATAAGAGTTGTGGTTAATGGATTGTAGCAGTAAAAGGTGATGATCAACTGCAATCGTTCAATTAAGAATTTATGTGAAACATGTATAGACCATGGAACCGACCCTGGAACCTGTGACATGGTACGTTTTAGATTCCAAGGTATGCAGGGTAGGTTCTATGCTCTAAAAAAATGAGGAACTTGTTTCGATGGGTAAGTTTTAGATTTTCAGGTGGAATCTGCATGGAACCTGGAACCGCTTACTTCCGGCTAAAAATTTTCTGTCTAACACAGAATTAATTTTGGAAAGGCCAATGTCAGTGGTTCAATCCGAGCTTGTTGAGGGAGGGTCTATTGTTCGTGGCCGCTCGGTGAAGCACATTTCCACATACACCAGGGGTATTTAGACCATTTACATTTTTAATTAGTAATTTCTAAATGGTGTCATCTCAAATACACGTAATGTAATTCGTGCTAAAAAAACATAATGCACGTAATGTGCACTCGTGCTAGGATAGATAATGTCTGTAAAGCTCTTTGGGGGTTCAACTACTCAACCCTCCTATCGTGTTAGTCCCTCGATTTGCATACTAGTGCCGTTGGTTAAAACAACTAAATACATTTCCTTACGATCCATTTTCATTCTTACTTTCTTATAAACAATCATGCGAATTGTGCGTGCGCATGAGGATCGGGGTGTTGTGAGCTTGAGTTGGCTAGTGTACTACATATGACCAAGGACAACACATGTGGCGCGGTCCTTTGAACTGGATCAAATACATGGACCATGGCATTTGTATAAGAACCTGAGTCACAACGAAAGACTTCGGAATGTGGTCGACACTTGAATGACTGAAGATAAAAAACGGATTGAGAATTTGGAGACTAAGGCGAATGCCCTAGGCACCTAGGGCAATTTCATCGAACTTGATGAGCGGATCGAGTTTATTGAGGGATCACATCATACTGGTGAACGATTGAATGGGTATTCATGAGGACGGCATCCGAGAGACTGTTCATACCTTGAGTGAGGAGATAACACAAATTGACTGCGCAAGTCGTCGTACCGAACGCGAGCCCGGAGAAAAGCACCCAACTTTGAGATGGGTCGCATGGAGGGAGAACTAAGGTCTTATTCTGGTGCGCGGGATTCTAAGCATCTTCGCAAATTGTTTGTGGGGCCATGTGAGACCAAGGTAGTGATGGCTTTCATGCATCTCTCGGTTGATCCAATGCTATGGTGGACGACCAAGTATGACCAGATCCAACAAGGGGTCACGCGCAATTCAACACATATGATGAATTGAAGTAACAACTACAGCATTAGGCCTATCATGAGAATGTCGGGGCGTAATGCTCAAAGGCATTACACGAGCTAAAACACGGCGATGACGTTGGAAAAGTACATGCGCGAATTCCCGGCACTGAATTTGGACATTCGTGACATGTTTGAGCCAGACGGGTTGTTGTATTTCGTGGAAGGCTTGAGGCCGAGGGCCAAAACTGAGCTGCAGAAGCAGCGTGTGAAAAGACTTGCCTTTGATGTAAATCGCAATGATGGAACGGTTGATTGACTATTGCATCGAGAAGGAACACAAAAACTCCAAGTGTTCCCAACTTGAGTAGGGAGAAGTTATTCAATCTGGAGCAAACTCAAGATTGCCGAGGCTCAGCAGCAATGGATTAAGTCAGGAATTCATGCTTAGGGATTCCGTACTTGGGAAATGGCACGACCCGGCGAACAAATGGACACGACTAGCACCTTGCTTCATATGTAATAAATCGCACGGAGTCACGGAATGAGTGAAACACACGGTGCACATGATCTTCACTCATTCGATTTGATTTCCTTTTGGTCGTGAATTTGATCACCGTTTCAATCGCTTTACGTATTTTTTTTTTTTTTGTGGGTGTTGGGATGTCGAATTCCAGCTTTGTATAAACCGTGCGGGAAAGTAAAACAAGGCTATCGTCCAGTGGAAATGTAAACATTCACTCCACTATCCGAAAGAAATAACTTACCATCTTCGCCCTTTTTCCATGTGAATCATACATGGGAAAAACGTGAGTTGCATTACTCACCCAAAAAGTAAATATATTACACATTCGGTTCGGGTTCACTAATCACATCCATCCAACGGCCCACATCCTCCGATCCTTTTCATCGCCATTCACCAAATGACCGCACGATCACTCTTCATCCATCGGTCCACCGGTCACTCCTCCTCCTCGTCGAAGACGTGACACTCGTCGGTCTCGGGATTGTCCCCACAGAAGGACTCGAGGGGATCCTGGCGCAGCACCTCCAGCTTGAGGCGGAGGTGGGCCTTGGCCTGGCTCACCTCCTCCACCTCGTCCCACGCCACCCTGCACTCCGCCGACGCCGCCGCCTCCCCCTCGCACGCCTCCTTCGCCTCCGCCACCTTCTCCTCTATCATCTTCCTCAGTCGCGCCTCCCTCATCTGGGTCCCCTTGTACTTCACTCCGCCGCCGCCGCCTCCTCCCATGGCCTTCACCGTCGCCGGACTCGGCTTCTTCTTCTGGCGGCGAGTCGCGAGGCCGAGCGATGTGATTGTGCTCGGGTAGAGGATCGGCCTCCAAGAGAACGATGGGGAGAGGTTGAGAGGCGCGATGGATGAGGATGCCATGGCGATGGAAAAGAGTGAAGTTGCTCACTGTGATGATGGAGGTGAATGCAAGGTGGTGGTGTGACTGGCGTCTCTCTCCCCTCCATTTCTCGTCTCCTCCGTCAATCCGATGAACGACAAAGAGGGGTGAAAGGGGAAATTTGCTATGTAGAAATGCCGTCTAGGACTCTGGAACATCGTCGTGGATTTGCAGATAAAGTCAACAGCAAAACACTTCGGGCCTCATGGATTCACAAATAGGCCCATCTGGAAAGAGCGAAGCCCAATAACAATCCACAGTGCCCGAGCCCTCCACTGCCAACGGTTATGAGAAGCCACTGAAGCTCCCCCCATTTCAAAACATTTGAAATCCCTCCCCCCTACTCTCTCGTCTCTCTCTCTCTCTCTCTCTCTCTCACTACCCTTCTCTAGGAGTACACAGGGGCACTCAACGTCGCCAATGGAGGACGCTCGGATCCAGAACGTGGACCCAGAAACGGCGTTCCTGGCCTCGAAACGGCAGACCGGCAACGAGTGGGAGCTGTTTAAGGAGAACGTGAGGCCCCTGAAGAGGGGTCGCAACGTCAACCTCCTCAACGACGCCCTCAAGTCCCACACCGACAATCACCTCAAGAAATCCCTCCTCGACAAGCGAAGGTCTCTTCAACTTCACCTCGCAACCCTTTTCTTTCTTCCTTCGTTTTTAACGTTTCGTGGCATCATTTGGGTTTTTTCAATCATTGGGTTCTTTAGGAAGTTGATCGAGGCGATCGATGATTACAAAGGGGACGATCCTCTGCAATCATGGCTTGAGTGAGTTATCATCACTTCCTCCATAGCACCCATCTTTTAAGCTTCTTTAGGGCGGTTTATTTTGAGCGTGCTTTAACGATTTTTCGAGATGCTCATTACTTGAATTCGTCCTTGACTTTTGTTCTTGCTTGTATAATCAGCTGATATGTTAGCCTAGGTCTAGCTCCGATAGCTGAAGCAATTAATGGTTCCTTTAATTTCTTTTGATTAAATTTTAGTTTTGAAGTTTCTAAGATTTGTAGCATATGTGCCAAATGGGAAGCGCTTTTATGCAGCGGGCTTTATTTTCTGTTAAACTAATTTTTGAAGGTGTATCAAGTGGGTTCAAGAGGCATTTCCACCGGGTGGTGACTGCTCAGGACTACTTGTGATATACGAGCAATGTGTTCGTGCCTTTTGGCATTCGGACCGGTACAAAGATGATCTTCGCTATCTTAAAGTTTGGCTGGAATATGTAGGTTCTCATCACCAGTGATCTGTTGGCTTTTGTGTATGGACTGCTGCATGTTTCAACAACTCTTCAAAAATGATTTAATTCATCAGTTGATAGGTGCTTGACTGGAATTTTACTGCAGGCTGACAACTGCAGTGATGCAGAAGTTATATACAACTTTCTGGATGCCAATGAGATTGGGAAGTCACATTCTCTGTTCTATATATCTTATGCTTTGTACATGGAAGCCAAGAATAAGATGAAAACGGCTAATGAAATTTTTAATCTCGGGATATCGAGGTAATTATTTCTGTAGTTTAGTGTGCATGATATGCCATCTGCTCCTTTAGGCTATATGACTTGGTGGGCAATTAGCCTGTAAATAAAGAATCTTTTGTCGTAGTAAGGTTGCATCTGCTCTTTGATTACCATCTAGGGTGGCAATACTTAATAACCCTCGAAAGAATCTGGCTGAAATTCCGTGCAGCATTTTTGAAAAAGCGCCTGCTTTTAGGGAAAATGCTTAGAATCAACATCTCTAGACTACTCATTCGATATTAAGAGTAAAGAAGGCTGATTGTGGTGAGCCTTGCAGTATACTTTTGGGGACTATGTTCTAACTCAAAAGTACAGTTATGCACTTCTTATTTTGTTACCAATCTTCTTATTCATGTACTTCGGCGAATTTTCTCCATATCAAACTCAGGTTCATTCTTTCATATCTGACACTTGCATAAAATTTTGACGGTTTGCTCGTGCATTTTTATAGGAACGCTCAACCGATTAAAAAGTTGGAGGATGCTTACAGAAAGTTTTTGGCACGCTCAATGAGAAGACCGTTAGCTGTAGATGTATGTAGCATCTTATTGAGAACTTATGAGACAAGTATTTTACTCCAGGTCTCTTATGTCTCTGTTCTTGCATTGTCTAGGAGGAAAATGCGGAGAATGGGCCGCCCGCACGAAGTTTTGGAACTGTCCTGGCAAAAGGAGAAAAAAGTAAGCCTCATTTTGCTCTTTGTTTCTATTATGCATAACTTATTCTTAAGCCATTATTTTATGGTTTTGTAGCAAGGCAGGCTACATTGAGTTCCGATCATGCCAGCACGAAGCAGAAGGCTGAGAGGTGTGTATTGTTCATTAACTTGGCCACATTCCACATTCTCCTGTAGTTTGGGGAATTTGGTGCAGATGGAAAATTTCCGTGTTATTAAATGCGTGGAAATGCAGATCTGACAGAATTAAGTTTTCATCCTGTTGATTGTCATTTATCCTATGATATGTTTTCCCTTACCAGTCGATGAGACAAAATTAAAGCATATTATAATAGGAGCTTTTGGTGTAAATTACACAACTTATGCTATAATGGCTAAAATTTGTACAAGTTGTTATACACTGTTGCTTTCCTACTTCCAATTTTCATTTTGTTACTTTTCTTAGGGTTCCATTGGCCATTTGTAAGGATACAAATGTCTATAAGTCCTCGAGTCATCAGCCTGATATATCAAAGAAGGGACCGAATTTCTGGAATAACCTTGGAGGTCGAGCAGAGAGAAACAAAGAGAACAATGCACAACCTGCTAAATGGACATCATACAAGGTTCTGCCTCTCTCTCTCTCTCTCTCCCTAAAGTAAACCTCAGATATATTTCCAGATTTTTCTGATACTTGCAGTTTCTTCATTTCTTTTCAACCCCTAACATTTATCCCCTTTCTTTCTTTCAGATACCCCAGAAACTTGGGCAGAGGACTGGAGTGGCTGCAGCTAGTACCCGTATAGAGGTGTTTGTTGACGAAGAATGTGCAGAGTGAGTGACCATCACAGCTTTTGATTTAGAACGATGTTGCATCTACAAATAAAGTAGTAGTGTATCGTTGAACATTTTACGCTTTTCGATGTTAGTTGTCAAATAATGCAGCCATTGGTGGTGAAAAATCGTCCAATTTATACATAACCATCATGCTTCACAGAGAAAAACTTTAAACCCGTGATTAAAAAAAACTTGACCAGGACGGGCAAAGGTGGAGGCAAATCATCAACCTTGGAGCTTAGGCAAGGCGATGGCAAGGACCTTAAAGAGTAAGTCATCACCGTGATGGTGGTTTCCAAGTCGATCACATACCTAAGTAATTCTGCTGACTTGTGCTTATCCTGTCGAGTTTTGCGTAGGGCAACGGAGCTACTCAGAGAGAACCCGTTGCGCAATTTCCCTCCCAACAGTCTTCCCAGGTGATCAGACCGGCAAAATGGGAGGCTTGTTGTATAGTATGCATTTGTTGGGGTCAAACATGCCATTCATCTTAAGAAGGAATCTGGACATCCACTTTTCAATTTTTTCCCTTTTCAATGTTTGTAAGCAAGTCGAGCAAGCACATCTGTGCTGTTGCAGCGTAATGTCTGTTCATTTGGTAGGTGAAGGATGTTTAGCCCTCCATGCTGTTGCATTCTTGTGACTTGGACCGATAGTTCGAATTGGTTTAATGCAGCTTGTTCCATCTTTTTTCTCCCTTCGCATTTGATCAAGGACGAATGGTTCTCGCATCTGATCATAGTGTGGATCGGAATATGTGCTGATTTTCCTTTCATAGGATATAGGTGCGATGATCATCGACCTACACCGTGAGAATTTAAGACGTGTAGATTGTGAGATCGATATTGCTCATGTTAGATTTCCAGACTTAGATGAACTATATATTTGATTGGAAGAGCTATGATGAATCACTCCTCTTTTGAAGAAATTACTAAAAACATATGGAGTAACACTATAGTGCGGAGTAGTATCATGCACAAAATACAAGTGGTCAAATCCTAGGAAGCATCGATGCTCTCTGGTGGTATGTGTCGTGTTGTGTCGTGTCGTGTCTGACACTCTTGATGTTCCTATACTCTTTGACACTCTTCGGCATGCGACCGACACGTGATCAGCACTCCAGACACACTAGCAACACGCGAGTTTTGCATCCATTTCGACACGCATGTTGTCAATTTTAAGTATTTTCAATAAATTATGGGTCAAAACGTAAATTTATCAAAAATCTATATATTTAAGTTATATACTCAGTCACCTTAAAATTAATATACCTAGCCAGCCTAAAAAAAATCTAATCACGAATCCTAAAACAAGAAGAAGAAGAAACTCATCGCCGATATTTTCATATATACATGATATATCAATATACATTTAAAAGACGTGTCCCAACGTGTCGGGATTCTCTATTTTTTGAGAATGACATGTCGGCGTGTCGTGTCGCGTCGCGTCGCGTGTCGGTGTCGGTGTCGGTGTCGGTGCTACTTAGGCAAATCTAACCAAAATTTCGAGATATGTATATATAGTTCAAACGCTCGTTGCGTGCCTCGATCTCAATCCAACATCTTAGGGCACGAGCGGACGACGGCTGTGCACGTGTTGAGTTCGCGTTAAGTTGAATCTCTTTGAATTGTAGGCCGAAAGCTAAAATGGGCTCCAATTCAATTGGGCCTCGTGGGCCTCATCTTGCCAACTGGCCAGCTTGACTTTAACGTAAAAAATGCAGATGCACTCTACGGCCACGATGCCTCGCACGCTTGACGCGGGACCCTCTCTTAGATACGCATCTCTTGCTTCTGGCTCGTCTCTCTCTCAATCCAATCACGCGCACAAAACCAGCAAAGTCGAGCAAAGAGATTTCGAAACTCGAGCGTCAAGCCTTCTCGTCCTTTCTTCTCTGTACAATCTGAAATTAGGGTTTGGACCTGCGCGCAAACCCTAGAAAGCCACCCCAGCTCACGTCCTTCACCTCCAATGAGATAGCTTGCTCTATCATACGTTACACGAATTGCCTTTTCACTTGGATTTCAGCTCAATCAATCTCCATTAGGGTTTAGTCTTCGCGGAGGAACCAGACCATGGCGGAGCACTTGGCATCGATCTTCGGCACCGAGAAGGACCGCGTGAACTGCCCCTTCTACTTCAAGATCGGCGCCTGCCGCCACGGCGACCGCTGCTCCCGCCTCCACAACCGACCGACCATCTCGCCGACGCTCCTCCTCTCCAACATGTACCAACGGCCCGACATGATCACCCCCGGGGTCGACGCGCAGGGCCAGCCAATCGACCCCAGGAAGATCCAGGAGCACTTCGAGGACTTCTACGAGGACATTTTCGAGGAGCTGACCAAGTTCGGCGAGATCGAGTCCCTCAACGTCTGCGACAACCTCGCTGACCACATGATCGGCAACGTCTACGTCCAGTTCAAGGAGGAGGATCAAGCTGCCGCCGCGCTGCAGGCCTTGCAAGGGAGGTTCTATTCTGGTCGCCCGATTATTGCCGATTTCTCGCCCGTGACTGATTTCCGCGAGGCCACGTGCAGGCAGTTCGAGGAGAATAACTGCAACCGGGGTGGTTATTGCAATTTCATGCACGTCAAGATGATCGGCAGGGAATTGAGGAGGAGGCTGTTTGGGAGGTACTCATATCGTGGGTATCGTGGGGCGAGGAGCAGGAGCAGGAGTATGAGCCCTACTAGGCACAGGAGGGATCAGGAACGGCGTGAGAGGGACTATAAGGACCATCGCGGCAATGGTCGGCGCGGAAGCAGGGAGCAGTATGATAAGCACGAGAGAGATGGAGGAGGTAGGAGGCGGCATGGGAGCCCGAGGAGGAGCCGTAGTCCAGTTAGGGAAGGGAGCGAGGAGCGTAGAGCCCGGATCGAGCAGTGGAATAGAGAGAGGGAAGAGAAGCAGTGATTTGAAAGTGAAGCTGGAGTTTTCATTTCGGTTCTTGAACTTGATGGTAACCATCCTAGGCTCGTGTGTTACATTTTCGTTTTCCTGTTAATGTTCGAAAGCTGGAAGTTATTCTGTGCTGAGTAAGGCAGTGGGAACTGTTAAGCTGGTGGTTTAGCTGTGATTGGTAGATTCATAGTTGGTCGTGAGGATTTGAGTTGTCGGGACAACTCTTATTTCACGGGCATTGAGTACTCTATGCTCATTCAGCTGTCTTTGAAAACTCTGTTATTGGGCCCTTTCTCCGTGCTAATCTGAGGAGCTGGCTTGTTTCACGGGCATCGAGTACTCTATGCTCATTCAGCTGTCTTTGAAAACTCTGTTATTGAGCCCTTCCTCCATGCTAATCTGAGTAGCTCGCTTGTTTATGAGTGACTGTCGATGTTAATTCTCTTGGTCATGTGGAGCCTATCTTCAATGAGATTATCGCGCCAATGTGGTATATAGAGTTGGCCCATGTCTCTAAACCCATCCGACCGGGCGGGGATTGGACCTTTTTTGGGGTCCTCCGTACATATTGTTTTCTTTTCTAGTCTGATGTTAGGTGTAGTTACAACTTTGGCACTCTGTTCATGTGATTAGATGCTGTAAAGATAATAAACTCAACTAAATACACCATTTAATTTCTCCATGGATTCTTGGTTGAAAATTGGGATTGATATTGTTGCATACATGTTGCAGCAATTTTTAGGTATCACTGGGATCTCAAAGTTGGTGCTTCATGGACAGAGTATTTTATTTCTTTCCTCGCTTTAACTTGACTTTTCTCTCTTTTTGTCTTTCTCTAATATCGTTTCACCCATCTTTTAGGGCCATTTTTGGTAGCTTTCAGAGTTGGTTAGGTCAACACGAGTGGGTTCAAAAAGGAGAGTCGTCCCTGGTATCTGCTGTATATTATGATCCTATATCCTTCCAATCTTAAAACTCTGATTTTGCAGGGCACAGATTGACCTAGTGTTTTTTCTTAATACAACCTATCCCTGTTGAAGTTTTTCCCTCTAAGTCGCAGACAGGTTTTCAGGTTTTTGCTGCTGAGAATTGTTTCCATTACAAGGAGCCCATTTAAGTGCTGACTCTTTCTGTGTCTTTTAGCTGCAGTGCAGCAGTAGGATCATTCTTAAAGAGGCCAAAAGCTATGGCGCAATTTCCCTCCACAACTTAATAAAGTTATAACCTCCCTCTAATTAAAGCTGCAGAAGCTGTTCACTCCATCATCGGGACAAATGAGGTTAAAGGGCAGATGCATTTTATTGCGCTTTAGAACAGTCGGGGTTGGTTAATTAAGGTTGTGTGAGGAATACAATAACCTCCTGCTGTGAGAGATGTTCAGACTAGTGAGTAATGATATCTTGAAGGGAGGACAGGCATGGCGGAGCAATAGTCTCATTTTCCTTTCCTTTCCTTTCCTTTCCTCCACTCTGGCCTGGACATCACTTGATCACCCAACCTGCATTTCTTTCTTTGAAACGTATATATGCAAATAATTTTTTGCACTACTTTCCTAATTGATCAAAATGATTTTTTCTTTGGTAGTGAATGAATTCTTGAGGTTTGATAAGCTCTTCTTCTTACTGCTTAGCAAAATTCATTGAATGCCATTTGAATGATTTTTCACTTCTGGAACAGGCCTCTTTGCAATTTGCTGCCCACTGCTCGTTATTTTGAGTATTGTTCGGTTTAGCAAAGCACCAAGTTCACAGCATTTTCAACCCTCGATCGTTTACAGTCATTTTCCTTGTGAGGCGACTTTGTATAATTCGACAGCTAACATTGCCAGGGTATCTATTATCGTTCTTTGGGGCATTGCTGGACAAGACTTCTGCCTTTTGCTTTTTGGTTAATCTAAAACTGGCGGTGGATCAGTTTTAACTTTATCTTTATCTGAAACACCTGAAATTTCGACAATATATAAATGTTGATTTGTAAATGCACGTGTGATTTGTGGATAATTATTGACATTTGGATAATATTAAAAATTTGGGAGGGAATGGAAAAAAAAATACTTTTTGATTCTCTGTATGTTTTTCAGCAAATTTTTGCTTAAGCCAACTCCTCTGCTCATTTTCGCGTGTGATTGCTCTCTTTTTAACTTCTGCAAAGGATATCAAGTTGCCATTTTATGCTCTTGTTTCTGTTGGAATTGCGATTTAGTCCATATGTCAATAGATTTTGCAGGTCTTTGCTTGTGCAACTTCTTGACTTGATGATTCGTTGTGATTTCTGTGTTGTTGAGTTTCTTCTGCTAAGTTTGGCGAGATATATTGGCATTTACCAATGAAGTATGATTAACTTTAATGCAGTCGGTATAAGTCTGACATCTGTTTCTTCTCTACAATTCGCAGCTAGAATTTGAGCCCTAGTCATTGGATTAAGTCCCTTCCCTTTTGCGTTCGTTAAGTCCTGATCTTTTAGAAACTATTTTGTCCCGTGTAAGTCGCAAGTCATTTCCTTCAGGATCATCTGTTGGACTGAGGAGTGTCTGCAAAAGAAGTAAGTTTGGAGTTTGAGCAAGGATCAGAATGATGGTCTCTTTCCCTTTTTTTTTTTTTTTTGGGTGGTCAAAATGGTCTCTTTCCCTTCAGTAGTTAAAAATTGTCAAATTTTTCATAATGGATGAGGTTTTTTTTTTTCTTTTTTTTGGTCGAAAGAATGGATGAGTTTGAAGGGCAGATAAATATATTGACGTTAAAAGTGTTATGGTGTCTGGATAGTTATTTACAGCGGGCCGGACGTCAATAGATGGTTGTGATATCACGAAGAATTGAAGTTAGGTTATGTTTGTCGATGTGGAATGTAATGTTCCACCACATTGGTCTTTGTAGAAAATTGCGGTTTCTTTATTTAAAGCCCTTTTAATTAATGTCGCAAGAGAATGCAGCTAGACTGTACGACTTTGCTCATCCACTTCTCTCTTCCTCGAGCACCTATCTACCTCACAACAATCCGTAATCTAATTTTCATCATCTAATTTGTGCACCCACGGATGCCGTCCTTCCTCGGGCATGTTCTGCCGACCTCTATTGCGTTCGACGGGAAATGTATAATGTGGGTGGTTAGCAGAACGATGTACATGCAAGGAACAACTTTTGAGATGCGGAAGATGGCATGGCGAGGGTCGTCTCTGCATTATGTTTATCTAACGAGTCGAAAGCCAATAATTGTTGATGCGATTAGGAAAACTTATCTGCCTTCGTGTTACGGTATTTGTGGCAACGGAGGTTTGATCCAGTTCCGAGTAATACGGTTGCAGTCTGAGAAGCTGAGCAAGCAGCGGTTGGCGGGTTTTTACATGGGTGAATTTAACCTGGCTTTACATATCTCGACCGGCAAAGATTAAGGACCTCTTTTGTAAATAATGAACGCGAACTCATATCTCCAATTTAGCATGTATACGTGAACTGTGGGCTGCAAGTAGTCATGGCCACGGTTCGGAACCGGCGGTTCCGGTTTGTGGCCATTCCGGTTCCGGTTCGTGGCCATTGGTGAACCGGAACCGGAATCTCAAGGGGCGGTTCTGATTTTGAATCGGCTGTTCCAGGCCGATTCAAGGCCCGGTTCCGGTTCAAAATAGAAAATGGAACCGCCGGTTCCGGTTACGGTTACGGTTTTGAAATTTAATTTTAAATAATGAATTATGAAATAAAAATAATAATAAATTATGAAATTATGAAATAATAAATTATCAAATACAAATTGCAATCAAATTGTAAATTGTAATCAAATTTGGGGGGGAAAGGGAGGGGTAAGGGCTTGAACTTAATAAATTGTCATTAAGCGCCTACATATCTTCTTAGGGATAGAAGAATCAAAGCCCGTGTAGTTTTTTTTACCTTTGATAACCCCATACTTACCTCATCATCAATCGTCGCTACCCGTTCCGGTATTGGTACCCGTGGCGGTGGTATTCCCATCATCAAAGAATTCGGTTTCATTGCTGCGATCCATCTTTTGTTGTCGATGTTGAGCCTTTATCCAATCATCGACACAAGCTTGAGCCTCCACCGAATCCGGAGCTAATCTTGAAAGTCGATCGTCCAAAATGTTGCCTCCAGCGCTAAATGCTTGTTTAACCGCAACTGTTGAACAAGGGGTTGCTAAAACCTGTCTTGCGATGAGAGCGAGAATTGGAAATTGGGTGGAATGCCTCTTCACCACTCTAGAATTTTGAAATCTATACCGCCTTTGGATTCACCAAACTCAAAAAAAGTGGTTAAATAGGTCTCTATTTCGGAAATATTTCATGTTGCTCCCTTTTATCTTTTTTGCCTATTCATCAGCATTTTGTTCCTTCTACTAATTCTACCCAAGTCCCCATTTTGTACGTCACTAGGTTGGGAAGATGTATCACCTAGATTATATCTACTATAAATTTCTTTATACAATTCTACTATTGCGTTTTTAACTATTGTTTGTCTAGCTCTAACATCTACCATTTGAATCAAATGTAAACAGTCATAATACATATTCAAATAATTACATAAACCATCTAATTTGGTACGTAGATCGAAAACACAAGCAACCAAATAAATAAGAGGAATTTCGGTATAATAATGCAGCCATTTCGTTCGCATTGCTATAATAGTCAGACCTAATTGATCATCTTTTTTATTTTCTTCAAAAACACCAGCAATATTAACAAACTCTATTTATAAATGCGTAGTAGGATAATAAACACCGGATAAAGTATAAGTTGCATTATTAAAATTTTTTAAAAAATTTAATTTTTTTTGTTGCAAATATCCCAATCTTGTGGGAATAAATTAATTTGAGAAACATTATTCGAAATAAACGTACATAATAAATATTTATATGCAAAAGATTGATTAAGCAACTCGTACGTAGAATTCCAACGAGTTGGAATATATCTTGGAAATTTTTTTGGTCTTCTTCTATTTGCTTTACAAAATCTACCACATTCTTTCATAATTTGGGGATGTCTTCATAAGAATTGAATTGCTGTCTTTATTGGGCTGAGAAAAAAATCAAGAGTTCGTAAACCATCTTGTACAAATAAATTTAAAACATGGCAAACACATCTAATGTGGAAAAATTATCCACCAAAAGCGGGTTTACAAATCTTTTCTAACTCGGGAATGAAAGCGGTGTTTGCCGCGGCATTATCAAAACCAACTGAAAAATTTTTATTCACAAAAAAATATTCTTCTAAAATTTGCATAATTATTTTATGAATATTATTTGCCGTATGCCTATCATAAAAAACTCGAAATGCAATAACTCTTTTTTGAATGTTCCACTTATCGTCCATCCAATGACATGTAATATCCATATAAGAATGAGTTTGCCATGGATCACTCCAAATGTTGCTACCTATATGTACACGTCCATTGAAATTCATAAAAAAAAATTCATATCTTCTTTTCCTCTTTTATAAATATCAAAAAGTTGGCGTTTAAACATATTTCTCGAAACAGGTTTTGCTTGTGGAGTACATGTAGTTTGTATAAAATGATTAAAACTAAATTTTTCACCAAAATTAAACGATAAACGTTCAACTGCAGCAAATCTAGCTAATTCTTTTTTATAAACTTTTTCATTATAACAAATAAAGGATGAGTGTTAGGATTGGCATACCCGAAAATTTGTTGTTGGTTGGTGTCGATCCCCGCTTGCGTTGGATGTTTCGACCTCAGATGCCGTTTAAATGTTCCATAACCGTCTCCACCTGTAAATTTGTATGTTGCTCCACAATATTTACATTTTACATGGTACTTGTTTACGCCTAAATGTTCCTTCGTGAAGTATTCCCATATGTCGGATGTACCCTCCCGTTCCGACTCTTTTGTGGTTGACATTTCTTCGATACCGGTAGGAGGATGCAGACTTTCTTGCGTTGGGACGTGTTCGAGGTTGGGAATAATGTTGATATTATCAACATCGTCTCCCCAATATGCAAAATCACGAGGATTGTGAAGATAATCGAATTTCCCCATCGGGCTCTTTCCTCTGTCACTAGTTCTGCTTCCACTTGCCATTTTTTGAGAGAATTGAGCAGAAAACGGATTCAAAAAATTGACTGAATTGAGCGGATTGAGAGAATTGAGTAGATTGAGAGAATTTGAGAGAAATTGTAAGAAAAAATGAAAGATGAAAAGGAATATTTATAATAGTTAGGAATAGATATATTTAATAAATTAATAAAAAAAAAAGGGGTAGTCATGGCCATTGCCTTGCAACAGCCAAATTTTTGACCATTGCGGGAAAGAGCCGATCGGTTCGGCTCTTTCCCCCCTTTTTTTTTAATTAAAAAAATCGGCTAGAATCGGTTCAAGAAAATGAGGTCCCATAACCGGCCCCTATGGCATGGGCCGGTTCCGATTTGGAATCCGTGAGCCTGGTCAACGGGCCGGTTCCGGGCCCAAATCGGCCCGTGGCCAACCCTAGCTGCAAGCGAGGTGCAACAAATATAGCTCTTTCTTTACACTTGAATTTAAGTCGAAGTGCTTCTTTTTCTTTTTCCACCGTGGAATATTATCATTGTCTTAAAAGATTACGAAGTATCATTGCTACTTTATGTGTCCACGTTTTATATATTACGAAATTCTTGAGTATTTTGATTGTCCCTAAGGGAAAATTAAAATAGTTAAAATCGATTCCGACACTCTAAGCCTTTTGATCGACTCTAAGTAAAAACATTAGTGACAAGTATTCTCAAGACACTTATTAAGGGGAAAATTGTCCAAAAAGTTCAAAAACTATTGCACTTTTGTCAATTCAGTCATATACATTTTCGAGTGCTTTTAATTGGGTCAATCGAACCAATCTCGATCGGAAATTACTGACATGGACGCCAGCCGTCTGCAGGCGTTGACGTGGACAATTTTAATAACATTTTAATAAAATTTTTGAATTTTTTTATTTTCTATTTCCTTTTTTTTTCTTTTCTTCCTCACTTTTTTGTCACTTTTTTTTTGCTGTGGTTGGGAGGCTGGCCTTGCCCTTTTCAAGTTTTGCAAATTGAGTCCATCCGCCCAATCTTGATCGGAAATCGCTAGCATGAATAATTTTTAATAATATTTTAATAAATTTTCAAATTTTTTATTTTCTGTTTCCTTGACGTGGGCAAGGCTGCCTCGCTCGCTGCCGGCAAGGGCCCGGTAACCCTCGTCGGCCACATTGAAGAAAAAGTAAAGAAGAAAAGAAAATAAAATAAAATAAAATTCGAAAATGTATTAAAATATTATTAAAAATTATTCATGTTAGCAATTTCCGATCAAGATTGGGCGGATGGACTCAATTTGCAAAACTTGAAAAGATTTAGGACTGAATTAATAAAAGTGCAAAAAGTTTAGGATTTTTTGAGCAATTTCCCCCTTATTAAGGGATCTCAGTTTTCCTTTTTTCTCCCAAATCTAACCCACAATTTTTGGTAAGTATTTTACGTGATGAGGAATTTTTTTACCTAAAAAACCACGTGATGAATTTCGTGTTGTATATGTTAACTCCATCATAATCAATACACTTATACAATTTCTGTTTGCTATATCTCTTTGCATTTTTCAGCTTTCAAATTCTTAATAATTTTTCCTAATTGCATTAGTCTCTCAGTTCTCAAATTAATCGGATAGAATGAAATCGCTTTTGTGTTCATCACATAACTTACAAATTCGCACGCGTATGGATGCTAAAAGCGTCTTTAAAACGAGAGAGAAACGTCTAAATATCAGATAATTTTGTCCTTTATTGGTAATTTCGAAGAAGTTTCCAATTCCTTGCTCTCGAAGTATCCGCGCATTTTGACCGCTATATATATACGAGGCTACAGCTGTTCTTCTTCACTTTATTTTATTTTGTCTTTTTCTTCTTCTCTTCTTCTTCTTCTTCTTCTTCTGTTCTATGGAGAATCTAGAGTTACCAGGAGATGACCTAATATTGGAATTCGATTCCCAAAACCTGTTCGACGAATTATCACCGGATACTGCGAGCCTGCTCGATGCCGGCGACGTCAATGCTTCGTCTCCGGACTCGCTGTCGTCGTGGATTGGCGAGATCGAGAGCCTCTTGATGAAGGACGACGAGGAAGATGTAGCCGTCGAACCGAGTCAGGAGGTTTTCGATCGCTTCTGCGCCGACTTGCTCGTTGATTCCGCCGAGGGTGGACCGTCCGAGGTGGCCGGCGACGCGAGCGACAAGGAGTCCAATTCATCCGCCGCCGCCGGCGACTGCGACGGCGAACGAGAGGAGAAGCCGGTCGCCGGAGATAACGAGCTCTCTGAGGACGCTGATGACGATCCTGTCTCTAAGAAACGGAGAAGGTACCAGTAATTCGTGTGTATACCTTTGTTTCAACTGTGGCAGCTACCATACGAAGCTGCTGTTGGCTGTTTTCCTAATTTTACTTGTCGTACTCTGTTTGGATGACAGTAGTAGTCTTTGTCTCATGGCAATATTGTCTGGAATCATTTTGATTTATCTGCTGATGTTAATAATTGGGGTCCCATGTAAAGTACTTTTGAGCGAGGTTTCGTAGTACTAATAATGAACATGCTATAGCTACAGCTTCAATACTGGATATGATTTTTGAGAACCATATAATGAATGCATCGTGTGATTCTATGACCTAGTTTACTGGTTTAAGAATAATTAGATCGCGTGGAGAATCCGCACCGTCTTGTATTTGAAAGTGCATATTAGGTGATTCCACGTGATATTGAGGACTTGTGGGGGATTATTTCAGGCAGCTCAGAAATAAGGATTCGGCGGCTAGGTCGAGGGAGAGAAAGAAATCTCACGTGAAAGAGTTGGAGATGAAGAGCAAGTATCTAGAAGGGGAATGCCGGAGACTGGGGCGGTTGCTCCAGTGCTTTATGGCCGAGAATCAAGCTCTACGTCTCGGTTTGGAGAATGGCAGCGCATACGGTGCTTCCATGGCCAAGCAGGAGTCTGCTGTGCTCTTGTTGGGTACGTTCATGCTTGTGCTTCCGAAGCATGTGGAAATCAATATATTCTTTGTTAGCTCCGTAGTAGTGGACTTTTCATTTGATTTGCGGAGTTCATGTGACCCAAAAAGCCACCGACTGCAGTGTTGAGTACAATATTCAACAACACACTAACAGTTTGAAGTTAATTTATGCCTTCTGAGAAGAAGTCGATTATAAAGGGTCGCAGAAAGATCGACCCTTCTTTAGTGAAGTTGAAACTGAAACCGATAAAATCTTCAGTTTTGGGTCCTTTTTGTCTCTAACAGATCTTGTCCGTATATATGAATCTAAGCTTCAGATGTTTGGCGGAGCTGAAACTTGAAAATCGAGTTTTTCTTTACACTACTCTCGGCACGAAACTTTCCATAAGCAACTGTCGACAGATTTTATTTGCCAACTTAGAGGATGCTGGTCAGTTTGTAGTTTCTAGGTTTATGGAAATTTTGAAGAAGCATGATTTTGCAGACCCTTTTGCAACAATCTGCTTTTAAACTGACTCCTTCATCTGCACTGTTGTATTGGCAATTACTTCGTAATTGTGACATGGAGGATCTACTATCTACTCGTATTGGGATCCAACTTTCCCTTTCTCTTAATTTGATGCATCTTCCGTTAACTATTCCTTTATCTCCCAGGTTACTGGGAGGGTAGTTAGAAGTTGTCCATTGTTCAGTGTGTAAGATCTTTGGTCATGGTGAAAGTGCTCATGTTTTCAGTTTGGAATCTCTTCTGATAGTAACTTAGAGAAAAGCCCGATTTAGGGAGAAAAAGGTAAAACAAGAAGAGCACAGTGAAGAAAGTGCTTAGGAAGTTAGGATTTGGTACATGGTGTGCACACCTAATTTTAGAGTGACGCACGCATTTCGCTTTGTTCTCATTTGTTTTGTTTTCTTTGGGTCTTGATACAGAATCCCTGCTGTTGGGTTCCCTGCTTTGGTTCCTGGGCATCATGTGCCTGTTTACCCTGCCTATGCCTCTCCAATCGCGGCTGGTGGCACTGCCGCTGGAAAACGTCGGAGAGAAAGATCTGAGAAGTCGGGCTCCAAGAGGAATAAGAGGTCACGAGTTTGAAGTATCGACGGCACAATCTTTCATCATGACCAGGAGATGCAGAGGTTCGAGGACAAAAATGAAATTGCGTCGTTCCTTTCCTCGAGCTTTGGCATGAGGTGATCTTTCACACACGGGATATGTCGGTTTTGATGGTTGTCATCTAGAAACCAACCTAAAAGAAGTTGTCCGGGCTCTTGTTTAGTTTTAATTTCCTGTTGGCTATTAGTATAAACATAGAATCAGTGATCCTGCCTCAACTTGGTTCGCCTGAGCTATCGTCATCGTGCTATTTAAAACTTTATGCAGAGGGTATTATATGAAGTCAAGAATTGAAAGACATAGAAGAACTCTCTTTTTGGAAAAAAGCGTGTCGTTAGTCGATGGCATGCTAGACTTCGTCGCTTAATTACCTTAAAGAAAAGGGTAACGTACTTTCACATATTTTGCTTATTCGAAAACCAGGGGAAGCGTGGGTTCTTGAGCCGCAAAACCATGGATTACCAGCGAGCTGCAGATAAAATGCCTGTCTCGTGTTGTCTTCTGACAACCCTGACTATAGAAAGATTAAAAACTCAACCCACATTTTCTGACCACTGTTACGTTCGGTAGTGGTAATAAAATTTGAGATATGATAAAATTTCTCCTATTTTTTATTTGGTTCTTGTTCCTGATGGGATAAAATTGGATATAACAGGGACTAATCTGGATAAAATTTTCTTATTGAGGAGGAGGTGGGATATAGGTGAATATGATTTTTAATATTCTCGGTTTAAAAGTTTTTTTTTTATTAAGAAAATTTTAAATTTATAAAATTAAAATAATATTTAAATATTCGATAATTGAATTCTAATATAAAAAGGAAAATTCAAAATAACAAAAAAAAAAAAAAACAACTTTGGTTTTATTTATTCTTATTTTTATTATTGGAGAATGATGGAAAATGTCAAAAAAAAATAGAAAAGAAATAAGAAAATTTTTAGGCTCAGTTAAACTATTATACCGTTCATACCACTCAATAAACAAAATAAGATGTGAAAATTTCCCGATTCGCCAAACAAGAGATTATATATACCAAAATCTTTGAATTTCATGTCATATCATATCCAGTCTTATCTCGGCTAAGAATTCAGACGATCAAATACAATCATAAGTCTTGTCAATTTGCAAGTTCTCATCTAAATATTTGACCATAACGCTTGTCACATAGGCATTTACTATCCTCATTGCCGCTTCTTAATGAAATCGGAATGGAAGAGTATGTATCATCTAAAGACAAGATAAGGAAAGAGAAAAGAAAAAAACACAACATCTGCGAATGTTCGGCTTGACATTCGATTAATCATGTCGCCCGACGTGATTATGACTTGTAGTTGCCATTAATTGGTTCTCAGTTCCACTTGCACTGCAACGTAGCCTTGGATGGGAGCACGCGATATGGTGTGCAACAATAAGGAAAATTCGCTTTCTTTTGCTCTCGCGTGAGATCATACATCCGATCCGTCGTATCAATTTCACCGCCATTCTAGCAGCAGGGGAAGTGGCCAAAACTAACGATGTCTGCGTTAGTTTGTCTTTTAACACGCACTTCCATCCTCGAAAATCTTCGTGTAACCAACCATGCGTAAATAACCTTTTGATATCTGAATTGTTCGTCATCCATCATGAGATTAGTGAAGATTCTAATAAAGTCCGGAAATTCGTGTTTAAAATGGGACCCGGAAAACATCTTCTTTGAATGGAGAAAACCAAACCACTGGCGTGTTTGCTTCCTCGACGACTTTCGTTTGTGATACAATGGGCTCACCTACGGAAAATACCAGAATGTCCTCTTGCCTTCCTATCACACGCGCTAAACTTTATTTAATTGCAGTTGATGCAACTTTTCAATTGGGATATTCTGATTGGGTGCTCGAATCGATCTATCTTTTTCTCCTTTTTAAATTGATGATATCTAAAAAAAAAAAAAAACCGAAGTTGGCTTTAGCCTTTATCACATACCCGAATTCTACCACTCTCTTTCTTCAAAATCGACGGTGGCACACTCGTAATAACGCGGCAAAACGGAGGTGAATTCGCTAGGAAAACCCACGGAGCACCGTAACCAACAAAAAAAAAACTGGTGTGCTCGGCTCGGGCTCGCTGCCGCTGCCTTGCTTGGTGGTATCTCCGGGTTCTGTTCTCTCTTATATAAAACCCGCCATTTCGAAGGCGACGAAACGCGCACAAGCGCACACACTCTCTCTCTCTCTGCACTGCGACTCCGCAACGAACAGCGAAAATGGACTCCGATTACGGCATTCCCAGAGAGCTCTCCCACCTCCAGAAGCAACGATCGCTCTACCAGCCCGAGCTCCCTCCTTGTCTCCAGGCACGTCCCTCCTCTCTCTCTCTCTCTCTTCTCTCGTTTCGCCTGTGATTTTTGCCCGGACTTTGCCTCGTTCTTGAGCTCCTGGCGTTCCTGTTCCTGCGGAGTGTGATCGCCGGTTGCGCTCATACGCGGTTTCGTTCGTGGTGCGTTTTGAGGTTTTTGTTTGGAGAAATTCGATGCCGACGAGTGTGATCATAGCTCGTTCTATCCTCATGCTAAGGAATTATCTAAAGCAGTTTAGCGATGTGCTTGCGTACTTGAATCGACGGTTCAGCTACGGTGGAAGTGAGCAATCGTTGCTTTCCGAGGATCGTTGTAGAACACGTTAACGCAATTATGCCACTTCTATCGGTTTATTCAATGTGATGGACGATTCGTTTTCCATATGAATGTGGATATGGACATGACTGTGAAAGTGCTAGCAATGTTCTGTCGTAGTGCTCGCTAGTGCTAGCATCTTGTGCTTCTGTCGTTAACTATAGAGAAGTACGTACTCGTTCAACATTGGTGACCGATTTGCTTGGTCAATGACTCAGTTTGGGGTGAAAGTAGCTTTGCTTAGAGTGGACACTTGCTGATAGGATCGTTCTTCCCGCAGGGAACGACCGTGAGGGTGGAATATGGTGATACTACAACGGCGGCAGATCCTGCTGATGCTAATTCCATCAGTCGATACTTTCCGCACACTTATGGTCAGCCTTTGGCTCACTTCCTACGGGCAACTGCGAAGGTCCCTGATGCTCAGATTATAACAGAACATCCTCCTATCAGGTACTCAATTTGAGATTGCTTTTGTCATTCCTTACTCTTAGTTATAATTAGATGATATAGCTGTGTTCGACTTATTTCCGCGTTCCTGTCTGACAATGATGATAATTTTATCTACCGAGAGTTATGAAATTTATGCACTTTTTTTAAGCAGCATCTTAGATAATCTTCAGTCCATCTGCTCAATGTAAAGCCTTGCACAGAACTGTAGTAGCGAAGCAATTGCTGGCGCTCATTCCTTTGTTCCTTGGTTTTTCACACTTGATTGATGGAATGCAGGGTTGGCTGTAGTATTTACTAGGTGGATAGGTTATGCCTTTCGTAATTATTGCTCGGAATTCATATTGTTATGTCTGATGTAGCTTTAGTTGATGCTATTATGTGACTTCTTATACAGGGTGGGTGTAGTATTCTGTGGCAGACAGTCTCCTGGAGGACATAACGTTATCTGGGGTCTTTACAAGGCTCTGAAGATCCACAACCCTAAGAATGTGTTGCTTGGATTTCTTGGTATGCTGCAAGTTTCGCTTCATTTCTGCTCGTGCATGAACATGTTTGACTTGACTTCTTTAAAAATTGTTATAATTGTGAGCAAGTTTCTTTGTTTTCACTAATACGGGTTGATTTTCATTGGTTGTTTCTATCTTGTATGTTTGCCCGAATCCTGATGTATCCTTCATATGTTACATTCTTTGCTGTCGATTTATCACGATTGGCTTATGTAGTGTTTTTTGTATTTTGTGTAACAATTTGAGAGAAACTAAGATGCCTTTTCATTTGCATAATTGGAGGAAAAACACTCTGCGGCAAAAGGTTGTCAGATTGGGGATCGACTTAGTATCTTTCTCCATTATCATAAAATAATTTCTTTGTGGATTTGTCGAATATAGTTCATCTTCTTCTTTTGCAGCGTTACATTAATGGCATTGACTGATTCTTGTTGTCCTGAACAGGTGGTTCTGAAGGTCTTTTTGCTCAGAAAACTCTTGAGATGACGGATGACATCCTCTCGACATACAAAAACCAAGGTATATTTGGGCCTGAGAAATTCTTTTCTAAATATGCCAATTTTATGAATTTTGACATGGTTGTTCTCATCAAGGTGGTTATGACTTGCTTGGTCGGACAAAGGATCAAATAAGAACAATGGAGCAAGTTAATGCTGCACTAATTTCATGCAAGGACTTGAAATTGGATGGACTTGTCATTATTGGAGGTAATGATTATATATCAGAATTTTTTTTCGAGATGTCTTCATCTCTTATTCAGAGTAATTTTCATTTTCTAAGCTCTGTATCTGTAACATCTGTAAAGGGGTTACATCAAACACGGACGCTGCTCAGCTTGCAGAAACATTTGCTGAAGCAAACTGCCCGACTAAGGTATTTAATCTGTGAACCTTGAGAAGCATGTTTTTTTGAAGTTTGTGATATGAAGTGGTCGTTATGTACCATTCTTCAGAGGGGCAAACTTTACCTCTCTTGTTTATTTTTCGAGGGGCATCCAAAAGATCCATAATAGGAATCCTGTAGCACAATTTTGTTACTTCTAATTTAATTTTTGCAGGTGGTTGGTGTTCCTGTGACACTGAATGGAGATTTGAAGAATCAATTTGTGGAGACTAACGTTGGTTTTGATACAATCTGTAAGGTACTGAAGGGCGATCAATTTTCCTTTTCTTTTCCTTTTCAAATCTCGTGGTTTGTTAGGTGCAAATGGTACTCGTGTAGTAAGATGGAAACCTGGTTATCAGGACTCGGGAATATTACATCATTTTCCAACTTTATCAATTTGGAATCGTTGAGATATTATATTGGTCAAAAGCCAAGACCTCGGGTTTTAGTTGGAATCTTCAACAGATTATTATAATAATCGGTGTTTGTCTTCCTGGTGTAAATTGGTCTTCATGTAAACCTACAAATAACCCTCTCTCTCTCTCTCTCTCTCTCTCTCGAGGGTGTTGACTGCTTTCAAAGAGAAGGCTAACGGCACAATTTAGAGTTGGGTGACGTTTCACAAACTAGATATATGTTTTTCCTTATCTATTTGAGATCACGTTTACTAGATTCTGGGGGGTGGCATTGGCATTTTGGATGCACTAAGTAAATTCGAACAATGAGATCTTTTATCGATATGTTCCAGTGTACATGATCTGTGATCGCATTTTCTTTTGCATACAAACTGCATTAGGGTTATTGTATGCTTAATGTCTCTGGGTAGGATTCCAGTTAGAGCTGTGTCTACTCAAAGACTTTAAGTTGGTCATCTCTAAATGCAAGTTAAAGCTCCTTGTTTCTTTTCTACATTCAGGTGAATTCCCAACTCATCAGTAATGTCTGCACAGATGCCCTTTCAGCTGAGAAGGTAATTAGATGATTTAAGTGACGTGGAGCCTCTTAATTAAGCATCAATTGTAATGTCAATTGTTTCTGATGCTTTTGCAAGTGTGGGTAAATGTAAAACTAAGTGTCAGAAAACTTTTCCTTTTCTGTCTTTCTACATGAATCGTAAATTCTCCTTATATTTATGCATGTTAGCCTCATCTCTTATTCATTGAGGTCTGCTGGACATCATGTGCATGTCAGTTGCTTTTGATTATCTTTTTCCCTTTTGAGAAAATATTAACAGTCCTCTACATTTATTTCCAGTACTATTATTTTATCCGACTCATGGGCCGGAGGGCATCGCACGTAGCTTTGGAATGCACTCTCCAGTCCCATCCGAATATGGTTAGCATGTTCAGTTTGCCAGTTTATGATTAGAAGAGAGAATCTCAAGTATACATCTTATTCAGAAATTCTCTGTTTCTTTCCCCTTCCGTCAGGTGATTCTTGGAGAGGAAGTTGCTGCATCAAAGCTTACTCTCTTTGACATTACAAAGCAAATCTGTGATGCAGTTCAAGCTAGAGCAGTGCAAGGTTCTTGTCCCGCTACATTCATGTTATATTTTGATTGTTCATAGCGGACTTCATCTGATTGGATATGTATAACTTTTAACCAGAAAAGTACCACGGGGTCATCCTATTGCCAGAAGGGCTCATAGAGAGCATTCCTGAAGTTTATGCTCTTTTGAAGGTAATACTTGTGGAGAAGATAACACCCAAAAGAGAAAAAGAAGATGAGAACAACCCAAAATAAACTAAAAAACAAACAAACAAACAAGCATAAAAGAAAAGAAGAGAACACCCAAAAGAATATAAGCAAATTAGAGGTGAAAATCGAAGGGGTACTCTTTTTGCTCCTCTTGATGCTATGGTTGGTTCTTATTCAAAGTGGATTTCTCCTTTTGAAGTTAAAAATTTGGACTTATATTGTAATAACAGTAAGTTCTTCTCTCAGGAAATTCATGGATTGCTCAAGCTAGGTGTTTCTGCTGATAACATTTCCTCTCAACTGTCTCCCTGGGCATCAGCATTATTTGAGTTTTTGCCACCCTTCATCAGGAAACAGGTACAGTTATACCTTGTAGTCGTCCATTAGATTTTTCAATACTTAAGGATGAGCTACGATTCCATCTCTAAACTGAGTGCTTTGATATTACAGCTGATCCTTTTCCCTGAATCAGATGACTCTGCTCAGTTGTCCCAGGTAAAGGAGTAATCTGCTTGCTTACGATGATTCGACACTTCAATGAAATGTATAATTTGTAGTAAGCTATACATGTTTGATTTTGTTTTCAGATTGAAACTGAGAAACTTCTAGCACATCTGGTGGAGGCAGAAATGAATAGGCGGATGGTAAGATAATGTGATTGTGTCAGGCATCATGGTTCAGCACACATTGAATTAATCTGCAAAAAAAATTATGCCTGTTAGGAAAATCAAACCTTTTCTCCCTTTACCTTTTATTTACTATTTTTGTTAGTTTTTCTTTTCTTCTATAGGTCTTTGTATAATTCAGGTTCTCTAAGGTGGGATTTGAGAGAGTTGATGATTTGCAGCTTTTTGTGATATATTCAACTGCATGAGTGCAGATGGGGTTACTTTGCCTGAGTTTTGTATCTAGGGATAATATTAAGAGAACATGTTTGTCATTCACATGACAAGCTGATGCTTCTACAGAACAATGGGTTACAAAAATTTTACATAGACCAGTTTCTGCTAATTTAATTTAGATTTTGGAAGGTTATGGAATAGTTGAGCATTTGAATGTATGTTCCCATCCTATTGTTTTCGTCCTTATAGATGGTTGCTTTATTTGTGTGATCGCATCTGAGACTGTGCAAGATAATGTTTTTGTTCTTTTCTTTGCGTTAGTTGAAAATGCCAGAATTCCTCTTCTATCTTCATGAGATCTTCAGTCTGTGATGTGTTTGGGTTTTGAACAGAAAGAAGGAACATACAAGGGGAAGAAATTCAATGCTATATGCCACTTCTTTGGTTATCAAGCTCGGGGATCATTACCATCAAAATTTGATTGCGATTATGCTTATGTAAGTGGTCGCCAGGAGCATTCTGTCTCTTTTGCAAATGATAGTAAAGTGACTATGAAATATTTCTTGTTTAGGTTCTTGGGCATATCTGCTACCATATTCTAGCTGCTGGCTTGAATGGTTACATGGCTACTGTAACTAACCTGAAGAACCCTGTCAATAAGTGGCGCTGTGGTGCTGCCCCCATAGCAGTATGCTCATCATTTTCTGACATTATTGCTGCAAATACTGTGAATTTCATAATTGCCATTAGAATTCATTTAAGTGAGAGACAATACTCATGTCACCAATTTTAATGCCATGACTAGTCAATGATGACCGTCAAACGATGGGCACAAAATCCAGGGGCCTCATCCATTGGGAAACCTGCAATTCATCCAGCCACTGTGGATTTGAAAGGAAAAGCCTATGAGTAAGTCTCCGTGGCCTATGAGTTTCGATAGGCTTGATCAGTTACCATTTTTCTCTCTACTGAGCCAAGTAGCAGGAATATATCCCGGTGTTAGAGACTTGAGATGCTCGTATAGTACCTTGAGTTGAATTGTTTCCTTAATTTTTAAGTGGAGCATTTGTGCAGGTTGCTGAGGCACAATGCAACAAAATTCTTGACGGAGGATGTCTATAGAAATCCAGGACCCCTTCAGTTTGATGGCCCTGGTGTGGACTCTAAGCCAGTAACACTGTGCGTGGAAGACCAAGACTATATGGGCCGTGTTAAGAAGCTCCAGGAATATCTGGATAAGGTATTCTAACTTATCTATTAAGACATGTTCTATCCTGTTACCCTGCTTGGCATAAAACAAACAAACTGAAAATTGGGTAGAATGTTTAACTGAACTCGAACTGTACGCCGAGCTCATTAGCTTAATATGTTGATGGCTTTACTTGGGATTACGGAATTATACCGTATAAAGATCAGGATTAAGAAGCGGAAAAAACCTAACCCAAAATAACTATATGATCTCTCTCTCTCTGTCTCATAGCAAGTGCATGCTAGGATAAGTGATCTTCCCCTTACAATGCAATCAACATCAAATAATGTGTCAGAGCAAAATGTGAAGAAAAAAAAAAAAAAAAAATCCTAAAATGGCTTTTAGCAAGGACTAAATCTTGGTGCTTATGTGGTATAATTATGAAATTGTATGCACAAAAATAAGAGAGCTAAATTTGGTGTATTAGGTAAAAAGAGAGTTAGTCGTTTTACAGTATACACAGAACGGAGAGATTCCCTGTCACCTAATTTGTTCCCTCATTTGGAGCACGATTACTTTTGCACTCACCTCTCATTGCCCCTTTTTTTCCCCCATTCCAGGTCCGAACTATTGTAAAGCCAGGGTGTTCGCAAGACGTTCTGAAAGCAGCTCTGAGCATTATGGCTTCCGTCACCGACGTTCTCTCAGTTATGTCCATGCCTTCCTCCGATGGCCAGATACCTCTTTGAATGGACAAAATTTTTTCGAGCGCCACAACCCTTGTACAGGCGTACATATCTCTCTCTTTTACTCTTCGTTTCCATTATGAATCAGGATTGCGGTGGAGTTACTTTAAGGCGGTGGTAATAAATTTAGGTTAGCCATCTTTCTCGGTTGTAAGCGTAACTTGCTGTATCTGGAGGGAAAATCCAGAGGATTGTTCCGCAAATTTTGGGAGACTCGGAAAGTTTTGCTAAGTTTTTGAATTACTGTGAGTCCACGTTCTGATCTATAGTTAAATCTGTAGAACTGTCTGTCGGAGTCCACTCTTAATGCTACAAGCTATCTGAGATGTGGTAATGCGAGCGCCAGCTTCTCCATTCAATGCGTATAGCTCGTGATATTTGATTCTCGATACCTCCAACCAGGGACAAATATAGGAGAAGCACTTCAGGGACTCGAGCACTTCATGAATATATTTGATAGGAAAACGGTCGGACTTTGTGGGGATGGCGGGGCGTCACCCTGGCCGCCTCCTCACGTGGCT
Source organism: Lenwebbia sp. NSW1173648 (assembly GCA_029784005.1). Lineage (NCBI taxonomy): Eukaryota > Viridiplantae > Streptophyta > Magnoliopsida > Myrtales > Myrtaceae > Lenwebbia > Lenwebbia sp. NSW1173648. The sequence goes on along the minus strand of JARCGZ010000009.1, from coordinate 20,245,151 downwards.
CGATCCTCCTTGCTGTCGAATGGGTCGAGATAGTTTCAATTGTTTCCTTGAGTTGAATTCATGAGCTTACCTTCGAAGGTTAATAGTAGCACGTCGACTAAAGTCGACTTGATTACACCCCAAAAAAAAAAAAAAAGTACTCATATGTTCTCTTAGCCGAAAAGTAGCACCTATACGTTCAGTGCAATCTTAGTTAGCAAAATACTCTAATGGTTGAGAGTCTCGAGACTTAATTTATTGATTATTTCATCTGCATATTTAATACACAATGAATAATTTGACGGGCTTAACATATCAATTATGTAGTAATCACTTAAAAAAAAAAAGACACGAGTTCCAAATGGATATTTTCATATGATTTTACTTACTACATCATGTAAACGATATACAATTTAGACAATCATAATCGGACTTGAAAGTGCTGGAGGTAGCGCCTCCTGCTTCCCTCCTAGGATTCACAAATTTTTGCAAGCAGCAATGCTTTGAAATTATAATGTTTTAAAATTTAAATTCTTCGTGAGAGGTTCGTCTTGCATTTTTCGAATGTGAGTTGTAACTTATGGGAGATTGATGATAATCTTTCAAAATGTGTTAATGACCTTCATTATTTTTTTCATTATTTTTTTTATAGCAGCAATTAAGCATAACATATCAAAAGCCGAAAACAGTTTAGTCCTGCACTTAATGGCGCGCATGATAACACTTCTAAAGCATAATTTCTGCTTCAGAAGTACTTTTGGAGCAGAAATCTTTTGGTAACGCAACTTCTGAAGCAGAAATCCGTTTGGTTATGCAAGTAAAAAAAAGTTATTTCTCTTTCAGAAGTAGAAATCTCTATACATTAATATCTCTCTCACTTCGGCTTCTTTTCATTCTCAGTGTCTCTTTTTTCCAACCATACCTCCGTCGTTGCCGTCCACCGTTGCTACCACCGCTGACCACCGTTGTAACCATAGCCGACCATCGCCTGTCCGGTGCGGTAGGAGTAAAAAATAAATAATATTTTTTTAAAATTTTTTGGAAAGTAAATAATATTTTTCAATAATAAAAATTATTTTTAAAGAAATTTAAAAAATAAAAATTGTAAAATAATTAAAATAATTTCAATTGCATGAGAGTGTTTTAATAATATTATTTTTCTTAATGAATTATGAGAAAAAAATATGCTATGATTTGGTAAAATATAGAAGTATTTAAATAATACGGGTCGAGTCAGGTATGGGTTAGGTCGAGTATGGGTCGTTAAATTTGTACTGTGTGAAAATGGATCAAAACGGATTAGATGGATCAATATGAGTCGGATCATATTCAACTCAACCCAAACCCAACCCGACCCACCCGTTTGACATCACAGGCAAGGAGTCACCGGAACTACTTGTGCTTCTAGCGTGAATATATGAGCTTGGCCATCGTATTCATTACTACAATTTCCCCCCTAAAATTGGTCCCCATTAGCATAAATAATTAAATGAAAAATTATATGTAAATTTGTCAGTATTTGTATTTCACTTTTCTCTAATAAAATGCATTTTAGGTTAGGATCAATAATTTTTCGTAGAAGATTTTGTGTTAATAATGTTTTAGAAGTAGTAATTTTCAATTGTTACCAAACGAATTTCTGTTTTAGAAACAGAAATTTTGTCATGTTATTAAACGCATTTATCTGATCAGAAATTAACTTTTTGGGTAGAAGTAGAAAAATCAACTTCTGTTGATAAGAAGTAGTTGATTTTTGAGGCAAAAGTGTTCCATGCGTACCCTAAAATTCTTGATCTCTCTCCATGCTTCACGCTTGAGATCGACTCCACTACGTTACAACTGTTGCCGTGCCTTCTCAGGATCACGCTTCACTGTTCTGCAGATGCCATTTTCAATCCTCGGGTTAGTATGATCGACTCTCTCACCCTGCCATGCTTGCTCACTTGTATAAGCAGAATGGTTGCCAGATCAATAGGACCTTAGCCCTACTGCTTGGTCATGGATTTTGAGCCCTTGAGCATAGGAAACGAGGTCGTAGAGTTTGAGGTTGGTGATTCGGCCGGCGAGGACGACGGCACGGGCCTCGACTTACGACGCCGGGACGATTTAGTGGAAAGGTCCGCGTCGTCCGGTGCTGGCGACTTGTCGAGTTCCGATGGGGATCCGATTCTGGAGCCTTGCGAGGGTATGGAGTTCGACTCCGAGCAGGCCGCGAGGATTTTTTACAACTCGTATGCTCGCCGAATAGGTTTCGGCACCCGGGTCAGTGTGTACCAGAGGTCGCGGCGGGATGGCTCGATCATATGCCGCCAGGTCGTGTGCTCTCGTGAGGGGTTCCGTCGCGGGGGTAGCGAGAGTAAGTCCAAGCGGCGGCGTACCGTCACTAGAGTTGGGTGTAAGGCTCAAATAACCGTGAAGAAGCAGAGTTCTGGGAAATGGGCTGTTTCGAAATTTGTTAAAGAACATAATCACGAGCTCGTGCCGCCTGATAAGGTGCATTGCCTACGGTCACATAGGCATGTTTCTGGTCCTGCTAGGAGTTTGATAGATACTCTTCAAGCGGCGGGAATGGGACCGAGCGGTGTGATGTCTGTGCTGATTAAGGAATCTGGTGGCGTAAATAGTGTTGGCTTTACTAAAATTGATTGCCAGAATTATATGAGCAGTAGTAGACAGAGGACACTTGGAAGCGGGGGTCAACTTGTTTTTGATTATTTGAAGCAAATGCAGGCTGCGGATCCTGGTTTCTTTTGTGCCGTCCAGGGTGATTTTGACAATCTGGCTGGGAACATCTTTTGGGCTGACGCAAACTCGAGAAAGAATTATGCATATTTTGGAGACACGGTCAATTTTGACACCACGTACAGGATGAATCGCTACCGAGTCCCATTTGCCCCATTTACTGGGTGGAACCATCATGGACAGCCTGTATTATTTGGATGTGCCTTGCTCCTCAATGAGTCAGAGTCGTCATTTATTTGGCTATTCCAGACATGGCTTGATGCTATGTCGGGTAGCCATCCTGTATCTATCACAACAGATCAGGATAGAATTATTAGGTCAGCAGTGGCTCAGGTGTTGCCTGGAAGTCGTCACCGCTTTTGTAGGTGGAATGTATTTAGGGAAGCTCGGGAGAAATTGTCTGATGTTTACTGCTCACATCCAAATTTTGAAGCAGAGTTTCAAAGTTGTGTAAATATCACAGAGACTGTCGAAGACTTTGAATTATGTTGGGAATCCCTCCTTGAAAGGTATGGTCTCAGAAATAATGAATGGCTTCGATTGATGTACAATGCTCGGCAAAAATGGGTGCCTGTTTTTCTAAGGGATACATTTTTTGGAGAGATGTCAATAATGCAAGGAAGCGATAGCATAAACTCATACTTTGATGGATATATCAACGCATCTACAAGTATTCAGGTGCTGATAAGGCAATATGAAAAAGCAATTGCCAGAAGGCACGAAAAAGAAATCAAATCTGATTATGAGACCCTACATACTGCACCTGTTCTGAAAACACCTTCTCCTATGGAAAAACAAGCAGCAAGTGTCTATGCAAGAAAGATATTCAAAATATTTCAGGAGGAATTAATCGAGACTCTAGCTTATCCGGCAACCATCATTAAAGACATGGAATCGGAAGCTGTGTATCAAGTTGCCAAATTTGGGGAAAACCACAAAGCTCACTTTGTTAAGGTTGATGTTTTCAGCAAGAAAGCTTGTTGTAGCTGCCAAATGTTTGAATTTTCTGGTATCATGTGTAGGCATATACTAGCAGTTTTTAGAGTAATGAATGTCCTTACACTTCCACCTCACTATATTTTAACTCGGTGGACAAGAAATGCCAAAAGCGAGTCATTACCAGATGACTATATGGTCGGATTCCCAAGTAATCCGCAGGAGTCCTTAACTGCATGTTATGAAAATTTACGCCGCGAAGCCATCAAATACATAGAGGATGGGGCAGAATCCATACATAGCTATACTGTGGCGATGGATGCTCTACAAATAGCCACAGAAAAGGTTGCTGCTTCTAAGAAGCGTGGTTTTGGACTCGAACAGAAGACATTGACAAATGGATGCGAGTCTCAATCTCGCTGTACAGTAGGTTCTGAAACTTTCTGAAATTTTCATGGTTTATTTTCCAGAAGTGCTGGTCATTTATCTGATTTTCTGCAATGTATGATGAGGATCGTTTGCTTGAAATCTCTCTGCATAGCTCACTGAAGTTATTGCTTGTTGGATAAAAAGTCTCACTTCATCTATTTCCTTCTCCTGGATTTTTGAGTTATTGAGGCACTATATTCACATTGGGTGGGTTTCTATATGATTACTATCACCTTTTTGTTATGATCCTTCAATTTTTCCAGTAAAAGTAGATTTAAAAAAAAAGATATTATTATGTTGTAGTGGCACCCAATAGAAATATCTTTCTATAGCCAGATAGACCACTGAGCAGTTGGCATTAATTTTCCTAATAATAGGTTAGGTCAAGATGATTCTTTAAATACATCGCAAGAGCTATGTGCCCTGGTTATCCATGGCACAAGTCTCCACTTCACCATACCGAATGCTTGATCTTCATGATCTTTCAAGAATTTTATTTGTTGCTTGTAGGCAACAACTTTAGGTCTGTCTGTATCTCTTTCTTAATTTAGGATAATTTCTGTTTAATACTCATTATTCCATTACTTTAATAATACACCTACCAGGAAGGTATGTGAGTTGCGTCATAGCAATTATCCTGGCAATAAATCCTCCCATGATGCTTGACTCCTGTCTCTATCAAAAGAACTCGCATTAGAGAGAGACATATGGCCCTGTGTTTCTCTACTGGCCCTCAACCCCTAGTCTAAAGAACAGGATGACATTCCGTATGCATTTAGAAGCAGTATAGTAAGAATATTGCTAATCTTCCCAGCTTTGGGCTCCTGCATATTCCAATTGGATTATTTCTGAAGGGGCTTTTATGGAAATTCAGTCATTTGTTCTTCGGCTAAAGCTCATTTGAAACCTTAGTCCTGCTTGAGGTAGCTTGTAGATCAATGTGAGTCACCATTCTGTACAATCATTTAATGGATGACCAGAAGGTTATTTGCTTGCATTGGTCTTGAGTGTAACCTCAGCCAGAGCTGCTTGTGTCAGGAATGCTGTCAATGTGAGAATGTGCTCTTTTACCCTGTTTCATATTGAGCTCATGCCATTGTCAAATAATGTCTCTTTCTCATGTAGGAACATGATGAGAAGATACAGGAACTAACTTCTGAGTTGGCAAATGCAAGTCTGCAATGTGAAGAATATCGAAGAAAATTACTCGCAGTTTTGAAAGACAGGGAGGAACAGAAGTTGAAAATATCAGTAAAGGTTCAGAACATGAGGCTCAACCTAAAAGGCTGAATGAAAGGTGCAATGTCATTCCCACTCCTCTGTAATATAGTGTAGCTTAGCGGATTTGGTTTGCTGTACATTATTGGGTAAAGTTCTTCCCCTTCGACCCTGACCTGTGTCATCTAAGCTTGGAAGACCACACTATTCACAAAAGTTTTCCCCTTTGAAAGGAGTAGGAAAGTACTTACCCGTGGCAGATCAACGGATGTAAAGTTAGAATAACTTTTGTAATGGGCGAAGATCGGATGTTGCAGAATATAGGTGGTGTTGACAGTGGCTGTTCATTGTAATTTAGCCAGGTAATCCCTTCTGCACAGTGTACTTGTATCAGTTTCGTATAGTCACAAATCTAACAGGTTTTGTGAAGCATGAGTGCATGATTACAATTTTGTGGAAAATAAATGCGGCTACTTACTTGCTTATTGTTCACTGGCAAAGACAACGGTCTCTCTTGCCTGCCGGAGCTGCTTTCAGATGTTGCCAATGGATGCGCGTCTATGAACTTTCAGATGTTTCCTGCATTCTGTCTATAGAGCCTGATCACTTGGTTTTCGAGTTCCATTGTGTTGATGGAGGTATTCGTCAACTGTCCACAACGCTGGGCGGCAATTTTCCAGTAGTGAAGACTGCGTTTATGGAAGCAGCACCAGATTGGAGAACAAGAAGAATGTGTTGAAACGAAGTGCTTGTCGACAACGGTATCCTAAATGTGACCTGAAAGGCTCAGTACAGTTGGTGCATCGTTTTATGTCATCAAATCAGTTAGTGTTTCCTCATCTCATAGATGATCCATCTGAACTCGTGGAACCAAGTAGTGTCGGCCGGTCAGGTAGGATCCGTCAATGTCACAGTAGCCAAAGTTATCACATCCCAAAAAGGTTGGGCTTTTGCTTGGTTTGAGTAATTAAAGAGTCATTAGCCAAAACTAATCAAGAAAAACGAAGATTACTTTATCAAGACGGAGAGATCCGAATTATAACGCGACGCAAAGATGATTTGCATTTTCCTACTGCTTGTTGAAGATTGATAGCTCAAAGTATGTAAGACAAAAGAAGAAGAAGAGTGGATCCGCGGTGGTTTGTTGAGGGTTTACTCATTCGACTGCAATAACGGAAGGCTGTTGGATCAACTGACACATGGATCAAATGACAATGACAATGTTGAGAAAAAGATGACTTTTTCCGGATGAAATGAAAATCGGATTCAAGTAACAGTAGAAAAGTTTCCCATTACTTAGCCAGAAAAAAATGTGGCCATGAAATATCGATTAAGTGGAACATAATTGACTGAGTGGTAGAAACACCGTGATTCATAGCCACGTGCTAAAGTTCTTTGAGTTACAGGCCCCGCCCCATCGATTCATAGCCACGTGCTAAAATTCTCTGAGCTACAGGCCCCGCCCCGTCTCCATTGGATCTGTTCCCGGGAGTACCAAAAAAAAAAAAAATAGGAACCTTTCCTCTCCCCCGCCAGATGGATACTAGGCTCTGTGCGTATCGACTCATGCAATGCTGTAGCTAACACGTTAAGTATCCCGCCTGGGGAGTACGTTCGCATTGCTCGTGCCGTGTGGTTTATGCATGGCATTGTGCTTTTATTGCTGTTTATATACAATGACTTTTGTAGCCACAAACATGGACTCGTGACAACTTATGTTTATATGATAGAACATAATTATGTATAATAACACTCTTTCTTCTGAACAAATGCATAAGAAGTTAATTAAACAAGCTAATGAATCCCTTGAAATCGAAACGTGGAACGGCTGCAATTATACAAAGTGTGTACATAATATATGATCTGCTATGATTTGCACCGTCATGTACGGCCTTCTTGTGTGCAATGACGAGCTCAATCGCCAGCATCACTTCTCCGGACGCCGTATATACCAGTTGTTGTGTCATCCCTACTACCAGCACCGACAACGAATTTTCCTCTTCATTTTTTTTTCTTTTGGAGCGGAATATGTAGTAGCACCGCGTTGCTACTTCATAGTTAGCGGTCGACATGTACGAGATCAATATCTACGTTCACTTCGTGATTCTTCGATGGTGAATGATAACGCGCTGATTTTTCGAGTACTTAACCTTTCGAATCTTTTGAGTGATGAATTAATTGTGTTTCTTATCTTGTGCTATCCGACCATCTTCATTTGACTCGAAGTTTACAACCAGAAAATGAAGCATTAGATAAGGAACACCCTCAACTGTTAAAACCCCTTTAAGATTTGACAATTGTCCCTTCAAGATTAACATTGAGAAGCAGCATTTACAATCCTTGGTTGCTTCTGTCTTCCTCTTGTCGACACTAAAACGTTCTAGTTTAGTGTGTGCTTACACATTATCTAATTTTTTTACTTCTTGCTTGTAGACAAATTAGACTTGGGATTAGAGTATGTCGAAAAAGATAGTCGGTCATTATCAAACATGCCCTTCATATAATCTATAGTACCGGAATTGTATTTACGCCCTAATAGCTAAAAAATAAACGTCTCTAACGCGCGGGGAAACAAAAAATTCATATCGCATGGCAAGTTTTCTGCGCGATAAAATTGCCGGTAGTTTCAAACTCCTCAAGCGTTTCAATGTCATCGAACGAAAAAATCAGCAGCTACAAGCAAAGACATCACCATAACCCAAGGCGATTATACTCACTTGCATTTCCAGGAGAATTCCAGACCTGAAGATTAACTAACATTTATGAGAATTTAAGAAACTTGTAATTCTCTCCAAGACAAAAGAGTTGCAGCTGAACTGTGGTTGCACCATAACTGTTACAGCTCACTGTCCCCCCAAAAAGAAAAGCTTCTGGTTTATACCAGTCCTCTATATTGTGAGCACCCGAGTGCATCGATTTCCTGTCTTCCTTTTCTTTTCTTTATCAGCTAGTATTGATCGATTCGATTCGATTTTTCGCTTCAAAGCTGTAATCAACGGAATCGAAAGGTTATTCGAAAGAAAACTTGGTTCCTAACTTGTAAGTCGTTGCCCAATCTGCAACTCGTCTGGTGGTCCCATGGAAGTCAAGCTCATTCTAAAACCTTCTCAAATCATCATCCTGAATCTAATGTACCATCTTGCTTCCAGGAAAAGGGCATGTATTTGATTGGGTTATTGCATGAGAGTGATAGAGAGTCATTCTAAAACCTTCTCAAATCACCATTCTCAATCTAATGTGCCATCCCTTTGTTTTTTAATCAAAATAGCATTTCATTCACTTACTCGAAATATAAGAGAGAAATATCCTAGTTCAACTGCAAACCAAGACAAATCCCAGACAATTTCAAAACAAAACAAAACAAGTTCTAGATAACAAGAGAAATCATCATAACAAGGTTATCACCCACACTCTCAAAGAGCACATATGTAACTTCTTCACACCAAAACTGACGGCAGATCACTGAATCCATCTTTAGTAATGAGCACACCCCGAGATTTCCATCTGTTGTTACGGTTTTTCCTTTCGGCGGTGTAGGCCTAGGTTTGGCGTCCCTAACACCATCACTGAGTAGAGTAAAACGGTTGAACGGATATAGATCTGACACCGTGAAAGGGAAATCTTCACGAAACTTCTCTAATCTCATTCGAAATTGGACTTGTTCATCAATGAAACTCGAGGAAAGCGAAACCCCGAAAATATACACGCAAAAACCCACAATTCTAAACTTGATTGAGATAGAAATCTCCCTGAAGATGGGACAGACAAGTTTATAGATCTAGACCAAATTGAAAGAGAAAAGCTCTCAAATGGGATAAAAGCAAGACAAGAAAGGAAATAGAGAATCAAAATAGCCTAAGAAAAAGGGGGAGGGGAGGGAGGGAGAGATCTAACTCAAACCCTCCCCTCTATGGAGGTTGAAGAAGAAAGTGTGTGAAAATAAGAGAGAGACGGAGAGAGGAGAGAAAAAAAACTAGGGTTGGCTGGCAGAGCCTCTTCTAATGTACCATCTTGCTTCCAGGAAAAGGGCATGTTTTTGATTGGGTTATTACATGAGAGAGAGAGAGAGAGAGAGAGAGAGAGAGAGAGAGAGAGAGAGAGAGAGAGCACGCGTGCACAAATTGTTAGGATTTAGCGCACAACCACAACGAAATAGAGCGTAAAAGCGAGAAAGATAAATCGGGATATAAAGTTTATCATGATTCACTCTTAAATTAGGGTTACATCCAACAAAGGATTCCACTATAATTAGCACTTTGCACATCTTTATTACATCACTCAATTACTAACGAAAAATAGTATATAAATAACAGTAGCTATTTATAGGGTCAAGCCCAAACTACTAATAATATACAGGCTTAAATTATAAAAGTCACGTGCTTCCCCGTCGATGGGGAGAATGAACCACAACCCAACACAAACAAGCAGACAAATATCTTGGAACTAATGACCCCTAACCTGCCGTATAAATTATGTATCAAGGTAAAATCCCTGGGAAGCAACCCTCTAAGAAATGTTATTCATCTTGTAGTAGTCAATGGGCATAGAGCAAGGGATTGCAATTTCAAATTGACGAACTTCCAAGCAAAGAGCAAGATGAAAGAAAAGACAAAAGAAAAGCACAAAAGGCCACAAAACAGTCAAGACCAAGACCTCTACTTTTCTTCAATATAGAGAGTATATCTCACAATACGAGGCCATGCATTTCTAGAACTAGCCAAAGTTAAGATGGACTGACCAACCAAAGTTCCATGCAATTCCCAAGAAGTCACATATTTTAAGTCTTTCTTCCCACCCTTTTCAATTCTCAATGCAAAAATTCATCCACGTCTCTCAGAGCAATTCCTTCAGTTCCACAACTCAAGATGCAATGGCAAAAGTTAAGGGTGCTCTTCTGTTTCATATCAGGGGATCTGAGTAATCATCCAGACCGTCGAAATGCAAAAGATTAATTAGGTTTTGGAAAAGGACTTCCATCTTTGGCCATTTGCATGTAACAATAGCCCCAAAAGGCAGTTTAACAGTAGTTTACTAAGTGATGTGATAAGTCCTTGGGTGTTGGAGCACGTCTCACTTGCCCATTAATCATTTGTTAAGATTGTAGTACCACCTTAATTATCAAGTCATGTCTGATCAAGGTTTTTGTAAGATTGCGCTTAATATAGCGAGTGTTCAGTGTTTCCTAAATCCCTTCCACTTCATTTGTAGCTGACAAAGTGAACTTTCTTCTCAGAATTCATACAAATTAACCTTCATATTACGCAGCGTTCTTAAGCCGGTCGACCAACAAGTCATCAGGAGGTTCGGCTTCGATGGTATTCGAAGTTCCCATGGTTTTCTCTAACAATCAGAACTAGGCTTTCTCTTATCTCTGATATAAGCTATGAGAAAACAAACTCATATTCTGGTTCTGAAGCTTCGTTTAATTAATCAAAGATGAGATTATAATATTGTAGTTTGTGTCTATGCTCGGGATAAATTACTTCCAAGAATCACAAAATCAACAGAAATGTACTGAAGAAGAAAAGCTCCATATTATATAGAGCGAACTCATCCCGCTTGCCAATGCTCATGTCTATCCTTGATGTCAGGCAAACTAAGTACTGCACAAAAGTGATAGGAACGCTATAATTTACCCTAGAAATTGTGCATATCTTATAATCACTTTTTGTTTTTACATTCACAAGGCAAGCAAAATCATTTCAACCCCATTGGAAAAGGATCATCAGAAGCCGAAAAAGTGTAAACAAAGCATGAAGAGAAAAGCTTACAGAAGGGTTAATTAGTCTGCAGATGAACTTACCCCAAAGAGTGAAGATTATTAATCTCTCCAAAATTTCAGCAATGGGGTTCTCTTCATTTCCATCACCTTATAACTGCAAGGCCTTCTCCAAGATATGAATTCTTGTTTTTCCCCACTCAAATCTCCTCCTAAATTCGCCTTCATGGAGCATTGAGAGAGAGAGAGAGAGAGAGAGAGAGAAGACCTGATTTCATTCATAGTTTACTCCATGTCACACTAATAATCATCGATAAAATTATAGTTATCACACCAGCTGCCAACAACCTTATCGAGGTCGGCCCTTGATAATCCAAGCTAAAATGGAGGCCTAGCAGCATTTCCTCCCCATCCAAACAACTGATCACCTGAAAATGGGAAGTTTCCCACATTAAACATTGGAACACCGCCACCGGCTACGCCTCCGATGCCGCCGCCGCCACCTGCTCCACTCCCATCGCCCGTCTGTCCACCTCCAGTGACACCGGACGACTGAGACGCCGTCTGTTGGACTTGGACGGCCCCATCATCTTCTTCGATCGGCAACCTCTCAAAAACGGCGTTAGCAAAGGATGCAGCCATCAAAACCACAGGCCCTGACGCCACCAGCCGCCCCACCACGCTCCCCCCCACTACCTGCCCCTGGCCGCCCGACAAGAATATCGACAACCCGCCCGCTCCAGGGGGCGCTGGGGGCGGTAGCACCGTTCCCGTGAGGGATAGTATTTCGAACCTCCCGTGCAGTGTCACCACGCTTCCGGTGGGGGCCGCCGGCTGCCGGAGAGTGACGTTTGCCACAGTCCCCCCGCCGCTGAGCACGCAGATGCCTCTCCCCCTCTGGCGGGCGTAGTTGGTCACACTCTCGACGATGTCCGAACCTGAAGAAACTTCAAGGATGTGCGACCGGAGGGCGTTCGGGCTGTCGCGCGTGACGATGATCGGAGGCTTCGCCTTGTTCTTGGAGCCGGGAGGGCGACCTCTAGGGCGGCGCGTGGGGCCGCCGGAGCCGCTATTGGTGCCGCCCTCGCTGTCGGCGGAGTTGGGGTCCTTTTGGGGCGAGTCTTTGGGATCAGAGTGTTGTGGAGGGATCGAGGAAGGTCTCTGAAGGTGCAGTTCAGGTCTCAAGAGTTGGTGGAAGTAGCGAGAGTTTGGGTTTGGCTCAAAACCTGCCATCATACCCACATCCACTCTTCTTGAATTCCGCTAGACAAAAGAAATCACTTTTCCCCCTTCAAATCCACGTCGAAAAACGCATGGTTTTCGAAAGTTGGCTCACCGGTATCAATTAGTTGCTGGTTTTACATGCGCGTATGAACTTGCCTGAGCTTGAATTATATGTACTTCAGAGAGAGAATCGATCGGCAAAACGGCTGCATTCACCTTCAAATCACCCAATGAACAGCAGAGAAAGATTGCCGCAACAAGAGTTCGATCCTACAGATACTTATACATAACTTGTTTTCTGTCAGACCAAGGAATGATGAGCCAATGAAAACCTAGCAAGGATTGAGAGAGATCTTCGGACGGTTACTCTTTTCTTGAACGATAGATTCTTATTTTTCAGCAAGATCTTGAGAGAGCTAACAAGAAAGAAGCCGATCAGAGCTTATATGGAGAGACCCAGAGAACAAGAGGCAAGAATAAGAGAGCCTTGAAGATGAAGGCAGAAGCCGAAGAGAGGAAATTTGTCCGCGAATTTTCTACGAAGTGTTGCTGTGAAGAGAGAGAGAGAGAGAGAGGGAAAGGAGAAGGGAGAGTGGACAAGAGAGAGAGAGAGAGAGCGCAAAAAGAAAAAGGAAGAAGAGTATACATGATTTGTTTTTGAGGATCCACGCGCTTAAATATTTTGTTTTGGTCAGACAGAAAATATATCGAATTGAAGTTAATGAAACTATATATATATAAAATAAATAGTGGAATCCCTTATTTGTGGAGTCATTTTTTCTTCTGATTTAGTCTAGACCTGAAAGCTTCTCTTCTGTTTCGGGGAGTTTTCTTAGTGTATGTTTTCATGGTTCTGCTTTCCTTGAATTTCGTTAGTGTACAAGTTCAGTTTCAAATGAAATCGGAAGAGTTTCGTGAAGGTTTTCACTCTCACTATCAAATCGGTGCTCGTTCAACCTTTTTTATTCTGCACGGCGATGGTGTTGGGGATGCCGAACCTAAGCGAGCGCCGCCGAAAGGCAATGCCGTAACAACAAATGAAGATCTTGGTGTGTACTCATTGGTGAAGATGGATTTGGCGATCAGCCTCCGACTTTTGAAAAAGTCATAGATTTGCTTTTTGAGTGGGACTCCTATCTTTATTCTAATGATTCATCTTGTTATCTGAAGTTTGTTTTTGTTTTGAAGTTATAGCAGTTAGACTGCGATGTTTCACTCTGTTTTTTTTTTTTTTTTGTAGATATAAATGAAATGTTACTTTGACAAAAACAAAAACAAAAGTCTTTTCTAAAGAGCATTTAGTAGTCATTCATCCATGCTCATGAAATGTTCTTTTATAGCACACGTGACACGTTATCCACTTCATAAAAATGGTAGAAATTTAATTACTAGATAAAAATTTATGTATTTTAATAATGTTATTTCTCCCACAAATGTTTGAACTGTTATGATCAATTGCTAGTTTATCGAGTTATGGAATTAGTGCTTTCAAATCACCAAGGTGCAATTAATCAGATATGCAAAGACAAACTCGACAGACTACATTGAACATAATGACAACGGAATTCAATTCGAGTTCAACTCAATTCCAATTTCGCAAGTCGTATTTCGGCGACTCAATTTCTTTCTTCTTCGTAATAGAGGTTGGATGGTATCTCCAGCCAGATTTCATGGATTAGATAGTTTAAGCAACATTTCTCCGACGTGAAATTCACTCTTAATCGACCATTCCCTCGTGTGTTAATCGTCCTGAAAGGAAAATTGTTCAAAAAGTCTTAATCATATTACACGGCAGCCGATTCAGTCCTAAACTTTTCAATTGTGTCAATTTAATCTTAAACATTTTGACGATTTGCCACTTTAATCGTAAACCTTTCAATTATGCCAATTTAGTCTTAAACATTTTGATGATTTGTCAATTTAATCCTAAACCATTTAACGATTTGTCAATTTAGTCTTTCCGGCCAATTTTGACTGGAAATAGCTGACGTTGCAATATAGTCAACACGGGCCTTCCTACGTGACATGATCGGCGCTGATGTGGATAATTTTTTGTATTTACTTACTTTTATGATTTTTCTATTTTCCTTTTAATTTTTTCTTTTTCCCTCTTGCCGGCCTCAGACGAGGCCCGCCCTTGTTGGATCGGGCAAGAGACCAGCAACCTCTACTAGCCATAGCCGAGGACTGGCAATGACCAATCTATGACTGTGATGGCCTCTGGTCGTGCTACGTAGGACGCTCGGCACTAACTAGACTGCCACGTCATTGATTTCCCGCCAAAATTAGCTGGAATAACTAAATTTGCAAATCGTTAAAAGGTTTAGGACTAAATTGACAAATCATAAAAAAAAAAATTAGAACTAGATTGGCGCAATTGTAAGATTTATGACTGAATTAGTCGTCATATAATAGATTTAGGACTTTTTTGATAATTTTCCCCCCCTCAAAACGAATTATGGGCACATTTTCTGCCATTTCTTGTTCATCAACAAACATATGCGCATCCGATGATGAAAACCTCCACAAACAAGAGGAATGATGCTTTTCATGCACCCGGTTAGGAACTTATCTACTTTTTGCACGTATGGGACATATATACAAATGATCTAACATTAAATTTACCTCCTTATCAACAGCACACGATTTTCATAAACTTTACCATCATCCTTCGCCGACGAGGGATGGGCGAGGGCTTGACGACCCTCACCTAGTGGCCGACGAGGAACCGGAGACCCTCGCCGGCCACTTCCAGAAAAAAAAAATGAAAAAAAAAAATGAAAAGAAAAAATAAAAAAAATAAAAAAATATTATTAAAAATTATCCACGTCAGTCGTACCACGTAAGATAGCCTGCATCCATGTCAGTAATTTTTTGCCAAAAATGACCAGATGTACTCAACTGACAAAACGTGAAAAAGTTTGAGGCTCAATTGACAAAATTAAAAGGTTTAGGGCTGAATTTACAAAAGTGAGTAGGTTTAAGACTTTTTGGACAATTTTCCTCTGGAGAAGAGGATTCGAATGTGCGACCTCGCACTTCTTTCGGATATACTATGTTTCCATGGTTCTCTTTTCTTCACAAAATTCAAATCATGAATCGATTTTCCACAACAGCATATGTACATCATTACACCTCGCGGGGAATTATAAATTAGGAACACCATCAAGCTTTGGTTCATCGAATGCATGTCTGGGAAAACACCATTATATCTTACGATGATGTGATAGCCAGATGAGATGAGTTTCCGTGCGTTAATGATGTTTTTACTTCTTCTTTTCCATTGGTGATGGAGTAAAGCCCGATTTCGCTGGAGACTTAACCTTGAGCTGACACTGTCTAGCATGCGCACGTGCGTGTCCGGGCATGGGCACGTGCGGTCAAAAGGTCGGAGAGGGGGAGGACGTGTCAGACCACGTGGAAGATGTCGGGGTGGGGAGCATCGGAACTTGGTCAGCCTTATCTCTCTTTCTCTCTATCTCCCCCTCCGCCTCTCTGGCTTAAATCCCGGCGCCCGTTTGGCGGCAACTCCTGTCGTCAAATAATCATGCAAATACATCGCAAATGCAGCAACCAATAGAAACGAAGGGGAAAAAATAAAATAAAATCATGATGGGCCTAATAATAAAAGTAGTATTAACCATAAGCACATGAATTTATGTCCCTATTAGAAGAGAAACTTAATGAGTATCTCGAAAAACACAATCATATAAGAATGGAACGTTGGTAAATCTTTTCAATAAATAACCCCTTTTGAACAGTCCGTTGAATTCTCTTTATTACTTTTCGACAACCTTTTGTTTATCATCTCACCGTAAATGCGCTAGGAAGTACTTTAGTTAATAATCTGAATCACTTATGGGTATTACTCGGACAGCCCACTTGGTCAGAATTTGAAAGAGATTTTTAGGGCAATGACGAATTCAGACAAGGAAAAAGAAAGAAACCCTAGTTTTTGTTTGTCGCTAAAAGGACCCGCAAGAACAGGTTGCGAGAACCCCATCCGCAGAATTATGGAGGCACGCGAGAGCGGGACGTTCATGCACGGAACGATTCGCCGTGACGCACCGCCCACCAAAATTGTGGAGAATCCAAGAGAGACTCCCATCTTTGGAAAGCTTCTTTCGGTCAATTCTGAACAATTTATTGTCAGAGTCAAGTTGCTTATGTGGTCGACAGCGAGTGACTGATTAGATTTTTGCCTTGAACGGCATTTGCTTCTGTTCAACCAATTCGTTCGCAGCCCACCATCTATGACGCACACGCAGATTTCAGCATTGCGGCTACACCATTACTGCCCGAAGCGTCCGCCGCCCTTCCCATCTTTCCAAGGGTTGGGTTTTGATTTGATCGAGCGGTGGGAAGATGTCTCCCATTTTTTGAACTCTACGTTTCTGGGGTATCGTCTGTTAAACTTCCTTGCGAGTGATGATTTTGGATGAAGGATGGAGGATTTAGTGAACTTGTTAATCATGCCTGTCTAGGGTTAAGTTGGATAAGCTTTTTTTTTTTTTTCCATCTTGGAACCTTTATTACATTAAGATTGTCGTCGTAAAATGTTGAAGACTTACAGTTCTGTTTTGTTCCGTCGTTTTTGAAAAAAAAAAAACTCATTCTTGTTGAGGTTGATGTCTTGTATTCTGTTATCCAAGAGATTATGAGGTGGTTCCGAAAGGCCCCCTGACGACTGGACAGCACAGGGGTCCCGCTCCCCGGTGAGCGGGCGAGGGTCGCGGGGGCAGCGCCCTTGAGCCGCCAGAGGCGTTTTATGTTCAGTCATAACAGGATTTATATGATAAAGTTAAATATTTTAGGCTATGTGTGCAATTTTGTAATTTGTGTCATGTAGGGTTTCACTATATATACTTAGGGCGAAACAGGTCTCAAAAGGAGAGAGAGAGGGTGAGAAGAGCGGCTATACACTTTTCTACGTTATTAGTGAAACAGATCTCATCTTCTCGTGGACGTAGGTAGGCGGAACATCTCCCCTGCTGAACCACGTAAATTCTTGTGTTGTGCGAATTTCCATTACTTTCTTGCATCGTTGATAGGATCGAATTTAGATATTCGACAGTTCGAATGTGAGTTTTGGCCATGCATGCAATGAGAACTATAGTTCTGTTATCGTCCTACCAAGCTAATTTTGACGATCGGAAGGGGACTCTCCCAATCACATCGCAACTCGACCACGCAAATATCAAGTTGCAAAGCACGTACTAACTAGTTAGCTGGCTAGGGTTATCAATCCATTTTAACGTGCACGACTTTTCTGGCCGTGGCATCTTCACACAGCCGCGCAAATGGACGCGACGTCGGAAGGCTCACAAAAGGGACAAGTAAAAAAAGAAGAAGAAGAAGCAATCTTCTTCCGATACGAGATAATACTAAACTAATCGGTGAATAATTCCATATATAAATAAGTCCATGTACCTTTGTTTAGGTCGTCTGGTGATAGGCCTTGGAAATGCTTTCAACTCGTGATTGATCGAGTGTATAGTTTGACTACGGACAAGTACTCTTCTCCAACGTGACTGTGCCTAAACGAGATCCAAACGGTGTGATTGATCAAGTCACGAAGCCACCGTCTTGTCCCTAACGGTCCCTAATTACCTTAAACCAAGCACTAGGGTAATGAACTCGGCGAGAGTTATCGGCCGGAGACATCCGTCGCAAAATGCACGACCTTACGGCAGAGGCATCTTTAAGGAGAGCCATGCTCATGCACTCCGGGAAGCAGTACATTATCAAACATTTACTCTGCGCACGTCATCGACGTATCGATGAAATTCACAAGTCGACATGCATAAGATATAATAATCACTAACACTTTGACTATCTTTTTGTGCGATGTTAAAGAGATCTAAAAACTTGATTTGTCTTCTAAAAGAAAGTCAGAATACTTTCTAAGAAAGTTGATTATACTATCATCAAGCACCTACGGGCGCTAATGTTGTATTCCAAGTCCCGTTCTTGCAAGATTTTTAATCTTCATTGATAGAGGGGGGCATCAAATAGGTCATCAATGACATGTAATGTCAGCATCCAATCCCCACCCCAAGTTGGGTTTCGACATTGGGGTGGCGCAGTGCGTGCCAGGTGGCACGTCAAATCGCAGGTTTTAGTCCACCTCCGTGGGGCCCCGCCGCTCGGTGCTCGTGTGTCCCTTCGCCCCGGCGACAGCGACCCCCGAACACTTCGATTCGAAAAAACGCATCACGGCACTCCTCAGCAAAGATTTGAAGCACATGTTTGGGGTGGTTTTGTGAGGAGCGGATGGGTCCTCCCATTCTCAAATCCCCCTTTAATTTGCATACGAATCTCCCTTGATTACTGCAATTTCCCCAGCTAAAGAATCAAGAGACCGATTTAGAAACAAACCCGCCTTAAAAAGTATCGCTCGTATCGCCCACAAAAAATGAATGAACGAGAAATTTTTTCATCTTTCACGAAAATGTATAGACATAAGATGTTGTCATATAATAAAATATTTTTCATCAACTGATTATCTCCAGAGATTATTTTTAGAAAAATGTTTTCCAGATTATTCTTTTTTCACGGAACAAGCGGAGTCTTGATATTTAATGAAATCCGCGAATGGGTGGAGACATAAATCCATATCCTTCTGAGTCATTATTTTAGGTAGAAAAATGGACCACCTCGAGGATATGTATTAATTTAGGAAAAAGAACCGTGAATAGGTTATCCTATTAAATTCCACTGGATAAGAGAGTAGTTCAGGTGAGATCGACGTAACCATATTGTTTATGCACTTATCATGGTATATACAAATGATTATATTCGAAAGTTAGCTATATCCCACCTCTGTTGTTCTTCTGAGGTTTACAGCCAATCAAGTTTCTTAGCATCTAACATCTAGTTCTTAATTCAATCACGCCCTTCGACTTTACAAATATGGTGATTAGCGAATGATTAAGGATTAATGGGAAACCATAGGGCGATATTTGATATATCAAGACGTGCAATTAACTTGACGCGAGTTGCTAATGCGTGCAAAGCCGATTGATTATGTAGCGGCCCAATGAAAATTAGGATGTGGAGTTTAAGTTGAAATCACGAGATTCGGGATGCTAATAGTGTCTAAAACACAGTGATAGTTAGTAGTTACAATCGTTGGGGTTTCATTTGAAACTCTCTGCGCAAATAGCAATGCTTGGTTCGTTATGATAAGGTATGGTACTAAATATGTGCGAATCTATTTAATGGGATATGTCTGAGAATAGAGGCGGGTGATGGCGCTTAAGCAATGGGTTTATTTTAATCTGCCCTCGTACGCCGAGCATTATAAAAGAGATTCCGCTCCATCGAAACCATCCGAGGCTAGCTTTAGCCCCTAAATAAATCTGCGGATGGGATTTTATAATGATATCATGTCGCGGGAATTTGAATGGGACATCGCCCCATAAAGAAAAAGTCGGTACTCTCGGCGGGGGACCACGGAGCAAATAATGTAAGCTTGCGAAAGGTCACTAAACACCATTAGCACACCCCTAATTATCGATTAAGTAAAGCACATGATCAAGTTGAGAGGGGCTTTATTATTATAATTAATTATTATTTGTTATCTTTATTGAGAAAAAAAGGAGGAGAGGGGCCCACAACCAATGGCCATATGGTCTACACCGAACCCAATTAACTTGTCATATTTTTTCCACAAATCTCTTATCAGTCGCCATCACCTTGACTAACGCCATCCATTCACTTCGGATAAAACGGGTTTAATTCTTTCTTTCTTTCTTCTTCTTCTTCTTTTCTTTTTATTTAAGTTTTTGGTTGACCTTTACCTAATCTGGTGATTAGCATTACTTAAAACTTGTGGACCAAAAATGGCCCGGAAGCGGCTGAAATGGTTCTCTCTACATTCGCCGATCACGCAAGCTGACAATCGCGAATGGGAAGTTGCTGTCCACAAGTCCTTTGCGTCGACCCGTCTTTTTTCTTCGCACAAGCAAATGGTGTCCAAAGGGTTGGTACCCCTATGTCAACGGGGTTCGTGCGAAGATGGTATCTAAGGTCGTCTAAGATGTTAACGGAAGCCGAGAAAAATTGGAATATCGAGAGCAGTTGATGTCCATAAGTCTTCATGTAGCGAGACCAAAGCGCTCGTTCTTCCCTTCGCCATATGGAGCTTGGGATCGTTCTACTGATCTCAAATTGGAAAAGCAGATCCGATTTGGGACTTTATTCTACGATTGTTTTGCGCACTTGTCTTCGTTGTTCCGGTCAATTTCATTCCCCGATCTCTCCTACACTTTAGCTATATGAAGGGGTGATCCCGCTCGGACTCGGAGGACAGGCACGACACGTGGCGGGGGAGGAGAGGGCACGTTCACGTGGGGCAAGCCGTCCAACTTGGACAAGTAAGTGGCTGGGGACGGTAGAGGCTAATTAAAGGGCGACAACGTGGAGGGGAGCATCGAATCCCGTGGATTCAGGCCCAAGGTGGTCTGGGCCCATCCCCCCACGTGAACATGTCATCGCGCCGTTCAGTGGACCCCTCACACCCGGACGTCCAATCAGATCCAAAAGCTTCGACAAGCTACGATGACGTCCTCTCAAGTTGGTGCGTTGAGTGAAATTCGAGAAAGGTATAGCCGTAAAGGAAAAACAAGAATAAAAAAATATCCACAGAGAGAGAGAGAGAGAGAGAGAGAGAGAGACTCTCTCTAAGCATACATGGTAAACACTATTATATAATATAACCATCACTCATCCAATTCCCTGCAAAATTCTTCTGAAGTCATGTACAGTATTGATGGTGTAATGTAAGTTTTATTTATCTTTATTCATCATTCTGGTATCTGGGTGCCGATGGGGATCTTCCAATGGAGACCAAGGCAAAGAGAGCATCGTCCCTGTGGAAGAGCAAAAGAAAAACTCGTGTCAAGAGCGTTTGCGAGACATCGAATTGGAAAGAGAGATCAAGCCACCAAAACAAAAACTTCACTCCAACTGATAACAAATCACCAATCAGCTAGAACTCATCATGGCAGTATGGAGGAAAAACAGGTTTCTGAACTCCAAATACTTCGAAAGTGCGGCATCCCCATAATATACCAGACCGATTCACACATCCATGACATAGATGGCGATCGAATCTTACCACTACGACATCGCACGATGAAACAGGACATAAATCATTGAGATGTTCTAGGAAAGGAATAGACCGATATCATGACATTATCATGATGAGGGTTATCCTAACAGACAAGTACCTGCCGCTCAGAGCCACGAACTACAAAACATTTAGATATCCAACTGATTACTCATTAGTAAAGATGACATGATCGAGGGTAAGGTATTATCATCATCAAGCAAGAAGTAAATGTGCCAAGCCACAGACCTTTAGCTCAACTCCATTTGTGGGGGAGCTAATTTATTTTCAGGTATAATACGCTAGTTTACAATAAGATTGCAAGAGAGACAAGCTACGTATGAGTTCCAAGCAAATGGAGGTAGCTGAAGGTGGAAGAAGTAATAAGCAACTGGAGGCTAAAACATCTCATCTTAAGATAATCAGAATTTCATACCACCACAAAAGAATTAAATCGCTTCCATCTCGTTCTTCATACATGACATTTTAATGTTGGATTCCCCAATGAGCCCATAACCAATTGAAACAGCACTAGCAATGATGATGAAAACATGCCAAGAGTTTCTATAAATTATCGCTACCGCTACCGCTACAAATTTATTAGTTTGAAATTTTCTATATGTGAGGGCGTTGGAACATAAGGACAGGTAACTAATATCAACCTTAAAAATTGCCCAAATAGACATTTCCTATAGCAGTAAGATAGTTGTCAACTGTTACGGGTCAACGGTGACCACATTAACAAGACCTCATCCCTTTTTGCCAGAACCCAAGCATTGAATAACATAGAATAATATTAACACACAATGCCACAGCTTATATTAATGCAAAGACATCAATACTAGTAGTAAGTTGGCCTAAAGGTAAATTCAGTGAAAGCCACAAATGAATACGAAGCCACTCGTTTCCATGGTAATCTACTTCAGTAACCCAAGGGGTTTCAAAAGAAATGATGATTGGTAACAAAGAGAGAAAATTAACAGAAAGTAAATGACACCAGGCGAAAGCTGAAAGCAGATCTATAATAGCCAAAAAGAGGGTTTTTTTTCAATGACAGAGACAATTAACTACATATAAATGACACAGGCCAGTCTCATGCAGAATACCGCTGATAAAATTCTCACCCACCACCCCTACCACTCTAATATAGTGTTGCAATACCAGATGGCATCTGTAAAATGTCTTAGATTCCAAACATCTATGACTACAAGAAAAATGCCAAAACTGGACTGCATTAACTCCATTGGCTGGTCAACTTCCATATATCGAAAAAAAAATAAAAAATCACATTGCCAAGAATGAACAGATTTCTTGCACTACATTCCTTTCCTTTCTAACACATGGTTTTTGAAGATATGTGACCAATTATCAGAATTCCAGCGCGAAAACCAGGCCTTGCCATGACGAAAAAGAAATGTCGGTCAAAACAACATAAGAGCCATGTAAACCCTTCTACTGAAAGAACCATATGGATTTCCGCAAGCCCTCTTTATCGTCTTTCACCTTTGGATTCTAAGAAATCTATGTAGTTCGATTCACGTTTATTTAATTTACACACAACAGATCTGATTTAGTTGTTTTTTGGTGATTTAGATAAATTTCAAAATGATACTGATGGTAACAATAACTTCTTGTCACTGCAATTGTTTAAATCATGCGGAATGCTTTTTGCCAGTTCTCTAATATGTCGAGGATATAAAAGGAAGGACATTAATGCCATGCAAACCCACCCACCACTTGTTAAAGCACTGCAATAATTGATGAAACTAAATATACAATTTAGACGGTACCTCTCAAATGAGATGTCCTACATTATGCAACAATATGTAGAGTCCGCATAAAACCGTTCAGCATAAAACCGTTCATTCGACACAAATCAGTTGATGCAAATTGCTTTGTATGTCATCCTAATGCCCCCAAACATATTTGCAGATCCCTAGATTCATCAAAAGCGAAGTACAGCTGACATTTGCAAACAGAGGATTTTTACGAAAGAAGCAAGGGTCAGCTTTGCTCATGCCACACAACTAATGCCACTTCTCCGCAAACCTCCTTTGTGAGAAAGATAGAGTAACCTACTAATGCAGATACTTCTTATACGTTTTCCACCAAAATTTGACATCAGAGATAGAATATACTTTGATAAAGGGAAAACAGTTTTCTATTTTTCATGTTAGTGAAACAATCTAGTTTTCCATATTCAAATGAACAACTCTCCGAAGATAATCTATTTCTAGTGAAACCAAACACTCTAGTTTTTACCTAAATGACATATCATCCACGAAAAATCTCAAAGATCCTTCACGAGATTTCCTCCTTCCGACACCTATCTACCAAATTACTTATTGCATATCAATTGATTTTCCGATGCAAGGGACCTATAGAGTCTGAAAAGTAAAGACCCCGTGCAAGAGCTATAACACAATAAACGTTATTAAAACATGAGTACTGAATCATGGATTAGGAGCACCATAAAATAGGTTCAACGATATCTGCCGGGCATACAACGTCAAGTTATTAACAATAACCAAGCTTGTATGGTTAAAAAATTATGATTTTCCTAATGAATAATTATATGACTCGTTACCACTATGTTTATTGAAGTAGGAAACCTTTAGAGTCTGAAAGTAAAGATCGCATACCAGAGCTATATAACACAATAAATGTTATTAGAACAAATATGTTCGGATAATTGAGTACTAAATCATGGATTTGGAGAACCATAAATTAGGTTCACGATGTCTGATGGGTATCAACATGGCAAGTTATTAACACCCACCAAGCTTGCATGGTAATAAAACTGATGATTTTACCAATGAATATTCTTATGACGTCATCGCAATGCACATAGTAGCACCTCCAAACAACGACTAAGCCCACGACAAACTTGCACAACAGACAGCCATAATTGTGCATTAACCTTGTGAATAAAAAAAGGGAAGGAATTAGGTGAAAGACAAATCTGCCACCACCACGCCATTTTTTGGCCAAACTAAGCACACCAGGGGTGTCGTTCTCAAGTATGTAAGTTTCAAGCATCTGTTATTCACTTGATTCAGAAGATGGTAACCTCAACAGGTTCATGCAGAAGTCATCACCATTTCAAACAGCAAGTCCAACAGTATCGAGGCATACTCAATCAAGAGAAGAACAGACAAACGTCAAAACTTCAATCAAAGCCATTTAACCTCAACCACACAAGAGAGTTTGGACTTACTAGATTCATTGTATATCCAGCTATTCCTTGGGTTTTTCAGTTCTGTTCTTGTTGCCGTATATCAAACCATTTTGCTGCGGATCGACCCAATATTCAGCGTCAGTAGACGATACAAACAGATCCGCATTAGCAAATGGCAACATAACAAGTTAACTAGAACTGATTTATGACCTAGGACTAACCTGGGGGTCACCTATAGGCCGGGTCCGTTCGACGAACTTGTAAGGGTCTGAAGCCGCAATAGCCGCCCTCTCCTGCAACCGCAATAAGAACACCACTAGAAACCCAACCCTCTCCAACATTCGACTAAACCAAACGATCAAGGAACAGCTTCGACAGAAATGAGTAGAAAACTAAGACTAACCTCTTGCTCGCGCTTGAGGTCGCGAGATGGCTTGACCCAAAGGAAATAGGCTAGGGTTCCGGCAACGACCCAGGAAGCCAGATTGGCGCCGCCTCGGAGGCCGCCTGTCGCATTGCTCACGAACGACCTCACGTTCCCCATCGTTCTCCTCCAGCTGCTCGCCATTGGTGAGTGAGCTCTCCCCCTACCTATCTCTCTCTGTCTCTCTAGGGTTCCGAAATTTATTTGGCCAGTTATGGAAAAGAGGGAAATTGAAGTAGGGTGGGGATGGGCTTCCCAGTTAGAATCGAAACCGAAGCAAAGAGACGGGGCTGCGATTCGAAAGCGAAGAGGGATTGAAGAATTTCACCGACCAGAACGACTCAGCTCGCGACGCCGACCCGACATGGAAAGTACGGACTGAGTTTGCTCTTTCGCTTGTCCGTTCGGCGACCGGAGGGAGTCGGTGAATGCAATCGAACCGGAAATTTCGCAGTTTTTGTGTACGGGGACGCATGTGCTGTGCCCATATTAAGGCCGGAGGGCAAAAGTTGCTCACTTTGAGTTGCTCTTGAAAACCTCGTTTTCCGGACGACTACTATACTAATAATGTTCAAGAGAGACGAGGAAAATTTACTGCTTTGGATGCAGATGCATGATCCCAACTATAATTGAAACTTTTGTCAGCTTCGACGAGAAAATAACGAAAGATCGCCTTGTTTAAATTGTTTTATCAGATCAAGTTCAATCACACGAGAGGAGGGAAAAACTATAAAAATAAATAAACAAATAAATTTATTGTAATTTTGTCAATTCAATCCTAAATATTTTAATTGCGCCAATTAAACTTTAAATCTTTTTATATTTTGCCAATGGAGTCCGGCCGACTAATTTTGGCCGAAAATCGCTGATATAGACACCGACCACCCAGCATGACTCGGCCAGCACTAACGTGAACATTTTCAAATAATACTTAAATATTTTTCATTTTTTATGTCCTTTACTTTTTTTTCCTTTTTTTTATTTTTGGGTGAGAGCGCACGAGCCTTTGCCAAACCTGGACCAAGCGAGGGCGTCGCGGCCCTCGCCGAGTCTAGGCGAGGGTCGCCAGCCCTCCCTCAAAAACCAAAAAGAAAAGTAAGGAAAAGGAAAAGAAGAAGAAGAAACCATAACCAAAAACAAAAAATCAAAATATTATTAAAAAATATTCACGTCAACGTCGGTCGTGCAAGTAAAACTCCTAGAGTCTGCATGGCAACGAATCTGATTATCTGATTTTGTTCTTCTGAATAAAAAAGGATGAGAAACATATTTGGTAACGTAAATGATTCTGATTCTGATTTTGTTCCTGGGAACAGTTTTGAAACAAAAACAAGAATAAAAAAAAAAGTTTATTCTGAAAAAAAGAATCACTTTCTAGAAATATTTTTTTTCATCGTACTATACTCTCCAAAGAGCAATTCTTCGTTGCGTTTTAAATGCAAGGATTGAACATGCTAATAACAAATATAATCAACATCCCTATTTCGGCAAAAAAAAAAAATCCTATTTAAGTTCTATACTATAATTGGCCTATTCATTGTAGCATATTCAACAACGGATCATTGTACCACACTAACATTACTTATGAGAGCTTAAGATCTATTTGAACAAGTGAGAATTAAAAGGTAACTAATTAAACTAATCTGTAATCACACATTAACCCAACATGATTTTTCATTTGTTAAGCTTAAACTAACTCATTATGACGAGAAAATTAAACGAAATAGCATGAAAAAAATATTATATGCATGTTATATAAAAAAATCAATATGAATAAATCTTCAATTAATTCCAAATATATGATGAAATTTCACAAAGTAATTACGTAACTATTTCACTTAAATGAAAAAAATTGAGAAGAGAAATTGTTCTCAGGAACAGAAATCCTGTGTAGTTACCAAACGCGTTTCTGTTACAGGAACAGAAATTTTGTGCAGTTATTAAACACGTTCTGATTTTCTAAAACTCATTCAGGAAACAGAATCAGAAAAAATCAATTCTAATCAAAATCACTTTTCAGATCCGAATCATTGCCTTGCAGGCCCCTAGCGCCCACGTCAACGAATTTCGGCCAAAATCAATCTCGTCAATGTAGAAACATAGAAATTCTTCAAAAAAAAAATGTAGATATATAGGTATTTCGAACCCATGGTCACTTCCACATCTGGTGCTCTATAATTAGAAGCATTTGGACAAAAAAAAGGACCAAATGGAGTACTACGATCCATTAATAAACATGATCCTAGTACCCAGTCAGAAACAATCACAGGTTCATCAGCGTTTTGAATATGCAATGGATGACCTGGTCCCGTATCTCTATTCCTGCAAAAATGGAGTACAAAAGAAGAGAACAAAAGAAAAATAAAATAAGATATTATCGCCCATAATATCAACAGGCCTGGATATCTCAATCTCTAGAAGACGATGACGAGCTGACAATTACATAGCTGCTAGGAACCATGTTACGCGGTCTGGACCCAGGTTACAAACAATCAACAGATTCATGGTCTAGTGGACGCCTTGGGTCCCCAGTTTATATACAACACAAACCCAGACAACCTGACTACAACGACGTCGACAAATGGCAATCAGGGAATGAGATCAAACAAACCTTGGTGGTCACAGAGAGTACAAGGTCACAAGAAGATGCAGTAACGACACAAGGACACATCGGGGAAGGAGAGAAGCTGGTGTAATCGACCCCGCCATGTTGAGTCCCATCTGTGACCAGGAATCATCTCACATGGGTGCAACTCTGTGTCTTTCTTTCATCTCATTCCTTATTTGATTAGGGGCCACTAAAGCTCTTTTGTCGATATCAACAAACTTTGGTGACATCCCTGCTCGATCTGTTGTACTTCATGTGGCTCTTGACGAGCTGCCCAGCTGCGATGGCGGACAGCAGAGAAAGCTCCGCTGCAAGAACTGAACCGGCTACGATGGTCGCCAGGAGCCTCGCATTAGCTCCAGGGAACTCTTTGCTTGCACCCTTGACGCCGAGCATGTTCAGGCAAGCAGACTGAGATGCAAGCTGAGTACCACCTCCAACAGTGCCAACCTATAAGGACAAGCATCTGAGGTTGTCAAGTATAAGGAAGGACTATAATGTCGCCCCAGCAGTTATGTTACATTCCCGTATATTTAAAATGATGCACAACATTATGACCATTCTCCTAAGTGCATGGCAAAGTACAAAAAAGGGAATAATCAACACTTGCGCTAAAGAGAACAAAGTGAAAATTTCGAAAACAGACAAGTTCCCCATGTGACTGCTGAAAACAAGCGGCTGCATTTCAAGTTCCTGAATATAAGAAGGGAAAGGATTAACCATACAAGCTCTTAATGCTGGAAAAAGAACGCTCAACTACCTCTATGGAAGGCATGGTGACAGATATGTGAAGATCCCTTCCCTCGTTAACAGCTTCCATCATGGTGATGCAATGAGAGCTCTCGACATTCTGAGCTGGATCCTGTCCAGTTGCTATAAATATTGCAGAGACTATGTTGCTCGCATGGGCATTAAAACCACCAAGAGCACCAGCAACTGCGGATCCAGTGAGATTCTTAAGCATGTTGAGTTCGACAAGGGCAGCTACATTGGTTTTCAGCACCTGCTTCACCACATCTTCCTTAAGTAGAGCTTCACAAACTACTGATTTTCCCCGGCCTTCAATCCAGTTCACAGCAGCCGGTTTCTTGTCAGAACAGAAGTTTCCTGCCACAATTGACTGTTAAAGGCAAGGAAGAACCACAACGGTGCTGACATTGGCAACAAATTGGCGAGTTAACAACAGTAGCACACTTTCAAATTGGATGGACGTAAGAGGAGACGAGAGGAGTTGCAAAAATGAAGCTCCAATAAAACGCTTTTCTTTCCTTTCACAAGCATATAGCTGCTTGAAGAATAATAAAGAGAAAGGATAAAGTCGCAAGGTAACTTGAAAAATATCCCTTCATGTCATTTTCCTTAATGATGCTAGTAACATTCAATTATTTCATCATCATCAAGGAGTGAACTGTATATGATTGAGACCTTGAAACAGTAACACCACCCTTGAATTTAAAATGCCATCACTGATTTTACTTCACCCAAAAGCATGATCTCCTCAGAGACAGCCAAAGGAAGATGGACTGAAATGTCATAAATATTATAAGGAGGAAGGAAAGCCCGCATGCACTGCCAGGACCAGAGCAATTGGAAAGATTACAAGAAAAGATAAATTAAATAAAACGGACCATATTAAGCATAACTCATCATGAAATCAAGAGATCAAGATGGAATCATATCTGTTCATGATTGAGACAATCATGAAATATGGGACATGTATTTAACATGTAGAGACAAGTAAATCCCATTTGTCAACTGTCAACCATGTGCACATGGGGCTTACTAATGAGAAATAGAATGATGCTCCACACCAGCTCACTGAATGGAAGTAACAACAATGTAGAAACTATCCAGCAAATAGAAGAAAATGAATACACAAAAATATCTAACTATCTAGGCCTAGTTTGGTATTTCAAGAAAAGTATTACAATCATGAAAAAAACCAGAAAAAAATTGGGAATTACAAATTTACCAGAAAAAATTATCCCCAATCCAAACACGAGGAGTAGTGGTCCATGAAAAAGCCAAAGAAACTATGGAGCAAAAGAAGCTTACCAGAGATGCCGATAACATCCATATCTGGGAAATCATTTTGAAGGAAGTCCAGGACATTCTGAACCCCTTTGGAGACCATGTTCATCCCCATCGCATCACCAGTGCTGCAAGTGAACCTCATATATAGATTCTTCCCGGCAATAGAGCACTTTATACTCTGAAGCCTCGCAAACCTACTCGATCTGCCACAAAAAAAGACAAAAGAAAAAAAACTGAACGAACAGAATCGTGAAAGGAAGTCCTTACATAGCAATCTTTCTAATGATTTTACTTAATATGACACAGTTAAGCATGTGGAATTTGATAGAAAGGCAAGCCTCTACAAAGCATCATAGAATCGTGGGTTACATCAAGAGAATGTCCGGATTGTATCTCAAATTCGATAAACGGAAAGTCGTATACTAGTTTGATGATTCTCAGATCTCCCTCTCCAAATTAAACTGTTATGAATACAAAATCTCTGGCAGCAAGAACAGTTTCTCATCACTATCATAATTGAAAGAGGTATACTCACTTAAGGATGACAGTGAACCTCAGCAAATCATGGACAGAATGATAAAAGAATGACAAGACATACATAGCAGACAACTAAAGGCACTATACATAGAACTCAATTTCTGAAGCATGAAAGACCACCAAAAAGTAAGTAAATCAGAAGTAACTAGCCATGAGCTGACCTGTTAAACACAAGTGCCAAGGTATCAAAATTGATCGGATCCTCCAAGAAGAACTTCAACTCCGAGGCTCTCTTCACATCACCGAACCTCACAACTGGTGCTCTCGTCATGCCGTCTCTTAACAGCACGCTCCCCGCCCCCCCAGACGCATAAATCGCCTTGCAGCCTCTGTTCGTACTCGCCACCAAGCAGCCTTCGGTGGTAGCCATGGGCACATAATACTCGAATCCATCAAGCAACAATGGTCCTGCAACTCCGACCGGAATCTGCACGTATCCGACCGGCATTTCACAGCACCGCCCCAAAATCGACTCGTAATCGAATCCTTCTGAGGGCAAATCAGTGAGCGACCTCCCAGTCGTTCTCTGCAAAGCCTCGCGCCGAATGAAAGCTGCTCTTCTGCAGTCGCCGAGCTTAGATTCTAGTGAATACGAAGGAATCGTACCGTCCACAACGGATTTGACGATCTCTTCGTCTTCGGCAGAGGACAAAGCCGAAATTGCCGGCTCCGGATCGACCGGTTCCGGAAGCGGAGCCACAATGTCCGTACAGCCGAAGCCGCGGTTGACGTCGTCGTCGAGGTCCTCCCACGCATCATGAGAGGCGCGCGCGACGAAGGACTGGACGAAGCCGATGCCGAAGAAGCCGAGGAGGTAGATGAAGGAGGCGATGAGGGAGACGATGGCGGCGATCTCCGGGAGGGTGACGACGTGGAGAGGGACCGAGTTGCGGATCTTGTCGCGCCACCGGTGGAGGAGGTAGTAGGCGACGGAGAAGAAGAGAGTGAAGAACACCGCGTTGGTCAGGTACAGAGGGAGCGGAAGAGCGTCCGATGCTTTCGGTGGCTCGAGGGGACGGGACGATGAAGTGGAGCTTCTTCTCTCGTCGCGGAGGTCGCTTGGCCCGCCGCGCGTGGCGGAGGGGAGCGGTGGTTTCGGTGGCCGCCGGCGGACGTCCATTCGGGAATCCGACGGCGGAAGAAAGTTGAGCTGGAAATGGATGTGGACTTCACTACTGA
Source organism: Lenwebbia sp. NSW1173648 (assembly GCA_029784005.1). NCBI lineage: Eukaryota > Viridiplantae > Streptophyta > Magnoliopsida > Myrtales > Myrtaceae > Lenwebbia > Lenwebbia sp. NSW1173648. The sequence continues at coordinate 20,213,832 of JARCGZ010000009.1, read as the reverse complement.
GCTGGAGAGAGTGAACTAAGGACAGGGAGTCGCGGAAGGTTTTGGCTTTTGGGAGGTGAAATTTATACACGAGACGCGCGGGCATGAAAACATTAAAAAAAACTCGATAAACGAAAAAACAAATTCGAAAAACATGATTTTTATCTATATTTCTCGTGCATTAGTAAATTAGCAGAGGGGAATTACTTGCATTTTCAGAGGTAGAATTCAAATAATTCTCATATATTTTCCGAAACTTGTCACGAAAAAGATATATTCAGTACAAGTCTAAAAACTTATCCCGAAAGTGCGATTAAATCTTAAAACTTGCAAAAAGTGCAATCGAGTCGTAAAATTTATCAAATTGATGCAACCGAGTCCTAAAACTGAAAAAGATATGTTTATTAAAAGTCTTAAAACTTGTCACGAAAGTACAATTGAGTCCTAAAACTTGCAAAAAGTGCAATCGAGTCCTTCCGTTAATTCTATCTAAGCTAGCTAACGAAAAAATACTGACGTGGCTTTTTAAAATATTTTCTCTCTCATAAGTGGCGATGACGCAGCTAAAAACGACGACGTCTTGCTGGTTGATTAGATTTCACGTTTTCTTTTTTGTTGCGGAATTACTGCTGAATCAAAGCTTTAGCGATTGAATTTTCTTTTTGCTTTTAGCTCGTACAGCTTCAAATTCGACGCAATTCTTCGTGGTTTGAGTGATCGGAGATGTTAGCCATTCAGTCGCCCTCGCGCGTGAAACTGCAGAGCGATTGCATAGGCGCATTCTTACTGGGGTTTTCGCTGATTATGCTCTTTTGTTATGTTGATGGTCGCTGGCCCCTAGCCGAGGACCAGCGACCCTCGCCGACCTTTTCCGGTAGTGGTGGGGCGACGGCTGGTTCTACTGTCTTCTTCTTCTTCTTCGTTCTTTTTTTTTTTTAGTTTAGCTTATTTTTAAATTAATTTAAATAAAAATTATATTAAAAATCAGATTTGGACTAAAACAACGTCGTTTTAGCCACGTCATCGCCACGTGAGAGGGATAAATTATTTCAAAAAGCCAATCATTTTTTGTTAGCCTACTTTGATGGAGTTAATGGAAGGACTCGATTGCACTAATTTGGCAAGTTTTAGGACTCGATTGCACTTTTTGCAAGTTTTAGGACTCAATTGCACTTTCGTGACAAGTTTTAAAATTACTAGTGAACATATCCCTCAAAATAAATTGAAAATTTAAAATAAACAAATAAACATTAAAAATTCGATTTTTGTTTTCGCAAAGTCATCAAATTGAAATTATTTTCCAAATGAGATCCAAACATTGGAAAATATTTTCAGACACATTTCACCAAACAAAGGAAAAACTAATCATTTTCTTGAAAAGTGATGTCCTATAAAGTTTTTTCAAATGGTATGGAGTTTTCTGTGAAACAAATGCACTCTAATAAACATTTGGCATTTAGATTTTGATAGATTTTAAATTTTATCCTTAAAATATTTAAATTTTCAAAATTGATCCTGCGTGTCTCGGGATTCCCGACTTGCGTATTGTCGCGTGTTCGGTAGATTTGATCACATGTCGAACGCATGTTGATATCGACACGGAGCTCCACTCCGACACGCATCCGATCCTGACACGGAGCTCCCAAGGAGTGTTCGTGTTTTTTAGCCTACGAAAAGTGTCCGTACTTCTTCTTTTAGGTCAATGCGGTCTTTAAAAGGTCAATAGCCAAACGGGCTGTCTAATCGACTTTTTGACTTCTATTTAACAGGCGTGAGATGTCAATCAAGAAAGCAATGCCAGAAAATTGGAGTTCCCCATGTGCGCCAGCTTTTGATTTTCTAGAAAGAGCGAGCACTCTTTTGCTTTTGATGCCCTTTGACACGATTCTAGACCAATCGAACTATAAGTTATTACGGCGTACACGATCGGACAATCTTTCAACAACAACATCAATTATTGGCAAATCCGTGATTAGATTGTCGTTTGGCATGATCCACCTGACTCTCAAATTGGAATTTGGAAAAAAAATTAGAGAAGGTAAATGACACAAATAATCCTTTTAACTTTGACTCAATATGCAGAGTTATTCATGAATTTTAAATTTATTCAGTATGATCTCTAAATTTTAGCTTAACGTTATCCATGAATTTGTAATTTGTCTAATGTGTTTTCAAGACTTTTGGTGCAATGTTCCATTTGGACTAAATGGACGGGGAAGATGATTCTCTTTCCCATGTCCGGCATCTCGTCTCATTCTCAGATCCCACAACAGACGATTAACGCACATTGGAGTAGCTCGGCCTGGAATCGGACGGAACTGAGTTAGACTCAAACGAGCAGGTAACTACGACGGACTCCTTCATTACCTGAAGTCGGATCGCTCCTTGCACGTCCTCGACTACAGAGGGTACTGCCTAGCTGTTCATTTGGTGTGCTGTTACAATGATTGGATCAATACAATTTGTTTGTAGAATTTAAGATTTGACGGGCGACGCATATGGCGCGAGATAAAGTTCGGGGTGCATTTTGAGGGGTCTTAATTTCAGGCCCAGGCCGAGTAGCAAGTGTTGTTCGGCTAAGTTCGTACAGAAAGATATGTGAATAAATGACTAATCTGCAGCCAACGCGAAGTAAAAATCAGAATATTAATCCGAGCCCAACGAAAGTCGTTGTGTCCTTAAGAAGAATTTGCCTCCTCAATTTGTAGACGTCGGACAATTGTCTTCAGGAAGTTTTAATATTTAAATCCATCCATCGTCTACTCTTCTTCCTGTGTGGAGCTCTCCATCCTTCATTTCTCATTCACTTTCCATGAGATTATGCATCAAAATCCCAACGGCAAGCGTGTTGATAAAAGAGAGAAGAAGCTGAAGCCCAGGACGGCGATGGGGGCTCTCTAGTCTCTCTCTGTATCGTGGACGCAGCCTCGTTGAGATCATCGCTGACGCCCGACAACCATCGTATTATGCGGCTCTGTTCTCCTACTTTTCTACGGTCAACGTCCGTATATGTAGTGTCCAGGCAGAAGCAATAAAAGAATTCTAAAAAACTTCGGGCCAATCCTCGCTGGCGCACAAAGTCTGTAGAGCCATTAGAGTCTTCGAGCTCGATCGAGAGAGAGAGAGAGAGAGAGAGAGAGGATGGCGATGGTGGAGAGGACATTGTGCGTGACCGGAGCTGGAGGCTTTCTTGCTTCGTGGGTCGTCAAGATTCTTCTCTCCCAGGGCTACACCGTCCACGGCACAGTCAGAGATCCCAGTAAGTCCTTCACTTCCCTTCGGTTTCTCTCCTCAGTTCATCAGCTGGTTATTTTGCTCTTGACTTTCTCACTCGGTCCGTTCCGCTTTCTGTGTTGTTCTGTGCTCGAGCTTTGATTGCCGTCATCCACGCTCGATTCTCCTAGCAATGCTTTGCATGTTTACGACAATGAGTTTTTCTCTGCTCCGCTACTTTTCTTATAGGTATTGTTTGGATTGAGGGAGGTGGAGGGAAAACTGGAAATGTTTCGTTTGTTTGGGTGGTTAACCTAGAAAGGATATGAAAACAAATAGGGGGGAGGTATACCTTCTTTCTTTTTTGACTACCCGCTTCACGAGCATCGGCCAAGACCGCCTCTGAGGTTATTCTGAGTGGGAGACTCTTCCACCAGGTCGAACAGGGCATCTACCACCCGATGTTTCTTGTGAATCTAATTCATTGAAATTCGGAAGAATTATAAGTTCCTAAAATAGTAGATAGGAATGCCGTAAACAGAGCCATTGCAACACCCATCAAAGGACTAGTTCCCCATCCAGGAGCTACGTTTGCCATATTCTGAATTCAACAGTTTCAATAAATCCCCTACAACAGGTCGTCTTGGTCCAGATCTAGAACTACCCTCAACGGTTTGCGTAGGCATAAATCCTATTTTGTATTGATTGAGATCTGTTGACTTTGTATCCCATTCCGCCGTAAAAAAACGATATTCATCATAGATCCATTTTGGTCTGCTCCCACATCCAAACCAAGTGCTTGAATACTCAACCAAACCAACCTTTGAAAAAATCACTGCGAATAGGCGCAGGAGTTAAGTAGTTCCTACCTGAGCAGAGCCAGGCAACATTCTTTTGGAAATGTGGGAAGGGTGAGGCATGTTTTTCCAGTTAAATAACCTTGTTTTCCTTTCGACATCATAGCAGCTGAAACTCTCTCTAATTTTTCCCTTTCGTCCCTTTTCGCTTCGAAGTAAAATCAACCAATGGGCCTGTCTGCATTTCAAAGGAAATTTCGCTATATGTGATGCTACGAAATTGAATCGTTGCATATTGTCACGAGATCAAATTGAAAGTTTGGGTCATTAAAGAGCAACAGAAGATTGCTGCGTTAAGAAAAGGTTTTGGCTACAAAATTTGTCTGTTGAGGGGCTTGATTTTTGGGATGGGATGGGCAAAGCAACTAATAGCCACGGTACCTCTATCTAGGCCCACTATAGAACAATAAAAACCTGCGGTCTTTTAATCTGGGGACTAAATTGGTAACTTTCTCTGTGCAGGGGATGCAAAGTATGCTCACTTGAATGAACTAGATAAAGCATCTGAGAAATTGAGACTCTTCAAGGCGGATTTACTGGATTACGATTCGCTCCGCTCGGCAATTGAAGGATGCTGTGGGGTTCTCCATGTTGCTTCTCCAGTCCCTTCCTCCTCTGTGCCAAATCCTGAGGCGAGAGTTTCCCCGGCATATAGCTTTGTGACTATGTCAAATCCTAAAGCTTTATTTCCACAAACAGTGTTTAGATGTTGACGTGCATGCATTTGAATCTAAAAGAATGAATATATGCTGTTCACATGTGTATGTGGTAGCTTTTGAACACTGCTTGTGAAAACTGAATTTACCATTCGCTGCCTTCCTTACTTGGACCCATTGTCTATTTAAGTATGATGCTTCCATACATGCAAATAAAATGCCGCTTCTTAGTCCTGTGAAATTATATCAACGTAAGATAATATGAAAAGATGGGATCAAGTCAAACTTGATTAAGCTATGAAGAAGCAGAAGGTTTGAGGTATAGTCCAGACCAGTCATCAAAACGAAACTGAAAGGCTGAAAAACAATGTCTTGGTGAAAGTCATTAGTCCTTGCAGATCTGCCTCTCATGATTTGGGACTTGATACTTGATATGACCGGCGAATTTATTAATGCTTATAGTCTCCATCTCCTCTATTTTTTAACAAACTTTTTGCAGGTAGAACTGCTTGCACCTGCAGTTAAGGGAACACTTAATGTACTGAAGGCATGTGCTGAAGCGAAAGTTAAGCGAGTTGTATATGTATCCTCGGTTGCTGCATTGATGATGAACCCAAGCTGGCCAAATGGTCAAGTGATGGACGAGTCGTCTTGGTCTGACAAGGAGTACTGTCGCAGGACTGAGGTGATCTGCTTATGAATTGATTCTGGTGAATTATATGCTGTAGCCTTCTGGGGCAGTGTCAACATTCTTAATCATTGCCATTTTGCCATGAGTCCAATGTTTTCTCTAAGTAATATGATTGACGACACAAAAATAGTTGACAGGTCTTAGCAAGATAGTTAGAAAATTAGTATTTAAAGGATAATACTTACTACAAACTTGGAAAAAATGCTCTGATATGGTGTAAAGTTTCGTCAAGTTTCATACAGCTTCTTTGGCAAATGAATAAATAAATTACAAAGCTGCAATTGAGTTTGTGTTGCCTTGCCATAGTTGGCTATCCATCAGCTTATCTCTATAGAGCATTTATACTTCCATATCTAAGAAATGCATGCACCGATTCTTTGTTGTAAGTTCCTTCATTCCCTGCTGAACATGCCCTCTTCTTGCCACAGAACTGGTATTGCCTTTCAAAAACTGAAGCAGAAAGTGAAGCTTTAGAATATGCAAAAAGAAATGGGCTCGACTTCGTATCAGTGTGTCCCAGTCTCATATTTGGCCCAATTCTGCAGCCAACACTCAATGCAAGCACAACGGCCCTCTTAAATGCTATGAAAGGTATGAAGCTTGCAAAAAGTAGTTATACATTGCCACTACCTTCAGATCTGCTGTCATAAATGAATAGTTCAGTGGAAGCTGTATACATCTTATTTTAAGATGGATTTTGTTAACGCATCCTGGGGGCACTTGTTAAATAGCCAATTTAGGAAAGTATACAGTTCCGAATGCACTTGCTGTCGTCGTGTTATGCACAATCAAAGCTTTGAAAATAGAGCTATTCCAAATGAAGTACACTTAACAAGTGTTCCAGTGGCAATTGTTGACTAGACCTTTTTAAGATTTCCTATTTGGAAAGAGACATAAGCATGTGTCCAGAATGCTGGGAATTAATTTGTGTTTCTGAATTATCTGGCATTTGGATGCACTTTTCTTACCCTTCAAAATCGGGAGAAAATGACTCAGGCTGTACTTTTGTCTTTGTGGTGGTTCTAACATTGCCGGACCTAATTCTGCTAGCAATCTTTTTTGTGTTGTAATAACAGGAGGGCAGGAGTCAGTGCCAAACAGGGTTAGGGATATAGTGGACGTACGTGATGTCGCTGCTGCTGTAATTTTGGCATATGAGAAACCTGAGGCCGAAGGACGATATATATGCACATCTTACTGCATTAAGACACGGGACTTGGTGGAAAAGCTGAAGACTCTGTATCCTAACTACAATTATCCTAAAAGGTAAGCTTCGACTTCCCTCTGAATTATGCGGTCGAATTGATCTGGGATCTACTTGTTCTCCGTTACCCGTTCTTTTCATATTGGATCAAGGAATGAAAAAAAAAAACAATACAATCTCAAGAACTAAATTAGGCATTGATGTTTTTTCCCCATTTATTATATATATATATATATATGTGTGATGAATCATGAATGCATGCATGTTAATTGGCAGCTTTACCGAGACTGAAGAAGGGATGACTCTCAGCTCAGAGAAGTTGCGAAGGCTCGGTTGGACTTACAGGCCATTGGAGGAAACTCTAGTTGATTCAGTTGAAAGCTACCGCGCGTCTGGCCTACTGGAAACGAAGTAGTTCCGTGGTTGGGTTAGTTTCTGCCCTGGGATTGATCATCGCCTGATTGTTGTCCGATGAGAACATTGATTCCGGCAATAACACACAGACATTGTTTTGTTGTAGCATAGAGGTTGCCGCTGTCGTTCAGGCTTGTTATAAAGTTGGATCTCAAATAAAGACGGGATGATCTGGACCGTTGTGAAATACACAGATGTCTTTTTTTCTCATGTCAAATTTTAATTTTCTCTCATCGTGCGGTGCTCTTTTGTTGAGAGAACTCGTGAGAGCGGCCATCACATAACAGGGCAACAGCTTGTTCGACAAGCACTATTCAAAGTGAAACTCGTTGACAAGCTCAGTGACCACCGAACGAGTGGAGGTTGGATAAAAGTAAAACCAATGGGATTTATCTGTCAATTGCCAAAACAAAAAAGTCGAATTTTTTTACTAGAATATGCTGTCGTTTATAGCAACGCATCCCTGAAAAGTCCGACGAGGCTTCCAATGGTTCCCTAGTACTCGTAGAAGAAAATCTTTCTCGTGCAATAGTTTGTATAAAGTCATGTTCTCAACGCGGATGACCTGCCTTTAATCACATTAGAAAGGTGAGCTTGGTCCATGGTAGAATATCACTCCATTGCAATACAACAGAAAAGGTTGAAAAAAGCAGAACTTTAAGAAAAAAAGAAGTGAGAAAAGGGTGTACTTGCTGATAAAGCTTGGGAGATTGTCTTGTTCTACATGTCCTGCATCAGCTTAGCAGGCGGCGTGAAGAGTATATGGGGGTCAGCCGGCTCTGGTTGAACTGTAAGACAGAGAGATATGGAAGAGAAGAGTGAGAGGGAAAGAATTTGTGACTGGTGCAGGAGGTAATGTGGCTTCATGGGTTGTGAAGCTTCTTTCCAAGGGTTACAAGGTCCATGGCACTGTCGGAGACCCTTGTACGTACCATCTTCATCTCAATATGCGCATCCTTATTTCTGTCAATATTCGTATGTTCTTGAATTGTCACTCTGTCCTCATGGCTAAGTACTTGGTATGCATTATGGTGGTTCTCTCAATGACCTCTTACCAGTATTGACAGTCGATATCTTTCCACTATAATCCATTTCAGCTGATCAAAAGAATGCTCACTTGAAAGAATTGGAGAACGCTCAAGAAAGTCTGCATCTTTTCGCGACCGACTTGTTGAACTACGAAGGTCTTTGTGCTGCCATTACTGGGTGCACGGGCGTTTTGCACGTGGCCAGCCCCATGCCGGTCGGAAAAGTACAAGATCCAGAGGCAAGTTCAGCAAAGACGCTCCTGATCGATGATATTATGAATGAATCTGGAGATATATACACCAACTCTGTTTGATGTTTTCCACGGATTATGGTACGAAGGTTCTGTGTTCTCACTCCGAGTCAAATTTTGTATAGGTAGAACTGATGGAGCCAGCTATAACGGGCACGAGAAATGTGCTGAATGCTTGTTTGAAGGTGAATGTGAAGAAAGTTGTGGTTGTGTCGTCAATCGGAGCTGTCGCGGTGAATCCGAATTGGCCAGAGGATCAGGTCATGGATGAAAGATGCTGGAGCGACACGGAACGCTGCAAGAGTATTGAGGTAAAGGGTCTACCCTCGATTCGCATTCAATCAATCATTATACTAGTCTTTGCATTGTTTTATACCTGCAGCATTACTCTTATAGGGATTAGCGGATTATCTGGCTCTTCAGTTTACTCGATGACCTGACATGTCCTATGAATTCCAGCTATGGTATTGCGTTGCCAAGACTATGGCGGAATCTGAAGCTTTGGATTTTGCAAAGACGACCAAGCACAACATAAGAACTGTTTGCCCCTCGCTCGTCGTTGGACCTATGCTGCAGTCCACCTGGAATTCCAGCAGCTTATATCTCCTCAATTTCTTGAAAGGTTTCCATCAGTACTGCTGAATCCATAAATACGCATTTTGATGTATCCTGAAAGTGATTGTCTTTTTCCAATCTTAGCAGTTAATTTGCTCCAAAATGTCTTGTTCTTGTGTCTCGTGATGAGCCTCAACTCATACTTCTGTGTTGCCAAAATTAGAGAGTTCTGAACCAGCAGATAAGGGAGTTCGTGCTTTGTGGACGTGCACGATTTGGCTAAAGCCATCTTGCTGGTGTTAGGATTCGGCGCACAATCAAGTGGAAGTAAAACGTAAAGCGAGAAAGAGAAATCGAGACACAAGATTTTATCATGATTCACCCTTAAACTAGGGCTACGTCCAGCAGAGGATTCCACTATAATTAGCACCTCGCATCTTTCATTACATTACTCAATTATAAGCAAAAAAGAGTATATATACCAGTAGCTATTCATGAGCCCAACCCCAAACTACTAATGAAAATTTACGGGCTTAAATCGTAAAAGTCCTCTGATGTCTAGAGGGCGCTGCCCCCTTGAGACCCCCGCCGAGGCGGCTCTCTCGGACCCCCGCCCGCTCAGCGTGGAGCGGGACCCACCTGCTTTCCTGTCGTAGGGGAGTATGAACCACACCCCAACAGCTGGCATATGAGAAGCCTAAGGCAGAGGAAAGATATATATGTTCATCTCATGAAATTCACACTCAAGATCTGGTGCAAATGATGAAGAGATTCTATCTAGAATACAGTTATCCTAAAAGGTAAATGACCCAAACCAGTCTGTCTGATTAAAAAAAAAAAAAGCAAGGAAAATAGAAGCCAAATCACTTCTTCGTATGCTTGAAAATGAATACCTAACTGTACATGTCGATAATCTGGGGTCATTTTGATGCCTCTATGAACAATGAACACATGGAGGGTTGGCACTAAGTCATGAGTTAACTTACACATTTTTTCTACTTTTGTGCACTCTAAATTGAAATTGTTCCATGAATTTCTGGGTGATGAAGTTTCAAAGAGGGGGAATCGCATTTGAAGCTCAGCTCGGAGAAGTTGCAGAATCTGGGGTGGAAGTATAGGCCATTTGAAGAGACGATCGTTGACACCGTCAAGAATTATGAAGAAAAAGGCGCCCTCTGCAAAAACGTTCCTGCTTCCATCCAACTGGCCCCCGAATAAGGTACATTGGGAACTTGTCAATTGTAGCAACATTCACCTTTCCTGCTGGTCAGCTGAATAATTTCTCGGAGCTTCGTGGGTGTTTCATGAATACGGGGACACCTTCAGTCACCAGGCCTGATAGACGTCGAGCTGAGGGTCTAGCGGGTTATTTCCTCCGATTGAATAAAGGATCTTCGAGTGAACTAGTTCATGTACATCTAGACAAATTCGGAAGCAGGCTCCCATTAGTTTGTGTAATCGAATGATGAATTGCTTATCGATTCAACTTGGATATATGTAAGTGTAGTTTCTGCTGCCTTTTCAAACTGAATAATCAATCGGAGAAATTAACGAATCGAGTAGATGGTTTGAGTGATGGATTGGTTGCACGTGATTATAGACAGGACATGGTGAGGAATTGTTACTGGCCATGGCCAGTCAGATTACTCAGGATCAGCTCGGCCCATCGAACAGAACACTTCCAGTCCAGTGAATGAAGCCGCTTCTGATGCCACAATCTGCATCATGCACGTCAAGAAAGGAGATGCTTTCCCGATTATTCTGGTACGTTCCTGCGAATATTCTCATGACCCTGATGACGCGATTGATACCAGAAACATGGGACAAACAGAGATATTGGCAAATGAAATGCACAAGATCAATCAAATAACTGGAAACTGTGACGCCCATGAAGCCTCCTGCTCAGGGATCAATGTCAAACACTGGGTTTGGATGCGATGTCGCGGTCAATCTCATTCCCCCAGTAAAGTGCTCCAGTAAGTAACTTATCCAACTGTTGTATCCCGTGTCGACTGATGTAGTGTTTTGACCAATATTCCCTCAACTTCAAAAAGAAAACCCAACAACTTGAGTCTTCGTCGTAACATTGCGAAGCAGGATTGATCAAGCTTGATCTTCTGAGGAAAAGTTTGGCAAAAACCAGAACAAGGTGCGTCACCAGAGAGTTATACAATCTTTGAATCACCAATCTTTTAAGTGCATCCACTATGTAAAAGCTGTCGTGCAGTCAATTAAGTGGGGGCTTGCGCCATATTGGACTTCATCATAAAAACATGTGGATGCCATGAAAATGGATGATTGGGGGTCACCCAACTCCTCCATTATCACAACAGCATCGGATTAGATTGGGCACCAATTTCTCAACACAGTCCAGTCATGGAGTCCTCTGAATCGGATCCAAACCACAAGAAACACAAGTGCCATTCACTAACTTCCAGTCTATTTGAGATAGTCAACTAGGCTACAAAGCCAGAGCTTGGTACATTTGGATGAAACCACAGCAAACTACACCAAAGGAACCTTCTGCTTTTTCATCATGACTAGATTCCAGCAATCAGCAGAAGAGAAATCACCACTAGAAGTCCTCTGAGGTATATCAACATTGCATAAGCCAGCCTGAATATCGACAAGTGCATCAAACCAAGCAGGTGGCCAATGCCACTCATTCCCCCTTAGAGCAGAACACCCTCTTGCACGAATGCCACTCATTATGGAGCCGGATTGCATTAGTAAACCTCCATAGATTCTTCAAAGTACAAGTCACGAAGCCTCCCTCACCTCTGGGCAGGCATAGAGCACCCCAAGAAACTCTTGCTTCCCCCCCTGCATCTCTGCTCAAATCAACTTCGTAACCTTCTTAAGGAGGATCAAAGTTTGGCAGCAGTAATTTGCGATGCTGCATGTAGCAGATTTGATGGGCTCAAGTCGACCAACAGTCCCAAGTCATCATCCGAGGAAGCACATGTCGTCACGTATTCGTGTCAATAATTACGTGATTGATTCTGTCCGCGGGGTCGTACCATACATGCATTATTTCAGAAACTCGGCCGACTTTTACCCACAAGCCCGGACCCACTAGCCACCGTGCATGTCCAAATCCACCACCGACCTCGGCTCTTCTATCTCCCGCTTTTTCCATAGCCGGCTCCCCCTTTTTAGTATGACATGATTCCTTCCTCTCTCATTCGCGCTTTTTCCATTCTCCAGTCATCATCATTATCGGACCCTCTTCTTCCTTCGCCTCTGTGTATAAACATGTTGATGTTTCTCATCATCTCTTGACGAATTCAATTGGCTCTTTTGTTTTTGTTCTCCAAGATTCAACGAGCTTGGTTCTTCTCAACTTGCAAGTTCGCATTTTTCCCAGATTCTTCCTCTTTTGGACTCTTCCTTTTCTTTTCTTTTTTCCCTTCCCGCTCTGTTTCGCAGTATATACCATTCACTCGCTCGCTCATGGCGCATCAGCCGGTTCCGAGTGGTGTTCAGCTTGAGTTTGTGTACTCTCCCTTTGGAGATACCACTTACACGAAGGTGTTTATTGGGGGTCTAGCTTGGGAGACGCGGAGCGAGACGTTGCGCAGACATTTCGAGCGGTTTGGTGAGATTTTGGAGGCTGTTGTGATCACTGACAAGAACAGGGGACGATCCAAAGGCTACGGCTTTGTGAGTGATTCATTTCTCTTGCTTTCGTGATATGTTGATCTGTTCATGTTGGTATCTGATAGAATAAGCCTTCATATGAAGTAAATCCATCTTAGTACGGCCAGTCTATCATTTTGAAAAAGGGGATAACTTTGGTGCTTGGATTCCTTGAAATTAGTAGTTTCTTGGGAAGTTTCGAAAGGAAGCCCGGTAACGACTGTCTCAGTGGATGAACTGCACGTTAATGAGTGCCCTGAGAACGCCCATCGCCCTAGTTTCAATTCTGTGAACTGCGGACCTGAATCTTTATGGCCACAGACATGCTTTCTTTCTTGCCTTTGTGTGGAATTCGTTTCAACAGGGGAATGACTGGGTTTCTGTTCGTTCTCCCTCTGGAGGGTGTAGGTGACTTTCCGAGATCCTGACAGCGCCAGGAGAGCGTGTGCTGATCCGACTCCAGTTATCGATGGCAGGCAGACAAACTGCAATTTGGCATCTCTAGGACGGCCTCAACTGCCTCTCTTTTATGGTATTTGTCTTTCCCATGGCTTGTCATTCTGAAGCTCTGAATTAGCATGCAAGTATATTGACTGGTGTTCTCAGTCTTCAATCTTGATCCATAGTATCTTCATTCCATTGGGGGCAGAGTGCTGGTTGCTATTCTTTTAGTTGCAGACTTCTGCTTACGAGATAATTGATATAATTTAGGTTCTAGAAGTGAGTAATTCCATTACAAGCAAACTTCTCCTTCTAGGCATTCTTAATGCCACAAAGTTCTTGTTGGTTTTATTATTGTTTTTTTTTTTTTTTGTGTATGTGTGTGTGTGTGGGGGGGGGGGGGGGGGGATGGTTACAGAAAGTCGGATAAATCGATCTCTCTCTGTGTTTAACTAATGGGTTGCCTTTTCTGTTAGTCTATGAATCCTTCTTAAGCATATTGTGTCTATTTATAGGACATTTGAGACCAGCAACAGCATATGGTGGAGGTGTGCATGGCACTGGAGGAACTCATCTCAGAAGTTTTGGCTACCAGCAACCAGTTCCTTACAGCTTCCAACAAGGACATGTATATTCTCCTCATGGGTGAGTTCTCGATGCCTTCACCTGGAGGCTTCTTTCATCTGGGTCAGGATGTTGAAGTCTGGGGAAGTTAGTGTTCGCATGTGACCTTATTTGGTTGCATCACGTTCTCCTCCTATTGGAATTCTGACAATGAAATCTTGGTGCACGTCTGATTTTCTGAATGAAAACATGTATTCTTTCTCTATCTGTATCGTTAATTTACACTGAAACAGACTTGCTTATCTACTGAAGCAGAGATGCTAGGCTTGTTTTCAGTCAGCGAAATAGTATTGGTATGCCCTTTATTTACAAAATGATTGAAAATAGGCTCTATAGTGAGTCATCAAACTTAAAAGGAAACTTATTACAATATTACATTATCTTTAGTTTGTTAGGGAAAAGCTTCTGTTGGTCATTAGATGGGGCATATATCCTTTGCAGCTACAGCGTTTTATCAGTTTCTTGTTTGTTCGTGCAGTTCTTGCATTTACTGCTCACAGAATGCAACCTTACGTAGGAACTTTAAATGCTTTGAAGTTGCTCTTGGTTCCTTAGATTCAGGGTTGTTTATCCAAACTGCATCATTGTGACGCGGTGCGATTGGTAATTGCAGGAATGCAAAAACTGGTAGTTGCTGAGGATATATGATCTGGCTCAATGTTTGTTGAAGAGGCAAGAAGCCTGATCTGTGCTTTGTGATAAGAGAAAAACCTTAACATTTCGATAGTCTTATGGATTTTCTCCGTTTCATATCTTCATCAAAATAACTTCATCCGCTATCTTTATCATTATTTCCTCTTATTCCTGTCTTAACTTGAAGATGTACTTTAGAGTTGGCAGAATTGTGACTTGGTTAGATCTTATATCTATTCGTTTTATACAGTTCTTTCTATTCGTACATCATTCACATTGAAAAGTTGACTTGAGCATCTTTGAGATTGCCTTTTTTTCCGATGTAGTGGAAAGGAGGAATCACATCGATTGCTCTCACTTTCCCATCTCAAGGAAAGATTGTCGAAGGGTGTTGATTTTAATTTGACCAAGTTTGTTTGTTGTGTTTTTGGGACATAAATTCCTCTTTTGTGATAATTTCATTAGTTGATTTTAACTGCTGAAGTTTTGAGGTCAGTGGTAAGGCGAATGTGACTTTTTTGGTTCATGATTCTATTCATTTAGTTTAGTGAGCATATGGACCTGCATTCTGTAAATCCTGTCTGTAACAAGGATGCTTTAATAGTCATTGAACTACTTAATTCTGGTGGCGTGTATGCAGATATACAACATATGCGCCTGAATACATCATGCAACCGGTAAGGGACTTCCCATTATCAGTTTTCCAGATTTCAAATTTGTTTTGCTTTAAGCTTCGGAAGAATGCTTGTTGTATGGTTGTATCTTCTTCCTGTTGCCGAGCTCATGTGGTCTTATTTCAATATGCTCTTAGGGTGTTTACAACCCTTACATGGGTCAGCAGTACCTTCAGATATATGGAGATCCTAGGCCACTTAATGCCACTATCAACCCTTATGGACATTTGGGTCCACTAGTTCCCAGTGGTCATGGTTATACAACAATTCCGTGGTATGCAATACCCGGGCATCAGATCGTGCAGTACACTGGACCCAGTGTATATGCAATACCAGCTTCACCTGCGCCCGCGATAATACAAGCATCATACCCTGCTGGTAAGGATTCAGGAAATTGTTCTTTGTCAGTCGTCAAGTTGGAATCGTCTTCGCATTAAATTTTATGATAGGTAATGGTAAAATGATGTTCTTAGGGGCAGTAAGTTGTTTTTTTGGGGGACAATTGAAAACAGCAGTAATTGGCGATAATGTCATGTTAGGTCTGTGATAAAATAACAGAAGGTTGAAGAAACAGTAGAAGTAATAGATTTTCCATGACAAGATGTGTCAATGAAGTGGAGTTCAAAGAAAGTTGCTCTCAGACCCGAATTCCTGTTGCTAGAGAAAGCAGGATGAGTATGGACAAGATAGCGCAAGCATAATCCTAAAAACCAAGTGTGTTTGTTTTGCCAGGTACTACTGCACCTATCCATGCACGGCCACCATTTTTAGTGCCCACTCCTACTCCGCAAGGCAGTGGTTTTCAGAATCTTAATCAGACAGCTGGCTGAGGGATCGGCAAAGGTGCACGATCTTTTCAAGTCAAGGAATATGATACTTTAGGTGTTTTATGCCCACGTGCTTATATCTTCCTAAAAGATTTTGCAGGTGTCTTTTGGTTCAGATGAGACAGGAAGAAGCAGAACCAGAACTTACAGTGGTGAATTCGATCTAGCCTTGCATATTGTCACGTTCTAGAGGTACAGATCATGCCATGCTTATATGTTCATTTCAATCAATTTTATGCTTCGTCTTCCTGTTCGCGCATTGATGGAGTGTCGAGTAAGCATCTCGCAAGTTCGCAAGTTGAAATAGTTAGGTTCTCTTCCTTTTGGAGGCTCCAAATGTCAGAACTTCTCACCTCAGTCCAAACTTTTCACCTGAATCTTGTAGTCCCTCCCTCCCTCCCTCCCTCCCTCCCAATGTGTGGTTTGTTAGTCATAAATCATAATAGATTCAATCCTTACCTGAAGAAAAATCGATCAAAACTTAGAGCTTGGTCGGAATTACTTACAAACGGTCACTCGGTGGATGAAACAAGAGCCCGTTTTTCACGTTTGAAGTTTTACGGTCATTCAACATCGGGGCCGATGTACTGAAACTGACATTAACATGAGGAAAGGCGAGTCGTGCTTGCACTACCTGATTTATCAATGGTTGATCTTTCCTAGCTCACTCATTCTTTGGCCTTGCTATAATTCGAGCTTGCAAAACTTGGCTTCACGGTTTTCTGGTTTTCTGGTGCACCGCTCAGGTCAAAGTCAAGTCATCTTCATTAGAAGTTCAATGTCGAAGTAGTTTGAGCTCCTTATGGAGGAGCACGGTGGAAGATGCACATCGCTCTTCCTTCATGGTATCTTAACCTTCCTGTGTGGTCGTGCTCGGTATCATCGCAGGTGCGCATGGATCCATGGATGCCGGAAGCGGTCTTCTCGCAACCAATGGAAGGAATAGAAATCTGTAAAGTGTGCATTGTTGTATTCTATGTAAATTTGATTCGTCGCACCACGCACGATAGAGGTAGGATTTTCATGGAAGCCGAAAGCATTGTGGTAGAAGCCCGGCAAGAGCTTCAGGTGTCTCCAAGCAAAAAAAATTATCATTTGGCCTTCGTTTGCTACAGTCTTGCCACAAATTATCTTCAACTCTGCCTGTGTTCTTTTTTTTTTTCTTGGGTCCGAGAGAATTTTCATGTCACATAAAAGAGATACATAATTTATAAAGATGTAAAAGAAACAAAGTAAGTAAATCTGAAAGATAAAGAAAATTGGTACAGTCTGCAGAGGCTGGCTTATTTCATAAAGACGGATTTGTCATGGCATCAAAGTACAACCGGTGGCCAATTGTTGAATCTCGCATCAACATTAGTGATGAGTAGCTGCGGCAGTGCATTGTGCGCTTAGATTCGGTGTCCTCAGCACTTAGATTCGGTGTCCTCAGCACCATCACCACCATCACCGTACAGAGACGACGACAACACCAATACCAACGGGTTGAAAGAGCATAGAAAACACATTGTAAATTCTAGATCTATTTTTAGATCGGAATAAAAGAACACATAAATCTAAATTTAGCATTCCTGTGTTTGTTTATGCGGTATAGATCAGCGTGGTGAAGTGAGGGTGAGATTGTAAGTAATGAAAAATACTTGATTGCTGAGCATGTGACGAGGATTGAGGAAGGAATGCGGATCATCGATCGATCGCGCCATTCTCGTACAATTTATTTCATAGGAGCCGCTGATGCAGCCGATTTCGGACTGGTGTCTCGCTCTGTCCGAGGACGATAGGATGGAATGTTCGATTTCACTTTCTCTAGCCAAACGCTTGACACGGTAAGAACACACAGGCATGTAAATTTTCTCACGAGAAACGTAATTGAGGCACGCCGTGTTGCTTTTGAAAGCACGAGTGGGTTCTTGATCAGAACAACAATTGCAAATTGATCGGATCGTAGGCTCGTAGCACACAGCATCTTTCCTCCTTGAGAGAGAGAATCTGCAAAGTTACGTGGCACATCAAAAGATCTGTTTTTTTTATTTTTGGTCAACATCAAAAGATCTGCTTCTATTAGCCTAAATTTCATCTACACACGGCCCGATATTTCTGGGGCCCACCGAGATTGTAATTTCCGACAGGGTCCCACACGGTGAGTTGAGTTCTCAATCCTCAACCGATTACCAAACTCTGAACTACTTCCAGGATTTTTCCCGGCGAAACCAGAAAACTCAATTTAATTAATTAGTGATCCCACGGATTAATTAGCCAAAAAGAAAAAGAAAAAGAGAGTTGGACTGACAACCAGATTTGCAACTGTGCAATTTTTAAAAACTCAATTTTTTTTTTTTAAAGACTCAATTTGGTAAGCGCTTTCGTGAAGATAATTTAATGGCCTTAATTTAAGAAATAAAAGGCAGAAGCTTTAGAAAAAGCAACGGAAAGTAACGGACCCAAAAAGGGCAAAAGAAAATAAAAACAAACAATAAAGGAAGGAAAAGCAAGAATTACAACACTGCCACTGCTTCGAGTGGGGCCCACCATGTTCCATTGCTCCTCCTCCTCCTCCTCCTCCTCCTCGGCTCGGCTGTATCTCTCTCTCTCTCTGTCTCTGTCTCTGTCTCGACTCGACACTCGACAGTTACCTCGTTTCTTCTTCAATATGTTTATGTTTCCTGCTGCTCCTCGGCACGGCACGAGTCGTCAGTGCTTTGACTCGAGCGAGTTTCGGTCAGTTTCTCGACTCGAGCGTTTGAAAGAGGAAAAGCAAAAATTTGGCCCGCCCGTGCCCGTAAGCCGGGAGGGGTATGAAAAAGGAAAACCAATTTTCTTTTCCCAATTTTAAATAAAGAATAATAATAATAATAATAAGGTGCCTACTAATTCTCGGCATTTCTTTAAAGGAAAAAGCATTCGCAACCCCTCTGCCTTCCCACTCTCTAACCCTAGCATTTTGCTTCTCCTCCGACTCGCACTCTCTGCCCTCTTTTTGCCAATTTATTGGTAAGTTTGTTGCAGTTTTTTGGTGTTTTTTCCCGATTATTTCCCTTCTAACCGTGTTTTTTTAGGCATTTTCCGACCTTAATTCCCGTTAAAATTAATTATTTTCCAGAAAATTGTTTTCTTTCTTCGTTTTTTGTCGATTTTTTAACCTGAATTTCTCGCATGATCTACTGCTCAATGTCGGAAAATCGCTTGGTTTTGCTTTTCCCAGTGGAGTAAGAAAACACGCCGTGTAATTTCTGGAGATAATTCCAAGTAATTGTGACTTTTTCTTCGGATTGCGAGAGATTGTTGCTTGAAATCTAGGAATTCTGAGGTTTTAGGGTCTACATATTCCCAAATTTTGATCTCTGTCACAGTTGTTTTCAGTGAAGTTCTTCTACTTTTGCCGATATTTTCTGTGAAAGGTTTTTGCTTGCGGAGCAAAAACATGCTAATTCTTCTTCGTAAAGCTCTCCTCTTCAAGAATTACCATTTCTCTCGCTACCATTCTGCTAAAAATTTATGCTTTGGGGAGTTGAGCTTCGAAGGTTTAGTGTTTTCTGTCGCTGATCTCGTGGAAAGATTTTTTGCAGGGGTTCTTATGGAGATTTAAGAAAACCCAGGAGGGCAGAAATGTCAGGATCTGAGACAGGAGTCATAGCAAGCAGAGGAGACCCCTTCCCGGTCGGTCTCCAGAAGGCTTCCCTGCCGTCACAGCCGGTGGTGCAGAACATGCGCTTGGCCTTCAGCCCCGATGGGACAGCTGTCTACAAGCCCGCCACTGTCTCGTCACCCTCCTACAAGCCCCCCTCTGCCGCCGGGAACGGCGGCCCCGCGGAGGCCGCCTCAATGGACGGAGGCGGTCCTTCCGCGCTGGCCCACGGGATCAACATGAATGTTGGCGCGGAGCCAGCGAAGAAAAAGAGAGGAAGGCCCAGAAAGTACGGGCCGGACGGCACGATTGCATTGGGCCTCACGCCGTCGGCCCCCGCGAGCACGGTGGCGCCGGCTGGTGGAGGGTTCTCCTCGCCGCACCCGGTTTCCGCAGTGGCTCCCCTGACGTCGGCGGGCGAAGGGTCGGGGCCTGCATCGCCGAATTCGTTCAAGAAGAGAGGGAGGCCTCCTGGTTCTAGCAACAAGAAACGGCAGCTGGAGACTCTAGGTAACTGGAAAACATGCGATGCGTTTTGGCGGGTCTGTTCAGACCTTTCTCGGATCTGGGTTTGTGACTTTTGCAATTTCTTGAGAAAAAGTTGGTGTCTGCTCTGGTGGTTCTCGTTCAGCTGTCTGAAGTCATGTGGCCCTTCTCTTTTATGCTGATTCTCCTGGTTTCCAACTTGGGTGTCTGATTGGCTAACCAAATGGCTGATTGGTCGTTGTTGATACTTGATGCTGTGCATTTGCGTGTGTTTGTGGATACCATTGCACTAGGATACGTCTTTAAATAAGGGAAAGCAAGCTGGTATCTGCTGCAACTTGGAAGGATCTGTTGTTGCGGTCTTACTTCAGATCTTTTATGTTGAATGACTTCCGTACCCCTTACTTGTTCTGCAATTTTCCATTTTTCTGGCTTTGGTTTATGTGGACCTTGCCTTATGTTATTCCTGTGCTTACTTGGTGAGGTCAGTTGCCGCGACGGTCTTGGTTTATGCGACTTTAAACGTCGGGGAATTTGCTTTGTGAAGATTTTGACTTCTTCCCCCAATGCTTCGTTTCTTTGATTCAGGGGAGTGTTCCTTTTTTTTTGGGCCGGATATCCAAACTGTTCATTGCCATATACCTTTTTGTATGTAGATTTTCTTGCTCATGATTTCTTTTCTCCTTTTGATTAAGAGAGTTCTCAAATGCCTTTTTTAGTATGAAGAATATAAAGGCCTACCTTTCTTGTTTATGGTTTTGCCTGGGAATTCGGTGACTGACTGATTAGAAAATCTTCTTGCAGGATCACTTGGAATTGGATTTACACCACATGTGATCACTGTTAAAGCTGGAGAGGTTCTCTTTGGCCCTTTTAATTCTCTTTGCATCTTTTCTGTGAAATTTGTAGTAGTGATTCCAGAATATTGTCATTTAAACCATGAATATTTTCTGGTTTATTCTGATAAAACCTTCATAAAGTTACTGAATTACATTCGTGTATAAGACTGGCCATTTCACATACTAACTAATTAAATCAACTATGTTGTGATTGGTCTTCAACTAAATTCCAAATCAGTCTTCTTTGTGCACTGGTTGGTTCTTCTGCTCTTTGAATACTAATGCTTGGAAACTTTTCCTGTTGAGTTCAACGTAAATGGGCAGCTTTGAGCCAATTCTTTAACCTACATGATACCGGAAGATCCTAATGACAAGAGTGGAATTATGTACACTGATCAATAGATTTATATTCACAATATCTTTCTCTTTAATATAGGATTGTTGAAGCTGTTCTCTGCAAAAATTGATAACTAGACATATGCTAAAAGTATATGTGACCAAACAGCACGCCTTTACTCACTAAAAACTACAACAAGCACATGAACGGCAAAACATTGCTATCAAGCAAGCAAATTTGTTCTATAGATAGTAATATCGTCTTTCTGTCAAGCTTCTGTTCGTTGACCTCCAAATTTTTTCTGTATGTTAAATTGATTTAGTGAGTTGGTGTTTCAGGATGTTTCCTCCAAAATAATGTCGTTTTCTCAACATGGTCCGCGGGCCGTTTGCATTTTATCAGCTAATGGAGCCATATCGAATGTGACCCTCCGCCAACCTGCGATATCTGGTGGGACCGTAACTTATGAGGTTTGTGAGACTGATATAACTCTCTCCTGCTCTTGGAGTTGATAATGAGATTAAGCAATGAGTTGTCAGCTTCTGGACCCATCAGTTTTTTTCTAAAATATTACACCCTCATGTAATTTCAAACCGAATAATGCCCATCTGACTAGGAAGTCTCTCTTTTTAAGTGTTACTTTTATTTACTCATCTATTATTCTCGGAATATTTTTTTAAGTGGAATGATTGGAAGAAAGAATAATATCTGCGGCTAGTCCAAGAGGACAACTGAGATCCTGATTTGTGGGAATTGTTCATTGAAATTCTGTTGAATCGCACACTTTCTTTCCTCTTCCTTTTCAGCTCAACTGTTAAACTACTGACTGCCATTTGGATCATACTCCAACTAGCCGCATGTTCTTTTTGGTGCATGGAGAGCACTAGGGATTTAGGATGGACGTTGTCTAATTGTACTCGTCAGTTCAAGAAACTGAAACCAAGCACATATAATGTTCGGAGAGTTGAGGAGGAAATATTGTGGGCCACATCATCGAACAGGAGAAGTTGATAGTCTTATAGTTCAATACAAGTTTTATGGTTTGGTTGTTATGATAGGACAAACTTAGATAATAGAAAGAGTAATGCCAGGTGTACTAAGATTGGTTTACAGAATGGTATATTGAGTGATGTAGGATACTGCGAGTGAGTATTTAAATAAATGGCTGAAACCCAACAAGAGTCGGCCATACTGGTTTATTCATTATTCATACGGAAAATGCTGGTCAAACCAGTTCAACTTTGCTCTATACACCTTGGCCCTATTTAGGAATAGCTATTTAATGCCTGAACATTTCTTCTGGCCATTTAATCCATCTATAGCTACAACCTCCTCTTTGCTCACTATCTCCATGTCCAGATTTAAGCCTTCTGTATTGCTTTCTGTTGGCATTTGCATTCCGAAATCTTTGTTGCTGGCTTTTTTTTCACTTGTATGGGTCGAACCAGAACGAAGTTTTGCGCAAAAGTAATCACTTAAAGCATCTGTTGTAGCACTTAGCTTCTCTCATTTTTATGATTTTTTTAATGCAGGGGCGATTTGAAATACTGTCGCTCTCTGGTTCATTTTTGTTATCAGAAAGTGGTGGTCACCGAAGCAGAACTGGAGGTTTAAGTGTATCTCTGTCTGGGCCAGATGGTCGTGTTTTAGGGGGAGGGGTTGCGGGTCTTCTTATTGCTGCCTCCCCTGTTCAGGTTCTTTTTACTCTTTGTATACCTCTTTGTTTGTAGGAGAGAAACTTACGCAACCTTAGATTCAGAATCTATCTGTTCGTGTGGTAACTCCACTCTTTTATTTTTTGAAAGTAAATTTTAGTGTAGTAGTTTCTTCATTAACTTACAATCTGGTCTGGCCCAAATCTGTGGTGAAGCAACAGTAGAGATGTACTGAGACAAGATGTTTGGAGGCCAATGTAGGGTAAAGAGAGATTTTTTTTCCAATTCAGCTGAGTGCAGGAGGTTCGAGTTTTCTAGCATCTCATAACTTTCTGTCTTAAATTTCACCTCATGCTTGGCTTAGCGTGTGTTGCGAGTTTTGGGGAAATAGTCTAATTTGATGTTTATGTTCTCGGTTTGCTGCAAACTAATGAAATGTGCTTTGTGTTCAACATTCCAGGTGATCGTGGGAAGCTTCATCGCCGATGGTCGCAAAGAATCAAAGTCAGCGAACCATGCAGAACCTTTTCTAGGCACGGCGAGGATCACATCGTCTGGTGGGTTTACAGGGGCCAGCAGCCCGTCTCATGGAACTCTCAGCGAATCCTCTGGCGGCCCAGGAAGCCCACTAAACCAGAACACAGGAGTGTGCGCCAACAGCACCCCACAAGCCATGCCCATCGTACCCTGGAAGTAAATCACCTCTCGTCTCGTTAACCTAATTTGTGTGGTAGGCTCCGCATGCTGATAAATAGATGGCTAATCTATGTGATCGTCATTCGTCGCCTCTAGTAGTGCGAGTCCTTGCATGAGATCCTTAGAATAAGGACTCCAAAGTGTGTTTGGCATATGTGAATTAAGTAGATAGCCCGCCTGTGATGTTTCGCCGCGGTGTTTGGTCTAATGCTAGAGATTGGCTTTTAGAGTTTTATGATTAGAGAAAGCTTCACTGATGTGAGATCGGCGAACCTCGTGTCATATGGTCCCATTTATTTATGGTATCGGTTTGATGATGGATGATGCTGGAAGGGGATTCTTATAGGCTAATTTGATTTATGAAGTATGATTTGTTGCTTTTGAGTGGAAAACTGAGGCAAGGTTCCATGAGTTTTTTTTTTGATGAGTTCCACGAACTTTATGATAAGTGGTTGAAGTGAGAGAATGACCAGAACTTTATCCAATTTGACAAATCCTTCATTTCCTGATCGAAATCTGGTTGACTTTGTGAGAGGGTCAGAGTCGAAATATATTGAGTAGTATCTCATAGTTTGAATCATTAAAATGACATCATAATTGTCTACTTCGGAGAGAATTGCAGATGTTCTAGCGTGAACGTGCTTGAATGAAAAAAAGGGTCGGTAATGAATATTTCCGGAGAGCCCGACGAGTTATTTGGATCCCTGCACCTGAACCCTGCTCTTGTGTTGCGTTCTTTTTTTTTTTTTGTCGGAATAACGCTTTCATTCACTCGTTGGGGAACTCATCAAAAAAATTCTTAAATCTATTGTAACCGTGCTAATTCAGTCCTAAACCTTTTGTATGTATGTCAATTCAGTTCATCATATCAACTTCGGTCCACCGGCTGATGTGGCAATGTTTTTGTTTTTAATTTTCAACTTTTTAATTTTTGTTTTCTTTTCTTTAGAAGCTCTTTGTGGAAGATCAATTGAAAGAGAGGACCGTTGATAGCATTGATTGAGAATTTTTATTTTTTTTTCTTTTCTCTAGCCGATCGCCGGATCGGGAACCGGCTAGAGGCGAGGGCGAGGATGAGCTGGCCCAGCAACGTCAGCGGATCGGAAACTTTCCATCTGATGAAGGGTCCAAAATTCCGAAATATTGACCATCCCATTCCTTCAACACGCTTGTACTCTTGGAGGGCACGAAAGAAAGAATGTACATACATATTATTCTCGCTCATCCCACTAATGGATGTGGTCAATGGAACGAAATTACTATATTACTCTCTCTCTCTCCTATTTTTTGAACACGTGGGTTTAATTTCAAGGACACAAACAAACGTCCAGCTGACCATCCGATTCTTGAAAATATTCAGAAATCTTGAAACCCGCAGCTCACGTATGAGCACTAATGGAAGAACAGAGAGAGAGAGAGAGAGAGAGAGAGAGAGAGAGAGGTCTACTCTAGGGCAAGACGAAGACTTCCATGTTTTCCACTTTCATACTTCCCAATGACTTCGTAATACAACAGATGTTTTTTAGAGTCACAACAGACGTAAGTAGCCAGCCCATGTTAATAACCTTAAGACAACGGTGCAAAACATTTGCTTTGCAATGAATTTTGTATTTTGGAGTTTAGTGGACCAATTTAGTTATGCACTTTTTTTGCATTAGTACCCATTCAGTTCGTTCGGCCAATTTTGCTCGGAAATCACTAACGTGAACGTCTGCCTTTACGTGGCATGATCGGCCGTGGACATTTTTTTACAATTTTTTTCCTTTCATTTTGGCCGGCCACTGGCAAGAGCCGCGACCCTCGGTCATTGGACTTCAGCAACAATCATTTTGAAGAGCCATTATCAGAGAAAAGTACTAAAAAAGTCATAAACCTATTGCATTCGATACCAATTTAGTCTTAAACCTTTTAATTGAACCAATTTAGTCCAAAACCTTTTTTGGTGGTCCATCCGGCCAATTTTTGTCGAAAATCGCTGATGTTGATGTCAATCGTCCTACGTGTGGTCGGTGTTGCCATTGACATTTTCTAATAATATCTTTTTAAAAAATTATATTATTCTTTTTTGTCGTCTTTTTTTTTGCCTTTCAGTAACCCTTGCCAGCCAAAGTGAAAGAAAAAAAGAATAAAAAAAATAGAAAAAAATTAACTAAAAATGTTCACGTCAACGCTGACCGTCCTACCTGGCACGGCCGACGTCAACGTCAGTAATTTCCGGCGAAAATTAACCGGATGGACTGAATTGATACAAATACATAAAGGTTTAGGACTAAATTTGTCCAATTAAAAAGTTTAGTACTGAATTGATACAAATGCAATATGTTTATGACTTTTTTGGTACTTTTCAAATTTCAGCCAAACACTAGAAAATATTGTCATTTTTCCAGAAAATGAGTTATTGAAAAATATTTTTCAGAAATGTCACATTTTTCGCGAAACAAGTGGAGCTTAATTGTGGTCCGCGTGGAATAAGTTGTCGCAATTGACTATTTGTGTGGTCGGCTTCTATCTATCAGCCACAAAATAGCCAATTGCATATCAATCAAGGAAAAATGAATGTAATATGGAAGGTATAAATAGTATGCTATATTGACATATCACTTACAAGTCACTCGATAAGATATTCAAGTAGTCTGATCAATTATTTTTCTTTAACCGGGGACAAAAGAAACAATGAGATGAAATCAAACTAAATATGACAACTTATAATGTTAAATTATGCCTCGATTTTAAGCCGGTTACTTAATTCAACCCGATTGGAGGAAATTTTTTTTAATTTAATTTATAGCTTATTTTTTTAATTAAATTTAAATGAAAAATAAATTAAAAATTGATTTGAATCGAAATGACGTCGTTTTAGCCATGTCATCGTCATGTAGGAGAGCGAAAATATTAAAAAATCACGTCAGCATTTTTCGTTAACAAAAAAAAAAATTGAATGGAGTTAACGGAAGGATTCGATTGCATCAATTTGATAAGTTTTAGGACTTAATTATAAATTTTATAAATTTTAAGATTTGATTATATTTTCGTGATAAGTTTTAAGGCTTCGAACGCACGTATTCTTAAAAGAAATCATAATCGACCACTTTTTTTATTTTGAATTAGAAATCTTTACTTGAAGTGCACGTTTGACCGGATATGGATGGATTTTTCAAAGACTTTTCTCCTTTGAATTAGAAATCGTTTCTTGAAGAACACGTTTGACCGGACATGGGTGGATTTTTCAAAGACTATTCAATTTTGAAGTGCACGTCTCCATTCGACCAAAAAAAAAAAAAAAATAGTGGACGTCTCCTGGCCACATCTTAATTTTATTCTCTTTGAGGGCCATACAGTATTTTTCCTGCATAAGCCGCACGGTTAAGGACAAAAGAGCCGCCGCCCTATGAGAAAGAAACAATGTTTTATTTGTACATACTTTGAATCTAAGTGCGAGGAACACTAAAACACGTGAGTTATTTCTCTAGATTATTTTTTCTTTATTATTTCTCATTTATTTTTTCATGTTATCGCTATTGATTTATTTGCAAGATGACGTCACTTTCCATATTAATAGTACAACGTATAAAAATAAGTACAAAAAAGTTGACAAAGTTATATATAAGGAGAGGCTGGAGAGAAGTTCAGCTCAAAAATTGTCAGAGCAAGCCGAGTTGAAACTCGTCTTAGAAAAGTCATTTGAGTCGTCGTTCTCTCGAGTGAGAAGAAAGATGGGTTCCCCCGGATTGGAACCGGCCACAAAGCCACACGCAGTTTGTGTTCCATTCCCACTACAAAGCCACATCGGGGCCATGCTCAAGCTAGCGAAGCTCCTCCATCGCAAGGGCTTCCACATCTCCTTCGTCAACACCGAGTTCAACCACCGGCGGCTCGCCAGAGCCCGAGGCCTCGAGTTCGCGGACGGAACGCCGAGCGACTTCCAGTTCCTGACGATTCCAGATGGCCTACCTCCTTCGGACGCGGACGCGACGCAGGACATCCCGACGCTCTGCGAGTCGACGAGGAACCATATGGTCGCCCCCTTCGGCGACCTCGTATCGAGCCTGGGCTCGAACCCGAGCGTCCCGCCGGTGACTTGCATCGTGTCGGACGGGGTCATGACGCTTACCACGAGTCCTGCGGCTTCAAAATTTGGGATTCCACTCGTACACTTGTTCACTGTAGCCGGTTGTGCCCTCATGGCGGTGAAACACTTGCGAGCCCTCAGAGAAAACGGTCTTGCACTACTCACGGCCACAACCACAGGTAATGGATAAGGGAAATGTCGGGAATGACGAGAAAACATGTTTGAGTTTCAATTAATAAATTAGCCCAAAAGGGTGAAAATTATTAATTTTTTTAAATCTATTATAATTTTGTTACTTCTGTTCAATTTTTTTTTCAATTAAATCTTAATTTTTTTATGTTAATTTAATCCATCCGATATTCTGAAGCAATGTTTTAATAACATTTTAGTATTTTTTTTCAAATTATTTATTTTTTTACCTTTGATTTGTCGTCTCCTTCTCTCTCCTTTGTTCAGTCGGTTGCCAAATCATTACCGACCAGAGGGACTATTAGAATATTATTAAAAATTATCGCGTCAACGCCGCAAGCCGGTCAAAGTTGGCTAAATGGATTGATTGGTATAGAAAAGGTTTAAAACTCGATTGGCATGAAAAAAAGAGTTTAGAATTAAACTGATACAATTACAATAGGTAAAAAAAAAATTGGTTATTTTTCCGAGCGGAGAACTGTCGCACCCGATAAAATTAGTTGAACCATGCTCAATGGACAGCTCCTACGCTTATATAGGTTTCTCTTAAAGTCTCCTTATATAGGTTCTTTCGTTATTGGTATTGCATTTTCCGAAGATGCATTCATCATACTATTAAACTTCACTTGGCGAGGAATTACACATTATTCCATTCTCCTGGAAATTAATTTATTAGTCAGATCATCTGCCATTATATTGATGACTTTGATCACACATGAAGAGCGTAAAACTATGGACTAGATCTCCAAGACTTGCATTGTATGTGATTTGTGACTTGGAATGCATTCAAGAGCGAGGAAAAGTCACCTTAATGAAATTTGTTACCGTTTGATGATTTTGCAGATGAATCCCAATTTATGAACTTACATGGGAACACCCCTATCGACTGGATCCCGGGATTGAAAAACATGAGGGTGCGCGACATGCCCAACTTCTTCCGAATCCCTGGCTCCGACGACACCGTGTTCGACTTCTCCGCCGACCTCGGCGACAGGATGGGCGGCGCCACGGCGACCATCGTCCACACCTTCGAGGCGCTCGAGGCGGACGTGCTACACGCCCTCTCCTCAATGATCCCTAGGGTTTATGCGGTCGGACCACTCCACCTGATGATTGATCGAATCGCTCCAGAAAAATCGTTTGCCTCGAACCACATTGAGTGCAATCTCTTGGAAGAGCACGACGAGTGCCTCCAGTGGTTGGACACGAAGAAGCCCAAGTCCGTGATCTATGTGAACTTTGGGAGTATAACGGTCCTGACGCACCAACAGTTGGTTGAATTTGCGATGGGACTAGCTAATAGCAACCAGTGTTTCTTGTGGATCTTGAGGCCAGACGCAGCGAATGGAGACACAGCGATTCTTCCCGAAGAGTTTGCGGAGGAAACAAGAGAGAGGGGCTTTCTATCGGGTTGGTGCTCGCAAGAGAGAGTGCTGTACCACCCTTCGGTCGGAGGGTTCTTGACGCACTGCGGCTGGAACTCGACCATCGAGAGCATATCGGCCGGAGTTCCGATGCTGTGTTGGCCATGCTCCGGAGACCAGCAGACGAATCGCAAGTACATCTGTGATGATTGGGGGGTCGGGTTGGAGATGGATGGTGATGTGAAGAGAGATGAAGTGGAGAGGCTGGTGAGGGAGTTGATGGAAGGAGAGGTGGGGAAGAAAACGAGAAGCAAGGCAATGGAGTGGAAGAAGTTGGCGGAAGAAGCAGCTGGTGAAGAAGGGTCGTCTTCCATGAATTTGGACAAGTTGCTGGACCAGGTTTTGTCTAAATGATGTATTCCTCCATTTTTGGTTGAAGGAGAAGTTTCAAGTAAAGTCATCTAATTAATTCAGTTATAAGAACGAATATCGCTCAGCTCAAACTTAACTGAACTGAGTGTGTTTTATGTCCTGATTGATGAAAATTGCTGTGATTGGTATACAACAATATTGGCATCGTCCACATACAAACTTACAGAAAAAATAAATAAGGGTGGTGTCCATTTCTATAACCCATAAAGCTCTCTTTTGGGATGAAAAAAGATATGACGTTTTTCATATTTAATGGAAAGATGCATTGTGTCTTTTAATAACAAACTACTACGAATGCTGGGGTTTCAAACTTTTTATATTTAATAAAAAGTTATTTGATTACGATGCCAGAACCTTCTATAAATCATCAAAAAAGATATGTTTACGTACCATAAAAATGACACACAAACACACACATCCATCAAAAGAACGTCTAACTCAAAAGCTCAACAGCTATATAAAATTTATAATAAAAATCCCCTTATCAAAAAGTTCTCCTGATAACGATATGCTCACGTCCTATTTGCGGCTCGCTGAAGAACTTAAAAAGCAAGTAAGATGAAAGGAACGGCTAACACGGCTCAAGGAATAATACATTTCTTTTAAGCTGATCGAACAATCAATATGCATATTTAATACACAAAACATAACTCATTTACACCAAACTCGGAATATAACAAACCTTTAAGATTGAAACAAGTTATATATTATTTCACCATAACATATTCATGGCAAAAGTATTCACTTCAATCAATAATATCGCAACAAAAATTAATGTTTCAGCTCATTGATCGATTTTGACAAAAAAAAAAAAGGCTTATTGATCGATCTCATCGAAAACACACGTTAATGGTCCATCCATTAACCAATCTCGTGCTCAAGTATCTACCCATAGTCACGCATAACACCCTGTGAAAAAGGCGACCAAGATTCCTCTTTAGCAAGGTCTCCACCTATAATGCATGTGGCTCGACTCACAAGAATATTATAATGCTAGTATGAGCATACCCATAAACCCCTCAAATAGATATACCGTTATATTGAGCACCACACCATATCCTTCACTATCCACGAAATCAAACCAGAATATATATCACAATTTTTATAAACCAAAACGTATAACTTTCGTGATTCAACCTATCAAAGCACTTTTTATCAACCACATTCATAAGTCATGAACTTTTCGTGATTCTTTTGTAAAAGGCTTCACAAACCATTTACAGGCAATCGGCTCAAATCGTAATCAAAAGATAACTTTCCATTTTAAATAGACAAAACAACAATAAATGCTCGGTCCTATTTTATGCAACAAAAATGTTATTTCTTAACTCATAACATATTTTAGTATTTATCATTTTCCGGGTATGGGTTTACAAACACAAAGAAGAAATAGTACCACTCACTTGGGAAAGCTGAAAACCAACCTATGATAGATACTCGAGCTGACGCACTTATCTTCCTATCAAATAATTGAAAAATGGTCTAAAAAACATAGTAAAAAAAGATTCTAACGAATGAGACTAAACTAAACTTATTCGTTGATAAAAAGACACATATGCGCCAACGAAAAGCTCGCCCACGGCGGAAACCCATCGCTGTCTGCTATGGACAACTTGTGCACTGAATCGTTTAGGCCATAACTTCCTCCACTGAACTTTGTTTCAAGCAAAATTACAGTCAATTTAAAGCTCTTTCGAAGCATTACAAAACTGTGACATCCCGATTTTTGCCTAGCTAATTAAAGGCGATTACGATATTAGAATTGAATTACTTGACATTGATTTAAATGTTTCACGTAGTTCATTGAGGGTCGATAGTACTAATTTGATCCTTAGAGTGAAAATTGTAATTATATTATCGGAGTTTTTAATTGTTGGCGGCAATAATGAGGAACGAGGAATGGGATTGTGAATTGACGGCGCGATAGATATTAGAACAAGGAATACGGGTGGAACATTCATCGAATGAAAATGCGATGGTGCCTTGTACGTATGTTTAGTCTCGAGTTAGTTAATGTGGAAGTTGAGGATCGCGTTGGTAATTTTAAGTGACAGGCGCGACGTAATTGGAATGAGGGACTGTGGACGATCGGTATTTAGTTTTGAATTGTGTACGATCGGTCTGTGCGAAACCCGACCCCGAAAGCCCACCGATCTAACTCTCTCTCTCTCCCACCGACTTTGGCCCCTCCCCCACAATAGAAGGGCTTCATTTTCTCTCTCCACTTCATTTTGGCAAGAGCTCCCTCACTTTTCCTCTCAAGTTCCCTCATTTCCTCTCTAGTTTTTCCCTCACCCGCACCCTTATTCTCTCTCGCCCAACGCCACCAGACCTGACGCCGCTCCCCCCTTGGAAAACGACGACTCCGACGACCGCAGCTCAGCCCCTCCTTTCGCCTCGCCGCCTGCCACCCTCTCTCTCTTGATTGGTGTGACCCGTGCGGCCAAGGAAGGAGGAAGGAGACCCGCTGCTTCGTTGGTGACGATTCGACGTCGGTTTCGCTTCGCTTAGGACATGAGGCAAGTGGAGCCTCTAACCTTTCGACTAGGCTAGCTATTTTTCACTTGATTGGGCGCGATGACACCGTTTGTGTTTGGGTATGCTGAATGGAAGATTAGTTTGCATGTCTAGGAAAACTACTTTGCATGTCGACTATGTCTTTTGAATTGGTGTCTTGTGGTCTTGGGTAACTAGAATTCATGGGCTGATTGTCTTGCTCGTTGTTGAAATGGCATGAATTGGTATTGTCGTGCACATGAGGTGTGTCTTGGGTTTGCACGCTGAATTAGACTGAAAATAGTGTTTGGTGGCTCTAGATTGTCAAACCGTGGTGTCAGATTGCATTGCATATAAGTATCAAATCATGAGTTGTGTTTTCGACTTGAGGAAGTGGGCGGTCAAGTACGTGTGGTTAAATTGTCTTGCTTGTCAAGTTCGGGGTTGATTGTGCTTGCACGAATCGTGTGAATGGTGGTTGGTCTGCATGCAAATTGAGTAAAGGAATGAATTGAATATCCTGTTGGCTTGTGTCCCGACGAGGACGAAATGATATCCGCCTGTGTCCGAATGATACCCCGTGTGAGCCGAAAGGCAATCGGGAAGTCCACGGCCTGTGTCTCGTGGAAGCTTGAGGCCCGTGTCCCTCGGAAGCCCTGGAGTAAGGGAGAAAACCTTGGCCAGTGTCATATCGACGATAAGCTGAGGTGTTTATCCCTCATAATCGAGGCCTATGTCCCTCGAAAATTGAGGCTTGTCCCTCAAGTAACCATGGCCTATGTCCCATGGAAAATCGGATAAGAATTGGAAACTGGAAACTAACAAAGAGTTGTGTACATGTTCATGCATGCAGCATTCATCATTTAGGCTGAGATCCTAGTTCATGACGTGTGGAATCAGTGTCGAGTCTCATATTTGCTTGTCATTGGTGTCAAGTTTTGCTTGGTTGGGTGATAAATAGATCGTTTAGTCGGCCGGTTAGATGCCTTACTAGCTGAGCTTATAGCTCACCCCTCATTGTTGAACATCTTTTTAGATACTTAGTTATGGCGATGGATAGAGCCACGATGGCATCGTTGGAGTATGCCGAGGGTGGATGATGAGACGGGGAGTAATCAGTTTATTGTTGATGTCTCCCACATATTGTCTTGTATTTTGAAACAGAAAATGTAAGAAACTATCTATTTATATACATAGTAAGAAGTTTCCCCCGAATCTATTGTATTTTCTCATCGTGACTGCTACAGGTTAATGAACCCTATGAGGCCATACCCTATAGGTGTGTCTGCCCTTTTGTCATGCATGTGTTGTGTATGGCCGCCTTTTGTTTATTAGGCTTCCGCATGCGTCGAGTACAGATTAAAACAGAGCACGCTAGCAAGAAGGTAGCACCCTGGGATGTTACACGTAGAACTTGAAATCTACCATATTATAGTCGGTTCCCAGTTTTTGAAATCTGAAACCTACCATTTTTGTCCTGAAACCTGTTTTGGAACTTACCCTAATTTTTCGGTCCGGTTCTAGGGTTTACCCGAGAACCTATTTTTCTTTTATTTTTATTTTTTCTGATTTCATTTTTTCTAGCAAAATAATATAAGTAGTAATGAAACGATTCAAAGTAAAAGATGAATAATAAAACTCATTATCCACCAAAAGCAACAATCCCTAATATGAGCAATAGAAATTACAATCCACAAAAAACAGAGGAAGTGAGGCAAGCGAGATTAGGGTTTTTTTTTAACAGTAGCTAAAAATCGGTTCCAAAACCGGTTCGGTTCTGGGATGGGTCTTCACTTGGAACTGGGAACCGGACCGGTTCCAACTAATTCCCAAAAAATTAGAACCTGTTCCCGGACCGGTTTGAACATGAACCGGTTCCTAGACCTATTTTTCGGGGTCGTCCTGTCCAGTTTCCGTGTAAATCCGGTCCGGTTGCTCACCCCTTGTCTCCGCCAATTCTTCTTCATCTATTGAAGAAGAAAATTAAATGATGGGCCGGGTGAGGCTATAGAAGACATGGGTTGGGATTGGGTTTGAAAAAGATCTATCAGTTGGGCCCATTTTGGCTAGAGACCCTTCCACAATTGCGAGTTCCGGTTCCCAGGTCCAATAAATTCTCTGGCTCGACGAAGACTCCCGTGACTCATCATCCCTTACCCAAGCTGAGAATCTCCTCCAACCTTTAAAAGAATCACTCCACCGGTCCTTTTCCTACCAAGTACGTCGTAAATTTGAAGGGGACGGTGGAGATGGACATAGATAGGGAGGCCCTATGCCATGAGAATCATTGACTCGTCCAATAACAATTTTCAAATGGAGTTCCCAAAATCATTGCAAAGCTCATTTTCTTCCAAACTTTAAATATTTCTGCCAACAACGTCATGGTTTCCATACCTTCATTACCGGCGAATCTCGCGCTGCTTGAATGGTTGAACTTTTCTTCAAATAAGCTCAAGGGTGCGATTCCTCTGGAGTTGGCACGCTTGACATCTCTCTCAGTCTGAAACCTCTCAAAGAACTATCTTGCCCGTCCTTGTCGCGACCTAAAATCGGGAAATCTAGGTTAATGGATTATTGGGCTAATTAGATGACTAACCTAATACAGACTCTCCCAAGCCCTATCAAATCACAACTTTGGTTTATATTCAAATGATTTAAAATTTGGAGTCGTCACTAATCATTTTTGGTAGGTTGATTAGGAACCTAAATAAAGTACCGGGAGAAATACTTTATTTCTACGAACCAAAGATTTTAAGTTCGGGGACTTGGTTACATTAATTAGAAAAATTAATGCCCTTTCGGTACCTTGAATTTCATGAAAAATGCTAAGTTTGGCAACTCAACTTGAATTGATTTCGCTTGATGTTCAAAAGGAGTGATTTTTTTTGGGTTTTCTCTTGCTTAAATGAATGTATGAATGCAAATGACGTAAAAGCTATACTAAATGACGAGAAAATGCATATGTGAAAATGCAATGCAAGACATGCAAAATTGTGTCATGTTATCCTATATGCAAGATTTAACTAACCAATTAAAGCATACATGACATTAATACAAAAGATGATGTAAACGCTAGACGATATACTCTTACTATGCATGACATGGATAATGTGGATGATGTTGGATCTAGCAATATCACCTAAAGGGGGGGTGAATAGGTGATTCTAAACTCTTTCGATATTTAATGCGAAAATAAATAGGTTCAGAATATAAACTGAATAAGATCAGTAAAAAGACGTGCAGTTTAACTAAACACAGCAAGATGAGTTTAGGGAAAGAGAAATTGCACGCAGTGTTTATAGTGGTTCGGCTTTAGCAAGCCTACGTCCACTCTCCTACGATGACAGCCGATCGGCTGGATTCCACTATGAGTCGATGAAAGGTTACAAGAGTTATCACTCTAATTACTCTTACAAAGGAACTTCTCAAGACTGAGAATTTTAAGCTCACAAGAACAAGAGAATGTGAATCTGAACAACTCAGCACTTTGAAATTTTAAGTTCGTGAACTCTATGTAACAGTCACCATTGATCTTATTTTATACTCCTTCGACCTTGGTAACGGGTCCTTCAAAGGATCGCTCCTCAATCTCTGATTGGATGCCAACAATCTTGATTGACCGAGACTGTATATGAGAAGATCTAGTAGCCGTTGGAGTAGAGTCTGAACCCTTCAGATTCAGTCGCCCATACAACCAAATCTTCAGTTTCCATAAATAGAGTTCATCCAAATCTTCAAGAAATCTTGTCCATGGAAGGTAATATCCAATCGAGGATATTCTCCTAATTTGATTGGAAAATAATCCTGTCAATCAAATCTTACAAACTTCCATAAAAAGACGCGACCAAACTGGAAATCTACCAAACGTGGGTCTTCAGAATCTGGCATAGAGATATTGCAGAATCTGAAAGCTGTTCAGAAGCAGTCTTCTGAACCAAAGAGACTCTCTGAATCTGAACAGATTAGAATAGTGACTCTGAGTTTCTGTAAAGTCCTTGCTGACGTGTCACATAAATTTTCTCGAGATAAGTCCTCAGAGGCAACACGGACCTCATTCTGAAGTCTCCAAAGACAACATGAACCTCCTTCTGAAGTGTTCAAAGATAACGTGAACCTCCTTCTGAAGTCTTCAGAGGCAACATGAGCCTCCTTCTGAAATCTTCAGAGGTAACACGAATCTCCGTCTGAATGCTAGACTTCAACCATCTCAGAAGCAAGTGTGCTACGACTACTCCTTGAGTCTGAACGCCAGTTTTGAAACATTATAGGCTTTTGTTCACATGCTCATTCCTACAATATAAAAATTATTTGCATTAACCAGATTCTCTCATAAGAGGGTTAGTTTTGTCAAAATCAAAATATTTAGAGGGAAGGTTTTCTCAACAATCTCCCCCTTTTTGATGATGACAAAACTTCCTCAATAAAAGTTGATATATATGAAAATATTTGTATAAAAGTTAAGCTCGGAAAAGATTTCACTAATAATGTGAAAATATGACTCAATTGAATCTTTTCAAAAGAGTGTGCATCTGAATATATAAGATATGCTTTTCAAGTGATGGAAGGATATCACCATATGTTGTATACGTCGTTGAATTTGTTTGAGCGCATAAGTATAATTCGTGTGTGTGTATATCCTGCAATATGAACGTGATGAGGTATTTTCTCCCCCTTTTTGTCATCAGCAAGATAATATGGCAATCTACACATACATTATCTTAGATTCACATATATATCATAAGAAGGACGTAATAGCCAAGGTGCATATAAATGGAACATCCAACAGAGATAAAAATAAAGACAAATACGGACAATTTGAAAAATAATTTCAAGATGACGAAGGTGGATTTTGTTTTGAAGAGGAGGAGGGAACATCAACATGCTCTTCATCATTTTTCTGAGCAGCTTCAACAGATTTGCCCATATCAGCAATATAGGTGGCAAATTCCTTGAGTTCCTGCATCTCTGGAATTTCTTTGCTGATCCTTTTATCTATGATCAGTGTGTAAGTACCAATGCTGGCCATCTCAGAGCAGAAAAGGCGATAGTATTTGTGAAGCATTTCCTCAAACCCGTTCATCTTCTTTTCAATTTTCATTTCCATTCTGTCCATCCTCTGCATAACTTCTACCCGAAGTTTTTCAACTTCCATCTGAACAAGACTTTGCGAACCATTCAATGTCCCTGCAGAATTCTGTTGGTTTTCTTCTTCCACCATCTGAGCTTTACCCTTTGAAGTTGAATCCAGAATACTCTGCAAGTTTATCTCCCCATGAGTCTGATCAGGTGCTGAATCTGGAATGATTATAACAGCTTCAGCGGTAGTAGATTCAATCTCTGTGGGTTGCTCTTCAGGTATTTCCACAGGAATTTATTCCTTCCAAATAGCTTTTTCCTTCTGAACAACAGTCATAATGTCTTCAGTCTGATCAACATTTGGTTCCTCATGTTGTTCTTTTCTGCTGGATTCTTTCTTTTCTTCAGCAGCCTTATCCTTCTAAACAACTTCAGTTTGAACAGCAGATTCTTCAGGTTGTTCATGCAAAACAACAGATTCCTTAGGTTACTCCCCCTGAATCTGAGCTGTTTTAACAGGAGTAACTCCTGTTGATTCTCCAGCTGTGATAGCAAAGTCATCAGATTTATCAATCTCCATGTCCTCAGGTGGTGATGAGGACTTCTTCTTTTGTTCTCGAGCAACCAGAACCTCAATGGTCGTTCTGTCATCCAGTTGCTTTTCCATTATCTCCACATATTCACTTGTAGTAAGCTGAGCTTCTTTCTCTGCCTTTTCTCCAGATGTTTCATCAGCTTCTACATTCCCACTCTCGTGAGTCTTATGGGGATCCTCTTCTTTATCCATAGGATCCTCCTGCTCATTTGCTATTTCAGCAATCTCTTCAGCTTCTGACTCGATGTTTCCTTCTGATAGGACAGTAGGGGTGCTCTCATCATCTCTAGATAATACACTTTCTTCTTCTTCTACTTCCTCTTCTTCTGAAGACTCACTCTGAACAGTGGTATGTTTTCCTTTTTTGGCCCATGTCTTCCTTCTCTTTGCTGATCTCTCACTCTCTGCATTCTTCTCTTCTAATTCAACAAGAACAGCCTCTTTGTTCTTATTCATCCATCCACTAACAGTCTGTCTAAAGCCCATTTTCTGAATCATGGACTCCCTAGCTACCATTATCTGAGTTTCATTTTGAAGGAGCTTACCAGGAATCTTGACATTTTGAAAGGACATGATCCGATAGATTAACCCTACGTAGGGTAATTATCCTTTGGTTTTTTGCACAGTTTTGTACATGTGGAGAAGAACAATGTGTGCCAGAGAGAGTTTGCAGCCATTCAACAATCCCCACATCAGCTTACCTTCATATTTCGAAATGTCAGTTTTTGAAGCAGCCTTGGGTCTTAAACTTTCAATCACAACCTTGTGCATTACAATATGCTTCAAGGGGAAGTCATTGTAAGCAATGTGTGCCTTGGAATCTCTAGAATAGTTCTCTTTTCTAGTTAGAGAGCTGTAGGCATCATCAAGTTGCACATCAATGGGCACAAAATCCATTTCATCAACTCCCATTAATTTCGCTAGCTCTCTAACATATAGATGATATTGGACTCCTTCAACCGTATAAAATAAAGAATCAAAATTGCTGAAACATAAGCTTGAATAAAAGTAAGCTGCTAAATCTGGAAAAATTGGCCTCATTGCAGTCGCAAAGTCTCTCAACTTCATCTACTCTATATGCTTCTTTATAGGGATACCAACCCTATCAAAATACTTAAGATCAAATACCCTGTGGGGGTATAACTCCTCTTTGCTTCAGCACCTTGAATTTGTCACAATGTAACTGACTTGAAAACAACTTGCTTTCAAAGTCCTTGTCCTTGATAATTCCTCTGATTTCTTGAATTCTTTAACCAACACATTGTCATCGTCATCAAGCATTCCCTTGGTTTCACTTTCTTCACTTATAGTCTCTCTGATAACGATGCTCTTGGATGGAGACTTTTTAGGTTTTGAGACTCCAGTTTCCAGAACCTTTTCTTTGCCCTTCCGAGATACATTCTCAGGAACAATAGTGGCAATAAGTGCCACAGTTTGCAGAGGAAGTTCTAATATAGCAAGAAAGTCTTTCTCGCTTGCAAACTTGTGTATACTCAGCAGCAACTTGACGTTTTCGTCACTAGAACCAATGTTCTTAAAAGAATCATACAGAGGTTTGATAGAGAGAGCCAAAGCGACTCTTTCATCGAACTCGGACTGAGACAAACCTGATTCCCTTTGAGCAATGTGTCTCTCATCTTCGTGATCAGACCTAGAGATATCAATGGATTCGTTGAGACGAGATTTTCTACCCTTCGTCAACCTTGACGATTTCCTTCTCTGACTTGCACCTTCTTCTGCTACTTTCGTCATGGTAGAGGATGATTTCAGAGCCATGGATGAGAAAGTTGGAATTTTTAGAGAGAAAGATTTGGAGTGAGCGAGAAGGAATGTAAACAGAGAGAGAGAAATAAGTTTTTAGGGTTTGAGAGAAGATTGTGATATTTGATAGAGGTGCCGGTTCGAGACCTTTCGAAAGTTTTGAAAAACTGTAAAGCGGTTATTTTTGGAAATAAAGTCAATTTAAAATAAAATCCAAAAAAAAATCAATCCAAAGATACTGAATTATTCCAATCAATCAACGAGGCATATATATAGAAATTAGAGATCGTAAATTTAGCGAACGTGCCTTGGATTCTTGCCTTATCAAGAATTTCTAAATATAAAGAGGTGTAAGATGAACTAACCTTGCTTCTGAAGTACTAAAAATATGCTTCTAAACATAGGTTAAGCAAATTTGCTTCTGAACTTTGCTTCTGAGTTCTGCTTCTGAGCAGTTTTGCTTCTGAACTCTTTCAAGTGATCTGTTCTGAATATATCTTAAGAAAAAGGATTAGTAATAGCTAATTCGTTTCAGATAAAATTGAAAGACTATGTATCAAGAGGTTTAGTAAATATATCTGCGAGTTGATTCTTTGTATCAACATGCTGAATGTGAACATTTTCATTCTGAACATGATCGGGAATAAAATGATGTTTGATCTCGATGTGCTTCGCTCTTGAATGAAGAATAGGATTCTTGGTTAGATTTATAGCGCTTGTATTGTCGCATCTGATCTCCACATTTGAATTCTCAACTCCATAATCTCTTAGCTGTTGTTTTAACCAAAGGATTTGAGCACAACAACTTCCAAGAGATACGTATTTTGCTTCTGCTATACTAAGACCAACCGTGCTTTGATTTTTGGAATACCAGGAAATAAGCATATTTCCCATAAGTTGACAAGTTCCAGAAGTGCTTTTACTGTCAATTTTTCATCCGACGAGATCTGCATCTGAATATCCTTTCAATATGAAATCAGAATCTTTTGAATACCAAAGACCATAAGCTAGATATGTTCCAATATATTTGATAATCCTTTTGATTGCTGTAAGATGAGATTCTTTTGGAAATGTCTGAAATCTTGCACATAAGCAGACGTTATAAAGAATATCTGGCCTTGAAGCAGTGAGATATAGAAGCGATCCAATCATACTGCGATATAGCTTCTGATCAACTTCTTTTCCTTGTTCATCTTTATAAAGTTTAGACGAATGAGACATTGGAGTTTCCGTTTTCTTGCAATTTTCTAAGCCGAATTTCTTGATAATTTCAAGAGCATATTTCTCTTGATGAATGAATATTCCTTTCTTGGTTTGTTGAATCTGAAGTCCAAGAAAGAATCTTAATTCTCTCATCATGCTCATTTCGAATTCATCCTGCATTACTTTAGAGAAATTCTTGCATAGATATTCATTAGAAGAGCAAAAAATAATATCATCAACATAAATCTGAACAATAAGAATATCCTTACCCTGCTTCTGAATAAAGAGAGTAGTATCAACATTACCTTTAGCAAACTTTTGTTCAGATAGAAAGCTGCTTAACCTTTCATACCAAGCACGAGGTGCTTGCTTTAATCCATATAAGGCTTTCTTTAGGGAATATACGAGATCCTTTCCTCTTGGTTCCTCGAAGCCAGGAGGTTGCTCAACATAGACTTCTTCTTTGATGTAACCGTTTAGAAATGCACTTTTCACATTCATTTGAAAAATTTTAAAGTTATTGTAACAAGCATAAGCAAGAAGTAACCTTATGGCCTATAACCTGGCAACTGGTGCGTAGGTTTCATCGTAATCTATTCCTTCTTCTTGAGAATATCCCTTTGCCACAAGTCTTGCTTTGTTTCTAACCACCTTTCCTCTGTCGTCCATCTTGTTTCTGAACACCCATTTTGTTCCTATTACAGGATGATTTTTGGGTCTTGAAACGAGCTCCCAGACATTATTGATCTTGAATTGATGAAGTTCGTCTTGCATTGCATTGATCCAATTTTCATTAGTAAGAGCTTCTTCAATCCCTTTAGGCTCAATTTTAGAAACTAAAGCTAGATTGCTCATTGCTTCCTTGAATTTCGATCTGGTTCTGATTCCTTCATCCAGGCTCCCCATTATTAGTTCCTTGGGATGACTGGATTTTTATTTCCAGTTTCTGTTGAATTTCTCGTCTTGAGCATCACTTGGATCATTAGATTCAGATAGTATCACTTCTGGTTCTT
Source organism: Lenwebbia sp. NSW1173648 (assembly GCA_029784005.1). NCBI lineage: Eukaryota > Viridiplantae > Streptophyta > Magnoliopsida > Myrtales > Myrtaceae > Lenwebbia > Lenwebbia sp. NSW1173648. The sequence continues at coordinate 20,172,310 of JARCGZ010000009.1, read as the reverse complement.
CTGCGGTTTGTTGGCTTGTTTCTTGATTCTGAACTTCTTCAGAAGCATGATTCTCTTCTGAGTTTTCTTCTGGTTCTGAACATTGATGGAGTGACGAAACTTGAACATATTCAGATTGATCATTCTGAATCTAAATATTTTCATCAAACTTGACATTCATTGATTCTTCAACACATCGAGAGTTTTTGTTGTAGACTCTGTATGCTTTGCTCGTTGTAGAATATTCCAGAAATATTCCTCCATCTGACTTCTTATCAAACTTACCAGCTCGATCATTTGCATTCTTCAGAATGAAGCATTTAGAACCAAACACACGGAAGTATGCTAAATCAGGTTTTCTCTCTTTAAAAAGTTCATAGGGAGTTTTCTCAATGATTGATCTTAAAGAGACACGGTTTAAAATGTAACATGCTATTGACACAGCTTCTGCCCAGAAATGAGATGCAATTTTACTTTCGATCAAGAGAGTTCTCGCCATTTCTTGTAGAGAACAATTTTTTCTCTCCACAACCCCATTTTGTTGAGGTGTGTAATGAGATGAAAAATTATGCTGAATTCCAAACTCATCATAAAAATTAGAAAAACATTGGTTTTCAAATTCTCCCACATGATCAGTTTTGATGCAAGAAATAAAGTAACCTTTCTCATTCTGAATCTTTTTAGAAAATTTTGAGAAGGATGAGAAAGCATCATTTTTGTGCCCAAGAAATAAAACCTATGTAAATCTTGAGTAATCATCAACTATGACAAGGCAGTATTTCTTACCTCCAAGACTTAGTGTTCTGTTAGGACCAAAAATATCTATATGAAGCTGCTGCAGAACATGTTCGGATGATACATGATTAATAGATTTAAAAGAGCTTTTTACCTGTTTCCCAAGTATGCAGGCTGAGCAAAGCTTAGATTTCTCAAACTTTGATTGTGGTAAACCTCGAACTAGTTTCTTGGATGATAGCTTTGAGATATGTTTGATACTGATGTGGCCTAGCTTTCTGTGCCATAGTTCAGATTCATCTTTGATAGAAATAAGACAGTTGATGTCTTCAGAATCAACATTCAGAAGGTAAATATTTCCATGACGTCGACTAGTGAAAGTTTACTTTTTGTCTTTGCTAACACCTGAGCATTCTGAGTCTTGAAAATAAATTTGATAACCAGAGTCACAGAGTTGGCTTACTGAATCAAATTGTATTTTAATCCTTTGACAAGAGAGACATTGTTGATTGTGAGATTTTCGATTTTTACAGTGCATTGGCCAACCACTTTGCCTTTATTCTTTCCACCAAACGACACACTTCTACCATTGTAATCTGAAAGTTGAATGAAGTTATCTGGATCACTAGTCATGTGACTTGAGCATCCACTATCTAGAAACCATTTGTCTTTTCTCTTCTTTGGTACATGCAAGTAGAAAGTAACTTACTATTTCTTTGGTACCCATGTTTTCTTGGGTCCATTTGAGTTAGTCACAGTAGATATCTTTCTATTAACAGGTCTCCATACCATCATGCAATTATTTCTAATGTGATTTCTAGCACCGCAGTTTTCACAATGCATTGGATAAAAGGATTTTGTAAACTGCTTTTGGAAATGCCATTGATATGCAGATTTGGAAGGTTTATGGGAAATCCTGTCATTTGTTTTTGAAAACTTATTTTTGAAATTATTTTCCTTTTTGAAACCAAGACCAGATTTGTTACCCTACGAAATTTGTCTGGAAATAATGTTTTCCAAGTTTTTTGAACTTTGGGAAAATTTCTTTGAAGTATTTTCAATCTTGATTTTCAAGGAATCATTTTCTTTCAAGATCAAATCACGATTCTCCTTGATTTGATGAAATTCCCTTTGCAAAAATTCAATTTTGTCTTTTTGAGAATCATTCTGTTGTTTCTAAGAGGAAACTTCCTTTTTCAAAATGGAAACCTTTTTGAGAGCTTCTTTATAATTTAAGCATAACTCATCAGTGTATTCCGACACTTCATCTGGTATTTCAAAAGGATGTACCTCAACATCTGAATCTGACTTTGCCATAAGACATATGTTAGCATAGTCATCCTCGCTATCTTCAGAATCGCTTAGAGTTTCTGCCTTCAATGCCTTTTTGTATTTCTCATACTTGATCTTATCTTTCTTCAGAAGCGGACAATTGGGTTTGATGTATCCTGCTTTCTTACAGTGGAAGCAGATTACATCTTTGTCTTCCTGTTTGTCATTGCTCGATTGTCTCTGATCATTCTTTCTGAATGATTTCTTCCCTTTGAAGTTTCTACCTCTTCGAGCCATCTTTCTGAACTTCTTCACCATGAGAGCAAGTTCTTCGTCGTCTTCATCTTCATCTTCTGAATCTGGCACTTCATAGTCAATTTCAGATTTTAAAGCAATGGAGTTTTTACCTTTTGAATCTCTTGTTTTGTTGGTACGCTCAGTCTCATATGACTGTAAAGTTTCGACTAGCTCATCAATAGATAGAGGTCTGATTGTTTGACATTCCTGTATTGATGGCTTGATGTAATTTCAGTCATCTGTAAGTCCTCGAAGGATCTTTCTGACTTGCATTGGTTCTGCTACAGGAGCGCCTTGCCTTGCAATACCACTTGCTAGAATTTGAAACCTGTGAATCATTTCAGCAATTGATTCATCGTGCTTCATTTTGAAGGCTTCTTAATCGCTTAGCAGAATGCTAAGAGTTGTTTCTTTCACTCTGTCAGTTCCCTGGTATGTGACATGAAGTCTGTCCCATATAGCTTTGGCTGAATCTTCTTCTGCAACTCGATTATATAGAGGAATGGATAAAGCGTAGAAAAGTGCATGCACAGCTTTAACATCGAGTCCTTGTCTTTTTGTTCTTTCTGAATCTGACAGTGTTGTAGTAACATTTGTATTGTTGTTTCCTTCATTTCCAGTGGAGGGGGTTGCTGTTACAACAGGAACTACTCCATTGACAACAACATCCCACATCAGATCATCCGATGCCTTGAAGAACCACTTCATTTTGTTGCACCACATATTGTAGTCTTTCCCGTCAAAATAAGGTGGTTTGTTGCTGAAATGTGCATCACTGGTTCTTGTGAAATTATTGCTAGACATGATAGATCTTTAGCTCTGCAGTAAAACACTTCAAAATAATGAGCAACCAAGCTCTAATACCAATTGTTGGATCTAGCAATATCACCTAAAGGAGGGGTGAATAGGTGATTCTGAACTCTTTCTATATTTAATGCGGAAATAAATAGGTTTAAAACATAAACCGAATAAGATCAGTAAAAAGATGTGCAGTTTAACTAAACATAGCAAGATGAGTTTAGGGAAAGAGAAATTGCATGCAGTGTTTATAGTGGTTCGACTTTAGCAAGCCAACGTCCACTCTCCCACGATGACAGCCGATCGGCTGGATTCCACTATAAGTCGATGAAAGGTTACAAGAGTTGTCACTCTAATTACTCTTACAAAGGAACCTCTCAAGACTAAGAATTTTAAGCTCACAAGAATAAGAGAATGTGAATCTGAACAACTCAGCACTTTGGAATTTTAAGTTCGTGAACTCTACGTAACAGTCACCATTGATCTTCTTTTATACTCCTTCGACCTTGAACTAGCCGTTACCAAGGTCCTTCAAAGGATCGCTCCTCAATCTCTGATTGGACGCCAACAATCTTGATTGACCGAGACTGTATATGAGAAGATCTAGTAGCCGTTGGAGTAGAGTTTGAACTCTTTAGATTCAGTCGCCCATATAACCAAATCTTCAGTTTCCATAAATAGAGTTCATCCAAATCTCCAAGATATCTTGTCCATGGAAGGTAATATCCAATCGAGGATATTCTCCTGATTTGATTGGAAAATAATCCTGTCAATCAAATCTTACAGACTTTCATAAAAAGACGCGGCCAAACCGGAAACCTGCCAAACATGGGTCTTCAGAATCTGGCATAGAGATATTGCAGAATCTGAACGCTGTTCAGAAGCAGTCTTCTGAACCAAAGAGACTCTCTGAATCTGAACAGATTAGAACAGTGACTCTGAGCTTCTGTAAAGTCCTTGCTGACGTGTCACATAAATTTTCTCGAGATAAGTCCTCAGAGGCAACACGGACCTCCTTCTGAAGTCTCCAGAGACAACACGGACCTCCTTCTGAAGTCTCCAGAGACAACATGAACCTCCTTCTGAAGTCTTCAGAGACAATGTGAACCTCATTCTGAAGTCTTCAGAGGCAACATGAGCCTCATTCTGAAATCTTCAGAGGCAACACGAATCTCCGTCTGAATGCTAGACTTCAACTATCTTAGAAGCAAGTGTGCTATGACTACTCCTTGAGTCTGAACGCCAGTTTTGGAACATTATAAGCTTTTGTTCACATGCTCATTCCTACAATATAAAAATTATTTGCATTAACCAGATTCTCTCACAAGAGGGTTAGTTTTGTCAGAATCAAAATATTCAGAGGGAAGGTTTTCTCAACAGATGACTTATGAACAAATATGCAATCAATTAAGCTAAACATGCAAGAATTCAAACATCCGAGTTTAATTAACTAGCCTAAGATGAATGAAACTAAACATGATTTTTACATGACGTGCGAATGACATAGTATAACGACAAGCAAGTATAACATGGCAAAATGTGACATGCAATATATGAACATGCGACATGGCATAGTATGATGAACGAAATAACGATGGATAATGACGTGCAAAAACTATATGACAATATGCATTCGAACCTATGTGATAATGCAACATGAGATATGGCAAAGTATGATATGCAAGCACATGATATGCAAATGTATAACATGCGGATGATATGACGTGCAAACATAAGGCATGTAAGCATGGGATATGTATATGGCATGAGATATGTGAAATATGCAATGGAAATATGAATATACCCAGAGATATGCCATGCAAACATGAGATGATTTTTTTTGGTGTTTTTTCTTTGAATTTTCGGCAATTAAGATTGCCCATCCATAGAATTAGAGCAGGTTGGATGAAATGGCGCAGTGCATTAGGATTTTTGTGTGATCACAAAATCCCTCTTAGGCTAAAAGAAAAATTTTATAGAATAGCAGAAAGGCCTGCAATGCTATACGAAGCTGAATGTTGGCCAGCATAGAAACATGAGCATAAAATGAGAGTAGCAGAAATGAGGATGTTGAGGTGGATGTGTGGTCATATAAGGATGGATATGATAAGAAATGAAGATATTCGACGAAAAGTTGGAGTAGTACCGGTGGCAGAAAGGATGAGAGAACATAGATTGAGATGTTTTGGGCATATTCTCCGAAGATCCCTAGATGCTCCGGTAAGAATAGAAGTTTGTTACCGAGAGCATGACATGAAGAACAGAAGGGGTCGGCCGAAACTTACTTGGGGGAAAGTAGTAAAACAAGATTTAATGAAGTCGAAATTGGATTGGCGTACGGTTTGTCTTAGGACGAAGTGGAGGAAAGCTATTAGCATTATGGAGAGGCAGATCCCCTATGTTCCAGACTGTCCTTTTCAGTCCTTTATCACTTTATATATATATATATATATATATATATATATATATATATGGGTTCATCGATCGCCAACCCCAATTAGTTTGGGATAAAGGTGATGTTGATATTGATGAAAATTGCCCATCCATGATTTGATTTTCTCAATTTTATTCCATGCAATTTATGAGATAGGATTCCTAAAAAAATCCTATCTTCCTAAAGCTTAATTAGATAAGGTTTATAGAAAACCGTATCTTACTAAATTTTAGGAATTTTATCAAATATGGAATTCAATCAAAAAGATATATATCAATGATCCAAAAGTTCCAACAAGATAAGGAAAGCAAACAAACGAGATCATTCATGAATATCCACTTTATTTTTCAAAGAAAATCACATTCCTAATCCAAGTTGGCTTAATCGAAAGTAGCGGACCGAATCTAAATGGTCATAGATTGGGTTGACTAATTTTCCGTTTTTCACTAAAGCAGAGGATCGTATCCGAATAATCACGGATATGACTTGTCCGATTTAGGGAAAACGTTGCCTTTTAGGAAAAGATTTCCTAATTTGGATTAGGTTTTGATTTCATAAAATTATGCCAAAAACGTGAATCAATTCAAGTCAAGCAAACTTTTTCCGATAAAAATCAGATTTTTATTATTGATCTTGCGAAAAATCACTTTCGATTCTTGACGAAATTCCGAGAATCGATAGCAAAAGCATGTAATTTCGGCCGAGAGTAATAAGCATGTGCAAGGCTTTAAGTTCGATATCTACATGTTTGCAAACAATCAAAGCAAACAAGATATTTTGACAACAAAAAAGAAACTTACCTAGAATTGCTTTTCCCGAATCGAAATTTGCCGAAACTTGCACGCCAAGCTCCCACCTTTGGACCGAACGGCGAGGGACCTTCGGGGATGGCTCACGAACGGTGGACTTTTGATTTGTTACGAGTTTGCTGGTTGTGGGGAAGACTCGTCAGGGGTGCTGCCAAAACGCCAATGGAGGGCTTGTGATGATGGGAGTCGTGCCAACAGTGAAAACTAATTCGGTCAATCGAGATCACTAAAAATCGCCACGAGAATTCACTCAGCGGGCCTTCAAGTCGCTGGTCAACCTCGTTGGATCGTCACTAGACTGTAGCGTGGTGCCTCAAGCGGTGGACAGAGAATTAGGTGTACGAGTGAAGATTAACCGCACAAAAAGGAGACAGGAAAAGCTAATTTGCTTCTCGTTCACGTAATTCCAAGAAGAGTTCTTGACTTTTATTGCATATGTGGACAAAAGATCCTCTCTTTTGGGCCCACCTTTGATGAGTTGCAGAGTGCTTTTCGTTGAAAACCGAGTTGGGATTCACCGGAAGACTTGGGACACCGTTAGTAACACTTCAGGATCAGAAATTCATTTAGTAACGCATTTTCTAAAGAAGAAATCTGTTTGGTTCATAATTATATATTTCTACATCTGAAATAACTTTTTACTTCAGAAGCTATTTTTTTGAAAACGTTTGAGAAGTAATAAAAAGTTACATCTCATTATCAGAAGTCATTTTTTTTTTCCTTTTTGGCCCTCCCTTTTCATATTCCTATCTCTCTCTTCGTTCGTTTGTCTCAACCCGACCCGGTAGGGATAATTCTTTTAATAATAAATAAATTTAGGAAAATAAAATAAAAAAAATAGAAAATGATTAAAAATCCAAAAAATGAAAAATTCATAAAAAAAAATTGGAAAAAATCCTAAAAAATTTCAAAAATTTAGAAAAATCTCAAAAATTAGGAAATGAGTCCATTCAATTGGCCAATCCTATTTTTGATGATTTTACCATCTCTTTCTTCAAAAAAGACGGTTTTGCCCATTATGGGAAAATCGTCTCGAAAAATTTCGAAAAATTTCAAAAAATCACAGAAAATGAGAAATAGTCAAATTTGACTGGCCAAACTGGTCTTTTGTGATTTTCACTTATAATCTTTCTCAAAATGACGATTTTGCCCTCCTTTGGGCAAATTGTTCCAAAAATCCAGAAAAAATCTAGAAAATCTCAGAAAATGGGAAATGAGCACATTCAACTGGCTAACCCTATTTCTGATGATTTTGATTCCAAATCTTTTCAAAATGACAAATTTGCCCTTTTAGACAAATTCTCTCTAAATGTCCTCAACTCCTTCCAAACCTCTAAACATCCATTCTCTAAGCCTTTTGGGCTTCATTAAGGATGCCATGTTTTGATTTAATGCATTTTATCCGCATGTTCCTGATTTCTTGATTTGCGTACTTATCTTTATTGATTGTGATTGATATGTTAGATATTCATATCTGCATAAACTCTTAGATTTTTTGTCTTTCTCTTCGCTTGTCTGGTTTAGTCTAACAATGGGTGCGGCTGCTCCAAAACACCCTTCTCTGATCCGATGGAGTCTGTGATCTCGTTTTTACCTTTTGTCTTTCTTCCTAGAGATGCCTTCATGCCAAAACAAGCTCATCATTATTATACTTTTATGTCCCAAGTTCTCATTAATATCTAGGTGATCTTAGGGCATATACAACTGCCATAGATTTGTGCTTCTAGAGACGGTTTAGGCACGAAAAATGTTCATATATTATGCCCATTGCGATATAAACCACGCTAGAGGCACAGGAGAGGAAGCACCGGAACTGCCCATGCTTTTAGCATTGATATATGAGCTCGGCCATCGTATTCATTAATACAATTTTCTCATAATTTGATCCGCACTTACATAAATAATTAAATGGTGAATTATACGTAAATCCGTTAGTATTTGCATTTAACTTTTCTTGAATAACATGCATTTTAGGTTAGGATCAATAATTTTTCGTAGAATATTTTGTGTTAATAATGTTTCAGAAGTAGAAATTTTCAATCGTTGCCAAACGAATTTCTGTTCGAGAAGAAAAATTTTGTCATGTTATTAAACGCATTTCTCTGATCAGAAATTAACTTCTGAAGCAGAAATAGAAAAATCAACTTCTGGCCAGAAGTTGATTTCTGAAGCAAAAGTGTTACCATGCGCGCCCTTAACTTCTTCTTGATAAAGGCTACGCTGATGGGAGGTCTCGGCTCCAGAACTTACCTCCCTTTCTCCCTCAGTTTTTTTGCTTTGAAAAATTCTGAATTGATTCCCCATACCTTAGCTTAAGTTAGTTTATATAGGTACAAGGTTTCCTAATCCTAGTAAAGATAGGATTCCTCAATGACCGTAGGATTAGATTCTAATTGTAGGATTAGTTTCCAACCGTAGGATCAGAAAATCTGATTTTTTAAGAGTCCTAATTACTTAAAACTCTTAGAAATTCAGATTTTCAAGAGTCTTAATGGGTTCAGACACTTCAAATTTTCGGCCAAAGAGAGGGTGTCATGGGCCAGCCAAAATTTCTTTGATATATGGGCTTATCGCGCATTTTGGGGCTCAAATTAAGCTTTAATTAATTAAATAATTAATTAATTAAAAGCCTTAACATTTAAATGAGCAAAAAACGAGCCGAATTAAATTTGACAATAAGTCCAAGCCCCTTTAAATTTTCGGCACACCCCACCGTGCCTTAGCCGAATTTTTCATGTAAGCTCGAGTCCGCCGCTTGTCAGTTTAAACTTTAATTTTCACCGTTGGTGCAAAATAAAGCAATTGCAATGCATGAACAAGAAAATTAAATATGCTATGCATGAAAATTAATTAATTATTTTTTACGAGAACTAAAGCTAATTCTCATTTTTATGTAAAATAAATGGTCAAAATTTATGTGTCAACAATCCTATACCACAAGGGAACGGTTCGATACATTTAACAACAATTTCGACCTTGGTTACTTATCGTGCTCAGACATGAAGCTCAACTACCGCCGCTTTCCAAAACAATTGAAGAAGATGATTCAGAGGCTATGGATGGACGCGAGTGGAAGATTGAGTGGACGGATTATGGATACGGACTAGTCGGTGGACTATCTGATTCGACTGACGAGACCCACATGGTCTGCGAGTTTTTTTGAGACAAAACTCCGTTTGACTGCCGCTCGGGGATGACAGTACATGTTTCCCGAGAGTTTTATGCATCTGTCAGCATCGCCAAAGAAAATGAACAAAGTGACTAGTCAAAAATTGAATTTGAGAACTTCAAGAGCAAAAGAAAGGTCTTCATGCTATCCCTTTTAAGAAAGTGAAACTGTAAATCCTATAAGAAACGGGAATTGCTGAATCTCAAGCTTGTCCCAGTCAGTCACATTACAGAATGAGCTCAGTTTGGCCGGTCCAGGAATCAAACTTTAGTCCCTCTCTCCTCATTCTGGCAATTGGCATCTCTTTCCAATCTCTCTTTTATCCCTTCAGATTATCAAAGATCAACGAGGGCACGGCATTTTGCGAGTCAGTTTCTCGTCTATACCACCTTCTCTACCTATGATTTCCGGTGGGAAGAAGGTATTTCCTTCGATAGCCATTACGATGAACAATTGATGGGTACTAGAGGACTTCGATCGAAAGATACAAAGTCGCCTTCTAGCGGATAGAATACAAGGCCATCCGAAACCCTTTTGGTTCATATTCTCATATGAGTATTGCTAGCCTAACAGTACTGTTAGGTAATGGTGCAGTTCAGATCACATATCGGGAAAGAACTGATTCTTATTTTAAGAAATAAATCTACTCATATCATTTAATGTACGGGTGAGCATGGTCCGGGTTAGTTCAGTTCGCTCAAGAATTGTGGACCGGACCGGTGGTCCCGAGCAGTCCAATAGAACTGGTAAAATTAAATAAAAAATAAAATGAAAACAAAATAAGAAACCCCTGCAAGTACACGGGCACTCCAACGTCGCCAATGCCCAAGCTCTCTTGTTGCAAATTGTTGTTCATTGAGTGAGACACAAATAGATCTCTGTGTCAACAACTGTCAGCTTTATTTAGTTCTTACATATTATTCTGCAATGGTAGTTAGGTATGGGAGCCAAGCAGTTGCTGATGAGTTGAGTTCTTTATATGGTGTTTCTCGAACTGAGAGTTTTGGCTCTAAGGTACATCTGATGTGAAGTTGCATTATGAATTCTCCAGTGTTGTTCTTTTTAATTTCAGTCAGGTCTAGCTTTGCTTGTGACAGTGGTTCACTAGCAAATTGCTATTGTTCTTGCCCCTTGTGTGCCTCTAAAATCTGCCTTCATGTTAGCAGGTTAAATAGAAGAATCCTAATGGGAACATATGCCTTATCTGCTGATTATTATGATGCTTACTACAAGCGTGCTCAGGTACTAGGATTTTGCTGTAGATTGGTCTCTGCCCTTTCCTTTTTCTCTTTATTCAACTTGAAGAGAGTGAATTCAGTGGGCTGAAGATAGCATTATGTATTTAAAAAATAAACATAAAAATTCGTCGGTCCGGGCGGTCCAGTTCCCCCCTAGAACCGGACCGCCCGAAGACCGGTTCCACCTTGAGGAACCGGGGCCGGACCGGTGATCTCGAGAACAGGACCAAACCCGTCAGTCCGGTCTGGTCCGGGCGGTTCCCGATCCGGGCGATCCATTTTGCTCACCCCTTTCAAGGGGGAGAATTGAAGATGGAGACGCCACCGTTCCATTTGCAAAACTTACAGCACCGTCAGCTAACCATTTCGCTTCTCGGATTATGAAGCCATACTGGTACAGGCTACAGCACTTCAAGCACCTTGCTCTATCACACCAGTTTGGAATTGGTGACAAAGTTACACTCCATAGTTTTTTTTTTTTTTTGTTTTTTTTTTGTCAAAGTAGCATTTCATTCATATCCGCAATAAAACAAAGAAACATATGCAGCCCAACTGCGACAACTTCAAAGCAAAACAAGATCCAGATAACAAAACAAATCATCAGAACAATGTTAAGAGTCACATGTGCTTAAAAAGCAAATCTATGAGTTCTTCAAATCAAAATCTGCGACCGATTACCGAATCCGTCTTTAGTAATGAGTACACACCGATATCTTCATCTGTTACTACAACTTTACCTTTCGATGGTGCGCGCCTAGGTTCGACGTCCCCAATACCATCGCCATGTAGAATAGAAAGATTGAACGAGTACAGATCTGATAGTTATAGCGAAACCTTCACGGAGCTCCTCTGATCTCCTTTGAAACTGGACTTATATGCTAACAAAATCCGAGAAAAGTGAAACCTCGAAAGCATACACTAAAAAACTCCTCGAAACGGGAGAGAGATGCTTCAAGAAAAAAAAATATAAAAGGGGAGAGAGAGATCTTGCTCAAACCATGCCCTCCATCGAAAGAAGAAAGAACTTTTGTGGAGTTGTGAGGTAGAGGTGTCAATGGGTAGGATAGGGTAGGGTTTTCACCCTACCCTACCCTACCCGACCCTTAAGAGAGGTATTTGTTACCCGCCCCAACCCTGACCTGAACCGAAAATGAACTAAACAAAAAAGCGGGTCGGTTCGGGTTTAGGGTTTACTTTTTTTTTTTATAAAAGAGATGGCCCTTCAAATTTGCTATCGATACACTTCATCAGATCAAGAGACTCTCCCATGACCTTGTTGCCATGTTCCAGAGATGGCACCTAACGCAATTAATTCAAGAGAAGCAATATGTCATCTGAGCAACAGTAATGCAATCACCAACTTGTTATATTTAAACACACGCTCGTCGAATACGACTAGATCCCTTGCATTGCTTCTTTATTCATCTTTTGCGGAACGCTGCGGTGTCAAATGCAATAGCATGTTGCATAATGAATGCGAGGGGGTCGTGGAACAGTGCGTGGCACGACGACACGAAATCTTTTCGTTCAATTTTCAAATGGAATTCTTAAACAGAGTTCATCAAATGACGCAGAGCTCCATACAGGAAAACTCGACGAAAGAGGGGGGGAGAGGAGTTCCTTGTCGACGGAGTAAACTTTCTCTCTGTACCAAGCAGGCTTGTCGTGGAGAGAGAGAGGGACCAACTTGATCTTGTCTTGCAGTCCCTGCACCGATTCAACAGTAGAACTAAGAACCATGCACTAGTTACGAAATACAGGACAGAGAATCAGAATAAAAGCAGTAGCAAAGAGAGAGAGAGAGAGAGAGAGAGAGAGAGAGAGAGAGAGAGAGAGAGACCTTGCAATTCCTAGTGATCCATGCACGCTGGGCAAAAGGGCTTCTATAAGTTATATACAACCTACAAGACAAGGAGAAAGTTTTTAGAATCTTATTGTCAAATGGTTGGGTGTTCTACAACAGCACAGTTCAAACAAAGCTGCAGATACTACACAAACTGTACTCATTCAACAGAAAAGTCTTTGAGCCTGATGTGATGTGGATGAGAGCTAGCTGAACAAGAGTAAGGAAAGATGGGGACATGTTAAGAGTTACCTGGTGGTTCCATCAAAAAGAGGAAGTGGGCTTGAAGTAGAATCCAGTGGTTGAGGGAGAGTCTCTCTCGCTTTTCGTCATTAAGTAAGGCAACAAGAGTAATAAGAAAAGATAAGTCACATACTAACTTTTAACAGGAACCTATCTACATGAGCTCAGTGAGAGCAAGTACACATTGAGTGATGGAGGCATACCAAGTCTAATTTATCGGCACACTAAGTGACGCCGCAGACTCTTACCGAGTGTTCTATGTCGCTCGCTTGTTCGAATCTCTACTCGTACTCTATGAACTAATTAACATACGAAGTTTTTAAATCGGTCTTCAGATACCCACTTGCTTGACATTACTGTAAACTCAAATTAGTCTGATGATTGGGTGCAAAGATCATACCTTCAAATGGGTGCAAGGGAACAAAGACTGAGGGCTCCTCTATCTCTGCATTTGAAACAAGCTGCAAATTGGGTTTTCAAGAATCAGAAATCAAATCTGCTGTAATATCAGCAGATGGATTGAGGAACCAAAATGCACATTTGTTGGACATGAAATACTTTCATGGGGTTTACATAATTAAACATGCAGGGAGTAGGAGTCATTTCGGACATACTTCTATCTGTGACACTTAGAACCTACAATTTTTTATTGCAATCTGTTACTTTCCTATGTTAATTAAAAGATAGAAAAACCCATCAGCTCGAACAAGGTGTATGTGTTATGCTATAATTGCAAGAAACAGCAGGTAAACAAGCCAGGTCAGATACAGTGCTACACTCTTTGAAGCTTTATTTCCATGCAGAGCTTAATTGCATGCAGGATCTGCACTAATTGGAGAATCATCAGGGTTTCGAAGACACGTCTAGATGGCATTCTGACATTGAAAATTCTGGCTCGATATTTTCAGCCAAAGAACGGTTGGATAGTGCAGCTTTAATGCTCAAAACAAAGCTCTCGATGCAAAAGTAAAGCAATGATTCATATGTAGATTATCACAAAACCAACGCACCAAGTTCAGATCATAAATAGAGCCTCTACTTCATATCTAAGATAAAAAGAAAACAGAGCATATGTTTTCTAATCGAAGGGAGACTGATTACCGGTGGGTGCAAGAAAATGAAAAGCTCGAGGAAGTGCAGATGCTACGCAAGAACACACTGGACGGAAACTCTCTGGTAATAACAAAGTCGTATCCACCCAATTCCTAGAATATTGTCACAACACGTAGAATTCTGGGTCGAGATCATTGTGCCGAGCTTCTCAACGGACTACTCCTTGTATCCCTCATCTTCAAATGGGCTTTCAATCTTCATTGGTCGTACTTGATACCACTATTTGTCATGGGACAACCTTCTTCAGACCATCCGAATTCAACTTCAAAGGAAAAGAACACAAAAATCAAGTCTCGTTGAGTAACCCCCTCGCCCAAGAAAAATTCCTCAAGAACGGTCCAAGAAAACACAATCCATTCCCAAAAACCCGAAACCTAGCAAGAATCTCGACCTGATAAGACACCGGCCTTGACCCAAAAAAGCAGCACGACACGAGCACCGGAACCCAACATCACACGATCAAGAAATTAAAGAACAACAACAGCAGCAGCAGCTAAAGAAATGAAGAAATTTTGAGCTGAATCTTGATAATTACCTAAGCTGGAGCAGTTGAGAGTGAAGCGAACTCGGTGAGTCAAACCAGACAGAACGCGTAGGGTTTCAAGAGAAATTGCCGAACTCCAGAGATCGAGAGAGAGGAGCTTTGATTTAGTGACAAGTGCGTCGAAATCGGAGAGCAGAGCATCGTATGAAGGAGAAGAGAGAAGGCGATCGAGGTGAGGTGAACCAGTGGACGTCCAAGGGGCTCGTGGAAGGCGATGGAACTAGAAAGCTTGGGAGCGAGACGAGGCGCGTACTGGGTAGGTTTGACAAGATATCGGCCCATCGGTTGGGGGAATGGGCCAGGGCCAGGGTAATAAGGATCCGAATTCACTGACATTGAAGGTCAATGGTAACATTAAATTAAATCCCACCGTCCATTCTCATCCGACGCTCAAGAATCCGCTATGTGGAGGGAGGCAAAAAATGGGCGGCACATTTTGGAAAGGAACCTTGAAACCTGAATTCTCTCTCCTCATATCTGTTTCCTCTCTCGTCCATTCCTCTCCGAAATTCTCTCTGCTCTCATCTTCGCGCTCTGGGTCGCCTCATCGAGACTGTCGGCCTCTCTCTCCTCGATTCTTCGCCGGAGCTGCGACGGCGTCCTTAATCGGCCTCCTCATATCCGTTTCCTCCTTTGCCTAGATTTCCTCTGGTCTCTCCTCAATTCCTCTCCGAAATTCTCTCTGTTCTCACCTTCGCGCTCTGGCTTGCCTCATTGCGACTGTCGGCCTCTCTCTCCTTTTGGTTTTCAGGGCTTTCAATTTCTGGGCAATGCGTCTCCCTCTGAATTTGGTTGGATTGTGGCTTTACAGATCTCAGACGAGAGAGAGAGAGAGAGAGAGAGAGAGAGAGAGAGAGAGAGAGAGAGAGAAGGAGCAACTCGGCAAGCTTCAAGTTAGACGCGATGCGCTACAGAGGACAAGGCGAGTTTTTCTCTCTAACGCATCTACTAATTTTTCCAATGTATGTTACCTCCAAGATGTGTCAGTTTTGGGATTACTGTAATTTTCCGTTAGGATTATTATTTATGATCTCTCTTCTTTTGGTTTGGAGCGTAGAGCCTAACCTGCTATGTTTGAGGATTTCGACTGAAATGCTGAGAAAGTTAGTGGTGGTCTGAGCCCAACTTTATTGAGTTTTAAGTGGCTTGGAACCCTAGACAAATAGGGTGGCTTTGATAAGGGAAGTAATATGTACAAGTTGGCCTCCGCTGTGGCTTTGTCGATGATTGGATAATAGCAATGATTTCATGTATGTGTAGTGTACCATGCCTTTTGGATGATGTCAATTGGCCTTTTGGTTGCCAGAAAATGTGTAGTGGTCGAGGAGTGTAATTCGGATCAGTTTAGTGTAGAAAACTGTCAAGTGTTGCAGCTCATTCAAATGTAACCTGTTACTTTTTTTCCGTAATGAATGAGTGGTATCATTAATGGCATGACATATTGATGCAGAGCATTTTATGTGTACTACTTGACAAAGATATTGGTATCGATGTTGTGATCTAGTTTGTTGGTCTTCCAGGTTCAAGGAGGTGGAAATGCAGGAAATACTCTGACTTGTGCTGCTTGTTTGGGTTTAAGAGCCAAGGATTTTTTTCAAAGGTGCAGTGTTTCTTATGGATAGCAATATTGCATATTAGATCAGCTACAATGGAGACTCAACTTTACCTCTCAACTGCCATGCTTAGTACCAGCAGTCAAATTATCCCTCAAATGGAGACTCCCTCTCAAATGGATGATGATGGCACAAGGTAATTAATGTCTTCATGAAAGTATGTTAGTTTTCTTCTGTTTTATTGTTTGTTGTTCAAGTTTATCTTATAATGATGCCAATTTGTCCACTATTTTTTGTGTGATTTTATTAGCAGTAATGATTGGACTCCACAAGTGGGTATGGAATTTAATGATGTAGATGAAGCGAGGGAGTTTTGGAAGATGTATGCATTCAAAATTGGATTTGGTGTACGTAGGAGAGTTTCTAACAAAGTAAGGATGGTTCCATAACTTCTACATGCTTTTGTTGTGCAAAAGAGGGACGTCGACAAAAAGATAAACGGCTGAAATTAGTGAAAAAGACTAGGCCTGAAACGAGGATGGACTGCCATGCCCGAATGGGAATCAAATTAGTTCGAGGGAGCGGTAAATATTGTGTATATGATTTTGAGCCAAAGCATTCCCATCCACTCCACTTTACAGAGTGTACTCACTTGATACGGTCCCATAGGCAAATAAGCGATGTCCAAGCTCAGCAAATTGTGTTGGCTGACAATGCAGGCCTCACACATAGACAGCAGCATGACTTGTCTAGTGTAATTAATGGGGGAAGAGAAAATGTTGGTTACACAAGGGTTGATCTAAAAAACTATCTTCACACTAAACGAGGGAGAGACATGGAGTTTGGAGACGCAGGATGTTTATTGAGGTACTTTGAGGAACGGCAGATCTTGGACACATCTTTTTTCTATGTTGTTCAGCTTGACAGTAATGAGCAAATAACAAACATATTTTGGACAGATTCTAAGATGGTTATTGATTATGCCCTTTTTGGTGATGTTGTCACCTTTGACACCACATTTTCCACCAACAAAGAGTACAGGCCACTCGGTGTATTTATTAGATTCAATCACCATAGAGAGCTTGTGATTTTTGGGGTTGCACTTTTATATGATGAAACCGCATATTCCTTCAGATGGCTTTTTGAAAGATTCTTGAGGGCACACAAATATAGGAGGCCTGCAATAATTTTTACTGATCAAGATGCAACAATGTCGAAGGCATTACAAGAGGTGATTCCCGAGACAAGACATGGATTGTGTACATGGCATCTAATGCAAAATGCCATGAAAAATGTTGGTCATTTAATGAAGAATGGATCTAATTTTTTTAACTGATTTGAAGAAGCTTGTGTATGAATATGTAGAAGTGAAAAAATTTGAAGATGCATGGGATTCATTACTTTCAACATATTAAGCTAGTGATAATTCTTGGCTTCAAAATCTGTATAGGTTGAAAGAGAAGTGGGCTAGATGTTAAATGAAATCTACAATGACCTTGGGGATATGTAGTACACAGTTGAGTGAGAGTTTGAATGGAGATTTGAAGGATTATCTTACATGTAGTATAAATCTAAATGGATTTTTCAAGAGATTTGATAGGATGGTGAATGATAAGCGGTACAAAGAGTTACATGCTGAGTTTAAAGCTAGAGAGAAATTACCTACGATTTTGTGTCAGACATCACCTATGTTGCAGCAAGCAGGTAAGGTCTATACACCTTCGATGTATGAAAATTTTCAGGCAGAATGGATGAAAACTTTATCCCTAGTTATCAAGGAATGTAATGAGATGGGTCTCTTGCGTGACTATGTTGTTGGTTTATTTGGTGCAAATGAACTAGAGTACAAGGTCACTAGTGGCCCAAGCAATGAAGTGGTGAATTGTGCTTGTAATCATTTTGAGACCGTTGGGATTTTATGTTGCCATGCGTTGAAGGTGCTTGATAACTTGGACAAAAAGTTAATTCCTAGTGCTTACATTTTGAAGAGATGGACACGTGAAGCAAGAGATGGAATACTAGAGAAGCATGGTTTAGATACTCAAGTATAAATTATCGTTATACTCTTTTTTGCTCAATCTAGTGTTCTAATTTATTGGTAACTTCTAATAAATTCTATATATTCGTTCAGGGGAATGGTGACATGGATGCTACCGATAGATATAGAGAGGTGTGTCCAGAGTTTGTGAAGATAGCAGTCGAGGGCTCACAAACTATCTAGAGATATGAATTTATCAAGAACATGATCTTGACCATAAACAAATCTCTCGATGAAATGCCACTTGGAGGTGAGTCTCACAGAAATTTGACAGGCTTAAGTGAAGATACGAGTCTCGTTGCAAAATGTACCGGCCTCAAGAACAAAGATGGACGCAAAGGAGGAAAGCGACATAAGAGTTATCTAGAGAAGAAAAAAACAAAACGAAAGAAGCAAGGAGACGCACCTCAAGCTTCTTCGCAAGCTTCCTCTGCACCTCAAGTTCTTGGAAGTTACAATAACCCTCCGGGTTTTTACAGTAGTCTACTCAGTAGGTTTGAGGCACCACAAGACTTGAATGTGCCTTCCATGATAGCACCGCTTGGTGACGGGTAATGCACTATTCTATTTGCACTAAGTTATGTTCATTTTATCATGCATGCTAATTTCTGATTTGTTATGTCTATTTGCGGAAGTTGTGGATTTGAGTAGTACCCAAGAGATGGAGTTGGGGAAAATGGCAGAGGATGGTCGTCATGCTAGCGAAGGCTCTTAATATTAATCTGAACCGAGAGGCTAGACCCTACTTCCACAGTTCCATGGTGTGTCTACAAGATCTGTGCTCTGATGAGAAACATGGCTGCATGTTGTGACTTATTACTAGTAGATTCAAATGTATTAGATTTGGGAAAGGCAGAAAGTAAATCAGGTGTTGATATGTCTATTTTGCTGATTTGAGTAGTATAGTTTGATGTATTCTAGACATTGCTATTGTTGCTAGAGGAATGTAGAAGACAGGAACGACGAAACTCAAAGTAGGAGGGATCTTTTTCTCAGTGATCTTATGTCCCTTTCATTTTATATATATATAAATGCGTTTCTAGTTGTACGTTACTTTTCGTAAAGAATGTGAGGCTCTTGATTCATAACATAAAAAATTCAAACAGAAATGTCAAATGAAATATCAAATT
This sequence comes from Lenwebbia sp. NSW1173648, assembly GCA_029784005.1. NCBI lineage: Eukaryota > Viridiplantae > Streptophyta > Magnoliopsida > Myrtales > Myrtaceae > Lenwebbia > Lenwebbia sp. NSW1173648. Next base: position 20,153,115 of record JARCGZ010000009.1, on the reverse strand, counting down.
GCACAACGAATCCCTCTGCTTTGCCCTAATGGTTTCTCTTCTATGCAACTTAAACTTCACATCAAGCTCAACGGATTTAACAATTTCATCAACAAGCAACGACTTTCCTCACTAATCTTCAGGTTTCTATCTCTCAACAGAGTATACCACTTTCCGAATATGAGCATTTCTAATCGATGTTGACATTTCGAGCTGGAACATATCTCAAAAGTTGTCAGTCACCTCCCTTGCATTCTATAGCTCCTGTACAGTCAATTGAAGCGAACCTTGGGTATGTTCCAATTCTTGTATAGTCAATCGATGCGAACATTGGCTATGTTCCAGCTCCCTTTGGGTTTGTTCCAGCTCAAATCGAGTTTATTCCAACTCCATTTCCAGATCTCTAATTAGACGGCTACATCCACTGGGACAAGCATCGTCCTGATTAGACATAACAAGAAACCATATAATTTTTACATCCCTAAATCAATGAAAACTTAAAGTGTCTCATTACAAGAGTAAGCAACTAACATACCTGCTTCACATGTTCATTATTGGGACGAAATCGTGTAGGCAAATGAATTGTCGTTGGCAACTCCTTCATATTGAAAAATTTCAAGTACGCCTGTTTTGCAGCTTCCCAATTGTTATATCCTTTGTAATTAGCATTACTAAAACCACTTACTTGGACTTTAGTCTGAGGCCAACTATCGTATATGCCGATATTATGGCCATTGAAGACAACATAGTATTCCTTCGGCATTTCAACAAACCGAAAATAATACAACACCAAGGGGCATTAGCATTCAATTTACAAAGCATTCACTTTACCACGTATATACACCAAAAATACTAATGCAACATACTTATTACAGCTACTTCTATACTTCTTTTTTGCCTTTGAAGGGATTAAGCAAACAGAGGAATATACACCAAAAAGTTGCCACATTCAATCTACCTCTCAAAAAAACATGCATCTAAGTTGCCACATTCAATATACGTCTCAGTTTTAGCTATGGCTGTGGTAGACTGAAGCAATGCCGTGAATTGACATTACTTGTATGTATAGTGAGACATGTTCTAAAATTGCAATATGTCAAGGTTGGGCAACACAGCTACCTAAAAAAGTATGTAAGCTAATGCAGCTGTGAGAAGTTTGCCCAACACATCGTGAAAACTACAACACCTCTTTTTGCAACTACAACTGCAGCTAGAAAACCGTACCAAACATGCTCTTAGTTAGGTTGCCTATGTGCTCCTTCTGTGTGTGTGTGTGTGTGTGTGTATCTCTCTCTCTCTCTCTCTCTCTCTCTCTCTCTCTCTCTCTCTCTCTCTCGAGTCTATGACTTTGTCAAGTAGTCAACATAAAATGCTCTGCATCAATATGTCATGCCATTAATGAGACCACTCATTTATTACGGAAAAAAATAACAGGTTACACTTGAATGAGCTGCAACACTTAACAGTTTTCTACACTAAACTGACCCGAATTACACTCCTCGACCACTCGACATTTTCTGGCAACCAAAAGGCCAATTGACATCATCCAAAAGGCCTGCTACACTACACATACATGAAATCATTGCTATCATCCAATCATCGACAAAGCCACAGCGGAGGCCAACTTGTACATATTACTTCCCTTATCAAAGCCACCCTATTTGTCTAGGGTTCCAAGCCACTTAAAACTCAATAAAGTTGGGCTCAGACCACCACTAACTTCCTCAGCATTTCAGTCGAAATCCCCAAACATAGCAGGTTAGGCTCCACGTTCCAAACCAAAAGAAGAGAGATCGTAAACAAAAACCCTAACGGAAAATTACAACAATCCCGGAACTGACACATCTTGGAGGCGACATACATTGGAAAAATTAGTAGATGTGTTAGAGAGAAAAACTCGCCTTGTCCTCTGTAGCGCGTCGCGTCTAACTTGAAGCTTGCCGAGTTGCTCCTTCTCTATCTATCTATCTATCTATCTCTCTCTCTCTCTCTCTCTCTCTCTCTCTCTCTCTCTCTCTCTCTCTCTCTCTCGTCTGAGATCTGCAAAGCCACAATCCAACCAAATTCAGGGGGAGACGTAGTGCCCAGAAATTGAAAGCCTTGAAAACCAAAAGGAGAGAGAGGCCGACAGTCGCAATGAGGCGAGCCAGAGCGCGAAGGTGAGAGCAGAGAGAATTTCGGAGAGGAATCGAGGAGAGATCAGAGGAAATCCGGGCAGAGGAGGAAACGGATATGAGGAGGCCGATGAAGGACGCCGTCGCAGCTCCGGCGAAGAATCGAGGAGAGAGAGGCCGATGAAGGACGCCGTCGCAGCTCCGGCGAAGAATCGAGGAGAGAGAGGCCGACAGTCGCAATGAGGCGACCCAGAGCGCGAAGGTAAGAGTAGAGAGAATTTCGAAGAGGAATGGAGGAGAGAGGAAACAGATATGAGGAGAGAGAGAATCCAGGTTTCAAGGTTCTTTTTCAAAATGTGCCGCCCATTTTTTGCCTCCCGCCACGTGGCGGATTCTTGAGCATCGGATGAGAATGGGCGATGGGATTTAATTTAATGTTACCACTAACATTGACCTTCAATGTCAGTGAATCCGGATCCGAGTAATAACCCTACCCTACCCTACTCAGAATCACTAAAATACCCTCTCTCACCTAACTTGATCTTTACCCTACCCTAAAATACCCCAAAAATAAGGCCGAGTAGAGTAGGGTAGAGTAGGGTAGGGTAGGGTAGGGTTGGGCATGATTTACACCCCTGTTAAGAGGGAGAGGAGAGGAGGTGGCAGCTAGGGTTGGAGAGACACTCCATAGTTGAGATGCTGGTCAGCTGCCAAATCTTATTTTTCACAAAACTCGCCGTCCATGCAAAAATTATGTGCTAGCGATATAGCCATAAAACAAGTCAAACCACATATAATGAGAAAGATGGGTAGAATAGGCTTTAATGGTTGCATCGCCAGTCGAAACCTGATTATTTGCAAGAGTTAATGAACTTTCAAATCAGCGTATTGCATCGTGATATTGTGTATTGTTTTATCTCGTTTGAATTGGGGTCTAGTCATTTAATATTGCCACAATCATGTTAAAAGTTTGAGCCAATGAAATATGGGGCAATTAGATATTATATGGTCTACAATTTACAAAATGCGCAATGCGAGACTTCTCCAACATCTCTTACACAGACATCTTAATATTCTCAGTAACATTATACTGCGACTGCATTTGGTGATATTGGATCTTGGCATTGCCACAGAAAAATTGTAGATGCTAATAATCAATTGGAAAAAATTACCAAAAAAGTCATAAACCTAATGCGATTGTACCAATTCAATCCTAAACCTTTTCTTGTGTGCCAATTGAATTCTAAACCTTTTTCGCTTGTGATAATTCAGTCCATCTGGCCAAAGAAATTGGACGTGGACGCCGACCCTCTACGTGGCACGGCTGACGCCGACCCTCTACGTGGCACGGCCGATGCTGCTGCCAAGGGCCACGACGCCCTTGCCCGTGGTCGGGGAGGGCTTGGCGACCCTTGCCGGCCACTTTAAATGAAGAAAAGAAAAGAGAAAAATAAATAAAATTTGATAAAATATCAAATTGTTAATAAAAATTGTCAATGTCCGGCCGCGCCTCATAGGATGGTCAGCTTCTATATCAACGATTTTCGGCCAAAATTGATCGGATGGACTGAGTTGGCACAATTGCAAAAGGTTTAGGACTCAATTGGCTAAAAATATATTTATGACTAAATTGGCACAATTACAATAAATTTAGAAATTTTAGGTCAATCTAATCAATTAAGAGGAGACAGAAAGAAACACAAAAGAGGGATTATGTCATTTTATTGGTATCTCCGAATGCCGCCTGGGAGAAAATGAGGTGCGGTCAACAATTTTTTGTCAATCAGTAGATTTGGGGATTCTTGCGATGCTATTTCATTCGGCGTGGCTTTTGAAGATCACTCGGTGAACAGATAAGTCATGTTCTGGGGACAAATTTGGCTTGTTACACAGTGGTCCCCGTGGAATAAGTGGTCGCAATTGAATATTTGTGTGGTCCACTTCTATCTCTTTATCAGCCACAAAATAGCCAATTGCGTATCAAAGGATATCCTGACACGATATCACTTACAAGTCACGATAAGAAATACAAGTAGTCTATAACGAGCATACTTAATCGGTTATCGATAACTAAAAAATAGGAATACTTATACAAAATTCGACGATATCATGGCAAATGCCTCAGTTAAAACATACATTACCTGATAATATCTTTCTTTAATTGGGGACAAAAGAAATAAGGAGATGAAATCAAACTAAATACGACAACTTATAACTTGGTGCCATACTTAGAAATTTACGCACAAAATCAGGACAAAAAAAGTTGACAAAGTTATATATAAGGAGAGAAGCTCGAGTCAATGAGTGTTAAACCAAGCCGAGTCGAACACGTCTTAGAAAGTCATTTGAGTCATCATTCTCGTAGTGAGAAGAAAGATGGGTTCCCCGGGATTCGAATCGGCCACAAAGCCGCACGCAGTTTGCATTCCAAGCCCGGCACAGAGCCACATCGGGGCCATGCTCAAGCTAGCGAAGCTCCTCCATCACAAGGGCTTCCACATCTCCTTCGTCAACACCGAGTTCAACCACCGACGGCTCGCCAGAGTCCGAGGTCACGAGTTCGCGAGCGGGACGCGGAGCGACTTCCAATTCCTGACGATCCCCGATGGCCTTCCTCCTTCGGACACGGACGCGGCGCAGGACATCCCGAAGCAGTGCGACTCGACGAGGAACCGCATGTTCGGGCCCTTCAGCGATCTCGTATCGAGACTGGGCTCAGACCCGAGTGTCCCGCCGGTGACTTGCATCGTCTCGGACGGTTTCATGACGTTTACCACGAGTCCCGCGGCTTCAAAATTTGGGATTCCGCTTATACACTTGTTCACTATACCCGGTTGTGCCCTCATGGCGGTGAAACATTTGCGAGCCCTCGGAGAAAACGGTCTTGCACAACTCACAGGTAATGGTCCTAATGGATAAGGGTAACGCTCCTTCCTCCTCCTTTGCTTATGGCCCAAGTTCTAACACCATATTTTCCATTCTTTTAAGGCCATACTTAGAAACGCATGCGCGTCTCCGGTAATCAACGATATGTGTGAGATGGGAGAACTGCCACACCCGATAAGATTAGTCGAATGATGTTCAATGGACACCTCGACTCCTACTCTAATAGGGTGTGCTTAGCTCGTGTGCCTTCTTTACAACTTTTTCTAAGAAAAATTGTCCAAAAAGTCCTTAATCCATTGCACTTTTATCAATTCAGTCCTAAATCTTTTCACGTTTTGCCAATTGAGTTCATCTGACCAATTTTGACTAGAAATTGCTGACGTGAATGCCGGCCGTCCTATGTGGCATGGCCGACGCTGGCGTGAATAATAACTTTTCATTATTTTTCAAACTTTTTATTAATTTTTTTCCTTTTTTCATTTTTTATGTTCTCATTTTCGTTCTTTATTTTTCCTTCTCTCTTTTTTCCCCTCTTTTGGCCATCGCCGGGCTCGTTGATGGCCGGCAGAGGTCGCTAACCTGGGGCGAGGGACGCCCTCGTCGGCCCCGGGCCAAGGGGGGCCCTCACCCTTCACCGGCTATCAATGAGGCCCACCGATGGTCGGCGGAGGGAAAAGGAAAAAGAAGAAAAGGAAAAAAATAAAAAAAGGAAATAAAATAATAAAATATTAAAATATCATTAAAAATTGTCAATGTCAGCACCAGTCGGGTCACGTAGGACGATCGACGTTTATGGTAGCGATTTTCAGTCAAAATTGGCAGGATAGACTCAATTGGCAACACGTGAAAATTTTTAAGGTTGAATTGACAAAAGTGCAATAGGTTTAGGACTTTTTAGATAATTTTTTCCTTTTTCTAAGCTCGCATAAAACAATATTGACTTCCATCAAAACAGTCAAGCTCTTTCCTAAGAGTTCACTTACTTTATGCATTCATCATACCATTAGACTTCACTTGACCAGGAATTACACATTATTCCATTCTCCTGGAAATTAATTTTTCAGTCGGATCATCTGCCATTTGTTGATGAGTTTGATCACACATGAAGAGCGCAAATCTATGGACTAAATCTCCAAGACTTTGATTGTATGTGATTTGTGATGGGAACATTACCAAAAAAGTCTCAAATTTATTACAATTGTGCCAATTCAGTCCTAATTTTTTTTTTTTGCTGATGCAGTCCTAAACCTTTTGCAATTATGTCAACTCAGTCCATCCAGTGAATTTTGGCCAATCGACGACCAATATTTTAATATTTTTTAATATTATTTTATTTTATTTTATTGTTCTTTGTTTTCCCCTTCCCTATTATTCCTCCAGCCGGTCACCGGACCTTAGCGACTGGAGGAAGAAGAGGGAATGGGAAGAAAAAAATAAATAAAAATTCAAAAAATATCAAAATATTATGTCACCAGCCGGCCGGTGTCCACGTCAATTCCGGCAGGCCAAAATTCCTTGGATGGACTGAAATGGCACAATTACAAAAGGTTTAGAACTGAATCATCAAAAAGAAAAATTAGAACTGAACTAACACAATTACAATAGACTTAGGACTTTTGAAGTAATTTTCCCGATTTGTGACCTAGAATGCATTCAAAAACGAGGGAAAGTCGCCGTAATTAAATTGATTGCCGTTTGATGATCTTGCATGGATATGCATGCATGAAGATGAATCCCAATTGATGAACGGGTATGGGAACACCCCTATCGACTGGATCCCGGGAATGAAAAATATGAGGCTGCGCGATATGCCCAACTTCCTCCGAATAACTGGCTCTGACGACACCATTTTCAACTTCATCGCCGACGCCGCCGATAGGACCAGCGACGCCATGGCGACCATCGTCCACACCTTCGAGGCGCTTGAGCCGGACGTGCTACACGCCTTCTCCTCAATGATCCCTAAGGTTTGTGCAGTCGGACCGCTCCACTTAATGGTCGATCGAATCACTCAAGAGAAATCGTTCGCCTCGAAGCACATTGAGTGCAACCTCTTGGAAGAGCACGACGAGTGCCTCCAGTGGTTGGACTCGAAGGAGCCCGAGTCCGTGATCTATGTGAACTTTGGGAGTATAGCGTTCCTGACGCACCAACAGTTGGTTGAATTTGCGATGGGACTGGCTAATAGCGACCAGTATTTCTTGTGGGTCTTGAGGCCAGACGCAGTGGATGGAGACGCAGCGATTCTCCCCGAAGAGTTCGCGAAGGAAACACAAGAGAGGGGCTTTTTATCTGGGTGGTGCCCGCAAGAGAGAGTGCTGTACCACCCTTCGATCGGAGGGTTCTTGACGCACTGCGGCTGGAACTCGACCATCGAGAGCTTATCGGCTGGAGTTCCGATGCTGTGTTGGCCATGCTTCGGAGACCAACAGACGAATTGCAAGTATATCTGTGATGATTGGGGGGTCGGGCTGGAGATGGATGGCAATGTGAAGAGAGATGAAGCGGAGAGGCTGGTGAGGGAGTTGATGGAAGGAGAGGTGGGGAAGAAAATGAGAGGCAAGGCCATGGAGTGGAAGAAGTTGGCGGAAGAAGCAGCTGGTGAAGAAGGGTCGTCTTCCATGAATTTGGACAAGTTGCTGGACGAGGTTTTGTCTAAATGATGTAATTTGGTTTTTTTTTTCTTTATGCGCTATGTTTCCTCCATTTCTGGTTGGAGGAGAAGACTTTCTTCAATAAAGTCCTCTAATAAATTGAGTTATAATCATGGATATCACTCACTCAAACTTAACTGAAATGAAAGAGGGTGTTTGCTCTCCCCATTGATGAAAATAGCGAAGTTGACATGGAGTCTACCTTCTCCACTGTCACCCCCCAAATTAAGAGAAAATATTTTTTTTCCTTTCATCCTAGGGATACCCCCAAATTTTTACATCCCGAAGTTCAGATGAAACCTTTTTAGGTCATGCTAAGGACCAACTTAACTGAAATTAAAGAGGGTGTTTTCTGTCCCGATCGATGAAAATAGCTTTGCTTTTTTATTTATTGGAAAAATAGCTCAAATTGGTACACGACCATATTGGCATCACTTACATGCAAACTTACAAGGAAAAAATAAATGTGGGTGGTGTCCATTTGTATAGCTAGGTTAATTACCAAAAAAGTCATAAACCTATTGCAATTGTGACAATTCAGTCTTAAACTTTTTTTTGGCCAATTGAGTCTTAAACCTTTTGCAAGTGTGCAAATTCAGTCTACTTTGCCGGCCGGCACTTACGTGGATAATTTTTATAATGTTATTCATTTTTTTCTCTTTTTTTTTTTTTTCCCTTCTTACTCTTATTGTAGCCGGCGAGGCCATCGCGGCCGCGGGCGAGGGTAGCCTCGCCTGCCTCAAGCAAAGGCGGCCTCACCTGAGGTTGGCGAGGCCATGGCTGCCTTCAACAGCGGTCGGCCAGGCCAGCCTTGCCGGCTGCGGGCGAAGCCGGCCATGCCCTCACCCACGGCCGCGATGGCCTTTCCCAGTCAGCGAGCTCCAGCAACCCTCGCCGGCCACAGGAGGAGCAGGAAGAAAAAAAATATTATTAAAAATTATCTACGTTAGCGCTGGCGACGCCACTTCAGCGCTGGTCAGTAAAGTGGACTGAATTAGCACAATTGCAAACTTTTTAGGACTCTATTGGCAAAAAAAAAAAAAAATTATGGCCGAATTGGTACAATTGCAATACGTTTAGGACTTTTGTGGTAATTTCCTCCCAAAAAGCTCTCTTTCCATTGAAGAAAGATATGACATTTTCCATATCCAAGGGAAAGACGCATTTTTTTCTTTTAATAACATAATACTACGAATGTTAGGGTTGCGATAGATTTGGATAAAGACTTGTTATTTCGGAAGTTGGATCCGACCGAGCCGAGTCATTTGAGAATACAATTTATCATAAAACTCAATCAACCGTGGTCTGTATATCTTACAACATGTATTCCAACCCATATATCTGGTATTATAATATTTATTACAACGTGGCGTTTTGTATGACTTGTCACATTGATTGATTGATGTTCCAGTAGGCATAATTGTTGGGACAAAAGTAACTCGTTAATCATGCGGTCCACATTGGAATGAGACATCATTACACGTGTAGTGACATATGAAGTGTTGGAATTAGGGGGAATTGATCCGATTCCCTTAGGAATTGTTAAAATGAAAATAAAAGGCAAGTGTATTTTAAAAAAGGAATTGTTCCATATTCTCGTGATTCACATGGAGATGTCCATATCAAGTGAATATCGAATACAATGTTTGACATTGTACAGAGTTATATGAATCTCATTTCTTCATATAATATTGTATTTAACGAGAAAACATTTAACCGGAAATGTTTCCCCATGTGCAAGTCCCATTCTTTGCCTAGAATATCATTTCTACGAATACAAATTGTATTTAAAAAAATTGAAAATTTATCGATCCGGGTGGGCGGTCCATCGGTCCAATTCCTCCTTAGAACCGAGAAACGGAACGCCCAGACACCGGTTCCATTTTGAGGAACCGAGAACTAGACCGGTGACCTCCAAAACAAGACCGACGTGGAACCGGGAACTAGACTGGTGATCTCCAAAACAAAATCAACCCCGTCGGTCCGGTCGGTCCATCTTGCTCACTCCTAGCAGAAATCCCACGTTGGACCTATATCTATCGGCCATTTGGCTAATTTGCCACGCCAACATGCAATACTTCCTACCAAACCACAGACGGGCCGTCCGAACTCAAGCCATCCAGCTCGCAAATGGAAACCTTGAACGACTTCCAGTCTCTGGCGATCCCGGATGGGATTCCTCGATCGGATGCAAATGCGTCACAAGACTTAGGGGGGCTCTATTTGACATGATGGAAAAGTACTTAGGCTCCGTTTACTTTTTGCGGAAAATGCATAATTCAAAAAATAATTTCTTAAAAATAACACTTGTATTATTTGAAAGAATTAATAAATAAAAAATAATTTCATTGTCAATAATAATTTACGTGTAAATATTTAGATGGGTAATGAAAATATTGAATGATTGATATTGCGCAACTTTTGGAACAAAAGCAACTCGTTAATCACGTGGTCCGCGCTGGAGGAGAGACATCATTGCACGTGAAGGGTTGCATTTACGCGTTGGACCTATATCTATCGGCCATTGGCTAATCTGCCACGCCAACATGCAATACCTCCTACTAGGCCACCATTCACCAACCCCCCAAAGACGACATGCGTCATTATGTAATAGAGCTTTTCTTGATTATTATTAGTCTCTTTTATGATGGGCCTTGACCTAAATTTCGTCCTAAGATTTATGAATTTCTCGTTAGTCCAGGACATAAATAAGTTGCGAATTCTACCGGAGCAAGCGACCCACAAGGAATTAGTAGCACTCTACGAGTAGAAAGATCGATCTCACGACATGGGGTCACTCGTTCGAGCTCGTCTTTTATCCAGCGAAACCAATCCTTTGGGGTTTATTATAATCATGGTCATTGTTACTAGATATTGGATTAAAATAAATGTACGCAGAAGATATTGTTTAGTTAATTTTGATGATATCGTGTCACTACATCACTTCACATCACCTAAATATTATTACTAGATATTAGGGTTTATTATAATCATGGTTACTGTTACTAGATAGTGGGATTAAAATAAATGTACATTTGGACAAAGATGCGGCCAAATGTGTATATATGTAGCTCGATGATCATTAAACCAAGCCAAAGTTGAAATCACCTTAAAATCCATTTGACTCATCATTCTCTGTGGAGCTTCAAACCCGTTTCAGTTGGGGGTGCGAGAGCGTAGCAAACAGCGAGAGACAACACGAATGGGTTCGAACGAATTCGAACCAGGCCAGAAACGACATGCCGTCTGCGTTCCATTCCCAACGCAGAGCCACATTGGAGCCATGCTTAAGCTGGCGAAGCTCCTTCACCACAAGGGCTTTCACATCTCCTTCGTCAACACCGAGTTCAACCACAGACGGCTCGTCCGGACTCGAGGCCTCAAGCTCGCAGACGGTACCTCGAGCAGCTTCCGGTTTCTGGCGATCCCGGATGGGATTCCTCCGTCGGACGCGGATGCGACACAAGACTTGGAGGCTCTGTGCGACGCGGCGAGGAAATACTTGGTCGGCCCATTATGCGATCTCCTGTCGAGTCTGGCTTCAGATTCGAGTGTCCCTCCGGCAACGCACATCGTGTCGGACGGTTTCATGGCGCTTGCGACGATCCCCGCCGCCGTGAAATTTGGGGTTCCGCTCGTACACTTGTGGACTATATCGGCTTGTGCCCTGCTGGGGTTTATGCACCTTCGCACCCTTAAGGCAAAGGGTTTTACATTACCCAAAGGTAAATGCAGAATTCTATATTCCACTCCAAAAGATATGGATTTTATTTTTCTGATTGTTCACCCCACCTCTTATTTCGAAGCGGCACAGATAAATTTCAATAAGTACAGACCGACCAAGACCTTTGATAAAACAATGACCAGTGACTTTTTTTTATTTTTTTGGGAGGTACCATGGTACTAACTTTTTAATATAATTATCAACTTTCTTTTGCAATCACTATCGACTAAAATTGATAATTTCTACGTGGAGTTAGCAAATTTAACCGGCTGGCAAATAAGGTAGATAAAAATTGTTAATTCAACTTCTATTTATTTGCTGAATAGATAGATAGACCGAAAGTATCATAACTATACTTAACAATAAAATACTAGAAAAAGCTCACATAGGGAAGTAATAGAAAAGCCGGTAAGTAATAGACGTTTGTAAGCAATTCAAATAGGACTTGATAAACAAATGTTGATTGGTAATCCAATTGGAGTAAAGTTTTAAAGTCATGCAAATAAAAAATGGTAAATTCATATAGAGCTGATAAATCCAAAACGCTCGTATAAGAGACAAACAAAAGTTGAAAAGCAAATAAACAATCAATAAATTTGAAAATATAAAAATAAATGTCGCATGTAAAAAGTTGTTAACATAGAATTAGACGATAATATAATAAAAAATTGCTAAGTCACTCAAATAAATATTGTTAAATTCATATAGAAGTTGATAAATTTAAGATGTTAATAAGACTGAAAATTAAAATTTAATAATACATAAAAAAAAACTTGAAATATAAATCATACTAAAGGGTAGTAATTTGATAAAGGAAAATGATTGCATGACGGGCACACTGTGCATGACAGTGTGACTGTGTGATGCTTACCACAAAAAATTTCACAACTTTTTTTTTTTACTGTTATGTGCCGGCAACAAATTCTTTTGTGGTTGGCATTGGACCGTCCACCGTCAAGGTCAGCCTAGCAAGGCCCTTTGACAAAAGTAAAGGAAAGAAATGAAATTGTGGTTTTGCGTGAATAATAATGCAGACGAATCTAGCTTGACGGACGCACATCTAGACACCCCGATCAATTGGATCCCGGGGACGAAGAGCATGAGGCTGCGCGACATGCCCAACTTCATCGGACTCCCTAACGGCGACAAGGTATTCGACTTCTCCATGGAGGTCGTCGACAGAGCGAGCGAAGCCACATCGACCATCGTCCACACCTTCGAAGCACTTGAACCAGATGTGCTCCGCGCTCTCTCCTCACTGATCCCTAGGGTTTATCCGGTCGGCCCACTCCACCTGCTCATCGATCAAGCCAGTCGAGACGAAACATTCGTATCCGAGCATATCAAGGGCAATCTCTGGGAAGAACACAGTGAGTGCCTCAAATGGCTGGACTCCAAGAGGCCGAAATCCGTGATTTACATCAACTTCGGGAGTGTTGCATTCGTCACGCGCGAACAGTTGGTGGAGTTCGCGATCGGCCTGGCAAATAGTGAGCAATGTTTCTTGTGGATTTTGAGGCCCGACCTCGTGAATGGAGATGCCGCGATCCTTCCCGTCGACTTCGTTGAAGGGATGAAGGAGAGAGGTTTTGTCTCGGGGTGGTGCCCGCAGGAGAAAGTGCTGAGCCACCCTTCGGTCGGGGGGTTCTTGACGCACTGCGGGTGGAACTCGTGCATCGAGAGCCTGTCGGCCGGAGTGCCGATGCTGTGCTGGCCGAGCTTTGCGGACCAGAAGACGAACAGCAAGTACATATGCGATGAGTGGGAGGTTGGGCTGGAGATTGGTGGGGGCGTGAAGAGGGGCGAACTGGAGAGGTTGGTGAGGAAGTTGATGGATGGGGAGGTTGGGAAGAAGATGGGAAGCAAGGCCATGGAGTGGAAGAAGATGGCCGAAGAAGCGGTTGGTGAACATGGGTCATCTTCCATGAATTTGGACAAGTTCATGAAGGAAGTCTCGTCTTAAATAATTGAACAAGAGTTGGTTTTTATTTCTATTTTTCCTCCTAATATTTGGGCTAATAAGATGGTGTCTGTCTTATATTATGACAAACAAATATGAACTCGAATGTGATTGTTGCTGTCTGTCTTGTATTATGACAATCATATGTGAACTCCAGTGTGGTTGTTTCGAAAAAAGTTTCACGACAAAGAAAGGATGCTTTTCTCTTTCAGGTTAGAAAATTCATTATCTTTACTTTAAGCACGTGTATTCTCTTTGACCGTAAATGATTTTCCGTTGACTTAATTATTTTCAGCAAACCAAACGCGTGAAAATCTAAAACACTAGCACGCAGAAAATTCATTCACTCAAATAAACACACCCTTCATGTTTGTGCCTCAGTGACGGTGGATATGAACAAACTACGGGAAAATTACCAAACTTTTTTTAAACATATTGCAATTGTGTCAATTCAGACCTAAACCTTTTTTTTTACCAATTGAGTCCTAAACATTTTGTATGTATGTCAATTCAGTCCATCCGACCAATTTTAGCCTGAAATCGCTGACGAGTAAGTCGGTCGTTTTACGTAGTGCGATCTAAGCTGTCGTGGACATTTTTTAATAATCTTTTCTTTTCTTTTCTTTTCTTTTTGGGCTATGGGTCGGCAACCCTCGCCGGCTGTTAGGCACCGACCCTTGAGCACACGATAACCCTACCAAACTTCTCAGGTCAAAGGGACGACATCCCAGGTATGCCATCGACCCATTCATTTTATCTTGCAGTTAAGCGCACGCGGAACGAACAACAACCGAGACAGAATTAATAACATGGACAATCAGCAGGAAAAACAACAATCAACAGCAGCACAAATCATTTTATTTATATACTGTTAGCCCAGGGGAAGCGAACACATCTACAAGCGCACTCTTCAGGGCTACTTCCTAAGATCGTCAAAAAGATACCGGGTCAGGGTTAGGGGGCTAACTACTACAACCAAAAGCTATCACCAAAAAGGAGCCTCCGCTTCAACGCTCGCTCGCTGGCCGAGGTTGCTAGGCTAGCCATGGTACCCAGGCGGAGTCTCAAGATCCTCCTCGTCCGAGTCGGGATTAGGGTCCACTATCTCTCCATCAGGTCCCACGCTCGGATGACCGGGGTCGCAGTCGGTTGTCCCTCAAACCTCCGAATCAGCCCGTAGGGAGCATCGCCATGACGGACAAACCAGACCTTGATGAGATGAGACACTAAGTGCTCCATCCCTTCTTCGACCCAGACAGTCGTCACATGTTGCTCCCAGACACGATCCGAATCTGGGACCGGACGATAATTGATATAAAAGGACTGATCGAAGGGTACCCCGAACCTCACTGGACGGACCGTCATACTACGAACCTGAAAACGGTTAACGACAACAAATGAGATATAAAATCTCCGTGAGTCAACGCCTACCGAACATGGCATTGATTCACTCAGGCGACCTAAACAGGCAGAATACAGTGACAGCAGATCAACCATCAATCACACGCAAACTTTCCCCGCCTTGGCCCACACAATACCGTAATATCACAAGGCGTTCAAACCATACAGACCAGGGCATGCACCCAGAACACTCATCACAGTCTCTCATGCACAATGCAACACGCGTGCTTCGGTTATTAACGGCCACTCGGCCCCAGCACACTAGACAGTTGGTGCTCTGCACACTAGATAATTGGTGATCTTCCGGTAGGACCGGGCTTCGTCCCATTCCTTCGGCGACGGCAACCGATAAGCCGTGTGGTTCTGATCGACACGGCACGAACATATCAAGCATTCCTCCAGGGAGCGTCGGTTCGGCACCAGCCGCGACCGGCATCCTACCAGTCTTGCGACATAGACTGTCGTGCATTCGATAAGTCGTGTGATTCCGATCGACACAACACGAACATATCAGGCATTCCATCATATGACCACACAAACACACTAGGCAACCAGCCAGTTTATATCTTTGCATTTAGTTTGATGCTCTCACGGTCGTGCTTAAAACTCGGTCCAAGGCCATTTTCATGTTCAAAGATGCAGTTTAACTCCATACATGGTCACTTGAATATGCACATTATCCACCAGACTTTACATCTATATAAGTGTGATCAGTCAACGAATATACCTATGTATATACACCCAGTGCACACAACAATAGCTAATAATCACCCCGATAATCACCCAATAATAATAGTTAATTAATTATCCAAGCCACGATTAATTAGTCTAATTACAGTTAATTAACCCAATTATTCAATTCCATCTTAATTAATTAATCCGGCTTCAGATAATTAGGCCCGCCTCAATTAATCAGTCCCGCAATAATTTAATTCAGTCAACCCCAGATAATTACCCCGATCACTGTCAGATAAAATAATTACCGTTCAATTTAATTAACCAGGGTTAACTAGACTAAACGCGGTCAACTAACCTAACCATGGTTACTAATCTAATCCAATCACGGTTAACTAACTAATCCACGATTAACCAGGCTAATATAATCCTAAGTGCAGTTAACGACCTAATCAGAGATTAGGGGTTAACCCACCCATAAATGACCGGCGGCGACGAGCGACGGCGACGAACACTACGACACGACGGGCCCGCGGCTGAGGGCGGGCTAAACGAGGCTCGCGAGGATGCTGGTCACGGGTCCACGGCGGGCTACGGCGGCCTCGGGTGGCGTAGCAACGGCGGCTGGACGCGGCTGAGCTCGAGCCAGCTATGGCTAGGGAGGTGACTGGGAGCGCGAGGTTGCGGGGTGGCCGACGATGGCGGAGGAAGTGGATGGCGACGGGGTGGGTTCTCGGGCGGAGGAGGAAGGGGGGTCGGGGTTCACGGGGGTGAGGGTCGCGGGTCCTCAAGGGGTCTCGGGGGGTTGGGGTGACTGAGGGCGATGGGGGCGACGGCCGAACGACGATCTCGAGGGGCGCGGAGGGCGGCAACTCAAGCGCGAAGACGAGGGACGACGGATGGCTGGGTGGAGCTCGAGCAGAGAGGGTGGAGGTCGAGGGCTTGAGGCTCACAGGTTGGGGTCGCGGGCGACGGGTGGTAGCGGCAGCGACGGGCAGAGCCGGCGCTGAAGGAGGGAGGTGGCGGTGTGGTGGCGGCTGGGTGGTGCTCGGCCAAGTAGAAAGAAGAAGAAGAAGAATGGGGAGGGGGGGTGTCATCCATGGCAGAAGAGAAGAGGAAAGAGGAGAGAGAAAAAGGGAGGAGAGAGAGAGAGAGAGAGAGAGAGAGAGAGAGAGAGAGAGTCATTGAGATAGGTGGGTGGTGATGAGACAAGGGGGGCCCACGGTCAAAGTGAAACTTAATGGCTTTCGTCCTTTAGTGCATAATATCTAGCGGCGATTCGGTAATTTTGTAATTCGGTACTTGTTGGTCATTTGGCACTGACGACTGAGGGCAATTAAGTATTTTCACAGCTAGGGTTCGGTCAGGGCTGGGCTCGGGCGCGAAAGGGTAATTCTACTGCGCGACTAAACCGGTTGATTCCTCTGACCGACACTACAGATCAAATAAAAATCGCATCCAATAATTATCCCTCAAACCATAAAAATCCAATATTATATATATTATGCAACTCTTGAAATTTCGGGACGTCACAACTCTCCCCACTTTAGGGAATTTCGTCCCCAAAATTATTCTATTACAAAACTTTAAAAAGAAAAGGGTACTAACTTCTCATGACTTCCTCGCTTTCCCACATTACTTCTTCTGTTCCATGATGTTGCCAAATCACTTTAACCAAAGGGGTCGTCTTATTACGAAGCACTTGCTCTTTCCGGTCCACGATTTTCACCGGACGTTCCACGTATGATACCCGCTCATCCACTTCGATCTCTTCAAAACTCAACACGTGAGCTGGATCAGGCTCATACTTCCTCAACATCGATACATGGAAAACTTCATGCACTTGAGCAAGTCTTGGCGGCAACACGAGACGATAAGCCAGATTCCCGATTCGCTCCAAAATCTCAAACGGTCCAACATATCTTGGGCTTAACTTCCCTTTCTTGCCAAAACGAGATGTCCCTCACATAGGCGACACCTTCAGAAAAATGTGATCCCCAACTTGGAACTCCAATGGCCCACGCCGCTTATCGACGTAACTCTTCTGACGGCTCTAAGCTGTTCTAAGTCTTTCTCTGATGACCTTGATAGCATTCAACGACTGTTGCACCAACTCAGGACCAGTTATTTACCTTTCACCAACCTCGTCCCAACAAATAGGAGTCCTGCAGGCCCTGCCATACAACCCTTCAAAAGGTGCCATCTTGATACTCTGCCGATAACTGTTAGTGTAGGCAAACTCAATCAAATGAAGTTGTTCCTCCTAACTTTCCTTGAAATCCAAAACACAGGCTCGCAACATGTCCTCGAGCGTCTGAATTGTCCTTTCAGACTGGCCATCCGTTTACGGATGAAAGGCCGTACTGAACTGCAATTTCGTTCCCAACGAAGCCTGCAAACTTTTCCAAAAGGTGGCAGTGAACTTAGGATGTACTATCTGCCGCACATACAACTTCGCATACCTATCCAAAGCAAAGTCCTTTCGCACAGCGATGAAATGCGCAGACTTCGTCAGTCTATCCACCACGACCCAAATCGAATCATTACCTCTCTGACTCCTCGGTAAACCCATCGCAAAGTCCATCATAATATGCTCCCATTTCCATTCTGGATTCCCAAGCGGATGCAGCAATCCACCAGGCTTACAATGCTGCACCTTGACTTGCTGGCACGCCAAACACTTCGCTACGTGCTTGGCTATATCATCAACCTTCATGCCATTCCATCAGAAATGCTGCCTCAAATTTTGATACATCTTCGTACTGCCTAGATGAATACTATAACTGCTACGATGCGCTCCTGACAAGATTTCCTCCTTAAGACCTTCATCAGCAGGCACACACAAACTTCCTTGAAACTTCAGTATCCCTTCCTCAGCTACTTGGAAGTCAACTTTTCTTTTTTCTGAGCCCTCTTGAAGGATTTTCTAAATCGCGGGATCCGTCGATTGTAAAGCCTTAACCCTAGCCTGCACTTCCGGTTCAATTCTCAATGTAGGCATGAGACTCGATAAACGGCTTACCTCCAACTTAACATCTAAATCTCACACTTCCTCTAGAAGACGCCACTCTTGAACCATCAGATGCGAAATCGCTGACTTCCAACTTAGCGCATCTACGACCTTGTTAGCCTTACCCGGTTGGTACAGAATCTCACAGTCATAATCCTTGAGAAGCTCCATCCAATGACGCTGCCTCATGTTCAACTCCTTCTGAGAGAACAGATACTTAAGACTCTGATGGTCGGTGTAAACTGGAAACCTTTCTCCAATCAGATAATGCCTTCAGATCTTGAGAGCGAAAACGACCGCTGCTAACTCCAGATCATGCGTCGGATAGTTCAACTCATGCGGCCTTAACTGACGAAACGCGTATGCAATCACTCTTCCATGTTGCATTAGAACGCAACTCAATCCTTTAAATGACGCATCACTATAAATCTTATACCCTCGAGGACCAGACGGTATCGTCAAAGACAGGAGCCGTAGTTAGCTTGTGCTTAAGCTCTTGAAAACTACGCTCGCACTTATTCGTCCACTCGAACTTTTCGTCTTTCTTCAACAGGCGCGTCAGAGGCATAGCTATCGTAGAGAATCGTTCCACAAAACATCTGTAGTAGCCTACCAATCCCAAGAAACTTCAAACTTCTGTCACTGTTGTCGGCCTTGGCCAATCCATGACCGCTTCAATCTTGGTCGAATCCACAGATATCCCTTCTCCAGAAATCACATGACCAAGGAAAGCTACGCGAGTGAGCCAAAACTCGCACTTACTGAACTTAGCAAACAGCTGATGCTCCCGAAGAGTTCCCAATACCGTTCTTAGATGCTGCTAGTGATTCTCAAAATTCCTCGAATACACCAAGATATCGTCAATAAACATAATGATGAATTTGTCCAAATACTCCTTGAACACCCTGTTCATCAAATCCATGAAAGCAGCAGGGGCGTTAGTTAGACCAAACGGCATTACAGTGAACTCATAATGACCATAACGCGTCCTAAATGCCGTCTTCGGTATGTCCTCCTTCTTAATCCTCAACTGATGATATCCCGTCCATAGATCGATCTTGAAAAATACCGAAGCTCCCTGAAGTTGGTCAAACAAATCGTCGATCCTTGTTCTTGATCGTCAACTGATTGAGTTGCCGATAATCTATGCACAGACGCAACGATCCATCATTCTTTCTTACAAACAACACAGGCGATCTCCATGGTGATGCACTAGGGCGAATGAATCCTTTGTCAAGCAACTCTTGCATCTGCACCTTCAGTTCCTTGAGTTTCGACAACGCCATCCGATACGGTGCCTTCGAGATTGGCTCCGTTCCAAGGACTAGCTCAATCACAAACTCTACTTCTCTTTCAGGCGGCAACCCTGGCAACTCTTGTGAAAAGACATCAGCAAACTCACGTACCACAGCAATGTCTTCCATCCTTGGTTCCTCAACCGACATATCAACCACAGACGCCAAATACCCTTGACAGCCACTATTCAACAAACAAGTTGCTTCAAGCGACGAAACTAAGAGAGTCGAGGTTCCTCCTCGATTTCCAACAAACTCAAAACTAACCCCATCCGACGGGTTAAACGAGATTGCTTTGCGATAACAATCCATCGAAGCTTTTTGCTCAAAGAGCCAATCTATACCAACAATAACATCAAAATAACATTTCCAGCACAATCGAATCTATCTTTTCCTCATGACCACCTACAACCAACTTACAGTCAAGACAACCTACCGCATACACTACACTGTCCTTTAACGGCGAAGAAATCTTAAAGACCGTTCCCAACGGTTTCGAACTCAACCTAACTAATTTAACAAACCGCTCAGCAAAAAAGGAATGCGTAGCTCCAGGATCAAACAAAGCATAAGCTATTTGATTGTGCAAGAAGACCGTACCTGTAACGGTCGGTGAGTCCTTCGCCTCCTCTTGGGTGACGGCATACACCCTTCCTTACACTAGGGGTCGATTCAGATAGTTCTGCGAAATATTTCCTCTCGGCTATCCTCCTTGCGGCGTCGCTTGCGTTCCCATATGTCTTTGCGGGCAGTCTCTCACTTGGTGGCCATGCTGACCACACCCAAAATAGGCTCCTCCTCGAAAAGGGCACGGGGCTGATCCATGCCTCTGACTATAGAGCCGGCACACGTCATTGAGGCGGTACACCAGCTTTCCTACCTCGTTCCTTCGGTTGGGCGAAATGGGATGCTTTTCTCCTATCATCGGCCTCTTCCCAAATCGATGATTATCCCTTGCAGAAGGCGCAAACCAAAATCCAGATGCGGCTGCCCTTTCGGTCATATTTCTCTCCACAAGCTGAGCCTCTCATACAGTTCATTATAGTCCTTAAGGTTCAGCGGCACCAGCTGATCCTTGATCTCAGGCTTCAATCCATCCCTAAATCTCTTCGCCCTATCCACAGGGTCCTCAACCATCCTTGGTGCATTCCTCGACAGCTCGACGAACTTCGTCTCGTACTGATCTACCGATATCTAGTTCTGACAAAGACGAAGATACTCAGCCATCTTCTGCTTTCGCGCACAGTCCGAGAAATATTTCCCATTGAAGGCTTTCACGAAGGCATTCCACACCGAAACCGTACCTTCGAGAAAGATCCTTCCCCGCATGGCTTCCCACCACGAGCTAGCATTACCTTGCAGTTGGTAAACAGCCAGCATTACCTTATCTTCCTCAGAGTACCTCAACAAAGCAAAGGCCTTCTCCAACTCCTTAATCCACGAGGTTGCAGCCTCTGGATCACCCGCTCTTGAAAAATTTGGCGGCTTGAGCTTCAGAAACTACTCCATCAACTTGTGCATCAGTTGTCCAACATTCCCGTTTCCAACCAACGGGTGTTCGTTCGGGGTGGCAGCTGTAGCTTGGTTCCTTACTTGTTGCCCAACATTATCTCCTAAGATTTCCAATGCCTGTAGGATCCCGCCCACTCTGGGATCCTCCCGAGCTGCTCTTCTTCAAGGCACTCTCGAAATACGGTTGCTCATCCTATAAGACCTTACGGGCTCCTACTCTCTCAAAGCAACATGCAATGAGAACTTAGGATCACAACAGCCGAAAAGCCAAATAACAATCACATGCGCGGGGTTTTAATCATACTAACTATCCCAAAACCCAGCACATCTAATCCCTCCAGACCATGACCAAGCGAATCATGCAGACCTTTCTCTTATACCAAAACGGGAATGTCACGCCCAAACCTCGGGCACGCGACAACCCTACTAAATGTCTCAAGTCAATGGGACGATATCCCAGGTATGCCATCGATCCATTCATTTTATCTTGCAGTTAAGCGTACGCGGAACAAACAACAAGCCAGACAGAAGGAATAACAAGGACTATCAGCAGGAAAAACAACAACCAACAGCATATTGTTAGCCTAGGGGAAGCGAACACATCTACAAGCCCACTCTTCAAGGCTGCTTCCTAAGACACTCAAAAAGATACCGGGTCAGGGTTAGGGGCTAACTACTACAACCAAAAGCTACCACTAAAAAGGAGCCTCCGCTTCAACGCTCGCTCACTAGCCGAGGTTGCTAGGCCAGTCGTGGTACCTAGGCGGAGTCTCAGGATCCTCCTCATCCCAGTCGGGATCAGGGTCCACTATCTCCCCGTCCGGTGTATCAATATCCATCGAGTCCCACGCTCGGATGACCGCGGTCGCGGTAGGGGCTCCCTCAAACCCCCAAATCGACCCGTAGAGAGCATCGACATGACAGATAAACCAGGGCTTGAAGAGATGATGCACTAATTGCTCCATCCCTTCTTCGACCTAGACAGTCGTCACATGTTGCTCCCAGACACAATCCGAATCTGAGACCGGACGATAATTGATATAAAAAGACTGAACGAAGGGTACCCCGAACCTCACTGGACGGATCGCCATACTACGAACCTGAAAACGGTTAACGACAACAAATGAGATATAAAATCTCCATAAGTCAACGCCTAAGTCCGAACAGGGCATTGATTCACTCAGGCGACCTAAACAGGCATAATACAGCGACAGCAGATCAGCCATCAATCACACGTAAACTTACCTCGCCTTGGCCCATACAATACCGTAATATCACAAGGTGTTCAAACCACACAGATAAGGGCATGCACCCAGAACACTCATCACAGTCTCTCATGCACAATGCAACACGAGTGCTCCGATTATTAACGGCCGCTCGACCCCATCACACTAGACAGTTGGTACTCTTCTGGCAGGATCGAGCTTCGTCTCATTCTTTCGGCGATGGCAACAAATAAGCCATGTGGTTCCGATCGACACGACACGGACATATCAAGCATTCCTGTAGGGAGTGTCAGTCAGGCACTAGCTACTACCGGCATTCGATCAGCCTGGCGACACAGACTGTCGTGCATCTAATAAGTCATGTGATTCCGATCGATGCGATACAAACAAATCAGGCATTCCATCATATGACCACACAAGCACACTAGGCAACCAGCCAGTTTATATCTTTGCATTTAGTTCGATGCTCACACGGTCGTGCTTAAAACTCGTCCCAAGGCCATTTTCATGTTCAAAGATGCAGTTTAACTCTATACATGGTCACATGAATATGCACACTATCCACCAGACTTTGCATCTATATAAGGGTGATCAATCAACGAATATACCTATGTATATACACCCAGTGCACACAACAACAATCAATAATCACCCAATAATCACTCAATAATAATAGTTAATTAATTATCGAGCCCACGATTATTTAGCCTAACTGCAGTTAATTAACCCAATTATGCAAGTCCATCTTAATTAATTAATTCAGCTTCAGATAATTAGGCCCGCCTCGGTTAATCAGTCCCGCAATAATTTAATTCAGTTAACCCCAGATAATTACCCCGATCACGGTCAGATAAAATAATTACCATTCAGTTTAACTTTTGCTGATACCATCGTTGTATGAGGATGGTACGAACTTTTGCTGATACCGTCGTTACTCGAGGACGGTGTGAACTCCGGCTGAGGAGTACGTGTTGCACTTTGACCCCTTTGGGGAGTTTTCTTTACAACCGGACCCCGTCGAGGATTCACAAGAAAGACAATGTGCAAAAACTTTGCACGAATTTTACAAAAATGTACATACGAATTTCAGAAGCATTCACGAGTGAACCAGGATTTGAAAAGGGCATTGGCCTTGCTTTTGATAGGCACTTTGCTTTTTAAAGGCCCGAGATTTTCTGTGGGATTCAGCCTTTGCTACTTTTACTCTTGACTCCCGTTTTTTTTTTCTTTTTTTCGCCGGAGCGGGCCCTTTTCTTTTTAGGCCGAATTTGCTCATTTTTGTCTTTTGTTTTTAATCTCGTGATTCTGAATCCCTCCTTTTCAAGGAATTACAACAATAAAAGCATTTACAAGAATTATGCTCGACATTACACGAAAAATTTAGCACACGAAATGAGTTCATTCGGGAATTCTCAGTGGACCCGATCTTTTCAGTTCCTCTGCTTGGAGGTGGCGCCGTCTTCATCTTGGAATGGGCAATGATCACCAATAGGGATTTAAGAAATGAATGTACATGCTCAATTGGGCTATACAAAGGATATAATGTGTAGGATACAGAAATGAATGCTCTTCATCATCCTAAGGCACTTGAATTACAGTATGAGCTTAAATGCAAAGAAATACTCGAAAATTGGTTTTAGTCCGAGCAAGAAAATTTCTTACCATTTACCTCGTGCTGCTGCTGGAATTACCTCCATTCGGCCCCAATGTGGGGTGGTTCTCGACAGGGGTAAAGAAATGAAATTGCCGTTCAAAAGGGCTAGCAATGGATAGCCTGTGGTGTTTGGGATGGAGAAATGAATGCATCCGTCATTTCGGTTATCGTACCCTTCGCAAGAAAACCCTCTACCTTGGGGAATGCGAAACCTATCTACTGCTCAAACCACTTGAGAAAATATATCTGGGACATGTTTGGAAAAGGCTTGCCTTTCATCATCCTATCATGCCCCGTTTTGTACATTCAATACATCTTATGCAGTTCATACTCCCTATTCAGAGTTGGTAAATTAAACATGAAGAATAATCATGCATAAACCATGTAATATGTGAGCATTTTTCGAGCATGCGACATGTATCAACTTTCCACAACTTGTCAGGTTTTATGCAAATTTTGAGGAGCAAATTACGCAAGCATGTAAGAAAATTCCTAGGAACTGGGATCGTGGGTTGCCCATGTTCATGCGAATGGATTGTAAGAACCTGCCATCTACTCCAAGACGTGAGATGGTTAGATGTTCCATGACTTTTGGATTCTATTGAGTTTTAAAGAGAAGGGATACTTCCCTATCCGGCACGGTGGTGACCCCTGTAAAAATCAAAAGGGAATGTGTCAGTGTATGTTCCCATGTTCAGGAGAAATTGGAACGATACCGCTTTACCGTTGTATGTACTTCTTATCTCGTGAACTTGAATTGAAGTGATTCCTTCATTCGGATCGGATTGGCCAAGTATGCTCGATCTCATATCCAACGATCGTTTCTTGGGGTTTGAGTTTTCGATACTAGCACCCCCTTTGGCCGTGAATCCATATTAGTGTTGACACCTAAATTTTGGTTACTTTTTTTAGTTATTATCATTTGCATATAAAATTAGAACTAATCTTAGTTCTTACCAAAAAAAAAAATCAAATCAAACCACTCATGCATTGCATTCGCATTCATTTGCCTCGACGGCAAGGACGAGCTTGAATTCGACAGGTGGTCTGGACAGAAATTTTTTACAAATTTCCGGCTAAAGGTTTGAGGGTGCGAACCGAAGTTTCCAAGACTATGGGAGCTCGGATTCCAATATTATTGGAGCCGGTACTCCAGGATTGTGGAAGCTCAAAATTCCAAGATTATTGGAGCTCAAAATTCAGAGATGGCTTGATTGTTGAAAATTCCAAGATTGTTGGAGTTCGTCTGATTAGGCCTATTTGAATGGCCAACTTTAGAAAAGGTTTAATCGATTCGACGAATGCTCAATTTGAAAAGACTGATGGAGCGAGCCCAAGATGGTCCACGAGTGTGGAAAATTCGGCCACGATCACATTCACTCTCATGATCGCATTCATTCTCGTGCTCACGTTCACTCTCATTCTCGCATTCACTCTCATGATCACATTCACTCTCGGCCACATCACTTTCACCCATATGGCCGAAAATATTAAAGTGTTTTAATAGATTAGGACTCTTGAAAAAAATCAGAATTTTTGATCTAACGGTCCTAATCTAATCTTACAACCCAAGTCTAATCCTACGGTCTATAATCAATCCTGCTAGGACTAGGATTAGCTTAGGTCTATATAACCTAACTTAAAAGTTAGTGTTGGAGGAGGCCACTTCATTGTAATACACGGCCACAATAGTGAGAGGCGAATATACAGATCTTATGTTCAGAAAAAATAGAGAGAGAAGAGAGCTCTCGGCCTTGCTTGACGTCCCCAACGGTCAACCTTCCTTCGCAGAGAAACTCTGAGTGTTTTTGGTCCCCGCCATGTTGCTTCCTCAACGACGATGGCTGCTTCAACCTTAGCAAGGCTGCACCGTTTTTTTCTTCAACGAAGTCTTCCATTGTGACCTTCGCAAAGTAAGTCCATCCTTCACCATAATCAGCCTCATAATTGGATACTCCGTCAGTAGAAAGGGAGAGAAGCGGTGCTGATTGAGAGGAGGCAAAAGTCAGAGAAATCTCTGACATCAAGGCACACTTGGCACAAACAAGGAGAGCAAACCGCGAAGGGGATCTTCACGTTCTGCACATCAAAAGAAGTTTGGAGGTCATCCAAAAGAGGTGGGTTTTGTCTTTTCTTTTTATCACACTGCATTGATCAAAGTTGCATATTGAAGTCAAGAAAAGCCATGACCACGTGATTTGAGGTCTTGAGTAATAAACTCCAAGGAAGGAAAATACAACAGAAGGAATTCAAACACCCTTACGGAATCATCGCCCGTCGTCCAAGCGCGCTGGCTGCCGCACGAAATCAGCTACTAAAATCTGCTGTTTCGTGCCTGATTCGGACTTGTTTCAAAGGTTGTTTTTGCTGCCTTTTGGTGTTGAAGTTGTCTGCTGTTCCAGTGCCGTTCCAGGGTTGTTCCAGGGCTGTTTTAACTGCTATTTGGTGCCTCCTTAGCTGCTGTTCGGGTCCTAAAGCAGTGCTGTTTTGGCGTTTTCATTACTGATTTTTTCAATACAGATTATAGTTGCTGTTCGGGATCCATTACCATTTTTTTTAGGCGCAGAATTCCTGCTGATTGGTGCTGATTAAGGTCCAAATTCCTTGCTGCGAACTCCCTTTGGTCGAGACCCTAGGCGTGCACAAGTTCTCGTCGATTGGCTCACTAGCTCACTTGTTCGTCAAGTTTTCGATTCAAGCTCCGACTTAGGTAATCTCCTTATCCTAAAATATTCTGAAAATTGTTTCGTTGATTTGAATGTTTTAGATCTTTTGATAGATAAGAAACAAGTTTTTTTGGATAAGATATCTCATGTGATAATTACCTGACTCGAGATTTGAAGCAATTTTATTGTGGATATCATGCATATTTTTCGAACAAATCTTGAGCATATTCCCATGAGGAGTTTCGTTGTCTAAATCCGAATTGTCTGAGATTGTGATTGAATCTTGTGATACCATGCTTATCTTGGAAACTTGGCATATCTTCGGTGATTTGATTTTGAAATCATAATCTTATCTTAAAGATGTTGTGCGGATATTAAATTTGGATAACGTCTTGAGGATATATTTTGGATGTTGGATAAGTCTTATGATCTGAAATAAATTGAAATCTTAATCTTATTCCGAAAGAATTGCACATATCTTTGAAACGTTTGGATATCTCAAATTTGGATCAGATTCTTTTGAAAATCTTGAGGAAATCGAATAAGTCTTTATTTCAATTGGAAAATCTTAAGAGATAATCTTCCAAATTTTAACAAAATGTGAATCCTTTGCGGATAGGATCTTATACCCTTCAAAATTCGGCACCTACCCTAGCTTGGCCGAAAATTTCATGCATTTTATACTATAGTCTAAATCAAATGTTTTTATAATTTACCTTGAGTATAATACATGCTCCCTTGTGCCTTGTCCCTCGGAATTTGTGCATGACCATCCGACTTCACCCTCGAAGTACGACGTCATCCGCACAATGAAATTGTTCGTCTCATCCCATAACTTTGGGACCGGACCAACCAATTTCATAATATTTAAATTCACCATCCGACCCCACCCCCGAGGTACGACGTGAATAAATTCCCTTCCGACCCTAAACTTTGGGTACGAAGCGAATTCATCGGAAAAAATTCGGATATTAAGGTGTACTATGCTCAAGGTTTATTATAATTTTATTTGATTCCTTTTTTTATATATAAATAACATATAAAAATACAAAAAAAAAATCATTACATCTTGGTCTTAAGAGCATTTTTTTTGGAAAATTACAAGATGACACTTAATTAAAATTAAAATTTGAGGAATCAATTGTAATTAAGTATCGGACCAACCTTTGCTCAAAAGATTTGAAAATTCACTTAAGATCAAGCCATTCATGTGCATTTCATTTAGTGTAGATATTTGCATTGTCTCATGTCGTTGATGCGTTTTTTTAGCATAGTCCATTGTGGTTTTCACATATCATATAGTTTAGTTATCATGCATTGTTTTACCATGTCATTTTGCATGTCATATAATGGAGCATCCATCTTTGCACGTCATTATATTATGTTTCATCATATCATGTTTGATCTGACATTCATGCATTGCTTCATGTCATGACATTTAGGCTAGAGTACTCATGCAAATTTTTACATGTCATGCATTGTGTCTCATCATCCATACATTTTCATATCATTAGTATAGTCCATATTTCATACCATATAATTTATGTGCATCAAAACCCATTTTCTCAATATCATCATTATTCATGTCATATACGTTAAAAATCATGTCGTATGTCATTTAGGTTAGAATTCATATTTTTCTTACATTAAAATTTGATTTCTTTTCGAGAGTCATCATGCATGATTATTTCCTCGTCATATAGTTTCACATCATAGTTGCATTCATGCATTTGCATAGCATTCATTAAATCAAAAAACCCCCAAAACATAATTACACATTGATTTTCAAAGTTCAATCAATTGAATTTGCCAGTTCAAGAAATCTTCGCAAGAATGGTACCGAAAGGGTGTTAATTGGAAAATTAACATAATCAAGTCCCCGAACTTAAATCTCTGGTTAGCAGAAAATAAAGTATTCTCCCGATACTTTATTTAGGTATCTAATCTACCTACCAAGAAAAGATTAGTGGCGGCTCCAAAATTTAAATCATTTGAACATAAACCTAAGTTGCGAATTGGTAGAGCTTGGGAGAGCTCGGACTAGGTTGGTTAATTCATTTAATTAATCTAGTAATCCATTAACCTGGAATTTCCTAATTTTAGGTCGCGATAATTGGGCAACTCTTTTCTTTGAGTTTTCAATAACCTGCTGTTAAGAGAAGAATAAACTCATGTTAAAAATAGACCATCGATGGTCAATTTGGAACGATACGAGGTTACCTTTCACTTGAATCCATGCGGACAACTTCGAGATTTTATTTCGATGAAGACGATCTCTATCGAATCTCTTCATTTGAATTTTGGAGGTTTTGCCCCCGAGAAGGCTTGTACCACGTTAGCTTGATGGGTACGCCTTTCTTTTGCTTCCATTGACTTGTTGGCAAGGAAGGACTTCGCTTCCACACTTGGTCGCGTTAACGATTAGCTTGCCCCAATTGGGTGATGTCTGCCCCAGCTAAATTCTCACACGATTCTTTGTCCGATTTGGGATATCTCTCATTTGGGCTTTCGTTTCTTTTCGCCTGCATTTTGAGATGTTGTCTTTCCAACACTTAAGGAGATTGTTCTGTTCAGTTGTCTTGTCCGAGCATTGCATGTCTTGCTATTTGTCACGATGGACTTGGTGGCTTTGCCCCAACACCCTCCTTCGTGAGCAGGGAAGGGTTTGCCCCCGGATTGATCTTTTGGTTAGGTGAGAGAGATTTGCCCAAAATAGACTCCCCCTTTGCCCATCTTCAATCGTTTATCCCAGCAACTTGAATCTTTGACCATTTTTACGTGCCTCATAGCAGCTTGGTAGCCTCCTCATTCGCATTTTCCCTTCTGGTGTTTGCTGTTTTCCCTTCATTTGGATTCTTCTTTCCTGGCTCTTCGGTATCCTCAAAAGAAATGTACACATAGATGGTGTATGCATGATATGCATGACATAAATGATCTGCAATGATTCACATTGTATGAAAAATGGCTTTGCGGCCCTTATCCTATTCATGAAAAGCATTTCTTTATTGCATGCGACAATTCACAAAGTTCATTTCACAAAGACTTCTAATTGGTAATAAGTTTTGAAAGAATTTGAATTTTGATCGAACGTGTTTTCAAGCTTTACCAAGGATTTGGCTCCCAAATGGGCCATTAAGATGCTTTGGAACTCATTTAACCTAAATGCATGTTCGAGATGAAATGAGAGGGATATTCCCTATTTTGGCATTCGAATGCATTGTTCTTTGGGCGCCTTGCCCCCATTTATCACCTGCGAAGAAAAAGATAGGAACATGATTTCCACTCTTGATTGAAAGGTATTTAGAAACGATACGCCATTTTCACCGAAATGAATGGTTCGGTTTCCTCATGCTTCTCAGTTGAAAGTGTCGCTATTTCTCGATTTCGTGTTTAACGGATGAACTCCACCCCGTTGTGCTTCGTGGGTGTTAATTACCACTCGGGTGACTTACTCCATTTATTGCCTGCTTGGATGAAAGAATAACATTAGGAGCATGAAAAGAAAGCAGAAATCCTTTCAATCTTATGCCTCCTTGTAACTAATCAAGATAAGAGTCTTTACTCGAGCTTTAGCCTCGCATGAAAAGTTCTTATCAATATTTTTCATAAGAAAGAATACCATTGAAAGGAATGTAGTCCATGGTAATTGCTTTTGATCAATTCCAAAGGAAAGTCCATTTTGACGAACAGGGAATCAAAAGAGTTTAAACTGTTCGAATCACTATGGAATGTTCAAAAGGATTAAAGTGCAATTTCAAAATGTCCTAAATTCAACGGGAGATTGGACATTTAGTCAAAGCCATTTGCTAGAAACGGATGATTCGAACATCTAATCTCCTCATTGGATTAGGAAACATGAAAGACTTTGATCAATTACCATAGATTACTATTAAAGTGCATGATGCAAATGTGATGAGATAATGCATGAACCAATTCAGTTTCATATTTCCCTTTGGTGAAATAAGGGTTGGATTCCCTTATATGGCCAAAAGGTCAAATAAGGGTTCCAATTCGAATTATTTCAAGAGGGATTATGCAATTGGTTGGGAACAGTTAGGGATTAAAAGAAATACCGTCTCCACGTTCCCTTGATAACTGGAAAACACATGAAAAGGTACAAGTGAATACAAATGAGATAGGTCCCTATACAATCAAATCTAGGGGATGAGATAGTGAGTATCCTGAAGGGAAAACCTATACACGGATTCTAATCAAAGCAAGGAAGAAGAATCGAAGGAATGTGAACCGATTCTAAAATATGCCCCCAAGCTCGATCTTTAAGAAACGGCTAAGGGACCAAGCACGTATCGGCCACCTGGTGTTGGCATCGTCTTTATCATCTGATGAGTGCTGGGGAAACGGTGGCATCTAAGGCCTACTTAGACTTAGGGACGCCCTCTTACACTATCTTAGAGAAAGATGTATTTAATCGAATCACCCAATGTTTTTTAAATGATGAATGCCATGATCAATGTGGAAGTATGAATGCGATGAACAATTCAAAATTTGAAAGACATGTAGAAGTGAATCGCGACAAGTTAAGGGATAGAAAATCTTACCAACTACACATGCCGACGATCTTTTGGTTTTAGGTATACCAACCACAGAGACATACGCATGAGACTCGTGAGGTTTAGACACCTATCAAGGGTAAGGATCCTAGGGCTAAAGGCTCCCACGATACAGAATAATGAATTCGCCCAAAAACGCAATTCCTGCTGTAGATGGGTTGGAATTAAAATTCCGTAAAGTGAGTGGGATCAAGGATGATTGTCCATAAGCGCCAACAGCACTAAGTCCAATAATGACCGATGCCCTTCTAAGGATTCCTATTGTGAGAGGCGCAGCCGGGGTTCAGCCGCTAATGTGTGCGAGGTGTCGTGATCGTCACAATGCAAGGTCATGCATGACAGTTTGTATCAAAACACCGCTTTAAAACATCCTTACAGTCAAACATTCCTACGACTCCCTGCAAAACAAATGGGTCAACAAATCACTCCACCCCTTATTACTCCATCCTGCACCAACATATTACACGTTGTAAGTGGGCTTACCTCATCTTCAAGAGCGCCTGCACGAAACAAGTTAGAAAACACCCAACATTTGAAACGGCCTAAGTCCACTTGAGGTTTAAAACCAAAGTCCCCAGCGGAGTCGCCAGCTGTCGCGACCCGATCTCGAAGAATCGATCGATCGGGCTAAATGGATTACCAAGCCTCCAGGATGGGCTTAGCTCGAGCCCTCCCAGGCCCATACCAAATCGCGGCGGGTTTATCGAATTCGATCTTAGTGTGATCGGGTGGCATGTGTAAAGTGTACATGCAAAAGGAGTCGCCACCGGTCTTCGAGGAAGGCAGACCGGAAACCTTATCGAGCGGTCGGGAGATGCCGTTTGATTTTACGCAACCAGAGATTAAGGGTCCGGGGACTTGGTTAGGCCGGTATTTCTACCAACGCCCTTTCGGTACCGAAATTGGGTGTTTTTCTTAACGTACTCGTGCAGGAGTGAATCTATCCTATCAATCACAAACAAGCATATAATGTGCGCAATTAAGGAGTCAATGCACGGGGATAAATCGCATCAGATGACCCTAGTAAAGCCCTAAGGGCTTAGGGAATGGTGTGATTAAAATTTGGAACAATTTTGGAGACAATTCACCAAAAGGGGCAGAATCATCGTTTTCAGGGGTTTTAAAAGTCTAAACCGGGGAAACAAGGCTAATTTAGCCTTTTCCCATTTTTTTATGATTTTCTAGAATTTTTCTGAATTTTTTTATTTTTTTCGAATTTTTAAATATTCTTTATAAAAAAAATGTTTTTTGGACCGGGTGACTCGGCCCGTGCCAGAGGCACCTGACCCAGACCATATGGGTCCGGGTTGATCTAAAACGACACAATTTACGTTTTTTTTTTGTTTTTCTCTTTTATTTTTATGTTTTCTAGCTCTTGCAAAAACAGCCTACTGGGGGGGTTTTCTCTCCCATTTTTCCGACTCCTCGGACACAGCCAGCGGGAAACCCACACACCGACGCAAACTAGAACATACCAAGAATGACATAGAGCAAAGAAATGTGAATGAAATGCATAAAAACATGGCAAAAGACCCTCGGGAAACACTTGTTCCGACCCACCTCCATCACTTTTATTTCTTACCAAAAGGACAGCCCGCGAAGGTTTTTTAACACTCAGTTTTCCATCTCCTCGGACACGACCGGTGGGAAAACCACATACCGACACGAACTACGACGTACCAGGAACGACACAGCACAAAGAAACGTGAACAAAAAGGGTAAAAACAGTGCAAAAGACTCTCGGAAAGAATAGGGTTTGACAAGGTTCAGCCGACTTTTCATTTTTTTTTTTACAAAAGGGAGCTGATCACGAAGGGGTTTTCTCGCCCATTATTCTCGACGTTCATACGTAACCAAGAACATATCCACATACCAATGCGAACTAAATCATGCAAGTAAAGACGTCGACCCAAAACAGACGACAATATCACCTTAAACATGATCAAAAGCTTGCTGGAAGACACGACCATGACCAGCTCCGGAAATCTGGGCTTGAACCCAGGCGCATAAACAGGTTGTGCGCCTGGTTTCAAGCTTCGAAATCTCTCTCTTCATGCGCTATTTAAGCGAAAAATTTTATGCCCCAGAAACTACGTAACATAGGGTTTTCAAAAAGTCAAACGACTCGGCAAACGGTCACACGTGCACACCAAAAAAGAAACGCGAAGAGGCCTTCGCGCGCCACTGACACTTAGAAAAAAAATCAGACTTCCACGTTCTCAGTCCACATAGGCATTTTCACGGGCATTTATCTTGATCCTCGAGCATGACAAACGCAAAATATGCATACATACGCATACTACTACACACTGGGAACGACGTGGATAAAAAAAAAGGCACTAAAGCACATGAATGCACGGAGAAAATCCCGCCCAAAGTGGCGGGTTTAGACTGCTCTTGCAGAAACTGGGTTTTGAGACAACTCCTGGGAGTACTTTTCGGCCTTAGAACTCGATCCTTAGGCAAGACTAACGGCGAAAAAGCACACTCACGCATACTAATTCAAGTATAGAACAGATCGAGCCAAGAAACAGCCATTGAAACGCATGAAAAAGCAACGAAAACCGGTGTTGAAGTCTCGGGTTTGAATTAACGAAAGCGTTACGTCGAGCACATGGTGGGCGATGAATAAAACGTTGAAATCAGGACACGAGGGACAAAAACGAAACAAACGAGCACTCAAATGGGACTACACGGATCACTAACAACACGTAGATCCACTCGGCTCGACTCGTTTTGGTTAGAAAGCGAACCGAACCAAGACCGACGGTCATGCACCGGCAAGAAACAGGGGACGATTTCAAAGGGGAGAGAGATCGACCTTCTTAGGCTAGTTTGGTGACGACGGTGACTCCGGCGACGATGGTGAGGCTCCTCGGGCATGGACGAAGCTCCTCCGGTCGGACTCCACAATCACAGACCTCCCACGACACTCTTTTTTCTTTCTCTGTTTTTCTTTTTCCTCTCTGCTTTGTTCTGTTTTTTTTTAGAACCCCGCTCCCCCCTTTTTCTTCCTTCTGCTCACGCTTCCTTTAACCCCAGAGCAAGCTCAGCTCACCTCGGGACTTCACCCTCTCGGAAATCTCCCATTCAGCTACTCATAAGACCAAAACCTCTCCCTCTTTATTTCGGCCTCCCCCTCCACATCTTTGTACAGTCCCGTTTCTAGCTTTGAAATCCATCAAGGCATGGATGGGGACTTGCACAGCATCTAGGGAAGAGAGATAAGCTTGTTTTGGGCGTCTCTTTTGCTTTGGGTTTGGGTGTCGAAGGAAAGAAGAAAAACGCCTTCCTGCTTTTGTATCTGCCTCTGTTTCTGCGCTGTGCATTTTTCTTTTGGTCCCGCTCCCTATTTCTGTGCGTGGGAGGACTTGCTTTTGCATTCTTTTTTTTTTTTTTTTTGCTCTTTTTTCTCTTTTTTTTTTCTAATTAATTGATTAATTATTAATTTTTTTTTTAACGAACAAAAGTGGCCTCAAAGAACTCGAAAATAAAAGACGACCAATGACTTTTTTTTTTAGATTTTTCCAGCCTCACTTGGTATTTTTTTTATATTTTCGGCTATTTTTGAATAAAAAGAAAAATCCCAAAATTCCGAAAAAACATGAAAAATATTTTTTTGTTCAAAAATGGTTCCTTATGCTTGGCCAAGGGTTCCAAAGTTGATTTTTGAATTTTATGAATTTTTATTGATTTTTGATTAATTTTCTAAAATAAGGATGATTATAAATCAGGTGTCAACAGTGGTGATGAGACAAGGGGGGCCCACGGTCAAAGTCAAACTTAATGGTTTTCGTCCTGTAGTGCATAATATCTGGGGGCGATTCGATAATTCGATAATTCGGTACTGGCTGATCATTTGGCACTAACGACTAAGGGCAATTTGGTATTTCACGGCTAGGGTTCGATTAGGGTTGGGCTCGGGCGCGAAAGGGTAATTCTACGGCTCGACTAAATCGGTTAATTCCTCTGATCGACACTACAGATCAAATAAAAATCGCGTCCGATAATTATCCTTTAAATTGTGAAAATCTAATATTATATATATTTTGCAGATCTTGAAATGTCGGGACCTCACACCGGCTCTTAAGCCAAAAGAGAAAAAAATAAAAAATCATAATAAATCGAAAAAGATATTAAAATAATATTATAAATTATTCACTTCAATGCCGGCCAACCCACGTAGGACGGCCGGCAACCACGTCAGTAATTTCCAGTCAAAATTGGCCGGATGGACTAAATTGGCACAAATACGAAATGTTTAAGACTTAATTGGCAAAAAAAGGTTGAAGACTGAATTGACACAATTACAACAGGTTTATGACTTTTTTGGTAATTTTCCCAATATACTGCTCTTCCAAAATTGGGTGTATCTAATTTGATTTAATGGCAGGGCTTGGCCGAGACTTCTTATGTTAGTCGGGTTCAACTTGACCGTTGGGACACAATTTTGCTGGCCCTCAACGATTTTGACCCAACTTGCCAATTGAGAGGTCTTCCATTCTATTGGTTACAATGTTGTTGTATATGATCAGTCTATCCAAGATCCTGGAAACTCTACGAGCACTCGATACCCGTAAAAAAAGCAAACTCTCAATTTCTGTATAACATAGTTGTAGTTGTTGAGATGTGTTGTAATTTATATATCAATCTTTACGTAATATAAAACTATGCGGCGCTAAAAAATCGGGCGAGGCAATTTCCTTAAAAACTGTTGTAATAGAATGAAGGTGTGCCAATAGTCAGTATGTCATCACGGAGCAGCCTCGATCGAGTTATCCGATGCCAATCCCTAGGCGAGGGCCAGCCAGCCCTCACCCAGCGGCCGAGGAGGGTTGCTGGCAACCCTAGACGGCTAAAGTGAAAGAAAAAAAATGAATGAAACAAAGAAAAAAAATTAAAAAATTATTTAAAAATGTTCACGTCAGCATCGGCCGTCCTATGTGGCGTGGCTGGCGTCCATGTCAGAAATTTCAGCAAAAATTGGTCGGATGGACTAAACTGGTACTGATACAAAAAG
The DNA here is from genome assembly GCA_029784005.1 of Lenwebbia sp. NSW1173648. NCBI lineage: Eukaryota > Viridiplantae > Streptophyta > Magnoliopsida > Myrtales > Myrtaceae > Lenwebbia > Lenwebbia sp. NSW1173648. The sequence goes on along the minus strand of JARCGZ010000009.1, from coordinate 20,116,768 downwards.
TTATAGGACTAAATTTATCCAATTAAAATGTTTAAGACTGAATTGGTACCATTGCAATATGTTTATGATTTTTTTGGTACTTTTCCCGCCATTACCGCGATTCTTGGCTAACTGGACTCGAGTAGTCCTAGATCTTTAGTTATAACTAGAAGTGGCAAAATGGGTCAAGAATCCATATATTAGGTGGGTCATAAATGAGTTGCTTAACAAACTTAAATGGGTCATAAATGAGTCACTTATAAGTTTTAAGTGAGTCATAAATGGGTTACTTTACTAAGTTACTATCTTAAGTGAGTCATAAAAAGGTTTTCTAATTTTTTTATTTTCTGATTTTTCTTTTTCCTTTTCTTTTTCTTTTTGTCTCGATGAGTCGGCGAGGGCCGCCTGACCCTCAACGGCCGCAAAATCCTCGCCCGATCTGGGCAAGAGTCAGGCCCTTGCCTGTGGCAAGTGAGGGTCGGCCGGCGACCCTCGTTGGAGTTTGAAAAAAAAAATAAAAAAAAATTAAACAAAGGAAAAGGAAAAAATAGAAATAAAAAAATCAAAATATTTTATTTTTTTATTTTCATTTTTTATTTTGTAAAATAATTATAAAATTTTTCCTTAATATTTTAGCAATTTTTTTTAATAATGTATAAGTTTTGTTAAATTAGATTAAATATGGAAGTTTTTTAGTCATATGGATCGGGTTTGGTATGGGTTGAAAAATTCGTATTATAATAAACGGGTCATACATGGATTAATGGATCAATTTGGGTCGGACCATTTATGACCCGATTCAACCCACCCGGTTTTTTTTTACCCCGTTTAATAGGTCTAGTTATAACCAAATAAGCTATTCTTTCCCTCATTGGCTTGAAACTTCGCCACTCCTACCCAAACTTCATATGAGGGCAAACGAATTCCATGGTACCATTGATGAACTCAGGAGTAAATCTCGCTTTCCTTTGTTGCTTTTGCTTAATGCCGCTCAAAATGACTCCAGTGGTCAATTGCCTTCGACATACTTTGAAGATTTTCAAGCCATGGCCACGTGGCTTGGGACAAGATCAACGACTTGTCGAACAATAACTTCACCGGTGCTTTTCCTACCGAGTACATCTCAAATTTTAAGGCAATGATGGATGCAGATCCTGGACAAGATTAACTACTGTTCACACAAGGCAAATATTACCCATCTCTAGGAGTTCCATTTTTTCTTATGAACCCATGCACAGATTCCGCGGCCGTGAAGTTGAAAGGGGTGGAGATCCAGCTGGCGAAAATTTGGAATGCCTTCGGAATCATCAACTTGTCCAATAATAACTTCCAAAACGGAAATCCCTTGGACCATTGGAGAGCTCGTTTTGCTTTGAGGTTTAAGTTCAACCATTTCTCACTACAACATCACAGGTTCCGTACCTCGATCAATCGCGAATCTTGCTCAGCTTGAACGGTTAGGCCTTTCTTCAAACAAGCTCGCCGGTGGGATTCCTTCCGAGTTGGTAGGCTTGACATTCCTCTCGATCTTAAACCTCTCAGAGAACGGCCTTACGGCCAAGTCCTATACCCCAGGGGAACCAATTTACTATACATTAAAGGATGATTCGTACCTTGGTAACTTGGAGTTATGCGGATTTCCTCTGTCGAAAGCGTGCATCAGGATGCATTGGATTGGAAGATTGTGTTGATGGGTTACGGATGTGGAGTGGACTAGTTCTTTGTCTCATATTTCCTTTTAATCGGAGAATAAACCTACGTGATAGAACTTGAGTCCAATTTGAACAAAATTCGACATGAACTCTCACGGAGAATTTGATTGACACCAATTTTTCTCTTATCATGTTTTTGATGCATATTACTTCTGTTGCGAAAATTCACGTTGACTACATCATTTCGAGTAAATAATAAATATAGTCTTAGATTCGTACGACGCATCAGTATCTTTAAGGCTATATTTTCCTTTGTCCGTTTTCCTTAAGCCATGCTCCTTATTTGGGGGTTACAAGTGATTTGTTATCCATATTTGTAACCCGATAAGTAGAAGACTAGTTAGAGGGAAAATTTTCAAAAAAGTCCTAAACAAATTATACGGATGTCAATTCAGTCCTAAACATTTTAATTTGACAAATTTAGTTATTTCGGCCAATTTTTGTCAGAAATTACTGACGTGGACGCCGGTCGTCCTACATGGCATGGCTGGAGCTGAGGTAGAAATTTTTACAATTTTTTTGAATTTGTTTCTTTTTTCTCTTTTTTTGTCAATGTGGCCGACGAGGGCCTGCAAGCCCTCGCCCAATGGCCGGCGAAGGTCGCCTGCGAACCTAAAATAGAAGATGTTGGCTTTCTAACACCTAATATCAAACACTTATCTTTCAACTGATGATTCCATTGGATCGATAAAGAAATCAAAGGAGTTGCCCGTTGTCAGCTCGTGTCCAACCAAACGTATTCACGGTGCGACAACACGGTGTTGGCTCAACATCCACGTGTCGTAATCTTATTAGTTTGGTCAAATCAGACATTTCGTGATGAGAATACCCCCGATCATAGTGTGAAATAAGGCACATGGCGTGCACCAAGCGGTCGCGAAAATTCGAGATTAAGTCACCAATTTTGGGTATTTTGAGAACAATGCCCCATGTTTCCTTACTTCGGCAACAAAAGTTTCATAATGCAAGGACACGATGCCCACACTGTTTTAGGAGTTACAAATTTCCTGCATTATTAACTTTGGCGGTTCATGGGATGAACATCTATATTTTGCAGAATTTTCTTATAACAACAACTATCATTCCAACATTAAATGGCATCTTTTGAAGCTTTGTATGGCCGTAAATGTAGAAGTCCTATTTGTTGGGATGATGTTGGTGAGAAAAGACTAACTGGCCCAGAATTCATTCAGCAGTCGGAAGAGAAAGTCATATTGGTTTGGGAACGTCTCAAAACAGCACAAAGTCATTAGAAAACTACACAGACCTCCAAAGGCACAAGGTAGAGTTCGACATGAGAGATCATGTATTCCTAAAAGTTTCTCCTACGAATGGTGTTATGAGATTTGGTACACGTGGCAAGTTGAGTTCAAGATAAGTGAGACCATTCTTGATCTTAGAAAAGATTGATGAAGTCGCTTACAAACCAGTCTTACCACCAGCACTATCCAGCGTACATAATGTGTTCCATGTCTCATTGTTGCGGAAGTATGTGCCAAATCCTAAGCATATGTTAGATTTTACATCATTGAGGTTAAGGGAGAACATAATGTATGAGGAGCAGGCTATTCGCATCATCGATAGGAAGGATCAGCTATTGCATCGAAAAAACATTTCTCGTGTTAACATCCAATAGCAGAATCACACGGAGAGAGAGGCTATTTGGGAGCTTGAGGAAGAGGCGAGACGCAAGTATCCCAATTTGTTTGAAAGTTGAGGTAAGTTCAGATATATTCAAACTTCGAAGATGAAATTTCTTTTTAGGAGGGTAGAATGTGATACTTGAACTTTGACCTGGTCAAATGGACTGAGGAAGTGGGACCCGAAAAAAAAATCGTTGAAAAGTAAAAAGAAAAAAGCAAAACAGTGACTTTGGCCCTTTTAAGAAGAAGAGGGCCCGCACGTGATCAGAAAGAGGAAGAAAAGGGGAAGAAGAAAGAAGAGGAGTCCATGCCACATATGTCTCGCCAAGCCGTCCGGACACCGATTTGCAACGCCCAGTAAGTAATCGCACCGTTTGTTCTTCCAATATGAGTAATTTTCCGAGTTATGGCTCAAACTTAAAGTTTAGTGAAATTTGAGCCATGTAGTTCTATTTTTGAGTGGTTGAGTTTCGGATTTTTTTGGAATTGGTAGATTGTGGTGTTATAGAGTTGTGGTTTTGAAGAAACGGTTCGGTCGGAAAGAGAATTTAAGGGTTTCGTGTTTGAGTTTCGCTTGCGAACTGCTTGAATAATCGATTTGGGTGTGCGATCTGTTGACGCGAAGGAGTTGATTTGTTAGCGTTTGAGTTTAATTTAGTCAATTCATCGTTGAGATAGAGTTTTACTTGATGTTGTTCCTCACTTATTTGTTAGGATCGCAAGTTCAACGATTCGAGGATCGTATATTATTTGGTTGTAGGCGGTCCCAGGTAAGTGGTGCTATCTTTTCTTCGAAGTTGCAAACACATATTTTGAAAGCATTTTTGGCTTAGTTATATATGAGTTAAGTAATGGCTTGAGCATTTACTGTCTTTTAGTGTTTGTGAATGATTTGAGGATGATTTTATGTACTGCTTTGCGAGATGGGTTGTGCAATGAGTTCGGGAATGATTTGTGAAATGCTTTATGAAAGTATTGCTGGCGGATGGTTGTGTTGCATAAGGATTACATGTTTGAATTTGTGATATTAATTGTGATTTGAACTGATCAAGGACTAAGTGTTACACGGCAACGCGTGTCTCATGAGAGTCACCTCTAGGACGCTATACCGTTGACATGTGTTGATCAAGGGCTAAGTGCTACACGACAATGCGAGTATCGTGGGAGTCACCTCTAGGGTCTTGCACCGTTGATATGTGTTGGTCAATGGCTAAGTGCTACATGGTAACGCGAGTCTCATGAGAGCCACCTCTAGAGTTTTGAGTTGGGTATTGAGCATGGAATGGACCTCTGAAATGTAATTTGACGAGATTGAGTATTGAACCGGACCGTCGATACTTGTTTTGATATTATTCTTGTAAGTTTGTTATATTCTGATTTTGGTATAAATGAACCATGTCTTAAGTCTTAAATGTGTACTGTGGAGGTTCTATCTACTTAGAATGTATTACTCATTGGGTTGTGGTTGCTCATCCCTCTAATCTTACTTGCTTTTCAAGTTCCTCGATTATCAGCTAGTAAGGCGAGAGCATCGTCGGGGACTTTTTGGTTGTAGGATTTTTGGTTATGGTTTGAGGGAGTTGTGCTTTATGGTTGTTGATAGTTTGTTGGGTTGGCTGAGTTCTAGTTGTACATATTCTTTTTTATGAATGATAGAAACACTTATGTAACCAACCTGTTGGTCTGTCATGTATATATAATTGGAGATATATATGTTGATAACAGGTTCTTTGGTTGTATTGAGGATGCGTCCTTCGTGTGGAAGGGCAGCCGTGTCATTCCCTACTTTTGTGAGTTTCGGGATGTGACAGATACTAAGGAGGCAATATGGTTACAAGGTTTGCTTTCGGACTTTGCGCTAAATCAGAATAGTTGATATACATTATTACAACCAAGGTGCGATTTATCTGCCATATAATCAGGTTTATCACAAGCGAATGAGGCATATCGACATCAGGTACCACTCATCCGAGGTGTTTGGTTCAGCTTTCCCAATGGGCTTTCAACCTCCAAAGCCCTATGGAAAAATGCTGAAGCGTTTGGTTCAGTTTTAAGCCAGTATTTGGCCAAATGCTGGCCTTGAGAAAGCTAAAAGCTCAATGCTGATAAGTTTTTTACTAAAAAAAAATAAAAAATTACATCCAAAGCCCCTTTGCAAAGTTGTTTTTACCAAACACCATTTAACTCAAAACCAATTTTCGAAGGAATTTTAACCAAACGCAATTAGCATTTTTTCAAACCCCTTTAGGCTGAAGGCATTTGCATTTACTCAAAGCCCATTCAAATGCTGAACCAAACGCAGCCTAAGCTTATTCCTTTGGTGAAGCTCATGTTCTGCTTGAGCATAATTGGCGTCTGTGGAGAGTGAACGCCTATCGGGGCATGAGGAAGAGCACTATGACTTGGTTACAAATGCAAAGCTAAGATGAAGAATTGTTAAATTATATTTCGATCTGATTAGAGGATGTAGATCGATTTGTTAAATCGAAACTGTTAGGGAAAACAAAGTCATAATGGACCACTCTTCTATTTTGAATTAGAAATCTTGTCTTGAAGCACACGCAGGTCCACGTGATTTGAAGGAAAGTATCATGTTTTGACCGGATATGCCTGGAGTTTTCAAAGACGTACACTCGGAGACATGAGGTGCACGTTTGACCGGATATGGATGGATTTTTCAAAGACTTTTCAATTTTAACGTCTCCATTAGACCAAAAAACAAAAAAGTGGACGTCTCCTGGCCACATCTTAACTTATTCTCTTTGAGGGCCATACAGTAATTTTCCTGCAAAAGCCACACGGTCAAGGACATCGTGAATTTCCTTCGTGAAAAGCAGCCGCCGCACGAGAGGAAAGAAAAGAACGCAGAACGTTGTTGGTTTTCGGCCGTCCGAGGAGTGCTCTTATTTGTGCTATGGTTATTTTAATAATTCTTTGAATTTGGGTGTAATTTAAATATGAGAAACATTCAAACATATGAGCGATTATAACCGATGTCCTTTATTGTTCCTCATTTATTTTTCTGAATCTCTCGTATTGATTTAATTGCAAAATCCTGCTAGTTTCCGCGTTAATATTACAACATATAATGCGATGCCATATAGCAGCAGACGAGGGCTTGCAGTCTCTCGTCCAATGGCTGGCGAAGGTCGCCGGCTAACCTAAAATAAATTTAAAAGTAAAAAATTCTTTGAATTTCTAAAAAACTATCAACGTTAGCATCAATCGTCTTACGTGGCATAACATATGTTTGGCCTAAATTGGCTGAAATGACTAAACTGACAAATTATTAAAAGGTTTAGGACTAAATCGGCAATCCATATTTTATAACCCACTAAGCAAAAGACTGGTCAGATAAATTTTGGTCCATTAGGGACTGACGAAAATATGGCACCTTTTGGATAATATAGGTATTGATCTTCCAAAAACAAATATTCCAACATACAGTCATTTTAGAACTGAATTGGCACAATTGTAATAGTTTTAAGATTTTTTTGGTAATTATCCTGAGTTGCACCCCTCTACATTATGTGAGGTTCCTAATTCTCTACCATCTATGCGTCAACGACGATAAACGCCTATCTGTCCTTGAAGGCGAAAGAAGCTTACTCGATTCGATTGTATTGTACAGCGAGTCGTACTGAAACTAATTTCAAATACAATCTTGTTTAGACAAGTCATATCCATCGAGGTATTGATTTCGATGATTGATCAATTTTTCAAACAAAAACTACTCATGTCAATGGGCAGTGGAGGTGGATTGCGATCCACATGCATGCAGATGGATATTCTAAGAAAGAGAAATGTGATGCAGCGTAACTTGCCCAACTTCAATTAGAATTGGCGCTCAAATGATAATCATTCTACTCCTGAGAGCTATTTCTGATCAGAAATAAATTTTTTTATTTCTATTCTGTGGAGGAGTTTTTTAGCAGAGAAACGCCTTTGATAACGACACAAAATTTTTATTCCCGAAATTGAGATTCTTGTGATAACAACATAAAATTTCTACGATTGCCAACAGCCATGTCTCGGCTATCAATCGGTTGCCTGAAGACTGACAACGAGCGGTGGACGGCGGTAGGCGACAGTGACGCAAGAGAAAGGGAGTGAGTGATGAAAAGAATTTTATTTCTGTCTCTGCTTCAGATTTTATACCAAATCCTCCAATCGGGTACCTTAACACTACACGTTAATTAATCCATTGAGCAGAGGTAGAGACAATGCAATGGCTTGTGTAACTTTCTTGGTATCTCCCAACGCCGCCTAGGTGAAAATGACGTGCGGTCCAGAATCTTTTGTCAATTAGGAGATGTGGGGCTTCGTACGATGTCATTTCATTCGTCATTTTCTGGCTTGTTACTTAGTCGTGGTCCATAGAATAAGTTGTCTCAAGTGAATATTTGTGTGGTCGGCTTCTATTTATCAGCCACAAAATAGCCAATCGCGTATCAATCAAGAAAATAAACATATGATATGGAAGGTATAGATCGTATGCTATATTGACACGATATCACTTAAAAGTCACACAATAAGAGATACAGGTAGTATGATCAATTATTTTTTAATTGGGGACAAAAGAAACAAGGAGATGAAATCAAACTAAATATGACAAATTATAAAATAAAATTATGTCTCCAGTTTAAACTGTTTACAGAATTCGACCTGATTGGAGGATGTAGATCGGATTGTTAGACCAAATCTATAAGAGATAAAAGAAGGATGGCACTATTTCCACCATGTTTTAGCTAAGACACTCCATTTTTCTTGTTAAGTTATCGAAATACCCTCTCTCTCTCTCTCTCTCTCTCTCTCTCTCTCTCTCTCTCTCTCTCTCTCTCTCTCTCTCTCTCTCTCTCTCTCTCTCTCTCTCTCTCTCTTAATTTATTTTTTCCTATTTTATCAGGCTAATCCGCAAAACTGCCTTTACTTCTGTCATCTCTCTCATCAATTTCACAATACAAATGTTCAATTACACCCATCAATATATCAATTTACCATATCTCGTTATCATTTTGCCTAGAGAATGTTGTCAATTTTAATTTATGGTCTCATATTTTCATTCATAAGAAATTTCTATTTATGATAGCATATGAACACATAGTTAACTGCATCTTTTTCCGAATAGTGGAAGTGAAACTATATTTCAAAGTCAAAAATTAAAGTTCAATTTAATTATTTAGCTGATCTTGAGAAAAAAAATCGAAAAGAAAAATTGATCAAAATATGAAAAAGGTTAATTTGTTAAAAGCATGATCAAATGTCAAAGATATTTATATTTAGATCATATGTAAACACTAACAAAAGATAGACACATAAAGGAAAAAGACATGAAACTTCTTGCCGTTCAACTCCTACTATGTTCGACCAAACGGGAAAAAAAAAATCTTAATATGAAGAAAGTAATTAATATTGATTGTAAATTCAATCTCATAGCAAATGGATCAATACTTTAAAAGTTGTCTAAAACTTTCTCCTAAAAAAATCTAATGGGAGTTTGAAAGTGTAAAATGTGTAAATAAATTTTCAACCCATCTTGCAATTCATATTAAAATGTGAAAAGCTCAAAAGAAAGCATAAATCAGCTATGTTTAACTTTAGAAACCTACAAATTTGTTCTGGAAAATCAACCACAAGGTCAAAATCTGCTAGATAATTAGATTGAATTCTAAATTTCAACTTTGAATTAAAGTTCCCTCAAACTATTGCATAAAAAATAGGCAGTTAATTGTGTGTTCATAAGCCATTATAATTAGAAATTTCTAACCTTTTGCACAACTTTTGTAATTACAAAAATGAGACCATAAATTAAAAATAAGGACATTCTCTAGGCAAAGTGCTAACATGGTGCATAATGAGATGATATTTTATTGGGTATAATTTGACAATTGTCTAGTGAAATTGATAATTTAAGAGAAAAAATAGAAATAAATGCAGTTATGTTGGCTAGGTTGATTAAAAATAATAATAAATTGAAGAGAGACAAGGGTATTTTGGTCATTGATTGAAAAAATGAGTGGCTTAATCAAAATAAGGTGGAAATAGCGCCGCCCAAGAAGAAATCATAATGGATCACTTTTCTATTCTGAATTAGAAATCTTTTCTTGAAGCACACGTTTGACCGGGCGTGGATGGAATTTTCATAGACTTTTCTATTTTGAATTAAAAATATTTTCTTGAAGAAAACGTTTGACCGATATTGATGGATTTTTCAATGACATTTCTATTTTGAAGTGGAGGTCTCCTGCCGACATCTTAATTTATTCTCTTTGAGGGCCATACAGTAATTTTCCTGCAGAAGCCGCACGTTAAGGACAAACGAGCCGCCGCCCGAGAAGAAAGAAAAGATGTTTTATTTGTAAATATTTTGAATTTGAGTGTAATCTAAGCGCGGAAAACAGTCAAGTATCACGGCTCAACAAATCTATAACCCACATGGGCCGTGACCTGATGTGCGAGTCGATCCATGAATCAAACGGAGTGATATTGTGCAGCCCAAACCAACCCGACCCGGCCGAGCATTATCCAAGAAGGCTGAGTAACCGAACAGACTCGACTCTTGAGCTGGGTGGTGTCCAGATTCATCCCTGGACGAGCGTGCATGATGCGTGCGCCGTGCAACTGACGATGCATGATAAGTCTGATACAAGACAAAGAACTACAGACAAATCAAAATAGAACAAACCCGGGCTGACCAAGAGTCACCTGCGAGTTGCCCCTTTTGTATATAAATAGTGACCTCCTCCTCACTTGTACATCATCTGAACATCAATACAATTCAGATTCCTCCCACTCTCTCTTTGGTCGTGTGATATTGCGAGTGTATTTGGTTCGGTTCGGATTACCCGACCCTCAAGCGAGTGTGAGTGTGTAGGCTGACTTGGGAACTCATTCCTAAGGCCGCATGGATCGTGAAAACGCTAGATAAACTCTCAATTCGTGACACGAGCACATGAGCTATTTCTATTATTATAGTGGATTATTTGTTAGTTGCTCTCTCCGTGAATATAAATATCGATTCGGATCGAATTAGTAAAATTTTTATATCTTTTATTATTTTTTATTTATTTCTATAATTCTCTCGCTTTGACTTATTTGCAAGAACATATCACTTTCCACGTTAATATGGCAACATATAAAAAAAAGTACAAAGAAGTTGACAAAGTTATATATAAGGAGAGAAGCTCAGCTCAAAAACTGTCAAACCAGGCCGAGTTGAAACTCATCTTAGAAAAGTCATTTGAGTCATCATTCTCCTAGTAAGAAGAAAGATGAGTTCCACTGGATTCGAATCGGCCACAAAGCCGCACGCAGTTTGCATTCCAACCCCGGCACAAAGCCACATCGGGGCCATGCTCAAGCTAGCGAAGCTCCTCCATCACAAGGGCTTCCACATCTCCTTCGTCAACACCGAGTTCAACCACCGACGGCTCGCCAGAGCCCGAGACCTCGAGTTCGCGAGCGGAACGCCAAGCGACTTCCAGTTCCTGACGATCCCCGATGGCCTTCCTCCTTCGGACACCGGTGCGACGCAGGACATCCCAACGCTCTGCGACTCGACGAGGAACCGTATGTTCGGCCCCTTCAGCGATCTCGTATCGAGCCTGGGCTCAGACCCGAGTGTCCCGCAGGTGACTTGCATCGTCTCGGACGGTTTCATGACGTTTACCACGAGTCCCGCGGCTTCAAAATTTGGGATTCCGCTTATACACTTGTTCCCTATACCCGGTTGTGCTATCATGGCGATGAAACATTTGCGAGCCCTCGGAGAAAACGGTCTTGCACTACTCACAGGTAATGGTCCTAATGGATAAGGGTAACGCTCCTCCCTCCTCCTTTGCTCAAGGCCCAAGTTTTAACACCATATTTTCCATTCTTTTAAGGGCATCCTTAAAAACGCATACGTGTGTCTTCGGTAATCAACTATATGTGTGGGACGGGAGAACTGCCACACCTAATAAGATTAATCTAACGATGTTCAATGGACACCTCGACTCCTACTCTAATAGGGTATGCTTAGCTCGTGTGCCTACTTTACGACTTTTTCGAGGGAAAATCACCTAAAAAGTCTTAAACCTATTGCACTTTTGCCAATTTAGTTATAAACCTTTTAATTTTGCCAATTCAGTCCTAAATCTTTTCACGTTTTGCCAATTGAGGCCATCCGGCCAATTTTAGCCAAAAATTACGGACATGAACGTCGGCCATCTTATGTGAAACGACTAGCGCTGGCGTAGATGTTTTTTAATATTTTTTTCTAACTTTTTATTATTTTTTTCTTTTTTTCTTATGTTTCCTTTTTCCTTTTTCTATAATTTTCCTTTTCTTTGTGTTGTTTTTCACTCCGCCGGCCATCACCGGGCCTCATCGATGGCTGGTGGAGGAAAAAAAGAAAAAGAATAAAATGAAAAATATAGAAAGAAGGAAAAAAAAACATAAATAAAATAAAGAAATATTCGAAAAAAGAGAGGAATTATTGCATTATTCCATTCTCCTGGATATTAAATTTTCATTCAGATCTTAATTGATGACTTTGATCACACATGAAGAGCGCAAATCTATGGACTAAACCCTCAAGACTTATTTGTGACTTAGAATGCATTCAAAATCGGGGGAAAGTAATTAAATCGGTTACAGTTTGATGATCTTTGATGATCTGCATGCATGCAGATGAATCCCAATTGATGAACGAGTATGGAAACACCCCTATCGACTGGATCCCGGGAATGAAAAATATGAGGCTGCGCGACATGCCCAACTTCCTCCGATTCACTGGCTCCGCCGACGCCTTGTTCAACTTCACCGCCGACATCGGCGGTAGGACCGGCAATGCCACGGCGACCATCGTCCACACCTTCGAGGCGCTCGAGCCGGATGTGCTACACGCCCTCTCCTCAATGATCCCTAGGCTTTATGCGGTCGGACCACTCCACCTAATGATCGATCGAATCGCTCGAGAAAAAACGTTCGCCTCGAAGCACATCGACGGCAATCTCTTGGAAGAGCACGACGAGTGCCTCCAGTGGTTGGACTCGAAGGAGCCCGAGTCCGTGATCTACGTGAACTTTGGGAGTCTAGCGTCCGTGACGCACCAACAGCTGGTTGAATTTGCGATGGGACTGGCTAATAGCGACCAGTGTTTCTTGTGGGTCTTGAGGCCAGATTCAGTGGATGGAGACGCAGCGATTCTTCCCGAAAGGTTCGTGGAGGAAACAAGAGAGAGGGGCTTTATATCTGGGTGGTGCCCGCAAGAGAGAGTGCTGTACCACCCTTCGATCGGAGGGTTCTTGACGCACTGTGGCTGGAACTCGACTATTGAGAGCTTATCGGCCGGAGTTCCGATGCTGTGTTGGCCATGCTTCGCAGAGCAGCTGACGAACTGCAAGTATATCTGTGATGATTGGGGGGTCGGGTTGGAGATGGATGGTGATGTGAAGAGAGATGAAGTGGAGAGGCTGGTGAGGGAGTTGATGGAAGGAGAGGTGGGGAAGAAAATGAGAGGCAAGGCCATGGAGTGGAAGAAGTTGGCGGAAGAAGCAGCTGGTGAAGAAGGCTCGTCTTCCATGAATTTGGACAAGTTGCTGGACGAGGTTTTGTCTAAATAATGTAATTTGGTGTTTTTCTTTATGCGCTATGTTTCCTCCATGTCTGGTTGGAGGAGAAGACTTTCTTCAATAAAGTCCTCTAATAAATTGAGTTTATAAGCATGGATATCACTCACTCAAACTTAACGGAAATGAAAGACTCTGTTTTCTGTCCCAATTGATGAACATAGCTCTGCTTTTTTTTTTTCGGGGTTGGAAAAATAGCTCTAATTGGTATAAAACCATATTGACATCAACCCACCCATGGGTGCTTTAGTTGGTTAGGGCGCACTTGCGATTGTGTGGTTAGACGCACCGGTCCTAGGTTCGATTCTCCAGCTGAGCATCTGTGATTTAAGTGGGGGGCCATGGCAGTAGGTTGATGTGCTAGTCTCCCCGGTGAATAGTCGAGATGCGCGCAAGCTAGCCCGGACATCTCGGTTACCACAAAAAAAAAAAACCATATTGACATTACTTACATGCAAACTTATAGAAAAAATAAAGGTGGGTAGTGTCCATTTTTATGACCCATAAAACTCTCTTTACATTGAAGAAAGATATGACATTTTTCATATTTAACGGAAAGACGCATTTTTTTTGTTTTAATAACATAATACTACGAATGTTAGGGTTTCGAAATTTTTAAAAATTTGACTTGGACAGAATTAAATGAGTGTACGGTATTCACATTTATAGCACCTACCTGAAAAATGAACAAGTACCATCCTTTTCTTGAATCGATGGATTTCGATAAAGATTTGTCATTATGTAATAGAGTTTTTCTTGATTATTATTAGTCTTTTTTCAAAGGTGCCTTGACCTAAGTTTCGTCCGATTAGTCTCTTAAGATTTATGAACTTCCCGATAGTCCAAGACACGAAAAACCACAAACTGATACATATGTGATAAATTCACCCCAAATTAATTTTTTGACCATAAAAAATTCCAAACTGGTAAACTTATGACAAATTTATCCTCCGTTAGTTTTCAATAAATTGGGCTTATACCATTAAAAAAAAACCTCAAACCGGTATACATGTGATTAATGGAGAGTAAAAACTCAAATTGATACACCAATCAATTGTTATAAGTCATCTAACTCAGTAATTTATCGGCAAAATTTAACGGAATCTAACGGAGGGTAAATCTATCTCAACCTCACAGGTTTACGAGTTTAGGATTTTTTGTGGTTTAAAAATTAATTTGGGGTAAATTTATTACCGGTTTGAGATTTCTCATAGTATTATCCCTAAATTTAAGAACTTACAAAAGCGCAGGTAAGTTACTTGCAAGTTATTGGAGATCACATGGCCACTAACTGTTTTAACCGATATCTTTGATCCGGTTACCAACTCCTTATAAAGTTTTGGGAAAAGCATCAAAAAACTATTCATAAATGTGTGATTTTGCATCGGACTCACTAACGGCGACACGGTTTTCGACTTCACCATGGAGGTCACTGAGAGAGCCGCATTGACCATCGTCCACACATGTGAGATTTCATGGAACCATTGATACTCAGGCGTAGAATATTTAATTGAGAAGACAAATTGGGCCTTAAAAGATTTGAACTCAGGATTTTCAGCTCTTATATCATGTGAGATTTTGTGAGACCACTGTCAACTATTCTAAAAGCTTAAGCTGTTAAATGAATGTGTAGTTTAATAATTAATATTCTAATAACACCTTCGAAGCACTTGAGCCAGACATGCTGCACGCTCTCTCCTCGCTGATCCATAGGGTTTATCCGGTCGGCTCGCACCACCTGCTCATTGATCAAGCCTGTCGGGACGATACATTCATATTCGAGAATATCAAGGGCAATGTCTGGAAAGAACACAATGAATGCCTCCGATGGCTGGACTCCAAGAAGCCGAGATCCGTGATTTATATCAACTTTGGGAGTGTAGCATTCGTCGGGCACGAACAGTTGGTGGAGTTCGCGACTGGCCTCGTCCACACCTGTGGTATTTGTGCCAATTCAGTCCTAAACCTTTTATTTTTCCAATTGAGTCCTAAACATTTTGTATTTATGCCATTTAATTCCATCCAGCCAATTTGGCTGGAAATCGTAAACGTGTACGACGGTCGTTTTACGTGACGTGACCGAAGCTGTCGTAGACATTTTTTAATATTTCTTAATTTTTTTAGTATTCTATTATTTTTTCTTTTCTTTTTGGGCTAAGGGCCGATAACCCTCGTCGGCTCTTCGCCTAAAAGAGAAAAAACTAAAAACTAAAAATCATAAATAAATCGAAAATGATATTAAAATAATATTAAAAATTATCCACGTAGAGCAATCTAGTGGTGGCCACGGTTCGAAACTGGCTGGTTCCGGCTCGTGGCCACTGATGAACCAGAACCGGAACCGGAACCTTAAGGGGCGGTTCCGGTTCTAGTTTCGATTTTGAACCGGCGGTTCCGGGCCAATTCAAGGCCCGGTTCCGGTTCCGATTTTCAAATATAATTTTTAAATAATGAATTATGAAATAAAAAAATATGAAATTATGAAATAATAAATTATCAAATACAAATTGTAATCAAATTGTAAATTGTAATCAAATTTGAGGGGGGGAAAAGGGAGGAGGAAGAAGCTTGAACTTAATGAATTATCATTAAGCGCCTACATATCTTCTTAGGGATAGAAGAATCAAAGCATATGTAGTTCTTTTACCTTTGATAATCCCATACTTACCTCATCGTCAATCGTCGCTACTCGTTTCGCCGGTTCCGGTACCGGTACCCATGGCGGTGGTATCTCCATCATCAAATAATTCGACTTCATTGCCACGATCCATCTCTTGTTGTCGATGTTGAGTCTTTGTCCAATCATCAACACAAGCTTGAGCCTCCACCGAATTCGAACCTAATCTTGAACGTCGGTCGTCCAAAATGTTGCCTCCAATGCTAAATGCTTGTTCAACCGCAACTGTTGAACAATGGGTTGCTAAAACCTGTCTTGCAATGAGAGCGCGAATTGGGAATTGGGTTGAATGCCTCTTCCACCACTCTAGAATTTTGAAATCTGTGCCGCCTTCGGATTCACTAAACTCAAGGTTAAATATGTCTCTATTTCGAAAATATTTCATGTTGCTCCCTTTTGCCTTTTTTGCCTATTCATCAGCATTTTGTACCATCTACTAATTCTACCTAGGTCCCCGCTTTGTACGTCACTAGGTTGGAAAGATCCACTATCACCTACATTATATCTATTAGAAAATTCAGTATATATTTCTACTATTGCATTTTTAATTACTGTTTGTATAACGCTAATATCTACAATTTCAATCAAATGTAAACAGTCATAATAGGTCTTCAAAATCACCTAAACCATCTAATTTGGTACATGGATCGAAAACACAAGCAACCAAATAAATAATAGAAATTTCGGTATAATAATGCAGCCATTTCGTTCGCATTGCCATAATAGTCGGACCTAATTGATCATCTTTTTCATTTTCTTCAAAAATACCAGCAATATTAACACAATCTATTAAAAATAAATGTGTAGTAGGATAATAAATACCGGATAAAGTATAAGTTGCATCATTAAAAACTTTTAAAAGATCTAAAAAAAATTGCAAATATCCCACTCTTGTGGGAGTAAATTAATTTGAGAAATATTTTTCAAAATAAACGTACATAATAAATATTTATATGCAAAAGATTGATTAAGCAACTCGTACGTAGAATCCAACGAGTTGGAACATCTCTTGAAAATCTTTTTGGTCTTCTTCTATTTCCTTTACAAAATTTGTCCCATTCTTCATAAGTTGGGGATGTTTCCATAAAAATTGAATTGCTGTCTTTATTAGGTTGAGAAAAACATCAAGAGTTTGTAAACCATCTTGTACACATAAATTTAAAACATGGCAAGCACATCTAATGTGAAAAAATTATCCACCAAAAGCGGGTTTACAAATCTTTTCTAACTAGGGAATAGAAGCGATATTTGCCGTGGCATTATCAAAACCAACTGAAAAATTTTATTAACCAACAAATATTCTTCTAAAACTTGCTTAATTATTCTATAAATATTAATTGTCGTATGCCTATCATCAAAAACTCGAAATACAATAGCTTTTTTTGAATGTTCCAATCATCGTCTATCCAATGACATGTAATACCCATATAAGAATGAGTTTGCCAAGGATCACTCCAAATGTCGCTACATATATGCACACGTCCATTGAAATTCATAACAAAGTTTTTCAAATCTTCTTTTTCTCTTTTATAAATATCAAAAAGTTGACGTTTAAGGGTATTTCTCGAAACAAGTTTTGCTTGTGGAGTACATGCAGTTTGTATAAAATGATTAAAATCAACTTTTTCACCAAAATTAAACGATAAACGTTCAACGGCAGTAAATCTAGCTAATTCTTTTTTATAAACTTTTTCATTGTGACGAAATAAAGGAGGAGCGTTAGAATTGGCGTACCCAAAAATTTGTTGTTGGCTGGTGTTGATCCCCGCTTGCGTTGGATGTTTCGACCTGATACTTGTTTCCGCCTAAATGTTCCTTCGTGAAGTGTTCCCATATGTCGGATGTACCCTCCCGTTCCAGCTCCTTTGTTGTTGACATTTCTTCAATACTGGTAGGAGGATGCAGACTTTCTTGCGTTGGGACGTTCTCGACGTTGGGAATAATGTTGATATCATCAACATCATCTCCCCAATATGCAAAATCACGAGGATCATGAGGATGAGGATAATCGGATTCCCCTATCGGGCTCTTTCTTCTGCCACTGCCTCTGCTTCCACTTGCCATTTTTTAAGAGAATTGAGCAGAAAGCGGATTCAGAAAATTGACAGAGTCACGGAATTGAAAGAATTTGTGAGAATTTGAGAGAATTTGTGAGAAAAAATAAAAGATGAAAAGTGATATTTATAATAGTTAGGAACTTATGATAGATTTATTTAATAATAATAAAAAAGGAATTGGCCGTTGCCAGGCAACGGTCAAAATTTGACCGCTGCCCGCCACCCGAACGGATAGAAGCCGGTTCCTGGGCGGTCCGGAACTACCGATTAAAAAAAAACTATAACCCGTCGGGTCGGGCTGGTTCCGAGCCCAAACCGGCCCGTTGCCACCACTAAGGCGATCGCTATCCACTTCAGCAAATTCCAACTAAAATTGATCGGATGGAGTGAATTGGCATAAATACAAAAGGTTTAGGACTCAATTAGCAAAAAAAAAAAAAATTAGGACTGAATTAGTACAATTGTAATAGGTTTATAAATTTTTTGGTAATTTTCCCAACATACTGCTCTTCCAGAATTGGGTGTATCTAATTTAATTTCATGGCAGGGCTTGACCGAGACTTCTTATGTCAATTGGGTTCAACTTGACCATTGAGACACAATTTTGCTGGCCCTCAACGATCTTAACCCAACTTGCCCATCGAGAGGTCTTCCATTCTATTGGTGACAATGTGGTTGTATATGATCAGTCTATCCAAGATCCTGGAAACTCTACGAGTACTCGATATCCGTAAAAAAAAGGCAAACTCTCAATTTCTATATAACATAGTTGTAGTTGTTGAGATGTGTTGTAATCTATATATTGATCTTTACGTACTTTAAAACTATGTGGCGCTATAAAATCGGGCAAGGCAATTTCCTTATAAACTGCTGTAACAGAATGAAGGTGTGCCGATTCGAGTTTTCTTAAAAGTCAGTATATCATCACGGAGTGGCCTCGATCGAGTTATCCATGGATTCCTAGTGGAGCCAGTTATTCATGGGGGGACAAAATTAATTTTTATGCTTAAGGAGGAGAATAGTGGGCCTCTTCTTGTCGTCTCAGTCGAGTCAAAAGTTCAGCCTCTTGAGTTTTTCAAAAAGTCAATGGTGGAAAGAGCGGCCGATAAGTTTAACAAAGATTTCAATTCCCACCTTCAAAGACGCACTCGCATTTCTTTTCTATCTCTATTTATTTTTCTCCCTTCAGTGATATGGATCTTCAATGAAGCGATATCAAGGCTGCGTTTCAAGATAGGATATGTCCTATATTTGGTAGCTATCCAGGATTGGATAAAGGGGATATAATCCGGATAAAATAATCCCAAAAAAAGGGAGTGTGATAAATCATGATAGAATTTCTCAAGAGAAACACGAGGAGAACAGGGTTTTTCCCACGACTACCACCTCTCCTCCGCATTAGGCCGCCTCTTCATTGGCGGCGATTGTCGAGTGTGGCTGCCTCTCCGACGGCGCTAGGCTCTAGGCTGGGGTTTTCAATCGTAAAGCCAAGTGTCTCCACGACCTTATTCTTTCATCGATTGTTTGGTGTGATATGATATCACATCCCTCGTTCTTTAACCATTTGAATATTTTCAACATTGAAAAAGGGTCTTGACATGTTATGAAGAACTAGAGGTTGATCATCGACTTTCAACGTAGCATGAATACATCTTCAACTTGTGAAAAGAGGCCAAATCATTATATTGTTCAGCACTTGTTTACTCACTGGACAAGACAACAAATAAGGCCAGAGGGTCGTTCTCAAAGGATTCGACTCCAAATCAAGACTCCCGATTCTACAGGGTTTGCTTCGTCGATATTGTGCCCGGAATTCAAATGACACAAACCTCTGCTCAACAATTACTCGCTCATCAGAACTCATCGCTGAATAATTTTTAAAGTATCCCGATGTTTCAAAATCTTAAACCTATTGTATTTGGGCCAATTTAGTCCTAAAACCTTCAATTTGGCCAATTGAGTCTTAACCTTTTGACGATTTGACAATATAGTCCTTTCAGCAAATTTTGAATTTGTCATACGACTCATACCAACTTTTAGCCCTATTTAGGCCAAAAATGAAAGTATATGTCATAATTAGGATAAATAAGCAAATTAATGTTTCCTTCTTCGTACGATGCCCAAATGAATGCATTATACAAACTTTTGTTGCTCTCCTTCAATCATCATGCTAAGATATATAATTAAATATGCATAATCATTGATTAATAAAAGTAACTTAGAAATATTTACGTGGCTATTGCAATTTTTAATTGTAAGATTGAATAAAAATTACTAGTTTCAACATCCACGATGTAAAAATTTACTACATTTAACATGATTCTAAAACATAATTTTCAAGTAGAGTGATTTTCATTATCTCTTGATTTTCCAACCGTACGTCCCATTATTTTGTAATTCCTCTTTTTTTCTTTTAGTGAATAAATGACAAATCTTTTTGCTTATATTGGAAATTTACCAGAGTAAAATGGATTTTTTTCAATTGAAAATTCCTAATAAGAATAATACTGATTAGAATCATGAACCAAGTTTCATTTTAATTGGGGAATACTTCGTTTGTTGTAACACTCTCTAAAAAAAGAGTTTCCTTTGCTAAGAACGGGAAGGGCCATATTGCCTTTCAAATCCTCCTAGCCATTATCCTATTGCAGTAATTCTAGCTAAGAAAAATGCCCATATTGTGGCAATTTCACCCGGAAGGTAATGGGTTATTCCCACAGCACGTCGTTATATTTTGAATTTGGTAATGAATTTGATTCAAAATCATTTAATATTTGTAGTTAATTAATATTAATCGATCTTTTTCATTGGTCCATTTTTTTGGAATTCTATCCTATAAAAAAACCAACGAGTCACACACTAGGCATAGCAATTATATGAAATAATCTTTCTTCATTTATTTATTTTCTAAATTGGTAAAATAAATTCTTTAAACCTCCATTCGATCATATGTTGCTAAAAATCTCAACGTAGATAGGGCCGTGGCAATATAGCCAACTTGAAGGTTTCTACTATCTTCTTTCTTTTTCCCTTCGTAGAAAAACCGTTTACTCAATTTAGGATGTAATTTCGTAAACCACAATCTAAGCAACAAGGTCGTGTTGCTTATAACAAGTACTTTTCATTTTTGTATGTGCTTAGAAAAATATATTAGTAACTTGTAGTCCAAGATAAAAGTGGAAAAGTGTCAGAATAGTCCATAACCTATTGAATTGATGTCAATTTAGTTCTAAACATTTTAATTGTGTCAATTTAGTCCTAAACCTTTGACCTATAGCCAATTCAGTCATTCCGATTAATTTTGGCCAGAAATTGCTAATGTGGACACCGGTTGGCCTACGTGACACAGTTGGCGCTGACGTGGACATTTTTTAATAACTTTTTAATAATACTCAATTTTTTTTTTCTCCTCTTTCCTTCGATGGCTGGCACAGCCATGGCCGACGAGGGCTGGCCTCGCCTGAACGAGGGTGGCCCTCGCCGCCACAAGCTACGGTCAACTTCACCGGGACGAGGGCCAACGCCGTCGAGGCCAGGCGTCGCCTAGGCGATGGTTGGCCTCGCCCTAGCCCAAGCGATGCCCAACAACGCCACCTTGGCCCAAGCGACACCCGGTGAGGCCAATCGGCGCCTGTGGCAGCCACCGGAGGGAAGAGGAGTAAAAATTAAAAATTACTAAAATATTATTAAAATTATCCACGTCAGCGTCGACAGTGGTACACAGGCCGGCCGGCGTCCACGTCAGCAATATCAGGCCAAAATTAGTCGGAAGGACTGAATTGGCTCTAGGTCAAAAGGTTTAAGACTAAATTGGCACAATTAAAAGGTTTGGGACTAAATTAGCACCAATGAATAGATTTAGGACTTTTCTGACATTTTTCCCAAGATAAAAGAACCAAAATGTGATTTTTTTCTCTTCAAGTTTGAATCACATGTGTTTTCTTTTGTATTCCCAATTTTTTCGTCTGATTCAATATTTGCTATGTGACATCGATCTATTCATATGTCGGTATTCATAGTAATGTATCTTGAGACGATAAGTTTGTGTTAGGTGAAAAAAACAAGAGATGAGGACTTGGCGGTTTTTCAGGAGGAGCTCGAGTTATAGTGTCGGACCAATCCAGAAATCAACACTTAATATTTTTTTGTGAATGTGAAATTTCAGGATGGAAGACCTTGAAAACTTTTCACATAGCAAGCATATCATGCTGGAGTAAGGTTTCACAGTAATATTATTGATTAAACTTCTAGCTATGATGAATTAGAAATTATTTGTATTATTTTACACAATAGTTCGATCTAGATAATAAAAAGCGCCAATGCTAGGTCTTCGACACCTTCTAATATGGTTAAGACAATAAAAATTAGTCAAGTTTTAAACTACCTCAACAGATCGCAATGAAGACAAATATGACTTTTTTTTTTTTTTTGCGGACGATAGATCGAAGCCGATCACACAAATCCTCTCTATGGATCGAAATGGTTTGGTATTACTGCGATTGAGCAAATTCCGACAAAAGTGAATTACAAAGAACTACGAAGAGAATAATGATATTATGCTGTTTTCTTAATTTAGTGACACAACTCAAATAAAATAGGATATCATCAAATTTCTGTTGAGCCACATCGGCATTAATTATAGGAACTGAAGAACGTGCTTGGAATTGGATAGCTCTTTGGTATATTCCGAGTTTTGAATAGAAAATCAAATCCGAGGATTGTAAAACTAATAAAAATAATAAATGATGATGGCCGGGGGGTGTCTTCGCCAGATCTCACGGCCACGATTTCATCCGCCCGCATGCATCAACAGCCCATTTCTAAATTCCTCGTGGAGCCACCGTCGTTCTCAAGAAAGAAGAGATCGGCTGTTGTGTGGTGTGCGCAACAGAATTTCGAGGGTATTTCGGTGAATTTCGGGGTGGGCGTCAAATTCGGAAATTGTGAGAGATGGGGACGACTGACGAGGCATCTTCGCTGGTGACGTGAGCATGCTGACGTGGCATCGAGGGATGCCTCAGCCCGGGGGGGGGGGATTGGGACACGTGGCGGAAGCATAGTCGAGGAAGGAAGAGAACGCGAACGGAAGTGTGGCAAACGACCCTCGACTTGGCCGAGCGCAGCGAAGAACTTTCAAAGTCTCTCTCTTTCGGCAAACCCAGAGAAAATAGAAAGTCTCCAGAAAATGCAAAACCCATTTTTCGTTTTTAATTAAAAATAATAATTCCCCCACCATAGCAATTAGCAACAGCAACGACAACGAGGAAGCGACCAGATTCGCATATGTAGCGGAATCCTGGACTCTTCCGGTCGCCCTCCCCAGTCATCCGCCAATTCCCCCGTCCTCCTCCTTCCTCGTCTCGTCTTCGCTTCCATCACCATCACGAAACTGCTCTGCACCCTCCGATTCACCGACTTCCACCCATCTCCCACTATATCACGACCCATAGTCATCCCAACTCTCTCTCTCTCTCTCTCTCTCTCTCTCTCTCTCTCTCTCTGTAGCTAAAGAATTGAACCCTTTCCCTTTCGATACGACAATGGCGTTGAAAGTCCTCTCCGCCCTCGACGCCGCCAGGACCCAGTACTACCACTTCAAGGCCATTGTCATCGCCGGCATGGGCCTCTTCACCGACGCCTACGACCTCTTCTGCCTCCCCCCCATCATGCGCCTCATCGGCCGCATTTACTACCCCGACGCCGACCAGCTCAAAAAGGTCCCCGCCGCCGTCACCTCCGCCATGGTCGCCGTCGCCCTCCTCGGCACCGTCATCGGCCAGCTCCTGTTCGGCCGCCTCGGCGACCGGATCGGCCGGCGGCGCGTCTACGGCCTCGCCCTGCTCCTCATGGTGGTTGGGTCCGTCGGGTGCGGGTTCTCCATATGCACCACGCGCGGGTGCGTGCTGGGGAGCCTCATGCTCTTCCGCTTCGTGCTCGGGGTGGGGATCGGCGGGGACTACCCTCTCTCGGCCACCATCATGTCCGAGTTCGCGAACAAGCGGACGCGCGGCGCGTTCATCGCGGCGGTCTTCTCGATGCAGGGGCTCGGCATCCTGGCGAGCTCGGTGGTGACGATGGTGGTGTGCAAAGCGTTCGACCGGGCGTCGGGGCACGTGCCGCCCACTGACCCGACGCCTCCGGAGGCCGACATCGCGTGGCGGGTGATACTGATGCTCGGCGCTGTCCCGGCGGCGCTGACGTTTTACTGGCGGATGACGATGCCCGAAACTGCCAGGTAACTTCGTTAGGCATCTTTTTTATTTTATTTATTATTCCTGAGCTTATTATTGCGCAATAACATGTAGATTGCATTCATATCATTTCTTCTGTCCACTACATTTCTACAACACTTCGTGAGCTCTAAGTTCCATTTGAGAAACCCACGATTGGTTGTCATTTTTTACGAACAAATGAATTCGATTGGTTCGGTTCGGTTCGGTTATATGCGGTGCAATTTGTTTTCAATTTTTACCCAGTCGAACTTAGTCAGTCTCATGACTATATTGGTCTCCCTTTTGCATAAACTAATGTACCTGAACAGAGGCATCAATTGAAATTGAAGCCTGATTAAAATCGGTCTTGATGTAATCATTATCTCCTGGTGCATTAACAAAAATAAAACTTGTTCAATTTACAAAATATAGTACCGGGTGCGCTTCTAGTTGTATATGGAGTGATCCATGAACCGTGGGCGCGAGTCAATTTTAGGTAGGGCCAAGATCATAGCGAGTCTCGTGGCTTTTACAAATTGTTTTGGATCCATGTTCACGTTCTTGGTAGGGCTCGACTTAAACCCGGGGTTCGATGACTTTGGTGCTTTTAGTAAGAAAAACAAGAGAGATGAACCCAAAAAGATTGATTTTACCGGATCATTTGACTAATCCCCCGGTCTGTTTTTTTGACTTCGTGGCTTTGCCTAACAGGAGAAGCGTGATTCACGTTTGGTCATTACAACGTTTAGTCACACTTTTAACTACTTCCATAAGAAATCTTAACCAGCGTGGGGGGATGGTCCAAAAAAAACTATCATACGATGGCCAATTCAGTTCTAAACTTTTTAATTATGTCAATTTAGTTTTAAGCATTTCAATTGTGCTAGTTTAGTCTTAAATCTTTTGATGATTTGTTAATTTATTCCTAAACTTTTTTACGATTTGTCGATTTAGTTCTGTTAGTCAATTTTGACCGAAAATCACTGACGTTGCTATCTAGTCAACAAAAATATCTACGTCGATGCTAGCTGTCCGAAGGACGTGTCATGTAGGATAATTGACGTCTACATCAGCAATTTCCATCTAAAATTGATCGGAATGACTAAATTGACAAATTGTCAAAAGGTTTAGAATTAAATTATCAAACCATCAAAAAGTTGAGAACTAAATCGACACAATGGAAAGTTTTATGACTAAAGTACTCGCCATACAATAAATTCAAAACTCCTTAGATATTCCTCCCCGCGTTGCTGTCGGGGTCTTGATCAAGAAACCCTTTCGCTGGTCGTGGATTTCATAATACAGGTGCACATGTATCAGTCACTTTCCTTCTATTTTGTGGACCTAGAGAAAGTCTCGTCTTTTTCTTTTTATTATTTATCAAGAGCTAAATTAATATTTGGCTAGTCAGTTCTTGGATCTTCGACCGTACTATTTTGGCCATCCTCATTTTCGTGGGGCTAAAATAGAGTCGAGGCTTTACAACTCTTGTTCCTAGTCAGTTCTTGGATCTTTGACCGTATATATATATATATTGCGAGTCAATCTCTGTTTCGGTCTCCATCCCATGACAAAGTGGCAACCTTCCTAAACAATCCCATGAAGTTACTTGGAACTTACCCAGTCGCGTACTAACGTTATAGTTACTTTCAAAATTGGCAGCGAGTCCTAGTCAAAGCTAAACCGTGGTAAAGAGACAATTTTGTCGTATCTATTGTCTCTAGAACGAACTTGGTACCGGGAATTTGACTCTCTTTGTGTCCGCACAGTGGCCGAAAAAGAAAGCACGGATAAAATTGGAAAAAAATTTAAATAAGGGCTTAAAAGTGTCTTCATTTTCTTAAATAAGAGTCTAAAATAAATTTTATTTTAAATAAGGGCCTGAAGTGATCATGTCAGTCTCAAAAAAGAGCCTCATCTCACCCGCTGATCAAGGACATTTTAGACCTTTATATTTTTTCCTTTTTTTCCTTTTTCAAAAATAAAAAATAAAAATACGCCCAACTCCACTTGTGGCCGCCACCCCATCGCCAGCGCCTCGGCGACGGCCTATCCAGAACTGGGAGAGGGTCATCGACCCTCGCCGAGGTGTGGGCGATGGGGCGGCGGCCACAAGCGGAGGATGGTCCGGGTTTCTTCTTCTATTTTTTTTTTTAAGTTTTAGCTTTTTTTCTTTTTTGAAAAGGGAAATATATATATTCCCGAAAAGGCTTTTTTGAGACTGACGTGGCTATTTCAGGCCTTTATTTGGGAAAATGACTGCACTTCGGGCTCTTATTTGAAATATTCCCGATAAAGAATTATCGGCCGAAAAGAGTTTGTGTGGAGATTATATCCTTTTTCTGTAATTGATATTGAAAAGTCTCGTCGATTGGTTTTTTTAAATAAAAAAAAAACTGTGGATGACATACGAGGCATGCTCCAATGTATAAGTTCCAATGTCTCATCGTATTCTGTTATCTCAGATACACAGCTCTAGTAGAACAAAATGTGCTCCAAGCAGCCATGGACATGGAGAAAGTGATGGACGTGTCGCTCAGCCAAATCGCTGAGGATCAGCTCCTCCCCTCGACCCCGCCGCCCTCCTACCCGCTCTTCTCCAGGCAGTTCCTCTGCCGCCACGGCCGCGACCTCTTCTCTTGCGCATGCACGTGGTTCCTCGTGGACGTCGTCTTCTACAGCAGCAATCTCTTTCAATCCCAGATCTACAACCGCTTCCTCCTCGACAGTCACAAGCTCAACGCCTACGATGAGGCCTTCGAAGTCGCGAAGCTCCAGGCCATCATCGCCGCCAGCTCGACGATCCCAGGCTATTGGGCCACCGTGTACTTCATCGACCGGGTCGGGCGGGTGAAGCTCCAAATGATGGGGTTCCTTTGCATGGCACTAGTCTACATCGCCATCGGCATCCATTACTATGATTATTGGAACAAGCCCACCAACAAGGGCTTCATGATCCTATATGGGCTTACCTTCTTCTTCGCCAACTTCGGGCCCAACACGACCACGTTCATCGTGCCGGCCGAGCTCTTCCCCGCGAGGTTCCGATCCACGTGCCACGGAATCTCGGGGGCAGCCGGGAAGGTCGGGGCGATTATCGGGTCGATAGGGTTCCTGTGGGCGTCGCACAATAGGAAGGAGGACGGGTACCCAAAGGCGATCGGGATGACTGCGTTGCTGATAATTTTGGGCGGGGTTTGTGTGGTGGGGATGGCGGTGACCTACTTGTTCACCAGAGAAACCGCAGGGAGATCATTGGAAGAGAATGAGAAGGAGGAGGATGATGGTGAGGTGATGGGTCAACAGTTGAGATGTTTCGGAGACAATGGTCTTAGGTCGCGTTCGAATTCTAGGAATGGAGTTGATGCTGCATGAAAGTCAATCTCTCTCGCTCACTCTCTCTCTCTCTCTGAGAAGCATTGAATCAAATTCAAAACACACACACGTACACAGCATCTGTACATATTAATTAGGTCAGAAAAATTCCAGTGTCATACGTGTTTATTTAGAGTCAGAAATGTAAATTTTGTACCCTTTCTTTTCCCTCATTTTTCAGTTGTATTCAAAGACCGATCGACCTTGTTGTAATAGAGTGAGCACTTACACGGGAAAGGAAGATTTCATCACGAGCTAAATACTCTCGATTAGTTTCTTCTTCGGTCTCGTGTATGGATATGGTATTTTCTGTGTATAAGAAACAATCGAATCATCATCGAACGTGATCATTCCGACACGGACAACATGACCGGTCTGAATACAGCACAAAACAAGCATAGGAAAATGCAATTTTCAGGACATTAAAAAGACATTTTTTTTTAGGAAATTCAGATACAATAATGCATTCATCACTTGGCTTTGATAGGATAAGAAGCCATCTTGTTGATTCCACACAGCCCTTCGGTCTTGCCGGTGTTCCTCATCATCCGAATGTAACCCTTCTCCCCCCATTTCGATCCCCACGAGTTCTTCACTATGATGTAGTCCAGGCCCTTGGATGATCCGTATCCAACCGCGGCCACTCCATGATCTAGGTCACTCCCACAATGCCCATCAAAAACACCCTGCAGCACCAAAAACAAAAGAATGATACAATGAGTTTGTAGCATAATCTTTCTTGAAGAATGTAGATAAAAACGAAGGGATTGAGCCTGCTATCTCTTTATATAATTGCTAGACTTACCCCGCTGTAAAACTGGAAGTCTCTGCCTGAGGCTTCGATGGCAACGCTGAGCGGCTGGCCGGCGAGTGCCTTCAAGAGGCCCTGTTCATTGTTCACCGGCACATCCTTGTAGCCGGTGATTGTCACCGCCTCTGATTGGTCCTGAAAAGGACCGCCGAGATGGGAAAAAAAGAAAAAGAAGGAAAAGAGACCATCATCGGTGACCCTATATATCAATTTTAGGCACTAAAATGCATCTAAGGCAACGCATTTTTAGACAATCTGTAGCTATGCTCTCTTTACCTTGGTTAGCTCGCAGGTTCCTTCTTCCATGATGTAAGGATAGTCCTCTTCCTTGCGAAGTCCGCCATTTGAGATGATGTAAGAGAATGCGTAGTCCATGAGACCCCCGTTGCACCCGTTGTTGTAAGTCGTGTCGCAGTCGATGAGCTCTTGCTCGGAGAGCGAAGTCAAGTTCCCCGTGACTATCTTATTTATGCCCTCGACAGCAGCTACAGTCGAAAACGCCCAGCAACTCCCTACATTTGTAGACACACGATCAAGAACTACCACTCTCGCTCCTTTTTCTTGTTTAATTAAGGTAAGTGAGAACGATATACAGTTTTCAAGGAGCGAATTTGAAAAGTACACATCCGATACCACCATGTTTGATTCGGTAAAGTCAGCTTTAGACGATAATGTTGATCGAGAGAGATCCATCGCTGCTTACCACAAGAGCCCTGGTTCTTGACAGGAGTGACAGCACCGTTCTTCCTCCAATCTACAGACTTGGGCAAGTCGACGACATCTTTGTCGCCGGACTCCTCATGATCGCCAGAGAACTCTCTTCTCCCCTCAGCCTTCAATCCCAAGTACATCTTCTTGAACTCGTCGTGGGTCAAGTCCGCGAACTCGTTCAGCCCGAGCCAGTAGTTGGTCACCTTCTTGTTGGTCTCGTCGATGTGCTTCAGGTTCTCCTTGAACACCTCGAACCGCTGCAGCTTCTCCTCCAAGCTCTGGTACCGCTTCTCGTGCTTCGCCATCCACGACTCGAAGAGCTCGATCAGCTTGTCGATGGATTTCAAGTCTTCTCGGGCATAGCCCACGATCGAGAACTCGCGATCCATAGCCGAGCAAGCGAGAGCGAACGCCGAGAACACGGAGAGGAGTAGCATTGATCTAGAAAGAGAGAGAGTAGCCATTTTTGCTAGGGTTTCTTTAGGGTTATCTGAGTAGATAGATAGCTAGAAAGATGGAGGGGCTTTGAAAGAAGATGAGCTCTATATAGATTGTGTGTCTGAGGTTGCTTTCGATTAAAGTTGTTGGGGGTTTGATGTTTGCCTGAAAACGGACGCTTTAAGATTGGTTCTTTTTAGCTGACTTTGAATCTACTCATGATCATAGTACTCTCTCTCTCTCTCTCATTCATGTTCCTTGCACACTAATGGAGTGACGAATTAGATGACGGGTATAGATCATGAATTATACTACACCTCGCGATTTGATCTGCTAGGAGCAAAATAAGAATGCATAAAATTTGGAGAGCAGCAATAAGCATTATCAATAGGGATTTGAAAATTGTCAAAGGACCCATGCGGATCATTACTAGGGATTTTGGGCATGCGAAAGTACAATTAAAAGTCATGTTCGTCACGTATTTTCATCATTCACGAAAATGATTTAGAAATGATGATTTTGGGTATGCGGAAGTAAAATTTATTGTGGTGATTTCTGGAATTTCCTATGAATCCTTTCAGGTATCGTTTTGGTAATGAATGGAAATTCCCTTTGATGAAAAAAAAAGAAAAGAAATGGCACATGTAAATCGAGCCCTGAAATACACTTTCGAGATGTTGTGTTGTGATCTTTGAAAATCACCCCTTTTCCATTCAATCCTATATCATTGAGTTCTAGAGATTCGACCTAATATGATCTATATCTTGATCCCATGTTCGTGTAGGAGAAGTTGGTCGTGGAAGGTGCTTGTCTTAGATTAAAGAGAAAGCTACTAATTGCGTGAAGGAAGACATGGGAATTGTTTCAGAATTAGCTTAGCGGTGTATTGGACTATGCTATATGGAGAGGTTCTGATGAAAATGGGTTGGTGGGCCTCTGATGAAACAAAAAGATTGCTTGAACTGGGCCGGTCGATAGTAACTAATGCCACAAGGCCCAGAACGGACCGACCTTACACGTCGTGATAAGGATGTTCCACGAGAATCACTTCCTCCTGACCATTGAATCATAACTCATAAGAGATTATATCTCCCTAGGCTCAAATGGCGAATGAAAGTATTTTTTTGGTTACGACCACACTTCAATCAATCAATTTTGTTAATGGAAAACATTTAGAGGGTGTGATTTATTGCTAAGTATGTTATGATTTTACCGCGTGCGAGTTGAAAGAAATCAGCCAGGACGAATCGAGATGTGATCGTCCGAGCGATTTACAAGAACGGGGAAATGAAAAGGGTGAGATTCGGCACGCATGCAAATTGTTGTATTCAACTCGAATTAAGAAGTAGTTCTAAACCTTCTAACAATTTGTCAATATAATCTTTTCGGCCAATTGAGACTGAAAAATCGTTGACATGGACATCAGTCGTCCTACGTGGCACAGCCGTCGCCGACGTGGACATTTTTCGCAAATTCTTTTTAATGTAGTTTTATTTTCATTTTTTCACTTTAAACTGCCAGCGGGCACCGCCGGCGACCCCCATACACAATAAGTTTACGACGTTTTGGCCAAAAAAAAAAAAACATAGAAATCACATAGAACTTTTCATGATCCATTCAAACTTAGTGGATGCACGAGTAATTGTTTCCAAAACTGTACATCAAGAAGATGGACCAACAGAAAATCATCCAAATTAAGTGAGACAACAACCCCATTTTTGCTCACACTTATGTGGACCCATGAAAAAACCAATATCATTCACGGGTATATAAAAGCCTTCTTAAAGCAACATGAACATAAATGTAAAATTAAATGAATGGAAATTATGACCTATGAATAGCAACCTATAATCGCAATAACTTAGTGGACCAAAATGATGATGGCTCCGGTCTTTGTCAACCACCGGCGGAGACGGCGGTGGCAGCCCTAATTGTCACGATTCGCAGATCGCCACAATCAATTCCATGCGATTTTATTTTTTTCTTTTGCATTTGCATCCAGTAGATATTTCACTTACCGGACCACCTTCGGGCTTCAGATACGCCGGAATTAAAATTGGGGGCTCAAAAAATTTAACTCCATCAGATATTGAAATTTGTCAATTACGACGCTGATGATTGGTTTTCTTGACAAACAGGACCAATTTTGTTTTTCGAATTTTTCCTCTTTATTTCCTATTGGTTTTTTAGTTTATTTTATTTTATAAGGACTTCAATTGGTTTTCAACTTCCATAATACAAAAGTAGGGATTTGAAAAATATTTAAAATATCTCTAACATTGAAAAATATAGGGTATGGTTAGAATTAGGGATGTGCAACGAGAACTGCCCAGACCGGACCGAACCGAACCGGCCGGTTCTGGGCTGTTCCTAGGGGCGCCAATGACTGGTTGTCCGGTTCCTAATTCCAGGGTGGGAACCAGATCGAAATGATATATATTTTTTTTAACTTATTGGGAGCATAAATTAGAAATGAAAAAAAAAAACAGAGAATCATTCTCTCTCTTCTAGCTCACATGTGTTTTACACCATTCCACCGTAGTCAGAATCTCCGGCTGTGCACGCCAGCAAAGATTTGGTCGCCTCCCAACGCCCGTCTCCTCCCGCCGCTGCCATGCCTCACAACAGTCACAAGCCCCCGGTGTTTCGAGCAAGTTTAATGATACTCCAGAGTCAAGCAGTTGTTCCAGTGAATACTAAACCTTCCCAGCATCCCTCATTGCCATCCCTATCTCGAGTCGCCGCCAGAAGCCAACTGTCCCTCCTCCTTGCTCGATCAGTGATTGAGTCTTGCCGGTTCTTGCGTTATCCATTGCTCGTTGTTCAAAAGCCACCGGTTCCGTCGGATCGTCAAAGAACCAGACCGAACCGGTCGGTCTGGTCTGAGTAGTCCGTGTTGAAGTTGTTGTTGTCCCACATCGCCTTACAACGAGTCTTATATGCTCTTTATATTTATGTGATTTCCTTCCACCAATTAGCCTAAGCTTTTAGGTTGGACTTTCTAACAATGTATCAGAGCTAGTGTTGTCAGCGTATGTGGGCCCACCCCCATTAGTTAATTTTCGCATGCCGCTCGTAATTCGGCTTGCACGTGAGAAGGGGTGTTGAAGTTGTTGTTGTCCCACATCGTCTTACAACGAGTCTTATATGCTCTTTATATTCATGTGATTTCCCTCCACCTATTAACCTAAGCTTTTGGGTTGGATTTTCTAACATGGTATCATAGCCAGTGTTGTCCACATATGTGGGCCCACCCCTCATTAGTCAATTTCCACGTGTCACTCGTAGTCCGGCTTACACGTGAGAGGGAGTGTTGAAGTTGTTGTTGTTGTCCCACATCGCTTTACAACGAGTCTTATATGCTTTTTATATTTATGTGATTTCTCTCCACCTATTAGCCTAAGCTTTTGGGTTGGACTTTCTAACATGGTATCAGAGCAAGTGTTGTCCGCGTATGTGGGCCCACCCCCCATTAGTCAATTTCCACATGCCGCTTGTAATCCGGCTTACACGTGAGAGGGGATGTTGAAGTTGTCGTTGTCCCACATCGCCTTACAACAAGTCTTATATGCTTTTTATATTCATGTGATTTCCCTCCATCTATTAGCCTAAGCTTTTGGGTTAGAAAGTATCAGAGCCAGTGTTGTCCGCGTATGTGGGCCCATCCCCCATTAGTCAATTTCCACATGCCGCTCGTAATCCGGCTTGCACGTGAGAGGGGGTGTTGAAGTTGATGTTGTCCCACATCGCCTTACAATGAGTCTTATATGCTCTTTATATTAATTTGTTTTCCCTCTACCTATTAGCTTAAGCTTTTGAGTAGGACTTTCTAACAGTACGATTCCCGAATGGGACCGGATTGGATTGGGAACCGATCATTCCTAGTTAGAATGCAGTTTCCTAAATCTTGTAGAATGGGAAAATAGCATTAATAGCGTTTAAAAGTTGATCAGCTTTTTTTCCTTGCATTTCAGCATCCCGTTTCCTAAAACTCGAGAGGCCAAATAGCATTAACAGCATTAATGATCTCTGTGTTAGTGCAAGAAAGGGGAATCTTACTGGGAATGGTAAAATATTGAATTTTGATAACTGCCGATGTGGGATACCCTTTTGAAAATTAAAGCAAGAGACTCAGAATTGAAATAAGAAAAAATCGCAATATCATCAGTCGATGGTATGAGGTATTGAAGATTAGTATTGTCGCAGAAACAAAGTCCAAGGAGTAAATTCGGGCGGGTCAAGAAAATATAGGGATCAGATGCATAATTTGTAGTACATCAGGCTTCACGTGCTGATTATGACTTGAAAACTTTCGGCATATCAATTATGAACGAAGATTTGGCGGAAAGACTCGAGTCGTTGTTCAAGAACAGTACGAAGAGTAGGATTATGGTCGACAAACTGTAAGGATCAAAAGTGAAATTCCTAAAATTTCATTGTGACCGGAAATGCAATTTCCTAAACTTTAAACAAATAGGAAACGGATTTCTGATTATTAGCAGGAAAAAAAACAAAAAAAAGAAGATGTCCACGAGAGCCAGGTTAGGTTCGGAGCCCGAAGCAAGAGGGGAGCCTACGTGGAATTATTATTGGTCCCTATGTTGCAATAGAAAGAATCACAAACGACAAACAGAAGCGAACCCGTACCTAAGGATCTACCGTCTGAACGGCTAGGAGCCTAGGACTAGGTCCTTTGCGTGCATGCAAGCTGTCCTAGCCAACCAAAACCAGCCCTCACACGTGTGTCCGGCGTTGATAACATTTTGAAGAAGATCGATCGGTCAATTTCCCTTTTTACCCAAGCGGGAAAAAAAAAATGATAAATCGTGCTCAGACCTTGAATTTAATTCCGCTACTCAATTTCTCAAAGTTGGGTGAGCTCGCCAGTCTCTGGTTAATTTTTTTTATTGTCAGCATATAACACGACATGTTACTGGGAATTACAAAATTTCAAATTGTGGACATACGAGTATTGTTATTGCAATAGTATATACGCATTGATTACCAACAAACACGAGAGAGATAATTCATTCAACTTGGGGATTTTGTTTGGGATGCAAAATGGACACTTTCAAAAGCTAGGATACAAATTGATATCGGGAAAAAATTCCAAATAAAAGGCCTGAAGTGGCTATGCCTATTTCAAATAAGGGCGTAACCTCGCCGACTGGCTAAATATTCAGGCGGTCAATGACAGTTTCGTTTAAAGACAATTTTAACCTAAATTTTAGTTAAATTAAATTAAGAATTTAAAAAGATATTTTACAAAAAGAAAAATATAGGCGGGAGGGCTGACCACCTATGGCACCCGCCCAGTCGCTGGTGGGGCGTCAGCGATGGCCGGCGGCCCTCGCCAGAACCCCAAGGCCCTGAGTTATTTCTTTTATTTGTATTTTTTTTTTTAGTTTTAGTTTTTTTAAAAAATTTCCATTTCTTTTATTATTTGTTTGGATTTTTTCACCTAATTTAATTAAGATTTTGTGTAAAA
Source organism: Lenwebbia sp. NSW1173648 (assembly GCA_029784005.1). Lineage (NCBI taxonomy): Eukaryota > Viridiplantae > Streptophyta > Magnoliopsida > Myrtales > Myrtaceae > Lenwebbia > Lenwebbia sp. NSW1173648. Next base: position 20,082,054 of record JARCGZ010000009.1, on the reverse strand, counting down.
TGCAAAGCATGGCCTGTGGCTTTCAATGGCGGCCTTGCCCTGCCCTTTCCGGGCACTGCTAGTGGAAAGAAAAAGGAAAGAAAAAAATAATAAAAATCGAAAAAGTAAAAGTCCAAAAATCCCTTGTCCAGCTTGTGAGGTCAAGCTCTTTTTTTTAGACTGACATGGCCACTTTAGGCCATTACTCGAAATAAGATCAACTTCATGCATTTATTTAAGAAAATGATGGCACTTAAGGCATTTATTCGGAATTTTTCCTTGATATCGGAATGAAAAGTGGAGATGTTTTTTGAAAAGTTCGCTAATACTATATGAGATTGTTTTGGCAAAGCTTTAGGGGGTGAATGACAACCATTCGGTTCCTGAGGAGCTATTTTTGGGCAAGAAATAGATTTTTTTATTTTTATTCCCCGGACGAGTTTCTAAGCAAAGAAACGCGTTTGATAACGATATAAATTTTCTGTTCTCTGAACAGAAATTCGTTTGATAACGACATAAAATTTATATGAATGCCAGCCGCCGGGCTTCGACTGCCGGCCTGCGGCTGAGGATGCAAGAGAGAGGGAGTGAGAGATGAGAAGAATTTTTATTTTTGTTTGTGTTCCAGAAATTGAAAAGTAAAAAATTTATATATCTCATTTCTGTTCCAAACCTATTTCTAAGCTAAAAATTTATCCCGTAAATAGAAAAATGAAATTATTTACCAAACGGATTTCTATTCCAAACATGTTCTAGAAAAATAAAAAATAAAAGAATAGAGAAACATAATGATTATCCTTAATGTATTTCCGAATTGTTCGATTGAGTTTCACCCCTGGGTCTAGAAGCGACATGAACAAAGCAACATGAACGACACCTGCTTCTGTTAGGTAATTCGACATTCAAAAACGTTCTCAGGATCCTATCTAGTTGATCCTTTAGCTTGACCGACCTGACCCAATCGAAGAGGCGATGCCAGAGCGATCGCCTTCTCGCATCGCTCGGGCACGGCGCGAACATGACCGTGATGCATTAGATCGAATTGGACCCTCCAGATCACACGCTCGTGAACCAATTTCTTTCTACCAGTCTCTGGACAAAGACGATGAAAGGCATACAAGGAACGTCGTTGTCCTCGAGCAGACTATTGGAGCAGGGTCGGTGGCTACTTTCTCTTCGACTCCTGCCACTTCACACACAGTCGACTGTGTACGTCCCCTGACGACGAGCGGTCCTCCCCGTTCATTTATTGATTCTCTCTTTGTCCCACCCACCCATCAACACCCACATTCATTTCCTCCTCCAAACCCTGGCATTGGCAACTCCCTTGTACCGTCTCTTTGTCTCCGAGAGTCTCTTTGTCTTATAAATGCGAAACATAAAGAAAAGGGCTTTGTTAGCGTATCAATCTTTGAGTCATTATGAGAGTAAGACATGCGAAGAGCCATAAATTTTTAAGGGAAATGCTTTCTTGACAGTTCTGCCAGGGACGGTACAATCTCAATCGTAGATCCACACATCATTACCGCGTGTTTTGCATAAAGCACTCATTGATTAAAAAATTGTGTGGTCAGAAATAATTCACAGTACCATCAAACTGTCACGCTAGCAGTTTCCAATTCTTAAAGAAGTCGACCCCCATAACGATTTTTAATTTTTTTTGTGACCCAAAACAAACCGTTAATCCTACGGTGATTTAAGGACAACCACTTAATCATTTCGGTTAGGAAAAAGAATAGAAATGAAAAGAAAACGAGAAATTAAAGCTGATTTTTCTCGCATAGACCCTAATAAAGCGTGAACAGATTCATCAAAGTCATCCGTCGTATGGAACGCGCGTATGGAGGACAATGTAAGACCCCCCCTAAATGGACGGCCATGATGCACCCGATGTGGTAGACCCGGGTTCCATCCCCTATTCAAAACAGATCGTTAATCTCACAGTGAATTAAGTATAGCTACTTACTTAATCATTTGTGTTAGGAAGAAGAAAAGAAAATGAGAGAATAAAGCGTCATTTTCTCGCATAGACACGGATAAATGAGACCAGGTTCATCAAAGTCATCCGTCTTTATGGAACAGACGTATGGATGGACCACGATGTAGGACTCCCTAAATGGACGGTCATGATACACTCGGTGTGTTAGACCCGGGTTCCATCCCCCTATTCCACAAAAAAAAAAAAGAAAAAAAAAGCGCGATAAGAAAGCAGGCCTTCTGCAGCCGCGCGATGCTATTTTAAGACATATTGTAAAGGGAACATTAACAACGGTAACCATGACGATCTAGCTTAGTATGTGCGAAGGTGGGAGCTAATCGGCAGTTTCAAAAGCTTCAAAACTACAAAGTCCCACGACCAATCTGCACACATCATGTCCCACAAGATTTGTTTCTTACGCAGCTATGCTGATTATTATAGAACCGGGCGAAGGAGATAAGGACGGGTGTCGGTCCGCAGAGGGCTCTAGCTAGCTCTACCCGAAGGGCATTTAAATCGTCACGTACCAATAATGACAAAATGCGAAATCAAAGTTTCGACGGCTGCTAGGACCACGATGTCTCCGCTCTGGATGCCATGTCGAATTGGTGGGTACATTATCAATTATTCCGACATACAACTATAGGTGTATAGGACTAATTATTGCGGTTTTTGTATTTATTGTTGCGGTGCGCCCGACCCTAGGCGGCCTAGGAAATCTATACGTTGTTTGTACGTTCTCCGGGACATTTTCTTGCTATAATTAGGATCTAAGAATGGTAATTTATCAGGTTGTTAGGATCTTCATACCCTCAGTTCTTTTCCAGGAGTTTATAAGCTATCGTTATACATTCGATGACTAGTTGTGCGGTCATGAACCACGAGTCTTTTTAAATTTTCTTGTGGGGAATGGATTGGATGTTAAGCAATTTAATGGGGTTCAATCAACAAGATGGCGACCCATTGCATTAAATAGAACCCCCTGACTAAAACTAATTCGAATGGTGTAACCTATGCATTTCTACCGTACATTTCGCCATATCTCAAGATAGTGTTCATAGCTCGTTCTCGTGTTAATTTATGCTCATCTAGTGCCGAGCATAACATCAAAGGAGTAAATTAGCTCGGAAATATGGAGCACAATCCCCCCCTTCTCAAATTTAATGCTATAAAAATAGGATGCACGAAAATTAATAAAACATCTCTCTCGCGAGAAGGATACTTTAAATTAGTGCCACATGAAGAAAAGAACTCGTGAAAGGGTGAAAATGTTATCAATAATTAAATTCGAAATTTCGAAATTGAATGTGCAACCGTTTGTTCTAAAAGTGTAAGTTATTAAAGCACAACGAACTATCGCATTCTATAACTCAACCAACACTTTGCAATTTTTCAAGCGCTAGAATTCTATGCCTTATTCTCGTCTCACTCAATCCTACTCGAGCCGTCGGAACCAGGGATTCACACATGCGTACTCAGTCCCACTTCGAGTCGCCATTGGTGATACCAAACGAGTATCAAGAAAAGAGCAATCTTCCATCAACGATCACACCGCGTGCGTCGCGGTTCTAATGAGAAAACTAATCGTCCTAAAACGTTAGGAAAGGCTGGAAAAATCTTGTCTGCAACAACAGATCTACGAAGAGGACACACGTTAAAGACTCTCGAAAACCAGCAACGAGTGCGAACGAAGACACAGCAGGTCCAGTGACGACTGATGAGAAGATTCTGATCAAATTTGCGTGATACGTAATCGCGTTCACCTGCGTAAACTCTTAACTAACTTCATGTGAATTAGCAAATCGAATGAAACGGACGGATATAAAACGTAATGGAACAACGCTATGTCGATCAATGATGGACTCGGCAGGTCTCGAGACTGGTGAAAAATTTATTGCCTGTAGCCTCTTTTGCAGAAAGCTAGGGTTTGTAGGCTGATGCAATATGCAAAACCCTATAAATGTTTTTTTTTTTCAAAATTCATTTTTTTCGAGACGTTTTTAATGGGGGATGGTGGAAAATACCCACAAAAAAAAAAAGGAAAAAGGGAGATGATCGAGGGACTAGATTCTTGCAGTCGTTTTTTTTTGAACTTTTTTCTTTTTACCTCGTCAAGTCGCTGTTGAAGCATGAAGCTCTCTTGCAATTATTAAGTGATGATAAACCATACGTGCAACGCCGGCGGAATCAGATTCTGGTATTGATGGTGCACAGGAAAAGGTCAGATGCATACAGACATGCACGTAAGCCTCGCTTTAACGTGCAATTTACTTTCTCCAAAGTCATTTGCCTCTTTTTTTAATGATATTGTTTCGGATAATGTCTATAGAGAGCTAATTATATAACGATCTTTAAGTGATTATTATACTATCAGTCTGTTTTGAAAAAGTCCATGTTTATACTACCCAACGAAAATTGTTATATTACCAAAAAATTGTTATATTTATTTTGTAGACAATATAAACTTGATAGACACTGAAAATTTCCTTATATCTAGCTTAAAGAGAGTTTAGTGGCTCAAGCACTTGTAGTAACTTATAACTTTGTTTGCAAAACCCTTTTCCCAAAGGGCAAATCAGAATGTCAATTGATTAATTAGATACCCATTTATGTACATTTGATATTGGTGTGAACAACTTCTTGTTCTTGCTTTTTGGTCCATTTTTGCCCTTTCTCCTCCTATCTTTCGTGCACTATTATGATAATGATACATGTCATAACTACAAAATCTCCCACTTAAAGTAGTTTTAGTAATCACTACTCCAAATTCATATTCTCTACAAGGCAAAGAACCATATATTTCTGACAAAAGCTGATTATTATTATTTTTTTATACATTTGTTTTGTAGTCATTCACGAGATTGCCAGATCTTTGAGCTTCTGCAAAGTCTCTTCTCATTCGGTGGGATGTAACCCAATTCATTGTTTATGGTCTGCTGCTGGCCGAAAAGCTTGCAGGATATCGTTCTTCTCTGGGAAAATATCATTCATCTACCTCCCCTGTGCTTCGCCTCTCTCAACAGTAGAATTTGCTACAGCCCAAAACTATAAGCAAGTCGATATTTCTGCAGCTAATTCAATATAAATTCGTCCCTTTTTTTTTTTACGCATGCACGACTCAGAGTACACATCGACAAAATTTAATATTAACAAGGTTAAGATGTACCATTATCGTTTTCACTTTTACTCTCTTTCCTTTTTCCCTTTCTCCTTCCTTCTTCGTAAAGCAGCTCATTCTATGATACGCGAGCTAGCTTATTTATTTAATTGACTACTTACGTATCAACTATTTAGAGGAGATAAATTTACCGTCCTCTCCCAAAACTTCAAAGGATTTCATTGCCACATTAAGTTCATTACCCGAGCTTCAAGGTAGTCTCTCACAAGTAGATCAATTTATCTCTAGATAGTTCATTTCACCCCCGAAAAACAAAAGAAAAAGAAGCTTAACCCTCAAACATGGACATGTCAAGAAGAGAAATTATTCAATGGCTTAGCACAAGTACTAATACAAAGCTGGACCGTCGAATCTTGTGAGATTTACATGAAACCCACATGAAATTAACTATTTTTAATGGTCCAGATTCAATTTGTAGCATGTACACGCTCGTGCGATCAATTTAACTTTTTTTTTATTTTTAACCTGGCTATTACATCATGGATTGCAAAACACTTCCCTTTCATCCCCCCCTTCGATTTCAGTGCTCCTGCCTATATAACTCCCCGAGAAACCCACCATCTTTTCCCCTTCATTCATTCATCCAAGAAATTTCTCTCTCTCTCTCTCTCTCTCTCTCTCTCTCTCTCTCTCTCTCGGTCTCGATCTCGATCTCGATCTCGAACACACTCCCACAGAGAGTCGGTATGCTGGGAATGGAGGATTTGCTGTGTGAGCTGAGCGGAGAAGAAGGGAACGAGCAAGGGCTACCGCCGGGTTTCAGGTTCCACCCCACTGACGAAGAGCTCATCACCTTCTACTTGGCTTCCAAGGTCTTCAATGGCGCTTTCTCCGGTCTCGACATCGCCGAGGTCGACCTCAACCGATGCGAGCCCTGGGATCTCCCTGGTACTTACATACATACATTCATACCCACCATTTGCTTTTCCCTCTCAGCTCTCTGGGTTAGTATACCTAGGACAAAAAAAATCAGCATTCTCAGTTATAAATCTGTACATAAAGTCCGTGCTAGAGATCGGTAATATGGTTAGCTGGTTTTTTCAGATGCAAAAACGTCTGTCGACAGTAGTCTAGTAGAGTTACCAGTATAGCAGATAGTGGGATATACCTGGGATCAGAGAGAGCTTCAAAAAGGAAACGCAGTTTGCGCCTAGAAAACCGAAGAAGCCAATGTGCGCACGAAACACCAAGCTATCGCATTTATTTCGTCAGGCTTGTTCACTAGAGATGTTCCTACAGCAGTAATTGCTGTCGTTCTAACTTTTGCTACTAGGTTTCAGCATGCATCCTCATGCAAATGAAAGTTCGTAGTTTCACTTGCAATGATAAACCCTGGAAGATTAAGTCAGCATCTCCACATCCATGAGATTTTTGTTTTGCTTTCTTGTTCAAACCATTAGCTTCCGCTTAGTGAATCTGTACTCTTGAAGCCTCTAAGAAAGCCTACAAACTGTGGATGAATATGTCGTAATAATCGTGTTCAGGCACCAATAACTTATTGTTTGAGCAACATTTATTTCGCTGAATTTGGTGTTGCGCTACTAAATTTATCTACATTGCTAGAAATGCCAAGAAGTTTGCTAATTTTTTAGTTTGGACAAGTACGTAAAGTCATATTCTGAAAAATTCATGCTTCGGAAACTGATCAGCCATCATAATCTCACTCACGGTATCGATGTTGTGTGAAGTGCGAACCTACTTGTTTTTTCTAATGACGTTGAATATTCGGGCCTCTTAATATTTCGTGAACACTCGACCTAACAGAGGTGGCAAAGATGGGGGAGAGAGAGTGGTACTTCTTCAGCCTTCGGGACCGCAAGTACCCGACGGGGCTCCGGACGAATCGGGCCACCGGCGCCGGCTACTGGAAAGCCACGGGGAAGGACCGGGAGGTCCACAGCGCCGCCACCGGGGCGCTCCTCGGCATGAAGAAGACGCTCGTCTTCTACCGAGGCCGAGCCCCCCGGGGCGAGAAGACCAAGTGGGTCATGCACGAGTACCGGCTCGACGGCCACTTCTCCTGCCGTCACACGTGCAAGGTACGACCGGCCCCTCCCCCTCCTCGCGCGTGCGGCCGTGTGGATCAAGTTATGATGTTATCGTCCTTTTTCATGCTTGTCCTTTTCTGGGTTGACTGGCTGTGTGGATTGATAGTGAACAATGAACTGATGGGTTTCACAATGGGGGGATTTTGGATTTGATATATGATGGGTCTTGGTTTTCACAAAACCCACAGGGACAATCTTCTGTTGTTTCTTTTACCCTAGGTTAAGGAAGTTTTTTACTGTACAGCAGCTTAAATGAGTTCTGCCAGAATATAATAAATGCATGATATTAGTCATATTTGAAGAAAATACCCTTCAAGAATGGTGGGGAAGCAAATGAAATTCTTCATTTGAAGTGGGAGATGTTTCTTTTTTTGCTCTTTTTGGCAGGATGAGTGGGTCATATGCAGGATATTCCACAAGACAGTGGAGAAGAAGAGCTTGCTCTTCCAAGGCCAAAATTACATGTTCGAAGCTTGTTCACCCCCTAGCGCTGGCTCTTTGCCTCAGCTTCTTGAAACCCAGATCACATCAACGCCGCCGCCGAATCATCTGCTAGAGCACCAATCTCAGGCCAATAGTTACCAAAACCAACCTTTTCTGATTCACCAAAGAGACGCTGATCTCAAAACCCTAATGAACAACACATTTGTCCCACTGATGCCTGATCTCCAAGCGCCCTCGTTTTCATCCACCATCACCGCCACCGCCCACAAAGACTCGTACAGCCACACAGACGCCAAGAGCATCGTCGTCGCCCCATCACTAGTCTCGCCATCGTCGATGCTCTTCAAGTCCCTCCTCTCACATCAAGACCTTTTCGCAGCTGCTACTAATTTGAAGGAACACCAACACCACACTGTGCTCGGCCAGTGCAAGACAGAGGCCAACTTTTCCCATTTCCAGCTAAGTGTTGATGATGATACCGATGGCTTGCACAGTGTCGTGGACAAGATTCACCACGTCCCGTTTCATCAGAATCACCAAAACCCCGTGCTTTTCGAGATGGACGGTCACGCCACAACTACATCTTCTGTTCCAAATGATAATAATAATGCACCTCATGGGTACACTGTTCATCATGATATGTCCACGTCAACGGTGGCTTTCAACAGGGTCGGGCCGTCCTTTCAGATGCTGGCGGATCCTGCCATCGGAGAATCCTGGCCGTTGGATCCTTAAGAGAGAGAGAGAGAGAGAGAGAGAGAGAAGAGAGAACTCCAGTTTTTCTTTAGCAACTGTACTCTCTCTCTCTCTCTCTCTCATGTAATGTAATCTATATAGTTTTAGAAATTTTCATTAGTTGTAATCAGAAAAGGGAAATGCGCCGTTGTGATATGGGGAACGTTAAACTTTACGCGTGTGTTTCTTGTACTGTTCTGCTGCAAAATGCCAAAAAAAAAAAAAAAAACTGGCATCGGGTCACATTGGTCCTTCATTGCATATCCATGGACGTAGTCTTTGTAGATTTGGGAGATTTCCTGTCATACGTACTACTGATGGAGGGGGAGATTTTAGCTTTAGGAGTTAGTAGCACTGTAGCAGTGTGCAGTTTTTCTTGATATTATAAAATACGTGATGGGTTCTGGTGAATTTCTTCATGTGGGTGAATATATTTGCAGGTATTTTTGATGAGACGCCAGTCCAGTGGATGAGATTGTGAGAATTTTCTTTTTTCTTTAAATGGGACGACGTAAAGATTTAATTCTGATTAAGCACGGGATGATGGGACTCGTAGTGTACACAATACGACACAACATCGCTTGGTAAAAAGCCGTATGTTCTTTCATTACAGTTACATGCAAAGATGGTCCTTTTTGGTGAATGATGGGTACAGTCTACATAGACTTGCTTATTCTACCAAGACGGGTCTGTCATAATATCAAAGCTCAATCGGCGGCCGATTACTGAATCTGGCATCAATGACGAGCACACGCCGAGATATCCTTCTCTACTTACGGTTTTGTCAAAAGGCGGTACGCGCCTAGGCTCGGCGTCCCCAGCACTATCACCGAAAAGAGATAACAACAACACCAACAGATTGAAAGAGTACAGAAAACGCCTTATAAATTTCAGATCTATTTCTAAATCGGAATGAAAGAGCACCCAAATCTAAATATAACTTTAGATCGGAATAGAAGACCTGCAAAAGAGATGCAAGCTGATCATAAAATTAATTTCAAAAAAGTTGATTGCTGAAGCAGTAAAGGAGCCGCGCTCGACTATATGGAGCAAGCACCGGAGCCGAAATGAGCAATCAGCTATTCTAGGCTTACGAACTTATGATATTTCAGTGCTTTGTTAGCTAAGCATAAACGGGAAGGAATTTGTAAAATTGTAATGAACACATTGAAGAGAGAAAAAAGGGGAAACAATTGGGGTACTTTGTCATCTAATCATGATACCTAAGGAAAATGCCACCAAAAATTTCAAATTATGACCATTGTAACATTTTTACCCTGATTTCTTTTTGTGACATCAAAAATCTCAAACTATGCCCTAAACTTTTTCTTGGGACATAAAATACCTCAAATTGGTATCTATGCAACACATTTACCTTTCGTCTAGGTTCGTTAAATAATTTTTCAGTGAAAACAATGTTGTTTTTATTTTACTTAAGTAACGGGGCACTAGGTCAACACTGTTTGCTTTTCGATGTCCATATAGACAGATTTTTAACAGTGTTCATTGACGGAGGGTAAATGTGTCACCCATGTTCAAGTTTGAAATTTTTTGTGTCACGGTAGGATAGCTTGAAGTTTTTGGTGGCTTTTGCCCTAATACCTATGCTCCCCGTTTTCTACTCTATCCAAAGATTTTAGACAAAAAACATAAAATAGTAGAGGTACTTTGAAAATTACATGCTTGAGCTTTACGAATGCTCTTGGTCAATTGCTGCCTAATTGGAACGGAACTTCTTTTTATGGTTTAGAGGCGAATTACTTTTTTCTGATTTTCTCTCAATTGCTTTGGTTTTCTTTAGGGCTATACTCTCTCTTCCCAAGTAATGGGGTCCTAAAGCTTTAGTCCTCTGTGGAGTTCCCGTTCTATATTTGTCCCTAATCATTAGAAAATTGTCAAAAAAAATTAAATTTATTGCTCTTTTGTCAATTCAGTCATAAACTTTTTAATTTTGCCAAGTGAATCCTAAACATTTTCACGTTTTGCCAATTGAGTCTATCTGACTAATTTTTGCAGAAAATAGCTGACGTGGACACCGGCCATCCTACGTGGAACGGCCGGCGCTGACGTGGACAATTTTTAATGGTATTTTGATAATTTTTGAATTTTTTATTATTCATGTATTTTTATTTGTTTTCCTTCTTTACTTTTTTCTTTTTCTTTTTTCTTTTTTCCTCCGTCAGCCACCGCCGAGCCTCGCCAATGATTGGCGAAGGTCATCGGCCTCAAGAGAGGGACACCAGGGCCTAGGCTGGCAAGGACCGCCCTCGCCTGAGTCAATGAGGTCCAGCAGAGGGAAAAAGGGAAAGATAAAAAAAAATAAAAAGAAAAGGCAAAAAAAGAACAAAAAGGAAAAAGCTAAAGAATGAAACAAAAAAAAATAGAATGTGATTAAAAATTGTCCACGCCAACGTCGGTTGTGCCACGTAGGACGGTTGACTTCCATGTTAGCGATATCCGACCAAAAATGGCCAAATGGACTCAATTGAAAAACGTGAAAAAGTTTAAGATTCAATTGGCAAAATGAAAAGGTTTCGGATTGAATTGACAAAAGTACAATAGGTTTAGGACTTTTTGCGTAATTTTCCCCCCAACCATGTTCATGATTATGCTAAAGATACTTTGCAACATTGTCCAATTATGCCAATGTAGACCTAAACCTTTTTGACAATTTGCCAATTTAGTTCTAAACTTTTCAATTGTACCAATTTAGTTCTAAACATTTTTATAATTTGTCATTGTAGTCATTTCTACCAATATAAGTTTATGAATAAATTGGCAAAATTTCAAAATATTTAGGACTAAATTGTTAAATCGTCAAAAGGTTTATGACTAAATTGTCACAATTGAAAGGTTTATGAATGAATTTGGCCGTCGCACGATAGGTTTAGAGTTTTTGAACAATTTTTCCCAACTTCAAGATAACACTCTTTAAAGAATTCCTGGATCACGACAATCCTAGCATAGTCTTTTCCAACCATTGGAAGTTCTATTGGGAAATCAACCACATTAAAATTACCATTTGGGAGAATCCCTTTGATACTCAAAATTGCTAACAATCGGATAAGTGTGGAATGTTAAGGTGAATTAGAAAAAAGTTGGGTAGAGTCGGATTAAAATGTTGGCTTAGCGAGCGTCCTGTAAGGGAAAATTTCAAAAAAAAGGTCTGAAGTACCTTCATTTTCTCAAATAAGGGACTCAAGTAGACTTTGTTTCAAATAAGGGTTGAAGTGCTCAAATTATTTCAAAAAAGGGCTTAGCCGAAGGGCATTTTTATCCTTTACTTTTTTTCTTTTTTTAAATTTCCTTTTGTCTTTTCTTTCTTTCTTTTTTCTCCCCTCCCTTCCCCTCCCCAGGCCATCGCCACCCTTGGCCGCCCTCGCCGGCGTCGGGCAAGAGTAGCCCTTGCCGGTGTCGGCTTGGGTGAGGGTAGCCCGACACCTGGCCTCGCCAGTCTAGGTGAGGGGGCCCTCGCCCGACTAGCCCGGCACCTCGCCCAGGCGAGGGTAGCTCGACGTCCCCCAGGCAAGGGCGGCCTGAGGTCGGAGATGGCCTGGAGGCGGGGGGGGGGGAGAAAAAAGAAAACGAAAAAATTCAAAAAAGTAAAAGACGAAATGCCCTTCGGCCAGGCATTTCTTTGAAACAATTTGAGCATTTCAAGCCATTATTTGAAACAATATCCACTTCATGCCCTTATTTGAGAAAATTATGGCACTTCATGCCCTTATTTGAAATTTACCCGTCCTGTGATGCGATGAGTGGTCATAAATCACTTAGATCATTTCCATGGGGGTGGTCAAAGGAGAGCCCCGATTGTTAGAAAACTAACCCGCAACTTTAGGGGTGTTATTATTATGTTGAGCTTCTAAGCCGCAAAAGAATATGAGTGACAAAACATCTAGCGTGGCGATTAATTTTTTGCCCGCCACATTTGAACATTGAGATATTATGTTCATTTTGTTACAAATTTCGAGGTGAAATTCAAAATGCAAAAAGTTCTCTCAACTTTCAGATCCGCTTTCGATTTTATTGAGGAAAGCGAAGGTAATTCATAGACATCAAAATCAGAGTCCCGGATTGGATTCCTGAGCTACCAGTCTCCCCCGTCACTCCCACGCTCGGTTGTCTGCTCCCAGACAACCGTTCGGCTTGGCCAATTTGCTTTGCTTCAGTAAGAAAGAAACACAAAAAAATGACAAACGAAGCAACAATGCCCCTTCCCATTTCGTACTCCAACCCGCCATTGTTACAGGCTTTTACAGCTGATTGGCTAATGTCGTATGAAAGAACAACCCCAGAACGCGCAACGGTTTAGCGTTTACGTTCCTGAAAACTACCAGCTTGTTCCCCCGAATCGGTTCGAGGGTTTGTCTATTTGCCGGCGTATTCCCAGTAATCTCATGTGATGCATGAAATTTTCAGGGAACGCGGTCGAACCCTAATAAATCTAATCAACAGACCGAGAATAAATCAGACATCGGATGTAACGACACTTGCGAAAATAATATGGCAATTTCGCTTGTTCTATCGTACATTATTGATTTGTCAAAAGTTAGATTTTTTTCTTTAGGGGTAATTCAATAAATATGATTGAAGAGGGAGGACTACATCCTCCTACAAGCCCAAAGGAAACAAAACAAAGAATTTGAAAGCCCAAATGTTTCCTAAAACCCAACCCAAAAGGAATGTCTCTTAATCTCAGCCCAGAAGAGCACCGCGACCATCTTTGGAGAAATCTTCCAAGCTTTCGAGAGTTTTTCAATGCCTGAATCTCTTACCAAAGATGCAATCTATCTCAGTCCATTCCCATTGTCTTTATCAGAGAAACGGTTCGATCAAACAGGAAGTTTCCTTCTTGCTTGCAACTCACAATGAAAAATGACAATGGCACGTTCGAATCGACTAAATAGGCTTTCGGATCGGCTAGAAAATTACAAACTATTGCTGCTAGTACGAACTTCATGAATTCGATCACAGTCGATGATCGAAGCTAAGAACACGAATCACGGAAGTGCTAAATCATCCTATATAATAGGATAGTCGTGACTGTCTCCTATCCTTAATATCCAACCCCAGCACGAACCACTATTCATGGCAAGAGGCCAAGGCTACATTCTAAACTATTTTCGAGACAAAACGTGTCTATGAACCGCCTCAACCCCCAACACGTTGGTGTCGGAGAGGCCACTGCCGGGGAGAGTGGGAGCGTCGGTTCCGCCGCCGCCTTGGCCAGGCTTGGGCTCAAGGTGGCCTTGGGTGCCGTAGGCTTTGTTCTTGTAGTCCTCCAAATCCGTGAATTTCACATAGGGACTGCTTTCCAATGGAAGCCCTTCTAATGATACTTTATTTTCTCCTCCCTTTTTAGGAAATCGAGTCATTTGCTCGCTGCCACTGGAAGTCATCATCTTCTTTCTCTTAGATTTGAGGTGGCCTCTTTAGTTTGAGAAATGCTTGTGATCTTGTGTCAAGCTACTTATATGTTCTAATTTGTTAGTTTTGCGTGGGGAAGATCTAATTTAGCGAGCGTCGACCTGTTCAACACCCTTTTTTAATCGAAGGCCATCCTTGTATGTCTCTAGAATCACCAATTTCAAAAAATGGTTTTGAACAATTCTTGACCGTGGGTTGGATGCGCCATTGTTTCGTTGACGCACTAAGAATCCATTTGAATAAGCTAAATCACACTCCATGCCCAATCGATGTTCATCATCGCAAACTCGAACAGCCCTTTTGGATATACAGTTCTTTCGTGTCTAACTTAGTAATTAAAATCTCAATCGATTTGTCTTATTCCGTGTGAGCAAAGCAAGGGATGTTTATGTTGTAAAAAAATCATAAAGAGATATGGGCGAGCAGTTCCAGGTTCCTTACAAGTTTCACCTAGAACCTATCCGTCAAAACATGTTATTCATTTTTTGAAACCTGGAACCTACCTTACATATCCTGAAACTTGAAACATACCCTCCAACTATTCGATTCCAGGGTACGCGGGAACTTGCCAATTTCAATTTGTTCTTTTTTCTTTCATATTTAGTTAAGCAAAATGAGAGTGGGTGCAACAACAAAAATGAAAGTATCTTATCTTTCAATAGCAACAATCCATAAGAGATGAACACGTAAAATAAAATAAATAATCCATAAAAATTAATTATTTCGATTGCACACATCATAGAATAAGTAATAAATAATAGAGAAATAAAAATTTTAAAACTTTTTAAATACACCCGTGTATAGAAGTTAATTATTTCGGTTGAAACTTGTCTATTTGCATTTGTTGAGGGAAAAATAGGGTAAAGAAGACTTAACCACTTGCACTAAATGCATTTAATGCAAGCGCTTTTTTTTCCGGTGCCGGTTTCGATTTGGTTCCACGGGGAACTAGGAATCGGAACCGGAACCGAAATCGAAACCGGCGGTTCCTAGAAAAATAGAATCGGGAAGTGGATCTTGGCTCATCGAAACCTAGAACCGGAGCGGGAACCGGCGGTTCAGTTCTCCGATTCCCAGTTCTACCCTGGAATCATATTCACCTCTTGAAAGAGAGAGACCTACTCATTGATTGTGAAAATAACGTTTCCCAAAAATCCTTGATTCATCAGGAACCGGAAACACCCCGCTCGAGAGAGAGATCGATCGAGAGAGAGAGAGGGAGGGAGGGAGGGGCAACACGCGATGGGAACAAAACGATGAGAGTCCGCACAAGAGAGCATGCAACCGACAACTTCCTCAGTCTCTCTCACTCTCAGTAACTTACAAAACCAGAACGTGGGAGTGGAAAAAGGTCGGAAGTGGGCATTCATTGGTATTGGTAGAGGTTTCGTTGGGAAAACTACGAAGCGGAAAGTGGTGACGGCACCAGAAGCAAGCAACCGCAATTAAATTCTCTGGGACCTCGTTCCTCTTCTTCCTCTTCTTCTTTGTCTTTCCTTCCAGCCGTCCCTTTCTGCTCATCCACCGACAGGACAAAACACGCACTTCCCTTATCCTTCACTCGTTCATTACTACCGAATTCCGCCTGGTTCTCAAGGCCGAGCATTGGCCACACTGATCAGCCATCAAAGACCTCTGAGCCACATAAACTCTTGTCTTATCTTTGCCACTCCTTGTTTCAACCTCTAATTCACCTCATCGTCGTCCATACCGTTCCCCAGTTCAGACCCATCTTTTGCCGCCCCTACCCAGGCTACCACCTTCTCGTCTTGCCCTTCCTTCCTTACATGCTCCAATGGCAGCACAACACCCAGAGAGGAGAAACTCCAATACCCAACTCCTGGAGGAGCTAGAAACGCTCAGCCAATCCCTTTACCAGTCCCACACCTCGGCCAATCGC
The DNA here is from genome assembly GCA_029784005.1 of Lenwebbia sp. NSW1173648. Classification (NCBI taxonomy): domain Eukaryota; kingdom Viridiplantae; phylum Streptophyta; class Magnoliopsida; order Myrtales; family Myrtaceae; genus Lenwebbia; species Lenwebbia sp. NSW1173648. The sequence continues at coordinate 20,066,362 of JARCGZ010000009.1, read as the reverse complement.
CGAACCGCCTCCCTCGCTCTCCCCAGGACGTCGGTCCCCTCGATCCCTACCCCCGACGATGTCGTCCCCCCCGGGAAGGTCGAGGATAAGCCAGGGGCACGGCAACGGTCGAGGCGCAGGTCCCTGTCGCCCTGGCTCTCGAGGCCGAAGCTTGATGACGATGGCGGGGAGCGGAAGGATCAAACCAGAGTTTCGACTGAGAGAGAGGTGAAGAAGCTGGATGATAAGCCCGGCTCCGTCGAGAAGAAAGGGATTTGGAGCTGGAAACCAATGAGAGCTCTGTCGCACATTGGTATGCAGAAACTGAGCTGCTTATTCTCTGTGGAAGTGGTCACTGCACAAGGCCTCCCGGCATCAATGAACGGGCTGCGCCTCTCGGTCTGTGTTAGGAAGAAAGAAACCAAGGAGGGAGCGGTCCAAACAATGCCGTCTCGGGTCTCCCAGGGAGCTGCGGATTTCGAAGAGACTTTGTTTTTGAAGTGTCATGTGTACTGCACTCCTGGCAATGCAAAGCAGTTAAAATTTGAGCCTCGTCCATTTTGGATATACATGTTCGCGGTCGATGTCGAAGAGCTCGATTTCGGCAGAAGCTCAGTTGATCTAAGCCAACTGATTCAGGAATCCGTGGAGAAGAATTACGAAGGCACGCGGGTGAGGCAATGGGACACGAGCTTCAATCTATCAGGAAAGGCCAAAGGAGGTGAGCTCGTTTTGAAATTAGGATTCCAGATAATGGAAAAGGATGGAGGAATTGGAATTTACCGTCAGGCCGAAGGATCGAAAGTAGAGAAGTCGAAGAACTTCTCATCTTCGTTTGGCCGCAAGCAGTCGAAGACGTCTTTCAGCATACCGAGCCCGAGGATGCAGAGCCGTTCCGAAGCTTGGACTCCTTCCCAAGTAGGGAAGATTGCGGAAATTCAAGGAATGGATGATCTAAATCTCGACGAGCCGGCCCCAGCTCCTTCGAATTCGTCCTCGGTGCAGAAATCCGAAGAACCCGAAGCAAAGATGGAAGATCTTGATATGCCAGACTTTGAAGTCGTGGACAAAGGAGTTGAGATACAGGACAAGGAAGATACAAGGGGTGAAGAATCTGAAGAAACCGGCGAAGAAAAATCAGCATCGAGTGAGGTTGTTAAGGAAGTTGTGCATGACCAGTTGCATATCTACAGATTAACCGAACTCGACTCAATTGCTCAGCAGATAAGAGCACTCGAATCCATGATAGCAGAAGAGAGGGTGCTTAAAATAGGTAATGAAACAGAGACTGAGTCACATAGATTGGACGCGGACGAAGAAACGGTAACAAGGGAGTTTCTTCAGATGCTCGAGGACGAAGAGCAAAATGAACATAAGCTGAGCTTACCAGAAATTCCTTCGTTGCAGCTTGAGGGAGCCGATGATGCTTCGGAGTCAGAGTCCAAAGTGTACCTCCCGGATCTTGGAAAAGGCTTGGGCTGTGTAGTTCAAACAAGGAATGGAGGTTACCTTGCCGCCATGAATCCCCTTGATGTATCTGTTGCAAGAAAAGACACTCCCAAGTTAGCAATGCAGATGTCGAAGCCATTGGTTCTTGAATTGCAAAATTCAGCAAGCGGCTTTGAATTATTCCAGAGGATGGCGACCATGAGCACCGACGAACTGAGCTCTCAACTTATGTCCTTAATGCCCATGGATGAGCTCATTGGAAAGACAGCTGAGCAGATAGCCTTCGAGGGTATAGCTTCCGCAATCATCCAAGGTCGGAATAAGGAAGTCGCCACCTCCAGTGCCGCACGAACAATCGCTGCAGTGAAGACAATGGCTACTGCCATGAGCACAGGGAGGAAAGAGAGAATCTCAACAGGGCTTTGGAATGTGAGTGAGAATCCACTCACCGTGGAGGAGATCCTGGCCTTCCCTATGCAAAAGATTGAAGCCATGACGATCGATGCTCTGAAGATTCAAGCCGAAATGGCTGAGGATGAAGCCCCGTTCGACGTCTCTCCGCTCTATGGCAATCAACATCCCCTGGCATCTGCTGTCCCTCTCGAGGACTGGGTGAAGTCCAATGGATCTACGCCTTCAACATCGATAACACTAGCAGTAATTGTCCAGCTGCGTGATCCTTTGCGGCGGTATGAGGCCGTTGGAGGCCCTGTGGTGGCGCTAATTCACGCCATAGAAGCTGAAGTCAAAGGGCAAAAGGATGCCCAAGAAAGCAGATACAAAGTGACAAGTTTACACGTTGGAGGGTTGATGGTGAAGACTGGAGGAAAGAAGGACATGTGGGATAGTGAGAAGCAGAGGCTAACAGCCATGCAGTGGTTGGTGGCCTATGGGTTCGGAAAGCCCGGCAAAAAGGTGAAGCACGCATCATCCAAGGGCCAAGATATGTTGTGGAGCATCTCCTCGAGAGTAATGGCCGATATGTGGCTCAAACCGATGCGGAATCCAGACGTGAAGTTCGCCAAGTGAGAATTTTGTTACTTTTAAAGAGCATTGTTTCCCTAGTATCTAGGACATGATCCATGTCTAGGAAGGCAAATGTGTATTCATGAAGATAAAGTGGGTTGTGCATCAGACATTAGTAAGGTCGCTTCACTTGTCCTGCCAAATAAGCAGCCTTACATTTGTACTTTGATTAAAAATCGAATAAGAATTGCCAAGTAAGAGATTTTGACCAGATCATCGAAGCTATTCTCTGGTTGATGATCTTTAGGATACTGGTGCTACTGCATAAGATGCACATATCCTTTATCTATAGCGCAGAAAGAATTCCAATTCACGGTGAGTACAGTTTATCACAGAGCAGTTCAATAACTGGAATATATGACAGAGGAAGTAAAGCAATACGATCCCAAAATCTAATTTAGCCGCCATCTCCACGGCTGTGCACCTTCACCTCCAGAAAACTTGAAAACTACCTTCCTTAACCGAAAGGAAGACATCTGCAAGTGCAAACCGAAAGGAAATGCATGATCGGGGCGGACATGAGGATGGGAAATTTCTACAAACAGAAAACTAACACTGCTAGAACTAGAGTCCACTAGACAGAACTTGAACTTGTTGACAGCACAACTGCTAAACCCGCTAAGTGAAAATAAACATCCTTTCCTCTAGAAACCATGGGTTTCCCATTGTATAACATATCATGTCGTGTCTCATCAAACTCAAGAAAACAGAGTCTGTTGGGCTCATTTTCTCAAACACCTTGTCCTCTCTATTCAACCAAAATCAGCACAAGTGCACGACCCACTAATCTTCATGTTCCTATCCTAGCTAATAAATTCAGACCCCGACTACTGGTATTAATCCTTCTCTTATATGCAAGCTAGAGCACTGTTCAGGTCCAGAAACCGAGTCGAAACCGTTGTTGATGCAAACGACATGTATGTACAGATGGGACAGAACGATCAAGTTTGTTCTTTATGCCATTTTCTTGATCCGTGAGATCAGTGACTACTTCATAAGCCTGTAGTTAACTCGTTGGTGGCAAATTTTAGGGATTGACACGACAAGTTCATCACAGTAGATATTGACCAGGATTCATAAAATCTTCAAAAAACAGCACTTTAAGCCCGTCCAATGATGCATACGATAGACGCCCCTTTTTTCCCCGTCTCTCTCCCTAGGGTTTCTTCAACCTCGCCGCCGCCGCCCATAGCAGATTTCCCGAGGGAGGGAGAGGGACCTTTCTCTCTCTCTCTCTCTCCCTCCCTTCTCCTTTCTCGACTCTTGTTCCCTTCTCTAGTTGTTTTCTCTATTTTCTATCTCGTAGCCTTTTTCGTTGTCCTCGTAGATGACGCGATCGGCATATTTGAGTTTTGAAAATCGAAGCGCGAGAGGCTCGGAAGAATCTACTCTCTCTGAATTTGCTCGCTCACTCCAGTGCTTACTCTAGATTGTCGAGCGCTCTACAAGTCTTTGAGACTCCTTTGCGTGTCTTCTGCCGTTGGTATTTTCGAAAGTGATTTTGTGTTCAACCGGTATCTTCTTTGTAGTTATTCTCTCACAATCTAGAGCTAGATCTAGATTTTGGTGCTCTTCTATCCCAATTTAGAAATAGATTTGGGATTTACATGGTGTTTTCTGTATTTTTTCAACATTTTGGGATTGTTGTGTTCTCTACTCGGTGATGATGCTGGAGACGCTGAATCTAGGCACACACTGCCTTCTGGCAAAACCATAATTAATGGAGAGAGATTTCTTGGTATGTGCTCGTCACCAATGTTGATTCGAGATTTGGTGATCGACCATCGTTCGTGCTTCGATGCTACAACAGACCCATCTTTGTGGAATGAGCAAATCTCTATAGGGTGTACCAAGTTGATTCACTTTTTAGATTTACTTGTTTTAGCTGCTTTGTGTGATTTGCATCTCTATGTTAAAATTATGTACCCCTCCTTCATATGAAATGAACATTTTCGTTTCGACCACAAAAAAAAAATGATGCATACGATCCACTCGAGTTTGGCGCGTGAACACGATTGCTAGCCCCTGTATCAAGCTGGATGTGCAATTTGGACATGGGTACACAATGATACACAGGGTTCTTCCAAGTATGAAGAGATGTTGACGAGGAGGAAATGGAAAGAAGAGAGAATCAAGCAATTTTGGAATGTCATGAAATCGAGTGGACGTTGTACGTGGACGGCGCGAGATCGAGAGATGAGTGCGTGGTGGCGAGAAAGTATTGGGTGGGCCGAGGCCAACACGTATCCTTGCGCCCTGGTCAATCACGAGCGGACATGTGTCCTGTCGTGATAGAAGAGAGAGAGAGAGACGGAAGAGAGAGAGGGGGACGAGTGTCCTCTCGTCATTGGCCGAGACGCACGGACACGTGTTGGCCCCGGCCCACCCAATATTTTTTCCGTGGTGGCTGGCTATTGCACCAGACATGATTGACTCCCCTGGTTACGAGAAAGAGATGCGACTCAGATAAAAAAAAAATGTGTTTATGGCCATAACTAATAACTATCAATCAAGCTGGTCTATGTTAGGACGATGATTATCCAATTAATCTTGTAATTACGTTTAGGGCTTAAAGACAATTGGCACTTATGGCAAAGAATCGCACCATCAATCGCACTTGTAGCATGGGTTCCCGCAATTATGGGCCACGGAATCTCAAATCAATTCACGTCATATTCGAATTTACGTCGAAATTAGGTGCATCGGTTCCTGCGATTATAGCGGGAACGGTGAGATTAAGCTTCAATTAGCATCAGAAGAAATCCTAAACGCGATTAGTTTAGTTTCATCTGGTCCAATAATTGCATGGTGAAGCGGGTCTTTTCCAATTTATAGGGACAAATTAATTTTCACCCGCGAAATGCAATGAAATAGCAAAATCGATTCACAGTGAAACTCTTGGTATGAAAGAGGATTAGCATGTGGAGTAAGATGGCACCAACCACCGGCAAGATGAAGCGCAGGTGGACCGGTTGTCGGGTAATTCCATACCCGTGGGTCAACGGCTCTTGCTAGTTGCAAGAACTTACACGAGTGCAATTTGACCCAGACCTAGGGTTTTAAAAATGTGATTAGCGTAGCTTCTCACGACCTGAGATGGAAAAAAAAAAAAAAACACGACCCTTTATTTCTATGATCAATTACAAATTTTCAGTAATCAATAACTCGATGTGTTAATTTGTTTTAATTACTTTTTCTTTTAAATTGAAAGCATTATTTAGTTTACATGCGTATTTTAAAAGGTTTCGGGTATTTCGCGTTAAAAAATTCAAAATGCGCGTGTAGTAAGATTTGAATAAAGGGAAACCAAAAATGAAAAGTTAAGACGCTCTAAACAGGTGTAGATACCACAACCTTTAGGGATCAGACATTTTTCTGTCATCGTACGAATACGTAGGTGTTCTTCGTATCTTACGGAACAATAGGAAGCTTCTTGGGAAAAAAAAGGAGTTTCTCGTCCGAACCCAAACCTCTACATAAGTTCATGTAAATCTAGTAACTTACGTAAGCAAAGGAGAATTATGCCGCGTAAGATTTTGTAAATCTAGAAATTTACGTAAGCGAAGGAGGATTATGCCGCGTAAGTGGAGACAATTGGACAGACGCAAAAGGCCCTTTCTAAGTTCCCGAAAAATTGCTAAAAAAAATAAAAAAAGTTTCCAAAAAAAAAAAAACAAGATCTTTTTGTCTTCTTCCCTTGGGGCGATGCTGGATGTGTCGAGTAAATACAGAGCACGTACGCAAGATTGTTTTTTTTTTTTTTGCCTTTCTCTTTCTCTTGACTATGGAAAATTACCGCATTCGAACTGCAACATTGGGAAAATAAAAAGACATGACAGATAAAACACTTCGATCGTTCTCGATTGCTTGGACCATTTGGAGGCATCAAGATCAGTGTGGTGACTCTGGGCTGCCATTGCTTTTCCCTGACGTCCATATAAAAAACACTCTTCTTCGCCATGTTCGAAGTCCCAGAGTGTTTGGCTCTGCATTGCAGCTGCTCCGGCTATCGATGAGTGTAATGTCATCGTTTTTCTACACGATTCAAATTTCCCTTTTCTGTTCTTGAGTTCTCTGGTGTTCCTGCCTCTGCAGCACTCTGCTCTTGAAGAACCGAGGCTCTTTCAACTTTATGGGCAAGCCGATAAGGGTTGAGCGAGAGATGATGATCTGGTGAGCTGAAACGGGTGTGAGCGATTCCATGGCGAATTTTTTGAAGTGGGTTTAGTTGCCGGAGTTTGTGGGATGAATGGTTGCTGACCAAGCTTGCTCTTTGAGTTCGTACGAAGGAGACAAGAACTACCTTAATTATCTCTTTAATCTCAGTCTTGCCGTTTTCATCTATTACATTTCTGCTGGGGTACGTCTGTGAAAGGGTATTTATGACTGATTGATTCGTGGTCATCGGGCAACGGTGATTCGTGTTTCTGCCGAGCCGAATTCGAGTTTCGAGTTCTTGATTTTGTTGGTGATAAAATGAAAGGTGCTGTCTTCGTGGCCCTTGCCGCAACAATTGGTAATTTCCTTCAAGGATGGGACAATGCCACCATCGCAGGTACATAACTTACTTTGCAGGATGAATGTTGAATTATTTTACTCAGAATTTTAAGAGGACCTTCGAAGTTCTTTCAGAAGGTCTCACAAGAATGTAAACTTACGGTGTGCTGTAGATGTCTGTTGGCATTTGTACTGACAAAATTTTCCTTTTCTTGTTGTTCTTCCTATTGTTATCCTGCAGGAGCTATAGTCTACATAAAAGACGACCTTGACTTGGGATCAACTGGAGAGGGCCTTGTTGTGGCTATGTCGCTGATTGGAGCCACGGTCATAACTACATGCTCAGGACCTATATCAGATTGGCTTGGTCGCCGCCCAATGCTTATCATGTCATCACTTCTGTATTTCATTAGTGGCTTGGTGATGGTATGGTCCCCCAATGTCTACGTTTTATGCTTAGGAAGATTGTTAGATGGATTTGGAATCGGTCTTGCCGTTACTCTTGTCCCGTTGTATATATCTGAGACTGCCCCAGCTGATATTAGGGGATTGCTCAATACTCTTCCACAGTTCACAGGTTCGGGTGGCATGTTTTTGTCATACTGTATGATATTTGGGATGTCTCTGTCAGCTTCACCTAGCTGGAGAATAATGCTCGGGGTTCTTTCCATTCCATCAGTTATTTATTTTGTGTTCATGGTTTTTTTCTTGCCTGAGTCCCCACGGTGGCTCGTAAGTAAAGGGAAGATGATCGAGGCAAAACAAGTTCTCCAGAGACTACGTGGGAGGGAAGATGTTTCAGGTTCATCTCTGTGTTCTTGCTTTCTAAGCTTAATAAAGATCATTGTGCTAGAGTAATAAGATTAGTGATCATAGATAGTACAAGAGTCTCATTGACTTGATTGGTTTTGTACGATTCTCAAGACATCGATGAGCGGCACCAGCTTTTATGCTGGCTGAACTCATTTTGGTTCTTAATATGTGCTCCTTTTTGGCTGATTAATAATGATAAGAAGCATGTCCAATAATGGTACAAGTGAGGCTTGTAGAAGCTTGCATTTAGTGGACCTGCCTAGTTGGCCAGCTCCTGCTCATCACCGGCACGGATTGTCCTGTTTTTAAGGACATGTAGTCCATTAAAAAGGGGATTGAGTGACGTCATCGTCGCCAATATGGAATTTCAATGCAGTGGGAGGCTTGAAGATGGATCCTTATGTTTTCTTGTCAAGGCAACCATCCGATAGCTTCCATCTTCAGTTCAGCCTCCCATATACTCTTAAAAATGACTCATCTACAAGTGATTCACATGTCTCCATGACAGGCCATGACTTATGCACTGGCAATGCATGATTGCTATAATCTGACATGCACATCTAGCATTGATGCATGCAGATGTTCTGCAACATAAAATGCTTTTGGTGGAAATAAGCATTTCATGTCGATGAAGTCAATTCTAGAGCAGATAAAGAAGCATCACAAAAGATTCATCAATTAATCAGCTTGGCCAATATAGATGTTCTGACATTTTTTACTGGGTCTGGCATGCCCTCCTTTCCTAGGCTGAATTGTTTGGAGATTAGTATTTCTGTTGTACCTGCCGTTCTTTTATGAGATGAATATCGTGACCTCTTTCATTCATAGATCTTGCTGAAATATTTGACAGGTGAGATGGCTCTATTAGTTGAAGGTCTTGGAATTGGTGGTGAAACATCAATAGAAGAATACATGATAGGTCTGGCTGATGAGGCTGATGGAGCTGATGATCACGAGCCATCCGCTGAAAATGGCAAGATCAAATTATATGGGCCTGAAGAAGGTCTCTCCTGGGTCGCTAAACCTGGGGCTGGACAGAGTTCCCTTGCCCTTATTTCCCGCCAGGGAACCATGACGAACCAAAACGTGCCTCTTATGGACCCTCTAGTTACTCTTTTTGGCAGTGTCCACGAAAAGCTTCCCGAGACAGGAAGCATGAAAAGCATGCTTTTCCCTAATTTCGGCAGCATGTTTAGTACAACAGCAGACCCTCATGTTAAAGACGAGGAGTGGGATGAAGAGAGTGTGCAAAGGGAAGAAGGCGAGGATTACGCTTCAGAGGGTGGTGGAGGGGACTCTGATGAGAATTTGCACAGTCCACTGATCTCCCGCCAAACAACAAGCATTGAGAAGGAAGTGGGCCATCGTGCTTCACATGGGAGTATTCTGACTACGAGGCGCCACAGTAGTCTGATGCAAGGAACAGGGGAGCAGATCGGAAGCACAGGGATTGGTGGCGGCTGGCAGCTGGCGTGGAAATGGACTGAGAGAGAAGGCGAGGATGGGAAAAAAGAGGGAGGATTTAAGAGAATCTATTTGCGAGAGGAGGGAGTTCCGGGGTCCCGACGTGGTTCCCTTGGTTCGCTTCCCGGGGTTGATATCCCTGCTGAAGATGAATTTGTCCCAGCTGCTGCTTTAGTTAGCCAGCCTGCTTTGTATTCGAAGAAACTTATGGATCAGCATCCACTAGGACCTGCCATGGTTCATCCTTCTGAAACCGCCTCGAAGGGTCCAATTTGGGCCGCTCTTCTTGAACCAGGAGTGAAGCATGCATTATTTGTTGGGATGGGAATCCAGTTACTTCAGCAGGTATCATGTGGTTTTATTTAGGTCCATTGCTTGCTGCTATTTTTTTTAAGTTCTCACTGTGGCAACATTTAGGTAACAATAGACCTAAACAAAGGTTTTTCATGAGAATTTTCTTAACACCATCGATCCATGTAATCTGCACTATGGTTAAGCCTTCTTATTCCGGGGACATGGAGACATTAACCCGATGGTAATATGCGTTCTCTATGTTTGCAATAGTCTGTAGGCATCCATCTTCCATTGTCTGGTCCAGTTTTGGGACCAAGTAAATGACCCTATGAATTGTCTGGAACTTCGTATTTGGTCCTTGCTCAATGGAAAATTGCGACAAATTCAAAGCTTTTGTTGTTTTGGCTACTCATGTATAAATGGGATCGTGAATTTGATATTGAAGCATTGCTGACTTGCTTATGTACAGTTTTCTGGAATAAATGGAGTTCTCTACTACACTCCCCAAATTCTTGAAGACGCTGGCGTTGAAGATCTTCTTGCAGACCTAGGGCTCAGCTCAGAGTCCGCGTCGTTTCTTATTAGTGCATTTACAACTTTCTTAATGCTACCATGTATAGCTGTGGGCATGAGGCTTATGGATACCTCCGGAAGAAGGTAAACATCTCTCTCGCGCGCGCGTCGATTTTGGAGGAACAGGACACTTGACTTGATGGCATATCTACATTCTTCTATAATTTCATGAAGTAAGGAAATGTTCGAACTCTTCACCTCTTTATTTTCGGAGGTGTTCCAATCAATCAATTTGCCTTGATGCAGAACGCTCCTTTTGACTACGATTCCGGTGCTCGTGGTGACACTTGTAGTATTAGTAATCGTCGAACTGGTGGATTCGAGCTCGGTGGTCACTTCCTTGATGGCAACCATTTGTGTGGTGGTCTACTTCTGCTGCTTCATGACGGCTTATGGTCCTATTCCGAATATCCTGTGCTCCGAGATATTCCCCACAAGGGTGCGCGGTCTCTGCATCACAATATGTGCATTAGTCTTCTGGATGGGAGACATCATCGTGACCGACACGCTGCCTGTGTTGCTCGATTCGATCGGTTTGGCCGGCACCTTCGGCATTTATGCCGTTGTGTGCGTCATATCTTGGGTCTTTGTCTTTTTGAAAGTTCCTGAAACCAAAGGCATGCCTCTTGAAGTCATCACCGAGTTCTTCACCGTCGGAGCGAGGCAAAAAGCTGCTGCGAAAAATGAGTGATTCGAAGTAATCAACCTCTCGTCTGTATTTACTGCTCTTTTAGGTTCTGAAGGAGTGAGTCCTCCTCAGAGGATTTAGGGGGTCATAACTACTTTGAGAGTAAAGTATGTGACGGCTTCAAGGCTACTGTCATATTTGCTGTGAACTTCTTGTTCTGTATTGTGATGCATAAAGCAAAGATTTTTTGGCACGTCCTTTACTTGCGGAGGCAATACCAACAACAACAATGCTAGTACGTGCCCTGAGTTTCAGCAAAAAGGTGTCTTTTTCCTTCAAACTGTCGTATGATCATGCCAAGAGTGAGGTTATCATAACCAAACAATTCATGATTTGACAAGAGCAAAGATGATCAGAAAGCTCAGATACCAGTCTAGCTTGAAGCATTTTCATGCGAATTTTATTTCACGAGAAAGAACAAGTGAGGCGGCAGAGAGAGAGAGAGAGAGAGAGAGATCAGGGCATTCCAAATAGATGCAATTACGCACATCGATGTAAGGATATTTACGTTGATACAAAATCATTGAATTTACAACCAGCTTATGTTTCTGTTCTTTTCCCAACTCTCAGCTCCTTCTCAGCAAAAAATGAAAGCACGCTCTAGAAAGAAGCCTACTGCTTTTGAATTTCCTCAGCGGATGGCTGGCTGATAGAAGGACTTGAAGATGAGTGCTCTGATTCTTCCGAATTTGATGATTGATTATGTGAGGCACTCTGCTCACCGTCTAGTGGCGATGCTGGAAACTTGAAGGGTCTTTCAAAATCCTGGGCGTTCTTCCCATCAATTACCAGTTTATCCAGTTTCTGGTCCTGCAACAATCACAAGTAAATGGATACATCAAACAAGATGATGTATAAAAACCCCAGAGGCAGCTCATTCCCCATATGAATTAGTGAATTCATATATGTAGATTTGTCTTGATCTTCATGTATGTAGATTGGACACAGCACAACAACAAGATTCAACAAAACAAGAATCCAACAAATCTACCAAAGAAATAAAAATATGTAACAAAAAAAATAAAGACTAAGAATTGTCAAGATCTGACGCTGAACGCATTTTTTGGAACATCTAATTTTCCCACGAGACTGATTAAAGTTGAGTCACTTTTAGCATGGACCCAAGCAGTGAGCACAATAGAATGGCATGATCACACTTCCAAATACATACTGGTGTTTAAAGCAAGCAGAACATAAAACCGGGAACACGAACTGAAGATGATCATTTGCAATATGCAAATAAGAAAGTCTATGATCAACAACAGAACAGCTAACTGATTGACATGAAAAAATAGTGCTCACCATCTGTAGAGCTTCCAGTTTTCTTTGCAGTTCCTCATGTTCAGCTTGTATGCGGAAGGGAACGCCATGCTTCTGATACACATTAGTTTGTGCCAAGTCTTCATCTATGTCACTGGCAGTGGTTGCAAAAGGATGATTCGCAGGAATCCACCTCACCGTGTCAGGATCGACATCAGGAGGTATCATATCACCTTCTTTCAGAAACATGGTGGGCCTTTTCCACTGATAAGCCCGCGACCTTCTCTTCTTATGGATAGCTTGTTGCTCCTTGGTAAGTGTAACTGGAGCCAACCGATAAACCTTTCCGCACATCTCCAGCGTTGAGTTTCTCTTACCAACTTTGACTAGTGGGTTGTTGAATGGATCGTCATATTTGAGGGGCCTGGAGCTGTGATGAAAATCACAGGGGATGTTAAAACAAATGTCGATAAAGCGAAAAGCAAACTAAATGGTACAGAGACATACACAATCCAGAGATGAATGCACCAAAAAAGATGCGCCAGGAAAAGGAATTAGAGGATTAGTAATCATACATGCCTCTTCTATCAGATCTCAACTGCCCACGTCTCACTAGATCAGCTACAGAGCCTGAACGATTGTAGTTTGCCTTCCTCGCTGCGAAGACTCTCACGGCAATGAACACAAATGCAGTCACAATGCATAACCCAAAAGCAAATCCAGCACGAGACTTTCTTTTCATCTGATGGGCAAAAAAACACCCACAAAGCAATTAGATTGAACGCCTCAACTCTCTTAACAGAACAAGCAAGCAAACTAAGTTAAGCCAAACCTACCCAAAACATTGTCTTTTTTAGACGGTTCCAATCACAGATAAACCAATGCAAGTTCCAACAACCAGTAGAGACAAACGCAACATTTCAGATTATTCATTTACCACATAAACGGGAAAGCTTTACAATAACAAAAAGCATCCTAGAGTTCTAACAAGTGCAAACAGTAAACAATTTCATATTTTCCATGCGTTCATTTACGCTTCTTCCTTAAGCACTGAAAGCAACGCAAGAGAGAGAGATTACCACGTAAACAACCGGTGGCAAAGAAGTGACAATGCCATGGAATTTAGCAAGTGGGTCTCCTTTCTCTGATTCAACGACCTCTTCTTGGTCAGGCTTGGGTTCGCTTGAGCTCATTGGATCCGCAATCGCTCTCAGCACGAACCTTTTGTTGGATCTAACCACATTCCACCTCACATTCTCACGGCTCAACCCGAACTCCGTTCTCAAATTCGAGAAAACCCGGTGCTTCAAAACGCAGACGCAAGGCTGCACAACACAAACCCACACGCAGTCAAAAAAATTTCAGGGAAGAGAGAAATTCAGAACCAAAAAGATGCCAAGACTCATGGAACCGCGACGTGGACGCCACCTGAAGAGAGACTGAAGGAATGTGAAGGGACCAAACTGACGACATGTTGGATAGGGCATGACGACAGTGAAGATGGGTCTGAGAAGGCGTCATGATTGCGGTTGCGGGGAGGGAGAGCTTTTAGGGTTCTTCATTTTCCATTGCAATTTGCAAAAGCAGCGAGATCGGACACTTCGGTCACCAGATTTTCGAAAGATTGAGATAAAAATTGTGCAAGCGAACTTCATCCGTGGATCCGTGGCGCAATGGTAGCGCGTCTGACTCCAGATCAGAAGGTTGCGTGTTCGATTCACGTCGGGTTCAATCCTCGCCATTTTTACAATTTTAACCCAACTATGATTGTGTGCTTTTCATCACATAAGCTTTCTGTTTTCTGTTCTGATTAGGGGCCGAATTTTGGTTAAGGAAAATGAGACAAATGATTCCTGAATTTTGATTCAATGTGTAATGTTGTCCCTGACTTATAATTTGTTCAATATGATACATGAACTATAACCCAATATGCAATGTGATTTTTGAACTTCTAATGTATTCAATGTGATTCCTGAACATTGCACATTAAGCCAAAATTCAGGGATCATTTGAGTCATTATCCCTTTTGATTATGATTTGCCGCAATACCAAGATAAGCACGCGATGCAGACAGTTAATCTTACATGTACGACGATTGAGGTACATACGAATGACACATAAAATTGGAGTCGCGTGAATATATATACTCAACCATCAAGTAATGTAATTTACAGGTTTCACATTCTGTGTTCAAGTCATCAATAAGCAAGAGAACCACCTTTCCAACACATTTGCACAATCAGGTGCTGACTGGGGAACAGGACTTGGTACCCTACAAACCATTCGACAATTGTACACAAAATTTTGAGAATACTACCACAAGATTCGGTTCCCGGGTCCTTTTCTGCTTCGGAAAGTACTTAAGCCGATGCAGAAACAAGGCGTGTGGCTCGACAGATGATGGCGTCGACTTCCCCTTTTATCAGTTTGTGGGATAAACAGTACCTAATCAAGAAACAAGGACACCCCCACAACCATAACAAAGATCCACTCTCGACTTTGGAGGGCATCCGTGAAGATTCTCAGCATGCTCGCAGTTTGTAGGAGAAAATTGCAGACTGTTGAAGCTAATTATATGCTTAAGGACCAGATAGTAGATCATGCTGACCGAACGGAAAGCCTTTGTCATTATCCTGGGGATTGCGTTCCCCAGGAACATCCACACTAGCTGTGATGCTTGCTGCATTGTTGTCCAGAGACCGCGCGTCATTATCTGAGGGACGGATGTTTCTTGGATGAGGTTGTTGTGCGTGTGTTGGTGAATGCTCGGGCGAGTCTCCAGGGCTTCCACCCAGAGTCCTAGTGGGAAGTTCTGCTTTCCCATCAGCCTTCTTCTTTAAGGCGTTCTTGTGCCACTGTTTCAGAGCCTTCGAAGTTTGTTCGTCAAAGATCGATCTCTTCATGGTCGATCCCATCTGATATTCCCAAATGAGGGGGAAAATGCATACATGATTAGCAATCTTCTTGTCTTCTTAATGCAATATATGGCAGAGATTATGGCAAGCACGCAACCACTTGCATTTTAGACAAGATGAGACTATTTCCTGACTCCTAAAACTCTCCTGAGTTTGCTTTTTGTTTTGTGTCTACTGCAAAATCTGCCTAAAAAAAAATGCAAAGGAGCGTATTTAGCTAGCATCAGTTGATATGGAGGGATGCGACAGCGGTGGCGTACCTGAGTGACAAGAGCATATAGGGGGAGTGTGCTGTAACTGCAGAGAATTTGGACTCCAACCCTGAGAGATTAAGGCTATCATTCATTTTTCAATCATTTGCATGCAAATTACCTAGTAAGCTTGAAAGAATACTTCTGGAACAGCTTGATTCTTACATACTAAGGCGGAAATCATATGCAAAGTATAATGGCTTACCCCAGTGCGACCCTTATCAGGACAAGAGTAAAATTGTCATGAAAACAGGATTTCAGACCGAATTCATACTGCATCAAGAGGAAGATTTAGAAAAACCAACTCCAAAATAAATTAACTTAATGGTTAGAAATCAGAGTTCATTAGTTACCCAAATCCAAAAGAAGTAGGTAATCTCGAATGCGTTCTGCACAGAATGTATAAACTAGTGAGGAAGTCTCCACAAAGCATAGTATTAAAGAAATGAAAGGCTAATGAGAACAACAAAGAACTATACAATAACATCATGACATGCCGTCATCCGCTATGAAAGCTACTATGCCCATTGCAGTGTCATTGCAGATGTGCAAGTGAGCAGGTAGCATCTAAACATTTGTTTAACTCAATCACTACTGTCCAATAATCACAACTTCCATATAAGGAGAATTTATTACCTGAAATAGGACGAAATGGATTAGATATAGCACTAACTGAGGCCAACCAAACCAAAAATGCCGGTCGGAGACTTGTACGAGGGGTATCCCTTGAACTACAGCATGTCTCTCTTGGATCTCAAGAGCCATCTGAGTAATGATAGATTGCAATTTCGTCCCGACAGCTAAGATCACCTTCAAGAAAGTACAAAAATGATATCTAGAACATAGCAAAACAAAAGAAAGCAAGGCTTCTTCCAATAGTCAAACATAACTAACATTTGCTGTCAAAAAATTTCTTACCACTACAGGTAGAATAGACAGCCAAAACATAGCTTGCCAACCTGGAAAGAGTCAAATGGTTATGAACGAACTCCTAAACTTACAGAT
Source organism: Lenwebbia sp. NSW1173648 (assembly GCA_029784005.1). Classification (NCBI taxonomy): domain Eukaryota; kingdom Viridiplantae; phylum Streptophyta; class Magnoliopsida; order Myrtales; family Myrtaceae; genus Lenwebbia; species Lenwebbia sp. NSW1173648. The sequence continues at coordinate 20,050,148 of JARCGZ010000009.1, read as the reverse complement.
TAAACAGAAGCATAAATTTATAGTAATGCTATATTTAATTTGATGGAGAGGAACTTTACCGTGGACATTTAGAAGCAGGAATATCACTACAGAAGCCCACAGAAGCGGACTGTCAAAACAGCGGTAGCACTACATCAGACAGCGAGAATACTTGAAGACTTACAGAAGCATACGCAGCAAGAGACCTTGTTCAAAGATGTAGTTGGTCCGATGCATTACCTGATTCCCACCACTACTTTGAAGTCATCTTCTAGTGACCTTTTTATGTACTTTTGAAAATCGAATTTGCTCCCTGGTGCTAAATGAACCTGTTAGAAGATAATAAATAATTCGCGAGGATGAAAAATATGGACCGAAATGATTTTTGGGGGAACTCACGGTAACAAATCCATGTCTCATGGTCAAGTAGTCGGCCCTGCGAACTGCCCGGAAAAATTGCCGGAAAAAGCATACCTGTACGAGATGATCTTTCAGAAACTCTCCAGAACTATCATCAAGATCGATACATCCATTTCCAACTTTTCTGAAGCGAAAAGCTAACAAAGGGACGAGAAAATGCTGCAAAAATCACTTACGATATAGAAGAGAAACGGAGTCTTGTTCCCCAAGTGACTGTGTTCTCTGACAAACGACGTCTCATGGGTGAGCCTAAACCTTGAAGGATCTGAAAAAGCATGAAAAGACCTCCATTATTCAGCCCAAATATGGAACTCTTTGAAGATTCTATGGGGAAAAACCCGCAACTATGTAAGCATACACAAGCTTTATGCTTTCAATCAGGGGAGAATACAGATTCCACATTGGGAATAACCAAAGTGCACTTTCTTACCATTCAAGAATTGAAAATCATTCATTGTCTCCTGCTCCCACTCCTTCCATTCGCGAATCTGCATCGAGAAAATTCGCATTTGCTCCTTAGGATTGTTGAAAGTTTAGAAAGTGGACTACACTGTGAATTTTCAGATTCTTTTATCACCTTCAATCTTCCAAGTGCCATGGTCAGTGCGCTATATAGAACATGGAACACTGCTAGAAAGAAAATGAAAATGTGTAACTGATGCAACGCATTAACGGAGACCATTGATACGTACCCCTACAATAAGAAAACTATATTAGTAAAGATCTAGGAGAAAAGGTCGCGCATATGGTAAGCAATTGGTATTTTAAGATCTAGCAATCTGCATAAGAAACTAAGACAGAATTGAAAGACTGATCACAATTTAAAAACAACCATTTCCAGAAAATGCTTTTGCAGAAAAGAGCTAGTGTTTTTCATGGAAATGGAGAGCTAATGCTGTCATAGCTGTGACAGACAAGAGAGGCAATTGCTCAGGACTAAAATCAGTGCAGTGACTCGGGTACTTAATTTACTAACTAGGTTAAGGGCATGATGAAAAACGAAAAGAACTTGAACATGTGCCAAGATACCATCCAGATTTTTACGAAACGGTGCTCAAATATTGTCCCAAAAGTTTATATAGACGATAGGTCATTAAATGAGATGAATGACAAAGTCCAAAACAGAGGACCATGATGTAATCATCCCCGTTTGTAATACAGTTTCCTTAAAACCGTGTTTCTTCTAGTTTCAAATGATCAACCTTTCAATGAACCAAATTATAACGTGTGATTGCCCTGCCTCCGTACTTTTGCCAATTATGTTTGGGCACACTCATACTTTATCCAAGTTTGGCAAGAAAGTTATACACTGAAAATAGTCGAACACAAACCCTTGAAGCACTATTAGCAAATCATACTTACTGCTTTACAACCTGCGCCTCCACTGTCAGCCGCCAACATCCTATGCGCGTACCAGAGGAGCCGGCGGTGATGGTTGTTGTCACTGCCTCCTCCTCCTCCTGCTTCTGCTACATCTCCTCCTTCTCCCCCCTTCTCGCCAGCCTCGTTGCCTCCATAGTGACTAGTGCGAGCAAGGGGGCACGGTAACATCGTATCTGCCGCACGTTCTGGAATGCAGACTCTAGTTATGTAGTTTTGCCCAAATGTCAATAGCAGCGAAATAAATCCTAGAACCATGAGTTCTGCAGCATTAAAACCAGATTAAGTGGCTGCACAAGCAAATTTTGCAAATTGGAAAAGAAAAAACAATTAACATATACAGGTGTACAAGGGGAAAGCCTAAAAGCATAATGTCAAGAAGCTAATAGAAGCAGTTGCCTCACCTCCTTTCAACTTCTCGAGAGCTTCTAACATGGCCGCCTTGCGCTTTTTACGAAATATCTATTGGATGCAGGACATAAGTTACTAATATGAACAATAAGGAAAACAGCGATACGAAGACGAACAAAGCTCGGTAAAAGAAGAAAGGAAAGATCAGGAGAAGTATATTTAGATGTCCAAATCTATGACATCTTCTTTCTTCCCAATTCACGAAGAAACGCATTGTTAAACCAAAATCCGCTCTACATGCTTTGAACATCCCTTCACAAAAGATGATGTCGGCTAGGTCTAACGAAAAGGAGTTTGGCCCTCTTGCTATGCCCCGTGATCCAATCCGAACCGCAAGAATGCAAGAGAACGGAAAGATGCACATCACATGAACATGCCAAACACGTCAAACAAGAATGAGTTCCATCCATTACCGTTCCCACAGAATGAAGAACCTTCTCCAATAAGATGGAAATCAAGACGATGCCAGCGCAAACAGCCGAGACAGCCCATGTCGGCGTCTGATCGAGCTCCCTCGAACCAGCGGTCACGCCGCCTCCGGCCATTATCTAAATTAGCTCAGACCAAACTTATATCATCCAAACTCTAATGCTGATCGATCTCTTCAAGAAGAACAGGAAGTAACAGTCACATTCATTCAAAGTTTCGGCAGCAGCATGCGAATTAGAAGAAGTGAAATGGAATCCAGAATATGCTGAGATCACAAAAACCAACTTCTTTCCCCCCCTCTCTTTTGTTCCTTGCTTTCCTCCCCCAGGGACATTGGCCTAATGGAGGTCTCTCTCTCTCTCCCCCTCCTAACGGTATTCAAGCAGGGGGATGTACGGAGAGACACATTCGGCGGTTGTTCATCAAGAATGACCCGATTCCCACAGACTAATTGCGAGTTTGCCCCTTCCTCAAAACCCACAAACGCTGGAGTGTTAATAGGGATTTAGTTACATCGTGTCCAATTATAGAATAGCCACACACACACACACACACGGAGACCCACGAAGTGTCTTTCCTTTCAATCGTTAAAAGGAGTCTTCTTACTTGCAAAAATGGAAAATGGGTTCAAAGAACTTCCACGGAAGAGAAGAAGAGAAATCATTACTTGGGGTGAGAGACATTGCCTCACTAATTACTACTGTTAGGGGCTCAAAGAACACTATCTGGGCTTAAGATTGTCAACTCCAACAACCAAAAAGCAATAATGAAAGACCAAATACGAAATATAAGATGAGCGAATGCACCAAGGCATGACAAACATCAATCTAGCAACAAGGACCGGCGGAGGGGAGATCCTAAAAGAAGCATATGTGGGTTCTGGTTTCCTCTGCAATGTACCCGAAACTTTAGCTGGGCATAAAGAGGACAGTTCATGCAAAGACAGAGAACCTCCGAGACACAACCGTGTTGACTGAAAACATCCTTCTATTCTTGTCGCAGAGGCGAATGAGCCGGTGTAGTGAGTAGTGATCAATTCATGAAAGGGGTCGTCAATCAAACATGCTTGAATTTCTAAGCGCGAACATAATTGGAAAAAGGAATTTTTCGAGTGGACGATAAAATAATATTAGCAAGTAAAAATAACAATGAAACCGCCGTTGCCGGGGATCGAACCCGGGTCACCCGCGTGACAGGCGGGAATACTGACCACTATACTACAACGACTTGGTTAGACAATTGCTTCTATACATTTTATATGAAAATTACACCGATTCGCAGTATTTTTAAGAGTATTTATCGCGTGGAACGTGTTGTTACACTAGTCACATTACTCTGGCCAAGAACAAACTATCTGTTTAACGCCTTAACGGAGACTTTAGACTAAGGTTTTTATGTCGGCACGCATAACAACACTTCTGCAGTAGAATTTCTGCTCCAAAAGTATTTCTGAAGCAGAAATCCGTTTGATTAAGCAACTTCTTTTTTTCACTTCTAGAGCATTTTTTTGCTTCAGAAATAGTTTTGGAGCCACTTGAAGAAGTAAAAAAAAAATTACTCTCTCCAAAAAAATCAACTTGATTTTCCAGAGCAAAAGTGTTGCCATGCCAATGCCCACCCTCGGCTTTCCGGCCCGGCTGGCCATAAGACAAAATAAGAAGCGTTAAACCACTTGCCTATTTGACGGTGCTTTGCTATATTCCAGTAAATGCTATGAATTCCAAGTTTTTATGATCCTCTGAACCAAGCTCGGCGATGAAATCGCAGTAATTCCGATAGCAAAGCCTTAACGCCAATAACAAAAAGAAAAGTTCATTTTAATCGGATCGGTCAACTTGGAACTGTAGCATAAGGTCTCGCGAATTCAAGATTGGATGAGAAAGCATTCGATATTAAAATATGTACCCGAGTAGAAAGCTTTAAAGGGAAAATGTAGCTTTTAATAGAATGGATGAGAGAAAGCATTCGATGCAATTAAGTACATAGACCAACTAATCACCTAAAACCTGCACAAGGAAATGGAGTGGACTCGAAGATAATGCGTCTGCTCTAAATCTACGCTCGAACAAGGTGCTCATCTGAGTGCTCAAGGGAACCGAGACGATCGTTGGTGATCACTAGGAAGAAAAACGGGTAGTTGACCACCCCTCTGCGATCTACCCTGCTGATAATAATTCGATGCCGACCCTCTTTCCCAGTTAGCAGCCACAATCCCACTCCCAGTTTCTCTGTTTGGTTGTTCATTCACAAGAGGGCCGCCGAAGAATATGGATTGACCAGTGTATAGAAGCTCGGCCCCTGGTACCTGCGACGAGCCGGCACCTTTGGATGATGATACGAACCGCCCTGCTTCTTGATCCCAAAACACTGAAGATTTAGTGCTCTCAGCTGCACCCGAGTTTTTCCTGCCAGGATTCTGAGGCACATTCCCTCGCAGAGAATTTTCATTTACTTCACTTTGTTTGGCCGACCATGGAGACTGGCATGCTGATGACTGATATATCGGGTTGAAGTGATCTCGGTTTGGAGTTCGATTGTCCAAAGGAGAAGTAGTAAGATTAGAGAGGTGAGGACTGCTCATGTTGCTAAGACTGTGACCACAGGTTTCTGTATCTTCCCTACTAGTCCGGCTCGGTGGATATGAACTTTTGGCTCGTGATGTCCCTGCTCTAGCATTTCTATTGTGAAACCCTAGGTCAGAACTGACCGGGCTACTTCTTCCACTTATGTTGCTGCTGGATAAGTGGTCTGCATCATATGGATGATGTCGAGAACTTACGGGACGTAGAACGGATGAAGACGTTCTTGCTTTAGCACCTGCTTTGATTGCCTCCTTAGAGTCTAACTTTGCAAGCTTCCATGCACTTATGCGAACAGGTCGTTGGGGCATCTTTCTCCCCTTGTCTGAAGGTTGTGTGGCATCTGGATCAACTGTCGAGGGGAGGCGTCCTGGCTCCAAGTGTGGAATGATTTCATCCTGCCCAATGAAACAATAATAGACATATTAGGCCCAAACAGTCAGCTTGGTCCATAACAAAGATTCTAGAAAGCAGCATTTTACATTTAACCAAATCTTAGATCTTACTTCGAATTTATTTTTTGTACCAGACAGAATACTTTTGAAAGCCTATTATTTAATTATATAGGGAAAACCAATTTGGACACAATATTAGCTTTACATTGTAAGTTCTCTCCTAGTACACATACTTTTATAAATTCCTCCAGGCAAGCCAAAAAATCGTTGCGCATTAACTACTTTAAGTGCATCTGCATACTGAACAACTTGTACCTGGTTATCCATGAAAATTCTTGGAGGGGTACACCAAGCACCTCTATATTGCAAGCCCTTTCCAAGAGAGCTTCTTCCACTAACAGCAGTGACAGCTGAACCGGTTGGGGAAGATGGAAGACTTTGCAGATCACCACCTACGGATGGTCCAAGTGCTTCACTCTGGGTTCTCATTGCAACTACATACTCATATGTCGTTATCCCCTGCATCAAATAAATAAGCATACTAAAACGCCGATTAAAAGAATGTTGGCTGGGAAGAGGCATAGTTCATTGCCAAACCTTTCTAATTAAAATCATGTGAAAGAAGAATAGCTCTCCAAGAGGGACAGTGGCCACACAAGAAACAGCAGTGCATAGGGCCTGCAAGGAAAGAACCCATGATAAAGCAAGATCATCTCCATAATTAATTATGTTGAGTAAAGCAAGTTGCTCAGAGGTCATCCTCAATTTCGGGTTCATGAGCAGCAGAATAGTACATCAGAGAGTCTCTGACATGACTCCACCAAAGCATACACAGAATAGTGAGACCTAAAGAATTGTGTGTACTTCATAACATGAAGAGGTAAATGAAAGCAAACAACATACCACCACAATGACAAAGGGAATCCGCGTGAATCCGACTCCAAGCTTGTCAATTATCTGATCTTCAGTGCCCCTTTTATCAACAAAGCACCGGACGAGGACAGCAACTCCCACACCAAATTCAACGACAAGCTGATGAAGATAAAGGCACAAGCAAATGCACCAGTCCATTAAGAAATGCAATTAAGGAAATGTGACTAGGAGGAGAAAACTAACATATTTATAGGTAATTTGAAGTTAGGGACAGTTGGCAATGAAAGAAAACTCACCCAAATAAGGCTTACAGCCATGAGACACACAAAGGTGACATAATTTTTCCTTCCCACACAATTATTCAACCACTGAAAAGAAGGTGCAGTACAGTCAGACAGTCCCCAACACATAAAAGCTAACATAAGCATAGCATCCCAAAACACAAGTGCAAATGATGGTTAGAAATGCAGCATTAAAGGACTTGATTCTATTTGATGCAGGAGCCTAATTCAGTTTTTACCAATATTTGGTCTTTTCTGTTTTATCAGCTTTAGGTTAATAAATAGTCACGTGCCAATCATGTAACTTTTAATGAGCTCCAGCTGTTGAGCTTGGAAGTCCTTATTTTGAATCATGGGTTGAGATTGTCTTTCTTATGTAAGCCTAGTATATACAGCTCTTTAAGTCTCTTTGTCATTAGTTTTTTCTTCATTCAATAAACATGCTCGGTTTTTATAAATGCTAGAATAGTTTTCTCTGTTCCAGCTTAAGTCAACTCTATTTTAGCCCTGTTTTTTTGTTCTTTCTGCTATCTTTTATTCCTCCGACTACGTCAACTTGTTAGGTTTTTTCCCTACATCACTATTGCAAATACAGGGACCATGTTCTTTTAGAGTCATCCCTTTGTTAATATCCATAGAACTATAGACGTTAATCCCCATAAGGCCATTCATGAGCACACAGAACTTACTCGACAGTGATGATCAAATCCATCAACACATTTGGCACAGCTTCTGCAGTGTTTGCTAAACTTGCGTACCTGTTAGAAACAAAATCCAAGCTCTGGAGTAAGTCATTTCTCATTCTTCTTTCAGAATGTACCGCGTAAAGCAGGGTAAAATCACCAATGGGATTCAACAAACAGATTGAAATACAATACATATGAACAGAAAATAGTGAATCACACGGAACTATGCACTTTTGTATGGAAAAATGAAACAGCAATGAAACGTCGGAAGAAGTACCAATCTATCTTTGCTGGGTTAAGTACAATAAAACGGCAATAAATAGGCCTTTCCTGTCCAATGGGATAGAGCATATAAATTGTTTATAAGAGCCAAACTTATGATTATATTCAGTGGAATGCCGTTGCTCATAAATTTTCCATCATAATTGTGTCAGTCAAGATATGTCCCAATTCCCAATTTGTCATATAACAAGACAAACAAACAAACAAGGAGAACAGACCACCATTTAGTTCCAAATTCAGGATTCTCCATCTAACAGCCCCTCCTTCTCCATTCGACGTGGCTATAGCCAAACAGTCTTTCTTTCTTGAACGTAGGGCAATTCGTTTCTAATAGATCAAGATCAGGTCGCCTTTCAAACCGAAGGCAACGCCCTTCTTCCAAATCAAAGGATAAATGGGCTTGTTGGGAAGAGTATAGAGTGCGGCCTACAGAGCACATGTCCTATGGATTCAGTGGAAGCAGGGGTTGTTGCACAGTTGTGATTCCGCTTTCACTAGAAAAGGAAGGAAACGATTTTTTGAAAAGAATGACTCTTAGTCGAACCGCGAGATCATCAAAAGACTCCAAGGAGACTGAAAAGTCCTATAAGGTTTCCAACTAGAAAATGAGTCCATAGCTAAACAACTAATTCAAGTACCTCAAACTCTATAGAAGTGGGGATGCCAACTCAGTGCGGAATTCTGAAATTTATTTGTATCAGCCTCCATATGTTGCACCAGTGCATAAGTTATATATTATAGGAACCCCACGGCATGCCTTCCTAGTGCCTAGCCCGCTCCACATTTAAAGGTAACCATGGGCTGATGGAGCCATAAACCAGGTTCCAGGACTTTACCTCGGCATTGCATAAAGTGCAAAATAGAGCATCCTCATCTCCAGTTTGTTCCTCCAAATGATCTTCATCCTTGCGGCAATCTTCCTTGACAAGGAAGCCACAGAAAAATCCCCCCAACATCAAACGGCAACTTGCATTATGACTATCAGATTTTTCTCCATTCCTCCGACCTGCTTTGCCAGGCTCTTCCATTGAACCAGTATTTCCTGGTCATATATGAAGTTCATCTAAGAGAAGGTACAGAAAAACCAAGTACACGTAGTGTTTCTCACACCAGCAAATTGGGTGACTCATTACTCAGCCTCTAGCAGAGACCAGATTATAAAATAACCCTGAAAACATTCTTGTGTGCTGAGTTGGTCCAGAAAAAGTAACGGAAAGATTGGAAAGAAAATTCAGAGAAACATCGATTAGTTTAATTACAGCTCAATGAGCAAGTTCTTCACTGGGTCATAACAATAATAACAACAAAAACAACACCAACCAGCTAAATCAGTTCCTGTATGCGATTTGTATGCTGAAGTTCTGTCAACTTCAACCAAAATCCCAGGATCAGCAGGATTGATGGCAGTGCACCGGACATACAGTATAAATACAGAGAGATCCTAGAAGAAAAATCTTATAACCGTGAGATATATAGGCAGCAGCATATTCACATGAAACAGGAAAAAAGAGTCCAAATGCACCTACCAACAACGAATAAACACCAAGTGCGACATATTCGTATATGTCCTTCCCAAGAAAGGGAGCAAAGAAGGCATAAAATGCCACAGATAGCAAGAAAAACACTGTTATGGCCACCACCTGCAAACATAGATAAAGATGATTTTTTTTATTTATTTTTTTGCATGAGATAAAGATGAGTTAAGTATGGTAAAATGATGACCACGGTGATCGGAACACATAATGAAATTTCAGGGCTTTCAAAATTATGGACGACATGATGACATCAGCACAACATGAAAAGTTTTTCTTCAAGGAAGTTAGCCGGATTCAAAAATTGAACCTGATCCCCATAAATTGGACGAAAACATCCAGGCAAAAGTTCGTGAAAATGGTTCGTACGACTTTTGAAACTGTTTGAGATATCCTGATTGGGAACACAGTAGTCCATGTAATAATTACTGTGGTGCTCCATCTCGTAGGGAAAGATTTAAATCGGAGAAAAGTATTTTTCAAAAGAGAAAAGCAATCTAAATTTGACTTTGAACAGATATGCAAAGGTTCACGGCTTAAACCAAAGTCATAAAGCGTCCACAGTGACCAGATCCAGCTCCAAAAAACAAGGAAAAGACCACGATCGCCACACCAGTACAATGGTTTATCCAAATAGATTCACGAGGAAACCATAATTCGGTCCACATTACTCACTGATCCATAAAAAGCAAAAACTCCACACTCAGCAAAAAGCAAAACGCAAAACGAGTAAACACAATAATAGAGAACTTTGAATGTGCAATTACTCACTGGTACAAGTAGTTGAGTGAGCGTGGGATACACGAGAGTGCAGTACCTGGAAGGGATGAGCAGGGAGTTCCCAGCCGTGACGCCTAGACATGGCCAAAACCGGGTCGGCGCTCGTCGATCAAGAGCATTCGGCGTTCGAGGTCACTGCGGCAAAACAATGCAGTCCGACATTGGAGGCTGCTCTGGCCAGGGTTTCGCGACCGAACCTTCCTCACCGATCAGTGGCACCAAAAGAAGGAGGAGGAGAAGTTACCGAGGATATATTAAAGAACGCGCCGAGTCAAACTCGACTAGCGACCCGGCGATACTGGCCACTCCAACGAGAGAGAAAAATTAGGGCTTGGAGTGCGGGAGTTCGAGTTCCGATCACAGAGCCTCGGAAGAAGAAGAAGGAGAAGAAGCAGAAGAGGAGAAAACGGAGAGAGAGAGAAGAAAGATATAACATAGTGTTGGACCGTATTTTATAACTGAATTTCTTTTCGGCAAAAAACAAAATCATTTCTCCAAACGCTTTACTATGTTTTTTATCTTTTAATTTTTACGAAAAATAACTTCCGAAAAAATATTTTTTTATTTTTCGACTTTCGATTCACGAATAATAAACCAATCAGGAAAAATATTTTCTACCAATAGAAAACTTTCAAAATGGGAGAAATGATTTCTTCACTGTTTTTTTACCCAAACCAAGTACGTTCTCCTCCGTCCACTCTATTTAAATATTTTATTATTTTCTTTTCTTTCTAATTTTTCGCTTTTATCTTTTACTTTCTTTTTTAAAAAATAAAATATTTAATTTTTTTCATTTTTTCTTTTTCCTTCGGTCGGTCGTGAGCAACGGACCGGCGAGGTCAAGCTCTAGCCTCGCCGTCCTATGCGAAGCTCGATCTCGCGAGAAGCAAAATCAAATCACATTTTTCATACCAGACGGCGGAAAATATTTTCCAATTCATCTTTTGGTTTCAGCCAAACACCACAAAAAAAATATATTGTCATTTTTTTGACAAACGACTTCTCAAAAAATATTTTTCAGAAACATCACATTTTTCGCCCAATCCTAAAATCGAAATCATTCCAAACAAAAATAATGTTATTAAATAACTAGAGGGGTATTCTGCTATAAATAAACTTTTATTGAGAGAATTCATGCAAATATCACGCATTTTCTCGTTTTTTTTTTTTTTGCACCAGCGATCATGACCGTCCATCAAATTCCGTTGCGTCAGGAGCGAAGAAAGTCGATGGTGATTGCGACATTTTCGGAGGGAGTCTCGTCCGATATCATGATGCTTCGGTTGAAGGATCAAAATCAGATTCCCAAATCCAAAATCAGCCCTTGCGATCTATTTTACGCAATCAGAACAGCGGGAAGGAAAAATGGAATATAATTCAGACATGGAAGCTTGCTATTCTTATTATGGTCGTCCGGATAAAACTCAGGATATGATATATTTCATCATATCCCGTGTTTGGTAGTTGTCTTGTATAGGATATAAGGAGATATAAGAGGGATAAAATTATCCTAGGTAGGGGGTGGAATAGAGCCAGATAGGATTTCTCTTGTCCATCGCTCAAGCCACCCCCTCTTTGCCATGCTCCATTTGCCTCTCCGGCGGCGGGCCACCTCTCCGATTACGGCGGGCGGCCTCTCCGGCGATGGCGGTGGGCGGCTTCACCGTCGAATCCCTCCTCGTCTTCAATTAACAACGTAAAAGCCAGGCTTAGGCTGCTTGACTTCAGCTTCGATTGGAAGGTCCTGATGTGGGTTGGCATGGTTTTCTAATTTAGTACTAGAAAACCATGCGGAGATGTCATCGAGAGCAACATCGACCTGGTAGGGTACTGCTATGGCTTCTACACCGCTCTCTCTGAGCAAACGATGACCTTTGGGATGAGCTTTATGGATGTGTGGATTTTAATTTGTTTTTTATTGTTGATCTACTATGAGGGGTTTGCCTTTTCACATCGCACGACTTGCAAAGCGCAGTTTCACCTTCGAGTTGCATTGTTTGAGGACAATACCTGGCGAAAAGTTACATTCAAACTCTTTTTGTGGCTAGAGAGGCCTTAGTTTTAGAATCTGTCAATGGATTTCCATTGTGTTATTTGTGAATTTTCCACGAGTCTATTTAACAATTCCAAATGCTTACAAATAGCGTAATGATATATACAGTTTCTACCAAATAATGGACATGATAGGATATGAGAATATTCGACTTTAAATCCGCAGTTCACTAAATAGTGGACAGGATATGACACAATCCATGAATTTCTTATCCTATCCTATTCAGTCATATCCTGACCAGAAATCCGGACGACTAAACGCAGCCGATATTTACTTCGGAGATTGGGGCTACTATTTTCATAATTAGATTACAAGAACCATCACTTTGGAATTTTATTTATTTTTTTAACGTAAGTCGCATCGAAAACGACCAATGTCTCGGAAAACGACACGCTGGGAAAAACAAAAGATGACTTTTTTGTGCAAATGGGGTCAAAATTGTCGGGGCATATTATTAATATTCTGCCTAATTAAGACAAAATTCTGGCCTTTGACTTGAAGAGGGGTGCATAGCTCGAGTGAGCTGCCTCGGCTAAATTAAAAAATATATATATATATATATATATTCCCACGCCCTTCTGTTTTATTCGACGTGGACTCGAAATTAAAAAATTAAAAATTCAGGCCTTTCTCTTATTTCCGTCTCGTCTTTATCTGAAAAACTTTGGTTCGCTCAATAGCAGACGCTTTCAATTCACGATAAAGTTGTCTTGTTCATTATTGAATCGTCCGGTAGAGAAGTGGGCCCCTCCGATTCCATTCGAACGTGGAAGCATTTCCTCGATTTGGAATTTTTTTTGCTCATTTTGTTTCTGCCGAGGTCCCCGTCCGCAAAATTGAAAATTGCAGTAAGATCCTTCTAATCTACTGCATCAAAGATATCGTTGGATTTGTTTTGCATGTTTCTGTTCATCATTGGTAATTGGCCCAACAACATAGGTAAGCGTTAGTGTGTACATAAATAATAGATAGAGCAATAAGTACGCGCATTTGACGATTTTGATCCTTAAAACGGAAATAACACTGCACATGAAAATGAGAGAATCGTGCTTTTTTGCCAATCACGATGAATTTCATAGCCGAATGGCAAGTGAAAATTGAATAACCTTATCTAATCATACAGATCGAGAAAATAGAAGATCTAATCGTTAGGGCTCGACAAGAAGGAAAACTCGATGCTGTGCGACTCCGCGTCGGTGCTCGCTTGGGTGGGTCCGTCCCGTGGCCGTGGGCGCATCCGTCTGTGTCCGGGGACCCGAGAGCCGATCCTTGTCCGACGCAGATGACGGGTGATCAGACATCGGCGAGAAGGGGTGGGTTTCGCCATTACTGGCTTGGGGCTTGTGGAGCGACTGCGGTGGCGGCGCAGCGTGGCCCGTGGTCGGTGGCGGCGAAGATGGTGACGACGGGGACGAGGTATCTCCTCCGAGCCCAGCCTTCTTGAGCTGCCTGTTCCTCTCTTTAGTCTCCTTGTGCCAATTAGTTAGGGCCTTGGCCATTTGCTCCTCAAAGATTGCCTTCTTCATGTGCGACCCCATCTGTGTGAGCATAGTTTGAGCTTTATGCCAAGTCTTGATTATTTGCAATTAAGGCCGATGTATTTAAGGTGTTGTTAGCTGTTTAGGCAGTCGAAACCCCCACGTAATCATTCAACTCTTTCCAAATCATTCGCAAATTCACCCCTAGGGAAGAGGATAAGAACAGGCAATGAATGTCCAGAAGAAAGGTTTAATGGTAGAACTCACTTGGGTGACTAGGGCATAGAGAGGGAAGGTGATGTAGCTGCACAGGAACTGAAGTGCCAACCCAAGAAGAACCCTGCTCAAAATGGCTCCAACGTTCTCATGGAAGCACGATCTCCAGCCGAACTGCGACTGCATCAATCCATGTCGCGACGTTCATTAGCATCAAGTATCGCGCCATAATATTCGAATCGTACTAATGGAAAACCCAAAGAAGAAAGGGTGAATGGAATCAGATCACGAGAAGCAATTCCTACCCAAGTCCATAAGAAAAATGCCATCTGGAATGCGTTCTGCAATGATCGACAGATGATGATCGGAGTTAGACATTTCGAGTTCAAGGACGAATCGAAACAAAGATAATCCGATATCGGGAAGATAAGGGATCAGATGTTTTCTCCAAGCATAAAGCAGTGCTACATACCTGGGACAAAGTGAAATGGATCAGGAGAAGAACCCACTGAGGCCGATTAAACCAGAAGAACTTGTCGTTTGGCTCAACAACCGGAGCTCCTCTGACTACGCTGGTCCTGTCCTGGATATCTTGAGCCATTTTCATGATAATCACTTGAAGTTTTGTGCCCACTGAAAGGATTATCTGGCGACCCCACCCAAAAATCGAAACAAGGAGAGGAAGAAAAGCATCCTAATACGTTAGTATATACCGTGCGCCGACGGACTAAACTGATCATATCGTATAAAATACATCGGAACGTGTAAGCAGGTGCACGAAAGATTGTCGCAGATGATTGATTCATGCATTCCTAAAGTACCAAAGGGTCTCGCATAACATTAATTTTTGGAATGAAGTTGGAATGTTCGAGGCGAGATTGACCCGGCGATCGTTCTTTCTCGTATTTGAAGTGAAAAGAGAGGTCGGGGGGGTTGAGTATGCGTGAACTTACGAGTAGCGGAGCCAAAGCTAGCCAGGTGAGCGCGTACAACTCTGAAAAGATTCACACGAGAAGATCGAGTTCACGACATAAAGAGAAACGGATGCATTGCAAAAGCTAGGGGATCGATCTAGAGCTATATATACTCACTGTATACGTTAAGCAGCAGAAACAGAATAGCAAAGATCCACAATGGGAAACTGCAAAATAGAACGAAAAAGGGGAAAGGAGGGAGAAAATCAGCTTCTGATCCAAATGTCAGTGCATGCTGCTGCTGCAATAGAACATTTTTCAGTTTTCTTCATGGAGAGAAGAAGCACCTGATTCCCACGACGGCTTTGAAATCGTCTTCCATGGACTTCTTGATGTACTTGTGAAAATTGAATTTGCTATTAGGAGCCAAATGGGCCTGCACTTGTTTCCCATAAGAAGCATGTCTCATTTCAATGGCAAAAAATAAAAATTTCCTCACTCTGAACTGACATTGATGAAGCCATGGCGCATTGTCAAGTAGTCGACCTTCGATACTGATCCGAAAAATTGCCTAAAGAAAGCAACCTGGTGGAAAATTGAGGATTTCAGGGTCAATTATGACCAAAATGAGGCCCAAAATTAAAGGACGATGACATATGTATGAGAATACGGGGCAAGACGTACGATCCATATAATTCCGGGAACTTTGGAGAAGCCGGAGTGACGCCTCACGAAAGAAGTCTGATGAGTAAATCGGAATCTCTCTGGATCTAGAAAATCATAGCAGGACCAGCCATTACCATTTGTTGACGGTGCCGCGGTTACGAAATCGGCTCGAAAGGAAGAGGATTAGTTAGGATGAATCACCGTGAGTATATGTGTATTCCAGAGATGAGCTTTCTGCTTCCCAAGCCTTCCACTTCTTCATCTGATCAACGTCCAAAACCAAATTTCGTGAGGACTTGTGAAATCGTTTAATTTAACCTCTTGAGGACTCAAAAAAATTAGTGGTTGCGCCGATCAGAAATGGGCTGTGATCCGATCCAGCCCATTCATAACACCGATTCATCGACCGGTTCCTTTGCGGGCTTTTTGGGGCCCAAGAAGTTCTGGACTAATTAAGAAAAAGTAACAACAGTATGACTATAACAAGGATTATGATTGCACTTGCACTTGCACACATATAGGATAGAAGACTCATGCTAAGTAGATATACTTGCAGAAATCGCGACTTATACCCAATATAAGTCTACAATTCGGGCATTTATTATACCTTTATAGAAATATTTAAAGATGGATCCAAGATCAGGTCCTATCTAACGAAGTCCATATCGTTTCCACGTATCAGACGGCGGCCGCGTGCCTCTTGCACCCGATCTTGGGCCAAGTGTGAATTTTGCCATCGCCATTCAATAGCGAAAATCTGGGCCTCGGGTCATAATGATAGGCCCACGACAGGTATACTAATAAACCATGATGCCGCAAGAACAAATGCGTCGTTCTCGTAACTTGTAATGTAAGGAAGACGAGACTCACTTTCGCCGTTGCTAATGCCATTGTGACAACGCTGTAGAGGACGTGAAAGACGGCCAGGACAAAGATGAAGATGTGCAGCTGATGCAGCCCTGACTGAGAGATCAACGGTATCTTCCCCTGTTTTCAAATCCAGCAACATCAACGCCTTAAAAACAAAGCCAAAGAAAAAAGAAAAAAGAAAAGACGAGTTACCACAAACTGTTGAAATGGTAATATTAGTTTGGGAGGAGGTCGTACGTGCTTGGAGCAGTAATCGTCCGAAGCGGAAGCCGCTAAAGATCGGCGCCACATCATGTCCGTGGCGAGGGACAGAAGCTTCCTCTTGTCGCGATCATGGTTGCCGTCGTGATCATCGTCTTCTTTGTTAGGATGGCCGCTGTCGTCCTTGTTCTCGTGATCGAACTTGCACGGAAGCATGGTTTCGCCGTAACTAGCGGGGATGCATACCTTTGAGATGACGCCTACACTCACGGTGAGTACCAGAGACATGAAGCCTAGCAGCATAAGCTCTGCGCATCCAAATCATCAAAACTCATTGGTTTTGACACATGATAAGTTTGTAATCGAGCAGAACATACGTTTTGTTAGATCTTTATCAAAAATAAATAAAAATTTAGCAACATGGCATTGCTAATAATATAGAGCGATAGGAGTATGATGTTACTTACCGGCTTTAATTTTCTCTAAGGCTTCCGCCATGGCCTTCTTCTGGCTCTTTTGGAACCACTGCCATCATAAAAATGAGAATTACATGACAACAGCGGAGAAATTTCTCATACAGTTCTATCGATGTCAACCGCTGGTTTTCAGATTAATGGAACGCGAATTGCGAAAACAGGAAGAATGGGAAGAAATTTACTATACCTTGGCCAGAAAATGAATGCACTGTTCCATGAAGACCGATATGATGATGAAGACCGCGCACACGACAGCGGTCGCCCACGTCGGCGACTCTTGCAATGACTGGTCTCCTGCAGCACCTGCCATGGCCTAAGTTCTCCCCTATACTGATGCTTGCGTTCAGCTGAGAGAGAGAGAGAGAGAGAGAGAGAGAGAGACTTGACAAAGTAGGGACTTGGCAGAGGAAGAGCGATGTTAAGCTGTTCTGTTTCCATCAGCCGAAGAAGAATATAAAGCGCGGGGCTTCGTGTTCGGAGACAGAAGAGGGAATGAAATTATGCCCGTTTTGTCGCAGGTAGTCCGAGAATGAACACCAGTCGGCGTTGGCCCGAATTCCAGCTCCATTCTTGTTGGATGCTCGTTTTTGTCTGGTCTGCGTATCAAAAGTTACTGTCGAATCTAATGATTTTGGCAAAAAATACTGTATTTATGACAAAATTATAGGATTAATACCACGAAAAACTCCAAACGGGTACATATGTGATAAATTTACCCCGAACTAATTTTTTTATCACCAAAAACTCCAAACCGGTACACTTGTGACAAATTTACCCTCAGTTAATTTCCGTTACATTTTACCGTCAAATTGCTAAGTTAGATGACACTTGGCAGTTAACAGGTGTAACAATTTGCTATTTTTACCCTTCGTTTGTCACGGGTGTATCGGTTTGAATTTTTTCGTGGTATTAATCCAATTTTACAGAAACTATCGAATGATAAATTTGTCATAGGTGTACCAGTTTATGATTTTTGGTGGTCAAAAAATTAATTTTGGATTATTTATCGCAAGTGTACCAGTTCGGGATTTTTTGTTGTTTAAAAATTAATTTGAGGTAAATTTGTTACAAATGTAATAGTTTGGGGATTTTCATAGGATTAACCCAAAATTATATTATCAAAGCAAATAATAAACATGAACTGAGTCAAGACTCGAGAATTCAAGTAATTATATTTTACTTGAGAAGAATGCTATGAATAGTATATATATGTATGATTATTAGGGTTAATAGCACTAAAAAGAAAAACTCAAACTATGTCCACTGTAATGTAAATATCCCAAAGAGTTTTTGAGTCACTAAAAACCCTAAACTTGACCATTATGACACAAGCACCCCCAAAAAAAATTGTGTCATAAACAACCCCAAACTTATATCAATGTGAAAAGTATAGATTGGATGGAACTGTAATAAAGGATATATGTACCACACTTGTATAAGTTTGGCTTTTTTGGTGACACGAAAAAAAAAAGTTAGGGTATCTGTGTCACATTGAGCAAGTTCAGGATATTTTGTGACACAAATAAAAGTTGAGGGTATTTACATCGCAGTGGACATAAGTAAGTGAAAGCTAACGGATATGAAGCAGGAGAACCGCCCCACACCACCGTGTCGAAGGCGAAGAAGATCGAGGATATGAAGCAGGAGAACCGCCCGGTGAAGGGTGCCTCCTCTTTCCAGGCCTTGGCGATGCTCCGGGTGTCACGCCCCGACCCTCGGGCACGCGACAACCCTTCCGAACGTCTCAGGTCAAAAGGACGACATCCCAGGCATGTCATCGACCCATTCATTTTATCTTTTTAATTAGCGCACGCGGAACGAATAATCACCCAGACAATCATAAAAACAACAGGGATAGAAAAGCAGGAATTCACATCAATCAACATCAGTAAGCTTAGCAATAAAGGTTTCTTTCAATTATTAATAGATATTCATTAATCCACGAGGGAGCTACAGAATCTACTAGCCCATCTTCAGGGCTGCTCCCTAAGACCGACAAAAAGGTACCGGGTCAGGACAGGGTTAACTTCTCAACTACTCCAAAAGAGGGGCTACACCACCCTCGTCCTCAACATCACCTTGGACCTGAAAAAGGGTTAACCACGACGGGGTGAGAAATAAATCTCAGTGAGCTAGCGCCTAAGCCCGGCTAGGGCGTTGACTCGCTCAGGCACCCTACACACACAGTACAACACAATAGTATAACGCCAATCACATGCAAGCTTACCACGCCTTGGATCACACATATGCAAGATTCGACTTGACATGACAGTCAATCAACCAAGGCAAACAACCAGAACACCACAATAACTTGCAAGTACAATGTTTCACACGTATTCCGGTTATTAATGGCCACTCGGACCCGCACACTAGGCAGTTGGTGCGCAGCACACTAGGCAGTTGGTGCTCAGCACACTAGGCAGTTGGTGCTCTACCGGCATGACCGGGCATCGTCCCTTACTTCCGGCGACGGCGTCCGATAGTCCGTGTGATTCCGATCGGCACGGCACGGAACTACCAGGAATCCCTGTAGGGGCTTCGGTCCATCCATACTGCGACCGGCATCCGACCAGCCCGGCGACACGGACTGACGTGCATCCGATAAGTCGTGTTATTCCGATCGACACGGCACGAACATATCAGGCATTCCATTATATGACCATACAATGCACATCAAGCAACCAGCTAGTTTATATCTTTGCATTTAGTTCGATGCTCACACGGTCGTGCTTAAAACTTGGCCCAAGGCCATTTTCATGCTCAAAGATGCAGTTTGATCCCACGCATGATCATGTGATGTACTAATTATCCACCAGACTTTGCATCTAAATACGGGTGATCAATCCTCATGCAGTCAACCACAAATCAATCAGAGCACTCAATAGTCAGGCATTGATCACCACATCAAACAATCGACAACAAATTAACATATCGCACTCAAATATTAACACTGACCACATGCGACTAATCTGCCTACCAACCAACCAGTCAATCAATTCATCGTTCACTCGGCTCTGGCTAATCGCTCGCTCGCGGTCAAACAATTGCAGTCAATCAATCAATCTTGGCTAATCATCAATTAGCCACAGACAACCTAGCTAATCAGTCTAATTTAATCGTGGCCATTTAACCTAAACCCAGACTTTAACTAAACCGACAACAATTAATCTACTTGAACGCTTAATCATGCTAATTAATCTAGACCCGAACGCAATTAGCGACCTAACCGAGAGTTAGGGGTTAACTCACAACTAAACGGTTCGGCGGCGACGACAGCGACGGGACAACGACGACAACGGCGGCGGCGGCGAACGGCGGCAGCGAGCTCCGGTGAGCGGCGGCCGGCTCCGGCGAGCGGCGGCGGCCTCCGGCGAGCTCCGGCGAACAGCGACGGGCGGCCGGCGGCGGCACACGAGCACAACGACGACGAAGCAGCGGGGTGATCGCTGCGGCACAAGGCAAACGGCGGCACGACGGTTCTCGGGTGGCACTGTTCACGGGCTGAGGTTGGCGGTACGGGGCGAACAGCGGCTGTCCCAGGCAGCAGCTCGCGGTGGCCGGCGACGCGAGGCGAACAGAGGAGGGTGGTGGGTCGACGGGTCGAGGAGCTCGGGTCGGTGAGGCGAGGCCGACGCGACGAGGGATGGCGGGGGCGACGGGACGACGGAACGACGGGCGGAAGAACAGAGGGGAGGAGGCTCGGGTGGGGTCGCGATCGAGAGAGGTGGGGGTCGTGGGCGGCAGCAGCGGCGGCGGTTGAGCTCAGGCGACGGGCTGGTGTGGCGAGGCGACGGACGAGCTCGGGCAGCGGCGGAGCACGGGGCCGAGAGGGAGAGGAAGGTCGCGGGTTGCAGGGGCTGGCTCGGCCGACACGACGAGGGACGGCAGGGCTGCGGTGACCGGCGAGCTCGGCGAGGGGACAGGCGGCTGAGGCTGGACGACGGTGGCGTCGCAGCTGAAGGGGAGGAGGAGGAGGACGGAGGGGTCACGGATCCGCGGGCCTCGGCTGCTCACGGGTCGGCTCGGGGGCGGAGCGGCGCAGAGCGAGGGGGGGGGGTCGGGGGCGAGCGGCGAGCTGGCGACGGCGTGAGGCGACCGGAGGCTGGGCGGCGTGGCGGCTGGGCGGTGCTCGGCAGGCGCGGTGCGGAGGAGGAAGAGGAGGTCGGGTGCAGGGGGGAAGCAGAGGAGAGAGGGAAGGGAAGGAGAGAGAGAAGATGGGAAGAGAGAGAAGAAGGTGACGTGAGAGATGGGAGGTGGGCTGGTGGGCACGACAGCCAAGGGGGGGGAAAGAGAAAAAGAAAGAGAGAGAGAGAGAGAGAGAGAGAGAGAGAGAGAGAAAAAAGGAAGAGAGAGGGAGGGGCCCACGGTCAAATCAAAGGTTTGAATTTCTTTGACTTTGAGCATAAACGGTTTCAGGCGCGAAAGGAGGGTTTCGGGCGCGAAGGGTCTCTGACCGGCACTTCGGGATTTATTAAATCTATCTTCAGATTAAAATAAATCGCGTCCAATAATTGTCCCTTAAACCACAAAAATTCCAATTTTATTTATTTTATGGACCTTAGAATTTCAGGACGTCACAACTCTCCCCTCCTTAGGAAATTTCGTCCCCGAAATTACACCACTGTTACAACTCTTCGAACAGAAAAGGGTAACTACTCTTCATGACTTCCTCGCTTTCCCACGTGGCTCTTTCTATGCCATGATGCTGCCAAACAACTTTGACCAAAGGGATCGTTTTGTTTCGGAGCACTTGCTCACTTCTATCCACGATCTTCACCGGGCGTTCCACGTATGATGCTCGCTCGTCCAACTCGATCTCTTCGTAACTCAACACATGAGCGGGGTCTGGCTCATACTTCCTCAGCATCGACACGTGGAAGACGTTATGCACCTTAGCAAGCCTCGGCGGCAACGCAAGACGATACCCCAAAATCTCAATCCATTCCGAAATCTCAAACGGACCAACATACCTCCGACTCAACTTCCCTTTCTTACCAAAACGGGCGATCCCCTTATAGGCGACACCTTCAGGAACACATGATCACTCACTTAGAACTCCAAAAGTCTACGCCTCCTATCGGCGTATCTTTTCTAGCGACTCTGCGCTGTTCTGAGTCTATTTCTGATAACCTTAACAGCTTCCATCAATTACTGTACCAACTCAGGACCAATGATCTTCCTTTCACCAACCTCGCCCCAACAAACAGAAGTCCTACAAGCTCTTGTTGTATGGTAGGGCATTTTGATACTCTGCCGATAGCTGCTGTTGTAGATGAAGTCAACCAAATGCAAATGTTTCTCCCAACTTCCCTTGAAATCCAAAACGCAAGCTCGTAATATGCTCTCGAGTGTCTGAATTGTCCTTTCAGACTGGCCATCCGTCCGCGGATGAAATGTCGTACTAAACTGCAGCTTCGTTCCCAACGTAGCCTGCAAACTTTTCCAAAAGGTGGCAGTGAACTTGGGATCACGATCCGATGTGATCGTCACTGGCACTCCATGAAGACATACTATCTGTCGCACTTACCGCTCAGCGTACCTGTCCAAAGCGAAATCCTTTCGCACAGCAATGCAATGTCAGTCTATCCACTACAACCCAAATCGAATCATTACCTCTCTGACTCCTTGGCAATCCCATCACGAAATCCATTGTGATATGCTCCCACTTTCATTCTAGGATCTCTAATGGCTATAGCAATCCTCCAGGCTTACAATACTGTGCCTTGACTTGCTGGCACGCTAAACACTTCGCCACGAGCTTGGCTAGGTCGCTTTCATTCCATTCCATCAGTAATACTGCCTCAAGTTCTGATACCTCTTTGTGCTACCCAGATGGATACTGTCATTACTGCGACGGGCTCCCGATAAGATCTCCTCCTTATCCGAAGTAAGACCCTCACGGTCTTTGTCTTACTCAACTATGTGGCCTTACTACGCTTCCACTACGCACTCTGATTACTTGTTTTCCTTAATTGCCACAACTCACAGTCATAATTCAAGGTCATCACCGACGCTAACAACTCACAAATTCATCTGGCAAACCCCACTATGCCATCTACTCATAACTTGCCAATGCTAAGTCCACTTGCCATGCCTGTGGTTCTGATGGTTGCTGTCTTACCACACTACACACCTCACCACGATGTTGTTGGGTCACTGGCCGGCAAGTTCGCGTGGGTCTCAACTCAAAACACGACTTCCCTGATCACTCAGTAAGGCCCTCTCCGACTCCCATTCGGAGGCACACACAAGCATTGACTTTCACAAACTCTCCACCAGGCACTTCCACATCCTTGTCCATAGTACTTCAATCAACGCATCCTTCTGATACTCACCACTCCGATCTTAAAGATGCAATACTATGCATTTTCAAAAATATTTTTCACTTTGAGAATCAATTTTAATGCAATAAACAAGTGCAATGCATGATCATCCTCACCACTCTTTACACACCACTCGCTTTCACATCGATCTCATCAATCCGAACTTCCTAACTCCACAAGCGGCCATCATATCTCAAAGATCAATCGTCTAAGATCAATCTATAACCTTATGTTTGATCATCGTCCAGACAAAGCTCATATGCATTCAATCACACTGGCCCTTAGTCTAAACGTTCGTCGTTCACTTTCTTGCGAACCTTTTCTCATTCATATCACTACTCATGACCATCAATTAAAGTCGATAACCAACACCATTAGAACGCCACACAAGTTCAAACTTACACCTAAGTACACATCCATCATACAAACCTATCCTTTTCTCGCGACTGCTTAAAACCAAAATACAACCGAAACATCCTACCGCAGACACTACGCTATCCTTTAGCGGGATTGATTCAGGGTGTCCTGCGGAGCGTTCCCTCGCAGTTGTCCTCCTTGCGACACCGGCATCTGTCTTTCCAACTGCCTCTGCGGGCAATCCCTAACTTGATGGCCAAGCTGACCACACCTAAAGCAAACTCCCGTCCTAAAAGGGCACGGGGCTGATCCATGCTTCCGCCTACAGAGCCGGCACGCTTCATTGGGGCGGTACACCGGCTTTCCTACCGAGTTCCTTCGGTTGGGAGGAATGGGGTGCTTTCTTCCTATCATCGGCCTCTTCCCAAACCGTTGGTTATCCCTTGCAGAAGGCGCAAACCGCGATCCAGATGCGGCTGCCCTTTCAGTCATGTTTCTCTCTACCAACTGTGCCTTCTCATACAACTCATTATAATCCTTGAAATTCAGCGGCACCAGCTGATCCTTGATCTCGGGCTTCAATCCCTCACAAAACCTCATTACCCTATTCGCAGGGTCTTCGGTTATCCTTGGTGCATACTTCAACAGCTCGGCGAACTTCACCTCATACTGATCCACAGACATTTGATTCTGTCGAAGACGCAAGAACTCAACCATCTTCTGCTCTCGCGCACAGTCTAAAAAGTACTTTCCATAAAAAGCTTCAGCGAAGGCATCCCACATCGGGACCATACCTTCAGGGAAGATCCTTCTTCGTGTGGCTTCCCACCACATGCTAGCGTTACCTTGCAGTTGGTAGACAGCTAGCATCACCTTGTCCTCCTCAGAGCACCTCAACAAAGCAAAGGCTTTCTCCAACTCCTCGATCCATAAGGTTGCAGCCTCTGGGTCACTTGCTCCTGAAAACTTCGGCGGCTCAAGCTTCAGAAATTGCTCCACCAACTTAAGCATCGGGTGTCCATCATTCCCGTTTCTAGCCAACAGGTCTTCATTCGGAGCGGCGACAGCTTGGTTCCTAACTTGTCGTCCATCTGTATCTTCTAAGGCCTCCAACACCTGCACGATCCCGTCCATTCTAGGATCCTCCTGAGATGCCCTTCCTCTAGGCACCCTCGCATTACGGTTGCTCATCCTGCAGGTACCTTACGGGGCCCTGCTTACCCCAAAACAACGCATAATGAAAACTCAGGCATACAGCATAAAACTTAAGCAACAAACACATGCATAGGGTTTCCAATCCTACTAACTATCCCAAAACCCAACGCTCCTTATCACTCCAGGCCATGACCAGATGGATCAGGCTGACCTTGCTCTGATACCAAAACGGGGATGTCACGCCCCGACCCTCGGGCACGCGACAACCCTTCCGAACGTCTCAGGTCAAAAGGACGACATCCCAGGCATGTCATCGACCCATTCATTTTATCTTTTTAATTAGCGCACGCGGAACGAATAATCACCCAGACAATCATAAAAACAACAGGGATAGAAAAGCAGGAATTCACATCAATCAACATCAGTAAGCTTAGCAATAAAGGTTTCTTTCAATTATTAATAGATATTCATTAATCCACGAGGGAGCTACAGAATCTACTAGCCCATCTTCAGGGCTGCTCCCTAAGACCGACAAAAAGGTACCGGGTCAGGACAGGGTTAACTTCTCAACTACTCCAAAAGAGGGGCTACACCACCCTCGTCCTCAACATCACCTTGGACCTGAAAAAGGGTTAACCACGACGGGGTGAGAAATAAATCTCAGTGAGCTAGCGCCTAAGCCCGGCTAGGGCGTTGACTCGCTCAGGCACCCTACACACACAGTACAACACAATAGTATAACGCCAATCACATGCAAGCTTACCACGCCTTGGATCACACATATGCAAGATTCGACTTGACATGACAGTCAATCAACCAAGGCAAACAACCAGAACACCACAATAACTTGCAAGTACAATGTTTCACACGTATTCCGGTTATTAATGGCCACTCGGACCCGCACACTAGGCAGTTGGTGCGCAGCACACTAGGCAGTTGGTGCTCAGCACACTAGGCAGTTGGTGCTCTACCGGCATGACCGGGCATCGTCCCTTACTTCCGGCGACGGCGTCCGATAGTCCGTGTGATTCCGATCGGCACGGCACGGAACTACCAGGAATCCCTGTAGGGGCTTCGGTCCATCCATACTGCGACCGGCATCCGACCAGCCCGGCGACACGGACTGACGTGCATCCGATAAGTCGTGTTATTCCGATCGACACGGCACGAACATATCAGGCATTCCATTATATGACCATACAATGCACATCAAGCAACCAGCTAGTTTATATCTTTGCATTTAGTTCGATGCTCACACGGTCGTGCTTAAAACTTGGCCCAAGGCCATTTTCATGCTCAAAGATGCAGTTTGATCCCACGCATGATCATGTGATGTACTAATTATCCACCAGACTTTGCATCTAAATACGGGTGATCAATCCTCATGCAGTCAACCACAAATCAATCAGAGCACTCAATAGTCAGGCATTGATCACCACATCAAACAATCGACAACAAATTAACATATCGCACTCAAATATTAACACTGACCACATGCGACTAATCTGCCTACCAACCAACCAGTCAATCAATTCATCGTTCACTCGGCTCTGGCTAATCGCTCGCTCGCGGTCAAACAATTGCAGTCAATCAATCAATCTTGGCTAATCATCAATTAGCCACAGACAACCTAGCTAATCAGTCTAATTTAATCGTGGCCATTTAACCTAAACCCAGACTTTAACTAAACCGACAACAATTAATCTACTTGAACGCTTAATCATGCTAATTAATCTAGACCCGAACGCAATTAGCGACCTAACCGAGAGTTAGGGGTTAACTCACAACTAAACGGTTCGGCGGCGACGACAGCGACGGGACAACGACGACAACGGCGGCGGCGGCGAACGGCGGCAGCGAGCTCCGGTGAGCGGCGGCCGGCTCCGGCGAGCGGCGGCGGCCTCCGGCGAGCTCCGGCGAACAGCGACGGGCGGCCGGCGGCGGCACACGAGCACAACGACGACGAAGCAGCGGGGTGATCGCTGCGGCACAAGGCAAACGGCGGCACGACGGTTCTCGGGTGGCACTGTTCACGGGCTGAGGTTGGCGGTACGGGGCGAACAGCGGCTGTCCCAGGCAGCAGCTCGCGGTGGCCGGCGACGCGAGGCGAACAGAGGAGGGTGGTGGGTCGACGGGTCGAGGAGCTCGGGTCGGTGAGGCGAGGCCGACGCGACGAGGGATGGCGGGGGCGACGGGACGACGGAACGACGGGCGGAAGAACAGAGGGGAGGAGGCTCGGGTGGGGTCGCGATCGAGAGAGGTGGGGGTCGTGGGCGGCAGCAGCGGCGGCGGTTGAGCTCAGGCGACGGGCTGGTGTGGCGAGGCGACGGACGAGCTCGGGCAGCGGCGGAGCACGGGGCCGAGAGGGAGAGGAAGGTCGCGGGTTGCAGGGGCTGGCTCGGCCGACACGACGAGGGACGGCAGGGCTGCGGTGACCGGCGAGCTCGGCGAGGGGACAGGCGGCTGAGGCTGGACGACGGTGGCGTCGCAGCTGAAGGGGAGGAGGAGGAGGACGGAGGGGTCACGGATCCGCGGGCCTCGGCTGCTCACGGGTCGGCTCGGGGGCGGAGCGGCGCAGAGCGAGGGGGGGGGGTCGGGGGCGAGCGGCGAGCTGGCGACGGCGTGAGGCGACCGGAGGCTGGGCGGCGTGGCGGCTGGGCGGTGCTCGGCAGGCGCGGTGCGGAGGAGGAAGAGGAGGTCGGGTGCAGGGGGGAAGCAGAGGAGAGAGGGAAGGGAAGGAGAGAGAGAAGATGGGAAGAGAGAGAAGAAGGTGACGTGAGAGATGGGAGGTGGGCTGGTGGGCACGACAGCCAAGGGGGGGGAAAGAGAAAAAGAAAGAGAGAGAGAGAGAGAGAGAGAGAGAGAGAGAGAGAGAGAGAGAGAGAGAAAAAAGGAAGAGAGAGGGAGGGGCCCACGGTCAAATCAAAGGTTTGAATTTCTTTGACTTTGAGCATAAACGGTTTCAGGCGCGAAAGGAGGGTTTCGGGCGCGAAGGGTCTCTGACCGGCACTTCGGGATTTATTAAATCTATCTTCAGATTAAAATAAATCGCGTCCAATAATTGTCCCTTAAACCACAAAAATTCCAATTTTATTTATTTTATGGACCTTAGAATTTCAGGACGTCACACCGGGTGTTTTGGCAGGGCTGGTGACCTCAGCGAGGAGAGGAGGAGGAGGATCGCATGGGCGCCGTTGGCGACCACATAGCGGCAAGTGGGGAGGACGAAGAGGGTGACGAGGTGGTGGACAATGAAGAGGACATCACTGGGGAAGAAGACGAGGTAAGAGAAAAAAAAGTAAAAAAGAAAAGAAAATCAGAAATGTAAAAAGACGAAAATATCCCCGGTTAGGCCTTTCTTTAAAACAAAAAGGGCACTTCATGTCCTTATTTGAAATAATGGTCACTTCAAGCTTTTATTTGAGAAAACGAGAGCACTTTGGGCCTTTTTTTTTGTTGAAATTGTCCCAAAATTATATTATCAAAGCAAATGATAAACACAAACTGATTCAAGACTCGAGAATTCAAGTCAATATATTTTACGTGAGAAGAATGCTATATATATATATATACACACACACACACACCCTCTATTACAGTTCCATCCCATGTACCAAGTACATTGGATGGAACTATAATAGAGGTTATATATGCCATGTATAAGTTTGGCTATTTTCGAAAAACGAAAGTTAGGGTATCTGTGTCACATTGAGCAAGTTTAAGATATTTTGTGACACAAATAAAAGTTGAGGGTATTTGCATCGCAGTGGACATAATTAAGAATTTTTCGTGTTATTTTCCATAATTATTAAGACGAATGTGTACATTTTCACAATTTAGAAAAACATATTAGAAGGGACATTTCATTGAAAATTACATTTTCGTGTATCTTAACTTACAAGCCCGTGCATCAGCCAACCACAAAAAAGAGAACGAGTTTCCCGCAAAATGATTGGCTCAATTGCAATTTTTTTTCTTTTTGCAACATTGAGTTTTTTGAATAGCCTTGCTTCGCGTTTGTTTCGAGAGAAATAAATGATTTGAAAAATATTTTTTAAAAAATAATTATTTATATTAATTTAAATAATTAGTTAATTAGTTAATGAAAAATAAATTTATAGACAACAATTCATACTTAAATAATTTCGTGAAAGGTGAAAGATTTTTTTTCTTCATTTATTATTATAAATAATACGAGCCATTAATTTTAGAAGAAAAACAAAAGAGAGAGAGAGACTTTTCCCCACCTAGCGTGGGCACAAATAACCAGCGAAAATGAAGAAAAGGAGACTCATGCCAGTTTGCACATCGAACATATCGAAACGAACGAGATCATCTTTCTACTTCTCTCTTCTTTTTGATCTGTCTTCTTGACTGAGCTGAACTCTTCTCTCTCTCACTCTCTCTCTCTCTCTCTCTCTCAAGCAGGCACACGCACCCATCCTCAGTCGCACACGCGCCACCATGACTGCAGTTTCGTGCCCGTCGAGGCCAATGAGCAAACCTGCATTTGGTAAGTCTTGTCCTACATTTCGTCCTCTGAACATCTTTAATCTCGAACGTCCTCAACGTCGTTGATCATCCGGTCCAGTGACTCTCTTTCGAAACTGCAATTTATTCTCGTGCTCCTTCAGTCGCGTCATTGTCGTTGTTCTTATTTCCATTACTTCCGTGTGATCTGCTTAAATGTGGCTCCTTTGCGAAATCGCTCTAGTTATTGGAATTCGTGACTAGGAAAGAGTTGTACATGAATCGTGCTTCTTCAAGATGGATGGATCATTTTTTTTTAATTTTTGGGAAAGAGGGGGGGGGGGGTGGAGAGAGTTTTGATGATTTTGCTGTGACTGTCCTTTTCATGCCCTCTTGGTGGCACAGCAGAGATCAAAGTTGGATGAATAACCTGTTTCCAAGTTTAGAATTACTGAACCATTCAACGAATTTGTTGTTGTCGGTCAGACAATGGTGGGTACTAGTCATACGCTTACTACTTTTGTTTGAACGTCAGGTATTTGTGATTTTGTCAGTGATCGAAAACACTCTCCATTCTGTTGTAGAACTCTAACACATGGTTGTCCTCGCCGTCTTTAATTAGCACGTTCTGATTTGTTTCCGTAGGGACGTCTCTGAAGACATCAGACCAATTACTTGGGAGACCAGGCAGCACGAATCTATCGTTCACTTCAAATTATGCAGGCAACGTGAAAGTCTGCACTTCTAGGAAACTCACTGTTCAAGCTAGGTATGATTATGATTCCTGGCTTCCTGCAATTTTATGTTCCACAATCTCAGTTTCTGTCCTATGCTCAACGGTTGCTTGTTGGAGTCCAATGGTGTTGCATAGCCATTTGGTATCACCTGATGAGTATTGAATCGATATACCCAAGAACCTCTGAGAATATGGGTCTTGATAAAGCACACGAAGTAATATGCTCAGTTTAGGTGCTTGGCAAAAGACCACGAATCAACACTTATTCTGTTCGACAAAAAAAAAAAACATTTATTCTGAACTTGTCATACTTAGCTACATACCGTATATCGATAACTTTTCCTGTGACTTCTTTCGATTAAATAGGCACGTGGTAAATGGTACAACCTCTTACAAAGATCGAACTGAAAGGTTATGGCACGAGAGAGTAGTATTCTAACTTTCTGTCCTTTGCTGGTCAGTAATAGAGATGGTGGAAGTCCTGGCAGCACGGGCATTTTCATTGGTGGCTTTGTTCTTGGAGGAATTGTCATGGGCACACTTGGTTGTGTGTATGCACCTCAGGTGACACCTTCTGAAACTAGTATAACTGTCCTTTTATCACAGAAGTCCGCTTTATTTTATGGAGAATTGACCAATGTTATTGGTAAGCACATGATGTAGATAGTGAAACAGGCAATTCTGGGTTACTCCTCGATAATTTCATTACTGCAGAGCATACAAACTGATGATGGACATGATTATGCCGACATGCAACTGACAAATATATGGGTTTCTTGTTTTGTTAAAGTTTATATTGAGGCACTTTTAGCAATAAACACATTCTTCCACTGGATATTAAAAGCCGTAGCAAACTTTTCATCAGAATCTTCTTCTATGTGTAGATCAGCATGGCATTAGCTGGAACTGACAGAAAGGAATTGATGAAGAAACTACCGAAATTCATTTACGATGAAGACAAGGCTTTAGAGGTGAGCTCCGCCGTCGTTTCCTGGATTCTCTACTAATTGCATGCTCCTTTGTTTCACAAGTCTCGGCAATATGATTCTTATTCTTAATATGTTTGACGAGAATTCTGTGAGTCCATCACTAAAATACCCTTCCGGAAATATCATGTGTTTTGCAGAAAACGAGGAAAGTTCTGGCAGAGAAGATTGCGCAGCTGAACTCCGCTATTGATGGCGTCTCGGCTCAGCTCCAGCCAGAAGATACACCAAACGGCGCAGCTGTTACTTCTGATGAGGTGGAAGCTTCTACATGATGGGCGTTCCTCATTTCATAATGAAAACAGTGTTTCAATTTTTGAAGGCAGTGAGTTCGAGAGCAACAAGTAGTTGGTAACTCTCCGTTGCAATTTCTTCTTTGCTCGAATCATTTGGGTTCCTAGCAGTGCTTCTTCCTCCTCCCAGCGAACTACTCTTTACTCTTATTGCAGACATTGTTCCCCGTTTTCTATGATTGCAACACTTAAAACACAAGTAGACTTTGATTATTTAATCGTGTCCCACCCGAGCCAGGACCCGACCAGGGACATGAACTATCCGAAAAACTGTGGTGAGCACTTGAGTCTATAACCAAGTATATCAGTCAGTTAATTGTTTAAACTTACTTTAGATGCCCAGTTTGGATGCTTGGTTTGGGAGGTGGCTTGGATGCCATTTGATCCCTGCCGATACTCACTCGGTGAAGGTCTCGACGTCAACAAGGAAGAACGAGTCACGGATTTGCATCACAAGATAGTGTGCTGCTCTATCTTTACCTTGTCCTCAGCACTTTCAGTTTCTGTTACAGGAGGAGAGGAAGATGGGACTCTAGAGATATAGTTGTAGATAATGGATGGATAACTATAGATATAGTTGAATCCATTTTGAACTTTTCTTGAGGAAACATTACTAGTGTTAGGCAAGTGGAACAACTAGGCTACACCTCTGATTATTTTTAGATTGTCGCAAAGAAGTGTTGGAAGGAGCATGGGGCGATTATACGTGGGAGAACTAAACGCCGGCCCAAGCCGACGGAACCTGGGACTGCGTTTCGAGGCGATGCCACAAGAGCGAGAACACGACCCGGTCGGATCCCAATTGATCCGACGGAGCCAATCACGTCCCCACTAATCAACCGCCTGATCACCAGATCTGGCCCACACTGGACGACCTTTTGATGCTCCTTTTTGACAAATTCTCACTACCACGCACGCAAATTGCAGGCAAAATGCACCTTCATTCGTTCAAATGAAGAAAAATATGAAACAACTACTGTTGCTGTGCATCTGTCAAAAATTCAATCATCGTATTAAACAAATTAAAAGTGCAGAAATCACATTGAACATTAAATTAAAATTGAGAGATCTATTAAAAGGATCGCATTAAATATTAAGCTAAAATTAAGGAGTCATATTGAATAAGTTAAAGGTTCAAATATCATATTATACATTGGGTTATCGTCTCGAAAAGGAAGTTGTTATTGTCAATTATTTTTTATCACACGATCTCTCGTTCAACGAGTGCACGCGATCATAATGTGTGAACTTACTATTAAGATCGAACCTTTTCAGACGATCGGTCAGAAAAAGCATTTCAACACTCCTCCGGTGCGCAGTAATTAGACAAGCAACGACTAGTCACATTTGCGTTGCTTTTATATCATCTTCTCCACTCTCGCTCTCGCAGCTCCACTCCCCAAGCACGCAGCCCCACTCCTCATCTGAAACCTGCGAGGCTCGCTCTCATGGAGAACCCCCACCTCCATTCTCACCTTTCACCGCTACCTCTCCTCCTCCTCCTCCTCCTCCTTGGCGCGGCCTACGGCGTCTCTGCCGTCGGTGTCAACTACGGCACTCTCGGCAACAACCTCCCCCCGCCGAAGAAAGTGGCGCAGCTCCTCCAGGCCACCCTCATCGACAGGGTCAAAATCTACGACTCCAACCCGGACATCCTCGCCGCCTTCTCCAACACCGGCATCGACCTGGTCGTCGCCATCGAGAACCGCCTCGTTGCCAACCTCAGCAAGGACCCCTCCGCTGCGGCCCAGTGGCTCGCCTCCCGCGTCGCCCCCTTCCTCCCGGCCACATCCGTCGTCGCCGTCGCCGTCGGCAACGAGTACCTCACCTCCGGTGACGACAAGCTCGAGCCGAACGACCTGGTCCAGGCGATGCAGAACCTGCACGCTGCGCTAGTGGCCCGCGGCCTGGACCGCAAGATCAAGATCTCGACGCCGCACAGCATGGCCGTGCTCGCGGCGTCGTTCCCCCCGTCGTCGTCCACCTTCGCGATGACTCTGCTCCCGACCATGACCTCGATCGTGGAGTTCCTCGCCGATACCGGAGCTCCATTCATGATCAACGCCTACCCCTACTTCGCCTACCGCGACAACCCTACCTCCGTCAATCTGGAGTACGCATTGCTCGGGAACAAGACGACCGTCCGCGATCCGAAGGGGTACGTGTACACGAACATGCTGGACGCGCAGATCGACGCCGTGAGGTCGGCGATCGGAGCGCTGGGGTTCGGCAACCGGTCCATCGAGATCACTGTGTCAGAGTCGGGTTGGCCATCGAAGGGAGAGGACGGGGATAGGGCGGCGACGCTGGAGAACGCCAGGACATACAACACGAGGCTGATAGAGAGGGCGCAGGCGAACAGGGGGACGCCGATGAGGCCGGAGGAGAGGGTGGAGATCTTCGTGTTCGCGCTGTTCAACGAGAACAAGAAGCGAGGCGGCGTCCCCGAGAGGAACTTCGGGCTGTTCAACGGCGACGGATCGAAGTCATATGACGTGGACTTGAGCTGCCAGTTCTGCAGCGGCGGAGGTACAACTTTTCAAATCTTTTCTTTAATGCTCGTTTGGAAGGAAGTCAGTCATTTTCCCTCCAAAAACTGGTTATCTTGTGATGAAACGCGATAGTTTAAATATATTTTGGTGCTCATCCTATGAAATGATGTGATTCAATGTAGTGTTAGGGTTCGGAGAGAAAGCGGTTGGGAGCAGCATGGCCGCGAGAGGGCCGTCGGTGTGGTGCGTGGCGAAGCCGCACGCGGAGGAGGGGGTGCTGCAGGCGGTGGTGGACTTCTGCTGCGGGCCCGGGGGCGTGGACTGCAGGGAGGTGTACGAGGGAGGGGAGTGCTACATGCCGGAGAAGGTGCACCCACATGCGTCGTACGCCATGAACGCCTACTACCAGATGCACGGGAGGAACTATTGGAACTGTGACTTCAAGGGCACCGGCCTCGTCACGTTCAGCGATCCTAGTAAGTTCAATTTAGCTGTCTGTTGGAAAAATAACACAAATAGTCTCTTAATTTTTGCCCAATATGCAATGTGGTCCCGAACTTTCAATTAGTTCAAAGTGGTCCATGAACTTTAGCTAATGTGGTTCCTGACCTTTTAATTTATTCAATGTAGACCCTAAACTTTTGGAACATGTTCAATTTAGTCTCTGGACCATATGAAAATGTTTAATGTTGTCCATGGTCTTCAATTAACAAAAGGACCACATTGAATATGTACCAAAAGTCCAGAGATTATATTAAACAAATTAAAAGCTTATGGATCACATTAAATATTAGGTTTAAGTTATGCATCATGAACGGCCATATTACATATTGAGCCAAAACTCGGACATCATTTGTGTTAACATGAGAATAGATGTGTCAAACAGGTGGGTTGGGTCGGGTCGAATATGGTCCGATCCATATTGACCCATTTAACCCGTTTTGATCCATTTTCATGCTATACAAATCTAGTAATCTATACCCGACCCGACATATATTGTTAAAACACTTTAATATTAAAATATAGTTTAAAGAAAATTGTTTCTTATTCATTTTTAAAGATATATATATATATAGCTAAAAAAATTATAGATATTTTAACTAACTCATTTATGACCCACTCAAAATTCATTTAACACCCATTAAGTTTCTAAGTAACCCATTTATTATCTACTTTTATAACTTAAGCAATCTATTTATGACTCACCACCAGAAAATATGGGTCAAATATGAATTGTAGAGCCATTTTGCCACTTTTACGTGAGAAGGAGGGCATTCAAGTCGATGCTTTTCGACTGTGCATTTCTGATGGTTTGCATCGTCTTGTCGACGATCAGGTTACGGAAGATGCCGGTATTCTCAGCAGTAGAAGCAAGGAGTCAAATGGCACCCTGCGCGCTTGAACAGGGTAGCACGATTGTCGATGAGAAAGCACTCAGCTATCAAGTGTACTCGATTAGAGATTTTGAATATTGTCCCAAACCTCATCGAATATGTTGAATTTATCGTTGTGGTTTCTGTCTAGATGTCCTTAAAAGTGATTGCCTTTTCCTCGACCTAAGCAAAAAGCATGACTTTTTGTATACAGACAAAACAAGCGCGAGCTAGTCTCTCGTTGGCTTTCTTTTCGGTGGTCGTGTTTTTCGTTTTTTTACCCCCCCTTTTTTGTTTGTGTGTCTCTCTTTCGGACAAAAGTTAGTTTCTGAGGTCCTTTGCAACTAGGGTAATAGGTTGGTGGGCCGATTCTCAGACCATTTGGTTCCGGACCCAATCGGGAACCTGACCGATCGATCCGATTCATTTCTCGGGTGGGTCCAGAAACCGGCGGTGTACTAATTTGTAAACTTGAGCAGGCAACTTCGTTCATCTTTGAACCAAGCAGACTGATGCGCGAAATGAAATATTCCAAATCCATCTTGCGAGCCCTGACCATAGCAAGTTAGCAACTAAACTGGCTGAACTGTCCCAACGATTCATTTCCGGTTAGAAACAACTGAAGACCCCTAATTAGTCCCTCATCATTAGAGGTGACAAAATGGGTCTACAATTCTTATTTGACTCATATTTCATGGTGGTGGGTCCTAAATGGGTTTTAAATTGTTCATAAATGAATTGGCTAAGAAAAGTATAAAAAAAGTTTAACAATCTATATGTGTGTGTATGTACATGTATATATATTTAAAAATGTATAAAAAATAATTTTTTCTAAACTGGATTTTAATATTGAAGTATTTTAACAATATATAGGTCGGGTATGGGTCGTGTCGGATATGGGTCGCTAGATTTGTATAGCATTAAAATTGGTCAATATGGGTCGGACTATATTCGACCCAACCCGACCCACCTGTTTGACATATCTACCCATCATTAATAACTTGGCAAGATGCACGCAGCTCACACAGGCACACCGAATCATTCCCGGCCGTTGTCCGAGCATCAATTACCAATAATGAAAAATTCCCCCTAATCCACATCATGATTTAACAGTTCAAAAGGCATTGAAACAGATAACCCAGTCACAAGAATTAATCAATTACGACTAAGAGCGGGAGCGGTGGATAGAGGGTGGCGTGGAGCCACCGCGAGCGAGAGGGATTGAGGATAGTTAGGAGGGAGGCGTGACTGGTGGACTGAGAGTGAGCATCGTGAGCGAGGCTACCAGAGGCATGACTAAGAGTGAGCGTCGTGACTTGTGAGCAAGAGGCGTGAGCGTACTATGTGACTGAGAGTGAAGAATGGACAATTACTAACAAGGGTTTTCAGTTCTGTAGTATTAAAAAAAATTGATCCTGTTCGGTCTGGCTAGGTGGGTCCACACCTGGAACCAGCAACCAGACCGATAATCATCAGTTGCAAATTTTAGGAATCAGGAATGGCTTAGAACCAGCCGTTTTGTTCCGATTTTTTTGCTTACCCCTGTTCACGACACCTTCATGAACAACCTATACATAAATTTACGTCCAAACCACAAAGTCAACATGCTTGCAACGGACCGTGATCTCGAGTATCATACGCCGAAATGCCTTATCCAAAGCTGAGTTTGCAATCTATTAGGTCGACAATGCCTCCGAGTCCGATTCTAGTTTATCTTTTGACAATTAAGCCGGTGTACGGCATCGTTCTGATTCAGTGAAGCAAAATTTCACCATCTGTTTTGCTCGACGGAGCATGTCGCTCCCCCAAGAATCCCGAGACACATCATCCAGAGCTCGAATTTCCTTCAAGTCCAATGCTGAAACCAAACCGAATCCAGGACTCCGAGCACAAAACAACCTTCAGTCCTCGCTTTGACATCTTAATCTGCAGCATCTTGGTCAACCGAGAAATGAGTATGCTTTATTGCTGGAGGCTATACTGCAAAACTTCATGTGTACACCATCGTTGACATTAGACAGTTTGATTGGCAAACCTTTCAGGCAAGAATCTATCTCTGCTACTAGCTTTACAGTGTCATTCAGATTTTCTACTCTAAAGAAAACATATGACGAATAGTACGAAAGTGGGGCGACAAAAAAAGAAGGGAAATTCGTATAAGCGGTTAGAAATCACTGCTGCTCATCCTGAATCCCCATTTGTCTCCTCCTATTATCTCTGTCCGGATTGCTGTCTATATCATTTTCGGACAGCGCCCTTTCCACTTTCCTCTTTTTACTTCTTTTGGAAGGGTCTTCCTTCTCATCCATTAGCGACAGAAATCTTTGGAGAGGCCTAGAGCGGGAGCTGCTTGCACCATCTGAAACAGACACGGCCGGGGCGGTGCGGTACAACTGGTGCAAAATCTGCAGGAAGAATATGAAGAGAGCAATAAAGCAAGCAATGCCACAAATAAGAAAGAGACCCCAGAAACTTCTGAGGTGAAGCCGGTCTGATTCAATCTCGGCACTGTCCGAACTGCAACTAGTTTGCAACAGCCACTTGTCATGGATCCTCTGGAGATCGCCGTTCTCGGAGAGTGCTAGAATCGCAGTTGACAAGTCGACTGCTAGGGGAGAGTCCCGAGGAAATGCCTATCATGAAAAAGAGAATGCGTGTGAAACAAGGGGAACACGAGAGTTGAATGGGATCTTGGTACTTAAATGGGGTCTTTGGTATGATTCAACATGGATGTTCCCAGAATGACAACCAAGAAATCAAAAATAACTTCTTTTGAAGTTTTGCATTTTTCATATGCAGTCCACAACTATCCAATGTAATTAGTCCGCTTAGGCGACAAAGATCCTTGATTTCAGCAAGTTGTTCTCGCTTGTACTGGAATATCAACAAAAGCGGAAGGAGCTGTTTCAA
The DNA here is from genome assembly GCA_029784005.1 of Lenwebbia sp. NSW1173648. Taxonomy (NCBI): domain Eukaryota; kingdom Viridiplantae; phylum Streptophyta; class Magnoliopsida; order Myrtales; family Myrtaceae; genus Lenwebbia; species Lenwebbia sp. NSW1173648. Next base: position 20,012,152 of record JARCGZ010000009.1, on the reverse strand, counting down.
GCCTCCTCCTTTAACAGATCCAAAAGGTTCAGAGGATAAACAAGAGAAAAACAACTTTGCTTAATTAATTTCTAAATGACCTTATTTTGGCAAGTCCTAAATCCTTTCGAAAGTGAAAAAACTTTAGGGGAAATAGAAGGCCTCTGCAATTTATCGAATTTGTCTTCTTCTCAAATCGGTGAGCCCAAAGATGCATTTTTCAGGGAAAAAGAAAAATCTAGCAGAGCACTCAAAACAAATTACTTACAAAACCCCAGCCGCTTTTGGTGAATTCTGGACCAACAATCCTAAACGAGCATTGTGTTGAGAGAAACAGTTCTACATATGGAAGTTCATCCACCAGAGCAGCCACGCCTCCATTCCCTGGACCATCTTTTAGTGCGCTAGCATATTTATCCGGTGATCCCAGGGCGATGAGCCGAGACTTAGATATCCCAAGCTCCTCTGTCAAGTAATGTTCTGCAAAAGAACCCACTTGATACCCAATAGGCTCATCACCCTTTATTAAGCTTTCAATTCCTTTAACAGGTGAAGATAGCTGCTGCACTGTGAGGATGGAAGTCAAACTTGCAGTGTAGCTTGAGTTGATTATCAGAACAACAAATAGCCATATGATTAGCACAATCCGACCAAGAGTGCTCGCAGTGTTCTCTCCTGCAAAAGATACGGTGAAGCCAGCTCAATAAATGCTGCTGCATGCCATTCCATAGATCTGAAATTGGAGGAGCAGAGAAACTTACTGTGGGCAAAAAATAACGTTGAGAAGCTAAACCTGAGGCATTAGCAAGTCAGGGAAAAAAAATAGTTATACACCAACTAAGTGGGTAACAGGTGATAAATCTGATACAACATCGCATTTGACAGAGTTTGACATTTGCTGAAAGTAGATTTAATCACATCCTCCAGAGGGCAATTCTTATTGCAGAAGAAAAACTAAGATGAAACACATCATGTCTCTGGGATACACAGTCAAAGCACATGATAACTCAAGCACCTACAATTTTGATAGAGTGCATTCACAACATGGTAGAAGTGGAATTTTCTAATTTAACAACAAGGAACAAAGACTGGAAACAAGGCCGCCCAGCCCCTCCCCCTTGAATAAAAATGGAAAGGAAAAAGAGAACAGAAATTCAGTCTGCCGGGTTGACACGATTAGCACCTCATAATCTTACCCGTGCACCTCCCTAAAGCATGGAAATAATATCATAAAGTAGGTAACATAATTCCTGTTTGTGCAGCAATTTAAGACATCATCAATTCCCTTTATACTCCTTTTGACTGTTTCGTGCGTGTTGTCTACCATCTCAAGAGGAAACAAAGAGTAAATTCATTGACAGAGAACCAATCAAGGCCTCTCACAAAAATTCTTTTATCTATCTCGAGACTAGAGTGGCATATCCAGCCTAAAGAATGGAGTCTTAGTATTCACCCACTTGCCTGTATTATTCACAAATTCTTGGCATATGGAACTCATACGACAATAGTTTAGCTGATAACAGAACCCTGCAGCCTCGTCGGAATCTCTTATTTTTCCCATACATGTTCAACAACCCTATAGGTGTCTTCTGTAAAACGGATTAACTTTGAAATGAATTTTACACAATTTTTGGACAGAGTGCACAAGGGCATCTCCATGCTGGATCATGTGTACAATACCATATTGTTACAAGAAGTGTCTATAGAAGAACTCACCACAAAATGGTCGTTAGTTGCTTTTGGGGAGGACCTCTAAAGTCATCGTTTGTCCTATGCTCCAAAATCCATATAACAATCCCGATGACAAGGAAAAAAGCACCAGTCACAATCCACATGCGAGGGGTGAACGGGCGCAAGAAGGCCCAAGCACCAGTGTTCATTTTCCTTAATGGGGCCACAACGACGAGTCCAGATGCAGCATATGGCTGTGTAAAATCTACAATCTTTGTCCTATTGGTAACAATGGCAATATCACCAACGGCAGCATCAAAGAACTGTCACAGCACATGAAAACATAAGCCACCAAAGTAAACAAACATTGTGGAAAATTCTTTCAAAGCTCAGGTCTTATGAGTACTCACACCCGTTGTGATCAAATTCACAAGCTCTGTGTAGCTTGGGTTTTCACTACCATTTCCAAAAGGAATGAATTGATATGGAACTGCATAAGGTAACAAGTTCACGGCAGCCACAAATACATCAATGCAAAACCCTTTGAACATATTTTCTGTCCCGCGAACTTTTGATACAAATTGACGGAAACTGACTCGATCGGGTACACCAACCCGTAATTGCTTGCCATTATTTGGAAAGACCCATCCACGAGGTTTTGACAGTGTCTCCCCTGGCCAAATAACACCATAGAGCTGCTGGCTTTGACTAGAACGGTTAGGTGCCCTTCCGTAAAGCTCTTCAGGAGGTAGAGTTGACAACCCAGAATAATTGGACCAACAACCAATACGTCGTAAACCAGTTCCAACCACATTGATAATATCATAGGCAGGATAAATAAGACATCTATCAGAATTGAACTGAAAAGGACCTGTTAAACCAACAAAATTAGTCTGTAGAATGTTCTTTAACAAGAGTGGTCCATTGTTAAAGATGCTCATTTCTTCGAGGTGGAGGCCACCACTTTCGGTAGAGTTTATCCTGGAGTCATTAGAGAAAGAAATTACGCCACCCTGCTCAAAGAACGCTTCAAGAGCATGAGCAACAAGCCAAACAGAGTCATAAGCATAAAGTCCATAAGAGTTCAGGCCAGGGGAGCCACCGGTCAGTCTGTTCCACCGAGAGGCAAATGCTCTCTTTTTATCTGAATCTGCTGTGTGTTGACGCAAAACAAGAACTCCCTGCAAAGACTCCATGGTTGCAGATGGAAAAGGAGAAGCAGAATCTAGAACTGACGAAAGCCAGTCCGTGGCTATCCAAACATAGCCATTACCCATCATAGCAAGATAGTGTGCTACGGAGAAAAGCACGAAACCTGACTCAGGAGTTACATGCAAAACAATGACCCTTGATTCCATGAGTGCAACCTTGACAAGAATATCCGTGATTTCACCACGTTTAACTGGCCCTGGTGGAATTCCTACCTTATATGAGATTTTACAGCGTCTTTCCGCAAGCTTATCATTCAATGCCGACACAGCATTTCTGCCATAATCATCATCAAGATAAATGGCAGTCACCTCCTTCCAACCATAGTAATCAACAAGCTCCGCTACAGCGCTCATTTGATTCAAATCACTCTGCGTCGCTCGAACAAAATAGGGGTACTCGAGGGATGATAGGGTAGGATCTGTGGCCGCAAATGAAAGCAGAGGCACTTGGAGTTCACTGGCAACAAGTCCAGTAATATGAGCTACCACGGAAGACTGTGGACCAAGGATGGCAACGACATCAGTCTTCATCAACTGCAGAACTGCAATAGCAAGAAAACACATTAAAAAAAAGAAGTTAAAAGTGCATTTCCAAGAAGAGTTGTTCTGTTCATGAAATCACACACAGACAGAGAAACCTGACCTTGAATCATGGCAAGGAACCCACTGCAATTGGAGTTTTGCATCGTGACAGCAAGCCTGGTTCCAGGGAGGATGCTGGAATTAGAGTTGACATCCTTCACAGCTTCCTCAATGGCGATCTTGGCGACACTTCCGATGGTGGAATCGAATGCGAAGAGGCCTCCAACATTCACGACAGCAGGTCTTGAAGTGAGATCCTTGCTAAATACAGAGGGAAACACTCCAAGAAACAAAAATGGCAACGACAGAAGCCAAACCCTTCTCATTTTACATGACCAGCATTTCCCCTTCAATCAGCCAAAAATGCCATTAGCTCTCTGCAGCATACAAGACTAATTCCAATAACTTAACTGAGGCAATGAACAAATTTCAACGGACATCCCACCGCTTGGAGAAAAATGAGAGAAATGCTAAAGGAAGAAAGAAAAGAAAAGAAAGAAAACAAGGAACAACTAGTGGTGGATTTCCATTAAAAGTCGTCTCCGACTAGGAATTTGGCCCGATACATGTGGATGTGATGTGATCAAGGCTTGCAATCCTCCCATTTACTTCACTTTTTCTCCACAGTTTCCCTCTCGAACAAGGCAGAGAGTCTACAGAATAAAACAGGACAGTGCGACGCGACAACAGCTGCTCAAGAGCAGGAACCAGATGCTGATTCTCCCAATACAGATTAAAGCCCATAAGCAAAAGACGACGCCGCCGATATCATTCGATTCTTGTTTCGCGGAGAGAAGCGATTCCCACTAAGCAAAAGCAACCTCCCACGACCCCAAGTTGCTTTTCTGACCTGTTGCCGTCTCAAACTCGGTTCTTGAAAGCAGAGAGAAAGGAGAGGCTGAATAAACTAATGCGCAGCGAGGGCTCTCACCTGAGGAGGGCCAAATGGAGGCAGGTGAAAAACGTGGTGGAGTTCGTCGAGCTCGAGACGGAGGGAGAAGGACCTGGACCACCAATCACGGTGAGGTTGGCCTCGCCTGGTGAAGTTGACAGAGGCAGGTGACGTTGAAAGCTGGATTTTGCCCGAAAGAGAGAGGAAGCAGGCACGGCACGGAGGGCAGGATCACGTGGTTATGAGTTATGACTGCCCGTGAGGGCCATACGGAGGGCACGATCGGACGCGATCGCGGCCGTTTCCATGTGATCAACGGTTGAAATTCGTCTCTGATCACGGTCCATGCAAGCAAAGGATAATTGCACAAATAGTCCATGTATTCTCGTTATCTTTGAATTTTTAATTTATTCAATATAATTCATGAACTTTAGCCCAATGTTCAGAATGATTCATAAACTTTTAATCTATATAACGTAATCCCTAAATTTTTGGTAAATATCTAATGTCTTTAAACATGAATTAATGTTCATTGACTAAATTGAACGTGTACCGTAAGTTTAAGTATCGCTTTGAATAAATTAAAAGTTCATGAACCACATTGTACATTGGATTAAAGTTGATAGATCACATTGAACAATTTAAAAGTTCATAGATGATATTGCATATTGGGCTAAAGTTCGATAGCTATTTATATAATATTACCTGCGAGAAATTCCTAAACATATTTTGCCCCTTTCATTGAAGGTAGTCATGGCCACGGTTCATGAACCGCCGGTTCCTGTTCCAATTTAGGGGAACCGAAACCGAGCTCTTAAGTGGCGGTTTCAGTTTTGATTTTGAACCGCTAGTTCCGGGCCTGTTTTGGGCCCCGTTCCTATTCAAAATCGAAAATGGAACCTCCAGTTTCGGTTACGATTTTTGAGTTTAAAAATTAAATTATAATGAATTTGTAATAAAATTGCAATTAATTTTTTTTATCTCCATTTTTCACGGTTCAGAATAGGCCCGGAACAGCCGGGTCAAGGTTTGAAGAAACCGGAACCAGGCCCTTATGTCACGGGCCAATTCCGGGTTGGAACCGCGGGCTCGGTCAACTGGGCCGGTTCCGGGTTTGACCCGGGCCGGTTCTGGGCTCAGCCCGGCCTGTGGCCATGACTAATTGAAGGGGTTATTTGCAACATTTAAAAAATATAAGTCAAAAGGGATTTATGAAGCAATGCATTTGATTCCACTTAAATGTTCTTAGCCGAAAGGACAAACCCGATGTATTTGCAAAGATGAAAAGAACAAGAAAATTAACAAAGTTGGATTTGGATTATTATAGGAAATGAATTCAAGTTGTCATAGGATGGGGAACTATTTAATTTAACTTTGGAATTCTAGGAGGATTTATGAGAAGATGATTATCTGATTAGGGTGCACGATTTTCACTCATCTTATATCAATCGAAATCATTGATTGAACCACCAAATCAGATAAATTGGATATTACTGAAGTCATTTCGATCGAATTTTGAGATCGAAAGCGATTTCGAGATTGGTATATTAGAGAGAGAAGACATAAATGATTTGAAATTGTTCGACAATTGAGGAAAACAAAGATGACGACGATCTCCTAATGCTGTGATAAGTTCGTAATATCGAGTTTCGGAGCTTAAACTTAGAAGGTAGAAGGTTGGAATAAGCTAATATGACAATTTAAAATGACTTTAGAATTGGAAAGGGAAAATTTTAAAAGATGGCGATTTGCACACGTCTTTTCGGTAATATTATCAAAAGAGTCCTGAAATTATTATAAACGTGCCAATTCAATCTTAAATATTTTTTTATTAAAAAATACATTTTTTTATATAAAAAAATATCCTAAACATTTTAATATGGTCAATTTAGTATTAAACTTATGATTTAATTTAAACCATTCAATTATGCCATTGAGTCATACATCTTATGATAGTTTGTCAATTTAGTCCCAAACCTTGCCACAATTTGCTAATTTAGTCATTTCGGCTAATTGTGGCCGAAAATTGCTGCTAGTTAACGCTGATTGTCCTAAGTGGCACGGCTAGCGTTAACGTGGATTATTTTTGTAATTTTTTAAACTTCAGAATTTTGTTTCCTTTTTTCCTTGTTTCCCTCCGCTAGTCGCTAACCTCGACGATGGTTGGCAAAGGTCACCTGCCGTTGGCGAGAGGGAGGGTAGGGATGCCCTCGCCGGCCTCTAGCAAGGTTTGGCCTTTCCCGGGTGAGGGTTGGTCATGCTATATATGACGGTTGATGCTAACTGACCGCCACGTCAGTGATTCGATCAAAATTAGCGGGAATCACTAAATTGATAAATCGTCAAAAGGATTAAGACTAAATTGGCGTAAGTGCAAAATGTTTATGACTAAATTAGTCAAATTGAAAGGTTTATGACTGAAATGACACAAATGCAACTTATTTAGAACTTTTTTGATAATATTTCCCGTCTTTCCTATGATGAAAGATATTATTCCTCATGGCCATCGATGAAATTTAGATCCATCGTTTTTTCCTTAAAGAGTAGGAACCCTTTTGGCAATTTAAAACAATACAATATAACGTAGATGAGCACGGTCCACGTGCATCTAAAAGGTTTAAAAGTTAACTACGTATATTAACATAAGTATACTGATTTAGGGTGGATTTGTTTCACGAAAAATCAAAGATTTGGAAAATGTTTTTCAAAAAATAAACGCTTGTATCACTCATAAAAACGAACAAATGCAAAATATTTTCATCACCGTGAAAATAGTTAGGCATAAAGTGTTATCGATAATAAAAATATTTTCCGTCGACTAATTTTTCTAAAAGATACAAGCGTTTATCTTTTGAAAAATATTTTCCAAATCTTCGATTTTTCGTGAAACAAACACACCCTTGGTATCATCTAACGTTGGTGGGAGGCGATCGAACGCAAGGCAAGCGAACACGTTCGAACTCCCACGCTCGGCCACGATATTTCCACCTTACGATTGGGTCGGATCGACGGTTAATCGAGTAGGGACGACGATTTTGACAAGTGAACTGCTTAATGCACACGATGTCTTTTTCATTTGGTTCCCCGCACCAGACGTCGAAATTCTTTCTGTAGTGCCTCGCGATCGACAAGACGAGAATGTAGCGACATTGGCCCAAAACGGATCTTTTCATGACACGCCGCCGGACTTGAGAAGCCTTTTTCTTCACTTTAACGTGCTCCACGCGGTATAAATTTATGAAGAAATTATTCAGAAAGTCTTAAATTTATTGCACTCTTGTCAATTCAGTTCAAAACCTTTTTAATTTTATTAATTGAGTTGTAGTCCTTTTTATGTTTCATCAATTGAGCTCGTCCGATCAATTTGGTCGGAAATCGTTGACGCGGAAGCCAAACGTCCTACGTGGCACGGTCGACATTGACATTAATAATTTTTAATATCTTTTCTAATTTTTTTTCTTTTATTTTTATTTTTTATTTTTCCTTTTTTCCTCTGTCGGCCTCAGGCGAGGGCCACCCTCGCCGGCCCCTAGTGACGGTCACCCTCGCTTGGGTGAGCATGGGCCGCCCTTTGAAGGAAAACATAAGAAAAGTAAAAAAGGAAAAAAATCAACAAAAAAATTAAAATATTATTAAAAATTATCCCCGTCAGCCGTGGTCATACCACGCCGGACGGCCGACATCCACGTAAATGATTTTCGGCCAAAATTGTTCAAACGGATTCAATTGACAAAACGTGAAAAGGTTATAACTCAACCAGCAAAATTAAAAAGTTTAGCACTAAATTGGCAAATGAACAGTAAGTGGAGGACTTTTTGGATAACTTTCCCATAATGCTCTCCACCTCATACATGCGCATATCTCGCCAACACTCGGCTCAATGCACGGAAATTAACTTATAGAGCGACGAGCAAGCCGGCACTAGATACTAATCTACGTAAGGGCATGTCCGTTTCAGTGGAAGAATTTTTCGCGAAATTAGTTTTCTGGACTTTCAAGCATTTGGTTCGCTGGAAATGATCGGTCAACGAATAACCATTTACCATTGAAGAAAATACGCATGCTTAAAATTTAGAAAACGAATTCCCTAACTTAAAAAAAAAAAAAAGGGGGAAATATTTTTCATTTTTTGTTTAATCGTGAGGTTTTCCTCGAAACAAACACTCCGTAAGAGAAATTACTAGCGCATTTACGCCGAACTGAGACCACTAAGCCAATTTCCATACGTTATGTTATAAACGCCAACCACGTCTGTTACGACGTGGAGCCATTTTCCTAATGATACCGTGGTTTGCCTTCGGGCTTATCCAATTTCTACTAGACTATTTTCATATTACGTAGCCGTCAATGTTCAACTTGATTAAGAGAAACAAGTCAATTATGGCATGTTTGGTAATAATTCTATTTTGGAAAATAATTTCTGGACACAAATGATCTTTTCTGATTTCGTTCCCGGGAACAGTTTCCGAGCAGACAAACGTGTTTGGCAACTGTATAAAATTTTTATTCCCGAAATAGAAAAAGAATATAAATACGTTCAGTACGACCCTAACAATTTATTTTCCCAGTTTGTTTATCTAATTATAAAAATGTCAATGGAGGTGGCGGAGGCGATCCACGATAGACGGTGGACTGGTGATTGTAAAGAAGAACATTAAGTTACACTAAACTTATTTTTCTAAAATAACACTATTTCTCTTTTTGTTTCCAGGAATAAAGAAGCTGCTTTTTTTTTTTACTTTTTGTTTCTATTCCAAATCTCTTCTCAAGAACAATTTCCGTTCCGAGGAACAACATAATTAACTAAGGTTATCAAACGGATTTTTGTTCTTTTTCTGTTTCGGAGAACAAAAGAACAGAAATATAGAGAATCAGAAAGTGTCGCTAAACATGCCCTTAACATGGAAATTAAGTCCAACTTAGGCTCCGTTTGTTTTGCAGAAAATAACTTCCCGGAAAACGTTTTTCGGATTTTCCAACGTTTGGTTCGCGAAAAATAAGCTAGTCCTGGAAAACATTTTCTTTCAATGAAAAAAGCTCCTTTAAAAATGGGGAAAATGTCTTCCTATGAATAGGAAAACATTTTTCTCATCTTTCATTCCTCCTCTCTTTCGCATCTTCTTTCTTTTTAAATATATTTTTTACTTTCTTTTTAATCTTTAATAATTTTTTTAAAATTCAAAATTTTATTTTTTTTCGAATAAAATTACTTTTTACTTTTTAATTATTTTTAATTACTCTCTTTTTTTTTCTTGTTTAATTTCTTGTTTAGCCGGTCACCGGCCACGGCGAAGGCCGGTGACCGGCGAGCTCCGGTGGAGTCACACTAGATCTAGCGAGGCCAGCCTAGCTCGCTCTAGGCCGAGTGTCTCCAAGCCAGATCCGACGAGGCTAGGCCTCGCTCTAGGCCGGCAATGTCGAGGCTTGCCTTGTCGGCCCAAGCGAAGCCTTGGTGTCTCCAGATCTGGGTCAGCGAGGCTCGGCCTTGAGCGAGCGAGGCTAACCTCGCAAGATCCGGTGGAGCTCGGCCTCACTCGAGGCCGAGGCGCAGGCCTTCACCATGGCTGGCGACCGACTAAACAAGATATTAAACAAGAAAAAAGAGGAGAAAAAAATTAAAGAAAGTAATTAAAAATTTAAATTTTATTCGAAAAATGAAAATTAATTCCTTACCAAACGACGGAAATCGTTTTTAAATTCATTTTTAAATCTTAGCCAAACACCGAAAAATATGGTCATTTTTCTGGAAAATGACTTTTCGAAAAATATTTTTCAAAATTATCACATTTTTACCTCACTCCACGATAATCGTCGTAAAAATATAGGCGAGCCTTAATAATTCAATGACTCATGTCGTTCATACCCCTTTTTTTTTTTTTGGGTCTAGCTTTTCGTACCTATTTGATTTGGCGCTTTTTTTCCTAGTAGAACATTACGATCGACCACTTGGGTCAAAATGTTGAAGTAAATAATACAAAATCTCTTTATAAAAATGATTTTTGTTAATTAATTAAAGAGATTTTATTCGTATCCAATACAGTATCTAGTATCTATGTTGTATTATGTACGACGACTGTTTTGAAATGCGAATTTTTTCATCTTCATGCCTTAGCATAACAAGCAAAGCCAACATAAAAGAAAACGAATAGCCAAGTCAAGGCCCATGTTTTTGGCACGCGCGGGGTCCACTTGCGATTTGACTCAGCGAGTCAGCGACTCAAATTTTTCTCCCAAATCGCGCTCCTTCATTTTCCCGCCATAGAGCCAAATTTCCTAAAGTGCTCAGGCACGCCAGTAAACTCTCTCTCCCAATCTTCACTCTTCGATCGGGTTGCCCTGAGGGAAAGATACATCGACGAAGCGAAGATGGTGGTTGCAAAACCAGGAAAAGGGGTGATCGTCAAGCCGAAATCGGATCCCAAGAACCCTAGGAACGTCCTCCACATCGGGGGCGTGCCGGTGGAGTTCCCGTACCAGCCGTATGGGACTCAGCTCGCGTTCATGGGCCGAGTCGTGTCCACCCTCGACCGAGCCCTGAGAGAAGGCCACTGCCATGCGCTGCTCGAGTCGCCGACTGGAACGGGGAAGTCGCTCTCGCTGCTCTGCTCGACCCTCGCCTGGCAACAGAATTACAAGTCGAAGGGCCAGGTCGTGAATCCCTCGCAGTCAAAGGCCGCTCCGGAGGCGTTGCTGGATCCGTTGAATTATGGCGGTGGGTTTGTTCCTGATGCGGAGCCTTCGGGTGAGTTTTTGGGCTGATCATTTTCAAAAACCTAGTTTTCCATGGTAGCTCTAGGTAGTGGACAGAAAATGGCGGTGGTGTTCTTTGCTTAAATGTGTGAAACCTGGGAGAAATGTTGAAATCTAGCTCATCAAGTGGGTGTTGCAGCTGACAGAGCTGATCGTGGTACTCAACTTGTGCCTTTGTCTCTTTCCAAGGGGGACGGGGAAATTGATTTTTTTTTACTTTGATTGAAGACGGGGACATTGATTGATTTGATATAGTTTCTGTTAATCCGTATCCAGTATGTAACCAGTATGTTATGTTGATTAGGCAATGCAGTCCCAGGAAATCCAGAGTCGGTTCAGTCAGTAGCAGATGGCAAGAGTAAAAAAAAGTCAATACCCACCATCTTTTATTCATCGTAAGTTTATTTTTATGCAATTACTCCGGTGGAATTGTTAAGGTATGGATAGTTATCTTGTAAGGAAGGGTAGAAAGATGAGAATGTTACAGAATGAAGAGAGTATACGGTGAACATGTCGGTAACATTGACTGGTGTCCCTAAATTTAGCAGCCATGCACAGTGCTTTGCAAAATGACCGTCGTTTTGTTCCATACTTAGGTTTTTGATGCTTATGTTGATGAGGAGTTACATTGTGTTCTCTTCTTCTTATAGATATAGTGGCAATCCCAAATATTTTATTAGGGAACTCCCAACCTTTATAAATTGGCTTTGGTATTCTGCTTCTATCGATATTTATATACGTGCGTGGGTGGGTGGGTGGGTGGGTGCGTGCGTGCGAGTGAGTGAGTGACACATAATAAATTGAAGTAAGAGCTTTGGGAACAGAATTTTCTTTGACTTACGTAATGACCGAGCCCAGGAGCTCACCGAGGTTTATAAGCATTATTGACAAAATGTTTGATTTGGTGTTGTTTGAAAGGAGGACACACTCTCAAATTTCTCAAGTCATTCGGGAATATCGGAAAACTGCTTACCGGGTGCCAATGGCTGTTTTGGTAGGCCACTATCATTCCCCGTGTTTAATGCTCAATGATGTGCTAGTCCTGAGATTTTCATGTAACTTTGGTCCAAGATGTGAGCAATCTAATGTTCTTGCCGGTCCCCACTGCTTGAAAATGACCAGATGGATTAGTCCTTCAATACAGCCTGGCAGCTGCTGTGCTACCTCTTAGTTAATAAATAGATCGAGAGAGCAGGCAGCCATAAATGCGTCCTTGCCACTGGCTATATAAAGCGCATCCAATCCCACTGTAACCTCCCCATTTTGTGGGATCCGAGCATTATTCTTGGATACATGCAGATATCGAGGATCGTATCTTTCTGATTTTAAGTCGGAACATTGCAGCTGCATTTGGTGTTTCGGCTTTCTGGACATGACAATTCATTTCTGATGTGGAGATTCACTGAATCAAGAAAGTACTATTGCGAACCTGTTGAAGTAACAAAGATTAAAACTTTGTCCTGAACTTACTGGGTCCTGTAAATTGTTGTTCTTTTAGCATTCTTGTACCAACGACATCTTAAGAGCTTTGGGTTTAAATGTCCATCTGTTGAAGCTTTTCTGTCTCCATCTGTATCTTTTTTACGTTTAGGCCTCTCGGAAACATTATTGCACAAATTCAAAAGTCCGAGGGAAAGAGAATATTGACGAAGAATGGTGATACTTTTATCCAAAGGGCATCTGTTTATTGTTTCCTCTGTCTGGTCAAGTTTGTTTTCTGACTTTCTAAATTATGTTATTGTAACTCCAGCAAGATGCTTCGGCGAAATCAAGTTGCTGGATGCTGCGAATTCAAGTGAGTTTATTCCCTGTAAGTTCTTTATTGCTTTCTGCACATGGAAAGAAAGAAATAACTTGAAAGTCTTTACAGAAATGCTAATAAAGTTAAAGCGCATCCTTCCCTTCAGAAAGGGGGTTGCCACGAGGCACATGACATAGAAGATCTTGTGAAAATCGGTCAAGTTGTGAGAGGTGCACTTCATGTTCCAAATAACGTTTCTTGTCTCTCTGTTTCTTGTTTTGATGACTTCTCTGAAGAAACATTGTTGCATTTCAGGCTGTTCATATTATGCAGCAAAATCTATGGCAGATGATGCACAACTTGTTTTCTGTCCATATAGCTACATCATTAATCCAGTTGTTCGGGGAGCGATGGAGGTGGATATAGAGGGAGCAATCATAATTCTTGATGAAGCCCAGTATATCATTTTGACTCCTGGTTTATTCGTCACATCACTTAAGTCAGAAATAAAATGCTGAGAATTTCAACAGGCACAAACCATGTTGAATTTGATCTTTCCATCAATTGTTGTTAAAAAGCATCACTAATCTAGTAAATAAAATGTTGTCAATTGTTGAAGTTGGTCCATATTGGCTTCTAATCTCATTCATAAAGCTGGTTACATTGTTGACAGCAATACAGAGGATATTGCTCGTGATGCTGGTAGCGTGGATATTGAAGAAGATGTTCTGCAAAGTATGCTGGACAGCTTTTATCTTTGTCTTTTGTCATGGTTGATGTTGGTTGTAATTTTTACCCACTATGGCAGGATTGCAGGATGAACTGGAGGAACTTTGCCCTGTCAATGCCATGATTTATCAACCTTTATGTGAAATGGCACAGGTAATAATGTCATTTTATTTATCTCGTTCTACATAGCACTCAAAAGATATTATTAAGAAACTGAAAGTACTGCAAATGCACAGGACCTCATGAGTTGGATGGAGCGGAAAAAGAGTTCATTAGAGCAGCGAGATTTTCAGCACTATGTTTCTTGGTGAGAAACCTCAGTTACTGTTTGCATCCTTACTGTCTTTTTTCTTTTTTCTCTTTTTACGATTTACTATTTGTCTACCCACGGCCACTTTTTAATAGAGTTAGTTGTCCAAAGTACGCTCAAAATGATTATAGTGCGTGAAACACAAGGAATTTCATCTGTTCAACTTAAACAAGTCTATCGGTATTGGATGTGGCGATCTTTAAATTGCATATGAACTTGTTTTTTCGAAATAGTCTATTGGTACTTGTGCAGCATGCTATGATACTTTTTATTTGATGATGACTCACATGGGTGCTGTTGGCAAACTTGGCATTTGATGTCAACTAATATCTCCAACTACAGGCCGCTTAGTTTCAGAGATCAGATTGGTGTTTCTTTCATCGTCAGAATTTCTCTATTTAAGTTAAGAAAAAATTCTAAGTACGATATGGATAGTCGTAAATACTCTAACAAGTAAGTTGCTTTTAAGTTTGCATGGCATATAAACACTAATCTTACTTATCAGATTACACCTCTATGCTGACTTAAGAGATGGAATTCCTTTGCATCTTCAGAAATTAATGAGATTTTGTCTGGCTTGGTCCTGAACTGTTGCTATTGTCATATTTTTTCAGTTGGACGGGTGGGAATGCCGTGAGAGAGCTTCAAGAGGCTCATATATCACAGCAATGCTTCCCAATTTTGTTAGATTGTGCTACAAAGGTGCTATACTATTTAGGCTTTCAATATGTATTTATAGATTTATGTATTATTGACTCAAGTTTTCTACTTAAGGCAATTAAAGCTGCGACAGATTTAGAGTCTGAAGTACCCTATTTAAGTGGCCTGTCTGTGGTCACGCTTGAAGGTTCAGTTTCTTGTCCCAACTAAAAACTGAGCTGGCTCGTTGAGCAATTTTTCTCGCAAGATTGCGGATTGACATCGACAATTTGTCGCAGGGCTATTCTCCGCACTTACTTATTTTTTCTCTCAAAATGGGGGTCATACATTTGATTATCAGCTTGCTCTGCAGCGGTATATTAAGCGAGATAAAAGTGAGTATATGACGTTCTTTCTTAAATCTGCAGTATGCTTATGCAGTAGCGAAGTCTGGAAATTGTCTGATACTGAGTACAAAGTTTGGACGGAAAAGTGATTTCTAGACGGCATTGGAATAATGGCCAATTATTCTTGTTCTATTTTCCTTGATCTGCAGTCAGTTATATCCGTCAGTTGGGCTATTGTCGTCGCAATTAGACTCTGCTGCTGGAAGGTTTTAGAAACATCATATCTATCTATATATACACACATATTAATATCTGTATATAAACTTTTTCTTTCTATGTAATGGCGCCTCTAAAAATACTGCAATGAGGGAAATCCAGAGTGTGTTTCCTGAATTTGAGTGGCGACAAGTGGATGGACTAGTATCAAGTGTGATTAGATAATCATAACTACCGATTTAATTCTTTTAATTGTAGTAAAGCACAAATTTGTCATATCATATTTTATGTGTTTGTTTGATGTTTCGGACAATATTAAATGCTCAAGTACTTACTTTTCTAAGACATAATGTCACTAAATGCAGAACAGGGTATTGGCTACCCGATACACAGTTTTAGTTTGTGGTGCTTAAATCCGGCAGTGGTGTTCAGAGACATCGCTCAGCTCTCCTTGTCGGTAATTTTAACATCTGGGTAAGCAACTCAGCTTGACATTTTCGCTTTCCAGAAAACAGACTTCAGGACTAGAAAAATAAGTAGCGAGCATGTACAAGAGCATTCTCACACGTGCTAAGAGATGGAGTTTCTAAACTAATTGTTGGGCTCGTCTTTATTTATGTTCTCTTCGGAAGTCCTTTGTTAAATGTTATTCCCCATTCTCTATAGCACACTATCACCAACGAACTCCTTCTCAAGTGAGCTCGGGGTTCAATTTGGCACTTGTCTGGAAGCTCCACATGTGATCAATGTCAAATCACAGGTACCAGCCATGTTTTCTCATGCCTTGAATGTGGTCGATTACTCTGTGTGTTGACAACAGCAAGATCAAGCTTTTCTCCTTTTGGCAGGTATGTGGTGCTATAGTTACAACTGGACCGAAAAACTATCCTTTGAACGCGAGCTATAAAACAGCACATGTGTATGCATTCCAGGTATGCTGTGCTTCTTGTTCTTGGCCTTCTTGATCTAGTGTAGCTCTTCACCTAATATATCACAAAGGATTTTTCTCCCGTCATTCTGTAGGATGCACTTGGCAAAACTTTGGAGGAAATTTTTGATATTGTCCCAGGTGGATCTCTTGTGTTCTTCCCAAGTTACAAGCTGATGGAAAAACTATGTAGTCGATGGCATGAAACAGGTCAATGGTCACGGCTAAGTGCACGAAAGACCCTATTTGTGGGTAAGTCTTCCTTATGAGCTTGTCTTCAGTTCCCCTTTTTGGTTTATCTTGCAACTCCTAACCGGTCTTGCTGTCATATCATTTCAAAATTGTGTGTTTGGTACTAAATCTCATATCACTCACTCGCTACACTTTGACTTCTTAGAACTTTTTTATTTGTTGGTTGGAGATTTCTTAGAACTTCAACTGCCCAGTTATCTCATTTTTTTTGTAAATGCTTTTGCTAATTCTGTGCACACAGAACCAAGGGGACAGGATGATTTCGAGCCTGTTTTGAAAGGTTATTATGATTCAGTTCGCCACGGTAACAAAGCTGTTGCTGATAAAAAGAGAAGAACTAAGAGGCTAGAATATACCCAGTCCAGTAAAGTGGGGTCCTCAGGAGAATTGAAGAAAGGAGCTGCTTTCCTTGCAGTTTGTCGAGGAAAGGTGAATATTAGTCCTCTAAAAATCTGAAGGATCAGCGAAATTAAATTTCAAGTGATTAAAACATAAGAATATAGCTAGCATTTTTCTCAATACTGAAAGATTCTGCCTTGAAACGAAATGATAAGGAAGCTTAGAGATTCAAAAGTCAAGGAGTTGGAGGAAAAGACAGGAAATGGCATACTCTAATGGAGATGTCTGACATGTTACAAAGAAAATGCAAAGAAAGTTTAGTTCCTATCCAGGGTAGGGCTAATTAGAATTTCTCATTCTGCTTCATATTATCACCATTGCATGTAAGATCGTCTGAATGTGATACTTGCAGGTTTCTGAGGGGATCGACTTTACTGATGATAATGCCCGTGCGGTTGTATCCTCTTCAGAATTTTTTTCCCAACTATATGCCACTTATATGTGTACAATTTCCTCTGATAGTTGTCGGTAATGTCAAAATTGATTTCTACCTCTGATTTCTTAACTGTCTAAGATAATTGTTGGCATTCCATTTCCCAATGTGTAAGTGCTAAACTTTCTCACTACAAGTCTACAACATCAGCTGATAGCAAAATGTGCTGATTGATGCTAGCTTCTTATCAGGAATGACATCCAAGTTGCATTAAAAAAGAAATATAATGACACATATAAGTCATCAAAGGACCTTCTGAGTGGAAGTGAGTGGTACTGTCAACAAGCCTTTCGTGCTCTAAATCAGGCTGCAGGTACATTTATGTTATGAATAGTGCTTCCACTGATCAAACAGTTTCTATATGTCCATGTTCATCTTGAATAAACCTTTTATACAATTGCATTATCTCATTGGAAGTTTTGGTGCCGCGTTTTTGCGTTAAATAACATCAGACATTTTCTGGAGATGAAAGTATTGCATTGTCTTACTTCTATGCAGGTCGCTGCATAAGACATGTGCTTGATTATGGGGCCATCATTTTTTTAGGTAAGTGTCCTGCTTTTAAGTTTTAATAAATTATTAACAGTGCTTTCATACCCGGACTGGATTGGTTGAACCAGTCAAACCCGATGTGGAGCCTGTTCAACCGGTTAACGTGGTGAACCTGACGATGGTTTGACCGGTTCTTCGGCCTTAAAAATATAATTAACCTTGCACGAGCAAGGTTCGAACCTTTGTTCACGTGGAAAAGCACTTAGGCACTTTCCATTTGGCCATTGACTCTTTTTTGACATACGACTATAGATTGTTTTACTCAATATTAAAAAACAAGTAAATGAAGTGGAAAAGGGTAGTGATATTGATCCACAAGAAGCTTAGGAAACTCTTGAACCAGCAGAAGCTAACTTAAGGATAGCTGAAGGTAAGAGACAAACAATTGAGGCAAATCTGAATGGGGAAACCCTATATGACTCAATATAGTTGCACTATATACATCAACTCGAGAGGCATCTTCCTCTCCAGGTTGTCTGCTGATGGATTCAACAGCAGTTCAAAAGGTTGACCTATTCGGGAATCTCTTGAACTTGAATAGATACGGCGAATGGATTCGACAAGGAGTGCCTCAACCAACAGAGCTACACAGTATATGACTGTCTAGATGGTAATTGAAAGTAGTTAAATATGTAGTTTAAGACAAGAAGTGTTCAAACAATTCAAAAGCCGGTTGTACATGTTGACCCCTGAACTGCCAGACCTACTAGTTCTTTGACAGCGCCAAGATTAACATGACCATCCATGACAATGTACGATAGTTTTTCTCAGTAGATTAGTTTTACATGTTAGAATCTGACACATCTGGTACAGCCATATAGTCATCCCACTTGGAGTATTATCATTGGTAATAGGGGGAACAAAAAGGCACAAAATAGTTGGTATTTAACTGCAGCATGCTAAGTATGATTCCTTGGGGGCAAGACTAAAAGTAACACCATGTGGAGAAAAGAAAATGGCAGAGAATCACAGGTGGTTAGCACTGACTGCTGCTTGTAGCAGCAGTCAGTGCTGTGTTTTTATGAAGGTATACCTTCTCACAGTGGAGGATGACAGCTATCTTATATCCTTCAGCGTTGTCATCCATCTATTTGTTCTCCTTTTTCCAAGATGGAACGGCTGAAATGTGTGACTGCCCTATTGAGCCATCTATACAGCATCCTTCCTGCTTTAATCAGGCTGGCAATCTTCATTTAAAAGGTTCTCATACTTTAATGGTTGGCAACCTCATTTACGGGTCGGAGATGCATGTCTTGGCCTCACACGATACATTTTGTGTCCAACACTACTTAATTATTCTGATTATAAATGGAACAGCCAATCAGAAATGAACTAATGATACAAGCATACTTTCCCACTTAATAGCTTAAGTTTTTGGGTGAGAAATCATTAACGTCTGTCTCTTGTCAAATAAGGTTAAATGTAGAACTTGACAATATTAAGCAGAAGCTGTGGGGTTGAACTAATAATAGTACTAGCCTTGATATTAGCGGGGATATTGCAGCTCAAGATATGACTTTTCAAAGTTTCTATTCTCGTATTACTGCCATCATCGCCTTTATAAGCTTACTAGCAGATGATGCATTCTTTAGGTGGTCTACTTACGAGTTTAGTCATTCTCTAAGACATTATATTTTGAAAGCAGATGAACGCTATCGTGAAGAAAGGAACAGGGCTTATATTTCAAAGTGGCTCAAGAAGTCCTTCAATCTGTACGAGTCCTTTTCTGACTCACTTGAGGGTTTGAAATCGTTCTTCAGAGTTGTCAGGGTATAATGCAATCCCTGTCTACTTTTCTGACTCTAATTTTTGCTGCTTTTGTCGGTAGTCAATTAATGACAGAAGCCAACCCACCAAGGTAAATGATTCTTCTCATTTTGCTTACAGGAACAGGTTGGTGATAAAACCGTTGATATGGTAAGGGGTTCTTGCACGGATCCGGAGACTGCTTCATTCATCAAGGAAAGTAAGCTGCTTGCTAGAAAGAATAATCCAGGTGACTCTGATTGTGTGGAACTGAAGGTAATTTCTGATTCAAAGCCAGAGGCTGCTTTCGTCCAATGTCGAGGAAATCTTGAATCAAATAATCTCCAAGCAGCTGTTATGGATTGTGACAGAAAGAGGGACTATATAGACCTGGACTGCGATTTTGAGGAAAACCCAAGGTAAACTTAGAAAGCATATACTCATCAGGGAATGCTCTGCAAAGTTACTTGCAAATCTTGCATCGTGAAGTTTTTTCCTCATACTAACAGCTCATGTCATTCCATAGACTTCCCAGGTTAAAATAATTGAACATTTTCTTTTGGAAAAGTCACTCTGCAACAGTTTTCTACAACAAGATAAGCTTTATCTTTGTCTCCATTTTAATGGAAGCAGGTGCCCTGCAGCATACAACAATGAGTTATGTGAGGATCCTGAAGTATCTCTAGTGAAGGAGACATGCGATTTATATTGCAGCTTTGCCCCTCATGCTAGGGGACCTCTTTCTAAGGATAACGCTTCTCCCTCATCAGTAATTCAGTCTTCTGTTGATTTGCCAGATCAATCGTCACCTCATTCAGTGTCCTTGTCAGGTCTTAGCAAAGCTCATTCTGTAACCAATTGTTCCACTGTTATAACTCCTGAAAGAGAAGCTGCAACTGGAACCTTTGGCTTGAACTCAGAAAGAGAAACTCTGTGCTCTAGTGTCAATTCTCATGCACAAAAAAGGAGGAAGCTCATATCTTCTCCATTAGCTGGCACTGTCATGGATGAACAATCAAATGCTTTCAACACCAATAAGACCGGATTGTATTGCTCAACAGGAAAGTCAACAACCCATGGAGATGCGAATCGGAGAATCAAGTTTGATTCTGAAAGTAAACCTGCAGATATATGCAAGAAATCAAGTGTTGCTACATTATTCCAAATTACTGATCGTGTTGTAGCTGCTGCGTCTTCCTGTCCTGCCGTGGACAAGAGACTCCAGATTTCTTGTTCTCTTTGTGGAGCCCCCTTTGGTCTTCCTGAGAGCAATTTCTATGTCCCATCCTCACCAACCTCACTGTCCAAAGTCCACTTAGCAAAATTGGTGGAAGAAAAGATCGGAGCTGGCAATGTATGCACGTCAACAGGAATACAAGTGTTAATAACTGATATTTCGTCAGTAGCTCAGCAACTCTGGGATGATACTTCTGATGGATTTCGAGGACAAGCTACTTGGTGTGAAGAAGATGGATGTGTATTCAAGACCATCTTTTGCCCATTTTGTAGTTCTCCTGGAAATTGTGTCGGTGTACGGATCATGGCAACTGATGCTTCTAATACCAACTTACTCAACAAGGTAGGTTCCAAATAAAAACCTATGAATTTCTCGTAGTATCTTAACTTTGCATGGCGTGTACTTTGGACCGCTTGCTGTGATCTCAATTTTTGGCCTGCTGTTATGAGGCCCTTTGTTTTCTTTTTGGTTTCTGACAGTCGAATGATTTTGAGGTGCAGATCTTGTTCTTTGCCAATCATTTGGAAATTAAGGAGCTTAAATCATTAGAGGACAGTGATACAAAGGTGAGTTCAGTGTGTGGCTTGTTAGTGGTTCCATTATTCAAGTATGATGTATCTCACAGTTGGTATCTTGATTATGCTATGCTAGCATTAGGAATGTTCAAATTCTGGCCGAGCCCACAAAAAACAAATAAACAAAAGCTCCAAGCAGAACTAGTATTTTATTTTGTGTTTTTCCTTTTCTCGGATCAATTTAGATTTACTTTGGTTTACTGTGTCCATAAGTAAAATTTTCTGTGTCCAATTTGCCTAAGATTGTTATGCAATCTGAGTTTAGTTTTAGCCGTAAAAGGTAATTTTTTGTGTTGACACGGTTTTCATCCCATAGCTTATTAATCTGGTACAATTCCTGCATAAACATACACAGAAATTTGGCAGTATAAAAAATCAGAGAAAGCCTCAGACATGTTTGGTTTCACTAGTCAAATTGCAATAAAAACAGTTTATTAGTTTCATTCTTTGTCAAATTTAAACAAAGCCAATAAGACCATTAAGCCAGAAACTCTGCCTTGGTTCAATTTGATTTAGTTTGGATAGGTGACCTTCGGTTCTTGAGCTCCATGAAGGAACAAAGAGAGGTGAGATGGTAATGATATGAGTTTGAAGATGGTAGACTTCTCACTAATTAAAATGCAGGAATCATTTTGACAAGAAAAAGATTACCGGTTAGGGTTCTCTACTTTTTCGAATTGGATACGAGAACTTACCCCCTATTGTCAGTTAATTGGCAGTTCTCTGCGAAATGGCAGGTTGTAGTAAAATCCTCAGACCAGGCTGAGAATGATGCTTTGAATTCCATAGAGAAATTTGCATACAGTCCTAAAAAGCAGAACTCTGGAGGCTGGAGGACAACAAAGTCTAAGGTTAGAAACACGAATCTGCTTCTTTGAGTTGAATAGTAATCTGGTTGAAAAGAAAAAATGCATAAATCCTTTGTAATTGGCAGTTGCGGCTTCCAAGGAGACCACTGCTTTCTGACTGGAAGGAATAATCCAACTGCTTGGCTGGTTCTCATTTGGCTACAATACAAACTGTAAGGCGTCTGATCAAGTATATCACGCACCTCTGAAATTGAAGGTGATCTCTTAGAGATTTAGAGATGGGCATGATGTCTCCTGATAATTTGATGAGGTTGACCATTGGCTGGACAGCCAGTAACGCTATACTTGCCTGCATCATTGCATTTCTTCAACTTCACTGAGATTGCAGAGATATATTTAGCTATTGCTTGGTTGTTTTCCTTAATTTATTTTCGGGAAGCGACTGACTTTAGCATACCGACTTAAGAAGCATGTCAAGTTCTGTTCCACAGATACTGGTTGGCTTGTGGCATGACGAAAACGTGGAAAACCAGTTCGAACAGAGGAACCATCTCTGAGATGTCAAAGATAGTTCACATGCAAGTGGGAAATGTTCAAAATGGAAAACTTCGTAAATGGTGACACCTTTAGGAAACCGCAAAAGTGTACGTACTATTCATTTGAGCAAGATGGGTATGTTACTTAAGGCATTGACCAAAAGGATTTCAGATTTTTACATCACAAGCACAGGGCATCATCTTTCGAGCTTGGCACTTGGATGTCTATGGGGAATGTGCAAGGGAGAGCCTACTCATCTCGCACGTGCGGTCTTATTGATATCATCTTCCCCTTTCCTGAAAGCAGGTTTTGCAATTAGGAGGCGGTGCTTATTTTGGAGTTCTAAAGTTTTTGTTTTCTTCACATCTGGGTTCATTTTCTGAGACACAGTCGTGCTATTTTCAATAGTTATTTTGTTGCAATATTATTTAATTTAGTCTGGCAAAACATCCAGTATATGAGTTAAGATCAGCAAGACTTGTCGTGCCTGTTGTCACAAAAGAAGAAAATTCGATTGTAATGCCCTAGCCAGTGCTCAACATTTTTGTTTACTGCAAAGTGTTAATGTGAAGGAGTTTGCTGGAAGGCTGCAAAATTCAAATGATTCTCAATGAAGAATGCTACTATTGTTTCTAAAATGAAAAAACGCGCCTTAATCAACAAATGGATGAGGCCAGTTTTGGGTCCGGAAATAACACATCACCATTTCACTGAATTTCAAGTCCCGCTACGTGCACCAAGCATTCGAGCTCTCATGCCTATCTAGAAAAAAGGTGATTGTTATACTAGAATGCCCCTCTTCTGCTTTAGTCGGAAAATCTTTCGGCTTGACATAAAGTCTAAGCGTGCCATTTAGCACAGATGCTAGAAAAACAGTGGTCCTTCCTCTTGTATACTCCCAATTCTAGCAGATGCAAAATTCACCGCACTCAGCCGCCAAGTGTTTCACCTAGGTTGCACGCTACTTGGTCGCCAGAGCCAGTGGAACATCCAAGTCCAACGAAAAACAAACTTCTAAAACTCTTTTCAGATAAAGGTACTATCCTGGCAAACAGACAAGCTCACATGCAACCATAACCGAAAGAACAGCGTATAAGCAAGTACCAGGGAGCAACTATTCTCCACAGTGAACCATCATCTACCAAACATCGCCACGCATTATTCCTTTTTCCTTTTCCAGACAAAAAAAGTCAATAAGAAACCAAAACTCAATCTGCCCACAGACAAAGGTTAGGCTTTAAGAATTGACAAACCAACATAGCATCACAACCCATTCCAAGACTAAATTACCAATAGCTGCATATTCGATTTCACCAAATTAGATTGCACTCATTGTCGCAGAGACATATCAGAAAAAACATTAGCCGATTGAGATAGGGTCCTCGTGAGAGACAAAAAGATGCAGGCCAAGTGATTGCCTAATCACTTGATCGTGCACACAAATAAACTATAAAAAAACTCTAACTTCAATCCAACTCAACTAGATCGCAATTCCATTGTCGAGAAAAAAATTGGCATTCAGTATACGCCAGCAAATTTACATCAACTCCCTAAAAGTTTATTTCACAACACCGAAACAACATTATTATCAATCAGTAGAACAGTTATTCCATCCCATTTCATGCTTCAGAGACAAACATGCAGTAGATTGCAAGCATACTGGGCGATATTGCCGATTAGACTAGAACTAGCTATTCATTGAAGTGAAATATAAGAAGAAAAGTACGAACTGGATAAAATCACAAATCGAATTTACTTAATAATAGCTCTACACAATATAAAAGCCCCCATCTAAAAGTCATTAAAGCACAATACAAGTAGCTGTGCTCTCCCCCTTCCACAAGATGAGTACTTCATTCTTCAAAGGGAACAAAATCAGAGGGCCACCAAAAAATAAATGAGCATCAAACTACAGATGCCTTTGACAAAAGAGAACTAAACCGATTTGATGACCTAGATAAAAACTATCTTCCCTTCCCGAATATCTACTCCTCATCATCATCCTGCAATCAGCAAAGAATAGCAAATCACTAAATATAAGGCTGGAGAGAGCTGACTTCATTAAATGACAGAGATTCAACTCACCTCATCACTGCCGTCCTCATCTTCCTCTTCATTGTTCACCTCAGACATAGATTTCTCAGACTCCTCTTCATCTGCTTTGGTACCTTCAGCCTAGTTTCCACAAGTGCAATTAACCCAATGAACAAAACGCCAAAATGCTCATAGAAAACACTTTCTTATACCACCGAGAAAAAGTTACACTTATATAGCCTACCAAAATATCTACCTGTCTTTTGTTGTAAGCTTTCATGTTCTTCTCATACTCAACCTTCCTTTTATCAGCCTTGGCTATATAAGGAGCTTTCTCCTGCAATTTTCATGGCCAAGTTTAGCATAGAATTATGTTTGCGGATAGATTGAATTATAAACTACAAATCCCACTCAATGACAGCAACTTCAGTGATCAATCAACTTGAGACTCTAAACAAATCACTTACAGCATCAGACAATGACTTCCACTTGTCTCCCCCAGCTTTGCCAACCTTAACATAATTACAACAGACAAAAGAAAGTCATAAACTAAATCACCAGTATCTACTGCAATAAACAAAAAGTAACCGTTAGAGCCTGAGGTTGGGAAGGGCATATCCACTCACAGCAGCAACGGATTTATTATTAGGGTGTTTCTCCTTATACTGCTTCCTGAACTCTTCCCTACAATGGGTTTAGCCAACACATTAGAGTCCTATTCCAGAAAAAGTTACAAGACATGCTTCTGCTTTGACCACGCAATTTTAGCTAAATCAACAGGTTGACTTTCATCAGATGAACCAGTTTAGCATACAAAAGTTATTAAAAAAAAAAAGAGAGAGAGAACACATCTTATGCAGGGCGAGAAACCTTCGAGACATCCAGACAAAGTCAAAGCATGTTGAAGACCATGTATAGGCTTACATGAAGACGAAGAAGGCACTGGCAGGCCTCTTAGGCTTGTTAGGATCCTTCACCTTCTTCTCCTTCTTAGTCGATTTCCTTTTGTTCACCGAGAGCCTGTACAACAGCAAATCATACCGAAATCACTTCAACAGTCATCACAATAACACATACATTTACGCGAACGATTTCCATCGCGATTTCTCAACGAGCAAAATAGATCTTAGATCTGGAATCACGGGAAGCTACGACGACCGTGAAGTAATCGGCGTTCACGAGCTTCCAAGCATCGAATCAGGCAAGGAATGAAAGAAAAGAAAAAAACACAAGTAAAAGGCCGAGGAAATTGCAACTCACGCAGCGTTCCTGGGCTGCGACTTCGAGTTGCCTCCCTTCATGGTTGAAACCTGCAAGCCAAACGAACGCCGCCTGAGCAAGAGCCCCGAAGCAATGGACGCGTGAAAAAACGAACGATTCCGCGAAAGATGGTTCGGAAGCGATCGAAGCTTACCTCTTCGACGACCTTTAGGGTTTCCTCTGAGAGCGAGAGCGATAGAGAGAGAGAGAGAATGGGAATGGGCTTGGAGGAGAGGCCGGAAGGCGGAAATAATAAAGAGAGAGGGGTTAAATCGTGAAATCAGTTCTTGGGGGGTTTAGGCGGGATTTCAAATATTATTTGGCCACGTCAGCGATCCGCGTCCTCGGCCTCCATTGGGCTAGCTCCTCTTTCGATTCGGTGCTTGTGCCTCTTGTGTTTCTGCCTTTGTGCTTCTTGTGCTTCGTGAGTGAGGGCGTTTCGGGGCGAGGATGGGCCGGATTCCCGTGGCGGTCCTCGGTTCGAGCCCAGTCGTGCGCTGGTGTTCGTCTCGCGGTGTAATGCGGCCGTGTTTAGTTTGATCGGGTTCGTGGTACCGTGCGTTGATCATTGCTCGTTCTAACCTAAGTAAACCGTTTCGAATTCGCGACACGTGTATTGCGCGGGCGAAAACGTTCAACAACACACACACAAAAAAAGATACAAAAAATCGAAGCAATGCTCGAGCGTCGCCTCCTTATTTCGATGCTCAGACGACGACGCTTCCGAATAAGACACGAACATAGCATTCGTTCCTGTAAAAAAGTGTTTGTTTATTTCGATGCGTGGCAAGTCGACGTGTGTTTTTATAAGGCCAAATCTCGAAATAAGAGGTGCGCGATTGCAGTCGCTAAAGTGAAAGTAAATCGTAGAATGTCGAAACAATGGATCATAAACTGAATTGGATAGTTTGATTTGGTTCGACGTCTGACTGCTTTCGATATGCATTACAATGCTTAGGTGAGCTTAGGATTTGTGAGGTGGCTTGTAATTGCATTTTCTAAATGCCGCGCTCGAAACGATTTATGTTTGATTTGACGCAATGGACCTAAAACCTTCCAAAATATATAAATAGTATCGTGCTCGATCGATCATGTATAACTTTTCATAATATTTAAAAATTGTACTTTTTATTGTCTTTGAAATATTGGAAAGGAGGTAATAAGCAATAAATAGAAGTGGTGGCAAACGGAATTTAAAAAATTACTTTGCGTCTTTAATTCAGGAAGTAAACTCGGGAAAAAAACGAAAAAAGATACATATCTAGTCCAAATTTGCTAAAATTGGTGATGTAGGGACTTTATTAGGGGAAAAAGTACAAGTTCATTAGTCTAGGAACTTTATTGCGCAATTTTTTTTTATCAAATTAGAGGATCAAATTGAAAAAATGAAATATAAGTTGCGGGAAGAAGAAGAGAATGCCTCCAAAACAGAGAATAAATATCTTAGTTCATATCAGCAAGATGTACGCTCACCCATGAATAAGTCGACAATAAGCGCTTGAGTCTTCTAAGGACGCGAATGATAACCATTATCTTTTCGGGCTCCATTTTTATTCCCTGGATGAGTTTATGAGTAAAGACACGCGTTTGATAATAATACAAAATTTCTATTTCGAAACATTTTTTTTTTTATAACAGCATAAAATTTCTATGGTTGCCGACCATTGGGCTTCGGCGGGCGACCGGCTGCTGGCAGACGGGGACTAGCGACCAGTGAATGGCGAAGGGCGGGCAGAGACCGATGGCCAATGACGGGCCATCGGTGGTAGGGATGCGAGAGAGGCAACCGTCGGGCAGCGATCCTCAGCCAGTGGCCCTAGATCGGAGACTGGCAGACGACGATGGGCGTGCGAAGACTGGGGGCCAGCGGATGGTGAACGTTAAAAGGCGAATGGGAGTCAGGGACTGGAGACCAAAGGTAGGCAATCGGCGGTCGGTGAACGGTGAACGGTGAACGGCAAACAATGGTTGGCTGTAGGGACAGGAGACTGCACGCAAGAGAGAAGGAGTGGACAATGAGAAAAATTATTAGTTCTGCTTCTATTCCAGAAATAGAAAAATAGAAAATTTCTACTTCTTATTTCTTTTTCAAACCTATTTATAGACAAAAAATTTAACTCGAAAATAGAAAAATGAAATTGCCTTACTAAATGGATTTCTGTTACAAACCTATTCTCCGGAACAGAAAAGTAGAAAAACAAAGAAATATGACCGTTGTCATGCGCGCCCTAAACAACTCTTTTAGCATCGATATTATGCCATCACTTTTTCTTTTCCTGTGGAAACGATGGTGCACCGCTGGATACCTCGTGTGTGTGTGTGTGTATATATATATTGTCGAACCTCGCCTAAACGTTCAAAAGATATGGAAATCGCACGAGTTAGGCTATTATTGGGCAATGGCTACACAATTTTTTTTTTCCTAAAAATGATCGTTTTTATCGCTTGAAATAATTAGTTCACGAAAACATTTTTATTATTGACAATAATTAATCTTCAAATATTTTCGTAGATGACGAAAATATTTTTGATTCGTTTATACTTATAAGTGATACAAGTGATCATTTTTAAAAATTTGACGAAACAAACAGAGCATTAGAGAAAGATTTTTTTTTTGTCCGGTCCTATTTTATTCTATTTTACAAGCCATCGTATGTGCTATATGTGTGCGCGAAATGTTGTTCCCTTCTCACGCTTCCCCAACTCCCCCTTTCCCAAGTCACGCCACATAAATCGATGACCCTTGAACTGAAGTCATTCTCATTTTAACTTTGTCATGCAATGGGCCAGCAATGTTTCATCAGCTCGTTAACTCAACCTCCACATTTCACCTTTTATTCTGCCAATAAATAAGCGAACTTAAGATGATTCGCTATTCAATTGTTTATTATAATAGTTAGCTATTATTATTATTATTATCGTTATTACTGTGTAATCAAAGTTGGAACCAAGAAAATGTTCGCTTCTATACTCACACCTTATGGCATAATCGTGCCACATGACCCATGTTCGTGCATTCGCCTTGCTTGAACGATTTGTCGTCCTTAAAGACCTGTCGACTTGTTCAATTTCAATTTAAAATTTAAGGATGGATGAGAAGGAAAAGTCTATTCGACCAATAACGTAGATAAAATAAAGATAAAGCATCTTGAAGTAAACTTCTATTGTTCTTCCCAAACATTTATCTCCCCTGACTTATCTTATTTCTTTTAAATTTGAAAAAGAATAAACAATGATAATGTATCTTTAAAATTGAACGGGGCCTTGCACAGGGAAATTCAAGAACTGGTTAGGGTTGGACGCTACCTGGGCCGCACGTTGCGGGCCCTTGAACAACAGTAGAAGAGCATTGCGCATTGAAGGAGGGCTTGCGGTCTGAATTGGGCCACGCTGGCCCTGGGCAGCGCCAGCTCGACCTTTGGGTCTTGAAAAACAATGAAATATATTCACCCGGCAAAGATCTAACCTCCCTTTCGCCTCCTCGCCATCTTCACGCCCCCGTCCATAACTCGACCCTCGAGCCCATCCACACACGTGTTCTTGCTGTCAACGACATGCCGACTTGTGCCTCCACGTTGCTCATGAGTCACATGAAATCCTAGCCCACGATCCAACCAGATACCCCTCAGCAACTCGGCGAGTAGTCTACGGAGTCGCCCATTCTTCAGAAGTGACAATTTAGGAGAAAATTTCCGAAAAATTAGAGCTCATGTTGGATAGGGTCGGGTATGAATTGCTGAAAATTATATGGATTAATCTGGGTTGAAATACTTTCGATCGGATCCACTCATTTGACGGCCCTACTCATGGGCTTAGTTTGGGTTTTTATCTTACGTGTTTTCAATTTTGGTCTTATTTTCCCATTTCTCTCACAGATTCGAGAAAGCTTTTAGGTTGCGTTTGGTCGTCCGGATAAAACTCAGGACATGATATGTTTTATCCTATCCTGTGTTTGGTAGTTGTCCATGACAGGATATAGAGGGGATATAGGGAGGATAAAATTATCCTAGGGGGAGAGGTGTGATAGAGCATGATAGGATTTCTCTTATCAATCGCTCAAGCCACCCCTTTTCCGCCGCGACCCATTCGCCTCTCCGCCACGCCCAGCCACCTCACCGGCAGCGGCGGGCCTCCTCATTGGCGGCGAGCCGCCACTCCGGTGGCACTGAAAATACTCGAGAAAGAAAGGTGGAAGTCCCACAATGACGACGATGAGCCGACGAAGCTCCCTCCACTGACGATGCCACTTTCCTTGGGTGAGCCCCTGAACCACTGTGATGATTTGACAACAAGTTGCTTTCTCTGTCTTGACGACATCACTGCCCTGATCCGCGAAGTCCCACAACAATCTCTCTTGCTGGGCAATAATAGAGTACGTTAATTTGTGCCCCCGAAGCTTCTTGTGAAGATCGGTTTCTTCTTCACCATTAACATGTAGGATCACAATTCATTTGTTGGGAAAAAGACTGGTGTCTGTATGTGATAAATAATGCACAGGATTGGAATACTGTAACTTTAGTAAGATAAAAATTTAAACTTTTTTTCAATCTACAATGTACAAGAATGGAACTATCGGGATTTAGTTCAACGACTAAATTCTATACTACACCACAACGACACTTGATTAATTTTTTGTTCTTCCATGAATTCACAATGCAGGTGTACAGTGGGGACCTGCAAAAGAGAGTGGGCATAACCGCAGGCATATGCACCCTGATCCAGAACAAGCCGGAGAAGAAAGGCGACCGCTACGAGGCCATCTTCAACTTCTACTTCAGGGACTACGGCCACATCGCGGTCCAAGGCCCTTACCTGACCTATGAGGACACGTACCTGGCCGTGATTCGATAGGTCCGGTGGCGGTTTTCGAAGTGCAACACAAACTCCCACCTGACGAGCGATCGGAGATCCGCTTCGTCGACTCCGGAGAAAAGCCTCCGGATGGTACAAGTCAAGAATCATTATATTGATATCTATCTTCTACCAAACAATAGATAGAATAAGATAGAAAGATATTCGACTTTAAATCCGCAGTTCACCAAACGGTAGATAAGATATGATCAAATCCCTGGATTTCTTATCATATCCTATCATGTCCTATCCTGACTAGAAATCCGGACGACCAAACGCAGCCTTAATGGTTACGTACCATCACGTGAAGTGACATATACCATAACCACCATACGGTGGTTAGGTTACGTACCACCTCATGCCCATGACAGTGGCAAGTAAGTAAAAAAAAATTCCTTTTTTCTCTCTCTCATCTTCCTCCTCCATCCACGTCCACAGCCTATCTTCTTCATCTAGTCACTATCAGAGTCACCGGCACTGCCTCAAATCCGACCATTGTTGCTCGTCGAACGACCATTCTTGCTTATTCAAAATGAGTAACACCTAGAAGTTTTCAAGCGTTGATATGTTTTTTATTTGTTCCAAAAGTGTTGAATACGTTGAATAATACATGAACTCCATGGAAACAACATGAAAAAAAGCAGAACGTGAAAATCAAACTTTTAATTGCTAAGGGCGTGCATGGCAACAGTTCTGCTTTAGAAATCAACTTTTGCTTTTGAGCAGAAGTTGATTTCTGATAGAGAAAAGCGTTTGATAACATGACAAAAATTTTGCTTCTGGAACAGAAATTCGTTTGGTAACGGTTGAAATTTTATACTTCTTGAACATTATTAACACAAAAATCTTCTACAAAAAATTATTGATTATAACCTAAAATACATGTCATTCGAGAAAAGTGAAATGCAAATACTGATGGATTTACGTATAATTTATCATTTAATTATTTTATGCAAATGGGGACTAATTTTTTGGGGAAAGTTGTATTAATGAGATTCTGAGATCGGAAGATCCGTGAAAGCTTTTGTTAACATCACTAGTCCTTTTCATTATGAGTACCTCGAAAAAAGTCAAAAGCATCCGTCTTTAGGCCTTAGTTGAGTTGGTCACTAAAGGCAAAACATTGTTCTTTTCTAAGCAAAACATCGTCCTTCAAAATAATTTTACGATTCATATCCCTGATTTTCAAAACATCATTCTTTTCTAAGCAAAACATCGTCCTTCAAAAGCCTTCGTCTTTAGGCCTTAGTTGAGCTGCTCACATCCCTGATTTTCAAAACGCTATCATATTGGATAATTACAAGACATGTTAAAGAAATATCCCTCAGTAGTTTTCGTCGTGTCTTAGAAGGATGATACTTGGTGGGTAACTGGACCAGAGTGAGAGGTCATGCGAGTTACCATGCTAGAACCCAAAAATTATGCAGTTGCTTATGTGTTTTCTCATTCCACGAAAGCTGATCCCAATTATCATCTACTAGATAAAATCTACATAATCAATATGGCTTTAAGCTCCAAATGACCAAAAACTATGTAATCTGACATCATGCAGGGACACGTGAAGAGTTCGACAGAATATCACAATGCAGGAGGTTGCAATATGAGCAATCTTAAATCTCAGAACTTTGACAGGAAGACGATAATAAATTTACCGTGCCACACTTGCCCATTGATTACAGGATGCTTGGTGTACAAGAGACATGATCTTGGTTGAACCCAACAAACAACAAAACAAGCCAACAGTACTTGATCGATCCGGTTTGCAAAACACTGCTCGAACCATTTATATTAACTACCATCATCAACAAGCAGCTAAATGTAGTCCAGCACCAGGCTAATACAAATGTTATACCAAGCGACATGTGATTTGGCTTGGTACAAAAAGGAAATTAATGACTGTGAAGCAAGCATATGCAAAAAGGATGAAATTTTTTCATTTTTCTCTGCTGGTATGATCTGCACTAGTTCCTATATTTCTTCCTCTAGCTGGCAGTGTGTCTAGTCCAGAGTCCAATCCTGCAAAAGAGATGGTATATTCGCACCATACTTGCAATATTCCAAGCGTAGCATTGATCCAAACTCAGTAAACTACGGTCTTAACAAAACCAACCAGATACAACACAACGCTCGTTAGTTATATGATTTCAGAACATCTAATGGTACATTAGAAGGATCATTTAGCTATAGTTTTTCCATTCAATCATACACTAGAGCTCCACAAAACAGTCTACGATTTTTCCTAATCCTGAAATGCCTAATTCGCCAAATTCACAATACAAATTTTACAGTCCAAGCTCAAAACAGCCATACTCAATCGTCAAATACATCATCACATTAGAAGAGCAAACATACGAAATCTTCGAATACTAATGACAAAAATATAATACAAATGTTAACAACCCAATATGATGGAATCTCCTCCATATGATGATCCCTTGCCATTTTATTGGCAATATGTTTCCTAAGAATGTTCATCTCGGTTCCCTCCTCGGTCGATATATCGTCTGTAACCTCATCAGGCGCAGGTTCACACACATACTTCGAATCTCCATATTCGAAAAAAATTCTATCATTCCTGTTATGGTCACGGATGTAATTATGAATAGCACAACATGTTACTACAATATGTCCTTGCTTTCTAACTGAAAATGGAGGCATGTCTTAAAACTAAAAAGCGATTCTTCAAAACCGCAGAGAATCTCTCAATGACATTCCTTAGTGAAGAATGCCTATAGTTGAATAGCTCGCTTGCTGTTCTTGGTCTCGCATTTCGTCTGTAATCATTTATATGATACCGTTCACCTTTAAAAGGTGTTAAGAATCCTAGAGTTGATGCATAACCAGAATCTACCATGTAGTATTTGCCTATAACAAAGCGTTCATAGATTTATCATGATATGCGACCACAACAAAATCAAAAAAACAATTACTCGTTTTAGAACAAATAAATACTTGGGGTGGTCGAGAAAATTGCAGTACAGGAATCTCGAGTACTGCCGAGAGCACCCGACAATCGTTAGCAGATACTTTCCAACCAGCGTACACAAATGTAAATATCATATCAAACGAACACACACAGAGCACGTTTTGAGTGGTAATTCTCTTTCTACCTTTAAATCGGTTCTGCTGCGCAACAGGTACGGAAGCATCAATATTGTTGCCATCAATAGCGCCTACGCACCCTTGTCACAGTTATCAAAGACTAGCATCATACAAGATTACCAACAAAATTAAACCAATGGTGCAAAGAAACGTATGAAAATCATCTATTGATGTAAGGTTTATGCTTAGGATCCATAAGAATCTCCTGTGGGACAACATCAAAGGGAGGTGGTACAATAACATCCTTTGCAAGTTTTCGAACTGCTTTCAACACTAAGTTAAAATACTTACTGATAGTATGTCCCGAACGCTGGAATCTCTCGCACAAATCTCTATTTGAACTGCCGTGACAAATCATAGATAAGAAAATCCCAACCTGTTCATCTATTCTAAGATATCGATTGTCAGCAAACCAACCTCTTGCCCTCCAACAAGCCGCGCAGGTTAAGAAAGACACGTCTCTCCATTCTAAAAGCTTCATATACTCTATTCGAATGTCCATTAAGAATCTCCCTTACCGATTCTGGTCATGACAATACACTGTCCCTAATAGGTTCTCTCGTGCTCATGGCCTTATGCAGCTCACCAAGGCACAACCATGCCATCAGTATACGATAATCATCATCATCAAAGTCTTGATGACTTGATACAGTTCCTCCAACTGAAGCTATCTGATTACTAATCCCCTCCATATTACCTAAAAAACGAAAGGCGTCAACAATAAGCTACATTATCACAACACAAGTCACGACACGAAAGTGAAAGGCGAAAACAAAAAAAGGTAAGGAAGCAAAGACTTTATCTACTAATAAGTAAAGGAATCTAAATAATAGTCAACATATAACTAAGCAATCCAATATCAATCAACATAAGTCACAACGTAACCATAGTCGCATAATAAAAATAAAGCCAAAGTGTCTCAAATACATAGGTCTTTCGGTGAAATGAAGCCATATAAAAATCCATAACATATGCCAACATCTACTTAAATGGAATCAAGAAGGGCACGTCTCCATCTGGGTTCTGTTAGGATGAAATCTCTCTCCAAGCAGCATTCAGGGAACCATGGTTCATGGCTTTGCTGTGAAGATCGGGTCCATGTCAGGCATGCCTTTCAGGATGGCAATCATGGCTCCCGAGGAGTAGGGGTCTGCAGGTTGTGGGGCCTGTGAGGTGACGGAGGTATGTGATGATTGATCTATCTTAATATTAAGAGATTCTTGAATGGTTTTATTAAGAGCCTCTAGATCACATATAGTAAATAACATTTACTTGTAATTAATTATATTAATACAATGAATTTTATCCCATAGGAATTTTCATTATATTTAGATAGAAGACGCGTGTAGCAATAAGAAAAATTATAATTCGTGCCATAAATGACGAGTTCAAACAACTTAAACGATAGACAATTAAGATTTGACCCGTTTAAATTGAGAGTGCCTTGGTCGCAAAAAATTATCGCCCTCTTGGAGGACCACGTGAAGGTACTCTTCCCGCGCCATGGTGATTAAATGGAGTACGCAAAAGAGAAAGTTAGGTTGATTTATCCCTTCAATCATTGAGAAAAAATCTCAAGTGATGCTATAAGAAAGGGAAAAGGAAAAATCTCATTAGGCCTTACTAATGGATCTTGTGTACATCACTTCCATGGAGAATGGGCTGATTCGAAGACAAAAACTGAAGGCCTTTTTGTCTTTAGCTTGGCTAAGCCCATCCCAGGACCCACCAGACCATCCAAGGCTGAAGGCCTTTATTCCCCACAGTCCATCGCGACCTGATTTATATGTGAACGGTAGCTGGCAAAATTACACAAATGGTCCCTGAACGTTGATCTAATGTGCAATGTAGTCCCCGAACTTTTAATTGGACCAATATGGTCCCTAAACTTTCACCTAATATGCAACGTGGTCCCTGAATTTCTAATTTGACCAATATGGTCCATGAACTTTCGGAATATGTTCAATTTAGTCCTTGAACTTGAATCAATGGAAGGACTATATTGAACATCTTCATATAGTTCAGGAACTAAGTTAAACATGTTCCAAAATTTCAAGGACCGCATTAGTTAAATTAAAAGTACATGGACCATATTGCGCATTGGGTTAAAGTTCATGGACCTTATTGGTTAAATTAAAAGTTCATGGACTATATTGCACATTAAGTCAAAGTTCAGAGACTATTTGTGTTGTTATCCCATGGTAGTTTTATAGATCCATTTCTAAGCCTGGGTTCGAACCGGGGACCTCTGTTCATGGTACGAGAGGTTAATGGGATCATAACATCGAACTACTTAGGGTTTCATTTGTTTCGTGAAAAATGATTGATTCGGAAAATACTTTCATGAAATTGATTGCTTGTATTACTCGCAAAAATGAACGAACGGAAAATATATTCATCGTGTACGGAAATGTTTAGACATGAATTGTTGTCGACAATGAAAATATTTTTCATTAATTGATTAATTCAAGTGGTATAATCGATCATTTTTAGAAAAATAATTTTCAGACCATTTAGGAAACAAACGGAGCCTTGGAAGATATGGATAAACCCACCATGTGATATAGAAAATAAATTTTCAACAAAAACATATTTATGTTGTCTATGAAAAAATTGTCAAGGTTCATTGCTTATAGTAACCTATATCTAAATATTTCCATTGATGATGAAAATGTTTTTCATTCGTTCGGTCATCTAAAATAAGATTTAGAACACCAAATGCTTTATGTCGACCCGTAGATATTGTTTCCGAAATCTTAATTACATGCAATACAAGAGAAGAGCTGATAAGAAAATATACTATTTCATAGAATTTATCTCAATTTCAAAGCTATCTTTAATCTTTATAGCTCACGTATCTAAAAGAGTTTTTTTGAAAGTGAAAGAATTAAAAGGGGGACTGACATTAACGATCCTTCTAAATATTGCAATAAAAGTATCACACCTGTTATGAAACATTTGATTGATCTATAATTATCTTGCAATACACCTGAATCGAAGGTTCGACGTTGATGATTACGTCATCACAGCATCACGAGAATGCTAGCAGCCAAGAAGTCTTTCTACACGAGACATAACACAACACAAGCTATTTAGAGGTTTGCTCATGACATGAATTGAACTCACGACCTCGTGAAAGCCAGACAACCTTTTTATCATCGGGGGCAACACCGCTTTAATACGAATGTAAACAGGTTTAATCAAAGAACCGCAAGCAATTTTGTTGATTGAATTGAAATTAGTTTGATTTGGAAATAAGTAAAAATTCACAAGTACCCATTTTATCTGCATGATCGCAATGAACTCGCGGAGATTAAACTTTGAATGTATAAGGCACGATACAACACGAGCTATTCTGAAGTCCGCTCATAACACGAATCAAACTCATGATTTCGTGGAAGGCAGGTAACCTTTTTATCATAAGGGCAACCACCTTAAAAAGTGAAAGTAATTTTATTGATTGATATGACATTCGTTAGATTTTCAGATAGATAAGACTTTACGCGTACCCATTTATATATATATATATGATTGCAGTGAACACGCAAAGATTGCAATTGTATTCATGAAACAATCCATAATGACATAAAATACAAATTATAATACTCTCTAGGGAATTACCATTAATGAGATAACAAAAAAGATTAGCATAATCACTTAAGAAGTTCATGAGAATCCTCCTAAATAGTAAATTGCCCTCAGCCGTTGTCGCGGTTACAAGGCGAGCGAGTGACCCGCGTTGAGCAGGACGCACGTGCCAAACGAGATTTTGCAAGGTGATAAAATAAAAGCAAAATAAAAGCAAATATTAAAGAATTAACGCCTGCTTGTAGAGAGAGAGAGGCGCAGAGAGAGGAGAGAGAGAGCGAGAGGAGAGGAAGATGGGGAAAGGATCGTCTGAGACGAAGAAGAAGAAAAAGGGGCGTCCCTCCCTGCTCGACATTCAAAAACGCCTCCTCAAGCAGCAGAAGTAGCAGGCCTCGTCCCCCCACCAAAACCCTAACGATTCCCACCGCGATCCTCCCCCAGACCCTAGCCGGCGCTCCGCTAGCCGGCAAAGAAGGCTGATTCTATTGCTATCACCTTGATTCGAGCTTCCTACGTTTGTACCTCTGCTCTGTTCCGTCCTACTTTAATACCCGATTGTGCAAGATTTTAGCGCGATCTGCCTGGCAGACCAACTGCTCGTTGAAATTCCCATGTGAGGTTTCCGGTTTTTGCGCTGAAAACTCCAATCTCCAAGTTGAAGATTATTGGAGCGATCTCGTTTTGGTCTAGTCGATTTGGTCCGTTCATTTTCTCTTCTTCGTAAACCATGCCCCGTGTGTTGCCCCCACCATGTGGACTCTCAAGCGGACATTCACTGAAGTTGAATTCTTTAAGTCGTAGCTTGACAATTTTCGCGGTAAACCATGGTACCAGAGTTCACGGCAAAAGGCTACCCAAGAATCTTCGTTACCCTCGGCGCGACAAGCTCCCTCCTGCATTTGGAACTAATCTGTTCTTGAAGAAGACGAGCGATGATACTGAACAGACCCAAGTTGATCCGTTTGACGAGGAAGGACTTGATTTAGAGATTGAAGAAGAAGCAGGAGGAGATACTGATGTTGTATGGGATCAAGATGAGATTCACGCAATCTCGTCGCTTTTCAAAGGAAGGATTCCTCAGAAACCTGGGAAGTTAAGCAGAGAAAGAGCTCTTCCGCTCCCACTTCCTTATCAACTCAGACCTTTGGGACTCCCCACGCCGAAAAAACACGTCAAACTCGGTTCCAACGGCGTTTCTCCTAGGGCTTCTGTCTCTGAGCAAGTGTGCCGGAACCCGCGGTTTCTCATCGGTCTGGCGAGGGAGATTGGGAAGCTTCCTCCTGAAGAGAATGCATCAAAAGTTCTCAACAAGCGGTTGCGTTTTCTTCGGAAAGGATCGCTGTCGTTGACCATCAGGGAATTAGGTCACATGTGTCTACCTGACAAGGCTCTACAAACTTTCAGTTGGGCTCAGAAACAGCCTAATCTATTTCCTGATGATCGGATATTGGCTTCGACCGTTGAAGTACTAGCCAGGAATCATGAGTTGAAGGTGCCAATCAACTTGGAAAAGTTCGCTTGTTTGGCAAGTCGTGGAGTAATAGAGGCAATGGTGAAGGGGTTCACCAAAGGAGGAAGCTTGAATCTTGCTTGGAAGCTCCTCCGAGTTGCCAAGGATCACAACAGATTGCTGGATTCAAGCATCTACGCAAAGCTAATACTGGAGCTTGGAAAGAAGCCGGACAGAGGCACGCTTGCTTTAGCATTATTAGAAGAGCTTGGTGAAAGAGAAGATTTGAACTTGAGCCAGCAGGACTGTACAGCTATCATGAAGATCTGCATTAGACTTAGAAAATTTAAAATCGTCGTAAGTCTTTTTAGTTGGTTTAAACAATCTGGCTACGAACTGAGTGTGGTCGTGTACACTACCATGATTCATAGCCGTTATGTAGAGAACAAATACAGGGAGGCGTTGCCTGTAGTTTGGGAAATGGAGGCTTCGAACTGCCTGCTTGATCTTCCAGCGTACCGCGTGGTAATAAAGCTTTTTGCAGCATTGAATGACCTCCCTAGGGCCGTCAGGTACTTCTCGAAACTCAAGGAGGCGGGATTCTCTCCAACATACGATATATACCGTGCCATCATAGGTATTTATTTGATTTCGGGGAGGCTGGCTAAGGTTAAGGCAGTTTGCAAGGAGGCAGAGATGGCAGGTTTCAAGTTGGATAAACAAATTTTATCCCAACTACTGCTAGTAGAAAGTGAGAGAAGATAGTTGTCCATATAGTTGTAATGTTTGTAATGTGAATGTTCCAAGGCAAGTGATGAAGCAGGAATCTTGCCATGGTGAATTGCTGGATCTCTGACCATTAAGCTTGCTGATGTTCCACAGTTCAGCAGATACTCTCCTACTCGTGTATGTGAATTTGATACTGATGTTATGCAGATTCAAGTTTTTCTCTCGGTCAGGCAAAGATATAATTACTTGGTAGCAGGTTCCAAGAGAAGCCTCTAGCCTCTGGATGGTATGTCGAACGACTCATGAACTCTGACTCCATTAATCCATGGTTACATTACATTCCCACGAAAGGAGAGTTTTAATCTTTTTCTATGCATTCTTCTCAATCCAAGAGGATCTCAAAAGAAAATCATTCTAAGTGAGGCACTAAGAGACCTTCTGTGCTGAGAGAAGTGCCTTTCGAATGATATGTACATAATGTCGTTTCTACAAATGACTCCGACTTTATTAGTTTTGAGAGGTAGATTTCTGTCCTTCTGTCTTCTTCAGCTTCTTTATGTGGTATTTCACGGTTTTTTCCTTCCACTGGTCCTTTTCGAGATACTTCTCATGTAAGCTCACTTCTCCATTTGCTCTCACAGACAATACAGCTGTGCTCCTAGTGCCATAACGTCCCTGAATATCATAAACCGGTTTGTCAAGAATTTTTTTTAATTCGTCTGGAATATAAAGACTACAATAAAAAAGATGCTTACCAATGGAGTGTCAACTTCGACATATATGGAGCTTAAATTAAATTCCCAGTCCGGAGAACAGATATGGGGTAAACTGCTCTTATCAGCTTTAACCGTGTCCTTCATCAATTTTTCGACCATCTCTTTTACTGGTAAGTCAAATTCGCCATATTTGTTCAATAGTTCCCTGAAATTCTGTCCCAGACGCCGAGCCTGCAGATGTAGCTCTTATCAAATTGTGCAGATGGAAAAAAATGTAGTGTATCTGGCTATATTATAGGGAGAACAGTGGAATGTTCAGGCTTTCACACTTGTTCACGCTAATCTCCTGATTTCTGGGAGATCAAGTTCACAGTGCTACTAGCTAATGGTCTTTTACCTTATGCCAAGGTGAGTCAAGTTTCGCATTGGATAGCACATGAATTCCAGGGGAAACCTCTTGAATGGTTATGGGTTCTCCTTGTGGACGGTTGGAGATATAAACCATGGTTTTGGAACAAGTGTCGGCGACAATGAGATTGAAGCCATTGTACAGATGAGCCTCTGTCACCAGCTGCTCTGCAAATTCTCTTGGACTCTTTGTGCTCTGCAAACACTCAGGTAAACCAGCTGAAGTACATATATCCCAAAAAACTTGTCTTTATTGTCCAAAAAAAGGATTTCGACCAATTTCAACCAAGAGTCGAACCACTTGTTTAGACTCTATCATGCACGCATTTATGCAATAAGGGTTGAGGGCTCGAGCAATAAGCTTTTCCTAGAACTTGAAGAAGGTGGAATTTCTGCAGGTACATACAATGGCGGCCCGAGAGTCAGCCTGAAGAGGTAAGGTATACAATGCACCTTTTTGGCTTGAACCAAGGAAATGAAAGTCACCATTCTTTTTCTCAGCGTCAGGTTCGAGGATAGCCATTTTCATTGCGAGTTAGAAACATGGTAATCCAATTTTATAACTTCTCCTATAAGGGACTGGTCTGGGAGACTTTGTTAAGTTCAGAGAAAAGAATAAATGCCCATGCATACCTCCAAGAAAAGCACGGGAAGGTCGCCCCGGCTCTTCGCCTCATGGAGTGTATGAAGCTCCAACACGTTTGTCAAGAAAGCCACTCTTCCCTCTCTTGAACAGGCCAACCAAGTCCCTCCGGCAAGTTCATCTCTTCCCCCCAATATCTCAATCTCTTCCCACCATCCCACTGGCTTTGTAGGCCTTCACAAATTTAACAGAGAGAGGGATGAAAAAAACTAATGAGCACTATCTTCACGAAAACGGAAGAAGAGTACAAACAGATGGAATATAGAGAGTTCAAGCATCAACTTGCCTGTTGTGATACTCATCTCTGTTCTGCAAAAGAATCAAAGGGTAAAGTGGGTGAGCTTGCCAAACAAAAGCTGCTATGCACATCGTCCCTTGTCTAGCTCTGATTTCACTAACTATCCGAAGAAGACCTGAATGCGGATTTGCCTGTTATGATCTCTCTCTGCAGAATTTCCTCAGAAAGCTAATGTGGGCAGTTGCAGTTAGCATGGGGTGAATGATGTATATGTATGTTGGCTGATCGTTTGCATGATTTTTGCTTGGACGTGGTTGGGATGTGATGACTACTTTATATTGAACTCTGTGGGTCTCAAAGAGTCAAAAACAAGAAGCTCAACTCAAAGCAGTAATTGCCGAACGGCCTCCTGAGTCCTGAAACAAGAAAAGAGATGAGAAAAAACATTTATGGGGACAGATTTTGGTAGATATTCGGTCAGTTAATGCTGATTGATTATGGTTTTTATATATTAATTGCATTGCTTTGGAAGAAAATGAACTGGGAATCGGATTTTGCAGATCTGATTCTCTTACGTGAGAAAATATGGGCGAAGCTTATCTGCAATGGTCAATTTTGGTCGTAGAGCCAGCCAGCTCAGCTTATTACACGTGTGAGACCAGTCCGTGCCGTCGGGTTAATGGTTTGGAAACCAGAGGCGCCGCACTTAAATAACAAATCTAATTTTTTGCATTTTCATTGGCATACTTTGATCATCTTTTGATTCAATCTCTTAGAATACGTCATGCATCCTATGCTAATCCAAGTCACTACTACGAGCCCCTCTTTTGTTTTTTTGTTTTTGTTTTATGTCTTTTCCCCCTTCTGTTAAGGGCTAACATTTTGGGGAGATATCGATGGATAGAAGGAGCCTTTGGCAACGCTTTTGGGGAAAACGAACTATAGGTGAAATGTTCTTTTCAAAATGTAAATAATATTAGGTAAAGTGTAATTAAAAAATACATTAGGAAGCAACTTTCACTTAAATGCCATTTGGAAATAAACTACACTTATGTAAAGGACTTTTGTCAGTTTTGTTTAAACAAAAAAATCACAATCCTTTGCCGGCGAAACTCAGGCCGTCGCGAGCCATATTGGCCCCCAGCCAACCGCCGCTGCCAAATTTAGCAATCGGCCAACCTAGCCTGGAGTCATGTGACCTCAAGCGTCACCTGGGTCACATGACCGAGGCTAGCTGGCAATCTCATGTAAGACAAGGGCATTTCTGTAATTCTGAAAGTTTAATGAGGGTAGAGTTGGAAGGAAAAAAAATATGTTAGCATTCCGGAAATGCTCAAAGACCAAAGTACGTCTGGGCCTGCCTTGAGTTAAAGACATTTAGAAGCCTTTACAAAAGTAATTACATATCCTTAAAACTCTCCAAAAAATTTACTAAATGATACTTGCATTTGTCCAAGGTGCTTTGAGAGAGCGGTTCCCAAACGCACCCAAAGTCCCTTT
This sequence comes from Lenwebbia sp. NSW1173648, assembly GCA_029784005.1. Taxonomy (NCBI): domain Eukaryota; kingdom Viridiplantae; phylum Streptophyta; class Magnoliopsida; order Myrtales; family Myrtaceae; genus Lenwebbia; species Lenwebbia sp. NSW1173648. The sequence goes on along the minus strand of JARCGZ010000009.1, from coordinate 19,969,098 downwards.
CTTCGGAGGAATGTTGTTGAAATATTTGGATAGAAGAAGCGTGTAGCAATAAGAAAACTTATAATTCGTGCCATATATGACGAATTCAAACGACTTAAATGATAGACAATTAAGATTTGACCCGGTTTAAATTGAGAGTTCACAATACAGTAAAAAACACAATGCCTTGGTCGCAAAAAATTATAGCCCTCTTGGAGGACCCCATGAAGGTACTCTTCCTGCGCCATGGTGATTAAATGGAGTACGCAAAAGAGAAAGTTAGGTTGATTTATCCCTTCGACCATTGAGAAAAAATCTCAAGTGATGCTATAAAAAAGGGAAAAGGAAAATTTCATTAGGCCTTACTAATGGATCTTGTGTACATCACTTCCTTGGAGAATGGGCTGATTCGAAGACAAAAACTGCAGGCCTTTTTGTCTTTAGCCTGGCTAAGCCCATCCCAGGACCCACCAGACCATCCAAGGCCGAAGGCCTTCATCCCCGACAGTCCATCGCGATCTGATTTGTATGTGAACAGTAGTTTTATAGATCCATGTCTGAGCCCGGGTTCGAACCGGGGACCTCTGTTCATGGTACGAGAGGTCAATGGGATCATAACATCCAACTACTTAGGGCTTCATTTGTTTCGCGAAACATGATTGATTTGGAAAACACTTTCATGAAATTGATTGCTTGTATCACTCGCAAAAAAGAACGAACGGAAAATATATTCATCGTGTACGGAAATGTTTAAACATAAATTGTTGTCGACAATGAAAATATTTTTCATTAATTGATTAATTCAAGCGGTATAATCGATCATTTTTAGAAAAATATTTTTCAGATCATTTTGGAAACAAACGGAGCCTTAAAGGATATGGATAAACCCACCATGTGATATAGAAAATAAATTTTCAACAACAAAATATTTTTGTTGTCTATGAAAAAATTGTCAACGTTCATTGCTTATAATAACCTATATCTAAATATTTCTGTTGATGATGAAAATGTTTTCCATTCGTTCAGTCATCTAAAATAAGATTTAGAATACCACGTGCTTTATGTCGACCCTTAGATATTGTTTCTGAAATCTTAATTACATGCAATACAAGAGAAGAGCTGATAAGAAAATATGCTATAACATAGAATTTATCTCAATTTCAAAGCTATCTTTAATCTTTATAGCTCACGTATCTAAAATAGTTTTTCTGTTATAAATGAAAGGATTAAAAAGGGGACCGACATTAACTATCCCTCTAAATATTGCAATAAAGGTATCACATCCGTTACGAAATGTTTGATTGATCTATAATTATCTTGCAATACATCTGAATCGAAGGTTCGACATGGATGATTACGTCATCACAGCCTCACGAAAATGCTAGCGGCCAATAAGTCTTTCTACACGAGACATGATACAACGCAAGCTATTTAGAGGTTTGCTCACGACATGAATTTAACTCATGACCTCGTGAAAGCCAGACAACCTTTTTATCATCGGGGGCAACACCGCCTTAATACGAATGTAAACGGGTTTAATCAAAGAACCGCAAGCAATTTTGTTGATTGAATTGAAATTAGTTTGATTTGGAAATAAGTAAAAATTCACGAGTACCCATTTTATCTACATGATCGCAATGAACTCGCGAAGATTAAGCTTTGAATGTATAAGGCACGATAGAACACGAGCTATTCTGAAGTTCGATCATAACATGAATCAAACTCATGATTTCGAGGAAGGCGGGTAACCTTTTTTATCACAAAAGCAGCTACCTTAAAAAGTGAAAGCAATTCTATTGATTGATATGAAATTCGTTAGATTTGTAGATAGATAAGATTTTACGCGTACCCATTTATATATATGATCGCAATGAACACGCAGAGATCGCAATTATATTCATGAAACAATCCATAATGACATAAAATACAAATTGATAATACTCTATAGGGAATTACCATTAATGAGATAACAAAAAAGATTAGCATAATCACTTAAGAAGTTCATGAGAACCCTCCTAAAAAGTAAATTACCCTTAGCCGTTGTCGCGGTTACAAGGGGAGCGAGTGACCCGCGTTGAGCAGGACGCACGTGCCAAACGAGATTTCGCAAGGCGATAAAACAAAAGCAAAATAAAAGAAAATATTAAAGAATTAACGCCTGCTTGTAGAGAGAGAGAGAGGCGCAGAGAGAGAAGAGAGGAGAGAGGAGAGAGAGAGAGAGAGAGAAGAGGAAGATGGGGAAAGGATCGTCAGAGACGAAGAAGAAGAAAAAGGGACGTCCCTCCCTGCTCGACATTCAAAAACGCCTCCTCAAGCAGCAGAAGTTGCAGGCCTCGTCCCCCCACCAAAACCCTAACGATTCCCACCGCGATCCTCCCCCAAACCCTAGCCGGCGCTCCGCTAGCCGGAATCCCGGCCGCGACGGGCCGTACCCTTCCTCAGATTGGGTCTCCGGTGGCGGCGACGACGACGACGACGAGCGCGCCGAGAAGAAGCACAGGCTCCTGCTCGGCTTGGATTCGAATCTCTCGGCGAATTCCTCAGGTCTCTGCGGCTCCGATTCGAATGCAACCGCTGATAATCACGAGGCGGCTCTCGTCACGCGCAGAATCGGCTTTGGATCTGATTATCCGGTGATTATTCAGCTGAGCTTTTGAATAATTTAAGCGACCAAAAGAATGATTGTGTGAGCTCGGAGACGAGTGCGTCGTCTATGTGTGAGCTCTTGCATTAGGGGTTTGAAATTTTAGGATCTTTGCTTTTTGCGAATGAGGTGAGGTGGTTCGTTGGGTTTCGCGCGCAAATTAAAATTTCTTTTGGTGTTGATTTTGTTGGGATCGGGTGAGGTTGAGTGGCGATGCGTTTGACTCGGTCAATTTCTTTTTGGGGCTTTATTACTTTAATATGTAACCTTTCGATTTTTTGGAATTGTGGGTTTTGATTTATTTCGAGAGCTTAGAAATTTACCTTTTACCAGTTGTATATAACCTCCGATTGTCCGTTTCGGCTCGGTGCATCGACCGCCATGTCTGAAAAAGTTTGAATTTGTCTTTTCCCGTCCATTAATTGTTCAATGTCTTTTTAAAACAATTATTCACTGGGTTTTCTGAAAAGATGTACTTGCTTTTTGTATTGTTCTTTGTTGGTGAAATTAATTATATCACAATATTCACTTGGGTTCACTTTCTGGGTTCTTATTGGCGACGATGCTGGGGTAAATATTGCAGAGCGAAAAGGTTTCGAAAGTGACAGACACAAGGAATGGTACCAATCAATTTTTCTGTTCTTGTTAAGGTGGCATTTCTGTTGATTTTTTTTTAAAGTAGTTTCAATTTTTTTTCTTTGTGGTTTTACATGTGGACAGGGTCGCTGGTGGAGTCTGGTCCCACGACACCTTTGCCCGACAAAAAGTTGTTGGTGTTCATCTTGGACAGGCTTCAAAAGTATGTGCTGTTTGAGCTGCTTAGCTCTGTTCTTCCCTGTACCGCAATGGACATTTTTTATTGGATCTTGATTGGTTCATTTATTACTGCAGAAAGGACTCTTATGGGGTCTTTTCGGAGCCAGTGGATCCGGAAGAGGTATGTCTCTTAGTGTACTGTTCATGATATGGGAGCCTGCATTGCATTACATCGAAATCTGTTTCTTGCAGCTTCCTGATTACCATGACATCATTAAGAATCCCATGGATTTTGGAACAGTGAAGAAGAAATTAGACGAGGGAGCCTACACCAACTTGGAACAATTCGAGGTTAGCTTATATCCAATGAGCTTGTTGGTACCCTGTTCTTCTTTTGATGGAACTGAATCTGCCATTGAGTCATATAAAGGAGACATCAGTAATTAGAGGTAGAGAAAAACTTGCATTAGATGATGAATCCAGGATTTCATCTTCAGTCTACTAGCAGCACACTCGAGGAAAGAGGGAAGGCTTTTTACAAAAGAACTTTGCATGGTGAGAAGCTGTCAAATTTGCGAATAAGCAGATATTTTAACATCTTTGGTTGCAGTCACTATGGTAATTACTTTATGGAGTTGTCAGTGGTGCTCTCAGTTTCTTAATTAATCTGGCACCTGTTCATTCATAACCGTTGGACAGTAACTGCGTAGATCTCATCCATTACATAGATCCTCACTCCAGCGTGCTTTTATGCGGAGACGATGGCGTCTGCAATTGTAGTTCATACTAAAATTTTCCTATCTTTTACATTAGTTGTTTCATTATTGAACTGGGTATGGACATGCTAATAAAAAGTGCATTAATTGAATCTTTACATATAAAGTAATTATTTTGTTACTTGTGCTTCATAAGTATAATGTTCAAGAACAAGTGTATCTGAGATCTTCAACGGTTAACCTCCTCGACAGATCTATCTGGGTTGTCTATTTAGTGCACTTCAAGCTGAATTTCATAGGGAAAGCTCACTTGCATGACAATTTCCTAGTGCCTCAATTTTGTGAATGTGTTCTCTGAAAGTCCGTATAGCATTCTGATTCCTCTGAACGCATTTGATGCTAATTAGGTAGACATTTGTAACTGATTACTCTGGTTCATGCAGAAAGACATCTTCTTGATATGCTCAAATGCAATGCAGTATAATGCACCAGATACTGTTTTCTTCAGACAGGTTAGGCCAGTCTCCAACTCATGTTACTATTTCCAGATTGGACCTCTATTGCCCTACATTTGAAAGTCATGGACATGTTTATAGGCCCGAGCGATGCAAGATATTGCAAAAAAGGATTTTGAGAATTTGAGGCAAGATAGTGATAGCGAGCCCGAGCAACCAAAAGTTGTGCGGAGAGGAAGACCGCCTGGCAGGGGCCTGAAGAAGTTGCTAGACAAGCCTCCTGTCAACGGTGTATGTAGAGAGGGCTCATCTGATGCAACTCTAGCTAATGTAGATAATTCCTGCTGGTCTAACACCTACAATTTGAGAGTCCACAATCCAGGGCCTTCTGATTCAATCGGCAATGCCACCCACAGGACTCCCTATACTGAGAGTCAACCAAGCTGGTTCTCTGATCTGGAGAATGAATTTCCAGGTATGAAACTGAAGTTAAAAGTCCTTCATAGACATTGGTTTAGCAGATTTTTCTCCCTTTACGACTTTCTGTTTCTTTGCAGCATCTGTTTGGAAAGCTGTCCAGAAAAATGGGAAGAAACTATCTCCTTCAGAAGAGAATAAACGCGACACCTATAAACAGCAGTTCACTTCTAGACTTGAACAATCTGGTAGCTTTGATGGAGAAGTAAAGCATCTATCAGCGGTATGTATGTGTAGGATATTACCTGTGACTTGTTTCAGATAATTACAATTGATCAGAAAGTAGAGTACTCTGTGGGTGTGTGGGGGCATGTCTGTTTTCACTGGTGATAAACTAAGCTGGATTCATACCCTGTGTGGTTATTATACACATAAAGGACTTGAATTGCGAAAGAAGCGTGCATATTCAGACATTTTCCTCAAATTTGATGTTTTACAATCTTTGTAAAATGCGGTTGGGTTCTTGTTCGGTCGTAGACTTATGGTTTTGCTAATTAATCAGGTAGGCGTATATCTCAATCATGGCTATGCGAGAAGCTTAGCTCGATTTGCTGCAGATCTTGGTCCTGCTGTCTGGAGGATAGCTTCAAAGAAGATTGAAAACGTTTTGCCAAATGGTGTTCAATTTGGTCCTGGATGGGTAGGGGAAGATGAAACAATGGATTATCGGCATCTCGGGAGGCTAAAATCATGTATATCTTCTGGGCATCCTTGTGAAGATCTGCCTATGACAGCTGCTGTCAAAAGCTCCAGCAATTCAAGTGGGCGTTCTCCTCAGTCTGCAGAAGATATGGAAACCCTTAGAAGGCTGAACTTGCAAAGCAAGTTCATCAATGCTGGTGATTTGAAACCTTTGGATGACACTCCTGCAACCTCTTTTACTGGTGAAATCAGGATGGTGACACAACCAATGCCAGCCACGGTCGCCGCTCATACATATGAGGCTCCAGCGACTGTTGACGGGCAAGGAGTGGTTTCAAGCGACTATGCTACTGCTCATCCCGCACCTGGGAATGCCCTCCAATCATCTACTGCTGAGTTATCTGGAAGCACCGGAACATCGCAGCCCTTCAATCCCTTCAGGTCACGTGCGGCATCAGAAGAGCAATGGTGGAACAGGCAAGGAGTGCCGATGGAGCGTAAACAGGATGTTGTCCCAATTGTTCTTTACCAGAACAATGGATTCCAGCTGCAAGGTTCATTGAATTCGAACTTGCAGCTTGGTTCTCCCCGGCAACCGGACTTAGCATTACAACTATAAGGATTGGTTGCTCACTCTTCATCTTGAATGGTGGCACATTTGTTAGCTTCTTGGACAATGCATCATAAGAAGAAGGATTTTTATTTATTCAAATGAAGTTTCGGTTTTTGTTGGCTCCATGAAAATCCTCAAGCCATCATTTTCTTTAGCACTCTGGAGAAATTCTGTACAGAAGTAGAACTACAATGATATACAAGCTGATTTGAAAACAAAACATTGGTTCGGTAACGTGAGGCTCCAGATTCAATGAGTAGAAAGCTATATTTCCTTTTTCTCTATTGATGGAGTTTTACCGTGGAGAATGTGTCTTGACAGCGGAGACTCGATCAAGGCATGTCCGAGTATGACGTTGGGTTATGGCTAGGGTTAATGCTGTTTGATTGAACATTAAAACTCATGAAAAGCAGGGCTTATGAAGCCATTGAAGTTGTCCTTGTCTGTGGTCAGCGTGTAGAAGATGCTGCTACACAGTTAAAGCCAAATCACGACTCAAAGCTCCAGGTATTGCTTTGGCTTGCAAGCCAAACAGTCTCAGTTGTTGGTACTACCTTGAGTTGCATCCCAGACGTTCACGTCGAGCTTGACCAGATTGTTGAGAACGTTCACCCTTTTTTTCTTGCTTATTTACATCCACTGAAGTTAAATTAGACAAAGGTAACCAACAAGTGATGTATCATGTGAAATTTTCGTTGACGTGCGAAAACCTTCAATTCATTTCGGTCACTTGTCACAAATGAGCATTCCTTCAAAGCAGACGTTACACAAGAACATGACTAAATCGCAACGAGAACTTAGAGAAATATGATCAGCAGCCGCCGAGATCAGATGAGCAAAGATTCGAGAAGACTGAAAGAGTACTAACTGAAGAAAGACACTAGAGAAAAATGGTCTCATCATACTTAGCCTTAAGAGGAAGAAATTGGATATCGAAGCTTCAATAATTGGGTTGCTTTAGAATTGGGTGACGAACTAGATGGCTGACCGCAAAACACTTAAATATCACTAATCCATCATGGATTAGGTTAATCACTTGTTGCTATCTAGATTGGAGTATTAGAACCGAACCTTGTTTCTTCGGTTGTACAAGATAAGAGAAAGTGAAACAAACGAACGAAAGACAATTATCACAACGTTTTCAAAACGATTCTGTCACCATCAACTCTTCTGCTACATACCACAGAGGACTAAAAGGATTCTCTCTCCGAAATTCAAATGACCAAAATTTTGCTACAAAAATGAGTCCTCACTTCTGAAATCAATCCATCCGACTTCGCACATACCATCGCCGTAGCCGAGGTCGACATTCAGCAATCTCAATAACAACGTTTGGAGGGTCGGGTAGCATTGAAGAACATCGATATGGGGAGGATGATGAGCTGGGTTGGGTGCTTACCACAGTAACCTAGTAAGTTGCTTCCATGGAGCCATCACAGATGAAAATTTCACATTTGACCACATATTGCAACGACCTGAAAAGTGTGTATGCTGAACTTGTTCGATTGTATATACAGCAAAAAACCCAGGATGGTTCAGAAAGACAACTGAAATCCGAACAATAATACAAAATGAAAGAAATAGTATTCTCTTCCTCTCTATTAATTTCAACAAAATTTTTAAGATAGCTAAAAGAGAAAATTCAATGAATCCTAACCCACCATTCCTCCAGAATCTTGCACCAAGAAAGCTTAAAAGAATCGTCTTCCTGTATATCCATCCCCCCATGTATTTACCATCAGAACTCTGTTGTATCCCCATGCCAAAGGATGGGAGTAGTTCCTCGTCATGTCGCCATCGTCACCATCGTCATCTTTGCCAAGCCATGGTGTACCCGGAGCCCAACTCCAGCCCGAACCACCTCCGCGTCGCCGCCTTCAGCCGATCGTCCCTAACCTCGCAAAACCTCTCGGCCCAACCTCTAGGCTCGACTGGCTCGAACCCGAGCCCTGGGGCGCGGTCCTTGGATGCCGGGTTGATCGCCTGGGTCCAGTCCACGACGTAGGCCGAGACTCTCCTCCTGAACTTGGTCTTGAACTCGGACCACGCCTGGTACTTGTAGTGGTTCACCACCCCGTCCTCCAGCCTCACCTGCTTCGACTTGTACCCTTCCTTCAGTCTGAAGTGGTGGATCACGTTGAGCAGCGAGGCGTGTGCGGCGTCCAGTCGGAGCACCGACTTGTGCCGCTGCTCGATCCTCCTCCGGCATGTGTAGCCCTGGGTCACCCCCTCCGACGGGTGCGTCTTCCGGTGCGACGGCCCGAACTCGTGGCACTTGATCGAGACCTGTCCATAAGCCGGACCATCCTGAGCCGGCAACAGCGAGGTCAGCATAAGTTTAGAGGGGAGCGCTGAGCTGTTCCACGCCGGAGCGAAGACGAACTCGTCCACGTCCACGTACGCCATCCATTCGCACGAATCATTCGCGTATATCACGCCGTGGGAGAAGCCGGCCTCCTGCGTCTTCGGCCACGGCCACGTCAGCATGCGGACGTCGTAGCCGCCGCGGTTGAGGTCGTCGACGACCGACTGGAGGCCGTCGTCGCTGCCGTTGTCGTAGAGCAAGAACCGGTCGACCCCGATGCTCGCATGGTACATCACCCGCTCCTTGAGGAACATAGCCACGTTGTGCACCATCGTGCACGCGCACAGTAGCGAGCTAGAGCCGTTCGTTGCTAACCTGCGCCTCACGGGGGTGTAGTACGCCACGGAAGGAATCACCCGATTCTCGAGCGCGACTTCGAGCGTGATTTTGATTTTGATTTCCGTTCCGGAGTTGACGGCGGAGAGTTTGGGGTGCGCGCAACGGAAAACCTCCTGAGCGGAGCTCGTCACGACGGTCCTCACGGCGGTGGCGGGATCGTCGCCGAAGACACAGCTCAGCTCGCTGGGGGACCTGTTGATGCCTTGTCGGTTGTTCACGCCCTTCACGAAAAGAACGACGTCGTCCTCCGTTGACAGCGACTCGTACGCGAGGAAGTTCCACCGGAAGAGCTCCTCCGCCGGGCCTCCCGTCGCTATCGCCGGGAACGCCCTCTCCGTTGACGACCGCGTCAGCGCCGGCTGGTAGAACGGCCGGAGGCGGCGGACGCTGGGCGGGAGTTCGCACTTGAACATCGTCCGGTTCGTGAAGGGGAGGACTCCGGCGAGCGCCGCTGGCGAGGTGGCGTTGTTCTGGAAGACGCAGTGCCAGTCGCGCTGTCGGACGCGACCGTCCGCCTCCGCCGGAGGCGCGATGACGAACACCTCCCAGGCAGGGAATAGGATCGAGACGGTGTCGATCGGTTCCTCGGGGATGGAGGACACGTGGCGGGAGGGGACGGACTCCACCTCGCGGATCGCGTAATTGAGCGCGACAACAGCAGATTGCTCCGAGGGCCGCGCTACCGAGATGTTGGAGAGGCCGAATCGGAGGTCGGGGGCGCCGGCGCCGGGGGGAGAGAGGCGGAGGTGGAAGTGGAAGAAGGCGAGGAGGGCGACGGCAATGAGGAGGAAGGTGGTGCGGACTTTGGTGGGCATGGTGATGGTTTCGAGAGCGGGGAGAGGTTTGGAGTGATGCATGGTTTCGCGTGACTCCACGTTATTCCTTCCCCCCTGTAATTCTTTGTTTGGAATGTGGGGCTGGATCATCCACAGCTACGCCTCTAGATTGAAGAACAACAATTCTTCTTCTTCTTCTTCTTCTTGACTCACTCCATCATCGCCTGATATTGAGGTATGAAAACAGAAGTCCCTGCGATCAGAATGAAGTTAGCAGATTGGAGAAAAGGTAGATGATGAAGATGAAGAAGAAGAAGAAGAAGAAGAAGAGTCCGTGGTGATAAGGTCATTGAGGCGGCGTCCCCGTGTGATTTGAATGGAGGGCCGTCGTTTTACGTTCGAGGCTTTTTGTGTTTTCGAACCCGTTCTTGTCTTCGGGTCGTTTAGCGACAGGCGGCCGAATCAACTTAGAATTTGGATTTCCGAATTCCAACCCCCCCCCCCCCCCCCAAAATGGCAGCAATTTAAAGTGGCGACCCCAAATTTATTTACTTTCCTTCTTTTAGTTTTTCCGTTTCTACGTGGGATTTAGTTACCAAAAAGACAAAATCTCCATGTATATTATTAAAAGGCGCTATGTTCTTTTTAATTGTTTGATTTTACTTCCATAAAAATTAGTTTTGTCCAAAAGAGAAATTCCAATAATTATGATAAGAGAGACAAAGAGTAGAGAAGTTACTGTAAGAGCAATCATGAAAAAGAGACTTTTAAGTTTTTGTACTATGTTAAGAATTTGTTTTTTTCTTTTTTTTTTCCCTTATTATTGTCGAGATACTTTTGTTTTGCAGGGAGAATTTAAAACGTCATAGGATTATCTAGGAACATACTAAAAGGAATCTTTAATAATAATAATAATAAAAATAGGTGGAATGCTTAATTATGGCAACTAGATCCTAAATAAAAATAGAAAAAAAAAATCAACAACGAAGTTGATACGTTGATCACTATTTTCACTCTGGTTATATTCGATTCGAAGTAAGATTTACCCCTTGCTTATACCTCCGGTGTGCATCCCGCTAAAAAACCATCCACACTAGTTTTTACTTATTTCTTACGATCGAGCATCGGGATGGATAGATTTTAATTTCCATCTTTGTACTTTCATGCGTTTTCTAATCAAGTCCCTGCATGTTTAAGTTGTCTAACCCAATCCTTAATTTTATTTTATTTTTTAAAAAATTTTGTTAATCAAGTCGCGGAGCAGGGGATCCTTCTCTCTCTATCCTAATTTTTGGTGTATATATATATATTAATCACCAGGGAATCGTCCCCTAGAAAAATTAGCAATCTCTACTAAACATAGAGCAATTCCTTTCTTAGTTTCAAGTTAATCAGTTAAGAGCCAAACATCTCACATCCTATCAAGGTTGTTCTTTCGTCCATAAAATGCAAATAGAAACACGTAAGTTTTAAGGGATCAAAGATGTTTTTCACCATTAGTTTATAGTCATTATTACATCTTCTATTGAAGGAGGGGAAAATTGTTAACAAAATCATAAACCTATTATACTTTTGCCAATTCAGTCCTAAAAGTCAAAAGTTTTATAAAGGGTTGGGATAAAATAAAGGGTAATAAATATAATTGACGGCCAGTAAGGAAAAAGAAGCCCGAGCACGCCAAATGCAAAGGAAGATGGATCGAAAGGTATAGTTTGGCAATCTCCATACGCCAACCATTTGAAGAAAATACTATGAAAACCCCCCCAATCATTTGTGGTTTGATTTCTTCTGCATTAAGAGAAATGTCAAGATTCCTCCTTGAATTGTTATATATTCGGTCACCTTCATATGATGTAACTCGAAGGTTCATCTGAGGAGTTAGTATTTGAAAGTGGGTCAACCTCCTTTCTGTAGACCCACTCGAATGATTGTTTAAGTGGAAGAAGTTGGTCCTGCCCCGAATATCCCTAATTAACACAACAATGAAGAGATTAAGACGAAATCGAGCTAGGAGAGTCTGCGATCTAAATTCTCCAAGTCTTCTGATATTGTCTGTCGATTTATAATCGATTGCTTTTCATGTCTAAGTCAAATCATAGATCGATACCCGAAAGTGAGGATCTTATTAAAGAACGATTGGTTAGCGATGCTCGAGATTAATTGAATGAATCGAAAGAAGTGGACCCATTCAATCTTTGTAAGGATACGATTATTATTATTATTATTATTAGCCGGGAAGTTTCTCAAATGTCGGTCAACATTCCGAAAGAATGTTTTATCTGAGGTTGCACATGTTATTTGGGCTCTCTCCCTCACCATTATATTTAACTTAGATTAACGAATACTTATGAGTCTATTAATCGACCATTTGGTCAAAAGTCGGTATGACGTCCCATGATGCAACCTGAAGTTCTACCGGCAAGCAACCTTCGAAATATTTTGCTTGTCATTGTGAAATATATATAAAAAAAAATGCATAAAAATAAGCCTTTTCAAGTTCGTTTTGCAAGATAAATTGTCAAATATTTTTGGTTTTAAAAGCTTATGCGCAATTTTATTGTTTCAATAGAGGATGGAACACACAAAATAAGAGCGGGTCCAATTGAGGTGAAACCGTGGGGAATGGCTTTACAGCTAAGTAGTTTTCTCTAAATTCTAGGACGGATTGGTACTTAAGCCATACATAAAGTACATTCCTAGAACTCAATGCCCTTATTCTTTGCAATATGATCTCCCAAATCCACATTTGTCCTTTAATTGTTCCCAACGTAAAGTCCCCTCCTATGGCTTCCGCAGGCGGTCTCCACAAATCCCACAACCCACGTGCGCGGAAAGTTTGTCCTGAAATCGAGCAAAAAATTCTCTAGCTCATCTAGCACGGAGTGCGGTCGCGTGCTCACGAAACGAATGCATCGTATCCAATCGCAGCTCGCCTTCTATGTTCCGCCGGTGTCTCGAAAATTGACGACGAACCCCGATTGGTTCACGATCGACGGTTGGCAAGGATGATCGTGGACCGTATACTTGTGCCACAATGTGGCTGTGCATAAGAAAAGGCTCCCCGAATTTTTAATTTATTCAATTGGTCTATGCATTTTAGCCTAATGTGCAATATTGTCTCCGAACTTTAATCTGTTCAATGTGGCCGTTGAACTTTCGATAAATGTTCAAACTAATCCCTAGACCATATGAAAATAACCAATGTTATCCTTCTAATAATTTAAGTTCAGGTACAGCCATTGAACATTTTCATATAGCACATGGACTAGTTTGAATATACATAAAAAAATTCAGGGACCACATCAAACAAATTAAAAATTCAGGGATGACATTGTATATTGGACTAAAATTCAAAGACCGTATTGTTCAGAGATCATATTACGATAGTTGAATGATCACTTTGTGTTATTTATCCTAATTCAAACCAACATGTCACTCGATGTGGACATCATCATTAGTGGGGAAGGTCTACGATCCCAGCTTGCAAATCATTGATGGTTGGTTTCATCAGATGGGTCGCCCCACGTGTTGATTTTTTCCTTCTTTGTTTATTGGCCCGAGAGATATATGCGTGAATAAATTGTATGCCACCGTTGAAATGGCATTCGATCAATCGCTCAGCGTCGTAGCTGGGCATTGACCGCGAAGCATCGGCTGTTGTAATGGCTTTCCCTTGTTGACATCGAAGCCACGCGCGACACATTGCTTGTGGAGGAAGAAGACTGCGTGCGAGCCACTGCCAATGTGGGATGAAGAAAAAAAGTGCACACGTCAGCACCGGTGGTGTCGCGTAGGACGGCCAATTGGTGTCCACGTCAATAGAATTCCATCTTAAATTGGCCAGATGGACTGAATTGGTACAAATGCAAAAAGGTTTAGGACTAAATTGATTCAATTGAAAGGTTTATAACTGAATTGGTACAAATACAATAAAATTACGACTTGTCTAGTACTTTTTCCGAAGGAATTGAGCAAAGAGGTCGATTTGAAATGACATTCTTAGGCTCATACCATATGATTAATCCAATATGGTTGGTGCCTGTTATTTTCATCAGAAAGACCCTCATTAGTGCACATGAAGTACATGTCCCACGACCAAATTGCTTGTTATGCCAGTACAAATCATTTGATCATCCTCACTTCTTGTATATTTGTTTTGACCGTATTACCTTATGAGAAAAAGTTCTGTTTTGTTTTTTTGCTAGACTTACATCAATTGCTGAAGTTAACGTAGTTTCATTTACGCTCCATGTGCTTTTTCCTAAGGTTATATGTATGGACATTGTGCCATAATCGATTGATTGGTATGAATTTCGGTTGATTTTGATCAATGAGTATAGCTGAATGTGACCCGACACTTCGACCCAAAATCGAGTCATTGTTACATGCAATGCGCACGTTGTGACGAGAGATGAGAGGTTCATTAATTGGACTAATTGGAAAATCAGTACGTAAATTAATGCCCTAGTGATCTGGATGCGAAAAGTGTAAACTGAGTCCCAGTCTGATTTCTGCGACCCCTGGTTCGTGGTTGGGCCTTGAAACTGTTCCCCATTGGGCCTACTTTTCCGAACTGACGGATCTCGGTTCGAAGTACAGGCCCAAGAGCAAGCTGCCCGGACAATTCATGGGCAGCCCTGTGGCCTGGTGAGTGGTGACCCATTGCATGGCCATGGGCTAGTCCCATGTCATGGCAAGCAGGTAGGAGGCTAGTCAAAATTGTGTTACATCTTGATTTTGTTACTAAGGTTTTGGAATATAGAGCATCAGGGCCACAAAGTTTACAAAAGGCCCACTTTGTCATCCTACGTTACTATAACGAACTCATTCCTCCACAAATTTCATAGCGAAACTTCCTACTTTTGCAATAATTCCTTATTTTTTGGGTGGCATAGCGATAAAAAGCAATCGGAACTTATTAGACGGTGAAATATCATGCTTAAAACAACACTCAGAATTCCTATCAACAAGCCTCTTCGAGGGGAAAAGCATCATGAAAATCTCAAATCTATTATATTGGTACCAATTCAGTCCGAAACCTTTTAATTGAACTAATTTAATCCTAAACCTTTTGTATCCGTGTTTGGGCGGGGGTCAGCGACACCCTTCCCAGATCCAAGCCAGGCGAGGGTGTCGCGAACCTCACCGGCCATAGGCGAGGGTGTCACGGCCTTAGCCAGATTTGGGCAAGGGTCACCAGCGGGCCCCCTCGCCCGACCCTTGTCGGCCCCCAATGAATAAAAATAAAGAAAAGAAACATAAGAAAACCAAAGAAATTATCGAAAATTCAATAAAATATGATTAAAAATATCCACTGGCACGGTTAGGGTTCACGTCAGCGATTTGCATTAATACAAAAGGGTTTATGACTAAATTGATTCAACCGAAAGATTTAGGATTGAACTATAACAATACAATAAATTCATGACTTTTTTCGATAGTTTTGACTCTCTCCTAAAAGACATCCAAATCAGAAGTCAAAACAAACATCCTCCTTCCAAGATAAACTTAAAGACGGAGGAGCTTCAGAAAAAGGAACAGCAAAGAACAAGTCACGCATTGACTATCATGTGGGGACTTTGAGCTGTCACGACTTGCTCGAGTCTCAAGAAGGTTCGAAGACTTGTATTCTTATGTGGCCGGCCTACTTTTTCCAAAATTTTTCTCGTCTACTCTTCCACCGGATCTTTGAGGGGATTTCGAACGTTGACTCGACCGGACATTTTGCGCACAAAATCATCATGGATGAGCGAATGAATTGGTCCGTTATCCTGTCGATATCTCGTGCGACGAATCGCGATAGAGCGTGTATTAAAAATTGCATTTTTATAGATCGGACGATTCATTCATTAATCTTATTTCGTGGGTCTCGTCTTGCAATTGAAAAGGATGATTTTCTATACAACGTTTTCGTCGGGGAGTCAAAAGGCTATTGCCTTTCCAATACTCTCTATATACTCAAACGTCACCAATTTTGATTCCTTTCGAACTTCTAAAAGTAAAAAAAAAAAAAAAAAAAACACCAATAATCAAACTAATTAGCAGGCTAATCAGAGATAACGACTCCGTTTACCTACAATAATAAGAAGTTCGATCCTATGTGATTGATTAGCCAAATTTATTTTACAATAAAAGAATCTCTTTGAAACTCTAAGAAGCAAATTCAATACGTACGAACATCAAACTGCTCTTCCACCGACTGAAATTAACAAATGGGTTTTCTTGCAAGTATACCAAATAAACTGTCCTCATAGAAAACTAAAATCCCTAAATTCGATCAATTGTGGCATATCAAGACAGATTAAAGTGACCAAACATTCGCCTTAAATCGAACTAAATAGCTATTCAGAGCTCCACGCGTGGAATTAGATGAGGCGCGAGTCAAAATCTATGTGAATAATTGCAAGATAAAATTACTCGCTCTTGATGGAACGTGGATGCCTCGTCGATCTACCTACGAATGTATCTTGAAATGGCTCGTTTTTTTTTTTTTGGTCACGAAGGCATCGCGAATCTTTGTTTGTCCTGATCTATCGACCTATCAGTCAACTTGCGTATGCCATAACCTCCCCCGGTACTTACGTAATTCAAGTCAAACCCCCCATCCAAAATCCATAATTTTCACCCGTCGATCAAAGTCCATCTTCCAAGCTCATATAAAAGCCAAAACGGAGCCTCTTTTCCAATTATCGCTGACTGTTTTTTGGGTTAATACCACGAAAAATCCCAAACTGGTACACCTGTGATAAATTTACCCCAAATTATTTTTTTGACCACAAAAAACCCCAAACTGGTACACTTGTGACAAATTTATCCCAAACTATTTTTTTGACCACCAAAAACCCTAAACTGGTACAACTGTGACAAATTTATCCCAAATTAATTTTTTTAACTACAAAAAATCCCAAACTAGTATACACGTGACAAATTTATCCTCTGTTAATTTTCGTTAAATTGAGTTAATACCATAAAAAAACCCCAAATTGATACACCTGTAACAAACAGAGGGTAACGTATACACCCGGCAATTGCCACGTGTCATCCAACTCAGCAATTTGATGATAAAATTTAACGAAAATTAACGGAGGGTAAATTTATCACAGTTGTATCAGCTTGGGGTAAATTTGTCATAAGTGTATCAGTTTGGGGTTTTTGGTGGTATTAATCCTTTTTTTTTTCTAATATTATAAAAGCCCGTGGAGGGAGAGACCGGGTCGTCGAACCGAACCCGAGTAAGAAAAGCAGCTCACGTTTCCTCGCTCCAATACACGATGAATAACGGGGCCCAACCGTGCCCCATTTTTCCTAAAACGCAATTCAGGTCGACGTTGACTCTGCCCCTCGATCTTATCCTCGAGTTCAGTGGGATCGCGAAACCAAAGGGTCGCGGTCGGTGCTCTCGAAATTTCAATACGACCTCGTCCCAACCATGATCCATGCGAAGAAAAAAAGGAACCCCCAATGGGTTGGATCGTGACGACGTTTTGATAACGTGTGAAAGGGCTCGAGAGACAGGTTGAAAGAGCTCGAGATTTTTGACGTTGTATTGGTGGCGCCATACTCGCCATCAAGCAATACAGACAAGCTACGATTTGGGTATCCCCTACTAAAGATCACTTTGGAAAGGAGCATGTCGCATAACTGAATTACTATCTACGTGTTCTCGTGAGGCCCGCCAAGTTGTTAGGGCAAAAACCATATGTTTGTTTATGACGGTTCGGACTCTGCAGACAATCGACATTTGATTCTAAGATGGTGAAGAGTTCGCCAATCATCCCTCTCGCCACATGATTTTGGCGTACAAGATTTTATGTACATGCAGTGTTCGCGAATGTGAATACATAAAAGCTACAACTC
Organism: Lenwebbia sp. NSW1173648; assembly: GCA_029784005.1. Classification (NCBI taxonomy): domain Eukaryota; kingdom Viridiplantae; phylum Streptophyta; class Magnoliopsida; order Myrtales; family Myrtaceae; genus Lenwebbia; species Lenwebbia sp. NSW1173648. The sequence goes on along the minus strand of JARCGZ010000009.1, from coordinate 19,951,479 downwards.
CTTAGACACAAAGCAAGGACAAAGCTGCTGGTAAGAGGGTTCGACGGGAGCGAGAACGATCATATTTGATTAGAGAAGACATTAGTAGTGAATATGTTAGTGCGTCACTTTGGTGCATCCCAGGATTAGGAGTTGGAAAGTTTCAACTTGGAAATGTTTAATGATCTTAATTATTGTGTTTATGGACCTAATCAGTATGACCAAGTCTCGATGCTCTTACCAAATACCTATGGAGGTGTTCTGTTCCCAACTATACGGAGAACTAATCGAAATACCGTCCTCACCAAGCACTAAGGTCATAATAATTGACTCCAGCTTTTTACATCCCCGGTTTCAAGACGGAGGTCCACTTACAATTTGTAACCTATTCTTCCAAGAAAGGGTCAACTACTGATTCATAGACGTAGCCAGCTTTGTCACAATGGTCACATTATTCCGTTGTGATTGGCAGTTCCAAAGATAAGGTTTTAAAACTCGAGAAGTGCTATATGGTTTTTCGACATATTCATCTCGTTGACATGATCATTTCGGTCGTAATTTTCCGATTTCCAAACGTTATATGTTAGCCATCCAGTTTTCATCTCGCCCCCGGTGAAGTTTTCTCATATGACAGCGCCCCTCAACCCAATGAAGACCGAGTCTAGCATATCCTTTGAACATCTTCCCCCCTTCGAATAATCACCCCGTTTTATCAAGATAAAAGGAATTGTCATGCTGTGGTGAAAGAAAGAAAAGAGCGGGTACCGCTAGAGTACTACGAACCGGAACCCGACCGGGTCAATGTGACAGGAGGAGGGCCGTAAATTTGCCCCGATTACGCGGGCATTGACTTGTTTCGCACAACCCAAACTTCTTGGCTCTTGTCCCTTCTTTCACACCATTAAAATTATCCCTCTCTCTCTCTCTCTCTCTCTTCGTTTATTTCCAAACTAAACAAAAGTAGTGGGGCCAGCCAAAAAAAAAAACAAAAGAGAGAGAGTATAAGACGAGTTGAGTGGGTGGGAGTCATGATAAGCAGCAGCAGCAGCATCATCATCATCATCATCATCATCAGTCCTCTTGAGAAACGGAAGCAGAAAAAGTCAAGAGGAGGAAGGAGGGGAGCTTGTGGTTGCTTTCTTTGTTTGTTTCTCCCTCGTTTCGTCTGCTTCTGTGCAGCTTCTTCTCTTCTTCCTCGAACCTCGCAACCGCTCCAGCTATCTTGCCTCCTCCTCCATCCAAGTAAAGAAAGGGAGGGAGATCAGCTTTATATCAAAGCAGACACCCGGGGAGAGAGAGAGAGAGAGAGAGAGTTTGGAGTCGTTTTGTGAATCTTTGTTGTTATTGTTGTTGATCATGGGGAATTGCTGGGGAAAAGGATCGGCGTCGGTAGATCACCACCAGAGTCCCAACCCCACCAAACCTTGCGGCCCAGGTTTCTTCTTCCTTCTTGGTTCGATCATTTGTCATTACTTTCTGGTGGGTATAAGCTGAGTTCCGTATCGTGTTTTTCCTTCTTTCTTTTTGTGTGTGTGCGCGTGTGTAGAAGATCTTGACAAGAACCCCAAGATAAAGGGAGATGGGCCGGCGGGGAGCGAGAACGGGAAGTCGGCGGCGGCGAGCGGCGTCGCCCCGGACGCAGCTCCAGCCGCGGCGAAAGCCGGGGAGGTGATAACCCCGAACCTGAAGATGTACACGCTGGCGGAGCTGAAGAGCGCGACCAGGAACTTCAGGCCGGACACGATGCTCGGGGAGGGGGGGTTCGGGAGGGTGTTCAAGGGATGGGTGGACGAGAGGACCCTGGCCCCATGCAAGGTCGGCATCGGCATCCCGGTCGCCGTCAAGAAATCCAATCCCGACAGCGATCAGGGCTTGCGCGAATGGCAGGTCCGTATCAACGTTCACGCAATTTTCCATTTCTCTCCCGCTCGATCTTTATGTCGTTTCATGGCTTCGAGCTTTCGTTTTGGCATGTGACAACACTAATCAACGATGGTGAGAAGAAGCATAGGCGACTTGGACAATGTGCACAAGTTTGACTCCCCTCAGTGAAAGAGCATATTCATTTTTTTTTTTCCCGAATTAAAGGTCATATAAATAAATTGAGCGATTTCCTTTTTTAAATAATTATAAAGTTCTTTTTTTTTTTTGGGTCCAATTCCTGACCAAAGATTATTACAATTATGAATAGTTTCAAATTCGATGGGCGCCGGAAATCCGGCTGCCGGACTCGAGTGTTCATATTTGATAAAAGTAAGGATTAAATTAATCACGTGAGACTTTGTTGCCTCTTTACCAGCCTCCCTCTTATTTTACCCTGTTCTTTTGAAACAAACTGCACTACTTCATGCACAGCGTCGTGCGATTTTGTGGAAAAAGTGCAAATAGGGTGTGAAGTTTGGCCATTTCTCAACCAAGGGCCTGGACTGGAGCTTATCTCAAATAACGCCGTAATAACGTCCTGAAGTGGCCAACTTAGTCTTAAACAAGGAGTCGTACTCATGCTTTGCACGAAAGATGCGCGGGCTTGACAGCCGGCGGGTGAGCTCGAGATCCTATTTGAGACTAAATTGACAGCTTCGTGACTTTATTTGAGATAATATCCACCACTCTAGGTTTGGTTTTTGTTGTTGATAAGACAGCTTCATTTCAGATCATTATCTGAAATTTCTTCTCTATGATTTTGGCCTGTAAACACGTACTTATTTATATAGTTAAAGGCACAAATTACTGCACATATGCAATTGAACTCACGCTAATTCGTGCCGAAAGATTGCGAAACTAATTGTCGACACAATTCTATGTGCATTGATTAACATTTTATTTCATCTTTTTCCACAGTCGGAAGTTAAGTTCTTGGGTAAGTTTTCTCATCCAAATTTGGTGAGATTACTAGGGTATTGCTGGGAAGACAATCAGTACCTCCTCGTGTACGAGTACATGCAGAGAGGAAGCTTAGAAAACCACCTTTTCAGAAGTAAGATCATCCGACAAAACATTCGTTGCTACGCTTATTAATCTCCTTTTTTTTTTTTCCTGCCCCCTCGAATATCAGACAGCAAAAGAAAAATGCGTAGGAAAACAGAAAATAGAAAGAAAAAAAAGAAAAAAGAAAAAAGAAAGATTACTCACAGAAGAAACTTATGGTAATGCTGCAGAGGGAGCTGAACCACTTCCGTGGGACTTGAGGCTTAAAATAGCAATTGAAGCTGCCCGTGGGGTTGATTTCTTGCATACATCGGAGAAGAACGTCATCTACAGGGACTTCAAATCTTCCAATATACTATTGGATGCGGTAATTTTTTTTTTCTATCTACGCGATTATTTCTCATTTGCTTTTCTGGCTATCGATACCTGTATAAATATTGCCCGTGTCGCCTAGTAAACGAGCTCGAATTTCATTTTTAGAGCATTTCGATTTCGATTTCGATTTCGATTGGTGTCGCGTAGGCACATTTGGATGCATCGGGAACTTTAGATTTTTGTGGAAGAGTTTGGATCCCGTGGTCCATGCGAATGGGATTTTCTTGATTTATTGTGCCTGCAACTGCTGGATGATACCCGGATGTATAGCTAGTAGCTACCAGTCTTGGGAATTAATTGAGAAACTCGGTTCACTTTTCTCTCGTTTGTGAAATTGGCACCAGGACTTCAATGCCAAGCTCTCGGATTTCGGGCTAGCAAAGCTGGGACCGGCGAGCGGGATCTCTCATGTGACCACGCGAGTGATCGGAACATATGGTTACGCTGCTCCCGAGTACATCGCCACCGGTAAGACAAAGATCCTATCTTTCTTCTCCGCGGGCAATGTTGGATCTGTTCATCAAAATTTCCCTCTCATTTAACGCTTCTTTATCTTTAGCGAGGATTTCATGCGACCTTAGAAAAATGCGTGTCGGAATGACAAAGGCTCAATTTGACAGGGCATCTGTACGTGAAGAGCGATGTATACGGCTTCGGGGTGGTTCTACTAGAAATGTTGACGGGCCTGCAGGCGCTCGACCAGACCCGCCCCAGCGGCCAGCAGAGTCTGGTGGACTGGGCCCGGCCGTCGCTCCACGACAAGAGGAAGCTGAGGAAGATCATGGATCCAAGACTAGAAGGTCAATACCCTTTGAAAGCTGCAACTCAGGCAGCTGAACTCATCCTCAAATGCCTGGAAGGCGATCCTAAAGCGCGGCCCTCGATGGATGAAGTGCTGGTGACATTAGAATGCATCAACACCATTCGGGAGAAGAAGAAGGAGGCCAAGGCAAGCACGTCGAGCCGGCCTTCTTCTCACCATCAGCATCATCACAACCACCATCGATCACCGATTCGCCACAAATCACAGTGCTGATGGTCCTTGTGGATCTGGAAGCCGGTACCCCCCATGCGCGGTGGCAAGGTCTCATCGAGATGGAGATTAACCTATTTCTTTAAGACCAGATGGAGCTGGAAATCTGTTTTTTAGTAGGATATGCAACTCAGGCATTAGAATTTTGCAAGTAGGAAGTCAGCAACTCTCAAGGCTAGTCTCTTGTTAAATATTTGTCAAAAGGATCGCAGTGCAGGTGGGGGTGGCTCTTCACGGCCAAATTGGTGTGTACAGTTGTCTAGACTGAGGTTCCAACCATGATCAAACGTTTCACCAAAGATGCATTCGAATTATTTTTACGAGATTGATTTATCGAAGATCTCCTGGTATTATAAGTTCAGGGACGATATTACCTTTTCAGCCTACTAAAGATTAGTAGAAGGATGACAAAAGGAAGAAACTAGAACAAAGTAAAGGGAATCCATATATGGTGATCATGCTCAGTCGCCTTCCGAAGATAGTCCCAACATGCCATCGTCTACGAGCCAATGCCTGTCTATCTAAATGTAATAAAACTCGATTGACTCTCTCATTTGCAGGAACGATGAGTTGGTATGTGTCATTCAATCACAATGCACTGTCAAAAGAAAGGAGGGAAATTTACTCTTACTTCTAACTTCTCGTCCCGCCCGCATAGCAGAAGGCGCATTACGCACCATAAGTTCACTGATGCGCTTGCGAGCAGTGAGGCGGTTGAATTTACCACCCGTAATTAAATGCATGATGATATTACCGGCAATACGATCTGCTCACTTGATGTTCGATGTAAATGAGACTCCAGGAGAAAGTGAAAACCAAAACGCAAAGGAGTAAGATGAGCACATACAATTGGCACTTATTAAATCAGGAATATCATGTTGCCAGAGTTGTGTGACAAGGCAAGTTCAATCTACCACAACAACAAGAAGCATTGGAACAGAGTTTATAGCTCAGACATGGTTTTTGTGCTCGCTCCATCTCAAAACATCCAGCTCTGTATGATCCTTAGATGCTCGGTCGCACATTGAGTCGAGATGCTAATTTCTGACCCAGAGATCTGTCCGCCTGTTGCAATTGCAGGTAAAATCTCAAATGAGTTCACTATCACATCTGCGTGGAAATATATCACAAAGCTAGCAACAACGGAATCCCACATTTCTGCATTTTGAATATTACATCTTTCACTTTAACCCCATCGGAACTAGACAAGAAGTAAACGACTAACTCACCTGAGACCAGTATGAAATCCAGATGCTGCGGATCTCATAAGTCACACGTGGGTCAGACAAAGCATCGATCCATCGGCAGATGAACCGCTCTTGCCTGGAAAAAGAAAATAGGACAGATAATTGAGAAACATGAGACTGTCGAACCATTTTCGGGAAATGCACAGCTGACAAAATACCTGTCAGACGCCCATGATCGGAATCTCTCTCCTGGCTGCTTGAAGTTGTTCTCTTTCTCAATGATGGTCTGTTTGGAGCAACAAAAGTTAACAAAATCCAAACACACACACATTGGTCTCACCACTCACTGCAATTCAATTCATCTGGACAACCCGAGTCTTTCCTATCAATATCACCCTGAAAGCACCTCAAGCCAATCAATCTCTATTAGAAACATACCTTTTCACGCTTTCCAGTCAGCATAGCAGGTGGGATGGGATATCTCTCCGCATGACGAACGGGATCGTACCTTGAAGGGAAATAGTTTATCTGCAACATGGGAATTAAGCATTTGCTCAACAGATAATCCATCATTTTACATAATAACAGACAGATATTTCTTACATATGTAAACATGTATGTATGTTTCACGCACAAAGTACATTTGCAAAACTAAAGAGAGTAATCCTCCTCTAACAAAAGGAGGAAGGACATTCGCACTGCCACTTTGGGATCTGTAATTGACATGTTAGATTGCATCACTAGGCCTTCATACATCAAGGAAAGCGTGATGTCTAACTTAGTTACGTCAACAAAAAATCCGCAAGAGATGCTGCCCAGAGTATCGCTGTGGAAGGATTCAAAGAAGCTTCTTACCTCTTCATCCCTATGCATGAAATTCATGAAACCTTCATGGTGATTGTTGTGATGAGCGCATTTAGGAGCATTGGCGGGGAGTTGAAGATAATTTGGTCCAAGACGGTGCCTCTGAGTATCGGAATATGAGAAAATACGAGTTTGGAGCAGCTTATCATCTGAGTAGTAGACACCAGGAACCACAATTGAAGGGCAAAACGCAAGCTGTTCATTCTCAGCAAAGAAGTTATCAATGTTCCTATTCAAGACCAAGCGGCCAACTGGCATTAGAGGCAATATGTCTGCGGGCCAGGTCTTAGTCACATCAAGTGGGTCAAAGTCGAATTTGTCTTCATGATCAGGATCGATGATCTGAATGAAAAGTTTCCATTCAGGATAGTTTCCAGCAGCAATGGAATCATAAAGATCCTGAGTCGCATGACTGTGATTGGATCCCCCAACTCTAATTGCCTCTTCCTCCAGCAAGTTCTTGACCCCGCAAGTTGGTTTCCAGTGAAACTTCACATAATGCGCTTTTCCGGCCTTGTTGATCAAAGTGTAGGTGTTAACTCCAGAGCCCTCCATGTGCCTGTAATCTTGTGGAATACCAATATCATCGAAGAGGAAGGTGAACATGTGCAAGCTCTCCGGATGGTGGGAGAAAAAATCAAGGATCCTCCAGTTCTCCTGGATGTGGGATTTGGGGTTTGGTTTAAGTGCATGAACCATATCAGGGAATTTCATCCCATCACGGACAAAGAAGACAGGGAAATTGTTTCCCACCAGATCAAAATTACCCTGCAGTAACAACAAAGGTAAGATCACATAGCAAAGTACAACAAAATAAATGTATGCAATGTGTACCAGAGAACTGCCATATTTGAATTCAAAATCGTAGATTCATTAACATTAAAAGTTAATCCAAAAGTAGCAATTATTAATATGATGTCTCATAACAGATGGTACGAATTGAAAAATGAGCCAAGTACGTTTTATTAAAATTTATATATGCAACCGTGCTTCAGCAGAATGGGATATGAAAAACGGTTAGCTCTTACTGGCCACACATTAATAGCACATGCATCAGTTGAGTTTAGGCCACCCGTGAAAGGATTTACCACAGCGAGCGTCAAACTTGTGCTCATCCAAACTGCACATTCATATCTACTACCAAAATGAGCATTACCTCTCTTGTGTAGAACTTCACAGCAAAACCACGAGGGTCCCTCAGGGTTTCAGGGCTGCCCCTTTCGTGGATGACGGTGGAGAAACGGACAATCACAGGTGTTTGAACTCCTGGTGCCCTAAGGAAATCAGCACAAGTAAGGCGAGAAATGTCATGAGTGACCTCAAAGAATCCCTTTGCACTGGCTCCCCTGGCGTGGACCACACGCTCTGGAATCCTCTCCCTGTCAAAGTTGGCAAGTTTCTCCACAAGATGATAATCCTCAAGAAGAATTGGACCTGTGACGTAGATTTTAATTCGCCATAAGCATGTTACCACGTTTAGCATTACTCTAAAGTAAGGTTCTATTGTGTCTTGATGAATTTGATAATTTTCTCCGCATATTGGAGTTCTAACTCCAATATGCCTTGACTCAGAGTAGGTAACCTATGCACATGCTAATGGCTACACACCAACAGCAGAATGATGTATAAGGATTAAAAGGCGGATAAAGCTAGTCAAAATTGACTTGTCATTCTTCTCCCTTTCAAAAACTATTAAGTTAGCAAAGAGTGAGACCTTTGAGAACCACTCATTACTGAACTATGTATTGCTAGGAAGCTGGGTTCATGTACAAATGAGTCTTCAAGTTCCACTTCTCTATCAGCGAATCAAAGCAAAGGGATCATAGAGTTTCTATTGCCATCCTAACTAGTTGCATATGGTTGTGAGGATGGCATGAAGAATAATAGTTGGATCTATACCACGACATAGGACGAAACCATTTTTTATCAGCAGAACTCTCTAACTACTTCATCACCGCACTTCTCTTGCAATAACATAATTAATATATGCATCAGTAAGCAAAAGACAGATTTTCTTTCACGTTTCCTTGCCAAATGGCAACAGTAGGTATTCCAAACATGAAGGTTTCTGCTAATGGGCAAACTTACAGGAGGAAAAGAAAAATAACGAGGGCAAACAACCAACTAGGATAAGAGGCTAAATATCAACATCGACACTCAAACAGTTTCATTTCTTCTAAAACGAGGGATGCAAACAAGCACGAGAGACACAAAGAATTGGATGGAGAGAGTGCTACAATCAAAGAAGGTTGTCCTTTCTGTCGAGTGGGTGAGCTAAATAGAATCTCTATAGACTACTAGACATTCATATCCTCAGTCAAGAAAAAGAAAAGAAACGAAAAGACAGGGACATCGGGTGTATACCTCGACTTCCAACGGTCAACGATGAGTTATTGTTCCAGACAGGAGCACCAGAGTTGGTAGTCCAGAAAGAAGTGTTGAAAGCACTCGATGGACGGTACTGCAAGCAAAATCGTCGAAATCAGCAAGTGAAACCAATGTTCAACACCACGAGCAGCAATTCAGGAGCACATACGCGAGCATACACAACGCATCCGTGTGAATTCGAATGTTACCAGGAGAATCGCGAGAAACAGACCGCAGAACAACAATTCAACCTCTCCGAATTATTCTAAGCTCAAAAGCAAGAGCCCCACAAAACAAATTTTCAGAAAAACAAAATGAAGCAAAAAAGATATATATATATTTGCTCGCCATTCTGTCCAATTTCGCCGCACCCCGAATTGCCGAGCTCAACTCAAAGCGAAACATAGAGGAAGCGACCGAACCGAGGATCAAAATGAGGAAGGAGAAAGAAAAACTCCGAAGGCGCGAAAACCAATGGAACAGTACGATCGTGGTCGACGACGAAACGAAACAAGAAATGGGCGCAAGCAGCACCAAAGCGAGGCGCGAACAAGCACGAAAGTCGACAAATTCAAAGCACCCCACATCAAAGTCGAAGAATCAGAGCACGAAGAATCGGTAATCGGGACCTTGTGCGGATCCATGGCGGGGGGGCGACCACGAGCTCAACGAGAGAGAGAGAGAGAAGCACAGGGGGATGTGGGAGATTGGACTGAGGTCGTATATAAATATGGACGAGGAGTGTGTGGCAATAAACAAGTTGAGGATTGCTTCAGGCTCTGGCAGGATCTCGGGGAGCGTGGCTCGTGGCTCGCGGCTCGCATTTCAACTCCCTCCTCCATATCTCTTTCTTTCGGACAGTCCCAGCAAGCAGCAGCTAAATCTAAACGCGTCTCTTTCTCTTCTCTGCCCTCTATCTATCTTTCGGCTATTTTATTAATTTGAAAAATCCTTTTCCCTCCCAAATAATAATAATAATTTCTTTATCTGTCCCAATTCCCAATTAATGGCTCGGACAAGTTTTTGCTCCGGAACGTTCCTGTCCTGGGCTTATCGCTTCCGTATGACGTGGCCTCCCGAGTTTTCATTAAATTTTTCACGACAGCAACCCCAAACGACGAGCACACGCAACGTACTAGAAACGTGTAATTAGTAAAAACCAGACCTTTGAAAGAAAAATATCTCATTTGATTAAACGATTGACTTTCCAGTTCTTCGAGTAATTTATCGTTTGGAAGAATCGGTATTCTTATTGGTGTAGCAGCTATCCATGAATTTTTTCCCCTACCGAACTCGTACTTAATCGTAATTTTTCCTGGACTTTGTAGAGAAAGATTGTATTTTTTTTTTGTGCCTATGGTTTGGTAATACTATATCAAAAACACCTCACTTTTACTCGGAGGGAAAAAGAGAGTCCCACGCTCAGTCCCGGTCCGACAGAGGATCACATATCATTTTGCATTCTGTACATCCCAATGATTAAACAAACAAAGTTTCTAGTGATATAAGTTTATCGGACAGAATTTGTTACGGAGTCGTTCACATCAAACAATAGAATAAAATCTAGATTTCTCGGGCATCGATTCGTGTTTTTTTTTTCCCGAGATATTATAGAGGCGTTTTTGTTTTTCCTGGGAGATGGGTCGTGTTATGGTGGCCAATAAAAAAGAGTTTTTTTGAAAAATGGAGTAAAAAAGAGGAAATTATTGAGGACGCACTGCATTCGATTTTCCTTATCCAGGCAGGGGGTAGTTTTTGGTGGTTAGCGAGAGCCCCGTTGGTTACCACTCAAAACGGGGAGTCGTCGCAAACCATTCAATCCTTTATCAATTGTCTCGCGCGTTTCCACGTTGGTTTTCTGCTATTGCTTTCGGATTCAGACCCGAAGGAGGTGCGGCTTGGCCCAAGGCGTTCTCAAAGAGCCATATCGATCGGGTCTCATTGTTGCTAACGAATTCATCGTTGCACGCGAGTTGCACGTGCACCGTGTTTGGGTTTTTTTTTTTTTTTTTTTTTTTTCCATAAGTGAGGAGCATATGGGGATCATTAAGAGGCATTTATCAAGGGGGAGGATAAAGTGTGTAGGGACGAGCGGTTTTACGATCGGTTCAGATTTTATATGGAATCTGAAACCTAATTTTCAGAATATCGAATCTCTACCCTGAAACCTGAAACTTACCCTGTTACGGGTTTCAAGATCAGTTCTAGGGTCTACTCAGGTTCCACTTGTATTCTTAATTGAATGATTGCATTGCAGTGATCACCACCTCTAATTCCACCATTTGTTGTTGCAATCTACTGACCACAACTCATATCTAGAAATATGAAAAATATGAAACGTTAACAAAATAAAAGTTTTAGTCATAGATATCGCCGGAAATGGAAGCTCAGATTAGTGATTTCAGATTACACACTCATCATCAGACGCCATGGAAATATAGAACAAAATAAACACAAAGACAGGTTCTAGGTTTTAGGTTCCATGTCCACTGCCTGAAATCTAGGAACGGTTCCTCAATTTTTGGAACCTACCTTGTATACCATGGAATTATGATCGCCCCTAAAAGGGTACTTGATGACCTGACTAATTGTCTAGATAATCTCTCGGTGGAAATAGTAAGTTTGGTTGAGTGGCATAGCATGGCCGTTTCTCCATGACCTTCCATCCTAAAAATGCATCGGGAGAATAATAATCAAAACAATGGGTGCGGCAACTTAGGACGGCCAGCGTTCACGTTAGTGATTTCCGGCCAAAATTGACCGGTTGGACTCAATTGGAAAAAAACGCGAAATATTTTAGGACACAATTGACAAAATTTTAAAGTGCAGGACTGAATTGATAAAAAGCACAATAGTCCGAGGACTTTGTGGGCAATTTTCTCCACATATTCTATTTGAGGAAATAAATAATAGAATAATCTATATGGTGTTCCCTTCCTTATTACTTATTGCATCATAGGGAGCACGTAAGATGATCCATTAAGATTGCCAAGCAAGGAATCTCGTGCAATGAACCATTCTCCACCCCACAACGAATAAAGAATGGAAATAACGGAATTCATGTGTCTATCCTCATATAGCAAGTCAACATAAATGCGTAAATCTGGCAAGAAAGGTAAGATTAAACTCAATATCTCCCCGTTCAAAAGCAAACGAATCCTGGCCGTCGGATTGAGAAAGTGACCGTTATAGGCTCCTCTCTCCCCGAATTCAAATCCATCCCCCTCGGCTCCTTCAATAAAACCCAAGAAAAAGAGAGAGCCAAGAATCAGTAAAGTGAAAAGAAGTTTAGGGCAAACAAGGCGGCCTTCGCAGATCAATCCGTAGATACTTCCTCTTCTACAATCTTCTCCGTTTATATTTGCTGAAACATTCAATCACATCTCTAGCTCTCTCTCTCTCTCTCTCTCTCTCTCTGCAGATCGATTTGCGTTTTCCGGATGTCGAAAATGAAGCTGGACCGCAAGCCTCCGCTCGCCAGATCTCCGGCCCGACTTGGTCCCCGTCGTGTCCTCCGATCGAGCACGAGCGCGATGAGATCTTTGCAGACCCCTCCAGGTTTGATTCTGATTTGCGGCACATATTCCGTTGGAGGTCATTTGTGCGTAGCAGCCACTGCTTTGCGTGTGTGTGCGTGCGTGTGCGGTGATGAGACTTGAATGACCGCATCAGGATCTTTGACGAAATCGCAAAAACTGAGCCGCGCGTGGGACATCGACGAATCGGAGCTCCGGCCCGAGTACCGCTCCATCTCGTGCGAGCTCCGCGCGCTGACGGAGATGGTCCGTGACGAGCTCAGCAACGCGGATCCCGCTGACTCCTTCTTCACCAACAGCTTAGGCGCCAACACAGTCTCCGTGTTCGAGAGAGGGAGGTTCTACGACGTGTACTGCGCGAGGAGGAACGAGAGGCTGAAGAGGAAGAAAGGCGGCGGGCCGGGGGAGGAGAAGAAGGCGGCATACGGCCTCGGCGTCACGGTCGAGCCGGCGAAGAGGAGGGAAGGGAAGAAGCTGGAGAGCCTGAGGAAATCGGTCTGCGCGGCTTACTCTGTGGAGAGGAACGAGGCGACTCCGGCTCCGAGATACTTGCTCAGGAGCAGCACGAAGGAGAACAAGAAGCCTCCTCTGGCAGTTAACTACGAGAAGTCCACCGTCGGCGAGCGAAGGATCGGAGCTCGGAGAGTGAAGAAAAACTGAGGATCCAAATGATTGTGAAGGATTAGAGGTTTTTGATTCGAATTGGGTTTTGAAATTCCTCTTGGGATGAAAAGTTTGGTTGTCTATAAGATTTTGATTCTGAGCGTGCATGAACATTATTCTGGGGATTGTTCGGCTAAATCAGTTCGGCAAATGTGTAAGGTGTTTGCGGAGTGGAATCTTTAGTTTTCAAAGCAATAACATTTCGTCCAGTTTAAGCACAAGTGAAGTTGGGATATAGTAGTCTGATAAAAACAAGACTTGGGTTCAGTCCCTTCAATGAGTCAATGAGTATCAGGTATCAAGTACAAAACCCTCCATTAGACCAAATTTTTACGGGAGGATGGAGTCCCTTCAATGAGTCAATGAGTATCAAGTATCAAGTACAAAACGCTCCATTACACCAAATTTTTATGGGAGGATGGAGTCGGAAAATGATGCCCCAGATGGCGTGCGGCCGGAGCCGCGGGTGCTGGGGACTCATTTTATTCTGCATTTCGTGAAATATTCCATTTAAGCAGAACTTCTCCAGCAAGGGAATTCAAAGTAAAAACCCAGAAACTGTATTAAGAGTACCAATTTTCCATTTACATTAGAGTTATTACTTACATTCCAAGTGAAAGATGGGAGATATAGTACAAGGATAAGGATCTAGTGTTGCATCGTATTCTGTTCAACGTTTGTGAACAAAAATTTCCTTTGTCAAAACATGTGGATCTGTTTAACTTCTAGCTTTGGACCCCAAAGAAATGGTCAATGTCATCAAATGAATCTATGAGACGAGTGGTGTCAGCTTCTTGCATTTTGATGACAAGGATGGATGATCTGTTTCCTGCAAAACATCATAGGCCGAGTGATGCAATATGAAACACAAATTTCAGCTACGAATCTTTTCAGTAGTTCCAAATCACCCAAATCAGAATTCTTAACGCACCAAACCTGAAATTAACCTCTCTTTTTTCATTCTAATCAAGTAATGAAATCTAGTTGCTCGAATGCTACGGTTTTCACACTACAGAAAGCAGAGATAATCCACTGACCTATATTGATAGCTGAGTAGATCGTGAACATAGAAACTGCTTGACAGTGTGCTTTGGCTGCATGACTTGGGCTTGTATAACCATGATATTTTTTTTTTTTGGGGGTCAAATAACCATGATTTCACAGGGAAGAAAGTTGTCCTCTTTCTTATCTTGACCTAAATGTCTGCTTCATGTATCTCAAAGCAGACCGCAGCATAGCTCTGGCTTTCCTGTCGGGTGTGCACCCAGATAATATCATCTCTTCGTACACCTCTGGAACCTGAATTCCCAGCCAAAAAGAAGGATTAACATACAATATATGATGCTGAACGCAATCTAGACATGCAAGTCAGTGATAAGTTTCAAAATATGTTATTAACTTGTCTGTTATTTTAGTTGGCAGATATTAAAGACGATCCATTGCAAGTAGATGCATTGAGCCATGGACAAAATTGAACATTGCTACTATCAACAAAGAAGGAACAATATAACAATGTGCCACCTATCAAGTAATCAATAACAATTACTACTAATACTACTACTATGATGGTTAGTCGTAATCTAATGTCAGGCAGAATAGAACACTGTATACACAAACAATCTAACATCTAATCAGCCCAAGAGAATAATTGTTCAAAAGGAAACAACATAGAAAATGCAGAAGATGCAAAACTACTGTAGTCAGTATTATCTTGAGACTGACAGCAGCTCCACCAACATCATATTCTGGAAACAGCTACTTTTACTACAAGGAAAAGGCAAACCTAAGTTATAGGTCTTGCAGCTCCATAGCCTCCAAAAATAAACCACATGTGGTACGAATGGAAAAGGGCCAACAATTATTCAGTTCATTCACCCACATCAGTTGTTTCTTAATAGCTCTGAGTTTGCTCAAACAACATAATGTTTCTTCCCCTGCTTACAGTTGGCGCTGCAAAGTCAATGTAAAGGCAAATAACAAATTGGTCTAAAACCATGTTCCCAGTGGCAGTGATGTCAGAGATACTTTCAAAGCTGATCCAGATTCATTACTAAAGCAGGATAAAGCTTTCACATTGAGTCTCTCAGGGTGGTTATTGAGGGAGGTTAGCTACATCCAGAAGGGCTGACAGATGATGGGTGTGCTTAAGTGGCTAGGCGATGGCATCTACAAGGCCCCTTATCCGTGCAAGAGCCATGGTTCAACCACCTGTTTCCCTTCTCTAACAGCTTAAAGAACAAACAATAGCAGGAAAATGACGTCTGCACAGACTACTGTCACATTGTTCATCTTTGCCTTTAAGCAAGTAGGCCTGAGGTAAACTGACATTGGAAAAGGAAAGATTACACTGCTGGCAGTCTTCCCAATAGTGAACTCCGTCACGCATCAATTTCTGATGGTTAAGGAAACACAAAATTAAAGGCCGTGTAAATGTGGAGCGAATCTGACTGAATAAACACACATAAAGATTCTCAACATTGAAAATGAGTTATACCTTCTGAAACTTATCCACACGTATCAGGGCTTTCATGAGCGTCGTATATGTCACTACGTCTGGTTTCAGATTCTGCAATTATAGGGAGCGCAAGGGACAAAAAGTAAAGACGCCAACAATATAGACAATGAAAATACACAAAGGAAGTAAAAACAAAATTTTGTCAACTTACATTTTCGTTCATGTACTGCAACACAGCAAAGGCTTCGGCATCCCTTCTATCCTCCCCAAACGCATTGATCAATGAGTTTAGAGCAAATAGACTGGGCTTTAGACCATCGGCTCTCATGAGCCTGAATGCATCTAATGCTTGGTCAGACATACCCTGTCGATAAATCGTAAACTGATCAACAAGAAGCTTAACATGCACTTACATTTTCAACTATTTGTGACACTCAAATCCTCTCTCTCTCTCTCTCTCTCTCTCTCTCACACACACACACACACACACACACACATGCATTCTTTTTGGCTAGACACGTCACAATCAATGGCTAAACAAAATCAACAGGCATGGTACAAAACAAAGAGGCTGAAAAGGGAGAATTATCTAAAGGGGCGGTCCTTTCAACTTAAGAGCTTGTATCTATGTACAATGTCAATACATATAGAGCTTAGATACCTCAAAGCTCTTCAAGTCTTAAAAACTCCCCAGAGTACAACTAGTCTCCTTGTCACAAAATGGTAGTAACCTTGTATGCTATTAATTGGAGCATACCCTTGAATCATAATAAGCAATCAAGACAGTAACTACAACTGAACGTGCAGATGCAACGAAAAGGAAGTAATCTACAACCCCGAGAAAATAAATCAGTGTTAACAAGAATTAAGCTAAGAGTAAGTGAATTTATAACATCTAAGGATACAGCTAAGAGCAAACTTAGGTAATCTTCACCAGTAGACAAACAATAGTAAAAAGGATGACTACAACAGAATGCTTTTTTATGGTGGCTTGGGGCTGATATACTTGAAGAAGGCAAAGATTGCATCCAATCAAAATTAGATACTGAAAGAAGTTCTTAACCGTGAGCACTCCACAGAAAGGAGAGGAGTGAAGATAGCAACCTACCCTTTGAGCATAAGCATTTATTAAAGCATTATACATCGTGGATGATGGCTTCAACCCTGCAGACTTCATATCGTCCAAACAATCTACAGCGTCATTGAACCTCCCAGACTGACCATATATATCAACGAGTGTGGTGTACGTCACAACGTTTGGAAGCAAGCCTTCCCCCCGCATCTTCCCCAGCAAGCTCTTTACATCCTCCCACCTTTGCTGCTCCCCAAAAGTATTAATCATAATGTTATATGTCGTAGTGCAAGGCGAGCAACCTCGCTCCTTCATTTCCTCAAACAACTCTTCTGCTCTGTCATGGTGTCCTGCTTTGGAATGACAATCAATGAGAGTATTCCATGTAACGTTACATGGCTCAATCCCCTCTGATAGCATTCGGTCAAATGTAGCCATTGCATGATCAAGACAATTATACTTCCCAAAAGTATCAATCATCACATTGTAAAAATGCCTATCGGGGCGCACCCCACAACTTTTCATCTCCCTCAAAACCTGAAACGTCCTCTGCCACTCCCCTTTATCTCTATAACCAGCCAAAATCCTACCAAAAACAAAGGAGTTAGGCTGCAAATTGCTTGCTTCCATTTCTTTCAACACAATTCTTGCGCTTTCCCATCTACCTGCATTTACATATGCATCAATAAGAAGACTATAGGTATGCTCATCTGGCAATACCCCGTTCCTTTCCATCCCTGATACAATCCACTCCGCATCTCTCAAAGACCCCGTTTTCACATAGCCTTTCAACAAAGCATTATAAGCCCTCGTCCTCGGTTTCAACCCACCTTCTTTCAACTCCTCGAAAACTGCTTCTGCCTCCAAAGTCCTACCAGAATTCCCTAATGCAGATATAACAGCAACGAGAGTGGCCGTCTTAGGACTCAACCCACAACCTTGAGCCACGCCTAGAAAATGCAAAGCCCTGTCTGGATCACCAGACTTGGCAAAACCAAATATCACGTCATGAAACAACTGCGCATCGAGCTCAATCTTATCCAACTCAATCTCCCTATAAAGCCTTTGCAAAATCGAAGAATCTATCTTATTACTACGTGTAAGAGACTGAATAATCAAACTGTAATTGACAAAATCCGATTGGTACCCGTCCTGGCGCATTCTGGACATCAAATTCAGGGCCTTCTCCAAATCGTCGTTACGAGCACAAGCTCCAATCAGGGCATTGTACGTCAGAGGCGTCAGAGTCTGCCTCTGAGACAGCAGAAACGCTTCGTAGAGCTTCTCGGAGCGTCCGAGAGCGTGAATGAGAATCGAGTAGAGAAGCTCGTAGGAGAAGCAGAGGTTGTGCTTCTGGAGCCACGAAACGACGGCGTAGGCGAGCCCAGTGGACGAAGGAGAGGAACAGAGAGATTTGAGAAGAGAGTGCCAGAGGGGCGCGGGAACGGCGCGGTACGACTCGGCGAGCTGGAACTCGGTGCGATCGAGTGAGGTGGGGGACGCCGAGTCGAAGTCCGATTCGGAGTCCGCAGAGCTCATCGAATTGGAGAGAAAGTTGAGGAGGGGAGTGAAGTCGTAGCGACGGCTTTGGAGGGAGAGAACGTCGTCATCGCTGTCGCGGTCGTCACCTCCTACTTCCAATTCTCGTAATTCGTCGCTATCGAGCCCGACTTCGGGGCGGAGTTGCGGAGAGGTGGAGGGAGAGGAGTAGTCGGAGGTGGTGAATGCGCCGGTGGTGGTGGTGGTGGTGGTGGTGGTGGTGGTGGCGGAGGAGAGAGGCGGGAAGAGGAGGAGGTGGTGGTGGTGGCGGAGGAGAGTTGGCGAGTTGGAGAGCTGAGTTGAGGGAAAGCGAGTTGGGATTGGTGGATGGAGTGCGAACATGGCTAGATTCAGAGAGAGACGGAGAATCTGCAATGGTGGGGATGGTGGGAGTTTGTGGAGGGAGAAGACGGGGAAAGGGTGTTTATCGTTACCCATCCGCAGATGCGACACCGTTTCCTTGTGTGAGACGATGCAACAAAAAAAAAAAATAAAATCTGTAGTTTTTATTGTCCGACCATATTTATGTTTGGTATAGACACACAAAGAAAATCCTTGCAAAAGAATTTCTAGCATTTTGCTACTAGGTCGTTCTTTAGCAAGTCAATAAATTATAGCGATATTTATCCACTTTATAATTTGTAAATGTTATACTATTTTTGTGTTAAGAGATATAACGATAATATCACGCATTATAGATCTCGGACAACCGTTAAAAATCGTGTTATATGTCAAAAAATTTCAATGAGATATTTACAAAAATAACTTTAGTTATGCATATATTTAGGAAAAGGACACTATTGGTACCAAAAGCTGTGTGCGGAGATCATTTAAGTGTTAATTTTTTTGAAAAACAATCCTTTGAGTGCCAACTTCGATTTGCTCCGCCGAAAATCTGATGTGGCATTATTTTACTAATATTTATGCTGACGTGGCTCCGGCGAGGTCCAGTCAGCAATTAAAAAAAGTCAAAAATAAAAAAAATATTAAAAATAAAAATACAAACTTAATTAGTTTACAAAAATATAAAAAATCTAAAATTTGGAAAAAATATAAAAAAAAATACAAATTTTATTTAAAATAAACTGAAAAATTCGATTAAAATTAACAAAATAAAGTAATAATTCAAAAAAAAAAAAAACGTTGCAGAACAGGCGGCGAGGGCTTGTGAAAGCCCTCGTCGCCTGGTAATTTTTTTCATTTATTTTAATTTTAATGTTTTTATTTAAATTTTAAGCTTATTTTTAATTTTATTTTAAATAAAATTTGTATTTTAAACGAATTTAATTTTTAGCTAATTTTTAAATTTGAATTTGATTTATTTGAATTTATTTTAAAGTGTAGAAGTCCATGTGGCAGCCCAAGTTGACTTCTTATTATTTTTTAAATGTCATTTTACATTAAAAATTTAATTATTAATGATGCGTGACAGTTTTGGCCGAAATATTTCGCCGGAGGCACCAATGTAATCCTTTTATCTCCGATTTGGTACTTAAGTGATCCGATTGAAACTTTAGACACCAAAGTGAGCTCCGTACACAATTTTTGGCATCAATACAATAGTTTCCTTTTCCCGCATATATTCTTTGGAAATTGTCTAGATGCGCTTATTTTTATTCCAAACTCGCCATTTTGATGTTTTCGACATAAAGTCCCCCAACTACAAACGGACAGCAAGTTCAAGAGCGCCAAACGAACGACATTTTGAATAAAATGGCTTATTCCAGAGACGATCTCCGATCATCTGCGGAGCTTGAGGGCTCGGCTCGACGGAAGCGTACGAGAGAAGCTCGCAGTCGCGCTCGAGCACGGCCATGTCCTCCTCGCCCAGCGTGACCCACGCCTCAATCCCGTCCCCTCTCCTCGTCTCGATCAGGAACACCAGGTTCTGATAAACCGGCAAGTTGATCCCGCCCGGGCTGACCCACACCGGCTTGCCCCACCCGAAATCGGCCTCATAAACCCCCACGTTGAACGGCCTACTGAACCCGAAGTAGTCCGCCCCCTCGTCCCCGTACACCTCGCTCATCTCCTCCAGGCACTCGCACACCCGAGACGCCCCCTCCTCGCCGGCCAATCCCTCGAAGAACTCAACGTTCAGCTTCAGGAGCGACTCTCGGGGCGCGCTCGTGAGGGATTGGAGATTCCTCACTGACTCAGGCTTGGATCTCGCCGTCACAATCCAGATCAGGTTCCCGATCGCGTGCTCCTGCAACGCTACCGCCGAGCTCTTGTTCTTGCTCCGGAGGTTTATCATGTGGGAGAGCACGGACGGCCGCCGCGCGCCGTCCCAGCAGGCCTCAGTGGCGGCGATGCAGCGCCCCCATATGAAGGCTGAGACTGCCTCAATCCGGGTCGAGTGTGCCACCAGCGACGGGGGCGACGCCATAGACTTGATTGCCGCAATGGTGGATGCATGGAAGACGAAGCGCTTGGTCGTGCAGGTGCCGAATTTAGCAGCGCCGGCCAAATCACGAGCATGTAGTCGCTCGGGATCGACTCGCTGTTGGGAGCACGCAGCAGAAGTCTAATACATTCACCGGGGAGATCGCCAAGAGAGACTCAAAAGCTTAAAAGCCAATGAGTTATGGGTCAACTACAAGCTTAAACCAATGAGTTATGGGCCAACTACACTACATCAATTCTTCGATGTGGGACTTCTCTAACACACGTGCATCTTATCAATCTTCCCCTCACGTGTGAGCTCCAATGTTAGTTTTGCTCCCTTTTAATCTAAATATCCTTCCGCATCAATTTATCTCAACTTAAATCTTCAAGTCATTGTAATATACCCGCAATCAACCAACATCAACTGCTAACTTAGGATTGCATCACCCATGGTCTCTATCAACTGCTAACTTGGAATTGCATCACCCACGGTCTCTATCTCTTCTTGCCAAGACTTGTGTTACCAGACCAACTGTCCATGGTGTAGAGCCAGACCAACCGTGATGACAATTTGCGTCAATTATGAGATTTCTTCCTTGAGATATTCTCCAAACACCGAAACAGATTGGGTGTGGGCCACCAATCAACCATCGCCTCTAATACCATTTGTTGGGAAAGCGCAACAGAAGTCCGATACTCACCCGGGAAAATCGCCAAGAGGGAGCCCAAGTCCGAGTCCGTAAACATATCTAGTTGAACCTATCTTCACTCAAAAGCTTAAGCCAATGAGTTATGGGCCAACTTGGATATATTAACTGTTCACCACATCAATTTCCGACGTGAGACTTCTCTAACACAACTCACACGTGCATCCTAACACTCGCTCTGCGGGAACAGTGATGGAGCGATGAAGCTCGGGGTGACATCTCCAGTGTCTCCGCGCGCGGCGGCGGACCATGCCTTGAGCAGCGTCACGCAGGTCGGGCCGTCGATGATCTTGTGGGAGAGGTAGGCGCCGAGGGCGATCCCCCCGCACTCAAACACGTTCACCTGCTGCTCGACGATTCCAAGAGAGAAGGCTTGTCCGAGAGGAGCTTGTGGATGACTTTCGCATCGGGGCGCTCGAGGACATTGGAGAGAGAGCAGTTGACCTTGGCCTCTGCGTAGTAGACATCGTCGTCGTTGCAATCTATGTAGAGGTCGTCCTTGATCTTGCCGGCGAACGGGTAAAATTCTGGCAGGGCCTGGGAGGCGGATTGCTTGACGCGGCGCAGGGCTTCGTCGGTGGAGAAAGCGGTTGGGCGGTCGTAGAAGAGGATCATGGGGATGTGGGCGGCGGGGACGAGCTGGACCCGCCGAGCTGGTCCAGGAGGGAGAGCCTGTAAGACCGGAGATGAGCCCGCGTGGGAGAAGATGGCTTGACAAGCTCTTTGGAAATGATCTCGACCTCCATTGCTGCGAATTCTTGTGAGACTTAGCTTTGACGTTTGAAGAAGAAGAAGATGGAATCCGAGTTGTGTCCGTGATGAATTTAAAGGGGTCGGCGTTCATTTCGAAGAAGAAGATGAGTGGACTCTGTGTGTGATTCTGCGATCACAGTATGCTTTACTCAGCCGATTTTGGTCTCTCTCTGTTGGGTTTTCTAGGCGGAAAATAGTTGGAGCGATCGATATTGTCCAGGTACGAGAATTCCGAAGAACTACAACATTGCTTCTTTCTCCTTTGTTCACACGATAAAAACGTGGATCCTTTAAACCAGCGTTGGGCTTCAAGAAGTTCGGTCTTCAAAGCACGTAAAAAGTCATTGGACGTTAGCCTGGCCTATTTTTTTAGAACAGTTGCCTTGTTCTCTGCGTAACTATTGTCAAATCTCTTCACTGTCTTCTTATATACGAGAAGCCTTTTAAGACATCCTACAAAAGCTCGAAAATAGTGGGAGCACGTCTGGATCTTCATTAACAAAGCCACCGAAGCTTTCCAGAAATCATATACAGGTTTCGGGGTTATCAGATGACACAACAGAGGATGCTTCATTTGATATAAGAAAAGTCAGATAGATAACCACGAATGCCGTAATTTTCATAATCTTATTGAACATACCAATAAAGCCTTGCAGGTGCGCCTGTAGCACTGTTAGCACTTAGATGTATTGGACATTTTAGGTTTTCTTTAAGCCCGAGACTGCTTTCTCGGTGCAGAGAAAAGCTCTCCGCCCAGGAAGCAAAATCTTCACATGATCGCCCCGGAAAATAGTATGACTTCCAGCTCCTTAGAAACCTTGCAATTTGTCGTTCGGATGGGCGTTAGAGGTTCTCACCAGGAGGTAACTCTGCAAGCTTGGGAGAAGTTCCTAATACTCTTTCCATATCAAAACGAACCTCGATATTCCGAATGCCATAGCCCACAACCATTAGCCAGTATAGAAGCTTGGCAAGTTCAGGTGCACTCGTCTCCGACACTGTTGTCTGTAAGCACGGATTGTAAGTATAGTCATATTCATCATCAAGACAAGGGAATCTGTCCTATAAATACTTGCTATTGATCAAGATACCCGACATATGAATAAACTATATGGACAATGTTTTCAGCACATAAACAACTGAAGATTGTATCTAAGGTCAAATTATTCTCTTGGCAGACATAATTTGCTGTATAGTATGGTTGGTAACAGTCATTGAGAAAACCAGGCTGAGTGGTGCAATGCTATATCATTGAAGGAAAAAAGAAGGACGATCCTCAGTTTCACGGCCTGCATTACAAGATATAAAAAAATGGGGGAAAAGCAAAGCTAATTATTAAACTAACCTTCATTTGACCAGGATCAGAGACGGCAAGAAGGCGCTTTATAAAGGCGTTCATGGCAAGGATAGCATCCTCACCCGCACTACTGGTCAACTCCTGCAAATTTATGAATAACAGGGGACAATTTGAAGAAGGCACTGGAACAGCAAAGGCAAGCCTATCTAAGAAGCAGTGGCATAACATAACCATAACATGTAATCATTCATGAAAGCACACAAAAATCAAGGAAGTAGGTGAAGCACTGACTAGCAACCGTCAATCAAAATAGCGAATCACGCACCTCAGAGAAAATGAAGAAAAGTAACGGGACAAACTCACCTTAAGATTCTGTGGTTCTAGAGTTTTGAGATATTCCAACAATTCATTTTGTCCATTGGTTGTTCTACCTATTTGTTGATTCAATTCCTCAATTTCTGCTTCAAGTAACTCAATGTATTTCACAGCATCAATTTTCTCGGGGCCAGACACATTATTCCACCGGATCACTTGGCCTGACACCTTTTTTTGTGTACCTGGTGCATAATCCGGAGCATCCTGAAATGTGATTAAATCATTTAGCAAAGAAATGGAACTGACAACACCAACCAATTCCACAACTATGTCAAGTTCCCGATGTTGCAAGATCAAGCAGCTTATGTAAAAACGAGAATGAGACCCTAAATATCTCTAGCTCACATATTTCTTTCAGGCTCCGCTGGACCATTCCCAGAAGGATTTTGCTGGTATTCAAGCACGCCTTAGAGCAGATGCTATCTATAAAAGTACCCATGATACATACATATAATCACTCAAGAAAAATCGGGAACACTGCTATATCCACTTAATACTCAAAAGTCAAATCTATGGCTAAATATGGGATTCCAACATGATCAGCCACTGTAGGATTTTGTTCATATTCGAGCATACCCTAAAACAAATGCTATGTGTTGAAGTTATTGTTGTCCCACATCGCCTTACAACGAGTCTTATTCATGTGGTCTCCCTCACCTATCAGCTTAAATTTTTGGGTTGGCCTTTCTAACATGGTATCAGAGCCAGTGTTATCCATTTCCGCGAATGTCCGTCCACTCCCCATTAGTCAATTTCCACGTGCCGCTCGTAATCCAACTTGCAAGTGAGAGGGGGAGTTGAAGTTGTTGTCCCACATCGGTGGTGAATGGGTTCTGTATGCTCTTCATATTCACGTGGTCTCCCTCCGCCTATTAGCTTAAGCTTTTGGGTTGGACTTTCTAACACTAAGTAAATATAATCACTTATCGGGAGCAAAGGTATATCTGTGTAATGTTCACATCTGTGGCTAAATGTGAATTCCAACATGATCAGCCACTGTGTCAAGCTGAGATCTGTATAATACACCTTCATTTAACAGCAATCAGGTCAAACACACGATTAAATACTTCTCCAGAAAGAAAGCATTGCGAGTATATCATGGGAAGACAGTTAGCTTGACAATATGAACTAGCTATGAGAGAGTACAATATTTGGATTAGTGTTCACATAATTTTTTATCGGATCAAACTTAGGGCAGTATAAGTTGATATCTAGTTCCTTTATCCTATTTCGATCCCTTCAGTGGGGCATCATTATTATCAACGTGGTAGACATGCTTTGGAACCAGAAGTAACTACTTTACAATGGGCAAACCTCACTTTTCTTCTCTCTCTATTTTCACTTAGTGAAAAATAAATGCAAAAACTACTTATGTAAATACACCAACTATTTTACTCACAGAGCAAGGCTTAGCATACAAACACAACTAGACTCAAGGACTACACATTGACCTACAAATACACCAGGACAGTTTCGGAACTATATAATATCATGACCACCGTAAAGCAGAGATTTGCCTCAGTATGTTATCTGCATTATATCTTCGCTAAACACGACATAGTAAACTCTCATGGGAAGTAAAGCAAACCACAAGCATGCACTTGTGACTCCTCGCATATGTTCCTGAAACCAAGCTTGTGTGATTGTCCTATACATTCAAAACTATTATTGCTGCTTTTATGCTCAAATGGCAGGAGCAGTATTCTGACAGAACCATCAAAGACATCCTTGAAGTCTGGCAATTTGATAAGTTCCTCAGTCCAATAAATGAAAAAATTAAAAAAAGAGAAAGATAACCTTTTCATCTGGCTTTTCGGGGAAAGCAACCTGATCCAAGCTCTGTTGTAGTTCTAGGCGGTACTGTACATTCCTGAACATGTATCCAGTCATCAGAACGCTGTACATGAGCTGAGCAAGATTTTCAGCAACCTGAGAGAGAAAACCAAAAATAAGATAACACCTAGCGGGTAGTACATCAACAATTATATCCTGTTTAGTTCCTCAGAATCACTCACAGTAGTCACTGTCACTGAGAAAAATTGGGGAGGTAGTGTGCCGATCATATTTGTGACGGTTTGTCTCATAGCATCAACTACCTAAAAACAGAACCATACAAATAGAGCAATTAAACAAGTAGCCTATTCTTTCAGTTTTTTTCGGTTTTAAGACAACAAAATACAAGTCGAAATACAGGAGAATAGTCAAACCTGCTGCGGAGCTTTTTTGACAAACAGCTCCATGAATTCTGGTTGCACATTCTTGACATACTCCAGAAGAAGATCTTTCCTGCTTTTTGACTTCACATAAGGAAGATGTGTCAGACATCGTATGACTATACCTGCACTGGTTTAGACTACTCTTGCTGACAGTATAACAGCTAAAAACAACTTTTGTGATGTAAAAGCGACAGGAGACCCATGAAACGTGACTGTAGCACAGGAGGGCATGCATAACACCAACACCTCAAGGGAATATTGTTGAGACTAAGCTACGAAATCTAAGTAGAGATAGCCCCTACACCCACTTATCAGCTTGAAATCTTCGAATTTTTTCACTTTCAATTCAGTTGTATATGGAGATCAGAAGGTTGATGGATGCTGGACATATACAATAAAGCAACCATTGTTCGCAATGTTGCTATAGTCTGCGCAACCTGCAAATCATCAAATTTCCGCGATGTTCGCAAATTGAGTCCTAACCAACCTGCTAACTGCCAAGTGGGCTTCGGTTCACGATTATTCGGAAACCACAGGCTCCAACATCCCCTTCTCGACAAATTTTTTCTTCCTCATATGTCAAACTTGCACCAAGTTTGCCGGGATTAAAACCCCGAACATGTCCCATTCCATGCATCTCCAAAGTCCAAACCCGTGCCACGCCACCAGGCCTAGTGCCTGGTGGTACTCCTGACAAATTGTATCACCATTCGGCTTGGCAAAAAGGTCAGATGAAAAAGACAGTACCTCACGGCGACAGGCGGGTTTCTAGATTGGAATCAAATCTAGCATCCGAATGCACCTATCTTAAGAACCAAATCCGTAATTCCCCACCAATTACCGTGAGCAATTGAACAACCGGTCGAATAACTACAACCGATGCTAACCAGCAGACTCCCAATATCGACGCTCGCAATTCATAGCTAATCAAACGCTAACGTTTCCAACACAGGTAGCAGACAATATTGAAGAACAAAAAAATTACCCAATGAGTCGGACATAAGGATGAGAGAGAGAGAGAGAGAGAAGGGGGGTGTACCAGAGTGCTGTTAGGTGCTTTAGAGTCGCCGTTGGTGCCATTAGAGTTATCGCTCTTGGAAGAATCGTAAGCGGCAATTCTCAAAGAAGGTCTCCTTCGGTTGCCACTGCAACCGTTTCGCTCCTTCCTAGTAGTGCTAATCGGAGCGAAGGAAAGAGGCTCGTATGCAAAAGAAGCAGAAGAAGATGATGATGATGATAGAGAGGATGATACGTAGGAGAAGAGTACGAAGGAGGGTTTTGCTGCCAACGAATTCATTTTCACAAAGAAACCAAAATAAGTTGCAGGAAAAGGGAAGCCGCTGCAATTTCTGAAGTGAACTAAAAGATCAGCTACAAGGTCGCCATTGCCGAGCAGTGAGAAAGGCTTGCGGTGGCTTTTTGAGAGGGGAAAGAGAGAGGGGAGGGTGCGGTTCTTGATTGCGGTTGCGCCCGTTGGAAAATATAGGTTGGTGCGTAGGAGATCAAAACAGTGAAGCTCGGTGCACCGTTCGTTTCAGCGACCGCGAGTTCGGACGGCTGTGATTGCAGGGGATCTTGCGGCCTCCGCTGATCTCCGTTCACCGTTGTCTGATTACTAATTGACTTTAGGGGTGAGAAAAAAAAACCGATCCCCCCGAACGGGATTGGACCGTACCCAATTGGCTGGTTTTGGGTGGTTCTCACCGAGTATCGGTCAAGTTCCTAGTTTCAATTTGTTGGAACCGGCGGGTACCAGTTCGGTTCCCGATTTCAGGTGGGAACCACCCACCCCAGATCAATCGAATCGAACCTATTTATGTAATATAGATATATATATTTTTTAATTCAAACTATCTCCGTCAAATTCTCAACCGGACCAGACCTATTTTTTTGGGGGTCTGCAATGAAGATGTTATCCATTCAAGCTAATCATTTTGTTGGAGAACGAGGAACAGTGAGATGTTTTGGTATACTATACCTCCTCTATACATCTCACTAATGGAGATGGTTCAAATTTTGGGGTTTACTGAAAGCATACTTGTATGGCATAAACCATTGAGAAGGAAAAAGAGGGTCGGAAAAGGGAACAAGTGTCGCGGTTTTCATGGTTTTGTCCAAATATGAGAATTCAGAGTGGCTTGAATGAATGCAGAGTATCAATGCAGAGTATCCCATAAGAAATTGGGAATGGCTTCGTTGATTCACTCGCGTACAATCTTTTTTAATTGATGTTGGTGCTCGGTAGGACTGGTTTCATAGACCCACCTGAAAATTGGATCGGATCAGTGGTTTGGTTCTCGGGTGGGTCCATGGAACGAGCGGGTGGTCACGGTTCCCATTTTGCGGAACCGGTCCGTAGCGGGGGTTCTCGGTTCTAGGGTGGAAATCACCCATCCTGAAATCGATCACCCCTGATTGACTTGACACGATGATGTGCAGGTTCATCGGTTGCTGGGTCAGTTTTCGAGTCCCGTGACTCCCGATTTCTCTTCTTTTTTTTTTATGGTCGACTCCCGATTTCTTTCTTCTTCTTCTTTTTTTTTTAGAACTCCCGATTTCTAAAAATTGAAATCGAAACAAAAGAAATCAATTTTTAACAAAATATTAGCGTAAGCATAATTTAAATACTATATTAATTTTTCATGTTAAAGACGATAGTTCGATTTTCTGTATGTGTGAAAGTGTTATTTTAATAACATGTTTATATACACTGACCACAAGTCAAATCGTTTTATCATATTTATACACATTTGCAACAAATGAAATCCGTTTATCAGATTTGGGACACCTTTACCATGAGCATGAATAAATTTGGACATATTTATAGCACAAAGACATATTTACTGGAAAGTAACGAAGATGAGGAGTGTCGATGTTTCAGAGATAATTTTTTTGTTATAAAAAAAAGAACATATATAAGTCTACTCTGTTTTGACTCATTTAATGTTATTCGGGAACACATGTAACAGTTGACGAGAACTCTTACCACATTGACCATACACATATTATGTTTTAAGTTCAATGTCATGCATTTTAAAACCGGTACACATATTGGCACACCAACTCTCGATTCACGGGTAGGTTCCGGCTTTGGACATGAGAACCGATCAGTTCGATCTGATTTTCGGGTAGAATCGGACCCGGTGCTCACCCTTACTATGCAAAGTGAGAGAGCAATTTTGATCCCGCCATTGAGTAAATTAGAATCTATTTTAATCCTATTATGGTAAATTGGTGCATTTTAATGTATAAACAAAAGATAATTAAAAAAAACAAGGGCCTGTATGGTAACCATTTTGGTTCTTTAATTCTGTTCCCAGGAACAAAAAAAGAAGATGAGAATCCTGTTTGGTAACGTAAACGATTTTGATTCTGATTCTGTTCCCGGGAACAGTTTTGGAGCAAAACAAGAACAAAAAAAAAAGTTAGTTCTGGAAAAAGAATCACTTTTGAGAATCATAAAACAGAATGAAGTACCACATCTCTCACTTTTCTATTTAGTTCTCTCGTCACTTTTCCCTCGACCTAAAATAGAACAAGATCTCATTTTCAAAGAAAAATATATAAGATAATAATAAAAAAACCGAAAAAATTGAAAAAATTCTAAAAAATCGAAAAAAATTCAGAAAATCCCTAAAAATAGAAAAAGCTTAGATTATGCTAGTTTAACCTCGTTTTCATAAATTTGGGCCTAGATTTCCTAGATTTTATTTTTTTTTAAGGAAATTCATAAACACCTTTGAAATTAAATCCGAACCACATTCTCTAAGCCCTTAAGGCTTCGTTAGGGTTTTATGATGCGATTTATCAATGTCATGATCTAGTGGTGGCCACGGACCAGTTCCGGGTTACCTTTTTTGTGAACCGGCCCGGAAAGAACCGTTCGGAGAAACCGCCGGTTCGGAACCGGCTTGTACCCGTTGCCTTACAACGGCCATTTGGCCAAATTTTTTTTAAAAAAATAAAAATAAATCTATCATAAATTCTATAAATATCCTTTTATATCTTTCATTTTTTTTTCTCAAATTCTCTC
This sequence comes from Lenwebbia sp. NSW1173648, assembly GCA_029784005.1. Taxonomy (NCBI): domain Eukaryota; kingdom Viridiplantae; phylum Streptophyta; class Magnoliopsida; order Myrtales; family Myrtaceae; genus Lenwebbia; species Lenwebbia sp. NSW1173648. The sequence goes on along the minus strand of JARCGZ010000009.1, from coordinate 19,921,712 downwards.
AAATTTGTGACTCTGTCAATTTTCTGAATTCGCTTTCCACTCAATTCTCTCAAAAAATGGCAAGTGGAAGCAGAGGTAGTGGCAGAGAAAAGACCCCGATGGGGTAATCCGATGATCCTTGTGATTTTGCATATTGGGGAGACGATGTTGATGATATCAACATTATTCCCAACGTCGAGCACATCCCAACGCAAGAAAGTTTGCATCATCCCCCTACTAGTGTCGAATAAATGTCAACAATAAAAGAGCTGGAACGGGAGGGTACATCCGATATATGGGAACACTTCACGAATGAATATTTAGGCGAAAACAAGTATGAGGTAAAATATAAATATTGTGGGGCAACATACAAATTAACAGGTGGAGGCGGCTATGGAACATTTAAACGGCATCTGAGGTCGAAACATCCAACGTAAGTAGGGATCAACACCAGTCAACAACAAATTTCCGGGTACGCCAATTCTAACGCTTCTCCTTTATTTCGTTACAATGAAAAAGTTTATTAAGAAGAATTAGCTAGATTTTCTGCCGTTGAACGTTTATCGTTTAATTTTGGTGAAAAAGTTGGTTTTAATCATTTTATACAAACTGCATGCACTCCACAAGCAAAACATATTTCGAGAAATACGCTTAAATGCCAACTTTTTGATATTTATAAAAAAGAAAAAAAAGATTTGAAAAACTTTTTTATGAATTTCAATGGACGTGTGCATATAAATAGAGACATTTGGAGTGATCATTGGCAAACTCATTCTTATATGAGTATTACATGTCATTGGATAGGCGATGATTGGAACATTCAAAAAAGAGTTATTGCATTTCAAGTTTTTGATGATAGACATATGACAATTAATATTTATAGAATAATTATGCAAGTTTTAGAAGAATATTTTTTTGCTAATAAAATTTTTTCAGTTGGTTTTGATAATGCCGCGGCAAATGCCGCTTCCATTTCCTAAGTTAGAAAAGATTTGCAAACTCGCTTTTGGTGGACAATTTTTTCACGTTAGATGTGCTTACCATGTTTTAAATTTATGTGTACAAGATGGTTTACAAACTCTTGATGTTTTTCTCAACCCAATAAAGACAGCAATTCAATTTTTATGGAGACATCCTCAAATTATGAAGGAATTGGGAAAATTTTGTAAAGCAAATAGAAGAAGACCAAAAAGATTTCCAAGAGATATTCTAACTCGTTGGAATTCTACGTACGAGTTGCTTAATCAATCTTTTGCATATAAAGATTTATTATGTACGTTTATTTTGAATAATATTTCTCAAATTAATTTATTCCCACAAGAGTGAGATATTTGCAAAAAAAAATTAGATCTTTTAAAAGTTTTTAATGATGCAACTTATACTTTATCCAGTGTTTATTATCCTACTACGCATTTATTTTAATAGAGTGTGTTAATATTGCTGGTATTTTTGAAGAAAATGAAAAAGATGATCAATTAGGTCCGACTATTATGGCAATGCGAACGAAATGGCTGCATTATTATAGAGAAATTCCTCTTATTTATTTGGTCGCTTGTGTTTTCGATCCATGTACCAAATTAGATGGTTTAGGTGATGATTTGAATACGTATTATGACCGTTTACATTTGATTGAATTTATAGATATTAGAACTATACAAACAGTAGTTAAAAACGCAATAGTTGAAATGTATAATGAATTTTCTAATAGATATAATGTAGGTGATAGTGGATCTTTCCAACCTAGTGACGTACAAAGCGGGGGCCTATGTAGAATTAGTAGAGGGTACAAAATGCTGATGCATAGGCAAAAAAGATAAAAGGGAGCAACATGAAATATTTTCGAAGTAGAGACCTATTTAACCACTTTTTTGAGTTTAGTGAATCCGAAGGCGGCACAGATTTCAAAATTCTAGAGTGGTGGAAGAGGCATTCAACCCAATTCCCAATTCTCGCTCTCATCGCAAGACAGGTTTTAGCAACCTCTTGTTCAACAGTTGCGGTTGAATAAGCATTTAGCACTGGAAGCAATATTTTGGACGACCGACGTTCAAGATTAACTCCGAAATTGGTGGAGGCTCAAGCTTGTGTGGATGATTGGACAAAGGCTCAACATCGACAACAAGAGATGGATCGCAGCAATGAAGCTGAATTCTTCGATGATGGAGATACCACCGCCACGGGTACCAGTGCCAGAACCGGCGAAACGGGTAGCGACAATTGACGATGAGGTAAGTATGAGATTATCAAAGGTAAAAGAACTACATGGGCTTTGATTCTAAAATCCCAAGAAGATATATAGGCACTTAATGATAATTCATTAAGTTCAAGCTCATTTCTCTTCTTTTTTTTTTTCCTCTTCAAATTTGATTACAATTTGTATTTGATAATTTATTATTTCATATGTTTTTTATTTCATAATTAATTATTTAAAAATTAAATTTGAAAATCGAAATAGGAACCGAGACCGAAACCGGCTGATTCCATTCTGATTTTGAACCGGAACCGGGCCTTGAACCAGCCTGGAACCGCCGGTTCAAAATCTGAACCGAAACCGGCCCTTAAGGTTCCGGTTCCGGTTCATTGTGGCCACGAACCGGAATAGGCCGGTTCCGAACCGTGGCCACCACTACCATGATCCTTGATTATGCACTTGATTTTATTGGTATAAAAAAAACCGAAAAAATTGGAAAAATTCAGAAAAATTTCAAAAAATCCCTAAAAATTGAAAAAACTTAGATTAGGTTAGTTTAACCTCGTTTTCATAAACACCATTGAAATTAAACCCGAACCACATTCTCTAAGGCCTTAGGGCTTCGTTAGGGTTTTATGATGCGATTTATCAATGCCACGATCCTTGATTATGCACTTGATTTTGTTGGTTGTGATTTGCCTAGATTTATGTACTTTAGATTTAGTCTAGTTTTAGAAAATTTTGGAAAAAGACATAAATAACAAGCGTGAACACTTAGCAAGCTCTCGTTCTTAAGTTTTGGATGAATTAAGATTGAGATTTGATTTCCTAGAATAAAAAACGACACCAATGCAAGGCAGTGCAGTGTATTTTTCTTGCAGAAACGAAGGTGTTGCTCGTGTCGGTCGTCCGCTCGCTCAAAAGAGTTGGATTAAACCCCACAATAAATGGCGCAATTGACTCGTGATGATTCTTGATATTTATTTTTACATTTCAATATGCAATATGTTATACAAGAGAATCAATATGAACTAATCGTCGATTAATTCGAAATGTATGATGAAATTTCACAAAGTAATTACGTAATTATTAGACTTAAATGACAAAAATTAGGAAGAGAAATTGTTCCCGGGAATAGAAATTATATATAGTTTCCAAACGCGTTTCTATTGCAGGAACAGAAATTCTATGCATGGCAACCATTCTGATCCTAAAATCTGATTCTGATTAGAATGATTTTTTCTTATTCTGTTCCCTGGATGAGTTTTAGAGAATCAGAACGTGTTTGATAGTTGCACAAAATTTTTGTTCCTAGAACTGAAACGCGTTTGGTAACTACACAAATTTTTTGTTCCCGGAAATAATTTCTCTTCCCAATTTGTGTTATTTAAGTCAAATAATTACGTAGTTACTTTGTGAAATTTCATCCTATATTTCGAATTAATTGAAGATTAATTCATATTGATTCTCTTTTATAACATATTGCATATAACATTTTTTCGTGCTATTCGGTCTAATTGCAGTGTCATAACGAGTCATTTTAAGCTTAAAAAAGGAAATACCATGTTGGGTTAGTGTGTGATTTCAGATTAGCTCGGGTCCTCCTAGATCTATACCAAATCGCAATGAGGAAATATCAAATTCGATCTTAGTGTGATCGGTAGCATGTGTATGTGTACATGCAAATGAAGTTGCCACTAGTCCTTGAGAAAGGTAGATCGAAAATCCTATCGAACGGTCGGGAGAAACAGTTTGATTCTACGCAACTAGATAAATCTAGGGTCTGGGAACTTGGTTACGTCGGTGCTTCTACCGACGTCTTTTCGGCACAAAAGTTGAGTGTTTTCTAAACGCGTTTCATGCAAAATTTCAATTCATTTTTAAACCTATAAGGTAAACCAATGCTAAGTGTTCACACATGTTGTTTTTGTCTTTTTCCAAATTTTCTAAACCTAGACTAAGTCTAAAGTACCTAAATATAGGCAAATCACAACCAATGAAACCAAGTGCGCAATCAAGGATCATGGCATCGATAAATCGCATCATAAAACCCTAATGAAGCCCTAAGAACTTAGAAATGTGGTTCGGGTTTAATTTACAAGGTGTTTATAATTTTCCTAAAAAAGAAAAAAATCTATGAAATCTGGAGAATCTAGGCCAAAATTTATGAAAATGAGGTCAAACTAGCCCAATCTAAGCTTCTTCTATTTCTAAGGATTTTCTGAAATTTTTCTGGGTTTTTAGAATTTTTTTGAATTTTTTTTATCTTAAGTATTTTTCTTTAAAAATGAAACTTCATTCTGTTTTGTGATTCTCAAAAGTGTTCTTTTTTCCAGAACCAATTTTTTTTGTTTTTACTTTTGCTCCAAAACTATTCCTGGGAACAAAGTCAGAATTGGAAACATTTACGTTATCAAACATAATTCTCATTCTTTTTTGTTCTAGGGAACAGAATCAGAGAACTAGAATAGTTGCCATGCAGGCCCTAAGGACCTGGATGGCAACCATTCTGATTCTAAAAAGTGATTCAGATTAAAATGACTTTTTCTGATTCAGTTCCCTGGATGATTTTTAGAAAATTAGAACGTGTTTGGTAATTGTATAGAATTTCTGTTCCTAGAACAGAAACGCGTTTGGTAACTGCACATAATTTATATTCCCGGAAACAATTTCTCTTCCCAATTTTTTCCATTCAAGTAAAATAACTCCGTAGTTACTTTATGAAATTTCATCCTACATTTCGAATTAATTGAGATTAATTCATATCGATTCTCTTATATAACATATTGCATATTGAAATGTAAAAATAAATATCAAGAATCATCACGAGTCATTTTCGCCATTTATTGTGGGGTTTCATCCAACTCTTTGAGCGAGCGAACAACCGACACCCTCGTTTCTGTAAGGAAAATGCACTGCACTGCCCTACATTGGTGTGCGTTTTTGGTTCTAAAAAAAATCAAATCTCAACCTTAATTTATCCAAAACTTAATAATGAGAGCTTGCTAAGTGTTCACGCTGGTTATTTTTATCTTTTTCCAAAATTTTCTAAAATTATATTAAGCCTAAAGTACATAAACCTAGGCAAATCACAATCAATAAAATCAAGTGCACAATTAAGGATCACGACATTAATAAATTGCATCATAAAACCCAAACGAAACCCTAAGGGCTTAAAGAATGTGGTTCGGATTTAATTTCAAAGGTATTTATGAGTTTTCTAAAAAAGAATAAAATCTATGAAATTTAAGGAATCCAGGTCCAAATTTATAAAAACGAGGTCAAACTAGCATAATATAAGAATTTTCTATTTTTAGGGATTTTCTGAAATTTTTCTGATTTTTGAGAATTTTTCCAATTTTTTTCGATTTTTTTTTATTATCTTATATATATTTCTTTGAAAATGAGTCCTTATTCTATTTTAGGTCAAGGGAAAAATGACGAGAGAACTAAAAGAGAAAAGTGAGAGATGTGATGCTTCATTCTGTTTTGTGATTCTCAAAAGTGATTCTTTTTCCAAAATCAATTTTTTTTTTGTTCATGTTTTTGCTCCAAAACTGTTCCCGAGAATAGAATCAAAATCAAAATCGTTTACGTTACCAAACATGATTCTCATCTTTTTTTGTTCCGAGGAACAGAATCAGAAAACCAGAATAGTTACCATACAGGCCCTAAATGTCCAATGAGAACAAATTCGGAAAAAGGAAATGCCAGCTGAATTTTGTATGATGTTGAATTACTAAGTGAAAATTTATAACATTTGGATCATGCAACTCACACAGTGGACGTTGATCCAGACACTTTTTTATATACTTAAAATACACTTTTATAAGAAGTGTATGACAAGAAATACAACAGATTTCACCAACAGTCAAACACGAAAAATTCAATTTGTATCCGAAAGCCAAAAGCTGTCGGATAGGATGCAGGTGGCTAGTTTATATGGGTGAGCTGAGGTATAGGGAAAGAAATGTTAAAAGACAATCACAAAGGAGCTGATTTAAGTTGGAGGTTTAAGTGGAATCAACTATGGAAAGAATGAATTAATCAAACAATAATTCACATAACTACTGCTACATGAGGAGTTCGGACGAATACAATTGGACTCGAACAATAGAAAAGAACAATGCCGATGACTTAGATCCTCCATTATCACAAAGGGGCTGCTGGTGGATCCTGAGAATCGTCAGGAGGGGGTGAAGAAGCCGAACCAAAGTCGAGATTTGGGTAAACACCAGGAGGTCTATCACGGGGTTTGATTGAGAGCAACTGGGTCGAATCGCCAACTACATCTGCCCACCCGTAGTGAGGTTCAGCCCTTCCAAAATATTTCCAGACAATTTGGCAACCAAGTCAGAATACCAATCTAATCTAATCTCCAGATTAAGTTGTTTGGTTATCCTCAATCAAATAAATTATACTGAGTGAACGAGTTCATACTCATAATAAGTTTCCTCGTCAACAACAATATCCCAGCTTTCACCGGTCGTGCTCTTCCCATACTTGTGCACCTTACTGATACAAAAACAGGAGGCGAATGTAAGTTGTAGACCTGGAATACACTAAGAAAAGCAAGGAATTTCTGAAATAGTGATCTCTCAGGAATAGAGATCAATCATTTTAAGATTACAAGTTGGGAGGTAAGTACTGAAAGTTCCATACCCGTTTCCAAAGTGTTCCTCCCCCCATGTCCTCGACCATCCTGCACAAGAGAGGAGAAACCTTTGCCCAGATTAGACCTCATGCATTAGACTATTAATGAATCTGAGTATCCTATTTCAGACAGGAAGCATCACTAGGCATCTGATTCCCATCACCGACAACTTCACTATTATCATACTAGAGTGCTTCACAAAGTATTCAACAAGTTAACTCTAGCGACATATTCCTAGCCCGTAAGAAGAAGACCCTCTAAAACTTGAGCAGAGTATTATTAAGAATAGTGGAAGATGGGAATACTCGCTCAGGTTGCTGAATCCATTTTTCGTTTGTGGAAAAACCAGCCCTGTTTAAACATAAGCTATATCCTGTCACAAAGTTGAATATACAAGTTTTAGCATCGATATGTTCTTTCTGATTATTGCTGTTCAGAAAACTATAGATTATCGCACCTCTTGTGCAACAAGGACATCTTGGTTACAGTTGCATGTTTTACCCCCTCAAACATGTCCACCAGAGGCAGAAACTGTACGAGTTGATGTGGCTGCTCACACATGTAACCTGTAGCTAAATCAAAGAACTACTCTAGGGTTGAGATCAAGGACTTACGTAGAACTAAATGTGCTGTTGGTTAATTTCAGTTTTCAGAAAAAAAAGTAGTAAATGTAAAACGACACAGACACTGCATTTCACCTAACAGCTGATGCAGATTAGTAATCTTATTTAGAAGAAAACAAAAAGAGAATCCTTCTGCAATTTCAACTGTGATACCACCATACGATGCAGATTGTAGACACTAAGCATTAACTCAAATTTATGAGCAAAGATGTTCCTATAATTATTTCGAGAAAAGGGAATGGTGAGGAAGAAACAACTAGACATACGTTCGCCAATTGGAGATACATGCCATGTCTCCCCTTGACGTGAACCTATACCAGCAAAGAATTTGTCTTCCCACTTGTCTCCCCATTTGGTCCCAAGCTCTGTCTCCGCCCATTTATCTGTCCTGAGAAGATGATGCCACAAGAAAGTAGAAAATAATAAACTTACAGTGGTTTCAGAAGATTTGATCATTGATTTGACCCTTTACATGGAGTTCTAAAGAAAGGTATATGAACTATGTAAATCAGTCCCTATGTAGCATGGCATTGACAAAGTAGAAAAACAAAACAACCTTCTATGTGCTAGAAAACCTGTCAGGGTGATGTTAATAACATATTTTTACTAGATACAGCAATCAGGCTGCTATTACTGCCATTTAAGATACTCGTCACCTCACAACATACTTTCCGCTCAAATTCCAGCAACTTTCTTTGCTTCAAACAGAGCAGAAAATGAATTCTCCCTATTTCTCAAAACAGTCGGAATTACAAGACTCATATTCAGAATCTCAAATAGAAAAGGTAAGATAGAAACTAAAATTGAGTACTAGAGAATACCATTTTAGGACAGATCCTTGTCCGTCATAATGCTCTCCCCACTTTTCCCACCACGACTGTTCATTCAGTCTACCATACTTATGTGCCCCTTTCTCGGTCCACCCTTTGGCATCATACTTCTCCCACCTAGATTCAAAATGATCCATCAATCATATGTATACAAGATGCCAACATCCCCTATGTGTACAAACTATGAGAATAAATGAGCATTCCCATACCACAATATTTACTTACCATTTCTCATACCAACCAGCATTCTCAGTGCCTGATTTTGCTTGTTTCTGCGCACTCCTCTCTATCCTCGCTAGGTTGCTGTAGTTTCAAATGGTACCACTTAGATACCAAATTGGAATACAACACCAAATTCAGATCATGCAAATCAAGAGATAGATCTCTTGAGAGCACCAAATTCAGATCATGCAAATCAAGAGACAGATCTCTCGAGAGCAACAGAGAAAAGCGAAACCCTGAGTGGAGTACCTCCATTCATCTTGATGCAAAACTTCATTCCATGTTTCCCACCATGAATCCCCTTCTGCATTTTTTCCAGATTTCTCTACTCCTATGGCATGAACAGCAGGATGAGCAAGTTTTAGCCCACAAAAAAAATAAAAAAATCAAGATTAATTAACTGAATGGAGTTAGATGTGGTAAGAACGGAAGTTCTGCATTTTCCAACAGGTTCAGCAAACAAGTGATCCTCTATGTACACACGCGCACAATATATGTATATATATATACATATACTATATATATAAACAAGAAGTCAAGTAACCTAACAATAATTTTGCTGTAGTTTGGTATTGGACAACTGCCTTTTGAATAATTTGTTGGTCCATCGAAAACAACCAAGATGAAATACCACGGGATTCGTAGTTGAAGATGACACCATGCAGCTTGATTGAGATGGTGGAAGTGTAAGCTTCCTCATTTACTAGCCTATGATCAGCACTTGAGAAATTGTGAATTAGATAAGATATTATTAACCAAAACTATCTTCGTTATTAGTGAGGAGCTACTAGGTAATGAATAATCATCATGCAGAACTCCTTGGATAACAGTTGAAGAGAATGCTCCAGTGCTTGATCACCGGATAAGATGGCTAAAATAATAAATCTGTCATTTAGTTTGATACTTGGAGCCAAAAGAAGTTTAAAGAACAATGCCATTGACCAGCTCCGAAGATTCATTGTCGATAAATTTTATGCTGAGAAAGGTAGCGGTTATGAGCTATTACTAGAATTCTGATATGTAAGCATGAATAGCTTTATCCCCACTATACCACGGTTAAAGTACATGCATGCAATATTTGAGAATGTCAGGAATGTACCTAGCTCTTTGTAACCACTCCAGTCACTTTTCTCCCACCACTGTCAGGAGATCAATTATCAGTAAATCAAATATAGAGCATCCACCTGGGATGATGCTCAGTAAGTTATAAAAACAACACTAATGCAGAAAGTGGAAATCATGAATCACCGAACAATGAGAAGCTATTACTCTCACCAAATATGTTCTTAAAAGCAATCTAGTTGTGTGTATTGAGTTCCACATATACACAATGCATATATACATACATGGAGAACTGTAGATGGACAATGTTATTATATGGATATACAAGGGACGTGTATTTGTACAAGGGACTGCATTTAACGAGGCCTCTGACTATTAGTTAAAGCTAAAGAATTTCCCTGACAATCATCTCATTGTTCCCACATATTGACTTAGAAATTTGTTGATATCTCCTTCACAAAATGAAAAACCTAAAACAATTCCCTATGTATGATAAAAGTTAATCTAATGTCTAAATTGGTCATTGTCCCTACTCTATACTTAAACTCCATATATCCAGAGAGATGCAGTGGAGATAAAACTAGTGACTCTTTGGCTTTAGGAAGATTACCTCTAGTGTTGGTAACAAGAAAAAATGAGGAGACAACACAGATTGAACCTAATCGTTTAAAATAGTGTTATGCATAACGACAACTTTTCAAAGTGTTGATTTAATCCCTAAGAGCAACATATATGTGTCATCAGATGATTTTATACCATTTCTTTCCATTCTGAAGAACCATCATGAGATCGACCACCCATCCTTGCCCATCTACATCTGTATCCATTATCGCCCAAGTCTGCCCCGCTCTCTCTGTACCAAGTACTGCCGTCTTCATTAGTGCCAGTCTCATTAACGTTTTCATTTAACAAGTTGATGCCCCAGTCCTTCTCATTTGCGATACCGGTGTCTACAGTGGAGGAATCAACCAGGAGATGCATGATCAGACATCTGGTTCTAGATGCCAGTTTATCCCATAAATCCAGAATTAATAAAGCTGTAACTTTTCTATTGTTATTGAATTATTGCCATGCATATTACTGTTTAGGACACACTCAAAAATGGTGCTGATATTTTACATTACCTCTTTTCGGCGGCGTATCATGGGACTGTGGACCAGAGTTTCTGGGGGTACATCGCGGATAAAACTTTTCTTGCTTGGAGACAAAATGAGACCTGTAAAATGAAACAGTTCGATATCAGTGAGAGTTTTGCTAGCTAATCATTGCTCCGCGTAGTGCAGCAAAAGGTTAGTATAATCAGTCATGTTATTTCCATTGAAGAGCCCAAGGAGGAACAACTCAATGCCACGACCATTCAAATAAAGTGAGGGGTAAAGAAAAGTATTAACAGTATGCTCATTTTGTTCTTGTAGGACAATAACTAGTTTGATTATGGAATAAGCTCCTTCTGGATAAATTCGCAGATGCTCACATTCCGACGGGTTGAAACAAGAGTACGGAAGTTGCGTCTACCGATTGGATAACCTTTGGACATGTGGACATTACTATTCTCTCTTTTCACAGGGGAAACCAAAATTTCAAGGCTTTGCACCATTTTCGAAACTTAAATGCTCAACCTCCTACTGCTGCACAGAAACTCTCAGATTTTCATACTGCCAGACATTTCACTCCCCTGTTTACGATGAAGTTAAGAACAGAAAACAGAAAGGAAAGGTTCACTTCAGAAGGCTCTCAAGTCTATGTAGTGTGAGATAACTTGGCAGGGGAGAAGAACATAACTTTCACCAGTTTTCAGGGTATGACATCAAAGAAATGAAAAACATTCTGATTGCATGCCCATTGGAGAACAAATGCAGACTGCGAACGACATGCTTGCCCTAAAAAATTGGAACCTTCCAATTAGTATCTGCAGCTTGGCTCAATCAAAAGTTAACTGCCATCCACACATTTCTCGTATTCTAAAACCTCAAAATCCCTAGCATTCCAAATTATCACTTAAGAAATACAGGTCGCGGTGATCAACAGAAATTTAAAACGATTCGTTTCACCGAGAGCAACGTACTGTGGAGAAGCGAAGGGCATTGCGGGCGTGGGGGCGATCTTCTTCGACTCGAACCGCCAATCGTCGCTCTTCTCCGCGCCCTTCCCGGCCGTCCTCCGAGCCGGAACCACCGAGTCGGAGCAGCAACACCCGATCCGACTCGCTCCGGCCGGATCCCCCAATCCCTCCACGCGAACAGCTCTCCTCCTCGCCCTCTTCCCCAGCTCCAGCTTGCCGCTCCGGGGGAGCGCAAACACGAGCCTGAAGTCGAGCTGAGTCGCAAATCCCCTGGAACTCGCCACCATTGCCTGCACTTCACCAAAATGCCATGGGAAGAAGAAGAAGGAGGAGGAGGAGGAAGCCCTAGCAGTGGGAGAAACTGGGAAGCTCGAGGACTCAGGGGACCGTTGGGTAGAGAGCCGTATTAAATGGGTTAAAGAGAGTTCGTGTTGGGAGTCCGGAAAGAAGGAGAAGACCTGTGTTGGGTTCGGGTCAATGAAGACGAAGCAAAGCTCTAATGATTTAATGAGCCAGTGGGACTGGGAAAGCGAGAGCGAATCGCGGACGCATCCTTGTGCTGTTCGTCTTCTTGCTTCGGAGGGTGATCAGATCGGTGGATACTGGAATGGGGGTTGCTCAATGCTTTCTTTTCTCCTCCGAGAGAGCCGAGAGACCGCGATGGACATGGCTGCTGCGAATCCCGAGATTTAATCATCCACGTGAGCAAGTGGGCCCCGCAGGACGGGATTTTTGAATCCCATTTTTGCCTCACTGGGTTTGCCACGTGGCGACCGGCTCAACCCCCAATCGTCTTCCTTGCTTGATTAGGCAGGCCCCTTCAGAGCCACCACTTTGGTGGCGGGAGGACATGATGACATTTAAATTAATCCAATCTTAAATTTTTTAATTGAATTAACTAATCATAAATCTTCTCATATTGATATTAATCCAGTTCATCTAATCAGTTTAAGTCGAAAATTGCTGACGTGGGACGCAATTGACGCTGACATGTACATATTTTAAGTACATTTTAATAATATTTTTCTTTTTTTCCTTTCGCCACCGACAAAAATAAAAAGGGAAAATAAAAAAAGAAAAAAATATTAAAAAATATCAACGTTATTGATTTTCTGCTAAAATTGGCTGGATAGATACAACTGGCACAAATGCAAAAGATTTACGATTAAATTTATCCGAAAAATTACCAAAAATAGTTATAAACATATTACAATTGAGCCAATTCAGTCCTAAACCTCTTTTCTTTTTGCCAATTTAGTCCAACAGGAGCCGTGACGCTCTCATGCCTGCGGGGCTGGCGAGGGTGTCCCTATCCTAAGTCTAGGAAAAAAGCTTATGACTGAATCGATAAATTGTAATAGATTTAAGATTTTTTCTTGATAATTTCCCTTCTTCTTTTTTTCCGGGAGTCCAACTCTTTGTTCCCAACTTCTGCACACAAAGACCATAGAGTCTTTTTGGCTATTCGGCACAAAGCGCGGCCATTTCAATGACAAACGACCCTTCAATTAGATATCCGACAGATCTCAATTGAGCCTTAATTTTGGGGAGAACAATCCAGAGGGTGTTGGTAAAATAGAATGATATCCACCCGCTCCTTTCTCCATGATGATGATGCATATGATGAAACTTCTCCAGCACACTTATCCTCCAGCCACGTCAAATATCATCATGAAAAACAAAGATAATGTCGATTGACTTCTTAATTAATTGATGACAAGGAAAAGGAAATCCCGAAAGTCGTAAGGAATGCGACTTCACGCCTTATCCGAGTAGAGTCAGCACAGCACAGCCATGCGACACCTGCTCAAGACACGTGTTGCGATCCTGTACGCCTGTGACATGGCAGGACACCTGTTTTTTGAGCACGAGGTTAAACTCCAAAAGATGTGGATAAGTTGCGTGTCACGCAGGACGTGGCGCAGATACGTGGTGAGACTGAGCGCCACGTGTCGAGGAGAAAAGGGAAGACGCAGCTGATGCTGTTGACGAGGAGACAAGAGACCAAGAGACCGAGCATCTTGGGATGGGACAAGAGTTGTCCCCCGTTTTTTTCCGGATAAGCTTCGCGTCACTTCGTATTGAGTACCAGTCTCGGAAAGGTACTTTTGTTGCGCTGGAGGACAACCAGATGTACGATGCAATTAACTGAAAAGAAAAACTCTTCGGCGGATCCTCTCTTTCTGTTCACAGACAAACGAGTGGCACAAATCAATCGGTCGTATTTGGGACTCGCAGCATCGCTTGGGAGTTTGAATGCCGACCATCATATTACAGAAGAAAGACAGATGGAGTTTTAGGCACCGGCTACACGAAAATAGCAAAGGTGATTCCGACATGCAGTAAGCAGCCAGTCAATGAAAGACCATCTTGATTTCTTTTACGGCACTGGGAATCAATACTGATCCGGGACTCCTTTCCATCATAAGAAGGAAGCCAAAATTTTGGCGAATCTAAAAGAGGTTCTGCCAGAATTTCCATATAACAATTAGAAAAAAAAACTGCAACTATAGCACTGACCTGTTACATAAAAAGAGCACCAAAGACAGCAGTAACTGGGAGGAGGTTAGCTCAGACAAGTGGAACCAAAGGCGCATACCGTCTTGCAGCAAAAGAAAGCACGATGCAAGTCAACGATTAACTAATTGAGCAAGAATTTATCCTCTGGGCAATCAATGGTGAACAATACAATGAAGAGCCAGCCTCTATATATGAAGCAGGTAGCCGATACACAAAGAACTCCAGCAAAGTAAAAAAATTGGGAAGGAAGCAGAAATGACCAGGCAAAAGTTTTATAGTGATTCGTGTATGCTCATTGAATACATTACAGAAAGTATGTACGGCCTAACACATCTTGCCTCAATCAGTTGGAAACTTCACTCGCGAACGATCCAAAGATCAGACAGCTTTCCATGGCTTGGTAGAAGATAAATGCTCTCTCAATCATAACATGTTCAAAATCAATGATTGGAGAAAATAATCTACAATGAGAAACAGAATAAATCCCTAATTAACCAGCAAAGCAAGAAGAAATACTTCGTAGCATCTCCAGATGTAAAATGCCAGGACAGCAAGGGGGCAATGAACATTATTTTGGTGCCACGGAAGTCATTTTCTGGACAGGTAGGGCTTCACTGATTCTACAACCACCTGTTTTCAGGAAAAAAGAGAAGAAAAACACTGGTTAAACTTCCCAATAATTAGTTTAGATGAACGCTTCTCTGTTGTTGGAAGTATACATATACTTGTAACAAAAAACACCCGTCAAAAGTTTTTAACACAACATGCTTGATATATCAACAGCAATTTCGGAGTTGCATGTCAAGCAACACCAAGGGTGCGTTTGTTTGGGGAAAATTTTCATGTTAAAGGAAAATACTTTCTGGGAAACCATTTTTCAAGAAAATGATTAGTTTTTCTTTGTTTGGTGATATGTGACCGAAAATATTTTTTGGTGTTTAGATCTCATTTGGAAAATCATTTCAATCTAATCACTTTATCTCACGCAAAAAAAAAAAAATTGAATTTTTATTTTTCTTTCTTTTTTTCTTTACTTCTTCCTCCCCGCGACCAGCCGGCAGTGGCCACGGGCGAGCTCGAGGCTCGCCGGCCGACCCGCCGTCGCCGAGGCCCAGCGACCGGCAGTGGGAGAAGAAAAAAGAAAAAGAAAGAAAAATATATTTTATTAAATGTTAAAAAATAAAAAAATAATAAAATTCGATAGGAACAAGTTCGGAAACATTTTTCTGTTGACTAAGTCATTTTCAGCGAACCAAACGGGTGAAAGTTCGGAAAACTAATTCTCGGAAAACACTTTCACTAAGACAAACGCACCCCTAGATTGCCATGGAATAACAACCCCATGCCCATGTGATTTAATTGTTGGAACAGCATGTTGTCGTTGGCTGCACTAATCATGTTTCGATGGAGATAAAGTTTTTGGGTCATGCCAGGTATGGAAGACTATGGTTCATATTAGTCAGTTTGCTGAAATGAAACCTAGTTTTCAGCTAAAAACAATTTAAAATAATAGTCAACTCTGAGCAATGTCAGCAACAAACGGCCCCATGAAGGAAAATAACTTCTGGATTATCCATAGTTCACTTATCAAGGTCTATAGTGCTTACCCTCCCATCATATGACAATGATGCAAAAATCCATGGTTCTCGTGAACTCCACGCTAGGCCTACATCAACAGTTAAATTAATTAGCCTGCTAAACAGATAGCTAGTGCTTAAAGAATTTCAGTGCCACAGCAGTTACCATAAACACTGTCTTCATAGTCATTGTATGAATGGAGCAATGGATCGAGCTTTCTGGTAGGCGAGTCAATTAGCCTGCAAAAATGTAAGTATAGAGAATCTTTGACTTATATTGGAATGTAAAAGAGACAGTTTTCAGATACACTATGAGGAATTTAACCTTTCAGATATCAGCTCATCACTGCTCGCAGCAGATGACCACCACAAATTGACAGCTGAATCAGTACCTGCACTCTGTAACAACATTCTTAATTGAAAAATTACTGAGACTGGAACAGTCTAAGAGGGAAAGAAACAGCAGTAATTTGCCGCAGTGAAGATCACATAGACATGAATGAAGCTGATTCGTAATGCAACCCTCCACAAGTCGAACACTTTGCAAATTCTGATAATACAATAAACATCCATCTTTTTGTGTTCATGGTGCGAGTTAGAGAGAGAGAGAGAGAGAGAGAGAGAGAACCAGAATCAGTCCTCCGTACTCAGGATTACAACTAACTGCCCATGTCCTGCGAATAATTTGAGCATGTTACAGGACGAAATTTTGTAATTTGAGTATGATAAATCGTCCATAGATCACATAACTGTCAAAACTAAAACAGATGGAATACAATACTGTACCAGTGTGTGTGACCAGGAAGCTCTTGAATAGGAGCTTTAGGCATTCTAAGGTCCCATACACGTACACCAGATTCATCCTCGGAGGTAACCTGTAACAAATGGGAGCAATTTTATTTAACAAAGAGGACATGAACAGATGATATACATTCTATACTATCCTCTAGAGAAGCGAGGACCCACAACCAAAAAAACAAACAAAGTATGTGCAATTTTCTCAAAATTAAAAAGAGAATATTTGAATGTTGAGTTTTGCGTGGATGATCTCAAAGCAACCATACAGCTATGATTAAGCTCCTAAAATCATCTTTTAACGCTTAGACATCCTTAAATCTTCAAATGACATGAATTCTCTTGTTAATGCACGACTTCATCCGTTTATTGGACACAGACATTATAATATTGCCGTTTAGTGGCGTGCAAGGAGTGATTGCCATGAAGTAATGAAAAAGAAAAACTTTCCTTATCATGGCTAGGATGTAATATTGAGTATCCGTAACAGGATAGAGAACTCAATATCGTGATCCATACTCTAATCAAAAGACTAAATGCCCCTGGTCTATGCAGTCCCCTTCCTAAAAAGAAGCAAACTGCATCGTGGCATGCCATGATATCACAAAGAACCTAATTCACATCCTTGAGGACTTCCCCCTAAATTCCCAATACTACATCAGTGGTTCCTGATATACATAATACACCCACATGCTTATTGTGACAGTTGCTCACTCATGTGAGTTTTCTTTTCCTTTTTTGTTGCACCGGGTAGCCTCTAGTTCATAGAGCCAACTCCCTCATGAAAAATTAGTGGAGCCAAACATCAACCGAGTCAACTTCTGGGGAAAAACCATTCATCTCTGGAAACAAAGTCAATGCTACTTACCATGTGCCAAACTAGAAAGTAACTTGTTCAAGGAAGTCACTTGTACAGGTGATCCATCGTAGAATATATTCTATTGCCATTATCATACGTGGCGCATCTGCTTTTCAAGGAACAAATTAAGGATAGCATACTACTTCACAAGACATATTTCCCACTAAGTGATATTTTAATAGGGATGTTTTACGCTATACCCCTTGCTAACGCTGTCTTCTCTATAAGGTCCACATACTCCATGTATTTCTTCAGATTGACTCCCCGACTTCATCTAAACAAGATCCCTTACCCAACGTATTTACTGAACAAACCATGTGATAAGAGTCCTTAGATTGATGAAGGGGAGATTATACAAGTTCTTCATTACCTGTTATGTATTGAGTAATTCCTCAAATTGGTGCTCAGTCAATATGCTGGCATCTTTCAATAATTCGTGGAACATGATTCTTCCCCCAAGCTGATGAAATGGGCACGAAATAGACTCATACTTTATGCCTAGCCTATTCATATTAAATAAGCAGGTAGTCATATTCATGTAAGCTACTTTAGCTGAAACTGGTTGCCATTTCCAAATGAAGCAATAAGTTACTAGACTCTTCTATCACTGCAGATTGGAAACCAAGTTTAATTAAAATCCCTGTTCTCTTGACCTTTTAACCTTGCAGAAAGATTGTCCTTACACACTACCAGTACATCAAGCGGAACTAATATCAAAAGGAAAGTTTCAGTCTAGCCTCAGATGCGATTCAGATCAACTTTTCAAAGTCATAAATTGATTCTATAGTGAATACATATGCTAAAATGTTTGTGAAACATCCTCTATTAATCTAATTAATATGAGCAATGAATCAAATATGCATGAAGATAGATGCTGGATTCCACGGTTGCTTTCTTACAAGTAAATGCTTCTTTCGCGTGTCATAATCCAGGTCACGAGCATGGACAGATTCTAGTGAATTTGCTTTCCTGTCACCATATGAAGTCTGTCAGCACACATTCCAGAAACTTGTAGAATATCCACAGGATTAGAAGAACTAAGAAAGCGAAACTCAAGCTAGCTCCATTTCAGTTTATTACCCCTCAAAGTTATAATTACAATTGGAAACTGGGGTATACCACCTGAAAATTTGTCCCAAGTGGCAAATGGTGTGTTCATCTTTAAAAAGAAATCAAAGGAAAGACAATTACTTCCAGTTTAACTGGTTATTGCACTTTTTTTACTTCTTTCGAAGAAAAATATGCAAAAAGAAAAACAGTGACAATTTTAAGAAATAACATCTAACTATGAATAGAGTACTTAACAGAACCAATACATGACCGGGACAAAGTTCATTAACCAACTGCAAATAGAAAAGGTGGTCCCATCTCACTTAAACCCTATGCATCATATGTGGATAGGATGACGCAACCTACTTCATAGTCCGAAGATCCCAAAACTGGATTGATGATTCACAGGTTGCAGCGACAGTATTTACATCATGTGGATCCCACGCTCCACCAGAGAGGTAGTGCAGCATACCAGCAGACTCCTGTGACTGGACCTAGAATTTGAAACAAGACCTGAATAAGGATCAGCACGTAAGGATAAGAATTAAGAAGGACAAAGGACGCAGTGCAAGATTGCTTTTTTCGAATAAGATAAAGGTAAGCAATGCAAAGACAACACTTAGGCATCTACAGTCTAATTTAAGCACTGAGATGGACCCAAAGTAGAGCGTGTTTTGCTCAGTTTTTCACCAAGGATGTTAAATGGCTGTGTGTCATATAATACACCATATTCTCAAACAGAGAGGATAGGATAAAAGCTATAAGCGGCATGCAGACATAGAGGCATGCAGACATAGATGACTACTTGTCCCTCTTCCTATTGTCCATCTCCCACAAATACTAGTACAAACACAATGCATCAATTGGTACTTCACCGATCTCCATACAATCAAACAAGGATTATCCTTTTCAACGTCAACTAGAACACTCATGTGAAAGCCATATAAGAGTGCCATGTAGCCAAATAAGCGGTCTCTAGAACTCCTTGCCAAAAAGAGCTCAATCGTCTTCATGTACAAAACATTGTATCTCCATCAAATAAAGTGACTCTAGACCGTGTCAATATAAGTATCCATTTACTTCTCTCTCCTATTTCCACTACCAGTTGTCTTACGTCACAGAATTTAAAGGAAATGGCAAAGGACCTATATTACTTATAAATATCTACAGAACGTACGGAGAACTATATAGTCCATTTCATTCTTAAAGAAGTAACCAGTAGAGAGGTTCAATTTGAATATACCTGAGCCGACTTTCTTGAACAATCTAAGTTCCATAAGAAGATGTTTTCCTCATCAATGCTAACCAACTTGTCATGCCGTCCAGACGGCCACCAGAGTATGCTGTTGCAGGCATTGCCTAAGTCAGCAAGCAAAGTAAAGTTTTCAAATGACAAAATAGAGAGACCACGTCAAAGAAGCCCACCAACTGATCTTTCGTGAATGTGCATCAAGTGAGGCAATTTTTTCCAACTGAGGAGAATTCAACTGTCCATACAACTCTGGAATCTGCCATACAGCGGCTCCGTAAGATTCACCTTCAACAATAGGAGGAGTTTCAAAACACATTTGAACTAGTCCTTCAACCTCAAAGAATATTGTCATTCAACAGAGTCAACTGAAAAAAAGTACACTGTAGCTGAACGATGATTCATCAAGGGCAATAACAGTTCATAAGTTAAATTGCCTGCCTTGGTTTTAATTCATATTACACCACTTCAATGAAGAATCATTACATTAGAAACAATAATATCGTCATAAACAGACTTCTTCGATCAAATCCATGAGAGTAGACCATTTAGCGGGACAAAAACAAATGAAATTACGAACTCCATGAAAGTGTAGAATTCATGCAACAGAAAATGCGGTGAAAGTGTTTCGTAGAAAGGATCATTCACTCCAAACGATGGAGTCAAGTCTAACCAGGCGAAGACATCGATGCTGAAGACGAATAATTGCAGGTTAGCCTTGGACAATGCATGCAGTAGAACACATATATACAATCATATCATCGAGGCTCAGAAAACCAAATTAAACCGAAGAGCTGGCACATTTGACTGAGTGACTATAAAATATCATCAGGACACTCATTCAAGCGGATCATGGGATCGATCAATCACCAGTAGAGAAAACAGTAGAGAAGATGCGCTGATCGAAGGGACAGGAAGAGAGGTCCCAGATCTCGTTCGGATGCGAGAACAAGCCCTCGCAAATCAGCTCCGTACCGCCCGATGAAAGCCTCAGCAAATGGACCTGACAGAGAACACGTTGATTAGATTCAACCAGATCGAAGCCCGCGAGAAAAATTACGGAAAGTCGCGTGACACGAACCTCATTTTCTTCCTTGAGGCTGAGAGTTCCGGTGAGGAAGCTGGTGTGGTCGGTGTCCGCTTTCACGTCGGAGATGCATCTGGCCTGCGAAGATCGACGGAGAATCGTCAGGAGAACGACGAAATCAGGTCGAGGAGAGATTTGGCGGGAGGGACGACAAGGGTTTTGACGGAGCTGACCTGGTACTTGAGACCGTAGCCAATGCCCGATGATCCTCCCTGCATTGATGCGGCGACTGTGATCGGGGATTGCGATTGAGCTGAACTAACTTAGCTGAGTCGCATGCTCTTGCTCTTTTGCTGTTTGCTTGAACTCACAAGTTCTCTCTCTCTCTCTCTCTCGGTGCGACCTGTGAACTGATATGATCTCGTGAATGGGCCTACGGCCCAGAATAACTAATGTGGGCTATGATCAATAAATGGGCCTCAGGCCCAACTAACGCTAGCTCAAACCAGAGGTTGAACGGGTCAATTGAAAGCCGAAACAATCTATGTCCAAAGAAGCTAAGACAAGGACACGAACTCACTCTTCCTATGTCTTGCTACCCACCGAGCCAGCATTTCCACCCGTGCTGCTCATTAACTCTACAAATGGAGAGATGCTCGCACGGATCGAGGATCGCGGACCATATATAGTCGTTGCCGTTCACCTCGAGTCCGATCATGCGCTTCGCACGCGACTTATACTGATCAACAATTCTGATGAACTCACCAACAAATATTTCCTATATAGCCTCGCGAAATCAACAGAACCGAGTCATTATCACGACAATCTTCAAAAGGCGATCTATTTAAAAGTTAGGAAGTCCAAGATTGAACCCTAAGCCTTATAACTAGCACAAAGCGCAAATAGATGAACCCAAGCAAATAGTTCCATTTTGCAGCCCATTTCTATAAACGGAACTTCGATTTTTTTCTTTCCCTGAGGCTTCATTCGTTTCTCGAGAAAATAATCTCCGCAATTTTAGTTCGTAAAAATGAAGCATGATTGGCTCTTGCTGGGCATTAAGTATGATAAATGCTTGTTTACGGGTCGTCATTATAATATTCATAAATCAAACTGTGAAAAGCATTTTCGCTTTGTCTATCAAAGAGTTCGCACGGTCGGCTAATGACAATTGGCAATATTTTGCGAACGTACTAGCTTGTAGTGTCTAGCTCTTTCTTCTTAACCAAACGAAACCGTCCGAACTATCGATCACGTGGACTTCACAAAAGAGACCCAAACGATAAAACCGTCAGACCCGATCCGGACAATTCATTCTTCATCTATTTTGGTCCAAAGCTTTTGGTCAGTGCTCGAATATAATACAACAGGCACTGTTCTTGAATCTTGATAGGGTTATGAACTTGTGCTAGTTATATTTGGACAATCTAGGCGCGTCATTCGTCACGAGCAGAAAGTGGCTCATTCCATTAAAGTCAACGCTCAACTTCCTCTCGGAAAGTCCCTCCGACTCATTTATCATGACCTAAGAATAATCAAAAGTCAACGGAGGCATGTCGATTCGATAGTATCATTTCCTCAACATAAACCTCCCCGAGATGTAATACAATTCGATAATGCCTCAGTTGACTAGAAAACCTTGTAAGACGTATTGATATTGAGATCTGAACATGGCACCGCCATCGTCCTTCTCAACCAAACGAGAAGAAAAAAATGCTCGAATTCCCACCAAAGACCACCATGCACATGATCGCCCGAAGATCGTGGTCGTCCTCATCGCCGCTGCCGTCCCTCGATTCGCGTCTCCTTCTCATGATAACCACCGTTTCAACCCTCTCCCTCCTCGCGCTTCTCCATCCAGACTCCTCCCTCCTCCTCCTCCTCACCCCTCGCAGCTCGGAGCCCCCCGTCAAACCAAGGTCGTCCCCGCCATTGACAAACAGCACGGCAGAGGCTCGGGCAGAGCTGGGCCGGTCGAGAATGGCAGTCTGCTTGGTGGGAGCAGCGCGGCGGTTCGAGCTGACCGGGCCGTCCATCGTGGAGCACATTCTCAAGGGGTATCCCAACTCGGATATGTTCTTGCACAGCCCGTACGACGAGAACTCGTACAAGTTGTTGCTGCTGAAGGAGTTGCCGAGGATTGCCGCCGTGCGCATTTTCCGTCCCGAGCGGATTCGCGAGACTGAGTCGCAGGCCCGAGTTCTCACCGGCCTCAACTCCCCCAGTGGCATTCAGGTCGGGTGGTTTCGTTTTTCTCCCCCCTCTAGCTGTTGCTTATTTCCTGAGCATATAAAATAAAATGCAAATATTTTTTTAGTGAACAATAAGAAGAGCTATATCTAAATAGGCTTGTTCAAAGGGGAAAATTAAATATTAATGTAAGTGATCTGTGTTTTAATTGAATTGCAATGTAATCTTTTTTTACTTGAATATTTTATTGCAAGTTTGAAATAAGTTTTATTTTTTGTTAATATTAAAATAACGGGAGTTATTATTCCCTTTATTGTCCCAACAAACGATTTAATGAATCGCGTCATTGATCAGTTATAATTCACTAAAATTATTTTATTTCTCAAACCAAGTGATTTTATTTATGCAATGTAATTCTTTTACCGGATTAAATCAAATTATAGAAATTGAATTACGTTTTAGTCGAAAACAACGTATACATTTAGAGCGGGAATTGAATGTTTTATGTTTTTTCATTTCAACTTTTCTCTCTAACTATCTTGATGCCAAACTAAATGAATTTGCTAATTAAGTGAATCAAATGTAAAGAACGAGGCTGTATTTGAAATTCGAAGGGTAATCATTTTAAGTGACTCGTGTTTATTTTTGTAAGTAAGATTTAATCAAATGGTGTAAGTTATAGATTTCAAATTATAGACAATATACCTGTATGGGGCATAATATTTAAACATAAATGCTTCTTTCTAAAACTCATGTTCCATTTTCTATTAACGGTATAAGTTAATCATCATTTAAATATTTTTTCTTCATTTTTTTTTCAAATTTAAACTCAAATGTTTTTTTATTTTAGTTTTTGGTCCAGAAATCTAAACTCAAATATTTAAGTTAATAAAACTGTAAAATAAATTCCACAAACATTTGAAAAAGTCATTTCAACGAACCATCCAACAAAAGATAGAAGCTGGTAGATGGAAAATCATTAAGTTGAGGACTTATCGTCAGATGTGCATCATGTAACAAAATTGTGTCGTGACAAATGCTGGATCCACGACTATAGATATACGATAGTCGAAGGTTGTCTCAACATGATGTGACATAATTGTTTTTGCTTTGCTCATTTGGACTCAATGCAGGGCCTTCTTCTTTTTCTTTGTCTTTTTCTTTTTTGCAGGGCCTTCTTCAGTACTTCAACTTAGTCGAAGGTTGTCTCAACATGATCCGAGCTTACCAAACCCAAAACAACTTCACTTACGACTGGATAGTCCGAACCCGAGTGGACGGATTCTGGACCGGCCCCTTAGGCCCCGAAAACTTCGTACCGGGCAGATATGTGGTCCCACAGGGCTCCAACTACGGCGGTCTCAACGATAGGCTCGGCGTAGGCGATCTCGCCACGTCAATCGCTGCCCTCTCGCGCCTCTCGCTGATCCCGCGGCTCGACTCGGCCGGGTTCCGCCAGCTCAACTCGGAGGCCGCGTTCCGAGCCCAACTCAGAGCCCAGCGCGTGCCCCACGTGGCGAAGCGCGTGCCCTTCTGCGTCGTTACCGACCGTCGCTACGCGTTCCCTCCGATTCGCTACGGCGTGCCGGTGGCCGCGATGTCGAGCCGGGGCCCGCTCAGCGGGGCCAAGTGCAGGCCGTGCACGGCGGCGTGCCGGGGGGGGTGCGTGGCGGGGGTGATGCGGTCGATGGACAGGTGGTGGAGCTGGACCAACTGGGAGAACGGGAGCCTCCAGCTGTGCGACGCGCGTGGGGCGTGGGAGAAGGGGTGGGAGAGGATGTTCGACGAGGTCGCGGGGAAGAAGGTGGCGCGTGGGAGGAAGAGAATTCGGGGTCTGAGGTTGGAGGAGTGCGTGAGTGAATTCGAGGACTTGAAGGGTAGGACTGCAAATTGGGACGCACCGTCCGCGAAGGAAATATGTAGTCTGGGCCTGGGGATTGTCCAATGAAAATCACATTCTTGATGTAATTTTTGGTCATCGGAGATTACAATTTTTCGTTTCCTATTTTCCCTCATACAAACATTCACAAAAAAAAAAAAAAAAAACAAAGAGAAATAAATAAACCAGAAACTGCGACCAAATCAAAATTACTGAATGTAAGACTGGCCAGTGATGTCGAGGTCCCTGTCCCCGGTCGAGGGAGGCGGCCTGTGCTTGGGCTGGACCGGCGGCCCGACCGGCCCATCGGCGCTCTGCGTGTCGCTGGCGGGCGGCCTGCTCGTCGGCCGCTCCTGCTGGCCTTGATCGTCCTTGCCGTACATTCCGCCGCGATAAGCGTCGCGGGTCAACGGCTTCAAAGGCGTCATGTGCGGTGGCTCGCTCTGGCTCCCCTCCTCCTTCCTCTGCATCTCCCGTATCTCCTCCATTTGGCTTCGGCTTCTCGGAATATGATGAATTATTGGGAGTTGCACCGTAGAGGCGACTTATAAGTCCCAAGTTGTTCTGACACGTGTGTGCTGTTGCTGACGTGACGGGGTTACTTTGCTGCCACGTGTAATTGGCTGATCGAGTCATGATATATTCATTAGAAGTCCTAAAATTTATCGTCAAAGTGCAATTGAATCCTAAAACTTGCAAAAATGGGAATCGAGTCCTAAAACTTGCAAAAAGTGGAATTGAGTCCTTCCGTTAACTCCGTCCAACTTGGTTAACGGAAAATGCTGACGTAACTTTTTTTAATATTTTCTTTTGCCTATGTGGCGATGACGTGACTAAAACGACCTCGTTTTGATCCAAATTTGATTTTTAACATAAATGTTGTTTAAATTAATTTAAGAAATAAGCTAAAATTTAAAAAACAAAAACAAAAAAAGATTTGCAATCCTCGCCGACCGCAGGTGAGGGCCAGCTGGCCGTCGTCCAGATCTAAGCGAGGGCCGATCTGGAGGATTGTTTCTTACCATGTAGAGAAGATCATCCCCTGCTAAATTTAGGGACGAAAGGAAATTTTGTATGGCATGCAGTGGCAATGCTTCCTGAAAAAGAACACGGACGAGAAGATTTTGTGCCATACTTTGCGATTCATTGAGGCAATAAAGTCATGTCTGATTCCTTCTTATAGGTCGGAGAATTCCGGGCTCATAGAATTTCAGTCAAGGCTCTGTCGGAAATGGCTTCCTCGTTCGGTTCCTGGCATTGCCTTGTGGCTTTCTTTGTGTTAGGAATAGGGTCTCTGTCTTGCTGAGCGGTTGCCGGTGGACTGTAGAACACCGCCAGTGGCAGCACTCGGCCGGAACTGGACGAGGGCCAGCAGGCCCTCGCCTGCGGTCGGCGAGGGTTGCCGGCCCTTGGCCGGGGCTCGGCGACCCCCGCCGACCACTTTCCCACCATCGCCGGCCCTTCCCGACGGTGGGGGTTGCAAATCCCTCACCGCTCGTTCTGCAAATCCTTTTTTTGTAGCTTATTTTTAAAATTAATTTAAATAAAAAATATATTAAAAATAAAATTCAAACCAAAATGACGTTGTTTTAGCCACGTCATCACCACGTAGGTGAGGACAATTTTCAAAAAGCCACATAAGAATTTTTCATTAGCCAAGTTGGACAAAGGTAACGGAAAGACTCGACTATACCAATTTAATAAGTTTTAGGACTCAATTGCACCTTGGTGACAAGTTTTAGGACTTCTGGTGAACATATCCCTAATATAAATTCTTGAGTTTCAGACTAGCGACTTTAGTTGATTTTCATTTTTATTCTCCACATTTATTTATATTCCCTTTTTTTCTGCCCTTTTCCAAATAGAGTCTTTGATTATGTGTTCAAGATATATAAAGGGAAATTGACACCAATAATTTCTAAGTTTTAACTCAATATGCAATATAGTTTTTTTATTTTTAATTTATTCAATATGGTTAGTAAACTATTAGTAAATATTTAATCTAATCCTTAGATTATATGAAAATAGTTAATGTTATCCTTTCATTAACTCAAGTTAATGCGACTTTTAATACATTAAGTTTGACCAGTAGGCAAAGAAAAAATTACACGTTAATCTTGGACCGTGAGATATTTGTCCTAAATCAAGAAAATAAATCTTCACGTGGGCTATTTGAAGCCCCTTCGTTCTTCCTTTTCAAACTAGATGGTTAAAAAGAGAGATATATCGACTCATCATTTTCGAAAAATCATTAACAATCCAACTCAATATGTAATAATCTGTTATAGAGTAGCATTCGATAGGATTCCTACCTTGACACATAGGGCTATGCGTTTGATTTATTGTTTGAGCAAACAGAAGGATTAGATTGAACAATTATCGATAATTCGGGAATGACATTGAATAAATTAAAAGTCTAAGGATGACATTACACATTGGATCTAAGTTCATGGACCAATGTCAAATTTTCCATTTAAAAATGAGTGCGCTTGATTGATTAATTCTAATAAAGTACACCCGCGTGGCATATTTTCTCAATAAAAGAGAGATTCTACATGGAATTTCTTGTCTACTTACTTACGTAAAACACAAATGGTCAACCAGTTGGTTTCGTCTCACTCTTGGTGTAAATGTTACCCGTTTGTTTATC
Source organism: Lenwebbia sp. NSW1173648 (assembly GCA_029784005.1). NCBI lineage: Eukaryota > Viridiplantae > Streptophyta > Magnoliopsida > Myrtales > Myrtaceae > Lenwebbia > Lenwebbia sp. NSW1173648. Next base: position 19,894,293 of record JARCGZ010000009.1, on the reverse strand, counting down.
TATTGTTTATGTCTGATAATAATCCAAGTCGTCCCTTAGGTTTAGGAACACCAGCCAGTTACAAATACAAAGACTTGACGGGTGCTCCCGAAACACTTTTTGATTTTCAAATCACATAAGGTTAAACATACTTAACAGAAAAAATATTTAATTTTCAAAGCATTTACTGTGCCTATCACGAGGGTAGTGAGCACTTAGTGCGATATTTGCGTTTTTAGTTGTCTATCAAGAGCACTTTCTAACATAATCCTTTAAAAAGAAGAAAAGAAGATTGGGCAACTTGATGGTAGGATGCAAAAGCGAAAATGACACAAATGATTCTTAAACTTTGACCCAATATACAATGTCGTTTCTGAACTTTAATTTGTCCAGCTTGCCCCTTGAACTATTGGTAAATATTCAATTTAGTCCTTGCACAGTAAGAAAATGCTCAATGTCGTACTTTTTTAAATTTAAACTTAAGAAAAATCTACTGATGTGGCTTTTACGTATGGATTACACAAGTAAGATATTCATCCCAAATCAAGGTATAATAATAATCCATGTCATCAAATAAAAATGGACGTGTTAACCCCATAATTTTTCTTTTTCCTTAGCTAAACTAGATGGATACAAAGATGGACATGTTGACTCGTCATCTTTAAAAATCAAACTCCGCATGTAATATATCACGTCATCAAATAATGTCTGGTTTATCGTTTGAGCAAACGGAAAGACTAGATTGAACATTCAACAATAGTTTAAGGATCACATTGAATAAATAAAAAATTCGGGTACGACATTACATATCAAATCAAAATTTAATCATCATTTGTGTTATTTTCCCCGAAGCAGCGGGGCACTGCTGGATTACGAGGAAAAGAAGAAGGAGAGAGAGGCAGGAATCCAAGGTGGAATTTCCTTTTTTCAAACCGACAATGATACTACTTAATCATGACTCGTTAAAGAGCTCGTTTCTTGTATAACGTTATGATTCGGCCAAAAAGCGGACTAAGAGACATCGTAACGGTGTGGTTTTATCAAAAGTCCAAAATGATTGTCATATCGGAAAAGTGTACATCGAATAGGTCGTTAGGGTTCGCACGACAATAACATGAAAATTAGGGAGATGATTACAACGTTAAATAATAAGGAAGCGATGTCCCCATTATGGGGATTTTGAATCTGACCTTGGTCTCTCCATAAAAGGTGGTCTCAGTGGAATTCCGACTCGAACAATCTTTGTCTGTATATAGTCATAGGGTTCTCTCCCTCAACTTGTCTACTCAATATTGTTATCAATCTGAGTACTACTATAGACATATCCCGAAATCGCTATATATATATACACACACACTAAATGACGTTGCAGACTATAGCTAAGAGTGAATCTTTAAGTGGGTTTCGGTTAATCAAACGAGTCGTACTCAACGACACATTAGCAAAAGTCCGACAAATAACTTAGTATGGCAGTTTAGTAATCTCACCATAGTGTGCCTAATGTTTCCCTGCTCGATTTTTCGCATTTGAAGAACCCAATAATAGGGAAGGCGGAAACCCTGATCGCACATGGGGTGTTTGTTCGAGTGAAAAGATTCTTCGCGAATTAGTTTCTTCGGACTTTCGCGCGCTTGGTTTGCTGAAAATGACCAATCAACGGAAAACCATTTACGGTCAAAGAAGATATGCACCCTTAATGTCAGGAAAATGAGTTCCTTAACTTGAAAAGGGCAAAGCATTTTGCTGAAAAAATGACTTCCCGAAAAGTATTTTCTTTTAGGGAAAATGCCACAAATGGTCCATGAATTTTGGCCCAATATGCAATGTGGTCCATGAACTTTCAATCCGTTCAATGCGGTCCATGAACTGCAATCCAATGTGCAATGTGGTCCCTGAAATTTTGATTTATTTGATGTGGTCCATGGACCTTTGGCACATGTTCGGTTTAAAACCTGAATTATAAGAAAACGTTCGATATTGTCCTTGAACTTGAATTAATGGATGGGACAACACTAAACATTTTCATATAGGTCATGGACTAAATTGAACATGTACCAAAAGTTTAGGGACCACGTTGAACAAATTGAAAGTTCACAGACCGTATTGCACATTTGGCCAAAATTCAAGAAGCATCCGTATCCTTTTTCATTTATTTTATGATGAAATTTTCTCCGAGACAAACACGCCCGTTAGAATCTAAATAAAGTCAGATGACAACAACAAAAGGAGTGGAGGTTGCCCATGCGAAGAATAAGAATATGACCATACCCTAAGTAGGACCAACTACTCTCTCATCGCGACCTTTTTGCCTTTCTCGTTTTTAATGATTCTTGTTTCACATGACTGTTAGAAAGAAAGAGAAAAAACGTAATTAATTAATCACAGATTCACAACGTGCGATGCATCACGCACTTGTTTTGTTAAATTACTTCGCTAATCCCACTTCCTCCCTCCCTCAGTTTAGGCGTCCATGTTTGGCGCTAAACAAAGCAAAAGATAATAAAGAAATGATTACGTGGTTATTCTTAATTTGTTGTCAGATTAACAGCTTATTTTGGGACAAAAAAATAAAAATAAAAATTATTCCGAGTTTCATTTTTTAAAAAATTTATTGCTCATAATAATAACGGTGGTCCAAATATTGTTACGCGAGCAAAGCCCAAAAAAAATATTACTTCCCAGTGTCCGAATTTAATTAAAAGCCTCAAAACCCAATGTCGCATCACTACAAAAGACGAAATAAAACCCTCCATCCTTCCGCATCTTCCTCTCCGTCTGTCCGTCTGTCCCTCCTTCTTTTCACTTTCGCCGCTATCGAAAGCCCTAAAGCAGGAGCAGAGAAAACCCTTTCTCCGATCAACCTCTCCGACGTGCGGTCCCCGGAAACCAAGCTTCGCCGAGGGCGTTCCGAGCGGGATACGTGGCGCGCTCATGGGATGCAGCAGCTCCAAGCTCGACCGCCTGCCCGCCGTCTCCCTCTGCCGCGACCGCACCGAGCTCCTCGAGGACGCGCTCCACCGTAGCTACGCCCTCGCCGACGCCCACGTGGCCTACCTCCACTCCCTCCGCTCGTTCGGCGCCGCTCTCCGCCGCCTCTCCAATCGGAGTCACCCCCGAACCGACGGCGGGAGGTCATCGAAGTCGCCCGCTCAGGTCGGCGCCGCACCGCCCGGTCACTCCCCCTCCTCCGGCTCGACCTCCTCATCTGGCTCTCACATCCACTTCGATGACTCGGAAGGCGACGACAAGGATGACAACACCAACAACGTCGCGAGCTCGACCGCTTCTCTTTTGGGGAGCGACGCCCGCGTCCTCGGCGAGCACGAGGATTACTACAATCCCGAGTCGCTGAATCCGTTCTTCGAGAGATTCGTGTCGATCAATTACATGAAGAATCAACCTGCTCGATCCATTGCTCACACTCTCCCTGTTTACGATCATTACGACGACCATAACGAGACCAGTCAGAACTTTTATTATCCTTCTTCGCAACACGATGGCCAGTCGGCGTCGAATGCGCCGCCCCCTCCTCCTCCTCCTCCGCCACCAAGCGACTCGACGTGGGACATTCTGAATTTCTTCGATGGGTACCACGAATACGCAGTGCCTGTCGCTGGTCACAACAGAGCGAAGGAAGAGAGCAAAGTTCTGAAGGAAACTACTCATGGAGGTCATGGAGGTACTGTTGAGGGAATGGAAGCGGGACAGAGGGAGCACGTCAAGAGTAATTACTACGTTAAAGCGCCTTCAGCTTCGGTGTCGGAGAAAGTTGGACCCAAAGAGAAGTGCAGTTATTCAGCTGGACCGAAAGACGGCGGAAGTGGAAGAGACGTGTCCGAGATCGTCGAAGAAGTCGAATCCCTCTTTAAGGCGGCTTCGGAGTCGGGCGACAAGGTCTCGAGATTACTCGACCTCGCAAAGTTTCGTTACCACCACAAAAATGGCGTCTACCAAGGTAATATCTGCGAACTGAAAATCAAGGAGTATTGATTACTTTCTTCATGCTTCGGCAGTTCGAGCGACTAGTGTGTAAACACATCCCACTAAATCAACTTAATCATCAACTGGGCTACGTTCGATTCCTCTAAAAAGTATAAATCACATCCTTAATGATTCTATTCCTCGCGTCAGAAAGGACGGTAGCTCTAGTTAACAAATTTCCTTAACACAGTTCCGAGCAAGACAACGTTGCATGCGATAGCCACGTCGCGAACAAGAGTCGCTGCAAAAGCGGAGGGCGCATCTGCAAAAGGGGATGGGGACCGAGGCGGGGACGCGGTGGTGGGCTCGCCGGGGAATTTCTCGGGCACCTTGAAGAAGTTGTGCATGTGGGAGAAGAAGCTCTACAATGAAGTCAAGGTCAGTTTGAGGGTATCAATCTTTTGTATTCTTGTGTCAGTGTGCTGAGTGGAGTTGCTTTTGAATTGAATCTCACTTTGGCTTTTGCCTTTTTATTTTTCCCTTTCACTTTTCTTAACTTTTGCTTTTTGTCATGCTTATGGAGGCTTCACTTTTGTATTACTTCGGCCATGCATATTTACTCTACATGGGTCGCCAGGGCAATAGTTGTTTTGTATTAAGTAATTAGCAAAAAGAGTAGTACGAATTGAATTTGATGTTTCCCACAGTTTCACATTTGGAATTTAGGTGGGTCAAGACTAAGATGCCAGGTGATGAATGTGAATCGAATCTCGCTTAATCAATCGATCAGGATCGATTAGAATCGGCCTGATCAGTTATATTCTCGAGTTAAATTCGCATTGAATCAACCTTTTTACCATAAAAGGGAATTCGAGTTTTGCATTTGGAATACGTTCTCAAGCCGAGTGCTATATATTGTTATGCTTAAGCTTTCCTCGACATTCATGATATACTAAGCTCAAAAAAGGGGTTGACTCCAAGGTCGAGCTGGCTAGTTTAGTTCCCGTTTTACATTAGGTCTAAACCCAACCCAATTAAAAGGTGCTTAGGCAGAATCTTGAACGAGAAAAAGTCACATATTCTTCTGCAGAGCTAATCAATTTTTTACTAGATTCCTCACTTGGCTCTTACTTTGTGTTGAGATTAGAAAGTCACGAGGCTTTGGGGTGTTTATGCTTGTGTAATTACTTAATTAATAGAAGATTTATAAAATATGATCCTACTTTTCTTATTAGGCTGAGGAAAAGTTGCGGGTGATGTACGGGAGGAAGTGTAGGGAGCTGAACCACATGAGCAACAAAGGCACTGACGCGGGCAAAATCGACTCGACTCGGGCCATGATCCGGGCATTGTCCACAAAACTGCAGATCGCAATTCACGTCATTCACAAGATCTCGGTCAAGGCGAACAAGCTCAGGGACGACGAGCTCTGGCCTTGGATCCACCAGCTCGTTCATGGGTATATGTCTCGACTCTCGCTCCTTCCAGCTTCTCGTGTGTTTGGAAAATACAACTATTTAAACTCGTTTTATTAAGCCAAGTCAGTCGAGAACTTAGATTAGAATCTTCAAACACGTGTCTTTCTTATGTATTTCTACTCACCTTAATTTTTCTTTCTTTTATCTCAAAGATGGTTGGAGATGTGGAAGTCTATGGAAGAGTGCCACAGGGGTCAGTACAAAGCAGTTGCGAAAGCAAAGAACTTGGACTCAATTTTATCCACCCCGAAAGAAAATGATGTGGACCATCTTGAAGAGCTCGTCCAGATCAAGCTCGAGATTCAGAACTGGACCTTATGCTTCTCCAACTGGATCTCTGCCCAAAAGGGCTGCATCAGAGCTTTAAATAGCTGGCTCATGCGATACCTTTCGCATGAACCAGAACAGACGCCTGACGGTGTCGCCCCCTTCTCTCCTGGCAGAATTGGAGCCCCACCGGTTTTCGTGATCTGTAACCAGTGGTCACAATCTCTGGAGAGGCTCTGCGAGAAGGAGGTCGTCGACACGATGAAAGAACTTTTGTCGACCGTCAATAAGATCCGCGAGCAACACTACGCGACATTGCAGCAGAAAATTCCAGCAGACAAGGAAATGGAGAGGAAGGTTAAGTTAATAGAGAGGAAGGAGCAGAAGATTCACAAGGAGATGCAAGCCAAGGACCGATCCACGGTATTGAAGTGCCGGGAAGATTCTGCTGCTCCCCTAAGGGCTCGAGGTGAAGTTACAACTGGGAGTGGCGTACAGTCATGTCTCAAGCACATTTTCAAGGCCATGGAGATTTTCTCAGCAGATTCCGTGAGAGCAGGTGAAGAGCTACGCACACGTGCCAAAGAATACCCGCATTCTCGACAAAGCTCAAAACGTTTCTGATCATAAGGCCTCGCAATGTCCCTCTATTTGAAGATCTTTTTTTTTTTTTCGAGGAAAGGACCATGACATGTATTCTTATTGCATGCTTTTAGCTACGCTGACATAATAAAGCTCACAAAGGGGCGATATTTATGGTGCTCATGCTTCAATAATATACAAAGTGATATGGGAAAGTGATGCTTTCATGAATGCTATGGTTTCTAATTTTGGTCAGAAGATTTCATAAAGTGGTCACCAATGTGTACCGGTATAAGGGACTTACCATAAATTCTGATTGTTCTTTTCCTCCAAACTCCTATAAAGAAAATTTCGCAACATACAGCTTTGGCTTTTCCATAAATGAAGAGGCTCGTGAACTGTTCTCTGTTGACAATTTCTTCGTCTATAAGGATTTGAGCAAGCTTGTGGAGGATGCGAAATACTGTAGGTCTCAGCGTGATTCTGGTGGGCTAAAGTCTAATTGTTCATACTAGATAACTGGGTAAGCACCGAAAATGAAGTTGCTTCAATGAGGGATTTCCACCAGGTCCACCAATGGCTGTTTGCCCCAGTCTTTTCGCTAAAGCCAAACCGTTCAACCATCTGCCTTGCCACCCAAGAAACTCGCATAAAGTCATTGGAAGCTCCTGATGTAACATTCTCGGTCCTATTTATCGCCTCCTCAGCGACCCTGCATAATAGAATTGCTAACCAGTCACCAGAACTGGCAACTTCACTTGGAGTGCACCGGCCATCTGACTCTCGAGAGTCAGATGCAGGCATCAGCGCACAAACTAAAGCATGCCCGGCCTCTGCATGATTTTCATCATACAGTCAACATCCATAATTACATTATCATGGAGGTATAAAACCGGTAAAAGAAAAAAGTTATTGCCATAGATACCAAAATAAGCAACAAACTTCATTCTGCAAATCAGCCCCAGTAAATCCCGGAGTTCTCGCAATCTTTTCAATGTCAACACCCTTTGCAAGTGACTTTCCTCGAGAATGCACCTGCCATGAAAGGGAGCTCAATCAGGAAAGTGGTAGATAGTAAACTGAGGTCAGAACCACGCTAGCATTCCAGAGGTGTTAGGTAAAAGTTTATGGCCGATTCACCTAATTATGCAACTTGGCACTTCAACTACACTAATAAAGCAAAATAAACAGTCAACATTCATGTTACTCAAACCCAAAAGACTTCGCTTAGTTCAAAATTCCTATCCCTGCCTTCAAGTCCTGAAAATACTTAGTGAGAACAACATTGATATGGTATCTCATACAAACATGCCAATGAAATAAAGCAACAATATAGCTAACCTGAAAGATCTTCACACTCTTCCAGCAACATCAGGCCTGTCGACGGTAACCTGCCGATCAAACCTCCCAGGTCTCAACAAAGCTGAATCGAGAACATCTGGCCTGTCCGTAGCTGCCAATACGATGACACCTGAATTCCCCGAAAAACCATCCATCTCAGGCAATAGCCGATCGATAGTTTGCTCTCTCTCATCGTTCCCTCCTCCAAGACCAGCTCCTCTCTGCCTCCTTACCGCATTGATATCATCAATAAACGCAGTGCAAGTTGCTTTTGACTTCGCCTTCTCAAACAAGTCCCTGACTCTCAAAGCACCGATGCCCACAAACACCTCGACGAACTCGGATGCCGCACAAGAGAAGAACGGCACGCCGGCCTCACCGGCCACCGCCCTTGCCAAAAGGGTCTTGCCGAAAGGGAGCATCCATGCAGCCCAATATGACAGTCCACAGAGCAGCAAGCACACTGAGACCTAACCAAGCCCAGAGAGCGAATCCTTATGTAACATTTGTGCCTAAAAAATGTTACTCTTCAAGTAAATCATTCTTCCTTTCCCTTCCTTTTTTTTTTTTGGTTTGTTAATCTGATCATCGGTTTTTATACCATCAAACCAATCTTATTTTCACATTAAAACTAACATCCTTTAAACAGAAGAGAACAGTCGAAAACTGAGGCATGAGTTCCCACTATTGAAAGAGAGTCAACTCCATGAGTATAGAGCACAACCTAATCAACTAATGATTGAGGCAATATTTGAGAGCCTAAACTGGGGTTGCACAATCCTCTGGACGCTGGAGCTGTACTAATGATGCTCTCTCGGCACTCTTCAATAAAACCTCAAATTATTTACATTTTCTTTGCCTCTTCCATGACTCCCCAGTCATAGGTCATTTAATTTAACAAAAAAGATGGACCAAAAAAAAGTTTCAACAAAAAAGAGGTAGAGATACTCTAACAAAACTGTTGCTGCTTTCTCCTCACTTCTTAAATTATCCTTTAGCTTTGACACCTCTTGAAATTTTGTGAAAACCTCGGGAGAAGCAGGTATCTGAGAAACTCAAAAGAACCAGGCTTTCGTATCTATCACTAGCTCCTTGTCCTCAGAAGAAATAGACTCCAAAAACTCATAGATCAATGCTGCATAATATACTGAATGCGAACTCAAAATTGTCCTACACTTACCAGCTTATCCAGTGTCATCAGGTATAAACAGGATACCGCCATCTTACATGAATTCCAAATCATCTTCCTTCTGTTCCAGAACGATAGTGGCAAGAGCAAGTCTATATGCTGAAGACCTCATATTCCTGACTAGAACATATATCTCCTTTTTCCTCTGTTCCACGTGCATCTCAGTCCACTGCTCCTCTCTAAGATGAGCTAGATAGTTTACCTCACAAAAAGCTTCTGCTGTCAGCTTCTTGCTGAATAACAAAAAAATAAAAAAATTATTGCATGCAGTATCACAACAGTTTGGAAGCATGTGCAGTATATACGCAGAACTATCTTTATGCATTAAATTGAGAATAGATGTTCACGAAAGGATGTTCTCCAACCTGCCCCGAACGAATCCCGTTGTGACAAAACCAATAGGCCAACGGTGACTCTCCCTAGCAATTGGGTCCTCTGGCACTTGGATTTTCCATTCCCCAGGACAAACCTCTTTGAAGTATGATGCTACAGCTGATTGTGGCATTTGTAGACCAATTTTATTGTTTTCAAGCCTGCATCAAACGCAGCATACTAATCTGAAGCATACGAGAGAGAGAGAGAGAGAGAGAGATCTGAGAAGGCAAATTAACGGCATGGCAAGCGGAGGCTTATTTCAGAGGAATAAGCTAGAACAGTACTAAGCTAATAAAGTAAGTCCAAGCATTGGATTAAGGAGATATGATGATAAAAAAGACATGCTTCTATTTATTTTTCACCTTGCAAAGTTAACACCTTCACTTACTCCCTCATCCGTCACGAAGAAAAAATCAAACCCTCTTAAGGGTGAGTTTTTGAAAATTTCGATTAGCTTGGCTTCTCAAAGTGATTTAGTGAAAGCAGGTGCTGCTTTGGACTGGGGGCGTGAAAGGGAGGCTTTGGGGTTGAGAACTTCTAAATAATTTACCAAGCACCAAAATTTTCAATCAAAAGACTTTGCAATTCAAAAATGCATTTCAAAATTTTGCCAAACTCTACATGAGAGAGATGTATTTGCACCCATCAAACTGGACTGGTCAAACATCAAATCCTCCTGTTTTACATTCTCTAGAAACATATAGATAACATGGCCAAAGAAAAATCGGGAGATAACAACGACCTGAATGGATACAGCAAACTATGATGAGAGAAAATTCTAGAAAGCTAAAAGAACATCATATAATTGAGGAAAGTAATGACCTCGAAGCCCTTGATGATATATCGGTGAAACGAGGTGCACATACAATTGCTCCTTCTTCGAAGAAACCTTCGTTTAAAGCATGCAGTGTCACCCTTAGGAAACATAAGTCACAAAGAGCCATGATTAGAGAGATCCCATTTGCCAATCCGCCAACATTGCTCTTGTCGTTCAGAGCCTTCAAGAAACCCCTATCGCTCACCATTTTGTAAGGAAATAAAAATGAATGATCCCCGTAGTTATCTTTAAGGAAGCAGGTCAGCTCCTTGTTTGTCCTGACTACAGAACCCCTAAAACCGCACATATGATCTTGGAGTCTGGATGACGTCACGCCTGAGCTACTATTTGTCAAGCTTGATGCAGAACTGCTGTTGCTTGTGCTTCTTTCACTTAAGATCAGAGTATCTACCCCGGCAGTATATGCTTTGTCAAAAGGGCAAATAGCACTCCATGGAGGTGGAATGGGAACTTTTAGAGCTCTGACTGCAGGAGGACGGCGATCTGCTTTTGAATGAGAAGCAGCGGCTTCGATTGCCATAAGGGATGTATATGCATTGCAATCAGGATAATCCCATGGAAAGTAGGGCAGGTAAGCCTGCCAAATGAAATTGTATGCTAATTTTAACAACCAACCATAGTAGATCATATATTTCGTGCTTCAGAACTTACATTGTTTGCAATCCACTGCTTCTCCCTCAGACCTATCGCATGAGCCCCCTTGGAAATAAAAGGAATCCAGAAGGCCTTGACCCAACTCAAGGGGAGTATGATTGACCATCTAAAAAGAACCAAGACAACTATGAATTCATCTTTTATATGTCGTGTGTTCTACAGGGGGTTGGAGAAAAATGGAAGTGGCAAATTATCATCACACGCACACACAGAAGTCCTTAAACTTGGATATTCAGATCAGAGGCTTGTCTCATTGCCGCCTTATGTTATTGCATAGACTAATCAACACATAAAACTACTTGACATTCAAAGCAATAATCAGGAGTGAATAATAACCATTACTGCTGAGGGTACAATAAAAGGAACAAAGAAGATTAATAGGTTGCAAATGACAAATAGCTACAGAACAGCTCCAGCACCTATTATTAATAATTTCTTTCATTGTATGATTATCAGATAAGCCGAGCACAAGGTAAAGATCTTTCTCAATTCAGACTAAAAGATTAAATAAATTCTCCAAGAAAATCTCTCCAATGATGAATAAAAGTTTCCTCCTGCATCTTTACATTACAGATGCCCAGATAGGTGTGACGTACTTTCAAGCGAGAAAAAGATGTCCAGATTCCATAAAGAAGAGATAAGAAAATAAAACAAAAGAAAAACCTAATCAAGCCTTCATGTAAAGAATCTCATGGCAACAAAAGATAAATTTAATTACCCTTTAAGATGTTCATCTGCGCTCCCATTTCTTAGAAGCACTATAGGGCAGGATCTTGAAGACTGCGACCTATGTAACGAATTTGACATCCCGGAATTAAAACTATCCAAGCACAAGAAATCCATACGCTTCTTGTGCCTCTCCGTGTGAAGAACATTCTCTTCAATTGGGGTTCTTATTCCTGAAGAAGTATCCCACAAATCATGATGTGCCTGGGACATTAGGAATAAACCTCCTCCTTTGTCCAAAGGTTGTGTCATTGATGGCTGCTTTTCAGTTACATGTGATAAAACCTCATCAACTGTGTTAATAGCTATCATTTTTGAATCACTAACAGCTTCTTCATCCTTGTATTCCCGAGGATCCTTGACCATAAGAGATAGAATTCCACGAGAAGGGAAACCGTCCTCATTGTGAAGCAAGTCACATTCCATCTTCTTTTCGTCCTTACTAGCCTCGACAGAAGAATGCTTCTTTAACTGAAAAGGCCTTTCTAAAACACTGCCCAAACAACCAGAACCATTTAGCCTACTTCAAATAAGCAGCTAGGAAAAAATGGAATTATCATGCTCTTTCATAACTCACTCTTTTATTGGATGTAAAATCTTCTGAAGAAGCTTAAAAGCACCTGATCCCATAACTTCCAACTTTGTAAGATGACCCTCGAGCAAAGAGCAATGGATCAAACTACCCAATTCATCCATCTGACGTGAAAGAAAGGAAATGAAGGAGATGTAGAGAATCATTGCCATACCAGCCACTATTATTTGCTAGGAGCCCAATATTTTAGTGATTTAATAATCATCTTCGAAATTATAGATATAACAGAATGAGTAGGAAGTCCAATCAAGTGGATTAAGTAGTTAGTGCAACACTCTAAATATAAAGCCGAGTTTCTCAAACTTTTTCCTTTTGATATTCTTCTTTTCTTTCAGTAGAAGGGAGGGTAGGGATTTCAATAATCACAGCAATAATTGGAAACAGAAATCTGCTACAACCTATGAGCTTGACTTTGACTCTTGGAAAAGTGGATATACAATTTTTCTACCACTAATTCCATAGTCCTAATGTACTTCATTGATTCTGACCCAAAAAAAAAATGTACTTAATTGATAAATTGAGTGAAAGGACTATAAGAAAGTGATACCTCCTTTTGACATGCACACTTTAGAGCATCATATCCTTCAGTAAAGGCTGATACATGTACCCAGACCCATAGCCGACGAAATGGAACAGAGCCATCGATATTCTCTGGTACACCTTCCCCATTTAAAGCGCAATCCTGCTGAACTTTACCAGTATTATGCTGGTCCAAATGTCTCCACATATAAATAACTGGAGCAATTGGCATGGAAAGAGGTGTTCCAACATGGTGAAGCTGAAAGACACGAGTTAATAAGTTACAACTGTTGGATCCAAATTCATCGTTCGTTTACTTTGAATTCCATTGAACTTATTTACCATAGCCCTTCCATATATAACACCAGAAAGAATTGACTGAGACATGTCCATTGGATGAGCAGATGGAGATGGAACTAGTACTCTATCTAACACTGAAATCAAAGAATCCTGCAACCATAGAAAGTAATCACTAGTTTAATTATGATATTACTGAACAAAAGAGGAGAGTGTCCAGTTCTAAGCAAAAAGTTCAAAGAGATAAGCTGCTAAAGCTTCAAAGCAAAAAGTTCTTTCTTATATGGCGTATATAAATCAAATAACAAAGTAACAATATAAACAAGAAATGTGCTCACATATACATAATGACACAAATTATGCAAGTTCAAAGATATAAGATGCCACCTGTGGACCCTCCAACTGGACAGCAAAATGGTAACTAGCGTCATGGATGACTACTCCTTGCTTATACCACTTCAAGAGAGCTCTTGAACCCCTCCCTCTACAGCACAGAAAATTTACAATAAATATCTTGAAAAGTCTCGATCCATGTCTTTCTATGGATTCAAATTCCAGTCACATCTATAAATAAACCAGTTTAGGAAGGGCGCAAAAGACAAGTTTCTGTAGACCAAACCCTCTAGGGGAGAAAAAACACCAAGCTTAACATAGCCTGTCAATTGCTCTAATCCGTTAAAAACAGTGTATTAATCATGATAATAGTGATGAAAAAGACAGCTTGATCACCTGCCCTGCAAACCGAGAGGAAGGTAAAAGCCCCACAACTTGGTCATAGTAAACCGCTTCGCATGCCAAACATGAGTTCTAAGTCTCCTAGTTCCATCCCCAGATGTACAGAAACCACTCTGGGGATTTTGTTTCAGCTCATTTCTGCGTCGTACACGTCGAGGAACTTTGCCTGGAGCTGCAGGATCGCGATCAGCACCAGCCACCTGAGAATCCTTTTGCTTCTTCCTATGCCTTCTGTTGGCCAGTTGGTTGTCATGGGCAGTGGTTCTCCTCCTCTTATTCCTTTGAGAGCGAAAATTATTGCTTAATCTGTTTGCTACGACGGAGTGTAGATTCTCAACTTCAGCAGCTCTAGATTCTGCAAGCTTTCTGACACTGAGAGTCCGAGGAGCCACTGATCTTTTACTTCCATCAGAGCCCATCACTGCCCACAGAATAACCAGAGAACCGTTACTCATTCCTGTCAAATAGTTTCGGATTTGAACTTCCAATTGATGTAAAAATTAAACAACGCCAAAAAAAATGATATCTCAAATTGTATTTATACTGAAGAAATCATCCTCATACTTAATGCACCAGACGCTACAGCCGGTTGGGAAGGACGTACTATATCTATCCGAAAACTATTGTTAACTCAACTTCGGACACACTACAACCTCCTATAGCCAACGGAAGTTGGCCACTCAACAATGTAGCAATTAACAACAATAACCACGATAAAAAGGGAAAAAAACAGCGTCTAGATTTGCTGCACTCTCATCATTGTTACACACTCCAGAGTGATAAAAAAAAAATCCTCCTGAGATAGATGTTTGCAGGTGAGAGCAACGGGGGCATAAGCAATGTGATCATACATATTCTGCCTCTTCGAATTGACAAAGTAAAAGTAATTGCAAAGAAACCGCACTGAAGCATGCTCAAATAGGGAAGCCAAGCAGGGATGTGCACAGGGCGGGGGCGGGCTGGGTATCACGTTCCCCGGCCCCGGCCCCATCCGGCAGGGCAAACCACCGCCCTGCCATTGCCCCGTGCCCGACGCAAGGCAGGGCAGCCCGTTCGTCTCCGCGGAGTAAGGCGGTGCCCCGCAGTGCACCACCGGGTCCGCCCCCACACATCGATGATTATGTTATCAAGCTTTCAGAGGGCAAAGACTACCGTGAAAAACTAATGCAACTAAAACTTAACAACCGATTGTACTCAACACCTATGGAACGTGCAATGCTCTCCACAGGATCAAAACAGAGAGGCGAGAGGGCGGCATGCACGGATGAGAAAACGCAGAGAGAACGAGACACACGCGCTCCTTGAGCTTCAGCGACAGCCGTAGTCGACGGTGAGGTGGCGAGAGAGAGAGAGAGATGGACCTTGAGCTCAACAAGGCGCGGTGGCGAGTCGGCGCGGCGGGTTAGGAAGTGAGCCTGACGAAAGGGTTAAGTGAGGGGGTTTTATTTCGGGGAAAATTTCAAGTAAAGACTTCGAGTGCTTATTTTATCAGATAACGATTTGGAGTGAATTTTATTTTATATAAATGCTTAAAGTGTCATATTTTTTCAAATAAAAATTTAAAATAGATTTTATTTCAAATAAGATTCGACCATATCAATCTCAAAATAAAAAAAGGGTCGGACCTCACCGAAAAAGAAAAAAAAAGAAGCTAAAACTTAAAAAGAAGAAGAAGAAACTCGGGCACTCCTCGCCTATGGTGGTCGCCTCACATTTTTTCCAAGTTTTAGCTTCTATTTTATTTTTTGAAAAATGAAAAAAAAAATATTTAAAAAATTATAAAAGACAAAAATGCCCTTGACCAACCACTGAAGTTAGGCTCTTTTTTTAAACTGACGTGGCATCTTCAAACCCTTATTTAAGACAATGAGGGCACTTCAAACCCTTATTTTTTTTTTACAAAAAACAAACTCTTATTTGAAATTTTCCGCTTTATATATAATGAATATTACAAGTTCTAAAACTCGTACAAAGTCTAAATATTTCGAAAATTTACCACTGAGTCTGATTGTTTTGAAATATATATACTTAAGTCATAATTACGTGTCGATGGCGTCTGGTTGCCAAAATTTCCGACCTCGTAGCATATATCTCATCCAATTTCGATCCTAATCATATAAAAATTTTATTTATCATTGATTGTACGCCTTGATAATGAAGATCAATTCACCACAAAATCTAAGTTTCACGCAAAATCGAGGAAAATTATAAGTTCTTTTAAGTAATATCCTTAGCCGTGCCATTAAATCTCCTGTCAAATAATTGAAACTTAATCGAAATTTCAATTATGAAATCATAGATGCTTACAATGACGTAGCAATCACTCTTGAATATTCAGTTTATATACTCCTTTACCTTCTCATCGAGAGAAAGCATTGGAACCAGACTGAACCGACCAGTTCTGAAGTTAGAATATCAAGAATGTCATTTTCTCATATAAAACGTTCAATTATATATAACATCGCCATCAAATCCTACATTAGCCACGAAAAAACAGCACAAGCACAATGTTTGTAGCAAAAGGCACAATTTTGATTCCGTCGTTCACTAACAATAACCAAACTTGCATCCTAGTTCAATAGCAACATCAAAACCCTACCATCATCAAGAAACCAGCATTCTGGTTCAACAGCAACATCAAAACCGGCAAGCTCACCTATCCCATCTAGTAATCATTTCCCATTCCCACACCGATGAGCATGTACAATATCTACCATATATCATTAATCCCTTTATATGGAAACATAGAAGAAAACGCCGAATCATTCTCAGCCGTTGTCGGAGCATCAATTGTCGTAAATGAAAAATTACCCCTAATCCACATCCGAATGTAACAGTTCAAAAGGCAATGAAACAGCTAACACGGGCCACGGCCACAAGAATTAGAAAATTACGACGAGGAAAGCTACTTATAGGAGAGGAAGCGATGGAGGGTGAGTCCAATGAGAGACGAGATCGAGAGAGTTTGCGAGCTGACAGAGGCGAACTAAGAGGCAAGACTCGAGGTGGCGTTGAGCGAGAGGGACGGAGGGGTGGCATCCAGCCGCAAGCGACAGGGACTAAGGAGGGAGGTGTGACTCGTGAGACTGAGAAGTGAGAGGCCTGGCTGACTGAGAGTGAACGTCGCGAGAGAGAAAATAGCATATAATTAGGATTTTCAAATTTGTAATAATAATAAAAAATTAAAAGAAATTATCGATTCAGTCCGAGTGATCCGGGTGGTTCGGTGATGGTCACCGGCCACTGCCCTTGCCAAAAGGGTCTTGCCGTAAGGGAGCATCCGTGCAGCCCAATATGACAGTCCACAAAGCAGCAAGCATACCGAGACCAAACCACGCCAAGAGAGCGAAACCATAGCTAACATTTGGGCCTAAAAGATGTTACTCTTCAAGTAATTCATTCTTCCTTTCTTTTCCCTATTTTTTTCTTGTTTGAGTTTAACAATCCGATCATTGGATTTTTTTTTCTTTTTCTTTCATCAAGCCAAACTTATTTTCACACGAAAGGTGTGTTTGTTTCAGTAAAAGGGTTTTCTCGAAATTAGTTTTTCGGATTTTCACTCGTTTGGTTCATCGGAAAATGATTCGGTCAACGAAAAACACTTTCTGGTTAATGGAAAATTTATGTACAAAATCAGGAAAGTGAATTCCCCAATTTGAAAAGGTAAAAACACTTTTCGGAATTGTTCCTCTTTGTTTTTTTAATATTTTTAAGGTTTTATTATTATATTTTAATATTATTTTCTGTTCTTTTTCTTCTTCTTTTTTCTTTTTCATTATCTTTATCTTTTCCTCCTCCCTCGCCGTGACTGGCCGGGGGCAGCCATCGCCGAGCCTTGAGACCGTCGGCAGAGCTCGCTAGTCCTGGCGAGCCTCGAGGCCGTCGGATCTGGCGGCCTCAGCAAGCTCGAGGCTCGCCCAGTCCCGGCGAGCTCGAGGCTGGCCCAATCCCGACGAGTGTTGAGGCTATCGGGCCAGCGGCCTTGAGGCTCGCCGGCTGCCTCGGGGCAAATCTGGTGAGCCTCGAGCTCGCCTATGGCCGCCGCCGTCGCGGAAGGAAGAAGGAAGGAGGTAGAAGGAAGAAGGAAGAATAAGAAAAAAAGAAAGAAAAAGAACAAAGAAAAATATAAAATATAAAATATAATTTAAAAATTCAAATTTCTTTTTGCCTAAGATAAAGTGAAATCACTTTTCAAGTGAAAATCAAACACTCGAAAACGTTTTCCATCACATCTCACCAAACAAAGGAAAACAAATCGTTTTCTCGAAAAGTGAATTCCGGTAAAACGTTTTCGGTGAAACAAACACACTCGAAAATTGAATTACATTATGGAGCGGTGCGTAAGTGTTGAGAGAACCCACCATCCAAAATCGACCTTCTTCATAATAATTTAGGGATCAGCTGAACAGCTTTCTTGGTAACGAGAATACGTAACTCCATAACCAATGTGTGCTATGACGAGGAAATAAAAGAGCCTAGAAAGATTTGTGCACTGATATCATGCATGATTTTGCGAGATCGATACCAATTATTCTGAAAGCTTAAATTATTAGATAAATACATGATTTGATATATAAATATTCTAGCATGTTGTACCAAACGAAACGATATGTAAGGTTACACCGATATGTTTAGTCAAATTCGCACACGTGTCACTTTTGCTGACAATGCTTGGACATTATAAAGTTCCTTTCTCTTATTTCGTGGAGAGGGAAATTGCAACGTAAAAATGGGTCAAAGCCCAAAAAAGATGCCAAGTTATTGGGAGGATGAACCTATCAAAATGGGTCATACATGATTGGTTGATTTTAGATGGGTTAATTATATCTAATAAATGTGTTTAAAACATTATATGAGTGTTAAATGGGTCGTAAATTGGTATACCACTTACTTAGACCCAACTCACCTCTAAACTCTCTCTCCGTTGTTCTCTCTCGATCTCGTACTCACTCATTTCGTACTCTCATCTCAGTTGGGGTATGAGTTTTTCTATATTGATTTAAATATGAAAATATTTTAGGAATAAGGGTCGGGTCGGGTAGAAGTCATTGGATTTATATTGCATGAAAATGAGTTAAAACAGATTTAATTGGACCATCTTCGACACCGATCCAAATCCGATATGATCCACGGGGGTGTGTGGGTGTGGAGAGCTTGGACCATCTTCGACACCGATCCAAATCCGATATGATCCACGGGTGTGTGTGGGTGTGGAGAGGGGGATTTGTTTTCCTTTACTCTACGCCAGGGAAGCAAAACGGCTGTCGGTGAATGATTGGGCTTTTGAGAGGCCCAGTGATGGGCCCATCAATAAGGGACCAATGGTGAGTGAACGGAGAAGATAGGACCAACTTCCATCGGAGCTGGCAATCCTATAATTGCACCCGGCCAGTCAAATTGAATTTTTGTATTTCCAAAAGCTTTGGAGTAGCGACTCATCACCTACCGATGGTAACATGCACATTCGTGGCCTACGCCTTTTATGACCATCTAGCAAAATCCTAAGGGCTTATCTATATTGATTCTAATTACGAATACAATACACTCGATACATTCATAAATTATTTCGTTGAAAATGGGTGCAGTTAGTGTAGTACCTTTTTTAAAGGACTTCGACGGATTGGGTGGTCAAGGCCCATCGTAAGAAGTACTTACCAACTAATTGGATAACTTATCCCCCTTCTAGTCTTTTGGATTTGCTTTGTTCCGAAGCTCATATTATGTTTACGCTATTAGTATTTTTCGACCAAAAAAAAAAAAGGACTTCGACGGTGGTCGCAAATCAAACTCAAGCATGGACATAATTGACAAGTTACTCTTGATGCCTCTCGTGATCTTTGAACTCGATACCTCATAACAAGTGGACTAATAGCTTCGGAGAAGATACAGCTCTACGTCTCGAATCATGAAGACAAGATAATGAATGTCGAGAACGACCTTAAGAGACTCTCCTTTCAAATCATCACCAGGATATTTGTCGTGACCGGTCGGGTTGAATGAGTCGAATCGGCCTTCGAATCGATGATCTCAAGCATATGGGCTTGTGTATTGCCATTCGATGCTCTTTTCCATAAAGATTGTAATCCAGATCCATAGGGATCCGTCAGGTGGCAACTTTGAAACTATATACATGATACAATTACAAAGACAGGTAACAAATTAGGATCGTAAGCTTTTGAGAATGAGACGATAAACCTCAAGCCTCCCAAAGTTAGTGGAGCTCAGTACGAGGGTCTAGGACCATCTGAATGGGTCAAATGACAACCCTGCCCTCCCACCTTCATCCCGGAAACGTGGATAAGGCATAGAGACAGCTTCCTAGAAAAAGGTGACGAGTTCGGCGGGCAGGGATCGAAAGACAACGTAAGAGACGGAGACCGAGACAGGATAAGAATTGGAGGTCCCTGCTTACGCCAGATAATATCATTCTCGTGAACCGAAGTTTCGTGGTCCATCAAGCTACTACGACCGAAGTTTGGGAAAAAAAATTGAATGATTTTGATTTTTTTTTTAAAACGATCGTTTGAGATAATTAGTTATTTCCATTAGGGCAGCAATTTATGGATAATCATTTTTGCGGATAATGAAATTATTTTTTGGTTCCTTCATTTTTTTAAGCGTCACAAGCGATCGATTTTAAGAAATTACTTTCCAAATCATCATTTTTTCGCGAAACAAACGGACCGTAAGCGTACTTCGCTTTGATTATGTTATACATGCTGGAAGGCAGAAAGACGGATTTGCCAATGCACCATCGATTCGTTAACGTCACCGGTTCTATACATCATGGAATGTAGGTCTTTCGCGAAATCCATCGATATCCAGAACTATGATGCACTGAGCTCAAACAAACCAAACGCATAATCAAATTTTTCTTTATAGAGAATGGCCATAAGTTTTTGCGTTTCAATCCTAGGCTCCTAGCCAGCCTTGCACCCTCGTTTTAATAACATTTACTTTTTCTCTTGCGCCTAAAATTTTAGACCTATACAAATACGATCGTTAAGTTATTCACCCCCGAAAAACATAGGATTTAAACGTGTCTTGTAGACATGTATCTTTTTTCTTTACTAATTAGCTTAAGCAGGTCCAATGTTAAAATACATGACGCGACAACAGCAAAAAAATAAAAAAAGAAAGAGCAAAGAAAAGAGAGAAACATAGCTAACCCTACTTGCTACTTAGAACTGACAAACACAACTTGGTCGTCTAAAAACTACCAGAGGAAAAGAGTCGACCCTTCTTCTTCGAGGCCCGAGCGCCCTTGTTAACGAGCGATCTCGGTCTGCAAGGCCGAGTTCAACTCAACCTGTTCAGCCTCCCAACTTTCTTTCGCTACCGCCACACTGTGGAGCGGCACGTAGTCCTGTACAGAAAGCAAAATGGCATCACGAGAAGATGACAAAGAGGGCGTGAGTACGACGTGTCGTATCGTGTGTCCCGCAGAAAAAAAGAGGGAACGAGCCACAAACCTCGAGCTTCTGAAGCAGCTCCCGAGCGCTCGGGGCGCAGACGACGATGCTTCGCTCACAGGGCTTAATGAACCCATCGTCCACGGCTCTGTCGATGAAGGCGAGTAGATTATTGTAGTACCCTTCCACATTTAGCAAACCCACCTGCCGCGATAATCAAGATGAGAAATTTTAAATTTTCCAAAAAAATGGCAGTTCGAAATATGATAATGCAAATCAAAAACCCTCGACCAGTTATTTAAGTCCAGACTTATTTGCACGAAATTCATAGGATTCGAACGGGTAGACTCCCAATTTCCGAACAAGAAATCATGACGCCCCCAATCAATTGCGCCAACTGTAAAGAGCTTCTAATTCAACTATTGACACATCAAGCTGGCACTCGACTAGGATCCTTACTCTTTCCGGCGAAATCCGGATTGAGAACATAATCAACTCAATATACTTAGATCTTCATGAACAGCAAGTGTTCTCGTGGACAAATGAAGCTTCTTTCTGATTAGGAGTTTTGCTTTGAGTTGGACGAATAGGTTTGTTTGACCAAGTGAGGTGGCTCAAGAGCTTTACCGGCTTGTCCTGGATGCCCAACTGGGCCCATGTAATCACCTCCAATAACTCTTCCAAAGTTCCATACCCACCTAATCATGTGAAAAAACATAATCACTTATCTAAATTTATCCGTTTATTTCGCGTAACATGAATATTTTGAAAAATATTTTTCTAAAAATCGTTTCCTCCACAAAAAAACACATGTACAGAGGCTCATTCTATATTTAAAAAAAAAAATCAATAGATTGTGCTCAGAATATAGCGTGAGTTGTAAATTTGTTCAGTAAAATTAACACGACTAATTAATTAAGTGCGCCGAAACAAAACCTGGCAGGGCAATGAAACAGTCAGACTGGCGGGCCATCTCGGCTTTCCTTTGGTGCATGTCGGCTACCAGTTTGACCTCCCCGACCATCTCTCCGATTATCTGCTAAACAATTTTGATAATCCCCAATCAAAACAGACCCTTCTTTTAATCTCACTTAACTAATGTCTAGGTCACGGGTCAAACTAGCCGGACAAGCATATACTTGGGAGCCCATTGCAAGCAAAAGGGCAGACATGGATTTGTTTACCAAAAGAAAATAAGGTCGGATGTACATAGATTGACTTTGATACCTCTTCGTACATCAAACTTTTGGGAATGACCCTGCAAAAGAAAGAACCACACGACACAGCGCATTAAGTCTTAAACCGAAACGAGAATCAAAGGAGACAAAAGGTTCATGGATGAACCTGTCGTGTACTCTTTTACAGTTCCAAATAATGTTTTGATCGGCAGTGATGCTCAAAAGGAGATGAAAATGAAGAGATGGGAGAATAAAAGAGGTGGTTTTTGCACTTTTTGTGTCAAGCTTGCGATGGGATCGTCGGTCGGCCTGCTCTTTACGCCGGTGCGACGAGATTCGTGGTTGTCGGAGAAAGAGAACATCGACGTGCCATCACAAAGGTACGTACCCGAGAACACGGCGGCCTCCGCGATGGACCTCCCGAGAAACTAATCCCATTAATCCAACGCTCCCTCCGCCGTAGACAAGGTCCAAGCTCCGCGAAACCTTAAAATTACATGATAAGGCGAAAATAAAGATCGAGAAGCAGAAACCCAAGTGATCTAATGCCGCCAGAGAGCGAATATAATATCTTGAGAAGCAAATAGTACACGAACGAGTACCAATTCTCGGCCAAGCTCAAGTGCAGCATCCCCATACGATTGTCTTTTGCCGATGCTGCTACCGCAGAAAACGCATGCCGTTTTGAACCTCGACTCGTCCGGCGCTCCCGTCTCCTTCTCCTCCCCCATGTCTCGAATCGGTTGTCCGTCTTTCTTTCTTTTTCCAACAATTCTGGGAGGATTTTGCAGAGAGTTGATGTGCTTGTTGTTTCCCTCTTTTATCCAAACGGAGGAACCAGGAAGAAACTGGGACGTGGATATATAGACCCTTAAATTAATGAAAAATGCCTTCGCCCGTGGAATCTCGGGGCGCCACGTGTGCTTGAAAAGCTCATGATTTCCTTTCTCGTTTTCCGTTTGATATTCCTTTACTAGATTCCCTTCAAAGGTTCTGCCTCCGGGTACGAAATCTTGTACAGACCTGATACGATGTACTTGAAGCCCATCTCAGCGTTTATATATTGGAGAGTATGTGTAAATACGATTAGCTCCACCTAATTAAGGGATTCACGTGACGCGTACTGAATCGGGATATCTCTCGACTAATCTCAATCATTAGTATTGGCAAATAATGAAGAATGTGTGAGATTTTATGAGACCATTTATTACGTTTTTTTAAAGTTTAAGCTGTTGGATGATTATCACTCTCCATCACGGTTAATCTGATGTTTTTGCCTAGTACTAAGTGTGAAAATATTTAATTGGAAAGGTAAATAGGACATGGAAAGTTATGAATTCAAGAACTCTTATTCTGATACTACGTGAGATTTTGTAAAATCACTGCCAACTGTTTTAAAAGCCGCGGTAACGATTGAGATGGAGTTAAGACACAAACGCTGAATAGAAAATACGCTAGGGTCCTTTATGGTCTCCCACCAGTCCCACGGGCTGCCTTCCACAATCTCCTCCACTAGAAAATAGTGCGATGTGTGCTGTGCGCTATTTCAAATGTGATCAGCTGTATAAAAAAAATGATAAACGTGTGACTGCTTAGACCTAAATCCATCATGTGTAGCTCACTAATAATAGAGAGAAACATCAAATCACTCTTTTAAGGTTTAAAAATTCCGTTGGGGATAATTGCCAAAAAAAAGTCCTAAACTTATTATATTTGTGCCAATTCAGTCTTAAAACTTTCTTTTGTGCCAATTCAATCCTAAATATTTTACGTTTGTGCCAATTCAGTCTTAAAACTTTTTTTTGTGCCAATTCAATCCTAAATATTTTACGTTTGTGCCAATTCAGTCCTTTTAGCCAATTTTAGCCGAAAATTGATGAGGTGGCGCAACCGGCGCTGACGTGATAATTTTTAATAATATTTTAATATTTTTCGAATTTTTTAAATTTTTTTTTCTTTTTTTTTTCCTCTTCTTCCTCAGCCACACCAATGACCGGCATCTTCTCTTCTTCCTCAGCCCGGACCCCGCTGGCCACTGGCGACGACAAGGTCGGTCTCGTGATGGGTAGCGAGATCTCCCCCCCCCCCCCCCCCCGTCACCTGAGCGAGGCTCGCCCTCTTCTCACTCTCACTCCTCCTCTTCGTCTCCTTCCTCACAACCACCATGGACGTTTCTTAGTTCACCTTCCACGAAGCCACCATCGAATCCATCCACCTATCCTTCGCCCAAAACAGGCTCACAATCTCGCCGACTCGTCGACTTCTACTTGGACCGAATTCAAACCCTAAACCCCTCCCTCCGTTGCGTCTTGAAGCTCAATCCCGTCGTTCTCGATCAGGCCGACGAGGCCGACCGGCTTCGATGGTGGCCGATCTTGCCAGGGGCTGGGCGAGGCTTGCCCTCTCCAGATCTAGCGAGGGCGAGCCTCGCCCAGGCGACGACGAGGTCCAGTCACTGGTGTGGCTGAGGAAGAAGAGGAAAAAAAGAGAGAAAGAAGAACAAAAATGTAATAAAAAAAATTGAAAAATACTAAAATATTATTGAAAATTGCTACGTCAGCCCCAGTCGTGTCAAGTTATCAATTTTTGGCCAAAATTGGCCGGAATGGCTGAATTAACATAAATGCAAAATGTTGAGAACTGAATTGGCACAAAAAAAGGTTGAGGAGTGAATTAGCACAATTGCAATAGATTTAGGACCTTTTTTTGGCAATTATCCCAATTCTGTTGCGTGTAGCCAAAACATCAAATCACACTCTCTCCGGTGGAAAGAAATGGGATGGAGCATCCATGTGAACATCTCTATTCAAAATCGAGATGACGGTTCCTTCATGATTTGAATGCAGCAGCCCGATTTTACCAAATGTTGTGTGCCCGCGTGTCTTTATGCGACGGCGGATTCATCACCACAACAGTATAAAGAACGTCAAATTTGTATTTGAATGAAAACCCCATTTTATACAGATTAATTTGTAATCCAGTCTCCACACGAGGCTGGTTGAAGCTCATGGATTGAAATTGAATCAAACTTTCGAGCTTTGTGAGGACACAGATGAAAGATCGTACCGTCGCATGACTCGAGAATGCCTCGACGGTGGCCCGAGCATGCGTGGAGGTATTAGATTTGATGAACCCCACATGGTCTAAAACATAATTAACCTCGTGAATCGAGTGCTTACAACGAATTCTACGCATGAACCGGAGGTTTTCTACTCTACTTCCTTCACGTCTCATCGCTTCTTTTTTTTTCCGATATAAAATGCATCTCTCTAAGTCCAGCCTAACATGCACAAGAATCGTACGCTCATGCCAATGCATATGTCCAATAGGTTCATGGAGTGAAGGCCTAGAGCCGGAAGCGATCTTAGAAACCAATCGCAGATGGTCGTGGATCAACGAAGGCCTCTCATGTGAGTTCGCACGAGGTATTCGCATGATCAAAGTCGCCCGAGTCCACGTGATTGTCGCAAGATCAATGCGTCCACCAAATCTGAGTTCAAACTGGTGCGCCTTAGGACCTAGTTCTATGGATAACAGCTAGCCAATAATGCAAATGCCTTCATATCGTCACAAAATCGTACGATGCTTAGCTCTACTCCAGGAGGAAATGCACCGTTCTTAAAGATAATTCCGCCCTTCAGAGTACGAAACTCGGTACATAAAGCTCTAGAGGCTATCCTCTTAGAATACAACAGATCTTTCTCTATATTCTGCACAGAATAATATAGGGAACACGAATAATAACTTCACGTAAAACCCAGCTAATGAAGGAAATGAAATAATAAATGATCTCTTGTTTTGGTATGTTTTTATTGTAATAGGAAGTTCTCCTTATAGGCAAATAAAGAATGGAGTTAATAAAGAAATAAATCAAATCAGAGCCGTTATAAACTGATCGAAGAAATAAATCAAATCAGAGTTAATACAAATTAATTGCAATAACGCAAAAACTGTTGAAATATCCAACAAAAGATTGATTGAACCGCGGTCGTGGACCTTTTGCTCAGTTTGTACACCAAGTACAGGTGAGGCCGTGCCTGAAGCAAAAAGCTCGATACCTTAGTCAATTATTGGAGCCTGGAGGTTTTCCTGAGTCCATTTATGGATATGTTTTGGCCTTTGGGCTCCTTGATTCAACCTTTTCGTTCCCGCGACGTCGAGATGCTCTCGCGGTCTTCTGTTTCTCAACGTTCGGTCCGAAGTTGCAGAATAACCTCCGGGGGTTTGACTCAAACCATGCCTAGTACGAGAGTAAGATTTTGGTTACTCATCATGACCATAAACCTTTGACTGATCTCCGAAAACGAGCTCAAACCACCGTATCCACATGAATCGGTTAGTAGAGGGTAATGGATCCGGCCGCTACGGTTACTTTGCACGGGAGACGGGATTTGATTACAAAATCAACCGTATCCAAATCGAACTTTTAGTCAATTCAGCCAATAGTAAATCTTTATATAGTCAGAAAAATTGACGTGTTAGGTACTTGCAATAATCAAGTGAGATGGGAAATTTATATACATTGGTGCATAATTTCAACGGCAAATCTCTATCTTGCCTCGTCACAAAAAAAAAAAAGGTAATTAATTAAGCGACTGTAAAGAAGAAAAAGGTAATTAAGGGTGGCTAAGTAGGTTTGTGGATGTGACCATCTAGACTTGTATAGAGGATGCTTTTGATGACTGTACAGGGGGAAAGAGCCACGAGGCTTCGTCTGTTGACCAGATTTAAAAGGTAAAAGAAAGCTGCTAGCCTGACAGTTTCACAATATTATCGGTTATTTCTAATCACACAATCTCTCAATCAATTTGCTTTATATAAAACACACGATGATGACGTGTGAATTTACGGTTGAGATTGTATCATCCCTGACATTAGTGTCATAGAAGTATTTTTCTAGGTAAAATAAAGAGTTGAATGACGACCCACGCACATGGAATTGTCGCTTTCTGTGTCCAAATGACGCATCTCCAAGTCCAACAACGATGTTGCAACCCAAAAAGAAAAAAAGGAGAAAAGAAAAAGAGAGTCGCCAACCCCTTTTTAATACCTCGATGGAGACAACGGGACGAATGGACATGTTCAATGCTCAATTATAAGAGGGGAGACTGCTATGCATCTTTGAACACGAACGTGGGGAAACAAAAGAACGACCCGAATTCGTCTTTCTTTTCCTCTTTTCTTATCAACGGTGGAATGCGCACTAAAATTACTTGGAACACACAAGTTCTCCGAAGGCGTGTCGTCGATTTCAAATCTCTCGACGGGCTCAAACGCCAAATCGAGATTGCGACGAGCAAAGCATTTTCCCCAACAAACACAACAAAATAAATAGGAAAAGCACGAAAAAAATCGTAAACATATTGCATTGGTACCAATTCAGTTCTCAACTTTTTAATTTGACTAATTTCGTTCTAAACTTATTGCATTGGTACCAACTGAGTCCATCTAGTCAATCTTAGTCCGAAACCGCTGACGTAAATGCCGACCGTCCCACGTGGCACGGCCGGAGCTAACGGTGACATTTTTAATATATTTTTTCTTTTTTCTTTTCTTTTCCGTTCTTTAATAATAAAAAATTCTGAGGGCGTCTGGGCCCTCGCCAGATCTGGGGGATAAATGGGTGTGGCAAACCTCGCCAAGCTTTCATCGGCCACAACGAGGGTTGGCCGGCGGCCCTTGCTGACCCTCAGCAAAAAATAATTAAATAAAAATAGAAAATAAAAGGAAAAAAATAAAAATAAAGTCCACATGTCAATGGTTTCTGGCCAAAATTGGCTATGTGAACTCAATTAGTACAAATGCAAAAAGATTTAGAGCTACATGTCGGCCGCCTCTAATCTGATGTGCACTAAATTGAGTTCAAATGATCTCATCTTGCCTTTGCTTATATGAACCATAATTCATTTCAGTCTCTATCCATCCTTAGCATCTGTCAGTTCCTTGTCTTCATCCCATGAAGAAAGACTAATGCAAAACATTTGGCAGCTCTTTTTGCTGGCCCGGCTGAATTAGTAACAAATCCAATGGGTTCACCGGTTCAGAACTTTTTTCTGTACTTTTCCCCAAAATAAACAGGGCCATTGACATGTTTGTTACCTGGAATAAATGTGTTATAGATGAGCCGCCGAGATTCCAATTTCTTGAAAATGACATCAATGTTCAGCGACGATGGTCGAATCTTACTCAATTGGGTGACGGCACTCGAATGTTTGAGGACACCAAGACGAAGCGTGGTGAGGATAAGACCGGATCCGTGCCGAACCCAAGTAAACAAGATGATTCTTCTCATCGGGTGCATGATTTTTTTTTTTTGATCGAAATGAAAAACTTCATTTCATATTAAAGGGATACATAACTTCAAGATAAAGATTTAAATCCCACAAAGCAACTAAAACAAGTAAATCTGAAAAGTGGATCAACATGATATACTCTATAGAGACTTGCCTATTACACAAAGACGGATCTGTTGTAGCATCGAAGCACAAACGACGGTCGATCACCAAGTCTCGGATCAACATCATTGACGAGCACATGCTGATAAATCTTTATCCAGTAACAACGGTTTTGCATGAAGGTAGTGCACGCCTAGGTTCAGCGTCCTCAGCACCATCACCGTGTAGAGAACACAACAACCCCAAAAGATTGAAAGAACACATAAAACACCTTGTAAATTCCAGATCTATATCTAGATCGGGATAAAAGAGCACCCAAATCTAGATCTAGTTCTAGATCGTGAGAGAATAACTACAAAGTAGTTACCGGTTAAATACAAAATCACTTTCAAAATGCCGACTGCCAAAGACAGCAGTAAATGAGTCTTGAAGATTTATGGAGCGCTCTACAATTTAGAGTAAACACCGGAGCGAACGAGCAGATCCGGAGAGAATAAATTCTTTCAAGATTCTCGCGCTTCGATTTTTGGAGCTGAAGATGTCGGCCGCGTCTTTTACGAAACTAAAAAGACTAAAAAATAGAGAAGTGAAGAAATAACCAGAGATGAGAAGGGAGAGGGAGGGAGAGAGAGACTCCCTCAGAACAAACTTTGTTGGCGGCGGGTGGGTTGGAGAAACCCTAAGGGAGGGGGTGAGAAAGGGGACATCGAGAGCAGGATTTTTTTTTTGTGGTCGGAGAGTGCATGGTTTACTTTAAATGAGCAGGAATTTGACAAAAGAGGGATGGTCACAAGTTCCCAATTCCGACCAAAAAAGGTCATCAAAAGAGCTAAAAGTGACGAAATGGGGACAGGTTCATTGATCTTTGGGGGAGTGGCTTTCCCGTGAACACCATTATCCAACGCCACCACCAAAGTCGTCGCTGAAAGAGACTTGACAGTTCTAATTCCTCTGACTTGCATTCCCAAATTTGCCCAATCGCATTGAAATTCCGATAGACTGGGACTCTTGTGGTGTGCTTCCACCTCCAACGGAACGGACACTTTTTCTTTTCGCTTGTGGTCGTCGGGTGTTCTTTCAAAGGAGGCTATAAAGAATCGAAGGAAGCCGGAAAGGAGAATAAAGCGGGGCATCATCTACAATTTCAACCTTTCGTTCAGATATCTGTCTCGTTCTTGGACAGCAACGGGTCCTCAGCACGCGCCGCCGTCCCTGCATAAACCGGCCAAATAGAGAGCTAGGAGATGACGCTGGACAATGGATGTCAATTCCTGAAGAGAGGAGACCATTTCGAGTTCAGAACCACCGTTGTTGTTACGGGCCTGTAACTATTTGGGCCGCAACAAGCCCAATGTGGGAGTTGGATAATCAAACAAAGAACTTGGCCCACTCCCCATCCAGAGTTAGGAGCCTAGAGGAACGACATTCGACATCCCAATGCGGCGACAACGTTTTCCGTCGCGGCATCCGTCTTGTTTGGGGTCTAGACTGTAGAAAGAAACTCTCCTCTTTTGTATTCAATGAATATTTCTGTATATTTACAATGCTCAATCCTATCATATATATATATATATATATATATATATATGACATATGACAACCCTAATTAGGATATATACAATATGAAGGATTCTATACTAGGAAGAAATCTATATAATAAAAATTTCCTAGCAAATAAGCTAAAATAGCTCACGACCACACTCCCCCTCAAGTAGGTGCAAAGATATCTTTGATACCCAACTTGATAAGTGAGCAGTGAAATTCTCTACTTGACAAAGCCTTTGTCAATATATCAGCTAATTGGTCTTCAGACTTGACAAATGGTAACTGGATCACTTTTGCCTCCAAATTCTCTTTGATGAAATGTCTGTCAATCTTCACATGTTTGGTTCTATCATGCTGAACTGGATTATGAGCTATGTTTATGGCTGCTTTATTATCACAAAACAATTTGATTTCCAAACCCGGTGGATACCCGAGCTCAGTTAGCAGCTTCCGAAGCCATAGAAGTTCACATAACCCCTTTGCTACACCTCTGAATTCAGCTTCTGCACTAGACCGAGCTACAACATTTTGTTTCTTACTTCTCCATGTAACAAGGTTGCCTCCCACAAATGTAAAATACCCTGATGTAGACCTCCTGTCTGTCACACTTCCAGCCCAATCTGCATCTGTGTAACCTTCTATTTCAAGGTGGCCATTTTTTGCAAATAGCAACCCCTTTCCTGGGGCTGACTTCAAATATCGAATGATGCGCCACACAGCACTCATATGATCTTCACTAGGTGCATGCATGAACTGACTCACCACACTTACTGCATGAGCAATATCAGGACGTGTATGTGATAAGTAAATCAATCGACCTACTAACCTTTGGTATTTCTCTTTATTAGTAGGCGTCTGATCAGGGTACTCTCCAAGCTTACAGTTTTGTACCATAGGAGTGTCTGCAGGCTTGCAATCTAGCATGCCAACTTCGGTCAAAAGATCAAGAACATACTTCCGCTGAGACAAGTAAATCCCTTCCTTCGACCTAGCAACCTCGATTCCCAGGAAATATTTCAAACCTCCCAAGTTCTTCATCTCAAACTCCCTAGATAATAATTCCTGCAGTCTCATAATCTCTGCACTATCATTGCCTGTAATAATCATGTCATCTACATATATGATAAGAGCTGCCATTCTTCCTTGAGCACCTTTTAAGAACAAAGTATGATCTGAGTTACTTTGGGAGTATCCATACCTTTTCATAGCTGAGCTAAAGCGACCAAACCATGCATGAGGGGACTGCTTCAACCCATACAATGATCTTTCCAGCTTACAAACCATGTTCGGCTTATCTGCGCATCTGTATCCAGGTGGAAGCTCCATATAGACCTCCTCCTCTAAATCTCCATGAAGAAATGCATTCTTCACATCAAATTGATGCAAAGGCCAGTCCAAGTTTGCAGCTAGAGATAACAACACTCTTATAGTGTCTAACTTCGCAACTGGAGAGAATGTTTCCTGGTAATCCACCCCATAAGTCTGTGAATACCCTTTAGCTACCAGTCGCGCCTTATACCTCTCAATAGTGCCGTCTGCCTTATGTTTGACTGTGAACACCCACCTACATCCAACCGGCTTTTTATCCTTTGGTAGTTCCACAAGTTTCCGGGTTCGATTTTTCTCCAATGCCTCCATCTCTGCCTCCATTGCTTGAAGCCATTTCGGATCCTTCATGGCTTCTTCAACCCTGTTTGGAACTTGAACTGAGGAAATCGTGAACACGAAGGCTTGTAGTGGTGTAGACAGCTGCTTGGCAGACACATAGTCTGCAATAGGGTATCGAGACCGGCGATCCTCTACATCTAGAGAATATCGATTCGGTGGTTTACCCCTATTATGCCTGCCAGGTAGCTTATAACCAGTAAGCACATCAGTATCTTCAAAAGAATCAAGTACAGTAGAAGTACTTACCTCAGGTATATTCTCAGGAGTTTGGAGTGGTACTGAAGAGGGCGAAGAAGGCGAAGACAAGGAGGGCTGTTGCAGCTGTGCATCTGTTGACACTTGTTCAGAATCATGCGGCAGTAGCTCAAAATCTTCAGCCTCAGCAGCCTCAGAATCACATGGCCGTGCGCACCCATCCGTCGCTCCTGCAATCCCAACCTCCCACCAATGTCTGGTTCTACAACTAGTCTCCCCCTGAACATGACACTGGGAGGAACGAAAATAGGACTCAGTCTTGGTAAATGTTACATCCATGGTGACATACGTGCGCTTCCCGGCAAGATCATAACAACGATACCCTTTCTGAGAAGGGCCATAACCAAGAAACACACATTTGACTGCACAAGGGTCAAGTTTGGTCCGCTAATTTTTGTGAAGATGGACATAAGCGACACACCCAAACACCTTAGGAGGCAATGTAAGAACCGAAGGAAGAGACACATGGGCAGCAAGTGCTTGCATTGGCGTGCGATAGCTCAGAATGCGGGAAGGCATGCGATTCAACAAATAAGCAGCTGTGACTACGGCAGAATCCCAAAAGTGATGGGGAACATGGCTACCCTCTAACAGTGCTCGAGTGGTTTCAAGAAGATGGCGATTCTTACGCTCAGCAACACCATTCTGCTGAGGAGTCTGAGGGCAAGAAGTTTCATGTATCAAACCATGTTCTTGAAAATAAGCTGCAAGATGTTTACTTAAGTATTCGCCACCATTATCAGACCTGAGAACCTGAAGTTTGGCCCCAAACTGAGTCTGAATCATACGGTGAAAAGTCCGAAAGATAGCTTCAGCCTCATTCTTATGTTTCATCAAATATAGCCAAGTCATACGTGTGCAATCGTCAACAAAGATGATAAACCATCGAAACCCAGATACAGTAGTAATAGGAGACGCACCCCATACATCAGAATGAATTAAGGAAAAAGGGGTAGAACTTATATTTAAACTGGGAGGAAAACAAGTGCGATGGCTCTTTGCCAAAATACATGTATCACACTGAAAACTAGAGTTCGATAGACCATGAAATAACTTGGGAAACAAATGCCGTAAATACCCAAAGGATGGGTGACCTAACCGACGGTGCCATAACCAAAGTTCCTTCTCTTGAGCTAACTGTCCACGAGAATGATAGGTCCGTCCAGAAGTAATTTCATCCACGAAATACAGCCCCTCCCTCTTAGTACCACGCCCAATAATCTCCTTCGTGAGAATGTCCTGAAACAGGCAAAAATCAGGGTACATGAGCACAACACAGTTCAACTCACTAGTAAGCTGTCCAACTGATAACAGACGATTAGACAATGCAGGAACAAGTAAAGTATGAGATAGAGAGAGAGAAGGCGTGATAGACACACGCCCAGCAGCCGTCACAGGAAAGCTATGTCCATTGGCATTGTAGATATGATCTCGACGTGGTGTAGTAGATGTACGAAGGTCACCAGATTCCGGAGTCATATGATCAGTAGCGCCAGAATCAATTATCCACCCATGATGACCATCACCATGTCCATTAGCAAAGACAAACCCACAATTACCTTCAAGAGATTCGGCATTAGCAGATTCAGGTTCCATGGGAATTAATGACAAGCCGCTAGTCACTAAGGAGGCTTGTCCTCCATTTCGCCCCTTTTGTGAGCCTGGTTTCTTTTTCTTGGTCTGAAAATCATTCCACCAGTCCGGATAACCATGCAGTTTAAAACAAGAGGCTGCTGTATGTTTAGGATTCCCACAGTGAGAGCATCCCTCGGATTGAATTGGCATACCAAGTTTACGGCGAGGTTCCGGGGCAGAAAGCACTACCTGGAGGTGCGGATCACCCTTGCCCCGCTGTGTCACCATGGCGGAACCAGAGGTGACCTCGACGGGAGTGGAGAGCATGACAGATTGGCGCATATCCTCTCGCCTGACTCGGGCATAAGCTTGCTCAATAGTGGGAAATGGATCCATCTTCAGAACATCGGCACGAACATTATCCAGGCGGTCATCGAGACCATCCAAAAAAGTATAAACTCGATCTTCATGGACAATGGCATTGTACCTCAGAATATCGGCCGGACATTGCATAGGATTAGGACGTCGGAAATCAATCTCACGCCAGAGGCCTTGAAGATCATTGTAATATTTCTCGATGGGTCCACCGCCTTGCTTCAATCGAGAAACCTGCCTCTTAAGATCATAGATTTGGGAGGTGTCAGATCCATCAAAAAAGGTTGTTGCCACAGCATCCCATACGGCTCTAGCAGTAGGAAACCGAATAAAGTTTGGTATCAAGGCTGGATCTATAGAATTGATAAGCCAACCTTTCACCGTAGAATCATCGGTCTTCCATTGTCTAAAAAACAGATCGGTAGGAGGGGGCTCAGGAGAACCACCATTCAAATAGCCCAGTTTGTCTTTGCCCGAGACATACATCTCAACAACCTGGGACCATAAGCCATAATTTTTGCCATCAAGCTTGACAGCAATCGGTGCGGCAGGAGGTTCAACGCGCGGGGGCGCGGCCTGCTGGGTCAAGAGCTGCTTCATCGCAGCAGTTAGGTCTGCCAGAATGGCAGTAGCAGAGGCACTAGCATCCGCTTGGTTGGTTGCAACAATCGGCTGTTTGTCGGCCATGAGATCAGGTTCGCAAACTGAATTGCGATGAAGAAGATCGAGTAAGATGCACGTCGGACGGCGCAATAGAGGAAGAAAGCGGGATCGCCGTATTCGATGATTGACGTACAGTACCCTAAGGATCAAACCCTAGGGCTCTGATACCATGTAGAAAGAAACTCTCCTCTTTTGTATTCAATGAATATTTCTGTATATTTACAATGCTCAATCCTGTCATATATATATATATATATATATATGACATATGACAACCCTAATTAGGATATATACAATAGGAAGGATTCTATACTAGGAAGAAATCTATATAATAAAAATTTCCTAACAAATAAGCTAAAATAGCTCACGACCACATAGACTTGGTCCGGTATGGACCGAGAAGGTCTAAACTGTCCGATGTGTGAACCTCGAGGGAGATCCATCGAGTCCGGTAGCTCCAATCGCTTGGTTCACGATGAACCAAATTTGATCACAAACCTAGCCTTTGCCAATTCGACATTGTTGAGATTGAAATACAGTTTCAAATTCAGGTCAAGTAACTGCTGCTTCCATCGGCAAATACTGCGGGCGGAAATAAGAGTAATCAGCATCATTCTATCTATCGTATGTAAATCTAAGAACTCGTCTGAGACGGCTAATTCATTTACTTCTAAAATCGTGCTTATGATTTTCCCTCTATATTTTAAATGTTGATAAGTACATATATTGAAAATTTCCCAATGTTTTGAATTAATTGAAAATGACAACCCCAAAGCCATAATATCCGCCCGAAAGCAAAAAGAAGTTAAAAGGAAGAACCACTTCAAAAGAGCATCTCCAAGATTAGGGGTGAGCATGGGTTTAGAGTAGAACTGAAAACCATATTAAATCGGCCATAGGAACCGGTCTGGTTTCAAGTTCCCACCATTACCGGTCTGGTTCTCTATTCCAAAAAAAAGTGAAATAGATACCGTGCGGTTTGGTTCCCGATTCCTGGGTAAGAACCGAACCGAGAACCGGGAATCGAAGAACTGGCCAGGAACTGGGAACCGATGAACCCGACTTGAGTTAGTCGTGATTACCTTTTTACTTTTGCCTTAATGATTGTCTTAATGATGACATTATTAACGGTAAAAAACGTTTATGAGTTCAAGTGGAATGAATATCTGTGGTGAGGCTTTGTAATAATAATTTTAGTTAGTAAATAATTTTTATTTTAAAACTATCATTGAGCGATTAATATGTTTGTTGTTTCTTTTGATTTCAAATTGTTAGAATTTGAAGCAATTTTTGCATTGATGATTGAGGACTGAAATTCTACAATTTAGGTTTTATGCCATTTGTTTTGAACATTTTATTTTTTATTTTAATTTACGTGTTCATCTTTTATGGATTGTTGCTATTAGTAAAATGTGTATTTTTTTTCTTGCATTTAGTTTCATTTTACTTAACTAACAATGAAATAATAAAAAGATTGGCTAGTTCCCAAATAGACCCCAGAAGCGATTTATAGGATAAGTTTCAGGTTGAGAGTGGTAGATTCCAAATTTCAAAATCTAAGAAGCTAATTCTAACAAGATTAGTTTCAGATCCGAACCGACTCTGAAGCCGCTCATCCATGTCCAGAACCTCCAAAGCTACTGCCATTGTCCGTGTCTTGCTATCTCCTTGTCTAGCAGGAAGCACAAAATCGGACAAAATACACATCCGTTTAACACGAGGTACCTTTGGACTCACGCAGTCCCGTTATCGAGATTTGCGCATTTTACACGTGATTTTCCAAGTGTGAGCATGCTTTTAGGTCTTAGTGTGATAGGAGGAAAGACAAGAGCATGGACCGCCATTTTATCTTTAATAAAGAGACAGTGTCAGGTAAAACATGCACATCATTGCAAAAAGAATGCAATAACCAAATTGGGAGTGGACAAAATCCTCGCTCCAATTCATGAGCGGAATTCAATACCTGTCGCTTTTGTTTTTTTGTTTTTTTTTTCCTTTTTCTGTTTCTGCCCGTGCAATAGTTGGGTCTTGGTCAGAGGTTTTAGGTATTGAGATTCTAGCAACACGGAATTAGCGGACGGATTATATCATCTTAATAGATCACTTGCTAAGCACATATGACTCGCTGCTACACATGACTCGTGTTAGGATTCGGCGCACAATCAAGTCGAAATAAAACGTAAAAGGAAAAAGGGAAATCGAGACACGAGATTTTATCCCGGTTCACCCTTAAACTAAGGCTACGTCTAGCAAATGATTCCATTATAATTAGCATCCCGCACGTCTCGTTACATCACTCAATTACAATTGAAAAAGAATATATATAGCAGTATCTAATCATGAGTCCATGCCCAACATTCTCCCACTTGGTGAATACTTCTCATGCTTTTTTAGACCCAACACAGTTGTACACCATTCAAACTTTTTTGCACTCTCTGCCTTGGTAAAAAAATCTGCATTATTCACCTGTGTGTCAACTTCTTCCAGTACTACAACTTTCTGTTCTACTTTCTCTTGGATGAAATGATATTGTATGTCAATGTGCTTTGTACTTGCATAAAATGCAGGATTCTTAATCAAGAATATAGCACTATGGCTATCACACCAAATCTTCACTTCTCCTTGTGTAAAGCCAAGCTCTTTACACAATCTGCACATCTATATCACTTCCTTAGCAGTATGAGTAAGAGCCATGTACTCTGCTTCAATAATAGATAAAGCAACTGTGCTCTGCCTCTTGCACATCCAACTCACAGCTCCGCCGAATAAGGAAATAACATATCCGCTGGTCGACCTCCTACTATCAATGTCACCTCCCCAATCAGCATCCATAAAACACTTCAGTTCTAACGCTTGCTGTCCCTTTAAGCTTTTCATGCCTTCATAACATAACTCAAAGTCAGATGTACCGTGAAGATAACGAAGCACCCGTTTTACTGCTATCCAATGCTCTTTCCTCGGATTGGACATATATCTGCTCAATACTCCCACTGCTTGAGCAATATCTGGACAAGTATATACCATGGCATATATCAGGCTCCTTACTGCGCTTGCATATGGAACTGCAATCATCTCTTCGACTTCCTCTTCAGTTTTGGCGCAATGAAGCGTTGATAACTTGGAACTTGTGGACACGAGGGTCTTCACTGGTTTACAGTTTGTCATATTGAACTTTTTCAACACACTTTCAACATATTTCTTCTGACTTAACCACAACTGCCCATTCTCACTCTCCCTTTTTATCTGCATGCTCAAGATGAAGTTTGTTGGGCTTAGATCTTTCATCTCAAACTGTTTTGCCAACAGTTCCTTCATAGTGTTGATCATTCTTATACTATTCCCAACTAGCAGCATATCATCAACATATAAGGTTAAAATAACAAAATCATCATCTAACCTCTTCACATAGACACAATGAGCAGCATCACAGTGAACAAAGCCAAGTTTCAAGGCATAGGAATCAAACTTCTGGTACCATATTCTTGGAGATTGTTTCAAGCCATACAAAGACTTGTTCAGTTTACAAACAAAATCTTCTTTTCCTTTGACCACAAACCCATCAAGTTGCTTCATGCAAATGTCCTCCTCCAAGTCACCATGTAGGAAAGCTGTTTTTACATCGAGCTGCTCTACCTCCAGATTGTATGCAGCTGCTACAAATAAAATAAGTCTTTTTGGAATTTAATTTAGTAACAGGAGAAAAAATCTCACCATAATCGACTCCCTCTATCCGCGAATATCCCTTCGCAACCAAACGAGCTTTATATCGTTCTATCTCTCCATCTGTGGATATTTTCTTCTTGAACACCCATTTACAACCAATTGCCTTCCGATTTGCAAGTAGTTTTACCAGACTCCACGTTCTGTTTTTATCTAATGAGTCTATCTCATCTTTCATGGCTTTTTCCCATTGTTTGGCATCTTCCGCCCTTCTTGCTTTCTTAACATTATTTGGATCATCACCTGTAACAATCAAAGCCTAGTTTTCATTACTGGCAAATAAGGTATACCTCTCAGGTGGTCTTCTCTACCGTGTGGACCTCCTTAAGGCTAGTTCAGGTGGTGCTTCAACTTCAAACTCAGTATCAGAATCTACAATATCATCCTCAACATCAGGCTCATCAACTTCAGAATCTAAATTTTCTGTTGCAGCTTGTGTCGCCTCTGTCTTTCCCTGCAAACCAACATCTAACTCAACCTTCTGTGGTTCTTCAGGAGCCTGTGAAACAATCTGATTTATCGTAAATTCTCTGAACACCACATCCTTGCTGTAGATAATACATTTAGTATCAGGATTCCACATCTTATACCCTTTAATACCATCCTTGTACCCAATGAAGATGCACTTCTCTAACTTGCTCTCAAGCTTATTCCTCTTTTTCTTTTGCACATGTACATACGCTTCGCAGTTAAATACTCTAACATGGGATATGTCTGGCTTCTTCCTGAACATTGTCTCAAACGGTGTCTGATCCTTCAAAGCTGATGTGGGGGACTTGTTCTTCAGATAACACATAGTAGCCACTGCTTCCGCCCAAAATTCAGCTCCTAAGTCTGCACCACTTAACATACTTCTTGCCTTCTCCATGAAAGATCGATTAAGCCTCTCTACCATCCCATTTTGCTAAGGTGAATAAGGCGTTGTCTTCTGCCTTGCTATGCCATTGGTCACATAGAATTGATCAAATTTCGCTTAACAGAATTCTCCTCCGTTGTCAGTCCGCAAATCTTTAATCTTTCTATCAAACTGATTTTTCACCAAAGCTTTAAACTCGCGAAATTTTTCTAACACATCATCTTTTTTTTGCAAGAAATATATCCACACATATCTGGAATAATCATTAGTAAAAGAAACATAATACCTTGATTTTCTGAATGATGCT
Source organism: Lenwebbia sp. NSW1173648 (assembly GCA_029784005.1). Taxonomy (NCBI): domain Eukaryota; kingdom Viridiplantae; phylum Streptophyta; class Magnoliopsida; order Myrtales; family Myrtaceae; genus Lenwebbia; species Lenwebbia sp. NSW1173648. The sequence goes on along the minus strand of JARCGZ010000009.1, from coordinate 19,854,851 downwards.
GCATGTGTAGGACCGAAGACGTCACCGTGGATTAAATCCAGAATCCCTTTTGCTCTCCCTCATAAGGATTCAATTGATACCCGATTCTGTTTTCCATATAGACAATGTTCATAAAATCCGAAACCCATAGAATAGCTTGGGATTCCATCCACCATCTTCTTGGAAGTAAGGGTGACCAGCCCTTTCTCACCGATATGACCCAATCTCCGATGCCATAGCATCGCGAGATCTTCTTCCACCTGCTCCGTAATATTGCTCTCACCACCGATCACTGTGCTTCCCAGTAATTTTCATAGCTTTCCGCACCATTCGCCTCAAGCAATCACCATAGATCCACGGGTTAGCTTGCATGAATACTTGTCACTGGTGGAAATCATACCAGCATCTGCCATAGTTTCCATAAAAATAAAATTCCTAGTAAGACCAGGAATATGCATCACATCTAGAAGATTCTTGACTGTCCCATCTATCATCTTCAGCTTCACCTTTCCGTGATCGACAATATCAAGCATCGTATCATCTCTCATCCGCACTGTACCTCCCTGATGTGGCTCATAACAGCAGAATCAATCTCTACGAGGCGTCATGTGGAAAAATGCTCCAGTATCAATTATCCACCCACTACGGTTAACCGGAGATGAGTTGCAGACGAGATACATGTCTCTCGCACTACTGTCATCATCCTTCTTTGTACTAGACGATGGTGCCTCATTTCGCTTCTCTGGACCCACATTTTTGCTTCTGCAATCCTTCTTCAAGTGTCCAATTTTTTTGCACTTCTAATACTTTATTTCAAATCGATCGCGGCTTTTAGATCTTCCTCTGGACTTATTCCTGCCAACACATCTAGATTTGGATCGTTCACTATTCCTTCCTCTTACGAAAAGAGACTCATTCGTTGCATTATTAGAACCTGCTCTCCTCATCTCCCTAGATAATAACGCAGATACAACGTTCTCAAAGGATAAAAGCACTAGCACCAGTGCCAATAAAAACAATTATATGTTCCCATGAATTCGGTAGTGGACATAGCAAAGTACATGCCTTATATTCCTCATCCAAATTAACATCAATAGACGTAAGCTGCCCACAGATAGTATTAAACTCGTTTAAGTGTGCATAAAAAGAATCACCGCCACTTATTCGCAAGTTGTACAATCGCTTCCACGAAAATAATCTATTCACGAGCGATTTACTTTGATAAAGGCTTCCCAGCTTAGTCTAGAGATCCTTCACCGTCTTCTCAGAGGTCACGTTCACCAAGACGTTATCAGTGAGACATAGCCAGATCAGGCTTCATGCCTTCCGATCGCTGCTAATCCACGACTTCAATTGATTGGATGCGGATGCAATCTCATCCTCCTTCGCCTTCTCCTTGGTAATCAACTCAGGTTTATCTTCTTCGATTACGTACCACAGATATCTGTCTACGAGTAAAGCCTCCATCTTCAACTTCCATAACTCGAAACCCTTTCCTCCGAACTTCTCTACTTCAATCCGTGATTGACTAGCCGATATCTTCCCAAGATTTGATTTTTCGGATCTCTCTTCACCAAGAAAACCCTAACCTCAAACCTCTCTCCGATATCAGTATTGGGTGATTTTGGGTCTCTCTCATCCCAAAAGCTAGCTCAAAGAATGAGGCTTTCCCTCACACTTAAACAGACCACCAGCCCCCTCCATAGCCGATGTGAGATAACCCCAACAATCTCCCCCTCACACATCGAGCCATGGGTCGAAGGCAGCGACAACCCGTATCTCTCCCGTGTGACTGTTGGGTCTAGACTTGTTGGTAACCCGAGCTCTGATACCATATGTTAGGATTCGGCGCACAATCATGTCGAAGTAAAACGTAAAGCAAAAAAGGAAAATTGAGACACGATATTTTATCCTGGTTGACCCTTAAACTAGGGCTACATCCAGCAGAGGATTCCACTATAATTAGCACCTCGCACCTCTCGTTACATCACTCAATTATAAGCGAAAAAGAGTATATATAGCAGTAGCTATTCATGAGCCTAACTCAAACTACTAATGAAAATTTACGAGCTTAAATCATAGAAGTCCTATGGTGTCCAGGAGGTGCTGCCCCCTTGCGACCCCGTCGGAGCGGGACCCTCGTGCTTTCCTGTCGCAGGAGAGTATGAATCACACCCCAACAACTCGTCTATGAATGAAATAGCTTAGTTTTCTTAGGTTGTACTTGGTGGACCGCATATTATCCTATTCGGTGATTGGTGCAACCTAAAATGACTGAGTTTACTCTCAAAAAGTTTTTCCCATGTTAATGCGGCATCTTTTAATACTTTCTTAGAAAATACGATGGTGATTGTGGCGCCATGCCAACAAAAAGCTTCAAAATAAATTTTTAAAAGGAAAAGCTAAAAAGGTAAAAAATTAAAAACAAAATGTGAGAAAAAATACCAGGAGGGGAATTTAACGCCCTCTGCTTCGCTAGCGAGGACCACTGCCCTTGCTCGGCCACAATCGAGGGCTGCTATCCCTCGCCATGATTTTGGTGAGGGCTCGCACCACCACCACCACGACAGACGAGTGCTTGTTGTAGTGATTTGGTACAATGAGGGCAAGGACTGATCGCGAGGACAAGAAGGCTTCGAAAATGAGCGGCTCCTTGCAGGCTTTTGGGATGGTGAAAGGGTCAGTAATGAGCCGAATTACACACCGAACATGGGAAAACCGTGCCTGGGATACAAATGTGAAAACTGGAATTAACTCACAGAGGCACCTTTTGACGTGATAACAATTTTCGCTTTGGAATGGAGAACTCCTTGGAAAGTGTCTGTCTGTATGCCAAAGGACAAAACCACGAGACTCGAAATGGGACGGACCAAGGCGGGCAATACCTCAAGTGAGTTTATCCAGGAATGTCACACGCGTGGCCTTTGCTTATGAGTGGGTGAGGGTTGCCATCCCTCACCTATGACCAAGCAAGAGTTGCTAGGCCTACACTGTGAAGGGTAGTGCCCTTTTCCTATTTTTCAATCTAATATAACTAAGCTTTGGAGGAAAACACCGTTATTTCGGTCACTATTACGCTTTAGTTAACATCAGCGGCCATGTGAATAGCAGAAGTACTAAAAGAGCCATATCTATTTTCCCTTACCCAAGTTAAATGAAATCAACGATGGGTCTTCGTTACATCAATTTGATAAGTATTAGAATTTGATTATATATTATCTTTAAATTTTAGAAATTAATTGCATTTTCTGGACGTGTTTTAGAACATTTTATGCACTTACCCTGACATTCAATTTGAATGTTATGAAATTATTGTTTTTTGAATCATCAACGCACTAATTTCTAAGCAATTGGCAGGGTCAGTGCACTGTAAAGGGAATAAACCTCTTTTCTTTTTATGACATTTTTGGGGACAAGCACGTGGACATTGTACTTTTCTTTTCCTGGACGAATATTTATTACGATTCTTTTGGGAACGGATTTCAAAGCTCCGTGGGACTGTCAGATTAAAAAAAAGAGAGAGGCAAAGATCGTTAATAGTAAATATAAATTTTTTATATGGTAAAATATTAAATATATTATTTATAAAATATTATAATCCAAGAATCTAGAGAATCTATTCCAGTATGGATTATAAAATTGCCACTTCATGATCTTACAAGTACAAGCAGCGGTTAGCATAATAAATCGGAAAATTTTCAAATAAAAGGTTGAAGCGTCCTCATTTTTTTAAATAAAAATATGAAGTGTCTTTATTATTTCAAAAAAAACATAATTAAAAAGTATTTTCGTTATTTACTTTTTTTTTTCTTTTTCTATTTTCGTTTTTTATTATTCTTTTTCTTTTTCCTCTCTCCTCCCCGCCATTGCACGCCTAAACCAAAATAAACTGTTCGACCACCTCTTTCACGTCCCGCCCCGCCTCCACATCTCCACTAGTTCCTCCTCCGTTTTCAACCAATCGACTGTTCACCGGTCGTTCAAAAGATCCACTCGTCGGACTCCTGCCTATCCCGCCGACTCACCTCCGTCTTCGGTCTGATACCTCAGTACCTGGGACGATACCAGAGCAGCAGAGCTCCACAAGAAGCATCTCCGAGTTGGCTCATGTTTTTGGCAACATGGAACCATAGTTCGATCGTTAAAGTCTCCGGCCGTCGTTGCCCTTTCCCGATTCTCCGCGACCGCCTTCACAGTACTTGGAAACCGCAGGCTCCCCTCCGCCTCCTTGACGCTGGCTTGGACTACTGATGGGAGCCAACTCTCTGCCCCAACTTTGACGCTCCCCAAAGCAGCTTATGCTAATTCTCTGCCCCAACTTTGGCTTTCCTCGCGCGCCCAGGCGAGACCTTGGTACTTTGATGGCACCTGCTCTGAGGACGAACTGATACAGCTTGTATCCCCTTGACTGTTATTCTCTTTTTCTTTTTTCTTTCCCCTCTTCATCGTTTTCTGGAGACGAACTGATGGAATGCAGCCATTGCAGCCCCAATGAAAGGTCCAACCCAGAAGATCCACTGAGAAAACCAAACAGATTGACATGATTAACAAAATTTAATGACCAAGAAGAAAAGTTATGGTGGTGGGTGTTGATGATTTTGAATTACCTGGTCATCCCGGGCCTTCTTCTCGTTGAAAATGACCGCAACACCAAAACTTCTGGCTGGCTGGGTTAATGCCGGTGCTGGTCACGAGAGCGGCTCTCGCCCGCCCAGGCGAGGGCGACCCTCGCAACACGCCCGCGAGGGCGACTAAGATTTACTTTTTTCTCTTCCCTACCAGTAACTGGCATTGCTCCAGTCCAGAGTCAGGACAGCAAAATATGGAGCTAGCTTTCAACATTTAGTATAACTTCCAGGATCTTGGATCCCATGAAGACCAGCCGATACTGCTGTAATATGGTGAGAGATGAATTGAGCCATTCAATCGGCGCATCTTACGCTTATTACAACTGTTGTGCCCGATAGAACGACCCCGGAGGCCGGCGATGGTGGGGGAGGGGAGAGGAAAGAGAGAGGAAAAAGAAAAGAAAAAGGAAAGGAAAGGATACAAGAAAAAGAAAAAGAAATCAAAAAAGTATTGGACGAAAATGTCCTTCGGCCAGGCCCTTGTTTGAAATAATAAGGGCACTTCATGCTTTTATTTGAGAAAATAAATGCACTTCGGGCCCTTATTTGAAATTTTTCCTAAAAAATCCTCAATTTTAAGTCTAGTCACAAATTTAACTCAGACTTTTTCTTATCTCAGAAAAAACCCCTAACTTTAGGTTCAGTCTCAAAACTGTTCCGATTTTTTTTATTTCGGAAAAAATCCCAAACTTTAGGTGCAATCCCAAATCTGACCCGAAATTTGATTTGTCTAAAAAAATCACAAAATTTTCATGTTTTCTCGAATCTATCCCGTGGTCCAGTCCCAATTTGACGTGGCATTTTCGTGTCGGTAAAAGGCCCGCAATAGCAAAGTAATAGGATAATAGGTACGAACCGACGTGACATTTTCATGCGGATAACATATCCATCCCAATAAAGAAATTCTCCAAAATAAAACCGCTCTAGGATATGAAAATTAACGACAACAAACAACGATTTTTGGACAGATGGCTAATGGGACAGATTTGAGATTAGAGTAAAAATTGAAGATTTTTTTTAGACAAAACAAAGTTCGGGGTAGATTTGGGACTGGACCTAAAGTTTAGGATTTTTTTTAGACAAAAAAAAAGTTCAGAACAGATTTGGGAATGAACCTAAAATTGATTTTTTTAGAGACAAAAAAAAATTTGGGACTTGTCTTAAAGTTAGGGTTTTTTTAGGGAATTTAGCCTGGAGTAATATACAGAAATATCGTGTCAATGTACTATGATGTCATTACTAAATAAAAAAATGTTTCTAATAACATTTTAATTCTAAATTTGATTATGTATTTTTTATCACAATAACTTATATCACAGGCTCCATTTGTTTCACGAAAAATGAGTCATTTTTGAAAAATATTTTTCGAGAAGTCAATTTCCAAGAAAATGACTATATTTTCCGGTGTTTAACTGAAATATGAAAAAGACTCAAAATATTTTCCGTTGTTGGGTATGGAAAATTGGATTTAATTTTTCTCCATGCACTCCATTCAACAATTTTTTTGTTTTTGTTTTCATTTTTTACTTTTTTACAAAAATCAATTTTTTTAAATATTTTAATTATTTATCTTTTTCTTTTTCCTTTTTTCTCTTTTATGTTTTTATTTTTTTTTTCTATTGTTGTTTTCTGTTGGTCGCCGACGACGCCTAGCCGGGCCTCCCTTGAGGACGGCCGCCGACCGAAGGAGAAGAAGGGAAAAGAAATAAAATAAAAAAGAGAAAAAAGAGAAAAAATAAAAAAGAAAATAATAAAATTTTCTAATTTTGAAAAAATAAATAAAAAATGTAAAGAAAGTAAAAAAATAATTAAAAAGAAAGAAGATAGGAAAGAGAGGAGGAAAGAAAGACGAGGAAAATATTTTCCTCTTCTAAAAAAAAGGAAAGCATTTTCCCCTCTTTTGAAGGAGTTTTTTTTCATCGGAGTAAAATATTTTCCTGAACTAGCTTATTTTTCCCAAACCAAACGTCGGAAAATTCGAAAAACATTTTTTGAAAAGTTATTTTTCGCGAAATAAACGGAGTCATGGTGATGCCCACATTGCAAAGAATGGATGGTTATTTTACACTACATTGATGTGAGTAAACTCTTTGCTACCAATTTTTACCGGCGAATTAGCCGTTTAAATGAAATTTTAACAAATAAAAAAGAAATTGAAAAATAAAAGAAAAACAAACACGAAGATAGCGGCCTCATTCCCTCTCTTCCTTTTGTCTCTACTCATTATACCAAAATATTAACAAATGTGTCGTTTCCTATATTGTCGCGCGCAATACCTCCCGACATCTATATATTAAGTCGTATAACATTTCAAAATTCTCTACATTAATTTTTAACGTTTCTTTAATGGGGCTTACATTATTTTGGGCCAAGAGGCTGTCCAATTAATTTTTCTTTTTCATTTTGGCAAGGCTTCCAATTAATCGATTTGCTTTCTTTTGTAGCTCCTTTTCGGACCGACACATTGATTGGTAATTCGCATGCTTACGTCGTCGTTTCCGTCCAACCAAACGGCTGCTGGTGCTAAACCATCACGTCAACAGAAAACGAAGAAGTCCTCGAGAAACAGTGTTCCGCGGACACTCGATTCACCGGACCACTTTCTTCCTTTGAAGCTCAAGAGCTCTCTGGAAGTGGCGACCGAGATCTAAAATGGCAGCCAACCCACTCCAAATCGACCGCAAAAGCGGGTTCTGCAGCTCCAACTCCACCTTCTACAGCAAGCGCAAGCCCATCCCCCTTCCTCCCAACCCCTTCCTCGACGTCACCACTTTCATCTCCTCCCATTCCCACCGCGGCTCCACCGCGTTGATCGACGCCTCCTCCGGCCTCCACGTCCCCTTCCCCGAGCTCTGGCGCTCCGTCGACTCCCTCGCCTCCCGCCTCTCCGCCATGGGCATCCGGAAGGGCGACGTCGTCCTCCTCCTCTCCCCCAACTCCATCTCCTTCCCCGTCGTCTGCCTCGCCGTCATGTCCCTCGGCGCCGTCATCACCACCACCAACCCCCTTAACACCGCCTCCGAGATCGCCAAGCAGATCGCCGACTCCAAGCCCGTCCTCGCCTTCACCACACCCGACCTCGCCCCCAAGCTCGCGGCCACCGCCTCCAGCCTCTCTCTCGTCCTCATCGAGGACACCGCACCGAAATCGTCTCGACCTGACGGTAGCAATGGACCCGCTCCGAAAGCAAAGATAATCACGACTCTGCGCGAGATGATTGCGAGCGGGCCAGAGGCGAGCGGGAGGCGAGTCAGGGAGCGAGTCGACGAGAACGACACAGCGACTCTGCTCTACTCGTCTGGCACCACCGGCGCGAGCAAGGGCGTCGTCTCCTCCCACCGGAACCTCATCGCGATGGTCCAGACAGTCCTCAACAGGTCCAATTTCTTCTTCCTGTTTCAGTTTTAACTCGGACTTTTCATCAGTGGAACAGCACCGCACGAGTACTAAGTTTATCACAACGAGTTGGGATATGATATGTGCAAATCTGATCATTCTGCAATTCGGTTCGATCCATTGATCTGTACAAAGTTATTACGAAAACATTACACGCTCAACTTCAATGGAAACTACAGGTTCAATTTGGACGAGGAAGGGGAGCATCGATTTTTGTGCACGGTCCCGATGTTCCACATCTACGGCCTAGCGGCTTTCGCGACGGGCCTGCTCGCGTCTGGGTCGACAATCGTCGTCCTCTCCAAGTTCGACATGCACGAGATGCTCGCGTCGATCGCCAAGCACAGGGCCACGTACCTGCCGCTCGTGCCGCCGATCCTGGTCGCGATGGTGAACAACGCGGACCAGATAAGGGCGAGGTACGACCTGAGCTCGCTCCGCTCGGTGCTCTCCGGCGGGGCCCCGCTGAGCCGGGAGGTGATCGAAGGGTTCGTGGAGAGGTACCCGGCGGTGAGGATCTTGCAGGGGTACGGGCTGACGGAGTCGGCGGGGATCGGGGCGTCGACGGACTCGCTGGAGGAGAGCCGACGGTACGGCACGGCGGGGCTGCTGTCGCCGAGCATGGCGGCGAGGATCGTGGATACGGAGAGCGGGGAGGCGTTGGGAGTGAATCGGACCGGCGAGCTGTGGCTGCGGGGGCCCACCATTATGAAAGGTATAGTAAGTGCATGGAGATATTTTTTCGATTTTTTCCGACAAAATAATAATAATAATAATCCGAGTCTTTTCAATTTTTTTTTTTGGTCAGACGAGTCTTTTCATTTTAAAAGGGAGCGAGTAATTGAGTTCAGACAAACATTTGGTACCCTCTACTGATGAGGTATCCTTGATCCTCGAGGAGTATCCCACTCATTATGGGGGACGACTCGTCATTTTTAAGGGAACAAATGATTTCCATGTGCCTGTCTTTCTGTTGTCGCAACAGTTTCTCCCCCGTAGAAAAATCAAAGGATTCGAGACAAGTGATGTGGACTAAATGTTAAATCATATTCTCATGTCTTTGACTACGTTTATCCAAATCAAACAAACACAGATTATTCAAGCAGGCAGCCATAAGACTTTATGGGCCTATCCTGTGCTGTCTCTGTTTTCAAATACTTAATCCTTGTTTAGTACTATATTTTTTTTTTAGGGTACACGACTTTGAATTTTGATTCAATGTGCAATGTGATCTCTAATGTGATCTCTGAACTTTAAATTTGTTTAATATGGTCCATGAACTTTAGCCCAATGTGCAATGTCATGCCCGAACATTTAATTTGTTCAACGCGATCCTTAAACTTTTGGTACATATTCAATTTAGTCCCAAAAATGTATGAAAATGTTTAATATTGTCCCTAAACTTGAATTAATAAAATCATATAGTTTATGGACTAAATTGAAAATGTACCCCAAGTTTAGGGATGACGTTGCACATTGGTTGATCATATTACACATTAGATCAAAGTTCATGAACTATTTATGTAATTATCCCATTCTTCTTTTTTAACTAATGACCCCAACATGTAGCAGCTACAATTGTAAAAGCAGTAGCTATAGATTGGATAACTGATGATATGTTTCTTCATCTGTTGAGACTCCAAATCCGCTTTTCTAAGCATTATTCGTTGGGGGTCTTTCTTTGCCATTTTCTGCACTTCATCCCATCCGGTTTTTTCCGGAAATGGAGTCACGCAGGTTATTTTAGCAATGCCGAAGCAACCGCCTCGACTTTGGATTCCGAGGGATGGCTGAGAACCGGCGACATTTGCTATTTCGATGAGGATGGGTTCATTTTCGTGGTTGATAGGCTGAAGGAACTTATCAAGTATAAAGGATATCAGGTGACTTTTGAGAACACCACTTGATCCCCACCACAAGTTGCGATAAATCCTCGATCGACTAGAAATAGACTCCGGCATGAACAGAACAAACTAGTTGTCTCAATTTATCACACTTAGACTAAAGAACTCTGTTTCGACAAAAAAAAAAAAAAGACTGAAGACCTCTGCCTGTTCCTGTTTCTGAATTCTGTAGGTTCCTCCGGCGGAACTAGAGGCATTGTTGCTCACGCATCCTGATATCGCCGATGCTGCTGTTATACCGTAATTATCTACCCATTTCACTGAACAACTTTGAAATGCAATTTCATATCATTGACAAAAGATCATTACATAATCACACTGTTTCATTTGCCTTAAGCCGTGCATGTGTTGCTGTGGCAGGTTTCCTGATAAGGAGGTCGGCCAATTCCCCATGGCGTACGTGGTAAGAAAAGCAGGAAGGGAGCTATCAGAGACAGCGGTCATGGACTTCGTCGCTAGACAGGTGTGTCCGGAATTTAAATAGCGTTTACCCTTTTAAGCGTGAAGCTATTGCATGGTCCATAGATTATGTGAGACGACGATACAACGGTCTTTTCTATTTAAGCTATCTTTAAGAGTTGCTTAGGATTTGTTTGACCAAAAGACGACATTAAAATCACCGATCAAAGTCGAGCGTGAAAGAGCTACGCAAATGAAGAGGACCGGTGCTAATTCACTTTGTCAATCTCTTGAAACTTCGTTTGAACTTTCTTTGTGATGTCATGGTAATCACCATTGTTAATCCTTTCGGTTCCATTTGGGGTCAAGTTGTAATTCTGCGTTTTCACAGGTGGCCCCATACAAGAGAATCCGGAGAGTGGCATTCATAGCTTCCATACCGAAGAATCCTTCTGGCAAGATCCTTAGGAAGGATCTCATCAAGCTTGCTACGTCCAAACTTTGAAGCATCAGGAGCTCTTTGCGGCCGCAACATGCAATCGTCTTTCTCAGTTGATATTGAGTTCACTTAGCTAGTTGTTTGCGTGACATTAACTCCCTAGAAAGTATTTTGAGATTCCTGAGAACATATTCGTCGGCACCGCGGTTATCTTAATTTCTGTATAGTTCTCTTCTTTGGGAATGCCTGAACCTCAATTATCTGTAGATATCCTCTCTTGCTGCATGCGACGAGAATAATTTAAGGTCGGGTGTGAACAGACACCGGTTGAATGTAATCCGACTTCAGACTTGAATACTCTGTTCTTTACCTTGCTTTTCACGCAATCCACTTCAATCCAATTTGCATGAACGTAAAGGGAGATTATGTTGCGAGTCATGAAGAGAGTAAGGGCGCGAATGATAGTTATTATGTTTTTCTGTTTTTTTTTTCTCGGGAATATTTTTGGAATAAAAATTCATTTGGTAAAAAAATTTCATTTTTCTTTTTTCTGGATAAATTTTTAGCCCAAAAATAGGTTTGGAACAGAAATAAAAATTAGAAAATTTCTACTTATCTATTTCTAGAACAAAAACAGAAATAACAATTATTTTCATCGCTTACTCCCTCTCTCGTGTGCGGTCATCCTCTCTCTCGTGTCACCGGCTGCCGGTCTTTAACATGTTTGGTCGTTGGCTGCTGGTTGCTGGTCTACAGCCGCCTATAGCCAGTCGCTGTCGACTGGCCATCGGTCTCCAACCGCCGACTACCGTCAGTAGGTAGCCGGTAGCCTCTCGCCGATCGCCGGCCGAGGCTTGGCAGCTGGCAATCGGCGAAATTTTATGCTGTTATCAAACGAATTTCTGTTCCATGAATATAAATTTTGTGTTGTTATCAAACGCGTATCTCTACTCAGAAACTACTCCAAAAAATAGAAATGATTTTCGGAAACAAAATAGTTATCATTTGCGCCCTAATAAGCAAATTGATGGTAATAACTTGATATGTAAGTTGAAAGCAACTGTATCTTGAGAAGTTATGGTTTATCAAGTTTATGATTCCATCCTGAGAAATGTAAATGAATATCCCCTTAAAGCCATACCTTATATTGTCAAAACGTATGCTCATTCTCATACATCTACCTACATTCCCATATCTTCCACAGATCGCTGTGTTACTGCTTGTGCAGACACACCAAAAAGCTACAGAGAGAGGCCGAGCCCCCAATATCCACCTCGTGCTGCTTTCGTAATCATCAATCTGAATCTGTCGTTTCATGTGAGAATGATGAGCGCTTTCAAATTGTCATGTCAACCTATACCAACCCGAGCTTGAAGAATGTGCTCGATTAAACAAGTAGTGATGGACCAATTCAATCAATCGTGGGCGAGGCGGCCTTGCCGGCCACAATGAGTTACAAAAATAGAAAAGAGGAGGGAAAAAAAAGAAAAAAAAGAAAATATAAATATAAATATAAATAAAAAAATCATTAAAAAATTATCCACGTCAGGGTCGATGACGTCACATCAACGCTGGCCAGGCAAGAGGACTGAATTGGCACATATTCAAAAGGTATAGAACTTAATTGATAAAAAAAAAGATTTGGAACTAAATTGATACAATTACAATAGGTTTAGAACATTTTGGTAATTTTCTCGGAGAGAGGTTATGAGGGGAGTCGCCAGTCATGAAGAGAGAAATAAATAAATTGACAGTAATAACTTGATAAGCAAGCTGAAAGCAAATGTTTCTTGAGAAGTTATGGTTCATCAAGTTTATGATTCCATCCTAAGAAATGTAAATGATTCGGATAAAAAAAAAATTGTTGGTGTTTATTGTTGGTTTTTCGTGATTCATTACTTTTATCTTAGGATCCCCCGCCAGTAATTCTCGTAACTATCCAAACAAAATGATTGAGTTTACACTCAAAAAGCTTTTCTCATTTTTTTTTAGTCAGAAAGCTTTTCTCATGTTAACGCGGCATCTTTTAATACTTTCTTAGAAAACATTGTGCCGATTGTGGCGCTACGTCAATAGAAAACTTCAAAAGAAATTTTAAAAAGGTAAAAATAAAAAACAAAATGCGAGAAAAAACGCCAGGAGGGGGATTTAACGTCCTCTACTTCGCTATCGAGGTTCGCTGCCCTTCCTCAGCCACAATGAAGGGCTGCTATCCCTCGCCAAATCATGACGAGGGCTTGCACCACCACCGCGAATAGGCGGGTGCTTGTTGCAACGACAAGGGCGGGGAGTGATCGCTGGGATCAGAAGGCTCGGACAAGGAATGGTTTCTGGCAGGCTTCTAGGATGGTGAATGGGTCAATGATGAATCGAATTGCACACCAAACAGGGGAAGACCATGCATGTGTTTGTGTGAAAACTGAAACTAACTCACATATGTGCCTTTTGACGTAACGACAATTTTCGCTTTGGAGCTCCAAAGTTAAGCGTCGTCAGACTAGAGTACTACCGGGATGAGTAACCTCTTTGAAAAGTGTTTGTTTATCCGACAAAGGACAAAACCGAGAAACTCGGAATGGGACAAGTCAAAGTAGACAATACCTCAAATGAGTCAATTCAGGAATGTCACACCTGCGGCCTTTGCTTGTGAGTGGTTGAGGGTCGCCATCCCTCACCTATGGCCGAGCAAGAGTCGCTAGTCCTACACGGTGAAGTAAGAGGCGATGCCCTTTTCTTTTGGGCCTAATACAAAAAAAAAAAAAAAAAAAAACTCAACTTTAGCATATGTCCCAATTATATCCAAAATTCCAAATTAGAGTTTTCCTAATGTGGGCTTATATTAATTGAGATTGTAATTACCGTTTTACGGGATTAATTTACCGTTTACGTGGTTAGTCTAATAAGGTAAGATATAAGGATTCTTAACCAGTCTGATATGGGCTTAGCTAGTGTGAGCAGAGTTCGGCCCGACCCGTGATGAGAGGGCTTAGCTGAAAACCCTATAAATAGCGCTTCAATCCCTCCTCTAACCCTAACGATTGATAAACATCCTCACATACGGAACGCATACGGATTGGCCTCGTTGAGGGCCTATTTCATTAAGCCAGGGATACAGAGGGTCATAGAAGAGAAGATCTTGAGCATTGGATCGTCGCTGTTCCGCATCAAAAACGATGGATTCCAAATTAGGTGCACAAACTCTTTTCTTTCTTCGTACAGTGTTCTATTTCAAGCTATGGTGATCCTGGAATTGCCGAATAAGGTTTTTAGCGGCTAACAAGTGGTATCAGAAATTTCCATAGTCAAGATTTAGAAGTTTCGATTTTTGCCCGTTTTCGAAATTTTTACCGAATGAAAATTGATTTTGATCTCATATTCGGATTGTGCTCGTCGATGCGAGTGTTTCGGTGGGTCGCAGGCCTCCGAAGGAGGCGGAACGAACCTCCACGCTTCGCTGGGGCCGTCGGTGAGTGGAAACTACGCCAGTGGGATACACGCGCACGAGAGGCGGCAGCGCCGGGCGCCACGTGCGTAACGCGTGGATGCCACATGTCAGTGCAGCGTGAAGGGGTGCGACACGTGGTAGCGTGGTGACGCGCATCCAGGCGCCACGTAGCGCGCATTCAGTGCACCTCGTGCGTGACGTGTGGATGCCACGTGTCAGCGCCGCGTGAAGGGGCGCGACACATGGTAGCGTGGTGGCGTGCATCCAGGCGCCACGTAGTGCCCATTCAATGCGCCACGTTGCCAGGCTATATCGGTCGGGTCGGGTTGACCCGACCCGATTTTGATCCGGGCCTGTTAACAGACCCAACCCGATTTTGATACGAGCCTATTAACAGACCCGACCCGATTTGACCCATTGGCCATACCGTTTGACCTGTCCGTTGACCAGTTCGACCGATCAACGGTTGGACCAAAAAAACGGTCAGACCGATCGTGGTCAAACCAGTCGGACCGGTCATTAACCGAATCGCACGCGCCTAAACTTCAAATGAGCCGTGAGAGTTCATATGAACTCCGTTTTGGACTTTTTTTGTACCTGCATGCTAGTATGAAGATTATTTACATGGTGGTATATTTATTTTAAATATTTGAGGCTTTAAAGGATGGAAAAATGCATAAAAAACCATTATATACGTGTACTTTTAGGTTATTTTTGGGCATTTTTCTTGTATTTTCATATGATTTTGGAGATACAAGGGATAGCTCACATGTATATGACCACGTATGGATGTGTAGATTTATTGGCATGTATAAAGTTCAACATGTATCAATGAATGGAGCAATGGTAAAGGCATCGCCTGTGATTTTAGGATAAAATGCCCCTATAATCAAGTCTAAAATCACTTGTTTATGATAGAGGTGAGACATAAAGTTAATATTCATGGTATGAGAGAGTTGCAAAGATTCAATTGAGCTGTGACCGCCAAAGTGGCACACTTGATTGAGTTTGAGAAATATTGATCTCATATTGTTGTGGGATGTCTCATGTTCTAATGCATGATCATACTCCCAAAGGAGGTGATTGTGTATTGGTTGTGGAGGGATACATGTACAGAATATGGTTGAGGAGTGACTAATCCTAGTGGTTCATACACCCAAAGGTGGTGATTCACAAAAATTAGAATATATTCTGATGACTACTGTCATGTGGAGAGTTTACAACTGCACGTTATAGATTCTGCCCAAAGGTAATTGTATGATGGTGCATGTAACTCTCAATATGTGTACTTATATGATTTTCAAGTTATACAGTGCTCACTTGATGCTGATTATACGCATTACTTGTTAAATTAGTCACCTTCTTTGTAAATGGTAACTCCATTAAGAATGAGGTTCATACCGGTTCAAATTTTGAGAAATGGGTAGAGGATTTTATGTATGGGATGAAGCTAGCAGAAGTTCATATTGCTCTTAATAAGGATAAGCTGGCAGATTTTACTACCGACAGTACAGAACCCGTAAAGACACATTTTGTTATCTGGGTCAAGAGCAATTGGATTGCTTGTTATCAATAAAGCGATCCATTCATGATCACTTGAAAAGTGATGTGCTAGCTGACTGCACTGCTATACAGATGATGTAAGCCTTGGAGGCTATGAACTGTGTATCATCTAATGCCGAGAATATGACACTTCTGAAAGGACTCTTCAATATAAGGTTTGATGGTTCTGGTGAAATTAAAGACTACGTCATAAGGATTGTGGACCGACAAAGTAAGAGGTTTAAAAATCATACTCATTAATGAACTCATAATACCACTGGTCATTTTGACAGTTAGGGTATAAAGATAGCATCCTTTAAGAAGGATGGTGACCATAACTTCTTTTGTAAAAAGAAAGGTCACATAAAGAAAGACTGTAACAAATACAAAACTTGGTTGTCTAATAGTGAGCATGCAGGTAATGATTTTTTTACTTTGGTTTGTGAATCCAACCTATTAAAGCCCCACCTAGTTTGTGGTGGCTAAATAGAGGTGCAACCAATGATGTTCCATTCACCATATATGGATTCATAAATCGTAGGAAGCCAAATCAGGGTGAATCAAAGCTCACTGTGGGAAACACCAATAAAGTTGACGTTGAGTTCGTGGGAGATGTCATTTTAATTCCAAATCCTAGTTTTGATTTGATATTAAGGAACACACTTATTGTACTTTCCTTAGACGAAACTTAGTTTCCGTATCATGTTTGGACATATGTAGTTACTCTTTTAAAATAAAGAACAACGGCATTTCTATAGTTTTTAAGTCAAACAAGGTTGGGTGCTGCAATATGTCCAATGGATTGTACAGATTGTGTTTAACTCCCAATGATATATACGTCGCTTATACAGCTAAAAATGTTGATTCCAAAAGATTTCTACCTGAAGAACAGTCTTATGGGTTGTAGCATAAATGACTTGGCCACATATCTAGGGAGAGCGTGGAAAGGCTGATAAAGGCCGACATCCTACCTGCTCTTAAATGTGACCTAGAGATTTACGTAGACTGGTGTAGAGGTAAGATGACTAAGATAAGAAGAAAACTGCAGTCCAAAGTTCTGATCTATTAGAGGTCATTTACATTGATATCAGTGGACCTATACGGTAATATTGTGTAGAAATTTTTATTTCGACACATTCATTGACGACTATTCTCAATATGGTTGTCTGTAATTGATTAAGGAAAAGTCCGAGTCTTGACAAGTTCAAGATTTTCGGACTAAAGTTGAGAAATAGTTGGGAAAAGTCATAAAGGTTATCAATTTAGACCGATGCGGTGAGTATTTTGGCAAGCATGGCAATGCTAGACAGCTTAAAGGGCAATTTTCCAAATACTTAGAGGATTTTGGGATATTTGCTCACTTTACTATGCCTGGGAGTCCTGAATGAAATGGTGTGGTCGAAAGGCGTAACCGCACTCTTATGAATATAGTGAGGAGTATGATTAGTAGAGCGAACCTACATGGTTCTCTGTGGGGTGAAGCTTTTAAAGCCGCCCCTTACCTTAAAAATGGTGTTTCCACCAAAGCTGTTCCGTTGAATCATTTTGAGTTATGGACTAGACGTAAATCTAGCCGAACCATCTCAGATTTGGGGTTATCATGCAGAAGTGAAGTTATATGATCAAATTGGACTCCAGTATTACTCGATGTTATTTTGTATCTTTGTCCATATTATTAAAAGGGTATCTGTTTTATGATCACAATGGAGGCACAAGAATTGTGGAGATAACAGACAGCGAAGTTTCTAGAATTTAGCGTGGCCGAAAAGGACTATTGAGGTTAATGGTAGGTAGGTATTACTCCGTCATTTTTCTGTGCCTATACAGACGATCGTGGAGCCTCCCACATCACAGATTGAGCCTATTGGGGTTCAGGATCATGCTGTTTAGACAGATCCTAATGAAGTTTCTCAAGCCCCACAGGTGCCTGATAAGGTTGAAGTAGCTCCACTTAGTAGATTTATCAAGCAAAGACGACCAGCTATACTTCCGGTCTATATAGTTTATCTGGGAGAGCATGACTACGATATTGGCCGTGTGGTTAATCCAGTGACTTATACAGATGTTGTTTCTTGTCCTCAATCAGATCTGTGGTTGGATGTGATAAAAGACGAGATGCAGTATACGAAACATAATGGTGTCTAGGAGCCTATTGAATTGCCGAGGGTCTCAAGTCCATCGACTGCAAATAGGTGTATAAGACTAAAAGGGACTCAAAAGAAAACATTGATAAGTTTAAAACCAGACTGGTAGCCAAAGGTTTCACCCAGAGAGAAGAAGTAGACTATAAAGTAACTTTTTTCCAATCTCTTCTAAAAATTCTTTCAGAGTAACCATGGCATTTGTAGCTCATTTTGATATGGAGTTACACCAGATAGATGTTGAAACTACTTTTCTGAATGGAAATCTTGATAAGGAAGTCTATATGGTACAACCCGAAGGTTTTACAACTGATGATTCAAGTAAGCTTATATGTAGACTGTAAAAGTCTATTTATGGCCTCAAGCAAAGCTTTTAGATAATGATTTTTGAAGTTTCATAGTATTGCCACTTCATTCGGTTATGTTAAGAGCAAAGTGAATCGATGTATATACTGCAAGGTCAGTGGGAGGAATTTTATCTTCCTAGTGCTTTACATGGACAATATCTTGCTTGCGAGCAGTGATCTTGAATTACTGCATGAAACGAAGTGAAAATTGTCAAATTTTTTTGACATAAATGACCTTAGTAAGGCGTCTTTTGTCCTATGCATTAAGATTCATAGGGATCGTTCTCGCCGGGTATTGGGTTTGTCTTAGAAGGCACATGTTAATCGTATTATGGAAAGATTCAGTATACAGCACTGCAAGCCAGGAATTGCTCCTGTCATTAAGGGTGATAAATTGAATCTGTCACAGTGTCCTCATTCATATTTTGAGAAATCCCAAATGAACAATGTACCTTATGCTAGTGCACTTAGAAGTATCATGTATGCTCATGTTTGCACTAAACCAGACATTACTTTTGCAATAGGACTTCTAGGCAGATATTAGTCGAATCCAGGACACGATCACTAGGTTGCTACCAAGAAGGTATTGAGGTACTTAAAGAGGACAAAAGACCACATGCTGATTCACAAACAAGTTAAGCACTTATAGCTAGTAGGGTATTCGGATTAGACCTTACTGGTTATCAGGATGACAAGAAGTCGACAACAGGATACATCTTTATGTTAGCAGGCGGTGCAGTATAATGGAAAGGTGAGAAATAGAAATCTATATCGTCCTCTACCTGCAAGCAGAGTTTATAGCATGCTTTTCGCCTGCTACTCATTTTATTTGGCTCTGGAACTTTGTTAGGGAGTTGACCGTATTTGATTTTATGGATAGGCCCATACATTTTTATTTTGACTAAAGCTCTGCAGTATTGTTTAGTAACAACAGTAGAGGTCTCAAGGAGTCTAAACATCTGGCGATCAAGTTTTTCACCATAAAGGAAACAGTTGAGAATGGTGACATTATAGTAGAGTATATTTTCACAGATGATATGGTAGCAGACCCACTAACTAAAGGTCTTCGCCCCTGTGTATTTGAACGACATGTCATTAACATGGGTTTAGCGGCATCATTGGATGCGGTTATTCAGTGGGAGCTATTTTCAATTTTTGCTCTAATAAAGTTTACATCTGTGTTTTTTACATTTTGTAACACCTTGATATGTATCAACTCTATTGCATGCAATAAAGCATTTATGATTAAAGTGATGTTGAATACATATATCAGGTGGAAATCTCAAGATATGTGTAAACCTTGATTAAAGGCTGAGGGCATTCAGTTACTAGCCTTAAGGATATGTCTTGTTACACATAAAGTGAAGTTAACTATAAAGATAAGACATACGTGAGTTCATTAGAACCATAAAGGATATTCTCTTGTGGCACATCAGGTTTCGTGTCACATAAAGGAGAGAGAATGGTGACTAACAAAGGGGATGACACATAAATGTATTACTATTTTATGAGGTGTTATTCATTTGTCACACTACCATATTGAATCCATATCAGTAGAGTTAAGAGCACTTGTGACCATGGATGGCTCTGTGTCTGCTAATGCAGTTACTGCCATGATTTAGTGTTTGAGACTTTATGGGATCGGATTGACTGTTAAAAATAATCTCTAGACCAGTATAAAGATGCGCTCTTACAATACAGTTTCAATTAATATTCACCCAAGTGAGAGAATGTTAGAGTTTTCCTAACATGGGCTTATATTAATTGAGATTGTAATTACCGTTTTATGGGATTAATTTACCGTTTACAGGGTTGGTCTAATAAGATAAGATATAATGATTCTTAACTAATCTGATATGGGCCTGGCTAGTGTGGTTCGAGTTCGGCCCGGTCCGTGATGAGAGGGCTCAGCTGAAAACTCTATAAATAGCGCTCCGGTCCCTCTTCTAACCCTAACGATTCAGAAACATCCTCACATACGGAACGCATACGGATTGGCGTCATTGAGGGGCTATCTCATTAAGCTAAGGATACGGAGGGTCATAGAGGAGAAGATCTTGAGCGTTGGATCGTCGCTATTCCGCATCAAGAACGATAGATTCCAAATCAGGTGCACAAACTCTTTTCTTTCTTCGTACAGTGTTCTATTTCTAGCTATGGTGATCTTGGGATTGCCGTATAAGGTTTTTAGCCGCTAACAATGGATCCGCTCCAAAAGCAAAGATAATCACGACTTTGCACGAGATGATAGCGAGCGGGCTAGAGGCGAGCGGAAGGCGAGTCAAGGAGCGAGTCGACCAGAACGACCCAGCGACTATGCTCTACTCATCTGGCACCACCGGCGTGAGCAAGGGCGTCGTCTCCTCTCACCGGAACCTCATCGCGATGGTCCAGACAATCCTCAATAGGTCCAGTTTCTTCTTCCTGTTTTAGTTTTCACTCGGACATTTCATGAGTAGTATTCATCGGTCGAACAACACGCTCAAACTTCAATGCAAACAAAAGGTTCAATTTGGACGAGGAAGGGGAGCACCGATTTTTGTGCACGGTCCCGATGTTCCACATCTACGGCCTGGCGACTTTCGCGACGGGCTTGCTCGCGTTGGGGTCGACAATCATCGTCCTCTCCAAGTTCGGCATGCACGAGATACTCGCGTCGATCGCCAAGTACAGTGCCACGTACTTGCCGCTCGTGCCGCCAATCCTGGTCGCGATGGTGAACAATGCGGACTGGATAAGGGCTAGGTACGACCTGAGCTCTCTCCGCAAGGTGCTCTCCGGCGGGGCCCCGCTGAGCCGGGACGTGATCGAAGGGTTCGTGGAGAGGTACCCAGCGGTGCAGATCTTGCAGGGTTACGGGCTGACGAAATCGATGGGATCGGGGCATTGACGGACTCGCTGGAGGAGTGCCGACGGTACGGCACAGCGGGGTTGCTGTCCCCGTGCATGGAGGCGAGGATCGTGGATCCGGAGAGCGGGGAGGCATTGGGAGTAAATGGGACGGGTGAGCTTTGGCTGCGAGGGCCCACCATTATGACAGGTATTAGTAAGTGCTTGGAGATTTTTTTTTTCAATTTTTTTTTACAAAAAAAAGAGTTAATACTACGAAAAAATTAATACATATGTAACAAATTTATTTCGAATTAATTTTTTGACCACAAAAAACTCCAAACTGATGCAAATGTGATAAATTTGCCTCAAGCTGATTTTTAGTCCACAAAAAACTATAAACTGCTACGACGATGACTTACTTACCCTTCGTTTGTTTCCATTACATTGTGTTAATACCGGGAAAAATCCAAACTGATACATATGTGATAAACAGAGAGTAAAAATCCAAACTGATACATCCATTAACTGCTATGTGTCATTCAACTCATAAATTTGATACTAAAATTTAACAGAAACTAACGGAGTGTAAGTTTGTCATAAGTGTATCAGTTTACAATTTTTTGTGATCAAAAAATTAATTTGAAGTAATTTTATCACGATATATTAATTTGAGATTTTTCGTGATATTAAAAAAAATAGAGCCTTACCAGTTTTTAAGGGAGCGAGTAATTGGGTTTAGAGTAGACAAACATTTGATACCCTCTACTTATGGGCTATCCTTTGATCCTTGAGGAGTATCCCACTCATTATGGGGGACGACTCGTCGTTTTCAAGGGGATAAATGATTTCCATGTGCCTGTCTTTCTATTGTCGCAATAGTTTATCCTCCGTAGAAAAATCAAGGGATTCGAGTGGTCGGTCAGTGATGTGGACTAAATGTTAAATCATATTATCATGTCTTTGACAACGTTTGGCCAAATCAAACAGACACAGATCATTCAAGCAGCAGCCATAAGCCGAAGACGTATGTTTTTGTTACTAATGACTCCAACATGCAGCAGCTACAATTGTAAAACCAGTAGCATTAGGGTGGATAACCGATGATATGTTTCTTCATCTGTTGAGACTCCAAATTGGATTTTCTATGCATTATACATCGGGGGTCTTCCTTTGCCATTTTCCGAACTTCATCTCGTCCGGTTTTTTGGTTATTTTGTTTTTTCGGAAATGGAGTCGCGCAGGTTATTTTAGCCTCAACTTTCGATTCGGAGGGATGGCTAAGAATCGGCAACGTTTGCAATTTCGACAAGGATGGGTTCATTTTCGTGGTTGATAGGCTGAAGGAACTTATCAAGTATAAAGGGTATCAGGTGATTTTTGGGAACACCACTCGATCCCACCGCGAGTTGCGATAAATCCTCAATCGACTAAAAATGGACTCCGGCATGAACAGAACAAATGGTTGTCGCAATTTTTCACAGTTTTGACTAAAGAACTCTGCCTGTTCCTGTTTCTAAATTCTGCAGGTTCCTCCGGCGGAACCAGAGGCACTGTTGCTCACGCGTCCCGATATCGCCGATGCTTCCGTTATACCGTAATTATCACTCGTTTCACCGAAAAACTTTGAAATGCAATTTCACAAAATTCATAGTCATTGACAAAAGATCAGTACATTATCACACTGTTTCATTTGCCTTGAGCTGTGCATGTGTTTGCTGTGGCTAGGTTACCTGATAAGGAGGTTGGCCAATTCCCCATGGCATACGTGGTAAGAAAAGCTGGAAGGGAGCTGTCGGAGACAGCGGTCATGGACTTCGTAGCCAGACAGGTGTGTCCGTAATTTGAATAGCGTTACCCTTTTAAGCTTGAAGCTATTGCATGGACAATAGATTATGTGAGACCACGATACAACGGTCTTTTCTATTTAAGCTATCTTTAAGAGTTGCTTAGGATTTGTCTGACCAAAAGATGACGTTACAATCACCGATCAAAGTCAAGCGTGAAAGAGCTACGCAAATGAAGGGGAGAATTACCAAAAAAGTTCTAAACCTATTACAATTATGCCAATTCAGTCCTAAACCTTTTTTTTTTTTGCCGATTCAGTCCTAAACCTTTTGCAATTGTGTCATTTCAGTCCATCCGGCGAATTTTGGCCGGCCAGCTCTAACATGGACGCCGACCGGCCGGCAAACGAATATTTTAATATTTTTTGAATTTTTTATGAATTTTTTATAATTTTTAATTTCTTTTTCTTTTTCTTTTTCTTTTTCTTCCCCCCTCCCCTCCCTTCCCCTCCCTCCAGCCGGTCGCCACCGGCTGGAGGGAGGGGAAGGGAAGGGACTAGGCCGGCTCGGCTCGGCCTTGCCGGCCGCGCCTCTGGCCGATCGCCAGACCAAGGCGACTGGCTGGAGGTAGGGGAGGGGAAGGGAAGGAGAGGGAGAAAGAAAAAAGAAAAGAAAAAAAAATAAAATTCAGAAAAAATTTAAAAAAATATTAAAATATTCGGTCGCCGACCGGCCGGCGTCCACGTCAGCGCCGGCAGGCCAAAATTAGACGGATGGACTGAAATGGCATAATTGTAAAAGGTGTAGGACTGAATCGGCAAGAAAAAAGAAGGTTTAGGACTGAATTGGCACAATTGCAATAGGTTTAAGATTTTTTTGGTAATTTTCCCCAAATGAAGAGGACCGGTGCTAATTCCCTTTGTCAATATCTTGAAACTTCGTTTGAACTTTCTTTGTGATGTCATGGTAATCACCATTGTTAATCCTTTCGGTTCCATTTGGGGTCAAGTTGTAATTCTGCGTTTTCACAGGTGGCCCCATACAAGAGAATCCGGAGAGTGGCATACATAGCTTCCATACCGAAGAATCCTTCTGGCAAGATCCTTAGGAAGGATCTCATCAAGCTTGCTGCGTCCAAACTTTGAAGCATTGGGAGCTTTTTGCAGCCGCAACGTGCATCGTCTTTCTCACTTGATATCGCTTTCACTTAGCTAGTTGTTTGCGAGACATTAACTCCCTAGAAAGTACTTTTAACATTGAGATTCCTGAGAACAAATTCTTCAGTCCCTTGGTTATCTTAACTTCTGTATAGTTCTCTTCTCTGGGAATGCCAGAACCTCAACTATCTGTAGATGTCCTCTCTTGCTGAATGCAACGAGAATAATTTAAGGTCGGCTGCAAACAGACACCATTTGAATGTAACCCGACTTCGGGATTGAATACTCTCTTTTGTTTTCCTTACTTTTCACGCACTCCACTTTCAATCCAGTTTGCATGAACGTAAAGGGAGGGAGGTTATGGTGCGAGTCACGAAGAGAGTACTAAAGAAATTGACAGTAATAACTTGATATGCAAAAGCTGAAAGCAACTGTATCTTGAGAAGTTATGGTTTATCAAGTAATATGATTCCATCCTGAGAAATGTAAATGAATATCCTCATAAAGCCATACCTTACATCATCAAAGCGTATGCTCGTTCTCATACATCTACCTACATTCGCATATCTCCCACTGATCGCTCTGTTACTGCTTGTGCAGACACACCGAAAAGCTGCAGAGAGAGGCCAAGCCCCCAATATCCACCTTGCTGCTTGTGTAATCATCAATCCGAATCTCTCTTATCATGTGAGAATGATGAGCGCTTTCAATTTGTCATGTCAACTTATACCCAACCCGAGCTTGATGAATGTCAGAAATTAGTGATGGACCAATTCAATGATCCGAGTCTTTCCCCCAAGCTACATGATAGGATGAGAGAGTAAGGAAAATCTGCGACCAAACTTTTACTCTACATAGACAATGGAAGAAGCATCCTTCGCTTCTTTTTCCTGGCCAATCTTATTTGCTTTGTAATTTTCATGCATAGAAGCAACAGCATGGTGATGCAGATTAAGATTAAGGCCAGCTGCATATGCCGGAAGTACAAAGACACAGCTGAGAAAACCAAGAAAGCTAGAATTACAAGCTCCCATATGACAAAGACCACAACATCCACCCTGCATCCAAATAAAACAAAGACTATTATAGTCTGCATAGCTAAATGTAATCCCCAGAAAGGAAGCATAAATAAGATGTAGGAAGAAAGCAGAAGTTATATTGCAGTCATGGCCATTCATCTGCAAGTGTGCTCAATCAAGTTTTCCAGTTTAATCAAGGTAAACTTAAACTATCACATATGTCACAAGCACCTTTTGTTTGCTTTAGCACTTACCCCCAGCAAGCTTAAAACACATCCAGCTAGTATTGGATCTTGTAAGTGATAAACGATTCACAAAGAAAAAAGAGCCTAATAATACCCTAAAAAACCCTCAACTTTAGGTCCAATCACAATTCTACCATAAACTTTTTTTTTATTTCACATAAAACCATCAACTTTAGGTCCAATCCCAATTCTACCTTTAACTTTTTTTTATTTCATAAAAAACCACCAACTTTTACTTGAGTCATATATCTACCTCCGTTAACGCTACGTCCAAAATCACCCTTAGTGATGTGGCATTTTCACGTCATTACTCTAGTTTTTCCCAAAATTTCATATTCAAGAGGACGTCTTTTGGAGATGAATTTCCACGTCAGCCTAAACAACGTCTTCTTCGATCTAAAATTGGGGTAGAAACTAGAGCAACTAGGGTTAGCCTTCTTCAATTACTCTTACTCTTATGAGAGTTTTTCTTCCTTCTCACTCGAGGATCTTTGAGCTCAGTATTCAAGCTCTCGTGCTCAGGAGTCTTCCATCTCTTGCGGTCGAAGAGCTCGCGCTCAGGACGCTCGAACAATTCCCGCTTGGGAGTTTTTTCGTGTCTCGGTTGTCAAGAAAAATTTTGGACGAAGGCTTGACGGGGACAGATTTGGGGCTCAGGTGAAAATTTTGTGGTTTTTATGAGACAAAAAATAGTTTAGGGTAGATTGAAATTGGACCTAAAGTTTGGGATTTTTTATGGGACAAAAAAAAATATATGATAGAAGTAGGACAGGACCTAATGTTGAATGTTTTTTATGAAACAAAAACAAAAGTTTAGGGTAGGTTTTGGACTATACCTAAAGTTGGAGTTTTATTAGGGTATTAGGCCAAGAAAAAAGGCTAAAAGAAAGTATTGATGCACGAGAAACCACATTATATACTCAATAGGCACGAAATTTTATAGTTTTGCACATTCCAATGTGCACCACCAGCCTATTTACACCATATCTCCTCGAAAAAGCAGAACCAAAATTGGTGACGTGTAAACTTTAGATACATGCAGCAACCATTCAACATTTAGAATTTAGAGCTAAATAGGTTAGTTGCTGGTGCAAGGGGAATACTATATTTGATTTTCCAGCCTTTAAAATTTCCATAATAGAAAATTCAATGGTAAGACAGATAGCGAATGATTTGATTATAGAAAGAGAATACAACAGCACTGGGAGTAATCAGGGAAAGGATAATGAGAAGAAACTGCATCTCTGAGGGCCGCATTACTGGACTAAGTGGAACAATTAATAAGGAGAATGTTCAAAGGTGACAACATCCATTTTTCGTTCAACAATGAGATCTAGGCTAGTATGTGCACCACCAGCCTATTTACACTATATCTCCTCGAAAGAGCAGAACCAAAATTTGGTGAAGCGCAAGCTTTAGATACGTGCAGCAACCATTCAACATTCAGAATTTAGAGCTAAATAGGTCATTTGCATGTGCAAGGATGGTAAGAGATATAGCAAATGACTTTGATAATAGCAAGAGCATACAACAGCTCTGGGAGTAATCATGGAAAGGATACTGGTGGAAAATTGCATCTCTGAAGGCCACATTACTGGACTAAGTGGATCAATGAATAAGGAGACTGTTCAAAGGTGACAACGTCCATTTTTTTATTAATAATGAGATCTAGTCTAGTGAAGGCCTTCAAAATCCACAAGAAGCATGTGCAACATCAGCCACGCTTCATAAATTATGACAAGAGTTATGTACAGGCACTTCAGAAAATATCATAGAACAGCTTTAACGTAGTATCCTTCAGAAATCCCATAGTCAAACAAACAAGTCCAGTTTCAATTAGGATATCATAAAGGAACGGCTTGACTACAGAGTACTCTAAAACCTTAATGCACCAAGTGAAAGGGCATAAATTTTCTCTGCTTTAAGTTCACACGGCCTATCTTGTTTGAGTTGATGGGTCATACTCTTAACCTCAAAAGCCTTTTTTCCCCTGAAAACAAAGTTTCAGACCTTCTACCAAAGATTGTTTGATTGAGAAGACATCCTCCTCACATTATGTTACCTCTTAATGAAATTGATTTTTGTCAGGTTCCAAAGGGAGTAACTATAGAAGAAAATGAACGTGCGCCTGCCACCTGCAAACAGATAGCTTCTGCCTTCAAACCCAGTATGCATCATGCCTTTCATGATGCATATACAATTAAAATTTAAGATAGAAACCATCAAACCCTTTTTTATTTTCTTCGTACAATTGCCAAGTATATACTCCTCCCAAAATCACCCCTTCCTTTAAAATTGCTTAGCTTCAAGAGAAAGAAGCACTAAACCGACCCAACTACCCAAAGTTTCAAAATCATAGTTTTGTCTACATCTCATAACCCTTGATGCTTGATATCACAATCACATATACCAGGAGTTCCCACGATCCTCACACTCTCTATATCTCACACCAAAACCAATTAAAGCCAATCTTGGAAAACAGAAAAGGCAAAAACAAATTACAGCACCAACTATTTTGCCACCCCCACCAAAAAAAAGAACACGAAAAAGAAAAAAAAAAAAAACAGAAGCTGAATACAGGCAAAGCAAGCCATGAAAGTTACCTTGAAGAGCCGAAACTGGAACTGGAGGAGAAAAGAGAAACAGAGGCCCAATCATTCTTGGATCGAAGCTGATACTCCCTCAATTGCTCCGCCAAATTCGATCTCGTTATCATGCCTGCTGCTCTGCGAGAACAACCCTTCTCCCCTCGTTCCAATTGGGGAGCTCAAGAGAACTGGGGGGGAAGAAAAGGGAAACAATCCAGCTCAAGAATCGAAGTGCAGCGGAAAAAAAAAATTGCAGCTTCGAGAGCTGAAAAACGCAATTGAACGAACAAAGAAAGACGAGGAATGCGAAATCAAAGAGGAGCGATCATTGTCCGATTCGATTTGGACCCGGGTTTTGTTATGTGGACCCTCCCGTAGCTTGACTTTTCCTCCCCGTTTCTGCTTCCTTCTTGCTGTGAAAATTAATTTTACACGCTCATCATCATCGTCGATGTGTGGAAAATTAAAGTGTGTCTTTACACTTAAAATGTATCTAATGATAACCTAAATTTAAACTAAATTCAAATTAAATTCACCGAGAGGGGTTGACCGGCGAGATCATTGGGCCTCGTTTGGGCCCCGTAATTGTATCGGGCCTCGTACTTTCATTGGCCCACAAGAACTGTACAGCCTCCTCCATGAAAAGAGCGACCATTTGTGACTTTAGAGTTGGCAGCGAGCTACGGCGAAGTTCCCGGAACTCGAACATGGCATCGTCCGAAGCGCCACCGGAGCCGGCGCTCTCCGCCAACCCAAACAGTGCCGGCTCCGATGTCTCCACGCCGGAAAACCTCGTCACGCAATCCCATACTCCTCTGGGCCCGGCCCCCATCTCGCCTTCCGACCAGTCCGACCGCACCGAGACCGAGCTCGAGCCTCCCGCTTCGGACACTCAGGACGACGACTCCTCCGACCCTCTCCCAGATGCTCAAATCCGGGACGACTTCTCCGAGCCGGCCGGCGGAGAACGGAGCGAAGCGGCGACCGAGCCCGGGCGAGCCGTGTCCGCCGCGCCGACGAGGAAGCGGCGCCGCAGGAAGAAGTTCTTCACCGAGATCAACGGCGGACCGTCGTTGTCCCGGAACCGAAGGTACAGATTGGCCGATCCGGCGAAGGAGATCGACATGGAAGCGCTAATCGCGATCTCCGTTGGTTTCCCAGTGGACTCGCTCACGGAGGAAGAGATTGAGGCCAATGTGGTGTCGGTAGTCGGTGGTTCAGAGCAATCGAACTATATAATCATTCGGAACCACATTCTAGCGAGGTGGAGATCGAATGTGTCGACGTGGTTGACGTTAGAGCAAGCGCTTGAGGCGATTCGGACGGAGCACAGAACCCTTGTACACTCTGCGTACTATTTTCTCCTCGAACACGGATACATCAACTTTGGCCTCGCGCCTGCTATTACGGAAGTGAAACTGAGGTCGGCTGATGGTGTCGAGAGGGCAAATGTGGTGATTGTTGGAGCTGGAATGGCGGGATTGGTGGCTGCGAGGCAATTGGTGTTTCTAGGGTTTAAGGTTGTGGTATTGGAAGGTAGGGCTCGGCCTGGTGGGCGCGTTAGGACTAAGAAAATGAGCGGGGATGGAGTAGAGGCCGCAGCCGATCTTGGTGGGAGCGTGCTCACTGGAATAAATGGGAACCCGCTTGGGGTATTGGCGAGGCAGTTGGGGTTACCGCTTCATAAGGTGAGAGATGTTTGCCCTTTGTATCTGCCTAATGGGAAAGCTGTGAATAAAGACATTGATTCTAAAGTGGAGGTTTCATTCAACAAATTGTTGGATAGAGTTTGTAATCTTAGGCAATCTATGATCGAGGAAGTGAAATCGATTGATGTTCCATTAGGAACTGCACTCGAAGCGTTTAGGCACGTGTATAATGTGGCAGAAAACGCACAAGAGCGAATGCTATTGGATTGGCACCTCGCGAATTTGGAATATGCAAACGCTTCTCTAATGTCTAGTTTGTCTATGGCGTACTGGGATCAGGATGACCCATATGAGATGGGGGGTGATCATTGTTTCATCCCTGGTGGCAATGAGAGGTTTGTTAGAGAGTTTGCCAAGGACTTGCCAATTTTCTATGGAAGGACGGTGGAGAGTATTAGGTATGGGCTTGATGGGGTTATGGTTTATGCGGGTGGGCAGGAGTTTCGTGGAGACATGGTTCTGTGTACTGTGCCTTTGGGTGTGCTAAAGAAAGGGACTATTGAGTTTGTTCCCGAACTTCCTCAAAGAAAGTTAGATGCCATAAGTAGATTAGGGTTTGGGTTGTTGAACAAAGTTGCAATGTTGTTCACGTATAATTTCTGGGGAGCAGACATCGATACGTTTGGGCACTTGGCTGAAGACCCAAGCATGAGAGGGGAGTTCTTTCTGTTCTATAGTTACCACTCAGTTTCAGGAGGCCCACTTCTCATAGCTCTCGTTGCAGGGGAAGCGGCAATCAAGTTTGAGATGATGTCTCCTGTGGAATCTGTGAAGAAAGTTTTGGAAATATTGAGAGGCATATTTACCCCAAAGGGGATCGTTGTTCCTGATCCAGTTCAGGCAATTTGCACTAGATGGGGGAAGGATCACTTTGCGTATGGTTCGTACTCTTATGTAGCAATTGGATCTTCTGGTGACGATTACGACATTCTTTCTGAGAGTGTTGGAGATGGAAGAGTTTTCTTTGCAGGAGAGGCAACTAATAAACAATATCCAGCCACAATGCATGGTGCTCTTCTTAGTGGGATGAGAGAGGCTGCTAATATACTTCGCGTGGCTAAGAGAAGGGGCATCGGTTCACAGTGACGCCGCAATTCACTTACATGTCTCGCAAAATGCAGTTAGGTAATCGATTGTCTAATTTTTTGTCAATCATGTAGCACGGAGAGCAAATATTGGAGTTCTGGTTGTCTTCTCGTATATGGCTTGATTTTGCAGAGACAGTAGCCTTAACAAGAAATAGAATTGACCCATTTCGAGCAAGTTTTATATTGAGGAAGGTTTTATACATAGTTGTGTTAACCACTTGCGGCTTGCTGCTAGATGAGAAATGACTTGGGTGCATGAAATCAGTTCTGTGGACAAGGTGAATTCTTACTCTTTCCAGTTTGTATATGTGGCTTTTCATCATTTCTATGGAACTTTTTTAGCAAGTTTCAAACATATCTCGCTTCCCTGACCAAACGTGTGCAAGAGTTGTTCATTATCAGGCAATTGTGAGTTACAGTGACCACCCATATTTTCAGGGAATGGAGAATCAAATCACGATGAAACGATCTGTTGCATACGTGCTTCAGTTCTTTTGTCTACTCCAAGATAGTGCAAATGTTTGTAGACCTGGGTCTCTGTTTTGGTCACTTTAAGTTTATGCTTATTGAGTTTTTTTTTTTTTTTCATTATTAATCGAGGAACATTAGGCGTCACAAAGTTTTTGAAGAAGAGGTTTAAGTATATCAGCTACAGGTTTTTTTTTATGGTTCGTGAGCCACCTTGGTCCTAAATTGCGATGTTAAATCGGAGGCGTGCTACTCTTCTCAAAATGCGTTGAGATCATATGCCGACTATCAGTTAAGCGAGACAATAATAACTTCAGCAACAAATTATCATCCGACCACAAAAAAAACAAGTTATCGCAAAATATTTCACGGGCAGTTCATGCCTGTATAGTAGATGGAGAAAATCATACTTTACCATAAATTGTAAAGTAATCCGTAGATCTATCGGCGAGTCAAATGGCTGCATTATTATAGCGAAATTTCTCTTATTTATTTGGTTGCTTGTGTTTTCGATCCACGTACCAAATTAGATGGTTTAAGTGATGATTTGAATATGTATTATGACTGTTTACATTTGATTGAATTTATAGATATTAGAACTATACAAACAGTAGTTAAAAACGCAATAGTATAAATGTATAATGAATTTTCTAATAGATATAATGTAGGTAATAGTGGATCTTCCCAACCTAGTGACGTATAAAGCGGGGACCTAGGTAGAATTAGTAGAGGGTACAAAATGCTGATGAATAGGCAAAAAAGACACAAGGGAGCAACAGGAAATATTTCCGAAGTAGAAACCTATTTAACCACTTTTTTTTAGTTTAGTGAATCCGAAGGCGACACAGATTTCAAAATTCTAGAATGGTGGAAGAGGCATTCAACCCAATTCACAATTCTCGCTCTCATCGCAATACAGGTTTTAGCAACCCTTGTTCAACAGTTGCGGTTGAACAAGCATTTAGCGCTAGAGATAACATTTTGGACTACCGACGTTCAAGATTAGCTCCGAAATCGGTGGAGGCTCGAGCTTGTATCGATGATTGGACAAAGGCTCAACATCGACAACAAGAGATGGATCGCAGCAATGAAGCCGAATTCTTCGATGATGGAGATACCACCGCCACGGGTACCGGTACCGGAACTGGCAAAACGGGTAGCGACGATTGACGTTGAGGTAAGTATAGGATTATCAAAGGTAAAAGAACTACATTCGTTTTGATTCTTCGATCCCAAGAAGATATGTAGGCGCTTAATGATAATTTATTAAGTTCAAGCCATTTCTCTTCCCTTTTTTCCCTCAAATTTGATTACAATTTACTATTTGATTACAATTTTGTATTTGATAATTTATTATTTCATAATTTCATAATTTTTTTATTTCATAATTAATTATTTAAAAATTAAATTTGAAAATCAGAACTGGAACCGGAACCGTCCAGTTCCATTTCGATTTTGAACCGGAACCGAAACCGGAACCGGGCCTTGAACCAGCCCGGAACCGCCGATTCAAAATCGGAATTGAAACCGGCCCTTAAGGTTCCGGTTCCCGTTGATAGTGGCCACGAACCGGAATCGACCGGTTTCAAACCGTGGCCACCACCCCCAACCCTCTTCCATTGAAGTTCGTCCCCCCCCCCCCTCTCTCTCTCTCTATCCCTATCTATATCCTTTTCTCTTTATCTTTAAAAAATTTCAAGACTTCTTCGTTGATTTTATAGACGTCATTTGAGTGCTCCGCAAGTCTCTGAAGCTTCTCTCTCACTGCGTTCAACAGTAAGTTTATCTGAAAGTGTTTTGATTAACTGTAATTACTTTGCAGCTCTTCTCTCCCAATTTAGTGTTAAGTCTAAATTTGAAAGTTCTTCTATCCCGATTTAATATAGATCTAGGGCTTACAAGACGTTATTTGTGCTTTTGCAATTTATTGTTGTTGTTTTCTCTGTACGATGATGATGTTGGGACACCGAACTTGGACGCACACCGCTTTTCGACAAAACTGTAATCACTATAAAGGAAGATTTCGATGTGTGCTATGACAAAACCTGGGTGATTGTGCTATGACAAATATGTTTTTATGGAACGAAGGAATTGATGCAGGTTATACCAAGTTGATCTGTTTTTTAAATTTGCATGGGATTGTAACGCTTGGTAACTAATTTTATCTTGAAACTATGTACCTCTCTTTTAAGTGAAATGATAATTTCCTTCTGACAAGAAAAAATGGTAATCCATCGATCTCTCATTTCCCAAAATTGATTTCATAATCAACTATAAAAAATTGTCCGTCCCTCTCTTCACCTTTCAAATTTAAATTATCCTTAAACCGTATATTTCCTTTTTGTATTTCGCAAACACTCTGCGTGGTTGGGTACATCTAAATCTCAAGATCAATTGGGTAACGGAAAATATTTGGGTGTATGGTAGGAAAATCGTCGATTTTCTTGTAATATAAAAATTTGTTTTTCAGGCCAGTGATGATTCACCAAATTGAAAAAACACGACAGATCGAAACTGTCGTCCGAGGTTGAAACTGTAAAGATTGCTCCGAAGTCCGAACCCTCTTTAAGCACGAACAACTTTTCACAGTGGCGAGAAACCGAAACGACGGCACGAATTCCCCTGGTTGGACGATAACCGCGAGCTTCTCTTCTCAATTGTTTCTCTGCAAGCTTCAATGGCGGAAAGCCACGCCAAAGTCCAAAAGGTTGGGGGAGGACGCTTATGCTGCATCTGCAACGAAAGGAGAGCTGCCCTCAAAAGGCCTAAAACCCTAGAGCAGGTACTCGCTTCGTCTCTCGGTCACCAATCTCCATCACGGAACTCCTATTCGTACTTGTCTGTTCACTGTTGTTGTTTGAGAAACGATCGACGTGGGTCATTTAGTTAAATTGAGCGGTTCTTGCCACGAGGGGAAGGTTTTGAGACTGCGAAGAACGCTTTCGCGGGCTTTTTGGCTTGCTTGCAACTGCGACTAGCTTGATTGCAAACTGCAGTCGCAGTTGCAATTTCTGATGCATGTGTGCGATTCCATTTGAATGAGTTGTCTGATTGTTTTATTGGTTCTTGTGAGCTCATTTGATGATCCCTGATTGGGTTTTAAATCTTTACCTTATCAGAAGGTAATCGAGAGTGCTGCTCTTTGGTTGATGAATCAAAGAATGGTTGCAATTGCAAAGCCCGCCAATGTCACACTTTGACACACACACACACACCCCTTCACAAACACATTGGTTTGAAGACACAAAGGAAATGTGGTCTGATTTTTCTTTTTCATTCCGGGACTGAACCGACATGCTGTGAAGATATGTAGGGAGTGTTTCTTTGCTGTTTTTGAGGAGGAGATCCACCAAGTAATCGTGGAAAACCAGCTGTTCAAACCTGGGGAGCGCATTGCAATTGGTGCATCTGGCGGTAAAGGTAAACTTTCGTAATTGGGTTGTGGCCCCCTATTGTTTTGCAAACCATTTTTATCTATTCACTCGGATGGTGTAGATAGTAGCGTTGCAACCATATGGTTTCTCTGTTGAATTTGTAGTCATTCTTGTCACCAAGGGACAACTTAGGTTGCGCCCTCAAGAGCCCTTAATGCTGCCAGAATTTTAATATTGCTGTTGCTGCTGTAGTTCCTGCAAGTTTTTATGCTTACACATGTCACTCACTGCCGAATGCTATTTTTATTGGTGACACCACCTCACATGTCTTGCTTTTAAGAAATTACATCAGTTCTTTTCGTTTATTTGGTAAGCGTGTGTTTCATGCAGATTCCACTGTCCTAGCCTATGTGTTGTCAGAGTTAAACAGGAGACATGACTATGGATTGGATCTCTTCCTCTTGTCGGTTGATGAAGGAATTACTGGGTACAGGGACGATTCACTTGAAACTGTAAAAAGGAACGAAATCCAGGTGACCCCGCTTTTGCATTTGCATCTCTTATATTTCATTTGGCTTCACATCTTTGGTTTTGTCATGCTTCCTCCTTAGGTGGGTTTTCACTGTAATCTGGATTGTCCTGAAATTTTGGTTTTTCTTTTTTTCTTCTTTTATCAATAAATAGAGTCATATCTTTTCATTATTATGATTAAATCTCACTATCGTTATCTGCAGTATGGACTACCACTGAAAATCGTTTCATACAAAGATTTGTATGGATGGACAATGGATGAAATAGTAAAGATTATCGGATTAAAGAATAATTGCACATTTTGTGGGGTCTTCCGCCGCCAGGTACAGAAGCCATCTTTTTCTCTATCTATGGGAATGGGGATGTGAGCATCCCTTTTTGCAGCCCTCGAAATACGAATCGCTCAAAAATTCTGTTGACAACAGCATGTTAAATGGGATATTGTGCCATTCCACCCTTCCTAACATCCCCTCAAACATTAAAAAGAAAACTTCAACTGAATCTCGGGCCAATCTAATCATGCCTGCTGAATTGCTTAGGCTCTTGACCGAGGCGCCTCGCTGCTGAAAGTAGACAAGCTTGTTACTGGACATAATGCTGATGATATTGCTGAAACGGTTCTTTTGAATATTTTACGAGGTGATATTGCCCGGTAAGTAGTTATTTATTGGAGCTTTACCTCTGCTTTTTATTTTCATCCAAGACTAATTGCCTTTTCATTTGTTTTGTAGATTGAGCAGGTGTACTGCAATTACAACTGGCGAAGATGGACCAATTCCTAGGTGCAAACCTTTTAAGTACACATATGAGAAAGAGATCGTCATATATCCTGATAGTTAAATTCTTCTGCATTCCACCTTTTAAGTACATATACGAGAAAGAGATTGTGATATGTGTACTGGAGTATCACAACTGTTATTCTCTTAATTGTTGCCATTGATTGCAATCCTTGACCTACTCATCACGTATGCATATTTCAAGAGGCTGGATTATTTCTCGACTGAATGTAAGTGTCCTCTGCCAACTTCACTTCCCTACACTGTGCTTGATGTCATTTTTGCAGAACTTATCTGGAATTTTGACCTTCCATTTGTCCTGGATGGGTTCACTTGTTACTTCATCATGTTTGTGTTGTGGTTATATAATCTGCAACTTAGTCACATGAAGTTCAAGAGCTTTACTTGGGTATGGTGCTTCATATTAGATGAAACATATTGCTGCTGTATTGCGTCCACTCCACAAATCCTCTTTGTTTGCTGATTCACATCAATTTTTTCCAGCAGCAGACTGGATGCATTTGATAAATTTGTCTGTGCTCACATGTGAGGTGTCATTATGCAACATGCACTTTAATGGGGATGTAAAGTTTCAAGGATATTTCCTTTCTAAATGTTTCGGCTTCACCTTCTAGAGTTTTAGTGTACACTTTGTGTGCTGGACTAGACGTAGAAGTCTTTCATATTGCACCGTGTTTGTTTTATATGATTGCTTAGACTTTGCTGAATTAGTTTGCTGAAATTGCAGGCATCTATTCTCCTAATGCATATCGGGGTTTTGCTCGTGAGTTTATTAAGGACCTGGAAAGAATAAGGTCATCCTGTGAACCTCTTTCTTACAATGCTGGAGTCTAATGTGATTTCTTATTCTTTTGCATCTGTTTTTCTATCTACTTTACACTTTTTGCTTACTAGTGGATTTTCAAGATTGCAGACCTAGAGCAATACTCGACATTATAAAATCAGGTGAAAATTTCAGAATATCTACTTCGACAAAAATGCCAGAGCAGGGGACGTGTGAACGATGTGGTTACATTTCGAGCCAGGTAAACTGGACTTCTCTTCCTTGGGTCTGACTTTAAAATGTATCAAATGAAATACACAGCTTCTCTTATCAGCTATCTATGCTGAGTTGAATTTTTGAACATCAATATATTTTGTTGGTCTTCTTGGAAAATACTTCACTTACTGTGGGTTATCTGGGCAGAAATGGTGTAAAGCCTGTGTTTTGCTGGAAGGACTGAACAGGGGGTTGCCAAAACTAGGAATAGGGCGGACTCGAGTCTCGGATAAGGATCAAAAGGAGGATCTCAAGCAGAGTAGTGGGACGAAGAGCATAGAAAGTAAACAGTGTGGGTCGTTGGATTTTTGAATTAGATCTGCCAAGTAGCAGCTTGTGGCTGATGTGTTCGAGTCTCGTTACCTGCACGTATCAGCTCAAGGATACCTAACATTTGCAAGGCTGTTAATACCCATTACTGGTCGAGGAGCTGATCTCTGCACGCATTGCTACTGACCCAATAGTTATTCTGCCGATAGAGAGTTTACAGTAGCACTTGGACTGGGAAGAGAATGAAGCTAACATCATCAGGAATCCATGCAGCACCTGATATTCTGATAACGCTGCGTACAGAAGCTATTGTGTCATATGTCGAGATCTAGCTAGTTCACGTTGTACTGTCTACTAATGATTAGTGATTACTCACCTATTTCTTTTAGATGCCATTTTTCTCGGCACAAGTTCTCAGCGAAACCATTGTTAATATCTCTTCCGGGTTCGAGATTCCCATCGCGACTGTACGAGTCCTGTTTTAATCAATCATCTGGTTGTGATCTTTGGCCTCATGGGTTTTCATGGAGTTCAGGAGTTCCTGCTGGTCAATGGCTCTGGCTTCTGAATTGGTAGGAGAAAGACTCGGAATGAAAGCTTTGGTAGCTCTTGCCTTCCCTTCTTTGCATAGATGTCGTTCACCATTTTTGTTTTTCAATTCTCTTTGCAGAATACGACAAACTACATTGCTGATAGAGAGTGAACTTTTGAAATTGCAATGCCTTTTCCATATCTTGAGAGATATCTTTCTTGTGTGTTAAAAAAAAAAAAAATAGTTGTCTAACGCCTTTTGCAAAACTACAGTGGGATTAGCGAAAGCTGGAAGGAGAAAGTTGGTGATTAGTTGGCACTACTTTGGAATATCTGCTATGATCCGTAATTTGCAAATTCGCAATGTGAAACTCAAGTCCGAAGCGCGGGAAAAGCAATGATTTGTTTTGGGAAAATGGGTGATCTCTCGCGATCATTATCAGGAGGAGGAGGACACTTTTGATGTCAAGTCCAATGATGGGGACAGCAGCATGTGAGGCGACTGTCCGGTTGGTTGTTGCTCCCTTAGAGATAGCCAAGGAAAAGTAGCGTAGGGTCTATTTCGTAACATTCTGTTCCTCTGTTTTGATTTTTCAAAACAAAAAAAATCAAAAATATGTTTGGTAATGCAAATGATTCTGATTTTGATTATGCTCCCAGAAACAGTTTTAAACAAAAATAAGAAACAAAAAAAAAGTTGTTTCTTAAAAAAAAACAAAGTCTCAATTCTTTTAAAAATATTAAGTTCACGTGAAATTTTGAACTTTAAAAAAAATTAAAATTAGATTTGAAAATTTACTAACTACAATTTTTTTTAAATTAAATTTAAAAATTAGCTTTAAAAAAATAAAAAATGGGGGGAAATTAAAAATATGTAATTTTTTAAAAAAATTAAAACATTAAAAAAATTAAAAAAGATTTTAAAAAAATATTAAATATTTTGAAAAAAGAATTCTTGCCACTTAGTTGTTTCCGAGAATAAAAATTTTGTGCAGTTACTAAACGCATTTCTATTCGGGAATAGAAATTTTGTGCAGTTACCATACGCGTTCTGATTCTCTAAAAATCATCTAGGAACAGAATTAGAAAATATGATTTTAATCAGAATCGCTTTAAAGAAACAGAAACGTTACCAAACAGACCTGTAGTGGCCTGTGAGATGCGTTGATCGCACAAGGAATTTGAAATTCGAACCCCAAATAATCATATTTTCCAACAAAACTAATGTTTGACTTTGTGCCTTTGTCCCACGAGAAAGTCTGTCTGCTTGAAGGAAATGTCAATTCTATCATAAAATTCTCTCTTTTCAAAGATTAAATTTTGCATGAGAGAAAAAGATAATGATTGGTTTTTTGAATGCTTTGATGGATAAGCTTCTCAATTCTCTTGCGTGGCTTGTATTTTCCAGGTGAGCTGGATTGGAATGATGCTTGGCGTGATTCGATTTCACTTTTGCTTCACCAGTTAAACCAGTAAAGCAACTCGGTCCTAATGCGATTTTTCCTTCTCCAATCAACTTAATTGCGATGAATCCATGATTGGTGATGGCACGTGTAAGCTTCAACTTTGGATTTATAAAAGGGTCAAAAGCCAAAATCATGTCAGAGGCGAGGGAAATCTAGCAACGTGTTCCAAAGATGTCCAAAAGAAAAGGTCACAGAAGGAAAGCTGTGTTGCATTGCAGCTGTGATTTTAATCCTGAAACCAGCTGCCGACATTTTTCTATCTGTACGGAGGCAGTGTTTAAAAGCTCGACATTTTCTGTTAAAAAAAAAACAAAAGAATCGAAAGGTTATTCATTACAGGGGCGAGGAAGATGGGGTTGCCAGATGAAGGCCAGGAATTTTTTGAACAATGTAATTTAAAGACAAACGTTAATGATGCACCGACCGGGGGCCCGATTATTTTAATTCCCAGCCGTGAGATTAATCCGGCAAATGATGTTATAGAAGATGATTTACTTCCCAAAAGTTCAGCAAGTCAATTAAGGTTCGAATTAGACCAAAAAAAAAAAAAGAGGGAAAATTCCAAATAATGGCTTCAAGTATCCTCATTTTCTCAAATAAGGCCCTGAAATGAACCTTATTTTAAAGAATGGCCTGAAGTGCCCTCGTTGTGTCAAAGAAGGGTCTGAAGTGCACATTGTTTCAAATAAGGACCTGAAGTGACTATATTAGTCTCAAAAAAGGGCCCGAGTCACTTTAATTAGAGACATTTTGGTAATTTACTATTTTATTTTATTTTTCTATTTTCTATTTTTTAAGATATTTTGAAAAAAATAAAGAAACGCATGCGGGAGGACTGACCTCGGTGAGAGTAGATGGCGCCCTCCGACCCACCCCGGTCCCAACCGATGCTGAGGGCCGCAGCCCTCAGTCAGACCTGGGCAAGGGCCGCCGAACCTGGGCGAGGGTCGCGGCCCTCTCCCGGCTCAGGCGAGGGTCAGCAGGCCCTCGCCGAGCCACCGGCGACCCCGACAACCATAGTTTTTCCTCTTTTTTTGACTTTTTGTTTTTTGTTTTTTTATTTAATTTAACAAAAAATTAAATTAAAATTACATTTTGACAAAAATGCCATTGATCGGCCGGAAAATTTAATTGGCTGGCGAGGTCAGGCCCTTATTTGAAACAATCATAGCCACTTCATGCCCTTCTTTGATACGATAATGGCACACTTCAGACCCTTATTTGAAACAAAGTCCACTTCAGGCCCTTGTTTGAAAAAATGAGAGCACTTGGGCCCTTTTTTGAAATTTTCCCCAACAAAAAAAAATTAAGGTTCAAAATTCAGCCCCTGAAAAAAAAAAAATTAAGGTTCGTAAATTGTGCAAATGATGTAGGACCAAATTGCGATAAAACTTCGTGAGAAAAATGTTCTGAAAATTTGAAACTTGACTATAACACGATGTTAGGAAAATCGAGCTCAAAATTTAGTGTCTTCAGAGTGACTTTTGCTCTTAATATGTAAAACTTGACCTTTTCTTTTACAAGGGAGAAGCGCACTTATAGGTGGGTAGCATTTCCGTTGGAATATTCTATGATTTTGCAAGACGTGAGTCAAAACTTGGATCGATGATCCGAATGTGAAACTATCCTGCGCTTATGAGTGCGAAGAATTGAATGTGTAGCTGCCACCCCACCCTCTTGACATAAGCCATTGACAACATATGTCGTAACATTTCAAAAAATCATATTTTCACCCCCTCTCTGCTTGGGTTTTTCCTCTTTCTTGTGGCCGCCACCCACCCTCTTGCTGATCTGCCCCCGAGCTCCCTGCCCTCTCCCTCTCCCTCTTTCGTAGCATATTTCGTCTTTAATGTTTCTCTTGTTTGTCTCTCTTTTCTCTCCCGATCTGCATTGGGAGTTTGTGTTTGTGAATAAAATTTTGCGGATGATCTTGGGAGAACGTGAAGACCAGTTCAGTCATTCGTCTGATAGACAACCAATGAGGAGGATGTTTGTTACGTGGCTCCACAATCTCTTCAAGATTAGGCTGCTCTCTTCTCCCGGATTAGATTTAGGTCAAGTTTTGAGGATTTTACTCTCCCGAACTAGATCCAGATATAGATTTGGGAGTTCATTACAGATATTTGATTTGTATTTTTTCAACATATTGATGTTGGTGTCTCTGTAAGGCGACGGTGATGAGTGCGTCAATACTAAACGTGTATTGCAAGCCGTTGCAAATGAAGTGAGAGAGCTCAGCATGTGCTCATCACTGAATCTAGTGATCGGCCGTCGAACGTTTATTGTGGCAAATCTGTTCTTCAGGGATGAGAGTATGCTGTCGGTTATAGACCGTGCTTTGTTATGCAGTTTTAAGTTTTCGTCTTGTTCTATAGTTATTTGGAATTTGCTAGACTTGAAAGCTTTCTATGTAACTCTTGAATATTCTGATATAAGAATGGCATTTTTCTTTCGACAAAAAAGAAAAAAGCAAAAGCAACATGCACAATTGGAAAAGGCCCGTTCTTAAACAATTAATGGGCTTCAAAGTATGTTTCACGAGCTTACGAATAGCCAAGCCTCTGCGGTCGTATCCCAAATTATAAAAATAAGAAAAATAAGCGAATTTCTACTTGGGAAAAAAGTGGAGAACGGGCGGCATACTCATAAAAGAACAATTTCAAACTATAAATCAAATTATGTATCGAACAAAAATCTTACACGGGCCAACATGATCGGGCAAGTTGTTCAAAAAATCCTAAACTTATTGCACTTTAGTCAATTCAGTCACAAACCTTTCAATGTTGTCAATTGAGGTCTAAACTTTTTCACGTTTTGCCAATTGAGTTTATCCAGCCAATTTTAGCCTGAAATCGCTGATGTGAACGCCGATCGATCTACTTGGCATGGCCGGGGTTGACGTGAGCAATTTTTATATTTAAAAAAAAAATCTTGATTTTTTTCTATTTTTTTCTTCTTCTTTTTCCTTCCAATCCCAACAAGGGTTGGCTAGCGACCCTCGTTAGACTTAGTAGAAATAAATAAGAAAAATTATTTAAAAAAAAATCAGATTCTTTTGAAAAATTATCCATATCAGCGTCGACCGCCCTATTATCGACGTCCACGATAGCAATTTCAATTGAAATTGATCGGACGGACTCAATTGAAAAAATATTAAAAAAAGTTATAATTCGATTAGTAAAATTAAATATTTGGAACTGAGTCGATGGTTTATAGCTTTTTGAACAAATTTCACTAAAATAATCACATCACATGCGCTCTACGTCGCGTCAAAACACGACCCCAAGCTCTACGAACCCCATAACTCCTCAGGTAAGACAGCCCATGTGGATCTCTCAGTCGCCCACAGTACCAATTCCTACTTAGCACCTAGGCAATGCATGCACCCCACACAATTCCTACTTAACACCTAGGCAATGCATGCACCCCACAAAAAAAATTAAAAAATTAAAAAAGTTCATGCACCACACCACCGACACTTCAAACTTTCTTCGCCATTTAGATACGATGAAAAATCCTAACTTCCGTCACCAAAATTAAATTTTAGGTCACAAAAAAACTCAAATTGATATATAAGCGATATATTTACCATCAGCTAACTTCCGTCGGGTTTTACCGTGAAATTGTTGAACTGGGTAAGGCATGGCAATAACTTCACCTGGAAAGTTATAGCTCTCTCTCCTCGTTTCTTCGATTAGTCGTCCCCATAACACTGTTATCCTTATTCGTCTTCCTCTTTATCGAGCACAGTCCTTCGTCGCCTTTTTCGTCTTTGTGATTAAGTATTGAAACTCGTTCGAACACACTTTTATCTCTGCTACGTAATCATGTGCCATTCGACTTAGCAATTTCACAATAAAATTTGACGGAGACTAACGAAGGAATGCATCACACATGCACCAGTTTCGGATTTTTGGTGATCCAAAAATTAGTTTAGTGTAAATTTATCGCATGTGTACCAATTTGCGATTTTTGGTGATTCAAAAAGTAATTGTAGTAAAATTGTTACATGAATACCAGTTTGATTTTTTTTTTTTTGATATTAATCCCTCAATTAACCAAAGATCCATATTATGTTAATCGCCATTCACATGTTCACCCTACATCTCGTTTTGTCTCGATGGAATGATACTTTGAGTATGTTTGTTTCAGGAAAATAAATTATTAGTAAAAAATTTCTTATCGCTTGAAATAATTAATTGATAAAAATTATTTTCATTATTGATAATAATATATATTTAAATATTTTGTGTTCGACGAAAATACTTTTTCTTACTTTATTTTAACGATATAAACGAATTTAAAAAAAATAAATTAATGATTTTTCGTAAAACAAACCGAACTCTTCATCATATTGTCTATCAATATTAGTCAGCATTTGTCATTCTTTTTTCATCTGATCCTAAACAACAGAAACTTCAACGCACCCAAAAAAAATTTACGGTGGATCTGAGATACGTGGTGCTCCCGACTAATTGGACCGACACGTGGGTTTTCGGGAGCATTCAGAAACGCTTTTCCTATAAAGAGTATACCGAAGCAAAAGAAAGAAAAAAATCCAAATATTCCGAGGCAAGATTCGAACCCACAGCGTCAGTTCCCCTAGTCGAGCGCACGAGAGTACCAGGGGAAAGTATCAAAAACTCATAAATCTTTTAATTGAATAGATTTAGTCCTTAATCTTTTGGTACCAATTGAATTTATTCGATCAATTTTAACCCGAAGTCGCTAACGTGAACGCCGGCCGTACGACGTGGCACGATCGATACTGACATGAATATTTTTAATAATATTTTAATATTTCTTTTAATCTTTTTTTATAATTTGTTTAGTATTATTATTTTTTTATGTTCTTTACTCTATTTTTGGCTAAGGGCCGGCAAGGGCCGTCGGCGGACTCTTGCTAGCCACGGGTGAGGATTGGGACGAGGGCCACGAAGCCCTCACAGGGTTTGGGTGAGCCCTCCCCTAGTGGCCAGTGAGGGT
This sequence comes from Lenwebbia sp. NSW1173648, assembly GCA_029784005.1. Classification (NCBI taxonomy): domain Eukaryota; kingdom Viridiplantae; phylum Streptophyta; class Magnoliopsida; order Myrtales; family Myrtaceae; genus Lenwebbia; species Lenwebbia sp. NSW1173648. The sequence goes on along the minus strand of JARCGZ010000009.1, from coordinate 19,810,747 downwards.
CGGCTAGTGGCCCTCAACAAAAAAGAGAGAGTAAATAATAGAAAAGAAAAAAGAAAAAATCGAAAAAATTAAAAAATAAAAATCAAATAATTATTAAAATATCATAAAAAAATGACCAAATCAGCGCCCACGTCTGCGTCAATAATTTATGGTTAAAATTAGCCGGATGGATTAAATTTGTACTAATGCCGAAATTCTTTATGACTAAGTAGGTTAAATTAAAAGGTTTATGACCGAATTTATACTTATGCGATATATTTAGGACTTTTTTTAGTACTTTTCCCGAGATTACCATGATCACTGGATCAATTTCGGAGCGGGCGAATAAATATTTTTGATAAGTGGAACTGAAAATTGAAGTAAATAGAATATAAGCAAAAGACCTTTATACTCTTAACTAATATTTTTGATTAGCTCATCAAATTTGGTTTCCCTCCCCCTCTTCTCCTGTACTCTCTTTATTATCCTTTCGCGGCTCCATCAGTCGGCCAGAGGCAGCTATATAGCTGTACCGCACTTAAATAGTCGCGCTCCATTTTCTTTTTTCTCTTTTGTTTTTTTGCGCCCTCCCTCCACAATTTCAAGTAGAGTCGCACATTCACTTCACTTTACTGTCCAGTCCAACTCCAAACCCCCGCAACTCCTCTCCTTCCCCAAATAAATACACAAAGCAACGCTGCCAAAAGTAGTCAATTCTCTACACTAGAGCGAGAGATCAAGCGCGCTCTCTCTCTCTCTCTCTCTGGGGGCGAGAAAACGGCGCTGAAAATGGCGGGACGCGCGATCTGCGCTTCTTTAGCGGTTGCTCTGTTCTTTGCCATTGTTGGAGCCGAGAATCCGTACAGGTTCTTCAACTGGAACGTGACGTACGGCGACATATATCCCCTCGGCGTTCGCCAGCAGGTGAGTTTGGAATTGGGATGCGAAAGCTATGCGCTGCCATACTGAGCGATCTCTTGGTTTGGGATTTTGTTTCTTGACCTTTTACTGAATGCGGTGAAGAATGAGGTTCGTTGTTGTTGTTGTTGATGTCGTCGTCGTCGTCGCAGGGCATACTCATCAATGGCCAGTTCCCAGGCCCCGACATCCACTCCGTTACCAACGACAACCTCATCATCAACGTCTTCAACAGCTTGGACGAGCCTTTCCTCATCTCCTGGTCTGTCTCTGTTCTGTGAGCTGTGCTTTGTATTCATCTCCATTTCGAATATACCTCTTGTTCAAGCCTCGTTCGTTCCGAATCGTTCCGAATGCGTATTAAGCACTACTCACTCGCGTTGCGGGTGAAACACGCTCGGTCTGTCCTGCTTTGATTGTGTGACCTCGCGAATCCGCCATGCTTCGTCCTTTAGTTTGTTCTTTTGCGCATCTTTTGCCGCGTCCTCATTCATCAGCTTTTCTCCCAAAGTCCTTCAAAAGCAATGCCGGTCGATGCTGAAAGCGCAAGGGATTGATGTAGATCTGGCCAAACGTCGATTTCTCAGTAACCTTTTTCGAATACACCGATCGATCTGCGCAAACGATTCGCCTGATCACGGGCAGAGTACAAAAGCAGGAAAGAGTGTTTACTCGCTACTGCATCACGATCCACGATCCGGCGCGATGTGTTCATTTGGCAATCATTACATGACTTTATTTGAATTTTGTTAATTTGAATTGATATTGACTGGTGGTTGTGCTGTACAAGCATGTTCTCTCTTTTCAAGGGATGTTATGTCGCTAATTACACTTTTACTAGAGTTACTAGGTGACGTCGTTTTAGCCAATTACATGTTCTTGGTCCCAAGATCAAGTGAACGTGCTTCGTTATCATTTTCTTCGATAGGCATGCTTCATTATTGAAATCTCAGCTAGTTTCCATCTACCCCGATATGGGAAGTGACCCATTACCCGCATTAGGCAAAAGCAAGGATAACTTATTGGGTGGTGCCTGAGTTGCCATTTTGGTGCATTTTTTTTTTTTTGGTCGAGACATTTTGGTGCATTGAATTCGTAACGCATTGCCTCGGTGAGTCGGTGCGACCCATGAAAACCTCTGTGGTCCACATCTGCTCTCTTTAGCTGTCTTCAACTACACACGACCCTTTCGAGAACGATCTTAGTCTGTAGGGACACAATCATGGAGTCTTGCTTTGAAGCTCAGGTTACATTACGGTGCACTGTGGAAGAAAAGGCAGCCGCTTGTCTCAGTGGAAGCACTCACCTCCACCTTCTACTTCCCATTTTCTACTTAAAATACTGATGATTCGTGCACATTTTTTTTTTTTGTTCCGCGTGTTACTTACGACCCAAGACTTGCGTTTCGACATCTACATGTTCCGGAAAAGAAAAGAGGGATAAGGGAAAAAAAACAAACAAAATCAAAAGACATCTTCGAAATGGTCGCAGCATTCATCTCGAAACAAAAAACTCTGTTTTCTTTCACGTTCTTGTATGGATTGGATATGGCAAGCAGATTGGTTAATGTCTCTTAAGTTGTCTCATGTAGGAGTGGAGTCCAACAGAGGAGGAACTCCTATGAAGATGGGGTGTATGGCACAACTTGCCCCATACCACCCGGGAGAAACTTCACATACATCTTCCAAGTGAAGGACCAAATAGGGAGCTTCTTCTACTTCCCATCCCTTGCGTTCCACAAGGCAGCTGGCGGGTTCGGCGGGATCCGGATCCTTAGCCGACCCCTAATTCCTGTCCCATTTGCAGATCCGGCCGGTGATTACACTGTTCTTATTGGAGACTGGTATAAGGCCAATCACACGGTAAGTATGTTACACTCTTAAACTCACAAACCTTGCTATTCCCACATATATTCATGATCTTGTACACTAGTGAACCAGATGTCCGGCTGCTGCTTGGTAGCTTCTCTTTATTCAGAACGAGATCGGTTGAATGGATGAGTGACGAAACGTATGGATGCGTAAATGTTGCTTGACGGACTTTCGTTTTGGGTCGCTATCATGGGTGGAGTCTGCCCACTTAGGCACAAGTGGGAGATGTTTTTGCTCATTTGAAATGCCATGATTGATGGTTGCATTGGGTGGGGTTGGCTACATGCATGCCGCGCTATTTAAAGAGAAAAACTAGTTGTTGCCATGTTTCCATGAAGTTCAGTAGGCCCTGCGGTGTCCCTATAACTTTAGAAAGAATATTCTCCTACAAGCTGGAGGATCAATCTGTGTTAGAATTAGCATTATTGCATCAACATAGATTGTCCTTGATAGAAACTTGTTCTTGTTTTTATTCATAGTTAACCCATGTATTCTGTCATCCTTTCACTGTAGAGAGTTCCACATTATTTGTCAGTCATGAGTAACTACCTTGTATTAAATGTGTGCCTCAGGGTCACATGGTGTGATTGCTTCTCTGAGACCATGTTCACAGGCGGGAAGCTGCCTTGTGTTACGTACTGCGATCCATCCCCATCCTCTCCCTCGATACCTTAGGCTTTTAGGTAGCTTCTCTTCATGCTAGCAGCAGGAGAAGGTCCCGATGGCCATGTCCCATTCAGCCTTTAATTCAATCACATGCATGTAGCTCAGGTTCAGCAGTATACAAGATGGCTATGGTGAATTAATGGCAACTGAAACGAAGATAGTTCCATCTATATTTTGGCAGTAAATCACCCAGCCGACATTTTTTACGCGTTCATCGTGATTCATGAGCTAATTCCAATGCTTACCGCCCTGTGACAAGGCCTTGACTTCCACATGTGTGCGCCCGCTCTGCAGTAGTCTCTTCTGCAGGACAGACTGCACTAATAAATTCATTGCACTACTTTTTTTCCCCTGACCTTTGCATCTAAGTAGTGTGTTATCTTTTGAAGCCTATGCTTGACATTAGGCCTTCTTGCAGACTCTCAAGGCCACACTTGACCGAGGTAAGAAACTAAAGTACCCTGATGGGATCCTCATCAATGGTCGGGGACCAAATGGCATCTCTTTCAACGTGGAACAAGGTCAGTCCACAGTTTGATCCTTTAGCCCGTGACTTTTGCTCAATCTTTACGAAACTACTATTACCAAAACTCTCATGGTCAATCCAATCTATTCCTCTAAAATCAGGATTCTCACGTTATTCTTGAAAAGTTCATTCATGATCAACTGCTTTCCGGCTTCCCCCCTTACAGGAAAAACTTACAGGCTCAGGATATCAAACGTGGGATTGATGAATTCCCTCAACTTCCGAATTCAAGGCCACAAAATGCTGTTGGTGGAGGTGGAGGGGACGCATGTGATGCAAACTCACTTCTCCTCTCTGGATGTTCATGTGGGCCAATCTTATTCGGTTCTGGTCACAGCAGATCAACCTGCTCATGACTATTACATTGTGGTTTCGACTCGCTTTTCCTCTCAAATCCTCACCACAACTGGCATTCTTCGTTACAGCAACTCAGCTGGCCCGGTCTCTGGCCCTCCTCCCGGTGGACCCACAATCCAAATTGATTGGTCCCTGAACCAGGCCCGTGCCATCAGGTTGATCTCATTCGCCATTCCCTTTTACAGTGTGCGATGATAATCTTCATGTGCTTATCTTACAAATCGTAAGAACCACATTCACGTCAAGTGCAGTCCAGTAGTCGTAGCTAACGGAAACGAGATTTTATCCTAGCAGTACTGCTAATTTGTTTTAGAAACTTTGGCCATTTTGACCTGCCGCTCCCTTGTATCACTGTTGAATTATATTCAGGAAAAGTCCTAGTCAATTTCTATCTTCATGTTCTTCTGTCGAGTTAACGTTGAACTTCGTTGATCCAATGATCAGGACATACTGGCATATGATGCTTCCATTTAACCCTTCAACCTGTGGAAGCCTAAACACAATTAAATGCATTGCAGGACTAATCTTACAGCGAGTGGACCGAGGCCTAACCCCCAAGGCTCATATCATTATGGTCTCATCACCCCTGCGAGAACAATCATACTGTCGAGTTCTGCCGGTCAAGTTAATGGGAAACAAAGATATGCTGTTAACAGTGTCTCCTTCGTCCAGGCGGACACTCCTCTTAAGCTCGCAGACTACTTCAACATCGGTGGAGTTTTTCGGGTGAATAGCATATCCGATAGACCCACCGGCGGAGGTATATACCTTGACACGGCAGTTTTGGGTGCTGACTACAGATCCTTCATTGAGATAGTGTTTGAAAATGGCGAGGACATAGTCCAGAGTTGGCACCTTGATGGATACAGTTTCTTTGTTGTGGGGTAAGTATTCTGGACTCCATGTGAGCCTTCCCAACAATTGGTTAATGTTAACTGAGAGATATCTGGATAACTGCAGCATGGATGGAGGGCAATGGACATCTGCCAGTCGAAATCAGTACAATCTCCGCGACGCTGTTTTCCGGTGCGCCACTCAGGTAATAAAAGTTTGGTTTTGCCTTTCCTGAAGTAAACTACGCCGAGTTAAAACCTGTTCGTCTCAGAATTCTTATTCAGCTTCCGCCCTAGTTTTGGAAGAAAGTCGATATGCAATCTTGCGATATGATAGCAGAATACATCTCCAGGGGTAGAACATCTCGTCTTAAGTGAATCAAATGTTGGCAGATTCAGATTAGTCAACGTGATATTATGATGGGCTAATGCAGGTTTACCCCAAGTCATGGACGGCCATCTATGTGGCACTAGATAATGTGGGAATGTGGAACTTGAGGACCGAATTTTGGGCGCGACAGTACCTCGGACAGCAACTCTATCTACGAGTTTACACTCCATCGACTTCGCTGAGAGACGAATACCCGATTCCGAAGAACGCGCTTCTGTGTGGTAGAGCGAGAGGACAACACACGAGACCCCTCTAAGATCTCGAAGCCTATGAAACTTGAGTAACCGTGTTGCAGAAGTCTCTGATGCTCGAGTTGAATGGTCTAGGGCAGATGTTTCTGATTTATTCAAGATGTTTCTGATTTATTCAAGATGCTCTCGAATCTTGAATGCTTTTACTTGAGCTATTGTGTAATTTCAGACATTGAACGACCTCAGCTCGAGGTCCCATTCTTTCCTTGCTCAAGATTCTTATGGCGGTAATATTTACATTGAAATATCGAGATTCTTGCATGTCGGATCTTGCTTCTAAGAAGAAGGTAACTGCTTTTGCTTACTTCTGCAAATAGTACATTCAGTTGAAAATGTTGATGTAATGCTTCGATTACTTCGGGGACGATGAACCAGTGGTCCGCTCGACTCGCCCAAGTGCGTGGGCTTGGACTTGGTTCTTACGTCAGTTGGATCGACCCATATTCAGTTCTGGCCCGGTCCGGTTATAAGATTTCCACGTATTTTTGTAATCATCGGGGGGGGGGGTGGTGGGGGTGGGGGCTGGTGTTGGCACCGGCCCTCCATGGCCAAAAACTTCCCATAATTTATGCTAAGTTTATTTCCTTTAAAATAATTATTTAACAAATATTTTTCTAAAGAACGGTTATTTCTCAACATCCATGAAAATATTTTGATATAATTTTTTTTTATCGATTGTGAAAATATTTTTCATTGACTAGTTATTTCAATCGATAAAACGATAATTTTTAGAAAAATATTTTCTAGAAATCATTCATTTTGCGCGAAATAAATGGAACCTTGAGAAATTATATTTTCAAAATAATATTTATATACAAATATATCATTTCATTTTAATTGATAATTATGTCTCGCCTTCCCTTTATCTCGAATTTTCGGTCGGCCTTTGTTCATGATAGTGCTAGCTAGCTTATCTCGTAATAATCACCTCCATGTATTATTTATGGAAAATTTGTTAAAAATTGTGGGCAGCTCCCTTTTATAATTACAGAGAAACTATCACAATATCAAGATAAATGAATTATGCCTCGATCCACTAAACAGATTTAATTAATACTATTTTATAAGGCAAAATGACACAAACAGTCCATGAACTTTGACTCAATATATAATGTAGTCAACGGACTTTTAACTTGACCAATATGGTCCATGAACTTTAACCCAATGTGAAATGTGGTCCCTGAACTTTTAATTTGACTAATATGATCCATGAACTTTTGAAACATGTTTAACTTAGTTCCTGAACTTGAATCAATGGAAGTACGACATTGGACATCTTCCTCTGGTTTATGAACTAAGGTGAATATGTTCCACAAGTTTAGGGATCATATTGGTCAAATTAAAAATTCAAGAACCATATTGCACATTGGGTTAAAGTTCATGGATCATATTGGTCAAATTAAAAATTCGGGGACTACATTGCATATTGAGTCAAAGTTCAGGGACTATTTATGTCATTATCTCATTTTATAAAGATAAAGGAACATCATACTCTCTTAAATCTTTTTTATGCAAAAAACAATAATTCTGAAAAAGATTTGAAATCACTAAATATGAGGATTATATACATATAAATATTTATGTCGTTGATCGGGTATTTTATCAATAATTCCGCCATTAATAAATATTCAATAATAAAGTGATTTTCCGTGATCTTTCAAGAATGTCCATAGCATAAACAACGTTTGCGCACATTTACTAATTTTTATCGGAGAAACATCAATTGGGGGAAGTTTAACGAGTTCGATTCGGTTCGGCCCCAACATAAATGGCTTTCTTTTAATTTTAACACCTTGGACAGGGCTTTGTAGTATCTGAAATTTGCCACTTCTAACTTCTAGCCAGCTCCGAGCGGGACTAGAAACTCTCAAAACCCTAAACTCGCCTCCTCGGCGACACTACTCTGCTTCATCCAAAGCTCGGGACCCAGGTAATTGCCGAATCGTCGAACTAGGGTTTCGGTTCTTACAGATCATTGTTTGCAAATCTCTTTGAGCTTCGTCACACCGCTCCTTCTGCTTGCGAATGTATGCTGGGAATGAAACTGAAAATGGTCGTACTAGGATGTGTTTTTATCAGCATTTTGATCCGGATAGCTGTTGTGCTGTTGCCTTAAAGCAATGCTGTTGAAAATGTTGTTACAGGTGAAATTTCCAAGCATCTCGCGAGTCTACGATGGCGGTATGTTTGGCTAATGACTTTGACGACAGCGGTTTTATGTAGTATGTTTCATGGTTCTGTGTGATTTGATCTTTCTTTCTCCTTTGTGGGATATCTCAGATTGATAGAATATTTAAGGATGAGGCTGGTGAAGAAAAGGGTGAGCGTGCCAGAATGGTGAGTTCCGATCGCAACTGTCTCTCTTGATAGTTGGTAGATTGCTTTTGGAGTCACTTATTCATGCATTTTTGTCACTACAACATCCTCAGTAATTTAATTAACAAATGGCGAATGTTTTTGTCAATGTGCATGTTGGCCAAGAGAGTTGAGTGACTTGAGTGTGTGTAGGTGATTATTGTCATCCAAAAACCGTTTTAAATTGAATGCACATAGTATTGAGTTATTGCTCTGTCATCTCCTCTTATGAATTTACAACTTTTGTTTCCAGGCATCCTTTGTTGGAGCAATGGCAATTGCCGACTTGGTCAAGACCACCTTAGGTCCAAAGGGAATGGTAAGATTTACAGTTCTCTGAGCGTATTGTCTATCTGGAATGGCTTCCATAAGTTAGCCTCTGCCATGTATATTAAATTGGAGTTCTGCTTGATGTAAACTATGGATTGGAGATGGCTAGCCTTTGTTATGTGATTTGAAGTTGGTTCTCTTGATGTGTCATATCTTCAGGATAAGATTCTGCAATCAACAGGCAGAGGCCGGGAAGTTACTGTTACAAATGATGGTGCCACCATCTTAAAATCTCTTCATATTGACAATCCGGCTGCTAAAGTCCTTGTCGGTATCCTTCATATGATATGAGTGCTGTTCTACTACAAAAATTTATCGTTATTCATAGTTGCATGTTTTTCTGGCAGTAGAAGATTTTCCTGGAAGGCAACTCTAGTGGATAAGGAAAATTTAATGATTTTGATTCTAAGTATTCTACTTATAAAAGAATCGAGTTAAGTTATAGGAAACCTGTAGAGCCGTTAACTGTGGCAGATAGGGAAGACTTTCTAATGCTTGCTTACCGATGCCAGTATCTGGTGTGGCAAAACTTAATATGTGAATCAGAGATCTCTAAAGTTCAAGATGATGAAGTTGGTGATGGGACCACATCGGTTGTTGTTTTGGCTGGAGAACTTCTACGTGAGGCAGAGAAGCTGGTCAATGCAAAGATACACCCAATGACGATAATTTCTGGTTTGTTCTTGTGTTCTCTATTTGGGATCCTTTGAGTTTCTTGTGGATTCTATACTCTTTTGTGGAAATCATTATCTGCCATTCTTGTTTCCTCTGAATCATACAATTCGTTACGCATTTCTCTTTCATGGTAGCTAAGCTTTTTCCAATATTTTCCACTGAGTTTGAGATGTGAATATTGGTATCTGTGACCCAGGACCTATCCTATGAAATTTGAGCATTATTCCTCTTGTGATCCCTGATTATTTTCAATATTCTTTTGGTTCTTCTTTCAAATTCTTCTATTGTAGTAAAAACTGTTCTTCCAGTTCTTGAAGTTTATGCATTGATAGAGTGCTGAACACATTATGTCCAATTGAAAGATCTTTCCCTCAGGCATGCTTGATGTAAGCTGGATGACACTGTATCATTTGTTGGGTGAAGGTTTTGTGATAGATAAATCGTCTAAGTGGATGCTGATGATAGGTGGTTCCATTCATGCTCAGTCAAGAGGAATGTTGGTCCTCAGGATAAATCACACGTCAAAATGGTGTATGGGTGCTGTTATAGATAGGTTATCATTGCCGTAGAATGTAGAGGGCTATTTTTCTCTGAGCTGTCTTATTTTGTCCTTAATCTCTACCACCTTTCACTTGATGCTGATATCTGAAGGTCGGAGTCATCTTAAGTGCTTCATCTCTGCAGGATATCGAATGGCAGCTGAATGTGCACGTGATGTTCTATTAAAGAGGGTAGTGGATAACAAAGAAGATGCAGGTATTCTTCTTGACCATCGCCTGTGATTTGCTTCCAACATTTAGATGACTAGTGTTTCTATGATGAATGTTTTATTGTCGAGTACCCTTGGGTGTAGTAAAATTCACACTGATTAGATATATATGTAGGTACAGTTGTTTTTTTGCTGCTAAATCCAACAACCTTTCTCATTTGCTTGTTCATCTGTTCAACATTTGTGCCTTCTGTAACTTTTATGACTAATTCACAATTATCTCGGGTGATGCAGAGAAATTTAAGTCGGACTTGATGAAGATTGCAAAGACTACTTTGAGTTCCAAAATATTATCTCAAGATAAGGAACATTTTGCCCAGTTGGCTGTTGACGCTGTTATGAGGCTAAAGGTTTATTTCCAGTTATCAAGCAGAAAAAAAAGCTTTTCAGTGCTGCTGGTTTCACTTCTAAGTTTCTTTGTGTATTTGTCTGGAGTACACGCTCTTATTTGTAGCATCTATTAGTTTGCACTGCCTCTGCTCTTGAACGCTTTGTTGATATGTCTCTTAAATTGTCAGGGCAGCACAAACTTAGAAGCCATACAGATTATCAAGAAGCCCGGAGGATCTTTGATGGATTCTTTTCTGGATGAGGGGTTAGTGACTTAAGACCTTGTGAATTTTTTTGCACCTGCCTTTCCATTCACTTAAGTTGGAGACTTTATGATATGTTCCTCTCATTTGCAATTGCTTTCTCATTTAGCAATTATCCTTGTATTTAATCTAATACGTTTGATAGTTCATTTTCACATCAAATCTTACTTGGGTATGTTCTGTTGTCCAGTTTCATTCTTGACAAGAAAATTGGTATTGGGCAACCTAAACGTATAGAGAATGCAAAAATTTTGGTGGCAAATACTGCGATGGACACTGATAAAGTCAAGATATACGGGGCACGTGTTCGTGTTGATTCTATGTCTAAGGTTGCTGAGATTGAAGTGGCTGAGAAAGAAAAGATGAGGGAAAAGGTGCAGAAGATTATAGCTCATGGAATCAATTGCTTCATCAATAGACAATTGATATACAACTTCCCCGAAGAACTATTCGCAGATGCTGGAATACTCGCAATTGAGCACGCAGATTTTGAGGGAATTGAGCGACTTGGTCTAGTGACAGGTGGTGAGATTGCATCAACCTTCGACAATCCGGAGTCAGTTAAGCTCGGCCACTGTAAACTAATCGAAGAAATCATGATTGGTGAGGACAAGTTGATTCACTTCTCTGGATGTGAAATGGGTCAGGCTTGTACAATTGTATTGAGAGGTGCAAGGTACAATCTAATTCTCTCTATTAGTGTGTATTCCAAATTGTTTGGTTCTGGCTGAGTTGTGCTAACTCTAGCAATACTACATTAGCAAGCTGTTGCATTTTGATGTCTCAATCCTTCTGCAGCCATCATGTGCTTGATGAGGCGGAGAGATCACTGCATGATGCCTTATGTGTGCTGTCTCAAACGGTCAATGATAGCCGAGTGTTACTTGGCGGTGGATGGCCTGAGATGATCATGGCTAAGGAAGTGGATGAGCTAGCCCGTAAGACCCCTGGGAAGAAGTCCCATGCTATTGAAGCATTCTCAAAAGCACTTTTGGCTATCCCTACAACTATTGCGGATAATGCAGGCCTGGACAGTGCTGAGCTGGTTGCTAAGCTTCGTGCAGAGCACCATAAGGAAGGATGTACTATAGGGATTGATGTCATTTCTGGATCTGTAAGTTCTCGATGTCAAAATGATTACCGATGTGTTCATTATTATTTATCTGGCTGTTATATGAATTAATCTGGTGGATCATGCTTGTTACGTCTGCAAACTTTTTTTCTCAATTATCGTTCAAGTTCTCCACCCCAAAGAGATGGAAAATCCGTTTATTTAACCTTCTTTATCCTTAAGCCTCCCCCAATGAGTCCAAAAGGGCACAGGATTATCAAATACATGTATGGCTAACACACTTGAAACCTTGCATGGAATGAGAGAGGAGATGGGCATGTTGAATTTTTGTGAGTTGATGGGTATGTTGGTCTATCTGGTAGTGGTGTTCCTTGTTCCCTGTTGTTGGGGAGAATGACATATTCTCGTGTTTGGTTTTGACTTTTGAAGGCAGAATGCACATCTCATGAGGAGGGGAATGTGCACTCCTGCTCCAGTTAGAGAATTGCCTTTTCCTTTGCCATTTGATAGGCACACTCTTAACTGCACGTTTCGTTTTTCTTTGCATTTCTCATATCAAGGACAATTGTGACATTGTTTGTACAGCATTTCATTTATTTTGAGCTCATTCCATCATAATTTCTTGTGCTGGTTTGTCTAAAAAAATCTGTCTCATTATGACAGGTAGGAGACATGGCAGAACTAGGAATTTCCGAGTCATTTAAAGTCAAGCAAGCCGTATTGCTATCTGCAACTGAGGCTGCTGAGATGATTCTTAGGGTCGACGAAATCATTACCTGTGCTCCGCGAAGGAGAGAAGATAGAATGTGAAGATTGAGAATCGTAATTGTTCCCAGACCGTTGGTGGTTTTCTTGCTTTCTGTAACTTCTGCTTGCTATTTCTTTTGCTGGCTTCTGGGAATGTGGTATGATCCACATATCCTAGTGATTATGCAAAGGTTAAACACTGGATTATTTCAATCTGAGACTTTTATATGTTTTATTTTACTCTTTGTTGAGTAACTCCATGATGTTGCTTTTCTTTTTTGTCCGAGCTTGGAACATTTTTGAGATGTTTTGACTAAATAGAAGTGCTGGCCCTTGAGTACTTTGTGCCTTCCTCTCCTCCTGCGTCGGGGCTCTACTTGTCTTAACGTAGAGGTGGAGCTGAATTCAAGCTCTTAAAAGGAGTTCTCGCATCTCTCAAATGATTCAGGTGGTGTTTCACTTTAGTGTCGACCGTGGACTTTGTGTTGACGCTGGATTGCTTGATGCTTTCTCCTCTCTTGTTTTGTTGAAACCTTGATTACTGAATAAAATGCAACGTTTTATTCGGTCGGAAAAAAGAACTTTGATTAATTTTTCAAGTGCAAGTGCGAGAATAGAAACGGAGTATCATATTTCCTATATGATCCGGTGACAATGCCATCTTTGAACTTTTACATTTTTTTCGGCTTTATTTGTTTGCGGAAAATGAATAGTTTGAAAAATATTTTTCTGAAAATGATCGCTTGTATTGGTTAAAGTAGTTATTCTAATAAAAAATGGCTTCATTAATAGAGAAAATGATCGTTTGTATCGGTTAAAATAGTTATTCTAACAAAAAATGGTTTTATTAACGGCAACAATTTATGTCTAAATATTTTCGTGAACGATGAAAAAAATAATTTTTGTTTATTTATCCATTTTTGTAAGTAATACAAGCGATTATTTTTAAGGAAATATTTCTCAAAGAATTTATGAAGAAACAAATGGAACCTTGGTGTTTCGATGTTTGCTTGGATTTATCTAAAGTCATCTAAAAACTCAAAAATATGAAAAGGTTATATGTGAATTCCTGTGTCAATATTTATATATTACGAGACTTTTAGGTTCTTATGATTAAATAAGAGGTAAAGATTTGCAAGAGGATAAAATAGCCAAAAGTAAAAGTCTTCAAACAAATTTGGTTTCTATGCTAAACATGCCACTTAATGTTATACAGAAGGGATACTTTTTCAGCCTGCAAATTCTTTTAGGGAAAACTACCAAAAAAGTTAAAAGCTTATTGCAATTATGCCAATTCAGTCCTAAACTTTTTTTTATGCTAATTCAGTCTTAAACCTTTTACATTTGTGCCAGTCAGTCATTACAACCAATTTTGGCTTGAATCAATTGATGTGGATGCCGGCTGGCACTGATGAGGATGCCAGCATTAACGTGGCCAATTTTTAATTTTATTTATTTATTTCTTTAGTTTTTTCCCATTCCCTTCTTCTTCCTCCAGCCGGTCGCCGGCCAGAGGCTAAAATCGGCGAGCGCGAGGTCGACCTTGTCGTCCTAACAACGGTGGCGAGGCTCGGCCTGGGCCAGGCCGACCTCGCCCTCGCCGCCTCTGTCCTCTGGTCGAGAGGAGGAAGAAGGGAAGGGAAAAAAAAAAGAGAATAAAAAAGTAAAGTAAAATAATATAATAATAAAATAATATTAAAAATTGGCCACGTCAGCGACGACTGGCATCCACGTTAGCCCAGGCGGCCAAAGTTAGCCGGAAGGATTGAATTGGCACAAAAGTAAAAGGTTTAGGACTGAATTGGCACATAAAAGGTTTAAGACTGAATTGACACGTTTGCAATAGGTTTAGGATTTTTTTGATAATTTTTCCAATTATTTTACAAAAAAATTCGTAAGTCAAAGTTCAAATTACATTCGGATTGAGATTTCGACTCAACTTGTGGGTCATTATTAATTATACATTTGTGGTCGTAATCCTATATAATGAATAAAGTTGGAAAAATTACCAAAAAAGTCATAAACTTATTGTAATTATGTCAGTTCAGTCCTAATTCTTTTTTTTTTTGTCAATTGAGTTCTAAATCTTTTGCATTTGTGCCAGTTTAGTCCATCGGCCAACTTTGGCCAGTTGACGCTGATGTAACAATTTTTAAAAATATTTTACTAATTTTTTTTCTCCTTCTTCCTTCAGCCGGCCGCCGATAGGAAGAAGGAGAATAAAAAATTAAAAATATTAAAAATATTAAAAAATTATTAGAAATTGCCACGTCGACAGCACGTCAGCGCCGGCCGACCAAAGTTGGCCGGATGGACTGAATTGACAAAAATGTAAAAAGTTTAAGACTCAATTATGTTTAGGCTGAATTGACACAATTACAATAAGTTTAAGACTTTTTTGATAATTTTCCCGAATAAACTCTATAAACCTTTTTCTTTGCTTGCATGAGATACTTTACTTAACATTTTGTGCACGCTCAAGGCTTGTATTCATTGTTCCCCCTATTGCCCAATTTTGGTGTCTTTCTTCGTAATTATCTATTATAATCCATTAATTTCAATTTTTTGTTCGTTTACGCCCCTAACTTATATTCCACAAAAAAAATAAAAATAAATCAAACCAAGTATCTTTGTGTTATAGAACCCGTTTCACAAACTGTTCAAATATGGGTAGGATAAGCTCTTAGTTTGAACTTGTCAACTAATATATAATTTGGGAATGGAAATGCTATCTTAGTTTATCAATTTGTAGTGTAAATTGTTTGTCATAGGTATACGACATGTTTTTGGGAAAGTATAAGTAGATCAAGTGAACCTGACCCGTTGTTAATCACATGGTTTTGTTTGAATTTTACTACAAACAGAAGCAGCAATGCAGCATGTTTGCATCAGTGTGGTTTTACTTTTCCCGACCACTTGAGGATCCTGATTTGCTGTCTATATCTCCGATTCTCCAGTCAGAGAAATGGTAAGTTTGTCTGGGTAATTTCGTTCACCTTGTGCACAAGTTTGATGCTTAAAGTGAATCTTCTATCAAGACACCCTTCTGTTCTGTGCAATATCCTTGGTTCGTGGAAGCTGTTGCTCTGCCTACTAGTATCCGGTACCAACTATTAAGACAACTGTGATCCGACCGCAGATGTAAGCCGAATTGAAGAGCTGGCCAACTTTGCGTGGTTATTGTAAGAGATCTGTTTTATTTAGATGTGGGTTTGCTCCAAATTTTTGTTTTTTTTTTTCGATGAAGGCACTTGCTTGAACACGTCTCGGCAGACTTCTAAAGCGTGAAATATGATACCTTTTTTCTTTCTGCTGTTAAGTAAAGCACACTGTACTTGAAATGGAGACGATGAAGTCAACCTTGTGAAGTGCTGATAACCAACGCCATAATTATAGGTTAAAGATGAGGTGCACGGCTTCCGAGTTAATGTTAAAGACGGCCGGCTATCGGTCTCTCCCTAAGGCTTCCCTTTTAGATTGCTGGGAAAACTCAATGTGCATCACGAGGTCTACGAACCTTCAAAAATGAGAAAAGAAAAGAAAAATTCTCGCTGTCTTAACGACTACCGTGATCACATGATCTTGAAAGCTTCCATTAGACTATCGGCTTCTCCAATTCTCCTTTTCCTGTTCCTCAGGTGCGTGAGTTAATTCCTTGAGCTACCGACATAAGCATTACAGCGTCCAAGTTATTAGATTGCTTTATTAATGCTCAATTTAGTTTAGGCATTAGTCTAGATTGACGCCCTGCTCATTCCCCCAAATCAATCAAACTTCAAGAGGATCAATAATGGCTGCGGGATAGGAGAGAATCAAACTTAAGCTGCAAAGTTACTTGGCTGGCAGCATCTTTCTGCTGTTCTGTCTGTCTTACTATGACAATATGTGTAGTTAGTTAACAAGTGGAATCCGAAACGAACTTCGTTCTAGATGGTCTGCTTTTGCTTTTTACCCCACAAGCACCCACCCCCAGTCAATTTCGAGGACGAACTCTCCTTCTGCGACCTCCCCTTCTTCGCCGTCGACCAACCCGAAGGGTTCTTCCCCAGCGGCCTATCTCATCCTCCCACTTCCTCAACGCGAGATGCCTCCGACTTCGAGTTCTCCACCGTCCCCGCCATCTCTACTGTTGACGCCTTCCTCTTCTGCGGCAGATCCATCCTGTGCGACGAGCGCGAATCTCGCGTCGGCTCCCTGCGCTTGCACTCCGATTCGCGAACGGCCATCTACTCCGATCCGAGTCCCTCCTCCGAATGATGCAATCGAGTAGCTCTGTCGCTCCGACCACCGCCTGCGCCGGATCGTCTTCTTCGGGGAGGAGGCACAGGTCTCTGATCGAGATCACGAAGTTCCCGGTGAGAATGGAGCTGAGCGACATAAGGAGGAGGTATGGCCGGCGAGCTCCGGCGCCGCTTTTCCCGGTGGCCGAAGGAGGGTAAAAGGTCGTTGCCGGTGAGAGGAGCGGTGGCCAATGGAGTCTGCTTAGGCCGCTGCGGCGAAGGTCGCACCTCGTGAACGCGTTGGCGAAGGCCTCCTTGGGCTGCATTCCGCACGCCTGACCCCATGGCCTCGGTCCTCGCGCGTGTGAGGATCGATATATTTGGGATGACGTTGACTCGGTTGATGTTTTGCTTGTTTTTTTGGCGGGGGAGAGTTTGGGCCAAACTGTGCTATTTGGAGCATTCGGATCGGATCATGGACCATAGGAGTGATACTTTGCCTTAATACTAGTATGTGGGTTAATTATTTCTTGTAATTAAGCTACACCTGAAATTTTTTCCATCCTGTATTTGCTGTAAATATATAAGGAGTTCCTCCAATGACTATGTAATATCGTAAATAACTGATATTCAAATATCGGGTTGTGTCAATTTGAAAGGCATAACATAACATAACATAACATAACATAATTTGCCTCACTCATCATCCATAATTACTATAATAGAATCACTCAATAAGCTACCGTACTATACAATATACCTTTGGAATTGTAAAAAAAGAGATGATATATATTTAGAGAGTGTGTCATTAACTCATTGAAACGCTTATCAATCATTTTTTTTAATTCTGAAGCAATTTAATCTACTTAATCAATCATTACTCATGGCAAATAATCGCATTGAGTCTGTGGTTGTCCATAACTAGGGATGCAACGAGAGCTTAACAATAAAATTCAAAAAATAAATGTCACTCAAAAAGAGTGATTCTAAGATCGCAGGAGGCACCTCCATGCGCTTATAATTTTTTCACATTGAGAATCAAATTCAATAGATCTCGGGTTGAAACGGCCTGTTGGATGATTGAAATCTGATGTGTTGCATTTCGATCCAACGGTAAGAGATTGTAACGGCGCACAATCACCCAATTTATAATAGACAACAGCCAAAAAAAAGGAGAAGGTTGGAACAGTTTTTGTCCTTGTTTTTTTGGGCTCTGTCGCCCTTCAGTTTTTACTTTTTTAGTGGACTAGAATAGTAGTATTAGACTTTTACCGAACAAAGAAATAGTGCTATGGGTTAACGGACTCCCGGATAACTGTTTAAAACCCTGCAACGCCTCACTTCCGATAAGCGGCGTCCTTTCTTGTCAGGTTTCATCCAGTTTCACTTTCATTAGAACAAGCTCGTCTTCTTCAGGTGATCTCTCTTTCTCTCTGATCTTCTCGTTAATCTCTTGTTTTCCATTGCTGGTCTGAAATCTACGCTATGGTTACGCTGGGCGAGCGCTTGTTTGTTGCTTGATTGCGCCGAAAAATTCGAGAGAGAAAGACATTGATGAAAAGGCGAGGCGGCGTGTGCTCGTTAGGCACGCTTTAGGAGCTGCAAGCTTGGATTGAGGCCCTTTCAATGGAGTTTTTGCTCGATTGCGCTTGCTTTTTCTGCTGTATGAAGTTCTTATCTTACCCGCAGGTGAATGGCTCATGTCTATGTTCACAGGCGTGCAAATCCGGGGCGTGTGCGCATGCTCTTGCGTTTTTTTTTTTTTTTTGTGGCCAGCTGTTCACAGTGAACACTCAAATTCAGGCCTTTTTTTTTTTAGTGCCAGATGGAAAAAATGGAGTTGGATGGTTTGATTCCATACACCGGGACAGGAAATTCCAGTTCCGAGATTGAAGCATACGAGCAGGATGTGGATCAAATTCTGATCAAGGTTAATGAGGTAAGGTTGCATTGTTTGTTATCAACTATTATTGGCCTCTTAAAATCTTACGGCGATTTTGCTTCTCGCGATTTTTTTATCGTATCTATATATATATTCAGTTTCGTTGCATCTGTAAGACTTGGATTTCGTTGTGCTAATTTGGCTTTTTACAACTTTACAGTTGGAGAAAAGGGTGAACGAGGTCGAGCAATTCTGTAACGATCAAAGTAAAAAGCAACCAGGCATCTCCAAAGGAAGCACACTTGGCAAGGATGAAAGGCAGATTAGCGGTCCCAAGAAGCTGCGACAGGATGGTTGTAGTAGGGAAGCCGCTGCAGCGAAGAGAATGCAACGGCTTATCAGTCAGTTCGGTGTAATACTCCGCCAGGCAGGTTGTTTCTTACTTGCGCGAGAAGACACCAATTGTACTGGTATCATGCATCCATCCTATCATTGCTCTAGTAATCTCGAACATGTTTGGTAATAGTCAATCTTGGAACATTTTTTTGAATGTTACTTTACCCCCAGGAACAGGAAAAACAAATTCCAAGGAACGTAACTTGTCTTATGTTATGTCCCATGCAGGCAATTGATACTCCTCTTTTTCATTCCAAATTCACAAACACAGACCATATGCTCGTTTCTCTGTGCTTCTCTCATTACCTTTTTGCACCCCCATTTTCTCAAATTTAAGAAGGGATCCTTCTGCATCAAAATCTCAATTCTACCAAACTCAATCTCGCCCATTATTGTTTTTCCAGAGTCATGTGCTGCCCACTGGGAACCAGTCGAGGATGCTTCCATACAAAATATTTGGTTTGCTGAGCTGTAATTCATAATGCTATACACTTCATCATCCGGAGAATTAGATCTTATAGTTGTCCATCATCTTTTGTCACAGTATTCGAAAAATGCAATACCAGAGGAAATACTATGTTTCTTGAATATGTCTCTGCCCTTTTTCGTTCAATTACTACGAGCATTGTCTTGGTCCAGAAGAGGCATAGTCATTCTCCCAATTGGGCGACAAGTATTAAGTTCAGTGGTTCTTTGCCTCTTATTAGGGTGAAAAAGGTTTTCGCTTGGAGCACCAAGGAATTTTGGCTTTTTAAGGAAGAGAAAGTTGGTGGCATCCTTCAATGATACTGATAGGAGATATATGTCTTACATTTTGCTCTCAGATCACCCAGCACAAATGGGCGTGGCCCTTCCTGCAACCTGTAGATGTCAAAGCTCTTGGTTTACATGACTATCACAAGGTATGGCTTTTGTACTTTTCATCCCTTCATCTATCTGATCAGGATGCTCAATTAGTTGATCAGTGTTCAGAGTGTTTAATGTTGTTTGTCAATGTTTGTTGAGCCTTGCTAAATGTTCTCTACAACCATAGTATTTTGCATCTAAGAATGATGCAACTTTCGTGAAGGTCAAACTTTTGTTGTCAATGTCAACTACTTGTATATTCGAGCAAGTGGATTTCCGAACTGGCTAAAAGTGATGTACTGAGATGTAATCACATTTTTGTCTAGCATGTTTTTGCATGCATAAAAAATTTAAAGTACTCACAATGTTTTCCTCAGAAGAATGCGTACAATTGTGAAGTAAGTTCTGTTTCAAGTACCGGTAACATTTGCCTCACAATGTTACTGGGATCTGAGAGATGATCTAGCTGGCCATCCTCATATGTAGGTCAACAATTGTTGGATCAGTTTTCCTGTTCATATAGTCGTTGGTTGGTTGGAGATTGATACCCTGGCCCAAAATGCAACAAAGTTGCTATAGATTGTTTACCGGAGATTTTTTGGTAACTCAATGTATAGGACTTGGCTATCAGAGACGGCATTTTTTGAAAATTACCTCTACATGGATGTGGTTTCTGTAATTTGTGCTTGGTAAGAAGTAAATCATGTTAGTGTAGAGGAACCTGTAGGAATTATTTTACTAAAACTCATCTTATGCAAATACTTGCATTTGACAAAGAAAAACGATCTTTCTCTTCTGTTGAAAGAATAGCTTTTATGTTGAACCATCTTCGGTAACATCTACATCACCTATTTTAGGAACTTGATGATGGTCATTCTCTATGATATGTTTTTCTATGCCTTTTTCCTGACATATTGTTTGTCCTTTAGTGGTAGGTTTTGCTCATACTGTCCTTATGTTAGAGTACAAGCTTATTTTTGGTCCAACTATACAGGAATAGTCTTGTGGGCAATTGGAAATGTGGCATCTCTTTTTTTCACTTTCCTTTTTTTTTTTTGCCCTTTTTGGGTTGGGGAGCAGAATATCGAGTGAAAGAATGGGAAGTGATGATGATGATTGGCCAATAACATGGTTTGGAGGGGCAAACATGAAGAGTGAAAAGTTAGGAAGTTTGCCTCTTGGGCCACACAACTCATTTAGTTCAATGTGGCAGAGATGAGAGTAATATGTCCAAAAAAATAGAAGTGTCGACAGTTTTGTCACTAGAATCTATTTATGACAGTGCACAGCCTGGTTTAGATACTGCTACATCTTTTGTTAACGTCTTCAACTGCTCTTTTTTTCTTTTCTTTTTTAATTTATTGGGTCGGTGATTTATTCTAGGTAATTGAGAAGCCAATGGACTTCGGTACGATTAAAAAGAAAATAGAGGCCACTGATGGTACTGCTTATAAGAATGTCCGAGAGGTATGTGCTGACGTGAGGCTGGTCTTCAAAAATGCAATGAAGTACAATGATGAAAAGAGTGAAATTCATGTCATGGCCAAGACATTGCTTGGAAAGTTTGAGGATAAGTGGCTCCCACTACTTCCTAAAGTTACGGAGGAGGTTAGTTGATCTCTAATGATCCAATTATGATTGGCTGTTCGGGTTTCATTACCAGTTTGGCAGTGTGCTGACTGTGGTCGAGTGTTAATTTGGTTTCTTCTACTACGAGGTGCTAATCTTTTGACAATTAACTTCTCTTTTTATTTCATACCCATGTGTGTGTAGGAAAAAAGACTAGAACAGGATGAGGCAGAGGCACAGTTAGATATGCAACTTGCTAAGGAAGCTGCTAATGCCAGAACGGCCAGAAAAATAAGTAATGAGGTACTTCCCTATGAACATAAAATTTACGGTTTTTTTGTTGTAATGGGGAGATAGTACATTAAGGACAGGCAAGCCTATTGATTCAGAGTGTAGTCAGCTAATAATTGGCAAAGACATAATCTTCTGTAGCAGATCCATCTTCTAATTGCTGACTATAGATGATTATTTCTGAACTAAAATCTGTGGAACTCTTTCAGCTTTACGAGGCTGATATGCATCTGGAAGAACTCAGGGCAATTCTTATTTCAAAGTGCAGGTCAGTAGTCTGTTGTTTTCAAGTGACGACATGGTAGTAATTGAGAATAAGAAATTGTCTGTAATGGCTTCCTTCTCTTTCCTGGCTCTGGTCATGCGAATTTCTTACTTTCATGTAATCAATAATTATGCCGGGTTTGTTCTTTGATTTTTGGTCACTAGCTGTGTTTCTATTACGTACCGGTGCATTTTGTATGTCTCTGTGGATAGTGCACAGGGGATGTAGGTAACGCGTGTAAACTTGTTAGGGTCTTAAGTATGTACTTTTTAGGCTTTAAGCTTGTCCTTGCATAAAGGCAACATCTCTTCAACTCATGGTCTGGTCAGATTCATGCCGGTCAAGCTTTTTAGGCTTTAAGATTGCCCTGGCTGCTTGCTGCAAGACAGTTACTATAAAATGAGACGAAATAGAGTATTTCCCTTAGAAGTGTCTGAGTTTTCATACTGAATTCGATTTGCAGTTGTGCATGCATTTCCTTGGTAACTTAAAGCAGAAACGTCTAACAAAAGATTCACTTGACAATTCCATCGCAGAAAAATCTCAACAGATGAAAAAAGAAAGATAGCAGCAGCCCTTGATAAATTGCCAGTGGAGGATGTTGACAAGGCTTTGGAGATTGTTGCCCAGTATGATCCAAGCTTCCGATCAAAGGGTGATCTAGTGGACCTAGATTTAGATGCTCAGGTTAGAATCTCTCCCTCTCACACGCCCGTGCTGGAGCGCAATATATTGATTGTGCTATTCACTGTTGATCTGGTGCAGAGCGAATGCACTTTATGGAGGTTGAAATTTTTTGTTAAGGGTGCCCTGGAAGTTCAAGAAAAGAGTTCAACTGTTGTTAATGCCAACAACAACCACGATCGCAGTAATGACACTGACGCCTGCAACAATAGCAACAAGAAGAGGAAGAAGGAGATACGTAATGCTATTGCTAAAACCGCCAAGAAAAGGAGTTTGAAGCCCTAGTCCTAAACATGCCGAACCAAAAAAAGATCCCTACATTGGGGATTTGTCCTAAACCCACTCGGTATGTGCAACCGGTTTTTTTTTTTTTAATTGTCTTTTTGACCTTTTTGGAGCTTGGAGGCGTTATCCAATACAATTCCTTGAACAATAGTCCTCTGTAAATTTTGTCGCATTGATAAATGATAAGCACTCTTTGACTCTTGCTTTTGATCTGAGTGAGTCTAATAGCCCTGAAATGGCTAAACCTGTGAGTACCAACAATAGCATCTGAATTGATACAGATGTACTTTATGTACTGCCAGTCTATGGAATCCACTATCCACAACAGAACCTTCAATCACGCTTAGCTTCTGCGATCAGGCTGTAATGCCAGAAGGAATGAGAATCATGTAGTCCCCTAAGCTCAACAATGGAGATCTGTCCGGTCTAACCATTTTGTCCATACTGATTATGTGGATAGAAATGTACATATTTCGGGCGAATTTTTCACATATTCTCTGCTTACGGTATAGCTTTTAGTTCTCTTTCTTCAACTCATCACATTGGAGTTTGACTAATTTAATATTGAACTCATAAGGTTTTCCAAAATATCCACATATCGACTTAAAACGATTCTCTTTGTTTCTAAAATTTGTTTATTATATTGTAATATTTTTTTTTTTGAATTTTTGATCTTTTTCTTTTTTTTTTTCATTCTCTTTCCTTTTTTTTTTTCCATCCCTTTCTTCTTTCTCTAGTCGGTCGCCAGACCTGGGCCACTGGCCGGAGGCTAGGACCGGCAAGGTCGACCTCACCGGACTCGGGTGAAGCTTGCCCCCCCTCGCCAATGGCGACCCTCGCGCCTCACCCTCGTCGGCCCTCGCCTCTAGATGGGTGGTTTTTTGGGCATATTGTCACCACATTTGGGGAAAAAAAAAGTTCTCAAATTTGTTGTTTGGGCATTGTCGTAAATTATACACGAGTGGTTATAACTCTATATAGGTGAATAAAATCTATGAGCTACATTTAGAAACTTTTTTTTTCCGCTTGCATATTAAACTTTTATTAATAAGTTCACGGTGAGGGCTTGCGTTGACCGTTGCCTTGGGTCTCTAAACACCCATGTGATATGGACCGACGCTCGATAAAATTGTAACTGCTAACTACAGGGTGGATAAGCTTGTGAATTGCTTGTTTTGCCATTAATCTGATTTAAATATAAAAAATATTGAAATAAAAATCAGGGTACTTACCTGGCTCAATTGGTTATGGCGCATTTGAGGTTGCGTGGTTAGGCCCAGTTGGTTAGGGCACACTTGAGATTGTGTGGTTAGGCGCATTGGTCTCATGTTTGATTCCTCGGCTGAGCATCTGTGATTTAAGTGGGTGGCCATGGGTTGCTGTGTTAGTCTCCTCCGAGGAATAGTTGAGGTGCGCGCAAGCTGGTCGGACACCACGGTTGCCCAAAATTTTCGCTGCTGGCGAACTTGAGAGACTCAAAAGTGCCGCCCAGACACTCCTCAGCGAGAGCAGAGCGCCTTTTTGGAGATGGCCGACGAAGCAGCGGCGGACTCGCTGCTCAACGTCGAGCAGCAGGAGGCGGCGCTTGCCTCCGACGGCGACGCGGATTTGCAGGCTTTCCGCGAGGCGGTCCGTTCGTTGCCTTCCGACGCCGTGAAGGACCTGATGTCGGCAGGGGTTTGTTCCCGGCTTCTCGTCACTTCTTTTTCCTTTTTGCTTTTTAAGAAGTATGTGCGTTGCGTAGTTTGAGCGATGTTCAAGTTTGCTAGTCATTGTGAGCAACTCGATGCAGTATGCGTTGCCTAGTTGGTGCCGTAAATCGACTGCAGAAGATGCCGTGATGTGTTTCATGCATTGCGTTTGCTGAAATTGCTTCAAGAGAATGTATTTATGTATATATGTGCGCGTCCAGTCATGTATGTATCTCGTGGATTCTTCAAAATCACTTCAGTTCGCTCATCTCGAGCACACAGTGAGGCTCAGTGCTAATTATAATGAACGAATTCAACTACATGATGCATATATACCTCAGACATGCGATCATTGTTGCTGCTGCTTCATCTTCAAGAAGAAACTCTTCATGGAAGAGATGTTTGAATGCTGGAACTCTGTATCACGATACAATTTACTGCTTATTGAAATCTCATTACGGTAATCAAAGAACGGGTGTTTTTTAGAGTAATTTTAATTCTCTTCTACTGAGGAGTTGGCTTGAATAGCAGCACAAGCATTATGATTTCATGTTGGCAAAGTTGGAGGAAGTTTGAGAGCAGCAGCTTAACTATATGTTATGCCTTTGGGCCTTTTGCGATCCAAGTGTATGCGCAGATAGATTGCAACTTGCAAGTAGTTTTCCCTTTCTCTCCCAGGTGTGAATCTGTTGCATTCTGTTATTTCTCTTAAATGCCATTTCAGGTATGTAGCCGTTGCATCTTTCGGCTCTTTGGAATCACAGAACCATGCTCTTGTCCTTGTCTTTCACCATCCGTCTTCACTGAAAGCACTCTAATGCCGGAAAATTTAGTTGGAAGTTTGATAGATGGTCGGAGTTCAGAAAGTGAACACTCGACCAGTCTACCTGAGCCGGTTGTATGCAGCGTTTGTTTAGGTATCTTGCAATTTTATCTCGACAATGATGTCCAATTGTTGGTGTCAAAGGATGGTATGAATGATCTGGCTGCTTCAATTGCTGAGCTGGTCAAGCAAGAAGGTCACCAAACTGATAGTTTCTCTCTTGAAGTCTCAATACCATCAATTACATTGGATAATGAACGCGTTATTATGTAAGACTTGTTTTTGTTTGAACAGAAAACTTTGAAGTGAACTTTGATCTTTTCAATTGTGCTTATAACGTAAAATACTCTATATATGCTTGCTTTCTCATCGAAACATCCATCTTTGCCAAATGTTCTGGCTCATGACGAGTTAAAAGCTTGAAGGCAGTCAAGGAGCATTGCTCATGGTGTAGCTTTTCTAACATCATTACTTATGACACAGTGAAATTGCTGTTGGAAGTGAGAGTTTTTTGTATATATGAAGTATACTTGAAGTATGCAGCAAATTTCCTCTTAGCTACTCAATTTTATACATAACTGAAGTGTAGTGACAGCAGAATCCCCACCTTCCTTTGCGAGCAGGTCATATATGAACAGAAAATATGGATCTCAACTTTATTCTCAGGAAAGATCATTTTCTGAATGCATCTGTTTGAAGAATGCCTTGAAGTCCTTGATCAAAGCTCCTCTTGAAATGTTATTGGTGAGTGCAATGTTTTACATGAGAGTCACCGCATGTTGACAATTGCATCTTTTTCTACTATTGAGAAATGATGGGATTAATATGGCTTCATTAGTATAAGTTAAAGAGAAATTTAAAGGTGGGGCTTTTGCCGAAGAAGGCTGTTTTTAATCATAGGAAGCTTCTGTATTCAGAAAACTTTGGTGGAACTGAGGTTAACCGTCGATGAACTTGAATCAGGGCGTTAAGTATGGCCACGGCCCTCTTCACATCCGTCTGACGTACTCTGAATCATCAAAAACAATTGAGAAATCCGTTGAGCGCGAGTTTGGTTCAACTTCAAAGAGAAGGAAGACAGGTATTTTTATATTCATTTCTCATGTTCAGATTGTTTCTATAATTAAGAATGCTCTGCCATCAATCTGGGTTCCTCCCTTCCTCACACATAAATTTTAAGGATGATATAAGCTCCTGAATCTTGACATCTTTCAAGCAAAACAAGAAAAATCTGGGACTATGTTGTTTAAGTTAAGATTCTTCATCCATCAACAGTCTTATCTTCATTTATATCCTAAGACTTCTACTCCCCTTTACATGGGCACTTTAAAATAGGAAATGCCGTTGTTGGGTGAATTTTTTTGAAGCTATTGCGAAGTCCTACTTTTCTCTTTAGTCTTCTCAGATGAGAAACTGCTTTAATTTCTTGCTGTGATTGGAATTTACGGTTATGCTGTGACAATACTTTTAACGCAGGCAATGAGAATGGCTTAGAGACAGTTGATGGATTAATGAATTCCGGCATTGGATGTATTGCTATGGGAGTAGGGCATACAGTCATCACTGACACCCCCCCGAATGGGCTTCAGCACCATCAGAGTTCTGATTTCTCTAAATTGTTGCTAGAGAAGGTAGTTATCTCTCAGCATTTGTGAATTTTTATTTTCTGGGAAAGGCTTGATGGTGGTTTTTTCTGCTGCTGCTATGCTCATTTTTTGTGAAGCAAAATTCTCAAATGCTTTATTCTAGGAAATACAGCAATGGATATAGTTAGTTATTAATTCCTGAAGTTCCTGATGCTGTTGAAAATAATTGCTGCTATAAACTTGACAGGAATTGAAACAGCTTGTTGTACAGTAAAGGAGATGATAACATTTATTTGTGAAGGGAAATTTTCTAAGTTGCGCAGGAATTATTTCCATGTGTTAAACATATTATGTTTTCCCAGCAATTTGCTTTATTCTGCAAATTAAGAAGGGGCTGCATTTTACAGGTTGTATCTTACAAGGTTGTTATTCAAATTTTAGGTAAGGAGACCCTGCAGCCTCTCATTTCATTGCAACAGGGACCCTATCTACTTTGGTGGGAGGTATTTAAAGGTAAACTCTCTAGTAAAGAAAGTTTCTAGGATATATTCATATTTACTTAAAAATATCCTGTATCTTTCATCCCTTGATATGGTAGTAACTTCCATTTTTCTTGGGCATCACCGTTTTCCATATTTCGTCAAACATCAGATTACTAGTTGGCTAGGCACAACCTTCACAATTCATGTGTCATACCAAGAAAAAGATCAAAAGTCAACTCAAGTGTGATGTTATCTTCATTGCAAAGGGTTTACCTTGCACACTTGAGAGAAATATTGTTAACTGACCCTATCTTGTAAGTAATGTCCGTAGCAGGTATGGTGTTAGACTAATTTTTTAATTAATTCAAGATACTAACTGGGACAATTCATGCAATTTGAGCTCAGGTATCGAGCGAATACTTCTTTTTTGGTGCTAATTGCAATATGTTTTTGATTCTTTGTGATATAGTATTCGAGAAACGTCAGTCAAACTTGTTGGATGATCGATGAAGAGAGAATGGGGGAGGCATCTGTTGAGGTACTATCTAGTGATTTTTTATCAACATATTTCTCATTTTTTTTTTCCTCGTCTTTGGCTGACTCAATATGTCCTGTGGTTTCGTATGTAACCATGAATCTGAATCTTGGAACCTTGTGTTCTCATGCAGGAAATTATTAGCAGCTGCATTCTTCTCATGTGCAGAGGTGACAAGTACAAGTTTCATGCTGCTGGCAGAGAGGATATTGATGTACTGAACTTCTGAAATTCTTTGCACATTGACGATTAACGTGTCTGGAATTATATTTTGTTCCTGTTCCAGGTTCGTATGTTGGGTTCAGGTCGACCTTTCTTGGTTGAGATACAAAATCCGCGACATGTCCCATCGGATGTCTCGGTAAAGGATATAGAAGAAAAAATTAATAGCTCAAGGGAGAAACTGGTGTGTATGAATGGTTTTGTTATGGCACTGTCTCTTCTTTCTTGGCGAAATTGTTATTAGCCATAAGTTACCAATGCTTCTCTCAGGTTAGAGTAAAAAATCTCAAGTTGGTTGGCAGTCAGGGGTGGACATTGATGCGTGAAGGAGAAGCAGAAAAGCAGGTAATTCTTTAGCTGAAACTATTGCACATGTAACTACATGAAAATATGGAGCAAAGGTATATGACATGTTTTTGGAAAGCATAAGTAGATCAATGGAACCTGACTGATTGTTGATCACATGGTTTTGTTGGAATTTACTACAAACAGAAGCAGTATGCTGCATTGGTGTGGATTTCCCGGCCTCTTGAGGATCCTGATTTGCTGTCTATATCTTCAGTCAGAGATATGGTAAGTTTATCTGGGTAATTTCATTAGCCTTGTGCACTAGTTTGATGGTTAAAGTGAATTTTCTATCAAGACATCCTTCTGTGCAATATCCTTGGTTCATGGGAGCTGTTGCTCTGCCTTATCCAGTACAAACTATTAAGACAACTATAATCAGACCACAGATGTAAGCAGAAGTAAAAAACTGGCCGATTTTGTGTGTTTTATCGTAAGAATTCTATGTTATTTGCAAATGGGTTTGCTCTTCTTCTTTTTTCGATAAATGGAATGTTAGGCACGGCATTATACTATATGTGCTTAACACATCTTTGAGACTTCTAACACATGAGACATGATAGTTTTTTCCTTCTGCTGAATAGTTAAGTACATGGTACTTGAAGAGGAAAGTCCATCTTGTGAAGTGCTGAGAACCAATGCCATTGTTATAGGTTAAAGATGAGATATATGGCTTATGAGATAATGCTTAAGATGGCCTGCTATTAGTCTGTCCCTAAAGCTTCCTTTTAGATTGTTCAGAAAATTTAATTTGCATTAAGAGACTATGATGAACCTTCAAACATGAGAGAATTGGGAGGCAGTTGCTTTTTTCTCTTTACTTTCCTTTTGGGGAGAGAGAGCCCCTCAAATGAGGGGGGAAGAAGCTGTCGATTTAAGGGTGTTCAGGGAGAGAGGGAGGAGCCATGTGGTTTAAGGCTTTTAAACTTTCATTGTCGATGTCTTATTGACTACCCTGATCACATGATCTTGAAATCTTCCATCAGACTATGTGCTTCTCCATTCTGCTTTTGCTGTTCCTCAGTTATGAGTTAATTCCTTGAGCTACTGATATCAACATTAAATGTAGAAGTCGTAGTTATTATATTGCTAAATCAATGCTCGAAGTTCTGAGAAATTTATTTCTTTTGCTTTTGATCAGTGTATTCTGCAAAGGACCCCAATAAGGGTGCTTCACCGTCGGAGTCCATTAGATCGTGAAAAAATAATACACTGGTTAGTGTTTTTTTTTTTTGTTCCAGCTCCGTGAGTGTCGTTATCGAGCGTATAAAGACATGCTTGTAAGAATCTCTCCTCTTCAATCTTAGGATGAAGATCGAAAGGATTGGGGGAACTTCAGAGTACTTCATTTTGCATTTGTGTACACAGGTAGATAGAGGTTCTTTGTGTTTTAGAATATTGTGAACATATTTCTCCCTCGGGATGTTGCTTCAGTGGAAGGTATTATGAAATCTGCAGGCTGGCACATACATAAAGGAGTTTGTTCATGGGGATCTGGGCCGTACACATCCGAGGTACCTATCCTCCATCTTTTAGCTGGTAACATATTATTTATTCAATTATAAGCCCCTTAATGGTAAAGCTTAAACCATAGGCAAGAGGCATCTATGCATAATGATTCAGGTACTACACAAGCTCACGAAGTACCACCTTGGTAGGAGGAACTGACCAATCTGTATATAATGGGGTGTTGATAAATCTTTCATAGATACTCATGTTGGCTTATTTTAGGTGCCCGTTCAGGCCTCTATAATTTGAAAAATCGATAGCACTTCAAGGCCTTTGCTCTATGTAACGGGAGAGATTTACTTTAGAAATCTTTCTTTTGATATGATAGAGATCTAGGAACTGATGTCACACCCCTTTTTATACAGTGTTGGATCAATACTAGGTTGCCGGGCTGAGATACTGCAGCTTGATGTTACGGATGTCAAAATGGACGTCTTTTGACTAAAACCCTTCGTAGAGAAACGAATATTGGATGGTTTCTCGAGTACTGAGAGGGAGGGAGGACGGACAAGGTTTCCTTTTCTCCTTTGTTTTAATTTAATATTGGATTTATTATTGTTCATTTCCTCTGCAAGAAAAGTGCGTGATCTCCTAGCCTGATGGGAACCAATGGCAATGGATTCTCTCTCTCTCTCTCTCTCTCTCTCTCTCTCTCTCTCTCTCTCATGTGGTTATGGACTCTGATGCATATCAATTTAGAGGCATGAGTTTTAGGTTGTCGCCTCGCCATGCTCAATCCACCAAAACAATCAACCAAAAATAAGGATGGCTACAGGAAAGAAAAAGAAAATTCCCCAAGACTCTGTGAAGCTAACAATGAACAATAAATTATCCATAACGTTTACAGGAATGAGAGAGAATCAAACTTAAGCTGGAATCCAAAAGATGTGGAACTCTACAAGCAGCGTGGTTTCTGATCGATCAATCACTTCATCTACTCAATCCAGGAAGCATCCAGCATCTTTGCCATGAAACCATAACGATCGGCAGCTTCGTCGATCTGGAACCAAAGAGAAGCCACGAAAAGTTGGGGCAGCATGTAATTTGCGTAAACAGACTACGGTGTTAAATGGAGAGAGAGATAGAGAGAGAGTTACCATCTTCTTTGTAGGACGCCCAGCTCCATGTCCGGCTTTGCACTCGATTCGACCTACTATGGGGTTCCTTTGGGGGCTTTTCTCAAGGCTTGTGCACAGGACATACTGCATCGTCTGAAAGGAGAAAAAGTAGGAGCCGATTAATCAAATCTCTGAAATATGAACGAAATATAAGCACTCTTATCCTCACGCTTCTTTGTTTCTATAGGAATCACCCATCTGCATGGCCATGATGTGTTTCATCACAGCCGTTGGTTCACAAGACAATAGAAAGTAGTCATCTTTTGTATACGGTTGCAATGTTAATGGTTCTCAGCTATTTGCAGTAAGACGGAGACACTTCGAGAGTGACCAATATAAGCGCAAAAGTGGAAGAAATCAGCAATTTCTGTCGATCACGGTGAATACAGTCAATGACATAACATGACGAAGAACTTACAGCCAATAACTTCAACGAGTGCAGTGGCACAACCCGATCGTCGTGGTCAGCAGTCAACAGCATGGTAGGTGGGTACTGGACTGATTGATCCGGACATTCTTTCCATGGCCTCCTCACGTTATGCAGCGGCGAGTACCTAAAAAAGGCATAAATCAGCAATTTCTGTCGACCATGGTAAATAAACAGATAAAACTTCGGGGAGTAAAAGGTGCAACGCGAGGCAAAACAACATATGAGGGCCGCAAAGGTCCCAGCGTCATGCAGATGCGGGGCAGTAAGGATTTCCCAGAAGTGAGGCAGATAACAAATTCTGTGTTTATCCTACGAGCTTATTCAGTCACCATTGAAACCAACACTGTTCGGGTTCTTCCTACACATAAGCATTAAACAGAGCTAAAACCAGGACAAACTTACTTAATCAACCAATGGAATTCTTCCTCTTTGTCCGCACAACCAAAATCAGAAGTCCATGCATGCCCTGTGGTACGTGACAATAAATGAAGTCACCAACAAAATCACGAATGCACATGACAAGCAAGCAGCGCGTGAAGGTGTTCACACGCACAGAGGGAGACGGCGAGGAAGACTGACCAATAGTAAATTTGTGAAATCGCAGCATGTCCATAACACCAACATGGGCCAAAGCACAGCCAAAAAGATCGGGTCTCTGACAACGATCAAGCTTTAGATAAATATGGAGCTACCCAATCAATTAAGCCAACAGAATCAACTGATAGTTTCAAAACCTGATTTATACAAGCCCCAATAAGTAGTCCACCATTGCTTCCCCCTTCAATGCACAGCTTTTTGGGTTGGGTGTAACCTGCAGAAATGAGGTACTGAGCAGCAGAGATGAAATCATCAAAGCAGTTCTGCTTTTTTGCCAAGGACCCAGCTTTGTGCCATTCCTCTCCATACTCGCCACCGCCACGTATGTTTGCTATGCAGTAAACAGCTCCCAAGTGTCTTGCGAGTACAGTACGGCTGACGCTAAAGAATGGCGTGAGGCTAATGTTGAATCCGCCATAACCATATAACAAACATGGGTGTGATCCATCCAAAGATATATTCTTTCTGGATACAATGAACATGGGTATCTTGGTGTCATCCTTACTAGACACAAAAACCTGAAAGTTGAAAAGAGTTAAAACTAGTAAACATGATCATGCGACCATTATATGTGACTGGCAGAAGTCGTTAACATTCAATACAGCCATTTAACAGGAAACCCAATTCAACAGAAGCTCAAAAGTACAATGATAATTGTGGCCTCTATACCAAAGAAAAGGAAAGCACAAGGCAACTAAAACAGATTCCAAACTCAAGAAAAGAATGTTGAGCTGATAGTGT
The DNA here is from genome assembly GCA_029784005.1 of Lenwebbia sp. NSW1173648. Taxonomy (NCBI): domain Eukaryota; kingdom Viridiplantae; phylum Streptophyta; class Magnoliopsida; order Myrtales; family Myrtaceae; genus Lenwebbia; species Lenwebbia sp. NSW1173648. The sequence goes on along the minus strand of JARCGZ010000009.1, from coordinate 19,777,897 downwards.
CAACAAAATATCCAATACTGACGGGTAATTCTTATTTACCTGATTGACGTGAAACTCTGAGCGATCAAATCCAGAAACTACAATTTCACGGAAAATCTTCATATCTGGAACCTCGTTCTGTAGATCACACTGATATATGATACCGGGAGAAAGAAAACTAGTAAAGCCAATAAAAATGGTACTATCTTCACGCCGGGCAGATATACCATGAACTGTCCCAATGTCAATGGGCAATTGATGCAGCAAAGAACCTGTTTTTAAATCCCTTATCTGCACCACGTATTTCACATCACTCAAATAACTCACTATCAGTTGGTTATGATTGACTGCAGAAGCCGATTCCAGCACGTCCTTCTCAGCTTCTTTTATCACATCAGTCCAAATATTGGGTTCCCTCAGATCCACCCTAACTAATTTATACCGGGGGGCGTCTTTGTTCGTCAGGAAAGTAAATAGAGTTTCATCATTTGCAACAGCTTCATACTTTGCATCAAAGTTATCTACAAGTTTAACAAAAGGGAGTAGTTCATTTCTCTTCTTCAGTCCCTCAATCCCATCCAGTAGACTGGACATGTCGCAGTAGTAAATCTTGTTGACGGGATCACAACCTTCATCTAGATACAAGAGAACATACTGAAAGGAAAATAAAAGAATTCAGTAACACATACCTTTTCAGAGAGATACTGCCAAAAAAATATTAAGACAGGCACTTCTCCAAACATTCTTATAGACATTGAATAAAGCTAACACCATCAAATCTATCCCCACTTGAACATGCATATATGGTAATAAACAAGGAAACACAATCTTGGAGAAGAAAGAAAGCATGTGCAAATTCAGTCATATAATCATGCTTTGAAGTCCTCTTTGGATACAATCCTTACAATCTGAAACTACATCTGATTTTCCCAGGCACGAGAGTGAAATGTCCAAGCTAATCGAAGATAAAAAAAAATGTAGGACAAAGGTACGAAAATTATAAGAAAGAAGGACTTAGGATATAGGATGCTTATTAGTGCAAACAAAATCTTTGAGGAGACAGCATTTGCTCTGCAAAAACTGCAGAAGAAAATAATTACCTTCCCATCATCTGTGACGAGGGCTCCAACAGTGTACTTCGGATTATCAGGATCCCTCCAGCATAAAACATCTTCAAATTGATCCGTGCCCACAAAATGATAGTATACTTCGTGATAAAGGTTCGAGTTGGTCTCAGTTCCAGCATCAATATCTCCCTCTCTACAGTATAGGACATTTGTTAGGTAGTGATTCGCTCTTTCAATCGTCTTCCAGCCTAATAATCTCCTACTAACGAGCACAATATCATCATCATTTTGCTTTAGCATTTCAATAATCTACATAAATTCATCCCACATGAATGAAAGCTTTAATCTACGTATTCACTAGCCAATCTTATCATACAGACTTCTTGCTATCACCAAGGCTTCTCCAAGTCTTGAATTACCCATATCCAGTATGAAAAAAACAAAAAATACTGCCAAAGAGTACTGATTTTCAGAATTCTCGGAGATATACAATCTCACATAGAAGTTGAACCAGATGACGATTGTAAAGAGAAGAGTCCATACAAGTGCTAATAAAGATTTTATGTGGCTGATGATGGTTGGTGATCAACCAATGTCAGTACAGAAGTGAGTAGACAATATTTGCTTCAAGCAGGGTTAAAACTAGGTATGCAGGACAGACGAGGGATGTAAAATAAAAACCGTGCTACCAAATGTCTTGGTTTGACCAATTTTCAATTTATCAATTGATATTAAAACACAAATACTGCTTTAAATTCTAAGACTACCTTTTATATCCCTTCTTCTCTTGTCAGAATTTTCTTCATCCATTTCAATCATCTAGCATATTCAAATAAAATCGTACCGACATGTGTTTTATAATTATCCTGGGTACTTACTTAGGAGCTGGGTAGCGGCTGTAGAAAAAACCTTTGCCATCATGGGTCCAACTGATAGACGAAAATTTAACCTGTCACCAGTATGACCACTCACCTAAGTTTCAATTGAATGTAGCCTTACATTAAGGAAACTAAATTCCAAATCCTCACCCATGATAATTTATCAGGCTCAACTTTCTTATCCTCAATCCGCATAACATTAATTGTCACCCAATCACTTCCACTGGAACTAAGTCCATAAGCCAAATATTTGGCATCCTCGCTGACTGAAAGAGTGTTCAAAGAGACTGTTCCATCTTCACTAAGAGCATTAGGATCGAGCAAAACTTCTCCTTCTGCATCTAAACTATCCTGCACGACGCAATGCATCCATAATGTGACTATTAATTCAAGGGTCAAGAACGAGGCATAAATAAAATTCTCTTTCGACTCAATTCCAGATTTTAACAAACAAACCTGCACGTAAAGGATGTTTTGTGCTTGGAGCCCTGTATTATGGAAATAAAAGTATTTGTTCCCTCGCCTGAAGGGTGCTTCATATCGAGGATGATCGAATAGCTTCGTAATCTTTTCATGGAGCTTATCCCTCGCATCACACGCCTTCAAAACTGTCTGCGTCAATTTCACCTGATTTTGCACGAACTCCTTTGTTTCTTCACTGTCAGGATCTTCAAGCCTAGTGATCCAGTTGAAAATTCAACTCTTAAGTGAATAATATCTCTCAGAATGAACAAGTTAAATACGAACTCTAGACTCTCCATCAACCATGCAACCAGAACAGCACTGTTCCGTTGAATTACTTTACAGATTTAGAGACCTTTCCAGAACTAAAATCCATTATGAAAGTCCTCAATCAGTAGTCATGAAGATCATATATCTCAAAGCTTAACCATATCTCAACATATCAAATTCCAACATTGCAATTCAAGTCAACATATCTCAGACACAAGAAGTCCAACACAAGACGTATACTCTATACTGACCATTCAACAAGCTGTAACACTGCTCTGTTCTATTTCACAACAAGAAACCACAAACAAAACATATAAGATTCAATCACAGGACCATCAAATGGCAGCGATAAGCATCACATATCTCGAGGCCTCAAGACCTAATAGAATTCATCACCAACTATCGATAAAAAAACGTATATCTCATAGTCTAACAAACAGATTCTGCCATTAGCATACCTCACGATCAACAAGTCAAACAGAAAATCTAGACTCCGCATAACAACACAACTCCAAGCAACGAGATTCGAATACAGGATCCATCAATAATCAGCAATAAGGATCAGACATCTTGAGCCTAGGAATCGCCAAATTCCAGCACTCGCCTTCAGGTCAACACATCTCAGAATCAACTAGTCAAACTCAAAATTCAGTCTCCACATTGAACATTCGACGAGTAACAACAAAGGTCCCATTCGATTACCGAACCAAAAAACTGCGGGGACAAAAAAAAAAGATCTCTAGCCAATCGGTTTCATTTAGCGAATTTCGTTAATTACCAGCGATAAGGATCGGATATCGTAACGCCGAAGTAATCATCAACGACGGACTCGTCTCTGCGAGCGAGCGGATACTGCAATGGCTCGTCCAGCGCGGAGAGCGATCCCATCCCGCGACTCGAGGTGACGGAGAGGCGCCTCGAGAGACGGCGAAGGCGATGGCGAGAGCTGGACGAGTCGTGATCGAGAATTTGATTTCTGAGAGGGAAGGGAGCGGTATTTATAAGGAGGCAATGGAGGCGGCGCGTGAGAGGACGCGCGGGAGAGGGTAATGAGGAGAGGGTGAGGCGCGCGTGACGGGCGAATGAGAACATGATGGGGCGGGTTTTGTGGCGGATTCCCGGCCCGAGAGGAGCAGTTGGGGCGGGGGCGCGGCGGCGAGGCGTTCGGGTGTTGTCATTGTGAGCTTAATGTGTTGCCATTTGTTGGACCATTAATGCTTGGGATTCCTTTCTTTTTTTTTCCGAGGTGTAATTTTCATGAGATTCTTGAAAACCGCCCTCCTCGTTTGTTGCTATTTAGTATCATCTTTGGTGGACGGATGTGGATTCATTCTCTCCTCATTCCTCGGAGACTCATTTTCATGCTTAATTTCAAATAACATGGTACAATAAAGTGGATAGATTTGCAATTGAAATGATCCAGATAATTATTCGCCAAGAAATTAATTTCGAATATGGCATTTCACGACTATACTTCACTAACTAATTTGCATTTTTCAAACGCTTAATCTTCCTCAACCTTGTTTCGTAGAAGGTGCTATACTTGCTTCTTTTGTCATTCTTTATCTCTTATGAGTAAGATACGAGCATATTTTTATCATTTGGAACCTTCTTATATAAGTCACGTTCTTAAAGAGGTGGGAGATGAAATAATATTATGTATTTACTCAATCGTATGTGCACATAATATTTTCGAAATAAGTAAATGAGAATGTTTTAGGAAGAAAGAAGCGATTGAGATCATTAAAAGTAGGAGCTCCTCTTTGCTTCACGTAATTTAGTAGAGTGGGTGGATTTGTCTTTTCATAGGACAGAGTGCAAGAAAAGCAAATTCAATAGGTTTTTTTTTTTTGGTAAGAGCAAATTCAATAGGTTTTATATATTATAATTAGAAAAATATTTACCTATATCTCTGATAAGTTCCAAATCTAATTTTGTAACAACCCGAAATTCCGCCAGACTGGAATTACGAGCGGATTAGCAAATTAAGGGACTTTGGTTGATGACGCGAAACATATTGACGAAAGGACAAGGCACGTCTACTATTTATTTTCGGTCACATAGAGTTAATTATTTAGAAAATTAGAACAATTAGTGAGAATTATACTAATGGGCCGAAGGACAAGGGGAATTATGCACGTGGGACAAGTGTCAAGTGTAATTGGACAAGTGGCCACTCTTTTGGGCGCATGAAAGCCAAGTGCCGCACATGCATTAACCTGGCCCACTCACTATAAAAGCTTTCTATTTCTCTCTCCTCCTCATTTTGCAAGAAACTCTCAAGGAGAAACTCTCTCTTCCTCTTTTCTCTCTAATTTGGCCGTGAGTCTCTCTAGCTCTCTCTTCACGCTCGGTAGCCCTTGACGCCGACTCTCGAGCCCTCATCCTTTGATGACAACAGCCCTGACCAGCTCATCCTCTCGCCCTTGAAAACGCCCGTCTCGTCTCACTCTTGCTCAGTCTCGGTGATGCGCGCAGTAAGGGGAAGGAAGGAGGAACCGCGGCATGTTCTGGCGTCGATTTGAGTTCCATTATTTCAAAGCTTTGAATCCGAGGCGAGTAGAACACTAACCTTTACCACTAGATTGGCTATTGTCATTGATTTGTGCGAGACGGCACGGGTTGATCTAGAGAAATGCCGAATTGAGGTTGTTCTTGCATGACTAAGGGAACGGCTTTGCATGTTCAATTTGCTTGTTAAATTGGGGTCTTGTGGGAAATCAAGATTTGGAAGCTGGTCGTCGTAGTTATCGACGAAATAAGGTGAATTGAAGTTGCACCGTGTAGGAGTAGTTCGGCCGTGAGCTTACAGGGGTAATTGTGCAACTCTTTGTTTGTATGCTAAATTTGGGATTTGTAGCCACGGAAGGACAGGATTTACTACTCTGTTTATGTTGATTGTCGACTAGTGGGCATAAATGAGGCGGTATCAGATGTTGGTGATCGGCCGTGGGGCTTTGGAAAACTATTGGTGATACTTGTTAATTATGTTGTTATGCTTGGTAGATTTTCTTGGTTATCACGTGGCATCTAGTAGCTAGACCATGCCATCGGCGGATTTGTGGGTAAAAAGGTAACGCTGATTGTGCTTTGTGTATTTGGATGCTTATTGACGTGGATTGGTTCTTCGATTATGTGGTAAATGGCTGGTTTAGTTGTTTAGGTTAGCAGTTTTACTTGTTGAGCCTAGCTCACTCCCGTTGATATAACCTTTTTTCCAGATTAGCTAGCCGGTGATGGCAGCGACGAGAAGTAGCTCATGGATGTTGGTGGTGAAGATGAAGCTCGTCGATGGTGCCGTTAGATTGGGAGTAGTTATCATGCCATTTAATCGTCCCAGTTGATGTTGTTTTCTTTTGAAATGGAAATTGTAAGAAATTGATTATTAATATATATAAAGTAAATATTTTCACAATTTGTTGAATGATCTTACTGATTGTACGAAACAAGTAGTGAACCTATCGAGGCCATACCCTCTAAGCGGCGTGTCTACATTTGTGAATGCACTCGTATGATGGCCCGTTAGTATAGATATAGTCTTCCGCATGCGCCATATTATATGCATTATAAGATTAAAGCAGAGCACGTAATTAGTACGGTAGCGGGCTTGGGTCGCTACAAATTTATCCTTCCTATTTCTTAAGTTGATTGTTTATGTTTCCTAGAAAAGCACATCTTCAATTTTGATTAGAAAAATTAAAAAAAGTTGTCCACTAATTGTATTGCATGAAAATATTTTAGTAATATAATTTTTGTGACAAAAAAAAAAACCTACAAAAAACAAGTTTTCTTAGATTGTGTTAAATATGAAAATTTTTAAGTAATATGCAGGTATCTGTCGAAAATGATCCGACCCACCCATTTGACAAGTCTACTGTAGTAAAAACGCGGAAAAAACAATAACAGAACACAAGAATTACGTGGTTCAATCAAGGTGATCTACGTCCACGGACGAGACAAAACAAAGGTTCCACTATGAAAAACGAAGATGATCAGAATTACAACCCTAGCGACCATATAAAAAGAACCCTAAAAAAAATTTCTCGGGGGCACAGCCCCCAAACCCCCATGGAGATCTATTCGTATTCCATAGAGATTTGTTCGCTTGCTCCGGGTTAGGCCGATAGCCCCAACCCTCCGCGTCGCGAACTAAATCTCAATTTTCTCTCTGCTTTTTGGGTCGCACAAAAATATGTCGAGTCGGGTGATGAACCGGGCGGAGTACATAAAATTTCAAGACGTATTTTACATCTACTAATACCCAACCCCATCCAAAACAAGAAGGACGTAGGTTTATGATGACCCTACTCACGAAAAACCCGAACTGAAAGCCGGATCGGTTTGTACGTCGGCTTTTTTTTTTTTTTTTCAATCTCAGGGTAGTGGCCTGTGAGAACCCGACCAAAGTGAAGGATTTTCACCATTACCTACAATATACTTCACCAAAGGAGACGATGATGCCGAGAGACGTTCCAAGGAAGCAAATGCATTGAGCCATGCATATACTCCTCCGTCGACTTCTTGAGCCCCTTGTAAACCCAAAACCAATTCCCCAAACCTCTTCACCATACGAGTATGCGCGACACTTCGAGTCCATAGTGTTTCTTGAGCTTCATTGCCTCTTCATCTACTCCCACTCCGACAAAAAGGCGTAATTGAAGTTGGCAAGAAATACATAAGCGACTCTGGGATGTACCTCGCACGAAGAAGTTGGAAGACAAAGGTACTTGTGGCCGACACAGAGCCACATAGGTCGCGGCCTGAATCCAAATAAGATCGATGAAAAGCTCATCGGTGACCCGAGTCTCAAGCTCATCGTCGCAGAAGACTATTTTATCAACAGAGAACATATTTGCCGGCGAGTGCCTCACCTTCAGCCTCAGCTCCCCAGCTTCTATGAAAGGTTGCTGAAGATGCTGGCTCTTGTGGTAGGAGACATGGATTTGCAGGCAATTTTCCCAATCTAGGAGCGAAGGTTTTTTGGTCTTTAAGATCCGGAAGTAGATGCGTTTCAGTTTGAGCCGAGCCGAACTGTTACAATGCCCGAATTTTTTAACTATTACTTGAACCGAAATCGTCGGATCGGGTCGAGTCTATCCAGTTGGGTTAGTTTGGAACATTTTGCCATCTGACTTGATATGTTGATGAGCTCAAACTTAAACTTCCGTCGAAGGTGACAAGCTTTTCCAAAATGTCCTAGCAAGTGCTATCCTTACCGGTGATTTGTCGGTGAGTCCTTCATCTGTCCCAAAAGATATTTGAAATATTGGTACACAAGAGTACCGGGGATTGATGAGGGCATGCCTAACACTGGAACTTAGTTTGAAGAAGAAATTGTTGAGGTGGTGCAAAATGTAGTAGAGAAACCAAATCAGTAATTTAATGTCTTTAAGAGCACAATTAGTATATCACAATTGGCACACATATCGTTGATTTGAACTTTTGAATGATGTGGGATGAATTGACTTGAACTTACGCACCCTTTTGCGGACAGCTAGAAATTTCTACCGAGCCTTCGCAATGTTTTTGGGTGGTGCTAGCACAACAGCAATGTTAGATAGACTTTCTAACTAATGCTGTCAACACCACGTATTTCCTTCCAAACAAGTTTTGTCGATGGAGAACGGAACCGGCCAAACAAGTTCACAAACTTTCTCGAAGAAATTTGTGGCCGATAGAGCTGCAAGATACGGACGGTTACTTCATCATTTTCCTTTTTTTTATTTATTCTTTTTCACTAAACCAGAAAGAAAAGAACTTGATAACTCTTCAAAGGTGTTCATTATTTGCTTTACTAAAAATCAAGAGGTCCCAATCAACATTCGCTTTTAACTATGCCTACTCTTAAGGTCACTTTTCTTTGAGGAAAAAAAAAGAGAGTGCACCAAATCAAATTGATCAGGTAGCCAAAGAAAAGGAAGACAAAAGAACAGATAATATCTGTGGCCCTAACACCTGTCAGAAGTTGAAGAACATAATGAACAATCTTACGAGACAGCAGTGTCATGATAAATGACTTTGGGACCAACTTAGCAAATTATTCGTCCAAGCAGCATGCTCTTCAGTCCAATGGATAGAGAGAGAGAGAGAGAGAGGAACACCATAATGTGGAGTGGTGGTAAGTCGTCTTTGACTCCATATTCAACCAAAAGCATCGTGAAGTCAAAAGGAATAATACAGAATCATTCTCCGTGAGCCAGATAAAAAGAGTGAAAATGCATGGTGAGGGAGAGGGACCCTGCAGCCGCTTAACTTTATCAGTAGAACAAGGCCAAAAAGAAGAATAACCTAACAGGGTTTCAAAGTAGTAAATATGTTCCTAGATTCCGGCGCATGCGCGAGGAAATTTCAGTCGTCTTGAGCTTTCCGGTTGGCGGCCTTACAAAGGAAACCATGTTTGTTCACAATCACATGTAAAGTAACCGAACTGTAAATCTCTCGTTTTCTACCAGTTCCCGTTTCATATCATCCTGAGCAATCCGTACACCTAACGCAAAGGTGTGATTCATCATGTAAATCTACCATCTTTCTACTCCATATTACTTCTCTCCTTCCCTTCACTAGGTCTGTAGATGATAAGCATATGATGTGCGCTGATAAGCATATGATGTGCGCGCAATGCATCAGCAGCAAACTTAACCAGCAACTTCTCTCCTTGCTCTTGATAAAACCAATTCTATCTAGAAAGAAAGATAGGCCCGCATGTACACACAATCTCCATCTCAAGATCAGCACTCTTCTTTGACCAAGAAAAAGGAGGCAAAACATTGAACTTAAGAGGCAAATACTTCTCGAGCCGAACAAGATACAAAAAAGAGGCAAAGATGTAGCAGAAGCAACCGTGTTTGTGCAACCTACGGTACGGTCAACTCTCTCACGACACCTTAACCCGAAATGCATACGTAAGAATTGTTCACGGAAAGTTAAAAAGGTGTTTTCTAAATAGATCGTCACTTTTTAAATCTTCACTAAATGTAAATTTTATGCATTCTAACTTTTTTTAACCAAAATCATCTACAACTTCCACAGAACATACACAAACATTCGCATACAAACTTGTTCATAATTTTTTGAATTTTGACCGGTAATGCAAAAGGTTGTTTTGCTTTTTAAAAAAATCACAGACAAACATGCCCTAAGCCTTCACATACTGACTTTATTGAGTGTTGAGTAAACATAGAAGACACAAACATGGTCAAATAATCAGAAAAGAAAAAAACAAGTCTATCCACATATCAAATTGACACCCGATACGCCAAGGAGAATTCACATCTCTTCAAATCAAAACTTAATGCGGAGTATTCGATATCCTTACGAACACTGAAAAGAGCATTTCCTAATAGAGTTCGCTAGAAAATTTTCTTAAATGAAGACAGCTTCTTCTTTTTTCTAAATTTTGAAGAAACATAGTAGTAGTAAGAAAAGACCAGACATCGGAGCCTGCTTATAAGAGGAAACAATCAAAGAAAACAAATGGCATCACATTCAGCAAATGCGGTTTCTCTATTTTACGACGTTATTACTGCAGCCACATCGTACCAAAGTGCAAAACTTTGTAGAATACAAAAAGTACACAACATAATATTGCCTTACAAAATTTCCAATTTTTTTTTCTTACAGAAAGTTTGCTTGATTTTATTTTATTTTTGTGGCAAAGAGGGAGGTTTTCACTTTCCACCTCAGTGTCGATAGTCAGCCATCAATCATGATCCCACTCCTAGTAATCATCTCGTAAAACCAGAGAGAGAGAGAGAGAGAGAGAGAGAGAGAGAGAGAGAGAGAGAGGTTAGGAGTAACCTTCCAGATTCTGCTCAAACCAGCAGCTGAAAGAGATGGTCATCAGTCATTGATGGCTGCAAAATAAGCAAAACAAATAATGCATTCAAAACACATTGGCATCGATCCATCTTAACGATCAGCAAAATAATCCGCCTACAAAAAGAGATCTTGATGTCTAAATATTTTCCTGTCAAAGTATGAGACATAATATACCTGGAAATGAGAAATTGTCCATATATATATATATAGAGAGAGAGAGAGAGAGAAGAGAGAAAAGGCTTTCGAGTTATGTGGTGTGAGACCAGCAGGAAAAATCATCACGAAAATAAAGGTCCAATGTAAACTTGACTACTTAGTAACACGACCACATATAAAATAGCTAAATACTAAAGTCATGACATTCGCAGGCACAAGTAATGATCTCTCTCTCTCTCTCTATAGTGAGTAGCTCCTAGTCATGAGCGGTCTCGCTGAAATGATGATCGAACTCAGCAGGAGAAAAGAAGGGCAATTTGACAAGCACAAGATGAACCCTCTTACCTTCTGGTAGTAAGAGAGAGAGAGAGAGAGAGAGAGAGAGAGAGAGACTAACTGTAAACGTGGTGAGCTCAAAACCTTCACGACTTCGCACGAGTAGAAAGAACAGTTTCTGCTTTTCTGGGTACTTCAGTGGTGAACCTTCTTGACGTTTCATCTCCTCGGAGCTCTTTTCATCCCTTGATCTCTGATTCCCTCGGAACATAAAGTACCGGCAGAAACCCTAGGAAACAACAGATTAACACGACGAGATATATATATCACGAGGGTTTTCACAAAGAGAGCCCCACAGAGCTCACTTGGCAGTATGCCCACCTCCCTTCAAAACAAGCGAAAACATGAAGAATTTCTCGTTTTCCTTTTTCCCCTGTAGGACAACAGGTCTTTCTCTATCGTTTTTTTTTTTCCCTTTCCTTCCCCCGTTTAATGTAGGAACTAGGAGGTGGACAGAATGCCAATAAACTCTGTAAGAAACCCTTTGCCAAATCCACATGAAGGGCAACGACATCATCACGCCGAGTTGAGCAGTAGAGCGAGAAGAGCTGGTGTCTCGTGCGTGCTGTGTGACACAGAAATACACAAGACAGCTGGTGAGGAAGGGGATGATGGGGGTGGGGGTTATATTTAAGATGGATTGATGGTGGCGAATGAATGGGATGAGGTACAATGAAGAAGAAAGAGAGAGGGAGAGAGAGAGAGAATAAATAGGAGAGAGAAGGTAGGTGATGGGATTTAATTAAATAATAAATATAATTAATGTCTGGTAGAGAGAGAGAGAGAGGAGATTAGACGGTTCATTTCATTCCAAGGTAGGGTGGGGTTTATTTAGAAGGTTCAAAGAATCATCATAGTTATTCTTCTCCCTTTTACTGCTTGCCTCGTTTTTGATGAAAAACTCACTTTTTGTTTTTGGTTTCTCTCTTCTTTTTTATTCCTGCACATCTTACGTTATAATCCCCTGAGAAGAACCGACACTCAAAAGAGGCTTTCGTCTCGTGTGGGACGCGTATCAAATACTTCAACATGCAATCGATACGTAGTTAGCGCTTCAGACACGTCAGCGACACGCGAGTCCAGCATCTTGACACATCATTTCAACAAGCACGCGATTAATTAAACATTTTCAATAAATTATGGGTCAAAATGTAAATCTATCAAAAATATATATACTTAAGTTATATACTCAGCGACTCCAAAATTAATATACCCAGTCAGCCTAAAACAAAACTAATCGAAAATCCCTAACAAAAAAGAAGAAACTCACCACTGATATTTATATATATATGATAAAAGTATACATTTAATATATAATATGTCCCAGCGTGTCGAAATTCTCTATCTTTTTAGAAATGACGTGGGCGTGTCGTATCACGTGTCGTTGTCGGTGTTAATCGCATATAAACTCTGAGAAATGTTAGTTGTGCATCATCTAAAAAAATGTATTGAAGATTACAATCTTTTTGTTATAATTATGTAATAAATATGGTCTTGTTAATGAATACCCCTGGACACTTAAATCATGCTTAATACGAAGACAAAATTGATCTTCAGTACATTAGTCAGGTATATCATAGACCAATTAATATTTTGGATATCCTAATAATGTCTTTTTATTTGAGTGCTTAATAAGTGTTTTGGTTTTTTTTTGTTTTTGTCGAATAATAAGTGGTTTGGTTCGCCTTTTCATAGTTATGTGCTAAAATCTTTTCTTCTATAAAGTATTAATAACTATTGACAATACACTAATTAATAAAAGACCTTATGAGAAAGGGTCGTCAAGGCACTTATTAAGCAATTAAATTAGGAAATAAGTATAAAAATATAGATATCTGTAGTCCCTATCAATTGACATATATACGTGTGTTACTTTAGACATTGATAAATATATCAAGTGCTCTAGGATCATATACATACCTTTGTTAATAAGTGCTCTCGTGATATTTGTTAAACAATAGTTAGGTAAAGAAAGCTTGTTTTTTTTAATCGGTATCTCTATCGTGTTATGCCTTATTAGTGCATTAAAAATAGAAATATTTTCTTATTAAGTAAGTTTAACGAGTGTCCCGACACACTCGTTAGTAATATCGTATTTACGAGGTTTTTCTTTTCAAGGAAACAAAAGACTAATGACGGGATTCTTTCATTATGGTCGAAAGAAAAGTAAGGATTGGTTTACATGAGAAAAAAGGGATTCACCGAAGAGGAAGATAGAAGTAAACAAAAGTTTTTTGCCCGGTTCTCGTTAAAACTCAATAAATTATACAAACTTCAAAATATCACGGAAAAAGGTTCCTTTAATATTAGACATTGAAAGATATACATTTAAATGTTAAAGACATGTATTCAACGTTATATATTACCGAAATTGAAAAAAAAAAACGCACAAAGCATTAGAAATTAAAAAGGAAAAATGGCTCCAAATTCGCATGATTACATCTTTTGTCGAAAGTTTCAAATCACGAGAGAAAGTTCCTTCCCAGTGACCTCTTCCAATCGCATTCCCATCAAAGTCCGAATGCGAAAAAGTTTTCGTTCTTGCTATGAATGGAGTGTCTTTTCATTTCATCACCGGTTGAAAAATGACCAGCTTCCATTCAATGACTCAATGATGGAGGACTGGAAGATTTTGCTTCAAGATTAGTGGACGGTGTAAATAACACATCTTTCAACTCCACCATTACTCTGACCTCATTCAAGATTAGTGACGAAATAAGTCGGTCGTATTCAACGAGGTAATATTAAGTTAAGTACGCCACATGACATTCGTTCTCGTCGTTAAAATTTGACGCACAAACACAATAAAATTGAAAGTAAATGCAAGAAAGAAAAATCGAGACACGAGGTTTTATTCATATTCACCTTTTAAATTAGGGTTACATCTAATAGAGAATTCCACTACAATTAGCACATTTCACCTCTCAGTTACAATTCTCTAAGAGAAATAGATTGTATATAGGCGACGCATTAATTATTTATGGATACAAACCCAAACTACTAATAACATATAGACTCAACCTATTGGCTGCCCCTGCGACCCTCGTCGGGAGGTCCCCTCTGACTTTTGGGAGCGGGATTCGCCGTGCCTTCCCGTCAAAGAGGAATATGGACCACACCTCAGAACTCGTGATGCACGACAAGTCTCTAGTAAGTGATATTGGGGTCACGATTACGGCATAAGATTGCTTATTTGGTAGTGCTGTCCACGGTGAAAAAATGTGAATGATTTTATTTACGTTGGACCAACCAAAAGGGAGGGGGCCAAGCCAGAAACATATCCTGCAATTTCCTTTTGGTCCCTACTTCTTATTGTCATGGCCACCAAGAGTGGAATCCGAGGCTCTTTCCATGCCCCATCCGCTCTCCCCTCACGACTTGTAATTTCAAACATCAACGCCAAACATATGCTTTGACCTTCGTCTCAAGCTAAAAAGGCAAGAACATAGGTCAATCCTATGCCATTATGGTATTGCCGATAGAGTCTTGCATCTCTTTTTTACTTCGACTTTGCTTTTGGAATGCAATGTTTCCTTTCGTCATCATGATTTAAACACATGCTATGGACGTGAAAATTTTCATTTAGCTTTTGTTTTTGTTTTTGTTTTTACATTGAAACCCTTTAGCATGTTATCATTAATATGCCACGATACGATGTGTGTTAAGACTAGCTGACCCCCATGATTCACGAGCCTATGCGTTTCTGGAAGTCTATTTGGAAAGCAATCGAAAACTCCTTATTTTTCCACCTATGTCTTTCTCGAAATGCTACTAAATGAAACCAATATGCATTTTAAGCCTACAAAATTATGCAACATTCTATATATTGAGATTTGTAAAGTGAAGTACATTTTAGTTATTTTTGTCCTTGAATAAATTCAAAATGCGCGAGTTGCAAAATCTTAAAAAAAAATAAAATTAATAAGTCAAAATTGTCACTACGAACAAGAAATACCCATTATGCATGTACTCGCATTGGTTCGATTATATTTACTCATGGCGCGCTAATTCAGAGCTCGGACTAAACCCGAGCGAGAAGCTCATGCTCGAGAAAGATCAGTGCAAGCCAACAAAGGTTGAATATGGTATGGACATATTTTCATGGGTGTAGTCAATCGATGGATGTTTGTCCGAATTTCCCTCGCTGACGGCTTATATTCATTCAAACTTACTATTCCTTCAACGCTCATAAATCTTCTGACTCGTTTTTCATGGGCTCTTCTTGCAGTTGCAGAAACCAAATGTGGATGCTCCATGTAGACAGAGAGAGAGGGAGGGAGATCTTCCTTTTTGTCGTGTGATACGTCGCACTCATCACGCTCACAAACCCTGCTGCTCTTTTTCATGTGCACAAAAACCCTTTTGATTTCCCACTTCTTGGTCGCAGCATTTAACCTAGTTTCACCAGCTCCCGCTTCAATGCGCTTCATAATTCCCCGGGGGGAAAAATAGAGGAAGAGGATAATGGGAGAGAAAATCAAACGCTTTCGATGTGGATTCTCTCTTCCTCTTCTTCTTGGGGTATTTATTAAGCCAACCGAGCAAATGAACTGTTTCTTCTCCAACCCCCTCATTCATTGCACGAGATCTACCTCATCCCCGACCCCATTTATTATAAACCCTTTCTCTGTTATTTCCTCCCTTCATTTACAGCTCCAGCTTCGAAATCGCAAAAGGGTCGTTGCTGATTTTGACTTCTGTTCTATCTTTGGTGTGAGAAAGTTGAGGAGGAGGAGGAGAGAGACATGCCCAGTTGTGTCCTCACTGGCCTGGTGGGGTGGGTATAGTGTTGTCAGATCGCCATGATTGAATCATTGGGAAGATGGAAAAGAGAGATGTCCCGTTGCATGCTCTGCGGTTTTGCATCTGCAGCTGTAGTGCCTTTCGCTGCCATTGATTTGAGGTTTCGAAGATAATGCGAACGTGGTATCTGCAAAATGGCATAATAGTTTCTGCACCAAACGCTTTTTTCACCCCCTAGGCCTGCATGATCTTTCTGGCCTCCGAATCCGGAATTTTTTTTTTTTTGGTCAAAAAAAAAAAGGTGTTTCTTTAGTTTTAAAATTGACGAACACATTGAATACCGAAGTACTACATCAACTAATGGAAAAGAGAAACTGTTCATGTTTTTCATTGTCCCTAAATAATAAACTGGCCACTTGAAAATAGACTAATGATATTTCGTCTCTTGTTGTAGTTTTTTCTTAAAAAGCAATAAAGGAAAATGACGCTGAGGTGAACAAGATTCGAACCTGCTGCCTCCATAATGCTCTAGCTGGGCCATTTCTTCCTTCCCTTCTCTCACTGCAATCTCATATAATATAACAAATAACTAAGACCAGACGGACCAATCAACGTGGCAAATTATGGTGCAAACACAGTTTTTCTCTCTTGATACACTACTTTAATGCTGTAAAAGATTTGGAAGCATGACGAAGAAAAAATGTAAAGAACATGGCCATCATTTTAAGGGCTCCGTGTGCTTTGCGAAAAATAAATTATTGAAAAGAAATTTTCTTAATTTTGATTGTTTACATTGGTTAGAAAAATGAGTTAGCAAAAAGTAATCTCTTTACAAACAAAAGATTCGGATATTACTTTACCTTGTTAAAATCGATTTACCTGTTTCTAAAATGTCACAATGGATGCTCTTGCCATTTAGGAATTCCGAAGTTCATGCTAACAAGATCCTTTTCAAATACCATATAGTCTTTCATGGCTACTCAATTTTTTTTCCAACCATGTCGATGTCTCAAGAGCGTTGACAAAAGATGCACTTATGTCATTAAACTGAAAATTATATGGGATAAACTTGTTATTAAGCACTTAAAAGTTCCCAGTTGATCTCCTAACGGTGAAAGTTCTGTAAAAAATTTCCCACGCATGCTGTTGAAAACTCGAGAGAGTGTCTGTCTCACGTGAGATCAGTCTCGAAGATAAAAGCTATGAGCTCTTTCACTGGCTTTCTGCTCCATGGAACAAAAGGGCCTTGTTGACCTTTGAGCACAAAAGCTTTTAGGTTTTGAAAACGCCACACGGTGCACTTTTCTGAGTGCAGGTCGGAGAAAATTCCTTCTCGTGATGCATAAAATCTTGAGAATTTTTCGCAAAAGGTTCGTCAACTTTTGTTCCCTGTGGAGAGTGCAATTCTAAGTGACCACTTTTGCAATTCCTTTGTTGTGTTTCTTTCTCGCTTTTTCCTGAAGAACTTTTTTGAGATAATGCTATGGTGGGGTTGCAATTTTTATCCTCCTGGCGAGGGTCGGGCCTTTTCTCAACATCTTTAAGGAATAAATCCTTCCCAAGGTGCATGAGCCTTTTGGGTGGGAACTGGTTTTGCCTATTTTTCAAGATTAGGGTTTTTTTTATGTTCAAGAATTACCAGTTGCCATGTCTTCTAAGTATTGCTAGAAGTTTACCTTGGTTCATCTTCATACGTGTAGATACATGAAGTGTGAAGAGAGAAAGACGGGTGAGACCAAAACTCCTGATTCTCATCTTTACAAAAAGAACTTTTCAAATGATTGCGTTTATACTTAATACCAAAGTATGAACAACTTCTCTGGTAAAAATACCTGCAAAATGATATATTTCATGGGCTTTGTTATTGATTATGGTTGGTATTGCAGAGCTCGATGCGTGGAGAAGCACAATCTTTCATGATTGGGAGGTGTTGGGGTTGGATCATATCATTATCTGCTGTCGCTCAATCCAACAGGGGAGTTGCCAGGGATTATTACTCCCTCCCACTTTTCACAAATGGCAATCATTTCTGTCGATCCTGGTCAGATTCATGTTTGGATTCACTTATTATTTTATTGGGTTATGTCCAATCGTAGCTTCGAATACGTACGTGTGTGGTAGGAAAGGGTTATTATCTGAGGCGTATCAAAGCTAGCTAATGAAATAGAGAACTCCCACGATGCATCGTAGTGCTCAAGAAAGAACAATCGATTTTATAGATGACATATGTTTACAATAATGCGTGCGGTGATAAGTAGTTTTTACAGTGTTGACACGAACATGTGCCCTCCATCGCTCGGGAAACACAACGATGTTTATCGTGAAAATTTGAGAAGTACACTTTTTTTTGGTCTTTTTAGTACTTGTTACCTCTACAGGAGAGGCTGGGATCACAAGAGATGGAACACATTACAATGTCGGTAGCAACTTAGCAAGCATGTTCTTAAGACATGTTTTTCCAATTTTTGTAATGAACTTTGTGAAGTGCGGTTAGCAAGAGTTCTGGAGACCCGTTGGCGAGACGCTTTCAGACAAGTTCCAAAGAGACAGTTGAGACATGAGAGCAGACAAAACTTGTAGAGTTCATCAAAATGTCGACAGCGAGCACGTCCCAAGGAAGGAAAAAAAGAACGAATTAGGATCACTGTACAAGTGTAGACTAGTAGCGAAGTCAATTTTCTTGTTTCTCAATTTGATTGCCGAAAGCTTTGGTGCTGTTTGAAAACAGGCTCCCGCCGCTTTCTAAACCGAAAAAATAGCTGCTTTAGCAGCCCATTGGATGTAAATGACCTAATATCCTTGCTTCCGTTTCCTTTGTTAGGTTCTACGTTTGGTTTCCCTCGTATTCCAAATCGTTGGGTTTTCCAGTACTTGTGGTCACGAGATCATTCACGGTTGATTTTGCGAGATTGGTTCGTGAATCTTCAACAAAGAGGCCAGCATTCGGATG
Organism: Lenwebbia sp. NSW1173648; assembly: GCA_029784005.1. Taxonomy (NCBI): domain Eukaryota; kingdom Viridiplantae; phylum Streptophyta; class Magnoliopsida; order Myrtales; family Myrtaceae; genus Lenwebbia; species Lenwebbia sp. NSW1173648. Next base: position 19,759,238 of record JARCGZ010000009.1, on the reverse strand, counting down.
AAGAACAAATAAGGACCTAATGTTTAGGGTTTTCTTGTTTTTGTTATACAGAAGAAACTCTCGAATCACTTGGTTGCGTATCTGGTTCGCTGGTTCAGAGAAGAACTGGAGATGGGAAATGAATTCTGCATAGTCGTCATAATTATATGCAGTTTCTCTAGTGCATAACCACATCGCAGTAATTTACATAGCTAATTTGGAAATCTTGATGCAGATCCTGGGCTTACAAACTACACTCCAGATAAGTAAGCTGGGTTATTTATCGTAATTAGAAGTAGGGAGGGCTTTTCTAAACAATGCTAGTGAAGTATTGCTAATCGAGGGAATTTTGAGCTCTTGGTCCAATCTCTGTGTTTATATCCCATAAGAACATGAAGACGAATGGAAAACAGAGCTTGCAATGGAGAGCATTACTTTTGCCAGACAGCATATCTGTGACCACATGTCGCCAGTGTCCACTCCCTGCCAGATGGACACCACGAACCATCTCCAATCTTCATGCAAACTTTCTCGCCGACCATAGCAGAGTAGAGATTTGGCTGAGCTTCCAGAATTGTAACAGGGGACCGGCTGTGAATGTCTTGATTCCTCCTGATATCCATCTATAGACAATTTAAGAAAATCAGGATGATTAGTTCGAGGACTGGTTAACCGGATAGGCAGATGCTAAGAGTTACAAATCATACCAGTTTGACAATTTGGTCGTGAGTAGAGTTTCCCCAATCATAAAAGTGGTCATAGAAAACAGAAGGTATTCCTGGATGAGTGAGTATGTACGTGTAACCCTGCAGAGTTTGACAACTTTCTCAGCCAAAATGCTTGAACTGGAAAACCAAACATTCTCTCATTCTCGTACCTAATAGACTTGCTAAAACATTGTGGATGGGACAAAAGAGACAAATGTCAATGATATTAGTTGACAGCAAAGAAAATAAAACTCATCCTTTGGAGCACTCTTATTCCACAGAAGGTTAAAATAAAACCGACAGATGTCTAACAGACACCAGAATGGTTCAACTTCGATAGCAAACTTGCTTGTTGATTATAAATTGCAAGTGTCAGCATTCTCGTCCAGCACACAGGCCCATTCAGTACAGATGCAGTATTCTCATGCTCACAGAAAAAATGGCTTGTCCCTCAGTTGAGGCAAACCTTTGCCTCATCAAACTTGTAGCTGGATGACACTACAGGAAAAGACAACAAGGCTCTGAATCTAAAGATGGTTGGCAAACTTAAGAGGAATAAAGAGTGTACATGCGACGATACGTATATGCAAGGCAGCTAAGCTTATTTTTTTCAAAAGGAGGTTGTCATCCATGGAAAACTTTTGCACATCAGCAAGCCGCTACCATATATGGAGAGTTGGAGACAACAATATCCGAAAGTACTGCCATCATGATAAAATGAGTGTGAAGTGTGAAAAAGAAGAATGGCCTAAAGTGGAGTTAGCAGGATTTGCAGGTGACATATATTTAAGGCAAGGAGCTGAAATGCGATGCAGTACCACCAGATAAAGGGAAGGACCCCATTCATTCTGATGTATCGAGTTACACAAGCGGACTACTCAATCACTAACCACACAAAATTTCTTGTTAGCAGATTCTTTATCCTTTCCTAGAAAGAAGATTTTAAGTTGTGATAGATATTATAAGTACTTGAGCAAGTTCTACAACAACTTCGCTCACCTCCATTATATGATTTGAAGGGAAAGGCCAGTGAGCCTGCAAAAAGAATACGGAGGTGGAATAAGCAGATTATTCATCACCGGGATAAATAAAGATTCTTATCAGCATTCTGTCATAGCACACGTAATTCAAGGCGGTTCCCAAAGTTCCCACCAAGATTAGACCTCTTGATCATATTAAATTTGATCATACATGTTCACAGCTGAACATGGTTATATTTTTGCAGTAACGGCGTGTCACGAAAATCATTCAACTCAGTTAACAAAAGTTTCTGTCTAGAACGTGGCAAATTGATAAATTATTTTGCAATATTACTGTGCACTACCTTTTAATCTTGATGTTCCCAAATTCTTATTAACTTCACCAGGTCTATCTTAGTGAGAAACCAGATAATTGATTGAGCTTGATCAAAACCAACAAGGAAGCACGAATCATTCAGACAGGAACCACAAAAGTTCTTGCACGGAATTTTCAGCTAATAAACACTAGCTCAATGGGCAACGATTTCGTGTCAATCGTCGATTGAGCTGTCAGTTCCACACACTCACATTTATGACTTTTACAGATATTCATTATGAGAGGAGAAATTCTGGAAAAATTGAAAACTAAATCTGCTCTTATGTTCAATGTCCATACGAAGTTCCCACAAGAAAACAAGTGAGGAGAGGCTATGCAACTGCTACCCCATGCACTAAAAGCAAATACCAGAGTAACTAGTCTGAGAGCACAAAACTTCCTATGAACTAGTCAAGCGACAATAGACCAGGGAGGAGAAAAGAACCTGTGTTGAACCTGTATCATGGTTATCAAGGAAGGTAACAGCCCTTGATGGCCACCATCCCATCACACCAGGTGGCTTGCCTTTCAGATCACGCAGATGCCAAAACTGCCCTTTTACTGCTTCCTACAAGCACATGCATAGTTCAATTTTTGTGAACAATACCCCTTGTTCTAGTTATAATCTCCCTTACGGTTTGTGTGTGTACTTATCTCAACAAAACCAAAAAAATACGTGGATGATATCTTTCAAAGCTAGAACCATTCACTTAGAAAGGCAGACCCTTAGAATGTACCTGAAGAATTCCTTTTGTTGTGAAGTCAAATGCAGCAGAAAGCTGTCCCGTGCCATCAATCCAGCTTATAATTCGTTGTCTGTGACTATCTAGGTCATTTAAAAGCACATGACAGGGCGTTTAGTGTTAACTAGGAGGCATCGATATGTTACTGTGATATGTTACTGTGTTTAGAGATAAGTTCTGTCGAATATGAAGCAGGCAAGAATCGTATGGCATCCAGGCCTACTCTCAAGTATGGTGAAACTTCAATCAGCTAGCTAGTAAAAACAAGGACCAAAAGGATGACATAAACAATGCTGCGTGTTTTTTACTGGATAGTCTAAATATTCACCAGTAGAGCAAAATACCTTGATTGTAGTCCAAGGTACTACCATTGTAGTTGCAAGAGTCCCAATATTCACCAACAGAAAATAATGGCTTTGCACCTTCAATATACTCTTTGACATATTTTGGTGAATATCTGAATGGAACAACCAGACAAAATGAATGTACTCCAACGAGGATATGGAAAAATGGGAAAGATAAATGAGCACAAACTGCAATTTACCCTCTTGCAAAATCAAAACGGAAGTCTTGAAACCCAACATTTCGTAGCGATTGCATCCATCCTATTAGATCTTTCCGTACAAACTGTTGGCTATGATCAATATTTGGAACCCCATTGAAGTTGTCACCCGTGCTTTTAACACCCTGAAACATATTAATGAGAAACTCCATTACGCATTCCTGTAGTTGAAAAACACAATTCGCTATAATGGACATCAGACAATATGTTAAAGGCCACTAAATCCAGGATTTAGGATGCTTCTAAAAGAAGGACAAAAGATGGGAATCCGGCAGTTTTATGAGTTAGCTTTTGGCACTAGTTGATCCAAGTGATGAGGTCTTCCTACCAAAGCCACAATGCACAGGATTACCAAAGGCATCCTCTATAAATGATGCGGGAGCATCACAAGTCAAAAAAATTCTAGTCCAATGAGAAGTTCATCGCTCATGTTATTACCAATCCACCAGTGCAAGATGTGACAGCATGTTCACTCCATGCCATTGGAATGCCATCATAACGGTTATACATTCCCCCATGTCCTTGAGTGGTCCCAATACGATGGTTGATAACAATATCAGCCATTGCTCGAACTTTGTATTGCTTCATCTTCTGGAGCAATATCTTTAGCAAATGCTCTGAACCATATGCCGAATTGAGGGAATACAAGTTCTGTGGAAGATAACCTGTTAAAGAAGTAAAAGAGTAGTAAGGGGGCGACTATTATCCCAAAAAGGAATTTTTTGGATGATGATGTTTATTGTGCAACCTTCAGGTGCAAAGGAGTTAGTCGCTGGTGGAAGCCACATTGAAGTAAATCCAGCTTTTGCGACATCAGGCACTTTCCTCTCTAGATTTCTCCACCAATCATGTTTATGAGATTCCCAGTTAAAAGCCTGTAGCCAAAGTCTCTGGTTAGTTTAATGACTTTCAGAGCTTTTAGATGTCACGATGCAGTTTGCAAGCGACACCTAGTCAGCAACACTTCATATAAAACATCCTTATCAAATCGCCCAAATCAAATTAGATGCTCATTGGAGTCTTCTTCGTGAGGTAGAAGAAAATTTTTGTCTGAACAAGATCAGTTCCATTTCCTTTAACTGAATTAACATGAGACTATTTTTCAAAAGTGGCATCCAACAAAAACACATCCTTGATTACTTAATATTGCCACAAATTGCAATGAAGCTCACCTGAAAAAGGATTTCTCTTCCACTCCGTATTGTTGCACCTGGAAAATCAGGGAATTAGATTGCATCGTAAATCAAGTACTTCGACACATCTAAAACTTTAGCTGAAAATAAGTTCAGGGATAATTTCCATCTTATTTTGAATACCCGCACCGCCTCTCTTGAACTGTTTTTTTTTTTTATACTTCAGGGCTAAGAAACTAGTGTTTCTTTAGTGATCACCTCTAACTAGTAAACGGAATCGAAGAATTTATTCGCAGTGCTTCTAGTTATCGCCTTTCTAACATTGAACGTCAAGCTCATTGAAAAACATCTTAGAAACATAAGAGATATAAAAGAAAAAGAAGCCCTACCAATGTCAGTATGCTGGTTATTGTCCTCATAGCCCTGCAGAAAACACAGTTTCTTAGGTGAGAAAAGAGGGAGACTGAGCAATTTGATTGTATACATTTCTCTGGGGAATCGTGGTAATTTCAGAAGAATGATGAAACCAGATATCCTCAAATCAAAGGGAAAAACCGACGTTCAATCATGAAACTGGAATGCGTACATTGCTCAAGTTACCCATCTCTATGCAGAGCCAGACTCTCCTGCTGCAAAATTTGACACTGGATCAACAGAGGCACACTTGAGGTCCTGCCTGCACCAACAAGCAATATACAACTTCAAAATACGGTCAACTCGCTTGAGTTGCCTCCGCATATGGCGAGTGGGATTCAAGGACCAGAGAAATTTCGAGAGCTAACTGCTATGAGAACATACCTCCAGATAGTATCAGTACCTTCTACTAAGCAAATTCGCTACATCTACCCAAACTCAACAAGTGACCACTCATTATACAAGCGCCAAATACCACGTAAGTGGAAAGTTTTTTGTTACTTTGATAACGGCTGAGCTGACACTGAGAAAGAACAAACAAGTAACGGAAACAAATGCATAAAAGTGACAAAACCCTCACTAATCAGACAAGATGACGGAAAAAAAAAAACATGAATCCGCGAAGAAACTTTTGCACTTACGAGCAACAGACGCACCACCGCACTTGACCTCTGATCGCATCTAGACTCGATCGATCAACTTCGAGTATAAATAATAAAAAACAGGGGCTTAAAAAAAGAAAAGAATGACGAAAGTAACAGTGAATTGGAATCACGTAGCTCCTCCAATGAAATCGAAATGAAGGAACTTGTGCAAATTTTAGTGGACCGATTCGATCGAGCAATGAAAAGCAACCACGGATTTCGAATTTTCTCCAGAGACAGAGAGAGAGTGTGTGGTCAAAATAGAGAGTGAAAGCGAGGATCTCAGCTTTCTTTTGCGAGCGAAGGGGGGATCGTCGCATTCCAAAGCTTCCTTTTTAGTAAATGGCGCCAATGCGGACGGAATCGGGAAGGGTACCGTTTTCGACGGTGGAGGTGGGCTCCTTGGGAGCCGATTAAGGATCGTGGACGGCCACGACCTTTGCTTGCGTTGACCGGGAGGATTCTGCGCTGCAGCTGGTGATGGTACTGGTGGTGATGATGATGATGATGATCGGAGAATCGCACGTGGACGGTGCATGGTGGAGAACCCGTATGGCCTTTCGTGGATCGGCGTCGCACCGTGTGGGGAAAGCTTCACGATTAAGCTAACGACGGCGGTGGGACCAAATGGGGGCGTGGGAATATTCCTGCGCCCCTCTTGGCTCTCGTGGGACCTGGTCGACGTTGACACCAACGGCGTGCCCCATGTTTTCCCCGGAAAGTATTATTGAATGGATTGTGTGTATAATACGAAAAACGACACAAATGATTCCAAAATTTTTACTCCATATATTTTCTGAACTTTTAATTTGACCAATATGATCCATGAACTTTAACTTAATATGTAATGTGATCTTCGAACTTTCAATTTATTCAATATGGTCCCGAACTTTAAAAACATGATTAACTTAGTCCATGAACTATAAGAAAATGTCTAATGTTGTCCTTAAACTTGAATTAATTAAAGGATTACATTGAACATCTTCCTATAGTTCAGTACTAGGTTGAACTTGTTTCAAAAGTTCAGAGACCATATTGGTCAAATTAAAAATTCAGGGATCACATTTGGCTAAAGTTCAAGGATTATATTGGTTAAATTAAAAGTTCAGGGATCACTTTGCATATTGAGTTAAAGTTTAGAGATTATTTGTGCCATTTTCCCTTGCGAATACGATGATAAATCCCATGCTGGAAAAGTAATTTTAATGGTTTAAAATATATATTTTGAAGAGTAATAGCTTGTATTGCTCACAAAAATTAATACACGAAAAAATATTTTCATATGAAAATATTTAATTATAAATTATCGCCTCTAATGAAAATATTTTTTATTGGCTAATTGTTTCAAGCAATACGAATGAGTACAGGTGATCATTTGTAAATAAATATTTTTGAAATCATTCATTTCTTACGAAACAAACGGAGCCATAAACAAATTCAATAATTCATATGCATAAAACGTGATGACCCAAAAACCCACACCTACTTAAGAATGGATTAGTATTTAACGAGTTCGGATTATTGGATAAGTTTTGAGATTGTTATCCGAACTCGATAATATTTTTAAGGAGTTATTATTGACCCAATATAATTTTTAGGGACATTATGTATTTTATCTGGGTCTTATCAGGTCAAATATGTACAAAATTTGGACACTGGAGGCAGGGAACGATGCGTGGCCGCATGTGGACAAGTGGGGGGCCACATGTCAACACGTGGCAACCGGCTAGGCCACGTGTCACCGCCATAGGACACGTGGCGGATGAGTCCACGCACAGTGGACACATGTCACGAGCATGTGACACGTGTCGTGCGTTTGGTCTGACTGCAAGCTGCTGACTTGTCCTGAGCTGTTGACTCGCATAAGCTGACTGGCCTTCAGCTGCTTCCCCTATATAAACCTTCGACATCAGTTCATTCTGGAAAACGATCGTCAGAACGCCTTTACTCTGCCCGAGCCGTTCGCCGCCCTAGTCGTCCGTCCGCCTTAGCCATTCGTTCGTTCGTCGCCGAATCGCTCAAGTTCAAGCGATTAAACGAGTGAATCCATAACTTTTATAGTTTGTTTGGATTAATGTTAGAACCGTACGTCGATGATTTGAAATTTTGATTATATTCTCGAGAACTCGCCTGTTATGTGTGATTTCTACATTGAATATCTGAAAAACGGCATGATTTTGATAATGATGTGATTTGTTCGTTTGCATTGAATCTTTTGAAAACCGATGAAGGTAAGGTTGCATGGTGTATGCATTGCATGGCATTTCATGGTGAAATGAGAAAGTATCCCGTCGTGCTGCGATGATGCCTTGTGGGAGCTAGAGGGAATTCGGGATGCCTTCGATGCTGATTCGGAGAGTGCCTCCACCCTTGTGAGCTTGAGATGCCTTTGGAGTGAGATGCCATGAAAACGTTATCCATGAGGATGGCACACCAGCGGAAACGTTATCCGTGAGGAGCCGGCGATGCATTGCATATGGAATTCATGGGTTTGCAAGAACTCTCATTTGTGGAACGCCCGATACGTGTGCTTTGATACTCATGAATTGCTGATGTTATGTTTTAATTGCAATGCTTGCATTCTATTGGGTTAGACATTCATTCGCGGAGCGGTTGAGCTCACCCCTCGTGAGATAACAATTTTACAGATTAGCTTAGCTAACTAGTGATGGCGGAGGCAAGGTGTAACTCATGGAGGTTGACGATGAAGATGAAGCCGCTGAGGATGCCGTTAGGTCGAGAGTAGTTATCGTATATTGTAATGCTCCCAGAGTCTTTGAAATTTTGTAAAGAGCCGGCTAAAAGTATTATAAAACCGGATGTTTTGTGCTGCAAGTATATTGTGTGTTGTCTGGTTAGTGAAAATCCTTGAGGCCACACCCATCTTTATAGGCGTGCCTACTAGATGGTTGTTTTGTATTTCATGCACTTGTGTCCGTATGGCTGCCCTTGAATGATTTTCTAGTTAAGCTTTCACATGCGCCATGATAACTCTGAAGAATTAAATAAGAAGAGAGCGAGTTTTGAGTAAGCCTTAAGGTGAGGTAGCGTATTGGGACGTTAAATAAAAATATCTGCATCTCGTACGTGAAATAACCACTGGTGTAGGGGTGCTCAATGAAGAATGAGTATCCCTTGGATTTGGCATTTTCTATGATAGACGTTATGATGAGATGCGGGGCTAGTGATCTGAATGCTCGCCCGAAGATGGCCTAAGGTCTGTGACTCTTTTCGAGATCTTATCTTCCTCGTTGGACAGAGATCAATCGAGATTCATTGAACAAGCTTGATCAATCGCAATCAATGAGTAAGAGGTAACGGCTAGGCTCGAACTCGCGTGGCCAGTAGCTGAGACCTGGCGACGGGCGAAGCAAGAAGAACAAAAAAGTAAAAAGAAAAAGTCATGAGATTGAGACTCTGTTGGTTTTATGAAAAATATTTTTTCGAAAAATATTTTTCATAATTTCTGGTGTTCGGGGGCGGAAAATAAGTGGTCAACGGAAAATATTTTCCGATCAACAGAAAAAATCTTTTAAAACTGAGGAAAATGATTTCCTTTTTTTAGAAATAAAAATCAAATTCCCTTCTATCTTAGGCTTCTCTCTCGCACGTAACTTTTCCTTTCTCTCTCCTCGTTCTCTCTCCTCCATCCCCGACGGCCATGAATTGCCCTCGATCATCGGCAAGGCTTCAGATCTGGAATGAGTGGATCATACTCGGGAAGAAAGCATGGCTTCCGCTCCCTCTGCTTCATGCTTTCTTCAAACAGCGGATGGCCAGATGCGAAGGCATGGCTTTCAGATCTGGCGAGCTCGAGATCGCCGGGACCAACCGAGCCTCGAGCTCTCTTGCGGCTGGTCGTCGGCCATCGTCGTCGTGGCCGATCGTCGTTTTCCGGCCGTAGTTGTGGCAGGTCTCCAGATCCGACTCACTTGCCGATTGCCGGGACCCCAGAGCTCCTTGAGGTGGCGGCCATACGAAAGCTCTCTTCTCTGCGTGCCGAAGATGAAGAAGAAGATGGATGGAAGAGGGAGATGGCAGTGCGATGGCCAGCCGAAGAAGAAAGGTAGAAGACAAAAAAAACAAAATAAAATAAAAGAGAAAAAAATAAAAGAAAAAAATTGGAAAAATCAAAATTTTAAAAAATAAAAAGTGAAAAGTAAAAAATTTTAATTTTTTTTATTAAAAGCTGTGTACGGCGGAAAATAATTTTCCATACCAAACAGTGGAAAATATTTTCCAATTTATTTTCATGTTTTAGCCAAACACCGGAAAACATCGTCATTTTCCCGGAAAACGACTTTTTGAAAAATATTTTCCAGAAAAATCACATATTCCGCCAAACAAACGGCGTTTGAAAATCATCTTTCAAATAAGATCCAAACAACATAAAACGTTTTCGATCAAATATTACCAAACAAATGAAAACTAACAATTTTCCTGAAAAATAATTTATTGAAAAGCATTTTCCCTAACAAATGCACCATCCATTTATCTCGCGGAAAATGAGTGATCCATAAAATATTTTCCCATAAATGATCATATATATCTCTTGCAATAATTAGTTAATGAAAAATATTGTCATTACCGATAATACTCTGTGTCTAAATATTTGTGTAGACGATCATAATATTTTCCATTCATTCATTTTTGTAAGTGATATAAGCTATCATTTTCTGAAATTTTTTGTCATATCACTCACTTTCTGAGAAACAAATGGAGCTTAGGCAGATTTGTCATAAATATACCAATTTATGATTTTTTGCGACATAAAAATTAATTTACGTTTAATGTCTCAAGGGTACCAATTTGTGATTTTTATGGTATTATCCTTAATAAGTATCCGTAATTATTACATGGTACAAGGATAAGCCGCGAGAGGCACGTTGTTATCTGTTGCTATTTCTTTATGTCAATAAAGAAATTCTATAAAAGCTCAATAAAATATATTACTTTTTTTTGGTCGGACAATAAAATATATTAGTAATATAATATTACTTAACAATGGACTGGACACAATGATTTTGATCTTTGGGTTGATTTAGTATAATTTATAATTTAAATATAATTACACGCACCCTCTGAACAAGGATGTCGTTGTAGTATAGTGGTAAGTATTCCCGCCTGTCACGCGGGTGACCCGGGTTCGATCCCCGGCAACGGCGTTTAATTTTTGTCCTTTGCAGTTTTGCTCCTCTACTACTGTTAGGTTGATGAGCTCCTTCGTCTCTACGTGGAAAGGGATTGCGGTTGCGCCATTGCAAATCGCAAGGACATGAGACAATTCCCGCCATGCGCGTTCCCGGACCTCTGGTTCGTTTCCTCATTATTATCGTTGGGCCGTTGGCGTCGGTCTTCGTCCCGCCATACGGGTCAGCACCGTCCGACCGTCCGCGCGGTTCATGGTGACACCAGACAACGGACCCGATCATGCATGACATGACATGACATGACATTGACGTATCGTCCTCGATTTTTTTTTAAATTATCGTCCTCGATTGATTTGGCACTCTTTCTCTCTCCTCGCGACGGTCTCACTCGTCTCTTCCGTCGCGTCTCTCTGCCAAAAATCCACCGGACAGAAAAAGGACCAATGGCCGTTGATTGGAGCCAACTACCGTCCGATCTCCTCGAATCGATCTCCACAAAACTCCCCTTGTACGCCGACTACATTCGATTCCGCGCCGTCTGCCGGACGTGGCGGTCCTCCACCGCGAAAACCCCCAACCACCTCCCTACTCAGTTCCCATGGCTCCTCCTCCCCCGGTTCAAGCCTCAAAGTCGCAACCGCTCTAGCTCCGGCTACTTCTACAACCTCCTCGACAACAAGGTCCACGTGCTAAGAATCACGGAAATGTACCTCCGCAAGCGTCGCTGCGGCTCCTCCCACGGCTGGCTCGTGATCCTCGACGAGTCACCGTGCGTCGCCCTCGTGAACCCCCTGACCGGGGCCAAAATGGGCCTTCCTCCGTTGTACACGTTCCCCGACGTCGTCGGCTTCAATTTCGCCGACGTTGGCCGCGAGTACTTGCTCCGCGACGGCGATCATCGGCTCTCGACGCGTAATCTGAAGGACATGCGCGACTGTTTCGTCAAAAAGGTGGTCCTGTCTTCAAGTCCGGCAAAGGACAGTCAATTCGTCGCTGTGGCGATACTCCATCACGGTAACAGCTTGGCTTACTGTAGAAATGGTGATGAACGTTGGAGGTTTATAGAAGAAGCGAATTCTTACTGCGAGGATGTTATTTATAGGGACGGATTGTTCTATGCTGTGAATACATTTGGTCTAATTGCGGTTTGCGATGTTAATGGCGATTCCCCTAGGGTTTGGTACATCGAGACGCCGAGGCATTTCGGTGGGGACATACAGTATTTGGTGAGTGTAGGAGATGGTCTCCTGTTAGTTACGCGGCATTTGGACTCCAATTTTTGGCCCGAGATCGATCAAACAGTGTATAGGACTACGCTATTTGATGTTTTTAAGCTGGGGGATGAACCCATGTGGGAGTGGGTGACAGACCTGGGTGATTATATGATTTTTATTGGGCAAAACTCTTCTTTCGCATTACTAGCATCGGACTTTCCTGGATCCACGGGGAATTGTATATATTACACCGATGATTACTCGGATTCCAACTATGATGGATTCTTGGAAGAGCAGGATATGGGAATCTATAGGTTAGGGGACACAAGCATTGAGAAATTACCTTCTTATTCTTCCAATTTTGCCTTGCGGTCGACTCCACCCATTTGGCTCTCACCAAATCCTTGCTAGACTCCATGATTATTATGTAAGTGTTGTCCCCTTGGTTGCACTTCACTCGTTTGCGAATCTTTTAATGGTTAACTGGGAAAATATGTGCAGCATACCTTTCTTCGATCTGGTGCTTGTTCACGAACATATTTTTTCCCCAAAATAATTTTGAGTAGGCTAACCGGTTCTAATAAGAGGACTGTGTTTGGGTGGTCATTACAGTGAACTTCGCGACGGGGAAGACTTTGAGAAGTAGGAGTGATGTGGTAATCCCCATTGGATTTATCTTGTTCTCACCTCTTTATATTGCACTTGATATCTCCTTTCTATTCCTAGGATGTTTCGAAATGCTCAAGCTGGCATACCAGAACATGGACTTTCATCTTTGATAGATATGTTGTTCCTCTGCTTTCACTCTGATTACCTATTAGAGTAGCGTAAACCAATTATCTTGTGGAAAAGTGACTACGTACAAGAGCTCTCTCTCTCTCTCTCTCTCTCTCTTCCCTCGACTGATTGGTATATCAGTTCATTATGAGGGTTGAGAATAACTCATACAGTTGCCTCAGCTACCCTTCCGATTCAAGCGATAATTTATTAGTTGTAAGAAAATGCTGTTGATAACAGTATCTGAGTAGTTATCTCAAACATTAATATCTTAAAAGAAGATGAGGAATAGTTGGGATGTATAGTGTTTTGTGTTTGCGTTTGAAGTCCAGAGCCTTATTGACAAAAGAATATAGTTTCTGTATGTATTCAATGCAGTCAGGTGCCAGTTGGATATTGAAACAGGAAATTGTTTTTCTTCTTCATATAGATTTAGTTAGATTGCAATTTAAGATTCCTGTGAGGCTTTTTCTTGGTTGAAATCTCTGAAAGCTGATAATGAGGAGACTTGTTTACAGAGCGTATAGTGATTGAATGGATATTCCAAAATTAGTTTACTAAATTAAAATAGCCCTACTATGAAAGTCTAGGAAGAGGACTGCATGTAGTGGCTTTGTCTTCAGCAAATAGATTTTCTCCCAATTTGTTGTGGCTTCAGTGTGATGCATGCCGTTTTTGTCCTTTGATATATGTATGTGTGTGTGCGCGCGCGCGCGTATCTCTTCCTCTTACCGGAACAGTTCCATTGCTAGATATTTTGAGACCTTGTAACAGTTTAGCCTTTAAGCTGCAGCGACTTAATAATGGTTAGATGCGTGTGAAAAATCAGTTTCACGAGTGATACTGGCTGCCAAATCCATTTTGTGGAAAATACTGCTGATTGTTGGGTTTAATTCTTCAACTTAAGACTTCCCAGTTTCCAACCGAAGCGTGTGATTAGAATGCGTGTCAGTGATCCAGCTGTAGTTCTTGTGCTAATCCTGGGTCTAGAGGCCTTGTCTAAATTAAAGTTCATTTATTGGATTTGCTCGTACTTGCAGTAGTTTCAGTTATCACAACCACAAAGGAATTTCTTTTCCATCTATTCTCCAATTCTTCTAACCTCCTGTTTAGTCAAAAAGAAGGGGATGTTGTATTTGTCAATGCATTGAGTACTTTGATGATCATCATTCCGTCTTTGATCCTGGTTTCTTGTTTCTTTTTGTTTCAACTTGCCTTTTATTGTGATACCATTTCTTCTCATGGTTCATTTTCTTGTTTCTTTTGCAGGCAGCATGGAGTGTTTCCTCTTAAACTGTCTCTGATATGAACAATGGACATCTCTTCAGCTTCTGCGAATTTGCTGCTTGTACATTTTGCTCCGTTAGCACAACTGCATCTTGACTCGTGTACAAAATTAGCTAAATGAAAAAAACAAGAAGAATTGTAAATAATGGCGACATACTGCGCTTGATTACCTGCTGTGTTGTTCAGGGTTGTTTGTTTGTGCCCTGTAAGACTTGAGATGAAAGCATCTCTCTGTTGTAAAAGCGACTATGGAATTTGCGAAACCACACTATCTGATGGAAGCAATAAATCGGGCTGTTTCCATTGGTAAGGTCCTTTTTATCTTGACATACATAGTGAAATCCCGACTTCTCCCGTTCAGCTTTTTCTAGTTTCCTTAATGTGAGCAACAGGTAAGACTGTTTCTCGAAGATAAAAGCGTAGACCAGAACGCAACTGAAATCCATCCTTAGCTCCATCCATTGCAAAGCAACTAATTTGCTGCCTGCTGGTTGTTGTTTAGTTTACCAGCGAGCCAACCTTGAAACTCGTAAAGATTACTTCGCGAAGCAGGTAACTTACTGTATGTTCTTCATGGCCTGGTTGGTTCTTGAAATTTGCTGCTGTAGCTATAATCATCAAAAGCGAGGAAAAGTTGCAGAGCTAAAGTTTCTTTAGGAGTGTGTTTGATCTTTAAACGTAGTGGTTCTTAAATTCAATGAACGTCGAGAACCCAATTATAAGTTGGCTTTTGACAGTTGATTTCCTCTAGAACAACAGTAGCAGTCCATCCACCGCCTCTCGCTCAAGGCACGGAATGTTCAAACTTTTTCTCAAGGCATAGTCTGCTCGCGATAAGAACCCACCAGAGGAGCACGCCTGTGCAAGTGCTGTGAAGAGAGAACACGACAGACCTACGAGATTAGCCTCACTGAAGCTGGCACCGTGCGTAATCATTCGCGGAAACTTAGATAAACCCATCTTGCGAGCTTCATGATCTACGGTGGTTTCGCACCCGTGAAGGTGTGAAGTGCAAAAATGAAGGTCAGACTTTGTCCCACATCGACTAGAAAGAAAAACTGGGATGTGAGCTTCTAGTATGAAAGGGGCTTGGCTATTACGATGTAAGGTATCTTTGCGCTTGGGGCAATGACGCAGCTAGTGAGGTACTAACCGAGGCGCGTCTATTGCTGGTTGAAAACTATTTCCAAACCCCCTCTTGGGCCTAGGTTATGCCTTGGCCCTCGAGAATTTCTGGAAGGGCTCCCCTAACGGGGTAAAGCCCTACAATTCTTAGTTTAAATGCTTTTCTGTGCTGCTGGGTCTTCCAACCCTCCTTTTTTATGGGCCGTATTTGAAGCCCGGGTTGGATTGTCAGCTACGCGTCGGCCTTTAATGCTCTTTACTATTTTCGGTATCTAGTCACTTTCGATGAAAAAGGCTGCATGCGCGCATTTAATCTTCATTCCATTCTTCGTCCCTCTACCATTTCGAAGAGAGGCACGAAGGTAACTTTCCTCGTATTATTGGTAACTGTAGTAATTTTGATCAAGAAATATTTACAGTTGATATTAGAGTTCTATAGAGTCTCCAATCCCTCCATGACAGGTAGTAGTGTACCAATCCTACGACCTATGTCGTTGGCTCTCTGTCATTCGGCTGGGTTAAACATAGACACGTTTGATGGCTTTTTTACCAAATTGGTACCCATCCCTTTCCCTCCCCTCGAGAGTGGATGAGTATCTATGTTTGCATAAAAAATCCTATCTTTACCTTGAGATTTGTGCAAAACATGCGGGGCTTGATGGCAGGCCTTACTGTAAACCATCGACCGTGATTTTAATCGGCAATCGATATCACTTTCTCGCTCCTCGCCGAAATGGGAGGATTTATTTTTGTTAGATTTCAATGAGTGGAGGTCTCAAATTTGGTTTTTATAAGATGTCGCGTGATGTATATGTTTTTTTAAGGTATGTGTTGATTTGCTCGTTAATTAGGGGAATTTGGTAGCAATGGATAAAAGGGGCTAAAGAAGGTGTCAAGTTTATACAGTAATAAAGTTTAGTCCCACTGGAATTTTCTAATCTACTACTTCCAATTTTTACTATCGCTGCATTTCATCCTTGCTTTCTGTTTAAAGCGTCGACTTTTATGATCATTTCCGAAATAATTTCTTGCAGGACTTTTACACACTTTGGGACAACTTTCAGATAATAACTATATCATCTCAGCTCCACGCTAGTTTTGTCAATTGTATCACGCATTTCAAAAACAAAACTTGTACACAAAGTGTAAACAATTAAAAAATTATACTTTTAGTCCGTGCATTATCATTAACTTTTCTAGTCAAATACTTATGTCTTTTTAAATATCTCCAATCAAAGTCCTTATGCTTTTGCAAATTGTCTGATTAAGTTCATCGGGAGCCAAATTCAGCCCAATTCAACTAACGGGACTGTTGGAGATGCCGGAGTGCGACATGGATCAAGCACGGCCTACATGGATACCCACCGTGGATAGTAAATAGAAAGGAGATGCTATACCTATTCGATCGGCCTTTGCTAAACTGATTTCGTGGCTGTTCAGCAAGTAAAAATTCAACATGCGTCATGCTCGATCATCTCCGATGGCCATGCCAACCGAAATTGGCCGGATATGGTGTCGGAAGGGATTTGGTCAGCCAAATTCGTGTAAATAGAATGATTCTGTTAGAAAAAATTAAAAGTTTTAAAGACTTATTAAAAATAGCCACTATACATGAACTAAAAAAAGAAGTTTTTAAATATAGGTAGATGCTTATACAAAAGAAAAAAGAAAAAAAGAGAGCAGTTAACAGAAAGATTTATAGCTTGGGCTAATTAAATTTTGTTTTTGAAGCATTAAGAGAATCCATGCTGTATTCAACATCCACGTAATGATTTTACTTTACTTTTTTTTTTTCCGCAAAATTAATTTCGACAGCACGAGATCTACGTGGCATATTCATAAAACTACACACTGGGAAATTAGGAGCCACTCGGTGAAGCTCGTGTATGGGAGGTGGAGAGTCTGGAGACATTGCTTTTCCCTTTATCGTGGATAGAAGGCGGGGGGGACCCACAGAGGTCGAGGTCAAACCGGGTCCCATCAAGGGAGATCATCGTCGTCCAACTTTTCCCCCCCCGCAGAACCGGCCCAACGGCTGGGATCCATTCCGCCCCCCACGCTTTGTCACTTGCATGCACGCCTCGTCGGTCAGATATCTTTCGACAGGCGTACGTCAAAGATCTGGGCTCAGTCACTCGCCAGTTCAAAACAGAGCGTCACTGCATGTCAACGTTGTTCGAGACTCGAGAGAGAAAGAGAGAGAGAGAGACAGATTGGTACAGTAAATGGTAAATAGTAGACTGTAATTATTAACCGTGTAGTTGGGAAAAGTAAATATGGGCATTAGTTACCTTGCACAGTCGCTGGGGCCATTCGGAAAAAAAGAGTTTTTAAGTTTTTTTTTTGGTTTGGGTTTGATTTTCCTCATAAATGATATTAACGCGTGGGTTAAAATGACGTCCTCTGTGTATTTTCTGTTTATTTGTCACTGAGGTAATTGGCCTATTTAATTTCATGAAATTGTTCTTTAGGCGAATTTCAACTTGTTTTTTTTTCCAGCCATGGACACTCTTTAGACAAATTTATGTTTTATTGAAGATGAATATTGCCGGGGACAAGCTAAAATTGATTCACAAATCGCAACGGCATCTGTAACTCACAACGAACTAAAATAAAGAACTGATTATCTTCCGTTATTTAAAATGTCTCTCTATAATTTGTCGTCTTACTCTAGAAATGAAGTTTATGAATTAGTACCGATATGTCTACATTACCCTCTAAAATCTTACGAAGGACATTCTTTTTTTTTTTTCGGGAAAAAATGTGCTGAACCGCTACCGCACATCTTGGTATTATATAATCTCAACTTATTAATTCTAGATTATACTTCAATAAAAACTCTATATAACTTCACATATCATTTATGGACAACTCAAATTCGAGTCAAACATTTTTCATAAATAAGTTAAAAAATAATAATACAGGTCAGTATTTATGGAAATTTTTTTTCCTTATTAAAGAGAAAAAAAAAGAGAGGCAAACTCTACAAGAAAGAAAAAGCCAAAACATGCATAACCGTTGCCCTCCACCCAGACTTAATTCACTCTTCTTTGGGTCTTCACCTCCTTCTTAATTACAATCCCTTTCATGCTTAACCTCCAGATCAGACCATCTCTTCACCATCATTTCTCTACCAAAAAAAAAAAAAACTCTTTTCCTTTCTCTTCTCAGACCCCTTTGCTTCTCCTGCTCCTGCTCCTCCTCCTCCTCCTCCTTCACTCTCCGACGAGACCCATGTCGCCGGACGGCCGATGCAAGAGCTGGAACGGCAAGCTTTATCCGGCAGCTCTTGCCTCTCACGACGACGTCGTTAAGGACCATGTTCTCTTCTGGGACACACTCAGGCGCTTCCATTTCATGATGGGTACAAAGTTCATGTGAGGCTTTCTCATTTCTGTTCGTTAAAGTCGATACCTTTATCACATTTTTCTTGTTGTCGCTCTTCAATTTAATCAAGTTTTTTCTCTCTTTTTCCTTTGTGGGGTTGCCAAACGTGTTCAAGGGTTCCTGTGATTGGAGGGAAGGACCTTGACTTGCACGTTCTGTATGTGGAGGTTACTGGGAAGGGCGGTTATGAAAAGGTTCTGGCTCTTGTTTGTTTTGTTTTTCCTTTGATGTGTTCTGTCTCTGGTTTCTTTTTGGACCCACATTTTGATTTTTCACGAAGCCGTTTTTTTTTTTTTTTGGGATATTTATTTGGTTTCTGTAGGTTGTGGCAGAGAAGAAATGGAGGGAAGTCAGCAACGTGTTCAGGTTTTCTCCAACAACAACAAGTGCTTCCTTTGTCCTGAAAAAGCATTACTTCAGTTTCCTCTACCATTATGAGCAAGTTTACTTCTTTAAGCAGCGTGGTCCACTTAGTTCTCCTCCAGGTCTTTGGATGATTCTTCCCCTGGCTTATGTGGTTTTTTTGTGTTTAGACCCACTGCTTCTGTTTTCTTGAGAGTTCTTTCATGAGTAGAGACACTGATGCTCTGTTTTGGCCTGTTTAGTCGATGAGCTAGTTAAATATGTAAAGATTTCTCTTGTTGCAGACGTGTTTTCTTCTCCTGGCTCTTCGGGAAAACATAAATTAGCAATCAGGGAATGTTCCTCTGCAGCAAAATCTAATTGTCCTGATCCCGTGGTTGGAGGTCTGTTGCTTTCTCTGTATTCGTCTGCCTTAAAAATATATTGACAAAGTGAGTGGGAAAAGCGGAAAAACTCGTGCAAACCTGCATCACAATAAGCAGTGCGCAATATAGACAATTAAATATTGGTTGTGTCATCTCTACGGTAGACAATGGGACATCATTGAATGGTGTCTATTTTGTTTTCTCCTAACATGTATTGCTATAGTCTCGTGATCCGCTAGATTTGATCTAAAAGATGTGCAGTCGTGTAATTCTGGCCATCGGAAGAGTACGACGTGGACCGTCCTTAATGAAATTTAACTTCTTTTAGATTAGTTGATAGCTTGTTAAATTAGTAGTTGAAATCTTGAACGATGATGATTCTTAAACTCCTCACTTCTGTCTAGAATCTCTTTACCTCATGTCACTGAAGTCTTGAAGCTAGTTCTTCTATCTTTTTTGCTCTTAAATGTATGGCCAACAATTGCATGATAGAAGAAATTGACTTGTATCTGTGCAGTTGGTATTTTTTACACTTACAGACACAATAACACAAGTCAAGTTCTTATTTTTTTGGTCAAAACCACTCTAGGCAAATCCAATAGCAGCTGATTTGCCTCTGAAAATGCATCTAAATGGGTTCATCTAAATATGTGAAGAGGGGACTATCTGGACATGCAAAAAGCTGACTATGTGTGGCTAGAGGGTTATCTGCATTAACATGGGGAAGTTGGCTTTCATACAAACTTATTCCTTTGAACCTGTTTACACGCTAAAAACGCAACTGAAAAATATATTTACTTGGTTTGGTGCATTTACTTGTACAAACACTATTTGGCATAGCCTCTAATATGACTTGTTAGCTCATTCAGTTGCTGACCGTCATTAGCTCTGCTGCCTTTTTACGCAGGAAAATCATGCTTTGAAGCCGTCGGGACGATTGATGGCAAATTCGATTGTGGCTACTTGGTCTCGGTGAAGTTGGGGTCTGAGATTCTTAAAGGAGTACTGTATCACCCAGATCATCATGGCCCAGCTAACCCAACAATGCATTCAAATGCCTTGGTGCCATACACCCGCAAGACTCGCCATGGCCGTAGGCGAAGGAGCAGGAGACGAGGAGATCCGAGCTACCCGAAGCCCAACAGGAGCGGCTATAATTTCTTCTTTGCTGAGAAGCATTATAAGCTGAAATCGCTCTACCCGAACAGGGAAAGGGAGTTCACAAAAATGATAGGCGAGTCTTGGACCAAACTCGGCCCCGAAGAGCGAATGGTAAAGTCAAGTAAACCTCGTGAGAATTAAGTTCTTTCTACTTAGATAGTATAACAACGAAAGAGTTTGTGTAGAACTTTATAGCATATGAAGAAAACAGAATAAAGAATAAGAAGAGAGGTTTTTGTAGCTCCCATTCAAATGCATGTTCATATGTATGGTTTCTATTTGCAGGTGTACCAGAAGATCGGACAGAAAGACAAAGAAAGATACAAGAGGGAGTTGCAGGAGTACAGAGAAAGATTGAAGCTGAGGCAAAGCCTTGATGCGGAGAGAGCTGACCATTAGAGTTTGACCTGAAGATGGCCAAGAAACATTCCCGGTTCATAAGTATCAAGTGCTGATAGTTAGAAGAGATTTTGATCAAGTAAGAAAAGGGGTGAAGTAGTCCCAAGGAATCTGGTCTTGCTTGCTTTTTCTGTAGCCCTTCTGTAACTGATCTGCCGATGTTAACTGTATCAGCTCAGGTTCTCATAGAAACTGGTATCAATGGTTTCACACCTTACATGACTTTCCGCGGTGATCTGTTTCTTCGATTCTTGACTCTTTTCGAAATGTTCTTGCTTGCACGGCAGGGGTGCTACTCGAGCCGTGTTTGTTGTATCAGAGCGAATCACAAGACAGAGGAGGTTATTCTGTTTTGTGGTTTATTTCAGGACATTATGCCTTTCGAGATTAATAAGGTTAGATTCCTTGGCAGCAAGAAGAGCACGTACGAGGAATCTTAGTAGATAAAATCGGTTCAATTTTATCCATTCAGTTAGAAAAAGAAAGATTAGCCTTCTGGGTGCCAAAGATGGGCCCAGCCCAAGCTCTCATTATAGTAATTAGTAAGCGACAGGTAAGGAATGAAGATCTGACGAAATGGGCTTAGCATATTGACTCTGGCTCTATCCATTCTTACCATATCCATTCTGCTCTGAAGTTAATTTCGTAATCGAGCTTCTAAGTAAATGGTGGCGTAACGAATTTAGAGTGATGCTAGGGATGATGCCAAATCCTGATTGGCTTCCTTCCGTTAACGTGAGAAGGTCCGCGAATCAGTCGGCAGCGAGATGGAGACTCTAGGAAGGTGACGATCAATAAGCAAAAGGACCTGGAAGGCTGCCGTTGCGTTCGTTCATGGCTGTGGCTTCCACCGCTTCTCGCCTCGCTCGTTCAGTGCTCCCTCTTCTTCCCCCTCATTACCTGAGCTTCAGGTCTTCTCTGTCTCTCTGACCCTTTTGGTTGTTTTCCTCCTTTTCTGCTGAGCGAACCTTTTAATGCTCTTTTTTTAGGTGGTTGGCCGATATCTCGAGAAATGCTGAATCTGCGGCAGTGGAGTCGCAATCGGTGACGGTCAATGTTGCGCATGAGCTCCTTAGTAAGGGACATCAATACCTGGACGTCCGGTATAGTGATGTTGCTTGATAAATTTCTTCGTGAATTTTCTTATACAATGTTTCAGGATCGTTTGATTAGGGGTACAGAGCATGTTGTAGTTTTCAATACAATGTTCTCTTCTAGCGAGTTCGAGCATGAGTGAACTCGAACGGCTCGACCCGATGAAATAAGATGCACATTTCTTTCGTCAGGCTAGCATCGGTTAACCCATATCCAAAGCAGTTTATTGGTCATTTATTTGCTTCAGGACATGTGATGAATTTAAGGCTGGACATCCACCAGGAGCATTGAACATCCCGTACATGTTCAGGACTGGTGCAGGTAACATTTCTTCATCATTCCTGTTCCTTTGTCAATGACCACTCAGTGTTGATGAATGCTCCAATAGATCTAGAGGTTCTTCAACTGGCACAAAATGGGTCGCTGGCTCGGATCTTTCAATTTCTGGATTTTGGCACACGGATACGTAGAATCCTTTCCGAACTCTCGAGTGACTGGAAAAAGTTAAAAACAATAGCACATCGAATTCTCTTAGTTCGCAACCAAAAACTATAGATAAACAAAAAGAAAGGACCATCATGGATTCGCATTTACTAGCAGCTACATGAAAGTTTGGCGTGCACTTGGATTAATGGAGAAACACAGAGAAGTCGTCCTCTTTAATTTGTCGCTTGCTGCTCAATAACTAAGGCAAAGCAGAGCAGTGAATCGAAATAGGCCTTGTGTTGCGGAACATCATCGTATCTGCTCGACTTTACAGAAATGTCGAAGAACCCACAATTCTTGGACGAAGTATCCTTGCAGTTTGCCAAAGATGACGCGTTCGTTGTGGTATGTTCTTTGTGCAAGCTTTTTCGCGGGTTTGAATTTCCTGGTATTGTTAGGTTTACCATTTCTTGTTGCTACATCAGGGGTGTCAGAGTGGAAGGAGGTCTCTCATGGCTGTGACCGATCTTCAATCTGCTGTAAGTAGAGCTTCTAAAGATTCCTTGCGCATTCGAGTAAAAGGCCGTGCAATGCATTTCCTTCACAACGAAATGGACAAATCTGTTTCCTAAGTGAAGTATCTTAATTTGGAACACCATAAGATCTACACAAGAATGTTTGGGATTAGACAGCGGGATGGTGGTTCTAATTTTAATCCAGGGGATTAATACTGTGCTTAGAGAATGTCAGCAGAAGCAACAGAACTACTGGACAAATTTTGCGCAAAATCTCAATCCAAACATAAAGAAGTTCATGGCTCAAATCGGACCTGATAGTGCACTTATTAACCCATGAGACCTATTCGCTTCTCGAATGCTAAACGTACCATGTGGTAATGATTTATGCAGGGTTTTGGCCGGGTCGCAAACGTCGCAGGTGGGTACTCGGCCTGGACAGAGAAGGGGCTTCCTACTTCAGATTGAGGTCACGACGAAGCTCCTCGAGCACCGACTAATCCAGCACCAAGCGATGTTTCTCAATGTTCCTTTTTCTGTTTTAGCTCCCCCCAAAGTCCTTTAATTCTTTCGCGAGTCCTTCACCAGTCTTTGTGTTGGATTGAAGCAACATTGCTCAACAGCTAGGATTAATCAACCGTCATTAGAGAAGTCCAAAGAACCTGAGTGTAATGCAGTTGCATTTTCTGGATTTTCATAAAACGTGTCCATTCAGTGCGGATGAAAATGCACCCATTTGCAGAAGTTCCTTTTTCTGTTTTTAGCTGCCTCC
Source organism: Lenwebbia sp. NSW1173648 (assembly GCA_029784005.1). Taxonomy (NCBI): domain Eukaryota; kingdom Viridiplantae; phylum Streptophyta; class Magnoliopsida; order Myrtales; family Myrtaceae; genus Lenwebbia; species Lenwebbia sp. NSW1173648. Next base: position 19,735,685 of record JARCGZ010000009.1, on the reverse strand, counting down.
GAACTTGTTCACCTTTGTGAAACTTTGAGATGCTCAAAATCCGCATGCGCGAATCCATATTTGCTTGATGATGCTACTGCGTATCAACTTATATTTTACCAAAACAAGAAACCAATTGCGAGTAGGCAGGAGTAAAAGCGACTCAGTGCAACAGCTTTTCAGAATAATGATTTACACTCTAGTTACAGTAAAGAAACCCGTCACGCAAAAGAGGATGCGCTGTAACTTTGAATGTTAAATAATTAGGGAAGGTATGATAACACTATAAGGCAGAACATGTCATGAGCTTGCATCACATTTCTCAAATTTTACAATTATCTACAAGACTATTGGTCTTATATGAAATTCATACATCAAAATTGCCTGAAGATGGCGCCAACCTCAAGAAATCAAATGCTTGAAAGAGAGACATTTCGAAGATGAGGGACCATGGATCATTTACCAGACGTGTATCTGTTTCTAGTATTCCGCTCAGCCATATGTATTGAACTCATATTAGAAAGTTTTCAACTATTGTCTTGCTGTCCCCACATGTATTCCCCATCAGCACCCAAAGAAGCTGCAAATTCTGCAACGTTCATAGTAAAGATACTACGGCATGTAAAACTGAAACCCAGAAAAAGAGAAGCAAGGCCTGGTTACCTCTGTTGTTACTTAAAGATAATCCGCTGGTAAGTAGTCCAAGACTTCCGCAGTAGTCTTTGCAAAATTCAGCAGTTCAAGGGGATGTTAAAGTCCGACAAAAAAAAAATTGGGGGTGTGTTAGAGCATGACCGCTCAGTTCTTCCATTATCTCTGTTAGTATACTGCCCTAAACATGCTATCTTTGTTTCTCATTTTCTTTGCAAAATCCTTCAGCAGTAGCTTCTGACGAAATGCCAGATACTTCTCTAAACTGGTCCCGGCCCTCTGCTCGCAGAAACACTCATCTGTTGGAACAAAATAACTCAAGGGAAATGGGCCATTGGGAGCTTTCTTTAGGGAAACCAAAAACCTGTGGCGAGGGCGGATTCTTTGGTCCAAAGACAAACTCAGATACATTGGGTACTTGGTTAAAGAACGCACTTCGTTGCGAAGTTCGTTAATCAAGTACTTGTATTTAGGTTTAAGATTGTCCTCCAACGACAAAGATAACACCTGCTAAGACAACAATTGACTTGTTCAGAATCGTAATTTTAAAAAACATCCAGATGTGAAAAATAAATTATAGGCTACATAGTTCTCCTTATTAACCAACCTATGGCATTAAGCACTGCTACTTAATCTCTTGCAGAATCAAAATTGTTCGTTCGTTCTTGAAAAGAAAGATTAACAATCACTACTACAGTTACTGTGCAATCCATGAGCAGAATGATTCTGATCAAGATGAGGCACCGGATAATTAGCAGTCCAAAGCAACCAGAAGGGAAAATATTACCTGGGTAAGGCTAGTCAAAACTTTTAAGATGTCAGAGTTACACATCCCGATACTCCTCAGGAAATTGATTCTTGGCAGCAGTCCATCATCAATGCTGTAATGCAGGAGCTGGGGATGTTTTGTTACCATCTTCACTACACTGTCTCTTGGTGCACCTAATTCCTTTGATAGGAAGAAATAGCGAGTATTCCATGAGACGTCGATTCGCTGGACAAGTATTTGAGGGCTCAGCTGCACCACTTTACCTAAGTCCTTTTCCTTGATGCCAACCTCCTCAACTAAGTAGCGAACTGTGGGTTTTAAAGAATTCTCAACACTATAAGAAAACAGGGATGGAGCAGCAGCTATAATCTGTCCTATTCGAGAATTTGGTATGCCCAGTCCCATCAAAAACGCAACATGGGACTTCAAATTGTTCTCCACTGTGTACTCTAAAATCTGTGGTTGCCTCAAAAGTATTCTTTTGACATCGCGATTTTTCACGCCGATGCTCAACAAGTAATCCAACCTTTCCTTTGCAGAGCCAACATTTATTTGCAGTGACGGCATGTGTCTCTCATACATTTGAAGAAAATGTGATTCTTTAAGTCCAAAAGTGCACAAGTAATCAAGAAGAGGGATCCATCTCTCGTCCAAATCAATTTCTTCAGAAAGAATAGGAAATCCATGCTGGCGAGGTTTGATTTCTTTCCGCTAAAAACCCAAAAAAGAAAAAGGACAGAGATGATTTGCCACTTGAAATAAGTCAAAACCCATTTTAAGAGTTCCCTGTGTTGCAAGAACTCACCTTTCCCCTTCCAGTTACATTGTAGGAAGCAATTTCCATTTTGTGGTCTGGAGTGGGAAAAGTACCCACGGCATTTCTCACTGGATTCTTATTTTCATTGTGATCATTCTGCTGCCTAGAACTCAGGGAACCCAATCTCCAACCTTTGTTTGGTTGTCTCCGCCTATCTGCAAAAATATAACGGATTACTAGTCTACCGGATAGTTTATACAGCTTAAACTGTGTCCAGGCATACCTTTCTTCTTCTTATCTTTATTTTGCACTTCATATTCTGCTATTTCTGCAAATTCATCCTTGAGAGGACATGGCAAAACTAAACTCAGATTACTCCAGAAGAAAGAAAAATTTTCTTCAACAAATATAGACTCGCAAAAGCAAACACGAGGCAGGAAGCACCCACTGCAATCCGCAGCTACCTGCCCGACATCATAGTTTCATACCTCCAAAAAGAGGACACATGGAAAAACTTCTAGTTGCATGCAGCAATCTTTCAAACCAAATACGAATAAAACATCAACAACACGATTAAGGCATTACAAACCCAAAACAAAATCTCTTCTGAGATTCCAAGATCCAGGATACGCACTTAAAATTAACATCTCGTCGCTTAATAGCTTTGCAGCTTCAGTTCATCCTTAAGGTGAAAAAGACCTGAAGTGGCAATTAATTATGGACTAAACTTACAGCTCTCCTCCTCTCTAAGTAGTTAAGACACAAGCCACTTTTCCCTCCAATTCAACTAACAAGAACTATAAATCGGAGCTAAGAACACAGAGCAACAAAGTATCACCAATCACTGCAGAAGCAAACAGAGTTACAATGGAATTACTAAATTTATGACACATTCACTTATCCTCCTGGTCACTTTAGCCAACGAGATCGTCCCTTATCGTCTAGTACGTAAGTAAGGAGACAGACAAATTATAGTGAGGATTCACTTCTTAATTTTCCTTCCCCCCTTTTGAATGGCCAACCAGAGCAACTCCAGGGTCCCTAGCTCCTTGAGGAGCAAAACAATGGCAAAGCTGGTCAAAATGCTGGAAGATACTTCTGGTGCTTCGCCTAACAGAATCTACACTAACTTCCGTATACTGAAATGGAGGAGAGGCCAAGCTTTAACCACTTCCGAAAGGTGAAAAATGCCATGCAATCTCTGATGAAACTACGACACTCGCATAATTTGTCAGCTCCACATTAAAGCTTGCTCGAGAAGAATCAACTGAGGCTTGAGCTACTCGAGCAGGAGGAGCAAAATCAAAAGTACACCCATTTTTTTGCGAAGAACAGACGCATAGTTATGGACAGTGTAAGCAAACACCATGAAAGCTCCTTTCGGATAATGCAAGCAAGCAAGCAAGCAAACCGATAACAAGCAGTACCAGCATCACATACTCGAAATTGGAACAGGAAAAGTTAACAAGAACTCACCTCATCCGACCAATCCTCCTCATCCTCATCGTCATCGAACTCCACACTCTCGTCGTCGTCGTCGCTATCAAAGGGCGACAGAGGCCGCCCGTTCCTGGACTTCCGATTAACCTTGAGAATCCTGGGATTGGAGTGAGTGGACAGGACCACGAATCTCCGGGAGCCCGCGCTTCGCCTGTCGACCACCTCTTCGGTTCCGCGGGAGAGGGAATGCAGAGGAAAGCGAGACCGAAGCAGCTCCGGGCTGGGACCTGATTGGGAGCGGAGCGCAGGAATGAAAGCGCAGATAGAGAAAACTGCCATTGCCTTGTGAAGAGAGAGAGAGAGAGAGAGAGGGAGAGCACCGACAGAGAATATACTCAAAAACCCTACTGGATAATTGCACCGCAGCGGTTTTTGTTATCTTCCGCTGCGCCGAAGAAGTGTGGGGTCGGTTGTTTTGGGGAGTTTAATGAGAGGTTTGGTCTTGTAGATATTTTACATAGTTAACAGCTAACACTTCGAGAAAGAGATTTATGTCAAAGTGATCCAATTAACAGTAGCCACACGAAAATGGATCTCCCACGCCCATCTGTGGTTGGCGCGAACCCGACCCAATCACGTCGACGTGGCCCGTTTCGAAACGATCTCTCCAGATTCGTTAGCTTTGCCTCCACTCTCTCTGTTTCTTTCTCTCTAGTTTGACATGGAAGTTTCAATCTCTTCTTCACCTATAATCAGCTCAACCATTCGCCAACCATTCAGTGGAATCAGAGTCCCGGGGCACGCGAAACCATTCGCCAATGGCATCTGCAAGAGTAGAGGCGATCGATTGAACGGGAAGGCGAAATCGAAGTGGAGAATCGCCGCCACGGATGGGGTTTCGGCCGCGGCAGATCCAGGCCAGGCCGAGGGCACGTGGCAAACAGTCGTCGGAGCCATAGGTACCCTCGTACGCTTCATTGACTTGAATCAGTGTGTTGTTCTTTGATCTTAGTATCTGATTGGAGGAGAGAAAAGAGGGGGAAAGCAGAAGAATGGGTGAATTTCGTGTTCTAGGGTTCTGCAAATGCCAAATTCATCTACGATCTATCTATTTAACGCATATGAAATGTTAAATGTGGATAATGAAAGTTGTTCTGTGCCGAGGCAAACGAGCAACCCTCATCTTGTTGCCGTAGGTGGACATTGTAAGAGAAGTATTAGACAGAAAATGGGTGCTTTCAAACATGAACTACTTCAATCATTAGGATCAAGAACTGTTGCTTCCATGAGATTGCCGAGGAATGCTCGTGTTAGGATCAGCGAAGCGTTTGTCTCTATGCTCAGATCTTATGGTAGTAAATAATCTAACTAGCTTGTTTTTGTTAGTACTGAATGGTCCAAGTTCCTATTTTTCATCGAACTGACTATCCATAATTCGACATTCTATGGCAATTTTGACCGTGTGGCCTTCGATTTTGATTGTTGACTCCATTTTCTGTGTTGTGCAGCTGGTGTCACGCCATTTGTGGTTGCAGGGATTGAGTTCAGCAAAAGAATCGTGAGAATTTATCTCCTGGGTTTTTAAATCGAAATGAGAGATTTCATTAGATCATCATGTCCCCGTCAGTACTCTATAGCTTTCAGATGTTTATATGAGATTCCTCATTTGAATTTTCCATTACTTCTGCACCGACAGATAGCCCAGAGAAAATGCGAAGTTTGTGGCGGCTCAGGGCTTGTCCTTAGGGACAAGTACTATTTCCGCTGTCCTGGATGTGGTAAGGATGTGGTTTCACATGATTCTAGGGTGCTCGCTTCGTTCCGTATTCGTCACTTTGTTGCTACTTTGTTGCAGGTGGATTTCTCCCATGGCAGTCATGGAAAAGATTCTTCTCTGGTTAGACCACTTTTACCACTTCTTCACTGGAATGTTCATGAAGGTTTAATCTGTGATATACCACCTATTCTTCTAAGACAAAGGGTTTTTCCTGAACCCTCTAGTGTAGTGTGTGAACGATATGCTCATCGATCCTTCAGTGATAGTGATGCTGAAACAAAAAAGAACAGGTAAAGACGCATCGAATCAAGCTGTCAGCACAGAGTTGCTCGCGATTTGCTTGGCAGAGTCTGTAACGTCTCCCGGGTTGTCACGAAAGATCCGCACTTCTATTGTCACTGTGTGCCTCCTCGTTTCGGCAGTAGATCGACTGCTTAATTATATGGGAAGAAGAAACAATTAGTATGAGTACGCACAAAAGAAAGATGGAGGAGTTTTAATGTGTAATGATGGAAGATGTTACGAGGATCAAAACATGCAAGAAAAGGCGTAAGTTTGTCGTTGCGCAAAAATCCCTTACGGCTGATTATCGTCCAAATATCCTACGATGTACAGCAACATATAAGTTTGGTCTCTGTTTATGTTAGGATCTACCTGCAGCTTCTTTTTTTGGATAAATGACAGCTTTTTCTTCTAATGTCCCTAACTCCCAAACGTATGTACCTGCGATGAGAATAATTGATCAGTTTGCTGCAGTAGTTCCAGTGCTGAAATTGCACCTGTTCTTGTCTCATTTCCTCATTAAGAGAGAGTTTGTGGCAAATTACTGGCTGAAAGTCTAGGAGTGAGCTTTAGCTCCTTGTACTCCTAAAACTTTTGCAGAGAACTGCTTCTGCGCTTCCATCTTCATCCGATAATCATCTCTATGGTTTGTGCACTTGTACTAACCTCAGAGCAGGACCAGTTGTGACTTTGTTATAACGTTCGGATATATAATTTCTTCAACTGTTAACAGCACGGGGCACTCGCATTCGATCCATGACAAACGTCCTTTGCTAGACCAATCTTCCGAGCTTGACAGTTTCTCCTGCATATGTTTAGGTTCTTTCCACTTGCTTGCTGACGCAAGGGAGAACTCGTTCTTCTATGATGCTTGCTTCCTCACTTGGTGGCCCCCCTCCTATCTTCTCTCAATGCTGGTAAAAGCCATTCTTGTAGTGCCTGATTTCAAACCATCATATCAGTATAAGGTGAGTTTAAGATTCCAATCAAGAAATTTAAACTCATTACTTTTCCCTCTAATTGTGAAGCAAATTGCCTAAACTTAGTGGAGAAAGCAGCTATTTAGCCACTGAATCCGGCTTTTTTTTTCCCCTCCTTTGCTCCAGAAATCAATGCCTTTTTAATTTATTTTTTTTGGCTACGGATTCAAATGCATCGTGCTGCCCAAACTCTTCCAGTTCTATCTTTGCCGGGCCATGACAGTAAGCGCAGTAAACGGAGTGACTTGATGCTTTTGCTGGTTTTGATTTGGTTTTCCAGTCTTAGTCCACTCCCCTCTTGTGCTTCACGCATGTTTCGCGCTTGACTTTGCACAAAGCACGACTTGTCGACTCGTGCTGATTAGTCTGTCGATGTGAGGTGCTAAAAGTCCTTGGCTGATCCATTATAATTCCAGCCTCTGTTCTAGTCAAGAAAACGACGACGAATACAGATACAAAGACCCTAACCTCCAGCTCCTTTTGCTTGTCTATATACCGCAGAAAGGTCTGACTTCCGCAATGCGCCATAAAGACCCATCTCCTATTGGCAATGAGTGCAACTGCACATTTGACATTTAGGACAAAAGTCAAGAAGAACCAATTTAGCTTTTCAGAAAAAAAAAAAAAAAACTAAGCTGTTGAATGAAACGAATTAGAACCGAACGCCGATAGCGATAAAACGATGCCATCTTCTCGAACTTTAATCGCGTAATCAAATGCCGAGACTCGAAAAGAAAGAAAAAAGCGACAGCAGATTGCCATGAATTCGTTTGGGAGACGGCATTGCAGTACCCAGACGCCATTTCTCTGCGGCTACAAGATTAGTAATCTACGGACGCACGAACGTGCTCCATTGATTTGAATTGTCTCATTCCTTGTCCTCGGAGACCACACATATTCCCCACTCAGCTTCAATGGCAATGACGGCCCCCCACCGTCTATGAGATTAGGGTTTAGACTCTCGATTTCAGTTCTTAAATTCCACGTCTTCAATTTACCGCTTTGAGAGCCGCCCGCACAATCTTTCTGAAGAATTCATAGGATTTCGTCGTTAGCGGCAGGTCAAAGTTGAAAACTTTTACGGCAAAATTATAAATTCTCGAGGGAGAAATCAAACTTCTTCTTTTCAATTCCGTTTATCAGATTCATCTAAAGTAGATTTTCCGAGTTTGTCCCCGAATCGACAGTGGTTGAATCTGCATCCACATAGCCAGCTTGACTTTCCCAGATTCCGACGTCACTCCTGATGCAAGACATCACCGGAGATCGACATGGACAAACCATTTCGATTCGCCCATCATTGACTTCGTTGATTATCAGGTTTTTTCCTTGCTTCGTGTTCATCCACGTTTCATCTCGGATTTCTCTTTTGAGCTGATTGATCGCTTGATCTCTCGCACCGATTCAGCCTCTGACGCCAAGTTGTTGTTAATCATTTCTCGATTATGCGGGCCAAAAGGTCTTGGATTCATGATTGCGGGTTTGGAATTTTTGTGCCCTCCCTTGGATTTGGGACAGATTCCTCAAATTAATAAAATCGCGATGAGTCCAACGTTGAAAGTTCAAGCTAATGAAAATACCGCCAAAAAGATATTACGGTCAGGTTACGTCATGCTGACGGTCCTTGTTTTTTAAGAGCTATATAAAGGGTTGTTTATTAGTATATTGTGTTATAGTAGATATGATTACGGTAATTATGCTGCGGCGGCAAGGATTTGCCCTAGTTAAGGTTTATTCTAGTTTGGATTTTCGGAGAGAAAATTGTCGAAAAAAATCCTAAACTTTTAGTTTTGCCAATTTAGTTTTAAACCTTTTCGTGTTTTGTCAATTGAGTTCTTCCGATTATTTTTTAATGAAAATCACTGATGTGGACACCTTATGTGGCACGGCTAGCATTGATGTGGTTTTGCCTTGCCAGCGACATCAACAACAACAACAACAAAAAAGGTAAAGAAAAGCAAAGATAAAAAGATAAAAATAAAAGAAAAAACAGAAAATAAATAGAAATTTAAAAAATACTATTAAAAATTATCCAATATTAACACTCAAAATAACTTGCCTGCCGAGGCGCATGCTGCATGCGTGGGAGATCAATACACATGCGAAGCACGTGAGGAGTAAACACCTAGGCAGAACGCATGGTGAGGTCAACACACATGCAAAGCACGTGAGGAGTCAACACCTAGGCAGAACATTGGGAGAACTGATACACGTGATATACATGTGAAGAATGTGTTTCGAGAGGGAATAAAAAGTATCGTGCAAAGCACTTGACAGTGTCGATAGGTGCTAATTGGTGAATTTGAGCTCTAGCAAGAAGCCACCCCGCTAGATTCAACGGCGCCGAAGGATGCGAAAATAGTCTTCTTGAATTCCATGGCGGGAGAGCAGTTTTTGAGGCAAAATGAATCCTTAAGAACAGTTCAAGGAAGCCGTGAAATGAGGGGGACATGAGCATACCCCTCGCAATCGAAAGGGAGCAGGTAACGTCCTATCGACAGTTACTGAATTATCAAATTTCAAAGCCCCAAGAAGCGAAAGACGTTGGTACGATTGACACACGCAGAAGTCAAAGAAGGGTGTCAACATCACTAGTTATCTGGGGTTGGGTAACTGTTCAAAAACTAGGTCAAAAGAATTCAAAAGATTAAGGAAGGTGGCAAATACTGGCGCCCAAAGATTACCACCACTGAAGAGCAGTTACCACCTCAACCATTATAAATACCACTAGGCAACCACAGAGAAAGCCCCCCGAACAAATCAAATCTTTACTTTTTGCACTGCATTTACTTATAGCTTTCAGATTCTCGTCGTCGAGTCAAACTCCGGCGTTTATCTTAATCCCAGATATTGTGCCATCAAGTCAAACTCTGGTGCATTATGGCAGCGTATTCAAGGCTTTATCAACGAGCCAAACTCTGATACTATTTTGGGTATGTTGGTTCGTTACCTTTGAAAGGAATTGTGCTTGCTAGACCATCCCATCCCATCGAGTCAAACTCTAGTTTTATTCACGTTTGTGCACTTTCTTTCATTTCCACCTGTATCAATTCCTTTGGATTTGTACTTGTAGATTTTCACTATCGAGTCAAACTCTGGTCGAGACAGTATTTGTGTAATTATATTGAATTCTATACAAATTTCGCGCGTTGATTCTTCTGACTATCCAGAATTCTCCCGTAAAAAATCATCACAGCACCCCTTATCACATTTAAAAGCCGAAGAACGAATTTCGGTGAAAGATATTTTGTCGCGGAGCAATTCCGATGAAACATCCACATCACGGTTTCCGTCTAAAATTAGCCGGATAAACTCAATTGGCAAAACGTGAAAAAGGTTTAGAACTCAATTTGCAAAATTAAAAAGGGTTAGGAATGAATTTGCAAAAGCGCAATAAGTTTAGGACTTTTTGGACAATTATCCCATTTTCGGATCGATAGTATAGTGAAGGTGAGTATATTAATTAACTGGAATGAGTCAGTCGAGATGAAAATATTTGTGAATGTAGTGATCAAGCCAAGTTAGGGCAGATCACTATTCCAACTCGATTGGAGTCGAACTTTTGGGAGACTCGATACTTAAAATCAAACTTCCAAGTTACATTTTCAGGCACAATTTAAAGTCCGACAGCACGTATTGCAAAATGAAGCTCAAATAGATTTTTGAATAGGGTATATTTGTCATTACTGTAAAATAATGTTACACATGTTTTTCATGTTTATAAACGAAGAAATTACGAAACATCGAAATTGACCACTCTCGGGAGCCACATTCACGCGTCTTTTGGTTTGAAGTTGACTCCCATTCAACACTCGAAGCTATTGGAAATAAAAGAAATATTGACAAAATACGAAAAGAAGAGAAGAAAAAAAAAAAAAAAACCACACCTCGCTTTTAATCCCGTTGCCACTTCCATACGTCTATTTTTTGCATATAAAAACCTTATAATGAAAAGACCAAATTGCCCTCGTGATAAACTCATTTTAGTTAAAGAATTTATAAACGTATGTGTCGATACAAATTTGACTAGATGACGGCCCCCAAGGAAAACAAGATCAAATTCGCCCAGCCCTCGGGATTTGGATTCGACCCTTATTCCTCTCCTTACATGATCACGAAGCTACCGTACCGTACGTAATGAACAAGCCAGCAAAGAATTGGATTAAATCTTACCAATTGCCTCCGAATTACCACATTATCAGAAAAAAAAAACAACCATAGCGTTATTAACCAACAACAGTACAAAACAAAATGTTAAAAATCCATCTTAGACCATCTTTAAAGCATCATTATAAAGGCAGATTCTAGTTCTACTATAAGGAGCGTTTCATGGGATCGCGAAATATCATTGGGTGGACACAATGCGAGAGCAGAATTTGATGTCCACGAGGAAAACGGAGAAGGGACCGGGCAAGCCCTTAAAAGCCCTAACAAAAAGTTAGAAGCTGAGGGCGCGCATGACAATTATTCTGAAGTAGAATTTCTATTCCAAAAGTGTTTCTGAAGCAGAATTTCGTTTGGTTACGTAAATTTATTTTTCTACCTCTAGAGCATTTTTTTTTTGTTCTAGAAATCATTTTGGAGCAATTTGAAAAAGTAAAAAAAAAATATTTACTTCTATTCAGAAGTAGAAAAATCAACTTATGCTCAGAAGCAGAAATAGAAAAATCAATTTCTGATCAGAAATATAAAAATCAATTTCTAACCAGAATTTGATTCCTAGAGCAGATGTGTTGACATGCGCATCCAGCTTCCGTATTTTTTTTTTTGAAATTTTCCTCCTATTAGAAAAAAGAAAAGAAAAGAAAATGATAAAAATTGAACTGCCGGAGGATCGACCTTGGACTGGACCGACGTGAAATTTGATGTCGGCCAGGAAAACGGAGAAGAAGACAATAACATCGTTCCCAGCTTCAGCGAAAACCGCGTGGACCGACCACATGGTGGGCTGACTTCTTACTGAACATCGTTCCTCTGTTATGTCGGAAACCCAAATTACGAATTTCTTCTTTTTTTAATTTCTTTTTTTTTGTTTTTCAATTTTTGGCATTTTCTTGCATTCTTCCCTTGGCGAGACCAAAAAAGCCATTTGACTCCTGTTTCCTTCGAAATAACCATTGCAAGTCCTAAAGGCCGTACGTCTAGTCTTTAAAAGACTAAATTTGCTCAAGTTTATCGAATCTATTGACACCCTTCTTCAGGATCCTAGAAGCGCCCTTGACGATGGAGGGTGTTCCTGTATAAATCTTTATTCGAACCAAATTAATTAAGTGGCGGTAGTGAAAATACTGCGAAAAACCAAGGTGGGTTAGTTACGTGGGCTTGTTATAAAACGGCCAACATCATTCTCAGGCACGGGACCACCTTTGCGTCTTCTCACCTTCGGTTCTCTCGAATCTGTTGGTGCTGTGCCGCGGGACTTCGAAGCAAAGCAGATGGTTCGGATTACATTTCAATATCTGCAGAAAAGATTTGGGTCTCCATCAAAATCCTGTCTTACCTTGATTTCGTTTCGTTTCGTTTCATCTTCCCCTGAGCTGCCATACTGTTCTGCAATTGCCTATGCTTCGCTAGTTCACCGTAAGTATCTGACCTGTCTTTTCTTTTTTTGTTCTCATTTTGGTTTGTTCTCATTTTGGTGTGGTGGTCTTAGTTCCATTCTCTCTTTTAGCTCATTATGATCTTTTGCTTCGTCAGCTTTGGTCTGAATTGATTTGTTTTTAGTGTGATGTGAATGTTCTTGTTTGATGTCTTCTGCTTTCAGAAATGGCGGTCTCTCTCTCGCTCTCTCTCTCTAACTCACACACGTACAGAGACAGTTGTTCAGATATTGCTGCTGCAGGCAAGTTTAGGTTAGCTTGATATTTATTTCAGCAGTAGATAGTTGGCAAAAGCTTATATTATCTGCCCTGAAGGAAAAGTTGTTCTCTCCGCAGGGCCTTTGACATTGATTTGCCTCTCTTACTTTTCGTCACTTTCAAGTATTTCAACTTTGCAGGAAAAAAACAAAAGTTCTTGATCTTGTACCCTGATTAGTCATTTTGGTGCTTGCTTGTTAGACTGCAAATTCATATGACTGAACAAATGAAGAATTGTGAATCTGATCCAATTTGTACTTCTTGTCTGCCCAAGGTTACGATGCAAATAGTTAATTTTGAGGATGACAATATGCGCCGAATATATCTCATTTTTTTACTAGCACACTCTGATTTCTGTTGGCAAATCTATTTTATTTAGCCAGATTTATGTTGCATCACGACTCTGCCTCGTTTGCTGTTCATTTTGTACTTTTTGCCTCTTGAGTCGGCCAGCCGTTAGTCGAATGAGCTGGTTCATACATGGTCTCTATTAGCTTATGCGAATTCGTCCATAAGAGATCCCCTTCGGTTTTCCATTGATGCTGAAACAATCCCTTATCTGATGTTCCATGAGAGCACAGTGAAGCTGCATATGCTGTTCTGATCAAGGTCTTTTCCGTATGTAGAGTGAAGCTACCTGTTGAGCTTGATACCATTGGTGCCTCGAAGATCTGCCGGTTGCTTGATTCCTCAACTTTGTCCTTGAGCACTTGGTGAACTGGTAATTAATGCAAGCTTCACAAAAGCCGAGATTATGGGATGCTTCAGACAGGTTCTACAACCTGCCCGCGAAAGAGCTCGAGTCTTCTCATTGGTCTCCGATCACAAACTTAGACCATCTCTCATGCTCCGATGAGAACAGCCAAGGGAATTGTACGCTCGAATCATCCTCGGGAAGTGCACCTTATCGTGTGAATGATTCCCCATCAACCGTGAGGTTTTCACCTGATGAAAGTCCCACATCGAAACGAGCATCCGTGCCTGATTCTTGCACCCAAGACCATCTGAATGACCTCGAACTAAAAGTGCGAGAACTGGAAACCGTCATGCTAGGACCCAGCTCAGACATGCCCCACTCGGGTGATATCAACTTCTTGGTTGGATCTGGCCAGATGTCTCAAGGGACTGAGACATGGAATGATGAGTTGATGGAGATTATCTCCAGGAGGGACCTAAAGGAGATTCTCTGTGCTTGTGCTAGAGCAGTCGAAGACAACGACACCTTAAGATTTGAGTGGTTGGTTTCAGAGTTACGCCCGATGGTGTCAGTTTCTGGCGACCCGATCCAACGATTGTCCGCGTACATGTTGGAAGGGCTCATAGCAAGATTGGCGTGTTCGGGAAGCTCTATTTACAAAGCTTTAAAGTGCAAAGAGCCTGCTAGTGCCGAGCTCCTATCGTACATGCACATTCTCTATGAAATATGCCCTTACTTCAAGTTTGGGTACATGTCTGCGAATGGAGCAATCGCAGAAGCCATGAAGGACGAAAACATTATCCATATAATCGATTTTCAGATTGCTCAGGGAAGCCAGTGGATAACCCTGATCCAGGCTCTTGCGGCACGGCCCGGTGGGCCACCCTGTATCCAAATAACTGGTATCGACGATTCAGGATCTGCTTATGCCCGTGGAGGAGGCCTGGAAATCATCGGCCAGAGGTTGTCTAGGCTTGCTGAAGCGTGCAGGGTACCGTTTCAGTTCCATGCTTGTGGAATTCCCGCTTCGGAGGTTGAAATTGGACACCTGCCCATTCGAGCCGGCGAGGCTATAGCCGTAAATTTTCCCCTCATGTTGCATCACATACCGGATGAGAGCGTCTGTTCGCAGAATCACCGTGATAGGCTTATAAGGATGGCTAAGAGCTTGTCCCCGAAAGTAGTGACTCTTGTCGAGCAAGAATCGAACACCAACACAGCCCCGTTCTTCTCGCGTTTCCTTGAGACGCTTAACTACTATTTGGCAATATTCGAATCCATCGACTTGGCTCTGCCAAGGGAGAAAAAGGAGCGGGTCAATGTCGAGCAGCATTGTCTTGCTCGGGATATTGTCAACCTGATTGCATGCGAGGGGATAGAGAGAGTTGAGCGTCATGAGTTACTTGGTAAGTGGAGATTGAGGTTCATCATGGCTGGTTTTAGTCCTTACCCTTTAAGCTCCTTTGTGAATGCTACCATCAAGAGTTTGCTGTCGAGTTACTGCGATAAGTATACACTAGAGGAGAGAGACGGGGCTCTGTACCTTGGCTGGATGAACCGACCTCTTGTCGCTTCTTGTGCGTGGAGGTGACCGACATTTAAATGCTCTAGTTTTCCATATTTCTCCAGTATTTTTCCGTTCTGCCTGTACTTCTACAGATAAGCTATAGGTGTAACATCATGTATAAGAAATAAATCAGGCTTGTTCTCGTTCCGCTTTTTAAGCTTCGCTCCGCTTCTTGCGGTTCCCTTCTTTCCTAAATGATGTTCTTGAGTCTGACCTAACTATGAAGCTCTCCTAATGAAGTCTCCTGGACCCTCGGATCGCTGAGAATTCTGGAACAGGTACAACTGCCTGCGTATTCGTTAAAGAAGTTTTTACGTTGCTCTGGCAAGATCTCTGAAACTTTCATTAATCAAGCAATTGAAGAGATCGGTTCTTCCCTTTTTGACCCTTCTCTTTCATGTCGTTGCTGTCAGAGAGTCAACTCAAGTTGAGATCAGAGTAATAAAAGTCGCAACTAATGACGGGAGATAATTTCACATTAGCCATAGACTATGACAAAGCACGGCAATACAGCATTAGGATTCTTTACGGTGAGAAGGTTTGGATTTGAACTCTGTCTAACGCACTCAATTGCATCATTTTCTCTTTGTTTAACATCAAAATTTATGTCTACGCTTCCAGCTATTGTACGTGCCAACTATCACGGCTCTCTTTGCTTTCTTGACGCTGGAAACACTGCTCATGATCACGGTCAATACCTGGCTGCTTCTGCTCAGCTGAATCCCGTGTTTTCTGGTGTATCCTGTGTCAAAATGCGAACTCAAAATCCTGCGGACTCGGCAGTTGAGCTCGTAGCAGAGTTCGTTGACCGAGTTTTGCTTTCTGTTGGTACAGGCCATGGTCGTGCCGTAGAACCGCAGCAGTTCTTTGCCATCTACTAAGTTTCTCGGGTTCTTATGATGTTGCAATGAAGATGCAACTTTGACCATCCCTCTGTGCTTCTCATACCTTCAAAGAATTTCTTCTGGATTCTTGACTCTGAGAATCTTCCCGGTTTTTCTGTGCTTCTTTGTGGCTTTCGGTATCGCTGCTTGGACAATCTTCTGTTAGCATCTTCCTTGATGGGTCTCCATGCTAGGCTCTAAAAGTTATGTATCAAAAGCATACATTCAAAGCTATACATAAACCTGAGAGTACCTATCTTAAAGGGTACGCTGTTTTTCTAGATGTTCGTTCTTACCAATTGGTAAAAAAGAAAGAAAAATTATTTCTTGCTGAGAATATAGAACCAGTACTTACCATGATACCTTCCCCTTTTGGTGCAAGAGCTTGCCATGCGAACTGTTCCTAGTCACATAACAGTAACATTATGGAATAATGGCAAATCTCTGATCCTTTTGTGACCGTTAAATAACCGAACAATAAATTCTGAGAAGTATGTTGTCTGATGCTCGAACTCAGAGTTGTTGCAGTACATTGTGAAAAAGGACAAGACCTGACCTCAAACGATCTAGATGTGTAGATCATCAATTTGGGTTATCTTAGCATCGCTGTTTACTAGTCAGTTTGGAATCAGCCAAAAAGGGAGAATTTAAGAATTCTTGTATCGTATTCTCAGGGCATTTAAAGCTTTTGGTGATGTTATCCTACAAAAGAATTCACCAGAAAGACTCGCGTAGTCTTCGCTACAAGCCAGTAGGAGAAGGAAACAGCAGAGTAGATTTTCAGAATCCCATCAGATTTTTATGCTTGTTCTCGTCCTGCAATTTTGTCTGCCATTTGCTTTCCATGCCCGTGCTCAAAAAAGGCCCCGCCGTGACGACTGGCTTTTGGATTTACCATGCACGTTTCAAATTTTCATCCCAGCGACGGCTTTGCGATCATTGCAAAATCTACAATTCATTGTGCTGCTGTTTCGGTTAGTAAGAACTCGGGCATGTAAAAGGTAGGGACTCAAAAGTCTGGAATTTCAGACATTCATCCAGTCAAGGATCGGTGCACACCAGAAACTAAAGTTAGATGCTTTTGAATGACAAAAGAACTCAATACTAATGTCACCATGTGTGGATTTGATGTACCGATAGTAGACAAGTCGACATTTTCGGTAAACATAGATTGGTTTGGCTTCTTGGGCTGCAACACTCGATCAGAATAACATCGGTGACACAAATATAAGCAATTCAAACAATCGAACTCAGAAATGCACCAGTGAGTAAAACGAACAGCTCTTTCATTATGTGGTAATATAACAAAAGCCGCAGAATCTTATTTATACTGGTTTTGGGGTAAACAAGTACATGGCCCTGTTAGTAGTCTTCCCACGGTCTGTGGGTATGAATAAGAATGGTTTAGAGGTGGAATATCCACACCTCGGCCTCCTCTCAAATCTTCTGTTGAACTACAATAATTGGTGGCAACACGATTATCAGCACAATAATACGATGATACTGGGGTTGCTCGTAGAACCTTCATATTCGAATTGTTCAAGTGGATTTGGTTTTGAACCAGCTGCTTATGGATAGTATGTCGCGAACCCTGCGGTTCGGGGGACCTCGCTTCAGCAGCAGAGCTGATTCCGACTCCGAGATCAAGGCTAATTGTTTTCCCTTCTTCTGTTCCAACTCTTGAAGTTCCGGCTGGAGCAGTGAGTGCTGCCACGTCAAGACTGCTTACTCTTGCGGTAGGCACATCATGGTTGTGCTTTCCTTCATAGGTTGTAATGACAGCTTTTTTATCATTGGATGCTCTCTCCACATGTTTTCTAACAGGACACCCAGCATTGGTGCACTTATAATAACTCCTGCAGTAGGCCAGAGGGTGATATTAGGCCAGCAAATGAACGGTCCATCTTGAGGAATTAACCACACGTGATTGTACTAAAAGGACCAAATTGTCATGATTCTTTTATCAAGAAATAGTAAGGACAATAACACTAATCACCATTTCCTCATAAACTAGCAGATAAAAATGAACAGGGAAGAATTTTCTTCTGTAGCTATGACTGTTGATGTTTATTCACAGGAAGGTGAGATCAAATAGTACTAAAATGCACATCTTTGGTTTACTTTGACAGTGGAAATATATCCTCAAGCTGTTGTGAGGTCTAGCACCTGCCCAAGACTTTCGGCAGAAAAATGCACACAACCCGGATTTAAACCCAAATGCACAACATTGGACTAAAGGGATTTTGAAGCTCAATCAAGGTTCGCTCTCCTCATTCAGGAGCTCTCCTCATTCAGGAGCCATCAACCACGGGAGGTAGAAGAGTGACCATCAAAAGTGTACTAATCTTCCACATCCTTTCATGCTCAAGATACCTCTTTCACAGTGGAACAGAGCAAATAATTAACCAGTATAAAGCAATATTTGCGAATCAAAATTCAATGACCTGTGAACTACTTGGAAATTATCCAGACAAGCATTGCATCCTTCAGTATTTAATTTTACCATCAAACAGATGCATGCGGCGCTCCAAGTATTGTGTCCATGATGATGGGGTCATCTGGATGAGGATATACTAACTACAAATGCATTAATCAACATCTGATAAGCAGTTCCATCACATACCGTGGATTTGGGTTGCCTCTCACCACCTTCTGACCGTATTTGCGCCAACGATATCCATCAACCAGTATATCCACCTCACTAAGAGTTTGGACAACAACACGTGGTTCTCGTATAGGTTTAATCACGGGATTGACATCTAACCCTCCAATGTCCATCCTCCTGTTGAGCAAGCTTCAGTTACGTACACTTTCCACTCAAGATAAAGAAAGGAAGAAATAAACACGAAAATTAAAACCCCATTGAAAAATTTATACCTTCTCTTTGAGAAAGGATCATCTTCATCAACTGCATCACGAATCATATACTGTAAGGAAGCAGCACCTTCAACACTATCCTCATTCCCAGCTGCCAGAGATAGCTGTGCAGTACTCTTTGGCTCAATGACGTCGGAAGTTTGGTAGTAGATGTTTGATGAAGTCTCTGTAGGATAAGGAATAGAAGTGAGATTACTTCTCTTTCAGCTTGTTGGTCAAGAAAGCATGCAAAAAGAAAAACCATACCACCAGTTAAAGGTGAAACATTAGCAGATCTTTCTCCTTGTATATGCATCATAATACCCCCAGTAACACGCCGGTTTGGTTCTGGTTTGGGATGATCATGTATTCCTTTGTAAATAATCTCAGTTATATGTCCATCAGGGGAGCGTTCAAAAAGCTTTTTCACTTCACAGTTAGGATGTGTACATTTGTAATAACTACGTGGGAACACACTTCCTTTGACATGTTTTTGTCCATATTTCCGCCAGTTGTATCCATCATCAGACAATCTCTCAGCCATGACAGAAGGCCCGCTTCCTTTATGATCAGATTGTTTTGCCTGGATGCCAGTACCTGGGTGATCTTGCTGGTTTGATTCCTCTGAATCAACTTCATCAGGTGGGTTAGCCCCAGAAGGAACCAATTTAGTAGGTGTGGAAAGACTCAAATCACTGGATGAGACTGCCAATTCACTTCTGACCAAAGGCACCAATGCCAATGATCGAGTCTGAGAGTGGCTATGGACTTGCATGGATTCTTTGTTTTGGCAATTCACTTCGGCAGTACCCTTAAAGTAAACAAGCCAAATAAGATGACATGAAGGAATATCCACACTCTTATATAGAATTCTACGTCAAAATAGTTCCACTTGACATATATATGGCACGTATAGCAGCACACATAGTAAAATCGAACCCTTAACAAACTGAGTAAGACCAGTAAACAAAGCATTAGCATGTAAGAGGCCAGAAACAATGACAGTGTGGTTCTGCCTATGCTGTAAATGTGCTGTCATCCTGAAATGGAAGAGTTATTTAGGAATGACCATAGACAAAGCATCACCATGAGGAGGTGCACTTGCAATAATGACAGTGTATTTCTTCCTATCTGTCACATGAACTGTTATCCTACAGTAGAAGAGACCGTTTTCAGCGCAAAGGAGGACAGAAATTTTGGCTTTAATTTAAGGAAATCATGCTGGTGATAATCCAGACTACAGATATGGCATCACTGTCTTGAGCTTGAGAGGTAAGAGAGGACAGAACAATCACTACATGCAAAGGGCCAAAGATTCATCAGGTTCTGTGGGTACAATGGAATAATTACATCTTCACAACTTTTTAGACAAAAGCTATTGAAAACAAATCCTAAAGGCAGGGTGGATGTTCAATTACAAAAAATGTACAACACAGTGTCTAATCGTATGGCAGAAATTCCGAGTGCCAAAAATTCGCCTAATTAGAGAAAGGCTTCAAAAAAAAGAACTACTCAGTAGACAGTACTCGGTAGCATGTCGTAAGAATCCTCTTGTTTGGCACATTACCAGATTTGGTCTTGGTGAGGGTTGGAACTCAAAGAAGTGCGATTCTTTTTTATTAAATCTATCAGGATATGAGGGATGATTGTTTGTCAAACTGGTTGTTGAGCTGATGGAACTGTGCAGCATTCGCCTCTCCGCAAAGGAACCAGTTGTTGGCGAAGGCTCTACCTGAAAAGGCCAGAGCACACTAAAAGTTGTCAGAGGCTACCATACTAGTAACTGCAGATAGCTATAGAAGGTAAAAGCATCAGATAAAAAGAGAAAGAGTTCGCCCAGGAACCTTAATGCTCAAGAAGTTCATACTCCTATGACGCTGCACGCTTAAAAGTATAGGTGTGTATCTAATCGTAAGATAGACGAAGTGTAATCTACCATGCATGACAATTTGCTCATTGATTGCGAACTGATAGCTCTGTACTTCCTTACAGAGGTTCTATTCCTACTTAACAAAGGTCTTATAAGCACATTTCAGTTTTGCCTGAGTGGATCTTTGCATCACATAGAGGAATATGTGTTTATTCTCGCCTACAGCAGGTATTCGTCATTGAATGGACCCATCCTCCTTCTGGTTGCACGTCATTTTAGCATCTCTGACGAACTCAAAAACTCAAAACTTATTGGTACATTATTCCTTGCTCCCCATAGACAGTGGATATGTTTCTAGAAGACCAAAACCCACCGTTAAAAAAGGAGACAAGAAATGGGAAGATTCATTATGCAAAGAAACAACACAGCCATTATGAAAGGGAAAGGTTCAAAAGCTTGACACGGAGCCATATTCCAAGATTAAGTTCCAGTGGACACTCTATGAGGGCATAAAGAGCCACCACCAAATGGTACAAGGATGAGCATCAGAATCTAGTGGCTCCATCATGAGCACGTAAAATATAAAATCGCTTATAGGGAGAGATTAAGCACGAGCATATCAGATGTATAATCCCTCATTAAAAAGGAAACAACAAAACAAACCAAGTACGGTGATAAGAATCTCAAACTTTTGTTAAAATAAGAGCATTTGTAGATTAAAATTACGCACGAAAATCATGTCGCCTGAAAGGTTCAACCCGAAAGATTCTCCACCAAAGCAAGCACCAGGAAGCTATAAGTCAATAAAGAAATCTAGACCTATGTGACAGGAAGTTCATCTGGCATTATGACAAGCTTGAACAAAATCTCTCATTTCAAACTCTTAAGGAGCAGCCCATATTCAAATGTAACAGAGCCCGGAGCATTTCCTCGATACTGGAAACAATTGAGCAAAACAAACATAGCTTGGCCTTTTCACCGTGTCCCCCCCACCCCTCAAAATTGGGAAAAGAGATCAGTCCTAACCGAGCCGTACGCTGTTCGTACTCTCAACAAGCTCTCAATACCAAGTATGGACCCTTCACAATTCAAATTCATCGACGGTTCTCACCCGAGTAACCAAAAGGAGTACATGTTCTATGGAAAACGACCTTCCTTAGTGACTCCGGAGAGTCGCATTTTCCATTCCTATCCTCACACTTCCACTAAACTTCCTCGCCAACCGAAGAAGAAAAAAATCTCAATGCGAAACGATACTGCGAGAACAACGCGGAAGCAAAATGCAGACCTTCGTATTAGAGAGGAGAACCGGGGACTCGAGAAACGACGTCGGACTCAGCCCGGGGGGTATCGTAATGCAAGCCGACCTGGAGATCGGGAGCTTCGCCGGCGACATCAGCTTGTACCTGGCGCCACAGCCACTGGGGGCGTGAGAACCAGAATTGCGGAAGGAACCGGTTGGCTCCCGATCGCTCGCAGCGTCGGAGCTCCGACGAGGGGCTTCGGAGTCGAGAAAAGAGGGAGAAGACTCCATCTTCTGTCGAGAATCGGTGCCGCGAGGAGTCAAAAAGAGGGGAGCAGCAGCAGCAGTGGGGACATGTCGTGGAGGGGAGGGGAGGGGAGGCAGTGGCATTTCCGTCATTTCCGGGCGGGTTCTTGAAGGCTGTGTGTGCGTGCGGAGCTTGTCAGGGACGACGCGCGGAGAGAGACGTGGTTGACCTGGTACAATGGATCTGGAAGGTGATTGGGCTGTCATTTTATGGAAAGGTCGGTTACTCTTTTTTGGTTGGCGTCCGGTGGCGATGAAACTGAATTATCTCTTTTTCCTCTTTTACCTTTCGCTTGTCTGATTATCTTCTTTCGGTTTCGCGACAAGATTGTTCTTTGTTTAGATTTGGATCTTCGCGTTTCTTCGTCAAACATTTCTACGGTATGCATACGTTGCTGTCGATTTACACTTCTAACAAATCAATATCTAGCGGAAATTGAACCGAAGCATCATTTGGTTTGATACAGGCATGTACAAAGGTTTGTTTGGGCGGCCTTTTACTCTTGGCAGCCGACTTTTTTCGAATCTTGCGATTCACGGATCTTGACTTTTCTTTTTTAAATGTAGAATGTTTGAAACCTGTGGAAACTATCTCATAATCGATGGGTAATTTCGACGCATGCTACTTTCGTAATTGTCTAATATTTGAATGACGTTTCAAATCTTAACAGTAAAATTTTCAAGGAAAATCACTTTAAAATTTCAAAAGCTTACAGCCAACAAACAACAAGAAGTCAGTCTTTTGCTATCATTGGCCTAGCCAGCCGCAAAAGTTCGTCAAGGAGTCCAAATCAGGGTGGCTCCATGCGCTATGGCCAGAGAGAGGGAAACATCAATGAGGTGTAGCCATGTGGGGGAAGATGCGACTTGTGCCTACGAATTAGCTGACTTGTAACTTCACCACCCTAATTAAGCAAAAGGCTTCCGTGGTTTGCTTTTCTCTTAGCCACTCAAACTGAATCCGTGAAGCAACCGAGGGGACGAGGCCTTTAATCTCAGAAGTCTAATCAAAGAGGTACAAAAAAAAGCAACAGCAACAAGAAGAAGTTTGAGAATATATGGCCATCATCGGCCTAATTCCCTAAAAGAACCTTTAATTTTAGATTCAATCCTAAATTTATCCCGATTTTTTTTTGTCTAAGAAAAAATCCGCAACTTTAGGTAAAGTCCTAAATTTTCCCCGAATTTTGTTTTTCCCAAATCTAGTCTCAAATCTAACCCGTGGTCTAGTCCCAACTTGATGTGGCATTTGCAAGGCCATAAAAATTTCACATCATCAAAGTAATGGGGCGATAAGTACAGACTGACGTGGTATTTCCACGTGGATAACAAATACACCCCATTAAAAATTGTTGAAATTTTCCAAAACGAAACCATTATAGGATATGAAAATTGGAAAGGTAATGGCGGTTTATGGACATATAGCTAAAGGGGGTAGATTTGATATTAGAGTAAAGATAGGTGATTTTTTTTCTTAGGCCAAAAAAAAAATCGGGGTAGATTTAGGACTAGACCTAAAGTTTGAGGTTTTTTCTGAAACCAAAAAAAAAAGTTCGGAGCATATTTGGGACTAGACTTAAAGTTTGGGATTTTTTCTAAGACAAAAAAATTTGGGATAGATTTTGGACTAAACCTAAAATTGAAGGTTTTTTAAGGAATTAGGCCAGCGATGATCAAGCTAATCAACTTGTCAAAAAAAAAAAGTCTGAAATATCCTCATTTTCTCAAAAAATGGTTTAAAGTAAATCTTATTTCAAATAAGGGCTTGAAGTAGCCATTTTAGTCTCAAAGAAGAGTCTAACCTCCCTGGCCACCCAAAATTTTGGCTTGGTCAAGGGCATTTTTGTCCTTTTATTTTTAATGAATTTTTTTTCCTTTTTTTCCTTTCTTTTTTCCTTTTTCTGTTATTTTCTTTCTTTTTCGCTGGTGGTCGGCCTCGCCACCAGTGAGGGTCACTGGGCCCTCGCCGGCCACAACAAAGAAAAAAAAGGAAATAAGAAAAAATAAAAGAAAAAATAATTTAAAATTCAAATTATTTTTGGACGAAAATGCCCTTGATCGGTTGAAATATTTGGCCTGCCAGTGAGGTCGGGCCCTTGTTTAAAACTGTCAAGACCATTTCAGGTCCTTATTTGAAACAAGGTTCATTCTGAGTCCTCTTTTGAGAAAATGATAGTACTTCAGGCTCTTATTAGAAATTTTCCTAAAGATAAAAGAAAAAGATATGTATAGTGATGACTAGAGACTGCTTTAGATTTGGGTTCTTGTTAATGAATATCATCGACCCAATGTCTTCGGATGAACTGCAATTCGTCGAGACATTTTCTCCTTGTTTTGTAAGCGCGATGCTCTAGAAGGAAAAACATAGTACCATATGATCACTTGCACTACTACGGTCTAAAATCTCAAAATAAGAAAGTATAGGAAAATGTGAACTTTCTAGTACCAAACAGCATTTGGCCATTGAATTTCACCTTTTTTTGGGGTTTTAAGTTTTGAACTTTGGATAATGCATGAGAAACAACGTTGTTGAATTTCCGGGCTTAGTAAGAATGTAGTTCGTGGGCCACCTAGTCTAACTCTGGACCTCTCCAGGGATTCCACCAGGCATGAGGCAGCCCAATGAAACAACTCCACCCAAATTTTCTCTAGGGTTGAATTTCATTTTCCTCTTATATTTTGCTAAACCTCGTTAAGGTGGTTTGTTTGGGAAAAAAATTTATTTAAAAAAACACCGTTCAAAATATCATTTATTAGGAAAATAATTAGTTTTCCTTTGTTTGGTGATATGTGACCGAAAAGGTTTTCTTGTATTTGGATATGTTTTGGAGAGTGATTTCAATCTCATCACTTTATCTAAGCAAAAAAAAAAAAATTTGAATTTTAAAGTAAATTTTTATTATGTTACATTTTTTTTTCTATTTTTCTTGTTCCTTCTTCTCCCACCGCGACCAGTTGGCGGCGGCCGCGAACGAGCTCGATCTCGCAAGCCGCGTCTATTGCTGGTCACCAGCCGTCATCGAGGCTCGGCGACCGGCGGAGGAAGAAGGAAAAGGAAAAAGAAAGACAAACAAAGAAAAGAAAAAGAAAAATAAGAAAAAATAATAAATAAAAATTTAAAACTAAAAAAAATAAAATTCGAGAAAAATAATTTTGAGCATCTTCACATCTTCAAATTTAGTAATTTATTTTTTGGTCGAAAGTCGAATGACATTCATATATCAGAATAATCAAGAGGTACATAGAAGGCTTTCGAGTCTAGCAAATCTCGAGTAACTGGGAAACAAAACAAAAACTTAAAAACACATAACAAAGCATAGTCTACAGCTGAAAGGACATTCTCATCCCTCGAGAACAGATTTGTCACAGTAAACATTCGACGGCCAATCACCAGATTCAGTTATGAGCACACGCTGAGCTCTTCTACTCCATTTGCAACGGCTTGTGGTGTGCATATAGGATCGACGCCCTCATCACCATCGCCTTGCAAAGACATCAACATCAACATATTGAAAGAACACATACCAAATATATGTAAGAAACTCCCAAATCTAAATCGAGAGAGGAGAATGTCCTAATCTTGCAGAGGTTGTGGAGCCATGTCACGACCATCCTCCTCGTTAGTTGTCGATGAATAAATTTCTGCAGCTGATTTTGAATGGACGTACAGATATAGTAATTCACTTTCCTAATTTTATGTAAAAAAAAAATTTTACTAAAAAATATTTTCCTTTGACTAAGTCATCTTCGACTAATCAAATGGGTGATTCACGAAGAATACTCACTCAAATAAACGCACTCTAAATACTTCTATCGGAATATACAAACACGATTTAAAGAAGTATTACACCGTGTGGTTTGTACTTGAGCTGAGTCTCCCGTTCACGAGTTGCAAACTGGTCGTTTCTCCGTCTCCTAAACACTCGACAGCACCGACGAACACAAGGGAAAGGCTTGCACTGTCTTTTTGAATTCGAGAAAATCAACGTTGGGGTCGGATAAGACTTTGCCCAACTTGGTCTGATCAAGCATTAGTTGTCCGAGTAAAACTATAATTGATCACGCTCGGCGACCAGAAAGAGAAAGAACATTAAACAAAATCCGGAACGAGCAGGTGATGATGACCCCGGAGAAGATAAAATCAAATTGGAACTGAGTAAACGACGACGACTTCTTAAGAATAGTAGATGCCACTATGTGAAGGAGATGTTGGACTTGATCTCTAGACAAATTCATGATTTAATTTTTACAATCTTACTCAATGAAATTGAACTATGCTTCAAGGGGAGAATTACAACAACAACAAAAAAAAAAAGGCGCCCAACCTATTTTAATTGTACCAATTGAGTCATAAACTTTTTTTTTTTGCCAATTGAAACCAAAATCTTTTATATTTGCCCCAATTCAGAAATTGCTGACGTGGACAATTTTTACTAATATTTTAATATTTTACAAAAAAATTATTTATTCATTTATTTTTTATTGTTTTCCCTTCCTTCTTCCTCCAGTCAGTTGCCGAGCCACAACGAGGTCGACCTCGCCGGCAGGTAATCCACTTGTTATGAATGTAAAACGGGTCAAAATTCAATTGGAGGTGCCATAACATACTTTTCCAAAATTCGAGTGTGCCCGTGTGTCACCTGATTGACCGTGCTGCGATGAGGGATTTTACTCCATTGCAGGTGAAAAGAAGGTGAAACGATCGCTGCATCATGCAATTCACATCCCTGCGAGCACTTGGAAATCTGCCAAGTACTTGAGCAACGTCGCTATGATTTCTCTTGCTTGGAATAGAATTTCCAAAAGAAGTTAAATGGGGTGAAGTAATTTAATCATTTTCTCGGGAGAAATTGTCCAATTAATCCTAAACATATTTATGCGGATGTCAATTCGGTCCTAAATTTTCAATTTTTCCCTGTACACAAATTCCAATTTAATTATTTTCACCAATTTTTGTCTGCAATCGCTGATGTGGCGGAGTGCCGTGTAAGACGGCCGACAGTGACTCAACGACCGCTATATCAGCGATTTTAATTTGAAAAGCATATTTCACAGAGACCAGAATTCTATTGTTCCGTGCAAAAGAATACGTACATTGTCCTGTGCCGGCAAATATTAATAATTGTTGGTAAGTAAAAATAAATTGTCGGTAAAAAAAGGCAGATTATCCACAAGCTATTGTGAAATTACGTGACTGGTAATTCTTTTTTACCATGGTTTTTTTTTAACACTTACTAGGAATCTACTAAAGATGAGCTACACTGTCGGCAATATAAACGCTCTCAAATTGAATGCAAAACAAATGACGGGTGAAACGCTCTAATAGTATTGTTCCTCCTATTTTCATGAAACTTCGTTCTTTCCATGATATTCCTCTAGAAATGTTATGCATAATCAAAATAAATTTCGTCCAAAAAACATGATGGAAAGACGAACTACACTGTCGGCAATATAAATGCTGTAAATTGAATGCAAGACAAATGACGGGTGAAACGCTCTAATTTTATTGTTCATCTTATTTTCAAGAAACTTCGTTCTTTCCATGACATTCTACTAGAAATTTCATGCATAATCAAAACAAATTTCGTCCAAAAAACATGATGAAAAGATGAGCTACACTATTGGCAATATAAACGCTCTCAAATTGAATGCAAGATAAATGACGGGTGAAACGCTCTAATAGTATTATTCCTCTTATTTTCAAGAAACTTTGTTCTTTTCGTAACATTCTTATACAAATGTCATACATAATCAAAACAAATTTCGCCAAAAAAACATGATGGAAAGACGAGCTACACTGTCGGCAATATAAATGCTTTCAAATTGAATGCAAGACAAATGACGGGTGAAACGCTCTAATAGTATTGTTCCTCCTATTTTCAATAAACTTCGTTCTTTTGATGACATTCTTCTAGAAATGTCATGCATAATCAAAATAAATTTTGCCCAAAAAACTTGATGGAAAGATGAGCTACAATGTCGGCAATATAAATGCTCTCAAATTGAATGCAAGACAAATGATGGGTGAAACGCTCTAATAGTATTGTTCCTCCTATTTTCATGAAACTTCATTCTTTCCATGATATTCCTCTAGAAATGTTATGCATAATCAAAATAAATTTCGCCCAAATAACATGGTGAAAAGACGTGCTACACTGTCGGCAATATAAACGCTCTCAAATTGCATACAAGACAAATGACGGGTGAAACGCTCTAATAGTATTGTTCCTCCTATTTTCAATAAACCTCGTTCTTTCCATGATATTCCTCCAGAAGTGTGATGCAAAATCAAAATAAATTTCACCCAAAAAACATGATGAAAAGATGAGCTACACTGTCGGCAATATAAACGCTCTCAAATTGAATGTAAGACAAATGACGGGTGAAACGCTCTAATAGTATCGTTCCTCCTATTTTCAAGAAACTTCGTTCTTTCCATGATATTCCTCTAGAAGTGTGATGCAAAATCAAAACAAATTTCCCCCAAAAAACATGATGAAAAGATGAGCTACACCATCGGCAATATAATCGCTCTTAAATTGAATGCAAGACAAATGACAGGTGAAACGCTCTAATTTTATTGTTCCTCCTATTTTCAAGAAACTTCGTTATTTCCATGATATTCCTCTAGAAATATTATGTATAATCAAAACAAATTTCGCCCGAAAAACATGATGAAAAGATGAGCAGCACTGTCGGCAATATAAACGCTTTCAAATTGAATGCAAAACAAATGACGGGTGAAACGCTCTAATAGCATTGTTCCTTCTATTTTCATGAAACTTCGTTCTTTCCATGATATTCCTCTAGAAATGTTACGCATAGTCAAAATAAATTTCGCCCGAAAAATATGATGAAAAGATGAGCTACACTGTCGGCAATATAAATGTTCTCAAATTGAATGTAAGATAAATGGTGGGTGAGACACAAGGGAAAGGCTTGCACTGTCTATTTGAATTCGACAAAATCAACGTTGGGGTCCGAAAAGACTTTGCTCAACTTGGTCTGATCAAGCATTAGTTGGCCGAGTAAAACTATAATTGATCACGCTCGGCGACCAGAAAGCGAAATAACATTAAACAAAATCCGGAACGAGCAGGTGATGATGACCCCGGAGAAGATAAAATCAAATTGGAACTGAGTAAACGACGACGACTTCTTAAGAATAGTAGATGCCACTATGTGAAGGAGATGTTGGACTTGATCTCTAGACAAATTCATGATTTAATTTTTACAATCTTACTCAATGAAACTGAGCTATGCTTCATGAGGAGAATTATTAAAAAAAAAAATGCCCAACCTATTTTAATTATGCCAATTGAGTCATAAACCTTTTGAATTTATGCTATACTAATATTTTAATATTTTACGAATTTTTTATTTATTCGTTTATTTTTATTTTTTTTCCCTTCTTTCTTCCTCCAGCCGGTCGCCGAGCCACAGCGAGGTCGACCTCCCCAGCAGGTACAAATCCACTTGTTATTAATGTAAAACGGGTCAAAATTCAATTGGAGGTGCCATAACATACTTTTCCAAAATTACAGTATGCCCGTATGTCACCTGATTGACAGTGCTGTAGTGGTGGCCACGGGTCGGTTTGGGCCTGAAACTGGCCTGGGTCAAAATCGGAACCGGGCCGTTGACCGGGACGGCGGTTCCGGTTCTCCCAAATCATGAACCAGTCCGGAACCGCCGGTTCCGAACTGGCGAACCGTGAAAAAAAAGGGCATAAAAAAAATATACGAATCGGCCCGAACCGCCGGTTCCAGTTCCCGGTTTTCATGAATCGAAACCGGCGGTTCCGAAACCGTGGCCACCACTACCGTGCTGCGAGGAGGGATTTTACTCCGTTGCAGGTGAAAAGAAGGTGAAACGATCGCTGCATCATGCAATTCACATCCCTACGAGCACTTGGAAATCTGCCGAGTACTTGAGCAACGTCGCTATGATTTCTCTTGCTTGGAATAGAATTTCCAAAAGAAGTTAAATGGGGTGAAGTAATTAATCATTTTCTCGGGAGAAATTGTCCAATTAATCCTAAACATATTTATGTGGATATCAATTCGGTCCTAAATTTTCAACTTTGCCTTATACACGAATTCCAATGTAATCATTTTCACAAATTTTTATCTGAAATCACTGACGTGGCGGCGTGCCGCGTAGGACGGCCGACAGTAACTTAACGACCGCCATATCAGCGATTTTAATTTGAAAAGCATATTTCATAGAGACCAGAATTCTATTGTTCCGTGCAAAAGAATACGTACATTGTCCTGTGCCGGCAAATATTAATAATTGTTGGTAAGTGAAAATAAATTTTCGGTAAAAAAAATGGCACATTATCCACAAGCTATTGCGAAATTACGTGACTGGTAATTCTTTTTTACCAGGGTTTTTTTAACACTTACTAGGAATCTACTAAATCGGGGAAAAAAATATTATTTTCTTAACAAAAGATTAGAATGATCCCAACAGAGATGAAGCAGAGTACTGGAGTGATTTGAAACGTTACTAGAAGGATTCGAATAGCCAATATATAGAGATCTCCAAAAGGATTAGGCTGTTCATTGAGATCATAAAGTACTGGCCCAATAAAGGAAAAAAAAAAAATATGATTCTGGATTAATTACGGCATGATACCCTAAAAAATCTCAACTTTAGGCCCAGTTTCAATTCTATCTTAATTTTTTTTGTCTCACAAAAAACACCTAACTTTTGGTTTAGTTCGAATTCTATCATAAACTTTTGTTTTTATCCCATAAAAAACCACCAACTTTTACTTAAGTCTTATATCTGCCCCTCCATCCAAAATCGCTATCCTATGCAGCATTTCCATGTCATTGCTCTAGTTATTATCCAATTTTCTATCCAAGAACAATTCTTTTGGAGATGATTTCCGCATCAGCCCAAACAACTTCTTGAATCTGACATTTGGGTAAAAACTATGGCAATTAGGATTGGTTCTCTTCAATTACTACGATTCTTAAGAGAATCTTCCTTCCATCTCGTTTGAGGAGCATCGATTTTGCGCTCAGTTTTTTTTTCATCTCTCGATTGTCAATGAGAAATTTTAAACGGAGGGTTGTTGGGTGCGGTTGGACTCGTGTAAAAGTTTGGGGTAGAATTAGGCAACACCTAAAGGTTTTTTTATGAGATAAAAAGAAGTTTATGATAGAATTGAGACTAAATCTAAAATTGAGATTTTCTTAGTGTATTGGATCAAAATCACCAATTGAACTTTACGATTTCTCCTCTCCACCTTCAAATCTAGTTTAGGGAATATCTTATTCGACCCAAACTCAAATCTCTCAAGCGAGTTGGTTTAAACGGGTAAGCCAACATTCGATCGGAAGGGTCGTCTTAAAGAGATAAACAACATTATTTGAATTTTAGGGCATTGGGACTCAACTCAAGGTTGACTCAAAACTTGATCAACATTGTCAATACAGGTGAGCTTGGTGCGGTCATCAACCGATTGAGCCTTTCAACTCTAAAAACGACGTGCCCGCCCCCCCCCCCCCCACCCCCCAAAAAAAAAACTCTAAAACGACGTCATCTCTGTTAATACTAGTAAGCGTCGGACACGAGCCATACTAGTCGACATCTAAACGGGTTTTCTAATAGCTAGCAATCAAAAGCTATATTTCACTAACATTTTATCCTCTCGGATAAGTTTTCACATAATAACTAAACAATTCAAATAAATCTGATTCTGGGTTACG
Source organism: Lenwebbia sp. NSW1173648 (assembly GCA_029784005.1). Lineage (NCBI taxonomy): Eukaryota > Viridiplantae > Streptophyta > Magnoliopsida > Myrtales > Myrtaceae > Lenwebbia > Lenwebbia sp. NSW1173648. Next base: position 19,704,047 of record JARCGZ010000009.1, on the reverse strand, counting down.
CAAAATAAACTAATTTGAATTTCGTATCATACATTTTCAAAGCGCCTCTCAAAACTTACGTAACTAGTTTGCATCAGGGCACTACTCAACCAAAAACAAACAACATAATCTTCTGCGCGCATCACCACCGTCCATCGCCGTCGGAACTGCTCAAGCTCCAGCGTGGACGGTCAAGATCACAGCTCTGCCCATCGGGTACATCTGTACCGTTGACATTTCAGAGGTTTCAAGGCAGGAGCATACGAGGAATCCCCGAAATCTCGTCAAAACGTTGGAACATACGAGGAAATCGACCCAACACTTGTCGTTGCAACATAATCAATTCTATCCTCATTTAAAGATCCACCCAATTTAGGAAACAAAAGAAGATTCCCACTATAAAAAATATTTACTAAGATTTACTCGGCCGTCAGTTTTGGGAATGTGATAAATGTCAAAATTACGGTTCGCCGATAAAAATCACCCTAAATAAATCCAACCCTAACTCGAATACCCACCTCGGTATATATACACCCACAACACGGATTCCACAAGGCTTTGACCAAGATTTGAGTATCGGGGCTCTCGTTCTGCACTGCTTTGAAGCTTCTCTCCTTCAGTTCAGAGATCGAAGGCTCGAGCTTCGCCGATCGCGGCACTTGGAAACCTTCTTTCGTTCGCTCAGGAGTATTGTCACGTGAGTTCCTCATGTCTTTCTCTTTGTTTGATTTCGATAGTTGATAGGAGTCTAAAGTGCTGCGATTCATTCAGAAAAGGCGAGCAAAAAAATTCGAGATTTGATTTGAGATGTTCTCGCGACGTTTTTCTTTTGCTTTCTGGTTCGATGGAGTTGAAGTTTTTCTGCATGGGGTGTTTTCCTTATTCGATTATCGTGTTAGATACGCAGTTCAAGCTTCAGATGTGCATTGATGGCTGCCGATTTCGTTTGAACGTCTCTGTGATTACAACCTCTTCTGAGATTCTTTTGGGCTTGAATGATCTCGATGAAGATAGAGACTTGAATATAACTTGTGTTTGAATTGTGTGGTGTCTCCAGAAAGATGTGTGGAAGTTCATGTCATCTGTTTTTTCATCGAACTCACGGAGTGTATATTTCGAGCGATGCTAATTGCATGGGCGCTTGATTCAATTGAAGATGCCGAGCGCGGCCCTCGACCCGTCCGACAAGGACTCCGAGCCCTTCGCAGAGGTTGACCCGACCGGGCGCTACGGCCGGTACCCGGAGCTCCTTGGGTCCGGCGCGGTGAAGAAAGTGTACCGGGCCTTCGACCAGGAGGAAGGCATCGAGGTGGCGTGGAACCAGGTCAAGCTGAGGAACTTCGAGGACTACCCGGGGATGATCGACCGGCTCTACTCGGAGGTCCGGCTCCTGCGGACACTGAAGAACAGGAACATCATATCCCTCCACAACGTGTGGCGCGACGAGGAGCGCGGCAAGCTCAACTTCATCACCGAGGTGTGCACGTCGGGGAACCTGAGGGAGTACCGGAAGAAGCACCGGCACGTCTCGGTGAAGGCGCTGAAGAAGTGGTCCAAGCAGATCTTGAAGGGTTTGGAGTATCTGCACACTCACGATCCTTGCATCATCCACAGAGATCTGAATTGCAGCAATGTCTTCGTCAATGGGAACGTCGGTCAGGTACAGCACCAAATTCTACCTCGGACTCGCATGTTAATTCCTCCAAAAATTCCTATTTTTGCTTGGTTGGTCGGATGGAAAACTTGAAAGTCTAAGCAAATAAAGCAACAGAGAATAATCATCAATCATGACACTTTATTTCCTATGCTTTCTAAGAAAGTAATGAAAATCTTAGCTGGAGCCTTGTTAGTTGTCCTTGAGTTATGCTTTCTTTCCGCGCATGCCACCCAAAATATTGGAGGGTCCTATTCATAAGCAACCATGATGTTCGTTCAGTTTCCCCTTTTCCCATTCACCAACCAATGGAAACCCTAACTTTTCCATTCACACCTTAACTACTAGTGGTTGTGTGCCTCGTTTGGAGTCAGGTCAAGATTGGCGATTTGGGATTGGCGGCAATCGTGGACGAGAGCCACGCGGCGCACTCGGTCATCGGGACGCCGGAGTTCATGGCGCCGGAGCTCTTCGAGGAAGACTACACGGAGTCGGTCGACGTGTACTCGTTCGGGATGTGCCTGCTCGAGATGGTGACAGTGGAGATTCCATACGCCGAGTGCGACAGCCTGCCTAAGATATACAAGAAGGTGATTTCCGGGGTCAGGCCGCAGGCTCTCAGCAAAGTGAGAGACCCCGAAGTGAGGGCTTTCATCGAGAAGTGCTTGGGGAAGCCAAGGGCCAGGCCTTCGGCTTCCGAGCTACTCAACGATCCTTTCTTTGTTGGGATCGTCGACGGCGACGAAGACGACGAAAACTGACTCTTAGGTGTAAATTGTACATAACCATTTAATCAAGTACTTCAATTTCCTTTGCGGGGGCTTGTTTAGCCGCTTGTTTTCGGATTTGTCATTGGAATGTTAGCTTTGTCCATTGTCTTTTGGGTTTCGGTGTGATTTGGAGGGGCTTGGGTGGGGGAGGGTGAGGTCGTCTGGCCTTTTCTCTTCAATTTTTAAATAGAAGAAATTTGGGAAGTATCGAGTGAATGAAGAGTTGACTCTTCTTCTTCTTCTTTTTTTGGTTGAGAAGAGTTGACTCTTGAGGGAGTGATTTACCAGGGGATGAAAGAATTGAGTTGAGTGTCTGATTTGGTTGCTGTTTCTGAAAACTTCAGCCCTCTTCTTTTTTTGGTCGAAAAATACTAGTAGCATTCTCGTTCAAGTAAAAGTTTGACTAAACAAAATACGAGATTAAGAACAAAGCAAATCCAAAAGTCTAGAATGGGGAGTTGGTAAGTACTTCTTACGATGGGCTCTGACGACCCTCTTCTGACTCGGGCAATCGACGAATTCTTTTCACATTAGTCGAGTCTGCTTCTGAATGGTGCAATTTGTTCACTCGTTGTTAATTCACTTAATATCTTTCTATTTTTCTATTTTGAGAGCCCAATTGCCCAAGCAATGCTATTCAATCAAAGATGTATTCAAACTTTCTTGGTTGCTTATTGGAGGATACAGCTGCCTGTGGACGTGGTTTGAGCTTTGCATCATTCGATGTCAAGTCAACGCGAAGTTGAATAAATCAAGCGATGAATTGGGTTTTTAGTCAAAGCATGGGGGCGGGTCGATTTCTTTTTCTTAACAAAATGCAATTTCTTTTAGATTCAGATGGGTACTCAGAAGATCAAGAGAGACCTAGAAAAAGTCTGAGGCTCGGACAAAACGGCCGTTGGAGACGCGCGTTTCTGTTGGGAAATGCTTGCCCGCATAAATATGGTTCCCTCCCATTTCAAAAATTGAAATCTTCAGTCTCCTCTCCTTAGGGGACTCGTTAAATATAACATTTCGATTTTTACATTATGCATGGCACGAAAAAATAATGTATTTTGAGCATTTTGAAAACGATCGTATTTAATACTCAATCCACGCCGGCTGGAGGCTTCGGCATTCCATCTATTAACCAGAAAATAATCGCATATCTAAAGAACAGTAAATTACGTACGACATTCAACGAATGTATCTTCTCTCGTGTGGGGTTTTGGGATGAGAGCGACATGAGTCAATATTATTTCATAAGTGGTGGCATTTGAGAGTTTGGCTTCTACTCCCGTACAGCTTTATCGCTATTCTCACTCTCCATGCAAGATTAGACGTTACAGATTTATAGGTCACCTTTTCAAATTGCATCAAATGCGTGCAAATTGCTTCGTGCTCGTGCCTCTAGATTATCGAAATGAATTGTTACCGAAATAATTGTAAATTAATTACACATTGCTCGGTTTGAATAGGGCCGACTTTGGCATTTTCCCTGCGGGCCTTCGTCTTTCCAATTTAAATTGAAAGCCTCGCTTAACTTAAATCCCCAGGATGAATCATCTCCGCTCCTTTTGGACTATGTGCCTAGCTCCACCTAACGCCAACAATTGTGAACTTTTTGAATGGACAAAATGGTCCTTTGCTTCTCTTAAGCAATGTCCGTCCACCCTACGGTGGGTCCCGATCCAATCCGGAAGTCAGACCAGACGGAACCGAAGCAGTCAATTCTGTGTGATTTTCGATTCCAGATAAGGAACTGGACCGTCCGGACGACGGACCGCTTAAGATGTCTTGATTTTTTTTTTATATTCAGAAGCAAACCCTAATTAGTAAATTATTTTTTTCTTTTAATGTTGGAAAACTCTCACTTGCAGGGAATAGAAGAAACAAAAGAAGAAGAATAAGGAATTATCGGTTTCGGGACCGACCCTGCAATTAGATCGGACCGACCGGTCCGATCAGGTTCTAGGACTGGGTGAGTCGGTTTCCAGTTGTACAAACTAGAATCGACTTTGCCCAATCCAATCTCAAGGTGGGAACTGATCCATTCTGGAGCCGCCTTAATCCACCCTAATGAATAAGCGAGAGGGGAGGGTATTTTTCGCCTTTGCCCCTCTTCTTTGACAAGTGAACTGGAATGTTCGACCAAAAGAAAAAAAAAATGGAATGATGCATCGCAGTTAGGGGTGAGCAAATTGGGTCGCCCGGACTGGACCGGTGGTCCGATTCCCGGCCCTTAAAATTGAAACCGGTGATCGAGCGGTACCGGACCGGACCGGTCGATTTTATTTTTATTTTTTAAATTTTTTAAACAAAATAAATGGTCTTCCATAGAGGTACAAGTGTGCTTGTTTCTATGCTGATGGCCATTTTCTGCTAGTCTGCCATCAGTATTTGCTTGTGACAGAGGTTTTGATAATTTGATGTAGCCACTTGAAAACAGTATTAGAATCAGAGTGAAATTTTTTACCGACGAACATCTATACATGAGATATTGCTGCCGTTTATGAGCTAATCTATGGTTTTTTTGTCAGGAATTTGGCACATATCGTTTGCTGATAGAGCTGTACTATTAGTTAGGATGACTTTTTTCGATTATTGGAAATGTGACCGGTCCCATTGGATCGATCGATCTGATCCGATCCGGTCCACGGTTCCTGAAATTGGGAATCGGGACTACCGGTCCGGTTCCCGATTCTTGAGGAGAACCGGACCGGACCGGAAACCACTCATCCTTAGTCATAGCTCAAGTGATTTAGCAATGCAAGTTGATCGTATTAAACTTTACGGGCTCAAAATAAAGTAACCGACTTTCCTTAGTTTTTCAACGTATATACTTATTGCGTAATATGCCACTAGTGGATTCTGTCGTACCAAGCAATGCACATAAGGCTCTCTTTTTTTTAAGTACCGAAAATATTCCTCGCTTTGCATTTAAATGTTTGAGACGTAAAATCCGTCCGCAAGAAATTGGATACATGTGTTGCTCTCGCATGGCGATTTTCAACCTAGTGAACTCGCATTAATGCTAGGCCACTTTTTGTCAATTGCAAACTCCACATTTAAGATAACTTCGGAAAAAGCATATTTTTATGAACATTAAAGATGTGTTTGTTTTAGGGAATTTATCATGAAGGACAGCGTTTTTTTATTAAAAATATTTTTAATAAAAATATCTTCCCCTTTTGTAATTAGGGAATTCATTTTCCTTACTTAAAATATGCTCTAAATAGTTTTCCGTTAACCAATCATTTTTAGCAAACCATATGCATGAAAGTTCGAAAAATTAATTCGTGTATTTTTTTTTCACTTAAACAAACACATCCTAAGTTCTTTCTAAAGAAGTTTTTTTTTTCCTGTTTTTATTTTTAATTTTCTTTTTCCGGGGTAATTGTAAGAATTTGCAAGTTGTGAATGAATTTCAATTAGCTTAGCCGAGAAAAAAAAAAAGAAGACCTAAAATTGTCTACGTGTGGTCTCAGCAATTGAGATGTGGCATGACACGTGTAAAGTAATTTTTTAAACTATTTGCAATGTAACACTACTTGAGAAAATGATACTTCACTTGAGGAACTTTTCTAACTGGATCACCGAAGCGGTTGAGAAAAAAATTACCCTTTTTTGATAAAACTCAATCTGCAGAAATTATTCTCTCGAATTTAAATTAGCGTGTTTTTGAAAATATACTTGGAGGGACATCTTGGAAAGGCGCTCTAAAATTTTTCGTCCACTCGAATTCAAGTTCGAGGGACACTTTGGAATACTATGCCTGAATGTCGCCAGAGGAGGAGAACGTGACGAAAAGTATTCTTACGTTTATTTCTCTCACTTTTTTCCTCGTAGAAATTTTAAAAAAAAATTATTTATTTATTTTTTCCAATTTTTCATTCCTGCAATTTGGAAAAACCATATTATTATTTTTTTTTTGGTCAGAATGAAAAACCATATTCTAAACATAGCACAAAGAGCCAATTTCTTGGCGACATTTCAAAGTTTGGACCAGATCGTAATTCTCTGCAGAAGTCATGGACATGGATGTAACTTCGCCGAATTGAAGTCAAAATCTCCAACGGTCATTTATTTCTAATCCTAGAAGCCCACAACAAAAACCCTCTCTGTGTCCCCGCTCTGCATCCTCCCTTTCTAACATTTTGAATTGCAATCTCTCTCTCCCCATCTCTCTCACTCTCTCTCAAGCGGACACATTTTGCTTCTCCAACAATGAAGTCCAGCAACAGCCCAGCGATCTCCGAAAATGGATCCAAAGGGAGCTTATCGGTCTCTTCTATACGGAGCCGCCTCTCCAGATCCATTTCTACCAAGCACAAAACAGCTCTCAGGAACTCCAAAATCCCAAAATCCGGTGCAGAAAACACGCCTCCGCTCGATCCCAACATTTCGGACTCCGACGCCATTGTACCTTCTCCAAAGCTTGGGAAACCGAGTGAAATCGCCCGATCTGACGGTCAAGGAGTGCCGTCCAACCCCCAGCCGTCGACTAAGGTACTGGTGTCCAGATTCTAGCAGTGTGTTGTGATTTTTTTTTGCAGTTTTGCTCTCATCCTTCGAGCAGTTTTAAGTGCTTTTGCTCAATTTTGTCCATGAAGGTTTGCTTTGCTATCGCTAATGTTGGCTATGTGTGAACGCTAGAGCTTAACCGTGCCGGTGGTCATACTAACATTCCTATGTTGTGGTGTTTTGGAGTTAAATGTCTAAATTGTTCATCACTTTCAAATGATTTTTTCGCTTAATTTTTGTTCGAGGTTTTTTTTTGCCCGTAATGTTAGATCGCTTTGAATTCTGCTGTCACTTAGAGCTTAACTTTTTCAACTGGAATGGTACACTTGCAGAAAGAGATAGCAACATTAGGAGACAAATCTGGGGCATTGGCACTTCCAGACACACCAGTGAAGGTTCTTTAAGTGAAATTAATCAGGTCTTTGAGCTCGATGGAGTGCTTAATATCTGATTGTTATTTGCAATTTTTTTCAATTTCACTAGGTTGCTGTGAGAATTAGGCCTGCCAACGAATTTGAAAGACTAGGAGATCGGATTGTTAAGAAAGTTTCATCCGATTCACTGTCAGTTGGAGATCGCAAATTTACTTTTGATTCAGTCTTTGATGCAAGCTCAAGCCAGGTAAGCTGCTGATTCCACATTTTTCTCTACGAATTCGCTTGTACCATTATATTTTCACCTCCAATTATCTGGGTATCTCTCTAATTGGGAGATAAGGAAATAGTAAGATAGACAAGTAAGAAGATAGATCTGCTTATAGTTCCTGTCCAGTATCGAGAGAGATCAAGATTGGCTGAGAAAAGTTTTTACGACTCTGCTGATTGGAAATTAAATGCCTAACAATTATTTTCCATACTACGTTGTTTTTCGTTTCAAACAGGAAGATATCTTTCAAACAGTTGGTGTTCCTTTAGTACAAAGCGCTCTTGCAGGATACAATACTTCTGTATTAACATATGGACAGGTATTTGTATAGAATAACTCACTTTAGCTATTACTTCTCTTAAATTACATCCCATTTCTTGTCCCGTGAAGTGTGTAACTCTAATGAGTTCTTACTAGAGTGGAAGTGGAAAGACGTACACAATGTGGGGACCACCCAGTTCAATTGTAGAAGAACCCTCATCCAGAAGCGCCCAAGGTCTTGTTCCACGCATTTTTCAGATGTTATTTTCTGAGATTGAGAAGGTATGTCAAGCTTGCGTTTTTCATAATTCTTTATACTAAAAGTTATTGATGGGTCTTGTCTAAAGGATTTCATGACTTGATACAGGAGCAAGGGAACTCTGAAGGCAAACTAGTCAACTATCAGTGCCGCTGTTCTTTTCTGGAGGTAGCCTCCGTCTGATTACTTGAGCATTAGTTGCAATATTCTGCTTCACCTATATCCAGCTAAAGTTTTTTTGTTTCCAATGCAGATTTACAACGAACAAATAGGGGACTTACTCGATCCAACCCAGCGAAACCTTAAGGTGCATTACTTTTTTCCATACTAAGTGTAGGTTTGTCCCAGTGATCAACATTTCTCTCTATACCCAGTCCCTCTAAGTTTGTGTTATTTTGTGGCTTGCCACTATTTTCAGATAAAGGATGACTTGAAGAATGGGCTATATGTTGAGAATTTGACTGAGGAATATGTGACGGGCTATGAGGAAATAACTCAAATCTTAATTAAGGTAATAGCATGGCCTATGCTCGTCAAGAAGGCTATTTTAGGACTCTTTTGAAAGAACATTGTTGCTTATTAACTGTACATTTCTATCATGCCTCGTGCAGGGTCTTTCAAACAGAAAAGTGGGAGCGACAAGCTTGAACTCCAAGAGCTCCAGGTCCCACATTGTGTTAACTTGCATCATCGAGTCTTGGTGCAAGGTAGTTATGTATATAAAATCCCTTGCCATTACTAATTGCTAGCGGGTGAATTTTGTATCTAATGAGGGCATGCGTGATGTAACGTTTTGGTGCTAAAGAGATACTTGTCAGAATCAGTCTTCCTAACAATTATCTTGCAATGGATGATATACTAGAGCCAACATTCTAGGTACCCTACGTATGTTTATGGTTACATATGGCAATACATGTTATCAGAATGCCAGGACTCTAGATGCATCTGAGCTCATTAATTACCATCTTCCGACAAGTTACATGACTAGGTCTCACCTTTTTGTTGAAAACTGTTGCAGGAATCATCATCCAAGTGTTTCAGTAGTTCAAGAACAAGCAGAATTAGCCTTGTTGATCTTGCTGGGTCAGATAGAAACAAACTTGATGATGCTGGTAGACAATGTGTGAGAGAAGCCAGAAATGTGAAGAAATCCCTATCTCAGCTCGGGTATGATGCTCGAACCTCATTGAGGCAGAAGCAGAATTAATGGAAGTTGTCCTTATTGCTGTTTGAAATAAGATCATTAGAACCACTATGATTGCAATCGTCATGCAATGAGGAACATTTAGAAGTTCCCGTAGATATTAGGGGTAGTACATCTTTTTGGCTGTAACATGTGATATTCATTCAGGAAACTATCGAGAAACTTTTGATATACAGGGAATTTTACACTAGCTCTTTCCTGTTTTATTCACAAGATTGGCATCTATGTGGCTAGCTTACTCTTATGCATATTCATTGATGCAGATATTTGGTCGATAGTTTAGCTAAGAGAAGCCAAGGTGGAGACAAGGGTGTTCCATATAAAGCTTTGTGCTTAACACATTTGTTGCGAGAATCCTTTGGTGGCAATTCTAAACTCACAGTTATATGTGCCATATCTCCAGACAAAAGGTAACCCAAAATTTGCTATCTTCGAATAGTTTTCCTCATGAAAAATCCTAGAGAAATGTTACTAGTCATAGAGGATAATGTTCTCTTTTTCTGAAGCTATGAATCTGCTTGTTTAATGCAGAAGCGAGAGTGAAATACTTAGCACCCTCAGATTGGGACAGCGAGTGAAATATATAAAAAACGAGCCAGAAATAAATGAGATTTCAGAGGATGATGTGAATGATTTGAGCGATCAAATTCGTCAACTGAAGGTATGGTAAACAAATTCCTACATGAATTTCTTTTCCGATTTCTCTCTGAAATAAACTGAAGTTTTATGGTTTGACCATTTTGTTGCTGACAGGAAGAACTTATAAGAACAAGGTCCCATGCACATAACTCAATGGGAAGCAATCAGAAATACTTCCATGGGCAGACTGCACGTGAAAGCCTAAATCAACTGAGGGTGAGCCTTAACAGGTCTCTGATACTTCCCCGGATTGACTGTGAAAAAGAGGATGACATAAATGTTGACGAGAATGATGTAAGGGAACTATGTAAAGAGCTGGATAAGTTGCAGACATGTGAAAATAAGCCAAAAGATTCATCACAGAAAGGAAACTCCACCCTTAGTTCTGCTACAGAAGAATGTTGCCAGACAGATTTAAGTGAAGAATACACTAATTGTCCAGAAGAATTTGAATCAGAAGAAACTAATTCGAGACAATCTCAGTATGAACTTGCTCCAGAGGACAGTATTGCATCAGCAGAAGACTTTATCAGCTGCAGTCGTGACAACTTGAGTTTTGCAGATTGTACACTCAGAACTAGCATTTCAATCAGCTCATGTATTCTTGAAGATCCAACATTGACAGAATCTCCAAAAATTCGAAAATCTCTAAGGAGAAGTATAGCCATTTCATCAAGCCTTCTTGCAAGCCAGAAGAACATAGTGGAAAGCGAGAAATTCCTTCCAGATGTGCCAGGAAAGTCTCTCAGACAAAGTCAGCACCTTAGATCCTCCTTACAGTCAAGCAAACTATTTCCAGGACCTACCGAGTCTTTAGCTGCAAGCCTTCACAGAGGCTTAGAAATTATTGACTTCCATGAGAGAAATTCAGCAGCAAACAAATCTTCAACTGCCTTCTCGTTTGAACACTTGACTTTGAAACCTAGTCCAGAAGTCGACAGGGCCAACACCTCTGCTCAGACATCGCCAGAGGAGAGCCAATATTTAGATGGACCACATGGCTCATGGAAAGTGGCATCAGATGGAGGAGGGAACCCTAAAAATCTAAAAGCTGGAACACCCATGGTACGTCTGCACCCTTTCAGAGGTGAAAAGGACTTCTGTAAGTGTCTTCCTACTAATATGTGCTGATTTTCTGAACCAGGATGTAGAGATTGATTTGTCTGCGGATGTGAAGAGGACCACGGAGCTCGAGAAAATCTGCAAGGAGCAAGCAGCTAAAATTGAGCTTCTTAATAGCCTGGTACCATTTCTTTACCTTCTGCTTTGTGCAGTACTAAATCCAGACTCACTATATTAGGATTTGAGATTGTCGATACTCTAAACTCTTACAGGTAGAGCAATACAAAATTGAGAAGGAACAAAACTCCATTGATGCTTTGAAAAAGGAAATTATTCCGTATGATGAGCTGCACTCACAGAATAGAAAAGATCTGCCACTCCTGATATGTGAAGAGGAGGGGAACGACCAGGCTGAGGAAAAATGTGAAATTAAGGAAGTCCAAGAAGAGCAACATCATGGGGATGAAGAAAATGTTTTTGATATGAATGAGAAGGAAGCACTTCTTAAGGAAATCCTTCTATTGAGGAGCAAATTGGAATCTTATACAGATGCATGTCCTGACAAGTCCACTGAGAAACTGAGGTCTTCGCTGCTGTTGCGATCCATTCAGCTGCGGAAGAGTTGTGTAGGATCCCAACATAATGAAGAAGAAATTGAGAGGGAAAGACAGCGATGGACAGAGATGGAAAGTGAGTGGATCTCTTTAACAGATGAATTAAGGGTGGCTATTGAAACGAACCGCCAGCGCGCAGAGAAGTTGGACATGGAGCTCAGGTTAGAGAAAAATTGCACCGAGGAGTTGGATGATGCTCTTCAGAGATCTGTCCTCGGTCACGCCAGAATGGTCGAACACTACACTGAACTTCAAGAGAAGTATAACGACCTGGCTGCAAAACACCATGCAATTATGGAAGGAATTGCTGAGGTGAAGAGGGCAGCTGCCAAGGCAGGAGCCAAAGGCAACGGCTCTCGTTTTGCGAAATCCTTGGCAGCAGAGCTCTCCGCTTTGAGGGTAGAGAGGGAGAGGGAGAGAGAGCTTCTCAAAAAGGAGAACAAAAGGCTTAAAATTCAACTGAGAGACACTGCAGATGCTGTTCATGCTGCTGGAGAACTGCTCGTCAGGTTGAGAGAAGCTGAACAATCTACTTCAGCTGCTGAGGTAATAAGAACTTCGGCACCATTTTCATTCATCCATTAGATTGAAACTTACAGGATCACCTGAATTTGCTTGCATCATGTTTTCAGTGATTAGATTGACAGTAGTACTGACTTGTTCTCAAGTTTTGTCTTGCTTACACATGAAGTTATTCAAATTTCAATCGCAACAGCAGATAGCTTTTGTGTTGCAGTGAGACCCAAGTGCTGACATACTTTTTTTCCTTCCTTATTTCTTGTAAATGCAGGAAAACCTAGCGACTGTTCAGGAAGAAAATGAGAAGCTAAGGAAGCAATTGGAGAAACTTAAGAGAAAACACAAGATGGAGATGATCACAATGAAACAATATCTTGCAGAGAGCCGATTGCCGCAATCGGCATTGCAATCGCTGCACAGGGGGGACTCGGACATTGCTACAACTACTGATTATGATGATGATCAGGCATGGAGAGCAGAATTTGGAGCTACGTACCAGGGGCATTACTAAGTCAACTTGGAACAAGATCATGAAAATCAAGTCTGCAGTTTTATCTGTTCGCGCTCCACCTGCTACACCAGCAGGCAAGCATTGATTGGACCCTCCTTGGGTTTAAAGCAGCAGCGAGCCATGTTGGTATCTGGAGCTCTTATACTTAGAGTTTCTGTAATTCCGATTTGTATCAGCTATTGTGTGCTTAATTGTGTATTCATTGGTGAGAAATAAAGATTCACATTCTCTATTCGTGTTCTATAGTTACAATAGAAACTCTCTCTCTCTCTCTCTCTCTCTCTCTCTCTCTCTATGCTGGCTGCTCCAGGTGAATGATGACGATCATAGGGGGACTCTGTATCTTCTTAAAGGAATCGTGAGTATTCAGGAGATAAAATGCTGGCCATTTGCATGTTGAGAAATCAAACAGAGTAGGTTGGTCATAGACACCAGAACTGTATGCGGTTATGTTTTGTCGTTGATAACGAGAGTCTGATGACAGTAATTTCGGACATGCTGTCTCTTTGTACACAGAGAAACCAAAGGAAACAAGACTATCCTCCAAAATTGCCGTGCTAATTATGGATGACACCAGGCTATGGTGAAATATACTAATTCAACAAAGGAGTATTCGTCTAACGCGATGACATGTATAATGAACATTAAAAGTTAAATGATTTTCTTATTAAAAATAATTTTTATAATATACATTATCCCTTTGGTGATTTTTATTTGTTTTTGGTCAAACCCTTTGGAGAATTCAAAACATCATCCTTTGTAATCAATCTAGGAATGCCAACGACGTTACTTACGGACACGATGACACCGTAAGAACAACTTAGAACTACCACCAATCTTCTTTGTCACCATCGCCCCCACAAAACCTGAGCGTTGAGAATAGAATAGTCACTGAGGTGCGATGCGAATATAGGGAACGACGCCGTCTGGAAGGTAGGCAATAAGACGACGTCGTCGTGGAGTGACCTCGGAGATATTTGAAGATGGTACAAATCTTCGCTGAAAAGGGGAACGAAAGTAGCCGCTGCTTCTTTTTGGGTTCGGACCATTGTTTGGGTTTTAGGTCTTTAGATAGATAGCGAGAGAAGGCGATAGTTACGATACGGTACCGTCACGCATGGCGTCGCCGTCGCCGATATCTCCGAACACCGACCCCGACGCTGAATTCGACGCCAATCCGAGCTCGAACGCCGATTCTCCGAACGCATTGGTCCCTAGCAGTTCCACCAGCCCGCCCGTCGTCTGCCTCCTCCGCTTTGCCGGCGATTCTGCTGCCGGCGCTTTCATGGGCTCTGTCTTCGGCTACGGTCTCTCTCTCTCTCTCTCTCTCGTTCATTTGCTTCGTTTGTGTTGATGTTACGTGCTGAATTAGATGCTCTTGCCTTGATTGCTTCGTACTTTTTATGTGCGGTTGTAATTATTTGTTACTTTAGGAGCTACTGAGCGGTTCAGAGTTTAAATTAACCTCGATTTCAAAGGATGAGATATAGATTGGTGATTGAATTCCATCGATGATGATTTCCGAGTCGGTGATAACTATGTATTGAAATGCTTTATCTTTTAGGCCTCTTTTTACCCTATTTTTCTGAATCGCTGAGTTGTTTGTTGCGTATTCATGAAATCTGCGATGCCAAATCTAAGTACTTTCAAAAGCCGCAGTTTCTATTGATAGCATGAGCTTATCAATCAAATTTGACATTGCCGTGCATCTAGTTCAGCTTATCTAGCTGCACCGACAAATGGGTTGCACGTATTTCTGGTGTAGATATAGAATGTGGACTCCATAATTCGACATGGATTTATCAGTGGCAGATATGGAATGAATGAATGCATAACACAGTAAGCTCCACGAAGTAATGGATACATGGAATTGATATTAATCTTTTCTACTCATTCCTTTTTGTTTCTGAATCTCGCTATTGGAAACCGTGTGCAAATTACACCCTGAAGAAAAGAGCAACTTTCTGACATGAACAACCTGTGAATTCTATATGCTTTTGCAAGTCTCAGCTGCAAATGACTTCAGTGGAATCTGCTTGAAATTTTGCCTAATGATGTGGTACAGGTGCCGGGTTGGTTAAGAAAAAAGGTTTTAAAGGATCATTTGCAGAGGCAGGATCTTCTGCGAAGGTATGAGATGGTTGATTTTTCATAGTGCTAAAATAATAAGCAGGACTCTGGCTCCTGGGAATCAGGCTTCCTCATTTATATCTTGTTCTTAACAGGCGTTTGCAGTCTTGTCTGGTGTGCACAGCTTGGTTGTATGCTTTTTGAAAAGGCTGAGAGGAAAGGATGATGGTTTGTTATCTCAAGTCTAGGACTAATTGTTTTTGGTTCGTTTCTGAATTGGAGTATGATTTTCTTTCTTCTCATGCAGTATTTAATGCCGGAATAGCTGGATGTTGCACTGGTCTTGCTCTTAGTTTTCCAGGTATAATGTTTTTTTTTTCCACCCATGGTACAGCTTAAGAAAGGGCATTATTGTGTGTTTGCTGTTTGAGAGATTTAGAGAGTGTTGAAAAATAATGTTTGACAGCTATGTTATGTTATTAAATCTTTCTATTCTCTTTCTGCTTCTAGATTAGCCATTTTGACCTTCTGCGATTCGTCTTCCTGCATGTGTATATTCTCTTTGAGTTTATTGAAGACACAGATGACAGAAAAGGTCGATATCATTGATCCATAGGATCTTGGTCCTCCCCTAGGTAAAACACATCAACTTGACGCGTTGAAAATTTCCATTAGCAACGGGATCACGCTGGGGAGATCGGTTATGTCGCATGATAGTGCAGAGTTTTGTCTAGCATTTGGAATGCCCTTATAAGATCCATATAGAAAGAGTGCTCAGAATGTTGTGATGCATGAGTTAAGTTGTACTTATAGAGTAAATCAAGTTGTTTCCTCATCTTTGTTTTTTACGACTCTTTAGGTGCACCACAGGCCCTGTTGCAGAGCTGCCTCACATTCGGAGCGTTCTCATTCATTATCGAGGGACTTAACAAGCAGCAGCCAGCACTGGCATATCCATATGCTAGGAAAAGACACGTTCAAAAAGATTTGCCCACTCTTCCAGCGTTACCTCTGCCTCTCCCTCTCCCTGATGAGCTGAAGGGAGCATTTTCTTCTTTCTGCGAGTCCTTGAGGAAGCCTAACAAGGGCAAAAAATCTGTTGCTCACTGATAAATCCAGGGATGTGTTGGTCGCGTACCGTTGACGCTCCAATTGTTTGTTGTGGCATATGTACTTTGTATATATCGTAGTTGAGATTTTCAAGGCGGCATTTGAATTGAATTTTGAACTCTGATGATCTCCTGAAGAAAATCAACTGTGCCGTTGTCAGTAGTAGAGTTCTTTCATGTAATGGTTTTTCACAATACCTAGGATACAAAGGAAAGCCTAAGAAAATGACTCATTTTTGTAGTCGTGTTTTGAATTGTCTTGGCGACAACGTAGATTAAATATTGCCCCATGAACAGGGAGAGATCCGTCAAAGGGTCCCTTGCTGGATAAAGAACGCTCACACCCAAACGATATTAGCAGTTACCTTGGTAGGTTAAAAATTGAGTTGAGTTTTACAAACTTTTGCTCCTGCCTGGCGTCGAGAATGGGAATTTGCAGTTGCAAAGTACGTGACTACTCGTAAACTACCTTAATGCGTTTTGTCTAGCTGTTGATAAACTCGTTCATGCTGGCTATGGGTATTAACTCTCGGGTAATTGCTAATTGTGTGCTTTGCATTTTTAATGGCATGCCCTTATGGTTTCGAAGTCTCTGGCAATGGGGATAACTTCCTAGTTGCTCATTCTTCCGAGATTTTGTTCATTTAAAGAGATGATTTTTAGGCGTTGACCACCTTACAATATCAGGTACTCCACATGAAAGTTTGAAATATGAAATATCTCAGCCATTATCTGAATCGACGAGATGTAAGCTAGCGGATTCTCATAGCACATATCTTGCCATGATTTATGAGAGAAGAAAGAAAACTAACTTTCTACTCTCTTTGCCGTTGCTAAAGAAAAGAAAACATGGCTTGGCTCTTCTCAACTGCTATTACATCAATTAGAACAGACAATGCTGACAGAAAATGCTTCAGCAAAGCAAAGAAACTAGAACAGGTGTTGCATCAATTTCCAAGATCATCTTACAAGGAGGAAGCATTGGAAGACTTTAGAAGATCCATCCAACTCGGAGACAGTACTTTGAAGAGAAACAATGACTTCCAAAGAATCTTCTTCTCTAATCCTTGCGCAGAGCAAACGTTTCACTTTAGAGTTCACTCTCATATATATTTGAATCTTGTTGAAGATAAGTACACTTCTTGTCAAAGCTGAGAGGATCTAAGGAAGATTGACAAGGAATAGAATGGGTTGATGAGTAAGATGGTATTCGTTTCGGTTTTGTTCCCTCAGAAACATGCAGCCAATCTAATCAAATTGGACAAGCTCCTAAAATACACTGAAGTTACAACATGCTGGTTTGAACTTCCTTGTCCATAAACAGTAACTACTAAGATGTTCCTGACATAGTACTTGCTCCAAATTGAAGCCCAGGATCACTCTGCGGAGGGAGATCATAGAACTCGGATAAGTAAGTCAAAGCTTCAGAGTTACTGTCACAGACTTTCCACAGTGACCCGACTTCTCCTTTGGAGACGGTGCCCCAGTGCTCACAATCATCAAGAAAGTCCAACAGCTTTGTGTAGAACGAGTCGTAATTCATCAAGAGAAAGGGAACCGGAAGAGCAGATCCGATCCTCTCAAGCTGAATTAAAGCCAGAATCTCAAACACCTCATCCAGCGTGCCAATTCCACCAGGCAGAGCAACCACAGCCGTCTTGTCCGAACTGCTGCTCCTAACCACGGCATCCACCAAACCATGTTTCCTTGCAGAGAAAAACCTGGAATTTTACCGAGGAATTAATAAATGTTTAATGGAACTTTACTGGTGATCCAAAAAGGAAGTCTTTATTAGGGTAACTGGGAAAAGAGGAGTAGCACGTTACCTGCAAGTACGATAAGTTTCCGAAGGTAGGTACGGATGAAAATTGGAAGCAGTCCATTCTCCGGTCTCTTTACCTATCTTGAACCCACCAACCGGCTTTCCTGCTTCTAGAGCGCCTTTGGTTGCAGCGTCCATGAGCCCAGGACCGGCCCCTGACCAAGAAGTACAGTCCAAAAGTTTTGCTATCTGTTGAGTTTGTAAACGTTAATACTCGTCAGATCCTCCTAAGGAAGATAGGGCATTGTACTGTGGCTTGCTCGCTCAATTAAAGCCTAACTAAGAGTCTTGCCAATAAATCCACAAACTAAAGCACCCATTTCACTACAGGAATTATGGAGGAATAGTAAGTGAAAGCCACTCGCCTCTTTACCCAGCTCCACTGCCAGCACGTAATGCTTATGATCAGACCCCGTCCTTGAAGAGCCCAAGTAAACAACTCCCCTCCCAAGCCGGCGGATGAGGTCGTAGCATTGTCGTATCTCCTTCCTGACCTTTCAAAGAATAAAACCATGTGTGAGCTTCCCAGGTCGTTTTGAATCTGTAAAGCAATCAACATCAGCACATTATTAGGACAGTCGAAGCCGCTTGCAAGATCGGCAGCCTAATTCCAAGCAATATGTGGAGAAGATACTCTTGCCACAACAAAGAGAAGAACAGATTGGGTACTATCATGAGGAGAATAGAAATTTTAAGACAGGAGGTGTCGCATGGTCAAATCTGTTCCTCACGACAGGCGTAAAT
Organism: Lenwebbia sp. NSW1173648; assembly: GCA_029784005.1. NCBI lineage: Eukaryota > Viridiplantae > Streptophyta > Magnoliopsida > Myrtales > Myrtaceae > Lenwebbia > Lenwebbia sp. NSW1173648. The sequence goes on along the minus strand of JARCGZ010000009.1, from coordinate 19,685,682 downwards.
ATATATAGATAAGCTCAATGAGGACTTTCCATTCAAAAATATGCTTGCATTCCTGTCACCTATCAAGCCATCGGAGGAAGTAAATATCAAAACACTCGTATCTTACTGCGATGCACTGAAATCGGCAATAGCAGCAATCTCGAGCGACATGATCGTATTGAACTATCAAATTTGCAACGCAAAAACTTTACGAGGTATTCTCATGAATTTGAGACAGACATTAATGTTGACATGTAGACTGGACTAAAGTCAAATAAACATTACACTTTGCGATTGCCGCACACTGTAATTTCCAAAATTGAGGCGAGTCTTCCAATATCAAATCCAGCTCACAGAAACACAAGCTGCACAGTTCATAATCTGTTCAGCATGAATCAGTAATTACAATATATACCTCATCTGGGCTCGTTCTTTCTTCAAAATCAACAGATTCGGGCGCGCGAGACGCGCGAATCTTTATACGACAAGGCCTCTGCTTCAAGAGCTCGAAAGCAATGCCGCATTCTTTTCTTCCATTGAACTGTGGAAACTCGACTCGCTCGTGCTGGTGCCTGATGGGCAAAATCTGAGAGCCCCACAAGCAAAACGAGTAGAGACCCATGACTGGTTCGCTCCAAAGGTTGGAACTTTGCGGTCGATAGCAGCTTGAAATTCCGACTTCGAAGCGATATCGTGGGATTTTAGGAGGCGAGTCGTTTCAAGAGAAAAGGAGGAGCGACATCGTCCCTTGTTCGCAAGCTGTGCGGATACTTCGGAGGGAGAGAATGGAATAGGATTCTAGATTCCTTCTTACTTAATACCGCTGCTGATGAATTTTCCTTCTCTTAGATGTCTACTTACTGTTGCAGAAGAAGAAGAATCGCATGATATTTCCAAAGAGATGGTCTCCCCCTCCGTCCCAACCTCTCCCCTTTTGGCCTGTTCCTGTTTTTTTTTTTTTTGGTCGGAGCCTGCTCCTTTTTTGGGTATCTGCAGGCCGTGTAATTAAGGAGTTTTTCTTGGGTATCCGTAGGTTGTGTGATTAAGGAGATTTTCTTGGTCTCTCCAAAGACCGATTTACTATTTAAAAAAGGTCGGCTAGTAACGTTGTTTATCAAAATTCTTGTAAAACACTCGATATATATTCAATGAACGATCCAAATCTATTTTTTTTACGATTTATTAGTTATCAAAGATCGAATTTTGGGACTCGATAAGAATTCCCGTATAATTAGAATCATACTTAATGTATGGACGAAATTTGATCGCCCATCTAGCGGATGTACTCATAAAATATGACAGCATGTATGATGCTCCTCTATTCATGTATGTTTAACATTAATTTCAATAGAAGGTCTTTTAGATTTTAGCCCATTAAGACTCGATTTAATAGAGCTTGAGCATTGATTACAATGGCGATCCTTCTCCACAATTTTCTTTTATTTCCTTTACTTACCCAGCGGATTTGGGATGATGGATCGGTTCTTGGCAGATGCTTATTGGAAGGCAGAGAGCTGGGGTTCTGCATGAAGAAGATCCAAAGGAAGGAGAGCTGCGCAAAATGTAACTCCAAAGCCGAAAAGTTCGTCTTCAATCTTTTAAAGTTCTTACCCATGCTGTTCTTGTGATACTAGGTGTTAATTTCATGAGCTTGGTGATGGTTGATTATTATTCGATATATGGTTACACGGTACCGGTGTTTGCCATCCTTAAACCATATCCATGCATTTTGATTCAACAGTAAATGCTCATCCTTTAAGCAACAACAGCATTCGTTTCTTATTTCTTACATACGAACCATTAGCCTGTTTCCTGGGAACCCGGCGCGACCCTTCTAATGTTACTAAGAAATTTGCAGGGACATCCGAGCACCCAACAGAATCCTTCCCAGTTGATTGTCTGGTTGCATCAACTCGGCACTTTGGTCCTTTTTATTCATTCGCTTTTCAGCTCAACAAAGAAAAATTATCACGCATCCTAGGATGAATTGGATATGGACAATTCCAATAGAATTTCATTCTTGAATAAAATTGCATTTTCCATTGTTCCATGACCTACTACACCGCGATTTCGAATCCAAAGAATGATTTCAAGAAATGACATATATTCACTCTATCAACAAGCAAGCCGGATTTGGTCTATGGTAAAGAATCTGCTTTCTTACGTATTAGATCACAGCAATTCTTGAACCGATGAACTCGAGAATGAATCGAAAAGCTAGATAGATAAAAGAGAGTACTCATTCTATTCCAGTTCGACATGCCATTCTGTTTTCTCATTCTTTCCATCTGAAAACGAACAAGGTAAAACGACAGATCGGTATTGTGTTGGATGGCTACTCTGGCAGTAACAATTCATGTAATCAACCATGAAGCAAAGCTGATTCTGAAATGCTAAGATCCTTGAAGAAAAACCGTTCCACCAATCTCGCATGATCCATGTAAAGCGTATCATACCTCTCAGAAACGGCCAGTTTCCTTCCCGTACTTCTGTCTAAATCTTTCTTTCACGAACTCGTTACGAGCTTGGATACGGGCCCGCTGAGGGGCGACGTTAACGTACCAGAGATGCAATCCATAAGCAAAAAGGCCAGCTCCGGCGGCGAACATTCCAGCCGTCATCGCCATCTTCTTCGGAGTGGAGGGATAACATAACCCCATTTCGTTCGACTATGTCTGGGCATAACGAAAAAGAAGAAATCAAACTGAGGCATAGTGAGTATAAATGGTAGGGAAAAGCTCTTCTGGAGGTGATAGTGTCTGCTTTCTTCTACCTCCCTCGTGTCTGTAATTATTGTTGGGTGAGTTCATCTAAATGTCTTTCACAAGGGAAAGAACTCCAAAATCCACCCAAACTAAAGCGACTATCAGTTAGAAAAGGGAGCAAAGAGAGATCGCTTTAAAAGAGCAGAAACATTAAAGAAAGCCAATTCTTGGAGGGAAATTAAGCATTTCTTTCAGGCATTTTGTCGAGCATGTAGAGGGCATAAAGACGAATCTACTTGTAGCCTTTCGAGTATCATTACTGATCGAACGGCTCGTCACCCGAGAGGCTTGCTCGAGAATATGAAGAGAAGTAGTGTTCAAAGCTCACCGTGAAGTTAAAGATTTGTAGATCGTTCGCCCACGCAGCAGCTGAACTTTTGGAAACAGAATAGGTAGGTAGAGGAGGTGCTTTATGGTTTTGAACCGTGTGACCGACTTCCCTTGTTTCTCTTTTCCTTCTTTTTTCTCGATAAAAAGTAAATGACTAAAATATCCTTAACCAGCCGATGATGTCAAGTCCTTTTATGAGACTGACATATAATCAATTCATATACTTATTTGAGATAACGAGAGCACTTCATGTCCTTATTTGAAATAAAGTCTATTTCAGCCTCTTATTTGAAAAAATAATGACACTTCAGGTTTTTATATGAAATTTTCTCATTTATCTATGACACGAAAAAGCAATTTTTTTTTTGGTCAAAAACGAAAAAGCAAGTTGAAATAGTAACATGGAGTATTTGCTTTAGCATTTTAAGAAAACTTTAAACGGACGATAAGTTTGGCATCTTCTAGCGCAACAAGGTGAAAAAAGATTTAAGTCCAACTGTACTTGAAGGTTTAATTTGTTATAAGATTTCATGAAAATGTTTAATTTCTTTGATTTTATCATAGTATTGTCAATTTCTGGTTGGTAAATTTTGACAGTAACTTATTCCAGATATTCATATTGACACCTAAGATTGGGTTATACCTATTTATACAACAACAACAACAACAACAACAACAAAAATCGCAATCAATGAGTAACGAGGATTGGTCATTAGTCAAAGGTCTGATGAAAAAGGTAATGGGCTTACGAGACGTAGACACTAATGCGATAGGACCACAACGAGTAGACACTGTAATCGACAAGCGTCATGGCCAAGCAACGAAGTCTATGGACCACCAATTGCCGTATGATTTACCAAGTGTTGGACATGAGATATGGGGAGGATACAGCAATAAAAAAATGTCAAATGAAGCAGGTCATTATGGACCAAGATGACGATCATTGTTGTTCTTGGAAGTTTTTTTTCCATTTATGTTACCCTGCAAATCAACTTTCCCTGCACTTTAACCTGGGAGATTGAGGCTCTAGTTCTGGAGGCCCAAGCCCAACTTTGCTTTTTCAAGAACATACCCATGGCCTATTGCAGAAGATCCGCGAATTAGGTCGCCGACTGGATAGCAAAAGAAGTTCGTTCATACTGTCTACCAAATCCCCCCAAACTCTTTAGGACTTGATGTGTGTTGATGCCCCTTTTTTGGGTTTGGCTTTTATGAACTCTTGATGATAAATAAAGGATGTTTATTTCTGACCCCAAAAAAAAAATTCTAGCTTTTTAATTATTTTCAATTCCAAGCCAAGTAATTGCCTATCCATAATCAACGCAAAATCCCTTTTCATGAAAAAAAAAAACCAAATTCAATCTTTTGGGGAAACATATTTCACATTCTGGGGCGAAACAGTACCATAAGCTTAAACATGAGAGCGAAAAATTAGGTACGGCCCACTTATTCAAGAAGTGCCCCCACAATGATTCTAATTCATATTGCCCAGCAGAGAACGCATAAAACTTCTATCGATACTCAAGTTCGAACCGCGGCGACTAGGATAGAATCAACTTCATATCAGCCACAGAGAAATTCCTGCTCACTATACAACTTAATCGAACACAAACCTTAATCTGCTGTACAGAGATAAATAGTCGTATGAGTCAATCCCGACTGTACACCGTAGTTAGTCGTTTGAGTAGTATTGTTGTGGTCGCAGCATTCTCAGTGCACTTGCTAATAGTTCGATGAACTGCCATGAGGATGCCCTCTCACACTGCAAGGCAAGCACCAATACGTGCTGCTCCGTTTCCAACAGCTCCTCGAAGTGCTTTTCACTATTGAAAGAACATATGGCCCTCCTTCCCCTAAGGAAGCATCATGCCCAACTTCTGATGCAGTGCACCACATGCAAAAGATTGAACTCAAAAGGTATGCAAGCTGGCCAAGCAGGCTGCAGAAACAAGGGGCCCGAAATGGAGGCTACCACTCTCCCATTTAGAGTAACGAGAAACTTCGTTTTGCAATTATGTATTTCAGCATCCGAGGCTTTTCATGATGCTACTGAGCCTGCCAACAACAACAGATGGGATGGCATACGATCCTGAGAGATTGATAGCGTGATACTCCAATCCTTTCCACTGGGCAATCAGAGCGAAATGCGGACGCCTGTATTCTTTGCTGATGATCTCCAGAATCACAGTTTTGGGCGTTGCTGACACTATATGCGTTAAACCTGCGCCATGAGCACCAATGATGACTGAAGCATCCTGAATAGCTCGGACTTGTTCTTTCATGGGCATGTGGGCAAACAGTCCATTAACAAGGTTTATCTTGCAGCCAAGATGATTAGCTGTCCAGCTCTGCAAGGAATCAAAAACTTCTTGCTCATTGCTTAGCCTTGATTGGACTTTACCACCGTGACGTGGATGGGCTAGATAATCTTCACGCCTCACAAAGAGTACGTTATGAACAGAAACCGGCTTTTCCAATCGTTGCTTGTGCACTGAGGATCCAAATGCTGCTCTAATCATTTCTCCAAACTCAGATAATCGGGCAGTTTTTTGGTCATCTGGGTTTCTCCAAAGATGAAGGGCAGAGGCTCCGCTGCAATTAATCTCTTTAGTAAGTCCCTTGAATAATGCTGTCTCATATCCCAAAGGAGAAAAAATAGCATGGCGGAAGCAAACTGATCCGCTGAAGTTTTTGGCATATCTGAGGCCTGAGAATAATGCTCTCCACGTATCTTCTAATTGAGTCTGCAAGATACATTCGTAAATGCCAAGAAGTAGGTCAAGACAGATCTCTAAAATAGATGGTTACATACAAAAAGCAGAGCTAGAGAAGATCTTAATCAGTTGTAACATGGCTCATGTCTGGGAACAACTATGCGCACTGATCAAAACGGCGCATACCAACAGCAAGAGCTATTTACTAAAGATGCAGTGATAAGCAATGGAAGAAAATTGATTTTTTAAATTAAGGTTGCTCGAAATGCAGCACACATACCGAACAGTGGCCATCCACAAAGACCAAACGAGGTCGATAAGGTAATCCAGTAACTCTAGAAGAGGCGTATGCACTGTACCAATCAGTCACGGTGTGGAATAGATTTGCATACTCAAAGCGGGTGACCAGAAGTGTTGATTCCTCGACCCACTGTCAACAAGGTAATCTATGTTACGAATACGGTGTCAATTGGAGAAAGGAGAGCAACTCTTATAGGATTAGGCAACAAATTTCAACAACCAACACATGTATCCCTCCCATGTTTGGTCCCCTCATATTAGTTCCAACCCTCATAAATCTGACCTGCATTGCTGCTTAAATTTTTGGAATTAGGACACCACTGGAGCTCCTGTAAATTTCCCGGCCTTCCTTACAAGATCATTAGCTCCCAAATGTGAAGACTGTAAACAACGACATTCTGATTCCTTACGTTTGACTTTGAAAACGACCAAATTCTCCACATTACAAACGAACCACGTTAGAAAGACCACTCGAGTTCAAGACATGACGAGCATAAACATCAGTGCAATCCCATTCCAGTCCATATATAGAAGCATTTTAGTTTCTAAAATTGCATCATCTGCAAACCCTACACATAAACGGAGAATCAACAGTTCCAGAAATGATTACGAAACCCTGACCTGATCGCACCGAAATTCCGCCGCCCCAACAACGTGGATCGATCCAATCAATTCCCGCATGGTGTGCCGCGATACATCACCGGCAGGAACATACCTGTCTAAGTCATCACCGGTCACCATCCTCCTCCTACTTATCCCTCTCCCCAACCCAAACTCCCTCCCGCTCCCTTCAATCTCGAACGCGCCGTCGTTGAACACCGGCAACTCCTCCTCCTCTCTCCTTCCGATCACGTCCTCCAGTTTCTCTCCTCCTCTCGACATCTCAATCCTCTGCGCCACCATCCTCAGCCTCCCTCCCTCGCATATTGAGCTCCGAAGAGTCTCGCTGTAGAAGCACCGGAACCAGCCTCCTCCTCCGCCTTCGACGGCAGAGGAGGACGACGAGAGGAAGTCGACGCGGCGAGCGAAGCCGTTGCCGAAGTAGGCCTCGCAGGAGCGGAGGGGAATGGCCGCGGCCTCCTGCGACCAGGGGAGGTACGAGGGGAGAATCGGCCACGGCTTGAGGTGGCGGCGGCGGCGGTTTTGCGGTTGCCGAGAGCGGTTCTCCGTCGAGAGAGAGTGGTCGGTAGAGCCGCTCCGGTGTTGCGCGTGGAAGAGGAAGTAAATGGAGAAGGAGTTGACGAGGAAGAGGATGAGAAAGGTTTTGGAGCTCATTATGTTCATGGCTCTCGCTCTCTCTGAAACTCTTCTTCGTCCGTGCTTTTTTTCTTTTTTTCCCCTTCCGTTTTGTTGATCGCTGCTCGCCGGTGATGATCAAAAAGGGAAAGTCATGGACATGGAGGAGTTTTAGTTTAACGCGTCCTTTGCCAGGTTTTTCTGTTTCTGTAGATTCAACGAATGGTGTGCTGCCAGGTGTCGAGTTGTTCTCCCCCGACAAGTTTGATCACCTAATTAAAGTAGTTGAGTCCGCTGATCCATGTTGATTTGGTTATTAATAACGGAATATTGATTAAGTTCCCAAATATTATAGTTTTTTTTTTGGCAAAAAGACGACAGGAGTGTCAATATTTGTGTACGGCGCTCACTTTAATGCCAATATTTTTTTTGAATCACTTAAGTGCTGATTTTTTGAAAAAACGGTTATTTCAATGCCAACTCCGGTGAGTTTCGCTGAAAATCTAACGTGAGATCTATGTGGCTCGCCAGAGCATCCAAATCAAAAATAACAAAAAAGCCAAAAGTTAAAAAAACTAAAACATAAGCTAAAAAAACAAAAAACAATTTTTTTTTTTAAAACAAAATACTTTGTTGCAGCTATGAGGACTTGGAAGCCCTCGCCGCTATCGCCCACCATCGCCGGCGAGGATGGGTGATGGCCGGCGACCCCCGCAGGCCGCAAGCAAGGCTGCTCCAAGGTCAGCGAGGCCTCGCCCTGGGCGAGTGTGAGGCCCCACCGACCTTGGAACGGCCTCGCCTGCGGCCGGCAGGGGTTGCCGGTCATCCCCACCCATTGCTGGCCATTGCCGGCAATGGTGGGCGGTGGACAATTTTCCTCTTATATATATATATTAGTTATTTAGTTTATTTTTAAATTTTAATTTAATATTACAAAAATAATTCCACGTGGACTGACTTTTTTAAAAAAATTCCACATAATATTAAAATTGTAATATAAAAAAATGCCACATGTACTGTTTGCCCGGAATTAACACTTAAGTGATCGTTTTTTCTTCGATTTGGCACTTAAGTGATCCAAAAATAAATATTGGCATCAAAATAAGCGCCGTACACAAATATTGACACTCCATATGTCATTTTGCCTTCTTTTTTTTGTCGAAAAATATTATAGTTGACAACGAATATATTTCAGTTGGCTTTGCTATTTACTCTCAAGCTTTCTGCATTTACTGTTGACGCTGCTTGTTAAATATATTTAAGGTAAAAATAATCAGTTTCTATATTACTGAAATTCGAACAATTACGACATTTCGCTATTTAGTTTTTTAACAGATGCGCCGAGAGTGCTTACTATCTAAATTCACTCATACGATGAAAATCATTGAGATACCATAATCGATTTTCAAATTCAAAGAGTTAACGAAATGAAAATGGGTGTTTATGCAGATTGATTATGTTCAAAGTACCCAACAAGAAAATATCGAGTCAATTCGCACATCAATTATGTAAACTGGCCCTTTTAGCATTATTCAATCTTTAACTCAATAAGTTGGCCAAAATCAAGGCTCTTCTGTTGTTGATACTCTTTGGCTAAGTTCGTACAGAAAGACATGTAAACAAAATGACTAACCTGCAGCCAACGCGAAGTAGAAATCAGAATATTGATCCGAGCCCAACGAAAGTCGTTGTGTCCTTAAGACGAATTTGCCCCCTCAATCTGTACCCGAGGACGTCGGACAATTGTCTCCCAGGATAGAACGGATCGCGTTCCTTTGAAGCGGTACGTCTTCAAAGGACTCCTTCGAACGCAAATTTGTAGAACAATCGCACAAAATGAAGATGAGTAATGTCTTGTGAAAGAATGTCAGTAGTTTTTGAAAGTGACGAACGCTCTTTGTATTTATAGACAATGAAGTGAAGAGTCACGAAGCAGAACATGTCTATTGATGAAGGGATGCGAACCAAAAAACTGTTCTTGTTCTGTTCGAACAGACACGTTCGTTCGCTTTTTCCGAACGAACAAAAGAAAACTGTTATTATTCTGTTCGAACAGACACGTTCGTTTTATTCCGAATGAACATGCATGTTCGTCCCGAACGAACATGTTTGTTCGTCGGTCTAACATGTCTATTCGCTCAACACCGAACAATTATATCTGTTCGGATGAAAAGGAATGTCCAAAATTTCTGGACATGTCTATTCAAATCGTGTCCCTTCATTTCTCATTCACTTCCCATGGGATTATTCATCAAATCCCAACAATCCCCCACATGAATGAGATGTTCAGATATCACGACTCTTCGTGTATGCATGAAATGCAATGTGCGATTATTCCATGAGAGAACGTTGCATCAGGATAAGTAGTCTGAGACTTTGAACTTTCCCTAGTGAAACCTATCGGGATTACTCGGTCAATCAGTAGACTTGATGTCTTTGAACTGTCGATCTTTGGTGTAAGCCTAGACAATAGAAATCACACAACTGTCTCTCGAACAAAGTTGGTTCTCACTGTTGTGTTCGTTTTGGCCATGAACACCGCCTGGTCTCATGAGTGTTTTAGAGAATTCGGCCTTTTCAATTCTCATAGAAGCGGCCCTCACTTCACACTCACATAGGTGATTTCTGAATATATAGTATTTCACATACTCAATTCAGAATCATTAAAAGATTTCGCTTAACCTTCACATATTCGTACTGTCTTTATCTAGGAATGAGTAATAAATTACAGTACTCTCCACAGTCTTCATAACTTAGTTGTCCCTTGGAACCTAGATCTTGGGATCTCCAGTCAACTAGGTAGGGTATCCGCTATGACGACTTATTTATAGGCCTTAAACCCATTCCTTTCGATGTTTTCACAACCATCTCTCTAGGTAAGCCTTTTGTTAATGGATCCGCAACATTATCTTTTGACTTCACATAGTCAATCGTGATAATTCCACTAGAAAGAAGTTGTCTTACGGTGTCATGTCTTCGACGTATGTGTCGAGACTTACCGTTATACATGACATTTCTCGCCCTTCCTATTGCCGCTTGACTGTCACAATGAATGCATACAGCCGGCACTGGTTTAGGCCAATTAGGAATATCTTCCAAGAAATTTCGAAGCCACTCTGCTTCTTCACCGGCTTTATCCAAAGCTATAAATTCTGATTCCATAGTGGATCTAGCAATACAAGTTTGTTTGGATGATTTCCATGATACTGCTGCCCCACCAAGTGTGAATACATATCCACTTGTCGATTTTGTATCTTTAGTGCCGGTTATCCAATTTGCATCACAGTATCCTTCAAGTACTGCTGGATATTCTGTGTAATGCAAAGCATAATCTTGAGTATGCTTTAAGTAGCCCAATACATGTTTCATAGCTTTCCAATGATTTTCATTTGGACTAACTGTAAATCGACTTAGCTTGCTAACCGCACAAGCTATGTCCGGCCTAGTACAGTTCATGACATACATTAAACTGCCTAGTATACTGGCATACTCATTTTGAGCCTTACTTTCACCAGTATTTTTCGAAAGATGTAAATTAACATTTATCGGTGTACTTACTGGTGATATGCCTAGATTCTTGCTTTTTTCAAGAATCTGCTCAATGTAATGAGATTGAGATAGAGATAGTCCTTCAGACGTTTTACGGATTTTAATTCCTAAAATGACATCTGCGATTCCCATATCTTTCATATCAAATTTACTTGCGAGTAAGCATTTGATCTTCTTGATAATCTCACTATCACTGCCCATTATGAGCATGTCGTCTACATATAGACATACAATGGCAAAGCTATTATGAGTGTTCTTAACGTAAACACATTTATCGCACTCATTAATCTTGAAACCATTCGACAACATAACTTTGTCAAATTTAGCATGCCATTGTTTTGGTGCTTGTTTCAAGCCATATAGTGACTTGATAAGCCGACATACTTTATTCTCTTGTCCTGGAACAATGAACCCTTCAGGTTGCTCTAAATATATTTCTTCTTCTAGATCCCCATTTAGAAAAGCTGTTTTGACATCCATTTGATGAATTTCAAGTCTATACAAGGCTGCTATAGCAATTAACATCCGTATAGATGTAATTCTCGTGACAGGTGAATACGTATCAAAATAATCCAGACCTTCACGTTGTCTATAGCCTTTTACGACAAGCCTAGCCTTATACTTATCAATAGAACCATCTGCTTTCATTTTCCTCTTAAATATCCACTTACATTGTAATGGCTTATTACCAGGAGGAAGGTTAGCCAATTCCCAAGTATGGTTTGACAAGATGGATTCAACTTCACTATTGATAGCTTCTTTCCAGAGCGGGGCTTCTGGGGATGTCACGGCTTCCTTATATGTCCGAGGTTCGTTCTCTAACAAATATGTCAGAAACTCAGGTCCAAAAGACGTAGAAGTCCTTTGCCTTTTACTACGTCTAGGTTCATCCTCCATTGGATCACTTCTAGATGTAGTATCTCGAGGCCTCTTATTATTATCAATTGGTTCATATACTATGTTATACGGAAATATATTTTCAAAGAACGAAGCGTCCCTTGATTCAATTATCGTATTAACATGTATATCTGGGATCTCTGATTTGTGAACAAGAAATCGATATGCATTGCTATTCTGAGCATATCCAATAAAAACACAGTCAACAGTTTTCGGTCCTATCTTAACCTTTTTAGGTTTAGGAACTGCAACCTTAGCCAAACACCCCCACACTTTGAGATAATTCAGGTTAGGCATTCTGCCTTTCCATTTCTCATAGGGAGTTTGTTGTGTCTTTTTGTGGGGTACTCTATTTAAAATAAAATTTGCTGTCAAGACAGCTTCCCCCCACAAATTCTGCGGTAAACCAGAACTGTTCAACAATGCATTCATTGTTTCCTTTAGGGATCGATTTTTCCTTTCCGCCACACCATTCGATTGCGGTGTATAAGGAGCGGTAAATTGGTGAACAATACCGAACTCGGTACAAATTTCCTCAAAAGGAAATTCATATTCACCTCCTCTATCACTTCTTATTACTTTTATTTTCTTATTTAATTGATTTTCAACTTCAGACTTATAAGTTCTAAAAGCATTCACAGCTTCATCTTTACTGCTAAGTAAATAAATATAACAGTACCTCGAACAGTCATCTATAAATGTGATAAAATACTTCTTACCACCTCTGGAAGGTACTGTTTTCATATCACAAATGTCTGTATGTATTAAATCTAAAGGCTCTGAGACATTATTAACTACTGAGTTAAAATGAGGCTTAGAAAACTTAGATTCAACACACACTTGGCACTTTTCACTTGGACAGTCAAACTTTGGTAATAGTCCCATACTAATTAATTTCTTTATTGACTTATAATTAACATGTCCTAGTCTAGCATGCCAAATATTAGGAGACTCAAGCACATAAGAAGATGCAACTTTATTCATATCATCCTTGGTTACAACAGTCATTACATTCAGCTTGAATAAACCATCACTCAGATAACCCTTTCCTACATACATCTCATTTTTGGAGAGTACAAACTTATCAGATACAAAAACCAACTTGAAGCCATTCTTGCTAAGGAGAGATCCGGACACCAAATTCTTGCGAACGTCTGGCACATGAAGAACATTGTTCAGTGTCACGATTTTCCCAGATGTCATCTTTAGAGCAATCTTCCCAACGCCTTCAACTTTAGAGGTCGATGAATTACCCATATAGAGTTTTTCATCACCCCCCACAGTTGTGTAGGACGAGAACATCGATCTGTTTGCACAGATGTGACGAGTTGCTCCAGTATCAATCCACCACTCCTTGGGGTTTCCCACCATGTTGCACTCGGATATCATAGCAGACAGATTGATATCATCAACACCATTGGAAATCTCTTCCACCATATTTGCCTGAGTTTTCTGTCTTTTCTTCGCTCTGCAGTCTTTGGCTCGATGTCCAGACTTTCCACAGTTAAAGCATTTGCCGACGAACTTCTTCAGGCCTTGGGTGAATCCCTCTCCAGACTTATTAGGCATTTTCCTCTTCTTGTTGGGTTTTGATCCTTCTTCAACAACATTGGCCCTTGAAACCTCTAGGTTCTTGCCAACTTTCTTCTCAGAGAGCCTATTGTCTTCCTCAATCCTCAACCGAACAATCAAGTCTTCAAGTGACAACTCCTTTCTCTTGTGTTTGAGATAATTTTTGAAATCTCTCCAAGACGGTGGCAGTTTTTCAATGAATGCAGCCACTTGAAATGACTCACTTAGAGTCATTCCTTCAGCATGAATATCATGCATAATCACTTGAAGCTCTTGAATTTGACTTAAGACGGTCTTTGAATCAACCATCTTGAAGTCCAGAAATTTACCAACAATGAATTTCTTCAGTCCGGCATCTTCAGTTTTATATTTCTTGTCCAGACTCTCCCATAACTCCTTAGCCGTTTTCAGCGGACTATAGACGTTATAAAGAGTATTGTCCAGACCATTGAGGACATAGTTGCGACGCAGGAAGTCAGAATGCTTCCATGCATCCACAGCAGCAACCTTTTCCTTATTAGTCTCTCCATCGTCCAATTTAGGACCATCCTCATTGAGGAATCTAGCCAAGTTCAAGGTCGTGAGATAGAACAACATCTTTTGTTGCCATCTCTTAAAATCCGTACCATTGAACTTTTCTGGCTTTTCTCCATGATTCGGAATAGGGGTGATCGGAGTCGAAGTCGAAGCCATTTCTATGGAAAATAAAATTTAATAATGAAAACGACGAAGATTAACACAAAAGCCCAACCGAACACTTTCTTCAAATCGTAAACAGTATACGAAATGAACAACTACACAGAATACTCACAATATTCACGAGAAAAAAAAAACATTTATCTCGGAAAAACAACTCTTATAAACGATACGATATAAGTTCGAAAAAGATCGTTGAACGAACGAAGGGCAGAATGTTCACAACAACATAAAATACGAACTAAGCGCAAAAACAAGAAGTATAACGAGATTCGTCTTAAGATTGTTGTTGATACTCTTTGGCTAAGTTCGTACAGAAAGACATGTAAACAAAATGACTAACCTGCAGCCAACGCGAAGTAGAAATCAGAATATTGATCCGAGCCCAACGAAAGTCGTTGTGTCCTTAAGACGAATTTGCCCCCTCAATCTGTACCCGAGGACGTCGGACAATTGTCTCCCAGGATAGAACGGATCGCGTTCCTTTGAAGCGGTACGTCTTCAAAGGACTCCTTCGAACGCAAATTTGTAGAACAATCGCACAAAATGAAGATGAGTAATGTCTTGTGAAAGAATGTCAGTAGTTTTTGAAAGTGACGAACGCTCTTTGTATTTATAGACAATGAAGTGAAGAGTCACGAAGCAGAACATGTCTATTGATGAAGGGATGCGAACCAAAAAACTGTTCTTGTTCTGTTCGAACAGACACGTTCGTTCGCTTTTTCCGAACGAACAAAAGAAAACTGTTATTATTCTGTTCGAACAGACACGTTCGTTTTATTCCGAATGAACATGCATGTTCGTCCCGAACGAACATGTTTGTTCGTCGGTCTAACATGTCTATTCGCTCAACACCGAACAATTATATCTGTTCGGATGAAAAGGAATGTCCAAAATTTCTGGACATGTCTATTCAAATCGTGTCCCTTCATTTCTCATTCACTTCCCATGGGATTATTCATCAAATCCCAACATCTTCATCCCAAAAAGAAACGGAAAATATTGTAGGGTTGACAAGTGTTCTGATGGTTGGTGCGGTCACAATCTAACTGCATTGTCAAGCGCAATGCATTTACCAGATCAACTCTGCCCTTCTTTTTCCTTTCTTTTGGCTGAATCAGTAAATCCATGCTCAAACTCAATAGTGTAAAGGATTTTCACCTCGTATGGGATAAAAAAAATCGGAAACCATCCCTCAGGAAAACTAATTAAACTAAACAGATAAGACAATTGCGAAAGTTAGCTGCAATAGCAGATGATGAAATTAAATGCAAAATAGTGGGCTAAAACAATCGGTGCTCATAATACTAATTACACAAGAATGATCTCTTTACATAAAGGAAACGAAGGAAAGAAAAAGAGGAATGAGAAATAAGCATGTACCTCAAGAGGAAAAAGTTTCTGGATTACAAGAAGAACGAAACTACCTAATCCATGGATGAAAGGAATGCAATTCACTGCTTCAAGTCAAAAGTGGGAAAAGCTCCAATAGCTGGCTCCATAAACAAGAAGTAAGACCTCCAGAACAGTCGAAAATCCGCTTAATGAAATGGCAAAATCGAAGACGGCCTTGAGTCACCAGTTGCCAGATAGAATTTCAAAGTAGAAACAAGGTCGCGAGGAGCATCACTAGACTCAAAAGGAAGATACCAGCAGGAAGTTTAGGCTGGCCACTTTTCCCCTGTGATGGCGCTCCTGCAGTGGACCCATCAGTTGCAGTGGGAGCTAATGCTTTTTGTATGGCTGGCAATGGCGGCTCCGCAACATCCGACTCAGTCAGGACAGGATATGGAGCTTGAGCAGGTGGCAACGCTGGAATAGGTATCACCCGCATGAGACTGCCAGCCTGAACAGGAAGCATGTAGGCAGGGGTTTTGCTGCCCAAGCCTAAACATTTGTTCCCTGCATTTCCCGCAGCATCATTATCAGTCACTGAAGAAAACTTAACACAAAAGAGCTCCAACTCCATATCGCTACGTTCAGAATCATTAGATTAATGCTGTTACAGAAGGCGGCATTACTTTGAACTGTTTACCTCTACATAGTTCAAACACTGCTAAAGACAGTTTTACTTGCAATACTCTAAATAGGACGTCGGAACGCTTTGATTTTACTCATTACTTTAAACAATTAGTTTGAAAATATATGAGGTGCAAGATCTGCACATAAATGAACGTTAAGAGTCTTCCTATAATTGCTGCAGCAAGTCGATTCACAATTCCTCTGCCAATAAAACGTTTGGCACGGACAAAATTCTCTCATACTGAAGAAAATTATGAAATGGATGTGTTGCTTACTCTTGTAGGAAGCAGAAGTCTTGGGGAAATCAGTGATCACACCATCAATTTCGCCTCCCATGACAAAAGAGTTCAGCTCAACAGTTGCATCTGAGAAAAAATCCCAAGCTTGGGACACAAATTCATTGCTGAATGTTTGCACATAAACGGGGAGCTTGAAGGCATGGAGCTTTGTCACAACATCTGTGACACCAGTAAGAAAAGCCTCATTTGTTGGGAAGACAGAAGTCTTCTTGACAACCACAGAGTCGGCAAAGTCTTTTATCTCCAGAACAGTAGCGTTAGTGGCATCACGAATGTTCTCATCAACCTCATACACAAGCTCATAATTGACGTTCTCTTTGATCTCCATCAGAACAGAGCTGTTGGTGGATTTAATCATAACCTTCTTCCCTGTCTGGTTACTGAAACCAGCTTTACTCAGAGCATCAAGAACAGCATCAGTTATGCTCAATGACTGATCTTTGGCAAGGTAGGCAGCGTTCTAGAGAAAAAGGAAAAACAGCACATCAAGATCAAGACAACCAAATAAGTTACCATGGCATGGACACGCAATCTCCTGCACCATACAAGTTGTCTCAAGTAGATGGCACAGTACACAGCAAGACACTTTTTATGGGTCAATGAGTATGTTCGGTGTTCTTCCAACATTTGTCCACTTTCACAAGCTCAAATCCTCTACTTGTAAAATAGTTTGTACTATCTCTATATGATGTGCAACTATTAACATGTGCAATAAGACTGCCAAAGGATTAGATGTAAGAATAGGTTTCACACCGCAAGAAACCTGCCTCCTACTGATTGTTCCGAACTTCAAATAATGACGCGAGGAAACAGACTTAAAATTCCATTTCAACCAATGGTGTGGCACATATGCAATCTAGGTTATCCAACAAAAGGTTATTTTTGGGGATATGAGGCCACATCAATCAACATGCAGATCACACCAAATATAGCAAGTCTCAAAATGAAAAGATACCTAACAAACAATCTTTTAGAAAGGTATGTACTTTTCATGAGAAATGATGATTTGGATCGGTTAAGAAGAATAATAAATTTCATATGTCCTCCCTGGACGAGGACCAAAACTTGCTACCAGAACTTCCACAAATATTTGATCGTGCGAAGAGTGAGCATGCAAAAGTTATCCTTGAGCTGAAATCAGGATTTATCACATTCAAGAGGTGATGGTAATTTTCGAAATGTCTTAGCAACTTCTTTTATTTCATTACTAACTTTCTAAACACGTTACCAAATGACAGATTTGTAGATTTGTCCTTTGGCAAATATATGCAATATATGAAAATATACAAAGCAAATTGTGGAACAGAATCTCACCTCTATGTTGATCAAGACACCAGATACGGAAGAAGAATTTTTTGCCAAGGTGAGAAAATCTGACAACGATAGGAACTTTCCAACATTTCTGTTGGCTGGATTTCTGATTATTTGGTACTTCGAATATGGACTTGCAATTAAAGCTGCAACAATATTAACAAATAAATCAGTACAGAGACGTTTAATCATCAAAAGTTTCTGCAATAGAGGACATGAGTTGATAATTGCTTATCAAATTGAACTCAGGTATATTGATTTAAGGTTGACAAGAGATTGCTTGAAATGAACACAAAAAAGGCCTTTACGAAGACCGATGCCTCTCAACAGGATATTCAGTCGATCACATTTATCTAAGTCAAGTGGTCTTAAATCATGACAATCATACTAGAAGAAGAAGAAGAAAGAGGAGGAGCAACATGCTGCAGAGAACATGCAGATTCAAAACTGAATGTCAAGCTTACGTGTCAACTTCTGGATCTCACTCCAGGTGAGGCTAAAACTGAATATCCCAGTCCCCGGCTGAATCTCTGGAGCTGTTGTCATAAGGTCGCGAAATTGTGTTGTTGCAACGTTACTGCTATCTATAAGATTTATGGAGCTCAAGCAAAAAGGAATTCCATCCTTCGACATTTGAACAGGACAGTCAATAATGTCAGTCCCGTCTGAAATAGCTTTTGAATATGCTAAGTCAGTGCAACCAGGATAATCCCCACTTGCCCCATTGAGCGAAATAACCAACGGCGTAGCTGAGAGAATTGAAAATATTGGATGTTAGAATATCCAAACATCCTAAACAAGCACCTTAAACACAACCAGGGAATACCTAGGTTGTGAGCAAAGAAAAATCGTTTTACATCCGCATGTTGAATCATTAGACATACCTTGTCCCGAACTATTTTTGCTTGGATGAGCAAAACAATCTGCAGGATGAAAGAACAAGTTAGCATATACAGAGAAAGTTGGTTATAAATGTGTATGCAAAGAAAAAAACATGGCCTCCATTTGTTCAAGAACTCTCTTAAAATGAGGAAAGGCTTAAGAAAGACGTTTACTCATCAAAACAACTATGATCACTACACAAGATTTGACATACAAGATAGTGCACGATGTCGTAAAAGATATATGAAACAAGCTTAGTAATGTCCGTAATCAATGAAACAAGCTTAGTAATGTGCTTAATCAATGAAAGGAGACTTACCAATGGCTGCGGATGGAGTTATCGGGAAATCAGTGAGCACACCATCTACAGAGAATGCACCATTGTCAATGTAAGATAGAGTCTCAGCCACAGGATCGAAACTGTAATTGTAGCTAAGAGGAACATCATTTACAAAATCAGCTGCGAAAACTGTGAGCCCTGCTTTATGAGCATCTGAGACAAGAGAGGTATAAGCTTGCAAGTAGTTATTGACATCAACAGGCCATATATAAACCTTTGGTACTAGTATCCCAGAAGCAAATGTCTTGATAAACGTAAGATTCTTTAACAGAGAACCATATGTCTGGTTGATTGAAGGCTCGATATCATCTTGTCCCATAAACCTGAAGATCAACTTTGTCTTGGTTGGGCTGACTCGTCCAGCAATGCTCCTTAATAAACCCACCTCTGGTGATGAGATATAATCGATAACTACACTTCTAGACGTGACAATCACAAACAATCTCATACTCAAGTTATGTTGCGTGAAGAACATGTCATGCTGCAATATCAAAAGAGGTTCGTCAACCCAAGAATAGCCGAAGAAGGCACCAATAACTCTGGACGGACATGTACTAGAATATTTACCTGAATATTCAACCATAATGCAGGTGGTTTCAACTGACCGACCACATCTTGGACTGTGAGTATCGGAAAGAGATTGTCATCGAACTTATTAGTTCGAGAATATACTCCTTGAGTTACTGTGCAGAGATCACAGAGATTGTGAGGCATGAGAAAATTTATAACCTTAAGTACCATTTAACAAAAGATAATTTACTATTATCATGAATAGGTTTAGTGAGTCTCAAGTCAAACCCACCCCCTCCCCGCCCGCGGGGCGGGCGGTAAAGAGCGGTAAAGAAAAAGATCCACATATAGAGCACCCAACATACTTAATAGAAATGAAACATGCCAATATAAAATTTTAGTTGATACAGAGGAGAAGGTGGAATATCGAGCTTTAAGATGAATTTGTCCTTACCGATGACGTTAGCAAGGTCATTCAAGGTGAAATCAACGGAGAACCATCCTTGAGTAGCAACGCCATTAACAGAGTATGTTTTACCCATATTCGGGAAAAGACCTGAAATGTTGGTAGAGTTATCCAACTTGACATTTGGAGCACATACGCCAGCCCCATCTTTTGTTAATTGTACGTCACACCACGATACCACATCAGGTACACTTGTGAGCAATGCCAAACTGTAGGCTGCAGAGCTAGAATCCGGAAAGATCCCTGAAAATCCACCCCTTGCAATGACTAATGGTGGATTTCCTGTAGAAGAAAGGAACTAGTGAGCATCTAACATACACAGTGAAGAAATCTTCCCAGGCCACACATGCCACAATGAACAAAGCAGACAAGTTGAGCTGATAAAGGAAATTAAAATCTCTGCCGATGTCAAACTAATAGCTAAAGATAATTGCAGACAGTGTCGTCAAAACTAAAAGTGCCTGCAAGTGTTTTTTTTTTTTTTGGTTCTTTTTTCACTGCGGAACAATGCTGGATGATATTGTAATGAGCTTACCTTAGGGACAGCTTACGCATGAAGAAAAGAAGCAAAGCAATGGCATTAACGGAGTTCTTTTCGGTGACAACATTGCACACAACACGATGAAAGTTCAAGATCAGATCACAGGCGAGATACCGTGAAATAATGGGACATTGCATGAGTTCCCCACATAACCAAAGTACAAAACTGAGATCAATACTTCATCAAAATCACATTAGGCTGGATGTAACAACATTAGGACGCAAGGTAGCGCGTGACATTAATTCCAGTCTTCCCTAGCTCTTTTCCAATGACCTCACAAGCTTTTCTTCATCGCTGTAATTTTCCAGGCAGGAGATCTTATATCGTTCTACCGTTTTAATTAACGAATTAAAATAAAAAATTTCCTAAAGAACAAAGGCGATGCGCGAGGATCATTTTGTTCGAAAGATCAAAGACAAGAGAGCGAATAACTGCCGAATTTAATCGTTCATAATCGTTCAGCGGGCCTCGCTTTTCCAAAACTCGTCGGGATACTCAAGTCAAGCTCTTGAATATGTTCCCCTGACGTCTAAGTCAAAGGAAAAGAGCTACAGGTTAGAATCCGCTTAAACAAAGTCAACGTCCATGGGTTTAAAAGCTGAAGAGTGCGTAATTGGCAAAAAATTCCCCGCAATTTTCGCTAGCTGTCTGAAAATGACGCTAAAATCCGAAGAGAAGAGCGTGTACCAAGGAAATCAGTAAGGGGGGAGGAGCAAAGAAGTGCAATCGTACGGAATTGGTAACCAAGGCAACAGATGCAGAAAGCTCGAGCTAGGACTGACTCGGTTAATTATTCAGCTCAGTAACGAGCCAAACAAACTAGAAATGCAGGAAGGAAGAAACAGCTGAGAGATTTCATCATTCCTTGTTCGGATTTAGTCCTCTCTCACTCTCTCTCCTTTCTCCGAGATCAAAGACGCAATGCCACGGAGCTCAGACAAATTCTCGATCCAACAAAGAAATTGAAGATGCTCAGCGAAGGAGCGGCCGAGAGAGATACAGAGAGAGAGGGAGAGAGAGTTACCAGATAGAGTTTGCCATGGACTAGAGGTAGATTTCTGAGCAGAGACGAGAGCTGATATCGCCGAGCTCACGAGCAGGGAGGCGAGCAGGACGGCGGCGCGTGAGGTACACATCGCCGGAGAGTGTCGCCGGCGGCTTCGCTCTTCAACTTCCGGAGCTGCTGATTCCTCGAGTACTCGGAGAAGGGTGCGAGATTCGCCCAGCCACGAGCTGAGAGAGAGAGGCCTAGGAGGAGTACATAGTAGCTGTTGAAACTTTGGAGGCTGGCTTTTATGAGGCACACTTGGTGACGGAGTTTTAAAAAATTGGGAAGGAAAAAATTTCTGGGGCTTCTGTTTCGCTTGCCGGTCTAATTATTACGCGTTCCCACGTAAACGAGCCGGCTCCGGTCGGCTGGAGCCAGCTGGTTTTAGTTTTCTTTTTTTTTTTGGTCGAAAGCTGGTTTTAGTTCGCTCGGCGACCTGTTCAGAGTGTTTTTTCAATGGCGTTTTATTTATGAGAAATTCAATAAATAACAACAGGTGATTGATTCTTTTCCCTTTTTACCCATGAAAATGCTCAGTGGAAGCCCCCCGAATGTAGAAAGACGTGGTCCTTTTTTGACTTTATAAGTTGTGGCGGGCCGGATCGTTGGACAACGGGTAAACGGGGCCATTCTTAACTCCCTTTCCCTTTCCGGCATTGCCATTCGTTTCCCCCGCTTCCTCTTCCAATTACGGTTTTACACCTAGCGTGATTTTTCACTTAGTTAAAGTAAATTAGAGGGCATTTGTTAATGGAACCCCCTCTTGACTGTTCAAGTCTAACTTACTATCTCTATCACGAGAATAATGTCTCGAAATTGCAACATTTTCCTCCTTTGTTGATCGTGGACTGCTTCAACGCGTTAGTTTTTCCCTCTCGTCCATTCCATCCCCAGTTTTCAAAGCTCCGACACAATCCACATCCCCAAATGGCTATTTGTTTGAACGGGGACCGAAGCACCTCATAAAAAGTTCGACACTATCACCTACGGCGGTTGATGGATAGAGTGATCAAATTGCAATGCGTCGATGCGTACCCATCTATAACCATCCATCCATCTATCGGGTCCAGTGAAAATCAGCTCTTGGAAGCGAATTAGTAAGCACAAAATCAACAATCTAAAGCTACGATATAGTATTGATACTCTCGAGAGCCTATATTCATCGCCATTGCTATAGATCAAAATCACAGCGTATATGATCAACGGGCTTTATACAATTAATTGAGAGATATCTCATGGTTAGATTACCACTTTGCCGCTCTATATCATCATTTCTAGCGATATCTTAGGGTGCTTCTTTTTCTTTCCAGACAATGAATAATACATTCACGGTATTGGACCGGTTAAGACTGGGTATACACGATCGAGACACGATCTTCCTTTCGCGTTTAGTGCCATGTTATGCCGTGAAAGAAAAGGAGAGGAGAAACACGTAAAAGTGACATGTCGAGCCGCTTCCCTTTATCGGAGAGACCGCAACTTTGTTTGGTTTAGATTTGTAACATCAATGAAGAGGACCGTGCACACCCTCGTTTTGGCCCTACCGAGTGGCCTGGGCAGTTGGCACCAGTGACCGGGTCAATTAACTTCTTGGGTTGGAGTCTGCAACCAAATTCTTCACTTTCGTGCTTTATTTTCCCCCTCTTTTTTCCCCTTACAAAAAAAAAAAAAAAACACGGACTATCCATCGAGTGATATTACGAATCACAATGCAATACATCAAGCTCAGTCGGAGTTGTCGAGACCTAATGCTTTAGAGAACACCTTTCTCGTTGCTATTGTGTGGCGGAACATAAAATGCCGTCCGATATATGTTCCATCAAGCCATCCACGCTTTGCCGGACGAAAGCGAATTCCATGTAACCTTTAATCCAGCGTTTCATTTGTTTCGCGGTAAATTAGTGATTTGAAAAATTTTTTTTTTCTGCAAATGATCGCATACATCACTTGAAATAATTAGTTAATGAAAAATATTTTCATTACCTACAATAATCCGTGTCTAAATATTTCCATAGACGATGAAAATATTTTTCATTCATCTATTTTCAAATCACTCGTCATGAGCGCGAAACAAACGGATTCACGTACCAAGTTTGGGAATTTCGACTAGGTAGCAATTGTACTACCCATGGTCTCCACGGTTCAATTTCTTCCTTTTTCCCAGAATTAAAATTATATCAGGTACACGAATACCAAACCTGAAATTACAATTTGCCGAGATAGCCACCGGCTCGCTGGCTCGGTCTATACGAATGGACCCCGCATGAGTAAAAAAGGATAAAACCGTCCGCCTAAGATCTTCTTCTTTTTTTATTTTGGGCCAGTTTAGATATTATCGCTACTTACTTTCATTCTGATCTCGACCGATGATGTTTTTTGCCCGCACTTCGCAAACCCTACCTAACTCAACGTTATTTAATTACGTCGAAGGCCGGAGTCAAACATCGAGGCCAGAATACAACGAAACTCGATTCTAGAGATCATCCTTAGCTGTACAGCTCTATTCATTCGCGTCGAACATGGAAAAACGACAAGATTTCGCGCGTAGTATATAGTCTTTCTTTGTTTTTTGGGGAAATGATCGTGGGGAGATGGAAATGCCCATTTGCGAGAAGGTTCCTCGCCACCTGGAAGCACATGGGGGGAGAGACCACGGAGGTAAGGCGCAGCGCGGATTGACGGATCCTGATTGGTCCACGTAAGCGCCCATGGTTGGGTTTGGCTTTCTCCCTTTGGGTTTGTGGGAGCTGGGTGGGCCCCCGTGCGGTGGGTTCCCCTTGCACGACCTCACGTTTTGGAAGACATTGCAATCGCAAAAGTAAGCCCTTCTTTAAGAAGGAAACCCAAAATTGAAAAGAATTAAACACTAATTTTTGGAATTAAGTCTGATGCGGAATTTACTATTCTCCAATACTTTATATTACTTTCGCTCGCTGATAATTTTATATTGTATAGTCTCGATTTAGGAAATTTTACCGGGATTAATTCAAACGGGTGTGAGAGGTGGGGAATTAGATGGTATCGATAAAAAAACGGTGGGTGAATGTCCTTTTCAGTAGAATCATCGGAAAAAAAAAATAATGGCGGAGCAATAAGGAAGATTCGATGGAGCGCACTGGAAAACCGCGTCCAAGGACCAGTTCAGAAGGATGGTGATGGCAAGTGGCAACATCTTCGGTCCCGGAGTCGTTGCCCTTTTCCTTTTTTTTTTTGGTCAGAGAGTCGTTGCCCTTTTGTTGGCTCTTTCTTTTGCATTTCTTCTTGTCAGGTCAACGCGAACAGGTGCCAAGATTTCACGACGCTTCTTCACCTGATGCCGGTCGGAACCCAAGTTGTCGCCTACTCATTTTTGTTGTTGATTGTTTGCTTGATTAACGATACCTACTCATTCTATTCACAGATATCTGAGCAGGATTTGGCTTGGCAGATTTTGTTTGACTTGTCTTTTCATTTCTATGTCTATGTATGCGTGGTATTTTAGTTACCCACTTGTTTATTGAAGAACATTATTCGTCAAAACGGAAATCACAATTTTCGAAGCGTGAAAGTTTCTCTAGATTGCATCATAATTTAACCGAAAAACATGGATATTGTGTTACGGCACGACTTGTGTATTTTTCGCGCCGTACTTCTCCTTTTAGCTTCAACACTTGAACACTAGACCTCTTATCATATGAAATGAGTGAAATCTTTTACGAACGTGTAACTACCAATATGTAATGTCATTTCAAGATAAAATCCTTAAATGGCCTTAACATGAGGACTTGTTTTTAACTTGCCTCGAAAATTTACTGTATTTCATTTAGTGACTTAAAATTGAAATTGCCGTGCATGGGAGATAACTATTTTATTTCGGGAAAATTCGCGTAAGGGAAATTCCGTGTTTCATGATCCGTCGACAGTTATCGAGAATTTCATGTGAGATTTTATATAAGTGTGTGTTTAGTACAGCTTTTCTGTTGTAATAATAACTCCAAAGAGGCTAATGCCTTGCTTGCTGTTTGCTTAATGAACACATCACATATATAGTTTCTTCATTACTACACCACTTATAAGTAGTTATTGAGAAGCTGCCCCACTCAATTTCAAAGCGTTTACAATTTAAGGCTCCGTTTGTTTCACATAAAAAAAAATGATTTGGAGAACATTTTTCAAAAAATGATTGCTCTGTGTTGCTTATCAAAATGAATCAACGAAAAATATTTCCGTCGTCCACGAAAATTGTAAAATATAAAATTTTGTCGATAATTAAAATATTTTTCATTAATTAGTTATTTCAAACGATACAATCGATCAACTTTAGGATAATATTTTTCAAATTATCTATTTTTTGTGAAACAAATGAAATTATCGCGCGTAAGTTGACACGTCACAAGAAGAATAGTTACGGCGAGGCTCTAATTACCTAAACCGACTCGCAATTTGCTAGATCCCAAAGCATGCCATCAACAGCGTGATTTGTGCAGCTGGAAATGAAAAGCGACTTGTCTGCTTTATTCTCTCGTTGGATTTGTGTTCTGATGCGAAAGTCAGAGACAAGTTAATGGTTCGAAATTCGATTAAGAGTTCAATATCAACTTCTCTTTACTAGCTTATTGGCTACAGCTGTGGAAAGAACATTCTTCTTACAAAATAATTTTACGTTTTTTAATTGGATTCAAATCTTATCCAGCATAATCAATATTGCAAAATATTCGATCAAGACCTTAATCTACGCTATTTAACGAAACATTCCCATTAGTTTGTTAGCCTTAAGAAAATTCCAGTCACGTGTTTATTAGGAAAAGTATCAAAAAAGTCATAAACCTATTGCATCGGTACCGGTTTTCAATCGTCGGGCGGCTGGCAACCGTAGAAAAGTTATACTGTTATCAAACAATTTTCTGTTTCGAAAACATAAAAATTTTGCATCGTTATCAAACACATTTCTCTGCTCAAGAACTCATCTAGGGAACAAAAGTAAAAATGCCAATTTCTGGCCAGAAATAGCTCAAAGGAATCGAATCATATTATCATTCGCGCCCTTAGTTTTTCCTCATTCTCCGTGTATGTAGAAGTGGCATTCCGGAACTTTTCGATGTCGTATGGTTGTAGTACTTGTTACATATTGGAGACTTAAGTACCAAATTCCTTCTATACACAACCATACCTCGTTTTTTTTTTGGTCAGACACAACCATACTTTACACACTATAAAATGGAGACATATTACCTATCTTTTTTCTAATTTGTGTAAAGAAAAATAGTTGGGGCGGCAATTAATTTTTTATTAATCAAGTCGATCACAATCAATGATTGTGTGGATATGTGGACTTGGTTTTTTTTTTTCGAAACGAAATATTTATGTCATATGAAAAATAGTTACATAACTTCAAGATGAAAATCACACAAAGCAACTAAAACAAGTAAATCTGAAAAGGAAATCAACTTAGCATACCATGTAAAGACTCGCCCGTTCCACAAAGAAAAATCTGTTGAAGTATCAAAGCACGAACGACGGCCAATTACCGAATTTCAAATCGACATAAGTGACGAAAACATGCCGTGAAATCTCGAATTTAAACCAGTGTCTCTACGTAAATTTGCAGGTAACTGCATCTGGTGGCTTTCTCGTTTGTGGAAACAATGATGAGACTGCAGACCAGCAGCACATGGGCACGATCAATCCGCTATCTCAGTATGATGCAGTACTTCGTATTTCAAGGGCGCAATCATTTTAGTTTCCTTTAGTTGTTTGTTTTCTATCCCCTGCATCTATATAAAAAAAAAATTGGGGGTATAAACAGAATAATTATATAAAAAAAGTCTCAAATCCATCGTACGAATATCGATTCAGTTATAAACCTTTTAATTTGACCAAATTAGTCATAAACTTTTTGACGATTTGTCAATTTAAGATTTTTTCGATAATTATCCCAAAATAACCTATTTAGCTCTCTAATTCTTATTTTTTAATATTCCGAATTCCTTAATCATATGATAACTTGAGAATGAGTGCTTCGTTAGTGAAACCCTAAAATGCTCTTGTGGGGGGGCTCGTGGGACGAAAATTGGGTTAGTATTACTTTGAGACATGAAAAGAGAGAGGCAAAATGAGAATGCAAGAAGCGGATAAAAACAAAGAATTTAAAAGGAAGGAAAAGTTTCCATTTCTTCTAAATGTAGATGACAATCCCATCCAATGTGTCCTTTGACATAACATGTCTGGACAGTGCAAATATATTCTCAAATGCGTGCTTCAATAATTGCATCCGGCATAAACTTTTTTATCGGAAAAATCGCTCTTCAAATCGATGAAAAGCCAACAGTGACCTTTCACGACTTAACAAAACGCGGGCAAACGTAGGGCAAACGTAGGTATATGCTCTCGTATATTCGCCTTTGATAATATCGCCAATCGAATATATATTGGTGGGGTAAATGAACATTTCAAAATCCAGGACCAACAAGAAAAATCCATGAGCTTGAGGCTATTTTAGGCAGGTGGTTCAAGAACCTAAGGAAAACCTCTTGCGGTGGAGATGTGTCGTTTGATCTTTTCATGGACGAAAATGTTCATCGGTAAATCTCGCCAATAGGCATGCGGCCCTACTAGTAAAAGTCAAAGGTGTGGGGTTTGATTCTCAGGTAGAGTAAAAATCACGAAGAGGAAAGTTAGAGATAGAACAGATAAAAAAAAGGGAGGTTAATCTTGTGTCTACGATGCTCCATCTACTTTATGGACTTGATAGTCGAGAGTCAAAAAGTCAATGGCGAAACACGCGAAATTATTTACGCTTCCGTGGAGAATTAACTAGATGTCGCGCACCTAATGCACGTATGCATATCCTTCTGTGATCACTAAATCACTCTAATGCCTAGCACTACAATGTTATTATCTACATAGACTATAGAGACATAGCACAAATAATTGATGTATTAGACTCTAGCTATCTCTACAAAAGCCAACCAAACACAAGGAAAATTATTCAAAAAATTCTAAATATATTGCACTTTTGTCAATTCAATCATAAACCTTTTTAATTTTATCAATCGAGTTCTAAACCTTATTACGTTTTGCTAATTGAGCCAATCCGGCAAATTTTGATTGAAAATCGCTGACGTGGACACCGACCGTCCTACGTAGCACTGCTGGCGCTGAAGTAGACATTCTTTTGATAATATTTTAATATTTATTTAATGTTTTTTAATTTTTCGTTTTCCTTCTGTATTTTTTACTTTTTCCCTCCGCTGGCCACTGCACGGCCTTGTCCATGACCGGCGGAGGTCGCCGACCTTAGGCGTGGCCCGTCCTTGCCGATCTGGCGAAGGGCTTCTCTAGCCCGATCCGGTGAGGGTGTCCCTCGGCTGGCCATCGACGAGGCGCGGTGGTGGCCGGCGGAGGGAAAAAAGGAAAAAAAAAACAAAGAACAAAAATGAAATATTAATAAAGAAAACTAATAATAATAAAATTTGAAAAACATATTAATATAATTATTGAAAATTATCCACATCAGCGTCGGTCATGTCACGTAGGATCATCGGCATCCACTTTAGTGATTTCTTGATAAAGTTGGCCGTATGAACTTAATTGGCAAAATGTGAAAAGAAAGTTGCGGGAGTTCTCGTACCACGATCATGTGCTGTTGACAAAAAAAAAAAAAAAATGCAACTACAACCACCCTACAAACTTGGAATCTTCATCTTCTTCATTCCGAAATGTCCCATTGTAATTGCAGAAACATTTATGTTAGAGGAGCTGGAAACTGTTTTCTCCAAATAGAAACTGAATTGAGTTAATAACATAATCAATGAAGGTAGATGCCATTAAAATGATGCATAATTGGACTCATATTTTCGTGCTAGGACAGGGGATTTCTATCCCGGATCCAAATTCATCGTAAACGTCGACTTTGTGGGATCCACCTGGACCTACCATGTAAAACCTGTAATTCTTTTTCGATTTCTTCCCTAAAATGTCAACACTTGTATGGAATATAGCGTGGTCGGGAACATATGAAAATCTCTCAAAGACCAGGCCAGCCTTATCAGCCACCACAGCAAGGTCAGTTGCCTGTCCTGTTTTGGATATTAAGTCTGACATGACCCACTCATGACTGCATAAACCAATCACGATGCATCACGAACGTGGTCGTCCCATACAATTTTGGGCCCAATAAGCATGTCCTGGCCCTATAATAGTAACGACGTTTTGGAGATGGAGAAGCAATAAGAATCTCTTTTTTTCTTTTTTTTTCCATTAATATATTATTTGCCGAATACAGATTGAATGTCACGGATCGGAAAAGTGAGAAAAGATAAGAAGACCAACAAAATGGTCCAGCACTCAACACCCGTGCAACATCGGAGATCTTCGAAGATTTGGTTATTCAAAATAAAACAAACTTAAAAGGCATAAAATCAATAGAGATTTAGCGACAAGCTTCGTCTCACTGATTCTCTAAATCCATATTTATTAATTATAACAAAAAGAAGCAATGGATTTGGAGGCTCTATATGTGCACGAAGCATATCATACACAGCCGCTTGGTTCGGTTTAGTTGCCGGGGCACTTTGGAGGTGCTTTGAGGCCGCATTTCTCGGGCAATGCCATGGCATTCGCGGGGTTTATCCCGAAGTTCTGGAGCGCAGACCTATAACGGCAAAGGCACCGCATGTCCGCTTTGGAAATTACCTTACAACATTGCTTGGTTGGCGGAGTGGGGTGGTTGCCCGTGACGGCCGGGAGGCACGAGGCCAGTTGGTCGGTCGGGATCTTGCATACGGTCGTGGCCTTGGCTCCTCCCACAATGGCTACGAGTAGCACCAATGCGAGCCCTAGCATCAACCTCTTTCTGCTAGATTTCCCCATATGGCTCCTAAAACTCAATGACTTAGTGGTAAATCACAGGCTTAAGCTTTGATTTCTCGCCAAGCGTGTATTTATAGTGAACTAGCGGCTCTTAATCACTTTTCTTTATTTATTATTATTATTATTTTTTGTTTTTCGTTTGTCGGAACTTGAAACATAGCTTGTGATTTGTGCATGGATTTTTCTGTATGAGGAAACATGGCATGAATAAACAAGTGATCGTCACGGGTATTAAGGCATTCACGCGACTTCACATGTCTGGCTCACGAGAAATAGCATCTTCTAATGGCCTTCACGTGTAAAAATCAGCTAAGGGACACAGGCTCCAACCGTCCATTCACCGATTTTGGCTCTTGTTTTAGGTGATCCATGGGATTAGTAAAAATAATCAACAAACGCTGTTTTTTTTGTTTGTTTTAATCAAGTGGGCTTCCATTATAGAACAAAAATATTCAAGCGACTTTATCGCCACCGTGAGAATGTCTTGAAATTTGATTAACAATTCATACTACAAAACGAGAATTAGATCTACCGTGAAATTATTATTTTTTGGTTGGAAGATCTGCCGTGGATGAATTTATATTATATGTAACCAAGGAACATTAACCAGAGTTATAAGACTAATGGTTTAACCTAGAGTTTATACATATTCTCATTTTCCTAAAACATGTGTGGGTCCATCGTTCCGGCCTTCCTGGCCTTTTAGGCTTAGAGGCCGAAAACCGAACCAGCACCAAGGCTGCCTAAGCCTGGGCCCATTTTCTAGCCGATTACCCGGGACCAAATTCGGGTCTCGGGCCAACCCGTCCGCGCAGTTCGGGGGAGAAATATTGGCGGGTGTATTAATTAAATAAAAATTAGAAAATTCTTACGCGTGCGCCACGAGTAACCCCTGCGTCATCGGCAAAATCTAGGTCTTTTCGCTTTACGCCCTCACCACGTAATTGCTTCCTGAATTGCCTCCCTCTTCTCGCCGATTCCTCTCTTCGAACTGTAATCCTAAAATCAGTCGAATTCGGTTCAGGCGACATGGCGTCTTCCGACGACGAGGCCGAGACCTTGCCGGAAACGGTCTCCACCTACTACTTCGAGGACCACGACGACGAGCCCGTCTCGTTCTCCGTCCTGCCGGTGAGGTGGAGCGACGGGGAGGGCGGCGAGGACGATGCGGCGGAGACCGTCTTCTTGCACGGAACCGCCGATAACGGCCTCAGGAAGATTTACAGAGAGGTCAAGTTTTGGAGGTTTGATCTCGGCCGCTCGAGGCCTGAAGTGTCGGTGCTTTCCAAGGACAACATCTGCTTCAAGCTCGATAAGCCGAGGAGGAGCTTTCAGGATACGATCAGGACCGTGTTGATCACGTTGCACTGCCTGCACTACGCCAAGAATCACCCGGACGCTTCCCGAGAAGCGCTGTGGGAGCACTTGGCTAAAACCTTGGGGTACACTCTTATCTGTGGGTTTCAAGAATTTACCGTTTGACATCTTCACGTGTTATGGCGCATGTCTGATTTTGCCTTTTCTCAACCTGGCTTATAGGTTCTATGAGGTCCGGCCTTCTGCGAAGGATTTGCAGGACCATGTGGCGTTAATTAAAGAGGCTATAGGGAGGGATGATGCATTGGCGAAATCCAAGGTTGTTCTTGTTCCTGTCATTTCTTTTAGATTCATGACCCCGTTCTTGTGATGATATTCTGGCCATTGACATGTAGTCGCTATAGAGAAGTTTTAGATTGTTTGTCTATTTCGAATTGTTGTGTCATAGTTCCAGCGACGAAAAGTTTAACCGAGACCAAAATTCTGGAGCATCATTTGTGTTAATGATTTTGTGCGTGCCTGGTGTTGTAAATGAGCTTGTGTCAATGATGAGAAATGTTCGAGTTGTTGCTTAGGCATTCATATGACTCCTCTATCACGAAGCAATCGTCAATGCACAGACTGGTGTTGAATTGCTTGTGCTACATTCATTAGGTTATAAGTTCATTGCAACTAAAGTTGAGTATAGATTTGAAGTTGATCAAGTTGGAGCCCATTGCAATTAGAGTTGAGCACTGATCTGAAGTTGATCCACTGTCAATGCTGGACTAGTTTAGTGAAGGTCTCAATGGTAGGAAACTTTTGACTACTGTCTATAACTCCAGTGCTGTAAGATATAAGTGGCCTTGTTTTTTGTTTTCGTTTTACTACATTTTTTGTCAGGATTGTTTACAAAGGGTTAAAGCTGCTTCAAAAAAGTTTGTTTTCTTTGCTTGGATTTCCTTGCATGTTAAGTTTCTAACAAATGATTAGATGAGGGCTTCATACATTCATCTTTGTTGGTCGGTGTTGCATGCATACAGTACCCTGTGTTTGCCTGTTCAAGAAAGTGGGAATCATCTTTGTTTTTGCCAAAGAATGTGAAAGAGAGATGTTTGCCTACTGAAATAGAATTTTATCAAATTCATGAAAAAATCTTCCTTCTTTGTCTGCCATGTGGTAATTATGTCTTGTTAGGAACGTGAGGATTCTGTAAGTTTATGAATTGAATTGTGAAAAGTTGGAGCCTTTTTCAAAATATGCTGTTGACTGGGCTGATTTTAAGTTTGGTTAGGCCTTTTTAGTTTCTTTCTGCTGTTACTTTTGATTTATACTCTTCATTGTACTCATGTGTGTACTTATCCAACAAAAAAGATGGGCCTGTTGCAATCAGTGGAATTAATTTTGTATGTGATGCCTTTGGCGGATTGATTTGTTGAAGAAGGTATTATACAAACATAAATGCATGTAGAATTGATTTGTACATGTATGCATGTGCACGCATGTTATCGCTTTTATAGGAAATGTCTACCTTGTTGTTGATATTTTTGCAACATTGCCACTATAAGGAACACGCTCTTAGGGAGAGAGGGTGTTGCTCTAGTAGGAACTAAAACGATACAATAGCACCGAAACAACCGAAAGACTGTCTCGGTAATAAACTGGACCTTAAAATACTAGTATCACTTAAAGAAAAACTATAATTTCAGTCCAAGTACTTCTGGCATTTCATTTTGGTCCCTGTACTTTCACTTTCCCCATTTTAATCCTTCAATAAGTACCTTAAGACCATTTTCAACCCTGTATAGGAACCAAAACAGTACGTTGGGATGCCATCAGAGGGACGCAAATAGTAGTGAAAATACTCATTCAGGGACTAAAATGAGAACAGGACCAGACAAAGAATGCCCTAAAGTATTGGAACCAAAAGTGTAGTATGCCAACCACTTCATTTATAGTAATTAACAAACAGAAAAAATACATTTATCAGGTAAAGGTATCTTGTTGCGGATGTTTTTGAGGTCAAATTGCAATTGTTCATTTGGGAGTTCATTTTTAGAAATTAACAGACTGAAAAAATATACATTGGGAAAAGTCTTTCTAGTTGTTGACTTTTTTGGGGTCAGATTGCCATTGTTCATTTGGACGTTCATTAATTGCCGGAAACAAAATTCATGCAGGTTTTGAGCAAATTAATGGAAGAGAAGCCCCGGAAGAGGAGTAAATCTGCCGAGGTTTGGTCCTGTGCTTTTCCTTTATCTTATTATCTTTTCTCCGTAATTTCTGCCATTTTCTTTTTATTTGTTTCTCTGAGGAAGGTTTTCTTTGGATCTTTTAGAATGTTGCAAACCCTAGTTTTATTGTGGATGATACTGAAGATGTGGGGATGGAAGATGTTGAAGATGGGACCGACGAGGAGGACGATTGTTTTGATTCTGTTTGTGCGCTATGCGATAATGGGGGTAACCTTTTATGGTATGTGTCTTCCTCCTCCAGTTTTATTGTTGCCGATGTATACTTTTTTGGTTTGTTAATTTCTAGAATTTAGTGATTACGATTCTTTTTGTTCCAATTCTTTAGGGCATTCTTCATTCTGGTCCCTGTTCTCATTTTAGTCCCTGAATGAGTATTCTGCTACTATTTTTGTCCCCCAGATGGTAATCAAATGTACTGTTTAGGTTTCTATTGAGGGGCCAAAATGGTCTTACAGTACTCGTTTAAGTACTACAATGGGTTTGACAAAAAAAAAGTACTACAATGGGAAAGTGAAGGTATATGGACCAAAATAAAGAATGTCCAAAATATTTGGACCAAAATTATAGTTTTTCTTTTAGTGATCCCAATCTTCCAGTTTATTCCTGAGACCGTCTTTCAATTGTTTTGGTGCTATTGTACCGTTTCAATTCCTATGAGAGATACACCCTCTCTCCCTATGAATGCGTTCCTTATAGTGGCAATGGTAACTGGGAATCAGCCATGAGTGTAGTCGGTTTCGATATTCAACTTGCTTTAACAACTCTGACACAATTGGATTTGACCTGGTAAACCGGTCAATCTGGTTCTGACCAGGCTTGGCTTTCAGAAGTTAGTCAGCATTTTTTAGGGAGAGAGTTGTACCCGCTCCCACTAGGATAGGTACATAAGCTTTTGCCACTTTGTAAGGGCGCTCCTTTGTGTCTGTGTGCCTTATGTTTTATGTATTTTATACCTCTCAGCTAAAATTAAAATTCCAAAGCTCCGCAAGCTTGGAAATCGAACCCAGGACTCATATGTGAACGACTGCATGTGTTGACAATTCTCTTGAAATGCCTGTTCACTAGCTAAGCGCTCCCCTTATACGGTCTTACTCCTGTCTGGTTTTAAAAACATTAGCATAGACTCAAAAAATTCAACTTGGTATACCATCTACCAGCTTTGATGAAAATTCTCTTCTCTGACTCTAATCTTCCCCATAAATTATATTTCCCAAAGCTTTACGCAATAAAATCTTTGGAAGCGCGAGTGCGTGAATTTTTCACATTGTATGGGGGATGAAATGTTCTTTTTGCTTTTAGGGTAGTTTCTGCTCTTTTAGAGAAGTTTTATGGATGTTCTTATTGCACCTTTTACTTTAGTTTGGTATGATATTTTTCAGTTTAATCATATCTGACAGTTTGTTAGCAATATAGCTGTGACGGGAAATGTATGAGGTCATTTCATGCTACTGAAGAAGCTGGTGAAGAATCTCTTTGCGATTCTCTTGGATTTTCACAGCATGAAGTTGATGTAAGATGATACTTGAATTTTTATTTCTTTTTTTCTGTTTAGAAGTTGGTTCTCTTTTTGATTTGGTTTCTTTTCTCTACCAGGGCTTTTTTTTAAAACTGGTTTCTAATTATACTTTTGTCATGACGTTGACAGGCAATGCCGACTTTTAAATGCGAAAATTGTATACACAACCTGCACCAGTGCTTTGCATGTGGGAAGTTGGGCTCCTCTGACAAGTCTTCTGGTGCTGATGTATGAGACAGTAGGAAAAGAGCAATTGTCTGGCTTCATATGTTACTACTTAATCTGATCTTAATGTTGAAGGCGTTAAATCCTGCTCGAGTTTTTTGTTGCTATGAAACTTATACTAAATCTTTTGAAGCTTGCATGGGATACTGAACTTCCTTTGTTTTTTTCTAAGTTTGGTTCAGGTGGAAACATCTTTTGTTCATGCTTGTCCGTAGCATCTAGTTACTTAGTAAAAATCAGCCATGCCTTTGCCCCAGACTATACGTTTGGCATAATCTGAGCTAACCCCGTGAAGCAAGTCCAGCAATTGTTATCTTGAACTGGAGTAAACAATCCAACCTTACATTCTCTCTTTTTTAAAACATGGTCTAATCAAGTTCCTCTTTTTTATGGGGGAAAAAGAATTTTCAATATTTTTAAAGAGAGAATGTAAGGTTGGATTGTTTAGCTCAGGACTTGCCTGGTCTATCCCTTGAATGTACTCTTGACTTGTGACTGAGATGAGCTCCCTCATTCCTCCTTCTCCTTCCTTGCAAATTTAACACAAAAATATGATAATCATCCAGTTTTATGGGTTTGACTTGGATTATTGGGTTTGTTACTTGACTTGAGGCTTCTAGAATTCTGTTCAAGTGCTGTTATATGTCAATTGTGGTTGTTCTAGAGCTTAGTTATATGGATATGTTTTCTGACGCTAATTCCCTTTTAGGTCTTCCAATGTGTTTCTGCTACTTGTGGCCTCTTCTACCATCCCCACTGTGTAGCAAAATTGGTCCATCGCAGAGATGAAGTTGCTGCAGAAGAACTTAAGCTGAGGATTGCTGCCGGAGAAAGTTTCACTTGTCCTATGCATAAATGTTGTGTTTGCAATCAAATAGAAAACAAGAAGGAACGTGATCTGCAATTTGCTGTATGCAGACGATGCCCCAAGTCTTACCATAGAAAATGCTTGCCAAAGTATGTTCTACTGAACTTTTAGATTATTACTGCTTTAGTCTTGTTGTAATTGATCTATGATGCTTCATATGCTTGTGTCAAGGGAAATTGTTTTCGAAAATGAAGATGAAGATGAAGATGAAGATGAAGATGCAATAACAAGGGCATGGGAGAAATTACTACCCAATCGTGTATTAATTTATTGTTTGTGAGTACTACTTCAGTAGCTGAGCTGCTTCTTCAGCCTTTAACTCTCAAGCATTTTGCCATCATCTGCTAAAGAGCTGTCTTTAACTTTGCCAGAAAGCATGATATTGATGAAGAGATTGGGACTCCTGTTCGAAACCACATAAAGTTTCCCACTATTACTATTCGAGCAAATAGGGCTGCCGTTGGAGAGAAAAGGAAAAGACCAGTATTGGGATCACTCTCTACCAGAGGGAAAGGTTTAAAGAAGAAACCTGTTGCTTCAGAGGACTCCTCGAAAAGAGCTTCGGCAAAACAGTCGCTTGGAAAGGGGAAATCTCCTTTCACCAAGAAAGAAGGTGAAAAAGACAAAAAAGTAAGAGTATCATCTGGACAAGATATAGCCAAGAAATTCAAAGCGACAGATGCGTCCAAGAAATTTCACAAGGATACTGCCAAGTCCAGGTCTTTGGAGCCCAGCACATCTTTTACCATGAGGGAGCACACTTCTTTGGGTGAAAGGTTATATTCCTTCAAGACAAAGGCGTCTGAGCAAATGAAACCAGGAGAACCAGTTGTACCAGATAGTGAAGAGAGAAGAGCAGTGCAGCATGCTTCCAAGAAGTCAGATGACTCACTTCATGCACTAGATGCTGACACAGAGAGAAGGTGATTTGTTCTCGTATGTTATCTAAGTTGGCATTTAATGATCAGCAAATGCGCATCCGTAGGATGTATTCCATTCTATTTAATTCTTCAATTATATGTTCCGATGATAAGCAGGCTTTTGAATCTAATGAAAGAGGCTGCATCTTCAATAAGTATGGGAGATGTTGTGAGAAAGCAGAAAGTGCCATCTACTCATGCACAATATCTGAAGTCAACTGTTGATAGGGCAATTACTATTGGGAAAGTGGAGGGTTCAGTTCAGGTATATACTTATGCTCTTACTCAATGCATCAATAAGGATGCTTTAATTGAAAGATTGCACGTGCAGGCTCTTAGAGCAGCTTTGCAGAGGCTAGAGGAAGGAGACAGCAATGAAGATGCAAAAGCTGTCTGTGACCCAGATGTTGTGACCCAGATATTTAAGTGGAAGGTTCAGCACCTTTTCATTCTATTTTCTGTACTCGTATTTGAGGCTATTTTCGATTCGAGATGTGGTCTCTCTCTCTCTCTCTCTCTCTCTCTCTCTCTCTCTCTCTCTCTCTCTCTCTCTCTAATGTCTGGTTTAATTTGCACTGCTGCTTGATTGAAACAATACTTTGCGGCTGCACTCATTTTTTTCTCTTAAGTGGAAAGAATAACTAGGCTTTTAAGTTATCAAAAGCATTGCTTCTAGTCGTGGCCTAATGTGAGCTCGGACTGTAGATTAAGCTTCTTTCCTTTGATTTGGTCCTTTATTTTTTAGCATTGCTTGCATCGGTTATTTGTTTTGACCAACATCTTTATTTTGTTTATCTATCTATTAATATTTTGTAATCAGCTGTTTCTTTATCTTTTATAACCATTGGAGGTTCATGCATGATTTATCTCCCTTTTTTTTGCTGATACTCAAGAAAAGAAAAATACGTTAGCTCACTCACATAGCCCACTCTCGAATTTTGTTGCCCTTTTATGCTTCTTATCGATGTTTTACATCCTGTCTCAATATTTTTGTTGATGAACAATTTCTCATATGCTGATTTGATTGACTGCAGGACAAGCTTAGAGTATATCTTGCACCATTCATATATGGTATGCGCTACACTTCCTTTGGTCGACATTTTACGAAAGTGGATAAACTTCAAGAGGTGATTCTATGAATCTGAAGCCTTTTTTGAATTGGCAATTTTAGTTGGTTTTAGGTGCAGATGTAGTGCTTCGTTTACTTTAACAAAAATGACGGACAATCTATTATATATCAAAGTCTAAATATTTCATTGGTTCATAAGAGTAAGCCCCAAATTAATTAAAGATATTTTGGCAAATTGTTACACACCAGAATGAAATATATAAGTAATGATAAATAAATTGATTTTCGACCTTATATTATGGAGATTTAAAGATTTGTGGACCCCCTTTCATTTGATAGGGAATAGTACTTACAACATAGAAGTAACCAAATGTGAGCCAGCCCATTCACAAAGTAACACTTCTACAAAATTCTATGGAAGTCAACAACTTGCAAATTGTTGCTCTATTTATGCTTGCAGAAAGCTATTCTGGAATCTCGTACTTAAATCTGTTTCCATTTCTAGGACATCCTTCTGTTTTTTGTCTAATACAACTTCTCGAAGCAAGAAAATGTAGGACATATGGATTTCATCTATCACTACTCTCTCTCTACTCTATATTTTTGCCCCTTGTACCTCATTACCGGTCAGATTTTCTTGATTAAGAAAAGAAGATGAAAGTTTTCATTTCCTTAGCTTCCTTACTCGGCCTTTTAGTGAGGCTAGCATCTTACATAATTATACGAAGTACGAATTTAGAAGTTCACTTGGTCAGCCCACCCACTAGGTTTCAGTCAGTTTATTTGTTGTAATGAGTTAATCGGTCCCTTTCATCTGATTGCTTTTTGTTTACATTGAATCTTCATTTGAGGTATACGTGCTACCATCTAATCTGATCTCTATACGGGGTTTTTTAAACTAATGAAATTAACAAACAAAATTCTATGAGAAAATACTGAAGCTGTCAGTTATTTTGATGAGACAAGTCCCTACAAGATATCTCTGTCCCATTGACAAATAAAAAATGCACATGAGCAGTTGTCGACTTATTTGAACTAGTGACAGATTTGTACTCGGTGATTGATGTGCATATATACTGTAGGTTTGTTCGTCGGATAGGCATTTTTTTTAAGGAAATAACGTGTGTTGAAAGAAGCTTGTGTCTTATATTGCCATATGTTTATATGAGTGAAGCGCAAATTTTAATGATACATCCTTGGACGCAGATTGTTGACAAGCTCCATTGGTATGCTCAGGATGGTGACATGGTAAGATACGTAATGCTTTGTGGTTTGTTTCCACTCTTGATGTTTGAGAATTTTAATGTAGAAGATCATGCTGATCTGTATGTGATCGGCAATATGATTGGTGAGGTTCCTCCTGAGGGATTGAAATTCTGAATTGCTTAGCTTGAGCTTGTATTTCTTCAAATGAATCCACCGTGTGAATATTTAATCTTTCACCAGTCTTTGCCATAAAAAAGAAATCTGCTTCGTAGACTTTTCCCTCTTCTAAGGGTCTGTTCGAAGTTTTGATGTCACTCATCCAACTCATAAAAACTGTGTTAACAGATTGTTGACTTCTGTTGTGGGGCTAATGATTTTAGCCGCTTAATGGCAAAGAAGCTTGAAGAGACTGGAAAGAAGTGCTCTTACAAAAATTATGATATTTTTCCACCAAAGGTAATTTGCGCGTGCTACCTTGTTTCATTAAGTTTTATGTGTGAAGAATGTTTTAGTTGTCTTTGCAGACGCAGCATGGCTGTTTCTTCTTCTTCTTCTTTTGTGGGAATTTTCTTAAGGATGGTTTTTTGGTTACGATTGTTGGTAAGCTTGTGTCTAGTGGTTGTTGACTTGTTTCACTGGGAAGAGGTTGAGGGACGTAGAGCCTTTCTTTGTTCCTGTTCCAGGGTAGTAAAGAAGAGACAATTCCTTAGATTGTGGATAGTATCTGAGGTTAGACTAGGTTGGCTATGAAATAATCGTACTGTCTCAAGCGTCCATTTGTACAAGTCATCATGCAAGTTGTTCCAATAAGCAGTAGTTTCATTCATGATCACATACAAAATATGTTTGTAATACAATAGAGTCAAACAGTGATAATTGTGACAACAACAAAAAAAGTGTGATATAACTCATGCAAGTTTCTTTTTTCTTTTTATTTCCTAATGGTTTAAAGAGCTCAAATCAGGTTTAGGATCCTATAATATTTGGTTCTAGGATATGCTAACAGTATTTGGAGGAACTACGGAGCAAACAACACCTGCAAATCTGTGGCTGGTTATGTTTGAGGAGTGGTCAAAGAGGTTTTGGAGGAAGCTTTTAAGAGCCTTGGTAGTCAAAGAAAGAGGTACGAAAAAAATTCAGGAAAAACAATTTAGTAGTAGAGGCCAGAGCTAAGATTATTGGCATAAGAGCTAGAACTTAAAGAAATATAGGTTTCCATAAAAGGAACCTTGTAATGCGAGCTGGAGCACAAAGGAAAGCGTTCCCCAGTGTTCGAGACAAGAATGCGTCGGTGAGTGTGTGCGCATTTGGTGCTAGATTGAAACGAGTGTATTCGTAGAAAAAAGTTTGGAGTGGCTCTAATGAGGATTAGACCAGAGGACTTCGCTTCAGATGTTCTTGGCATTCGAGAGGAAGGGGCTATGGAATGGACATGAATATCTGAGACAGATATCCTACCCCACAAACATGGCCCTTCCTAGGCCTTAAACAAGGGACTGCCTTTTAGTCTCCAGAAATCTCGAATATACCATAAAACTTTCTAGTCATAAATTTTCTGATCCACAAGATCTGCCGAGTGGCAAGTGGAGAACATACTCATTTTAACCAGTTCACCCCATCAATAATTCACAACGAGAGGTCTGGAAAATCACAGTCAGCCGACAGGATATCTTCAGGATTGTCCTCATCAGCATACCTCTAGCGTTTCCATTGTTTCAGGTCTAAAGTAAACTGTACCCTTTCTATGTTGAGAGAATCTGGAGATGCTTTTTGTTGCTAGTGCTGGCATCAGATTCTCTTTGAGGAGAATTTGATCCCTGTGAGGAATTGTCGGTTGCAGCCAGCTGGCTATATTCTGGAGATCAGAGGGGGGATCGCAATTTCATGGGTCCTGAGAAACTGGTCCACCCCAGGGGTCCTGGGAAGAAGACTGATGTTGGGCTGCCGAGGTTGAGGTGGCTGTACAGGCTGAGGAGTGTTATTTGCATAGAACTCTGATAAGGCTTGTCTGATAGCATCTCTAGTTGGTTCATATGCCTGCCTATAATCCCATGGTACTTCTTTTTGGAATGCATTAGGCCAGATTTCCTTAGGAACAATGTGGTTCCTTTCGCATAATATCCTCCGAATTTCTCCGTATTCAGAGTCGACATCTGCAATGCTGCATCCGTATGACCTGTACACCGCCGCAGAGGAGGATGAAGTGTTGAGGTACTCGAACTTCAGAGTGCGAGGAGCGATGAATCTTCCCGATGGTGAAAAATATCTCCATGACGTACATGTTGATTCAGGAGGACTCATGTAGCCTACCTACACGTGTTGTTATATCATTCTTTTGAAGTTATAATTTAAGTGTGGAGTAGACACACTGTCAATTTTTTGTTGAAGGAAATTAGTACCAAAATTTGGTAAGAAATTGTTGGATCATGGTTTGAAGTGCGGGAAAGCTTAGCCAACCTATTAACTATGAAATATGGAGGAGGAATAGGCTGTCTAGAACCATAGAGGAGGGCATGAATAAGCTGTTGTAAGCCAACCACAGTTACCTGCTTTCTCAGCCTTATCCCCATTGCTCCCTCTTTGGTCTCACCACTTCGGTTATGCTGGAGCTTTGAAATCTGGAGTAATGACAATTTTGCAGGATGTTGTTGCTTTTGAAGCTTGTATGAGAAACTTGAGCATGCCAACATAATTTGAGCACCTTTACTAGTGACTCATGCACTTATTTTGTGTGTGCCTTCTGCGCATGTGTTTGCAGTGGGGTCCATTTGTGGGTGAGTGGAACTTCCCTGCTCTGTTTGCATCCTTGGATATTTGAGGAGATAATTCTGTGTCTGTTAATTTCTGGAAGAGGGTGAAGCCTCATTTTCATTTGAGCCACACACGACTGTCAATAAGTTGGATGACCTAGAACTTTAGTCTGTGTCTGTCAAATGCAATTTGCCTGTGGTTTAGAAAATAGGTTTATTTTTCATGTTCCTCATTTGTTTTTGAACTTGCAACTCGTTAGAGATTCTCTTGATGCCTATGGGTTGAAATAGGGAGTCTCTGTTAGGGTTTTTCCAGGTTGTGGCCTGTGGTAACCCAGTTTTTATGCTTTAGCATTTGCTTTGAGCAATTCAGTTTTCAGTGAATGCCATGAAGAAGAATGATTGGTCGACTTAGCATTTGCTGGTAATGCTGGTGTTGCTATGATCTCTGTGAAATGTACTTGGTAATTGAACCTGGACTTTCCTTCGTGTAAGCCTGGTTTTATATAGTTTCTCCTGCTTTGAGCAATTCAGTTTTCAGTGAATGCCGTGAAGAAGAATAATTGGTCGACTTAGCATTTGCTGGTAATGCTGGTGTTGCTATAGTCTTGTGAAATGTACTTGGTAATTGTACCTGGACTTTCCTTCGTGTAAGCTTGGTTTTATATAGTTTCTCCTCCTCTTGATTGCAGAATAACTTCGAGTTTGAACTAAGGGACTGGATAACGGTCCAACTAAAGGAGCTACCTTCTGGGTCGAAATTGGTAAGCGGCAGAGTTTTGGTTTACCTTTCCGCATTTTGGTTGGGTGTATTGGCCCTTTTGCTCCCGTCCCGTCCCTCCCTCTCTCTCTCTCTCTGTGAACATATAAATGCGTTATTGAATGATTTATCATTATATTATGTTGCTTCCTGAGTAGATCATGGGGCTAAATCCTCCTTTTGGAGTTAGAGCGGCTATGGCGAACAAGTTTATTGATAAAGCTCTTGAATTCAAACCAAAGCTCCTTATGCTGATTGTTCCATCAGAAACTGAAAGGTAACTACTTTACTTTTAGCCTCTCCTTTTCCTTTGCAAATACTTAAATCTAGTGGTGTGTTGCAGATTAGATGAGAAAAAGTTTCGGTATGATCTGGTGTGGGAAGACGATCGATTCTTGTCTGGAAAGGTAAAATGGGACGTCCTGTTCATCCTTCCGATTATATGTTTGCATCTGATGGATTAACTGTAACACTTTCGTTTTCAGTCATTTTATTTGCCAGGGTCTGTGGATGTGAAGGATAAACAAATTGAACAGTGGAACAATAGGCCACCGTTGCTGTATCTATGGAGCCGTCGAGATTGGACTGCAAAACACAGGATCATAGCCCAAAAGCAGGGCCACTTGCCAACGAAGAGTGGGAGGCCACGGTCAAACAATGACTGCAATTTATCACTGGATCTTCATTATGACCGGAGTTTGTCACTTATAAGTGATACCTCCATACCAATGGGTAGGCCTGAAGAAACCAAAGACAGAGTCAATATGGCTGAAGGTCAAAAAGGGTGTTTTCCTGGAAATGACAGCGGGAGAGAAAGCTGGGAGAGCCAGTCTACTGGGACTTCTACGGGTAAGGCCAATGGTATAGGAATTCATGAGAAGTCACCTGCGAAGGAAACACCTCATCATCCCTCGCCTAAGTTGACAGATGGGAAGTTGTCATTCTACAATCGGTCCTCTAAGCAAAAGGCCGATGGTAGCAGAACACGTGGAAGAGAAATTGATGAGAAGGATCTACCTCGTTGTCCCTCACCCATGTTGACGAATGCGGAGTCTTCGTTCCATGATCGGTCCTCTAGGGAAAAGGCAGGTGGTAGAGGAACATGTGGAAGAGAAATTGATGAGGAGCCGCCAGCAAAGGTAACCTCTCGTCCCTCACCCAAGTCGTCAGTCAATGACCGATCCTCAAGATCACATGGAGTTCCCTTTGAGAATGATGTCAGTGGCATGAATTATCAACAAGCTGACCCAAGCATGTCTTTGTCACATTCTGAGGGCTTTTATGGTGGGCGAGGATCCACTCTCTCTGATGATGCCAACAGGATGTATGGACTGAACAACAACAAATATTATTCAACTCGGAGATGGTCAAGTGGTGGTGGTACTCTTACCAA
Organism: Lenwebbia sp. NSW1173648; assembly: GCA_029784005.1. Taxonomy (NCBI): domain Eukaryota; kingdom Viridiplantae; phylum Streptophyta; class Magnoliopsida; order Myrtales; family Myrtaceae; genus Lenwebbia; species Lenwebbia sp. NSW1173648. Next base: position 19,641,117 of record JARCGZ010000009.1, on the reverse strand, counting down.
TTCTGGGGCTCAGAACTTGGAGGGTCTGCATACGGCTCGTATGAGGGACACTGATAACTACAGACCCAATGTTTCTGAACCTGAAGAGAGATATCGGAGGGACCTGGATATGCGTTCGCAGGTCCGTCTTTATGGTCAGCAAGATTCAAATGTGTCTCAAAGAAATTACATGGCAGGTCATGATCCCGGGTACGGCCAGCCACGGGCCTTGACATCTACCTATGGACTCCTGGGTTCCATCGCCGAATCATCCCAGCGAACAGACATGTCTGCAATGCAACGATATGCTCCCCGTTTAGATGAACTGAATCCAATGAGAATGAACAATGCGAGGCCCGAGGCACCCGTGATTCGTGGAAACGGGTATCTTGATCCTAACAGGGGACCGCAATCTGGACATGAAGGCAATTCTTTTGGCTTTGCTACTGGTCCTCATCGGCCGTACTCTCAACAGAATACTTTCGGCTGGCTTAATGAATAGGTGCTTGCAGAGGCGTACTGCTGGTCTTTCTTCTCTTCATTTCTCAAAGAAAATAAGGGAAGTGGGATGGCACTGACCTAGAATCCTTCTCTTTAATTGAAGGCCTTACCCATCAAAGTTGTAATTGAGTTTGAATAACACACCCCCCAGTAGCTGCTTTGGGTTCTCCGTATAAGCAAATCTTAATTGAAGGTATATTTGCCCAATGGATATAATCTGCTTATGGTAAAACTTCATATGTGTTCGATGTACTTTTTTTTCTTCCACGAGTAACCCAGCATTTAATGCAGCGGTTCAAACCAATGAATCCCTTAGATATGATGCAAAATGGATCATGTTATATGGTTGATAAGAGATTTCTCTATGAAAAATACTAATTGAGTAGAAGATGGGGAAGGAGTTCTTGACTCCAATCGGAACGGATTTGAACCATTTATAATAGTTTTTGGTGCCAAATGAAATTCAATGGATATATGGTTGAGTAAATCAAATGAGAAATAGAAATATTTGATAGGATTTGATTCATTTTCAACCCCAGCAAGACGTTATAATAATAACAATGCTCTGGTAGTTAGAGATCGAGATATTATCAGTAAAGAAATTAATTCCTGTGAGGTGTAGCGGTCTTTTCGTATGATCAACCACATTGGAACGGCTCTCGAAGGAGAAAATATTGGGTGAGTTTGATATGGGCAAAATACCATTCCATTCATTGGCCGCCGCATGTCCAAATGGATCCATAATTTCGACTTTTTCTCGCCTCCGTTACCCACGCCCTCTTCCGTTACTTTTTCTCCCTCCTCTCTCTCTTTGGTCACGGCGTCAAAGTTTTATGGTTCACCTCTTCTTCAGGCTCAAAGAGCCCACCGCGACGCCGTGGGTTTTGAAGCTCGCGTGCACACGGTGAAAATGCTTTCGGCTGGAGTCGCCACCGTAGAGCTTCCGACCGAAGTTCCAGGCGACTGGACGGTGATAAGCGTCAGGGAGCTGCTGACGTGCGCTTTGGTCAAGGTCGCCGAGCCTGGCAATGGCGTCGCACTTCATGTTCTTGGTAACGAGAGAGAGGAAGGTTCGGGCTTAGGGTTTTTAGGTTGAGGTGTTTGTGTTTTTTGAGGTTGGGTGTGAGTTTAGGAAGGATTTGCAACTTGAAACAGGTTTTGATTTCGCCATTTGTTTCATTCAATAAAGCTCGAGGGGTTTTGCTCGTGATTTTTTTCGGTAAATTCGGTCATCGTGTTTTGCACATCTTTATTTGGAGCTTTAATGGAATGCAAGCAGTTTCTGATTCATGGTGTCGCGCGGAAGGAAGAAGCAACGGAGGGGAGAGGGAGGGTAACGGAGGGGGAAGAGAGAGGCAAAGGAGAAAAGAGGGGAGGAAAAAATTTGAAAGGTGGGCCTAATTTGGACACATGACAATCAATAAGTGAAGTGTTGTTTTGCCTCCGTGGCATATCAAACTCACCTAATATTTTTCCTCTCGAAGGGGTTTGGCTTGCTTTTCCCCAACCTTTTAGCGTTTTGGATATTTTTTTTAAGACAAACGCTTTTCATCCGTAGTGTCGGCAGATCGGAGTGCGTGGATCTTTCTTCCCCTTCTGGCTCTTTCTAGATGTTTGGGACGGTTAAGTGTGTGCTGTATTGTTCATATTCGATCTATATAATTTGTGTTCGCAAAGGAGGACAAGTTTTTAACGGGATGGTTCTGATATAGGTTGTCTCGGTAGAGTCGAGGACACTCGTGAGATGATGTTGAGTGTCTTCTTTAGGGCTCCAAGCTTGGAGAAAATATTAGGTGAGTTTGACATGACATGGAGGCAAAATAACAGTTCCACTCCACTCCACTCATTGATTGCCATGTGTCCAAATTGAGCCCACTTCTCAGATTTTTTCCTCCCCTCTTTTCTCCTTTGCCTCTCTCTTCCCCCTCCGTTACCCGCCCTCTCCCCTCCGTTGCTTCTTCCTTCCGCACGACACCATGAATCAGAAACTGCTTGCATTCCATTAAAGCTCCAAACAAAGATGTGCAAAACATGATGACCGAATTTACCGGAAAAAATCACGAGCAAAATCCCTTGAGCTTTATTGAATGAAACAAATGGAGAAATCAAAACCTACTTCAACTTGCAAATTCTTCCTAAACTCACACCCAACCTTGAAAAACACAAACACCTCAACCTCTAGAAACCATAAGCCCGAACCTTCCTCTCTCTCACTCTCGTTACCAAAAACATGAAGCGCGAAGACCCCATCGCCAGGCTCGGCGACCTTGACCAAAGCGTACGTCAGCAGCTCCCTACTCTGCGAGTCTGACGCTGACCACCGTCCGGTGGCCTGGAATTTCGGTCGGCAGCTCTACGGCGGCGACTCTGGCCGAAAGCATTTTCACCTTGTGCATGCGAGCTTCAAAACCCACGGCGTCGCGGTGGGCTCGTTGAGGCCGATGAAGAGGTGAACCGTAAAACTTTGACGCCATGAGAGAGAGAGAGGAGATTTTGACCCAAAGAGAGAGAGAGGAGAGAGAAAAAGTAACGGAGGAGGGCGTGGCGGCGTGGGTAACAGAGGTGAGAAAAAAGTCGAAATGATGGGTCCCACTTGGACATGTGGCGGCCAATGAATGGAGTGGTATTTTACCACCGTGGCATGTCAAACTTACCAATATTTTCTCCTAAGCTTGTGGCAGCGTGGAAGTGGAAGTGGAAGTGGAAGTGGAAGGGTCGGGTACATCGTCTCAATCCAGATGGAAGGGTGTCGGGTCGAATCATACGGTCCTTCTGCTTCGACCCGGTCAAACTTAATTTCCACATCAAGAGTCGAAAGGGGTATGCACAAATTTTCTCACTTCCTGGTCAGAACTGGCGTCCTGTAAGGTGTTGACTGAGCGGAGGTTGTCCTTACGAAGGCTGACACAGAGATGCTTTATCGACGAGATCGACAGACAAGAAGAGAATCTGGCTGGTTAGCATTTTTTTATTTAGGTCTATCTTACTTTATTCTATTATACAAATCACATTATGTTCGCTATATGTCGTGTGTGTGCAAATTGCGAAACTCTGCTCCCTCCTCACGCATTCTCATCTCACTTCTCCAAAGGTGGAGATTCGAATCTCGACATCCCTCTTTTAAAATGGAAAGAGTGGAAAGAGTGGTCATTGGAGTAATTTTCCGGTGATTGGCTGCACTAGCAGCTGGCGCATGCCCTTTTTAGCTGTGTCGTCTTGTCCTGTACCATGTGAACCTGCTCCACCAGTTTCTTGATCCTAAAGTCAGACTGCCAAAACTAAAATCCCATTTCTTCATCATCCACGACCAACCCGGTAACCTCCAAAAGAAGACATGAACGGAGACGCAGAAGAAGAGCTCAAGAACTTCATCCAAGTGTGGATCTCCGCCCTCGCCGCCCTCGCCTACTCCTACTTCGCCTCCTCCGCCGTCCCGCGCGGTGCCCTCCGACTCCTCTCCCTCCTCCCCGCCGTCCTCCTCCTCTCCCTCCTCCCCCTCCGCCTCTCCTCCGTCCACCTCGGCGGCCCCACCGTCTTCTTCCTCGTCTGGCTCGCCAACTTCAAGCTCCTCCTCCTCTCCTTCCACCTCGGCCCCCTCGCCGACGCCCCCAGCCTCCTCCACTTCCTCTCCCTCGCCTCCCTCCCCGTCAAAGTCAAACCACCCCGCGAAGACAAGAAAGTCTCTGAAAAGTCCCCGAAATCCACTCTCGCTTCCGTCCGACTCGCGATCAAGGTTTTGATTCTGGTCTCGATTCTCCACGCCTACGAGTACAGGCCTCGGTTGCATGAGTACGCGATCCTCGCGCTCTACTGCGTCCACATGTACCTGGAATTGGAGCTCGTCCTCGCGATCTGCGCGGTCCCGGCTAGCGCCGCCCTAGGGCTCGACCTCGAGCGGCAGTTCGACGAGCCCTACCTCGCGACCTCACTGCAGGACTTCTGGGGCCGGCGGTGGAACCTCATGGTCAGCAGCATGCTCCGGTCCACCGTGTACGACCCCGTGCGGCGCCGCCTCGCGCCCCTCGTCGGGTCTAGGCCGGCCTCCCTTCCGGCGACCGTCGCGGCGTTCGCCGTCTCCGGGGTGATGCACGAGGCGATCTACTACTACATCACGCGGGCGAGGCCCACGGGGGAGGTGACGTGGTTCTTCGTGTTGCACGGGATCTGCGTGGCGGCGGAGGTGGCGTTGAAGAGGTGGGCGGGCGGGAGGTGGAGGATGCACAGGGCGGCGTCGGGGATGTTGACGGTGGCGTTCCTGACAGTGACGGGGGTGCGATGGTTTTTCCCGCAGTTGATGAGGAATGGTGTCCATGAGAAAGTCATAAGGGAATGCTACACGATTTTTCATTTTGGGAAGGACGAGTTAACTCGCTTCATTTTTCATATAAAAGGCGAATTCATGTGAGGATTGTCGAAGCTGCGCGAGATTGTCTTATTCTCACCTTCTGCTCGAAATTTGCAGATGCCATTATTAATCGGGACTCCAGCGTGAGGGGCTGAGTTTTTCAATTGTCGGAGATTATAATTCCTCTTAGGTTAATTTAATTTTTATTTGCCGCTAGATTGATTTATTACTCTGTCAGATTTATTTAGGAAAAGTTACTGAGCAGGAGATCAAAGTGTCAAGGCACTGGTGTGAGTTGCCCGCCCAAAATCCAGCTGTCGCCGATGACTGCATCGCCATGCCTTTGAGATTGACCACCGTAGTTGTTGGCCACAGCGAGCGTCACGTCGGCGACAGTCCCCCCTCCAACCACCAAACTGCCGTCTCGACGTCCATCTTTCTTAGGCATGATTGAGACCACACTCCTGTATGTCCATCTCCTCTATGGCATTGGCCGTGGTGCTTGAGGTGCCGTTCAGATCTGGAGGCCCCTTCGCCACGACGAAAATGGAGTGTGGGCTGCTTTGGGAGGCGATGGCTCGAGGGTGGGGATGGTTGGAGTCGAGAGATAGAGAGTGTTGGCACCAAAACAAATCTCCCGCCGGAACCAACACATGTGCAAAGCACATGAGGAGTCGACACTTGAGCAGGATATATGAAGGGTCGACGCACATGATAAACACGTGAAGAGAAGGCGTTTCGATAGAGAATAAAAAAGGCTCGATAGGCGTCATTTGAAGAAGTCATCAAACTAGTTAGTAAAACTGTGCGCCAACAAGAAGCAATCCCGCATGATTCAAAGTTTTCAAAAAGCGTCAAAGAAGACGAAATTATCTACTTAAATTTCATGGCGGGAGGATAAATTCGAGACGGTTAAGGTTCGAATAGTTTCTAATAACAAGTTGAGGAGTCCATAGAATGCGGAGGACGTGAGCATAACCCCACAATCGAGGAAAAAATGGTAAGTGTCCTGTTGACAATGACGAACTTCAAAGCCCCAAGATGCGGAGATTGTGGGCACGACTGATACCAATGAAAATTGAAGAAAGGCACCAACCAACATCATGAGCTATATAGAGTCAAATAACTGCTCAAAGACCGGGTTAAAAAGGGATTCGAAAAGGCCAAGGAAAGCGGCAATCGCTGGCGCGCTAGGATTACAACCCTCTGAGGAGCAGTTACCATTCCAACCATTATAAATACCACTAGGTATCCACAGAGGAAGCCCCTCAAGCAAATTAACAAATTTATCTTATATTTAATTATCGTACTGTATTTACTTTTCTTAGCTATAACTTTCAGATTCTCGCCGTCGAGTCAAACTCCGACATTTATCTTTATCTTAGATATTGTGCCATCGAGTCAAACTCTGGTGCATTATCGAAGCCTATTCAAGGCATTGTCATCGAGTCAAACATTGACGCTATTTTGGGTACGTTGGTTCGTTATCATTGAAGGGAATTGTGCTTGCAATGCCATACTATCGAGTCAAACTCTGATTTGGCTTACGTTTGTGCATTTTCTTTCTTTCTCATATGTATCGATTCCTTTAGATTTGTACTTGTAGACTCTCACCATCGAGTTAAACTCTGGTCGAGACAATATTTGTGTAATTCTATTGGATTCTATACTAACTTCGCGCGTTGATTCTTCTGATTATCTAGAACTCTCCTGTCCAAAATCGTCACAGAACTCCTCATCACATTTAAAAATCGAAGAACGAATTTCGGTGAAATATATTTTATCGCGGAGCAATTTCGACGAAACAAAGAGGAGGGGGGAAGAGGTTGGGCTTGTGGTTGCAAGGAAGGCAACCGTCGTCAATTGGCTGACGAGGCGACGGTTATTGGAGAGGGGTTTGCGTTACTATTAGGGTTTGTGTGGATGGGGAGGGTTAAGAGAAATCAAACATGTTGGCTCGATTTTTTTTTTGGGTCATTAAATACTTTTCACTTACTAAACCAAATTGTTCGGAGATAAAGATGCGGAAGCAAAACACAACAATGGAACTACACCCTGATCAATAAAAGCGGCTTCGATTTGGCTACTTTAGCTTCAATATTATTTGGTCCAAGTCCAACGGCGGATCCAATAATTAGAAGCCCGCTTTCGCTTTGACTTCATCATAAGTTCATCTGTGGGTAAGTCGTATTTGCTTTTAGGATTATACCATGGTAAAGACTCATCTCAATTGTATGACGATATTCTATGTTTAACAACTTACCAACCGATACATAAAGAGTCGAGAGAGGTAATTACGTTGATCGGGTAAGTAATGCAATCAGGTTGATAGTTTAAGCTCGTAGCAATCTCTGCAAACACAGACTAGCGTTTGAGGATAATTTGTCCGATATTCAGTGATTAACGGAATGAGTTTCTTGGCGACCAAATGGAATCACGAATTATGGTACGACCATTATCCCATAAGCTGAAAATTCTAAGTGCATCCTTGACACAACATTCTCATCTCCTTAAAGCCAATTTCCACATCCCAAGTCGTACGAATCACCTTGAAAATCTCTCTCCCACGGAACAGGTGTCCGGACAGAGCCCAAGCCCAAAGAGACACGCCTCCTCGCTCTTTTTGGAGCCCAAGCCCAAGCCCAAGCCCGTGCAACCTTTCATTGCGCCAGGCATCTCGATCTCTGTCGAAGCTTTAGATTCTGCATCTGCGGGTGATCCTTCCGATCTCCAATCGGAGCTTCAGAAATCCGAGTAAGAATCCCACGGTCCCTCGCTCGTTTCTTGATTCGTTCCTCCGGCGGAGTCTTCGGCTCCCGACGAGACAGAAGGCATGGAGCTCTGACGACGATCTATTTTTTGGTGCAGAAGTTTTTCCCTCTTATCGCGATAGAGATCGAGCGAAAACCATGGGATTCGTGGTCACGAGCCTCATTTTTACAGTGATTGGGATTCTTGCATCGCTCTGTACCAGAGTTTTCTGCAACAGCGGACCATCCACGAATTTGTACGTATCCTCTTCCTTCACAAGTAGCGTGTGTTCTCATCAAGTCTGATAGGATCTAATTGGTTGCATTTGATCTTCCGTACGTTGCGCCGCCTAGCTAATTTCTTCTCTTGCTTCACGAATCGCTGCATTATAATGCTAGGTATCTACACAGTTGACTCCTCCCTGGCATTGAAAATGACCTCACAAAGGTCCACTAACAGTTTATCACATAGCATACCGATCGTATAGACCGAATCTCTTGTAACATGGGGAAGAGTAGTGTGTTATTTCATGAGTATATTGATTCTGGGAAGGGAAACTTAACCGTAATCCTCGTGACCTTGTCAAATGGTAAATTTTCTTGGTGGATTGCTGAAAACAAATGTAGAAGGCGTCCTGACTGCATGCTTTCATTCCCAACATTGGAAAAATGGCTCCTTTACACATCCGCTTGTTAAGTCCAGCTGCCGTATCTCACTGGTCGATCTTTGAATTTGGTTTTCTCGTTCCTATGGCTGCAACGGGATTAATGTGGCTATATGTATTGGCTGCTCAGTCGTGCGCACATTTGTTTGATTTCACGGTTGTTCTATTTCAATGCGAATGCTATGCCTTTCGCTTCTGAGATTTACAATGCTTCAAGAGCCAGCGCCATGCAACTTTTAGTAGCTATTGTAACCTTTTCTATGCTAGGTGGGATTTTCCTGTCAATGCACCCGTGATTGATGTCTTGATACTGTAATGAGTGCTCCTTCTCAGACTCCTGGATAGAGCCCTCTACTAAATTTTGGCACTGAATTTGTATTGCAGGTTACTCATCACTTTGGTTATTACGGCTACAGTCTGCTGTTGGATGATGTAAGTATTATTGAGATTGGAAGATTGCATTAGTCTTTCTTTATGATTCATTGAGAATGAAATATTTACATTGCCTCGGTGTACGCTTTGTGTGAGTGTGTGTTTATCGTCGGCATTCATGTAGATATTATGCACCAAATGAGAGTGTGAAACTTACATGATGGAATGTTGGTGTTGCTGACTCAATTTGATTATCTGTACTTCTGTCAATATATTTGTGGGATCTCATTCCAGATCTGTGCTGGGTTCTTCCAGTGCCCCTGAATTGTATTAAAAAAAAAAGCTTGTGCTAGGGGTTTTCACGAGAGAAACGTTCCATTTGTCAAAGAAAATATATCAAAGTTTATGACTGGATTCACTGCCCATGACAGTGTTTGTTGTGTTGCTTGTTTACCACCCGTGGAATGATGACACCTGCCTTCTTTTCGGCCAAAGTGGATTATATGAGCTAATCACTTTGCACCCTGACTCTGTCCTGCTTATGCTGGAATATCCTGATTCCCGATATTCATTGTGAAAAACTTCTGAGATGCATGAAAATTAAATTGATGAGAGCTCTTTCCGGCGAAGAATCATTAGCGCAGTTTGTTGCTGTCAAATGGGTGCAATGGAGTATCTCGTAGATATATGTATATGTAGACCAACCCAAATTAGTGCATGTTGATGCTGTCAAAGAGGTGAATATGGATATCTGGCCAGGGATGTTCTGTTTTCATCATTTATCACACTTATAGTCTACGTTTGTTTTGCAGGTGGGCAATTGTATATGTTGCGCAGATGAAACCTCTCATCGTCCCAATTCTGAGTGACGGGGAATGAAGTGCTTCCCGCTTGACTAGTGTTGTAGGTGATGCACCGGATACTGTATTACATATTTTTATGCACAAGGACCGTTCAATTTTTCCTTGGGCGAGTGTGTAAGTAATGTTGGCAGATCCACCTTTGAGTTCGCATGGATTGACTGCCTGAATATCTCAGCCTTGATGTGTAACTTTATCAGTATGTAAGAAGAATAAATACGGATGTTATACCGATGACAGCGCTGAAGTGTTATGTCCCTTTTACTACCGTGGAGGTACGCCATACTTCATTATGTTTCTTTTCGGAGCTTCTTAATATTTTCATTATGCTTGGCTATCGAAATTTTTGATGCATAGTCTTCCAACCGGCTACAGTATTTGTACCCGCCTTTCTCACGGAACCGTACGTGGACGTTACCGCTCATACAGCTCCCAGCCACCAAGCATTTAGCCTTCTTCCTAGCAACATGATTATTCTTACCGTCATTCGCGATGTGGCTAGGCTTTAGAGGTATTTAGGAAGCCGAGCTCTTATGCTTAAAAGTACTAATCTAGGAGGAAGGAAGAGTGAGCACCACAGTCCGGGACCTTTTACACAGAGCAGCTACATGTCATTACGAATGCGATGGAACACAAGCTAGACTTAATACTCTGTTGTATGTTCTTCGCGCAGAATCAGTTTGTTCTAAAATTCAAAACTAATCGACTCACTTTCTTTGGTCCCATCCCATGTCTGATCTCACGTAGAGGAGACACAAAGTCAGAACGACACTTCCCAAGCCAAACGGAATCACATCAATCTATGGAATCAAGAAACGGGAAGAACACCAATAATGACGTGGCACCAGGGTCCCACTCAATCTCGTCCACTTCTCATGTATCCACGTCCGCTCCTAATCAAACGAGAAAAGAAAAAAAAAATTCGAAAAGGAAAGGAAATATGCTGAGAATTGGTAATTCGCTAAAACCCTAAAACCTCCCTCGTGCTCTCCCGTGCAAGAGGAGAGAGTGAGAAAAATGGCGTCTTCGGTCCAGCTGACCAATCTCAAAGACCTAATCTCGCCATCCCTCCGCCACACCACCTTCTCGCATTGCATTTCCAGGGCAAGTTTCTGCTCCAACGTTAGCAAGAGGAGGTCTCCATGGAGACGGAACCGCGCAAACTCCAGCTCTGCGAGCTGCTCCTTCGTCCCCATGGAGTCGGCCAAGATAAAGGTGGTCGGAGTCGGCGGTGGCGGCAACAATGCCGTCAATCGCATGATCGGAAGTGGTCTGCAGGTGAATCCTCGCTCTCCTTCGCGTTTTTTGTTTCGGTCATGTGTCGGCGTTTCCTTCATAGTCGTCGGTTGTGGCCGCATTTGCTGTTTTACTTCTTTCTCTTAGCAATGGTTCCCTACAGTTTTCCCCATGGTCTTCTGGTTTGAGCTGCATTTATGGATTGGTTTTGCTTTTCGTTCAATCTGATTGGTTTTGCGGTCATAAATAGTATGCCTAGATCAAGGCTTACGCTTTATTAGCTGTTTCAGTCTGTATGCTTACCTTGCGATAACCTCCTCTTGACGCAAGTTGTGGAAGTAGCACTAAAGTTCTTGTTGTTCTACTACTGCGATGTAGGGTGTCGACTTTTACGCCATAAATACAGATTCTCAGGCATTACTACAGTCTGCAGCAGAGAACCCCCTACAGATTGGAGAGCTCTTGACTCGTGGATTAGGTCTGCTTTTGTCCCTTTCAACCTGAAGAATTCCTTTCATGTTTTACTGGATGTTCTTGTACATATAATACAGAGGCACTCATAGATACTAAACGTACTGCTATTATTATATCATGATCTGGGCATAACATGGGGTTGGCGAATTAAAGAGTATCACACACGTAATGTTCTCGACGGATTGTTGGTTTTCTGATTGAAATCCATGGTAGAGTTGCAGGTACGGGAGGAAACCCAACCTTGGGAGAGCAAGCAGCAGAGGAATCAAAGGAAGCCATAGCCAATGCTCTTAAAGGGTCAGATCTTGTGTTCATAACAGCCGGTATGGGTGGGGGAACCGGATCTGGTGCTGCTCCACTTGTTGCCCAGATATCCAAGGAGGCTGGTTATCTCACTGTTGGGGTGGTTACATATCCTTTCAGCTTTGAAGGACGTAAAAGATCTCTGCAGGTTTGACTTTCTGTTCTGTCCATGACTGACAAAGTCATTCTTTCTTTTTTAGTCATTACAGACATATGTGATCGGTGTATCCATGACGGTTTTGGTTTGGTTGTTTAGTTTTTGTCTGGGGTATAACGAAGAATAGAGGGAAATGTGGGATAAGAAGAGAGGGGGCCTTATGTGGAACATTCCAACATCTTCTTGTCTGCATCTTTTTTTATTGATAATATTCCAATTTATTAGTATGGAATTCAACAAAATCTTTTAATAGAAATGCCCGGGGAGACTGTATGTGCTACTGTTTGGATCTGACCTCTGGAAGATTTCCGAAACCCATTTGATATGTATGGTTAATAGATGCAACAAGGGTAGCGAACATTCCAACCTCTTCTTTGTGGGATAAGAAGAGAGGGGGGGCCTTATGTGGAACATTCCAACCTCTTCTTGTCTGCATCTTTTTTTATTGATAATATTCCAATTTATTAGTTTGGAATTCAACAAAATCTTTTAATAGAAATGCCCGGGGAGACTGTATGTGCTACTGTTTGGATCTGACCTCTGGAAGATTACCGAAACCCATTTGATATCTATGGTTAATAGATGCAACAAGGGTAGCGAAATCCATAGCACATCTTTTACCTAGAGGAGACTTACAGCTAACAAGTTCTTTGTTGATAATACTCTAGTTTTTGCGAAAGATTCTGTTTTGGAGAGCTATATATCATTAAAAGCTGGGTTTGCTCCTCAGCTGATGAATCTTTTCTCCTTTTTCCAGGCATTAGAGGCTATTGAGAAGTTGCAAAAGAATGTGGACACACTAATAGTGATTCCAAATGATCGTTTGCTTGACATTGCTGATGAGCAGACACCCCTACAGGATGCTTTTCTTCTTGCTGATGATGTCTTACGCCAAGGGGTCCAAGGAATTTCTGATATAATCACGGTGAGTGTTTCATTGGAAAAATCAGTCATCATGATGGTGAGCAGTCAGTTGAATTGGTAAATTGTTATCACAAGACACCTGATTGCTGATACACTGAAGAGTTAGCTCGTAATAGCCCATAGTGATTTCAGTGGGTCATGAACATCTAGGAGCTCATAGGAGTTTCATCATACTTTTAGAATAGTGTTTCTCGCTTGCTGGAGATTAGGATGGCGCTGTTGCTACCGGGTGGTAGGTCACGGGAATTGGTTATTGTGGTCTATGTTTTTTAAGACATGTTATGAGCATACATGGTTGATCGTGTATCTTACATACTCATCACTGATGCAGTTGCTATATTATTACATACATTGGGTTCTCATTATACATCCAAAGGGGCATGAAATTTTGTGTAAATCTGCTCGCAGACATGAGTGTCTTCAAACTTTTCCTGTGTTTCCCATGTGCAGATACCTGGACTTGTAAATGTGGATTTTGCGGATGTAAAGGCAGTCATGAAGGACTCTGGAACTGCAATGCTTGGTGTAGGGGTTTCCTCCAGCAAAAATCGTGCAGAAGAAGCGGCCGAACAAGCTACATTGGCTCCTTTGATTGGATCATCAATTCAATCAGCTACTGGAATTGTCTATAATATCACCGGAGGGAAGGATATAACCTTGCAGGAAGTAAACAGAGTTTCTCAGGTACGAGTCCAGACCTCAAATTGCTCAAAGCAGTGCACTCAAGTGTGTTTTTTGGATTAGAATGTTGCTAACAAAACTACCTTATTCCCTGTATTTTTTAGTAGTAAATAATTTTATCCTTGAAAGAACTGGAAAATTTCTTTACTTCATTGAAGTATTTGTTTTTTTTCTGTTGCTTAGAAAAAGCTATTCATGAAACACACCTTTGAATGATTTAACTTATATAATTTTGAGGTCGACTGGTGAAATATTATGAATTAAATACCTGTTCTCGAACATTTTTCAAAATCTTTCCTTCTGCTGCCATATATGGAAGACTGGCAGTTTGGAGCCTGAACAATATATATGTTAATGCAAAAGAAGTGAAAAGGGAATACTTTCAAATGCCGTTGTGAATTTTTGCTTTGATGACACTTCTCACCCTTTAGAATGATATTTGCAATAGGTTCTAGACTACACAGGCGCTTGGTGCAATAGAAGCTGTTTGGTCTCTTTCACTCCTAACTCAGGCAGTGAGCTTGCTTTGTCAAAGAATATGTTTTATATTTTTACTCCCATTGATCCATGGGGAAGTAGTGCCCAGACAAGAGAAAAATCATTGGATTGAGTCGATCTGTTTATGTACATTGTCATCATGTTGATGAATGATTGTCAATTAGTCTCCCTTGCATCTGAATATGGATAACTGATTGCAAAATTTGGTCAAGGATCGGTAGGTTATAAATTAGAGGATTGAAATTGCATTTCAAAGTGAAAGTCCAAAACTTTCTCTCCTACTTCCCTCAAATTATGCAATTGCACTCATTTGGGGTCATACTTGATAGTCAAGTGGTGATTTGCAAATTAAATTGTTTTTGGGTACTGATGCTCATGTTTGTATACATTTTCAGGTGGTGACAAGTTTGGCTGATCCTTCTGCAAACATCATATTCGGTGCCGTTGTCGACGACCGCTATAATGGCGAGATTCACGTGACAATCATTGCGACAGGTTTCTCGCAATCTTTTCAGAAGACGCTTCTCACTGACCCCAAGGCTTCCAAACTAATTGACAAAGTAGCAGCTCAAGAAAACAAGGGCATGCCTCTGCCTCTCAAGACTCCCGCCTCTCCTTCCCCTGTTAATTCCAAGTCACCACCGCGAAGGCTCTTCTTCTGATTAGACTAATCTTTATATTTTTTTATTTTGCGTTTTGTGTAATGTCGTGAAGCGCAATTGTGTTGCCATTCGAGTTTGCATAGTCCTGTACTTCATTCATTTAATAGTTCCCTTCAAGTTAACAATTGGAACAAATCTCAAAGTCATCGGAAAGGTCCCATATCGACGTGTGATGGATAGGCGAAAGGCCATTCGTCTATAAGAAACTCCTTAGATTAATTCTAACTTTGTTTAGCTGATTAAAAGAGCGGAGTATGGTTTGGAACTTGCCAAAATCAACGTCATGCTCAAGTCCTTCACGCCTAATCCCGTTTGAGCTTACGCTTCCCGATAAGTTGACAAATGGTTGAGAAGAAACTTCATGCTCGAGAGTCCATTTCCTGCTGGAAACATCAAGCCAAAGAGGTGACGTGCAAGATTGCTCGCATTGCCTAGTTAAAGACAGATGGTCAACCAAAACGAAAGGGGAAAGAGATGAGGATGAGAATGATCACACATCGCTTGTGTCTTGCGGTCACGCGAGGAATTAAATCTAAGATGGATCGTTGATGGCATAAGAAGGCGAAGATTCGGCTCAAGTTGAAAATGACACGATATGCACAATGAAGCTGGGAACAGAAAATCCCCGAAAAGGAAATCAGATGTTTAATACGTACGCCAAGGCTACAGCTTTTTTAAGTCTTACAAGAGAGGGCAAGACTTTAACAGACCAATTGGATTGACAGGAGCCAATCGTCGCGGTTATTATTAACATCTCATATAGCCGAAGTAACAAAACATGAGAAATTTATTGCTATTATGACAGTAATCTATAGCCAAGACCACAGAAAAATAATGGGTAGATCATTGTGTTTACTGTGGTTAATGTTACAGGTACTTGATTACCAAGTAAATGGCGACCACCAAAATCACAATCGCAATAACTGCTAAAAGCATGCTCATGCAGGTGCAGCTGCCGTTCATGCGCTTGTTCAATATAGCCAAGTTCTTCTGCACCCTCTGTACTCAAAATAAATGACAAAATATTAGAATTGGGTTATTATGAATTTCCCTAAAAAGAAGTTAGGAGTTGAGATCAAAAGCAAATTCACATTACCATCCATCCATCCATGCACGGCATATACACAGACAACAAAACAGAAGCAGAAAGGTTTCTGGGTCAACCATATGAAATTCTCATCCTTTCAAGTCTATTGTTCAGCTTTACTAGAATGCATAGCTTCACTAGCTCGGCTAACATTTGATAGGCATGACTCAAAACGTTCCCCAAACCATCAGTGCAATGCCTCTAAAAAATGACAAAAAAAATACAAAATTTTGATGCGTATGCAATTCGTCTACAAGGGATCAGGAAGGAAATTACCCGTAGACGGGAGTCTGTAACATCCACATGCTGGTCCAAACTATCCTGCAAAATCAGAGAACAAGTGTCAAATGCTAGGCAATGCAGCTTAATATACTAAAAATATATGAAAAAAATGAATCATTATCTACATGCTAAAACCCATGGAGTACGAAATTCAACAGAAATTACATACAATTAGTCTAGCATGCAAGTCCAGTTCTTCATTAACTGCCAAGGCAATATGTTTTGTACTTGTCACCGTCTCCTCAAGCTTTTCAAGACCTTCATCTTGCTCTGATTTAGAAGAAGTTCACAGATAAAGACTTCACTTCTTCAGCAGAAAGACAAAGCATATATGTATAATACAATGGAAATCTAAAATACAATTATTGAGAAAAAGGTCATCCGAAAGTAGCAATTTGCCTTTCATAATTTGACGCTGAAGACCAACAATGCCTTGATTATCCAAGCCGACAGTTCTGCTCATCGCATCAGCTGGCTTTGCATCTGGACCTAACAAACTATCTCTATTTCGAGAGTTCGACATGTTCAGTGCAGAAGCCATCTGGTCCTTTTTTGTTCTCAAGTTAGAAAGCATGTCTCTGCGCCTATTCATCTCTTTTTCAGACCTAGACAGAAGAAACATCTGTTATTGGAGAATATAACAATGACAAGCACCGCATAGGTCCCGAGAACTGTGAAACGACTCTCAGACAGGTAATGATCCACTAGACCACTCCATAAAAACTCTAATTACAGGCTTGAGACGGTAAAAAGTTTCACGAGGTCAAATTAAAGGGAGAAAGCTAAAGGTGAAAATTTAAATGACAGAATTGGCAAATGGCGCAAGCTTATTGTATGAAAGTTCTCCAGTAAAGCCATTCACTAGGAGTGGGATGAAAGATCTATGCAGTCCTAGAAAAGACATCTCATTTTCAGATGTTCAAACTCCAAAGGTACTTTTCCTTTTATAAGTCAAGGGGCTTGAGTTTTGGCAGGCCTTAGCCGCCTTATACCTGTAGACTAAACGTGATCATATGTCAGTAAGAACTGAATATGCAAATGAAATGAGAAGAAAAAGGTCCTGCTCTCCAAACTTCTGACATCATAATGTAAATGGAAAAACCAGTACAGCATCCGCAAAACTAGGGATAAAACCGGAAAAATGAACTTCATCTGAGCTACTTACATAGGCCGATTAATGGGCATCTTTGTTAGGACAGACTGCAAACTATCCAACCTAGTGCCCAATATCGTTATCTTCCTCCGTATGGAAGACGCGTGACGCTGGTTTTCGGGTCCTGATGAGACCAACTTATCGTGCTCAGAAATCATGCCACCGATATCATCAGCCAACTTGGCGGCTTCGTTATATTCCTTCACCCATGAGTCCGCAGAATAAGCCATTTTGCCTAAACAACACAACAAGGATCATCAATCAGATAATCTGGTGCATCCGGGAAGCATTACTTGCCAGACAATTATGACTCGACTCCCTTAAACTCCATATTGTCGCACACAATCCAAAACCACATCTTCCTGTCATAGGGTTAAAGAGACAGCAAAACAATCAATGGGATTAATCCGATGAATCCAACATCACAATCCCTGTGGGTTTTCTCAAAACGATCAAAGCACTACACGAGATCAAACGGACCACGCAGTTTCCATCGATGCAATCAGCACAAAAGGAACGAAAGAAATCACATGAGGTGGGGGAAAAGCGCGAATCTTTCAATCGAACAAAGAATGATGGATGATCGCTGCGATCTGCAGCTGGAATCAAACGGATAATCAGAGAGAATTTTGGCAATAACAAGAAAAAGGCGTTACCTTTGATTGTAGCTTCGACAATCCTGATTTCGATGAGAATGAGAGGGAGTAATACTATTGCGAAATCAAGGTGGAGGATTGACGCACGAAGCCACCATCCACCGGCACCTTTTTTGTCTGACCCCGTCGTCGTCGCCCTCTACGTCGCTCCAATTCCTTTACGGACTACCCGACGAGTTAGGACTCTTACCTCGCCACGACGTCGTTTGACAGCTCGATAACAAATAATTGCTCCTTTTGTAATTTTTTTTTCACCTTTTAACCCTTAGCAAGTTCTTATCTTTCACATTTTCCCCCATGCTTTACCAATGTTCTTTCATTTCTCCCCCCTGGTATTTCTTTTACTTCAATTTACGCCACATCGATCGCGTTTCTACGCCTCCATGATTTCTTCTTCTCGGTTAGGGACTAGATGAGTTGGACACCTAACAGTGATTTCTTCTTCGTTGCGTTCCGCCCCGCGAGTCATTCTTCACGAGGAGCGAGCGCCCTTCGCTCAAGCTTCAATCGCTCCATGAAAGCACGGGGGAAGCTCTGTACACATCTTCAATGGAGGCTAGTGGAGTTTCAACCCATTTCTTCCATCTCGATCCGTTTCTTCTTTGAGGAGTTACATCGTCCGACGCGCTCTCGCCTACTGCAATCGCACGATCCAATAACGCGCCTTCCCGATCTCTCTCTCCCTCTCTCTCTCGGAGGGAAGTCCGTGTCCGTTTTCAGGTTCGAGCCCATTGTGGACCTGGATTCTCTTTGATGAAGCTGCGAGGAAACTCCCTGGAGCTCCGTGAACCCAAAAAGACTTATTTTATTTTAATGAATTGTTATATCCTAATTTGAGTTGAATATAAGAATAAATGTCAAACTTGCACCATTGAAAGCTAAATCAGGGAATTTTGTTGGTTTGAATTACTGAAAGGATAATATTGAATATTTTCATATAATTTAGAAACGAAATTGAATATTTACTAATAGTTTAGAGATCACATTTAACACAATTAAATATTGCATATTACGTAAATGGATTACATTAAACGAATCAATAGTTCATGAACGATGTTGTATTTCGAGCTAAAGTTTAGAGTCCATATGTGTAACTATTGGATTTTTTTGCTTAGATATAGAGACTGACGAGTGATGATACTAAGTCTAATATCTTGCATATGTTAAGATGATTATTTCTAAATGGTGCTAGTTATTAGTTTCTCTTAATGTAGAGATTACACATTTACCAGTAAGGAAGCATGTTATTTGAAGCTAAATAGCTAATTATACGTGCGTTGATTTTAAGGCCGTGTCATGTTTTCACATTTGAATATTTTAAAGAATTTATTGCTTTACGAATCAAACGTAATTTTAAAAAGAGAAATGCTTTCCCGACAGCAAACGCCATCATCGAGGATTTTTCATAAAGCATTCATTAATTGAGAAATCGTGTGGTCAGAAATAACTGACAATACTGTAGACCATCGTGCTAGCAACTTTCTTTCAAAAAAGACATAAAATTAGAAATAAAAAGCTTTTTTACATTTTTATTTCCAACATTTTCTGATACCAAAAGGCCCCAAGGTTTTTCTTGGGGAGGGATTTTTCAATTCATATAGGAAGAAACTTCTGGCCTAAGAAACAAACTAGCGAGGAAAGAGGGAAAAGGGGGTCAGAAGAAGAACGATACAAAAGTCAAACCGACGTCGTTTTGCGGAGTCAGCATCCATTCCTTGCACTCTAGAAACCCAAATAAAAAACCAGATCAAATTTCAGCTCCTGCAATTCTCTGTGTCTTTCGTGCAGAGGATCAGCTATGGCGAGCGAGCACGAGCCTGGGAAGGTGCTGCTACCGTATCTCCAACGAGCCGATGAGTTGCAGAAACACGAACCTGTCGTCGCTTACTACTGTATACCTCTCTCTCTCCATCCAACCCTAGCATTAGAAGTTCGATTCTCTCCGTCTCTCTCTCTCTCTCTCTCTCCATCTAACCCTAGCTTTAGAATTTCGCCATGTCTCTGTTTCCACGATCACTTCCGTGTACTTACTACGGTCAGCTGCTTTTGTTTATATTGGCTATCCAGGTAGGCTGTATGCGATGGATCGAGGTCTGAGGATTCCGCAGAGCGAGCGAACTAAAACCACCAATGCCCTCCTCAATTCCCTCATAAAACAGCTTGAAAAGGTATCGGTCTTCGCGACCTTATGCAAGAGCATCTCTGTTTCTTCGTGGTTTGTGTGTGTGAGTTTCGCTAGATTCGACCGTTAGTTTCATGTACGAGCCGTGAGTGTGCGTGTGTTGCTTGTTTAAATGTCAGTAGCTATAAGCTACGGATGCATCTTTTTGGGCTCCAGTCAATAGTTTCATGTTACACTACTGCTTTCCCCAGTGTGGCCGGCAATTACTCCATTAATATGTGGTCCTCTCACAATGTTCGCCCGAGATAGTTTAAAAGGAAACAATCGCTAATTCGAATATAGATACTTGGAATTGCAAGCACGTTCCGTTGATTCTGAGGCTCCACGCAGAGAGTGCACCGGCTGCCTTGTGTCCACGTGCTAAAACGATTTAGGATCCGCTTTGCAGCTAATCGACTCAAAATAAAGAAAAGCAATATTTAGCTGCCTGTGATGCCCAAACATTTTCACATGCTTTCTGACCTTTAGGAGTCTGGGAACATTGGATGATAGGTATTTAGTCTAGTTGAAGATTTAACGGTCCTAAACATGGTTGTTTCTCAGACATAAGCCAGCTTAAACAGTCAGTTTCCCGACCTGTGGTTGTATTTTTGGAAGGATTTCTGTGAATGTAATTGAGACACTTTGTTGGTGTAAAATTAGCGCTCATTGCATCTCTTGGCCTTCACATGTATTTTTCTGAGGCTCTAGTAGATCCATCTTTCATCTCTATTCAATGTGCAAAATGTTTCGGACAATGGGCATTTCTAATGAGTGTGACACATTTTCTACTGGTTGAATCGAATTGACTTCTTAATGTGCGCTTGAAGTTATCCATGGTGTTAATCTGGCAAGTAAATTTTGAATCAAGTATCAGATAGAAGATTGTTAGAATTGGTACGAAGGTCATCGTTGCAAGATTTTGTTTATCTTTCCAACCCATATTGTATATATAACAGGCATTGCATCAATGAGCCTTCTGTTGGTATGTCTTCTCTTCATTTTGTTCTACTCAGAGTTTCACTTATGCATAGCGCACATCCAATAGGTCATAGTTGTGAAGGAACAATCAGTTAGAATGTCTTATTCTCTATCCATTATCCTGAACTAGGACAATAGGGTGGTGGTGCAAACTATCCACGGTTTTTATCACCTTTTTCTATGGGCTTTCTTTTAGGAGGACGTCCTGATCCTTCTCATGCTTCAAGAGCTGTCATTGTTTTTTTTTTTTCTCGTGTATATGGATAGGATGATATATTTGAGCAAGCAATATAATTATTTTTTTCCAGTCTCCTTAAATTTGACTGATCCTGGCACTGCTTTGTTCTCATTGCCAGCTATCTTGGTTGTTTAACAGGACAAAAAATCGCTAACTCTGGGGCCAGAAGACAATTTGTATCTGGAGGGTTTTGCCTTGAATGTGTTTGGGAAGGCAGACAAACAAGATCGTGCTGGGCGAGCTGATTTGTATGATTGATTGACTTCTCATTTTTGAATATGATTTGATTGTTAACCTTAGTCTTTCTTCAAATGTTGCCTTGATTGAGTTTCTCTATAGTTTTATTCTTTCAAATAGTGAAAAGTATGACTCTCAGATGATCCTTCTCTATTTTTACAGCACCTCAAGCATTTTAAGAAATTCCTTTATTGATTGGAAACTGACATCTGATACATAGCATTTCGTATAGATCTTTCGCATGCCTTTATTTATAGTCTTTGAGGAAATCACAGTTTGAACAGAAGTAACAAGTGCTGATGCTTTTTTTTCTCTTATTGTTAGGCTAGTTGATTAACAAAAGCTCCTTGAATTCTTGTTACAGGACTACGGCAAAAACATTTTATGCTGCTAGCATCTTCTTCGAGATTCTCAGCCAATTTGGGCCTCTTCAGCCAGATGTAAGCTTTATGGTGTCTTATGGTGTCGCTTTGATTTTTTGAGATCTGCCACAGGAGGGCCTCTTTTCTTTTTGAATGCTCTCCCCCCCCCCCCCCTCCACACACACACACACCTACCCCAACAAAAAAAAGAAAAAGAAAATCCAATCCCCAACATATATATGGGCCGGGCCATTATCTTGCCCAGCCTCAGTTTTTTATTTACTTTTCAATTACACATTCTTCATTTGATAAATATTAAGACAATCGCAATGCACGATCTCAATTATGTTTCCTGGAAATGGTTATTGGATAAGTTAAATATATAACTTGCATAGGATTGTCTGTAATTAGAACGAATAAAAACTCAACATCTCCATTTAGATAAATATTAATTCATCAAATTGAAATTTCGCTTATTTTTTCAGATCTGAAAAATAGGTTCGACCGTTCAAATTGTCTGTGTTCTTGGTTATTGAGTTCTTAGATGTTAACGAATGTTGGTAATTTTTTTTGGCTTTAATTGACAGCTTGAACAAAAACAGAAGTATGCTGCATGGAAGGCAGCAGATATAAGGAAAGCTTTGAAAGAAGGAAGGAAGCCAGTACCTGGGCCGCCCTCTGGCGATGATGATCTCTCTATACCATCAAGTATACCAAGTGGTTCATATGTACGTTTCTTTCCTTCCTTTAATTGTAGCTAATGAATTTTTTACTCTGTTACAGTCCTGAATTCGTCCATGAGATCTTGTTTTTTCTTCCTGTGTCATTGGTTAGTTTAGTAAATGCTTTGAATTATACTGTTTACATCCACCCAGAGGTTGTGATATGGTTTTAACCGGGAAGTGTACTTTGGTTTTTCCCACCGTGCTCCATCTTGTAATGTTCCTTGTATGCAATGAGCTGTGTTTTGGGACAACATACCAGTAGTCAAGACCGTGTCATGTGAGAGGTAGGCTTATTTGGATTTGCCAATATGGTTGTGGTTCCCTTTCAAGCATTCATTGTGGTTGTTCGCTACATAATACGGATAGTAGTTCCTTTATGTCCTGTTTAGTTAAAAGCAATGTTGATTCGAGCTATTTATGATCTCCCTATGAATCGTGTGTTTGCAACTATAGGTTTCGTTAAAATAATAATTTTTTTTTCCAAATGAACCACTAGCCAATGAGTCTGCTGGATAGATTTTTAGAAGAATCTATAGATAGGAATATCTATACCACTTGTCGGTCCCGACTGATGTAGGAGGCTAGGTTAGCTGTGGCAATGAAAATAAGTTCAAAAGAAATCATATAAAATTAGATTGATAATTACCAGGCTCGTAATGTTTTGGTAACACTTTGAAACTGAAATGTAAATTTTTGGCCGAGTGTTTTGTTGTAAATGACCCTCGGTCTAAGCAAATTAATAAAACTAATAACATTATCCTTACCATTTTGATATTCTTCTTTATTAGAAGTCACTGAATCCACTCCCAATTTGCATCTATTTGTAAAGTTGCCTTTATGTTGGGGTTTACTCATGCATTCGCATTCATTGTCACTCATTCCAGCACCCCTGTGTAAATGTTGTTGGTGAGCTCAACCAGAAGCGAAAAAAGGATTAGAATGTAGTAAGAGAAGAACACTTTTCAACCCAAAGTTCTAATTTCTAGCCCGTTTTATATAGGTGTCAGGAAAGGGAGCGGGATCTTATTCCCTTTTACTGGCTTTGCTTCGCTCCTGCTAATCAAGCAATGCCTTGTCAGTTTTCATTTTGAAATGCAAAGTTCGATATTGACTACATCTGTAGAGGCGTTAGCTTTCTCTTCTGTTTTCTGTTTTCTCTCTTTACTCCCTTTTTTTTCTCTTTTTTAAATTCTTGAAAATTTTCTTGTATGATTTTTGAAGCTAAACTGGGCTTTTCTGGAGCCAACGCCTGTGATACTTATTTTCAATTGCACAATTAAGTGGTGGAGTTCATTCTCACTAATTTAGCGGGGTCTGAAAAGCAAATGATCCAAAATTGGGTCTACATGCATTTCTGTTGGAGTCACATTGTATTTTCTTGGGTTTTGGGTTTCTTTTCTTTCCTTGTTTTTTTTCCCTGTCGTTTTATTTTTTTTAATTTGTTTTTTGGGGGTCGGGGTGGGGGTTGGGGATTTTTGTTAATTTGCTGTGTTGGCTTCCTGTTGGATTTATTATTTAGTTTCCTTTGCAGGACCTTGGGCCTAGTGAATCTACTTTCTCCAATGCTGGATCAGAAGCTGATTCATCACCTCAGGTCCATGATAAATTGGACCACCAACATCATCACTCTGCAGGCATTCCTCCATCTTCTAGTTCTTATTCATCTGCCAGTTATTCGTCCCATGACTTTCAGCCACCTTCTCCTCCAATCACAAAAGCTGCGAGTTCTACTTACTCATCATACCATCCTCCAAACTATCCTCAAGAATCCTCGCACCCTCCCCCAAACTATCCTCAAGAATCCTCACACCCTCCTCCAAACTATCCTCAAGAATCCTCACACCCTCCTCCAAACTATGCTCAAGAGTCCTCACATCCATCTCTGAATCGCCCTTCAGATGTGAAACAGCATTTATCACATAGTTATCCCTCAGAACAACTGCCACAGATGCCACATAATTATCCTTCAGAACCACAGCAGAATATTCCACTTACTTACCTGTCAGAATCGCAGCAACACTTACCAAATAATTATCCTTCTCAGGAGACCCCTATCTACTCATATCCCCATTTCCAGTCCTATGCGAGTTTCACGGAAAGTAACCTCTCATCGGTCCCATCTCAATATTCTTCACACTACCAAGGCCATGATGTGTCCTACCCTCCGCAGTCAGATCATCAAACCTCAAAGAGTTATGCTTCAACTGCTCAGTATGGGGTTGGCAACCGAAATGGAACTACTCCAGAAGCTCCTCCTGCAGAAACATACGAATACGACAGTAACTACCAGCCGCCACCCGAAAAAATCGCCGAGGCACACAAAGCTGCTAGGTTTGCTGTTGGGGCATTGGCATTTGATGATGTTTCCATTGCAGTGGACTACTTGCGAAAATCTCTTGAACTGCTGACAAATCCGTCGGCAGGTCAGTAAATAATCAGTTGCTCATGCTACGGTCTGCATCCTGGAGGGCTTGATTCGTGAGGAAATGAGGGTTGTAATTTTCGTCCTGACACTACGTGAATCTAGGTTGCTGGCTGCCATCTGATTTCATGCACCAAGTACGAAGGATGCGAAATACCAAAGGGCTTTGCGAGTATCCACATGGCTGTTCATATGGGTTTTTACTTGTTATTTTTGTTTTCGGTTGCAGACGGTATAGCCATTATTCATTTGTTTTGGCAGTTATTAAAGCCATGTGAGGCTGGTCTTGGGTATCTTTTCCCCATATGTAAGTATCCCGGGTTCAATGGAGGTCACTCTTTTTCCGTTGCGGCTCCGATTAGCTTTTGATCTTTGGGTTTGACGATATTTTGCTGCCCCTTGGGTGTAGAAAATATTTAACCGGTCTGCAGGACTAGGATCTGGCTGTCATAAATGTCAATGGTTCAGCCTGCGGGCCCAATGGATCCAATGGATCACCTAACAAATGGACCCGAGCTATCAATGTGGCCCACCGGTCCTTCCCATGCAAGTTCCATGATCCCCGTGGCCTATTTGGGTACGAAGCTGGGCCCTGTAGAGGAATGATTGGTCCTTAAATTTTTGGGTCCTAGTTTAGGCCTTACTGAAGCCGAAAGCTGGGCCCAAACCAAAATGGACTTTTTGGGCCCTGGTTTTGATCTTAATAGGCTGAAATTTCAGCACAAATAGGCCATCATTGAGTTGTGGCCTACTGAGGACTAATTGGGCCCAAATTGGGCATTGTTCTGGGCCTATTGGGCCGAAAGGTGGGCATATAGAGTGTATTATATGGCCCAACTGGACCTTTGGTTATTGGGCCAGAAGGCTGAGGGTTTTTTCTCCGATATGGGCCCAGTAGTAATGCCCAAACTGGGCCTACATTTTGGGCCTTGTTCGACATGGACCTTTATCGCGTAGGAAGTTGGTCATTATTGCTTTACCTTTATTGAGGGCAAGTTGGGCGACCGATGTTGGGCCCACGTATGTACATATTATGCCCTACTTTGGTGCTTCTTGGGCTGTTAAGATTATTTCAGCCATTGCTTCGCCTTAAAATTGTTTAGATGCAAATGGGCCGCCGCGCGAGCATGCAATTAGAGCTGCTAACTCCCGAAAAGAATCGATTGCCAAAGGCGGATATGGATCTTTGGAAGTCACGACTAATACCTATGAGTACAAGGGTACGCTCTGACTACCTTTTTCCGCCAAAAAACGTACAAGAGCAACTACAGATTTACCTCGACCTAAATTATGGCCCAATAAAAAAAGGGCTCAAATTAATAAACTAACACGTACAAAAAATTGCGATGGGAAAATCACAGGATGATTTCTTAAGAAACACTAAAACGCGGCATCTACATATTTTACAAAAGTTCTTGCAGTCCTCCCTACCATAATAGCATATTTCCTGCCAAATGGGGACAGAAGAAGGTATCAGATAAACAGGAGAAATGGACTGCAAACGGGTATGCAAGATCACTTTTTATACGAATTCTCTACGAAATCTTTTATTGATCCTATACAATGCAGCTCAGTGAAGCTTTAAGTTAGCGAGAGAAGTTATCTGCTCATAGCAACTTATGCACACTTCATGGGGCAGTCTATGTTATGGTCAAGTTCCAAAACCTAGTCAGGTTAAAACCATTCCAAACCCCCAACCTCACTAGTCCCTAAGCTCGTTACCCAGCTGCACTGATAGAATCGAGTAACTAACATATTTCTAGGCACTCATCGGGTAGAGTTGAACAGGCAATGCTCATCCAATCATCATATCAGCAAATTTAATGTCATAGTGGATTTAATTCGAAGGCAACACATAACAATTGCTGAAGACCAAAAGTTACAGGACCTCCTATACTGCAATTTAACTTGGTCACCACCCCCTGCTGACAAGAAATCTTGTCTGCAAGCACACTGCACTATGGCCAAGCAACCGTGACCGACGAAAGTCGCGACAGTTTATTAAAAAAGAGTTTCCAAATTCAAATTATGACAAAATTTGTGATACACGCAAGGTGCTCAATGCATTTCAAGAACCGTAAGGATGGTAGGGCATGTACCTGATTGTATGAGGATCATGCAGTTACCACTAGCTAAGCTGTGTTGGTGCCTAAAGGATGTGTCTGCCAAACTAAATGGAAACAGCTTGAAAATGACCTTTCAGTTCATCATAAAACCAACTGCAGAAAAAAATCACGATTCAAAAATCAATAAGCGAATAAACACTGCACTATTATAGATCCTACACTCTTTTTATCACGCAGATGCAGGTGAATAGCAAATAAGGTTGAGCAATTTCCAAGGACAATTTAAAAAGAGGTATAAGAAAGATAAGTCCATGCATCATCAAAGTTTATATATGCTCGCAAGTAAACGCGCAAACAAAGTATTATCATCTATGTGGATTCTTAGCAATATCTTCAAGTAATTATTATAACTCAAAATGGTAAAACTAAGGTTCTTCATCCTATTTTTGTTGGGACGTGAATAAACAAATGAATATTGTTTGATTCTTCAGAAAATGTAACTAGAACAAGCAAACGGTAGGTTAAACAGCTGCACATCTATTTAAGATGTCTGGGTCTTTTTTGGATGCAGGGTGGTAAATGCGAATCATGCTCACAATCTCATGGGTCCAATGAGGCTGATACGCTGATTGTGAAATGATGAGAGGCCAATAAAGTTCCACTCAATCAATGCCCACACCAGCATAGTTAACATGCATAGATGTTCTGAGAAAAGCAGAGGTATTTTAATGTGCAAAAAAAAAAAAAAATTAAATTAAATGAATGTAAACATACTTGCACAGAAAGAGAGGTCTCGATGTAACATTCGCTTCGCTTCCTATATGACTTCGTCTTTCAGTTTCTTCTTTATATTTGGCAGGGGGAAGAACATCACACGGGCCTTGAATTGAGCAGGCCATTACACTACTATCATGATTAGATTCAAAAACCTGCAATGAAGAGTAGTACACATGCAGCAAGATTAATGACCATACGCCAGAATTTGCAACCACCCAAATCATCAGATTAATCGTGACTTATAGGTTATGCCAACAATAATAATGGCCGGGGAGAAGACCACAATAACCAAATTCAAAAGACATGCACAGGTCCAGCATGTTTACTTGTTATATCCTACGGATGAATCTGCCTCTCGGAGAAAAAGTATTACCTCATTGCTGTCAGGGACAAATGGATGAGCCACATTATTTGGCAAGTCACCAGGAAAATAACACCTGGTAATGTCAAACCACTTCAAACCAGTTTCGCTATCCTCCCACATTGCCTGCAAAGAAACCAGAGTCTTCCCCATGTAAAAACCAAGGAGTAGAGAAATTCAACTAGCTCTCTATGCCGAATTTACTGAACATGGACATTTTCAAGTACAATAAGTACGTTACAAGCTTTTAAAACAAAGAAATTCAACTAGCTTATCATGCTGAATTTACTGAACATGGACATTTTCAAGGACACTGCTAAGTACGTTACAAGCTTTAGGAAATAAGGCCACCTAATTTTTCTTGAACATATGAAGAATAATTATCAATATTGAAAAAACCACCTCACCTGAAGTTTAAATGGTGTCAATTTGTCGTTACTCAAACGAAAAAGCGCGTGCTCCTTCACTTTGTATGTTACTCCACCAACGCAGCAAGAAGAGTAAAATGTCTTGCCATTGACAACTTCTAGTGCATCACCAACCCACTCAACACTAAGGGCAATATCCGAAGAGAAGCCAACACACTCTCTCTTACCAGTACTAATTTCAGAACTCTGAACATGATCTGGCCATCTGTCATCTTGGTCCACTTGCTTTACATCATATGTTGAAGTAGAATCTTGATGGTCTTCTGCACTCGACTTTTCTGCAGCTTTTACAGTGGAATCATTATTATCTAACATTTTAGATGACACTTCAGTACGAGTTTTCTTTTCTAAGTGGTTAACATCTGACACACCGTGTGAAGATGAAGGCAGACTACATTCAATATTTGCTGACTCACATAAGCTAGCAGGAAGCTCTGATTTCAAGTCACATTCTTGTTTATCAAAACGTGCAAATGGCTCATATTTTTCCCTGTTCTCCTTGGATCTTTCACTCAGTAAACCAAGAGGAGAACCACAAATGGGATCCATGGAAATCCCTGAGCTATTCATCCCAGATTCAGAAAAAGGCTTCTGATCCACTTCTTTTTTAGATGAAGAGAGATCATTCTCCCGCATTTCTCTGGCCTTCGGAATTTGCAAATCAGAGCCAGTATTAACATGATTTTTTCCAGCAGCAATGACAGCAGCATTTTGTGAGTAGGAGACACCATTCGTTGCTATCTTTGGTTGATTGAACTTTGAATCCACAGCTCTAACTTTCCTCTCTGAATATGAATGACTACCAGTAGCATTAGGGGCTACTTTTGGACCACCTAAGTTTCTCATTACACGACCATATTTAGGGGGCAAGGCCTTCCCATGGCTCAGTGCCAAGCATTTCTGGCAATGCCATTCAGCTTTAGGTATCCCTTTCTGATTCTGCGACTGCAAGCATTTCAAGTGGAATCCCTTCTCACAAGCATCACAAAGTAACACACTTTCCACATCAGTGACGGTAGCTTGGCAAAGCTGGCAAATCACTGCCTTATTCATATACTCCCTTGAAGGAGGAGTCCATGTAGGATGCTCGGGAAGCTTTGGAGTTAGGAGCTTCTGAATAATTTTAGCAATTTCGTAGTGACTAGCGTAACTTGAAGGTGGAGAAACAAAGTTGACACCCTGAAAAGATTGATGATGCATGGCGGGCAGACGTGCAGCAGCAGTTTGCGCAGTGAATGGTCTATTTGTTGGGTTTCTTGCTGCAAGAGGAGGCACTGCAGACCCTGAGGTAGAGGCTTGCTCGACTTGGCCCAATGTATTACTAGGAATACTATTTCCTGTTCCTAGTCTAGATAACGAAGCATGTTGGGTTTGTAGGGACCAGGAAGGAGCATTCACAGATGGTTGATTTGCATAAGTTGCTGCAAGATAGCAAAAAGCATATGAACGTGGAACTCACGGTGGTTTACCTTGGGCGGCTTCAGGCCACTAAGGTATGGAAATTAACCCTTGTAACGTAAAGCAAAAGGAAACAAAGTCCCATGGTAGAATTGTCAAGGATAATAGGAAAATTACCTTGTGAAGGTTTAGTTAAACTATGAGGTCCTGCATGATTCACATTGTTTGCTTGATCAACCTTGGGCATAAGCATTGCAGAAGAATCTCTTCCTATAGGACTATTAGATATCCCACTAGAAGCAGTCGACGTCCTTATTTCACTTCGTGGAAGCTGGTATGGCGCAGAGCTTCCAGAAGAAACATTAGCTGTAGCAGAAGAAACTGGGATGACTCCGGAAGAAAGGGGAGACTGATTAACTTTATCCGACGGAAATGTACGAACAACAGGTGCCATTCCGCGGTTTTCGGCTGTAGCACCAAAACTTGTTGGTGACGAGTGGGGTGAATAAGAAGCTGTATGGGAAGTGAACTTCTTCGATTCTTCCATCTAGTAGATAAGGTGCACAGATAACTCCTCATTCAAGATTTCACACAGGTAAACATGAAAGGCAATACCTCATGAAAATAACTCATAAATCCAAAGATTACTAATATATCTCAGATTTCAGGTGGTAACTGGTAAAACTAACACTCGAAAATAAGGAGCAATTATTTGCTTTTAAGATATAAAAGCTAGGTGATAATTATGTATCTAATCACATGGTCCCTAAATTTTATGAGCCCCTAAGATCAGTATAGATTTCTCTTCATCAAGCTTCTACATAAATTATTTTTTTTAGAAAAAAATAAAGCACAGAGAAACATATGGGACTCCCTTAGAAGTTGAAGAAACTTTAACATGCCAAGATCTCAGTATATTGGCTAGCTAGCATGGCGGAACTGCAGAGGACCTTCTGATGCCAATTTCACCAGTATCTACGAAAAACAAACTCAATGGAAATCACAGCTCACTGAATAACAATTCCCCGACTTTAAGCTACAACAATTGAAATTAATAACTCCCTGCAGTATCACCTTGAAGATATAGAAACTTCAAGCTTCTAGCATTGAGAATACTTATGAGAAGTCATAAGATAACTGCTTCTCTGTTGCTGTCTGCTTCTCAGGAAGAAAACAAAAGCAAGCATCTAGAGACCTAATACTTCAGGACTGCACTAATGTCAACATTTTCGAGCCACTAGGTAAACCATATGTAGCCACGACATGATCCAGAAACCTTGAAAAACTAAAACTCCATCCACCCCATAGACTAGCATATACCAATCTCGGGAAATCAAGTGAAAGCTGTAGAAAACACAAAACGTTGAGCGAAAACCGTACCTTCCTCTTTGCAAACGTCAGCTTCTCAGCAATCGACAATTTCGGAACCGTATAACCTAACCTCTGTTCCTTAGGCTTTCCATTGAGCCCCAAATCCTCAATCACGCGCCCAATAGCATCGCTAGCCACAATATCCTCCGGAGCTAGGGTCGCACACACATACGCCAGCTTCTCCCTGGCCTCCATCATCAAACCTAGCTCCGCCTCCGTCGGATCCCTCCCTCCGCGCATCCTCCCCATCGCTGCCAACACCAACACGATCTCCGCCACTCTTCCAAAGTCCGTCCGCCCAAATCTCGGCTTCTTAGCCGTCGGAACAGCCGATCCTCCAGTTCCTCCATCCAGAGCCCCTCGCTTCTCCCCCGTCGGAGACGCCGAGCCGTCCGCCCGAGGCTCCGGAGCCTCGGGAGAGAGAGCGATCCCCGAATCCATCCGTCAGAGCGACAAGTCCAAGCGCGACATCGAGCGGCGGCGGCGGACCTGCAGAGAAAAGCCACTGGAGACATGATCGAGAGGAGGAGCTTGCGAAACGAAACCCTAGGAGACGAGACGAGACGAGACGAGACGAGACTGAGTGGGAGAAGAGAGGAGCGGAGAGAAGGAGAGGGAGAGGGAAGCGTTTGAAAATATTATTTCGTCAGAAACGCAAAATCATTACATCCGACGAGTAATTTACCTTTTTGGCGGGTAAATTAGAGGAAGCTCTCTTTGTGTAATTTGAGATAATATTTGCGTATGCGCGAGAGAGAGAGAGAGAGAGAGAGAGGGAGAGAGAGAAAGAGGGGATAGTTTCGTGTTGTGATGAGAGCGCACGCACAGAGCGAAGGGATGAGAGAGAGAGAGAGAGAGAGCAAGAGGCGAGCTAGAGAAGGGATTTGGTTGTTCGAACCGGTTCGGTGGTATATAAGCCGGGTTTTGTGCGGGGAAAGTTAGGGCACCGTGAATTTCGATCGCGGGAGGCCCGGTTTTGTGTGGGCTTTTTTCCGGCCGGTCCGAATAAGCTTGTGGGCCGGACATAGCCCACTTAGGGTTCCTAGCCCTTAGAATATGCTCTTTTACGTTTTTTCATGAAAACGTACTCACTTTTGACTCGATGACCACTTGCAAATATTTGACCACTTACAAATATTTACGTTCGCAAAATACTATATACCTACGTCTAAGCAAACCCCCATATCGAGAAAATCAAACCGTCTTTCCTTGCAAAACTGATTTTAATATCTTGGTTGGGTTTCGGTGGTTTAAATTTTTAGTTCTCGAGTGGGCATGTGAATCTAAGACTTAGCATGGGCATCTCAGGAGGGAAAGATTATATTTTCGTAAACAAAGGCGCGATGATAATTGATGTGAAGGCACGATGATGTTTTCCAAAGATAAAACCCATGTGTACTTGGTTTATTTTAAAAGAGAAATAAGTAAGTGGTTATTGGATAAGGTGTAATTGGTCTAGTAACGTCAGGTGTCACCGTTGCATGACACAGTGAGACGTCAAAAATGACTCAATTTGCCCATAACGAATAAAAGCAATCTTAAAATATGCGACATGCATAAAGTCGTCGTTTATCTCGTTATTGAAAAGACAAGAATCTCCGTATTCACCGGAGACGGTCTTGAAATTCCACTTGAACATAGGATTGTTCATCATATGACGGGTTCAGACTTTTGCCCGCACCTACTATTATCATTTCAGTATTCACATATGCAAAATTTGCACGTATTAAATTATAAAACCTTTAAAGTTGCGGTCATATAGATATTGAATATATGAAGGAGAAAAGTAGGGTGGAAATTATAAAAGTAACATTTGAAGAAACTTTTTATACTAAAAACTCCTATTTCTCTCTTGTGAAATAAATTTGCATACATTGTCTAGATACATTCTTCATATAAAAATGGAAATACATGAGAACGAAACACTTACCTAAAGATAGAGTAAATTCATTTATTCGGTAGAAGCAATGATACGACTGAGTTGTGGTACAAAGACAATCAGCAGCAATTTTTTTTGCTACCCGCCTCTCTGAAAGTCATCCTTGATTTGAATCACAACTCCTCCGATTCACACACGATCCGAAGATCCAGAGTAAGCAAGCCCATCATTATAGCCACCCCAAGATACTAGCGGCTGAACACCCAAAAAGTAAAGTGAAAAATAACGAACTAACCTCGCACTTAATGAACGATCAGGACGACTCCCTTCCCCCCTCTTCTTTTTCGAAATCTTTAGCGTAAATATCATTGACACAAGCCAGTTGTCTCGTAAAATGACGATTTCGCTTGACACCCCTGGTTACAACTTAACATTCGTCCACTTTCTCACATATACGGAGAAACCAGATATGTGGAATCCAGAAACACGAGAACAGATGAATATACTCATGAACAAGGGCATTTACTAATTTTACAAGAATTAAAACCATTGTATTGCCTTAACACGTCACAATTTTAATTACTCTTATCAGGAAAAGGTCTATAATCTCTCCTTGAACAGCATACACCTTATGGGTTCTCCATATAGGGAAAGGACAACTAGCAAAAATGAAAGCACTGAGTTCTGCATAATTAACAAGGAGGAGGAGGAGGAAACATCACAGTCAACAATGGACACCATAAATCTTATTTCTTCCTAAAGACAAAACAAGAATGGATCTGGGAAGTCTTCCCAAAAATTAATGTTCTTGAAAAATTCCTCTCAGATGTCCAGCTATCAATATTTTTCTTTCAACGGAAGCACTGATTCTGTGACTCCATCTCCTAAACAAACAAGAATGATGGTCCTCTTCTCTTGGGGGGGGGGGGGGGGGGAGGGGAGGGGAGGTTTCCTCTAATACACCGCTAATTAATACACACTATCAAAACATTATAGAAGGTAGAAGCCAGCAAAAAAAAAAAAAATTTTGAGGCAAAACCAACAACCCAAACAGATGGTCGCAGGCAAACCCTGCCAGTAGGAGCTGGTGATGAACTACCCAATGCACCGGCTTAACTGAATGGCGCGTCTAACCATCTTCAACATGAATGCAAATCATCTTGGATGTGTAAAAAGTTAATCTTCACAGATAAAATCAAAGGAAGTAATCTGGAGCTGGTTTTTTGGCAGGAGTGCCTCTTGATTCCTGTAACATAACATGGTTTGGTTCAACCAGAACAAAGAAAATAACAAAACCAGATGCTAAGGCTGCGTATGGTAACCATTCTGTTCCGAAAAACTGATTCTGATTAAAATGACTTTTTCTGATTCTGTTCTTGGATGAGTTTTAGAGAATCAGAACGCGTTTGATAACTGCCCAAAATTTCTGTTCCAGGAATAGAAACACGTTTGATAACTGCACAAAATTTCTGTTTCGAAAAACTGTCTCTTCCTAATTTTTTCATTTAAGTCAAATAATTATGTAGTTACTTTGTAAAATTTCATCATAAATTGAAGAATAATTTCCAATGCACACTAAAATAATTTAAAATACATTTTTCTTTAGCATGTCATAAATGAAACACAAATTTTAATACATGACGTTTGAAGTTCGATTGAAGCATGGGATAATTCCCATATTAAGAACTCATTTTTTTCTTTAAATGTTGCTTTGTCCAAAATACATACAAACATAGTAGCTGAATAACCAAATTATCCACTAACAAAAAGAAAAAAAACCAAATTATCCTTCTTGATACGAAGTACAAGTCCTTCACTATTATTTTGCAGCTTCTGTCCTAAATCCAAGTGGGTGTTTGGCTCCAACTCCACATGCAGATGGTCACATTTTGTGACACACGGTTACGAGTATATATGTTATCATCCGCATGTTGGATGCCCTCATCTTCTGTGACATTTTTGAAGAGTGAAATCTATGAAATCTAGAAAATTTAGGCCCAAATTTATGAAAATGAGGTCAAACTAGCCTAATCTAAGATTCTTCTATTTTTAGGGATTTTCTAAATTTTTTGTGATTTTTTAAAAAATTTCCAATTTTTTTCGAATTTTATTTTACTTTATTTTTATTAGGTTGAGAGAAAAGTGACGAGAGAACTGAAAGGGAAAAGTGAGAAATGTGAGACTTCATTCTGTTTTGTGATTCTCAAAAGTGATTCTTTTTTCCAGAACCAACTTTTTTTTGGTTCTGAATTTTGCTTTAAAACTGATTCTGGGAACAGAATCAGAATCAGAATTATTTGCGTTACCAAACATGATTCTCATTCTTTACTGTTTTGGGGAACAAAATCAGAAAATAAGAATGATTACCATACAGACCCTAAAAGTAGCATTAGGGAGAGCAGAAATGCATCAGAAAGTGCTGTATCGCAAATTAAGAATTGAAACTTAGATCCTTCTAGAATGATATCAAACTTCGAGTGATATGCATACATGCATTCATGGGGCCATGACAATTAATGGGGGCGGCTGTGCCTTCAAAGAAAGAAAAGACAAGGGACCGAGGACATGTTATGAGGATGTT
The DNA here is from genome assembly GCA_029784005.1 of Lenwebbia sp. NSW1173648. Classification (NCBI taxonomy): domain Eukaryota; kingdom Viridiplantae; phylum Streptophyta; class Magnoliopsida; order Myrtales; family Myrtaceae; genus Lenwebbia; species Lenwebbia sp. NSW1173648. The sequence continues at coordinate 19,605,545 of JARCGZ010000009.1, read as the reverse complement.
TTCGACGATGTGAACATATTAAACATAATTACCAGAAGTGAATTAAGAGAGAGCTGTCATGCATTGCAAGAATTAACAGCTTTACTCCAAAAAATACAGGGGGATCCCAATTATACACGCCAAACGTGTATTAAACCTGCTTTGCAATTTCAGTGAACTAAGTGCATCTAAGACAACCTAATTCATGTGAATCCACCGCCATATGAATTCGTGCCCCTTCTTCCCACAGTACAAAGTTCACCATGGCACACACGGTTCATCAACTATCGAATATATAGCTGCCATATAAATTTTTACATCTTGCATATAGTTGAAATGCTTGAATGACACATCAATCTGAACATTGGTAAAGCATACAAACCTGCGGTGCAGCATCAAATACGCGAAATTGTTTGTTCAAGTTCTCATCGAGCTCCAGAATGGCAGCTACATTACCACATCTGCAGCACATCCACTCATGAGGTAAAACACTGAAATCTTGGTCAACTAAAGGGAAAGCTGTAAATTAACTGCTTACCTGTAACAGTAATTTGGAGCTGACCAGACTGTCACAATTTGGTCGTTAAACATCCATTTATATCCCTCCATCACCAACTGATGTGCACGGCATATATAGTCAATGTTATTGGAGTGATTGAAGGAAGTCACGACACTTCCACCAAATAGGAAACCAGCACCACGGGGGCTCAAACCCCACCCATCAACAATATCCTCGGGATCAGACCACAAGAGATCGCACATTGCACCATCATGAGGTACTTCTTGCTTGCGGTCAATTGTTCGAATCTAGAAAATGGACCGAGACATCATAACTCGATTTTCTCAAAAAAAGCTTCAAAATTAATAATGTAAGATTATCTGTCTGACCTGATCTAGTGTGGATATGGCAGGAGAGAGACCACCATGGACACTGAAGATTTTGTTCTCAATGAGCGCCGACAAACTGTACATGACCAAGCAAACTGTAACCAGACAGTTATCTTGCCCCTCAAGGAGTATTAAATGGAAGCAAGTATTGTTGGCAGAATGAATAGTACTGAATTATTGGAATGGCAGTAAACTTTTGCATTATGTGAAAAAGCATCGCCCGTGGGAACTATAGTTATTGAATAACTCTGCGAGCAAGTCAAGATGACTAGCATGCATATGCTTTACCTTACTCAAGAAGACACAAACTAAAATCCAAATTGGGATAGTCATCCAGTCAAATTCATTTACCTTCACCATAAAAGGTTAATTTCAAAAGATGGGATCAAAAGAGTAAATTATTGTCCGACACAACTTTCAGAGACACATTCGTCTGGTCTCAGGGGAAGAAGACAAAAACTAGCCATGAAGCATGTCCAGGGAAAAAGTTTGGAGTTAGAATTTTGTCAGACATTACATAACCACCGACTACATTCTAAACCAAAATTATCAACACCTAACCAAGCAAACCCCTGTGGTTGCACTGCAAACAAAGAGAAAAAGGAGGGGAATTACAAAAACCATCCCCAACTTTGTCCCATCTAGTTTCAAAACACACTTTGCACCATCTTCAAGTCCCTATACTTTGCACCCAGAGATTTCAAATAAATTTACACTTTGCACATGTAGATCATATGATTTTCTAACCTTTTCGTAGTGTTAGACTCCGATGTGCTAAATGCAGTGCAAAGGATAGGGTGTTGGAACTAGAGGATTCAGAGTGTCACCTAGACTAACAAACCCTGTTGCATTATTTACGAAAGCAATTATGCCTTTTTTGTTTTCGTTTTCGTTTTCGTTTTCGTTTTCATATGACCTCCTCAGTTCCTCACAGACAGGTGAAGTACCCGAGTGAATAAATTGACAGACAAACCTTAAGTAATCAAAGATGTCCGTACAATATCTCCACACATTTGCAGAGCCATATTTTCGCAAGCACTCGTCGTAGAAGCCATAGACCTATCAAAAGAGCATGGAAAAACATATTTAGATAAAAGGACTCATATATCAAATCGATTTCAAAGAGAACAGATTCATTTAACCTGAGTGATCTGCCGGCTTTCATGGTTCCCTCGAATCAGTGTTATTCTATCCGGGTATCTCACCTGATTGAAGAGGAACTTTGTCAAAACAAAATATAAGGACTGACGTGGCGAAAGAAGGGTGATTAAGTCACATCAATTCGTTCTTAAGATCAACATACTCACATACTCTAAATTACGCGATTTGTGTTGAGGAAGCATCTTACAACAGAAAAATTCTTTCACCAAATAATGCCTCATTCCTTTAATGCAGCTGACAAAGGAAAATCAGGCATGAGGACATACTTTACTTTATTTTCCCTTGGGGAGAAAGGACAACCTCATCTCACTAGTTACTTGAGGGAGTTCCCCCCACCTAATGCCGTTGCAGTTGCAAAACCAAGTGTATGCACAAAGACAATAGAAAAACGACCTCAACCTATTATTCTCTCTCCTCTTTAATATCAATACATAAATTTGTCTAGTCAAATGTCAACCATATCTGGATGTTTAGGCGGACTAGATTAATCACTGAAAAAGAAAGAGCTTTATCCCCATGAAAGATTAACAGAAGCATGTCCAAGGCGAAGTTTGTCTGAACTCTAGCAGAAACGCTGCTTAGCATTCTGAAAAACTACAACCATGAAATTGAGTATTGCTGCCTTTTTATGTCCTGATTCCTGTGAATGGAATGGGTTTGCATTCATAGGAATCAGGATCGTGAATGGAATGGGTTTGCATTAAAAACTATGGAATGAATGTCATGCAACAAATTGCTACTTAAGTCTAGTTAACTTAGTAATTTAAGAATTTCTCCATATTGAGAAACTAAATTGCAAAAAGAAAAATTACTAAATAGAGCAGCCATTATGTCCAGGCAATCATAAACAAGAAGAGAGACAAGTACAGTTTAGAACCTTTAAAGCAAGCAGAAGTAGGAATGTCTCGACGGAATAAAATCCCCTGTCAACAAAATCTCCTAGAAATAAGTAGTTGGTCTTGGGGCAATCACCTCCGACCTTAAAAAGCTCCTTCATATCGTAGAACTGACCGTGAATATCTCCGCATATCTACAGAGCGGAAAGCAGCGGTTAGATATTTAAACCCACAAGGGCATTCATTCATCCATTCATGCCAAGAACATCTACAATGTGTATTCTATTCCAAAGAGCAGTTGGCCATCAAAAGTCTCACAGTCTAATCAGATTGAGCTTGCTCTGGCCGAAAGTAAAAGACATACACGGTTGCTCTCTACTCGTTCAAAGCCCTACCATATCATAGTCAGCAGGGAAAAAGTACAATACCAATGTGAACCATCCGTCGTTATCATTCAGGCCAACAACTAGCAAATCTATCTAATCACGGTTGACTCTCGCTCGTGTAAACTCATCATCATCAGTCTCAACAACAACCAATCAACTGAAATACACGGTATATGCGTCCCACAAAGGCGAAGAAGCCCTAATAGACCACCGGAGCTCCCTAAACAAGCACGAAAACGAGACAATCCGAAGAATGCCCTAGATCGAAAAGGCCCCCATCAAAAGCATCAGCAGCCAGGATTTCGAAACCAAAAGAAAAAGGTGGGGAAACGAAACGAAACGCTCAACTTGAGGCGGGGGAAGCTGAAGAAACGGGGAAAGTACGGGGGCGGAGGAAGTGAGAGCTTTGCTTACAGTGACGGGAGCGTCGACGCGTTGGACGTTGCTCTCTTCGACGAGGATTTCCATGGCTTTGAGGCAGAGAGCCTTGACTTCGGACTCCTTCAGGGGCTCGCATCGCTTGAGCTGCTCTATCTGTCTGTCTAGGTCTGACATCTCCTTCTTCCCCCCCTCTATCTCTCAGAGCTCAGTTTCGCCGGAGCCCCAAAAGAACTCCGTCGATCCGAGACTCTGAGCCCACCGTCTCTCTCTCTCTCTCTCTCACGTGGCTATCAATTTCGTTGCTCGTTCCCTTTGGCTTTAATTCAAAATCTCTAGCTCATTCCATTCATATGCGGCCAATCGCTCGAAGGTAAATTATGAGCCTGTAAAGACATTATTGCAACTAACCGAGTGTTTTACACAGTGGTGGCCACGGGCCGACTTGGGCCCGAAACCGGCCGATAATTGGCTCGGAACTGGCCGACCCATACGGGCCGGTTCCGGGTTGCAATTTTTGTGAACCAGCTCGGAATCGGCAATTCCGAACCAGCTTATAGCCGTTGCCTTGCAATGGCCATTTGGCCAATTTAATATATATATTTTTAAATAAATCTATCCTAAATTCTATAAATATCTATTTTCATCTTTCATTTTTTCTCACAAATTCTCTCAAATCTGTGACTCTGTCAATTTTCTGAATTCGCTTTCCGCTCAATTCTCTCAAAAAATGGCAAGTGGAAGCAGAGGTAGTGGCAGAGGAAAGAGCTCGATGGGCCCGATGGGGGAATCCAATCATCCTCATGACCCTCATGATTTTGCACATTGGGGAGACGATGTTGATGATATCAACATTATTCCTAACGTCGAGCACGTCCCAACGCAAGAAGGTCTGCATCCTCCTCCTACCAATGTCGAAAAAATGTTAACAACAAAGGAGCTGAAACGACATGGTACATCCGACATATGGGAACACTTCACGAAGGAACATTTAGGCCAAAACAAGTATGAGGTAAAATGTAAATATTGTGGAGCAACATACAAATTTACAAATGGATGCGGCTATGGAGCATTTAAACGACATTTGAGGTCGAAACATCCAACGCAAGTAGGGATCGACACCAGCCAACAACAAATTTTCGGGTATGCCAATTCTAACGCTTCTCCTTTATTTCGTTACAATGAAAAGGTTTATAAAGAAAAATTAGCTAGATTTGTTGCCGTTGAACGTTTATCGTTTAATTTTGGTGAAAAAGTTAGTTTTAATCATTTTATACAAACTGCATGTACTCCACAAGCAAAACCTGTTTCGAGAAATACGCTTAAACGTCAACTTTTTGATATTTATAAAAGAGCAAAAGAAGATTTGAATTTTTTTTTTATGAATTTCAATGGACGTGTGCATATAGGTAGCGACATTTGGAGTGATCCTTGGCAAACTCATTCTTATATGAGCATTACATGTCATTAGATATGCAATGATTGGAATATTCAAAAAAGAGTTATTGCATTTCGAGTTTTTGATGATAGGCATACGGCAATTAATATTTATAGAATAATTAAGCAAGTTTTAGAAGAATATTTTTTGGTTAATAAAATTTTTTCAGTTGGTTTTGATAATGCCGTGGCAAATACCGCTTCCATTCCCGAGTTAGAAAAGATTTGCAAACCCGCTTTTGGTGGACAATTTTTTCACGTTAGATGTGCTTGCCATGTTTTAAATTTATGTGTACAAGATGATTTACAAATTCTTGATGTTTTTCTCAACCCAATAAAGATAGCAATTAAATTTTTATGGAGACATCCTCAAATTATGAAAGAATGAGGAAAATTTTGTAAAGCAAATAGAAGAAGACCAAAAAGATTTCCAAGAGATGTTCCAACTTGTTGGAATTCCACATACAAGTTGCTTAATCAATATTTTGCATATAAAGATTTATTATGTACGTTTATTTCGAATAATATTTTTCAAATAAATTTATTCCCACAAGAGTGAGATATTTGCAAAAAAAATTTAGATCTTTTAAAATTTTTTAATGATGCAACTTATAATTTATCCGGTGTTTATTATTCTACTACGCATTTATTTTTAATAGAATGTGTTAATATTGCTTGTATTTTTGAAGAAAATGAAAAAAGATAATCAATTAGGTCCGACTATTATGGCAATGGGAACGAAATGGCTGCATTATTATAGCGAAATTCCTCTTATTTATTTGGTTGCTTGTGTTTTCGATCCATGTACCAAATTAGATGGTTTAGGCAATGATTTGAATACGTATTATGACTGTTTACGTTTGATTGAATTTATAGATATTAGAACTATACAAACTGTAGTTAAAAACGCAATAGTAGAAATGTATAATGAATTTTCTAATAGATATAATGTAGGTGATAGTAGATCTTCTCAACCTAGTGACGTACAAAGCGGAGACCTATGTAGAATTAGTAGAGGGTACAAAATTCTGATGAATAGGCAAAAAAGACAAAAGGGAGCACAGGAAATATTTCCGAAGTAGAGACCTGTTTAACCATTTTTTTTTAGTTTAGTGAATCCGAATGCGACACAGATTTCAAAATTCTAGAGTGGTAGAAGAGGCATTCAACTCAATTCCCAATTCTCGCTCTCATCGTAAGACAGGTTTTAGCAACCCCTTGTTCAACAGTTGCGGTTGAACAAGCATTTAACGCTGGAGGCAACATTTTGGACGACCGACGTTCAAGATTAGCTCCGGAATCGGTGGAGGCTCAAGCTTGTGTCGATGTTTGGACAAAAGCTCAACATCGACAACAAGAGATGGATCGCAGCAATGAAGTCGAATTCTTCGATGATGGAGATACCACCGCCACGGGTACCGGTACCGAAACCGGCGAAACGGGTAGCGACGATTGACAATGAGGTAAGTATGAGATTATCAAAGGTAAAAGAACTACACGAGCTTTGATTCTTCGATCCCAAGAAGATATGTAGGCGCTTAATGATAATTCATTAAGTTCAAGCCCCTTCCTCTTCCATTTTTCCCCCCAAATTTGATTACAATTTGTATTTGATAATTTATTATTTCATAATTTCATAATTTTTTTATTTCATAATTAATTATTTAAAAATTAAATTTGAAAACCGAAATCGAAACTGGAACCGGAACCAGAATCGGAACCAGAACCGATCGGTTCCATTTCGATTTTGAACCGAAACCAGCTCGGAACCGGTCGGTCCCGAACCGTGGCCACCACTGGTCTTACATAACTTAAAGTTGTATAATTCAGGGTTATGAAACAAGATTATGTGTTAACAATAATTAAAATTTTCTTTTAGAATTCGAACAATGAAGCGGCTAATGCGTGGAGAGTTAGGCTCCATTTGTTTCGCGGATAATGAATGATTTAAAAAAATATTTTCCTAAGGATAATCACTTAGGTTGCATTTGGTCGTCAGGATTTATCCTATCTTGTGTTTGACAGCCGTCTAGGATAGGATAAAGGGGGATTTAGCCAGGATAAAATAATCCCAGGGGAGGGGGTGGGATAGACCAGGATAGGATTTCTCAAGAGGGCGGACATAAGGAGAACTGTATTTTTCCCACAACCATCGACACTCCTCCGCGTTGGGCCGCCGCTTCGCCTCGTCGGGAAGCCTATCTAGCAGGGGGCCGCCTCTCCGGCAGGGGCAATTGTTAAGTGGGCCGCCTCTCCGGCGACGCCAGGCTGGGATTTTCGGCTACAAAGCTGGGTATCTCCACGACCTTGTTCTTAAATATTGTTTGGCATTACATGAAATCATGTTCCTCATTCTTTAATCGATTGAATCTTTTCAACATTCGAAAATAGGTCTCGACATGTTATGAAGAACTCGAGGTTGATCATCAACTTTTGAAAGGGGTCTCGACATTCGAAAGGGCTCTCTTGGACGACCTGCATGGGTGCATCTTCAACTTACGAAAAGAGGTCGAATAATTAGATTGTTTAGCACTTGTTTACTCACTCGACAAGACAACGAACAAGGCCAAAGAGTCATTCTCAAAGGATTCGACTCCAAATTGAAACCCCCGATTCTACGGAGTCTGCTTCGTCATGTTGTGCCCGAATTCAGATGGCACAACCTCTGCTCTAGAATAACTCACGCATTAGAACTCATGATTGAATAATTTTTAAAACATCTTGATGTTTCAGCAAAATAGAGTCGATCTCAGCCGTGCATTGCCTCTACTTATTCGACTTTAAATCCGTAATTTACCAAACAGTAGATAGGATATGACAAAATCTTTGGATTTATTATCGTTTCCTATCCAATTCTATCCTGACTAGAAATCCGGACGACCACACGCAGCCTTATATTACTTGAAATAACTAGTTAATGAGAAAATGTTTTAATCACCAAGAAAAGATTATGTCTAAATATTTTTGTGAACGATGCATATATTTTTTATTCATTCAATTTTTATAAGTGACACAAGTCACCATTTTTAAGAACATATCTTTCAAATCATCTATTTTTCGAGAAACAAACGGAGCCTGGAGCCTTAAGACGGTGCATATAAATATTAACTTCGAGGTATGAACGTTGCATATAAACATTAACTTGGAGATGCAAACGATCGGTTTGGTTCGTATGTAAAATGTATAATAAACCCACGGAGCATAGATACCTCCACAGTTTGATACTGCATAATTATAGGGCACCTCCTAAAATTTGTCGATTTTGTACGCAGTCTTAAGATTTTCATTTTGAGTACTTGCAAATTTTGTCCGTCGATGGAAGGAAGGACTCAAGGCGCATGAACTTGCAAATTCCAAATGATAAGTTTTAAGATTTAAGTGCACAAAATTTTTTCTTAAAATGATCTAAGTGCAAAAAGTTGACAAGTTTTAAAACTTGCATTTGTGATTATTTCCTCTTATATTTGTGCATGCTCACATTATTTTAGAAGGGAAATTCTGCTTGCGTAATGTCATCATTCCGATACCTTTCATCTGCTAATCCGCTAAATCCGAGCAAACGGCCAGTCGCAGTAAGCTTTCCATCATGTATATACTTCCAGATACCGCTGATCCATTAAAGGCAGGAGTCAATTATAGTATTAATTTCTCCACACTCCACTGAAATTTTCCTGCATCTGAGCACGAATTCAACGCTTACATAAATTACACAGCCTCTCATTTTCTCTACTCAATTTGCAACTCTACACAAATCTTAGCAGCAAATACAGATAACGGCAGTACCAGTTACACAGCCCCTATTGTTAAGGAGACACTAGGACTGGTTCAGTGCTGGAAACATGGGAAGCGGCCTCTTCTTTCGATACAGCCACGTAATTCACCGGAACAACGGGTCTTGTGTCATCCCTCTTCCCATCTTTGTTGATGGACCTGCCACCATTTTGGGATGCATTAAGAGAGAGCCGTCGGCCAGGAGTTCCGTTGGTACCTCCATTTCCACGTGCACCGACAACCTTCTTTCCGCTGGTCGATTTAGCCGGACTGGACCTTGACCCAAAAATGGCTTCTTGTTCTGTACTTTGCTGGTCCTGGAACTTCTTCTGATCCTGTAAAGTTCAGAATATGTACACAAAGGGAGAATGAAAGTCACTACTCTTGCATAGCAAGCATTAAACACAGGCCAAGCAAAATCTTGCTTGTAACTAATTCATTTCCCATATTACACGCATCCACTATCTATGGACTTACTCTTAATCTCCGCTTCTCTTCTTCTCTTTCATGCCTCAGAAGAGCATATTCGTCGAGCATGGCAAGAAGAGGAACGCCGTCATACATGAATGACATACCACGATCTTCCTCCCAGGTACGGGTTTTCCCTACCAAACTGTCAACCAAGGCTACAAGACAAGAACGCCGATCAACCAAGAATACTACCATTGCTGTAGTTTCCACAGTGATATATTATGTAATCATATGTAACTAAGTAAAGAACTGCTAGGGTTAAAGAAAGGTATGTTTTATTCAACATCGTTATGTTTTTCCATTGCCATTCACATAGTATGCAGATTCCGGTGCTATATAAAACAAATTCCAACTGACATCAACTGAAGTGCACCACTTTTATGCCACAACAGACTTAACAGTGCCTTGGCAATCAGAAGAACATCAGTTCATCCCTCCAGAACTTAATCCAGTTCTTGACAAAACTTTGCAATGGCACGGAGTGAGAAAATAAAGGACGACCCCTCACATGACATCCCTGTAACTGATGGATCATAAAATAAATAAGATCTGACAACACTAAACATATGAACTAACATCACCCTTCTTCATTCAAAGGCATTCTCTATCGGTGATCCTTCAATCATCGTCACTTCTATATGTCAGCAAAAGACCTAGAATGTTCAACTTAATTGATGACCCACCGGGAATTTTGCTGACAAGAACTCGGGCCTTCTCGGCGCGCTTGAGATTTAAGTGTGCACCTCTACTTGCACTATACCTGTTATCATCCTGTAAATGAAGGAGTGATGATGAGTGAAACTCATGGCAATAACTCGGACAAGATGCTTAAAGGATTGTATCAAGGAGAATATCATTCTGCAGATTCCTACCCAACTTAATAATGGTGGTATCTGCTCTAACTAACTATGACATTTGAAGAGGTAACTAAGGATAAGTATCTCCCCAGGTAGACTCACAATCTTTAATCAATATTGGTATTAGTGAGTGCGTTATTTTTTGCCAGTGGTCTTGATAGGTGACTATTGTGCTCAAGATCATCTGTTCTCGTACTCAAATGCGGCAGATTGGATTTTTGGAGGACATATCAACCATTTTCGAGATTATGCAATCGTAATTCTTGTCCATGCCAACAACAAATTGGCAAGTAACAAGGCTAGAATGACAAATCTCGTGACTGCCCTAATCATTGATGCTAACTTGAGCATGGTAATCTGGTAAAAGGGATAGTTACACAAATGGTCCTTGATCTTTGGCCCAATGTGCAATGTGGTCCCTGAACTTTAGCCTAATGTTCAATGTGGTCTCCGAACTTTTAATTTGTTCAATGTGGTTCCTAAACTTTTGGTAAATGTTCACTACTCCCCAAATTACTATATCTCTGGATTCAATCTAGTCTCTGGATTATCTAGTCCAGGGACTAAATTGAACATGTACCAAATTTTCAAGCACTACATTGAACAAATTAAAAGTTCATGGACCACATTGAACAAATTGAAAGTTCAGGGACCACATTGCACGTTGGGTTAAAGTTCAGAAACCATTTGTGTCATTTTCCCAAAGTAAAACATTGCTTCAGCATTCTCAGCATTCAAGCTGTGCCACAGTTGTGTCTGCTGCAAGCACAATGAACAAAGATGCTGCATGAGCACCAGTTCCAGCAAGCAGAGATAGAGAGATTCAAATCATTAATACCCGATTATAGTCTTCAAGCCAACTCTCTTCTTCACAAGCAGACATCCATTTCTCAACCTTGTCCAGAATCTCTTTTCTGCTGATGGCTTCTTCTTTTGCTTTTGATATCCGATCATCCATGTCAGCTAGTAACTCAGCAGGCTCAACATTGCCAGAATCAATCAACGCCATAATTCTTTCCCTAGCAGCCTCTGGATCTATTTCTATATGAGCACCGGCATATATATCCTCGAGCTCAGCTTGTTTCTTAAAAGCGAGTTCCTTCATCCTGCTGGATTTAAGTTGATCGAGCCTTTCAACTTCCACCGCAGCCTTCACATTGAAAAAGAAAGAAAGAAATCAATTAAAGCACCCATTACTCTGAATAACTATTGCAAGGAAATGGAAAAACTATACCTGCTCGATAAGATCCAAAGCAAGAGCACCTGGGACTGTTACTTCATCGACAGATGCTCCTATGTTACAGGTAACATGGTCAAATAGGGCTCTTTCTTCTTCTGTGGTATCCATCAAATTCCACAGATCAATTAGCTGGGAAGCTAGCGCTTGAAGCTGCGGTAGCAAACACAAGTCAATGCTTAGACTGCAATGGTAGGAATGGATGACACAAAAAGTAAAGAATGGAAGAAGAGAGAAGCAAGATATTCAGATGGTAAACCTACAGCTGACAAAGAGCTCTTACACGTCATTACACGCTTTGACATTGAAGAACATGCAAAAGTACCAGAGAGGATCGTGGCTCTCTCTACCTTGTCTTTTCTCATAATCTGAAACACTCTAGGACTTACTCAACAGCGAAATTGTGTCATTGGTAACTTATATTTATGTATGATTTTTTTTAACTCATAAACTCCTCATAACCCAGCCTCCACAGACTAAAGAATTATATGATCGGACCCCTTAACTAGTGCTGCAGTTAGAGTTGATCCAAGCAACAAGATTTCTCAGATCTGTTTACCAAGAAAAAAGAAAAAAAGATTACTCTATAATTTTTCAGAAATTGAAACTAGCACAATGTTGATGTTTATTCACACAGATGAATAAACGCAAAGCAAAGAAAGATATGCAGCATCAGTCAGGTTCAACAACTTAAGTAGAAGTCTAACTTGACATCAACTACTGTGAGACTGTACTAAATTGAGTTACCTTCTGCAACCTCTGTTTCTTATCGTCCTCCAGCGCTGCAACTCTCTTAGCCAGTCTGGATAAAGTATCATTGCTAATGTTTTTGGACTGCACACCAGTTGAGTCATTTAAGCTGGGATGGACTTCAGTAACCGTACTGAAGAAGTCCATCCCTAGTACAGCACAGAGATCATGGACTGTGCTCACAAATTCAAGCACCTTGTGTAGCCTATCACTCTGCCAAATAAACAAGCAGTCAGATACGACTACCCGAGTGCATATAGGCTGACATGTCGAAATGAGATGAGTACTCGCTGTACCTTCTCCTTCTGAAGCTCTTGGAGATGGGATTGGTACTCATCTAATTTCTTCAGGGATAAATCAGTCTCGTCCACTGCGGGAATTTGATCATTGATAGTCAAAGTTCCCGCAATTTCCCCACATATATTTTGAATCTGTGACTGTACATCTGAGAACTCCTTTATTCTTTCCTCTTTTTGCTTCCACAGCAGTTCAAGTGCCGGAGCAATGGCTGCAAGTTGTTCCTTGATTGTTCCTGTAGTCTTGCCTGGCTGCAATACCAACTAGATTATGTAACAAAAGTCTCATTACTTAGGGAAAAACACGTCAAAACTACAACACCAAAAGGAGTGATATTCTCACAATCATATTCAATTTGGCTTGAGGAAGGTGAAAAAAGGAGAAAATCGAAGTCTATGAATGTAAATCATGAGTACGCACAATTCCAGCCGAACTTTTCTCTCCAAGAGCTGACAGAAGACTGGAGAGCTCAACTTTGGCATCTGACAGTGCCTGAAGAAGCTGTGCCCTTGAATTTGCAGCCTGCTCCACTTTCCTTTTATACACATCCAAGCAGTCCTGCTCTATTAGAAGAAGCCTCTTATCACGCTCCTCATCACTCTCGCCAACCTCATCCCAAATATCCTGTTCCAGTTTCATGAAATGAACTAAGCTTGTTCAAGGGGGAAAACAGCGAAGTAATGTACGATGTTCATCCCATTAGAATTAATTCGCTCATAACAACAAGAGAACGAATGAAAATTCTAAAAGATATCAGCGAATATTAGAGTACCTGCAACTTCTGCAATAGAGAACCACATGTGGTTTCCCCAAGAAGAGGGGTATGAGCATCGGTTGCTGCCATTTTGGTTTCAACCAGAACCTAGCTGCAGCACAAAATGAATGCAGAAATCAATACTGTTTCCCAATCTGGGTCGTGTCATTTACTCATACAACTGCGTGTGCAGAGAGACAAATGAATATGGTCGCACAGATAACTTCTTTATACCAAGGGCGAGCAATGAATTAGCAACATCAGATCAGTTATAGCATCTAAAAAGCTCTGTAATAGTATCGATAAAAACTCGAGATTCGTTCGTAAATAAGTGCCATCATAATCTCGAAAGACATAATTTCCAGGGATTTTAACGCGATCGCGTCACGCTATATGATACAAGATAATCCCAACTCTACTGCAAGTCCAAACAGTAGTAGACAGGAAGCAAATTAGATGATACACTAGAGAGAAAACGAAGAATATTCGAAGCTAGCTCCAACAATGGGGATTAAAAACTCGATACTTCTTTCGTTCGTCAGTTCTCAGAACAGAAACTTATCAGCAATATATGATAATTCATCAACAAGTTCGACTTTTATCCCCATTTTCGATTCTCTCCATTCTTGTACTTCCACATTCCCTGAACCAAGAAAAGAAATAACAGAGCCTCACTCAGGCTCGGGGCACAACCGGTCAAGCAACTGCACCGCACCATCCAGAAACAGTGCAGAAACCGACGGCACCAAAAGCCACGAGATCTCAACTCCACAAGCACCAGTTCAACTACCCAATACACTGTTCGTTTCGATGACCCGCTGCGGCCAACGCATTCACACAACAGCACGCAAACTGAATCCCCGGCTACTGGAGCTACAGTCACTCAATGGATAAAACAACATCTGGTTCAACATCACAACCACTCGGACACAGCAAACTGCGGCATTTCGTCGCAGGATCACGAAGAAGAGAGGAGGAGAATGCACCGAAAGCAAAAACCGTCGTAGCAATCAAAAAGCTCATCATGCAGCGGAGCAATGCTTACACAGATCGTCCTCGCGTTCGTGGTATCAGATCTAAAGCGTTTGGAGGAGCATCAACTTGTGCGTGCTAGAGAGAGAGAGAGAGAGAGAGAGAGAGAGAGATGGAGAGTGGGTGGGGACAAGGAAATGGATATTGGTCTCATTATATCTCAATCAATCAAAGTGGTTTTGCACAAGAGATATGCCCCGCGTTTTCAGATTAATTGCGAGGATGACACTGCCACTGAGTGAGCAAGTAGCATCATGCATCATTGCTTTCCACTTCAGTTGGCGACCCGGTCATCCGGTTCGGCGCTCGTTGACGTGACTTGGAGTTTTGTGCCGGTATGACCCGTGAATGCCTGGCTTTTTCTGTCGTTTGGGAAACGCGATGTTCCCTTCCCTGGTCATTTTGGATCTTCCTGAGGCAAGAAGCTACACCAATAAATCTGCGAAAATTTCCTAGACCTGACCTGGGTGGCTTGATTTTTATTAGGCCGAAGAGAAGCCTTAACCCGACGGGTGGGCGGGAGGGCGGGCGAGAATGAGCGAGAAATATCATCCGACCACGACCATCGAGCTTGAGTCGAAGTACTGTATTTCACACAATCCCATCTACTCACCATTGTCTCGCGAATCATGCGCCATATGTGGATATAAGGTAGCCAGCTATCAAACTATTGTCACCTACAATTTCACTCGAGAAAGAAAGCACGCCAACTGTGAGGGCAAAATGGGAAATGTGGTGCAAAGAAGAGGTGGGTACAAGAGGCATACGTGCCACGCATTAACGTGATAAAAGTCATATATCAATGTGGCTATAGGTGTAGGCTGTAGCTGTAGCTGCATCCGCATGCAGCGTAAGGAAGGATGAGATTTTTTTTATCGCTGCCAGGCGTCATCGAGAATCAGATGGTCCCCTTTCTCGATGAACCCACCAGCAAGTAAAGTAGCTACATTTAGAGGAGGGCCTCGCACTCGCAGTCCCAACACCTCCAGGTTTTGTTTTTGTTCCATTCGTCGTTCGGGTCCACGGAGTCCAAGATCTCGTCAATGAGCTCAACACATTGTTTAATTTCATTTCTCTGGGCTTTGAGTTTACACTACTTGAAATTGGTACGATAACTTTCTTTAGCAAAAGACACTTCATGTCTCCAGAAGAAGGGGCATCAGCACATGAGTCCAGGAAGTATAGACCCGATTAAAAACCTTATAAATATGGATTAGGTGCGGCTGATTTCACTCGTGATCCGATTTGGTAGGCCCAATAGCAATTTTCTTCTTAACTAATGACGGAGGAGACGGTACTAAATAGTTTCAGACCTTTACAGAGTGGGCGTGTCCATATAGTTTTTGCTCAGGTATAGGTGGATCCGACAACAGATCTCGCCGCCCCTTTCAGAATTTTGTGGACCTTTTCCCTCTCGAAGAGGAGCAACCCACCCATCCCTTTGTCTTCCATTTGAAGACCGTACCTTACCCTCAATCTTCCTTCTCTCTATTTCTCTCAAAAAACCAAAAGAACAAAAATAAGATCGACGAATACTTTTGTTCCTTGAAAAAAGAAATAAATTGAGCAGCGGCTTCTGATACTTTTGCTCTTGCGATAAGAGGAAGGTGGACCGACCCTCTTTTGAATACTCAGAACTTAGACGATGGAAACATCATCTGCAGCTCTTGCTTCATGTGGGTTCGACTGTTTGTTTTGGTTGCCCTGAATCCGCCAAAATCCCCCACATGCATTTTGTAAGGATGTTTTTTCTTGTCTAATTGCAAAAAGAAATATAAACACAAAAATACATATTACATATAGATGTTAATATATATTTTCAAGTGTGCACTTTATCTTTCGCAGTGTCGGGATTCGGATAAAGACCCCCACGGATTCGCCTTAGCATTCTTTGGCTATAAAGGAACGCACCATTTAATAATTCAAAATGCCATCAGATGCTACTCGACCATTTTAGATCTAGGGCTCACCCCTTGTCTCCACTTATGTTAACAATCTTTTGAAATGATTCATGCTCTTTTATTTGAGTCATTTCATGATTCATTTCGAGGTTCATAGCTGCTACTCTCCTTTTAGTGCACTTCGGCAGCTTGTTGCACCCGCACAATGGCAGTCGTGAAATTCTGATGCTCAACTCTAATGCAGGTTTCAAAATTTGAAAAGTAAAAAATGACATACTCGATCTCCATCTTTCTACATGCTCGATCTCTATCTTTCTCACCTTTTTATGTAATTAATTTCTGCTCGTTCTCTCAACCATTCAAGCACCTTCGCGCCCTCCAGAATCTCCCGAACCTGCATTATTCAAGTGCAAGAAAAGAGGACAGTATAAGATCAAACAACCATGTTAGCAAAGTGATCAAGATCGGTTCTGCATTGATGAGAGGTCAGGAATTCTTATTCAGAGATACATCTAAACTGTTTTCACAGAGAAAACAAGCAAAAGTGACTAGATTCAACCATCTGATCCAAAAGTATACATGCAGCATGTCACTATCTATATATAGACATCACATAGTATGCCAGCGATTGCATATATTCTCAAATATTCCTTTTGACCTCATCCTGTACATAATTAGGAAATGTCAATTCATCATGCTAAGTATTGTAGACAAAGTTACAACAAGAACCAGCTATGCACTTAGATTACAGTGATAAATACACCAACCTGTTCCCTCACACGCTCTTCATCATATTCCTGCTTATGGCGTTTAAATTCGGCAATTGAATTCTCAACCTCCTTGACAAGTTCTTCAGTGGAGAACTGGGCAAATTCACGAGACAAAGAAGAAAAGAAAGGTTTTCTGAGGCCATAAAGAGAAAAAGATGGAAGAAAGCTAAAAATCAGCATGTAAATAATGGAATTGCCACAATAATAGGCTGAGCTTCTTTAGCAAATCCAAAAGACACCAAGTGCGTAAACCTTAAGACCATGAGTAGCATAAATACAGATGAAAGCCAATGTCATAATATTTCTACAAGCCTACTGCAATTAAGAGCCCACTACTACTTCCATATTGAATTCAAATGAGGTTTAAGAGGAGAAGATCCAAAATAAACTGAGAGACCCGGGTAGGCACCAAAAATCACCAGAAAGCAGAGCAGTTAAAATGTATCGGCAAAACAACAAAATCAGCCAAATATACCTGAAGATTTTCCCGTCTAAAAATATCTCCAACTGCCAAATTCTGTTTTATGACATGAGTGATATTTTCCTTCTGATTTTCCAAATACTCGTTTACTGCCTTCGGACTTGAAAGAGCAGCCAATTGCTGTTCATTTAACTTCATATTTGCCTGAGTTGAGACATGCAAAAAGAAAAATTTAGAGTTAGTCAAATGCTTGCCTAAAACAGTTGCACTTAAAAGTAAAATTAACAGCCAGTACTTCTGAGACCGCCAGTAACACAGTACAGAACATTCCATGCAATATGCTTGCTGCATAACAAGGAAAAACCATGCCATATTAATGTGTCCACGGACCTGTATCTGTAGAAGCTGGGCCCCATAGAGCTGCCTCCCTTGTTCTTCAAATAGAGATCGGGGGATATCAATCTCTACCATCTAAAAGTCAGCGAAAGCAAGAACAAAAATGGAATGTTAAACTTAGCAAAAGGGAACTGAAGCTTCATCATCGTTTCTAAACAAAACCATTCTGACAGCCCACTTCAGGAAGTTAAACAACCTATTGCACTATGCTAATATATTTAGGGGTATCCTGAGATTCAGGAAAATTCTCTTAGAAATTTCGGACTTAGGGAATAAGGCCTAGATGTCTCCAATTCCGCGACTGAATATCCTAATCATCATGGGAGAACCATGTCACGATAATATAGGGTTATACATTTGTAGTGGGAGGAACGAGAGGCAAGAGCCACATACGTTGAAGAAAGGATCGATAAAATCCTAAATAGAGGAAATTAATCAGCTATTACAAAACAAGAGAAGGACCTTTGAAAGCTGGTCAAGTATTGCATTGTCTGTTGCTTGGTCTTTAGCTGTTTGCTCTACTTCTAGGCATCTTTGCAACAATGAATCCTCGACCTGCAGATTTGGACAGATTATCTTTCTTCTTCTGTTAAAGGGAATCATATAGGTCAGAGCCTATATACTGAACAGCGAACAACGAGCATCTTACCTGCTTCAGGCTGGTGCATCCAGGAAGAAGCTTGTCAGCAAGCGACTCATCCAACTCCGGTAGATCTCTATAAAATAGCTCCTTGCATTCAACCTAGAAAAAATCATGGAAGAGAGGTTTTAATTTTATGCAAAAGAGTCAACAGATTAGTATTTCAGAATCCGGGCAACTTAATTGAGTGGAAAAGTTTGACAGCATAGTTTCCAGAATTACTTGTTTAGTTTGGCCTAAAGACAACAAATCATTCAAATTTCGTGCAAAAAATATCATATTAAATTTACAAAAATTTAGGGTGACTTTGAGTTTTAAATATATGTATGTTTTCAAAAAATTTGAGGTGCTATATTTTAAAAAATTACTCATATAAATATAAAAAAGACACACCAAACACCCATATAGCCTACTTTTGGAGATTTACTAGAAGCTTCCCCAAAAAAGAAACTGTGTTACCTAATTATGAATGAGACCATTATATTGCAACACTGAAAGATGGCATCAGATAGATCAGACAAAAAAATTGGCACTGCCAATGGTATAGATGAAAAACCAGTAACAAATCCAGCTTGAGAAGAATCAATCCATATGTAGGTTATGGGGGTGGGTAATATGATCAATATAGGGCTTTAAACCTTGATAGGCTCAATAGTAATTTAGAAGAATCCATCCATATGTAGGTTATGGGGGGTGGGAACTATGATCAATATAGGGCTTTAAACCTTGATAGGCTCAACAGTAATTTAAGTTAGGATTAGTTTGCCTAGTAAGGTTGCAGCACTATTGGCCAAAAAGAAAAGGAATTAAAAATAAAAGAGCTGGCTCTGATAGTTTAGTTGTAAGAAGAGACACTGGCATTTTTCAAAAATCTGTTTTAGAGCATTATTTCTTGAAGTAGATATACATATCAAAATCTGCAAGAAACCAGTGCCATAATAAAGAGGAACTTACTGTAAATTGGGCATGGACACCACGTAGATTTTCTTGATTCCAGTTGTCAGGAAAGAAAAGTGGGAAAGACTTTGTTTCGCCGCGCTGAATGCCGATTATTGAATCGAGGAAACCAGGTAGCAGTTTGTCGCCGTCTTCAGTGTCAAAATGAAACCCTGCAAATTTGATGATAATTGAATATGAGAATGCTGGTTGTGCACTACAAATAGAAATTGTGAAGACTTCTCTGGACATTGTCGAACCTTTACTTTCTGCAGAAGGAATATTTTTAACATTGGATTCATCTTGATCGATTGTTGTTGCTGATATATCCAAGACAGTGACATCCCCAATCTGTGGATAAGGCGCGTCAATAGTGCAGAGATCCTAGACTCACATAACAGCTGATAAAGCAAGGATAATAAGAACATAAGAAGCAACCAAGTTTATGAAACCTACTACAATATAATGGTTCATAATTTTCTATCCTGAGTATATAGGGACAACACACATCAAACATCTGAAAATTTGTACCTAGCATCTGCAAATCAGCCAGAGCCTCGATAAAATAAATCTGAGGTACACTATCTGCTCAGAGTATAAACTATGAAGGTGCAATATGTCACTATCTATCCCACAAAATTCTCTAATCGGTTATCGAAGTGAAGCTTTTTGGAGTTTTGATAGAGGAAAGGATAAGTACTATATTAAGGGACGGAAAAAACATGTAATGCCAACGTCGAGGCTTATATATTACTAACCTGGAGTCCTCTGTCAGTTATAATCCTCAATGTGCCTAATGATTTGTGTCGCCGTCTTAGTTCTTGTTGACAAGCTCTCTGAGCATCTATTTCACTATCAATTTCAACAACAATTTTCAAGCTTTTGTATCCATCTTCAGGAATCCACTTGACTTCCGGCGTCACATCAACAATAACATCATATCTGGATTATAAGTAAGGGAAGCAATTAAAATACAACACATTGCATCCACAGACAACAGACAAACCTGTACTTGTGAATTTGAAGCAGTCTATCTATACACTCAAGAGAGGCATGTGTCAAACCTGAGGGAACTGAGAGATATATAAGTATTCTCCATCTCAGAAAACTTTGTCACAATGCGAACTGAGTCCTTCAGGGCTTTACCCGACACCTGTCCAAAGTAAATGCATGCCTGAGAAAGCTCTCACATGGATGCCTACCAAACTTGAACTGATGTCTTAGATTCTCTCTTGGTTGGTGCAGAAAATCAAATATAGGTAATAGCATTGGACAATCTCCTCTTTCTCGAAGCACGTCAATGTCCTTTTTATAGATTTCAAAAAGCAATTCACAGTTCAACAACTCCAAGGTAAGATTTCACAAAATCTCTTCCTTTGAAATGCAGAACGAGCTCTCTCTTGAACAACTCACCAATTGAAATGCGAATATCAGCGAAATATTCCAAATCAAAGACAAACCATGTCCAATTCATTGGTATCTCATTTGTTACTGCCACCAAAAAGAGTTTACCGTGTGCTTGACTGACTTTACTTGTAACACTTAACTTATACTTTTTGCAAATTATTTAACAGCTTTTTTTCTTCTTTTTTGGTGGGAGAGTCATAAGTACTTTTCATAAGCCAAAACATTTAGGCCCTAAATTTAGGGATCAACCACTCTTTGCAGAGCATGGCAACTCACCACTAAGCAGCTGGCAAGAGGTGTAAGCATCTTAAGATGGATTTTACTTGATGGAACTTTCAGGAAATTTGATCCCAATAAACCATCGACAAGATATTCTTTTGTTGAAAATCATCAAAACATAAAGGAGTGAAAGTTACTCTAACATACCGAAGACATGGCGTGGGGAAGTGTCCTCTTCAGTATAGACTCAACGGTAGCCTTTTGAACATTTTGCTTCCCTACGTAACTTAAGAGAATGCTCTCTGGGACATTCTTTCCAGGACGAAAGCCAGGAATCTGGGTTCAAAAGAAGAGGAGATGAATGCATTACTAATGTTCATTCTAGGTGACTATTGCCTTGAAAAAAGGTGTAAATACTCTAGGCATGAAGTAGGATACATAGCATTCAGACTTGAAAGCCAAAATGAAGAACTCAAGTAAGGTTTGTCCACATTAGCTCCTATATTTAACAATTGTCACATGCAAGTGATTGCAAATTTCAATGGTCTCTGAAGATTCTTTTCTCCAAGGCACAAAAGTCAATGTATTCAGAATAAAATAACACATTCCCGTATTCCACAATGTACTCTCTGCTAAATTATAAGAAATAAGAAGCATAACCAAATTAGTTATGCACAAGACCAACAGCTTAAAATGTATCAAACAGCTCCCAGTAAAGCAGATATGCATTTGACCTTAGCTTGCTTCGTGAACTCCTTGATAACCCTTCTGTAACAATCTTCGCATACCACAGGTGGAACTTCTACACTTAATCTCACCTGCAGAGGACAAAAAGTAAGTAGGGTGCTTTCCCATGATTCTCACTACTTCAATGAGAGAGAGAGAGAGAGAGAGAGAGAGAGAGAGAGAGAGAGATTAAAACAGCTCTATTTCAATTCTCATAACAGACTTTCCCACAGAAAAGTTTCAAGCTCATAGTCAGGGTAATGCGAGGCGATTTTTCAAACTTAGAAAGCACACTGAAGAAAACAGAGTACTGGCGGTATTTCCTGACCGCCACTAGAAACAGACGCATTCTGGTGAATATAGGGATTTCAAAGATGTCATCAGTTCCCGTTCCGTGGGCGCGCAATTACCAAACGAATACAGGTTGCACTTTCAAATTCAGTAACAACCGTGGACGAATGTCATCGAAAGGCATCCATGCATAACAAAACTAACGAAATCACAACTGTCCAGCTTAGTCAAAGAAGGAGGATCAAAGGCCGCAATAAAACACATCAGAGGGCAAAGACTCACTCTGCTGTTAGGTTCCTTGACCTCCGTGACCTCGATATCCGCCGGCAGCCGGTCCTTCTCCGCGGCGACGGCGACGGAAGACGCGGTCACCCTGAAACGACGGCCGTTCGGAGGAGACGACGAGAGAGGTCGTCGAAGCAGGTGGATTCGCGTAGGAGGCGAAGACAGTTCGCGAGGACCGAAGGTTGTGCGCTGGAATTGAAGAGATGAGGTCGGGAGTGAGGTCGAGGCCTTGCAGAAGATGGAGTCGAGGGAAAGAGAGGGACTGGGATTGAGGAGTGATGTGGAGCTGATGCAGAGCTCCATTTCCGAAGAAGCTTCTCCGACTATGGAGGAGGAGACACTGGAGATAGAGAGCCGCTTATGTAGTTTCGCCAGGGGATAATCAAACAGATATATTATCGGGAAAACGCTGCGAGAAACCGGGAAAATGCTCGTCTTTTTTTTTTTTTTTTTTTCATTTTCTAATTTTTTCGCGGGAGAGTTTTTCTACACTGCTCACAGTAAATATCCAAACGCGATGGTAGAGGCAGTGATTCTACGGCACAACCGTGATAAATCTTCTCGTTGGCCCACTGTCAAAATTATTGCTTAGCAACTTTTCGAAGAGGTGGAAATTTCTTGGCCGGAAGTTAAAAAAAAAAAGGTTTGATTTAATTTTTTTTCGTGATAAACGAATAATTTAAAAAATATATTTTAAAAAAAATCGCTCTTATCATCTATAAAAATGAATAAACAAAAATATTTTCAAGATATTTGGACATAAATTATTACAGATAATAAAAATATTTTTAATTAACTACGCGATCAATTCTAGAATAATATTTTGCAAATGATTTATTTCTCGCAAAACAAACGAAATCGTAAAAATTCCATGGCACAAGTTTGGCAACTCTCTATTTATCATAAAGACTAGCTTAGGTCACGGTAATTTTGCATTCACCGGGCACAAAGAAGAAATTACTGCTGTAAATACATATCATGCACTAGTAATTTCTAGGAAACATCGGCACTCTTCGAGGGCGTCCGTGTCGTCGAACGCATATCGAACACTCCAACACTCTTCGACATGCGATCGACACGTGATCAACACCCCAGACACGCTAGCGACACGCGAGTCCAGCATCTCGATATGCCATCTCGACACGCATATGATCAATTTTAAGCATTTTCAATTAATTAAGGATCAACATGTAAATTTATAATATATATATATATACTTAAGTCATATGCCTAGTCACTCCAAAATTAATATATCCAGCCAGCAAAAAAAAAAACCTAATCGTAAATCTCTAACATAAGAAAAAAAAACTCATCACTTATATTTTTCTATATACATAATAATTTATCACGTATATATAAAAATATATAATTAATAATATAACGTGTCCCAACGTGCCAAAATTCTCTATTCTTTAAAAAACGACGTGTCAACGTATCCCGTGTCGGTCCTACTTAGAGTAATTCTCCGCCAAGCATTTTTATGCTGTCTCCCAATAATAGTCCGACGGTAAATTTTGCAAGTACAGGCTCAATCAGATCGGAAACCCCCAGCGAACCTTTTCTTAACCCCTAACGCATTACAGAGCCAAAAGCAGCCGCCCTAGATAAACGCCAACTTTATCAAATTCAGCTCAGATATGACATTTAGACTGAACTACAGTCAATTCACATTCATCTTAGTATCAATGGTAAGTCAACTTCAGCAGCTGCAGCAATTTTTTTCCTTCAGGGCCTCAACCCTGAAGCGGAAATTCTTGCACTGACAACTCCTCAAATTTAAGTTCAAAGCTAACTGTGCCATACCATGTACACATGTACAAGTTCGGGATATATAACTATTAGTCACTGATCAGGAATTACGGTAAAGAAAAGCAACGCCCCTTTGTAGTTTCTCGGATAAATCTTATCGACAGCCAGTGCGAAAACTGCTCTACTTTTTTTTCCCCTCTACCGTATCCAAAATTACCAAAACAGAACAAGACCTCTTTAAGATGAAGATGTGAGTTCACAGCCATTGCACTTGGAGTCAGGCTTCGGATTTCACAACCCAGCCACCTCTTTGTGCTTGAGAGACTTTCGCAGTTTGCATCATTCTCCTGGGGTGTCGTTTTCCGCTGCTTGAGTTACGCCAACCTCGGCAGGACGAAGAACTCGCTCATATAGCATGTACCCCGGCTGCAACAACAAAATAAACACTAGCCCTTTATTACACACTCGAAGAAGATTGATGAAGAATACATTCAGCTTCTCCATCTTTACTAAGAACTGTTCTGGAAACGAAATAAACTCTAGCCTAACGATTGATGATTTTTTCGTCTAGACCTAAATAGCTCCCAAAGGACACAAAGTGACCTTGCTTGCCCATATACCATCATCCATGTCCTAATTGACTTTACTAAAATTAGCAATTTCTGCCGGACATTGCATCAAGACACACTATATCAAGAGCCTCATCCCTCTTAGAGCAACTGAAATTCACAAATCCAGAAAGCTTTTAAAGTTACTTCAGCTACCAAGACCTAAATATACCGAAATACGAAACAAGCAAGATATTCGCAACTAGACCTATATCATCAGAACAACAGACCCAAGGCACACTGCCAAGAATATGAAGGGAATAGAACTTCCAACCAACAATAAATGATACTAATATAAAGGACAAATTAAACCACAGTTACCTTCAGAACAACAGCAACTGTGCCTGGAGGTTTAGAACCATCTTGCATTTGGAATACTGCATTGTGCCTATGTGGATCAAATGGTTCATTGACAGGATCATATTTCTCAATCCCAAATTTTTTGAACACCTGAAAGTAATGGTACAGGAAAGCTGTTAGTCATCTCAGAAGCAGCAGGAATCACGGAATCCGACGGTACGAATTCAATAGAGAAAGAACTTAAGAAGGCACCGCAAATCGATCAATTCTATGAAGCCACTTGACTATTAAAGTTTTTGTACATAAGTTGTAAGCAACCTGTGCATTGCTACAAGAAGAAACAATTTCAAAAGATTTAAAATAGATGAATAGGGAAATACCAAGTCCTCATAGGAAAAGCGCAGATATAAAAGCTGAAATAATAGAGCTTGAAAATTTCAAACATGGGTTCTGCTATAGGAAGTAATTCTTTTCTGTCAAAGCCACGTTCCAGACAACTACAAGTGACAACACCTTAAACAACTTCCATTTGTGGCATACACTAAGCAACTTTAAAACATCTTTTTTTCTTGGTAAAATTGGAAGGAATGGCTAATTTTTTCTCCAAGGCCCTCCAACGAATTTTTAGCAAACCAACATACTTTCCTTTTCATAAAAGCGAAAACAACTCAAGGTCTTTCCACTCAATTTTCCTTACCTTTGGTGCAAAATTACAACACCACGGGTTCTTTCACTACTGACCAAAACCAACAAAAGGAAACAAAGAAAAAGAAAAAAGTTCTCTCACTGAACTAATTTCACCATAGTATTCCTACGCTCAGTTATATAACTTCCACAACTATTATCCAGAGTTGAATTCAAAGGATACCACCACCATCCTTAAACGACTCTGGGACCAATTCACACAAGTGGAAGCTTATATCATACGATGAGGAAGACCACCCACGTACTTCACAGGCTCTTTTCTCGCCATTGACAGTGCAGTCTGAGCTTCGAAATTATCAACTTTATACTAAGAAGACCAGGATATGAAATAAGACTCTGGTAAAGGGGCAAAAAACTACCTCCAAAAGCTGCTTCTCAGTCATTTCAACACCTTCCAGAAGGGTTTTCAAAAGCGGAACAGCTCCAGTAGTATCTTTTGAAGTGTCAATTTTTGCGAAACTTTCCTTGACAACTGAAGAAGCTCTACCCAAATTGTCTGCAACATCCAGGAAGCTTTTCGCAAAACTCTGCATTAAATATTTAAGTAACCATTTGTGACAAACTGTGACAACCACAAAAGCAACTACTCCATAAGAAATCTACATAAGAACATGAAAGCAGGACCAGCTAACCAAAAAGGGGGAGGAACTTGTATCGATGACACACCTGTATGGCATATTTCTTTGCATTCTCTGCTTCTCGCCTAGTTCTTTCCATGACGTTCTCCATTTCAGCATAGGTTCGAAGAACTTTATCTTGCATTTCCTCTATCTGTTTATGTTTCAACTTCAACAGTTCTTCCTTTTCTGACACAAGTTTCACCAAGTCGTCCATAGATAGCTCCTCGTCTCCCTCCAAACCTGCATCGAGAAACCCAACTTCTTTGGTGCCATTTTCTCAATGTCTGGTAGTTTCAGACATGATGCTCGAATTCAAAAATTGAACCTGAATTTCCTGCCTCGTTGGGCACTTTAGTTTCCCCAGAAGCGGTACCCTCCCCTTGATTAGATCCTTTAGCATTCTCACCCGCTTTAGGTGCATATGCACCGTTCTTTTCTGCAGTGCTCCCCTGATCCTTTTCACTAGGTTCAGGTGATGCAGAGGAAGAAATTCCAAACCGTCGAAGCAACGAAGAACTAAATGTTGAATGATTTAACACGAGAGCCTGCAAAAAGTAACCCAATGAAACATAGAGAGAATACTTGAATGCCAAGTTCCATAGTACTTCAATCTCAAAATAGGCCCCATAGATAAGGAGAATCAACTCCAAGCTAGCTGAATGCCAGCACGCAATATTAATCTCGCCCCAAACTCCTCAAAAAGGACAAACACTCGGTGGGTAGACAATTGAGCCGGTTCAATTTGGACAGGTAGAGACAACCCAATAATCCTACCAAGCACTCCGTATAGTAATACAAATTAGACAGATACGTAATGCAAACGCCTCTGCGGAAATTCGTAAAAGTAATCAATAGACCCGATAACTGATCACCAAAACTGAGTTCATCCTCAAGGACAATGCACACAAAGTTTAAACCTCAACTCGACAAGCTCGTAGTTCATATAAAGCGCAGTTTTTTAGTACCTTACAAGAGGTTTCGTGCAAAAACGCATCGATTTGATTGGAGAGAACGGGCAAGGGTTTGTTCAGCGAGGGTGAAAGGAGCAAGGCGCTTCGACTCGCGCCCCTCGAAGCGCGAGAAAAAACCCTAGACAACAACATGAGCGAAGAAGACAGTGAAGGACCGGGTGAGAAAATGAGAAAGGAAGAGTTCGGAACGACTGATGGATCGAGACTGCCGGTCGGGAAAGAGATTTCCGAGCTTTTTACACACCGACCGAGCTGCGAAGGAAGGAAACCGAAGGGGACAGGAAGGGTTTTGGGGCATTATTGTTTCTGGACGATATTGCCCTGGCGGTGGGATCATGCGAGAGTGAATTTTTAGGTCAGACAAATATGAGTTGGGTAAAACTATTTTTGAGTTTCCTCTCAAATGGAAATGTTATTAAAACTTTTAAAGCTTTAAATGGCATAGTTAGAAAAGTGAATTTACCCATTAATGTTTATAGTTTTTTTTTAAATCGAGGTCTTTAATAGTATGGAATTCAAACCTTAAATAGTAGAATTAGAAAAATCGTGACTATATTAGGATGAGATTATCCCTCATACAATATAAAGTAAGAAAAATCCCATGCTCTTAAGAATTACAGTCCTTCTTTCTCTTTTTCTGAAAAATATTTTTTATTAGTTATTTTATAAATATTCTATTAGTGAAAAAATAGTAAATTTATAATTTTATTTTGTGCATCTTTCAAATGTCAGATTACTTACAAACACATAATACATGTACGTTTTCGTTGGTTAGGAATGAAGAGGCGAGATTTGACTAATCACCTGAAAAACGAAAAGAAAAGATAAGAACGGATTAACCGATGCATAGTATTTCGCGGTTAGCCACGAAAAATAAAAAACTATTGCAGTAAAACAACCAAAATCATTTGTGTGACAGAGGGATTAGGAACATTGCAGTCGAGGCAGATGCTAAACTGAGTATAGTCGAACGTTGTCTTTCACCTAGAAAACGTTGTTGAATGTTCATCGAAACTTAGATCGAGCTGAGGGGACCATGTTTATCACGACGTGTGCGGTATGTTAGACTCGAAAGCCATCGCCACACACAAAAATTAAACTCAGAAAACGTTGGAAATACAGAACACGGTTAAACAGCAGCTGGAAATCATTCTTTTCACTCTTGAACTTAGTATTCCGGAATGAATGGTCCATCAACCAAAATCATCATACAGTTGCCGCCCACGACATCAAACAAGAGCCAAGCTACCCGTCCAAATGAAGAAGAGTGTGATAAGATGCTGAACCTGCATCATTCCTTAGCCGCGGCCACGGCCTCCTCTGTTTCGGAAGCCCGATCGTGCCTGAAAAGCATAAGATGGTCCATAAAACCCATCGAAATTATCATGACAAGCCAACTCAACCGAGATTCTATCAAAGTAGGAATAAGCTTTTCTGGTATGTCATCAGGTATTGCTGTTGTGGTTCTATGTAAGTTGAGCAGAGAATTGAGTTTGAGAGTCTCTATACCGGCAGACTGTGAATGGAATGCAATGAGATGACAAACCGAGAACAAGTAGAACATGCCTTGCATGAAGAAGCCTTTAAGTAGTCATTTCACAAGCAAGTTCATTTGAAGATTAGGGAGATCCTACCATCCCCGGACTATGCTGAACTAATCTTATACTATAGTAAGAAATTATTCGACTCACAGATATTTCCGAGACAGTTGATAGATCCCGGTCCCACCCATCGCCATGTTCACACAGAAAAGATTCAAGTTTCTCTGCAATATTATGAAACATGTAATCAGCTTTACAAAATGCAATGTAATCCTTCCAGGCAAGAGGAGGCAGTATTGCTATCTTGTTAATGGCAGAGCCCTGATTAATTTAGGACAGGGGAAGATGCCAGAAAATGGAAAACATCGACGTGGACACACGACTAAAATATGAATATGTTGATTCCTCAGCATATAATCGTGATAGCATAATAGCAGGAACAATCAAAGCTTCTCCTTTTTTGTTTCCGCTGTATAAATTCATCTGGGTTCATTCACTATTCTCGAAGAACTTGATGCATGAAGCTTATTACAAACAAACAAGTAATCCTGACCAAGTTTTCTTCATCATCATGCTTCCACAAAGTAAAAATCGAGATGAATACCAATTTGTATCATCAATTGGCATAAAATTTACAAATATTTCCACAAGAAGCTCCAGTGGACCATACTAGGTCTAGGTGTGCAGAAAACCTCGTATACCAGGAGATATTAATTTAAGAAACAGTGGAAGAGTCCTTGTGCGGCAGGAATGGATTATAACACATTAATTCTTCAAATATCGGTCATGTTTTGCACTAGAACAGGTAATCAATCAGATGGAGTAATCATACTCTATGGTCTATATATGCTTCTTTTAGAAGTCTCAGAAGTCTCCCAATGTATTGAGACTGTAATAGAACCGTACCGGCTTAATCACCAAGCTGTAGCGTGACCAAATAACTCCAGTGCAAGCAACAACTGCAAATCAACAAACAGCGACAAGAGATATCTCACCCCGCCGATATATCCAAATTGGAACTATCTGAACATTACGTAGAATACATCGACACAAAAAGTAAAACTTGGGATTGGGGAAGGTGCAAACCGAATTGCTGAGGGTAAGAGATGTTTTCAGGTGGTTTTGAGAAGTCGGCGACATTGGCTATGCTGATAACCCACTTGAAAGTCGGGGCCCAGAAGTGAACTGCAATGGTCATAACATCCAACAATCAACTTGATCACACATATCACTGCATCATTCACTTATAGAAATGGATGGCTGAAGAATAAGTAGGCAATCAGCAGTCAGAACAAATGGCAAGGAAAGATCGATTTGGTTATGAGGGAAATTCCTGGATTGGGGAATCACTGTTTCATTATATGAAAAGCAAATCATGACTTGCATTTAAGCTTCCCATACAGTGCATTATCGGCATGCAAACTTTAACACACCAACGGAGTACCATCTACAATTGGCGGCAGTGCGACGAAAAAACCTGAAAAGGATTTGTGCCTAAGCTCACCGTGTAACTCGATATAGGCATCAAACAATACACTGGGAGAGTGGTTTCTATCAACTAAGACACCCCCTTGGAGGCTCGATTTCATTTCCCTTTTTCTTCCACTTCCTCCCTCTCGCTCGTGGGGTTTGCTCGGCATATATGGCTTCGATTTCACAATTTCATTTGCTTAGACAGCTCACAATTGTGAGCCCCCCAAAGAAATATCCAGCTACTAATGGTGAACCCACTTTTGAGATTTGATTCAACAAACAGTGATTATCGCCGCAAACTAGTAATCTGCAGTAATCATCATCACCATAATCATAGTCTGACGAGTGTGACATTGAAAATTTTCGGGCCGAAAACTGGGTATGACCACCAATCAACCCATTCATTATCGTATCCTCTAGTCATTCTACGGAAACCTCTATTCAACAAACTCCAATGGCTCCATATACAATACCTCGCACCAAATGATGATCACCAGTCACACTCAATCTTCTCACTTAGCTTGCAAGTTTCACAAACACAGCACAAAATTCAAACAGATAGTCCGCGAGAGGAAACGATTGCTAAAGCAGAGGGAAGAAGACAGAGGAAAAATAACAGGATACGAACTGGTTTTGGGTCCTGCCGGGTGGTTCCAAAAAGCTTGGAGCTTTGAAGCCGCCATGGAAAATCTCCGACTACCCTATTCGTGTCTCTGTATCTGTGAGCGGATTGAAGCTGAATAGCAATTTTTTTTAAAACTAGGAAACCTGAGAAGATCAAACAAGACGGAGCCCTCCAAAAGAACGGGACTCATCCACACCAGATCATTTTTTCTTTGAAAGGATTTATGTCCCAAAGAGGAGCAGCTTGATCCCAAAAGGTGCTTTTGTATATACCATCGTGGGTTCCCACATACACAACCGGAGATGCACTCCACGATTAGCGAGAGGATGGTGCAGGTCGCTCGATTGCTTGTCGACTTGGGCGTTGGAATTCAGCGTTTTTTTTATTCACATCTTCTTCATATACCATTTTTTTTTTTAACGGGTTCTTCATATACCATTTACTTAGTTAAATATCATGGAAGATTTTCGTCCGTATCCTATTCTTTTAAGATAAATCGAGACGTATGGAGAGAAGTAATTGATACATCTCCACGTCCCGTGCATAAAGATAAGAACGAGAGAGGGAGAGAGAGCGCGCGCGCAGCCAGAGTGGACTGTTGCTCGTCCAATCCAAATCAAGCTAAAAAAAAGTGTGCTACCTTGTCATGCGTAGTCCCATATAATATGTTATCTTTCCCTTTCAGCCAACTTTCGCATAGATTATTTATTTTAGAGATAAATGCGCTGAAGTCCTAAAATTTATCACGAAAGTGAAATGTAACGTGTAATTGAGTCCTAAAATGCTCAAAAAATATTATCGAGTCTCAAAACTTGATAAATTGATTTAATCAAGACCTTATGTTAACTATATCAACGGAAATTGCTTAGGTGTCTTATTTTATTACTTTCTTAACACACGTAGCGATGATATGGTGCCCACCAAGCACCATGTTGGAAAAAATATTCACAAGTTAAAAAAATACAAACTAAATTAGATTAAAAAAACTTTTTTTTTGTCGGAAAATTAAAAAAACTTTTTTTTTGTCGGAAAATTAAAAAAACACAAACTCACGTCAACTACGGCCAAGCCCTCGCCGGTGATCGCTGCCACAACCACCGGGAAGAGCCGACGAGAGACTACTGGCCTAGATCTTGGGAGAACGTGACTCTCTTCGCAACCGTTTATGTGAGTAAGTGTTTTTTTTTTAATTTTAAACGTTAGCTTTTTTTATTTTGTTAGTCTAATTTAGTTTATATTTTTTTAATATTCTGACGCAGCGCTCGGCAGGGGCCACATCATTGTCACGCGCCTTAAGAAAGTAATAAAATAAGACACGTCGGCATTTTTCATTAGCCTAGTTCGACAGAGCTAACGTTAGGACTTGATTGAACGAATTTGACAAATTTTAGAACTTGATTGCATGTGTTGAAAGTTTTAGGACTCAATTACACTTTCGTGACAAGTTTTAAGCACTTTTGTTTTTGTCAACTGGTAGGTTAGTGTAGACTACAGAAAGAGAGAGATGTTACAAGAGAAACGTCCAAGGAGAGGATCATCCCTCTTATTCAGTGCTTCCAAATGCTTCAACGAAGATATTAGAAGACTAGCACTGGTTAAAGCCGCTTAAGTACATTTGTAAAATTGCTTACTTTGATGTCCGTTTTATTTTGCCAAAAAGGAATGATTTTAAAATTAATTTCCTAAAAATAATGGATTGTACCATTTATGAAAAGGAATGAAAGAAAAAAAAAAGATAATAGTACAAATGGTCCCTGAACTCTGGTTCGATGTGTAATGTCGTCTCCTGAACTTTTAATTTGTGCAATGTAGTCCCTAAACTTTGACCCAATGCTTAATGCCGTTCTTAGAATTTTAATTTGTTCCATGTGATCCATAAACTACTAGTAAATGTTCAATGTAGTCCACAAACTGTATGAAAATGTTTAAAAGTTCAGGGATTATATTGAACTTTAGACCAAAATTCATGGACCGCATTGAACAAATTAAAAATTCATAGGCGACATTGAACATTGTACCAAAGTTCAGAGACCGCATTGAACAAACTAAAAGTTTAGTGACGACATTGCATGTTGACCAAAGTTAAATTAGTAATTTTGTCATTTTCCGAAAGAAAAATACTTTTATCGTCTACAAAAATGTTTGTACTTAAATTATTATCGATAGCAAAAAATTCTCATTGACTAATTATTTCAAATGATACAAGTGATCATTTTTAGGAAAATATCTTTCAAATTATTCCTTTTTCATAAAACAAAATGAATCTTGATTTTTACTCTTTTTTTATCATACAATTTTCTCCTTATAATTGTGCAAAGTTCACTAAATTTGCAAAACAAGGGAGGATGAATTGCTATTGATCTGACTGGGCTCGTCAAATGGGTGGCTCGAGTTGGTTCGATCAAAAATGGTCTGATCCAATTGACCTATTTAACCCATATTGACTCATTTTTATGTAATATAATTTCACTCGACCGGACTCAATCCATTTTACTAAAACACATCCATAACCATATCAAAACATTTTACCTACTTTAAGCTCTTCATAAAAATATGTTACTTGGATGTATTTTTATCAAATTAAAAAATAAATCAACT
Organism: Lenwebbia sp. NSW1173648; assembly: GCA_029784005.1. Classification (NCBI taxonomy): domain Eukaryota; kingdom Viridiplantae; phylum Streptophyta; class Magnoliopsida; order Myrtales; family Myrtaceae; genus Lenwebbia; species Lenwebbia sp. NSW1173648. Next base: position 19,572,129 of record JARCGZ010000009.1, on the reverse strand, counting down.
AAATAAAATTTGTTAGTAAGTAAAAGACAAAACATAAAAAAAGCCTACAGATTGAAATGCACGTAAAGAACTAAACAGAGTACATGAATTACCAAAAAAGTCAGCATATTGCACATGTGTCATGTGACATCCTGAAAATTCCTGCTTTTGTTTACAATATGTAGGAATTCGAAGACGATAAATGTCACACGTGAAGAACTCTAGTTGAGTAATTTATGTAGTTTAGCGGAGACACGAAATATATTTTCGTGTCCGTAAGTCTCTAGAAATATGTTCATTAGAATTGGATTGCCGAATATCGTTTTCGTATTAATTTTATAGAGTGGCGGTTAAACACGTAACGCCACCGAGTTTATGAGTGATATGTTAAAAATTTACTGAGTTAAATATTTTCTCGCGTTCTGTAAGTTTTACGAAATGTTTTGACAAGTTTAAAATATTTCTTTGAATTACCGATGTTTAAAACGGACACTGATTTTCTCGTTTACGTACTGATTTACTTGTTATCTTGGGTAATTTATCAAATGTCGATTTTGGAACCATTTGATTAAGCTATAAACATGACGCCTCTCTTAATTTCTCACCGACGGGTTTAACTCCTATGCTCTTGTTGATATCATGTCTTGCATCATCTAGCACATTTAATGCACTCAATGATTCATTCCATTGGCTTATCGACGAAACATTCATTCCCTTGATGTGCCGATGAAGCTTGGTAGAGATGAAGTTATGCATTGCCTCAACAATTTTGGCTTTAGTCATTTAATGCATGCAATTATTCATCTCCCTACTTGGCCTATGGAGAATCACTCTTTCTTTTTTTCACCCAAATATCTCGTCTTGTAGCAAATAAAATGAAGCCACATGTACCCTAGCTATAAACATAGGGGCCACTTGAAGTAATTTCATTGGACCACGTATCCCTTGCAATCATTACTTTAATTCTAAGACAATTAATGTCTTTAACTATGGTTGAATCTCTTTCACTCTTCTTACTTGCCAAAGGGGAAGGGACTCTCTTTAAAAGGCAGTGAGGTCCCCACTCCATTCACTGCACTCATTAACTTTCATTTACTCTCGTCCACTCTTTCAATTTTGTGAGTAAAAGCACAGACCCCACGCTTGCGTTAATAAAAGTTTCTGTCTTCGTCGTTCGATTTCAGACAAGGTATATTATTTATTTCCATAACTTTATACCAATGAGTTTTTGTCGTTTTAGAAATAAAGCATCCGTTGATTTTTGATTTTCATTATTTGATTTGAAGGAAACTAAAGCTTTGATTTTCGGCTCAAGTCACTTTCAAGATAAGTGAAAGCTTTAAGCGCTAAGTTAGAATGATCTACTTAGTACTCTGGGCTTGGTTGCTTGTTGTTTGCTAATTCAAGTTGGAATCAATGATAAATATGAAAAGACTAAGGCTTGGTAATAGAAGTTAGTATACTGAGTTGTTGTGTTTTGATTTGGGTTTCTCTGAAAAAGGGATGTTTTATTATCATTATATGAGAATTGATAGTTTATTGGGTGTAAAGGGTGATATATGGGTCAATTACTGACGCTGGATGAAGTATGGAAACTACCGACTAATTTTGTAAACGTTACCGAAATTTCAAAAAAAAAAAAAGCCGATTCCTGTGTGGACCGACGGTCAACAGTGTTGACCGAGAGTCACTGTTATCGATTATGGGTTTACAGAAATTTATATTATTATAATAATAAAAAATAAAAAAATAAAAAAAAGGGCAAAAGGGCATTTCAAGTGCCAATATTTGTGTACGGCGCTCACTTTGGTGTCAATATTTTTTTTAGATCACTTAAGTGCTATTTTTTTTGAAAAACGATTATTTAAGTGCCAACTCCGGTAACGTTGCCGAAATTTCTTACCGTTGGCACTAAAGTGATGATTTTTTCTCTGATTTGGCACTAAAGTGATCATTTTTTGGATCACTTAAGTGCCATTTTTTTTAAAAAATAATTATTTAAGTGCCAACTCTTGTGACGCCACCGGAATTACTCACCGTTGGCACTAAAGTGATCATTTTTTCTCCGATTTGACACTAAAGTGATCCAAAAAAAATATATTGACACCAAAATGAGCGCCGTACACAAATATTGACACTTGAGGTGTCCTTTTGCCAAAACAAAAAAAGGATTTTCAATACAGATTTTTATGTGGGTGTTACCGACTGCAACAATGGTGTGCCGATCTTGGAGTTCTGATTATTTTAATAATATAATAATAATAATTAATTAATATTAAAAAAAGTTGCCAAATGAAATGAAGTGCTGATTCTCTGTGATGTTATTGATTGTAATATTGGTGTTGCTCACCATGGAATTCGATTATTATAATAATATAACAAAATAATAATATAGTAATAGTAAAATAAAAAGTTACCGATTGCATGCATATAGTTACAAGTCTGATGTGCTCATTTTCTGGGTTGCCGAAGTGATGTATGGAAATGCTTATGCTTACCGAAGTGCTGCATGAACATGATTATACATGATGATTTGAGAAACATGATGCGATAATGTTACATTTTCATGAGCACTATCTAGCATGATAACTATGTAAGATTAAGAAAGTATTCTGTTGTCTATGTAATGGTGGCGACGATGCCGCGGAGTTGCGATGCCCCTACTGTGTGATCTGGGATGCCCCGTAGAGTGTTACGGGATGCCGCGGGAGTCGAGATACCCATACTGTGTGATCTTGGATGCCCCTACTGTGTGATAAGGGATGCCCCAGGAGTATTCGGGAGGAAAAGTAAAAGATGATAAGGCATGCTCACGTCCATACATATATTCGTATTGATAAAATACCTAGTGATACCGGTGCATTATGAAATGACATGCCCACCGATTGCCAATACTATTACCGACGTGAAAAGAGATTATGCGTATGCTCATGCATGTATGTATTACTTTGAATGCTTGTGGTCGTGATTACCAAATTTAGCGGTAAGAGGATCACCTGCCTTAGACTTAGAGGTTTCATTTACTGGGCCTCGGCTCACTCCTTTATTTTATTTTTTTCTGATATGTAGAATGGCCCTTCCACCGCCACCGCTATTTGGAGTGCCAATGTATGTTGATTACGCGTTTGAAGATGTAGAGTTCCCTAATTTAGTTTTTATTTATACCAAGTGCACTACTACGGTATAGGTAAACGTAGGACTCGCCGAGTGAGTTCCTCATCGGTATATAGCATGGTACGCAATCTTCGATGGTGACTTGTTTGGACCACTTAGAGACTTTGATGGTCCTCCGGGTTATGTTACCGACGAACCGACAATGGGTGAGGTTATCGACCCGTAGTGGTTAGCCGACGTTTATACATGCAGGCTTTTGGCGATGAAGAAGCGAAGTAGAGGAGATAGGTGACCCGAACCCTCTTTCCAAGACTGTATTCTTTGTGTGCGGTGTGGGAATGAGCTATAAAATACGTGTATGATTTGTAATTAGCTAAATTAGAGGCTATGCCTTATTAGGAGTCTTTCCTTCCTCTGTATATATATATACCTCTAGGTCATTGTAACAAATGGAGAAGAAAATATAAAGAAAACCGAGGAATAATTTTTTCCTCTAAAACTCTCTATGTTAACATGCGGTATGATGTTGCTGGCTATGTTGTAATGTAAAAATCGTATTATGTACATTTGGTAAACTAGTGGTACAAATAAATGATGCATATGTATTTTGTAAACTCGGGCGATGTATGTCGGGGATGATGTGAAAAAATTTATTACGCTTCTGCAAGCTAATAATTAATAAAAGATGAAATGAAGAAATGCCACGTATAGCGCTTGACGTTCTGGGGCGTCACATGTCAATTCAATTCTAAACTTTTAAATTTTACCAATTTAGTCTTGTATACTTTTTGACGATTTGCTAATTCAGTCATTGCGGCCTATTTTGACCGAATTTTTTTTTCGCATGGACAACGACCGTCCTACATTACACGGCCGACGCTGATGTGGATAATTTTTATAATTTTTTAACAGTATGAATAATTTCCTTTTCTTTTTTCTTTTTCTTATTTGCTTTTGCTTTTTGTTTCCTTCTAAGTCGGTGAGGGCTACGCGGCCCTCGCTCAATGGTCGACGAGGGTCGGCCAGCCCTTGCCAGACTTCATAGGAAAAAAAAAAGAAAAAGGAAGAAAGAAAAAGAAAAAAAAGAAGGAAATAAAAACTATAAAAATTATAAAAATTATTCCGACATCTCCGACTCCACTTGACGCATTGTCGCATTGGGCGCTCCATTTACTACTAGAAGAGTATGAAAAAATTCTTTATTTTCCATATAGTTTTGAAGTGGGTTGGTCCTCAATCTATTTAAAACCCATTAAGTTGATAGGCATTTATTTCTTGAACCTACTTAAGCCTGTTTTTAAAAATTAAGACGATTCATTTATGACCCGCACCATCACATATGATTAAAATGTGGGTTCTAGATTTATTTTGCCATCTTAAATCCGACATACTACCTGAATGAATGAGCCGAAAGATGCACTCTCACGCGCCATGTATTCTTGGACTCGTCAACCCAATCTTGCTCTTAAATAAACTGGCCTTCCGACCAAAAAATAAATAAATAAACGGGCCTTGTCTGTGGTTGGATGGAAGGGATTCAATGTCGGCCGTAGGTTGACAATCATGCTCAGCCACTGGATCGAAAATTAATTTTTGCTAATATCTCATGTCCTGACTACTCTAACCGAACTTTAATGTGTTTTAATGCTCCGTTCGTTTCGCGAAAAATGATATGTCAGTCATTTTCCAGGAAATTGAAAATATTCAATTTTTTGGTGTTTGGCTGAAATTTGAAAATGAACTAAAAAGAATTTTTCGTCTTTTGGTAAGAAAAATCTATTTTGATTTTCCACATCGTTGTTTGGTCGGAAATTGCCGATGTGAACGCCGGCCATCATACATGATACGGCCGACGCTAACGTGGATATATTATTATATGTTCTTTCTTTTTCCTTTTCCTTCTTCCTCCACCCCCATCGGCCGGCGACAGCCATAGGCGAGCCTCGAGCTCGTCAGGATTTGGCAAGCCTCGGGCGTCAGCCGAGGAAGAAGGAAAAAAAGAAAAAATAAAGACAAAAAGAAAAGAAAAAATAAAGATAATTAAAAAGAAAAGGAAATAAATAAATATTTAAAATATAAAAAATGTAAGATTATTAAAAATATTGATTTTTTATATAGTAATTAAAATGAAAAAGATGGTGAATAAGTGGAGGGAGGAAGGGAAAAGAGGAAATCATTTTCCCAATTTGGAGCTGTTCTTTTTTTCAATGACGAAAAATGTTATTCTTAACTCATTTATTTTCCTTGAACCGAACGCCGGAAAATTCTGAAAACATTTTTCTGGAAATTATTTTTCGCAAAACAAACGGAGCCTTATTAATGTAAGGGGCTATCACAATTTTTCAGGAAATAATAATCCGTGCGCATTGGGCCACAGCTAAAAAAATAGCAGATCTCAACTATTGATTGAGGATTAAGTTTCTGAATGAAACGATGCCTTGTACAGCAGAAGCACGTAACCATACAGAGATTCCGGGGGGGTTCACATTTGAAATGTGACTACACGATTCATCCCACTGCAAAGCGCAAACTTTCTGCTCAAAAGCAGCAGAAGCGCATGAAAAGCTTTCTAGCCTTCCTTTGTAGGCGTTGTGACTACCAGAAGCCAGAAAGAAAGTTGCAAACAAGGAAGGATGCCAAATAACCATCGTCCGCTCCAGCTCGTCTCCATTACTTGTTTCTGGTTTAGAATCACTTGAATCAGAACCCCAACCTATGGCACACAAGGCCATTTGTGGTGTCGTGCTAGCGAATCTTCTACTGCAACTCCAGATAGTTTTGGCAAAGGTGCCCGCTGTTATCGTGTTCGGGGACTCCTCCGTGGACACAGGGAACAACAACCAAATTGCTACTGTCGTCAAAAGTAATTTCGAGCCCTATGGTCGCGATTACCATGGTGGTCAGCCCACAGGGCGGTTTTCTAATGGCCGAGTGTACACGGACTTCATTGCGGAGGCTTTTGGGATCAAGTTGACGATGCCGGCTTACTTGGATCCGGCACATAATATGACAGATATGGCCACCGGCGTTTGCTTTGCCTCAGCTGGAACCGGTTATGACAATGCCACTTCCGATGTTCTGGTAAGCCAACGCTATGTCTACAGAGAAATCAAACATTTTGGAAATAAAAGTTCTTTTTTGATGACATTTCCACAAAAGTTGGACCTTCATTTGAGTCCTCTATGCTATACCGGGTATGTGCAAACTGAATACCGGGAGTTCCATTTCTTGCATCAATACTAGAAGTCAGAGTCGTAACATCTGACTAATTCGCGTTTCACCATCGTAAATTGATGTGCAGTCTGTGATTCCTCTGTGGAAACAACTGGAGTACTACAAGAGGTACCAGGAGGAGCTCAAGGACTATCTCGGACAAGAAAAGGCCGAAACAGTCCTAAGAGAAGCCTTGTACATCATAAGTTTAGGGACCAACGACTTCCTAGAGAATTACTATGCAGTTCCGGGCAGATCATCAGAGTATTCCGTCGAAGAGTACCAGAATTTCCTAGCAGGAATTGCAGGAGGCTTCGTCGAAGCGCTTTATGGGTTAGGAGCTCGGAAGATATCACTGGGCGGGCTTCCACCGATGGGGTGCTTGCCCCTGGAGAGAACCAGGAACCTTTTATTCGGAGGCGGTTGTATCGAGGAGTATAACAATGTGGCTGAGGAGTTCAATGTGGAGTTACAGGGCTTGGTCTCGAAGCTGAACAATCAACTTTCAGGAATCCAACTAGTGCTCTCTGATCCGTATGATATTCTCTTGCATATCATTCAGAATCCGGAATCGTTCGGTAAGCTTCGACCTTCCATGGCGGGCACATGGTTCTTGATTAGAGGACGAGTTAAAAATTTTGCTTGATCATTTCAAAGAGGCCTAATGGTGCAGAGTCGTTGTCGAACGGGCAACGCTGGTACCAAAAGAAAATTCAAATTGAGAAAAGAAAAGAACAGAACCGGAAACAGAACAGAACCATGTTCAAAATATCAGAATTTAATTTGGCCTTACTTTGACTGCAGGATTCACGAATGCAAGAGAATCCTGTTGCGGAACCGGCTACTTCGAGATGGGCTATCTGTGTGACAAAAACAACCCCTTCACCTGTCCGGATGCGAATAAGTACTTGTTTTGGGATTCGTTTCATCCAACGGAGAGGACGAATGGTATCGTAGCCGATCACGTAGTGAGAACTTCTCTAGCTGGATTTCTAGTTCCGTGATATGATCTTGCTTTTCAAGTTTCGTGCGAAAGTTGAACGCTGTATATTACGCAAAATTTGAAATCGCCGATCATTTCAACGCAAGGACTTACCAGGATTTCTGTATGAACTCCATCCGAATTAGATTGAGTCAGTAGCCTTAGTTGAACGCTGCTAGAACGATATAGGAACGCGTCGTCTTTCGCATTCGAGGCTTGACTTCTTCCGAAGGTTTCAAGTTCGAGGTCAAGAACCAACCGATCGCATCAATAAGGTAAAACATGTCATGCTGCAAGCTTTATATTAGAATAACTTCACCAGGTTGTTTCCTATGAAAAACAAAAATTATGTTCACACATGTAATACTATCAGTTGAACATGCACTAGACGTTCACTTCCCCGGCTGAGGCAAAGTTTAGGGCATCGTCATCGTTACAGGCCTCTTTAGGACGATGTAACATCGAGCTTCATGTGAAAATTCCTCGATTGAGTTTTCTAAATTAAGCTCGTGACGCGCACGGCACAACGAGAACAAGCCCTGAGAAGGTGGCCGAAGCATCGGGGAAAGCAACGGAAGACGGCGAAAAGAAGACCAAGAGTGATGCAGAAGCAAAGGGTCTGATTCAGGAGGGAGAGTCGAAGATTGAAGAAGCTGAACCTTATGGCGTGCGTGATTTTCAACAACGTTCACGAAGAACGATCTGATCCGCGCGATGCGTATAGAAAGGAGCTCTTCAAGAAGGCGACTTTTGAGGTCGCCACCCCAGGAAGCGGCGGTGACACAGACAGGGGAATAAGCAGCAGCAGCAGGGACACGGCGACAGTGAGGGTGGTGGTGGACAGAGGTAATCTAGGGCTTTTTTCGAAAAGGAGTCCAAAAAAAAAAAATTTACCGATTTGGGGCTGGTTTTGAAAAATTTACGAATTTGGGGTCGGTTCGAGAGGGGGAATACCGAACGGAGCCCGTTCGGCAGCCCAACTGCCGAACAGGGCCCAATTCGGCAGCCCAACTGCCGAATTGGGCTCATTTCGGCCCTACTCTTATTTTTTTTACTTGTTTTTCAATTATTTTATATTTATAACATTTAGTAAAATATAATTTTTATCTTTAAAGCTTATTTTTATAACATAATTAGTTGAAAATTTTATTAAGATATATAATTAATAAATAATTTAGTAAAAGAACGTGGTCTTCTATTTCAAAAAATAATTAATAAATAATTAATAATAATTAAAATATGAAGATGAATTATCTTTAAAGCTCATGAATTTTTTTTTTAATATAAGAAAAAACCCGAAAATAAAGCGGAAATTCCACACCATGAAGCGACCCATCCTCCCGGCCAAGACACGTTTACTTTGCCAGCTTCCTTCCATGCCTAAAAGCTCTCACTTGGACGCAACCCTTCTCGTGTTCTTTTGAACCCGCAACCTCACCGACCTAATCCATACCGTATGTCTTATGGCTTCTTCACTACTTGATTTCATATACAGATGTTAAGTGAAGAAGATATGAGCCGAAGAACGAAGCGGAGGATGTCAGTCTTTTCGGGTCGGTCTTCCGCTGCAACATCGAAAATTTAAGAATAATTCTAGAGAAGGGTTTAGCTTAGTATTAAATCCAATTTGGAATGCATAATTAAAACTTGTCCCAATCATTCTCTTTTAGTATGATTAAGAATAATTCTAGAGAGGGGTTTAGCCTAGTAACAAAGATATATTTCGACCAAAAAAAAAAACAAGACAAATATGGGTGTATGGACTCGAGAATAGTTAATCGTCATTGTTCAATGATGCATAATCAACTGTGTTATTGTATTAATGAGAGAAAATAACAAAAATCTTCCAAGGAAATACCTAATAGGAAAAATTACGAAAAATTACTAATAATCTTTAAGAATTGCAAATTTGCATCTTGAAAACTCATTAGAACTAACTAATGTTTCTTTTTGCTGAACAAAACTAGTGACGTTGAATGAGAGTGGTTTTTTCTGGATATGTCATCTTCATATTTTAATTATTATTAATTATTTATTAATTATTTGTTGAAATAGAAGACCACGTTCTTTTACTAAATTATTTATTAATTATATATCTTAATAAAATTTTCAACTAATTATGTTATAAAATAAGCTTTAAAGATAAAAATTATATTTTACTAAATGTTATAAATATAAAATAATTGAAAAACAAGTAAAAAAAATAAGAGTGGGGCCGAAATGAGCCCAATTCGGCAGTTGGGCTGCCGAACAGCCCGTTCGGTATTCCCCCTCCCGAACCGACCTCAAATTCGTAAATTTTTCAAAATCAGCCCCAAATCGGTAAAAATTTTTTTTTGGACCCCTTTTCGAAAAAAGCCCTGTAATCTAGGTGGCGTCAGTGGTAGTGCATGGGAAGCGTTCATGGCGAAACTAGAAAGAAATGTTTTTTTTTTTTTTTTGGTCGGAAGAAAGAAATGATTGGAATGACCATTCTTCGGAAAAAGTTCCGAAAAGGTCATAAACCTTTTAATTGAATCAATTTAAGCTTAAATATTTTCATATTTGTACCAATTCAGTTCATCTGACCAATTTAAGCCGAAAATTGCTGACGTGAATGCTGATCGTCCTACGCGGGACAATTGACACTGATATGGATAATTTTTTTAAAATTTTTTAATATTTTTTTCAAACGTTTATTAATTTTTTCTTTTCTTTTTCCTTTTTTTTTTCTTTCCAGTGAGCATCGGCGAGCTCGCTAGCCACTGGGCGAGGCCGACCTCGCCATGGCCTATCCTGCCGCGAGCCAAGGCGGCCTCACCTGCGACTGGGGAGGTCATGGCCACCTTTGCCCACGGCTAGCGAGATTGCCTCACCCCCATCTGGGCTAGGGCCGGTGAGGGCTTTGCGGCCCTCACCCAGTTGCCAGCGAGCTTGCTAGAGCTTAGTGGGAAAAAAAGAAAAGAAAAGAGGGAAAAAAGAATAAAACAAAACAAAACAAAACAAAAAAAAAGTTAAGATTTTATATTAAAAAAATATCAACGTGAGCGCTGAGTAGAACAGCATGCATCCGCGTTAGCGATTTCCTGCCTAAATTGGTAGGATGAACTGAATTGGTAACAACAAGAAAATGCTTGGACTAAATTGGTCCAACCGAAATGTTTATAACTAAATTGGTACCAATGCAGTGGGTTTATAATTTTTTTGGTACTTTTTCTATCATTCTTAAAAAAAAAAAAAAAAAAACATTGTTGGTGCTAATGGAATGATTTGTTCCCAAGAAACTTAATTTTGGCTTTAACTATATAATAAAATCAAGTTGATGAGTCTTCAGTTACATTTGTCTGTTCTGATTATTTGGATATTTAATATATTATTCGAGTAACAAACTTAAGGTCTGCTAAGATAAGCTCAACTGGGTGAACCAACAACCGACAAATGTGAAATTAATTTTGCCGCTAGCTAAGATAACTCAACCTAACGAGCAAAAAAAATTATTCACGTTGTCTTGTTGCAGTTTAAGTTTTAAAAACGCCTGCGGACCTGATATTAACTGGATTCAGTCGATTCGACGAGGACATGAACGCGTGGACAAATCACACAACATCACATGGATCGCGTACAAGTTCCAAGTCCAGACAAGTTTTAGGAGAACGAGTCTCTCGACATGAAATTTCAACATGGAACGCGGCAAGATCCGGCCACATCACATGCATCGACGCTAGTTCTGCATATATTTAAATATTGAGTTAATATCACAAAAAATCTCAAATTAGTGCACTTATTTATAAATTTATCCCAAACTAAATTTTTGACCAAAAAAAAAAAACCTCAAACTAGTACATGTGTGATAAATTTACCCTCAGTTAATTTTTGTTATATTTTGCCGTCAAATTACTGAGTTAGATGTTACGTGTCAGTTGACGAGTGTACCAGTTTGGGGTGTTTACCCTCCGTTTGTCATAAGTAAACCAGTTTGGGATTTTTCGTGATATTAACTCAATTTGATGGAAGCTAACAGAGCGAAAATTTGTCATGGCTGTACTAGTGTGGAGTTCTTGGTGGTAAAAAAATTAGTTTGGAATAAATTTGTCATGTGTACCAGTTTGGGGTTTGTCGCGGTAAAACAATTAGTTGAGGTAAATTTGTCACAAGTGTATCAGTTTGGAGTTTTTCATAGTATTAATCTTTAAATATTGAAGAGGATGGTTATGTGCAAAAAATAATAATATATTGGACAGATTATTATTGTGATTAGGTAAGTGACATGCAGCACGGGAGAGCTTAACTAGTTGACATTTTAATATCATTGGCATTGCACGTTACTTAAGCTAAGACTTCCGGAGTCTGAATGAGTCCACAATTTTTAATGCTGTCAGATATTACGGTACATATCCAATTAGAGTTTATAGAACTGGTCAGAGCGGAGCAAGTTGGTGTTGATTGACTTTTACATATGAATTCTTCTGAAATTTTAATGTACTGTTGGGATTATACAATACGGGTCGGGATCGGATGATGAAAGCTCGAAACTAATGAAGTCAGCCCAATGTAAATGAAATAAACACGAAGCTAATGACGTACGAAAAATTGCAATGGAAATGTGATATACGAAATATGGTACTTTATAATCGATGCACATGTGTTTTCGCGATCATCGTTTCGTTGTTGAACTCGAAACCATATCTCAATTGTCTATCTTGTTTGCCAGTGGGAAGGGCATTAAGACAGGTTTTGTATTAATCCCATGTTTAATTAATGGTTTTTCTTTTGACTAAACAGTTTCATCATCATCATCATCATCATCATCATCAACTGGGTCACGTGACCTCTCGTGGGAAGAGAATACTTGCAGTCTTTGACAGCAAACACCATCCCCTGACTTATATAAATTCACGAAACTGCTGTTTTTTACTTGGTCTGTCCCGGCAGTTTCTCAGCTTCCTGGAAAGCTCCTAGTTCGTGACAATGGAGACTTTCCTGTGCAGCTTCACCACGAGCACGAAAAGAGGCCACGGCGACGACTCGCCATCGACACCGAGATGGACGAACTCGCTCCCGGAGAACCACAAGCGCATCAAGACCGTTGATCGGGCGCCGGAAAACGGATGGAAAGCGAGAGGTCCGGATCAAGTGAGGAGCAACACCCACTCCTTCCCTTGCCATAGTAATGGCAAGTCAACGCACCAGAAGGAGGAGGAGATGAAGGACTGCGGTTCTGATTCAGAGATCCTCTTTTTCCATAAGTTCTTCTGATGCGACGAAAGGCAGAGGAGCCATGGACGTGTAGGAGACAGAAATAAGAATGTTCCTCTTTCATCTTTTGCAAGATGGATCGTGCTAATGAGAGATGGAGCTAGGGTTCATATTATATATGAGACCATAGAGAGGGATGTGGATAGTGACATTTACTTGCTGCTGTATTTCTTATCCTTCTACTTAGTGAAAGAAGTTTTCTTTTCTGTATCTGCTTCTGACCATATTAGTTTGTGTACAATCTACAAACTCTCGTATCAGAAGAAGCCCATGAACCAATTCGCGTCATTTGTGAAAAAGTCAGTCATTTGCTCGCAAGTACCCGAAATGAAAGGCAATGTCGGGTTCATTAGTTTGTCGAATTGGTGACTACACAGACTACTCCTCCCGTTCATCACCAGCTGCTTACACAGAAAAGTTTTAGCTGATTTTGCATTCCTTCATTTCTTTCTTTTTCCCTGTATTTACCGTCTTCATCGCCAGAAGTGCCGTTTTCTGCCGGGTTGTCGAGTTATTGATCAAGAATAGATGGAACTAGAGTATCTCTCAACCAGAACGATTAACGTTTCAGTATCAACGACAGTGGCAATAGCATCATCGAGATCTTAGGAATCATCGAGATCTTAGGAATAGTTGCAGAAGGAAACCTATCAATTTCGCGACCATTATTTTGCAAGAAAGAGGGGAACGAGTGTGGGAGAATTAAGCTAATCATTTTCCAACCGCTTTAATAAGAACATAATTTGCCTCTACAGTTGAATGCTTTTCAAAGAATACTAATATTATACAGGGTCAGGATAAAATTCTATGCGTAGGGTTCATAAATGTATACAATCACTCAAAAGCACGTTAAAAGCACAGTACTTGGTTGTAAGAGATCCCTAATCGTAAGGATTTCTAAAACTCTTCAAGAGATCTGGGATGTCATAACCCAGCATATCATCCACAGCTTGTATCATTTTTGGCTTTAGCTTCTCGAATTTATCTATGTTGTAACCACTCAATGTCTCCCTAAAGTGCTCCGCATTCGGAAAATCCCCTGGAGGTAGATGGAACTCTCTCTGAACCTGCAATCCCACACATGCAATGAACAAGTGAAAACCCGAACTGAGAATGCGTGTACATGGGAGAAGAGAGAGAGAGAGAGAGAGAGAGAACCTTCACAAATTCGTCTTCCAAATTATCAACGAGTCTCTGTTGGGTCTTAGCTTTGCCCATCATAGCAGGCATCTCCTTTTTAAGATGGCTGATTATGTATGCATGAATCTTGGCAGCTCGAGCACGTTTCACAAATTCATTTATCTGGTAAAATCATATAAAATTAAAATACATGTTTCAAACATGCATCACGAAAATTACTTGAATAGGGAAACAACTCCATAACCTATCCCATAAGAACACAAACCCAAGCCGAGTAACATTAAGCACACACTTACCCTACGATCACATGCCTTCTTTGGGATATCCTTTAGGTCTGCCAAAAGGTCCTCCTGTTCTTTCTCAAAAAGTTCTTTTCCAATGGGACCGGTAGCAACGTCATTCACAGGTTTGTCATTAAACGAGCTGCAGAAAAATCCAAAATGTTAATTTCATCAGTAGCTTTAGAAAAGCCTTAACAATAAATTGCCGGACACCTTTTGCATATGATCAGACAGAATAATACCCAGGAGTATTAGTCATAACAAACCACACATGCTGGGAAATTCCAGATAAATGTAAACCCAACAGTATGACTTTAAATTTTAATACCTGAAACCACAGTGGTGCTCAAATAGGTATTATTAGCAAAAGGACCCACATATTCTGTCTTGTCACTATAGATTGCACGGAAAAGCGACTTAAAGAATGGTCACATCATTATGTTGTAAATGTGAACATCAACAACGTGCATAAGATTTGCAGGTTTTATGTTAAATGAACCTACCCAATGTAGACTCGCATAACTTCTGGAGTATTTAGGACTTTACCAAGAGACCACATTAATGCTCCATACACTCTCATCAGCTGCAACAAAAGATGGATAATCAGATAAGACTACTGCAAGATGAAATGGTGCTTTGACAATCAACGAATTAAAATAGCAGTTGGATGTTCAATTCTCACTTGTTGGGTATCCACTTGGTCAGCTTTGTTCAAAACCACACGAATCTTGTCGTCATGACCACGTAGAGAAGAGATCACACGCTTGAATTCATCACTTACATCAAGCTTGTGAGGGTCGAATAGGAGCAAAATGAGGTCACACTTTGCAGCAAACCATGAAGTTACACCTGTAAAATCGTAGGCACGCTGTGTCCGTTGCTTCTCGCCCGACAAAACTCCAGGAGTATCAACAAAAGTGATGTGCTCCAGTAGCTTCCGGCATGCAAAAGTATACACATACAGACAAGAGATAGAAATTGAAGTGTCTGCAGAAAAGTGTCGCGCACAATTTACAGAGTTTGAAAGGTCGTGCCGAGAACAACTACTCACAGGATGAGGCATTTGGGAACACTGAAATTTTGACAAAAATGCAGTTCCAAATGTTGTCAGGCCACTAAATGGCATGTCTGCTTGGACTGCAACAGTGTTTCCAGGGATGCTTCTTTCATCCGGCCCAGACTGCATACAGTCCCAGTTAGCTTTTGGACTTCTTTTTACTTAAAAAGATAAAATTCACGAGAAGAGAGCCTAACATTCCCAACAGCTTCAATCAACTAATCAGAGAAAGTAGATTGAATACACGATGAAAGATTGAATCTGTTCAGTAAAAAGACCTGCACCTAATTGCGCTTTTATATAAGAGGAATGCTAGATATACCCAAATTGGCTTACTAAATTAGTTCACTAAATGAAGTTACAAATTGTAAGTGGGCCTTCGAACAAACCAGCCATATTCACCATCCAATAGAACTGTTCCACATCACTTAATAAACCAACTTACTAGACTAGTTTTAATACCTAATATTATTCTCTACTGAACTGGCTATAAAAGATTTCCAGTACCATACCATTACAACCACAAACCTATCTGTTGTTGGTTCAGGTCCTATATGAGCTCCTGTAAATCAATAATAGACAGTGAGCACACCAAGAGAATCTTGTATTATTGTAGGGAGGGTAAGCAAGAAGAAGGATAACTTACCTGGATAACTACTTTGTAGCAAATGCTTGATGAAAGTAGTTTTTCCAGTCGAGTATTGACCCAAAAGCATTACCATTGGTTTGCAATCAAAATCGCTATTCGTCTACAACAAAAATGCCGAACAGCAACAATCAGTTTAACCGTGCCAACATTAAGAAAAAACTTGTTAGATACTTTTAGGTGAGACTCTCCATGTATAATTGTCACAAGTTACTAACCAATAATGGCGACACAAAGTCATTGAAGCGATAAGTGACTTCCAGTGGCTTCAGATTCTGAATATACAGTCTCTTCAAGCCATCAACAATGGATGTAACTGAGGAAAGAGATATCTGGAAAAAGCCACGTAAAGACAACTGAGTTGTAAAGATATCCATAGTAGAAAGGTTTCATAGGAGGGTCACTTCGCCGCACAGAGCGAGCAGTCAAAAAACCCAAAAGGTAGGATGAAGCATATTATTTATGCGTACATGGACTTTACCATGCAAAAAGAAACTGCAATAGCTTGAGGACCACTTCCTAAGCGATTGCTATCAGCAAAAGCAAGAGAACGTATGCCTAGGAGCCAAATTTCCAGAGGCTTCTAAGACAATAAATGAATATTACTAAACGTGACAACTATTACAGAGGGTTTAACAAATATCTATCAGTATTGGCACTTTAGAACACAACAATCAACCCAATGCCACTGCACCAAAGCTGTTTCTGTCCAGTACAGCCACAATCGTGCCAAAGACTTCAACAAACTGAAAAATGAAAGCAGAATGGATGCAAAAGATGGATGATGTGATGCAATTATGAAGGAATGTGGATAAAGTGCATTGGAAAGATATCTTCTGTTGCAGCAGTACTTAGAGCTGATGGAAGGATGATGCACCTTTTTTGATGATTTCGAAGAAAACCAACCGGAAGCTGGTGATGGTTGTGAGTGAGAACTGCCTGCATAATTGCTAGTCAGCAACTACCTTGACAACTAAAATATGCAAATTATACTCGCACGATAAATTGCTAGTCAGAGACTACTTTGTCAATTAAAATATGTCTCTCAAGATAAGCTCCTCACCATTAGAATCGGACTCGTTTGTCTTTGGCGAACGTTTTTTCTTCTAGCAGAAAGGGAAAAAAAATTATTCAAAATGCAGGATTAAACAAGCATAAAGAACAAGGGAGGGTGGACTTACTGCTAGTAAGGCATCTAGACCTGTCATTGTAGGGGGTCTCAAATTTATCAAGTCAACTGCAGCACAAGCAAATATTTTTTCACTTTAGTATTTTGTAATAGGAAGAAAGCCACATATCTTCTGATATCATGCTTCTGACAGGAAATTGGCGGTGAAAGATTTTTCACCATAAATTCACTGACTACTTAAAATTACAAAATAAAATGTAATAAAAGGTCTGAATTGATAGCACACTTTCACTGCTTGAAAGATCTTGTGTGATTGATTGTCCAGCTTGTGCAAGAGACACTAACTACAGGTTGAAGGGAGAAAAACAGGTCAGTAACACAAAAATGTAACTTAAAATCCATGACAAATAGTCCCATCATACCTGCATTGCAATAATGAACTCCCCAAAACCAAGGAAACCCTGTCGCTTGGAATCTGCAATTGCCCACACCTGATAAAAAAACAAGAGATTAAAAGAGTTTGAATAGAGTCAACAATTAGATGACGCTGTAGCGAGTAGGAATTGCTCATGCAGAAAAAATAGTGCAATTTTGCAGACTGGTCCAAAATAAGAATCATGTAAGTACGGATTCAAGGATAAGAAACAACTCCTACAAAATAAAGTGGATTTAGAGCAATAAATGATGCTTAAATGACATTCTTTCTATTCACAGAGGCTGATCATCGAACTTTATCTTCCACTGACCACCAAGAAAAGATGCCACCCCAACAAGAAATTATCACCTAACATATAATTTGACTGATAAGTTATCATCCATCAGGAACCTGTTATTCTCCCTAGACATAGTTTACCATTTCGGGGATACTTTACCAACAGAAAAAGAGAGAGATTTGCAACCAAAATGCTGTTTTGGCCATTCATATCAATTAAATCTGCAAAATGGAACAATGACACATGGTGATATGAATCAGGAAGCAACTTGGGTTACAACTCCCTAGTTATTCCACAAAGTTGAGCTTTAACTGGATATACGTAATCCACCGATGCTAAGGAAAACAGCTAAGGATCGCCACTCTTTAGCGGGAAAAAGAACACATTATGAATGAAAACACCAAATACGTATACGATGCGAACGAAGAATGCCTAGAGAGTACAAGAAAACCTTCTTGAGGTCTGGTCGAGGCAAATTCGACAAGGCGAAGAACTTAATGGCATCGCTCCCCGTAATGCGTCCATCCCCATCTGACAATGCACTGGCCATCAGAACAACAACCAAAACAAAAAATGATCCGAGGCCACGCAACAAAATGTCCGAAATCAATGTCTCCCAAGCGCATATGACCAGAAAGGTAAAATTGTCTAAACTCACTTCCGACAAACAACAAATTCATAAATCACGCTCTGCAATGCTCGTCGAGGGAAAAATCCATTCGTAAACGCGACTTCAGAAAGAGAGAGAGGGCGAGAGGAGAGCTTGACCTGAATCAGCGCAATTGAACCATTCCTGGTAGATTTGCTGATTCTCTTTGGAGCACGTACTGATCGGAACCGGAGAAATCTCCATGATTTTCGAGCGTACGAAACAAAAACTGACCTTGTTCCGCGGCGAATTAGAAATCAAATGAGAACACAAAATTAATAATGTGAGAGAAAGCGCAAAAAAAAATTCTGGATTTGCTTGTAATTACGGTTCCTCTCGCTCTCTCGCCTGGCGCCTTGGGAGGAGAGTCCCTTCGCACCGACGGAAAGCAAGAGAAACAGGACGACTTGGGTAAACGCTGTCGCTTAAGTGGATGCTTCAAACGACAGCGTTCTTAGCCCCTAATCCAATCAAACGGCGCCCTGCGTATATTTTGGGAGTCGCCAACCAAAATTACCGGTGAGTGCGTGCGGGCCCTGCGGGGCCAATGGCTGTACGCGTTTTATGGGTGATCGTATCATAGAACATTGGTTATGCTCATGTGTGGTAACTTCTCCCTAATGAAATTGAGCAAAAAGAACTTTGGCAAAAAGAAATGTAAGAGAGCAGGGGTGTTAATGGGTCGGGGCGATATCCAACCCAACCCGAGCCAAAATGAAAGCACACTCGACCCGGCCCGAACCGACCCGATACCCAAATTGCATCGAGCCAGTTTGGGCTTCGTGTTTCTTTTTTTCTTTTTTCCCGCCTTCGCATCCTTTATCCCAGCAATCTCCGAAGATGGGGCGCATCTATGTCGTATACCATTGCTTGGTGAAAATATCGAACATGAGCCGCCTTACATCCAACTTCCCATATATTGTGTACGAGAGCTGTGAATTGCTTGTTGTACGGCCGTCGTGGCTGGGTTCCTTAATCGTCAGTTGTGCTCATACGAGTCCCGAACTTGCTCGGAGTAAATGATCAAAAGATGAAAATGTTTGTCCCTCAAGTACCTCTTGCAGAACTTGTTCATGAGAAGACGTCAGGGCCTCTCTTGAAGCCATTTTCCAGGCGTCAATCGCGGATGTTAGGATTAGGGCTCGTACTTTTCAAATTAAGAGATTTTATATATATATAAAAAAGGCCAAACAAATTCGAAACACGGCCTGACACGAGACTCGACCTGACTCGAGTGGTCAAAATACCCTACACTTGACCTTTATCTGAAGAAGACCAAGGCCTGACCCTATAATACCCTAAATTCTCGGGTCAGGCTTTTTCGACAGTGTCACGCCCCGACCCTCGGGCACGCGACAACCCTTCCAAACGTCTCAGGTCAAAAGGACAACATCCCAGGCATGTCATCGACCCATTCATTTTATCTTTTTAATTAGCGCACGCGGAACGAATAATCACCCAAACAATCATAAAAACAACAGGGATAGAAAAGCAGGAAAGTCACATCAATCAACATCAGCAAACTCAGCAATAAAGGTTTCTTTCATTTATTAATAGATATTCATTTATCCACGAGGAAGCTACAGAATCTACTAGCCCATCTTCAGGGCTGCTCCCTAAGACCAACAAAAAGGGTACCGGGTCAGGACAGGGTTCACTTCTCATCTACTCCAAAAGATGGGATACATCACCCTCGCCCTCAACATCACCTTGGACCTGAAAAAGGGGTTAATCACGACGGGGTGAGAAATAAATCTCAGTGAGCTCGCGCTTAAGCCCGGCTAGGGCGTTGACTCGCTCAGGCACCCTACACACACAGTACAACACAATAGTATATCGACAATCACATGCAAGCTTACCACACCTTGGATCATACATATGCAAGACTCGACTTGACATGACAGTTAATCAACCAAGGCAAACAACCAGAACACCACAATAGCCTGCAAGTACAATGTTTCACACGTATTCCGGTTATTAATGGCCACTCGGACCCGCACACTAGGCAGTTGGTGCGTAGCACACTAGGCAGTTGGTGCTCAGCACACTAGGCAGTTAGTGCTCTACCAGCATGACCGGGCATCGTCCCTTACTTCCGGCGACGGCGTCCGATAGTCCGTGTGATTCCGATCGGCACGGCACGGAACTACCAGGAATCCCTGTAGGGGCTTCGGTCCATCCATACTGCGACCGGCATCCGACCAGCCCGGCGACACGGACTGACGTGCATCCGATAAGTCGTGTTATTCCGATCGACACGGCACGAACATATCAGGCATTCCATTATATGACCATACAATGCACATCAAGCAACCAGCTAGTTTATATCTTTGCATTTAGTTCGATGCTCACACGGTCGTGCTTAAAACTCGGCCCAAAACTATTTTCATGCTTAAAGATGCAGTTTGATCCCACGCATGATCATGTGATGTACTAATTATCCATAAGACTTTGCATCTAAATACGGGTGATCAATCCTCATACAGTCAACCACAAACCAATCAGAGCATTCAACAGTCAAGCATTGATCACAACATCAAACAATCGACAACAAATTAACATATCGCACTCAAACATTAACACTGATCACATGCGACTAATATGCCTACCAACCAACCAATCAATCAATTCATCGTTCACTCGGCTCTGGCTAATCGCTCGCTCGCGGTCAAACAATTGCAGCCAATCAATCAATCTAGTCTAATCACCAATTAGCTACAGACAACCTAGCTAATCAGTCTAATTTAATTATGGTCATTTAACCTAAACTCAGTCTCCAACTAAACCGACCACAATTAATCTACTTGAACGCCTAATTATGCTAATTAATCTAGACCCGAACGCAATTAGCGACCTAACCGAGAGTTAGGGGGTTAACTCACAACTAAACGGTCCGGTGACGACGACAGCGACGGGACAATGACGGCAACGACGGCAGCGGCGAACGGCGAGCGGCGGCCGGCTCCGGCGAGCTCCGACGACGACTCGGATGACGTTCGAGGGGCTGGACGGTGGCTGAGAAGCGCGACGGCGGCGAGATCAGCGAAGAACAGGGCGGCGGTACGGGATGGCGGCGGTACGGCGGCAGCAGCTGGTCGGCTCGCGGCTAACAACGGGGACGGTGTTCGGTGGTGGCTGAAGGTCAGCTGGGGTGACGGGTTGGCTCGGGCGGAGGAGTGGGTGGCGGGTGGTGGTTGGACGGAGCTCGGGCGGGGCGGCGACACGACGGGACGACGCGCGATTGGAGCGGCCGGTTTAGCGGGGGTAGCTCTGCCGGCGCGAGGCTGCGACGACGAGGGGTGAGCTGAGGCGAGGTGGTTCGGGGTGGCTAAGGACTCGGGCTGGCGGCGGCTCAGGCTCGGGGGGGTCGCTGGTGGCCGGCGACGGGCTTGGGCAAGGGGAGGAGGGCCCGATGCAGGGGAGGTCGCGGGCCGGCGGGTTCGCGGGGAACAGCGGCACGGCAGCTTGGACGGGCGACGGAGGCGACAGGTCGACGGCGAGGTGGCTCGGCTGAGGCGGCGACAGTGAGCAGCGGAGGCGGTGGAGCTCGGCTGAAGAAGGAAGAAGAAGATGCAGCAGATGGAGTAGAGGAGGTGGGGGGGGCAGTCGCACGAGCAGAGAGGGGGAAAGGGAGAGAGAGAAGAGAGGAGGAGAGAGGAGAGAAGGATGGAGGTGACGTGAGGAGACAAGAAAAAAGGGGGGTCAGGGGGGGCAGGTGCACGGCTGAAGGGGGAAGGGGAGGAGAGAGGAGAGAGAGAAGAAACGAAAAAGTTGATGGGAGGGGGAGTGGGTAGCACGGCAGCCAAGGGGGGATTTGAATTATTTGACTTGGTGTGCATAAAGGGTTTCAGGCGCCAAGGGGGTCTCGAGCGCGAAGGGTTAACTAAATATCTTCTTAGAACAAATTAAAATCACGTCCAATACTTGTCCCTTAGACCATAAAAATCCAATTTTTTTTATTTTATAGACCTTAAAATTTCGGGACGTCACAGATAGCCCTAATCAGGACTTTGTTAAAAGGCGTCAATGACAGACTTTTATTTTTTTTGGGAGGGACCGTCAAATTCTTCAAAAAAAAAAATGTGTAAAATATTGTAGATAATATTTCCTAGACGCTAAAGAAACGGGAATTTTTTTCCCCATATTTTGATGCTCACTTATGGAAAAATTATCGAAGAAGTCCTAAATTTATTGGACTTTTACCAATTCAGTCATAAACATTTTTAATTATTTCAATTGAGTCTTAAACATTTTAGCGTTTTGCTAATTAAGTCCATCCGGTCAATTTTGGCTGGAAACGACTAACGTGGACGTCGCCATCTTACGTGGCACGGTCAAAGCTGACATGAACAATTTGTAATAATATTTTAATATTTTTTATTAATTTTTTATTCTTTTCTTTTTCTTTCTTTTTTTTCTTTCCTTTTTGCGATGTCCGGCGACCAGCTAGAGGACGAAGGGAAGAAAAGAAAAGAAAAAGATAAAGAGAAAAAAAATTGGAAAAAATATTGAAATATTAGTATATATTGTTTATGTTAGAGCCGGCCGTGCCATGTAGGACGGCCTCCGCGTCAGCGCTTTCCAGCTAAAATTGGATAGATGGACAAAATTGGCGAAACGTGAAAAAGTTTAGAACTCAATTAGCACAATTAAAATGTTTATAATTAAATTGGTAAAAATACAATAAGTTTAAAACTTTTTAGACAATTTTCCCACTCACCGATGCATCTAACATGTGAACCTTTCATTTCTAAACTATCTTAGCACCATCGGAAGGGAAAATCCATTACCATCTCCTTATAGAAAACATTTCAATAATGCAGAAACCGTTCATCGAAGAATGGAATTACGGAACTACGCAGGGGAGCTATTTCGAGCCTGAGTCAAGAGTCGAGTCAAGGCTAGCCTTCCCTTTGTCACTCAAACCTCCCTCTCTCCCAACAAAAGATTGCATATTAATCTGAAAGCTTGGTCGAGCCGGCTATCAGTACAGTTTCTTGAGAAAATTATCAAAAAAATCCTAAACCTATTGTAATTATACTTTTTTTTTGTTGATTCAATCTTAAACCTTTTGCATTTATGCCAATTTAGTCAATCCGTCCAATTTTAGCGGGTTGGCGCCGGCGGTCTGATGACATAATATTTTAATTTTTTTTTCTTCCCTCTTCTTCCTTTAGCCAGTAGCCGGACCTCGCCGACCTCAGGCGAAGCTCACCCTCAATAGTGGTTGCTGAGGTCGCGCGACTGGCTGGAGGAAGAAGAGGGAAGGAAAAAAAAAAGAAAAAAAAATTCAGAAAGAGTTACAATAGATTTATGACTTTCAAAAGGAGTTACTATGTCCCTAGCCGGCCAGCCAAAATTGATCGGATAGACTGAATTGACACAGTTACAATAAGTTTATGACTTGTTTCCCCCAGTTTTTTAGTTCCTCACTAGGCCAAACTCACTCGCTTCAACCCCTAAACTAACGAGAACAGCCGAGTTCATTAACGTGTAATCGACCGAGGCATCAAAGTGATGGAATATTCTTAATTGATTGGAAGGAGTGGATTGGGCTAATGCCCTTTAATCCATACCCACTTCCGTGCCCCCTTCTCAAGGTTAAAAGGGATCCGAGTCACCGCCATTGGACTAAGGAGACAAAAAAAAATAAAAAATGAAGCAATGTGAATAGGTCGAGGAACCAAGGCGTATCAAATTTGGCTATGGTCTTTCAACGTTACTAAGTTCGATATTCTTGGTTGAATCTCCCTCTGAAAAATATTGTCAACGAAGCAAAGATTAAGTTGTCGACTTCCTTCGAGTACAAAACACAACAAAAGCATCTTTTAGGACTCTTGGAATGAAACCATCAGCTTCCATCCAAAATTTATGCTTCGTTTTCCCCGGCAATTCTGGCCAACTTCGATGCTGCGTCTTCTCATTTTAACTCTTACTAGACCGATAACACCACAAAAGGCCAATTTCCATTTCTAGCTAGACACAAAGAACTAACAGTTCCAATCTTCAATTCCTAGGAACCTCAGTAACCGTTGTACAGATGTTAGTTCCTACGGTGTGTTCGAAGAACTAGAAAGAGCACCAAACAGGAGTCCGTTGTCCTACCAAAGATGGCTTCTGATTCACCATCGTACGTACCGTCCATCCAGTGCTTCCCGCAAAGGTCCGAGGGAATTTTTTCCTCGACTCTTGGAAAGGAAAAGTCCAAAGGCATTGGGAAGATTCCTGATTCAGATTCTTCCAACCGGTTGGACAGATGGAGACCAAAACAAACTATACGCATCGCGAAAATTCCCTCTTTTCTTCTCTGTATCCAGCTAAGAACGAGAGGGTCCTGTAGCTGGATTTAGAAAGGTTACCACTGTAACGACCAAGTTCGATGAGGGCGGGAAGTGATCGCCGGGGCGAGAGGATTTGGACAAGAAGCGGCTCCCGACAGGTCTTTAGGATAGCGAAGGAGGCAGGATTGAACCGAACTGTGCATTGAATAAGGGAATAGGGATTCTGAAATATATATACGTGAAAACTGGAATTAACTCACAGAAGCGCCTTTTGACGTAACGGCAATGCTTAGTTTTGGAACTCCAAAGTTAAGCGTGTTTAGGCAGGAGCACTCCAGGATGGGTGGCCTCCTGAGAAGGTGCCCACCTATACGCCAAAGGACAAAACCGTGAGGCTCGGTATGGGACGGGCCAAAGCAGACAATACCTCCTTGAGTTAAATCCAGGGCGTCACAACCACAATCTGGAATCCCAGCCTAAGTTGTCCGAAAAAAACATGTTAAAGATGTTGCAGCGACACGAAACAATCAACCAAAACATCACAGTCACCGGAAAATTTAACACACAACCAGTTTTATCTAGATATCCCAGCAGAATGTCGAACTTATTTAGCATGAAAAATCTCGCATTCTGTTGCGAAATGGTCTCGGAATCAACACTTAGACAAAAATCAATCATTGTTCAAGGAAATATTTAGACCGTACATCTATTTCCACCGACCAGGTTACTAATTGCGATTCACTCATCCTCCCAAAGAAACAATGTTCACTAATCACCATCACCATTAGTCTCTATTGCTCTCCAAAATCAGTGTCCAAACCTGCTAACAATGCCCATCCTAATGCAGCAATGCTACATCAAACAGCTTCTCCCGCCGCTGATACGGTCATACATCGAACAAGACGGATAAAATGCGGGCGAAATAGCCATAAAAGTAGAGCAAAATTAGAACTTGAAAGAGGCACAAATCCACCTCTTTAGTGATTACTGCATCTGGTAAATGTACATCTGACTTCAGAGTGATAACATTGCAAATCACCATGGTGCTATTCATACATGTCATGGCGACAATGATCACCCGAGACTGTAAAAGGTTGTGACTTGTGACGGTTTTTTCTTTTTTTGGGTGGGGGGTTGTGATAGAACAGGCTAATTGATACAACTTAGTAGGAAGAAGAAGAAGAAGAAGAAAAGAGCGTAAGAAATCACACAGGTTGGTTCGTCTTCATGCTCACTAGAGGCACAGGGTTGTGAGCTGGAAATCATCCACCTCCGGCGGCGGTAGGAGGTTGAGATCGAACGGCAAGGGTTCTCTGCTCGACGAAGTCGTGAAATCCTCGCCCTCGTCATCAATCACCGTGGATGAGGAACCGCAGCCGCTGCGACAATCCTCGGGCGGCGGCGGAGGCGGCGGCGGAGTCCTAGTCCGTCCCTTAGCCGTCGCCGGCGATTGGCGAGGACCACTGGACGACACCACGGTGCTGCTCAAGCTGCTCGAGGTTGGTCTCTGCGGGCTGACCTCGTGGTATCCGCCGCGAAGACCTCGAGCGCCTCTCCGACCGAACGTTCTGGAATCAGTCATCGGAGCTCGTAGATCGCGACAAGTGGCCGGAGAGAAACTCGACGGAGGGACGGGGAAGTTGGTCCTGGCTTTAGCCCCGCGGAACGCCACGGCTGCCGCGTCGAAAGCACGCGCCGCTTCCTCCGGCGAGCTGAAAGTGCCGAGCCGCAGGAGCCTCTTCGTCCCAGGGTCTCTGATCTCGGCCGTGTATCTGCCCAGCGACTTCCGCCGAACGCCCCTGTATCTGGGCTCCGCGTGCGGCACCATTTCGGCGGGCTCCCTTTTCGCAGCCGCGGCGGCGCATCTCCCTCTCCTCATGGCTGCTCGTTCACGCGTTGGCCGAAAGTGGTTTCTCTCTCTCTCTCTCTCTCTCTCTCTCTCCTCCTTCTGTGAGAATGGTTTGAGTGGATTCAGAGAGAGAGATGAAGATGGAGGTGGGAAGAAGGAAGTGGATGGCGCCAGAAAGACACCACCACCACCTCTTGTGCTCGCAAGAAATGGTTTTTTTTATTCGTCGCGTTTTACTATGTACTCTACCCGTGTCCCGAGGGAAGATATTTTCGTAATTTTTAAGAAAATACAGGAAATGTCGTGTCACGTGAAAACCTTAATAAATACTTTAATTAATTGACAATATCTTTATTTATTTATTTATACGGTGACCGTCCAAAGATAGGCATTTGAAACTATTTTCAGAGGATGGTCAGAAACGCATGCTCTCGCTGTGTGGTGACTGCTGAGTCTCGTGATAGTTGACTTTGCTTCTCGGTTTTGCTAATACGTTGTTAATTTGTTATGAATGATAAACCTTCATTATTTTGTCGGTAAAATTAACTGTAAGTTGCTTAATTTTGATAATTATGAACAAAAAAAATATATTTAATGCACGTCTATTTCGATCCCGGCAATTGCCATTCGTGATCGGAGAAAACGATTGTTACACAAATAATTGTGTCTTTCAGAAACCTATTCCATCAAGCTCTTTGAGTCGCATGGGACTCGTCAAGGCATCGCATTCGGTGATGGTGCTTCACGTTTGAACATAAATGTGTTTTCTTTTCCGTGGTCGTAATTGGAGGAGAGGGCAGCTCAACATTCTTTTGTTGACCTCCACATATTGTGGTGTCAGTTCTTGGATCCCTTTTTTTCTTGAATATCATTTTAACTGTCTTCTTCTCTCTCTCTCTTTTTCAAGAATTTCGGCTAAGATTAGAATTAGTGATGGCCGAAGGGAACGGATTTCCCGTGCTCAGTCGATCCCCGTCCGCTCGGGGCAAATTTGGAGCTGAAAAATGGGGATCGTGGTGATTTCATATGTTCTCTAGACGAGTTTCTGAGCAGAGAAACGTGTTTGGTAACGACACAAAATATCTACGGTTGCCGGCCGCCGCCAGCGGGCTACAGCCGACTACAAGGACGTGAAAGAGAGGGAGATGGCACGCGACAGAGAGGGAGTGAGCGATGAGAAGAATTGTCATTTTTATTTCTGTTCCATAAGTAGGAAAGTAAAAAATTTCTATTTTTCATTTCTGTTCCAAACCGATTTCTGGACTAAAAATTTATTCCAAAAATAGAAAGATGAAATTGCGTTATCAAACGGAGTTCTGTTCGAAACCTATTCCCGATAACAGAAAAATAGAAAAACAGAGAAACATAATGGTTATCGTGTACACCTTTAGCAATTTCTTATCCTCATTGGCCGCTCCTCCGGTCCTTGTACCATTTATCCTGCTCCTGTTTCGACTGAAACCCACTTCCCTTTCCCTTTCCTCATATTTACTCGACTTCTTGTTCATGCTCTCTCTTGTTAGTCGCCGACCGGACCGGTCGCAACGCATGGTCTCCTTCCGCCTTCGGATTGGGTGGATGTCTGTTCCTCTCTCACCATTTATCCGTCTATCCCGTATTATTTTGATTTCCATCGATGCCATCTTTGATTTTACTTGTCAACCTCCATCAGTTCCCACTTGCTCCCATTTGGGTGCTTTAGAAGAGAAGCAAAGGCCGGCTTCTTCTCCAATACACGATCTCTCTCTTCTTTATAGTTTCCTTAAGCCTGGGTAACTGGAACGTTATGGATCCTTTTTCTTCTATACACAACAAACATATGTAATGGGAAATTAAAGCGGATGTCCCGGGGATTAGTCAAAAAAGAAGTCTCTTGGCTTTAATGCTAAGTTTGGGAGCACATTTGGAACAGAAAATGCTCAAAATTCGAAATTTTCCCTCCACTTCAAAATCCCACTTGTATCCCTCACTTGTTTGTTTGCTTTTTTTCTTGTCGAAAAGAAACTTTTTTCATTCATTAACATAACCTACTGGAACCAAATAAATGAGTCTCAGAACACAAAATATTCCAAAGATGTGAAAAGACAACCAATTAGGAGGAAGGGTTTTTGTTACGATGGGCTTTGACGACGCGATCAGCAAATTGGTTGGCCTCGGGTGGACAACGAACCACTCTCAAGTCTTCCATCTGGGCCAGACAAATTTCGCAGTCTTCAATAATGCTTCGCAGGGCCGAAGGGCTTTGGCCTTCTCCAGATTCAAGCTCCACCACTAATAAGTTATCACTAGAAGAATAATTGTGGCCCATACTATGTTATTCTTGGGAAAAAAAACCCCTAATTGATTTTGAAATTGACAAAATAATCCATATTATCTAATATCTGAGTTAATGCAATGAAATACTTATTTTGCAAATTGTCCTAATTTATATTCGAGTGTTAAAGAATGGGTTACACAAGATTGAATTTGGCAGGAAAGGTTCAGACGTTGTCTGAGAGTCTCAAATGCTGTTTGTAGAGCTCAAATGTTGAGCAGGGAGCTCAGACGTTGTTACGTAGCTCAAGCTCTTAGGGAGTATTTCACATGCAACGACCAGATTATCAAGAGATATATTCGAGATAATATAATTGAGATTATATATCATCACAATGGCTAGCAAATCAAGCTTGATTCGTTCTTGAAGATTATCAATCATGAAGATCAATCAATGACGTGGATTAATGAAGGCGAGGATAACTTACCTTATGAAGAACTCTATCTATGGAAACTCAAGATCATAATTGTATGGGCAATATGATCTAATGGGAGATTCTTTCTTTGGTTAACCTCAATAGCTACGATATCCTTTATATATAATCTCGTCCAAACGGGAAGTTTGGAGAATGATTCTCTGGAGATCTTGCAACATGCAGTTGGAGATGGAGAAGTATAAAAGGAGACCTCAAGGCTGAAGAGCGTACACACGAGAGAGTAGAATCTTAAATTTCAAGATCAAGAGAGCTTTACATTCTTCATATACTTTTAATCCAAACTCTGTGATACTTAGAGGAGTACATTTAAGCGTGTGAGTGTTCGGCGGGAAGTCTTTTGACTCAAGAGTTATCACTAAGTTGTAACATCTGCTAGAATCCAGCCGATTGGCTGCCAGCGTGAAAAAGTGAACGTAAGCTTGAACAAAACTGAACCACTATAAACTCTCTGTGCAAATTCTCTATCCCTTAAACTCTTTGTTATTATTTTTTGATGGTCGAATTGTGCACGCTGCTGAATCCGAGGACATCTCAGATCTTGTTAATAATCATCGTCTGAACTAAGCTCTGAGCTTATTCATTTAAATTCCGTATTGATTTTTAAATTTCTTTGAAATCACCTATTCACCCCTCCTTGGTGATAACGCTAGCACCAACAATTAACAATGGTTTAATAATTATTTACGTGCTATAAAAAAACGTTTTGGCTATGAAAAGACGCAATTCTTATGCGCTTTGATGGAAGGCACCCATTGAAGAGGCATCCGACGATAGTTTTAAAAGAGTCTAGTCCTCTCTCCACCCAAAAACACGTAGGGTTGTATCTATCCTCCATTAGATAAAACAACATAACAGTAAAGTGGGTTAAGGAAGAGAAATCAGAGTTCTTCATTGTATCCTATTTCTGCAACAATCGTCTTTGAAGTTATTGTTATGGATAAAGGTACGTCTTCATCCTTCTTGTCGTAAAAATCATGTAGATCGAAAAATCGTTAATATTGAATTTCCGCATAAAGGATTCACGTTAAATTTCTAACGATCACATTCTAACAGCCAGGGCACATGATTAGCAAAATCGGCCACCAGCAAGCCATTCGGGTCTCGACAAACACCTGCGATCCACCCTTCCGAGGTTCCATCAAGCCACGATCCGGCGACATTAAGCTTGAAAAACCCTCTCTCCGGCGGACTCGTTTTTATTCCCCTGTTTTTCCTCCCTTTTCCAAATCCAAACAGAGCCTCAAAACATAGAATGAAAAGTGAAAGGAATTAGAAATCTCATCTCCCAAGGGGAAAAAAACGAAAAACAAAAGAATGAAATACGGCTTTCTTGTTGCCGGCAATCAGGGTGTGGTCCTCCACCACTATTTATGTTTGCCGAGGATTAGTGAGGTTGGGACAGAAATTACACCATGCTTTGTAGGGTTGACAAAAAATATGATTTTAAACAGTTCATACTGTTATATAGAGTGAAAAAGAAAAATTCGTACTTTTAAAGGATCTTAAATTATTTTACTAATAGAAACGAGCTTAACTAGGAACAAGAGTAACTAAAATTAGAGGTTTTTTTTAGTCCTACACTTTATTTTTTGTCTAATTACGATCTCTATTCTCTTTCACTCGTATTGAATTTGTGCCAGTAATATTTGCATAACGAAGGCCGGGATATTTACAAAAAGTTTTGAGTAACTTTTGAACCGCTAATTGTTCTGATTACGCTATAGCATTGCAAATCAATTGGAGCGAGCATGAAATTATGGACATGATTTTAGTTTCCTAACTCTTGATTGAATTTTATTTGGGCCACAACACTTGAATAAGCGAATTAAATTCAAGGACACTCTCTGATCTCCACTGTTACGTCACCGCACTGTCCTATAGCTGGCGCCCAAACAAGAGTTGTAAATACATTATGGACCAAAATTACACAATTTTGGGAACTAAAATTTAAACTTCTAGAGATAGGAACCAAAATAAAATGAAATCTATCGAAAGTAGATGTAACTTCCTCTGGTGTTAGTTGAAATCCCTTTGCACAAAAAAAAAAAAAAAAAGCTTAGCTTCGTCATCTAACAATGCATTTATTTCACTGAAAATTTCATGATAAGGAAAAATAATTTTCATAAAAATAATTTTTAAGGAAAATATTTAGTTTTCATTTATTTGGCTGTTTAAGGAAAATGATTTTATTTTTGCGAGAGGAGGAAATCGTTTTCCTCCAATCTAAATTTGTTGTTTTCAGTCCATGAAGTACGTTTTTTATAGATCGATTAGTTTTTCGTTATTCAATCACCGAAAAATCGAAAAACACTTTTTCAGAAACAATTTTCCTTCATAAAAACAAACCCTGTAACTCAAATATCTGACACGACAATGATCCGACTGATACCATTTGCCACCCCTATTTGGATTCAATTTCCTAACGAAGCACACTGAATCTACGGGATGAATCCTTTAGAAAAGGAACTCTTAACCAGGGAAATTCACGAATAGGTCAACCTTTCGATCTGCTGTCGGTTCAGGAGAAAGAGCGCTTTCCTTGCACCCCTCGAAGTCTGTGAGACGAGGACTAGGAGAAGGAACAAAACTCAGGGAGGTACTCCTTGGAGCCTCAGGGCTCGGA
Source organism: Lenwebbia sp. NSW1173648 (assembly GCA_029784005.1). Classification (NCBI taxonomy): domain Eukaryota; kingdom Viridiplantae; phylum Streptophyta; class Magnoliopsida; order Myrtales; family Myrtaceae; genus Lenwebbia; species Lenwebbia sp. NSW1173648. The sequence goes on along the minus strand of JARCGZ010000009.1, from coordinate 19,540,488 downwards.
CGAGGTGCGATCATGGCTTCTCTCTCGACGCTAGCCCTGCACGCCTTCTCTTCTGCTCTCTCATTCTCTAAGTACTCAATCCGGCGATTCGCTTCGTCCAATTTCTCATGCATAAGAGCCAATTCCCTCTTTGTCCCAGCATGCCTGTCCTCACTTATGCTGAGCATTTCCCTTAGACAACGCTCCAACGTGTTGGCCATCGACACCTTGGCCTCCAGCTCCTCCACCAGCTCACGCAGCATTGCCGCCTCCCTGAGCCGGCTGGCCTGTTCTCCAGCATGAAGATCGTAACGCCTCTTGAGCTCAGCCATGCCATCGATGCCCTATCAATGTAAAGACCGGAGGTTCAACATGACCGTCAGGAGCGTGCACGGGATGATGTCAAGTACAAGAAGCATAAAAATGAAGTTCACTCACTGAAAGGCGGTGGCGGACTGCAGAGTCATAAAGTTGATCATGCCCTCCCAGTCCCAGTCCCTTCTCCTCCATAAGGTTCTTGGCCTTGGGAAGGCAAGCTCCACCACATATGCTTGACTGTGCTGGCGAGTCCGCGAGACTCTCAGTCCGAAAAGTACGCAAAGACGATGGAGCAAAAGGGAAAGAAAGTTCGGGCGCGTGATCAGCAGCAGCTTGCGTCTGATTTGAAGTTCCTTGAGGTGGACGTGAGACCAGGGAGGATGAAGGTTGAGCCTCGGAAGCAAGAGGGAGAGATAGAGGTGGAAGAGGACGAGAAACAGGTAATGCTTCTACTTGAGATATCAAAGAATCGGCTTGTCGTGGTGGTGTCTGGCCTTCTTGCTGATTCTCCGACTGTTCTTGTACCTCGGTGATTCTCGCTGCACATATCCAAAAAGAAAAGGATTAAAAATCGCAAGGCAAAGGAACTTGACCAGAGGGAAAAATAGGAAATGTATAGCATGTCCGAAAGCCCCCTTTTGCCCGGACAAGGCTGATTTAAGCTACTGACTGACATAACCTTTTAACAAAAGGGTTTCCAAATGTAGAGCAAAGAGCTATCAAAGAGGATTGCAAGCACCCCCTAGAGAGGGATTAGTGGATGCGAGCCCCCGTGATTCATCCGAGTATTTTGCCTTTCTTTTGTTGCGAGAATCATAGGCCTTCTGAACTGGACAAGAAGCATTCAATCCAATCACACGGAGGAAGCATACCTTAACAAGTACAAGACTTATTACGGTTGAATACTTGGTCCTTTTAATCCGTGAGAACGTTTTCGACTTAACAACAGTAATTCTCACGTTCATCATCGAATCAGTCACTTTCAGGCGCGCACGCCAGTTCCTCCGGAGATTTCAATTGTAAAAAGAACTCAACTTATTACGCCTTTATTCTCTACATGTATTAAATGGCGTGTGTGGATGTGCGCGCGCACCTGTTCTCAGGAAGGTATCATTTCGTGTCGCCGAGGCCACGCTCACAATTTCTGCGTAGCAAATCTTCTTTCGCAGCATGCACACCGCACCGACTCCATCGAAGTCGAAGCCGGCGACGCCGATGAGGGTGCGTTTCCCTGTTTTTCCCTCTGTTGACACCAAATAATAAAGAGTTACCGAATGGACTTTAGTATCACTATGTCCCGAAAATCGGTAAATCGGGAATAGTAAGCTACTCTGAGAAGTTCGGTAAGTTGGCTGCAACATACCGAAATGTCTAGAAGACTAAACCCGATATTCGGGAAGTAAGAAAACAGGGCTACTGATTTTCAAAATTCGGTAAGATTCTGGACATGCCGAAATTATAGAGGATCAGCAGTAAGAGGAGTATGAAGACAAGGAACCGCAGGATGGCCAAACTAGCCATGTCAGCAAGAAGTTACGAACAAGAAATCCGGATAGTGGATGCAAACAGTTCACGGCAGTTGCTGGAAAAGATTCAAATTCAAAGCCATATTGACAGTTGAAGATCAAGTTTTGGCGGATAAAACGTGGGCAAATGGAAAGTTATTGAAGGCGCCAAGATTCAGAGTTTGAAAGCAAGAAAATAACCGACAAACGGTTATGGAAAGCCAAAGAATAACAAATAATCGAAAGAGAGGAGAAGGGAGACAGATCAACACACATCCAAAAGAACTCAAGTTTTCTGCACTTTAACTTCCCTGTATTCTCCTTTCCAGCATTTACAGTTTCTGCAACTCTAGTTTAGTTTCAAGCTTTCTACTGCTTTCCTAGGAGTATTGTAACGTAGCCTGAACCCTTGTTGATCTCAAATCCACATTCGATCCATTGAATTCCTACCCATTTCATTTCGATCTGTATTGCTTCATCGTTCTCACTAAAATTTCCTTTCGAAAGTCGAGCCGCAGAACCTCTGTTAATAAAAACCGAAGACTGAATTTCGGTGAAAAAAGGAAAAGAGGTTCAGCAAGTCTCCCAAACAATTAACTTTGGGCAATTCCAGGTAGCTCTTAATCCGAGGCATCAAGTCAAAATAGAACAAAAGAATCTGAATCTAAAGATGTCGCAAGAAGATGATAAGAGTTGCCGAGCTGGTCATTCCAAAATGCCGAAAGAGAATTGTTCGCCAATGAAGATCAACACACATCCAAAAGAACTCAAGTTTTCTGCACCTTAACTTCCTTGTATTCTCCTTTCCAGCATTTACAGTTTCTGCAACTCTAGTTTAGTTTCAAGCTTTCTACTGCTTTCCTAGGAGTATTGTAACGTAGCCTGAACCCTTGTTGATCTCAAATCTACATTCGATCCATTGAATTCCTACCCATTTCATTTCGATCTGTATTGCTTCATCGTTCTCACTAAAATTTCCTTTCGAGAGTCGAGCCGCAGAACCCCTTTTAATAAAAAGCGAAAACTGAATTTCGGTGAAAGATATTCCTTATTGCGAAAACGAGCGAACATCTTTTTGGCACGCCCGGTGGGACAATTGTGGTGAGATTAAGAGAAATTGTGAGAACCAGAGGTCAAGCAGATGGAGTACCAGTTGGCAACGTCAACAATCCAGATGATGGAGCACGATCGGAGCATTCGGCAGCGAATGAGGACGTACCCCATCACAATGCTGATGTTCCTCGGCAGTTGAACGAAGAACAAATCCATGCGTTGGCACCTGACAACACTTTGATAGCCACGATGAGAAGAATGTTTGAGGAACAGCAGAATGAGCTCACTAACCATATGGTGCGGCATGTCTCAGATGTGATAAAGCCTATGATGATTAACGCCATAAACGAGGTAATATCGCGTCCTAGTTCATCCTCTCAAGTTCCTCCCCTTTATGTAAATCCCCCCGGTACGATACCATTTCCACCAGCATCGGGACATCCCAATGTTGGGTATAATGGTAGTGGAGGATCGAATTTGCAGCCTCCAGTAAGGATTATACCAAGGCCAGAAAATCCTACAACAGCAAATCTGGTGAATGGTGTGAGTGGTTACAATTTCCCTCAAACTGGCCTTACAGATGCTAATGTGATCAATCCCATGATCCCGAATCATCCACCAGTATTGAACATGCCTCCGCCAGTGAATGTCCCTAACTTCGAGCCCATGAGACCACCTGTTGCTCAACCATATCCACAAGTGGTAGAAAATCCTCTCTACAGGCCACCACCACCCGTTAACTTCAATATGGATCAACAAGGAATGAACAGACCTCAGCAGGTTGATCCTAGGGGGCAAGAACCTTGGTTGGGCCAGCAGAATTTAAGGCCATGGAATCCAGACAGAGTTGCAGAGTTGGTAATGCAACAATTGGGCGCAGAGAGAGGCACTTCAAAACCTGTATACAGGAAGCCACATCCCGACTGGGTGGATAACATTCCATATCCAAGGGGATTTAAAATGCCAGATTTCGCTGTATTTACAGGCGAGGAAGATCAGTCAACTGTGGAGCATGTAGGTCGTTTTTTAGCACAATGTGGAGAGGCTGGAACAAATAAATATTTAAGGCTAAGGCTATTCCCATTGTCATTATCAAAGACAGCATTTACTTGGTATACGAATTTGCCAGCAAATTCTATCCAAACGTGGGTTGAGATGGAGAGACAGTTCCATTCTCAGTTTTACCGAACGGTACCAGAGGTAACAGTAGCCGACTTGGCCAGGATGTACCAGTATGGCACTGAGACAGTAGATCAATTCATTGCTCATTTCAAGAAGTCCAGGAATCGGTATTTGACTTCTCTCACTGAAAAGAAATTTACAGATTTGGCTTTTAATGGGCTGAAGTTTAATCTCAAAGAGAGATTTGAGGGGCAGGCTTTTGATGATCTCTTTCAATTAAATGCTCGGGTTTCTAAGTCTGAACACCTGCTGAAGGATAAAGATAAGAAGCCGACGAAGGATAATCGGCAGACAATAGCATCGGTTGAAAGTACCGAATACAGTGATTTTACCGAAGAAGAGAATGAAATAGCGGTAGCAACTATGGTACTTGAAAAATCATATGTGTGCCCAGCTTTGAAACCAGCAAAGGTGAGAGATGTGTCCAAGTTTAAAGCCAAAGAAACGAGTAATTATTCGTTTGATATCTACAGGTTGGATGAGATATTTGACTTGTTGTTGAAAGATGGAATGATCAAATTGGCTGAGGGACAGGTAATCCCATCCAAGGAAGAGATTACTGACAAAAGGTATTGCAAGTGGCATCATTCCAAGACTCATGATACGGTGAATTGTATTATTTTTAGAAAGACAATCCAGGAAGCGATTCGTCAAGGCAAGATTAAATTCGCTGAAGACAAAGGCAAAGCTCCAATGGAAGTAGACACGGATCCTTTCCCGAAGATGATCAGTATGGTTAACGTACATGAGTCTACGAGGCATGATAATAGACAATTGTGCACCCGTTGCCAGCGAGAATTAAGTTATCAGCATCGGGAAGTTCCCGAGTTCCAGTGCATGAGAGGAACAAGGGGAAGATACAGATCGGGATCATTTGTCCGTCGGGAAAGCAAACCACAGATAAGGTCTGAGATTGTGGTAACTAAAAACGTTTCGGCACGATCAAGAAGTCAAGAAGGTGAATCAAGGCGGTCAACACAAGTGTCTGAGAGACGGGAATTTTGCCCCAATCCACCAAGACAAGTTCATCCAATTCAAGAAGTTGAAACACAATCTCACAAGGAAAAGGAAATCCCACGAAAGCCTGAGAAGAAGAAGAGTTTATGGCAGCGATATAAAGAAGGAGATCCCAAAGTAGGATTGCTTGGGGAGCCTAGTGGGAAATTTGATTATGTGGTGTACTATGGAGACACGAAGGATTCTTTATCCCCGTCATTGCCTGTGGAACCATCTGGTTGGGGAGATGAATTTGATGATCCACCATCATCAATTCCCCAGGAAGTTTCGAAGACAAAAACAATTAAAATCCCACACGATCCTCCCGAAGGAAAATGGTCCTTAGCTAAACCACCAAGGAAAGCATCTTACCGAACTGCAAAAAGACGTTTTCAGCGAATGAAAAGCAGACAGAGGGATTTCGAGAATCGTCGGGACAAAGGAATGCCATCACAGATTCCTCCAACCAGATCTTTTAATACGAGAGAAAATTGGGTTTGGAGAAGAAACCCTGATGATAAAGAGTTTGTCAAACCAGAGAAAAATTCTGTATATAATTCGGGGAGTAGTTCTCACCACGAGGTGAAAAAAAGAAAAGAGGTTCAGCAAGTCTCCCAAACAAATAACTTTGGGCAATTCCAGGTAGCTCTTAATCCGAGACATCAAGTCAAAATAGAACAAAAGAATCTGAATCTAAAGATGTCGCAAGAAGATGATAAGAGTTGCCGAGCTGGTCATTCCAAAATGCCGAAAGAGAATTGTTCGCCAATGAAGATCAACACACATCCAAAAGAACTCAAGTTTTCTGCACTTTAACTTCCCTGTATTCTCCTTTCCAGCATTTACAGTTTCTGCAACTCTAGTTTAGTTTCAAGCTTTCTACTGCTTTCCTAGGAGTATTGTAACGTAGCCTGAACCCTTGTTGATCTCAAATCCACATTCGATCCATTGAATTCATACCCATTTCATTTCGATCTGTATTGCTTCATCGTTCTCACTAAAATTTCCTTTCGAGAGTCGAGCCGCAGAACCCCTTTTAATAAAAAGCGAAAACTGAATTTCGGTGAAAGATATTCCTTATTGCGCATAATACACAGGACAAGCAAAAAGGGAGCAGTTGGAAGAGAGCGTTAGATGGGAAAGGTTCTGCATCTCCAATCTAAAATGCAAAGGGAAATCAGCGGATCGAGTTTCGACGCTGGGATAAAAGTTCAACCCCACAAAATTGAATATCCACAGGAAGAAAGAAGGCCCTACCTGGATACCCTGCTAGTACTGCCAGTACTCTCACGGCTTTCCTTTTCAGTCGGTCAGAACCCAGGTCCAATCTGAAGCTGAACACCAGCTTTGCCCCCTGCCGAATTACGCATATTCTACCTTTATTAGCCAAGAAATAAGATGCCGACAGAGAGATTAAGCCTATTTCTACGACTAAAACAAATGATTGACTGAATCCGAGAGAGCACGTATGCAATTCCCACATAATCTCGAACCACTTCGTCCCCAATAAATATATATCATAATTCCCATCGGTACTTTTACTAGAAAAAGATCCAGCTCGGTCAGCCCGTGCTCACAAAAACGAACTACTCACCTTCCCTCGACTCTCGGTGTCTGAATCGGTGCCTGAATCAGTGCTGACCGGAGAGGAAGGTAAATTGAACACCGTCCCCAGGAAAAACCGGCAAAAGTCTATCTGGATCGCTTCTGAAATTGACGGGGAACTTAGGATCCACGGCGAAGCGGATCAATGCGAGTTTCAGATTGCGGGGTACACGTTCAGATTCTGACATATCAACAGGGACGGAAACTTCCTTGTTTAAATAGACAGAAAAAGGAAAAAGAAAGGAAGGAAGTGTGCTTTTTCGAAGAAATTGTGGACGCGGACAAACAAACAGTCAATCTGGTCGAAATTTGTAGCTCCTAAAACAGTGTGGGCATCGGGTCCTTGCATTATTCTGAGACTTTCGCAGTCGAAGAAAGGAAATGTGGGGCATTATTCTCAAGATCAACTTGGCACACGGCCATTTCAACCCATTTTAGAGGAAGGACGTGCCATTTGTCGACTTAATCTCGAATCTTCACGACGATTTGGTGCACGTATTTCACACCATGATCCGGGGCATTTTTTTTTATCGCGAAGTGTCTTATTTGACCAAATTAATAAGATTACGACACGTGGATGTTGAGCCACCGCCGTGTTGTTGTCGCGCCGGGATGTTTGGTTGGACACGAGCTGACAACGGGCAACTCCTTTGATTTCGTTACCCATCCATCTGAATCATCAAAATTCAAAGAAAAGTGTTTGATAATAGGTGTTGAAAGCGAACGTGGAGAAATTGCTCCTCATCCACCCCAGCTTCTACTTGATTTGTTGACCGAGCTGAGGTGGTACATCTGTGACGAATTTATCCAAAATTAATTTTTCGATCACCAAAACTTCTAAACTATACACTTATGACATAATAAGTTTAGAGTAAATTTGTCACAATATGACTATGTAAACCTTTTTATTTAATAATATGCTCTGAATTTTTTGGAAAGATGGAGGAAGAGAATGACTCGTTTTGCAATATAGTTTAAATTGTTAGATTAAGGCGTTGTTTAATATTTAAATATTCATAAAGATCGACGATGTCTATCTCCATATTTGGACAGAGGGAAATGCCTAGTTGACCGCACCGTTACTTTGCCTAGAGTAATGGTGCAATCTGCACCCCTTCCCAAGGAAACCCGATGATATTTTTGTTCGATTTTCTCGGGAAATCAAAATCCCACCAAATAATAAAATTTGCTAAAAGTAAGTTTAAAGGGAAATAAATTTAAAATTGTAAATGATCAAAATTCAGATAATCACAAATATGAAATGATATTTAGTTGATTTAATTCTTTTATTAACATTTACTCGTTTCGGAGAAACGGTGCCATATCCACCGCTAATGTCATTAATGAAACCATGTAACTCTTTTTCTCGATGTCCAGAAAATCTCACTTGGGATTTGTTCAAATCCCATTAAGTAAGGTTCTTAAATATATAAATAAATAAAAAGTTGGAAGATAGGGAAAAAATTAATGCGAACAAACTTTAAATACTGCAATATAAGAATAGTATCAGTAAAAAGAGATTTACTAAATTTATTAAAAATATTAATTACATTTTCAAAATAGAAAACAACACTAGAATTGAATTGAGGAAGGTATTATTGTTATATACGCTACGGGCCCAAAACAGAGCACACAGGAATTTGGCCCGGATATTACAGGCCCAAATCGCAATTCCAGTGACTACGTTATAAAGTAGGTTAATACCACGAAAAACCTCAAATCGGTATACCTGTAACAAATTTACTATAAATAATTTTTTTGACCATGAAAGCTGCAAACTGGTATACATGTGATAAATTTACCCCAAACTATTTTTTTTTACCACCAAAAACCCAAAACTGATACACTTGTGATAAATTTGCCATAAACTATTTTTTTGACCACCAAAAATCAAACTGGTATACCTGTGATAAATTTATCCCAAACTAATTTTTTGATCATCAAAAACCCTAAACTGGTACAACTGTGACAAATTTACCCTTCGTTGATTCATGTTAAATTAGATTACTACCACGAAAAGCTCTAAACTGATACATTTGCGACAAACAAATTGGTGAAATCAAGTCCTTTTGTTGATTGCACTTTTTGAAAGTTTTAGGATTCGATTGCACCTTCGTGGCAAGTTTTAAAACTTGATTGCATATTTTGAAAGTTTTAGGACTCAATTGTACTTTCATGACAAGTTTTAGGATTTCCAATGCACGTATCCTAACTCTTAATTGCACATTTTGAGATTGACCTCACCGGCCTCTGGCGAAGCTCGCCCTTGACGGCCACAGGCAAGGGTGAGCCTTGCCATCATTGGGCAAGGTCCATTGGCTGATTGGAGGAAGAAGGAAAGAAAAAGAAGGAAAGAAAAATAATAGAAAAAGAAAATATAATAAAAAAAATTAGACAAATACTATAAAATTGTCCACTTCAACATTGGCAGTGCCTGCCACGCCAGAGATTTCCGGCCAATATTGGCATGATGGACTGAATTGGCACATATGCAAAAGGTTTAGGACTCAATTGGCAAAAAAAAAAAAATGCTTAGAACTGAATTAGCATAATTAAAAAATATTTTATGACTTTTTTGGTAATTTTCCTGGCATAACGCTGACCACGCAATAGTTTTTCGGGCTTTTAATCTGTCTAATTTGGATTTGTAGCAGGATTGGTTAACTTTCCATTCTTTGGTTAAAAAAAAAGGTAAGATAGAATTGGCACATGGTTTTAGGTCCGGGCCTTTACTGATCAAACGAGTTCTGTACTTCGTTATCGGAGTGGAAGTAATTGATCCAGCTCAAGCTAGGCCTCCCCAAAATCTCATGAGTTCTCTCTGGGCCTCTCAAATGAACATGGCTCGTGGTTCCTTTTTTTTCATGAAATGGAAACTAAAAAGTTGCGTCGGCAAGGAACAAGAGGAACTCAATTGTCCAGGATAGATTCCTCCATCTAGCCGTAATTCCCAAATAACATTTTCAACAGCTGAGTGTGGCTGTGGACTTTATAAGTGACGTTTGATTTTTCATATAAGTGTCCAATTTCTCGCCGCCGAATTCGTGAGGTATTTTCCGAATGTTCTCATAGCACGACATTCTTTATCCCACCCAGGTCCATATTTCCTAGTTTTTTTTTTTTTTGGTCGAAACATAAGTGATTCCTTTCATTCAGTAAAAACGGACTTACACAAACTAGAGTTTACGGAATCAACTCACAACAAATCTCATAAAGGTTGGGGGGGGGTTTCGTAATCCAATTAGATTGAAGTGCTTCTCTTTGGTGGATCTTGGCAAACCAATCCGCCGCTTTGTCAGCCCAACCGACTTGAGCTGGGCCAAACGTGAGTTGCATTCATTAAGCAATGATCTGAAAGCCCATGGGCCATCCTCGGGTTTAGCCAGGAAAGAGATGATGGTCAACTCCCTGAACCCTTGCACGACCAATTCACTTTCCACACTTGAAGTCCACCCTTACCGATTCTCCTCTCTCTCCTTCTTCAGACTTATAAATTCTCGTAGCACAACATTCTTTATCCCAAATCACATGATGAAACTCCACGCAATTCATTTAAGTGGTAAGAACGCTGCGATTTGCAGGGCGACAATTTTTATCATTATCATCGGCATGGATCATCGTCATAACATGGGGCCAAACAAAGAAGAGGGGCAAGCCATTAAAGGACAAAAGACATCTCTCTCTCACTTATGTTATTTTATGCTAAAACACCATCAAGAAACCATGTCAGACCGATTAAGTATCGTGTCCACATCAGTAATCAAGTAAAATCGATAATGTATTATAATAATAAATATCAAGGTAAAATAACAATAAGAAGGGGGGAAATAATTACAGACAAAGCATCCAAGGAAGCCGGTGAACCAAAGTAAACCTAAACCTCCTCCCGTAAGAAAGACATAAAATGCCCGAATACAAAAGGACCAATCCAGACCCCAACCCCTATTGTAAGCTATAAGCTACTGGCCAGGTCAAGAAGCAAAGAATGAGAATGAGCTAAAAGCCCAACACCAAATCCATGGCCAAGTCTCCGCCAAACGCCGCCGTTTCTTGACTTGGTTGAAAGAATCTCTCTCTCTCTCTCTCTCTCTCTCTCTCTCTCTCTCTCTCTCTCTCTCTCTCTCTCTCTCTCTCTCTCTCTCTCTCTAGTATCCCGTGGGGAATTCGCACTCCCCGAATTTTGCAACACAAATTAGCAAAAACAATTTCAGCCATAGAAGTCATGATCGAACTGTTTGGTTCTATCATTGCCACAAGAAAAATTGACTTTCTTTTTCTCAGATTAAGGACAAATCACGACGTATCGTCTCAAAGGGATCTAATTTTAAATTACCCTCCTTGGCCCCCGAGAGTTGCGATCGTCTCTTATGGTTGGGTCATCCTTTGGGTGTGTTCTCTATTGCTACTGCTTGGGACCTCATCCGCTGTAGAGGGCAGGTTATGTCTTGGCACTCTTTTATTTGGGACCGGTGTATTGCCCCTCGGCATTCTTTTCTTCTCTGGCTTATCACACATTATAGGTTCCCAACGCATGTATTATTACTCAACTACCGCAGAATTCTGGATGGTGCGCGTGCTTTTTGTCGTTGCAGGCCGAACTCTATAGACCACCTGTTCTTTGGTTGTAGTACCACCGGTGCCCTTGCTCTCTTTTGGGCTGCTAAATGTAACTTGGCTTGGCAAAATTGTTGTTGGCAGGACAATTTCCATTGGGCTATTCAATATATCGGTGGCCAACACTTTCATCAGAGTATTGCTCGATTTTCTTTCGGGGCTTTATGTCACATGATCTGGACTGAAAGGAATCATATTGTCTTTCGAAAGCAGTCCCATTTCATGCCAGCTCTTAAGAAGCACCTAATTAAGGTTGTCAGAGACAAGGCCTTGACTTTCAAACATGTGGAAGACACCCCTCGAAACCGGAGGATGTAAGGTAACCGGGCATCTCTCCATTAGTTTTGTTTGAGTCTTGGGCTGGTATTCAGTCTTTGCCGGTTTTTTTATGTCTGGCCGTTGTTTTGGCCTTTTCACTTCCTTGTGTATATGTTGGGCTTCCACCACACCCCCCCCCCCCCCGGGTGGTTCTCTTCTGTTTCTTTCACCCACTCACCCTTGCGCCCGTCATGACAATTCCTAATGTCACTATGAGTGCGAGGTTTGTGTGATCGGGTTTGTTTCTTTGTAATCCGCGCTTTGATTAGTTATTATACTTTTTACTTTACCAAAAAAAAAAAGTGTACTTTTAAAGGATCTTAAATTATTTTACTAATAGAAACGACAGTGACTGCATTGTAAAATCACTACATTTCTTAAGTGCTTAACTAGGAACAACAGTAACTAAAATTAGAGGTTTTTTTTAGTCCTACACTTTCTTTTTTGTCTAATTACGGTCTCCATTCTCTTTCACTCACATTGAATTTGTGTCAGTAATATTTGCATAACGAAGGCTGGGATATTTACGAAATGTTTTGAGTAACTTTTGAACCGCTAATTGTTCTGATTACGCTACAACATTGCAAACCAATTGGAGCGAGCACGAAATTATGGACATGATTTAAGTTTCCTAACTCTTGATTGAATTTTATTTGGGCTACAACACTTGAATTCAAGGACACTTACATCACCGCACTGTTCTATAGCTGGCGCCCAAACAAGAGTTGTAAATACATTTTGGACCAATAAAATGAAATCTATCGAAAGTAGATGTAACTTCCTCTGGTGTTACTTGAAATCCCTTTGCACAAAATAAAAATAAAAAAATAGCTTCGTCATCTAACAACGCATTTGTTTCATTAAAAGTTTCATGATAAAGAAAAATATTTTTCATGAAAATCATTTTTAAGGAAAATATTTAGGTTTCGTTTATTTGGCGATTTAAGGAAAATGATTTTATTCTTGTCAGAGGAGGAAATTGTTTTCCTCCAATCTAAATTTGTTGTTTTCAATTCATGAAGTACGATTCCGTAGATCGATTAGTTTTCCATCATTCAATCACCAGAAAGTCGAAAAACAATTTTGCAAAAGCAATTTTCCTTCATAAAAACAGACCCTGTAACTCAAATATATGGTACGACAATGATCTGACTGATACCAATTGCCACCCCTATTTGGGTTCAATTTCCTAACGAAGCACACTGAATCTACGGGATGAATCCTTTAGAAAAGAAACTCTTAACCTCTTATAATTCAAGATTGTCCAGTTAAGAGGTCAGTTCAGGAAAAAGGGCGCTTTCCTTGCACCCCTCCAAGTCCGGGAGACGAGGACTAGGAGAAGGAACAAAACTCAGGGAGGTACTCCTTGGATCCGCAGGGCTCGGACGAGGTTTGCTCATGGTTCCTCCCTCGACGCTAGCCCTGCACGCCCTCTCTTCCACTTTCTCCTTCTCTGCTTCGGCTACAACAATCCTCTTCTGGTATCTGGAAACCGCAGCTTCTAAGTACTCGATCTGGCGATCTGCCTCGTCCATTTTCTCTCGCATAAGAGCCAATTCCCCCTTTGTCCTATCATGCCTACCCTCGCTTATGCAGAGCATATCCATTAGACGGCACTCCGACATGTTGGCCATCGACACCTTGGCCTCCAGCTCCTCCACCTGCTTACCCAGTATGATGGCGGTGTCTTCCATCTCCTTGAGGCGGCTGGCCTGTTCTCCAGCACGAAGGTTGTAAACCCTCTTGAGCTCACCAATGCCATTGATGCCCTATCAATGCAAAGACCAGAAGTTCAACACAACGGTTGGGAGTGTGCACGGATGATGTCAAGTACGACAAGGATAAAAATAAGGTTCACTCACTGAAAGGAGGTGGTGGACGGCAGAGTCAAAAAGCTGATCATGCCCACCCAGTCCCTCCTCCTCCATAAGTTTCATGTCCTTGGGAAGGCAAGCTCCCCCAAAAATGCTCGACTGTGCTGGCATGTTCGCGAGACTCTTGGTCCGAAAAATGTGCAAAGAGGATGGAGCCAATGGTGACGAAAGTTCAGGCGCCTGATCAGGAGCGGCTTGCATCTGATCTGACGTTCCTTGAGATGGATGTGAGACTGCCAAGGATGAAGGTCGAACCTCGGAAGCAAGAGGGAGAGACAGAGGAGGAGGAGGACGAGAAAGAGGTGATCCTTCTTCTTGAGAAATGCGAGAATCAGCTTGTCCTGGCGGTGGGTGGTCTTCTTGCTGCTTCTCCGACTGTTCTTGTTGCTCTTCACGTATCCGTATCCCTGAAGATCTCTTCGTTTCCAGGTCAGTATCCTCCATGAGTATTAGCTCGGTGATTCTCTCTGCACATATTCAAAAAGAAACAGATTAAAAATGACAAGGCAAAGGAACTTAACAGAGCGAGATTTAAGAAATATATGGCATGTCCGAAAGCCTACTTTTGCTTGGACAGTTCATAGTTTGATTGTAAAACAAACGAAGAGGTAACTTATTCCATAATTGGCGGTTATATTTTATCCACGTTTGTTAGGCGTCTTACAACCTTTGAAATGTTGTATCCGTTCAACAGTTTTATAGAAAATAAAAATTGAATTTACAGTTTTATGACATGAAAAGTTGTGTCCTATGAAAACAGTATATTTATTCATAAAGGCTGCCATTGTTATAATTCAACGTTTTTGTTCAATATTTACTTCTTCAATTTTTATTTCGTCCTTAAAATATTACAGCATTTATTCTCCAATTGTTTCCTTTTGAGAGTTTTTAGAGAAATACCATAATTGTTATCTGGTATTCTCACTTGATACTTTGTTGTATCCTAAAGGATTTTTGCCAGTAAACATTAGCAACTTTGTAGGGCAAACAATTCCTTAAAGATAGTGTATTCACGTCTCAAAGTCTAATTTCATTCTTCTCAATCTATTTTGCTAACACTTTTAAGGAATTCTTTGAACATCAATGGAGTCGGAGTCTATCAAAGTCAAGAATCAAGATATGGTGAAACTAGACCGTTTTGATGGCAACAATTTTGCTTGTCCGAGAGACAAGATGCTGTTTCTTCTCACTTTCTTGAAGATTTCTCACATTTTGGATCCCAATATGATGGATCAAAGCCTACCATTGAAGGATGACAGCCAAATGCAAAATCAATTGAAAGAGTCAACAACAAGAAGAAGAAACATGAAGATGATGAGTTGCTTTGTCGTGGACATAATCTAAACGCACCATCTGATCATTAATATGATTTATTCACCGAGATGAAATCTGCTAGAGACATATGGAATGCACTTGAATTCAAATACAATGCAAAGGAGCAAAGTACCAATAAATATTTAATTGCAAAATGGTTTGATTTTGAATTTGTTGATACAAAACATTTATTGGAGCTAGTCTATGAATGGCAAGTGCTTGTCAACAACAAATTCGTGGCCTAAAAAATTAACATTCCAGAATCCTTTCATTGCAAAATTGCCTCCAAGTTATAATGATTATGGAAAAAGGATGCTGCATAAGTTAGAGGACATCAATTTGGAGGAAAATGATGAACATCTTCGAATTGAGGAAGAGTCATGTTTATGTTATAATTTTAGTTTATATGGGACCAAGGTGAATGTTGTCGAGGGTAATGGATTTCAATTCAAAAACCACTAGAACTTGTAAGTCAAGAAAGGGCGGAATAAGAAGACACAAAAGAAGAAAAAGGGTGGCTGTTTTGTTTGTGGCAAGCAGGCTTACTATGCAAAAGACTACAGGCACTGCAAAAACACATCTAAGGACAAGAACACATCAACGGTGAAGGCAAATGCTAATATGGTTGGAAAGAGTTTTGCGGCCACGATTTCAAACATGAATATTTCTAAAAAAATTGATGGTTTTGTGGCCATGATTTTTGAATTCAATATTACTTCTATCAAATCTCATTGGTGGTTAAATTCTAGTGCAACGGTCCATATGTGCAAGGGCAAATCAATATGCAAGCATATTGAAGAGGCTGTCAACACGAATGTTCAAGAGGTTTGGATAGGAAATAACCACTTGCAAAGGTTGCTGGCAGATGCACAATGGATATAGATTTTAATTCTTGAAAGAATGTTGCTCTTCTTAATGTGTTGTTTGTATCCAAATTAGGAAGAACTTAGTTTATGTTGATTTACTTTGTAAAAAGAGATTTCGGGTTTTGTTTGAATCTGACAATGTTATCTTGTCAAAAAATGAGCTGTTTACTTGAAAGGGTTATGCTAGTGATGGCATGTATCGACTTAGTATCGGTAATAATAATAAGACTACTTTTTCTGCTTATATTGTTAAGTTTTCTTTTTATGGCATAGTAAATTAGCACATTTAAATTTTCGTTATTTAAAGATTATGAAAATATTAGACTCGATTTATGGTAAAATTGATAAATGTGAAATCTGTCCAAATCTACATTAACAACGAAACAATTTCCTAGTGTTAAAAGACATTCGAATTTATTATATTTGGTGCATAATGACATATGAGAATTTAATGGTAGGATAACTCATGGTGGTAAAAGGTATTTCATTGCTTTTGTGGATAATTACAGTAGGTATTTATGTGTTTATCTTCTCAGATCAAAACATGAAGCATTTGCAATGTTTAAGAAATATAAGGTTGAAGCAGAAAATCTATTAAAAAAGAAAATTAAAGTTCTACGTTTAGATAGAGGTGACAATAATTCTCAAATGAGTTTTCATATTTTTGTGAAGAACATGGTATTACTCATTAAGTTTCAACTCTACACACTCCACAACAAAATGGTTCAGCTGAAAGAAAGAATAGGTCTTTAGGAGAAATGGTTAATTGTATGCTTTCAAATTCAAAGCTATCAATTAATCTATGGGGAGAGACAATGCTTACTGCATGTTACATTCATGATAGAATATCATCTTAGAGAAATAACATCAGCACTTATGGATTGCGGAAAGATAGAAAACCAAACTTGTCATATCTTAAAGTGCGGGGTGTTTAGCATATTGTAGAGTACGCGATCCTAAGAGAGCAAAACTTGGTTCTAGAGCTATCAAAATGTCTTTTTTACGAGGACAATGCTGATTTAAGCTACTGACATAATCCTAACAACCCGAGAGATCAAAGAGGGATGCAAGCATCCAGTGCAGAAGCACCCCACAGATAGGGATTAGGGGATGTGAGCCCCAGTGACTCATCCACAGGTTTTTTTTTTTCTCTTTTTTCCCAAGAATCATTGGCCTTCTGAACTGAACCAGAAGCATTCAATCCCATTAATCGGAGGAAGCATACCTTAATAAGACTTACGATCGAATACTTGGTCCTTTTAATCGGTGAAAACGTTTTCGATTTAACAAGAGTGATTTTCATGTTCATCGAATAAGTCACTTTCAGGGCGCATCAGTTCCTCCGAAGATTTTAATGAAAAAGAATGGGAGAATTACCGAAAAAGTTCTAAACATATTGCAATTATGCTAATTGATGTATGCCAATTAACATTTTCGTAGATGGTTTAAGACTTTTTTGGTAATTCTTCTTAAAAAGAACTCGACTTATTTACGTCTTTATCCTCTACATATGTCAAGAGCATGTGTTGATGTATGCACAAACCTGTTGTAGGAACGGTGTCGGTATCATTTCGTGCAGTCAGAATGGCCGCGCTCACAATGTCTATGACGCAAATCTTCCGCAGTTCGAACACCACCTCAACTAGATTAATATAGCCAACGAGCGTGAACGTCCCTTCTCTTCCGTCAAAGCGAGCAGTATCTATACCTGCATAATGTACAGGACAAGCAAAGAGGAACAGTTGGAAGAGAGCGTTAACTTGAGAAGGCTCTGTCTCTCTACAATGTACCGGGAAATCGGCGGATCGAGTCTGATGCTGGGATAGAAGTTCGACCGATGAATTGAATATCCACGGAAGAAAGAAGGCCGTACCTAGATGCGATAGTAATAGAACTCGCATGGCTTTCCTTTTGATTTTGTCATAGGAGCGAGACTTGACCTTCAATTTCAGCTCCAGTAGTAATTTCTGCGGAATTACGCGTGATTCCGCCTTTGTTAACCCAAAAACAAGAAGCTCGCAAAATGATCAGCCTATTTCGACAGCTAAAAACAAATGTTCGGCTGAATCCAGAGAGCATGCATGCAATTCCCACATAATCTCGAACCACTTCGTCCCCAGTAGAAATATCATTGCTTCCATTGAATATTTCCCAGAAAAAACTAAGTACTTACCTTCCCTCCGCGATTCGTGTCTGAATCAGTGCTGGCCGGAGAGGAAGGCCTTACGAACACCCTTCTCGGGAAAAATCGGCGGAAACCTATCTGGATCTCAGTAGAAATATCATTAATTCCATCGATTTTTTACTAAAATGGATCCAGCTCGGTCAGCTCGTGCTCACAAAAACGAAGTACTCACCTTTCCTCCGTTCTCGGTGTCTGAATCAGTGCTGACCGGAGAGGAAGGTACATTGAACACCATCCCCAGGAAAAACCGGCAAAAGTCTATCTGGATCGCTTCTGAAATTGACGGGAACTTAGGATCCACGGCGACGACAGGAAGGCAGATCAATGCGAGTTCCAGATTGCGGGGTACACGTTCGGATACTGATATATCAAAAGGGACGGAAACATCCTTGTTCAAATAGAAAGAACAAAGGAAAAAGAAAGGAGTGAAGTGTGTCTTTTTCTTTTTTTCTTTTTTTTCGAATTTACCAAAAAAAAAAATGTGCCTTTTCGAAGAAATTGTGGAAGCTGGACGAGGGAATTTGTTACTCCTGAAACGGTAAAACCGCGTGGGCATCGTGTCCTTGCACTCTAAAACTTTTGTTGCCCAAGGGACGCGTGGGGCATTATTTTCAAAATAACCAAAGCGGATCGCTTAGGCTTCGTTTATTTCGCGAAAAATAATTTTCAAAAAATTATTTTTTGGATTTTTCGATGTTTGATTCACTGAAAATAAACTAGTTAACGAAAACATTTTTCACTCATGAAAAAATCAAATTCAAAAGTAGGGAAAATGTTTTCCTTTTCTCCTGCTTTTTTTTTTTTCCTGTCCACCCTTGCATTCATTTTCTTTTTAACTATTTCTACAAAGAATTGGAATTTTTTAAATCTTTTTCTTTTTTATTTTCTTTATTCTTCTTCTGGCAGTAGTCGGCCACAAGCGAGGGACGAGCCTCGCCGGCCTCGGGTGAGGCTCCACCTCGCCAGATTCGGTGAGCTAGGCTGGTCGCCTGAGGCGAGGTCGAGCCTTGCTTGCGGCCGGTGACCGACAAAGGTAGAAGGAAAAGAAAAGAAAAGAAAAGAACCAAAAAAAAAATAATTTTTTTAATAATTATAAAAATATAAAATGCTAAAAGATTACGAAAAATAGGATTTTTTTTAAATTACAAAAATTGTCCATGTTAGTTCCAGTCGTACCACGTAAGAAGGTCGAGTCCATGTTAGTAATTTTCGTCTAAATGACGACACAGAAAATCAAATCGAAATTTCCTTACTTAATAACAGAAAATATTTTCCAGTTCATTTTCAGGTTTCAGTCAAATACAAAAAAATATCATCATTTTTCTGAAAAATATTTTTCAAAAATGCCACATTTTTCGCTAAACAAGTGGAGCTTTAATCTAGATCGACCCGTCTCACCAGCAGCACAAATCTTTGCAACAACATGGCGCATGTTGTATAAAATGGGTTAGCCTAATTATATGTGGGTTGTAAATGGGTTTGTCTTTAAACCTATTTACAACCCATTAAGCTAGACAAGGCCAGCATATATATATCATTTTGATTATTTTTTAATAAGTAAAAGAAAGAAAGATCAATAATAAAATTGAAAAATATAAAAGCTGTTAATGTCGTCGTCCGACTCCGCCATACGCCACCGCCGACTACCGCCACCCGTCGCCTCCGACCGTCGCTATTTGTTGCCTCCAACCACCGTCCGCCAACCATCGCCTTCCTTCGTCGCCGTCCACATCGGCGAAAAAGGAAAATAAAATATAAAATACAATAAAATAAAAAAGTACTTTTCAAAAAATAATAATAAATTCAATTTTTAACAAAATTTTATAATAATGTTTAATATTAAAAATTAATTTTTATTATTTTTTAGAAAAAGAAAAAAATTAAAAAAACCATTAAATTTGTATTCATGAAAGTGTTCTAGCAATATCATTTTTCTTAATAAATTATAAGAAACAAATATTCTACGATTTGATTAAATATATAAGTGTTTAAATAATACGGATCGGGTCGGTTATGAGTTGGGTCGGGTATAGGTCGTTAGATGTGTACTACATGAAAATGGACCAAAATCGATTAAATGAGTCAATATGGGTTGGATCATATTGTACTCGATCTACCCTTTTAAAAACCTTTAATTATGACACGTAGATGCTGGGCCACCACCGTGCCGACCATGTTTAAACACGAGCTGACCACGGCCGTCTCTTTTGATTTATTCGTCGATCCATTGGAATCATCAGTTCAAAGAAAGGTATTGAAGCGAACCTCGAGAAATTGCTCCTCATCCACCTCAGCTTCTTCATTAGTTGACCGAGCAATCCACGATTTTCTACTTGAAAATTAAACGGAGGACGGGAGAAGACGACGCCACCAAGACGATTCCCATTGCCGCGTGAGCCCTTGCCTGAAAAGACAAAATAAAATTTATAAAAAATTTATTTGTGTTTTTTTAGAGAAAGTAGAAATTATATTTTCGCATTCCTACTAAACTTTAAAATATTATTCAAATTACCCCCAAAAACATTATGCACGACACTACGTGTCACAATAGCAAAGGCTATCCGGATACTCTCTTTTGAACTTTTGGAGGGAAACAAGAAAGAAAAAATAAATAAAAATATGTGAGAAATGGCTACTATACAAACAGCCCGTTCATCTTCGTGGGGGCTGTCTATCCTAATCCCATGTTCTGATTTTATCAATCCAAGATCGTCTTCTGCCTTCTGGTGCATGTATCTGATTTGGAAGCATGCTTCGTTTGCTCTTGGAATTTTTTGATGTGGGAGCATCCGACTTATCGGAGCAATCCTTGAGTTCCAACTTGGTTCCGTCGGTAAGTCCAACGACATCGTTGCTCATTCGAGCTAAAATCGATTTTGGTTATAACTTGCTATGGTGGATCAGTAACGAAGATGCTGACATGAAGGCTAATGACCAAGATGCCGACTAAGAAGTTACCGATTCCTAACTTGGCCGATTAAGCTCTATTTCACAGGAACAGTTGTTGATTTCATTACGGACCAACAACATACCGATGGGGACTAATCTAAACTATTTCCTTGATTATTTGGAGATATCCCGAGGTGATTATTTGCTAGTCAAAGCTGGAGCACGAATTTGCTGAAGAGTCCAAGATGCAGGTGTCCACGTCTTTAATACATTTCTGGTTTCTAGTTGTCATTAATGCTTATTCTAGTTACTAGGGGTTTAATTACATTCTGGTTCCCATGTGGACAGAGTTAACGGAAGGGCTCGATTGCACCAATTTGACAAGTTTTAGGACTCGATTGCACTTTCGTAACAAGTTTTATGATTCACAGTGAACAAAACTAGACGATTTTGCGTCTCTCTAAATCTCTAAGCAACTGTCTTGTTGAAGTGAACAGACTTGCACATGATTTAATCTATCTAATTCAGTAATTTGGATTTGTAGCAGAATTGGTTCACTTTACATTCTTTGGGTAAATACATCCTTTAGTTGCATCCAACAAAAAAAAAAAGGAAAAAGAAGAAGAAGGGAGACGCTCGCTCGATCGTGTTCCTAGTACCTAAGGCAAGATTGAATTAGCACGTGGTTTAGGTCCGGGCCTTTACGGATCAAACGAGGTCTGTACTTGGTTAACGGAGGAGAAGTAATTGATCCAGCTCGAGCTAGGCCTCCCCAAAATCTCATGAGTTCTCTCTGGGCCTCTCAAATGAACTTGGGTCGTGGTTCCTTTGTTTTTTTTTTTTCATGAAAAGGAAACTAAAAAGTTGCGTCTGGCAAGGAACAAGACACCTTCGTTCTGGTCGATCCTTCTGATGCCATGTCGCAGAAAAACGGAGGAAAAAGAGGAACTCAATTGTCCAGGATAGATTCCTCCATCTAGCCGGAATTCCCAAATAACATTTTCAACAGCTGAGCGTGGCTGTGGACTTTATAAGTGACTTTTGATTTTTCATATGAGTGTCCAATTTCTCGCTGCCGAATTCGTGAGGTATTTTCCGATCGTTCTCATAGCACGACATTCTTTATCCCACCCTACTAGGTCCATATTTCCTAGTTAAGATTTGTAAATTCTCTTTTATCCTTTTAGAAAATGATGAAACTCCACGCAATTCATTCGAGTGGTGAGAACGCCGTGATTTGGAGGGCGACAATTTTTATCATTATCATTGGCGTGGAT
Organism: Lenwebbia sp. NSW1173648; assembly: GCA_029784005.1. Classification (NCBI taxonomy): domain Eukaryota; kingdom Viridiplantae; phylum Streptophyta; class Magnoliopsida; order Myrtales; family Myrtaceae; genus Lenwebbia; species Lenwebbia sp. NSW1173648. The sequence continues at coordinate 19,518,513 of JARCGZ010000009.1, read as the reverse complement.
CATCATCTCAAGATGGGGCCAAACAAAGAAGAGGGCAAGCAAGCCATTAGGGACAAAAGACATCTCTCTTTCTCACTCATGCTATTTTATGCTAAATCGCCATCAAGAAACCATGTCAGACCGATTAAGTATCGTGTCCACATCAGTAATCAAGTAAAATCGATAATGTATTATAATAATAAATATCAAGGTAAAATAACAATAAGAAGGGGGGAAATAATTACAGTCAAGGAAGCTGGTGAACCAAAGTAAAACCTAACCCTCCTCCCGTAAAAAAGACATAAAATGCCCGAATACAAAAGGACCAATCCAGACCCCAACCCCTATTGTAAGCTATAAGCTACTGGAAAGAATGAGAATGAGCTAAAAGCCCAACACCAAATCCATGGCCAAGTCTCCGCCAAACGCCACCGTTTCTTGACTTGGTTGAAAGAATCTCTCTCTCTTTCTCTCTCTAGTATCCCGTGGGGAATTCGCACTCCCCGAATTCTGCAACACAAATTAGCAAAAACCATTTCAGCCATAGAAGTCACGATCGAACTGTTTGGTTCTATCACTGCCGTAAGAAAAATTGACTTTTTTCTCAGATTAAGGACAAATCACGACGTATCGTCTCAAAGGGATCTAATTTTCAATGACTTTAGAGGATAAATTAAGACTGTGAGTTGGTGGAGCTTCATGTCAAAGGACAACGTCAAAGAAGCTTAAGGACATTAGTCCAACGAAGAAAAGAAAATGCCGCAGCAGTTGAACACGCATGATCGAACATGAAATATTACATTCGGGTCCCGACAATGATGTCAAGAGCTACGTCACACTGCGACCCCACATTGAGAAACGAGAGAAATGAAAATTATGTTAGAAAGAAAGCAACATCACGAGATAGCCGCAGACAAATGCGTAGAATGTTGAAAACAAAAAAAATGTTTTCTCATGATGCCCACTTTCGTCTGCCCCGCTGGTTTTACAACCATTTTTAGGAAAAATCAATTTTAACACGTCATCGGAAATTAAATAGAGCGAACAGAACACTTTTGTTTTTCCCTTCAAAAATCCTATTATCATATATCAATAGGTGCATTTACTTGATTTATTATGTAGGCAAAAACCAAAACCAATTTTTCCAAGAGAGGCACGTCTTTGGCAAGTGAAAATGCACGAGGCGTGCGTGCAAGTTTTACTCCATGCCCGACCAGCAATGTGGAAACAAGAAAATATATGGGATTAGGTCTGGAGATCGGAGTGACTAGTGACCTAAATGCATTCGACCCCCAATTTTTCCCTCTTTTGACAAAATTGGACAACCCTATTGACAAGATCAATAGTAGGAAATCGACCCTTTAGAGTTACTCAAAACACGTTTCAATCTAACGAGAGCAAAATTGTGGGCGATATTAAAGACATGATAATAAAATCGAATTTAATGATATCATTCCTTGCCATAGTGGCGTGGCATGTTATCGGAAGTATTAGAGGTGATAAGGCGGCGGTGGTACTCACTAGGCGGTTGCGTCACCACGTAGGCTGCGCCGCCGAAATAGCACGTCCCCGTCCCACGAGCCTTCTTCTGGTAATAGCTATTGAACGCAAACGAAGCGTGGGCCTCCAGCAAGTTCGGGTCATAACAAGCGGAGCCCGGTTGGATGGGTCGGCAATCGGCCCCTCCCGCTCCGCAGGCGTAGTCCAGCGCCGCCTGCAGCTTCTCCTCCCCGGCTCTCCCGTTGGCCACACACCACGTCTGCCCCTCCGCGGGGGCCGTCGGGACCTGGGCCTTGCTCACGTTGCTCGCCCCGCTCGCCAGCTGCTCCAGCGTGAGCGGTATGCTGTAAACCTTCTGCTCGTCCGGGTAAAACAGCCCGTAGTTCCGCTCCGACGTGGGACCCGGTTTCTGGTTCTCGTTGAAAAGCGCGAACAAGTACACGTCCACGGTGTTGTTCGGCCTCAACGGCGTCCCGTTCCCGGTCAGGACCCGCTTCACCAGATTCCCGTTGTACGCCGCCGCATTCTCCGCGCCCGCACCGACTTCGTTGGAGTCGCCCTTCGAGGGCCAGCCAGTCTCCGTCACGACCAGCTTGACGTCGTTGTATTGGAGGGCCGACATGGCGGCATAGACAGCATCTACTTGGGCATCGAAGAGGCTGTAGTAATTCAATCCGTTGCCGGAATCCGTGACGCCCGGATTCTGCTTGAACAGCGCGTAGTCCAGCGAGATCTGATCCGAATTGGCCGCGTAAGCGAAAAACGGGTAGACATTAGCCATGAGGTATGACCCGGTCTTGCGAAGGAACTCCAACATGGGCTTAATCACGGGCTCGACAAGATCCGACTTGAACGAGCCGGCGGAAGTCGGGTACGAAGTCTGGAGCGAGCTCAACGCGATCGGAGAAGACACATATATGTCGGAAAGATTGTATTTGACGAGGGAGGCGTAGATGTTGTTCATGGCGGGCACGAGGAAATTGGTGGTGTTGTTGGGGTCGGCGAAGACCTCGTTGCCCACGGCAATGGCGACGATCTTGGTGGAGGGGTAGTACTTGGAGATGTTGGACTGGACCCACGAGTCTGTGAACGACTGGTCCGCGGCGGCGGAGGAAAGCTGCTCGTTGGGGAGGGTGACGACGACGGTTATGCCGGAGCCGGCGAGGGCCGTGAGGGCGCCGTCGTAGGTGTCGAAGAGCTTGGCCCGGGTGATGCCCTGCGATTTCAGGAGCTCCACCACTTTCGCCGGCGGCGGGAGGTCGTTGGCTATACGACCCCAGTTCACTCCGATCGACCCTGACTCTGTAACCAATGTAACAAGAAGAAAATTGAGATCGGGAACGAGAAAACAGAATTAAGCGTAATGTAACAGATGACAGAATTAGCTCCCGGGGAATTAGATATCCTCACGCACTGCATCTTGATGCAAAATGTTTTCGAGGTTTACACACATGAATTTCCAAACGAGGACACGACCATCATTGTTCCAAACAAAATGTTCTAACGTACTACTTCGGTCCTTCTTTTGGAAGTGAGGGCGTGGAGGTACGCCAAAACCAGAGGATCAGTGTCAAGAAAGCTAGGGACTTTCCTTCTACTTAGAGCTCGAGCCCATGGAAATGGAACGTCGAATGGAGTTTCTTCATTTCACGCACTAGATTTAGAACTAAAAACAGAGAAACAGATTAAAGGAGACTTTGATTAAAAGGGAAAGCGAGGGAGATTACCTGCAAGAGCAAAGATGGACATGAGGAGGAGGAAGCAAGAAAATGCAGGACTCGCCATGCTCTGTTCAGGACGGTAGAAACAGAGCATGAGCCTGTAGGGAGAGAGAGAGAGAGAGAGGGATTTCCGAGGGACGAAGGAGTGGAGTGGATTTATAGGCTCGAGGGGATGAAGAAGAAGAAGAAGAAGGAGAAGAAGAATGGGGAGTGGGGAAAAGAGGGAACTGTGGAATGGCCCGGCCGGTTCAAAGTGGGGCCCAACGTGGAGCCACGTCTTCCGATCGAGGTGAGGGAGGGAGGGAGGGAGGGAGGGAGCTCATCAGCTTTCTCTTTCCTTTTTTCCTTTTTTTTTTTTTTAAATATTTTATTATTTATGATGCACGTACTGATTCGTAAATTTGTAGCGTAACGTGAATCTGGGAATGCTTCGTTGCATGCTTTTTGGCTCGTTCATGGCGCAACTAACGCCACCCACCACTCCCTCTCCACTTGACCGTTTCCGGTTTTCTTTCACCCTCCCCACCTGATCTGTCGGGATCTCTCTACAGCCGTACACGTTTCTGATTCTTCCCTCAATTAGGACCCTCGGATGACAGCCACGTGTGCGGGTTTTGTTGGGCGTCCTACTATTAGTATTGGTATTAGTATTGTTTAACTAACTTATTACTTCCATTGCCAGTAAAAAAAAGATGGTCTGTCATCCACAAGGTTCAGACTTAACAGTTCGATTCACGTTTCAGGTTGAGGGTGATTTGGAATAGTTATGCCTCCAACTGAATATTCTATAACGCGATTTGGAATCCTTGCAATAAGGCCCGAATGGAGTCCCTACCTAGCACCGATAATCCATTCCCACCCCTTTTTAACTCGCGTATTACTTAAATTATGTGAATTTGTTGCCGCCCGTGATCAAGCATAACCGAGCCGCTTATAAATCGCATCCCATTGGCTAGCATTTCTCTTCGGAAAGTTATTTCGCTATATACTCGAAACTATTATACCCAAAGCAACCACGCATCAAAGATTAACGAGTCTCGGTTCGAGCGTGAATGGTAACTTCATCGACCACACACCGAATTGTCCCCGAACTGGGACAGCCTTTTCTCTCCGGTGGTGAAAGACATTTAACCCTAACTTTTGGTGGAGACAGCAATATAAATGTGAACGTTGGGTTTTGCCAGTTCAGGAGATTTGATGTGCCATGCATGATTGAGAGGGGCCACCGAGCAATTCCAGTACTCGGGTCGGGTCGGGTCACTGGTGTTTCTTTGCAGGGTTGAACTTGAGGGCAATGTCTTGGAATTTAATGGGCAAAGATCCTGTTCCTGCTGACTATCCGTTACGTTTGTTTTCTACTTAGCGGGTTTTACATTAATTGCTTCCTTGACTGCTTTTATATCTCGTAATTCTCTCTGCAATCCGTGCATTATCCCCCCCCGGGTAAAAATGGTTCGTAATCAACGGCTCCATCAGAATTTCCTGTCATTAATCCCCCGGTAAAAATGGTTCGTAATCCACGGCTCCATCAGAATTTCCTGTCATTAATCCCCCTCTCTATTTCTCGTCACCGACCTTCGTAAAAACCAAGAATAACAATGCTCGCAAATACTAAATAACAATAAGGGCATGTTTGGTAACGATTCTGATCCAAAAAAGTAATTCTGATTAGAATCATATTTTCTGATTCTGTTCTCTAGATGATTTTTAGAGAATTAAAACATGTTTGATAACTGTACAAAATTTCTATTTTCGAAAATAAACGCGTTTGGTAACTGCATAAAATTTCTGTTCCTGAAAACAACCATGTGGCGAGAATTTTGTTTTTAAAAAAATTCATTTTTTTAAATCTTTTTTAAATCTTTTTTAAATCTTTTTTAACTTTTAAAATTTTTGAAAATTTTTAAAATTTTTAAAGTGCCTTTACATTTTTTTAATTTCCCCCCATTTTTTATTTTTTTAAAATTTTTTGCATTTTTTGAATTTTTTTATATTTTTAATTTCCCCCTTTTAAAACTTTTTTAAACTTTTTTTTGTTAAAATTTAAAGCTTATTTTCAAATTAATTTTTAAAAAAATGTATTCAAAAAATTAGCTTTTAGTAAATGTTCAAATCTAACTTTAATTTTTTTTAAAGTTCAGAAGTTTACATGGAAGCCCACGTGGAATTAATCTTTTTAAAAGAATTGAGACTTTGTTCTTTTTGTGATTCTCAAAAGTGATTCTTTTTTTTCAGAATCAACTTTTTTTTTATCCTTATCTTTGCTCCAAAACTGTTTCCGGGATCAGAATCAAAATCAAAATCATTTACGTTGCCAAATATGTTTCTGATCCTTTTTTGTTTTGAGGAACAGAATCAGAGAATTAGAATCGTTGCCAAACACTTTTTTCTATTTCTGTTCCCGGCAATGATTTCTGGGAACAGAAACGCGTTTGGTAACTGCAAAAAAATTCTGTTCCCAGAACAAAAAAAGAACAGAAACACGTTTGGTAACTGCATAAAAGCCACATCGTCAACAAAATTCCTCCACTTACAGTAACTTCTAAAAAAATTAGTAAATAAAATAAAATTGATATTACTAAAATACTTTCATGCAATATGAAATTTTTTCTTTTTTTTTTATAAATTTTTTCTGATTTTTTTAATTTTTTTAATTTTTTAAAATATTTTTATTCAAAAAATATATTTTATTATTAAAAAGTTTTTTTTATTTCATTTTTCTTCGGCGGCGGTAGGTGGCGGCTGCGGTAAATAAAATAAAAAATGATATTACTAAAATACTTTCATGCAATATGAAATTTTTTCCTTTTTTTTTTAAATTTTTCTGATTTTTTTAATTTTTTAAATATTTTTATTCATAAAATATATTTTATTATTAAAAAGTATTTTTTATTTTATTTCATTTTTCTCCAGCGGCGGCGGGAGTCGGCGGCGACCGGCGGTGGCGACGGGCGGCGGCAGATGGCGGCGGCAAATAAAATAAAAAATGATATTACTAAAATACTTTCATGTTATATGAAAATTTGTCCTTTTTTTTTTAGATTTTTCTGAATTTTTTCATTTTTTTTAAATTTTTTAAACTATTTTTATTCAAAAAAATATTTTTATTATTAAAAAGTATTTTTTATTTTATTTCATTTTTCTCCGGCGGCACCTACTGGCGCTACTTTGGGAACAAAGTGTTCTCAATTGTTTCTAAAAAATGTTCCAAATGTGTTTCTAAAAAGTGTTCCGGAAACACAGAAGTAAGTTTTTTTTTGTTTCTTGTTTCTGCTCCAAAAGTGTTTCTATTTGTCAAAAGTGTTCCCGGAACACTTTGGGAACACTTTTTTACCATACGCCTGTCTGTTCCCAAAGTGTTTCGGGAACACTTTGGGAATAGAAACACTTTTTTTGGAGCGTTGATTTGTCATGGAGTGGCTAAGTAATCGCTTCACGATGCGGCAATTGGGTACAACCCAAAGGCTACATAGAAACGAGAATCTTCTCTTATTTACAGAGAAGCAGATCCGCGAGGTGTTCGGAGCGGTTGATTTGTCATGGAGTGGCTGGCTACGTCGCGGCATCGAATGGGAAAGCAACCGCCGCAAGAGACGACTTTTTTTTGAGGATGTAAGGATAAGGGAGGGGAGGGGGCTCGATCTGCTGTCACTGTCAGAAGTAATCAAAAAGCGGTACGGTTGTGTTTGGGCCCATTCGTAGCACCCTGCGTCAATTGTTTCTTCTGTCGTCGGTTTGTTCAGCTCATTTGAGATAAGTCCTCCTTTTCACATTCCCAATTGGAGGAGGCGGCCCTTTGGCTTTCAAGAAAAGGAAAATGAAATGAGCATTATTGATGAGATCGCACGTCTGAATTCCATGATGCATCGCGATCAAATCAATACGACAGGAAACGGGAAATGGGCCTTCTTGGAGATCTTAAGTTTGCTTTCCTCCTTCCATTTTTAGAATCTTGATTACCAACCAGTTCATGGGAAGTTAACCTCCGAAAGTAGATGGGTGCAGCTCTTTCCGTCGACCTGCCCAGTTTTGATGGTGATAGTGGCAAGCAGCAGAGGACGAAGCTGGTGAGCGTGGTTGGGAAAAGTTCAAGAATTGAATTTACCAAACCATAAAATCCGAAGAAGGTCGGTCCACCTTCACGTTTGACTTCTCTTCCTCAACGCGAGATCGTGGCGTAGGGTTTCTCAGCGACAACTTCGAATATCTAGATTGAAAGGAAAGAGAGTGTTTTTGGTGTATTTGTTAGGCGGTCGTTCGGAGGAGAAAGCAGGCACGTAACTGGTAACAAGTCAAAACACCATAATGCACTGTCTGAAGATTATATCTCTCGACCAAACTGCACGGTTACGTTTATATATCCATGGGAAATTTAATGCATCATGTCGACCTCACTTTATTGGCAGAAAAATGAAATTACTTGACATTATTTCACGTCTCTTCCCCACCATATTATTGCTCCATACTCTTTAACGGGCTGGAGTAAATGACTACTCTACTCATTAGTTACTTCCAAAGCTAAACTACTATACATCTTAAACTGCTTTGGGAGAAATTACCCAAAAAAAAAAGAAAAGAAATTCTTAATTTATTGCATCTGTGTCAGTTCAGTCATACTCCCCAAAAAAACCTAACTGAGTTCAAACCTTTTACTTTTGGCTGCAAATCGCTGACATGGACGCCAATTGTCCTACGTGACATGACTGATGCCAATTTAGATAGTTTTTGCAAGTTTTTAGAAAATTTTGAATATCTTTTCTTTCTTTCTCTACCGATCGCCGGGCCTCAACGATGGCCGATGATACCCTCACTGGGATCTGGCAAGGTTGCCCGACGGCGGCGGAGTCGAGCCTCCCCCCAAGCTGGGGAGGCCGGCCCTCGCCTGCCTCAGGCGAGTTTCCACTGAGGGTCTTGCTTGATCCAGCAAGGGTCCTGCGCCCTCACAGGTTGTCGCCTTTGAAAATTGAATAACTATCCGATCAAAGTTAGTCGTGCCACGTAAGACATCCAATGTTCACTTATTTTCAGTCAAAATTAACCGGATAAACTATATATATGCCAAATCGATTTAAAAATTTCATGATTGAATTGACACAAGAACGATATATTTAGGGTTTTTTTTTTTTTTTTTGTTAATCATCCATATTCTACAAAAGTCTGATTTGAAAACAACAATCACATGTAAGTGAGCTCAGTGCATCCAAAACTTTTTAAATTACATAAGAAAATACCACTTAGATCCACATTTAAGTATAGGGAACATCCGTTCAAGACTCGGGTCTACTACCCTCTCCGGCGGTAGTCAGCGTTCTCTTCGTGTTGCTCGTACCTCTTCTTGACCGATTCGAGGTTACCATCCCCTGGAACCGCTTCTTCCGTGCCGTCGTACGTCTTATCGAACACCTGGTTCGCGAGCCCTTGATCGGCCTCCTCCAACTTCTCCTCCGCCTCCTTCAACTTCTCCTCCGCCACTCGCCTGAACTCTTCCGCCGTCGACGGCGCTCTCTCGTCCGAGTCGCGATGTTGGGTATATTTCTACTTAAAAACATTGTCAATTAGGAGGGCACGTCAAGATAACAAGACGACATTTATCAATTATCATCCCACGCAGCATCTAACAAGGACTTGCCCAGATTCGACAAAAGAGAGAAACCAGAACTATGTTCGATTAGAATAATGTCGTTCCCGGAAATTCCCCTCGATTTGCCTAGAATCTTGTCAGATTGTGCAACAAATGAAGGTCTGGTAATAACGTACGTCTCCACCATCTACGCGAGGATGTACGTGTATCGTACATGGTATACGCGTGTATAAATACTGGAATCGAGTACACGAAGCGTACTCCCCCCCAGCTCCACCAAGCTTTTTCCCATATGATGGAGTTGGCTCACAATTTAATTTTCTTGGCGCGACCATCATCACTCCGAACTCAACAGATCCAAATCGAAAATCGTCAGGCGATCAGAAACTTAGGAAACGATTTGAGAATCTGTTTTTTCCGTAAGGACGTCCAACCAACCGAAGAAGGAAGAAGTAAAGTATACCTTGGTGTGGCACAAGTACGCCGTTGACGGCGCTAGAGGCTTGAAGATCTTCCATGGCTGAGACGATGCGTAGAGACGGAGATGGTTGCCCACCGCCATTTTTGTGCAAGTCTTTCTTCTTCTTCTTCTCTCTCTCTCTCTCTCTCTCTTTTTTTGGCCCTTTCCGCCCCTTGTCTTTTTGGCTTCTTTTCCTTATAGCACTTGCATTCAGTTCGAAGGGATAAGATGCAGGGACAGATGGACAACGACACGTGTCTTCTAGAGCCTGCTACGTTGTCGCATTTTCTGTCTGACAGCTCATGCTTCCATGCAAACTTAGGAATTGCAATTTCTCAATTTAAGAATAATTATGACCCAAAAAAAAAAATTTAAGAATAACAAAATCTTAGGAACGCGAAATTTCGTCACTTCCGAAGACCGAAGGATGTGATGATCAGAGTGCGAGTCTTTTCTCCGGAGAGGAAAGGTGTTAACCGATTTCAATTGTCATTTTGACGATTTTCCTGTCAAAATTTTAAAATATAATTCCGCTTCTCATTTGAATATTGTTGAAATTTAAGTATTTTAAATTTTAAAAAAAATACGCGAACCGCGAAATTTAAATAAAACAAAAAGAAAAAAAGTTATTCCAAACAGACCTGAAGGGTCGGAATTATGAATTATCTGCTCACAAAATCCTCAGACAGGGTCCTAAAATCAAATTGGAGGACTAACGTACACTTATTAGTTGAACGAGAAAAGCTTGATAGATTATACTTTCTCCTCAATCAGTAGTCTCAAAACTTGACATTAATCATGTGATTGAATTGTTTCCCGAAACAACCGAGAAAAACTCGTAAGTTCGCATGTCAAGAACAAAACTGTTGGAAGATCAAATCAAACATTCGCGCTTCACCATCCGACGAGCAAAAGCTTCAATAGAGCCATCCTTATGTACAGACCGTTCTTCGCTTGACGAAAATAGGCGGCCCTGGGATCGTCATCGACACCCACCGTGATCTACGCAGCGTCGTGCACACGAGAAAGAGAACCAAGAGATCAGTCACCGCCGCATATCAGAAGCTTCGATTTCATGGAGGGGGGCCGAGAACTTACCTCGTCAAGCCTAGGAAGAGGGTGCATCACCACAGCATGCTTCTGCATCGCGTTCATCACACCTTTGTCGACAATGTACTTGCCTCGCGCTTCTTCATAGAGGTCAATTCTCTCCCCAAAACGCTCGCGTTGGATGCGAGTTTGGTACACCACATCGCACTTAGAAGCCACTTCCATTAGATCAGCACTCTCTTCCCATTCCACCCCCTTCGATGTCAGGTACCCTTTAATGTCGTCCTGATGAAACAATTACAACGCAAAAGCTATGGAACTTAAAAACTTACATTCTTTTTCCCAATAGCTCAAACACGAAGTGAGAAAAGAGCCTTGATTTTTCACCCTATATTTCCATATACTTAAAAGAGCAAAAAAAATACTAATTCATTTGGCTGGGTCAAATACATAGCAGAAATTCTTATCAGTCGATTTCTGTAAAATCTTGAGGGAACAAGCGGCCCAATGAAGATAAGTATGCAAAGAAGATCAGTGCCTACCTTCATCTTGACAACATCAGGCGATACGAAATAAATCTTCACACCTTGGTACTTGGCGAGCAAATAAGCAAGTGAACGAACTGTCCTTCCATTAGCAAGGTCTCCTACAAGCGCTAATTTAATGCCATCCAACTTCCCAACCTCCCTTTCAATCGTATACACATCTAAAAGAGCCTGACCCATAGCCAAAATATTGACATGTCAGGCATGCCTAATACCAATCTTCATCTAACAAATACAGATGTAGTAATCAACAACACGTATAAGGGGATTATGAAACCAATCATCACCAAGCAATGAAACTTCAAGAATGCTCAACATCCCTTCCCAATATACACATCTAAAAGAGCCCGACCCAGAGCCAAAATAATGACATGTCGGGCGTGCCTAATAACAATCTTCATCCAAAAAACAAATAACGATGTCAAAATCAATAACACGTATAAGGGGATTATGAAGCCAATTATCACCAAGCAATGAAACTTCAAGAATGCTTGACATACTCCGTATGTAGAGTACTCAGTAGGACATAATGTAATCGATGCTACAGAGTTTATCACATTCGCCTTATCTATGCTACAGTAACCAAGAACTTGGCCAATGCTAACTGCATTATCATCTAGACACTTATAATAAAGAACGGTGAAGCATGCCTGAGTCGGATGCTGTCCTGGACCATCCCCTGCGTTAATGACAGGGATTCCAGCTGTAGCTGCTGCTCTTCTCGCAGCGCCACTTTCGAAATGCCGCATCACGATAATATCCGAATAGCCCTCAACGGTTCTTATCGTATCTGCAAACCAAGCAACAAAATCAGATGCTTAATTGCATAGAAACATCCTAAGTAGTCATGCAAAAGCACACGTCAAATTCACCTTCCAGTGTTTCGCCCTTCGCCGCTGATGAGAACTCACGTGCATTTTCAGTGGTTAAAACCTCACCACCTAACCTTTTCATGGCAGACTCGAATGAAAGCCTAGTCCTGGTAGAGGGCTCGTAAAACAGAGTAGCCATCAGATGACCCTTGAGAATTTGACTTCCTGGTGAATTCTTTTCTACCTTCTCCATGTCACGTGCAACTTCAAAAATAGCACTTAGAGTATCTCTGTCGAACTGTTGAGCTTCAATCACATCGTTGAGTTGAAACTTTTTTCCAGGCGAAAACGAAGCCCTTGAATTGTCAACATCTGTGGCTGAGCAACAGACTCCTTTTCTCTGTGAAGATCTTTCAGCTATAGCAAACTTCAGCTGATTTTCAAAGGATGATAATCTCATCTTTGTCATATAAGCAGGAGAAGAAACCGTATTACATTGAACGGACTGTTTGCACGTAGAGTTGGATATATTGAAGAGGTACTGGAGGGACTTTCTAGCTTCAGGATAGGACATTTGCCCTTGTACTGTGTACGCAGAGAACGAGGAAGAAGTAGCCATTGCAATCTACAAAAATTGAATCACAATATAAGTAAGATTAAACAAGACATCACATGTTAGACACTCGAAACAAGAACTCTCGCATGGTAGGAGTAACCAATGGGATCACAACACATTTATATGCATTCCACATTGCCCAATTGCTTTTACACAAACGTGAAGGTCTCACATGGCTCTAAGGTCTCAAATGGAAGGAAGCACATTGACAAATTCCTTGTAAGTGATACCTTAACATGATCACAGATACCAAGCTGTGAAAATAACGAATAGAATCAATTTGAAGACAAACCAAAAACAGCAAATCAAATCACTTCAGGAAAACAAGCTTTTGCGGTCGCATCCCTCTGTTTCTGGGTGCTCAGTATTTGCTCTAATTTGCGAAACAAAGTAATCTGGATAAGATAGCTAAAAGCATCTGAAGATTTCGCCAGGCATTCCCAACGTAAGCAATATTAAGGTGAAAAAAAGCATACCAACGTAATTCACGTGAAAAACGAAGTGTCTGCTCACACCTATGACCAAATGAGTGAGATAAAACTGCTTCAATGGAGATGAGTGCTGTGTAGCTCGCCGTTAATATAAGTCGGAAAAAGGGTTTTTTCGACATATATTAATAGCATATGCGACGAGAATTGGCATAGGAATTTGATCAAACACTTCAAGGGCATCGAGGATCAAAACAAAATATCCTCATCAACCATCGTCCGCCCACCCACAACCGCGAAAGAACCACATTTCAAGCAAAAAAACAAATCAGTAATACGTGCAGACGATAAACCAAGAACCCAAACCAATGAAAGAAAACCAACATGAACAAATGGGGACAAAGCCAGTGCTGTCTTGGACTTTACATAAGAGTCGGAGCTGTTGGTTGCAGAAAAAACAAGAAACGGTAGCGAAATCAAGAAGCAAAAGCTATGTGCAGACGCGAAGCCTGAACGGCGTACCTCCCCGGCCCGTACACGACGGAGCAGTGCCACTGGAGTGTTGGAAACTTGGAAGAGAGAGAGAGACCCCGAGCAGAAAGGGCAAAGAGACGCCGGCTTGGCCTTGAAGAAAGAATTATCAAGTTCTTGAAAGAAGGAAATAATTTCAAATCAAGCGTGATTTTTTTCTTTTTTGGGTCGAAATCAAGCGTGATATATATATATATATTATCGGAAAACTTGGTTTTTTTTGCTGGTCCTACTATATTCTATTTTACAAGTCACCGTGTATGCTATGTGTGTGCGCAGGTTACGAAACTTGCTCCCTTCTCACGCGTTCCCACCCCAACTCCCCCGAAAGTGGAGATTCGAACCCCCCACCTCTCCCTTGCAAAGTGAGAAGAGTGGCCACTGGGGCTTGAAAACTTGATTTGAAGATGAGTATTTTCTTAAGTTTTTTTTTTGGGGGTCATATTTTCTTAAGTTTAAATCAAGCGTTATTGGGGGGAAACGCAATCCAATATTTAAAGCAAAGTTTTTGGATAAAAGTTGTCAATTTGGGTCTTAAAAAGTTGTCCAAAATCAAAAGGTGTGGAAACTCCGAATAGAGAAATCAAACTACGCCAAAAAGATAGAACCTTTATATTGAAAAAACTAATTCCATCTGGTATAAGCCTTATCGAGTTTCGATCATGAAAAACAACAATATACGTAAGTCGTGGGTTTATCCTGTTCGCGTAAAGCAATGCTTGTGTTTTTGCATCAAATATGTCAGTAATATCCTAAATATCTTCTAACTTGAGAAGAAGGGGATGACTAAATTTTAGTATATTTTGATGTATTTTAAAAAGAGTACGTTTTATAGGCTTTATTGCAAGATTATCTAAGCAAATCAAAGGAAATAAAATTAGATATGGAAAACCAGAGGAAATATCCTAAATGTCTCTAAAAGATATCTAACATCCTCCCTCAACTAATGTCGAACAGTGCTCTAACATGCTGTATATAGCATCAGTCTTGGTGGATCCGTAGCGGGGCAATGTGTGAGGCGGAAAGGTCCGAAATTTTGAGTGCCGTTCTATTCTGCTTGAAATTTTTTTTTTTTTTTTTATATCTAATTCTATCCTATCCTATTCTACTATTCTGCTTGCATTTCGATTCCCAGCTTTTCTTAATTTTAGTGTGAAGGCAGACCGCAAATGATACCGTACATTCCTACTCGGATAAAACTGAACAAGTAGCCAGATAATTATCAATGCAGATTGTTACCCATCTAAGGAAGATCTGCATCGATCAGTTCACATGATCCAGAATGACCGGGTCCACCGATGTCGTTAGCAGCTCTTAGTATGAGGAGGTGGAGAAGAATCAGTACACTTACCATTCCAAATTCCCTACTAGATGACAGGAAGACTTGACCTAGGTTTTTAATTTATATCGACAAGTATAGGAAGTATGAAGCCGATCATTTTGTATTTCCTGATTCGCGAGGACTTGAGCGAGAATCTGAAACATCCTCGAGCGGGATAAACTAACACGGCTGATAAATCAATGGCGGATAGAAGCGCAGCCAATCTTTACGTGTGTAGGAACCCTTCACAAGCAAATATTGAGACCAAGTGACTTAGCAAACATGACATCGCAGTTCACATAATCAACAGTGGATATCCATAAAACACGCCCCGGGACTACATGAAAAGGAAATAGTACACAGCATACACAAGCAGCTACACTGCTAATACACAATGTGCCGCGCAAACATGGTTCGCTTATTCGGTCAATTAGTAGCATCCACAGGGGTACCAATACTGAAATATGCCAAACCACGGTGGTTGGCTTGTTGATACAAACAGTACCTGTTCCTCTCCCTCACATACCCAGTTCTCACTGCAGGACCAGGCACCCTGACGATCCAGCCACCATTGCAGGATGGGAGCTCTGCTTCAGGACATCAGCATCTTCCAGTGCTTGAGGTTCCACATCAGGCTTGTCAATCGTGCTAGGAGTGATGTCCTGCCCACCATTCCCGACAGATGCAATGGCTTCAAATATCAGAGCATTCACTTCTTGGAATCTCTCCTCAGAAAGAGAGACCTCTGCAAGAAGGCGCCAAGCATTTTCTTCGGATGCCTCCTCAAAGTCCTCCTTCCTCTTCAAGACAATATGCCCACTGATTTCCCAGACAGCTGGGTTCACCTGGGTGTCCAGAAGTTCTGGATTCACTTCCCCTAGAGCTTGCTTCTCGGCGTAGCACTGTTAAGAGATCAACACAGAGACAAGGTCAGCTTCAAATAAGAACATAGAGGCATGAAACAAGGTAACCAGAAGAAAAGGCAGGCCCGATTAGATTACCTGGGGTAAGAGAAAAATCCGCTTCCCAGAATCAGAGATCAGGACATTGTAGGGGATGTTATTATCTTGGAGGCATATGCAAGAGTCAGAAACTGCATTGGATAAATCTTGCACGGTGTCTCCACCCTCAAAAACAAGACCTCTGACCGGATAATTGACAAGTTCAAAGATTGTAACTCCAGATTTTAAAGCAGTTGATTGCTGGGTAGGAGCCTTCTCTATTGGAAAGGGAACTGCCAAGTAGTATGCCTGTAACAATTCCACTTATCGGATTAATATAAACATTGCGATGCCGTAAATGAACTTGATCCAAACTAAATGGATAAGTTTGAGATGATAGCCAACATACAAACCTGAAAATGGAGATGATTGATGGTGGCAAAGGCACCCAAGCTGTTGTAACCAAGACGGAAGTATGGATTCCCAGCTTCTGCCGCCATATAAAGTGCAAGAGAGAAGCTTTCGGGGTCAATCCTCTGAGGCAAGCATTCAAGGACACGAGGAATCAACAGCACATGCCCATATTCAATGGGACTGACCTGTTCAGTAGGGACAACGATCATGGATTGGTCATTAAGCTGGCTCAAGCAACTTCGAGTAATTTACGAAAGATTTTAGTGCAGGTAAAGGAATTCTTACATTTATAGCCACGACACTAGGGGAGTTGTCTGCGTCAATTGGAGCTTTTGGGAAGAATTGCACTTCACCATCTTCACTTGCTTCAAACTGGAAGAGGATCTCTTCCTGCCCAACTTTAGTGAAGTTGAACTTGCTTCCATCAAAGGGCTGGAGGACCTTATCAACGCGGAATTCAGTTGGCCTCTTCTTGAGATGGCGACCCTCGTTCAGCTGGGCAATAAATCCATACCCACCAGGTATGATCTGCACCAAAATCACAGCATTAATTGAGAATGAACTCATAATCTCCATCAACTTCTTGAAATACAGCACGTTGGATGTGAATCCATTAAAATAAAGAGCCAAGTAAGAGACCTTAGTTTCGCAGGCAGTTACGTCATAGCGAAATAGGCCCCTCTGCATGCGGTCCTCCCACTACAGTGAAGTTGCAAACCAGTTCAACTAATCTAATTCAAGACTAGAGCTGCATAGATATGAACATCATTCCAGATCCATCAATTTGTCATTCAGCTAAACAAATTTTACCTCCCCAAGAAGTAGAGAGTCGAGAAAGGCAACGGGTGGCCCCGGAGTCTCGCCCACAATCAGAGCCTTCTCATCAGCAACAAAGTTCACCCTCTTGAAAGCATACAAAGGGAGCTTTGCCCCTGGTCATACCATACACCAGACAGTCAAAACCTCTATCCGCTAACCCCACATGCACAATCAACTCCCAATTCACAAAACACTGGAGTTCTCATGACCAAACGGGAATTCACTCAAGTTTACCTGGAATGCAGCATTTGTTGAGGCAATTCCGGCCGCAGCCCCCACCGCGGCGAGCACCCTCCTCAGCTTCCTCTTTCTGGTAGTTGGAAACTACAGTCGGAACCCTCTTAATCCTGAGCATCATCTTTCCTACTCTTTCTAGCTAAGTCCCTTTCTCCAACAGTAATGGACCAAAAGCCCCAAACAGACCCTAGCGATTCTCAAGCAACCGGAACCAGACAGATCTAATTCCCCCCCGACACTTGTTTCTCACGAATCACAGCGAAACTGGACGGAGGTAATACCTAAAAACTTAACCTCTATGTGAACAAAAGCAAAACTTTAATAACTTTAGTAGAGGGAGGAGGGGGAGAGGGGACCGCCGCCGGCGAGGAAGAGGAGATCGGAGGGGCTGCCGCCTTCGGAGGGGAGAGCGCCGCGCCCGCCGTGCGGCGAAGGGTCGCCGACGTTCACGATCACGCAATGACAACCCTCGCCACGCACGGCCCGGTCATGTATGACTAGAGGCGGCGTTGCTCCGTGTATAGCCGTGATGTCTGCAACTTGACTGTCCCGGGTATTACCCCCCCTACCTACCTACCTTGCTAAGCCGGTGATCGAGGCTCGCCGGAGCGGAGGAAGACGATCGGAGAGGCCCGGGGATCGGAGAGGCCGTGCAGGCTTCGTTCGGAGGGAGGGAGAGAGAGAGCGAGATTGCCGCGAGGTGATATTTTTCAGGCTCTGGTTGTGTGTGGTGTGAGGTTGAGAAGTGGAGGTGGCGTTATATAGATGATATGAGGAGATAGAGAGAGAGAGGGGGTGGTTGTGGTAATGGTTGCGGTTGAGGTTGTGTGTACTGTTTTTCGAGTGGACGTGGTGAAACTGTGACTCTGTAGAGAGAGAGAGAGAGAGAGAGAGAGATGCTTTGTGTTGTGTATCTCTGCGTGCTCTCGCTTACTCGTGCGAGTGCGATTGGTTTATCGCGAGGAAGAAGATGGACCGCAGAACCGTACGGATGGACCTACAGCCGGGGATTGTTTTCCCCATTTTCCGTCCCCCCCTTTCTTTCTTTTTTTTCCATCGTTTCCCTAAGCGAATATCCCGTTTTTAAGTAAATTAATACAAAATTTGCCAGTGTACTTTATAGAGTAAAAGAAAATTAGAGCATACGTTATAAAACCGTAAAAAGTTAAACTTCACACAAACGATATAACCTCCCTTTAACCTGAGAATTTATCTTTGTAATTCCATGGATTGACACGCGCAACAAAACTAATATCTAATCCTTTTTCTAAGCAGGCGCTCCTGAATTCTAAATATGAGTTATCATTTTCATCGGGCCCCAAATGATAATGATATGATTGGTCGATTTCAACACACCGTGTTAAGTTCACATCTCCATTTCTATCAGAAAAAAGCTTGTCTGTGTTAAAGTTCGAAGAATCGCAAAGAAACTACTCTCGCTACAACATAATTATGCTCTATATAAAGTTATTTATCGATCAAAATATGTTTAAACTTGATTTTTAGTTTCATGTGAATCATCAAAAGAAGTGCAATTCAGGATTTACGTGTCTGCGCACGTTTTGAAAGTAGGTCGTCAATTCTTAAAAATGATCGCTTGCATCAAAATAATGATAATTTACGTTTAACTATTTTCGAAGACGATTGTTGACACCTAAATTTCGACGTTCTATTTAGGCACATATTGCATAGAAAATTTATTGACCTTTTCCGGACCCTAAAAAAAAATACATATATATATATATATATATATATATATATATATATATATATATATATATATATATATATATATATATATATATATAAGTTTTATTACATGGGTGCATTTGCATTAAGTAGTCAAGCCCATAATTGCATTCAAACTAGATCGGTGGCAGACGAGCTCGAGTGTACAATTACTAACTAAATTAGTTGAACTAAATCCGATCGAATCTATGGGGGTTGAAGATTATCACATGAGATATTCTCAACAGTTCAAACTTTTAAGCCTATAAGAAGGACCTTTCACAGGGCTTTCGAAGGGAGGCATGGACGGAGAATTCACCAGAGAAAGGTCAGAAAAAAAGAAGAAGCCCAGATCTCTCCAGGTGCCCTTTCGACCGCTGCTCTGCTATTGTCGAATCCCATTTTTCTGCAATTCTGATTTCTATTTGCTCTCACTAGAGTTTGTTCACGGTGGTTTCGAATCCAGACAAATCCGAGGGCCACGACAACATTGATCCGGCATTCCTACTCGGTTCTGCTCTTGCTCTGAACGGCTAGGGATGAGCGGTTTCAGGTTCCTTACAGGTTCCACTTGGAACTTACCAGCTAGAACCTACCCGTCGGAACAGGTTCCTCATTTTTTAGAACCTGAAACATTCCCGTCGCCCGTCATACCCGTCATACCCTGAAACCTATCCAGGTTCTATTGCCAATTGCTTTTTTTTTTTTTCATTTTTTTTTCATTTTTAGTTAAGCAAAATGAGAGTGAACCCTAGAGGAAGTAGAGGTGAGCGGTTTCACGTTCTGTACAGGTTACCAACCTGAAACCAACCTAGGTTCCTCATTTTTTGGAACCCGAAACCTGTTTGGCTCCAGATTATACACTTATCATCGGACGCCATAGAACATTGTAGGATCATTGAAGACATATACCAAAAAAACACAAAAATTTATTTTAAGATCTAGGGTTTAGGTTCTAGGTAGTGGAATTTGAAACCTATCATACATACCTTGGAACCTAGAACCGGACCGGTTCCCACAAGTTCCCACAAGTTCAGGTTCCAGGTTCCCAGTTCTACCCTGGAACCATGCTCACCCCAGGAACCGTCGCTGCTCGAATCAAACTCGCTTTTGTTCCTCTGAGCGGTTGTTGTTTATATCAAATTGCGAGAATCGTTCATGGACTTTCACAAAATTAATGGATGAGAAGTCCACCGAGAAGTCCATCATCCGGAGAGTGAGTTCGTGTCTTCCCTGTTACCCACGCGTCCTTGTTCTTGTGTCGTTGATGTTTGGTGTCTATTGAAGAATTATCGCACAAGACCATATCTCAAGAGAAGAGGACAAAAGTTCACGTGGTGGGTTCAAGATTAAAGCAAAAAGGTTCAGAAGTGGGAATTCTCAAGGGCCTTTCCTTCACACGTTCCCAAGTGTTCTCCACGAATCACCATCAGTAAATCGCAACAAAGAGCAGCCCCACCAAGTTTCGCTCTTGGACCGAAGCCCTTCCACCTTCGTTGTCCCGCCGGAGTTGCTACGGCGTCATCGGTGCCGCCATCAGTCTCAAGCCGTGCGCCCCAGCTTCCAAGCTAGTCCGTGATACACAAAGCTTGGTTTCCAAGATTGGAGCAAAAAATTCAAGTTGGAAATACAATCTTGCAATATTAGGTATATTTCCCAATTTGAATGCTTTTGATATTTGTGTTGCCTAGTCTACATGAATTGAGTATCCAATTACATATTCTGAAAATATTGTTACTTGATTTAGAACCTTGCAATATATCATTGCCTAAATTGGAAAATTGCATGTCTAAATTAAGCACCTTGAAAGTTTTGCAATATTGGCTTGCCTAATTCGGGAGATTGCTATTTGATTTGAATATTTTTGAGAAAATCTTGCGGTATATTACTTGCCTAATTTGAACAAATTGAAAATCTTTTGAATATACTCAAGATACTTAAAAATGTTTTAAAATGTGATCGATTAGGTAATTTCCTAATCCGCAACCGCACACATGGAAATAAGTCTATCTATCAGGCTTTACATAGAATTATTTTCATAGCGGGTATTTCGAATTTTTAGGGTCAGTCTGCGATAATCACCTTTAAACTAAAAGATTTTCAATTTGAATTTAAGTTCATCCATAAAAATCGAAAATCACAAAAAAAAATCCAGAAAATTCGAAAATCCTTACAAAATCTCAGAAAATTCAAAAAAAAAAAAAAAGATTTAACAAGATATGATTTCTTGATTTTCTAGAAATCCTATCTAATGGATTGCGTTTAACAGATAAAATCTTTTTCTTTTTGAAATCATCTCAATCTTTAAAAGATGTAGACATAGGATAATAAGATTTTCTTAAAATTTTTGGGAAATGACGAAAATCAAATCCGATTTTTTTTTAAAGATAATCACGAACCAATTCACTTTCATTTTTTCATAAATTTCGAAAATTACATAAAAATGAAAAAAAAAATACTCCTTTGAATCTAAAGTGAGAATTTATCAAAATTGCCAAATTGAACATTTTCCATGAAATTGATACCAAAAGGGCATTAATTTAAAAAATTAATGTAACCAAGTCTCGAACTCAAAATCACTGGTTCTCCCACTAATTAAGTGGCAGCTCCAGGAAATTTAAAATCTTTTTTAAGATAATCATTGGAACTATGAGTCACGATTTGATAGAACTTGGGAGAGTTCGAGCTAAGTTAATTAATCTAATTAATTAATTTAGCAATCCATTAACCTAAAATTGGAAAACCCGATTTTTAGGTCGCGACAACGATGAAAATATTATTCGTTCGTTCATTTTTGTAAGCGATATAAACAATCATTTTTTAAGAAAATATTTTTAAAATCAGTCATTTTTTTTTTTTGCGAAATAAACGTGTCCGTAATTCTGCATAATTTTTATATAACTAGCCTCAATGAATTGAAATTTTTGCACAACTTTTTATCTAAACCTTGTATGAATGATCGAAAATTAATACAAAGCATCGCGCGTAAAGCAAAGAGAAAAATCATCATCCGATCATCCGGTCAAAGGTTAATAGTATGGTATGCAAGTTCATCATTTCTTGATTTATTTATCTGAAGGAAGGCGCATATACTCCGAAGGTGCGGCTCTATTTCCAACCACCAATTTTTAGCTGGGATAACAAAAGGCAAGGTGGGGTCCATCTCCATCCATTGCCCACGCGCATCTGGAACTTCCGAGTGCACGCGCGTCATTGTTTTATATTAATAGTGATCGGTTTTCAATCCGGTCCGGTCCCAACGGAGAATTAGAATCCGGACCAGATGGTCCTACACCAGCCGGCCCTTTTCTCGGGCGATCCAATGACACTGGTGGATTACTAGTAAAAGTGAGCAGCATATATTTTAATTGTAATATAATAATTAAAGTTAGGTTTGTATTTAAAAAATAAAAAGTTAACCGGTGAATTATCAGGTTTATATTTAAAAATAAATAAAAAATAAAAAAATAATCGGTCCCATCCGGGCGGTCTACTTCCTTCTTGCAACTTGGAACTGGATCGAAAATCACCCGTTTCAATTTTATAGAATCGGAAATTAGGGCGATGCCCTTAGGAACCTGATCGAACCGGGTCAATTTTATATTAATCGATTTGTATTGCTCACCCCTGTATCTTCTCGCACTGCATGTGGGCAAATATTCGGATTTCCGATTCCGAAGCCTCTGTTAATGTGGACATCAGCGGAGGCCGTACGTGACAGGAGTTAATAAGTATCTTATTTTATACGATTTATTTGGGGTTGGACCGCGTGGGAGAATCTCGCCATAAAAAAAAAAGGGCGACTCCTTTCCACCCACCGTCCCCTCCGATGTCCAACAAAATCATCGTCATAGAATTGCAAAAGAACATAATTGAATTGAATCCCCACATCATGTCATCATCTGGTGATATCACGTTTCACTTTCTTGATCCCCCCTTCAATTGGTCTCTTTTATTTTAATGTGTCGGATCGATGATTGCTTTCTCCATGATTAGCTTAAAAAAATAAATAACAATGCCATATCCTATATAAGATATAATCCTAAGCCGGAAATTTCTTACGTTTGTTGACCGTAGGGTTTTCTTTTTATATTCACGCGGTCTCCCTCTACCTATAAATTTAGGTTTTTGGAGCGGACCTTTCTACCAGTAGGTACATATCTTTTTCACTCTCTCGCGCGAGTTATTACGGACATCGTGTTGAAAGTAAAGAACAAAGATGTAACTCGTTTATAGAGGTACCGAAAGATCCGCTATCATTCAAAGGCGTTAAAAGCTTTGAATATGATAAAGCGTGTTTCGTTCATTCAAATCCAAATAACTGCATAAGAATTCTTTAAGCCGATAAAATCGAGCAGCGCATTTCTTCCTGCTATATCTATGTTAAGTCCTCTAATTTGACTTTTTGTGTTTTCAAGGAATTTCTCACAGCATAAATATGTAGTATCATCCACTTCTTACAGCACACTGAAATTGCTAGGATCAATATCACAATTTACGTACAAAGCACGGGATTTATCAATCAACGTGTTCCTCGAGTGGCTTATTGCACTGGAACTACGATACATGTCGATTTATTGATCGTCGATCCCCCACCATCGATATGTAATCTTCATTATTATTGAAGCATCGCTTATTTTCACGAAAAGCTAATGCCGTTCAAAGATTAATGGTAGAGAGCAAGTTATGTAAAATATATTTTGGCCAAATTTTCCAAAGGAATAATAAATACTTTTCCACAAACTTATGAGTTAAGGAAAAGACATCTATGAATTACAAACGGAAACCACTCAATCAATGAATAAGACAGAAGAGTCGTTTGGCAACAATCAATACGTGGCTTCCTACGGTCTGGAATTTTAGAGCGAAGCTCAGAGGCGGCTCAAGAAGAGTCCGCCTTAGGAAATTTCGTCCATCTTACCTCCAGAAGGCAGAAAATATCTGAGGGCCAGAGGGGATTTCGCTCGGTGCTCGGAAGCTTCTCCCTGACCAAGAGGCTCGGCGCAGCTCCGACATCCCAAGCCTGGCGGGAAGCGGGAAATTTCGTCGCGCGTTGTGCGAATGAACTACGACGCCCTGATGTGGCACCCCACCGTGACCGTCTTGGGAGGTTGGAATATGTATACTCCAGTCGGGCGACGAGACACACGGGCATTTCTATAGGTCCTTGCACGGACTGTACAACGTGTCGCCGTGCTCATAAATACACCGACCAGATATGAAAATTTGATAGGGTATATCCGTATAAATGCCAGAAGCGAGGTATTCTTTCACCCATCTCAAATGGGCGGGCTTGAAATCTCTAAAAAAAGAATTCCATATCCATAAATAAAGTAATTTTCGAATAAGTTTTTTTAAATCAATTTTAAAGTAAAACACAAAAATTACACACAACCAAAACCCAGAAAGGGTGTATGATTTGTCTTAAGATGATTTTAGATGTTATAATCTATAATGTATCATGAGCCTAGTCATTATCATTGAAAAGTGGCATTGATGACATCCATCGGAAGCAACGGTTCGATAATTGGAGCACTTTCGACATTATTATAATTTATATAATCAGTGGCCTTTATCAAATAAGTGGTGCATAGGAAGTTGGAAGCAACGTGGTTATTTGTTTGGACTGGAAAAGGCGGGTGGATTCGGAATCTTGCTGGGGGCATCAATCCGTCATATCATATGCTCGTGGAATACTGTCTCGTCCTTTTGTCCGCTCCACATGTGCTTGGACTTGGACCACCCGCTTCGCTGCTCACCGTCCGATCCGATCCGATCCGATCCCCCCTTCCCTTTTGCCTTTGGGTGGAGGGGCTTGAAACTTGCTGTTGCGACCTCAACGGCAGCAGATATGCAGTCGCCGCCTCGTATCGGGGCTCCTCTGCCTCGGCCGTCCTTGTGCCTGAGGTCGCGACCTCTTGGTAAAGGCCTTCTCGAGGGTCGAATTTGCAGTGAAATTGAACGAGCGTGCCAGAAGCGGGATGCGCCTTTGGTGACCGAGGAAATTGAAATCGAAACCCCCCGATTCTCGAGGAAGAACCTTCAAGTGCCTTTAGATTACGCGGACCAGTCCGAATCGGCAATCGAACTTCGTCACTAAACGACCATCGAAATGCTTTCGTCTGGCCGAAAGGATGAAAACCAAAGTCTCGAAGTTGCTTTTACCTAAGCTGATGGACGAACGAAAGACGAGACATACGTGCACGAATTCGCGCTGGCCGGACCGACGGGGCCATGTTATCTCATCAGTCATCTCGAAGGACAGCCTTATCCGCAACCATTTCTTCTCGCACGGAATCAGGCCCATGAAAATTAGGTAAGGGACTTCGACCAAAAAAAAAAATTAGGTAAGGGACAATTCAGTACCGAAGGACAAGCACCAAGATTGTCGCTGGTGCAGAGCTCACATGGCGATTGTAATTTTGTTCTCCCACGTTGGCATGCCCGTCCTTAAGCCTTTGGTGTTCCTTGAGCAGCAGTTATGTGGTGTACCGAGAGATGGACACCTCGGATTGTAACAAACTGTAACTCATGTACAAAATGTACAATAAACAAAAATTTGAAGGTTTTACTATTGACCGATGAAATTTTCTCTTTTTTCTTTTTGGGGAAAATTTCAAAAAAAGGCTTCAAGTTCTCTCATTTTTTTTCAAATAAGAGCCTAAAGTAGACTTTGTTTCAAATAAGGGTCTGAAGTGCCATCATTGTCTCAAAGAAGAGTTTGAAGTGGCTATGACTGTTTCAAATAAGGGCCTGATCTCGCCGGTTAAATTTTCCGGCCGATCAAGGGCATTTTTGTCAAAATGTAAATTTAATCTATTTTTTTAAAATTAAATTAAAATTTAAAAAAACAAATAGTCAAAAAAAGAGAGGAAAAACACAGGCGGGAGGTCAGTCCTCTCGCCTGTGTTTCTTTATTTTATTTTCTTTACTTTTTGTTTTGTTTTTTTTCAAAATCACTTAAAAAATAGAAAAATGAAAAATAAA
This sequence comes from Lenwebbia sp. NSW1173648, assembly GCA_029784005.1. NCBI lineage: Eukaryota > Viridiplantae > Streptophyta > Magnoliopsida > Myrtales > Myrtaceae > Lenwebbia > Lenwebbia sp. NSW1173648. The sequence continues at coordinate 19,492,843 of JARCGZ010000009.1, read as the reverse complement.
ATAAAATAGTAAATTACCAAAATATCCATAAGTAAAGTGACTCGGGCCCTTTTTTAAGATTAATATAGTCATTTCAAGCCCTTATTTGAAATAATATGCGCTTCAGTCCTTTCTTTGACACAAAGAGGGAACTTTAGGCCCTTCTTTGAAATAAGGTCTAGTTCAGGCCTTTATTTGAGAAAATTAAGGCACTTGGGGCCTTTATTTGAAAATTTCCCTCTTTTTTTATCTGAAGATCATCGAGGGATTGAGATTCATTTGCCAAAAATCATTAGGTCTGATCAATGGTCAACACACGATCCGCTTGATGGGCCTAACGGCTCGTCTTAACCTGTTCGATGTCTACCACACAACAGTCCACAGCGGATCAATTTCAAGAAGGGAATTGCTTTTTTCAGGCTTTCAATGAAATCTGACCATTCTTGCCCCGCCCAGACGATGGACTGCCACATGAGGCTAGTCCTGTCGGGTTCATAATTAGATTCGAAATAAAACAGGAACTTTATCTTAGCCAATTCTGGATGGCCTAAAAGAGCAAAAAAAAGAAGAGAATTGCATGCGACGGGGGTGGCCATCACGGGCGCGCATGACAACAGTTCTCTTCCCTGGCTTTATTTCTGGCCAGAAATAGATTTTTCTATTTCTATTCCCTGGATGAGTTTCTGAGCTGAGATATGTGTTTGATAACGACACAGAATTTCTGTTCTTCGTTTGATGACAGCATAAAATTTCTATTTCCTCGAACATAAATTCGTTTGATAACAGTACAAAACAAAATTTCTAGTTCCAAAACTTTGTTTCCATGTTATGTTCTCCTTAAATACAAACACAAGTAAATGGAAGAAACGGATTACAATCGCAACGAATTCAAGTTGAAAATAATACAATCACAAAAAAATTACTCCCATATTGTCGTATCGCCGTGCCCTGCCATATCACTGGAACCTTGAGGTAGAAACCGCTGCAAAGATACAGAAGGAATTTGCAATATTTCTTCTCTACAGCGGTGTCGAGGCAAGTCGTCCAAATCCGCGTTCACAGATCGATAGTTCTTTGGGCCTAGAAACCATTTCAACAACATTGAGTGAATGCCCAGCCAAGTATTGTATGCAGTAGCATAAAGGAGTTCCATCACATGTTGTTGCCTCAGTTGAATTATCATCCCGGAGAAAAATCCTCTCGGCAGATATCAATAGAACACCCAACTTATTGGCCATGGAGCACATTGCTCTGTTTCTAGTACATGCCCGTAATATAGCAAGTAGTCCTCTGACCATCACATAAACTTATCACTATCTCCCACCCAAGGAAGCCAAGGAATAAGCTCACCTGCCACAATGGCCGCACGCAAGTTTAACATCACACTTGGGGGATTGTTGTCTTCATCCTCTTCAAAACTCTCTCACCAGCCATCGTGGCAATAAGAGAATCAACTACCAAGAAGGTGATACTATCCATTTCATCTCCAGATCCAAAATTCTCATCGCCACTAACAACATTCTTCAGCTTTTCTAAGCTCTCAGGCTTCCCCATGATTGTAGAATCCACCAAATGCAACAACTCTGGAGATACATTTGGCATAACGGCTCTTAATTTATTCTTTTGTGGGGAATCAATAGCAGAGTATCCGACATCCTAATTGGAAATAATGCTACAATTTCATCTTTTCTAGCTTAATATAGCACTTAGTAGGAAACCAAGATCATATATCTATGATGCGATCAACCACTTAATCCTCAAAGACATTAAAATTCTAATTAAAACTCTAGCAAATCAAAGAGAAATCAACGGTTTCTGTAGGCACACAAAACATAGAGGACTGAAGAGGTCGTTCACCTTCGAAAGAGAGAGACTGAGAGCGAGCCGACGGGAAGAACGAAAGAGAGAGACCGAGAGTGAGTCGTCGTTGGTGGCGACGGGATCTAGAGATGGAGGTCTGCGTTGCACTTTTGCTAGGCAGAGAGGAAAAAGCTTATGCGTTGCACTTTAGAAGAAGAAGCCCTAACGAGTGATGCCCTAAATTTTGGATGGCCAGAACTTATTTCTTTTTTTTGTTCCAGAAACAAAAAAGTAACTTTTTTCTACTTATGATTTCTCTTCCAAATCTATTTCTAAGTCAAAAATTTATCCCTAAAATAGAAAAATAAAATCGTGTTACCAAACAAATTTCTATTCCAAACCTGTTCCCCGGAACAAAAAAAAAGAAAAATAGAGAAACGGAATTGTTATCATGCGCGCCCTAATTAATGCCGCGGAGCTTTCAAAGAGGCCAAATTAGGGGTGTGCATGGTCCTGACTGATCAGATCCCAATGGGACCGCTAACACCAGCGGCTTATAAAAATCTAACCATTTGATCTAAACTAACAACTTCCAATCTCAACCATCCAACCTAATAAAATATACACATGATCATCGTACAACCATCACATTAGTATTTATAATCCTAAAATAATGAGAAAAGACTAAATTATGAAGAAAAACACTTAAAACAATTGAAACAGAATTATGCTCATGCATCATTCTCCTCGAGTTGGAAAGAATCAAGCTCAAAATGGGATTACACTTATATTTCACTAAATCCAAGTGCGAACAAAATAATAGGTTTGTATAATATAGTCAAGACAAAACACAGATTGAGTCAAGAAAAAACATGATCGGAGACTACATATCGACAAACACGATTGGAGGCTGCGTTGCGAAGGCAAGACGTGAACGTCGAGCGAGAGGAGATGAGTGAGTGTCAAGCAAAGGATGGGGAAATTAGGTTATCTAGTTCTTTAAAAATTTCTAATTTTTTTTTCTCTTTATATATATATTCTGGGAGGTCCGGTCCGATCCCATCCACCATGGAACTGAGGACCGGACAGCCCCCCTCAAGGACCAGACCAACCCGGCCCGTCCGGTCCGGTCCAATTTGCTCATCCCTAGGCCAAGCCTCCAAAGGCGGGTCCAGAAATGGGGCCCACGCCAATTGCTAACCACTAAAATCTCAGGGCTGCTTTCCAGCAACAAAAATCTCGCCATCCAACCGTGATGTCTCGTGAAACTTAAGTTTTAGATTTATAGATCATGGAATATTTTATTAGAATAAGGCTTCGTTTATTTGACAAAAAATAAATAATTTGAAAAATATTTTTTTTTTTTTTAAATGATTGCTTGTATCTTAAAAAAAATAAACGATAAAATTTTCATCGTCCAAGAAAATATTTGAATATAAATTATTGTCGATCATGGAAATGTTTTTCATTAATTAATTATTTTAATCGATGCAAACGATCATTTTAAAAAAATAATTTTCAGTTTCCCGCAAAACAAACGGAACCTTAATAAAAAAACATGAACCAGAATTTTGAGTCCAGTCTCAAAATTTGTTAGGAGGAAATGAGATTAGCAGCAAATAATCCTTTTGTTAGGGTGAATTGCACTGCCCCGGGATTGCCCCATTGTTGTTCGATTTTCTCAGTATCCCCTTGAAATCGGTCGCAATTTCCCCTAGTATTGAATTGGATCATTTGTCACATGAACAATTTGTTCTCTTATAGGGCAAATCTGTCCAACAACAAATGGCGAATTACATCTTGTGCCCCGAGTTTTGGCTCAAATCTGGCAAGTCCCCTTCTTACTTTCCAATTTTTGTCGATACCTTTACTAGCGGCTACACCTTGTTAGATTGTCCTTCTCGTGTCTCTCTCCTTTCTCTTTAATTTTAAATATTGATTTCCATATTTGTTAATAATATAATTTATAAAAAGCCACTCGTTCTGTTCTCTAGACATTTTGTTCACACAAGAACTCTTAGAATTCAAGTAAGGATTTGGTACTTTTAATAATAAAACTTGGCACGTCGTCACGCCACATTAGCGTCTAATACTCATTTTATCATTCTTATAATTCGAAATTAGCACTAAAGTATCGTATCTTTTATGTAACAAACATACTAATTGACTTACATTGTAAATACATTCGTTTGTCCTCGTAAGCATGTCGTGCATATTATATTGTGTCCTGTAATGTTAAATATTTTCTCTGAATTTCTTAATTTGCGTTATAACTTACCCTTATATTGCAAGCACTAAGAGGTCAAGTTTTCAAAATAACCTGCGATTTGGTTGACGTCATGCTAACTTTTGAAGTTTGGACGAAGTCTGGAGGCCATCATCGAACTGAATTATTAAGTTTAGGCATTTGTCTAATCATATCTAAAGTATGGGCTAGATTTGGAAAACTACTAAAATTTGTAGGCCTTTCTATGAAATTGGCCAGAGTCAACACCAGGCGGGACATTGCGACTGATTTCAAGAGTTGAAGGAGAGAACCGTAAAACTTAAAAAAGTCATGCATCAATTGACAGCAAGTGCCAAAACTTAGTAGGTAAAATGTAATTCGCTTTTACTGTCGAACGAATTTGCCTTTTTGTAAGAGAAGCTAATCAGTCACGTGACAAGCACATCATAGATGTCCATTTGAAAAAGGGCAAAAAAAAATAAAAAATTAGGACAGTGAGACACTGCAAACGATTTCAAGACTTAGGGGTATATTGGAAAAATTAAGAGTCTCGGGAGCAATTTGTAACGAGTGCCAAAATCTGGGGGTAAAGTGTAATTCACCCCTTTTACTGAGAAGAAAATGAAATTTCTTAAAAAAACTGCTTAGTCCACGGGCTCTTTATTCCTTAAAACAAATGAAAACGTGCGATGAACGGCAGACAGGGATTGGGAGGAGGAGGAGGAAGACGAGGAAAGAGAACGAGTGGGGGAAGCATCGGAATCCAACTGACGCCCCCACTGTCTCCGATCCACCAATCTTCGTCTTCTTCTTCTTCTCCTCCTCCTTCTCTCTGCAACTCTCTCTCTCCTTCCGTTTGGTAGACACTGTGCATTGTTTGACCCATCGAGGTCGCGATGAACGAGGTGATCACGGCCTCCGACGCTTCGTCGACCTTCCGATCCGCTTCGTCTCAGCCGTCGCTCGTCCCTCTGAACCCGCCTCTCCTCTCCGCTCTGTTCTCGCTAGCTCTCGCTCAGTTCCTCAAGCCATTCACCTGCTGGTAATAGCCTTTGGCATTCTGTTCTCTTAGCCTCATTGAGTTGGTTTCTTCTGTGATTATAAGGTGAGCTAAAGAGTCGTCGACAGGATACCCTCTAGAATATGATGAGTTTAAATTTGACAAAGCCCTCTAGCACGTGATTTTGTTTAATCTCCTCTTCTATTTTATCAACTTTATCATATGTTGTGCAAACATTATAGGTTTTGTCACATTAAGAGAATTTTTGGGCTTTGTTTCTCTTCCCCATTTCTAGAATTCCATAACACCATTTAATGTGCAGGCTCAAGGAGAAGAGATGGGACTCCAGAAAAATGCTTGGTTCTGGTGGAATGCCATCATCACATTCGGCTACTGTTACGGCTCTTGCTGTTGCTATTGGTTTACAAGAAGGACCCCAAGGATCAGCATTTGCTATAGCGGTGGTCTTGGCTTGTGTTGTATGTACTCAATAACCAGGTCTTGTTCAGTTTCTGGTGATGCATGCTGTAACAGTATCGACAATTGAAAGCTTAATTCGCATCTAACTTGTCGCACTATTTTCCTTTAACAATTGTAGCTATAACAACTGAGGGAGGACTTTTACAGCTGATTCCTCCTTTGTAGTTATGTCACATTAAAAGAGCAAAGCTATACAATTCGTACTTTCAGGATTCGTCAGTTTGCTTGTTCAGCTGCAAAGCTCTACTTTATGCAACTTTTGCTCACATTATGTTAGCTTTAGACATGGCTATTAATATTTATGTCAATGCATGGAAAAGAGAAAAAAGTGGGAAGCATTTGTTACCATCAAACATGTTCTGGTCAAATTATGTAAAATAAGCTCAATTGTGGGGCTGATAGCCTGATAGTTTTACCCATCCTCAGCCTTCTGCTGAGAGTACTGTCTGTTTGCGCGTGTTAGGGGGCCGCCGGGAGATGTGGGGGGAGGGGGGGTTTCTGTTGCATTCATTCCACATTTCCTTGAAGTTTGAGTTTTTTGGACAATAATGAGTTCCAATTTATTAGCCATATTAACTATCACCGGAATCTTTTACAGGTTATGTATGATGCTTCTGGTGTAAGACTTCATGCTGGTCGCCAAGCGGAAGTAAGTACATTCAATCCAATTCACATTATCTTATTTTCCATAGAATTTGGAGCATGCTGCTATGCATCTTTTGTTAGTAGGAATTCTTTTGGTAGATTCTTCTTTTCATCACCAATCTCAGCCTCTCTTCTGTGATAACTTTACCTTCTGTTGAAAAAAGTTGAGATAAGCTCTTGATTCTTAGTCTTTAGTCACCGATCTATGTCCATCAGCATAGTCCAGTACCATGTGTTAACTGTCTCTAGTTCAATCCAATTTTATAGAAATTACTAGCTATATGCAGTGCTCTTGTGTGTGATCTTTCAGGGAAAAAGTGCATTGGAGGTCCTAAATCTTATGTATAAATGCAATCAAGTCCTAAACCTATTAATTGATTCAATTTGGTCGACATTTTTCAAAAAGTGCTATGAATTTGTACAAGGAGCATTACCTAAAATTGTCTTAGTGTCCCTTGAAAATTGCCTATGCGGCATCCTTAAATTTCACTTCAATAAGTTTAGGACTTAATTGCACTTTTTAGCAAAGGGTTAGGATTTAATTGAGCCAATTGAAAGGTTATGACTCGATTGTACTTTCTGGTAAAGGTTTGGGACTTTATTGAACCAATTGAAGGGTTTGAAACTCATTGCATTCCGTACATAAGATTTAGACTTGTGGTGTAATCTACTCATTATATGGGTGTGGGCACTAGATTATCTTGGTTACCTGCACTCTTTTCTTGCCGTTGGTTCAAACTGTGTCATTGTTCTTGCAGTTGCTAAATCAAATTGTTTGTGAACTACCCCCGGAACACCCCGTGTCCAGCTTTAAACCCTTACGAGACTCGCTGGGGCATACGCCTGTTCAGGTTTGACGCGCTTTCTTTTCATGCAGAAATTGTTCAAAAAATGAGGTCATCTGCATTTGTTTTGGTATTTGAGTTGATTTGTTCGTGAATGTTATTGAACACACGTGTTCGGGTTTGACGCACTTTCTTTTCATGCGGAAATTGTTTGAAAAATGAGGTTATCTGCATTTGTTTCGGGTATTTGAGTTGATTTGTTGGTGAATATATTGAACACTCTGAGGTATGAGATTTTGGAGCTTTGTACTCTTTTTCTGCATGTGAATGATGAGATGATATCCATAGTGTTTTCAAAGCCCATGTTATTGTCAAGACTGCATGTGGCAAGATTACCTTGTTGTTTGAATGTGGAATTTTAAGGGGACAATTTCATCTAAGATTGAACTTGTCTAGTCATGCCTCATTGGGAATGAGATTCCTTTTCATTCTGGGTCTCTTTCTGTAATATTTATGGAGAATTCCATGGACAAATGCTTTATAATAAGGTCGACTTAGAGGATGGTATTGTGGCAATTAATTTTCTAATTATGCACATAACATTGTTCCTGTTACCATTCCAATAAATTGATTTAAAGGCTGTACCATACTGCATGCCTATAAATATTAAACCACGTAAATATTAATGAAGGGCTTCTCAGGAAGTGGATTAGTTTTATGAGGCTTTATGTGCGTCATCGTGTCCGAATTTTGATGTTTCAATCAATTACATTTTCTCCTAAAACGATATTTTTCCTCATAACATCGTGACTGTGGCAGATGCATATTTGTTTGTACTAGGAGTGGTCTCTTGGTTTTCAGTCTGAGTTGTGTCTGTTTGCTGTGCGCAACTTTAATATATGCAATGCGTCCATGTAATTGCTTTACAATTGAGAAGGTCTATATATTGTTTATGCCCAGAAGTAAAAGCCGAGTCTTGAAACACGAGACAAGTTATTTCTTTTACTTGCTTTGTTTGCCAACAGGTTGTTGCAGGTGCCTTATTGGGATGCGTTGTTGCATATCTAATGAGAAGTTCCAGCTGAAGAATTGGCCTGATACTGGATAAACCTTTGTTGGAAGTTGATGGCGTTCTTCAACAAAGGCTCTAAATTTTGACATCAGTCGCCAACATTTAGTCAGATGAAAAGAAATGTGTGAATGCGAAGATCTAATTATCGTGATTGTTTAGCTTCTTAATTTGTGAAATCCCAAGACATGGGCTAGTTACATGTAAATTTGGTGGCAAGATGCTTTCGTTAGTCTTCTTATTTCCTATTTGCTCTTCTAATCACAATCTGAGCTGACCGATGTAGCTTTGAGCTCCTTTCTATCTGAACGAGTGTAACTATTTACACTTGAGAACTTGGTGCAAAGACAATTGGATTAGATGTGTGGAATGGACTCCAATATTGAATGATTTCTGAATCTCTTGAAGGACTAATCTTGCAACCGATTGCCCTTTTCCTTAATCTTTCCTTGTCAGTTGAGCTCAGAGTCGTGACTAGTTGAACTTCGCTTTGTTCTTGTTATGTTTGAGATGCTCGGGTATCTGACTGAGTGGAGCTATATTGCCTGCCTAGTTATGCGACAGTGAAAAAAAAATGCTTCAGACTGTGAATGCATTTATATTGTCATACACGAGAAATGACTGATGCAGAGTTATTTATGGTTTCTTAGTTTGTCGAAAGTCGATGTTTTAACTTAAAATTGAGCTTGTACGGAAATTCATGGTACTTTATCTCTGTGAATGCAAATTTGATTGAACTCAAGTAGGTTATCTGATTCAGCTTGTCATGTTCTGTTGCTCATTACACTGTGAGAGTTAATGTTTTGCAGGGTCAGATCTTATGCACGGCCTCATTTAGACGAAAAAGCTCGAGAAGAAAATCGCGGTTAGTTAAGCTGAGAAATATCAGCTAATGTACACATGAAATCAAAGCAAACAGTAAACTTACACATTCGATAACGAGATGATCATAGTAGTCAACTTAATTTTGCACCAAGGAGAAGTGGAAAGTCATGAACACTCTCCTCCCGAGACTTGCTGAGTTTCTGGGTAATTGTAGCCTAGCTGACAGAATTCATGACTCAATTAGAGCTGACAGCCAAGATGATAAGGAATACATACCAGAATGCTTGAGAAGAATGGGACGGCTTAGCCACAATCAAATGTTCATTTAAATAAAATTGTAGCTATCAAACTCTTCTATTTGGCAATGTCATTCAGATTGAAAGACAATGAGGAAAGAGTCGAAGTGGCCGACAGTCGGTGCACCTTCCACCATTTGTTTGTTGACTGTCGTTTCGTTATGTATCGTCCTTTCAGTGTTGAAAGACGTACCGGTTTCATGTAATTTCTGTTCCTAGTTTTGACGCCATGCAAATGTCTCTCCCCGCCCTATATGTCACGCGGTAGTCATTACTGTAGATGGGATTCGGTTAACCTGAATCTCATTTTCAGATGGGAACAAGCTGCCGAATTGGAAGGGCAATTCCAATGCCAGCAAGGTAGATGAAGGCGCGGAAGAGAGAGAGAGAGCGCCTCTGCTGAATCTACAAAGAAGACCAGTAAAAGGTCACATTTCGAGCTTCTACATTTACTTTGTTTGCTTCTAATGTAGTCAAATTAATGGACTCAACAAACGGTATCAGAAGAAGACCGAATATAACTTATCCCCTCTTCCGAAATCGAAGTTCCTATGTGTACGCAGGAGAAGAGAAACAAAGCTTGAGATTAACAGGGTTCACATGCCACTTCGACCGACAAACCGAGATGTGTCTCTCAACTAAACCCGTTAGGATCTCCGGTTCCGGCTTGACCATTCACGTACTGTCCAATGAATCTCACTTAATGGGCTCGGTTTGACCATATCCTAGAAGAGAAGCCGAATTTTCCATGAAACAGGTCACACCAGTGCAGATAATTCATGGGAACATTGATGATCCACTGCTGACCTGCAATAGCACCCACGATGTCCCAAAAATGATCTTCCCATCAGAATTCACAGGAAACGCATTCCACGAGTTCAGTGAAATCATCAACCCCTTGTTCCTCACATGCCGACTCTTCTTTTCGCAACTCAAATTCGTCGCAACTGAATACAACAATTGGTGGATCAACAAAAACAGGAGAATTTTGAACCACTTGTCCGACTACGAGGCTCTCAATTTAGCCGACGGAAGCGTTCACTGCTCTCCTGGAGCAGTTGTGGGACTTAGGTACCACAGCGATGTAGCAATAAATTCCAGCGATGTCCCTGAAGGACACTATGCGCGAATTCAGGCAGTCTCTCAGAGGACCTACAGCCAAAAAACAAAAAGTCTGCGGGAGATAGAAAAGCAGCGAAACCCGGCGCTGATACTAGTTGCGCCATGCACAACAAGGAAAATATTTAATGATGCCTTCGCGGAACTGGCACAAAGGTTGGGATTCAAAGTAGTCACGACATTGCCCGATACAATGTCAGACCTTGACTGGTTCACCAATATGGTGAGTTCATGCAGCGCCATGGTAGGAGTTTACGAGGCGAGGCTCACGAATGAGATCTTCTTGCCAGACGAAGCTCTGGTGGTGCAGGTGGTGCCTCTGGGACAGGACTGGGCCTCGGCCACCTATTATGGAGTCCCCTCCACCGCCATGGATATCCAATATCCGGAGTACAAGATAGAGCCAGAGGAGAGCCCACTGTCGGAAATATACAGTCTCAATCACCGGGTGATTGCCGATCCCAGTGGATCTACATGAAGGGAGGATACAAGGCGGTCAGGGCAGTGTATGTGGATGGTCAAGATGTGAAGATCAACTTGGCTAAGATTCAACGAGACACCTGTGGAAGCAATGAGACTCATTGGACACTCCATAACTTCAGGTCTGCATTAGTTACCATTGTAGAACAGAAGGGCAACATAGTCGGATTCCTGTGGTTTTTTCTTGGGATAAACCTGGGATTTGTGACTGAATCAACGTAAATAAGATATACAACGTTTTGCAGATGTTCTATATGATATGGATCGGACAACACAAGTTCATGTGCGAAACAAACCAGCTCGGTACGTTACGCTGGAGACTGCAACATGTAAGTAACTTTCATAATCTTGAAACAAGATTATCTTAGATAATGTTTCAAAAAGGCACATTGTGAAGCTAGGACTATGTATGTTGATGGGTAAAATGAGAAGATCGACTTATTTTTCCGTACTTTTCATTCTTTTCTTTCCTTATTTTTTTTGGTCAATACCATGAACTTTTCTTTTTGGCACAAAGTCTATATCAACGTGGATCTGGTCTCCATTGTTCTTTTTATTATTATTATCACGTTCTCCAAGGTTTGATCTATCTTGACAAAGTCACTTTTTCTCCTCAAGAGCAAATTCAAACATGACACTATATAGTATGTGCAGGCTAATCACTGTACAAAGAATTAAACTAATCTCCTCTTTCCTCCTCGTGAGACTTGCTCGAAGAATAAAATACGATACTCCAGCTAACGTTCCTCTGTCATCCCCCAGGAAGTCTTACAAAAAAATGCCTGGGTGCAGATGAAGACATGTGCAAGAATCTCTAAGAAAGAACGAGACCCCTTTACCCCATTGAGTTGCTCAGTTCAGGTTTTTGGTCCATATAGATCCGCAGACTTGGCTATGTGTTCTAGTTTGACAGATTATGGGGAAGGAGTCGAAGCGCCCGGTGCTCGGAGCAGCATCAATGGCCTGTTTGCTTATTGTGGTTTCGCTCTGCATCGCCCTTCTCGCTTCGAAGGACTCGCCATTTCTTTCGTGTAATCTCGGTTCATTTTTCACTATCGTATATCATGTTGTGCAATTGATCATTTGAAAGATGACTCCTAACCCGGATTATGAATTTGCAGGGAGGAATCAGATTCCAAATAGGAGGGATGATAATGATGCCAGAGGGGCAGATGAAGTCACTGAAGAGAGAGACGCTCTCAAGAATCTTCTCGGAAGACTAGTCATAGGTTATTTTCAGCTTCTGCATTTCTTTGCTTATCTCATATGAAGTCAACATGTTAACATAAGTATGCCTCAATATTTCTGCAAGAATCATGTTTAATCAAACCAAATTAAATCAAACGACAGTTTCCGAAACGAAAGACTCCATCTTTGACCTCTGCCCGCTTGTCTATTTGCACTTGTTTCGCTTACAGTGAACTGAGCTCACATCTTTGTGCAGGAGAAGAGAGAAACCAGCTTGAGGTTGGAGGGTTCACATGCCACTTCGACCTCCACTTCGAAACGTGTCTCTCGGCGAAACCCGTCAGGATCTCCAATGGCGGGTTGACTGTTCACGTGCTGTCCAATGGATCTCAGTTTGAGCGCTTCATTCGACCCTACGCGAGGAGAGATGACGAAAGAATTATGAAACCAGTCACACCGGTGCGGATACTTCACGGGGACGCGGCTAATTTACTGCCCTGCGATTTCACGCACAGCGTCCCGGCGGTGATCTTCTCGACGGCTGTTACGGTTAACACCTTCCACGAGTTCAGCGAAATCATCATTCCCTTGTTCCTCACATGCCGGCACTTCCGATCACAGCTGAAGTTCGTAACCACCAATCGCAATGCCTCGTGGATTCAGAAATACTCAGGGATTTTGAACCGCTTGTCTGATTACGAGGCTCTCAATTTAGACAACGGGAGTGTTCACTGCTTTCCAGGGGCAGTTGTCGGACTTAGGTACCACGACAATTTAGCCCTGAACACCAGCGATGTCCCCGCAGGATACACCATGCGTGAATTCAGGCAATTCCTCAGAGAATCTTACGGTGTGAAGATAAAGAACGTGCACGAGATTGAAAAGCTACAGAAGCCAGTCCTGATCCTCATTTCCAGGAACCACACGAGAAATTCCTGAACGAGGACGCCCTCGTGGAACAGGCACAAGACTTGGGTTTTCAAGTAGTGAGGGCAGGGCATAACACAGTGTCGAATCTAGAGCTGCTGGCCAAGATGGTCGGTTCGTGCAACATTTTGGTTGGAGTCCACGGTGCGGGTCTTACTAACGAGATCTTTCTGCCGGACGGCGCAGTAGTACTTCAGGTGGTGCCGCTAGGACTAGACTGGGCTTCGACAAACTATTTCGCAATTCCGGCAACCGCAATGGATCTGCATTATCTGGAATATAAGATAGAGCCCAAGGAGAGCTCTCTGTCCGAAGTATACAGGCCGGATGATCCGGTGATTGCCAACCCTGCATCCATCTTTGCGAAGGGGTACGAAGCAGTGAGGGCTTTGTATGTCGATGGCCAGAATTTGAAGATCAATTTGGATATATTTAAGGACACACTGGAGGAAGCAATGAGACTTGTTAGACATTCCATGACTTAGGGCTTAGTTCACTGTAATTACATAACCGAAGCCAACACAGTTGGCTTTCTGTCATCTGTTTTTGGATATACACCTCAACTTTTTATTGATTGGTTCGAACTCGACCGTTATTTGCATTGCTTATTCACTTTCCAAAGTTACAAACTCTTATATGAGATTACCAATCATAATACAAGTGATTTAACAACTTTTCCTTCTAATTAAAATGCCATGCGTCTGAGCTGACAGAAGATGTATTATACAAACTGCTGTACTCCTTGTGAATAAAATGCCATAAGTCCAGCTACAATTTACTGACAAGATCCTAGCGACTGTCGTCGAAGCCTTTGCCTTTGATTGAATAAGAAGAGAAAACAGGCTAGAAGCCAGATGAATGCCGGAGACTCCGAAAAAAGTGAGACGGTTAACATTCTTCTCTCCGCATTTGCTGGAAGTTGAGTTTTTAGTGTGGCTATTTGAATCAACCGGCTAACAGGCTTGACCATTCACGTACTGTCCAATGAATCTCACTTAACAGGCTCGGTTCGACCACATCCTAGAAGAGAAGCCGAATTTGCCACTAAACAGGTCACTCCAGTGCAGAATGCAGATACTTCACGGGAACACCGATGATCCACGGAACTGCAATTTCACCCACGATGTCCCCCAACCGTGATCTTCTCATCAGGATTTGTAGGAAACGCATCATCATCCCCTGGTTCCTCAGGTGCCGACTCTTCCGGTTGCAACTCAAATTCGTCGTCACCAAATCAACAAATACGGGAGAATTTGAACCACTTGTCCGGCTACGAGACTCTCCATTTAGCGGATGGAAGCATTCACTGCTTTCCTGGAGCAGTTGTGGGACTTGGGTACCACAGCGATCTAGCAATATATTCCAGTGATGTCCCCGAAGGACACACTATGCGTGAATTCAGGCAGCTTCTCAGAGAAACCTACGGACTGAAAACAAAAAGTCTGCAGGAGATAGAAAAGGGTGGAAACCCGGTCCTGATACTAGTTGCGCCACCCACGACTAGAAAACTTTTTGAATGAAGATGCTGTCACGGGGCAGGGCTCACAAACGAGATCTTCTTGCCAGACGGCGGTGTGGCGGTGCAGGTGGTGCCGCTGGGACAGGACTGGGCATCGGCGACCTGTTACGGAGTCCCCTCGACCGCCATGGATGTTCAATATCTGGAGTACAAGATAGAGCCAGAGGAGAGCTCTCTGTGACCCGGTGGTCGCCGATCCCGGGTCGATCTACAGGAAAGGAGAATACAAGGCGGTCAGGGCAGTGTATGTGGATGGTCAGGATGCGAAGATCAACTTGGCTAGATTCAATGAGACACTTGTGGAAGCAATGAGACTCATGGGACAGTCCACAACTTCAGGTTGAATTAATTGTCATTGCAAAACAGGAGGGCAAACACTGTTGGATTTCTGTGGTTTTCTCTTGGAATATACCTGGGATTTGTATTTGAATCTGTTGCAGAAACAAGCGAGCAACAATAAAATGAGCAGAACAAGTAAATAAATCGGACAATAAATTTACGTGGTTCGATTGGTTCCGCAGACATAATTGCACATGAGATCAAGCAACATTACAACCGTACTTGAGTCATATCAATACTACCCTCATAGTTATTCACGAAATAATATCTCAATCTCTCAAAAAGAGTTACACAAGTCTTACCCACAAGATTTTATTAGCTTGTAATTCACAAAGAGGATCTTCACAAAGAAGACACTTCTTGTGTAGGTGAGAGTTGGATTGAAGGTAGAAAAAATCAACAAAAAAAAATATCCAGTTCCGTCCGTGCCACGTAGGACTGTCGGCATCCACGTCAACGACTTCCTGCCTAAATTGACCGGATGAATTCAATTAAAGAGAACATGAAAATGTTTAGGATTAAATTGGCACAATTAAAAGATTTATGACTAAATTGGAACAAATACAATAGTTTTAGAACTTTTTTAATACTTTCCCAATAAATTAATGATTTTTTTTTTGGTCGGAAATAAATTAATGATTTGACCGGTTATATTAAAGGTCATGAGATTTTGGTGCTGATGCATGTGACTCGAGCCTCTTCTACGAGATGGAGGAGCTGACTCTTGAATGGGGATTGGGGAAAGTCCACTGTTTGAGCACATGAAAGAAAAAAAAAAGCTTTGCTCGGCACCGTTAATTAAGATTATCAAGACCGTTCAGCTAAACTTGCGCTGAGCAAGGAGTCAAGGTTTATGAAATGTTCTTGGTGGAAGAAAAAGGTCCCACGGAATTAAATTGGGTTCATGAATCTAAGAAATTGTGAGGATTCTTGATCTCTCTCAATTCGAAAATCCAGGATTTTATGAGGTGACGAAGTTAACGAGCCATAGAGTAACAAAGTAACAAAACTGCTTAGATAGAAGATCTTCCCTTCACTGGAAATGCTCTGCGTTAGGATTAGACGCATAATCACAATAAACTAAAGAGTACAACATAAGAAGAAATCGAAACACAAAGGTCTATCATGTTTCACCCTTAAACTAAGGCTATATCCAGCAGTGAATTCGCTATAGTTAGCATCCTTATATCTTTTTGTTACAACTCTCAATTACAAAAGAAAGGTAATATATAAGCTGTTCATGGGCCCAAGCCTAAGCTACCAATAAAATACGGGTTTAAACTATAAAAGCCCTATAGCGTCTAGGGACGCTCAATACTTTAACAGCTAAATCTGAGTAAGATGAAAGTTGGCTCAACCATTGGTCTCCTTGGGAGACGAAGCTACCTAGTTTACTGTAGAGGAAGATGTACGCAAGAATCTTGATTGAGACCCCTCAACCATAATGAATTGCTCATTTCAGGTTTTAGTCTATAAAAATTTGCAGACTTGGCCATGTGCTTCAGTTCGACAGATTATGGGCAAGGAGTCGAAGCGCCTGGTGCTCGGAGCAGCATGGGCGGGATGTTTGCTCATCGCGGTTTCGCTCTGTGTCGCCCTTCTCGTATTGGAGAACGCGCCATTTCTATCATGTAGCTTCGGTTCCTAGTTCGACTTCACTGGCACTTGTTTTTTCCCAGTCGTATGTCAGGTTGTGCACTGATCATCGAAAGATAACTCCTAACCCCTAGTGTAAATTTTAGGGAGGAATCAGATTCCGAATTGGAGGGGCGCTAGTGATGCCGGAGGGGTCGGTAAAGTCGCCGAAGAGAGGGACGCTCTCAAGGATCTACTAGGAAGACTAGTACGAGGTTACATTTTCAGCTTCTGCATTTCTTTGCTTACTAAAGAAGACTAGTAATGGAGTAGGACAGCTGTTTCAGAAGCAAAAGACTGCACATTCGACCTCTGCTTGCTTGTCTGTTTGTCCTTGTTTAGCTTACAGTACATTGAGGTCTCACCCTGATGCAGGAGAAGAGAGATACCAGCTTGAGGTTGGAGGGTTCACATGCCACTTTGACCTAGACGCCGAAATGTGTCTCTCAGCTAAACCCGTTAGGATCTCGAAAGGCGGTTTGACTGTTCATGTGCCGTCTGATGGATCTGGGTTCACGGGCTCGGTTCGACCCTACGCGAGAATAGGAGACGAACTTGCGATGAAACTGACCACTCCGGTCCAGATACTTCACGGCGACACGGCTGATTTACAGGCCTGCAATTTCATGCACAGCGTCCCAGCGGTGATCTTCTCGACGGGCGTCACGGGAAACGCCTACCACGAGTTCAGCGAAATCATCATTCCCTTGTTCCTCACCTGCCGGCACTTCCGATCGCAGCTGAAGTTCGTCGCTACTGATTATAACGAATGGTGGATTCGGAAATACTCGAGGGTTCTGAACCGCTTGTCTGATTACGACGCTCTCGATTTATCTGATGGGAGTGTTCACTGCTTTCCAGGGGCAGTTGTGGGACTTAGGTACCACGGCAATTTAGCTTTGAACACCAGCGACGTCCCCGGAGGCCACTCCATGCGTGAATTCAGGCAATTCCTCAGAGAATCTTACAATTTGAAGACCAAGAACGTGCACGAGATCGATAAGCTACATAAGCCGGTCCTGATCCTCATTTCCAGGACCAACTCGAGAAAAATTCTGAATGAGGACGCCATCGTGGAACTGGCGCAGGCGTTGGGCTTTCAAGTAGTGACGGCAGGGCCTAGTATGATGTCGAATCTAGAGCTGTTTGCGAAGATGGTCAGTTCGTGCAGCGTTTTCATCGGAGTCCACGGCGCGGGTCTCACCAACGAGATCTTTTTGCCGGATGGCGCAGTGGTAGTTCAGGTGGTTCTACTAGGACTAGAGTGGGGTTCGACCAACTATTACGGAAATCCGGCTACCGCAATGGGTCTGCAATATCTGGAGTACAAGATAGAGCCCCAGGAGAGCTCTCTCGCCGAAGTATACGGGCCCGATCATCCGGTGATTGTCGACCCTTTATCCGTCTTTGCCAAGGGGTACATGGCAGTTAGGGCTGTGTATGTCGATGGCCAGAATGTGACGATCAACTCGGATAGATTTAAGGGCACACTGGAGGAAGCAATGAGACTGGTTGGACATACCACGACTTAGGGATGAGTTCACCGTCATTACATAACAGGAGGCAACACAGTTGGCTTTCTGTAATCTGTTTCTGGATATAAACCTGAACATTACTACATTGCAGCAAAATTTTATTGTTTTGTGTGCTAAGAAACGGGACCATTTTCCGTATTGGTTTATTGCAAATAAGGTTTGTAAATTGCAAATATTGCTGGTAAGTGAAATGTGACCGGTTAATTGTTTGTCCGGTGATTTCTCAATAAGTTGAAAATACTTATTTTAAATTATCAACTTTAGTTGATCGATTCGAAATCACCCCTCATTCTCCTAAATTACCGACTTTCATTTGCATTAGTTACCCATTGTTCTAGGTTACCAACTTCACTGTCATAAATTACCAATGTATTGTTTATCGACCTTTTTTTCCTAATTAAAATGCCACTAGTCTAACTAAGAGAAACCAGACCAAAAAAAACTAAGAGAAGATGTATTTTACGAGTGTCATACTACTTGTGAATAGAATGCCATTAATCCAGCCGAAACGTCCCAACAAAACCCTAGTAAGTGTCGTCGAAGTCTTTAATTGAATAGGAAGAGAAATCAGGTTAGATGCCAGATAAATGCCGGAGATTTTTGAAAACGAATGAGACAAGATAACATCCTGCTCTTTGCATTTCTGCAAGTGTTTAGCGTGGCTAATTTAATCAACAGGGAACAAGAACCAAAATGTTCAACCATTGTTTTCTCGTCATAGCTGCCTTTCTAGTCCCTGTCGTGCGAGTCCATTTCCAGTCATATTCGACGAGTACATCGAAGATGAATTTTATGTTTCTACTGGACATGACTCTGATAATTCGAATTTCAACGTTTGAAGGGACAAATGAAGTACCAAATTGGAGGCGCAGAACGAATGGCAGAAAGATTGATGGCAAAGATTTGACAAATCTTCCAAGAAGACTCCCAAATTTAACCCCACTCGGACCAGAACCCTGACATTGTCTCCCCCCCTTATACTAGTAACGATCTCAAATGGCAGATTGTGTGGCTGACCTTTCACATACCATCCAACAAATCTCGAATCACCTGCTCAATGAAGCCATGCACAAGAAGCTATGATGAAGCCACCATGAAACTTGTAACGTTCGAGCGGACATCATTAGATCAGGTGGATGCGCAGGAGATGCATCCCACCAACTCAATCAAATCACCATGCCCCGTTACTCATATAGACGCAATCCCTTACAGCATTGGGGACAACCTAAAAAAATGATCTCATGCTCCTTTTGGATGGTCCACTAATTATAATGCAAACTTCCTTTTGAATCCATTTTTATCTTTGAAAATACAGTTATGTAAAAGGCAACGGGCATACATCATCAAATGTAGGAGCCAAAAAGAAGACGATGGATGTGCAAGATCTTTGCTTGCCCCCTCACCCGTTTCAAACTCCGGCTTCCTGTCAGAGAAATTTACACCAACCACAAACGTTCCTCTGCAAGACACAAAGCGGAGTAAGTGCTTTAGAATCTGAAAGATCTGCCCTGATACCACTCCAATTCATATTGATTCCACGTGTTGTGAGAGCTGAAACTTTCGCTACTCCAGGCTGCCCATGCCAGAAATAGTTTGATCTGTATCCTTGAATGAGGACAGCAAAAAATTCTAAGGTGAATAGACTGAAATTCCACCTAATACCTCAATTGGAATTTATTTGACTGTCACGGTATAATGCTCCAGCAACTAGCATCGATTTATGCTAGTCAAAAGGGCAAGTAATCTTTTGGAGCTGACATGCCAAGCAGTGTTTATATCATTCGCTTCTAGCGTTTCAAAATTAGCTCTGCGAAATAGAATTTCTTTGTCCTCTCCAACCTCCAAATGAACTCTCCTTGAGAAAGTTAAATAACATTCATATCCTCAAGATCCGTTTCAATTTGTACACCTGCAGAAATGTGAGAAGCTACTCAGTACATATCTTAAATGAAACGGTGAATTTTTCTTTGCTTGACGAAAGAAAATTCTGATCATTCGAGCCTCCTGTATCCTCAAGCGAGTCGGCAGGGTAAAAGATGGAACATGGTCATCACTACCGAACTTTCTCAGTATTATATGCGACTACCAACCTTGCCAGTAGAAAGTCATTGTATATATCACACTTGTGAAAAAGGAAAACAACATTTTTAAATGAATCCTCAATGCTTGACTTGATAACTTGAAGACTTAGACACAGGAAAATCATACATTCTTATGAGAATGGTTGAGCGGTACTGAGTACAATTTCAACGACGAGAAAGCATGTAAAACTGCTTCTACTGAACGTGTAATAGGAAAGAAATTCCACCCACTTAAAATTTATAACCACAAATAGAGCAAGTCAGATGCTGAAAAGTCAGCTTCTCTTAAGTGAGCAACATTTTTTGTCAACCAATACCAAGTTCAATTTCTAGCATCAACTTATTGTTGTTTATCTGGTTCCAAGAAAGATTGGCCCAACAGTATAATGTTGGTTGCGCCAACATCTGAAAACATTCTATATCATAGCTACACACACAAGCACACACCCAGGCACAGAGAGAGAGAGAGAGAGAGAGAGAGAGAGAGAGAGAGAGAGAGAGAGAGATGCCAATAACAGTCCAGTCCATTCACAAACCTGGGCAGTCCTACTTGGTACAGGCACTTCCAAGCAATTCCGTAAGCCATCAGCTCTACAGAATTAAGGATCATAAGTTGGAGGAGAAGGATGTCGCAGAACTCAATAAGTAGGCAATGCACTGGAAAAGAGTATATTACCGTTGGCTAATGGTTCTCTGGAGATACTGGCTTTCCTCTATAAGCCCTTGTCCTCCATAGTCCTTTTCATCTGTATTTAGTATCGCCTGGCCATCATGTGAACACCGCTCAAAAAAGATGAGCTAACCCATGCACTTACAAATTCAAAGATTGCATTTGTGGGGTCTGCATGCAAGCCTCATATTCTCATGCTAAGCGCTTCCAAGCTGTACTGGAGCTACATGCTACGGAAAAATCCCTATATCTAAATTTGTTCGGCATATGAAGCATTCACTTACTTGGTACTCTCCAGCCTCTTCCACGCCTATCACATATCTTTCATAGGAAGCAGTTGGATGAAAGTTAAATATGAAGAGAAGAGGACCTCGTATAAAAGATATCACCTGCAAATCACAAACCGTGCCTAAACAATAAGCGTGTCACATGGTTTCGGAGTACTTTCAGAAGGGAGATCAATCTTGTTGCTTGTTGCACAAACTGTAATCACAATATTATATGATACTTATGAGGTTCGGTGATAGCTCCTTGAAGATGGCTTTCAGAAGTGCATGTACTTATGTCCTAATTGGAGCTTCCATTCTCAGTCACATACCACTAGGAACCCACGAATCTGAACGCATGCCTGCACACTAGAGAGAGTGTTTGTGTGTGTGTGTGTATGAGAGAGAGAGAGAGAGAGAGGACCAATATAGACTTGTTCGTCCATTGACATTGAAGAAGATGAATCACTAGCATATTCAAAATTCTTTTAGGTTTCCGTATTCATCTGTTGACTTCTGGCACACCAACCTTTCAGCTAATCCCTCAGATCTTACTTGTTGGACCTTGAAGCTCAAGTCGTTATGCATGCTTAAAAATGCAAAGAATACAGGCAAACCCCAACCCACCCAAAGAAAAAAAGCTGCTCATACATCCAAAAATCTGGAACTGGTTTCAACAAAGCATGCTGCCAATAGCGCGCGCACAGAAAGGTACATAAGCCTGAAGATCCATAGACCCATTACCAAGCTCCCACCACAAACAAACATAAATGCTGACATAACAAATAACAACTAATAATCTTCATACCA
The DNA here is from genome assembly GCA_029784005.1 of Lenwebbia sp. NSW1173648. NCBI lineage: Eukaryota > Viridiplantae > Streptophyta > Magnoliopsida > Myrtales > Myrtaceae > Lenwebbia > Lenwebbia sp. NSW1173648. Next base: position 19,471,168 of record JARCGZ010000009.1, on the reverse strand, counting down.
TGCTGGAGTCATTCACATGATGGATATTTGGAAAACCTCTAGAAAGCACCCTCTCATTCTCGTCCAACTTCATCATGTCCTACAAAAAAGGAAAAAATTGCAAAATATTGCCCTTAGCATATTGCACAAAGTTTAATTGTAATTGTTTGCACATTAATGATAAGCGCATGCAAATGATATACTTCTATTTCAAGAGCAGAATAAATGCAGTAGCATCAAAGAACCAAAGGTTGCTTACCGAAACGCAAAAATTGTTTTCAACAGAGAGAGGTAAAAGGTCAAGTGGAACTTGCTCAGAACATCAGACTTTTTAACAAAAGGCAGGAACAGTTCATGTATGCAGACGTAGGGCAGAAAGATCTTCCTATACTAGGGATAAAGTGTTATTGAAATCCTCTTCATCTCTGGTTCATAAGTAAGTTATTGTCAGCGCCCATACCTTGTCAAAGGAAAATAGGTTTTGATACACTCCATTCCCCAACAGATCCCAACGCCGGTTGGCCAGAGAATAGGAGAAGTTGTTGCTCGGCATAGGAAATTCGACCCTCTAACAGCATAGAAGATTTTATTATTCATATGATATGACGTCCTACAAACAGCTCGAAGGAAGCATCCTTACCTCCGGATGACCAAATTCATTACCCATGAAGTTGAGGAAAGCATGGCCACATATTGTGAACGTTATTAGTCGGATCATCTGACTCGAGAAAAGAGGATAGAATTCAGATCAACTACACCAGTTTTAAAAACCGAAAGAGCGAGTTTAAAGTAATTACTGGTTAGCAACAACGATAAAGAAATTGAAATCATTCATGGTGACGTCAACAACAATGACAATGATCAATCACCTTAGTGATCTCATAGCCAAAGAATATATGTAATTGTTTCAACTTTCAAGGCTTACAAAGTCGTCGATCCTTCTCAGTAAACTTCAACATAAACATGCCAAATATGAGGGCTAAAAGATTATTACAGAAGCACCCACAATTCTAACTTGACGCCGCTGCAAAGCACGCGAAGTGTTAGAAATAGAAACATTCAAGGTCATTAGGGCTGCATATGGTAACGTTTCTGTTCCCGGAACAACTTTTGGAACAGAAACACTTTTTTCTGTTTTTGTTCCCGGCAACGATTTCTAGGAACAACTAACGCGTTTGATAACTGCATAAAGTTTGTGTGTTCTCAGCTTGTTTGCCTTATTTCTCAATTGTGCTTGGGTATATTGGACTCCCATCTTGTTGTTGAATGCAGTCCTTATATTTTTCCACCCTGCTTTGTTGAAAGTACAAGAGGTGCGATTTCCCTTGTTGATCTCTTCTACCATCAAACTCACAAACAAGTTGGTGGAAGTCTCGGTCCATTTTGCCATGGATGTCTCCTTTTGCAATGCCATTTAATCTTGACTAATTCATCATCATATTAACAATGCAATCACAAGCTCAACCAATTACAAGCAATGAAACAATTCCAACAAAAAATAATATGTCAAAGAATCATATCCTCTCAATTCAAACAATCAAAGCCGCCAGCAATAACTACAATACCAGTTTAAAATTCATGATATAAAAGTCCATGCCAGAGCCTATCCTCAAATGCTGAAATATGTGCTTGCAAATGTTAAACTACTGTATGGCTTATGAAGCAACTTCCACGTTTCCAGATTCATACCCTATCAGCAAACGTATGCATGATTACAAAGAAGAGCAGAGCAATCACTCCCTCTCAACTACAGAGACGCCAAACATGATAAAAAAACAACCAAAGCTGAAATTGCAGTCGGGTAGGGATTCAATGAAATTTCACAGAAGACAGTCCAATTTCGAATTGCTCATCAAAACCTTATGCGAGCTCAACATAAGAAAAGGCCATATCCTCAACAGAATTCCTCCACCTGCGGTAACTTCTACATAGAATTGATCATGTTTAGCTCAAACTTAGCTCATAATCAGCTCAAACCGAGTATTGACCTCCGTCGGCGCTCGCGCGAGCCCGCCCAGGCGAGCCCTGCCCAGATCTGGGCGGGGCTCGGCCTTGAACGGCAAGCGCGAGGCCGACCCCCGTCATTACCGGCCGAGGTCGAAGCTCGGCCGGTGATGGTGGGGTTCGGCTCGCTCGAGCCAGCCCAGGCGAGCCCTGCCATCGCCGGCCGAGCTCGAAGCTTAGCCAGTGATGGTGGGGTTTGGCTCGCACTCTCCGCATGAGGCCGAGCCTCGCCCAGATCTGAGCGGGCTTGCGCGAGCTCGCCCGCTATGTCGAGTGCCAGTCGGTTGCCGAGAAGAGGAAGAAGAAGAGGAGGAACCAGCGAAAACTCACCGGAGGAGCGACGGCGTCGGCTGGTCGAGGAACACAGAAGGAGAGGAGAGAGGAGCTGCTCGTGCAAGAACAAAAGAGAAGATAGTGTGTTCAAGAACAAAAGTGTTCCCAATTGTTTCTCAAAAATATTCCAAATGTGTTTCTAAAATGTGTTCCGGGAACACAAAAGCAAGTTTTTTTTATTTCTTGTTTCTGCTCCAAAAGTGTTTCTATTTGTCAAAAGTGTTCCCGGAACACTTTGGGAACACTTTTTTACCATACGCGTTTCTGGAGCGTTACTATACGTAGCCTAGATAACTTGTGTACAGAAAATCTAGTCGCTAAAAGTAGCAGATGTGAAGTCTCAAGGAGCTTAGCAGCCAAAAATACAACAAAAGATTGAAGGTACCTATCTTAGCTTTGTTCATCAAACCAACCCTTCGTGAGGTATTGCAAATAGTATCTCAATATATTTACTACAAAATCATCGGGATGTGGAATGAGTTTCAATGCAGCGCAGATAAAGAAAAGATAGTTATAACTTCTTTGCAATGGCTACCATTAACGGGATATCAGTTACAACTTCTTTGCAATGGCTACCTTAACGAGATATCAGAGAAAAATAACACAGGTGGTAAAAAGAAGAGCGAAACACTAACTAGATCTTAAAGGAGAACTTCACCTACCTTGTGCAATGAACAGCCTCGAAGCAGTAGATCTTTTGAGCCAGAAGAATGCTCCCTGATATTACTGAAAAGTATCTCAGCAAATGACTGTCCTCCAGATATGGACTGAACGGTCACAATGACGGCAATAAACAAGCAAGAAACGAAAAAATTAGTGAGGATAATGAAGATGACGATCTAGAAATAAAACAGAAGCTTCTGCGCAATAAAAAAATTAGTTACTTGATTGTGGTTTTCCGCGTAAATAAGCATCTTATCAGCATAGCGTAGGTTACCAATTAGCGTGCTGACAATCTGCAGTGATATTTCAAGTCAGCTTGAATACTGCAAAGGTGCGTTGAAGATTTCTAAGTACAATTAGGAAGAATATTGTTCTATTGCTGAGTAAGTATAATCTCAATTATCACAGAAGATTGACCTTACTCATGCTCCACTCGTGATCTGGAGTATTTTCTAGTACAGACAGCCACATCTCTGATACAGCTAAATTGACATGATAATCAAATCCCAATCCACCCTGAGAAGTTGGCTCACACAGGCCTGGATAGGACGTCGCCTGTACATACGGTCTAAAGACATTAGTTGATGATTGTAAAAATTACTTGATAACAATTCTATGTGCAAGATGCTTTTATTAACTTGTGACTCCAAGGGCATCATGCGAAAAAAAATGTCATGGGAAGAATTTATCTATCACTTATGACTTATGAGTCACCAAATATTCTGTTACTTCCATTTAAAGCGAAAGAAACCGACTAGTTGAGATTCTATACTTATATTGAAACTCTAATCGTCCACTTGACTGGGAGAACTTCTGACTCGAAACTCACATCTTCAGCAATTGTTACTATATTTGGATGAAGGGCATGGAGTATTTCATTTGCCAAAATGAGGTACATCAATGCATCCCTGTCAACATATTGGTTGCAGTACCTGCAACAGATGAATTGCCAACTAAGTTCCTAAGAAATCATGAGAGCAAACCAAACAGAGAATCCTTTCACAGGGATCTACACTGCATTCAAGACCACAAGGGTGGATGATGGAAAAACTTTAGCCAAGATGATCTTACTCTTCAAAGTCTCCAGTAAAAGAGGCAAAACCATTGTGCGTGTACATCATTGATGAGAGAGAATGGAAGTGGAAACCGTCAACATGATACTCAACAACCCACCTGCCAAAACACCATCTATTAGCAATGCAACATTATTAACTTGAGTACATGCCCAAAGAAACACCGTATAACAGGTCACCAAACATCAAACACCCAAAAAAACACAGCTGCCCCTTTAGGTAGACGGGGGAGTCTGAAGGTCATAAGTCCATTGATCCCACAGATTAGAAAGAAAAATATCAGCTGTGTTGTATATTTACCAATTTAGATTAGATAGAAGGAAATGCAGGACATCAGGGTCCCCATATCTGAACATTCGGGTACCCCAGTATTTGTGTTGTCCTCGCTTACCTACACAAGCAAGCAGTTTTTCATATAGCAGACATAGCTACTTGATCAGATTGGTAATCCACCATCTTCATGTAACCATCAGATGATTTTCCACATAACAGATGGAATACAGAAGCCATGACACAACAGCATAAAAGCCAATGGCAAAAATTAATTAAAACCCATATGCAGTTACAGCTCCTGAATGCACCAAATTATTAAGTGCCAAGGTTAAGGACAGTTCGGGAAAGTTCGAAAGGGAATATTCAGACGTTAGCCATTATACTCAAATACAGCATTGGAAAGGGAATATTTAGGTGTTAGCCATTCCACTCAAAAACAGCATTGGAAAGTAATTTCAGCCAACCCACAGCATTCAACAGAGGAAGGTGACTGGAATAAGACAAGAGTAACAGAATGAAAAGTGAAAATAAGCTGAAAAAGTTATCACGTTGAGCAATATATGCGTGTGTGTGAACCGGATATAATGTGAACCAAGTCTAGAAGATCAATAGCTTGAGCATATCATGCCGTAACATCTTCACAAAAACAAGGAGCATTATATTTTCAAGCAGAGGTTCATTATACATTCAGAGGGGCATCCCTCCGTCATCATATTTAGTGCGAAAATGGTGGTCCAAAATAATCAAAGACTGGAACTAAAGCATCACCAATCCTGAACAAATTTAATGGAGAAAACAAGGTCAGGACCATGATAAAAGAAAAACAAGGATATACATAAACAAGTTCCTCTTGCAAATTGGTGACAAAAGCCTCCGACATGCTTGTACCTGTATGAAAGTAACAGTCGTTTGATCCATCAAATAGCGAGAGACCGACCATCTCATCTGCAGCTGAATAGGAATGGACAATATCTAAAAAGACCAACAATCCAAGACCTGTAATGAGAAATAGCGAATAAGGAACACTAATTGACAAGCATGACCTCATTTAAGGATATAGGCATGGAACAAAGAGATGTGGCTTTAGGATGTAAGTGGACTGTGATGCCCAACCAAACTGCTCAACCAGAAACTGTCTTGAGCACAACATGAATTGCAATACGAGGTATACTAACTATATACTTCGCGGAAACAATTTAGTAGTAGACACTTGATACAATGTTCTAAGAATGTCTCGTGGAAAACTTGAAAAGAACTGTCTGACTATTTTTGACAATTACAAACTGGTAAAAACAAATGAATGTACTTTGCTTTTTTTGCTCTCAGTCTCACCATGTAACTGGGAAGGGTAACACTAATTTCACCAAAGTATTGAGATCCGGGCATAAGAACAGTAAATGCCAGCTATTTTCTTTTTTGAATAACATGCATTGAATTCTATAGTGCATTAGAAATTAACGCAATCAAGCCACGTGTGGAAGTGGTTAGCTTGTAGGGTCCAAACGTCACAAATTTTTTTACTAGCCTCTCCTAATTAAGAAATTAATTCGTAATAAGTCATTTGTAAGTCCTAGAGAAAATACCATGTGCTTCATCAACCAAGTGCTTGAAGTCATCAGGAGTACCAAATCGGCTGCTCACGGCATAAAAATTTGTCACCTGCATTGCCAAATGATGCTTGAAAACATCACATATATCTCGCACCCAATGCAGCAATTCTACTTAAGCTATGAACAATTAGCAGAATTTTTATCTAGAAGGGATGCGAAGTGTTGGGAATATTTGGCCGATGAAAAAATATTTGTCTATTTTCTTTACTATTTTATGAATAGTAGCAATAAGGGCAATATTGTATTTTTGGCCTTTAGGCTTTATTATAAATAGATAGCTTGGGGTCACATTGACCTAACCAAGCATTCAGTTCAGTTTTTTTCTCTCAACATGGTATCAGAGAAAGGGCTGAACTGAAGACCCAACCCTAATTTCTTCTCTGCGCAATCTTCTGCTTCTTCTTCTTCTTCTCTCTCTCTCTTCTCGCCTACACTCCCACCGCAGTTCCTTATCACCTTCTTCTTTGCTCTTTTTCACAATGTAGGGTAGCACTAATGAGATGATTCTTTGAATCTAGTGTCTACCCTAAACCTCACCTCTATGAGATAAATTAAAGCTTCTTTGCAGTTTGTGATTGGTGGTTCAACCCCTATTGCGATTTTTTGGATCTTTTTGTTTGAGACTGCCTTGCCGCTAGCCCACAATCCTCTCGTGTGTGAAGACCAAAGTACTGCCATATATAAAATTTTTTAGATTCTTTGAGAAAAATCAGAATTTTCGATTTTTTTTTGCAGGTTTTCAAAACCCTGCAAAAAAAATCGATCTTTGCCTTCCCTTGATCTAATTTGGTTGTTTATTGGAGGACAACTTCAGCCTACTACCAGAGGGCTTCGTTCCAATTTTTGGCCTTTTTTGGCAAGTTTGGGGGTTCAATTGCTCCGTTTACACTTTTCGAGTCGATTTTTGAGACACAATGTCTGAGGATTCAACTGTGAGCTCTGGACCTACAGGAGATGGCCGTACAGATTATATTACCTTTGCTGCGATCCCTGTGAAGCTTGACGGCACAAATTATTTGATATGGTCTCGATCGACATTCTTGACCATTGCAGACCGTGGGCTTATAGGACTTATCAACGGCACTTCTGCGAAGCCGGCTACATCAAGTACTGCTCAGGATAAGTGGATCTCGAATGACTCTTTGATAATGGCTTTTTTGCTTAACTCGATACGGCCACATATTGCAAAAGGATATTTGCTTCTTGATACTGCGGCACAGATGTGGTCGGCTACAAGGGATACTTACGATCAACTCGGGAATGATGCACAAGTATATTAACTTCGGAAAAGGATTCATGACACCACTCAGAAGGAGATGACTATATCTCAATATTATGCTGAACTTCGGAGTATGTGGCAAGAGCTAGATCATTATGCCGATTATCACCCAACCAATAATGCAGATGTTGCTGCCTACAAGAGGCATGTGGACAAAATCAGAGTTTATGATTTCTTGGCAGGATTAAACGTTGAATATGATCAAATACGTGTTCAAGTCCTTAGCCGCTCTCCATTCCCTACTCTGGAACAGTCCTATGCCCTAGTTCACTCTGAAGAAAGCCGTAGGACAGCAATGCCTGGCACTATTGCGAAATTTGGTTCGTCCTTTCATTCTGATGATACCTCTAAGGAGGTTGTGAAATGTGAACATTGTCATTGGCCGTATCATACTAAGGCTGCCTGCTGGAAGTTACATGGAACACATGCAGATTTTGAGGCAAAAAGGGCTCAAAGAAAGGCAAACCATACTGAAATTGTTCCTGCTACACCCACTACTGACATCGGTTTGTCTATTGAAATCTTCTGCTGCTGCCTCCTCCACGGTTGCCAATTTGTCTTCTCCTTTTGCTTCAAACCTAGCCACTTTAGGTATCCTCTTCGGGGGGTTTAATACATATGTTGTTTCCTGCCCATGGATCATTGATACAGGGTCTACAGATCACAAAGTTCGCGTAGCTGATGGAACCCTCTCTTCCATTGCTGGAAAAGGGTCTATCAATTGTTCCTCCACTCTTCCCTTGTCTTTTGTTTTACATATTCCATCATTCTCTACAAATCTCCTTTCTATCAGTAGTTTGATTCAAGACTTGAACTGCAAAGTAAACTTTTTTCCTTCTTATTGTGTTTTCCAAGATCTGGTAATGGAGAAGGAGATTGGCTATGGTAGATTGGATGGTGGTTTTTATCTGCTCGAGGGTAGTGTAGTTTCTACATCTACTTTGTCTTCTACGCCTCATCAAGTTAATTCGGCATTGACAGATCTCCATCAGTGGCACAACAGATTAGGTCATCCCCCTTTAGGAACTTTAGAAAAAGTTTTTCCTAGTTTCGTTTCAGCTTGTAATAACGATGAGCTTTTTTGTGAAGCCTGTGTTTTGGCTAAACAAATTCGTTCAACATATCCATCTTCAAATAATAAAAACCGTTTCCCTTTTCATGTGATTCATACTGATGTCTGGGGTCCTTCCCGGCATACTTCTATTTCCAGTCATCGATGGTTTGTCACTTTTATTGATTGTCATTCTCGTACAACTTGGATTTATTTGTTGAAACATAAGAGTGACGTTTTTCACGGTTTTCAAAATTTTCACAAAATGGTCCAGACTCAGTTCAATGCCACTTTGAAAATTCTTCGCAATGACAATGGCACTGAGTACATTGAGGGTCAGTTTCAACGATATCTCTCTGATCATGGCATTATTCATCAGACCAGTTGTTTTGATACCCCAGCACAAAATGGTGTTTCCAAAAGAAAGAACCGACATTTGTTAGAGGTCGCTAGGTCTCTTATGTTTGCTCGTCATATCCCAGCTCAGTATTGGAGTGATGCTATCTTAACCGCTGCCTATTTAATAAATCGGATGCCGACTAGAATTCTTGATTTTCGCATACCTATTGATGTTTTACAGGGTTCATCGACTTTTATTCTTACCCCAAAAATTTTTGGTTGCGTTTGTTATGCTAGTAACACCACCTCTAAGAGTAAGTTGGAACCCCGTGGTCTTCGCTGCATTTTTCTTGGGTATTCAGCTACTCAAAAGGGTTATAAGTGTTATCATCCTCCTTCTAGGCGCACCATTGTATCTATGGATGTTGTTTTTCACGAGTCTAATTCATATTATTCGGCTCCACCTCTTCAGGGGGAGTGTTTTAGTGTAGAGGTGTTCCCGACTCTAGATGTTCCTGCGGATATTACTTACCCTTCTTCGATAGTCTCTGATATTTCTCCTCCTTCCCAAGAGGAGAACAATGTAACACGAGAAGAGGATAGTACAATACCACAGGGGGAGATAACAAAGCAACCACTTCAGGGGGAGACTACTCTCACACCTATTAGACAAACTATTGATAGTAGTAAGACATTGAAGACATATCGTCGTAGGGATCCACTGCCAACAAGTAGATTAAGACCATTGATACATTGCCTGTTCAATCATCATCTCTGGATCCGGATTCTACTGCTCCTTCTGGTGAGGTTTCTCCTTCTGATCTTCCTATTGCACTTCAAAAGGGTACTAAAACTTGTACACAACACCCTATATCTCATGTTGTCTCATATGACTCTTTGTCTAGCTCTTCTCGTACTTTTGTGTCTTCTCTATCTTCTGTCTCTATTCCACAAAATTGGCGAGAAGCTTTTGCAGATGAAAAGTGGAAGGCAGCAATGGTGGAGGAGATGTATGCTTTGAAGAAAAATGACACGTGGGATCTTGTTGTTCTTCCTCCTCGGAAACAACCGGTAGGATGTAAGTGGGTGTTTGTACTTAAACAGAAGATGGATGATATTGTGGACAGATATAAAGCACGGTTAGTGGCAAAGGGATTTACTCAAACTTTTGGGATTAACTATCAAGAAACCTTTGCTTCTGTTGCCAAGTTGAATACTGTTTGAGTGCTACTTTCGTGTGCTGTTAACTAAGGATGGGATCTTCAGCAGTTAGATGTGAAGAATGCCTTTCTTCATGGAGAGTTAGGAGAGGTGTATATGGAGATTCCTCCAGGTTTTTCTTGTGACAAAACTCAAGGTAAAGTGTACAAACTGAAACGTGCACTTTATGGTTTAAAGCAGTCACCTCGAGCTTAGTTTGGTAGGTTTCAGAGAGCTATGGTCTCCGTTGGGTATAAACAAAGCAATGCTGATCATACTTTGTTTGTAAAGAACTCGAGTGCTAAAATCATTCTTCTCATTGTCTATGTAGATGACATTGTTGTCACAGGAAATGATAGTGATGAGATCAGTCGGTTGAAGAAGTTTCTCGGACAAGAGTTCGAGATAAAGGATCTTGGAAAGCTTCGGTACTTTCTTGGGATTGAAGTTGCCCGATCTTCAAAAGGTATCTTTCTATCCCAGAGGAAATATGTCCTTGATCTTTTGACAGAAGTTGGGTTATTGGGATGTCATCCCTCTGATACACCTATTGAGGCCAATACTCGTCTTCGAGAAAAGGATGGTGATCCAGAGGATAAGGGTCGTTATCAGCAGTTAGTGGGCAAGTTGATTTATTTGTCCCACACCCGACCTGATATTGCTTTTGTTGTGAGCCTGGTGAGTCATTTTATGCACGATCCATACTCTACTCATATGAATGTTGTTCTTCGGATCCTCCGCTATTTGAAATCTGCTCCTGGGAAAGGGATTCTTTAGTCTCCTCATGATGGCTTGAAAGTTGAAGCCTATACAGATGTTGATTGGGCTGGATCTCCTGACCAGAAGTCTATTTCTGGGTATTGTACTTTCTTAGGAGAGAATCTTGTGACTTGGCACAGCAAAGAGCAGAATGTGGTTGCTCGATCTAGTGCTGAAGCAAAGTTTCGTGCGATGGCACGGGGAGTTTGTGAGCTGTTATGGCTTAAAGGATTACTTGAAGATCTTGGTGTATCTGTTCATGTTCCTATGATGCTATATTGTGATAACAAGGCCGCCATTAGTATTGCTCACAATCCTGTACAGCATAATCTGGCGAAACACGTGGAGATTGACAGAGATTTTATCAAGGAGAAGTTGGAGAGTGGATTAATTTATATGCCCTTTGTTCAGTCTGGTGATCAACTTGCTGATGTGTTCACTAAAGAAGTAGGGAGTAAATCGTTTCATCCTGTTTTAGTCAAGTTGGGCATGTGTGATATCTATGCTCCAACTTGAGGGGAGTGTCGGGAATATTTGGCCGATGGGGGCATATTTGTCTATTTTCTTTATTATTTTATGAATAGCAGCTATAAGAGCAATATTGTAATTTTGGCCTTTAGGCTTTATTATAAATAGATAGCTTGGGGTCACATTGACCTAACCAAGCATTCAGTTCAGTTTTTTCTCTCAACACAGTCATACAAATTCAGCTGAGAACTCAGCCCTATCTAAAAGATGACGTTTATGTAAGAAATAGAGGGTTATTTTTTGTAACTCACTCTATAACCGACGGTATAATAATCCTTGTGCTCGACTACCCCAATCAATTGTATTGCATTATAACCAGCATCCTTGATATGAGGAAGAACCTACAGAGTAGGAAAGTAATGGTTAGGATGTTACAACATCCCCGAATCAGAATAGAAGGTACATTTAGAGCGCAACCTTCTCGGTGAATTCATTAAAGGAAGATACTTTTGCCTCGGATCCACTAATTCCAACATGGCCTTCATATATACGCAGAGACACCGGCACCTTCGGGCTAGGATTTTTCCATTTGTAGGCACATTCAGGTGGTGGTTCCCAGTGAATAGCGAAAGCTTGCTTCCCTTCTGCATCTGTCATTGACTATTTAACATCATACATAATCTATGTGACGCCATATCAATGTATCTATAAAGTGCAAACAAGAGTTTCTTAGAATAATTTGCATACCCACACAAATAGAACTAAACAAGAAATGATCAGAAGTACACCATTGTAATGAACCAGGCAAATATACGCCAAAAGCGCTACTGGCTTGGGCATGTATAATGTGTTGAAAATAGAGGGGAGCTTCTGTACTTGCAATGAACTTTTCATTCCTATGGCATACTTCCAGTTAATTGGACTCTCAAGCATCCGATTCCCACTAAAAATCAGTACAAGAGCTTATAGTAGTTGATTTGATTTGACAGGCAACCTCTCGAACAGATTGTTTTGACATTTAACTACAATAACCACTAGAGATCATTCTCTTAAAGTAGCGGACACCTATCAGAATTGTAGATTAATCGCATCTAACAAGATGCTGTATATTAACTAAATCTATATAAGAAAAACGAGAGGGGCTCCAATTGAAGATGAGATTAGGAGAAACTTATTAAGGTGGTTCGGATATGTGAAACAACAGATTTTAGATGCTTCAGTCAAAATATGTCGCACTACGATGGAAAATGGAGGGTAAAAGGGGTAGGAGAAGGCCGAAAAAAGATAAAATGGATACTTAGAATAAAAATCGGACATTCAATATAACAAAGATTTAGTCCAGGATAGAGCACGATGTGTCAAAAGATCCATTCAGATGACTCCATTTAGTGGGAAAAGGCTTTTGGTGGTGGTGGTTGTTGAAACAAAACATTTGACATCCTAGTTCACGCCACAATAACAGAACACGAAAACTATTGTTTGGAAGGAAGATGAGACAAGTTGACTAGTGCTGATAGTTGAAAAGCATGTATACCTGGCTGTACATAAGTAGCCCAAGCAGGAATTCGTTCCAACGGCCCACTGGGAGTATTAAAGTAAACCCTATATTTGCTTCCATGAGGTATACCAGGAGTATACTTTTCTAGCCATGCTTTCCTCCCTTTACGCGTCTCCAACCAATACGCTATCGGTGGCATCTTAGCTTTAAAATTTTCCCAGGAAACAGGATCACCCGCTATGTTATAGATGTCATAAACTTTACCATTGTCAATAACGTCAAATGGAGGTCGGCTGCCAGGTGGATCGTCCTTATGCTCTTCTTTGAAAGTTCTATATCTCGTCTCAGCATCCGGTATTTCTCGCAATTCCTCTATTGATTGAGGCCCATTTGGCCCAAATAACTGCTCATATAACTTTGCTGGTAATTCAAATCGATTTTTCACAAAACGATCCTCTCCAGGTTCCCAGTATTCATCATTTGCTTTCTTGAAGATCTCTTCTATGGTAAGACCGCTGTCACCTTTGTCATAGTCGTCTACATAGTTATACTGCTGAAAGTAAAGCTCATCAGGCTTTTCTCCTTCCCTTAGCTTATCTTCAAGAATGATAAACCAATAACCATAGTCGTCGTGGCCAAAGTGACCCTCTCTAGCACAATTTTCAGTAGGTGACCAGCCATTGAAGTCACCAACAAGGGCACAATAGCGAGCACCTAGAGTTAACACGCCACAAGTGAAAGGCGACACGAAGATAAGATAATTCCTAGAGCAAGAGGGGGAAAAAGAGATGGACAAGTCTGTGCCCCAAAAAGTTGGCAAAATGTCTGAGGGATTCGAATAGGCAAATCCAGATACAGAGCAGGTCGACAAATATTTCAATATAACAAAGTCCAGTTCATCAAATAGAGTGAAACTATAATCAGACTTGAGTGTTATGTCAAACCTGGAGCCCATTCCATATAATCTACCCGATGTTCCACATGACGATGCATGCCCAATATCTCAAATCTGAAGGTAAAAGAATTTTTAAGAGTTAGACAAATGATATCTCACTCAAATTCAGCCACCAAATAAATAAACCAGCCAATCAAGAAGAGAAAAACATTAAGATGCCATATGAGAGTGAAAATACATAGGAAACGTTGTATTTTTCCAAATGTATACTCCAACAAACATGTGAGTTGATTTCCTTTGCTAGAAAAGAAAAGCGGAAAACCTTAATCAAATAAATGCATGCTATTGCACCCATGTGATTTGGTGAAAGCGCATAATTACTAGCAAAACACTATGAATTGTGTGCCCTCCGTGACTGAATTCATTGAACAGCCTCAAGAAAAAAGATCTCGCGTCTCTCGTCATACTGATATGGTGCCAGAGACCATAAGAATAGGTAAAAGAACATGATAATGGAAGAAGATTGACAACAAATGCAATAGCTAGTCAAAAAGATCTTTTCTTTACACATCGGAGGCACAGTTCAGTATATGAAGCAAAAAAGTAAGCAAACTTAAATATCACAAGGTAACACTAACCCAGAGGCCATTTCCTTAAGATTGAGGTGACGATTGAAAATCTCATCCTTGAGGTCCTTCAGTGCTTTATGCCTGAAAAAATACGGCGACAATAGACAAAATGAAGAACAATTTCCAGATGCACCAAGGAAAGGACCGGCAATCAATTCTCGGGAGAATCTATTCTCCACCTTCATTTCACACTAACCAGCATACCCACAAAAAACAACGCACAAACTGCTTCAGTTAAAAGGCCGCAAAACCTTGAGCTAGTCTCTTATGCAACAGTAACATCAAATGTCATCGGTGACGTAATGTCCCAGGCCAAATTAATGTATGTTCTACTCGCGATATAGCTTCAATCCGCCACTAACTCTTCTTCGAGTTTTGAGGCTCCACAAAAACATGATTGGTAGCCCAGCGACACCGCATTGCAAGACACGTTTACATAGATACTTCCTCGGTAACATAACGGACAAAATCGATCACAATCCTGCTTCTACTCGAACTCACTTGGGATCCAAACCAATTTACCTCTCGCGAAGGAACTGAGCGAAGCCTTTGTGGGAGATGCCTAACTTGGTGAGGAATCCCGTCGGATCAATCCCTCTCTCCGCGTCGCTCGCGCTTTGCCTCTTCTTCGGTCGTTGCTGCGGTTGCTTCGAGGCAGAGGACGAGGACGAGGACGCTTTGAGCTCGAACTTGGTTCGGTTGCTGAAGTTGATGGACTGGTGAGGTGCGAGTGGAGATTGGAAGTGAGGAGAGGTGAGATTTGGAGAGAGATGGAGGAATTTGAATTGGAGAGAGAGCGAAGACATGCTTTGGATGGGGTGAAGAAATGGAAGTCCCCCGACGCGGGAGGGTTTTAGATAAGAGGAAGGTCGCTCCCTCCGCTTGCTGAGTCGGGGTTTATGAGTTGGAGTTGAATCGGCGGGCGTGTTTTCGCGGCACGGTCGCGCCCAACTTACAAATGGGCGGGCCGGATTTAGGATGAGCGGATCGGGTCTTCCAACCCAGCGGGTTTGATTTTCCTTTTTAAAAAAAAAAACCGATTTCTTTCTTAAATTTCCTGCCAAAATTCTATATACTTTTCAATTTCAAAATCAAGAATGTGGTTCAGGTTGTGAAAGTTTTAGAAGTTTGGAGTCAAAAGGAGATCCACGAACATTTTAAGTAGAAAAATAATAAGTAAAGTGAATTCGGACATGCTCGAATACTTTTCCCGAGCTTGGCTATTGATATCGTCCTATTACAAGTTGAAGGTACACGACAATCATTGGACTTCACAGGGTCGATTTCTCTGCTTTATCATTTTCTCTGTTCGTAACTATATTTTGATAAATATACAATTTTTCTGGTGGAAATAATGTATAGATTAAATATGGCTGCTGATGATATAACAGTATCATTTTAAGTGGTCCACCAATTGATGATTGATCTCAATTCTGAAGTCATGAGTTTACGATAGGATTCAAATAATAAAGTATTTCAATCGGTATAAGTCAAGTCTATAAAATAGTTTGCCCTGAGCTAGAGAATAAAGATTTGTTATTAGGTCACAATGGAATGGCCTTGAACCAGTGAACCATGCTCAATTCTCGATAAACATACGAATTGATAATTTCAAATCTTGTAACATTATTCAAAGTTAAAACATAATTTCAAGTAAAATCGTTTGAAGAAAAAACTTTATTGGCAATGTTTTGAAATAAATCCATAGAAATTTCCCTTTTTCCCGGGAAATATAAATTCGCATCTCTCTTCACTACTACTCAACTGTAAAAAGCCAGCCGGGCCTTGCAAAACTCAGACCCGAACCTCAACTGCGTTGCGTCCTCTCCCTCGCGAAAGAAACGAGCACAGTAAAACGAGAGCGGGAAGGAGATCGAA
The DNA here is from genome assembly GCA_029784005.1 of Lenwebbia sp. NSW1173648. Classification (NCBI taxonomy): domain Eukaryota; kingdom Viridiplantae; phylum Streptophyta; class Magnoliopsida; order Myrtales; family Myrtaceae; genus Lenwebbia; species Lenwebbia sp. NSW1173648. Next base: position 19,455,237 of record JARCGZ010000009.1, on the reverse strand, counting down.
GAAGCTGCAACAGTTTCGCTCCAATGGAGTTCAGACCTCGAAACTACAAGCAAGAGAAGGAATCGCACGCGCTTCATCGTACGCGCGTAGACGATCATCCTCTGTGCACTCCGTCGACATCGCACCCTCAGGTCTGCTGAACTCTTGACTGAATCATCAACCTCTTTATATCACATACTAGGGCTCTTCAGATGACGTCAATCTCATAGAGTTCAGTTCATTGAACTCGACTGAACTATCACGGTTTTTTCCTGGAGTTGTAGAAGTAGGAAATTTAGTTTAGGTTGGGTTCAATTTTTTTCGGCGCATTGTTTCCCCAAAGAGGTATTCTGCTATATGAGAGATCTGCATTGTGCTTAGGTTGTCGGGAAACATCACATCGAGAACTTTTTCGATCCTCTAAGAGGGCCAAACACTAACGTTGGAGATGCTTTTCACAATTTACTGGAGGAGGAGTGTACTTCTGGAGGTTTCTGTACTGAACGTAATAATCAGCACACAAGGGACTGGAATTCATTCAAGAGATTGTTGATGCAGAGGTTTCCTATCTCCAAAATGATATCTATCTCATCGGTAAGCATGTCTTTCTGCGTCATCATTTGTTGCTTGACCGTGGACTGTTGGAAAAAGCTTAAATCATGCGACAGCTACCAAAATTAATGATATCAAGTAGGTAATTGTGTGTTTGGGCAGTTTTCAACAAGAGCAGTTTGGATGCTGACCTCCTGTATGTATATTCATCCGACTGTTTTTGGATCTCTAAGATATCTAAGAACTAATAATCTCCTGTTGAATGTTGTTGGGTGAGACTTCAAAGGTATCCAGAGCTCTATATTACCTCTGTGAGTGTTCGGTAATGTTGGGGTCACTGACCTTGGTTTAAGAATAATGTGCTTCAGAAGTTTTTTATACGGTTGCCAGATACTTCTATTTTGAATTTGTGAGGCATTACATTACAATTTACTAGGATTATTCAGAAAATTGGGTAGTTTGATCTCCTTCTAAGGATGTTCTACGTATGTCCTTCATATCTATACGGTGAGCACTATTCAGAAATTTAGGAAGTTTTCAGTTTCCATCTAAGGAGGTTCTACGTACGTTCATATCAATACAGTGAAACTATATACTCGATATTCAATGGACTGTTGACAGATTTTGATAGTCTGAAAACTGGGTCTCTATGTCCTGGTGTTTTTCTTTTGTGTTGTTAAGGAACAATGGTCTAATATTGACATTTGAAAACATCATGATCAGTTTCTTTCTGATTATTCTCTCATGCATGCAAGTTGAAGCTGTTGATTCAATTGTATGACGTGTGTATCTTTGAAAACCCTTGTAAAAAAAAAGTTCCCACTGGAAGCGGCTCTTGTAAATCTTGCCATCTCGTCTTTCAAACGGCATTCTTCATTACAAGAAGCCACTTCTATTGCTGTCTGTTGCCACTTCGTTGTGATCGAGCCCTTTGTTGCAGATATCAGATGGAATAATGAAGAGTAACAAGGGTATGTCAACCATTTTCATAATCCCTTTTCTTCCTTTTCCTTTCTTGAATAAATTGAAGTTGTCATAACAACTTATGGTTATTTTCTGTTGCTTATAAATAAACAAAGATAATTTCAGTATACTTACTTTTGCCGACAAATTATAGTTGATGAGATATCTTCCACAAGTTCACGTCTGGAAGAACTGGATGATCCACAAAAATCTGCTAAAGAGGGAAATGCATCAATCACTCGCCAGGAGTATGTCTTCCGATTAAACGATTTTAAGGAAAAGACTGTCCAAGCTTGGCGTTCGGAGGACCGGGTGACCGCTTTGAAGCTCACAATAAAGGTAAATGGTGTCAATTTAGATTCTTGTCCTTGTTTATTTCTTTTCTATATCTGTACTTCTGTATTTTTCATATTAAGAAATAACTCTATGCTACCATGATCACTATTCGATGGATGGTGTATCTTTTATATGAAACATGGATTTTTTCTTTAGTTCGAAGTTTCAGAAAGTATGATCCTTGGACTTGTTTTTACTTTTTCTTGGATTATAGGACTCCTGAGCAAACAAATAGCTTTGCAAGCAAAGCTCTTCATGGAAAAACTTACAGCTTACAAGGTTGCATCTCCATTCTTATGCAGGTTGCTAGGCTTCTGATGGATACATCAGTAAGACAATTTTATCCTACATTATTTGTTCTTGCTACAGATGTGATGGACATGCTTGGAGATATGGTATGGGAGCGCATAAAGCAAAAGGCTGAATTTACAGTGGATGGGAGCAAACTTTGCTCCTTGGCAGGTCCATTTCACTTCTTTCCAAATCTTTTTGATAACCTATGAAACTTTTGTCCTTCTTTTAAGAAACTTTGTGGTATTATCTGCAGAAAATTTTGACGCGAATGGGGTGTGCGTGGATGCCAAAGAAACTTGCAATAACTGGTTTTACAAAGTCGGTTCCATAGTGGACCTGCTACCACGCATGTATAGTCCGGATTCTTTGGCTTATTAAATCATCCAGTATCATACTAGAAACTATCCTGCCGCAATTGTTTCATCCTCCGACATCCTCAAAAGCTCAACTTTTGGCTGCAATTCAATATATCTTGTACCGACAATACTTGTTTGGAGCAGTTTAAAGCAGAATTGTCACTGCATTGGCTATTTTTATGATAACGCTGACTTGGTAAAAGTGGCATGGGAACTTCTGTATGCTCTTGATTCATGCAGCTGTGTTAGCGTTAGGATGATCATTTGCATAGCAGTACACACGTTTGTTTGTATCACAGTTCTGGTGAAATTACATCCTTACTTAGCAGTTCTCTCTGTGCCAACTCTCTGTTGAGACTAGATAAGTGTTTGTGTGGTGTTTATGTTATTATCTTCATGCTTCAATTAGGTATGCCAATTCTCAGAACCACTGCAGACGTTGCAGGAATTGTGTGTAATTTGGGTTAAATTTTCAAGTGCATCCACAGAAGAGGTTTTGTTTTTCCAGCTTGGAGATAGGCAATTTGAATTGTGTCACTGAAACTTTTTAAGTGGGAACACTTGTCATTGTTGTCAGTGTTATTATGATTTATGAACAAATCATGATGATTTTTCAGTTATTTGGAGCTGGCAATCTTGCCTTGCTGGCGCTTTCTTCTCATTCAACCTGCTGACTGTCTTCACCGGCTAGTCAAGATGATAAGAGGGTTAGCAGATCCACTTTCATCTGCTTATTGTCGTCTCTACATGGTCCATCGCGCAAGAAAGCTACTATCACGAGACACAGGCATGCATCATTTCTCTTATGCTCATATAAATGTTAAAGTAAAGTATAAGGCATCGAATAACGAAGGAGGCTGGACGTGGTTTCTTCCTCTGGTTAAAGAATAATGTTAGGAAAAACTAGTAAATTAGAACAGAGATTAAATATTTAGAATGAGCCTTGGAATTCTTATGATCATATAGCTGTACTGCATATTCACTTTCTGATTTTGAAGTGCTTAAGAATTTTTTTTGTACTTCATACGTTTGTACCCAAGCAATACTTTGGGGTGGAATTTTAAACTCAATTTTTAGCTGCCTTGTAACGTTTAAAGGTTGACATCTCAATTATGAAAATAATGTGCATCTGAGCAAAGCCTTTGTAATGTTATGGCCCTTCATTTTTCTTTTACCTCATTTGAATACATATTGTTGGACCACTTTTTCTCCAGAAAACTTAAGCTTCAAACAATGGCCTTCAATACATTCTAATACACTCATTAACACTGCTCCATGTGGGTTAGCTGTGAGATACATGTGAAACAAAATGATGTAAGCGTAATTCTATTGAATGGACCACCTGATGACAAGTGAAAAAGGAGAGGAATAACCCGAGAGAGGGTGCCAGGATTTGAAATTAGGGGTTGAACTCCAATTTTAAGTTAGATGACCATCTTTTCAAAGGCCACGGTACACGCTCATGATAAATCTCAAACATATTCTCTTACATAAACTGGCAAGTTGTCTAATTGCCGCTTCCTTCTTACTAATGTAGCAGTTACTGTAACATTTCTGGTCTGAAGCTTAAGTTGTGGTTTTTGCAGCATATTTGATCACCTGCATGAATGACATGAATATTCTACTCATGGATGCCTTGTCATTAAAGATGGACGTTTCAAAAACCTGTGTAGAAAAGAGAAGATTGCTCATCAGTTTGATTGAGCCAACTATTGAATATATCGTGCACCGCATTTTTGAGGATACACCAAAGGTTAGCTGTGCCGTTGTTACGTCACTTCTCTATCATTAACAATCTTCGATTTGGATGTCAATCTTTCAGCAAATTCCCGAAATACTGATGTTAGTTTTAGGAACTGTATAAATTCTTGAATTCAAAAATGGTTTTGCTCAATCAGGACTTCATTAAAAAGCATCAGCTACTACTTAATGAAAGAACAGAGGATATTGTACTATCTAATTATCTATTGGGGTGCATTAGCTATAAATATTGACTCACTTCTAGTCTTTTGTTTTTACTGCTCCAGTAATCCTCGCAAATTAGCTCACACGAAATGCTTATTTTTTTTGTTAAGACTGGAGTAACGCGAAGGTTTGCATGAGATCTTAAGCAACCAATTTCTCTGCAACTGAGTGCATACCACTTTTGATTTTGTCTGAAGGAGCAACTAGCTAATGCACTTGTGAATCTTGGACTTGGAGGGAAAGGGGATAATAAAGTTGTCTCCTGCTTGTCAATTGTTGCTCATTGTTATATTAAGGAGCTTCCAGCTGACATGGTGAGGTCTAAGTCAAAGGAGATCATCAACCTTATTGAATGCTGCAATGATTGTAGCTTACATAAGGTATTGCTTTGATAGTACAAACCTACTTAGAAAGGAAATGTTGCTCCTTCAGTAGATGCTTTGATTGTTTGAACTAACTTCCTTTTCAACTTCACATGTGCAGAGCTTAAATTACAGGTTACTTGGATTCAGGCTGTCGGAGACTACATCTTCGCAGGACATGGTTGATGTGGTGGATCATGTCATCCAGGTACTTGACTACTTGTTTTCTGTTCTTATGATGCCTTAAATGTCAAGGACCGCCTTAAATGTCAAGGACCCGATAACATGTCTGTTTTTAAGAAGGATATGGCTTTCTTGGAATGAGCTGAAATATGCGATGACATCTAGGAAATAGACAGTACTAGCCTGTTCTTCATCTTGATGGAGGAGGCAGAGCCCAAAGATGTCCTTAATGTTGAATGTTATTGAAGATTCGAACCCAAAAGTTTTAAGCATTTTGCAGAGGAAGCTGCATACATAGAACGTCAGGTTAAAAACCTGTGAACATGCATTGTGGGATAACTTTAACCTTTCTCATGTGCAAAACAAGGTGAAACCATATAGAGAACTCGTATGAAGTGAAGAATGAGGAATACTATGAACAAGAAAGCACAAGCGAAATGAAAAATGAAACGGGCATGAATTATCAAAACATGGCTCTGATACCAATACCATATTAAAGATTCCAACCCAAAAGTTTGAGCTATTAAGTGGAGGAGGTTATTTACATAAACCCCGTGAACAAATAAAGCTGTACTTAAACAAATATCATGTTCAAGGATTATAGAAATGACAAATGCAAACGTAACATTACTCATGGGGGTACAATAATGACTGCACCGTGTTGGGGAAAGAAAATAACCAGAATTGATGATGCAATTGTATCTGCAAGATCCTATTCCATTTCTTTGAAAAGCCATCTATTTACCCATATATGCAATACAATAGACTGATGGAAATTTCCTGATTTAGTAATTGTTCCCAATCTCTTATTATTTGTTGGAAGTGGTATATTTCTTGGCTAGCACATGTTAGATCTAATATAGAGCGATGCAATTCTCTTCTGAGCATGTGCTCTCTGCATGGGTAAAGACTGCAGCAGCTACCAATTGTTAACTAGATAGATAAGGGAAGCTCCCGTATTTCCAATATTTTGCGGAACACAGCATTGGTAACTGTGGATAGAGACGACAATTATTCCACTGACAAGTAAATATCTTACAAAGTCAATCCTTTTGGTTCTTTGTTAAATGGGAATTGAAAAATGGATTTCTACATCCCTGATTTTGTTGTTCATATGCTGGAACTATTTGTCACTGCTTATATATTGTTTGACATAATTTGTGACTCTACAACATTCCTGGTAGCTGCAATATGGAACATTCTTAAGTCTAGTCTGAAACCAACGTTGGCATCGTTCTTGTTTTATCTATTTTCCTACTAATCGCTGCGTTCTCTGTACTTTGATTTGGAAGATCGGTTTAAGTGTTTGTTCTTCTCGTTGCGCTAAAAAAGTCAATACTGTTGGGTGGGCTTTACTTCAAGGACTTATCAGTGGACTTATTTTCCATTTGGCTTACATATTCTAATCACCATCCTCATACCAGGTTGTTCTTCTGTGGGGAAAACTTGATGAGTACCTGAAGGTCATGGATGCATTTCTGGATCTTGTCTTACAAAATCAAATGGTAAGTGTCAGTTAAGGGTGTTAAGCTTTATGGTAATGTGCTTTTTGTGGTGTGGACTTCACTCATACAACTCTTAATGCATTAATTTCTTGTAAGCTGACGAATAAATTGCATCAAATTTTTTTAGTTATGGCAAATACAATGTGAATGCGTTTAATTACTTTGGGAGAGACTATGTTTGGTTTTGCATTGTATCTCCTTGTCTGGCCAGCAACATGTGTTGAAGTTGGCGATCCTTTCTAGAAGAGGCTTAATATTGTTTCCTGTATTGTTCTTTGATGCCTTAAATTTTAGGGTAAGGTTTATTTATCTTAATAATGCGTGACGTAAATCTGGGTGCTGAATTCCTGTACAGGAGGTTGAGACAAGGAGCCTTCGCCTTAGTTGGTTCCTGTTTCTTCCAAACATGTTTTCTATGACTTTGGGTTGGGAATAAGTAAATCTGTAATAAATGCTCGGTATCTTTGGTCTGAGCTTGATGCAATCTGGTTGATCGTAAACTTGCAATGCAGTCCTTTAGCCCAATCTGCAATGATGGTCACAAGGCAGCGAATGGAATGAAAAGTTGCAATAGACTGGTTGGGTGCACGACTTTGTTTTGTCATGTTCAGTTGACTCTGGTGCAATCTGGTTAATCATAAAGTTGCAATTGACTCGTTTAGTCCAATGTGAGAAGCAAATGACAAAAGGCTCTGAATGAAAAGTTGCAATGGACTAGTTGGGTGCATGACTTTTTTTTGTCATGTTGAGTTGAATCTTTGCCCTATAAACCGTTGAGCTTTAGGCATGCTATTACTTATGTCTCTCTCCTTTCTCTCTCGTCAACATCAGGGCAACCATATCTTGAACGTTTTAGAAGGTATTGCAATGCAAGCACGTGATAAAGCATTTACTGAAGAGGAACTCGGAAGTTTGCAATCCATCTTGGTGAAGTTTGTTTCTCATTTTGAGGATCTAGAAGAATTATTTGCTTTGGTATGCTCCTCATGGCTACCTGTAGCTATATTCGATTTCATTACTGTGCATTACATGTGTTCAACAAGAATTCACCGTGCTACTGTGAAACTATTCCTTGGAATCTTTGTTTCTTGTGGTCTTTTCTAAAGACGACATGTCCTGTAGAATCGCTATCTCGAAATCCTAGATATGATGTATGGGAGACCTCGGAGCATTGTCAATATGCATATACTTGACAGAGCAATAAGGTACATTCTTATTCCTTGCTACTTTATTTGCACGGGTCAGTCTAGAATCCTATGTCCCATGATAGTAATTTCTTCAATGTGGTAGTAGCTTTCTAAACATGCTTAGTAATTTCTTGATAATGATTGTCACTATCGAGGTTGTAACCTTCGAAGGGGACAGAAAAGTGGCACGGGACCGTAGAAACACTGTCTCTTTAACCAGTTACAATTTTAGCTTTGTTTGCATGTATCTTTTCTTTGCTGGAGTCCCTTTTTTTTTTTTTGGGTAACCTTCACCTGCCACCCACTTGATTAATAATTCATAGCCACCAAGAGTACATGGAATTAGATATCTGGAGGTCTCCATTCTAGGAAACAATCTGACAGCTCGACAACGGTCGGGCATTCTGCTGGCTGAGCCAGAAAGTCCACTTAAAACTTTTAGTGGAACTCGATCTACGTTTTTTTGAAGCTCAACAGCTTTGGAATATGAAATTATTCAATCACATAAATGAACTTTACCTCCATAGGTTTCGTGACATCGAGTTCGTTACATTATTTTATTCCTTTCCTGGTGGAACTCTATATTTTCCTTATTTCACTGTGCAGGAAAGGACTTTGGCATGATCCCCATATCATACAGTTGCTTTTTGGAATTTCTAAGTCCCTGATAGATGAAATAGATCAAACAAGCATGATAGATTATGATTATCAACAGCCAGCACACCTAATATCTCGATTTGTCAGCATGGTGAGGAATATGGACTCATGTTTGAATACTACAGCCAGTTCGGAGAGTTTTTTTCGTGGAAGTCACGTTCTGATTTATATGCTTTGGCGATGTTAGGTTGACTATGGTTCAGACGTGGAGCGGCATTTGGCATTCTTAGTTGAATGTCGCGGGGCTTTTGGCTGCATTAATGAACTTAAGGTCTCTTCAATTATAACTCATTGCACATGTTCAAGTAGATTCTTTAGGTACACTATAACTTAATGAATTTTGGGTATTTGCATTAAGTCACTGGTTAAGGATCAAGGATCCGGGTTCTATTTGATTATTACTTGTGGGGTGAAGTGACATGATGTAGGATATTGGTGGGACGCTTGTTGCACCAAACAAAACTTCTTTTTTGCGAATTTATTTTCTTGGAATTTGCACTTTGCATATATGCAGATTGCTTGCATGCATGTATGGCGAAAATCATGTACATAGTACTCTGTTTGGCATCAGGGTAATGGGAAGGACAACCTTAGTGAACAGTAACTTAGCGAAATTATTAAAGATGTTTATCACTGCCATCTAAACATCTTCACTCACTTCTGTTTCGCATGATGCTCTTGCAGGTAGCTCTTGTTCATTCAAGCAATTCATTGGCAATTCAGGGCTTGAAACATTCAAATAAGCAGTTCAGCTTCATCATGTCTTGCATAGCTTATAGTGAAGTTACAATACCTTCTATTTCATCTCCTATGAAGCAGTCAAACCTATATATCGAGACTGCAGAGGTCCGATCATCTTTTTCTTCTGTTGCTTTTCAATTTGTTTAACTCAATAAATGGTTATAGTGATTTTGAGGTTGAATTAAACAGGTTGCATTGCTAGGTGGTTTAGTCTCACATGCAGAAGGTCTTACAGAATCCGCAGTCAGCTGTTTGCAGAGCTTAGTGGTGAATGGTTAGTTTTACGAAAGGATTATGTTTGACACATAATCATCATTTAGAGCAAATGTTGCTATAATGCGAAACATAATTTGTCTTGGGAATGCATAAGTTGGCAAACTTTGTCTAGTGATAAAATAATAGTTTTTTAGCATTCTTGTGGAATTCAAGCGGCCTTGGATGCTTCTGAAAGGACTTGCCTTTGATGCTGACTAGATTTGACCGGCAGTCTGCCCAGTAAGTTAAGGTCACTGATGAAAAGAAAGTTTACTGTTCATAAGATCATGTGATAACTAAATAATTGTGATATGCGATGGATGCTTCTGTGTTCATAGGTTTTGTGCATTCGTACAGAACATGTGATCTTCTCCTTCCTCTAATCATTTGGATTTAGTGGATCTTTTGATGGTGTCATTATACGTCTATTTCTGTGAATATTACTGGGATGCTATCAGTAGAAGGAGTTTTTACTACAGGAGAACCATACAATTAGTCAATGATCATGAAATTGCAAACCTAGGTGGTTTCTCGGATTGGTTTTTCACTCACCAATCAGCTTTCGTTTGGCTATGAGTAATCTCTTCCATACATTTCCTGGCATTGTTGTCAGATTTTATGATGTACTAATCCTTGGAAGTTCAAGAGTTTCCCATGATTTTAACATGGTTGCTGCACTTTTTCATTGTGAATTTGTGGTTGGTGCAGGGTCACCTGGAATTGCTGATGTAGAAGGAATTCTCTCCTCTTTCCAGAAACTGTGCAGTCTACTAGTTATGGTACCATGTAATAAATGTGAGTTTTTAGTTTTGACAAGCATTTGTCTGTAGCATGGTGTGCTGAATTTCCCTCGACTTGTTCAATGTATTAAGGTTCTGGTGGATATATATTCTTTTCCCACATCTGTTTGAAAGTGCCACTTGATATATGTTCTTTTCTTTGTTGAAGCTAATATTGGGCCCAGCCTTAACTGTGCTCCAAAAAGCTTGTTTGTGTTTACAGATTCTCAATCAAAGTAAGTGTCCCATCTGTCTAGTTTGATGAATCCCTTGTGCTTATATAGCTCTTTTGGCCAATGTTTATCAACTCATATCACAGGATGCTTCCACGAACAACTACGAGGCTGTTCTCAGCAATTATTTTATTGTCAGGAGCGCTTTCCCAGGAGATTCTCCCATATAATGCTAATAATTTCGGGGTAATATGAGGCTGGTACTGGTTAGGTTTTTCAATTGAGGTCTAAGAACATCTTGATTGCACATAATTGATGGCTTGAAGAACTTAAAGAGCATGCCCATGTCTTCCTTACCACAGAATTATCATAGAGTTACATTTTTACTTGGGTCTCATCTCATCTTTCAATTATTTGCTGATTCGCTTTGTTTCCAAACAATCGAGACTACTGGAACAGTAACAGATAATCCTTTCGATGTTTATGTCTCATTGCTTTTCGTATTCATTTCAAGTTTCGCTGATCCTTCCTGAGTCCAGAGAGATTTGGCTGATTGACTATATGCCTTATGTTTTGTTACAGATTCCTGGTAATGACCAATTATTTTATGGCGATTCATCCTATTCACAAGAACTTGCATCTATATCTAATCTAGCTGTTCAGAAGTTGGTTGATGCCATTCAATGGGAGCCTTCTTCAGTAAGTATGATTATCGATGGTTTTAGAGGTTACTATAATGGCCTTGTCAGTTGCTTTCTTGCTGACTTGTACTGCTACCCTAAGGTTGCTCGCGGAATCATGGCCCTTGAAGCTTGCAACTGCATTGCATCTTCCTTCAGAGTAAGTCGTGCGCATTTTATTCTACTGACGGTCCTGTCTCACAGATACTTTGCCTTTTCTGCTTACATTATTTCTATTAGCCTGATGAAATAAATCAAATAATGCATGACTACATGCAGAAGCATGAACATAGCGATGACAGGTTTATCTTATGTGTGTGACTAGCAGATGAGTCCTGAAACATCCAACATTTGCATCAAGCTTCTTGAGACAGCTAAGTTATGTCTAGGTGCCCATGACAAATACGTCAAGTCCACAACTAAGTTCTTGGAAACATGCTCTTTGACTTCTTCAGATGTGGAACAAGACGGCATTTGATGAAAAGCTATGCATCATCGAAAATTGTACCTGGGCAGGTAATTCCTGAATGTACACATGAATCAATTTCTGGAATGTTTTCATGCAATGAGATGTAAAATTTGTACTGGTCCGTCTTTTTTTTTTCCCCTTCAAAGATGTGTGTTCATTCTTAGGGAGATTATTAATGACTGGTGTTGAATTGTGAACTTTTCTTCATACGTTGTGGAAATAATGTCAAAATGGAGTGCTGTTACAGAGACTCGTTGCTAAAAGATATTGCAAAGAACATAGCCTGAGCTCCCCTGTGAATCATGATGCTTCAGAGTTGTCAATATGCTTTGAGAAAGTTTGACTAAAAAACTTAGTTAGGCAATGCACATTTTAGTTGCTACTGCGAAGACGGAGATTTAACGTGCTATGTATAGTATAGACGCTTGCTAGAGAGGATACAAAAAATCGTCGCAATTTTCTATGTTAGTTGCCAAGAGCCTTACATTTAACATGAGATCTCCATATAAAGTGTTTAAGCAATTGAAAACGTGACTGTTAGGATCCATGCTCTGATCCATTCTTTTCTTTTTCACATCCCATTGGTAAGGACTCTGAATTTCATTTTTACTTCCTTGTTATCTATTCAGATGCTGCTTCATATTGGCCTTCTATGTCTTCCATCTGAGAGACATAGGAGAGCCCTTTGTGTAGCGATTAGAGAGCGCTGGAACTTTGTTTCTCTATATATATGAGAACCTGTGATATTTTATGCCATAATGATCTTCAATGGGATTCCTTCATTGAGATCCATAGACAATGTTTTATAAAATCGAACAGAACCCGCAGGCTTGACTGATTCATCTGGGTAATGGTTGGCGTCCAGTGCTGTTGGACACCCTGACCTGTTCTTGGTAAAAAAACCGAAAAACATGTCAAAAGGGAAACTTGATGAAACAGGTAAACTAGAAAAACCATTGCTTAATGGGATAAAAAAAAATCTAAAAGAAAGAAGGGAAGTGGAGAAATGCAAAATTGGCACACAAAAAAAGAGTGCTGGTTATTTTTTGCTAACCATGTAATACGTTTGTACTAAGTATGTATAGCTTGGTCTGTTTTGACGTGTCATGGTATCAGCAGGTTTTACTACCGCTTGAAAAGCATTACACTGAGAAGTATATAAATATCCCGTTCTGTGACCTGTGCCGTTCTGGAGACATTGGCACGGAAGCATTGGACAAGACTTTGTACAGGACTGATTCTGGTCGTCGTTTGTTGTATGCTGACCATATCATCTGTATGTAGTCCAGCAGCAGATTCTGTTATACTTTTGTTAAATTTCTGGATTAGCTTGTCTTTTTACTATTTTTGTAACGTAATCTTGCTACTTGTTCGAACGTTAATTTATGGATTATACATGCCTTTATATACGTCACAACAATTTTGAATTGAAGCCCGAGTATTCATAGGAAATCTTGCTTTCGGTCCTCTGGAGGCACGGGTTTCGACACTTCTGCTCAAGGAAAACTTAGATGATGTTGGAAGGTGAGGTATGCTCCATTCTGTCCAGTCATCTTTTACTCTGAATGATCACAGGTAACGGAATAGCTCTACTCTAAAGTTTCTTAAAGGCTCCGTTTGTTTCGCAAAAAATGAATGATCTGAAAAATATTTTCACAAAAATAATCGCTTGTATTCATTGAAATAATTAGTAAATTGAAAATGTTTTTATTATTCACCATAATTTATGTCTAAACATTTTCGTTCATTCATTCGTTTTTGTAAGTGATACAAGCGATCATTTTTATAGAAAAATATTTTTCAATTCACCGTGAGTTTATGTACTCTATACGGTGAAACCGATTGACATTCCGCACCGAATGTTTTTCATCATGGCATTTGTCATAGATAAATATTCTCACTTTCTCAGCACTTCTCTACGGCATTGGAATTTACCCAAAATCCCCAACCTCCAAGAGCGACAGATTGGACATGCACTGAATGCATGTGCAACCATTGCGGGCTCCTTTATTCAGTAAAAAAGAGTGAATGATATAAGTTAGGATGGATGTCCAAAAGAAAAGAGAAGGAAGTAAGTTAGGATGGAATCTGATCAAGCAAAATCGACTCGTTGATCTCCATTGGGCTTCATTAAACTTAATTTTTCTTTTCATTGCCTTCATGAGCTGGAAACCGTACTGGCAATGATGGGTTCCTTTATTACATGAATTGATTGGATCTAGACTTAGTATTTATTTGAGTAAATTGAATCTAGACTTGAGTATTTATTTGAGTAATCTGTATAGTATTTCATAGACCGATCATGGGGAACGTGAACGCCACCTTATCCTCTTCGTCCGCAATTTCAGACCATCTTCTTTCTCATGACACCTTGATTAATTAGGGATCCAAATCATTGGTGCTGTTCATGGTCATCAGTTTTATATTCCAAAGGGTATCAAATAACGTTGCCCGAATTTCACTGGAGTTCACAAGAACTCACTTCGGCGTTGATCAAGGTTGCATAACATCCAAGTCGCTATTGACTCTTTTCTTTATCCTTTGTCTACTTTAATGGGATAGTCAACTCTTAGAACACCTTTCCTCAGTTGCATTTCACTTGATCATGTTACTTCGTCGAAACAGTTCCTTTTTCTCCGTTGGAAAAAACCGGGGAACGATCCGATAAAGCAGGTGGAAGATGGATCGAAGCTTCGAAGTAGGTGAAGGCCATTCAGCTTTTATCCGTGGAACGATTAGAAGTAGGTGAAGGCATTTTATGCATGGACTGCACGATTGACTTGTATCAACATGATTAGGTATCCCAAACAATCTTTGCATTCCTTTTCCGAAACTCTATTTCTTATAACATGATTTTTCCGGTGATATGACCATCATACGAAATGTTTTCTTTCGCTAGAGACCGCATAGTTTCTATCTTCCGGCGCATCATTTTGAAGAATGAGTAAGAATCTGTTTACATGGGAAAAAAGCTTATAGTGATTATCATCCGTGGGTTTAATCTAAGATATTATTCTTCACAAAAATATCATTCACTTACTATATTTATGAACTACGATTAATGACTAAAGATTGATTCTATACGACAGTGTGAGTTAGATTTCCGCCCAAGAGAAATAATACACTATCAATCTAAACATTATGAGGCTGTCGAAAAAAGGATTACAAGCATATAATTTTTCCGTGAGCGCGTCACGATTCAACCACAATCATGGTGCATATAATGTTATGTGCACAATCCAATTCCTTTTCTTTTGCTAGCGAGGATCCGATCAAACAAGTAACTTAAAAGTTCGAGAAAGTATATCACGCGATAAGCACACAACGTGTCGCCATCAATCGGCACATTAAAACGACTGCCTAGTCTTCGAATTTGTTTGACAATTAGCGAGTCAAAGATCAACAGACGAACTAAAATCTGAAACTCGAAGACCCAAAATCAAACACCTCTTTGGACGTTGTAAAATGGAAGTCCGATCAAACAAGTAACTTAAAAGTTCGAGAAAGTATATCACGCGATAAGCACACAACGTGTCGCCATCAATCGGCACATTAAAACGTCTGCCTAGTCTTCGAATTTGTTTGACAATTAGTGAGTCAAAGATCAACAGACGAACTAAAATCTGAAACTCGAAGACCCAAAATCAAACACCTCTTTGGACGTTGTAAAATGGAAGTCCGATCAAACAAGTAACTTAAAAGTTCGAGAAAGTATATCACGCGATAAGCACACAACGTGTCGCCATCAATCGGCACATTAAAACGACTGCCTAGTTTTCGAATTTGTTTGACAATTAGCGAGTCAAAGATCAACAGACGAACTAAAATCTGAAACTCGAAGACCCAAAATCAAACACCTCTTTGGACGTTGTAAAATGGAAGTCGACTCTCTTTTGCCTTCGACCAAAAAAAAAAACTCTCTTTTGCCTTGTCAGATCAATGGCAAAAGGTTCGCGCCATTCCTTGATTCACCAGCTAAGCAACTCTCTCTCTCTCTCTCTCTCTCTACATGCATTGCATTTTCACACAGCTTTGCGTTGCCGCCGCAAATCTGCAGAGCTAATTATGGGTGGGTGGGAGAATCATTCTCTGTAATATCCTGCCCCAGAAATCACGGCACGTGTTCACGTGTCCACAGTCGGACGGCTCCCTCACGCGCCGCCCGCTAGCGGCCAAAAGCCCCCCACCCCCTCGCTCCTCCACTCGCCACGTGTCTCCCCGCAACGCGCACGCAGAGGCATCGTCAACTTTGTTTGGATGATGTAGGAACGACGCGGAGAAAGCAGAAGAAAGAGAGAAGGAAACAGTTGGCGTTGAACTTCGCAAGAATCTTCGGCGTCGTTTGTTGGGTACTCTGTATTTCTACTTCTTTACCAAACGCGCCAAAAAATCCTCGAAGTCTCCATATAAATACCCAGCAATTGACAACGCGCTCAAGCATAAGAATCGGACCAACCATCGCATAAAGAAACTCTCAAAGTCTCAGCCTTCTTCCCGATGGAGTGGATCCGAGGACCGACCATCGGCCGCGGCTCGACCGCCACCGTCTCGCTCGCCACCACCGTCCCCTCTGGCGAGCTCTTCGCCGTCAAGTCGGCCGAGCTCTCCCGTTCGGAGCCCTTGCAAAAGGAGCGACTTGTCCTGTCTAAGCTCGCGTCTCCTCACATCGTCGAGTACATGGGCCACGACATCACTCGTGAAAGCGGCAAGCTTTACTACAATCTGTGGGCGGAGTACTTGCCCGAAGGCACGCTGCTCGACGAGATCCGGCGCCGCGGGGGGCGTTTGGATGAGCCAGAGATTCGATCGCACACGATGAAGATTTTGCGAGGCCTGGAGTATCTTCACGACAATGGGTTGGTTCACGGTGATGTCAAGAGCCAAAATTTGTTGATGGGTAGCGATGGCCTGAAGATTGCAGATTTGGGTTGCGCTAGATTCGTCGGAACACGACAATCCAGCCGCGTACTCTCTCCATCCCACGGGTTCTCCGGAGTCGACTCGCGAGAGACCCACGACGCGTGCGGAGAAAATGGCATGCTGTCTGAGCACGCGATAATTTCCTCCGACGTCTTCTCAGGTACGCCGATGTTTATGGCGCCGGAAGTGGCTCGCAACGAAGAACAGAGTTTCCCGTCGGACGTGTGGAGCGTCGGTTGTACGGTCATCGAGATGGCCACTGGGAAAGGCCCGTGGGCCGAGTCGGACCCAGTATCGACTCTTTACCGGATCGGGTTCTCGAGCGACGTACCGGAGATCCCACGGCAGCTGTCGGACAGCGGAAGGGACTTTCTGGCCAAGTGCTTGGCGAGAGACCCAAGAGAGAGGTGGGCAGTGAAAAAGTTGCTCGAACACCCATTTCTTGATGAGCTGAAGATACCTGAGGAGTTCACCAGGAATTCACCAAGTGGGGTATTGGATTCCGGGTTCTGGGATTCGGTGGATGTGTGGGAGAGTCCGAGAAACCGAAACGATTCCAGCGATGTCGGTTCATGTTCGTGTTCTTGGAGTCCTGCGACGGAGAGGATGAAGAGCCTGATCGAGGAGTGCGAGTCCTCATCAGCCAATTGGAGTTTACCCAATCGGGCATTGGACGAAGAGTGGATCACAGTGAGAAGTGACCATCACGAAGAGGGAGTCGGATATGTTTCGCGACCGACCGATCCGACTAGCGACGAGGAAGAGCCGGAGAGCTCTCTGCCCGAGGACCATTCTCATTATTCTAATAATTCTCTTGATAATTTTGTTATCATCAGTGGTGTAGATTTTAGAGAAGATTCATTTGATTTCGGGGACAACAGTAATGTAGTAAGAGGCCTCGCTTACGAGGAAGTGAATGAAATTGCTGATTCGGCTGAACTGCAAGTTCTCCATCTGAATCTAAAAGCTCCGTTTCCAGTTGATTTGTTTACTTCTCTGCCGGTGTTTTTATTTTGGGAAAATTTCGTTTAAAGGCCCGAAGTGGACCTTGTTTCAAATAAGGGCCTGAAGTGCCCTTTTTGTTTCAAAGAAGGGCATGAATATGGGTATTTTAGTCATTTCCTCTTTTTTTTTGAACTTTTTTCCTTCTCTTTTTTTTTCCTTTTTTTCTTTCCTTTTTTCCTTTTTATTTCTGCCCTACCTCACCGGTGGCCGGCCACCGGCGAGGGCGGCAGCGGCCACGCCCGGGCCAGCCGAGGGCGGCCCTCGCCGGCCTCGCCCGGGCGAGGCGACGGCTGCCCTCGCCAGAGTTTCTTTCAAGTTCCTGCCTCTTCAGATTGAAGCCTGAAAAGTAATTCGAGTCCCTGGTTGTCCTGTTGCATTCTTGGACGGTCCGATTTGATGAGATCCATGCAAGGCTCGTTAGATTTAACGGTCTAGATGCGCCTGTCGCAAGTATAACGCACTCGCCGAAAACCTCTTGGTACCCATTTTCTCGATGTTTATCTCCGTTGTTTGTGTTTTAAATTACCTTTGGCGGTAGTTTTTTCAAATGAAATGGTCAGGCGGAACTCGTTTTTATCGAGACAAAAACATCCTTAGCATTTTTGTAAAGCTAGATCACGAAACGAGACACAACGTGTGTTCGACCGAGCGCTTCGGTAGATAGACGACGTTTCGTGTTCCCATTTAGGTTTGACGGAGATGGTATTTAGGAATCGTAGCTTGAAATGGGAACATGGGGAAAAAACAAAATCCCTCTTTGACCCGTCATTAGCGCGCAAAGGCGTACGGGGCTCGCTACTCCCGCCGTTGACTTTTGTTGAACCGGCGGATTTGTCAAAGTCTTTCGCAAGCGCCGGCCGTCACCGTCGCAACTTGGGAAACCGAAAAGGGGACTCGAGAAAGGTCAACGCCTTTCTTCTGACAACCGCCGATCTTGTCAAAGTCGAGCGAATCGTGGCCCTTCAGCTAAGCACCAACTCCTAAAAAGTCAACCCTTTCCTTTTCGAAATAGATAAAAAGCGGAAAAGGCCAAAGCTAGGGTGCTTGCTGACGCGAAGGGCAATGACTTTTTGGGGTCAACAACAACATGGTGTGGGGATCGGACGGATTGTGCCCATTTTGAACGCCCCAATTGGAAGAACAGAGTCAACTTTCTTTGCGCTTTTGGCTTTTGTGACATCGAATGGAGGAGAAGGAGAACAGAGTGGGAATTAGATTTGGACATGTCGATCCTAATTTATCATCTCATATTTGTGCACCGCTAATCATGTTCTTGTTCCGATTCTTCGAAGCTGTATTCTGAAGCCGTCATCTTGCGTTTACCAAAGTAACAAGTTATATCGGTTAAATCTTTGAAATTTAATGATCCTAGTGACAGATTAGTGTGTGGACCGGTGGTTAGAGCAAAACGCACGTCCAATCGAATCGATGGTTGGGTCTATCCACAACGACGAGAAAGTATCAATTGAAACTCATGTTCGAGGAATTCACCAAGTGGGGTATTGGATTTTGGGGTTGTGGGAGAGCCTGAGAAACCGAAACGGTCCCGGCATTGTCGATTCGTGTTCGTGTTCTTGGAGTCATGCGACGGATAGGAGGAAGAGGCTGATTGAGGAGTGCGAGTCTTCATTTAAGGGTGAGCAAACTGGACCGGACCGGGACGAACTAGACCGGCCGGGTTGGTCCAGTCCTTGAGGGGGGCGGTCCGATCCCCGATTCCATGGTGGATGGAACCAGACTGGACATTTCAGAATATATATAAATTGAAGAACTAGTTAACCTAATTTTCTCATATTCTGCTTGACACTCACTTCTCTCCTCTCGCTCGACGCTCGTGTCTCTCCTTCGTAACGCAGCCTCCGATCGTGTTTTGTCTTGATTCAATCTGTGTTTTGTCTTGACTATATTATGCAAACCCATTATTTTGTTCGCAATTAGATTCAGTGAAGTACAAATGTAATTTCACTTTGAGCTTGATTCTTTCCAACTCGAGGAAAATGATGCAGGAGCATAATTCCGTTTCAATTGTTTTAAGTGTTTTTCTTCCTAATTTAGTCTTTTCTCATTATTTTAGGATTATAATTACTCATATGATGGTTATACAATGGTCATGTGTATATTTTATTAGGTTGGATGGTTGAGATTGGAAATTGTTAGTTTAGATCCAAGGATTAGATTTCTATAAACAGCTGGTGTTAGCGATCTCGAAAATTTGGGGACCGAGACTACCAGTCCGATCCCCAATTCCAAACCAGGACCGGACCGGCCCGGACCATGCACACTCCTGTCTTCATCAACTAATTGGAGTTTACCTGATTGGACATTGGATGAAGAGTGGATCACAGTGAGAAGTGACCATCGTGTAGAGGAAGGCGGATACATTTCGTGACCAACTAACGATGCTCCGATCACCGAATCAACTCGCAACGAGGAAGAGTTGGAGAGCTCTCTATGCGATGACAATTCTCATTATTCTCTTTGACCATAAATGAATTTCGATCAGCAAGGTCGATGCTTCAAAACTACATTTGGACGGTTAGATTTTGTGAGATCCACGTGAGACTCGCCGAATAAATAGTCCTCATATATGTTTTCGTAAATATAACACACTCACTAAAAACTTCCCAATACATTTTCTTCGATGTACATCGTCGTTTACATGCTTGTACTTTAAATTACATTTTGCGAGTGTTTTTTTTATTTTTTTTCTCAAAAGAAATTAAGTAAAGAAGGTGTGCTAAAACCTAGCCAAACGAGGGGGGAGGGGGAAGATGGAAGATGGAGATGGAGCTTTGGGAATCGTGCTCATCTCGGCACATGGAATTACTCCACTTTGACCGTGTCATTAGTGCGCGACGGCGTACGGGTCCACCACCGTTGACTTCGCCGGACCACCACCAATTTCTCCGGTGCCCAATGATTTCGAGAAAGAACGCCTTTTGCGAGCGTCGGCCATCACGACCGTCGCAACTTTGGGAAACTAAAAAAAGGGACTCGAGAAAGGTCAACGCCTCTCTTCACGGCCGCCCATCTCGTCCAAAGTCAAGCAAGTCGTAACCCTTCATTTAAGCACCGACCAAAAAAATAATAATAATTAAATTATTAAATAGATAAAAAGATGAATTAATAAATAAATAAATAAAAAAGAGGAAAGGCCGAAACTAGGGTGCTTGCTGAGGTGAAGGCTATGACTTTTTGGGGTCAACGTGCTGTCGGGATCAGACCAATTGTGCCCGTTTTGGACGCCCCAATTGGAAGAACAAGTGGGAATTGGATTTGGAGGTTTTGGTAGGCTCCTTTGCCCAATCTTGATCTTATTAATTTAGCCTCTTTCATTTCATTTGTACGCCGCGAATTTTGTTCGTATTTCGGTTCCTCGTCAAATCTATTTGTTTTTTTTAGACAAGATAAGTTGTACTCTCATGTCATTTAGCTTATGTGAAATGTTAAATCAACTAAATCTTCGAAATTTAATAATCTCAGGCCTAATTGAACTAATGATTGGATTTGCCTGCCAATGCCGAGAAAGAATCAATCGAAACTCGTGTCGGATCGAGATTTAGGAATCTCTTCATTTTTTTTTCTTTTTATTTTTCTCTTGCAACTTTATTCTCATTCAGGAATCACGTTTAATTTGACAATATCATCCATTATCTGCTCTTCGCTCAACTTTTGACGGGTCGAAATGGTGTGCTTCGATTTTTAATTTATTTTTTTTAGTTTTTGTTTGAGTTAAGGCGTCTTTGCAAGCATCGTCCTATAATACAGCTCTCAAAGTTGGTTTCTAGATAAGCAGGTCAACCTCGCATACAAAGATATTTTGGTCTGGGAATAAGACAAGACTTTGACTTTGGAGGAGGTCAACAGGTTTGTTAACAAATGTCAAATGATTAGGTTGCCCAGCATTTTCAATCTTTTTTGTTTTGTGGAAAATTTGCTGTCTCTCTTTCTCTTTTTCTTTTTTTTTTCTTTTTCTTTTTATGGATAAGCTTACACATGAAACTAAGTTAGCTAAACCTCATGCGGATAGTTCATGAGATCAATATTTATTTTTCAACCATTGGGTACGTACTAATGCTGGGTCTCTGTCTATTTATCTCCATTCATTAAATAAGTCTGAGTCGAATCGTTATCTGATCAATGAGACAAGAAGATGGCTGAAAAGCAACTCCTGCCGGACGATTTTAGCCATAGTCAGATCGATATTTTATTATATGTACAATTGAGATGACATCGCAATCCCATCGGCACTGTAATTGTCCTCAGGTTTCGACACATCGCTAATGGATATATAGTGCGCCGATATACATTTAACTAACACATGGTCTCTCTTCACCCAAATCACGTGCTAGATTTCATTAGAGCTAGCTCAGTCCTCGTCTGACGAGGGGCCTTTGATGATCCAATGCTATCCATCTCCACATAATCTCTTTTCCATTTCTTGGTTGCTTCGAAGTTGTTCCTCAACAGGTAGAGCTCCTTCACGTAATAATGCAACCTGTCTATCAATATCCCAAGGAATAGGGAGAAGCCTGCATCGACACTTCGAAACCGAGTTAGCTTCGAGCTCGACTCGTCGAGCACGAAAAGCCCGACCAGTTACGATTATAAATAACAAAAGGAGGAAGAAGAAGAAAAAAAAATCAATGGGCTAATCGGACCAAACCGGATCGGTATCGCATTGAAACGTACAAAAGTAACGACTTGATCTGGTCTAAAGATGGAAAGAAAGTTCGTAACAGTCTCGCGTTTGATTCAAACCATTTGAGTAGGTAGGACGGAAGCCACTCGCACGAGCTCGTCTACGGGTGCGTTTGGTTCGGTTTTGGGGAATGTGTTTGGGAAAATGCAAAAGGACTTTGGAAACGTCGAAAGCTGAAAACATGGAATGGAGGACGATGGGCCAAAGTTTTGTCCAATCTTGTCATAGTGGTGGCTGGGCCTATGAAGCTCATTGAAGCCTCGGCCCATACTATAGTCCACATTAAAATACTGAGATGTCAAGAAAAATTTATTTCAAGAAAACAACTCCCAATCCCTCATTCCTTAAATATATCTTATGACAATCGCATCAGACAAGTAAGGAAAGAGCATGGTTTGTAATTTACCCATGAGAGACGCTTCCAGGAGGCTATTTGCCATGAGGACCTGATCGGTCGGGTTGATTATGGTCGCATCGGCCAGGTGTCTCTGAACGCCCAAGACATTGTAGACCGCCGAACTGAATACAACCACCATGGTCGTCGCCACGGTCCCCGCGACGAGCCGCCCTCTTCCCCGCTTCAACCGGTCCAGCCCCAGCATCAACAGCATCCTCAGAGGAGTTTTAAAGAGAAGGAGAACTACCAAAGCCATCTCCGAGAATACAATGCCAAATAAGAGGTGAATCATCTTCTCGGGTAGAGAGAGAGAGAGAGAGAGAGAGTCAAAGGGATTTGAGAAATCAATTAGCCCTTAGAAAATAAAAAATGACGTGTTCATGTCTGTGGACTCTGGCCCTTGATATAGCATGAGAGGACTTTTTTGCTGATGAGGTTCGGCTTAGGTTTTGAGTTAAAGAATATGTACTTTTCCATTGAAATGGGAGCACGGGATACCTTCCCCCCCCTAGGGAAATTACTGCGTACAACGTTTTGATATTGATTTTTAAGCAAGTTTGTGCATTAAGTGAACTTCTTACCAAAGAACCTTTTGGAGGCCAAGCAACCACGATTCTCTGTTGTTCTACAAAACTACAATCGGTATCCACGTTACACGAGATTAATGTAATAGACTGTTTGGTCGGAAAAAAGCGAAACATTTCATTCATGAACGGATACAAGAATAACATAAGTCATGGGTTTCTGAACATAAAAGATCCCATAAAAGTAAAGGTGGTTTTACGAGCCAGTTTTGCGGTACAACTTTCTTGGATCCAGTTCAACTCCTTCTCAGTGCGATTTCAGATTCAAGGAGCTATATAATTACCATGAAGAGGGAATGGACAGGCCTAGTTAGCGATTCCATTGTCGGGCATGGCCCGCCCACATTGGCTGGCCCGAACCCGAAGATATCTCCTTATCTCCAGATTTTGCCACGGGTCTCGTCTGCTGCTGCTGCTTCTACTGCAAAACCAAGAACGAAGAATTCCCCAATGAGCTTCACGTCGTCATGCCATTGCCACCCAAAGCTTCTCCTCTCTCCTCCTACCCACCTCCCTCACAACGCCCGCTCCTCCATGAAAACGAACCGCGACCTCCTCTCGCCCTCCACGGGCCGCCGTCCCAGCTTTCCCATCGGTAGGCAAGCGACGGTGGCGTCGCCGCCGCGGGGAGAGCTCCCTCTCGGAACCAGCGCAACCGCCAATGAATACGCCTATGCTCTCGCCGCCGCTGCTCCAGCGAAGACAGGCGACATATCGGTGTTCCTTCAAACGGGGTAAGTCGGCTCGACGCTGCTACTCGAACAGGGCTCCTTCTGCAAGTGTCGCGTATTGATTTTGGTGACTCGGGGTTAATTGCAGTGCGGTGCTACTGTTTGCGTACTGGATAGCGAACTTCGTCGTCCCCGACTTGATATCCAAGTACTTGGGGTTCGACAAGATAAACGAGGACGAGAATTCTGAGGACGATGATAGAAAAATATCCTCGGAAGGAGGAGGAGGAGAAGAAGAGAGAGATAGAGCCTAGAGGAACTCAAGCGAATTCGAGGATGACGAAGAAACGGGGTTTCGACAGCACCCGAAGCTGACATTTTACATTTGGTCGGCTTCAGTGTTTTTGCATTTTCAATGAAAAATTTTCATCGCCTATTTCTGTTCTCCGAATGCCACCGCCATCTTCAAAATGAAGATATTCTGTCAGGCTTGATTCCTGCAACTTCGACAATAATAAAAGCAAAGACAATTCACCATCCTATATTTGCGTAAATGCCCAGAACTTCACGAAGATATTCGGGTTTTTCTCTGGTTCCTTTGTTGAAGCAGCACTTCTTGCTGCAACCACTGCAAACATTTTAACTTCATGCGGAGATGATTCTTCAACCCGAATATCAAACAGATATTTAGGATGAAAGAAGGATCCGAAAGCCTGGCGCTGTCCTTGAGTACTAAAGTTCAAGAAATTAGAATGGTAGAGTTTCGACACATGAGAGAGATTGCAGATGGCAAGTAGCAATAGCAATACCTTATCCGTTAGAAAAATGGATCGAGACGGATTTGGGTGAAGGATCTAGGAACAGGAAGATCAATGGATGATTGACTTTTTGCATAGTCTGAGGATGTTCAGACTCGATCATGTGATTAGTAACATTGCTCCTATCAGAGCTTCCATCTCCACCATATTTGTCTAGATGAAGAAAGCATTGGAAACAGATGGAAAAATTCGCTCGTCGTATTATACACGACATGAGCTTTAAATATGGGTTACACCTGATAATTTTACTTGCAGTAGTTCCTCCAACAAATTCTTGAAGCAAATTCCACTGCATCCTTTGTGAGGTACAAACTGCAACTTAGCAGAGAGCGCCCAAGATTTGTAAGGACTTAGATGCTTCAAAATCTCTGGATCTCGATCATAATCCTGATAAGTATTGCGAGAGTGCAACATTAGAGGTTCACTTCAATAACGATACAGGTTATTTTGATAGCCAGAGAAGATTGAGTTTCCTGTGTAGCTGCCTCATCGGTGTTTTACTCAAAAGAACGTTGGGATAGCAGAAAACGCAAGGCACCTCAGTTGAGAATAATTTGATAATTTGTGGGAAAAATATTAATTTCAGTTGCATGCCCCCAGAGTGCGTTTAAAAATGCATAGTATGTAGGATTTGAAGTTAGCAATGAGATATGCCTTATACAATGTTTAGAATCCAGACCCATCCGGTTCATAAGAACTGCATAAATAGGACTTCTGGCAAAATGATCATCTCACCTTTTCTGTAACGATGACGGTTGGCTTGGAACTAAATTTGATCTCCAAGTCCTTAAGCTGCTTCTTAATCATCGCAATTTCCTACCAACCAATGGTAAATCAAGAACACATTAGCAAAAGGTAGAAGTTCTCAAGCAGTTGACTGGTATTTAGCAGTTGAAACATCAAGTAACTGGCTTGAAAGGGAGCTTCTATTAATCAGGCAATGTGCCTAATAACGTAGCCATCTTTATCACCAGATCGGCACATCACAGGTCTCACTCACGGCATAATTATAGGGCAAACGAAGTGTATCCATGCAACAGACATCCAACTATAGTATGATGAAACAGAGAGGGAAAAGATAAAAAAGAGATGACTCTACCGTGGTCTGAAATAAGTGATGGTCACTGAAGTCCAACCGTTCAATGTGAATAGCTCCAAGCTGCAGAGATTTTTTACGTCAAAATCTAATTAAGCATGAATTAAGAAGCCTTTCACCCAGAACTGAGATACACTTATATGCTGTTAACATTCAGTAGAAAGTAATACCCTTTCAATGCTCTTGACAAAAGCATCTGCAGAACCAATCGCAGAGACGCATAATACAACATTGTCGGACACTGCCTCTAGAGGTATGACAGAATTCGAGTTCCCCACTACGAAGAAGTATGCTGGAGCCATTCTGGTGAAGAAAACTCCTATAGATTTGTTAACTTCACGAATAGCAGACTCAATGCTCGCGAGAGTTTGCTCAGGCACCTGTGAAGCACCAAAACATTAAATTCTAGCTCGCCATATCTGTCTGCTAATGCAAACCCACAAGCATCAAAACTGCATGAGTGAGAAACGGAAACAGGAATCATACTACATAATGCTATGACGTAAACAAAACAGCACAAAAATGAGAATCAGAGGACAGTTACCAGATCTGCATTATGTATAACAGCAATATTTGCTCTCCCAAGTGCTGTTAAAGGTTCTCGCAGAGGTCCGAGTGGAAGTAATTGATGATTTCCCCATGGGCATAACCCATTAACCATCACTATATCTAGATCACGCGACAATTGCCAGTGCTGCCACCCAAACAAGTAGATTTTACAACTACTGCGTTGACTAAGCAAAAACATGACTAGCCAAAAAGCCGCCACAGAGAAAATCACGGTACAAACTGAGTTAAGACTAAAGTAGCCAGGAGAAAGCTTTCCACACATGATGACTTCTGTATCACAACTGAAGACGCAATATATAGTGGTGTACCTGCATTCCATCATCCAGAATTGCAGCACCAATTTCCTCACAGCTGTGATTGGAACGAATTTGACCATAGGTCCCAGCTGTTTCCCCTAGTTTCTGGTCATTAGAGTCTCCTTTGAGACATTCGCGGGTACGAGGGTCACGGTAACCATACTTTTCAATGAAAGCAGCAGCAGTTGCTGCTCGATTAGTGCCGACACCAACATTTGCTGACTTCCCAAGGAGATGCCGTTGAAGCATTCTAGCTTCATCTCCACCAGCATAACCCTGAAGATTATATACAAACAAAGATCACCCCCTAAAAGCACAAACCGGTCCAGGAAGATATACAAACAAAGATCACCCCCAAAAGCATAAACCATTTGACAGGGGAGTTGCAGGTCCTACCTGAGTTATTACTCTACTTGATAATCTCATAATCTACTAAAATGTCAAGGCTACCTATAGAATGTTGGGGTGTGGTTCATAATCCCTATTGACGGGAAGAATTTCTCCCTATCTAGGGACACTAGAGGGCTGTCATAGTTCGAACCCATGTTTTATTGATAATTTGGGCTTGGACCCATGAATGGTTACTATTATAAATAATCTCTTCCTCTTAATTGAGAGTTGCAACAGAGAAGTGGGAGGTACTAATTATAGTGAAATTCTCTGCTGAATGAAGCTATACATTAAGGGTGAATCAGGATAAACCTTGTGTCGCCATTTCTCTTCCTCGCTTTTATCTCTATTTCGTTGTGTTTGTGCGCCTCATCTTAACATGGAACAATGGAAAGCTCCTGTATTTAGCCCTTCAAATGAGGCAAAGCAGGATCTTCTTAGCTTTCCCTTTATAGTTCATACTGAAACCGTAAGTTTCTAAGAAATTTCATCCAACCCAACCATCTAGAAGAAATTTCAAACATTCAAAGACTGAGTCGTTACAAACTCCAAGTAGAGCCAGCAGAGAGAAGAAAAAATTTACCCTGGTGAGAATAAGAGGCGAAATGCCAGAATCAGCTAGTAAAGTTGCAATGAACTCAACCATCGGCGTCTTCCCATTGCCTCCCCAAGTCAAATTTCCCACGCTTATCACCGGCACCGGCAATCTCCACAAGCGAAGCGCCACGAGAGAATCATTAGAACAAACAACATCACTACATCATTGGCCAAACTACATTGACCCATTTCATAAGCTCGTCTGCTAAGAAAAAGACTTAAAATGCAGAAGAAAATCCGCCCCGCTTCAACTATCCGATCAGAGCTACATATTCTTGCCGTTTACAGGCACGCGACTCAATTGATCGAGGCGCTATCACTTCACTGACATGAACTCAAGAGAGAGAGAGAGAGAGAGATGTGTTACCGGTGCTTGGAAAAGAGGCGGAAGTGGTAGAGATGGTGGCGGAGAGAGAGAGCGAGGCCGTACACGGCGGAAGCGAGGGACAGAAAAGGAAGGAGAGAGCGGTGAAGCGAAGGGAGCTTCGAGTGATCTCGCGAGTACGCGATTTCGCTCACTATTCTCCTCAGTTTCTCCATTGTTTGTCGATGTTAAACAGTCGACCAGTGTGAAGAAGAAGAAGAAGAAGAAGCGAGCTGTGAGGAAGGAGTTGGTTCGTCGGGGAGCGAAAATACCGTGCGGTGCCGTTTTCTCTGCCCACATGGTCCTGATTATATAGATTTCCAAGAAAATGCTTTGCTTCGTATTGTTATTTTCTAAATTACAAAAATGAATTCATGCTCTATGAGATTTTAAAAATTAGGGTAACAGGCAGGATGCGAGAATTTTTATCTCGATATTCGTGCATTGTAAAATTTACAGATATTCATGATAAAAAAAAAAATTAAAGTGCATCCGTGAGTAAGATTTGAATAAAATAAAAGGTAAAAATTAGAGATAATTATCAAAACAATCCTAAATATATTACAATCGTGTCAATTCAGCCTTAAACTTTTTTTTTGTCAATTCAATCCTAAACATTTTGCAACTGTGTCAATTCAATCCATTTAACTGGCCGACGCTGGCGTGGTGCTGCCGGCGCAGAGATGGCAAATTTATAATAATATTTTAATATTTTTTTGAATTTTTTATGTAATTTTTTTTTCTTCCTTCTTTGCCTTCTTTGCTTTCTGTTTGTTTGTGGCCGACGAGGGTCGCCGGAGCTCGCGAGCCACAAACAAACAGAAAGCAAAGAAGGCAAAGAATGAAGAAAAAAAATAATTCAAAAATTCAAAAAAATATTATTACAAAATTTTCATGTCAACGCCAGTCAGCCAAATAGATTGAATTAGCACAATTGTAATAGGTTTAGGATTTTTTTGGTAATTTTCCCGTAAAAAGTAAGAAAAATTATCCAAACATGCTCTTAATTGTTAAGATATATAATTGTGGAACGGTGGATCAAATGGGATAAATATGCGAATTATTGATGATACCGCCTTAAATTACAATGGAACCAAATTATGTGATCCGAATTTTAGGAAGGTCTGATATATTTATCAATTTGGACATTGGAATGGTGCTTTGTTTTACAGAGGCATGTTGGCATGTTTGTAATGTTTTGTGCAGTGTGTTGTGACCCAATCATGGCCCAGGCAGCATAATCATCTTCCAATTCCTATCCTTGTCGATGATCATATGTTTTCAACTTTTCATCATTAAGTGGAGAATTAAAATAAGGGAAAATTCCAAATAAATGCCCAAAGTGCATCATTTTCTCAAATAAGGGCCTCATCTCATCGACTAGCCGGTTAAATATTCCAGTTGATCAATGTCATTTTCGTCAAAACATAATTTTAACCTAAATTTAGCTGAATTAAATTTAAAATTTAAAATTTAAAATTTAAAAAGTAAAAGTAAAAAAGAAATACAGGAGGGCCCTCTCGCCTGTGGCTCGATGGGGCATCGGTGATGGACGAGCTAGGTTGCCGGTGCCTCGGCGAGGTCCGGCGACCCTACCGACCAGAGAGGGCCAGATGTGAGCCCTTGCCTCTGGTCGGCAGGGTTGCTGGCCATCGCAGATGCCCCACCGCGGAGTGGCAATGGCCACAGGCAGGTGGGTGGCCATCTCGCCTGTATCTCTTTTGTCTTTTGGTTAACTTTAAGCTTTTTAATTAAAAAAACATAAAAAGGAAAAAATAAATAAATAAAGTAAAGGATAAAAATATCCTTGACTAATCGTTGAGGTCATGCTTTTTTTTAGACTGATGTGATCACTTTAGACCCTTATTTAAAAAAATGAAAGCACTTCAAGTATTTATTTTTCTTACGAAAAAAAAACTTATTTATAATTTTCCCTAAAAATAATTGGCCTCCAATCGAAAACTCATATTGCCATAATCTGGTGTGGAATAAATGCCACAAGCTCAATATGTATATGAAATCATAAATTGGGACAGGAAAAAAACTCAGACGACGAAAAGGCACTTGCACGAAGTTTTACGAAGATCACTTTGAAGTGCGTCGGTTTTGCAAAAAATGCTCACATTAGCACTTATCGCGCCACCTAGAACGATCGGCGTTTACTTTAGCGATTTTCTATCAAAATTAGCCGAAACGACTACATTGGCAGATTAGCAAAAGGTTTACGACTAAATTGATAAAATTAAAAGGTTTAAGATTCGTATAATAAATTTACGAATTTTTTGATAATCATCCCGCCTTTGTTAAAACACAATATTGATGCACTTCAAGGTGATTTTCAACCAAGAATTTAAACCCGAAAAATTCAAGAGAAATATAGTATGGTGGAAGAGAAGAAGAAAGTCACGAACATGGATGTGTCGATATATTTTCAGTCTTCCTTGGGTCTATTTAAAGACCCGGCAAAGTGAACGCGCATGCTAAATTTAAAGAGACGTGGCTCTTTAAGTACAGCTTTAAATATTGCATTTCTGAAAAGAAGAAGAAGAGAAAGAAGAAGTCACGAGCAGAATCTCTTTGGTGCATTGAACCTGCACAAAATTTCTCCCTTTTGGCACAAAATCAGTATGACTTGTGTCAATTCTAATAGCTCAATCTTGTTTGTTATGAGACCTTTTAATCAACCTAATTTGGTTTGCATCTAATAATTCAGTCATTTTGTTCGTCGCTTGAAGGAAAATTTCCGCGCCACTAAATTATTATATTTTATTTCATCCATCCTCAATCTTTTATTGTGATTAATCCGTGAAATTCAATTTTTAAGATGGCTTTTGGCTTAATCTTGATGACTTGAAAAATTGAGTCGTCGTATTAATATATTGAAATTGCAGTAATATCTGCGGCGTCTTTGTTTAGATAAACGAAAATTATTCATGTTATGTAGTTTGAATTTTTTTATATCATTCAATTTAGCTTTTGGGATAGAATACTATCACGCATTACTTACAATTGGATTAATTCAAGTGTGAAGCGTCAATTCGACATTTGTTGATGCATTGCATGCCAATTTCCCTCTAAATAACAATCCAAGTATCAGATTTAGGAGAAAAAGGTCAAAGCTTTCGCTATATTTATTCGTTATGATATAGAAAATAACAGGCTTTTACAAAAATCAACTTCCTATTTTTACTGAACCCAAATAATAACCCTGACAAAAAATCAAATACAATAAGGATTAATAACACGAAAAATCATAAATTAGTTCATCTGTGAAAAATTTACCCAAAACTATTTTTTGACCACGAAAAACTCTAAACCGGTATACCCGTAACAAATTTACCTCAAACTATTTTTTTTTATCATAAAAACCCTAAACTGGTACACCTATGAAAATTTTACCATAAACTGTTTTTTTTTTACCATTAAATATTTCAAATTGGTACGCCTGTTATAAATTTATCATAAACTAATTTTTTGATCATCAAAAACCCTACACCGATACAACTTTGACACATCCACCCTCCATTAGTTGTCGTTAAATTTGGTTAATACGATGAAAAACTACAAACTGATGCACTTGTGACAAACACATGGTAAAAATCTCAAACTGATACACCCGTCAACTGTCACGTGTCATCCAACTCGACAATTTGACAGTAAAATTTAAAGGAAATTAACGGAGGTAAGTGTGCTAATTTAGGATTTTTTTGTGATTAAAAAAATAGTTTATGATAAATTTATCACAAGTGTATCAGTTTGAAATAATTGATGATAAAAAAAATAGTTCGTAATAAATTTGTCACGGATACGTCAGTTTGAGATTTTTTGTTGTAAAAAATAAAATTAGACAAATTTGTCACGGATTTCATAGTATTAGCTCATATAATAATGACAAGAATCCCACGTCCGGACCTGAGGTGTCTTTGTTCGAAGAGCCAGAACTGTTCTTTTTCATCAGCTTCTGCCCTAGCGCGTGGTGGTAACGTCGGCAGCAAGCAAATTTATGCTTTGAAAAGAACACGTTAATAATTTCCCCCGACTACTTTATCTAAAGAAATAGAGATTATGGCTCAAAACAAAATGTTCCGACGCCAACTTTTTTTAATGATTAAAAAAAGAAAAAGAAACGGGTCGATCTTAGTTTATCAAGAATCAAACTCCATTTAAAATTCCTTTCTTATGCTCTTTCATTTTTCCAAACTCTCCGCGATAGTCAAATCATCCTTAAACTTGTTACTTCTAAAATTCACCGTATTTCAATTAGTGATTGGCAACATTCAAAATTCACACGTCACACTCGAATTCAATTTATAAATAAATGAGAAATTGTATATCATCATTTCATTGATTTCTCCTGAATATTTCATTTTAATTGGAATTTGAATATTCACCGTGTATCCTCGTTAAGCATCACAAGTTAAGTATTTTTCCAAAGATAGATAGAGCCTCCTTCGTTCCGCATGTCGACATTTTTATTTTTTTTGCTACGGTAAATTTCTACACTATAGTATGGATCATAATTTGACCCAAAAAAAAACTATGTATCAGAAATACCCAAAAAAGGGGGAAATTTTTAAATAATGGCATGCAGTGAGGCTATTCTCTCAAAAAAAATGCCCTGCAATATATTTGTTTTCAAACAATGACCTAAACTGGCAACTTAGATTCAACTAAGGGCTTCAACTCGCCGGCCGGCCGGCCAACACATGCTCGTTATGGCGATACTTCAAGAGGTATTTTCGTCCAAAAAATATTTTTTTTTTGTTCCTTTTTCGTCCAAGCCATGGTTGTCCTCTTCGCTTTCGATCCCTGACATTCAACCTCTAACGGCAATAAGCTCGAATGGCAAATTTTGTAGATGAATAGCAATTTTACCTGACAATCATCAATTGTGTCAACTCCACCCATCTTCTTCTTCGACCATCGCACTGCATCCTCTTTCTTATTGGGATTGACTCGACATTTTTACTCACTGCCCGTCTCTCGCTATGTCGTTCGTCTTCTGTTTCGTTCTTTTCGGTTTGCTAGTGACTCCCCTTCCGAATTCAATTTCAATTTCTTCAAAGTCTTCTAATCTTTGTTTCTTCTTGTCCTATGTCGTCAATGTCGTGTGGGTAGTTTTCTTTTGTATGTATTTTGATGCACTCGCGACGACTGTCGGAATTGTACTGTTCAAGGGAGGTTTCTTTTAGGATAAGTGCGTTAGAAATCCTACAACTTGTCATGAAAGTGCGATTGAGTCTTAAACTTTCAAAAAATGCAATTAAGTCATAAAACTCGTAAAAAAATACAATTGAGTCTTAAAATTTTCAAATAGTGCAATCGAGTTTTAAAACTTGTCAAATTAGTGAAATCAAGTCATTCCGTTGATTGCACTTTTTGAAATTGATTCGATTGCAATTTCGTAATAAGTTTTAGGACTCGATTGCACATTTTGAAAGTTGAAGACTTGATTGCATTTTCTTGACAAATTTTAGAATTTGATTGCACTTTTTGAAAGTTGAAGACTCAATTTCATGACAAGTTTTAGGGCTTAATTGCACTTTTTGAAAGTTTTAAGTCTCAATTGCACTTCCGTGATAAATTGTAAGACTTCTAATATATTTATCTTGATTTTTTTATGGGTCTTCGATTATGTAGGTTGGGTTGTGGCATGAAAGGTAGTTCTAGTTCTAGAGATCTTAGGCTTCCGGCGCACCACTCACAATTTCTGACAACGTGAACTATTTCAGCAACCATCGCTTCTTCTCCCAGTTGCCTCGCCTGATCGTTTGTCACTTGGTCACTGCGGCAGAGGGAGGAAGGAAGGAAGAATGAACGACGTTCCGAGATTAAGATAGAGATGGATGAGATTTTGCCTCAATGGACGGCTATGAAGAAAGCTTTAGAAGACAAATGAGATTTTGCCTCACTTCAAACTAAGTGAGATGTTCTCTCAACGGTGTTGAAATGCTTTGGAAGAAGAAGATCAACAATGCAGAGAAGAAAGAAAACAAAAGAATGTTTATGATAGAAAAGAACTCTAGTCATGCCGTCGGAATGAGCATGTGTTTGCTAGCTGACGAAAATTTGGCTAGCTGGCGAGCTCAAACCCTCATTTGAATATAAATGATTACTTCAAAATCTTATTTAAAATAACGATTACTTCCTTGGCCTCATTTCAGGCTTTTATTCAAAATTCTTAAAAAAGAAAACTATAAGAAAGTCAACTTCCTTGTGCTCTCCTTGGAAAGATGATTGAATAATGAATATTGACCATGGGCCTAAAGTCTGAATGAGGAGAGGAGGAAGTGCACGCGCCTACCTGCGCGTACAAACCATCACCCACGCCATCGAAGCTGTAGAAAATTGCAAAATGACAGGGGGCAACGGGCAGGCCGGGCAACGGGCAGCACCAAATGGCCCCCGTTTCTCCCATCTCTATTGACGCCGTTTTCTTTCCCTCGCACCAATCAATCATTTCCACAACCCGACACCACATCCCCAACCTCAGCTTCGGTGGACTCAAATTCTAGGCTTGGCCTCAGGTTCGGCTAATAAAGTCCTCTCAGAAGGGAAATGCAAAGGCAACATCGAAAAATTAATGGAAGCGAGCGAGGAGAGAGAAAGTCAGTGCGAGAGTCTCTAGAGAGAGAAAGCGTGTGTGTGTGTCTGTGTGTGTGCCGCGCGCGCACTGTGCTTCCTGGGCGCGATGATGGGCCAGATCGTGAAGAGGAAGAAGAAAGGGAGGCCGCCGAAGTCGGATCTGGCCAAGCGCTCGCCGAAGCCCTCGCCGGCGTCGGAACCGGACCTCCGCCGGAGCCTCCGCCGGCGGAGCGTCAGGTACACCTTCATCGATTACGACGACTACATCGACGACGAGTACGACTTCGACGACGAAGAGGAGGACGAAGACGAGAGGAGGAAGGCGAAGAAGCTGAAACTGGTAGTGAAGCTCGAGCAGGAGGCGCGTGGCGAGCACGCGCTGGACAGCGGCGCGTCCACCTCGGAGAAGGAGCGCGGGGAGAGGAAGCCGGTGAGGAGCGGCGGCGGCGGGGACGAGGATGCGGAGGAGATTGGTGGCGATGACGATGAGGAGGTATTGAAATGTGAACGGGACTGTGCAGCGATAGGGTTTAAGCTGAGACAGTGTGCAAAATGGAGATTTGTGTGGATGGACATAGAAAATGCACTGAGATTGCGATTTTGTCCAGCTCAGACGAAAACACTAAGAGATTTTTCTAATTGGTCCAGGCTTGTAAATTACACTCTCCAACTTTCTCTCTATGTCGTTCCTCAGAGAGAGGGAGTGAGAGAGAGAGAGATAACGGTCAACTGTCGATAACTAACGCAAACAGAATCTAATCACGCTCGCCAGTCCCACCTTTCTCTCTCTTTCTCTCTCTACCTATGTATTTAAAACCTCAACTTTGCTTGTACTTGCGTGTTGTCTCTTTCTTGTCTGCCTCTGTCTCTGTCGAGAGCTCTCGTTTTCATACATGATCAGTCTTTTGCTTTTTCTTCTGGTAAGAATATTGTGTCCGGTTATGCGTTTGCGTGGGTGCTGAGATTTTAGTCTAATGGACTTCTCCAGGAAAGAGGTCTCAGAGAAAAATTGGCAGTGCTCAACTCTCCCCGAGGTGTGGTCTCATTCACTGGGTTTCTGATTTCTGGTTTGAGCCTTTGAATTTAGTACTTTGCAATGCATTTGAAACTTTTGATTTTGTTTGAATAGCAAGGTCGAGGTCTCCGGTTCCTTCATCAGGGATTCCGCTACCTGATAAGAGGAAGCTCGAGTTGATACTTGACAAACTCCAGAAGTGCGGTTTGCGTATATGTTGTGTTTCCTTTTCAAATGAGTATGTTGTAACCTTTTTTCCCTGTGAATGTCTCAATGGTCTGTGTTGTGATTGTGGCAGGAAAGATATTTATGGTGTTTATACTGAGCCTGTTGATCCTGAGGAGGTATTTGCAATTTCTTCCTTTTTAGTGTATTGAGTGGCTACCATACAATTTGATGTGATTTTAATAAGAGAATTTTTTTTTTTTCTGGTTTTGTAGCTTCCAGATTACCACGATCTTATCGAGCATCCAATGGATTTTTCCACTGTGAGGAAGAAGCTTGCCAATGGTTCATACTCTACTTTGGAGCAGTTCGAGGTGGGCATCCTTGCTTGTTTGTGCATTTATATTTTATTGAAGGCTGAGATTCCTGCGTGTCAAGTTGATCATAACTTTCTTTGGGTTTGACCATTTACTGGATCCTGAATTTTATACCGTGATTTCTCCACTTTCCCACTTCTTTTCATTGACGGGTGTTTTGGAGGACTTTTTCATGTTATTGACTAATTAAAAACACTAAAGAAACAAAAATTAGAAAAATGAAAAATAGATGCTGGGTACTGTGGTGATTGGCGAGCAATAGCTTTACTTCATTTTCAGGCTAGCCCAAAGTATTGGCTCTTTCGTCCTTGGAGCCTAATCTTCACGCCATGGCTTTGATGTTTGCTGGACTGATTTTATGATCGAGAAACTGTATTCCTGCATGAGTGAACAAGTTATACAAAGTGGAATGCAAGTACATTTTCTCGAATGAGATGGTGCTCCTATAGTTAATTACCACATAGCATTTTGATTGTTGTCAAATTCTAATTATAAGACTGGTGGATATTGTTTCTGTGTTTAATAACGTCTGAAAGGATGCCAGAACATTCTAAGTTAATTTGTTCATTCCCTGGTTAAATTGTTTAGTTCAGCTTCTTTATTTAAAGTTCATATTCATAGGAGTCGTTAATGGAAGGTTTTGATTTGGTTTCTGCATTTTTGTCTTGCGGGTGTCAACCATCATCTCTTTCTTGGCATATTTAATCATCATGGGTGTGAAATACAAGCTTAAAAATATTCTTGGTATTCATCTGATGACTTTCCGATAAATGACATGGCCACTTTTGTATTTGTTTCTTACCATTCCTGTCATCTCTATAGGGGAAGGTGCAAGTTAAATGTGATTCACTGCCTTATTTCTAAATTTTGATGAGTTTTTGATTGGTTAAATTAGATTGTTCCTTGTGGTGGACCTTCCAGCTGTGAAAGATTGTGATTGTGTTTTCGTTATTGATGCTTTGCAACTTGCAACTTTACTTTCATAATCTTTGATTATGTGGTCTTTGTTCAATGCAGAGTGATGTCTTCCTTATTTGCTCTAATGCTATGCAATATAATGCGCCAGATACTATATACCACAAACAGGTATAAATTCTGTCCTCATCCCTTTCCCTTATTTTAATTTATAAATTTTTAATCTTGGGTTTTTAATTAAATTTGAACTCTAAAATGTCCTAAAGTTGTCTTTCTGTTTCTTGAAAAGGCTCATTGTATTCAAGAGTTGGGGAGGAAGAAATTTTTGAAGTTGAGGATTGACTTTGAACGCTCTGAGAAAGACAAAGTAAAGATTGACTTGGAACAGTCAGAAAAGGAACTTAAATCTGACCAGAGAACGAAGTCCAATTTTTTGGCAAAGAAACAAATGAAAAAGCACTTCTCCCAACCTGCAGAGGAATCTGATTCTGCTGGCATCACTTGTGCAGACGTCCCAGATGTCCTAAATAGTGCCACCGCAAACCAAGCTGCTGGTTATGATAGACTGAGCAATTTTGACAGTCCTGTGGAGGGTAATGCTATGCAGGTGGAGCCTAACGTAGAGAAAACAGAAGACCTATCTTTAGGTACGATAATAATGTGCTTTCATTGGCAACTAGCATTGGTAGGTAGTTTAAATCATGTATTTGTTGATAATTTGTATCAATCAATGTGGGAAGAGAAGGTTAAAACTTATTGCTGGGTTCTGATGATCTGACTAGTCTTTGTGAGACATGCGACTTGAAAAGTTATCACATACTTTGCTGGAAAGAAGCAAGTTCCTTGTTAACTGTTGAATTTGAATGAAATTGATTGGGGGAAAATTTCTTCTCACTGTTTTGGCAATTTCAGGTAAAGGTCTTCCATCGAAATTAGCACGGAAGCCATATTTGCATGATGAGAATCGTCGTGCAACTTATAACATAACAGAAGAATCCATGGTTCAACCTGACACCATATTCAGTACATTTGAGGGTGAAGTTAGGCAGTTGGTTGCCGTATGTAACCATGAATCTCTAAGCCTTTTCTGGAGTTTAGTCATGTAGATGTATAACTTCTCTGTTTTGAATCAGGTGGGGCTTCCTGTGGAGTATTCTTATGCCAGAAGCCTGGCTCGTTTTGCTGCAACTCTTGGTCCTGCTGCTTGGAGACTTGCCTCCCAGAGGATTGAGCGAGCTTTGCCAGCTGGATGTAAATTTGGCCGAGGATGGGTTGGAGAGTATGAGCCCCATCCTACCCCAGTTCTACTAGTTGAGAACCGAATGATGAAAGATTATCCTCTAGGAACAAGATTGCATAACCGAGATGAACTGAAAATGAATGAATTAATAATCTCTAAAATCCAAGAACCTGCCAAGGAGCATTCAGTCAATCAGCTTGCTTTGGAAGGGAAGCCACCTTTTCTTGTTGCGAGAAGATCCAGTACTACAAACAATGCCAATTTTCAAATGCAGAGCCCATTTCAGAAAAATTTGAGCGAGCCAAAGATAAAAGTTACAGAACAATTTGAATTGAACTCTTTGCCTTCAGGAGATCACCAGAATGCTGAGCATGTTGCAGAGAAGAAATTTTCCGAGAGGTCAGAAGCAGGGGCTTCCACGTCTGGAGAGTCCGTTTCAAGAAATTTAATTCATCAACATTCAGGGATTTCAGGGGCAGCTTCTTCCGCAGCTAGGGAGCAAGTTTTGAAAAACACTAGTCCGCTGCAGTGCATGCCATCTCAGCAGCCAGATGCTAATGGAGTGGTTACTAGGGGTTTGCTCAATGGGAAGGTTGCAAGTAGTTTTGAGAATAGCAGAATCGCTCCTATGTCTTCTGTTGGTATTCCTAATCAAATGCCCAGAATGATATCATCATTTCCCCACGGACAGGACCAGGGTCTCAGCGACCCTGTTCAGTTGATGAGAATGATGGCTGAAAAGGCTCAAAAGCAACATAACTCTTCTAATCATGCTGCAATTGATGCTTCATCGGTAATGACGCCTTCATCTTCCATAAGAAGAGACGATCAAAGCAATGCCGCAGCAACTGCTGCTAGGGTCTGGATGTCGGTTGGTGCTGGAGGGCTAAAGCAGGTTATAGAAAATCCCTGCATGCAGAAAAGTCAAGTACCTCCAGCTTTTCCACACAGTTTATCTCATGAATATCTTTTGCATGTGGCTCGAGTTCGTGGTGAAATTCCCGCTTCTGGGATGATGCAATTTCAACCTCCAAAAAACAGTTTTCCAATCCAGACATTTGGACGCCCTCCCATTCACTTGGGCACCGAAGCCCCATACCAAAATAGGCCAGTGGTTTTCCCTCAATATATAGCAGCTGACTTGTCTAGGTCTCAAGCAGAGTCTCCTTGGAGGGGTGTTAGTCGGCATGCACAGCAGAGGCAGAAGCAGGAAATGCGTCCTCCAGATCTGAATGTTGGTTTCCAGTCACCAGGTTCCCCTGTGCCGCAGTCTTCTGGTGTTCTGGTTGATTCACAGCAGCCAGATTTGGCCTTGCAACTTTGAGACTGATGACTTACTGTCAATATGGATGACGGAGGAAGAGAACAGGAATTCATGGCTTCAGTCTTCGGGAATGTGAAAGTGAAAATATGTTCTTGGTCTACCGGAGCCCTTGGAATGCCACTTTGTTAGCATGCCCAGATAGTCCAGATAACCAAATGAGGCAAAGTCCCCGTTGAACTGAGATGGTTGTTTGTCTGATTGAGGACGGGCATTGGCTTCAAAGTCAGAGAACTCCCAACAAGTGTCGTGCCAAGAGGTTGCCACGGGATCATTGTTGTGGTCTGTGTAAAGGTAGCGGAGCATTCTGTCTTATTTTTTCCCTGACAATGACGACTAACTTATGGCGGCATATAATCTAAGTTACAGTTCATGGAGATACGAAGTTAGGATAGCCTCAGAGAAGGGTCTTGTGTATGGAATCTGTATTTGCGCCTTCGACTCACAAAGAAAATGTAGAGATGGACGGTACAATTTTGGCAGGCCGGTGATAGTTTTGGATGTAACAGTTACTCAGTGCTTATCTTTGTGATATTCCAATCCTTGTTTTGCCCTTCATTTATCTTCTACTGCTTACATCTCCACAGCACTGAAATTAGGCTTTCACAAGAAAGCCCCAATCACTTCCAGTCCATCTTGAGTTATTTTAAATGGTTGTTTTTGCTTCTCTGTGAGCCGGCGACCAGCTATGGAAGCCATGTATGACACAAAGCAAGTCGGAGTTTGGATTTCTCAATCATCGACACAGCGATCAGCATCGCATTCCCTTATCCTGGCTGTTCCTTTGGAAAAGGAAGATTCCTCAAGAGAGATACTAATGAAATGGTGCCGTTGCTTGCATCGGATGATTATAACCTTTTCGGAGCCCCACCTAAATGAACTTGTGGTTTGCTAAGGATTTGTTCTTTTTCGGAGATTTTAAAAACTTCGCCAAATTATTTGTCTGAAAGAAGGCTGTCTTGGACAATAGGTGATTAGCGCAGTTTCATCGTCGCGTCGCATAAATGGAAATTCGATAAGAACTTGTATTCGAGAGTAGGCTATTTTGATGATTCTCGAGTCCGAAATTTCGACTCTTCGCATGCAATCGGAATCCTCTCTTGTACTCAAATCAATTTTTCTAAAGTGAAGTCCCAAAGCCCGTCGGGTAAACCGTCTGGGAAAGCTGAATTGCCATAGGAAAGGAAGAACCTCAATTTAACAAGACGCGAGGAGAAGAAAAAGTGGATCACTGGCACTTCTCTTCCACGATATCAGTGATTTTTTCAGGACGAACTCAAGGTAGAGATTTGCTTGCCTCTTCATATCTCTTACTTTTATTTTTCACTTTCACTGAACAACAATCTTTGCAAATCTTACATGACATCGATTTCACAAGGAAAAAAAAACATAACACTATGATACAGAGGGCGCACCATTTCTCAGCTCATCACCTCAACAACTTCTGGATCTGGTTCTTTCTCGTCGAAAGGCGGGCGAACGAGATCGAAATCCCGAGGCTCTGCCTCTTCTCGTTCTTCAAGCTCTTCCCATCCGTCAGGACACAAACATCTCCATCACACACATGTCTTCTCGGCTCGGGCGTCTCGGAGAAACAGCCGAAGATGTTGGAGAACAGAGCCATGGGACTTGGAGATAATGTGATCGTGAGATCCCAAAGAGGCCTCTGTAGAACTTGTGCTCTCTGGGGTTTGTTTAAGTAGAGGGAACGAACAAGACACCCTGGCGCACGAATTTAATGGTTTTTTTTTTTTTTCCTTTCGTTTGATTCATCCGTCAAAAGTCTATAAAAAATAGGCTGAGGATGGTCCGTGTTGGTTGGCTCTGACTTTATTGTAGACATTGCCATGCACACGCTTCTGCATCACCGGCCACTCATCTACCAACCACAAACCTTGGAATTAATAGACACCAAAAAACCTAATAAAATATTAAACACGGATCCATCCATCCGTTCAAGCTTTTTGAGCAGTTGACAGTGGTTCCACAAAATCTCACATGAGATCAGAGCAAGAGGTCCTGAGTTCATTTGTCATGGGATAAGATAGCTAGGATTCACAAACATTACAAAATTGGAAACGCAATTTTCTGCTTGAATTTCTTTTTCCGCTTGCGGGGATAGATTCTTCAGTCCTGTCTCCTGAAAAGTACCGACTACTTTCTATTTCTAGCTCTTTTGATATAAATTAGTGGGAAATTTTCAAATAAGGGCCTAAAGTGCTGTTATTTTCTCAAATAAGAGCATGAAGTGGACCTTATTTCAAATAAGGGCCCTAAAATGGTTATCATAATAAAGGTCTGAAGTGACGCCGGCCGGCTAAATATTCTGGCCGATTTAAGGAATTTTCGTCCAAAGACAACTTCAATTATAAACTATAAAAAATAAATTTTCTTTTTTTCTTTTCTTTTATCTCATTTCTTTTTTTTTTTATTTGCTGCAGTCGACGAGGGCCTCTAGCCTTGCCCGTGGTTGGCGAGGGTGACTCTTACCCAAG
Organism: Lenwebbia sp. NSW1173648; assembly: GCA_029784005.1. Taxonomy (NCBI): domain Eukaryota; kingdom Viridiplantae; phylum Streptophyta; class Magnoliopsida; order Myrtales; family Myrtaceae; genus Lenwebbia; species Lenwebbia sp. NSW1173648. Next base: position 19,413,278 of record JARCGZ010000009.1, on the reverse strand, counting down.
CGAGGCCTGCCCTCACCTGTGGCTTTCGAGGGCAGTCTCGCCTAAGGCTCGCCTGTGGCTGGCAAGGGTGGCCCTTGCCAAAGCGGGCAGGGTGATGCTCGCCCAGCCCTCTCTAGTGGCCTCAAAAGAAAAGAACATAAAAAGGAAAAAAGAGAGAAAAATAGGAAAAAATAAAAATAAAAGACGAAAATGCCCTTGATTAGCATGAAGGTCAGGTCATTCTTTGAAATTGACATAGCCACTTCATGCTCTTATTTGAAATAAGGTCCACTTTATGCCCTTATTTGAGAAAATGAGAGCACTTCAGGCTCTTCTTTGAAATTTTCCTAAATTAGCTTGCTAACAGAGATGAAATTCAACATTTTTTTTGGGCTGATACCACAAAAAACCTCAAACTATGCTCACTGTACAAAATACCCCAAACTTTAAACTTTCCCATTGTGATACAAATACCCCCACTTTTTTTTTGTGTCATAGAACTTGGACCAATGTGACAAATATACCGTGAAATAGAAGATAAATATGTTATTCGTGTATAAGTTTGGGTTTTTTTATGTCACATTTTTTTTTTTTGGTATTTGAGTCACAGTGGAAAAGTTTAGGTTTTTTGGTGACACAAAAAAAGTTTATGATATTTTTGTCACGGGGAGCATAGTTTGAGGTTTTTTGTGGTATTTGCCAATTTTTTGTTTTCTTTTGTTTTCTGTGGCCAGAGAAGTTCGACACTCATTGGCAGAATGCTTTTGGCTCCATGTTCTTCAATTATGGTCAAATGATGTCCTTATTATAATAAGAGCACGCAAACATGTGATTAAAAAGCTGATTCCAGGCCTTTTCTTTAACTTTATTCATTTTATTAATCCGCTATGCCCCCACCAAATCAAGATCGGATCTTGCAGAAAATCAAGATGGGTAGACAGATACTCATTGCTCATTTTTCCTTCTTCATGTTATGACACATCTGAGGGTCTTGACCCTACCATGAATCTGGTTTCTTTGCAAATACAAAACTGAAATTAAAAGCAAGTGAAAAATAGGCAAAGAAATCATTGAAAAGATGAAGGCATAATGATTTGGGGAGAGAAAATGTAGCATGAATTCCTTGATTTGTTTGTTTGTTTGTTTGTTTGTTTTTTTTTTTTTGCGTTTGTATTAAAAGGAGTGAAATGTAAAATATGTCGGAGAAATCAAAGTTCACAGCTAGAAGATGAGCTATATAACTTTGTTTCTTGCCTGTTATATCTCATGGTAAATGCCAGCGTCTCATTACACCTAGACAACACAAAAGGCATATAATGAGGATCTTGCTGAGGTCAAACTTACATGGGAGCTCATGATCGGCAAAATAAAAAACCTGCAATTTTTTTTTCCCCTGGCCAAAATTAGGAAACCAAACACCTGCATTAGTTCCTTATTTTGGAAGTACAGCCAAGCTTAGTTTTTTTTTTTTTTTTGGTCAGACAGCCAAGCTTAGTTGGCAAACCCAATAGGTGAAACTCTTGCAATGAGTGAGAATCAATGCAAAAACATGAAGGAAACATTGAAGAAAACTGTCAAAGCTACTCTAAGCAATTCATGGTGTAACCTTATTTTTTAACCTTATTATACCTCGGCAACATTGTCAAAGGGAAAGAAGCGCATACGGGTCAATGTGAGCTATTAGATATGACAGGTCTCATACGAAGTCCACAAAATTTATAAGGTTGAGATCGCTTGATACACAACGAATCAACACCAGTCATGTGAAGCCCTCGAAGTGTTCATGCATGCAAAGTTCATTTAAAGTTCATTTGTACCATCAAATTAGATGGGTTCCAATAGCATCTACGTGGGATTTTATCAAACACGGGACGCACGCATTCACTCCAAATTTTACTAATTTTGTACTCCCTTTGGCCCCCCCAAGAAGCCTTCCACAAGAAAACATGAGCTCTTCTTTTGCTAATCTTCATCAGTAAACATAAGCTTGCTACCACCCTAATGAAGGGATATTCATGAATCATCGAGGGGCCAAGTCCCCATTGGGAAGCGTTGTGCCCAAAATTCATCTGAGCCCTCATATGGAAATTTTCCATGAATAGATGTGCATGTGGGATACAAAAATTACAGTGTAATGGGATTGAATATGATAAATTAAGATGATTCCTCAAGAGGGAAGTACTCCTAATTTAGACAGCCACATTGTTACTAGCACTACTAATTATTTGGTTTTTACACTTGCAGACTCTGTCGGAAAAAGATCACGCCTTGTATCCTTAAAGGGAACAACCACACCACACCGCATCGCCAGCCTGTCCTGTCCTCCTCCTTTGACAGTGTACAAATCCAAGAATCAAGCCTGTATCTGCACATATCACAGGAGGAAAAACTTCAGGGGGAAAAAAGAAGAGCCTTGATTTACAGAAAAAATCATGCGCCTAATAAATGGGTCAGCCAATGACCTGAAACGACATGCTAGCCCCTCGCCTATGGCTCTCTCTCTCCCTCTCTTTCTCCTCCTCTGTGAAGCCCAAGTTCCAAGAATCAGCAGCAGCAGCAGCAGGCAGTTCCCCAATTGAATTTCCCTGAGGATTGTTCTCCGCTCACAAGAAAAAACATTTGACTTTGTCTCGGGAGCAGCAATCCCAGATTAGGGGGGCCTTCTTTTGGGGTGGTCCTGGTGAGATCTTTCTGTTCATTTTAGCAGAAGAGCAGCTCAGACAAAAGAGGTTTTCTGGGTTTTCTGTTGATTGTTGCCATCAGCAAAAGTGTCCCCTTGTTGACTCCAACCATCAAATTCCGTGCCTTCCTTCTTTTTGTTTTTGTTTTTATTTTTTTGGTTCAGATAGTGAATTTTTCCAGTTTGAATGTTTTCTTGATGGGCTTGACAAGAAAAAGTCTCCAACAATTACTGACACCCATAAGCATCTAGCCTGAAATTCTGGGCAACTTTCTTTTGTCCTGTTTCAACTCCCATTTCATGCAAAAAGAAGAGACAAAAGAAAGGACATAATCTCACACACTAACCCCAACACCACCACAACCACCTCCATTCCAGAGAGGAAGAACAAGAAAATCTTTCCTTGAAATCTCAGAAAAGTTCACAAACACATAACCAAAAAATCCTAGAATTTCTTGAAAAAATTCCAAATTTGACCCATCAAAGCTCGGAAAAGAAAGCCAGCGAGTCCTTTTTGACACACAAACGCATAGGAATGAGCTTTCTTCGCGTGTGCAACTGATCCCACCCTCCAGTTGTTTTTGATGACTAAAGGAATTGTATCAACACAACAACAAGAACAGCAGCAGCAACGGGAGGATGAACAATCAATCGGGTCGAGTAGTAGTGGTTCTAGCGGTGCTGGCACTGGCAGCGGTGGAGGTGGGCTGGTGCTGAAGAAGGGGCCATGGACGGCGGCGGAAGATACGGTGTTGATCGAGCATGTGAACAAGAATGGAGAGGGGAATTGGAATTCGGTGCAGAAGAACACGGGTCTGGCCCGGTGCGGCAAGAGTTGCCGGCTCCGGTGGACCAACCACCTCCGACCCAACTTGAAGAAAGGCTCTTTCACTCCTGAGGAAGAGAGGTTGATCCTCAAGCTGCATTCTCAGCTTGGCAACAAATGGGCCCGCATGGCTACCCAGGTGATGTCTCGTGTGCTGTTTTCCTCTGCTTTTTTTGGCTCTTCTGTTGTTTTCCTCTGCTTGATTTGGTTAAAAATTGAGTTTTTTTTTGTGGGTTTGCATGGATGGTTGTTGTCACACTGATTGAGCCTCATTTAAAGGTTTTAAGGCATGTGGTTGTTTTAGTAAAGTTGGCTCTCTAGTATGACCGATTCTCAGAGAGTTTGATCCGATAGACCCTCGTGCCTTTTCATCTTTTTGTGCTTTGAAGTTGATTTCTTAGACAATCTGCACTTTTGTATCTTCTCAAGCAATTTGTAAATCTTCCTCAATACTGTCTAGCTACCTGGGCGAACAGACAACGAAATAAAGAACTATTGGAATACAAGAATCAAGCACCGGATCCGCCAAGGCCTCCCTCTGTATCCTCACGACATCACTCCTGAACATCTGCCGTCTTCATTGGTACCGCGGTCGATGGAGCCCCGATCGAATACAGCAACCCAGCTTCACACAGAGACCCCAATCCAAATCCTAACCCAACCAAGACACACCAGCCAGGACCTGCCACAGACTCCCAGCAGCATGCTTCTCTCACCACAGTATTCTCAGCATTATCTCAAATCAAGCTTCAACAATGGTCTCTTCTACCCTTCCCCCTCTCTTGCTTGTCCCGCTAGCACATTCACCAATACTCACACCACTCCAGTTCTTGCGTCCTCTCCTCTCCGGTTGAATGGTACTTACGAAGATACCGCCGGGTTTTCACTCTCTTTTCAGCCCATGTCACTCCGTTCTTCTCCGCTGCCATCTGTTCCTACACAAACCCAGTTGCCTAACGTGGGTTCTTTTCAATTTAGTCCACTGAGCTGCAATGTGAGTTCACCTCAGTATGTGCAGACTCAGCTGGATTCAGACAGATACTTGCCATCCGTTTCAAACTTTCCCTCGAAATCAGAGCTCCCTTCAAGCCAATTGTACCTATCCCAAATTGGAAAACCAGAGACCGACGTGAAGCGCAGACGGGGTGTGTATCGCAGTGGTAGTGGGTTATTGGAGGATTTGCTGGAGGAGGCTCAAGCACTATCCCATGAAAACCCGCAGACGCAAACCTTCATGAACTTGCGAGCGGAGAAGCTCGACGTCTCCTTGAGATCTGGTTGTGACTGGGATGCTAGAAGCTCTGTCAATGCCTCTGCAGGTTTGTTCTTTTATTTATATCAAGAAACATCCGTTCTGATTGGTCGCAACTATTGCTCTACGATCAGTTAAGAAGATAACAGGTATCATTACCGAGAAAAAGCTGCAGCTTTTAGTAGTTTGCCGCAGCTTCTGTTATCTCATGATCTAATCTATATCTGCATACTGCACGCCTTGCATGTATTTTCTTCTTTTTCCCGATTTTCGCCGTCAAAGCTTCAACTCAGAATGGCGGGCCTCTGTGTTGCCTTCTATTGATTCACTACTACTGCGGCTCGTGACATGGGTATCAGCTGATTGAATTAGACCATTTGCTTTGAAGATTGTTGTTGCTTGTAATTGCTCTAAGTTCACAGTCATTACATCCATAGAGCTTTGTAAGCCTATATGAATGCTATAACGGTTAATGCTATCTTGGAAAATGCTCTTACCCCATCTGTTCTTGACTCTCTTTTATAGGCCTAACAGAGCGACTTTATCTCCCCCACTATACAGCGAACTTGGGCCATTCCCATTCTGAGATCGACACTCGCAAAGGTTTCGGTTTGCCTTTGGCACAAGAAGGAACCAACGTCGAAAAAGATGCTGCACAGCAGATCTACTCCACGGAAGAAGAAGATTTCTCGAAGCTACTTAATGCCGTCCCTTTGACCCTTCAGAGAGGTTAAACATACTTTAGTAATTGCAAAGACACTTAAGTAATGAACATTTGAACTGTTTTTTCATCAACACTGTTTCTTACATCACTCTAACCTTCTATGTTCCTTTTCAAATGTTTTCCTTAAAGGGAATGTGGGGCATTCCACCCCTGACATCGACACTTGTTACGCTTCCGCCGGGGCAGATATAACCATGGGAGGGCTCGAGATGCAGCAACAGATAGCACCGTCACTTCCAGCCAGTACTGCTGTCGACAATGAAAGAACTCCTGGCCCCAGCTCTTGGGAAAACTTACCAGGAATTTGTTGAGGCACATGCGGGAATGACAAAAAAGCTGTTCAGCGATTCGCCTTTTTTAGAAGATCGTCTAAATTGGGGTTTAGAGGGGCTTAGTACCTATCATATCTATGGTACATTGAGCTGATGAAACTGATATTGGCTATATCTAGAAAAACTACACCTTTTTGGACTGTATTATCATAATATGTCTGTCTTCATACTTCCTAAAGACCTTATGATGTGTATAATTCTATCTAATGTTATGACTTTTATATGCTTTGGAGCCTGCTTTGCATTTGTAGAAGTTAGGTGGATGTTCAATGAGTCAAGAGAGTGTGTTTTGTGGAACCTTAATACAGGAAGTGAGGCCATACTGGTGAAATGATTCAGCGATTTGCATCTTGATAAAATTTTCACGAGTCACAGTCAACTTCATCTCACGTTTATCGATTCACGAAGGAAATTGCAACCTGCAAGTTCGATGGCCGATTGATCTATCGCAACCTACAAGTTTGATGGCTTCCTGCATCCTCACGGTTAATGCAGAGAGCTCTATGCGTTGGCACCGAATCGTTCTGGGTACAACATTCATCCAACTCTTTTCTGCGTTTACATAACCACTACCTTCCCTGACCATATCCGAAGTACTTGCGCTTTCCAGGAAGCTATCAGTTCTATGCATTCAAGGCCATAAAGGAGCGCAGAGACCTTTGCTGTGACTTTTGCCCATCACTCAGACAGGGAGATAATCTCGCCATGGAGCGCATATTAAAGGGCGACAGAACCTCCTCAGAGGCACCAAGAGATATGCAAGGAGAAGTAGATGATGCTGCGCATTGCATGTGCTAGGCTAGCCCAGATGATAAATATAACTGAGAGAGAGAGAGAGAGAGAGAGAGAGCCAACATGAAAAGCCATAAATTCTACTGCTTCCAGTTCAGAAGATACCACCAAATATCGTTTTGTCAACAAAGAAACGGATGCGTTTGTGAGGGCGCAACTCACTTCAAAGGACTGGGTAACCAAACAATTTTCATTTACTCAAGTTTTGTACTCTCACGATCTTATGTACATAGGATATAAAGGATAAAGTCGCACTTGAATTCCACTCAAAATCCAAATGTGTTCTCGCCGCTATAAGTCATGTAAAGGAAACCATCTTCATCCTTGTGCTCCTCATAGATTGCGGACATCATAGCAGCTGCAACAGTAGAAAAGCGGATAATACAAGCAAACTAACAAAGACATGCTGGTGAAGAACATGACAGCAACTTAATCGTAAGCTAAGCTTCCTCACCAGTAGGTGGCAAGATATTCTTGACAAAGATGAAAATGGCCTTTTCAGCACTAAGCTTGATCCTCTTTCGGACAACGTAAACAAATTGCCCAACAGTAAGATCAGCAGGAACCAGATACCTGCATCCATGACGCGGATGAACAATATAACCATCTTGGAGGGCGGAAATTACCCTACTGAGAAGAAGTACATGGGTAAGATACAGAGTCAACTAATAGAAGAAAAAGGGAATTCACTTCTTTTTGTCGATATCTGGAATGTCGCTCCCTTCAGCTTTCTCCACAATGACCTGTAGGTTTTGAACAGAACTTTTGAAAACATGACCAAAGTCACAGTAAAGCAATTTAACAAACACATTGATTCCTTATAATAACAAGGTGAAAATTCCATACTGGTATTCTATCAGGATATTTCTCCCTGATTCGGGCAGCTTCTGCCTGCCTCCTCTCTGGAGCCAAAGATTGAGTAAATGTGATTAGAACGTAAATAACAGTGCCAATAGAATTTTACTCGCTAAGGTATATGAGTAAGCAACATTCCACACAAGTGATCTGAATTACAGTTGAATGTTGAGGCAAACGAGAGGGAAAGGAGCATGACAGTCGAGTGCCACAAAAACAAATTTCCAGAGAGAGACTGAAACTGGTGGAGGGAACAATCATTACTCAGAGATAGAGTAGACTCCATTAGTTTCAACTAAACTGAAAACCGAGAGCAATGTGAGCTATACTAGGACCAATTCAAAATATCGATTTGCAACATAGCAAACTGCAAATGGGTATTTAAACAAATGGGCCATATTCAATGTCCACTAAAAGCCTACCATATAAGTTCCTAAAACGATTTTATACACAACGAACAGGGAATCCATCATTAAAAAATCCATCACTTTGACAGACCCAACGAACAACTATGGCAGTCAGACTACCCAAAAAGCTCCTGATCTATTGCCACAAAAAGAAACAAGCAATCATTCAACACTATTTCACTCTGCTATACCCAGAGCCCAACAAGTAACCACAGATAAGGCCTCCATAATTCATTACCCTAAGTATCAGTCTTACCACCAGCTCAATGGACAAGGAATCCCAAAGGATCAGGCGCACAGGAACAACAAGAAACTAAAGAATGACATAAAAGATCCAAATAAGCAAAACTCAGTAACCCACAAAAGCTTAACACTCTATCCGCCCTCTCAGTTATTCATACAAAGACGACTTCATGGCCAAAAAAAAAGAAAGAAAGCCTAATGGGCCAAACAAACTCAAGAAGCTCAATTCCTCAAGATGTCAATGCATTCGACTATTGTTATCAACACAAGCAGAGAGAGAGAGAGAGAGAGAACCGAGAGGGTGTTCCAGCTTGAAGGAGCTCTTGGACATGGCTAGATTCTCCAGAATCAACGTCCACAAACAAGGGGAAAGGCAACAAAATTAGGGTTTCGCGGAAGTGGACGAAAGAAAAAAACAGAGAGCAGATCAAAAAGAGAAACAGATCACCTGAGATTACGTGCGAAACAGAAAACCAACGAATGCTTCAACTTGAAGAAGAAGATGTCGCCTGCAATTCACGTAATGAGATCCCAATAATCCACGACACAGTTCGCACACTGCGATCTGTCCTCGTTCTTCATATCAAAAAGTTTTAAAAGCACAGGGGAGCGATTAGACATATAATTTGAACTCAGCTTCCAATAGCCCGAGCGGCCCAAAGGTGATTCGGATGGGCTTAGGCTCTGGTTCACTTAGGGCCGGGCTCACGACGAGCCTAATGAACAATTTTGGGATTGCTTCGATCTGGACTATTACAACCCAATTTTGTGCTAAAAGCTCGAGCTTGAGCGGAAAACTCAGAATCATATGATACCAATGTTTCTCATGCTTTGCGAATGTATACGAATCACCGTGCTCCGCGTCGGGCGACGAAGACGGGACCGAGCAAAAGCTTAACGAATAGGGTAGAAGGGCGTGCGGAAAGCTCGACCCCGTCTGAAGGATACTAAATCCTTAGTTCTAACAAAATAACGTGCGAAAGCTTGCCCAAAAATTGAAACTTAAATCACTGATCAAACAGTATATCATACGAAAGGCATACCGTGTAAGCCACAGGTTAGATGATCCATGCAGACTAGAGAGATTCCTCGAGCATTGAACAAAATTGAGAGCAAGATGACGATCTTCCCTTTTCGCTGGTTTTCTCTGTTCCGTGTGTACTGAACGACAAACTAGAGAAATAGGGACTTATGTCTTTCAAAGGACGTGATTTCTTAACGTTTCAAAACTACAGATAACTGCCTTAGTAGTTATTTGTATTGGGTAGGGTTTGGTTGCCTGCATGGGCAGACCACCATAAGAACCCATGTACCCCAACATTTCCCACTCGCCCATGAAGGGCTAAACACAACTCTCTCTTCTTTACAATGTTCATATCAACAAATAATCCATGCGACCAGCATACTACGAGAGCTCGTTGCCATACATCCGTTGAGAGTATATAACAGCTCAAAATTGGACACATTAACTCAGAGTAGATCCAGTTTACAATACTCTAGATCAACCAATCACATTTACATCATATCTTTCTTGATCTCTTTAAACATCATGTATGCATTGTATTCACAATTACGATTAAACTCAAATAATCATAATTGACAAAAATATAAATGTGACATCAAAACAAAATTTGATCTTCCTCTTTCCTTAAACTTCTCTATCTCAGTTTAGCTCGCTTTTCTAGAAATGCCCCATTAGATCGAATCAATTTCATGACCATTGGCAACAACCTAAAATAGCAAACACTGAATAGAAATCTTGAGGATAAATAAGAATCGTGAGGGGACTTAATTGAGGAACTCTTATCCTCAAGAGTCTCACACGGCTTAAATATTGAGATAAAAAACTTTTGGCAACTCTTATTGGTCGTCTCATGCATACGTAGTATGAAATACGTATTACGGTATTCTCTCCTTTCCTATGAAGCGTATGTCTTTCCACTTAATACCGTACAGATGATAATTCAAACATACCCAATGTCTAACTTGAGTTCACAAATCTACTCTCTTTGAAAGAATTCATCATAACTCACATCTAGCATTGAAGATAGATAAAGCGAAATATGTGGGCTATTTCACTTTCGGGCATAATAAACATTATGACCTCATCTTAACACTCTGTTAAGGTGACATCTATACTTTAAGCTCGAGCTCTCAATTATCACCTAGATAATGAGCTTAAAATTATCTCATCTCTATTTATCACACAGTAAATAGAGGCGCTTACCCGTGTGAGTGGGCCAATATCTTATTTGTCCGACATACCTTCTCAACGTAATGCACTAAGCATTAATATACATAAATGTCGAATAAGCTCATAGCATTAATAATGATGGAAAATACCATCAACTGTGAACTTTGGAAAAAATAAATGTCTAGTACATCACCTTCTACGCAGTCCTAGAGATTTCAATGTATGGACCTAATCCCTTTGTCTACTCATGACCAAGGAAAACATCTCTAGGAATTGCCCTCGTCATAGGATCTGCTATCATTCTATGCGTAGATTCATACTGGAAGTTCACATCTCTTCATACAACCACGTCTTTAACAAAATTATACTTCGTGTCTATATGTTTGGTCTTGCAAGGGATCATTAGTGCAAGCTATTGCTGCTTGGCTATCACAATTAACCAATAATTGAACCTGCAGCATCCTTAGTAACACCTCATTGATCCAAACATCTCTTAATCCAAACGCCCTCTTGTACTGCTGCTGATAATGTCACGAATTCAGCTTCCATCGTGGATAAGGCTACACATATTTGCTTCTTACTATTACTTATTAAGTAAGAACACAAATTCAGAGGTAGAATTTCTCTCATCTAAAACTCCTCCTTAGTCAGCATCAGTATAGCCTTCAAGGCGCATATCTCTACCTTGATTACTCAACGAATAATCAGCAGAACTCTTCAGATACCTCAGGATGCTATTGACGGCAGTCCAATGAGCTTGACCTGGATTGAATTGATATCTACTAACCATTTCAACTACATAACGAATATCATGTCTTGTACACATCATAGCGCACATTAAGCTTCCACAGCACTAGCATATGGAACACTTTCCATTTGTTCATTTGCTTGTGGAGTCTCAAGACACATTTTGCGGCTCATACCTTCACCTCTTGCAATAGGAGTATCTATGGGTTTATCGTCTTGCATACAAAATCGTTCTAGGACTTTACTTATTTAAGTCTCTTGTGAAAGAGATAACGATCTCTTTGAACAAACTCCAAGAATATATGCAGCTTCACCCATATCCTTTATTTCAAAATTGGTACATAACCAATTCTCAACTGTATTGACAAACTCCATATTGCTCTCAGCAATCAATATATCATCAATATATAATGATAAGATCATAAATTGATCTTTGGATCTTTTAATATATACACAATGATCTTCATCAATCATTACAAAATCATATGCCCTTATGGCATTATGGAAACGTTTATACCATTGTCTCGAAGACTGCTTAAGGCTATATATCGTTATCAAAAGTCGACACGCCTTTTGATCTTAGCCTTCTATAACCAACCCAATGAGTTGTTCCATATGAATTTCTTTTTCTAATTCTCCATTGAAAAAAAAGCAGTCTTTACATCCATTTGATGTAATTCAAGATCCATACTTGTCACTATTGCTAGAATAAGGCGAATTGAGGTAAATCTCACCATAGGAGAAAAACCCTCTTCATAATCAATTCCTTCTTGTTGATTATATCCTTTCGCTACAAGGCGAGCCTTATATCTTTCAATTGAGCCATCAGCTTTATGCTTTATTTTGAGAGCCCACTTGTTCCCAATGGCTTTGCGTCCTTTCAGAAGATCATCTAGTTCAGAAACTTGATTTGATCTCATTGACTCCGCATGTCCTGCCATTGGTTATATCCATTTTTCTTTATCAGGGCAAGTTAGAGCCTCATTTACATTCATTGGCTCATTCTCTTCTTGTGGAGCGACCATATGGACTGACCATGAAAGCTTCCCTTTCAATGTCAAAATGTCGACGGGAAATGCTTTTACGACTCGTTCGCCGTACATGAGATTGTAAACTTAGTACATCATGCTCCATTATGCTCCCATTCGGATTATATAACGACGACATCTTCGCATCAAGTGATTGCAATTGAGACTGGTTCGAAACAAATTCCCCACTTCTCACATTGCTCCCACTTGGATGAGATGCCTCGGTAAATCATTATCATAATCCAAGATTTCAAATAGAGAATAGTCTTCACCTATCTCGCCCTTTTTCGAAAATTCATTCACTAAGAATGTGACATCTCGTGATTCAAATTCTCACTTCCATTTTCTTACTCACCTATAAACACATATCTTTTCGAGTGGTCTCAGTATCTCATGTAGATACTCCGCTTGCCTCTAGGGCCCAATTTCTTATATTTGTGGGAGGACACGTGTGTATAGGCAATACATCTCCAAGGTCCAAGAAAACTCAAATCTTATTTTTTGACCTGTCCACAACTTATATGAAGTGGAAGTAACTGATTTAGAAGGCACACGATTAAGTATATAGACAGCAGTCAACAAAATATCACCCAAAAAGGTGACTATCAGTGCCATCATCGACCTAACCATTTTCATTAGGTTCTGTTTCTTCTTTCTGCAACTCCATTCTGTTGAGGAATTGCTAGAATAGTCAACAGTCTTTTTATTCATTTTTCATCACATAAACATCTGAACTGATCAGATAAGTACTTTCGACCTCGATCGAATCTTAAAGTTTTTTTTAAAATTTTATTGTCCAATTGATTTTCTACTAAGCTCAGAAAATTCTCAAAACAACTCATGCCATAGATTTATGAGAAATCAAATCGACATGTCCGAATCGAGTGTAATTATCTATAAATGTAATGATATAAACAGCTTCATGCCTTGCTCTCACATTCATTGAATCACATATGTCCGAATGGATCAACTGCAAAGAAAACTCAGCTCCTGTTCCTTTTTCAAATGGTTTCTCCATTATTTTTCCCACTAGGCAAAGCTCGCAAATAGGCAAATCGACTTTTTCAATATTTCCCAATAAGCCCTCTTTGGCTTATCTAAACATTTTCTATTAGCCCATATGACCCAGCCTAGCATGCCATATATTCACATAATTATCATAAGATTTCCGAAGATGTAAATAGGGAATAACAAACATTCACATTATTGTACTCAAGAATCAGCACAATAAAACCATCTAGAAAATATCCAGAACTATAATAACTTGTTCCCAACGATAAGTCAATACCATCATTATGAAATTTCAAACTAAAATCAAGTTTAACCAAGACCAACACAAACTAAATTTCGTCGAATTTCTAGAGCATATAACACATCATGTAGGAACAGGGTGAAACCACTGCGCATATTCAATTGACAGGTGCCAATCCCTTTGTCTTCCACTCAAGAATTATTTTCCACATATATCCACTTTGCTCTATATTAAATTTGTCGAAATTCCTCGAAGGCATCTCTGTCCTTCGATACATAGTTTGTGACTCTTGAGTCTTCAGTCCTACGAAAATTAAACTGGAGACATAAGTAACACTCTCAAGTGTACACAGGGTTTCTACTTTCTTTAGCTCATCGCAGTCGCGAGCAAAGTGACTCTTATTGCCACAGTTAAAACACTTCACTTTTGAAACGTTTTTCTTGAAAGGACGTTTTTCCTTCCAATGTCTATTAAACTTCGGTTTCTTTCCTAAATAATCTGTACCCTTGCCCTTCCACTTCTCGAACCCACCTTGACACTTACGCTTGGAGTTCGAAGCCTCATGTGAGCTAGAACCAGCACAACAAATGTAAGTTTCTGGTTTAGCCGCTAGAAGGCAGTTCACCTCTAGTTCAAGATGGCGCATAGCATTCTCAAAAGTCTTGACTTTTCATTATGGATCAAGTGGATTTTTATATGCACCCAGTTATGAGGCAAATGACGGATTACTACTTGCATCTGCTGCTCACCAGTCAAAATGTGGCCTACATCTTGCAGTTCACTTATCATGTTTGACATACGCCTCAAATGCTGTTTAATATTTTGCCCATGAGGCATCATATAAACGTCAAAACTTATAGTGATCTGTCTCGATTTGGTGACCGATGTCTAACCAAACTTGGCTTTTAATGCTTACCACATGACTTTGACATTTTCAAAATCCCTTGAACTCTCGCATGATATCATTTTTCATGCTTCTCAGCAACGCAATGCGAGCAGTAGAGTCATTTTCTTTGCAGCAAATGTCTCTTTATCCCTACCAATCCCATAAATATAACAGCGGATTACACGAAATTCATATGCCTAAAACCATACTTAAATCACTGATCGTAGAAGTGTATCACGTAACGGACATACCTCGTTTTCCACAGATTAAGTGTTCCTCTTGCAATCCTTGAGAGAGAGTACGATCACCGGTTTGACGTTCGGGAGACGATCAAAAAACGACGTAAGTTTTCTCAGTTTTCTCTCTGTTCTCTCTTTTTTTTTTTTCAATAAACAAAATCATAGAGCAACGTCTTAAGAAGAACGTAACTTCTTATACGTCAATTAAAGAAGGCGTCTTTTCACTTTCAAAAATAAGATAATTTCCCTTGATAGTTATCAAAAAGGATAAGAGGCTGTAATAGCCTACATGAGCGGACCACTGTCCTTCCCATAAATCCCAACACCGTCGATCAATTCGTCTAAACACCGGCGACAAACCGAAGGTCTGTGAAGGACCAATGCAGGATGCTTAGGCCCAATTGAACCTATTTGCCTTTGCCAGGTCTTTGAGGAATTCTCCACCATTTCTGGCTCCATGATGCAATGCTACGCAAGTCCCGGAAACAGATGATAAACTTAAGCCCCCAATTGCTCACAGAAACTCCACAATCGTGGGAACTTGAATTCATTCTAACCTTCAAAAGAACCTAAGTAAGTGTGTCGGAAAAGGCAGCCGCAGTCCCAAGCACAGAGAGTAAAATTGGGATGAATCAGAGCTAAGCTTTGGCTGAAGAGCAGAAACCAGAGAGACAAGATGAACGATACAAATTGTCAATTCTAGGAGATGAAACTCCACCAGAATTCCCGAAACTCGACATCCAAATTTTACATTTACAGAGCAGAAAAATGCTAAGCCTAACATTTCCACTTATTGTGTAGTTTCATTACCCATGGCATCACATACAAGCAACACCACAGTTTAATGAAAGAATGCTTGGTTACAGTGTCTTGCCTTGCGTTGATTAATGGGTCTCCCTCCCTTTCTTTGGATCAGAATCCCCCGTGGCAAGACCGAAATCCCCGGCCAAAGAGCCACTTTCGTCCTCGTCAACATCGAAAATAATTTGCTGACTTCCAGTTTTTGCATTTATATTTTACACACACATGTAAATGCCTCTGTATCCAAACTTCATGGAAAAAGCTCCAGTTTTCCTCCTGAGATGGGAGGGAACGTCGGTGTCTTTAGAAAGCTGTGCTCCATAACACGCTCTCGCCTTCCCCGCATCTCCGATGAACTTCTTTCATTCTCTCAACTGACTTGCATATGCCACTGCAGCTCCAATCGAACGATGCCACGCAGACATTACCAGCCTGAGCCTTCCATTCACAATCTGTGACAGCATTTGAGAATGTAAATACTTTTGCACAAAATGATCTGACATTCCAGACGTCACTAGTGGCACCAAACTCATGGTTCTTCCTTCACCGTACAAGAACTATGCCACAAGTCATTCATGCATACATAAACTGTTAAGGTGTTATTAGCATCAATTCATATGACATAAGTCACTGAGTAAACCCCACTGATAAGACATTAGTTTTCTTTTATCAGCACCAATAAGACAACAATTAAACAAATTGCAAAATTTGACAACACGGCATGAAAAAGACAAATTCTTCAATGCCAAGCAATAACTCCTCTAGCATATATGTAAAAGGAGTCCAAGAGATGAATGCCTAAAAATTTACCAGGTGGAGTACCGCAACAAAGTCGGCGGTCATCAATATGCTCCACATCCAATCCGATAAACCATGATCCAAGTGACACATCTTCGTTAGCATACTTGTGCAACACATGCCTAGAGCGTTACCATTAGAAAAGCAACACGTTTAACGTTAATGAACTTGGGCAAAAAGAAATATCCACCCAAATGCAAGGGAAACAGCATACTGATTTATTGATACGTAGGTTGCGAGATCTTTTGAAATAGCATATAGTTGGCCTGTAGCATGACGGAAGTATTTGTTTCCTCCTTCACCAAATTTCCAGTGCTCTGGTTCATGGTACCTCACACCCCTAAACATAAAAAAATAAATAAAAATGCAGGGTTTAAAGGCAATTCTTGCTTATAAAATGTTAAACAGGGTGATGAAAGGGCACTTTGCTTACTTCTGAGCAAGGACTGGACCAGATTTCATGCAACCAATATACACCCTAGGCTTCGATCTGTGCCTCGTCAAAGTTGCTCCAAGTGTGGCTGCAGAGTGACAATTTAATCAAAATGAATTTTAACTGTGCCTAGATAATTTAGCTATAAACCATGAGAGAATTGATCTCTAAATAGTAGCATGTTCTAACGTTATACCAGTAAAAAAATTCTCTTTCAAAAGCTTTGTGATTATTTCTTGGCGGAATATAAATAGCAGGACATTTACAATTTCAAACTCAAAAGCATTTCAAAGGACAGGAGAAACTATCTTCAGCAACTTCCATGTAGTACGCAGAAGTATATATGGGAATATAAAAGCCCTAAAGGGACTGAAGGAGTTGAAAGCCTGACATTGAGCATAAGAAAACTTCCCATTGTACGTTTGTTCGGCGGAAAATCAACGAATTGGAAAAAAAGTTTGCTCAAAATGATCGCTTGTACCGCTTTTCATTATTAGCGAAAATGATTTAGGCATAGACTGTTGTTGATGATTAGAAATATTTCCATTTACTAATTTTTGTAAGTGATACCATCATTTAAGAATATGTTTTCCAAATCATTCATATTCTGCAAAACAAATGGACCCTAACATTTTGTATTCTTCTCTTCTGACCTTTCTTCCAAGAAAAAAAAGCAAAGATTCCAAGATATGATTAAACTGAGAAAGAATCTGGTCTCTCTACCTATATTTACATGCACATCATCATCCACTTTGACATAAAAATCAGCATCCCACAACGCAACTGCGGTTGCGAAGTATGTCTTTGTCTTGGCAGACAATTCAAGGTAACCCTCCACATGCTCCTGTTTCCAGAGTATCAACAAGTGCAAGAAAAAACAAGTTAGTTGAGTCTTCTGTTTGAATAATAACGTTTTGACATCTAGTATGTTATTTTTTGCATCACACAGTAAACAGGACATAGCCAAGGGGCAATCAAACAACATTACCAGCCTCAAAAAGTCACCATGCCTCTTATCTTCTGCTTCAATCGCTCTATCGAGAATACCGCCAGATGTAGCACTAGCAGCAGAAGGGTCAGACAAAGGGAAAAGAATTAGATGACTGTCGTCAAACACTCTTATTGGATTTGGAAGTTAGTCTAAACATCAAAGAATTTGCCAAAAAAAAAAAAATAGTTTGCTTATTCGAGAGGGGAAAAAAAGAGTTCGAAAACCCGGGTACTTTTGATCGTACATTAGTGTTTAATAAGAGAGATTGATTCTACTCCAGAAAGATGGATTACCTAAATATGTCAAAAGTTCAAGCAGGCAGCACACACTCTGTCTTTTGGCCCACATAATTGACTCATACTTCAGCTAATGAAAAGTTCTCATATTATCTTTTGCAGGAAAAATGCTTAAAACCTCGGCCTTCAATGGACATCCATCTCCTTAATGCGATTGGTTTTGCTTCTAAGAATGCAATCGTGTAGAATCCCAGATATAGTTATTTGCTTGTTCTAGACCAGAAAGATTTCCCCTGAGAATTGACTAATGAATGGTTATAACTCTCATGCGATGATTGCCTGATGAATACATGTAACTCTCATGTGATGATGTGCAAATTTGTTTCAAAGTTACCTGTGGAAAGTAAACCTGTTTATATTATGTCCTTTCTACATATTATTCAGAGAAGATATTGAGGGTATTACTAATCTACACCTACATGACATTTAAGAAACTATTATGACAGAGAAAAAATGGATTATCTTCTTAATGCAGAGATTCCATGGTTGATGGATTTCTTGGAATAAAATTATTTCAGAAGAATAACACCAACCAGATTACTACTGTGGATAATCACCTGTGTCCAATCACAAAGCGGATTATGATGCCCTTCTCTTTTTCAAGCTTCTTTCTCTTGTCACCTGACAATATAAGCGTAACGAATCGTCAATGCATAATCTTAAGTCAAATGCATAGGTTAATGAAACTACAGATAGCTAGCAAACAAACCATGAGGCATCCAGGTACTGCGAACAGAGTCTCTTCTCTTTCGGCTACTAAACGCAGTATTAATCCCCACGACCATTCGATATTTTCTTTTCGTAATTGGTTCGCTAATTTTTAGGTCATCCGAGATAGGAGAACCACTAAGTATTGACTCCTGTGCAGCTCTTGCAGCCGCCAATTCCATTTCCAAGTTTGAGATTGTTTTATCGAGAGTTCTGCATCCGACAAGAAATAAAGAAGTTAAGAATCAGACAGATTCACTGAACCCAGATAAAGATCGCCGACATTATAGCTTACTGGATAGCATGATGCGTCCTTGAAACTTCGCCCAGAATGTCTGTCGATTCATGCTTTCCATCCTTCTAACGAAAAAGATACAGATCAACTGGCAAATACTATGACTAGACTTGAACCACAACCGATAAGCAGCTACTTCCAGGATTGAAGAAGCGCAATCTAGAGCTTTTTGAAGAGAAATTGCAAGTTTTAAGAGAGATGAGGAACTCACCAGTTTTGGAGTACAGCCCTCCGAAACAATCTTTAGCTTCCCATTTTCGTTCGTTGTTCTTGGAATATCTTTAGCATCTGGTTCTGTCCACATCCTTCAGTAGATATCACAGTAAAGCAATGAGTTAACCTATTTATAACAAAAGTACAGGTGGAAAATTTAAGGCTATAGCAATCGAAACAATAAGCCGGCAACGCTAGATCATGCAAATGCGCACCCATGAGCAAAAGATACTGCAAGATTGGGAATATGTTTTGCTAATTTCATCGTGTA
The DNA here is from genome assembly GCA_029784005.1 of Lenwebbia sp. NSW1173648. Classification (NCBI taxonomy): domain Eukaryota; kingdom Viridiplantae; phylum Streptophyta; class Magnoliopsida; order Myrtales; family Myrtaceae; genus Lenwebbia; species Lenwebbia sp. NSW1173648. The sequence goes on along the minus strand of JARCGZ010000009.1, from coordinate 19,394,036 downwards.
TTGACGATACCGAACATAAAAACGGACAAGTGAAGATGAAGAAGAGAAAGACAACATATGGACAGGAGGCAAATGCAGCTAATTTTCCACATGAGAATTCACCATTCCGGACTCATTAAGAAAATCACAGCAACAGTGATGAACTCAGAACCCAGTAACAATTTCAAGCATCGTGTGAATTCCCCATGCACCGAACAACCCACAAAATGCTCTACAAGTATCGTATTGAAATCACAAATCATAGACCACAATTAGTAATTAGAAGCTCAAAAGAGTTCTTCCGGACTGCAAGTTAAACAAGAAACTTCCCTTCAAAATCGATTCCGAAAATTCCAGGAAAAGAAATTACCCGTTGGAGAAGAGCATCCCACCACAAAAGCAACCAATACAAAGCAAAAGAGTCCATTTCTTAGAGACCAAGCTCTTTGAAGACTCTGGTCCTCTGCTCTTCCAAGACATTGCTCCCCCTCCCTCCCTCTCCCTCTCTATCTCCCCCTCCCACCCCTCCTTCACACCGAATCAACCGCTTCAACACAGGCGATAACCATGTCAATTCCCGAGTCAACTCGCCGTGTTGACCCAGATTCAGATCCCAAAAGACCCCAGAGATGAAATTTTTTTTCCACAAGGCAAAATTGGGTACAAGCAGACCCCTTCTTTTCAAGGCGGGCGTTGAGCTTTCCTTCTCTCTCTCTCTCTCTCTCTCTCTCTCTCTCTCTATGAGTTGCAAGTGAAAGGTAGAAGACGACGATTTGGGAAAAGGAAGAAAATAAATAAATAAGAGTCTTGACTAGAACAACAACTTCCGCTGACACTGTTCATTACATAGCTGGAGTTTACTCTATTCTAATGTCTAACCGACGTCAACAAACCATCCCAGTCCTCATTATAACATACAAAATTTAAAGAGAAAATTAAAAAAAAATGAAAGGCGGAAGAGAGAAGAAAAATCACTGCTCATCATACGTTTTTCGGTTCAAGAAAACGACGACACTTATTAACAGTTACAACTCAAAAGTTTCTTGCTTGTGACAAGTTCATTCCCCATGCGGTAATTTGAAGAATTTAATGTCGGCGAGTTTCCTTTTTTGTTTCTTTCGTAAGGTGAAAAGAACGGGATTTTGTGGTTTTGGAGCTTTTCGAAAAGACGGGTAATCTGATTAGGGGTGAGCATGGTCTGGGTGGGCGGTTCCCACTCTAGAATCGAGAACTGCCCACTAAGGACTGATTTCGAAAAATTGAAACCAAGAGCCACCCATGGATCTACCCAAGAACCGAATGGCCGGTCCGGTCTGATTCCCGGATAGGCCCATGGAACCGGTCTCACCAAGCAAATGAATGCGACCGAAAGTGAGAGGGAGGTGATGAACAGCCGGAGGTGCGGCCGTGAGTCGATGAGAGTTGAGGCCATGAGTCAATGGGAGTCGAGGCCGAGATAAGAGTGAGAGTTTGAGACGAGATGAGCGAATTTCAAATTAGGGATTCAAGATTTTTTATTTTGTTGAAAATTATAAAATAAATAATGTACATGTTATATATTATTGGTCCGGTCCAGGTGGGTGATTCCACATTTGAAATCGGGAACCGAACCGATTTCTTTAGTAACCACCGGGTCCCAGCCGATCTGGTCCGGATGGCTTCCGATTCCTTTGCACACCTCTAAGTGTAACCGCATATTATTTGGATTGTGTATTAATTACGCTGTAGTGTCCTCGTGTCTTCGAAGGGTTTGTCTTCGGCTTTTGAACATAATAACTCGGATTTGAAGAGAAAACCGAAAGCCTGAGCTTAGTATTTTGCAAAGAAGAGATCAAAGTACAAACTCAAATTATGATTTTTGTTCTTATTACACATTCTAAACGTTTAATTCACTGATCTTATCAGGCTATTTCCTATTTGCACGTAACATTTTGACTAACAAAGCATCCCTATAAAAAAAAATTCAAATAACGAATCAAGCCTATGTCAAAATATCCCACTGGATTTAGTTCTAAGTATTTCGAAGATATATGGTTTCGATTCTAAATCTAATAGGGAGAAAATTATCTTTTTGAAATCTCCAAATTTTCACGTAAATAACATGTCTACCTTTTGAAATATCTCACGTCCCTTGACTATGAGTTTGACTTATAAAATATATATGCTTTTTATTTACACGTGATTTTCCTTCACTTATGAATTTAAACTTTTGAAATGGTAATTTTAACGTAGAGAATTTGAACGACGAAATCTTTCTTCAGCGTCCGAAATCACAAGACCAAATATTGCAACCTCGAGGCAACTTTTGTACAAGAGGGAGAGCTATGCGACGTCGTTCAGGGGGTTCCAATGTCGGTCTTGGATCTGTTGATGATGGCGATGGTGCGCGCAGCGGCCAGCGGCCACGCTTTTCGATTCTCGAAGAAGAGGACATGAATCGTCATCATTCCAACTGGCCTATGCTTCGACCAAAAAAAAAAAAACCTGGCCTATGCAAATCGCACTCAGGCCCACATCCAAAAATGATGGGCGCCCACACGTGGAGCACGTGTATAGTAAAATGTCTCTCGAATCATGAACGCCCCTCCCCTCCAAGCGCAACATATGCAAAGTCCAAGTTCATACTCCCACGAATATGAAAGTACGGAGATCCCGCTTTCCGATCAGCAGGCGAGGGATTTGGGGGCCGTCCTCGCCCCTGAAAAATCAGAGGATATTTTACAGTTTGAGTCCGTATTTTATTAATATTTGCGCTTGAGCCCATGAATAATAATTAATATATATGCATATATAATATCTTTATCTTCTAATTAAGAGTTGTATAGAAATGTAATATGTGCTAATTATAGTAAAATTTTCTACTAGATGTAGTTCTAGTTCAAGAACTGGGATAAAACCTTGTATCTCGATTTTTTTTCTCGCATTTTTTTTCTTTTTCATTGTTTTTATGCGTCTAATCCTAACACCTTTTTTGCTCCTAATTCATTTGGGTTTGATTTTCTCTAAATTCAATTTGATTTTATAGGCTAGAAGCCAACTTCACTTGTGTAGGGTGGTCTTGGGCCTCTCTCATCCAAAAAACTAACTTAAAAGATGAGGTTTTCCCATACACGTATAAATTGACCATCAACCCCTTTTACAACCAATGTGGGTAACCCCAACAATCTTCTCCTCACATATCAAGCCTTGGGTCGAAACCACAACAACCTGTATCTCTAGTGTGACTGTTGGGTCCAGACTTATTGGTAACCTAGGTTCTGATACTAGTGTAGAGTGATTTTGGGCTTCTCTTATCTCATAAGCTAACTCAACGGATGAGGTTTTTTCTCACACTTATAAATCGACCACCAGCCTATTCCCAACAATTTGGATTTGTTTGGGCTCTCAAGAGGTATGAATCATGGTCCAAGCCAGCATGATTTGCCGAAATCATTTCGACGCAACAAGATTTGCCCACCTCGCAGGGACTTGAAGTCCTTAAATTTATGGTTTCCTCTCTCTCTCTCTCTCTATCTCATTTAGTACTTGATTCATCCATATTCCTGTCCTTTAGAAACCTAATTCGTTTGCTCGCTAGCAATCTTAATGAAACTTAAAATGAGAGGCTACTAAAAGTCAATGCGAACAATTATAATTTCTGTATGTAACAAATCGCTTTTGTAATCAACGAGTGTCCACAGAGCACTCCAAAAGAGAGAGGGAGAGAGAAAAACACTTGATGATTGAACTATTCTGATCTATATATGAATGAAGGGATAAACCCATTATGACACAAAAGCTGGATAGTGGCCATTTGCTAATAATTGTAAACAATAGGATCGTTGCTACTAATAGGAAAAAAAAATAGGTAGGAGGATTTGCAACCCAAAAGGGTCCTTCCTAAAGATGATTGATTCATCACCAAACGCCGTATTATGACAAGCACATCATCATAATCGAGAGAAGCAAAAAAGTTCACCTTAAAGCAGGAAAAGACACCACTACAAAAGGGTATAGACTTATCATTCTTCACATGATCACACACTCGATCACAATTACATGTGTCTTGTCTGGGGAGAGAGAAAGTCAAAAGGAGGGTTGTTTCCGGTTAGAGAGGCCGACTTGGGGTTCCCCATGGAGTGGTGGTGGGGGCTTCGTTGCTGCATGTTAGTGGCAGTTGGCAAAAGGCAAATAATCATCAGGCTCTCCATATGGTGTAGATAAGTGTATATTATATGCAATTGAAAGGTGGCACACGAAGATATGTGCTTATTGACAATCCCCCTTCCCCCTTAATTGACCTTGATTAAGATTGATCCCAGCACGTGTCGTATGTATAAGCGAAACCCAACCCATAATCGAGGTGTCTCCCGACGTTTCAACCCAAGAGATCTCAAATTAAGCACGACTAGACCTGTCGAAATGGATGGGTCGGGTCGAAAATGGTCGGACCTAAATAGACACATTTAACACGTTTTTTTATACCAATTTTCATGTAATGCAAATCTAGTGATAGATATCTGATCTGACTCATATTCCTAGAACACTTACATATTTAACCCAATCTAGGAAAGCTCATACCCAAGCTGAGGTGAGAGTATGGACTAAGTGAGTGCGAGATGGAGTAAGGATGGGAGACAATGAGGGCAGAGTTATAGAGGTGAGTTCGGCCTAAGTAAGTTGTAAGCTCATTTACGACTTATTTATAACATAATTTAACACTCATATCTTGCTTTAAACCCATGTACCTCATTGAATATACCTAATCCAGAGAACCATCCACCCTATCATATTTGGGTTACGAAATCGGTTTATAACCTATCTTGACAGATCTAACAAGTCTTGAGATCGTGTGGACGTGGACGAATTGTGACTCTAACGGAAAATATCGTGTCGGCAGCGGGCAGAACGTGGCGGCCTAAGTGGGGTGCTAGTGCTAGTGAGTTGAGTATTCTGGTGGTCGAGCAGCTTTTGCTGCGAAATGATTGAAATGAAGCGTTCATTCGAATTAAGAAATTAGACAGAAGTGACAGTCAAGTGGGCAGAGTGGAGAGGAGATCATCACGATCGGCTTGGTCCGCCACTTCGTCGGGGGTGTATCCATACCGTTCTTACCCAAGAATCCAGTACGAGCCCAATCCATTTTAAGATTGTTAAGCAGGCTTGATCTCACTTGCAAGAGTCTCGACAGCCCAATTCAGGACCAATTAAACCCACATCAATGAGAATGGCCATATTCATGCACCCAAGAGAGTGATTTTTGTTGTTGTTGTTGGGGAAAACAAAAGTGAAACGATTCATTTTAGTAAATAAGAAAAATAAGAATATCGACATCGAAATCAAAATAAATTAATACATAGGCTTCTTTTGTTTCGCGAAAATATAAAAGTTGAAAAATACTTTTTTTAAGAGTTAATACCACGAAAAACCCCAAACTGGTACACCTGTGACAAATTTACCTCAAATTATTTTTTCGACTACCAAAAATCCCAAACTGGTACATTTGTGATAAATTTACCATAAACTAATTATTTTGACCATCAAAAACTCCAAACTGGTATATATATATGACAAATTTACCATCCATTAAGTTTCGTTAAATTGAATTAATACCCAAATTGATATACCTGTGAAAAATAGAGGGAAAAAACCCCAAACATGTACATTCGGCAATTGCCACGTGTCATCCAACTCAGCAATTTGACGATAAAATTTAACGGAAACTAACGGATGGTAAATTTGTCGCAAGTGTACCAGTTTGGGGTAAATTTGTCAAATGTGTACCGGTTTAGAGTTTTTGGTGGTCAAAAAAATAGTTTGGGGTAAATTTGTCATAGGTATACCAGTTTGGGGTTTTTCGTTGTATTAACCTTTTTTTTTTCTTAAATGGTCGTTTACATCGCTTACAAAAATGAATGGACAAAAAACCCATCGTCCACGCAGATATCTAGATTTATATTGTTGTCAATTATAAAAATATTATTCATCGACTAATTATTTCAAGTGATACAAGCGTTATTTTTAGAAAAATATTTTCCACGAAATAAACGGATTTGGACTAAAATTTCTCATGCTGTCTTCTGCTCTGCATGTCAATGACAATAAATTCATTAGTGACCAGTGACCAATTTGATTTTGTGTGTGTGTAATTATTCCCTTTTTAGGGAAAAACTTACATGGTATTTATCTAATTGTTTGAGGCATGCTGATATAAACTTCCTTTTTTTTGTTGGCCAGTGAGGCAAAATCTGAATACGCATGGATTTTGTGAATGTATACGGTACTTTTTTTAGTAATTTTTCCTGAGATTTTTTTTCTTATTAAGCCTCTCAACAAGCGATGCGGGCTGCTTCAACACACAATTTGCTTAAACGAGGACAACTACGCGAATGTGCGTTTCTTCTAACAAGTGTTAGAGTCAAACCCGAGCCGACAAATTCGCATTTAAGTTCACACGTCCATCATCAAAGCCAGAGCAATCTTCAAGGTAGATTGAGCAACTACTTCAAGATCACAAGCTACATAATCTGACAAAATCCTTCCTTCAAACCCAAACCCAAACCCAAACCATGCATGCACCCGTTAACATCTCCGGTCACGCTTCTCTTTTGTAGCTGCAAAACGTGAGAGAAAGTTGCCCGAAAGCACATGGGAAGTGGGAAGATTTTCTCGATGCAAAAGAGTAGGTAATGAAAGAAACTAGAGGAAGAAGGTCTTCTTTTTATGGGCAAACCACAAAAAACATCCCGTTCGCCATCTTTGGAACAAAGTCATGTTCTGGCAAAAAGCTCTTTTCGAAAAGGGATGCATCATGCATTGCATTCCACAACAATAGGCATGTTATCAAGAAAAACCTTGTTCTTCTCATTTTTCACGTTGGGCTTTGTAAGAATCAGGTCGACATCGGGTTTCATGAATTTTGACCCCTTTTTTTTTCATTATTTTGAAAAAAAAAAATAAAGCAGTGAGAACCGATTGTCCATGTGTTATTTTATGGATAATGGATGACAATCTTGCATTAATAGTGTAGCCATATCATTTCACGTAGAGTCCTGCTAGCATGACAGTATGACAGTATAACGGTGAAATGCTAGGCATAAGATCAGAGGTGGGTCTCGCCATGATTGCTAAATATTTGTTTGCCATTCATAATACTTGCGGTTGAGATTGCACCGTTATATTTTTACACTGTCAGCTTCTCAAATCACTTCCACCTATTTCCTAAAGGTCTCAAACCGGTCGGGCAAACTTTACATATCATGACAACAATTTTAAAGTCCAATTATCACAAATTTATTGGAAAGTATGGTTTTTTTTTCTTTTTTTCTCGCTGTTTTTTTATTTCCTTTATCTAGTCTTAATTTGACTTTCATCTAGTTTTTGAGAAAGGCTCATCGTGGTAACATAAGTATTAATTAAACCACACTATTAATAGTGATAATAAGACCATGAAATTAACTCCTCTCGATAAAATAGTCGAGAATCTGCATCTTAAGAAGCATGAAGCGTCGGATTCGATTTTTGCTCGACGAAATCTCTTAGTACCTAGCTATGATGAATAAATTTATTCGACTTGACTCAGGACCTAGGAGGTAATTTAAATCTAGATGGCGCTAAAATTGACTCAAAACTTAACCTTTTATTAAGAAAGCAGTCATTAACTTCGAATGGTGCAACGCGGTAAGAGAGCCAAGATTGTTATAATGTTATCATAAACATTTGTTGTGTGTTTATTAATGTCCCACTTATATAAATAATCTCCTTCTCACCTTAAAATCAATCTTGCCAAACAGTCTTTTCACACCCTTGCATTGATCGGCACACAAAAAAAAAACACTCAGGTTCTAAAGAAGAGCTAAGGAAAACCTGCATGAAAATATCATTGTGTCGTCAAGGAACACAAGGGAATCTCAAGTTGATATAGAAAAATACGAAGAGGCAGTTGGCATTTCTCTTTCAATTCGTGGCGCAAACCGACGGTTCACCTCTAATCAATTACTGGGCCGTGATTCAGGGACCAGCGCAGGCAACTCAATTCTGAGAAAAAGTTTGGAACTCCCATGCCTCTCGAAAGGATGAGACAGAGAGTCTGTTGCATCCTAGAGGCAAATTGGAAGCCTCGGGGCCTGTTAAGAACGGTGCTTGCACGCTGCAGACGTTCGAGATTTCTGCATTTTCTGTTTGCCGTTCTTGGGGATTGCCCGGCAAGTTGTGTCAGCATATCGATCTTTGTTGAAGATATTAGTACAGCTCCGGTGTAGAATGGAAACTGCTTGCATTGCGAATTCATCGATCCTTCCCTTGCATTGCTGGCGAACATATGTGTACCCGGCTCATCAACGAGAAAAGGGATCTTATGCTGAAGAGATGTGATGCGCAATGAAACATGTTATGTGGCCTCGCACATGAAGCTCGGACAAAGTCCAACCTTGTGAGAGTAACATGGATCCTGAAGCGCATGCCAGATTGACAGACAAACCAGTCTGATATGCTAATATGCTTTGAGCTTTTTCGTAGTATCTGATAGCGAGTTCGTTCTCGCTTTCCACAGGTTGGCCGAGTCATAGGCATTCATCCACATGAGCAAAAGAATTTGCAAATTAGATGGAACGAGGGATAGCAAATTAGTCCCGTATATTTGCACCAAATATTCCAAGGGAAAGATCAAAATTTTGCTGGTACCAGTGTGTATCTTGCAACAAGTGCAGGATAAATTAGTCTTCGTGACGAAATCTCTACCAAGGTCTAAGCCGAGTAGACAGATACACTATGACCCCTTAAGTCTTAACAGAGGCACCCGGGAACGGAGAACTGAGATGCGTGATCTCGGAGCAATATGCGTGTTTGAGTGTTCTTGAAGCGAGCTCGACCATTTGATTTTTCAGCATATAGGTGATGAAACTAATTAGAACTATGCAGAAATGCAGCAATGATTGCTGTGATGGGGTTGCTTCTTCTCCTCCAAATGGTTAGGAGATAAAAAAAAAAGTTGACTACCCCTTCACAGGATTAATCCAAACTTCACATAAATGGAGGCTAGTACATGTAATCTGATACTCTTATATGTTCACTCTAGAATGACTAGAATCTCCAGCTCAGAAAGCCACACCACAACTCCGAAAATATGAGTTTTTACCTAAACAATCAATGACATGGCGTTTCAACTCACTAAGAAATCTCCATATTTCTTATCAAGGTGATTCAAGAAACCCAGTTTTGGTCAGAACAGCATTCCTCACTTTGCTGAGATCCCTCCCCTTAAGAGTCCTCCCAACACCTTCGAAAACCGAGAACGAGGATATATGACTCCTTGCAAGCCTGGAAGCTATAAATTCATGTGGCGGCATCTTATAATCGTTCTCATCCTCATCGCCATTGCTCCCTCCTCCATCGTGCACATTGTGGTCGTGGTCGTCGTCGTCGGTTTCATCATCGCCATCACCATCATTTCCTCTCTGGGATGGCTTTTCGGAAGCTTTCCTGGATTTGGCATTTCGCCTCTTAATACGTGACCAGTTTGGGACATTGACAGGCGCCGATTGCTGAATGATTTTGGGTTCAGGGGTCGAACCGCTGCTGCTGCCGCTGCTTGCTCTCGGGACCATCTCTGCAGCGGAGTATCTTGGGATGCGGCTCGAGTAAGTCCCGGCGGGTTCGGAGGTGCAGTGCAATCTTGGGCTGTAATCTTTTTTGTCGTCAAGAACATCCCACATATCTGACTCTTCAAAGTCGCCATCTCTTAGGGATCTCCACAGACCACTGCCCTGGTAACAGTTACCATGCTTGTCCTCCATCAATCACTGCACGCCCCACCTAAAAAAGAACAAGGAAAACCGATTGTGCTGAAGGTGATTAAATAGATGAAACTCTAGTTGAGAGGGCAGGATTGAGTCGAATAAGAACCTGGAAGAAGAATTTTACCAATCCCTGAATCAAGAATCTTCCGGAGTCAGAGCTTAGCACCGATTCATAGAGATCTCTGCAGAATTATCAATATAGAAGTTGTCATGGAAAAGGCAAAACTTTAGCATCTGCATGTTCTCTTCAATCAATTTGAAAAGCGACCCACGAAATCTACTGGCTCTGTCGGAATCAGAGAGTTCCACTAGCTCATCCGAAGAATCCTGAAGGGGAATATCGGTGATGGAGTGGCCTTTTATTGAAGCTCAAGATCCAGAGAGAGAGAGAGAGAGAGAGAAAGAGGAGTCAGAAAGAGATCGAGTGAGACAGCCTGACATCTTTTTGTCCTTCTTGATCACGATCTTCGTGTGATTCAGGGGCCGACGTTCGACGTTCTCGAGAGAGAGAGAGAGTACAAGATTGGGATGTGAGCAAAATCTACCGAGGCAAATGCAGGAAAGGAAGCTATTTGAATATGGAATCTCAGTAAAAAACAAGATGTGCACATCCTTATCAATATTCTTATCTTGGCTAACTTTGATTATTGGATCCAGCTTTAGGCACCCAATTAAATAATTCACAGTGCAATCACATAATATCGCATCACAGGGTCTGCCCAAAATATCTCCATGCATCAACCTCTTCTGCATCTTCCTAATCGCCGATCGAGCAATCGGGGGAATTGATTACAGAAAACACATCAAGCAGACTCGATTCCGTGGCTGGTTTTGTAAACAGACACAGCCACAGAACGGAATAGGAACTCGTCGCGAGATCGAACGTCCCATGATTTCTCGAGCCGTGATAGGCCCGGGCGCAACGACGCGGTCCCGGAGCTGGATAGATGGGTCCATCAATCAATGAAAGAGCTTGGAAACAAATTTGTTAATTTGAAACGGAGATGTCCCTTTTTTTTCTTATCGTAAGGTCCCATTGTCCGGCAACGTTTGACCCACACGCGAATGAGGAGCCGTCATACAATGCATCTGGGCTTTCGCAAGGGGTAAGGAGCTGTGTTTCTTGGGCGTATTATTATAACAGCCAATTTAGCGAAAGCGTTTTCGTTTGTTTCTGGTCGCTTGACAAGTTTTTTTTTTTTTTTTCCAAAGTGAAGGAGAGAACGTTGGAAAATGAGGAGGGAATCTTGTCCGCAGATGTTCCATCGATGATGATTCATGCGACGACTCTCTTCTAGCTTGTGCCCTCCACATTCGCAGCGGCCGCCGAAAAGCAACGAGCTTTGTATAATTTTTTTTTATCTTAATAGAAAATTACAAAAATTCTTTTGAAGTGGGTCTGATTTCGCCAAATTCCATCCTTGAAAGGAATTATTTAGAAAAAACCCCGAAACCCCTGGTATCGATGGCCAATAGTTTGGCATCGAAAAAATAACCATGAACTTTTAATATATTCAATGTGGTCGCTGAATTTTAGACTAATGTGAAATGTGGTCATTGAATTTTTAATTTGTTCAATGCAGTCCCTTAACTTTTGTTACATGTTTAAGTCGGTGCCTGGACTTTATGAAAATATTTAATGTTGTTTGTGATCTTAATTTAATGGAAGGATATAGTTTAGGGATGACATTGAACATATCATAAAAGTCGAAGGACCACATTAAATAAATTAAAAATTCAGGGATCATATTTTTTTAACATTAGATTAAAGTTCAAGAACCGTATTGAACAAATTAAAAGTTCAATGACCATTTGTGTCATTATCCCTTCGGCATTTGATGAGCTACTGGGTTTCAATTTCAGTGGCCTTTTCCTTGAAAGAAAGACCTACTTTCGGAAGAATTTTGAGAAATCGGAGGACTCACCTCGGGGAGATTTTTTTAGAGTATTTCTGTCATTTTATTTAGAGCGGTTTTTTATGCAAAATCGACAAATAGAATCGAGAGTGAAAAAATGACATAATCACGCGATTCAATCGGTGGCTCGTGTTCACAGGCCAAAGGAGCAAAAGCACACTAATCAATTCTAGAAAGATTTTTGCCCGTGGCCCTCGCCTAGTGACAGGCGAGCTCCGGCAACCCTCGCCGGCCACAAACAGAAAACAAAGAAGAAGAAAAATAATTAATTACAATTTCGAAAAGATATATAAAGATTAAAAAAATAAAATAAAATATTATTAAAAATTATTCACGTCAGCGCTAGCGATGCCAAATTGACTGAATTAGCACAAATGCAAAAAGGTTTATGGCTCAATTGGCAAAAATAAAAGGTTTATGACTAAATTGACACAATTACAATGTGTTTGTGATTGTTTTGGTAATTTTCTCCGAAAATTATCAATGAATCGAAACAAAAGTCTATCAGATCCAAATTGAGTCATCATAAAAATGAAATAAAAAAGAAAACTCAAGTCACAATAGACATAATCAAATTCGATTGTTCCATTGCTTCCGTACCGATCAGTTGTTCTGTCGTATGGCCTCTGCCTTTCGTGGCAATTTCGACGTTATTCTATTTCATCTGAGCAAACAAGGCCTCGTTATTAATTCACTGTCGGATTTGGTCCAATGTAACGACATGATTTTCTTCGGCTCTCCGAGCTGAAACCCTACCTTGTCTTCACACCCTCTCAAGCACCTTCAATGTAAAGTCGGCCCACCGTCGCAGAGAGGCCAATAAAAAAGTGGTTGGATTGTAAATGCCTCCAAGATGTAAGGCCATTCCACAAAACTGGATTTCTAATCCAACCTGAAATCCTTTGAGAGCTTGTTTATTCTGAAGCCCCTCTATCATCTAATTGGGTTTGCCCTTAATAGAGTGAAAATGGATTTTCCATGCCGATGAAGTGCGTTTGGTTCGGCTTTGGAAATGGGCATTGGAGAAATACAAATGACTTTAGCCTGAGGGGCTTTGGGGAAATACAAATGGCATTTTGCCTTTTAAAAGCAACTTTAGGTCGAATATGTCACTTGTACTCGGCTCAACTCAAAACTTTCTAGCTTGTTGCATGACTTGAACTTGAAAAGTTGAGCTCAAGCTTTCAGATCTCCAGCTAGCTCATTGCTTTAGAGAGTCTAATGCAGTTGCAGACTGGGTTTCAAAAGCCCAAAGAAAAAAAAAAGCCTGTCGAAAAACTGGAGAACTTACTCACCTCAAGCCCTTTGGGACTTGCTTTGCTCCGAAGCTTTGGCTATGTATCATTCTTTTTTTTATCTAAATGAATGAGAAAAGCTATTTCCCACAAAAAAAAAAAATCTCCTATAAATTATTGCTTGATTCCTACGGGATTTCAATAGGTAAAGATCTGAATGAGAGGTTTGAACAGATCTTATTTGTCTTTAGGCAACTCGTAAGCCAACTAAAAAAATTTCCAAGTGTAGTAACTCAATACGTCCGCCGTCAAATACTACCTGGCTCCGGACCTTTTCAAATTAATCTCAACGTCGTTCTCGATATTTAAATTCGACTCGTCATTAGAGCTGTCAATATGGGTAATAGACCCATATCTAACTCATATTTTGTATAAAATGGGTCTTACGTGGGTCATTAACTTTTAGATGACTCACTAAAAATGAGTCCAAAAATTTAAAGTGAAATTAAATAGGTCAAAAATGGGTCTCACATGGAACCCATTTTTGACCCATATTGGACCCATTTTCGACCCATGACTCCCACAAATTATAATGGGCCCAGGGCCTCAAAGGCTCAACTTTATTATTTTTTTTAATTTTCTATTTTTATTAGTGAATGAAAGAAATCAAAAATTAAAATTAAAATTAAAAAATATAAAAACCGTTGCCGACTGCCCGCCCGCCACCTGCGGTCGCCGGTCGCCGCCGCCGCCGTCTGCCGGTCGCCGCCACCTAGCGGTGGCTGGAGAAAAATGAAAGAAAAAAAAAGCAAAATAAAATAAAAAATACTTTTTAAAAAAATTAAAAACTATTTTTAATAATAAAATATTTTTAAAAAAATTAAAAAATAGAAAAAATTTCACTAGATTTTTTATTGCATGAAAGTATTTTAGTAATATCATTTTTTATTTTTATTTACCAATATTTTTGTTATTTAATTTTCTTTTTTATTTGATGTAAAGTTTTTATCTGGTATCATATACATGTGAAGAGCTTAAAATAGGTTAAATGAGTTACATAAGTTTTCTTAGAATATTAGTGTGATTTGGTAATATGGGTCAAAACGGGTCGGGTCGGGTATGGGTCAAAACGGATTAGACGGGTCAATATGGGTCGGACCATATTCGACCCGACCCGACCCACCCATTTGACACCTCTACTCGTCATCATGCATATTTTCTCAGTACATAACGACTCGTCTCCCAAATCAAATCTGAAGAAAATGTAAGAGAAGTAATTCGAGTAAGGCTTTTCATGAAAAGGAGACCGATTTGGTATCATCTGGGCAATCTTGAATTTGATAGCTTTGGCTCAAAGAGAAATGCTAGGCCTGTTATTAACCTTTCACGGATTGTAACCCAGTTTGTGGGCACCTTCGGGCCTCGGTTCTCCACTCATGTCCGGTCCGGTTTATGCGAATCGACATATCGACCCGAACTGAGTCCCGGACAAAGTTGGCCCGGCCTTTCACCTCTCAGTCTCTCTCTTCCAAAGGACCAAAACAGAAAAAGAAAAAAAACCAGATTTTTGTTGGTTTCTTCTTCCCCTTCTTCTTCTTCGTGACCCACTTGTTACAGTGTGCTGTGCTTGAGCACGCCTAATTTCGATCACCACAACGTTCGTTTCACTTTGGGTATCGTCTTGGTCCCTGCCCAGTGCCTCGCCACCAGTGTATACTCATAAAGAGAATCAAGAATTTCTGAATTTTCAGAGAGAGAGAGAGAGGAATGTCGAAGATATTTTCGAGGATTGCTGGACTTTTCAGCAACCGGACTCTCGCCGGCATGGATAAATCTGGGAATCGTTATTTCACCCGAAAAGAAGAGATCGATGGAATCGGTCAGTGTCTCTCGCTTTTGTTTTCTCTTCTTTTTTCCTTCCCTATAATGTACATGTTTTATGGGTTTCTCATAGCAGCGAAGAAATGTTCGAGTTTCATGCATAAGTTATTTCCAGTTGTTGTAGACGACTCTGTTTCAGCTACTTCTGTAGCGGGGTTTTGATGGCTCAAGAGGAATGAGCTTTATGCCTAATGAAGTTACACAAGTACTTTGAAAGATACTGACTGTGTTGTTGTCAGTTATTATCATTCCAATTGGATATGTGTAACCTCGTATGCCATTTGGGTTGTGTGCAATGTTGGGTTTGAATTTTCTTGGTTGCACCTGAAGGTCTCCAACATTGCAACCCCAGAGAGGCTGAGCACCCATTTGAGCTAAAGCTCATGGAAGTGTTTAATCAGCTGAGATAATCATATAAGCAAAATGTGACTAATAGCTGTGCTTAGATTTGGACTCGGTATCTACAGGAACTTCTGCTGGCTGTAGTATGAGATTGATCGAAAAAGAAAAGAGATGTCCTTATCTGTGATTTGTTTGTGCACGAGAATGAACTGCACTGCTAAACAATTCAGTGCATTGTTTGCTTACGACGAATTTTATGGATGTATTTGCTAGTTAAGGAGAAAAGGTGGGTGGCATTCAAGGGCGAGCAGGATCCTACATCCGTTCCTGGTGAGCATTTTTTTCAACAGACATGACTTTTTGGTTCTGGTCCCTCATAAGTTCATAGGGTGGGTTCTACGAATTTTTAGGAGGAATATGTCACTTGCAAAGTAATGGCCGGTGACAGTTTTCTTTTCAAATCTCTTCTTTGGTAGTTGAATGGATTTGTTGGCTGAACGGACAGCGTAAGATAGCTCCAACTCCAGAGGTAAAGTGTGCTCTATTTCTATATACACAACTGTTAGTCGCCCACCTAGAGGGAAGGAAAAAGGGAAACTTCGAACATGAAAGGGGTAGGTCTGGATAGAAAGAGAAATGAAGAAGATATAGTGAAGTTCAAGGAGAAATAAAGTGGTACTTTAACCTTTCTACAGTTAAGAAAATCACTCTGCACCCCAGATGTAGAATAGCTTGATTTGTGTTAATATATTAAGAGAGTAGTCTCTGCAGTAATGGCGGACTTTGGATTTGTTCAAATGCTTCCTATTCTGTTATTTTCCAGTTCAGCAACAAATTTGCGAGGAAAACCATAAATTTATGACCGGGGAGAACTCAATACGACTAGCTTAGTTCTCTGCACAGGAGCTTTTGATTTTTCTTTTGGTGTCATTTTAAGTCCACACAAAGTGACATTTCTTTTATCTCGCCTTCCCCTTGACAAGCATTCGCATCACTTGCATAAAGTATGGATTCTTCTGAACTCCAGTGAACTCCGGCTAACTCCTTTTGACATATACTCCTTTCTCTTTTGCCGGAAGTTGCATACAATATCTTTTTTGTGGTGTAGTCCTTGCCTGTTTTGCATTGTTAGATGCGTTGGTGAAGTCATGTCTGACAAAGACTTGGTATATTGTGCAGTGTATTAAACTTGCTACCAATACTATCTTGGGGGACGATTTTTTGTTCTTTCACCAATAGATAACGCTACACCTCTCTTCAGGAAATGGTGGAGCTTGAAGCTAGACGTGAGCGGATTAAACTTAATGTCGCCAGTATGTGTCTCTAACTTATCTCTAGATATCTATTTCCCCCCTCCTTTTGTTTCCCATTATGTGGTTCTCCTAGTCCCTCGCTTCTTGTTGACCTCTCCACTGACAGTTGATTGATATGATAAACAATATGGTTCTCGAGGAACGTATGCAAAATGACGAGCTAGCATGTAGGTGCTTTTGACTTGACCGTCACCTTCACACGAAGTCTCTATTTATTGTTTATCCTCCAGCCAAATGTTTGGTGAAATTTACCTCTCTGTCTCTGGATCTGTAGAATGGGTCAAGTTGTAGGCCTCCTTCTCATTCATACCAAACTGTAAAATGTTTGTTAACACATGAAATCTTCTGAAGTTTCTTGAAGCAGAAAATGTTTGAACACCTTCGTATGTAATTGCATGGTGCGAGATCAGATGCTGTAACTGCGGTGGCCAACTATAATCTGTAAAAACTAGACCAAATTTGTGGTCTGGTAAAAATATGGTGTAACTGAACTGAAAGGTCATCACAGCTTGAATTTTGGACCACGACAGCTAAGTCTTGGAATATGCCTGGATTTATCTTAATCAATGATCATCTATGTTTTCTAACTTCGGACTTTTCAAGTCAATTCCAATGTGTGCAATTGCTGCGGTGGCATTTTCAGATTTTTTTTCTATTTAATTCCCTGCTTTTTTATGAGTTTTTCATTTCATTCACTGCTTTCATTTCCACAGGGTTGAAAGAGGAAGAAGGAAAGAAATTAAAAGAAGGCAGTATCCGCAAAAGCATGAGCTCTGGTCAGCTGTTTGCTCTATAATCACTCTGTGATTGCATATCATCCTTTTCCATACCCCTGATTATATAGCGCCTTTTTGTAGGTAAAGTTGGAGGTCCAGACTTGGGAAGTTTTATTCGGCAGTTTCCATCCTCTGCAGAAGGTATGATGATTTGTGTATTTGTAGTTATATTGAATGTTAAATGACAAAGCTATTACATATAATGAGCTTTATATGATATATCGGATTACTAATTGCTACCATGGAGGCAGTTTATTTATAGTAGGAGGATTACATAAATCATCCAACAGTCTCAGAAAACATGCATGTAGTCACCCAACTGTTTAGAACTGAAGGAAACATTACTGTTGGTTACTGTTTTTGTTTTCCGGTTACAGTTGTTTACTGTTAAATGATGGACAGAGATGTGAGTACAAGTACACTGTCAATCATCATCCTCACGAACATAACTTCAAATCTAGCCTTCCACCTCTGAAGCTGTAGAGGGAGAGAGAAAAGATTCAAAGGCTGCAGCTTTACTGAATGACTTGATGAAAGAGTCCATAATTAATTACCTTAATTAAGACTCACCTACTACGTACTGACTAACATCACTTAATATAATTCAACAAATGGAATTAGTATTAGATCATTTCTGATGCTTTTATTGACTTGAGCATACCAATTTACCATCACTTCCCCTGCCAGTACACTTGGACAGTTTACATTCTGCATCATACTTATGGTATCAAATGCAACCCCACATGACACTCCCCACCTTCCAGAACCAGAGATATAAGTAAATGAAAGGCTCCGATTTGCCCTAGGGAAAGAACTATAGTTTTTACTTCTTTTTATGCTTCCACCGTAGCACATATGCCATCCCTGAATAATTTTAGTTGCTAATTATGTTGACACTGTGATGTTGTCTTGTAAAGGCGACAAGGTTGAGGAGACATCGGACAAAACAGACAGCTTGAGGTGAGTAACTTATATTTCTCTCTTCACAGGAAAGTGAAGAATAAGAGTGAACTTTTCTACTTTTGATTAGTACTATTGAAGACACTGCTACTCCTCCTTTCCTTTTTTCTTTTTGTGCTGTGCTGCATAACTTGTTCATTGCCAACTCGATTTCCTATGTAAGTACTTTGTGTCAAGCTAGAATACTATCATTAAGCATGTTAGAGCTTGTCGGTAGGAAATAATTTTGCTCCATTGTTCTGGCTTTGTCTTGAACCATACAAATACCTCCTTTTCTGTTTCTCTTATCACTTTATGTAGCTAGTGACAATCATCTATATCTTTTTAATCATCTTGCATTGTTTCGAGATATTGTGGTCAAGGGGATTGTGGGCACATTGCTTCATAGGCAAAGTTACTGCTCTCAATTAACCCCTTACCCCTTCCAACAAATTAGAAAGGATAAGGAAAGCAACAAAAGATTAAGTTGGAAAAACCAAAGAATATGGTTTCAGATGCACTTATAACGGAGAGAGACACAGTTCAAATGTGATTGATGCGTACTTTGGCTGGACTTCTATCCTGTGCAGACAAACTAAAGAAACACCGAATGAAGAAGAAGAGAAGCCAGTCCCAGAGTAAGTTCCTTTGGAGTTGAATTAGTGTATTGGTGCCCAAAAATTTGGTTTCCAATATGTTTTAGCGGTTTCTATACTGTGTGTTAGTATGTTGACGGGTTTTGCTAGTGGAGGCCTGTCTCATAACAGACTTCTGAGCTTTCACTAGTGTTGGGTGAAAAAGGAAAATTGGAGATAGAGATGCTTTATGTTATGGGGCTTGTCCTGTATGAGACCATAACTAAATCAGATCGCCTTTCAGGTCAACGGAGCCCACAGGATCCGGTGCATCGTTCAAGCCGGGGACATGGCAACCGCCGACTTGAAACTATTCCTCCTGGTTTACACAAGGTTCAATACTACAATTCTCGGAGTCGAGTTCCTGCTTCTTTGGCGAGATTCGTTGATGACAGTAGTGGGTATGGCTCAAGATGTGCTGACTCCGCAGTTCCTGTTCGAGAGAGAACCTTCAAGACTCCAATGCCGAGTCTTGATTTCGCGTTTCTTCTTGTTTTGCCGAAATTTTACATTTTGTAGGTTCTCACAATTTTGGGCATCTTCGGGATCATTGAGATTGTTGCACATTGTGTCACAAAACTGCATTACAAGCACACTGAAAAATAAAGAGGCCAAGTAAAGGCGTCAAGAGATGTTTTTGGAAATATTTTGTCTTTCTTCTGGAACCGATGTTTGCTCGACAATGTGCGAAGATTGAGTTAAATTCTCAATTAGATTCGAGTGGAATCATATGTAAGCTTCAGCTTGGGCGGTTTCATTCGAATTCAAGGATGTACAATGATTGCTGAAGGAATGTACCTTTTGTTTGAGAATGAGGAAAAGTTAGAAATGATGGGAGTCTTCGATTCGCAAAAGATGTAACCTACAGTAATTCGTGTTCAGCTTTCATAAGAAGTAAACTTGTATCTGATTCAAAATTTGCTAATCTCTCACGTATAATCCTCTTGAGTTATAGCATCGCACAAATAAGGCTGAGCATAATGGACCGTTCGGATCGGGAACCGCCCAGACTGGACCGAACCGGCCAGTTGGGTTCGGTTTCGGAGGGCTACACTCCGGTTCCTGTTTCCTAAAAGTGGAACCGGTGTCCAAGCGATCCGGTTCCTGATTCTAAGGGGAACCGGACTGATGGACTACCCACCGGGACCGACAATTTTTATTTTTACGTAATATTCTAAAAAATAAGCAGCTAAGCAGCCTTTGGTCCGGCCTCAGCCCCTCGATGAGATGTTTATACGATGAAGATGATGAAGTTTCAAACCAGGATGCTCTAGAATCAAATGTGGAACGACACAGAAGAATGACTCATGATGTGGTATAGTGCTTGGATTTTTGAAATTTTAGTAAGAGAGGTGGGATTCTTTTATGGTGACATGTTTATCGGTTCCACTGGACCGGTCTGTTCAATCCGGTTCCAGGGAGGGATTACCAGTTCGATCTCCGGTTTTTAGGGGAACCGGACCAATCTGGACCATGCTCCATTTATTCCTTGAAAAATAAATGATTTGAAAATTATTTGCTAAAACGCTTCCTTTCTTTGATACATAGTGAGTTTGTTTGTTTTTTCTTTCCCCTCCATGTACAAATAAATGACGTGTGAATGAATATATATGCTCGCGACAATGTCTTTTATTATTATTTTTTGGAGGGGGGAATTGAAATAGAGTTGAAAGTATTTGAAATGCCATTGTTTTTTCGTAAGTAAATACGAGAACTATTTAATTAATGAATATTTGGAGATGAACTCCTTGGGCTTGGAGGTTGCAATTTCTCCCACCTTCCTCCCTGCAAATCATTTGAACTCTAAAAATCCAACCGAGCTGCCGGAGAACATATCAGTGTGGCTTTCAAAAGGAGCGAAACGTCTAGCGATCAACCATTTTCTACGAAACTGCCATTGTCGCTGAGATCCACCGCGGGCCACTTCTTCTTCAATGGCGAAGGGACTGCAAGGTGGTGGAGGCGGCCAGAATTTGCCGGCCGACGTCTCCCAGGTCGTCGATCAGCTGGAGCGTCACTGCTTGGCTCCCGACGGCTCTCTCGTCTCCAAATCCGCCTACTACGACCTCCAACTCGTAACTCTCTCTACCTCCACCTTCTCTTTCCTCGGCTTTTGCTCTTTCGTGTTTTGTTGCGGAGAAAAACGACGGCGAGGAGAGGGACAGAAACGAGTTTGCGATTGCTTAGATCGCAGAATCGTGCGTCACGGCTGATCAAATTAGGCTCGGTTAATCTGTTTCGATTTTGAAAAATGTGTCGTGGCGTCGAGAGAAATTGCAGTCCTATTCGGTTAAGTGTTTGTTGATCCGTGCATTGATGTGTCAGGCGAGAGAGGAGATGTCCAGAGAGAGGCTGCGTTATCTGGAAGCCATGGTGAGATTGTTGTTCAGTAAGATATTACTAATGTCATAGTTTTCGTGCTGTCCTTCTGTATATTATTTAGGTCTAACTTTGAAGGGTTCGCGTTCTCTGTATCTTGTGGTGGAATTAATTTAGGCGATCTATTGTGAGGCAATTGCTATGGTTGAAGAGTATCAGCAGGCTGTTTCGGTGGCTAATCTCGGTGGGATTCGTGATCTTCAGGGTCTATATCCACAGCTTGGGTTGAAGAACTCCCCACAGGTCTTTCGATAATCCGTCATAATAGTCTATGTTGTATGACCGGAATAGTTATTTGATTCTTGTGTCCTTGAGCAGATGGACTGACCTACAGACTTCTGGTGCTTCTCGTTTTCTTTTCTTCATGAGTTGTGTTGCCATGCTCTAGAATAGCTGTATGGAACACTCTCTTCATCTATAACAATGCACGAGAATGCTATGGATATGTGTCAGAAGTGGTGCTCTTCGCATTGCTATTTGTGTCCAAGTTTGCTTCTAAACTATTGAAAAATTCCTCCACATGGAACATACTTATTTTGATGCTGAGTGTGGCATTGCATCCATTGTAACATGCTGCATCTTTTTCCTGATTATAGGTATATGAGACTCTAGAGCACCGTCTGGTTGTTGCAGAAGCAGCTCAAAGACTGAGGCTTCCTTTAATATCGAAAGATGGAGAGATCCACGAGGATGAAATTGAGAAGTGGAGTATAATGTCAAGAAGC
The DNA here is from genome assembly GCA_029784005.1 of Lenwebbia sp. NSW1173648. NCBI lineage: Eukaryota > Viridiplantae > Streptophyta > Magnoliopsida > Myrtales > Myrtaceae > Lenwebbia > Lenwebbia sp. NSW1173648. Next base: position 19,372,140 of record JARCGZ010000009.1, on the reverse strand, counting down.
TCCATTGACAGTACTAGTACCAGTATTACCATCAGTTCAAGCGCCAATTCCATAAATTATAATGTCTCTACAAATAGCAGTCTAGGCACTGCTAATAATTCTCCATCAATTAGCAATGCTGATGCAGTGGAACCTGGAGTTGGTGGTGTTCCTAACCGTTTTCTTGGAATTACACCTGCTTATTTATGGCAAACTCAGCTTCAACGGACACCACTAGCTGTGGTAATGATTCATGAAATGATTAATATAAATATCTATCTGATAAATTACTGGTCTGTGTTATTTTGTTATATCCCTGGTACTGTATTTCATTACTTTTCTTTTATGCCTCATTAAACCTGTTGCCACAAATTGAAAGAGTTGAAGGGAGAATAAATATTCCTGCTTTGGTATGTAGGATATGACAGAGTACCAGATGTCTTTGTCCCACGAGATTGAGGCTCGTCTGAAAGTCAAATGTGATAAACTGGCTGATGCGTTCGCCGATGACATTGGTAGTTTTCAACTCTCAAATCTTTTTCTTTTAGATATGCTCTCTATTTCTAGCTAATGCATGTTGTGTCCTTCTTCGACTACATTCTGTCTCCACTAATGCCTGTGAATGTCAACTTCTCAATGGAAAATGTCCAAGATATTGGTTGAAGGAATACCAAAAGCATGGCATCTTTTTGGGAAATAAGGCATTTTGGTACGCTGTATGTACCATGATTTTGTGGTATGCATGAAAATCGGATACTTTCTTTCTCATGCAGATTCATCATCAGGAAATCAAAATTTGAGTGCCCGTCTGCCAGAAAGGTTTGTGTCTTCAATCAGTTTCTTTTTCGAATATATAATTAGCTGATGAGTTATGTTTCCATCATATTTCCCTTGAATGTGATGAAATTTTCTCTTGTTATATTTCCCATTTATTGTTCGTGCTGATGCTATAATTTCATCCGTATTTGCTCTACTATGCCCTTCTAAATAATAGATCTGATTCCTAGTCAAACTATCTGGAGATGTTAATGGACATATATCTCCACCCCAAGTATCGATACAGAACATGCTACTCTAATCTAATCTTTTTCCACTTGAATTTTCTGAAATTACATCCACTGGCATACCCCTACATTCTTCACCTGAGAAATATTTGCAGTCCAGTTTTATATCTCTGCATAAAGCACGACTGCATGAGTAGTTTATTCACGTCCAGCTAAAATTATCTTGTGTCATCTTCCTTTTTCCTGAGATGCTACCTGCTGTTGAAATGCTATCTAAAAGAGGATATCCGTGCGAAAATTTTGGCGCGTGATCAATGGTCCATCAAGCTTCTTTCATTTTAAGGGTTGGATTCTATTAGAGTATCTTCCGGAAGGACTGGACAACACTATGATAAAAACTAAATATTTTCCTTAAAGTAGGAGTTGTTGCAATATGTATGTTTTGTAAGGTAAGGTAGGATTAGTGATTAATCATTTAAGGAGTCTTAGAGAATAAACTATACTTTGTTAACTTGGAAGGTTTGTTATGCAAGAACTCCATGAGGAATTAAGATTTTCTGAAGTTGATTTGAAGTCCTGTGGTTTGATTGGGAGGATTTAATGCAGGAATAAAGTAGGAGGAAAACATGAAATGTGGACAAGAGAGCTTGATGAGAAAGCACATATTCCTATAAATTCATCTTGCAGGGCCAAGAATGTGTTATTTCCTAGAAACCCCATTTTGCCCCCTGGAGGAACATGAACTTCTTTGAACTGTGAAAAGTGATCTTGGCTGATCCTTGAAGGCTAATGTTAAACAGAACTTGCACTCTAGGAACGTGTTGTTCTCAGTCAGTTAACATTTAGTGGCAAAGTCATCTGTCTATCTTACGCTTCTTCCGTACTAGAACTCAAGCAACTGGCTTGTGTAGATATTCAGTATATGGTTCTTTGAAGTGTATAGGACAGCCTCTTATCAAGATTTAACACATATGCTTAGATAAATAACCTGCTCATGATAGTGAATGGTACAATTATTTGCTCCACGTCAGGGTGAAATCTATCATTGAGGAGATTGAAAGGGAAGAAGCAGCTCTTCGGGAAGACCTTTACTCTGCAGATAGGAAATTTGCGGAGTACTATAATGTATGGGAATAAGCATAAACTTCTTGGTCTTTCTGTGCTTGATATATTTTTTATTGTGTTTGACTCAATGAAATGCATCTCTGAGCTCAGACTGTGGTTTTGGATCCATTTTGTCCAACTAGGTTTTAGAGCAAATACTTGGAGTGCTCATCAAGCTGGTCAAGGATTTGAAATTGCAACATCAGCATAAATATGTACAGATTCTATTTTTCTGAACTTCTCGCAATCTTTTAACCCACCTTTGTATTTTCTCTGAATCTACCTTCTGTCTCATCACAGGATGAACTACAAAAGACATGGCTATGCAAAAGGTGTGAAACCATGAGTGCTAAACTGAGGTTGGTTGCATACTCTTGCTTATTGAATTAATTCTTTATTTTGTTGGCTTTTGCTTTGATGGATTTTTAAGCTTGATACGTGGAAATTTCCTCCTGAATTTTGTTTTTTCTTCCAAAAGAGCAATTCCAACTTGTGACTATTCAAGCATTTGTTAATGGAACTCTCCTCTGTATTTGAAGTACGCTCATTGAGTACGCTGACAACCATAGCTAATTGAAACAGATAGCAAGGACACTTCGCTAGTCATTTGCATGGACTTGTATCTATTGCACATGGATGCAGATTCTGCGTAGTGTTCTTTCAGATCTTCAATGTCATATGCAAGACTGTTGAAATCGATATATTTTTCCCCATAAGTGAGCGTTAGAGGAAGGACAGAGTTGTGAGGCAGGTAATTAGCGGAAACCCACACGAATATGACAGAATTCACTAAGCATTTAGAGAGCCGGACAGTCATGTTCCAAAAAGGCCTTATTTAGAATTGAGGAATCAGAGTAATGAGCGACTCACTTAGTGCAGTGAACTTCATGTGGAACTTCATTCGTCTCAACCATACGTATGCATGCACGTGAACAACACATAATAGGCCAAGAATTTAAGAGCCTAGCATGCCAATTCCAAAAGAGACCACCTTTAGAACCAAATACGGGGTAATAAGCTACTCAAATTCTTTCATGTGAGCTCGATATGTGACTTCATTCACCTCAACCACACATACACTTGTGCACATCTTCATCTGGTCAACTTTATATCTTTTAGAGTAATCATTAAATATGTGTAGCTGGCATATCTTGTATTTCTCAGTGCCTTCATGTATGGCTGTTAGTATTGTTCAATGTGCTTTGACGAAAGCAATCTCTTTGCAGAGTTTTAAAGCATATACTTTTATACGAAACTTATACTCAGGAGTCGATTCCAGCTCTCCACAAAATAAGGTGACTTTTAGTGGCAAGACAGATGATTTAACTATGTGTTTGCTGGTAAGGATTAACAAGCTCTGGTATTTCATGCAGGAAGTATCTTGTTGAGGCCACAGAAGAAGCTTCAATAGCTTATAACAAAGCGGTTAGCTCCATCGTTTGCTAAAACTATATTGCTCAAATACTGGATCCCTTTCATCTTATGTGAAAAAGAATCTCCATGTTTTCATCTTTGGCAGTTTTTTCCCTAAATGTATTTACTCCCAGATAATGCTGTGAATTTTTTCGTCCTTTTCTTATGCTACTCCAGTTTTGACGATGAAGATAAATTCCCGTGTAATTTCCAAATCCCTCGGAACAGCCTGTCTTTTTTTCATCTTATGATCATATTCTGATTGTTCTTGCAGGTAACAAGACTTAGGGAGTATCAAGGCGTCGATCCTCACTTCGATACAATTGCAAGGCAGTATCATGATATAGTGAAGGTAATTTAAGTCCACAGTTTTGCTGATCTGCTATGACTCCTGAGCGAAACCTAATGGTTGATTCTCCTGCGACAGAAATTGGAAAATATGCAATGGACAATTCACCAAGTAGAAATGGACCTGAAACGCATGCCTGATCACCCAAACGCATGAGTGTGTTGGGCCCCCTCAAGTATGGCATCGTGGCTTATTATTTGGTTGCATTTATGTTCCAAGGATTGAATGAAGCTAAGTGATGGCTGCTTACTGTGTGTCTGTGTTATATCAAATGTTAAGGTGAAAAATCATATTCGTCTCACTCCCGAGCTGATTTTTACCACCTAAGAGAAAAGAAAATCAACCGAACTAAGAGTGGAAACGGGAAATAGAAATTAATGATCAAATTCTTAGGTGCAGCTTCATGGATTCATATTAGTCATCACATCAAGCTAAAGTCAGATTGATACTAATTTCTCAAAGAACCAAATCAGAAACTGATCTTATTTCATTTTTAGCGTTAGTAATTTTCATTTTTAGTAATTTAGTATCTATCTTACAAGATTACAAACTTGAAGGACGTCCATTTTGCATGAATCTAGCACATGCTCTATGTGTCGAGTGTTTCTGTGAAGGGTCGATGCGATTTCTCATTGAAGTGGGAGACCAGCTTTTCCTTTTTCGTATGTTTTATTTTCTTGCGATATTCATATGCTTTATTTGAATGGTCAATTAGCCGAATAAAACTGAAGTGCCGTTTTTGTTTGGCGATAAGTGAGCAGCCATTTGATTATATTCCATACCCAAGCAATAAGAAACTTCCTTCCTTTCTTATAGAGAGCCATTTAATTTGAGGAGCTGTGTGCCATCCAATCGTCACCAGATAATGAGTATCCCGCGTACTTGTTTTTGCCCGCTTTTTTAGGCACAATGCACAATTTGATGTCCGAGTCTTGGTTAACTCTCAGCAAAATTTAAGGTTAACTTTCCGAACCAAGTTAGCTAGACATGACACCACCCCATTCTTTGCAAATTGTATACACTGAGCAGTTCGAATCTCGGGGAGATTTGGACCAAAAGAATAAGAGAGCACACATATATTCCTCGGTCGTTTTGAATTTGATGGACATCGATGACCATCCAATCTCTCCGGGGGGATTCTTAGCGTTGGAAGCAACATGACAATTGACACCCACCCATTTCTTTCCTTATAAGATGCCATCGTTGGTGCTCATAGTGATGGAATGCTTCACTGACCGATTCCTCTTGTCCGTCTACTTATAAAACCTGTCGGGTACAGTTTAACAAGACCCATCTACAATTTTTTTTTTAAAGAAATCATTCACACAAGGCATCTGGCCCCCCACTTTGGAAGTATTTCGCCGATGAACGCTTGACTCTTCCCCACCACGATTGTCATATATTCTACACACCACGCCGCGACTTCAAAGGATAATGGAACCTGAGAAATAGTGCCGTGCTCTGCTGTTTCGCATATGAACGGATATGGAGAAAACTTGAATCCGTGCTTCTAGATATCTTTCATGGCCGAAAAAGAGGCATCTAGAGATCTCAATACCCTTTTGCCAAGAAATCAGAATTCTCGTGGAAAGTAGTAGAAATATTTGAGATTATAATGAACAATCGATATGATTCGATTAAGTTCTTAATGATCAGGAATCCTATCTTCTTTTAGTTTACCAGAAAAAGAACTACATAATTCGTATCTCATTTGATCATTATTCATTGAGAGACTTGAAATATATCTTTGTTTGACAAAAAGGGAACGAAGATTCATTTGGTTTTGATCCTTGTAGAGTGAAAAAGGGACTCCACTAGATCCGCACGAACCCCAAGTTAATTCCGCTTTGTTACTGCACATAGACTTAATTTGCACCTACCCTTTAATCTGAAACTACTAAGATTTACTCCTAGCGATGTGCCTGAAGAGGACGGAGGAGCTGACTCGTAAACAAAGACCTCGACCCTGATTGGAATGCATCCCGGCTGTACATCGATGAAAACCTATTCGATCTTAGCGGGGAAGGAGTATATTCTCTACTGAAACATGGCGGGTCTTATTTGGTAATCTCTTCGTGGTTGCTGCTGTCCTAGATGGCTGGGTTGGATCTTGCCACCCTCCATGACACTTGAATACTTCAGATGGTTGGGTTGGATAGGAGTTGATTACAGCGTCACTTAATTGACATGGAAAACCTGGGGAAAAAGAAGTTGGGAAAGGAAGAGAGAATGGTTGTCGTACTAAAAGATTACGTAAAATCCTCTTAGTTTTATCTGCCAAAGCGAAAATGCGCGACGTCCAGAACGATGGGCAAAATCACGTGATTCCAAGGAATCTTGCTGCAGTCATCTTCATCCAATTAAATCTTCAAGAGTGACGCGAGACCAGTCGTCACTCATCTCCACGTTGCCTCTCATATTCTTGTCCGAACGGGACTTCATCTAGACGCGAATCTAAGCTCTTTAGGTTAACGAATATAAATCGGCTCTTCCCGCCTAATTTTTCCACCACGAAGGAGACCCAACTGCCTTTCCATCCAGCATCCTTACTGAGTCTCAAGCTATTAACCGGTAAGCGAGCACCGGTTTCTCGCATATATCTTTCATCGGAAATTCCGGAGCTTCTACATGAAAGTTCTTCTTTCACTGGTCAGATTTGGTTGGTGTTCGTCGCAGATACGTGTTCTGGTGCTGGCGTCTTTCGTTATTTTGTTTAACTTTCTTTTAAACGTTTCCGGCATTACCATGTTCCGGGAATAGTTGTCTGAATTGGTAGTTCTGCTGCTGATTACCCTTTTTTTTTTTTTCAAAGAACGATCCTCATGAGTGGTTTACTAGTTCATTAGTGAATTTCTATCCAAAGTTGAAGATTTTCGGTACATGATTTGCCTGCCCTTAGTTCGATTTCCTGATCGGCATTTTCTGCAACTCCATTTCTTCCCTTTTTTGTAATTTTCTCAATTTGTTTTCGAATCGCCGGTGCATACTTTGGTAAAATTGCACGTCGAAAGCATTTTCTCGTGAATTCGATTTTTCAGTTTTCGTGGCCTCCAGGAACAGCGAAATCGCGTCCGGTCATCGACAGCTGAGTACATGGCTACGCAGGCCAAGCAACCGGCAGCTCCTAGTCAAAAAGGAATCGTGCACATCCGAACTCAAAGAAGCTTCGGCAGCAGGGACAAAGTCGAAATGACTAGCCATGGGTGTTTCCTCAAGGATCGCGACCAAGAAATCAGCTGTTGCAATTGCTTCGCCCTACCGGTCAAGGAGATCAAAGCGAACGATTGCGTGACGACAGTGGAAGGCCTCGGCGAGAAACTGAGGCACGACCTCATCGTCGCAGATCTCAAGAAGAAGTTGCGTTGCAAGGGGGGAACCGACTGGACGGAGGAGGCCGGCGTAGTCATCCGGCTCCACACCGAACAAGCCAAGGAGGTTAAGGAATTCCTGTGGAAATCTGGCCTGGCAGCGGAACCTATGATCCACTGTACAACATGCGTTTAGTGTTTTTCCCTTCTGTGTGGATGGAACGCTTATGGTTTGAGTGTGGGCGTGAAGTATGTAACTCCTAACTCGTACTTGTTAATTGTCAAAGTACAGCAAAACGTGATGGGTCATTCTATCCGACCAACAAAGAAAAAGGAAATGGGTCAGTCTCGTTTCTAAAAGATGACAGCCGGCACTCGCGACGTGCTCTCAATTTTATGAAAGAAGAAAATTTTTTGGTTGACTTTTCCTTGCAATCTATCGGTAAAAACTCATATGGCGGAATGACAATCATTATGTTCTTAAAAATAATTTCTAGCTAGATTTTTTTATTTTTATTCTCCGGAAGAGTTTATGAGCAAATGCGTTTAATAACGACACAAAATTTCTGGTTCGAGAACAAAAATTTGTTTGATAACAACGTAAAATTTCTGCGGTTGCGATGGAGGCTAGTGTTGCAACGATAGATGTTCAACGATGGTGGGGAGTAGAGGTGTCAAACGGGTGGGTCGGGTCGAAAATGGTCCGACCCATATTGATCGATTTCCGTGCAATACAAATCTAACGATCCATTTTCGCGCAACACAAATCTAACGACCCATAGGCTTATCTAACCCAACCTGGCCCATATTGCTAAAACACTTCTATATTTAATCCAATTTAAAAAAATTATATCTGATGATCTTTTATTTTTTCTTTCTGTTCTTTTGTTTATGGTCTCCGGATTTCCTTCTTCCGCCTACCGGCGGTCGGCCACAGAGACACGAGAGAGAGGGGGAACACACGCGAAAGAGAGGGAGTGAGCGATAAGAAGAATTCTTGTTTCTATTTCTGTTCTAGAAATAGAGAAGTAGAACTCATTTCTGTTCCAAACCCATTTCTGGGCTAAAATTTGCTCCGGAAATAGAAAAATGAAATTGCGTTACCAAACGAATTTCTTTTCAAACATTTTCGCATAAACATAAAAATTGAAAAGTAGAAGTGTCCTATTAACAAATCCGGCAGTAGAGAGTCCAACTCGATCGCAAACTGTGTCGCCAAAGCCCGTAGGAGAAACTCGCTACCTTCGAACTGGGTTGTTTTTCCCTCCTCAAGTCCTGTTGGATCTACTATGTACTGATGCCCTTACTGGGGCCTATCGGGTGTTCCTAGTCGAATCAAATGAACTTTATTCCAACCTAAAATACCAAAACAATTCCGGCAGGTGTACCTTTCAATGAACATATTCTCCCACATTCCTGCCAATAACAACATCGTCGCATGTTATTGGCATTACTCTCTCTCTCTCTCTCGTTTCCTTTACCCTCTTGATAAAAAAGATAGGTCTTTGCCACTATGATCCTAAGACAAAGCGTTGAGTTAGATATTTGTACAAAACGTCAATAGGCTGCGTTGACATTTTATGTTGGTGTTCGTTCGTTTTTGCAACAAAGAATATCTTTCACAGAAATTCAGTCTTCGGTTTTTATTAAGAGGGTTCTGTGGCTCAACTCTCGAAAGGAAATTTTAGTGAGAACACGAAGTAACACAAATGGAAGTGAAATGGGTAGGAAATCAATGGATCGAATATGGATTTGAGATCAACAAAGGTTCAGGCTACGTTACAATACTCCTATGAATGCAGTAGAAAGCTTGAAAATAAACTGGAATTGCAGAAACTCTAAATGCAGGAAAGGAGAGTACATGGAAGTTAAAGTGCAAAAAAACTTGAGTTCTTTTGGATGTGTGTTGATCTGTCTCCTTCTCTTCTCTTTCGAGTATTTGTTGTTCTTCAGCTTTCCATAACCGTCCGTCGGTTATTTTCTTGCTTTCAAACTTTGAATCTTGGCGCCTTTAATAACTTCCCATTTGCCCACGTTTTATCCGCCAAAACTTGATCTTCAACTGTCAATATGGCTTCAAATTTGAATATTCTCCAATAACTGCCGTGAACTGTTTGCACCCATTATCCGGATTTCTTGCTCGTAACTTCTTGCTGACATAGCTAGTTCGGCCGTCCTGCGATTTCTTTCGACTTCGCTCTCCTCTTACTGCTAACTCTTTACAGTTTCGGTATGTCCAGAATCTTATCGAATTTTGAAAATAATGACCCTATTCTCTTACTTCCCAAATATCGGGTTTAGACTTCTAGACATTTCGGTATGTTTCAGATAACTTACCGAACTTCTTACTGTTCCCGATTTACCGATTTTCGGGAAATGGTGATACTAAAGCCACTTCGGTAACTCATTATTATTTGGTGTCAACAAATGCCCCCTTTTAAAAGAATTAAAAGAATTTTAATTCTTTTAAATGCCAAAGATGACAAGACACTTACTTTTTACTTCCAGCGCCATTTTGTCGCCTCGTTTCGCGCGCTTGCCTTTTCAACTCCTCCTCGTATCAACTTAGTACATATATCAGATGTCCCCACATAATCTGATCTCTCGCCTTCAGACGTGCTTTTTCCAGAAACTCATCCTCTTCGTTATTGTCTTGCCCTTTCACTTCTTCGTTTCTTCGTGCCTTTTCCTGCACTTGACCAAACACCATGGCTCCCAAGGCTCAAGCTTCCTCTTTTCTCGCCTCAAATGCCCTAGAGCGCTATCACAAGTTCAGAGACTCCGATGATTTCAACGATGAACGGCATCTATTCTCGGTGCAGAATGATTTCGAGGATTCTTATATCCTTGGCCCTGCTGCTTACAATTAGTTTTCGATTCCTGCAAATCTCTCTGATTTCTTCCCTCGCCATCAAACCGAGGTACTTCTAATCCACCACTCTTCTGTTCTGGCTTACAATTGGCACTCCCGTCCTTTTCGCCTTAGGGCTTTTTCTGATTTTGAACCAAATTTTTACCAATGGTATCTTCGACTTCTTCCTTCCAAGGGCTCTCTTTGGGATGGGCTTTCGATTCATAATGCCTTGCGCCTTTGTTGTTTTGACTATCATCTGAACCATGGGCTAGTCAGTGCCCTATCTTGTTTTTGGTCAGCTTCAACAAATTGTTTCTTTTTCCCTTTTTCCCCGATGTCGGTAACTCTGCTTGACATCCATTGCCTTACTGGTCTTAGTCCTTTAGGCACAGACCCATCTATTTTGTCTGCAGATTCTTACCAAGGACTCGGTAAATTATCTGATTCCGAACTAGCCTACGGGGCTTTTATCGGTAAGTTTTTCAAGAAAAAGGGTGAAGTTACCGACGAGGAACACACTGCTTTCCTCCTATACTGGCTTTGTAAATTCCTTTTTTGTCATCCTATTGCGAGAGTTTCAAAAGACTTCGTTGCTATAGCTTCCGCCTTGGCTTCGGGAACTTTCCTATCTTTAGGGAAAACCATTTTATCCTTATTGTACCGAGGCTTAGCCCACTCTGCTTCTTCCCTTGCTTCAGATGAAATTGGTGGAGTCTATGGTGGTCCTATCTGGATTCTCCAAGCCTGGGCAGCCTTCTATTTTCCTTCTTGGTTTTCCAAGAATCAAGTTACGCAACCTCCTTCGATTTCTATCCCGAATCATCCTGTCTGTCGTGCCTTAAGCCGCGAGTCGATTCTTGTTCCAGAGGGACAATTATCTTATTTTCGGTTCTTTGTTTCCCAAATTTTTTCAATCAAAGGGAAACAATTCTCTTTCTCTCCTTTTCTTATTCCCCAATTCAGATCATCTCTTCCTTCTTTTCAGAAAAATAAGAGTGATTTCTGGCCAATCGTTCTAACCTCTGTTGACCTTCCTGTTAGGTTTTCAACAAAAGGTAGATTCGTCGCCGGCTTTGAAATCTACTCCCCCCAGTATTGTGCTAGACAATTTGGGTTGGTTCAAGGGATTCCTATTCCGGCTCTCTATACCTTTTCCTTTTCTTCCATCAGCAAAGTATTCTGCAAGCTAGGCGACAGCCAAAACTTCACTGAACTAAACAAACTGATTCGGGACATATACCGATTGTTCCGTGTTACCGAGTTTGTCGCAGACGCTGATCGCTCTTCAGAAGAATTCAACTTCTGGTGGAAGAATTATCGGAAGTCTGTATTTTCAGAGTCACTGGACATGATTCTTTTGAAAATAAAAGAGACGGCTACTCTTGTACTTCCTCAATCAACCGAAGGTGAAGACATTCCTCCCGTTGAGCCAGCAAAGCCTGTTAAAGGTTAGTTTTGCTCTCCTTTTTCAATGTATGTCTTTCATTCGGTATTTGGTTGTGTCTAACTGTTTTCATTCACAGCAGGAAGAAAGAGAAAAACCTTAGAATTGCCTGCTTTAGAAAAGGCGCCGAAGAAGCCTGCAACAGAAAGAGCTACCAGTCGATCTTTATCATCTCCTGAAAGTTCTTCACCGAGGAGCCTATCTGTCAGTCCCACACTTCGTGCCATGATAAAGCCGCATACACCAAAAGGTAACTTTGATATTAAAGTTTTTACTAATCATGAGCATACTTGCCAATACTGATCTGTGCTTTTCTTCTTTTAAATTTAACTCACGGAAGACTCTTAAGATATACCGATCGAAAGCGGCTTTGCTTTCTTCCCCCTCTGCCAATGCTCCTGATGATGATATAGCAATCCTTGACCCTGCACTGGTGCTTCCTGCTCCTTCGACAGAACTTCCTATCGCATCAACGCAAATCCAGGCTTCGAAACTTAAGGAAAAAGAATTAGCTGATCACCCATCTTCTCCTCAGACTGGAAAATCTCCAACCTCTATCGGTAAATATTGTCTTCACTTTACCGAATGGTGAATGCTCCTTATACTATTGTTTTAACACTCATAGCTGTGTTTACAGGTACTGATGAGCCTTCATCTGCATCAAAAAGAATTTTGATTCCTGATGGGGAATTTCTTGAAGGCCCATCAACTAATGTACCTCTGCCGCTTGTTCAGCCTTCAACTATCACTCTGCCTCTTCAAAGAATGTTTATGACAAGCTCATCTTCTTCACAAGCTCCTTCTGCCGTAGCCGAGATAACTCTCTTATCTATTGAGGAGAAAGCTGAAGTGAAAAGTATGCTGCTCACAGATCTTTCTGGCTCTTCCACTGCTGATTGTCCTCCAGAATCTATAGACCCGGCATCATTTTCTGAAGTTTCTAAGGAAGTGGCCAAGGCTAAATGGACTGAACTTCTTAACTTATTAGAGTCTGGCTATGGGAAGTTGATTACCGACTCTAACAGAGAGAAACGAGCAAGAACTCTCTTTCAGGAAGTATGTTCTGGTAATCCTTCTTTTACGCTTTCCCAAGACTTCCAGGACAAAAGTGATATCTTCGCCGTTGGTTTTGTGGATGCTGTGGACACCATCAGGATTAACACCGATCGTCTTCCACATCTTCTCTTCGGAGAACAGCGAGGTCAAGCTATTCGAGATGAGATAACCCACAAATGTGCAGATACCCGCTTGTTCTATGACAGTTATAAAGCTGAAGAGAGCAAACTTCACCGCTTAGCAGAAAGAAGAGCAAAGCTTGAGGCAGAATTGAAGAAGGTAGAGGTCCAAATGGTGGAACAAGAAGCGAAGATGCGTCATCTTTGTCCATCAGTTAGACGAAAGCTGGAGAAGTGTCGGGAGTTGAGGAAAGAATACGATTCCACCTGTAGGTCGGTCAAGACTTGTGAGAAGCAGAGGGCGGAGCTCATGGAACAAAATTTTAATTTAGAATTTGAGCTCCGCTCTTTTGTAAATGAAGCCAAGACTCTGTTGAGGAAATGGAAATGAAAATCTTGTTCTTTCTGACTCAAATGTCCTTTTGCTTCATTTGCCGAATTCTAACATATGCTCCTCTATAATCTTCAACGATTAACAGAGATCCCGATAATCCTCAATAACTAACAAAAATCCCGATAATCCTCAATGACTAACAAAAATCTCGATGATAAGACTTCCCGATAATCCTCAATGATTAACAAAGAATCTAATGATAAGGATTCTTGATAATCCTCAATGATTAACAAAGATTCCGATGATAAGGCTTCCTAATAATCCTCAATGATTAACAAAGATTTCGATGATAAGGGTTCCTGATAATCCTCAATGATTAACAAAGATTCCGATGATAAGGTTTCCCGATAATCCTCAATGACTTTTGCATACTTTCTCTTGCAAAAGAATTTTTTGGCGGCAATGCTGGTAACCGTCTTCCTCCACTTATGGGCCATGTTCTTCCACTTCTTCCAATTATCCGAGAAAAGCTCTGGCATGCCACTACCCATGATTTGCTCTATGTCCTTTCTATTTATAACTGCCTAAATTGCACGATTCATCCTGTACATTTGCAATCTTGCTCATGATGTCTTCACATGGTTCTTCATCTCAGTTGCCTCTTTGGTCTCGATCATATAGACGTTGTAATGGCCAACATGAAGGTAAACTTTTTGCTAAATGTATCCTGATCCCAGCTTTGACAACTGTTCTTCATTTCTTTTAACCATGAACAACTTTTTATCCAATTACATACAGATGATCGATCCTTATGGAAACGGCTACATGAACTGCTATCCCTGGGACATCATACTTTGTTACTGAATTATAAACATAGGTTAGAAATTACCAAACTGACGGACATTTTCAGGTCCAAGGTATTCCTAACTGCGGATTCTGATTTCCTGGACTTAGTGTGGGAACTGTGCTCCCTATTCCCTGCCAGCTTCGATGAATTTGAGCACAATGTGAAGGAAATTTGGAGCCTTGAACCTATCATTGTGGAAGCTGAGACTCTTAAGCTCCAAATTGTGGAAGAATTTTCCCGATTGTGCGATTCTAAGGAAGCATATGCTCAAGCTCAGGACTCTTGCCTCCATGCCAAAGAAGATGTTGAAATGACACGTCGGCTTTTCAATTTCTTCTCCAATCATAACCGTGCGGAACGCAGGATAATTAAAGATGAAATTTCCCGTGTCAAGTTCATGGTCGAAGTTTCTTCAGACAGGTACAGACGATTGTTACAGGAAACTTGGGAAAAGCTTGAAGCTGTCCGCTTCCATTCTCGTCGCATAGAACATCTTAAAGAGCAGCAATCTGAACTCCACTATGATCTTGCATTACATTCCAAACTTGTAACCCAGAATCTCAAACTTGTTAAAGATCTGAAGACCTTTGTAATCAAGATCAGAATGTATTTTCGCTTTTGATGAATAAATTAATCTCCTTGTGTTTCCCAGATTGGTGGATAATATTTCTTCAAGAGTTTCCCATTTATAGAACGAGATTGTTCTTTTCCATTGACATCCATTAATCTGTATGCATTTCCACTGAACATTTCGGTAACTAGATATGGGCCTTCCCAGTTTGATGACCACTTACCGAATTCCTTATCTTTGAGATTAAATGGCAAAATTGCTTTCCATACTAAGTCCCCGACAGCAAATTGCTTGATCCTAACCTTCTTGTTAAAAGCTCTGGCTACTCTTTTCTTTTGTGCAACCAACTGATCCAAAGCAGCTGCCCTGACTTCATCTAATTCATCCAAATTTATATGCATCCAATCTCTGTAATCTTCTGGCAACATTTCACTTTGCAATTGGACTCGTAATGATTGAACGGTTATCTCCATCGGTAGAACTGCCTCTTGTCCGTAGGTCAGCATATATGGACTAACGCCTGTACTTGATCTTCGTGATGTTCGGTATGCCCACAACACTACCGATAGCAAGTTATCCCATTCTCGTGGATTTTCTTCCAAATGCTTCTTAATCAATCCAATCACGACCTTATTAGTAGCTTCGGCTTGCCCATTTGCTTGAGGATAATATGGTGTGGAATGTAGCATCTTAATTCCTCTTGATTGCACAAATTCCATAACTTCATTTCCAGTAAACACCGTCCCTTAATCCGCAGTGATTGACTCCGGTAAACCAAATCGGTGAATTATATTTTCCTCAATAAATTTGATCACCGTCTTCTGACTAATACTCTTGTATGGAATTGCTTCCACCCATTTCGTAAAGTAGTCCGTAGCCAACATAATGAAACTATGCTTATGAGAAGAAGGTGGATAAATCTTACCTATTATATCCATTGCCCATCCTCGAAATGGCCATGGCTTTACAATAGAATGAAGCTCTACAGCAGGTGCATGTTGCAAAGGTCCATGCTTTTGACATGAAATGCATGCTTTGGCATATTCAATGCAATTCTGCATCATCGTTGGCAAAAAATATCCGTACCTTTTCAGAAGCCATCTCATCTTAATTCCAGCTTGATGTGCTCCACATATGCCTTCATGTGCTTCTGCCATAACCAGTTTCGCATTGTCCTTATCAAGACATCTCAATAGTAGCCCATCTGAAGATTTTCGATATAATTCTTCTCCCAATATTACGTACTTCTGAGCTTGTCTCCTCAGCTTTTGATCTCTTGAATCAGGATTTTTCAAGTATTCCATAATAGTCTGCCTCCAATCCTTTTCTCGGATCACCTCACTGATCGCTATCGGTATTTCTCTTCATTCAATAGAAGGTACCGATAATGTGATGATGGTTGCAATATTAGCCAACTCTTTTGATATTTTATAACCAGAAGCCATCTGTGCTAATTCGTTGGCTTCGTAATTGGTTTCTCTTTTGACATGGACTATGTCGTATTCTCTAAATTGTTCCAACAGCTTCTTGGCTAGATAATAATAGCCAATCAAATTTTCATTTAAGCACTGATATTCTCCTTTCAGTTACTTCACCACTAGCTGTGAATCACCAAATATTTTGATGAACTGTGCTTCCAACTCAATCAGTATTCCTAAGCCGATGATTAGTGCTTCATATTCGGCTTGATTATTTGAGCATTCAAAATCTAACTTACAAACACACCTTGTAAGCTCTCCGGTGGGATAGATTATCATCAAATCGGCTCCAGCCATACTCTTAGCACATGATCCATCAAAATACATAGTCCATGGTATAACTTGACTGAAATTCTGTTCATTTTCTTCCATTTGCAAGCATGGGTATTCGGTAAGAAAGTCAGCAACAGCTTGACCTTTGACTGCTTTTATTGGTACGTATGCCAAATCAAATTCAGACAAGATAAATGCCCACTTGGCTATACGCCCTTTTATAACAGGCCGTGACAACATATATTTTATCACATCAGTCTTACCGAGTACATGCACTGTAGCTGGCAATAAATAATGTTTTAACTTCATACAAGAGAAGTACAAAGATAGACATAATTTTTCGATTGCGGTATATCTTTTTTCAACATCAGTCAATGTTCTACTTAAATAATATACCGCTTGTTCTTTTCCATTTTCATTCTCTTGTGCCAGCATACTCTCGATAGTTGAGTTCTGTAGTAGACAAGTACAACTTTAGTGGCCTGCCTGCTTTTGGCGGCATCAATACAGGAGGATTTGTTAGATAAACTTTAACTGCGTCAAACGCTTTCTGCTGTTTATCTCCCCATGTAAACTCATCCTGATTTTTAAGACGCAAGAATTGGGTCATTGGTTCTATCTTCCCAGACAAATTGGCAATGAATCTTCTGAGAAAATTAATTTTCCCGAGTACCATCTGCAACTGCTTCTTTGATGTAGGATGAGGAAGCTCTATGATTGCCTTTGCCTTATTCTTGTCAATCTCAATTCCCCTTTGATTAACTAGGAATCCCAAGAAATTCCCTGCTCGCACTCCAAAGGCACATTTAGCTGGATTCATCTTCAATTTGTATTTCCTCATCCTAACAAAACCTTGCTCAAGATAATCCAAATGCTCTCCCTGATTTGATTTAATCACAACATTATCAATATAAACTTCCAAGAATTTATCAATCATGTCATGAAAGATGAAATTCATTGCTCGTTGGTAGGTAGCTCCTGCATTTTTCAGCCCAAAAGGCATCACTATCCGTTGAAAATTCCCGATAGCGCCAGGACATCTAAACGCTATTTTCGGGACATCTTCTTTAGCAATAAATATCTGGTTGTAACCCGAATGACCATCCATTAAAGATAACATCTCATTTCCTGACGCCGAATCTACTAACATGTCTGCCATCGGCATCTGATACTCGTCTTTTGGAGTGGCATTATTAAGATCCCGAAAATCAATACAGACTCTCAATTTCCCATTCTTCTTCTTTACGGGAACAATATTCGAAAGCCACTCTACATACCTGGCTGTCTCAATGAATTTTGCTTTCAGCAGCCTTTCAATTTCTTCCTTGACTTTGTCAACCACATCTGGAGCAAACCTTCTTGCTAACTGTTTGTGTGGACGAAATCCTTTCTTAATAGGAAGACAATGTTCTACAATATCTCTTGACAAACCAGGCATTTCATGATAATCCCATGCGAAGCAATCTTTGTACTCTTTGATCAAGTTGATTAAATCTTCTTTCATGCCCCCTTGCAGAAACGCACTCACATATATTGGACGAAAACACCCAGGTTCTCCTATATCAACTTCTAACAATGGGTCTTGAGCTTCTGTTGACCTGTTGTCTTCCTTGATTGGTGACTCTTCCCATTCGTCAATATAATCTGAAACTTCAGCACTCTGCTGGGTCATCTCCGCCAGGTATGCGAAGTACCTTTCACAAACTTTTTGCAATAAGGGCTCGCTTTCCATAAAGAGTATGTAACTCCTCTAATGCCAAGCTAGACTTGGGAATCCACTCAGTTTTCATATTCCCAAAGCGGCAATAAGCGTAGGATCGTGAATCTGCTTTCGGTGTTCCGATAACATGTCCTCCATGTGAATACTCTTGATGATCTTGATGAATACCGGTCAACCCTATTGAAGCAAGTCCCGAATCAGCTTCAATGTACTCTACTCCCTTACCATTCCAAAATGCCAGAACCTGATGAAGAGTTGAAGGTACACATTGATTAAAGTGTATCTAATCTCTTCCAAGCAACAAATTGTATGAACCATCAGACTCTATCACGAAGAAAGTCGTCCTTGATGTCTTGGATCCTATGGTTAAGTCCAGTACAACTGCCCCTTTGACTTCGGTAACTTTTCCTAGGAAATCAGACAGCTGAACATTCGACGGAATTATATCATCATCACCTTTTCCCAACTTCTTGAAGTACTTATAAGATATGAGATTCAAGGTAGCTCCCGCATCTACAAAGATCTTACCGACAGCTTGACCATTGATTCTACCTGAAATAACCAAGGACCTTAAATGTCTAGCCTTGTCTGAGGGTACTTTATCAAACCTTATCATTTCTTTATCAGAGAATTCAAATTCTGCCATTACTATTTCTTTCTCTAAGATATGCTCGAGTTCTTCTTCTACCACAAAACAAGCTCCATATTCAGCTGGAAGCTTAGCATGGACCATGTTGATCCTCATTGGCGAACGATTCTCTTTCGGCATTTTGGAGTGTCCAGCTCGGCAACTCTTGTCATCTTCTTGCGACATCTTGAGATTCAGATTCTTTTGTTCTATCTTGACTTGATGCCTTGGATTAAGAGCTACTTGGAATTGCCCAAAGTTAATTGTTTGGGAAACCTGTTGAACTTCTTTTCCCTTTTTCACCTCGTGGTGAGAACTACTTCCCGAATCATATACAGAATTTTTTTCTGGTTTGACAAGTTCTTTATCATCAGGGTTTCTTTTCCAAACCCAATTTCCTCTCGTACTAAAAGATCTGAATGGAGGAATCTGTGATGGCATTCCTCTGTCCCGACGATTCTCGAAATCCCTCTGTCTGCTTTTCGATAAGATGCTTGCCCCGGCAGTTTAGCTAAGGACCATTTTCCTTCAGGATGATCGTGTGGGATCTTAATTGTCTTTGTCTTCTGAACTTCCTGGGAAATTGATGGTGGTGGATCATCAAATTCATCTCCCCAACCAGATGGTTCAACTGGCAATGACGGGGATAAATAATCATTCGTGTCTCCATAGTACACCACGTAATCAAATTTCCCACTAGGTTCTCCAAGCAATCCTACTTTGGGATCCCCTTCTTTGTATCGCTGCCATAAACTCTTCTTCTTTTCAGGTTTTCGTGAGGTTTCCTTCTCCTTATGAACTCGTGTTTCGACTTCTTGAGTTGGAGGAACTTGTCTTGGCGAATCGGGATATAACTCATGCCTCTCAGGCATTTGTGCTAGCTGCCTTGATTGAACTTCTTGACTTTTTTATTGTGCCGAAACGTTTTCAGTCACTACGATCTCATACATTATCTGTGGTCTACCTTCCCGACGGACGAATGATCCCGATCTGTATCTTCCTCTTGTTCCCCTCATGTATTGGAACTCGGGAACTTTCCGATTCTGATGACTTAATTCTTGATGACAACGGGTGCATAGTTGTTTATTATCATATCTTGTAGACTCATGCACATTAACCATACTGATCATCTTCGGGAAAGGATCTGTGTCTACTTCCATTAGAGCCTTGCCTTTGTCTTCAGCAAACTTGATCTTGCCTTGGCGAATCGCTTCTTGAATTGTCTTCCTAAAAACAATACAATTCACCGTATCATGAGTCTTGGAATGATGCCATTTGCAATACCTTTTATCCGTAGTTTCTTCCTTGGACGGGATCACCTGTCCCTCAGCCAATTTAATCATTCCATCTTTCAGCAATAAGTCAAATATCTCATCCAACTTATAGATATCAAAGGAATAATTACTCGTTTCCTTGGCTTTAAACTTGGACACGTCTCTTACCCTTGCTGGTTTCAAAGCTGGGCACACATATGATTTTTCAAGTACCATAGTTGCTACCGCTATCTCATTCTCTTCTTCAGTCAAGTCACTGTATTCGGTACTTTCAACCGATGCTATTGTTTGCCGATTATCCTTTGTCGGCTTCTTATCCTTATTCTTCAGCAGGTGCTCATACTTAGAAACCCGAGCATTTAATTGAAAGAGATCATCAAAAGCTTGCCCCTCAAATCTCTCCTTGAGATTGAACTTCAACCCATTAAAAGCCAAATCTGTAAATTCCTTTTCGGTGAGAGAAGTCAAACACCGATTCCTGGACTTCTTGAAACGAGCAATAAATTGATTTACTGTCTCAGTGCCATACTGGTACATTCTGGCCAAGTCGGCTACTGTTACCTCTGGTACCGTTCGGTAAAACTGAGAATGGAACTGTCTCTCCATCTCAACCCATGTCTGAATAGAATTTGCTGGCAAATTTGTATACCAAGTAAATGCTGTCTTTGATAATGACAATGGGAATAGCCTTAGCCTTAAATATTCATTTGTTCCAGCCTCTCCACATTGTGCTAAAAAAAGACCTACATGCTCCACAGTTGACTGATCTTTCTCACCTGTAAATACAGCGAAATTTGGCATTTTAAAACCCCTTGGATATGGGATGTTATCCACCCAATCGGGATGTGGCTTCCTGTATATAGGTCTTGGTGTGCCTCTCTCTGCTCCCAATTGTTGCATTACCAACTCTGCAACTCTATCTGGATTCCATGGCCTTAAATTCTGCTGGTCCAACCAAGGATCTTGCCCCCTAGGGTCAACCTGCTGAGGTCTGTTCATGCCTTGTTGATCCATATTAAGGTTAATGGGTGGCGGCCTGTAGAGAGGGTTTTCCACCACATGTGGGTATGGTTGAACTGCAGGCGGTCTCATAGGATCCATATTAGGCACTGGTGGAGGTATGTTCCATACTGGCTGTAAATTTGGGACCATGGGATTGATCACGTTAGTATCAGTGGGGCCAGTTTGAGGGAAATTGTAACCACTCACACCATTCATTAGGTTCGCTGTCGTAGGATTCTCCAGCCTTGGTATAATTCTTATTAGAGGTTGCAGATTCGATCCTCCACTACCATTATACCCAACATTGGGATGTCCCGATGCTGGTGGAAATGGTATTGTACCAGGGGGATTTACATGAAAGGGAGGAACTTGAGAAGATGAACTACGACGCGATATTACCTCGTTTATGGCGTTAATCATCATAGGCTTTATCACATCTGAGACATGACGCACCATATGGTTAGTGAGCTCATTCTGCTGCTCCTCAAACATTCTTCTCATCGTGGCTATCAAAGTGTTGTCGGGTGCCAAACCCGTGGATTTGTTCTTCGTTCAATTGCCGAGGAATATCAGCATTGTGATGGGGTACGTCCTCATTCGCTGCCGAATGCTCCGATCGTGCTCCATCATCTGGGTTGTTGATATTACCGACTGGTACTCCATCTGATTGACCTCTGGTTCTCACAATTTCTCTTAATCTTACCACACAGGTCCCACCAGGCGTGCCAAAAAGATGTTCGCTCGTTTTTGCAACAAGGAATATCTTTCACCGAAATTCAGTCTTCGGTTTTTATTAAGAGGGTTCTGTGGCTCAACTCTCGAAAGGAAATTTTAGTGAGAACATGAAGTAACACAAATGGAAGTGAAATGGGTAGGAAATCAGTGGATCGAATATGGATTTGAGATCAACAAAGGTTCAGGCTACGTTACAATACTCCTACGAATGCAGTAGAAAGCTTGAAAATAAACTAGACTTGCAGAAACTCTAAATGCTGGAAAGGAGAGTACATGGAAGTTAAAGTGCAGAAAAACTTGAGTTCTTTTGGATGTGTGTTGATCTGTCTCCTTCTCTTCAATTTCGAGTATTTGTTATTCTTCAGCTTTCCATAACCGTCCGTCGGTTATTTTCTTGCTTTCAAACTTTGAATCTTGGCGCCTTTAATAACTTCCCATTTGCCCACGTTTTATCCGCCAAAACTTGATCTTCAACTGTCAATATGGCTTCAAATTTGAATCTTCTCCAATAACTGCCGTGATCTGTTCGCACCCATTATCCGGATTTCTTGCTCGTAACTTCTTGCTGACATGGCTAGTTCGGCTGTCCTGCGATTTCTTTTGACTTCGCACTCCTCTTACTGCTAACTCTTTACAGTTTCGGTATGTCCAGAATCTTACCGAATTTTGAAAATCAATGACCCTATTCTCTTATTTCCCGAATATCGGGTTTAGACTTCTGGACATTTCGGTATGTTTCAGATAACTTACCGAACTTCTTACTGTTCCCGATTTACCGATTTTCGAGAAATGGTGATACTAAAGCCACTTCGGTAACTCATTATTATTTGGTGTCAACAGTTGGGGTCCAAAAATTTATGTCCTAAGGCGTTCTTTCAAGAGGTCTCCTCCTACAGAGATAGGTTTCCATTCCATTCCACTTCTAATTTATGCAGTGATGATGAGGTGATTGCACCACACTAATTTTCTTTTTACCCCCTGGAAAATTGATTTGATCTTGGTTTTTTCCCATCTCAAAACATAGATTTAGCTCATGTCATACCTCCTAGAAGGGATCGTTACCAAATTAGTCATAAACCTACTGTATAGGTGCCGATTCGGTCCTAAAAGTTTTAATTATTTTTTGCCAATGTGGTCATAAACATTTTAGCGGAGTTCTAATATAGTCCATTTGATCAATTGCCGCCCAAAATTGCTGACGCCGGTCATCGCCGGCAGTCTTACGCGGCACATTGACGTGGACAGCTTTGCTCGAAATTACGTCCTACGTGGACCGCCACTTTAGCGATCTTCTGTAGCGATTGGTCGAAAAGACTGCCTCGAAAGTATTTCGCGCAGAGGTTTACAATCGCATTGGTAAAATTCAAACGTTTATGATTGAACGGACATCCATATAATAAGTTTAGAATATAATCGCTGACTTTTCTCCTCCCAGGATGACAAAACTTTTGCGACTTTAATATACTAAGCTTCCTTTAGGATGAGATTTCATTTCCATTTGAGGATGGTCACTCTTAAATCTCAAACTTAAGGAGGAATGACATCTATCTCCTACGAAGTAACAATATCAAAGTTCCCACAACAACGGTGGCGTAGATTATGTTTATATTTTACTTTCCTACTAATGAGAATGCTCATCGCGTAAACTCGTTAATTTTATGGACAAGATAAGATGTGAATCAAAAACTAGATAAATAGGCCGACTATAAAATTACTTAGTGGCCATGAAAATCGAACCGATATCCTTCATTTACCCACTAAATCAAGTTCAAGGGTTCATCCAATCCATAATTAATTAGATGCTAATACAAAATTATGTCTTGTCGGGCTACTTTTTCTCCTTAATATCGCATTCGAAATTAGTGAATGCATTGGACACGATCTAAGACATCGCGTGACGTGTGAATGAGGTCACCGTGACGAATGACTAGAGGCATGTTCGGAACTTGGAACTCGAAGCTTTGCTTCCTTGAAGATACATGAGATTCGACACTGCTATTTTACGTTTCCTGTGCTCAGATGTGGGACGGATATATGGACATATAGAATTCAAAATAAAATAAAAATAAAGAAATGGCTTTAAAAGTTATACAATAAACTCAAAATTAGAAGTTTGCTTACTGTTAATTTATGACCCACAACCTAATCACACAATGATTTGGTGTGGATTTACCATTAATTAAATGCGACTAAACTGCATCACTCTAATATAAGAAATTGAAACAATGATGGTTGACCAGATTCACTCGCCCCGCGAGACTCTCCAATAATTAATCATGACCCTCGATGGTTACTTTTCAATTAGACAAGTCTATTTGGCAGCTCATTTTGACTACCCTTGTTAGATCCTTTTTGGGAAAAGTACCCAAA
Organism: Lenwebbia sp. NSW1173648; assembly: GCA_029784005.1. Classification (NCBI taxonomy): domain Eukaryota; kingdom Viridiplantae; phylum Streptophyta; class Magnoliopsida; order Myrtales; family Myrtaceae; genus Lenwebbia; species Lenwebbia sp. NSW1173648. The sequence continues at coordinate 19,348,278 of JARCGZ010000009.1, read as the reverse complement.
AAGTCTTACATATTGCATCGGTATTAATTCAGTTATAAACTTTTTAATTAGGCTAATTTAGTCCTAAACCGTTTTGCATTGATACAAATTGAGTCCATTCGATCAATTTTGACCGGAGATTGCTGACGTGGACCTCGATAATCCCACGTGGCATAGTCGGTGCTGACGTGGACATTTTCAATAGTATTTTAATAAATTTGTTTGATTTATAGTAATTTTTTTTCTTCTCTGTTCTTTATTATTACTTTTTTTTATGGTTGAGGGCCGGCAAGGGCTGCCGGCCGACCCTCGCCGGCTCTGGCCCCTGGGTGAGGTCCATGCGCCTCGCCTGTGGTTGGCGGCCCTTGCCAGCCCACAGCAAAGATGAAAAAAAAGCAAAGCACAAAAAATAAAAGAACAAAGAACAAAAAAAAATCCATAAAAATTTGAAAATATTATTTAAAAATGTTCATGTCAACATTGGCCGGCTTCCAGGTCAGCGATTTTCGACCAAAATTGATCGAATTAACTCAATTGGTACCAATACAAAAAGATTTAGAACTAAATTGGTCCAATTAAATGGTTTAAGATCGAATAAATTTATAACTTTTTAGGTATTTTTTCCCGATACTTTTTCCCCACTGCGGACTTAGACTATTCTCGTAACAAGCCTTTGATGGTATTATTAGGGGCGAGTAAGTCCCGTCTTATGCGTGAACATTCGAATTTCGAACGTGGCCATGTTTAGCGGGGGCACCCATTGTCTGTGATTTCCGCGTTACATGCGATGAAGTGACGGGTGAGGATGCAATCAAAAGGGTTGGTGAATTAGACAATAGAGACGCCACCAATTTTTTTACAAAGAGAATAATAGGCACTTCCAACATGTCACTTAGTGATGCTACTTAGTGTCATATATGGCACCTACCTCACTAATTATTATTTTTTTCGGATTTTTCTTAATTTATCGATCAAGTGGCATCGGGGACTAGTTTTTCGACATACCCGTTTAAGCCCGCCTCTTGAATCTGGTCAAAGCAGTAGTACCAAGTTGATTCACTTTTTCTTGTTTTACTTGCTTTGTCGGATTCCCATATTCGTCTTGAAGTTATGTACTTCTTTTGTCATATGAAATGAAGATTTTCGTTCCGACAATATATATATAGAGTCAAAGATAGACCATTCACGCTAGAATTGGAGAATTCGTTACGAATTACTTCTTGAATTTATGATCAGAACTCAACCGATCGCATCGAGTGCAAATTTAGGCTTTTGGATCTTTTGTTGTGTAAGGTAAATATCTCAATTGACTACTTGGGGGTCTATCCCCAAGTATTGGACGGCACATGTATTGTCCTTCTAGCAAATAATAAGTTAATGGGTCAAGTCCAACATGAACTCTCGGTCTTGACTGTGAGGGGAAAGCAAAACGTCTTGAATTAGTTCATTGGGACAAGTTAACATTACGAAGCCTTTAGGATTGATTTAGGATATCTTCGTTTGAGTGGGAAAAAAAATTATGCGAATTAATCTTCTATACTTTCACGTGCTTGGTTTGCCAGAAAATTATCAGTCAACACAAAATCATTTACAGTCAAAGAAATTCGCACGCTTAAAGTTAAATGATGAATTCCCTAACCCGAAAATGAGAAATAAATTAAAAAAAAAATGATTTCTTAAAAAATATTTTCTTTTACCACGAAGTCTCACGAGAATCTCAAAAAAGGAGCCGCGGCCCAGCACAGCAGCTGAAGGAGCTCTCCCTCCCCTTCTCCCTTTCCATCTCCCATTCCCTCTTTGTTTTTTTTTTTTTCTCTATTTTCTTTTTTTGTTTTCCTCTTGTTTTGAAGTTTTTCAGTTCCGATTGAGTTTAGATCTGGAAGATCCTCTCTCCCATTTTGGGAGATTTCTATCCCGATCTAGTCTAAATTTAGGGTTTTTGCCTATATGTTTTTTGGGTTTCACTTTTTCAGGTTTCGTTGGTGAACAAGTTCAATTTTGAAGAAGATCATGAGAGCGTCGTGAAGGTTTCGTTCTTACAGGTGTCAGATGTATGCTCGTTCGGCCTTTCTACTCTGCCCGATGATGGTGTTGGTGATCCCAAACATAGGCATGCACCGTCGAAAGGTAAAGCCGTAGCATCAAATGGAGTTCTCGGTGCGTGCTCGTTACTGAAGACGGATTCGGTGATCGGCCGCCGATTTTGGTGTGAATAAGTCATAGGTGTGCTCTTTAAGAGTGCGACCTACAACCTGGTTCTAGTGATTTATCTTATTATCTGGAGCTTGTTATGTTTTGAAGTTGCCTTGGATTTTTCTTGATTTGAAGTTATGCTCTTTGAAGTGAGATGTTTCAATGTTGTATTTCGATGATGAGGTGAATGAAATGTTATTTTGACCAAAAAAAAAATGCAATCGCAAAAAATTCGGGAAACTTTCATTTCTTTTTTAATTTAATCTAGACACTGATGCGGGTATTCACAGCAATAAAGACGGAATGATTACGGCGACAATGATAATTGAAGTACGTAATTACGACCCTGGATAAGATTAGGTTACGATTTTGACAATTAATGATGTCATTATCAAGCGGGTTTAGGCGGACTCCACACGCGTGTGTGAAAGGAATAAATGCCGAGGGGGTGAAGATCCGGTTTGCCAACTCGCGTTCACACGACGCAGATTCTCTTTCCTAGCCCTTTTCACACTTGCCTATGGAGCTGCTCGCACGGTTGATAGATTTCGGCTCTGCGCCGTGACCATGGCAGTCGAGCCATCCACTTCGCTTAAAAAAGTTAATATATATATATATATATATATATTTACTTTTCCGTCAAAATTGAAAATGCGATGAAAATAGTTATGCAAATTGGCATGTCAATGTAAGCACTTTTTAAAAGTTTTAAATAATTTTCATTACGAAGAAGGTTAATGCATGCACCGCATATTAAAAAAAAGGGAGAAAAATGACAAACCAATTCAAATGGATCTATAGCGTCGACTGAGTACTTTGAGTATGGAATTCAACGCCTTTAAAATCGATTTTGAGCTCAAATTTGATATCATAATAATTTGGTCAAGCTAAGTGGGATTACCTAGCTGGGTTTATAGGGATTGGAAGATCTAGGCTTACTTATTCTGAGTCATGTCAAGTTCGAGTGTTAAAGTACATCAATTTGGCTCGTTTACGTCCCTAATCATGCTACAACTACAAAAATCTTGAGAAATCATCTTATTGTGGAGTGAGGAAAAATTTGTATGCAAATGAATGTTATTCCCAAAAGTAAATTGATAATACTTTTAGAGCATGATAGTTTTATTCACTCTAGCTAATTCAATCATTACATATCAAACATGGATAAATTTCATTAGTTTTAATCTAAATAATGATATTTTCTATGAGAGATCTGAATCTGATTAACAATAGATCTGGTTTAATCACAATCTTCACATCACGTGATTTTCATAAAAATCGAGGGCTATGATTGCACTATTTGATCGTAAGTTCGAATTCAAATGAGAATTTTTCATTTATTGTGATGATTGGCGCGGATGAACGGGAAATAATCGTATTATCTCTGTGTAGATCCAACGTCGCACTGGCCAAGCGACTGAGACAACAGGGCCAACGACAACAACTGAAATGGCTCAAGCCGAGCCCATCCGAGCCGAGCTAGCTATCTTCACCGACAGCTCCCACAAGCTGACAGCTCTGTCCATCACATGCAGAAGGCAAGTGCCTCCCAGATTAGTTGGTGGTGGATGAGGTCAACCCCACCTCTTCACCTGCCACGTCGGACGAACTCGTCCGACGCGGAACAAATTAGGTTTGACCCCCCGTCATCGTCATGTTCAATTCTATTTTCTCTCTCTCTCTCACATCTTATTTAACACCCACTCCTCCTCCATTCCCAAAATCTTGATCTCTTCTTCGCTTCACAACAACAACTCTCGACCATTTCAGAAAGAAACAGAAAGGGAATAACAATCCAATGGGGAACTGCATCAGGCACGAGTCTCCGATGCAATGGGGCGGCGACGACTGGGAGGACGGGCTGTTCTCGGGACCTGAGAGCGGCAGAGACATCGCGGTGCCTGCGGAAGCAGAGGAGCTCCTTGAGAAGAGCAATGCGGTGCCGTCGGTGGCGCCGGCGAGGAAGGAGGTGAAGATAAGGATAACGAAGAGGCAGCTGGAGGAGCTGTTGGGGAAGCCGGGCGAGGAGGAGGAGAAGCCCGTACAGCAACTGGCTTCGCAGCTGATGGCGATGAGCGCGACCGACCGGTTCGAGACGGGGCAGTGGTCCTGGAAGCCCGCGTTGAAGAGCATCCCTGAGGTCAATTAGCTTTGTGATATCATGTGAACTGGTAGATGCAGAGGGAGATTTTTGTCTTTTCTTCCTTCCTTCTTTCTTTCTTTCTTTTTTACTAGGAGATGCACATACGGAAGAATTAAATTCTTTATATCGATTGTGGTCTTGGGGAAATTCATATTCTTTTTCTGGGTTTTTTGCAGTTTGGTGTACAGAACATGTGAAAAAAAAAACACAGTTTTGTTAAGTGGTGGTTGTGTTATGGACTGCACATTTCCTTCCTACTCTCTCTCTCTCTCTCTCTCCTTGTCCTAAATTAATCTTTGGAAATAATTCGGAATTAGTTAGGAGCTGATTCTTCGCAGGTTGTGTGCTCTTTACATTAAGTTTGGGAAACAATTTAAGGTTGGCAAAGGGAAATGAAGGTGAACAAAGGAAATGGATCTTTGATATATAAAACGAGGGTGATGAAGATATAGGAAAAAGAAAATTATCTTGCTGGGAAAGAGAGGAAAAGTAGGAGGAAAGAAATATTTCTTATACACAATTGCACTTTTACCCCTTAATTTTTTTATCTTCAAAATAAGAGAAAAAGGAAAATGGGGTCATTTTTGGGAATATTTAATTTACTATCCAATCACCTGAGTTTCTCCTCCCAAAATGGAAGTCACGATATGGGCCAAAATGAAGAAGGAAAAAGAAAAAGAGAAAAAGAGGGGAGTCACGACAAATCCTCAACGAGGATCCTGTGACAGCTCTTGGTTAAGTCTAAAGAAGAAGTAGGGCGGAAAAGATGAGAGAATTGTTCAAAACTCTCTTGGTATCGCTTTCGCTTCTTGTCAAAATAACAATTTATTTCATTCACTTCCTCGAGGTACAAGAGAAACATCGTAGTTCAACTGCAAATCAAAACAAAACCCAGGAACAAGGTTATGGGTCACACGCTCAAATAGCACCTCTATGACTTCTTCGCACCATAATCAGCGGCCGATCACCGAATCCGTCTTCAGTAATGCGCACACACCGAGAACTCCATCTGTTGCTACGGCTTTTCCTTTCGGCGGTGCGCGCCTAGGTTTGGCGTCCCCAACACTATCACCGAGCAGAGTAAACAGGTTGAACGAGCACAGATTTGACACTTGTGAGAGCGAAACCTTCACGAAGCTCCTCTAATCTTCTTCGAAACTGGACTTGTTCACTAACGAAACTCGAGGAGAGTGAAATCCCAAAAACATACACGCAGAAAACCTAAATGGAGAAACTAAGTCAATGGGCCCAAACAGAGCCCGGCCCACGATCATCTTCCTCGCAAACACGATTCAAGATACTTGAACGGCTAAAAGCCCAAAACCATTATCGAATCATCCCCATCATTTTCCTCTTAGAAAATCCCAGACTCAGCATGTTGAAGTATTGAGGTTTTGAACGTAAGTTGTTGAGCCAACTAGCTATGGCTCTCCATTATATTGGGGAGCACGGTCTTTTCCTATCAGGAATTCGTATTTATACGGATACACACATCTAAAGCTGCCGCATACGGTATTCTTAAAAGACATGAAGTCGAAACGCAACGGGTCACAGCCCAAATGCTTAACTTCCCCCGTAACTTTGACGCCGATTCTGAATGATCTAGTGGTAGCTTTAAGGTCGAAACATCGTTGACTAGTTTGAATCGCCATTAGAATCTATGAGCACAAAAACTTATGATTTGATCGTCGTATCAGTCTCGATTAAGAGACGGGGCTTGATACCGATGCTTTTGCTCCTTGATAAAATAGAAAACAAAGCGGCTAAGCTAGGACTCATCCTCTTAAAAAGCGCATCCACGGAACGTTATTCCAAAAATCCCGCGGGTCGTGTGGTTACTTGACCATCGACGACAAACTTGAAGAGGCTGAATCCATCGCGGCATCCCAGCGTCATGCCTAAGCTAAGGACACTTTTCCAGGGAAAATTACCACAAACGTCTTAAACCTATTGCAATTATGCCAATTCAGTCCTAAACATTTTCTTAAGCCAATTGAGTCATAAATATTTTGTATTTGTACCAATATAGTCCATTGACCGGAAATCGCTGACATGGACTCCGTCCTCTGTGGCACCACCGGCGCTAACATGAATAATATTTAATAATATTTTTATACTTTTTCGAATTTTTATTCATTTTTTCCGTCCTCCTTTTCTTTTCTTTTTTTGTAACCCACTGTGGCAGGCGATGGTCACCGGAGCTCGCTGGCCATTGGGAGAGGGTCATAGCCCTTGCTCGCGGCTGGCGAGGTTGGCATTGCCCAGACCATCTCGAGGAGCGGCCGCGGGCGAAGGCGGCCTAGCCCGCAGCCGGCGAGGCTGCCTCGCCTGTTGCTGCAAGGGCGTCGCCGTCCATGGTGGGTAACAAAAAAAAAAGAAAAGAAGGAAGGAAAAGAAAAAAAGAAAAGAGAAAACAAAAAATTCGTCATTCTAACGTTCTAAATCTAGTGTCCGCCCGTTCTCGTGAGAGACTACCTAACTATCGATCCCTCTGGTTGATGTCATTCTGAAGTCGAGTCGCATAGTTGCGGAACAAGAACAGAAGTCTTAATCAACAATTTTGACAAAATTGGGTCATTTGGAGATGGTTTTTGACTTTGGATGCTCCATCTCGATCCGCGGGAACAGACCAAGAAGCGCCTACGGATTCGTGTATGTCTCGTTTATTATTTTGGAATGGCCAGGAATTGAAGTGTCGTTTTTCCTTTGGATTGGCACATTGAAGTGTCCTTATCCTATTTTTGTGATTGTCAAATGCAGGATCAATCATCGCCAGCCACCAAAGAGAGAGAGAGAGAGATATATATATATATATATTGCTTTTGTGGCTTAGTCTCTCTTGTGGCCCACACCCTACCCCCAATCTGACCTTTTCGATGCATTTTTGCGTATTAGGGTCAACGATTCGCTTTCTGTCCTAATCCTTTCGAGAAATATATGAGGAAAGACCACCCTACGCAAAATGGATATTGCTCGCTTGGTCACCGCGTTTTTCATGTGATAGGGAATGCGATTGTGTGTATTAAGCCATCAATTTTCTTAATGTGATCGTGATTGTGCGAGAGACAATGGAAGTGACTTGATCGGCCATGAAGAAGAAACTACACCGGGCTTGATATTTGCTCTGATACAATGAAAAAGAAACTAATACCTTTCATTGCACTATGTGCCCACTTGCGAAACAATCTCGCTTGCCATTTCCTTCTAGTACAATTTCTACTGCTTCATGTTTTGATTTGATTAATTTGGATATTTGGGCATCATATCGGACCACCTCTTTAATTGGGGCTTGTTTTTTTTTTTTTTTTTCTGACTGTGGTTGATGATTATTCCCATAGCACGTGGCTTTATTTAATGTCCTCTAAAGCTGACATAAATTATTTTATCGTTAATTTCTTCTCCATGGTGAAAATCAATTCGGTAAACAAATTCGTTGCATCCGCTCTGACAATGGACAAGAATTTTTCTATCAACTTACCAATGCTTTTCTAGACACCATGGGTGTTGTTCATCAATCGAGTTGCGTGTCCACCCCTCAACAAAATGGGGTGACCAAGTGCAAGCATCAACACATTCTAAATATTGCACGTGCCTTACCCTTCCAATCCAACATTCCCTGCCTACATCATAAACAGATTTCCCACTACCGTCCTGAAAGGGAAAACTCCATATGAAGTTTTACAAGGTCAGTCATCGAATCTTACTCGATGCTCCCCAACCCTACCTTGTCAGGGTCACCATGCAGGCTGAGATCAAAACTCTTTCTTAGAATTATACATGGTCCCTCGTTCCACTTCCACATGGCAAGAAGGCCATAGGCTCCAGGTGGGTCTATAAAATTAAACGAAAATTTGATGGTAGTATTAACGATATAAGGCCCGTCTCGTCGTCAAAGGCTATACCTAGGCTGAAGGGGAAGACTATCATGATACATTTGCACCTGTTGTTAAATTGGTTACAGTTTGAGTACTCTTGGCTGTTGCCATAGCTAAGGGATGGCCTCTTGAACAAATGGACGTTAACAACGCCTTCTTACAAAGCGACTTGGATGAAGAAGTCTATATAAAACCTCCATCTGGTTTCACCGTAAGGGGGAGAATCTTGTGTATCGATTTCACAAATCTCTATATGGCTTGAAACAAGCATCCCGTCAATGGCATTCTAAGTTTTCTACTTCCTTATGTGATTTCGGTTTCACACATTCTCAGATCGATCTTTCCCTCTTTGTCTTATACAATGGGAGTGACTCTGTTTTTGTGGTACTACATGTCGATGATCTAGTCATTACTGGTACTATTACTTCTTTGATTGATTCAGTGAAGACTGTGTTGCACAATCGGTTCCACATTAAGGACCTCGAGCCTCTAAAATATTTTTTTGGCATTGAGGTGGCTCAATCCAGCTCTAGTCTTTATTTATGCCAACGAAAATATATCCTGGATATTCTAGAAGATTGTGGCTTAGTGGAGCTTGACCAACTGATACTTCCATGGAACAGAATATAAAATTGAGCATTTATACAGCCACTCTATTGGAGGATCCATCTCTCTATCGACGCTTCATTGGTCGATTCATTTATTTGATTATTACTAGGCCAAACATTGCTCATAGTGTCAACATTATGAGTCAATTTATGCATGCACCACGCCAACCACATTTGGATGCAATACACCATCTCCTACGATATCTAAAGGCTTCTATAGGCCAAGGGCTCTTTTACCCGGCTAAAAATGACCTCCAACTCATGGCTTATTGTGACTCAGATTGGGCTAGTTGCCCCATGACTCATCGTTCAACAATTGGGTATTGCATTTTATTGGGTGATAACCCCATTTATTGGAAAACCAAGAAACAAAGCATGGTCTCACGCCCTTCTGCTGAAGCGAAATATCGTGCAATGACAGTAACTACAAGCGAAATTACTTGGTTATCACGCCTCTGACAAGACATTGGCATGCCTCTCCAAGCCCCAGTTTCTTTACACTATGATAACCAGGCTGCCCTCCACATTGCTGTCAACCCAGTTTTTCACGAGCGAACGAAATACATTGAGATAGATTGCCATTTTGTTCGTGAAAAGATACAAGCCGGCCTCATTGCTCCAATGAAGATTGGTACAGAGTCACAACTAGCTGACGTGTTTACCAAACCACTAGGCTGAGATCAGTACATGCGGCTACTTTCCAAGTTGGGTGTTCGTAACCTACACATGCCAACTTGAGGGGGAGTTTGATTGGGATCGTGATCGTGATCTTAGCGTGATAATATGCCACGATTGCATCCTTATCCCATGAGTTGTCTTATTCAATATTTTGGTTGTACTTACCTAAAGTGTAGGAGTAAATTTAGGAAGTATAGTTGTAAATGGTGTATAAATATGTGCATTTAGAATACCAAAGTATTGTATTGGTTCATATTGGTATTGACACCTGATTTTTAATCAATTTTTAATTTAAAAATTAATTAAAAATCAAGAAAAATTCAATTAATTCAAAAATAACCTTTGGAACCCTTGGCCAAGCATAAGGAACCAATTTTGAGAAAAAAAAATATTTTTCGAACTTTTGCCGAATTTTTGGAATTTCTTTTTATTAAAAAATAGCAGAAAATTAGAAAAAAATACCAAATGATGCCAAAAAAATATGAAAAAATATTCAAAAATTTTATTTTAATCCCATTTGTGTTTGGCCACTTTATATTTTTGAGGGTTCGATTTGGGTCATGGAAAATTCCTCCCGATTTGGTCAAAAGACGCCGGTTTTCGCAAAATTTAAAGCGAAGCGAGCAAGGTTGCTGCCGCTGTAGGGTCCTAATGGCTGTCTAGATCCAGGAACCATTCTTACTTTCGCAAAAAATAAAAACGGCCTAAAAAGGGCCGAACCGGCCGGATTTTATTGAACCGGATCAGTCAGACCGGTCCGGTCCAATTGAACCGGCCTGGCAACAGTAGAAACGCAGCAGAAATGTAGCAGAAAGCAAGCAGTAGCAGAACGTAAGGCACAGGAATAAAGGCGTTTCCCTTTCTTTCACGTTTACGGCAAGCAAAGCTTCTAGAGGCAGAAAAGAGGAAGGAAGTAGAGGCAGAAAGGGAAGGAGCAGGCACGTTTTTTCTCCTTCCTCTTACACCAGTTGCACAAGTCCATCGAGCAGAGGAAGATTTCAAAAAAATCTTGCACCAATTGGTGTCAGCGTTGGTCCATGAGCCTCTAGAGAGTCCCTAGGCTACACGAAACGAGACTGGATGAGAGGTCAAACAGGTTGACCGAAGAGAGCAGAGGGGGCAGAGAGGATGGAGGGGGCGTCAGGGGGTGCGTTCGGCTACAAAAATGAAAAACAGAGAGAAGGAAAAGGGGCGGACGAAGAGAGTTCCAGGCTTGAGAGAGAGAGAGAGGGGTCTGAGAGCGGGGGGCAGACCAGAGGAACCGGGAGAAAAAGAAAAAAAAAAGAGGGACAGAGAGGGAGAGAGGGACGCGGGTGGCGATCGGGGAGCAACACCAGGAGCTCGAGCAAGAGCAAGAGCGCCGTGACGCCAGGAGAGTCCCAGCATCGTCGCCGGAGCATCAGCCACCGCCGGAAGTTCGTGGCCAGGTCGAACTCCTCACCCCGCCCTATGCTCTGTTTTGCTGCCTCTGTACAGTGCGGTCATGTTTGTATGTTCCCCAGCCTCGGTTTGGCCTTTCCCGCTTCGGTTTTGTGTTTAGTTGTTTGTTGTCCGCATGCGCGCCACGTGCTCGACGTTTTGTCTGTCGACAGTCAAACCCCCAAGTTTGAGACCCTTTTTCATTGTGATTCTATCTCATTTTATGCTCGTTTTTGGTTTAAATCTGCTATATGCATGTACTAGTACACGTTTGCATGCATGTTTGTGTCGGTTTGTCCCCAAAAACAGAGATTTGAGGCCGAAAAGTTGTGCCCGAGAGCAGTCTTTAAGCCCAGATTTCATGAAAACAGGTCTAACCCGCGCGTTTTAAGGGTATTTTTAGACTTGCTTTTGGGCTGATCTAAGAGTTCTTTTTAGCCTGAGTCGTTTTTTGTTTGTTGTAGTTCACACCGGTATGTGATTTGCCCGCTTATCACGCTCGTGAGTCAAGTTGAGAGTCCGTCAAAATAGCCATTTGAACCGTGGACGCCCGGTTTTATTTGTCCGAGTGTTGCCTGTGTGTGGGGGCCTCTTTGTCATGACTTTGCGACGCGTGCACTCTGTCATTTTCTGAGTTACTCGACTTTTTGGAAACCTCGCTTCACGTAGTTTCTCTAATGCCAAACCACTTTGCTTGAATGACGTGCGGGTGAGAGATATTAAGGCTCAAACTCAGGCGCACAATGCGCCTGGGTTTGAACCCGGACTTCAAAACCAAAAGTAGCTCAGACCCAGGTTCTTCGATCGGCTGTCCTTCGTGTTCGTGTGTGACGTCGCCGTTTTTCTATGGTCAGCTCATTCCTTGCATGTCGTAGAATACGTCCTTGTGTTGATTCAGCGTTGCTTGTACCCGTATGTCGAGATTACGAACCTAAAAACCTCTCCAGGAACTGGACTGTGTAGCCGAAATATCACCGAGTGTTGGGGTTAGCGCGAGGCCCCTTTCGTGGTTTGTTTCCGTGATGTGCGTGTAACCATTTTTCGAGTCGATTATTGTTTTGAAAACCTTGCATTTCGTAGTTTCTAGAACTGTAAATTTATTTTCTCGAAAGCGCCGCGATGGAGAGATATCCTGGCTTGAAACCAGGCACGCAACCTATTTGCCGCCTGGGTTCAAACCCAGAATTTCGAGGGCTGCTCAAAGCCATGTGTTCGAGCCGATTTCTCTTCGAGCCGGTGCGTAATCTCATCGTCTTTTTGGGTCCACATCATTCCTTGCATGTTGTAGTTCGTGTCGGTATGCGGTTTCACCGCTGGTCGCGTCCGAGGTGCCAGGAAAAGGGAAGATAAAACCCCTTTGTAAACTGCTATTTTGGTCAAAATTGTGACCAAGTCTGCTAAGGCTGTCAAACCCGGTTTTTCCCGAGGGTCCTTTGCCATGTTTTCGTGCATTTCGTTCACTTTTCTTGGGTCTGTGTTATTCCTGGTATGTCATAGTTCGCATTGGTGTGTGGACTTGTCGCTGGTCGTGTCCCAAAAGCTAAGAAAACTGGCCGAAAAGACCCCCTAGAGGACAGTTTTTGTAAGACTTGGCATTTTTGAGAAAATCAAAAAATGGAATTTGTGTCATTCTAGACCGACCTGGACCCATACGGTCCAAGTCGGGCGCACTGGGAGTGGGCCAGGCCACCCGACCAGTAAACCGTTTTTTTATTTAAAATAAATAAATATTTAAAAAAATTTAAAAAAATTCGAAAAAAAAATTCAGAAAAATTCCATAAAATGATTTAAAAAAATGAAAAATGGGTAGATTAGCCTTATTTCCCTAGTTTCGACTTTTAAAACCCCTGAAAATGACGATTTTTCTCCTTTGGGCGATTCGTCCCAAAATCATTCCAAACCTTAATCACACCCTTCCCTAAGCTCTTAGAGCTTTACTAAGGATGCTATGCTTGATTTGATGCGTTTTATCCATACGTCTTTGATTTCTTGATTGCGCACATATATGCTTTGATTATGATTGATAGGATAAACTCGTATCTGCACGATCACGTTAGAAAAATACCCAATTTCGATACTGAAAGAGCGTTGGTGGAAACACCGAAGTAACCAAGTCCCCAGATCCCTAATCTCTAGTTGCGTAGAATCGAACGGCATCTCCTGGCGGCTCGATAAGGTTTCCGGTCTACCTTTCCCAAAGACCAGTGACGACTCCTTTTGCATGTACACTTTACACATGCCATCCGATCACACTAAGATCGAATCTTATTACCCACCGCGATTTGGTTTGGGCCTGGGAGGGCCCGAGCTAAGCCCGCTCTGGAGGCTTAGCAATCCACTAGCCCGACGATTTTCGAGATCGGGTTGTGACAATTGGGTTCCTCGATTCTGTGCCATTTCTTATTGCTATTTCTCCAATTTTTCAAGTTGAAAATAATGATATTTGGTAAGACTTTATTGCATTAACATATTTTGACCAATAAATCCATGTATAATTAAGTGATGCCCGGCCGTATGGGCGCCTTTACCCTAGAAGAGAGATATCCTCAATTCTCGTTCTCTCTATTCTTCTCGAAGTAATTATTTTAGTGACAAGCATATTGGCGCTTGTTCTAAGGCTAAGACTCCGTTTGTTTCGCGAAAAATATGACATTTTCGAAAAATATTTTTCGGAAAGTTATTTTCCAGGAAAATGACAATGTTTTTCGGTGTTTGGCTAAAAGAAAAAGTTCTAGAAATTTTTTTCTGTCGTTTGGCATGGAAAATGATATTTGATTTTTCTCCGTCCACTCTTTTTAATATATTTTTATTTTTTTAGTATCGATTTTTTTAATTATTTATCTTTATCTATTATCTTCTTTCTTCTTTTATCTTTTTCTTTTTTTTCCAACGCCAAGCTCGCTTTCACCCAGACCCTGACCTCATCCCCATTGTTGTCCTCGCTCTCCTCCGCCTCCACCGCCTTGATCCTCGAGCCTTCCTTCGAATTGTCCCCATCGGCGCCATCCCAGGCCACGGCCGTTTCGCTAGGCCAAGGCCAGATTTGGCGAGCGCTCGCCTCGAGCTCGGCCTTGCTCGAGGCTGAGGCCAGATCTGGCGAACTCGTGGAGGTTTGGGCTCGATTTTTAGGCTGTTGCAGGGCGTGTGTCAAGCAGGAACAAGGAGGAGGCCATCAAGCTCAGCATGCTTAGGGTTTTCAGATCGGGCGAAGTCGGCGAGACGAGGTTGAGCGAGAAGAGCTTGAACCACAATTTTGCTGCAGTCGAAATCGAGGGCAAGCATCAAGGGCTGGAGGACGAAATTGGCGTTGGAGAGGGAGGCGCCGAGCAAGGGAGAGGATGGATCGGCCAGAGCGGGGGTGGGTCCAGCGGAAGGGATTGTCTCTAGAGAGAGAGACTGTCGGCGATGGAGGTGAGAGAGAACAGGAAATGAAGCTCTGGAGATGAGAAGAGAGGAAGAAGTAGCAACGCGTGAGACCTTAGTTTAGAAGGTTTTTTTTTCCGTTGACTACTCATTCCCCCCCCCCCCCCCCCCCCCCAAACTCCGAAAATTGGGGAAAATGTTTTCCAGAAAAATATTTTTCGTGAAACAAACGAAGCCTAAATGAGAAAAACTTCCAAATATTCTCGTGATTTGTATATGTTCAACACTTCAAAACTCGGTTAATAATTATTAAGCATGCCTTCATTTTAAGGAAAATTTCAAATAATGGCCCCAAGTGCCATCATTTTCTCAAATAAGGGCCTGAAGTAGACCTTGTTTCAAATAAGAACCTGAAGTGCCCTCATTGTGTCAAAGAAGGGTCTGAAGTGCACGTTGTTTCAAATAAGGGCCTAAAGTGACTATATTAGTCTAAAAAAAGGGGCATGAGTCACTTTAGTTAGGGGCATTTTGGTCATTTACTATTTTATTTTATGGTTAATACCACGAAAAATTTCAAACCGGTACACCTGTGACAAATTTACCCCAAACTATTTTTTTACCAATAAAAACCCCAAACTGTTACACTTGTGACAAATTTACCCCAAAGTAGTACACTTATGACAATTTTACCCTCCGTTAGTTTTCATTAAATTTAACGTCAAACTGCTGAGTTGGATGGCACGTGGCAATTCACGGGTGTACCAGTTTGAGGTTTTTACCATCTGTTTGTCACAGGTGTATTAATTTGGGATTTTTCATGGTATTAACCCAATTTAACGAATGGTAAATTTGTCACAGGTGTAATAGTTTGGGGTTTTTCGTGGTTAAAAAAAATTATTTTATGGTAAATTTGTCACAGATGTACCAGTTTGGGATTTTTGGTGGTCAAAAAAATAATTTGGAGTAAATTTATCACAGGTGTACCAGTTTGAGGTTTTTCGTGGTAAAAAAATAGTTTAAAGTAATTTTTTCATAGGTGTACCAGTTTGGGGTTTTTCGCGATATTAACTCTTTATTTTATTTTCCTTCTATTTTTTAACAGATTTTGAAAAAAAAAAAATAAGAAACACGGGCGAGTGGACTGACCTCCCACCTGTGGCCGCCGTCGAGGGCCGTGGCCATCGGCCAGGACCGGGGTGGGTAGAAGGGCGTTGTCTACCAGGTCCCGACCGATGGCCGTGACCCTTGGCCGGGCCTGGGCGAGGGCCGCCGACACCCTCGCCCAGATCTAAGAGAGGGTCGCGGCCCTCTCCCTGCTCAGGCGAGGGCCAGAAGCGCCGACGACCCCGAGGGCCCTCGCCTCTAGTCGGCAGGGTCGCCAGCCCTCGCCGAGGCCGGCCACCCCGATGGCCATCTCCGCCGCCCCACCGGCTGTGGGACGGCGGCAAAGGCAGGATGCAGACCTCCCGCCTGAATTTTTTTTTTTTTGGCTTTTTGTTTTTTTTTTTAATTTAATGTAACAAAAAATTAGATTAAATTTATATTTTGACAAAAATACCCTTGATTGGCCGAAAAATTTGGCCGACCGGCGAGGGACCCTTATTTGAAACAACCCTAGCTACTTCATCTCTTTTCAAAATCTTAGCTCGGACTCTCATTCCGATTTCGTCTTCTGCTTTTTTTAGTTGTCCATTTTCTGCCTCGACTCTCTTGGGGTTCTTTAACTCGGCACCTTCTCGACAGTTCCTGGCGAGATAGCGACGTGTTCGGTAAGAACTGTTAGCCTCCCTCTTTGTCTCGAGCCATCAAGTCTTGGTTTTGATACATGGGTTTGTTTTGATTTCCGAGGAGACGAGCTCAATAGCCACATTCGTCTAGTCGACTTCGTTTTCTACTTCATTGGGTGTTCAGTTTGAGGAATGAAATTGACCTATACGTCAAAATCCGGTCCTCATGTAGACTACGAAACAAATTATTGAGTAGCCTCGATTATTGATTGGACTTTGACGCTCTTTAATCTCTATTTTCCTTTTTGGGTGTTCGACGAATTAAGGAAGAATGAGTTGCGGGACGGTTGATCTGAAGTTTGACTGTGTATGCAGTTGAAACGATGTAGAGCTGATGAATAAACCTTTTGTCACGGTTCTTCCAATTCTCTGCAACTGAATGGAACAATTTCTTGATTGATTAACTAATCATGCTTTTATCATAGTTCATTCGTTGTAACTCTGCTACAATTTACTATACAGTCACAGCTTGCACTTTTCCACATCATTTGAGAACGCCCCAAAAGAGCCTTGGCACTTCGGCCATGGAAAGTAGTGGCGCCAGCTCTTTCCTGAGGATTAGAAAGCTGGAGAACTTTTTGAATGCGGGCTCCATAGAGACTTTTGGAGTTTCTTCGAAAGCCTCGGGGAAAGAAGAGGTGGGATATCGGCCAAGGGCTGATGGATATGTTGATGATGATGGGTGGTTTTCCGAGCTGATATCGTGGATAAGAATAGCGACGTGCGACGTGCTTCTTGTCGATGATGGTTACGACCTTCATATGGGCATTGATCATGGTTGTTCTGATCCCATGGCCATATGAAAGAACAAGGCAGGGAAATATTTATGGGCACGTAACAGGCAGACTGCTGGTAAGTCACTACTATTGGTTTCATAAGCTACTTCAAAATTACAAGTGATAGTACTTTATTTATGCTGCTATTTGGTCGAAGTCTCTTAGTTACTAAGAAAATGTTGGCCTTGTGGTAAATAGTCAGTTCCAAAAAACAGCAGTGATTAGAAGGCTTTGTCGTAATTTTTCTCTCGATTGAGGATTAAAAGACTAATCTTGCTTTGGCCAACCATGTGTGGATATGTCCATTAAATTCAGAATTTAGTTATTTATATGAATCTTATCAGAAGGGTTCATATAATTAACATGAGGCGGTACTTGGGATTGACATCCGAGGAGAAAATGTGATCCTCAATTCCTTATCACTATCTGTTGAGTTGACAAGTCTGAGTAGCCGCTCATGCTGAAACTGTTATTCTCCTTGGGGCCATCAAGAGTAAATATAGTTATTTTCTTCAGCAATTTAAGACGAAGAAATGGAGGATACTGCATGTGAATGCGATTACTTCGTTGATAGCTAGTTACCATTCTACAGTGCTGCCAGGTTATGTGGCTTTCTGAAGTGTCTCTCTTATTTTCTGCGATAAATTGTTTAGATTATGCATTTGAATATCTGTTGCAGATGTGGATCTTGGGAAATCCTATCAAGTTTGAAGGGTTGGAATATGCTGATGAGAAGGCCGTCTATATTTGCAATCATGCATCTCCAATTGATATTTTCCTTATACTGTGGTTGACTCCGACTGGCACTGTTGGTATTGCCAAAAAGGAGGTAACATCCCATGTCAGGGATAAGAAGCATCATGCTGACTGCAATGCAAGGAGCAATGATACACTAGAGTTTTCTTACAAAGCGTATAAGAAAAAAAGGTTTAGGATCCGGTAACTGTGGTCCTGCATCTTACTCTCATTGCATTAGCTCTTGGGATTTATACCTCTATCAATAGGCAAGGCACTCTTTTCTGTTTTCATAGATTCAAATGATTCATACTTGTCTCAACAGCATTCGCAAGTGTCCGGCATTGAGATATGATAGTTATGTGTACCTATTTTATCTACGGATTCCAAGATCTTAACTCCAAATGAAAAATCATTTATGCAGATTAACTGGTACCCACTTTTTGGACAGCTTTATGTATTGGCCAACCTCTACGCATAGATCGCTCAAACCCCACTGCAGCCATCGAGTGTATGAGGGAGGTAAGTGTCTTCCTCTGCATTAGTTGCCAGGGTTTTGCATGTGTTTCTAACAAGTCAATGGTGCAATTGCACAGGCAGCTCATGCCGTGGTTAAGAACAATCTGTCGCTGATCATATTCCCTGAGGGCACCCGGTCAAAGAATGGACGGCTGCTTCCTTTCAAGAAGGCAAGTCCCTTACTTCATCACCTAAGATTTAAAGCTCTTAGTGAAGTAAGTTGCATTGTAGTTGGAAATTGGTCGAAACAGTTATTGCACATTGCTTTTAGCCCATCTTCTTTGATAACAGATTCATCCCTAAGATGCCAGTCCTCAGCTGCATTGTGGTTCATCATCGCTCTTGTTCATGGGCATGAATGAATCATGTTATGTTCAGGGTTTTGTACACTTGGCCTTGCAATCACGGCGCCCGGTAATCTTGACCGGGACCCATCTAGCGTGGAGAAAGAGCAGTTTACATGTTCGACCCGCACCTCTTACTGTAAAGTTCCTTCCCCCGATCAAAACTGATGAGTGGACTGCTGATCATATCGACGAGTATGTGGAAATGGTCCATGGCATGTATGTGAAACACCTTCCCGAGTCGCAGAGGCCTCGTGCATCGAATGCTGCTGCTAGGAACAATTCAGTTTCCTAGGTGAATTTCTTTTCTATTCGACTTTGTGTCATTGTAGATTACGAAGCATGTACTCTTTTAACTCCTGGAATAAAGCACCGCGAATGCAGTTTTGAGGTTCCCTAAAAAATACTGTGTACTTGCGTTGATCTCCTAATTCCTGAATCAAAAGATTACTGGTGCCAGCCAGATCGGGAGAGCCAGCAGTGTCACCGGCCACGGCGGAGCAAGGTTCGCTAGCAATGCCGCCGGCCATGGATGGCCAGATTTGGAGTGCCAGCAGCGTCACTGGCGCTTCACCGGCCATGGCGGCTCGTCCGAGGCTGGGTGGCTGGCTTTGGATGAACATTAAGGAAGACGAAGCTTAGATAGAACAATTCCACATCACATGGAAATCCACGTCTATTTCATTTTAATCTAATGTAGAACACGTGTAAATCTCAAATGCTCGTCACATCAACAGCAGCCGATGTGTCCCTTCGAAATCATCGAATATTTTCTCAGACTAATTTGTTTCTTTTCTATTTTTTGTGCATGGGTTAGTTGAAGGCCCCCTATACATGTTTTTATTGTTTCTGCAGATCAATTGATTGGTCCTTTTTACCAAACGTGTGCAAATGGTGGGTTTTGAAGATGAAACGAATTCGAGTCTGGCCAAGAATAAAGGAGAAGGGTCAAATTAATTAACTCAATTTACGGAAAATCTTAAATTAATAAACACCTGTAACAAATTCATCTTCAATTAATTTTTTGACTAGAAAAAAAACCCGAAACTAATATATTTGCGACAAATTTACCTCAAATTAATTTTTGGACCATCGAAAAATATTTGTGACAAATTTACTATCTGTTAGTTTTAGTTAAACTGAGTTAATACTACGAAAAATTTTAAATTAATACCTTTGTGACAAATGAATGGTAAAACTCCAAAATTGGTACACCCGTTAATTATCGTGTGTCATCTGACGGTAAAATCTAACAGAAAATAACGTAGCATAAATTTATTATAGATATATCAGTTTGAAATTTTTGATAATTTATGATAAATTTATCATAAATTAATTAATTTTGAATTTTTCGTTATATTAAACCATCGCAAGAATAATAATTTTCTGCCGAACTGTACGTAGGTGGCAAATGTTCTTCGGACAGCAGATGAAAAGTAACCTACGCTATTGTGGGCCAAGAAATCTTTCGATCTGGCCCAAGTCAACGTCAGTGCATGTGGTCCCCGTCGCTCTTGTGTTGTCCGTCTGATAATCATCTGTAGTTGTCCTGTTATCTTATCCTTCGTGTGATCAATTAATTTCCAAAGAAGGGATGAGATTCTCGAACGAAGAAAATGACCAAATGACTTCATAAGAATTGAACGAGGAGCCGTTTGAGGTGAAAATCTCATGTACGGTTCTGTAAAGTGTCAGTAAGAGTGATTTATCAGTCAACTTTTTCACTATCATCCCCAGAAAACCAAACTTTGCCTTGCGTAAAGTTGCCAAAATCTTGAATTGCATCAGATCGATATGGAGAAGCACACTTCTTAAGATCGTTCAAAGAGGTGAATTACTTAAAGGTGCACGAAAAATCAATGTGAACACCACTTGATCACTAAATATAAAATGACCTAATAAGGTAATTTTTTTTTCTTTTTCTTCAGGTCTAATTAGGTGCTTGATTATTAGAGAATGAGGAGATTCTCATTTATCATAGCAGAGTTGAAAAAGTCAAAGGGTGAGAGAATACAAAAGGGAAGTCGAATGTACTAAATAAACGTATGACGTAAAATTTGAATGTTTTCATTTAAAATTTGGTAATTGAGGTGCTTATTATACTCAGATTAATTTAATTAAATATAAACTGTGGATAGAATTTTGGGCAAGAAGGAAGGCCAAATATAACGAACCTGGTATTCGACAATTTCTAGAAAAGAAAACGCTAATGTTCCTAACAGAAAAAACAAGACCCTGTTTTTTTATTTATTTATTTATTAAATAAAAGAAGAAGCAATTTGCTTTAAAATCCATCTTAAAACAAACAAAAAGAGCCCAAACACGGGGAGATAGTCTTCCTCTTCCTTCAGCTAGGGTTTCGATTCGAATCGGTTTCTCTCTCCTCCTCCTCCTCTTCTTCTTCTCCTCTTTCCTTCGACAGAAGAACGCCACATCCGACGATCCAGATCGCCGGCTATCCTCGATGCGGTACGCGCGTTCGAGATAGCAAATCGCAGGCTGATGAGCGGTTTTGGTGAACCTGAACCGGGCAAGATATTAGCGGTAGCTGTTGAGGTAACAGTAAAGGTAGGTTGCTAGTCATTTGATAGCAGTTGCCGTATAAATTTCACCGAGATATTATGTTGGATCATATAAGAACTCGCACTGTTCACGTGTGCATGTGTAAAAGAGTGCACACGTGATTGTAGGCCCGTTGATTTAACTCGTAGATGCTTATGTGGAGTGGTTTGTATCTGTGGTTCATTTTACTCTCCGTGTTAAGTTTTGCTGCATTTTTATTTTGGGCAATTTGACTATTTTAGGTCTTGGATTGAGGCATTGGTTGATTTTAGGAATGAAAGGGAAAAATTTGAGATTCCTCGGGTTCGTTCAATGTTGCTGTCTCTTCGACCGTTGGTTTTTGGATGTGTCGATAGTGTTTGTCACGTTCATTTTATGTCCAGCAATTTTGTTACAGACATAATTCTTTGGGAGCACATATCTACGTGTTGCCTAGTTATCTTTTGTGTCGATATAGAGAGAGTTTTAGAATCATGCTACCCTTTAATTTGATAATTTAAAGCATTAACTTCACTTGCACTCCCATTTTTGTATTTGCGGTTTCCTAAGATCCCCTGTTGTTGCAACTTGGGGTAGCTCACTTGTTGGAGATACACCATCAAAATGAGTTTGCGGTATTTCTTCTTGATGAAATTCAGCTGCTTGCTTATGCTGGGTTGGTAGAAGGTAGCAGCAAGTGGTGCCAATATCTTGTGAATTTGAGTTTCCTTAGGGAAGGTGGAACATAGCTATTTGTTTGATGTCTGTCGTTTAAGTTCAGTTGTTAATCACGAAGAAGACTACTGTGTGCTAAGGTAAATTGACTTTGCATTGTCAGATACAACTTCAAAGTCAACTTTTTCCCATCCAAAGAGAATTTGACGTTGCTTGCTAGTTTTTTCAGTCATCAGGCTACTACTTTTCCACATTCTTGTTCTAAGATGCTAGCAGCTGGTGAGGACCTAATAGTGAACTGCTTGTTTGTCATTACCAGTTAGGAGAGTTTTACTTGATAAACTGTAACTGAGATATCTTAGAGAGAGTTCTTCACTCTCTTGGAGTTTGCAGTTTCCCCATATCGGCAACTTTTTGGCAATCATTGTTGATTTAGTTAGATATCAGCATTTGTAGAATAACGTGCCTATCACAGTAATTGATCATTAATGACATCCACGTTTATTTCCCATAAATTGATTAGAGGTCGAAAGTTGAGGCAGCACACTCATTAGTTTATATGAACTGTTTGTTTGGGGAGAATTACTCGTCCCATTGTTGGTGTGGCTTTGTTATAATATCTCAAAACAGCAACTCTTCTGTTGGCAGAAGTAAAAGACGAACATATGCTGGAAATTGACAAGATGAACCAAGCCAGTCAAGTAATCAATGTCGATGCTTCAGCCAGTGCCCCTTTGAAACGCAAACGCGGTCGTCCACGAAAGTATCCCATGCCAGATGAAAGCCCAATCTTTGCAGAGCATGCCCGTGCTCTGAGGGATCAAAACATTAATCGTGGACCTAAAATCCATGTCCCTCCTGCATATAAATTTGTGAATGGAAACCAACCCCGGCAAGTAGATGCAACCAACAGCTCAAACAACATCTCAATAGGACAGTTGGTTTCTGGTGTCGTCGAAGCAGCATTTGATGGTGGTTATCTGCTTGCTGTTAGGGTTGGCAACTCTGATACTACTTTAAGGGGTGTTGTGTTCAAGCCGGGGCGATATGTACCTGTTTCTGCAGAAAACGATGTGGCACCAAACATCCAAATGATCAAAAGAAATGAGATTCCTCTTCAGAGTGAGAGTTATGTACAGATGCAGGTCTCTGGCCCTCGTTCTAGAGGGAGGAATGGAACCACCAGTCTAGTGGCATCGCCTCCTGGCTCGGCTGCCTTGAAAGGTAGACAGGTAGCTCCAGGTACAGCTCAGCCTATTCGTCCGGTGACATTGAGAGGCAATGTGGTGCCCGTGGTACTTCAACCTCTCAGTACTTCTGCAAATGGTTTGCCTGTTCCCAACCAAGCTTCTTCGGCTTCAATCCAAGATCATATAGCTGCCTTAGGTAAGCACATGGCACCGGTTTCTGTCCAAACCTTCTCTCCTTTGAATGGATCTTCATCCAAAAAAGAAGTACCAGGAAGTGTGGGACATGTCCAAAGTGAAACTGGTATTGATACTCAACACCCGGATGGGGCGTCGCGTGAGGTAGAAAGCAAGTCAACAGGGACTCCTGGTATGCCTTTCGAGAATCTAGTGACAGAGGTCATGAAGAGAATTCATGAACCTTCACAAGTAGAGGCCGATCAAAACGAGAGCAGCAAGTCAGGTGATAAATCTGGCAGTACTCCAGAAGACGAGGATAGTGACGATGATCAGCCTCTTTTCATTGAGCCTTTACAAGCCGTGCAACCCAATATCAACCCCCACCTAAACGCCATGCCTCCACATCTGGAGAGCAGCAGAACTGGCAAAATGACCGAGCTGTTGCAGGTGAGATTATTTTCCAAGGAGCGAATAGCAATCTTTACTTTGACTTCACCTTTCACGGCAAGCCCAAATTGAGAAGTTACTATTTTGCAAGGCTTTGCAGGAAAATGCAATGAAGAGCGAGATGCCTGGAGATCGATCTTTCAAGAACAATTGAAATTGAGCTGACAGGAGACGAGGGAGATTTGGTGGGGCAACCAGTGCTCTTGTCAAAATAACAGCTTTAGTAATCGTGTACTTCTAACTTTCTTTAGGTCTAGATTTAGGTATTACCGCTTTTTAGACTTTATTCACTTAATTCTGCAATATATCTTGAAGCGCTGGTCAAAGATGTAGAGAATTCAACATGGTTAAAAATTGGAGACAGCTTTTTCTAGCAGTAAGTCCTAGTTCAAAAGCTCTGTCCTTTTGTCTGTTTTTTTATTTAATTGGTCAAAGTCCTTTTGTCTGTTGAGTCTCGCAATTTTTTTGTTGTTGGCTGTCCAACTATCTCAAAGCAGATTTTAAAGTTCAATAATTGTTCTTTTTCCTGGAGAATCTGGACCATCCTTTTAACTTTCCTGTCTTTGCTGATTCGTATAACAAGATTTGTGTAACAATCAGCATGCGAGCGTTTTAATGGGGTTGATTATTAAGCTTTCGAAGTGGAATTTAGATTTGACTGCCGGACGGCTAATCTCATATAGATCACATCTTGCCACAATCGCGTGCACATGTCAGTTGTTCATCTTCGCTGCTGCCCAATAGGTGAACAGCCAGTCAATAATATGACCAAGTTTAAGCTGGTTGATTGTCGAAAGGTCGCGTTTCACAGCGAACACTTTTTCACGTACTATAACTGACCCTCACGTGACCATAGAGAAACCATGGTGCGCCAAGACAAACTTGGGGACGGTTTCGATTTACCTTCTCAGCTTGAAAAATTTCATTCCTAGGCTACAAGACTTTTGATGAAAGACCTATATAGCAATCGATATTAATTCCGACAAGCCATTACTAGAGATACAGGCAGGAATATGTGTCTGGAGGACAGACAGAAAGTGTATATATAGTATGTACAGTATAAAAATTGGCCAAACTTCTCCATTCAAAAAGATAATCTGTTAACGGAATCTTCTCGACCAAGTCCAACATGAGTGATCGATCTCCTCTTAGGACCCACACGTACCATACTGAGATTCCGTACGTATATGGCCATCACCGAGTCTAGAAAGGAGATAATCGCCATACCGCAAACCATACACAAGATAATCTCAGCCTCCATTTCGCTACATGTAACATCCTTAGTCCTTGGTCCGATTTGTCAAACCTAAAGATGCACTACTTTGCAACTCGAGAAAGAATAATTACGCTTCCATCACATAAAATATGAAAAAAAAAAGCCAATACCAGGCAAAGAAATTGCACAATAATCGGTAAACAATAAACATTACTATCAGGAATATGTCAACAGTAAACTGCCTCAGCTTAGCACACTTAATCCATAGAAAACAACAGCCATGAACTCCGACATACATAGCACAAAACAAATGCATAGTAACTTATAGCATAAAACCATCTCCACAGGCCAACCACCGCCATAAATCCGAGACAACCTCACTCCAAAATGCATCAGGGTGGTACATCGCCAGCTCATAATACTTTCCATCATGTGAGGAGCATCACTGCACCAATGCAAACACAACCCATGATTAAAAAGGGTGGATGTTATGCAAAATAACTTCTGTACTGTTTACTTTCTGATGAGAAGGTAAATCCTATTTACATACAAGAATAATTCCAAAGCACAATGAACTTATTTTGATGATCTTTGTCAACTTGTCAACTTGTCAAGTATACCCATCAGTATAACCTTATCCAATTATCAAAGAAGCATTATACAAAAGCCACAAAGGTTGTCAATGCAGTTACCTGCTGTGGCTGCTGGTAGGTTACGGGCTGCTGATAATTATACCCAGCATAGCCTCCATAGAACATGTTAGGGTCCTGGGCAGGAGGGGCATATCCATACGCTTCATATCCCTGTGGATATCCATAATATCCTCCACCATTCCACTGCGCCTGCTCCGGCTGAGCCTAAATTACAAACCCACTGTCATTTTCATATCCATTATGGCCATCAACCTGCTTCTTCGAAGAAGTCAAAAAGCTCAGTTACCTGCTTGTTCGAAGGACTCCGCCCCCATGAGAGTCGAATGCTTTGTCCTCCCAACTGGGTTCCATTCAACATCAACAAGGCTTGCTCAGCACAAGCTCTGAAATGAGTAAGTACACAAATTAAATCACGCGAAACATCCAAAGGGGAAAAGAGGGAAAAGAAACCAAGTAATCACCTGCTTGTGAATTGAACAAAACCACAACGTTTGCCAGGTGGAATTTTCACATGATGCAACTCTCCATACTGACTGAATACTTGCCTCAAAAGGTCATCTGATACACTTGGATCCAGACCACCGACAAATATCTAAGCTCCAAAAGACCATGAGTCAAGAACAGGAAGTAGTATGTTAAAAATCTTGCAGTAAAAATAGACTACCCACAGTTGTATTATTTGGATCATTCTCCCCTTGGTTTCCTTGACTGTTCTGGTAAGATGCTGCAACGGACATGTAAATGTGATCATACACACTAGAACACAGTCAATCCTATCTGGCTAGGCAACACAGAAGTTTCAAAGTCTTGGGCAATGAAATTATCTTTCAGGAGAGATTAGTCATGAACTCCAGACCACGGGAAGCAAACATTCAAAACAGAGAAAGATTCGTGCACTCAACTTAAGCCAAATATAGCCATCACAGCAATGATCTTGCAATGCTTTGATCAGTACAAACATGTATGGTCAATTTTCTATTCACGAAGCCTCAGATGGATCATGTAACACTTCAGACAACAGGCAACTCATATATATATGTGGAAGCACATGCACACACAGGCACATCTTATAAAGAAGTAATTTGTTAGGGGCCCCCATAAATAAAGATCCCTCATATGCACATAAAAATCAATAAATTCAAAGAGACGTAGAGATCATCCAACTTCAAAACAGCAGATTGATGGGATAATTAGTCCACACCCAGTCTCTTCGGCAAGTCCTTTCATGTAACCAATTCAATGTCCTAGTAGCAAATGACTCAAAAGAAAAGTAACGCTGAGCAAGAAAAGACAAACTGGTTCTCGTAATTCCTAGTGACATGAATAGTCAAAGACAACATTATGTTTAAGTCGCAAAAGAAAGCTACCGCATTGTAGAAAACCATAATCTAAAGGGAGTACTCCATCGAATTAACTTCATAAAAGCGGTAAAAATTTAAATTGACCGATAACCTAGTGAGCAATTGCGTGAAGTAAATCCAACTGTAGCATTGATAATGCTACTAGGTAATTGATAGAACTCGCGACATAAACAAAATAACTGACCTAAAATGAGGCCACGCATTAAAGTGGAATCATTTCAGCTGAAATCAGTTCCAGGCCCTCCAAAATGAGAGCCTCTTGGCGTCCTGCTTTAAGAGAACATGAGTTTTATATAAGTTTTTGAATGTTTTCTAGAATTAAATGCGCCCAATTTTAGAAAGGTAAGTACTGAGGAAATGATGTAAATTCCTCTCATCTTCAAAGTTGACTATTCCTTTCACACAATTCACCTCTAAAAGACGCATCAAGCATATTCAGCTTAGAACTTCAACAAAGTGAAACTCTGAAGTAAAATTGCAAATCATCATAAAACATGTCAAACTGTTATCATCATAATCAATAAGCCACAACAATGCATAAGGTAACTGTAAGCGAGCAACATCAACACCTATAGAGGCCATAATACATACCACTCTGATATTGCTGAGTAGCAATAGGCTTCTTGTTAGCAGCGGGCCCAATCCTCATGGGGCGTGAAGAACAATACATGCCATTCATTTCAGTCATGGCCCGCAACTGTTCGGTTTCATCGCTAAACCTAACAAACCCATAACCCTTAGAACGGCCAGTCGTCCTGTCGATAACTATTTTGGCACCTTTCACAGATTGGTAGTGAGCTCTAAATGTCTCCTGTAGTGTGTGATCTGTTACATCAGCAGCCAGATCTCCAACAAAAATTGTATAGTCAGGGCCTTCATCTTGACGCCTCTCCCCAGGACCAAGTGTAGCCCAGTTTAGTCGAAAATTCTGGTCAGAACTTGGCATCAATGTGCCATTGTAAGTCTGCAAAATCCTCTCAGCTGCAGCGCGGGTCATAAATTCAATGAAACCATAACCCTCGGGCAGACCAGTCTGCTTATTTCTAATCACCTTAGCCGAAAGAACCTGAGAGAGCCAATTAAGTAAACAGCTATCAGATGGCTGTAGTAGCTAGAAGAGAATGGTGAAGGAAATAACAAGGATGTCTAGAAATCTAAGCTGCTAAATAAAGGATAGAGAGGTCCAAGATTCATCGGTCACCGAACCATCAGTCTGAAGCAACATGCCCATGTCCACTTAAATTGTAGGTAGGGCAGATAAGAGTACAGAGTCCACTAGTATATTATAATACGCAGAAAATGATAACCATAATAAAAGCTAACGGCAAGTTTAGAAAGTGAAAAAAAAAATGTCATCGCAAATGAAAACGGGAAGATTTCAAATTTGTTTTTAAGTACAGTACATTTGGAAATTCCTGATTCGGTACAGGATTTCACAGATAAAACGATGAAAGGTAGACTGAGTTAATTGTGTCAATAGAGAATTAACATAGTGAACCAAGTTCTTGTTCTCATAATAGAGAAGAACGTAGCCTAGCTCTCAAAAATCTTAGAATCCAACACATGACCTGCAAATTTTCAACTCAAGACGTATGGCAACAGTTCGAAGACGACCCTAACTACCAAAGGATAAGATAAGCCTTCAGCACAAAAGCACAGAAAGGAAAAAAAGAGACATTTGAGGCAGGTAAGCTAGGACAAACCAAAGTGACAGATCCATATTACCTCTCCAGAGTGGGCGAAGCAGTTGAGGAGATAGCTCTCATCCATGTGAGGCTGCAAGTCGCCGATCCAAAGCGACTTGATCT
This sequence comes from Lenwebbia sp. NSW1173648, assembly GCA_029784005.1. NCBI lineage: Eukaryota > Viridiplantae > Streptophyta > Magnoliopsida > Myrtales > Myrtaceae > Lenwebbia > Lenwebbia sp. NSW1173648. The sequence goes on along the minus strand of JARCGZ010000009.1, from coordinate 19,319,791 downwards.
CGGCGGATGCAGCGGCCAGCGCCTGGGCCGACATGGGGGGCGGGACCGGCTGCGGGGTCCAACCCATCGGCGGAGGGACCGGCTGGGCCTGTTGCATCATCATCCATTGCTGCTGCTGCTGGTACTGCTGGTCGGGGACGGCTCCTGGAACTGGCTGCTGCATCATGGCGACGGAAAGAGGCGGAGAGATTGGAGAACCGAGGGATTCGAAACCCTAATAGTGCGAGGTTAGGGCTCGGAGGGGTGGTTGACGAGGGGAGAGAGAGAGAGAGAGGATGCTAGAGGAAACCCTAGAAGGGACGCAGGATTTGAGAGATCCTAAGCCCAGAGCGGGTATAGAGAGAAGGATGTCGATGGGCTGGCGAGGGTTTTTATAGTTGCGATTTTCTGTGTATACGAGACCTACGGGATATTTACGTAAATATATACTTTCCATTAATCGATGACCATTAAATATCTGTAAAATAAAAACTAATTTCATGAATTCTATTGTCACATTATCACCAAATTAAATTCCAACTGGATATAATTTTTTGGTGATTTTTTTGTTTCTGGATTTCAGTATTTTTAATATTTTCTAATGTTTTTCTCTTGCGGAGGAGTTTGGAAGGAACATGAATTAATTACTCTCTTTTCTCCAAAATTATGAATGTGCACTTTCATGAACCATATATTCAATTATGGCATCATCTTTGGTCTTTTTGGCCTGTTTGGTAACCATCATGTTTCTCTGAATCATGTTCTTTTATTCTCATAAACATGAATTAATTACTTTTTTTTTCCAAAATTATGAATGTGCACTTCTGTGAACTATATATTCAATTGGAAGCTGCTAGCCCGATAGTCTAATAGTTTATTTTTGACCACATGATCTCCCAATCAATGAGTGCTTTATGCAAAAGAAAAGCTGCTAGCCTGACAGTGTGACAGTACTGTCAGTTATTTCTGACCATACGATCTCCAATCAATGAGTTCTTTATGTAAAACATGATATGATGATGTGTGGATCTACTATTGAGATTGTACCTGACAGTACTGTCAAGGAAGCATTTTCATATTCAATTATGGCATTTTTTTTTGTCAAACAATTATGGCCTTATCTTTGGTCTTTTTTGGCATGTTTGGTAACGTTTCTGTTTATAATCCTATTCTTTTGTTCTCGAAAACAGAAAAAAAAAATAGAAATCTATTTGGTAACGTCAATTAATTTTTCTGTTCCCGAAAATAAATCAATGGCTAGGGAAAAAATTTGGAACAAAAAAATTTACCTCTATGTTCTCCAGAATAGAATTAGAAAAAAATTATTTCTGCTCATAAATTATTCCCGTGTACCTCAATATTTCTGTCTCTCAACCACTAAAAAGAAAAAGGAAAAAGAACTCAATATTTCTGAGACAATATATACAATTTTCATCCCTTTTCATGCGGAATTACAGATTTGCCCTCTACCGTGTTCCCCCGCCACATGCCTCTTTTTCTTCCACCTCCTGCCTGCTCTCCTCCACCTCCGTCCCCGCTGCGCCTTCTCTCTCTTCCTGAAACCCAGCACTTGAAGCTCAGAGAGTTGATCAGACTAGTGAAGCCAAGTCTTTCTCTTCCTCATCGTCTTGTCTTTCTCCTCTCTTCTTCCTCGCCCTGTTTAACCACTCTCTAATGGCATCCTCTACGCGCTTCAGCTGAAACGTGGCCACCGAGTTTTTCTCAGGTTAAACTTCTGGTGTCTGTCCATGTTCTTTTGGGTTTTCTTTGGGACGTCTCGGGTGTTATGCGCATACTCATTCTACAAGAATCCTGTATTCCGTCTGGTTTTTTCTTCTTCTTTTTGATTGGTTCTGTTGTACAATATTCTTTTTTATCACTCAGGATAACTGATTTTTTTGGTGCTTTTTTCTGGTTGCAGTTATGATGGATGAAGACGAATTTGAAATTAGTGGAGAAAAGATTGCTGAAGATGTTCTCGCAGATTTTTTTTAAGATTATGGCCTGAAATGGTTATTAGAGCTGTGAAAATGATTATAGTCAATGTCGGTTCTGAAGGCAGAAAAGATGATGCTGGTTGGGTTTGCGGTCAATCTTTTCATTCTGAAGAACTGAATTCTGGCAGTGGCACTGATGCAAGTGAATCTTCTTCTGCTGCTTTTAGTTTCTTTAGCAGATTCTTTGGAAATCAAAAAGTTTCTCCTGCAAAAAGCCTCTGAAGTGAACCCTTGAGTGCCTCCTTTCCTATATACACTTTGTGCTATTCTGGATACATCAGCTACAACTGTCCACAGGAAGTATGCCATCAGTTCAACTCAGAAAATCTTTTGAGATCTGCATTAGTCTACTAAATCACATTTTGTCTCTTCTATTGAAGTCGAAACTTAATAGTGGTTTTCTAGAGAAGGATGAACTTATCCCGTTACCAGACTATGTCCAAGAAGCAGTTGGATGCTGCTTCTCTCATCCTGCATCGACGGCATCCTTGACCTGTCCAATGGGCTGCAATGAGATGTTAGCCAGGGAAGATGTTCTGGGAAATTTCGTCGCAGCCTTTGATTTATCCAGTAAAAGATCTCTTGAGATAGACTTCTGTTGCTTTGGTTTACTGGAAACAGTTTCTGCTTTTTTCTTGTCTTTAGTTTAGAATCGCCCCTCCTTTATCAATGTGGAAACTGGTGCAACTAGACAACTTGTGAAGGTTTTTGAATCTCTGGTACATAGGCTTCTTTTATTGGGTTCAAGAATGTGCTTAATCTGTGCATTCAGACACAAAACTTCAGACCCCTTCTGCCAACTTATCATGCTCTGAATACTTTCAATCGTCTTATATCCCCATTTGAGGTGTTCAAGTTGGTCTGGTCTGTGTTCAATATAATTGACATGAACGACACAACAATCTCTGAATCCTGCCGGAAATCTATTGCTTATATTGGATGTTGTTTTGCTGCCAATGCTTTTGAATCTCTCGGTATATATTTGCAGCAGCAAACCGAGAAAAGATCGCAATATGATTCATTTTGGAGGACTAGAGATCAACATTTTAATGCTGATATTATTGAAGATATTTATTTGAAAGTATTTGAACTTTCCAGTCTTATGAAACAGATATTACTGATATTTGTTTGCTGAAAGCTATTACCGCCGCCTGCCGACTGAAATCTGTGCAGCATCTTAATGTACATCCTCTGAGTTCTGTACTTTTGAGGGTCACAGTTAGCACTCCAGTGCAGATGGTTTCTTATTGCATTAGTGGGATGAGTATGATGAGAGCTAAAGTTTTGTTTCTGCTTACTCAGTTCAGCCCACTGCATCTGTCAATCTTTGGGTGCATGCTTTCAGGTATTGTGACTCCTGAGGGCAATCTGAAGTATAAGAACCTTTGCAGAGGTCTTTCAGATTAGGACTTTCTGATGCTCCTGCCAACTGCTTTGTCATTCATGAATTCGATTTTTTTGAGATATGGGAAGCAGTGCTACTGGAATTTCAGATATATAACTCTATTTTACTCCAGTATTCTCTTAAACGGTATCCGCGAATGGAGAAGTTTTGTGTCCAAGTTTGTATTTGAGGAAGGATATGGTGAGTTCACAATATCTTCCGCAGACGAACTCCTCAATTTTGTGAAAAACAGTTCTCTTGGGAAAGCGGTTCACATGTTACATTATCACTTTGTCTTGGACGCCGATTCCCTGAATATTAAGAAGCAAATGGAGCTACTTGATTCAGTTTTACCAGATTGTGAGAGTCATAATGACTTGCTAGATTGTGATTGGAGGGATTTAAATTCTCATTCAGTTAAAGAGATTTTGAATCTTATAAATGGAGTATTGGCAAAGATACTGTTATGTAGGATGTAGTTATTTCCCAGCGACAATCATACGCTGTCCTTGACAAATAAAGCACCAGAATACTCAAACGATAACTCTCAGGTGATAAAGGCAGGTTTGGAGTCATCAAGGATGCGATTTTCGTGCATTTTGGTGAGTTCTTGGGAGCAGATTGTTAAAATATATATATACTTGCTATGTAAAAACTTAAGGCTGACTTTTGTTGGATCTGAAAATCTAGCTGAATTGGGCAGGTACCAAATTGAAATTAAGTTAATTACCTCACCCTGCTTCCATCTGTTGTGTCTGCACTTTGTCTTCTACTGTACGATTTCTGCGCTATTGCTGGTAGGTTGAACTGCTATGTTTAACAGAGTGGGAAATACTGCTTATCAAAACGAAATTCGTCATTCTTAGACCAAGCAAGTCTAGCTAAAATACTTGAAATGCAATCTATGCAGTTACTGAATCAGATCTCTTGCTCAATGGTACTCCTCTGGCATCACAACTGTCGAAGATAAGCTGCCCTCTTGAAGCTAATCCTGCTTGGAGATGGTAATTCTTATTTTACTTGACAGTCTTGTGGTTTCTGTTCCTCCTTGTACATGTCAATCCGAGCGGTGATCATACGATCAGTATTCCGTGTTTTCGAACGAATAGATGTGAGCTGACCGGCGGTTAATTCACGAGTCACGACCATCTCAGTAACTTCGGTTTCGCCTCAAAAGACGTCCCTTATTCCTTCCGCGCCCTTTTGCCATCTTTTTCCTCTTGGTGGCCTTGTATCTCTTTACGAGGCTTCGTATTTTGTGAGCAGGTCGTTTCATCAGCCATGGAAGGACTTGTCATCAGAGAGGATGGATTTGGAGAGGCTGGATGAATACCATGCATGTCAGACTTTGCTACCCGAGATCTCGAACATGCTCCGGACGAGCTCTTCAAGTTTGCTCGCTTTATCGCCTAGGGATGTCGAGAAATGCGGGGTCTGCGAATGAGAAAGGAGCATCGTGGAGAATAGTAGCTTGTGTACAGATTGAATAGCATGTAAGGTGATTAAGCCAATTTTGTCAAAGTCTTTATTCAGCGTCAGCACATCATCCTCCTGAAATTTGCTGACCCTCATGAAATTCACAAAGCTATTCCCTTGGATATGCATGACCGCCATGAAATTTGCATAACGACGCCCTATGCTTTGACTTTTAGAGTGTGCATGATAACAGTTTTGAAAATGAATTTTTGCTCTAGAAGTGTTTCTGGAGCAAAAATCTGTTGACTTCTGGAGCAAAAATCTGTTTGGTAATGCAACTTCTAAAGCAGAAATCCATTTCAATAAAAAAAAGAAAAAAGAAATCCGTTTGGTCACACAACATTATATTTCTACTTCTGAAATTGTTTTGAGCTAATTCAATAAGTTAAAAAAAGTTACTTCTCTTTTAGAAGTAGAAATCTCTCAACATCATTATCTCTCTCACTTCGGCTTTTGTTTTCATTTTTAGCACCTCTTTCTCCCAACCTCGCCTCCGCCGTCGTGACCCACTGTTGACCTTCGTCGGCCGTCGCCGATCATCGCCCATTGTAGACCGCCGTCGCTGATCTCTAGCCGTCGCCCACCGCCAACCTCCGCGGCATCATCGCCGCGACCTCCGGCCCTCGTCGCCAACCACCGACCTCTACCGGCCACCGCCTACAGTCGCCGCCCCCTGCCAACCGCCGCCGCCAGTCGTCGACCACAGCCAGCCGCCGCCGCCCCACCCCGACCCCCGCCCTCCGCTGTTGCCCGTCGCCGTCTCCGGCCACATGAGTAAAAAAATAAATAATAATTTTTTATTTTTAAAAAGTAAATAATATTTTTTAATAATAAAAATTATTTTTTACAGAAATATTTTAAAAAATAAAAATGAAATAGAAATTTTTCGGCTGCCGACAATAATTTTTCGTAGAAGATTTTGTGTTAATAATGTTCTAGAAGTAGAAATTTTCAACCGTTACCAAACGAATTTATCTGATCCGAAACCAACTTCTGGAGTAGAAGTACAAAAATCAACTTCTAACCAAAATTTGATTTATGAAGCATAAGTGTTGTCATGCGCGCCCTTAGCAACCAAGTCACTGGCCTTTCGGTTTGAATTTCAGGTTTCAGATCATTTAATGTCTTAACATTTTCAAATATGAAAATACTCTGTCATTGTAAAGAGAAATTCAAATGTCCAATGTAGAAAATAAAAATAATGAATCTAGGGATATTAATAATTAATTGGAAATTAGCTTATTAAGTAATATGGAAAATGACACAAATGGTATCTGAACTTTGGCCCAACATGCATTGTGATTCCTAAACTTTTAATTTGACTAGTATGGTTCATGAACTTTAATTCAATATGTAATGTGGTACCTGAATTTTTAATTTGTTCAATACGCTCTCCGAACTTTTGGAATAATATTTTCCTATAATTCAGGAACTAAGTTGAACATGTTACAAAAGTTCAAGGACCATATTGGTCAAATTAAAAGTTCAGGGAGAACATTGCACATTAAGCTAAAGCTCATGGGCCGTATTGATCAAACTAAAAATTCAGGAATCATATTGCACATTAAATCAAAACTCAGAAATTATTGTGCCATTATCCCTAAGTTATACAACAAATTGTGAAATATTCAAACCACGACAGAGAAGGAAAAAGGAAGTCCGGAGTTGGCGTTGACCCGCGACATGATGCGTCGCGTCGGCACACGCCTTCTCCACTTTCAACAGCTCACCAGAAATAACAAACCATAAATCAATAAAACTAAAATTTAAAATAAGTAAATTATATATTTATATATCGACACTCACTCGAAAGATTTGTTCATGAATCTGTTCGCCCTCTTCTTGATCTGTTGAAAAATCACACGGAGAAGAGAAGATAAAGGGAAGAAGATGCACGATTTCTGCTTCACGATCCCGTACGGTCTCCTTCTGGTGATCGGAGGACTCATCGGATTCTTGAAGAAGAAGAGCGTCGCCTCCCTCGCCGGCGGCGTCGGCACCGGCTTCCTCCTCCTAGTCGCCGGCTATGTGAGCCTCAAGGCCTTCGAGAAGAGGAAGAACTCCTACGTCGCTCTCATTCTCGAGACCGGTGAGCTTTCGTCCTTCTCAGCGCTTTTGCGCAGCTAAGTTGATGTGTGGAATTGGTTCTGAACCTGAAATTACATCCTTCTTGGCAGTTGACAAGTGGATAGCCATATAGCCATATTCGCTTTCGCTCGCTCTTGATTTGATCTTTTGGTTTCTCTGATGTGATGGGCTGCATTTCGTCGGTGTTATTGGTAGGCCGTTTGAAATCGTCGCGTGAAGGTTGTATTGTAGGAGCTGAATTGATGAAATGGAAACTACTGAAGATTTCTATCGATTGGTTTTAGGTGGTTAAGAGCTCAATAGTGAGATTTGCAAGGTGGAGAAACTGAAATCCAATCTAACTGCAGTGCCGTATCTGTTCGTATCGACGGTTTAGCTGTTGCATTAGTCACTGCTGTCATTACATTATCTGCATCCATCATTTAATGCTGCCTCAAGTCCGTAAGGACGATCCATGTACTTTTGATTTTCTGGAGTTTGCCATTTCCGTCTCCCATTATCTATTCTGTTGCTTAATCAAGCACAGCAATCTTACTTTTAAGTGGAACACACTGCATTCTCTAAGTGCTCTATTTTCTGTGAAATTGGTGATTTCTGGTTTTCTGCAAGCAGTCTCATGTGACCTGATGTAACCTGAGCAGGAATGTTCCCGATGAAGCCACATTACTATATAACCAGAGTTGGTTATCCAAAGGGACAAGTAGTTTTCAAGAACTATGGAAATCCCGTCCTTGAATAGCTTGATGTTGCTGTCCAATGCTTGCATGTTAAGCTTGCAGTATCCAATGATAACATTTAGCAAATTTGCAAATGTTATCGTCTCAACTGGCCAGCTTTCTGGGGATCCTGCTGAAGAAGAGATCATATCTAGTCCTGAACATCAAACTTTTAGTATGTTTAATGAGATAAAGCTAGTCATTTATGTTTATCAAATATTTCCCAACTTCTTACTATACATGCATGTAGAAGGGTTTAGTCTCAGAGGATGTGTCGAGAACGTCTCCAATATGATTGTCGTCTCTCTTTTTTCATTTGGGGACAGTTCTTCATCTGAATAAAGTCATTTAAAATCATGCACACGTGAAAAGCAGCGGGAAGATTGAACTTTTTGTATAGATGTTATAGCAAACTAACTATTGTGTCTTTGACAGTTTGTGCTGCCGTGCTTACCTTTGTCATGGGACAGCGCTACCTCCAGACATCTAAAATCATGCCAGCGGGTATTCTTGCTGGAATAAGGTAGCTAACCGTACATGGTGTTACTGAACTCATATATCATTTGAATAAGCAAGTTGTGTTTTCTCTCTCACACCATGTATGTTGCAACACCAGTTGCTCACAAATTTTCTGATGTAACGTCAGTAACAGGGTCATTACGACATAAGAGTGACTTTCATCTAGACATCCTGCACTGCTAATTGCTGCTGCTAGTTTACAGCTAGTGACTGTTCTTAAAGGAGGATTTGTTTATTTGTTTATTTTTATTTTTATTTTTATGGAATAGATGAATTGTGGAGATCTCTGTCCATAATATAACTTGCGATCAATGATTACTGATCTTCAGATGATAGGACCGAGAATATCCATATTTTAAATGAGAAGAATTATCCTCTATTAATTTCTTCATGTGTATGGTCCTCCATAGAGAAAATGAAATACTCGGATTAATCTGTTCTGATTCTCATGGTCTTGACCTTCAGAGAACATCCTTTGCTTCATTCATCACAAATACGTTTAGTAGCTATCCCTGGTTGTGTATGTGCGTGCCCGAATGGTAATAATAGAGCGAGTTGTTAAACTAATGAACCATGCATCCATCCTACCAAATTAAGCTTGTGGATAGGTTGACAGAAGTTGAAAATTACTACTCTGAAGGAATTGGCAATTCATTTGAAGTTTGAAAGTCGTATCTTATTTTGAACATTGCATATGAGGAGTAGGCAAAAATAGACAAGATATTAAGTTTTTGTTTAACCAAAAGAATAATAGTTACTCTGTAACTTCTTCAAAGCTTATTCGTCTTACGGTTTTGTACGTCTAAATAGAGATGCAAGTGTTTCTTAGATGTATCATTGTCATTTTAGGGGCACAAGGAGTTCCATATTGGAGTCGATCATGGCTTAGTAGTAATATACAGTATGAACTGGAGTCCATGGGTGGACTGGACAAGGTGTTTGCTGCAATTTTGTGTAATTATGTACTATATTCTAGAAAATTTCATGTAAAACTTGTTTTCTTAATTATGACCTTTTTGTATCTCGCCTCCCTGAATTAAGATTTTACAGATTCTTTAGCTCATTTTGCATCCACCATTGACGTAGTTAATGACTGAATTTCTTTATGCAATTTCGCTTGGTGTATATTACCAAGTGTTTTTTGAATCGGGCAGCCAGCTAATTCAGTTGAACAAGAAACTGGATACCTGTTGCGTACTTATGTTTTAAGTAGTAACCATGCTGCTCTTAACCCAAGTATTCAGTCTGCCCGTTTTATATTTTATGCAGCTTCATATCCAGCTAAAACCTACTTTCCTCTACTTCATGTACTCTCATTTGCCCTAGTAAATTACTCTGAGCTAACGCACTTTTCAATTCGTCTCTGTTCAGTGCTCTGATGGCCGGGTTTTATATCTACAAAATTGCTACTGGAGGAAACCATTTTGCAGCCAAGGCTGAGTGATGGCATCGGTGATAAGCACTCATACTTGGAAAACTGAAGGTCTTGACTGAAAATTACCGGGTGTAACTACTGTTCTTTTGTGTAGGTGCAAGAGAGATGTTGACTTTTGGATGAATCCTGGTTTATATCCACGGCATTAGCCTTTAGGGTGTCTCGGTCAATTGTAAGGACTCATTTTGGCGTTTTATTGTACAAGGAATGAAAGTGCGAAAAACGAGTTTGGCTTGAAGTGCGACATTGTCATGGCAGAGATCCAGGAGAGAGGCCGCTTTTTGCAATGTGCATTTGGAGGCAAATCTCCATGCTCTAGGTTCGAATGTGATGTCAATGCTAGTTTAGGATTAGATCACTGTTGGATACCCCCATTTATTGCCTGCCTGGAAAAAGGAAAATACCAGGGACAAATGCGTACGCAATTTTGCGGCACTTAATAGAGACCGATTCTATGATTTAAGAATGTAGCTCGCCAGCTTTGTCAGTGTCAAAATGTGTCTTTACATGTCAGAATCAGAATAAATAAGCACATTATTCCAAAGACCGCCAACAATCGACGTACAAATATACAGCACGTTGGACGACTTCCATCCAATATGACCAACTATTTTCCCTCCACGACTGTCTAATCAAATATTTACAACTATCACCGTGCCTATCCACTAGCACATGAACTATTCCTGCGAGGAAACAAAGAAATACCTGGCAGAAGCCATCTGAAAGATGCCGAATATAAGATGCTGTGCAAAATCCGAACCTACATTAGCAATTTCTTGGCCTGAGGTACTTTGGAGGCAGAGAAGGACACCTCTCGTTCATATGGGGATACGGGTCCATAGTATTGTATCCCGGTAGTTCCATCCGGTACTTCCCTCGGATTTGACAAAAGGGGAGTTTGACATCATCAGCATCGTTGCACCATGTCGGCAAACGGCTCGGATTGTTCTCGAAGAACCGCAGCATATATGCATCTTTTATCTGCATGTGGGAAAAGCTTCAGAAACAGAAAACTGGACGCATCTAAAAGAGACGTCTCTAATCGAATGGATAATTCGCAGGGCAGATAAAACTAATTACTTTCTCCTTTCTCACGATGTAAAATGACTCAATTCTCTATTCTTCCCCTCGAGAAAAGAAATGGAATCCACATAGTGAAAGAATCTAACTCCGGGTATCCAATATAAAATGACAATCCACTCAAACAAGAGGATGCACATCGTGCATGGTGGCCTATACCGTGAATTCCGTCACTTGAATAGAGTCGGTAATTGAACCAAACAATCCTGCCTCCTTGTACATTTCAAGAACAAAGGCAATGCAAGAGGTTGACTTTCCATCACTGTACAGCCAATCATCCTGCTCTGGGATGGTAAGCAGTTCATCGAAGGATGAGCCACGCTTTTCAGTCTCCACTAAAATACCTGGAATATCCAAACCCTGCATAAAATCAACCATTATTGCTGGATAAGGAAAAGCATATGATGAATTTAACATAATGAGTTTTATCCCCGTATCGGTTGCAAGGTATGTCTATATCCTCAACCTGCCTTTTCTGCAATTCATCTGACACAATCTCATCAAGCATACAGAGAAGTACCAGAGATACAGGTCGTTGCCTTCAATGACCTGACATGTATGTTAGTCATTTTTCGTCTAAAAGTTTTAAACCATCAAAAAATGAGTTCTTACCCATTCACAACTACATCCCCTTGTGTCCCTAATTTTCTCTACTTACTCTAGGAAACACAAAACTTGATATTATTCTTGATGAAGGAAATCAAAATCAAGGCAAATCAGTTACTAGAAGAAAAGTCGGATGTTGGAGTATTTCTCTTAGCTGAATTATGTACAAATATTTAATGGTGCAACGCATTGCTTCATTGCAAAGAAAAACAAACAAAAAAAAGAAATAAACGTAGGGCATCAGAATCCCTCTAGTCCTAAACAATCCACTCTCTCTAGGATCTCAATCTAAGCCAACCCATCGTGTCATTAGAGTCCCAATAAACCAGATGGCAAAGTCCCAAGAAAGCAAAAGGATTTTAGAAAGAAGGGGCATACTGTTAACCTGGCAGGGAGAAGATGGATGGAGCTGTTTACAACCAGATAAATAATGCATGGTCTCCACTCCAGCATTAAGGCAAATCAAACTATCACGGACATAGAGAAGTTAAACCACAATTGGCTTCCTACTAAATGACACCATAACATAAGTCTTTGCTAGAGGACATTCTAGGCGGATTATGGACCTTAGGCGCACAAGTTAAAAATTTAATAATGTATCACTCTAATTAAATGAAAAGATTACTCGTATCTGACTCATCCATGAGGTATGCCTAGTGAACTGTTCAAGTCTACATAAAAATCATATAGAGTCAAATATTAAATAGTAACTTTCTAAACCAAAGTTCCTCGGCAGAGACAAACTGTTAATGATACCTCAGTTCCAAGTCGCATGTTCAAGGCTTCATTCCACAAATTGGCAGCATAAGAAGGCCTTAATTGATTCCAAACTGTCATAACAGATGCAACCTGTACAGTCACTGCACAAGTTAAACCAGCGGAAAAGGAGACCCTTTTAAAACGCATAACATGTCACAATATGTAAATCTGAATTTCTAGTTAGATGTCTTAAAGGCACAAGAATCTGCATTTTTCAAGTGAGCATAGACCGGAAGGTAACCTATAGATGACTCTATAGGCGATAATTAATTTAGTACGATAGACTATAAATATGGAAATAAAGTTAAATAAGGATACCAGATGAGCATCCAAGGGAGGTGGATAGTTCCCATCAATTGTGTCTATCCAGCTAAATATCATGTTGTGATAACCATACGGTTGTCCTTCCATACTCCAAGCATATTCCCATGCAGCAGATTCATTGAATTTGGCCCGCATGTCAGGATGCAAGGGAAGTAATGCAATATGGGGATCCGAGTTATCCTTATTCAGCTCAAACTCCCACCATTCATCCCAAGGTAACAACGCGATAATATCTTCGCCCTAGAAGGAGAAAAAAGCAGAGGAAAAGCACTTCAAAGTCATCAGACGAAACTTTGAAATACCATGAGCTTTATGAATCATGTCTCAGACAACCACAAATGGTAAACTAGAAAGCTACTGTTCATCGATGCACAAGTTCTTTCTGAAGTCTATCTTCAATGGATGCATTCTCATAAGGAATAGCATATCCACTCAGATTCACTCCTCATCAGCATAGCATCTTATATTGACACCAAATTGCTGCCACTTGTGAGGAAAATGGGAATCATTTCTAGCTCTGTTAAATTTTAGCATGGAACAAAGTTCATCTAAGGCAGGAAGACGAAAAGACAAAAGGCTTTATGGTCCAAATAACCATAAAAAGTCTCTTGTGCTTAAAAACTGAGCCTTCATTGAACAGACTAAGAAGAAAAGACCAGCACAGCAAGATGGGAAGGTAGAAAAACAAAGTAAATTACTGGATGCAGCAATGCATGATATATCTGCAAGTTAGGCAAAGATTCTGCAACCAATTTTCCTCCTTTGTTTTACGATGATCACTCAGGTCAAGTAGGTATGACTTTTCTCGTCCCCTGAATAACTGGGTAAGGCAGCTGATGAGGAATTTGGCATGAACAAAAGTGAAATACTCTAAGTCAAACCAAAAATCAATTGCATCATACTAAGGAAGGCATGTTCCCATTAGGATAGGTAAAGGACGGATCAGACGCAATACTTATTCTATACAAGCACCTTAGATACCAGGCCATCCATTTTTTTTATCCTACCTGTTCATTCTCGTGTCCCGATTCTCCAACCCACAGCTTTCCTTCAGAGTCCCTCAAGCAAACTGCAGAATGACCGGCATAAGAACCACTGACCCACTTCTCCAATGTCTCAAAGCCACCCCACCGCCCACGGATTTTTGATATTGCAAGGAAATCTCCAGAATGAATATTATCTGTACTTATGTTTGTCACCCAGGGTTTGGGGCGTTCCTCAAAGGAAGCACCCATGTGCTTCTTGAGAAAGGCGATATTAGAGTTTTCACCCCAACCAGTATTTGTAAACAAAGGGAAGACATCCCACAGAGCTTGAAGTGTTCCAAGCATCCCAGCTTCCATGAGGAAGATAGACACTCCCTTGCTTTTTACCTGATTTCAGATGAAAAGAGGACCATGTTTCACATCCAGATAACGATGACTACAAAAAGTGACAAAAAAGATGAAAATCCCTTATTAAAGAGAGTACACACGTACGTATTCATATTCAGCTTTTCCTTCCCAAGCCTTAAACTCAAGGGTATGCTCCCGAGACAAGAAATAGTAATCCCATGTCACACGGTATGGAGTTGCAAAGACATAAAGATCCATGCAAGTCCAACTGTGAGCCTTGCTGACCTGAATTAGTGCCCATAAAATTCAAAGTTAGTAGTCACCACTTAAAAGCATGACACAGATAATAACAGGTTATATGCGGCACCATTTAAAATCACGGATGGAGCAACAACCATAAATCCCGAGGAACTTGACATAAATGCCTTGCCATTAAGAATCAAATCAACCATCAAGTAACAAAAGGTTTCAAAGGCTCATAAGGACACATCAAAAGGGAAGATAAATAACCAAGCAGCAAACGCCCACAGGAGAAAAGCCTCACTCTCCAATGACTCCTTGAACTGAGAAACCTGATCAGGCAAATGTTAAAATTACATGCTTCTCCCCAACCCACTATATTGAAATGCATAGCCAATTGCAACGTTACTGCTCCATATCGGGGGTATAATAGAGCTGAGCTGAGTCGATGCAGTTTTTCATCCAAACTCGTTTCAAGGACCAAAAGTCGAGGCTGGACACTGAACTGAACTGATAAGGTAGTCTCTATACTGCTATGCCAGAGCTTGGATGGTTATCCAAAAGTAATTCATAAGAACAAAGACCTCAATCTATCGAAGATTTTAAAACAGTGTGTTATCCATGTTTTTTCTTCACAAGAACGGATATAGTTATCTACAGAAAGTCTACTGCCTGATCACATAGCGAACCAATCAAGTCAAGCATCACGGAATCGCATTCAACTCCACTCGGTTCGCTACATACCAAGAAGTCGAGTCAAAACTAACAAAACTCAACCGGAGTTCGAGTGGCTCGCGATAAATTCGATTCATTCGCAACCTAACTCAGTCATCGCCAACTATCTACCAATCCCAACGCTCCAAATCCTAACAACAACCAAATATACGCTCACGGAATCAACAACATCAATCCGAGAAGAGAACTCCAATCAGACCTTGATGTGAAGCGTGCCTCCGCCGAACTCGCTCTCGCTCTTGTTGTGGAACTCCATCCAAGCCGTGGATTCGTAGAAGCAAGCGCCCTTCCAGTTCAAGCTGGCATTGGAGGAAGGCGAGGCCGAGCCAACGAAGGTTGGCAAGAGATCCACGGGGCCACGGAGGCGGTTGAGAATCGGCCACGAGAGCTGCCTCGGCATCAGAGGAAGCGCGTCCTCGGGGTGAAACGGCAATTTCGCGGACTGAGAGAGTGGCGCGATGGTGGAAACGGCGGTGAAGAAGGTGAGCAATAGCGCTATCGGAAACGAAGAAGGCGAAGAAGCCATTGCCATCACACAGAGAGAGAGAGAAGAAAGAGAGAGTTGGTGTCTTTAACGGAGATGACGACTATTCCTAAATTTGGCGGCTTCGTGAGCGCTGATTATTGCTTGAACGCATGAAATTGAGTTTCCATTTGGGAAAGACGGAAAGAGCGGTTGAGATGTTTCGCAGACACGGTCACACGGACAAGACCGAACAGAACCGAACCGATCCGATCCGGTTCGTTCTTAGCTGTAATCCGGCCTGATTCAAGAACCGAGTCCTAAAAGGGGACGGCTAAAAAAAAAAAATATTGATACTTTGGCCCTTTAAGTTTCCTTTTCCATCCCCTGCTATATCACTCTGAAAAAGAATTTATCTCATTTACTTCCCCCTGAAATTTACTACGTTACTGCCAGTGGAAAGAAAAAATTGTGCAATGCCCTAACTCGAGCGGGCAAAATATGGAAGTTTCAATGAAATTTCACGAATTCTACTATATGTTGTTTGAAAATATGTGACATAGATGTGACGTTTTCATAGAATCGAATCAAAGAACATAGAAGTTCGCATTTTTCACGCATTTAAAGACGGAATTTGCCAGACCAAAAAAAGAAGAAGATGGAATTGGCGCGCGGAAGATCCGACGGCCTTAAAGGCACGCTAATGGCACAATGTTGAAGTAGAACTAGGAAATTGCTGGATGCTCTCTCTCTTCCTTGTCCTCTGAGTTGGAACTTGTGGTTGAGAAAGAAACCGTTAGGCCCCAGCAACGGACAACTGACAATTTTGATCATACGACAAACCAATTAAGCTAAAAATCGCCGTGAGATATAACGAATGCGTTCAGGCAAAGAATCGCCAATTGCGAAGATGTCGGAAGAATAACTAGATACTCCAAACCTTGGAGGCACCCGCCATCCGAGTACATGTACTAAAATCAGTATTCGACTCTATCTCCAGATAGAAACCAGACTGTATGTGTGTACATTGACATGTGAAGTAACAGATGAGCTATAAGAGATGCAGGTGAAAGCAGAATCTATTTTTGTCCCGCACACCGACTTATTTTAACTCTCTTTCCCATCGCTTTGAATCGCGAAAGGAACATATTC
Source organism: Lenwebbia sp. NSW1173648 (assembly GCA_029784005.1). Classification (NCBI taxonomy): domain Eukaryota; kingdom Viridiplantae; phylum Streptophyta; class Magnoliopsida; order Myrtales; family Myrtaceae; genus Lenwebbia; species Lenwebbia sp. NSW1173648. The sequence goes on along the minus strand of JARCGZ010000009.1, from coordinate 19,303,504 downwards.
TCAACCACCAACTTAAATTAAAGCCGAAAAAGAGGGGAAAAGGGATCCCCTCGTTTTAGGCATCATTTCCTCCCAACGAAGAGATGGATGTTACGCAAGGGAACCAGTACCTACGTCTGCCGTCTCTGTGTCCGTCATCGATCATAGCAAAACCTTCCTGCATCCAGCAAGATGATGGTTTATAAGCCTAAGCAACCCAATCACCAAAACCCATTCGGGGTAGAAAAAAACAGTAACCTGCTCAAATGGCCACATAAACTTACTTCTAACAAAGTTTCGAGTGCGTCAATGGCACGACCAGAGGCCCAGGACAGCTGTCTCTCTAGCTCATCAACGGTCACGAAACCTTGAGCCTAACATCGTAGCAAATTGAGAGTTTTTTCATCAAGTTTCCTCATATGAAGGTACTAATAAAGAGAGCTAGAACAGAAAAAGCCAATGCAACTATTTTCTAAAAGATATTGGACAACCGCATCTGAGATCAAATAAAAGGGAATAAAAGAGTTCCAATTTTGAGGTGAGAGATCCACAAGAAAAAGTACCTGGGCGAGCTCAATGATTTCATTATGATCTTTGTTCAACTCAGTTGGAACTGATCGAACAAGCTTTTTCTTCCCAACAGATATTACCTCAAAACCACTACCCAACACCTGGAAACAAAAAATGCCATTTATGCAACTAAGTTAACGGAGTAAACTAGTTATAAAAAGATGCTAACACAAGAGCAAACATACAGGGACATATATAGAGAAGTACGTTACTTCACTTGAACCATTATGCAACAAAGGGAGCTCATAGATGAACACCAATTCAGATTGATCAAAGATTCAACAAGCCAGACTTACACAGCAGATGATAGGCACAAAATGCAGTATTTCCACCAGGTACTGTGTGATGTGTGGAAACACTTGATCTTAATCCTTCTTATAGGGAGACACATACACATCATAGATCAGTAGGCAATCATTGGTAGCCATCCCAATAAAGAATATACAATATATTCAATAGAGATGGACAGAATGTCAGACAGCCTGAGTGAGGTAAAATTTTCCATCCTTATAATCTCCTGTAGTAAATATTCAAACCTAACACTACTTAAGAAACACATGACTGCTGTGTCTTCCTAGAATTACAAACATGATATCAGATGACGATGTTAGTCTTAAAGGTAGAAAATGAAAGATAGGATCAGAAGTTGCAGAGGACAGTTATTACACGATACCTTCAGCTTACTTATGGCACGCAAGCAATCATCCTCAGAAACAGCTTCCCTCGAGCCTTTTCTTTTCTGACGAAGAAGACTGCAGAGCTCCTGCAGGTTGATCAAACCTCCATTTTGGGCTCTCATTGCCAAGCAAATCTCAACAATTTGCACCCCTGACTAATTAATTCAGCATAAGAAAATCTTTGACGAGCTGACACATAAGCTTCAACCCAACCAGCATTATAAGGAGAAAGAAGACTATTTGAATCAAATGGGGAAAATTGCTCTTATCCCTTCAAAGAAGAAAAAACAGAGTCTAATTGCAGGTAAATTTAGATGAGCCCGCTGCCCCACTCTAAATCCAGAATGTTTCGTCCAACTATATAACATTGAAAAGTTTGCCATAATCAAATGAAACCTCTATATTGTGATGTAGATTATTTGAAAACCTACGGAGAATAGCAGGCCACCGCAAATTCAGAACAGATCGCCATTCACCACCTATCATTGTAAAACATTTGACTCATATTATGACCATCTATTTTGTTTCCCCAAAGCAAGAGAATTAACACTAACAAAGGCAGAGGACGAGAGGAAATCCCTTTTACTTTTCTTCTTTCTTTTTTAGTTTTTGATGTCCACCAATGTGCAATTCAGCCTATATTTGGCCTGTTTCAGAACCTACAGCGACAGCAGAATTCATGTCATAAAGCTACAGCTGAAGCACTAAGATAACGAAAATACCAACCAATTTCATAATAGAAGTCACCGATCCCCAATAGCTCAGCCCAAAAACCTTTATTTGATGCTAAAGGATCAACTCCGACTTTTGCGCACATTTCGTGGAACTGCGACCTGAAAGCGGGATTCTTGCGAATGTCATTCTGCACATCATTAGTGAAGCTTGATCATTCCCCATGATCTATTTAATTGCTAGAAAGCGACGAACAGACAATTTTAAACATGAAGCGGAACAATTGTACAAAAGTATGCCTCTTCGAATACTTGCATCTCCATCAACACGGTACAAGACCTGTCTTCAGAAACACCATTCACCAACTTCTAATACGTAAAAGCAGCCACAAACTACGTTTGTAGACAGAGATAACAAAAAGTGGTGCCTATTAGAGACGGGGAGTTACAGGAGGAAAGTACAGAGAGCTTCCACAACTAATTCACAAGCTAAAGAAATATTATCCCAAATACAGAAGCAATGGCGATTCATCAAGTACGATTCAAGAGGAAAACTGACAGAACTAGCCGGAAGGGCAGCACCGCATCATGAACGATAAATCATTTACGGCTATTACAAACCGCAAGCACTAAACCTACGTGCATCAGGCAATCAGATCACCGCATTTGTACCCTATTCCATCCGAAAAGTATGCAACTGACTATGTAATCTCCGCATCGATTTTCTCATTCCAGTCACTGTGAACCCCACCGCCTCAAAATCGGCAAAGAAGATCGAAAAATTGGGAGGCAAGCTAGTTCGAGTGCATTATAATGCAGTAGGAAGCGACCTTGTGCTTGCGAGCGAAGTCTTCGAGCTGAGAGCGGAAGGTAGCGAGCTGCTCCTTCATGAGATCGGTCCGGATCTTAGCTACATTCTCTCCGAGCAATCGGTATTGATCCTACTCGCGCATAACAAAGAAAAACAATGAGGGTCAATTTGAACGAGAAAGGAAAGGAACGGGTCGATTCAGCTACGGAGAATAACGGAGAACATGAGGATAGAAACGAAACAAACCCTAGCAGCTGCCGCCGTTTGCAAGCCTCCGATTCCAGGTCGTCTTCTCATCCTCTCTCTCTCTCTCTCTCTCTCTCTCTCTGTGAGCGGGTTCAGTTCAGACGAATGTTTTGGAGTGATCAAAAGGAGAAAAACGAATGCTTTGGAGGTCGGAGAACGACCGGAAGAAAAGTTATATAAATAAGAGAAAACGATACAAGTCAACAAAAATCAGAGTGGCGCAGCGGAAGCGTGGTGGGCCCATAACCCACAGGTCCCAGGATCGAAACCTGGCTCTGATATAACCAGAGATAGGCTTCTTCCACTCCTTTTTTTCTTTGTTTTTTAATTTTCTCTGACCTTTTTTCTGTATAATCTTTTGTTTTGCAGAAATTCTTCTATTTTGGCAAGCAAATAAACGAGAAAAAGGGCTCGTCTTCCATGCGCGCGCGTGGGCGAGTCCGCGAGAGAGAGCGAAGGCAAAAGCGCGAAAGAAATGGCAACGTTCCGTCGTTTCATTCTTGAAGAAACCATGGGCCAATGGAGAGAGAGACTTGTGAGGGACGCGCTATCGGAGGTTGGAGAGGGGCCCCACTGGAGCTTGGTGACGAGGATAAAGAGTACGATGAAGACGACGGGCAATTTGATGGGTTCAGCGAGGGAGATTAGATTAGACAAGAATGGTCGCAAGTGCCAGCCGGGTTGTGACGAGAATCTCTACCTTTTTTTAAAAAAGACGAACAGGGTTGAAATTAGGGGGCTCTTGATTAAAAAATATGAAAGAGACATGGATGTTGGCTTCTCCCGATGACCGCCTTCGTCTCATTCATTTGGTCGTAGGCGTGAGCATAGTTTCAGTAAAACATGGAATCTGAAATCGGATCAGCAAAAAGCCGATCTGGTTTCAAGTTTCAAAAATTTGGAAACCTGTTCCAAACGGTAGGTTTCAAGTTTTTAAGTTTTTGTGATATATGTCTTCACGCGATCCTGTGGTATTACCATGGCGTTCGATGACAGGTGTATAACTTGGAATCGTTAGTCTAAACTCTTATTTTCGGTGATATTTACTGTTCTCACTTTGTTAATGTTTCATATTTATTCGTGTGTCTTAATATGAGTCGTGGTGAGTAGATCGTAGCAGCAAATAATGGTCATTAAAGATAATGATTCACTACAATAATTCAATTAATAATACAGGTAGAACCTAGCCGCTGCTTGAGAAGCAGCTAATTTTCTTCCATCGCATAACTTGGAAATATTGGGGATACAATTTCCGCATATAATCACATAAAATCACTGTATTTCGAAAGTATGTGTATAAGTGAAGCCCAAGGAATTTTTCCATTCAATAGAAAAAAGTACAAGAACATCTTCCATTTGACTTCTATGACGTACCTACCGCTCAATGGACTTGTACATTGAAAAATCTACCTGTAAACTGCTATACAGGAGAGAGACGTGAAGTAAAAAAGTTCTCCCCTGATCTATCCTAATCTCTTCTCTGCAACTCTGTTGAAAAAGTAATCTACTTCTATGCCGAAATCCCTGTGGCGTCTTTCGGTATCAAGAATAGCAAAGCAACTGGCACGAATATGCAGACGACTTGGATAGCAATTCCTAGATGGAGGTTGTCGAAAGAACCAGAGTGGATGTTCAAGAATGAAGCCAAGCCGGCGCCTACAAATGAACCCAGCGTGGATCCAAGATTGTTGATTGACATGAAGAGTGCAAATAGTGTCCCTTCGATTCCAGGCGGGCACAACTGTCCAGATAGAATCAAGAACGGCATGAACCTGCATTCACAAGATAAAACAATGCCCACAAATTATGAGAAAGGATGGTCTCGAGAGTTGTCGATGCTGGTAAAATTCAATTAGGAACAGTATTGAACAGCAAGAGCAGATCTTAGTAAAGTGCAGATGAAGACACGCTGCACATACTTGAGTTGATTAATTGCATCGGCAAGAGCAGATCCACTCAAAACCATAACCTTATCTGACATTCCAAACGACACATTTATTCGAGATACTAGAATCATATCCAGTGTGGTCAGTAAGGCTAAACCAACATGAGCAAACCTGCATTGCGTTTCATAGATAAAAAATGAAGCACCATCAGCAAACTGAACTATAGAACATATTTACCAAAGATAAAACCATCTCATAAAGCAGCCAAAACTTACAAGAGGATTTTTCGTAAGTTCATGGTCTTGAAGAAACGATTGTATATGAAGGTCCCAATCATGAGGCCTACCCATCCAACAACACGCGAAGTCCCCAAAAACGATGCTTCCAGTTTTAAAAAGTCCGTCTGGTAGTAGAACATGACCGTTGAGAGGTTTGGAACGGTGACATGAGCTAGAAAAAACCAAGCCATAGGTCTGGTCTTACAAGGATCGAGGAAAAGAAATAGAACAGCACCTCATTAGAAATTTGGCTTATGCATCATAAAATCAGTCAGGACAAAGTATTTGACAAAGAAAAGGGCATTCATTTTTTCACTACTTAGACACATTTAACTCTACAAAAAGGACGAGGCTAATAGAAATACTTATGTGAATATCCACTAGGTAACATATACGACGAATAAGGCAGATCATGTGATGACATAACCACCAGTAACAAGGAGTTTTGTCCTTGGACAAACTATAAAACAGAGTCATTGGCAAATCACTGATAATAAATAGCCAACTTCACTTCCATAAATTTATTTGTGCCTGCCAAAGACCATAAAATCTGACAAGAAGACAAGTGACTTTAAAATGCTAAGAAATCATTCCTTCAATAGGTTAAGTTTTCTGTCCACTTACCTCCATATGACTGGCTGTTGAAAAGCTTGGTATAGACCATAAATAGCATTTTTCAGAGAGCGAAGCCATTTCAAGAATAGTGGATCACCTTCCCGGAAAGGTCTGGACTTATCAGAGGTAACATCCATCTTTTTTCCACTCTTGTGGCTCTTCTTTCTTCTCGAAGTACTCTTACTTTGCTTCTTCACTGTAAAGCTATCCTCATCTATTAAACTACTATTGCCATTCATCAGATGTTTGCCATTAGGATGATCTTTTTCATCATATGTGCGTGGGGGATTCTCCTTTACAAAACCACATGACATTAATTGTACAGCTGGCAGCACGGTAAATAGAAGAAAAATAGTTGCTATCTCCACATTGGTTAATGCATATCCGCCAAATAAACTCCCACATATACCGCCAAAAGCCATTGCAAACCAAGACATTGACTGAAGATCTCCAGCAAACGAAGCCCTGAACAAGAGCAACAAGAGCTCAGGTTTTGCTCAGATCACAAATTAAATGTACATGATTCCCTCAATTATAAGCACATACGATCCATTGAAATGTATTCTGATTAGCAATATTAAAAGAATCCTGTTAATGAATGCCTTTGGGACACTTATTAAGCATACTTAATAAGTAATTGTTGGATTTCCAAGACATTGATTGCACATACAACAAGGTAAGTCACTGTTTTGGATACCATAAATTTTCCTTATTTTGTTGCCTGCAAGTGCACTAAGGGCTCTCCTTAATAATACTCATATAAAAGTAAGTCTCTGCAGCAAGAACAAGGGCGAATGTTTACAAATCCGTGTCTGCAATATAAACGTTTTGCTCTACCCCAAAACCTTAAAATATGGTAACAAGAAGAAAAAAGTCATTAAGCAGTACGATAATCGCAAGCAAGGTGGAAGAACTATAATTGTTTTCCAAAAAAATTCATAAAGTAGAAGAGTGCAGGTACATACTTCTCGAATCTCACAGCTTCGGCGATCATTGCATCAATGACAACATCAGCCATTGCCGAGCCCAGATTTTGGACAGTTAAGAAGATAGTGAGGTGCCATGTAGAATTCCTCAAATAAGCATTTAGGCCCAAAATAAGCCACGGCACAAGAGACAGTATTGTCGCAAGAATCAGGTATGGAACCCGTTTCCTTCCTCCAATCGGAATGCAGTCTGACACAATTCTACACACCACAACATAGCGAAGTCAAAGGAAGAAAATTGAAAGAAAGAACACCTACAAACTAATATACATTGCTCCAGACAAGAGAATGACTACACCAGTAAAATCAGGGGGGAGGAAATCAAAGACCAATCTTATAATAAACATGGCGCAAAAGGGTATATGCAATGCATTACCCATATAAAGGTTTTATGCTCCATGGGAAAAATGCAACTGAAAACACAAATTGAGAGGCCGAGGGCGACAATTTGAGTATGTCTTTGAGCTGGTAAGAAACTGCGGTCCACGCAAATGACCTGAAACCCTGCATGCAAATAGAGAAACCATCACAAAATGGACCTGAAGCAGCGACAGCGCGCGATGCGAAGCATTCGTCATTCACTTCGACAAGCACACATGTCGTTTCCTAGCTAGAAGGAACAGGTACCTATCCGCACCAACCATCAAAGCACCGAACACGAACGCGAGATTCGTGCCCATAATCAGAAACGCACAATTCAGAGCCCTAATCAGCTTGCAGTAAAAAGCGATCAACAAAGAAAATCTTCTGACAACGAAATCCGAAGTGCACGAAACCAACGCGCATTTCTCACCCGAGAACTCATGCAAGCAAAACCATACACTCGGAAAATCACTAGACTCCACGAAACGACGCGACTCTCAATCCTTCCTACGATCGTGAGCACGAAAAGCAGTAACAAAAGAAAAACACAAACACATGTCCGAACGCGAATCGGCTCGAAGCGTAGGACTAGAATCGAACCTGAGTGAAGTAGATCAAGCAAACAAGCCACAGGAACGAAGCTCCGAATGCTGCTCTCAGCTGCTTCCAACCTTTGATCATCTTCTCTTCCTTTTCTGCAGTTCGAAAATGGAGGGATCTCGCGCTACCATCTCATCCCCTGAATTCCCGTTTCCTTAAAAGTCTTTGGCAAACGGCATGCTTTCCGTCGACGGTTTGTTTTTCGGGTTTATATGGCTCGACGGCTTTGCCCTTTGCTCACGGAATTCAACTCAAGAGGGCACGCGAATAAAGTCAGGGGTGATTCTGTCAATTGTAGGTGAGATTCGGGGACACGTCCTCGGGTCCTATAGGATGTCGCCACGACAGCATAGGCTCACCGGGGCAGCAATGTTTATTGACAAAATATTGCGTGTTTTATTAGCTGATTATTATTTTATTTTTTTTTGGTCGAAAGAATTATCTTATTATGAAAAGGTAGAAAAAATCACTTCTGTGTCGAGATATTGCTCATTATTGCAAGGTGATTCACTTGCTAATTTCCACCATTTGCATATGTAGAATAATTTATTTGGTTTACTACCTTTAGTAAGCCTACGCCCCGTCAAACTGTTTACAATAATTTACAAAACAATATAAAGGAAAAAGAAAAAGAAAGGGGATGCCTAAGGCTATGTTTGTTTCGCAGAAAATGAATTATTTGAAAAAAAATTTCCTAAAAATAATCAATTGCATCGCTTAAAAAAATGGATGACCGAAATCCTTTTCATTGTCTTCAATATTGTGGGTAATGAAATATTTTTATTGATTAATTATTTCAAGTAATGCAAATCATCATTTTTAGAAGAAAAAAAAAATTCAAATTTTTAGTTTTCCGCAAACCAAATGCACCCTAAGGCTCCCTTATGAATGGTTTGGAAAATATCTTCCTAAAATGATTGTTTGTCTCGCTTACAAAAATAAATGAAAGAAAACTATTTTTATAGTTCACGAAAATGTATTGTGACGATATCGTGTAGATATAAATTATTGTCGATAATGAAAAAATTTCATTAAATAATCATTTTCAGGTAATACAAATAATCATTTTCAGAAAGATGCTATATCATTCATTTTTCGTGAAATAAACACACCCTAAAATCTAATGAACCACCATGGAGTACCTGTCGCCATTGATACACTTTTAATTCATTTCACAATGTTAATTAGTTGAATATGAAATTTATGACATCATTGATACACTTTTAATTCATTTCACAATGTTAATTAGTTGAATATGAAATTTATGACATCATCTGACGTCTTGGCATTTGATCTAACTTAAAGCTCCATTTATTTTCGAAAAATGAATAACTGGAAAAATATTTTTTTAAAAATGATCTTTTATGTCGCTTATGAAATGAACGAACGAAAAATATTTTCATCATTCACGAAAATACATATACATAAGTTTTTATCGATAATAAAAATATTTTTTATTAGCTAACTATTTCAAGAAATACGACTTATCATTTTTTGAAAATGATGTTTTTTAAATAATTTATTTTTAACAGTAGATTAGAAAGATCTCAGTGGCTTGGCACATTATTAACGAGAGAGGCATGCGATTTGGGCACCTTTGTGCCTTCATACAGCAGGAAAACAACTTGCCTCCTGCCAGTGCTATTTTCGCTGAATAAGATTACCTGTTGTTGCTTTTGGCGTCTCAGAGATTAAACACAACCGCGATCACCGCGACCACATTAACGCAAACTGTATTTCCAGTTGACAATCACCAAGCATCTTACATTTTCGGTGATATAGCATGATGCATCGAGACCTGCACTCCTATAGCAGTTGCAGCGACAGCAACCTTTACACTCAACAGTATGATCCTTTTCCACCCCCATTTAAACCAAGTACAATCAACAGTATGTTGGAACATCGACGGGGCGATACACGAAAGGCCTAACGGTATGGAAGTAACCTGATGGATGGTTATAGCTAAATTTGACGCCAGCAGTGCCACCCCCGAGATGAGTGCAATGCTCATGGAAACTGCTGATCGGACGCGCAAGACAAGCATCCCAGCGATCACTCTCGGGCATTGTCTCTGCAATTTTGTATACCCCCTTGGAGTTTGTAAATGCTTGGTAGTTGACAACTTCGCCAGATTTTGTGATGCAAAGAACCGCAACTTCAGCACCTGCAACAGATAGAAGAGAAAAAAACTCAGTAAACCGCCTACCATCTTTCAATTTATAGGAAGGTAATAATTAAACTTGGCAAAGATTGAAACAAAAAGGTTCCCGACTCCCTTTTGAACTTCAATCCGGGATTTATAAAGACGAAACCATCTATATTGGATGGTCATACTCAACTATTCTCTAAACAGAATGATCAGAAAAGTCAAGAGCCATGCTTCCTCCGAACTAAACGATCGTGTATCATATCCAACCGCCAAAGTCACTCTATTTCAATAATCAACAAAGTAGTCATGGTCATACAAATGAGATTTCACAACATAATGGTCTCTAGTGGCCCTCACAACCTAAGACAAGAATCGACCTCACGTGATTAACTAGAGTATACCCCTAAGTAACCAGCATAAAAATTGTCAGACGGCCAAAATATTGAATCTCATAGCCATTTTAACAGATATCCATGTAACGAATTGTAAATTATCATTTGGACAAGATATTTGCAATGAAGTCCAGCTCATTTGAGTGTGCTAAATAAAAAAAAGAATAAGCCCCATTCCCACCATGTAACAATCTAGAATCTAGAAAACTTTGCGGCAGTGGAGGACACCTCAGTTAATACCGTTATTGAGTTTCTCATCCATACGAAAAGCAAAAACTTGACTGACGGGCTTTCACCCCAGCCAGTGGGTCACCCATCCTATGCACTCTAATGTCGTCACGGTAGGCATTCTCACCGATGTCTTGCAAAATCCCTGAGATATGAATGTCCTCACACACATCTCTCTTCCATCAAATTTAGTTCTTCCCATAACCTCTATTTGCTTTGTTCAATGCCAAACAACTGACGCTCCTCCACCATAAAGGGCAAAAAGCCTATGGTAAGGTCTTCTCTTCTATCCAACAAATTTCATCGAACTATTGGAAAAACAAAACGAAAAGAAGAAAAGGCCTTCACCCTCTTAATGCCAGGCCTTTTCCTCAGTCACATCTCACTGATTGAAGCAAACATGAGCAACTGGTCTGCGAATACCTCAACCTTCCGCACCGGCCAATCAGGTTCTTACATTTTCAACATCTCAAAGTGTGCAAAACTAAATCAATATCTCTACGAACAAGTAAGTCTCATTTTGAGCTCTTGCTTGTATGATCATCATGTACGTCACGACCTCCAATTGGAAGTGAGCTCTGCTGGAGCACAACGACCACACATAAAGCAACCTCCACTACTCTTCGAATTGCATTAACCTATCCTTTCAGTCATAAGCAATCTACAAGAAGCCTTATACTCCAAACTAAAAAGCAAAGCAACAGATTAAGGTAACATAGAATTATTTCGAGAAAGAACTTGGAGCTCGATAACCTTCAGGATAATCAAGCCTCCGCAAGCTCAACATTATCTCGTGTTTTAGTAAGGACGGAAATTGAGAATAACACAGATAAATGGTGCTAATTGTGATCGACTCCAAATAAAAAGGCAATAGTAACAATAACCATGACAACAACTGTGCTATATTACCACACAATAGCTGCAAATGGGTGTGGAATCGCTAGACCCAGAATTCTCTACGCCAAATGGTGCCACAGTTGCCTTCATTCTATTCGCCTGAGGGCAAAATTATAAGGTGCTTCTCCACTTAACTTGGGCCAGTCATCAATTTGTCTCCAGTCATTGTTCTTTGAGATAGCAAAACTATTCACGCAATTCTGATTGATTCCATGAGAATAGGGCAATACCGCAGTAGATTCGCTGTGGTCAAACACTATGAACTGCATTGACTCGCTCCATTGATGAGCACGCAATTCAAACTAGTCTATCAAAATAATGGCAAGGGCCATCATCGACACGAAATTTCACCCATTTCGCAGAGAGGATAGGCAAAACACGTTCTCCATTATCAACCAGGCACGGAGGATGCATTTTCACTATACACAACAGTAATTCGATAATCAACGGGCGTCTCTGTCTGCGAGAGAGAGAGAGAGAGGAACCTTGGAGGACGTGATCTTCGGGTCCGATGGAAGAATCGCCGCAGACGTCACAGACGACCCGGCCGCGGACTTCGCCGGTCCAGCCTCTGACGCCGGAAACGAAGAGGAACGACGACAAGAGAGAAAGAGAGAGTAACAGCTTCCATCTCTGCGATTCCATGGCTTCGCTGCTGCTGCTGCTGCTGTGAAGCTGAATTAGGTGAAGGCCGGCTCGGAGCCACGAAGAAGAAGAACAGAAATGTCCAGAGACTGTTCTCGCGGCTGAGAGCTCCGAGGTTAACTTCGGCCGTCGCGGGGCACCACTTTCGCTTCCGTCGGTAGATGTTTTGATTATGGGCCAAGAGGCAAGAGTCCAGATGAACTAGCCACATGGCCCGTTCGTTTTAGCTGTATTTAAAATTAGGGTTAATCGATTTCCAGTCCGACGCAATCCCATCTGAAAATGAAAATCAGATCGGGATGATCAGTTTTTAGTTTCAAAATTCGGGAACTAGATCGGATGTCCTTGAGATCGGGACCGATCGCATTTTTTTCTGTTTGTTCTTTTTTTTTTTTTTTATTGAAAACATATTTACCGAACCACCTCCTTTAATTGTATTGCTTTGTGGCTATAAATATATTAAGCATCTTAGGTATAAGTTTAGATTTACATTTTGATTTAAAAAAGAAGAAGATATTATTCAGTTTGATTCCCCTAGATCTGAAAACAGGATCGACCATAACAAGTTTCAATTTTATGAAACCGGCAACCGGATCGGAGCGCACGGGAATTGGATCCAACCTGTCGATTAGGTCGGATTCAAACGATTGTCAATTCCATCGGTCCATTATGCTCAAACCTATTTAACACGTTACTCGAATTTTCATAGATACACCTTAGGATTTTCCCAACGGGACCCAATAAAAATCGCTCCTTGGCTCTTCTGAAAATGCACGAAGGTGTCGTCTCGGATCCGAGACCGAGAGAATTCACGAAGGTGGCGTCTTCTTCCTAACCCTATTTGCCGTGCTCGCTGCTTCCTCTGAAAACCAGCAATGGTGCTTCTCGTCATGTCTCGACGATAAAGTAGTGAAGTTCTTTCGCGACGACGAAGCTCTCATGCGAAGTTTTTGTTATCTTTTCCTCTTTCTTGTTCTTTTTTTCACTTCCTCAGTCCTCAACACGAGCAAGTAAGTATGAAATCGCGATGTAGATCTCTCTGTCATCGTCCCTTTTTCGCCTGATAAGCTCAGGTTCTGCTCTGGTGGCGATTACAAAAGAGTATTTCGTTTTCTGCTGTTCTTTCTCTCGCAATCGCGATAGGGTTTTGCCTGGTCGATAATCCCTATGATGATTGAGTTTTTCGCCATAAAAGTAGTGGGCTGACTTTTATCTGATGAATCTAAGCTCCGAGGGACGCATTTTGTGGCTTGATTGCATCGATTTTGGTTGCACTTGAAGGTTTTCAGTTGCAAAGGCTTGTTTTGTTACTGTTTTACTGTCCAGATCTCCCATATTATACTCATTCATATCTGGATCATGCATCCCCTATGCGGACTGTTGAAATTAAAGTAGTGGACTGACCACTCTTGATGATCAAATTCGTTCCCGAGGAGATATTGCTTGTCATATTATGGTCCGCAATGTTGTTGTTCTCATCCTTTTGGTCACCGCATTCGGTTTTCCTTCTTAATGATCGAATTGTTCGACATTCCTTTTAGATGTCCAAGTCCACAAGGTTTTTCGCATCCCCATGATGGATGTTGATAGGACTGAAATTTCCCTGACGAATTTTTGGTCTGAGGGATGTGGCTTTAGATGATACATTCGGGTTCATTTGACCGGGAGGGGGTAAGAGGTAATTGTTCGTGGTTAAGGATCCTTTTCACACCTCATTTGTCCTTCTCTGTTGCCAAGTGAGATGGACTTGGTTTTTTTCACTTTAAGCTCTTGCAAGGGTATCTTCATTTTTAGAACCTGCTTATTTAGGCGGATCTTTCCATGCTTTCTTTTGTTAAATTAAGTTCCAGTTCGAACCACCCATTCCCCATATGCAAGTTTGAGTCGTTTTCGATGCTTTCTATGTTTATGTTTAGAGGGTGAATCAGCTGGATCTTGATGAGTATTTGCTTCAACCATTATTCGTATACCTTTTTCTGAGGTAAGCTATGTTGTTGCTAATTGCTATTAGCTATTGGGTACAATTGTTCGATTTTATGTGAATCAATTATGGTTGTCAAATTGTGGAGCACATTAAATAGCGCAGGGAATGCCCAATGCTTCCTCTCCGAGTGATGTGCTGTGTCCGATTATCACAGGCTCTTCAACAAGTATTGTGCTCGAATAGATCCTCATGGCATTTCTTGTTCCTTGCATGACTTCATTGCTTGATCTGACATGACTTGTGCAGATTGGCATCTTCGTCTCTTGTTGAACATGAATAATGTGATGATGGGGCAAAGAGGTTCCCTCCTTGCTTTCCTTTTCTCAATAGATGGTGAAACCAGTTGAATTTTAGTGATGTTGTTGTGGTTCTGGTGATCTTATTTGTCAACAGCAGCTTAGCTCGCTCAAAGTTCCTTTCATTGTTCATTGGCCATGTTCTTACGGATGCTTTGTTGTGAGGTGATTATTAGTAGGATTCCGAACACATAGCATTCTGCAGGAATTGTCACTCCAAGCTGAAGGAAGCCTAATGTATTTCAGCTGCCATCCACTTTACAAGCAAGAAGTTTCAGTTTGATGAACTAGAAAATTCACGATATCGCATTTTGCAATGTCTTCCTTTGATGATGTGAGCAAAAATTTGTTCCTTTGATTGAAGAATCTTGTGAATGATACATACTATGCATTCGAATTGATTGACCAGGGGATTAAAAATGTAAACAGTAGTCCAATACTTATGTATTAATTACCTTTTCTGCTTGCATATCTTACCGTGATGAATAATAAGAAAACATCCTGAATTTTTTGTTTGAAGAAAATCATGAATTTGGGTACTGTTTGGATTGTCTTTTACTTTCTACAATTTGCTTAATCTGAACCCTGTGGTTTACGCATATTGGCTTTTCGAAAGTGCGAAACATTTGAAACATTTATGACGTACAAATAACGATAGTTAAACACTTTTAGATTCACATCTATGTTTCTTTCATCCTTTTATAATAATTTAAAAGTTTCTTTGTTCTTGCTGAATCATAAACCAATATGCTTGATGTCATGTAAAAGACACGCCATAAGTAAGATCGAACTCTTCCCCTTGAACTTCTGCAAGGGGCTGAAAAGCTCTAGAGCCTCATTTCCTTCCAGAAAAACCATTTTGCCATTTTTTGAGACGCCAAACTCATTCTGCTCGTAGACTCTCTGCGAACTTCTCTGTTATACATCTCTCGGAGTAGCCGAGAAGTGCCTGCTATTCCCTTTGGCAAGTAGGCTTGTCCTCGTACATTTCGGCTTGCCCCGACTGTAAAGATCTTTTCCAAACCGTTTTCAGTACTAGGCTATCCTAGATTGCGCCCTTCCGAGCAAACTTCTCCTTCCACCATTAATAATGGCAGAAACTCCGCATACGAATTGCCTTGATGGTATGAAAAATTGCGCCTTTTCCCTCAAGGAATCCAAAGTAGAACAATCTCCAGGGAGATCCTGATCCATCCCAAACTGCATGGCCAACCAGCACGGCAAGTACTTCTGCAGTCCAATCTGACCAATTTGATCGGCTGCAGCGACCGTGGAAACGACTCTTTTCATCATCCAAGTACGGATCATCAAACACAAACCTCCTAGCATCTCTAGTGTGCGATGACTGTCGAGGATTCTCAAATTTGGCAGCACAAGGGCGCCACCGGAAGTCCTTCGCCAATTCGAGCGCGGCCGTCACCAACCGAAGGTCGATCTTGGAGTGTACTCTTTGCCATCTAACGAACCTAGGCTCACAAGATTTGAGCTAGGGGTGATCGGTTTCAAGGTGGACCGGTTCCCACCGAGGAACCAGGAACCGCCCACGAAGGGCCAGTTCTACAAACTGGGAACCAAGAACCGCCCACTAGTTCCTCGACCCAAGTGGAAACAGGCCCACCGGTTCCGGTTCAATTTTTGGGTGGGTCCAAGAGCCGGCCGTGAGTCAACAAATTAACAAGAAGCATTCCTGGATCGATAGAATGCATAGATGGTGAAGCTATTTAGTAGTGGGAAGAAGCCCCATTCCAAGATTATGTCTGTTTGTCTATATATTAATGCGTCATTCCAAGATTGTCCCCATTGACGAATTCCTCATTGCATCATGGTGTGATGCACATTAACCGGTCCGGTTCTCGGGTGGGCCCACCGTTCTGATCTGGGTGGGTGTGTCCAGACCTGGAACCGGAAACCGCATCGATATTCACCGGTTCCAATTTATTGGAACCGAGTGCCAGGGCTGAGGCCTACGCACGGCTAAAGGAATGTGACGGCTCTCACCATGGTCAGGCCATTGAGAGAGAGAGCATCAGAGTTTCTGAGGTCTTCCTTCCTTGTGGTGGCCTCCATGTAGTGATCAACTCTGGGTGAATTACTTGAAAAAGCTTCAGCTTTTCTCTTCATGCCATTTCTTCCTAAATTTTTATCCAGTCCTCTGCTTCCTATCTCTATTCCGTGCCTCACTTCATCTGATGCGCCATTGACCCAATCACTGACATGCTTCAAGTTCACTCCTTCCATCAAGACCCTCCTTGATTTTCGAGCGACACAATCGCCCTCATTTCTCCATGTTTGATCACCGAAATCTCCAAGGGCTGCTGAATTTCCATGAGAGAAGTATCCAGACTCAGAGGCCGAGCTTCCCATTCTCGAGTTTCCCTTAGCGTTCCTAGGAAATGCAGATTTCCCACGCTGGCCACGAGGAGGAGCGTCCTTTCTAAAATGTCTCTCCCCAATAGCATGCCCTGACCATTTCGAGCATTCGGAATCCGGCTCACCAATATCACTTGGATATGGGCTCACATGATTATGATAATTCAGTGGATTCCACAGGGTGTCCGATGCTTGAGATTTCATACTTGTGGCACTTCTCTGGTACCCAACTCTAGGAGTATCTAAGAAGTACCTGCTATTCCCTTCGCCATTTGCTGTGACACGAGCCCGTGCTTCCAGGACCTTACTTCCACCGGAATATCGGAAATTAGGCTTGTCGTTGTACTTGTTGGCTTGCATCGGCTGTGAAGATCTTTTCCGAGCCCTGTTTCTTGCTAGGCTATCCTTGACTGCGCTCTTCCGAGGGGACTCGTGATCCTTCCACCATTGCCTGTACCTGGTGGAAACTCCAGCCGCGAATGACCTCAACGGTATGTAGAACTGCGCCTCTTTCCACCAGGAACCAAACGTGAACAATCTCCAGGGAGATCCTGATCCCTCCCAAACTGCATGGCCACCCGGCACGGCAAATACTTTTCTCTACAGTCCAATCCGACTAATTCGAACGGCTGCAAGCACTGTGCAAAGGACTTCTTTTCCTCGTCCAAGTACGGATCAACAAGCACGAACCTCCTAGTATCTCTGATGTGTGATATATGCCGCCAATTCTCCAATTCGGCAGTGTAAGGCCGCCACTGGAAGTTATGCGCCAATTCGAGCACTAAGGTCCATCTTGGAGTGTACCCTGTGCCATCTAGCACACCTAGGCTCGCAGGGTTTGAGACCATTCGGGGTTTTCGGCGCTATGAGCGGAAACCTCTCGTGCCCCCACAACTGCACCAGCCTAAACGGCCCTGAAATGGAGATTGAACCTCGCCAAGCGATGGCATCATCCCTCAGAAGCCTCAGGTAATGGAAAAGGCTGGCGAGAACAGCAGGGCCGAGCGCAACCTTCTTTCCATGAGACAAGTAAACCGCAAGCGGAAAAACTTTGCTTACCACGGTCTTCTCGGAGAAAGAAGAGAAGACAAACCTCAACAACCACAGCGACAAGAACGCCGCGTGTTTGAGCTCGCCGCTGTCGCCACAACCACCCTCTCTCTCCATGAAATGCTCGAGCCACTCTGCATGGATGGCCTTCCTCGACTTGCAGCTCCGCAAAATCTCTACCCTAACTCTGTCCAGATCCTCCACCACCGACTTCACCCGCCCGAGCCCGAGCACATGGCTCGTCACTGGTTCACCGAGAACAGGGTACCCGCCAAGAACCATGACATCCTCAAGTGTAATGGCAGCTTCTCCCCAGGGAAACACGAAAGTGTTCGTCTCGGCGGACCAACGCTTCGATAACCCCAAGATCACGTCCTGGTTACGCTTGACTTCGTACTTCGTACTCATGATGGCGTCGAATATGCCTGCTCTGTTCCATACCTCGCCGTATCTGGGCCGGAGTCTCTGGACCCATTGTCCCCATTTCTTCTGGGGTCCCATCCATCCTCTGAAAGCGATCTTGGGAGGCCAGACGTTGAGGCCCGAGAGATGAGATCGGCGAGCAAGGGCTTCTTTGGCACCGCCACGACCTGGGTTGGCTCCGCGACGCGCGGCGGGAGGACCGCGGCGGTTCTCACCTCTTTCCTCCCGTCCGAGGGGGAGGACCATTCCCTCGTTTCTTGCTTCTAGGAAAAGTTTCGAACTTCGTTGCGGTTTTGGTATTTTTTTTTGGATAACTTAAGTGCTATTTTTTTAAAAAAATGATTATTTAAGTACCAACTCCGGTGAGATCGCCGGAATTTCTTGCCATTGGCATTAAAATGATCGTTTTTCCTCCTATTTGGCATTTAAGTGATCCAAAAAAAAATATCGACAGCAAAGTGAGCGCCGTACACAAATATCGGCGCTTGAGATAATTTTATTTAGGCTTAGTTTGTTTTCGCGAAAAAATAATGATTTGAAAAACCGTGGTTATCAATTGGATTAGCTGAACATGACAGTGGTCGACTTCAGCTTCTTCCATAGTTCCCCATGAATCTTTTTCGGAGGAGAATGAAGTGAAAATGGATTGATAAGGAAACAATAAGAAGACAGCATTGTCCAAATGTATGTCCAATCAGCATTCTTAAGTTAATCCCGTGTCGTAACTGCCACCGACGATACTTTTTGAACAAAGCTGTATAAATTTGGAAGCGAAGAGTCACAGTCAATATTTTCTCCTCACTGAGACGCGATACGACGCGCCGTCCGAGTTCCAACACTTTCTCCCTCGTATGCATATCCTTCTTCGCACCTGCGTCTCTCTATCTTCTTCTTCTTCGTCTTCTAACCATTTTGAGCTTCTCTGCCATCTTTGATCCTCCGTCGCCACTTTCAAAACCATGGAGAACAAGCCCATCTTCATAGCCGAAGAGAGGAAAGAGCTCTTGCTCTCTCCGAACGGCGACGCCCACCCGGCTCTAAGAACGGGTCACTTTCTCAAACCCTCCGCGACAGAGCCCGTCCCGCCTCCTCCGCTCTTTTCGACCACATAGCCGCCGGAGAACTTGCCGATCAGCGTCAACTTCGACAACTGGCGTCACCCAACCGAGAGCTGGACCACGTGGGTCGATAGCATGGAGTCCGAGCACGGGCTCACATGGAAAAGAGCTGGCATTTACGATGCCATTAAGTGTTCGACGTTCTTGATCCGAAAACACCCTTGCTTAGTCCTCGGGCTTGCTCAGTATTGGTGTCCCGACAAGAACACCTTCGTTTTCCCCTGGGGCGAAGCCACCATCACGCTCGAAGACGTGATGGTCTTGGGGGGTTACTCGGTTTGGGGATCCTCCCCTGTTTTGAGCCATCTCAGGGATCACTCGGGGGAGGTTGAGATGAAGCTGAAGCGAGCGATGTCCGAGATATCAAAAACCACAGCGAAGAAGGCGGACAGCTCCAAGTGGATGGAGAAGTTTAGGGACACTGAGAGCGATATTGAGCACGAGGCCTTCCTCGCGTATTGGCTGTCGAGGTTTGTGTTCCCCCGCTCTGGCAATGCGATCTATAAGAGGGTACTGCCGATGGCGATAGGTCTGGATAGAGGTGTGAGGATGGCGCTTGCGCCGGCTGTTTTAGCTCGTATTTATAGGGAGTTAAGTTGGCTGAAGAATGTTTTAGATGGAAATGAAGCGGATACTTGTATAAGAGAGTCGGCACCGTTTGCTTTGGTTCAAGTATGGGCTTGGGAGAGATTTGCAACCGCCATCAGGCCAAATCCTAGAGAGGTTCAGCCAGGGGAAACTAGGTTTGGGTCGATGGCAGAAATCAACAAAATTGAACCTTGAAAATGTGCATTCCTTGATGGGCGAAGCCGGAGTGCAGTTTAAATTGCGTCCCTACAGCTTGGCCGTGAATAACTTGCCGTCCTATGCATTTTATGGTGAGAAAGAGAACTGGGTGTCGCTGGAGGAGGACGCGGGCGGGGGGAACTGAGGTCATTCGCTCTCTGCTTGATGGCTCGTGAGTTGCCTGGGCTGAATTTTGTTCAGAAGTACTCGCCTCATCGAGGTGGCCATGCAATTCGGGATGGATCAAGATATGCCTGGTCCTGTTGCTCCCTGCAACCAGGACCCTGAAATTGCTTGGGACAACTGCAATAAGTCACTCCAAGATGTGCAGCTGTACATTCCAGCCAGGCTTTACGAACCGTGCATAACAGCTCGCTATGCTGAGTGGTGAGCTTCAAGGAGTTCAAATAGATCGATGCAGGGTTTAAAAGGAAGGTCGGGAGTTAATGATGACCTGGCTCCTCCCGGTTTTCAGCCGAAAAGGGTAAGTGTGGACATGGGTGACTCCAGCGAAAATGACGACGGGCTAACTCTGGGGGAACTTCTTGAGGTCCAAACGGCGAAGAAGTGCTGCCAAGAACTGCTCGGTTGGCGACTGCAACAATTGCTCGGGGATCGATCAAACGCAGAGTTCGTCCGTACAGAATGCGGCAAACACTGACATTGACCGATGAAACCTGTGGAGACGAACAGGCCCCACGATGATACTGCTGCTGGAGGAGCTCAAAGAGATAATGAGGAAGGCACAAACGGATTAGGGCAGAGATTTACTGAAGGAGAAAGCAGTGAGTGTTTAATGATTGAAACCCTAGCGCTGGAACTCGAAGCTCGGATAAGCAAGCTGGAGAGAGCAGTTGCTGAGCGAAAAGCTCGGATTACCAAATGAGAATTCAAACTGTGATGCTTTCATGTAAACTGTCTACTGTCCTTCCAGGTCCCTAGTATTTCATTTGTCTTGCCTGGGGTGGGTTCGCAGAGATTGATCTTAATGCTTTCTGAATGTTTGGATTGCTTGTTCTGTTGATCATTTGGCTTGTGTGAGAAATGGCAATGCTTTGTGGCTGAGTTGAGTGTCATGTATCTGATGCAGTGGAAAGAACTTCATACTTTGTAGATGTGTGAATATTAACTTTTAAGTTCCAGAAAATCAAAAATGAGAAATTACTCACCATCGGAATTTTAGGGCGCGCATGACAACACTTCTGCTTCGGAAATTAACTTCTGGTTATAAGTTGATTTTTCTACTTCTACTCCAGAAGTTGATTTCTGATCAGAGAAAAACATTTGATAACGATTAAAAATTTATACTTCTGGAACATTATTAACATAAAATCTTCTATGAAAAATTTCTACATCATTTTAAATATTTTTAAATTTCTTTAAAATATAATTTTTATTATTAAAAAATTATGATTTATTTTTTACTCCGGCGGTTGGAGACGGCGACCCGGGGGAGGTAGCGGTGGGCGGTGGTTGCGGCGGGCGGGGGTCGGCGATGGGCGGCGGCGGCGGGGGATGGCGGGGGGCATGGTTGGGAGAGAGAGGCGCTGAAAATGAAAAGAGGTCGAAGTAAAAGAGATATTGATGTTGAGAGATTTCTAATTCTCAAAGAGAAGTAACTTTTTTTTAACTTCTGAAATTGGCTTAAAAACAACTTCAGAAGTAGAAATTGCTTCACAAGTAAAAATGTATTGTTGCGTAACCAAACGGATTTCTGCTTCAGAAGTTGCATTACCAAACGGATTTCTGTTCCAGAAGCACCTTTGGAGTAGAAATTCATTTCCAGAAGTGTTACCATGCGCGTCCTTAACGACCCTTATCTATCGAATATTGACCGGAGTAATGCCTGATGAGGACATGCCCGGCACAATGATTTTCGGTTTATTCCAGTGCCCAAAGGTTGAATTTTCCAGGGAAATATTTCCCTAGCTTTTGTTGCATCCTGCCTTCTGTTACATCAAGGACTAGAATTCAGAGCCTAGGATTATTATATCTTGTTCTGAAAAGATGCTGCTTTTTGAGAAAGATCATCGTGATACAGAGTTGTCCGTGCAGCAGTTTGTGCTTCAATTGAGCTAGTTGACCTGTTAAGTCTCGCCAAATCGGTCGAAAGAGCTATAGCGTCGATAAGTTGATCCCTCTGCAATTTCGACGGGAGTTCCCAGATTGAAGAACTTTCACTCATAAAGAATGGTACAAGTTCTTTTGCTCTTCATGCAATATCTAGTAAAAAAAGGAGTAGGTGGGTACTGTTGCTCATTTGGATTGATCAGATTACAGAGAATCATATTTCACTACACCGATTTGGAGAAAAGGGTACTTGGAAATCATCGATCGTGCCGTTCGTTCTACATCCCCCCCCCCCCCCCCCCATCCCAGCCGAAGGTTTATCCCACAAGCAAAGATGGTGCACAACAGAAAAGTAGAACAAGAAAGATGGTGATGATAGCTGCGGCGACCGAAGCACTTTGGAACGACGGTGGCGCTTGAGGCCAATACTACCAAGTCATGTGCGTCGGCG
Organism: Lenwebbia sp. NSW1173648; assembly: GCA_029784005.1. Classification (NCBI taxonomy): domain Eukaryota; kingdom Viridiplantae; phylum Streptophyta; class Magnoliopsida; order Myrtales; family Myrtaceae; genus Lenwebbia; species Lenwebbia sp. NSW1173648. The sequence continues at coordinate 19,280,963 of JARCGZ010000009.1, read as the reverse complement.
TGAGGAACCAAGGCATTCCGGTGCCATGCCACGGAAGCGAGACCGTGGTGGTGAAGATTGTGGACTGCTGCCCGCTCAATTCGTGTCGGGGGAACGATTGGTTTGTCGCAAAAAGCATTTGCATCGATAGCAGATCCCGATATCAACATACAATACCAACAGTATGTGAACTTTTTTTTTTTTTAATCCTTCACGGTTCATTTCGCCGTCACAAAAGCTTTATCGAACGTGTATTCATTTGATTCAGTCTTGCTTCTACTTAATTGTACTCTTCAGCTTTTAGAGTTGGAAAGTTCAAAGATGCATTATGTTGATGCAGCTTGTCTTCTCCTTGTCCTGGTCCTAGAGAGCTCCTTTGCTCCACCAGGGACTGCTATTATTAATGAACGCCTTTTCGTCCCGATATCGATTGATGTGTACACCATCGATTCAAATTTAAGCTATGTGCGCTCGGACTCGAAGCATGCGACATTAACTAAATTAATACTAGAAAGTATGCCCTATAGACAAATGATAATTTTTCCAGTTGTGATCAGTGACGGACCACAAGAAAAATTATTACCACAACATTTGTTGATAACATGGGGGTGGAGACCTTTTTTTTTTTTGTTCCTAAGGCACATCAATTTAATTATTCTTAAATTTGATCATACGTGAGCTTTTAAGGATTGAATTGAAAATAAAAATCAAAGTGAAAAAGAAACTTCAAGCCTTATAAATGGACGCGTAAATGGATTTATAAGGAGAAATAAACTAGGTGCGACCCTGCTGATAAGGGATTGGGGGTGGGGCCGCTAGTATCATAGGTGCGGGGTTCGATTCTCGCGCTTTGCATATAAGCAGAATAAAAGTCAGAGAGATGAGAGTTATGAATATAACGGACCAAAAAAAAATTTGCATATACAAGGAGAAATAAAATAAGCAACATTGTCCAAATCTAGGTCCAATAAGCATTCTTAAGCTAGTCTCATGTTGCTAATAGACATGCGGCCCTGCTGACAAAAGAATTGAGGGGTTGGGGACGCTAGTATCACAGGTGCGGGGTTCAATTCCCGCGCTCAGCAAATAGGCAGGGTAAAAGTTAGAGAGAGGAGAGTTAGAGATAGAATAGGATAGGAAAGAAAAAACAAAAACGCTAATCTCATGTCCTGTTTGCAATTTCATATCCAGCTGAGAAAATATTGGATGCTCCTGGAGCTCCCTTTCAGCCACGCTCTGCTCCACTCGTGTATTGCCACGTATCCGAGAAGGACTCACTTTTCAAATGTATCCTTTCTCCACCGTTGCGCGCGCGCGCTCTCTCTCCTGAACCTCTGAGCGCGCGCTCTCTCTCTCTCTCTCCCCTCCTCTGATAATTTTCTTCTTCTTCTACATGTCATTGCGCGACAGAACCAGAGCTCGTCCATGGCCATCTAAATTTGGTAACATCTGTTTTGGCTATTGCCGGATCAAAAGACGAACCAACGACAAACCCCATCACTGTAACTTACTCTCTACGCCATTGCGGAAACACCGGAAGCCGAAACCCCCCATCTCAGTATCCAAACGCCGATCAGATCTGGCCGGACGACCCCGACGGGGACCGCGGACTAGGTTCGCCGGCGCTCGCGAGCCGCTTGTCCAAAACTTAGCCTGCTCAGTCTCCAAACGCCGACCACCTCTGGACGAACATGCTGACGGCGGCCGCGACGCTGATGGCATTGGCCAGTGACGGTGCTGTGCAATGGTGGCCACAGCCCTCGTCGTCCATGGCCTCAAAAGGCAAAAAGAAAGCCAGAGAAGATAGCGGGAGGAGAGAGAGAGCAAATCTGACAAGTGGGCCCCACTCCAACACGTGGCGATAAATGATTGGAGTGGAGTTGAGCGCGGCTGACGCCGGCTCCAGGAGCATGCAATATTTGTTCTCTATCATAATCCCGCGTTAATCGACCAGTACGGTACTATATTGCCACAAACGGTTTTCAAAGGGAAAAAGCGCAGGTACCATTTGAAGCAAAAGAGTCGCAGTCACGCCTCAGTGCTGCGACCCAACCACTCCCCAAAATTTCACTCATATTCTCACCTGCGTCTCGACCATTTTGGGCTTCTTTGCCATCTTGATCCTCCATTCCCACTTTTCAAAACCATGGAGAACAAGCCCACCTTCACAGTCGAAGAGAGGAAAGAGCTCATGCTCTCTCCGAACAGCGACGCGCCCCCGGCTCTAAGAACGGGTCACTTCCTCAAACCCTCGGTGACACAGCCGGACCCGCCTCCTCCGCTCTTTTCGACCTCATCGCCGCCGGAGAAGTTGCCCATCAGCGTCAACTTCGACAACTGGCGTCGCCCAACCAAGAGCTGGACCACATGGGTCGATAGCATGGAATCCGAGCACGGGCTCACATGGAAAAGAGCCGGCTTTTACGAGGCCATTAAGTGTTCGACGTTCGTGATCCGAAAACACCCTAGCTTAGTCCTCGGGCTTGCTCAGTATTGGTGCCCCGACACGAACACCTTCGTTTTCCCCTGGGGCGAAGCCACCATCACGCTCGAAGACGTGATGGTCTTAGGGGGTTACTCGGTTTGGGGATCCTCCCCTGTTTTGAGCCATCTCAGGGACCACTCGGGGGAGGTTTTGCTGAAGCTGCAGCGAGCGAGATCCGAGATAGCCAAGACCCAATCGAATAAGGCGAACAGCTCCAAGTGGATGAAGAAGTTTAGGGACGCTGAGAGCGACATCGACCACGAGGCGTTCCTCGCGTATTGGCTGTCGATGTTTGTGTTCCCGAGCTCTAGCAATGTGATCGCTGTGAGACTACTGCCAATGGTGGTAGGTCTGGCTAGAGGCGCGAGGATTGCGCTCGCGCCCGCTGTTTTAGCTCGTATTTATAGAGATTTAACTAGGCTGAAGAATGTTCTAGATGGAAATGAAGCCGATACTTGGATAAGAGTGTCGGTACCGTTTGCTTTGGTTCAGATATGGGCTTGGGAGAGATTTGGAACCCCCATCAGGCCAAATCCTAGAGTGGTTCCGCTAGGGGAGCCTAGGTTGGGTCGATGGCACAAATCAGAAAAATTGAACCTTCAAAATGTGCATTCCATGATGGTCGAAGCCGGAGTGGATTTTAAATGGCGTCCCTACGGCTTAGCCGTGAATAACTTGGCGTCCTATGCATTTTATGGTGAGAAAGAGATCTGGGTGCCGCTGGAAGAGGACGCTGATGGGGAACTGAGGTCATTCGCTCACTGCTTGATGGCTTGTGAGTTGCCCGGGCTGGATTTTGTCGAGAAGTATTCGCCTCATCGAGTGGCTATGCAATTCGGGATGGATCAAGATATGCCAGGTCGAGTTGCCTCCTGTAACCAGCACCCCAAGGTTGCTTGGGACAACTACAGTAAGTCACTCCAAGGTGTGCAGTTGTACATTCCAGCGAGGCTTTACAAACCATGCATAACAGCTCGCTATGCTGAGTGGTGGGCTTCAAGGAGTTCAAATGGATCGATGCAGGGTTTGAAAGGAAGTTCGGTAGTTGATGATGACCTGGTTCCTCCCGGTTTTCGGCCGAAAAGGACTAGTGTGGACACGGGAGACTCCAGCGAAAATGATGACGGGCTAACTCTGGAGGAACTTTTGAGGTCCACTAGGCGAAGACGTGCTGCCGGGAGCTGCTTGGTAGTCGACCGCAACAATTGCTCGCAGAATGATCAAAGGCAAAGTTCCTTCTTACAGAATGTGGGTAAAGAAGACACTGACATCGAAACGAGAGAGTCACCAATGGAACCTTTCGAGAGCAATAGGCCCCACGATACCGCTCCTGAAGGAGCTCAAAGAGAGAACGAGGAAGGCACAAACGGAATAGGGCATAGCGTTACTGAAGGACGTTTAGCCGACGAAAATGCGGGAGTTAGCGGTGAGCGTTTGATGATTGAAATCCTAGCGCTGGATCTTGATGCTCGGATAAGCAAGCTGGAGAGAGCAGCTGCTGCGCGAAAAGCTCGGATTACCAAATGAAAAAAAGATTCTCGGAAGAAATGCTACTGTGATGATTTCAGTAAATCTTCTACTGTCCTTCCACGTCTGTAGTTTTTGAACCGGATCTCTTTTATATTAATGCTCTTGACTATCATTTCTTTCCCTTCTCCTTCTTATTCTGTCTCATTTCATTTGCTTTTTGGGAGCTTCGCAGAGATCGATCTCAATGCTTTGTGAATGTTTAGATTGCTTGTTCTGTTGATTGTTTAGCTTGTGTGAGACATGGCAATGCTTTGTGGAATCCGAATGAAAAATTAACCGCCATCTGCTTTTTAACAACCATCATCTATCAAATGGAATGGCCTGAGAGAGTAGGCTTGTGTTGTGCTTGTGCCCTGAGATTTGCTGTACAACTTACAATTGTCTGAGTTTATTATTAGGAGGGAAGAGGTCCAGATAAGAAACAAGCTAAATTTGATAAAACAAATGATCAGGCAGAGAGAGGGAGGCAGCTAAGCAAACGTGTGTACCTGTCTCTCTTTTCTTAATTTTAGCAAATTGCAGTTATGATGGGGTCTCTCTCATCCTCTGCCAACTCCATGGGTGGAGAGAGCATTGCAGGGAAAGGTGATCTGAGTAAACATTTTTCTTCATTCTTGTGTTTGCTCAGATACCTAAAAAAAAGAAAAATCTGGTTCCTTCTAGGGGTGAAAGAAAATGTTTTCTTTTGTCCTTGTTTCTTGCCGAAATACTGTTCTCGGATTATGAGCGGTCGTAGGATAGGATCTTCTTCTATTTTTGGGGGGTGGAGCTGGAGTTCTATTGTGATTACAGATTTGGTGTGATTGGTCTTTCCTCAAAAGATTTAGTTTCTGGGCGTTTAATGGTGATTGTGTCTGAGTACTTGTGGATTGAAAGTGCTACGAGGAGGAGAAAATGAGCTGTTTCCAATGTTGCATGTCCGAGAGAAGAATCGCCCGAAAATCATTGAAGAAGAGCATTCAAGAGTACCATGACACAAAGACTTTAGCCTCATTCGCCAACATCTCCTTCAAATCAGGTAACAAGCTCACACAAATGGTTGCTGAATGATCCTTTGGTCCAGGTCTGTCTTTGTCCGAATATGACATGACAAATACTTGTCATTGATGATTCTGCATTTTTCTCTTCGTGCAATATGTCCATGACTCGACAGAATAAGACGCGTTTGTGAAGATACTTTCAATATAGTCCAACTATAATTGAACATTGGATTAAGGCTTCTCGAAGGCTAATTCCGAAATTCTGGAGGCTCTATTCATGTTGCATTATATCTTCGTGCGTTCAAATTCAATCGACTTTTCAGTTCCTACCATGTTTGTATGCGCATATACAGTGATACCTCCTTGAATTGCTAGAAGAATCTTGGTAGTCGCGTCACAGTCTCTGAATCAAATCACGATTCTGAGTTCTTCATGTATAGATTCTCTGGATATATGGAGAGCTAGTGTTAACCTAGCAGAGAGAGAGAGAGAGAGAGAGAGAGATATGTAGGATTAAGGAAGTCAATCTCCATGTTTGACCATGTCTTAGGATTTTGGATTGTCCTGAGACTTTTTGTCATGAGCACAAGCGATATGAGTGCTTGGTGTATTAGGTAACATAAACTTCTGTCTTCCAAACTAGAGGCAATACTTGGCCAAACTGATCAAGAAAATATCTCCCTTAATGCAGATAGCAGCAGGCGCAGGTACATCACCGAAGAAATAAAAAAAATCGGAAAAGGGAACATCGCAGCTCAGATATTTACATTCCGGGAGCTGTGCGTTGCAACACAGAATTTCAACCCCGATTCTCTAATCGGCGAAGGCGGTTTCGGGAGAGTGTACAAAGGACATATAGAGAGCAAAAATCAAGTAATGTCGTGACATATCTGCCTGCCTTCTGTGTCTTATTTTGTTGCTAAAAAAATTGAATTAACAGTTAATATGCACTGTCATGCGTCGAGCATTACTTAGGTGGTTGCCGTTAAGCAACTCGACCGGAATGGGTTTCAAGGGAATAGGGAGTTCCTTGTGGAGGTCTTGATGTTGAGTCTGCTACACCATCCTAACCTTGTCAACTTGGTCGGATATTGTGCTGACGGAGATCAGAGGGTTCTTGTGTATGAGCTCATGCCTAATGGTTCTCTAGAGGACCACCTTCTCGGTAAGTTTGGCATCTGAGTATAGTTCTCCGAAACAAATCTAACCGAAATCGTCCTAAAGTTGATCTCGAATTTCGAAAACAAAAACATGTAGGTTGATTCCTGTATGCTTTGTCCTTGGACTTTTTCAGAACTGCCTCCGGGGAAGGTGCCCTTGGATTGGAACACCAGGATGAAAATCGCTTCAGGAGCCGCGAAAGGGCTCGAGTACTTGCATGAGCAGGCCAATCCCCCTGTGATATACCGCGATTTCAAGGCATCCAACATACTACTGGACGAGGAATTCAACCCGAAGCTCTCCGATTTCGGGCTCGCAAAGCTAGGTCCCACAGGGGACAAGAGTCACGTGTCGACGCGGGTCATGGGCACTTACGGCTACTGCGCACCTGAATATGCGCTGACGGGCCAATTGACAACCAAGTCCGATGTGTACAGCTTTGGGGTTGTTTTCCTGGAGATTATCACAGGAAGGAGAGTAATTGACAATTCAAGGCCAACTGAAGAGCAGAACTTAGTTGCTTGGGTAGGTCCGAAAGGTTTTCAACCTTCTATTGAATAATTAGCCTCTCATAAAATACAACTCTAGCATTTTCAAATTGATGGTAGCAATGCCTGATAGATTTTTCGATCCTGACTCTAATTTGTACATCGGGATATAAATTTTTATCAGTCTATTAGGCCTATCAGGATCAAGAGACATTTTCAAGCCTCAGAACTGATGAAATTACCTGGTCTCGCTCTTAGGCACAACCTCTATTCAAGGACAGAAGGAAGTTCACATTAATGGCTGACCCGTCGCTCGAAGGGGCCTACCCGATAAAGGGTCTTTACCAGGCTCTCGCAGTCGCGGCTATGTGCCTTCAGGAGGAGGCGACCACTCGGCCTCTGATCAGTGACGTCGTGACGGCTATTGAGTATTTGGCAAACGGCAACAAGCAAGAGGAAAATGTTGATGCAGGGAATGGTGAGAAATGTGATTGTCCTGGCGCAGGAACGGATGGAGCAGAAATGGAGGCTGATAGTTAGAGGTGAGGATGAGAGAAAATGCCTCTGGGGAGTCTAAAAAGAGAAGAAAGGAAATTGAATGGTACGATTGAAACTTGTATAAAACCTTCCATAACCATGCAAATGTCATCTCCTCTGATATTCTGTTCTGTTCTCGTCTCAAGTTTTGAGTTTCTGGTCAGATAAAACTAAGGTTTTGGACTATCTAATCTAATGTGGATTCAAGTGAACCACTGGGGGTTGCCTCAGGAGTTCGATTCCCCACCTTCTCGAGTGGAGTTGATGGTGGGGCCACCTAAGCGAGGGAGCATGGTTTCGCAACCTGCACATAATGCACACAGTGTGGCTAGTAAAATAAAATAGGATAAGATAGAGTTGGAGAAGGAAGGATTGATTCCACTAGAAAATTTCAGAAAGGCATGGGACTAAACATGTCAACAGCCTCATTAGCCATCTATAATCGATCACTTGCAGTTGATTTGAAAAAAAAAAAAAGGCAGATTTATAATCCAAAGTTATGCAGTCATCACATCCTTCTTTGTCCAACAAGGGTACATCTTGTATTTAGGCATGATTTTGATTTCGTTCGCATTTAAAGTAAGAATACTCATCGAAAAACATTTCGAAAAAAAAAAAACCATCTTTTCGAATAAAATAGTTTGTATTTCCAAAGAGCTCAGCATTCTTCGAATTTTCTGAATTTCAAAATTTTCGCTTTTTTTTCATGATATGTGCAATTGGTACTTGAAAAATCAATGACACATTGAAACACTTCTTCGTTAAAATTGAAATCACTTTCAAATATGGGAAGTTAGATTTATTTTCAAGAGGCTTCGGGTCGGGTGTTTTGCCTGAACTCCATTTCGATCGTAAACGGGTTTAAAATGACCCCGCTGGGCCGTCATTGTAAAGTCTTCGCAAAACATAAGAGCCCGACCGACCGACCGACCGACCGAAGGACCGCACCTTGGCAATAATTGGAGTGCATCGTTTCTAAGTTTGACCGGCTCTTCATAATCGCAGATAAGGACACGGAGATCGTCAGCGACTGTCTCCGATTCGATGCGAAGCTATCGTGTTGTCTTCATTCGTGTGAAGATCTCGGAGAAGCTTTTCTTTCTCGAGTATCTCAGTCCCTTTCGAAGGTTCTGCGACGACAAAAGTGTCCTTTGATTTGATTGTTTCGACTTGATCTTTGTTGGATCTGCTCGGATTTACTCGTCGTCGAACGCTTCTAGCCTAGGTATTTGCTTAGTCTCAATGTGGATCCTTTGCTTCGTAGTTACGGGAGTCTGTTCTCACTGAGATTCTCTCAAGTTAAGGTTTTGACCTTTTGGCGAACCTGTTCCATCTGCGCCGCGTTAGTGGGTCCTGAAGGACGGTTTGTTTTGGGTTTTGTGAGTTGTCGATATGGCTGGAGTTGCTCAGTTGTTGCTCTTCGGACTGATTCCTCTCGTTGAATGCTCTTGCTTTATATTCCGGTTTTTCTTTATGGGAAAGCGTTGTTTTGGGTGGAGATAGATTTGAGCTAAAATGTGTAGATTGCTTGGAGTTGGGAGGTATCTTCACTGCAAATCAGGCGTTTGTCTTGTGATTTCATAATCAACAGTTGCATCTATCGTGAGAAGTTTGAAACTTTCTTCTTCCCCTTTTGCAGAATCTCTATCGAAAAACAGGATTTAAACTTCAAACTCGATGCACATTTATTCTGTTTAATGTTACCAGCTTTGTTGATGGCCTTAGTTGCTGTTGCAATTTGCTTACGATTAACCTTACTGTCGGTCTTTGTCATTCACCTGTCTGGAATTTCGATACCATTGTGACCTTATTGTGGACATGGATTTTCTTGCTGAGACTTAACATCAAACAGGAGGGTTTGGTGCGTGTGCCGAGAGTAAGATGTCGTTTGAACTCGTCGGCCGCTGTTTTAAGATCTATATGTAAACTTGAAATTGTTCTCATATTTCACATGTATAATTCGAGAATTACAGACTCCAAACTAGAGATACTACAGGAAATGTTTGCAACTGCTATTCTGATTAGTGATCTCTCCATTCCGTTGTTTTCAGGATCTCTTCTGCCGGAAGAATTACCTCAGACTATCGGTTGGACTGCTCAGCAACATGGTTCAGACGCTGGAAGCTATCAAAGGTGGTGGAGGATCCATCAGGATTGGAACCACTGGTACAATCAGTTCGCTGATGATGAGAGAATTAGAATCCATCAAGTCTGCTCCCAAGGCGCCAATCTCTCCTAGAAATCGACCTCGGCCGCATGTGGTTTCCATTTCCTGCAAGGCCACTACTCCTAAAAGACCACAACAGAGGAAGTCAATGGATGGAGCAAGCAGCAGCAACTGTGCTGATGAAAGAAGCCCGGAGGTTCCTCGGAAAACAAAAGGTCATGCCAGAACTAACACTCAACTTCCAATGCTCGCAGGCGATGATGTTGCTCTTGATGGAACTCCAGGGAGGAGGAAAACTGACAAAAAAGTAACTAACATTGTTGAGGTTGTGGATATAAGATGTGGCAATGCTGATAGAGCTTGGGCTGGCCCTATAGCTACCCGGCTTAAGAAGCTCAGCTTCTCAAAGCTCTCTGAGAGTATTGTCTAGGCTTGGAGATCCATGTCCAATTTGAGGTTTCTGTAGTTGAAACTGGAAGTGCCAACAGGCCTTTTGTTGTCTGAAACGTCAACCATGGAACATATGCTTGGCACGAGCTTGTTGCTGCTCCCTCTCCTTTTCTTTTTATGGGTCAAGAGAGAACCAGATGTAGGTTTGGCAGGATTGCTAGAGGAAGCCATGTCTGCGACGTGAGGTCGAGGCTTCTGTGAACTCTCTCTACAGCTCAACTCGACCCTTCTGAAATACTCGATTTCCTGCATTATAAGGGATCCGATGGTGCCCTTCGTCCCTATTTCGACAGGAGCAGCCATTTTCTGAGGGGTTTCTGTGTCGCTTGGTCCGGATTTATACATGATCGGTATGCCAGGAGGAACTATGGAAGCTTGATAACGCAGAGAGGTGGTTTTGGGTCTTGTCTGGGTGGGAAGATTTCTTTGAATCTGGGGCACTGGGTGTTTTGGTCTTATGGCTAGTGTATTCACATGAATTCTGAACCTTAAGTTTTCTATCTGAAAGTGAACCCTTGTAGCTTTTTCGTACTTGGTGGATGGAATAGTGACATACAGTCACTTTATTCATGCGCTTGCAGTTGAAACCATTTAAGGTGCTGACCAACTGTCGTTTTTCTCTACCTGCTAAATGGTGCTCTTATCTTTTGCTTAAATTTTGATAATGCTAGCCACGAGCATTACGTCGATATGGGAAATGGAAGATAGCTTTTCTGATTTGTTTCAACATACATGCGTAGTTTTATGTCGATATAGTAAATTGATGGAACTTCTGTCGAAATTTGGCGACTTGCTCTCATCTAGACATTCCTGGTTTTTTTCGTTGCAAATTGTGATTTTCAGCTCGTTTAGCCATGGAAATGCCTGGAAATTATGCAGTACAGGTCGAAATCAACAATAGATGATGATTCATGTGGCACTACTGCATGTGACTCTAGAATTGGCAAAACCACCACATGCTAAGATAATTAGGATGAAGGCGACTCTTTCTTGTCAGGACTGAGTGCTTCATGGGTGTGGTTGTGGTTATGTTTGCTGGTCCTTTTCTCCATGTTCGTGAGGAAACCATGATTGAAATTCCTTAATGGATGCGGGAAGGAGATGGGTTATCTCCCCATTTGTTGTCACCTTCCCAGTCCCTTTGTGAGCAAATGACCTTCAATGGCATTGAAGGGACCGATCCAGAATTTGGTGTTCCTGTCCTTCCAGACTTCTCGGTGTCATTGGGTGAATCTTGTATTGCCATAACTAGGAAGACAGGTGAAGTTCGTGGCATTGCATTTGATCGAGGTTTAAGTTAGTTTAGCTAATTGCTTCATCCGCATTAAGACAATGGCTCCATTTGTTTCATGGAGTCGGAAAATATTTTTCTAAAAATGATCGCTTGTACCGTTTGAAGTAATTAATCAATGAAAAATGTTTTCATCATCTATAACAGCTTATGTCTAAACGATTTCATGGATGACGAAAATAATTTTCTTGCCATTCATTTTTGTATTGATACAAGTGATCATGTTTAGATTTTTTTTAAAATTATTTATTTTACCCGAAACAAGCGGACGTAACGTGTCCGTAGGCACGTAGCGTGGGTCGTTACTACGATTATGGGGACAGCTGTAGTCTTTTGTTGTCTTGTCAAGGCGTACCGAAAGTCCGAGAGAAGACCTTGTAGTGTCAAAAGGACTTGTCTCGGCAAAATAATGCAGAGCCTCGTTGGGTGGCTTATGCTGTTAGGCTTTAGCTATTGGTCTGGAGCTTCCATTATTGTTCTTGACTCTGGAATTTGGCCGCAAGCAACCTTGATTGTAAGTGCTGTATGTTTCCCAATTCCAAACTTTTGAAAAATGGTAGCTTTGCTTCTGTGGATCAACTTTAAAGTTTCGCTTTAATTTTTACGAGGGCAGCACACTCATTTAATTTTTACATAAATACTTAGAAAATCCTAAAACTTGCCTCGAAAGTACAATCAAATTTTAAATTTCTTTAAATTGATGCAAACAAGTCCTTTCGTAATTCTGTCCAATTCGATTAACGAAAAATGCCGACATAACTTTTTATGTGACACGTGACGTCAATGTGGTATTTTTTTTATATCATTTTTCGAATAGATAGATGCTGATATGGCATCTTCTTCGGGTCTTCTTCCTCCTCCTCCTCCTCCTCCTCCTTCCTCATCCACCAACGCCAACGCCATAAATCACCCTCGTCCATGGCTGAATGCTTCAAGAAATGGGTTCACAAGAGCCTTGGGTAAGTGAAATTAAGGTGTATATGTGAGAAGTGTGGTGGGTTGCTGGGAGGTTACCTTCCACATTTACTAGCTAGAAAAAGGAAAGAAAGAAACAAAAAGAAGACGACCAACAGCAAAAAGATTTAAAGAACTAGCTGCAACGGGTAAATCGTGAGTTGCCCGGCACCGGCAATATCATAATTCTAAAGCTAAATTTTACCCATCAAGAGTGAGTCTGGTCTCCAGCTAAATTTACCTCTCTCTCTCTCTCTCATGCGACTTGTAATTGATCGCTGTGGTCGGTAGTAACCGTGGTCTATGGCGACCGCCACGAGGCAGTCGCACCTCCCAGTTGACAACTCGATCCGCGGTCACAATGGTGGTCCGGTTTGCTCATATCTAAGCTTTTGTTCAATTCATTTACGAGAAAATTAGCAACTTATCCAATTTAAAAAGCTATCCATTTCCTTTCTAGGACTCCACCGTAGATCACCCATATATATATTTTTTTTCACCCTTCTTTCAGACCTTGTTCCAAGAACCTCTTTTTCGTTACTTGATAACATGGTACTATTTAGTTTGTCCGCGCCGTACGGTCATATCAAGAGATTTCATGCTAAATGGACCGTCCTTAATTATTATGAAGACGTTGTTAACAAATGTCTCTAAGATTATTATGAAGACGTTTTTTTTTTTATTATTTAGGTTTTTCCATTTTAGATTTTCTTTTTATTTAAAAAATTCGACCTTCTTTAGTGTGGCTCCACATCAGCGCTCCACGTGCTAAAAAATATTTAACTAAAATGCCGCAACGGATTTCGACGTGCCACATTAGCAAATTTGGCTGAATAGTTGCTAAAAAGACTTAATCGCATCAATTTTCAACGATTTGAAATTCGATTGCAATTTTTCAAACGTTAGATTTTAATTGCAAACTAGACCAAAATGTTTAAAGACTTGTTGCAATTTCCCAAGAGTATATATTTCGGGTTGGGCGGGCCTTCATCGGGCTTGATTGTGCCGACCCGGCTCCATTGCAAAATTACAAATGGGGACCCGCCCAAATTGATTCGGGTTCATTTGGCCCCGGAGTGAGTGGATAAAACTTGCAGGCGACGCAGAGAGAGCTTAGCTCCCTTCAATTTCATGGTCATGGCTTCAATCTCATGTACTATCCATCACCTGCCCTTCACCTCAAAACCTCCTCCTCCTCCTCCGTCTTCTTGTTTGATCTTGAGTTCACAGTTTCTGGGTGAAAGAAGCAAGCTGAGCTGGGTAAGACCCGTTAAAATTGGACCATGCAACGGGTCGAGAGCGAGGTGTTGGTTCAAGTTCGGGAAAAATGGGGTTGATGCTGAAGGCGCCGGCATTTATGGCAGCCAATCTCGTGATGATTTCGACAGAGATGATGTTGAACAGGTAGGATTATCAGTTTTTTACGCAAATTCTTTATCTTTTTTCCGTGAAGTTGTGATGTAATTTAGTCTGACTGAGCTATGGCTTAGAGTTTTCTCGTCTGGTTGGGATTGTTAATTTTGAGGGCGAATTGTGGGATTCAATGACAATGTGAAGACGGTGGAAACTTTTGGTACTTTAAAGAGTGTTTGGCTCATCACATGCTCTGTGCACATCAAGATTGGACGGTTTGTGAGGAAGCAAATAGCTTTGAGAGCGAAATAGCAAGCATATGTATAAACAGCAAATGTAATGTTATGAGTTCTTGAAAAGACAAATCTGAAGGTCCAGGAAAAATGAAGTGGAGAGTGCTTCAAGTGTGGAAATGACAACCTTATCTATTCCTACTGTTCATGTATGCTTGTCATGTTTCATTAGCAGTGGGAGATTTTCTTCCGGCAATAGACTGAGGGAAAGTGTTTTTTGCTCTGATTACTGGTAAGATTGTCAGCCTGTCAGATGCATGTGAAACAAGGTAGGAGTGAAGTAAATGGTGTGTGATACCATTTCTTTCAAACTGTTTTACTTCATTCTTTTGCTAATGTCTGTCTGAAAATCTTTTGGTCTTTGGTTCTTCTTTTTTGGTTGGGTGTTTAGTGTGGAAAGCAAGATGAATTTCATAGGACTTCTAATCCACGGACAGTCGAAATTCCGTTCTAGTGGCTTTAGCTTTAAGTAGCGAACGAAATGAGATGGTAGAATGTGGCCGGCCGGCGGCATTTGGGGACGAGTCATATGTGGTTGCGACCGGAATTTCCATTTCTGAGCAGAATTATGTTTAGTGCAAATGAATGAGAGACGGATTTCTGATTGGATTTGCAGTACTTCAACTATATGGGGATGCTTGCCGTCGAGGGATCGTACGACAAGATGGAGGCTCTTTTAAACCAAAGCATCCACCCGGTAGATATCTTACTGCTGTTGGCGGCGTCCGAAGGTGACAAGCCAAAGATCGAGGAGCTATTAAGGGCCGGGGCTGATTGCAATGTCAAGGATGCCGATGGCCGGACCGCACTTGACAGGGCAGACGAAGAAATCAGGGACTTCATCCTCGGGTTTTCAGTTCAGAAGTCGTGATCGGACTTATTTTAGTGCAGCTTTGCATGATTTGTCGTATCTATTTCGTGCATCATATTTTTATAGGCCATGTTTTTGGTGCAGATCTTCTCTTCCGGTTAGCGCAGTAACCAGTAGAATTGTATTGATCACTCCATCATCAGTCTTGTGACTCTTGTTATTCCCATAGAAGAAGATTACGAGTATTTGAGGAGGATTGTAGTAAGTGGTCACTCTGAACATCACCAAGTTGACAAAGAGTTTGGCAAAGCGTTCCTAGCGTTTCAAGAAAGAGAAGAATTTCTTCTCACGTGTGTGTTCACATCTAGGGAAAAGTCCCAAAAAATTCATAAATCTATTGCATTAGTACCAATTGCTGAGTTGGACGCTGGCCGTCTTACGTGGCATGACTGGCACTGGCATGGACAATTTTTAATAATATTTTAATATTTCTTAGATTATTTATTATTCATTATCTATTTCTTTTCTTTTTCCTTTCTTTCTCTTCCAGGGCATGTGCCGATCAGCGCTGACCATGCCACATTGAACGACCGGTGCCCATGTCAGTGATTTTCGATCTAAATTGACCGGATGAATTGAATTAGTACCAATTTGAAAAGATTTACTAAATTAGTCCAATTAAAAGATTTAGGCCTAAATTGATACTGATGCAATATGTTTAGGATATTTTTTATACTTTTCTCCTCTTAGAGCTTGCTTAATTATACTTGATTACTTCTTGACAAATTAAAGATAATTAAATCAGGTGGTCAGATGGGACACCTATTTGCTCATTTAGTTGCACTTATGTGCAACATCTTCAAAGATTAATAGGCATCCAGCTAAATTCAGTGCTTGTGTTCATTTCAAGGCACTGCGCTGGCGACGATAGTGTCGGAAGAGAAGAGTCCATGGCAAATCTTTGCATTCGATTGGACAATGTATGCCGGAATTGCTTCAAATATATCGAAAAGTCCTGGTGAGTATCATATGAACATGTCTCAGGAGGGAAATCCAGGCACAGTGTATTAATGGCACGCCTACTTGAAATAGAGTTGGATAAGCTTCTTTAATGTGTCGAATACGCTCGTGAAAGGGTTGAGTTGGATAGGGCCCGTTAGCTCCAACTCTGGAAACTGGTTCGTCAAAGCTTGTTGCATTCCGGACATCGACATCATCGCGGCGAGCCGGCTATCTGACATGACTTCACAGTCTTGTGGTGTATCCTTGATCTTATTCGGGTCATAACCGAACTTTGCTAAGTAACTCTTGTACTTCTCGATGAATTCAGGTCCAGGGTTGGGTGTCCTGGAATAAATCTGTAGAATCACAAAAATCATGAGACATTCTCGCGTCCCATTCTATAAAAAATTCCAGCCATTAGTCATTTGCTCTCCATGTAAAATTAGCTATCCTAGATAAGAAAGTTATCTTTCCCTATCTCAATGAAAATGAGACAGTTACCTGGATGAAACCTCGGTCTTTCGCGCCAGAGACAAGAGAGAAAGTGTTGTAATCAGTAGCTATGACGTCATACGGCTCCTTCGGGATGAATGGCAGTGTAGGAAAACGGAGATAACACTTCTCTTTAATCATTTCTTGCTTTTCCAAATCAGTTTCCTTTTGCTCCAATTCTTCGTCCAGAATGCATTGGACCTTCCCCCTTATGCCGGTTATGTATCCATCTGGTCCTCCATGTACACAAAAGGTGTCGACCTGGATTGATGGTGCCTCCATGTCAAATGTATACACCCCCTGTAATGTGTCACAAAAACGAGTTGTAGCGGTCACCATTGTCATTGCAACAACAATTTAAAGCATACAAAAGAACCTTTCATATTCTTTCACAAAATAATGGGTTGCTTCATAAGTCCATGTATGCAAGCTGGAGTTAATGCAGCAATAAAAGAGGTACCAGAACCCTTTTCGTTTTCATCAAGCACAATAAGATTTTAGACAGTTCTCAGTCTAAGTTGTTCAAATAGGAAGATGAATTCTTTTGGGTCCATCTGGTTCGATAAAAAGTTTTCAGTTTTCGCAATTAGTGAAAATGAAAATGAAAATGAAAATAATCTTCTGCTCTCAGTTTACTGTTATCTTGAAAACGTGTTCGGTTCATGAAAAAGACAATATTTCACAGGAATGAGAATCGTAAAGATATATAGGGTTGGGTCAGTTTCAATCGAAAGAAATATAAAAATTGTGATTTTCTTTTTTCATATGGAGCATTCTTGTTAGAAGTTGACCTATTTTTCTGGGAGTATTCTTATTGTCAACGTTGACCAATGGAATCGGATATAAAGGTGAGAAAATCATAGGAGAAGGGAAGATTACCAAAAAAAAAAGGTTTACTTAAAATGGTATTGTAGTTCTTGAGTCTCCTCCATCTTCGAGTAAGATATCGAGTTTTTGGGTAAAGATATATACAACCGATTCTATGGCCGTCCATATTAGTTTTAGATAAGGATTAGCTAATTTAATGGACGTAAATCCTACTTTGCAGACAAGGAGTAGATTTTGTGGATAAAGATTTCAAACATTGAAATCCTTCACTAATATTTATGTAAAAAGGAAAAATGAACACAAAAACTGAAAACATGATTACCAAACATGCATATCATTGTGACACAACCAAACATGTCTTCACAATTCTATTGTTCACTTCACTGCCATAAGTTTTCGCGAACCAAGGACCCTTCGAAATTTCCTACAGCCAAACAGGCCCATTATTCTTTGTTATATACAAAAATGCATGCATTGAACAAGGCTACTGTAGCACTTACTTGAGTGCAGTGGCAGTCTTCTTGGCCTTGTCCAGCAAATCCTCGTTTGAGAGATGCCACTTCAAACCATCTTCCTGAATATCTGAGAGGATCAAAATTATCAGCCGTCATACCTCTCATGACCATAAACTTCTGGCTTCCTTCACCAGACCCCTTATCAAATGGCAATGTCATCGAAGTCTCTGTTGCGCTAGCAAGCTGGCATACATTGCGGTGATGCGAGAAATCATTTGCATAAACCTGCCTCGCAAACGCACGCAGATAAAACAGGAAATATCCAATTGAAAATTTTTCTGGTCAAACGCAAATAGTGCAGTTCATTTCATAAGCGAATTATTCCAAATCGAAAAGGAGATACGACTTAGACAACTTTCCCCCTTAGCATGGGATGAAATGAGGAAAACGATGGGGACTCATCTAATCCTCTGAAATTTGATCAGTCGATGACTCAATCCAATATGCGTGAACTTTGATGACTGTGACACACAACTTACAATGAACTGAAAAATTATTGCTGTTAGGCAATAGTTTTACATTGTCCCTGTCAAGCAACAGCAATATCTGACAGATTCACTTTTCAGCTACACTAAGTGGAACACCTGATTGGCGGGGAAGAGAACTATCAGCGAAGCAGCAATCCCAGTCATTATACTTTGGGTCGCCGGTTTACTTGTAAAAGATTGGTCACCAGAGCATTTCAGGCTTTGTTTTCCCACCATCCCCCTGCATGGGCCGGAGAATCGAGGATTATTTTAAACTCAACCAATCGAAGAGTGGAGACTGCATGACATACGAAACAGGGGCGACTTCCTAAAAACCTGAGTCAGGCTCCATTATGAACTCCAACAGTTCCACAACTACAAAAGCTTATGTTAATCAACAACCGAAGCAAAACTCAAGCATCCAAAATGACCATCGGAATGCTGGGTCTCTCTCAAAACCAAGCAACACATTGCCAATACCTTTGACTTCAGTGCCAAGGGCTGTTTACTTATGGCTACAAAGACGGAAGAGATTAGACCAGATTATGTGCGCGGACATGTCAGTACATCTGGAAAAAGAACCATGTGAACAATAACTGGTGCCCCTAAAAGACATGCTCATCAGATGTACTAAGAAAAGAGTAGCCTATAAAATGGATAATACTAGTTGGTGTGGGGGCTCTAACTGGGTGTGGATTGAGGCCGACTTGTTCAAATTTCCACTCACGATCCGATGCATTACTCTCAATACACCAATTTTGCTCGCCAGCCTGAGTATACCTAGCATAACTCAACCAACATATCATGTTCCATCATCAACCACATTCAAGTTAAACAAAGTTTCAGCGCTGCCTGCGAATGATGCCGCGTTGGAGAAGATAATGCATGCAAACAAACTCAGTAATTCCTCTGGCGCAAACTAAGAAGAGACCCAATTCACAGAACGATGATTGCATTGGATAAAAGATCGCTAACAAGAAAACATGAGCAAGCGCCAACAAAATGTATGCGATTGAAAGAAGAAGATAGCATTTTGGAGAGTGTTGGGACCTGGGTATTGGCGGAGGAGCCCATAATTGAAGAAGAAATTGAGATGTCTGCACCTGCGCCATCCTTCCCTATCTCCTTCTCCCTCTCTCTGTGAGCGAGCGTGAGCAGAGACTGTACAAGTCCCTTCACAAGCCGTTGAGCCGCCTCTCAGACAGGGTCGTGGGAAATATCGGGAAGGAGACGGCGTCGTTTCCAGACAAGCGGCACGGGGCTCGTGAGATGAGATGAGAGATGCATTTGGCTCTTCAATATTTGTCCCTCGTAAAGATTGGGGTTTACTTGCATGTCATATGGTGAGATCAGAAGTATGAATTGTAGATGTGTTATAATCCGTTATTGTAATGTGCCTCAACAATATCAACTATACTTGAATTGTTAGATAATCACAATCGATGATAACATCACTATTCTCGTTGCTATTTTAGATATGGATGGTATCCATATTGATCATATTGACCGCAAAGCCAAGGGAATCGGGCAGACATTCCCCCATCTCTTTGGTAATTTTCCGCCCACGGGCCTCATAAGCCCTCTTCGGATCTTGAACGCCTCACATCAACAGACACATCATGGATTCCTCCTGGTTCCTGTTTATTGAATTCCCAACAAATACTAGCCCCTTCCCTCAGACTACTTCCAGAATGTTTGTCGCATTGAACATTGGAAAGTCACGATCCTGCGGCTGCCACCTCCACTTCAGTTAGTCTTTCTCTGGTCTTCCATGTCTTGATTCATGTGTTTGATAGACTCCGACTTCATTTTTTGCACAAATAATTTCTTAAAATTGTTACCACGTCTCAGAGTCTGATTTCATTTGTATCCATTCGTTTATTATATTTTCCAACAATTTTAAGGAATCGTTACATTCAACAATGGAGTCAGAATCAATCAAAGTGATGAATCAAGATTTGGTGAAATTGGACCGGTTTGACGGAAACAATTTCACTCGTTGAAAAGACAAGATGATGTTCCTCCTCACGGCCTTGAAGATTCTCTGCATTCTGGATGCCAATTTGATGACAATAGAGGATCCTGAACCTGCTATTGAAGGAGGATAGCCAAGTCCAGAAGTCATTGAATGGGTCGACAAGGACAAGAACACATCAACCATGAAGGTAGATGCTAATATGGTTCAAGAAAATTACGTGGCTATGGTTTCAACCATGTTTTTGAACATGAATATTTCTGAAAAAAGCAGTGATTATGTGACCATGATTTCTGAAATAAATTCTGCCTCTGTCGAGTCTAGTTGGTGGATAGATTCTGGTGCAACAACAGTTCACGTGTGCAAGGATCGATCAATATTCAAGCACTTTGAAAAGACTGTTGATGTGAATGTTCAAGAAGTCGAGATGGCAAATAATGCTCTTGCAAAGGTGGCTGGCAAAAGAACAATGATTTAGATTTTACTTTTGGAAAGAAGGTTACCCTTCTTAATGTATTGTTTGTACCCGAAATCAGGAGAAACCTAGTTTCTGTTGATTTGCTTTGTAAAATGGGGTTTCGGGTTTTGTTTGAATCCGATAAGGTTATCCTGCCAAAGAATGCGCTGTCTATGTGAAAGAGTTATGTCAAGGACGGCATGTATCAACTTAGTATTAATAATAAGAATGTATCTTCTGCTTAGTTGTTGATTCTCCTCGTTTTTGGCATAGTAGATTAGCGCATCTAAATTTTCGCTATTTACAAAATATGAAAAAGTTAGACTTGATAAACTTTAATGGTGAATTTGGAAAATGTGAAATCTGTGCTAAGTCTAAATTGACAAAGAAATCATTTCCTAGGTTTAAGAGAAATTCGAATTTATTGGATTTGATGCATAGTGATATATGTGAATTCAATGGCATGTTAACGTGTAGTGGTAAAAGGTATTTTATTACCTTTGTGAATGATTACAGTAGGTATTTATATATTTATCTCCTAAGATCAAAAGATGAAGCGTTTACCATATTTAAGAAATATAAGGCTGAAATGAGAAATCAATTAGAAAAGAAAATTAAAGTTCCACGTTCAGATAGAGGTGGAAAATATTTCCTAAATGATTTTTTAGCCTATTGTGAAGTAAATAACACTATTCATCAAGTTTCAACACCATACACTCTATTACAAAATGGTTTGGTTGAAAGAAAGAATAGGTCCTTAAAAGAAATGATTAATTGTATGCTTTCTAATTCGAACGTATTAATTAATCTTTGGGGAGAGACATTACTGTTACATTCATAATTGAATACAATCCAACAAAAATAACATCAGCCCTTATGAATTGTGGAAATGTAGAAAATCAAACTTGTCATACTTTAAAGTGTAGGGGTGTTTGGCATACTACAGAGTACATGACCCTAAGAGGAGGAAACCTGATCCTAGAGCTATCAAAAGTGTTTTTATTGAATATGCTAAAAACAGTAAAGCTTATAAGCTTCTTGATTTAGAATCAAATATCATTGTAGAATTAAGAGAAGTTGAATTCTTTCAGAATAAATGTTCTACATGTTTTGAAATTATGATAATAATGTTCAAATACAAGGTACAAATAATTCAAAACCTATAAAAACACACTTAGATTCTCATGAGAGATGAACACATGATTTTAAAGACATGATTGAACCTAGGAGAAGCACTAGAGCAAGAATATTGAAAGACTTAGGTCTAAACTTTATTACTCATGTTTTCCTTGTTGAAGGAGACAAAGATAATAACGTGGTAAATAAATACCCTTTAGTATTAAATTTAGAAGATTATCCTAAAAATTTTAGTAATGCTATGTCTTCTAGAGATACTTCTTTCTGGAAAGAAGCTATAAATGATGAAATGGACTCAATTATGTCCAATAATACTTGGGTATTAGCAAACTTACCAAAAGAATCTAAACCTATTGGGTGCAAATGGATTTTCAGGAGAAAATACAACTTTGATGGTTCTATCCAAGCTTTTAAGGCTAGATTAGTGGCCAAGTGGTATAAACAAAAAGAATGAATAGATTATTTTGATACATATGCTCCAGTAGCACGTATCTATTCGAATTCTTTTTGCTTTAACATCCATTTATGATCTTTGTGTTCATCAAATGCATGTCAAAACTCCTTTGTTAAATGGAGACTTAAATGAGAAAATTTACATGGAACAATTATAGGGTTTTGTTCTTCTTGGAAGTGAAAGGAAAGTATGTAAATTGGTTAAATCTCTTTAAATTAAATTTATACAACTTGAATATGGGAGTGCTATAGGGTCTTTAATATATGCAATGCATTGTACTAGATCTAATATTGCATTTTTGTGTGTGTAAGATGATTAGATATACTAGTAATCCAAGTATGGAATATTGGAATGTTGTCATCAGAATTTTTGGTTATTTTAAATAACAAAAAAATTGGGATTGTCCAATAATAATTATCCAGCTGCATTAGAAGGATACATCGAAACTAGTTGGATTACAAGTGAGGGAGATAAACATTCCACTTCTATATGGATGTTCATGTTAGGTGGATGTGTTGTATCTTATGCGAGCACGAAATAAACATGCATAACTCACTCAACAATGTAATATGAATTTATTGCTTTAGCAACAACTAGGAAAGAGGCTGAATGGATAAATAGTATATTTTTGGGCAAATTATGGCTTGGTCCTATGTCTCCTAGTTCTATTCAGTGTGACAGACAGGCTATTTTGGCAAGGGCATATAGTAGCACTTATAATGGCAAGTCTAGACATATCAGTCTAGTACATGAGTACATGAGATAATTGATTCAGGATGTTACCATCACAATTGTCGATGTGAGTTCAAGCAAGAATCTGGCTAATCCCTTTACAAAGACTTTACTAAGAAATATGGTAAAGATGACCTCAAAAGAAATGGGGCTGAAACCCTTTGACTAAAACCACAACTAATGGTAACCAAACCAATAACTAGCATATCTCTAGTTATTAGGTTTAATGGGTAAAAATAAGTTGTTGAAGGTGCTTGTTTGATACTGACACTAGCCTGGACATGAGAAGTCAGTATCGTCTGTTACGTTTTGAAGATTGAGTAATACTCTGCATGGAGTATGATACGAATTAGTAACGTGTTTATTAGTAACAGAAACATGTGGTAAATACTTCACAGCTTAGAAGTGGTGCTGCTACTTACGAAAGTTAGGGTTACTTTCTAGAGAGTTCATAAACTAGGAACAAGCACAATGCCATAATAGTGCTGAGTAAATTATAGAATTTCTCGTTGAAACAAGAGGTTAGTCTATGTGCGGTATGTCTGATTCTATTATTTAAAGTAACAAGTTTAAAGCTACAGCTACTTGTAACTTTGGGAAATGTGTGTCCAAATTTACAATACATGAATAACTGTGTCCGAAACTGTAACTCAGACATGACGAGATGTGTTCGCACTTTTTGAGACACAACGTTTGACGTCCTTTTCGCATTCGAGTAATTATCGTAAATCAACATAGAAAAATCTCGAACGTGATTTCAAATTTCAAAGCGAGTTTTCAACTCGAGCACAGAAAAGCTCTTTCAATGTTGTACTACCTTCGCTATCTAGCGAATTTCAGATTGCAGAAAGCGAAAAGTGTATAATTGATATGTTCCTTTTCTCTTCCGCCTATCTTTCTTACCTTACAATCCTACCTTTCTAAACACAATATTACTGCGCTTGGGAATAATTTGCTAACGTACTTTACACTTCACTATTTCAAAAAATAAAACAAAAGTTTCAACCATTAAAAAAGTAAGACTTATTCAGGCTCATTCGATTATACTCTCAATCCAAACCTACCCAACTGATTTTTGTAGTTGGGTCAATTTGCAACAAGGTCGAATCATTTGGTACATATGGGGCTATCGGCGCGGTTTCGATCGCATTCCGCTAGCGGGTTAAATGAAATTTACGCACCCATGATGTGTATATGCGTTGTCAAATAAGAGAGCGGACTCAATCTAGTATGCAAAAGCTAGCCCAAGTCCAAGATCACATCATGTTCAAAAGAAACCTCAATATGTTCTCCAAATTCTTATCCCGCCCCTTGTTTTTAGATCTCTCTTCTTTCGCTTGATTAGCTTGGACATTAGCGCAGGAGACACGAAAAAGGGGACAAGCCAAAAGGAAAGAAGGGAGGCAAGAAACAAGTGGAGAAGGATGAAAGGAAGGACTATTAAGTATGAACACCTTATGCGAGCTTATTCTTATCTTTTCCATAAAGCCTTGTGGGGTTCATATTCTCTCTCTTTTTTCTTTTTTTTTTTGGGTAATCGAGGTGTCTGGACCAGCTTGCGCGCACCTCGACTATTCCTCAGGGGAGACTAGTACAGCAACCCACCACCGTGGCCCCCCACTTAAATCACATGTGCTTAGCTGGGGAATCGAACCTGGGACCAGTGCGCCTACCTACACAATCCCAAGTACGCCTTAACCAACTGAGCCACCCATGGGTGGGTTTCTCTAAATTGTTCATCAAACAATCAATGTTTTTGTATATGTGCGTGTGTGTGTCTATACATATATCACATGAACTATAACAAAGGTTACTCCAAGTATACGAGACACACAGTAAGCAAGCAAACGTTTTTCTTTCGGGGAATTTGAAAATATTTTGCAGTATTTTTCCAGAAAAAATATTTTCTCCTTTTCAGTTCAGTTTCATAAATTTAAGCAATGCATAGTTTATTTGGCCATAAAGGGTTTTCCGTTGATCGATCATTTTCAGCAAATTAAATGCGCAAAATTCCAGAAAACTAATTTGCGGAATTTTTTTCTCGCTCTAATAAACATACCCTTTAATATTTGTAGGAAAAATTTCAAATAAGAGCTCGAAGTGCATTCATTTTCTAAAATAAGAGTCTGAAGTGAACATTTTCAAAGAAGTGCTTGACCAAACGTATTTTTCGTCATTTACATGTTCTGATTTTTTTTCTTTTTTTTTCTTTTTTTCCTTTTTTTCCATCCATTTTGCCGATGGCCGATCTCAAGCGATGGCCAACCACCGGCAAGGGTAGCCTTCGACAGATCGGGTGAGGGCTCACCTAGCCTCGCCCTACCTAGGCAAGGCCACCCAACCCTCGGCGATGGCCAGCCATCGCATGAGATTGGTCACCGGCGAAAAGGAGAAAAAATCAGAAAATATAAACGACGAAAATGCCATTGATCATGCCCCTCTTTAAAATAATGAGTGCGCTCCAAGCCATTCTTTAAAATAATGTTTACTTCGGGTCCTTATTTGAAAATTTCACATCTTTATGTTGATTTGTTTATTTGGGCAGAGCCTGAGTCATCCAGAGATTCGATTTAGACCACTTGTTAGATGAGCATATGATTGTTATCCTAATAGTCACACTCATCATGGCCCAATCTCTCATGTTCTTGTGAGACAATTACTTGCTTGATGGGGCACTCTCTCCTCTCGGTCATCCCTTTGAAGGGTCTCTCCATCCTAGGATTTTCTCCCAAGTTGCAACTACTTAGACGTGTGTGTCTGTGCTTGTGCCCAAAAAATGGTACCCTGACAAATCACATTTAACAAAATTAAAACTTCCTTTATTACGTGAAAAGCGAATAATTTGAAAGATATTTTATAAAAAAAAATGATTGCTTGTATCGTTTGAAATAATTAATCGATGAAAGACGTTTTATTATCGACAAAAATTCGTGTCCAAATATTTTCGTGGACAACGAATTTTTCTTTTCGTTCGTTCACTTTCGTAAGGGATATAGATGATCGTTTTCAAAAAGGATATTGTTTCTAATCATTCATTTTTTGCGAAACAAATGCCCCTATAGATATGATTGATCTCAAGGACATAGTAAAGAATGCAAATTGGTGTCATTTTCAAGTATGATTAACCGGATAAACGATCGACTCCACTTGGGTTGGGAACTTGAATTGCAAAAGACCAAGAGCCACTACTTCAACTTGAGTGTGTGAATTGGCCACCACCATGATTGAAATGGAGAGCTTCTGGTTCGCTCTTGATGTGTCAGCACGTGGTTCGACATCGGAACCGGGTCGAGGCTGATTCAACCAGAAGCAACCACACCTAATCATGTCATTTTCATTGTCTGATCAAGACCATTGATTGATGATTCTCCTAATGTTAGAACAATGGAAGTTTATGTTCATATGATATGACCAGCTGATGGGATTGTACTGGATTCTCGAATCATTGCAGTTTGGTGCCAAAGGAATTTCATATAAACATATGTTATACCCTACCCCCATTTTTCCTACACATAACGAATTGTGGCATGAATATTCAAAAGAAGTTAGGTGTGGGCATAAATTTTAGGCCGTACGTTCTAATCTTGGACCGCCCTAGAGAAGCCTCTCCACCCAATTGATAGAGGTTGGAAGCTACAGCTTTTTTTCTCTCTCTCTTCCCTCTTCTTGAATAGCGTAAATTGCTCTACTTTTTAATTTCTTTTTTAAGGCGAAGGAATCGAGTATGGAGATGCTAATATCACGAGTTTATATTGAACATTAAATCGTGCGGGCCTGGTCAGCGTTCGAGTTCGATATGTCATCATGTTTGGCACTAGTAACGTTGTGCTCGATGTTTTTTATATGTGGTTGCCGGTGAAACTTAGGTGTTCGACCTAAATTTTCATGTTTCTTTCCCCTTTCCCTCTCAAGTTATTGATTTAGTGTAATTTGGTCCCCCTAAGTTTTGGAAATCAAGAAGTTAAAATTATATGTGGACCCAGAGGAAACATCGTGTCAGGCATGCAAATGGCTGCTGCCTTTAATTGTGAGATTTGAGATTAGCAGGCGCTGCTTTTGAGTTGGTGTGGGAACCTTGAATGACATTTGGAAGTATATTGATTAAGAGTTTCTTAGGGACTATTTTAATCATGGACGGTGCATTTTGCTGAGGAGAAAAAGGGCAAAGAGATTTTTAATCGAGGAAAAGTTATTTACGGTTCGCCCCTCGACATTTGGAGTTTATTGTACTTGGTGACCCGTAATTCTTTTTAAACCCGAAACTAAATTGAATTGCCCTCACGACAATCACTTCGTTCCATATTGCATTTCTACTTCGCTGGAAAACCGGTTTGCGACTTTCTTCCGATTTTCCGATTAGTCTACAAAACTCAGCATTTGCTTCTAGAAACACCGTCGAAATCCACATCAAGATCCATGCGTAACTTGATTAAGTGAACCGGATGCTATGAACGAATCTTTTTCTCCGAGTATAAGTGGTTGTGAATCAAGCATCGAGCGAAGAAGTGGAATATGTTTGATACGTTCGTGCATTCTCTTGGGACAATCTTCGAGAGTACGGTATGATTTGTCGACGAGCTGCGTACGATCACATAACAGGAGACGCTATTCTTCGATTGGGAACATATGATGCGGATTTAAATAATTTTTGTTGAATTTAGGTGGTTAATTACTAAAAATGTAAGATAGGGTAGAGAGAGAGAGAGAGAGATCTGTATTTTTTAGAGTAGGAAGGAAGGAATTATAATCTTCTTTTGAGCTTGACCTCAAAAGAGAGTGTTGAGTCTGCCCTTATCCCTGCCATGCCATGCCGGACATAAATGATACAACCCTAGCCTCTGAAGCAACCCATGAAACAACAGTTGATTGAAAGGGAAGATTTAGTGCCAACTACCAGAGATGAACCTAATACTTTGATCATGTGTGTGGTTTTGTACTTTCCTTCTGGTAAAAGAAATGGGATTTATCTGACATACCCTCTGTTTTCCAAGTTTTTGTATTTTATGCCCTTTTTTACACATAAAATGCACCTTGATCTGGATCCACCAATCAAACAACACCATCTTGCTCCCTGACCCTTTTGTCGTGTCAGGTGATCAGGAGGGATCGATCTTAAACTTTTGTCTCGCCAAAGAACACATCAGCCTGCATTATTTTTTCCTTTTTTTGGGCGCCAACAACTGACTCTTAAAGCTCGCGAATCGCCTTACAAATTACGTAAATCGATTAAGCCCCGACCTTTGATCTACGCGGATGACCTTGATTTAGAATAGTTTGCATGCATGTGACGAAATTCGAACAGATGACCCTTGATTCCCCTCACACGAGAATTCTCTATCGTCCCAATTAATCGCACTAACTCACGAGAATATGCTTGTATCGGTTTATAGGCAAGAAGAAGACCATTATGAAAAATCTAGCATTGTGAGTTGAACTCTGTTTTATATTCCAAAATCCATACCCCTGGGAAAAGTTCTTTGACTTTCACATTGCAGTATTTGTTCTCTACGTGTTCAGCAAACCATACAAAAATATCAAAGTTACATAAGATAAAACCCCAAAAATATTACAAAAATTTCCGAAAACGAATCACTCGAGTCTCCGATCAAGTAATTTCGATAGATGCACGAAAATCGCTCGACTTGCATGCATCAAAATGCGATTTTTCAAAGTCACTTTTAAGTAAAAGATGATGCCATTTCAACTCAATTATGTCATGATTCAAATATCTATTGATAGCCCAATTTTCTGTACATTGAGGATATGCTTCTGATTCGCAGCTTTTCTTGGGCGACCCATCTCGGATTTCTTGCTCATTAAAGAAACTCACACTCTCCAATCTCTTGTATGCAAAACGCATCACAAGATGCTTGTGCTCGACAAGGTTCCATCTCTTTAAGAAAGGAGGAAAAAAAGAAAGAAAAGCAGCAAAACCAGCAAAAAAAAAAAAAAGAAAAAAAAAGAAAAAAAAAAGCAGAGCCCCAACTTCCAAAACTACCCCTGTTTGCCAGATGACCAAAATTGATTTGGCATCAACCACTTTTTATAAAAAGCTTCGTTAGACCCTATTGTCCATCAAGATTGACCCAAATGCCCCCCTAACTTCGTCGAACCCAAGAAGCCGGCAATCTGGACTATTCTGTCCTCCCCATGAACATACCGGTCAACCGTCTCCGTGCGTTATCTATAACACAGTATGTGACCTACCCTCTCTTCTAGCCCAACACATATATACTAAAAAAGTCATAAACACGCAAGAAGACCGAACACTGATGAGAAAGTTTGTGGCCACCTTCCACCTCCATGGCCGAACTTATTCATGAAGCCACCGGGAAGATGACGCAGCTCTGCCGGAGGATCGTGCGCGTCAACATACGGTGGAGGATCGCCGAGCGGGTCTCGGTGTTCCGGGACTTCTTCCGGTTCGTCTGGGAGAGGATCCTCGTTTGCTCCACGGGGCGGCCGGCGGGGGCCCGGTACCGGCGCCTGCCCCGCCGAGTCAATTCTCTGTCG
The DNA here is from genome assembly GCA_029784005.1 of Lenwebbia sp. NSW1173648. Lineage (NCBI taxonomy): Eukaryota > Viridiplantae > Streptophyta > Magnoliopsida > Myrtales > Myrtaceae > Lenwebbia > Lenwebbia sp. NSW1173648. The sequence goes on along the minus strand of JARCGZ010000009.1, from coordinate 19,251,912 downwards.
GGCATGGAGGCGCTGGAAGGGCCGGCGACGGCGTACGAGGAGCACGAGACGGATTCGGATTTGGTTTCCTTGAAGATCAGTTTGCTGGGTGATTGCCAGATTGGGAAAACGAGTTTCGTGGTAAGTAGTAAGATGGCGTTCTTGATATTGACCAGAAGTGATCCTTTTCTTTCTCTGCTTCCAAGAAGAGTATACAAATTTGCTTCTTTTTTTTTTTTGCCGTTTTTTCTTTTCTTGAATTTCATCAGAAAGTAAACTTCTTCTTATCTTCTTGAATTTTATTAGTCCTTCTCCTTTCTTGTTTTTAGTAGTTACTCCTCTATTGGATGATACTGCTTTTCTGATATATTTGCTCAGAATATGCAATGAATACTAATGCAAAGTTCTGCAATTTCTTCTTTGCAGATTAAATATGTGGGAGATGAGCAGGAAAAGTGCAGCCTGCAAATGACAGGGTTGAATTTGATGGACAAAACGATGTTTGTTCAAGGAGCCAGAATTTCATTTAGTATTTGGGATGTAGCAGGTAACTTTAAACAATTTCTTCTTTTCTTGGGGGATAAATTTAGAGAAATGATTGCAGAGTTTCAGTGATTCTTTTTGGGGTTAAGTACCTGATTCTCTGTTTTCTGCTTGTAATGGGGATTTCTGCTTCTAATTGCAGGTGACAACAGCTCGGTCGATCATCTGCCTATAGCTTGTAAAGATGCAGTGGCAATTTTGTTCATGTTTGACCTTACTAGTAGGTGTACCTTAAACAGGTCTGCACATAATGACCATCTCTAATCTTCTTCCCGAAGAATCTTACCGGTTAATTACTTCCATTTTGCTGTTGTTAATGATTTCCCAGAAAGGTTTCTGAAGGAGTGTGTGTCTTGTGGTGCGGATTTTTTTTGCAGTGTTGTTGCGTGGTATAGTCAAGCAAGAAAGTGGAATCAGGTACAAAATGCAGTTCTCTGCTTCTTCATCATCAGATTAACCAATTTGCCATCAAATGAGTATTTTCATATCGTTTTGTGGGGATGCAATCATTGGTGATGAGATTAACCATTGATCACCGACCAATTGATCCATCCTAATGATGCAGATGTTCTTGTGTTTGGAACTTTGCTACTGGAAATGCTCACTGATGTGAGGTTGGAAAAATTGGAGTGTCATGAATCATAATGTCAAGTTTTTCTCCATCTGTAAAAGTATGCACTGCTCTGAAATGCTTCTCATCAAAATGGTGGAGCTTTCTCTGACATCATGACAAAATTACCCCTGAATTCATGATGAAATGGATAATAATAGCACCCTTTTTGCGCCTTGTTTTCCGCCATCTGTTTATGAACACCAAGTCTTGAAACGTTGAAAGATCAAAGTGTGTAGTTTTGTGAAGAGCAGGGGCATCTAATCATGTTTACCTTACTTGTTTGCAGACAGCCATTCCCGTATTAATCGGGACCAAGTTCGATGATTTCGTCAGGCTTCCCCCAGATTTACAGTGGACAATCATAACCCAGGTAATTACAGACAGCTTTCTGAACAAGAATGTCTGAGAAGACAGCGAAGAAAGACTGACTTGAGAAGTCTTCCCTCTGTCAAACATTTCCAACGCTTTGGACGTTTGTGTGACCTCCCACGCGTATAGCATAAGCACAGGGATGCACGCTTTGTACTAAAGTCTTTTTTTTTTGTCGGAATTGTACTAAAGTTGAATTATACCCTTTATTAATCCATGAAAAAGCTTCTTTATTTTTATTTTTATTTTTATTTTTTGAAACGTTTACTTTAAATTGAACAATATTCATATGTGGGTTGCAATTTGAGAGATTTGAATTTGCATTCAAACGCAGGCAAGGGCATATGCAAAGGCGATGAAGGCGACCCTTTTCTTCTCGAGCGCGACCCACAATATCAATGTCAACAAGGTATTCAAGTTCATAATGGCCAAGCTCTGTAACTTGCCATGGACACCTGAGAGGAACTTGACCATTGGTGAACCCATCATCGACTTCTAAACGTCTGCAATTCCCAGACAAAGCCCATTTTGTACATAGTTCAGCAGTTAGGAGGAAAAACACGAGAGAGAAGCAAACGAGGAGAGAGGGAGTGAATAAGTTTCTGTTTTCTTACCTAATTCCCCTTATTCCTCTTTTTTTTTTTTTTTTTGCGCTTGTTACATTCTTGAGTTTCAGAAATCAGAATTTAAGAAAAAGGTTGGGATTGTTTGATCCCCTCATGGCTTCTTTTGAAACTCGCTGATTTGTTGAGATATATAAGATACATAACGCGTCATTCTGTGATGGCTAAAGCTTATGCAGCACCCTACACAAGATCGAGCTTTACATAATCAAAAACCTGAGTCCAGTATATGATACTTCCACATTTCCTCTCTCTCTTATAATCCATCCTTAATCCACATATAATCCGGTTTCGCACATTTCATACTTTGGCGTTCCTAACAAAGTTTGTATAAGAGGGATGATATGATTCAGCATTTTTCGGCACTGTTCTCTTCTCCGAGAATTAGGAGTAATCAATTGGTTATGAAAAGAACAAAGAATGAAAAAGGTCATGCGTCGTTTTTTAAATGGAAAAAGGGAACAACAGATATGTAACTCATTTGGCTTAGCGAATGGTCGTGGCAATAGATGAGAAAAAGAGAAGATAGACATGGTACTCATGAGTATCGCCCATCCTTACTGCACAATGTGCGAGTGGGCGGCCAACAGCAACTTGGTCCTTTGTATGCCCGGATCATTGAATTGAATGCAAATTGAAAACAGAACTATATTCAGATCTGATGTCATATAATACAAGACATGCACTGGAATTACAAAAAAGTGCACACCATGGATTATTAGCTAGTCTGACATGAACAATATGGGCAGAGTCAAAATCTGTTCTTTAAAGCAGTTGAAAGGAATTTAAGAATCCGAAGTAAAACCCTCCATTGAATATGAAACAGAAGATGGCACATAGATGAGATGTCATCACAAAACTAAACCTGCAAGTATTTAATGGCCGTTTGAACGTCCTTGTCCCCTCTGCCACTGCAGTTTAGGACGACCTTAACTCCGTCGGGGAGAGTGGGGCACAGCTTCTCCAAAAAAGCCAGTGCATGGGATGTTTCCAGGGCTGGGATGATGCCCTCCAGCCGTGATAATCTTTTAAAAGCTGTCTCATACAGGGAAACAAGAGGAGAATATATCAAAACTACTCGGATCACACTGTACCCTATAACCAGGGACTTTCTCACCTCAAAGTACAGAAGTACTCTTCCATAAGCACACGAAAAAAAAAAAAAAAGCCACAAATTTGTGTGTGTGTAAGAGAGAGAGAGAGAGAGAGATTGCTCACCTTCCAATGCCTCTTCATCAGTACAGCTATAGTATTCAGCACGTCCGATATCTTTCAGAAAACTATGCTCGGGACCAACTCCAGGGTAGTCCAAGCTTCATAGGATGTCAAAGAAAGAGTGTCATCGGAGGGAAACTATAGACAGTTCAAAGGGAAAGTAAGGATGTTACTTACCCTGCGCTAATCGAGTGGGGTTCAACTATTTGCCCATCTTCATCTTGTAACAAGTAGCTCATGGCTCCATGCAACACGCCAACCTCACCTTTAGTTAAAGTGGCAGCATGTTTACCGCTATCCAAGCCAAAACCTGCGGCCTCCACGCCAATCAACCGAACATCCTTATCATCAATAAATTCATGGAAGAGTCCCATGGCATTTGATCCTCCCCCAACACAGGCAACAAGCACTTCTGGTTTTCCACCCCATTTTTCAAAAGCTTGTCTCCGAGTTTCCTTACCAATCACTGCATGGAACTCCCTGACCATCATCGGGTATGGATGAGGCCCAGCAACAGAACCCAAAATGTAATGGGTTGTTTCCACATTTGTCACCCAGTCCCTTATAGCCTCGGATGTAGCATCCTTCAATGTTGCTGTTCCAGAATGCACTGGTCTAACCTGCATATGATAACATATACATTATGATTTCAACAGATGCAATGAAAGAGGAGATGAATGTTGATTGAAGGGAGCATCGATAGAATGGACATCCATTCAAATCTTGACAACTCATATAAAGATATGTTAAAACACAGGAAGGCAGAGCTAAGCTTTCACCAACTCCTAATAATGCAGTAGCCACCAAATATAGTGTGCAGGGCACGAAGCCTATAGTCAAGTACTGTCCAAGGCTCCAAGCCCAAACCCAATTTGCAAGAAAAAGTAGCTTCAAGTAGTAGAATAAGAAAAGTGATATCTTTAGGAGCAGAACTGAGAATGGCAGCGGCTAGAAGGAAGCCTGCCGCCAGAAATAGGGCAGATACAGAAAATAGATGATTTTGCAGCATCCAGCAAATCCTTTCGCACTTGATTTGTTCATAGCTGCCTCTAATCGCCAGCTCTGATTAAGAGATTTCATGACATCTGAATTATTACATCAAGGTTCCTTCCATCACAGTGTTTACCTCAATATGAATTTGATTAACAGACTAACTGCTCACCTTATATGAATTGGATCTTGGATTCCAAAGAACAATTCAAGTATCAATCATCACGTTGAAAGCTCATGTACAGGAGTATTAAAATCAAAACTAACAGGATTCGGACAAAGGTAAAAGGCCACAGGCCTGCAAGATTTTTCAACTTCATGCAACGCAACAATTTGAAGCAAACACAGATTGCAATAATCACAGAGTCAGACCACCATCACCATCATACGATAAATTCATGGGGGTCCAATATAGCACAAGGGCAAATACACAGAGCGCACCTCAGCTCCAAGAAGACGCATTCTGAAAACATTAAGTGCTTGCCTCTCCATATCTTGGGCACCCATATATATAATGCACTGCAACCCAAAGCGGGCGCAAACTGTAGCAGTTGCAACTCCATGTTGACCAGCTCCAGTTTCAGCAATTATCCGATTTTTGCCCAGTCGCCTTGCAAGCAAAGCCTGAGCAACAGCATTGTTGATTTTGTGAGCTCCGGTATGGTTGAGATCTTCCCTCTTGAGGTATATGTGCGGCCCTTCACCATTTGGACGCTTGTAATGCTCCGTGAGCCGCTCTGCAAAGTAGAGAGGACTCTCCCTACCAACATAATCTTTCAAAATCCCATCTAACTCTTTCTGCGACAAACACATATTCATCTCAGGAAGGACTCCGAAATACCAAAACAACAATACTCACAAACTCATGATGACAGAAAGCTGGAAACCCAAGAAAGTAAATGAGCTAAAGATGTCGACGAACCGGCTAAAGTGCTGTCAAATGACTGACAGAGCAATACCAATGTGGAAAACAAGAATGGATTTGAAAGACATCCATGATACATCATTGCAACTAATCTACTCTCTATATGCACAAAATCATGCATTTTTCCGAGTAGACTGTTCAAGTTAAACAGAAAAAAAAAATGTCAAAGAAAAATCTCCACCAATCACTTCAGGAGCTCAAACATCTCCATCATCCAGTAAAAAACCAGTTTTCCAAAATGTTTTACTTTACAGTAAACTTCCTCAATGCATACATCATTCAGCGGCTACCCCACTGCATCAATTCAAATCGAGTAATCAATATAGCGACAAGACAAATCACAAACAAGAACGCTAAAAACAGTGTCAACAACTTCATTTTTTTTTATAGATGCCAACAACTTCATTTACAAGCAACAAAACAAAACCGTCTCGCGGAAAAAGAGAAAACAAGAAACTCGACAGAACCTGGAAATCATCATCCCCAGCAAGCGCATGGAACGCGGACTCGAGCTCGGATAGCGCGTGCATTAGGGTTTCGGGGACATATTTCCCGCCAAACTTCCCGAATCGGCCGAACGAGTCGGGCCTCAGCGATTGGGCGGGCTCGTCCATTCGAACGGCGGAGTCTCGAACGGCGGAGTCTCGGGTGAGAGTGCAGGAAATGGTGGATCGGAGCTGGCGGGTCGGAGACGGGCTGACTGTAAATTTCGCGGGCTTGAAGGGCGATAATGGTTGGGGCCGGTGAAGGGTTGGGAATCTGTGGGAGGAGGATGAGGTAGGAGCGTTAATGGAGGCGGCCATTGGTTAGAGAGAGAGAGAGGGGAGGCAGGGGAATGGAAGAGGTTGATGGAGTTGTGGATTTTGAGGAGGCTTGTCTTTTTCTCTACAAGGCATGAAATTTCAGGGAATTAAATAAGGATAAATATTTATTATTTCATTTAAGTGTCGGATTTGTTTTGGTCTTTCTTAGGTAATTTTTGTTCGTGACTTATCCACCACTTGGCAATTTTGGACTTGCCATGAATGTAGGGGAAAAAGTTTATCCAGAAATAAAGGTCCAAAAATGATGTAAACATAGTTTATTTAGATTAACGCGACTTAAAATGTTTTAATTTTCTATCTCTGGAAAAATAATTTTAATTTTACGTTTCGTCTAAAAGTAATTATGATTATTGCAGCTCCAATATTATAATTTTTTTGGTCATATTATAATTATTATAAAGCTCGCACGCAAATATCACATCAGGAAGCATTTTATATATATATATATTAGAATGGGATATACACCGTGGATTTTACTTTTAACCTTTTCTTTGTGTGAATTCTAGGGTAATTAAACTTTCACTTTTGTTAGGAAAAAAAATACATAAAACCATTGGAAATTTTTAGTTCTGAAACAATCAGAGTATAATTTTTCAGATTTTTTTCTTTTTTGCATAGTTATAAGTAGAATTTATAAGAGAGGTTGTACCCTAATTTCAAATGATAAGTTGAGTAATAAAAACCACTTCGTATTTTAATTCAGCATCGATGCCCTCTACAAAAATTTAATATTTTTACTAATTTACTATCTCAACTTCCCAAAGCATATTTTTATCTCTAACATTAACGCAAATCCAAACTGTTGCGTGGAAGTAAGCGATCGAATAATAAATAGACAGAACAAGAAAATAAATCGGACACCAGATGTACGTGATTCGGTTGTAAAAACCTACGACCACGGGGATAGCAGCAACGAATTCCACTATAGAACAAAGCGATCCACCGGAGATTACAAATCACAGTCGAGTCACTCAAACACTCTCAGTGTTTTCTAGCCCCAATTACATCTAATAACTCACGCAGTGTTTAGCCCCACAATTCCTAACGAAATAATCTATCAATCTCACAAAGGAATTACGCAAATCAATAATAAGATTTAATCGACCAAAACACTCGTATTCTACTTTGACCTCACGCAAGAAGAGGATGCAATTAAGAAGCCCACGCTCATCAATAACGGCGCATCAAGCACTCAGAATAATTGGCGCTCAAGAACCTATGAAGTGCGCTCCCTGACTTGTATATATATATAACAAATAACTAAGAGCAACTTCCGCAAAAAAAGATATCAGTATCTTTTATTTCTTCTATGCTGACCGAGTCCAAGTCAAATTCAAAATCCATAGTGCACTTTCCAATTTCGATGGCCGAACTTCAAGTAGGATTTGATTTTCTTTTATTTCCCTTTTTTTCTTGTTGTTATCTTGAAGCTGTTGACACCTAAATTTTGACTAACATTTTCAGTCATTTTTTTTTTTTGCATAAAAAATCAGGGATTAATTTTAGTCCCTACCAAAAAATAATTAAATCATTTTGCATATAGTTTGCATTTATTTCAAATTTACATCTCATTCACGCTTTACATTTTGCATTAGACCGGCGGCGTAGGCAGACCGAAAACGACACGGGGACTGGGCCACAACCAATTGTGTGGTGCCGAAAATTAGAAGACCTCCGGGCCTAAATTGAGCTTGATTCGGCTCATTAAAGATAGATTAAAGCCTTTTAATTATAAATGTCTATTTATTAGGAAAAGGCCTTATATCATGCCCACAAGAGCACGAAATTTTGATCAAGCCCGTTGAACTCTTATAGATTCGAAAATTTCAGTGAAGAAGCCAAGCTAGAATAATTAATTAAATAGCATTACTTGGACAATAATTCAGAAAATTGCAACCCTAGACTTGTCCTTATAAATAGGTATGTTTAGGATTGATAAAGGGGAAAATTGTCAAAAAAGTCATAAACTTATTGCACTTTTACCGATTCAGTTATGAACTTTTCAATTTTGCCGATTCAGCCTTAAACCTTTTCACTTTTTGTCAATTCAGTTATAAACCTTTTAATTTTGCCGATTCAGTCCTAAACCTTTTCACCTTTTGCTAATTCAGCCCTTCCGATCAATTGAGCCACTGAAAAATGATTACGTGAATTCTTAGTCAGCACCGGCCGTCCTATGTGGCGGGTCCGAAGCAGATGTGGATGCTGGAAAATTAAAAAAGATGATTTTTTTTTTTTTTTTGCTTTTGTTTCTGGGCAAATTGCCCCAATTCCGCCCACGCCCACTCCCTAAATCAGAGCACGCTCAAATCAGAACCCTAATTTGCTCACCACCCAAGCGACTCTTCGACGACAGACGACGGGCGGACGACAGACGACGGCTGTCGAATGTACGACGACTCTCGACGACGCTCCTCCCCTTCACGGCGACTCTCGTCGGCCGTCGGATGCTCGACCACGCTTGTCCCCTTCACGATGCCGATCTGCTCCCCACCGTAGCCACTCCTTGACGACATTCTATCTGCTCTTGTAAGCTGTTGATGATTTTGTTCTACATTTCGAGTCTGCGTTGTGTTCATCAGAAAGGGCCTCTGCACATGTACATGCATGAGCTCTTTCATGGGGTAATTTCCCATGCTGATTTGTGCATATTATGTTGATTTCAACATTTTCTGGAACTCTGTTTTACAAGTGCAAGAAGCCACAAATAAGGTAGATGATTGGGTCCTTGCCTCAATTCAATCATTGAAGAAAGCATCACCAACAAGCCTTAAAATTTCTCTTAGATCGGTGAGATTGCTTAGTCTTTTGATGAGATTTTAGCAGCGCAATTTTTGACACAACCAATAGCTTATAGATAATGTGCACTGTGAGTATGCTCGAATGATCTCCATCTAAGATATGCCAGCCAACTTCTTGTTGTAGTGTCAGCTAAAGGGAATGACATCATTACTTGTACTGGAAAACCGAGATTTCCTTTTCTTCTCGTTTTGCCTCGGATCACCTACTGGAGCGAATATCATCACAACTGTATGCTTGATTTAAATTTTAGACACGCAGGCATAAGCCTATGACGCCACCATTTGCATTAGTGTCTCTGACCTGGATAATGGCCATCGACATTGATTAAAACGTAGAGAATAAGAATTAACTTAAAGACCCGTGATAGATGGATGAACAAAGTAATAGCCAAAATTCATAGTAGGGTTGGAGTATTTGCTCACTGACTACTTGAGGCAGTGTGAGATCGTAGAATTCGCTTCCTTATGCTTTCATGAAGGTCAAAGTGCCTAGAGTATCTATAATCACTCAATTTGTTCTAAAAGAGCTTTTTACTGTAAGAGTTAATTAAGTTGATTAAGTTGCACAATTGCCTTAGTTGGTATTAGAGATAAGTGGGGATTTAGGTTAGGCAGGTGACCTGTTTAGAAATTGTGAAATGGTCATACTTATAAGCATTGATCCGGTAATTCCAGATGAGAGAAGGTCGACTACGAGGAGTTGGGCAGTGCCTTGTACGAGAATACAGAATGGTTTGCCATGTAATGCGAGGCGAAGTCGGCAAGGACTTTTTTGAGGTTATGTAATTAATCAGATGATTGTTGTATAGTTTCATTTGAATCCATTTGATAAAGTGACACTTGTCCGTGTAATGCAGGGCTGCAGAACCATACTCTTGGATAAGGATAAGAACCCAAAGGTATGACAAAGCGTTCTTTTCCATTTTCCGGTGTCGTTCCTATTCTTGTTATTCCTTTGTCATGAGTTGCTTTACAAAGATTTTCATCCTTCTCATTTGTAGTGGGATCCTCCTAGATTGGAGCTTGTCAGTGACAAGATGGTAGACAAGAACCAATGTCGACCCATAATGAGGATGATGGTTGTTCAATAGTCGCTGAAGTCAAAGCTCTCAAGGCACGAGTGAAACAAGATTTGACAAACCTGAAGAAAGAAAATTCTAGATTGAAGATAATGTTGGTTGTGTTGTTGTTTATAATAATAACACAGTCTATGAGTTTGCCATAGATTGTGTTATTTTGAACATATCTTGTATTTGTCGACATTTCTATTTGTGGGATGAATGAAAGGAAGGTTGTTTGCACTATGAAAAGCACATATGTTTGTGTCAAGACCTGCTAAGTTTATACAGCTTTAGCATCGGCCAAGAAACGTTCAATTTGGCATAGTCTTGCCAAAACTGAGTGATCATATTCGATGTTAACACATTTATGTGCATCTTTGTAGCCGTGGATTTTGCCATGTGAAGTCAAGATTTACATCACTTTCGTTAAAGTTTCATTGCAGATATCCTGAGGCTTACGAGCATTACGATGCTCATCTTCTCATGGGTCTTAATCATATCATTTCAAATCCCTGTCCAGGAACCGTGAGAAGATTAGTATATTAACTGTGTTATTGCTTTGTAATCTGCTGAGCTTTGTATTTGTATAAAATGAGACAAAATCCATATATGGGATTAGGTACATGGAGTATCAAGAACCCCCGGCTCCAGTTGAATTATGTCCAGCAAAAGGAAAACCAATAGGCTTTATATATTCAATCGACTTACAGTTCTAATTGACTGTGTTATTATTATAAACAACAACAACACAACCAACATTAGGACTAAATCGATAAAAGTGAAAAGATTGGGACTGAATATGCAAAAATAAAAGATTTAGGACTGAGTCGATAAAAGTGCAATAGATATAGGACTTTTTTTTTACAATTTTCCTGTTGATAAAGAGGGAGGGGGCTAAAAAAATTCTACTCGGAAGAAGTGAGAGAAAAGAGAAATCTGGGAAGGTGGTTTTCGTTCTTGGTTCAGAAAGTGAGGGAGAGAGAGATTCAGACTCTTCTTTTGGAGGTTCTCTACTTTACAGAAAAGGCAAAACGGAGGTCCACATTGGTGCATGAGTGTTTGAAGTGAGAAAGAGAGAAAATTCTCTCGGTTTAACATTTCAAATGAGTTTTGAGACTTTAAAGTCCCTTGATCAAATATAAATATTGTTTGGCTACTTTTTTTACTTACTTTGGGGAGATGCAATTACATCTTAAATGCTCTCCAAAGGCCTTTAGTGCCAAAGTGCCAAAGTGCGAAGGTACTTTGGGAAGTTACGTTTTCGAAATGCAACTATAATTTTTTATTTTATTTTCTCTTTTTTCTCCTTCTTCCTCCTTCCTTTGCCGGCCGCCGGCCACCGGATTGTTTTTTTTTTCCCTAATTTTAAACAAATTAAAGTTAAAAAAATATTAAATTGGGACACCAAATATTAAAAGTTTATTAAACAGCATTTTTTCTAAAGTTGCATCCAAATGCACTTTTCAATTACCGTTTACCAAACAGTATTTACATTTCGTCAAACCCTTTTAACTCAAAGGTATTTGTGTTTTCTCAAAGTCTTTTGGCCAAATGCTAAACCAAGCAGGCCATTTGTCTCCATCTATTGATACGCCACTTTCTCCAACGAATCCCACATCGTGCCAAGTGATCCCACCGACACAAGCTGCTGATCTCCTCCTCCGTGCCGCACCACTGCGAGCTCCATCCTCGAAGACAAAGTCGCTGTTCAGCTGCGCCACCTTGCTTCCGTCGCTGTTCCATCACAAACGGCCTGCTTTATCCGCGATTGGCGACCAAGCAACATCCTGTGCTCCCTTCACCAAATCAAGCGGCTTCAACGTGAACTTCTAATGGGTTCCTAATCGTGATTGAGTTTAGCAACGCGAGGGCTTAAAAAAAAGTAAAGACAATCGTTTGGGAGTCCCCGTAGGGCCGTAGACTTTCTGAGCCCACCGAGTCCATCGTCGGTCCCATCCGTAAGCTTGGTTCGTCATCCGCAATTTCGAGTCGATCCATCCGGTCCAAATTCACATTAGGAAAGATTATCTTCAGTTCAAGGTAATTTTCTTATCATTGGATAATTAGAATATTGTGTTACCTAGTCTGCATGGATTGAATATTTGATTGCATATCTCGGGAATTTGATTTGCTTGATTTAGAACATTGCAGTATATCATTTCCTAAATTTGAAAACTGCATGTCTAAGTTAAGTATCTCGAAAGCTTTGCAATATTTGATGGTCTAATTTGGAAGATTTCCACTTTAAAATTGAACATGGAATATTCTTGAATATATCTTGCGGTATATTACTTGCCTTAATTGGAGAGATTGTGATTTCGATTTGAATACTTTTGGAATCTTGTGATAATCTGGTCAAAATTTGAAATCTTTTGAATATATTCAAGATATCCAAAATATTCTAATCATGTAATCGATCAGGAAAATTTCCTAATCCGCAACTGCATACATGAAAATAAGTCTATCTATCAAGCTTTAGAAAGAATTATTTCCATAGAGGGTATTTCGAATTTTAGGGTTGATATATAATGTTTTAGATCGAAACTTAATTCGAATGAAATAGCGGTAATTATCTTTAATTAAAAGCTTTGCAACTTTAATATAACTTCACATCATAAAAAACCGAAAATCACAAAAAATTCTCATGGCTTATCTTTTAATTTAATGTTACAAAATCAAAGAAAATTCAAAAAAAGATGTAGCAGGATATGGTTTCTTAAAAAGCACGTCTTATCATTTCTTTAGAAAGATAGGATTTTCTAGAAATCTTATCTAATGGATCACGTCCATTAAATAAAATCTTTTTGAATCCATTAGGATAGATTTTAAAAGATGTAGATATATGGTAAAAAATATTTTCTTAAAATTTTTGGAAAATAATGCAAATTAAATCCGAAAATTTTAAGATAATCATGAACAAATTCACCCTCAGTTTTCATTGATTTTTAATTTCGAAAATTACTCAAAAATACAAAAAAAAATTCATAAAAAGAAAACCCAAAAAATGCGCCTTTGAACTTCAAATCAGAATTCATTAAAATTGCCAAATTAAACATTTTCATGAAATTGGTACTGAAAGGGCATTAATTTAAAAAATTAATGTAACCAAGTCCTAAACTTACGTAGAAGTAATTTAGTTCTCCCACTAATTTACTTAGGTTTCTAATCAACCTACCAAAAAATGATTAGTGGCGGCTCCGAAAACTTACAAATCTTTTGCAAGATAATTACTTGAACCATAAAATCACGATTTGGTAGAATTTGAGAGAGTTCGAGTCAAGTTAATTAATCCATTAACCTAAGATTGGAAAATCCAATTTTGAAGTCACGACAAAAGCAAGAGTTCAAAGTCAATTTGGACTCTAACAAGAAATATAACCAAGAAAGAATATAACTAATCCTTCAAAATCTTATCATCTTGCCAAAAGATATCTAATGCGCGAGTATTATATTTTGCTCGATTTCGGACATCCGTAAAATATTTGATTCGGAATATTCACAGTTTCGCTTTGGGGTCAAACTCGAGACATATTTTAACAATCTCCACATTGGCTAAACGTTTAAGTCAAGTCACAATCGCTTCGCCAAAAATTATGAACTTCGTTAGTACTCTCCCACAGCCCTATGGGCTCAACCGCCATAGACATCTTCCAAGTCCAAGCCGCGCTTGAACTTAGCCATAACCTAGGACCTCATCAGAACACCAACTGCACATGCACCTTTAACTACTCCACAAGGACTTTCCTACACAAGCTCTTTAACCACAGATAAAGCAAAACCATTCTTGCATCCATATCTATCAGGAGACCGGACACGTACCTTGTCAATATCAGCAGTTACAGCAACCGTTGGCTCTACAGGCTCCACCTCGCTACAAGTACCATTTGTGTCGATTACTTCGCTAGTACCCGCTACCTCAGGAGTTTCTAGTTGCAACTCCACCTCAAGCTGAATACCGTTCAGATTCGTATGAACACTGCTATAATCACTCCCACTCAGAAGTATTGGAGACTCGTCAAATGTAACTTCTTTGCTGATAACAAGTGAATTTAATTCCGGGCACCACAACCGATAACCCCGCTCACCTTGTGCATAGCCTAGGAATATGAACGTTTTTGCCCTTCCTTCGAGCTTACCATCACTAACTCGAACATAACATTGGCAGCCAAATATTCTATTAACAGAATAATCAGCAACGTTACCTGATTACACTTCTTCGGGAGTCTGATATCCAATCGCAGTCGATGAGGATCTATTCACCAGGTAGCTCGCTTTACTAAGTGCATCCGCCAGAAATCTCCTAGCCATATCAACACTAGAGAGCATTTTATGGGCCGTCTCTAGTAATGTCATGCTCATCAATTCTGCAACATGTTGTGGTTCATTGGCATTAGTGCAGTGTCTCACTATGCATTCCTTTATGTAGAATTCGTTTAACAGCTCCGAGCAAAACTCCATACTTTTATCAGTCCGCACATGCTTGATCGTTTTACCAGTCTCCTTTTCGAGCAAAGCACTAAACTGCATGATCTTGACAATCGCATCGAACTTGTGTCTAAGCACAAACACCCAACTCTTCCTCGAGTAATCATCAACAACTGTTAGCATAAATCTGGCACTCTTCTTCGAAGGAAACCACGACAACCTACGAACATCCAAGTGAATTAATTCTGCAATTTCCGTGATTTCTCTAACAATCGCACTAAACTGTACTTTTCGCTGTTGATCTAAATCACAGCACTTACATATGTTCAGTTTGTCAGCAATATAACCACATAATAAATTTCTTTCACTTAGAACTTTCAAGCTTCTCTCGCTAATGTACCCCAAACGCATATGTCACAACTCAGACTCTCAAACAGATGCATCCAACGTCTCCGCGGGGAAATTCGTCATTGTCTCACCTTGAAGCTCATACATGCCATTGTGCTCGATTCCTTTCATTATCACCAAGGCACCTCGAATAATTTTCAAAACTCCGCATTCTGAATAATACCGATACCTAGCTGAATCCAGGGCACTCAAGGAAATCAGATTTTTCTACAACTCTAGAACATGCCTCACTCCAATCAATGTCATCACAATACCATCATGCATTCTGATTCTAACATCGCCAACACCTACAACATCGCATTCAGCATTGTTCCCCAATTGCATTTTACTACTATCAGTGCACTGATAAGTAGTAAACCAGTTTCTATTTGATGTAGCATGAAAAGAACAACCAAAATTCATAATCCATCCCCCAAACAACGAATCATCAATGACAGACAAGACAAAATCAGCATTATCCGAATTACTGCCAACTATAGCTGCAACATCATCCGTAGATTCAACTCTAGTTCCCTTACCCTTCTCATTTTTCAGCTTAAAGCATTCCCTTCTAAGATGCCCCCTTTTGCCACAATTTCAACAGACAGCACCACCAGTCCTAGACTGACTACGTCTATTCGGGTTCATATTACTTCTGCTAACACGAGTACCAGTTCTTCCTCTATTTTCACTTACTAAAGCAGTAGACACAGATTCGCCAGATTCTTTTCTACAAATGTCCTCACTCAATCAAATCTTGAATCCCATCAAACGTGAAACTTGTTGACCCAGAGGAATTACTAACATCGGTAACAGTATTATTCCAACTATCATGCAATGAGGATAATAAAATCAAAGCACATACATCATCTTCAGAGTCAATATCAACTGAACTCAATTGACTAACAATCACATTGAATTCATTAATATGATTAGCAATTGACGCACCTTCGCCCATCTTTAAATTAAAGATTAAATAGATCTTGTTGATCGCAAAGGGCTTCTCGTATATATCCGATAGGGCTTTCATCAAACCCGCAGTGGTCTTCTCTTTCACGATGTTAAACGCAATGTTACGAGCCAACTTCAGCCGAATAACACCCATCGCTCGTCTATCCAGCAATTCCCAGTCCGCTTGCTTCATCGTCTCTGGCTTCTCCCCAGATAAGGGCAAGTGCAGTTTCATCTGACATAGATAGTCCTCCATCTGCATCTTCCAGAAACTAAAATCCTTCCCATCAAATCTGTTGACCTTTCCTTCTTCTGTCGCCATCGATTCGCTTTGACTTAAGCAAGCCTAGCTCTAATACCAATTGTTGCGCGGAAGCAAGCGATCGAGCAATAAATAGATAGAACAAGAAAATAAATCGGACACCAGATGTACGTGGTTCGGTCGTAGAGAACTGCGTCCACGGGTAGAGCAACGGCGAATTCCACTATAGAACAAGTAATCCATCGGAGATTACAAATCACGCTCGAGTCACTCAAACACTCTCAGTGTTTCCTAGCCCCTATTACATCCAATAACTGATGCAGTATTTAGCCTCACAATTCCTAACGAAATAATCTCTCAATCTCACAAAGGAATTACACAAATTTAATAACAAAATTTAATCGACCAGAACACTCGTATTCTACTCTGACCTCAACGCAAGAAGAGGACGCCATGATGCGATTCAGAAGCCCACGCTCATCAATAACGGTGCATCAAGCACTCAGAATAATTGGCGCTTCAAGACCCTATGAAGTGCACTCCTTGACTTGTGCGTGTGTGTGTATATATATATATATAAAACAAATAACCAAGAGCAACTTCTGCAAAAAAAGATATCCGTATCTTTTATTTCTTCCATGCTGACTGAGTCCAAGTCTGATTCAAAATCCATAATGCACTTTCCAATTTCGGTGGCTGAACTTCAAAAAAGATTTGATTTTCTTCTATTTCCCTTTTTTTTTTTTCTTGTTGTTATCTGGAAGCAAGAGTCCAAAATTTGGACTCTAACAAGAAATATAACCAAGAAAGAATATAACTAATCCTTCAAAATCTTATCCTCTTGCCAAAAGATATCCAACGCACGCGTATTATATTTTGCTCGATTTCGGACGTCCGTAAAATATTTGATTCGGAATATTCACAGTTTCGCTTCGGGCTTAAACTCGAGACATATAACAAATAATCTCAAATCATAAATATGGTAAAGAGACGGTTTAGTAGTTTTTGTGTTGAGATAGTGATACTTGGAGGTGTCATTGAGGAGCAAGTGCAAAATTAGATTAATATAAAAGTGACACAAGGAATATAAAAAGGGTAGATTGAAACTATAAGTTTTATGTTGTTCATCCATCATATAAATTTGATCATTCTACCAAAACTAATGAAATTAGAATCGGAATCTAAATTTTGGAAATGAAATGATAAAATCGTATTAACTTTATAATACTTTGACTAAGTGAATAAGATAGAAATATGAATTTATGTAATTAGAACGTTAATGTCGTTACGACAGATCTATGTTAATTTTCGTAACTCTTACCAAATTGAGTTCGAAACTAATTAAAACATTAATATCATTTAAATATATCCAATCATCATCCATAAAAATCATAAAACAATCATGATCAAGTATGCTCTTTTGAAATAATCCTTTTTTTTTGCTTAGCGAATTGTCGGGAATGTTCTTTTTTTAAACTTCTTGGAACTTTCTTTCCTGCATTTTCCTCTTCTAATGACCTCTTTTTTACCCTGGAAATTCTCTTTAAATAACTTTAATTGATTATATTCCACAGAATTCCGCAAAACAGTTGGTGGATTCACCCGTCAATACGCTTTCTGAGATAGCGTCGAGCTCAAATGGCGGATCGAAACGGAGACTGGGATTTTCATCTCAGGACCCTGTCGAGCAGCGCCAGAGACTCCAATTTCGCCGGCGATCCCGCCTCCGATCCGTCTCTTCTTCATTCGGTAAGCTTCTCCTTCGCATCCACTCTGCTATTTTTCTGTTCGGTTGCTCGGCAGTGAGGAGAGACGATAAAGGAAGGAGGCGAACTGCGGGTGGTGCTCGTGTCCGCGCTCGCTTCCTCATCCGGTGGATATCGAAGAATCAGCTCGAACGAGCTCAAATGAACCGTAACTTTACGTTTCTACAGTAAGACGAGCTCGTCGAGCAGTCGTTATGGTTTCTATACACGTGCTTTCATACTCTTTTATGTCGTCCGTCTATGGATGATACTTAGGAAGCGGTTCTGTTTTCTTCTGTTCTTGTTTCATTATTTGGATAGGTGAAGAGGTTGTATGAACTGTGTAAGACTGAAAACTCGGAAGATCTCATCGCAAGGGTGTATCCTCCGATTAATAAGCTTTTTCAGCGGGCGGTCGCTTCCTTGTCTCAATCCAGCACCTCTTACGGCCTTCTCTTGCTGGTTTGATATCATTCCCGTGTTCTCTTTTGTGCATTTACTTGTTCTGTTGCTTTAAATGCCATGAATTTATGGTCACAAATTTCGGCAATGCTCACCGTTCGCTATGTCCTTGTATGGAGAAAATTGGATTCCCTAAAAGCATCTTACATTTGCATCCTCTTTCATCATCATTCTAATATTGGGATGTACAGTGTAGGTATGGAGATACTAGTAGACCATTTTTTAGGAAGGATATGTATAATAATTTGTTCATAATGCAGCTGGGTATGCCGTCTAAATATCCATATGCTTGTTTCACCAGCATGAATACTCAATTACTGTATGGTATTCATTGTCCTACCATATTCAGGCGATTCTTCAATTCTTTCTTGACTTTGGGGATGTAGTCCTTCACGATGCTGATACAAGTCTACGGACATTCTTCAGATCATGCTTGAGCCGGTAATGACCTATCTTTCCATGTCGTTTGCACATGTTGATGTGGCTTCACTTTTCTCAAGAATATTGAGCAATGACATACACTAATAGCCAGGTTGAGATATCTTATCCAAAAAGAGAGGATTTTGATTTTGTTATCTCGTTCTTCTAAATAATATTACCAACAGCCAGGTTTTCGAAGTCTGATAAATATGCCACATGGCATCAGTTATCGGAGATGCATCGATCCTCCAATTTCCTTGAAAATGACCCTACTGAATTTTCCTTAAATCTGTGAATCCTGCGAAATGGCAAATGAACAACCAATGACCCATATAGCATCTCGAAAGCCTGGAATAAGGTTTCTATAGTCCCATGGCAGTCTGGATGGTGTGAATTGCTATAGAGTAAAGCTGTTGTCATTTCTACTTTTCATGAGATGGATAAGCTTTCTTGTATTCACAAAAAATTTATTCCAACCACTGCGTATTAGCTTTCATATACCAATCATTTACATACTCTGCCATTCTAAATGCTTGTCCTTGAATGTTTACGAGTCAGTACAGATTAGTTTTTATTCTCCTTGCACTTTTACTGGGGATGTGAATCTTAATTCTTATCCTGATGTTTCTGCAGTGAATTTGCTGATCCGGTGGTTGCAGAAGCCACACTTGATTTCCTTATTACGTATAAGAAGAAACTTCTGCATGTTTTTCCTACACTGCTCCCACAGGTATAACGCTAATTGTTGCTCTTGATGGTTGCAACATATTGGTATTTGTCACTCAGTCCCATATAGCCTTCTAGTTAGCATCTTTCGTATCATGTAGCACTTCTGATTTGGCCAGCTTCATGTGAGAAATTAATCGAAAGCAGAAACTGAAAGAAGGGGTCTTTACATAAAAATGTACACTGTGCTCTTCTCATCTAAATATGATTACTTGGAAGGTAACTATTTCTACAATACATCTGGAAATCAATCAAGAACTTCTTGATGACACAATAACGTGTTTGCAGTTTTTCCCACTGTTGCTGAAGTTGATTGCCTGGAATGGAGAGAAGTAAGTTTTCCACCAATGTTTCATTGCTGGTCAATATCTCTTTAGTTTTGCCAGCTTAGCTGGCCGTATTGTTTATGGATTCCATAGTCAGGAGACTAGTTATTTTTCATTTTTGTACGTTGCGCATCATTCATTAGTTAGGCAAGTCTAAGACTGGAGAGAAGAAATCATATATTACAACGGAATGAGTCAGGATGACAATGGAAGCATGATAAGGTAGGTTATAAATCGGATGAGTCATGTTGAGACTTTTAAAAGAAGTAGGACTTCCTTTTAATGTCAACCTCCAATAGATTATATGTTAAAAATTTTACGGTATAGTTCAAATTACATACGGGGTCAGGAGCTTTGCTGTATCGTCTAAACTTTCTTCCATTGAACTGTTTGGACAATGAATTGCTAGGCTTTTAATATCTGATGGAAGATCAACTAAGAGGATTGATGCGTCTAAAACTGCAGGTTGGAGAAATCATTCACAAAAATTTTTCCTGGGTTGATAGCCACTGGATCTTTTCTTCCTCTATTTCCATCTTTAATGGACCTTCCAGGTGGATTTACATTCTCTACATTATAGCATGTGCATCTTTTTGATGGTCCGAACTCCTTATTGCTTTATGGTTCAACTAGTAGTCCACACAGACCCTTATGGTCTGATAAATTTGTCAGCCATATAAATGTTGATTTTAGGATGCTATCGTGGCATGCGTGGACTTAATCATGATGGGGAGCTAAATGTCCGAACTCTCTCTTATAGTAAAGTAAGAGAAACTTAGTAGGGGTTCCCAAGTTCTCATTTGGAGACAACAGTATCATAATAGGATGTGCGGAGGAAGTATAGAGTTTGACCTGTAGATGTTTAGGTTAGTTTGATGATGGTGCTACTTGTTGGCTCGGTTCTGTATTTCAATGGGTCAGGGACTCCAGTTATACCTGAAAGTTTATTTCATGCTTCTCGTAAAACTTGTTAAATTCTTTTTCCACTTGTCTACTCTTGTGACAGATGAATATGAACTCTCTCTCTCTCTCTCTCTCTCTCTCTCTCTCTCTCTCTCTCTCTCTCTCTCCCCCCACTATAAAAGCACCTGTCCACACATTGGTGTAGGAATGTGCATTTGTATAGTTCTCTGGTAGTAGATTGACTAGTCGGCATACAAAGTGTTGAGAGACAAAAAACTGAACTGAATGCTTGGTTAGGTCAATGTGACCCAATCTATTTATAATAAAGCTAAGAGGCCAAAGTTACAATATCACTTTATTGCCGCCGTACATTAACTAATAAAGGAAATAGACAAATATGCTCCCATCGGCCAAATACTCTCGACACTCCCCCTCAAGTTGGAGCATAGATATCACACATGCCCAACTTGACTAAAACAGGATGAAATGGTTTACCCCTAATCTTTTTAGTGAACACATCAGCAAGTTGATCAACCGGACTGAACAAAGGGTATACAAATGAAACCACCCTCCAACTTCTCTTTGATAAAGTGCCTGTCAATCTCCACATGTTTCGTGCGGTCATGCTGTACAGAATTAGGAGCAATACTAATGATATCACAATATAGCATCATAGGAACAAGAACTGATACACCAAGATTTTCTAGTAATCCTTTAAGCCATAACAGCTCACAAACTCCCTGCTCCATCGCACGAAACTCTGCTTCAACGCTAGACTGAGCAACCACATTCTGCTTTTTACTGCGCCAAGTCATGAGATACCCTCCAAAGAAAGTACAATACCTAGAAATAGACTTCCAGTCTGGAGATCCAGCTTAATCAGCATCTGTATAGGCTTCATCATGAGGAGACAAAAGAATCCCTTTCCCAAGAGCAGACTTCAAATACCGAAGGATCCGAAGAACAACATCCATAAGTGGATCATGCATAAACTGACTCACCAGGCTCATAGCAAAAGCAATATCAGGTGGAGTGTGAGACAAATAAATCAACTTGCCCATTAACCGCTGATAACGATCCTTATCTACTGGATCACCATCCTTTTCTCGTAGACAAGTATTGGCCTCAATAGGTGTATTGGAGGGATGACATCCCAATAACCCAACTTCTGTCAAAAGATCAAGGACATACTTCCTTTGGGATAGAAAGATTCCTTTTGAAGATCTGGCAACTTCAATCCCAAAAAAGTACTGAAGCTTTCCAAGATCCTTTATCTCGAACTCTTCTCCAAGAAACTTCTTTAATCGGAGAACTCATCACTATCATTCCCTGTGACAACAATGTCATCTACATAGACAATGGGAATAGTGACTTTAGCACATGATCTCTTTACAAACAAAGTATGATCATTGCTCTGTTTATACCCAACGGAGACCATAGCTCTGTGAAACCTTAAACCAGGCTCAAGATGATAGCTTTAAATCGTAAAGTGCACATTTCAGCTTGCACACTTAACCTTGAGTTTTGTCACAAGAAACACCTGAAAAGAAATCTCCACACACCTCCTCTTCTAACTCTCCATGAAGAAAGGCATTCTTCACATCTATCTGCTGAAGATTCCATATCTGGTTAACAACACACGAAAGTAGCACTTGACCAATAATTAACTTAGCAACAGGAGCAAAGGTTTCTTGATAGTCAATCCCAGAAGTCTGAGTAAATCCCTTTGCCACCAATCGTGCTTTATATCTGTCCATAGTACCATCCATCTTCTGTTTGACTACAAACACCCACTTACATCTTACCGGTTGTTTCCTAGGAGGAAGAACAACAAGATCCCACATGCCATTTTTCTTCAAAGCATGCAGCTCCTCCACCATTGCTGCCTTCCACTTCTCATCTGCAAAAGCTTCTCGCCAATTTTGTGGAATAGAGGAAAAAGAAAGAGAAGACACAAAAGTACGTTAAGAGTTAGACAAAGAGTCATATGAGACAACATGGGATATAAGGTATTGAGTACAAGTTCTACTACCCTTTTGAAGTGCAATAGGAAGATCAGAAGGAGAAACCTCACCAGTAGGAGTAGTAGAATTCGGATTCGGAGATGATGACTGAACATGCAATGTATCAGTGGTCTTAACCTGCGTGTTGGTAGTGGGGTCCCTACGACGATGTCTTCAATGTCTTACTACTATCAATGGTTTGCCTAACAGGTGTGGGACTGGTCTCCCTGGTTGCTTTTTATCTCCCCTTGAGGTACTGTACTATTCTCTTCTTGTTTTGCATTGTTCTCTTCTTGGGAAGGAGGAGAACTATTAAAGACTATCGGAAGTGGAGGGTTAGTAATATCCTCAGGAACATCCAGAATGGGCAATACCTTTACACTAGGACACTCCCCCCGAAGAGGTGAAGCAGAATAAGCAACATGAGCATAAAATTGGAGTAGCGGAAATGAGGATGTTGAGGTGGATGTGTGGTCATACAAGGATGGATAAGATAAGAAATGAAGATATTCGACTAAAAGTTGGAGTAGTACCGGTGGCAGAAAAGATGAGAGAACATAGATTGAGATGGTTTGGGCATATTCTCTGAACATCCCTAGATGCTTCGGTAAGAACAGAAGTTTGTTACCGAGAGCATGACATGAAGAAAGGAAGGGGTCGGCCGAAACTTACTTAGGGGAAAGTAGTAAAACAAGATTTAATGAAGTGGAAATTGGATTGGCGTACGGTTTGTCTTAGGACGGAGTGGAGGAAAGCTATTAGCATTGTGGAGAGGCATATCCTCTATGTTCCAGACTATCCTTTTTAGTCCTTTTTCCCTTTATATATATTTGTTATTATTATTTTTTTTTGGGTTCATCGATTGCCGACCCCAACTAGTTTGGGATAAAGGTGATGTTGATGTTGATGTTGAGATTCGCGAAAAACCACATCCATAGATACAGGTGCGCCTAGAAGGAGGATGATAACACTTATAACCCTTTTGAGTAGTTGAATATCCAAGAAAAATGCAGCAGAGACCATGGGGATCCAACTTACTCTTAGAGGTGGTGTTATAACAAACACAACCAAAAACTTTTGGAGGAAGAATAAAAGTCGACGATCCCCGCAAAATGTCAATAGGTGTGCAGAAATCAAGAATTCTAGTCTGCATCCGATTGATTAAATAGGCAGCGGTTAAGATAGCATCACTTCAATACTGAGTTGGGACATGACGGGCAAACATAAAAGACCCAGTGACCTCTAACAAATGTCGGTTCTTTCTTTCGGCAACACCATTTTTGTGCTGGGTATCATCACAACTGATCTGATGAATGATGCCATGATCGGAGGATGCCGTTGAAACTGACCCTCAGTGTACTTAGTGCCATTGTCACTGCGAAGAATTTTCACAATGGCGTTGAACTGAGTCTGAATCATTTTGTGAAAGTTTTGAAAACAAAGAAAAACGTCACTTTTATATTTCAACAAATAAACCCAAGTTGTATCAGAATGACACGTGATAAAAGTGAAACCATCGATGACTGGAAATAGAAATATGTCGGGAAGGACCTCACACATTAGTATGAATCACATGAAAAGGGAAATGACTTTTATTACTCGAAGATGGACATGTTGAATGAGTTTGCTAAGCCAAAACACAGGCTTCACAAAAAAAATCATCTTTATCACAAGCTGAAATAAGACTAGGAAAAACTTTTTTTAAGTTCCTAAAGGGGTATGATCCAATCTGCAGTGCCACTGATGGAGATTTGTCATTGCCGAGTTAACTTGATGAGGCATAGAAGATAAGTAGAAGTATAACCCCACTAGCCTCGAGCAGATAAGGACCACCATCCAATCTACCATATTTAATCTTCTTCTCCGTTACCAGATCCTGTAAAACACAATAAGAAGGAAAAAAGCCTACTTTACTATTTAAGTCTCGAGTCAGACTACTGATATAAAGGAGATTGGTGGAGAATGATGGAATATGTAAAACTGAAGACAAGGAAAGAGTGGAGGAATAATTGATAGACCCTTTTCTAGCAATGGAAGAGAGGGTTACACCAGCTACGGGAACTTTGTCTATGCCGGAAGTAGGGGTATATTGATGAAAGAGACTAGAAGAACATGTCATGTGATCTGTAGCCCTTGTATCAATGATCCATGAGCTGGAAACAATTGATGTATTAAACCTCCAAAGAAGATACCTGAAGTGGCTAGGTTTGAAGCAAAAGGGAAAGACGAATTGACAACCGTGGAGGAGGTAGCAGCAACAAAAGCTTTTAATAGACGTTGAAATGCTTGAAGTTCATCCTGGGATAAACTGATATCAGTAGTAGGTGCAGCGGGAACATTTTCAGTATGGTTTGCTTTGTTTTTTTTTGCGTTTCTTTGTGCCCTTTTTGCCTCAAAATTTGCAAGTTTTCCATGTAACTTTTAGTAGGTAGCCTTGGTATGACATGGCCTATGACAATATTCACACTTCACAACCTCTTTAGAGGTATCATTAGATCGAAAGGACGAATCAGATTTGGCAATAGTGCTAGCACACTGGTTTGTAGAGCGGATCAATCAATAGTAGAGGGATTGAGCATTGCTGTCCTACGGCTTTCTTTACAGTGAACTAGGGCATAGGACTATTCCTGAGTAGGGAATGGAGACCGGCTAAGGACTTGAACACGTATCTGATCATATTAACCGTTTAATCCTGCCAAGAAATCATAAACTATGATCTTGTCCACATGCCTCTTGTAGGCAACAATGTTTGTAGCATTGGTTGGATGATAATCGGCATAATGATCTAGCTCTTGCCACAAACTCTTAAGCTCAGGATAATATTGGGATATAGTCATCTCCTTTTGAATGGTGTCATGAAAAATTTTCCGAAGTTCATACACCTGTGCATCATTCTCGAGTTGACCATAAGTATTCCTTGCAGCCTACCAAATCTTTGCAGCGGTATCAAAAAGCAGATATCCTTTTGCAATATGTGGCTACATTGAGTTAAGCAAAGATGACATTATCAAAGAGCCATTCGAGATCCACTTGTTCAGAGTAGTACGTGATGTAGCCGGCATCACAGAAGTGCTGTTAATATTTTTGTAAGCCCATGGCCTACAATAGTAAAAAATGCAGATCGAGATCTTATCAAATAATTTGTGCTGTCAAGCTTCACAGGGATTGTAGCAAAAGTAACTCCTTCAGGGGTAGAGCTCGTAGTTGATTTCTTGAACATTGTGTCTCAGAAATCAACTCAAAAAGTGTGAAAGGAGCAATCGAACCACCAAAACTTGTCGGAAATGGCAAAAAATTGGAACAATGTCCTCTGGTAGCAGGCTGAAGTTGTCCTCCAAAAATCAGCCAAATCAGATCAAGAGAAGGCAAAATTTGATTTTTTGCAAGGTTTTGAAAACCGGAAAAATATCAATAACTCTGATTTTTCCCAAAGAGTTTGAAAAAAAATTATGGCGGTCCACGAACTGCAGTACTTTGGGCTTCACACACACAAGAGAATTGTAGGCCTACGGCAAGGCAGAAGCAATCTCAAACAAGAAGATCCAAACAATCGCGGAAGTGGTTGAACCACCTATCGCAGACTGCAAAGAAACTTTAATTTATCTCATAGAAGTGAGGTTTAGGGAAGACACTAGATTCAAAGAATCACCTCATTAATGCTGCCCTACACTGTGAAAGAGAGCAAAGAAGAAGGCGAGAAGGAACTATGGTAAAAGAGGGGCGAGAAGAGAGAGAGAAAAGAACAGTTGCTCAGAGAAGAGATTGCGGTTAGGGTTTTAGTTCGGCCCTTGCTCTGATACCATTTTGGAAAGTCCAACTTAAAAGCTTATGCTAATAGGTGGAGGCAGACCATATGAATATAAAGAGCATTTAGGATCTGTTGTTAAGCGATGTGGGACGATACTTTAATACCCCCTCTCACGTGTAAGCCGGATTTTCTGATACCATGTTGAGAGACAAAAAACTGAACTGAATACTTGGTTAGGTCAACGTGACCCCAAGTTATCTATTTATAATATAGCCAAGAGACCAAAAGTACAATATCAACCTTATTGCTGCCATACATAAAATAATAAAGGAAATAGACAAATAAGGCCCCATCGGCCAAATACTCAACACAAAGAGAACCATTCTTTGACAAAAAAAAAAGAGAACCATTCAAATTCTTGTATAGTATCTACTGTAATTGTTGGTTGCAAAACACTTTTGTCTTTCTTTTCTTGAGCTCATACTTGCTGAATTTACCATTTTCCTTTTTGTCCACTCTAGTTTTGGTTGTGGCATTAGAGAAGGTAGAACGAAGCTCCGGATCTCTTATTGGAAGCAGCATAGCTTCTATTCAGAAGAGTGCGGCTCCTGAGGTTATCTCTGGAACTTAAAAAGCTGGAAGAAGTTAGCTTGTTCTACTGCTGCATTGTTCAATTAAGGGCACACAAATTTTTATGATTGCAGATGTTACTTGCTCTCATGGATGAAGCATATACTGGATCAACCATCGGCGATGGAGGAGCAGACTCTGAATCTGAGGATAACAACACGATTGATGTTGCTGACCCTCTTTTTCTCGACCTTCTGAAGGATGAAAACGATGGCCTTGCTGTAAGGCTTTTCTTTCTCGAGTCTTGTTCTGTTTCCAGATCATCTTTACTCTTAACACGGAGCTAGTGTTCAGTCTCATTGAGTGTGTTCAGTGAATTTAAATTGTTTTATTTGAAGATCATGAAGGGAACGCTCTAATCATCGTGGTTTTACTGTGCCCTTATTCTTTGGCAGCAGAAAGCATATCAGTGTTGATATCGTCGTAATATCTTCATGAGAGAGAGAGAGAGAGAGAGAGAGAGCAGGGTCATCTGATGCCACTTAAACACTTTTGGTCACATTCATGGTTGAATTATTATCTATAGCTGGCTAATGAAATGACCTATAAAAGTTATGTTGTAGGAACGTCATTGGACTTCTCCAGGGATGACAGCTGCACTACAGGCTGCAATAAATAACCCTCAGTCTGAGCGGCTGAAACAAGCATTGCATATAGCTCCCAGGCTCCTCGATGTTTATTTTGCCATAGCTCTACGTGAAGTAAATGACTGTATGTCTTGAATCCTAACATTAGCTGATAGTCAGTATACATGCTGTTTGTCTTGTTGTGATTCGTTTGTAGAAGTGCTTAACTGTCTCTCACCATTGCTCCTCTAACTTTCTCGTGTACGCAGCTTTGATCTGCGCATTGATTCCCCTGCTTATGTACAGAATTTCCAAAATATTTCCAGACAAAACCTTCTCTTATGAGGTACTCCCTTAATATAATGTGTCTAATAAACTTTCATTTGCATTTTCCTTACTGTTGCACAAGTATTAAGTAGTGAAGTATAAGGTGAGAGTAGCTGTCATAACTAGAGATTAGTAGGATCTAGTGGCCTTAAACTAGCATACCCTATGCAGTTTGAGAAGAAGTTAAAACACATGATAGGCAAGACACAAATTTTGCTTATTACTGATTACACTGAACTGCCTCCACAGAGCATATTGGTAAGAGTTAAGAAAAGAAAATGAAACCATAATTTCTTAGGAAGTTTCTCGTATTAGTTTAATGGAGAGTTTTTTTAATGAATGACTTGGTGAATTAGCTCTAATTATAAAAGTCACCAGCTCCTTTTAGACCATGTTTTTGACGGTCTTTTTTTTTTTTCGTTTTAATGTAATGGAGCTTTCTAATGGATAACCCTGTGAAGTAGGTCCATTTATACAATTCAACAGCTTCTTTGGATGCAAATGTGATATACTTTTGAACTGTTTTAACGTGACGTTCTATAGTTTGGTAGCGCATGATCAATAACATCTTTGTATTTAAATACCAGTATATTTCACATTCTATAGAACATCCTTTCTTGCTTGGATGTCATGCATACAAATACTACACTGTTAATTGAAGAGGTTGGGTATTTACCATTTCCACTGTAGGTTCAAAAGAGGCTCTTGGGATTCATGCTTGCAGCATTTCAGCGTTCTCCAAACTTTGTTGCTCTTCTGAAGGTAATAACCTGTCAGAAGAATTATTTCCCATTTTCTTTCTGATAGTAGTTTAGTTCAGCCAGTCCTAGCAATCATCAGGCAGCATTAACAGTAATGTCATGTCAAAGAAGGGCAAGCTCATAATTCCGTATTTGGGAGCGGTTCTTCCTGCCCAAACTTTTGGTAGGCTCAATACAGTTCTATATGATATGAATATAGAAAAGGAAGGAGCTATGTGTACTTAGGTAATTTGTTTGTATAGCCACCATTTTGATGGTTTACCTTTCATGTGCGTACTGTGGAATGGAATGACAATAATAGAACATTTTCATCCTATCACCACATTCCTTCTGGTTTCAGAGGGCACAATCTTTGTTTTCCTCGAATGACAGTTTTCTGACTGGAAGTTATTGATTATCTTCAAGACCCACCTTATTTAAGCCTTATCTAAGGACATGTCCAAATTCTTTGCAGAAACCTATCATGGATAGGCTTGGAGAAGCTTATGATAGTCCTGCAAAGGTCAGAGAATTTCCTCCATATTGCTGCTTCCAGTTAAATTGTGCAAATGGCAATGTTATTCGCTATTTTCTTCTCTAGACAGAGTTGGCGCTGCAACTGTGTTGGGCCATTGGGGAGCATGGAGGAGGAGGTGGATCTCACAAAGATGCAGCTCGTGAGCTTTTTGAGAGCTTAGAGCTACTCTTATATGAAAACCTTTCGTCCAGGTAAGCTGAGCCATTACCTTTAGGTCCTTACTGGGGACACTTTTGTCCTGCTTCTGCTCTAGCTGGAGGGGGATTTTCTTCCCCATACTGAAATGCTTTATCCATTATTAGCTGGTGTCACCTTTTGGACTACCAGACTACTCATAAAGTTTGTTTCTCGATTATTTGTGAAGTCGTCTTGGGCTGAGGCAGGATTTGGCTGTTGAATCCAATGGCAACACATCCAGGAAGTCATCACAGGCAAGGCTTCTGTGTTTTGTGATAACAGCAATTGCAAAGCTTGCTACTTACCATCGTGAGCTGCTTCCAAGGGCACGTGTGTCCTTAGGCAAGGTATATTGTCTATCTTAATCAGAATTTTTGACAATCGCAGTAAGAGAACAATGCTTTTGTGTATGTATTCATGTGATATCCTGTCCTTGTTTAGTAATTTCCCCGGTCCGTTGTGAGCTTTGTTAAACATCAATGCCAGATTGTCAACAATTAAATTCCCTAAGTCGCTCTTGCATGACCAGGTGGCACGATCTCGAATATCAGATGGTCGGGTTTGGAGGCGTGCACGAGATTATTTAGGTCTTATGAGTGAGCCTGCAATTTGTATATCTGTCTTGGGGCCCTCAGAGCCTTCAGATGAACATATGCAGAACCCTGGTGTGGTTAACTGGAGTGAAGGCTGCACAAAGATGAATACACATGTTCCCTTTTACATTTTAGGGGAACAAGAAGGTTAGTTTTTTCCTCTTCCTTGTTTTGTTTGGTTGAGAGGTGATAAAACATTCAGAAATCAGGTTAAAAGTTCTCAAAATAGAGAAGGAAATTTGAGCGGTTTTAGTCGATGGTTTCAAGGGCATTTCCGTTCTCAGAAGTGTATATGTTCATAGAGTAAATTAGCTAATTATGCCATGACACCACTTATCAAGGTTTGCACAGCACTTTCATGTGCTTTTTCGTTCCATACGACACTTTTATTTTTCTTTTCCTTTGCTTCTTGGGAGGCACACAGATTCTAAGCAAGGAAAATAAATCAAAGAAGATTCTTATTTGGATTCAATTGGCACATTATAAGGCCCTAAAATTGCTAGAAATATCATTCCGTTGGATCGGTGAAGTGTACTTGAGAACTTAATAATGTAACCGAACCCCTTTAAATTTGTGTACTTTTCTTTACCTACTCAGAATTTGCTGGGAACCCCTAAGTTCCAAGGCATCTTCAGACAATAAAAGGCTGTGATCCTAGGGTCTTCTCCCAAAAGCTACATCTCCTAGGGATCTTAGCCTACGTATATGCGTGGTCATAGCATCTGCATTATTTCCAACGTTTGGACCTTGTCATGTTTCCCTCAATGCTCCATGCATTATATGTTGACTTAATCGAACAATCAATGGATGCATGATTAAAGAACTGAAGTTTACTTTCAGCATTCTCTATTTTTCCACACCGCAGGTCCTCCTTTCCATGATTTTTCGTTTACCGACATCCTCCCCATCAGATGAAGGTTGCGTGGTTTTTGCAGAAAGGCTTGTAATTCTGAAGCTCTTGAAGTGATCTCTTGTTCTCTTCCAGATGATTGCTGCTACCCTGCTCTTTTTTTGTTTTTTTTGGGGGGGGGGGGGGGGGGGGGGGGGGTAGGTTGGGGGTGGGAGGAGAGGGAAATGGTGCTGAAAAGCTCCCTGTATATCGCTTCCATTAAGTATAGGTCTCTTGATGCAGCAAAGCATGTACTTCATGGTCAGGTTTCATTATCATCTAATTTCCTGCTTCGTAGAAAAAAGAGGAAGAGGAAAATCTCTGTTTCCCGTGTACCAGCGAATCGCAGCCTCCTTCAAGAGCAAAAGGCTTGCCACAAACCCAAGCACAGTCAGATTGAGCAGTTGAAGATTTGTGCGTAGTTCGCAATTTCAGTCATTATGTTGCTGAACTCGGAAAAAATTGGAGTTGTTATCGCATATGATGTACCTAGACTGCATAGTTGTGAGGGCAAATTGGGCCACTTGGAAAATGATTAGTTTGTCACTCCGAGTGAGCCAAGCCTAGCATCGGTGTATGGAAAGACATATGTCCAATTTTATCTGTGGTATATAACATCACGAAATCGTATCTATAAAAGTGCAAGCTTAGCGAGTTGGGCGAGGGCCTTGACCCAAGTCAAGTGACCACTTTAGATGATCTTTAGATTCGACAAAGTCAGTCAAAGTTTCGTATGTATATCGGTGTATATGCGCACATACAAGGACTGTGAATTGAACCATCCTAATCAATGGCAAAAGCTACTGGTAATTATAAAGGATAGAATAGAAAAGTAGATAGATATGAGAACTGCTTTCTGTTTTCCTTTCTCGTTTCCAAATTGAATTCAAGATTCATAGCAAATTTATCATTTCTCTACCAATTCAACGAGGAAATATACTAGTACTGAGACAATTGAGGTGTTGGAAAGTTCCAGCAAGCTGAAATTTCTTTCAAGGATATAGTGATCGATCTACGTATCCAGCATGTAAGACTGCTAGTGAAGAAAAGCCTCTATCGCATTCACAAGAAATGTCCTTCTGTCCTTTTCCCCCCCTCTTTTAACGAAGACAAAAAGAAATTCCTTCTTAGAAGGATAATTTTCTAACTTAAACTTATTTTATTGACATCACTAATAGGTCAAAAAAGAAGTTGGGTAAAGCAACCTCCCTCCTTGGACGAGCACAGGGCTTAGTCAAGTAGAACCGGTTTGCGTTGCTTGATGCTCCGATCTAAAACAAATCAGTAGGGCCATGCCGGTACGACTGAATATGCGTTAGAAAGGTCAATTCCTATTTTCTCGTTCTCTTCTGTTATCTAAACTTGAACCCGTAGTGAAAGATCCATTTCTTTTTGCGCTTGATCTCGTCCTTACTTAAGCTTCCTATCATAAATTTTATCGACATCACTAAATAGGTCAAGATGCAATGACAAACCCACGTGGCTAAGCTAACCATGGCCCCAAGTTCTTATTTTGTCTTAGTTGTATCGGGATTGTTCGAAAAGTTTTCTTAAATCTTTCCAACAATTGGAGATGAAAAGGATATCAAATTCATATCGACCCACGCAGACAGGGAAAATACTCCCGTAAGCAATCGCGGTAGTCTATGGGACAATACATGGTCAGGCCATTCAATGTTTGTAAGTGGTCCAAAGTTGGTCTGCACCGAGATAGTCTACGAAACTGTGACCTCCTGCATGCTTTCCGAGCGAAAAGTTGACTATTCTAAACTTCGATGTACTGAAAGAGAATGGAGAAACAAGCTTGGGCTTTGCAGGCAAACAGGTCAATAACAGTGAAAAGAAAAGGCCCTTCTCAATGATCGTCTACCTGCAACCGCGCCATGCACGTGAATCAACCGAGCAGACATAAGACTGCCACCAGATTTGTATCACCTGCTTGAGCTAGAAGATCCAACGTCAGAAGAGCTAGATCATGTATATAAGCAATATATTCCTTGCTAAACACACAACATATAATCGCGGCATAAAGATAAGAAGAAGAAGAAGCAAACTGCTTGTCTAAACGATGCATCACAATATCGGCATTTAACTTAAAACCCAGGTCAAAGCAGACAGCTTATACAGCTTTCCGACACCTTATAAAGAGATGTTTCACAACACACAATAAGTGAGGGTCTCGCAGACAGACACGACACAGACACGACGGACGACATCAATATATTAAAAGAGTTCAAGTCACACTTTCAATATTCTATAACAGATGGCTTGACTGCAGTTTTGTCTACAACAGACACATCCGGACGGCATCCTACGGATCTGCGCAACCCAATTCCCTAGCCCTTTCCTCTCCCAGAACAACTGCAATAACAACAAACTCGATTAAGGTAAAATCTCAAAAAAGGCGGATCATGCAGCTCTACATAGTGTTAGGAAATCACCAAATGATATTTAAGTTGTTGAGATGTATCTATGCAAAATTACTTCTCGTACATTATGCTTTGTCAATATATGTAAGTCATGCATGAGTAATATTAAGTCATGATTGACACTCTACGTACCTAAAGAAGCAAAGTAAACCATTTGAAAAAGAACCTGACTCTCGAAGCAAGATTAGAGATAAAAACAAGCTTACTGGTGTAAATGTTCGGTCGCATTATCCAAACTCTTCTTTCAGGATGGACGTCTGCTCCAATGTGAGCCTCCAAAGCAGCATATATTGCATCAACAGTTCCTGAGGCAAGCTTGTAGACTTCATAAGCTATCCCACGAGGGAGCATGTTACCTGGCACTCTTCTGGTCACGTCCAAAATGTGAAATGCAATAGTCAGGAGACTGGCGCGGCTATCTCCTCCAGGCACAGTTGGCCTTTCGGGCAGAATTGCGAAACCCGTAGGCAAAATCCCCACTGAATCTGGGTTTCCGCCGTTCAGGAGCGAGGCCATTGCTCCAAGGTCGACAGGAGCATAAACAATATAAGAGCCCGTCGGGTCCGAGTAAGCGTTTTGCAAGTGGAGGACAGAGGAATAGTTCAGAACCGGCTGCGAAGAAACAAAGACAAAGCTATCAAACTAAATGTGGTTTTTCTAACGAGTATGGGGTATGATAAAGCGAGGATGAAAAGAGATTTAGGAGTTACCTCCATTTGCATAATGGACACGCGAGACGCTGGATTTGTTCCTGTGGAGATGTATGTTGCTTCCCGAATGACACGGTCATAAGCAAGAGCATCCCACTAAAAAAGGGGAGAAGAAAAGTACCAAAATCAGCACTATACGACTACTAAAATGGTTTTAAAGACAAATATTTCATCTTTGTCAGCATCATCTGCGACAATTAATCTTTCCACCAGCAGTACTCAAAGCAAAGATCACCTGAACTTATTCATTTCAAGGCACAGGCAGTTCTCTATGATTTGAAGAGTAACTCAGTGAAGCATATCTCAGTAAAACAACTCATTAGCATATGATAATACATAAAATATTGCACTCCATCAGTTATTCTTTCATTAATTTTTTTTTTCTTTTTTACGTATTTGTGTAGGCTGCATAGTACCTTATATCGGAGAGTCCCGTCAGAGAGGAAATCGAACACCTTTTTGACCGGATACGGGAGGCGAACCGAGGTGGTGAAAGTAATGGAAGATCCATAAGGCTTCCCAATGTCTTCGCCATAGTTGGTCCTGGTGGTCACCCTCATATCTTTAGCTCCACTTGCTTCTAACAATGGAGACCACATATTCGATGCACATCCATTCACTTCCTTCAAGTAAGTTCTCATCATTCTTTCAGCCAGTTTCAACAGATTCTCCCTCCCAATTTCTGATATCACCACTGCACATAATATGCCGAAAATCATAAAGATGGTGTTAGCTAGTAATTACATCAATCATCATGAAACTATATTACTCGTAAAAGAATAACAAGAGAAGGGTTTTATTTATATTTTCCTTTTGGTGTGTGTGTGAGGTTGTTTTACCATTGTTGTATGTGGCATACTGATTGGGCACCACTAGAGCTTTAAGCCATTCAGCTTGTCTGGTGATGGCAGAAATCCAGCGCTTTGCACCAAATGCAAATCCAGAGGAAACAATTGGCCTGTAGATGCTATGGATTGAGGTATAGTCCACTCCTCCATTCTCAACCCAAGTGACCTAAATGCACATATAAAACAGTTGGGAACATAACTATAATTATGTGATTCCCCGTTTAATTGCATGTTTTTTCTGTTGTGCATGCGTATGTATTATAGGTAGCCATACATAGATGACTATATAAATTAAACTGGACATAAGAAGTGTTGAGTTTTGATTAAACTTAATAGCCAAACCTTAGAGGAACCATTTGGTAATTCTTGTATCAGACAACCTGATGGCCTCCTTTGGTACTTGGTGAACGACCAAGGGAACAAGCACTCTAGTGAATAATCGACTACTCCCCACAGGTCACAGTCAAGTTGTTTGCAGTATCTAGCAAAGTGAACAGATCTCACAGGAACAAGCGCGGTAGGGATATGAAATTCCGCTGACATCTAGGAGACAGATTAAAGAAAAAAGAATTAGCTAGTGTTGGAAATGACTATTTAAATCTATGTAAGTTCTAGTTTGCACACATGGATGCATTGTCTAACTAGCTTTGAAACTACATCTAGGAATTAAAGATGAGAAAAGGACACTTAAATCATTGAACGAGGTTTAGGCAGTTTCAATGATAGACTTACACTCATAGCACACTCGTATTCTATTTTGAGAGCAAGTAAAATAAGGTGGTGTTCCCATGTGAAATATTTGATAGTTCCCGCTAGACATGTATTCGTGCAAATTTCGTTCCCTATATAATCTAAATGCTAATGTTTGAACAAGGTCAAGTAAAACATCAATTGTCATTCAAGAAATGGTGAGAAGCTTAGCATATATTCTTAACATTCTAGGACAACTATTCCACAACAATGGTGAGGGAGATATGGAAAGGCTCAGCCAATATATGTTGGTTTTTCTTGAACTTATTCATGTAATACTAATGCATCTTTACTCGTATATAGGTCGATATGATATGTCAACAATGTAGGGAAATCAGGTGGCTAATTACATTTCGTCAACTCCTATGATCGACAGTATGGGGGTGATGAACAAACAATTTTATAGCCACATACACTCATAATACGGTTAAAATACAAGGAATCACATACATACCACTTGTAAAGTCCCATCATAAGTCTCTGGTGTGCCGGGATACAAGACTCCTAGAACAGTGGACCTTGACACGATGTTGGAGAAGTTATCCGACCATTGATTCTGAGAATGATAAAAAATCCGAGAACATTAGTGTGTTAAAAACAAGACATTCTATGTATGTTGACTAGTTAATAAGGAAACCGGTCCCACCACATCCATAAGCATTGCAACAATATGAAACCGATCCAGATTGATGACAGAGGCTCCTCGCGAAGCTTCAGTCGTAAGGCTTCCTATTGTAGGAACTCCCGGCACTTGCTCGGGGTATAAGTTCAGAAATTCAATGGTGTTGGAGGGATTTGGCCTATTTGGCAGCCTCCCCCATTCGTTATCAGCCATTTCCTCGGGGCACATATCCTGTAGAGCTGGATTTGGCTTGGGAAATACACGTTTGTACTCAAAATCATGTAATAGTTCGGTCACGCCATCATCTTTGAGTTGCCATAACGGTTCTCGGATCTGGGCCATCGTCATTAACTCCTCCATCGCATCCAAACCACGACCAAATATTGATCGCCTCGTGGCCTCGGTTGTTATCGAGACTTTCATTAATAGATCAGTAGCCGTAACAACTCCCCCTCCTACATCTGAGCCTGATGCACAATCAGAGATACTACTTGCTTGTGGTGAATGCGGAGCTCCAAAAGACTCAGCAGATTGGTTAGCATGAGCATTGGTTTGAAAAAAGTCGATCGTCTGTGGTAAATAGAGAGAGAATTAGTAGGTGATTAGAGAACTTTGGATTTTAACATGAGTAGAACAGTCGATTGAAAACTAGGATACTAGGGTTTGGCTAAAATATCATGATGAAACCAATCTGCAGACCAATGTCTAAATTACTCTTTTCAATGGATTTGATCAATATCTTTCGTACAAGTGTGAAAAACAATTGTCGGGTTTTATTTTATGCAATTTGTTTGCATGCTGAGATGAGACAAGTAATCACCTTGTCACCAGCATCGAGTGGTAACCCTAGGTTCAGCCCTTCATTGGGAATGGGATTTGATTGCACAGAACTGTAGAAAGAGGGCAAAGCAAAAAGAAGAAGAAGAAGATGCAAGTCAGAGCACTTTCTCAACAGAAACACAGTGACAAGATAAGAATAATTGCAGATCTAAAAACAAAACAAGATGTTTTCCAAATCTGAGGAGACAATTCTACAATTAAAATGTTTAAATCAAAAAGAAAAAAGGAAAAACCCTACCGCTCCACTGGATTGAGCTGAGGATGGGTCCATGCATGATGATGTTCGGGATCAGCCATAGGAAAGAGCGGGAGGACGTCCATCTCCCTCTTCAGTGACTCATCATTGTTAACTTCGCTACCGCCCATTTTATTCATCTGTACAGGAAAAAAAACAAAAAGATGAGATTTTTTTGGGTTTAGCTCGCATTTCCTTTACATCAATTTCTTTACAGAAGAAAATTCAACAGAAACCCCCCATAAAGGATAAACCAAAACGGAGAAAAGATAAGATCAAGATAACCAAATCTTGTCAAAGACTCAAATATTAAGAAAAGATCGCACCTTTTTTTTCTTCTGGGTCTGCTCAACACATTTCATATATCAAAATCCATTAGAAATCTCAGAAACTCACATATTAAAAAGGATCACACTTTTTTCCTTCTGAGTCAACTCAACATATTTCATGTGTCAAAATTCATCAGAAAACTCCAGAGATTCAGATATCAGAAAAGATCACACCTTTTAGTTCTGGGTCTGCTCAACATATTTCATGTATCAAAATTCATCGGAAAATAAAAAGATCGCACCTTTTTCCTTCCGAGTCAGCTCAACATATTTCATGTGTCGAAATTCATCAGAAAACCCAGAGACTCAGATATCAGAAAAGATCACACTTTTTTGTTATGATAAGCTCAACATATTTCATGTATCAAAATTCATCAGAAAATTAAAAGATCACACCTTTTCTCTTCTGGGTCAGATCAACATATTTCACGTATCAAAATTCGTGAGAAGACCCCAATAATAAAAAAATTCACACCTTCTTCCTTTTAGGTTAGCTCAACATTTTTCAAGTATCAAAATTCATCAGAAAATCCATCTTTTTTTTTTCTTTTAGAGAAATGACATGATCAACACAACCAGATTGTTTGGAGAACAAATTTCCACAGAACTTTAGAAGATTAAAACTGATCGGGGAAAAAATGAAGGAAAAAAGTCCTCTTGAGACACTCAGACGCATGCAAGCTAAGAAAAGTTCACCTGAAACCACTGATAATGGAGAAACCAGATCTCTCTCACCTGAAACCACCGATAATGGAGAAACCAGATCTCTCTCTCTCTCTCTCTCTCTCTCTCTCTCTCCCTAGGTCTTGATGTGATTGTTGTGTCTGAGAATGAGTCCTAGAGACGATGAAGACACACATATATATAGGGGCAGAAATGAATTGAAGTAAAAGAGTACAAGCGAAGAGAGTAGAGTGAATAGTGTGTCGTGCTCGAAACCACGCCAAAAAAAAAAAAAGGCGTTCAGTTGATTTTGTGTTGGTCCATTTTGGTCTATGAGTGCCGAATTCAAGTTATTATTTTTTTTGTGCTAAAATCTAGGAAGGGTGATGGTGTCACCTGATACGTAAACATTGTGTCACGCGACTCAAGACCCGAAGTAGACTTACCTAAACCTAATCCAATCTAAAAAAAACACATGATTTTCTTTTCTTTTTCCCTTTGTGTTTTTTAACATTTTTTTTAAACAGAGTTGAATTTTTCGTCTCGGGACTTTTTCGAAGGCTGAAAAATGGGAAACCACGTTCTCTTGGGTTTTGTTATAAGGAAAAATAAATGAGTTGCAAAGGTAAGAGGGAGAATATGAGATTCACATATTGATGACCTTCATTAAGGTGAAATTCCAGCAGTGGGCAAATTTATGTATATAAATTATATTTATTGGGTAATTAAGATTCTGATTCCTTTTTTTTTTTTTTCGTAAAACAATATAACGTGATGCTATTTCTTCCGGTAGGAATAAAAAAAAGAAGAGGTTTTATAGTATTGTTTTCTTTGTAGGAAGTCCGAGATATTTTGCGTTTTAATTTTGTGAACCAAATCCAATGAAAATGTTCATGATGAAATGAACGACAGGTGGAGCTATACTTCGTGATACAAAGCCAAGCTTCAATAGTAGAAATACGGTAATTTGAAACGCAAACTAAATACCCTCATTTTCCAATTTACAGATAGAAACATATCGGATTGATAATGAATTTCTCGACAATTATTATGAAAGGTCATGAAATTTCCAACAATTTCTTTTTAATTATTTGATGTCTAGCTTATAGATATATCGAATTGTCAACGATATTAATCTATCTTCTACTTTTTCGGTCTATTTAAATGGTGGAAACTAGATTATAATGTTGACTTTCGAATACAGCGTAGATATAAGATATGCCGATAGATAGTTAGATGTCCACTCTTACTTAGCTAGTATCCATTAATCTTACGGCAATGATCTTCCTTTGAAAATCAAACTCGGCTTATCTGATTTCTTTCTTCGAAAATAGGAGAACAAATAAACTTATGCAATGCTTACTTATGAGGATGCTTGTTCATTTGATGGACATTTTGTGATCTACATTACACATTTGATTGCTAAAGTACGGGGGAATTTTCGATTATGTGAGAAAAAATCGATTAGTTGCCCTATATACTATTACAGTTTTCAAATCCCAAATACATATAGTTTATCTAAGCCTTGTGTATATATAGGACATAGTACGCGAGTTTAGCACTTTTTGATCGACTAGACAAAGCCTTGTGTATTTAGAATAGCCTTAGCTTTAGTTTTATCATCGTTTGTTTCTTTATTGATTTATTTATCTATCCTATTCATCTCTTCATTTATAAAGTACGTGAGTCCGCACGTGTTAAATTGCATGTAACTGCATACTCATACGTAAATTTATCGTACCGTTCCATGCAAATTTAAGACCTCATCCAATTGTTTTCATTTCCCTATTCGTTTTCATATTTCCATATGTAAAGTACGTGAATTTCACACGTGTATAACGGCATGCCCATTTATAAACTTATTATATCGTTTCATGCAAAGTTAAGACATAATCTATCTGTCGCGCTGTTAGCGATCAAGTTAATTCATGGAAATGGACGCGGCATAATTAGAAAGCATTGGAAGCAATAAAGTGGCTCGGTATGAAAAAAAGAAAGAAAGTATTCTACTAAAGAAAACACTATGATGGCTCTCTTATGCCATGTTCTTAATGATGACTAATGCGCACAACCTCATGAAGCACTTAATGGTTCCACCAGTACTAAACTTTCCAATATTGTCGACCAGTAATTTCTTACATTACATTAGCTTGTTATCAACCTTGACATTGAAAAGCATGAACCGACTGGACTCAGATCCATGGGTTTTTCCATAGGTTGTAGCATGCCATCAACGTTATCGGTTTCAATATGTCTTTTCAGTTTTCTTTTGTTAGTTCCATCACATCAAGTAAGCTGCTCGGATTCTGGAGAGAAACACTTAACATTGAGAATAAATAATCAGCATGCAAGATCTGCGACAACATTTGAAATACATCAGCCCTCTCGGAAATGCATTTTCTTGTTGGATTTCAAGTCTTGATTCCTGTTACGTTACCTACCGAACAAGCACGGACGCGTACTTGTTCTTTATATGCAGAAATGACATTGCTTTACCATTTCAGCTACTATGCTCTGTCGGGTCATTCCATGGTTTTGTTCTCATGCCTTTCTGATTAAGAAGTTGCTT
This sequence comes from Lenwebbia sp. NSW1173648, assembly GCA_029784005.1. Lineage (NCBI taxonomy): Eukaryota > Viridiplantae > Streptophyta > Magnoliopsida > Myrtales > Myrtaceae > Lenwebbia > Lenwebbia sp. NSW1173648. The sequence goes on along the minus strand of JARCGZ010000009.1, from coordinate 19,211,156 downwards.
GTTGCAGCCAAAAAAGAAAGGAAAGAAAAGTGCGGTGCTGTGCAAATAGAGCACTTCACGCGGGTTCACTTGATTTGCTCGATCGAGACGAGCGAGTACTGATTGACTGAAAGTTGGGTCACGATGATGTTACCATTCAATAAGCTCGAGGAATATAAGATACTTTACTAAGTTGCCAACAGTCAAGTAGCTATTGAAGAGGCTGATATACTTCTGAGATTGCATACTTTCGTCCAGTATTAGAGTTTCGTAGCGGTCCTACGTAGGTATAACTGGAGTTCATAGAGACCAGATCTTGCTTTACCTGTATAAGACCAAGCGTTTTGACGGGGTCAACGTAAACCCAAGAAAATCGTCCCAACGTCTTCTAGAGATCAGATCTCGCTTTACCTGTTATCGCTATCAATGCTCATCGTGATTCCCTGGTGGTCAACTGCAATCTTCACAAGCTCGACAAGATGGAGAAGACTTGGGTCAAGCTACAGATGGCAAGCTTCCCACGAGAATCATTTCGATCTGAACTTGATTGATCATGTTACTTAATCGCTTATTTCTCACTATTCTCTGAATAACTTTTCTTGTGGAACTATGCGATCGGATAACAATAAAAACAGAACGAGCACATAAATTGGGCACCGGATTTACATTGTTCGGTATCTCGACCCACTTCGGGGAAAGAGTTATGTAAGATCCCACTCTATATCAAGCGCTATAATAGATATTACAATCACATTCAGGTCGCTTAAACACTCTTAGTAATTCTCAGTCCCCAATTACACGCAACAGCTTGTTTAATTCTTACAATTTCACAATACCTCGATTCACAAAAAAAGTTGCACAAATTTTATCTTGAGATTTTTTCTTTCCGACACCTCTTAATTCGGATGCCGTTCATGAGAGGTTTCTCCAATGATTTGCCAGAGAACTCCATCAATTGGACGAGATCCTAACTCTGCACAAACATGCTAGGCACAAAAGACAAACCCTCGAAAAAACGCATATGTGACCGTGAAGTCAACTTGGGGGAATCAAAATTCTGGTATATGGCTTTCCAGTTTAGGCCGAAGACTCTAAACATTCAGAACGGCGAGTAACTTTCCTATTTTTCTTTGGACATCGATTCAAGTTGTGTTTCATGCATTTGCTCAAACTCGAGACATATTTAGACAAATCGCTGCGTTGGCTCTACCTTTGAACCAAGTTAGAATTCATCTGCAACATAAAGAGAACACTCCTGCCTCGCCACCAGGAGACCTCCCACATCTCCAATTGTGAAAACATGCTTATCGACAAAAATCTGTAATTTCCGATACTATCCAGCATTCGGTTAGTTTCAGTTGCTTCGTTAATTCACATAGTGAAGCCGAAACAGCGCTCTCTTTCCTTTAGGGTCCCCCCTTTCGGAACGAGTTAAATTAACTTGTACCAAGTCGTTTCAATCTTGACTGGGTTGAACTGTCAAAGTATCCGTACATTGACAAATTATAAACCAGTCATGAGTTTCTTCATTTCGCATTAGCGAGTTCGGACTGTTGTTAACACGTGACGATTTCTCAGCATCATTTCTGTCAAGCAGCAATGGCCTTAACTAGCCCAAGTGGGCGGGTAGATGTCACATTAATAGGAGTCGGGTACAAGCTCATACTCTCACTCTTAGCAGACCAAATCGACAGATGCTACATGTACTAGGACATTCTATCAGAGAGAGAGAGAGAGAGAGAGAGAGAGAGAGAGAGAGAGAGTTCAATGCATTCGATATAAATAAGGCATGCCAGATTTGCACAAGTCATAAAACTGTATGGTGAAAAAGAGAGAGTTTTAACAGCTAGTCAAAAGAGTTTCCTAGAAGATGCTCATCAGATTGTAAAATTAGGTTTCGGACTGAATTGGAACGAAAATGCTTCAAGGAATACGGTCCTCACTCCTAGCATCCTAGGCATATCTTTCATTTCATTTTCCGTGCGGTCCTTCTTAGTATAAAAGTTACTCGTCCTGAGATTTGTGAAACCCGAAAGCAAAATCACCACCAAATCAGGGTTTCCACTGTTGAAGAGCGAGGTCATCTTTCCAAGGTCGACAGGAGCATAAACAATATAAGACCCAGTCGGGTCGGATAGGCGTTTTGCAAGTAAAGGACAGAGGCATAGTAACTCAGCGAAGCATATCTCAATAAAACAACTCATTAGCATAGGATAATATACAAAATATTGCACTCCATCGTTGATTCGTTCACTAATTTATTTTTTGAAGTGTTGATGTAGACTGCATAGTACCTTACCTCGGAGGGTCTCATCAGATAGGAAATTGAACACCTTTTTTACTGGAAACGGGAGGCGAACCGAGGTGGTGAAAGCAATGAAAGATCCATATGGCTTCCCAATGTCTCCGCCATAGTTGATCCTAGTGGTCACCCTCAAATCGTTCCCAATGATGCACAGCCATTTACTTCCTTCAAGTAAGTTCTCATCATTCTTTCGGTCAATTTCAATAGGTTCTCCCTCCCACTCTGTGATATCACCACTGCAAAAAATCATAAAGATGGTGTTAACTAGTAATTACATCAACCATCATCAAAATATTTCACTCATAAAAGAATAACAAACGAAGGGTTGTATTTAGTTTTTTCCCTTTTGGGGTGTGTATGAAGTTGTTTTACCATTGTTGTATGTGGCATTCTGATTAGGCACCATTGGAGCTTTAAGCCATTCAGCTTGTTTGGTGATGGCAGAAATCCAGCGATTTGCACCAAATGCAAATCCAGAGGAAACAATTGGCCTGTAGATGCTATGAATTGAGGTACAGTCCACTCCTCCATTCTCAACCCAAGTGATCTAAATTCACATAGAACAAACCAATTGGGAACATAACTATAATTATGTCATTCCCCATTTAATTGCATGTCTTTTCTGTTAAAGATTAGAAGAGGACACTTAAATCATTGATCGAGGTTTAGGCAGTTTAAAGGAAGTATTACCAAAAAAGTCCTAAACCTATTGTAATTGTGCCAATTCAGTCCATTTTTTTTTGTTGCCAATTTAGTCCTTAACCTTTTGCATTTGTGCAAATTTAGTCCATCTGGCCAGCTGGCGCTGACTTGGACAATTTTTAATGTTATTTTAATATATTTATTATTATTATTATTTGTTATTTTTCCTTCTCTCTCTCTCTCTCTCTCTCTCTCTCATCAAGCTGGTCGCCGGCCTCGGCGACATCGACCTCGCCATCGTTGGGCGAGTTCAACCTAGCCCAGCCATGGCGAGGTCGGGCCTCACCCAGCATGACGCCAAGGGCAAGCCTCGTCAGAGGCGGGCAAGGACCCCCCGCGCTCACCAGAGGGAGATATGGAAAGGCTCAGCCAATATATGTTGATTTTTCATGAACTTATTGATGCAATACAAGTGCATCTTATCTCATATATAGGCCCATATGATATGTGAACAGATATAGGGAAATCAAGTTGGTTAATTACATTCCATCAACACTTATGATCTGATAGGATAATTTGAAGGTGAAAACACTCACAACTCTCACAACTCAAGTAAGAGAATGAGGTTTAGACCAAAAAAATAAGTAAGAGAAGGAGGTAAATAGACTTTTTCTTTTCTTCTTATTTCACATAAATGATATGATCACAACATTTGCCTTTATATAGGCTGTTACATGACTCTTACTCTTTCTCTAGCATCTTCCTTTTAATTACTAACACTGCTCTTTCTCCAGCATCTCCCTTTTAGCCACAAATTCTTCCATTTCTTTTTCCTGAAGTTGTATGAACTCACCAATTTCCTTCATCCCCCTCTTCTTATCTTCAGCACTTGAAGGATTAGCATTTGATCGCTTCACTCGCTCCCTCTTCTCCTGTTGTTCCCTCTCAAAGTCGTCTTCCTTCCCATTTAATTCATCACGAATAACCTTCCTTTGCTCTTTGAAGAACTGATCCTGACAATCCATCTCCTCCTTGTTCTGTTCATGTTTCATTTTTGTTCTGTGCCTGACATTAAGGTTCTCCTCCATGGTCTTCCGCAGCTTTTCACTCACGATGGCAAATGATTTCTCGAGTGCCTTTGAGTGCATTCGCTCCTTAACAACCTTGTTGTTAAGCCAGATGAGTTGCTGGTTGTCTTCTGTCATCTGATTAACTTGGTTGACCACCATCTCTTTGAAGGATCTCATCTCAAATTTCAGTTTAGATTCAGCTTGTGAATGCCTGTTAAAAAAGTCTAGATCCTCTCCATAAAGCTGACGTTTGAGATGAGATTCTTCAAAGAGATGGTCGTCAACCAAGTTAATCAGATGACAGAAGACAACCGGCAACTCATCTGGCTTAAGAACAAGGTTGTTAAGGAGCGAATGCACTCGAAGGCACTTGAGAAATCATTTGACATCGTGACTGAAAAGCTGTGGAAGACCATGGAGGAGAACCGTATTGTCAGGCATAGAACAAAGAGAACAAGGAGGAAATGGATTATCAGGAGCAGTTCTTCAAAGAGCAAATGAAGCACTCGAGAAATCCTTAGACATCGTGACTGAAAAGCTGCGGAAGACCACGGAGGAGAACCGTATTGTCAGGCACAGAACGAAGATCCAACTTGAACAGAACAAGGACGAAATAGATTATCAGGAGCAGTTCTTCAAAGAGCAAATGAAGCACTCGAGAAATCATTTGACATCATAAGTGAAAACCTGTGGAACATCATGGAGAGGAGAACCATATTGTCAAACAAAGAGCAAAAATGCAACATGAACAGAACAAGGATTAGATGGATTATCAGGAGCAGTTCTTCCAAGAGCAAATGAAGGTAATTCATGATGAATTAAATGCGAAGGAAGAGCACTTTGAGAGGGCACAACAGGAGAAGAGGGAGCGAGTGAAGCAGTCACATGCTAGTCCTTCAAGTGCTGAGACGAGAAGAAGGGGGTGGAGGAAATTGCTGAGTTCATACAGCCTCTGGTAAAGGAAATGGAGGAATTTGTGGCTAAAAGGGAGATGCTGGAGAAAAAGTCTATTCGTCTCCTTCTCTTGGTCTTTTTTTTTTCCGGTCAAATCCTTCTCTTAGTTTTTTTTTTTTTTGTGGTAAAAACATCCTTCTCTTAGTTGAGTTGTGAGAGTTATGGGTGTTTTCACCTTCAAATTATCATATCATGATCGATAATATGGGGTGATGAACAAACAATTTTATAGCCACGTACAGTCGTACTGCGGTTAAAATACAAGGAATCTCATACATACCACTAGCAATGTCCCATCATAAGTCCCTCGTGTGCCGGGATAGAAGACTCCTAAAACAGTGGGCCTCGACATGATGTTGGAGAACTTATCCGACTATTGATTCTGCGCATGATCCAAAAAAGAAAGAAAGAACATTAGTGTGTTGAAAACAAAATATTCTACGTATGTTGACTAGTTAATAAGGAAACCAGTCCCACCACATCCATAAGCATTGAAAAAATACGAAACCGATCCATATTGATGACAGCGGTGTCTCGGGAAGCTTCAGTCTTAAGCCTTGCTATTGTAGGAACTCTTGGCACATGCTCGGGGTTGAGTTCCGAAATTCAATAGTGTTGGATGGATTTGGCCTATTTGGCAGCCTTCCCCCATTTGTTATCGGCCACTTCCTTGGGGAACAGATCCTATAGAGATGGATCTACCTTGTGAAAGACACGTTTGTACTCAAAATCATGTAATAGCTGGGTAACTCCATCATCTTGGATTTGCCATAGCGGTTCTCCAATTTGGGCCACCGTCATGAACTCCTTCATTGCATCCAAGCTCTTCCAAATATTGATCGCCTTGTGGTCTCAATAGTTATCGAGACATTCATTAATAGATCAGTAGCCTTGCAACTCCCCCTCCTTCATCTGAGCCTGATGCACAATCAGAGACACCACTTGCCTGTGGTGAATGCTGAGCTCCAAAAGACTCAGCAGATTGCTTAGCGTGAGCATTGGTTTGAAAAAAAGTGGATCATCTGTGGTTAATTAGAGAGAGATTTAGTAGGTGACTAGAGAACTTTGGATTTTAACATGAACAGAACAGGCGATTGAAAACTAGAGTTTTAGGGTTTGGCTAAAATATCAAGATGAGACCAATCTGCACACCCATGTCTAAGTTACTCTTTCATGAATCTGATCATTATCTTTCTTACAAGTCTGAAAAACAATTGCCAGGGTTTATTTTATGCACTTTGCATGCTGAGATGAGACAAGTAATCACCTTGACATTCAACCCTTCAACGGGAATGGGATTTGATTGCAGAGAACTGTAAAAGGGGGCACAAAAAAGAAAAAAAAAAGGATACAAGTCATGGCACATTCTCAACAGAAACACAGTGACAAGATAAGAATAATTGCAGACCTAAAAACAAAACTAACGACAAGATGCTGGTGGTATGTATATCTTCAAAACTGAGGAGAAAATTCTAGAGCTAAAAATTTTATATCAAAAAGAAAATAGAAAACCATACTACTCCAATGGATTGAGCAGAGGATGGGCCCATGCATGATCATATCCGGGATCAGCCATAAGGAAAGAGCGGGAGGACCTCGATCTCCCTCTTCAGTGCCTTATCATTGTTAACTTCGCCACCACCCATTTTATTCATCTGTAAAGGGAAAAAAGATGAGATTTTTTTTTGGGTTATTCAACAGAAAGCCCCATAGATGATAAACCAAATCTGAAAACAGATAAAGATCAAGATAATCACATCGAACACAGACTCAGATATTAAAAAAAGGTCAGCTCAACATATTTCATCTATCAAAATTCATCAAAAAAAACCCCCAAAGACTCATATATTAAAAAAGATCGCACCTTTTTCTTTCTGAGTTAGCTCAACATATTTCATGTGTCAGTATTGATCAGAAAACCCCAGATACTCATATTAAAAAAAGATCACACTTTTTCCCTTCTGGGTTTAACTAAGTATATTTTATGAATCAAAATTCATCAGAAAACCCATCCTTTTTTCTCTTTTGGAAAAATGACATGATCAACACAATCAGATTGTTACCCACCGGTGGGTGGCTGTGATGGTTTGCGCTTTACTACCTCATCGCCGAGGGAACAAGTTCGAAACTCCAATCGCTAGCGTCTTAAGTGGGGGGCCTTGATGGTGGGTTCCTAGGCTAGCTCCCCCGAGGTATAGTCGCTGTTGGTTTGGTGGTGCTATTGGCGCCCCGGCCGTACTAGCGGATCCTCGTTCACCAAAAAAAAAAAAACAATCAGATTGTTTGCGGAACAGATTTCGAAAAAACATTAGCAGATGAAAAACGATGGTGAAAAAAATGAAGGAAAAAAGTCCTCTTGAGACACTCATATCTACAGGATCCAGACACATGCAAACTAAGAAAAAATTCACCTGATGTGATTGTTGTGTCTGAGTATGAGTCCCGGAGACAATGAAGACACACACATGTATATATAGGGGGCAAGATTAATTGAAGAGGAAGAGTACAACTGTACAAGTGAAGAGAGTGGCTGAATAGTGTGTCAGAGAGTAGCGTGAATAGTGTGTCAGAGAGTAGCGTGAATAGTGTCTTGCTCGAAACCTTGCCAAAAAAAAAAACGTTCAGGTTATTCTTAATTGGTCCATTTTGGTCTATGAGAGTGCGGACTTCAAGTGAATTTTTTTTTTTGGGGACAAAATCTAGGAAGTGCGATGGTGTTACCTGGTACGTTTCAGTCAACTCAAGACTTATAGTTGACTTATCTAAACCTAATATGTAACATTAGCATTTCTTTTTGACCAGGTCAAACGCGGTGGGGCCCACAAAAAAACAAAAGAAAAGAAAGAAGAAACATTACAATTGATGCTTTTGTTGCTAAAACGATGCAGTTAAAAGAGACTAAAAGGCACGTAGAAACAACAGAGGGAAAAGTGAAGACAAAAAGATAGAGGAAAGAAGGGACAAGAAGAAAAACGAGAAGCTTTCGTCTGTGAAGGAAGAAAAGCGGAAGGGAGAGAGATAAAGAAATATCATCGCACGTTCACGATTTGAAGCCGAATCAACACTACTTCGTAACGTTCGGTAAGCAATCGAAGCCTCTATTCGTTTATTCAAAGGAATTTTCGATATTATGGCGTAAATTCAGATATATATCGATTCTGAGTTGCTGCGTTCTCTATATATATAACGATGCAGTTAAAAGAGACTGAAAGGCACGCAGAAACAGAAAGGGAAAAGTGAAGACAAAAAGATAGAGGAAAGAAGAGACAAGAAGAAAAACGAGAAGCTTTCGTCCATGAAGGAAGAAAAGCAGAAGGGAGAGAGATAAAGAAAAATCATCGCACGTTCACGATTCGAAGCCGAATCAACACTACATCGTAACGCTCGGTAAGCAATCGAAGCCTCTATTCGTTTATTTAAAGGAATTTTCGATATTATGGCGTAAATTCGGATATATATCAATTCTGAGTTGGTGCTCTCTCTCTCTCTCTCTCTATATATATATATATATATATATATAAAATCTTTCATATTCATATTATATATATATATATGAATATGAAAGATTATGGCGTTGTGGAGCCCTGTGAGTTTACGAAAATTGATTTGGGGTTACGGTTTGATTGGAGTGAAATTTTTGAAGTTTGGCTTGTGCTACTAGACAGTTTCACATTTAGGGTTTTGATGATGATTTTCATCCATCCTTGGCCGTCTTTTGGGTCGGCTATGTTAGGATTATTGTAGGACGTCCAAGGATAGGACAACATAAGTTGTTATGGCTATGAATGCATATCGTGATTCCCTGGTGGTCAACTGAAATATTCACAGACTTTTACAAGATGGAGAAGGACTCGGGTCAAGCTACAAATGGCAAGATTCCCACGAGAATCATTTTCATCTGAGCTTGGTTGATCATGTTTCTTAATTGCTTATTTGTTACTATTCTTTGTATATTGCGGAAGTAAGCAATCGGATAATAATAAAAATAGAATGAGCGCGTAAATTGCATACCAAATTTACATTATTCGGTTGATGTGACTTGCTTCAGTGAAAGAGCGACATAAGATTCCATTGTAAATCAAGCGCTACAACAGAGACTGCAATAATACTTGAGTTGCTTAAGCACTCTCAGTGATTCTCACTCCCAATTACACGCAATAGTTTGTTTAATTCTTACAATATCTCATGAAATGATAACTCGATTTCACAAAGGAACTACACAAATTTCACCGCGAGATTTTTGCTATCCGACACCTCTTAATCAAGATGCCATTCATGAAAGGTTTCTCCAACGATACGATTTGCAGGAGAACTCGCTCAATTGGACGAGATCCAAACACCGTACAAACACGATGGTTACCAATTCGCCGTAACCATGGACTTTATTAGAAGGCCAACTCTACCCTGCATCGTTAGCAACTCCACAAGATTTCTCAAACACAAACTTCTCTTAAGGAAAAACCACCGTACGATTCAAACCTGTAAGGAGATCGCATACCCACCTTGTTTAACTTAGCAACTACATCAACTGCAGGTTATACATGCTCCATCGCGCTAGTACCCACTACTTTAGGTGTTTCTAGTTGCAACTCCACCTTGAACACTATCCATATCCGTGTAAACATATCCACAGTCACTCTTCCCAAAAATATTGAAGACTTCCTCAAAAATAACTTCCCTATTGACGACATGTGAATTTAGTATCGGATACCACAACCGACAGCCCCCCACCTTGAGCATGGTTTAGGAATAATCACTATACATTTTCTTACTCTTCCATTGAGCTTTTCATTATAACACGAGCAACCAACTATTCTAGAAATAGAAAGATCAACAACTTATATGATTAGGTAGCTCGTCATATGAAGCGTATCCGTAAAGTATTTTCTAGCCATAGAAGCACTTGGGAGCATTTTATTGGCAATCACTAATAAGGTTTTGCTCGTCAACTCTTCATCCTGTTATGGTTCACCGACACTAGCATGATGTCTTATTATGCCCTCCTCCATGTACCATTTATTAAATATCTTCAAGCAGAATTCAAGTACTGTCAGTCTGGACATGCTTAACCTTGTTTTCCCCTCTTTTAATGAAGAGAAAAAGTTGTTCCAGTTTAGACGGATAAATTCCTGCTTAAGTTATTTCAACGTCATCACTGACAAGTCAAGATGCATTGACAAACTAGCGTGGATAAGCGAATCACGACCCCGAGTTCATATTTGTCTTAGTTGTATCGGGACTGTTCGAAAAGTCTTATTAAATCTTTCCAACAATTAGGGATGAAAAGGAATTCAATTTCATATCGACCCACATTGACAGGGGAAATACTCCCATAAGCAATCGCAATGATCGATGGGATAATACATAGTCACGCCATCCACTGTTTGTAGAATGTTTAAGAGCGAAGGATTGAAGGGGATTTTGCCCTCTTCCAGGAATTCCAATATTGGTTTGATCTTATCTTACGGGCCAGGAAACCGTAACCTGATGAATTCGCATAACCCATGGGGCGCGAAAGAGGAAAAAAAAAAAAACGCCAAGCGTTGAGGCCTTCTGGCTTCCTCGTAAATAAGTTAGAATTAAAAGAAAGTCATGTTTCGGGCTAGCCTATGCTTACGCCTCGTCCTGTAAGCAAGAATTCTTAAGGCTTCAAACCACTAGTGATGTTGACGACCATGAAAGAAAAGTAAGGAAGTCCTTTTCTTGACTTAGGCCAGCGTTTATTGTATTATACCTAGCCCGTTTTAAAAGGCATTGCCCTCTAGCAGGCAGATAAGGAGACTCCAAAGATGATCTGCACCGAGATAGTCTTCGAAAGAGTGACCTCATGCATGCTTTCTGAGCAATAATGTTCACTCTTCTAAACGTCGATGTACTGAAAGTGAATGAAGAAACAAGACTTTGCAGGAAAACAGGTCAATAATAGTGAAAGGAAAAGGCCCTTTTCAATGATCGTCTACGTGCAAGCGAGCCACGCGCACCATGAGACTGCCACCAGGTTTGGATCACCAGCTTGAGCTAGAAGATCCAACGTTAGAAAAGCTAGATCATGGATAAGCAACATATTCCTTGCTAAACACACAACATATCATTGCGGCATCAAGATAAAAAGCAGAAGCAAAACCACTTGTCCCAACGATGCATCACAACATCGGCATTTAACTTAAAACCCAGGTCAAATCACACAGCTTATACAGCCTCTGACACTTTACAAAGAGATGTTTCACAACACACAACAAGCAAGAGTCTCGCGGACAAACATTCACAGACACGATAGACGACACGATAGATCAATAGAGTTCAAGTCACACATATTTTTCCTACAATAGATGACTCGACGGCAGTTTTATATACAACAGACAGATTCGAGTGGCATCCTACGGATCCGCGCAGCCCAATTCCCTTGCCCTTTCCTCCCCCAGAACATCTGCAATAACAACAAACTCGGTTAAGATAAAATCTCAAAAAAAGTGGATCATGCAGCTCTCCATAGAGTTAGGAAATCACCTAATGATATGTATGCTATTAAGATGCATCTATGAAAAATACTTATTGTATATATCAGAATGCTAGTGATGACTTGGTTAACTAGCATTACTATTCTAGAGGACGATATTTAAGCATGTATTTTATGTATTTCGGTTGCATAAGAAGATGAAAAATCACGTAAAAAAACTAAGTAGCAATTAGCTTGTTCTCAAGACCAACTTAGCATATAACTCCAACCAATCTAAAATTGCCAAAAATGTGAAACTCATCTAGAACGAACAAAGAACTGGACTCTCGAAGAGAAGATTTGAGAAAAAACAAGCTTACTGGTGTAAATGTTCGGTCGCATTATCCAAACTCTTCTTTCGCGAAGGACGTCTGCTTCTATGTGAGCCACCAAAGCAGCATGGATTGCATCCACAGTTCCTGAGGTGATCTTGTAGACTTCATCAGCTACCTCACGGGGGAGTATATTACCTTGCACTCTTCCGGACACGTCCATGATGTGAAACGCAATAGTCAAGAGACTTCCACGGCTATCTCCTCCAGGTACAGTTGGCTTCTCAGGCAGAATTGCGAAACCAGAAGGCAAAATCCCCACCCAATCCGGGTTCCCACCATTTAGGACCGAGGCCACCGCTCCGAGGTCGACAGGAGCATAAACAATATAAGAGCCTGTTGGGTCCAAGTAAGCGTTTTGCAAGTAAAGGACAGAGGCATAGTTCAGAGCCGGCTGCGAAGAAACAAAAGGCAAAGCTATCAAACTATATGTGGTTTTTCTAACGAGTATGGATCTGGTAAGGCGAGGATGAAAAGAGTTTTAGGACTTACCTCCACTTGCATAATGGACACGCGAGTCGCTGGATTTGCTCCTGTGGAGATGCGTGTGGCATCCCGAACGACACAGTTATAAGCAAGAACATCCCACTGAAAAAGGGAAGGAGAAGTACCAAAATCAGCTAATGTAAGACTATGATTAAGCCTGTCACTTAACCAGAGTGCCGGAATAATTCCGGCATCGACATTCACCACGAGCAGAAAAAATGGACCCCGCTTGACTTTGTCGATGCAATGAAAATTTTTATCATTTCAATCCACAGGCAGTTCTATACGTTTTAAATAGTTAACTCAGTGAAGCATATCTCAATAAAACAACTCATTAGCATATATGACAATACACAAAATATTGCACTCCATCATTCATTCTTTCACTAACTTATTTTTGTTTTTCGTATTTATGTAGACTGCATAATACCTTATCTCGGAGAGTCCCATCAGAGAGGAAATTGAACACCTTTTTGACTGGATACGGGAGGCAAATCGAGGTGGTGAAAGCAATGGAAGATCCATAAGGCTTCCCAATGTCTCCGCCATAGTTGGTCCTGGTGGTCACCCTCATATCTTTCGCTCCACTTGCCGCTAACAATGGAGACCACATATTTGATGCACAGCCATTCACTTCCTCAAAGTAAGTTCTCATCATTCTCTCAGCCAATTTCAACAGATTCTCCCTCCCACTTTGTGATATCACCACTGCACATAATATGCCAAAAATCATAAAGATGGTGTTAGCTAGTAATTACATCAATCATCATGAAACCGTATTACTCATAAAAGAATAGCAAGAAAAGGGTTTTGTTTTGTTTTGTTTTGTTTTTCTTTTTGGTGTGTGTGTGAAGTTCGTTTACCATTGTTGAATGTGGCATTCTGATTTGGCACCATTAGAGCTTCAAGCCATTCAGCTTGTCTGGTGATGGCAGAAATCCAGCGCTTTGCACCAAATGCAAATCCAGAGGAAACAATTGGCCTGTAGATGCTATGGATTGAGGTATAGTCCACTCCTCCATTCTCAACCCAAGTGACCTAAATGCACATAAAACATAGTTGGGAACATAACTATAATTATGTCATTCCCCGTTTAATTACATGTTTTTTTTCTGCGATGCATTTATTTGTATCATAAGTAGCTATACATAGATGGATATATCAATTAAACTGAATATGATAGGTGTTGCGCATTGATTAAACTTAAGAGTCAAACCTTAGAGTAACCATTTGGTAATTCTTGTATTAGACAACCCGATGGCCTCCGTTGGTACTTGCTGTATGAACATTGGAACAAGCACTCTAGTGAATAATCGACTACTCCCCATAGGTCCCAGTCAAGCTGTTTGCAGTACCTAGCAAACTGGACGGATCTCGCGGGAACAAGTGCGGTAGGGATATGAAATTCTGTAGACATCTAGGAGACAGATTAAAGAAAAAAGAATTAGCTAGTGTTGGAAATGACTGTTTAGATCTATATAACTTCTAGTTTGAACACATGGGTGTATTGTCTAACTAGCTTTGAAACTACATCCGGAAATTAAAGATGAGAAAAGGACATGTAATCATTGGTCAAGGATTAGGCAGTTTAAACGATAGACTTAGACTCATAGCACACTCGTATTCTAGTCAAATATTTTGATAGTTCTCGCTAGAAGTAAACAGCTTGTCCCCAACCACAAGCTCAAAGACATGTATTCATGCAAATTTCGTTCCGTATATAATTTAAATGCTAATGTTTGAACAAGGTGATGTAGAACATCAATTGTCAATCAAGAAACGGCGAGAAGCTTAGGATATACTCCTAACATTCTCGGTTAATTATTCCACAACAATGGTGAGGGAGATGTGGAGAGGATCAGCCAACATATGTTGGTTTTTCATGAACTTATTCATGCAGAACTAATGCATCTTTACTCATAAATAGGTCGATATAATATGTGAAAAGATATAGGGAAATCAAGTTGGCTAATTACATTTCATCCACTCCTCCGATGAACAATATGGGGTGATGAACAAACAATTTTATAGCCACGTCGTACACTCATAATATGGTTAAAATACAAGGAATCGCCAACATACCACTTGTAAAGCCCCATCATAAGTCTCTGGTGTGCCAGGATACAAGACTCCTAATACAGCGGGCCTCGACACAACGTTGGAGAAATTGTCCGACCATTGATTCTGAGAGTGATCCAAAGAAAAAAGAACATTAGTGTGTTGAAAACAGTTATGTATGTTGACTAGTTAATAAGGAAACCAGTCCCACCACATCCATCAGCATTGCAACAATACGAAACCGATCCATTTTGATGACAACGGTTTCTCGGGAAGCTTCAGTCTTAAGCCTTCCTATTGTAGGAGCTCTCAGCACCTGTTCTGGGGATGAGTTCAGAAATTCAATGGTGTTGGATGGATTTGGCCTATTTGGCAGCCTCCCCCATTCGTTATCGGCCACTTCCTTGGGGAAGAGATCTTGTTGAGCTGGATCTAGCTTGTTAAACTCACGTTTGTACTCAAAATCATGTAATAGCTCGGTCACGCCATCATCTTGGAGTTTCCATAATGGTTCCCCGATCTGGGCCACCGTCATTAACTCCTCCATGGCATCTAAGCCTCTGCCAAATATTGATCGCCTTGTGGTGTCGGTAGTTATCAAGACTTTCATTAATAGATCAGTAGCCCTAGCAACTCCCCCTCCTACATCTGAGCATGATCCACAATCAGAGACACCACTTGCCTGTGGTGAATGCTGAGCCCCAAAAGACTCGGCAGATTGCTTAGCAGGAGCATTGGTTTGGAAAAAGTCCATCATCTGTGATTGATTAGAGAGAGATTTAGTCGGCGATTAGAGAACTTGAGATTTTAACATGAATAGGACAGTCGATTGAAAAAAAATAGGGTTTTAGGGTTTGGCTAAATATCATGATATAATCAATCTGCAGATCATTATCCTTCTTACAAGTGAGAAAAACAATCGTGAGGGTTTATTTTATGCACTTTGCATGCGGAGATGAGACAAGTAATCACCTTGACATCAGAATTAACTTGTAACCCTAGGTTCATCCCTTCATTGCGAGTGGGAGTTGATTGCACAGAACTGTAAAAGGGGGCCAAAAAACAAAAGAGATACAAGTCAGAGAACTTTCTCAACAGAAACACAGTAACAAGATAAGAATAATTGCAGATCTAAAATCAAAACAAGATGTTTTCAAATCTGAGGAGACAATTCTACAATTAAAATTTTTAAATCAAAGAGAAGAAAGAAAAACCCTACTGCTCCACTGGATTGAGCTGAGGATTGACCCATGTATGATCATTTTCGGAATCAGCCGTAGGAAGGGGCGGGAGGACCTCAATCTCCCTGAGTGCCTCATCATTGTTAACATCGCCACCGCCCATTTTATTCATCTGTACAGGAAAAAACAAATGAGATTTTTGTGGGTTTAGCTCACATTTCCTTTGGACCCTTTACTTTACAGAAGAAAATTCAACAGAAATCCCAATAAAAGATAAACCAAAGCTGAAAAAAAGATAAGATCAAGAAAACCAAATCCTTATCAGAGACTCAGATATTGAAAAAGATCACACCTTTTTTCATCTAGGTCAGCTCAACCTATTTCATGTATCAGAAATCTCCAAAGACTCTGATTTTAAAAAAGAACAGACATTTTCCCTTCGGGATCAGCTCAACATATTTCAAGTTCATCAGAAAACCCAGAGACTCAGATATTAAGAAAGATCACACCTTTTTTTCCTTCTGGGTTAGCTCAACATATTTCATATATCAAAATTCATCAGAAAACCCATCCTTTTTTTCTTTTGGAAATTGACATGATCAACACA
Source organism: Lenwebbia sp. NSW1173648 (assembly GCA_029784005.1). Lineage (NCBI taxonomy): Eukaryota > Viridiplantae > Streptophyta > Magnoliopsida > Myrtales > Myrtaceae > Lenwebbia > Lenwebbia sp. NSW1173648. Next base: position 19,195,046 of record JARCGZ010000009.1, on the reverse strand, counting down.
ACCAGATTGTTTGTAGAACAGATCTTGACAAAACTTTAGCATATTAAAAACAATCGAGAAAAAAATGAAGGAAAAACCCATCCTTTTCTCTTCCGTTGGAGAAACAACATGATCAACACAACCAGATTGTTTGTAGAACAGATTTCAACAAAACTTTAGCAGATTAAAAACGATTGGGAAAAAAATTGAAAGAAGATAGTCCTCCTGAGTTACTGATAACTACAAGATTCACACACATGCAAGCTAAGAAACAATTCACCTGAAACCACTGATAATGGAGAAATCAGCTAGCTCTCTCTCTCTCTCTCTCCCTCCCCTCTCTCTCTCTCTCTCTAGGTCTTGATGTGATTGTTGTGTCTGAGAATGAGTCCTAGAGACGATGAAGAAACACATACATATAGCCTTCGGGGGCGAAATAAATTGAAGAAAAAGAATACAAGTAAAGAGAGTAGCGTGACTAGCCTGTCTTGCTCAAAACCTCCAAAAAAACAAGAAGACGTTCAGGTGATTTTTTATTGGTCCATTTTGGTCTATGAGAGTGCGGATCAGGACTTGGAGTAGACTTATCTAAACCTAATCCAATCAAAAAAGCCCATGTTTTTCTTGTCTCTTTCCTTCTGTTTTTTATTTTTTAAATTTTTTTTAGGAACACGTCTTGCTTTTTCGTTCGTGGGACTTTTCGAAATTGGTAATGCAACGCTACAGAGAAAGCTGAAAAATGCGAAACCACGTTCTCTAGAGTTTTGTTATAAGGAAAAATATGCAAATGACTAGAAAAAGGTAAGAGGGAGAATATGTGATTCACATATTGGTGACCGTCCTTAAGGTGATATTCGAGAAGTGGGTAAATTCGTGTATATAAATTATATATGTTAAGTAATTAATATTCTAGTGATTCCTTTGTTTCGTAAATTATTATGACGTGATGATATTTCTTCTAGTAAGAATGAAAACTGAGGAGGTTATGTAGTATTTTTTTTTTCTTTGAAGGAATTTCAAGACATTTTATGTTTCAATTTTGTGAACTAAATCCAATGAAAATGTTCATGATGAAATGAAACTATACTTCGTGATACGAAGCAAATAGTCAATAGTAGAAATATGGTAATTTGAAACGCAAACAAAATATCTTCATTTTCCAATTTACGGTTTGCTTATTGAATTCGAAAATTAATCTTAAAGGTCATGAAATTTCCAACAATATTTTTTTTCAACTTTTTGATGTCTAGTTTATAGATATATCGAATTGTCAACAATACTAATTTGTCTTCTACTTTTTTACTTTGAGAACAACGCTATCTGGTCGTTCAAATGGTGGAAATAAGATTATAAAGTTGACTGTGAATACAGTGTAGATATAAGCTATACTGATAGATAGTCAGATGTCCACACTTACCTAGCTAGTATCCGTTTATCTTAAAGCACTCGTCTTCTTTTGGAAATCAAACTCGACTTATCTTATTTTGTTCTTCGAAAATAGGAGAACAAATAATTTTATGCAATGCTTACATAAACGGATGCCTGTTCATTTGAGGGACATTTTGTGATGTACATTACACATTTGATTACTAAACTGTGGGTGAATTTTCGCTTATGAGTGAAAATCAATTAATTGCATTGTATACTATTACATTTTTCAAATCCCAAATACACAAAGTTCATCTAAGCCTTGTGCATTATAGGGCATAGTACGCGAGTTTAGCAAGTTGATCAACTAGACAAAGCATTGTGTATTTAGAGTAGCTTTAGCTTTAGTTTTAGTGTCGTTTAATTTTTTTTTTTCCTATCCTATTCATCTCTTCATTCATAAATTTCGTGAGTTTGCACTTGTGAAATTGCATGTAATTGCATACTCATACGTAGATTTATCGTATCATTCCATGCAAATTTAAGACCTCGTCTAACTATTTTTATTTCCCCAATCGGTTTCATATTTTCTACCATGAAGTACATGAATTTCACAGGTGTGTAACGGCATGCCCATCTATAAGCTTATCATATAGTTTCATGCAAAGTTCAAACATAATCTATCTGTCGTGCTGGTAGCGATCAAGTTAAGTTAATTCATGGAAACTGGCGCTACATAATTAGAAAGCATTGGAAACAATAAAGTGACTCGGTATGCAAAAAAGAGAAAGTTTTCTACTTAAGAAGACACTGTGGTGGCTATCTTATGCGATGTTCTTAATGATGATTAACGCGCACAACAACCTCATGAAGCACTTAATGGTTCCACCAGTACTAAACTTTCCAATATTGTCGATCAGTAATTTCTTGCATTACATTAGCTTGTTATCAACATTGACATTCAAAAACATGAACCGGCTGGACTCAGATCCATGGTTTTTTTCATAGGTTGTAGCATGCCATCAATATTATTGGTTTCAATATGCCTTATCATTTTCTTTTGTTAGTTCCATCACATCAAGTAAGGTGCTCGAATTCGGAGAGAAACACTAACATTGAGAAAAAATAATCAGCATGCAAGAGCTGCGAGAATGTTTGATATACATCTAACTCATCTCGGAAATGCTTTGCTATACAGATTGCAATGGCACTCGCATCGCGCTGCCTCTGCCCTTCTGTTACTTTACCGAACAAGCATGCACGCGTACTTGTTCTTTATATGCAGAAATGACAATGCTTTACCATTTCGGATACTGTGTTCTGTCGGGTCATTCCATGATTTAGTTTTCGTGCTTTTCCGATTAAGAAGTTGCTTGTTGCAGCTAAAAAAGAGAAAGGAAAGAAAAGTGTGGTGCTGTGCAAACAGAGCACTTCATGCGAGTTCATTTGATTTGCTCAATCGAGACAATCGAGCGCTGATCGACTAGAAATTGGGCCACGAAGATGTTACCATACAATAAGCTCGAGGAACATAAGATACTTTACGAAGTTGCCAACAGTCAAGGAGTTATTGAAGAAGCTGATATACTTCTGAGATTGCATACTTTCATCCAGTATTAGAGTTTTGTGTTGGTCCTATGTAGGTATAACTAGATTCCTTAGAGATTATATCTTGCTTTACCTTTATAAGACCTGCACCAAAAATTGATCGATTTTTTATTATTATCGACATGTGATAGACTTAGTAGATGAGAGAATAATTTGGTCATTTAGGAATATAATTACCGACAACGTGATGAATTAACAACTTGAAGGAATCGACAAAAAGTGGAGTCGACAATCGGAAATCGAAGAAGTAATTGTCAACGTAGTGGAATAAAGTAACCATCAAGATAGTGGAGTCGAAGGAACAGTTAAGGTAGTGGAGTCGAAGAAACCGTCCATAGTAGTTTGTAACCTCTATTGGTAACTTCCCTTCGTAACCTCTAATTATATATTAGATTACGCCTTCATCTAATCGCTTAAGCTTTTAGAACAATTGGCAGTGATCGCACAAAATCTCACATGGTATCGAAGTAGGAGGGCCTGAATAAAAATCTTTCAGGGTCCTATTTGCCTTCAGTTTTAGGAAAAAAGACCAAACTACCCCTTCATCTAACAAAGCATATACTTAGCTATTTAAGTGGCACTATCTGGCAAGGCATGCGACTTTAGCGTCAAAGCTCAATTAACTTGTATGCTTACTCGGATGCCGATTGCTCATCAAGCTTCAAGATGCAAATTGGGCCTCTGAGGCTGCGTTTGGTCGTCCGGATTTCATGTCAGGATAGGATTAGATAGGATAGGATAAGAAATCCAAGGATTTGATCATATCCTATCTGCCGTTTGGTGAACTGCGGATTTAAAGTCGGATATTGGGCCTCTGAGGTTGCGTTTGGTCCTCGGAATTTCTACTCATGATAGGACTGGATAGGATAGGATAAGAAATCCAAAGATTTGATCATATCCTATCTGCCATTTGATGAATTGCGGATTTAAAGTCGGATATCTTTATATCCTACCATATCCATTGTTTGGTAGAAACCAGATATTAGTATAATGATTTTCGACTTGTACCATCCGGAGGCTCTTCTCCGAAGCCGTCACGATGGATCTCGGGCCGTTCGTCGGCGCTGTCGGGTTGGAGCTCGAGGGGATGGCCGCCAGGAGCTGTCGGGAAATTATCTTGATAGATGATTTTAATGTTTAGGATGATGATTCATAACCATCACAGGTTTCAAAAGAATTTCACGTTGCATATGAATTTTTATGTTTGTGACAAAATATAATGATATGGTCATGAGGATGTTCAAAGACTCGGAAGTGCTAAGGTGGGGGAAATCTAGCTGCAGAAACGTAATATGCCGACAGGTTGAGCTCGAGCCGAGCTCGGCCTTCCAGAAAAATAGGCTGAGGAAAGCGATGCTGATTGTTGTGCGGAACAAGCGATCGAACGATAAAATAGACAGAACAAGAAAATAAATCGGACACCAGATGTACGTGGTTTGGTCGTAGAGACCTACATCCATGGGGAGAGAAGTAACGAATTCCACTATAGATCAAGCGATACACGGTGATTACAAACCACACTTGAGTCACTCAAATACTCTCAGTGTTTTCCAGCCCAATTACATCTAATAACGCACACCGTGTTTAGCCCCAAATTCTTCACTAAATAATCTCTCAATCTCACAATGGAATTATACAAATCTAACAACAAGATTTAATTTGCTAAAAACACACGTACTCTAGTCTGACCTCACGCACGAAGGAGACGCCAGGATATAATTCGGAAGCCCCTGCTCAAGCACTCAAATGTTGGCGCTTCAAGTCTTCAAGTTTCGTGTCTCTCTCTTATGAGCACTCTCAGCAGACCTCCTTTTTTTCACAAGTAAAACCAAGAATATAATAAGCAATCTTGGACGAATCCCTATGGAAGGCTATTTGCTTTTTCAATTTATTTGGTTGGCTTCTATCATGAGATTGATTCACGCGTATCTCAAAGTCCAAGTTGGACTTTCCCTTTTGATCCGACACTCCAAAACACGTAAACATTCCATCCACAATATTCGTTTTCTGATTTCGTACGTCCGCAAAAGAAATTCCAACTTTCAGACTTTATTTATCTATTTCTAAAATTCATATTTTTGCTTCGGGCTCAAACTCGAGACATATTTTAACAATATCCACATTGGCTCGACGTTTGAACCAAGTTACAATCGCTTCGCTAGAATTGGGCACCATCGCTACTCTCCCAACAGCTCCAATGGGCTCAACCACCACAGACATCTTCCAAGTCCAAGCCACGCTTGAACTTCGCAATAACCCTAGACCTCATCAGAATACCAACTGCACATGTACCTTTAACTGCTCCACAAGGTCTTTCTGACACAAACTCCTCAACCATAGATAAAGCGAAACCACTGTTGCATCCATATCTGTCAGGAGACCGAACACATACCTTGTCAATATCAGCAGTTATAGCAACCATTGGCTCTACAGGTTCCACCTTGCTACAAGCACTATCTGTGTCGATTACTTAGCTAGTATCCGCTACCTTAGGAGTTTCTAGTTGGACCTTCACCTCAAGCTAAACACTATTCAGATCCGTATTAGCACTGCTATAATCATCCCTAGCCAGAAGTACTGGAGACTCGTCAAATGTAACTTTTTTGCTGATAACAGGTGAATTTAATTCCGGGCACCACAATCGATAACCCTGGCTCACCTTGTGCATAGCCTAGGAATATGCACTTTCTTTCCCTTCCATCGAGCTTACCATCACTAACTCGAACATAACATGGGCAACCAAATATTCTAAGAACAGAATAATCAGCAACATTACCCGACCACACTTCTTCGGGAGTCCGACATCCAATCGCAGTCGATGGGAATCTATTCACTAGGTAGCTCGCCGTACTAAGCGCATCCGTCAGGAATCTCCTAGCCATACCAGCACTAGAGAGCATTTTATGGGCCGTCTCTATTAACGTTCTGCTCATCAACTCTGCAACATGTTGTGGTTCATTGGCACTAGTGCGGTGTCTTACTATGCCTTCCTTCGTGCAGAATTCGTTCAACAACCTCGAGAAAAACTCCATGCTTTTATCAGTCCCCACATGCTTGATCGTTTTACCAGTCTCCTTTTCGATCAAAGCTCTCAACTACCTGATTCTGACAATAGCATCAAACTTGTGCCTAAGAACAAACACCCAGGTCTTCCTCGAGTAGTCATCAACAACTGTTAGCATAAATCTGGCACTCTTCCTCGAAGGAAACCACGACAACCTGCGAACATCTAAGTAAAGTAATTCTATAATTTTCGTGGTTTCTTTGACAGTAGCACTAAACTGCACTTTCCGCCGTTGATTTAAATCACAGTACTTGCATACATTCAGTTCGTCAATAATATAACCAAACAATAAATTTCTTTCACTTAGAACCTTCAGGCTTCTCTCGCTAATGTGCCCCAAACGCATATGCCACAATTCAGACTCTTGAACATATGCATTTGACGTCTCCGTGGCGAAATCTGTCACTGTCTCACCTTGAAGCTCATACAGGCCACTGTGCTTGATTCCTTTCATTATCACCAAGGCACCTCGAACAATTTTCAGAACTCCGCATTCTGAAGAATATCGATACCCAGTTGAATCTAAGGCACTCAAGGAAATCAAATTTTTCTTCAACTCTGGAACATGCCTCACTCCAGTCAATATCCTTACAATACCATCATGCATTCTGATTCTAACATTACCAACTATTGACACCTAAATTTTGATTTTCCTCTTTTCATTGCACAAAATGAGAATTAGTTCTCACAAAAAATAATTTCTCACGCATTGCATATTTAAATTTTCTATTAGTCATTTGCATTCAGGCCAGAGGTGACGTGATTGAGCTTCGATTTGACAGGCTACTGAATCGAAATTTGTCGAAAGCATTTAGTGATGGGTATGAGGTGTACCGAATTTTATTAAACTAATTGGACTTATTTTTAAGCTCATTTTTATTCATCTAAGTTCATTTAGTTTATTAAAGGCTTTTATTTAACAGTTCATTGTTCGAAAAGCCTTAATTTGGGCCCGAAAATGCGAGAAGAGCCTATGATTTTAACGAAAAATTCAGCTAAGCCATGGACATAATGTGGCCAAAATTCATGTGGGTTTGGACCTAAAAATCCAATTCAAAACAACCCATTTTAATTATTTAATTAAGCAGGCCTTTACTTAATTGTTCGGTTATTCAATTTGGGCTCGGTTCAAGCTCGAGACGACACGAATGGCCTGCGAAAGAAGCCATATTCGGTCATCATCATCTTCACCCCCTTGTGGTCTAATTTTCAAGGTGAGATAATGGATTTGGACTCTACAAATTTTTAATTAAAGATTGGATAAACGTCCCGAAAAATTAGAGTTCTAAAAAAAAAACAAAACAAAACTCTATCATTATCAGACTCTAATTGACCGAGAGTTTCATTCGATCTGGACTCCTTCGAGATAAAAAAAAATTGATCCAATGGTTGACATGCGATCTCACTTTGACTAGGATTACCATCCAATGGCTCAAAACGAATCTCACGTCTACTAGGATTGGTGAGTTTCATTCTCTATAAATACTAGACTATCCTAGAGGCTTGGGGGTTGGCCATTATTATTCAGAAAAATCGGAGCAAATAACAGAGAAAATCCAAAATTTTCAAGAAGAAAAAGGAGTTTGATTGTCTCCCCCTTCGGTCGAGACAATCCTCCTCGATTCAAGCTCAAACGAGTTCGGCCAACATCCACCTTGCTTCTCCGCCCACCAACACCTCCGAGGACCACCAGCACCACCTGCTCAGCCACCGACGCCGCCTCAGCTCGCCGGAGTTATCCATAGCCCGAGTCTACTGTTTGCTCCACTCAGATCAGCCCCTATGCACCCTCGATTCATCCACTGTTCAGCATCAAATCGTGGGTAATCAGTTTCTATTTTGGTGATATTTTGAGATCTAATCCTTCTACTATATGTGTTAGAGACTTGGCAAAAGGTGAAGCTCAAAACGAGCTCAAATTGGACTAGTTTGGGTGGATCATCGAGCTTGCGCGTGCTAGAAAATTGAGCTGGAAAAGAGGTAATTTTCTTAATTTTTGATTGCTAATCTATGCTTGTTAATTTGGTAACTTGCATTGCTGTTCTCGAACACTTATGAATTTGCAAGTAAAATTGTTGAATTCAAGCTCTTTTCGTTAATTCATGTAAAAAAAAAACCCGAAATTTGATGGCCTTGATGAATTCTGAATTTTCGGTGATCACATGTTCATTTGGCCGAATTCTTGATGATTGATTGTGATAAAAATTTCGGATTATTGGCCTTTGAATTAATTCAAAAAAAAATCTGAAATTTGGGATAATCTTTGGTCCGATCATTATCTTGTGCATCATGTTTGTTTAGACAATCTTATCCTAAGATATCTGATAGTGTTTCATGCTATGGATAAGGTTTGAGTTGAATGAGATATTATCTGTTGGTTGGACGTTATCTGTTGGATATTATCTGTTATCTGAATGAATTTATCTTTTGTGGATAATTGGCTTGTGGATAAAATTTGGTTGATTGGATAAATATCCAAATTTTTGAGAATTATAAAATGAACTTGCAAATCCTTTAGATAATTCTCGAGATGAATTTTGGTGAGGAAAGGTGGCATATCTTGCAATTTTCGGCTTTCCCCTTTTAAATTTTGAAAATTCATAAAAAAAAATCATTTTTTCTTTATTTCATGTTTGTTTTTATTGTTATAAAGTTTGCACTTTAATAAATAAACATGCCCATAATGTATGCTCTCCTTTGTACCTAGACCCTTCGATAAATAAAATTGCACGCCTTAGCCACGATCTTGTGGAATGGGACGGCAATTTGTATAGAATTTCATGTTCTGCCCTTTGTCAAAAGGGACGATGTTATTCTGTACCCTTCAATTCGCTTACTGGCTCCAAATTAATGTAATCAAGCCTCCAGACTTATTTTCTCTGGTTTGTAGAAATAAATTAATTTTCTCGTTAATTTATTTAGGTTTCTAATCTACCTGCCATAAAAGATTAGTGGCGACTCCAATTAAACAAACTTTGCATGAAATCATGCCATAAATTGCGATTCGGTAGGACTCGGGAGGGTTCGAATTAGGTTTGTTAATTAACTTGATAATCCGTTAGCCTGAACCTGATTTTTAGGTCGCGACACCAACACCTACAACATCGCATTCAGCATTGTTCCCCAACTGCACTTTACTACTATCCGTGCACTGATAAGTAGTAAACTAGTTCCTATTTGGTGTAGTATAAAAAGAACAACCATAATCCATAATCCATCCGCCAAACGACGAATCATTAATGACAGACAAAACAAAATCAGCATTATCCGAATTACTATCAGTTACAGCTGCAACATCATCCGCAAATTCAACTCTAATTCCCTTACCCTTCTCGTTTTTCAGCTTAAGACAATCCCTTCTGAGATGCCCCCTCTTGCCACAATTCCAACAGACAACACCACCAGTCCTAGACTGACTACGTCTATTCGAGTTCATACTACTTTTGCTAACATGAGTACTAGCTCTTCCTCTATTTTCACCTACCAAAGCAGTAGATACAGATTCACCAGATTCACCTCTACGGATGTCCTCACTTAGAATTAAATCTCGAATCCCATCAAATGTCAAACTTATTAACCTAGAAGAATTACTAACAGCAGTAACAGTAGTATTCCAATTATCAGGCAATGAGGATGATAGAATCAAAACACATACCTCATCTTCAAAGTCAATCTTAACTGAATTCAATTGACTAACGATCACATTGAATTCATTGATATGATTAGCAACTGAGCACCTTCGCTCATCTTTAAGTTAAACAGACATCGCATCAAATAGACCTTGTTGATCGTAGAGGGCTTCTCGTACATATCCGATAAGGCTTTCATCAAACCCGCAGTGGCTTTCTCTTTGACGATATTAAACGCTACGTTACAAGCCAACGTCAACCGAATAACACCCATCGGTCGTCTATCCAGCAATTCCCAGTCAACTTGCTTCATCGTCTCTGGTTTCTCCCCAGCCAGGGGCAAGTGCAGCTTCATCTGATATAGATAATCCTCAATCTACATCTTCTAGAAACCAAAGTCCTTCCCCTGAAATCTGTCGATTTTCACTTTTCCTTCTTCTGCAGCCATCGATTCGCTTCAACTCAAGCAAGCCTAGCTCTGATACCAATTGTTGGGAGTGCGCAATAGAAGCTCGATACCTTCACCCGGGGAGATTACCAAGAGGGAGCCCAAGTCTGAGCCCCTCAACATATCCAGTTGGACCCACCTTCACTCAAAAGCTTAAGCCAATGAGTTATGGGCCAACTTGGATTTATTAACTGCTCAACACCACATCAATTCTCTGATGTGGGACTTCTCTAACACAACTTACACGTGCATCCTAACAATCTCCCCCTCACGTATGAGCTCTAGTGTTAGGTTTGCTCCCCCTTAATCCAAGTATCTTTCTGCACCAACATATCTCAACTTGAATCTCCATCAACGCCCATCGGGCCCGTCCGGCCCGGAAACCGCGTTGGTCACCAAATTCCTTCATCGAGATATTCACCTAACACCGATACATATTGGGAGTGGGCCACCAATCAACCATCGGCTCTAATACCAATTATTGCTAGGAACAAGCAATCGAACGATAAAATAGACAGAATAAGAAAATAAATCGGACACCAGATGTACGTGGTTCGGTCGTAGAGGCCTACGTCCACAAGGAGAGTAGCAACGAATTCCACTATAGATCAAGCGATACACGAAGATTACAAACCACACTCGAGTCACTCAAACACTCTTAGTGTTTCCCTGCCCAAGTACATCCAATAACGCACAGAGTGTTTAGCCCCAAATTCCTCGTGAAATAATCTCTCAATCTCACAAAGGAATTATACAAATCTAACACTGATGATCTTGGGATTTTCAGGGTGATGACCGCCGAGAACAAGGAGAAAAAGATGTCATAGATCAGCTTTTCTTGCCGTAATCCACTTGCATATGACTCATCACGTTTAATGTACTTTTGGATAAGCAATTGAGACACAAATGCATGTGTGGAAAGAGAGACAATTCGATTGTGCAGAACTTCATCAAGAATGCAACTTCTTTACCATCATTGACCTATAATACAAGATAACCAAGAAAAAAAAAACACTCAGAGAAATCATTGACATCTTAGAAAGTGTTTGTACCTTTCATCATATTGATACTACAATAATATTTTTCCATTGAGAGACCATTGCATGAAGGTGTCGTACAAAATCTTCCAATTGGCCGAATCCTAAGGCAATGCATGCACATCATTTCGGCAGTGGCTTTCCTGCACTTTGATTTAACACAAGTTTAAGAGTGAGATCATGAGAAGTATGTGAGCATTTTGGGGTTCGATAAATTTGCGAGTTGATGGGGCCAAAGAAAGGAAAGACGAACCAAATCGGGACCACCACCACCAGCCTCGCCTCCGCTGGAGAAGCTGCCCGCCTCCGCCGGAGAAGCTGCCCATCGCAACTAGAGAGGCAGCCCATCGCCGGAGAGGCAGATGGGGCGTGACTTGAGCGTGCAATTTATGGTTGTGGATAAGAGAAATCATATTCGACTCTATCTCACCCCTCCCCTAGGATAATTTTATCCCCCTATATCCCCATTTATCCTGCCCAGGACAACTACCAAACACGGGATATGATAAAATATATCATATCCCGAGTTTTATCCGAACGACCAAATGCAGCCTGAATGCTTCTGAGTTCCACTTCGTGATGGAGTAATAAGACAGTAACTATGGCTATGAATGTGCATCATGTGTTCCCTTATGGTCGAATAAAATCTTCACGGATTTGACAAAATGGAGAAGACTCCGGTCAAAGCTTGATTACTTGAAGGCCACCTTCGTCGGCCATCGACAAGGCCCGGCAGTGGCCGGTGGAGGGAAAAAGAAAAGAAAAGGAAAATAAAGATAAAAAGTAAAGAAGGAAACAGACAAAAAAGAAGAAGAAGAAATCGATAAAAAAAATTAATAAAAAAGTCAAAAAAATGTTAATATATTATTAAATTTTATCCACGACAGTGCCAGTCGTTCCATGTAGGACGACCGGCGTCCACATCAGCAGTTTTCCCAAAATTGGCCGAATAGACCCAATTGAAAAAAACATGAAAAGATTTAGGACTCAATTGGTAAAATTAAAAGATTTAGTACTGAATTGGCAAAAGTGCAATAGATGTAGGACTTTTTGGAAAATTTTCCTTTAGGAATTAATGAACTTTTATTCCTTACCAGCTTTGTACACGTGCAACTTTCTCTCTATATTAGTGAAATGTACTTGCTTGATCCATTTTCTAGAATTTCCTAGATTTACTCAACTACAATCTAGAATCCGCTAGATGAAGTGTTGGGTAATTAGAGATAATTTGGCTGAAGGCCGTGGTTAATGTCATTAGAGTCGGTTGTAATTGCCTATAAAAAGGCTTGCAATTATCCATGTATGAGGTGTGAGGAGATGAGCTTAAGATGCGTATCCTTTAGCTCCCTCACCATTCAAACTACATCATATGTTTTCCATATCTCATAGCCTCCTATCCCTTGTATACTCATCTATATACCTTGTCCCTGGTTCATTCCTATATCAATTATACTATGCGCACATACACTTCGACACCAAAAATTATCATCGACATCAAAACCATGTTTTCGCGCAGTTTTGGTTCTTACTCTTCTCATCACTTACGGTGTTTTGCACTTTAATTAGGTTTGGAAGAACCAGAGATGCCCGGAGCTCACAATGGATGACTGATCACGAGACCTTCCAAAGCATTTACCTTGAGTTTCCTAGAAAATTTACAGCCTGGGAATGACTGCCGGTCAAGCTCAACATAATGATGAGAGGTTACTTGTGTTAGGAAGCGAGAAAAAGATAATGGAATGCTTGATTTATCATTAGTCACATGGCCAATATAAATATAAATACAAAGAAATATATAAACGTAAATACATACAATAAAGGGGAAAACCATAATCGTATATATAATATATCTAACACCCCCCTCAAACTCAATGTGGGTCAACCAACGAGAGTTTGGAACCATCACATTATCGTATGGTCGTACGTCATGCCGAATGGCGTGACGCTATGTCTGAGGAGTTGTTTGCTCTTGAGCGCACTGGTACGTGGGATCTCGTGCCTCTTCCACCAAGAAAGTCCTTGATATCTTGTCGCTGGATCTACAAAATCAAGACTCACTCTGATGGTACCATTGAGCACTATAAGCGCGTCTCATCGCACGTGATTTCGATCAGGAGTATGGGATCGATTATGAGGAGACCTTTGCTCCTGTTGTCAAAATGGCTTTCGTTCGCACTCTTCTTGCAGTAGCCTCTATTCGTAATTGGCCTCTCTTTCAGCTTGATGTGAAGAATGCATTTCTTCACGGGGCCCTTCAGGAGGAACTCTATATGCGGCCACTTACTGGCCTTGCTCATTCTCCTTGTCAGGTTTGCCATCTTCATCGGGTCATTTATGGTCTCAAATAGGCTCCTCGAGCTTGGTTTGAACGTTTTGCAGATGTTGTTCGGTCAGCTGGTTTTATTCAGAGTGAGAATGATCATGCTATGTTCACTCACACTTCTCCTGCTGGTTGTACTATTCTGCTACCTTATGTTGATGATATGATTATTACTGCGGATGACTCTACTCATATTTCTTATACTAAGCAACATCTTCACTATCAGTTTGCTATGAAGGATCTAGGTTTCTTACATTATTTTCTCAGTATTGAGGTTGCTCGCAGTCGACATGGTATTCTTCTCTCCCAATAGAAGTACATCACTGACATTCTCGCTCGTGTTGAGTTATTTGATACTCGTACTGCAGCTACTCCCATTGAACTTCATTTATAGCTTCATCTGGATGATGGCGAGCCTCTGTTTGATGTCACTCGCTACCGGGCTCTTGTTGGCAGTCTTGTTCATCTTGTCAGTCAGTTTGTAGTGGCCTCTTGTACGGTTCATTATGCTGCTGTGCTCCGGATTCTGTGATGTCTTCGTGGTACTCTGACACGCTCTGATACCATGTTAGGAAGTGCGAAAAAGATAATGGAATGCTCGATTTACCATTATGCACAAGGCCAATATAAGCATACATACAAGGAAGGGTATAAATGTAAATACATACAACAATGGGAAAAACCCTAATCCTATATACAATATATCTAACATTTGATCCGGCGGTACCTATTTTGATTGAAGTACCATGTCACATGCTGCGATATGAACTCCGACAGCGTGCATGGGGTCGTTCCCATGTGCTCAAATTGTTCTGTGTTTGTCATGAATATCGGTGATTGGAACCCGGAAAGATCCATTTCACTAACTGCTGCCAAAATTCTGTTTACTTTGCATCATTGAAAAAGAGTGCAAGATAAAAAGGAGCTTGACCTAAAATTAGGAAGTATATGATTGAGCCATGTTAGATTGGAGCACAATGTATCTCATTGAGAAGGAAACCCGTCACTATATGCACACCTATTTGGGATTCATCTGCAACATGAAGAGAACACTCCTGCCTCGCCACCAGGGGACCTCACTGAGTTGCCCACATCTCCCAATTACGAAAACATGCTTATCGACAAAAGCTCTCTAAGTTCCGCTACTATCCAGCATTCGGTTAGTTTCAGTTGCTTCGCTAATTCGCATAATGAAGCCAAAACAGCACTCTCTTTTCTTTAGGGTCCCCCCCCTCCCTTCGGAACGAGTTAAATTGACTTGTACCAAATCGTTTCAATCTTGACTAGGTGGAGCTGTCAAAGTATCCGTACATTAACGAATTATAAACCACTCATCAGTTTCTTCATTTCGCATTAGCGAGTTCGGAATGTTGTTAACGTGAGGATTTCTCAGCACCATTTTTGTCGACCAGCAATGGCCTTAACTAACCCAAGTGGGCGGGTCGATGTCACATTAATAGGAGTCAGGTACGAGCTCATCCTCTCACTCTTAGCGGACCAAATCGACTGATGCTACATGTACTAGGACATTCCATCAGAGAGAGAGAGAGAGAGAGAGAGAGAGAGAGAGTTCAATGCAGGAGATATGAATGAGGCAAGCCAGATTTGCACAAGTCATAAAACTGTATGGTGAGAAAGAGAAAGTTTTGACAGCTAGTCGAAGAGTTTCCTAGAAGATGCTCATCAGATTGTCAAATTAGGTCTCGGACTGAATTGCGAACCAAAATGCTTCAAGAAATACGGTCCCCACTCCTAGTATCCTAGGCATATCTTCCATTTCATTTTCGGGGCTGTCCTTCTTAGTATAAAAGTTACTCTCGTATCCTAATTGTCTTTCGTCTTTCATGGGATTGAACCAATGCGAACTTCAATTCCAACTGTTCTGTGATTATTCTCTTTCTCTTCGCCTTCTTGTAGATGGGACTGGGAGACTCCTTAGAGGACCGGAATGACATGTCTGATTCAAGAACCACGGATCATGCCGAAGAAAGTAGCTGGACTATGTATCTTGGGGATTTTCTGATTGACAACACCAAGAAGAGTTCGCTAATTTCTTCGGACAACACCACCTCCTCTCTGGTCTCCGACGCTACTTCATCGATCACGAGAGTTTTCGGCGATGGCACTCGGATGACTTCTCGCAAAAGAATTAGTTTCAAGAAGAGGGAATCCCGGGATTCGATCATTCAGGACACTTTAGAGGATACAGCTAGTTCTCTAAACTGCCCTAAGGTGAGGTTTGCATGTATACATGTTCTGCTCAAGGAAGTGCATGTGTGCGAGGTTATTCGGATGGATTAAAACTAAAGTTCACCGTCTCGTCCAGTCCAAAATTCTCGGACGGGAAAATGATTTTTCAGATCATGCCTGGGTATGCAATAAACATCCAACATATATTCCTACCGAGGTAGGTAGTAAAAATATGTGAAGGTTCATTGCTTGTCTTTCTGCAGAATCCTACATGCATATCTATTGTACTGTCAGAACATTATTTATTTAGGCCTAAATTGCTTAGAACATTTCGGGCTTGCTCCTACAGGCTAAACAAAGCACGTTAGATCGGACGCATATGAGAAAGGATCTCGTTATTGCAAGAGATGACGATCGCCTGGCAATGAAGGAATCCGGTCCTCGCTTGGTGCCGCCATCAACCTATGGTGGTGAAGCTTGAGTACTCTAGGATCAGAAGTTAATAATGGGAATGAGAAAGTCATGGAAGTCTTTGAAAAAGATTCTCAGTTTCATCACTCTCATGTACTCTTGGCTATGTATAAACCGGCATCATATGTCCCGGTATAGATGTCGCGTCATTTTCTTCTTCTTCTGCTGCTGTTTTCGCGACACTTTTCTTAGGAAGAGCAGAGCGAAAAGGTGTGGACCTTGAGGAGAATGCAACTGCATCTGTGCAGTGTAGATGCTGTTCCAATGTACAAGGTATATGAAGTTGTTTAGTATGCGTGCGGTAATCATCTCTCCGACGATTTTACTATTCCGATAAAAGAATTGAATTTGTTTGTTTCGTGATAATAGATTTCCGAAAGAGTTAGTAAGTGTGAAAAAACTATTGATAAAGAAAAACCACCGATTACCTAATTTCTGTATCTCACGTGTCTCAGTCCTATGAATTTACCTAGCTCACGTGTCTGAGTCCTATGAATTACCTACTCATAAATAATCTAAGGATATTTATTTGAGTGACTTACCAATCATTTTTTTTTATTCAATTAGCAACTACTTCTGGATTACCAACTCATTCGAGTTACTCATCAACTTTTATTTGACTTCTCTAATTTATCAAAAGATATTCTTTACCAACTTTTTTACTTGTCTCTCTTAAAAACCTTATATGAATTTATCAACATTCGTTTGTGTGATTTATCAACTTTTGTTCGGTTAAGTTACCAATTAGTTTTTGTTTACGAACTCTATTGAGTTGCTTACCAACACTTAATTTCGTTTTTTTAAGAGATTTACCAAATTGTCTAATGAGTTACCAACATTTCTATCGAATAATGCAAAACTAGTTCGTAATTTGATGGGAGAAAATTTGACAAATCACTTAAATTAAAATTAGTAATGTCATATGTTAAGGTGTAATTAAGAAAGGTAAATAAAAGTTCGTAAGCAAGCAAAAGATAAACTTGGTAAGTAACTAAATGATAGTTGGTATGTTAAAATTTGTTGGTAACGTGATAAGAGAAAAGTTGGCCTAATTCCCTTAGACAAAACCCAACTTTAGGTCCATTCTAAATGTTGCCCGAACTTTTTTAATCTAAGAAAATCATCAACTTTCACTTTAGTCCATATTTGCCCCGTGTCCAAAAATCACTATTGGTTTCTTCAAAATTATTAACATCGGGAGGTTGTTTTTGTTCCATACAAAGGTGAAATTGTTGCTGAAGACGCGGGTTCTAATAATGAACATCTAAATGGATATGATGTAGATAATTTTGAATAAACTAGTGGCGATGTTGGACGCGGGATTAGGTTTGGGACTATAGTGACAATTTGTGATTTTCTTAGACAAAAAAAAATCGGATGGATCTAAAGTTGAGATTTTTTAATATGCCTAAAAAACTTGGTAAAATTAAGGCGTGTTTACATAAAATGCAAATAAAAGTTTGTAAAGGATAAGAAATACAAATAAACGTTAGTAAGTAACTCAAATGAGAGTTGATAACCCAATTTTATGTGAAAAATTGATGGAGAAAGTTGGTGAGTCATGGCAATTCATGTTGGCAATCTCCAAAAAGAGTTAGCAGATATAAGAGGTTACTAACCAAGACAAATGAAAAATTGGTAATTTAATAGGAGATTTAATAAATTTAAAAAATAACCAAAATAAAACTATGTCACTCAAAATTAGTTAGCAACTTAATCTGACAAGAATTGGTAAAACAAATGCGCATCCGGGGAATCGAACCCCGGTCAGTACCGTGGGAGGGTACTATGATACCACTACACTAGATGCGCTGGTTGAGTTATGCCTCCAAAATATATTTTTAATTCATATTTCATGGAGATGTCAATTACAATTATTTTTTCTCTACTTTAAGTTTTTAAATACGAGTTTTTATTCTGGATTTAACGGGGACAACTGCTTATAGAGCGCTTTTGGCACTCAGTAATTTCCTTAAGAAAAAGAAGTCTAAAATTGCAATACAATGTTTAAGGTTCCTATCCAAAAGAAATAGTTTTCTCACCTAATATCATAAGTCGTGATAACACTTATATCGGGTCTCACTCCATCTCTCACATGCCCGTACGAGATAATAATCAAACTGTCATTGGGCATTGCCACGGCAATAGTCATCCGAGTCTCGTCAACGCCACTGCGGGTTGTAATTCACGGGCGAAAATCGATTTGTAGGCATTCACAACCGTTGCTGGGCTCATTGCACCGCGGCTAAGTACCCATGGTGATATGACGGCCAAAAGAAGTCCCACTAGGCTATTTCTTGAACCAACGTTGGATAATCCACATTTATTGGACGACATCGAGGCATGATTATGCGTTCATTTGGTTATTAAAGAGCGCTTAATAAGATTTATATGTGTAATCCGTACAGCGATCATTATTCCTGAAAAATTGTAAATCGGGCATATTTTTTTCAATTTTCGGAGATTTCGTATATGCTTTTTGAAATTGATTTAATTAAGATTTATAAGTGTTTCGAGGTGGATTAAAATTTGCAAATTGCCTTTGGTTCTCGAAATCGAATTAGAGATTTATCTCTTCTTGCACTCGCACTCGCACTTAACTTGACGCAGAGAAAGCAAATGAAAACGCGCCCAAGAAGCAATTAGAAAAAGAGCGTGTCCATCGTCGACCTGCTGAATGCCAGCACTCCCTAACAGATCTCTCATGCCTCTCCATTTTCTTCTTCCCTGAGATCTGGAGCTCCTACTCGCAATCCCCAATAAATCTCGAGGCGTACACCGGAGCCATGATTTCGTCGAGGAACATCAAATCCATCGACTTCTACAGGTCAGATTCGATCGAACTCGCGATCCAGATTTCGGTTCGTGACGTCTTTCTCGCGCGTGCGTGTGTGGTGGTGGCTCGATGCGTGCATGCTGACGCAAGTTCCACCTGTGATTCCGCGGTCGGAACAGTTTTGTATGTGCAAACCAATAAGCATGTTAGATGGATCGCTGATTCAATACCTGTCTTATTTCCTCGAGACAAGCAGTCCGTGGAAAGAATTTTCTAGTTCGAGTGTGTTGCGTTGAACCATTTGTTTCTCGACTTAATGGCTGTGAAGGAACGAGCTGGAATTGATTGCTAAGAGAGGGGAGTTTAGGTTCGTCAGTGCAGCTGAAATATGAAACTGTTATCAGGTGCACTGTGCACGTGCATAGTGTTTTTAGGATTTGGCTTTGCCTTTAGTTCTCAAATTCATATATCAAGAAAAGCAGTGTGGTCGATGTTTTCGCGAAAGAGGAAACGAAAAGAGTTGCGTACTGGAATTGAATCCAAAAATCACTGGCTTTGGTGTTTGGGGGCGGACGTGAAATTAGCACTCGCGGTGGTTGTGCTGCTAATTGGTCTTGTTGATGGATGGTATATCAAATATCTGTCTTGCATAAGATGGATAGGTTTTGTCTGTGTCTGCATAATCATGAATCTATGCTAGCTATGGCGGGAGAGAGGTTTTTATATTCACTTCCGTGCCTTGATGGGAAAGTGATAATTGATTTTCTCCAGAGGCACTGGATAAGCCAGTTTTTTCAGGAGAAGGTTTAGCATTTAAGGAGAAGATGAGAATATGAGATATCCTTCTAAATTGTTTATCGAAAGAGTTTTTCTCATGTTTTTTATTGATGAAGAGAATCGGAGTGTCTGGAGGCATGTATTGACTTTGAGCTGAATGCGCAAGGCGTGAATAAACAGCTGATGCTTGGTCAAAACACTTAGGAAACGGACATGTGGACTCACATGATGTTTCTTGTGACAGCATAAATGATGTCCTTAATCAATAATCTGACCTTTCTGCTTGTTCCCTTTCTTTTTAAAGTCTTGGAGTGGGGTTTTGTTTGGTGATCTGAGACAAAAAGATATTCTCGATGCAACAGTTTTGCTCTTTTAATCACAGTGTTTTCTTGGTTAAGCATTCTGATTGTTCACTCTTGGTTACAGGAAAATTCCTCGAGATTTGACCGAGGCATCAATCTCGGGCGCAGGTCTATCCATTATAGCTGCTCTTGCCATGATGTTTTTATTTGGGATGGTATGCACATTGCATCTACTTTGATGGACTTTGAGCTGGTTATTTTGGCGGTTGTCAGTTTCTGTTTGAATTTTTGGTCTTTTCTTTCCTTTTCCTATATTGTGTTTCACATTGGCAATGGATCTGTATCCTGTTAATTTCTCTCTCTCTCTCTCTCTCTCTCTCTCTCTCTCTCTCTCTCTCCTGCATAATAGGCAATAGTAGTGAAGCTAATTACTCGGCAATTCTCCCCAACTAGACATCATCTGTGTCTGTCTGGACCTCTGCATTTTGGGTTGGGGGGTTGAGGAGGGAGAAGATGCCCATACTTTTGCCTATGACTTTCCTTTGCCAATTCTTATGAACAGTGAATCTTGCCTCTATTAAGTTTTCCTTTCTTGTATCACTTGGCACCATAAGCTGATCACTCAGTCCTTTTTACTCTCTGGATGCTCGTTCTGCAGGAATTGAGTAATTATTTGTCTGTCAGCACCTCTACATCCGTTATAGTCGATAAGAGCTCTGATGGGGACTTTTTGCGAATTGACTTTAATATCAGGTAGGTCAGATGGTGTTAACATAATTTTGTCGGGTTTTTATGCAGTTTTGTGGTCAACCACTAAATTTATGCACTTGCTGTTGCTGATTTCTTGTTTTTATTTTTATTTTTTGTCAACTTGCTGGTTTCTTGTTTGATTACAGCAAATGTGGACGCTAAGCTAGTTCATGAAACACTCGATTATCATCCATAACATTGGTATTTGTCGTACTAAATATGTCCTACACTTTACTTTCGTTCTCAATTATGTTGAGCTAGGCAGAAGACATAGTCTTTTTCCCCTGTTGGGCCACGTCTCTGCTGCCGGCATATATGTATCCAAGACTGTCAGAATTTTATTGGCTTATGCCTACGCATAATCTGCATAGTGTTGAATGAACATAATTTTGATGGCCATTTTTGCGAAGGTGCTTCTATAATTACATTGAGCGGTGTATCGGCAGGTTATCTAGTCGACCTGGGCCAATGTGTACACATGTATTGCAAACATGTCCCTGAAGGAATAGCAGAGTTATTTACACTTGATGCAATAAATATCCTTTCAGGAGAATTCTGAAAGAGACCTCTGACATACATCGGCATGCAAGTCTTGATCTTTTTTTTTTCCCCTTTTTGCAGCTTTCCTGCACTCTCCTGTGAATTTGCATCGGTTGATGTGAGTGATGTGTTGGGAACAGTAAGTATCCTCCACTTACTTTTGTCCTTTCAGCAACCTGACGGTGTAATACATGTCATATTGAGATATATTAATAGCAATTAATTCATGGTTGTTCATATTGAATCAGCTTGAAACGTAAAAGTTGTTGAACTTCATGTCTTAATTTAGAGGATAATGTTGCAAAATTGGGTTTATTGAACAATATAACATGATTCAATGACAAATGAGAAAGGCAGTAAATGTTAATCATTTAAATAAGCAATATGGGTTTTGACTTGGAAAAATATTGCTATACACTGCTCTCTTCAATGTGCCTGACCATAGCATCTTCTTTTGCAGAACAGGTTGAATATAACCAAAACAGTGCGTAAATTTTCTATTGATCGAAATATGAAAGGTACTGGCTCTGAGTTCCACTCTGGTCCAGTTGCACATGCCATTAAGCATGGAGATGAAGCTGATGAGGAATATGCTGAAGGTTCTGTTCCATTAACTTCTCACAATTTTGAGAGAGTTTCACACCAGTAAGTATTTGAAGCTTGAATGACCAAGTTCGTCGTGTTCAGATTCTTTTAGACTTACTTTTTTGTTGAGGTACTCCTTATGTTTCTTTCCGCCCCCCCTTTTAACAGGTACCCAATTTTGGTCGTTAATTTTTTTGCTCCTTGGTGTTACTGGAGCAATCGCCTGGTAAGTTTCTCATCGGTCAACTTGCTAACTAATTTCTTGACAAATTCTAATGCAGTTGTCTATTGCATGGGTAACTGTTGCAAATGAACATCATGCAGGACATGGGTGGAGAGCATACATGGATTTGGATTTCCTTTTGTCAATCTTATTGATTTTGCGCCTATAGTTGATTCATCAAGCCGTAGCATGTCATAGAGAGAGCTATTATTTTTAGATCCAAAAATGACAAGTGTTCTCATCTTATATCTGTCAAATATATTTATAAATTTATCCAGTTGGTCTAGTAATATTGCGATTCATGCTCACCTCTAGGTTTTAGAGATCACTATTCGTCCTTATGCGAATAACCAATCAGAGAACTCGGCAGGTCTCATTGTTTAATACAAGATAACGAGTTTGTGAAGATCATATACCCAAGGCTCGAATGGCCTTACGTGTTTATAACTGTTATTGAAATCTGATGGACCCTATCATTCTATTTCTCTTTTACAGAAACCATCGTGGGAGAGGGCTGCTAAGATAATAAGAGAGAGGTACATCGGCTACAGCTTGTGGTGTTTTTTTTTTTTTCCTTTTCTGTTATGTTTTTCCCTTTCAGTTATGATCTAACTGAATTTGTATGAGAGTATGCAAGTTCAATCTCTCAGTTGTTGACAATTGGTTCCAGATATGATCCAGAAATCGATGGACGTATTCTTTCAGGGAAGGTTGATTGCACTGAACAAGCAGAATTGTGTCGCAGGTATACTGATAATATCAAGCTATTTAGTGGTCATCTGTGTGGAAGATGAATATTATGTTTCATAGTTGAGTGTCAATGCAATTGTTCTTCATTGCAATCTTAACACTGGAAATGGAGGTGAATGGACTTGAAAATATTAAGGGCCCATCTGGTTTGTGAGAATGTTCAGTTTTTAATGAAAACATTTCCCACATTCAATTTCCAATTCTCGTAAAAAAATTTCTGGTATTGAAACTGGAAATTTGCTTTTGAAATGGAAATTATGGAGATATATTTGTTTGTGCCATTTTAACCAATAGTCCTCGCACAATTCTGTACCTTTGCTGAAAAATTGGCTTTTCAGAAGAAAAGAAAACTCTGAACAAAATGTTTCCAATTTTGAAGCCCTCAAGTGAAAAACACATTTTCAAATGAAAATCGCGTTTTTAGAGAAAACAGTTTTGAAGGTTGTAACAAACAAATTATCTTTCTCATTTGAAAATGAAAACTCAGAAAATTTTCTTGAAACAAGCAGCCCCAAATGCTTCTAAAGGTTCTACTTAGTATGCTTACTGTCCCTTACCAAGCTTTGAAGTCCTTGGCTACACGTCCCTTCTTTCCCCTTTCCCTTTTCTGAACTAAAAGAAGTATCTGTTGCTGTTAAATGTGTTTGTGCTATGTTTTGAAGACACCTACTAGATGAAAATGGGGAGAATTCCCTCCACACCCTTCTCACGAAAATTTTGAAATTTTCATTATTTTCCACTTAAGTTTTCATTTCCCCCATTCTCCACCATTTGCCAAACATAGCATTTCTGAGTTTTACAATTTGATAGTGCTGTGAGCCAATGAGATAGTTCTTCTATTGTTCCTGTGAAATAGGAAAGTATATAGTCTTCCCATAAGTATTTGAATCCTACTGAGTATGAGCATTCAGTTCTAGCTTGCTGTCTGGTTGTGATATAGGTAAAGCTCCTCTCTTTGGAGTTGAATTCGCAAAGTGATGCAAATATGTTGATATTTGAGCTATAAGAAGAGCACTTCTGTTGGGGGCTCACAGCTGTGTTTTTGGTTCTGCTAGGAACTATGTAGTATTTGTGAATATAAGCATTATCCTGCAAACTGTGGGAATATTTACTACATGTAGTTATTAAGTTGTCTGTGAGTGTCTGGTGACGGTTTTTGAAAATATGTGCAGAATAGCTCTTGTGCGATTAGTGGCAGTTAGCTTTTCAGCTAGCAACATATGATCCTCATATCATTATTGTGGACTCCCTTTTTCCCCATAATACGTTCTTTCTGTTTGTGGCTCCCTTCAATTTCTTGCTTATGGTTAACAGTGTTCCTTTTGCGTTTTCAGGAACCACATACAAGGGTATCCATCCATTCGCATTTTCCGTAAGGGAACTGATGTTAGGTAAAACAGCTATTTTTTTTCTTCTATTCATCTTCGAAATAAGTTATTCAACGACTATTGTAGAGTTATTGTTTTGCTGTTACTATGTATTTTCTGCATGTATGCAGATGTCTGTGATTAGACCTGTCCTATCATTTTTATTGCACTAAGTGCTTTAGGTGTGCATGACTGAATGAGTGCTTGTATTCACTTCTTCTCGTGACTTTTATAGTCTCATACATCGGACATCAACATGCAAGTTTGCTTTGATCACAGGGAGGACCGTGGACACCATGAACATGAGTCGTATTATGGAAATCGAGATACAGAGAGCCTGGTTAAGGTTCGAGCATTCTTTTAGTAGGAACTTAAATTCTTATATCTAATAATAATCTCAGACACGTAGTTTGCCTTGAGAATAGTACATGTATATTGAGGCATCATAATCGTATGTGGAACTTACATATGCTGCAGATGATGGAAGAGCTGGTTGCGCCAATTCCAGTGGAGTCTGAAAAGCACATTTCATCGACTGATAATTCAACAGATAACATAAAAAGACCAGCTCCTTCATCGGGAGGCTGTAGAATTGAAGGATTTGTGCGGGTAAAGAAGGTAAAGCTAATAGCGCACTTAGTAGAGTCAATGTGTTGGAGCTTGTATGATGACTTGCTTCCTTGGTGTCTAGGCATCTGGATCATGTATATCTCACTGATTTTGAATGTTAGGTCTGTTGGCTTGGCCTTAGGCATATTACCTCAATCTTTTTCCTTACAGGTCCCTGGCAGCCTTATCATCTCAGCTCGTTCAGGAGCCCATTCTTTTGATACATCGGAAATGAACATGTCACATGTCATATCACATCTGTCATTCGGTAAGAAGATTTCCCCTAGAGTGATGAGTGATGCAAAGAGGTTGATACCTTATCTTGGTGGAAGCCATGACAGACTGAATGGCCGAGCATTTATTAATCAGCGTGATATAGGTGCAAATGTTACTGTAAGTTCAATATGTTATCTGCGATTCATATCATCCGCCAGCGTGATGTCAAACCGAGAGGTGCCTGGACATGGAGATCCTCCTTTTCAATTTCTTATCCCTTTTGCAGATAGAACATTATCTTCAAATAGTCAAAACAGAGGTGATAACTAGAGGGTCCCACAAATTAGTTGAGGAGTACGAGTATACAGCCCACAGCAGCTTGGTGCAGAGTCTGCACATACCTGTCGCGAAATTCCATTTCGAGCTCTCTCCCATGCAGGTTAAAACAACTATAAGGAATTCTTTTGTCGGATTTCGGCTTCTAGATTTTCTCCTCTTTTCTCTTTATCCATTTAACTTACATCTTATTCCTATTTTTAGGTTTTAATCACGGAAAACTCGAAGTCCTTTTCTCATTTTATCACAAATGTTTGTGCAATAATTGGAGGTGTTTTCACGGTGGGTACTTCACATCATGGTTTGTTTATGCTTGTAGTCTATTAGTGTTAATATTCTCTATTTGTGTGATTCGCAGGTTGCCGGTATATTGGACTCAATTCTTCACAACACATTTAGATTCATGAAAAAAGTGGAATTAGGCAAAAATATTTGACTGAAGTGTTCGATGTTGTTTAAGCGGATACTTGCAATTTTACCAATCCAGATTTAGCTGTGAGTATCTTTTGCTGTAAAAGAAAACGCTTGTTGCATGTATGAATGGTTATTGCAGTTGCTAGTGTATTGTAGGAGAATCTGAAGAAAGACTAGTAGTGTCAAAGAAGCACGAATTGCTCATTTACGTGACTTCTAAAGAAAATACTTGAGATGATTTAACTCGCATGGAGTCCATTCGTTGTTCTAGAAGTGATTTTTGTATGGGAGGATTGCTACTTTTTGGCTTCCTCCCGCTTTTTGTATGTTCACTCGTTCAATACAAGCTGTGGTCCTGGAGAAACCTAGTATCGGTTTTGGATGTATTGGCAAGTGATCAATTGTGCCTGTTCATCGTGAAATAAAGTGCAATCTCGATACAGTTGTGAGGTGAATGTGTTCTGTTAGGTAGGTTAACCCAGCCAAATTGTCTCTAGTTTTATGCCATGAATACTTCTGTCTTTTACTGGATAGCAATGACATGTAAGAGAAGCATTTGACAGTACAAACCTTGCCGGAAGCCCATGGGATTTATTTATGTTCCACATCTACAATGTTCTCATACGGTGAAAACACAACTTACACACTTGTGATATGTAAACCAATACAAATTCCTCAAATAACAAATGCCGGATGCCGCTCCATCTTGCCCAGATGAAGTAGCTGAGCTTGAAGTGAGAAAAATCACAGAGAAGAAACTGGGGTGATAAAAAGAGCAAAAGAAGGCAACTCAGACAAACACTGCAAATTCAACCCAATATCTTAATTCCCAATCCTCCACTTAGAATGCAAGAAGTAGAGATGAAGCCACAAATGCTCCAATAGAGCCAGTGAAACCGACAAACACTGAAGTAGCGCCGTTCGGCTTTGTTTGGCTGGAGGGAGCCGGAGCTGTACCGGCCGGTGCAGGAGGAGACTCCTCGCCAGAAGGTGCCGGGGATGGGGCAGTGCCATTATGTCCCGACGGGGGCGGTGAAACTGCGCCACTGGTCTTGTTGCTCCTGTCAGCCATCACAACCACCACCAGCTTCTCATTCTTGTGGCAGTTGTCTTTGTTTCCGGTTATGAAGTAAAATGGTCCTGAATGGTTGAACTTGAACACCGTGTGGCCATCCACGTATTTTGCGATAGGCGACCCGTCATTGCAATTGTTGTAGTCGTCTTGGTTCACATATAGCACTGAGTCTTGGCCGGGCGGGTAGACAAACACTGCAATAAGGATTAGTGGAGAGAACCGACACGTCAAGATGAATTATCGATCATATTTGCCGTTCTCACGTAACAAACATTGCTTTAGACATTGCATTAGTACGATAAAACGCATTGACATACCTAGAGAGTCTCCAATTTGGAAACGGCTTCTTTCTGCCCACTGTTTTAAGGCATTTGCACTGGAATTAGCAGGGACAGTCCAACCCTCACCTCCAACCGTAAACTCGTATGCTTCGCTCTGTCGCGCCAGCATCATCACCCAGAGCAAGACCCCCATCACTTGAAAAACTCTCTTCATTTGGCGATCTAATCTCAACAGAGGAATTGCCATCAAAGAAGTAGAACAGACGAGCAATTCAGCTAGGAAGAGTCCGAATTCTCTCTTCCGTTCGGGGTTGGCATGTGATCTGAGTTCGACGAAGAGTGGGGTTTTTGTAGGCCAGTGGTTGCATGAACTTTACAAGCTGTGGAGGTGAAGCTTTTGTTGCTTTTCCATGTTCTGTGGTTTTCTTTGGATTTCTTAGCCACTGGTGCAAAGTATATGTGCATTTCCGCATGAAAGGAGTAAACAGATTGTTCCTCCAGCTTCTTTCTGGGTCTCTCTCACTCTCGTTAGACATTGGCCTGCGGGTTTATTCTTTGCTTTAACATTGCACAGAATATTCAAATCTTGTGCTGTGGGTTTGGATCAATCACGTTTGAGCTGCTTACACGGCCTTTTTGGAGGCGAAATCGGAAAACCCGTTGATCTCTGCATTCGTCACTGCGGTCGTCATTGGTTATCGTATCGAGCTTAGTCTTTCTTGTATGTGGTGAGAAATCATAAACGAAGGCAAACTCTTTGAAATTCTTGATTCATTTGGACTTTTATTGGTAGATTGCTGGGAATAAAAATTCTACGATTGGATCCTTAAATGAGCTTTTGAGGTCGAAAACTTTGCGAGTTCTGTTGTTTTCACCTTCTGCCTCGACTCTTCTGTTAATCATTTTGGAGCATGGAAAGGGAGCTCAAGATTGTGGCGAAAAAACGGACAAGGACGTCACACTTTAACGGGAAAAATTACCAAAAAAGTCATAAACCTACTCTTGACATACATGCTCACAAAACGCTTCAATCATTATCAGTTTATTCTCGCAGAACATTCTTTGATATGTTTCATTCTCTTTCTATATCACTTACTACTTGGCACAGAGAAGGTATGATCAAGTCAATTTAGAGATCTCATCTTGCGCACACTTTCTCTAATCTGCTTCCATTCTCTTAGGTGTTGTCCATGATAGCAAAAGTACATTCCTTTACCATATGTGTAGATATAAGAAGAATCATGAAAATGGTAGGCTGTCTTTGCTGACCTATTAGTGTAGGACTCGCTCACAAGTAATTGGGATTCCGACCCTCCGGTTGCTCGTCGGCTTACCTTGGAAAGCCTTTGAACCTATGCGACACTAGGTTTAACCGTGTTATGGTGTAAGATAATTCCGACTCTACTTTTATTAGTAGTATGGTGAAGCGGCGATGATGATCTTTCTCAGAATGTGCACCTAGTTATGGCTCAAATCGAACATTTTGTAGTGGGTAGGGGTTGGCCATCGAGCCAGGCCGGCCCAAGCCCGATATTTTTTAATTAGAAAATTATGTGTTATTATTGAAAATTCAAATTAATTTTAAAAAATTAATAAATAAAAAAAAGTATTGAGGAAAAATAATGAAAAACACTCGTTCGACTAAAAGATGAATGATATACAAGTACACCTTCAAAGTATCCGTAATAACGACTACACAAAGGTTACATCCCAAAAAAGAATATCTAATAAATTGAGTATTTTCGACGCAGTTTCCATGACCATGATTCGGAGTATGGCCGGGTGCATGCTCGTCGGCCTATCAACTTGTTGCGATGAGGGAACCGACGCGTAAACGTCAATGTTGCGGAGCTCACGGATTGAAACGTCCACACCCATATAGTTGAGCTTCTAATAGAATCAATTCTTGGGGGGGTCTCATCATTGAAGATTGAAGCTGGCAAATGGTGGTCAGATCAGATCAAAGACAAAAAGGTGTTCATCGAGGGAGGGGGGGGACATCTCGCATGCAGCTTTCCTCTTGGACCGGGCCAAAGCTGTTGCCGGCGCATCTTGTGCGTCGCAGCTTCGTCTCTTGTTCTTATATGCTCTCTCTCGCTATCTCGCAGAGTCTCACCCCTGTTTTTATGAGTTCTTTCTTCTTGAGATTTGTAGCGGAAAAAAGGTTCTGAAAATATCTGGGTAGAAGAGGAACAGTCGAGGACGCATCCATTCAAGACAATTATGAAAAGAAAATCGAAAAGGGTCAAAGAATTCATGAAAAGAAGATGATTTACGCCAAAATTTCTAGGCACAACTCGAATCTAAGTACAGCAATTTCCAGGCATTTTCTATTTTGGATCCGAGAGGGAGAGGGAGAGCGAGTCGAGGTTTTTCGGGGGCCAAATAGAGAGATGAAGAAGTGATGGAGGTGGTGGAAAAAATTAAGGAAGATGAGGAGGAAGAGGAACCAACCAAAACCGTAAATTTTCTTTTGGTCGGAAACCATAAATGAAGGGGAGTTAAATTTAGACAAGCGGGCGTGTTTTAAGTAGCGCATTAACCGGCTTGTGTTCCTGCGTTGTGAGATGGTCATAACAAACACCAACCCAAAACAAAACAAAAAATTAGTAATTCCCAACCGCCAACCGCCGCCGCCCGCCGCCGACGCCTCCCCGCCTCACACCACCTGTTGACTTGACAGGACATCTCCGACGCCACCGCATTGTCCTTTCAGCAACTCCGACATCCACCTAATATACAGCCTTTTTACGCAACAGAACCATAAGAAGAAAGACATAAAAAAATATATGTATTAAAATAAAAGAAGAACCATTATTTTTTGTTTTCCCAGGATTTTCTTCGGTCGGTTTGTTGTGCGTCCAACTGGTTGCCGGACTTGATCTCGCCGTCGCATTGCGTGTTCTGGCTCTTCTGATTCGCCGTTTTAGGAGAAGGATTCATCGTTCTAGCTGCTCGTGGCCGTTCGACATTTGCGCTTGATCGCGCCTCTGCACTGTGAAAAGATTGCATGGAGTTTCGTGTTCCGGCGATCTGGAGAGACCCTGGAGCTCCGGCCGATTCTTTCTACGAGGTCCGGGCGGAATGCACCGACGTTCCCAAGACGCGCTTCAGGATCAAGGTTCGCATCGTTCTTTTCTTTTGTTTCTTGGATTCCCCAGACGTGTTTCTGGTTTGTTGACGATCAGTGCATCTTTAATGTTGAAAATTTCTGGCAATGTGCCTTTTTTGCGGTGACGATTTGTGTTGCTGTTTGATGGAAGAGCGCGAGCGAATGATGGCGTGGTTTAGGAAACGCTGGTGTGAATTAGAAAATGCTGAATCTTGACACCACACAGCATTATTATTTACCTTGTTGAGATTGGATTGGCTGAAGGTCTGGAATAGAAGGAAAGTATTTGAAATGCAGTACTTTGAGTTGCGCTTATCGCATTGTTCGTAAGGTTTTAAGAAAGTGGGTGCCGGTTAAATGGTTTCTCTTGCAAGATTTTGAACTTCTATTGCTCCTCGCGACGGCTCTGTTACTCGTATTTCTTTTTGTTAAATTATAATTGTTGCTCTGTGTGTGTGTGTATGAGAGAGAGAGAGAGAGAGAGAGAGAGAGCGCTTTCTAGGTGTTGCAAGCTTTTAGCTATCAGAAGTGTACACATTACCTTTATTACTTTGAGTGACTACCATTCAAAGTCTTGTGAGTGAAAGTCCATTTAGTAGGTTCATATTGCTGATTGTTCAGTAAAAAATTTTGTACTTTAAAAAGAGATTTCCCTCTCAAAACAGTAGCAAACTGTAATGACACTGGTTCCATGAGAATAAGAGGTTCACAATCTATGAAGTTCCATAAGCTCCTAAGCCCCAGAATAAGACTGACGTGAAATGGTTGTTCTGTGCCTTTTCTACTGTTCATATCAAAGTGGCTAATGCTTTCTTCTTTTCATGCTCATTTAGGCTGGGAAAACTTTGAGCGCAAGAAAATGGCATGCTGCATTTTCTCCAGAAGGATACCTGGATATAGGCAAGACTTTGAGCCGAATTCAACATGGGGTGAGCATAATCTTGTGAGTCTGAGCTTGAGGAGAATGATTTGAGCAATTGCTTTTTCCAAAGGAAGCAAGAATTTTGATGAACTAACATTTGAAACCTTAGCCTCCTGATGGAGCATTTTCTTGAACTTTTTGATCGAGCTGCTATATATGAGGAGAACATGTTACCAATTAACTTTACATATGATGGTTGCGTCATGCTAATCCACAATTTTTCCCCTTCTGAAACCGCTCCTCCAGGCTGCTTTCTAGATGTGCATATAAGGAAGTTAATTTTTCTTGCATGTCCCCAACCATGAATGAGATCCACGATTGCAATAGATTGTAGAAAACAGAACTTCAAAGATTTTGGTGCATGGTCTGTTATATTTTCCTTTGTTCTTGTCTACTTTATGGGAAAATGCTTTGTCCTTGTACCTAGCTCAAAATATAGCAGGGACATCTATTCATATTTTATGTTATTTTGTGCCTTTTGGTTTATCTTTCCTTACCTGCCTTCCAGATACCTTTGTCGTTCTACTTTCCTACTTGACCTTTTGTTGCTTCTCTTAATAACATTAGTTGTACTCCTCTACTTGTTATATATATTAGGGTATTCATCCATCAATTAGAGGAGAAGTATGGGAATTTCTACTCGGGTGTTATGATCCAAAGAGCACATTCGACGAACGTGAACAGATACGGCAACGTCGAAGGTACCCTATTATAGCTGCTTAGCTGGAGCTATGAGTTTTCATCATCATAACTTAGTCTTCCATTGATCTCCCTGTTGACTTGGAGGGAAAATTTCCTGTCACATCACTGGTCTTGAAGTAGGCTCTTTCTTGCCTGTATGTGTCCTCGTTTTTAATAGTCAGAAATGCATCTTTTCAAATTGGAAGTGGACACTTTGTTACCTGTTGTGGTCGTCAGCTTATAATCCAGTGATGCTGGCAGATTTTACTGTCATGGCGTGCATCCACATTTCACTGATTCCTCTGTCCATGCTTCCTGGATGTGAATTAATATTCCCTACTTCCCTACCATCAAGCTATTATAATTTCATTCTCAAACATTTTTTCCCTTTATTTCTTTTTTTTTTTTAAGGTCATTGTCAACATGGATAGAATGGGAATCTCTTCTCTACTGGTAAAGCAAGCTCTGCTAAGTACAATACTAACTAAATCGCAATTCCTCCGTGCATTATATTTGTATTGTTTTCATCAACTCAAAATGATGTTAAATGTAGGGTGCCTTTAGTTCCAAGATTGGTTCACATATCTAGGATTACCTTTTAGAAATCCTTGTCTTGACTCTTGAGATGCTTGTATTTGTCTGAATAATTCGTATTAGCTATTATTTCCTTATGAGGAGTTATGGTCCATTGGACTCGATGGTCTCTCTCTAAAAACTTCTCGACCGTGTCTCCGAGGGACAGTTGAACAAACGACTCATGAGGGTTCCAAAACTTCTGTTCTACGAAGGGGGATCTAGCTGCAAAAACAGAGATCGAAACCAAAGATGAAAAGAAGCAGGAAAAGAAAGGATGTCATGTCGGTTGCCGGTGGTCCATTGATAAGTAGGGGCCACGAAGCCACCTGTATTACTGTATCAATGGCCAAGTCAATTATATGATGCTTTTCTCTCAATATTGAACTATTTCTTAACCAGATTTATCAGGGTGAATGCTATATATGGCTAATAAAGGAGAAAATGATCGGGTAATAAAGATATTTCTTCTTGTTACTTATGTTGAGTGTTTCAGAACAGAGCATGAACTTGAATATCCCTTGCACCACACTTATGGTTATTTAATTAGCTTGGTCATTGCTTAAGTCAACTGCACCTGTTTCGGGTTTTAGACATTAAACTACCTTTTTCCCATGACATCGTCAACCCCATATGTTTCTTCATGTTTTCAGGAATGAATATGCAAGGTGGAAGGAAGAGTGCCGCCAAATGTTCCCTCTTGTTGGAAGTGGTAGGTTTATAACCGCGCCTATAATTACTGAGGACGGTAAGGCAATCTTGGATCCTATCGTACTCCTCCAAACAAACCCACATGGAGCAGTTTTGACTCCTCAAAATACTTCTCATGCCGCAACTGGCATAGCAACGAATGGAACTGCGCTGGAAACAGTACAAGAACCCTCAAGCCATGTAATTTCGGACAAAAAAGAAATCCAATGGAAGCTCACATTACATCAGATAGGTTAGTTGGAATCTAAATGCACCGTGTCTCCATTTATTTATGTGTGAATGGACCATGAAGATTGTTCTCAACTTGGTGCTCTTCTATTGTTCCCATCCCCCTTCCTGTGGTAATTCCTTATCGTTGAATCAAAAAAGGTGTGTAGTGTCACTACATATGAGCAAGTGGATATGCTTCTTGCGGATGAGGAATTTCTCACTTAAATCTACTCTGAAGTGCAATTACGTATGTTTCACCATGCTTTTCCTTGTTCTTTCTGATTGGGAGAAAGCCTGATCCTTAGACCCTCAGCATTAAACTTTGATAAAAAGATTTTACGCATTAACTGTTCCATTCCATTTGTTCTCATTTACTAAATTAAACTTCTACATTAGAACTTTACAATATACTGTACCTTAATTTTTCCCACTGTTTGATTCCATGTTCTATATGAAATTTCTTCTAGGTCTCGATGTTGTTCGAACAGACAGGCCATTGGTGTTCTACGAAAAGCAAGAAAACTTGTCAAAACTTTGGGACATTCTAGCAGTTTATGCCTGGATAGACAAAGATGTTGGCTACTGTCAAGGTGACTACTTTGTTGAACTATCATTTATCTTAATAGGACATGATAGAGTGATTGTGGCTATTTAGTAACATGGCTGCATGCACTAAGCTTTGTCCAGTTTTGCATTGAGCAATCAATT
The DNA here is from genome assembly GCA_029784005.1 of Lenwebbia sp. NSW1173648. Lineage (NCBI taxonomy): Eukaryota > Viridiplantae > Streptophyta > Magnoliopsida > Myrtales > Myrtaceae > Lenwebbia > Lenwebbia sp. NSW1173648. The sequence continues at coordinate 19,161,014 of JARCGZ010000009.1, read as the reverse complement.
TGCCAGTGTTGCATGCACTCATCATCAGGGATATGTTCCTCATTTTATGAAGCGTGTTCTTCTCATCTTTAAATACCTTGGTTGTTGTGTAGTATGTTTGCATGTTCATTTGGCCCAATTCCTTCTATACAACGAAATACCAGTGCTTCTAAAACAAATCATTAGTCTTGGCACTTAATCCAACAATCATCTTCCCTGAAGTTTCTGTTAATTGTCATCCATCAATTTTCTGATTGATACATCATACTTGTTCTTTCACCTGCATCGGAGAACGCTAACCTCTAGGAAGTAAATAACACAAATTTAGTTCTCTTAGGTACTCTTGGTTTACATATATCCATTTGGACAAAATTACAGAAATTTCAATTCTTGAACAGTAAAAACGAGTATTTCCATGAAAGCTGCTGCATTTCTCTCTCACCATGAATATCAAGAAGTCTGCAGATGATTCTTGACATGGGAAAATATGGATAGTTGAACATATTTTGGTTTGAGTCCCTAGTTTCCTGACCTCCTGCTGCATGGTGGATGATGTTAATTTCCTTGTCCGCAATTAACTGAAGCTTGAGGATGATGGGTAACAATAACAGGAATGAGCGATCTTTGCTCCCCAATGATAATGCTTCTTGACGATGAAGCTGATGCATTTTGGTGCTTCGAACGGTTAATGCGCAGATTGGTACGTAATTTACAAGTTTATGAGCATCCCCAATTATAGGTGCTTATGTCCTTGAGCAAATGCCTGGGGATAATTCATTATGCTGTAATACCTACATTTACATGTTTGGGAATGCATACCCGTTTTCTGCAGGCCTGTGCCTGTACATGTACATTTGCATCTGCTCTCTTTGAGCATTTCATTTCATGCCCCCCCCCCTGAAAAAAAAAACGACGAAAAGGGAGATTGTTCAATATTGGGACTTGCTATGCAGTTGAAATACAGCTGCTTTATGTTTTCTTTAGGATAAAATACAAATGCTTTTTTTTTTAAATCGATTTTTCGTACTCTCTTCGTGATCCTAAGATCAGTAATTTTTACGTGTATTCTTCTTCGCGATTTTTAAGCGAGGAAATTTCAGATGCACCGAGAGCTCTGTTGGGGTGGAGGCGCAACTTACTAACTTGGCTGCTATTACTCAAGTTATCGATCCGAAACTTCATCAGCATATAGGTATTACCTTAGTTAAGTTCTCATATTACTCATAATTAAGAATTTGTGTTAGTTAGGCAATATGGTGCAATGTGAAAGATTTTGGCCTATCATGGGTCCTACTTAAGATGAGACATGCGGTCTGCGTACTGATTTGTGTCTCAGATGCTGGCTTTGACTGGACTTATCTACTAGTTAGCAGACAATTTGCTTTCCTAATCATGTTAACTTCCCAATTCTATGAATATCCTAACCTTCGCGGTTGAGAAGAGCCATGCCTCTGCTTATCTATTAGAATCCCCATGGTTACTGCCAACACAGGTTTATATATAATGCAAATGCTTCTTGGGCTCTAGCCTCTTGGGGTACGTACATAGAGAATGAGGGCATGTGCAATGCTTCCACTTTGCACATTCCATAGACAGAGTTCTGCATAGTCTTTCCTCAAAACCACATGCGCCGTTTGATAAAATGGACCATGTGGCTATTCCGAAAACCAACCTAACAATACTGTTGATTGCCAAATAGGTGGTTGTGACTGATCTGACAGGTTTAAGTACTCCCTCGATTCTTAGGACCATCCTCTATAGTACAGTAATTTTTTATTCGTTCTTGCATCCCTGATGCATCTGATGTTCAGTCTTGATATTATGTTAGCTGAGATGGTGCAATGTGTTCTTGTATATTTTTGGGTACCTTAAATGTTACTATTTGAAACTTAAGAAGCCTGTTTTCTTGATGGTGCACAGAAACACTGGGTGGAGGAGACTATCTTTTTGCTTTCCGAATGATTATGGTTTTGTTCCGTCGAGAATTTTCATTTGGTGACTCTTTGTATCTTTGGGAGGTACCTTTTAATTTCACATGCCTCTCTTTTATCGATATTGTCTACTGAATGCGCCTTTGGTAATCCTCATTACTGACTTATTGACTATTCTGGACCACTTAGGCCAAGTCTTTTTGACTGACATGCATCAAGTTTTTGGTGCCCAAGACATCATATTACTTGTAAACCAATACTATTGACCAACAGATACATTGAGAGTTTGCTTATGATATGACCTAACTGCTGCTTGCCTTTAATGTTGAGGCAATTCATCCTAATTTTCCTTGTTTTAGGCATTACTTTACAGGTATATTATTCAGACTTATGATTAGGGGAAACTGCTCTGCATAGTATAACTAATTTTACAACCGTTATTGTGGTATAAGCTTGACTTTGCCTTCTGTCAACATCCTCATACCATTAAAGCAGTAAGAATCCATTAATATGTTCCTTCGTAAATGAACTTTTACAAGCCTCTAATAAGTTGGTAACTCATTTCCCTGTCCATCTGGGCAACGATGCCAGTTTCTGTGGCTAAGCATCTTTAAGTAGCAAATTCTCATGCATGCTGGTCTGAGAATCAGATAAGAATGTCCAACCATAGTGTTTTTGCTTAATGTCTGGTCTAACTGGCTTTGCTCTTCAACATATGCTTCATACTTGTTTGGTTAGATGCCAGTAAGTTTCTTTAAAGTTTGGCAAGAGGAGGGGATTTATAGGCAGCTGTTACTGAGTGCAACATATTGTGATGATACATGTCAAATTCTCCTGGAGAAAATCGGTGTAATTTTTTTCCCCGAGTTTACCTAGAGATGCTGAGTGGTGTCGAAGTACTAGCTTATCAATTCTGTTACACCCTTAGCTGCTTCTGCTTGAATGGACTTGTAGCTGGCACGGAATTGCTACCTTCGTGTGTCCTTTTTTCCTCCCCACTCACGCTCTCTGGCTATCTTTACAAGTAGGAATGACCCATGACATATCAAGTTCTCTTCCACCCCGTTTGTCCAACCTTTTCTTGTTATAGAAATTTTTACATTATTCTTCATTCTTTTCATTTTATATTTCTTTAGCACTAATGTATAAAAGAATTGGTGACTTATATTACAGATGATGTGGGCCTTGGAATATGACCCCGACTTGTTCTCTATGTATGAAGAGCCCGATTTAGCTGGTGAAAAAGCTGATGGGTGTAAAGGAAAAGCCAAGTCAATACGACAGTGTGGGAAGTTTGAGAGAGAGAATATGAGAAACGGACCAAAGAGCTCTGATGCCCCTCTTCCCATCTCGATTTTCCTTGTTGCCAGTGTCTTGAAGGATAAGAGCGCAATGCTCTTGCAAGAAGCTCGGGGCCTGGATGATGTCGTTAAGGTCAGCTTAATAAAGTTGAGACCCTTATTGGAGTTTTGATTTTGCTGTTATCTAGTTAGAAATTTAGACAAGCATAACAATTCATTGTGGCAAACTGAAAATGTTTCACTAGATCACTATACAGTATACCCAGCTGTCATAAAATTAGCTTCAGGACTCGCTACAAGATGATTAGATTCTTCTTTCTTTGAGAAGATGATACACGGACTTATACCGTTAGGGATATTGTTTCAAGTGAAAGAATCACTTCTCTGTGGATGATTGGTAAATTAGGACAAGAGTTTTCTCTCTCTTATATGATGCAATGCACATGACGTGTTAAAATATCTAGCTTCATCTGTCGTCTATATGAATGATTAACCTCTATAGATCTCTTACTTAATCCATTTGATCCCTCTCCAGATTCTAAATGATATGACTGGAAATCTGGATGCAAAAAAGGCCTGCAGTGGGGCTATGAAACTTCACAAGAAGTACTTAAAAAAGGTACCATCTTGTCGTTCTTTTATATGTTACTGTCTGGTATCGCCTAATCAGTTTCTCTCTTGTTAAATTGCTGCCTTTGATCTGACATGGAGCTGACATAACCTAGAAGTTAACTCGTTACATATGAATCAGAGTTTCTTCATGGTCAAATACAGTTCGGCAGTTCATTTTTCCATGATGTTTTTTCCATTTCAACAGATGGTCCTGTTAAACTAAATGAGATCGTTCCGGAACAATGTAGTTGAAATAGATGAGTTGCCTAATCTGCTTAATTTGATGATATTCCAGCCGAAGATTATACTTTGAACTAAAATTCTACCCAAATTTGTCTCTGTAAATTCGACCAATATAATCCTTTCAATTATGTTAAGCGGTTGTCCGGGTTCCCTGTGATTTCAAGTTTTCTTTTCCTACCAAGAGAAGAACACAGTATGAGAGTTGTGACGAACTAGTTTAAAAGGGGTCAATTTAAATGTCATTGTAGTGTAAAACCGAGCACGACGAGAGGGTCTTCAGCAAGAAAAAGAAGAAACAATGAGAGGGTGATCAACATATCAGCTGTTGAATAGCTTTCGATGCTACCTCATACAACTCCTGTATCATTTTTCTGCAGGCTAAGAAGACATAGCCAAAACTGAAGCATCCCTGAGATTTGATGGAAAAAAAGGAGGAAATGTTCATGCTGTGCATCGATTTTTGGTGGAGAATTTATATTTCGATACTTCTTGATTCTGGCTCGGACGTGATACATCTGTAGATTCACGTGTCGCGGTCAGCTTATGATTCCGGAGGAATTGTACAAATATCAAGTGTATATCTCTGTATTTCTAAAGAAAGACTAACAAAAGACAACTGCTTACTCAAACTGATACCTATTTTGTATATCAGTTCCTCATATAATCCACATCTCCTTTGGAGCAATCTCTAATAAAAACAGTTCCCAAATATGTTCTTTCCTCTAAAAGTAATTTAGGACAAAAGTTGTCATTACGATTTTTCCTTTCTCTCTCTTTAATTGATTTCAGAATTTTAAGACAACTCATTTCTCCTTTTAATACTAAAATTGTTGAATCGGCAACCATGTTACCGTAATTGAGTGTGTTAATGACAAAAAGCATTGATTGTACAAATTACATGAACTAAAGCATTTGATTAACAAAATTTCAGAAATGGACGACTTAATTGCACAAAGGACATAAATTAAGAGACCGAAAACAAAATTGTGCCATTAAAAAACTACACGATACAAATCAATGCTAAAGCGCATTAGTGGGAAAAGTTTTTTCGTTCTAATTGATGCAAATAATAGTGCAAAGGGAGCTTTTTTACCTGGCTTTAAGTGAAGCTGTTTTCTCAAAAAGTTCCTCAATGTGGACATTGACTCAAATAAGGCCCTGAAGGGTCAACTTAATCTCGAATAAAGTCTTCGATAAAAAAAAAAAAATCTCGAATAAAGCCTTAAGCTCACTGGCCGGCCTGGCCGGCTTGCACATATAACTCATGTGCTTGTTCCGGTGGCAACATCAGAGGCAATATTGCTGAATGTTCTTATTTTCCACAATTTAAAGAAGCCGATTTTTTTTGTGGAATGAAAATTGTATTCATTGCTCCAAAAGATACATGACAAGTACATACACTTCGAAGCAAAACAAAGTCCAAAATAATGCAAACCTAAGTCAAATCTAGAAAACAAGGAGGATCAACATAGCACCAGCAGAGTTAAGCATATGCTCGTTCCACTAAAACAGATCTGTTGAGCAAAATAATCAGCGGCCGATCACCAAATCTCGTATCTTCATCAGTAATGAGCACGGACTATCCTCTCCAGTAACAATAGCATTGCCAGTTGGTGGTGCGCGGCTAGGTTCAACTTTCAAAATTACCAAAAAGTCATACGCCTATTGTACGAATGTCAATTCAGTCTTAAACCTTTCAATTTAGCCAATTTAGTCCTAAACATTTTGCAATTCGCCAATGTAGTCTTCCAGCCAATTTTGGCTGGCGGTCGCTGGCGTGGATGCCAGCAGTCCTACATGGCACAACTGGTGTTGACGTGGACATTTTTATTTTTTTTTAATTAATTTGAATTTCCTATAAATTTTTTGAATTTTTTCCCTTTCTTTTTCTTTTCTTTCTTTTTTTTTCCTTCGTCCATGGCTGGTCAGCATGGAAACCGGCCATAGGCGAGGGACGACGAGGGTGGCGAGTAGACCTGTCAAAATGGGTCATAGATCCATTTCACAACCCATATGTGATGAGTTGAGTCATTATATTTGTTAGCCATGTTGAAAAACCTTCCTAATATATTTTGAAGTTGACAAAACATTCCATGGCTTCTTAGGAGCTTGATATATGCAAGAGTTGTTTGTGTTTCTGGTAATATTCATGGAAAAGGAACTTTGATGTGCTAAGTGAAAGATTTGAAATAGTTGAAAGAACCCCTACTGTATAGATAAGAATGGGGAGTTCATTTTTAAAAAGACTTGGAGATACCAAGGTGAACAGTCTACAAAATCTACAAAATCTACATCACCATCGTACTCGAAGTGTCTAATGAGAAGCAGTTGGACATAACCGGGAGGTTTGATACAATCGGAGTAGGATATTAATTATCTATGCTGAAGAAATTAATTACGCATGATATGCGTTGGTTTATTGACAACCCTCCTAAAGATGTAAGATACTTTCTATAGCCGAGTTACTTTATGTTTGGAAACCAAAGATTGGATTGTATGTGTGACCAAATCTACGAGAGCTCAGATTGATTGACTTCAAAGGCTAAACTGATCTGTTCAATGATCGTCCAACCGATAGCTTGGATTTTAGAAGAAGTGTTTGAGTATAAGCGACACATTCTACTGTAACTACTCAAAGATTGCTAGTGAAATCCAGCTAGTAGGCTATTAGTCTAAGAGAGTGGACGTAGACTTACACCAAGCCAAACCATTATAAAACTCTAATTGCATTGTTCTCTATTTCTCTACTTATACTCATTATTGCTTGATAGAAGCGCACCACACCCCTTGATATAACATGATCCCGCTCATATCATGTTCTACCTAATTACGCTTATATCAAACTTGACACTTTTAAGTCCACAATATTTTGTCAAGTGTCTTGAAATCATCTATTCACCCCCTTCAGGTAATACTGTTAGCCAACGTCAAGTTATGTTCAGTAAATGGGTTTAGAAGGGTAAAACACAAAATAATATGGGTGTTAGATGAGTTCACAACTTAGTCAAACCAAACCAACCTCAATGACTCTCTCTTCACCCTTTCTCGCGCTCAACTTGCTCTCGCGCTCAGTCACTCCGCGCTCGTACCTCAGTTTGAGTATGAGTTTTCCTAGATTTGGTTGAATATAAAAGTATTTTAACAATATGGGTCAGGTCAATCGGGTATGGGTCACTAAATTTGTATGGCATGTAAATTGGTCAAAACGGATTAAATTGGTCAATTTGGGTTGGATCATTTTCAACTCAACCCAACTGTTTAACGAGTCTAATGCCAAGGTTGAAGGGTCGACCTCATCGGCCTCAGGTGAGGGTCGACCTTGCTAGAGGCCGGCTAGGGCAAGGTCAAGCTTTGCCACCCCTCGCCTATGGTCGGTCGCTGGCTATGGAAGAAGGAAAAAAAAAAGAATAAAAGAAAGAAAATATATTCAAAAATTGAAAAATATTCAATAATTGTCCACGTCAGCGCCCTGGCATCCACTTCAGCAATCGCTGGCCAAAATTAGGCGGAGGACTACATCAACAAATAGTCAAAAGGAATAGGACTCAATTGGTCAAATTGAAAGGTTTATGACGGACGCACAACAGGTTTAAAACTTTTTTGGCAACTATCCCTTCGGCTTATTAACACCTTCATTGTACGGAGACAACCAAAACATGTTGAACAAACACATATCTAACATTTGTAAGAGCAAATCTTCATGGTTCAGCGAGACGCAAGAGCTCCTATGATCATCATTGAATTTGGAGGCAAAGGACTTGTACACAAACAGAGCACACGTATCCTCGAAAGCATATTTATTAAACTCCCACATCTAGATATCTAGATCGGAAGAAGAGAGCACCAATAATTAGATCGGGAGAAGAGGAAAACTAAAGAAGAAGAAAAAAACACGAACAAAATCGACAAGAGAAGGAGGGGAGCTAGCTCAAACCCTCCTTATGGTTGAAGCTTGAAGAAGACAATGGAGAAAGAGAGATGGGAAGCCCAAAGCCCCAAATTGAAGCTAGGGTTCGTGTTTAAAATCCCCAATTTCATTCTTTCGCAAATTGAAAGTAGGGTTCGTGCAAAAGAGTTTCCAATCGCCTTTTGCTTGGACGAACAAATGATCAATTGCATTGATAATTGGGAAATTAGAAGATTTGGGAAAATTAGGGTCGTCCTAGATCACCGACCAGATGACCCACTTCGCCTACCCTAAGCTTTTCACCTCAATGGCCAACGCCATTATTGACGTTGCGTAGACCCAACCCATCCTCAAGACCCTCAGCGACCGCTCCGATCATGAGGCCACCGACAAAGCAAGTCAAAGCTGGCCGAGATCGAGTCCACCCTGTTAAAGAAGCTCGAGGAGATCGTGCTCTCCTTCCGCTCGAATGGCGACGAACCTGGTGAAGGAGAGGAGTGTGTGAATCAACGAAGAGGGAGAAGAGAATGCACAAGGCGATGATCTCACTTTATGAGATGCACCAGATGTATGCAAGGATATTGAGCACGAATCCTAGCTTCGATATGGGGCTTCTTCAACTTGGGTAAAATTAGAACATTTCAAAAAAAAAATATCCCTTCATGTTGCCGTCGAAATAAGCATGTGAGTCGCACCATCCATCAAAGATTTGGATGTCGGTGTATTCGGTGTCTTATTTGAGACTAAGGCTGCGTTTGGCTCAGCTTTTCCAAGAGGCTTTCAGCCTCCAAAGCTCCTTAAGAAAAAGTTGGGGGTGTTTGGCAAGCCTCTTCCCAACGGGCTTTCGGCCAAATGATGGCCTAGCCAATTTGGCTAGTTTCCTTTTTCGCCCTAAAAAACTTATTAAAAGTAAAACAAAATCCTACTTCCCCCTCGCGACCGCTCCACTCCACTACTCTCTCTGCCTCGTGATTGCTCCTTGCTTTCTCCATGTTGGAACCAGAAAACAAAGAAGGGTGACTCTCGGATATACGAAATGAGGCACAAAATGGATGGAGAAAATATTCTTATTGGAATCAACTTCGGATGGGATACAATATGAAGCTCACTAGGAGTTCTATGGCTTCTCTCTTATGGATACATGAACAACCCTCATGTATTTATAGCTTACACAATCCCTTGTGAACACAACATTCAATAAACCAAAAGAAGGTCAAAAAACTACAACACAAATGCAACCATGCCTAACACAAAGTCTAAAGATTACAACATGTGGCAACATGCCTAACAAACATGCCTAACAACATGCCTAACAAACATGCCTAACAAAAAGGACATAAAAATTATGTAGCTTGGAAATCAATTTTATTAACATTTCTTCAGCCTCCCTTAAAATTGATTTCCATAATCAGCAATACCAAGCATCTTCTTTAATTTTTCGAATGAATCCGCCTTCAATGGTTTTGTCAAGATATCTGCAATCTGGTCTTCGGACCTACAGAAATCAAGTTCAATCTCGCCATCTTTGACTCGCTCACGAATGTAGTGATACTTGATATCGATGTGCTTGCTCCTGCCATGAAATACAGGATTCTTGGCTAATGCAATAGCCGACTTATTGTCACACATCATTTTGGTAGGACCTGCTTGTTCATGCATCAATTCACTCATCATCCTATGAAGCCATATCGCTTGACACGCTGCTGCAGCTAACGCCATATATTCTGCCTCAGCTGTCGAGAGTGCAACAACTTGTTGCTTTTTCGAGGACCAAGAAATTATTCCTGATCCGAGAAAGAAAGCATATCCAGAAGTACTCTTTCGAGTCTCAGTATCGCCAGCCCAATCACTGTCTGTGTAACCCACTAGACTAAAATTGTCAGTACAAGAATATAGAATTCCATGGTCACGAGTTCCACTGACATACCGTAAAATTCTTTTTGCTGCCTGCAAATGTGATTGGTATGGTTTTTCCATGAACCTGCTAATAATTCCCACTCCATATGTAATATCTGGTCTAGTATAGGCCAAATATCTCAAACTACCAACGATACTTTTGAAATAAGTGGGATTTACCAGTTCACCGGTTCTTCTTTCTTCAACTCCAACCGTTCTACTACGGGAGTCCGAATTGGTTTGAGCGATTCCATTTTGAATCGCTTCAAAATATCATTAGCATATTTCTGCTGTGAAATAAATATGCCATCATATGTCTGCTTCACTTCAAGGCCAAGAAAATAGGACATCAATCCCAAATTAGTCATCTCGAACTGGCTTGTCATAGCCTCTCTGAATTCAGCAAACATTTTTTCACAACTCCCTGTAAATATCAAGTCATCAACGTAAAGGCACATAATTATGATGTCACCATTAGTATTTGACTTGATATACGTAGTATGCTCATACGGACACTTTTGAAATTTATGCTCCAACAGGTATGTGTCGATACGCGTGTACCAAGCACGAGGTGCCTGTTTTAGCCCATACAATGCCTTTTTCAGCCTGTAGACTTGATTTTCATGCCTTTTCTTCTCATAGCCCTGTGGTTGCTCCACGTAGACTTCTTCTTCAAGAACGCCATTTAGGAATGCTGATTTTACATCCATTTGATGAATCCTCCAACGGTTTTGAGCTGCAAGTGCTAAGATCATCCGAATGGAATCCATCCGGGCCACTGGTGCAAATACTTCAAAATAATCAATACCTGGCTTTTGCTTGTAGCCTTTTACAACCAGTCTGGCTTTGTAACGGTCCACCTGACCATCGGGTTTGTACTTCGTCTTGTACACCCACTTGACACCAATGGGTTTCTTACCGGGTGGTAAAGAAGTTAGTTCCCATGTGTTATTCTTCTCAATGAAGTGAATTTCTTCATCCATTGCTTGAATCCATTTCTCATCTACAGCTGCTTCATCATAGGTTACAGGGTCACATTCAGCAAATAAACAAAAGTTTACCAGTGTTTCATCAGTGATTCCGTTACTCTCACTGTCACCGTATCTTGTGACCATATAATCCCTGAATTTTGCTGGCGTCTCCCTCAGTCGTTGTGAACGACGTAGTTGTGGTTCTGAAGCTGCTGTTGGTGAAGATGTACCACCAGTTGAAGATGATGAAGAAGATGGACCACTATTTGAAGATGATGAAGGTTTTTCTGTCTCACCCACCAGTGGTTCATCTTCGATGGTAATGTTTTTTTGGTCACCCTTCTGGTTCCAGTCCCAGGCTTCATCTTCAAAAAATTGGACATCCCTGCTGATGATTACCTTGTCAGTGACTGGGTTATATAGCTTATAACCTTTAGTTGTATCACTGTAGCCAATGAAAATGCATTTCTCGCTTTTGTCATCCAGCTTCTTCCTCCGTTCATCAGGTATATGGGGATATGCCACGCACCCAAATACTCATAGGAACGAAACATCTGGCTTGTTGCCGCTCCAAGCCTCTTCTGGAGTTCTTCCAAGAACACTCCTTGTTGGACACATGTTTAGTACAAATACAGCACATGTAACAGCTTCTGCCCAAAATTTCTTGGGTAAATTTTTTGCTTTCAACTTACTTCTTGCCATTTCAAAGATTGTCCTGTTCTTTCTTTCTGCTATACCATTTTGTTGAGGGGTATAGCTGGCAGTCAACTGACGTTTTACTCCATGAATTTTACAATATTTGTCAAATTCATTTGAGGTAAATTCTCCCCCTCTATCCGATCTCAACATCTTTAGATTAAAGCCACTATGTTTTTCAACATAGACTTTAAATTCTTTGAACTTGCCAAAAGCTTCAGATTTTTCTCTCAAAAAATATACCCAAGTTTTTCTGGTAAAATCATCCACAAAAATTAGCATGTACCTTTTTTGTCCGAATGATTCAACCTCAACAGGACCACATATGTCTGTATGTACCAGCTCCAAAGGCTGCTTTGCTCTTTTGGCTTTCCCAACTGGAAATGGTTCTCGATGTTGTTTTCCAACGAGACATCCTTTGCATGAGTGATCTGGACTGTCAATTAAAGGCATACCGGTCACCATCTTTTTCTGGACTAGTAATTTTAGTCCACGAAAATTTAAATGCCCAAATCGAAGATGCCACAGCCAGTTGTTGTCTTTCATCATTGCTTGAAAACTCAAGAGATTCTTTGTCTGCAGAGTCATGGGGAACATCCGGTTCTTCGTCATCTGTACCGTCGTGATCAATTTGTTGTTGACACCTCTGATGGTGCAAACTCCATTTTCAATGTGAACTTTGTGACCTTTTTCGGAGAGTTGAAACACTTAGCAAATTCCAAAAAAGTCCTGGCACAAAGTAAACATCTGCAATAGCTACATTAGTACCATCTTTTGACTTGATATTAATGTTACCTTTGCCCATCACGGGAATTTTTGATTTATTCCCGAAGTTGACTTCACCACGACTCGTTTCATCCAAATGCGAGAATAATTCTTTTCGGCCGGTCATGTGATTGCTGCACCCAGTATCTAGGTACCATGTGTTGGTATCTACGATACTTGAGTCATCCTTCGTACATGCTAGTACCATGTACTCTTCAGCATCGGTGGCATGTGCGTGCTCCGCCTGCTCGTACGTCGCCTTTGCATGGCATTCGGATTTGTAATGTCCGAATTTGTTACATTTAAAACACTTGACTTTTGATTTTTCACGTGTTTTAAATTTTCCGGTGAAATTTGGATTTCCACCTCTACCTCGGCCTCCTCCGTGACTTCGACCACCTTGATAGCCTCCTCGATTTGATGGGGCGACCCGACTTTGCAATGCTTGCTCGGGAACTGAACCAATAGACTTTTGATTCATTCTTTGCTCATGTGAGCACAATGAACCCATCAACCGCTCCAATGTTAATGTTGACACATCTTGCCCTTCCTCGATCGCGGCGATGACGTAGTCAAATCTTTCGGTCAAAGACCTCAAGATTTTTTCTACGACACGTACATCATGGAGTTCTTCACCATTAACCCTCAATTGGTTAACGATGGTTTGAGCACGATCAAAATATGCTGAGATTGGTTCAGAGTCATTCATACGTAAAGACTCAAAATTACCTCGAAGTGTTTGTAGCCGCACCCGCCGGACACGATCGTCGCCTTTGTAGGATTTTGTAGAATATCCCACGCTGCTTTTGCGGTCTCCGAACACGATACTTTTTCAAATATCGTTTCCTCCACGGCTTGAAAAATCGCATATAATGCTTTCTGATCTTTCTTCCGGGACTCCACCAGAGATTCTTTCTCCTCCTTTCTTAAAGCCTCGAATGCTACGGCATCGGCCACTTCGTTGTAGCCATTTTCAACCAGATTCCACAAATCTTGCGATTTGAAAAGAACCTTCATCTGGACGGACCAGTTATTGAAATTCTTTCCGTTCAGCTTTGGAAGCTGCATTTGAACGGAACTAGTGGATGCCATTTCTAGCTCTGATACCAAATGTTGGAACCAGAAAACAAAGAAGGGTGACTCTCGGATATACGAAATGAGGCACAAAATGGATGGAGAAAATATTCTTATTGGAATCAACTTCGGATGGGATACAATATGAAGCTCACTAGGAGTTCTATGGCTTCTCTCTTATGGATACATGAACAACCCTCATGTATTTATAGCTTACACAATCCCTTGTGAACACAACATTCAATAAACCAAAAGAAGGTCAAAAAACTACAACACAAATGCAACCATGCCTAACACAAAGTCTAAAGATTACAACATGTGGCAACATGCCTAACAAACATGCCTAACAACATGCCTAACAAACATGACTAACAAAAAGGACATAAAAATTATGTAGCTTGGAAATCAATTTTATTAACATTGCTTCACTCCTTCGCTCGCTCTCTCCTTTGCGACTGCTCCTCTACAGGTTCTCTCTCTCTCTCTCTCTCTCCGTGAATGACTCCGGTCTCTTTCTCCGACATCATATGCTTCTTGAGAGGATGATATACATACTTTTTTATTTGTTCTACAGCTATACCAGATTTGTTTGGGAAATCAAATCTGACCAAGTTGGGAGTTTATAGTTTTGAACCCCTTGATTCCGATGAAGTCCGTGATTATATTAAATACAAAAAATTGCATTAAATTATTTGCAGAAGCATCATGTTTGTGGTTGTGGAAATAGCCGTCATTATCTTCTATTGTTGGCCTCGGGTTTTGCTGGCTGAATTAGGCTTTGTTTGTGCTCTTTTTTGTTGTTTAACTGGGATCCTTTTGACTTTTAGCTCAGGATAATGACCATCATTATCTTCTATTGTTGGCCTTGCGCATTTACTTCATTTATTACCCGGCTTATGGTGTGAATTTGTAGAAATTTCAGAGAGCATATTCCTGTTGTATGTCTTATTGGCGATTTTACTTCATTTTTTAGTTTCAAAAGTTGATAGGTTGTATGAGTTCGGTGAGAAAAGAATTTGTATTTACCTCATGGGATCTTGTGCAGAAAGATTTAAGAGTCCTTTACTTCCTGGCAATAGAAAAATAATTGACTTTACCTTCATGGTTAATCTCCTTTATTTGTGGCATGTGCCAATCAAATTTGTTCAGGTCACATTACTAGTAGATGGCAAGTTCATTAAAGGAAAATGTGTTTTGGAGCTCAGAAGATGTAAAAACCTTTTGTAAGTTGTGCGTTGAACAAATTGAAAAAGACAATGTCCCGGAAACAACAAAGAAAAAGAAAACTTTCTCGACAGGAATGCATCGCTCGAGAACGACGCCCTTCGCCAGGATGGATGAACAACCATAATTAAGACTATGGCGACTTACATTTACCTAAAAAAAGATGTTGCTAATTCTTTTAACACAAAATGATTAGCAGCATTTTATGCACTGTATAAACCTAGTTGACTACAAACGAGTACATCGATGGAATTCATCATAGACCACATGTACCTGTACACATACATAGTAACCAACAACTTAACTTTTTAAGATCCTCACTGATTTCAAGTAGGTATATTCTTATGCACTAAATTCTAGGAAAGAAAATCTGGATGCATATCGTGTCAATATTAATATCCATTAATTCATCTCACGCATGGGTGTTGCTATCTTATTTTCACATAATTAGGATTCATTCTTACTAAAAAGTAAATGACTTGCTTATATGTATGCAGATTATCACAAAAAGACATGATAAGAGAATTGAATTGGTAAAAAGAGATGAATTGGAGATTCAAAAATGTGATTTTATTTGTGGCTAGAGATTTCAAAAATGGGATTTCGTTTGTGGCGAGAGAAAGAATGCATTTCATGCCTTTTTATAATGGGAGTTCCAAGATTCTTATGTAATGTTATTACACAAGAAGTTGGCCCTCATTACTTCCAAAATGTAAAAATGTGATAATGTGATAATTTGCATACATATAAGCAACTCATTTACTTTTTTATAATAATGAAACCGATTTAAGGCATGTGAAAATAAGATAGCAACACACATGAGTGAATGCATTAATGGAGATTAGCATTGACCAGATATGCATCCAGATTTCCTTTTCCAGAATTTAATGCATAAGAAGAAACCAACTTGAAATCAGTGAGAATCTTAAAAAGTGAATTTGTTGGTTACTATCATACTATGCATGTGTACCTGTACATGTGATGTATGATGAATTACATCGACGTACTCGTTTGTAGTCAAGTAGGTTCACATAGTGCATAAAATGTCACTAATCATTTTGTGTTGTAAGAATTAGCAACATATTTTTTAGGTAAATGTAAGTCGTCCATGGTTTTAATTGAGAGAGTCCACTTTGTTGTAAATTTTTCTCATTTGCATTTTTTTAGAAAAAAAAAAGAAATTTTTTGTAACTTCGTTAATGCATATCTGTAACATTTTTGTCAATATTTAAACTAAAAAGTTTGAAGACATTATTTTTTTCAATTTTGAACAAATTAAAAACTAAAAAGCTTAAATTAATCATCCAAAGGTACTTTTCAAATGTGTTTCTACCAAATGATTTTTCTCTAAAAGTTGCTTCTCAAAACACAATTTACCAACCAATCTTTGCATTTTCCCAAAGCCCTTTAGGCGGAACTCTTTTGCATTTCCCAAAAGCCTCTTGACAAAATTGAACCAAACGCAGCCTAAATTGGTCTTTTTAGGAGCTTATTTGAGTCAATGTCCAGTGTGTTCAAGGTCTTATTTGAGACTAAATTGGTCCTTTAGGAGCTTATTTGAGTCAATGTCCACTCTAGGAACTCTTTTAAGAATGTGGCCTCATTTCATGTCCTTATTTGAAATTTTCCCTCATACCTATTCTTCTATTTATATCAGGCAAATATCATAGAAAGCATTAAATATGCCAAGTGACACACTAATGTACTTCTTTTGTTCACCAAAACCCTCAAACTATGCCTTTGTGACAAAAGTATCATCTGTCTACTGTTATGAAAAAAAAAAAAAAACTAAACTAAACTTTGTCCATTGTGACAATAATACCCCAAACTTTTTTTTTTGCATCACCAATATCTGAAACTTTGTGCTAGTATGACAAAAATACACATCGTCTGCCACCAAAAACCTTAAACTTTACTCACTATGACACCAATACACTAAACTTCTTTTGTGTCACAAGTACCCTTAAACATGTACTAGTGCGGGGGGGCATTTTTGTTATAATCAACTGAATTTTTTTTTAGTCCAAAGTTTAGTTTTTTCTTTGTGGTAGACGGGAGTATTTTGCCGTACCGGTACAAGTTTGACGTTTTGGTGACACAAAAAAAGTTTAGGTTATTAGTGTCGTAGTTTGTATAGTTTAGAATTTTTTGTTACACAAAAAAGAAAATTCCCAAAAATTTGTCAATGAACCAAGGAAACAATTTGTTGATGTACTAACGCTTATAAAGAATGAGTAATCATTGTTTTGAAAATACAAATTTTTCTTGTGAAGTATGTTTAAGAAGTGACCGAAGATAGTTTTCAACAAGACTCAATCACAGCTATCCGTTCAGTGGCATCCACACGGGACCGTATGTGGAACACAGAAGAAAATTGATGGCTGTAATTGACCCGGTTCCCATTAGGTCAGCCACCACGTTAGGATTGGATGAGCAAAGACTCCGATCCTATGGTGATGCTCGGTTCACCAGCATTTGCAGGCCGAGCAGTCTTGATCCAATGCCAATCGATCCGCAGAGGAAAGTGTTAGGGAAAATCCCTTATGATGTTTTGAAGATGACAAAATAATCAAAGGCTACAAATGCATTTAATTGTTGGTGCTAGCATTATCATCTAGAGGGGTGAATAGGTGATTTCAAAGAACTTTAGAAATCAATACGGAATTTAAATGGATAAGCTCATAGCTTAGTTCAGAATATGATCGCTAACAAGATCTGAGGTGTCCTCAGATGCAGAGGAGTGCACAATTCAACTATCAAATCAAATTAAAATGACAATGAGATCAAGGGATAGAGAATTTGCACAGAGAATTTATAGTGGTTATAGTGGTTTGGCTTTGTTCAAGCCTACGTCTACTTCTTCACACTGGTAGCCAATCGGCTGGATTCCATTAGTAAATAGCTCAGAGGTTACAACTCAGTGACGAATCTTGAGTCAGTAGATTTCCCGTCTAATACTCACACACTTGAATGAACTTCTCTAAGTATTATAGTGTTTGGATCTATAGTGTATGAAGGATGTGAAGCTCTCT
Source organism: Lenwebbia sp. NSW1173648 (assembly GCA_029784005.1). Classification (NCBI taxonomy): domain Eukaryota; kingdom Viridiplantae; phylum Streptophyta; class Magnoliopsida; order Myrtales; family Myrtaceae; genus Lenwebbia; species Lenwebbia sp. NSW1173648. The sequence goes on along the minus strand of JARCGZ010000009.1, from coordinate 19,143,383 downwards.
TGAACTTTGGAATTTAAGATTCTAAACTCTCGTCTCTGCTCTTCAGCCTTGAGGTCTCCTTTTATACTCATCCACCTTCAACTACCCATTGCAAGGTCTCCAGAGGATCACTTTCCAAGCTTCCCGTTTGGATGAGATTGTATACAAAGGATTTCGTAGCCGTTGAGGTTAACCAAAGAAAGAATCTCTCGTTAGATCAAATCGCCCATACAATTATGATCTGGGTTTCCAAGGATAGAATTCTTCATAAGGTAAGTCATTCTTGTCTCCCTTAGTCCACGTCCTTGAATAATCTTCGTGATTGGTAATCTCCAAGAACGAATCTAGCTTGATTTGCTAGCCGTTGTGACAATATAATATCTCAATTATATTATATCGATGATATCTCTTCATAATCTGATCGTTGCACCTGAAATACACCATCAGAGCTTGAGCTGTGCGACATCGTTTAAGCTCCTCTAAATATCGTCTTAGCCTTGTTTACCAGATTCAATCCTGTGTAACTTATTCCATACACATTAGGATAATCTGCAAAATAAGTATTTCATTGCATTAACTTGGATAAAAGAGAATATGGATTGTTTTGTCAAATTCAAAATCAATTAGGGGTTTTTCTTAACAATCTCCTCATTTTTTTATGATGACAAAACTATCCACACAAATATACCAATAGTTGTATAATAGTTGTAAGTAACATGATAATTTGCTTCTCAATGATATATCATTCAGTACAATAGCAAAAGAAAGTTCTGAGTTAAAATGATGAATTCAAAGTTCATTTTCAGAGTTTGGTTCAGTTTCACCTTGAGAACTTGTAGAACCTGTATCGGAGTTTGAACAAGCTTCGTTTGTTCTGAGCATGTCATTTGTTCAAAAGTAGGTTCATAGCATTGGGTTCATTTTCGAACTAAAGAACTTTTATAGCCTGTATCAGAGCATATGACTAAATGAAATTTATTCTCAAAAGAAGGTTCAGTTTCGAATTTCAACTTTAGTTCAAAGCTTATATTATTCAAAACTTGTGCACCTATTCTTGCAAATTATTATATCACCTATTTGATCCTGCAAGAAATACAAGGTTAATAAAGCAAGTATCATCCAATATCTCCTAGCATCTCTCCTCAGAACATCTTACCCTAAGTATCTCAGAACCTGTTCTTGGGAGCAGACATAATGAGGTATCAAGCAAAGCCGATAAAAATTTCTATCATAGTATTATCTCTCCCCATCAACACAAAAGTTCAGATCAAACTAGCATATGTATTGAATTAAAGTGGTTCAATCAAATCATCACAGTACGTTGTGCAGAATAAGCAAACAAACATTGAGCTCAAAAACATCCAACATTAAAATAGAACCAAATTTGATAAAATAAGAGAATGAAAATGAGTTCTATTTGGGAGGATTTGGGGCTGGAGTAGATGTGGAGGGTGCAAAGTCTGAAGGAAGTTGGACAAGAGCAAATTTTGAGAACTATTCCAGCTTCTGATCCATTCTATCTCTCATTCTATCCATCTTCTTTGCCATTTGTTCCATCTCTAGAATAGTAAAACTTGCTTTGGAGGATATTTCTCTTCTCAACTTCTGAAGTTGAAATGTCATGTTGTCCTTCATCTCATCAATTTCCAATGAACTGAATTCCACATATCCTTAATTAGGTATTTCAATTCACCTTGTCTATCCATGATATCTCTAAGCAGCTCAGAATCTCTAGTTTCTCCCATTACATCTTCCGTCTGAACTCCAACAGCATGAGACGACTCCCCCTGAGTCTTAGCTTGCTTCTGGGTTGAAGATATTGGAGTGTCCTACATAGTAGGATCTGAGGCAGTCTTGAGTGGGGTATCAGTAGTATCTACGTTCATCTGTTCAGTGTGCCCCCCTCAAACTGAGCTTCCTTCTGAGTTTCCCTCTACTGAGTAAGCTCTAGAATGTCAGTCTATTCACCAGTACCATCTTCTTTCTCCTCATCAGGAGTGGTCTGGTATTCTTCCACCTCCTGTGTGTTCTCCTCTTCTTCCTTTTCCTCCTCTTCTTCTTTCTCCTTCTCTTCTCTTTCCTTTTGTTCTTGCTCAAGTTGGGCTGCAACAGCATCTTCAATAACTATTCTCACAACAGTTTGGATGTCCTACTCTATCTCTTTGTCTGCCACCATCATCCTTTCTAACTCAGCCCTTGTAGCAGGAACCCTTTCTTGATGGATCTTCTGTCTAAACTCCTCAAAACTAAGTTTTTCCTCATCCTCTGAGTCACTTTCAGTGTGCTCAAAGCAAGTAGCATTCTCCTTGGTCCTGGTCTGGTGGACTTATGAACTATCATTTTTAGTCTCCTCTTTCTTGTAGACTGAGATGACTACCCTTGAGAAGGTTCAGTCAATTGATCAGCCTCTAAGGTAGGAAGATCAAGTAACACCACAGAGTTCTTCCTATCTTTCCACTATCCATATGAAAGCTTGTATCCCATCTTGTTCATCATTGTCTCACTAGTAACACCTAGGTAGTTATAAAGATATGAGCCTTGCTGGTATGTCTATCTTTAAATACTCAAATATTCTGGTGATCAAAGAACCATAAGGCAACTGTCCCTTATTCTTCCTAACAGTTCTGAACATGTGCAGGAATATAACATGGGGGTAGAGAAAAGGGTTTGCCATTCAATATGGCCCAGATGATCTTGGCTTCATATCGAGATACATCTGTTTTAGAAGAGCTTTTGGGTCTGATGCAGTTTATGACTAACTTATGCAGAACAATACATCTCAAAGGGAAATGATTGTGAACAACATGAGCTTTATTTGCCCTGGTGAAATGAGGATTACCAGAAAGAGCTTAATATTTTCATCAGAGATAGGAATAGGAGTGAAAGTATACTGCTCAGAACTTAATATTTCAGCAAATTCTGAGGCACTCAGAATGAAATCTTGATCAAAGAGTGACAAGTGAATAGCATCTAGACTAGGCGTAGAGAAATTTGAATAGAAATAAGAAGTCAGTTTAGGATGACAAGGAGCACTTAGAGTGCAGAGGTTTTGCAAATGCAGGTAAGAGAGTAAGGATAGGATCTGTAATCCAGCCTTCTTAATGTACTCAAAATCCATTGGTCTGTTGTTCACGATAGTTCTAGCAAGCAGGGATCTGAAGTACTCATTATGGGCTATAAATGTGAACAATCTATCCTTTTACCCTGTTTAGCCACAAACTTCATATCCATTCCCTTAAATAGAGAATAAATCTTCTCATCGTTGTTGTATCTAGCAATATCACCTAGATGGGGGGTAAATAGGTAATTTAAAACAAATTTGACTATAAAATATGGAATTAAAATAATCAAGTCAAAATAGAATCTGAATCTGAATATGTGCAGTTTATGATTCTGAACAGGAGTATGCAATTTCTGGGTCTGCAGATTCTGAATATAAACACCAGAGTGTAATATTCTATCAAACACAACGATAAGAGTTTAAAGATAGAGAATATTGCACACGATGATTATAGTGGTTCGGCTTAGATCAAGCCTACGTCCACTCTCCCACGCTGACAGCCGATTGGCTACATTCCACTAGATGAATCAATGGAGGTTTACAACAAGTGATGATACTCTCTTTGATAGATCACACTATCCTCCCTCAGTCACTCTTACAAAGCCTCTCAAAGATTATAACGTTAAGCTCACGGAAACAAGTATGAATCTGAATAACTCTAACACTTTGGAATTGATGATTCTGATCTTACACCGTACTAGCACCATGGATCTCCTTTTATACTCATTCACCCCCAAACTAGCCGTTGGACGGGTCTTCAAAGGATCGCTCTTCAATCGCTGATTGGACGTCATCAATCTTGATTGAATGAGACTGTATCTAGGGAGATTTGGTGACCGTTGGTGTTAAATCTGAACCCCTCAGATTCAGTCACCCATATAACTCAATCTTCAATTTCCATAAGTGGAGTTCTTCAAATATGAAAGTTTCCTTGTTCCATGGAAGGTAATTTCCAATCAATGATATTCTATCAATCATGTTATAGAATAATCCTGTCAATCAAAGATTACAAACTTCCATAAATACCTCAGCAACATATGTCAGGCATGGGTCTTCAGAATCTGGAATTAATATATCTCGCAGCTTCTGAACAATCTTCAGAACCAGACTTCAGAAGCAGTCTCTTGAATCTGAATATATCACTGCTTCTAAATAAGTCGCAGTTTCTGAATTCTTCATAAATCACTACTTCTGAATAAGTCGCAGTCTCTAAACAGAGATACACTGAGTTTGATGTTGATAGAAATCTTGTTGATGTTCACATATAAGTCTTCATTCAAAGGTATGGATGAAACTACATAATTGACACTTCACTTAATCTGGATACCATGATTTAACCCCTTCGAAAATAGATATACGATACTCTTGCCTTGAGCCTGAACATCCAACTAAGGTCAATATAAACTTTTCTTCTCAGGTGCAATATCCAGAACTTCATATGCATAATTCAGATGCAATATCTTGAGCTCCATCTTCTGGTTCCTCTAAGCGTATTGGCAATTGTGGCTCTACCTCACTGTTCACCTATCCAAGGTTCTTCTAAGCTTTACCGAACTTCCCGTTCTAGGCTTGTTCACCTCTACTTAGGTATCTCAAGCTTGTAGATACCTCTACGCTCAATGCCTTGTTCACTATTGATAGATAACTCATAACCTTCAGATATTCTGTTAATACACCATCTGCATAACGGCTTGTGATTATTTCACCTGGTTCTACTCAACCAACAAACAAATTAGTAGCCTTTGATTATTTTTTCATCTTCAAAATATCATAAGGGATTTTTCATAATAATCTCTCCCTTTTTTATGATGACAAAACAATCTCTGAATATGCAGATATGCAAACAAGTTTCAAAGATATTCAATTGTGTATACTTTGAAAAGTAAACGAGATACGCTTATTTGCCAAAAATAAGAATTCAAATCAAGGCATAATAAGCACGTAACGCGATCTCCAGATATGATAATCAAGCAATGTAATCAGGAGTTAGCAGATGGACTGAACATCACAATATATAGAAACATAATTGCAGCTCAATATTCAACACATATGCATATCAATATGCTCTCCCCCTTTTTTGTCATAATCAAAAAGCGATACTAATGAAAAGGGTCTTACATAGAGAATATATCAACGAGTACGAATAAATTTCACTTCCTTTTTGTCATAATAAAATTATAATATATATTAGAGATTTGTAATGACAAAAAGTAAGGGAAATGGAAGATGTACTAACCGGATTTTGTAGAACTTAACAAGTTCTCACATACATTTACCTTTTCTTCCATTATCTGAATAGTAATCAAGATTGGGATGAAATTTACTCAACTTTTGTAGAACTTTCCCATGCTTGTTCAATGCTCCTTCATAATCAAAACTCATTCAAGCATAGCTTTATGGGATATTGGGCAGCATAATGGTTTTCACCATCTCTTGCTATATAGAAGCTTGCAGTTTTTCATGTCCTTCTGAATAAGGTTCTCCCCCTATAGATCTTCATGACTAATTTCCTTCTGAACCTGAGTGTCAGGCTCCCCTTGAATCTGATCAATGATCTCATCCCGAATCTGATCAGTAAACTTCCCTTGAATTTGATCATTTCTTTCCTTTCTCCCCCTGTCATCAAGACAGCTTTGACAAGTAACCTTTATCGCCGGGTTGCACCAGTTGAATAGGATGGTTTTCTTTGTAGCAGCTAGAAAATGGTGGAGATGCTTGAGTGTTGCGATTTCCATTTCAATTGCAACTTCAAGGATGCAAGGATTGATCTGAATATTTCTCAAGAATGTCATCCTTGTGCACTTTTTCTAACTCCCCCTGCGTCTGAGAAGGGAATTTTATCTTTCTTCTAAAACTTCCCTGAGTTTGAATAGGAACTTTAGGGATCTCATGAATCACATGTTGGCAGCAGTAGTCTCTGAAATAGTTGGAACTCCTCATTCTTCTCATCAATCTTTTCTTCGATGGTTGTTCAGAGGCAGTAAAATTCTCAACATTCGTTTGCTTTGCTTTTAAACTATATGTAGAGCATCTTCCTCTAGTTTACGGATCAACCCAAGGTATACGTTTAAAATATACCATTGAAGAAAAATCCGATCCTTGTCAATCTTTCTTTGAGAGATTTCTTTGATTGCACTAAGACTTGCATAGATTGATTGCAAATCTTCCTTTGATAATTTCCTGCAATGAACTCGTTTCCTTTTTTGTATCCATGTATTTGGATCCTTCCTTTACATTAGAACAAAAATAAGGAAACCTTATAGATTCCAAAATATTCTTTCCTTAATGGCATAAAAGAAATATTATCATTCTAACAATATGCCCAATCAAATAATAACTCGTAAGATTCTCACTTTGCAGCACAACTAACGATGTAAAATAACATGCCATATCAAGATGACGTCTGATTCAAATAATATCTCCTTTAAAAAGATTTTATCTTTGCAAAACCTGACAAGATCAAAACGTATAAAAGAGGTCCAATAATCCAAAATCTTTCTTTCCTAAATAAGATATTAACCATAATATCATGCATAAACATATCTATTGAAAGAAAAAATTTGAAAGCGAGATAAGATCAGAGAGCATCAATCAAATAAATTGCATTATCTCTAAGCAAGATATCAATCAATCGCTTAATCTCATCTCACGAACCACCAAAGATACATCACACGATTCTTTCTAGAAGATATTTCAAGCACATCTAATTATCGAATACGTCATAAAAAAAATTGAATCAACCAAAGCACAATATCAAGTACAATGAGAATTTAGATAAATGAAGTATGCATGCAAAGCAAATTGAAAATACAACAACATACCGATTTTTCTTTCTCTTCTCTTTTATTCCCTACAAGAAAAGCAACTCATCTTTTCTTTGTTACCCAAATGAGCTTGGGTCCATTTGTTAGAGAAAGCATCAAATCTCAAATTGATTGATTTGGAGTTCTTCCAATCATGTGAATATTGTTGCTTAGGATCACCATAGTTAAAGCAATTATAATTTTGAAATCCAATAGGCTTGACAAAATGCTTACCGAAGTGATTTCTATAATGTTGGATTGAAGGCCTACGCCTTAATCATTCCTTGACCTTCGGAAAATGATTCTTGATCTCACTTGCCTCTTCACAGCCTAGACCGGATTTGTTGTAGTATGGCATTTGTATTGAGAGAATGTGTTCTAACGTCTTTGAGCCGAGAGAAAATTTCTTGCAGATCTTTTGAACATCTTCCTTATGAGAACTATTCGCTTTTTGCAGAATATCTTTCTCTTCCTTAACGGAGGAATTCTCCTTTTCCAGATCAATGATCCTTTTCTCATTCGTAACATTTTGCTGTGTCAATCTAGAGACTTCCTTTTTCAATTCAGAGATCTTCTTCAATGCATTTTCGTGTTCCACGCATAACTCTTCAAAAAGGTCTTCATCATCGAGAATAGGATTTGAGCAAATCACCTCATCTTCTTCAGAATCAGATTCAGCCATTAAATAGATATGTGCGAGCTCTTCATCATCGCTATCTTCGCATTCAATATCACCGAAGTCTCTTCTTTCAAAGCCTTTTTGGACTTTTCGTACTTGCCTTTCCTTTTATTTAGCAGTGGACAATTTGGCTTTATGTGTCCCTTTTTCCTGCATTGAAAACAAATTACGTTCTTACCTTCTTCTCTATCGTTGAAGGTTTTCTTTTGATCGGCTTATTTGAATGGCTTCTTCCCTTTGAATGTTCTTCCCTTCATAGCCATTTTTCTGAACTTCTTTATCATATGAGCAAGCTCTTCTTCATCCCCTTCGTCCTCTTCATCATCTGAATCATCAGAATCCATGTTAGATTTTAAAGCAATCGACTTATTACCTTTTATATCCTTTTCTTTGTTGACTCATTCTGTCTCATACGACTGTAGAGTCCCAACAAGTTCATCAATGGATAATGGTCTGATTGTTTGACATTCTTGAATGGATGGTTTGATGTAGTTCCAATCATCCATAAGTCCTCGAAGAATCTTTCGAACCTGCATAGGTTCAGAAATAGGAGCACCTTGCCGAGCAAGACCACTGACCAATATTTGAAATCTGTCAATCATCTTAGCAATCGTTTCATCTGGTTTCATTTTGAAAGCTTCATAATCACTTAGAAGTATTCTGAGATTGGTCTCATTAACTCTATAGATTCCTTGATATGTGATATGGAGTCTATCCCATATAGCTTTTGAAGATTCTTCCTCTGCAACATGATTATATGTAGCAGGAGATAAAGCACAAAAGAGAGAATAAACAGCTTTAGAGTCAAGTCCTTGTCTTCTGGATCGTTCAGTTTCTGATAGGGTATGAGCAGGAGCATTGTTCCCATTTTCAGAAGTTGTAGTAGTGGTAGGATTTACTCCTTTAGTCACAACATCCCACATCATATTGTCTACAGCCTTGAAGAACCACTTCATCTTATTGCACCAAACAATGTAATCCTTTCCATCAAAGTAAGGAGGCTTATTGTGGAATTGAGCATCACCTGATCCTGAAAAATTATTGCTAGACATGATAGATCGTTAACCCTAAAGTAAAACACTTCAAAATAAAGAGCAACCCGCTCTAATACCAATTGTTGTATCTAGCAATATCACCTAGAGGGGGGTGCATAGGTGATTTAAAACAATTTTGACTAGAAAATGTGAAATTAAAATAATCAAGTCAAAATAGAATCTAAATATGAATAAGTAGCAGTTTCTGAATAGAGATATACTGAGTTTGATGTTGATAGCAACCTTATTGATGCTCGCATATAAGTCTTCATTCAAAGGTGTGGATAAAGCTACATAAGTGACACTTCACTTAATCTGGATACCATGATTCAACCCTTCGAAAATAGATATGCGATACTCTTGCCTTGAGTCTGAACATCCAACTAAGGTCAATATAAAATTTTCTTCTCGGATGCAATATCCAAAACTTTAGATGCATAATTCAGATGCAGTATCTTGAGCTCCATTTTCTGGTTCCTCCAAGCGTATTGGCAATTGTGGCTTTACCTCGATGTTCACCTATCCAAGGTTCTTCTAAGCTTTACCGAACTTCCCATTCTAGGCTTGTTCACCTCTACTTAGGTACCTCAAGCTTGTAGACACATCTACGCTTAATGCCTTGTTCACTATTGATAAATAACTCATAACCTTTGGATATTCTGTTAATACACCATATGTATAACGGCTTGTGATTCTTTCACCTGGTTCTACTCAACCGATAAACACATTAGTAGCCTTTAATTATTTTGTCATCTTTAAAACATCATAAGGGATTTTCCATAATAATCTCTCCCTTTTTGATGATGACAAAACAATCTCTGAATTTGCAGATGTGGAAACAAGTTTCAAAGATATTCAATTATGTATACTTTGAAAAGTAAACGAGATACGCTTATTTGCCAAAAATAAGAATTCAAATCAAGGCATAATAAGCTCGTAGCGCGATCTCCAGATATGATAATCAAGTAATGTAATCAGGAGATAGCAGATGGACTGAGCATCACAATATATAGAAACATAATCGCAACTCAATATTCAACACATATGCATAACAATCGTCATCTTCTCTCACATTATCAGCGTGAGAATCAACCTTTTCTCCTTCAAATCTTTCCTTAGTTTCATCCTCTACAACCTCCTTAGCCCTAGAGAATTCCCTAACTTTCTCCTTTCCTTTCATAGATGGCTTAGATGATTTTTCCATCTCTGCCTCAGCCTCTTTAGCCAATTTTCTTGCGTACCTAACTTCCTTCTCAATCTACATTGAATCATAACCTTGTAACTCTCCTTCATCCCGAAATCCATTTTGTTTGACCAAGAAACTAATAGTTTCTTCACTATTACCTTGTGTTCTCATACTCCGTATCGTTTTTGTGATTTTCCTAGCCAACCATATTCTTCTATTTAAAGGAAGAGCAGCCTATACAATAGGTGTATGAACCTTACTTACGAGACGATCAATCAGCTGTTGCATCTTACGAGCCTTAATCTGAGCAGGGGATGGAGTTGTAGTAGTAGACTCTATTTGAGGAGCATTGCTTGAGTCCTCAGGCCTTTCTTGTTCGCGACCTTCGTCAGACGATCCAGTAAGATCGTAGTAAGTAGGAGCATCGATTGGAGCCCTAGGTCGTTAAAGTTCCAGACGACCGGAGTGACGAGTACCAGTTAATATCAGAACCTGTTTAAGACAAAAAAAAATTTGTACTAAACAGTCGCCGCCCTTTACACCTTTTCGCAAAGATTAAATTTTTCTCTCTCTACTCGAAACCTCTCTCTCTCTCTCTCTCTCTCTCTCTCTCTCTCTCTCTCTCTCTCTCTCCCTCTCCCTCTCCCTCTCCCCCCTCTCTCTCTCTCTCTCTCTCTCTCTCTCTCTCTCTCTCTCTCTCTCTCTCTCTCAAAATCTCTTCTACGAATCAACCAGAGAACTTGCCTCCCATCAAATTCCTTCCACTTTCTTCCAAAACATTCTATAGCGCCCAAGAACTCTTCAATTGCGAAGAAAACTGCAACTGGTACTCATCGCTCGTGTCATCTGGAACTTCAAGGACCTAGGGCTCCAATCGATGCGAAGAAGGAAGGCCTAAGGACTCAAGCAATGTTCGTCAAACAGAGTCTACTACTGCAGCTCTATCCTCTGCCGAGATTAAGGCTCGTAAGTGTTGACACCTAATTTTGGCAGTCTCGTATTTTATTTTCTTCATAAAATAGAGTATGCCTAATTAGTTAAATATGCATCATTTCTTGTTTTATTGCAAAATAGAAAAGTACAAAAAAATTATTAAATAAAAATTTGGAAAACAAATCTGATCGGGCCAGTTCGGCTCAAATCCGCTCAAGTGAAGCCCAGCCCGCGAGCCTTCTCTTTTCTCACTTAGGCCGGCACGGACATAGGCCCACTCTCTCCTCTTCTTTTCTAGCTGGGCCTAGTCCAATTTTCCTTCACACATTCGCCTGCTCCCATGGCCCACGTGAGGAAACTTGGGGAAGGAGTTTGTAGGTACAGCAAAGAGGACGGGAGCAGATGGAGGAAGAGGCTTGGGGAGTACGTTGGAAGGGACGTGAGACAGGAGCAGGTGGGGAAGAGCAAAAAAATAAGGAAAGAAACGGAAGAGAAAAAGGGAGGAAGGAGGGGAGAATTCGGGGGGAGCAGAGGAAGTGACCGAGAGGAACGCCGACCCCCTCCTCAACGCGTCGCCAACCCGTTATGGCCGGCCAGTCGCCTTGGCTGTCCACTGCCACATAGCCTCGCCCCCAAATAGGTAAGCGGTAGGTCACTGTTTTCCTTCCGCATCGCTTGTGTAAGGTCTAGCCATCTTCTGCCGTTTTTTCTTCTTCGATGCTTGCTCCTTCCCTTGGTTCTTTTGTGTTTAGTTTGATGTGGGAGTAATTGGGGAGTTGTCTTTGAGAACTTTGGAGTCAGTAGTAGCCAGACGTAGAGCGGGGCAAGTGACATTCGTTCGCGAACTTCTGGGAGCCGGTCTCACATGAGGTAAAGTCTAGTCGAGTGAGGCGAGTCTGACCATGGCCAACGCGAGGGAGCCGCTTGGGAGCTTAACTGCTTTGGCATGACTAGTTGAACCGCAACAATGGAGGAAGGCCGAGAACTTGAGAGGGGCACGAAGAGTTTCCTGGTGGAGGGAGGCAGACAGGGCTCGAGTGATCAAGCCGCTCCAAGGCGATCCCCGCCGACGCATCCCGAGGAGGCGGCCTCGCGTCTAGTGGCGATCGTGGTGTGATCGTCGTTAAGGCAGCAAAAGAGAGAGGGAGCTGGTACTGGGGCAAGAAAAAGAAAAAATCGAGGGAGCAGTCGGAGGAAGGTAGAGAGCGAGACAACACCAGACTCGACTCTCCCCGCGTCTCACCTCTAGAGCACGGCTCCGCCGCTCGGTCATTCCATATGTTAACACCATCTCGATGACCGTCAAGGTACTCATGCACCAGTGAACACCTAGTTTTGTTGAGCGAGAAAGCTCAAGAGAGTATGACCGAGGGATGCTCGGTTCTAGGATTGAAAAAAGAAAGGACGCAACTGAGATCTTCACACCTCACGCTCAAGTCGCTCCGTTGTTGCTGCGGCCAACCTACAGTCCCCATCGCCGGTCCAGAGGCGAGCGACGAGCAAGTCCTAAAGGCATGGCGAGATGAGCCAAACTAGAAGCGGAGGTGGAGCTGACAAATAGCCTTTCGTCCTATTGGTTAAGAGGTGTCGGATCGCGTCAGGTCTGGTCGGGACTGTGGCGGTGTAGCGGCTAGCAGTGGATAACCGCGATTCAATGTCCGTTGACATAGATTGGCGCTGATGGGTTCATCTGTGGGGTGGTCGACGAAGCTCGGTTCTAAGCTCAGAGAGCCAGCCGAGGCTCAAGAAGAGAGAAAGAGAGAGGGGGCTTACTCGTGGAAATACACAGAAGGCGATAAGGAGCTCGAGCAGTGGGTACGTCTAGTCAATGGCGCCCGTGAAAAAGACTTGCAATGAAGTAGATGATGAATAGTGGAGTGGGGGTTGAGGCCTAGTTTCGATTTTGATTTTGGGCTAGATGCATAGTAGGCCCAGGTGGACTGGACTGGATGGAAAAAGAAGGGGAAGTGCGAGCCGGATCTCCTTGCTATTTTTGGACCGGACGAAGAGAGTGAGTCTGGGCTGGTCTTTTAAAGAAGAGGAGTCTAGGCCTAAATTAGGCCCTGTCCTTTCTGGTGGTCAGCGGATTGGGTTTATTCCTTAAGCCTAGTCCGAGTGTGAACCTAGGCCGTGGAGGCCTTGGTCCATCCCAGTCAGGTTAGGTTCAAAGACCCAACCCGACCCAGTTGTCTTTTATCATTATTATTAAATCAAAAATATATTAAAAAATCAAAAAATCCAGAAAATTCCCAAACAATAGGAAATAGGTAGGAAATGCCTCTATTTGCATGTATTATCTAATTAGGCTTTCATATGTCTAATTATTGATTATAATTTACATGACTTAGTTTTAACTTAACATGTGAATGTCAGAATAATTTGTTCCGTAATGCATGCCTCAATAGATAAGTTAGCACGGTAATTAGAGTTTAATTCGAAATGCTCATTTTATCCTTTAATTTGCTGAACTTCGCCAACTATCTTTTTTGAGTGAGTGCATGTTCCAAATGATGGATGCATCAGATTGATATTCCAATGTGGTGATCGACGGCGATGCCCATGGAGATGGTAGCCCATTGAGGCTTGGTTATTAAAGACCGACGTCCAATCAGGTCCATTTTTATACACCTGGTCCGCGTATCGGAGTTGTTTTCTTTAAAATATCGCCATTATAGATTTGGTTTGAATGTGTACATTCCAGTCTAAAATTTAGCATATTTTACCTAATTGAGTGCTTATTACAGCACTATCTTTTGATAAATTGCCTATTAATCATTTTACTAGAAGATAGGTAATTGCACAAAATGACAGAAAAATATTATGCTTGATCATCTAGCACTGGTTAGATATCTGGTAAGCTTAAAATGAGAAGCAAAATATGTGATTACCATAAGAAATATTAACTGGTTAGGTACCGAAAGGGCACTAATTATCTAGTTAGCGTAAACAAGTCCTCGAACTTAGAAGCTCTGGCTGCGTACGAATCGAGATGACACTCCTCGTGTCTCGATTGGTTTCTAACCGACCCCAATAGGCTAGTGGCGACTCCTAGTAACCTTTTAGGTTGGTAATCAATAAAACGAAATCCAACGTCACGTGAGGAAGGAATTAGGAGAGTTCACGCCTAGATCTATAGGCAATACCTCTAAACCGGCCGGACTCTTGGGAGAGGTTTAAGGCAGGCCGTGATAGTAAGATGCAACAGCTGATTGATCATCTCGCAAGTAAGGTTCATACACCTGCTGAACAGGCTGCTCTTCCTTTAAATATAAGAATATGGTTGCCTAGGAAAATCACAAAAATGATTCGAGTATGAGAACACAAGGTAATAGTAAAGAAACTATTTGTTTCTTGGTGAAACAAAATATATTTCGGGACGAATGAGAGTTAGAAGGTTTTGATTCGATGTTGACTGAGAAGGAAGTTAGGCAAGCAAGAAAATTTGCTGAAGAAGCTGAGGCAGAGATGGAAAAATCATCGGAGCCGTCTAGGAAAGGAAAGGAGAAAGTTGGGGAACCCTCTAGGGCGGAGGAGATTCCAGAGCATGAAATTGAGGAAAGATCTGAAGGAGGAAAGGTTGTTTCTCACGTTGATAATGTGAGAGAAGAAGACAATGAGAAGATTTATTCTCTATTTAAGGGAATGGATATGAAGTTTGTAGCTAAACAGGTTAAAAGGATAGATTGTTCACATCTATAGCCCATAATGAGTACTTCAGATCCCTGCTTGCTAGAACTATCATGAACAACAGACCAATGGATTTTGAGTACTTTAAGAAGGCTGGATTACAGATCCTATCCTTACTCTCTTACCTGCATTTGCAAAACCTCTGCACTCTAAGTGCTCCTTGTCATCCTAAACTGACTTCTTATTTCTATTCAAATTTCTCTACGCCTAGTCCAGATGCTATTCACTTGTCACTCTTTGATCAAGATTTCATTCTGAGTGCCTCAGAATTTGCTAAAATATTAAGTTCTGCGCAGTATACTTTCACTCCTATTCCTATCTCTGGTGAAAATGCCTACAAAGCTCTTTCTGGTAATCCTCATTTCACCAGGGCAATTAAAACTCATGTTTGCACAATCATTTCCCTTTGAGATGTATTGTTCTGCATAAGTTAGTCATAAACTGCATCAGACCCAAAGGCTCTTCCAAAATAGATGTATCCCGATATGAAGCCAAGATCATCTGGGCCATATTGAATGGCAAACCCTTTTCTCTACCCCATGTTATATTCCTGCACATGTTCAGAACTATTAGGAAGAATAAGGGACGGTTGCCTTATGGATCTCTGATCACCAGAATATTTGAGTATTTAAAGATAGACATACCAGCAAGTCTCGGATCTTTGCAACTACCTAGGTGTTACTGGTGAGACAATGATGAATAAGATGGGATACAAGCTTTCATATGGATAGTGGAAAGATAGGAAGAACTCTGTGGTTTTACTTGATCTTCATGCCTTAGAGGCTGATCAATCGACTGAACCTTCTCATGGGTAGTCATCTCAGTCTATAGGAAAGAGGAGACTGAAAATGATAGCCCATAAGTCCACCAAACCAGGACCAAGGAGAATGCTACTTGCTCAAAGGTTACTTGAAAGAATCCTCAATGAGTCTGACATGGATGTCTTAGAAAACTCAAGTGAGCACACTGAAAGTGACTCAGAGGATGAGGAAAAACTTAGTTTTGAGGAGTTTAGACAGAAGATCCATCAAGAAAGGGTTCCAGCTGCAAGGGCTGAGTTAGAAAGGATGATGGTGGCAGACAAAGAGATAGAGCAGGACATCCAAACTATTGTGAGAACAATTGTTGAAGATGCTGTTGAAGCCCAACTTGAGCAAGAAAAAAGGAAAGAGAAGAGAAGGAGAAAGAAGAAGAAGAGGAAAAGGAAGAAGAGGAGAATGCACAGGAGGTGGAAGAATACCAGACCACTCCTGATGAGGAGAAAGAAGATGGTACAGGTGAACAGACAGCTTACTCAGCAGAGGAAAACTCAGAAGGAAGCTCAATTTGAGGGGGGTCACACTGAACAGATGAACATAGATACTGTTGATACCCCCACTCAAGATTGTCTCAGATCCTACTCTATAGGACACTCCAATATTTTCGACCCAGAAGCAAGCTAAGACTCAAGGGGAGTCGTCTCATGCTGTTAGAGTTCAAACTGAAGATGTAATGGGAGAAACTAGAGATTCTGAGTTGCTCAGAGATATCTTGTACAGATAAGGTGAATTGAAAGACCTAATTAAGGATATGTGGAGTTTTGTTCATTGGAAATTGATGAGATGAAGGACAACATGGCATTTCAGCTTCAAAAGTTGAGAAGAGAAATATCCTCTAATGCAAGTTTTGCTATTCTGGAGATGGAACAAATGGCAAAGAAGATGGACAGAATGAGAGATCGAATTGATCAGAAGCTAGAACAGTTCTCAAAATTTGCTCTTGTCCAACTTCCTTCAGACTTTGCACCCTCCACATCTACTCAAGCACCATCCACATCTACTCCAGCCCCAAATCCTCCCAAATAGAACTCTTTTTCATTCTCTTATTTTATCAAATTTGGTTCTATTTTAATGTTGGATGTTTTTTAGCTCAATGTTCGTTTGCTTATTCTGCACGAAGTACTTTGATGATTTGATTGAACTACTTTAATTCAATACATATGCTAGTTTGATCTGAACTTTTGTGCTAATGACAAAAAGGGGGAGAGATAATACTATGATAGAAATGTTTATCTGCTTTGCTTGATACCTCATTATGTCTGCTCGCAAGAACAGGTTCTGAGATACTAAGGGTAAGATGTTCTGAGGAGTGATGCTAAGAGATATTGGATCATACTTTTTATTAACCTTGTATTTCTTACGGGATCAAATAAGTTGAACAAGTTCTGAATGATACAGGCTTGAATTGAAGTTGAAGTTCGAAACAAAACCTTCTTTTGAGAATAAATTTCATTTAGTCATATTCTTTGATACGGGCTATACAGGTTCTTTAGTTCGAAAATGAACCCAATGCTCTAAACCTACTTTTGAACAAATGACGTGCTCTGAACAAACGAACTTGTTCAAACTCTGATACAGGTTCCACAAGTTCTTAAGGTGAAACTGAACCAAACTCTGAAAATGAATTCAAACTGTGAATTCATCTTTTTAACTCAGAACTTTCTTTTGCTATTATACTGAATGATATATCATTGAGAAGCAAATTATCATGTTACCATGTTACTTACAACTATTATACAACAATTGGTATCAGAGCCTGGTGCTCTTTTTTTTGTAGTGTTATTACTTCTGAGCTAACGATCTTTATGGCTAGCAACTTTGTTCCAACTTGGATTGAAGGAGGAACCAATACTAGACATCCTTATTTTGAAGGAAAGGAGTACAGCAATTGGCAGAAAAAATTCAAGACATTCCTCAGATGTCAAGATCCGCAAATATGGGACGTTATACAAATAGGAGTCGACCCTAATGCAAATACATGTAGTGGAGGAAATACAAACGCAAGAGACAGCAGCAACCCCTGTTGTTCCTCTTTTTGCAACAGAATTGGCAAAAAGAGACACTCTAGATGCTAAAGCTATTTATTCATTTTATTGTGCATTATCTCCTACTGAATACAAACATATTGCAGATTATCCTTCATCAAAAGCAATATGGGATAAGCTTCACGTAACATATGAAGGAACTGACCGAGTCAAAGAAACCAAGATCAACATTCTTCTTGATCAATATGAATCCTTCAAGATAAATCCAAATGAATTAGTGAAGGACATGTTTGATAGATTCACTGAAATAGTGAATGGACTTACTTATCAAGGACAACCAGTGTTTGGACCAATGAAAGTTAACAAGCTTGTGAGAGATCTCTCAAAGGAATGGAATTCTGTTAAAACATCCATTCGAGAAACTTAGAGGATCATTCCTTTATCCGTTGATGAACTCATTGGAACTCTTCAATCTTATGAAGATGAACGCATAAATGAAGAGGATCAGAAGGTAAGAAATATATTGCTTTGAAAACTTACATCGATGATGCAGATGATTCAACATCATCAGACGACGATGACGACGACGAGGAGGAGATGGATTTGTTGACCAAAAGATTTCAAAATCTTTTGCGAAAATGAGAAACTCCAAAGGGAAGAAGCCAACAAAGAAATTCGAAGAAAATAGATCTTACAAGAACAGAGACGATAATGAAGGTAAGAATATAATATTGTTTTGAGTGCAAGAAAAGGGGTCACATAAAACCTGACTATCCTTTATTCAAGAAAAGGAAAGGGAAATTCGAAAAGAAGAAGAAAACTCTAAAGGCCGATACGTGGAGCGATACAGAGTGTGAATCCAGCAATGATGAAGAGCGCGCACACATATGTTTAATGGCTAACTCAGATTCTGAAGATGAGGTTGAGGTACATCTTCCTGAAATTCCTAATGAGGTGTCGAAAAATTTGATGAATTGTTCTTGGAGTACAAATCTGTTTTAAAGAAAATTTCGGAGTTGAAAAAGGAGAACGTGAAGCTGAGGCTACAGAATCTTTCAAACGAAGAAAACATTGTTATTTTAAACAAAGAAATTTTCGAAATCAAGGAAAAACAAGATTTAGTGAAAAAAGAAAATGCTATTTTCAAAGAAGAAATTTCAAACATTTCCAAAAAGATTTCTTTTGGTCCAAAAATTTCAAGGCACATTCTCTCTATGCAAGTTCCGCATTTTAATGAATTTGGAATTGGTTTCGAAAAAGAATATGTGATCAAAAATGATTTTCCAAAAGTCAAGGAGAGATTACGGTACAAGCCTTCAAATAATATTTATAAAAATCATTTACGAAAACATTTTATAGAACCTATTGGGCGAAACTCCTATGAGTATTCAAATTTTGGGGATTCAAATCATCTCAAGCAAGATTGCCCAAAAGGTTGGAGACAATCCAAAGAAATTCTTTGGAATTTCGAGAAAAGTTCTAACGTGAAAGGAGCCAAATTCACTTGGTACCTAAGATAAGTTGAGTTTGTTCTTCTTGCAGGGAATTAAGGGAAAAAAAATGGTTAGAAAAGATATGTAGTTATATTTTCGATTTGCTTTGAGAACATACTTTACATATCATTAATTCTCTTTGTATTCGATCTTTCTTGACATGTTCAATAATTTCAAATTAGTTGTGCGAGAAATATCTTTCAAAATCATGTGATGCATTTTGGTGGTTCGTGAGATGGTATCAATTTATTGAATGACATCCTGCTTAGAGATAATTCGAATTAATTGATGCTCTCTGATCTTGTCATGCATTGCAATGTGTGAATCTTTTTAAATGATATTATTATGCATGATACTCTTTGCTTGAATGGTCTGTCAAGATGAGTTGATAAATAATCTTTAGCTATCTCAATTTGATTTAGGCATTAAATGGCACGTTTTATCATTTACATTGTTGCTTGTGCTAAAAATGCCTTTTTGGAATAAAAGTCTAAATTCATTTTCGTGGATCTTGAGATGAAAAGAGAATGACTAATATCTCATTTAGGGAAGAAACAACTTAGGTTATTGGACCGATTGTATGCTCTATAATTTTGTCAAGCCCCTTTCTATTTTATTCTTTATTTTGAAGAAAGGTGGACGCACCTTTTGGCTTGTTATCGATTTTTAGGTTTAAGGGGTCTCACTGTTTTCAACGAGGTGGGTAGAATAAGCGAACAGGAAAGAAAGGGCTGTTCAGTACAAAGCTCTAATCCCTGCAGGGAGGGTCCGTTTAAGTAGATGACTCGTCGGGCTTTAGTGGTCTTGTTCAACTGCTAACAAGAATAGCTTGAAGCTCTCGCCTTACCAACGAGCCGACGGCTGATCTTTATATCTAAAAAAAACCCTCCCCAGAGGAGAGCAGAAGATCCAGGATCTTCAAAAGTGCATAAAACAAATGATGGCCAAAGAAAACTTGGCCCTGCCCAAGAAAGGACCCAAATACATGGATACCAAAAAGGAAATGAGCTTATTGCAAGAAATTCTACAAAGAAAGATTGATTGCAATTCTACACAAACCATGATGCTTTCAAAGGAAAATTTCAAGCGAAGATTGACGTGGATCATATTTTTATCTATGGTATATTTCAAACATATACCTTGGGTAAGAGAGAAAAAAGATTTCGTGTCCATCATCTGTTTTGGCTTGCAAGTTTCTACGCAGAATATTATGATTCTTTATAATTGCTTATGATTATGTATGATTTATATTACCAATATATCTTGACATAAGCATGAGACAATGTACATAATTTTGACTTGGCATGAATAATGCTTGGATATGGTAGAAACATCTTCATCTCTTTTGCAAATTACGTTAATATTAAATCATCATATGATTCTGAGATTCATGATTATGGAAAATCCCTTTGAGCAATCATTGCATACTTTTATATATTCATATACTCTTGCTATATTCTTAGAAGTAAATATCAAAATTAGCAAGTTTAATTTGGGAATCGAAGGAAGGTACGTACGCGATATACTCCTTATTTTTGCAAAGATTATTCTCTCTTCTTCAAGAAATTGCAGATTGCAAAAAGAATGCCTCCATATGAAGTTTGGAAAGTTTGATCCAAAAATTGTGAAGATTCTGCATACTTTCGAAGGATTGAAAGTCCTTCTCTTTGCGCAAGATTCTTGCAAATTGTTGATGGCATCTCGAAATATTTTGGCAAGATAATCGTATTACTTTTAATACACAATATTTTTAAAACGTATTTACCCATCTACATATTCAGAGTTTGTTTTGTCATCATCAAAAAGAAGGAGATTGTTAGGGAAAATCCCTTATGATGTTTTGAAGATGACAAAATAATTAAAGGCTACTAATGCATTTATTAGTAGAGTAGAACCAGGTGAAAGATGCACATGCTATTACGCGGATGTTGTCTTGACAAAACGTCTGAGGGTTATGAGTTCTCTATCAATGGTGAACAAGGCATTTGGTATAGAAGTGTCTACAAGTTTGAGGTACCCGAGTAGAAGGTGAACAAGCCTAGAACTGGAAGTTCGGTAAAGCTTTGGAGGGACCTTAGATAGGTGAACAGTGAGATAGAGCCAAGATTGCCAATACGCTTGAAGGGATCAGAAGATGGAAGCTCAAGTGAAGTTTTGGATATTACATCTGAAGTTTGTATGTGCTCAGATGTTGACTCAGATGTTGACACAAGACGAGCTCAGACTCTAAGGAGAGTATCAGAAGCAACATTCAGATTCAGACGGGAATCATTTTTACAACAGCTAGAAAATCAAGCTGGATTAGTTCTTGAACATTATCAATCACAAAGATCATTCAAGGGCATGGATTAAGGAAGACGAGGATGGCTTACTATGCGAAGAACTCCATGTTGGGAAACCCTGATCATGATTGTATGGGCTATCTAATCAAATGGGGGATTCTTTGTTTTGATATTCTCAACGGCTATGAAATCGTTTGTTTACAATCTCGTCCAAATGAGAAGTTTGGAGAGTGATCCTTTGGAGACCTTACAATGGCTAGTTTGAAGGTGAATGAGTATAAAAGGAGACCTCAAGGCTGAATAGAGTACAAGAGTCCAGAATCTTAAATTTCAAAGTTTAAGAAAGCTTCACATCCTTCATATATTCTTGATCCAAACACTATAATACTTAGATGTTCATATCAAAGTGAGTGAGTGTTAGACGGGAAGTCTATTGACTAGCGAATCGTCACAGAACTGTAACCTCTCAGTTATTCTTGAGTGAAATTCAGCCGATTGGTTGCCAGCATGAAGAAGTGGATGTAGGCTTGAACTGTTGTATCTAGCAATATCACCTAGATGGGGTGAATAGGTGATTCTAAACGATTTTGAAACTTAATGCAAAATTTAATGGTTCCAAGACACAAACTGAATAAGATCAGTAAAATGACGTGTAGATAGATTAAACACAGCAAGAGGAGTTTAGAGTAAGAGAGAATTTGCACGCAATGTTTATAGTGGTTCGGCTTAGCAAGCTTATGTCCACTCTCCCACGATGACAGCCGATTGGCTGGATTTCACTATGAATCAAAGAAAGGTTACAAGAGTTGTCACTCTTATCACTCTTACAAAGGAACATCTCAAAGATATAAATTTTAAGCTCTCAAGAACAAGAGAATTTGAATTTGAATAACTCAGCACTTTGGAATTTTTTGTTCTGATCTATTTCGGCAACAGTCACCATTGATCTCCTTTTATACTCCTTCGACCTCGAACTAGCCGTTACCAAGGTCCTCCAAAGGATCGCTCCTCAATCTCTGATTTGACGTCTCCATTCTTTAATTGAATGAGACTGTATTAAGAAAGATTAGTAGCCATTGGAGTAGAGTCTGAACCCTTCAGATTCAGTCGCCCATACAACCAAATCTTCAGTTTCCATAAGTAGAGTTCATCCAAATCTCCAAGATATCTTGTCCGTGAAAGGTAATATCCAATCGAGGATATTCTCCAGATTTGATTGAAAAATAATCATGTCAATCAAATCTTACAAACTTTCATAAAAGTCGCAGTCAAACCTGAAACTTGCCAAACGTGGGTCTTCAGAATCTAGTAGTAAGATATTGCAGAATCTGAACTTAGTTCAGAAGCAGTCTTCAGAAGTAGAAAGACTCTCCAAATTTGAATGGATTAGAACAGTGACTCTGAGCTTCTGTAAAGTCCTTGCTGACGTGTCATATAAGTCTTCTCGAGATTAAGTCTTTAGAGGCAACACAATCCTCCATCCAAAGTCCTCAGAGGTAACACAATTCTCCATCTGAATATTAGACTTCAACTTTCTCAGAAGCATATACGCAACGACTACTCCTTGAGTCTGAACTCCAGTTTTGGAACAGTATAAGCTTTTGTTCACATGCCCATTCCTGCAATAAAAAATTATTTGCATTAACCAGATTCTCTCACAAGAAGGATAGTTTTGTCAAAATCAAAATATTCAGAATGAGGGTTTCCTCAACAATCTCCCCCTTTTTGATGATGACAAAACTTCCTTAATGAAATATGAAGTGTATTTGTTTAAAGCGTTAAGCTCAGAAAAGATTTCACAAAAAATATAAACTTCTAAGCCATGTGAAACTTTTTCATAAATGGAAGTATGTCACCGTATATCGCTGTTTAGCCGGATGCTTCATTTTGGCGTGCATATGTACTTCCACTAAGATTGCGTTAAGAGCGACTCCTGTAATCCTGCAATCAAAGATAGCTTCTCCCCCTTTTTGTCATCAGCAAACAGAGATAAATGTAGTAGCAAGCCAAATATTATTTAGCTAATAACGCTGTCAGACTATAATAAATTCATGACAGAGAATGTCCACATAAAAACATCCGAATAAAGGAAAGTTAAACATAGTCTTTTTGAAAAGAAAATTTTTCAAGTGGACGGAGGAGGAGTTTGCTTTGAGGAGGAAGGAACATGGACAGGCTCTTTGTCACCCTCCTTTTCGGCATCGTCTGGTTTATCTTCAGCTACTCTGCTCGACCCACCAACAAGAAAAGTGAAATCGTTAAGCGCCTGTATTTCTGGAAACTCTTTGCTGATTCTTTCATCTTTAATCAGAGTGTAGGTTTCCAAACTTGACATGTGGGTGCAGAAGAGGCGACAGTACTTAACAAGTACTTCTTGGAATGTGTTCAGCTTCTTCTCAATTAGCTTCTCCATCCCATCCATCTTCTGAAACGGCTCAACTTGAAGATTCTCGACGTCCTTCTGAACTAGACTCTATAGATGTTTGTATCCATGAGCTCTTTGATAAAAGCATTCACAGTCTCTTCTGGATTCAGTTTCCTTGCAAGAGTTTGAGTTCTTTCTTCACCCACCATCGGAGCCTTACCCTTAGAACTTGTATCCAAAACACGCTACAAAATAATCTTTGTTGTATCTAGCAATATCAACTAGAGGGGTGTGAATAGATGATTCTGATCAATTTTGAAACTTAATGCGAAAATTAATGGATTCAAAACACAAACTGAATAAGATCAGTAAAATGACGTGTAGATAAACTAAACACACAAGAGGGGTTTAGGATAAGAGAATTTACACCCAATGTTTATAGTAGTTCGGCTTAGCAAGCCTACGTCCACTCTCCCACGATGACGGCCGATTAGCTGGATTCCACTATGAATCGATGAAAGGTTACAAGAGTTGTCACTCTTATCACTCTTACAAAAGAACCTCTCAAAGATATGAATTTTAAGCTCACAAGAACAAGAAAATGTGAATCTGAACAATTCAACACTTTGGAATTTTTAGTTCTGATCTCACTCGGCAATAGTCACCATTAATCTCCTTTTATACTCCTTCGACCTCGAACTAGCCATTATAAAGGTCCTCCAAAGGATCGCTCCTCAATCTCTGATTGGACGTCTCCAATCCTTAATTGAACAAGACTGTATTGAGAAAGATTTAGTAGCCGTTAGAGTAGAGTCTGAACCCTTCAGATTCAGTCGCCCTTACAACCAAATCTTCAGTTTCTATAAGTAGAATTCATCCAAATCTCCAAGATATCTTGTCCGTGGAAGGTAATATCCAATCGAAGATATTCTCCTGGTTTGATTAGAAAATAATCATGTCAATCAAATCTTACAAACTTCCATAAAAGTCGCGGCCAAACCGAAAACCTGTCAAACGTGGGTCTTCAGAATCTAGTAGTAAGATATTACAGAATCTGAACGCTGTTCAGAAATAGTCTTCTGAAGTAGAAAGACTCTCTGAATCTGAACAGATTAAAATAATGACTCTGAGCTTCTATAAAGTCCTTGCTGATGTGTCACATAAGTCTTCACGAGATGAAGTCTTCAGAGGCAACACAATCTTCCATCTGAAGTCTTCAAAGGCAACACAATTTTCCATCTGAATACTAGACCTCAACTTTCTTAGAAGCAAATTCGCGACGACTACTCCTTGAGTCTAAATGCCAGTTTTGGAACATTATAAACTTTTGTTCACATGCTCATTCCTACAATAAAAGATTATTTGCATTAACCATATTCTCTCACAAGAAAGATAGCTTTTTCAGAATCAAAATATTCAGAAGGAAGGTTTTCTCAACAATCTCCCCCTTTTTGATGATGACAAAACTTCCTCAATAAAAGTAAATTTTGTACAGTATTAGTATAGAAACATAAGCACAGAAAAGATTTCACAAAGATATGAATGTTTGTCTCAAGTGAATCTTTTCTAAAAGATGTGCATCAGAATATATTAACATAAGGTGTGCACTTTGAGTGGTGGAAGGATATCACCATATGTTGTAAACATCATTGAATTCTAAATTCGTGATATACCATCATTTGAGCGCATATGTATAATTAGCACATTTTGTATAATCTGCAAAGAAAATGAGGTAATTTCTCCGTCTGTTTGTCATTAGCAAGAGTGATAAACAGTTATTATAGCAGATAAAGCATACTTGAATTAACTAGAAGTATCAACCCATGATAGGAATATCCATAACAAATCAAAGATGTTCAGTTCAAAGAAAAACAAAAACATCACTATCATAGGCTGTTGAAAAATCAATTTTAAACAGACGGTGGTTGAGGTGGTTTTGTGGAAGAAGAAGGAACATCCTTGTGCTCTTTACCACCCTCCTGATTATCTTCTGCAGCCTGTGCTTCAGTATCTCTGGCCACGGTAAGCATGTAGTCTCGAAGGACTTGCAAATGTGGGAACTCTCGAATAATTTTGTCATCTCGAACCATAGTATATGTCTCCAAACTTGCCATCTCAGAATAGAAAAGGCGACAGTAGAGATCGAACGATTCCCGAAATTTTTCCAACTTCTTTGAAACCAAGCTTTCTAGAGCATCCAACCTCTTAAAAACTTCAGATTGAAGCTTCTTCTTTTCCTTCTAAACAAAATTCTGAGAAAGCTTCGTGTCCACGAGTTCTCCAATGAGATCATTCAAAGTTTCCTTTGGAGAAAGAGTCCTTGCGGGAGTCTGTTGTTCTTCTTTTACCATCTGAGCCTTATCTTTTGATGTTGAATCTAAGATACGCTGCAAATTTATCTCCCCCTGAATCTGAGCAGAGTCTGTATCTGAAATAATCATAACAGCTTCAGCAGTAGTTGATTCAATCATAACAGGTAGCTCTTCTGTAATCTTCTTAACAACAACAGTACTCGATTCCTTCTTAGAAGTCTTCTCTTTCTGTACATTTG
Organism: Lenwebbia sp. NSW1173648; assembly: GCA_029784005.1. Taxonomy (NCBI): domain Eukaryota; kingdom Viridiplantae; phylum Streptophyta; class Magnoliopsida; order Myrtales; family Myrtaceae; genus Lenwebbia; species Lenwebbia sp. NSW1173648. The sequence goes on along the minus strand of JARCGZ010000009.1, from coordinate 19,117,527 downwards.
GTTCCTGTTTGCTGGATTCTTTCTTTTCATCAGTAGCTTGATCCTCCTGAACAACTTTAGTCTTAATTTCTTCAGTCTAAATGGCATTTGTTATTATCTCCTCAGGTTGTTCATTCAAAATAGCATATTCTTGTGTTTGTTCCCCCTGAATCTGAACTGTTTTAACAAGAGTAACTGCTGTTGATCCTTCAGCTATGACAAGGAATTCATCATCCGTATCGACATCCATATCCTCTGACTTTGAGGATGATGTTTTCTTCTGTTCTCGAGCAACAAGCACATCAATTGTTGCCCCTGTCATCCATCTCTTCTTCCCAAACTGTCACATACTTATCACTAGCCATCCTGGCTTCTTTTTCCGCCTTCTCAGCATATGTTTCTTTTTTATCTCCACTCTCATGAGTCTTAGCGAGGTCTATAGGCTCCCCCTACTCATGTGCTGTTTCAAAATTATCTTCTTCTTTCTGATCATCTTTTGACTTAACACTTCTTTCATATAAGGCAGTGGAGGTTCTTTCATCATCTTTTGATGATACATCTTCTTCTTCTTCTTCTTCTTCTGAAGACTCACTTTGAATAGTAGTCTCCTATCCTTTCCTGACCACTGTTTTCCTTCTCTTTACTGATCTTTCAAATTCTGCATTCTTCTCCTCTAATTAGACCAGAACAACCTCTCTGTTCTTGTTCAACCATCCACCAGCATTCAGTTTAAAACCCATTTCTGTATCATGGACTCTCCAGCTACCATGACCTGAGTCTCATTCTAAAGAAACCCAGCAGGGATCCTAATATTATGGAAGAACATGATTCGAGAGATTAACCCTGCATATGGTAATTATCCTTTTGTCTTCTGCACAGTCCTATACATATGGAGGACGACAGTGTGTGCCAGAGAGAGTTTGCACCCAGTTAACAGACCCCATATCAGTTTGGCTTCATACTTTGAAATGTCTGTCTTTGAAGCAGCCTTGGGTCTTAGACACTTGATCACAACCTTGTGCATTACAATATGCTTCAGTGGGAAGTTATTGTAAGTAATATGTGCCTTTGAGTCTCTGGAATAATTTTCTTTGCCAGTTAGAAAATTATAGGCAGCATCAGGTTGTATATCAATGGGCACAAAATCCATTTCCTCAACACCCATCAGATTTGCAAGTTCTCTGATATGCAAATGATATTGAACCTCCCCAATAGAATAAAATAATGAATCAAAATTTCTGAAACAAGGATTTGAATAGAAGTAAGCCGTTAAGTCTGGAAAGATGGACCTCCTTGCAGTTACAAAATATTTCAACTTCATTTGCTCTAAGTGCTTCCTTATAGGGATACCAACCCTATCAAAATATTCAAGGTCAAATACCATATGGGGTATAACTCCTCTTTTCTTCAACGACTCTACTTGTCACAATGCTTCTGACTTAAGAACAATTTATTATTGAAATCCTTGTCCCTTATAATGCCTCTAATCCTCTTAAAATCTTTGACCAATACATCATCATCATCATCAGGTCTTCCTCTGATTTCAATGTCACTTTCTTCTCCTACTTTTTCTTTAATAACAATTCCCTTTGATGGTGACCTTTTAGGTTTTGATGCTCTAGTTGGCACAGCCTTTTCTTTCCATTTTCGAGAGACATTCTCAAGAACAACAGTAGCAATCGGTGTTACAGTTTGCAAAGGCAGTTCTAAAATAGCAAGAAAATCTTTCCCGCTAGCAACCTTGTGAATATTCAACAGCAACTTGACCATATCATCACTGGATCCTTGGTCCTTAAAGGAATCATACAGAGGTTTGATAGAGAGAGCCAGAGCGACTCTTTCGTCAAACTCAGACTGAGACAAACTTGATTTCCTTTGAGCAATGTCTCTTTCGTCTTCATGTTCTGACCAAGATACATCGATAGGATCAATGTTACGAGCTTTTCTTCCCTTTGTCAACCTTGATGATTTTCTTCTTTGACTAGTACTTTCTTCTGCTCCTTTTTTCATGGAAGAGGATGATTTCAGAGCCATGGATGAAGAAGTTGGAGGTTTTGAGAAAACGAGGGCAAGATTTCAAGAGAACGAGAGAGAGTGTAATCGGTGAGAAAAAGAGTATGATTTAGGGTTTGTAAGGAGATTTTTATATAAAAGGAGGTTCCAAGAAAGGTGATAGTTCGTGACCTTTCAAAAAATTTGAAAAACTGTAAAGCGATATTTTTTTGAAATGAAATCAATTTAGAATAAAATCCGAAAATATCAATCCAAAGACAATATATTATACCAATCAATCAGCGAGGCATATATTTAGAAGTTAGAGAACGTACCTTAAATCCTTACCTTTTCAAGAATTTCTAAATTTAAAAAGTGTACAACAAACTGACCTTGCTTCTAAAAGACTTTTCTACAAATGTGCTTCTGAACATAGGTTCTGCAGATTTGCTTCTGAACTTTGCTTCTGAGTAGTTATGCTTCTGAACTTTTCCAAATAACATATTCTTAATACATCTCAAGATAAATGATTAGTAATTGCTAATTCGTTTCGAATAAAATTGAAAGTCTCTTTATCAAGAGGCTTAGTAAATATGTCTGCGAGTTGATTCTTCGTATCAACATACTGAATGTGAACATCTCCATTCTGAACATGACCGCGAATAAAATGATGTTTGATGTCGATGTGCTTCACCCTTGAATAAAGAATAGGATTCTTGGTTAAATTTATAGCGCTTGTATTGTCACATTTGATCTCCACATTAAAATCTTCAACTCCATAATCTCTCAGTTATTATTTTAACCATAGAATCTGAGCACAACAACTTCCTAGAGATACGTATTCTGCTTCTGCTGTGCTGAGAGTAACTGTGCTTTGCTTTTTGGAATACTAAGAAATAAGCATATTTCCCATAAGTTGACAGGTTCCAGAGGTGCTTTTCCTATCAATCTTACATCCGGCGAGATCTGCATCTGAATATCCCTTCAGAATGAAATTAGAATCTTTTGAATACTAGATACCATAAGCTGGATATGTTCCGATATATTTGATGATTCTTTTGATTGCTGTAAGATGCGATTCTCTTGGGCTTGTTTGAAATCTTGCACATAAGCAGACGCTATATAGAATATCTGACCTTGATGCAGTGAGATATAGAAGCGTCCCAATCATACTGCGATATAACTTCTGATCAACTTTCTTTCCTTGTTCATCTTTATCAAGTTTAGACGAATGCGACATTGGAGTTTCTATCTTCTTGCAATTCTCTAGGCCAAATTTCTTGACAATCTCAAAAGCATATTTCTCCTGATGAATAAATGTTCTTTCTTGGTTTGTTGAATCTGAAGTCCAAGAAAGAATCCTAATTCTTCCATCGTGCTCATTTCGAACTCATCCTGCATTGCTTTAGAGAAATTCTTGCATAGATGTTCATTAGAAGAGCCAAAAATAATATCATCAATGTAAATCTGAACAATAAGAATATCTCTATCATACTTCTAAATAAAGAGAGTAGTGTCAACATTACCTTTAATGAACTTTTGTTCAGATAGAAAGCTACTTAACCTTTCATACCAAGCACGAGGTGCTTGCTTTAGACCATATAGAGCTTTCTTTAGAAAATAGACAAGATCCTTTCCTCTTGGTTCCTCAAAACCAGGTGGTTGTTCGACATAAACTTCTTCTCTGATGTAACCGTTCAGAAATGCACTTCTTACGTCCATCTGAAAAAGCTTAAAGTCATTATAATAAGCATAAGCAAGAAGTAGCCTTATAGCCTCTAACTTGGCAATAGGTGCGTAAGTTTCATCGTAATCTATTCCTTCTTCTTGATAATATCCTTTTGCCACAAGTCTTGCTTTGTTTCTGATCACCTTTCCTTTGTCGTCCATCTTGTTTCTGAACACCTATTTTGCTCCTATTATAGGACGATTTTTTGGTCTTGATACAAGCTCCCAAACATTATTGATCTTGAATTGATGAAGTTCTTCTTGCATTGCATTAATCCAATTTTCATCAGCAAGAGCTTCTTCAATCCCTTTAGGCTCAATTTCAGAAATTAATGCTATATTGCTCATTGCTTCCTTGAATTTCGATCTAGTTTTGATTCCTTCATCCAAGCTGCCCATTATAAGTTCCTTGGGATGGCTGGATTTATGTTTTCAGTTCTGGTTGAATCTCTCATTTTGGACATTATTTGGATCTTTAGATTCAGACTATACCTCCTCTAGTTCTTCTGCAGTTTGTTGACTTGTTTCTTGATTCTGAACTTCTTCAGAAGCATGATTCTCTTCAGAATTATCAACTAGTTCTGAACTTTGAGGAAGTGAGTGTTGGATCTAGCAATATCACCTAGAGGGGGTGAATAGGTGATTTAAAAAATAATTTTGACTAGAAAATGCGGAATTAAAAGAATCAAGTTAAAATAGAATCTGAATCTGAATATGTGCAGTTTATGATTCTGAACATGAGTATGCAAATTCTGAATATAAACACCAGCATGCAATATTCTATCAAACACAATGATAAGAGTTTAGAGATAGAGAATATTGCACACGACGATTATAGTGGTTCGGCTTAGATCAAGCCTACGTCCACTCTCCCACGCTGACAGCCGATAGGCTGGATTCCACTAGATGAATCAATGGAGGTTTACAACAAGTGATGATACTCTCTTTGATAGATCACACTATCCTCTCTCAATCACTCTTACAAAGCCTCTCAAAGATTATAACGTTAAGCTCATGGAGACAAGTATGAATCTGAATAACTCTAGCACTTTGGAATTGATGATTCTAATCTTACACCGTAATAGCACCATGGATCTCCTTTTATACTCCTTCACCCCCAAACTAGCCGTTGGACAGGTCTTCAAAGGATCGCTCTTCAATCTCTGATTGGACGCCATCAATCTTGATTGAACGAGACTGTATCTAGGGAGATTTGGTGACCGTTGGTGTTGAATCTGAACCCCTCAGATTCAGTCGCCCATACAACTCAATCTTCGATTTCCATAAGTGGAGTTGTTCAAATATGGAAGCTTTCTTGTCCCATGGAAGGTAATTTCCAATCAAGGATATTCTATCAATCATGTTATAGAAAAATCCTGTCAATCAAAGATTACAAACTTCCATAAATACCTCAGCAACATATGTCAGGCGTGGGTCTTCAGAATCTGGAATTAATATATCTCGCAGCTTCTGAACAGTCTTCAGAACCAGACTTCAGAAGCAGTCTCTTGAATCTGAATATATCGCTGCTTCTGAATAAGTCACAGTTTCTGAATCACTGCTTCTGAATAAGTCACAGCTTCTGAACAGAGATACACTGAGTTTGATGTTGATAGAAACCTTGTTGATGCTCGCATATAAGTCTTCACGAGATTAAGTCTTCAGAGGCAACACGAACCTCCATCTGAAGTCTTCAGAGGCAACACGAACCTCCTTCTGAAGTCTTCAGAGGCAACACGAACCTCCTTCTGAAGTCTTCACGAACCTCCTTCTGAATACAAGACTTCAACTTTCTCAGAAGCACATACGCGACGACTACTCCTTGAGTCTGAACATCCAACTAAGGTCAATATAAACTTTTCTTCTCAGATGCAATATCCAGAACTTCAGATGCATAATTCAGATGCAGTATCTTGAGCTCCATCTTCTGGTTCCTCCAAGCATATTGGCAATTGTGGTTCTACCTCACTGTTCACCTATCCAAGGTCCTTCCAAGCTTTACCAAACTTCCCGTTCTAGGCTTGTTCACCTCTACTTAGGTACCTTAAGCTTGTAGACACCTCTACGCCCAATGCCTTGGTCACCATTGATAGATAACTCATAACCTTCAAATATTCTGTTAATACACCATCTGCATAATGGCTTGTGATTCTTTCACCTGGTTCTACTCAACCAATAAACACATTAGTAGCCTTTGATTATTTTGTCATCTTCAAAACATCATGGGGGATTTTCCCTAACAGTGAGAAGACTTGAGTTTGTTCAGATTGATCACTTTATTTCTGAATATTCTCATCAAACTTAATATTCATTGATTCTTCAACAACCCGAGAGTTTTTGTTGTAGACTCGGTATGCTTTGCTCGATGTTGAATACCCTAGGAATATCCCTTCATCTGACTTCTCATCAAACTTACCAACTTGATCATTAGCATTCTTCAGAATGAAACATTTGCAACCAAACTCATGGCAGTATGCTAAATCTGGTTTTCTTTCTTTATAAAGCTCATATGGATTTTTCTCAATAATTGGTCTTAAAAAAACATGGTTTAAAATATAACAGGCTGTTGACACAGCTTCTGCCCAAAAGTGCGATGTAATTTTACTTTCAATCAAAAGGGTTCTCGACATTTCTTGTAGAGAACGATTTTTCCTTTCCACCATCCCATTTTGTTTAGGTGTGTAAGGAGAAGAAAATTATGCTAAATTCCAAACTCATCACGAAAATCAGAAAAACTTTGGTTTTCAAACTCTCCCCCGTGATCAGTTTTGATGCAGGAAATAGGGTTGCCTTTCTCATTCTGAACCTTTTTGGAGAACTTTGAAAATGATGAGAAAGCATCGTTTTTGTGTGCAAGAAATAAAACCCATGTAAATCTTGAGTAGTCATCAACTATAACAAGGCAGTATTTCTTACCTCCAAGACTTAGTGTTCTGTTAGGACCAAAGATATCCATGTGAAGCAGCTGCAGTGCACGTTCAGTTGATACATGATTAATAGATTTAAAAGAACTTCTTACCTGTTTCCCAAGTGTATAGGCTGAACAAAGTTCTGATTTCTCAAACTTTGTCTGTGGTAAACCTCGAACCAGTTTCTTAGAAGATAGTTTTGAGATGTGCTTGATATTGATATGGCCTAGCTTTCTGTGCCATAGTTTAGATTCATCCTTGATAGATATAAGACACTTGATGGCTTCAGAGTCAACATCCAGAAGGTAGATATTTCCATGTCGACGACCAATGAAGGTTTGCTTTCTATGCCATAGTTTAGATTCATCCTTGATAGATATAGGACACTTGATGTCTTCAGAGTCAACATCCAGACGGTAGATATTTCCATGTCGACGACCAATGAAGGTTTGCTTCTTGTTTTTGCTGGCACCTGAATATTCGTATCTTGAAAGCAAATTTGATAACCAGAATCACATAGTTGACTTACAGAGATGAGATTATATTTCAATCCTCTGACCAAAGAAACATCATTAATCATAAGGTTCTCAATCTTTACTATCCCCTAGCCAATAACTTTGCCTTTGTTCTTTCCACCAAACGACACACTTCTACCATTGTATTTTGAAAGTTGAATGAAATTTTCTGGATCACCAGTCATATGGCTTGAGCATCCACTGTCCAGAAACCATTTGTTCTTTCTCTTCCTTGGTACCTCTACGTCTGAATCTGTGTCTGATTCTGAATTTGACTTTGCCATGAGACATATGTTCGCATAGTCATCCTCATTATCTTCAGAATCATTCAGAATTTCTGCCTTCAATGCATTCTTGTATTACTCGTACTTGATCTTGTCTTCCTTTAGAAGTGGACAGTTGGGATTGATGTGCCCTACCTTCTTACAATGGAAACATATTACATCTTTGCTTTCCTGTTTGTCATTGCTTGATTATCTCTGATCATTCCACCTGAATGATTTCTTCCCTTTAAAGTTTCTACCTTTTCGAGCCATCTTTCTAAATTTCTTCACCATGAGTGCAAGCTCTTCGTCGTCTTCATCTTCATCTTCTGAATCTGGCACTTCAAAATCAATTTTAGATTTTAAAGCAATAGACTTCTTACCTTTTGAATCTCTTGTTTTGTTGGTACGCTCAGTCTCATATGACTGCAAAGTTCCGACGAGCTCATCAATGGATAGAGGTCTGATTGTTTGATATTCTTGTATTGATGGCTTAATGTAATTCCATTCGTCTGTAAGTCCTCGAAGGATTTTTCTGACTTGCATTAGTTCAGCTACAGGAGCACCTTGCCTCGCAAGACCACTTACTAGTATTTGAAACCTGTCAATCATTTAAGCAATTGACTCATCGGACTTCATCTTGAAGGCTTCGTAATCACTTAGCAAATGCTAAGATTGGTTTCTTTCACTCTGTCAGTTCCCTCATACGTGACATGAAGTCTGTCCTATATAGCTTTTGCTGATTCTTCTTCTGCGAAATAATTATATAAGGAAATGGATAGTGCACAGAAAAGTGCGTGTACAGCTTTAAAATCGAGTCCTTATCTTTTTGCTCTTTCAGCGTCTGACAATGTTGCTGTAGCATTGGTGTTGTTATTTGTTTCATTTCCAGTCGAAGGAGTTGCTGTGACAGCAGGAATTACTCCATTTACAACAACATCCCACATCAGATCATCTAATGCCTTGAAGAATCACTTCATTTTGTTGCAACACATATTGTAATCCTTTCCGTCAAAGTATGGTGGTTTGTTGCAATAATGTGAGTCACCTGTTCCTATGAAATTGTTGCTAGACATAGTAGACCGTTAACTCAGAAGTAAAACACTTCAATATAACAAGCAACCAGGCTCTGATATCAATTATTGTATCTAGCAATATCACCTAGAGAGGGGTGAATAGGTGATTCTGAACGATTTTGAAACTTAATGCGGAATTTAATGGTTCCAAAACATAAACTGAATAATATCAGTAAAATGACGTGCAGATAAATTAAACACAGCAAGAAGAGTTTAGAGCAAGAGAGAATTTGCACGCAATGTTTATAGTGGTTCGGCTTAGTAAGCCTACGTCCACTCTCCCACGATGACAGCCGATTGGCTGGATTTCACTATGAATCGATGAAAGGTTACAAGAGTTGTCACTCTTATCACTCTTACAATGGAACCTCTCAAAGATATAAATTTTAAGCTCTTAAGAACAAAAGAATGTAAATCTGAACAACCCAGCACTTTGAAATTTTTTGTCCTGATCTATTTCGACAACAGTCACTATTGACTCATTTTATACTCCTTCGACCTCGAACTAGCCGTTACCAAGGTCCTCCAAAGGATCGCTCCTCAATCTCTAATTGGACATCTCTAATCCTTAATTGAACGAGACTGTATTAAGAAAGATTTAGTAGCCGTTGGAGTAGAGTCTGAACCTTTCAGATTCAGTCGTCCATACAACCAAATCTTCAGTTTTCATAAGTAGAGTTCATCCAAATCTCCAAGATATCTTATCCGTGGAAAGTAATATCCAATCGATGATATTCTCCTGATTTGATTGGAAAATAATCATGCCAATCAAATCTTACAAACTTCCATAAAAGTCGTGGCCAAACGGAAACCTGCCAAACGTGGGTCTTCAGAATCTAGTAGTAAGATATTGCAGAATCTAAACGTAGTTCAGAAGCAATCTTCAGAAGTAGAAAGATTCTCTGAATCTGAACAGATTAGAACAGTGACTCTGAGCTTCGGTAAAGTCCTTGCTGACGTGTCACATATGTCTTCTCGAGATTAAGTCTTTAGAGGCAACACAATCCTCCATCTGAAGTCTTCAGAGGCAACATAATTCTCCATCTGAATAGTAGACTTCAACTTTCTCAAAAGCAAATACGCGACGACTACTCTTTGAGTCTGAACGCCAGTTTTGGAACATTATAAACTTTTGTTCACATGCTCATTCCTGCAATAAAAGATTATTTGCATTAACCAGATTCTCTCACAAAAAGGATAGTTTTGTCAGAATCAAAATATTCAGAATGAGGGTTTCCTCAACATGAACAAAGCCAAAGCACTATAAACTTCTGTGCAAATTCTCTATCTCTTGAACTCCTTGTCATTTTCCTTTGATAGTTGAATTGTGCACGCCACTGCTTCTAAGGACATCTCAGATCTTGCTGTCACTTAGACTCTGAACTAAACTCTAAGCTTATTTGTTTTAAATTCCGCATTAATTTTTAAAGCTCTTTGAAATCACCTATTCACTCCCATCTATGTGATAACGCTAGCCCCAATAGAAAGAGAATGAGAGCGCGAGATGCGACTGCCGAGCTCGTGTGTCGTACTTGCCGAGTGCTTATGAGAATGGCTCCAGCACTCTAGAGCAGTTGGGTGAATGATACTGGAAAACCAGCAACAGTTGCTGCAATGATGACTGATGAGGATTCCTGGGGGCGAAGAGCACATGTTCATTGGCAAGGCTGAGAGGGAGATGTGCATGGCGCTTGCCAATGATCCCGGATGTGCCGTCGAAATATTTGAAGCGAGAGATGAGTTGGTGGAACGGTGGGAACCGCAGATACTTGCACTGGCTTGGTCCGGAGATTCGGTCTGTGTACACGACTGCTTGATGCCTTCTCATTTCTCTCTTTTCCTGTGGATGCTCCGACGTATTTTCGGCTCACGTTCGGGTAATGTGTATCGTATTGCGCTTGGTGTTCTATCTCTCTCTCTCTTTCATTCATTTTACTGCTGATTCTCCATTGGTAATAACAGCATAAATGTCTTACGTCAAGTTCATGAAGACCATTCTAAGTAGATTGTCTATCTATGCACCTGAAAATATTCAGCCTGCTCTCAGTTTATTGATGAAAATGAAAACAGATTGCCAAACTCATGGCTAAGCCTTCAGATAGTTGACAGCATCATGTGTTTGATCTTTGAACTCGTTACACATCCTAACTCTCTTTCATTTGAGAATCAAACCAATGTATACTACAAGTGACGCCTTATCGGTACATGAATCTACAAAACCAATCAAAAGACTAGGACACATCCTCCTCTCACTTCCGACCGCAAACAAAAACAACCATGCGAACGAGAGACCGCAAGATCAGCTTCACCTTTTTTCTTTGTTTCTTTTAACAGTTAAAATCAATCACCATATTTATCACGAGGTCGATCGATATTTGGAGGAACAGGGTCTCCACAAGAACAGATAAATCGTCAATGGAAGAGCTCTGTCATCAGCAAGAAAGTCACAATCCCGATGACTACAACTGGCAGAGAATTAGTACCGAATCGGTAACCTGAACTACGAAGTGGGATACTGGAAGGAAGCGAACACTCCTCCCCGTTGAAGAATACCTTCGAGGGAAACCCGTCGCCCCGCAGTATGTTAATGCCCGGAGTAGTTTTCTTTGTGAAAGATATGACCGACTGCTGCTTTCCAGGCACCCTCGGATCGACCAAGGGGTTGGTTCCGTTGGTTTCGCCTACCAGGTAATTCATTCCAGGTGTGCCTTGGAAGAAGATGGTGTTGTTAGCTTGCGGAAGCTGGGTTCCGTTGAACGAAAACACCTTTTCGTAGCCGCGGAAGGCTTTCTTCATCTGTATCGCAGTGAACCAGTCTTGGAAAGGGTAGTCGTCCCAATTGAAGAGCGTAATACGAGCAGTCCATCCTTGCTTGTAGTCAGAGTTAATGTGCCAATTGATGCTGACCCCGCAATTGTCCGGACACGGCATAGGGTTCGGGACGGGAAAGTGTTTGATCTTAGCCCAGGCTTTTGCTTTCGCTGTTCTGTTCTCAAACGGCACGAGAATAGCCTCTGGGGGAAGAAGCATTGCATGTGCATTCGGGTTGCACCTGTCGGTGTTCTCGCAGCCACAAGCACAAGTATTGCAAGGGATGATTGACTCGTTGTAGTATGCCGAAAATGAAACGCAGCATCTGGACTCTTTAGCCTTCGGCCTCGTGATGTTGCAACTCACTTGCCAGCTCGCAATCGCCGAAGATGTCGCTTGAAGCCCACTCGGGTCAGGAAATTGTGTTGGGTCCACTCTAATAGGTGCGCCGCACTTGTACTCCGGATTTAGCACGCCATCAATCTTCCACCTCTGCGGCGGAGTTAGAGCGGTACGGTTCATGTCTGGAGGGATCTTATAGACCTGCAATTGGAAGATGGACCTCGATTTGCTCTCGTCCATGAAAGCTGGAAGAATAGTGCCGTTCCTACAACAGTAGGGTAGTTTCCCAACTTGCGTGTCATTGGCTCTATCAGCAGGCAGGTCGGCGATGATGGGCTTCTTTTCGCAGTTCATGACTTGAGAGAAATCGAAGTCCTTGTAGTATTGCCCGGCGGCACCGTAGATACACTCCGACGGGTCCTTCTTGTGGGTGTAGGCTCCTCTCATGGAGTAGATGAACTCTCCTCTCATCCATTCCCATGTCAAGTTCCAATGGTCAAGACGGCCTAATGGGTGGTTGTTGTCGATCGTCACCTGGGCAAGATAGTTGCCGGCATAGGCTTGCAGTACGTCGTATGTGAAGGTGAGATCACCGTACTGGCGAGGCAAGAACTTGTTCTTCGTCGGCTTGACCTTTTTTTTCTTATCCTTGACACAGCACATAAGCATTGTGTTTGTACCTGAAGGGAAAGAATTCAGAATATAAAAGGTCGAAACCCTATGGACACAAACCAATAACACATGATTCCTCAATCCAAAGCACTCACCACGGCGACGAGCAGCGGGACACTTGTACCCGTCGTTCGCGAGCCGGATCGTCTTTGGCATCGGGACACCCGGCGGTTTCACGCCGAACTGGGTCCCTGTCAATTCAATCTTGGCCTGAATCTGATAGATATCCCCTGCTGTGTCAATAGAAGTCTTCAGATCGGCCTGTGGGTAACCAGCCAATGTGGTCCCGTTGTTCCCGACTTTCGTGGGCAAATCTTCTCCATCGATCGACACGGCTCCGCTCGCGCTCACCAGTACCTCATTGTGCTGGAACCCTATGAACACCTTCCATGCCTTGAGCTCCTCCAAGCCCGCGTTCAGCACGGTCATCTGCGACTTGAAGGCCCATGCCTGGGCCGTCGCGTTCTTCACATGCGGGTACTCCTTGATCCTCTCGATGAAATTGTACATGAGAAATATCCCGTCGCAGTCCTCTTGCTCCGGGGGCGGCGCGGCCGGCGTGGACTCGTCCTCGTAATCTTGTCCATGACAAACAGGGTTGATGCAAGAACAGAGCAAGATCAAGACCCAGACAAGTAGAAATACTTGCCTAGGCATCTTCATGCCTGGCCTCGCCTTCAATTACGTACCGATAATGGCTATAAGCTCGACACTAAGGGTGGTTTTGTTGAAAGGAGGGAATGTGCTACCTGGCGAGAGCCGCGCATGAACGCGGCAAGGTGGAGAGAGAGAGAAAGAGAGGGCGTGAGGAGGAAAGGCCCTTTTCTGAGAATGACGTTGCAATGGGGTCGTAGAAAAGAGAGGAGAGAATGTGAGGACAGAGTCTGCAGAGAGTTCTCTTCCTCAAGTTTTAGCGACGGAATCGGGAAGAAAGAGAGAGAGAGAGAGAGAGAGATGAAGAGTGTTAGTTTTTAAAAGTTGGTTGGTCGTTTAACTAGGTGTCCTTAGGTAGGCGGGCAAAAAAGAACGTTGTTGTCTGCCTCTCCCTGTCCTTAGGTAAGGGGGTAAATATGTCAAATCAGGAATTGGAAAATTTTGAATTCCACTTTGGTGGAGGAAATACTTCTCTCAGGTATGCACGTTGGCACCAAAGAACGAATATGGAGACCAAAAAATGGGGGCACCATGCGAGAGCTTGATGCTCTGTTTCGTATGCTTCAACAATGACCCTTGAAATTTCATTATTAGATAGAAAATTGTAAGACTGTCCTGGATTCGAATTTGAAATGCATTGACTTTTGTGAAATGTGCTTTCTATGATTCCCAAGCACCGTGAATCTTCGTTTTCGAAAGTGTGATATGCATGATCCTTCCTACCTACAACTCTGTCGACATGTACAATTATATCCTCTTATTCACGAGTATCCAAGCAGTTCCAAGTGCCTGAGCATCTCTCACTGAGAAAAGATCTGGGACAAGCTCAAGTTGATAATTGGTAAACTAACATTGTAGATTAACATTGTAATATCCAGCATATGACCCGAAAGAAAGAGCTCAGGAAAGAAGAATCGAGAAACTTTGGGCACAGATAAGAGGAAAACTAACGGCGGAGAGCACTGATCTTTTGATACCTACTTCGGTCTTCAAAGAGGTGGAAATGAATCCGTTTAGATGGATGAGAACAGAAGTATAACAAACCAGACATCCCTCAGACTTATCGCGAAAGATTCTCAATCCATGGATTCAAACCAAAATCTACCTATCTGAGAACTTTCTGAGCCCTGACTAACAAAGAAGACGCAACTGGACATGGAAAAATACAAGTTGCACTTTGATCGGCTAATCTCATTCACTCTTGTCCCAAAAAGAAAAAGGTTGATCTTGTTTGCCCCCTGTACTGGAAAGAGTGTTAGTTGACAGTGATATCTTCCATGATACTGATTTCCTCCACAAACTGGGCTTTAGGCTCCAAATCGATGAACTGGTTGGACTTGCTTGCCAAATGTGCGATGCTGACCCTCCCCTCACGCTTAATGTAATCTGCAACAGCTTTCATTTCTTCTAATGATATGTGTATATATTTCCCTCTATCGTCCATGACACCAGAAAGGCGGCCTAAGTATAAACAACAAAACTCAATCAATTGCCAGATCTAGCCCAAAAGGCAAAAACCAAAAGATTAATGGGAACATGAGTTCCATGTTTCAGAAACATAACTATCAAGATATGTTTCAATAGTGCATCTTTCCTATAGACAAGATCAACGAAGAGGTTAAGGAAAGTCACTACGCACCCATGCTCTCCAGGGATGCTATCCTATTAATACATTCCTGCAGCAAACCAAAACGAAGAAAATTGAGAATGATCAAAAACAGATGAAGCCCCAAAAGAGACTGAAAAAAGTTATTTTCATTGGAGGGAGGATCTGAACACCAACTCTATCGACTAAACCACAAAGAGATATTTGCTTGATGATCAGAAGAAGCATTCTATCCTAATTTGTTGCAACATTCACAGTTATAACACGGAAACCATGGGCAGTCCAACCTGAGTCCTTAGCTTAAATTCTGCAGCAAGATCTTCTAGGGGAATACATTTGTGCTTCTGCAAGATAATTCAATCACAGAGATAAATACAGAAGCAAGAAATAATGTTATGTAGAAGTGGCCAAGAGATGAAAATACCAACTTGAAAAAAAGTTAAAAAGTACCTTAATGTATTCGACAAAATCAGAAAGCAGCCCCTGATTTCCATCTTGGGCATCATTCTCTGTAGTACCTTCAGCATCGACTGAGAACTCCCCTTTCCACTTTTCAAAATCCAATGCAGCAGCTTCCTCCTCCCTGGCCTTCCTAGCATTGGCCTCTTCCTCCTGTATACATCATGTATTTCAAGCAGGTTATCTACTCCACATATATCTAGCAGGTCATGCCAAGAAATAAGACAAAATGGAAAGGCGACCAACACACCAGCATTCGTTCCTTTGCCTCATGCTCCTCATCCTTTCTCCTCCGCATTTCTGCATAGCGATCTTGTTTTGTTTTCCTTGAATCGCGTGCACCCTCTTCAGCCTTCAGAAAAAGCTCAGCATGGTCAGAAGCAGTTATGCTCATAAAAATAACGAAGAAAAGGCATGATATCAATAGAAAACACTCAATTGAAATATAGGTTGACAAATTACCCTGATAATATATTGTACAGAAATTCTGTTTTCATGTAATTAAACAACTCTTTCTCAATTCTAGAATTATATCCTTGAAGTACAGAAACTAAACAACCCGCTCCAGCTCCTCGAAGGGTGAGAAAGATGACTATTTAGAACTAACTGTGTAAAACATCGCCTCAAGGAAGTACCAGAGAGACTTTTCTTTCTTTATAAGACAAAAAGAGATCAAACATGCTCATATTGTCAAGAGCTTCAAAAGATTCTTCCATAAAATGAAGCATGAAAAAAAAAATTAGACAGCAAATCTGCTTTGACCTGTCTTTGGGCTTCCCGCTCTTGCCGTCTCTTTTCTTTCTTCTTTGATGCTTTAGCCTCATAATAGTCACCAGCCATAGCATCTTCATCACTTCCATCAGCGTCATCTGTATTTGATAAAACACCCAAGTTAAGGTTTAGCAAGAGAAGTACAAAGAAAAAACCAGATATGTATAGATTAGGGTTCTGTTGTTACAGATCATTAAAAAGTAAAACTAGTCTGGTTTTTCAAAAAATTCTGACTTCAAATAAGTAGCTTTCACACAATAGTTCTGATCCATCCCAAGATCAGTAAAGAAACGTAATTCCTCCATCTCACCACTTAAGCTTCTACCAGAAATTGCCATCCATTTTAATTAGAAATTTCTGCTAAAGATAAGCATCAAGAAATGAAGAAAGAAGGCAAATAGTAGGAGCATAAACAGACCTTCTACATTTGCTTCTGGCACCGCAGATGAAGTGCTAGCCCCAGAAGTTGGTCTCCGACGCATCCGACGGGTCCCAGATGCACGCACCACAGTTTCTCTCTGTGGGACCTGATTTACAAGAGAAGCACCCGAATTCTCATAGTCAACTAAATGGACAAAGACTATATTCGGATTGACATAGTCCTAGCGACAAACGTTTTATCCGTTTTGAACGCACTACTGCATGCAGAGAAGTCTTTGAAACAAACCTGATCTTGTTCTTCATGCGTGTCAGTTGATGGAGAATCCTGTCGACGCTTCCAAATATACAGCGGAACAAGCGCCAAAATGAGAAGCATCGAGAGTATGGCCACAAAGAGTTCCTCCATCTTCAAGTCCTAGAAGCATACAAATTAAATGCGCAACGAGACCGAGACTCAGGAGACATAATTGGATGAATGCAAACAACACCGGTACTTGTACTTATCATCAGATTATAAAGTCCCCAAAACAGTCCATTCATTTATCAGATAAGAAATCACAATCTGCTCTAACAGCGCAATTCCGGCACCACTGCAAATTCGCAGCCGAAAAACACATCAACCAGCACAGAACAAACCATTTCCACCGTCAAATCGATTCGAACAAAATCACCACGTTCTCAAACGAATTAACGACGGTAAGCAGCTAGCGATTAATCAAGTATGTCATTAGGACCATCCCCACCACACGTGCGCGCTCAATTATGTAAAACAATAAGCCCGAACTCGAAATCAAATTCACAGATGCATGGTCAGACCGAGTACCTGAATAAGCGGCTACTTCCTCCGACGACGGATCTGCAAGCCGTTCACGCCGAGCAGACGAGTAATTTTAGGGTACTGCAGATTGTATCGAATCCTAATTCGGTGTCAGACGAAGATATCGATTGATGTGCTTCGTGAAACTGAGAGGAACGCCCAAGTTCAGCTGATCGGCGAGAGTGATTGTGGCGCTAAAATTCTTGACTGATCGAATAGACAAATTCGTACGTCGAGATCGTCGTTATTTTTCACCGCAAGCAATGCGTCTGTGCTAAAAACGACGAAGCGCTTTTCTACCTTTTCCTGAGCAAAACGCTTGTCGTTCTGATTCAGCTTACGGAGTACTGGCTTTCGGGTGTGTTAAAAGTAAAGAAATAGATATCATTAAATTTCGCATTATATATAATTTAAAGATATGGGATGCTCTTTCTTTTGACATGTTTGTAGGACTGGCAATTCCCGTTAACGCGAATCCATTTAAAATATCTTGATTCTGATTCAACGTGTGAAACAATAAAATAATGATGAAAACATTTTAATTTTCGATCAATTGTTCCAGCATATAAAATAATGAGGAAAATTTTTCAAAAAGTCATAAATATATTGCATTTTTACCAATTCAGTTTTAAACTTTTTAATTTTGCGAATTGAGTTCTAAACATTTTCATGTTTTGTCAATTGAGTCCATCCAGTCAATTTTGGCCAGAAATCATTGACGTGGACGTCAGCTGTCTTACGTGACAGGACCGACGCTGATGTGGACAATACTTAATAATGTTATAATATTTTTTCTGATTTTTTATTTTTCTTTTCTTTTTTTTTCTTTTCTTTTCTTTGTATTTTTTTTTTTACCAACTATGGCTGGCAAGGGCCCCCGACGCCCTCACCCAGACCAGGCGAGAGTCGCTGGCCATCGCCGACCAAAGATGTTAAAGAAAAACAAAGAAAAGAAAAGGAAAGGAAAAGAGAAGAAAGACTAATAAAAAAATTTGAAAAAAATATTAAATTATTTTTAAAAATTATACACGTCAACGCGGTCGTGCCATGTATGATGACCGGCGTCCACGTCAGCGATTTCTAGCTAAAATTGGCCAGATTGACTCAATTGGCAAAACGTGAAATGTTTAGGATTGAATTAGCAAAACTACAACATGTTTAAAACTTTTTTGACAATTCTCCCAAAGTTAGTATGCCATGTCGTGCCACATCGGGCTTTTTTCAGTGATGCCATCCTTGTGTTGTGCAAATGTGTCGTGTCTAGCATTGCCAACTCTACGTGCTTGCATCTTTTATCGGTAATTGTCGTAATGATCGCATTTAGAAATTAATTTTAATACATCATAATTCTTTGTTGTGGTAACTAATACATAATACTTTCGATGGTGGTTAGAAAAGAAGTAATGAATTTGACTTAGAGGGACGTGGTTAGCTTTTGTGAGGTGATTCATAAATTATTTTTATAGCTACTATATCCCTCAATCTAAAAATTCTTAATTAGTTTTAATACTGTCTCACCCTTTTTTTTAATGCACTGTAGTTTTTAAATATAAATGAATATGCTATAAATAATTGGAATTTAAACAAACTCCATATAGTCGTTAGCATTCTTACAAAGAAATTTTGAACACTTCCGTGTCCATTGCCTATTGATCTATTTCAGTTATTTTGCATTAGTTGGTTTACTTAATTTCTGATTTGGAAAACTGAAAATAGGAGAAGAAAAAAAAAAGAAACCCGATTTTTTTTTGTCTGTCGCATCTCTAACTCTCCTCTCTGACTTTTACTTTGCCTCTTTACAGAGCGTGGAAGTTGAACCCCGCACCTATAATACTAGCGTCCCCATCCCCCAATCCATTTACTAGAAGGGCCGCATGCCTATTGTTGAAGTTGTTGTTGTCCCATATCGCTTGAGAACGAGTCTTATATGCTCTTTATATTCATGTGGTCTCCCTCCACCTAATAGCTTAAGCTTTTAGGTTGGACTTTCTAACATGGTATCAGAGCTAGTGTTGTCCGCGTATGTGGGCCTACCTCCCATTAGTCAAATTTCACGTGCCACTCGTAATCCGGCTTGCACGTGAGAGAGGGTGAGGGTGTTGAAGGGTGTTGAAGTTGTTGTTGTCCAACGTCACTTGAGAACGAGTCTTATATGCTCTTTATATTCATGTGGTCTGTCTCCCTCCACCGAATAGCTTAAGTTTTTGGGTTGGACTTTCTAACACCTATTAGCAAGAAACTCGATTTCCACTTCTTTGCTTTTTATAAGAAACTCCCTTAGAAAAAGCAAAAAATTGGAAATCTCTTCCTTGGAAGATTAAAGAGAAAATCGAAGAGTTTTAAGGGAAAATGTGAAATTTAAAAAATCATCCATTTCATTTTTTGTCACCATCGATAATGATAGATTTCTTTTTTCCCATTCTCATTATACCTCCCTAGTATGTTTCATTCAAAAGTGTATATAGCTTGATTTTGTGATTTCCGATATTGGTTCTGTTCTACATAAGACATAAATAGTCTCTGAACTTTGTCCCAATATGCAATGTAGTCCCTGAACTTTTAATTTGACCAATATTGTCCCTAAATTTTAACCCAATGTACAATGTGATCCTTGAACTTTTAATTTAACCAATATGATCCATGAACTTTTGGAATAAGATCAACTTAGTCTCTGAACTAGACCATATTGGTTAAATTAAAAGTTCAGAGATTACATTGCACATTGACTCAAATTTCAGAGACCTTTTGTGTCATTTTGCCTACTTTTTATCACCTCTGTCTCTTAATGGCGAGCTTGGTCTCACTATTTAATCAATAATTATCAACTAAATATATCTCCGCCAATGAAATCGAGGGAAAGTATTATCTTCCTTTCTCCATCTTTATTATTCGATTTAAATAATCTACTCGTTAAGTTTCAAAAAAATTAGCTTTTGAACGTCAGACAACACTACTTGCTTTCGAAACAAACGCGAATTATATAGCTCTCTTCGATGTGACACGATTGATTATTTGATTGCAGAATAAATATAAATGTAGGATAGAAGAAAACTATTTCAATGCTCAGTGCACCTATGAGAGATCGCCCCTTGCTTTGTTTGGGAACTGAGGATGAAAATTAGGAACATAATGTTTGGAACATAAATAAATAAAAAAATCTGTTAGACGAGAGACGAGAGAAAATTTATGTACATATATAAAAAGTTATGTTTTATTCCACCATAAAAACATGGGAAAAGCCATAAAAATAAAAAAAAAAGCACCCAAATTATACTTACTGTGGTACTATTTAATCTAATTTTTTTTTAGCTACACAAAAAAGGTCAAACTTATATATGTGCGACATATTTTTCCTTCATCAATGTTCTGTTTATGAACACAGTTAAAAATCTACATATATGAACGCCGAAATAGAAGCAGTGTTAACATAACGCCCAAATTGCCTAAGTAAAATAAAAAAAACACGTTTTGACTGAAAAATCATCTAACGACGAAATTTTGATGGGGGTAGATGTGTGCACAGGTTTAGAGTTTTTTTAATGTAGCAGGAAAAACTTTAAGGGAAACGTGTGTCACAAACTGGTACACTTGCGACAAATTTACCTTATGTTAGTTTTCGCTAAATTTTACCGTCAAATTGTTGAGTTAAATGACACGTGACAGCTGACAGATGTACTCATTTGGGATTTTTACCCTTTGTTTGTCACTGTTGTATCGGTTTGAGGTTTTTTTTTGTGGTATTAACTTAATTTAACCGACTCACTCATGGGTGGCTCAGTTGGTTAGGGCGCACTTGGGATTGTGTGGTTAAGCACACTGGTCCCAGGTTCGATTCTCCAACTGAGTACCTGTGATTTAAGTGGAAGGCCATGGCGGTGGGTTGTTGTGCTAGTCTCCCCCGAGGAATAGTTGAGGTGCGTACAAGCTGGCCCGGACACCTAGGTTACAAAAAAAAAAAAAACTTAATTTAACAGAAACTAACATATGGTAAATTTGTCACAAGTGTACTAGTGTGGGTTTTTTGAGGTCAAAAAATTAGTTTGGGGGTAAATTGTCACAGGTGTACCAATTTAACATTTTTGGTGGTTAATAAAATATTTTGGGGTAAATTTGTCATATGGGTAAATTTGTCATACGTATATCAATTTGGGATTTTTTGTGGTCAAAAAAAAATAGTTTAGGGTAAATTTATCATAGGTGTACCAGTTTGTGATTTTTCGTGGTATTAACCCTAAAACTTACAGTGCAATAAAAAGAAAGCGAAAAAGGTAAAAAGAAACAAAAAAAGGGAGCGAATCGTCTTCCTCACATGCACTGCTCACAACTCAGGAGCGCCACTTGGTGCAGAGAAGGACAATACCTTAGACCTTAAGGGTGTGCAACCGGGTCGGATTTACTCGGAACTCGGATCAGACCACCCGAAAAACAGGTCTGAATATCGGTTCCTATTCAAACCGGTCCAGGAATCGGTTCTAAATTTTGGGAACCGGTTGGAACCGAGCCGGTTCTCGGTTCTAAGTACCTAGGAACCAGTTTCTAGCAACTATTAAAAAAATAAAAACCTAGTCTCGCTCGCCTCACCTTCTCTGTTTTGGCGGATTACTTCTATTGCTTATATTATGGATTGTT
Organism: Lenwebbia sp. NSW1173648; assembly: GCA_029784005.1. NCBI lineage: Eukaryota > Viridiplantae > Streptophyta > Magnoliopsida > Myrtales > Myrtaceae > Lenwebbia > Lenwebbia sp. NSW1173648. The sequence continues at coordinate 19,095,923 of JARCGZ010000009.1, read as the reverse complement.
GCTTTTGGTGGATAGTGAGTTTTATTATTTATCTTTTATTTTGAATCGTTTCATTGATACTCATATTATTTTACTGGAAAAAATGAACTAAAAAAAAAATAGAAAAACAGGTTCTCCAGTAGACCCAAGAACAAGACCGAACAAACAGGGTAGGTTCCAAAATAGGTTTCAAGACAAACATGGTAGGTTCCAGGTTTCAAAAATAACAGGGGCGATTTTAGGGTCTAGGTCTGGAACCTACCCACCCGGGAACTAATAAAGAGACCTACGATACCGTAGAAAAACATCGCGATTCCTTGTAGAAAAAAAAAAGAATTTGTTGAGACGGAACTAAAGATATCTAATCCTTACCGAAATAACTGGAAGATCCAACTAATACGAATCCTAGTGAACCTAAAAAAAGGATAAAGGCCAGATAGAAATTACTTATTTTTCGAGACCCCACTATAAGTTCTATCCATATATATTCTGATCGCCAACTCATACTAGATCCAGTTGCATTTTATTGAAATTGAGAAAATAGTCCAAATAAATTTGACTTTTCTTTTTATGTCTCCGAAGGAACTCTCGTCAACTAGCGTCATTCGAATGTCATCTAATTGGTTAGATCAAATTGGTTAGGTCTAAAATAAGAATATCCTTTATTATATATAAATACATTGACTTGACTTTTCTTACTTCTTACACCCACCTTTCTTACACCCACCTTGATTCCGATCTGTTGGACCTTGTCCATTCTGGACACTTCATTTCCTATCGTCTCCTCCCCTCCCTCCACGTGTCCCCACTCCCCACTTCCTTATAATACTCGCCCCCCTCCCCCACCCTCCGCTCTCATCCTCTCCACCTGAAAAAAAAACCCTCGAAATCCCAGTCTTTGGCCGCCACGATCACCTCCTCCCTCTCTTCCAAGCCCAATCTCTCTCTCTCGGCCTTCCATGGCACCCCTCTCGCCCCCGCCCAGTCCCTCCGCCTCCAGGCCCCCAGGTCGTCCCCCAACTCCGGCATCTCCATGTCCGCCGCCTCCCCGCCCTACGATCTGAACGCCTTCCGCTTCCATCCCATTAAGGAGTTCATCGTCTCTCGCGAGATGACCCGCCGCTACATGATGGACATGATCACGTACGCCGACACCGACGTCGTCGTCGTTGGCGCCGGCTCGGCTGGGCTCTCCTGCGCCTATGAGCTCTGCAAGAACCCCAACGTCCAGGTCGCCGTCATCGAGCAGTCCGTCAGCCCCGGCGGCGGTGCTTGGCTCGGGGGCCAGCTCTTCTCCGCCATGGTAAGGAGGTTTGGATTTTGGAAAATGTGCGTGCATGTTTGATTCCGAAAGGAGAGAGTGATGTCGAGAAGCCAAATGGTATATTTTCTGAATTATTGGTCGTTGGATTTCGCTACTTAGAAAAAAAATATACTTATCGATTTTTATAGGATTTATAATGTTTAGCTTTAAATAAAAGCAAAAATAAAATAAAAAATTATCGAAGCTGCTCTAATTTTGTTTTTTAGGAGGTCAGACTAAAATCCGAAGAGAGTGTCCTGGTTAATTTTGAACTCGTGACATGGCAGGTGGTGCGGAAGCCGGCGCACCGCTTCCTCGACGAGCTCTAGATCGAGTACGACGAGCAGGACACCTACGTGGTGCTCAAGCACGCCGCGCTCTTCGCGTCGACCATCATGAGCAAGCTCCTGGCCAGGCCCAACGTGAAGCTCTTCAACGCCGTGGCCGCCGAGGACCTGATAGTCAAGAACAACAGGGTCAGCGGCCAGGTCACCAACTGGGCCCTCATGTCGATGAACCACGACACCCAGTCGTGCATGGACCCGAACGTCATGGAGGCCAAGGTGGTGGTGAGCTCGTGCGGCCACAACGGGCCGTTTGGAGCCATCGGGGTGAAGAGGCTGAAGAGCATCGGGATGATCGACAGCGTGTCGGGGATGAAGGCCCTCGACATGAACACTGCAGAGGACGCCATCGTGAGGCTCACGAGAGAGATCGTGACCAGGATGGAGGTGGCCGAGATCGACGGTGCTCCAAGAATGGTGAGCCATTCGAGCCCGCCCACTCAGTTGCTAACTCTCTGCATTGTTGCTGATTTGTGAGGTTTTTTTTTTTGGGGGGTCAGGGGCCAACCTTTGGAGCGATGATGATATCGGGGCAAAAGGCGGCTCACCTGGCATTGAAGTCCCTGGGATTGCCGAACGAGGTGGACGGATCCTACGTTTTGAGAATTTGACAGTGACGATAGTCATAGACTCATAGTTTGTAGTTTTTGATATATTTTTTTCCCATTTGTACTTGTCCTGCCTCGCTTATTTCTATTCTGACAACAAACAGCAGAAAATTTGACAGACTTCAGGCCACTAATTAGATCTAAAATATAATGATGTCCACACAAAAAACAGAGAAAGAAGAGAAAAAATAAGATTTTGGGGGGGTGGGAGGGGGAGAGATGGGATGGATATTTCAGTGAATACTCCCAAGATTATCTGGAAAGCATCTCAGAGAGGGACGGCCTGAACTGAACCTATCGAAGCTCATCGACTCTGTTTATCACACGGATGCAATGCAAAGACACAACAAGCAAATCGACTCTGAAACTGAAACTCCACTCATCCAAGATTTAAGGAGGCAAAAGGTGTTTCTTTGATGGAAGCAGCGGCAGCAGCAGCAGCAGCAGAAAATGCAAAAGCAAGAGAGGAGCTGAAAGCATCCACCTTATTAAAAATTCCTCAAAACTACTCCCAGCTATTACAATCCATAAGCCCAACCCCCCCTCTCATTCACCTCACCGGAGCCCTTAGACGGTAATCTCGATTAGCTAAAATTTCAGGCGTCCACGATCTCCGCAGAGTTGGCGGCGGCCAGGATGAGCTCCGGGTGGATGCTCCCGACGTGCGATCCGTCCACCACGTTCGGCAATCCCAGGGACTTCAATGCCAGGTGAGCCGCCTTTTGCCCCGATATCATCATCGCTCCAAAGGTTGGCCCCTGACCCCCCAAAAAAAAAACTCACAAATCAGCAACAATGCAGAGAGTTAGCAACTGAGGAGTGGGTGGGCTCGAATCGCTCACCATTCTTGGAGCACCGTCGATCTCAGCCACCTCCATCCCGGTCACGATCATCCCAGGCACGATCTCTCTCGTGAGCCTCACGATGGCGTCCTCCGCAGTGTTCATGTCGAGGGCCTTCATCCCCGGCACACTGTCGATCATCCCGATGCTCTTCAGCCTCTTCACCCCGGTGGCTCCGAACGGCCCGTCATGGCCGCACGAGCTCACCACTACCTTGGCCTCCATGACGTTCGGGTCCATGCACGACTGGGTGTCGTGGTTCATCGACACGAGGGCCCAGTTGGTGACCACGCCACCGACCCTGTTGTTCTTGACGATCAGGTCCTCGGCGGCCACGGCGTTGAAGAGCTTCACGTTGGGCCTGGCCAGGAGCTTGCTCATGATGGTCGACGTGAAGAGCGCAGCGTGCTTGATCACCACGTAGGTGTCCTGCTCGTCGTACTCGATCTCGAGCTCGTCGAGGAAGCGGTGCGCCGGCTTCCGCACCACCTGCCATGTCACGAGTTCAAAATTAACCAGGACACTCTTTGGATTTTAGTCTGACCTCCTAAAAACAAAATTAGAGCAGCTTTGATAATTTTTTTTTTTTTGCTTTTATTTAAAATAGAGGCGAGCATGGCCGGGTGAGTAGGTTCCGGACCTCAACCTGAAACCGATCCTGTTATAACCGGTTCTAAATTTTTGTAACACTACCCTATTTTTTCGATCCGATTGAGACCCTATTTTTCTTTTTTCTTTTATTTCATTTTTTTCAGCAAAATAATATGAACGACAATGAACCGATTCAAAGAAAAAGAATAATAAAATTCACTGCAACAATTTCTAATATGAGCAATAAAAATTACAATTCACGTAAAACAGAAAAAAGATGAGGCGGGCGAAAAGCGGTCCAGTTCCTAGGTACTTGGAATCGAGAATCGGCCCAATTCCAACCGATTTCCAAAATTTAGAACGGGTTCCCGAACCGAAAACCGGTTCTCGGACCTGTTTTTTGAGTGATTAGATCCGGGTTCCAGGTAAACCCGATCCGATTGCACCCCTAATTAAAGCCAAACATTATAAATCGTATAAAAATCAATAACTATATTTTTTTTCTCTGTAGCGAAATCAAATCGAACGACCAATAATTCAGAAAGTATATCATTTGGCTTCTCGACATCACTCTCTCTTTTCGGAATCAAACATGCACGCACGTTTTCCAAAATCCAAACCTCCTTACCATGGCGGAGAAGAGCTGGCCCCCGAGCCAAGCACCGCCGCCGGGGCTGACGGACTGCTCGATGACGGCGACCTGGACGTTGGGGTTCTTGCTGAGCTCATAGGCGCAGGAGAGCCCGGCCGAGCCGGCGCCAACGACGACGACGTCGGTGTCGGCGTACGTGATCATGTCCATCATGTAGCGGCGGGTCATCTCGCGAGAGACGATGGACTCCTTGATGGGATCGAAGCGGAAGGCGTTCAGATCGTAGGGCGGGGAGGCGGCGGACATGGAGATGCCGGAGTTGGGGGACGACCTGGGGGCCTGGAGGCGGAGGGACTGGGCGGGGGCGAGAGGGGTGCCATGGAAGGCGGAGAGGGAGAGCTTGGGCTTGAAGGAGAGGCTGGAGGTGATTGTGGCGGCCATCGAAGACTGGGATTTCGAGGGTTTTTTTTTCAGGTGGAGAGGATGAGACCGAAGGGTTGGCAGGGGGGCGAGTATAATAAGGAGGTGGGGAGTGGGGGCACGTGGAGGGACGAGACGATAGGAAACGAAGGGTCCGGAGTGAGCAAGGTCCAGTAGGGTAAGTATGGAAGGTTAGGTAGATTTCAGATCTAGATCTAAATCTACGTCTTGAAATCGATCTTGTTATAATCGATGTCAAATGAGTACATTTATCAACTGTCACGTATCATCTAACCAGCAATTTAACGGTATAATTAAAAGAAAACTAACAAAGAGTAAATTTATCGCAAATATACCATTTTATGGTAAATTTATCTCAAATGTACAAATTTAGGATTTTTAGTGGTCAAAAAAATAATTTGAGGTAAATTTATCAAAATTGTACCATTTTGAAATTTTTTTATGGTCAAAAAAATAATTTGAAGTAAATTTTTCATAAATGTACAAATATAAGATTTTTCGTGGTATTAATCTTAAATTTTATTTGTATTTTTGCTTTTTTGGGTTTTTGTCGTGATGTCTGGCTCGTTTGCTGGTTATTACCTATCCAACGTAAGGAGTGGGGACAGGTGCGCCCACGTGCGACGCCTTTCGGATGGCCTTTTTAGCAAAAGAATGGAAATTGGATAATCGGCGCTACTAATCATTGTTGAGCTGTCTTTACAAAGTTGACAGTGAATACACATGGTGCGTACGACGGAATTGCTTGAGCTACAGCTGTATTCGTGGCGTAAAGCCCACCATCGAGTGGTCAACTTCCTTCTCTCTTTTTTCTTTCTTTTTCCCTTTATATCTCGTCCTCTTTAACTATTGATACGGTGACTATTACAGTGAAGCAACCTTTTCCAACTAAGCTAGTTATTGGTTTTAAGCACCAGACATTGCACGAATGCATGACTCGTTGTACTTGAGTACCACTTCAATCCAGGCACTCCGGCGCCAACGGGTTGGCATCACGACTGATGTGAAGTTTTCCAATGCATTTCGTCCTTGTAATTTACGTTAATTATGATTGATGGGCCACAGTGGGCCGGCCAAGGTATATTCCCGAAATCTTCCTTCCGCTCAAAGATATTGAACTATTCCGTCAATTTCGCCTACCACCCCGTGGACCTAAGTGACGAGATGATCCGCCATTGGTCATATCTTAGCCTCTACCTAGGGTGTAAATCAGGGACGGTGGATCCCATGACAACTATGGATCGTCCTATGCACATCATGCCCTTAGCGTCTGCGCAGCAGCATCCCGTAAATGGGATAAATCATTCTACTTCTACCATCGTCACTATCGGCAATGAAAATGGGAAATTGGGTCGATCCAAAAACCGATTCGGATGACTACCCATACAAGCATTTGCCCCAAGTCAAAGGCACAAACCAACATTCAACAGCCAGGCTGTGGTGAACCAATTCCAATGACCGAACAAAAGGTGCGCATACCAAACCATTGTAAGATTCTATGAACATCAAATTGATCGAACCTCACATTAAAGGAGACCAGGACATTCACCTCAAAGGCGTCAATATTCCACCCCTTTTTTTCGAGCTCACAGAGGCAGGAGAAAAACAAGAATCGATAAGAGAGATGGATTCTCTACCTTAACACCCAAACTCTTATTACGAGTATGTAAACAGAAACTGCACGTCATATGTTCCATAGACAACACACATCACAATTCAGGAAATTGACAAAAACCAGGAGCAGAACAGAAGTGCCCTCAAAATAACATAGTAGCACGGTTCAAAAACTAGATACGACACCCTAACACAGGCCACGCGCTATGCAAAGACACTGCAATCAAAAACCATGAATCTTGATATGCTCCTTCTTCACGATTCCAGCCTGACATCAGAAAAATAAAAGGAACAGAGTGTCAATCCAGACCGATTATTGTGCTTATGCATAGACCAATGTGGTAAATAGGTCTCCTAAACATTCTATGGACATGCTAATTGAAAAGGGTCAATACCTGGACAAGGAAGGTAGAAACATTCTTACGCTGATCACCTTGAAGTTGAATGACCTATGATTATGAAAACATATAGGAAGTTAGTCGATTTGAACCGATTTAAAGCAAATAGCAAAGCGATTTATGCTGATGACAAACCTGCCCTAATTCTGGATCCTGGACAACAGTCCCATTGCAGCAGAATTCTTTCTTGAGGTCCTTAAGTATCTTGTTGTAGCTAAATTCTTTCTTTAATCCCTGCACAGTCGTCAGACTTTTCCTACCATTCCGTTGCTGTATACGAATATGCACATACTCTTTTGAACCAGCACCAGAGTCCTCAGCATTAGCATCAGCAAAAGGATCTGAAAACCCCGACCAAGGACAGAACACAAAACAAGCTCAGTAACCCTCGAAAGAAGCTGCAATATTAATTAAAGAAAATTGAATGAAAGAAAATTGACATACCAAAGGTAGTAGGAATCTGGACGTCGAGCTCAGACATGAAACTTGCCTGTTGATATTGAAACTTTCTAGCAACCAGAGAGCTCAGACCTGAACAAGATGTAAGCAAATCATCACTACAGCCAAAAACGAAAAAAACACACCGAAAGGGCAACGGCAAATACAACAAAATCACAACAGAATAACACGGGCACTCATGCACACACACCTGTGACCCCCAACAAAAGCCTCTCGTGCTCTTGCTCTCAAAGGAGAACACAAACATGAGATTCAAAAAGCCATTCCCATTTATTATTCACGCAACCTAGGTGCACTGGAATTTCATATAAGGATCTAGAAGCCATCTCGACTAGGACATCAACTCAGAATTTATTCTAGAAAACTTTACCAGATACACAAACCAGTGGCACTACCATCTTACAGACAATTACCGTCCTCCTCCCAATCTAAAAGTCAGCTCACAGTCCAAACCCGCCAGGGGGGAGAAAAACATTAATTCCGAAAAGCATCGCATCTCAGATTCACAGTCGAGCACAAATCTCATCCAAGTCCATCATACAATTAACCCAAAAAAACAACACTAATCAGAAGATCTACACCTTTCACGTCCCGTCAAACATGCAACAACCGCAAATCGTCTATCACACCACTCGTTAGACAGAAACCGGTTCACAGTTACAGGCGTTGCGCGATTACAGATCACGGATCCCACCACATAATTGACTAGGCCTAGAGAAGGCGCAAATCATTCCACCGCAAAAGCAAACCGAGAACCGTCAATCAGCCACGCGGAGCCCCAAGCCTTCAATCTAACCCAAAGAAAAACCCTCACTTTCCCACAGAAAACAGATCACCGACCACCGATCGCGAACTAACAACTCAATAAGGCACGCGGAACGGATGGTGCCGATCCCTAACGCATCGAAGCAATACCGGATCACGCCGTAGAGGAACCGAGAGCGGACTTACCAGATCCGACGTTGGAGGGTTTTGATTCGAGCGAGAGAAGAGCCTCCCAATCTGGATAAGCCTGAGCTCCGAGGACCTCTCTTTCTCTCTCTACAGAGTCTTCTCGCGGGCGTCGTCGGAGAGAGAGAGAGAAAGTGGAGATGCGAACAAACGGAGAGGGACAGAGAGAGAGAGACAAAAGTCGTATGTGGGCACGGACTTCGGGTTAGGTTCGTGGGTCGGTGTGGATCGTAGTAATAGAGAGAGAGAAAGAGAGAGGGGTACCAAACAACCTTTTTCTTTTTCAACAAGCCGAGAGTACGGTTGGATGGTTACTCGCTGTATCCGTGCCGTCGATGCGTCGTGGCGTCGCTTGTCCGTACACGTGTTCGATGGAGGGAGCGAGTGGGCTACAGACGCCAGTGGGTTGTTTCATTTGTCGTGGCGTGGGACCCCGACGGGGAGCCTCGATAAAAACGTTGCGCCTTTTTTTCTTTCGGGTATAGGTGGGCCGGAGGAGATGAGTCCGAACGGCGGCGTTTTCGGCTTCTCGTGGGCAGCAAAAACGGGCTCAGAGCCCATACAAGGAAAAGACAAAAAGGGCCCACATGGATCTTAACTTGGTAGGCCCAAGTTACCAGATAAAATATTATCCCCTTGAATTCACATCTCTTATTTCGACCAAAAAAATAAAATTCACATCTCTTACGTTATACTCCATTAAATATTTTCTCTTGATTGACGAACCACATAAATATTCTTTCCGTAGATTTAAATCGGTGTCCTTACTTTTTAGCATAGTTAGGTGAATTGAGAACCTTCATTTTGCAGTCTGAATTTTTGCACTAAATTTCCAATGGCACCTTCCACGCATAATTATTAGGAGTGATTCGTTTCAGGGTGGGAACCGCCCATTAAAGACCGGTTCCACAAAACAGAGATCCCCACTGGTTCCATGGACTCACCCGGAAACCAGACCCTAAGTCCATGGAACCGGTCATGATTAAGTGATTTTTATTTGGTAATTCGCACGACATATTTTAATGGCCATGTCCGGGCGACTTTTGCAAGCCAATACACATTTTAATCTAGGAAGAATGCGCATGACTAGGGAAACCTGCAAGCACGTGCGAATTCAAGATTGATTGCAGAGTAATCAACATTCATGATAGACACTCAATCTAATGGCTATGTCCAGGTGATTTTTTCAAACCAGCGTTCATTCATGAGAAAAAGATTGAAGTTACTTCAAGTCACACGGTAAAAGGCTAACGAGGACTGAACTGCAACCGAAATTCAAAGGAACTCCCAATCAACCAAACAAATTCCAGCAATAATGAGGAGTGGGAGCAAGCATACATCAAGCAACAATGAGTTGACCGATAAACAGAAGGCGAGGCGACCCACGGACCGACAGGCGAGGCCACTAATGGATCGAGAGGCGAGGCGACTGGGCTAGGTTTTTTTTCTTTTTCAAGAGAGAGATCGTGCGAGCCTGCAAGGTGAGGAGTCTAAGGAGATGAGGATAAATTGGAGAAAAATGACATAAATGGTCCATGAACTTTGATTAAATATGTAATGTGATTCTCAAAATTTTAATTTGACCAATATGGTCCATAAACTTTAGCCTTATATGCAATGGTCTCTAAACTTTTGAAACATGTTCAATTTAGTCTATGAATTATAGGAAGATATTCAACGCAGTCCTCCCATTAATTCAAGTTTAGGGACGACTTTGAAAATTTTCTTATAGTTCAGGGATTAAAGTTGAATATGTTCTAAAATTTCAGGGACCACATTGAACAAATTGAAGTTCATGGACCACATTGCACATTAACCTAAAGTTCAAGTACTATATTGGTAAAATTAAAAGTTCAGGATTCACATTACACATTGAGCCAAAGTTCAGAGACCATTTGTGTCATTTTCTCTAAATTGGAATCAAGAACAGAATATATCCCCATAAGAACTGCCCAGAACCGGTCGATTCGGTCGGGCGGTTCAGACGTTCCCGATTCTTTTACACACCCCTAATAATTATTAGGAAAATGCTTAGCTGACCATCCCACCAAGTCAGACGGTAGGACGGTCAACTAATGACCACAAATCTGTTTGTTGAAACCGGATCACTTTCTTGTTGATCCGGTTTCATCATTTTGACTACCCAATTCTTTTATTTTTTATTTTTTATTTTTTTACTTTTATGTGTTTTTATTGTAAGATAAAATTAGAAGACAAAATTATAAGAGGGCCAACAATATAATTTAAAGCATATTGATTAGAAGATCGTGTGGTCAGATATATGAAGTCAAAATTTCCACAGATCATCACCACATGTTTTGCATAAAGCACTCATTGATTGAAAGATTGTGTATGGAGTCAAAATTACCTTCCTATTTTTTGAGTTAATAAGAATTTTTTCGTAATTTTGAAAACAATATCCACGTAATCTTTCATAAGAACCTTGATTGTGTGGGCCCTCTTATAATTTTGTCTTCTAATTTTAACTTATAATAAAAACACATAAAAAAATAAAAGAATTGGGTAGTCAAAATGATGAAACCGTATTAATAAGCAAGTGATCCGATTTCAACAAAGAGGTTTGTGGTCATTAGTTGACCGTCTCCAAGTCTGACTTGGTGGGATGGTCGGCTTAGGACCCTAATTATTATACATTTTGTTTGGAACATATTGCCGTTTTCTCTCCGAAACCAACTCAACCGCTACACACACACACTCTCTTCCTTGTGACCAGGTGGCCGTGAATTCAAGCTTGGAGGTAGGGCAGCCACGAAACAGAGCTCCCGGCCCTGACCGCGAGCGACCCCTATCCAAAGCTCCACCAGCCACGAGCTCAGATAGCGCGGCCTTGAGCTCGGTCCCGGAGAGGAGAGAGGGACGGCGAGCGGGCAAGATTAGCTCAGGTCATTAATGTATAAGACTAGTAACGCTAAGATAGTTTACATGGTGTGCTTTTCGGCTTTAAACATGATTCATACAGCCACTCCGGCACAAAAGCTGCCCAATCACAAGTCCAAGTGATACTGTGTTCTCAGAACCCAAAAGTCTCGCAACACCATGTGAGTTTTCTTCTTCGGCTGTTTCCATCTAGGGACATGGAAACCGGCGACCAGACCGCGGAAAAAAAGGGAAAAAAAAAAAGAAGATAAACCATACGAACAGACAGAAGAGAACCATCCTCCATTTGGCAATTACCAGACGAATCGCCGTGTCTCTGTGCGCGCGGCTGCATGGCCATCTTGGATTTGCATTCTGCATGCGAAGAGAAACGTGGAAGCAACCCACCTCCGCCTCTGGCCACCGAGGCCAACACGTTCTCTCCATGCACTCCTCCGCATCCTCCATAAATACCCGACCCGCCACCACCCTCGCTTTACCCACGCCGGACTCGAGAACACTCCTCCCACCCCCACTCCCACAGCTTAAGCACTGTTTCTGCATTCTGATCGACCTGAAGATGGCACGCCTCGCGGTCACCGCAGTGGCCCTGGCCCTCCTCTTCGTCGCCGCCTCCGCCACCTACCAGACCACCATCACCACCGTCGAGTTCGATGATGAGGCCAACCCCGGGCGCCGTGGCGGCGGCCACCAGTGCCGCCAGCGCGTCTCCAGGCAGCAGCTCCACCAGTGCGAGCAATACATTACCCAAGGAAGGTAAGCATTTCGGCGTAACCTCCCTATTTTCGTTCTTTTTTCGTTTTTTTTTTCCCGGGTTTGTCTAACATGATGAAAGGAAAGCCATAGGAGTTACATCGTGCTGCCGAGGCACGAGGGGGGCCAGGAGTCCCTCCAGCAATGCTGCCAGCAACTGAGGAAGATGGACCCGCAATGCCAGTGCGAGGGGCTGAGGCAAATCGTGCAGGAGCGGCAGCAACGGGGCGAGCACCAGGGACAGGAGCTGAGGGAGGTGGTCAAGAGGGCCCAGAACCTGCCCAACGAGTGCGGCCTCGGCCGTCAGCACTGCGACATCGGCTCCTACGGCGGTGGTGGTTACTAAGGGCCGGAGGGCGGGGGTCCAAGTTTCGGGTTGTCTTCAAAATAAAAAAAACGGTTCCCCACTAGGTAGTGTGCAAAGAGGGTAAAGAAAGAGAAAAGAAAAAAGAAAATAAAAAAACCGAGCGCTTTATGTTAATTAAGTGATCCCAAAGGGAGTAGGTCCTTTGTATGGTTTTGATTATCTCTAATGCGATCTATCTAACTATCTATCTACGAGTAAATAAAGCCAAGAGTTTATCCCCATAACCCGTCAACTTTGACTCTTAACGCAATACTCTTGGTTGATGACTAGGCGGACTACTTCTACTTGGCTGATAATAGAATAACTTGTGAGAATTGCTGTCCAAATGCCATAGGGGTAGGTGCCGGTTTGCAGTCATTCAAACCAAATCTTTTTAGAAGATCAAGAGGGAGTGCTTGGTCGCTGGGCTTTCCTTTTCCTCATCCAATTCGGTTGTGTCAGGGGGTAAAAGTTTTTACTTCCATCCTTAAAATTTAGGAAAATTTATGAGTAAGGCTACTTGAACCTTGAATTTGAATACCCCATTAACTAAATTTTAAAATTCTCGCCATTGATGTTATCTTTATTAGAATTCGACTAATCTCTTTAGAGACGTACCGAACAAATCCCTAACTTAGAGTGTCTTCCTTCATCCAAATATCCACCCGGGAAAATAATTGTGAGAAAAAAAAAGTAAAAATTTACAGCATTTCCCTTGTTTTAGTGACCTCAACATCAACTTCTACGACAAAGCAACATGTCAGACACCCAAAATGGTCTGTGGGTAACGATGGATTCTGTAAGGACTAGGAATCGGAAGATGATGAAACGCTTGACGCCCAGCACTGAGAAATTGCCGAGGAACGCACAGAGTCAAAGATCGACCGCTTTTGAAATATTGAAGTACCGTTATTGAGCTTATCTCGAAAACTTCCGGTAGTAACCGCCCTTGACGGTTATTATTTATGTATTTATGTATCTGGCTATAAATAGCCGAGGGAATTCTGTAGAGATGCATTCGCAATCAGTACAACTTATCCAAATTATTTGCAAATTATCAATTCTTTAGCAGTATTTTTACCTGTTGTCATTTTTAGTTTTAATCTAGTTTAGTTCGTCATATCACCAATTCGTTTCCTGTCCGGATTGTCACGGAACCCGAAACCATCAGTGAAAAATCTTTCGTCAACCATTCCCGACGAAACACAACCGCACTCAAAACAATGGAAGCAAAGGAGCACAAAAAATAAACCTCAGCAGACAATCGGAGCCCTCCTCCCAGCATTCACAGCCGCAATGTTGGCAAGCATTGTAGCCACCTAGAGCTCGAATCCCACTTGGACCTCATGGTTAGCCGAGGAGAGCACCGACCTCAGGGACTGCCACGGTAGGGCGGAGGCGACCCTGGTCTGCTGAGGAGGTGGGTGGAGAACCGGCGAGGGAGGCACATTGTGCAATCGCCAAGGATCGAGTTGTTCGTTGATCGGATCCTTGGGTGGAGTCAAGGAAGAAGAGAAAGAGCAGGAGCCAGGGAGAGAAGCGAAAGCTGCAGCCATGCCCATTTAATCATAAATGGGATAAGTGGGTTGTAAAACGATGGACCCATTTAAAAGCCACTTGTTTTGGCCCCTTTATTTTGTAGACCCATTATGTAGGTTTGCGAAATTTGTTATGACCAATTTAAATACTTTTGGTTTATTAAATAGGCTTTGGACTCATTTTGATTGGTCTTAACTATATGAGCTAAATTGAATATGGACTATAGAAATGCTAGGTCATGCTGAGTTTGACTAGATCTGAGGTCTAGACTCGTTTGGTACTTGCAGTAAGTACATTGGATAATTCATCTGAAATATGAGTGGATTTTGCAATACTCCAATGCCATACTCCGGGAAACAAAAGTAACTAAAGTTCACTAAAATTATGGATATTATTAATATGAGACTTTCGGTTAGTTCGATTTGGTCTAGAACAAAACCGACCGATTTCGTAACCAAATTGAACTAAACCAGTTCGATTTGATTTGATATTGCTCCTCACCTTTATTTTTTGTAATACAAGTAAGCCACCTTAGGTAAATAAATATGACATATCCATTAATCGCTTGAAATCCGTTATTCATGAGCTAAAACCCAAGTGGCGGTAATCCCCACATGGAATTGTTTGCACTTATAAACGGCCATGAGAATGGAACCTACGTCGCACGACCACTTCACATGTACAAGTCTAGACCAGGTTGATATTGCATTTTGCTCGAATCAAATCAGTTCAGTTTGGTAACTCAATTTCGCCCACACTTGGTATTTTATTCTGCGAAAAATGGATAAAAACATCCCCAATTTTCACCCAACCTTCATTTTTCATCCATCGCAAAACAAACCAAACATTCTACATTCTGGTGCAAAGTATGGTATTTTTTTATAGTATAGGGTGGAAAGCATAAACTCAGAAACAAAACGGTGCCAAAGTAGCAATTGAATGGATCGTCGAGGATGGTCCTTAAAAAATGTTTTTTCTTTTGCGCGGGTGTAGAAAGCTAAAGAAACCTAACAGTCCCACAAAGGCACCCGTCATAAAAGCCAAGTGCGACCCAAAAAGCGAAAAAGCGAGTGTCAAGTGTTGACTTAAAATTGACGAAAACGCAGGATATTGAGTTGCTTTTCATACCTCGTACTCAATTCTAAGGAAATACGATGACATTTAAATAATCTTTTACTATAAGAAGCATCATGTACAACATTTAATTTTCTTTTCAAGGGCAACGCTCCGGAGCGTCCTAGTAGCACAAGAAAGTGGGGGTGCCATTGAATGTGAGATTCAAAGCGATCTACCTGACATGAAAAACAAGAATTCCATCAGATCGTGGCTAACATTTTTCAAATGGCAAATCTACAAGCTTCCGAGGCCAGAGAACCTTACGGCATCAGAACCCGCAATGAAGAGTCATGGAACATACCCCGGTTAGACGATATCACCACCATCGCATAAAACAATTCTAGTTAAGCCACGGCTTTATCATGGCAATGACATGATGGACGCACTACACAAAATATAGAAACAGCACTCAGAACCACCATACGAAACTGAAATCACCCGGGAGAATGTCATTACCACTTAATACCGAGATGTATAGAAGCAGAGAATTTCACAAGGTCCTAAAAGTTATTCAAAGCCATCCCACAATGGTCATCCCACTAATCCAATGCTATTCTAAAAGCAGGACACACTTAAAACCCCCCGCGAAGGCGGAGCACCAGGTGGAGCGTAGACTCCTTCTGAATGTTGTAGTCAGCAAGGGTCCTCCCATCCTCCAGCTGCTTACCGGCGAAGATCAGTCTCTGTTGGTCCGGTGGGATCCCCTCCTTGTCTTGGATCTTTGCCTTAACATTATCAATTGTGTCCGAGCTCTCAACCTCCAAGGTGATGGTTTTTCCCGTCAGGGTCTTGACAAAAATCTGCATTCCACCGCGGAGACGGAGGACAAGGTGGAGGGTCGATTCCTTTTGGATGTTGTAGTCGGCCAGTGTCCTGCCATCTTCAAGTTGTTTACCGGCAAAGATCAACCTTTGCTGGTCCGGAGGAATACCCTCTTTGTCCTGAATTTTGGCCTTCACATTGTCGATAGTGTCGGAGCTTTCAACCTCAAGAGTAATCGTCTTCCCAGTAAGAGTCTTCACGAAAATCTGCATCCCACCCCTCAAACGGAGCACCAAGTGGAGAGTAGACTCTTTCTGGATGTTATAGTCTGCAAGAGTCCTGCCATCTTCAAGCTGCTTGCCAGCGAAGATAAGCCTCTGCTGGTCCGGGGGAATACCCTCCTTGTCTTGGATTTTCGCCTTAACATTGTCAATGGTGTCGGAGCTTTCCACTTCCAATGTTATGGTCTTCCCAGTAAGCGTCTTCACAAAAATCTGCATCCCACCACGCAAACGGAGCACCAAGTGGAGTGTGGATTCTTTTTGGATGTTATAGTCCGCAAGCGTCCTGCCATCTTCAAGCTGCTTTCCTGCAAAAATGAGCCTCTGCTGGTCTGGTGGAATACCCTCCTTGTCTTGGATCTTAGCCTTGACATTATCAATGGTGTCAGAGCTCTCAACTTCTAGGGTAATTGTCTTCCCAGTGAGGGTCTTCACAAAGATTTGCATGCCTCCCCTGAGACGGAGCACCAAGTGGAGGGTGGACTCCTTCTGAATGTTATAATCGGCCAAGGTTCGGCCATCTTCAAGCTGCTTGCCAGCAAAGATAAGCCTCTGCTGGTCCGGAGGGATCCCTTCCTTGTCCTGGATTTTAGCTTTTACATTATCAACTGTGTCGGAGCTTTCCACCTCAAGGGTGATTGTCTTGCCAGTAAGGGTTTTCACAAAGATTTGCATCTGAAATCATGATTAGTCTGTTAGAATAAATTGGCTGACATGTTCACATAATCATAAACTCTAGGGACTACCCATGGCTACCCAAACAAAGAAAACTTCACACACCACAGCACCTCCACCCAATTATATCTAACTAGCACAAAGAGCAATCAATCAGGAAAAACAAGACATCTTTCGGGATCCAAAAAATAAGAGATTGTTGAAATCCAGAAACACGCAGACCCTTTTCCTTTTCACCAACAGAAACCCCTAAACACAGCCTGAGTTGGATTAGCAAGCCACAAGCATACCCTCGCAGGTAGTGAAAGACCAGATTCAATTTGTGTTAACAAGCCACAAGCATAACCTAATTTGGATGAACAAGCTACAAGTTTAACCTCACACGTAGAAAAAGGACCAGATTCAATGCTAAAACAACCGAGATGCACAAAACGACTGGAATTAAAGGCCTGATCGACAAACGGATCGCTGGCTCATGTTTTCCATAACTCTTAAACACCAGACAAAGATGATCGATCGCACGATTCCATGATACGCGGAAATCGATTACGATCAAACGGAAAAATATCCAATCAACCCGCACAAGCAGAACTGATTCACGCGATGTTCGCCTCGAGAAATTCCAAAAACCAAAACCCACGAAGAAAGAAAATCTTGTTATTACCTTGAAGCGAAGAGAGAAGAACTTCGAGAGGGGTCGAACAAGGGAGGGCACCTAGGGTTTGAGTTTTTCTTTTGCTAACCGATAGCGAATTGGCAAAGCGTGAGATCGTGGGCATTTATAGACTACTTGCCGCATCGGAGAAGAAACCTTTGATCCACAACACTACGACAACGCGTTTTCGTTGCGTGGCCCATACGACGCGACAATCGAGGCATCTCGATCTCGTGACGTGCAAAACGCTCGACCGTTTGGGTCACGCATAGGGAATCTTAGTAAAAAGGACCACCCCCTCTCAATGTTTAATGTGTTTGACCCAAAAAACGGAAAATGTTCGATGGGACTTTTGCTTCTTGTAAAGAAAGGTGTGCTAACTTTAACAAAAAAGAAAGAAAAAGAAAGGCGTGTTAACGATTTTATCTCTTTCTATTAGCTATTAATTTGTTTTAGGAGGATCGTATTTTGGAAGGTACTCAAAGTGAGATAAAATGTACTTTTTCCTCGTAATTCTAGATAGATTAAGGACATCATTTATGTCCCATTAATTTCCTCAAAGATATTATTTTGTTCAGAAATTACTTTTCTGTGCCACTTAAAGTTCCGTTTGTTTCATGGAAAACAACTTTCAGAAAAATATTTTTCGGATTTTTCGCTATTGATTCACGGAAAATAAGTTAGTCAAGGAAAATATTTTCTATCGATGGAAAAAATTCCTTCAAAAGTGGGGAAAATATTTTTCTTTTTTAAAAAAAGAAAAACATTTTCCTTATCTTTCCTTCGTCCTCTCTTTCACATGTCCTTTTATTTTAATTATTTTTTACTTTCTTTTCATTATTTATCTAATTTTTTTAAATTCAATTTTTTTATTTTTTTATTTTTCTCTTTCTCTTTCTTTAATTTTTTTCTTTTCCCTTCTTCGATCGGTCATCAGCCACGGGTGAGCAAGGCCAAGCCTCGCTGGCCTCGAGCGAGGCCAGGCGTCCCCGGATGGACTTCGCTTGAGCCTCGCGGCCTCACCATTCGGTGGTGAGGCTCGACGGTCGGTCGCCAGCAGAAGAAAAGAGGAAAAAGAAAAAGAAGAAAAGGAAAAGTAAAAAAATAAAAATAAAAGAGAAAAAAGATAAAATAAAATAATTAAAAAGTTGATTTTTAAAAAAATAAAAAATTATTAAAAGGCATGTACTGTGGAAATTAATTTTTCTTACCAAACAGTGGAAAATATTTTCCACTTCATTTTCATATTTAAGCTAAATATCGAAAAATATCCTCATTTTCTTGAAAAAAGGCTTCATAGAAAATATTTTTCAGAAACGTCACATTTTCCGCGAAGTAAACGGAGACTAAGTTTCAAACTTTGTCAATAGAGAATTTATTTATCGAATTTTCTTCGATACTTGAAATGTTTCTTAAGTTTGAATAAAAATTTATGTATATCAAGTGTTTGTGCATTTTGACAGATGAGCAAAGTAAATAGTTTAGAAAAAAAAAAATCACTGAAACAAAAACAAAAACAAAACATTCATACTTGGATTGGGCTTAATCCGGGCTTGGTTGTACACACAGATGGCTATCAGACCGGCCCAGGAACAGGCCCATTAAGAGCTCAATTCCACCAGTTTCTCACCTTTTTTCTTTCTTCATCGCCATGTCAGTTTCAGTCCTCCTGAGCCATCAGAAAAATTCAGATCGCCACGAGTGTCGAGGTGCCTTGCAGCAGTTGAAGCTCTCTCTCTCTCGCTCGCTATGTCGCGAGCTTCAGGTCCTCGATCGGGCGACGCGATCTTCGCCAGTGTGGAGCGAGTGGTAAGCAGAATCGTTCGCATTTCCTTTATCTCAGTCTTCGATGTCATTTCTGCATTTCTTGTTTCAGTTTAACGCATGAACTTTCGACGATGATGTGTGATCTCGCAGCTTCACCGAGCACTCATCTCAGAAATGCTACTGGACGAATAATTGTTTTCTGTTGATTTCAATCTGCGCAGTCGGCTTCGAAATCTATGCTTTACTTAGTTAGGACTTGCAATTTTTTACTCCAGAAATTGGCGGAAACTTGGTAGAGATTTGTGTTACTGCAGCGTTGTATTGTGTAGACGAGATTATGATGCTTTTGGCTTGTCTGTGGTAGAATGCGGAGCTGTTTACGTTGACGTACGGAGCAATCGTGCGCCAGTTGCTCACAGATCTGGAGGAGGTAGAGGAAGTCAACAAACAGCTGGATCAAATGTATTGCCCCGTCCATTTATTGAATTCTCTGTTGTTTCGTCCCTCATAGAAGTGGTTCTGTTGTCTGTGGTTAATTTTCTAGGGATTCGGTTAACAAGTGCCCCGGGGAACTCGATAAGTACCAGAAACTTTACAATTTTCAAAGCACTGATTGCCCTCGTTTTATGCATAATAATGTCTTGAAAACTGAATTTTTCAAGATAAAGTGTACTTAACAAGTGCCCGGGAAATTCTTTAACGAGACCAAATTCTTAATTACGTTGGACACATACTTGTTTTGGAGTTACTCATGATTCGCTCACAGAAGTTTTTATGATTCACTTAATGCTGACAAGTAGCAGTAGGAGAAGGAGTAGTGGCGGCGGCGGCACTAGTAATAGTAGTTGTAGTTGAGATGGGATCTTTAGTTGGATTTATGGGAATAACCACACACGATTTATTAATGCGAGGAAAAATGTGAGACAGTGAGAGTACCCATGGTGGTTATCTGGACGAAAAGGAAATGGATGTCTTGGGGATTTTTTTATCTTTCAAGCTTCTCTGTGTATGCTTCTTACTTCATTGAATATGCTCCCATTGATCATGCTTGAATGCACAAATCATAGACTAGAACTTGATATGTATCTGCTTCACAAACAAGTGAGGGATAAAGTCTCAACTCGATTTATACTGCATCTCTTATTGCACGGATTCTAACCGATCTATCTACTAAGTGAATTATTTCATCTATTCTCTTTGCATTCTTCTTTTCTGTTGGCCATGGAGTGGTGGGGTTGCGTCACCCTTATGCACTCTCATGCAATTGGAAGAACCAAATTCCCACATGCTTATATCTAACCACAAAATGAGAGTAAACTTCGTTTACTTTCAATCTCCTTTCAGGGGTTATAACATTGGAATACGACTCATTGACGAATTTCTAGCTAAATCTAATGTCAACAGATGTGTTGACTTTAAGGAGACAGCAGAAATGATTGCAAAGGTACATACTCATTACCTTATCCTCATCTAGGAGGCTGTTGCTTCGATAATCACTCACTGTTGGACATCCGTTCTTTAGTTTCATTTTCCCTTATGTCCTTGTCTTATATTCCACTTTGAGATTTCTGTTACCATGACCTTATAGGTGTTTTTACTCTCCATGATTTTCCTGTTCCACTAGACTTTTCTTTACTTTCTTTTATTTTTTTCATAGGTGGGTTTTAAAATGTTCCTAGGAGTTACTGCCTCTGTGACCAATTGGGATGCGGATGGTACCTGTTGCAGTATAGTTTTGGAGGATAACCCCTTGGTTGACTTTGTCGAACTCCCGGATACATGTCAAGGTCTATATTATTGCAACATCTTGAGTGGGGTCATAAGAGGAGCTTTGGAGATGGTAAGCGCTAAGCCATTATCTTTCTCACTTTGGCTCATTTCATTTTTTTTTATATCAGGGTTTGACCTTATTTTCGTTTACTTGTTGCTGCTTTTGTTTTGTCTTCTGCAATTGAGACATTTTCTAGTAACTTCAGCGATGACATTTGAAAGGTCAATGTTATCATCTCTTAGTTAGACCATTTGGGCGCAGGATAATGCTAGCTTTATCATTTTTATTGTGTCTGCAAAACCTGGTTCATCAGTATTGCTTTGCTGTTCAGATATAAATAGTCACTTGCTGCTTTATGTTTTTTGCTTTTTTTCTCAATATCGGGCATGATTAACAAGGTGGTTGATGAATCGAATAGTGCAAATGTCACCCAACACAAATGATCCAATGTAACATATGCTAACAAATGATGTAGCATAACGTCTCACTAGAAGTCTTATGGATGAAAACTGTCATAACAAGACCACCAATAGCTTTCTACAGAGGTATAGGCTGTCTGTACAGTACCTAGAGTAGAATGTATTTTGAAGAATTATAGCTGATTGGGATCAAAACTCCACGAATCATTGACGAAGGTACAGATTCTCAGTCAATCTTGATCAAGACTTGATCAACTGTGAAACTGTACCCACAAACTTTATTGATCAAGACTTGATCGCCTCTCTGTGCTCAGCCTGGGTAAAAATGTTAAGTTTCCAAAGTTGATGAATGTATCTGAACCTTATAATCTTTCCAGGTTGATATAATTAGTTTCACCAATCTAATCTTCCTTATAGACACTTGACTACGAGGTGTGAGGAAGTTTTCGATAGGTTGGCCGCAACTGAAACTTCAGCCATATTTCTACAATTCATCATGTTGCTCTCGGCACTAGTTCCGAGAAAATCAAGTCATTTGCAGATCTCCTCTCTGTGTTCAGGCCTTTCCTGAGATCTGTCTTTGGTTTGGATCAAACTTCTTCTACTGAGGCCTCTTCCAGTCTTACAGAGCCC
Source organism: Lenwebbia sp. NSW1173648 (assembly GCA_029784005.1). Lineage (NCBI taxonomy): Eukaryota > Viridiplantae > Streptophyta > Magnoliopsida > Myrtales > Myrtaceae > Lenwebbia > Lenwebbia sp. NSW1173648. The sequence goes on along the minus strand of JARCGZ010000009.1, from coordinate 19,074,186 downwards.
AGTAGATGGCCTCCAGCTCCTGATTAGTGGCAATCAGTGTGGTCCTACATACCAAATCTCTGCGGTATGCATCACACAATTAAAAGGGGGCAACACATGATCTGTCCAGAGTAATGACATTCACCTATAAACAGTATAGAATAAAGCGTTAAGTAAGGCCCAAGATTCATATGTATGTGGACCGATTTATCATTACATTGATGACCAATTACTTTGACCTTTCTAATTTTGAGTTAACCAAGCTGCTAGAGAGATTGTAACTGGATTTAATAGTAAAACATGAACAAATCCTGGATGGTAAACTGATTTCATCCTCAATCATATTTCAATCGAAACTTCAAAGAATCTCAATGATATCATATATTTGTTGCTTTTCCCCAAGAAAAGAGCAGCCGCTTCTTATTGGTGCTTGGTCTTACCAGATAAAGAACTGTGATCTTTGAAGTCGGCAACTGACCTTTCGATCTTTCCTTGTTGATTTCCACCAATCACCTTGTTGTTGCCTGTTACAATTTACTGGAAAGATTGAGTTCTGAATCTGAAGCAGGAAACATTCACTCAATTTCCTTATTTAACAAATTGATGTAGTGTATGTATAGTTTTTATTCTTCGAACGTAGTGCCAAGAAACCTTTTTCCTTTGTTTAGAGAAGATTATCTTAAAAGTTATGGTCAGAGCACATATCCTTGAGCTTTTCGTTTTTGCTATCTACTCCAATTCAATTTTTATTGAGATAATGACACCGCAGCTACAAGTACGTGATTTTTGCCGTTTTACAATCTAGTGCCGAAACACATTTTTTTTGTTCAATCAAGTACCTTAACTAAACAAATGTGAGTCAATGTGAGGCCTTTGTTAGAATTGCGTAAGGAAAATGCCAATGTGGACACTACCGCCATCAACCGTTAACTGTCCATATTGGCATCCAATGTGGCCTCTTAAGATGATGGCACCTTAACAGAGACATTGGGAGGCTAAAATCATTCAAGTCAACTCTCTCTCTCCTTATCACGCAACACCTAAATGGAGTTGGCGCGATTTTTGCTAAGGAAGCTACCCATGTCATAAATAGTGCGTAGCTTTTGCCGAATAAGTGAGCCACGTCAGAAAAATCATATAACATGGCAATTTATTAGACAGACGTCTCACATTGATCCAAATTTGGAAAGTTGGAAGTGTTTGATTGAAGAAAAAAAAATGTAGATACATGATGTTAAAAAGGGCAAAAAGTTAAGTAGTTACGGTGTCATTACCCTTTTCTTATTCGATGGCCAAAAAGGACACTATGAAAAGGATGCGTGACGTTTTCTCTTTCATTAGAACTAATAGTTGAGGATCTTTGGAATTTAAGGCCTCACAAAATCTCCATAAACCTTCTTTCATTCTGAATTTTTTGGAGATTTGTATTTGGCAAGTCCCTTTACCTTCCGGTAAATGCGGTATTACTTCGTCAGGCTTTTGCGCATTGCGTGAAATTCCCAGAAGTCCGGCCCATGTCTCAGTCCTAGTGTGGCTAATTATCCTCTTGTCCTGGCTACTGATCATCACCTTGGTAAGTTGTTGCCTCAGGAATTAGCTAATCAGATGTGGCCCCTCCTTGGCTGGATTTCTTCTTTTGATCCTCAGTCTACGGTATTAACAGTTGTTTCCAGCCCTAGTTCCCTCCCAAGGGCAGGTTGTTATGCTTTACTCACCTATTTTGCCACTAGAAATACCGTTTTCCGTCTGACTTGCATATGTCAAGCATGCCACCAGCGTTCATCCTGAGCCAGGATCGAATACTTGCATTACTTATAGTTTGCTTTCAATTTTCCTGTTTTAAAAGGATATAAGCAAGCAGCTAGTTAGGGAAAAAAACCATAAACTACAGGAATAGAGGAATGAAAAGTTTGAAATTGATGATGACCGAGTGTTTCGGTTTTTCTTTCACCAAGTGCTCCAAATGAATACGAGATAACAGTATTCGAGTGTTCCCGTCTCTTAAAGGAAGCAACTCAACATTCCTTAACAGCTACATGCCATTAAACTAGTGCTTTATAGACGACAGTGAGCAGGCAATGCGCCTGGACCTGTCCATAATTAACAAAGTGCACTGCCTCTGTGTTCTGCTGTCAAGATGATGCATCACTCAGCGGTCCAACATGAAAGAAGCTTGGAGGAGCCCTTGTCTGCAATAAATGGAATTTGTTTGTGATGAAAATTTTCTTTTCTTGAAACTTAGGATGCTTTTGGTTCTTTAAAACATCGTTGTTTATGTTCTTATTGAGACTTTCTCCCTTGACAGTTGGATGCTGGTATGAAGATGGATAGCATGTGCTATGTTGTTTGAATGCCTATTGTCACATTGTGCCTGTTAGATCGAGATGTCAAACCTGCTGTCTCTGAGTTTGACTCTAAGTTGTTCCATATCAAGTATCTCACATTAGAGAGTGTGTACTTCCTGGCTCCTGGATATTGCTTTGGCAGATTCTGCTTATGATTGCTGGATTTGATATATATTTTTCTCTTAGAGACTTGGTTGAAAGTAGCATTTTAAGAGGTAGGCATGGAACTTGAGAAGTGCCAACCTTATGTGTACTTTTCTGTTAATAGAGATGGCGATATTGCTTTAAGCCACAGTTAACTCCTTTTCTCTTCCCTCTTTTTTTATGGTGCTGAACATGCTACCTCCTTTGTTAAGGTTTCAATGAAGACGGAAGTGACATGGACACGAGATATGCTTCGAGGGGATGATGCGTTCGAGTTACAAGTGAAACTCCTGAAGCAAGTTCCCGAAGAGTACCCATACAAAGATGACGACTGATATGGATAATACTCCTCCGCCCGACCCTTGTCCAATTGCTCTGTTTATAGATAGTAGCATGCTAAAACTGTTTTCCTCTTGGGAGTTTGCATACTTTCTTTCCTTCATCACTTTCTTTTCTTCTCTGTTGTGGTGAACTTTGCTACGCTGTACTTCAAGGGGGATGACGCACATCTAGTCTCTGGGAGACAGGGCGGAAGCTGTGAAAAAAGCAAATAAATAGGTTTCGAAGTGTTATTCAGAGGATCTTAGTGATACAGTTATAACAATGAAGGAGCAGCCTTGAATTGTGCCGCATACTTCTAATTGATTATCAAGCTTTAGCCCCTCTGCTAGCGGCTATCGAACAGAGAATGTTAACCAGGCAGTGGCCAGGCATTACCGCCAGGCATTACTGCACCCGAACCACGAACCAGACCAAGTGGCTGGTGGACTGAGAGGTGCAAAGGGAAAGGGTGTTACGATTTTGTCATTTACCCGACTGGCAATAACAGCTTGAGCTTAGTAGCATTACTTTGGCATGAGAATCGCTCCCATGTCCAGGGCCAGAGAGATCAGGACTAGAAAAGCATAAGGACCTGAGAACTCGCATTTTGGTTGAACAAAAGTTTCAACAGTTTGAGGTAGGTGAAGAAGAAAGTGACGGTATCTTATATTCATATAAACAAAAAAAAAATTGGCTTCAAATTTCCCTTCGCCACGCGTCCCTTCCATATGAACCCCGACCCGAAACTATATATCTAAATCTGTACTGGACATATGCAACTGCTGGACTAAGCAGCAAAATCCCTATGCAAAGGAGATGACGAATCAGATGTCCCCTCTTCTACTGACCACCCATGGTGCAAAAACCTGGTAAAAGCCCTCTTTTAGGTTCACCAATGTCAATCATCCACATTGCATCAGGTCATTCCATAGCTTTACCATGTCGGTCTCTGTGGAAAATGACATGAGGGGCGTAGCGCTAATTCAAACGACTGGAATCGCGGCATGAGGACCGATGAGAGCCGTTGAATTGGCCCCAACGGGGTCTTGAGTCCTTGACTTGAACCAATCGCGTGGCGACCTTCGGGTTGCCGACATCGTTACTGATCATTCTTGGCATGGGAAGTGTCAATCAGTGATCCCTCTTTAGAATGGAATAGGCAGAAAGAAAATAAAACTTCTGTTTGAGCAACTTTACTTGAATTTGATTCGGTGGGTTCGTCTTTAAGCTGTCAGATCTATCGTGTCAAACCCTTTAAAGGCAAACCTACCTCATTCATTGCCATTAACGTCAAGTTCCCATTACATGCCCCTGTTTTCATCTTACAGATAGAAAACATAGTCCTTTCCCATATCTAATCAATTATTGTCTTTAAACCACGTTATGGGTACGTATATTTAACCGAAAACCCAATATTCAGAAAAGTTATGGGTTAGTATATTTCACCGAAAACCCAATATTCAGAAAATATTTTCTGACAAATGAGCTCTTATATTAGTTACCAATCAATAAATAAAAATATTTTCATCATCTACGAAAATAGGTTGCCATAAATTGTTGTCGATAATGATAATATTTTCATTTAATTAATTTTTCTAAGCGAGGTAACAAATCATTTTGAGTTTTCCTTTAAACAAACGCCCCTAAGATTTGCTTTGGATTCCTAGTTTTCCTTGTATGGATGAAAATGAGGGAGAGGGACGATCAACTAGCTCAACTACTCTCTTTGACTAAGTTTGTTCGTCAGATTTCTAATTAGAATATGACTGTATATGATAGGGTATGAAATCTAAGATTTTACTGCATATCCATTGTTTGCAACAATAAAATAGGATATTTTCATATCCTATAATGTCCAGTATTTAGTATGAACGGTATATCAATGTAAATGAATCTGAAAAAGCACAAATGGAGATATTAAGAATATATTACGGTTCACTGCTATAGAAACCACAAATGCACAAATTGAGCTAGCCTACATCAATAAATCCATAATTATTGTACGATCTAAATCCTAAATAGCAAAGGAGCTCATTGTAGCATTTCAAAGCTACAAGTTCGACTTTGACAAGAAATGTAAACAAGTTACAACAACATCGTCGAGACAGATTAGTCAGCAAACGTCGAATTTAGTAAGAGAGAGAAAAACAAGATCATTCATCTTCAGGTTCCAAAACGTACAGTGCTTTAACTCTCTTGCCTTTACTTATTTTTTATTGTTATTTTCCCTCTCTCTATTTTTTTTCTTTGTTATTTCTTTAGTATTCCCTTCCATCATTCCTTGATAAAATTTATTGAAAAATAAACTATACTAATATACCTAAAATATGTAATGAATATAAATGTTGAATGTTTATATATATAGGATAAAAATGACTTCAAAGATGTAAACAAAAAATTGGAATAAATAGAAACAGAAATTGTTCTTATTTTGAATTTTTTTTATATTAGAATGGAAATGTTATTTATATTTAACTATCGTTACAATTTTATTAGTTGAATACGTTTGTTATTCGAGAAAAATAGTTATGTGATGGATATAAAAAATCCTATCCACTTCATCCCACCTCCCCTAGTGGATACTTTTGTTCGGGTTATATCCCTATTATATCCGACTTTATCCTGTCTAGTGCAAGATTAAACGCAAGACATGATAAATTTTATCCTACTTTGAGTTTTATCCTCAACGACCAAACGTAACTTTTGGACATTATCATCAGGGTCTTATATCTGCTGTGGAATGATCAGCTTCAGTTATACCTACTCGGTATACTCACAAGGGTACCAAAAGTTAGGAAATCTCCCCACATGAGGTAGCAAATGTCCAAGGTATAAGCTGGTCAAATGTTCATTCACGACATGACTCGAATGATGTCACGGAGACAGCATGACCCCATGAATCACTAGGCAACACTCTCGATGAATGGGTTTCTAATTTCACCGGAAATTTTCCAATTTACCCCCTCAATTTCGAGATTGGTGTGCGATAAATCCTAAACATCAAAAAGCTACGTTATACATCCTTGAACTTGGATTTTCTTACGCTTATTGAAACCCTAATGCTTTCCATTACCATATGTTGAGCACGTCCCTTTCCCTTTCAGAGTAGCGCAATAAAGACACCCTCCATCATAAAGATACAATTGCACATCTTGGAATTGACCATCAAGACAATCTTACGCTTGGTGGTTGGATTCCGGGAATCGATTGTTAGCTAGTGGAGACAAAATTGGGCATCTTTGACACCCTTATTCTGTCCTTTTAGAACAGTTTAACAACAACACACTGTCTATATGCACTTAAATAGCACCGACACACGGCACAAAACACAACACGCCGACACATCATTTTTTAAAAATTAAAGAATTCCGACAGGTTGTGACACATTGTATATTAAATGTATATTTTTACATTTACAAGATGAATTATCATGTATATATAAAAATATCAGCATGAGTTTCTTCTTCTTGTGTTAGAGATTCATAATTAGAATTTTTTTTTGGGGCTAGCTGGGTATATTAATTTTGGGGTGGCTAGATATATGACTTAATCATATATATTTCGATAAATTTACATTTTGACCCATAATTTAGTTAAAGTGCTTGAAATTGATCCCGTGTATGTCGAAATGGTGTGTCGTGATGTTAGATTCGCGTGTCACTGGCGTGTCTGGAGCGTTAACCACACGTCGGTTGCATGTCGAAAAGTATCGGAGAGTGTCGGACACGACACGACACAACACGGAAGTCTCCGGAAAGTGTCGGTGCTTCCTAGATCTGCACAAATGTCTGAACGTGCCTCTTAGAGTCTAGATCCATATTGATTGAACACGAGAATGAATGACATCCTCTAGTGAACAACCTCTTCATCGTCGCAGCCGTTAAGGTCGGTCATTGCTTACATCATCATGGCTTGTCGGTCACAAGCTAAACTAGTCAGGACCAAAATGAGATTGCAGTGAACCACTGATGCCTGGTTTTTCACGCGGTTTCTTATAAGAGACAGAGATCCCAGAAGTCTCCAAATGGACTGTGCGACCGAATCCCCACAACCCTAGCCCTTTCGCTTTATGTCATGATCAATATGAAGTGCTTTCTCAAACCCGACCAACACAGTTGATAATCAGTACTGTTAGTGAACAATGATCTCTGCCGACCTTCAAGCTTTACCTTTCAAGTTCAAAGCGTCAGCCACCATTCAAGAACGAAGACGACTTTTGGAGGTCGAATGCATCGATATCAGCATCAGACGGATCCAGAGCTGAATTTGTGATTCTGGGTTAGAGTTGTTGATTCACATGCCGCTCGTAATCCGACTTGCACGTAAGAGGCTTTATTGAAGTTGTTGTTGTCCTACATCGCCTGACAACGAGTCTTATATGCTCTTTATATTTATGTGGTTTCCCTCCACCTAATAACTTAAGCTTTTGGATTGGACATTCTCACATGGTATCAGAACAAGGAGGTCCCGAGTTCAAATCTTTTCAAACTCCATTTGCCTCCCTAATTAAATATGTCCACACTTCAACAAGAGTCGCTTGTGATGGGATCGAGGTTGGGCTCCTCTTGAATGCCTTGGTGGTCCTCAAACATTGGCGTGAATGTGTAGAGAGAAGTGTTCTAAATTTGAATGAAGTTGAGATAAACCTAGAGTTTCATACGCCATAACATACGACGAACAAAGGGTTCGAGAAACAGCCGAGGTCACCGTCCTACGATCATCAACAAGATTCAATAAGAGTAGATCGACAAAGTTAGGCTTTGAAATCAAAGCAGAGCGAAAGAGAAGCATCCAACTCAGTTTCCATGGAACGGCCCCAAGCAAGATATCTGGAGGCTTCAACACCACGATTTTCACTTAATGGAAGCGCATGTATCAAGGTCCGATCAGATTAAACCCTAAAAAACTGGTTCATCACGAGCACCAAATCCAAGTTGCATGCATTTCCGTCTTATGGGAAGAAGCGGACTGTGGGACTGAGACACTTTGCTGGTTTTTTTCCCTTTGAGAAGTTGGTCTCGTGACAAAAAATAAAATTAAAAATAATTCAAAAAAATATTTAAATGTTATTAAAAACTGTTCATGTTACCGCCGCTCGGCCAACGTTGGCCAGATGGACTGAATTGGCATAAATACAAGAGGTTTAGGATTGAATTAGCACAAATGCAAAACGTTTAGGACTGAATTAGTAATAGGACCGAATTGGCAAAAATGCAATAGATTTAGGATTTTTTTGACAATTTTCCTGAAAATCAACAGTTTCATCAATTGGTTGACGGTGGACCTGCCAATTCAAAATTGAATGCTAGCCCTCAAACCGAATTCACGAGTCACGTCGACTTTTGGTTTCTTCTCTCGAAATTGCTTGTTAATATTTTTTACTTTGCAAAATTAGTCACTTTCATTGGCTTAAAGCAAAAAGCAAAAGATACATAGTGTTACTTAGAACGGCTTTTAATCCTTCTATTTTGATTTATAGTTATTGTTACTTATTGTTATAAATCTTGAATCTTCAACAAACTTAGACATATAGCCATTTAAACTCATGTGTGAATATACAGATCTTTTAGAAACCAATCCAAAGACGACCAGATGGATTTCTAACAACCGGTCATTATTGGAGGATTACTAGTCAGTCAGCAAAAGAAAGGAAATATATATATTCTAGAACTTATACAAGGCTATGATGAAATAAATGAAACTACTATGGGTGCGTTTGGTCCAGTTTTGAAAATGGGCTTTGAGCAAATGCAATTGTCTTTAGTCTATGTGGCTTTGGGGAAATACAAATACCGTTTGGTAAAAAATCATTCGAAATTTAACTTTGCAAAGGGCTTTTGGCTACATATTTCTTTTTCTTTTTTCATTTGCAAAAAATCAAAACCCTTCACTGACGAGCCAGATCTGGCGCTAGTGGCTGAGGCCCCTTGGGTCGCGTGACCCCTGACGTCGGTAGCCTGGGTTGTGCGACCCTCGGCGACGGCCGTTGGGTCGAGTGACCTCAGGTCTCATTGCTTAGGGTCACCCTTGCCAGGGTCTCGCGACCCAGCGGCCTTCGCCAGCCCTCGCCGCCCTTCGCCAGCCAAATTTGCCCTTGCCGTCCTCTCTCAAGAAGGAATATCAACAGTAGATCTGGGGTTTCACTTTTTAAGAGGGGTAAATTTGAATTTTTAGTAAGGTTTTGAGGGCAAAATAGGCAACTCACTATTTGTCAATAATGGGGCCTTCAACATTCTGAAAATGTTAAAAGCCCAATGCTGGTAGGGACCAGCATTGGGCTTTTAGCCTTCCCAAGGCTGATATTTGGCCAAATACCCTTTGAAAAAGGCTTGCCAGAGATCCCAACATTTTTTCAAGGGGCTTTGAAGCCTCAAAACTCCTTAGCAAAGCTGAACCAAACACGCCCATGTTTTGTCGGCCCAAACCATTTTTTTTTTCAAAGGAAGAGGAGAAAAAGAGAAAAGGTTGATAGTAATTTCTCTATGAAAAAATAAGTTGACCAAAATTTATTTTTACTCGAAGTTAGAAAAACACCAATATTAAAAGCTGGTGTGAAAATAAGCTGGCGACAAGCCAACCTAAGATGTATCAATGTTATTGATTGAGGAGAGTAAGATGACTGAGGTTGTGTTACCCTATGTTTAGGACCGTACAAGGATAATATTCCACAAAAGCGTTTATTTCTCTAGGCAGGTCGGATTCATAAACTAAGGTTTGGGGAAAAACTATTTTCTAATGAAAAATTATTTTCTAACTTTCCAATGATTTGATGACGGAAAGCTAATCGATTAATGAAAACGTTTTCTATGATCGAAAACAATAAGTTTAGATTGGGGGAAAACGACTTCCCTTTCTGGCAACAAGGAAATCACTTTCCTTAGATCACCGAACAAATGAAAACTCGCTATTTTTTTAAAAATGATTTTCAAGAAAAATATTTTCCTTTATCATGAAGATTTTAGTGAAACAAACGCACCCTAAATGCAAACTTAAGCTCTAGCTATAGAGTTCATAGAATCTATACCAAGTGATTCGGAATGAAAGTAGGGCTTTTATCAACAAAACCAAGCATATGTGCATGGAAAATGAAATATGATAATACCTATCATATGAGGGCTAGCTAATTAAGGGAAAAACACATAATCAGTCATAAACCTATTGTATAGATGCTAATTTCGTCATATAATTTTCAATTTTGCCAATTCAGTCATATATGATTTCATTAACAGCAAGCTCCATATACAGTGTACAAGAATATCTCAACCTTCTCAAATCTCCTATGGTCGAGGGATCTTATCTATCAACTCAAAACTAGAAATTTGAATTACAAGTATACTAATTTTACCTCAGAAATCACAATCCATGCTATAACATTCAATACAGGATGGGTTCAACACTAAAACTAGATTAAAGTCGATATTATATATACATGTATATATGTATATAAATGTATATATTTAATAAGTCTAAGCATTTTTTTTTTCTGAAAAGCTCCCGCAATGACCTCTCAAGTCGCAACCAAAAGCATTTGGTATGCGTATTTTCGAGAAATTGACTCGAAAACAATGTTAGATGGTTTTGGTTTTGCCCAAAGAGGTTTTAAAGGGATTGGATTAGGAGAGAGATCCCATGTCAGTTGATGTACTCTAACTTAGACAGGCTGTGACCACTGATCTAAATGTTGAGAAAAACTTTGATCGACACTCTTTTAAAGTTACTCTGATACCAATTTGATGGAGATAATTTGAAGGTGAAACAACTCACACTTCACACAATTCAAGGAAGAGAATGAGACCCGGCTATTACAATATATATATATATTCTGAAAACATCATAGTTGGTGTTGAGAGCTCATGGCTCCTCTTGCGTACTTTGGTTGGATTGCCTCTCGCTTTAAAGCTCATCTTTTGTGGCTTCCTCTATTCTGAAGCTCTCATTGCTGGAGGCTTCCTGAAGCACACACCTTTGCTCTCAGCCTCTCTGGCCGCGTGTGGCTTTCCCTAAAACTCACCTTTAACTTTCATTTAATAATCTCTACGGTCAGTATTGCATGATTTCATTGGCCACTATTTGATTTTGTTTTATTTGTGGGTCTAACGTTATTTGCTCATTGTGATGTGATGATTCCTCAAAAGAAATTCTAAATGTTGAAAAAGAGGCCAGCTCTTTGGTGAAGTAAAGAATTAAAGTTGAACCATCATCATTGATCAGATGGTACATTTGGCTCTCAAGAGCAGCACAATTTGCACACAATCTCCAGGTTTTTCATGTAGAAACATGGAGCTAAGTAAAATAAGTTGAGGGATTCCATCTCTTCGTTCTTCAAGAGCCGCCTTCAATCAAAAAGTAGCTCTTTTCAGAACTCTCTATTGGAACGTGGGCAGGTGATAATTGATCGGAATATATGGTGAGCAGAGACTCAGACAAAGGATATTCCACATAAGCTTAAGATACTATTGCATGTGACTCAAATAAATTGAAAATGTGGTGCGAAGACCTTAATAGTATTTTTTTTTTTCCGGAAAAACCATCAAAAACTCTAAATTATGCCCATTGTGACATATTTACCCTAAACTTTTTTTTGTGACACAAAAAACCCCAAATTTTTGCTCATGTGACACATTTACCCCAAACTTTACCGAAAATCCTAAAATTTGTATCCGTGTGGCACATTTACCTTCAAATTTGGGGTACATGTGTCATAGGGGTACAGGTTTGGGATCTTTGGTGACACAAAAAATTAATTTGTGTAAATGTGTCACACGGGTATAAGTTTGGGGTTTTTGGTGTCACAAAAAAGTTTAGGGTAAATATGTCACACGGGTAATGTCATGTGAAGACCTTAATAATTTTTTTTTTTTATAGAAATGAAGGAGATAAATATAGCTATGGGACACCCTCTTCAAAACTTCACCTTTTAGCAATAAAATCCCAATGTCTTCACAAAGTCCACGACCACCTCCTTCCTCCACCACCATATATAATCATATGTTGCCATCTTTAAACGCGTGTTCTCTGCTTCAACCATAGATTCTTAATCCACAACTCTCATCCCAAACCCTTATTTATATCATTAGCTTTTGTAAATTTAAAGAGAATGCCCACCTTAAAGCCTTACATGTGTACATGTCTGAATATCTCTCCCACTCCCTCTCCCTCTCCCTCTCTTCCCATAAGTCCCAAAACCCTAGTCTTCTCTGAATCATCTAGAGATGCTAACTCACTAGTCACAGACCTTCCTCTCCCAAAACCCTAGTCTTTCTTTGTTCTCCTTCACATTCTGGTTAGTGGCTTAAGTTCACAGGAAGGTGACAGCTACTCTTTGGGCTCCTTTAATGGCGACTGGTGCACTTCAGTACTTGGAGAACTATAAGGGCACACAACAGAATTTAGTGAAGAACAACCCTTCTTTGCCCTAATAACATAGGTAATCAAACAGTTTGTATTACTCTCACAAGAACACATCTCTCTCTCCCTCTCTCTCCCTCTCTCTAATTTTAAGTTGTTAACATACGGAATCTCAATTAATATGTAGTGTTGGACAATAGGTAACTTTACATATAGTGTCTTCTGATGACATCTGTATAAATCCATTTAGTTGATTTACCTGCTTGTACTTCCTATTTGCTCATCATTGGTAAATCCATGTGAAAAAGTTGTTTTCCATATGCAACCAGAAAAAAACCTAAATTCTCTTCATGTTTTCTTACTGATTTCTCATGGCCAAGTTCTTTTGTAGTTGCATGGCACATTTGAGACCATGCAGTGGATAATAATTTTAGAAAATTCAGGATTTTCTCTTCTATTTAATTAGTTTTTACTCTTCTTTTTCTTTTGACAAGCAAGAAAACGAGATTAATACATATCCATACAAAAAGGAATACAGTTATATTCTTTACTGACATTCTCGTTTGTTCTCCTAGCCTTTTAGTAATCGTTATCTGCTCCGAGACATTCTAAATGCAATTTGGAAAAAAAAAAAGAGAGAGAAGGGAAAGAATTAAATATGACATGAATATGCACATATTGATGAACGAACAATGACTATGGTCTCAGTGCAGAACTCCACACAGTTAATGCATCAGTAGTTTTTTTCTTCTTCTGAAAAAGCAATGTGTATTTCTTTGTTGCCTTAGCATCCCAAGGAGAATGTGTAAAACCGTGGTAGAATATATCCATTGTTGGATTAATGGCAATGTGTATTAGATTAACCACTCTACAATACATAAAAATTGTGTAGGAAAAGTGAGAGAAATTCAACAAATTGGTGAAACTCAAACACAAGAAGGAAACAATTTCTTTCCCATCATATTAAATCTTCACTGAATGGAGTTTAAACTTTTGTTTTTCCTTACAACAGCAAATGAAATAGCAGTCAAAAGCTCAATAATCAGGATGCATATGAAGCACATCTATGTTTCTTTCAGCGCGTAGTGTAGACTTAAAAATCGCAGGTAAAAAGCACATGGATGGAGCCCTCAGAAATGGAGCTTATGTTCTCCTGGGTCTTGACTGGGTAGTAGTTTGCCATGTTACAGCTAGATGAGTAATCAATGAAGAATTTCCATGCTTATGTTGATCCTCGGTTCGGTATGATAAGCCTCGAAGTAAAGAAAATTATAGAGAATGGAAAATCATGTTTCTCTGAGACATGAGAGAGAGAGCAGTATGTATTTTTGTGTGGAACTTTATGTATTGATGATAAAACAGGAGTCAGTTTTGGAAGAATTTAGCTCTATAGGCTGATAAAATATATCAATGATGTGTTTGCTGCATGAAATTAGGAAACAGGGAGATTGCCTTTATGAAGTGACAAGTGGAATGCTCCAACTAAGAAGCAAAACAAAGTTGATTAGGAGGACGATCTGGGTCGTTAATTATGTAATCGAAGCTCTAGGAACCAGAAGAAACCATCATCATGGATTTTGAGCCACCATTTCAGGAGAACTACAAGACCCTTTTGAAGAACAGATCTGACAAATTAGATGATGAAAATGGTGACCGACAACAACAATCACAACTCATGCTTATTGAGCACTGTGAGTTACCTCTCATTGACCTGAGCCATCTAAAAATTCGAGGGTCATCAGTTGCGAGAGCGAAGTGCAAGCAGGACATCGTGGAAGCTGCGCGAAAATGGGGTTTCTTTCAAATAGTGAATCATGGGGTCCCAACAGAGACATTGGAGAGCATGAAGCATGAGCAGACAAAGCTCTTCAGGTTGCCATTTCAGAAGAAGGCTGAGCTCAGTTTCTTGAATTTGCCGTCGCCATCTTCGCCGACCAAGAGTTACCGTTGGGCCAACCCGCAGGCCACTTGCTTGAAGCAGCTTCCTTGGTCAGAAGCCTTCCATATACCTCTTGCAAGCATCTCAAGAATGAAAGGCAATGACAATTTCAGGTATGGAATATCTGTTTAGACACACAATGCGTTAATCTTCCATTCCTTTATGGAGCGATTCTCTATGGCTACATATAGAAGTCGGAGTACTTAAATGTTGAAATACACTTAAAGTCTAGTGCAAACTGATGGCGAGTTCTTTGAAATTTTAAATTAAATGAGATGAATTTCGAAGGTTAAATTGAAAACGGGTGTATATAAAAAATAATCATAAAGTATCCTACAGTTCTTATACGTTGTTATTTATATCGAATTGCTGAGTCGCGTCTTGTCGTCCATTTCACGTTAAGGAAAGTCTCAACAATGTAGGAATGGAAATATTTACCAACAAGAATACAAAGGTAAAAAAAAAAAGTACTTTACCGTTAATTGAAGTTGACCTACCCGTAGTGGTCAAACGGAAAAGGTTGACCTAGCTACTCGTGGAATTATTTGTTTGCACCACCATGGATTTAATGAGGTATCCATGTAGATGATTAGTTGCATCATTTCAAAATGTAAATCGGGTTTTGCAGATCGATCTCATTAGAGATGCGATAGTTAATTTCGAAGAGGAGATGCAAGGTGGTGAAAATAGAATGGGAACCATCACTTGAAAAATATATGGGGGATTCACACACACACACATATCTAATAGGGAGAAAATTGTCCAAAAAGTCATAAATCTATTCCACTTTTGCCAATTCAGTCTTAAACCTTTTAATTTTGCCAATTGAGTCATAAACCTTTTATCGTTTTGCCAATTGAATCCATCCGGCCGGTTTTGGCTAAAAATCACTAATGCGGATGATGACGGTCCTACGTGGCATGGTCGGAGCTAATGTGAATTTTTTTAAAAATATTTTAATAATACTTCGAATATTTTTATTAACTTTTTTTTTTTGTATTCCTTCTTTACTTTTTTTTTCTTTTCTTTTTTATTGTTTCTTTTTCCCTCCCCCAAACCTCATCGATGGCCAACGTAGGTCGCAGGCCTCGGGCGAGGGGCGGGCTCGCTAGCCCAGGCCCAAGCGTCCCTCGCCTGAGGACGGTGAGGGTGGCCATCGCCTGAGGCAGGCAACCTCCGCCAGCCATCAACGAGGCTCGGTAGTGGTCGGCAAACGAAAAAAGGAAAAAGGACAAAGAAAACAAACCCACCTGCGCATGGCGTAGTTGGTTGAGTCTTTCCTTTCCTCTCAAGAGGTTCAGGGTTCGACTCCCAGCTCCGTTCCGTAATTTAAGTGGGGGGCCCCGGCGGTGGGTTGCTGGGCCAGTCACCCCCGAGGCATAGTCGCCGACTACTGTCCCGATTACCCGCGGAGAAAGGGGAGGGGGCCCGATTACCCGAAGGGGAAAGGGCGGGAAAGGCGGAAGCTCGGTCATCAAAAAAAAAAAAAAAAACAAAGTAAATAAGGACAACTGAAAATATATCAAACTATCATAAAAAATTGTCCACGCTAGCAACGGCCCTGCCGCGTAGGATAGATCGGCGTCCATGTTAACTGTTTCCTGTCAAAATTGATCGGATGGACTCAATTAGCAAAACGTGAAAATATTTAGGACTCAATTGACAAATTAAAAGGTTTAGGACTGAATTGGCAAAAGTGCAATAAGTATATGACTTTTTAGATAATTTTCCTTCTAACAGGTGTTCCGTTAAGGTTGTGGTGATAGAGAAAAAGTTTGAGTCAAGTTGATTTCCATTTGAATTTGGACTTCATGTCCAACAATGTTAACAATCGTGGGCCGTCGGTAGCATATCGAGAGAAAAATATATTACAATTGACATGATTGTTATTTGTTTTTTTGCGGTTCTAATAGACTGTTAATTTTATAGTCACCCAAAAACTGTTACATAATCAATTCTTAATTAAGAAGCGTACATGAAGATGAAGTCAATGGGGTTAATCAAGTCCGATTCAGAATTTCAAAAATTGCACTTTCTTTTTGTGCGCAAACATGTTTTTATGACGTGCACGTGCTGGTCTTGTCCTTTTCCTTCTAAGGGAATCCAAAAGCATTGTGGGGGGCATTTTCCCAATTGAGGTGCTATGCACGGGACGATTGTATGGTCCTCAAAGAGGCCCGAACCCTAATAATTCTTCGCGTCGGATTGAAATGTAATAGACTCCAATCGTTCAGTAGATTTCGGTGTAAATGGTTGCGATCTTTTGCCTTTCAATCCGACCACGTAAAGTCTCAGACACACCATTTTCCCAAAAGACAAAGAGACCCATCCTTGTCCGGACATACAATTGTGGAACCTCCATGCAAATACCAACCAAAGTTTTTGCACTTTTCTTGCCCTCCACTTCTTTTGTTCTCTTTCAAAACTCATCAATGCACCACATGAATATCACGCCATGGACGGTGTTCTTCACGTGGGTCTATCGCTAGAAAGTCGTTTTGCCAATTATTTCAGTCACCATATACGTCAAAGACTGAAGGGGAAGGAACAAATCAGACAGAGCAAATCTTAGCATAATTACCATCTGCCAAAGAAAGGGAAACTGTTTGATTTACTTCAATTTGCTGTCATCTTTCTTATGATCCTAATCACTCAACGTACTTTGGTCCACGCACATAATTATTCATGACGATGGTAGTCTCATTCACTAGGAGATAGTTAATTGTGCCTGTAGTAATTATGTAAGTTGACAAGAGCCATGTTACCATGTCATTATGCTTTGTGACTTACGTATTATAAGAACACTTCAGCATGAATTAGACTCATCAACAAACAGAAACAATAGATACATGAGTGGCAACAGTAAGGTTGATACATGAGTGGCAACAGTAAGGTTGCTAATAGATAAGTTAGGGTTACAGGAAACATCAGGAGGACTATCTTCCCAGATTTCAAGTTGGCATAGAGGGGCCAAACATCTTTCTTAGTTCATGAGATTCAAGATTAGATCTTCGCTATCGACATTTGCATATACAAATGGATGATCCAATCTCTCCGGCTACACAGATTGTTGTAATAGAAGCTTGAACGACATCAAAAGCATTAGCCATGCTGTAATGGCGGAAAAAAAAAAAAGAACATTTGCACGAAGACCGTTTTATTGAATCAGCCGATTATATGTCGATAAATAAAGGAAACAGATGTGAGTCCTTGGTCCTTGCAACAAAGATTATTGTCCTGTGTTATGACCGAAAGGTCCTGTTTACTACATCGCCCTTTGATGCTCGCTAACAGGCGTACAACGCTTTCTCTCCTTCAGAGTCGCCATGGAGACCTACGGGATGACTCTTGCTAATCTTGCAGCATCGATCGCTGAAATTCTAGCCGAGGGTTTGGGCGTCAAAGGCACCGATTACTTTGAAGAGAATTGCACGTCGAGTACTTGTTTCCTTCGGATGAACAGATACCCTCCGTGCCCACTCGCTTCCCAAGTCTTCGGATTGATGCCTCACACGGACACTGATTTCCTCACGGTCTTGTGTCAAGACAAGGTTGGAGGGTTGCAGCTGATGGAAGGTGGGAGATGGGTTAGTGTTAACCCTAATCCGAATGCTCTCCTCGTCAACATCGGCGACTTATTTGAGGCAAGTACAGGTCATTCAAAGTTTAGACGCACACACTGTTCTATATGATCATCGTTTGAATGAAGCTTATATCTCACACACACACACATATTATATGCTTGAATGTGGGTTTCTGTAGCTAGGAACATTCTCTAGGCACCCCGGTACTTCCGACTCTACCACGCGCATTGTGTGATTATTAATCCCTTTGTCACAATTTGTGTGGTTAGGCTGGTTTTGCAGCATTATTGATGAGACGGATACAGTGAAATTGTGACATTAGGTTAAGATAGTAAAATGAAATATGTAGAGGATCTCCATCCGTATTTAGTGAGCTTGGTCACCCACGCTCCCATCCCAATCAGTAGGTCATTTCCTAGAGGCGAAACCGGCTCAACTTTGGTGGTTCGTAAAAGACGCCCGTGCAAATGGCTCTCAGAATCTCAAAGCTACTCCGTTTTCTTGAGTTAATTATAACTAGAACTGTGAAATTCTCAAAGTGACATAGGGCTAACCTTCCAACGATACCCCATATTCAAGATCATGCCCGGGACTTACACTAATGGAACTCTCCAGTAACAGTGGCATTGAAAGTTAGACTATTGGGTTTCCATAGATCAGCATCTGAAGTTCTCCTGTAGTGCAGGCTTGGAGCAACGGCGTGTACAAGAGCGTGAAGCACCGAGTGATGGCCAGCCAAGAAGTGGAGAGGTTCTCAATGGCATTTTTCTATTGCTCCTTCTACCACACGTTGATCGAGAGCCCCTTCAAGCCAGCCCTCTATAGAAGCTTTAGCTTCGAAGAATACACGGTGCAAGTTCACCGGGACGTTCAGGCCACCGGTGACAAAGTCGGCCTCTCTCGGTTCCTAATTCAGTGAGAGTATACTATACCGCTCTAGATGTATATTCCTCTATGGATAGACATGTGCGGCTAAGCAGTGGTAATTCGAAAGATTCTTCGGGTAGAAAAATAGAGATGTCTCCTACGTATAGGTGGTAATTTCGCTTGCAAGCTCAAGCTCACATGCCCTCTCTCTCTATGTCAGAGAGAATTTTGTTTGTTGCCCTGTGTGTTTTACGTGAGTTGGGGTCAGGGAAGTTGGTGGTTCTCGTTCTTTGTCAATCGAATCTTGTACCTCTCTTCCAATTTACATGGAGAGACGCTACATGCCATCTTTTCTTGGCTTTGTTCTCTTTTGGAGTTGGTAAGGTATGATGGATTTGACTGCACTCCAATTGGTACCTCTTAATTGTGCTGTGAACTGTCTTTGTCCTCTTCTCTCGTGGATGATGGCGCCTGATAGAGCACAAACGCGACTCTCTCTCTCTCTCTCTCTCTCTCTCTCTCTCTCTTCTTTTTTCTATATATTACAGAGAACATCGACCTATGTGATTTAGGCATGTGTTACTTCGATCTAAATTTCATATCATTGATATCAATTGAGAGCGCAGACGATCTTATGTCTAAGAAAATTACGTGGAATTTTAGCCTAGGTCTTCCCGATGTAAGAAGGACTAGTATAGTTCATGCTCATTTATACAAGTTTGATTCTCACATCTTCGTGTTTAAATAGCCTTATGCTTTAGAGATTATGTAGGCTTTGGGCGTGTTTACCTCATTGATCGTATTTATATGACAATAGGAACTTCAAGTGTACGTCCAATCGGCGGTACTTGTCAATAAACTCTTCTATAACAGAGAATTTGATATATGATGAGAGAATCCCAAAAATTTCTTGAGCATTTTTGTTCTATGGCAGAATTTACTAAATACCACTTGCAGTCCGTCAGGTGGTTGAACTAATTTGGTAAACCATTTGAGCGAATCCTTACTACCCGTGCCTTCACATGAGGGGATTAGTTGAGTTGAAAGTTTATGGACAAATCCCAAGTTATCCAAAGAGCGTTTTTCACAGAAACAAAAAAAAAGAAAACGAAAGGCGCGTATGCATGTTTATCTTGATGTTGCTCCACACATCGAAGGATGGTCTATTGCCCTAGTACTATCCCCTCCATCATCTAATGAACTCGATCTCCCAGGTCACGTGCATGCATGGCAGGACCTGAAGTGGATGAGGCAAAAGACTGCAATAATAGCGCGAGAGGAAGAAGAATCCCCCTCCGAGTTTTAGATAGATTTTGCCCAGTATCATGCAGACAAAACCCATGTGAAGTGAAGTATCTCCATCCAACCACGTCCGTCGTCGTACACACTTCATCTCTTTCAGGGTCCACCCCCCCCCCCAAGGACAACATATGCTGCAGAACCAACCAGACATGCCTTAAAAGCCAAAAAGTACTCTTGAATCACCTATAAATGGACGTTATACAGGGGCAGATTCAATCACAGTCCTAACAAATTAAACGTGGGGTTGAAATGTTGTACGTTCTTCAGCGGTCTTACATGGAACGCCTCTGTTTCGACGTATAATCGGCTCGAAATAGCGAATCGAGCGTAGCTGTTGGGTAATAATTCCTCAGGGAAAGCTGCTTTTTGTTTCTGTCCGAAAGGTATTTCTTTGTTTTTGAAAGGTGGGAGGCCCAAGGGGCGGTAATGACATCTGGGGTCGAAACCCTCAGTACTTGGTCGCCATACAGCATGCTTCCAACTGCTGCTGGGCAAGCCCCACGAATGCCAGATTGCGCACGCGGACAAGTTTCGTTTTCTTCTGCAGTAACTCGGAGATTTGAGTTCATTATTGTACTCGCCATGGATTTCCAGATAAGGTTTCTCTGGAGTGGGGTCTGGATCCGAGGCATGTGGAGACCAATCACTTCTCTGCATTAACTCTTTCTCTCTTCTATAGACATCGCCATCATCGTCATCGTCATCGAACGCATGGATCGATCAGCTTTGGATGGCGTTTGTGGACAACATTCATGTTATGTATACAGACAGACGTCGATTTCAACTTTAGTATCAGTTGCGAATTTTGCGTAGACATTGCCGGAAGGATTTCTTGAATAAGTGAAGTGAGAGAGAGAGAGAGAGAGAGAGAATTTAGGACTTCTAACTTGCAAAACAACAGATAGAGCTGGAGGATGAGGTTCCTGAAGAAGATCTCTGAGGGAAAAAAAAAACGAATCTATCACGGAGTTTGGACATGTTTTCTTCGGATGAAAGTTATGACTAGGTCATTTGGTATGTGAAATATCGATTCAATGATGAATCATGAGCAAAAAAATTCGATTTGGAAGTTGCACAAAACATATTTGTTTTGAGGTTTGTAAATTTCATCTACGAAATAAGATAAATACAGCTGCAGAAAACTAAAATTCCAAACTTAAAAAATAAGTTAATATCTTAATGGAAAACTAAATTTTCCCTTGCTAAATAAGCCAAAGTCTAGTTTTTTTATTATTTATTTTCATGATAGGAAGAATCGGACGTAGTCCCACTAATTCTCGGGATCTATGAATTCTTGCTAACTCACGACCTAATTAAATTGCGATTTTCACAGGTGCATCATAAGAAATTGGTAACATTCCGCAAAAAGAGGGGTCGGACTCGCGATGTGGAGTCCCACACCCGAGCCCGTCCCTTACCTAGCGGAGCCAACTCTTTAGGGTCAATTTTTTTTTTTTTCCAAGTTTTTATTGGTCCTCAGGTTTTTCATGAATCTTCTTGCAGATCTTTTGCTGCAGTTAGAGAAGCTTTGAAGTTGAGTGCGGACCATTTCCTTCCAAATGGGGCCGGACTTGACCCGGCCCACCATGGAGGTTTGGGCTCTTCATGCCCACGAGTCGAAATGGAACACCCCCAGTCAGGAAAGGAGCGAAGTGATCCACCTGAAACGACGTCATTTCAACCTCAGCATTCTTTGATCCTGATATGGCTTCTTCATTGTAACTCGCACAGTCGAAAACGGAGGACGAGAAGCGCAGCAAAGCGAAAATGTGTACAACGTAAAACCTCTCAAAACCCTCTTGTCGGTCTGGAATTGTCGAAGTAGGAAGACGGAGGAGGAGCTCGCAGCTCAAATGTCCTCTTCCTCCTCCCTCAAATTGAGCGCGCTATTTCGATCAGCCGTCAAATCCGCCAACAAAGTCGCCGCCTCTGCCAAGGACGCGTCTCTCAAGAACGTCCTCTCTTCAATCGACGACTCCTCGTCTTCGTCGTCTCCATCCACGTCCTCCACCATCACCGACACTCTCCGAAGGCTCTCCGAAAGCCCTGCCGCGCGGCATTCGCGCTCCGACAGGTCCACTCGGAAGCTAACGCGGAGCAAGTCCGTCTCCAGTACGGAGGTGGACGCAGCCGAACCATTTGGTAAGTTGGTTGTTTTGGTTGCTCGGAAGCGTACGACGTCGAGGAGATGGAGTATAGCTTGCGGTTAGGTTTCCTCGGAATGATCTAAGGGTGGTTGTTTGTGTCTGGAGGCTGGGATATTATCAGACATTACGCGAATAGGAGAATAAGCTAGCGATAGAAATCTGAATCGTTTGTTACAAAAACTGGATTATCGTGATCTAACTGAAAAGTTGACCTCTTTTATAATGATGCAAATTAAAGCCTCTCATGTTATTTTCTTTTTCTTTTTTTCGCGGAAAGTAGAAGAGTTGGTTGAATCAAAAACACAAAGGAGGTTCATGGCCAAGGGTACCCCTTAACTTAAAGGTTGTGTTGCTTGACGCTGGAAGGTTTTATAGTTCTGTGTCTGATTAGCGTGCTTTAGTTACTCTTGATTTTTCACCAGTGACAGAGGATAGCTGAACCTGTAGGCCCTTTTAATTGTTTTTTTTTTTTTTTTTGTGGTTTTTGTTCACCTTTTGGGTTGACTGTTACGTGATGGTGTTCCTCAGATGCTTTGCCGGGGAAGCAGCTGTCAAACGAGATAAAACATGTCCTCCGCAGTATGTGTTCATTGATTTCACTATGATTAATTATTATTTTGCATCTACTTCGGCTTGCATTTGTAGTTTCTATCTGTAGTAGATAAATAAAAATTCAGAATTTTGAGATTGGTTGTGGTGCCAAGAAGACGTTCATTTATGCTTATCGATTAGGCTTTCAGAAGTGTTACTTACTTAATACTCCGTAATTCATTTGAACTGTTGCTTCATTTTTATAATGATGATAGCTGCTTTTGCCTTTTTATTTAAGAAAAGCACTAACTTCTTCTGCATATCACTATTTGGACTGTACCAGGATATCGTATAAAAAGTCCTCTTTTATCTTTCTTGATACAGCTGATTACTGCCACTGTTATTATTGAAAACAATCTAGTTAGGTAAATTTATGTGGCTCATATGTTTGCATTATCTTTCTTAGGTGATTCTTCCATTGGTTCACCTGATTCAGAAGATTGTAACCTGAAGTCTCTAGAGGTAGTATTGAGTAAACCATTGTTTGTGGATATGTCTCGGACAAAAGCGTTATTTCACAAGGAAACTTTACGTGAAAGAAAGCAAAGATGGATCTTCAAAAATACTCTAGTTCGGCGATATGACCGTTTGGTCAAGATGTGTGCACAGGTGCTAGGAACCGAAGCTACGTTGCAGGTATTTGGTAAATTGGGACATGAAACCGGAGTAAAAGAATACAATTCATTGATAGCTATTTGCATAGAGAAGGCTAGGGGAAGTGATGAGGAGGAGGTTGCCTTGCAAGAGATTCATAAGGCTTTTAGGCTATTCGAATCAATGAGGGAGCAAGGGTTCCGGATAGAGGAGGATACGTATGGTCCATTTCTGATGTACTTGATTGACATGGAGATGGTAGAAGAGTTCCATTTCTTTGGCAAACTCATCAAAGATGATAATCCCAGCTCTATATCAAGGTTTGGTTATTATGAGATGCTGCTTTATGTTAGAACGGATCAAGGAGAAAAGATCCGAGAACTCCTTAACCATGTAGCATGTCATGATGGAGAAGACAAATATGACTTAGCAGGTAAGCCTTTTGGCTCTTTTGTTAATACATTTGCTAGATTTCTTGATTAGGCTTGTTGCATTGGGTTGTGTCATTATAGCTATATAGTAAGATTTTTATTGCTCAATAATGGATGGCTTGGTCAATGTCGTGTTCCTTTTGCAACCAAACCTTACAGTTTTGTAATGTGACAAGAATGATATAGAACTGTAAATTCTTGTGGCATAATACGTTATGAAAGAGAAATTAAGAGATGCAAACTTAGTAACAGCAATTTTCTCTTTCTTGGTCCATTAGGTTAATTGAATTTGCATTTGTTGTAAGTGGGATGACGAGTAATCTGGTCCATTCAAGGATGATGCCTCATATATTAGCGCAGAGTTACTTTAGAAGTAATATGTTCTTATTTTCTCTTGATCATAGCCTATTCATCAATTATCATTCCTCAACCCCGATCCATAAGATCTTCTGAACAAATTTGCTAACCCTGCTGTGAGGCATATATGTAAGGCTATGAGAATATATTATTCGTGAAAGGAATCTTGCCTAACACAAAATCATAACTTTCTGCGAAGGAAAATTGGAAATGTGTCTCAGTGATTTAAAGACAAAAAAAGATATGTTTCATATTGCCCCACTGACATAATAGTGAGGTTCCATCTCAAGAGATATTTGCCTTTAATATTGAACATCTATTTTGTAGATGCTGTCTTCCCAACAATTATCTATATTACTGCTGCTTGCTAATTTTATTGCTTCTAATATCAATAGGATCAGGTTGTACATGTTCACCTCCTTTGATTTCATGATCTTGATTCCTCACCAGGTTTTTTCTTATTTCTTGTTACAGGAAACTACTTGTTAGCTTTATGTGGAAGTGATCGAGAGGAGCTCTTGCATTTTTTACAAGTCTTAGACATCCGGTATATATCATCTTTGGATTGTCTAACAAGCATCTTTACCTCTTTGGGAAAGTTAAAGCTGGATTTCCTTGCAGAACAATGCCTTCTGGCGCTTAAAGACCATCGTAAGTTTGTGCTCTCGTACTTTGTGTACGATAAGCCTTTATATACAAATTTACCTTATCTTTGGGTACCTAATTAGGTGTGGTTAATGGAGCTTATTATATATTGCTGGATTAATAAACTATTTCAGTTCTGTCCACTTTTACAATGTATTTTCCTAACATCTTTGGACAAGCAGTTTCAGAGACTGTGGTGTCGAATAGAAACAATAAAAGTTAATTCAATGGTTTTAAGTCGGTCACTACTTCAGGTCATTCAAAGATATGGTTGGAATCAGTTGATGAACCTCCAATATTATATTACAGTTTGATGTTGCAAACTTTTGTGCAGAGCAACTCTTGGGTTATGCGGACAATAGTGAACGACTAATATTTTCTTAAACAGTATATTTCTTTGCAAGTGAGAACTATTTCTAGAACTGATGTTTTGAACAATATGCTGCAGATGATAGAGCGGAGCATGTGACAAAGTTCATTTTTGATTATGTTGCTTATATGCCAAATTTAGCGGTGAGGATTCTCATGAATGTTGCTGGTAATTCCTTGGGTCCATTATTCTTAGAAGCACCTCTGTCTCCTAGCTATCTTTTTGCTTGCACAGACTTCATTTGGTATTCCAAGTGTGCCAGCACTGTTTTATTTGTTTAATTTAGTAATTAATTTTTTGGGTTCCATTCTCTCTCCCCCCCCCCCCCTCTCCCCCCTGCGTGTGCTTGGTTCCCCGCCCAACAGCTGGGCGACTCATTTCAATAGGGGATATGTGCACCAGAAAAAATTTCTTTGAATTTATTTAAATGGCACGCTCATGGAGGCACCCACTTTTGGTAAATTTCGGGTCTCAATATGCCATGATGATCTGTATGACTTACAGTTATATGCTTTTTTATATGAATGTTACTGCTACAGATATTAGACAAAAGATGGATGTTGTATAGACAGTTACATAGTCATTCTCTTTTACGATTTGAATTAAAAAGGAACAAACATTTGAAACCAGATGGAAATGGTTCTCATTTTGCAAGTTAAAATCAACGAAGATTGATGAACATCCCCATAGTAGTTCAATGTTATACTCATTAAGATTGAGAGCTCCGAATTATTATTCACAAGCTAAGATTTTATTTGGGCTGCTCGACTTTGCCAGTATGTATAAATTCTTAATATCCATCCCTTTTGATGGTATATCATCTATGGTCATGCTTTGGTTGAGTTGAGTATAAATATTTGCATAATAGTTATTATGGGGTATGTTGCCAAATAACTGTTTATGGGTTTTAGGTCCGTACCGCCTCTTTATGCTAAAACTTATGAGATTTTGCATGCATGTGCTTGTGCATGCATGCCTATGAGTGCATGCCTGTTCTGAGTTATTGGGAAATGTTTGATTCGATTTATATCTGCCAAGCATTTCCACAATATTTCATCTTTGAGTAATTTTTTTACTTTTATGTTAAAATATGAGTCTTTCTTTATTTTAGTGGCCATTGTAAACTTTGAGCTGGACTATGAGGGGCAAGTTTTAAAATATTTGTCCGCGGAAAGTCTGGCTAGGATATTCAGTTGTTTCTGCCGGCACCTTTCCCCCCATTTTTCTTGGTCAATACACGGGTGGTGACTTCCAAACGATCTTCATCTTGACCACAGGTCTCCTTTGCAATATTCAGGTGTACAGTGCATACCAGGAAGATATTCTCTTGATGATCTACTGTTTTACTGGCCACATGAGCAGATCTATAGTTTAATCAGGGCCCTGTGTGAATTGTTATGCTGGTACAGCAAATAAATGTTTGAAATGCAAAATCGAAAAAATTATAATAGCTCTGGTCAAGTATGTTAACAATGCAACTACAGGAGGTGTATGAGCAAACATGAATAGATTTCTTTTGTATATTGGCTTCTAAATCTAGTGATTCAGAGGAACTTATCTTTTTCCCACAATCTTATTGTAACCACTTCGATAATATCGTGTTCTAGCATATAGGGTTTATGTACATGAATTCATCTTTTGCAGTCTGAAAAATTAGTTTAGTTTATTCAGTGCATTTAGCTTAAAGCCCTTCCTGGTGAGTAACTTGTGCATATGATGATTGTGTTTATTTGGTTATTATAATTTACTATTCAACTAATTTCTTTATACTTCTTTTAAGGTTGAGGATGTCATTACTAAGTTCCATAGTCTTCATGAGAAGCTGAAGGTGAAACCTTCTTCAACTTCATATGGAGGTCTCATTGATTATTGTTGCGCTTCACACAAGGTACATACGATTGATTGTTACATATAATTGGACTTGAAGGACATTGAAATAGACACATAAAGTGTGCCTTAATTATAATGCATAATTTCATGATGATATTGTTATTGACCGCTAATCTGTTTGTCAGCTCATGTTATTTGGCTGCAGGTGCACACAGCTCTGGATATAGTGGAAGAAATGTGTGATGTTGGTTTCACCTTGTCCATAGAGGTAGTACATTCCATTCTACGAGCTTGCGACGAGAACCATGACTTCAATTTGGTACGTTTGATTTTTTATGTCTCTTCTGCATGTCATGTTTTGTAGTGTTCTTCCCACTTCAACTCATTAAAATTTTGACATGTGGCATTTATAATTGATGACTATGGGCCTACTTATCTTAAGTCAATCCTCGTTCCCCCACAACCCCTCCGCCCCCACACACACACACACACCCTCATTCCCTTTCCGTTTGGATTATGATTTGGGGAGAAACTTTTGGGCTAACCTGCTGTCTGAAAGGTTAAACCTTTCTGGATAAAATGAGGCCCACTTTTTGTATCTTGATGAAGCCAATTCTCCTGCCTCGCAAGCCTTTTTATGTTTTATGTGTTTGTCATTCTATGAGCTGGTTTCTGTTGAAACAGCAGTTGGTTAGCCTAATTTTGTCTTCTTATTTCTTGATGACAGTAACTTTCACTGGGTCTTTTCTTTTCCATTATATTTGTCCAGTGGCACTACGCCCTTGTACTCTTTGATTGATGAATTCTCCTCTGTAATTTGTTTATCTTAAAATCCATTTTGTATATGTAGCCTCTCTAATAGTTCTGTATACTTGAAAAGTCTTTAAATGAGGTGAATTAAATCTCAATATAATGCATGTTTGGCTTTAGGAATTATTACCACTGCATTTGGTCTGTGTTTTTGATTTCTGCCCTTTCTTTATCTTATTCAACCTTAAGGTGCACCAAATCTACTCAATGATGCATCGCCACAATCTCAGTCCAAATACTGATACCTTCAGAAGTATGATAAATTTGTCTGTGAGAACGAGAGATGTAAGTTCCTCCTGTTTACTTTACTGCCACATCTACTTGATGAATGTCGTTTACTGTTTGTATCATCTGTCAGTTCACGTTGGAATTGCTTCGTGCAGTTTGATTCTGCTTATAACATGCTTGAGGATGCGCAGAAAATGAATTTGGCACCTACATCTAGTATGTATAATGCTATAATGGGAGGATACTATCGTGAGGTGAGTTCCTTGTAATCTTGAGCAGCTTTCTTGATTCTTCACGAGCATTTAAAAAATTTCCAGTCATGTCTAAAGCGAGTGAGAGCAATTGTTAGCGAAGCTTAAAGGAAACCCCGAACCTAGATCGAGTTTGTAAGGAAGAGGAGGAATACTGGCTGCTGTTGGGCTGTGTCTTGACCTCTGTATATGGGCTCTGGCTGAATTATATACTATGGCCCAAAATAATGTGGAAACGTTAACTTTATGGAAAAGAGGCCCATATTACCATTTTACAAGGCCATTAAACAAAAAGAAGGGAGAAAGTTAAGATGTTAAAAGCTAGGCCAGCACAGTTTATACAGCAACTAAATTATAAGTGCAAAAGACACCCAAATAATTGACATTTCCCTTGAAAAATTCGTTATTTTTGCATAATATTGACCTTTTTTTTATATAGGTATTTGCTAGTAATTTTTTTATCTTTTTCAGCCCACCGCCCATAACCTAAAGTGTGAGGCTAGGCAAGTTGGACTCGTAGATTTGTATTATCTGATACTGGCAGCCAAGTCTAGGTAACATAGCTGATAACCATTAGAGTTCATTGGTGAACGATGCCCAGTGGTTTTTGCGCCTATAACCAGTGAAATAGCCCTACTAATATGAGAAATGGCTTACAGATTTAGAAAAATATGGCATTAAATGTTGATTAAAGTAATAACTGTTAAGTATGATTTGTGCAGCCTTCCCTTGTCAATGACGACTTTGTTTCTTTTCTCGCCATCTCATTTCTGTGAAAAAAACTAGTTACTCCTAGTTAATTTGTTGAGGGTATGATTTTTGGTTTTAGGTACTGTCAAATTCATAGGTATGTTTTGAAAGCTCCCTCTCTCTCTCTCTGTCTGAAAACACATACACACACACTCACAGGGACAATGCATTTGCAAGAAATTTCTCTTCTTCCTTGTTGGAGCCATGATGGCATACGCCTTGAGGAATTTGAAAAAGTAAAGCTAAAATATGGATATTTGCAGAAAGACCCGCACAGTGCATTGATGGTTCTAAAGCAAATGGAAAAGGCAAATGTGAGACCAGATTGTCAGACTTATAGCTATCTGATATGTAATTGCAATACAGAAGAGGATATAAATAAGGTATTAATGTCCTTTCTCTGTGCCCGGCTCCTACTTAATAGATGTCGCAGTTTTTCTTTTATACATGTAATTTTGCTCCTGGAAACTGTTGTGCATTTTTCATTGGTGAAAGCCATGCTTATTCCTACATTTTAGTAAGCCTTATGTATGTTTAATAATTACGTCTTCCAGATTTCAAATTAAATTCTTGTGAAATCTTTCATTGGTGAAAGCCATGCTTGTTCTTAACTCCTCATGAACTTTAAATGCGTGGAAGGCCTTTCGCTTGCAACGAACCTGATACTGTTCTAATGGGTGGTCTTATGCATAATTTTCTTAGTTTTTCTTGTAAAATTTTGTGGATAAGATCTTATTCGTAACTTTAAGCCTTTCAGTACATAAGGTGAAAGCACACGTTACCACATGCACACGCATGTTCATGCTGCATATGTACCAGAATAAATGAAACTGTGGATAAGAAAAAGCAATGATAGGGTTAATTGTGGTAGACAATATTATGAACGTTCTCCACTTCAACCTATTATTTTTTATATATCTGCTGAGTAACCCCTTTAATAAGGCCCCATTTTATGTGAGTAAAATGGTTTTCAATCACCTCTTGTCTAGAATGAAGTACCTGATTGTTACGAGAACGAAAGACTAACCATGCTTCTCGTAAAATGAGCGATGAAGAGAACGTTTGGAATGATTAACTCTAATTCAAATTTGAACTCAAAAGAAGAGAACGTTATACGACAAAACTCATATACATGTATGTGGATGTGTGCTGTATAGTAGGTATGTCTATATGCACAAACCGATGTGCAACGTCAGAAAAAATGTAATTCTTGACCTAAAATCATGTGAAATGGGACACATTTGACCATAATGCAAGGTCTTTTATTGAATTTGGCGGTTTGTTTTTTTTCAGGTAATACATGGGTTGGAAGTACTGGAGTATATTATTTTCTCCGATGCATGGACCAATTGGTATATATTGGATAAAGAGAGGGGAACTGAATAGTGGAAGCACCTTTTTCCCTCAAGTCATTTAGAAAGCTCTGATCCGTGTGGCATCATTATGTTACATGTTAAAAGATGCTTTTCTGCAGAAGCTGTATGTTGATGCTTCTTACATGAAATTGTTCTCATCTGCTTGCAGTACTATATGGAATTCAAGCGCAGTGGGTTACCAATAAAAAAGAATATCTGCATGGCCCTTATTAGTGCATATGCAGCTTGCGGGCAGTTTGAGAAGGCAAAAAAGGTAATTTTGTGCGGATTAAAATTCTTCTGCGGGACTCCCACTACTCCTAGACTTGGTAGTCCTATGCACACCTGAACTGGAAAACACTGAAAGAGAAATCGTTATGATATACCAGCGTTCTGTATCTTTAGATGTTTCAATTTAACGTTTAATGCAAATAAGGTAATAAGTGCTAATTTTGCTATTGATAAAGTTAAAAATGATGGGAAATAATTGATCGTTATATAATAAATGTATCGTACACAGTCCATTGATATCCTGTATGTCTCACCAGCTAACTGAAGATAGGGGTGTGTATATCTTTGGCATAATGTTTTACCTTCTTTTCATGGGATATACTTTTCACTGATATCTTGTTTGTGAGTTGGTGGTGTCTTCATCCTTTTTATCTTGTTTGTAGCATTACACCTTAGAAGATGCTAAGCTAATCTGTGTGGGAACTCTTACTTGGAGGAAAACAAAAGAAAAAACTAATTCGTTAATCCTCTATCCCTACCATTTTTTAGCATTTTAGGTGTTGCAATACTTTCTAATTTAAATTTTGATCAGCACTGTTTCCTTTCTGGGACTGTCGGCGAAAGTTGCATAGTTATTTATATTTAGTTCATATGTAACATTTATGTTATCGTGACAGGTATTTAAAGAGGAGGGAGTACTCGTGAAAGAATCAAATGAAATGAAGAGCGTGCTTGTCTCATCTCTTGCGTCCAATGGGCAAATCTATGATGCTCTTGAAATGTATGAGAAATTCAAGCAGGATGGCTGCAGTTTGGAGCCTAAAGCTGTTGTCAGTCTGATCGTAAGTCTTACAAGGCAGCTCTAGGTAGTTGTACGATGAAAAGGTGATGACATTGTTTCATGTTCTCGCAGGAGTACCTTCAATCAGAGGGACAGCTGAGTAGATTGCTGAAGTTGCTTGAGGAGTTAACTGATCGGCACTTCTGGATTGATGGATGTTACAGAGTTCTCCTGTATTCTGTCCGATTCAATCATTTAAGGTCCTTTTTGTTATCTTTTGGTTCTCAGACGTGTCATTGATGCACTCATTTGCTTATACCGTTTTCTTTATCTGATTCAGTGCTGCTGTTGATTTGCTGAAGCAACTCAAAGATCGTATTAGCAATGATGAAATGGCCATGGAAGCAGTTTTTGACGAGGTTCAAACCTATTCTATTTTATTATGCTGAAAACTCATAGCAGTTTCAGTCTGGAAGTTGGCTTCTGAGATTGGAAATGCAAAAGATAATCGAGAATCGTAGTACATAAATGTTAGAAGCACAGGGTTATTTATGCTTAGGGTACTTTTCGAGCGTCATTCTTTTGGAGTCAACTGGATAAGTGGTCTGACCAAAAAAAACAAAAAAAAACATAAGTGGTTTTGTTATTCCTTCCCTCCGTCTCCCAACATCCCGCTCTCTCTATAGAGTCACTTGTAGCAAGACCATTTGTACTTTTCTGTATATACAGAAATGGCCTTCTTTGTCATCAGTAGCAATTGCCTGCTAGCTTGCAAAGGATGCAAATTTGACTGATGCATGCAAGGATGCTGGAGCAATCATTGCCTCTCTTATCTTCTTCCTGCACTCATGCAGGTGTTCTTTAGCATTGTGGAAGAGACAACCCGTCTGCAAATGGGGTTGGACTTGCTTCAAGTAATCAAGAATGATCTTGGCCTTGCGCCTTCACGAAAGGTTCTCGATGTTCTTCTCAGTGCTTGTGTCAGTGCGAAAGACCTGGATAAGTCTCTCTTGATTTGGAAAGAATATCAAGCAGCTAACCTCCCTTACAATATTCTGAGTTTCTTGAGGTGATATTTTTTTTTGTTTCTCTCTCAAGCTCCCATTAATACGTCTCATTCAAGTGAATTAGATTTAAGTCGTTTAATCCTTGGCTATCACACGAGTTACCGACTGTATCTGGCGACATTTTCAAGCTTGATGTGGACATCTGTACTTTATGAAAATTGGTAGGATGTTTCAAGCCCTTCTGGCTTCAGGAGACCTCAAGTCTGCAGGGATTATGCTGCGCAAGATGCCCAAGAACGATCCCCATGTGCGCCTCATCATCCAAGAATCCCACAGGGCATATGCCAAGATGGCATCTGAGAAAAAGAGGGAGAAAAACCAAAAAACAAAGGTAACAAAGCATAAAAAGTCGAAGGTGAAAAAGTAAGTACGAGAACTAACCGCATTTCTGTTCAAGTACTTTGTAGTTCCTAGGTCAATAGCCTGTTGTAGTACATGCATGCCTTGACGTGATTGTAGGGTAGGATTATCAGACGCTCTCGTGACAATTGTCACGGGATTACCTTCTTCGTCTTTAAGCTTTTTTCATTTGTCCAATATCGTCTTTGAATTTTTTCTTCACGAACTATGTCTTTGAATTTTGATGATCGATTTCATTTTGGTCCATTCGTCCCAAAAGAAGAAGGGGAAAGTGATTGCGACTTTACTAACTAATGGTGTGAAGATGGTTATTGATATATCTAAGTATTTACCTAATTTGTCATATATATCAGCATCTACCTTTGCAGCTCTATACTTTTTAATATGTCTGAGAATTTACTAAGTTATGGGATACTTGTAAATGCGATTGTCGTACGAAATGAAAGAAGAATATTTCGTGCAAGAGTTACTTGTCAGCGTTTTAAAAATAAGGACTAATGGTTCTAATGTTCACGCAAATTTACGAACATATACCTTTGTTAATCTACGCTCTTATTTACCAAAATGACACGGTAAAAAGAACATTGACTAACAAATAAAAAAATGATGTTTGATTTTTATTACGAGTAATGTCACTAGCGGCCGTTTGTATTCTGGGCTATAATTCAGAATGAACCCTGTACTTTTCACAACAACAACAAAAAACCCACCGGTAGCCGTTTAACTAAATTTTTTTCTTTTTTTTGGAACCATTTAACTAAATTTGACTGTCCGAGTGTTGAGTGTGTTTCTTTTTTTGTTGGTCGAAACCGAGTGTTGAGGTGGCTAATTGGAGCGTTTCATTTGCGCTTGCGGTGCTGATTTGGCTAACGTGATGCCTTTATATAAAATAATTTTAGAGAAATTGAAGAGAGATAATCAATTGAAACACGAAATCAACGCTGCTTTTGAGAAACGAATAGTATACAGTGAAAATTTCAAATAAGAGCTTGAAGTGCCTTTATTTTTTCAAATAGGGGTCTGAAGTGTTGGAGTTGGCGAATACTTCGGGAATCCTTATTTCTCATACCGGGCACGCCCACGTGAGCTTAGAGAAATTGAAGTATGAACCGACGACATGTCACCTCTGCGCACGGAATGCGGGGGTTTGGGAGTCCTGCTGACCGGTCAGCGGGCGGGGGTTCGGGGGCAGCGCAACAATATCGGATTTAGGCTTATGTTTAAGTTGACTCGTTTGTTGTGGGATCAAATGGTTTTTCGGATAGGCTTGGGTTTTAGGCCATTTTTAAGTCTTATATATTGTACTCGTATGAGATATCATTGTAATAAGTGGTTGTGGTGAAAACCTAAAATATAGTGGAATCTCTTTGCAGGAAGTAGCCTTATTTCTGGGGTGAATTTGGGTAAACTCGTATGTCATTCTTTTATATTCTTTGTGATTGTTCTGATTCGGTTTAAGATAAAATCTCATCATGAAGTGGATCTTGTTTCAAATAAGGGTATAACGTGCCCTCATTGTTTCAAAGAAAAGCCTGATCAAAGGGCATTTTCGTCCTTTTATCTTTTTAAATTTTTTTCCTTTTTCTATTTTTATTTTTCTTTCCTTTTTTCTTGTTTCTTTTTTCTTTTTTCTTTTTTCTTCCTCGGCCATCGTCGTCGTCGCCCGACGCCGACGAGGGCAACCCTTGCCCTTAGCCACCCAAGCGAGGGCAACCTAAGCGACTGTGTCAAGGGTCGACACGTTCATTTTCTTCAACCCCAATGTCATCTGTCTTCTGCAACCCTTCGACAGCCTCCCTGGCGAAGTACAGTAGGCGATCGGAGCCATCGTTGGTCGCAAGCATGGTGGCAAGGATGCCCCCGACGCCAGTCCCGGCGAGGACGTCAAAGAATCAGTGACGGAGGCGTGGGGCTCGCCTGTCTTGAGGCAGATCTGGTCCTCGAGGCGGACTAGGGCGGCGTCGGTGACAATGCAAGTGGTCCCACCACAGTCAATGCAGAGGAGGTGGGTGCGCTTGGCAGCCTCGCTGTGGGGTAACCATTTCTGCTCGAGCTTGGTGAAGATCTTCAAAGTGACCTTACTCAGCTCCATTTGGTTTCTCTCTCTCACACAGTAGCCAACGCGAGAGAGTTAGGGTTTTGACAGATTGGGGCTTTCAATTTGAGGAGTTGCAGAGAAACAGTGAAGAGAGAGATTTGCTGCAAATGGTGGAAGGAGAGAGATGCTTCAACGAAGGAGATGAAAAGTGCCCTTGCCCTCGCCGAATCTGGCAAGGGTCGCCCTCGCCTGCACAGGCGAGAGCCGCCCGACGCCTTGCCTGAGGTCAGGGAGGGGACGGGAAAAGAAAAGAAAAGAAAATAGAAAGGAAAGGGAAAGGGAAAATAAAAAGGCAAAAAAATAAAAGACGAAAATGCGCTTCTATCAAGCCCTTCTTTAAGACGATTTGAGCACTTCAGGCTCTTATTTGAAATAAAGTCTACTTCGGGCTTTTATTTGAGAAAGTGATGATACTTCAAGCTCTTATTTGAAATTTTTTCTAATATATATATATATGCAACGACTTTGAATTTCATGTAAAAATGGACGAATCATTAATTAGATATTTTCTTGTAGGTCTCTTTGAAAGTGATGGTCGCATTTCATTCGAATCATGGTCGCAGACTTCTGTTCTGATCATGTAGAAATATATTTCGTGCCATTGAATTATGAACTTATGAGAAAGGAAAATCTTTGCATACTGGAAATTGAAAATAAATATGTCAAAATACATATTGACAAACACGGACCTTAAATTCGTAATCTTTTTAAATATGAATTGTCCGAAATTCCAGCTGTAAAAGCAGTGCCCCGCCCCCCCCGTGGTTTCAGCTTCCGTCGAAGACCTTTGTATGATGTATATTTCTCGTTTGATTCAAACGGACGGTCAAAAGGAATTGGCGACGAAGATGGCTTGCCGACACCGGGCCCTCGCCTGCTCCACCCTCTCCGCCAGCGTCTCCTCCTTCACCGCCGCCCTCACCATCGCCAGGTCCATCTCCATCAGCCTCAGCACCCTGAACAGCTCCGTCACCATCCTCTCCTCCACCTCCCCTCCCTCCCTCAGCACCTCCGCCTCCTCCCTCGCCCTCTCCGCCACCATCTCCCCCGCCTTCGCCAGCAGGTCCGCCGACCCGAACTCCCTCCCCATCAGCCCCTCCAGCTTCTCCAGGAAGTCCGCGATCGCGTAGCCCTTCGGCTTCGACGTGTCGATCTCCTTCGTCCGCCTCCACCCGACCTCCATGTTCGGCGGCTCCGGCGGGGCCAGGGAAGGCCGGGACCGGCGGTCGCGGATGATCTCGGAGCGGCGTCGCCTCTCGATGGGGAACTTGTCCGGGGCGATGGTGGTGTTGGAGGTCGGGGAAGGGGAGGGGAAGTCCGGCGGGTCAGAATCGGAAGTGCATTTGACGGTGAGGAGACGGAGGCTGCGGTTAGGGTGATGGAGTGGTCGGGGTGACGAGAGAAGGAGAGTGGAGTTGCAGAGGGAGTGATGCCGAGCGGCCATGTGAGAGAGCTTGGGAAGCTTGAGAGGAGATGGAGATGGATAAGCTTTTGCTACTTCTCTCTCTTCTTTTCGGGATATTTCCATTCAGTTAAATATTTGGTATTTTGGGCAATAGGTTATCGCATAAAAGTTATTTCAATATATATCAATTATTTTACAAATAAATAAATAATTTTAAAAAGATGATTTTTTTAATAGCTTACAAAAATCAATCAACTAAAAAATATTTTCAAAAATAAAGTATTATCGACGATGACAACAATTTATATTGGTTAAATAGAAACGATCATTTAAAAAAAAAAATTTCAAATTGCTCATTTTTCACGAAATAAACAGAACATTGTCGAGTAATCATTGACCATTAATCGCGTAGAAATTGTGCTCACATGATGTTATTGGCATTTAATACCAATCAAAATTACTTTTCGTAAGAATTTGCTAAATGGTGAATAGTATTTTCCCATACAAAAAAGCAAGTTGTTGTATATTATGAATTAAGGTTTATTGAGTAAGTTGTCTGACTTTTTCTATTGTTCAAAAGTAACTTTTCCTTGATCAATAATTTTAAAATGCATTTAGTTACTTCCCAAGGTCCAAAGTAAATTTAGTCCGTGAGTTTTAATTGAGATTAGTGGCTTCTTAACATAGAATAGTATATCGTACAATATCGAAACCATATTATTCCAATCGATTATTGATTCCTTTATATTCATTGTTTTTCTTTTTAAGTTTTGTTGGTGTGGCTGTGCCGATAAGATTGCATCCATGACGATGGAGCTCACAGGTAATTTGCATTGCCGAGTCAAATGTCGACCAAAGCTAATTTTCTAGAGTGTAAAAATTCGTTTAATTCATAGAGTATAAGAATACAATTGGACAAAGTAAAATCTTAAAGACCAAGTATAAGAAGAGTACATGGGGTAATTTTTTAACTCTTCTTTCTTGGAGACGACACTCGCCTTCCCTTTTTCTGTCTTGTCCAAAATAATAAATTTCCCTCGTTCGCCGTTGGAGTGTTCACCGCATCGCGCGTTGCGCTGCGTCCCACCGGCTTGCGCTTTCGCGAATTGAACTCGAGGGAAGGAATCGGTGGCGGATCAGACGATGGCGAAGACCGCGCTCGGGTGTGAACCGGTGGTCGGGTCTCTTTCCTCATCGAAGAAGAGGGAGTACAGGGTCACCAACAGACTCCAGGAGGGGAAGCGTCCCCTCTACGCCGTCGTTTTCAACTTCATAGACTCTCGCTACTTCAATGTGTTCGCCACCGTCGGCGGCAACCGGGTACGTCCCAAGCTTTCAGCTTTACGTGTTTTGTCTTTTCTCGAGCATCTACAGCAGCTTAACTAAACTGGGTTTTCCATAGCATTTTTAATTTTGACCTGGTCAATACAATCTGGATAGGACAATCGTGTTTGGTTTTCAGTTCATAATCACTGTGGAGCAAAAAAAAGTGTTTTACTTGTTCTGTTCTGTTCTTTTTTTCTTTCTTTCTTTCCAGGTTACTGTTTATCAGTGTCTTGAAGGGGGAGTAATTGCTGTGTTGCAGTCATACATTGATGAAGATGTAAGGCCAAACAACTTGTAGTAATTTCTCTGGTGGTTTACCCATTGTGGATAATGTGCATTTCCGTATGAATAAGCTATCTAATGGAGCCTTGGGACTTCCACGTGCTATGTAGATCAGAAGGAAGAGTCGTTTTACACCGTCAGCTGGGCATGCAATATCGATAGAACCCCGTTTGTGGTGGCTGGAGGAATCAATGGTATCGTCCGTATAATTGATGCTGGCAATGAGAAGATACACAGGGTACTTTTATTTCCTTATTTACGAACCAAATAAAGCTACGCATTCTTGACATGAACATGAATAAAGTCATTCTCTTGAACATCAGTACATGATTTTGCAGCCCTGCTGGGCTTGGAAATCTGTCAGACGACCATACTCGTTGCCAATGATTCACAAAAGATTGTAGCTTTATGGAGGACTTGAGATACTCATTTGCTCTTCATTGTCTTTCCTATGGCATTCCTGTGCAGAGTTTTGTAGGCCATGGGGATTCAATAAATGAAATCAGGACTCAACCATTGAAACCATCCCTCATCGTGTCCGCTAGCAAAGTAATGTCACAGATCTCTGTATTTTGCACATCTGGGATTCGTTTTCTTTTAGTCTAATTGGTTAGTGTCCTACAGGAAACATCTTTTCTTGCAAGATTAAGTCTTGACCTGCTAAGGATCCTGTTTAACCTGTACGTTATGCTGGTTATTGCTTATAAGCCTTATATAGCCTTGATCTGTATTGTCCAGGATGAATCCGTTAGGCTCTGGAACGTTCATACGGGAATTTGCATCCTGATATTTGCTGGAGCTGGGGGCCATCGCAATGAAGTTTTGAGTGTGGTAAGTCTCGGCTGCACAGATTCTTATGATCTATTCTTCTGCAGGCCCTAAGAGTCAAAAGAGAAGTGAAAATCTATTTACTTATTCTTTTGCTACATTGTTGTGGTATTATGTTGGCTTTTGTAGGATTTCCATCCTTCCGACATGTATCGTATTGCAAGTTGTGGGATGGACAACACGGTTAAAATCTGGTCAATGAAAGGTAAAGTTCATGCTGGTTATGTATAGTTTGCTCCTAGTTGGCGATGCTTAAAAGCCCATGAGAATCTTAAATGGTGGACGCATTTTTTAGTGTTGGTTGCTTTTGATTGAGGAGAAATATGTTCCTACTGTTGTATTCTGATAGATCTGACATTATACGAGTTGTTGTGCCACATAGAGATAGCAGCTCTTAAGCTTAAAGGAAGTTATATTTGCTAGTTAGTGTGGTGCATTCTTCCAGTTTCATAGGAAGTTGTAGAGATTGCAGCTCAGGTTGGTATACTTATAATGTAGTTCATTTGTCCTGTTTCATAGGAATTTTTCGAGCTCGTGGAAATGTTTAATCGCAATCTAGTGCACTCTGCCTGGACCTTTAAACCTACTGGATCATTTTTATTGACCTTGCTGCAGAGTTCTGGACATATGTGGAGAAGTCATTTACATGGACAGATCTTCCTTCGAAGTTTCCCACAAAATATGTGCAGTTTCCAGTGAGGAGCTTTTCTAGTAAATTTTGTTAGCGGCAAGACAACATGTTATTCGATCTGACTTGTCCGTAATTAAATTTCAGGTGTTCATAGCTCCAGTTCATTCAAACTATGTTGACTGCAACAGGTGGCTTGGTGATTTTGTTCTGTCAAAGGTGAAGTACTCGATTACAGCTAACCAATATGAACCTTTGATCAGAGTCTCAAGGATCTTCCTTTCTCAACCTTTGGGATGTAAAGTCTGGGCATCACTATCAATTAAAATGCACCTTTATAGTTTATGTTGCGTTTTCTGTTGCAAAATCAATGAAATGGGATAAGATAGCTTGGGAGCATTCTCTTCTATTTCTCAATAAACTTTCACTTCGCAAGTGTGCACTTCATGGATTACACATGGTCAAAGCTTTTGAGCCTGGCTCTCTATATTAGAATCATTTTCGTGTTTTTCTCTTCACCCTCTCTCTTTGAACTCTATTTGATATGATTTTCTTTGATCAATTTTACACTATCGTACAACTTCTAATCTATTGGACTGTGTGCTTATTTTTTTCCCCTTGTGCCTCTAGAGTGTGGACAATGAGATTGTGCTTTGGGAACCTAAAATGAAGGAACAATCTCCGGGGGAGGTTAGATCGCTCATGCTGAAATGGTTTTCCCCTCTAAATCAATAGAAAACTTGATCGCTGAAGTATCTCTTTATATGGTGGCTCAGGGGTCAGTCGATATCCTTCAGAAATATCCAGTCCCAGAGTGTGACATTTGGTTCATCAAATTTTCCTGCGACTTTCATTATCACTCGATTGCTATAGGTACATCACCCTTCAGCTTCGGCATATTTGAGTTCCATTTGCAATTTTACTGCTCCTTTAATTGGTCAATAATCTTTAGCATAAGCATATACAACTCATTTAGTCATGCTTCACTTTCTATTCTTCAAGTGTATTTAACTTTTTAACATTTTATACAACAAGGGGGGTCACTTTTTTCTTGATCACATACCAGGTAATAGAGAAGGGAAGATCTTCGTATGGGAGCTGCAGAGTAGCCCTCCTGTTCTAATTGCAAAGTGCGGATGGCTTTTCTTTCTTATCATTTGACCATGTTCTAGGATTAATGATTGGCACTTATATCTTTACCCCCACTGCTCTATCATGTGTCAGGTTGTCTCATTCTCAATCGAAATCACCAATCAGACAGACTGCCATGTCATTTGACGGGAGGTAACTCAGATCAATCATTACTAGGAAATGCGAGAAATTTCTCTCGTGATTTTGACTTGTCAGAGGTTGTTTTCTTTCACAGCACAATCCTGAGCTGCTGCGAGGATGGTACCATATGGCGCTGGGACGTGATTGCAGCATCACCATCCTAAGCCTTCTATGGGACATGGACCGGAAAAGTCGTTTTTGTAAATTATGGATCCCCCTTGTGCGAGCATGTCCTCTACTATGTATCAGCTAAATGGGAGCTGCTTCAACCTCTTAGCTCGATGGAGACTCAGATAGCATCGCGGCACAGGTGCAAGTGGACGACTGCTTCTTGGTAATGAAGAGAGCAAGTAGGTGATTTGGTTGTGCATCAGTCTGAACGATATATTAAGTTACTTTTTGGTGTCAAATGAACTCTCTGTGAATCATTTCACTTCACAAACTCGGATTTTTACTCTAGAAACGTGCAGTTTAATCTACCATCACTTCCAGAGGGGCATCTGCCCAATTCACTTTTGCTAAGATGAGAATGAACAAGTCAGTCTAAGAACACCGCAAGATGAAC
This sequence comes from Lenwebbia sp. NSW1173648, assembly GCA_029784005.1. Taxonomy (NCBI): domain Eukaryota; kingdom Viridiplantae; phylum Streptophyta; class Magnoliopsida; order Myrtales; family Myrtaceae; genus Lenwebbia; species Lenwebbia sp. NSW1173648. The sequence continues at coordinate 19,033,155 of JARCGZ010000009.1, read as the reverse complement.
AATCTCGAGTCGGTTATGTTGGCTTACATTTATTATGTCGGGCAGGTACATCTGTATCAGGCCAATTACAAAGGATAATTACCTACTCTTTACCAGATGTACTCTTTCCCTCGTTGGCAGACTCTTCACAAATATATCCATATCTGTTTGTGAGTGACTTAACTGTGCCCAAACCTATTGTTACAACAGAAATTCGTTGTGGGCAATGTATAAATATACAGCAAATAATCGGAATATAAGGATGCCAGAGAGACCGGCCTAGAAAAACTTCTCTTTTTAATGCCATTAATTGCCAGAAATATAGCCTTGAACGCTGAAGCAAAAGGATCCTGCAGATTTTGAGAATATCCTACTTGATCTCTTTCTCCAGAAGAACCAAACGTAGTGTATAAGGAGGTAAGCAGAGTTCCTTCAATGTTACGCAAACAATGAGGACAAAATTGAACCTATTACATGTGGTTCCTTTGTCTTGGGACACGGTCCTTGTTCATGACCAAATTATGGATACAGATCACGCATTTTACCCCTGCCCGATTGCTATTCCACACATGAACTTGAACTAGACATGTACAGGGCAACATATTTGTATACTGTACACAAAAAGAATGGGCATATGCTATACACTGGAGATCCTCTTCCGTCAAAATTGCAAAGCAATGGAGTGAAAGTGCTGATTAAATATTCGTCCTCAATTGCTTCAATAACCTCTGAATATGTTCAAGATTCTGAGTGAGTTGCTCAACATCGGCGATATGTTGGGTAGAAGCACCTGAATCACCCAAAGCAGTCAGGAGAGCGGTACACTTAGCTTGTGACTCTAAAACTGTATCCTCAAGTGAAGCCACTGTGGAGGGAATCGAAGGAGATTCGTTAGTCGTATAATAAGGAGAAGCAAGACTGATGCTGGCAGCACTACTACCCCGGCTGAGCTTGTCTGGAGTAAGGATCCTTTCAAGACCCTGACTTCCTGCAAATCATTAGTTCTGAAATCAACACGAGCATGTCCAAAAAATGGTGCAAGCACAGCGTGTGCCTATGTAACATTGCATGATGCAGCCTGGTTCAGCCCTAAAGATTCATGCCTCAATTAGATATTGCCAAATTTCAGACTACAAGATAAGCTATACGAGTTCTCTGAGAATATCAGCATTTAGAAGCAGGACTTGAGAGGATGATAAAGATGCCGCACTACTGTGTACACAAACATGATGTGCATGCTTCTATCTCAAAGCAATACACTAGTTTCCAACTTGACTTTTTAACTACTAGAATATCAGAAATTCGATCTATCTTGTTTTTCAAAGAGGCATCCTAGATGCTACTCTCGAATATTCTGGAAAGTCTGATCCGCAGGTTCGGTTTTTCATAACCGCCAAACATAATGACCACTTCTTGCCTCTTGCCATGTCCCATCTTAAAGAACCCCCTAAAAACATCCTTTTTTTTAGAGAGAGGGAAGCATTGCACAATAATCAAAATAAAAGGATGATAGTATGACTCCTGAGAGGGAAACTCTGAATAATATATGCTCCAGAGGACTTCAATTAATATTACCAAGGTTGCTTAGCTGGTCTATGGCAGCCTGACCAACAGAATCTTCCAGCTTCAGCACACGCAGGACTCCAGCAGTAATTCGTCCCATCGAATCAATTTCAGATTTGCACAGAAAGGCGAGATGTTGAAGCTCATCCCGGGAGACAACTGCTTCAATCTAAAAAAAGGGCTTCTCAGCAGAGAAGTATGAAAAACAGAAAGAGATATGCGGTTCAGTATATTTACCGGTTTGTTGATTGAAAACCTCAAATTTTCAACCATCCACGTGGCCATTTCACTATCTACATCATCCTCGGAGATAACCATGCGAACTTCAAGATTTATCCCCTCGTTCATTTGAAAAGCTCCTTTAATCCCATTTGAATGTACACCAGCTACAAGGATTTCCCCCTGGTATTGGGGCTTCAGGGTCTGCAAGCCTTCAATATCTATCTGCAAGGGTGATCAGAGTCGTTGGCAACATGATAAACTTCATCAGGTTTTCCAAAAGCAGTCCAACAGATAAGATATTCGCATCTGCAATCAAGAATATAACAACAGATGGAAAATATCTATCCACCTACCGGCCCATTTATAGCTCAGCTAAACACTAAAACATTTTCTGTGATTTTCAGCCAGAGTGATTTCCCAGCTCTCAAATACTTATCAAACTAGATGTTCTGATGATAACTTGTGCCATTCGCACATCTTTAATCTAAAACAGGCTTCCCCCTTTAATGCATTAGAACCAGTCCACTGTGAATTTATTCATGTTTGTCATGAACATACCGCCTTCTGATGGACTAGGATGGATCCTAATTTAAGGAAATTTCAAGAATGATAAAAAGTACAAGCACATAAGAAGCTGACCTGACCTAAGCTTTCCCATAGACGGTCAACCTCATAACAGAGATTTGTCAACTATGGCATCACCAAATAATATTAATGGATAAAGGAAACAGATGGCTACAGCTTCAGATAAAGGAAATTGACCTCACACATAACAGACAAATGTAAGCATCAAGTGACGAGACACAGAGAGTGGACCAAGTTCATTTCTAACACTAAACTCTGGTAGCTATGTTATGCAATATACATGTTAAAAGGCATAATCCCAAGCACTGCACCTAGAAAGTTTCGATAAGATTCATGACCCAACAGACAAGTTCTGGTTTTTCTCAAAAGTACTTGCCCAGCCAATGTTAGCAAGAAAGGCTTGAATCAAAAAGGAGAAATCGCAGGAAAATAGTAAAATCAATAATGGTACATAATTTTCCCTCAGCTAGCACCTAAAAAGCTCATTGATTAACTAAAACTGTTGGTACAAGTTGAAAAATCTGCATGAAGTTACTTACAATGACCGACTCCAAAGGAAACTTCCGTGCTGGATTAGATCTTTCTTTGCAACTAATTCCGTTCTTGGATTCGCTTTTAGCTTCTATTCGCAAGCTCTTAAAAGACGTGTGCCAAGACCTCTCTTCTCTTCCGACATCTGTGAGGTCGTTATACTGCCAACTTTCAGCCATCTCTTGAGGACCTTCTAGAGCAAAAAGCCAGTCTTTCAACTCTACAGACATATCAAAATTATCTGGCTTTGCTGAGTGCAGAAAACCATTGCCTTTTCCATCTCCTGAAATTCCAACACAGCAGGTAGACGAGATATAAGTCGAGGGCCGTTATTATGAGTCAAAAACATATGATATGGTAAAAGGATAACCAATTGCAAAATCTTTTCCTACCCTTTTCTAGATCGGCTGCATTAAGTGGTGATGCTTTAAATAGTTTGGCTAGAGGCCCTGAGGACAGATTATCCAACCCTTTCAACAGTCCCTCTCCAGGACCACCATCTGGACCAAGTATTCCAAATCGATGCAGCAGGGACTCGGCATAGTTCATTCCACCACCAAGACGAACACCAGAAATGCGAGCCGACACATTTAAACTATGACATTCTATGTCATCCTCATTGAATGGAATCACTTGTACAGTACTTATGTCGAGAAATGGAATCGGATTAACATGGCCATACAGTTGACACTTGCTTTTGTTATTTATCCACAAGACAGCTCTTAGTTTAGGGGTTTCACTCCCTACAACCAGATTACCATTGTCCTCAGTACTCAACACCAAGCTGTCCTCATCACCCAAATTCATCGGAGTATCTACACAATCAACCTGAATACTCTCCCACCGTAAAGTGGATGAAACAGCAATGGCACCTCCAAGGGTTCTATGAGTAACTTTGATGAAAATATTATCTCCAATGAATTGAACCAGTGGCATGTCCTCCATCACAAAGGAAGAAGACTCCAGAAATTTAAGCTGCAGATCCTTTACAGCTAAACTCACAGCAGTGTCACTGGGAACCTTGTCCACTAGCTGTCTACTAACAGCTTCAGTTCTCACTTTCTTTGCTCTGCTGTTTCTTCCAACTAGAGCAATCTTTTCACTGATTCTTCCAATATAGGTGTAGAGATCCAGCACAAAGAACAACTGCTCAACAGAAGTGTTGGATAGATACTGTTGGCATGCAACTCCCACTCTGACAATCCCACCTGGAGGAGGGACATCTGTCAAGGGTTTCCCATCTGAAGTAGCCATTGCTGCTTCAAAGCAAGCATCTTTAACCTCAACGCATGGCCACGAATCTGATATATTGTTACGAGAATGGGGTGCTTCAACGACAGCAGCACATGCTTCTAGAGACAAACTCACCAGTGATGCTTCGGTGGTCCATTTCTTCTGGCTAGCATCAACAGGTTGGTCATCCCATAAACAAAAACAAGCAGGATCCTTCTCCAGGTTCAGTAGCCGCGTTTTCAGACAAGGTGATTCTGATAATAATAAGTTTTCAATACGAAGCTTTGCTCCAGTCAAAGATTTCTGGACAATGTCTTTCCTGTTCTCAGAAGTTAAATGGTTCCCAAACTCCAATGGAACAGTAAGTTCTAACTCCTTGAGCATAAATACAAGGGATTTTATGGAAGAATCGGGTAAAACAGCTCCTGGACTCACAATAATTCCATCTGCCAAAAAGGAACATATCCTTAAACAGGAATCTTCCTGAAGAAAGATCTGCCAAAGAATGGTTCAAGTCATACTTTAGGAATACTAAGGTCCATATGAACCTGCAGCAAGTAAACTGTAGAAGGCAAAGTAAAGACGATTGATGAATACCATGAGAGGCTGACAGTTGATGACTGTCTCAGACGCAAAGAAGGGCGGGGCAGGGGATGGATTGACCTGGAGAGAATACAAGCATATCAAAGGAACACCGACACTTCTCTGCCATTGATGTTCTCCCAAAGGATAAATTGGAGGACAAAAATTTTTAGCTGCAAGAAAAAAAAAGCCAACTTAAAATGACAACTAACAATCTGATGTCCATGATAATCTGGCGAGTACATGATAAAATTAACTGGTACCAAAGTTAGGAATGTCCTCAATATCTTTTGCAACAGTCAGCATTGATGGTTGAACCAAAGTGCATGGAGGACGTGAGAAGGTGTCCCTGCAACATATTTGCTAATATAAGGCACGTTTCGATCGTCCAAAAGTACGTTGAATCGACTTAGGGACACAAGACATCATTAAAGCACTTAGTCATTTTTTGGATAGAGTTGAAGGAAATAAATTCTTTTGGAACAGTAACATTAAAGGAGAAGAAATTTTCCCTCGTTTGGGAGGTGAGGGAAAATGGAAGAACAAAGTAATTGTGACTTATTTTCTCTCCCTCCCTCAATTTACCTCTCCTTTCTACTCTCCCAAACAAGGCCTTACGTTCCATACCGCAAATTTATCCTTCTTATACTTGAAAGAAATATTAACAGCATTTCTTCTTAAACTAAGACCGGAAGTCCTGAAGGAATTTTGAAGACATCAGCAAGAAAATTTCAAACACATTATTTTTTCATTTCAAGGCAAAATGAATTTGAGGATTGTCATTGTGTATGTGAACTGAAACATGTGAAAGTTGAATAGCATTTCATAACAGAAACATTCCTCCAAGAAGCTATTTGCAACAAAATTTATTAGCAAAATACAAGAGCTAACCTTAGGAAAAGACCACCAACCATCAATCTTGTCAAGTTATTGGCACTTTCTCCGTCAGAAACATTAGCCTGCAGGGTCCAACATAAAATATTTGATCGCGAGACAAGAGACCAACTTTAAGGCAAGCAATCCAAAATAAGAGCTATGAAAAATGGACAGCACCGGGCTGTTATACTTGTCTAAACTGGAAAAGGAAAACAAATGCTAATAGAAGTGCAATTAAGAAATAACCAGAAATCACCGAGAGAACAAATACTATTAGAAGTGCCAGCGTCCTAAAAACATGCACCCCACAATGGTAAAGTGCAACTTTCAAGAACATGACGAACGATTTGCCGAACACTGACCTGCGTCAACGAGAATGTGAAATAACTAGTTCATGGGAAAGGTCTAGAACTTATTTTGTCAAATGTTTAGTGTATGACTTCCTTTTGTTGGTTGATTATAGCACATTACTTGTTGCTCCCCCTTTAACCAAAGATTGGTCTGGTCCTGAAGTTTTTCGGCTAGATGAGAGCTATAACATCTAACAACATGCGTCTCCAAAATTCTATAGCTTTACACTACACTACACTTGACTTCAAAAGGCTGAATTTACTGCAAAATTCGGCCTATTTTGACAAAATACAGAAACCTTCATTGATTGAGCAATTCCAATCACACTTAAGCTTTTAACAGTATATATTTAATTAGACACACCAACAGCACTAGTTCCCTAGAACTAAAACCTTTTGGAGTACATGGAACGAAGTAATAACCAATATATTGCCAACCCAATGTTATTTAATAAACTCCTCAAATTGCCGATTCAAGATAGTTTCTCAGCAAATGTACAAGACAACATCGGCAAATGAACATGAAAAAGAGAAGGAAAAAAATTAAAGTTGAAATGAGGTTCTCGTACTTGTTCAATTTAAACAATTAGAGACCACAATGCCTAGAGTTTAATTGTTATGTCATTTCTCACAATAAAAGTATTTCGCTAGATTAAATTTCAGCTTGTATAATGCAATGAAAAAATGGCATCTCTAAATATAAAATCTATTGTGAAAGAAAAACAAGAAATCAATTGTAGTGCCGCAAGACATACTCGAGAAAAATGGAGTGATTGCATCAAAAGTTCCAGCTGAAACCCTGCACGTAGATATGAATGTAAGAATTACCTCAAGTTGAAAGAGAACGTCTAAAGCTTGAATGCCATTATACTTATAGTCGCCACATGTAAGAAAACTTAGATAGGCAAAGAATTAGAGGGTTGCAGCAGAACTAACCAGCATCTTTAATGCATAAAAATATGTGGTCCACCATAATCGATACCAGAGAGTGACCAGCTGCTTCTACAGATCGCTGTCAAGATAATATATAGAAGAAGAGATGGAGATTTTCAGCAGAGATTAGCAACAGTCTCAGGCTTGCTCAAAACTAAATAGTGGTGAAATCTAAAACCTCTTGAGCCTTTAAATCCACATCTCCTCTATTGAGGCAGATGTACAGTCCAGTCAAGAAGCGAAGAAGAGCACGAAGTCCTGCTCATATGATGCTATATATCAACTCCAGATATTTATGAGACAAGCACACCTGGGAATAAGATTAAAGAAAAGAAAACCCTAGATACCTGGTTCACTTAGTGCAGGACAAACAGCTTCTGTAATGTGCAACTGAACCTCAAGACCAAGTGGTGTATTTAGTTCCGTCCTCTTCACTGTGATCTATCATAAAGTCATAGGAAATGCATCAACTTTTTAATCGTCGCACAAAGTACCTTGTTAAACTCACAGAGCCAATAAGCAATATAAGGGGAAAAATTCATCAATTTCTAGCAAAGCCAAAGTCGTATTACATAAGCCTCTCCTGATATTCCTTCAATAAAACGCTCCCCACCAAAGAAAACTCGCTTTGCCCCATCATCATCTATTTGATCTGCTCCTTGTGCACGTGCCAGATTGGCCTCCGAAAACATATCGGGATGAGGAAGAAGATCGATAGATAAAGATTCCCATTCAAGTTTCTGGTTAATAATCACCAAGCATCATTAGCCATCAGAGTAGAATGCACTACCACATCTATGATCTTTGTGGGGAAAAACAGAAAGCGCTTACTTGAAACAGATAACATCCTAAGCTTTCAAAATTATTGAAACAGTGTATATGAATGCACACAAGAGCATTTGAGCTCACACAAACACAAGCACGTGTACAAATGGGTACTTCAGAACATTCAATAGCTACATCTAAAATCATATGCCTATAAATGCAGCAAACTAGTCCAGCTAATGATCTCATACATAACACCCTTTGACAAAATTATGGAGTGACCTGTGCACTGAATTTGCATTTGGAGATGAATTAAGCAAGTACATTACCTTGAATACATAGATATATTTGCTGTTACAGAAAAATTCACGTGCTTCCTTGAGATTAACAACCTGCAATAATATTGTCAGAATCGGCGTGAAACATAAGCCAATTATCAATTGTTTATGACAGGCAGACCACCTGCCAGTTTTCGTTCGTGGTGTACAGCAGAAGATTACGTATAGTTATAGATGCCAAAGGTGATGCCCTGTGTAGACAATGAGTAATTAGTATTGACAAGCGGCAAAAACACATGCCAATCCAGAATGAAGAAACAAAGAGATTGGAAATGGTCGGCATTAGCACTAGTCAGGGATAACATGAAGCAAATCCATTTAGAGTTTGTAGACCATAAATCAGAAGATTTTATCCCAAATAGCCAAACAAATATCTCCAGGAAACTCTGAGAAGTGGTAAGCAGCAGGTTATTTATTACCAACATTTGAGATAGAACTAACAACAAAAGAAAAGTACCAGAACGTACTAAGTTAACAAACAAATAAAGTGGAGGGTACGAATTGGGAAGAAAAGATAGTAAAGCGTTACCGGTGAACTTCAATGATAGTCAACTTAAATCTACATGTGCAGATCTCTACACCAAATACAAAAACAAACAAACAAAAAAAATTGCTTTATCCAAACTGCATATGACATATTGCATATTCTTGCCCACATTTACATTGCCACTCCCATTCTCCTACAGTCTATCACCATTATAAACTGAGAGCTCAGCATCATTATATTGAGCTGGAAACAGGAAGTCCTTTCGCCTTACATGAACCATAAGGTCACACCATCAATCAGATGAACACTATCATTGTGGAAATAGGCTGTGTGCAAGTACATGTTTCATTTCAGTCAACCCACATGTTTCGCTAAGTAACATAGAAGATTATGTCAAGACACCAATAATATTTCATGTCATCTAAAGCATATGATGAGCTGCTATATAATGACTTCAGCATGATGAGAACAGTAAACATACTATTAGTTCGATTGAATTTTCTCTAAGATCAATAGTTGTATCAAGAATAATCTTTCAGTAAACACCTAGAAAGAAGTACGTGAGTTGATATATATTAATAGTTGTTTATTTTAATATTTTGAACGAAACTACCTAAGACGTGAGACATTTAAAGAAAAAAAGTCTCAGGCACCACTTATTTAAATTGATAATTTACATGTCGTATAGTCAATAATCTACTTCTCTTGAGAAATACTATTGCCTTCTCAAGTGATAAGTTTGGAAGTCCAAAAATTACCTGTGGATCTAAAGATGTTGTGTCAAGATCAAGTTGTGTTCTCAACGCATGTGTCTCGGATAAAAGTTAAATTTAGTACAGCAAAATATATATTTTCAACACAATTATGATTACTGTGGATCTAAATATGCTAAGTTTGTGTCAAGATCAAGTTGTGTTCTCATGTAATGAACAATAATAATCCACGTTGGCTGTGCCAAGGATTGCCTAATATAGGCAAATTAATAATTATTCAATAACTACACAAAAATGAAGGGGGATACATAAAAACAAGTGCTTAAAGGCTGGAGTAGCTGATGAAGTGATCTTTTGAGAGTAGGTTTTGGAACCAACTCTTCGTAAACCATCCCATTTTAATGATATAGATTGTCTTCCAAAACGAGTAATTCCCACTGATGATGAGTTCTGCACTATACCTCCTAAGGAAAGTGAATAACTCACCATGCAGCTCCTCCTTGTCTCTTACCACCTCCGCGAGTTTCGAGAAGAAGGTTGACAGTGGTAACCTCCAAAGTCATTCCATCTGCAATCTAGAAATTTACAAGCACAAAGTGAATATTATTTGGAGCAGTATTTGAACATTCAGCAACATTCATAAACGATTTAAGTGCCTGAGTAGCATGGATCTAGAGAGACCTTTGGCTGAAGGTGGATCTAAAGAGATGGAAAATCAAATATCTCGGAAAGTTGACTTAGTACTACAAAGAGACTACCAGGCAGGAGAGGGAAAGAACGGACAAGCAAACATAAAGGACAAAAGGAATTCATTATATAAAAGGTAATGAGATGCACAGCCAAAAATCAGGGCACATTCACGGAGAAGAAAATAAAACACACAGAAAAAACCCACCCCCCCCCCCCAAAAAAAAAAAACACTATGAAAAGCTTTTGGCTGTAGTTGCCTCGCCTGATTTTTAGATCGCAAAAAACTAAAGTAAGATGCTGTTTCAGAATCCATCACTAATCATGCACATACTAGCCAAATGCAGTCAGGAAGTGAGAAGTTGGAGTAGACCAATAAATTATGTCCGAATACTCAAAATAAAGTAGTACTTGAATGCTAGGAGAATTCTTCTAATCAAAGTGAGCCTGACCTTATCAGCAAATCCGTAACCGCTACTCCATCCAGAGCCAGCAGATGATGGTGTACTGCAGAAGAATTGAAGTCAAACATTGACGTCATCTGGAAAACCAAGATCGACAAGTAGCATGATGCAATATCTCATCCACAATGACGTCCACATTACCTACATGTAGTCCTAGACGCTTCAGCATCTGGATTCTCCTCCAGAACCAGATCAAGCCTGTCAATTTGCACCACAATTGGCTCCACCTGGACGTTGCTTACGGACGGAAGCTATGGGAAAACAAATCAAACAACTCAAGTCAGCAGTAAATGAGACTCCACTGGACCCGAAAACTTCCTAATCCAGGGCTTTTAACCATAAAACTAGTTGTTAAAGGACTGCCAGGGCACCAAGTGAGCCGCAATCTCTTAAGACTTCCACTGTAGTAAACATAGCAATTCCCATTTCATTTGTCCTGCTTCTTCAAACATCTCTAATAATCAAACAACGGATAGACAAGCAACTCCAAATAAATAAACAAGTCCAACGAAGAGAAAACTTACGGTTAGCGTCAACTTGCCAACCTTTGCCATCGTCACATGCAATGCCGGCGGCAGTCCAACACTTGAATGCAGAGCATCTCCATTGATATCTAAAATGCCGAAGGAGACCGTCAATCCGCCAGCTTATCATGCATTCCAACAGGTCATACCAAAGCGATTGGCAATCACACTCAACAAACTAATAAAATCAAGACAGACAACAGACAGCAAATTGATCTGATACAGCACAATTGCAAAGCGGCGAACAACCATTTTCATCGATCACAGCAGCGAAATGAATTAGAGTAGAACTCGGCAACGTAACAAGCGAAACATTTACCTACTACGAGCCAAGAAAAGGAAAGGGAGAAGAAAGTTGGGGGAATTACCTAAATTAGAGAGCTGAACGGTGCGACCTTGCAACTTGAACTGGTCTCTGGAGAAGGACTTGAGCCAGTACTTGAGAGTGTACTCCAAGGCCCGAGCCAGTATCGACTCCATTTCTCCGAGCTCGTCGCAATCGCCGCCTCCGAGAAACCTCTACGAGCTCCGGGGAACTTCCAGATCCGCGATCGAGCATTCAACCGGAGACCTAATCGGGTTCGGACAGGGGGATCCGGAGCGAGAATGCTTCCCTGAAACGTCTGGTTTTAGGAGAGAAATGAGATTCTCTCTCTCTACCTTTCTCTATCTGATTTATCAGCTGGCGGGTTAGAATCTTGGAACAGTGGGAGAGAGGAAGACGAGGGAGGGAAAAGGGAAGGGGGGGTCCGAGGCACATGCGGAGTGGGCGGCACGTGAGAGGAAGAATGCGTTGGGACCGCGACCACTTTCGCAGTCTGAAGAGAAGCAGAACGTTGGATCGCGGGGGATTTTTGTCAGGAGGGAGAATTTGTCGGTTCTGTCCGCGCCTCTTTTGGTTAAAAAAAAGAAAGGGCACAAGGAAAAATTGGAAATCGATCGGCAAGGAAGGGAAGAAGTAGCTGGGACAATTTATAACCACCTTTAGACAGAACAAACATAATTTTCTCCTTTGATCACCTAGCTTTATCGTACTTATGTTTCGAATTAACATCCCAGTAACACCACAATACCACGTCGTATGCATCAAAGCTTATATTTCGTGCATGCATCCGTGGCAGATTTCGGGTGCGTTTAGTTCAGCATTCTCAATGAGCTTTGGGGCTCTAAAGTCCTCTAAGCAAATGCAAATGACGGTTGGTTTGTTTTTTGGAGAACTTTAGATAAATGCAATTGCATTTCCAAATGCTCTAAAGGTCCATAGCCCAAGGCAGGTCCTTGAGATTCTTTGGAGTGCTGCATTTCTGGAATGCAAATACGATTTTTTTCCTTACAACTTTGCCCTCGATCAAATTTCATAATTCAAAAAATGCCCTTGAAAACCCTAACTTTACCCACGAAGTCCTCTGCAAGTGGCCGGCGGCCAAATCAAGCCGCCCGTCAACGTCACTTGGGTCACGCGACCTCAAGCGAGGTTGGCCTGTGACCGATTTGCCCCACCAGAGGCTTAGTTTCGCCGACAAATAGTTTAAGAATTTTCTTTTTTTTTTAAAACTAGCAAAAGTCATTTACGAGGTGTTGTTTTTACGAAATGGCATTTATAAGTCAAAGTTGCTTCTCAATACATTTTTCAAATATAGTTTACAAAACATTATTTGCATTTTCAAAATCATTTTAACCCAAATGCCTTTGCATTTTTTTAAAGGCATTCTCCCAAAATCGAATCAAACGCACCTAAAGGTAAACAAGTGTGCTTGGACTATCACGATGCGAAGGGTCGTGAAAAAAAAATTAACAGGTAGTAACTTATACAAAGTTAATGGCACGTTGGGAAGTATAGGTGATTCTAGAGCAGCTGTTTCTAAGTCGGCATCGGGTTTATATTAGAGATGTACACATTTTGCTTCGGCCGTAAGGCGTCAACTCCACTTTTTCGATAATTGAGCTGCAATTATGGGATTATTAGCAGTAAATGAGGATGAGTTGTCGGGAATAATTAGCGTACAATGAAGTTGGAGCGTGACGTGGGAACATGCACGAAAATGAAGTTCAATTCATAATGGCCTTTTTGCCCCCCTTATGGAATCGAATTAACTATTAGGAATGCGATATGTATGTGCAGCCCTCCAACATTACCTTTTAATTTATCAACTAAACGCGTGCGCGACTTTCGATTTGATTATATATGAAGAGTAAGTAATCTTCTTTGGAAAGAATTTGGCGATTATTTAAGCGTGTGGATGTGAGGGGACAATTACTAAATACATGTAAAATGAGTGGTTACTTGACAAAGATGAAATATCAAGGCTCCAGTTGCTTCGCGAAAAATAAGTGGTTTGATAATTATTTTACTAAAAAAATGATTGCTTGTATCGTCTGAAATAATTAGTCGATAGTAAAATTTTCATTATTGACAACGGTTTGAGTCTAAACATATTTATAGACGATAAAAATATTCTTGATTTGTTCATTTTTGTAAGCGATACAAGTGATCGTTCTTAGGAAAATACTTTCTCAACTATTCATTTTTTGTGAAACAAACATTGCCTGAATAGTCTACATTTGTATAGTTTCATCCAAAAAGCGAAACATTCGGCATTGGCTTTCTTCTTACTTATGCCATGAGATTTGCACGACATTTGATGAAGCCCGAGAATTATTCAAGGCAAACCTTTCTCACCATCAAAATATGAGAAACGAATGAGCTGCTACAAACATATCGAGATTCGATTATTTAATAAAATATCATAATATCGTCATCTTGAAGAGTGAAATTCAGATATCTATTTAAAGCGAGGGTTCACCCTCAGTCGAGAGAAGAGAAATCTTAAGCGTCGCCGTAACATTTGCTTCACCTGACCTCACAACAAGCTGGGAAAGTGACCAGGTCTCGTGGCAATTCGCTGTCGTTTTTAATCCGTGCCGCAGGTCGTTGACCTCTGGTCACCATGCGAATAACGAAGGTTGATATTTAGGTTTATATCGTGTTACTTTTGTTGTAAGTAACCTTAATCTTGACACTAGCTACGTTTTGTAAGTAAGCTTGACATTCACACTAGCTCTGCATTGGAATTCACAAAGTCAACTCGATCATAGGACGACCACGCCATGCAATTGGCAAAGCCGATTTCACCGCTTGTCAAGGAGAGAACTTTCTGCTCAAGGAACGCAAACCACCCTTTTTTCCTTGGGAGTTAAAGCTCTCGACCATTCATGATTCTAACATTGACCATGACCCAATTCTCGTTCCCCTTCCGCACTTCTTCACCCCCATAGCATCTCTGCTTGAGAATTATACCTGCTTAAAATTAACAATATGGTCATATAAATTCTCATGAATTTCATTAAATTGATGTATAGGTGAGAATTTGAAGATTTAATCGGGCAATCGGTATTTTTTACTACATAGATTCGGACCAATCGCTTACTACCAATTTAGCTAGCAAGCCACTTTTCAATTGGCCCTAAGTAGCTGCTCAAGTGGCAAGTATGTTCGCGTTCTTCTCTCAAAGTCTGGATTCAAATAACCACATATGCTTATTCTCTCAAGCAACCCGTGGAGTATGTTAGATATGTGGTCTTCAATAATTACACTGAATATGCAAGATAGGGACCGGACATATCATATAAAACATTAGGAATTAATAGAATGCACATAGAACTCCAGGCATTTCATTCGTGTAAGAAAAATACAACCGACTAATTATTCCATAAAATCGTTGGTGTTTCATTTAGTAAGCCCTCATGTCATAAAAAAAAAATGTTGAAAATCCATTTTAATAAACATAAAAATGAAAAGGAATATTTCATTCCGCCTCTTCTTCATTTTTTTTTCTTTTTGGTTTCGAATTTCCGCCTCTTCCAGGCGGCAGGAAATTCCAAAAAACAAAAGAAAAAAGAAAAGAAAAACAGCAAGACAAAATCGCCCGCCTCTTGCAGGAAATCAAGGCTCGGCCTAATCAACGCAAATGGACAACAATCACATGGACCCCACCTTGTCCATGAGGCTGAGCCCAGCTAAAGCCCACGTGCATAGTATGCGGATCCTATGGCAAGACGATCTTTTTTTCAAGAAAATATTTTCAAATCGTACATTTCCGTGAAATAAATGAAACCTAAAATTTATATAATCCTGCTTTGGGAAAGTACGTATTAAAAACAGAAAAATCAACGGTGCAATTTCGTAAGCTTGGATAATTTCCCGAGATGCTTTAGTTTCTCGAGATCATTCAGGTGATATCCGAGCCAGCTTTTCTTTCACCTTGACTGATAACGTGAACCGCAAAAGCTTAACCCGCTATGCGGGCATGAAATTAGTTTACCTTAGTAGTTCGAGTTTCGAATCCCGACCTCGAATCTAAATTGCATATGTGCATCCATCCCTCGTTTGAAAGCCCCCTTCTCGACCTCGAGTCAATACGGGCAGGTCCACACGCGTTCTTTGCATTTATGGTGTACGGACCGGGGTAGGGGGAGGAGGTACACGGCGGGCAGGACTCGAGCGCGAGCCATCGTTTTCTAATGGCCCCGCTCGGGCCGCTCGACATGTTAAGTCTTTCACCTCTTCTTCCTGCTTTCATGATGATATACAGCTAAAAAGATTTGTTTTCGAGATTGTGAGAGTTGATAGGTGAGAGAAAAGGCATATGTTCACCGAACTTTGATATTGGGCATGATCTTTTTGACTATTGTGTTAAGGAGTAGTGATCAGATAATGATTCGACGTAGATAATTGTCAGTATAATTAAGCTTTTACGGCAAACTAGAAAATGTATACGTGCTCTAATAACATTCTCTAATTGTTTATCCCTCTCGAGACATTGTATAGACACTAGACAGTACAGGTGATGATTTCTAATGGAGGCCCGTTTGTTTTGCGAAAAATAAATAAATTAAAAATATTATCCTAAAAATGATTGCTTATATCATTTAGAAAAATAAATAAACGTAAAATCTTTCCGTCGTTCATGAAAATGTCTAGACTTAAATTGTTGTTGATAATGAAAATATTTTTCGTTGGCTAATTATTTCAAGGATAATTTTTAGGAAAATGTTATCTAGATCATTTATTTTTCGCGAAATAAACGAAAGTAGAGCTGCGATTCCAATTTCACAATAGGCATGTGAAAGTAAAAGACTCCGCTGGGTTAATTTAATTCCAAATTGGATACCGGTGTCTAAGTTAGAACCACTGCATATAGTCGTCCCCAAAGGCACTGCTTTATAAATCAAGGGAGAAGAATATCGATCAAAATCACAAATGCTGATCTTGGAGATGCTAGAATCAAGAGATTGATAACTTTTGTAATATGGTGATCTCTTTATTATCATTTTTCATCATCGTATTATTTCCTTACGAAGTGTAACCGGTTTGTAATATCTTTATATATGAAAATCATCTCAACAATTATACTTTGAGGTCAAGACTCAGACACTTCGTTCTTATACTGACACCATGCCACTCCTCCAATTTTACGTAATTTCCATAACGATTAGTAGCGGACTTACTGAATGCGTGAAAGAAATTTTGCTGGCAAAGAAAGCTTTTTACGCAAATGCCGTTGATCTAGAGCAGCGACTTGTAAATGAAAATAAAATGAACATATGCCCTAATACTGAAGTTATTTATGAAACGATAATATCGAAACACGACTTCATTTTAATCGTATTTTCAATAATCATGCCGGATAAAAAAAAGTGGTTTATGAAATTAATCTACAGGGCATGTGCGAATTCTTAAGTAGCTATTAAAGAAGCAGGTCATATTTATCGAGCATAAATTGAATAATTTAGGACGCGCATGGCAACACTTCTGCTTCAGAAATCAACTTCTGGCCAGAAGTTGATTTTTCTACTTCTACTCCAAAAGTTGATTTCTGATCTAAGAAATTCGTTTGGTAACGGTTGAAAATTTCTACTTTAGAAACATTATCAACACAAAATCTTATATGAAAAATTATTGTCGACGGCCTAAAAATTTCTTCTTCATTTTTAAACCTTGTAAATTTCTTTAAAAAATAATTTATATTATTAAAAAATATTATTTACTTTTTAAAAATAAAAAATTATTATTTATTTTTTACTTCGGCAGTTGAAGACAGCGACTCGGTGGCGGCGGCGGCCGGTGGAGGTCGGCTGTAGACTGCGGCGGCGGGTGGCGCGGTGGTCGACGGTTGGCGGTGGGCGGCGGGGGTCAGCGATTGGCGGTGGGCGGCGGAGGTCAGCGGCCACAGTGGTCGGCGGGTGGTGGTGGTCGTGGGAAGCGATGGGTGGCGGCTGTAGGCGAGCGGTGGCGGTCGCGGAAGGCTGAGGTCTACGGTGGGCGACGGGGGCAATGGTTGGCGGTGGTCGCGGGCGGTGACTAGCAGTGGTTGTGGGCGGCGGTAGGTGATGGTCAACGATGGGCGGCGGCGGAGGTCGGTGGAGGGGGGCGTGGTCGAAAAGAGAGTGAGGGCGCAATGAAAAGATGGTAGGGCGAGAAGTACTTCTTGAGTTGAGAAGAATTTTTTTTTTTTTAACTTCTCAAATTGGGGGAAAAACAGCTTCAGAAGTAAAAATTTTTATCATATGAATTTCTGCTTCAAAATTTATATTATCAAACGGATTTCTGCTCCAGAAGCACTTCTGAAGCAAAAATCCACTTCCAAAAGTGTTACCACGCGCGCACCCCTACTTTGTACTTGTGATGAAAAATGGATTATGGGCAACCTACTGCGAGACCTTGGTCCGCTTGCGTGGGCCTGGCGCAAGGCCAAAACTAGCGTGGAAGCATGTGAGAAGAGTGGCAGAGATAGTGAATGGCGCGCATAGTAACATTTCTGGAAATGAATTTTTGCTCCAGAAGTGCTTTTGGAGTAAAAATCCGTTTGATAATGCAACTTTTGTAACATAAATCCCTTTAGTTACGCAATATTACAATTCTACTTCTGAAGCAAATTTCTACTTCTGAAGTTATTTTTGAGCCAATTCCAAAATTTAAAAGAAGTTACTTCTGTTTAAAAGTAGAAATCTCTCAACATCAATATCTCTCTCACTTCGGTCTTTTTTCATTTTCAGCGCTTCTCTTTCCCAACCACGACTGCCACCATCACTGCTGGCTACTGCCGCCCACTATCGCCGCCCGTTGCCACCCACCACCACCGTCAGGTTGCCGTCTCCAGTCGTCGGAGTAAAAAAAAAATATTTTTATATTTTTTTAAAGATATTAAAAAAATTAAAATGAAGTAGAAATTTTCAACCGTTACCAAACAAATTTCTGCTCTAGAAGCAGAAAATTTGTTCTGTTATCAGACGCTTTTCTTTGATCAGAAATCAATTTCTGGAGCAGAAGTAGAAAAATCAACTTCTAGCAAGAAGTTGATTTCTGAAGCGGAAGTGTTACCGTGCGCGCCCTAAGGCGCCTGACACCATCCCATGTTTGTTTTTGCAGGCCTTCTAACTTCTAACGAATGGTGAATATTTGAACGACGGATGAATCGACCATTTTCTTCTTGATACCTCCAAAGACAAAATGGTTCATTTTGTTTCCAAGGCCGGGTTTGGTAACTCGCTGCCTCAGAATAGATCTGATCATTGATTAGGCAGCCCGAGCCACAAGAGCCCGAATGCTTTTCTAGGCAACCTCAGGGAAGGGTGTTTAAGGAGAAAGTCTGACCTGGCTCAAATATTTATATATCAGAAACTATGATAGGTGGGCTTGAGCAAAAGGCCTGGCTATAGCTCTCCCTAATCGTTTCTATCTTAGAACAGAGCAACTATGTATTTAGTAGGGGTGAGCATGGTTTCAAGGTAGAACAGAAAATCGGAGAATCGGTTCAGTTTTAGGTTCTCGGGTATGCGGGGTAAGTTTCAGGTTTCAAAAATTGGGAAACCGATTTCGACGGTAGGTTCCATATCCTTAGACTTTTACTTTGTTAACATTTCATATTCTTTGTGTGTCTAAATATGAGACGCGGTCAGTGGATTATAACAACAAATGGTAGTCATTAGATGTGATGATTCATTACAATCGTTCAATCAATAATACATATAGAACCTGGGTAGACCTGAACATGTGACAGAGTAGGTTGCGGGTTCCAAAAGTCGGAGAACCTGGATCAACCCTTATATTTATGCTCTACTTATGAATTCAATTTTTCATTAATATGATAGATAAAATCAATCATAATGTACGAAATATACAAAACTCGCGACTTTTAAAGATGATAACGGTAAACTTGATGTTTTGCTAAGCATGATCGATTCTAAGATATCCACGGTCCAATTTAGTCTATGTGGTTTAAAGATCATGCAATATATATATATATTGCATGATCTTTAAACCACATAGACTAAATTGGACCGTGGAGGAGTTCGTAACCAGGGAAAAGAAGGGCGACGAACATCGGCCCGGGAGGCAAGACTCGCGCGGCTGCGTTTCATGGTCAAGAGATTTTGCACATTTTGCAAGCAATCATCGAGGCAACACCCCCATATAGGTTTCCTTCATTCTTCTGTTTCCGTACATGCTTTTAGCGGGAATATTCCATAAATCCGAAAAAATTGGCAAAACTTTGATCGATTCTTCCGTGGCATACAAGTTGGACATGGCTTGGGAATTCCATGTCCTGGTCACACAACTTGACAGGCAAGAAACGACTTTTGCTTGGAGAAAAAGTTGTGCATATCTTCTTCTTCGGTTTTGGTTTTCCCTTTTGGTCCTCTCAAATAAAAATGGTCAAAGCCCGTGCAGAGAAAGAAGCTCATAATCCCAGCATTCCCGTGATCAAAGCCGGAGGATTTTGTGACCGTACATTCGTTATTTAATCGTTTTCGTCGATACCCACGAGTCCCACCAATTTCAATTTTCATTTTTCTTTCTTGTTTCTATTTTTCCTTTATTTCTCCCTGTAAAACCCTTCCATTTTATATTTCATTTCCTCCTCAATTTCGTTCTCTCTCTCGTGTAAATTTTTTCGCCCGGACTCGCCACGAGTAAATTGCTGGCACCGCCAATAGGCATATGCAACCCTGCTGGTAAAAGGATTGGGGGGTGGGGACGCTAGTATCATAGGTGCGGGATTAGACTTCTGTTCTCTAAAAGTACGCAAAAGTACAAGTGATGAGAGTAAAAGATATGACAGACAAAAAAAAAATTGCTATCACCAATGGGTCGTTCGAAACTATAATCAGATAAAAGAGAACGTCATGGTTCCATACCGGTATAAATTAATATAAACACTATCATACAATGATTGTAGTCGGGAGCAGGGAAACCCGTTATTTATGATTCTATCTGTAATTCATATCGATAGAAGCAACATGCATTTCATGAATACCATGTCAATTTCAAATTGATTCTATTCATTTAATTCTTGATTTAACATCGGCAAATTCACACGCGTATTGTTTCAAGAAGTCGTACACGTTCGGGGGCAGCGCCGATCCCAAGAAAAATAAAAGAGAGAGATAAAGAATATCAAAGCGAAAGATAAGAATTGAGAAATTTCATGTGAATAGAAAAGAGTACGTGGAGAATAGGCTTTATTACATGACTATTTAAGGTAGTAAGATCATCATAGTATCAAATAAATCAATCAAATATATACAATAATATATATATTATTGTATGTATGATGCCGATAAATGTGTAGAATTAATTAGATATTCTAATATCAAAGGGAAAAAGAAAAAGAAAAAAACGGCAGCAACATCCGATAGACACAAATTCAACTCTACCCGCCCGGACAGCTACGAGACGTGCGAGGAAAGTCGTCGTTTTGGTTCAATTCAACGACAAGAAAGAAGGCTGAAGCCCATCCATCAAATCGAAACACAAAGACCTCCTTAATAACAATTTTAAAAAAATACAAATAACGTATATATTAATCACGATTTTCGGCAATATAGTAATATTTACACTGCAAGGAAAGAATTGAGGATATAGAAATGGAACAGCCCGACACGTAAACCAAATTCTCACTTTTATTTTCTTTATTTATGACGTCACTCCTCTTCATTATCCCCTCTCTCCTAATCCGATGTTGTTGTCTCTCTCTCTCTCTTCCCTGTGTTCTCTCTCTCTCTCTCCCCTGTTTTGTGATGAAATCCTATATTCTCTCGCTTTCCGATTCCGATGCCTTTATGTGATTTATTAAACTATTCATTGCGCGACGCCCGACCAAACCCAGCTTCTTATTTCGCATGATTTTTTTGATTAATTTGATTGAATTTTGTACCATATCCTCCTCTCCATTGTCCATTGATTGAGCGCGGACAGGGAAATGAAACGAAAGCTGGAGACTTCGCGAATTTCTTGAAAAAACTTTGATTTTCGTGCGACAGAAATCCCGAAGCGTTTTCTTGGGTTTTGTTTCAGATTGTTTCGATTCCGATTCAAGCTTAGTTTGGAATTTTTTTGTTTTTTTTTTTTGTTTCTGGATTCTTTGAATTTGTATCTTGTCGATGATATAAGGAGAGATGGAGACATTTGTCACCTGAAATTGAATCCCTTTGGGCTGTTTCTTGAAATTTGGGGGTTTTTTTTTTGGGGGGGGTGGAGAAGAAGAAACAGCCTGGGGTTATGATTATAGCAGAATTCGGAGAATCGGTGCTGGTTTTTGTGCCCTGGTTATTGTTGGCTTTGATCTCTCGGGCTTTGGGGATGAGGAATAATGATGGCCAGAAGACCCGCGGCGACAGTTTGCCGCGATCGGGCCGGGTTAATGGCTTCATCCCTAGCTCATTTCGCGCTATTTCGAGTTACTTGAGGATCGTTTCCTCTGGAGCTTCGACTGTAGCACGGTCGGCAGCATCGGTGGCGTCGTCAATTGTGGATAGAGATGATGATTCTGGCCACGATCAGGTATAATTTACTGAATTTACATTAGCCTACATGTTTTATTGAGGTTTTAGCTTTGTCCATGCTACGGTTTTGATTTTTCTTTACATTGAGGAGTAATAACTAGTTGGGATACGCATATTCAGTATGTGGAGGTTAAAAGAGACGTCTTTTGGAAATGCTGCATTCTTGAGCTCGGTGGCTACCATGTAGTAGGTGTAGGATTATTGTGGTATTGATGTAGTACATTAGAAGGGGTAGCAAAATGTTGGGGAGGGAGCTGTCTGGGATGGTGTGACCGTGTGAGAAAAGTGGGGAGCCAGTTGCTGACTCCAAGTCAAATTCGAGAACGTGCAGACGAAATAAGCTGATCTTTTGGTTGTCTCAGATGAACATGCAGCATCTTGGTTCTTTAGTATTAAAAAAATTGGGTAAATGAAGCTTTAGTATCCTTGTGGACAGATGTAGTTGAACTATGATGGAGAATTTATTTCTTTTGATATGTTCATTTTTATCGGGAAAGTGGCCGCCGCCTGTCATTACTTTGACTTTTTTGGTTGTAGATTCCTTAATGCTGCATTTAATAGAATTCTCCAGTTACAATATCAAGCTGATGCCGGAAGAGGGCATTGTTCTAGCTGCAACATATGCCCCTTCATCATTAGTTGTTATCGTTAATGTCACGTAAGAATTCAGATTGCTGACTACCGGAAGACGACAACGACAATAATCGACTATGTTGTTCATCTGTTGTTTATTCGAAGCTCTTGTGCTGTACCTTGACCTCATAATATGTTTGTCTTTTTCGACATGGGGCATGCTTATTTCTAGTCAATCATGAAGGGAAATGTTTGATTTGGGCCGCAGAGGATCCGTATGACCTGTGAGATGAGTTGGCGAGAGATTTTTTGTTGTTATTGTGATGTCATTACTGCTTCTCTTGTGCCAAACGATTAGCATCGATGTAGATGATGACAGGATTGTATAGTGTGCTTGTTGGCTGCCTTTTGTTTTTTAATTCAGTATTCTTGAAGAGCATACCTTTAGTCCATGGGCGAATATGTTTTTTTCTGGAAAATCCTATAACTGAAGGTTGTTAGTTTCACCAGGGCTACATGTGTATTGGCAAAGAGCTTAAATAGATCATGATCTTGGTATAGTAATAGGGAGCACATTAGGGTCAATTGCCTTCTTAATTAAAAGACTGCACTATGTCTGCGACTAAATTTTTGGTTATTTCGCCAATGAAGGGCTGAGGTGTATTGTTTCTGTCACTGGCTAGGGAGATCGCCTCTTTACTTGCTTGGTGGTGGGGAGAGGTGGAAATTCTTTGAGTCTTGATTTTTAGAACATGAAAACCATAAAGCAAAATAAGATTTTTATGAGGTGAAAGTTTCAGAAGATGGATTATAAGTGGTGACACCTCATCTTAATTTGTTGTTACCACGTTTTTCCTGATTGAAGGGCTAGTTCTAAGCTCCTTTGGACCGTACTCCAAGTGACAAGTTGGACCAGGAGGACTTCTTGCTGATAGAATCTACATAGGATTAAATGCAGATGTCCGATTCTAGTAATTGGTGCTATGTTATTTACTGAGAGGGATATATCATGTTTGGTTTGTTGTCATGTGAAAATCAATGGAAGTATTTGGAAACTATAGATATCGCCATATCTTAGGGAATTAACAAAATTCCAGCAACTTTGCTGGGAGAAATTATTGGAGTTGTCATTTCCACCTTGTATTTCTCATCATGTATAGCTGCTGGAGGAGAGACGTATCATGCCCACAGGAGAAATGACAGCTACTACTTGATCTTTAGTGAATCTTGTAAAGTTATGCTCTGTGCCTTTCTGCATTGTGAAGGAAAAACTAAGTTTGATCATCACGTTTGGGCCGTAAGAAGTTTTGACACTGGCTCTGTTTTACCTGTGATGCTGACCTCAGTTTCCTTTTTTGAAAGAGCTTACCTATTAATCTCCTTCCACTTTTTCTTGGTAACTTCTAGTTTGTCATTGCCTCTATTGTAAGTTGAGAATGTAGTTATGACAAATGTCTCATCTTTTTGTTTTTTCTTTTGCGTGTAATAAAGGTGCTCTGGGCTGGATTTGACAAGTTAGAGGGTAAAGGTGATGTTAATAGGAGAGTTCTCCTGCTTGGATACCGATCTGGCTTCCAAGTTTGGGATGTCGAAGAAGCTGATGATGTGCGCGACCTAGTATCTAGACATGACGGTCCTGTCTCATTCATGCAAATGTTACCAAATCCAATTTCATCAACTAAATTTGAGGAGAAGTTTTATGAGAGCCGACCCCTGCTGGTAGTCTGTGGTGACAGTTCTGGAGGCACTAACTTCCAGGATGGGTTCACCACTCACCACAATGGAAACCTACCTAACAACAATGATCATATTTTTGTACCTACTACTGTTCGGTTCTATTCCTTGAGGTCTCAATCGTATGTACACGTTCTAAAGTTCAGATCAGCTGTTTATTCTGTGAGGTGCAGCTCTCGGGTTGTTGCTATTTCTCAAGCGGCTCAGGTACACTTCTAGATTAAAAAGTGTAAACACTGTAGCCTCTTACATTACCAATCCCTCATAGAAAACTCAATTAATTGCAGATACACTGTTTTCATGCCGCATCTCTAGAAAGGGCATATACTATTCTTACAAATCCTGTCGTCTCGGGCTCTCCTGGTGTTAGTGGTGTAGGCTATGGGCCACTGGCTGTGGGTCCTAGGTGGTTGGCTTATAGTGGAAGTCCAGTTATAATTTCAAACAGTGGACGTGTCACTCCACAGCCTCTCCAATCTTCTACGAGCTTTTCTGGTTTGGTTTCAAACGGTAGCCTGGCGGCACACTATGCCAAAGAATCAAGCAAGCATCTTGCAGCTGGGATTGTGACTCTTGGAGACATGGGTTATAAGAAGCTATCCAGATATTACTCTGAGCTTCTACCTGATGGAAGCTCTCCACAGTCTGGGAATTGTGGCCGGAAAGGCGCTGGAGCGGTCAATGGTCATCCTCAAGATGCCAATTGTGTTGGGATGGTATGTATGGTTTTTCTTGTAGGTTAAATATCTGGATTAGCTTCTCTGTTTTTGTTAAACAGTTTAATTGTCCAATGGCTGGTTCCTGGCACGATGATTATGTCGTTTCTCCTCTTGTTTTTTATTATGGTTTTCCAGGTCATCGTCAGGGATATCATAAGTAAATCTGTGGTCGCGCAGTTTAAGGCGCACAAGAGCCATGTTTCTGCATTATCCTTTGATCCTAGTGGGACCATTCTAGTTACTGCTTCAGTCACGGGTCACAACATAAATGTCTTCAAAATAACGCCAGTGTTTGCTGGAACCTCCACTTCTTTTGATGCGGGATCATCTTGTGTACACCTCTATCGGTTGCAACGTGGTTTAACCAATGCTGTGAGTTAAAGATATTTCTTTCTGTTGAATTTCAGCTATTAGCGAGTATGATTTACTAGCTTAACCTACCACTTTTAACTGTTATCAAGTATGATTCACTAGCTTAACCAAAAGGGTAGAGGGAATTAGGGAGTTTGTATCCACCAATATTAATTTGATGTCTCCTTTCTCAGGTTATCCAGGATATAAGTTTTAGTGATGACAGCTGTTGGATAATGATTAGTTCCTCAAGGGGAACAAGCCACCTGTTTGCTATAGATCCTTCTGGAGGATCAGTTAGTTTTCAGTCGGCTGAATCAACTTTTGCTGCTCAGAATGGTGGATTGGGTGTTGCAACTAAGTCAGCAGTTCGCTGGCCACCTACTGCAGACTTACAAATGCCTAGTCAACAGAATATTTTTGGGGCAGGTAATCCAGTTACACTCTCTGCTATAAGCAGAATAAGAAATGGAAACAATGGATGGAGAGGCACCGTAAGTGGCGCAGCCGCAGTTGCAACTGGCAGGTTTCATTCCCTGCCAGGGGCTATTGCTTCATCCTTTTACATTTGCAAAAGGAGCGATTCTTGTGCAGATCGAAATTCCTCAAAGGCTAAGTACCACTTACTAGTATTCTCCCCTTCTGGTTGTATGATACAATATGCATTGCAAATATCAACTGGACTAGATTCCATGCCAACACTGGCTGAATTGGGGAATGCATATGAATCAGCAGCAGATTGTGATGGAAGAATGGTGGTTGAGGCAATTCAGAAATGGAATATATGTCAGAAACATACCAGGAGAGAACGGGAAGACAACTTCGACATATATGGTGAGAATGGAAGTGCAGATAGCAAGAAGATATACCCTGAAGGAATCATCAAGGGAAGTTGCAATTCTGTTGGAATAGATGCAGCAGCAAAGATAAGGATTAGTTCTGAAGAAAAGCATCATTTCTATATTTCAGAAGCTGAACTTCAGATGCACCAAGCTCAGATACCATTGTGGGCAAAACCCGGGGTACTGTGCATCCTTCTGGATTTTGATGATTGGCTGTTGCTAATTTTTTTTTGCGACTTTTGCTCTCTATCATTTGCTTTGAGGTTGTAACTTCTTGTTGGTTCCTTAAATATCTTGTCAGATCATCTTCCAGTCAATGTTGGCAGAAGACGTCAAATCGGATGAAGAAAATGCTTCAGAAGGGGAGAATGAGATTGAAAAGATCTCAACCCACATAATTGAAGCAAGGTCAAAGGACTTAGTTCCAGTTTTTGACTATCTTCAAATGTCCAAGAATCAACATGCCAGGTTTCCATTGACTTTCTTCCTCTTTTCCAAATTTTGCAATCTCAACCTTTCTATAGGTTTCTTTGTGCACGTTACTTGCTAGCGTTACTATCAGTTATCTGTTCTAAATGGATGTATCATAAAGCTTCTTGCGGCATGTGCATTTCTCATGTTTGTACTTTGGTTGGTGCTTTGTCTAATTATAATGAGGGGTAGGTTTTCTGACAGTTTGATTTTTTTACTCAGAATGGTTAACTTAAGCAGCAACAGTAATGGACGACTACAGCATCAGACATCTGCACTGTCAGAGAAAGGCAAGCTGTCTTTCAGGAGCAGCCTTAAAGGCAGTAACTTTGCAGTGGCACAACAGGATAGTGTTGAAGAGACTGCTCTATATGGTCTCGTGATGCCCGAAGAAAGTAAGGATTTTGTAAATAGTAATGTTAGCATGAATCCCGAGACCGGGCCTGAGACTGTAAATAAAAGGGAGAGCATGAAATTGGAGGATCCTCCTGAAAATGTAAATAGTAACAAAGAAGGCTCGACGATGGACAATAATTTTGAAGATGAAGGCGATGAGCTTGATTAGAGGTAAAACATCACTCCTATGCTTAGCTTATCGAAGGTTGTTTACAATGATATTTAACTGTGGTGGTTAGAGATTTTTGACAATCTTGTTATCGCAACCGTGTAGCTTCATTGACATTAAGGACAGAACACTCTTCTGAACTAATTTTTGAGTCTCCTTGGTTCAGGCTAATGTTCATTAGCTTAGCCTTTCAGTGAAAGATTAATATCAATCTTAGGATACTAGCACTCATGCCAAGAAAAGCAGTTGATTTAGGTCGTTACTTAAATTAGATACTATTTGTTTCTGCTATACTATGCTGGATTAGGAAAAACAGGGTCTATCAATTGGCGGCATTATAGCAAAACTTGATTCTTGGAATCAATTTTCCTGTGGCTGCTGCTTCTCAGATAATTCCAGAATTTTATGTATTCACTTTTCGTGATATGCAGGTGTGAAACTATTCTTTTATTCCTCTGGGAGACTTGTTCACTGTTAATATTTGTGGGTGGTGGAAGACAAAGAGGCAAATGACCTGAAGGAAATTGTACATAGTATGTACGTGGGTTTCTAATTCTGGTAGACTCTGTACATAACTGACAGTATATAATCAGTTGTAACATATATAGACGACCACTTGTTTTAGTTGCTTTTGCTTGATGCATTAAATTCTTGTACTCGCGTCGTGTCGTGTTGTTTCATTCGGCGTTTCTGATTATTGGGAGTAAATGATGAAATCACAGTTCTGCGAGACCGCATTATTCATGTTGTGTTGGTGAACACTGTGATGTGGGGCTTGATTTCTTGACAAAAAGGAAGCCACGGAATAAGTACCGAGAGGAAAAGGACACATGTACGGTGCCTGGTGGCAAACATCGAAACTCGGTGGACGCGTAAACTTGTTCTGTGACAGTAAATCGATGCGTGGTAGATCACTCCCTGATGGTAAGGTTACAACACTTTTAACATTAGTTTGTCGGCAGAAGCAAAGAACGTTTAACAAATTTGAAGGGGGTGTTTACAACCTGCGGCCCCATGTACTAAGGGACGGTTCATATGATAGAGAGGGAGATAAATGGGACGACTGAGACGATCACATGATCTGGTTCACGGTCTTGTTGAAGAACATTCGGAACCTTGCGCGATTACAATCTGTAAGAAAAGCATAGGTTACAAGGCGATATTAGACCCGCTTGTGCATTTATTTTATGGGCTAGTGCTCACTCAAGAACATTACAAAGCAAAATGTCTGACGTTTACTGATAATAAAAAGGGTCTCCAATCTCACTGAATGGATCAACTGGCAACAACTGCACGATTGCCCGTCATCATCATCTTCAGGCCTTCAAAAGAAGAGACACCATATGAAGGAAAATGTTTCAATTAAAGTTTCAAAGTTATTGTATCAGAAGCAGAAACAGACAAAGGTAAAGAGTGAGGGAATTCTTTTTACCTCCCTATCTCCTCTTGTTGGTGGAGTAGCAGCAATGGACACTTGGAACCTCTCCTGAAAGCTGATCTTAATGTCTTCACTTGGCCATTTGATGTTGTTCCACCACTCCAATTCTCCCCTTATTTCTCTGATTGAAAACCCATTTCGGAATGCGAAAGGAAGCCTGTCCAGCTTGGGACAGTTGCTTACCTCGATCCGCTCTAAAGATGGCCAATCTGACATTCCAGGATATATCATCCTCAAACTTGTCAGATCCCTCATCTCCAGAACTCTTAGTTTTGGAAGTACTCCACCCGACAGATTTCCCGAGATGACGCCCTTCATTCTCTCGCAGTCCCCGATCTTGATCTCATTGAGGTTACGGAGCTGGCACAGGAGAGCGAATGAGATTAGTTTTTTCAGCTTTGGGCAGGCAACCACCTCTATGGTTCTTAATTTGCCAAGGCACCCTTCCTGTATCATTCCATCGACAATATTCACCAAGTTCTCTAAACGACTCAACATCAAGTTTTCTAAGTTCGGCAAGACACACTGCTGGATCTTCTCCTCCCTCAAGATCACCTTGATCCAAGAACAACCTGTTATGCTGAGTGATTTCAAGTTCTGCAGACCACGCAGACTCTTCTTGCGAACTATTTCAGAGAGGTCACTTATGCCGCCGCAGTTTATGAGGTCCAAGGCACTCGCATTGTGCAATAATACCTCAAGGCCTCTCTCCAGGACCATGAGGTCAACACCTCTAAGGATGGCCCTCTTCTCATCCTGCTGAATGGGACAATAACTTGATTCGCATATCCTCGGACTAACCCATATCCTGAATCTTTTCAGTCTTCCCAGCCAATCACGACATGGGACAAGACATTGGACAGTGTCTAGCCTTATCTGGAGGTTGGAAAGTTTCTCCAGCAGAAACAACTCATCTAACGCCGCTCTTTCTCCTCCTAAATTTTGTTCGGTATCCCAGGTATAAGCACTGAAAGACATGTCCAACTCCTCGAGATTAGATAAAACTGAGAAAGTTCCGGCTTCGATATATTCTAAGTGACGGGTGCCAGCTAAGTGTAACACTCTTAAACAATCAAGCTTATCCATCTCTGTAGGCAGCTGTTCCAATGGGGTGCCAGAGAGATCTAGCACTTCGAGTTTGCAGAGAGCGCCGAGAGGAGGCAGATTTTCTAGATACCGACAGTCTCTTAAAAGAAGAGTGTGCAGTTCACTTAGCTGAAAAAGGGAAAGAGGCAATGAACATATTGAAGTGCAGCTCAAATTTAGGTACCTCAGTGCCCTCATTTCGCGTATAAATCCATCCGGAATCTTCTTTAGAGGATTTCCTTGGAGGAACAAAACCGTGAGCTCGGAGCAACCCAGGACCCGAGTAGGCAGCTTATGAATATTGCTGTTCATTTGCGATATCCGTCTCCTAGCATGTCGCAATTTCTCGGGCTTCTTGGGCGATTCATAGATCGACATTCTGGATTGAGGGAAGAACCCACTTTCCTTCTCAACTAAGGATATGTAAACAGCAATGTCCCGCCAAACATTGTGCATCTTCACGGTTCCAATTCCATCTCCCTGCTCTAACATGCAAGAATCCTTCAGATTTTCAATCATAGCGATCCCATTGTTGAAGGATTCCTCGATTGTTTGATGTTTGTCTATTAGTCCATCCGCTATCCAACATTGTATCAGCTCGCTCTCTTTAATAGAGGAATTTCCTGGATACAAAGAGCAAAATAGGAAGCAGGATTGATGTATCTTACTTGGCAAGGAGTCATAACTCAGCTTCATTGGCAAATAGACTTCTTTCTCAATACATCTCCCCCCACTAGGAACCACCAGCTTCAACCAGCGGAGCGTATCTTTCCACAGCTCGACCATTATCTTGTTCCTCATAGACTTCCCCACCGTCTTAATGGCCAACGGCAATCCACAACATCTTTTGCAGATTTCTCGTGCAATAGGCTCGATGTCACGTACCTTGGCAGCATCACCGGCACTTTGCACGAACAAATCCCAAGCTGCTTCTTCCCTCAGTACGTCTACCTTGATTTCTCTATCTGTCATCATGTCCCTGCACACATCGAAGGATCTAGTGGTCAGAACGATCTTACACTTGGCTTGATCATCACCGTGTGGGACCCCCACGTCCTTCAAGTCGATTTTCTCCCAGACGTCGTCCAAAATAAGGAGGGACTTCCTTTTCAGCATCAGTCTTTGGTAGATCCTGTTAGCCCTGCATTGCATACTCTCCCCAGGCTCGAACTCTAGGTTCAGCCTCTCAGCAAGTAGAGACTGAATCGTAACCAAGTCCGAGTCCTTGGAAACTGTTACCCAGATGACTATATCGAAGGATTCAGTCAAGGCATATTCATAGATGTTATTCAGGTTCGCCAGCAGCGTCGTCTTCCCAACGCCTCCCATTCCCCAAACCGCGATCCTGTTGATATGATCGTCGTTTATTAATTCCATGAGCCTCTTCAGAGTCTCCAGGGTTGCTTCTTGATCTGCCAGAGATTCTGCTGCCATCCTCTGAACAGCTTTACTTGGAGACTTCCTATCGGCTAACATCACTTGGAAATTGCAAGAGCTGATCAATTCTTTAACCCTTTTCAGTTTCTTCACTGCGCGTCTGCTTTGGCGGTGTCGCGAGGAGATGCTCCAGCAAGGAGCAGCGGAGGAATTAGCAGGGCCATCATCGAGCATTGAGTCCATGTCACGCTCGAGCTCCTCAACATCCTGGAGCCACTTGTTCACTTCTAAAGTAGGAGACTTCCCTTCTCTTTGAGCGAATGCAATGGCTTCTCTGATGCTGTTCTTATGCTCGGTGAGCTTCTTCATTTCATCCTGGAGCGTCTTAACATTTCTGTGTAACTTCAGTACGGCTTTGGTTCTCGAGATGGCAAAGCTGGTAAAGGATCTAGTAATTTCAGCAGTAGCCGCGGCTATGATCTCCATGGCTACAGAGGGGAAGGTAATACGCTTGGAAAACGTTGTTATACAGTTTGAGGGTTGGTATTGTCCAAAATGAATCAGCGGATGAAAAGAGCACAGAAGCGGTGGAACAAGAAAAGAGATTGACAAAAGCTTGTCACCATCCTAGAACGAAATTAAATGGAAGCAACCGGGGACATCCGTTCTTTGTTTTATTGTACCTTACCTTGTTAAGTGACTTTGGAGGATCTGTCGAAAGGATAATGGGACAATAAGTTACATAACCTAGGATTTTCGAGTACTCCGACACACCAGCCAAAAATAGTACGTCTCATCATTGAAACCAGTTCAGAATAGCACAGAAGTGATGATACCCATACTATTCTCATGCAAACAGGGTCTCACTAATTTTTTTCCGAGGCTCATGGATCTACCTCAAACAACTCGTGGTATCTGCCATTTGCTTGGAGCATAAGCTAACACTAAGTGCTAAATAAATTTATCAGCAGAATCGAAGACGGGGGACAAACATAAGCGCCAACAAATTTGTCGCCATCGTTCCTGGCATGCAAACTTCAAGCTGGCCTATGACCGCTTTGTCCAAACAGAAGTAGATCTCCTAGACATAGTTTTTATCAGATACTATTTGAAGTCACAAAGGACTAACAGGAAGAGTCCAAGAACTCCACCTTGGAAACTCACTGTAATACCTTCTTCAACTCCAAATGATTACACGGATCCATGTCAGAATTTTATCGCACTCTTGCCTTTCAAGCTCACTCCACTCATGAAAATCTCCATTGAAATAGAAAATCGCCAACTTTGCAGTCCGCTTCTTACCTAGCTCTTATTCTCTGCAATGCAAATGACTTTAGCAGCCACTGTTGTTGCACATTGCTCCAAAATTTCTTTCTTTCCTGGATCCATGCTGGAAAATTTCCAAGTCACGCCATTTCTACAGGGTTCTTCTTTGTTTAACTTAGGGAGTCAAAAGCTAAACATCAATTGAAACATAACAAAATCTTTTCCTTCACTTCCTTATCAGAAATACATCCAGGAAATATTATTGGTAAAGGCCAAGGACAGTCTCATCCAAATCTTCACCTTTATTATTTGCCATTGCAAATTACATGCATAGACCTGAACAGCCACAAAATTCCGGATTTATCAGGACTATATCTGTAACACCTACGCATAGTGGCAGAGCAAAGCCTTGGCTGAGGATAGGCTTCGCTCGGTTTGTGGCCATTATATACCGAGCATGCCGAAATCTCCAATAAATCCATCAAGAGCTGTCAAATTTGCAGAGATTTGCAATTAATCCACTGGCATGAATGCATATCGGAGGCTGGAGATTAAAAGATAAGTTTCTTCGCAAATTCAAAGCAGATAACGAAATTTCACTAACATAAGTTGGTAATTAAATCCAACCAAGACTTCACTGAGATGCGTTTTGTTGCCGAAACATCTTATCAGAAACATATTTATGATAAATAGGCCTAAGGGGAAGCTGCACGACAAAGTGTAGAGGAGAATCCACTCGAAAATGAAACTAGGAAGATAGCTACCTTATAAAATTTGGCGGAATTTACAAGTGAAATCATAGGTCATGATAGCTGTGATCGTACACGTGATACTCGTCCAACAAAAAGCAGTCAGTAGACTTCCAGAAAAAGCTAAATCAGCCAATAAACATGACAAACTGAATCAAATATTGAGGATCAAATGAAAGCCAGCCCATATGATCTGACGTTGCCAACTTATGCAACTGGTGGGCGGAGAACATGATCTTGTGAGGTATCCACAGCCGCTGGAGGCATAAATTGCCACATGGCGACACTGGGGTAACCAATGAAAGGCACCAACTTGTTTCCAGAGGCTTGGCCTTGGGTGGCAAATGCCGCAGGAATTGCATGAGGTGGAGGCAAGAAGCTTGGTTGTGCGCTCATGGCCTTCAATTGGTGTTCCAACTTCTCTTTCTCGGCTTTTAATCTTTGCTTCTCGTCACGAAGCTCATTTTTCTCAGCCTAAAAATGTGAAAGCAACAGTAAGACACCGAAAAGTTTTAATCAACCAATTCAAATTATGGTCATTGCCCAACTTCTTCATGGGATTGAGGTAGAAAAGACTTCAAATATTGATAGAATCAAAATACTCAAATTAAACAAAGCCAGGAAAACATGCCTTAATTAAATTCTTCAAATGTTTATATGACATGAAACTCACCTTCAACTCTTTGATTTTCTCTTGGAGACTACTGTTTGAGTCCTTCAATTTCTGAGCTTCACCGCGCAACTGGGTCACCATTCGAACCACATCTATCAATATTGCGGCCTTGTCAGTCTTAGGAGGCCTTCCAGGCTCAAGGATAGATGCCAATTCCAAAAACCTACCAATTATACCATTGTGCTACGTTAAAAGCTTGGAACGATTCTATTTCCTTTTAGCAAAAAGCTTATGCAAGAGGGCAAGGGTATGCAAGTGATTGTGACGAGAATTATGTGAGTGCATATGCATGCAAGAGTGTACATGGGGGAAGAGAGATTTACTTGTCATTTAGTCTATCTCTACGCAACTTCTCCCTACATGCCTTGGAACTAGAAGCACTGCATGATTCAGTTCTAACCCTGCAGCAACATCTCTATATTAGAAACACATGAATCCTGCATAAACCAATCACCTGCATAACCTCCTAAAGCAAGTCAAAATACATAATATGTGCCAAACTGACAAAAAATCGAAATTCAAATTTCAATCAAGGATTGGAAAATCTTCACTTCCTAAGCCCAAATTCAGCCAGACTTGAAGTCTTCAATTTCCAACAGTAGAAGCAAAATTTAAATAAGCAATCATGACAGAGAGAACTCATTATCAGTCAATATCAACTAAAACTACAGCGTTCTGCTCACATGCCCTTAACATTAGCATTGATCATGCTCACAACTGAAGACATAACAAGGAATCCTTGCGATGCAGCATAATTGGAGTTTAGTCTCTTACATTATGTCCATCTCCACCACCAGAAGGTTCAACACAATTACATGAAATGAATCGGAAAAAGTGGAAATTAAAAATTTAACTCCAATTGTTACTTTGCAATTTAACATAGATACAAATACCTCTTTTTTGAGCCATTTTCCTTCGCTCCATCTGACTCCCCAAAGGAACCATCAATTTCCGTGCTACAGATTAAGTACAAGCGTAAGAAATCAGAAGGATAAACACAATCAATAGAAAATGGTGAATTTTCAATCATATAAAACAAGCTCACGTGCTAGACCCACAAAAAATCAGAGTAAACTTCATTTACCAAACGACTCACCTCAATACTACAGAAATACATACACCTACAGCACAAGCCTTCATGGTCTATACAGTGTATATTAATCCTTCACATTAGCAAGCCCCAAAAAGAAAGTAATCATCAACAAATCTTCACCCAATTAGTGCCTAAGCATCCTAAGAATTTGGAATCCTGTCATTTTAAGCAGAATCTCAGGAATTTCAAAGATTCACAGACTTTGTGCAGTTTTCAGAAAGCAACCAAATGCTGCTTTTTATTAGTAAAAACCCTCTCAGACTTGCAAATGGAAGTCTACTTCCACCAATCAGTAATGTGTGTGCAAGGCTTAACTCCTGATAGAGTTTTGCATAATGCTGAAAAACCCAAGTCTAAAGAAGGCCACGGAAATCCAACCCCGCAACAATTAAATTAGGGACTGGGCTGATAATCATATAAAAATGATGTTCTTCAGATATTTGACAGATATGATGCAAGTCAATCTCATCTTCTGAAACCAAACAACAACCTTGTATCTGTTCATTCCTTCCCACACTCAAAATACAGCTAAAGTCATGGCCTAAGGAGATTTCCCACTTTTTCTTGTTTATGCAACAAAGACAACCCTGATGGCTGCGGCACCAAACACTTGCGCAGCTGGCGAAAATAGCTCAATGGCAGAGCATAACCTTGTCCAGGATACAGTTAGGGGTTCAACTCCCACCTTCTGCTCCTCCGTCTTTGTCTGAAGCTACAGAGTGGAGTGCATAAGCCCCTTTAGACATGGCGGGGCAACAGATATAAGCAAAAAACTTTGCACTTCCCCAAGATTAGTGGCTTAAAATTTTGCTGAGCAGCGATCTTCCCATTGAATTGAGAATCGTTTACCATCCTTGTAATATGTCTCCATGTTTTGCACATTACTTTTCACTACTTTGCAGTAATTCTCCTAATTTCTCTAAAGCGCTCACTGTACCCGCACACAGGCCCTCCGACTTATCAACCACAAACGCCGAAATTCTATCCGGATACAATACGGCATACAGCTACGAATTCCTCAAAATCATCGAAGTTGGCATTCCATCACATGGACCAGAGACATCATCTAGATTGAAATCATCGCTCCGTTTAAAGCCCCAATTTGCGAAACTAAAAGGATGATCATATCGCGCAAGTACCTGAATAGGGAAGACCCGTTCAGAGGCTGATCGGGCCACGAAAATCCGGAGCCGGAGACCTGGAAAGGGCCGTCCGCCACGGGAATATCGTCGATCAAGCCACAGTCGTAGATCCAATTCGTATGCTCCGGAGACACCATCTCGATTCGGACGACTGAATTCCCTTCCACGACGCCAAGCAGAAGAATTTGCGCAAGGTTTTACACGGGGAGAGAAAAGAGGTTGCGAGAATGAGATAGTGGTGGTGGTGGTCATACGTCAAAGCGAGTCGGGAGTAAACGGGTTTCCAGAGAATATGGGCCTTTTACGGGGCCCGCTCGAATGAAATGCGGGTCGGACTCTCGAGTTGTTTCCCTTTTCAATATATATAGTGAGAGCAGCAAAACAACAAAAACAAAATTATGTCCTTTTTTAAAATACCCAAAAATATTCTCATAACTGGCGCAAATTTTTTGGTCTGGCCCTATTCTATTCTATTTTACAAGCCAACATGTGTGCTACGCGTGTGCAGGTTGCGAAATCCTGCTCCCTCCTCATGCGTCCCCACCTCAACTCCCTTGAAGGTGGGGATTCGAATCCCCCACCTCCCTCTTCCCAAGTGAGAAGAGTGGCCACTGGGGCAAACCTCCAGTAGTTACAATTACACAATTGACTAACCGAATTGTTATATATATATATATATAAGGCCGTATCATTTTATTAATTTATTTTGCTTTGTAAAAAATTGTCAAAATTGACATGACAATTTAATAATTCATGGCTTACAAAACAACCTTCACTCACAAGACTAAACAGTAAAGATCTTATCATATCCGGAGGAAAAAAAAGGAAATTAATAAAATAAATTCTTAGACCTATTATAATTGTGTCAATTTAGTCCAAAACTTTTTTTTTTTTGGTCAATTGAGTCCTAAACCTTTTGCATTTGTGCCAATTCAGTCCTTCCGGCCAATTTTGGTCGGAAAATGCTCATGTGGCATGACCGACTTTGACGTGGATAATTTTAAATAACTTTTCGATAATTTTTTGTTTTTTATTTTTTTTCCCTCCGCAACCGGTTGGAGGAAGAAGGAAGGAAAGAAAAGAAAGAAAGAAATTTGAAAAATATTAAAATATTATTAAAACTGTCCTCGTCAGCACCAGCAGCGCCACGTCAGCATTGCCCGCGCCACGTTCGCGATTTTCGACCAGAATCGGCGGATAGACTAAGTTGACATAAATGCAAAAGGTTTAGGACTTAAGTGGCAAAAAAAGTTTATGACTAAATTGATACAATTACAATAAATTGGCAAAATATTAGTATTCAACATATGCTTTCAGGGTTAATGATTTATTTTTCCAATTTTGCCAATATTAATATTTTCATGTTCCAAACTTGCCTTCATGAAATCACTATTCGTCGTCTCTCTCAATAGTCTCATATTTGTGGTTGCGTTGTCGTTTGGTTGAGGCTGGCCGAGGTTGAGGGTCGCGCTTGTCAAGGGTTGCGTAGTCATAGGTTGGCGCTCACCCGTTCGAGTCTCGTCAAGGTCTACAAATTTGGCTCGCCTTAAGTCCCGCGAGGCATGCTGAGGGTCACCCGAGCCTCTATCTCTAGATCTAGCTCACCTAAGGTCGCGCAACCTCGACAACAGGCCGGCCCTGGAACTTTTAGCCTTACCCTTCGGGTGCCTGAGCTTATCCATTCATCCGTTGTTGTCTTTCTTTCTGTCTTTCTTTTTCAAATTTGTAACAAGATTTGAGTGTTGACCAAACACTAATTCAATAAAACGCCTTAATTCAAAGTCCTTTGCATTTATATATATATATATATATATATATATATGGTCTCCAAGTCAACGACATTGAAAATTTGGATTCAGAGGGGTTCACTTCTAATCACTTCTGAAGATCTCTCACTCTCTCTCCCTCTCCTCACGAGACTCTCTCCTATTCATTCATCATCTTCCACAGATCTATTTCTGATACACATCCACCTTCGGAGAACCCATACACTTGAACCCTTTCTAAACTTTCTGAAGTTTCTGCCCTGGATCGTACGACTCCAGTAAGTTTCTAAAACCCAGAAACCATCTACCCAGATCCCTTTCTAAGAAAGAACTTCCCTGTTCTCCTTTGATTTTCCAGATCTGTTCATGGTCTGCGGATCTCAAAGTTTTTAAAAGTTTTCTGCACTTGTATTTTACAAAATTTCCATCCTTATGGATAGTTTATGTTTCTGTATTTTGCTTCTTGTGTTGTTGTACATTTGGTTCGCAATGTATATAAGCTTCAATGCTCGTTTCTTCATATAGATCTACGCCCCAGAATCGGTAGGCTCTGCCTCCTATTGGTGGTACGATCTTGTCTCTTCTGCTTTTCTGTTTCTGCATTTCATTCATTCAGCCCGCCGTGAAGATTGATCTGGATCTCCTCTCCCGCCTGGCTTCACCCACATCACTTTCTGCATATTTAAATATCATACCCCGCAATCGAAAGGCCGTGCCTCCTACCGGTGGTTTGCAATTTACTTTATGCATCCTCGCTTTCTATATCCTTTAACGTTTCTGAGTGTTGCTTTTATAATTAATGCTTTAGAATTCGTCGTATATTTCATTGATTTCTGTGATTACTTTCTGGACATCCCAGTTGAAGAACTCTTTTCTAATTATTTTCATAAAAGAAGACGTCTATGATCCTTGCTCTCTTTTATATACTTTTCATAAGTGTAAGAATTCTGTTCTTTATTTTTATAAACCTAGCAGAACTTCTTGGATATTACTTCATTCTACTTCCCACGTATTCCAGATCCAAAAGAGATCAGTTTAAAAGAAAACGATTTCCATAAATTCTAAATCAACTAACTCATCCTCCAACTCATTAGGAGTGTTAAACTCTTTTATAAGTTGTTTCCTTTCTCTTTTACTAGCACCCTCAGATCCTGCGCCTTATATATATATATATATATATATATATATATATATTTGAATAAATGCTCTCTCCCAAATGCCCCCTTAATCCTCGCACAAGGAATTTAACTATACACGTGCCTTCAAACTATAAAGGAAAGAATGGGTTCCTACTAGTGATTTGGTCATTACCCTTTCTCGTCCTATGGCCCAAAAAAGAAAATCTCTTCCTGGCATATGTAGCGTGTGGAGAGTGGGGTGGGTTTGCCTCTGAAATTTGGGAAAGAAGGTGGGATTTGTGGAATTGTGGGAATCTCCCCCATCTGATCATTGTGGCAAACCTCACAACTGTACTGATTGTGGCAAACAAGCAAGTCATCACAATAGTTCCTTAAGAGAGAGAACATACAACTTCCCACATATTTCAAGATTCCATGGAGCAACCAGATTAGAAGTTAAGAATTACATGATAAAAGAGGGAAAAACCAAAACCACTACTCGTGCACGTCTGTCAGCAATCACATGCGGTCGGTATTGGGGTACCTTCTCTTCTAAATGCTGAAAATGTGGGGAAAAACATTATGAGCTTGTGTGAGTCCGGAAATACAGCACGCTAATCGAACACCGATATATCTCCAGCCCAACTGCAGACCGCAATAAAATTTGACATGATAGGGTGGAAAGCCACGTCCACGCATGGTGATGCGTACGCCTTAGTTTTCCGGAGAAGCTCGGATGACCCATACTTGTAAAAGTATATGGAACCTTCTGAGGAGCCCGTTGCAAGCATTTCACCGTCTAAGCTGAAGTTGCACTTGATGGGGAACCCAGAGACTCCATGACCCTCGTACCTTTTATACTTGTCAAGCCGGAAAGGGGGGTTTGAAGAGAAAAGGGCAATATAATTTCCATTTGACTGGGCAACAAAACAAGGCTGGGTTGGATGATGCCTAATACAAGTGCAGGTATAGGCCTCTCCATAAACCTGTGAGAGAGACATGGGAATTTACCATACTAGATAAGTAGATAATGCATAAACAAAGTTGTAGAACTATTGTCAATAAGATCCACCGTTTAAATCGATGATATTATTGGTTAAGGTAACATGTAGATAATACTTGAAGCATGAGATGACCAGAATATTTTCTTAGGTAAAAAGCAATTGCAGATTTTTAGGCCATCTTCTAATGTTGGCGTGATAAATCTTTCTTCCTAATTAGAACTTAGGATATAAATCAACACTTCTCTAGTTGATTGTGACAACATGAGATGACTCAGGATTGACCTGACGGTAAACTTTGTAAGAGTTTTCACTTCTTTCCTTCCTATTATTTCCCTCTTCTTTGCTTGGTTGTAATTAATTTCCTTAGACCTATATACTACTAATTCTCCATCGATATGTCTATGCTTATTAAAGGTGGCAAAAACTTAGGGCTTCAACACATGAGTAAGCATGTCTTAGGTCCTCTAGGAGCAAATGTTGTAGGTACTTCAGGACCAGGAGCCAAGTGGGACCCGCATAACAATGGGTTAGCAATTATGTTGGCCCTGGATTAAGTAAAACATCTACTCCGGCAGACCTAAAATATTGTCTCTGAGTCATGACTCCAAAAACTCGAATTGAGGAAAGAGACTTCTGGGGACATAAAGTACAGAAGCTCTAGACAAATTTCTCTATGAGTAGGGCAGAGGCAATGAAAAGCTGAGTTATAGAACAAACTTATTGACTTATATGGCAATAAGCTGCATGACGATTATGATGCAGAGTCCCCTCAAACAGCCTAAATCCAATGTATATAATGAGGCCACATCTATCACTTTGGTCCAGGAAATTATAATGAATTGGGCAATGCTCGGGATACTAAGACCCAACCACTAAATTGGTTTACTAAGTAATGTGACAATCTGTAGTGGCTATTTAAGTTAGTGGCCCATTCGAGCATCCAACAGGAATCTGACACATCACTTAGTAACCAAGCATAGAAGAAGAATCTTAGCATGCTTAGTATCATTCTATTGATATATTATTTCTGCCCAATAGAACTACATCATTTGGTCTGGAAAATAAAAAATCATAGTCGGGTTTTCTAATCTGCAAAGTTCATCATTTAAAGTAAAGGTGACAAAAGATCTGGCTTGCGATAGACGTAAATGGTCGAATCCCCATGCCAAAAGACGAGTTTCAGGTTTGATTCTAGACAACATTGTTCAGCAAGCTTTGCTCTGTCTTGCAGTCGCTTAGATTAAACACTATCAATACTCAATAAATGTGCATACCACTTCAAAAGCTCAAACTTATGAGACCTTTACAAGCAACTTGCATATCAAAATAACACTTCCTCTCCAAAAGAAACTCAAACAACTATAGCAAATCAGTCATAATTAGTGAATGCTGACCTGATTGGAAAGAGGAACCTGCCGGGAAACATCCCAAACTATTATTGCATTTTCGCTGATATTGCTAAAGGAGACATCACTGGAAGAGATGAATTGCTTGCCATCTAGAGAAAACTCCAAATCAAGGATT
Organism: Lenwebbia sp. NSW1173648; assembly: GCA_029784005.1. Taxonomy (NCBI): domain Eukaryota; kingdom Viridiplantae; phylum Streptophyta; class Magnoliopsida; order Myrtales; family Myrtaceae; genus Lenwebbia; species Lenwebbia sp. NSW1173648. Next base: position 18,991,987 of record JARCGZ010000009.1, on the reverse strand, counting down.
GGACCAAGTTGACGTATATACTCATGTGTTGCTCTGCCAGTTCTGACATCCCATAACCTGAGCTGGCCTTTTGCTCCTCCTGAAAGGAAAAGGTTGCAGTTGTCTGGGTGGAATTTCACAACATTGACAACTTGGTCCTCCTTGAATACCTGAGTCTCTATCCCCTTTTCAATATCAACCAACCTTGATGTGCAGTCATATCCACAGGAAAGTACATGCCAACCAAGCTTTGACCACTTCACATCCTTCACTGCAGCATTGTGATGGCTCAGAATGCGTGCTTTCTTGTGATCTTTACTCCACACATTCCATATGAAGACCTTATGATCCATGCCAGCCGATGCAAGAAGATGAGCTGTAAACTAACTCTAGAAAACAGATTAATCGGGAGATCATGAGTACAAAGCAATTACCATCATAAAAATGTCGGCACAACAGAAGAGGAATGAACAAATCATTTTGTGCATGCACATGATGTGAGAGGCCCCATCAATATGCGGGTGTTTCACATTTGGTTTTTACATATTGAGACCACCTAAGAATGCAAGTTACTGCAAACTTAAACTCATGCATTGACCTTAAAATGAACTCACACAAATTTGATCATGCAATAGCCATGACAGACTCTTATAGTAGGGCAAAGTAGGTCTCTTGAAAAAGTTTTTTTATTGTGTGCCAACATGCACCACATGGATCTTGCATTTGCAAATTCCCTCTAATTTGGCCTATACGCACAGAGATTTAGACATGAATCAACTGTCCCAGATATGAAACCACGTTTGATCATAGGGAATGTCAAGGAAAAACGAGGATAAGGTTATCAACAGAGAACCAAATTTCCTCAATTTCATCCTGTTCTTCACTCTATTCGCATGCTCATTCTGAGTTTCTATTTGAGGTCCACTACCTAATCCTTGGAATTGCTAACACAACAGCTCAATGAAATAGTGGATAAAATGGGATAAACCAATTAAAATTTTCCTACTTTTTGACTCACGTCCAAGCTGTGGCTTAAGGAGTCACAATTGAGGATGCTTCTGGGATTAAGTTCAGCTAACGTGTGCCCACAAGTCAGTTCGTGAATCACGATTTATTGATAGGTGCATACCGAAGTAAGCTCAAAATATCACAGTGCCAGACCAACCATCTTCTAGAGAAATAACAAAGATGGAAAACTACTATGTAATGATTGAAGCAACAAATAAAAAGACAGGCAGCAACCACAATAGAAGCACGTTAGGCAGAAACACTGACATAGCCAGATCTTACCATGACTTTCTGACCATTGGATCGTGTTGACAGCCTTTGTATGGCCCTTGAGAGCTATAGATAGCCTTTCTTGTATTGGACAAAGACGCCCACAACCTTTTGTTTGATGTCTCAACAGTGATAGAACATCAGATGGTAGGTCTGAATCCAATAAACTTCCCATACATGAAACTAACAGCAGAAAAGCATAAAGTCAGGATCTCATGTTTCCATTAGTGAGATAGATACGATTCACACAAGCTAGAAATGCAACATCAGAATGTGGTATTCATGTATGCAGATATGATGCGAATTACTGCCAAAAAAAGAACTATACGTCAAAAATTGCTTCACATTCATCTAAATCCTCCATGTTGCCATTCAAGGGGAGTAAATTTCAAAAACCCACAAATAAAATGCACACTAAGGTTGGAAAATTACAATTTATTCTGTCGCTTAGCTTTGTAAAATTAGCGATCTATCAAAATGAACAGTATGTGAAGTTTGCCAAGCATGTTCAGCGCAAAAGCATTTAAAGATGTCCTTTATTTCTTCGTTATATGTAGCTCGTGTGCATTTCTTATCCAAAGTCCTCGACAAACATCTCCAAGAAGTCCATAGCACGCTCTCTCCAAATCTAGAATTCACCATATCTCTTTACTTTGACAACTATGAAACTAAATTGACTATCAGCAAAATGAGTCTCTTCCTTTTAACCTCTGCTCAATTACTCTTCGCCACAGCTTCATGGCATGACAACAAGTCAGCTTAAGCCTTCTACAAAACTGTCATCCTGAAATGGGAAGTTTTGATAGCTTGACAATGCAGGGCAGTATATTTGCTACCAAACCCGGGTTTTTCTCATTAAATCACCTAATATGGGAATCATCCTATTGGTCAACCATCCACCATCATTCCCTGAGTTTAAACAACTAAAACGGATAGCGATAACCCGAAGAAAGACTTCGTACCCAAGCATGCTCAACCAAACAGAGAATACTAACAAAACATAACCAAGAACAGGTGGAAAAAAAAAGGCTCGAGACAAAGTTATGACATTTACCAGCGGCAGAAGTTGAAGCTGAAGGGTAAGTGTTTTCTGGGTCAAGAACCTCAGTCGATGGTGAACCCAAACCCAGGAGGGCTCGCTCTCTTTTGGATACATATCTGCCATGAACAGGAGCTTCGGCCGGAGGAGGATACGAGGGATTGGATTTGGGGATGGAGATTGTATGGTTTTCGGGTCTGGGTCGCTTCGGAGGAGGGTGGAAGGGACGTGCGGGTTCGGGTTCGGGTTCTTCGTCGGAGGAATTGGAGTAAGTGCTGCGCAGCAGATCCATTGCCTGAGTTTTTGTGTCGTTGCTTGGTTCGTGTCACTTGAGATCGTATTAATCCTTGTCCTTGAGCATGACGAAGTAATTTGATGGCATATCAGCTCATCAGTAGCTACCTGATTATACAATTCCAGAATGTTCTCATGGACCATAAAGAGGAATTCAGATGGAAAGAACAGATGATTAATGAGATATTTGAAGAAAGAATTGCGAACAAAATCCTAGCTACCCCTATCAGCTCAACCATGGAGAAAGACAAGATGGTTTGGACATGCACAACTTCAGGTTCTTATTCAGTAAAAAGTGCCTACCATCACATCATGTCCACAGAAACAAAGCAGCAAGCAGAACAGCCAACATCCTCATATCAAACACCCACAGCTATGGAAATTGATTTGGAACATGAACGTTAACCCTAAAATCAGACTCTTTATCTGGAACGTGTGCCAAAACGCAATCCCATCTTCAGAGAATTTGTTCAAACGGGAAGTCTTACCTGAACCCATTTGCCCCCTTTGCCGAAAGACCCCAGAAACAGTTGAGCATATTTATTTATGCGACTGGACTCGTGAGGTCTGGAAACACCCGAGATTAAATATCAGAATCACGGACAAGGGGCCCAGTGGCATGGAGGAATGGGTACTACAGCGAGGTAATACAAATGCAGACTCACCTTCTCTAGATTTGGTAGAGGGGTTCTCTGGAACATATGGAAGGCAAGGAACCATTTCATCTTTAAAACCCGATCAGAGCAGCTTAGTGGAAGCGGCCTTGGCTGCACAAAAGAACTTTGAGAAATGGAACCGTAGAGGGAAAAAACGAACACACCAGCAACAACTCCTCTTACCCGAGATCTGAAATCCACCGAGAAGGGATTGGCTGAAGATCAACGTGGATGGGTCTCTAGTGGACGGACAGACCGTGGGAAGTGTCGCCGGGATACGCAAGGACGAAGCTGGGAGAGTGGTGGGCGGTTTCGCGAAGGAAGTCCGAGCAGGTTCCGTTGAGCATATTGAAGAACTTCGTTTCGTTTCTTTGAAGCGCGATCTGATCTGTCTTTCACGCAGACCAAGCCATGTAGCATCATACCGACGAACGACACGCGACACACGAAATCATAAACATGCCGATACATCATTCTAAAAAAATAGAGAATTTCGACATATTGAGACATGTGCTATAATAAAAAAACATCAGTCGTGAGTTTCTTCTTCTTATTTTAGCATTCACGATTAGTTTATTTTTTTGCTGGATGGGTATATAACTTTTTTTTTTGGTCAAATGGATGGATATATAATTTAAGTATATAGATTTTTGATAAATTTATAATTTTTTTGGGTAAAGTAAGTAGTAAATAAATTTATATTTTAATCTCTAATTTATTGAAAATACTTAAAATTAATCACGTGCGTGTCGAATGGCGTGTCAGGATACAAGACTCGAGTGTTGTTGGCATATCTGGAGCGCTGACCACGTGTCTGACGCATATCATAGAGTGTAGGAGAATGTCGGAGAGTGTCGGACACGATACGACACAATACGAATGCCTCCGAAAAGTGTCGGTACTTCCTAGAAATCAAGTAGCGGACTGGATCATAAAGACTCACGGAAGAAAAAATCTCTTCTCTTGTTTTGGGGAATGCTGAAAGGAGTGATGCTTTAACTATAGTTGGTACTGTGGAGGAAGTTCCAAAAGCTGTTTTTGATCACTCAAGGCACCAGGTTTGAACTAGTTATTGCAAACTGTCTTGTTTTGGAGAATGCTGAAAGGAGTGGTGCGTTTGGAATTGGCTTTCCCAACCCACTTTGGGCATCCAAAGCCCCTTGCGCTAAAATTTGGTGTTTGGGAAATTTTTTTAGAAACCCCATTAAGCCAAAGTTGGCCTTTTGAAGGCTAAAAGCCCAAGGCAGCCTCCTAGGTGCCTTGGCATTTCAGCATTCTCGGCAAGCAACAATACTGGGTAAGTAAAAAAAATTCTTCCGAAACTACCCTCGTCTATTTTTTTATTTTTCAATTTTGGCCTCATCTGTCACTGTTCATCGTCTTCTTATCTCACACCTCGGCCAGCATGGCTTTCAAGGGACGGTGACCGACCGAAGGGGGGTTGGCGTTGTCTTGCAACCCAGCGACCGTCGCCTGGGCTCATACGACCGTCGCCTGGGCTCATACGACCGTCGCGAGGGGCCACGCGACCCAGGCGAGGGCCGCCTCAGGTTGCGCAACCCAGCGACCGTCGCCTGGGCTCATACGGCCACCGTGAGGGGCCACGCGACCCAAGCGAGGGTCGCTTGAGGTCGCACAACCCGTGCGGCCCGCGCGAAACCCAAGCGAGGCAGCCCTCGTCGATGGTCGCCGGGGATGCCTGAGGTCGTTCGGCCGTAGACGAGGGCCACGCGGTGTCAAATCTAGGTTGTCAGCGGCCCTCGCCTGGGTTCGTGACCCTCGTCGAGGGTCGCTCAGCCCTAGGCAGCCCTTGTCACTGGGGGCTGCCTAAGGTCGTTCGACCTCAGAGGACGGCCGCCGGAGCCAAATTTGGGTCGCCGGCGGCTGCCTGCCCTTCGTCGGCTCTAGCGAAGGGTTTCAACTTTTCTTTAATAAAAAATAAAAAAAATGCCTTGCGAGTATAATTTTTCCAAACGCTATTTTACCCAAAGTTGCTTTGCAATGGACTTTTAAGTTACAATTTGCATTTTAGAAAACTCCTTCAACCTAAAGTCCTAAACCTATCGCTGACGTGGATGCCGGCCGACGACCGAATATTTTAATATTTTATGAATTTTTTTTATGATTTTTTATATTTTTTCTTTCTTTCTTTTTCTTTTTCTTTTTTTTTTCCTTCCCCAACCCCTCCCCTACCTCCAGCCGGTCGCTGAGGCCGAGCCCCGCCATGGCCGGGCAAGGGTCGACCTCGCAAGCCCAGATCTGGACTTGCGAGTTCGACCCTCGCTCTGGCGAGGCAGCGACGGTGAGGTCGAGCCCCGTCATGGTCGGGCGAGGGTCGACCTCACAAGCCCAGATCTGGGGTGAGTGTTGGAGAAGACGAAGTGGCGGGGGACGGCAGAGGCAGCATCGAGATCTCCTGCACGGATGAGGGACTGGACGCGGTTGTGGAGGTTAAGGGGAGGGCTGATGAGGGCGGAGGTGGAGTCGGGGAGGCGGGGGGCATTGGGATCACGGGGAGGAGGGGGGTGTTGTCGCGGCGGAGGGCGTGGAAGCTATGAGATGGAGGAAGAAGAAGGGTCTTGGGTAAATGTGGAATTATGATTAATAAGTAAGGGTAATATTGGAAATTCAAAAAATTCATTAATAGCACTGTTGCCTGCCGAGAATGCTGCATAGCCAAGGCAGCCCTTAAGACTTTTAGCCTTTTGAAGGCTCACTTTCAGCTAAGGATGTTTTGAAATTTTTTGTCAAACACCTAAATTTTGGCCTAAGGAGCTTTGGACACCCAAAAGGCCCTTCCCAAACGCAGCTCGACAGTTTGGAATTCCAATTTTTTTTTTCCTCACCCTCAATTGGTTCACCATTTAATGGACCAACAAAATGCTGTCTTGGACTTGTCTTCCTTCAATAAAAGCACTTTGTTCCAAAAAACCAAGTATGGCAGCCGAGCTTTAAGTCTAATACCCAGAACTTCAGCAACAACCTTATATGACAAGACAACAAAGGCTTCTAGGGCTGTATTGGTCAAGATTTCAGAGTTGGGAAGCTATCGAATAAAGCTTATGATAGGGTTGAATGCGATTTCTCAACAATAAAACAGGCTTTGTGGATGTTCGGTTGAATTGGATAATAAAGTGTGTGGAAACTGTAACTTTTAGCGTCGAGATGAATGGAGAGCCCTCTCAATACTTCCAACCCTCGAGGGATTCGAGAGGGCAATCCACTTTCTCCAATTGTGGTGGCAAATGTGTTTTGTCTGTCGTAATGCATAATGCAGTAGAGAGGCTTGACGCATAGAAGGCATCAAGCTAAATGGAATTTGCCCCACCCTTTCTATTATCGTTTGTACAGACGATTCCTTTTTCTTCCTTGATGGAAGAGTTAGAGAGTCCCAATAGCTGGCAGATGTGTTAAATAAGTCACGACCAAAGACAGTCTCATCCAAATCATCAACATATATTATTACATCGGAGAGCGTTTACTGTACTCATTGATACTCTTTCCCAGGTGGGTTTCAAGCATTTTCTATGGCGATGAGGATAGCAGAGACATTGAACCTAATTTTTGGCCAATGTGAGACTCAGAAAATTAGAGACCATCGCGGAACGATGCTTTAAATCTGACATTTGCCACTCAAAAGAATCTTGTCTATAAAGCAAAAGAGAGATAGCATCAGCATGTACTGCTATTGCAAATTATATGCAAAGCCCCGGGCAGTCGCGAAAATTGTGGATTAACAGGAGACTTGAGTTATGCCAATGCTTGGTGGCAGAGCGAAGCCTTGGCTGACGATAGGCTTCCCTTGATTTGTGGCCGTCCAATAAATTCAAGAACCATCAAATTTGCATTAGATTAGCAATAGATAAACTGTCATTGCCGAAGGCCAAAAAGGGAATCGAAATTCAAAGAGACAAATTTCTTCACAAATTCTACGCAGACAACGAAATTTCACCAACATAGATTTTTAATAAAATCCATCCAAGACTTCACTGACATGCGTCTTGTTGCAGAATTTATTTTTTTTTATCAAGAACATACCCATGATAAAGAGGCCTAAAGGGCAGCCGCAAGATGAAAATATAGAGAAGAATCCACCAGGAAATAAAACTTGGAAGATAGCTACACTATAAAACTTGGCGCAATTTACAAGTGAAACCATCATAAGTTATGATAGTTCTGATTGTACACACGGTACTCGTCCAACAAAAAGCAGTCAGTACACTAGCAGCAAAAGCTAAAACAGCCAATAAACATGACAAACTGATTCAAATATTGAGGATCAAATGAAAGCCAGCCCATATGACCCGATGTTGCGAACTTAAGCAACTGGTGGGCGGAGAACATGATCTTGTGAGGTATCAACAGTCGCTGGAGGCATAAATTGCCACATGGCAACACCGGGGTAACCAAGGAAAGGCACCAACTTGTTTCCGGGGGCTTGGCCTTGGGTGGCAAAGGCCGCAGGAATTGCAGGAGGTGGAGCCAAGAAGCTAGGTTGTGCATTCGTGGCCTTCAATTGGTGTTCCAACTTCTCCTTCTCTACCTTCAATCGTTGCTTCTCGTCACGAAGCTCATTTTTCTCAGCCTACAAATGAGAAAGCAACTGTAAGGCACTGAATAGTTTCAATCAACCAATTCAAATAATGGTCAATGCCCAAACAGCTTGATGGAATTGAGGGGAAAAGCCTACATATCTTGATAGAATTAAAACACTCAAACTGAAAAAAGGCAGGAAAACACGCCTATATGTTTAGAGAACATAATTGACTCACTTTCAACTCTTTGATTTTTTCTTGGAGGGTACTGTTTGAGTCCTTCAATTTCTGAGCTTCACCGCGCAACTGGGTCACCATTCTAACGGCATCTATCAATATGGCGGCCTTGTCAGTCTTAGGAGGCCTTCCAGGTTCAAGGAGAGATGCCAATTCCAAAAACCTACCAGTTATACCATTTTACTACGTTAAAAAGCATGAGACGGTTTTGTTTTCTTCCAGCAAAACGCTTAAGCGAGAAGGCAAGTGTATGCAAGTGATTGTGACGAGGACAATGTGTGTGCGCATGCAAGAGTGTACACGGGGGGAAAAGAAATTTACCTGTCATTTAGTTTACCTCTGCGCAACTTCTCCCTACATGCCTTGGAACTAGAAGCGCTGCATGATTCAGTTCTAACCCTGCAGTAACAGCTCCGAATTAAATAAACAAGAATCATGCATAAACCGATCCCTGCAATAGCCTCCTCAAGCTATGTGCACAACTGACGGAAAACCCAAGTTCAAATTTCAAACAAGGATGTGACAATCTTCATTCCCTAAGCCCAAATTCAGCCAGACTTACAAGTCTTCAATTACCACCGTAGAAAGAATTTCTAGTTAGGCAATCATGAACTGAAATATACATTGTTCTGCTCACATGTATTCAACATTAGCACTGATCACGCACACAGGCTATTACTGAAACCATAACAAAGAATCCTTGCAATGCAGCCATAATTTAAGTTGGTCTCTTACATGGTGACCATCTCCACTTCCAGAAGGTTCAACACAAATACGTCAAATAACTCGGAAAAACTGGAAACATAGAAAATGTAACTCCAATCCTAGCTTTGCAATTTAGCATAGATCCAGATACCTCTTTTTTGAGCCATTTTCCTTCACTCCATCCGACTCCCCCAAGGAACCATCAATTTCCGTGCTACACAAAAAATACAAGTGTAAGAAATCAAACAGATAAACAAAGCAAATAGAAGATGGTGAATTCTCACTCATATAAAATCAGCCCACGTCCTACACTCACTTCAATACTACAGAACCCAACAGCACACAAGCCTTCACGGTCCATCCAATTCAAAATAATCCTTTACGTTAGCAAGCCCAACTAGAAAGTAATCATCTATAAATCTTGATCCAATCAGTGCCTAAGCATCCTAAGAATTTGGAATCCTGTCATTCCAAATTAGGGCAATCTCAGGAGTCTAACAGATTCACAGTTATTGTGCAGTTTCAGAAAGCAACGAAATGGAAAGAGTCAAAGAGTCAGAATGAAGTCTACTTCGACCAACCAATAAAGTATTCACAAGGGTTAACTCCTGACAGAGCAAGCTCCCCTAGAAATGCCGAAAAACCCAAGTCTTGGCAATGGAAACCCAACCCCAAACCAATTAAATTTCGATAATACAAACGTTAGGGACTGGGCCAATAATCAAATGAAAAATAATGTTGTTCAGATACTTTACGGATATAGTGCAAGTCAAGCTCATCTTCTCGAACCAAACAGAAACCCCAAATTGGTTCATTCCTTCACACACTCAAAATGTGAGCTCATCCAAATACAGCAAAAGCCATGGCCTAAGGAGATTTCCCCACTTATTCTTGTTTGCGCAGCAAAGACAGCTTTAATGGCTGCGCCAGCAAACACTCAGAGCAGCTAGCGAAAATAGCTCAATGGCAGAGCATAACCTTGCCCAGGCTAGGGTTACAGGTTCAACTCGCACCTTCAGCTCCTCGCTTCTTTGTCTGAAGCTAAGGAGAGGAGTGGAGCGCATAAGCCCCTTTTGAGATAGGGGCAACAGATACAGCAAAAACTTTGAACTTACCGTTTTTCCCCAAAACTAGTGGCCAAAATTTTGCTGAGTAGTGATTTTCCCATTGGATTGAGATATAACACAGGCCCTCCAACTTATCAACCACAAAGGCCGAAATCAAATCCGAATCCAATACAGCATACATCTAAAAATTCCTCAAAAACATAGAAATTAGCATTCCTTCACATGACCGGAGTCATCATCTCGGTTGCAATTACCATTCCATTTAAAGCCCTAATTTGCGAAGCAAAAAGAACCAATCAGATCGCACGAAAACCTGAAAATGGATGATCCGTTCAGAGGCTGAACGGGCCACGAATATCCGGAGCCGGAGACCTGGAAATCCCCGTCTGCCACGGCGATATCGTCGATCAAGCCACAGTCGTAGATCCAATTCGTATGCTCCGGAGACACCATCTCGGACGATCGCCGGAAAACCAACCGGATTCCCGGGCCGTTATCGCCTTTCAGGACGGCAAATTGGAAAAATTTGCAGGCCGCTTTACAGAGAGAGAGAGAGAGAGAGAGAGAGAGAGGAGAGATTGGGGGAAATGAGGTGGTGGTCAGATGTCGGAGCCGGTCGCGGAGTAAACCGGGTTTTAGAGAATTAGGTTTTCTCCGGAGCCAACTTGGACGAGATGAAGTCGTCCTCTCTCTATGTAAAATAATTAGCACAAACAGCACTTTTAATTTAATTTCAATATATAACGTGGTCCCTGAATTTTTAATTCATGTTAATGTGACATCTGAACTTTAACCCAATACGCAATATCGTTTCCAAATTTTTTTGTAGTTCCAATATATACTCCCTAAACTATAGAATTCACGGATTACATTGAACAAATTAAAATTTCAAAGACGACATTACACATCGGATCAAAATTTAGAGTTCATTTATATCATTTTCTTTAAAAGAAACAAATAACACAACAAAAACAAATTTTATGTCCCTTTGGTAAGAACAAAGTTTTTTTTTTGGGGGGGGGGGGGGGGGACAAAGTAAGAATAAAGTTTGATTACCTGCAAATTGCATACCTAAATTCATCATTTAAGTTGTCGTGATAAACTTTTCTAAATTGCATGTCGGTAACACAATGCTGTGTATACTCCAAAGTTTTATTTAATAGGGCGCGAATGATATGCGTACTTAATATAAATTAAGCCCGTATGCTGAATAAAAATTTTAGAATCTTTACATTATAGGTTTTTTTCTCTTAAGTGAATAAGTGTGGGCCCTAGTAGTCATTGATCATATTTAATAGATAAATGTTTTGTGCAAATCACAAACTCTCTCTCTCTCTCTCTCTCTCTAAAGAGTTCAAATGGTTTCCATCTCGATTTTTTCGGGTATAGGTCAAATAGTGTCCTTCTCAAGCAATCTCGAGGGCGCACTCTCCGGATTGGACTAGTACATTCGAGATTTTACGGGAAAATTATCCAAAAAGTCTTAAATTTATTGCACTTTTACCGATTCAGTCTTAAACCTTTTAAGTTTGTCGATTAAGTCATAAATATTTTTAGTTTTTGTCAATTGAGTCCATTCGGTTAATTTTGATCGGAAATCGCTGACATGGACGCCAGCTGTTTTACGTGGCACGGCCGGCGCTGATGTGTGAGGAAAAAAAATCAAGAAAAAAAAACAGAGGAAAAATAAAATTAAAAATTAAAAATTAAAAATTATCCACGTCAGCGCCGGCCGTGCCACGTAGGACGATCAGCGTCAACGTCAGCAATTTTCAGCCAAAATTGATCAGATGGACTCAATTGGTAAAAAGTGAAAAGGTTTAAGACTCAATTGGTAAATTTAAAAGATTTAGGACTGAATTGACAAACGTACAATAAATATACGACTTTTTAAATAATTTTCCCGAGATTTTACTCATCGGGTATCTAACGAGACTTGATTCAAAATCACTTATCATCTAAGCCAGAGATACTTAAATAATAGCTCAAATCAATTTTAATGGATTTGCCAAGTGGAGTATAGAAAGATAATGGGAGGTACGACCCACCCCCGGAAGCTGACTTGTCAATGTCCAATTGGCTGAGCAATGATCATATAGAATGGTCGTGGTGGGACATCAATGGCCCTGGACCAATGAATCCTTACCTACAGACGATGCGGTTCCTAACATCCTCTACCCTCACTCTCCGACATCTCGAAAAAGTGATGATGCCAAAAGGAAAGCCCAAGGCATAAATTTTGGATGATTGTGTGTGTGGATTTCAAATTCCACCCGAATGAAATTGGTTGAAGGATGCGTTTGTTATAATGAAAAGCTTCAGGAAAATATTTTTACGGAAATCATTTTCAAGAAAAATGGGTAATCTTCATTTATTTTGTATTTTAGGGGGATCGATTTTCTTCTCACCGGAAAGGAAAACCGTTTTTTTCTGAATCTAAACTTATTGTTTTCGGTAAATGAAAACGTTTTTCATAAGTCGATTGGTTATGACATCCAAACACTAAAAAGTTGAAAACAATTTTAGAAAACAGCTTTTCTAACTTTGGGTTGGACTTTCCGACGGTGCACGCGTGGAACCTGTATAGCCAGCACCCACCGCAAGTTCATTAACATCGATTCTGCAAAGAGGCTTTTGAACGGACTCGGATAGGAAAATCACTAACAACAAGCGTGGACTTTCAAATCCTTCGGAAGGAAGATGAAACTCTGCGCATCGGTTCGCTAAGTCTTGATAACCGGGACACGACTACCAAAATCGGATCGTGATTGCCAACAATCGGGACGCACTTCAAAAGGGTCCGGTGCACACTAGGAATTCCTACTAAGAAATGTGAAGACTAGTGCTTTCTCGCGGGATCAATACGAGTCCGAGTGATCACCATTCTTTGATACTCGATTTATTTAATCTAACGGGGACCAGCCTAGCAATAAGTTCTTTGAGGTCTAAGCGCATGCAATGGAACGGATTGCACGTAACCTGAATTTCATCCAAGAGTTTTAAAGACAAGTAAAGATATTCCTTCTTCCAGCTTTCTTTTAATGAAAACATGAACATTTTTTCCATCGAGACCTCCAATGAAATGTTGCAAAAGGACAAGTAACAGCGATAAGAGAAGAGACAACATGTGACCCCCAAATCAAGTCCAAGACATGACTACTCCTCCCCAAGAGAATCAGACCCCATCTCTCCTTCTGCCGAACTCATGTGATCTCCACTCAACTTCGCTTTAGAATAACTAGACATGCTGCAGAAAATCCATTTTTAAAGAGAAAGAAGGAACCAATAACTTTTCGGATCGTTGCCATAGCATCGGATGAAAGCGAAACAACCCAATTACAATTCGTGAGCAGAAAGTCAAAAGGAGACTGCAGGCTTAGTGGAGCCACTTTTTCTCTCTTAACAAGTCAAGAAACCCACACCACTTCGAAGGTGCTGCCGCCGCGTGCAAAAAGGGCCTAACTCGTGAAGAAACATAGTCACTTGCATACGTGTGATCAATTACTATCAGCTCGATGATAAATTTCTCACGAAATACACTTGCATGCGCGGGACTCATGAACCCTTCAAAAACTGGAAAATTACCAAAATAGTCCTAAACCTATTGCGATTGTGCCAATTCAGTCCTAAACCTTTTTTTCTTACCAATTCAGTCCTAAACTTTTTGTATTTGTGCAAGTTCAATCCATTTGACCGGCCGGTGCTGACGTGCACAATTTTTAATAATATTTTATTAATTTTCTAAAATTTTAATTAATTTTTTCTTTTTCTTTTATTTATTTTTCCCTTCCTTCTTTGTTTTCTGCGTTTTCTGCTTGTGGCCGGCGAGAGTTGCGAGAACTCGCCGGCCACTGGGCAAGGTTGGCCTCGCGACCCATCGGCCGGTGAGTCGCGACCGCGGGTGAGGCTGGAGGGAGAGGAGGAGTTGGACAGCTTAAGGCCTTAGAACTGAGACTGTGACGATTTGGGCAAGAATGCGAGGTTGCAGGGAGATTGGGTTCTAGGTGTCTGAGGTGGGATCAAAGATGGGAGCGAGTGCTTCAAGATGGGTCGAGACCCTTCGGCCTTCGCCTGGCCTCGTCGGCCGCCGGCGAGGCCATGGCCGCCTTCACCCGCGGTCGGTGAGTTGCTGGCGAGGCTGGCCTCGCCCAGATCTGGGCTTGGCTACCTCGCTCGCGACCGCAACTCATTGGTCGATGGGTCTTGAGGCCAGCCTCGCCCAGATCTGGGCGAGGCGGGGCGACGGCCGCGACCCTCATTGGCGGCCGACGAGGGCTTCGCTGCCCTCGCCCATTGGCCGACGAGCTCCGACAACCCTCACAGACCACAAGTAGAAATCGCAGAAAACAAAGGAGGGAAAAAAAAAACAAAAACAAAAAATTAATTAAAAATTTAAAAAATAATAATATATTATTAAAAAAATATCTACGTCGGCACCGATCGGCCAAATGAACTGAATTGGCACAAATACAAAAGATTTATAACTGAATTGGTAAGAAAAAAAATTTATGACTGAATTAGCACAATTGCAATAGATTTAGGACCGTTTTGATAATTTTCCCCCTTCAAAAACATTACGATTAGAGCACATGAAAGCTCGGAACTACCACATGTACTCAAATCACATGAAGTGCATAACTTCTCCCAATAATGGATCATTGCTTGTCCTGAGTGTCTGAGTGCGTCAGAGTTCTTACAAACTGCCAAATATCGGATCGTGGCTAACTACGAGCCGCTGTAAGCAAGCATTTCAAAGAACCGTTTTACTGCTATGGCTCATTTTGCCAGTTCAGAGGAGTCCATGTGAAACTATCCTCAGCCATCCCCCACAACCTATCAAATTGCGCAACTCTATCCGAAAAGTAGTGAGAACACTCTGATTTCAAGCAAGTAAACAGATACAACATGGACAGAAACAAACAAGGATGACAATCATACTTGGGATGAACTCATAGTGGTGAGGGGAGATTAGCATGCACTCATATTAGAGAGGAGAGGTCAGCGATTTACTTTCAAAAACGTGTCAAATTGTGGAATTTCGAGCGGAAATACAAGCTCTCATCCACTTGAAGTAGCCACAGCATACAGTGTCAAATTTCAATCCCAACGCAACGTATTTTTCACTAATTGGGGGAAAGAAGATGGGTACGATTTACTTTGCACGATACACCCTGGTGAATGCTTCACTATACAGAATACAACCAGCCTATGTTAGCATTGAATCACGCACTTGAGTTAAAAAAGGTATAATAAATATATCGACTTTGACAAACAAAACAGCTCCCGGTGAAAAATCACCCATAGCTCAATCGAGAATCCAAGGACCGTGTGCTTGTATGTCGTCGGGGAACTCCAATCTCACAAGCATTTACACGTGCTGCGAAACGAAGAGAGCAGAGCGACTCTCCGGCAGAAGAAGGATCAGGGGAGATATTCACAAACATTAGTGTCTTTGAATCTCCACCTAGACAAGGCTGTTGTTAACCAAGACTTCAAAGATCAGTGCTTTTTCAAAATCAACCATTATACAAGGAAAGGTGAAGAAACTATTGCTCATCAATTAGTAAATTCACCAATAGCAGACAAGAGAACACATATCCGCACAGCATATGATCCTCTGGCCATGTCCAAGACAACTGTCAACTTAAGCACGTATACCATCACTCCAATTGAAACTACAATCGGCAAAAAACTCTCATACACCCCTAATTTTCACAAATTTACTATCACTACACACTTTCTACTGAACTTAACCTTTTTAATGAAATAGATAACCAGTTTTTAACTACCAGTTTTCTGCTGAAACCATTAACTTATTAAAAAAAAGCACAAGAGATGTCTTTACGTAATTCGGATGAGTTAAGAGTCATATTTCAATTATATGCAAAATGAAAAAATCACATACTTCTTTGTTTGAAATGTAGATATAAGAAAGCTAACCAAGAACTTTCATTTACCTGTAGAAGATATGTAAGTTTTGAGTTTCTGAATGGCACATGCTCCTCCTTCTTGGCCAAAGCAAATATGACATCACTTAAGGATGATAAACTCTTGTTAATAGCCTAAATTCCACACGAAAGGAAAAAAAATAGCTCAGACAAGATATTCAAAAGGGCGAGTAACTACAATCATGTCGAAAGAGAAATATACTTGAGTTTCCTTCAAACGATCACCGGTTGAACCACTTTTAGCCAGGCGCTCACTTCCCGCCAAATCTATGAGATTCAAGACGCCTTGCACTTGCTGTTCAGTGCTCTATCAGATCACAGGACAAGTTCAAGGTTACAATAGTAGTTGGAAAAAACATTTTGTTGTATGTTTGTTATGTTCCAAGAGACTCAAGCACACACATATGTACACACGCAAAACAGAGAGGAAGAGAGGAGAACGTACCTCATTTAGGCCGGAAATACGCAAGGTAAAAACAAAATGACTTCTTGATGAATGCTCGTTCATTTGGGTCTTGCCAACAGACCTGAAGAGAAAGGTTATAACATTACTTATATACGGCACATTACTGAATTATTGATTTTTTTTTAAGAAAAGAGGTAAGTCAATCTGCTGGATCCTTTGGTTTTCACGTACTCTTTAGCTGTCAATATCAGACCTAAATCTTATATAAAATATAGACAATTGCAAACCCTTGAAAAAAACATGATGAAAAGATTCCATTCAATAGGGTAGACACTTCTTCCCTTTTCCAATTCTTCTTCTGCACCTCCTCCCTTGTCTCTCGCTTCATTTTTTTTCTTTTACTTCGAGGGAGGAGCATTTAAAAGAAGTAAAACATGATGTTCTCACCTGCTATGAGCAGCATGATTTAAAAGGTATGAAACCTCTCTGGTGCTACGAACATCCACAACCGTCAAATCAGAAACATGAGTATTTCCATTGGCATCGTGTTTGATTGCATATTGCTTTGCGTTACCATTTTCTGTCCGTGTCGAATCAATACTTGACCGATTGGATGGTAACAAATCACGAATTGATTCATTATATATCTCCAACATTGACACCTGGAAAGGTTTGAACCAGCCGACTCAAGAAAAACATACCAGAAAATAAGCACACGACCTAGAAAAAACTACATAGAAAAGTTTCGTACCTGCAATTCATATTTCCAGCCTTGAGATTGAAGAGATTGTTTTGTTTGGAATATTTGCTCTAAAGTGCGTGGTATCAATCCTTTTTCATCGACATGGCCTGGCCTACCCATCATTGTGTAGGTTTTGCCTGAACCTGTTTGACCATAAGCGAAAATGGAAACCTGGAGACAAAACACGAAAAACTCAATCCTGCAGAAACTAACATCATGAAAAAAAAAAAAAAAGGCATGTTTGCTTTGCTTCTGCAGGTCGTAGTTTGATATTAATAGAAGCTCCGGCAAAACGAGTACAAGAAAGCAGATCCGGCAATGAAATTAGTATCACATAATAGTGACAAACACATGATTAGTTTGAAAATCAACTATTTTACCTCTGGAAAAATCATGTCCATGTTCTCTATATGGAACAGTATCTAATTTCTTACCTTGTAACCGTCAAGAGCACTTTGTACAAGTTGTGAAATTTCAACAAAAACATCCTCTTGGGAAGAATCGGGCATAAATACTTTGTCAAACGTGAAAGAATACTCTTGCCCTGTTCACAACAGAAAGATACATGAGTTTCTAATCATACAATGTAGCGAATTGCAAAAGAAAAAGGAAAGAACAAAATATAGAGCTTGACGGAGACTTCACCATTTTGAACAAGATCGACGCCACGTCCTAGAGCCTCCATGGATGTGGGATAGGATATCACCTTTGTTTCTGAACTGCTCTCGTTAGGTAAAAGAGGACGCACTCTACAAAATACGCGGATATTTCCTTTCAACTCCTGTAACATACACAAAAATCAATTATGGTTATGACATGGTAAATCATATAAACTGTGTTGTCTTGCCGGTGATGATAAATACCAGGATAGTATTGTGCAACTTTTTACGCAATATCTCTCCCTCAATGAGCTTAAATTCTGCGTCTGCTACACGGGTTTGTAATTCAGATAAGAGTTTTTTCTGTTCTTCAGATTCTGCTCTCGTTTCCAGGGTGGATAAATCAGATGCCTGAAAGAGAGAATTTAGGATTATAAAAATGGACTGGACCATCAATATAACAAATTTTAGTTATCTACTGAGAGAACACGTGTGAGGCTGCACAATCTTAAGAAGACTTTTAGCAAAGATACCTCCAATCTCGTCTCAGCAATTATCAGCTTGTCTTGCAAAGTCCTTATTTGCTCACTCTGATACAAACACTTTGCCTACAACAAAACACCTCAACTATTAGTCAAACGATCATTTGGCAACAAATAGAGTCACTGTATTTGTACGCAAACTGGTGGTGTTAAGAGAGAACCTCCAATTCATTTGATCTTAGCGTGAGGCTATCCAACTCAGCGCAAGATTTTCCAGTAAATTCTTTGTACTTAACAACTTCAGCTGTTAGAGCCTCCACTTGCACGCGATGTCTATCGCGTTCATCTCTAACTTGCTGCAAGTCCCCTCTCAAACATACGACCTCATTTGACAAAAACTCTTTCTGCTTCATAGCCTCATCTTGAGAAGCCTGACAATATTAGCAAGTAAATTTTAGCATTTTAAACCCATAAAAGGAGTTAGCCTAAGCAAATTAGCATTAAACCTATTTTTAGAATGACAGATTTTCTTTAAATAAAACCGTAGTAAAACATGGTCTAAACCTACTGTGATATAAGTAAGAGCTTATGCATAGTGTTTCTGTTTTAAATGTTCATCCAGATGGCGATTACAATGAAAATTGTTCGGTGTAAAGAAGATATCGAAAAAGTTATGATTGTGAAGCCACCAATATCCCTGTATATGTTAGACTCAGAACATAATCACCAAAACTCTTAGCAGCCAAAAAGTACTTTACAGCATAGTGGCCATCGATTAGCGGAAGATAAACAATGAGGTGATCTGTCGTGAGCTGTTTAAAACAAGAGAAGTTTACAGCATGGAAAGGATATCAGATTCATAGTAAATTAACTCCTCACTTTCACTGAAGCAAATTGCTCCCTCAGCGAGTTATGATGACCTCTTAAGGCGCTAAGTTCCTCCACAAATGTTGCTTTATCTTTCTCGCTTTTCTTTAGACTCTCGCTAGCAGTACTAAGATCTGTCTGAAGTTTACAGTTGTACTGCTGTAGGCTCGTATTGTATTCTTGTAACCGTCTGTACATGTCATTAACTGACGAAATCTGCATATGCGACAAGTTTGGTCAGCATACTTCCCAGAGAAAAAGCCATACATGTAACAGAAAAACTAAGAATTTTGACCCAATGAATTTCGGAACATACTCTCTGATTAGCACTTGATAGCTCTTGTTGAGCTTTGGCGAGATCTTCAGAAAGAGAAGCCTGCGACCTTTCACTGTTGAGTCTGCCCTCCCTTTCCTTAGCAAGAGAATCTACTGCAGCCTGATTATTATGATCGCAACATTTTTAGACTTCCCGAAAACTGACCATTCGAATATGACTCGAATATAATCCAGTTACCAGCTTATCTGCTTGTTCCTTTGCGAGTTTCTCCTGAGCCGATGCAAGATTCTTCCTTAGCTCAACAATTATAGAACTCAGCTCTTCCTCCTTATTTTGTGATGAAACCTCTGTTACAAAATGCATTGACATAACAAATTGAACGCTTTGACCAAATAGGAGCGAATACTATAACATCCACAATTTCCTAGGAAGCCTTTACCTAATTCATCAAGCCTTTGCTCAACATGGTTCAAGGCATTTCTTAACCTCTCCTGTTCTTGTAGAAAGCTATCCTCAAGCTCTTGAAACCATTTAAGGCAAAGCCTCAGCCTTTTTATATACTCCAGCATATTCTCGCATCTCTCCTGACAAAGCAAACAAACACTATTCATGGACAAAAAGATGAACGAAGAGGTTTGCTTAATTAAATTAGTTTTATCAGCTGATCACTAATCTAACTGATCTTCTCTGCTCTATCACCACATCCCATTGAAAACTAAAACCCGGCGTCATAAGAAAATTCTCAAGGGAAAGCTCGAATTCTGATGAAAACCGAAACGTTCATGGTAGCCCCGGACCATAAGCAAAACAATTGATAAATTAGAACTGCGGTAGATGTCTCGAAACACTCAAGCTGTTAAAACAGAACAATACGTACTTCTTCATCTTCAACACTCGAAACTAGTTGAATGAAAAATGGCTGTGTGAAATATGAGAGGTGTCTGGATGATAGAATGGTTGATAAGAAGAATAAGAGGATTTATATGCACTGGATTAACCAAATGCAGAGACGATTATAACATAGAACTTTGGCCATTTGACACATCGAATCGCACAAATAAACCGTAAATGCCAGAACGGAAACCACGCACCTTATAATTGAACTTGTTCTTTGATTTCGGCTTCTCGTTCAGCAGGGCATCAACGACCTCCCTGGTGAACTCTATCCCGCCGCATTCGGAGCCGGCATTGCTCGCCGGAGCGCTGCTAGGGCAGAGATCTTGCCCGCCGTTAACGACCGAGAACGCCTCCCGGCTCCTCAACCTGGCCATCGTCGTGCCAACCATTCTCGGCCCACGGATCTCTTGTTTCTTCCCTATCACTCCGAGCTCATCGGCCTTATACTTCTTCTAAACCATGCACGTCACACAGAAATAAGTTCGCATCACTTCTCACACACGCAACCACCAATACGCAACAGAAAAAAAAAAAACGACAAGAAGTCACTGAACAAGCAGTGAATGCGACCAAAACCTAGAGCTTATCGAACCTATCTGCTTCTTCTAATATCAATCACATCACATTGGATTCATCTTCACTTCATGCGCATGAAAGCTCGAAGGGTACTGCCAAAAGCAAATCGGCAAAAATGCACAAAAATTCTTCAGAGATCGGGGAGAAGAGAGCGAGAGAGATAGAGAGAGAGAGAGGGATACAGTGGGAGGGCTTCTGGTAGGAGTGGTGGAGGCGTTGCTCTGGTTCTGAAGTGGAGGTCTGCTTTGGTCCTTCTTCGACGCCATTTTCAAGAGCTCAGAGAAAAGTTTTTTTAACTCTTCTCAGAGACGTCAAGAGAGAGAGAGAGTGTGTGTGTGTGTGGGGCCGGTCGTTTGATTGAGTCCCAAGGGATTGAACGGATCAGGGCCGTTGCTTTGTGATGCGGTAAAATTGATCGGTGGGAAATCAACCCTCGACTGAGACGGCCAATTGAGTACTTCCGCAAAATTACGAAAGACCCGGGGTTAAAATAGTCATTCCGGATGTGCCTTATTTAAAAATCAGCCTGTTTTTTTTTTTTTTAAGTGTTGCTTGTATCTGAAAAAAGAAAAATAAAATAAATATATTGGACTGGCGAGCGTTAACTGCAGTTAGGGTTTGGGGGTAAAAAAGAAGGGGGGTGGAGTTTGAATTTTTTAAATTGGGGATCTGGCGGTAGTATGGTAGTGAGTCGTTGGATTACTATATTTACCTAAATACCCTTGTTCCTACATTGGTCCGTCTCTCCTTCTTGAGGTCTTTTTCCGACAATTCCGCTTTTCATATCTTGTTTGGTAGCACTACTCAACTTATCCTGCCTTCAAATTATAAAACAGAAAATAGTTTTTTTAAAAGTATTAACGGTTGTGAAAAAATGTCTCGACAAGAAGGTTTGAAACGTGATAAATTGTTGTTTGGTTTGTCAAGTGCAGTGTCTTTAAAATATATGCTAAGCTTAATAATGTGGTCCTTGAACTTTCAATTTGTTCAATGTGGTCCACGAACTTTTGGAGCATGTTTAACTTAGTCCCTAAATTAATTACAAGAAAATGTTCAAAGTTATCCCTGAACTTGAATTAATAGAATGACTACGTTGAACATCTTCCTACAATTTAGGTACTAAGTTGAATACGTTTCAAAAGTTCATGGACCATATTAGTCAAATTAAAAGTTTAAGGATCACATTACACGTTAAGCTAAAGCTCATGGTCTATATTGGTCAAATTAAAATTTCATGGACCATATTACACATTGGATTAAAGTTCAGGCACCGTTTGAGTAATTATCCCTTTTTTTTGTCTCGTTTC
Organism: Lenwebbia sp. NSW1173648; assembly: GCA_029784005.1. Lineage (NCBI taxonomy): Eukaryota > Viridiplantae > Streptophyta > Magnoliopsida > Myrtales > Myrtaceae > Lenwebbia > Lenwebbia sp. NSW1173648. The sequence goes on along the minus strand of JARCGZ010000009.1, from coordinate 18,970,096 downwards.
AAAGGGTCTTCATTTTATTATGACTTGCAAAATGCTGAAAGGACCCCAATTGGGATCATGCTTTTATACCGTGTAAAAAATCGAAATCTACGATACGACAGAGTTTATTTGGTATGATCTCACCGTTCGTAAACATTTTATGATGACGATTCTGTAATGTACATATATACGTAGACACGCAAAAGTCGGTGTATATGTAAAAATTAGATTCCCAGGGGCAAGATATCAGATTCTCACCTGCGATGAGTAAGTCTAGACATTTCTATAGACGCTAGCGGCGAAGGGCTTCTTAAGATGGCAGCAAGAGCGAATAGACGTGAACAGTGAGACACAAGGTTCTCATTACGCTCCTATCAACACTCGGTAGCAAACTTCTCTAAACAGATAGGAAAACAGATGTTACGGTATCTTTTCGAACCATGCGGTCGCACGTCGAAGGCTTGTGTTCGCAAAAATTACGAAAACGCAGAAAATTGGGGAGACGGTTCTCGTCAATTTCTAGCACCAAACTTCACAAAAAAGAATGATTAGAGCTTGATTGGAAAGCTGGTGACTGCACATGCCAATCACGCAACACACCTAATTTACCCCTGCAACAAAAGTGCCTGAAAAGTGCGTTCTAATCCTCGAAGCTTGCTCTACAATTTCGTCATCAATCATGTTTTTTTTTTTTTTTTTGGGCTCAGACTCTAGGATAATGTGGAATTGGATAGAATCCTATGGCTTTATGCGAAGGAGATAGAACACCAAACCCCCAAAAAAAAACTCCATGATCCCTTTTAATTAAAATATATACCACTTTTCATAATTAATTAGAAATTATAGAAATGATAATAAGATTTCTCTTGGGTGCTTAGTCTTGCAACGAAATCACAACATAATTTGTCTCTTTGTTGTCCCCGTGGATCATTATATATATATTTGCCCTTTTTCCCACGAAAAAAATGGAGGCTTTCACCGGACCGGGATCCGGATCAACTAACATTAGGGTTTCTGTGACATAGGTAACATTACTCAAATCAGGCATTCCATTTTTATTTGGACTGCCTGATTTGAGTAATGTTACTCATGTCACAGAAATTTCAATGTTAGATGATCCGCTTCCGATCGGACATTGCCAGTAGTTTGAATAAATAAATTTCTGTTGCTTCAAAAGGGAGATAAGAATTTTCACTTTATTACACTTCCAGAAGATTCTGATCCGCTCTCTCTGTCTCTCTGATCTCTCTGTGGTGTAAACTGTAAAGCGTAAGCACAAAAACATTAATCATACAAAGCAAAAAGAAGGACGAGTTGTTGCCTTTTCTATTCATCAATTGGTGCTCGGCTGCATTCTTTGGATGTCATTTTCTCATCCCCACTTTCTCATTTGAGCCTCCCTCTTTTAATTAGCCACGACTAATTGATAATCCCCTCTCTCAGAAAACAAAGAACGACGGTCCGTGTACCGTCCCAATTAATTTGATCGAATTGGCGAGGCTATCTTCATCATCTTACATTAAAAAAAAAGAAATAAGAAAAAAACGCGAGATTACAGGAACAACGTAGGATAAAATTACGGAGAAAGAGATCCTTTTTATGCCGATATCTGTCCGGATCGAAGAGTACGCGGCACAACACGGCACGTCGAAAATTAATCATGGCACGTCGCTGTTTCATCGCACGAGCCCACGGACAGAGAAAAGAAAGGAAAAGAAGCTATGTTCTATCTCTCTCGACATGGCGTGAAACGACTCCATTACCTAAATGGAATAAAGACCAAGCATCTCTTCCAAATCAAAAACCTTAGCTTCGTGCACATGGTTCTTGCGGTGATGTAAAAAGAGCATCTCTTCACAACATTGACGGACCACCATGAAATATGACGCCTAAGAGTTTTAAATCGTGAAGGCTTCGTCGTTGCTTTGGTTCCTTCGATTATGACATGCGAAGAGCGTAGGCTCGAGGCAGAGCACCATATCTATACGTGACTTCCACTAAAGAAAGCGGTGGTGGTGGTGGTGGTGATGTTGATTGAAAATGTCAGCAATTTATGGGGCTGCCTTCCTCAACTTTTTAGCCAGTTAGGGAAGAAATGTGTACAAAATCGATGTCGGCAAGATCTCTTGGATTTGGGAAAGACGCGAGAAATAAGTCGAGCGATCAATTTCCAGGGCTTTACGACATTTCCACAACAAATACATAATTTTGTTGAATTTTTCTCTTTTTTTTCTAGTTCTTTTTTTCTCATTTCCTTTTGTTTTTGCCGTCACCGGCCAAGAGCCATGGCCGGCGAGCCCCCATCGCCAGATCTGCTGATGCTGATCCTCGCCGACGCTCGCCCAGGCGCGGCTGACCAGTGGCCGGCCAGCCTCAAGCAAAAAGAAATGAGAAAGAAAAAAATAAAGTGAAAGAATGAAAAAAAAAAAAAAATACTAAAGAATTATATAAAAATGTCCACGTCAACATTAGCGGTGCCACATTGGATCGCTGGCATCCACCGTTAGCGATTTCTGGCCTAAATTGGCTGGGTGCACTGAATTGATGGTACCAATATAAAAATATTTAGGACTAAATTGATCTAATTAAATTGGTACAAATATAATAGATTAGATTTTTTTTTGTACTTTTCCCGCAAACAGAAGGTAGGCTTTCTGCATAAGCGATGGTACATCTCCGAGGTCAGAAGGCTAAAAAAGTTGTCTCTTCTTCGGAGCAATTTGTCTTGTTTTTTTTCTCGTGAATCCGAAGATGCACGTATGGCAGATTAGGAGAGGCGGAATCCGTGATACTTAAAAGGCCGGACGAGAGGGGTCAAAGAGAGGATAATATAGTTGACCTTCAATTTCTAAACCAACTTCATGTCACGGGAGGGACTCTGGCGCAGCTGCCGGATCCCCCTTTTTGTGGACTATGCAAGTAACAACAAGCATAGTTGGAGTTTTAAAGTCAATCTCACAAACTTAACTTATTCCTAATCAGACATCTTTCCAATATAAACTCTTTATCCTTTTTTTTTTTAACCGGTGGAAATGGAGCATCTTGAGTATGTCTTTTTTTGCGAAACAAACTAAATTTACCTCTCCAATGCGTCGAGACTCGAGAGGAGGATCGTGCATGTGTGTGATCATCGGCCTTGCGGCGTGTTGGGCTCGCCCTAATCCAGTTTGCGATCGGCTCGAATCGCAAGTATGTTTGGACATGGGCGAGCGATTCTTTCTCCGGGGCTTGACCTGATCGGAATTCGCTCAGTTTTGCATGGATGAATTACTATTTCATTTAATCACCGAGGAGTTCGACGGTTATACAATGGACGATCTCGATTCTAAAATCGCCGATATTTAGCTCCACTCTTTGATCGACAAACGAGATCCCAGCCCCGAAGACACCGAGCATGAATTCAAATGGAATGTTAGATCCTTATATCCTTGTTGAATATGATAAAGATTTTTAACTCCATGAATCCTAGCGTACCCAAAGATTCGAAGCCGAAGGAGACTGTAAATTGTCCGGATCACTCACGTGCGGAATGTTGAACCCCACCTCCCTAAATCCACATGAGATGCCTTCTTCTCAGCAGCCAGCCCCAGAGAATCCAATGTAATAATCTATTTGCTTCCAAATGACTTGTCCGAGCTCGGTGGAATGCTACAGAGACAGATGCGGCCCATGTGGATTGGATTGGATCCAGAATGACAAGAGACAAATAAAAAAAGAAAATTCTGGAAAAAGACTTGAGCGGAGTGGAGATGCGGGGTATCGATCCCCGTACCTCTCGCATGCTAAGCGAGCGCTCTACCATCTGAGCTACATCCCCTTCTGCCTTCTTCGCATGTTTTACATATTAAAATATTATGTAACGTGTCATTCACACTCTGCTTTGACCCCACCACTGACTTTCCTGTTTTTGTTCTTTTCGACCGCCGTCCGTCCAAGTAGCATAGCCCCCATCTTCTTGATTACCTTTTTTTTTCATAAAATGAGAAGGTTTGAATCGACTTGAAACGGTTATCCGTATGGATGCTCCTTCGAACCCTCAAAGTCTAGGATTCGAATTGAATATTCCGAGCCTATAGCGTCGGGCGAAGTTCTTGGCGCTAATAGAAAGTTGAATATGAACAGAATAACCGCGTACGAGCTCTCGACAATCTTATTCTTTTTCTATTCCACGCATAGCAATGTCAAACTCCCCGAGAATCAATATAGCGAAAATCAAACCAGCAAATCTGAATTTCCATTGACCCCTATTCTTATCGAGTCCCTCTTGTTTAAAGCAACGTTTGCTCCCTTATTCCCACATTCCAAGTGGGTCAATTTTCCTTCGAGCCCATGGGTCAGCCCATTGTATAGCGAGCCGATATTAGATTTTGGACCGACCGAAAAAGGGTTTTTATACTCCCACGTTTTTATCTATTTGAGGGGGGGGGGGGGGGGGGGGGTCATGGAGGTGGTGATCTCCATTCGAAACCTCCAGAAATGTAAGACGAATGTCTACGTGCTTTGATTTAAGCATGTCTAAGCCCCGTGCGTGGTTCGCCCGAAATCTCTTACCCGACCGTAGAATTCGCCCACGACCAACGAAACATTAGACGAACGAGCACGGACTAGCTTTCGGGTTATGATCGAGCCGAATTTGTAGTAATTGCTAATCGGCCCATCGCTCAGGCCGCTTTCGCGACCGTGCCCCCCTTTTCCTACCCAAAACCTGTCCACTTTGACATTATCGGGAAAGCAATGAATATCGAATTCATTTGCATGTGCACGCACGTAACTTTCGAGCACTGTCCTTTTCCCCTCTCTCTCTCTATCTACGCAACTCTGGTGAAGCAGAAGCACAGCACAGCATGAAAAGGGCAGTCACTAAATCCTCTTTTTTCTTAGATTTTCCCAAAGCTTCGTCAACTTTTTTCTTTTCCCAACCACTTGTTGGGATCTGGATTATATTATGCGCGGATCGACACCTTTCCGAATCCACTAATTGCCGGGTTGCTAAATGATTAGGGGACAATAAGATCTTTGTTGTGCATCATCATCCCCTTTCGGGACAGATGGACAATAAGAGCTTTTTCCTAGAGCATTTTTGGTGAACTCATCCGCACAACGTATGTTTTCGAGTATTTAAATCTAGCTAGGCATCTTACCATAGGCCATAGGCCACGCATTTGCCTGCCCTGTCTTTGGAACAAGGTTACAATCACTTTGACCGGAAAATTAGACACGCATTTGTCTGGACAGAGGTCTTCTTCTTCTTCTTTTTAACTGCCAACCCTTAAAAATAAAACTATTATTACCATCTTTTGTAACTTGTAATGATATGCACCCACCGTCTTTATAAAGTTCGGATGTCCAAGATTATAGTGAAAAAGAAAAAGAAAAAAAACCCAACAATTAAGTTCGCGATACAAGAATAAAATTCACAAAGTAATGAGCGTCTAAAAGTTTAATTTTATTATAACACGTTACACTAAAAATATACTCTCACACTACGTACGAAACATCGACCAATTGCTATGACACATTTAAAAATCGTTCAACACTTTATAACCCTATTATCTAATCTACAATGGAAATGGGTATGTTTGCATGAACTTTTTTTTTTCACTTTTAACCTTATACTTAATCTAAGTTTCACGGTGGACACACTCTGAGTTTTTCTTAACTCTAAACACCTAAAAGTTCCACAAAATACAAAACTATGTTCCGCATATAATCATTCCTAATTAATATAATGAATACTGACTGGAAAATGAAAAACATAATTGTTATCATGAATGTAATTGTAAACAAACGGTTCTATCATGTTGGAAAAGAATGACACTAATGCAGCGGTGGAAAAATTTGAATGCCCTAATATCTATGAGGTGTCTTTGTGAATATATATATATATATTTTTTAAATTTAAGGAAGAGGAATCATAAATGTGTGGCAAGATACAGTAATGAAGGTTCGTGGAAAACAAGGGTGGGGAGAGTTTGTGTGTGTCGTGTCTTGTGGTGGCCTTCCTCGGTAACCATCGTTAACGGGCGCCACTAAAGACAGTCTCTCTCTCTCTGTTATGAGCGAGCTCCCTTTGTCATCATCTTCCTCCCTAGGCCAGGCACACAGATTTCTGTATTCCTCCCACATTTTATCTACCCTTTTTCTTTTCTATGTGCGTGGTGTCTTGTCGCCCGGTCTGCAATAAAGCTCCAAAAGAAGAGAAACGCTTCAGCAGGAGATGTCTCTCCAAAGGGGAATCTTCAGACATTTCTTGGGTGCCTGAGAGGATTCTGAGAAGTCTCTCCTGGGACGAAGCTCATGGGTGGAGCTCTAGCTCTAGCTTCCTTTCTTCCTTTCTTGAGTGGTAGTTGACAAAAATAGAAAGTCAGGGCGACCCATGAACTGAAAAAGAAAGAGTCTGTACAAGAAAGATGAAGCTTTTGCGACCTTGAGATAAAGCACAAGGAAGAGAAGAAGAAAAAGAAGAAGCAGCCCACGAAGAGAAGAGAGATGCCAACAGTGTGGTTTGCTCTCAAGAAGTCCCTACACTGCAAATCAGAGCCATCAGATGTCCACGACCCGAAAACAAGGAAGCAGCTGGCCACGATCTCGACCAAAAAGACGGGGCGGTCAGGTTGCTCGAGGTCCATCGCCAACCTCAAGGACGTCATCCATGGGAGCAAGAGGCACATGGCCGAGAAGCCGCCGAGCTGCAGCCCGAGATCCATCGGGAGCAGCGAGTTCTTGAACCCCCTAACCCACGAAGTCATCCTCAGCAACACCAAATGCGAGCTCAAGATCACCGGCTTCGGCAACGGGTTCCAAGATTCCAGCGGCGGCGGGGGCGTAGGGGGCGATGGCGGTGGCGGCGGTGGGTCGACCTTTGTGGGGACTCTGACGCCGGGGACGCCCATGCATTACTTCAATCCTTCGTTTAGGACAACCTCAGCAAACGGGGCAACTCCGAGGAAGGGGGGTTTTGTTTTGGGCGAGAGAGAAGCGTCCGGTGGCCGAGGCGGCGGCGTCGGCGGCGTCCGTTCTAGTAGTAGAGTGTCTCTGGATGCTGACGCTAATGGGATCTCCACCATAACTTGCCACAAGTGTGGAGAGCAGTTCACCAGATGGGATGCTGCTGAGGCACATCATCTCTCCAAGCATGCTGGTAGGAGAAAAAGTTTCACTTTTTGCCAAAAGAAACAAAAAACATTCCTTGTGGATTTTCTGATTCAGAGAAAAGCAAATACTGGTGGCAACTTTTTTAAAAAAGGACACCTTTGCATATGAACATGACGGAATCTGCTTCATTTCCCTTCGAACCTTCGAACCTTTTTGCGAATCAACTTTAACGAGGCTGACTTTGCAAAATTACTGATTTTCTCTGCAATTCTGCCCTCCATAGTGTTTTTCTTTTTCTTTGTTTTCGGTCCCTGCTGATTTTTTTATCGTTTGCTCCATCCATTTCTGAGCTGGAGGATCAAAAAGTTGGTTGGCTCTACTAAATGGTCGACTTCCCCTGCATCTATTGGACTGTAGCTGTTACAGTTTATCGGAATTTGAATGCCTCACTGTTTGCGTTCTTTCTCACATTGCTCAATAACGTGAAGCTTGTACAGTAGTCACGTGCATCTCACCACATTGTATTCTTGCTCAACAGTGACTGAACTAGTGGAAGGGGACTCGTCCAGGAAGATTGTGGAGATCATATGCCGAACCGGGTGGCTGAAATCGGAGAACCAAGGCGGCAACCGGATCGAGCGGGTCCTCAAGGTCCACAACATGCAGAAGACCCTGGCTCGGTTCGAGGAGTACCGCGAGACGGTCAAGATCAAGGCCGGCAAGCTCCCGAAGAAGCACCCGCGGTGCCTCGCCGACGGGAACGAGCTGCTCCGCTTCTACGGCACGACCCTGGCCTGCCCGCTGGGGCTCGACGGCTCGTCGAGCCTGTGCACGTCCGACCGGTGCTGCGTGTGCAGGATCGTGCGGCACGGCTTCTCGGCGAAGAAGGAATTGAAGGGAGGGATCGGGGTGTTCACAACATCTACCAGTGGCAGAGCATTCGAGAGCATCGACACGGTCGAGGACGACCCGACTGTGAGGAAGGCCTTGATAGTGTGCAGAGTGATTGCAGGGAGGGTTCACAGGCCATTGGAGAACATCCAGGAAATGGCCGGTCAGACCGGGTTCGACTCGTTGGCCGGTAAGGTGGGTCTGTATTCACACATTGAGGAGCTCTACTTGCTCAATCCTAGAGCTCTGCTTCCTTGTTTTGTGGTGATCTGCAAACCCTGAAGGGTGAATGTAAAGAAAAAGAAGAGAAAACATGATGAGTAATTTGGGCTTAAGTGATTTCTTGAGTTGAATTCTTTTGTTTTTCATTTTGGGCTTTTGATAGATCTCGTGGGGTTTCTGGCAAATTATTCTTTTCGGCTTCACATCCTCCTCTTTCTGAATATATCTTGACTTGATTCTTCTGCAATCTGGGCTTCTTTGAATCTTTTCATTCTCTCGGTAGATCCATGAACATGGCCAATTGAAAATTTGTGCCAATGTTCTTGAAAAAGATTTGGATTGTTACAGCATTATAGTGATGTTGGTTTTTGAAATTCAGATAAAGACAGGACGGTGAAAATTCAGAATCTGACAGTTATCGGAGATGGAGTTGATGGTAGATGACAAGTGAAAAGTTAGCTCTGAAAGGGGCCTTTCAGAGAGGGGATGGTCTGGCTGGCCCCACGTTCTTCTGAATTGAAGCGTCTGAAAGTCATTTAATATTTTGCTGCAAAACGAAAAGGAAAAAGAAAAGTTGGAATGATCATTGAATGTAATCTCAAACTTGATCCAAGGAAAGTAAGAATTTGAGATTTTCTTTTCGAGCAAGGGAAAATGACACGAATGATTTTTAAAACTTTAGCCAATGTGGTCCTTGACTTTCAATTTGTTCAATATGATCCTCAAACTTTTGAAACATGTTCAACTAAATTTCTGAACTGTAAAAAAGAAAGTCTAATGTCGTTCCTGAAGTTGAATTAATGGAAGGATTATATTGAGCAGCTTAATATAGTTCAGAAATTAAGTTGAACATGTTTCAAAAGTTTATGGACTATATTGGTAAAATTAAAAATTCAAAGATCATATTGATCAAATTAAAAGTTTATGAATCGAATTACACTTTGAATCAAAATTCAAGAATCATTTGTGTTATTATCTCTGGGAGCAATATTGATGAGCACGGGTGGTGCACGTGACATGTGGATAAGGGAGAGTTTGACAGAATCAATATGCAAAATTGATTAGACACTACGGATTCGCCGATCACCTTGTCGGCGCTTTGAAAAAATGGATGAATTTCAAGGTTGATTAAAAAACAGTGACCAGCTTGAATTTCATGCAAGACAAATAAAACAAGGGACTTGTCTGCAATAATAAACTTGAATGATGCACGTAACAGAGTGAGTAAAAAATATTTGAAAAATAGGGAAAATTGATATGCGCTATTAGCCAAAGGATTTGTTCGAAGGCAGAGGACAAAATTGAGGAAGGGTTTCGCATGTCAAACAATATTACAATTCTCTTTTGTCTCTTTCTGTTTCATCCAACTGGCACACCCAAGTGCATTGGTTATTCATGGCGGATATGGGTGTGCATGGTCCGGGCTAGTCTGGTCCGGGTATGAAATCGAGAATCGGACCGGGATCGCTAACACCAGCTGCTTATAGAAATTTAACCTTTTGATCTAAATTAACAACTTCCAATCTTAACAATTCAACTTAATAAAACATACACATGACCATCGTACAACCATCACATGAGTACTTATAATCCTAAAATAATGAGAAAAGACTAAATTAGGAAAAAAACACTTTAAACAACTGAAACAGAATTATGTTCCTACATCATTCTCCTCGAGTTGGAAAGAATCAAGCTCAAAGTGGGATTACACTTGTATTTCACTGAATCCAAGTGCGGACAAAACAATGGGTTTGCATAATATAGTCAATATAAAACACAGATTGAGCCAAGACAAAATACGATCGGAGAGTGCATATCGACAAACACGATCTGAGGTTGCGTTGCGAAGGTGAGACGTGAACATCGAGCGAGAGGAGAGGAGTAAGTGTCAAGTAGAAGATGGGGAAATTAGGTTAATTAGTTATTCAAAAATTTCTAATTTTTTTTTTCTAATTGTGTGTATATATGTATTCTGGACGGTCCGTTACGGTCCCATCCACCATGGAACCGACGATTGGATTGCCAGGTCATCGGTCCAATTCATTGGGACCGAGGATCGGACCACCCCCCTCAAGGATCGGACCAACCTGTTCGGTCCGGTTCTGTCTAGTTTGTTCACCCCTAATTGCGAAATGCCATGATGGTGCCTAAATACATTGCTCGAATTTTGTAATTCCTCTCCTCCTACTGCTTCTATCTTTCTACGGTTGATGTTATTCGGTTTGTCTTTCTTTTTGTCTCCTATTATATTTTAGGAGTTTGCAAGTGTGAATATTTTTCTACAGCTGATCTTGGGTGAATGTGGAGAACAATTTGGCCATTCGTTCAGTCCAATAGCCACCGATGAAGATGTTCGCAACGTCGCTTCATAAACTCTCTGAGATTATGCCGCTCTCTTCTCCCGATTTAGATTTAGATATAGATCCAGAGATTTTACTCTCTCGAATTATATCTAGATATAGATCTAGGAGTTCCTTACGGGTATTTGATCCGTGCTCTTTCATCATATTGATGTTGGTATTTCTGCTCGGCGATGGTGATGGGGACGTTGAACCTAGACGCGTACCGCAAGCCGTTGCAATTAATGTGGGAGTTCTTGATGCGTGCTCATTACCGAATCTAATGATCGATTGCGAAACTTTACGATGGCAGATCTATTCTTGAAGGATGAAAGTGTGCTTCTAGCTGCAGAATTTGCTTTGTTATTTGCTTTCTGTTATCTTCTTCTTTTTTTTGTAATATTTTGGGAGCTTGAAAGCATTTTATGTACCTCGCAAATTTATCCCGATCAATGAATGAAATATTTCTTTCGACAAAAAAAAAATCGTAATTCCTCGTAAAAGGATTTGTTATTATGGTCTTGGTCTTGTCATCATTATTGAAGATATGTCTCGAATTTAATTCCGTCCAAATAAGTTTCCTAATTCGAGTAATTTTCTAGCTGGATAGGTTTCCTATTTTGGGTCTACATCTTTTCTAACTAAGAATTGTGTTTTCTGCCTGAAAATTATTCAAGAGGGGGTTTTCGTGAATCACTCTCTAAAACAATCCAAGAGAATCTTGTAGTGTTCGAACAAATAATTTTTCTAGTAATATTATCCCTTTAAGAGATTGAGAGATTGTTCTATGAGGAATTGCGAGGGCTATATACTATGGGAGGTATTGAGTGTAATTGAGAGCTGGGAAACACTCGTAGTATTTGAGCGACTTGAGTGTAGTTGCAATTTTTGTTGTGTTGCTTGATCTATAGTGGAATTTTGTGTCACACTTCCCATGCAGTAGGTCCACCAACAGAACCACGTAAATCTGGATTTTTGATTTATTTCCTTGTTCAGTTTACTTTATTTTTCAATTGCTTGTTTCTTACAATAATTGGTACCTCGGCTAGGCTCGGCTGAGTTGAAGCGAATCGATGACGATAGGAGAATAAAGTGAAAATCAACAGATTTTATGAGAAGGATTTCGCTTTCTCGAAGATACAGATTGAAGGTTATCTGTACAAGAGGAATCTGCACTTACCCCTATTTGAGAAGAAGCCAAATTCAACGAAACAAGTTGATTGTGAGTTGCTGGATAGAGAAGCGTTATGTGTTATTTGGCTAATGTTGGCCTGTAATGGCCCGTTTAACTTCGTGAAAGAGAAGATCACTATGGATTTTGATGATTGCGTTGTCGAATATGTATGAGAAACCCTCTACGATCAACAATGTCTACTTAACGAGATGTCTATTTCAATTATAGATGAATGGACGAGTGTCGGTTGTTGATTATATTAATGAATTCAATATGATCGCTAGTCAATTGTGTTCGGTTGAGATTGACTTTGATAATAAGGTACATGTTGTGGTTCTGTTATCATATAGTTTAATAGTTGGAATACTACGTTACTGCTGTTAATAATTCTTTTAGGTCAATAAGGTCGACTTTTGATGATGTTCGCGATTTGATCATGAGTGAGGACATATGTAGAAAATAATTACATGCTGCTTTAGTAGGTAAAGCTAGAAGAAGAACTAATACTTGTGTTAGCAAGAGTAACACGAAAATGAATAGACGCAGTCAATTTAGGACCTGTGGTATTGTCTATTTAAATCTTGGCAAGAGGAACTTAGAAGGGATTGCTTTAAGTATAAGAATGAGAAGGGTAAGACAATTAGAATTGAGTCTACCGTTGATATTGTTGCAATTGCTGATGGTGTCTCGAATTATGATGATTATATTTTGTTTGTCACTAAGGATTCGTCGTTTAACGGATGAATTATGAATTTTGGTTGTTCCTTGCACACTACACCAAACGAAAACTGTTTCGTTAATTATCAATGCATGTATAGTGATAAAGTATTTTTTTTGGGAACAATGTAGGAGTGCAATGTTGTGAGTGTTGGCGATGTAAGAACCAGAATGTATGACGGTAGCGTGACCACATTGAGTAGAGCGAGGCATACTCTAGAATTGAAGACGAATCTAATTTCCTTGAATACCTTGGATTCAGCTGTGTAATGGGAAGGTGGAGTTCTGAAGGTTGTTCAAGTTGTCCTGATGATATGAGAGGAACCGATCACAATGGCTTGTATGAGCTTCAAGGTGAAAAATTGACAGTTTAGCCGCGGAAACGTCAATATGTGTAAAATTCTGAATTGTGGCATATGCATTTGGGGCACATTGATGAGATAAATCTAAAGATCTAAATGAAAGGAATCTTTTGTGTGTGGTTATGTGATCGAGGAACCAAATGTATACAGATGCTACGACTTGAGTAAACAACAAAAAATGTAGCAGTACGACTGTAAGAAAAACCATGGAGATTATGAAGTTGATTCACTTGGATGTTCATAAGCTATCACAATTTCTTTCAACAAAGAGTATTGGATTTATGCTAAAAGTTGTAGATAACTACACGAGGAGGATACGAGTGTTTATGCTAAGATACAAGTTAATGATGCTATGAGGGTATCAGACAATCGACAACTTTGATAGAAAAGAAGGCTAGCAAGACGATCAAGCATGTGCGAGGTGACAAAGCATAGAGTTCTGCAGAGTGGTAAAATAAATTATGTATTTTTTCGTCAAATTAAATAAATTATGTATGAAGGAAGGTATAACGAGACATCGTACTAGTAATAGCAAATCACAACAGGTTACAAAGTTGATGAGTAGAACATTATTAGAGATGACTCATAAATTGCTCTATAGTACTAGTATAGCTAGAAAATTCCTGGCGAGCAACTGCGACCATATGTTTGACTCCCGAAAAAGTGTGGTTAGGTAAAGTTACCGATCATTCAGTTCTTGAATTATTTGTTGCCCGTGTTATGTTCGAGCGAGTTATGATTAGCTCGATAGGACGCCGGGAAAGTGCACATTCTTAGGCTATGCACATGGCGAGCGGAGTTATCTAATGTGGTGCTTGGAATTGGAATTCACCAGTTATCAGCAGAGAAATGTAAATCTGACGAATCTCCAATACTTTTTGATAGGAGTAATTATGACAAGTTTATATGGATTTGAACGGTGTTCAACTCAAGATGGAATTGCGACCAGAAACTCCTGAGATAATGGAAGGTAGCATGGTAATCCGACACACATGATACTTTTGGTGAAGCATGTAATCAGTGTCGTCAAAATTGGAACTTTTGGTACTTAAGAGGTGCTTTTGGGAATTCGCTAACGAGACTCAATTTAATGGTCGAAGGAATATCATGCTTCGTTACCAAAGTATCGATCAAGCTATTACTCGTACCTTTTCGCGGTGACATTGGCCTGGCATTTGAAAGCCCTCTGGGGCCTAACATCATAACTGCTCAATGAATGTGTCACTAACCAATTTATTATATACACCACTTGTTTGAAACCGTGAATGAATTCAATGAGATGTTCAGAATCTCTAGTACTCCAGAAACCCTAAAGAAGAAGTGGAGGGCCTACAGCTTTTAGGTAGATGAGCCAAACGCACACACATTTAATGGAGGCGGTAGCTTCAACGGAGGAAGAAAGAACGCACCGAACGGGATTTGATTTTGACAATTCGTCGGGACATTCAAACCTCGATCCTCCGCAGAAGAAAAATGAGAAACAGATGAGAACAGACCCTCCGAGTAATGAGTGCATCTCTTGGGTTGCTTTTCTGATCTTCTCTGAACGAAAGAGATATGATTACTGATTACTGGTTAAGATCTGAAATGCTGCTGCACCCAATTGCGATCCATGTCTTTAATGGCGATGGGTGGAAGTCACGGTCGCTTTTCTCTTCTAATCGCTTCAGACGGAGCTTATCACGCCGGAGCCGTGTAACTGATGTTCTTCTGGTTCTTGAAACTTTTTTGTTGACCATTTTTCGAATCTACTGCACAGACATGTTTTAATTCAGAAATCTCCGTCTTTAGTCTTGGCTTGCTTGAGAAAATTACAAAAAAGTTATAAACTTTTTTTTTTGCTAATTAGCCCTAAATATTTTGCATTATGCCAATTCGGCCCATTAGACCCAACTTTGGCCAGCCAAAGTTGATGTGATAATTTTTAATAATTTTTTAATATTTTTTCGATTTTTTTTTCTTTATCCTTTTTTTCTTCTCCTTCTTCCTTCGACAGGTCGCCAATGCGGTGACCGGCCATAGGCAAGGGCGAGGCCGACCTCGCCCAGCCAAGCCTCGCCTCTAGCCGGTCGCCTGGACGAAGAAGGAGAAGAAAAAAAGGAAAATGAAAAATTAATAAATAAATTTGAATAAATATTAAAATATTATTAAAAATTATCACGTCAGCGTCAGTTGGCCATAGTTGGCCGGATGGACTGAATTACACAAATGTAAAAGATTTAGGCCTCATTTGGCAAAAAAAAAAATGATTTAATACCGAATTGGCTCAATTGTAATAAATTTATGACTTTTTTAGTAATTTTTTCCGGTCTCGCTCGAGTACTGAATCACCCTTTTGGGGTTCCCCAAATTAACAAATGAGCAACTTCCGTAGCATCTGCCGAGATCTATGGTCAAACCTTGCATTCATTAATGCAGGTCCCATATTGAAACGAAACCCATCTCACATTCAAATGCTAATTGACTAAAAAGCTCGTTGAGTCCCATAAATGTTAAACTTCAGCACCATCAATGGCTTGTAACTGCTATTAATGTGTCCTGACAACAGCAAAAACATTACTTTAATCTGGCTCAACATCCGACAAACATGGTCGAATGGTCCCGTGAGGATTGATTATGTAGCATTTGGTGTCAACTGTATTGCATTACATATGGGGTAAGAGTAAGACAGCTCTCACCCCAACTCCATAACTTCCATCCTTTCCAATTCAGCCAGAAATGATTCGTTTTTTTAGAGTTTTATAGCCCCATTGGCTTCACAAATTGGAAAACAGAAGACCAAGTTTTAAGTTGCTAATGGAGGAAGAAAGCCAAAGTTTATGCAGGCAGTCACAGTTTCCAGTATGATGTCCTCGGCTCCATGCTTATAGCTGAACCCCAAGTCCCTCAATTTCTTTGAAGAAATCTCAGCTGGGACTGACTCATTCTCCTGATCCACCAACCTGACACTGAGCAAAATATAAAGGGTTTATGTATGAACATTGTCCATACAGTATGCAATTTTCATTTGTGAATTCATCCCGAAAAATTACCTCGTTATGTCCGAGCGTGGATAATTGTTGGCGAGGTTTCGGATCAACTTAGACATGGGGCAGCTTTCAGCACAGCATATGTATTTGCCCTCTGCCTTGGCATGCTCCATCAAGAAAATGTGGCCACTGCATACATCTTCAATGTGGACTACACCGACCGATCCCATTCTGGAGTTCACAGCAGATAATATCCGGAACATCTCGACTTCGCCTGCGCAATACAATCGGCCGCGCTTGTTTAATGTCTCGGCGAGCGAAGTCGAGATATTACCGAACGCCAAGATCCCATAATTTACTCAGAGTTAAACTAGCAAGAGGAATCAGACCCCAAAAAAACAAAAAACAAAAAAACTAGCAAGAGGGTACCTGTGATCGGGGACAAGAGAACTCGTGTGCTCGAAGGAACAGAAGAGGTGAGGAACGGGCCGCCAACCGTGGCGGTAACCACCGATACAATGTCGATCCCTTTCTCTCTTGCAAATTGGAATGCGGATTCCTCCGTTAGGAGCTTCGACAGCACGTAAACCTGCCACAATATCTCATCATCTATTTCCTAATTTTAAACTTTTAACCCAAAAACAGATGAAAAAATTCACTAGTATGCTCTTGAATATTGCAGGTAAATGAAAAGTGCAACTACCCATCCACCGGTTTTAGTCTTCCACACATGATCAATTGGAGTCTGGCAAGATTCATCAACAACATCTCTCCAATTCCCTGCACTGTCCTTGGCAGTGACTGTACTGATGGAAGATGTGAACACCACCCTCCGCACTGATTTCGATTTCAGGCATGATTTCAGGAGGTTCAGGGTGCCCTGGACCGCCGGATCGATGATGTTCGAATGGACGTCCGCATCTTGAGAAAGAAAAGAAAAAAAACATTAAAGAAGGAAGCACTTCATATGGGATTCAATGAATCTCTTGGGCTATTATAGTCACCATAAAAAGTTGCCAAAGAAGTTGTACAATATAAAAGAATCTACCGGTACTCTCGTGAACGTCGAATTGCATTGAGGCAGCGACCTGAAAGACGCCGTGGCAGCCCTTAACCGCCTCGTCGTAGCTCCCGTCTTCCTGCAAACTAGCTCGGAATAGCTTCAAGCGCTCGCCACCATTCCACACCGATAGCAGATGCAATGATTTAGCTGGGGGACGAGGAAAGCCGGAAGCTTTTCTAAGCGATCGGGGGCGAATTTTGAAGTTAGACAAAGTAGACTGAACAGTATCCAACGAAGCTCAAGCCGCAATGTGACATTCTTCAATGTCAGTGCAAGCACCTCTCAAGCCGATCAAATCAATACGGCCAATGCTAATTCTTACTGCTAATCATTTAAATTGCTTCCCTAGGATGTAACAAGATGGACAATTTCGGTGAGAATGGAATAATTTGCTCAGTTCTAAGATCTTAACCGCCAAAATCCGGGGCGGAATTCTACTCTTGATGGGCCGATTGGGCTCTTCACGTCCCATGGGCCAAGTTCAAGCCCGTCCAGACCAACACACACGTTTTTTTATTTCTCTCCGGGCCCAGTAGTCATCATCAACCAGACTTCATTCATTCCAGTAATGAAAGCAAGTTCGGACGGGTCAATCTCAGCTCAGCTTAACTCAAATCATCGTAGCCGAATTTACAGCCGAAACACGACTGGAGGAAGTTGAGCATCAAAGGCAAACTAAAGGATTCGTGGACAGGAAAGGGGAAAAAAAAATGAGAGAAAGGGATGGAGATGCACACCAGGATCCCGGACCGCGGCGTGGACCTCGTAACCGCGGCGGAGCAGAGACTTCACCAACCAAGAACCGACATAGCCGGTCGCCCCAGTGACGCAGTATGCAAGTGCAGTTGAAGCTTTGCCATCGCCTTCCATTGCTGTTCTCTCTTCTTCTTCTTCTTCCCCTCCGCAAAACACGAGAAAGGAGCTTCTTTGAGTGATGGCCCCTCTGGATAGCTAGAGAACTGGGGAAGGATCAAATGAAATATCTGGTTCCTCGGTACTAATGGTTTTGCCATCTATAGACAGCCGCCTCTCCTATTTATAACAAGAAATGTATTATCACGCAACCCATGTCACTAGTGCTTTACATCCTTGCCTTAGACAGATGGAAGATTTTCAAATTGAAAGGGGGTCCGCTACATTTTCTTGCCAGCATATGCTGACATAACAAATTTCGATTAGCTTTCATATAAAATTCCAACTTGAGTTGTAGCAGGGTGACTTTTGTTCGTGTTGAGCAACGTAGGTGTCATATTTTATTGTTTCTGTGCCTCTGCCGCAAACATTCCGAATGAGCCCTATTTTTGATAGAAAGTCCGACTCAAAAGGTTTCACTCATGGGCGAGAGAGATCATACAGGCAACATGGGATATTTTATACCCCTCTCAAGTGTGAGTCGGGTCAGGAAACGACGCGTGAAATTTAACGAACGAGGACTGCACATGTCATGTATACCGGACTAGAATCTGACTTTAACTATAGGTGAAACGAGACCACATACATATGAAGAGCAAATGAATTCCGTAAACAACCGACATGAAATATCTTTCCCGACTTTTTACTACAAAACAAACATCGGATTTTCCTTGCATGCATGCACCTGTATGAGATCTTTCCTTCTTGATGTTACATATCCGTGCTCGGATTTAAAGAGATTTATATCGCGTTCAAATCATGCGACAGCATTTACACTGTTGATTTTCGTGATTCACAACAGTGGACTACCTTTGTTGGGAGAGTTTTCTGCATGCATCGCATTTCACCCTTTTGAGTAATTTAATAATACAATCACGTAACTGATTTTTTTTTCCGAAAAAAAAAAGCTGTCTGGTCATGCAGATACAGTTTGAGTACGCTGCACGACTCGACATCGGATATGGCATTTCGGTCGGGTTCGCGGGTCGAGAAATGTCTTTAACATTTTTCCCATTGAGGGGATGGATGGCCTGATTTTAGTAATGTTACCCATGTCACAAAAATCCCAATATTAGGTGATCCGGATCCCTTCTGCAACACGCTCTAGCAACTTAAACCTTAGTTTCGACCAAAAAATAAAAAAAACCTAAACGTTAGAACCGCCAAAACTCACATAAAACACCAAACTGAACAGACAAGAGAACGTCTCGGAATCTCAAAGATTGTGCCAATTCGTTCCAATGATGCCACAAACATTTCAGGGTTTCGGCACAGAAAACAAAAGCAAGGCATTTTCAACGGTGGCATTTGGCAATTGTCTGCTTTCAGAGTACTAACATCCAAGGCTTCACGAGATGAATGTCTAATAGAGAGCTTGCAATATAACTACAAGTTGCCGACCTTAAAAACAGATCCCTTTCGTTGGCATGCGGGTGAGAGTTGCACCACACCCCATCCCTCTTCCTTAGAAACAGGCGAACGATTGTGGCAAGTGGTAATAAACCATTGACAATAACCAACTGCAGTGCAAACACAAAGAAAAGGGCCAAACAGGGCTCCAAAAAAAAAAGGAAAAAAGAAAGAAAGTGGATGACATTTAGTAAACACGACGACGTAGGAGTCGAAACTTCGATAACTCACCCCAGGTGCGGGAGGCTACTATACGTGCCTACCTAGTGGTAGCCAACCGAAGTTGACGAGGAGTTTACCTTTTCCACCGCCACCCTCCTAAGTTGAGAGAAAATTATTTTCTTCCCTTCATCCCAGGGAATACCCCCGAATTTTACGTCTCAGAGTTCAGAGGAAGTAGTTTAAGGACTTGCTTAGGTCCAATAGTTGGCTGATCCAAGCTGTCCACATACACGTAAACTCCAGCAAGTGTCTTCCCTGGTTGCTCAACGCATGCTCTCATTAAGGGGGCAGGAAGAAATAATTCAACAACCATATCACATAAGAAAAGCACGATGAGCGTGCAGGAGAATAGCAATGGTATCATTGCCAATCCGATGAACCGTTGTTGCTAAATTGGATAAATGAAATGGTTTGAAGGACATGAAAAAACTAGAGCTTGCCAAAAATTTGCATCTCATCACTCACATTCATCTTCCAAAAGTGAAACAACCTGCATTTCTTTTCGACTGAATGTAAGTGAACTCGTTTTTCCTATCCTACCATCTGAATGAGGTCGTGGAAAGAAATGATACCATTTCAACTCTGGGAAAGGGGTCAAATGAAACTGCTAGAGAGGAATGATATGCATACAGAGATCCAGAAACTCCAGTCTTATGAAGTCACGGAGCCATTTCTATGAGGCTGCTGCTACTTCAGTTTTCTCCTTGCTCTCCTTCAATTTATTCCAGTCCTCTGCACTGTCAATGATCTCCCCGGTTTTAATGAGGAAGCGGACTCTTGTTCCATCATCGAGCACTTTGTGACCCAGCCGACTTGCCACCTCTTGATCTTTGGAGTAGAGCATCACATTTGAGCTGTGAATAGGCGCTTCGATCTGGATAAGAAAATAAGTATCCAGTTCTCACAAAAAAAAACCAAGATGAAATTTATTAGAAATAGACATTCCTATTACATATAATTGAGGTCATACTAAGTATAAAACTGCTCAATCAAAGTCACTGGATGGCTATAGGGTGAATGTACGATACTGATATTTAGCTCTAAAGGATACTATCCATGGACACGAACTAATCATCCAGTATCTTCAAGGAACTAGCTCAAATATCAGTGATTAAGCGAGAACAACCTTGATAATTTGCCCGGGTTCACCTTCTTCCCTGCTCTTCACATGCTTTGTCTTCAAGTTTATCTCATTGACAACTACGGTGCTGTTGTGTTTGAATATCTTAGATATTTCCCCGATCTTTCCCTTATCACGTCCAGCTATTACCTTCACTGTATCGCCTATCTTGACATGCATTTTATGCAAAACAGGAAGGCTGTTTGGCTTACATTTTTTTCTCTCCCAATGTTTGAGCTGCCAATGGGAAAACAAAAACCAGTTGATAAGTAGTACAGTTGATAGCAAAAGCAGTTCCCTTTTGTGAGCGTAATTCAATTCCAACGCTCTAAAAGAAATAAACCACGAAAAGTCAAACCAGAGAGAGAGATCACTCAGAGAAAAAACATAAGCAATGCTAACCTTTGCAACAATGAGGCATGGCTTCTCCACTGAATTGACCTGCAAGGAGGAAGGGATCCAATGAACAGAAATGAGTTATGCCTCTAGACATGTTGGGTAAGCAGAACAAAATAGACACACTCATGACAAACTACTGCTTTTCTTTTTCTAAAAAAACTACTGAAGAGTCTTCAGACCAGGGCCACAATGTCAGCATGGTGTTTATCAGTAGACACGCCAGACTATGTCATACTGAATACACCCCTCAATAAGAATGTGGTTTCATCTTTACAGTGAGCGCAACAGATTTCACCTCTAATTCACTTTCTTTTAACATACCTACAAGAACTATTTGCAAGCAGCAACTACTCAGTGCTAATCCTAGCTGTCCCTACAGAATGTCTGTCCCAACAACTAACTTAATCTGAAACAAGAAATCAAAGGTGAAAGACGACTCTTTCACTTCAATAAAGCATGGTGTGTAGCACCTGCAGAATAATGAGAAGAAGACAATGGAACCCAGCCGTGGCCAGTGAGGTGAGCCGGATGGGATATATACAGGTTTCACCTCACCATTTCTCAAATGAACCCTTCACAACTCCTAATGATAATACCAAATTGGACATAGACTCTGCCATATTACAGATTGAAGCAGTCAGATGTAGCCACCAAATTAAGATGATTCACTTAACATTATCTGCCGAGCTACTTTTGACAGGCTTGAATGAACCAATAGATATATCAATTATCAAATTTCAAATAGCTTTCAGACCATGCAGATCAACAACAGAGGAAGCTTAATCAACTAAAAAGCAGTGCCTATCCATCAAAACCTACAAACAGCAGCTACTTGCGAAGTGAAACACAGTGAAAGCACATCCATTTAATTTGTGCAACTGCGGAATGAGATTTCCTGTATTTCTATCTTCGCTGCGTAGACAATGCATGGTCGGACACTGCCACACCAATACCTTGTTTCAGTGATATGTTCTATGCACGAAAATGAGCTTCTTATCTCATCTCCAACAACTTTGGAGAAACTACTGTTACATGATTCCTAGCAACAAACAGGATTACTCGCAACAAGTCCTAATTCAGTGTTATCACTTTCACCCCGCGGTTCAATCCACGAGAAGCACAATCCTTTAATGCCTCAGATTCAGTAGCCAAAGAACATATCCATACGACCGAGATTCGAATGAATTAACACGCGCGAAAAAGCTGATAAAAACCGTCGCTCTTAAATCATATAGACAGATAACCCGAATGGGCGAATATCAGGCTCATTCCGTTAAGAATGAAATACATTGGGCATTCGCCGAAATCCAGTTTACTGCACTCAAAATCCACCACTGAAACACTGAATTAACTATATGCGATGAAGATCGAGAATTCAACATGTGCGGATCAAGGCGTATTGAGGGCATTAGGGTTTGATTTGGTCCTAACTACTAAACAGATGCAGCTTTGAAATTCTGGAAAAAACGACTCGAAGATTGAAAGGACAAAACGTACGGAGACCGGGTGGAGGAAGGAGGGGGGGAGGCGTTGGCCGAGGAACGAGCTGGAGGAAAGAGAAAGAGAAGTCAGTGAGCTCTGAAGAGCAGCCGTCGCCGCCATGCTTGTCTTCCCCTGTTTTGCTCCGATGATTTGGTCCGAAACTGAGAAGCGAAGCGAAGTCTCCTGTTTTGGCGAAGGTGATGATGATATGGATAATATGGAGAGAGAGAGAGAGATGGGGGCAGAGGGGGAGGGCTTTCTACAAAACGACGACGTACCTGCTGCTTTTTGGGTTTTTGAAATTTAGATGCTTAGAGCAACGACGTGCCGTTTTATAGGGGAAGGGGCTAACTGATGGAAAACTGAAAATAGATTTGGAGAAGGTATTTGATCTGTATTCTTTTAACATATCGATGATGTATTTTTGCATAACATGGTGATGAGGATGTTGAACTTAGACGCGCACCGCAAGCCTTTACAAATGAAGTGAGAGATCTCGACGTGTACTCATTATTGAATCTCGTGATTGGCCACCGATCGTTTACGGTGATAGATCTGTTTTTGAGGGACGAGAGTATGATTCCAGCTGCAAACTGTGCTTTGTTATTTGATTCTTGAAAACTTTCTTTTGACAAAAAAAAAAATGCCTCCTTATTTTGAATTTGAAGTAGCAACTCCAGATAAATTACTTGTGCAACATCAAAATGTACAAATAACGTATATGAGATATACATGTATAGAAAAAAAAAGGAAAGAGATCTAAAAGATATTTTTCCTAAAATTCCTGCTTGGCCCATTTAATTTATTTAATACCTACTCCGGTAAATATTTTCTATTACTCATTTATTTAGTAATAAAATTAATGATATAACTAGTAAAGTCAAAAGGGCATTGGGGACATACAAAAACTAAATTAAATTTGTATTAATCCATTAATTCATACATAATTTGCTCCTTAGTCCCTCTTTAAAAAAGGCAGTGAGAAAAGGGATGCTCTCTAGATTTTGGCACCTCCCATCATCAAAATGTGATTTTCTGGTAAACCTTCAACAGAGCGAGCAGATGATTTGATCCCGCTTCAGTAACCGCAAAACTTCTTAGGAGGAGGGTGGCGCAGAAAAAGTTGCCGCACGAATGAACAGTCTAGCATTTAACAACTGGAGAAAAGGATTCATCTTCACCTCTCAGACAGAGACAACGTGGGAAGAAAAGAGGAACATTTTAACAACTAGACATAAGACATTTACATTCAGTCCCTCTTTGCACGACCATGTACAGAACCAGATGGTGCAGCCGCTTCGTCAAAAGATCGAGGATTCGGAAATGAAATGAGCAGAATATGATACACGACATTAGCAGCGAGACATACTTCCTTTACTAGAAGAAGCAAAACGCCGGCATTGGGAAGATCTGCCTGCCTCCTATCTTCTTTCCCATTGTATAGACGTCACAAAGCAAAACCAAAAACCAAAACGAATACCAAAACCAAGATGGCAAAAAGAAAAAAACAAAGACACAAAAAATGAACAAATGGCGCAGAACTGTTCATTTAGACGTCAAAGGTGTCGGCTGTACTGTCCACAGACTCCTCTCTCCGGTGGTTGCTGGTTGGAGTTTTACTTTCTTGTTGGTCCATATCGATGGCAGTTTCATCGGTGGCAGCAGATAAAGACTTCCTGTGATGCTTTCTACTGTGCCTTAACTTCAAGATCCGAGACAAAACCTGTACAATGTCTCTCATGGAAGGTCGTCTTCTTGGCACGCGATTGATGCATTTGTATGCCAGAGCCGCCACATCATTGAGCTCTTGCAGATCAAATTTCCCTTCCAAGCGAGAGTCTACAATTTCCTCCCAACCAACTTTTCCTTCAGAATTCATGGCCGCCTATACATCGTACCACGTAGTTGGACAAGAAACAAATTAAGGCATATATACTAAAACCAGGCTTGACGATGATACAGAACATTTGAAACATGAGGAAGAAAAATACGA
Organism: Lenwebbia sp. NSW1173648; assembly: GCA_029784005.1. NCBI lineage: Eukaryota > Viridiplantae > Streptophyta > Magnoliopsida > Myrtales > Myrtaceae > Lenwebbia > Lenwebbia sp. NSW1173648. The sequence goes on along the minus strand of JARCGZ010000009.1, from coordinate 18,945,747 downwards.
GACAATTATAATTTCCGCATAGCTTCTTTTTACAGGAAATATAGGCAATATGAAAAGCCACTTTTTCTTTCCTTCCTTTATAGTGGGCTTGTGCGATGGAGTGAAGGCGCCGTGGTTTGTGAAAAAACATTAAACAGCAAATATGTTTTGTTTGCCCAAGCACTTCTGCAGTAAATTGATCACAGAAATTTCATATTGGTTTAATGATATTCCTGTTCAGAAACCTAGAAGCTCGGTACCGCATGTTCTCTTGGCATTTTTTACTTGAAAGAGTCTTTCTACTCTCGACAGGTCATTCAGTTTGGGAGGTGGGGAAGAGAGAGAGACAGAGAACTCACAAGCTCAACGTATTCCATGAGACCCTGTTGGGGATTTCTGCCAGCTATCAGTTCAAATAACAGAACTCCAAAACTATAAACATCACTTTTCTTTGTAAAAGCCTTGGTGGAAATATATTCAGGATCAAGGTATCCAAAAGTTCCTCGTATGTTAGCAGCATTTTTGTCTACCATCTCCTCTCTTGAAAGTCCAAAGTCAGCGACCTGATTGAAGCAGATAAGCGAATATTCAATTTAATTGAGAAGTTATGCATATCCATGTGGATATGGTTTCAGCAAGCAGCAAATTCATATCCATTCAAGAAACGAAACAAACAAATAAAAAGATGAATCCCCTAATGCATCTAACACCAGAAGTATTTATCCAGCCCGGGTCTACCCTCGGTTAGGACATGTAAATTAGAATCTTAAATGAGATATACCCTTGCTCTCATGGTCTGGTCCAAGAGAATATTGGAAGACTTGATATCTCTGTGGATTACAGGAGGAACTGCCTGAAATAAAATCACAACATTGGCCATATTAGTACAGTATGCATAAAAGCACGTTAAAGCACCAAATTCAACTACAAGTGAAATAGATTTAAAATTCGACCAAGAAAAAAAGATTTAAAAGGAAAAAAAAGGAAAAACAACATCAGTGACAGGCAAAATCTTACCCCATCATGAAGATACTCCAGACCCCTTGCCACATCTAGGGCAATATAGACCCTCAAGTCCCAGCTCAATGATTCCTTGACGTCACCTGGAAAAGTATGTGCTACTTACAACATCATACAGCAGAATGCACAGTCTCCATGGTAAATCACGCACAAATTTTTCTTTCTACCTAACAAGGGTAACTTAACTAGGAAAATCGTGCAGTATCCTTTAAAATGCCCTTTCTTACAGAAAAATCTTTCAGGGAAAGAATTGACTCCACAAAAGGGGATTTTCTATACTCATGTCAGGCAAGATAGTAGATGGTCGAAAGATCGCCGTACTTCGTCATTCATTCAGCCAGCACTCAAATCATATCATTTAATCGTTCTAGGAACTGCCTTCCAAAGCCAAACCGTTCATAATCATCTAAAATAATAGGATATAGCAGTTTACAGGATTATTCATAGTTAGGCCTTTTTGTGAGACGGGCATATAGAAGGGAACAACTATCTGTTACATTCTCCCCAGAGCTTTCTCACCACTGAACCTGTGGCAATAAATCAATTGCTGCTGGAATGCCCTACTTTTTTATAAACACCTAGAAAGACGTTCCTCCATAAATGATAATGCCAAAAAAAATCAGACATACTTGGGAAAATATGACGGCTGATGTTACCTTTGCCCACTTGAAATTTTATAGCTTATGAACATGCTTGTCATGTAATGAAATCCATTTTTCTAACATGCATTTCATTCATTTGAATAATGCTCTCTGAATATGTAATCTCCTCTAACAGGAAGTAGATTTTAAGCTTACCATACAGGTGAGAGGCCAAGCTGCCTTTACTCATGTAGACATATACAAGCATATGCTGGCCCTTTTCTGCGCAATAACCAACCAAATTCACAAGGTTCCTATGATGCAACCTTCCCAATAACTTAACCTGCAAAAGAAATACCCATATAGGCACATGTCAAGAAATACTGTATAACCTAGAATGAGAAGGAAATCAAAGAGAAACGTTGAAGACTTATGTGGAAATTCATATTGCTGAATCCAACTAGGACAAGCATCGGCAAAAGGTAACATTATATAATATCTGCCATGGTATATCTTCTTATTTGGTTGGTTTGAACAAACAATAGTTTCCATCAAATTCATGCTCCAAACATTGTATGAAGCATAAAAAGTGTAGACAATCAATAGATGATTCAAATCTAATTGTTGCAGGATTTTAGAGAAGATCCCCTATTTAGGGCGGGAAAAGATATATTTCTCTAATTTCTTTTAAGTCCTTCCTTTGGAGTAAATATTCAAGGTGGGGATGTGTGACTCAAACAACCAAAGCCTGTAACTACACCATATTGTCCACCTCGCTTGACTTTTGTCCAGAACTGTCTACCTCACTCCAGCGAGTGCTTCCTTTGTGAACCCATATTACTGAACATGTAATTAAGTGGCGAGCAATTTATTAGTCTTGGGATGCAAGCTATAACATGTCCACCAAAGAACAAGAGAGTAACATATCTGCTAGTGTGAGTGGCAACAAGGTCAAAACTGTATAAGCTGTAATGTGCCAAGTTAACAACGAATAACATCTATAATCTCTACCTCTGTCTGGAATTCTCTCTCCCCTTGCTTGGAATCGGTGGCAAGCACTTTGACAGCAACTGTCTCTCCGGTTGACATCTGAGCTTTGTACACTGGACCAAAGGCACCTTGCCCAATGACTGTCGTGAAATTGCAGGTTGCTTTCTGTAGGTCTCTGTAGTAGCATCATAAAGCAACCTCAGCCACGAAAAGGGCAAAAAGCACAATCAACTACCGTATTCAGAAAGGTCATTTTCCATGATATGAACTACAGTTCAGTGTGAAGATTTATTGAGATGCAATAATTTGAATTTCCTATATGAAGGGGGAGTATCAATCACGTTTACTAGCCCCAACAAAGGAGAGCTGCAAGCAAAGACATGCAGGTAAACCCACAAGTCCAGGAGAAGACTTAGATAATCAGATGATAATATCATGCACATCATGCGTAAACAAGTAAAAGCAGCAGGACAACCATGCCACCAGAGTTATATATTAGAAAATTTCAGTGGACCTCTATAAATCTCGAAACATTACATTATTAATATCTCCACCATGTGCAGGAGCAAGAATTGAATCGAGTAGAAAGATAATCATGCTTCAGCTGATATCTGCTAAAGAGCTAACTTGCAGAATCTACTATCTTGTTATTACTAAATTTAAGTAGCAGACAACACAAAACTTCTTATGTGCGCACACACTCCAAAACTATTTGAGTAATTTCAACCAAAATATTAAAACCAACATACTTGTAAGAATACTCGGGAATTCCGGAGACAGACACCGTGTTACTCTTCTTAAATCCGTCAAGCCACACAGACATGCCATTGCGTCCAGATTTCACGGGTGATTCTGGACCAATTGTGGAGTCTGATAGAATAGTACAGGCATCAGCCCCATTTGCTCGAATCGGGATAGTTGCAGCCCTCCTGGAACTGCTGTTCCCTATCTGAGACCGCTTCCTCTGGTATCTAATGCAAAAGAGTGCCAAAAAAGCCAAAAGCACTCCGATCACAACCCCTGCCGAAAGCCCGATGATCAACCCAGATGATTTGGCATTCATCTCCTTGCCTCTGGTGCTTTGACGTGTCCTATTCAGGTCTCCAATCCATTGGCTGCACTGCAAAATGGCGTTCAAGCTCTTAGCAAAACCAGGTCAAACCATTGCCTTCACAGTCTACTCTGATGAGTCGTGGGTTTTGATAATTCAGAGGTCAAACGCAGAAACATACTTTGATTTTCCCAGCCGCCAAAGAGCCACCAAACAAAAAGTCAAAGGGCAATTCGACCACAAAATGAACGAGGCATCATCTAGAACTCATAGGGCAACAGTCTTTCTCTGCTCGGAAGAGACCGAAACTAATGACAAATAGTTATGATGAAAGGACATATTTAGGGATGTTAACGTTTTTGTCCTCCAGCTCTCGTAAACTCCGCAGAAGCTACATCACAGATTCGTCTATTGAAGAAACAGAACAATCTTACTCCCATAAGATCCACTAGTAGAGACTGCTGTTCGACTTGATCGAGCTTAAAGTTCAAAGTAGTGCGATCTGCTTAGCCTGAACCCAGGAAAGGGAAAAAAAAAAGGATGTCTCTACAATTTATTTTACTTCCATATTTCGAAAAATGCCAGCACCGGAGAAAGAAAATTTTGCAACCGGGGAAAGAAAGACGAAGAGAGAGGACCAACCACAAAGCGATGAATTCTCCGATCGGTCTACGAAGAAGATGGAGAAATGCACATAGAAATAGAGTTGCGAAGACAAACGAAACCTCAGGAACCCTCAGGAAGAGAGAACTGCGACAAAGGCTCGCATCTCGCCGATGGCGGACTCCCAGATCGAAGACGCCTTTAAGCGAGCAAAAAACCCAAGAAGAAAAGCGAAGCAAGACGCGCACGCACACTGCTTGAAAACAAAGCGTAATGGCGACCAATAGATGTAACTGAAAGTAAACTCCGAAAATTACCTGCCAACACAAGGTTTCCCGAAACGGTCACATGCCTTGCTTCTCTCCTTCGTCTTCCCCCCGGAAAGATGTTACAGAGAGCGAGCGAGCGAACGAGATGGAGAGAGGGAGAGCGCGATGGCTAGCTTGGGAACGAGACGGGAGATTCGAAGGGTCCGAGTCGGAGGAAGGAATCGGCTAAGAGGAGAGGCGTGAGGAACACTGGAGAGTGTGGCGATGAAGACGACGATCTGTTCCGGACTCTGCAAAAGACAGCGGGGCCATTGCCGGGAGTAATCAAGTTAACCAGTCTCTCGGGTCGGGTCGGGTCGCTGACGATATTCAAAATAGAAATAATTTTTTCTCGAAAAAAAAAAAATCAGAGAGATTAGGGTAAAGGATTATTTACACGAATATTTTTATTGGGAAATGTATCGCCACGTTGCCAATAATGGAAATAAAAAAATGAGTGGGGTTTGACCAGATGAAAATTTTGAATATATCATAGTCTTGGCCTTTTATGTTAAATAAAATTTATTGGCATCATAAATCGAACGCGATATTTATAACGACCATTTTTCAACGGGTCGTGTCCTTAGGACACTTGTCGAGCATGCTTCTTAGCACAAAACAGTTCGTGCAAATTATTTCTCGCTCGGAATTCGTGCCTTTTTCGTGTTATGTGTAGTCGGAGTTTCGTAAAATGAGATGCCCGCAATAAAATGTAGCACCACGATACGATTGTTGACTTAACATGACCTTAATATCCAAATCACAATCTCATTATCGCAACATTCGGATCCAAATAAAAATCCTATTCCGTGCATCCGGTTCAACCCGACCCCGCTCGTCCGGCATTTCGTAAATTCGTATCCGTTCCCCAAATTGCCATTCGAAATTGGTTGGGAATTTTGGGGACCCGCGCTTATGGGACTTTTTGAATTTTGCGACCTCCTCATTTTTTTTAACTCTTCCCGAGTCTGGTGGCCCCTTTCTTTTTATATATATTTTTTTAACTCTTCCCGGGAAATTATTTTAACCGCGGTAAAATCCAGTGAGAACAAGAGGTTACAACTAACCCTCTTAGTATAAAATAGGATATGAGTCGAATGTGACATTGCCCCAATTTCGTGAACTCGTAGGAAGGTGAGACTTGTTGAAGAATAGGTGAGTAGATATCTTACATAGGATTCCATTTTTGGGGGTGGTGTGAAGTTGAGCTAACCCAAGATAGGAACAAAGGCTAAGCCTATTGACTCTAGTGTTGGAACTTGGATAGCATCAGCCTAACTTGGGAAATTAATTGGCTAAAAAGGACATTAGATGCTTTGAATTCATCAACTAGGGAAGCCAATTGGGTTGGCCGGATAATCATACTTGATCTTTAAAAAAAATCCAAAAATAAGCGCGCGCGCACACAAAAAAAAAGAAGAAAAAGGTGTTGCGGCTGTTGCCACTCTCATCTTATATCAATCAAACGAGGGGTGATCGGTTCCTAGCTCGGTCCCACCTTGAAATCGGAAAACGAACTGGATGATCTTAGGACTAGACCGACCGGTCCGGTCCGATTTTCCGGCGGTCCAATCATTGGACCAGTCGCATTTTTGTTGTTGTTGTGATTGATCGTTAAATTTTTCTCGTTAACGACATATTCACCGGAGCACCTCTCATTATTTGCACCGCGTTGTCGCTAAACTTGGAAGTCATAATAAACATCTTAAGCATCTTAGGTTTAGTTTTACATTTAGACTATTTGGTCTGGTCCGGTTTCCCATGGAATCGAGAACCAGACCGATCGTGACCGGTTCCAATTTTATGGAGCAGGGAATAGGACCCAACTGGCTGATTCAGTCAGGTCCGGGCAGGATTCCCGATTTGAGCATTTTCATCATGGTCAGCCCTAAATCAAACCGCAGAAGAATCCCAACTCCTTGATTGAGCCCCCATCCTTTCCAAAACCAACATAAGTCAGAATACCAAACCTCTTCATCATGGTGATAAAGCATGTTCAAAGAGGGCTCTTCCTTTTCCAAACATTAATCCCCCCGAAAGCAGAATTCCTTCGTTGCCAGTTGAAGTAGTTGGAAGTGTGCGTGGGATTCTTTTGCACATGGTCTGTTCAATCCAGCATTAAGAACGCTCGTGAATATTGCTTCGGGTAACTAAGGAACAGATCAGACGGACAACCGGGGCAAAAGTGGTTTTGGTGAATTCGCAGCCGTCGATGTTGGAAGTTTAGATAGGTAAGGAAAAAAAAAATCGACGGTGGGTAGTAAGCAACTATCAACCAAATCCCCACCTAATCCCAAAACAAATTAATTAATGAAGAGATCATCATCAAGTAAACAAGCTGGGAGATTTAAGGGGCGACCAATTGAACGTATGACGTACCATGAAAACAACTTGGGAAATTTGATGATCGTTTGCGATTAGGGTTTTGGACTCTTCTTTTGGGAATCGAAGCTCTGTGTTAATGATAGTCTTTCGTCGACGAGGTGTTCAATTGATATCGACAGCGTACATACGTAAACATCGATCTCACGCGATCCGTAATTATTTCTCAAACGGTCTAATGAGAATGCCTTTTCTTCGAAAAAGCCTCGCGTAAATTCGTTCTCGAAACGAGATTTAGCATTTGATTATTGTGTTTGATCACGACTTATTGTAATAATTTTAAGTGAAAATTGCTTCTACTGATATTTTGAAATCTAGTATGACCCTAATCTCTTTGCACATTTGATAATATTAAGTTTGTCCACTTCAGTCAGTCGGCTTTCAAAAAATTGATGTTTTCACTCCCTCGGACCTTCGTGTTTGCACATTCGTAAATTTGATGATCGTTTGCGATTAGGTGAGGCGAACGTGAGTTAGGGTCGAAAATCATAAATGGCACGTGGGGACTAAACTGTAAAGATTTGCAGATCAGGGAGCGCAACTGCAATTAAGAAGGTCAAATTTGAGGCGGAATAAAGCCGGCGAGGGTGCGGCGCGTGAAACGACCGACGAGGCCCGCCGTTCAGACATTCATTCTCTGTGGAGTCAACCCCAAATTAAGAAGTGGGCCCCAATTCGTACAGTCAATATTATATCTCTACGTGCCTTCCCACGATCGGCATTTTGGGCCACCGTTGCATTTGACGCATCAGATACACCGTTTCTTTAATTTTCTTAGGTTGTCTCTTATTTTTTTGTGGGTCCTTTTCTCAACGCGATCCGTAATGGAAGGCAGAAGTGGAGCACCAGTAAGGCAGCCATAGAAACAAATTCGATCTTCCAAAACACCTTCCTCGATCGATCGAATGGGCACGACGAGAGCCAAGGCTCGGTACATATACAATTTGTGGTATGAGGAATCGAATTTGCGACTCGTGCTCGCTTTCCTTTGGTTATTTGGCCGAACCGACATGTCAGAACTCTTGAATAGAAATGAAATAGAGATGTAACTTCAGTTTCTTCGAAAATTATAAGATCTTTGGCTCAAATTTGATGGGCAAACAGGAATGGCAAGACGACGTGCGTGCGTATGTATGGGAATGAATTCGTAAAGGTCAAAGATCGGTCACTCCCACCCCACCCCCACAAGTCAAGTGCTCGGCCAGCGGATGATTGATAGTGGGTCGGGTTTTGGAGCTAACTTGGAGGTGAAGACGTTTAATAATACTTTTGGGAGAAAGGATCATCATGGGTGGGTGTCCCTTGAAGCAAAAGACTGGCTCGCTTTGATTTGCCACCTCCTCCCGGGGGGGTCCAAGGGGGCATGTGACGATGCACATGTGGTCTCATGTGCTCTTTCGTTTCCTCAACTCATTTCCATAAGTTCGCTGCATCTCTTTCTGATCTCATTGCATGTTGGTGAGTTGATTAAATGTCTACGTTGGTAACTAACCATTCTCCGTCGTTGCCTTGGCCTCTTTTACCAGCACACGACTCTTCCTCGCGATACATCGAGTTATCTACTTGAATTGCAGGCCAGTCATCTGGGAACATGAGCAGCAACCTATCCTGTAAGATCAAATCTTGTACCGCCTAACTAGACTAGAACCCGATGCGCCGCCGGCTTCGAAATGGGATTTTCTTCTCTTCTTTTCTTTTTCCGCTTCCATTTCCGCGACGGAAGAAAAGGTCCATAAAAAAGGGAAAGAGAGAACGAATCCGACGTTGACGATGCTTATTAGATGGGCCATGCCTGGGAAGAGGCTTGACGTAGTTTAACACAATGGGCTCCAAGGGCTTGACCCAAAGCTCTTACCAAGTCCTTTTGCGTGTTGTAAACAAACGCCATAGCAAGTTCTAGCTACGCAGCCCCTCATCATAAGAGCCACTATAGAAATAAATGGCGGTTTGGCTTCATATAAGCAAAAGGTTTGTCATGTATTTGTAAGGGCGCCTCTGTTCCGCAAAAAATGAATAATTTAATAAAAAAAATTTCAAAAATTATCGTTCGTATCGCCTTCGAAAATGAATGAACGGATAAATACTTTTATTATCTGCAAAGATGTTTTAAATAGATTTTATATTGATTAATCATTTCGAGCGATGTGAAAACGCTTTTCAAATCGTTCATTTTCAGCCAAACAAACAAAGAGTCGCGATCAATTATTAATCCAATAACACCTTCAATAGATTTATGATAAAGAGAGCACATCATGTTTTAATAATTAATTAGAACATAGAAGATTAGAGCGCCTATGGTAGATGTCCGATTTATCCTCGAGACTCCATACACATGTGGGTTGACGTGTTAACCAATTCCAGTCAGCAACATATGTGGGCGACGGGAAAATTGTCTAAAAAATCTTAAACTTGTTGTACGACGGCTATTTCAATCATAAACTTTTTAATTATGACAATTTAGTCCTAATTATTTTGACGATTTCTCAATTTAGTCGTGATTTTTTTGACATTTTGTTAATATAGTCATTTCAGTCGGTTATAACAGATAAATTTTGAAATGTTCAAGACTAAATCGAGACAATTGAAAGGTTTGGGACAAAATTGACAAATCGTCAAAGTATTTAACATTAAATTGACACAATTGAAAAATTTAAGGCTAAATTAATCGCCCTATTAAAAATAAAATTAGGACTTCTTAGACAGTTATCCCACCGACCGACTACGTAATCTGCCTAAGTGAAGCCATCTGGACTGGTTGGGTCCCAGTCACGGTGACGTGGCGAGGACCTTTTGATAATCGCACGTGGGGAGCGGCGGGCGATATGAAATGGGCAACCTCCGAAATGGGAACACAATGTCGTTGGTCGGGTTCCCACGTATTTCCGTGGGAGGGGACCCCTGGTTTGACCGTCGGCCTTCAATTGCAAAAGTGGACTGCGGCGGAAGGAAACTATTGCTTTGACCCCCAATAACGAAAATTAATCGCAAAAATCAACGTGTTCGCACGTGTGTTTCTGTACCTTTGCGTGTGCTCGATGTAAAAACTCTAGTTAGATCTCCCCCCATTTGGTTGACAGGGCAGTTACTTGATATAAGCACACCTTGAACTTGAAACTAGTCGTTCGCCATCCAAAATAGGCGGTAAAATTACCTAATCAGTCCTAAACATATCCAACAAAGATATAGACATCACTTAAGGACGTGTCAGTCTAGCTCACTTAAACAAAAAGTTTCTATTGTGCACGATTTCCGCTCTCGCTATGATGAAAGCGCAACTGACAATCAAAAGGCGATCGAAGAAGGTCGCGAGTGGAAGCAACTGATGTTTCGGCCATTCAGTTGACTCCTTGCTGCTAGTTCATGCTTGCTGTCACGCTGGCAAAAGCTGGAGTTTTAGCCTATTTATCTATATTGGATTTGAATTAATGACTCTCGTCGTATGAAAGCGCTACTCTAACCATATCAATTGAGTCATAGACTTTTCAACCTAACCCATTAGTCGTAAACCTTTGAGTGAAATTTCAATACTGTCATTTAAGTAATTTTTCATCGGAAATAGTGGACATGACAGTTTAGTTATTGCCTGTCATCTTACATGGCACACCGCACTGTCAGTGATTTCGAGTAAAAATTGACCGGTGGGAATATCGCGCAAAAGTTTAGAATTAAATGGGCAAAAATTGAAAATTTAGGAATGAATTGACATTTATACTGTTGAATTAATGTCTCGAGTTTGAATCGTTTACGGAACCCGATTCGATTGAAGGATATAGATCGATTTGGTAAATCGAATCTATTAGTAAGCGAATACGGTATAGCATAACATTGTCCCATTCTAGGAAGGGCAGAATGCGAAATTCTATACGAAATTACCAACTTGTTCCATCGAGATTGAGGACTTGGTACGTAATTTCTGTGCGGGCACAATCGTACTTTAAGATTAAAGTTAGATGTTGCCCTTATGCACATTCCGAAGGGTCTAGTTAGATGTTGCCCAAGGGTCTAGGCACATGAGGGAAGCATGTATTATGAGCATGTTTGTTTATTAATGTTCAGACTCGAATAACAAACAAGATAAACATGAATAAACAAACAAAATAAGGTGCAAAAAAATAAAATCACTTACCTGCGGATAAGTGCCTGATTTAAGCATCGGATAATATTAGCAAGGATTTACATCCTTTCAAAAAATAGGCAATAATAATATCTGCAATAAATGTTAGATAGCAAATAATTCGAATTAGGCAACAAATTTATTCAGAATATTCTAAGATTGAAATTATTACCTAATCTTACGGATTTGCTTTCTAAATTTGAAACGATACCGGATCGGCTCGAGATTGCTTGTGGATACGGCCGGCGGGACTCGTAGCTTTGATCTGGCTGATCACGCTCTCGGCTGACTCGTTCGTGGTGGTGCTCGCGAACTGACGGATGGACAGCTTCCATGCACGGAGGAGCGACGACGGCAATTCAATTGTCGGGGTTGTCTCAGTGTACCGTGAAGAAGAGTTCTCGTGCGCTTTTCTCTAAGACCAGACTTCCCAGTAGAACCTTCTCCTAGTCAAACTTCAACCCAAGCCATCTTGACCACCGAATTGGAGTTTTGTTTTACCTGCAAAGAGGAAAAAAGAAGAAGTAATTCTTCCTTTTTTCTGCTCCATCTCAGAACGTGAAGGCCTTCTTGGATTTGTATTACGGCTGCCTTCAGAACCCACGAGAGTACAAGGACTTTTTCCTCTCTCTCTCAATCTCACTTTTTTTGTGGCCGTGTTCACTGAATTCTGCGTGGCCCTGGATGAAGCCACGAGGGAGAGAGAGAAAGTAAAAAGCTCCTTCTTTTGTCTTCTTCTTGTCGATGAAGCTTCCCTCCACGATTTCTCTGTGTCTGACGCCTCTGACTTCTTTTTGCTCCCAAGCGTGGCCGTGTATTACAATTGTCAGTGGCCTCCCCTGTCACGTCTGACTAGTGCTCTTTTTGTAGTTGAACTAGGTTTAAGTAGGACTTTCTTTAATAAAAGACTTAATCCTATGGACTAATATCAATTAAGCTCAAAACCTTTTATTTTTACTGGGCCAAACTTAATTAATTAAAGCTCAGGACCCCTCACTCCTTTGCAATACTCAGCCATGTGACATGCAATGGGCTCAACGGAATTAACGGGCCTAGGTCTCGCAATTGCTCCATATCCGTTTATCACCGTCGGTCCGAATTAAAATGCAAATGCAATGCAAGCTCAAAATAAATATGAAAGATGATTTAATTATTTTTTGTAGGAACTAAAACTAATTCCTGATTTTCTATGCAAAATAAATGACTAAATAGATTAGTCAAAATTTAAGTGTCAACAGAGATTGTGATATATTACTTGTGGGTTTGTTTTGGGCTTAATTTAGGTGTGGAATGAGCGATTGTAATTTTGATTCTCCGATTATAGTGGATTATATTGCTGGCTCTCCTCGTGAACGTAGGTACCGACTTTCGAATCGAACCACGTAAATATCTAGTGTCCTTTATTGTTCCTCATTTAATTTTCGGTGATTTCGCATTGGCTTATTTGCAAGATCCGTTAGCATTTTCGTGTTACTATCTCAACAATTGGTATCAGAGCTACAGTTAGAGTTTCTGCAGTTGATTTGGGGCTTTTTTGCTTGTATGATTATTGTCTATAAATTCTGTTATTGTAATTATGTCAGGAGCGAAATTTGAGATTGAGAAGTTTAATGGGAGGAACAACTTTAGGTTATGGAGCCTCAAGATGGAGGCGTTATTAACGACTCAAGATTTGACAGAAGCATTGCAGGGAAAAGATAAGTTGCCCGAAATAATGAAAGATGTCGAAAAGGACATGTTAATGAGGAAGACAAGAAGTATAATCATGTTGAACCTATTGGATGAGGTATCGAAAGAGGTGGCCAAGGAGAAGGCTGCCGCAGCATGTGGGCTAAACTTTAGGTACTCTATGTAATGAAGGGTTTGAACAATTGCTTGTATATGCTGAAGAGGATGTTTCAGTTCCGGATGGTTGAAAGCACATCCATCAGAGCCCACTTAGTTGAGTTTAACAAACTCATGATGGACTTGAAGAATGTCAATGAGGCATTGCCTGATGAGAAACAAGGTATGATGTTGTTAGCATCTCTACCAGATTCTTTTGAGCACTTTATGGATTCATTACTACAAGGGCGCACTACAATTATCTTGGAAGAGATAAAGTCCGCTTTATTCTCTAAGGAGTGGCAAAAGAAGTTACGAGAAGATAACTTAGCGCAAAATGGTGCGCAAGGTTTGGTTATCTGAGATATGGACGAACGAAGAGAGTCTAGAGGTAATAGATGGAAGAGTCGTTCTAAATTGAGGTCCAATGCTTGGAACCGTTTATGTTATCACTGGAATGAGGTAGGATACTATAGTAGAGATTGTCCGAAGTACAAGGATAAAGGAGTTAAGGTGTAGTCTACAGGGGATGGTAATATTGTTACCAAAACATATAATAGTTCTAGTGATGCAGATGATATATTAACAGTCGCCAAGAGTTCATCTGGTGATGATTGAGTGCTTGATTCTGGATGTTCTTATCATGTGACTTCTCATAGACACTGGTTTACTACCTATCAGTGCACGGAGGGTGGTAAGGTGCTTATGGGAAACGGTGCTGCTTGTGAAGTAGTGGGGATCGGAACAGTTCAAATTAAGATGCACAACGGAGTGGTGCAAACGTTGACAGATGTAAGGCATGTACCAGAACTGAGAAAGAACCTTATCTCGTTGAGTGCTCTTGACAAGTTCAGATACCGGATTTTCGCTGAAGGTGGAGTTATAAAAGTCTCTCGAGATGTGCTTACTGTGATGCGAGTAAAGATAGACTGCGGGTTATATCTCCTCCAGGGAAAAACAGTGATTGGCTCGTCTGTTAGATTCTCTGATACTTCAGGTCAGGATACAACACAGTTATGGAATATGAGACTTGGACACATGAGTGAAAGGGAGATGATTATTATAAGTTAGAGGGGTCTACTGGGAGGTCATCGAATTGAGAACCTGGACTTCTGTGATCACTGCGACATGGGTAGTCGGCGGAGAGTGAAGTTCAGTACTGCAGTTCACCGGACTTTGTAGATTGTAGGCTGCGTTCACTCGGACTTATGGGGACCTTCTCACGTTTCGTCCAAGAGAGGTGCCAGGTATGTATTATCCTTTGTTGATGATGTTTCAAGAAAAGTCTGGATTTGTCTTCTTAAGCACAAGAGCGAGGTGCTTGGTCGGTTCAAGTCATGGAAGGCGATGATCAAAAAGCAGATAGGAAGAAAGTTCATGTGCCTGAAAACTGATAAAGGGTTAGAATTCTGTTCTGATGAGCATGGTCAGTTTTGCGCAGAGGAAGGCATGGTGACACACCGCACTGTTACCGATTCACCACAGCTGAACGGAATTGCAGAATTGATGAATAGAATTATATTGGAGAGAGCTCGCTCTGTACACTCCAATGCTGGATTAGATGAAGATTTCTAGGCTGAAGTAGTGAATACCACTTGTTGGTTAGTGAACAGATCACCATCACCAGAAATTGATTGGAAAACTCTTGAGGAAACGTGGTTAGGTAAGTCTGTTGATTACACCGAATTGAGAGTGTTTGGTTGCCCTGCTTATGCTTGTGTGAGTGATGGCGCGCTGGAGTCGGGGGCAAGGAAGTGCATATTCCTGGGCTATGCACATGGGGTGAAGGGATACAGGCTGTGGTGCACTGAGAAAGATTCGTTCGATTTTATGTTCAGCAGAGATGTTACCTTTGACGAATCTGCTCTATTTCATAAGAGGAGTGAGGGATCAATTGGGGAGAAAGATCTGGACGATGTTCAGAAACAGGTAGAGTTTCAGGTAGAGCTTAGAGATGTTCACAGTGCAGTAGATGTGACAGCGTCTGCAGACTCGCTAGATTCCATAGTAGCCGACAGTTGTTCCGAGGTCACAGTTGATCAAGTTTCAAGGTGGTCAGCGGAGGTGGATGAGATAGAGTGACAGTTGTGTGCATATATTAAAATAGATAATATAGGTGCAGTGGAGACAGCTTCGGGTATGGAGATGTAGAGAGAGACTGCTGGAATGTTGAGCGTGACTCAGAAGAGTTGCGTCGGAAAAACACCAAGGCACTTCAACATGCAGTTGCGAAATTCTGTAAGTATCTCACTTGCTACATATTATAAATTATCTAGTTTGTCACAGAGTACTTGGATGGAGGTAGAGCAATTATCCCATGCTTCACATGCTTCACATGGTAGTACTGTTGGTTTTCTGAGTTACGCCATGGATAATACTAAGTTTGATCTATCGCATGAGTTAGGAAAATGTATATGATTAATCCAGGTATACATTGTGATGTTGTGAAGTGGATCCTCCTGATTTTGTTAGGAACAATAGACGTTGGGTGTATGTTTAGGATAATGTAGTTTAGATAGTGTGGCAGTAACTAGGTTTGTGAACCTGGGTCATTCAGGGAAACCTAAACGGTCGATGGCTGAGAAGTTATGCCTTTACTTTTGTTAGTTGTGCTATGAGTTGGAAGGCGTCATTGGGAGATACTATGGTTTCGTTGATGACTGAGACTGGAAACATAGTAATAACAGAAAAAGTTGAAGAGACGATGTGCTCTAATGACTTGGTTAGTGATGTTGACATGGGATATTCGGTTGATGTAATATTTGATAGAAGTTAGAAATATTATTGGAAAATCAAGTTCATTGGTGACTAGAATTTGTGTCAGATATAACATGTCGGGAGGAGATGTGATCGAGAACAAGTTTCTTGCGGTGGAGAATTCTATGGACATGTGGACCGATTTCATTCCTCTAAAAAAGTTCAAGCTCTGCTTGAACTTGATAGGCGTCTGTGGAGAGTAAGCGCTAGTCGGGGTGTAGGGAGAGCAACATGGATGATGAGTATTATTGACTTGGCTTCAAAGGTCGAGCCAAGATGGAGATTGTTGAATTGATATCTCGAGTTTGAACTGTTTATGGAACCCGATTAGATTGAAGGATATAGATCGATTTGGCAAATCGAATCTATTAGAAAGAAAAGAAAATCTAATGGATTATTTTCTTATTTTGAATTAAAATTCTTTTCTTGGAGGCCATAAATATATTCACAAGTGAAGGTTTTGTTTCTTGGAGATAATATCCAAGATTTCTTATTGCCCACAAAAGAATTCTCTTTTATCCCGTACAGTGACGTTTCTTCTTTTGCACTGTGATTAACTGGTCAACAAAGCAAGAAGAACCTTTGACTTCTTGTAGTCGTACAAGGAAAAAGAGTAAATAAAAGATAGGATTTTTATTGGTGTGGGCCCCTTCAGTACAGTGTGAATAGAAAAAGAATGCATGGGCATTTTGGTTTAGTGGTGGTATTCTTTTCTGGGCGCCGCAGGAACAGAGGACCTTTTGAAGAAGCCGCAGGCCAAAGAAGCCGCACAATGAACAGAGAAAAGAACGTGAACGTCGTTTCTAGTTCAGTCGTGTGTAGAGCAAATAACAAGAATATCGGATTTTCTCTCTACGAGAGATTGTGAAATATTATTTGTGGGTTTGCTTTGGGTTTAATTTAGGTGTAGGAAATACTCGAGCGTATAAGCGATTGTAATTCTGATTCTCCGATTATAGTGGATTATATTGCTGGCTCTCCCCGTGGACGTAGGTATCGATTTTCGGACCGAACCACGTAAATATCTGGTGTCCTTTATTGTTCATCGTTTAATTTTCGATGATTTCGCATTGACTTATTTGCAAGATCCGTTAACGTTTCCACGTTACTATCTCAACTTATACAATATGTTTAGGACTGGTCGGACAAATTACCTTAAAACAGCCTCTACCCATTTTCGCTAGGTGAAAACCCAAAAAGGGTTCGTGCCTCGATTTATACCAACTGTGGAATTTTTCATTTTCAATGAGGACAAAGCAATTCGGATGATATTCTCTTCCGAAATGAATGAGATCAGAACGTGAACATCTATTCATTCCCGCATTCTTCAATTCCGAATTTTGCATGTTCCTTGGGCTCAACACAACCTACACAGCACACACGAATCTGACTTTATTCCCCCGGCCTAAAGTAAAATGAGGAATGTAAACGCAACTTTCACAACATTTTTTAATTTTTTCTTTTGCTAAAAAAGTACTTCCGTTCCATCAAAGCAGTGCAAATATTACGAGAAGGAAAAGGAGCCTAAGATGATTGATTAGAAAGGATTCTACTAACACAATATTTTATAATTAATCCGAGACAAATGCGAGTAAAGATCAGAATTTGCTTTCCGGAGATTCTTGTACTGCGTTGAAGCAAGCTCTTTTATCAATGTTAGTCACTTTCACTGATATAATAAGGTATGATGAATAATTGATGAAATGCAAAATCTTTTTCTAACTTTCAAAATAATGGATTATGTTAGTTCCTAATGCTTTCTATTTGTACAAGTTTGAATTGTAACGAGTTTGAAAAAATTGCCAAAAAAGTCATAGACTTATTGTATTTGTATCAATTCAAGCATCCATGTCATTAATTTGCGATCAAAATTGATCGGATTAACTCAATTGACAAAAAAGAAATTATGACTGAATTGATCGGATCCAAAGCAACACTGCCGGGCGTCCAATCCTCTCCGTCGACCGCCGTTGCTCGCGGCCATCGACGAGCGGCTGTAGCTGGAGCCATGGTCGCAGATCTTGAACCCGTCGCGAGGAACGACTCATGGACTGCCAAGCTTCCCCTCCGTCGTACTTTAGGTCGGCTCCATCTTCTTCTGTCGTCGCCCGCCCTCGTCTGGTCGTCGGCCTCGTCCATGGCCGAGCCACCCCTCCATGTCACGGCGGCTCGTGGTTTTGCCCGTCCAGATCTGGACTGGAGTTGTGCCTCCAGATCTGATCGCGTCTATGGCTTGCGGCCATGGACGGCGAGCTCAAACAGGGAAGAAAAAACAGAAGAACAAGGTAGACGCGGGAGCTTGAACGCAGTCCATGGCCGGCGATTCTGCCGGTAGGAGTCAGCCTAATCAAGGCGCCGGCGACTCCGCCGGTGGCGACGGAGGGAGAAGAGCGGGCGGGCGGCTGTGAGACTCCGGCCAAATCTGAACCCTAGCAAAATTGCAGGAAGGGAGAGGGGAGGAAAAGAAAGAAAAATTTATTTTTTGTATCTTTTTAATTTCAGGTTTATCCATGTGTCAAACTCTAATTGGATATAGATAAAAAAACGCATGCCGGCGTCAGCGGATGATGTGGCGCTTTGAAACCACTCAATGTTTTCTCGCTCTTCTCGATCGATAGGAGGTACATACGCGTGCCACGTAAGATCAGAGGAGTCAAAGGGACGAGAAAATATTGGGTGGGCCGGGGCCAACACGTCATCGTGCGCCCCGGCCAATCATAGAGCGCCACTTGGCTCCACGTAGGCCAGTGGTCCCCACAATATTTTCTGCACAAAAAAAGTTAATTTTTTTTAATTTAAAATGTTTGCCCTTTAATAGCCTGCGCACAATAAATGCAATAGACTAGCTGCTATTTTCTCTCTCTAACTTTTTCTCCTTCGCACGCTATCTCTTCCACTCTCGTGAATTTCAAACGTCTGCATCTCTTTCTCCTTCCCCGCTCGCTCTCGGCTCCTTCGCTTTCTCCTCCGACGCTCGCTCCGGACTCCGTCGCTCGCTCCCTCTCTGCTCCATCGCTCGCTCTCGGCGCTCCCTTGCTCCTCTGAGAGAGTTCAAAATTTTGGGTCACTCTTTAGCTGTCTGCTCCGGCGCTCGCTCGCACTCTGCTCTAGCCCTCGTTCCCGTGCTCTGCTCCGGCGCTCGCTTGCTCGCTCTCTACTCCGGCCCTCGCTCCCGCGCTTTGCTCCATTGCTCGAGGGTTCTCTGCTCCGGCGTTCGCTGGCTCTCTACTCCTACCCTCGCTCTCTCCGTCGCTCGAGCACTTTAAGCAGAGTCTGATTCAAGCCCTCGAGCAACTTGTTCAGAGGAAAGATTGGTCTGTAGTTCCTCTGTGGCTGGCTTCCTTTTTGTTGTTTATCTTTGGTGTGGTTATTCACTCTGCCGGATGGGTGTATTAGTTCGATTAAATCCTTTTCCTTTTAGCCACGTACTCGTTCATCACTATGTCTGATTAAACTCCGTTCGACATTCCATTATTCAGTTTTGCTAACCTATATACAATGCGATCACTATCTATGCATTTGCAGCAACCATGCGACAGAGACATCGTGTTTCTGCTACTGCTACTGGTGGACAAATATCACAGAATTTGAAAGACCTCCCTCAAAAAAATTAGAAGAATCATATCAGTGCTTATCAGAAAAGAGAGTGTTTTTGCTTTGTTTGGCTGTGCGAGTGTTGAATTCCTTGCTTGTACAGACATAATTCAACCCCGATGAGCATTGGCAAGCTCTAGAAGTTGCACATCATATTGCATTTGCGAGTGTTATATATGTGTTGTTGCTAGCAGGATGAACATTGACCGTTTGATATATGAGTTGCTAGTTATGGACACCTACATGGGAATGGAAACATGGCATTCGAGGTTATCTGCATCCAATGATATTTGCTCTTCTTTACAAAGTTCTCGCAGTACTTGGTCTTGATATATATACCTTGGTTCATGAGTCTTGTCTGAGTGATTGTGTGACTCCTCCCACGATGGCATGTAAACAGAAATTTGGCAATATGCGATTCTATCTGACGTGGCTGCTCTTAGAACCTTCAACGTAAGAAAGATGGATAACATAATGCACAGGCAAAATAAGAACAGAACTTGTTGGCAAAAACATCTTGCATCGATAATTTTTTAATCTGAATTAAGTTACAAATGACCAGGAAGAAGGTTCACCGAGTTTTTCCAGACGATCATCCAACCAAAAATTCCAACTTCGTCGAGAGAGTGGATTCCAACACTTTTGCTCCACTCCATGGCATTTACTTCCGAAACTGTGAAGAGCGTAAGCGATACATCTTCACTAGAATCCCTCACTTTTGTTAATGTGGGATTATATCAGATAATATTTATGTTGGTGGATTGTTTAGTAAAGTGTGTTCTTTCTCAATATATTACTTATCCTTCATATAGGGGACATCAAATTCTGTTGAACATCCTGGGATGGATCAATTGAGCGGTCCCGAAGGCATAAACAATCCAAGGTGAAAGCGGCATTGAGCATGGTGGATATCTTTCTGCAGTTCACTTCCACAATTAAGAGTTGCAGGACCTGGAGGAGGTGGTTTTGAAAGCGGATGATAGAGGAATTTGTAGATGAAATTTTTTACCATCATCTGTAGCCAAGGTGAATTTTGTACTAGAATGCGAGGAATATGGCCACCATCCGTAGCTCTGATGGTTCAATGCAGGCATGAGGGTGGTCATTGGGATTAGTTTAGCGTTTGTCTTGGGGTTGGATTAGGAGTTAGATTGCTTGTTCGATTACATAATTTTGTAGAAATAAGTTAACTAATGTTGTGGATATCCTCTCAATGTATCGATCCGTAGCTCTACGTAATAGTGTAATCCAAGTCTATTTTGTAGAATATGGCCACCATCCGTAGCTCTACGTAATAGTGTAATCCAAGTCTATTGTAGTTGTTAGCAGAGGTTTGAGTTTCGTAGCTTATTTTAAGTACTTGTAGTGTGGTTACCTTGTTTGTTGCCTGCGGTGTGTTGTCTTGCGTAAATTGAGGGATTGCAAAAATAGAGCAGTAGCTTAATGTTTCAAAATTCTCCGATGCTCGTTGGTCCTCTAGCGCTCGAATTTACTTATCACGAGAGGGCATTTTGGGTGCGCTTGCCTTCTCTTACCTCAAGAGTGCATTTTGGATATACATGCTGTGAGTCAGTTTGTTGTCTAGGATGGCACTGAGTTTGTTGATTTTAATCTTTTGTGTTGCTGTGTTTGTCTAGGTTGGCACTGCATTTCGAAGTTCCAGCTCTCTCCGGATCTGCTGTGTCCCTTCGTCTCGCGGCTGGTCTAGTCCGGAAGTTTGGAAGCATTGGCTCGTTGAAACAATGAGTCGATTTGTTCTCAAAAACGGAGGACATGTTATTTTGCTTGTCTGCGTTAAGTACTTTTTATTTAATGAGGAGCGTAAAACCCTAATTAGTTTTTATATTTGTTAGTGAGTGCTTGGTTTTTGGTTTACGCTGTTTTATGGTTTTTGATGCCCGTTTGTGCTTGTCTGTGCTAAGTACTCTATGTTTATGAACACAAAATTGCAGGTGACTGTGGAGAGCCAGACCTATCACAAATCGACGTCCGACGCCTGGGCTTTGACGGCAACGGTGGTTCTCTCCCTCTCACCCAAATCGACGCCCAATGCTTTGTGTTTAGACCGCGACGGTGGTTCTGGCGTGAAAAAAAGATGAAGAAACTGGATTTGTCTGATGGGAAGTTGCATAGGGATCCCTCTTCTATTCTTTTTCCTTGAAGAATGTCATAACAGAGATTGTTTAGGTGATTAGACTTAGTGTAGAGACAGAAATACTCGAAAAGTCTTGCTTCTATTTTAATGGGCAATACAGCAGCTGTGTAAAATTTATGTTTGTGGAGTACGGCGAGTCAATGCAAGTGCCCCGATGGCTCTTACCTGATATTTTGACGGAGTTCTGGGGAAATGAGGGAGAGAGGCAATGTCCCAACAGGTTGACCTTTCATGTGTAGTGATGAGGAACTTGTTCAATAAAAAGCATGTTAATCTTTCCATGCCTTTCTTCAATCTTTAATTTTGAGCGTTTCCTGTTTTGCATAGCTTATTGGTCCGCGTGTTTAATTTTTCATCAGTAAATAGTCTATTCAAATATTTAACTGATGTTTCTGTTTGACTTTTTTATTTTATGAATAAAGAGGCTCCAATTCTTTAAGAAAAATAACGTAGAATTAGAAACGCGTTTTTTTTGTATATAAAAAATACGAAAGGGACATAAAAATAGAACAGCAAAAAAAAAATCGAAAAAACTAAACAATCATTTCATTTGTGTTTCAACCTAATTTTTTTAGCCATTATTTCGCAACGGAGAGTAACCGATGTCCATTCCAGTCTGATTCGTTATGTATCCGACCATGTTGCATGTTCGATTATTCGAGTTCGCAATCTATTCTGATTGGTCCGCGTGTTTAATTTTTCGTCAGTAAATAGCCGTTTAAAATATTTGACTGATGTTTCTGTTTAAATTTTTTATTTTTTGAATAAAGAGGCTC
This sequence comes from Lenwebbia sp. NSW1173648, assembly GCA_029784005.1. NCBI lineage: Eukaryota > Viridiplantae > Streptophyta > Magnoliopsida > Myrtales > Myrtaceae > Lenwebbia > Lenwebbia sp. NSW1173648. The sequence goes on along the minus strand of JARCGZ010000009.1, from coordinate 18,923,613 downwards.
GAATTTTTCACGAAAAGTAACGTAGAATTAGAAACGCGTTTTCTTTTGTATATAAAAAAAAAGGAAAGGGACATAAAGAAAGAACAGCAAAAAAAAATCGAAAAAACCAAACAATCATTTCATTTGTGTTTTAACCTAATTTTTTTAGCCGTTATGTCGCAACAGAGGGTGACCGATGTCCATTCCGGTCTAATTCGTTATGTATCCGACCATGTTGCATGTTCGATTATTCGAGTTCGCAATTATTCTAATTGGTCCGCGTGTGTAATTTTTCGTCAGTAAATAGCCGTTTCAAATATTTGACTGATGTTTCTGTTTAACTTTTTTATTTTATGAATAAAGAGGCTCGAATTCTTTACGGAAAATAACGTAGAATTACAAATGCGTTTTCTTTTGTCTATAAAAAACTAAAGGGACATAAAGGAAGAAGAGCAACAAAAAAAAAATCGGAAAAACCACACAATCATTTCATTTGTGTTTCAACCTAATTTTTTTAGCCGTTATTTCGCAACGGAGGGTGACCGATGTCTATTCCTGTCTAATTCCTTATGTATCTACCATGTTGCATGTTCGATTATTCAAGTTCGCAATCTATTCTGATTGCTCCGCGTGTTTAATTTTTCGTCAGTAAATAGCTATTTCAAATATTTCACTGATGTTTCTGTTTAACTTTTTTATTTTATGAATAAAGAGGCTCGAATTCTTTACGTAGAATTAGAATTACCTTTTTTTTGTATATAAAAAACAAAAGGGACATAAAGAAAGAACAGCAAAAAAAAAATTGGAAAAACCAAACAATCAGTTCATTTGTGTTTCAACCTAATTTTTTGAGCCGTTATGTCGCAACGGAGGGTGACCGATGTCCATTCCGGTCTAATTCGTTATGTATCCGACCATTTTGCATGTTCGATTATTCTAGTTCGCAATCTATTCTGATTGGTCCGCGTGTGTAATTTTTCTTCAGTAAATAGCCGTTTCAAATATTTGACTGATGTTTCTGTTTAAATTTTTTATTTTATGAATAAAGAGGCTCGAATTCTTTACGAAAAATAACGTAGAATTAGAAACGCGTTTTCTTTTGTATATAAAAAAAGGGAAAGGGACATAAAAAAAGAACAGCAATTTTTTTTTTTGGAAAAACCAAACAATCATTTCATTTGTGTTTCAACCTAATTTTTTTAGCCGTTATTTCGCAATAGAGGGGGACCGATGTCCATTCCGGTCTAATTCGTTATGTATCCGACCATGTTGCATGTTCGATTATTCGAGTTCGCAATCTATTCTGATTGCGAACGCGTGTTTAATTTTTCGTCAGTAAATAGCCATTTCAAATATTTGACCGATGTTATTTTATGAATAAAGAGGCTCGAATTCTTTACGTAGAATTAGAATTGCGTTTTCTTTTGTATATAAAAAACAAAAGGGACATAAAGAAAGAACAGCAAAAAAAGAAATCGGAAAAACCAAACAATCATTTCATTTGTGTTTCAACCTAATTTTTTTAGCCGTTATTTCACAACGGAGGGTGACCGATGTCCATTCCGGTCTAATTCGTTATGTATCCGACCATTTTGCATGGTCGATTATTCTAGTTCGCATTCTATTCCGATTGGTCCGCGTGTTTAATTTTTCGTCAGTATATAGCCGTTTCAAATATTTGACTGATGTTTCTGTTTAACTTTTTTATTTTTTGAATAAAGAGGCTCGAATTCTTTACGAAAAATAACGTAGAATTAGAAACGTGTTTTCTTTTTTATATATAAAAAAGGAAAGGGACATAAAAAAAGAACAGCAAATTTGTTTTTTGAAAAACCAAACAATCATGTTGCATGTTCGATTATTCGAGTTCATAATCTATTCTGATACAAGGAGCAACTCTTTTACACATTTCACCTGAAAATTGGGGATCCGGATCCCCTGCCATAGTGGGGGAATGGCAGGGGTGACATAGAATGAAATCCGGCCGTCCATTCGCAACCAACGGCCCAGATTTCGCCACGTCATCTGAAGGAGGGGAGGCAAAAAATTGGCCGGGAAACTGAGTTCTGAAATTGCAATTTTTTTTTTGGTAAAGTTTTGAAATTAGGATTTCCCAGGCGTTCCTCCTCCTCCTCCTCTGTCTCACTCTCAAAACTCTCGCCCTCCTCGCATGACACCACTCCGACCTCCACGCGCGACTGCAGGCGTGAGCGAGACGACCGCACAATGTCAAATGTAGGGTATTTCCGATTTTTTTTTTGCCGTTCCTTTTGGTATGTCTCTTTCTTTTTTTATATAAAAAAAAAGTGTTTCTAATTGTACGTTACTTTTGGTAAAGAATGTGAGGCTCTTGATTCATAACATAACAAATTCAAACAGAAACGTCAAATGAAACGTGAAATGTAGGGTATTTTCGATTTTTTTTTTTTGCCGTTACTTTTGGTATGTCCCTTTCGTTTTTTATATACACAAAAAGAACGCGTTTCTAATTGTACGTTACTTTTCGTAAAGAATGTGAGGCCATTGATTCATAATATAAAAAATTCAAACCAAAACGTCAAATGTAGGGTATTTCCAATTTTTTTTTTCTATTCCTTTTGGTATGTCCCTTTCTTTTTATATATAAAAAAAAGTGTTTCTAATTGCACGTTACTTTTCGTAAAGAATGTGAAGCTCTTGATTCATAACATAAAAAATTCAAACAGAAACGTTAAATGAAACGTCAAATGTAGGGTATTTTCGATTTTTTTTTTTTGCCGTTCCTTTTGCTATGTCCCTTTCGTTTTTTATATACACAAAAAAATGCGTTTCTAATTGTACGTTACTTTTCGTAAAGAATGTGAGGCCATTGATTCATAATATAAAAAATTCAAACCAAAACGTCAAATGTAGGGTATTTCCGATTTTTTTTTTTCTGTTCCTTTTGGTATGTCCCTTTCTTTTTATATATATAAAAAAACGTGTTTCTAATTGCACGTTACTTTTCGTTAAGAATGTGAAGGTCTAGATTCATAACATAAAAAAATCAAACAGAAACGTCAAATGAAACGTCAAATGTAGGGTATTTTCGAATTTTTTTTTTGCTGTTCCTTTTGGTATGTCCCTTTCTTTTTTTATATAAAAAAAACGCGTTTCTAATTGTACGTTACTTTTTGCAAAGAATGTGAGGCTCTTGATTCATAACATAAAAAATTCAAACAGAAACGTCAAATGAAACGTCAAATGTAGGGTATTTCCGAATTTTTTTTTTTGCCGTTCCTTTTGGTATGTCCCTTTCGTTTTTATATACACAAAAAAAAAACGCATTTCTAATTGTACATTACTTTTCGTAAAGAATGTGAGGCTCTTGATTCATAACATAATAAATTCAAACAAAAACGTCAAATGAAACATCAAATGAAACGTCAAAATGTAGGGTATTTCCGAATTTGTTTTTTGCGGTTACTTTTGGTATGTCCATTTCCTTTTTTATATACACAAAAAAAAACGTGTTTCTAATTGCACATTACTTTTCGTAAAGAATGTGAAGCTCTTGATTCATAACATAAAAAATTCAAACAGAAACGTCAAATGAAACGTCAAATGTAGGGTATTTTCGATTTTTTTTTTGCCGTTCCTTTTGCTATGTCCCTTTCGTTTTTTATATACAAAAAAAAACGTGTTTCTAATTGTACGTTACTTTTCGTAAAGAATGTGAGGCTCTTGATTCATAACATAAAAAATTCAAACAAAAACGTCAAATGAAACTTCAAATTGCACAACGAATCCCTCTGCTTTGCCCTAATGGTTTCTCTTCTCTGGAAAAGAAGGGAAAAACATTCAACTTAAACTTCACATCAAGCTCAACGGATTTAACAATTTCATTAACAAGCAATGACTTCCCTCACTAATCTTCAGGTTTCTATCTCTCAACAGAGTACACCACTTTCCGAATATGAGCATTTCTAATCGATGTTGACATTCCTGAAGCCACTAATCATATCTCGAAAGTTGTCAGTCACCTCCCTTGCATTCTGTAGCTCCCGTATAGTCAACTTACTGACCTTCTCGCTCGCGCCTGTGGTCACACGTGGAGGTCAGAGTGGTGGAGAGAGAGAGGCGTGAGCTCGGTCGTCTCGCTCTCGTCTGCGGTCGCGCGTGGAGGTCGGAGTGGTGGTCGTGCGAAACTAACCTCGGTCGGGTAGCCTGGAGGTTGGACAGTCGCTCGTGGTGGTCGTACGAGAGGCCGAGAGTGTCAAGTCAGAGGGGGAAGAGAGAGTTGTGAGCTCGGTCGTCTCGCTCGCGCCTGCAGTCACGCGTGGAGGTCGGAGTGTGGAGGTCGGAGTGGTGTCGTGCGAGGAAGGCGAGAGTTTTGAGAGTGAGACAGAGGAGGAGGAGGAGGAACGCCTGGGAAATCCTAATTTCAAAACTTTACCTAAAAGAAAATTGCAATTTCAGAACTCAGTTTCTCGGCCAATTTTTTGCCTCCCCTCCTTCAGATGACGTGGCGAAATCTGGGCCGTTGGGTGCGAATGGACGGCCGGATTTCATTCTATGTCACCCCTGCCATTCCCCCACTTTGGCAGGGGATCCGAATCCAAAAATTGGTGTATACACCATGAAACTAGAAAAAAAAAATGCAAGGACTTGACACAGCAAAACTCTACAATACATCATCTGAAAATTTCAATACAAGGAGCAACTATGTTACACATTTCACCTTAGCTACAAATGGTGTCACAATATCATCTAAAAACTAACATGCTCAAGTCAATCGTTACATCAGCCACTCTCCAGGGCGACAAGACAGGCTCTCACCATCCTAGCCTATGAAACCAGAAAAATGCAAGGATTTGACACAGCAAAGCTCTAGAATACATCATTTGAAAATTTCAGTACAAGGAGCAACTGTAGTATCATCTTTAGTCAGATGAATTGACATCAGAAAAATGCAAGGATTTGACACAGCATACCTCTCAAATATGTTAGGTGAATTGACATCACAATCATAATTGATAAAGATGTCTACCAAGATTTGTGAATCATAACAGAGCTTATCTAAAAACCGAAGCACTATCATCTTTTGTTGAAAATTAGGTCGAGCAACATTCTCCAAAACTCTCAGCACAATCATAGGAAAGAATACTCCATTCTCAGCTTTCAATCCAGCTCTGAATCTGGCCACCAGACTGATGAAAATGGAGCAAGAAAGCTGGAAAAAGATCATGAGCGTGGAAGCACTGTTCTTCAACAATGACAGATATAGCTATTGCTTAATAGCACCGACAAACCTGTGTTACAACAAAAGCAGTAAAACAGAAAATTAATTTGAGAGCTTCATTTATAGAAGGTTTTGTCACATCAATGACAGAACATGACTTCGTACAAGGCAACAAAGAGAAACCTAAATGATAAGAGCTTTTATGTTTTAAGTACATTGTTACAACATCAAAGCAAGCATATGACACAAAGTTAAGAGCCCGAATGGCAAAGAAAGCGCAGCATGTAGATTCCACAGAAGAATAGAAATCAACAAAAAAATGGGCAAGATTTTGATCACCAATTAGAATATCACAGGCCAAAGCATTATCCAGAATAGAATAATTAAAAAACAAAAAAACACAGTTCAAATAAGGGAAGAAGAAATGCTTGAACAAAGACATGAAAGTTCGACTTAGTAGTGTTAAACAAGCAAAAAGCATGGAGGAAGAACAAATGCCTGAACAGAGGCAAAGAAAGGAGTGAGCTTGAGAAAGCTAGGACTTTATAAAGCCATGAAAATGCAAGGATTTGACACAGCAAAGCTCTAGAATACATCATCTGAAAATTTCAGTACAAGGAGCAACTCTAGTACACATTTCAATTAACAAAAGCTTCATGCATTTCTTTGCACTCTGAACCATTTCAATTAACAAAAGCTCCTTTCAACCAAAGTTGGGGGAAAACAAGATGCTTACACCTCCTGATGAATTATGTTGCAACCACACATCAGAATCTTCTGCCTCACGATGAATTATGTTGTGATCCTGCATTGTTTATGCCTTCGGGACCGCTCAATTCATCCATCCCAGGATGTTCAAAAGAACTTGATGTCCCCTATACAAAGGAGTAAATAATAAATTGAGAAAAAAACACGGTTTACTGAACAATGCACCTACATAGATGTTATCTCATATAATCCCACATTAACAAAAGTGGGGCAACTTGTACCTGACTCAAAATATTTCCATGGGATTTATTATGGTACTCCAACATCTATAGACAAAAAACCATTATCAATAAGCATAAGAATAGTTTACTAAAAATGAAACAACATTGGGATCAAAAATGATTTTCATAATAGATACCTGACTAGTGAATGGGGAAAATCCATTCATAATTCCTGGCGGCATGATATATGGTGGTTGCATCTATATAAATAAACGATCTCATTAGTAGAATGTAGCAAAATTCTTCCATGGGATCTATTTTACTACTCCATGTATAAACGAGAAGCCATTGACAATAGAATTTTCAACAAATTTCAGCCAAACATTAGAATAGTAACTCGGATTATACCTGACTAGTGAATGGGGAAAATCCATTCATAATCCCTGGCGGCATGAAGTATGGTGGTTGCATCTATATAAATTTTTTTACCAAATTAGTAGAATGTAAGTGCAAATGTTGAACTCAGAGAGACATACCTGATTATGGTAATTTAGATTTACTATAGGACCACCAATGTTGCTAGAACAAAACGCATTTGGAATTTGATTTGAATTTCTTGAATAATCTGGTAAATGAGTCTCATCACCCGTTGCTTGGACAACCAGCTCTACAATACAAAACAAGAAATACTTTAATGGGCATCATGTAGCATAAGTATAAAAATGGCATAAACATATTAAGTAGAACTCTATCTCATTCAACTCACCTCGTCTTTCAATTAGCATCGGGGATGTTCCTTTCTTAGACTTTTTCTTCTTTTTCTCACTCGAGCTTTTAAGCCTTCCATAACTTACTCCCTTTCCTTTCCTTCGAAGGGGGTCCAATACCGACGTCTCACACAAAGAAGCCTCGCGATTATGATCATCTATCACAACCACACTTGAGTTGTATGATGAAATTTCAGCCACTGTTGCATCCAAGTTCTTCTTCGCTATTCTCATAGTATTTATATCTTGGGCTCCCAAACTCATCACTTCAAAAGCATTTTGCATTAACGTGGAAAATCGATTAGATGTAGATGGACCTTGTGACATTTCATGAGATTCATCATTCACATACCCTTGCTTCGCACCCTTAGTCCATCTTTTCAAAATATAGGAAGATGGAATGACCGAAACCGATACGTTCACATTCAACACGTGCAAAGCATGGCGACACAACCACCCTTTTGATTCAAATAATTTGCATTCACAAGAAACTGAAAAGTCAACAGTGTTAAATCTGACAACATGTTCACCTTTAATCCCCTCACACTTGAGAGTGTATTCATACACCAACCCATGGAAAGCAGTACTAGATATCCGTTCGGAGACACTTTGCAAAAATTCTTCATTAAACCTTTTAAAAATGGCACGAGTATACACCGAAGCGGCATGCGTCAATATCCCGTTATGCGAAATATGCAATTTCGGCTTCCCACGAGAACTATAATCATCTTGACTTTCAATTTCTCTCATATGCTTCAATTGTTCTTCATAGTGGTGGACAAATTCTACAAGGGTCAACGTCTTAGTCGACATTCGTTGGAAGACATTGTTAGTGCTCTCGCTCCTTTGACTTGATTTTATATCACAAGAAAAAATATCACGACCAAAAGCCGAACTCCATTTATGTCTCAAACCGTATAGCCTCTGAAGCCAACTGTTATTCTCCGTGCCCCACTCCTCTCCCATTTTCCTCCAAGTAGATTCAAATTCATCCTCTGACCTGCATCTATACATAAGTGCTGAGAAATATTTATCCTTAAACTCCGGTTTGTGGTAAAGATATGGAATGTTTTGATTGGCATTTTTCCCAATATGCCAAGTGCATAAACGGTGTTGAGTATCCGGGAACACCGTTTGAATGGCTTTTGCCATGGCTTGGTCTTGATCAGTGAAAATGGTTTTTGGAGCCTTATTTCCCATAGACTCCAAAAACACCTCAAATAACCAAGTAAATGAACTTGCAGTCTCATCCAACATAAATGCACAGCCAAACAATGTATTCTTCCAATGATGATTAACTCCAACAAAAGGCGCACAAATCATGTTATACTTATTAGTACGATACGTGGTATCAAAAACCATCACATCACCAAAACAGTCATAATCAAATTTAGACAAACTATCTCTCCAAAATAGATTCGTCAATCTACCATCTTGATCTACCTGTTGTGCATAGAAGAACATTGGATTTTGCATTTGCATGCGATGAAAATGATTCAGAAGACTTTGACAATCTCCCCCACTTATATGATTTAATCTTTCACCTTGCAAATAATTTTGAGAATCCCGCAAAATGAAACCCAAGTTTTGGCTTCCTCCGGCGTCGTTTGCCAAGTACTTAAATGACGCAGTCCCCCCTATGCCTGCTTTAGCCATGCCCACTAACACACCCTTGCAACTATCAGAAATCATTCTCCCGCATCTTATCAAGTGCTTTTGACGTTCCGGAATGAACTCATGATTTTGCTCAGAGAGATACTCTATCACTTCATAAATGCCATTGTCAACCTTAAATCTGATAAAAGCAGGACAACCACATCTAACTTCAGGTCTTTCATATTTTCTTTCATATCTTTTTTCTTGACCGGATGAGTTGTTAGAATACCCCTCACAATTACACACAAAAGTTCGTCGAGTTATTTCTCCGTTGCCGTTTTTTCTAATCTTAGCCTTCCTCACTCCAAATCCTTTGCCTATAGCATAGGCCACATATTTATGATATGCTTCAAGCTCGCTTGCAAAAATCATTCCTACTTTAAACTCAAAATCTTTTTCCAAATCATGGGTTACATGTGCTATATGGGCAGTTTCATGCTGCAAGCAAAGAAAAAGAAATAGTTAATGTGGTGCTTTTACAAGCAATATAACATGTCATCCACATCTCGAGAAGACAAATATCTTTCACATCGTATGATATCAGGATTACCTCTGATTCAGCCATCGGATAACCTTAGACGTGCGAATTAACTGATTGATCGCGAGCGAACCTTTGTTAGTTGTAGTTTTTGCAGACGAATTAGGGAGAGACTCCACGAGACGGAGCAAAGAAGGTACACCACACAAGCCTTTGTTATCAGAAAAGCTGTAGAATAAAGAATAACGTCTATGAACATGAAAGAAACCCATTTGAGTAATACTCAATTGAGCAAAGAATTCCTGTAAATAATTTAGTTCATTCAGCACAAACGGGCAGCAGAAACCAAAAACCAAGCACTCGCTAACAGAGATAACACCAAATAAGGAACATTTTCCTTAGAAGACAGAGTCTAAGAGAACAAATCTTAATTATGTAGCCATTCGCAGTTTAGTTGGCAATCTTAACTATATACACAATGATACCCAATCGAGAACTAGCATTCTTAAAATGAAAAAAAGTAACAATGAGAGTTAAATCAAGATATCTATACATTTGCATCGACATATTCTTGTATAATCCGCGCATAGCAGATGTGCAATGGACTGCTATTACATCCAAGACATTTGAATCTATTGAGCAAGTAAAAATCCCTCAATTTACGCAAGACAACACACCGCAGGCAACAAACAAGGTAACCACACTACAAGTACTTAAAATAAGCTACGAAACTCAAACCTCTGCTAACAACTACAATAGACTTGGATTACACTATTACGTAGAGCTACGGATGGTGGCCATATTCTACAAAATAGACTTGGATTACACTATTACGTAGAGCTACGGATCGATACATTGAGAGGATATCCACAACATTAGTTAACTTATTTCTACAAAATTATGTAATCGAACAAGCAATCTAACTCCTAATCCAACCCCAAGACAAACGCTAAACTAATCCCAATGACCACCCTCATGCCTGCATTGAACCATCAGAGCTACGGATGGTGGCCATATTCCTCGCATTCTAGTACAAAATTCACCTTGGCTACAGATGATGGTAAAAAATTTCATCTACAAATTCCTCTATCATCCGCTTTCAAAACCACCTCCTCCAGGTCCTGCAACTCTTAATTGTGGAAGTGAACTGCAGAAAGATATCCACCATGCTCAATGCCGCTTTCACCTTGGATTGTTTATGCCTTCGGGACCGCTCAATTGATCCATCCCAGGATGTTCAACAGAATTTGATGTCCCCTATATGAAGGATAAGTAATATATTGAGAAAGAACACACTTTACTAAACAATCCACCAACATAAATATTATCTGATATAATCCCACATTAACAAAAGTGAGGGATTCTAGTGAAGATGTATCGCTTACGCTCTTCACAGTTTCGGAAGTAAATGCCATGGAGTGGAGCAAAAGTGTTGGAATCCACTCTCTCGACGAAGTTGGAATTTTTGGTTGGATGATCGTCTGGAAAAACTCGGTGAACCTTCTTCCTGGTCATTTGTAACTTAATTCAGATTAAAAAATTATCGATGCAAGATGTTTTTGCCAACAAGTTCTGTTCTTATTTTGCCTGTGCATTATGTTATCCATCTTTCTTACGTTGAAGGTTCTAAGAGCAGCCACGTCAGATAGAACCGCATATTGCCAAATTTCTGTTTACATGCCATCGTGGGAGGAGTCACACAATCACTCAGACAAGACTCATGAACCAAGGTATATATATCAAGACCAAGTACTGCGAGAACTTTGTAAAGAAGAGCAAATATCATTGGATGCAGATAACCTCGAATGCCATGTTTCCATTCCCATGTAGGTGTCCATAACTAGCAACTCATATATCAAACGGTCAATGTTCATCCTGCTAGCAACAACACATATATAACACTCGCAAATGCAATATGATGTGCAACTTCTAGAGCTTGCCAATGCTCATCGGGGTTGAATTATGTCTGTACAAGCAAGGAATTCAACACTCGCACAGCCAAACAAAGCAAAAACACTCTCTTTTCTGATAAGCACGGATATGATTCTTCTAATTTTTTTGAGGGAGGTCTTTCAAATTCTGTGATATTTGTCCACCAGTAGCAGTAGCAGAAACACGATGTCTCTGTCGCATGGTTGCTGCAAATGCATAGATAGTGATCGCATTGTATATAGGTTAGCAAAACTGAATAATGGAATGTCGAACGGAGTTTAATCAGACATAGTGATGAACGAGTACGTGGCTAAAAGGAAAAGGATTTAATCGAACTAATACACCCATCCGGCAGAGTGAATAACCACACCAAAGATAAACAACAAAAAGGAAGCCAGCCACAGAGGAACTACAGACCAATCTTTCCTCTGAACAAGTTGCTCGAGGGCTTGAATCAGACTCTGCTTAAAGTGCTCGAGCGACGGAGAGAGCGAGGGTAGGAGTAGAGAGCCAGCGAACGCCGGAGCAGAGAACCCTCGAGCAATGGAGCAAAGCGCGGGAGCGAGGGCCGGAGTAGAGAGCGAGCAAGCGAGCGCCGGAGCAGAGCACGGGAACGAGGGCTAGAGCAGAGTGCGAGCGAGCGCCGGAGCAGACAGCTAAAGAGTGACCCAAAATTTTGAACTCTCTCAGAGGAGCAAGGGAGCGCCGAGAGCGAGCGATGGAGCAGAGAGGGAGCGAGCGACGGAGTCCGGAGCGAGCGTCGGAGGAGAAAGCGAAGGAGCCGAGAGCGAGCGGGGAAGGAGAAAGAGATGCAGACGTTTGAAATTCACGAGAGTGGGAGAGATAGCGTGCGAAGGAGAAAAAGTTAGAGAGAGAAAATAGCAGGTAGTCTATTGCATTTATTGTGCGCAGGCTATTAAAGGGCAAACATTTTAAATTAAAAAAAAATTAACTTTTTTTGTGCAGAAAATATTGTGGGGACCACTGGCCTACGTGGAGCCAAGTGGCGCTCTATGATTGGCCGGGGCGCACGATGACGTGTTGGCCCCGGCCCACCCAATATTTTCTCGAGCCAAGTGGCGCTCTATGATTGGCCGGGGCGCACGATGACGTGTTGGCCCCGGCCCACCCAATATTTTCTCCAAAGGGACGAGGTTCTGATTGCCACGTGGCATCGCATTTTGCATCTCCTTTTTTCTATTGGGAATTTAATGGATAAGTGTGTCGTAGCACGGTAGCAGTTTCTAACAGGGTCAAATCTGACCTGCCATGGTCACGATAGTGTCACGTGATCAGCCACGTCACTCGGTTGATGACAGACGGAACCCAAGTAACACCACTCGCCACGCGCCTCCGCTTCCAATTTCTTGTTTTTGTAAGCGACCCTTCTTCTCTTTCTCTGTCCCGCATCATTCTTTTCTTTCTTCCTTAAACTAAAAAAGAGTTCTATGCAAAAATAGAAATTAATTTTGGGAAAAATAAAAGATTTAACAAATATTTTGTTGGTAATGAAAATTGTATTTGATTAATTAGTTATTGGAGCTAGTGGATTGATCGAAAATTACTGACGTGGACACCAACTGTCGTAGGTGGCACCAAAGACGTTGACGTGGATACTTTTTGTAATTTTCTTTATATTTCCACTGTGAACGGTGAGGCCTCGCTCAGCCTCACCTGCCGTGGGCAAGGAAGTGCTCACCCATATTTACGAAGGTCACTGCTACAAGCCCTCATCGACCACCGTGAAAAAACAAGAAAAGAAATAGAAAACTGAAAAATTCATTAAAAAAATTGTAAAAAATGAAAAAAAATCATGCTACATACGATGACCAGTGTCTATTTCAGCGATTTTCAGGCCAAAATTGGATGGAAATACTGTATTGGAAAATAGTAACAAAGATTAGAACTAAATTGGCCATATTAAAAGATTTAGGACTGAATTGATCGCCGTACAATTAGTTTTATGATTTTCGAATAATTATCACGTAAATCATATGAGAGGATCCATATGTACGATCAACGTGGATTTTCTTTTGTTTGATTTCTTGTGGTTTTCCTCTTTTGAAACTCTAGAAATGAAAAAAAAAAAAAAATCCAACTCGAGCATTGAGAAAAATTGACAAAGCTTCTTGGCCCATTTGTACAAAAACACCCGTGAGCCGGTGATTGACTACGAAGAGGTTCCATCTCCAAAAAAAATTTCATTTTCTTGTCATGATGGGATCCTATCATCCATGCTCTGTTTTTTTTTTTTTTTGGCTACAACACGAACGAATCAAAACCCTAATGCAGTTTGACTTTTTGCAGAAGACAACTAGAGAGTGGAGAACCGCGGAAAAATCATTCTTTAGTCCTAATCCCTAATCAACCATTTCGAAATATCAATGATATCAATTGAAATTTAATCGTCACATCTCGTTTCTCTAATCTACATAACGAATCAGAAGGTGTATATATGTCGGTCCTAGTCAAAAACCTTATTAATCCTCACCAACATCCTCGAAAATGTTATAAAAATGGCGTGGATAATGTTAAGCATATTATATTAAGAGAAAACACTGTTAGGTAGACAATACTGGGAAATCTCCTCATGGATTATAATATGAAGTCTTTCAAAATGTCTTATCATCCGTAGCGACATTCTTTTCATCACATGGTCTTTAGAAAAATGAATTAATTTTCAATTTCTTTTTGTGGTCAGAAAACAAATTTTCAGATTACATATCCAAGTTTGCCTCATTGAAAGCGCGTGGTTCTCATGCAGGAAAGAGCGTGGAATGTTCTGCATTCGCACCTCTCGCGCTCCGGAGGGGCGTGTTTGGTCGGCGCGTTCAGCCGTTAAGACACGGTCTCCGTCGCTCCGACCAGCATCGCCGTTACCGTTAGTCCATCCGTACAGGAAAAAGAAAAGCATCCGTTATGTCTCTCTCTCTCTCTCTCTTCTATATAAACGACCAAATGCGGGCTTCGTCTTCTTTCGATTCTTCATCGTCGAACTACAATTCTCAGTCGCCTCACGTGAAAAACATAGGAACGAAGAACAGTTTTAGTCGGATTTCTCTTCGAAGGCGGTCAGAGTTCCTCGATTTTGACTCCGGAGGTGTCGTGTGAGCTGAGGTAATCCACCGCTGTTCATTTTTCATTCTGCTTTTTTCCGAAAGTTCATCTACATGTGATGGAGTTCGTGTTGTGTTTGATGTTTGGGCCTGAGAAAAACAAAAACTGAGGAGATATAGCCACCTCGCTGTCGAACTCTGTTGTGTTCTTTTGGTCGGAGATTTTGGGATTTGAGTTGGGTTGATTAAGTAATGGGTTGATGGATGATGAGGGCGTTTTTCTGGTATGCTTCTGCTCCTCTTGTAAAACTGCCGCACAGGTGTTTGAGGATATTTGAATGGGTCTCTCTTCATTTAAATCGTTAGATTTCGATTCTTCTTCTCTTTTTAGCCACTAACCTGTTGGTTTCTCTGTTGCATCGAGACACTACTAAAGTATAACGTATGGTGAAGTTTCTTAATAGTTTACGATTTCAAAGTTTTTTCTTGAACCGACTTGAAATTGAGAGTTGATTAATCGAGGTGCTTTTGTTTCATGAATTTTTTCTCGCGGATTCGAAACTTCTTTTTAAGCGAAAGAAGTGAAGTTTTTTCGTTGTTTTTGGTCGTGTAAAGCTCGTAGAGTGCCATAAGAATGGATGGGATCTAGATTTTTTAGTTTCCTTGTACAAAATAGTCTTCACAATGAACAAAGAGAATAGTACATGTGCAGTTATGAGGAATGAGAGCTTATAGAGCCAAGGATGTCTTTTCTGAGAGCTTGTAAGCCACCTGGCAAGCTCTCTACGTGGGTTTTGTCCAAGAGCTAGTTGAGATGCAAGAATTGAGTAGCTTATAACTCAAGAGTTCTACACTTTTTTGAGTTGCCTAGGCTTTTGAAACTAGCGGGAGCTAGTAGGCTTGGTTTAGTGAAATAGCCCCACAAAAAGCGATCCTAACAGAACCCGAAACAATAACCTCAAATGCAACTTTTTTAGATTCTGATAACGTGGGATATTTCAGTCTTGATTTCTTAAGACAGTGGCATTTCATCTGTTTAAAAATCAAAATAAACTGATACCGATACTCTCTGTTTGGGTGGTGTGTCTGATACTCACCCTACTGTCCGTGTGCATGTTACAGACATGAGATTCAATGGGGCAAATCCTATCTGTTGTATTCGTTTTGGCTGTTTTAGTCGTCCTTTTCTCTTGTGTGTTTCATGAAGTTTGGATCTTCTGTTCTCGATCCCCTCTATTTTGCAACTCACATAATCCTTTATCCTTGGTGCCTCTGTACATCTTAATGACCGTGAGACTTAACTAGCTTCTACAAATGATTGCAGGGGGCTATATTTGTTCATCCTGAGCCACTGTTGAAAGTCTACTAGCTATTGGAAAGCCCAGGGGATACATCTCCGGTTATGATCTATTATGAGCTAATTGAGAGTTTTCTGACCAGAAGCGTATGATACTGCTAAAGCATGGAATCACACCCACTATACAGATACAGTGAGACAGGTGCTGGCTTATCTTTCACATCTTCTCATCCAACTGTTCCATCTCTTCCCAGCAGGTTATTTGGGCATTCGAAGTTTGAAATTAGGGAATCTCCTATCCCACCCTTTTCGACACACTTTGATAGTGAGACACTCACCGTGTTAAGCGATAGTCAGGAGCAGCACAGTTCTACGGACAATTATTCAGGAGTTAGCTCTTCTTATAACTCTTCACTCGAGACCACCAGCTGTTTCCAAAGGTCAAGTCCGTCACAAGACAGTTGCAGAGACAGCTTGCTTTCATGTTCTGGCAGGCCCATCTCACTGCAAAATGAGCATCATTCACAGAACGCAGCTTATACTTTACAAGAGCTAGAGGACGTCTTAATGGATGATAAACAAGAAGTGTGTGTCACAGATACTTCTATTGGGGAACTCGTGTGGGACCAAAATCCCCATGGTTCACAATTTATTCGCCCCGAGGATTCTGTTGATTTCATTGGGAGCCAATCGGGTAAAAGCGTTCATGCGGAGAAACATAAAGAAGCCGTTGAGGAATCATCGGTTCAAGATGTTCCTCCAGGTGATTTGAAGCAGCTGCTGATCGCCTGTGCGAAATCTCTTTCTGATAACAACATGCACGAATTTGAGAATTTGATTGAAAAAGCCAGGAGTGCTGTATCCATCAGTGGAGAACCCATACAGCGTCTTGGTGCCTACATGATAGAAGGACTTGTGGCCAGGAAAGAGGAATCGGGTTCTAACATCTACCATGCCCTTCGATGCAGAGAGCCTGAAGGCAAAGACTTACTTTCCTACATGCACATTCTGTATGAGATCTGCCCATACTTGAAGTTTGGGTACATGGCAGCGAATGGAGCCATTGCCGAAGCATGCAAAAATGAGGATCGGATACACATCATAGACTTCCAAATTGCTCAGGGCACCCAGTGGATGACTCTCCTTCAAGCGCTTGCCGCGAGACCTAGCGGGCCCCCTTACGTGCGGATTACAGGGATTGATGACCCGATCTCCAAGTACGCTCGTGGGGCCGGATTGGAAGCAGTTGCAGGAAGGTTGGCGGCGATCTCTGAGGAATTTAAGATCCCGGTGGAGTTCAACGGTTTGCCGGTGTTTTCCTCAGATGTTACTCGTGACATGCTTGATGTCAGGCCTGGGGAAGCTCTCGCAGTGAACTTCCCACTCCAGCTACACCACACGCCAGACGAGAGTGTTGACGTCACCAATCCAAGGGATGGGCTCCTAAGGATGGTGAAATCACTTTCTCCGAAAGTGATCACATTGATCGAGCAGGAGTCGAACACGAACACGACACCGTTTCTGACTAGGTTTGTGGAGACCCTTGACTACTACTTGGCAATGTTTGAGTCCATCGACGTGACCCTGCCCAGAGACAGGAAGGAGAGGATAAACGTAGAGCAGCACTGTTTGGCTAGGGACATCGTGAACATCATTGCGTGCGAGGGGAAGGGGAGGGTGGAGCGGCATGAGCTGTTCGGTAAGTGGAAGTCTAGATTGACGATGGCGGGATTTAGGCAATACCCTTTAAGTAGTTACGTTAATTCAGTCATAAGGAACCTGCTGAGGTACTACTCTGAGAATTATACTTTGGAAGAGAAGGATGGTGGCATGCTTCTGGGCTGGAAAGACAGGTTCCTGATTTCTGCTTCTGCATGGTACTGAGAATGGGCTGGAGTTTCAATTATTCACGGAGAAAAAACTGAAAAACCGAGCATCTTAGTAATAAGAGTTATTGGATGTACATGGCGTCTCAGATCGTCTTCACCATGTGATACAATAGCTTGCCCTGGTATATTCATGTTCCAACTTCCTAATAGCTATTCTGTCTTTCTGTTTGTTCATTCTTTATTTTAGCTACCTGTTGTTCTTGTGTGATCTTTTGTATCTACTTTTCCTTACAGTAGACATCTTTGTATATATAAGTTCCATTAAATTCCATTATTAGGTTTCATCTCGGGGACGTGCGATTCTATATTATGTGCAAAGTGATGAAGTTCCATTGTCAAAGCAGCTCATGCCTCCTGCTGGATTATTACTTCAACGAGTTTTTCTTCTCCCTCCCCACCCCCACCCCCACCCCTAATTTACAAACTCAACCAGAATGAGCTGATCAAACTTGTGAAAGTATATCAGCACATATTCGACCAAGCTTGCGGAAAGTGTAGAGAACGGATTTTTGTTTTGTACGTCGTATTTATCGAGTTCAGGACATCCGGAATGATCAGGATCGAAGTTGACGGAGAGGTTCTGAACATTCCGAATAGTTCCCCTTTGAAATGATGCGCAGCCCATCGCTCTTCGTCTTTTCAAAGCTACTTGAGCCTACGTGGACTTTCCACGAGTTCATTCTATGGCGAGGCGAATAGTATGCGTTCGTTTCGCGAAATAAATTAGGTACACGAAATAAAAAATTCTCTCCCTCAAACGATATTTTCAACAAGCACGAAAATTTTTGATCCCACGCCCAATTTTTACGTACTCGAACCATTATTTCCATCAATTGTTTATGTTTAATCTTGAGGGAATACGTGCAGCAGTAGAGCAACATAATTTCATCGTAGAGATGTCGTGCATTCAAGTAAAAAGAAAGTCTTTTCAGTTGTTGCATTTCATAAGAGAATGGGGAAATCACGTTGGGGGGCCAAAGGTGTAATCGATCATTAGACAATTTCTTTAGTGAATACATCATATTATTTTTTTTTTTGTCGAAAAAAAGATGCCATTCATATATAATAATAATCCTCAGACCACGAAGCATCCACGTTAATCTTCCGCCAGCCGCGATCTGGAGGTAACCACTTTCGTGCTTCGAAAGATTTGTTCTTTGCCTCCGTTGATGTCTTTTGCTGGTTAAAGGACTCGTCTTTATGCAAGGCTAAGGCCTCAATTATGGTGGACAGAGGGGAGATCTTTTGTCCTTGTAAGATGGGAGAGTTGCGGGACTTCCAAATCTGCCAGAGTAAGGTTGAGAACTTCTCTTTCTGCGTAGCCCATGAGTTATCAGTAAGTATTTCTGAAATCCACTTGTCGATTCTCGTCATTTTCCACGGAGATGTGCCAATACTAACCCTCGGGTCTTCCCAGACGGTCTGTGTCCACTGGCACCGCGTGAAGAGGTGTTCGATTGTTTTCTGGACTTGGGCGGCACACTGGGCAAATAGGGTTAGGCATAACCTTTTTCTTATGGAGATTTTCTGTGGTGGGAAGTACATTTTGGCACACATTCCACAAGAAAAATCGGATCTTGGGGCTGATTTTTAACTTCCAGATAGAGTTACGGAGAGGCTGATAAGACGTTGTTGCTTGCTCTGTCTTCTGGTTCACGGTTGAAGTAGGAATAAAGTTGTACCCACTTTTCACCGTGTATGTTCCATTCTTGTTTGACGTCCACACTAATCTATCCTTTTTTGAATAAGTGCACAAGGGATTTCCTGCACAATTGCTTCTTTCAAATAGCGAATTCAGTTTCTGAATATCCCATTCTCTTTTAGCCTGATCAATAAGACCAGCCACCCACAAAGATTCGTCTCGATCTGCTGGGCTCCTAGGTAGATCGCTTGACAGCCACTTATCTTCACCAACTCTAATGTTTTTCCCGTCCCCAACGACCTATTTTACCACCTCTCTCCCGGCTAGTAAGCTTTGCCATCCCCATGAAGGCCTAGAGTCTTTTTTGGCCTTTCAAAAGTCTCCATTTGGAAAGTATGTACCTTTCAAGATTTGACTCCAAAGAGCTTATGGTGATTGTGCTAATCTCCATGCTTGCTTGGGAAAGCAAGCCTTGTTAAATGAGATAAGGTCTTTAAAGCCAAGGCCCCCTCTGTCTTTGGTTTTCAAAATATCCCATCTTTTTCAGTGTAAACCAACATTGGAGCCATTTCGTTTCCATCAAAAGGAGACAATCTTTCTTTCAAATGCTTTGTGTTGACATCTCATTTTTAATCATTTTTTATTTTAGAAAATTATTAAAAATCAAGGGAAATTCATAAAAATCAAGAATCAACTTTGGAACCCTGGCCAAGCATAAGGAATCAATTTTGAGAAAAAAAAAACATTTTTTGTATTTTTCAACATTTTTTGCATTTCTTTTTATTAGAAAAATAACCAAAAATCAAGAAAAATAGTATTCGTGAAAAAAGAAGAAGGAAAAATAGCCAATGTTTTTATTTTAATTCCATTTTCACTTTGGATACCTTAAAATTTGAAAATTCAATTCGGGTCCTCAAAAGTCTTCATTCACATACCCCAAATTGAACAAAAAAAATTCATCTGAGTCCTTTTTAGTCCTTTTCTCACTTGAGACCAGTTATGATATTTGATCCTTATACCTTAAATTTCTTTTTGGTCCAATATTTTTCTTGATTTGAGCAAATTGAGAAAATTGACTTATTTGAAATTTCAGTTTAGTCCCTCATTTTGAACTTGTGATCAATCGGGCAATTTCATCCGAATTTAAGCCATTTCCCAAGGTTTTTCCATCACCCTAAACACATTGACGGGATTAAATTAGTTCAATTTGACCGTTAAGAGGCTCAATTGACCAAATTCTCATTTCGGTTAAACTTTGGGATTCGGGGTTTTTGCGAAATTCGAGACCGGTGGGGCAAGAACATGCCACGGTGAGGTCCTAAATGTGGTATGGATCATGGAACTGCCCTTTTTTTTTTTTTTTTTTGTTGCGGAAACCGGATTAAAGCGGGCCGAACTGGCCCGATTGCCATCTTCCGGTTCAATTGGACCGGACCGGTCGGACCGGTCCGGTCCAATTGCACCTGCACCAGACGCAGTAGCACCAGAAGCAGAAACGCGCCCTGCTCCTTTCCGCGCGGCGGTGATCCCAGAGAAAAAAACGCCCGAAAACCTTCAGTCAACCCTGCCCTTCCTCCCCAGATGCTGAACCTTGATCCCTCCTGCCCCCTCCAGTGATTTTCTGTGCAAAAAAGGAAAAGAAAAAGACAAAAAAACAGCAAAGGAGGGGGAACCAAAACTGAAGGATGAGCTGTTTTTCTTGAGAGTTGGGGGGAGCAGGGCATTCCTCTCTGATCCCAAGAGTCTGGGGCTACAAAAGACAGCAAGTAGAGAGAGTTTTTATTTTTTTTGGTCAAAAGCAAGTAGAGGGAGTTCAAGGGGGGATTTTCGGAGAGGGAGAGGGAGGAGAGAGAAAAACCGAAAAAAAACGAAGCTTGAGAGAGAGAGAGAGAGAGATTAGAGAACGGGGAAGAGAGTTTTTGAGCGACAAAAGCTCCGGCGAAGTACCACCCGTGTCCGAGGAGTCCACGACACCGTCGCCCGAGCCTCGTCGTCGCCGAGCTCACCGAATAGGTGGGTTAAACTACCCCACCGAACATCCCCTGTTTTGTGCTTCTTTTTTTTTGCTCGGGTTCGGCTCAGTTTGATTTTCGGGTCAAACGGAGCCGAACCAAATAGTTCTACATGTTGCTGGTAGTCTGTATAGTCTAGTTTGAGTGGTCGCTCACCTTGTTTTCGCTCGTAGAAACCTCGATTTCGTGTTTTTCCTTACTGCTCACTACGGTTCGACAAAATGTCTCGAACGGTTCAAACTCCCGACTTTGGGGTCGGTTTTTGTTGCGATTTCACGTGTTTTAAGAGCCGTTTTTTGGTCGACGTCGTCCCTCGTATATGGTATTTCACGTTGATGTGTGGTTTTGCCGTTGGTTATACCCGAGGGCCAAAATAAATTCCCGCGAAAACGCTTCCGTGAACTGAGTACGTCAGGCTGAAATTTTTCTAAGTATTGATTTGTGAGTAGGCTGTGTCGTGAAGACGATTTGCGATGATGTGTGGTTTTGCAGGATCAATTGTCGGCCCTCGAGTTGACACAAAGAAAGAAAGAAAGAAGGAGTAAAAGAAATCCAATTTTCATAATCTATGTCAGAACGTGGGCGTGAAAAGGGAAAAGTCCAACTTGGACTCTGAGTTGACCGAACTCCCGTTGGAGGTTTAGTCGGTCACTGTGCGCGTTTTCTGTAGGGTATATATAATATTATATTGTTGAATTCTCTTGCGCCGTTGTTGATACAGTGGGTCTTCATTCCTTGTTTTGCCGCTGAAGTTGAAGTTTCACTTGCGAGCAGATGTTGATGGCGTGACCTCCACAGTTGTTCTCGTGGAATTACATCACGAATTTAAGTATTGAAGCAAATTAAATCTTCTGATAAGATTTGCGTATAATCCCTTCGTGAGATTGAGAGATTATTTCGTGAGAAATTATGTGGCTAAACACTGTGTGCGTTAATATGTTATTGGGGGCCTGGGAAACACTGAGAGTGTTTGAGTGACTCGAGTGTGGATTGTAATCTACACCGAATCACTTGTTTTATAGTGAAATTCGTTGCTTCTATTCTCGTGGACGTAGGTCTCTACGACCGAACCACATACATCTGGTGTCCGATTTATTTTCTTGTTCTGTCTATTTCTTGTTCGATCGCTTGTTCCGAGCAACACTTCCAATATCAACCGGCCAAACACAATCTTCAATTGAGTTACATCCAGTTGAGTTATTTATTTATAAACATTTTGGATTTGGGTGTAATCCAAATATGGGAAACACTCGAGCGTATGACTGATTGTAACTCTGATTCCTCGATTATTAGTGGATTATTTGCTGCCGACTCTCCCCGTGGAGTAAGTACCGGCACTCGGACCGAACCACGTAAATCTCTGGTGTTCTTATTGTTCCTTGTTGTATTTTTCCGGCGATTTCACGTTGATTTAAATTGCACGGTCCTGTCAGTTTTCGCAATAATATTACAACATGGATTAAGAAAATAGTCTAAATGAATTTAACTTTCTTTTTTTAGTTTCCAAAGTAAATTCTCGTCAACTAGTGCCATCCGATTTAGCACTTTAATTAATTAATCAAATCTTTTAGATCAAATTGGTTGGGTGTACAATAAGAATATCGAGTTCATCAACTAGCGTCATTCGGATGTAACCTTTTAGAAGAAATTCATCTAATTTTTTACATCAAATTGGTTAGGTTTAAAACAAGAATATCCATTTTATATGATCTTCTATCAGTATTAAACTGTCCCGCGTCACCACCCATTGTATTATTTCTTTCATGGTTTCATTCTATAAGCCCTTTTTTCTTGAGGATACAATATTGTTGTAGCTAAAATCCAACCATAACAACCCCCCTGTTTTGTACTACAAAGTCAAACTTCCTCCCTAAATTCAATACTCTGTCAATCTCTTTTTAATGCGAAATGATCCTGCACTTCAATTGTTTTATGCCATTTTCCAAACCGGTGATGGCCTGATTCTTTAGTTCATACATATAAAGTATACGTCTCTCTAAACTGGACTCTTTTCTCCGCCTCAAAAGTGTATTGTGGCATTGTTGCAGCGGAAATGCCATCAATCCATGCGGGCAACGCATGTGTGAAGCATATCACAAGTAAAAGTTGTATTTTATTGGAATTGAGGAAATAGTTTAAATGAATTTTACTCTTCTTTTTTTTTTTTTTTCGGTTTCCGGAGTAACATTATCAAATTGCGTCATTCGGATGTAATCCGTCGGGAGTAATTTATCTAATTTTTTAGATCAACTGGTTAGGTATAAGATGAAAATATTGAGTCCATACTAAAATAGATAATAACATAAAAGATTTCTCTTCTTTATTGTATAGACATAGGGATGTTAGCAACCTAACCTAAGAAGAAAAATAAGTCTTGATCGCTAACTCATACTAGATCCGGTAGCATTATATTGGGATTAAGAAAATAGGCCAAATGAATTTGACTTTCTTTTCTTAGTTTCCGAAGTAACTCCCATAAGCTAACGCCATTTAATTGTTTAGATTAAATTGGTAAGCTCTAAAATAAGAATATTGAGTTCAAAACTGAAGATGCATTATATATTGTTGAGATAGAAGCAAATGAAGTATGGATTTGAAGTACATATGTTGACGTTTAATACTTTTCCTGCTCTTTAAGTCGAGAGTATTTACAACGGCTTATTCTTAATTAGGGTTAATGTACTTATAAGAGTAATTGATTACAATTGAAAACACAAATAAAAACATAATTACCCGAACACCATAATACACGTAAGTTGCTCAACTTCTACTTTGGATAAACAAGTTTGTCTAATTTTCATCTTTTGCTTTTGCTCAACTTCTACTTTGGACCCTTTTCTTCCAATTCCATTTTCACCACAAACATAATATTGACTACCGTGCTAAAGAAGTTGCGCTCGAAACTCGTGCTAATCCTTTCGCCTATTGGCAATTTCATCACCAAAGTAGGCTTTGTGATCGAGTCAAACTCTGATGCATTTACTTTTCATACAAATTTATTTTATTTTTACTTTTCGTACTACATTTTACTTTCCTTAGCTATAGTTTTCAGATTCTCGTTGTCGAGTCAAACTCCGGCGTTTATTTTATCCCAGATACTGTGCCATCGAGTCAAACTTTGAAGCATTATCGAAGCGTATTCAAGGCTTTGTGATTGAGTCAAACTCTAACACTGTTTTGGGTGCGTTGGTTCGTTACCTTTGAAGAGAATTGTGCTTGCCAGACCATACCATCGAGTCAAACTCTGGTTTGGTTCACGTTTGTGCATTTTCTTTCAATTTCACACGTATCGATTCCTTTGGATTTGTACTTGTAGAATCTCACCATCGAGTTAAACTCTGATCGAGACAATATTTGTATAATTCTATTGGATTATGTACAAGTTTCTTGCGTTGATTTTTCTGACTATCTGAAACTCTCTTGTCCAAAATCATCACAGAACCCCTTATCACATTTAAAAGCTGAAGCACGAATTTTGGTGAAAGATATTTTGTCGTGGAGCAATTCCGGCGAAACACAATTTTTTTTTTTTCATTTCTAAGTCTTATCTTTTCCAAGAAAAGATTTGGTTGTGCCAATGTCCTTTTTTATGCGAAATGATCCTGCACCAAACATTGTTTTAAGCTATTATCAGCTTGCGCCATTCAGATGTAAAAGATCAAACTAACTAGGCATATAATACGAATATTGACTCCATAGTAATAACATAACAAAACTCTTTTCTTTATTGATAGTCATAGGGACGTAGCCAACCTAACAGAAGAAGAAAAACAAGTGTTGATCGCAAACTCATACTAGATCCAGTTGCATTTTCTTGGCCATTGAACGACTCTACTAAACAAAGATGGGTTGTCAAGAATAAAAAGGAGATAGGATGAACAGTTAGTCAGATCTAGTGTGGATAGTACCCGCGTCTCCACTTCATAAGAACTATGACATCACCTTCGGCATCAAGGGGCCGTTGACCAACCGTAGAATCTTGTTCATTAAGTGGAATGCATTAGCTGCTCGCTTTTAGGTTGAGCGGTAAGGGTTGGAGAAAAGCAATCACTCATTCTTAAAACCAGCATTCTTAAGACTAAAGAGTCGGGGTGGAAAATAGGGGAAAGCTCTCCGTTCCTGATTCTTCGTAGCTAAATCCTCTCGAACTACAAAAATCTTCAATTAGAATGGGATTCAAATTCAGCATCATTTGAATTTGAAATTTCGAGAAGAGTTGCTCTTTAGAGAGCGGTGAAAGTTGTCAAACTCTGAACCGATGTCGATTTGGAAAGTTGTGATGGTTAGCGTTATGTCTGACACATGAGAGAAAAGGACATAAGCTTCCAATATCAACCGGTCAAACACAATGTTCAGAGATATATCTAGAAGGAAAATTCTTTGTCCCCTTCGGTCAAACCTGCAGATTTGGGTCTCACTTTCTTTAAGGTTTTATCATCGAGTTTTGCGTTTTCCTTTTATGGCTGGTACGAAGAAGTCAAATTGAATAGATGTATGTAGGGAATAGTCGCTTCAACAACGAACAGCAAAGATTTGGAGATTCGTTCGTCCCATGTGTGAGCGTGCCGTGAAATACGAAGAAGCCGCACAGTGAAAGAGCAGCCGTGCGAAGGTAAAAGAAAACGATGGGCTTGAACACTCGTGTTATGATTTACATCCAATTTTTTTTTTTGGTCGGTTACATCCAATTGAATTATTTATTTGTAAACACTTTGGATTTGAGTATAATCCAAGTGTGGAAAACACTTGAGCCTGTGAGTGATTGACCGATTATAACTATGATTCTCCGATTATTAATGGATTATTTGCTGCCGACTCTCCCCGTGGAGTAGGTACCGATATTCGGACCGAATCACGTAAATCTTTGGTGTTTTTATTGTTCCTTGTTGTATTTCTCTAGCGATTTCACATCGATTTAAATTGTAAGGTCCTGTTAGTTTTCGACCCAAAAAAAAAGAAGGTCTTGCCAGTTTCCGCAATAATATCACAACATGGATTAAGAAAATAGTCCAAATGAACCTGACTTTCTTTTTTTAGTTTCCAAAGTAAACTCTCCCAGCGCCATCTGAATTAACCCTTTAATTAGATCAAATTGGTTGGGTATACAATAAGAATATCGAGTTCATCAACTAGCGCCATTCGGATGTAACCTTTTAGAAGAAATTCATCTAATTTTTTACATCAAATTGGTTAGGTTTAAAACAAGAATATCCATTTTATATGATCTTCTATCAGTATTAAAACTGTCCCGCGTCACCACCCATTGTATTATTTCTTTCAAGGTTTCATTTTATAAGCCCTTTTTTCTTGAGGATACAATATTGTTGTAGCTAAAATCCAACCATAACAACCCCCCTGTTTTGTACTACAAAGTCAAACTTCCTCCCTAAATTCAATACTCTGTCAATCTCTTTTTAATGCGAAATGATCCTGCACTTCAATTGTTTTATGCTATTTTCCAAACCGGTGATGGCCTGATTCTTTAGTTCATACATATAAAGTATACGTCTCTCTAAACTGGACTCTTTTCTCCGCCTCAAAAGTGTATTGTGGCATTGTTGCAGCGGAAATGCCATCAATCCATGCGGGCAACGCATGTGTGAAGCATATCACAAGTACAAGTTGTATTTTATTGGAATTGAGGAAATAGTCTAAATGAATTTTACTCTTCTTTTTTTTTTTTTCGGTTTCCGGAGTAACATTATCAAATTGCGTCATTCGGATGTAATCCGTTGGGAGTAATTTATCTAATTTTTTAGATCAACTGGTTAGGTATAAGATGAAAATATTGAGTCCATACTAAAATAGATAATAACATAAAAGATTTCTCTTCTTTATTGTATAGACATAGGGATGTTGGCAACCTAATCTAAGAAGAAAAATAAGTCTTGATCGCTAACTCATACTAAATCCAGTAGCATTATATTGGGATTAAGAAAATAGGCCAAATGAATATATTTGACTTTCTTTTCTTAGTTTCCAAAGTAACTCCCATAAGCTAACGCCATTTGATTGTTTAGATTAAATTGGTAAGCTCTAAAATAAGAATATTGAGTTCATTAACTAGTGCCATTTCGACGTAACCGTTTAGGAGCAATTCATCTAATTTTTTAGATCAATTTGGTCAGGTTCAAAACAAGAATATCCTTTTATATGATCTCCTGCACGTACCCACTTATAATTGTAACTAAAAAGAGGCATTAAAAATCCATATATGTCCCATGTCACTACCCATTTTTTGTTTTTTCTTGAGGATACAACATTATTGTAGCTAAATCCAGCCATAACAAGTAATAGTAACAACCTCCCGTATTTGGGTTACAAAGTCAAGCTTATAAATATGAAAATGCATTTTCATCTAACAGTTTAAGCTTTTAGAACAGTTGACAGTAGTCCCATAAAATCTCACATGATATTAGAGCATGAGGTCCTGTGGTCCCCACAGAATCTCATAGGATCTGAAATTTATACATTATAAGTTAAAGCAAGCAGCCATTATGACATACGGCCAACCAGTCCCCACATACGAATGGCCTACATCTCTTTGCCCTTTCTTCTGTTGAATGAAGCAATCTCTCTTTTAGCCTAGACCATCATGGCCTCTCTTTGTTCCATTCCAGGGTCAAGCTACCCCGTGATGGAGTGGCGTCATTGACATTGACGGGGGAATTATTGCATTTCCGCCCATCACTCTTGACCATAATTCTCATCAGATCAAATTGTCTAATACATTCGAGACATGTTCTAACATGCCACGCACGCACTCACGTAACGAACAGAAAATAGATGGGGGAAGAATATGCTTTAATAAGGCTTCGTTTGTTTCGCGAAAAATGACTGATCTGAAAAATATTTTCCTAAACATGATGACTTTTTTGTTTACAACAAGAAAATGAACGAAAGATATTTTCTTTGTCTATGAAAATGTTCAGACACAAATTATGGCCTATAACAAAGACATTTTTCATTAGCTAGTTCTTTTAAGCAATATAAACGATCATTTTTAGATTTTTTTTTTCAAATTATCTATTTTTCGCGAAACAAATGGACCCTAAATTGACTATTGCCTTTTCTGTTCCCTAGATGCTATATAGATAAATTATTAAAAAAGTGGATCTCATAATAATTTTTAATTGATTATTAATTATTTTTTGTGTCCCAAAAAGTCAAAATAAACCGTTAGTACAAGAGTCACCAAAGACGGTTATATAACGAGTCCCCGCCTATAAATACCCGACAACAAGGTTTGGACAGTCCCCTCAAAATCTTCTGCCCTCCCTCCAGTGTTCTCTTTATCCATAGTCGGTAGAAAATAGCAAAAAAAGAAATGTCTCTTCAGAATTCAGCAGTCCCATCCTCTTCTCCTGCTCAAGAAACAAGCCCGGTCGCTGAACTCCCATCGGGAATTTTTCATCCAACCATATGGGCGGATTACTTTCTCAAATATGCTTCTGACTCCAACTCCATGGTAGCATTTTAAGTTTTTTTTTTTTCCTTTCCTTCTTGGATTGCTTTCTGTAAACTTTTCAGTTGTTATGTCTTCTGAAAATGAGGGCACAAAAGAATAATTATCTTGGATTATTGAGGATCATCCCACAGCATTTGGTAAGCAGAAAGAAATGAAGTTCCACTTGATTGGAAACTCCATTTGGCATGCCCATATGGTATGACTTACCAAATGTAGGAAAGAACTTCTCTACTATTAACAAAACTAGTCTTAATGGTGTAATCTTTAGGCGATTTCAGTTCATACTTATCGTGGTCGAGCGGGTCCTAGACAACCTAATTTACTTTATTCATGTCATTTTCCTCTTCTTCTTTTTTGTTGTTGAACTTTCTGTTTTTGTATTGATCGTAGAGCTCTCATGGCATAGTAGAGGAACGGATTGAGAGATTGAAAGGAGAAGTGAGGAAGATGTTGACAGGTGCTATGGATAAGCCTTCGCAGAAGTTGAACTTGATTGATCAAATCCAACGCTTGGGAATTGCCTACCATTTTGAACTTGAGATAGATGAGCAGCTGGACCAAATTCATAGAAGCTATTTCGAGCGTCACTGCAGTGATAACGACGACGACCTACACAGTGTCGCTCTTCTCTTTCGATTGTTTCGACAACAGGGTTACAATGTTCCCGGTGGTATGTCGTATTCCAATTTCATTGATCGATCAGTTGGCGAAATTCTATTGCAGACACTAGCTTGACAATCCATTTGATTGATTAGAGTAAACAAATAATACCACTAACATGTTCAATTTACTCTGATGATGTTTTGTTTGTTCGTTAACCTTTTTCTATGTATAATTCTCGTATCCCAAGTTCTTAAAACTTTCTCACTTTGAAAGATGAACAGTCCTTTCTCCTAATTCCTTGGTTTAGTATGTCAATTTTCCATTGTTTCCAATTGATCTAGATATTGAACACGATGCTTTTCACAGCATCTCATGATAGCATCTTCTCCCACATTCTGTTTGGCCATACAGAAATCTTTAACAGGTTCAAGGACAGCGAAGGGAATTTCAGCAAATCGATCATTGCCGATGTGCAGGGACTGCTAAGTCTATTTGAAGCTTGCCATCTAAGCTATCACGGCGAGGACATGTTGGAGGATGCACTGGCTTTTACTAGAACTCACCTTGAATCAATTGACAAAATAAAAGCTAGCCCTAGTCTTGAAAAACTAGTGAGTCATGCCCTACATCAGCCAATCCATAAGGGTCTGCCAAGGCTAGAGACGAGGCGTTACATTGAATTCTACCAAGAGGATCCTTCGCATAATGAACTCCTGCTCTCCTTGGCTAAGCTCGATTTCAACTCATTGCAAGAGCAATACCGGAAGGAACTCGGCAACCTTACAAGGTTAACTTCGTGATAGCATGTCTGAAGTAGCTAGATGCTCTAAAAACACCAAATTGCCGTAGATTGATTAGTGTGATTGCAATCTATCCTAAATCATTTGTACGTGACAAGGAGTGTTGATCTCTTTGGATCATCAGTCTAAAGTACTTTCTGCATCATTGACGCGTTTTCCATAAATTGGATTTGTTGGTAAACTGTAGGTGGTGGATCGATTTAGATATAGAGGGGGAGTTCCCATTTGCTAGAGATAGGCTTGCGGAGCTGTATGTCTGGATGGTAGGAGTTTATTTCGAGCCGGAGTACGAGATCGCTAGAGCAATAGTAACCAAAATGCTGGTTTTTCTTTCCATTCTGGACGACATCTACGATGTCTATGGCAAATGGGAAGAACTAGAACTCTTCACGGAAGCAATTCAAAGGTACATTTGGCACTCGGAGGCTATTCTCAGTTTACCGATTCTAAACTTACTTATTATTATGTGATCGACTGTTGATTAGGGTCAAGTTTTATATCTTCTAAACTTGAACTCAGGTGGGATGATGATGCCAAAGAAGGATTGCCAAAGCGCATGCAAGTATTCCACAAGGCGCTTCTTGATTTCTCTGATGAAATCGGCTACGAAGTGACCAGAAAAGGAAGATCATACCGCCTCTTCTATTTTAAAGAAGCGGTAAGCCATTCGACAGTTCCATCAATCAAATGCGATCTTTACTCTGTCCACTTGAAGCAGAACATCGAGTTTTTGGATAAGGATGGGAGACGGTCATATATCTAGGTCCACCAAATACATTTAAAGCTCAAATGTGGACGCAGCTTTACGTTTGATAATGAATTCTCAGATGAACATCCAAGTGAGAACGTACTTGGCCGAAGCCAAATGGTTCCACCAAAGCCACGTACCGACGATGGAGGAGTACCTGCCCGTTGCATTAACCAGCATCGGCTGTGAACTGACGTTTGTGACATCGTTTCTGGGAATGGGAGATGTTGTAACAAAAGATGCTTTCGAATGGGTATACAGCTACCCCAAGATAGTGAACGGCGCGTTAGCAGTCGGCCGGATCATGAACGACATTGCTGGACACAAGGTATACGAAAGCTACACAACTGAATTGAACAAAATTGATTTACCTATAAGTTTTGTCTCGTAGGTTTTAATCAATCGGAGAAGAAATTAACTTCCGCGAGATATTTTTTTTTTAATAGTTTGAGCAAGAGAGAGGTCACGTGGCATCTTCAGTGGAGTGTTTCATGAAACAACACGGAGCTACGGAGGAAGAGGCGAATGAGGAGCTGTGTAAACTGGTGGTCGATGCGTGGAAGGACATTAACGAGGGGCTGTGCCGTCCGACCGTTGTCCCCAGGGCGGTCCTCATGCGAGTTATCAATCTCGCACGAGCCACGCACGCGGTATATGAAGACAAAACGGATCACTACGTCAATGCTGGGACCAATTTCAAAGAGTTCGTGACTTGTCTGCTCGTCAATCCATTGCCAATGTGACGTGATGGGTTGGAAGAACAAGATCAAGTGCCGAGCCGTCATCGATCGCGTTAGGCATTTCCGAATATTCTTTGCGTACGATTTGAATTGTGTGTTGTGTTAACCCTTGATCATTGCTCCTCTGGCCTGAGAGGCCCCCCCCCCCCCCCCCCCCTTTTTTTTTTTCTAGTTGATTTCGAATAAAGTAAAACAAGAGGAGTCTGTAAGAAATGTGACGTTGGAACATATTAATATAGTATACTATGTGTGGTTCATTTTCTTGATCAATGTCAAAGATATTTCATATTTGACTTATGTATACGACGGTCTTAGTACGCTATTACGACATCGAACAGAAATGGAAACATAACCTACTTTGCATTGCCTTCATCATATTATACTCATCTACATCATTGTTCAATGTGACTGAGTAATCACATCTCAGAATGACCCTGCAATCATAAATTTCAAAATAACGTGAATGGAGTAGTAGCTGTTGGAAAGGAAAGAAGGGTTTCTTTTACCTGAAAAATGAGGAGTTCAAGCAGGAATAACACCAGGTACAACTACAAAGGCCGGCGTACAGACATTTTTTTCTTCAGCCCTAAGTCCTCTTCCTCTAGGTAGACATGGCCACGGTTCGGAACCGCCGGTTCCGGTTCATGAACCGACGGTTCCGGTTCATGGCCATGGGGGAACTGGTTCCGGTTTTGAACAGGCGGTTCCGGTTCAAAACCGAAAATGGAACCGCCGGTTTTGGTTCCGGTTCCAGTTACGGTTTTTGAATTTAAAAATTAAATTGTAATGAATTTGTAGTAAAATTGTAATCAAATTATCAAATAATGAATTATGAAATAATGAATTATCAAATACAAATTGTAATCAAATTTCTGGGAAAAAAAAAGGGGAGGGGGAGGGGACTTGAACTTAATGAATTATCATTAAGTGCCTACATATCTTCTTGAGGATAGAAGAATCAAAGCTCATGTAGTTCTCTTACCTTTGATAACCCCATACTTACCTCATCCTTAATCATCGCTACTCGTTCTGGTACCGGTGGTGGTGGTATCTCCGTCATCATAGAATTCGGCTTCATTATTGCGATCTATCTCTTGTTGTCTATATTGAGCCTTTGTCCAATCATCAACACAAGCTTGAGCCTCCACCGAATCGGGAACTAATCTTGAACGTCGTTTGTCCAAAATATTACCTTCAGCGCTAAATGCTTGTTCTACCGCAACTGTCGAACAAGGGGTTGCCAAAATTTGTTTTGCAATTAGAGCAAGAATTGGGTATTGGGTGGAATACCTCTTCCACTAATCCAATATTGTGAAATCTGTGCTGCCTTGAGATTCACCAAACTCAAAAGAAACAGTTAGATAGCTCTCTATTTCAGAATTACTTCATATTGCTCCCTTTTTCTTTTTTTGCCTATGCAACAGAAGTTGGTACCCTTTACTAATTTTACCTTCGTTCCCACTTTATATGTCACTAGATTGAGAAGATCCACTATCACCTAGATTATATGTACTGCAAAATTCATGATATAATTTTATTATTGCGTTTTTAACCATTGTTGTATATTTCTAATATTTACCTCATCAATTAAATGTAAACATTCATAATACGTATTCAAATAATCACCTAAATCATCTAATTTATAACGTGGATAAAAAATAAAAGCAACTAAATAAATAATATGAATTTCCCTATAATAATGTAGCCATTTTATTCGCATTGTTCTAATAGTGTCACTTAATAAATCATCATTTTCATTTTTTTTTTCAAAAACTCCAACAATATTAATACATTCTATTAAAAATAAATGCGCAGTAGGATAATAAACACCGGACAAAATATAAGTTGCATCATTAAAAACTTTTAAAATATCTATTTTTTTTTTTTGCAAATATCCCATTCTTGTGGGTATAAATTAATTTGAGTTATATTATCTGAAATAAATGCACATAATAAATATTTATATGCAAAAGATTCATTAAGCAACTCGTAAGTAGAATTCCAACGATTTGGAACATCTCTTGAAAATATTTTTGGTTTTTTTCCATTTGCTCTACAAAATTTTGATCATTCTTTCATTTTTTGGGAATGTTTTCATAAAAATTGAATTGCTATTTTTATTGGGTCGAGAAAAATATCAAGATTTTTTAAGCCATCTTGTACACATAAATTTAAAACATGACAAGCACATCTAATGTGAAAAAATTGTCTACCAAAAATGGGTTTACAAATCTTTTCTAGTTCAACAATTGAAGCGGTATTTGCCGCGGCATTATCAAAACCAATTGAAATTTTTTTATTAAGCAAATAATATTCTTCTAAAATTTGCCTAATTAATCTATAAATATTATTTTCCGTATGCCTACCATCAAAAACTCTAAATGCAATAACTCTTTTTTGAATATTCCAACTATCATCTATCCAATGACATGTTATACCCATATAAGAATTAACTTGCTAATGATCACTCCAAATATCGCTACTTATATGCACACATCCATTAAAATTCATAAAAAAGTTTTGTACATCTTTTTTTCCTTTTTTTATAAAGATCTTTAATAACTTTAAGTGTATTTTTAGGAACACGTTTTGCTTGTGGAGCACATGCATTTTGTATAAATTGATTAACATCAAATCTTTCACCAAAACTAAATGATAAATATGCAACAGAAACAAATTTACCTAATTCTTCTTTAAAGTTTTTTTCATTATAATGAAATAAAAGATGAGTATTAGGATTGGTGTACCCGAAAATTTGTTATTTCTTGGTGTCAATTCCCGCTTCGGTTGGATGTTTCGCCTTAAGATGCCGTGTAAATGTTCCATATCCGGCTCCACCCACATATTTGCATGTTGTCGGACAATATTTACAAACTACATCATACCTTTTTGGAGCTATATCAAATCTTTAAATCTTCGTGAAGTGGTCCCATACGTCAGATATACACTCCCGCTCCTTTGTTGTTGACATTTCTTCGATACCGGTAGGAGGATAAAGACTCTTTTGCGTTTGGATTTGCTCCATATTAGAAATAATATTGATTTCATCAACTACATCAACTTTGAAATTGAGTCCCTAAGGATAATCGGATTCCCCCTCCCTGCTCTTGCCTTTGCCACTAGCTCTACTTCCACTTGCCATTTTTTGTTTGTTTTGGATATAGAAAAAAATATATGGTATAATGCAAAAAATATAGGGCATGAACATAAATTTGAAATAGGGAATTATTAAAGGAGATAATAAATAAAGAAAATAAGGAATTAGAGAACGTAATTGAAGAAAAGAAAATAATAAATCGGATGTTGTGAACTTGTGAATAATTGAGAGATAGAGAGAATTTGAGAGAATTGAGATGAAGAGAGAATTTGTATGAAAAAAACGAGAGATGGGAAGAGGTATTTATAATATATCATAGGTTAGAAATTAGTAAAAAAAAGGAAAAAAAAATAAAGGTTTGGGCTTTAGCTCTAAAAGAGCCATTTTTTTTTTCCGGTTTGGAACTGGCCCGAAACCGCCGGTTTTGGGCTGGTTCATTCAAAGTACCAACCGTAACCGAGGCCGTATGTCACAGGCCGGTTACTGTTTGGAACCGCGGGCCCGGGTTTGACTCGGGCTGGTTCTGGGTCCAAACCGGCCCGTGACCATGCCTACTCTAGGGTCATTCCCTGCGATTCTAATTCAGAGAGAGTGATGCTACTGAGTCGGAAAGGGCCTAATGAAAGCTCTCCCTACATGGACTGGGTCCCGTAGAATTTCATTACAAGTGTAACAGGAGAATCCCACATTTGAGATAGGGCCTGTTCGGTTCAGTTTTGGGAGAATGTTTTTGGGAAAAATGCAAATGTCTTTGGGTTAAAGGGGTTTTTCGGAAATGCAAGTAGTGTTTGGTAGAGTGTATTTTACAAATACATAGGGAAGCAACTTTGACTTTAACGGCGTTTGGTAAGAACTGCACTTTATGAAGGACTTTTGCTAATATGTATCTTAAAAAAGAAAATCTCAAACTATTTGCTGACTGAACTCAGCCACCGGCCTGGGTGTCACTTGAGGTTGCTAGACCCTAGGCGTTGCCTGGGGTCGGCGACCCCAGGCGACCTCAAGCGAGGCTAGCCGGTATCTGAGGCCTTCGCCAACAAATTAGAATTTTCTAGGACATTAACGAAATTATGAAAGTTGAGCTAGGTCAAAGTTGGAAGTGAAAAAAAATGTCTATTTGCATTCTGAGAATGCTACTTTCCAAAGTAGCTCCGGACTTGCCTTGGGCAAAGACCTTGTTGCATTTCCTCAAAGTTGAGCAAAAAACGAATTAATAGACTATGTAACTGTAGCTCTCGACACATTCAAATGAGCTTTCCAGAGTTTGGCACTCTTAACTGGTATTTACTGTCTAAAAGCAATGCGAAATTCAATTGGGAAATAAGAAACTAATGATGTAGAGGCAGCTTTCTTGAGTGCTTTGAGAGGTGGGATGGTCCCAATGCGATGAGCTAAGAAAACACTGCAAAATAGAGAGAGGGAGGAGCTTGTGAATGACCAGACCAAGAACAACCAGGCCAATCCCCATCCACATGAAATGAAGTATCTACGCTCTCTGCCAATCCACAGATTAGAAGCACTGCGCATGGTCGCCACCTAGATTTTGGCTAATCATTTTAGGAATCAACCCCAACCCCTACCAAAACAATATCCTTTAATTCCATGTAGTTCTAAGAGCATATAGATAAACTCATAAAAAGTACATTTTAATGGGACTGGCGGTGGACGGACTTAAGGTTCTGAACTTAACTAATTGAACTGTGCCCATGGATTGAAAGTATGACCAAGTCAATTAATCATTTAAAATGGCCGATATTTTGCATATGCACGTGGGGTGCTAAATATGGACAGGTTATGTTAGTTGATCAACTTTGAGAAGCAAATGGGTAATTATATCATAAAATTTCTGAGGTTGGACAATTGTTTGGGGGTGCCAACTATGAAAAGGGAAGAATAAATCTCACAGCTCATGACATGAGTATGGCAAGACTCGGTCGAATAAAGTAAAAACAGGAAACAAAATAGAATTGAGGACACGAGGGGGAACGAACATATCCCCAGATTTCCTCAAGGTAAGAGTGCCATATATTCTAAAGTGAGAAATTAGAGATAGTGGAGATGATTAAAAAATTTGAGCCTATAAAAAGATTTTTATTGAGGAGAATACACTGGAAAATAAAAATAGATTTTCCTTACCAAACGGTGAAAATTATTTTCCAGTTCATTTTTAGGTCTCAGCCAAATACCGGTAAATATTGTCATTTTCCAGAAAAATGACTTTTCAAAATTTTTTTTCCAGAAATATCACGTTTTCCGAGAAACGAACGGGCCTAAGAGAGAATTTGTGAGATTACTCACATCTCACGAGAATGCACTCTGTTCCCGACAGCGTTGTTGCTCTTGGTTCGCTGATTCAAATCAGATCGTTGTCCAGCACTCTAACGTTCAACATACAACGAGTTTTGCGGGTTTTTTTTTTTTTTTTTTATAGATTTCCCGGAGGTTTAGCAGCTCTAACACATTGGTTCTCCTGCCATGCCCGTGAAATCTAGTCGCAGCAACGAACATTCAGATGGCATGTCAACATGCCATGTCATCCATCTTTGCTATATTATTATCCTACATGTCAACATGCCATGCCATCATTGTTTGCCATGTCATCTTGCCACGTCATCATGTTTGCTACATAGATGGATGTTTAAGAGTCTGTTAATGTTTTTAGAGAGTTATGCCTTATATATGATGGGTTGTCAGCCGAATAATCAAGGTGCGTTTGTTTTAGGGAAAATTGTTCAAGATGTTCTAAACTTATTGCACTTTGGCCAGTTTAGTTCTAAACCTCTTGATTTTGCCAATTGAGTCCTAAAATTTTTCACAGTTTGCCAATTGAGTCTATCCGACCAATTTTAACCGGAAATCCTAGACGCGGACGTTGATAGTTTCATAATTTCCTTACAAATTTCTAATTTTTTTTTTATTTTCTTCTCTTTTTAGTTTCTCTTTTTTCTTTCTTTCTCACTATGTCATATCATTCATGTCCTGTTCACACGTGTGCCATGTCATTGCCATGTCATATCACACGTGTGCCATGTCATCATTACTTGCATGTCATTTATATTGCATATTAGGTTCATCATTTGTGCGTCATTTAGATTGCATGTTAGGCTCATTTGGTTACATGACATTCAAGATTAAAATTCATTTTTATATGTCAATAAAGTTAGGTTATTTAAATAAATGA
The DNA here is from genome assembly GCA_029784005.1 of Lenwebbia sp. NSW1173648. Classification (NCBI taxonomy): domain Eukaryota; kingdom Viridiplantae; phylum Streptophyta; class Magnoliopsida; order Myrtales; family Myrtaceae; genus Lenwebbia; species Lenwebbia sp. NSW1173648. The sequence goes on along the minus strand of JARCGZ010000009.1, from coordinate 18,886,139 downwards.
TTTTCATGACATTCTAGAATAGTGAGCATATTTCATGTCATAATAGTGTATTTGCATTTAGCAGAGTTTGCATTCATGCATCGCATGTAGTATAGTTTTCATTTAGATGAAAGAAAACATAAAAAGAATTAATTTGAGTTGTTAGACTGTAGCATGATTATAGTCTAAACTTAGCAATTTAAATAAATGCTTTGTGGCAGTTAGGGAATTAATGCGCTTGCATCGAGGTATCTAATTTCTTTCATTTCCTAAAAATTTATCTATTGCTTTGATTTATTGAGTGTTCGTTAATATTTGCGCACCCGCATGGTCATCTCATATGTTAGTGGCTAGGTTAAAACTAATCCAACTTGCTCGACAAAATATTTGTTTCGAAATAAATTAGAAAATGTACCAAACGGACATTAGAGTAATCTAACGTAATCAAGTTCTCGTGCTCATAATCTTTGGTTCGTAGCCTACTAGTGACGACTCCTAAATGAATTGAATTTGACATGATAATTAAATTCCAAGTTGTGATGGGTAGGGCTTACGAGAGCTCAAGCCGAGTCTCCAGACTTGACAATCTCTCGACTTCCGAATTTCCTCCCGGGAGGTCGCGACACACATGTACCTTCCACGTTTTACACCACGTCCACCATTCCCTTCACGTTTTTTTAAGAAACTTACATCAAGCACTGTCCAATCCTAGATTACAACTGAACCCACAAGGACCAATGGCAAAATAGGAGATTCTCATGCTCTCAACTCTCTTGAATGATAGCTTTCAGAAACTCCCTAGGGTCCTCACAAGTTTCTCTTGTTAAATAAGATATTAAAAACCATTGCTTCAAATGAGGCTAAAAACCTCTCTTCAATTATAACTTGGATGATTACAGCTGAAAAAGAACTAACTGGACATTACCAACCAAGTTGATATATGGTTCTAGAAAAGAGAAAAAAGAATAAATTACAACTGGACATCAGTGACCAAGTTAGTTTTTTAAATATACGTTTGGGGGTGTTAGTGATACGGAAAAAGAATTTGGTGTATGGGTGTCACATTGGGCAAAGTTTGGGGTAACGATGTTACACCGGGAAAAATTTAAGCTTTGGTGGAACTTTCCTAATCCAATGCCAACTTCGTTTGCTTGCCATTTGTTGGAGATATGCATGGATTATGCCCTCAATTGAGAATCCATTGAGAATTAATCGATGAGGAAATCTAGACAATCAAATCCTTGAATGAAGGAAATGATCGCGTACATTCCAGGAAAGTAGAATTAGTGTAATTTCTTTCCTTTTCATTAGCTATGATATTATATTATAAATAGTCTCTTTGTACAATACATTTTGATATAGAAAAGGATACACAGATTACAGTTCCTTTTTCAATTCTTCACTTCGTTACACCATTGTCCATGCAAGCTGCCAATTTTTACAGTCGGACAGTAATTTTATCATATCGGCAAAAGTTCGGGATTACTCGTGACATAAAAAAGAATTTGGGGGAAGTGATGTCACGGTGGACATAATCGAAGGTTTTTGGTTGTGGAGGAGCAATCACCAACATGCATTTAGCTCCGACAGGAGGCACTACAATTAGGGTAAACAATGCATGAGGCTATTCAATTACAACTCTTAAATGGAGCGCAAACTTTTCATAGTTCCCAACTCTTCTTCCCCTTTTCCCTCTGTTTTCTTTGTGGCGCAAACTGTTCTCCATCTACAGATTGTAGCTAAACTCTCAGTTACATATTTCAAAGAGAACCGAGTCATATGAATTCGTCGGTCCATATTATCTAACAAAACTGAAGTATGTGATAAATGAAGTGCCTAACACTTATTAGATTTGGCAAATAATTTACAGGTGGTGGAAGGAATTAGACGTTGCGAGGAACTTTCCATTTGCAAGAGACTGGCTTGTGGAGTGCTACTTCTGGATTCTGGGAGTATATTTCGAGCCAGAGTTCGTCCTCGCTAGAAGAATGCTGACCAAGCATGACTTCCATTATTGATGACATCTATGATGTCTCTGGAAGAATTAGAATTCTTCACTGAAACTATTGAAAGGTAATAACTGAGGTCTTGCTCATCCAGAAATAAAAATACGAGCTCTCAATGGTATCCATATACTAATCTGGCGCATTTCCAATATGATTTCAGGTGGAGCATTGATGCCATAGATGGACTGCCGAAGTACAAGCAAGTATACTATAAGGCACTTCCTGATGTTTATGATGATATTGGGAAAGCGATGCCTGAGAATATGTTGGGGTGTGGTTCATACTCTCCATCTACATGAAAGCAAAAAGGTTTCGCTCTTCGGTGAGAGAGTGAGAATCTGGGGGCTGCTCCGGCGGGGATCTCGAGGGGGCAGCGCCACCTGGACATCAGATGGCTTTTCTAGTTTGAGTCTGTATTTTACTTGTAGTTTGGGCTTGGGTCCATGAATAGCTATTGTTACATATAATCTTTTTCTCTTGTAATTGAGAGTTATAACAGAAAGGTGGGAGGTGTTTAATTATAATGGAATATTTTGCTAGATGTAGCCCTAATTTAAGGGTGAACCTAGATAAACCTTTGTGTCTCGATTTCTTTTTCTCACATTTACTCTCTATTTCATTGCTTTTGTGCGCTTAATCCTAACAGAATGGAACATCATATGGACTCTACTATGCATAAGAAGCGGTTAGAGCTTTCCATATTGCATCCGTTCAACTAATTTTAATACAGACCTGCAGTGAAAATATAGTTTCTATTGGTATCTCTGTTACTCTAGAAGAAAATTGTTCATAACCGCTGTTGTCTGACGACGTGTGAGAATTCGATTATGTAATTGACAATCGAACTCCCATATCCCGCTTTTCTCTTTCACTAGTTGTCCATAGAAGAGACGTAACTCTCCGATGAATTACCTTGTGTATTAGGCGATCAGATTATCCAATTACCATGTTGATCCAAGTAAAGAACAAAAAAAGATGCGTGCAAGTTGCATTTCCAAAGTTCTTCTTCGTGGCCAAGTAGTTATTTATTGATGGGATATGAGGATCGACCAAAACGTTTTGCAGTGTTTGTTCTCTCTTGCTCAGATGGAAAAAACTTGTGGCTGGGTACTTTTGCCAAAGCCAAATGGTTCCATCAAGATCACGTATCAACCACTTCATTTGTGAGAATGGGAGTGTAAAGAGTTTTGCTGATGTGGGCTATATTAATTGAGATTGTAATTTATCGTTTTACGGGATTGGTCTAAATAGGTAAGATATAATGATTCTTAACCAATCTAATATGGGCTTGGCTTGTGTGAGCCGAGTTGAGCCCGGCTGTGGTGAGAGGGCTTGGCTGGAAACTCTATAAATAGCGCTCAAGTCTCTCCTCTAATCCTATGAACTCATAAACAACCTCATATAAGGAGAGAGATTGCCTTAACGCCGTGATTTCTGCCTGGTTGGGAAAACAAGATGAATCACTTTGATAACGAAGGGCGCACGCAGCTTTCTTGAGTCAGTCTTTTGCAATGAAATTTAGATATCAGTAGTTTTTCTTCTATGAAGTCTCTTTTTATTAGTCAAAGCAAACAACCTCACATCAATAGTTTTTCTTCTGTGAAGTTTCTAAGCGAGCAGAAAGCGGTGATGGAGGCCATCGAATATATAGATGACGATGCATTTATGATTGACAGGCTTTCACAAATTGTTCGACATGTAAAATTTGGGAAAATTACACAATCGGTGTCGCGACCTAAAATTCGAAAATTCCGGGTTAACGGATTATTAGATTAATTAAATGAATTAACCAACATAATGCGGACTCTCCCAAGTCCTACCGAATCGCAACTTAGGTTCACATGATTTTAATCGAAAGATTTTTAACTTCGGAGCCGCCACTAATCGTTTTTGGTAGGTCGATTAGAAACCTAAATAAGATAGCGGGAGAACTATTTTATTTCTACGTACCAGATATTATGAGTTCGGGGATTTGATTATATTAATTTTTCAATTAACACCATTTCGGTACCATTCTTGTGAAAAATTTCTTGATTGGCAAATTCAATTGACTTGACTTTAGAAAGAGGTGCAATTATGATTTTTTTTTTTGTGGATTTTCTTGATTATGAATGCAATGCAAATGCAAAATCTAACTATATGATGTTATGCATTCTAAACTATATGACAAACATAATGACCATGCATGATGTCTAATTTTTTTTTTAATGCATGAAAAATATGGACTCTAACTAGGTGATATGAAAAATGTCATAACAATGCATGATATTTTCAAAAAAAAAAAAAAATTGAATTTTTATGCCCATGAAAAGTGAGTTTAAATTAAATGACATGAAAAAATTTATGCGTATGCATGACAACTAAACTATATGATATATGAAAACCACAATGGACTATGCTAAAAAAAAAAATGCATGAATGACACGAGACAATGCAAATATCTACACTAAATGAAATGCACATGAATGACTTGATCTTAAGTGAATTTTTCGACTTTTCCTTGATCAAAGGTTAGTCCAACAATTAATATGAATTAAAAAATGGATTCCTCAAATTTTAACTTATAGTAAAAGTCACCTTGTAATTTTCGAAAATTACTTTCAAGACCAAGGTGTGGTGATTATGTGTGTGTGTTTTATATGATTATTTAAGAAAAATGAATCAAATAATAACATAATGAACCTTAAGCATGATACACCTTAATATACAAAATTTCTGATAAATTCGCTTCGTACCCAAAGTTTAGGGTCGGAAGTGGAATTTTATTCACGTCGTACCTCGGGGTGAGGTCGGATGGTGAATTTTTATTATTGGACTAAATTCATACCCAAATGTTATGGGTCAGATAGTAAAGTCCGATTTTGTGAAATTAGTTGGTCTGATCCCAAAGTTATGAGATGTTGTTGACACCTAAATTTTGATTTTTTATTTTTTCATATATGTTGCACAAAATGAGAATTAGCTCTCGCAAAAATATTTTCCCATGCATGGCATATTTAATTTTTCTGTCAATCATGCACACAGGCCAGAGGTGAGGCAATTGAGCTTTGATTTGACAGGCGACCGGACCAGATCATGTTGTTAAATTTTCGGCCAGAGCATGGGAGGATGTGCCAACTTTTCTAAATCCATTTGAATGATTTATTTGGAAAAAGGTTTGATTAAATGCATATTTTCAGAAAAAGCCTAATTTAAGCTCAGAATATTGCACCGATAAGCTTGAAAAATAAAGTGAAATTCAGTTAGGCTGTGGTGATTGGTGTGCCGAAATTTAGAGTGTCATTGGGCCTATGTTTGAGCTGAAATTAGCTCATTCAAGTTTGTTTAATTTACAAAGGCTTTTAATTATTGTGCATTATTTGAAAAAAGCCTCAATTAGAGCCTGAAAACGTGCGGTGAGCCTGCGAATTCGATGGAAATTTCGACCAAAGCATGGCATGAGGCTGCCGAATTTAATGTTGGGTATGGACCTAGTTTTGAATTTAAGACAACCCATTTTAATTAAGTAAGGCCTTTACTTGATTGTTCGGTTATTCAATTTGGGCCCGGTTCAAGCTCGAGATGACACAAAGGGCCCGCGAAAGATGCCATATTTGTCCATCATCATCTTCACCCCCTTGTGGCCGAAATTTCAAGGTGAGTGAATCGATCTGGACTCTTCAAAGTTTTGGATAATCATTCTAGAAGATTAGAGTCCTAAAGTGATAAAACTTTACCGTTATTAGACTCCGATTAACCGACAGTTTGGTCTGATCTGGACTCTTCTGGGATTAGAAATTTTGATGCAATGGTTGACATTCAATCCTACTTTGATTAGGATTGTCGATCCAACGGTCCAAATTAAGTCCTATGCCTACTAGGATTAGCGAGCTTCATCCTCTATAAATAGCTGAGCTATTCTAGAGAGTGAGAGGTCGGCAATTTTCAGTACACAAACCCAGAAAATTTGAAGAAGAGAGCAAGGGTGATTTTCGAAAGAAAAAGAGGATCTCGGCTAAATCCAAAATAGCCAAGACCCCCATTCGAGACCACCGGAGCTCCGCCGTCGTCCACCACCATTACGGCGTCCTCATATCTACTCTGCCTCACTATTCAGCCATCGAAACCTGGCGTTTCCATCCCGAGCAGCCTTGACGTCTGTCCCAACTCAAAACCGTCGCAACATTCCCCTTGCCCAGCTGCCGATTCAGCCACTGTTCAATGTTGGTTTGAGGTCGATTAGCTCTCGTTTGGTCGTTATTTTGAGATCTAATCTTGTTACAACTTGTTTTAGATCATTCGGGTGATTTGGAGCGCGAACCGAGCTTGAAAAGGACGCAAGTTTAGGCGGGATTCGCAGCTTGCACGTTGCTGTTTTTTTTTTTTTTTGCTAAGAAGGGTATAATTCCTCAACTTTTTGTTTGTGAATCCATGATGTTCTAAGTGTCGGCATGCTCATATGTTTATAAACTACCATGAATGAATGTGAATTTGTGATCAAAGCTAAAAATTGGATTCTAGTCAAGAACCCAAAATTGATTTTTTTTGCTAAGAAAATCTAATTTTTCGGATTAATTCAATTTGATCATGAAGTTGCTTGGATATTTTGAGAATTGATGTAATTTGATTGGAAAACCCGTTTCTCGAATATTAAAATTTGTTCGGCATTTTTCTCAAGATTAAATTGGATTAATTGGAAAAATTGAATTTTTCGGTGAATATAAATCTGGAATTGCTTGGTGGATGATGATGATTATTTTTTAATTTTATCACGTGATTGGGTGAATTATTGTGGATATTTCATGTTATGGATAATGTTCGGTGGTTGGAAAATTATTTGATTTTCTCGAGAATTATCTAAGTTGTCTGGCAAATCTTGTGGATAATTTTCTGAATTAAATTTTGTTGAGGAAGGTGGCCCACCTCATAATTTCGGCCAACCCTCTTATTTTGCCAAAAAATTTAAAAAATAAATAAAAATTTCGAAGTCAAGCTCAATTGTTTTTTCATGTTTGTTTGATTGTTATAAAGTTTGCACATTAATAAACAAACATGCCCATAATGTATGCTCCCCTTGTGCCTTTGTCCCTTTGGTAAAATAAAATCACTTGCCTTAGCCACGATCTTGTGGAATTGGATGGTGGTTTGTATGGAATTTCATGGTCTGCCCTTTGTCACAAGAGGTGATGTTATTCCATATCTCCAATTTGCTTACTGACTCGAATCTAAGAGTACGTTGCGAATAAAATTCTACTATAGCCCTAATCTTTGGAATGAGTGAATTTTTTGGAAAAATTAGAAAATTAAAGGTACATTATGTGCATTTTTGTTTATTCTTGTTCATCCTTTTTGTTTGCTTATTTTGCTTAATAATTTTCGAAAAAAATAAAAAAATCATTCGCATGTCATATAGTTTTAGATCATACTTTGCCATGTCATATAGTATAGTTTGCATTCACATTTTTTCAAAGAAAAAATAAAAAAAAAAACAGTCAGTTCACTTCATCAATCTAAAGGGATTTTTCATGAAATCTGATTCCGAAATGGCATTAGTTTTTCTAAATTAATGTAACCAAGTCTCCGAACTCATCTCATTTGGATCGTGAAAATAAATTAATTCTCCCGTTAATTTATTTAGGTTCTAATCTACCTACCAAACAAAGATTAGTGGCGGCTCCAATTTGATAATTTTGCATGAAATCATACCCTAAGTTGCGATTCGATAGGGCTTGGGAGGGTCCCAATTAGGTCAAATAATCAACCTGATAATCCGTTAACTTGAATCTGATTTTTAGGTCGCGACACATGTGAAGGACAATTTCGATGTGCGGATGAGATCGTACTTCGGCGGCGAAGTCGGATAGTCATCTTTATGCACATTTTCCAAGGGACAATGGTACAAGGGAGCATGTATTATACTCAAGGTAAATTATGAAATTATTCGCATTGGACCATGGTAAAAATAGAAGGAAATTTTCGGCCAACTAAGGGGAAAAGTGCTGAATTTTAAAGGGCATAAGACCCTATCCTCAAAGGATGTTCACGCCTTTTAAAATTTTAGGAAAGATTATCTCTTAGAATTTTTCAGAATAACTAAGATGATTATTCAAAATTTTAAAAATATGAAGCCTAACCGATATCTTCAGATTTTTCGAAAAAAGATTCAAATTCGGATTCAAGATAATCTGAATATTTCGGATGATATGCACAATATGCTCAAAGATATGCCAATATCTTTTCAAGATAGCCATCGGGATTAGAATCACTTGAAATTCAAACCACGAGATGCATCAAATATCCAACAAGATAATCGCGATATCCACAAGGTGAAAGACATGCAGAAAATTCAAATTTTGATAGGCAAAATTCGGCCCTTATCCCCGAACGATCCGCAAAAAATTAATTGGATATTACCTTCCTTTATCTTGCCAAGATTCACCCTTATACAATTAAATTTTAAAACGTGCAGGATGAGTCAAAGTTAATCAAGATAAACGAAACAAAGCAAAATCCAATCAAGGCAATCACGATTTTCGGATCTAGCAAGGACAAAAGGAATTTTGAATTTTTATACATGTCTTCCAATTTGATGCTTTTCTTATCATTTGGACTATAATCAATTACCAATATCTGACCAAAAGAGTTAACTTTTTTAGCACAGGAAACAAGCAATCAATCACATGAACGATGAATTCTAACAAACTACCAAATTGGAATTGTTCATTACCTAATCCGAATGTTGCTCGAAAATTTTGCGTGCCAAGTTTGAGGAAGAACCTATCGGCTTGAGGAGATTGCTCACGATTGAAGTGTTCGGCTAGGTGGATTTGTAACAGCCAATTCACGCCTCGATCAGCCCTGAACAGCGAAGGAATTGCGCCAAAAAAGTGTGGAAATCAGCCTCAACGTACCAAGCAAAACCTGCACTGATTATAAGGCGTAAACGTCCAAAAACAAAGCTGTTTTGGGCTTAGGAGAGCAGCGAAAAGCTTCCGAACAGCAGCTAGAATACTCCCTTTGACAGCCACGCAAGTTTGCTTGATCAACACCTCGAAGACCAAGCTGGATAACCACCGAATTCCGCCCGAACAGCGACCAGAATTTGTTCGAAAAGCTGCTGAATTCGCTTGGACAGCAGCTCAACGAGCGAGTGGACAGCGGCTCCGGACGGCTGGACGGCCGGACCAGCAGCTAAGGACGGTGCACGGAGGAGCAAGGCGGCATCGGGGACGGCTGGTGGATGCGCAGCAAGCCGAACGGCGTCGGGCACGGCGGGAGCACTGCTCTCTCTCTCTTGCTCACCTTGTTCTAACCGTGTTTCAAGCTTGTGAGCAGAAGATTTTTCAGACCAACCCTAAAGCTAAGTTTACTATTTATAGACTAGAGGTTTCCTAATCCTAATAGGAATGGGAGTTATTTTGAATAGTAGGATTAGGAATCTAAATTAGCTTTTGACCGTCGGATTTTCAAGAGTCCAAATCTTGTAAACTTCCTTAAAATTTCGGCAATTAAGAGAGCATAAAGGGCCAGCCGAATTTCATGGTGTGTGGGCTTAAGTTGCGCAAATTCGGGCTCGAATCGAGCTCTAATTAACTAATCGGGTAATTAATTAAAAGCCTTAATCATTTAAATGAGCCAAACGGGCTGAATTAAACTTAAAAATATGTCCTACACCCATTAGAAATTCGGCACACTCAAGGAATAGACCTAGCCGAATTTTCCTTCAATTTTTAGGCTCACCACACATTTTTTCGAGCTTAAAATAGGCTTTATTCAAATTAATAATTAATTAATTTAAGTGCCTTTATAATTTAAATGAACATGAATGAGCTGATTTGTACTCAAAATAGGCCCTAATGGCCTTGCAAAAATTCAGCACATCTCCCTTGCTTGGCCGAAAATCAAATGTGAGTTCGGGTCCAAATCGCCTGTCTATTCTAGCTCATTCTCACACCGCCAGTCTAGATAAATGCTAATGCAATGTATGAATGCTAAAAATTAAATATGCTATCCATGAAAAATGATTTTATTTTTTGCGAGAACTAAAGTTAATTCTCATTTCTATGCAATATAAGTGAAAAAAAAAAGAAAAAATTAAAAATTAAAAATTAGGTGTCAACAATCGGTCCTAAACCGGGATTATTGTCCAAAAAGTTATAACCTAGTATACGACAGCCAATTCCGTCCCAAACCTTTTGAGAACTTGCCAATTTAGTCCTAAACCTCATAACGAATTACCAATGTAGTTTTTTTTTTTTCGGTCGAATTACTAATGTAGTTTGTCCAGCTAATTTCAGACGTAAATCACTGACGTGGAGGTCCAGTCCTTAGTTTCCTAGCGGAATCGTGGGACATCGAACGTGGGAAGTTCATTGTTGGTTTTTTTGACGTAGCTTTACGTTTGATAATGATTTCCTTATGAAAATCCAAGTGAGAGCATACTTGGCGGAAGCCAAATAGTTCCACCAAAGTCACATACGGATGATGGAGGAGTACCTGCCCGTTGCATTAACCAGCATCGGTAGCGAATTGATATTTGTGACATCGTTTCTGGGAATGGAGATATCATTCATAACGAAAGATGCTTTTGACCGGTTATTATTCGGCCACCCCAAGACAGTGAAGGCTCCGCAAGTATACAAAAGCTATACAACTGAAAAGCATTAATTTATCTAAGTTTTGTCTCATAGGTTTTATCAACAGGAGAAAAATAACTTCCACGAGAATTTTTTTTTGTTTTTTGTTTTTTCAGTCTGAGCAAGAGAAGAGAGGTCACGAGGTGTCTTCAGTGGAGGGTTTCATAAAACAAAACGGAGGAAGAGGCGAAGGAGGAGGTGTGTAAATAAGTGTATGAAGATTAAACGGACCACCATGTTAATGCCCAGACCAATTTTAAAGAGTTTGTGACTTGTCTGCTCGTCGATCCATTGCCAATGTGATGGGTTGGAAGAACAAGATTTAAGTACCAAGCGGCCGTCGATCTTGTTAGACATCTCAGAATCTGCTTTGCGTACGATTTGAATTGTGTGTTAACACTTGATCATTGCTCTTCTCTGGCCTGAGAACCACCCCCCCTTTTTTCTAGTTGATTCTAATAAAATAAAACTATATAATAATGTTCCATAACATGACTGGTTCATTTTCTTGAACAAAATCAAGCTTATGACGGTCTTAGTACACTGTGATCAGCATAAATTACAATATTTCAGGCTTGCTCTCACTATTCTGATTGGCACAACAGACCATTGGGTTAATTCTAATTAGGGGTAAGCGGTTCCAGGTTCCTTACAGGTTGCACCTGGAACCTGGAACCTACCCGTTAGAACAGGTTCTTCGTTTTTGGAATCTAGAACCTACCATGTATACCCTGGAACCTGGAACCTATCCCGTCACAAGGTTCAGGGTCCGGTTCCAGGATACCCGGGAACCTGTCAATTTTAATTTGTTCTTTTTTTCATATTTAGTTAAGCAAAATAAGCGTAAGTGTAACAACAAAAATTAAAGTATCTCGTCTTTCAATAGCAACAATCCATAAGAGATGAACACGTTAATAAAATAAACAATCCATAAAATGAACAGTGTTGGCAAAAAGCTTTCCATAGTCCGTATCATGGAACTTCTTAACTTTCAAATTTTGGCCACCAATGGACCGAAGTTCATCGAAGTTGGATGGAAGCACCATGTTATCATCTCTGTAGAGATTCTCATTTTATCAGCTAAAGAAAAACATCACAGAAAGTTGGATGGAAGCACCACGTTATCTTGATACATCAACTTAATTGAAATTATCTACAACGCACCATGCTGTATCCCACAATGTCAAATTTGACCACCTAAAAACCTATGTTTTCACAAGCAGCCCAGTATGCAAACTGGAAAATAAGGACCTGTTCAGTGCACTGTTAATTAAAGTCATTGTCCAGCTATGTCAAAACAGGTAGCACAGAATAGTGGTCAGCAATGTATGCACAAAAGTTCAATAAACTCGGATAACTTTTGTCACGCCCCGAGTCCCCGGGCGCGTGACCATCCCTTCCTATCGTCAGGTCAAAGGATGATGTCCCAGGTAGATCATCGATCCATTTCTTTTTATCATATAATTAAGCACACGCGGAAGCGAATAACAACCCCGGACAACAAGCAATATGGATAGAAAGATAGGAAAGATAACAAACAACAACAAACCCTTTTTATTTATATGCTTGATTAGTTCACAGAACAAACATAATTTACACAAGTCCTTCTTGGACCGATCCCCTTACACCCACAAAAAGATACCGGGTCGGGTCGGGGCGCACTACAGCCGATACACTACGCATACACTACCAGCTATATACAAGACGGCCTCCAAAGCTCCTCCACAGCTTCAACTTGCACTCCGGGCCTAACATGGCGCACGGCCATCACGAAGACCTGAAAGGCGATCAGCCAAGCGCATGAGATATGAATCTCAGCGGGTCAACGCCTAAGTCCGATTAGGACGTTGATCACGACCTAACCATTCTAGCGAACTAATCTCAACCTCAGAACAACAACCACATGCAACGTACCTCGCCTGGAGCCATACGACAAATATATTATGCCAATAAATAAACAGTGAATCAGCCAATCAACCAGAACGTTCAGTCAAAATCATTTACAATGCAACAAACGCGTTCCAGTCAGCCGGCCAAGAGATACCCCACTCTCGCCAAAGCACAGCCTCGCTGCTAGTACTCTTTCGGATTAACCGGGCGTCGTCCCACAACGTTAATGGCGACGGCATCCGATAGCCCCCTCAAGACCCCTAAGGCGAGCATACCATGAATAATTCCAGGAGGGACTACGGACCAACACAAGTTGCGACCGACATCTCATCAGCCGTGTTATCCGGGCAGTCCGTCGCCGGCACGGACTGACAGGCAACCGATAAGTCGTGGAATCCCGGACGGTACGTCGCCGGCACACAGACTTACCAGGCAGCGACCCATGCCAACAAGGGTATCGCTTGTGTTCCCAGTTACGTTAGGGTGACACGGTGAAATAACTGCGTGACCTCGCGCTTAAAACTGGCTCTCAAGCCAAATCTCATTTTCATGCAACCACACTCACATCATGCTCAAACTGGCCCACGGCCATTTTTATACTCAAACCTGGCCCATGGTCATTTCATGCTCAAACCTGGCCCACGGCCAATTTCATGCTCAAACTACATTTGGTCACGCGGATAATCATTTTCGATTTAACATGGCATATCGACACTAGTGTGATCATTCAGTATTTAATGCGCAATCAGAACTCAGTCCGATCCACGATCAGACGCCACAAATTAGGCACAACAACATGCAATTAACCATGGTAACTATTCCACCTAACCACGATTAATTCAACTAACCACAACAGTTAACTAATCTACCACAGGAACTAATTAATTTAACTATGGTAACTAATTAATCTAACCACAGTTAACTATCTAACCACGGTAACTATCTATTAACTGCGGTAACTAACTAATTAATTACGGTAACTAACTAATTAACCTATTAAGTGCAATTAACTTCCTAATCAAGGATTAGGGGTTAACTCACTAATTAACTGGCGGCGACGGTCGGAGGTGACCGGCGAAGGGTGGCGGCGGCGGCGGTTTCCGGCGGCGGCGGTTTCCGGCGGCGGCGGCGGCGAAGACAAAAATTCCGGCGGCGGTCCCTATGAACTCTCCTCATCGATCTAGACGCAACCACGATGTCGGATTTCCAAAACGACACCCGGACAACGACGAACGGCGACTGGACGGCGGTTGGACGGCGGCCAAACGACGACAACGGAGCTCAACGAGCGGGCGGCAAGCTCGGCGGAGCTTTGGCCAAGGTCCGGCGGCTCCTCGGTGGCTCCGGTGAAGCTCGGCGGACGACGGCGAGGCTCGGCGGACGGCGGACGGCTGCTAAACAGGGGCTGGGCAACAGCGGCAGGGACGGCGGGAGGCTCGGCAAGGCGCGGCACGGCGACGGCGGGGGCTAGGCGCGGCGGCGGGAAGGTGGCCGGCGGTCGACGGCGGCGGCGGAGCGGCGGTTCAAGCCAAGAAGATGAAGATGAGATGATGAAGATGGTGAAAATGGCGTGAAAGTGGGCTGCCGTGCATGGAAAAGCAAGAAGGAAGAGAGAGAAAGGGAAGAGAGAGAGAGAGAGGAGAGAGAAAATGGTCTTTGGGGGCAATTTGGTAATTTCAATGGTCAAATGGCATTTTGGTAATTTCTCAATAGTCAAAAAGGTGATTTGACTTGGCATTTATGAGGCGGGGCCCACGGTCATTCTGTATTAATTGTTTCTGGCGTATATGAATAATATCTGAGGGTATTTCGGTAATCTGACGATTTTAGGACTGGTTCAGAATATTTAGCTCAGGGTTGGTTCGGGCGCGAAGGAATTCGGCGAAACTAAATTACGGCGCGACTAATCTAATCGAACTACAATTAACTACGCTTCGACCGACGACTAACAACCTTCAGATTGAACGATTCCGCGTCCGACAAACGTCACTCAATTCCAATAGTCCAATATTATTCATTTAATATGCCTTGAAATTTCGGGACGTCACAACTTTGGTTCAAGGGCATAGACCAGATAGAAGTTCTAACACCTCACCCAAAATCTAGTCAAACACGCCAAACATGGTTAACTTAACTACCACCTAAAAGGAAGTGCAAGACAAGTAAAGAAAAGAAGCGAATAAAAATAGATGCTTTGAATTACAAATCTAGTGAAGGGTTCGAGCTGCACACATCATAGAATAAATGAATAAATAATAGAGATAAATTTTTTAAAACTTTTTAAGTACAACCGTGTATAAAAATTAAATATTTCGGTTGAGACTTGTCTATTTGCATTTGTTGGGGGAAAAATGGGGTAAAGAAGACGGGAACTGCTTGCACTAAATGCATTGAATGCAAGCCCTTTTTTTACGGTTCTGATGCCGGTTCCTAGAAAAATAGAACTGGGAACCGGACCCTGGCTAATCTAAACCTGCAACAAGATCGGGAATTGGCAGTTCGGTTCTCCGATTCCCATTCTGTTGACACCAAAAATCGGCTTGGGCGTTAGTTGGCCATGAAGCCCGCGGGAGGTCACAAGGCCCATCAAGAAATGCATGTTGGTGGCCGAGATACGGCAAACTGACTCTCAGTTAGGAAGGAATGTCGGGCAGATAGAAGCTCGGTTAAAAGGAAACGTCGGTGGCACTATTTTGCCAGTACATGAAGCCGACGGTTATGCGAAACAGTTAGATACGTGTTTAAACCGTTTAGAAGATAAGAAGAGCAGTTACCAAGGCAGATCCGGGATTTTCGGGATAATGTGCACGTGAAGACACCGCGGGAGACGGTTTTATCGTGTACTAGTCCATAAATAGTCTGAGATAGCTCTTTGTACATGGACCGATCAATTATCAATCAAACACTTATCAATTTGCTATGCAATTTATCTTATCAAGCATCTATTTTTCCTGCACTTTACTCACTGTTTATCGTTTTCTGCCATTTACTTATTTCCAATTCGGAATTGCTACAAGGGCCCGTTTTAAACAATAAATCCGAAAGCTCGATGCTTGTCGGTGAAAGATCTTTCGTCGCGGATCATTTCCGGCGAAACACATTCTACCCTGGAACCATACTCACACCTAATTCTTATTTGTCAGCCCCTTGTAATTTGGGAAAATTGTTCAAAAAGTCCTAAACCTATTGTACTTTTCCCAATTAAATCTTAGAACATTTCACAATTTTTCAATTGAGTCCATCCGGCTAATTTTAGCCGGAAATTACTAACATGGACAATAGCCGTTCTACGCGGCACGGCTGGCGCTGACATGGAGAATTTTTAATAATACTTTATGAAATTTTTATTAGTTTTTTTTTGTGTTTTTTCTTTGCTGTGGCCGACGAGGGTTGTCGGCCCTCGCCCAGATCCGGTGAGGTCAGCCTCGCCATGTCTTCGCACGTGGCCGTGATGGTCTGGGCAAGGACAATAAAGACAAAGTAAAGAAGAAAAGAGAAAAAAAAAGGAAAAAGAAAAGAAAAGAAATTAAAAATTCAAAAGAATAATAAAATATTCACGTCAACGCCGGTTGAGCCGACCTTGCCACGTAGTACTGCTGGCTGCCACTGTGACGTCCAGGAATTTCAAGGCCTATTATGTGAATAATATTGGACTGTTGGAATTGAGTGACATTTGTCGGACGCAGGAATCGTTCAATCTGAAGGTCATTAGTCGTCGGTCGAAGCGTAGTTAATTGTAGTTCGATTAGATTAGTCGCGCCGTAATTAGTCTTCGCCGTATTCCTTCTCGCCCGAGCCAATCCTGAACCAAATATTCTGAACTAGTCCTAAATCGTCAGATTACCAAAATACCCTCAGATATTATTCATATACGCCAGAAACAATTAATACCGAATGACCGTGGGCCCCGCCTCTTAAATGCCAAAGTCAAATCACCTTTTTGACCCCTTGGATATTACCAAATTGCCATTTGACCCATGAAAAGATCAAAATACCCCTCAAGACCATTTCTCTCTCCTCTCTCTCTCTTCCCTTTCTCTCTCTTCCTTCTTGCTTTTTCCCTCACGCACGGCAGCCACCATTTTCCTTTTGCTGCTCACGTTCCACCATCTTCTTCACCGCTTCATCTTCTTCTTCGAGCCGCCGACCGCCGCTCCCGCCGTGCCGCCGCCACTCGTGCCTTGCCGCACCGTCGCCGTGCCGCCCCAGCCGCAGCTGCTGCCGCCTCTGTGCAGCTGCTGTCCAAGCATCGCCGAGCCTCGCCGTCGTCCGCCGAGCTTCACCGGCGCCACCGAGGAGCCGCCGGACCTTGGCCGAAGCTCCGCCGAGCTTGCCGCTCGCTCGTTGAGCTCCATCGTCGTCATTTGGCCGCCGTCCAGCCGCCGTTCGTCGTCGTCCGGGTGTTTTTTTGGAAATCCGACACTATGGTTGCGTCCGGATTGACGAGGAGAGTCCGTAGGAGCGTCGCCGGAAAATTCGCCGCCGCCGCCCTTCGCCGGTCGCCGTCGACCGTCGCCGCCAGTTAATTAGTGAGTTAACCCCTAATCCCTGATTAGACCGTTAATTGCACTTAATATGTTAATTAGTTAGTTACCGTAATTAATTAGTTAGTTACCGCAGTTAATAGATAGTTACCTTGGTTAGATAGTTAACTGTGGTTAGTTTAATTAGTTACCATAGTTAAATTAAATAGTTACTGTGGTAGATTAATTAACTGCTGTGGTTAGTTGAATTAACCGTGGTTAGGTGGAATAGTTACCATGGTTAATTGCCTGTTTGTTGTGCCTAGTTTGTGGCGTCTGATTGTGGATCGGACTGAGTGTTGATTGCGCATTAAATTGCTGAATGATCACACTAGGGTCGAAATGCCATGTTAAATGGAAAATGAATATTCGCGTGACCAATTGTGATTTTGAGTGTGAAAATGGCCTTGGGCCAGGTTTGAGCATGAAAATGGTCGTGGGCCAAGTTTGAGCATGAAATTGGCCGTGGGCCAGGTTTGAGCATCAAAATGAGATTTGGCTTGAGAGCAGATTTTTAGCGCGAGGTCACGCAGTAGTTTCACCGTGTCATCCTAACGTAACTGGGGGCACAGGCGATACCCTTGTTGGCATGGGTCGCCGCCTAATAAATCTGTGTGCCGACGACGTACCGTCCGGGATTCCACGGCTTATTGGTTGCCTGTCAGTCCGTGCCGGCGACGGACCGTCCGGATAACACGGCTGATGAGAAGCTAGTCGCAACTTGTGTTGGTCCGTAGTCCCTCCTGAAATTATTCATGGTATGCTCGCCTTAGGGGTCTTGAGGGGGCTATCGGATGCCGTCGCCGTTAACGTTGTGGAACGATGCCCGGTTAATCCCGAAGAGTACTAGCAGCGAGGCTGTGCTTTGGCGAGAGTGGGGTATCTCTTGGCCGGTTGACCGGAACGCGTTTGTTGCATAGTGCATGAGTATTGTTGAGTGTTCTTGCTGATTGGTTGATGCATTGTTTATTCCTTATCATATCGTATCTGTCGCATGGCTCCAGGCGAGGTACGTTGCATGTGGTTGTTGTTCTGGATGTTGGGTTTAGTTCGCTAGAATGGTTAGGCTGTGAATCAACGTCCTAATCGGACTTAGGCGTTGACCCGCTGAGATTCATATCTCATGCGCTTGGCTGATCGCCTTTCAGGTCTTCGAGATGGCCGCGCGGGTTGAGCTGTGGAGGAGCTTTGGAGGCCGTCTTGTATATAGCTGGTAGTGTATGCGTAGTGTATCGGCTGTAGTGCGCCCCGACCCGACCCTGTATCTTTTTGCGGGTCTAAGGGAATCAGTCCAAGAAGGACTTGTGTAAATTATGTTTGTATTGTGAACTAATCAAGCATATAAATAAAAATGGTTTGTTGTTGTTTGTTGTCTTTCCTATTTGTCTATCCCTGTTGTTTGTTGTCCGGGGTTGTTCTTCGCTTCCGCATGTGCTTAATTATAAGATAAAAGAAATGGGCCGATGATCTGCCTGGGACATCATCCTTTGACCTGACGATAGGAAGGGATGGTCGCTCGCCCGGGGTTCGGGGTGTGACAGCCACCCAAGTGAATTTCGACAAAAATTAGCAGGATGGATTCAATTGGCAAAACTTAAAAGGTTTATGACTTAATTGACACAGGTTTAGGACTGAATAGAAAAAAAATGCAATATGTTTAGGACTTTTTGGACAATTATATAGCTCTCGTCATTGAGTTTAAGTTGAAAACAAAGGCCTTAAATTTTATACTTTTATCTTTTAAATTGTAATCGGTTGCTTGAATTAGGAATGTGATAGAGTTATAATACACCATCAAATAATCAAATGCATATTCTATGCGTTCTTCCACAGAAATACAAGTAAACCTAGAATTAAACTTAACGAAGCGCGTCTATTTTACTACTCCCAGAGTATTGACCATTGCTCCTAACGTGATTTGTACGGACACCGTCAACAAGTTCAAGGGAGAAAATGGGAACTTCGATGAAAAGCATGTGGCTAAGTCTGTACGAAGCCGGCCATTTGCGGGTTCATCGAGAAGATATTCTGGATGAAGTGCTTTCTTTTATTTTGACTCATGTTGAATCCAAGGATAACGACCAACTAGGCCCTCCTCTTGCGAGACAGGTCCTTCATGTCCTAAAGCGGAAAATAAGTCGAGGGCTGTTAAGGCTCAGGGGAAGACGTTGCGTTCCTTTGTTGAAAATGGAGTCTTCACATTATAGTCTTATTGTGACTCATCTTATAATCGTCTATCGTAAACTTTAAATAGCCATATTTTACTTTTCGAAGTCCCTACGCACAATTAGACCTGTCAAACGGTCCGATCGGGTCATAAGTGGTCCGACCCAAATTAACCCATTTATGACCAATTTATTCGTAATGCAAATTTCTTGAACCATACCCAACCCATGCCCAACCGGCCTATATTGCTAATACACTTCCATATTTATCCCAATCAAAGAAAAACTTGTTTCGTATAATTTTTAAAAAATATTATATTGCTAAAACACTTCCACATATTAAATTTAGTGAACAACAGTTATAATTTTTTAAAAATAAATTTTTATTTTTTATTTTCCTTTTTTGTATATTTTTTATTATATTACATTTTTTATTTCTCTTTCTTTCCTTTTGTTTTTTTTCTTACGAAGTCAAGCGATGGTCGCTGGTCGACCGACGCTGGCCACTGGGTGAGGGCCATGAGGTACCTTGGAAAGATGACGTGGACGCAGATCACCCAAACAAAAACAAGGCTTAATGAACTCCCCGATCAAGAGACTATCCTCAACGAGTCCATTCACGATCAAGAGGCACTATAAGGGCTTCAAACGCTCGGGGATCTTTGTAGAGCTTCAACGCAAGGGTGAAGTTGGCAACGATGCTGAAG
The DNA here is from genome assembly GCA_029784005.1 of Lenwebbia sp. NSW1173648. Lineage (NCBI taxonomy): Eukaryota > Viridiplantae > Streptophyta > Magnoliopsida > Myrtales > Myrtaceae > Lenwebbia > Lenwebbia sp. NSW1173648. The sequence continues at coordinate 18,866,254 of JARCGZ010000009.1, read as the reverse complement.
CCAACTGAAATCATGCCTGGATCCTTTAGGCATCACAAATCTGGACCCTCATCATCCCCCGAGGCACATGTGCATTTGCTAGTCCCCAACATTCCAATCGCTTTCACAGTTAAAGAAGCTTTACGAGATTCATGGTCTCTGGCGTCGGCAACGAAGCAGTGGAGGGCCCGCATCCATCGGAGAAACCCCAAATCTCGGCGATCCGTGAATGTGGAAGCAGCTTGAGATGGGTCGAATAGAATTGATGCAAAAAGCGAAAAACCGGCGATTGGAAAATGGAATTCGATCAAGTTCAAAATGGAATTTAAGAATATACAAAACGATTGTTTGCAGTTCCATCAATTTTGAGATCAAGATCAAGTTTCAGTCGGTGAAGAAGAAGAAGAAGCGATCGCGAAGAAGAAGAGATGCACTCTTGAGTTAAATGGGTTGAGCCGAGCCTTCTATGGAAATGATTAAATTGGTCTTAAATATGTTAATAACATGACTCATTTACAACCCATTTATTTTGGCCCTTCCATTTAGAACCCATTTATAGCTGGCCTGCTAGATTCTAGACTACCCATCTATAACCCATTTCAATGAATGAGGGTTAATACATGAGGCGAAAATTGCCAAAAAAGTCTTAAACCTATTCCAATTGTGCCAATTCAGTCCTAAATTTATTGCATTCATGCCAATTCAGTCCTAAACCTTTATATTTGTGCCAATTTATCCTTCCGGCCAATTTTGGCAGGGAATTGCTAACGTGGCGCGGTTAGCGCTGACTTGGTCAATTATTAATAATATTTTAATATTTTTTCGATTTTTTTATTTTTCATATATTTAATTTTTTTTCTCTTCTTCTTCTTCGTCCTTTGGCCAACCGCCGAGCCCGGTGACTGGCCAGAGAAGAGGGCCGACGAAACTCGCCCTCGCTGGCCACCAATGAGGGCGAGCGTCGCTCTCTAGCCTCGCCATCGCTGCACAATGAATGAGGGTTAATAAATGGGTTTTGAACCCATTTTGATAGGTCTACGAACAACACACAAAACTTGTTATCTTTCAAATTATGCACTGTAGTTATGGCTATAGTTTCCAGATAATTCGTTGTCGACTAAATTCACGCTTGTATCTTTGCTGAAGTTTCTGGGTGCTTCGTCGTCGATCGGCGTTGCATCTTTATATTTTCAGGCTCTGTCATCGGTTAAATCCAGCAAAGTTATGTACTTTCAATTTTGTTCGAAGGAAAATTACTAGTTTCCTTATGTACTTGTGGTATTTCTTGTTCGGAATTTCCACAGAACCTATATCTTTTAATAAATAAATAAAAAAATCAAAAAACGGCTTTTGTTAAAAGGTATTTCGTCGAGGACGCAAAATTCGGCGAAACATCTTTTTGGCAAGCTCGGTGGGACGAGTGTGATTGATTTGAGGAAGTATGATGCCGAGAACAATGAATCATCCAAAGCCTGATCATGTTATAGGTAACAACACTGATGATACGGCTACCCAGTCCGAGACCTTAATTTTTCCAGCAGCAGAGCCAAGCTAAGGAGGTAACGTCGAAATCCCGAGGCACTTTACGAGGAGTAGGTGAGGGAGTTAGCACCAAACCCCACTTTGGTGGCTACCATGAAGAGGCTGTTCGAGGAACAGCAGAATAAGATAGCAAATCACATAGCGAGATGCATCTTTGATGTGATCAGGCCGATGATTTTCAATACAATCAACTATGTCATCTCTAAGCTCATCGAATCAGTCAATATGAATCCAACCCAATACGACAGTTTTCCGGTATGTTCCTCCAACTCATAGGCAATTGAACGGTGTAAATAATTTAGGCCAAGTGATCCCGCCGCCAGTGAGAATTTTGCAAAGTTCTGAAAGTCCTATTATACTGAACCTAGGGGTCAGGAAGGGCAAGTTTATTAGCTTCAAATCTTGATCAAGTGGCTGTATTCGTATTACAACAATTAAGTATCGACAAAGCAATGATCAGGCCAGTATATAGGAAGTTACATGGGTTGACACTATATAATACTCAAGAGAATTCAAAACTCCTGACTTTATTGTTTTCACTAGCGAAGATGATCAATTGCTGTCAAACAGGTTGGCCGATTTTTTCCCCAATGTGGAGAGGCAGGAACAATGAATTCCTGAGACTTATGTTGTTCCATTTACTTGGTATGCAAATTTATCTCCTAATTCCATTCATACTTGGGCTGAGATGAAAGAAAATTTCATTCTTAATCTTATAGAAAGATACCTGGATTGCTGAGTTGACCAAAATACGATAATGAGTCGGTTGATTAACTTGTAACTCGATTCAAGAGGGCTAAAAATAAATTCTTTACTTCACTCTTAAAGAAAGAATTCACAAACTTGCATATCCTACTCCAAATTGGAGCAAAACATTCCGATGATCCTCGTGGATTAAAAATCCCAGCAGGACCCGAATCGTGCGAGTCCGGCTCGCATGAACCGGTCAAATGAGGCAGGATCTGCATGGGCCCCACCCGACCGTGTGAGTTTAGCTGATACGGGCCGCGTGCAGGCAATACCCACTGGGGTAGGAAGCTATAGAGTAGCTTTCCTTCCACGTCCTCGAATCCAGGCTTAATTTAGAATTCTTCCTAACCACAGTCAGCACCATAGTCGGGTTAAATTCTTAGAGAGCTGACCATATTTCCATGGCCCCATTCATGAGCCATTTAACTTTTGTGTACCTAGATTCACTCCGTTGTAAATGTAAGAAACGGTTGAATAAAATGCAAATCGGATACCGGATTTACGTATTTCGATCGGTGTCACCTACTTCCACTAAAAGAGCAGCACAAAATTTCATTATGGATGAAGGGCTACAACGGATATTATAATCATACTCGAGTAACTCAAGCACTCTCGGTGTTTTCCAATTGCCAACTACATTCAACATCTCATACAGTATTCAGCCTTCGCAATTTCCTGGGAAATAATCTTTCTGTCTCACAAAAAGGAATTAAACAAATCTTAAGAAAGATTCAATTGGCTAAATCACTCGGGTATAATTATAACGAACAAAATAAGTGTCACACCCCGAATCCCGGGCGAGCGACCATCCCTTCCAAACGTCAGGTCAAAGGATGATGTCCCAGCCAGATCATCGACCCATTTCTTTTATCTTATAATTAAGCACATGCGGAAGCGAACAACAACCCCAGACAACAACGACATGGATAGAAAGAATAGGAACTACAACAAACAACAACAAACCCTTTTCATTATTAGCTTGATTAGTTCACAATACACACATAATTTACACAAGTCCTTCTTGGACCGATCCCCTTAGAGCCACAAAAAGATACCGGGTCGGGTCAGGGCGCACTATAGCCGATACACTACTGCTACACTACCAGCTATACGCAACACGGCCTCCAAAGCTCCTCCATAGCTCAACCCGCGCGGCCATCTCGAAGACCTGAAAGGCGATCAGCCAAGCGCATGAGATATGAATCTCAGCGGGTCAACGCCTAAGTCCGATTAGGACGTTGATCACGACCTAATCATTCTAGCGAACTAATCTCAACCTCAGAACAGCAATCACATGCAACGTACCTCGCCTGGAGCCATACGACAGGTACAACATGATAAGGAATAAACAATGCATCAACCAATCAGTCAGAACACTCAGCAATACTCATGCACTATGCAACAAACGCATTCCGGTAAGCCGGCCAAGAGATACCCCACTCTCGCCAAAGCACAGCCTCGCTGCTAGTACTCTTCCGGATTAACCGGGCGTCGTCCCACAACGTTAACGGCGACGGCATCCGATAGCCCCCTCAAGACCCCTAAGGCGAGCATACCAGGAATAATTCCAGGAGGGACTACGGACCAACACAAGTTGCGACCGACATCTCATCAGCCGTGTTATCCGGACGGTCCGTCGCCGGGCACGGACTGACAGGCAACCAATAAGCCGTGGAATCCCGAACTGTATGTTGCCGGCACACAGACTTATCAGGCGGTGACCCATGCCAACAAGGGTATCGCCTGTGCCCCCAGTTACGTTAGGGTGACACGGTGAAACTACTGCATGACCTCGCGCTTAAAACCGGCTCTCAAGCCAAATCTCATTTTGATGCTCAAACTTGGCCCATGGCCAATTTCATGCTCAAACTTGGCCCACGGCCATTTTCATGCTCAAACTCGGCCCATGGCCATTTTCACATTCAAAACTGGCCCACGGTCATTTTCACACTCAAACCTGGCCCACGGCCATTTTCACACTCAAAATCACAATTGGTCACGCGAATATTCAATTTCCATTTAACATGGCATTTCGATCCTAGTGTGATCATTCAGCAATTTAATGCGCAATCAACACTCAGTCCGATCCACGATCGGACGCCACAAACTAGGCACAACAACATGCAATTAACCATGGTAACTATTCCACCTAACCACGGTTAATTCAACTAACCACAGCAGTTAATTAATCTACCATGGTAACTATTTAAATTAACTATGGTAACTAACTAATCTAACCACAGTTAACTATCTAATCACGGTAACTATCTATTAACTGCGGTAACTATTTAATCTAATTACGGTAACTAATTAATTAATATAATTAGTGCAATTAACAGCCTAATCAGGGATTAGGGGTTAACTCACTACGTAACGGGCGGCGACGGTCGGCGGCAACCGGCGAAGGGCGGCGGCGGCGGCGGCAAATTTTCCGGCGACGCTCCTACGGACTCTCCTCGTCGATCCGGACGCAACCACGGTGTCGGATTTCCAAAACGACAACCGGACGACGACGAACGGCGGCTGGACAGAGGCCAAACGGCGACAACGGAGCTCAACGAGCGGCCGGCAAGCTCGGCGGAGCTTCGGCCAAGGTCCAGCGGGTCCTCGGTGGCTCCGGTGAAGCTTGGCGGACGACGGCGAGGCTCGGCGGCGCTTGGACAGCAGCCAAACAGCAGCGGCAGCAGCTCGGCGACGGCGGAGGCTAGGCGCGGCGGCGGGAGGGTGGCCGGCGGCTCTGCGGGCGGCGGCGGAGCGGTGGTTCAAGCCAAGAAGATGAAGATGATGAAGATGAAGTGGTGATGTGCGTGATGGGCTGCCATGCGTGAGAAAACCAAGAAGGAAGAGAGAGAAAGGGAAGAGAGAGAGAGAGAGAGGATAGAGAAAATGGTCTTCAAGGGCATTTTGGACTTTTCCAAGGTCAAAGGCATTCTTGTAATATCCAAGGCGTCAAAAAAAGTGATTTGACCATGCATTTATGATGCGGGGCCCGCGGTCATTCGGTATTAATTGTTTCTGGCGTATATGAATTATATCTGAGGGTATTTCGGTAATCTGACGATTTAGGACTGGTTCAGAATATTTGGTTTAGGGTTGGCTCGGGTGCGAAGGAATACGGCGAAGACTAATTACGGCGCGACTAATCTAATTGAACTTAAATTAACTACGCTTTGATCGACGGCTAATGACCTTCAGATCGAATGATTCCGCGTCCGACAAATGTCACTCAATTCCAACCGTCCAATATTATTCATATAATAGGCCTTGAAATTCCAGGACGTCACAATAAGCTCACGTGAAGAACACTCATGGAAACCGCTCTTCTTCGGTGCACCCAGACCCAATTCAACCGCGATCCGAGAGCTCCTTATATAATTGAAGGAACTCCTACCTAAGAGCTCCCTTCTTCAATTAAACAAATCCATGTGCTGCGAATTTCATCCTGAAAAGAGGTATGGGTCAACATTCGGCCATACACATGATGGAGTGGCGTCATGGGGGCCATTAACAAGCAAACACTGCATCGGCCACCGATCTTGAACGGTGGTTGAGCGTCCATAATTCTCATCAGATCCGTTTCATTCGACGTTTTCAAGCTCTAGACATATTCTAACGTACTCTATGCACCAGATTCACCACGAATAGAAAATACACAGTAAAATACAATGGAAAGAACATACTTTACTGGAAGTCCTAAAACTTGTAACGAAAGTATAATAGAGTCCTAAAACTTTCAAAAAGTGCAATCAAGTTCTAAAACTTCTCAGCATTTTCCGTTTGTCGAGTTGGACGAAGATAATGGAAGGACTTGATTGCACCAACTTGACAAGTATTAGGATTTGATTGTACTTTTTGAAAGTTTTAGGACTAAATTGTACTTTTGTGACAAATTTTAGGACTTGATTGCACTTTTTGAAAGTTTTAAGACTCAATTACACTTTCGTGACAAGTCTCAAACTTCCCGTGCATTATCCCAATAAACAATTATCTTTTCTGTTCCTCAGATGCTATGGCCTATAAATACCTATCGATAAGGTTTGGACACTCCCAGTGTTCTCTGTATCTATATTCGGTCAAACACCTAAATGTAGGAGATAGCAAAAAAGACACGTCTCTTCAGAATTCAGCAGTCCCATCCTCTTCTCCTGCTCAAGAAACAAGTCCGGTCGATGAACGCCCATCGGCAATTTTTCATCCAAGCATATGGACGGATTACTTTCTCAAATATGCTTCTGACTCCAACTCCATGGTAGCATTCAAGTTACTTGATTTTATCTTGGATTACTTTCTGTAAACTTTTCAGTTGTTATGTCTTCTGAAAACTGAGAGCATAAAGAATAATTATCTTGGCATATTGAGGATCTTCCCAGATCATCTGATAAGCAGAAAGAGATGAAGTTCCAGTTGAATGAAAACTCCATGCATGTGTTGGTCCTTACATGATCCAGAATTCTATGCGAACCTTGTGGCATGCACATATGACTTGACAAATGTAGAAAGAACTTCTCTACTGTTTCTTGCATTCTTACTAAATTTATGTCATTTTCCTCCAACTTTTTGTTGAACTTTCTATTCTGTCTTTATCGTAGAGTTCTCATGGCATAGTAGAGGAACGAATTGAGAGATTGAAAGGAGAAGTGAGGAAGATGTTGACGGGAGCTATGGATAAGCCTTCGCAGAAGTTGAACTTGATTGATCAGATCCAACGCTTGGGAATTGCCTACCATTTTGAATCCGAGATAGATGAGCAGCTGGAACAAATTCATAGAAGCTATTTCGAGTTTCACTACGGCGATAATGACGACAGCCTACACACCGCCGCTCTTCTCTTTCGATTGTTACGACAACACGGTTACAATATTTCATGTGGTATGTAATGTTCCAATTCTCATTGGGCGATCAATGAGCGAAATTACACTGCAGAGACTAGCTTGATAATCCATTTGATTGATTATAGTGAACAAATAATGTCACTAACATGTTCAATTTACTTTGATGCTGATTTGTTTGTTCGGTAACCTGTTTCTGTATATAATTCTCATATGCCGAGTTCTTCGAATTTTCTTGCCTTGAAAGTTGAATAGTCCTTTCTCCTAATTCCTTGTTTTAGTACGTCATTTTTCCATGGTTTCCACTTGATCTAGATATTGAATATGATGCTTTTCACAGCATCATCTCACGATAGCATCTTCTCCCACATTCCGTTTGGCCATACAGAAATCTTTAATAGGTTCAAGGACAGCGAAGGGAATTTCAGTGAATCGATCATCGCCGACGTGCAGGGACTGCTAAGTTTATTTGAAGCTTGCCATCTAAGTTATCACGGCGACGATATTTTGGACGATGCACTCGCTTTTACTACAACTCACCTTGAATCGATTGATAAAATAAACGCAAGCCCTAATCTCAAAAAACAAGGGAGTCATGCCCTACATCAGCCAATCCACAAGGGTCTGCCAAGGCTAGAGGCGAGGCGTTACATTCAATTCTATCAAGAGGACCCTTCGCATAATGAAGTCCTGCTCTCCTTGGCTAAGCTTGATTTCAACTCATTGCAAGAGCAACACCGGAAGGAACTCGGCAACCTTTCAAGGTTAACTTCATGATAGCATGTCTAAAGTACTTTCTGCAGCATCATTGATGCGTTTGCCTTAAACTGATTTGTTGGTAAACTGTAGGTGGTGGAAGGATTTACATATAGAGAGGGAGTTCCCATTTGCTAGAGATAGGCTCGGGGAGCTGTATGTTTGGATGTTAGGAGTTTATGTCGAGCCGGAGTACGAGACCGCTAGAGAAATAGTAACCAAAATGCTGGTCCTTCTTTCCATTCTCGACGACATCTATGATGTCTATGGCACATTGGAAGAACTAGAACTCTTTACGGAAGCAATTGAAAGGTACAGTTGGCACTCGGAGGCCTTTCAAAGTTTGCCGATTCTGAACTTATTATAATTTGATCAGCCGTTGATTAGGGTCAAGTTTTATATTTTCTTAACTCCAACTCAGGTGGGAAGTCGATGCCAAAGAAGGATTGCCAAAGTGCATGCAAGTGTTCTACGAGACGCTTCTTGATTTTTATGATGAAATTGGCTACGAATTGACCAGAAAAGGAGGATCATACCGCCTCTTCTATGCTAAAGAAGCTGTAAGCCTTTGACGTTAATCATTCAAATGCGATTTTTACTCTGTCCACTTGAAACAGAATATCGAGCTTTTGGATAAGGATGAGAGACTGTCGTATATCTAAGTCCACCAAATACATTAAAGCTCGAATATTGACGTAGCTTTACGTTTGACAATGACATCTCAGATGAAAATCCAAGTGAGATCGTACTTGGTCGAAGCCAAATGGTTCCACCAAAGCCACGTACCGACGATGGAGGAGTACATGCCCGCTGCATTAACGAGCATCGGTACTGAATTGACATTTGTGACGATGTTTGTGGGAATGGGAGACATTGTAACAAAAGATGCTTTAGACTGGTTATTATTCAGCAACCCCAAGATAGGAACGGCTTCGCAAGTAGTAGCTCGGCTCATGAATGACATTGCTGGACACAAGGTATACAATAGCTATACCAGTTAACAACATCAATTTATCTAAATTTTGTCTCATAGGTTTTATCAAGAGGAGAAAAAATAACTTCTGGGAGATGTTTCTCTCTTCTTCTTTTTTTTTTTTTTCTTTTTTTATAGTTTGAGCAAGAGAGAGGTCATGTGGCATCTTCGGTGGAGTGTTTCATGAAACAATATAGGGTTACCGAGGAAGAGGCGAAGGAGGAGCTCCGTAAACAAGTGGTCAATGCGTGGAAGGACCTGAACGAAGAGCTGCGCCGTCTGACCATCGTCCCCATGGAACTCCTCGTGCGAATGATCAATCTTTCGTGATCCACGCATGCGGTGTATGAAGACGAAACAGATCACTACGTGAATGCTGGGACCAATTTCAAAGAGTTTGTGACTTGTCTGCTCGTCAATCCATTGCCAATGTGATGGGATGGATGAACAAGATTTAAGTACCGAGCCGTCATCGATCGCGTTAGACATTTTCAAATCTTGTTTGCGTACGATTTGAATTGTGTTAACACTTGATCGTTGCGTACTATGGGCGGTTCCTTTTCTTGATCAATATCTAAGATATTTTATTTTGACCATGCTTATGACGGTCTTAGTACTCTGTGACCAGCATAATTTACAATATCTAATGCTTGCTCTCACTGTTTTCTAGTCAATATCTTATACTTTAGTTCTGTTTTTCTTTTTCTCTGTATTGGATGGATGTTCGAGCCAAAATCCCATCTCCGACTTCCGTGGATTAGTAAGTGCAAAATAATCAGTTTCGTTTATAAGGTGTTTGTATGGAGCGCGCAGCAGAAGCCCGATACCTTTACTCGGGAAGATCGCCAAAAAGGAGCTCAAATCTAAGCCTATTTACATATTCAATTGGATCAACTTTCATTCAAAAGTTTAAGGCAATGAGTTATGGGCTAATTATGATATATTAACTGCTCACCATCACATCAATTCTCCGATGGAAGACTTCCCTAACAAAACTCACACATGTATATCAACAATCCCTCCCTCACGTATGTGCTCAATGTTATGTATGCTCCGCCTTAATTTAAGTATCTTTCTGCATCAACTTATCTCAAGTTGAATTTCCACGTGATTGCAATGCACCCACAACTATGCACAACAATCATCATCAATTGCTAACTTGGGATTACATCACCCATGGTTTCTATCTTGCGTCCACCAAACCAACTGTCCATGGTCGCTTCTCGGCAGACTAACCATGATAGCATTGATCATGAGATTTTTTTCTTGAGATATTCACCAAACACCGGAACAGATTGAGGGTGAGCATCAATCAATCATCGGCTCTGATACCATTTATTGAGAGCACACGATAGAAGCCAAATACCTTCACTCAAGGAGATCGCCAAGAGGGAGCCCAAATCCGAGTCCGTTAACATATTCAGTTGGACCTACCTTCGCTCAAAAGTTTAAGTCAATAAGTTATGGGTCAACTAGGATATGTGAGACTTCTCTAATAAAACTCACACGTGCATTTCAAAAGCGTTGACCAAGACCAAAAAGTTCCACGAGAGGGTTCTTCCTATGGCCTAAGATATGTCTTCAAGAGCAAAACCTCAATCTGAGAATCTAGGTCAATCTGATTGTATTTTTGATTTTCTTCCGACTCTTTCATTTTCCGGGTAGCAAGAGCAAAAATACTTGATTGAATGGGACTAAACTAAGCTCACTTGTACTTTAATCTGCATGCTATTGACATTCACTTTTTCCTTTTATACGATGTAGGAATCTTGACTTAATTAGCTCAAGGACCATGGTGGACAACGTTGACACTTAAGCTCCATTTGTTTCGCAAAACATGAATAATTTGAAAAATATTTTCGTAAAGCTGATTGCTTGTATCGCTTATAAAAATAAATGAATGAAAAATATTTTCATCATCAAGGGAAATATTTAGACATAAATTGTTGTCGGTAATGAAAATATTTTTTATTGACTAATTATTTCGAGCGAAACAAATAATTACTTTTAGGAACATGTTGTCCAAATCATTCAATTTTCGCGATACAAATGGAGCCTTGTATATAATCACTTGTTTTATATGTTGCAAGTTATGTGGTCATTTTGATATTTACGAGCACCACGTGAATTATATAGCTCTCTTCATCGAGTTCAAGTTGAGAGCAAAGCCTTAAATCATGTACTTTGGTCTTTTAAATTACAACCTGTTGTTTGAATTAAGAATATGATAGAGTTATTGAACGGGTCAGAACCAAATCAGAAAACAATACCGAACCGAAATTTTGTGCATTTCGGTTTGGATTATTTCAGTTCGGTTTGGTTAACCGAATTGTAACCGAAATTTTCAACAAAAACAGAAGGCGCAATTTAAAAGTCCCTCTCTTTTTATTCGATCAAAAAAAAAAAAAAGGTCCGTCTGTTTTCTCACCCTCTCAAAATCGCCCAGAACCCTAATCTCAATCTCTCTTTCCTGTCTCGAAAATCGAAAACCCGAACCAATTTCGTATTCGGTTTGGGTCGTGATTCTGTTCGGTTCAACTACTCACCCTATAGATTCGCTTCGATTTTCCTGAAAATCCAGAGCGAACGGATCCATTGAGACCCTTAGTTATAATACACCATCCAATAATCCCATCACATGCATATTCTTTGCGTCCTTTCACAGGAATACGAATAAACCTAGAATTAAACCTAGCGAAGCGCATCTATTTTACTCCTCCCAGAGTATTGACTATTCGTTCTGTCGTGACTGGTACGGACATCTTCAACAAGTTCAAGGACGAAAGTGGGAGCTTCGATGAAAAGCAGGTGGCTGGTCTCCAAGGATAGCTAAGTCTGTATCAAGTAGGCCATTTGCGGGTTCATCGAGAACATCTTCCCGATGAAGCGCTCCGAATATTATTAACTATTCCTTCTGTTGTGGTTTGTACAGACATCTTCAACAAGTTCCAAGGACGAAAATAGTAAACTTCGATGAAAAGGATGTGGCGAAGTGCGTACGAAGCCAGCCATTTGCGGGTTCATCGAGAACATATTCTCGATGAAGCGCTCAGAGTATTATTGAATATTCCTTGTTCAAGGACGAACATGGGAACTTCGATGAAATGCATGTGGCTAAGTCCGTACGAAGCCAGCCATTTACGGTGCATCGTTGCTGTAGTTTCTGGGTGCTTCCGCTGTTGCATCTTTATGATTCGCTGGCCATGGGCTACTCTGCGAGGGCCGTGGCCCTCGCCAGCAAACGGCAGGGCTTCGCGGCCCTCGCTAGGTCTGGGCAAGGGTCTTAGAAGAAAAAACAGGAAAAGAACAAAAATTCAGTTTATTTTTTTAAAATTATAAAAATTATCCCAAGTGCTTTAGCAATATAGCTTTTTTTAAAAAAAATTAATAAGAAACAAGTTTTTCTAAATTGCATTAAATATGAAAGTATTTTAGCAATATGAATCGAGTTTGTGTTGAAAAATGTGTATTACTATAAATGAATTATATGTGTCAATTTGTGTCAGATCATTTATGACCCAACCCATCCGTTTCACTGGTCTATTTTTTTTTTGTTTGGTTTAAACATTGGTCTACTTTGAGCCCATATTTTTTCATTCGTAGTTTGGGCTTGAACCCATGAATAGCTATTGTTATATATACTCTTTTTCATTCTTCTATGTTGGCTTTGGTTCAACGTCATAACTAGAAACATGGGACATGATAGAGTGTGGGGAGGGGTAACACGCACGCGGTTGCTATTTTATTTTCGTGGAGTTGAGTTCCCTGTAAAATAAAGATAATTAATTATGTAACAACAGTCTTTGGTGACTAACAGTGTGTTTTGGATGGCAAAAAAATAAATGAAAATTAGTTAAAAATTATTGTGGGGTTAGAATTTATGGCTCACAATATACTGTTATTCTCACAATCAATCAAAAGATCACTCTTTGAGTGATTGTGAGAATAACAGTCACCGAAAGACTGTTATATAATAAATTCTCTAAAATAAAATAACATCTTTTGTTCATTGTATAGTAACACGCTCGTTGCCAACCTAACAGAAGAATTTAAATTATCTAACAAAAAAAATGCACTAAAAATCCGGCTGTTTGCACCCCCATTTTGACTAAAACATGCATTACCTGGAGAAGACTTCATCTTATCACGCATCATGCTTTACCTGGAGAAGGTTGTCAATTTTAATTAATGATCTCATATTTTAATGACAAAAGCTATATAGAAGACTAGCAATTTGTGCTAATGAAGGCTTACGAACGCACATTTAATTGGCAGGGAAACAGGCGAGAGAAACGTCTTCAGCTTCAAAATAACACAGTCGCGAGGCGAAGGAAGGTCAACCCGCCCGCAGAGAGAGAGGGGGTAGAGAGGATGACGTATCGGTCGAAGTGGGATGGTTGGGGAAAAGTTAGGTTATATATAGTGGGCGGATCAATTTTCCCGAGAAAATGAAAAAGAAAACCGAGCGAAGAAAGGTAGTTGCTAAGTGGGGAAGAGAGAGAGAGAGGAGAAAATCTCATGAGACAGTGGAAGATCTGTAGAGAGAGAAAAGGCCAGGGCTAGGTGGGGGCGGGGAGGGGGAAAGTGGGTTTGGAGGGTTTATATAGGACTGGCCGATTATCGTCGGCGATGATTCCCCTCCATTTAAAAACGAAGAAGACAATGGGGTTGTGGGACACGCGCTTGGAGAGCGTAGAAAAGCCAACCCCCCCTTGTCACGTACAACGTACCTCTCTCTTTCTCTCTCTCTCTTCGAGAAAATATTATTCATTTATTTTTTTTCTTTCTTTTTATTTGCCACTTTTTTATTTATTTCCTTTTTCTATTCTGGCAGATTAAACTACATTTAAGTTCCGCCTTTGAAGTCCGGCGTGGGCCCCACTTGAAACAACCCGCACCCGCGCGGGTCAATTTCGATTCCTTTGGCTCATTTAGGGCATGTTTGGCAACAATTTTGATCCCAAAAAGTGATTCTAATTAGAATCATATTTTCTGATACTGTTCCTTGGATGATTTTTAGAGAATCAGAATGCGTTTGATAACTGTACAAAAATTCTGCTCTCGAATGAAAACGCGTTTGGTACTTGCATAAAATTTCTGATCCTGGGAACAACTAGGTGGCGAGAATTCATTTTTTAAAATTCTTCATCTTTTTCTAAACCTTTTAAAATGTTTTTTTTAAATTTTTTAACTTTTTAATTTTTTTTCATTTTTTAATTGCCCCCATTTTTATTTTTTAAAATTTTTTAAATTTTTTGAATTTTATATTTTTAATTTCCCTCCTTTTTAAAATTTTTTTAACTGTTTTTTGAAATTTTAAAGCTTATTTTTAAATTTGAATTTTTAAAAAATTAGTTGTTAGTAAATTTTCAAATCTAATTTTAATTTTTTTAAAGTTCAGATGTTCACGTGAAAGCCTAGGTGGACTTAATCTTTTTAAAAGAACTGAGACTTTATTCTTTTTTGTTCTTATTTTTTGTCCAAAATTGTTCCTGGAAGCAGAATCAGAATCAGAATCATTTGCGTTACCAAATATGTTTCTGATTCTTTTTTGTTCTGAGAACAGAAACGTTACCAAATAGGCCATTAATTTCCACTGGCAGAATAAAAATAGAAGAAAAATAAAATAAAAATTATTAAAAATATTATTAAAAATTATCCACGTCAGCGTCGGCCGTGCCACGTAAGACGGTCGGTGTCCACGTCAGCAATTTAAGGTCAAAATTGGCTAAATGGACTCAATTGACAAAGTGTAAAAAGATTTATGACCCGATTGGCTTACGATTTTTTCTGACAATTTTCTTTCAATCGAAAGATACAATAGCTTTCGGAGCTGCTTCGTCGTTTAAAAGGAGGCCATCTAACTCTCTCCTCCTCGCTTAACTTGCGAAGAACCATTTGCTTCACACAGATGAAGCCTGCTTTTGTTGAACTGAAAAATCCAATCGGCAATAGCCAAATTCACTAGAGCCAAAGGCCGCTCCAGCTTTGAGCTCCCCGCCATCGCCGCCCCCATCTTGATTAAGTGGCGAAGAGTGTAACCAATGGGGAGAAATAATGGCGGGGAACACAATAAATTTAAAAAATTCGATCAGGATCATGTTGTCTCGTAAACAATTATAGATCTCGAATATCGAGACATTTTGTTGGACCACTTAAAGTGTACATACACTTTCCGTTATTGTATTATTTATTCCTCCAAATTTTGCAACCTCTTGCAGATCTCCGGTACAAGAGCTTTCTCAACGTCCAACGCAGATCGCAACTGGATCAATATACTTTACGTGAGTCGGGTCGTGAACACGTACCCCGACCCGATAAATGCAACGATTGAGTTGGGGGTTATGTGCATGATTTTAATTATGTGATACAAGTATGATTCGTGGATTCATTTACTTAATTCGAACTTTTAGAACATGTGAGATTTTGTCTCGTAAACAATTATAGATCTCGAATAGCGAGACATTTTGTTGGAATTTTTTTGTCGAGGGACTCAAAAAACGCCCCATCTTGATCATGCAGATCTCATGTATTGGAACTTGGGAACTTCCCGATTCTGATGACTTAATTCTTGATGACAACGGGTGCATAATTGTTTATTATCATATCTTGTAGACTCATGCACATTAACCATACTGATCATCTTCGGGAAAGGATCTGTGTCTACTTCCATTGGAGCCTTGCCTTTGTCTTCAGCGAACTTGATCTTGCCTTGGTGAATCGCTTCTTGAATTGTCTTCCTAAAAATAATACAATTCACCGTATCATGAGTCTTGGAATGATGCCATTTGCAATACCTTTTATCCATAGTTTCTTCCTTAGACGGAATCACCTGTCCCTCAGCCAATTTAATCATTCCATCTTTCAGCAATAAGTCAAATATCTCATCCAACTTATAGATGTCAAAAGAATAATTACTCGTTTCCTTGGCTTTAAACTTGGACACATCTCTTACCCTTGCTGGTTTCAGAGCTGGGCACACATATGGTTTCTCAAGTACCATAGTGGCTACCGCTATCTCATTCTCTTCTTCAGTCAAGTCACCGTATTCGGTACTTTCAACCGATGCTATTGTCTGCCGATTATCCTTTGTCGGCTTTTTATCTTTATCATTCAGCAGATGTTCATACTTAGAAACCCGAGCATTTAATTGGAAGAGATCATTAAAAAATTGTCCCTCAAATCTTTCTTTGAGACTGAATTTCAACCCATTGAATGCTAAATCGGTAAATTCTTTCTCGGTGAGAGAAGTCAAGCACCGATTCCTGGAATTCTTGAAACGAGCAATAAATTGATCTACTGTCTCAGTGCCATACTAGTACATTCTGGCCAAGTCGGCTATTGTTACCTCTGGTACCGTTCGGTAAAACTGAGACTGAAACTGTCTCTCCATCTCAACCCAAGTCTGAATAGAATTTGCTAGCAAATTTGTATACCAAGTAAATGCTGTCTTTGACAACGACAATGGGAATAGCCTTAGCCTTAAATATTCATTTGTTCCAGCCTCTCCACATTGTGCTAAAAAATGACCTACATGCTCCACAGTTGACTGATCTTCCTCACTTGTAAATACAGCGAAATCTGATATTTTAAAACTCCTTGGATATAGGATGTTATCCACCCAATCGGGATGTGGCTTCCTGTATACAAGTCTTGGTGTGTCTCTCTCTGCTCCCAATTGTTGCATTACCAACTCTGCAACTCTATCTGGATTTCATGGCCTTAAATTCTGTTGGCCCAACCAAGGATCTTGCCCCCTATGGTCAACCTGCTGAGGTCTGTTCATGCCTTGTTGATCCATATTAAAGTTAATGGGTGGCGGTCTGTAGAGAGGGTTTTCCACCACATGTGGATATGGTTGAGCTGCAGGCGGCCTCATAGTATCAATATTAGGCACTGGTGGAGGTATATTCCATA
This sequence comes from Lenwebbia sp. NSW1173648, assembly GCA_029784005.1. Lineage (NCBI taxonomy): Eukaryota > Viridiplantae > Streptophyta > Magnoliopsida > Myrtales > Myrtaceae > Lenwebbia > Lenwebbia sp. NSW1173648. Next base: position 18,849,508 of record JARCGZ010000009.1, on the reverse strand, counting down.
CTGACGGTAAATTTGGGACCATGGGATTGATCACGTTAGTATCAGTGGGGCCAATTTGAGGAAAATTGTAACCACTCACACCATTCACTAGGTTCGCTGTCGTAGGATTCTCCGGCCTTGGTATAATTCTTATTAGAGGTTGCAGATTCGATCCTTCACTACCATTATACCCAACATTGGGATGTCCCGATGCTGGTGGAAATGGTATTGTACCAGAGGGATTTACATAAAAGGGAGGAACTTGAGAGGATGAACTAGGACGCGATATTACCTCGTTTATGGCGTTAATCATCATAGGCTTTATCACATCCGTAACATGGCGCACCATATGGTTGGTGAGCTCATTCTGCTGCTCCTCAAACATTCTTCTCATCGTGGCTACCAAAGTGTTGTCGGGTGCCAACGCGTGGATTTGTTCTTCGTTCAATTGCCGAGGAATGTTAGCATTGTGATGGGGTACTTCCTCATTAGCTGTCGAATGCTCCAATTGTGCTCCATCATCTGGGTTGTTGATATTACCAACTAGTACTCCATTTGATTAACCTCTAGTTCTCACCATTTCTCTTAATCTTACCACACAGGTCCCACCGGGCGTGCCAAAAAGATGTTCGTTCGTTTTTGCAACAAGGAATATCTTTCACCGAAATTTAGTCTTCAGTTTTTATTAAGAGGGTTCTGTGGCTCAACTCTCGAAGGGAAATTTTAGGGAGAACACGAAGTAACACAGATGGGAATGAAATGGGTAGGAAATCAATGGATCGAATATGGATTTGAGATCAACAAAGGTTCAGGCTACGTTACAATACTCCTATGAAAGCAGTAGAAAGCTTGACAATAAACTGGAATTACAAAAACTCTAAATGCTGGAAAGGAGAGTACTGTGAAGTTAAAGTGCATAAAAACTTGAGTTCTTTTGGATGTGTGTTGATCTGTCCTTCTCTCTTCTCTTTCGAGTATTTGTTATTCTTCAGCTCTCCATAACCGTCTGTCGGTTATTTTCTTGCTTTCAAACTTTGAATTTTGGCGCCTTTAATAACTTCTCATTTGCCTACGTTTTATCCGCCAAAACTTGATTTTCAACTGTCAATATGGCTTCGAATTTGAACCTTTTCCAATAACTGCCGTGAACTGTTCGCACCCATTATCCGGATTTCTTGCTCGTAATTTCTTGCTGACATGGCTAGTTCGGCCATCCTGCGATTTCTTTCGACTTCGCACTCCTCTTACTGTTGACTCTTTACAATTTCAGTACGTCCAGAATCTTACCGAATTTTGAAAATCAATGACCCTATTCTCTTACTTCCCAAATATCGGGTTTAGACTTCTGGATATTTCGGTATGTTATAGACAATTTACCGAACTTCTCGGAGTATCTTATTGTTCCCGATTTACCGATTTTCGGGATATGGTGATACTAAAGTCACTTCGGTAACTCATTATTATTTGGTGTCAACACAATTCAATCCAAAATCGTTCGAATTTGTGCCAATTCATTCCTTCCGGCCAACTTTGACCGACCGGTGCTGACGTAGACGCTGACCTGGGCTGATGTGGACAATTTTTTTAACAATATTTTAGTATTTTTTTTTCAATTTTTTTTCCTTTTTTCTTTCTTTCTTTTTCTTTTTCTTTTCTTTTCCTCCTTCCTCTGGCCTGTCCCCAGCGAGGGTGAGGTTGGCCTCACCCAGGCCGAGCCTCACCACCGTTGCTGGGCGAGGCCAACGTCACGCTCATCGGCTCTGGCTGGTCGCCGATCTGGCGACCAACCAGAGGAAGGAGGAAAAGGAAAAAACAAAAAGAAAAAGGAAGAAAAAAGAAAAGGAAAAAAATAAAAGTTGTTGCTAAGTGGGGAAGAGAGAGAGAGAGAGAGAGATTTGGCTTAGGGAGATGTAGAGAGAGAAAGTCGTAAGGTGTCTGTGGTAATGGGGGGCAAAGTGGGGCGACTGGATTTATAGTTTCGAGGAGAGAGAGAGAGAGAGCGCGCGCGCGCGCGTGGGGAAGATCTGTAGGGAGAGAAAAGGCTAGGGTTATGTGTGGGCAGGGAGAGGGAAAGTGGGTTTGGAGGGTTTATACAGGGAAAGCGGATCATTTAACCTTGAAATTTCTGTGACATGAGCAACATTACTCAAATTAGGCCGTCCAAATGAAAATGAATGGCATGATTTGAGAGAGTGTTATGATTCAAAATTTTTCAAACCCCAAAAAAATTCCCGCCCATTTTTTTTCCATCCCCCTCAATAAATGACGTGGCCCATTCTTGGCCGTTCAACTGAAAATGGACAACCTGATTTGAGTAATGTTACTCATGTCACAGAAACTCCAATGTGAGGTGATCCGGATCTTTATATAGGACTGGCCGATTATCGTCGGCGATGATTCCCCTCCATCTAAAAACGAAGAAGACGATGGGGTTGTGGGACACGCACTTGGAGCGCGTAGAAAAGCCAACCCCCCTTGTCACATGCAACGTACCTCTCTCTCTCTCTTTGAGAAAATATTATTCATTTATTTTTTTCTTTCTTTTTATTTGCCACTTTTTTCTTTATTTCCTTTTTATATTCTGGCAAATTAAACTACATTTAAGTTCCGCCTTTGAAGTCCGCGCGGGTCAATTTCGATTCCTTTGGCTCATTTAGGACCTGTTTGCCAATGATTCTGATCCCAAAAAGTGATTCTGATTAGAATCATATTTCTGATTCTTTACCTTAGATGATTTTTAGAGAATCAGAACACGTTTGGTAACTGCACAAAAATTCTGTTCTCGAATAGAAACGCGTTTGGTAACTGCACAAAATTTCTATTCCCGGGAACAACTAGGTGGCGAGAATTCTTTTTTTTTTTTAAATTCTTCATCTTTTTCTAAACCTTTTTAAAATGTTTTTTTTTTAACTTTTGTAAATTTTTTAAGTTTTTTTTTACATTTTTTTAATTGCCCCCATTTTTATTTTTTAAATTTTTTTAAATGTTTTGAATTTAATATTTTTAATTTCCCCCCCTTTTTAAAAATTTTAATTTTTTTTTGAAATTTTAAAGCTTATTTTTAAATTTAATTTTTTAAAAAAATTAGTTGTTAGTAAATTTTCAAATCTAATTTTAATTTTTTTTAAAAGTTCAGATGTTCACGTGAAAGCCTACGTGGACTTAATCTTTTTAAATGAACGGAGACTTTGTTCTTTTTTGTGATTCTCAAAAGTGTTCTTTTTTTGGAGAACCAACTTTTTTTTTGTTCTTATTTTTGTTCCAAACTTGTTCTTGGGAGCAGAATCAAAATCAGAATCAGAATCAGAATCATTTGCGTTACCAAACATGTTTCTGATTCTTTTTTTTTTTCCCGAGAACAGAATTAGAGAAACAGAAACGTTACCAAATAGGCCATTAATTTCCACTGGCAGAATAAAAATAGCAAAAAAATAAAATAAAAATTATTAAAAAATTATTAAAAATTATCCACGTCAGCGTCGGTCGTGCCACGTAAGACGGTCAGCGTCCACGTCAGCAATTTACGGTCAAAATTGGCTAAATAGACTCAATTGACAAAGTGTAAAAAGATTTATGACCCGATTGGCTACGATTTTTTCTGACAATTTTCTTTCAATCGAAAGATACAATAGCTTTCGGAGCTGCTTCGTCGTTTAAAAGGAGGCCATCTAACTCTCTCCTCCTCGCTTAACTTGCGAAGAACCATTTGCTTCACACAGATGAAGCCTGCTTGTGTTGAACTGAAGAATCCAATCGGCAATAGCCAAATTCACTAGAGCCAAAGGCCGCTCCGGCTTTGAGCTCCCCGCCATCGCCGCCCCATCTTTGATTAAGTGGCGAAGAGTGTAACCAATGGGGAGAAATAATGGCGGGGAACACGATAAATTACAAAAATTCGATCAGGATCATGTTGTCTCGTAAACAATTATAGATCTCGAATAGCGAGACATTTTGTTGGAATTTTTTTGTCGGGGGACTCAAAAAAGGCCCCATCTTGATCATGCAGATCTCCGGTACAGAGAGCTTTCTCAACATCCAACGCAGATCGCAACCGGATCAATAGGGGCTACACGGGAAAAGGCACTAGATATTATTATACAGGAAATCGAGACAGCGACGGTGACGTGTCAGTGTCGGTAGCAATTTGCCCTTCTTGGAAAATTTCTTGACTGGGACCCCCGGTATTTATTAATATTTGTTTTTTTTTTCTTTTTATACGTGATCCAAGTTTTTCCCAATGTATTCCCTGTCGAGATTTTTATAGGACCCTCGTATACAAATCTCAGCTTTAGTTCTCGTTTCAATTTTTACTCTAATTTTTTTTGTCTCATAAAATATCACAAACTTATACTTGAATCCTAAATCTTCCTCCACTAACTCTCCATCAAAATCACCCTGCGATCAATCTTCGATCTCTTGTGCTTGGAAATGTTCCATTTCTCGTGGCCGGATTACTTAAATAGCTTGTTCTTGGGAGTTTTCTATTTCTCAATTATCCACAAGAAATTTTGGACGGAAGGTTAATGGTGGCAGATTTGTGACTCAAGTAAAATTTTTTTACCTTTATGAGACTGTAAAAACTTTGGGTGGAATTGGGACTGAACGACAAAATTGGAACAAGACCTAAAAGTTAGGGGTTTTCATAGGATACAAAAAGAGTTTAGGATAGATTTTGGAGATGACCTAAAGTTGATGTTTTTTACGGGACAAAAAAAAAATTAGGGTAGAATTGAGATTGTGACCTTAAGTTAGAGGTTTTTTATGAGACAAAATGTAGAATTGGGACAAGAGCTAAAGTTGAAGATTTTCTAGGATATTAGGCCCTCAGACATTCTTTGATGCGATTATTATGAGAATGAAAGGGTATTTTCTATTTTTGTGTTTGAATATGACTCGCTTAATTAATTACCGGATCGGTCAATCTCGTCATTTTTATCAATTTAGTGATAATAAATTACTAGGTCGGTGAATCTCGTTTCTTTAACCAATAAATACAGAGGTCAATATCGTTTGGCTGTTGATGACTAATCTCAGTCTTCACTTGGGTCTTCCCCATATAAATACAAGTTATCTTCTCACTTTCATCGCTTTCGTTATTTAATTGAAAATACAGTGCCAAAATTAGGTTTTTATGAAGTGGTGGCGCGATGAATGCATCGTCAATTAGTTCCAAACGTACTTGCTTGACTATCGTATCATTCAAAACTGAAGATGCATTATATATTGTTGAGATAGAAATAGAAGCAAATGAAGTATGGATTTGAAGTAAATATGTTGAAGTTGAATACTTTTCCTGCTCTTTAAGTCGAGAGTATTTACAATGGCTTATTCTTAATTAGGGTTGCGCTTTATGTACTTATAAGAGTAATTGATTACAATTGAAACACGAATAAAAACATAATTACCCGAACGCCATAATACACATAAGTTGCTCAACTTCTACTTTGGATAAACAACTTTGTCTAATGTTCATCTTTTGCTTTTGCTTTTGCTCAACTTCTACTTTGGACCCTTATCTTCCCATTCCATTCTCTCCAAAAACATAATCTTGACTACCGTGCTAAAGAAGTTGCGCCCGAAACTCGTGCTAATCCTTTCGCCTACTTGCAATTTCATCACTAAAGTAGGCTTTGTGATCGAGTTAAACTCTGATGCATTTACTTTTCGTACAAATTTATCTTATGTTTACTTTTCATACTGCATTTACTTTCCTTAGCTGTAACTTTCAGATTCTCGTCGTCGAGTCAAATTCTGGTGTTTATCTTTATCCCGGATATTGTGCCATCGAGTTAAACTCTAATGCATTATCGAAGCGTATTCAAGGCTTTGTGATCAAGTCAAACTTTGACACTATTTTGGATGCGTTGGTTCGTTACCTTTGAAGGAAATTGTGCTTTCCAGACCATACTATCTAGTCTAACTCTGGTTTGGTTCACGTTTGTGCATTTTCTTTCAATTTCACCTGTATCGATTCCTTTGGATTTGTACTTGTGGACTCTCAGCATCGAGTCAAACTCTAGTCGAGATAATATTTGTATAATTCTATTGGATTATGTACAAGTTTTGTGCATTGATTTTTCTGATTATCTGAAGCTCTCCTGTCCAAAATCATCACAGAACCCCTTATCACATTTAAAAGCCGAAACACAAATTTTAGTGAAAGATATTTTGTCGCGGAGCAATTCCGGCGAAACACAATTATTTTTTCATTTTTAAGTCTTATCTTTTCCAAGAAAAGATTTGGTTGTGCCAATGTCCTTTTTTATGCGAAATGATCCGGCACCAAACATTGTTTTAAGCTTTTATCATCTTGCGCCATTCGGATGTAAAAGATCAAACTGATTAGGCATATAATAAAAATATTGAGTCCACAGTAATAACATAAAAAACTTCTTTTCTTTATTGATAGTCATAGGGGCGTAGCCAATCTAACAGAAGAAGAAAAACAAGTGTTGATCGCAAACTCATACTAGATCCAGTTGCATTTTCTTGGCCATTGAAAGACTCTACTAAACAAAGATGGGTTGTCAAGAATATAAAGGAGATAGGATGAACAGTTAGTCAGATCTAGTGTGGATAGTACCAGCGTCTCCACTTCATAAAAACTATGACATCACCTCAAGGACACCTTCGGCATCAAGGGGTCGTTGACCAATCATAGAATCTTGTTCATTAAGTGGAATGCATTAGCTGCTCGCTCTTAGGTTGAGTGGTAAGGGTTGGAGAAAAGCAATCACTCATTCTTAAAACCAGCATTCTTAAGACTAAAGAGTCGGGCGAAAAAGAGGGGAAAACTATCCGTTCTTGGTTCTCCTATAGCTAAATCCTCCCGAACTACAAAAATCTTTAATTATAATGGGATTCAAACTCAGCACCCTTTGACATTTTGATAAGAGTTGCTTTTTTGAGAGCGGTGAAAGTTGTCAAACTTTGAACCGATGTTGATTTGGAAAGTTGGGATGGTTAGCGTTATCTCGGGCAAATGAGAGAAAAGGACATAAGCTTCCAATATCAACCGGTCAATCACAATCTTCACATATATATCTAGAAGGAAAATTCTTTGTCCTCTTCGGTCAAACCTGCAGATTTGGGTCTCACTTTCGTTAAGTATTTATTATCGAGTTTTGCGTTTTCCTTTTATGGCTGGTACGAAGAAGTCAAATTGAATAGATGTGAATAGTCGCTTCAACAACGAACAGCAAAGATTTGGAGATTCGTTCGTCCCATGTGTGAGCGTGCCGTGAAATACGAAGAAGCCGCACAGTGAAAGAGCAGCCGTGCGAAGGTAAAAGAAAACGATGGGCTTGAACACTCGTGTTATGATTTACATCCAATTTTTTTTTTTGGTCGGTTACATCCAATTGAATTATTTATTTGTAAACACTTTGGATTTGAGTATAATCCAAGTGTGGAAAACACTTGAGCCTGTGAGTGATTGACCGATTATAACTCCGATTCTCCGATTATTAATGGATTATTTGCTGCCGACTCTCCCCGTGGAGTAGGTACCGATATTCGAACCGAACCACGTAAATCTTTGGTGTTCTTATTGTTCCTTGTTGTATTTCTCTGGCGATTTCACATCGATTTAAATTGTAAGGTCCTGTCAGTTTTCGACCCCAAAAAAAAAAAAGGTCTTGCTAGTTTCCGCAATAATATCACAACATGGATTAAGAAAATAGTCCAAATGAACCTGACTTTCTTTTTTTAGTTTCCAAAGTAAACTCTCCTAGCGCCATCTGAATTAACCCTTTAATTAGATCAAATTGGTTGGGTATACAATAAGAATATAGAGTTCATCAACTAGCGCCATCTGAATTAACCCTTTAATTAGATCAAATTGGTTGGGTATACAATAAGAATATCGAGTTCATCAACTAGCCCCATTCGGATGTAACCTTTTAGAAGAAATTCATCTATTTTTTACATCAAATTGGTTAGGTTTAAAACAAGAATATCCATTTTATATGATCTTCTATCAGTATTAAACTGTCCCGCGTCACCACCCATTGTATTATTTCTTTCAAGGTTTCATTTTATAAGCCCTTTTTTCTTGAGGATACAATATTGTTGTAGCTAAATTCAGCCATAACAACCCCCCTTTTTTGTGCTACAAAGCCAAACTTCCTCCCTAAATTCAATACTCTGTCAATCTCTTTTTAATGCGAAATGATCCTGTACTTCAATTGATTTTTGCTATTTTCCAAACCGATGATGGCCTGATTCTTTAGTTCATACAAATAAACTATACATCTCTCTAAACTGGACTCTTTGCTCCGCCTCAAAAGTGTATTGTGGCATTGTTGCAGCGGAAATCCATGCGGGCAACACGTGTGTGAAGCATATCACCAGTACAAGTTGTATTTTATTGGAATTGAGGAAATAGTCTAAATGAATGTTACTTCTTTTTTTAGACCAACTGGTTAGGTATAAGATGAAGATATTTTGAGTCCATAGTAAAATAGATAATAACAGAAAAGATTTCTCTTGTTTATTGTATAGTCATAGGGATGTTGGCAACCTACCTAAGAAGAAAAATAAGTCTTGATCGCTAACTCATACTAGATCCAGTAGCATTATATTGGGATTAAGAAAATAGGCCAAATGAATATGACTTTCTTTTCTTAGTTTCCAAAGTAACTTCCATGAGCTAACGCCGTTCGGATGTAACCCTTTAAGAGTAATTAACTCAATTGTTTAGATTAAATTGGTAAGCTCTAAAATAAGAATATTGAGTTCATGAACTGGTGCCATTTCGACGTTACCTTTTAGGAGCAATTCATCTAATTTTGTTAGATCAATTTAGACAGGTTCAAAACGAGAATATCCTTTTGTATGATCTCCTGCACGTACCCACTTACAATTGTAACTAAAAAGAGGCATTAAAAATTCATATATGTCCCGTGTCACTACCCATTTTTTGTTTTTCATGGTTTCATTTTGTAAGCCCTTTTTCTTGAAGATACAACATTATAGTAGCTAAATCCAGCCATAACAAGTAACAACCCCCCGTTTTTGGGTTACAAAGTTAAACTTCCTCTCTAAATTAAATACTCAGTACCTGCACATCTAACAAGTAGGGCAATAGATTACTTTAGTGATATTGGGAATGACTTTTTTCTTTAATTTTTGTTCTTAGGATCTAAAATTTGAGATCCATTATTAGTTGAAGCAAGCAGCCATTACGAATGGCTTACATCTCTTTCCCCTTTCTTCGGCTGAACGATGCTTATCTCTCTTTTAGCCTAAACCATCATGATTGAGTGGCGTCATTGACATTGACGGGGGCATTATTGCATTTCCGTCCATCACGCTTGACCATAATTCTCACCAGATCAAATTGTCCAATAAACTCAGAGACATGTTCTAACATACTACGCGCACTCTCCCTCGACGAATAGAAAATAGATGAGGGAAGAATATGCTTTAATAATGCTTTGTTTGTCTCGCGAAAAATGACCGATCTGGAAAATATTTTCCTAAAAATGACGACTTCTTCGTTTACAAAAATAAAATGAACGAAAGATATTTTCTTCGTCTATGAAAATGTTTAGACACAAATTATGGCCGATAATAAAGACATTTTTCATTAGCTAATTCTTTCAAGCAATACAGACCATCATTTTTAGGAAAATATTTTTCAAATCATCCATTTTTTGCGAAATAAATGGACCCTAAATTGACTATTGCCTTTTCTGTTCTCTACATGCTATAGAGATAAATTCTTAAAAAAGTAAACCCCACAATAATTTTTAATTAATTAATAATTTTTTTCGTGTCCCAAAAGGCCAAAAACAGGTCACTAAAACGTTTATATAACGAATTCCCGCCTATAAGTACCCGACAACAAGGTTTGGACACTCCCCAGAAAATCGTCTGCCCTCCCTCCAGTGTTCTCTTTATCCATAGTCGGCAGAAAATAGCAAAAAAAGAAATGTCTCTTCAGAATTCAGCAGTCCCATCCTCTTCTCCTGCTCAAGAAACAAGCCCGGTCGCTGAACGACCATCGGGAATTTTTCATCCAACCATATGGGCGGATTACTTTCTCAAATATGCTTCTGACTCCAACTCCATGGTAGCATTTTAAATTTTTTTTTTCTTTCCTTCTTGGATTGCTTTCTGTAAACTTTTCAGTTGTTATGTCTTCTAAAAATGAGGGCACAAAAGAATAATTATCTTGGATTATTGAGGATCATCCCACAGCATTTGGTAAGCAGAAAGAAATGAAGTTCCAGTTGATTGGAAACTCCATTTGGCATGCCCATATGGTGTAATCTTTAGGCGATTTCAGTTCATACTTATCGTGGTCGACCGGGTCCTAGACAACCTAATTTACTTTATTCATGTCATTTTCCTCCTCTTCTTCTTCTTTTTTTTTTTTTGTTGAACTTTCTGTTTTTGTATTGATCGTAGAGCTCTCATGGCATAGTAGAGGAACGGATTGAGAGATTGAAAGGCGAAGTGAGGAAGATGTTGACAGGTGCTATGGATAAGCCTTCGCAGAAGTTGAACTTGATTGATCAAATCCAACGCTTGGGAATTGCCTACCATTTTGAACTTGAGATGGATAAGCAGCTGGACCAAATTCATAGAAGCTATTTCGAGCTTCACTGCAGTGATAACGACGACGACCTACACACTGTCGCTCTTCTCTTTCGATTGTTTCGACAACAGGGTTACAATGTTCCCTGTGGTATGTCATTCCAATTTCATTGATCGATCAGTTGGCGAAATTCTATTGCAGACACTAGCTTGACAATCCATTTGATTGATCAAAGTAAACAAATAATATCACTAACATGTTCAATTTACTCTGATGATGTTTGGTTTGTTCGTTAACCTTTTACTGTGTATAATTCTCGTATCCCGAGTTCTTAAAATTTTCTCGCTTTGAAAGATGAACAGTCCTTTCTCCTAATTCCTTGGTTTAGTATGTCAATCGTTTCCCATTTATCTAGATATTGAACACGATGCTTTTCACAGCATCTCATGATAGCATCTTCTCCCACATTCTGTTTGGCCATACAGAAATCTTTAACAGGTTCAAGGACAGCGAAGGGAATTTCAGCAAATCGATCATCGCCGACGTGCAGGGACTACTAAGTCTATTTGAAGCTTGCCATCTAAGCTATCACGGCGAGGACATGTTGGACGATGCACTGGCTTTTACTAAAACTCACCTTGAATCAATTGACAAAATAAAAGCAAGCCCTAGTCTTGAAAAACTAGTGAGTCATGCCCTACATCAGCCCATCCACAAGGGTCTGCCAAGGTTAGAGATGAGGCGTTACATTGAATTCTACCAAGAGGATCCTTCGCATAATGAAGTCCTGCTCTCCTTGGCTAAGCTCGATTTCAACTCATTGCAAGAGCAATACCGGAAGGAACTTGGCAACCTTACAAGGTTAACTTCATGATGGCATGTCTGAAGTAGCTAGATGTTCTAAAAACACCAAATTGCCGTAGATTGATTATTGTGATTGCAATCTATCCTAAATCATTTGTACGTGACAAGGAGTGTTGATCTCTTTGGATCATCAGTCTAAAGTACTTTGTGCATCATTGACGCGTTTGCCTTAAACTGGATTTGTTGGTAAACTGTAGGTGGTGGATCGATTTAGATATAGAGGGGGAGTTCCCATTTGCTAGAGATAGGCTTGCGGAGTTGTATGTCTGGATGGTAGGAGTTTATTTCGAGCCGGAGTACGAGATCGCTAGAGCAATAGTAACCAAAATGCTGGTTTTTCTTTCCATTCTCGACGACATCTACGATGTCTATGGCAAATGGGAAGAACTAGAACTCTTCACGGAAGCAATTCAAAGGTACATTTGGTACTCGGAGGCTTTTCTCAGTTTACCGATTCTAAACTTACTTATTATAATGTGATCGACTGTTGATTAGGGTCAAGTTTTATATCTTCTAAACTTGAACTCAGGTGGGATGATGATGCCAAAGAAGGATTGCCAAAGCGCATGCAAGTATTCCACAAGGCGCTTCTTGATTTCTCTGATGAAATCGGCTACGAAGTGACCAGAAAAGGAAGATCATACCGCCTCTTCTATTTTAAAGAAGCGGTAAGCCATTCGACAGTTCCATCAATCAAATGCGATCTTTACTCTGTCCACTTGAAGCAGAACATCGAGTTTTTGGATAAGGATGGGAGACGGTCATATATCTAGGTCCACCAAATACATTTAAAGCTCGAATGTGGACGTAGCTTTACGTTTGATAATGAATTCTCAGATGAACATCCAAGTGAGAACGTACTTGGCCGAAGCCAAATGGTTCCACCAAAGCCAAGTACCGACGATGGAGGAGTACCTGCCCGTTGCATTAACCAGCATCGGCTGTGAACTGACGTTTGTGACATCGTATCTGGGAATGGGAGATGTTGTAACAAAAGATGCTTTCGAATGGGTATACGGCTTCCCCAAGATAGTGAACGGTGCGCGAGCAGTCGGCCGGATCATGAATGACATTGCTGGACACAAGGTATACGAAAGCTACACAACTGAACTGAATAAAATTGATTTACCTATAAGTTTTGTCTCCTAGGTTTTAATCAATTGGAGAAGAAATTAACTTCCACGATATATATAGTTTGAGCAAGAGAGAGGTCACGTGGCATCTTCGGTGGAGTGTTTCATGAAACAACACGGAGCTACGGAGGAAGAGGCGAATGAGGAGCTGTATAAGCTGGTGATTGATGCGTGGAAGGACATTAATGAGGGGCTGCGCCGTCCGACCGTCGTCCCCATGGCAGTCCTCATGCGAGTTATCAATCTTGCACGAGCCACGCACGCGGTATATGAAGACAAAACGGATCACTACGTCAATGCTGGGACCAATTTCAAAGAGTTCGTGAATTGTCTGCTCGTCAATCCATTGCCAATGTGACGTGATGGGTTGGAAGAGCAAGATCAAGTGCCGAGCCGTCATCGATTGCGTTAGGCATTTCTGAATATGCTTTGCGTATGATTTGAATTGTGTGTTGTGTTAACCCTTGATCATTGTACGATTTGAATTGTGTGTTGTGTTAACCGTTGATCATTGCTCCTCTGGCCTGAGAGCCCCCCCTTTGTTTTTTTTTTTCTAGTTGATTTCGAATAAAGTAAAACAAGAGGAGTCTGTTGCTTTTTTTCATTCTTCTATGTTGGCTTTGGTTCAACGTCAGAACTAGAAAAATGGGACATGATAGAGAGTGGAGAGGAGTAACACGCACGCTGTTGCTATGTTATTTTCGTGGAGTTGGGTGACTGTAAAACTAATGTTCTGTTTTGGACCGTAAAAAAATAAATAAAAATTAATTAAAGATTATTGGAGGGTCTACTCTTTTAAGAATCTGTGGCACACAACATATTATTATTCTTACAATCAATCAAAAGATCATTCTATGAGTGATTATGAGAATAACAGTCACTGAAAAACTGTTATATAATAAATTCTCTAGAATAAAATAACAACAGAAAATAAATTCTTTTGTTCATTGTATAGTAAAAGTCCGGCGGTGCTCTTTGCACCCCATTTTGACTAAAACACTCATTCTTTAAGTTAACTGACCGTAGTAGCCTCCTCTCTTTCTGTTCAATTTGTTGTTTCTTTTATCACGACAAAACTGACTTTAATTTATCTCTCTCATCGGTTTCATAATATAAACGCCCCATTATACTCAACAAGACTTCATCTTATCATGCATCATGCTTTGCCTAGAGAAGGTTGTCAATTTTAATTAATGGTCTCATATTTTAATCACAAAAGCTATATAGAAGATTAGAAATTTGTGCTTCTGAAGGCTTACAAACGCACATTTAATTGCCTATTTTGTTATCAAATAGTTTGAGCGAAGCTATATTTCAAAGTTGAAATCTAAATTTCAATCTAATTATCTAGTCGATCTTGATAAAAAAAAATGGAAAGAATTAAAAACCGATCAAGATGTTGAAAGGGGGGTTTTTTTTTTCTGGTCGAAAGATGTTGAAAGGGTTAATTTGTTAGAAGTATGATAAAACGTTAAACATGCTTATATTTAGATCATATTGAAATGAAAGATAAGCACAAAAAGAAAAAAAAAAAGAATAACTTATTGTTGTTCTACTTCTACCGTGAGGAAAATATCAATTCACTCCCATAGAAAGTGGATCAAAATTTTGAAATATGCTTAAAACGTTTCTCTTAAATAATTTAACGTGAGTTTGAAAAGTGAAAAAGCTATAACCAAATTTTCAACCCCCATCTTGTAATTCGGATTAAAACGAGAAAAGCTCAAAAGAAAGCACAAAATAAGCCGTATTTAACTTTAGAAACCTACAAACTTATTCTAGAAAAAAAAAACCCACAAGGTCAAGATCGGCTAGATAATTAGATTCAAGTTTAATTTTCAACTTTGAAATTTAAACTCATTCATATTTTTTGAATTAAAAATAGGCGATTTAATAGTGTATTCATAAGCCATCATAAATAAAATTTCTAATCTTCTATACAACTTTTATTAGTAAAAACATGAGACCATAAAATTAGTAACTTTGTTTAGGCAAAATCATAACAGGATGACATCTTGTTGGGCGTAATGGGGCATTTATATTATGAAATCGAAGAAAGAAATAATAGCAATAGAATAAAATTTTATTGGTTAGCCTCATTGAAAAAAGAAAAAGAAAAATAATACATTGAAGAGAGAGAAGAAGGGTATTTTGGTCGGTTAACAAAAAAAAGAGCATTTTAGCCCAAATGGAGATGAAAATACTGCCACCTTAAAAGTCTATATTAATCGCGGTCGCTGTCTAATCCAGCCAACAACCCCCCTTTTTATATTTGAAAATCAACTTCCTGTCCAAATTTAATATCCGGTGAGGGCCCGAGGCCAGCGAGGCATGATATCATTGATATATACGTGTATTGGGAGTGGTCTTTTCCTTCAATTTTTCGTTCTTAGGGTTTGAAATTTGACACATATTTTATATGAAATTCAATCAAATATCACGTAGACACTTGATACAAATACTAGCCCCAACCAAAAAAGAAGTTAAAGGAAAAAAATTACCCCAGCAGCATTGGTTGGGTTGAACAATGGGGTATGTAACAATTATTTTTTCATTTCTAAGTTTTATCTTTTTCAAGAAAAGATTTGGTCCAATGTCCTTTTTTATGCGAAATGATCCTGCACCAAAAATTGTTTTAAGCTATTTTCCAAACCGGCGATGACCTGTGATTCCTTTCTTTTTCGTTTACGAAGTAACTATTATCAACTTGTGCCATTCGGATGTAAAAGATCAAACTGATTAGGCATAAAATAAGAATATTGAGTCCATAGTAATAACATAAAAGAACTCTTTTCTTTATTGATAGTAGTAGGGACGTAGTCAAAAGAAAAACAAGTGTTGATCGCTAACTCATATTAGATCCAGTTGCATTTTCTTGGCCTTTGAAAGACTCTACCAAACAAAGATGGGTTGCCAAGAATATAGAGGAGATAGGATGAACAGTTGGTCAGATCTAGTATGGATAGAACCGCCGGATCTCTCTAGGTTCCCTCATCTAGGATCCCTGAGGAAGAGGTCAAGTTAGCCCTTGCGAACAGCTTGATGCACTATCTCTCTTCAACTCTTTGAACAAAATGCGGCAAAAGAAAACAAAATCCATGGACCGACCCCATCATCTCCACTTATCACCCCAACGACGCCTTCGGCATCAAGGGTTGTTGACCAACCATAGAATCTTGTTTATTAAGTGGAACGCATTAGCTGCCTGTGTTAGAATTATCCTAATGTGGTCTACATTAATTAAAACTAATATATGGGTTGGTCTTCTAAAGTATAACATATATTCTTAATATATTTTAATATGGGCTGGCTTAGTGTAGGCTGAAGAGGCACGACCCGTGATGAGAGGGTCCGCGCCGAAACTACTATAAAAGGCACCAGTCCCCCCCTCTAGCCATTTGATCTCAGAAATTTTTAGAACACACCCCTTCGTTCTAGTGGTGGTTCTCTCATCGGCCAGCGACAAACAAAAGGAATAGAGGGGAAGACTTGGTCTCGAGAATCGTCGTTGTTCCGCATAAAGATGGATTTCAAACCAAGCATGTTCGCTAACCCCTTTCCTCTATGGCACGTGTGTTTCTAGTTTTGGTTATGGCAATCTCGGGCGTGCCACATTTTCTTGGTCTTTCATTTGGTATCAGAGCTGCCTAACCGAGGATAGAAACCATTCTGTTTTGATCTGTTTTGAATGTTTTTGTCCGATGAAATTTATTTTTGATTACATATTCAGACTCGTCTCGTCGATACGAGAAAAATGAGTGGTCGTACGCCTCCAGAGGATGCCGGAAAACACCGCATGCCCCTACATGCGCTATGGGGTGGCGGTACGTGACGACCTTCGACAATCGTTTCTGTTTAGCCTTATTTTTTGCGTTTTGGTCCGGTGAAATTAAGATTTGATCACATAACCAGAAAGGGCATGAAGAGACGAACATTTTGAGTGATCGGCAGCCACAAACGGCAGCCAGCCGACCCCGCACGCTCCCACACACGCCACAGGCGGGGCTGCGTGTGGGCGCCACTCGCTTGTAGGCGGAACGACGCGTCTGTTGACGCGTCGTTGACAGTTATGCTGACGTCATCCATGACGTTAGTATGACATTACCCCACACGGTCTGGGTCTGACCTAGGCCCGACCCGACCTGTTGACCTAACCCGACGAACCGACCCGTTGACCTGACCCGACCGTTGACCGGTTGGTCCGGTTGAACCGGTCGAGTGTTGGACCGGTATATGGTTAGATCGGTAACCGGTTGGACCTATTTTTGAACCGGCTGAGGAGCACCACATGTGCGCTGCACGTGTGGCGCGTGGGTCTCACGCGTTGAGGCTTATGGCGGCGCGTGAGGGCGCGT
Organism: Lenwebbia sp. NSW1173648; assembly: GCA_029784005.1. Lineage (NCBI taxonomy): Eukaryota > Viridiplantae > Streptophyta > Magnoliopsida > Myrtales > Myrtaceae > Lenwebbia > Lenwebbia sp. NSW1173648. The sequence continues at coordinate 18,832,634 of JARCGZ010000009.1, read as the reverse complement.
TACTGCTCCGATCGAAGCGTGGTCAGGGGCGTTGTGTTCGTATGATTATGCTCTACATTATGGTATATTAATATTACATGTTTGAGACTTTTATGAATGGAAAAATGCATATGAAACCCTATGTATGTGTAAATTCGAGGGTATTTTGGTCATTTTCTCTTATATTTCCATTTGTTTTTGGAAATAATGATGTAAGCTCACATATTTATGGCCACATATAGTTTGTGTAGAGCTAATTCATTGATATATATATATATATATCAATGAGTTATTGTAATGTAATTAGCAAGCATGTGATTTTAGAGATAAATTGCCCTGTTTTAAGTCTAAAATCACATGTATTTAATAGATGTGATACATAAGAGTTATATTCCTGGTATGAGATATTTTTTAGAATTCAATTGGGTAGTGACCGCCAAAGTGGCACACTTGGTTGAGTTTGAGAAATGTTGGTCTCATATTATGGTGGGATGTCTTTTGTTCTAATGCGTGATTATACTCCCAAAGGAGGTGATTGTGTATTGGTTCTTGGAGGGACGCATGTACGACATGCGCTTGAGATGTATCTGATCCTAGTGGTTCACACACCCAAAGGTGGTAAGTTCGCGAAGGTTGGAATATATTCTCATGGCCGTTGTCATGTGGAGAGTATACAGCTGCGTGTCATGTATTCTGCCCAAAGGTGATTATATGACGATGTATGTAACTCTCCGATTTTGGTACTCAAATGATGCTAAATATACACATTGTTTATTTTTCAGTCACCTTCTCCGTAAATGGCAACTCCATTTCGATAGAGGTTCTCACTGGTTAGAATTTCAAGATATGAAAAGAAGATTTTTTGTTTGGGATGGAGCTAGCAGATGGTCATGTTGCTCTTACTGAGGATAAGCCAGCATATCTTATGGGCACTAGTACTGATGCTGAGAAAACACTTTTTGCTGCTTGGGAAAAGAGCAATATGATTTGCTTGTTGACAATGAAGTGATCCATCAAGGAACATTTGAAGAGTGGTCTTCCAGCTAACTACACTGCTAAGGAAATGATGGCAGCCTTGGAGGCTAGAAATCGTGTCTCATCTAATGCTGAGATTGGGACACTTTTGCAAGGACTTTTCAATATGAAGTATGATGGTGCTAGTGGTGTTAGGGATTATGTCTTGAGGATGTTGGACCTGCAGACAAAACTTGGGGTTCTTCAAGTTACTATTCATGATGCATGTATTGTGCATCATGCCTTAAACACCCTTCCACCTGATTTTGGGATTATAAAGACAAATTACAACTCCCAAGATGAGACCTGGACAATTAATGACTTGATTGCTAGGGTGGTGGTAGAGGAAGAGAAACTGAAGAAAGAAAGAGGACACCTTGTCTTGTATGCCTCAAGTTTAAGCAACAAGAAGAGTAAGAGGTTCAAAAAGCATACTTATAAAGGTACTCATGAATCCATCGGACATTCTGATAGTTTGGGTCCTAAGAAAGCATCCTTGAAGAAGGATGGTGACCGTTGCTTCTTTTGTAAGAAGAGAGGTCACATAAAGAAGGATTGTGAAAAGTTTAAGAATTGGTTGTCCAAGCGTGAGCCTACAGGTAATGATTCTTTGGCATTTGTTTGTGAATCAATCTATCAGAAGCCCCATCCAGTTCATGGTGGCTAGATAGCAGTGCAACTAATCATTTTGCGTTTACCATACAGGGATTCATAAATCGGAGGAAGCCAAATCAGGATGAGTCAAAGCTTACTGTAGGAAATAACAAGAAAGCAGACGTTGAGTTCGTGGGAGATGTTATTTTGGTTTTAGACACTAGTTTTGAATTGTTATTGAAAAACACTTTTTATGTACCATCTTTTAGACGGAACTTATTTTTCGTATTGTGTTTGGATATGTATGGCTACTCATTTGAAATAAAGAACAATGCTATTTCTCTTTTTTTAAAAAAAAATTCAAATAAGATTGGGTGCTTTGACATGTCCAATGGATTGTATAGAATGTGTTTATCTCCCAATGATATATACGTCGCTTATGCTACTGAAAAGGTTATTTCTAAAAGGCCTCTACCTAAGGAACAATCTTACGCTTTATGGCATAAATGTCTTGGTCACATCTCTAAAGAAAGAGTTGAAAGGCTGATAAAGGCTGACATCCTACCTACTCTTGATAGTGACCTAGAAACTGTTGGGGTTAACAATTCAATCTAGAGGGGGGTGAATAGGTTGTATCGAAACTTTTTCAGATTATGCGGAAAATAGTAGGTGATAAGAAAAAGATCGGGTGAGCAAATGTTTAGCGCAACAGTATCAGAATGTGTGCAAATAGAGTAATGACTTAGAAAAGATCAGTACACCAGATATATAGTGGTTTAGCTTATATACCAAGCCTACGTCCACTCCACACAACTAGCAGCCACAACCTGAGCTGAAATGCACTAGTAAACTACCTCACAAGTTACAAACAGTACGTGAGCTGATCTTTCATGCGATGGATCACATTATCTTGATACAGTCTCACTACTTAGAAATGTACACATGATTTTACACGTTTACAAAGCAACAACAGATCACAAGATCTTTCACAGTTAAGCTTTTCAACTAGAACATATTCTAAAGCACTTTTGATATTCAATCAGTTCGAACTCTTTTTGGCCTTCATGATTTTCTCCTTTTATAGACCTCAGCATTCTAGCCGTTTGAACATCCTTGGAGAAGCAAAAGAGCCGTCAAAGATGGATGGGACACCTTGTCCTCGCGCTGGAATAGTTTTCTTTCAAGTCAAACTAGACTTGCTCGGAACAAGCGCAGAGATATTGTTCCTCGCTGACAGGTTACTGCTGTATTCTGACAGAGCAGTTGTACTGCTCCTGAGGAGATAGAAATCCTCCCATTGGCTTTCCCATCAAGCTTTGGTAACTTCAGTCAAACATCATTACGTTTGGACTTTATACAGCTCATCTGACCTAATCTTTCAAGATTCGATATCAGACAATCGGTAACCAAATCTTTTGAGGTCCTCAGCGGCTGTTTTTCCCAAAACGCTTCAGACACCACCCGATGTTCAAGCAATAGGCGACAAGTGATCCTTAGCCTTGTATAACAAACATCTGCACACCAAAGGCAAATTAAATACCAAAGGATAGTTTGGAAATCATTAAAATATTTCATGAGATGTTTCTCCAACAATCTCCCCCTTTTTGATGATGACAAAACTATCCTGCAGATGTATAGTGAGACAGAGTTTTTGGAAGTGCAATAAAGTAAAGATCTACATAGCTGATATTTTATTGATAAGGCATAATCGCAGATATACGAGTTCTCCGAAAAAGATTTGGAAATGAATCGGAGAAGACTTGACTAAGCTGATCTTTTGATTTTGGAAGGATTTTTTTTTATCAAAGTCTTTAGTTAATAGTTCACGATATTTCCAAGATAAACACGTTAAGATAAACATCTGTAAAGAGATTCTTTTAATCTCTTGTCCTTAGGCTCCCCCTGTTTCTCTGGCTCCCCCTGCTTATGTGCTTCCCTTAAGAATATGTGTAGAATTTGCTCATATTAGCACTCAGCACATCTTTGTGCCCTTGCGTGATCCTGTTCAATATTCTCCCCCTTTTTGTTATCAGCAAAAACATGAGTAAATAAAAAGAAGCAGAATATGAATAACATCAGTTCATTCATTCATTTCAAGGAAGCAGCAGTGGGTTACACCAAAACATCATCAAAACATGAAACACCAGAAACATGCAGTTCGTGTGCAAACATTAGGTGTGATCATTTAGAGCTTGTGCGTTTGCGTTTCTATGAGGGAGGAAAGTGTGTTGGCTTAGGAACGATTTGGAGGGGATTGTAGCAATCCAAGCTTATGATGGTCCTCTAAAGCTTGACTAGATACTTTGATATGTTTTCCATGGAGACTTTCATATCCCGTACGTCTGCTTGAACAGAGAGCAAGACGTCCAAAGACGAGGAGGCAGATGGTCCCGCTGGAGTTGAAACTCTTTTAGGTCTGGAGGGATGCCAGGCCTTCTTGTCTATAGGAGCCTTGCCTTTCTGCCTTTTCCTAGAAGCAGGTTGTTCAGCATACCTTTCCTTGAGCAGATCTTTGGCGCGCTCATCATCTCCGTGCCCAAGAGCAACCACCTCATCTTTTGTATTCAACCAACCTTCTGGAGAAACTCTTAGCATCATCTTCTCAAGAGTCTTTTTTCCAATGACGATCTGAGGGAAATGCTCCTTAGAGACCTGAGAGACGTCGATGCCCTTCCTCTTAAAAATCTGACCAATCAGAGCTCCGTAAGGTAGTCCTCCTGTTTTTCTCTTCGTGGTCCGGTACATGTGCAAGATGATGAGGTGCAGGATTGAAATTTGAAATCCAGTGAGCAGAGCCCACAGCACCTTAGCTTCGAATCTCGACACATCATTTGAGGATGATGACTTAGGATGCAGGATGAGAGTCAAAATCTTTTGGAGAAAATTTGCCTTGAGAGGCAAAACATTTACTGGGACAATCTTTCTAAAATCACGAGTGAAGTTCGGAGTTTCCAAAATGAAACTGTAAGCCTTGTCAGAAGAGATCTCCAGCTTTTGATAAGAACGAAAGTTGGTTTGGAGATACTCAGCCAATTCCTCGGTAGTCACAGTATAGTTTTTCCTTTCAAATGAGAACACAAAAGAGTTTGGATCTGGAAAGTGTAGATTTGAGTAAAATATTATGATCAAATTCGGAGAAGATGGATCCTCCATTGTGCACAGTTTCAAAAGTTTGTGTTTTTCGATTATCTAAGAGAGAAATATTCCGTGAGAGTCCAAAAACTCAACATCCACTATTCGAGGAAAAACCAGAGTTCTTTTGGAAATCAGAGACCAAGCCTTTTCATGCCTTTTACTCAAAATAGTGGGTCATCAAAAGAGGGGTCAAGATCAAAACCTTTTGTTGGCTCAAAATTTTGAAAGACTCCATCATCGTCATCCCCACGTCTTTTGTCACTCAATCCCTCATCAGCCTCAGGGAGATCTTCACTAACCTCGACATTTTCTTCAGGCAGGTCCTGAGACTCAAGAGGATCTGGAGTAGACAAAGTTGCTTCGGGTGTAGGAGGAGGTGTAGAAGCGTCTCCCGATGTTTCTTTCGGTGGACTAGTTTCCTCAGACTCCTTTGGTAGGTCTTTTACTTCTTCGATTGAAGACTTTCGGGGTGATCTTTCTGTTAGGATTTTTGGTGCAGCAGCAAAAGAGGCAGCCGCGCTAGAACCAGGTGCGGTCGGTGCTGGAGGAATGACCTATTCTTCTTCCTGTGCAGTCTGCTTTGGTTTTAACTTTTCCATGAACTCTCTGTACCAAGCTTCGAACTCTACATGTGATTTGATCAACATAGGAGGAATGGCGATTCCTTCTGAGGGTAGAGAGAACTCACGAGTGCGAGTTTGGGACGCTTCTTGCTTTACTTTCACGGCTAGGGACTGCGGAATGCTTGCAGTGGGTGAAGCAAGAACTGAATGAGATGCCATGCTAGCCGAAACCGAGCCTCCTTGCTCACTATCCGTATACTTGGTGCTGATTCTTCGAGAACGATCAAGGTACTCACACCCTTAGCTTTGGCCTTGCTAACATGGGTAGACTTGTGAGGACCCATGGAAGGAGGTTGAAAGTAGAGAGAGAGAGAGAGAGAGAGAGAGAGAGAGAGAGAGAGAGAGAGAGAGAGAGAGAGAGAGAGAGAGAGAGAGAGAGAGAGAGAGAGAGAGAAGAATGGAGTGAAAGCGAGTAAAGTGAAGGAGAGGAGTGCAGTTTAATAGGAGAAGGGAAGGAGCGGTTGAGGAGGTAGTGGTGAAGGAGAGAGAATGTACTTCGTATAAATAGGCAAGCAATCACACACGATCTTTCAATGCAAATAACGGTAATAATTCAAAAATTGAATAAAAATAATTAAATCAAGAGTTGTAACGACAGGAAAAACGCACACAATCAATCCAACGGATATTTTGTCAGAACGGTCGTATCGCACATTTATCGAGAGACTATAATGGTAAATTTTTTGAGAGATTAGGTGTACCTGATCTTTTTAAATGTTGTAGAGATCTGGTTACCTGATCTGCTTCGATGCTGCGGATCTTTTTCCATTTGGACTTGTTACTCAGGAGGATTAGAGATTCCCAATTCTCCTTTGATGAACTCAAATGCTTGCTTGTCTAGAGGCTTTGTGAATATGTCAGCTAGCTGATGTTTTGAATCAACGAAGCGTATGCACACATCGCCGCTGTTCACATGATCTCTAATAAAATGATTCTTTACCTTGATGTGCTTTGCTCTTGAATGCAATATGGGATTCCTGGTCAGGTTTATAGTACTTGTATTGTCACAGCAGATGGGAATATTCGAATTCATTTCCTCAAAGTCGCTAAGTTGCTGTTTCATCCAAAGAAGTTGTGCACAGCAGCTTCCTAGTGCAATATACTCAGCTTCAGTGGTTGAGAGAGCAACTGAGATTTATTTCTTTGAGAACCAAGAAATCAACATGTTTCCCATCAATTGACATGTACCATATGTACTTTTTATATATATCAATTTTACACACTGCATAGTCAGCATCTGAGTATCCCAAAAAATCAAAGCTTGAAGCTTTAGGATACCATAGGCCTGTTTTGGATGATGAACCAATGTACCTTATCATCCTCTTTACAGCCGTGATATATGATTCCTTTGGATTTGATTGGAATCGTGCACATAGACATACAGTGAACAAAATATCCGGTCGAGAAGCGGTTAAGTATAGCAGTGATCCTATCATGCTTCTATAGAGTTTGGAATTAATGGACATACCTTTTTCATCCTTGTCCAGTTTAATAGATGTGGCCATAGGTGTTTCAGTGAATTTACATCCTTCCAAACCAAACTTCTTCACCGGATCTTTTGTATACTTTTCTTGGCGAATGAATATTCCAGCTCTTGTTTGCTTTATTTGAAGTCCAAGGAAGAAATTCATCTCCCCCATCATGCTCATTTCGAACTCACTTGCCATTGCTTTGGCAAATTCCTTGCAAAGATTTTCATTAGTAGAGCCAAAGATTATGTCATCAACATAAATCTAAACTATCAAGATGTTTTTACCTTTCTTCTTGATAAACAAGGTAGTGTCAACTTTACCTTTTTCGAAGTTGTGTTCAAGAAGGAAAGAATTTAATCTTTCATACCAAGCTCTAGGGACTTGCTTGAGACCATAGAGAGCCTTCTTCAATTGATAGACATTGTCTGATTGTGAAGGACCTCAAAACCTAGTGGTTGCACCACAAACACCCTTTCTTTGATATAGCCATTGAGGAAGGCGCTTTTCACATTCATTTGGTATAACGTAAAATCATAATGACACGCATAAGCAAATAGGAGTCGAATAGCTTCTAATCTAGCAACAGGAGCATATGTTTCATCATAATCTATGCCTTCTTGTTGTGAGTATCCTTTAGCTACTAACCTGACTTTGTTTCTTACCACATTGCCTCGGTCATCCATTTTGTTACGGAACACCCATTTTGTGCTGATAATCTGCTGATCTTTAGGTCGAGGGACTGGATTCTAGACATCGTTGATTTGGAATTGTTGCAGCTCATCTTGCATGGCTTCAATCTATTTTTCATCAACGATTGCCTCATCAATTTCTTTAGGCTCTATTTGAGAGATCAAGGCTAGGGAGTTCATTATGTCTTTGATTGAAGATCTTGTCTTGATCCCTTCATCGATTTTCCCAATGACCTGATCTTTAGGATGATCAATCTTGAACTTCCAATCCTTAGGATTTTGACTTGAACTTGAGGGTTTTGTGGCCTCATGTTGTTGCAGTGGCTGTTGAACATTTGCTATAGTAGATGTTTGGAAATCCACCTCCTGTTCATCTTTTTGAACACCTTTCAGCTCATCTTTGAATTTGACATTATGGTTTCTTCAATAACTTGTGAATCTTTATTGAACACACTATAAGCTTTGCTACTTGCCAAGTAGCCAAGAAAGATACCTTCACTTGATTTAGCATTGAACTTTCCAATGTCGTCATTTACTTTTTTGAGAATGTAGCACTTGCATCCGAAGACGTGGAAGTATGATAGAATAGACTTTCTTCCTTTAAGATCTCGTAAGACGTCTTTTCCATCATTGGCCTAAGAAGAGCTCTATTCATGATGTAAGATGCGGTCGCAACAGCTTCAGCCCAAAAGTAGGTAGGAACCCCACTCTCAATCATCATGGTCCTGGATATCTCTTGAAGAGATCGAGTCCTTCTTTCTGCAACTCCATTCTGTTGAGGAGTGTAAAGAGTGGAGAAGTTGTGCTCAATTCCATTTTCGTCACAAAAGATCTACAAAGCTTTGGTTTTGAAATTCTCCACCTTGATCGGTTCTGATGGCTGTGATCCTATATCCTTTTTCATTCTACACTTTTCTAGCAAGTTTCTCAAAGGAATGAAATGCTTCATGCTTATGAGCTAGAAAAATTACCCATGAAAAACGTGAGTAATCATCAACTATCACCAGGCAGCACTTTCTTCCTCCTAGACATGCAATGCGAGTAGACCAAACAAATCCATATGCAAAAGTTGTAGAGGTCTATTTGTGCCAATATGATTGATGGACTTAAAAGATGATCTGACCTATTTTCCCAAGGAACATGCGTTACAAGAGTCGCTTTTGCCGTAGTTGATCTTTGGTAGACCACGTACCAGATCTTTTGATGCAATCTTGGAGATATGTTTCACGTTGATATGGCCTAACTTCTTATGCCATAGATCACATTCTTCTTTGATGGACATTAAGCACTGCATTTCATCAAGTCCAACATTCAGCAGATATATGTTATCATGTCTTTTACCTGTGAAAGATTGGGTTAGGTCTTGGCTTGTACTAGTGCACATGTTTTCTTCGAAGTTGATCCTATAGCCTTTGGCGCACAGTTGACTTATGCTGAGAAGATTGTATCCAAGTTATTGGACTAGTGAAACATCTTCAATAACCAGATTTCCCAGCTTGATGTTTCCTATGCCAATGATTTTCCCTTTTCCTTTTCCAACAAAGGTGACATTTCCACCGTCCACCTGTTTGAGATTTATGAACATGTTTCCTTCACCTATCATGTGTCTCGAACACACACTATCTAAGTACCACTTGTTCTTCTTCAGTATCACCTGCAATCAAGAAGATCTTCATGTTTTCTGTGGTACCCACACAAGCTTGGGTCCTTTTGTGTTAGTCTTTGGTCTCGTATCATACCTCCAGTAGATCTTTTTGGGATTTATTTGCTCAACTGGACATATTTGCTTGTTATGACCAGGTTCATTGCAAACGGAGCAATTGAATTGCTTGCTAGTAGATCTAGTGAATTGCTATGCAAAGTGACTTTTGTAAGATTGAAGAGAAGGTGTTTGTTTCAATCTCATTTTGACAATTGGAAAAGAATTCTTCTCTTCATGTTTCCTTTCACATCCAAGTCCATACTTGTCGTAATGCGGAACTTGAATAGATAGAATGTGTTGCAAATTTTTTGAGCTAAAGGAGAAGTTTGTGCTGATTTTTGAGACATCTTTCTTTAAAGATTTGCTCTCCTCCTGCAAAGAGTCGCGTTCACTCTAAGTAGTGATCAGATCTTTTTGCAATTACTCGAGCTCATCTTTTTGAGAAAGGTTTTGCTTAGTGAGTTTTAAAACTTCCTTTTTCAACTCAGACATTCTTTTCGAAACCTTTTTGTGTTCTGCAAACATTTCCTTTAAAAAATCTTGCATTTCCTCATATGAAAGTTCAGAATCATTTACCTCATTTTCTTCTTCTTGTTTGGATTTGCTTCATCTTCATCGGTTGATTCGCATTTGGTGTCACTTCATGTTTCGACTTTGAGTGTCCTTCTTTTCTTTTCGAATCTTCCTCCTCTTTTCTTTAGGAGTGGGCAATCAAGCTTAATGTGTCCTGGTTTCCTACATTCAAAATAAATAATGTCTTTACCTTTGCTTTCTTCCTTTCCTTTGAAGGATCTCTTCTCTTCTATGAATCTTGGATTCCTTCTTCCTCTAAAGTTTATGCCATTTTTCATAAGATTTTTTTGAATCTTCTAGTAAACAGGGCCATTTCATTGTCATCTTCTTCTTCAGTAGATGTTTCACCTCATGCATTTTCATCGTTGGCATTGAAGGCAATAATTTTCTTACCTTTGGACAGGTTTTGCTTGTTTATGCCTTCGGCTTCATAAGACATCAGTGTGCCTATGAGTTCATCTAGAGTGATAGGTTGAATTCTCATAGTTTCTCGAACAAAGGTTTTTCTCGGTGATCCATTCTTCAGGAAGTGCTCTAAGCAGCTTGTTTACTTTTTTAGCGTCCGTGAATGTTTTCCCTTGACTAGCCATGCCATTCACTATCTCAGTGAATCTTGTGTACATTTCTCTCACCATTTCATCTGATTTCATCACAAATGTCTCATAACCACCAAACAGGATGTTCATCTTGGTTTCTTTCACACGATCGGTGCCTTCATAAATTACTTGGAGGCAATCCCATATTTCCTTAGCTGAACCACAAGAAGATATACGATTAAACTCAGATGAAGATAAAGCACATTAAAGGAGATGTCTTGCTTTAGAGTTAAGAGTGGCTCTTTTTCGAATCAGTTAGAGGCGAGCAGTTGCTACTTCGGCAATCTATTCAGCGGTTTGTTGATCTCTGGCAGCAGTAGCAGGAGCAGCAACTGGAACTTCTACTCCATTTTGAATTACGTCCCACATATCTTGATCACATGCATCAAGGTAGGCAAACATTCTATTCTTCCAGTAGTTGTAGTTGCTTCTATCAAAGTATGGAGGTTCGTTGGGAGCTGCGGATTCATTGCTTAGAAAACCACCAAAGTCAGCCATAGTAAGGATCTTTACGCTCTGAAGAAATACACTTCAAATAACAAGCAACAGAGCTCTGATACCAATTGTTGGGGCTAACAATTCAACCTAGAGGAGGGTAAATAGGTTGTATCGAAACTTTTTCAGATTATGCGGAAAACAGTAGGTGATAAGAAAAAGATTGGGTGAGCAAATGTTTAGCGCAACAGTATCAGAATTTGTGCAAACAGAGTAATGACGTAGAAAAGATCAGCACACCAGATATATAGTGGTTCGGCTTATATACCAAGCCTACGTCCACTCCACACAGCTAACAGCCACAACCCGGGCTAGAATGCACTAGTAAACTGCCTCACAAATTATAAACAGTACGTGAGATGATCTTTCACGCGATAGATCACACTATCTTGATACAGCCTCACTACTCAGAAATGTACACTTGATTTTTCATGTTTACAAAGCAACAACAGATCACAAGATCTTTCACAGTTAAGCTTTTCAACTAGAACAGATTCTAGAGCACTTTTGATATTCAATCAGTCCAAACTCTTTTTGGCATTCATGACTTTCTCCTTTTATAGACCTCAGCATTCTAGCCATTTGAACATCCTTGGAAAAGCAAAAGAGCCATTGGAGATGGATGGGACACCTTGTCCTCGCGCTAGAATAGTTTTCTTTCAAGTCAGACTAGACTTGCTCCGAACAGGCGCAGAGATACTGTTCTTCGCTGACAGGTTACTGCTGTATTCTAACAGAGCAGTTGTACTGCTCCCGAGGAGATAGAAATCCTCCCATTGGCTTTCCCATCAAGCTTTGGTAACTTCAGCCAATCTTTCTTAAACATCATTACGTTTGGACTTTATACAGCTTGTCTGACCTGATCTTTCAAGATCCGATATTAGACAATCGATGATCAGATCTTTTGAGGTCCGTAGCGGCTGTTTTTACCAAAATGCTTCAGACCTAATGTTCAAGCAATAGGCGACAAGTGATCCTTAGCCTTGTATAACAAACATCTGCATACCAAAGGTAAATTAAATACCAAAGGATAGTTTGGAAATCATCAAAATATTTCATGAGATGTTTCTCCAACAGAAACTTGTGTGGATTGTTGTAGGGGAAAGATGATAAAAATAAAGAAGAAAACTGCAGTCCGAAGTTCTGACCTATTGGAGGCCATTCATACTGATATTAGTGGACCTTATACGTCAACCTTATGTAGAAATTTTTATTTCATTACATTTATTGATGACTATTCCCGATATGATTATGTATACTTGATTAAAGAAAAGTCCGAGTCTCTTAACAAGTTCAAGATATTTCGAACTAAAGTCGAGAAACAGTTAGGAAAAGTCATAAAAGTTGTCAGATCAGATCGCGATGGCGAGTATTATGGCAAGCATGGCGATGCTGGACAGCTTAAAGGGCCATTTGCCAAGTACTTGGAGGATTATGGGATAGTAGCTCAGTTTACTATGCCTGGGAGTCTTGAAAAAAATGGTGTGGCCGAAAGGCGCAATCGCATCCTTATGGAAATGTTGAGGAGTATGATAAGTAGGACTAATTTACCTATTTATCTGTGGGGTGAAGCCTTGAAAACATCTATGTACATTCTGAACCGTGTACCTTCCAAAGCTATTCCATTGACTCCTTTTGAGTTATGGACTAGACGTAAACCTAGCTTGAACCATCTTAAAGTTTGGGGATGTCCTGCAGAAGTGAAGTTGAATAATCAAACTTTAAGTAAGTTGGACTCCAGAACTACTCGGTGTTATTTCGTATCTTATCCAGATTATTCAAAGGGATATAGATTTTATAATCCTAATGGAGGAACAAGAATTGTGAATCACAGACAGCGAAGTTTTTGGAGTTTGATGTGGTAAAAAAGGGTAGCTGCTCACAAATTAATGAGGATAATAGTATTATGGATACTTCTATATCTTCCTCTCTTCCTATACAAAGGACAATGGAGTCTCCCACACCACACACTGAGCCTGTTGAGGTTCAGGATCCTATTTTTGAGACAGCTCCTGATAAAGTTCCTCAAGCCTCTCAGGTGTAGAGTGAGGTTGTAGCAACTCTAATTAGGAAATCTGTCAGGGAGAGACGATCAGCTATACCGCCAGACTATATGGTCTACCTAGGAGAACAGGACTGCGATATCGGTTCTGTGGTTGATCCAGTGACTTATGCAGATGCTGTTTCTTGCCCTCAGTTAGATCTATGGATGGATGCGATGAAAGATGAGATGCAATCTATGGAGCATAATGGTGTTTGGAAACTTGTTGAATTGCCTGAAGGTCACAAGCCCATCAGCTACAAATGGGTGTACAAGACTAAAAGAGACTATAAGGAAAAGATTGAGAAATTTAAAGCCAAACTAGTAGCCAAGGGTTTCACTCAGAGAGAAGGAGTAGACTATGAAGCTACTTTTTCACTAGTCTCTTCTAAGGATTCTTTTAGAGTGATCATGGCATTAGTAGCTCATTTTGATATGGAGTTACACCGGATGAATGTTAAGACTACCTTTCTGAATGGAGACCTTGATGAAGAAGTCTACATGGTGCAACCCGAAGGTTTTGCAACAGATGATAAGCTTGTGTGTAAACTAAAAAGGTCTATTTATGGTCTCAAGCAAGCTTCTAGACAATGGTACTTGAAGTTTCATAGCGTTGTCACTTTATTCGATTTTGTTGAAAACAAAGTGGATCAGTGTATATACTGCAAGGTTAGTAGGAGGAAATTTATTTTTCTCATATTTTATGTAGATGATATTCTGCTTGCGAGTAGTGATTCTGGATTACTGCATAAGACAAAGTGGATGTTGTCAAAGAACTTTGACATGAAGGATCTTGGTGAAGCGTCTTTTGTCCTTGGCATTGAGATCCATAGGGATCGTTCTCGCCGTATGTTGGGTTTGTCACAGAGGGCATATCTTGATCGTATTCTTGAAAGATTCAGTATGCGAGATTGCAAGCCAGGAATTGCTCCTGTCACTAAGGGTGATAAACTGAGTCTATCATAGTATCCTCGTCTAGATGTTGAGAAAGCCCAAATGAAGAATGTAGCATATGCTAGTGCACTTGGAAGTATCATGTATGCCCAAGTTTGCACCAGACCTGATATTGCTTTGTAACGGGACTTCTAGGCAGATATCAGTCAAATCCAGGACATGATCACTGGGTTGCTGCCAAGAAGGTTTTAAGGTACTTAAAGAGGATAAAGGATTATATGCTGGTTTACAGATATGTTCAGGACTTGCAACTAGTTGGGTATACGGATGTTGATTTTGCTGGCTGTCAGGATGACATGAGGTCGACAATTGGATACATCTTTATGTTAGTAGGAGGTGCAATATCGTGGAAAAGCGAGAAGCAGAAATCTATTTCATCCTCTACCATGCAAGCGAAGTTCATAGCATGCTTTATGGCCGCTACTCAGGCAATTTGGCTCCGAAATCTTATTAGGGAGTTAACCGTATTTGACTTTGTGGATAGACCCATACAGTTGTATTGTGATAACAACTCTGCAGTGTTGTTCATCAACAATAATAGAAGTCTCAAGGGGTCTAAGCATTTAGCGGTCAAGTTTTTGACTATAAAGGAGACAGTTCAGAATGGCGACATTGCAGTAGAGCATGTTTCTACAGATGATATGGTTGCCGATCCACTAACTAAAGGTCTTCACCCTTGTGTATTTGAAAGACATGTCATTAGCATGGGCTTAGGAGCATCATTGGATGCTGTTGTTTAGTGGGAGCTGTTTAGGTTTTTGCTCTAATAAAGTTGACATTTGTATTTGTTACAATTATGTAATGTTTGATATGTATCAACTCTTTTGCATTCAATAAAGTATTTGTGAATGTATTGTTATCAAGTTGAACACATATATCTTTGAAAATCTCAAGGCATTGTGTAAACCTTGAGTAAAGGTTAGGGGCAATAAGTTATTAGCCTTATGGATATGTCTTGTTACACATAAAGTGCAGTTAACCATAAAGACAAGACATATGTAGGTTCATTGGAACCATTAAGATATTCTCTGGTGGCACATCAGGTTTTGTGATATATAAGGAGAGAGAATGTGACTGACAAAGGGGATGACACATAAAGTATCACTCTTCTGTGAGGTGTTATCTATTTGCTACACTACCATATTAAATCCATATTAGTAGAGTTGAAGACATTTGTGACCATGGAAGGCTCTGTATCTATTGATGTAGTTACTGCCATGATTCGGTGTTTGAAACTTTATGGGATCGGATTGATTATTAAGAATAGTCAGAAGACCAACATAAAGTTATGTACATATATAATAGTTTCAATTAATATAACCCAAGTGGGAGAATGTCAGAATTATCCTAATGTGGTCTACATTAATTAAAACTAATATATGGGTTGGTCTACTAAAGTATGACATATATTCTTGATATATTTTAATATGGGCTAGCTTAGTGTAGGCCGAAGAGGCACGACCCGTGATGAGAGGGTCCGCGCCGAAACTACTATAAAATGCACAAGTCCCCCCCCTCTAGCCATTTGATCTCAGAAATTTTCAGAACGCACCCCTTCGTTCTAGTGGTGGTTCTCTCATCGGCCAGAGACAAAGAAAAGGAATAGAGGGGAAGACTTGGTCTCGAGAATCGTCGTCATTTCGCATAAAGATGGATTCCAAACCAGGCATGTTCGCTAACCCTTTCCTCTATGGCATGTGTGTTTCTAGTTCTGGTTATGGCGATCCCGGGTGTGCCACATTTTCGTGGTCTTTCAGCCCGCTCTTAGGTTGAGCGGTAAGGGTTGGAGAAGAGCAATCACTCATTTTTAAAATTAGCATTCTTAAGACCAAAGAGTCGAGCGAAAAAGAGAGAAAAGCTCTCCGTTCCTGGTTCTCCTGGAACTACAAGAATCTCTAATTAGAATTGTATTCAAACTCAGCACCCTTTGAAATTTCTAGAAGAGTTGTTTTTCTTTTTGGTCGGAAGAAGAGTAGCCCTTTGGAGAGCCATGAAAGTTGTCAAACTCTGAACCGATGTCGATTTGAAAAGTTGTGATGGTTAGCGTTATCTCTGGCACATGAGAAAAAAAGGAAATAAGCTTCCAATATCAACCGGTCAAACACAATCTTCAGAGACATATACAAAAGGAAAATTCTCTGTCCTCTTCGGTCAAACCTGCAGATTTGGGTCTCACTTTCTTTAAGTATTTATTATTGAGGTTTGTGTGTTTTCCTTTTATGGCTGGTCCGAAGAAGTCAGAGAACGAACAGTAAAGATTTGGAGAGTCGTTCGTCTATGTGTGAGAGTGCCGTGAAATACGTAGAAGCCGCACGGTGAAAGAGCAGCCGTGCGAAGGGAAAAGAAAACGATGGGCTTGCGAAGGTTGAACACTCAGATTTGTGCCATGAGATTTACATCCAATTGAGTTATTTATTTATAAACATTTTGGATTTGGGTGTAATCCACCAAGTGTGGAAAACATTCGAGGGTGTGAGTGATTGTAACTCTGATTCCCCAACATTGTTGTAGCCCTTTTTCTCCAATACAGTGTTTGTATTGGGAGCACGCAGCAGTAGTCCGATACCTCACCCGGGAGATCGCCAAGAGGGAGCTCAAGTCCGAGCCCGTCAACATATCCAGTTGGACCCACCTTCACTCAAAAGCTTAAGTCAATGAGTTGTGGACCAACTTGGATATATTAACTGCTCAACACCACATCAATTCTTCGATGTGGGACTTCTCTTAACACAATCCATAGGCGCATCCTAACAATCTTCCCCTCACGTGTGAGCTATAGTGTTAGGTTTGTTCCTCCTTAATCCAAGTATCCTTCCGCATCAACTTATCTCAAGTTGAATCTCCAAGTGATTGTAATGCGCACCAGCAACTATGCATCTCAATCAACCAACATCAACTGCTAACTTGGGATTGCACCACCCATGGTCTCTATCTTGCGTCTTAGACCAACTGTCCTTGGTCTTTTCTTGCAAGACTCGTGTTAATTGACCAACTGTCCATGGTCACTTCTCGCCTCGCCAGACCAACCGTGATAGCAATTTCCACCCGAATCAAACGTCGATCATGAGATTCCTTCCTTGAGATATTCACCAAACTCCGTTACATATTGGGAGTGGGCCACCAATCAACCATCGGCTCTGATACCATTTGTTGGGAGCACGCAGCAGCAGTCCAATACCTCACCCGGGAAGATCGCCAAGAGGGAGCTCAAATCCGAGCCCATCAACATATCCAATTGGACCCACCTTTATTCAAAAGCTTAAGCCAATGAGTTATGGGCCAACTTGGATATATTAACTGCTCAACACCACATCAATTCTCCGATGTAGGACTTCTCTAACACAATCCACACGTGCATCCTAACAGTTTGCATAGTTGATTAGTTCAGGTCCAGTTCTTAACTGATTGATCAAAACTGGTGAATATACTGAACCATAATGTCAAAAAACGTATCCAAAACGTATGACCACCAAGTATGCCTTTGGAGATGATCAGAATTGAATAACAACTCTAAAAAATTGAGTTAAACGGTGAGAATTGAAATTGTTCACACGCCTAGATAAAGAAGAATAGACATTCATTGTTCATGCAATAGTCTTACCAGAATCTACAGGATTCAATAGAATATCATACGTTCAGACTAAGTGAACCGTGATTCTGCATTGAGTTGAAAGATTCATTGAGGAGTTCGTTCGAGTCTTTCAGGCCTTTAACTTAATCCACTACATGATGTCTTTTATCTTTATATAGCAACAAAAGCAAACGATGCGATTTTCTTGGCAACAGCAAGAAGCTGTTGTGTTAAATACTGCTATGTGCTACAAAAAGTGTGGTTCCTAAAAAAAATGCGAACTTTGTGGACTCTCCCCAATTGTAACATGTGCCTTGAGACTACGAGTTGCAGAACATCTTAACACCTGATGCAGTGCTTAAGTATCAAGACAGAGGACTAATCCCAACTCTAAGCTGGAGATGAACTTCACCAAGTCAGAAAGAATGTTGATTCTGAAAATATAGTTGACATCCCCTTCTGGACATAAATTTATGCCCATCTGGGTCATTTTTCAGGAAAGCATAGACGGACTTGGATTTGCAGTCAGAACAATACAGCTTTTATCGGCACTTCACATAATAATCAACCAGAAGCATTATTGCTGGAAGAATCAAAATAATGACAAGCAATCAGAGTACACACAATATCCACTTGTAGATCTCTAAATTAATGAGCAAACGGCGCTAAAGCAATGGCATGGCCATTTAGGCTTGACACTAATAACTGCACCAACAATAACAAAAGTTTTGAGACGACTGCTCATTAATTTAGAGATCAATTCCCCAGTCATATTGGCGTAACTGTAAAGATCTACGGTGAACAAGAACCGCCATTTTTCTCATCTAACAAAGGGCGCATGAGAAGTCTGTTAATCACCACAAAGTAGGTGGTTGATCATTTACTGAATGTTAGCACCTCATTTAGAACTCAATTTTCGAGGGAAATTACTTGTTTTGTGGCCGTGGAGAAGCAAACGGAGTAGTTGGGATTCGTAGAAATGACACCCAGAAAACTAGCAGCAAACTCAATACAAGCTTGATGAACTCCAGCAGCAAGAATATGCGCATAAAATTCCAACAGGAGTACAAAGGAGTGATGACAGAGGGCGCCCACTTCTACCGTTTTGGACCCAAAAGATAGCTTTCTAGTTTATCAAACAGTCAAGGATGATCATCGTTCCCTTTTCATCTCTATGGGAGAATTCATCACAACGTCGCACAAATCAACAAACCCCAGATATTTCAACTCATCTAAACCAATGTAGTATACCAATTGGAGAAAAAGAACAGAAAACTACAAATGCCCAAATGCAAAGCTCAGAAGAATATCCAAATCCTGATGGTCTTAGAAGGAACAAACAAAACGTTGCGCAACCTGTTATTGAATGAAGAACTCCACATCCTCTAGCCAAGCAAACAAACTTGAGTTCCGAATTCTATTTCGAGACATCCTCAAGACATGCGTCAAGAAAATGAAAAATTGAGAGAGAGAGAGAGAGAGAGAGAGCGAGATGAGAGAAAAAGAGAGCTTTTCAGTTCGGGACTGATAAACCGAGTCGATCTTGGACTGTGGAGTGATGCTCTCGATGGATGGGAAGTCGTCATCTTCCTCACTACCTTCCATCTCTCTCTCCCTCTCTGTCACTAAGCTTATAGGTTTTCGGACATTGCCCACTTCTTCAGGTGCTGCTAATTCACGGATTGTTCGAACGAGAGCAAGAAAGGAAGAAATTTGAAGAGGGAGAAGGTCGAGATTTGGAACGAGCGTGACTATCAGCAGCTGCAAGAACTGAAGTGAACTGAACTGGAAAAAAGAAAAATGGACACTCCCGCTCCGTCGGACAAGACGCTGAGAACAAAATGGGTTTGACAGCGAGTCTCACCAGCGAGACATCATGTGGCAACCAACGTGTATATATATGTCTGTTAAGAAATCTAAGATTTGTTTTTCCAATTTGCCCCTCAAAATGCAAAATCCTGATAACATCATCTATCATTTTCCCGTTGGTATACTAGGGAAGGAGGAAAAAAAAAAGAAATACAAGAAGCTCCTGCATTTTGTTGTAACCCTAGTTCAAAACGCGTTTCAAAACCGATTAACGCTCTCAACCCGACTCGGACCGATCAACAATAGTAGTTGGCACCGTCAAGATGGTTGGCTTAGTGATAAAAGGTCGTCTATCTTATGCAAGATCATGAATCGATTCGCGTTGACAACATATCTCTTGAAATTCATGTACATGTAATATCTCAGTCTATCTAATTTAACTTAAATACCCTCCACCATACATGTAGAAAATCTCCAAAAATCTGACTTCACACCACCCACGCACCCAAATCTTCCACCACCTTCCCCTACCGCCTACCACCTCCTTTGCCTTCTCGAACCGCTTGGCTGATGCCGTCTTGGCCCCTTTTCTCTCTCTCTCTCTTCTGTCCCAGGTCAAGTCTCGGGCAATTTTGAATTGGGCATAAACCCTCTTCAAGACCCATCTATTTTCTCTCGATTTCTTTCATTGTTTTTCGTAAGGCCTACTATTTCAAATAAAGGCTTGACCTGAGGTATTTTTACTTTTTTACATTTTTTGATTTTTTTTTTCCTTTTTTCCATTTTCTCTTCCATCTTGCCAGTGGTTGTGGGCTGGGCGGCCCCACCGGTGACCATGGGCTGGTTGGCCTCGCGACTGCCTACGAGGGAGCCCTCACCCGATCTGATAGTTTCCGGAGACATTTTCACTGTCATCTTTCAAAACTAGATTTCCAGAATCCAGGAGCTGAGCAACTATGCTTTGCGAAGAAGTATTCATGTTATTCGACGACCACAAGACTCTTTCTGCTCGGTCGACGAGGACTCGTTTCCCTTCATTGCCTATACTTAGAATTCCTGATGAATCATTTGCCAGATTATCCCCAAGTGCCACCCAAAGAATGGTCTTATCTGGGATCTTGTGGTACCATATTCATATTGCGAGGTATCTGTTGCTGGAGTTTCCAGGGCTGAAGAAACCTAGCTGAAACTTTTCTCCTGCCGACCGGAAATCTAGTCCATCTCCCCTCGCCTGGCCTGGGCGATGCGAGCCCTCGCGGCCGCAGGCGAGGCCGTCCAGCCCAAGGTCACCGGTGAGGAGGAATAGAGAAAAAAAAATGAAAAATGAAAAAATCAGAAAATGTAAAAGGACGAAATTACCCCTAGTCAGGCTTTTTTTTGAAATAAAATCCACTCTTATTTGAAAAAGTGACCGCACTTGAGCCCTTTTTTATTTTTTATTTTTATTTTCCTTTATAATTTTGCTCCTTGTATTTACTAAAATTTGCCTTGATATAACAGTTTTTTTTTTTGGTCGGACCTTGATATAACAGTTGAGTGGCGGAGCTCTGTCGCCAACAACGAATAGTAACCGCGAACTCACTCAATCTCAATGGCGATGGCGGCGGCGGCGATGCCGTGCTTTGCGTCAGGAGCGCCTCTCCACTTGGCGAGCCTCCTCGGCTCGTCTTCCCCGAGAGCGAATCATCACCATCAACTTCACCTAACGAATCAATCAGCTTCGATCGCACCGTCTCGCAAAAAGGTCTCCCTCGTACTCAGCTCAAGTGCCATGTTCGGGTCATTCGCTCTCCCATTATTCGTCCCTGCTTCTCCTTCCATGTCCGCGTCGCCCGAGTTCTTCGAGCTCCCAAGCTCCGGCTGCGTAAGGGTGTTGGACCCTCGGATTGGCTCCGGAGAGGTTCCTTCTATTGGCGACGAGGTCTCTTCTCTCTCTCTCTCTCTGTCGATGGTGATGTTGATGTTGAGGTAACCAACAATTGCAATTGCAATTGATGGAAGCATACTTCCAGACCAATTGCAGAGGAAAATTATCGACATTAAACCTGGGAAGTCCAGTCCAGTATTCCGAAAGCAAAGGACCCATCTTTCGTTTCTAAATTACGCCTGTTTCACAGCAATTCCTAGACTTGCATAGCGTGTTGTTAGAAAATCCAGTAAAGTAAGAAGAACCAGTGGAGATGAGCACCGTACACTAGAATTGCAAATCAACTTGTCGTTACTCGTTACCCAAATTAGACTGATGAACTTCGTTTTGCTGATTTTCGGATGTGTCTTCTGAATGTCAACTGCAAGCTGTTGCTTTTTAATCATATTTTTAGATTGGGAACTACTGTGCAGTGTGCATTGCTGATAATTGTGTAGTATCCTCTGTATTCATGGTCTCGCTTTCGCGGATGATATTCCGATGTGTTGGTAAACTTGCATGATAAGTTAGAAGCTACCTGAAGAGTCTCCGTCGTGGCAACAAAAGGTCGCTGTACATTACTATGGAAGATTGGCCGCAAAACAAGGATGGAGATTCGATTCCACGTACGATCACAAAGATAGTACCGGGGATTCAGTTCCTTTTGTCTTCAAACTTGGTTCGGGGAATGTAAGTTAACATCTTTGCTTTCTCTCGTTCAGCTCGACCATAATGGATGCAATAAAAAGCTTCAAGTTCTTTAGTAAAACTATGGTTGTTCACTATCATGTTCTTACCACTCTTCACATCCCCAGCCCCCATTTCTTCCCACGTCTCTGCAACACCACAAAAAATTAGGAATAGCAGGAACAAAAGGCTAAGATTCTCTGTATCCTTCCGGTTCTATTTCACTATCATGTTCTTAATCAGCGGAGAGCCTTTTCGTTGCAAATCGACTTCATTGGTATGTTAGCCGTTTGTTTCGAGGAAATCAACGATTTGGAAAGCATTTTCCTAAAAATTGGTCGCTTATATTGCTTAGAAAACTTAATGAACAAAAAATATTTCCGTCATCAACCAGGCTTAGATTGTTGTGACGATGAAAACGTTTTCTTTTGACTATTTTCCTAAGTAATAGGGACAAACATTTTTTGTACCTTACCAAAAAAAAAAAAAAACATGTTTTGTAAATTTGCGAATCATCGATTTTTCATGAATCAAGGCCCACCAGGGTCTGCCTCTCCATTTGTTGACTTCAATCTTCTAAAGATGAAGTTCACCTGTTCTTCAAAATCTGATGCTTCAATGTTGCCACTTGCGTAACACGTTCTCACGTAAAAGAGGGTCTTGGAGCAGGTCAAATTGAGCCAAACTTTCTTTCTTTCTTTGCCTGAATTTTTCAATTTTCTTTGCAATGTGAGATCATCAGGATTGGAGGTGGGATCAAGATCCTACACTATCTGGATGGCGATCCCACGCTGATCCCAACAGCCAACATACCAGCGATCCAGATCGTTCAGCCAGATCTGGATATTAGGACCGTACAATCCTGCCAACCATGGTTGCATCATAGGTCCTCTGTAATGTGCAAAAATTAAACTTGCAGGTTATTTCAGGGATTCAAGCAGCCGTGAAATCCATGAAAGTAGGTGGTGTCCGTAGAGTCATTATTCCACCATCACAAGGGTACCAGAGCACATCCCAAGAACCAATACCACCAAATGTACCTTATACATGTCCCAATTCCTCTTTCATAGTCTCTTTTTCACCGCTTTCACTAATTGTTCAGGCCAATTTGTGAGCACCTAAAGGTTTATCTTCGAAATCTGCTCAATATGTTCCTCAGTTTGGTCTTGTTAAAATTGTGAAAGTTGTGTTGCCTTTTATTTTGTGCCCTCTTTGGAGTTCTTAATACTCCATAGATATATGGGCTTCTAAATACCAGAGCACCCATTTCACCAATTAGTTAAATGGAACGTTACAGAATAGCGTTATTTTTAGATAAAGAATTTGTTTCATTGTAGTTGGTTCTAAACTGATTCTCAATTAAATCGATTTTGTTTATTCTACAGTTCTTTGACAGGCAGAGGCTGTTTACAACAATTTTTAATCCGACCCGTCTTGCTAATGGTGAAGGTTCCACATTGGGCACTCTTATCTTTGACATAGGATTAGTCAACCTGAGACACCAGTAATTCCCGGACAAACACTCTTTAGATGATCTTCAGCTCATGAGAAACGGTTAGCCTTAATCTTCTACTTCTTTTGATTCCTAGCACTACACTCCACTTTCTTTTTTACTTTGTTAAATCGTGCAAGGTGATTATGTCAAGGTGGTAATAATTTTGCCAGATGGGCAATAAAAGAACTAACGGAATTAGGCTCTCTTCTGGATTTGATGATCACAATCAAAGGTTTCTGGGGTGCGAATCTGATTATACAAAACCATCTATAGGCTTAGAAGTGTCTGAATAATAAGAGGAGAGGAAGCTAAGGATGATGCCTTGTAACGATGTGTCTGGCTGAGACAGTGCCTAGACTTAATTGCCTGAGGGAGTTTTGGCTCCAACAAGTGTCAGAAAGACTATCAGAACAAACAAATCTGAAGGGACTCTTGAAATTTGTTCTCTTTGCACAAAAAAAAAAAAAAAAAAAACGCATCCGAATCGTGATTCGGATATGGATAATCCACGAAGAATGCTATAGAACATACTTGGTTTAACTTGGTCCTTTATGAAGTTGGATGGCATGTTATGTCATCACATCACATGAGAAGATTTCAAGGAATGAGACTTTACGTATGAGTCTCTCTGATAAAAGACAACACAGTTTACACGATCAACAATGACTAAAGCAGAAGGGTTCAATGAATGCAAGGATGAAAAATAGTCAAGAGACTGGAATTCAAGAAAAGAACGCTTATTTTAGGATAAGAGGATTACACATAGGCTTGAGATATGTTCTTACTTTGACCTGGAACGCATCACCGAGGACTATTGTAGAGGACCACATTATGCCTCTTTATGATGTTAACAAAATCATGCTTATTACGTAAGTCTTTATATCCAACCGACATTGAGCTTCTTTTTTACATTAACCGGTGTTCATCTTTGAAGATCATGTCAGGACTTCGACGGAAATCACTTCCTTTAGTTGCTCCTGCGTAAGGTCAACTGTTCATATTCGCTTGCTGTCAGGATGTGTTTGTTTCCAACTGTAAAACCGACTTCCTTAATGGCTGTCCTTCTGATTGGTATTTGGGCTTACTTCTTTCTGCCCTTTTTTCCTGAAATTGATTGCATTTTCATCTTACAATTGCAATGTACCGATGTGATCAAGTCACATCTAGGTTGTCTCTCTAGAAAGGCACATCATAGACGTATAGAAGGCAACTTGAGATGTTCTCCAAGATTAGCCCGAGCATGCTCTTTTCTTTTTTGGCCACATTTTAGTGTGAGCATGTTCGAACCATGGGATAAAAGTTGGGAAGCCACTCGGGCAATATGGTGAGACTTGTTATGGTGTCTCATCAAAGAGTCTGTTCAGAGATGCGACTTTTCTGTTCGGCCCATGAGGATCGTGAAGAAGGGCATAATTACTTTTTTATACAGTGCGCGATGTTGAAACATGCTGTGGACATGATTCTTGAGGTCATTATGTTTTTCATTTACTTGTCAACGAAGTAATCATTCTGTCATCTCCTTCAGCTCCGAGATGCTTTTTTTTTTTTTTTTCACTTGTGCAGAAGCGCAGTAGATGCTGCTGCAGTGCACAGAGGTAACATTCTTCTTGCAACAAAAGTTGACCTTCTGAGGATCCTTGTGTCTTCTCCTCACCCGCTTGATGAGCATACATGTACCCTCTACATCAGTTTCGATAATATCGTCCGGTATCTGTTCCTGGTAGCTTCATAACCTTATTATTGGTAAAATCCTACATCTAGATTCAGCTGTCTGTGTGAACAATGCGAATTTTGTGAGTACCCGATTCTTGTTTATTCATTTTCGGCAGAAGATTACTATTTTTACGCGAGATGCTCGTGTCAAAGAGGGTGTGCCAGTTCAAACTTCCGGGCATGCTACAAAGGATGAACCAAAGTACGGAGGTCGCATGACAATTAAGACCTTTCTCTTGTGCTCTTGTTCCTTTCTTTGACAATCAATTGGCTCTCTTTGGGGAAAAAATCAGTGTGTTCCTAAACACATGTTGTGGGGATTCCTGTGTCACAGTTTAGTCTTCCATAATGCATCTCAATATCACAAGCTCTGTACATCCTCTATTATAAAGCCCGTCCTCTTCCGATTCCTTCACTCTGGTAAGGCTCAAAGCACAACGTAACCGACGCGGTATTACCGGCTAATCAAATGTTCTTCGTCGGGCGCCTCCCCGCACATCGGACGATAATCGATGCAAGTGTCTTTTTCCCTGTACGATGTGCGTGCATGCCATTAAAATTAGGACATTCGATGCGACTGCTAGTTCTCATGCATGAGATCTAACGCTCTCTCGGAATAACATGTTCTTATCCATGGTCGCATCGGATGATAATCGATGCACGTATCGTTCTAAGTTGCTAAAAAAAAAAAAAACAGCTCAACCATCATAATATTGAAAGTTCTTCACTAGATTTTTGTCAAAGCTTTACCAAATTGCAGAAAATGATTTCACGGGTTGAACCAATTTGGTGCATACAGTCGTCCCGTGAAAGGTTGAAATCCTGCGGGGAGTTTGATGATTTCCACAGATTCACGTTGGAAGGTGACGGATCAACCGCTGGTAAGCAGGGTCGACCATTCTTACCTTATTAGCCGCGAGTTCACCGGATTCTTTCCTACAAATCCTCTTGATATTTTTATTTACGACAAAATATTAAGAAAATCATAAATTTCACATTTTACGACACTGGGGACTTTTAGCTGCAACAAAACTTTTGTACGTCTTTCTAAAATGTCATCACTCCTGATGACAAACTTTCATTTGGTTATTGTGAAATATTAAACGTATAAAGTAGACCGTTGTAGAATATATATAAAAAAAATTGCAACTTTTATGACGTTTTGCCCTTGATTTCTGCAGAGCTCCACCAATTAATTTGGAAACATCGTAAAATGTGAACTTCTTATCTTACAGCATCACGACATTTCGCGAGAACCAATTACACCACATCGAAACATGTGATTTTTCTTGAAATTTTACAAATGTTTCATCTTATTTGAGTGTAGGACATCATGAATGCATTTTCTTTTTGTTTTACTATATTACAACCTTTTATTGTAAGTAAGTACAAAATAAGTGAAACGAAAGTTTTTAGTTTTATAGTCCATGTTGTACCGTACCATAGAATATCCAACGACAAAAGGACCTAAAGTCCTAATCTCACCCGCAGAAATAATCGTCGTTCCGTTCAAAAGTTCAATCAAGTCATTTCGAAAAATATTATAAATTTTAGAGAAAATCCGTCGGCCAATTCTAAGTGTGTTTTCTTTATGATTACTAGCGAATGCCGTACTCTGATTCTGTAATTTTAAAATACAAAATTTTTGTTTCTATCAGCCATGGAGATATTTCTCTTGACATTGTGCGAATCAAACACAATTTCGAATCAACCTAAGTCTAAGATGAGCACTAGAAATTAGATCCTAATCCAAAGTCCAATCTATCAAATCTACCAATTTAATGGGTCACACCATGCCAATAAGCAGACAGTTTCATGGAAAGTGATATATATTTTTTTTCCGCACACGTAATTTTCCATACAAAGCAAAGTTGGACATGGATTATCCAAAACACGACTTATTTATTATGAAAACAAGGGTAATTATGTTTAATTATCAATCCCCTTCACTTCTAGCGACTGTCGAGGACTTTTAAGGCCAGAAGGTTAGTCCAAATGTCACGTATGGACAGCGTGATAGGAGATGGAAAAAGCTCAAACAAGACATGAACTTTAGTCATATTTAATGTCCACATCATTTAGTACGACTGTCGAGGACTCTTCTGATGAACTTCTAGAACATATGAAAGCGCGACCGGATTTTCCTGTCTTGTCAATTTCCAAAACGAAGCTCCAGCAGCCCTCCAAAATAGAAATATTCCCAAGATGATAAAGAAATAATTGACAAGGAGGATCGATGGAGGAGGACCATGTAAATCCAAATCCATCCAAATTCTTGTGATTTAAAAGCCAATTTGGCGTTGTCTTTTGGACATTTTCTTCAGAAATGTCCTTGTTTTGAAGCCTAGTTGTCAATTTCTAGAATTCCCATGACACGTGTGAATACGTAGTTTAGTTTTTCTAGTTTAGTGTTTCTTTTATTTTTATTATGAATAGATATTAAAATGTGGAGAAGTTGTCGCGGCCACGTGTCCTAATAATAACTTAAGACGGCTCACAGCTTTTCACCAACGATATAAGTCTTTCAAATTTCGCAGTTCGTGTTTTCTTAATTAAATTTTATCAAAATTCTAAAGTTAGAAATTAAATCAATAGAAATATCAACTCGATATAACTCTAAATGAGGTTCCACTTATGGTACCATAGAGATCATATGTCAAATATACCTACACAAATTATGGTAACATTTATAAAGACCAAAAAGGTTAAAAGGTAATGAAAAAAATAGCATATCTACTGTTGATTTATAGAATGGATTGAAATGAAAAAAAATACTCTAAAAATCTAAGTAATGGTTTAATTGTATCTTAAAATAGTAACAAATAACTGATTTGACTTTGTTATAGAAACTTCAAGAATTAGATTGAACAAATCAAATGTTTACATACTAGAATAAATTTTATGAATAGTTCAAGGGAAAGAATTAATAATTCAAGGATGACATTACTCATTGTGCCAAAGTTTAAGGACTCTCCTACCGTGCCCGTGAAGTCCAGTCGCAGCCACAAACATTCAGATGGCATGTCAACATGCCATGTCATCCATCTTTGCTATATTATTATCCTACATGTCAACATGCCATGCCATCATTGTTTGCCATGTCATCATGCCACATCATCATGTTTGCTACATAGATGGATGTTTAAGAGACTGTTAATGTTTTCAGAGAGTTATGCCTTATATATGATGGGTTGTCGGCCGCGTAATCAGGGTGCATTTATTTTAGGAAAAAATGTCCAATATGTTCTAAACCTATTGCACTTTGGCCAATTCAATTCTAAACCTCTCGATTTTACCAATTGAGTCTTAAACCTTTTCACATTTTGCCAATTGAGTCTATCCGGCAAAATTTAACCGGAAATCCCAAACGCTAACGTTGACCGTCCTACATGGCACAGCCAGTGCTGATGTTCATAGTTTCATAATTTCCTTACAAATTTCTATATTTTTTTTTATTTTCTTCTTTTTTCTTTCTTTCTCACTATGTCATATCATTCATGTCCTGTTCACATGTTGGCCATGTCATTGCCATGTCATATCACACGTGTGCCATGTCATTATTACTTGCATGTCATTTATATTGCATATTAGGTTCATCATTTGTGCGTCATTTAGATTGCATGTTAGGCTCATTTGGTTACATGACATTCAAGATTAAAATTTATTTTTATATGTCATTAAAGTTAGGTTATTTAAATAAATGATTTTCATGACATTCTAGAATAGTGAGCATCTTTCATGTCACATTAGTGTATTTGCATTTAGCAAAAGTTTGCATTCATGCATCGCATGTGGTATAGTTTTCATTTAGATGAAAGAAAACATAAAAAGAATTAATTCGAGTTGTTAGACTATAGAATGATTATAGTCTAAACTTAGCAATTTAAATAAATGCTTTGCGGCAGTTAGGGAATTAATGCGCTTGCATCGAGGTATCTAATTTCTTCCATTTCCTAAAAATTTATCTATTACTTTGATTTATTGAGTGTTCATTAATATTTGCGCACCCGCATGATCATCTCATATGTTAGTGGCTAGGTTAAAACTAATCCAACTTGTTTGACAAAATATTTGTTTCGAAATAAATTAGAAAATGTACCGAACGGACGTTAGAGTAATCTAACGTAATTAAGTTCTTGTGCTCATAATCTTTGGTTCGTAGCCTACTAGTGACGACTCTTAAATGAATTAAATCTGACATGATAATTAAATTCCAAATTGTGATGGGTAGGGCTTGCGAGAGCTCAAGCCGAGTCTCCAGACTTGACAATCTCTCGACTTCCGAATTTCCTCCTGGGAGGTCGCGACACACATGTAGCTTCCACGTTTTACACCACGTCCACCATCCCCTTCACTTTTTTTTGGGGACTGAAATCAGGAGCCACACGACATGATGAACATGTCCATTCTTGATCAGACACCGCGTGGGGCCATGAAAGCGAAAACTTGTGGAACAAACACTTACATCTCCATCACTGAGCTAAATTTGTGGAAATCCTGATTGGAAAATGAAGGGTGGAGAGGGATAGCTCCGACAGTCTACACCATTCGCAGGTTAAAAAGCCATTCCAAAATTCTGTACGCTACTCATGTTAAATGTGGTCGATCAATCGGCCCCATATCTTGGATCAAAGCTCAAGGACCATTTATGTCATTTTGTTTTCATATAAGGGGCACATATATCTCTATACATAATGTCAAATCAGATTACTAATCCATTTTAGGAACTCTTAGACAAGACTTTTTAACCGATGTGTTTTAAATGCCAGTTGTTGTTACCCAAAGATGTCACTTGGTAGTTGGCATTTAGTAGAAGGATGGAGTTGCTTTAACAGGACATAGGAGCGCCTAAGCTCCTTGTTAGGAGTATCTTTTTGTGAATGTCGACAAAAGTGACCGTGGTGAAATCTTAAGCCTGATAATCTCACTCGTGTATGATTCATCAAAATGTGATTGGTGGGTCTTAAAATAAGTCCAAGACGAGGTGGTTATGAACACGATGTCTATAAATAGACATCAAGTTTTGAATGTTCCGAAACGCAAAGAAAACCTTCCCTTGCTCTTCCATTTGTGTATCGGTCCGACACCCGCAACCGAAACATAAAGAAAAAGATAGAGAAGATGTCTCAAGTTTCAGCGATTCCATCTTCTCCGTGTAAAGGAATGGGCCACACGATCGAACGTCGGTCGGCAGGTTATCATCCGAGCATATGGGGGGATTACTTCCTTAAATATGCTTCTCCCTCCAACTCTGTGGTTAGTAATCCTTCTGTCATCTTCTACTTTTGTTTTCTAGCAATTGCATTTTGTAGACTTACTGCGATTTCCTTCAGTTCCACCACATCGCTTATATGATAACAATTGATCTCCTATATAAACACCTTCCCTACTCCGCACAAAAAAGATAAAGTTGGAAATCATAAGAAGACAAAAGAAGGT
Source organism: Lenwebbia sp. NSW1173648 (assembly GCA_029784005.1). NCBI lineage: Eukaryota > Viridiplantae > Streptophyta > Magnoliopsida > Myrtales > Myrtaceae > Lenwebbia > Lenwebbia sp. NSW1173648. The sequence goes on along the minus strand of JARCGZ010000009.1, from coordinate 18,802,147 downwards.
TGAAAAACAACAATACCACATTATGTCCTCGGGAGATTACCAAAAACATCTTAAATCTATTGTACTTATGCCAATTCAGTCTAAAATCGGGAAAATTACCAAAAAAGTCATAAACCTAATGCAATCGTGCCAATCTAGTTATAAACCTTTTTTTTCGCGAATTGAGTCTCAAACCTTTTGCATTTGTGCCAATTCAGTCCACCAAGCCAATTTGGGCTGAAAATCGCTGACATTGACGTTGGCTGTCCTATGTGGCGCGGCCCAGACGCTAACATGGATAATTTCTAATAATATTTTAAATATTTTTGAAATATTTGTTGATTTATTTTATTTTTCCTTCTTTTCTTTTCTTTCTCTTTCTTTTATTTTTCTTCGCTTCCTTCTTCCTCTAGTTGGTCGCAAGACCTTGCTGGCCCTCACCACTAGCCGGTCGCCGAAGTCCGGCAACTAGCTAGAGGAAGAAGGAAGGGAAAAAAAGAAAAGAAAGAGAAAGAAAAGAAAAAAGTAAAAAAAAGAAAAACTGAAAATAAATTAAATATTATTAAAAGGTGTCCACGTTAGTACTAGCCGTGGGCCACGCTACGTAAGACGGCCGGCGTTCATGTCAGCGATTTTCGTCCAAAATTGGCCGGATTGACTGAATTGACACAAATGCAAAAGGTTAAGGACTGAATTGACACAATTGCAATAGGCTTATAACTTTTTTGGTAATTCAACTGTTCGAAAATTTTAATTGTGCCAATTGAGTCCTAAATATTTTCACGTTTTTTCAATTTTGCCGAAAATCGCTGACGTAGACTCAGCCTACCTACGTGGCACGGTCGACGCTGATGAGGTTAATTTTTAATAATATTTTCTCGATATTGTTTATAATTTTCTTCCTTTTTCTTTTCTTTTCTTTTTCTTTTCTTTTACCCCTAGACTTAGGCCTGTGACTGTGAGGGTCGGAAAATCTGGCCAAGCGAGGGCGCTGTGGTCCTCACCGGCCCTAAGTCTAGGGGAAAAAAAGAAAAATTAAAGAAAAGAAAAGAAATTTCTAAAATATATTATTAAAATTTTATTATAAATTGTTCACGTCAGCGTCGGCCGTGCCACGTGAGATGGTCGGCGTCCACGTCAGCAATTTTCAGTCAAACTTGGCTGGATGAACTCAACTGGCAAAGTGTGAAAAGGTTTAGGACTCAATTGATACAATTGAAATGCTTATGACTGAAATTGGCACATGTGCAATAAGTTTAAGACTTTTTTGGTTATTTCCCCTTATGCCCTCTGCTACAAGAAACATCTCATTACGGCATTGACCCCCTCCTCTCATGTGGTCGGGGTTCTCCTGGGTCCAATTTCACATCTCATGTGAATGAGAGCATATAACATCGAAATACGTAAATCGGGTACATGGAAAGGGCATCGAAATTAAATTCAATTTCGTATAAATATACGTATCTCATGCTTGCTTTTATGGTTCACCATTTTGTATCGGTCTGACATCTACGTACGAAGGCCAACAAAAGATGTCTCCAGAAAATTCAGCATATCGTCGTCTTAATGCTAAAGAAAAGAGCCAAGTGTAATTTTGCCTTGCAAAATACTATTACGACATCGATTACTTACTTAAGTAAGAAAAAGAAATAGAAAATAAACCAAAACGCAACATCATAGGAATAGGTCTTGGGCCAATGAACTTCTCAGGCACTTAGTATCGGAGAGAAATTGACATCTGTTTTTCTCTGTTGTGCGTAGGATAATGGCCATGATCAGCAGGCGGAACAAGAAATCCAGAAGCTGAAGGACGAGGTGAAGAGGTTGCTCTATGCTAATGCGGACGAGCCGTCTCTGAAACTGGACATGATTGATCAAATACAACGATTAGGCATTGCGCACCACTTTGCGAGCGAGATCGATCAAGTGTTGAAACAACTTAATGAGACATGTTTCGTTCACAACAATGGGGATCCGGATATTATCGACCTCTACCCGGTTGCTCTCCTCTTCCGATTGTTGCGACAACATGGCTACCGAATTTCATGTGGTGAGTCGCCCTTTCTTGTTGTTACTGATACTATCTACTCTTCCGGTAACCAACACGTCACCGGTGTTTAAGACTGGTCGTGAAGGATCTCTGTCTAATTAGGGATGTTTACAATTGAAATTCCTTATTTCACTCACTCTGGTCTCTAAGCAGACATCTTCAACAAGTTCAAGGACGCCAGTGGAAAGTTCAGTGAGAAACATGCAAGCGACGTCCGGGGATTACTTAGTTTGTATGAAGCTAGCCATTCGAGCGTGCATGGAGAAGATGTTCTTGATAAAGCTCTTTCTTTCAGCTCAACCCATCTTGAATCCATCAAGGAGCAACTAAGCCCTCCTCTCGCGACACAAGTTCGCCATGCCTTAAAGCAAACAATTCGCCGAGGGGTGCCGAGGCTCGAGGCCAGACGATACATCTCCATGTACGAAACGGAACCTTCACATAATGAAGCCCTAATGTCGTTAGCCAAGTTGGATTTCAACCGCTTGCAAAAGCAACACCAGGAGGAGTTATTTGATCTTGCAAGGTTGATCAATAATGCAATCACGTGATTAAATTGATCTAGTGTTTACACTCTAAATAATGAACATTGCCCCCTTTTACATGTAGGTGGTGGATGGGTTTGGACTTCAAGAGGAAGTTACCATTTGCAAGAGATAGGCTCGTGGAAGGATACTTTTGCATTTTAGGAGTTCATTTTGAGCCCGAATTAGCGGTTGCTAGAAGAATGATGACCAAAGTGATCGCGCTGACTTCAGTTCTTGATGACATATATGAGGTCTATGGCACCTATGAAGAGCTAGAGCTCTTTACTCAAGCAATTCAAAGGTCAAATTCTCATCTCTCGTTTTTGGTTGATTTTGATTCATCTATATTTGCATGACGGAGTTGATTGATCAACCTTTTCATAGTTATCACAAGGGTAATATAACGATTCCCAGATCCTCCTGCAATCTAAGGTTTAAAAATATCATGTATGTATACCCTACCTCATAATATCTTATTATTTCAGGTGGGACATCGATTGCATAAATGAACTTCCAGGGTACATGCAAGTGTTTTACAAAGCACTTATCGATGTCTACGTCGAAATTCAAGAAGTACTGGCTTGCACAGGAAGATCGTACTGCCTCTATTATGCGATAGAAGCGGTAAGATCGTACCGCCTCTACTGTATTCTAAAATCGTAAGTGTTGTTATCCTCTATTGGTATCAATACAATAATCTTTTGCATTTTTCAGATGAAAAGGGAAGCGAGATGCTACTTTGCCGAAGCAAAATGGATGCACCAACAACACAAGCCCACAATGGACGAGTACATGTCCATTGCACTGGTATCCAGTGGTTATCCATTGTGGGAATGCCGGAAACTGTCACGAAAGACGATTTAGATTGGTTGTTCAACGACCCAAAGATCCTCAAGGCTTCAACAGTCATTTGCAGGCTCATGGATGATTTGGCCACTATTGACACCAAATAATAAAGAGTTACCGAATGGACTTTAGTATCACTATGTCCCGAAAGTCGGTAAATCGGGAATGGTAAGCTACTCTGAGAAGTTCGGTAAGTTGTCTGCAACATACCGAAATGTCTAGAAGTCTAAACCCGATATTCGGGAAGTAAGAGAACAGGGCCATTGATTTTCAGAACTCGGTAAGATTCTGGATATACCGAAATTTTAAAGGGTCAGCAGTAAGAGGAGTATGAAGACAAAAGGAACCGTAGGATGGCCAAACTAGCCATGTCAGCAAGAAGTTACGAGCAAGAAATTCGGATAGTGGATGTTAGAAAGAAGTTACGAGCAAGAAATCCGGATAGTGGATGCGAACAGTTCACGGCAGTTGCTGGAAAAGATTCAAATTCAAAGCCATATTGACAGTTGAAGATCAAGTTTTGGCGGATAAAACGTGGGCAAATGGAAAGTTATTGAAGGCGCCAAGATTCAGAGTTTGAAAGCAAGAAAATAATCGACAAACGGTTATGGAAAGCCAAAGAATAATAAATAATCGAAAGAAAGGAGAAAGAAAAAAAAAAAGACACATCCAAAAGAACTCAAGTTTTCTGCACTTTAACTTCCCTGTACTCTCCTTTCCAGCATTTACAGTTTCTGCAACTCCAGTTTATTATCAAGCTTTCTACTACTTTCCTAGGAGTATTGTAACGTAGTCTGAACCCTTGTTGATCTCAAATCCATATTCGATCCATTGAATTCCTACCCATTTCACTTCCATGTGTGTTACTCCGTGTTCTCACTAAAAATTTCCTTTCGAGAGTTGAGCCCCAGAACCCTCTTAATAAAAATCGAAGACTGAATTTCGGTGAAAGATATTCCTTGTTGCAAAAACGAGCGAACATCTTTTTGGCACGCCCGGTGGGACCATTGTGGTAAGATTAAGAGAAATGGTGAGAACCAGAGGTCAATCAGATGGAGTACCAGTTGGCAACATCAACAATCCAGATGATGGAGCACGATCGGAGCATTCGGCAGCGAATGAAGACGTACCCCATCACAATGCTGATGTTCCTCAGCAGTTGAACGAAGAACAAATTCATGCGTTGGCACCTGACAACACTTTGATAGCCACGATGAGAAGAATGTTTGAGGAACAGCAGAATGAGCTCACTAACCATATGGTGCGGCATGTCTCAGATGTGATAAAGCCTTTGATGATTAACGCCATAAACGAGGTAATATCGCGTCCCAGTTCATCCTCTCAAGTTCCTCCCTTTTATGTAAATCCTCCTGGTACGATACCATTTCCACCAGCATCGGGACATCCCAATGTTGGGTATAATGGTAGTGGAGGATCGAATCTGCAGCCTCCAGTAAGGATTATACCAAGGCCAGAAAATCCTACAACAGCAAATCTGGTAAATGGTGTGAGTGGTTACAATTTCCCTCAAACTGGCCTCACTGATGCTAATGTGATCAATCCCATGATCCCGAATCATCCACCAGTATTGAACATGCATCCACCAGCGAATGTCCCTAACTTCGATCCCATGAGACCACATGTAGCTCAACCATATCCACAAGTGGTAGAAAATCCTCTCTACAGGCCACCACCACCCGTTAACTTCAATATGGATCAACAAGGAATGAACAGACCTCAGCAGGTTGATCCTAGGGGGCAGGATCCTTGGTTGGGTCAGCAGAATTTAAGGCCATGGAATCCAGACAGAGTTGCAGAATTGGTAATGCAACAATTGGGAGCAGAGAGAGGCACACCAAGACCTGTATACAGGAAGCCACATCCCGATTGGGTGGATAACATTCCATATCCAAGGGGATTTAAAATGCCAGATTTCGCTGTATTTACAGGTGAGGAAGATCAGTCAACTGTGGAGCATGTAGGTCATTTTTTAGCACAATGTGGAGAGGCTGGAACAAATGAATATTTAAGGCTAAGGCTATTCTCATTGTCATTATCAAAGACAGCATTTACTTGGTATACGAATTTACCAGCAAATTCTATTCAGACGTGGGTTGAGATGGAGAGACAGTTCCATTCTCAGTTTTACCGAACGGTACCAGAGGTAACAGTAGCCGACTTGGCCAGGATGTACTAGTATGGCACTGAGACAGTGAATCAATTCATTGCTCGTTTCAAGAAGTCCAGGAATCGGTGTTTGACTTCTCTCACTGAAAAGGAATTTACAGATTTGGTTTTTAATGGGCTGAAGTTTAATCTCAAGGAGAGATTTGAGGGGCATGCTTTTGATGATGTTTTTCAATTAAATGCTCGGGTTTCTAAGTATGAGCACCTGCTGAAGGATAAAGATAGGAAGCCGACGAAGGATAATCGACAGACAATAGCATCGGTTGAAAGTACCGAATACAGTGACTTTACCAAAGAAGAGAATGAGATAGCGGTAGCAACTATGGTACTTGAAAAACCATATGTGTGCCCAGCTTTGAAACCAGCAAAGGTGAGAGATGTGTCCAAGTTTAAAGCCAAGGAAACGAGTAATTATTCGTTTGATATCTACAAGTTGGATGAGATATTTGACTTGTTGTTGAAAGATAGAATGATCAAATTGGCTGAGGGATAGGTAATCCCATCCAAGGAAGAGACTACTGACAAAAGGTATTGCAAGTGGCATCATTCCAAGACTCATGATACGGTGAATTGTATTGTTTTTAGAAAGACAATCCAGGAAGCGATTCGTCAAGGCAAGATTAAATTCGCTGAAGACAAAGGCAAAGCTCCAATGGAAGTAGACACGGATCCTTTCCCGAAGATGATCAGTATGGTTAACGTTCTACGAGGCATGATAATAGACAACTGTGCACCCGTTGCCAACGAGAATTAAGTTATCAGCATCGGGAAGTTCCCGAGTTCCAGTGCATGAGAGGAACAAGGGGAAGATACAGATCGGGATCATTTGTCCGTCGGGAAGGCAGACCACAGATAAAGTCTGAGATTGTTGTAACTAAAAACGTTTCGGCACAATCAAGAAGTCAAGAAGCTAAATCAAGGCGGTCAACACAAGTGTCTGAGAGACGGGAATTTTGCCTCGATCCACCAAGACAAGTTCCTCCAATTCAAGAAGTTGAAACACAATCTCACAAGGAAAAGGAAATCCCACGAAAGCCTGAGAAGAAGAAGAGTTTATGGCAGCGATATAAAGAAGGAGATCCCAAAGTAGGATTGCTTGGAGAGCCTAGTGGGAAATTTGATTATGTGGTGTACTATGGAGACACGAAGGATTCCTTATCCCCGTCATTGCCTGTGGAACCATCTGGTTGGGGAGATGAATTTGATGATCCACCATCATCAATTCCCCAGGAAGTTCCGAAGACAAAAACAATTAAAATCCCACACGATCCTCCCGAAGGAAAATGGTCTTTGGCTAAATCGCCGGGGCAAGCATCTTACCGAACTGCAAAAAGACGTTTTCAGCGAATGAAAAGCAGACAGAGGGATTTCGAGAATCGTCGGGACAAAGGAATGCCATCACAGATTCCTCCAACCAGATCTTTTAATACGAGAGGAAATTGGGTTTGAAGAAGAAACCTTGATGATAAAGAGTTTGTCAAACCAGAGAAAAATTCTGTATATGATTCGGGGAGTAGTTCTCACCACGAGGTGAAAAAAGGAAAAGAGGTTCAGCAAGTCTCCCAAACAATTAACTTTGGGCAATTCCAGGTAGCTCTTAATCCGAGGCATCAAGTCAAAATAGAACAAAAGAATCTGAATCTCAAGATGTCGCAAGAAGATGATAAGAGTTGCAGAGCTGGTCATTCCAAAATGCCGAAAGAGAATTGTTCGCCAATGAGGATCAATATGGTCCATGCTAAGCTTCCAGTTGAATATGGAGCTTGCTTAGTGGTAGAAGAAGAACTCGAGCATATCTCAGAGAAAGAAATAGCAATGGCAGAATTCGAATTCTCTGATAAAGAAATGATAAGGTTTGATAAAGTACCCTCAGACAAGGCTAGACATTTAAGGTCCTTGGTTATTTCGGGAAGAATCAATGGTCAAGCTGTCGGTAAGATCTTTGTAGATGCGGGAGCTACCTTGAATCTCATATCTTACAGGTACTTCAGGAAGTTGGGAAAAGATGATGATGAAATAATTCCATCGAACGTTCAGCTGTCTGATTTCCTAGGAGAAGTTACCGAAGTCAAAGGGGCAGTTGTACTGGACCTAACCATAGGATCCAAAACAGCAAGGACGACTTTCTTCGTGATAGAGTCTGATGGTTCGTACAACTTGTTGCTTGGAAGAGATTGGATACACTCTAATCAGTGTGTACCTTCGACTCTTCATCAGGTTCTGGCATTTTGGAATGGTAAGGGAGTAGAGTACATTGAGGCTGATTCGGGACTTGCTTCAATAGGGTTGACTAGTATTCATCAAGATCATCAAGGAGGACATGTCATCGGAGTACCGAAAGCAGATTCACGATCCTATGCTTATTGCCGCTTTGGGAATATGAAAACTAAGTGGATTCCCAAGTCTAGCTTGGCATTAGAGGAGTTACATACTCTTTATGGAAAACGAGCCCTTATTGCAAGAAGTTTGTGAAAGGTACTTTGCATACCTAGCAGAGAAGACCCAGCAGAGTACTGAAGTTTCAGATTGTATTGACGAATGGGAAGAGTCACCAATCAAAGAGGACAGCAGGTCGACAGAAGCTCAAGACCCATTGTTAGAAGTTGATATAGGAGAACCTGGGTGTTTTCGTCCAATATATGAAAGTGCTTTTCTGTAAGGGGGCATGAAAGAAGATTTAATCCACTTGATCAAAGAGTACAAAGATTGCTTCGCATGGGATTACCATGAAATGCCTGGTTTATCAAGAGATATTGTAGAACATCGTCTTCCTATTAAGAAAGGATTTCGTCCACACAAACAGTTAGCAAGAAGGTTTGCTCCAGATGTGGTTGACAAAGTCAAGGAAGAGATTGAAAGGCTGCTGAAAGCAAAATTCATTGAGACAGCTAGGTATGTAGAGTGGATTTCGAATATTGTTCCTGTGAAGAAGAAAAATGGAAAATTGAGAGTCTGTATTGATTTTTGGGATCTTAATAATGCCACTCCAAAAGATGAGTATCAGATGCCGATGGCAGACATGTTAGTAGATTCGGCGTCGGGAAATGAGATGTTATCTCTAATGGATGGTCATTCGGGTTACAACCAGATATTTATTGCTAAAGAAGATGTCCCGAAAATAGCGTTTAGATGTCCTGGTGCTATCGGGACTTTTCAGTGGGCAGTGATGCCTTTTGGGCTGAAAAATGCAGGAGCTACTTACCAGCGAGCAATGAATTTCATCTTTCATGACATGATTGGTAAATTCTTGGAAGTTTATATTGATGATGTTGTGATCAAATCAAGTCAGGGAAAGCATTTGGACTATCTTGAGCAAGCTTTTGTTAGGATGAGAAAATACAAATTGAAGATGAATCTAGCTAAATGTGCCTTTGGAGTGCGAGCAGGAAATTTCTTGGGATTCCTAGTTAATGAAAGGGGAATTGAGATTGACAAGAATAAGGCAAAGGCTATTATAGAGCTTCCTCATCCTACATCAAAGAAGCAGTTGCAGATGGTACTCGGGAAAATTAATTTTCTCAGAAGATTCATTGCAAATTTATCTGGGAAGATAGAACCAATGACCCAGCTCTTGCGTCTTAAAAATCAGGAGGAGTTTATGTGGGGAGATAAACAGCAAAAAGCGTTTGATGCGGTCAAAGTTTATTTGACAAATCCTCCTATATTGATGCCGCCGAAAGCAGGCAGGCCATTAAGGTTGTACTTGTCTACTACCGATTCAACTATCGGGAGTATGCTGGCACAAGAGAATGAAAATGGAAAAGAACAAGCGGTATATTATTTAAGTAGAACATTGACTGATGTTGAAAAAAGATATACCGCGATAGAAAAATTATGTTTATCTTTGTACTTCTCTTGTATGAAGTTAAGACATTATTTGTTGCCAGCTACAGTACATGTACTCGGTAAGACTGATGTGATAAAATATATGTTGTCACGGCCTGTTATAAAAGGGCGTATAGCCAAGTGGGCATTTATCTTGTCTGAATTTGATTTGGCATACGTACCAATAAAAGCAGTCAAAGGTCAAGCTGTTGCTGACTTTCTTACCGAATACCCATGTTTGCAAATGGAAGAAAATAAACAGAACTTCAGTCAGGTTATACCATGGACTATGTATTTTGATGGATCATGTGCTAAAAGTATGGCTGGAGCTGGTTTGATGATAATTTCTCCCACCCGAGAGCTTACAAGGTGTGTTTGTAAGTTAGATTTTGAATGCTCAAATAATCAAGCCGAATATGAAGCATTAATCATCGGCTTAGGAATACTGATTGAATTGGAAGCACAGTTCATCAAAATATTTGGTGATTCACAGCTAGTGGTGAAGCAACTGAAAGGAGAATATCAGTGCTTAAATGAAAATTTGATTGGATATTATTATCTAGCCAAGAAGCTGTTGGAACAATTTAGAGAATATGACATAGTCCATGTCAAAAGAGAAACCAATTACGAAGCCAACGAATTAGCACAGATGGCTTCCGGTTATAAAATATCAAAAGAATTGGCTAATATTGCAGCCATCATCACATTATTGGTACCTTCTATTGAACAAAGAGAAATACCGATAGCGATCAGTGAGGTGATCCGAGAAAAGGATTGGAAGCAGCCCATTATGGAATACTTGAAAAATCCTGATTCAAGAGATCAAAAGCTGAGGAGACAAGCCCAGAAGTACGTAATATTGGGAGAAGAGTTATACCGAAAATCTTCAGATGGGCTACTATTAAGATGTCTTGATAAGGACAATGCGAAACTGGTTATGACAGAAGCTCATGAAGGCATATGTGGAGCACATCAAGCTGGAATTAAGATGAGATGGCTTCTAAAAAGGTACGGATATTTCTGGCCAACAATGATGCAGAATTGCATTGAATATGCCAAAGCATGCATTTCATGTAAAAAACATGGACCTTTGCAACATGCACCTGCTGTAGAGCTTCATTCCATTGTAAAGCCACGGCCATTTCGAGGATGGGCAATGGATATAATAGGTAAGATTTATCCACCCTCTTCTCATAAGCATAGTTTCATTTTGCTGGCTACGGATTACTTTACGAAATGGGTGGAAGCGATTCCATGCAAGAGCATTAGTTAGAAGACGGTGATCAAATTTATTGAAGAAAACATAATTCACCGATTTGGCTTACCGGAATCAATCACTGCGGATCAAGGGACAGTGTTTACTGGAAATGAAGTTATGAAATTTGTACAATCAAGAGGAATTAAGATGCTGCATTCTACACCATATTACCCTCAAGCAAATGAACAAGCCGAAGCTACTAATAAGGTTGTGATTGGATTGATTAAGAAGCATTTGGAAGAAAATCCGAGAGAATGGGACAACTTGCTATCGGTAGTGTTGTGGGCATACCGAATATCATGAAGATCAAGTACATGCGTCAGTCCATATATGCTGACCTATGGACAAGAGGCAGTTCTATCGATGGAGATAACCGTTCAATCATTACGAGTCCAATTGCAAAGTGAAATGTTGCCATAAGATTACAGAGATTGGATGCATATAAATTTGGATGAATTAGATGAAGTCAGGGCAGCTGCTTTGGATCAGTTGATTGCACAAAAGAAAAGAGTAGCCAGAGCTTTTAACAAGAAAGTTAGGATCAAGCAATTTGCTGTCGGGGACTTAGTATGGAAAGCAATTTTGCCATTTAATCTCAAAGATGGAGAATTCGGTAAGTGGTCATCAAACTGGGAAGGCCCATATTTAGTTACCGAAGTGTTCAGTGGAAATGCGTACAGATTGATGGATATCAATGGAAAAGAACTATCTCGTTCTATAAATGGGAAATTCTGGAAGAAATATTATCCATCAATCTGGGAAACACAAGGAGATTAATTCATTCATCAAAAGCGAAAGTACATTCTGATCTTGGTTACAAAGGTCTTCAGATCTTTAGCCAGTTTGAGGTTCTGAGCTACAAGTTTGGAATGTAATTCAAGATCATGGCGGAGTTCAAATTGCTGCTCTTTGAGATGTTCTGTGCGACGAGAATGGAAGCGGACAGCTTCAAGTTTCTCCCAAGTTTCCTGTAGCAATCGTCTATACTTGTCTGAAGAAACTTCGACCATGGACTTGACACGAGAGATTTCGTCTTTAATTATCCTGCGTTCGGCACGGTTATGACTGGAAAAGAAATTGAAAAGTCGACGTGTCGTCTCAGCATCTTCTTTGGCATTTGAGGCAAGAAAGGAGGAAGCTTGAGCTTTGGGAGCCATGGTGTCTGATCAAGTACGGAAAAGGGCACGAAGGAGTGAAGAAGCGAAAGAGCAAGAGAATAACAAAAGAGATGACTTGTTGGAGAAGCAAGTTTGAAGGCGAGAGATCAGATTTTGTGGGGACATCTGATATATATATTGAGTTGATACGAGGAGAAGCTGAAAAGGCAAGCGCGCGAAACGAGACGGTAAAATGGCGCTGGAAGCAAAAAGTAAGTGTCTTGTCATCTTTGGCATTTAAAAGAATTAAAAGAATTTTAATTCTTTTAAAGGGGGCATCTGTTGACACCAAATAATAAAGAGTTACCGAATGGACTTTAGTATCACTATGTCCCAAAAGTCGGTAAATCGGGAATGGTAAGCTACTCTGAGAAGTTCGGTAAGTTGTCTGCAACATACCGAAATGTCTAGAAGTCTAAACCCGATATTCGGGAAGTAAGAGAACATGGCCATTGATTTTTAGAACTCGGTAAGATTCTGGATATACCGAAATTATAAAGGGTCAGCAGTAAGAGGAGTATGAAGACAAAAGGAACCGTAGGATGGCCAAACTAGCCATGACAGCAAGAAGTTACGAGCAAGAAATCCGGATAGTGGATGTTAGAAAGAAGTTACGAGCAAGAAATCCGGATAGTGGATGCGAACAGTTCACGGCAGTTACTGGAAAAGATTCAAATTCAAAGCCATATTGACAGTTGAAGATCAAGTTTTGGCGGATAAAACGTGGGCAAATGGGAAGTTATTGAAGGCGCCAAGATTCAAAGTTTGAAAGCAAGAAAATAACCCACAAACGGTTATGGAAAGCCAAATAATAGTAAATAATCGAAAAAAAGGAGAAAGAAAAAAAAAGACACATCCAAAAGAACTCAAGTTTTCTGCATTTTAACTTCCATGTACTCTCCTTTCCAGCATTTACAGTTTCTGCAACTCCAGTTTATTATCAAGCTTTCTACTGCTTTCCTAGGAGTATTGTAACGTAGTCTGAATCCTTGTTGATCTCAAATCCATATTCGATCCATTGAATTCCTACCCATTTCACTTCCATGTGTGTTACTCCGTGTTCTCACTAAAAATTTCCTTTCGAGAGTTGAGCCCCAGAACCCTCTTAATAAAAATCGAAGACTGAATTTCGGTGAAAGATATTCCTTGTTGCAAAAACGAGCGAACAACCACTCATAAGGTACCTTTTGTTCCGGCACGCATTCCATGAAGATATAAACCCAACCCAACTACTAGGAAACATTCTATCGTATCACATAGGATGACCGGCGTCAACGTCGCCGACTCCTGGCCAATAGAACTCAATTGGCAAAAGGCGAAAAGGTTTAGGACTTAATTGACAAAACTAAAAGGCTTAGGACTGAACTTCGCTAACTATCTTTTTTAAGTTAGTGCATGTTCCAAATGCTTGATGCATTAGATTGATGTTCCAATGTGGCGATTGACAGTGACGCCCATGGAGATGGTAGCCCATTGAGGCTTGGTGATTGAAGACCGACATCTAATCCGGTTTGATTTCACGTGCATCCGATCCGCATATCGGAGTTGTTTTCTTTAAATATCGCCATTATAGATTTGGTTTGCATGTGTACATTCCACTATAATATTTAGCATATTTTACCTGATTGAGTGCTTATTACAGCGTTGTCTTTTGATAAATTGCCTATTAATCGTTTTCCTAGATGATAGGTTAAAGATAAAAAGGTAATTGCACAAATTGACAGAAAAACATTATGCATGATCATCTAGCACTAGTTAGATACTTGGTAAGCTTCAAATGATATGCAGAATGTGTGATCACATTAGGAAATATTAACTGGTTAGGTATCGAAAGGGCGCTAATTATCTAGTTAGTGTAAACAATTCCTCAATCTTAAAAACTCTGGTTGCGTAGGAATCGAGAAGACACTCCCGTGTTTCGATTGGTTTCTAGCTGACCCCAATAGGGTAGTGGCGACTCCTAGTAACATTTTAGGTTGTTAATCAGTAAAACGAAATCCAATGTCACGCGAGGTAGGACTTGGGAGAGTCCACACCAAGGACAGATGGTAATACCTCTAAGCCCGCTGGACCCTCGGAAGAGGGTTAAGGCGGGTCGCGATAGTACTGAAGTGGACTGTGTGTCTCGCTCGATAGAGTGCAAGCTTGAGCTAAGCTAGGTGTGGTACGATTCGATAGGAGGATGCTATTCATCGTACTGTTCTTAGGAACAACTATAGAAGGAATGCTGGCTTGGCGTGTTCTCGGCTCGACGGGCGCCAACAGGCTATTTCTCGGCCAAATCTGTTGGCCCGTGACAATTTGGTATCAAAGCAAGGATCCCTCCAGCAGGTGGGTGAGTCGGAGAAAACTTGTGGCCTACCCGGTCCCATGAGGGCAGAGAGTGAATTGCTAGAGCAAAACGTGCTCGGACAAAGTGCGGCTCTAAAAACTAGCTTCTGGGATGCCAACGGTGACATAGGAAAGAACCGATTCCTCACTGAATAGGGATAAAGTTCAGGGATCAATGGGCGAATGCCAAATGGGGCTACCACATTTTCAACAAGGGGAGAAACCTCAATTGGTTGGCTGAGATCAGGATTAGTTTAGTAGGCGAAAGAGAGTGATGCCAAAAGGTGCAGTTGGCTTAGAGTGCCACTCTTGAGAGCACAAGTGACCGAAGGTGCCCAAACGGCTTTGATCAAGGGAAGCTACTAGTGGAGTGGAGTTGTTCTGTTGGGCGAGCGTCCACCACTCATGTAAAACCAGAGCGAGTGCAATGTTGATGGTTCGAAGCGACGTAAGGAAGCGACTGAACAGCTCGCAACGAGGGGGTTGTGGATTTGACTGGGGAAGGATGACACGGACCAGAAGTTCCGTGTCCCCCAACCGTAGTCGTGTACCCTTATAAGTGGAGAATGGTGAGGGATGCACAGAGGGAAGATACAACTGGTTCGTGAGAATGGTGTCAGGGTGGTTTGTACTAAGATTGCTAAGTTAGAATGAATATACCCTTAGGAGCTCTGAAGGCGGGGTTGGCCTTCCGTGTACAAACTGGTCGGGAGCTAATATTGCTCTCCTGATGAGGCCATGGCAGGCCGAAACCAGTTGTTGTACTGAAGTGGACTGTATGTCTCGCTTAATAGACTGGATGCCCGAGCTAAGCTGGGCGTGGTACGATCTAATACGAGAATGCTATTCGCCGCACTGTTCTTACAACTATAGAAGGAAGGCTAACCTGACATGTTCCCTGCTCGCCAGGCGCCGCACAGGCTAATTTCGTGGCCAAATATGCCTGCCCGTGACACATGCATATCATATAGTTGAAATTGCATTTATTCCATGTCATCTATCTTTGCTATGTCATCATTGTTTTCCACGTCATCATGTTTGCTACATAGATGTATGTTTAAGAATTTGTTAAAGTTTAAGAGAGTTATGCCTTTATATGAAGTGTGTCAACCGAATAATAATTGTGCATTTGTTTCAGGGAAAATAGTCCAAAATATTCTATATCTATTGCACTTTGGCCAATTCAGACGGAAACCTTTTAATTTTGACAATTGAGTCATAAACATTTCCACATTTTGCCAATTGAGTCCATTTAGCCAATTTTAGCCCGAAATCCTTAACGTTGACGACGGTCGTCCTACACGGCACAGCCAAAGCTGACATGGGCAATTTTATGATCTTTCTTAAATTTCTGATTTTTTTTATTTTCTTCTTCTTTTTTATTTTATTTTTTTCTTTCTTACGTACTATGTCATATCATTCATGTCATGTTCACTTGTTTGCCATGTCATATCACACGTGTGCCATGTCATTAATTTTGCATGTCATTTATACTACATATTAGGTTCATCATTTGTGCGTTCTATGACATTCTAGATTAGAATTCATTTTCATATGTCATTACAGTTAGATTATTTAAACAGCTGATTTTCATGACATGTTAGAGTATTAAAAAAATTTCATGTCATATTAGTGTATTTGCATTCAACATAAGTTTGCATTCATGCATCGCACGTATAGAATGATTGTACTCTAAACTTAGCAATTTAAGTAAATGCTTTGTGGTTGTTCGCGAATTAATGCGCTTGCATTGGGGTAAAGAATTTCTTCCCTATTTTGAAATTTATTTATTACTTTGATTTATTGAGTGTTCATTAATGTTTGTGCACCCGCATATCACTAGGTTAAAACTAATCCAAGTTGCTTGTCAAAAAAAAAAAAATCTTCGAAATAAAAGAGAAAAGGTACCGAAATGGCGTTGGAGTAATCTAGCGTAATTAAGTCCCCGTACTCATAGTCTCTTATTCGTAGGAGTAACGTAGTCTCCCATGCATTACTTAGGTATTTAATCAACCTACCAAAAATAACTAGTGGCGACTCCTAGGTGAATTAAATTCGGCATGCTAATTAAACCCTAAGTTGCGATGGATAGGCTTGGGAGAGCTCAATTCGAGTCTCGGGGCTTGACAATCCCTCGACTTTTGAATTTCCTCTACACACATCCACCTTCACGTTTTACACCACATCCACAATCACCTTCATGTTTCATTTCGAAATCAGGAACCGCACAACGTGATAAACATCTCCACTCTTGAAAAGGTATGCAACAAGCGAAAACAAAGCAGGAGTAAATTTCGATTGGGAAAAAAAGGGTGGAGAAGCAGAACACAATACGCAGGATAGCCCTGACAGTCTGCACCATTCGCAGGTTAAACAACCTTTCCAAAATTTTGTACGCTACACATGTTACATGAGGTCGATCAGTCGGCCCAATATGTTGTAACCCTTTTTGTGGGATTTATTTTAAAAATACCCTTTTCTTTTCCACATAAAACCCCATGATAATGCAATATTAAAAAATAATTATGTGATTATCCTTAATTCACTGAGAGATTATCAGTCTATTCTGAGACACAAAAAATAAATAAATAAAAAATAAAAATTATTGTGCAGTCTACTCCTTCAAAAATATGTGGCTCACAATATGTTACTTTCACAGTCACTCAAAAACTGTTATACTAGCCATGCAATCGCTAGAATTGCTAAGAAGTTCCTTGCCTACAAATTACCCATCAATAAGGTCTTCGGCGCTCACAGAAAAGCCTCTCGTGCTCTTCATCTCTGTCGGTCAAGCATCTGAATCTCATTAGAGATTGCAAAAAATTAAGTAAAAAAAAATGTCTCTTCGTATTTTGGCAATTCCATCTTTCTTTTTCCACAAATAAGACGGGTGCTCCTCAAAGTGAAACACTGGGTCTGATGAAATTGAACATTTTCCATGTAGTCTAGGGACGGGATTGAGCATTTAATAATGATTAAGGAACCACGTCCAACAAATCAAAAGTCTAAGAATGATATCGCACATTGAACCAAAGATCATGGACCATTATGTCATTTTCCCTTCGTATAAGCTACACATAGATCTCTATAAGTAATGTCAAATCAAATTACCAGTCCATTTTAGAAACTCTTAGGCAAGACTTTTTAACCGACGTATATTAAATGCTAGTGGTTGTTACCCAAAAAATGTCACTTTGTGGTTGGTAGAAGCATGGAGTCACTTTAATAAAGCATAGGATTGCAGAAGCTCCATGAATGTTGACAAAAGTGACGGTGGTGAAATCTTAAGCCATTGATAATCTTACTCGTGTATGATTCATCCAAATGTGATTGGTTGGTCTCAAAATAAGTACAAGAGGAGGTGGTTATGAACATGATGCCTATACATACCCTTCAAGTTTTGAATGTTTCGAAACGCAGAGAAAACCTCTCCTTGCTCTTCCATTTGTGTATTGGTCCGACATCCACAACCGAAACATAAAGGAAAAGACAGAGAAGATGTCGCCAGTTTCAGCGATTCCAACTTCTTCTCCAAGTAAAGGAACGGGCCACGCGATCGAACGCCAGTCGGCGGGTTATCATCCTAGCATATGGGGGGATTACTTCCTTAAATATGCTTCTCCCTCCAACTCAGTGGTTAGTAATCTTCCTGTCATCTTCTGCTTTTGTTTTCTCGCAATTGCAATTTTGTAGACTGACTTCGGTTTCTTTTAGTTCCACCACATCGCTTATATGATTCCAATTGGTTATACACACACACATCATCCCTTCTCCGCACAGAAAGATAAAGTTGAAAATCATAAACATCGAAATATTTAACTAGGGTACACAGACTGGGCCGTCAAAATCAGGTTTATTTTGTAAAGTATACGTATTTCATGCTTGCTTTTATTTGAAATAGCGTACAATATATTTTTGCAGAAGTTCAAATTCCTTGGAAGAGTGGAGGGACAAATTGATGAACTGAAAGGAGAGGTGAGGAAGATGCTGGCTGGTATCGTGGATAAGCCTTTACAAAAGCTTCACTTGATTGATCAAATCCAACGCCTGGGAATTGAGTACCATTTCGAGCGTGAAATAGATGAGCAATTAGAACAGATCCACAAAAGTTACTCTCGACTTTATCGTGAAGATTTTAAGGTAGATGACCTTCACATGGTCGCTCTTATCTTTCGATTGCTGCGACAACAAGGTTACTACGTTTCATCGGGTATGTCTTTAATGTAGGGAGATACCTATTGAAATCTTTCTATTGCTCAGTCAAATTTCATGAGAAACATGTACAAGAAAATCTAGAACACTAACCAGGCATATCACCTTCCTAATTTCTAATCGATTGCATCTTTTCTCCCATGTTGGTTGGTTGCACAGAGGTCTTTAACAAATTCAAGGATGGTGAAGGGAAATTCCGGGAATCGCTCGTCACCGATGCGTGCGGATTGCTGAGCCTGTATGAAGCTTGCCATCTAAGGTGTCATGGCGATTCTATTTTAGAGGAAGCACTTCCTTTTGCTATAACTCACCTTGAATCGATCAATGAAAGCAAAGTGAGCACTATTCTGGCGAAACAAGTGAGTCATGCCCTAAAGCAGCCGCTTCGCAAGGGATTGCCGAGGCTCGAGGCGAGGCGTTACATTCCACTCTACCAAGAAGAGCCTTCACATGACGAAGTCTTGCTCGCCTTGGCTAAACTAGATTTCAACTTACTACAAGAGCAACACCAGAAGGAACTTGGCAAGATTACTAGGTTCGTTAACTTCATGTGATAGCATAATCTAAAATTATCTTCAAGATTATGTTTTAACAATGCCCGAACTGTCTTCTTGTGTTTTCCAAAGGTTAACTCGTCTATTTTCAATTTACCCTTCTGAATAGTGCTTTTCAAAGTCCTTTACAAGTGAAAAAAGAAGTTTCAAGGCTAAAGTACTTTCAGTTACGCTCATGTTCGTTTAATCATAGGTGGTGGAAGGATATAGATGTTCCGAGGAAGTTCCCATTCGCTAGAGACAGGATCGTGGAGTTGTTCTTCTGGACCTCGGGAATATATTTCGAGCCGGAGTTCGTCGTGGCCAGAGAGATACTAACCAAAGTGATCTCCCTGACTTCCATTCTCGACGATATCTACGACGTCTACGGCACGTTGGAAGAACTTGCACTCCTCACCGAAGCAATCCAGAAGTATGGAACCCACATTCTCTTTCTCAAACTTCGGAATTCGATCAGTTTCGAGTGTGTCATTTTCTCCAGGATTTTGAATTCAGGTGGGATGTTGATGCCATGGATGGATTACCAGAGTACATGCAAGCTTATTACAAGGAGCTCCTCCATCTCTATGAATATATTGGTAATGAAGTGGCCACAAAAGGAAGATCGTACCGCCTCGCCTACGCGAAAGAAGTCGTAAGCAGCATCATCAGTACACTTTAACATGCATCGAACGCGAGTTTTACTTAGAAACTCGACATTCTTGTTCATGTCCGATTTCTCAGATGAAGAAGCTGGCGAGTGCGTACTACCAGGAAGCCAAATGGTTCCATACCAACTACATACTGACACTGGAGGAGTACATGCCCGTTCAACTAATAACCACTGGCTACGGAATGTCGGCGACTACATCGCTTGTGGGAATGGGCGATGTGGTCACTGAACATGCTTTTGAATGGTCGGTTGGCAGCTGCAAGATTGTGAAGGCTGCACAAACCATCTGTAGGCTCATGGACGACGTTTCCTCTCACCAGGTAGAACAAAAACATAATTTATCCTCCAGCAATCTGATAAAATCAGATTGACCGTCACTTACTTGATCTAAATAACGCTGATGTCGTTCGACATACAGTTTGAGCAGGAGAGGGGGCACGTCGTATCTGCGGTGGAGCTGGTCATGAAATACCATGGCGTCTCGGAGCAGGAAGCCGGGGAGGAACTCCAGAAAGGAGTCGTCGACGCGTGGAAGGACACCAACGAAGAGTTCCTCCGTCCGACAGCGGTCCCGACGCCGATCCTCACGCGAATGCTCAATTTCTCGCGGGTGATGGATGTGTTATACAGCGATGGAGATAATTACACCCATTCGGGAACCAAGCTCAAAGATTATGTGACATCGCTCTTCGTCAGTCCCTTGCCGATGTGAAATTTGGACCAATCGTTGTCACACCTATTTGGTCGTTGTAATTGAATAGTCTATCGATTATGCCCTTGAAATCCTATTTTTTCCCCGGATGTATGAGGGGAAATATCATCCCCTGTCTATATACTTTCAGATATATGTGCGTGATCAGACTCGTATCGATGCATATATGGGTATGGTGTTGCTAAGTTTGCAAGTCTAGCGCATCATTTAATGGTCATATTTCAATAATTCCTAACGCTTGGAAAAATTGTCCATAAAATCCTAAACTTATTATACCACGGCCAATTCAGTTCTAATCCTTTCAATTGTGCCAATTTAGTACTAAACCTTTTGATGATTTGCCAATGTAATCCTAACCCTTTCAATTATGCCAATTTTGTTCTAAACATTCAAACGATTTGCCAATTTAGTCGTAAACCTTTTGGCAATTTTCCAATTCAGTCATCCCGGCTAGTTTTGGCTGGGATTACGGAGGTGGCGGTTCAGTCAGCGCCAGTCGTCCTACGTGGCACGACAGCGACACGATCTGAATTTTTCCCCCTTTTTCTTTTTCTCATTCCTTTCTTTTCTTTTTGCCTTATTTCCCTTTGTCAGTCGCCGACCACAAGCGAGGTCGCCCTCGCCCAGCCCTTGCGGGCGGCTAACGACCAGCGGAGGGAAATAAAAGACAAAAAATAAAAAAAGAAAGGAAAAAATAAAAAAAATTCTTAAAATATATATTTAAAAAATAGTCCATTTCAGCGCCAGCTGTGACGCGTAGGACGACTGGCATTAACTAGACCATCACGTTAGCGATTTTTGGCCAAAATTAGCCGGATTGACAAAATTGATAAATTATTAAAAGGTTTAGGACTAAATTGACGAATCGTCTAAGGGATTAGGACAAAATTGGTTTAGGATTACATTTGCATAATTGAAATGTTAAGGATTGAATTGGCTGCGGTACAATAGACTTTTGACTTTTTAGGTAATGTAAGGCTCCATTTATTTTCTATATGAAGAATGCATAAATAATTGAACATCTTTCATACTTATTTGCGACGAGGAAAAAAAAACAAAGAAAGGCCAAATTGTCAAGGATGTGTTAAGGAAAAAAAGGAAAATGACACAAATAGTTCCTAAATTAACGAAATTTGCACCGGTGGCTTCCCAATCCATTGAATTTGAACCTACGATGACAAGAAAAAGTTACACGTGGATCATCCAAGTAAGATATTCATCTCAAATTATAATATAGCAATCCATGACATCAAAATAAGATGGACATGTTAACGCTCTAATTATTTTTCTTTTTTCTAAAGTTGATGGATAAAAAAAAAAGGTTAATACCACGAAAAATCCAATTTGGTACACTGTGACAAATTTATCCCAAATTATTTTTTTCATCACAAAAAATCTCAAATTGGTACATCCGTGATAAATTTACCCCAAACTAATTTTTTTACCACAAAAAATTAGTTTTGGTACACATTTAACAAATTTAACCCAAAGTAATTTTTTATCACCAAAAACCCCCAAATCGGTACACCTGTGATAAATTTACATTCTGTTAGTTTCCGTTGCATTTTAGAATTTTTCACAAAAAATTCCAAATTGGTACATCTGTGATAAATTTATCCCAAACTAATTTTTTTACCACAAAAACTCGAATCTGGTACATCTGTGACAAATTTACCCCAAACTAATTTTTTGACCACCAAAAGTCTCAAACTGATACTGTAACGACCCTGAGTCTCACTTGCACGATATTGTCCGCTTTGGACACACAGTCCTCACGGTTTTTTTTTTTCTCCAGGACACCCAGAAAAAAGGCCTCGTGCAAGTTAAGGGGAACCCAATCCTTTATAAACTAGTCCAGGACTCCCCCTAAGCGATGTGGGACGGGGATGTCACAGATACACTTGCGACAAATTTACCCCAAACTATTATTTTTACCACAAAAGACCCAAACTGATACACCCATGATAAAATTAACCCAAACTAATTTTTTTACCACCAAAAACCTTAATTTGGTACACCTGTGACAAATTTACATTCCGTTAGCTTTCGTAAAATTGGGTTAATACCGCGAAAAACCTCAAACTGACACATGTGACAAACAGATGGTAAAAATTTCAAAATAGTACACCCGTCAATTGCCACGTGTCATCCAACACAACAATTTGATCGTCAAATCCAACGAAAATTTACGGAAGGTAATTTATCACAAGTGTGCCAATTTATGCTTTTTGGTGGTCAAAAAATTAGTTTGAGGCAAATTTGTCACATGTATATCAGTTTGGAATTTTTTGTGGTAAAAAAAATAATTTGGGTAAATTTATCATAGGTGTATCAGTTTGGGTTTTTTTTTTTGTGGTATTAACCCTAAATTTTACTGTCAAATTGCTGAGTTAGATGACACTTGGCAATTGATGGATATACGTTTTTACTCTCCGTCACAGGTGTACCAGTTTAATTTTTTTTTTTTGTGGTATTAACCCAATTTTACGGAAACTAATGATGGGTAAGGTTGTCCTAGTTTGAAATTTTTGGTGTTCAAAAATTAGTTTGTAGTAAATTTATCACGGGTGTACCAATTTGGGGCTATTTGTGGTCGAAAAAATAGTTTGTGGTAAATTTATCACAAGTGTACTAGTTTGAGATTTCTGGTGGTCAAAAAAATAGTTTGGGGTAAATTTGTCAAAGATATACTAGTGTGAGATTTTTTGTGGTAAAAAAATTAGTTTTGGATAAATTAATTACATGTGTACCAATTTGGGATTGTTTGTGGTAAAAAAAATAGTTTGGAATAAATTTGTCACAAGTGTACCAGTTTGAGATTTTTGGTGGTCAAAAAATTAGTTTGAGGCAAATTTGTTATAGATGTATTAATTTGGGGTTTTTCGAGATATTAACCCTAAAAAGTGGACATGTTGACTCGTCATAATTAGCAGTCTAACTCAATATGTAATATTCTATGTCATCAAATAACGTTTGATTTGTCGTTTGAGCAAACAGAAGAACTACATTGAACATTTACCAATAGTTCAAGGATCATATTTAAAAAATTAGAAATTGAGAGATAAAATTGCAAGTTGAACTGAAGTTTATGGATCATTTGTGTCATTTTCCCAAAATATATATATGTCGTACTAAACTCCTATGTCGACGATGTCAACACTGAATCGCAACTATGTGTTATAAATATATCACTATATGTATCTCCTCTTTTTGCGAGGCTGGTGACTCGTCTCCATTACGGTCCAATGGCCAGAGCAAGGTCAAGAAGGTTTCAAGCCTCATTTTAAGTAGCTTTTAATTAAATCGCAGCCGTCAACTTTTCAACACCCGTTTTGTCAATTCGGAACTTGTGCGGTTGAACTACCACAGAGGGAAAAAGTAGGGTAAAAGAAAAAATTGCAACAGTCCTTTTTTTTTTGTTAGTACCACGAAAAATTCCAAACTGGTACATCTGTGAAAAATTTACCCAAAACTATTTTTTGACCACAAAAAACCTCAAATTGGTTCACTTGTGACAAATTTATCCCAAATTGATACACCTGTGACAAATTTACTATCCATTAGTTTTCGTTAAATCTAACCGTCAAATTACTAAGTTGGATGACACATGGCAGTTAACGGGTGTACTAATTTGAGATTTTTACCCTCTGTTTGTCATAGGTGTATCAATTTGGGGGGTTTTTGTGGTATTAACCCAATTTAATAGAGGGTAAATTTGTCACAGGTGTACCAATTTGAGATTTTTCGTGATCAAAAAATTAGTTTAGGGTAAATTTGTCACAAGTGTATCAGTTTAGGATTTTTGGTGGTAAAAAAATAGTTTGAGGTAAATTTGTCACAGATGTACCAGTTTGGGATTTTTCGTGGTCAAAAAAATAATTAGGAGTAAATTTGTCACAATACCAATTTGGGGTTTTTCGTTGTATTAACCCTTTTTTTTCCATTTGTCAGAGGGAAAAGTGAGAGAGCAAAAAAAGAAAATTTGCCCCGCGGCCAAAAATGCATGCCAAAAATTAGACAAAATATATATTTTTTAAAATAGGATTCACAAAAGTAAAAATCTACTCTCTTTGGCCTCCACTTCCACACCCAAACTTATAAACTGTACAACAATGCTCTCTCTTTTTTCTTTTTCTCCCTTGGTTCATCATACATGTATGTATATATATTCACTCTGTACACCAAGAACTTCAGAACATGAATGGAGTCGGAGAGAAAGCTGGAATGACCGCCTGAAAGGAAGCCCTCCTGAAACAATTAATTAATTAAGTTAATCTGTGTGTTCATCTACAAATTAGTAACAAAAGAGTATGTGGAATTGATTCTAAAAGGGCTATCACCAAGGGCCCGTTTGGTAACAATTCTTTTCCCGAAAATAATTTCTGAGTAGAAATGATTTTTTCCTAATTCCGAAAGCAGAGAAGTAGTTTTTTTTTTTTTTTGCTTCTCGTTTCTGTTCCAAATCTTTTCCATTGGCCACTAATCTATTTTCGGGAATAGAAAAACTATCTGGCGTTACCAAATAGATTTATGTTCTTTTTTCTGTTCGCGAAAACAAAAGAAACATGTTACAAAACAGGCCCCAAGTGTGATTGGTACTCCAAACCGATGTGTTAATCTTTTACTGATTCTATATTGCACTATGAACATCTTCATCCACACACCCCCCCACACACCACCCACCCCACCAAAAATTGTTTTAAGCTATTTTCCAAACCGGCTGATGACCTGTGATTCCTTTCTTTTTCGTTGCGAAGTAACTATTATCAACTTGCGCCATTCGGATTTAAAAGATCAAACTGATTAGGCATAAAATAAGAATATTGAGTCCATAGTAATAACATAAAAGAATTCTTTTCTTTATTGATAGTCGTAGGGACGTAGTCAAAAGAAAAACAAGTGTTGATTGCTAATTCATACTAGATCCAGTTGCATTTTCTTGGCCATTGAAAGACTCTACCAAACAAAGATGGGTTGCCAAGAATATAGAGGAGATAGGATGAACACTTGGTCAGATCTAGTATGGATAGTACCGGCGGATCTCTCAGGGTTCCCTCATCTTGGATCCCTGAGGAAAAGGTCAAGTTGGCCCTTACGGAGACAAGCCTGAATCTGAAAATAGGTATGCTATCCCCAATGCCACCCCTCTCGGCCAATTTCAGGGGACTGCCTTTTAGTTTTCCAGACTCAATCTTGAAGCTCAACCCTCAAAGTGCCAGAAATTTCCGATCCACAAGTCCACACACAGTGGCGAGTGGATAGCATACTGAACCACACCATACTACCGAATTGAAAAGAGGATTCTAGGAGTCGAGAAACCATGCTTGGATAAGAAGAAGGGAGAGAATTTTAGGGACTCGTGATGAGAAAATTTCACAATGATATTTAGATGAAGGCTAGATCTACCTCATTACATTATATAAGGATAGGCAAGAAGCACATTACAAGACAAACACATTGGATTCGTAGATCCGATACTATTCATGAACAGTAACCTGTCTACTGCTATAGTGAATAGTGAATAGTATCGATCGGTGAACAGTATATTTCAGAATAACTTTTGACCTCTATAGGCTAATTATTTGAAGAAAACAAACACGCGTGACACTACAAGACAAGAAACTCTACAGGAACTTATGGAACCCTTCTTTAGTGTTCTTAGGTGAGCTGTCTGAGCTGTCTCCATCTTTTGGTTTCCTAAAAGCTTTCAAAAGATCTTCAATTTGCCAAGCATTCCAATTAGGGTATCGGGCTCTCATAGAATTTGGTGGGAAGGATGAACTGGAGGGGACATCTTCACATGGGATGGAATTATGAGTATGGGAGCTAGAGGGGGCATCAAGAGCATAGGGGTCTTGAGAGAGGGGTCCACCCTGTGGATCTTGAGAATCTGGATTTTGGAAATCCGTGTCCATTGTCGTATCCTCTGTTGGCTGATTCTGTCGACGAAACTATTCCAAGGCTTCTCGAATGGTTTCTCTTGCGCAGCTCCATGAATATGAGTAATCCCAAGATACATCTTGTGTATCAGGAGGCCATATTTCCTGAGGGATGGTGCTGTTTTCATGGCAAAGTATTCTTTGAAGCTCTCTGTATTGCCAAGGAATGGATGCAATGCAGCTGAGAAAAGTGTGGTGAACATGGGCAACTTGCAAATGGTACTGGGGCTTGTAAGTGGTTGTCCCAATCAGATTTGGTTTTGTTTTTGCATCTCCAGTCGGGCCAATAAATGCCCATGTCTATGAAAGAGCACCACAGTGTGTCTCTCAGGCTCTGGTCTTCCTACAAAGTTCTGGGACATGAATACCGCTTTCCAGTCATTGAGGGGTTGAAACCAAAGTAGCATGTCGATCAGGTTCTTTTGATCGGAGTAGTCTCCTCTAAGGGCTTTGGTTATAACCTTAGCAAAATTCAATGGCTACGGTATACAGGTTAAACAAATACCAGAACATCCACTTTAATTCTTCTGGGAATTCTTCATCAGGAGACCATCGTAAAGGATGGATGAATGGGTATGTAGGGTGAAGGCCATCTGATTTCAACATCAGACCACCATAGTCTCTAAAAATTCTCAAATGATACTGGCTAAGAAGTTCTCGGAGACTAGAAATAAGTTGATTAGTCTGGATCACGTTTGGAACATCAGGAGGGTATTGGAGGCTGTTCCATCTACCTTTCATGTCAACTGTACGATATCTACCATGGAGAGGATCTCTTCGTACATACATGTTGATGGAGGCAACTGGCTGTTTTGGCCTGGACAAGAAATCTGCAAGGATGTTCTTGGTTCCTGCAAGGTGTTTAGTGTCAAAAGAGTATTTTGAAAATCATTTTACACACCTTAGCAGTTGAGGATGAGGAATCTGCTTCTGCTTGAATTTCAACATCTAGGGGAAGGAAGACATATTCATCTCCACAAGGAAATGATGTCCGATGAGATGAAACTCAAATTCTTAATTCCATATTTGACTGCAAGGATTTCCTTGAAAGTGGAATGGTAATGGATCTCTGCCGGAGTAAACCGTCCACTTTTGTAAGCACAAATCTAGCCCTTACTGTCAATTTCTTCAAGGAGAATGGCCGCTCAATACTTATCACTTGCATCAGTCTGCAATATCCTTTTCCCGGAAGATGGGATTTGCAACGAAGGGAGATGCTAGAGCATTTCTTTCAAATAAACAACTGCTTTGGTCTACTTTGGTCCCCATGGTGGTGCGTTTTTCTTTAGTATCTATTGCAGTGGATGGAGTGCCGTGGAAATTTTTGAAACAAAATCTCTAAGATAATTAACAATGCCAAGAAACGTTTGCACCTGTTTGACTGTAAGGTCCTCAGAGGGAAACTTTTGCAATTCTTCTGCAATGTGGGGGCATGGACAATAGGTTCCTTCTTTCAAATGCATACCAAGGAACTCTATTTCTTTTTGGGCAATGATAATCTTTTTTTGGGAGAGCATGATGCCATGCTTCTGGCCAATTTCAACAAACTGGTTTAGAAGTTTACAATGGGATTCTTCATCAGCACTATAAAGGAGGATGTCATCAATATAGATTTGGGAGTTTGCTAAGATTAGCTGAAAGATTTGGCACATGGCTTTTTGGAAAAGAGAGGGAGCAGTTTTAAGTCCAAAAGGGACTACTGTCCACTGAAAATACTGATTTGGAATACAGAACCCAATTTTGGTTCTATCTTCAGGATGTATATCTAATTCCCAAAATCCTGCTTTAAGATCAAACTTTGAATAGATCTTGGCATGAGCAAGGCTAAGGAAACGGAAATTTTTGTGGGGCAGAGGGAATTTATCATTCTGGAGGAATTGGTTTAAAGGTTGATAATTAATTACCAACCGAAGTTTACCATGGCTTTGCTCAGCTCGTTTGTTGACATAAAAGGCTTCACAAGCCCATTGAGATTCAAAAGGTTCAATGAGACCCTGGGCAAGCAATTCAGTATAGTCTTACTGAGCAAGGGAAAGTTGTTCTAGATTCATACCAGAATGACTGGCCTTAGTGGGATTGATATTTTCATTTTTCTTGAAAGGAAGTCTCACAAAGAAATCTGGATTTTTTCACAAAGGATTGGAACAGATTTGGGAAAATTGTGAGAAGGATTCAGAACAACAAGACAAAAGACTCTTGGTAATAGGATCAAAAATTTCAGGTAGAATAATGAAGAGTCTTTGGATGTCTACAAACTCACGGAACTGGTCCTTGAATTGCAAACCAGTAGGTACAATCTTGAGTTGTGGGAGTTGGGTGAGGATATCCCAATCAATGATGAGGTCTTTGTCAGGGAAATTACCCCCAAGGATTTTTGTAGTGATTGAGCACTGAGAGAAAATCTGGAATGTGATTGATTTACTGCGGAACCTGGTTGCAAAAGTGTCTCTAGAAGCAGAATTGAAATTCCTTGTGTAAGGTGTCCAGAATTCTTCTGATAGAACCTTTGTATCCATGAGAGTTGCACTGGCTCCAGTGTCAATGAGAGCAATCACTTGGATAGGTTTATGGTATTTGGGAATGGGGATCTGCATAAGAATATAGGGATGGAAGATTGGATCTCGGATATGGAATGAATTGGGGAAGAAGGCGAAAATATCATTGTCTAAGAATGGTTCGGAGTCTGAAGAGTATGCCCGTATAGCACAAAGGGTTTCAGCTGACGGTTCATCATCAATGGAGAAGACTGACTCAAGGTCATCATCATCGAGTGGAACACCTGTGTTGTGCGCTATCTTCTGGATCATGTGACTTCCTTGATGCTTTGCTTGAGGGCATGCTTTAGCAAAGTGTCCTTTTTTGTTACAAATGTAACACCTGTCAGACTTGGATCTCTTCTTGGAAGGATGAGAAGAGGAATGATGCTTTCTTCTGCGGAGAAACTTCCACTTGCCTTTGCCTCGCTTCTTCTTGAAGGAAAACTTCTCGAAGTGCCTCCTTTTCTTATGACTGGAACAGGATGGGTCATTGCAATCTTTGGAACACTTGATCTTCCAGCTTGGCTTAGCACAGGCCTTATCAAGTTCTCTATTTTCTCGAAGGTAACTTCTGAAAAGTTCTTTCTTTTGACAGAGCTCTTCGAGTCCTATATGGACTGCTTGTTGGATTTCTCTAAGGGTGGCTTCTGCTATAGATCTTTGTCTGGCTTGCAGGTTCTTTTCAGCAGCTTGGCTGACCTCTTTGGGAGTGGAAGCCAAGAAGATTGGTTTAAGATTCCAATCTACGCCTAGTAGATAAAAGAGCTTAACCATCTCTTTGAAATGGCGGTCAAGGTCTTTTCTGGCCATGGAACAACATTTTCGCTCAAAGAAATCTTTTCTTTCGAGTTCAACAGTGCTGTCTGGTTTGCCGATGAAGAACAAATGGATAAGCCAAATGGCATTATCCAAGCTTTGGGTCAGGAATTGTATTTGGTCTTGTTCTCTGACTGCTTTCCACCAGTCTTTTAAAGCTCCGGTAAATCTACTAGTGAATTCAAGAAGTACTTCATAGGTGCTGTGCTTGGTAAGATGCCTAGTAGTCAACCAGGAATGGAATTCTTGGAGCCGATCAGGCCATCTGTGGTATGGGATATCATCCAAGGTGAAGCACATCTTAGATGATGTGGAAGTTGAGTTTGGAGTACCGGTAGGGGCATGAACCACTTCTGGTTCTGAGGCCAATTCTATATCTGGTTCTGACACTGGATCTGCCATCATGATTTTACCAGACTGAGATGAGTTATCAAAGAATTCTGAATCAGATGAGTCAGATGAAACAGATGATTTACTTTGAGGAGGATTTGGTGGTGAATTTATGGCAGAAATAGCAGGGATCTGGAATTGGTGTCTCATGAAATTTTCTAGGGGGTTTGACACCATGCATAAGGAGGGTGGATTTTTAGGTGAGGGTGGAGAAGGTGGAGGTGGTGGTGCTGAGGGCATGGGTGCTTTCCATTTCTCTTTGTCTCGAGCATCTTTATCTAATTGTCTCAGACGCTCTCTAAGAGATAGGACATTAGATCTAGGTGGAGGAGGAGCTGAATTGAGAATAGCTGCAAATGATGAAGACGATACTGGAGGAGCGGATCCTGATCTTGGGACTGAGATGATGGAAGGGAATAGAGAGGATACAGTAGGTGCTAGAAATCTTTGGTTCTGGAGAATTTGGATCTGACGCCTGAGTTTTTCCATCTCAGGAGTTTGATCTTCCAAGTAATGATGAGGGATTTGCTTGGTTTCCAGCAGATGAAGCCTCTTCTGAAAATCCTACAGCATCTTTTTGGATACCGCAATGGTCTGGTCTACTCGTTCAAGACGGGTAGCAACTGTGTTTAGGACCACGTTTTGTGCAAGGGCATTTTCTGTCTACCAATTCAAGACAGCTTCAGTTGGAGTAGGTCCTTTGCGGCGTCCATGAGCATCCACATCATTAGGAGTAGGTATTTTAGGTAAATGGTAATACCTTTGCTGTGGATCTAAAAATCTTTCCAATGGAGGAAATTTGGCCCCAACACTGGACTCAGTGTCTGGTGCCTGAAGTGGTGGGAAGTCTTCAGGTCGGAACATACAGATGCTAGGTAAGACTGGAGGTGGTTCTGGCTTTAGGAGTGCATGTGTATGGTCCAGGAAGATTAATGGGATAAGAATATTTCTTTACCCATTTTTGGATAGGCTTATAGAAGGGAAAGGTAATCGATTTCTTTGGTGACGGAGGTGAAGGTGGTGAGGGTTTTGGTTTATCTGAACAAGGAGGTGGAGGTGGAGTAACTTGAGGAAGTTTGGGAGTTCCATACTGGACCATGAACTGGAATCTTCCACCATCTTCTCCGAGTGGTCCCACCGTAGGATCACCGTCAAGATACCTCTAATAGAGGGAATATTTTTTCTTCTTCTTAGAGGAAGGTCTGTCATCTTCTTCTTCAATTTGGGAACATGACGGACAAGCACAATCAGTGTCCCAAAAGCAGTGTCCTATAAGATCCTTCAAAAAATGGACAGGTTGCTCATTTGAGTCGAAGGACTGGATAAATTCTTTAGGATCAGGACATTCCATACTGACTGGATCAGTTGGACATGGTGTGAACATAGAATGGTAGGGAAAGAGGGGAAAACAGAAGTGGAGTCTTCCTTTTCCTTTGTGAACTTGACTGTAACAGTACCATCTTTATTTTTGGTAAACTAGGGTTCAGAAGATTGCACAGGCCGAGTGTTCTGATGGTGTTTTTTCGTAGTTGGTCACCCAACTATCTAGAAGGAGTTTGACAAGCTGATCTCTAGGGATCTGTCTGGGTACATGAACACAGGAGGTCTAGTCAGGATCAACGGAGATGAACAAGGCATCTTCCGAGCTAGGAAGATTGAGATCAATGGCATGATTCTGAACTCTGTAGATAATCTGGTAGTGCAAAGTAGCGGCTATAGATCCAGGAGTCTGGGGAGCTCTAGTGATCTGTAACTGTACTTTGAGGGCTGATAGAAGGCTGGGATCAGCAAGGGCCATGTTGAAGTTCGGAAAGAGTGTGACAAAAACAGTGCCAGCATTCAAAGTGGTCTGAATAGTCCCGATGCAGGCATGTTGATAGTCAATGAAACAGGTGTCAAGTAAAGCTACTCGTGCAACAACAGGTAACCCTTTTCACCCATGGAAGGAAAGAGCAAGACGGATTGCTCCAAAATGGAGGTGTGTATAACCTTGTTGAGCCCACTAGAGAGGGAACTCTTGAGGGATACTGAGGGTAATGGATTGCTCTTGTTGGGTGGACAATATAGGGTGCTGGTCAAATTTGGAAGACTGGACATACTCCTTAACAGTCCGAGGGTTATGTTTGATGAGGTGTTTGATGGATCCGATAGGAGAAAAGAATGAAGGTTTGGAAAAAGCAGAGTAGGGATTCATCAAGGGAAGCTGAGTTTCAGAAATCTTGCTTTCTTCATTAAGATAGGTTACCTCATAAAGATAGTTTAACTCATAGAGATAGTCCATCTTGATGCTGAGGATGTACGAAGCTCAAGAGGAGGGGCTAAAGAAACAGGAGAGTCGATATGGAAAGGTGAAGAATCTGTAAGGGTTTCCATAAGACCTGGGTTATCTTCTCACCATGCAAGGCCTGACTTAGAATCTTAATCTTAACTCGGTCTCGATGGTGATGGCTCTGATACCAGGAAGGAAGCGGAGACAAGCCTGAATCTGAACACAAGTATGCTATCCCCAATGCCAGCCCTCTCGGCCAATTTCAGGGGACTGCCTTTTAGGCACTATCTCTCTTCAACTCTTTGAACAAAATGCGACAAAAGAAAAGAAAACCCATGGACCGACCCCATCATCTCCACTTATAACCCCAACGACGCCTTCGGCATCAAGGGGTTGTTGACCAACCATAGAATCTTGTTTATTAAGTGGAACGCATTAGCTGCTCGTTCTTAGGTTGAGCGGTAAGGGTCAGAGAAGAGCAATCACTCATTTTTAAAATTAGCATTCTTAAGACCAAAGAGTCGAGCGAAAAAGAGAGAAAAGCTCTCCGTTCCTAGTTCTCCTGGAACTACAAGAATCTTTAATTAGAATGGTATTCAAACTCAGCACCCTTTGAAATTTCTAGAAGAGTTGCCTTTTTTTTTTTGTCGGAAGAAGAGTAGCCCTTTGGAGAGCTGTGAATGTTGTCAAACTCTGAACCGATGCTGATTTGAAAAGTTGAGATGGTTAGCGTTATCTCTGGCACATGAGAAAAAAAACGAAATAAGCTTTCCATTATCAACCGGTCAAACACAATCTTAGAGACATATATAAAAGGAAAATTCTCTGTCCTCTTCGGTCAAACCTGCAGATTTGGGTCTCACTTTCTTTAAGTATTTATTATTGAGGTTTGTGTGTTTTCCTTTTATGGCTGGTCCGAAGAAGTCAAAGAACGAACAGTAAAGATTTGGAGAGTCGTTAAGAAGCCGCACGGTGAAAGAGCAGCCGTGCGAAGGGAAAAGAAAACGATGGGCTTGAACACTCAGATTTGTGCCATGGGATTTACATGCAATTGAGTTATTTATTTATAAACGTTTTGGATTTGGGTATAATCCAAGTGTGGGAAACACTCGAGCCTGTGACTGATTGTGACTCTGATTTCCCAATATTGTTGTAGCCCTTTTTCTCAAATACAGTGTTTGCATAGTTGATTGGTTCAGGTCCAGTTCTTAACTGATTGATCAAAACTGGTGTATATACTGAACCATAATGTCAAAAAACGTATCCAAAACCAGGGCAACTTTATCAATTAAGTACGGAAGCATTAATGTCTAGCTGATTTGGGTAGAGCTAGCTTTGGAATAGCTGAATATTCTGGTTGTCCCAATTCTATCTTTTTTATCCTATTTGAAGTATATTCGTCATAAAGTGAGGTCATTCACTTAGCTTATCTATAATGCGATACATTCATTTTCTAAGTCGCAAGCTATTATCTTATACAAATGACACAAGGACATAACACTGATACACCACATATTATGACCTCCAAGTATGCCTTTGGAGATGATCAGAATTGAATAACATCTTTCAAAAATTGAGTTAAACGGTGAGAATTGAAATTGTTCACACGCCTAGGTAAAGAAGAATAGACATTCATTGTTCATGCAATAGTCTTACCAGAATCTACAGGATTCAATAGAATATCATACGTTCAGACTAAGTGAACCCTGATTCTGCATTGAGTTGAAAGATTCATTGAGGAGTTCGTTCGATTCTTTCAGGCCTTTAACTTAATCCACTACATGATGTCTTTTATCTTTATATAGCAACAAAAGCAAACGATGCGATTTTCTTGGCAACAGCAAGAAGCTGTTGTGTTAAATACTGCTATGTGCTACAAAAGTGTGGTTCCTAAAACAAATGCAAACTTTGTGGACTCTCCCCAATTGTAACATGTGCCTTGAGACTACGAGTTGCAGAACATCTTAACACCTGATGCAGTGCTTAAGTATCAAGAGAGAGGACTAATCCCAACTCTAAGCTGGAGATGAACTTCACCAAGTCAGAAAGAATGTTGATTCTGAAAATATAGTTGACATCCCCTTCTGGACATAAATTTATGCCCATCTGGGTCATTTTTAAGGAAAGCATAGACGGACTTGGATTTGCAGTCAGAACAATACAGCTTTTATCGGCACTTCACATAATAATCAACCAGAAGCATTATTGCTGGAAGAATCAAATAATGACAAGCAATCAGAGTACACACAATATCCACTTGTAGATCTCTAAATTAATGAGCAAACGGCGCTAAAGCAATGGCATGGCCATTTAGGCTTGACACTAATAACTGCACCAACAATAACAAAAGTTTTGAGACGACTGCTCATTAATTTAGAGATCAATTCCCCAGTCATATTGGCGTAACTGTAAAGATCTACGGTGAACAAGAACCGCCATTTTTCTCATCTAACAAAGGGCGCATGAGAAGTCTGTTAATCACCACAAAGTAGGTGGTTGATCATTTACTGAATGTTAGCACCTCATTTAGAACTCAATTTTCGAGGGAAATTACTTGTTTTGTGGCCGTGGAGAAGCAAACGGAGTAGTTGGGATTCGTAGAAATGACACCCAGAAAACTAGCAGCAAACTCAATACAAGCTTGATGAACTCCAGCAGCAAGAATATGCGCATAAAATTCCAACAGGAGTACAAAGGAGTGATGACAGAGGGCGCCCACTTCTACCGTTTTGACCCAAACGATAGCTTTCTAGTTTATCAAACAGTCAAGGATGATCATCTTTCCCTCTTCATCTCTATGGGAGAATTCATCACAACGTCGCACAAATCAACAAACCCCAGATATTTCAACTCATCTAAACCAATGTAGTACACCAATTGGAGAAAAAGAACATAAAACTACAAATGCCCAAATGCAAAGCACAGAAGAATATCCAAATCCTGATGGTCTTAGAAGGAACAAACAAAACGTTGCGCAACCTGTTATCGAATGAAGAACTCCACATCCTCTAGCCAAGCAAACAAACTTGAGTTCCGAAACTTGAAATTTTCTATTTCGAGACTTCCTCAAGACATGCGCCAAGAAAATGAAAAATCGAGAGAGAGAGAGAGAGAGAGAGCGAGATGAGAGAAAAAGAAAGACCTTTCCAGTGCGGGACTGATAAACCGAGTCGATCTTGGACTGTGGAGTGATGCTCTCGATGGATGGGAAGTCGTCATCTTCCTCACTACTCTCCATCTCTCTCTCCCTCTCTGTCACTAAGCTTGTAGGTTTTCGGACATTGCCCACTTCTTCAGGTGCTGCTAATTCACGGATTGTTCGAACGAGAGCAAGAAAGGAAGAAATTTGACGAGGGAGAAGGTCGAGATTTGGAACGAGCGTGACTATCAGCAGCTGCAAGAACTGAAGTGAACTGAACTGCAAAAAAGCAAAATGGACACTCCCGCTCCGTCGGACAAGACGCTGAGAACAAAATGGATTTGACAGCGAGTCTCACCAGCGAGACATCATGTGGCAACCAAAGTGTATATATATGTCTGTTAAGAAATCTAAGATTTGTCTTTCCAATTTGCCCCTCAAAATGCAAAATCCTGATAACATCGTCTATCATTTTCCCGTTGGTATACTAGGGAAGGAGGAAAAAAAAAAAAGAATTACAAGAAGCTCCTGCATTTTGTTGTAACCCTAGTTCAAAATGCGTTTCAAAACCGATTAATGCTCTCGACCCGACTCGGACCAATCAACAATAGTAGTTGCACCGTCAAGATGGTTGGCCTAGTGATAAAAGGTCGTCTATCTTATGCAAGATCATGAGCTCGATTCACGTCGACAACAAATCTCTTGAAATTCATGTACATGTAATATCTTAGTCTATCTAATTTAACTTAAATACCCTCCACCATCCATGTAGAAAATCTCCAAAAGTCTGACTTCACACCACCCACGCACCCAAATCTTCCACCACCTTCCCCATTTGCCACCCAAAGAATGGTCTTATCTGGGATCTTGTGCTACCATATTCATATTGCGAGGTATCTGTTGCTGGAGTTTCCAGGGCTAAAGAAACCTAGCTAAAACTTTTCTCCTGCCGACCGGAAATCTAGTCCATCTCCCCTCGCCTGGGCTGGGTGACGTGAGCCCTCACGGCCGCAGGCGAGGCCGTCCAGCCCACGGTCACCGACGAGGAGGAAGAGAGAGAAAAAAAAAGGAAAAATGAAAAAATCAGAAAATGTAAAAGGACGAAATTACCCCTAGTCAGGCTTTTTTTTGAAATAAAATCCACTCTTATTTGAAAAAGTGACCGCACTTGAGCCCTTTTTATTTTTTTATTTTTTATTTTCCCTTATAATTTTGCTCCTTGTATTTGCTAAAATTTGCCTTGATATAACAGTTTTTTTTTTTTTTTTTTGGTCGGACCTTGATATAACAGTTGAGTGGCGGAGCTCTGTCGCCAACAACGAACAGTAACCGTGAACTCACTCAATCTCAATGGCGATGGCGGCGGCGATGCCGTGCTTTGCGTCAGGAGCGCCTCTCCACTCGGCGAGCCTCCTCGGCTCGTCTTCCCCGAGAGCAAATCATCACCATCAACTTCACCTAACGAATCAATCAGCTTCGACCGCACCGTCTCGCAGAAAGGTCTCCCTCGTACTCAGCTCGAGTGCCATGTTCGGGTCATTCGCGCTCCCATTATTCGTCCCTGCTTCTCCTTCCATGTCCGCGTCGCCCGAGTTCTTCGAGCTCCCAAGCTCCGGCGGCGTAAGGGTGTTGGACCCTCGGATTGGCTCCGGAGAGGTTCCTTCTATTGGCGACGAGGTCTCCTCTCTCTCTCTCTCTCTCTCTCTCTCTCTCTCTCTCTCTCTCTCTCTCTCTCTCTCTCTCTCTGTAGATGGTGATGTTGATGTTGAGGTAACCAACAATCGCAATTGCAATTGATGGAAGCATACTTCCAGACCAATTGCAGAGGAAAATTATCGACATTAAACCTGGGAAGTCCAGTCCAGTATTCCGAAAGCAAAGGACCCATCTTTCGTTTCTAAATTACGCCTGTTTCACAGCAATTCCTGGACTTGCATAGCGTGTTGTTAGAAAATCCAGTAAAGTAAGAAGAACCAGTGGAGATGAGCACCGTCCACTAGAATTGCAAATCAACTTGTCGTTACTCGTTACCCAAATTAGACTGATGAGCTTCGTTTTGCTGATTTTCGGATGTGTCTTCTGAATGTCAACTGCAAGCTGTCGCTTTTTAATCATATTTTCAGATTGGGAACTACTGTGCAGTGTGCATTGCTGATAATTGTGTAGTATCGTCTGTATTCATGGTCTCGCTTTCGCGATTGATATTCCGATGTGTTGGTAAACTTGCATGATAAGTTAGAAGTTACCTGAAGAGTCTCTGTCGTGGCAACAAAAGGTCGCTGTACATTACTATGGAAGATTGGCCGCAAAACAAGGATGGAGATTCGATTCCACGTACGATCACAAAGATGTTGGGGAAAAATGATGGCGGATATAATTTTCCCTCTTTGACTAAACCTGTGAGGAAACGAATCGAGCACAACCAATGGAAATATAGGAACTTAAAGAATAACAACACCAGAATTTTTACGTGGAAAACTCCTTCAATGCGAAGGATAAAAACCACGAGACCGATCACGGAGTCCACCCGAATCTCCACTATAAATCATTTAGGTGCACAACAACCACGCTGAATTCAACGACAATGAAAACCCAAAACTATAAGTGGAGATCAAGCAACAACAACACCTTAAATGAGAGAAACCGGATGAAAACACCCTCAAATTTGCAGTCTCGAAATACTCACGAACAGCTACAGTAAATACCTTCAAACGATGATCCAACCGCACAGAATCAAGAACAACGAGTCTTGAAACTGCTGTCAAAATTTCAGCCCAATCGGACCACGGATCGACCTCCGATCGTTGAGTTGATCTCGGCTGGACACCCAGAAAAACTGCTGCTGCTCCTCTCTGTTTTTCTGCGTTTTTGCTCTCGGTATCTCTCTCTTCACACCACAGTGTTCCTTCAAACGATGATCCAACCGCACAGAATCAAGAACAACGAGTCTTGAAACTGCTGTCAAAATTTCAGCCCAATCGGACCACGGATCGACCTCCGATCGTCGAGTTGATCTCGGCCGGACACCCAGAAAAACTGTTGCTGCTCCTCTCTTTGTTTTCTGCTTTTTGCTCACGGTGTCTCTTCATCTGCTCACGAAGGTGTTGCTGAAATATAACCCTAGGTTTAACAAATAAACCATGGGCTGGACTGGGCCAAATAAGCCCAACAAATCTCCCCCTCCAGCCCATTGGGGAAGATCCCGACACAAAAGAACTCAACAGAAATCCATGCCGGCCTGGCGCCGACAAAACTCATACTTCTCTCTGGTAAGAGCCTTTGTCATCATATCTGAAGCATTGTCTTCTGTGTGTACTTTCTCAAGTTCTAACGCTTTGAATTCCAAGGTTTCTCGTATCCAGTGATACCTCACATCAATATGCTTTGACCTGGCATGAAAAGTGGAATTCTTTGCAAGATGTATAGCACTTTGATTATCGCAAAGTAAAACATACCTTTCTTGAGTGAAACCAAGTTCCTGTGTGAACTCTTTCATCCAAAGCAATTCCTTGCATGCTTCGGTTGCAGCGATGAATTCTGCCTCTGTCGTCGACAAGGCAACACATTTTTGCAACCTTGATTGCCAAGCTATAGCTCCCCCTGAAAAAGTAATCAAATAGCCTGAAGTAGACTTCCTCGTGTCAATATCCCCTGCCATGTCTGAATCAGTATACCCAACAAGAATCGGCTTCTCACTCCCAAATGAAAGTCTCAAACTAGAAGTGCCTCGGAGATACCTTAGGATCCACTTTAATGCATTCCAATGTTCTCTTCCTGGATTTGACATAAAACGGCTAACCACTCCAACTGCGTGAGCTATATCTGGCCTTGTACAAACCATTGCATACATCAAACTACCGACTGCGGAAGCATAAGGAACTTTTTCCATCTCTTTCAGATCTTTCTCAGTTGACGGAAATTGTTTATGACTAAGCTTGAAGTGTGTAGCAAGAGGCGTGCTTACAACTTTTGCTTTGTCCATTTTGAACCTTTGAAGTACTTTCTCTATGTACTTCTCTTGAGATAGCCATAGTCTCTTCGCTTGTCTGTCACGAGTGATCCTCATACCAAGAATCTGCTTAGCCGGCCCCAAGTCTTTCATTGAAAAAGACTTGCTCAAATCTCGCTTTAATTGGTCAATCCTTGAAGCATTCTGACCAACTATGAGCATATCATCTACATAGAGCAATAAGATAATAAAGTCACATTCAGAGAATTTCTGCACAAACACACAATGATCAGAAGTAGTCTTTTTATAGGCTTGCTCCCCCATAAAAGACTCGAATTTTCTATACCATTGTCTCGGCGCTTGCTTTAGGCCATATAAGCTTTTCTTCAGTTTACAAACATAATTCTCTTTACCTTTCACCTGAAAACCTTCAGGCTGCTCCATGTATATATCTTCCTCCAAATCACCGTGAAGAAAAGCAGTCTTCACGTCCATCTGCTCAACCTCGAGATCAAGACTAGCTGCTAGACTTAAAACAACTCGAATTGAAGACATTTTAACAACTGGTGAGAAGATCTCATCATAGTCAACTCCCTTTTTCTGATTGAAGCCTTTAACAACCAATCTGGCTTTATATCGAGGACGCGAAGTCGTCTCATCTTGTTTCAATCTGTAAACCCATCGGTTCTTCAAAGCTCTTTTACCCTTAGGTAATTTCACCAACTCAAAAGTATGATTTTCATGCAATGACTTCATCTCATCATGCATTGCATCAAACCATTCCTTCTTATTCTTATCTTCTACTGCTTCTTCAAAAGTTTCAGGTTCACCTGCATCTGTCAATAAAACATACTCACTAGAAGAGTATCTAGTAGATGGTGTGCGGTCTCTGGTAGACCTCCTCGAAGCAGTGGTTGGGGGAGCTAATTGTGCAATCTCTCCAGCATCAACACCACCTGAATGTTGCTGATCACCCTGAGTCTGATCTTGAACCTGCTGATCATTCTGAGTTTGACCCTGAACCTGATGATCTAGAGTCTGACCTTGAACACCATCTTCAACTTGATCATGCAACTGTTCCTGCAACTCAAAAGGTGGGACTAAGCTAGTATCGACTGACATATCAGAATCACGGGAATCTGTCTTCTTCATCTTCTCAATATCCCAGATGGTCTCGTTCTCAATGAATACCACATCTCGACTTCTGATAATTTTCTTTGCAACTGGATCATAAAGTCTATAGCCGAACTCATCAGAACCATAACCAAGAAAGATGCATTCTCGTGTCTTGACATCTAACTTGGATCTCTCATCCTTGGGAACATGAACAAAAACTTTGCAGCCAAATACCTTTAGATGATCATATGAAATTTTCCTTCCAAACCAAACTCTGTCTGGAACATCACCATCTAAAGCAGTAATAGGAGAAATGTTGAGAATATGTACCACTGTACTCAAAGCCTCGCCCCAAAAGGTTTTTGGCAATTTTGCATCTGAAATCAAACATCTGACTCTCTCAATCAACGTTCTGTTCATTCTTTCTGCTACGCCATTTAACTCAGGCGTTTTAGGAGGTGTCTTCTGATGTCGAATCCCCTGTTGTCTGCAGTATTCATCAAATGGTCCGATGTACTCACCACCGTTATCTGAACGAATGCATTTCAACTTCTTTCCAGTCTGCCTTTCAACTGAAACTTGAAACTGCTTGAATGCATCTAACACTTGATCCTTCGTCTTCAAGAAATAAACCCATAATTTTCTTGAATGATCATCGATGAAGGTTACAAAATAAGCTGCACCACTAAGTGTTAGTGGTTTTATTGGACCACAAACATCTGAATGTACCAAGTCTAGCAACTCTGATTTCCTCGAAGGTGGATGACTCTTGAATGAAACTCTTCGTTGTTTTCCTGCTAAACAATGTGCACACTTCTCAAGTCTTGCACTCTTTACTCCAGAGAGTAAACCCTTTTTAGCCAACAAACCAATTCCTTTCTCACTTATGTGACTAAGCCTCTTGTGCCATAATGCAGTTGCATTTTCTTCTTCCACAACATTACACATGTCCTTGGAAATTTTGGCCTGAAACAAATATAAAGAGGATTGTTTCATACCTTTGGCCACAACTAATGAGCCTCTGGTGAGTTTCCACTGTCCATTATCAAAAGTACTGCAAAATCCTGCATCATCGAGTTTGCCAGTCGAAATTAGATTCAAACGAATATCAGGAACATGTCTAACATCTTTCAGAATTAATTTTTCTCCTTTATCAGTCTCCAGGCATACATCTCCTACACCCACGACAGTAGCCAAGCCATCATTACCCATCTTTAAGGTACCAAAATTTCCTGACCTGTAGGATGTAAAGAACTCATTCCTGGAAGTAATATGAAGAGAAGCTCCACTATCGATAACCCAACTTGAATCATCACAGGCAAAATTAACATTATCATCATAGCAGACAATAACAAGTTCATTAGTAGCAGTTGCCACCCGATCATCACTACCGTTGTCTCTTTTGTCATTGTTCTCATTGCCATTTTTCTTCTCATTCCTCTTCTCATTTTTCAGCTTAAAGCAATTTTTCTTCATATGACCCATCTTACTGCAGTGATGACACTCAATAGTCTTTTTCCATGATCTTGACTTGCTTCGGCTCTTGTATCTACCTTTTGGACCTCTACTCTGACTTCTGCCCCTGTTTTCAACAACTAAAGCTTCTGAATGAGAGGAAGAACCATGTGTTTTTCTTCTCATCTCCTCATTCAGAACACCGCTTTTTGCAAAATCCATGGTAACAATACCATCAGGCGCAGCATTAATCAAAGACATACGAAATGTCTCCCAAGAGTCTGGTAAGGTACATAACAACCAAAGTCCTTGTACTTCATCATCAAATTTAATATTCATGGCAGACAATTGATCTATCACTCCCTGAAACTCATTCAAGTGATCTGATATAGATTGGCCATCTCGATAATGCAACTCCATAAATTGTTTAATCAAACATATTTTGTTGT
Source organism: Lenwebbia sp. NSW1173648 (assembly GCA_029784005.1). Classification (NCBI taxonomy): domain Eukaryota; kingdom Viridiplantae; phylum Streptophyta; class Magnoliopsida; order Myrtales; family Myrtaceae; genus Lenwebbia; species Lenwebbia sp. NSW1173648. The sequence continues at coordinate 18,759,798 of JARCGZ010000009.1, read as the reverse complement.
TGCCAGTCTTTCGTGCATACAATGACTCCAGCTTATTCCACAAAGTCCTAGCATGAGATTCTTTGCTGATGTGATTCAAAACATTATCATCGACAAATTGTCGAATAAATCCACACACAATTTTGTGCTCAAGATCCCAATCAGAATCACTCATATTATCAGGTTTAGAATCAGCAAACACCGGTAAATGCCACCGCTTCACATATAAAAGATCTTCCATCTTTCCTCTCCATACATGATAATTCTTTCCATTCAAACTAATCATCCTGCTCACGTTCGGTTCCATCGTTCAATCAAAAACAATGCTCTGATACCACTATGTTGGGGAAAAATGATGGCGGATATAATTTTCCCTCTTTGACTAAACCTGTGAGGAAACGAATCGAGCACAACCAATGGAAATATAGGAACTTAAAGAATAACAACACCAGAATTTTTACGTGGAAAACTCCTTCAATGCGAAGGATAAAAACCACGAGACCGATCACGGAGTCCACCCGAATCTCCACTATAAATCATTTAGGTGCACAACAACCACGCTGAATTCAACGACAATGAAAACCCAAAACTATAAGTGGAGATCAAGCAACAACAACACCTTAAATGAGAGAAACCGGATGAAAACACCCTCAAATTTGCAGTCTCGAAATACTCACGAACAGCTACAGTAAATACCTTCAAACGATGATCCAACCGCACAGAATCAAGAACAACGAGTCTTGAAACTGCTGTCAAAATTTCAGCCCAATCGGACCACGGATCGACCTCCGATCGTTGAGTTGATCTCGGCTGGACACCCAGAAAAACTGCTGCTGCTCCTCTCTGTTTTTCTGCGTTTTTGCTCTCGGTATCTCTCTCTTCACACCACAGTGTTCCTTCAAACGATGATCCAACCGCACAGAATCAAGAACAACGAGTCTTGAAACTGCTGTCAAAATTTCAGCCCAATCGGACCACGGATCGACCTCCGATCGTCAAGTTGATCTCGGCCGGACACCCAGAAAAACTGCTGCTGCTCCTCTCTTTGTTTTCTGCTTTTTGCTCACGGTGTCTCTTCATCTGCTCACGAAGGTGTCGCTGAAATATAACCCTAGGTTTAACAAATAAACCATGGGCTGGACTGGGCCAAATAAGCCCAACAAAAGATAGTACCGGGGATTCAGTACCTTTTGTCTTCAAACTTGGTTCGGGGAATGTAAGTTAACATCTTTTCTTTCTCTCGTTCAGCTCGACCATAATGGATACAATAAAAAACTTTAGGTTCTTTAGTAAAACTATGGTTGTTCACTATCATGTTCTTACCACTCTTCACATCCCCAGCCCCCATTTCTTCCCACGTCTCTGCAACACCACAAAAAATTAGGAGTAGCAGGAACAAAAGGCTAAGATTCTCTGTATCCTTCCGGTTCTAATTCACTATCATGTTCTTAATCAGCGGAGAGCCTTTTCGTTGCAAATCGACTTCATTGGTATGTTAGCCATTTGTTTCGAGGAAATCAACGATTTGTAAAGCATTTTCCTAAAAATTGGTCGCTTGTACTGCTTAGAAAACTTAATGAACAAAAAATATTTCCATCATCAACCAGGCTTAGATTGTTGCGACGATGAAAACATTCTCTTTTGACTAATTTCCTAAGTACTAGGGACAAACATTTTTTTGTACCTTACCAAAAAAAGAAATTTTTTTTTTTTTGTAAATTTGCAAATCATCGATTTTTCATGAATCAAGGCCCACCAGAGCCTGCCTCTCCATTTGTTGACTTCAATCTTCTAAAGATGAAGTTCACCTGTTTCTTCAAAATCTGATGCTTCATTATTCCACCATCACAAGGGTACCAGAGCACATCCCAAGAACCAATACCACCAAATGTAACTTATACATGTCCCAATTCCTCTTTCATAGTCTCTTTTTCACCGCTTTCACTAATTGTTCAGGCCAATTTGTGAGCACCTAAAGGTTTATCTTCGAAATCTGCTCAATATGTTCCTCAGTTTGGTCTTGTTAAAATTGTGAAAGTTGTGTTGCCTTTTATTTTGTGCCCTCTTTGGAGTTCTTAATACTCCATAGATATATGGGCTTCTAAATACCAGAGCACCCATTTCACCAATTAGTTAAATGGAACGTTACAGAATAGCGTTATTTTTAGATAAAGAATTTGTTTCATTGTAGTTGGTTCTAAACTGATTCTCAATTAAATTGGTTTTGTTTATTCTACAATTCTTTGACAGGCAGAGGCTGTTTACAACAATTTTTAATCCGACTCGTCTTGCTAATGGTGAAGGTTCCACATTGGGCACTCTTATCTTCGACATAGAATTAGTCAACCTGAGACGCCAGTAATTCCCGGACGAACACTCTTTAGATGATCTTCAGCTCATGAGAAAGGGTTAGCCATAATCTTCTACTTCTTTTGATTCCTAGCACTACACTCCACTTTATTTTTTACTTTGTTAAATCGTGCAAGGTGATTATGTCAAGGTGGTAATAATTTTGCCAGATGGGCAATGAAAGAACTAACGGAATTAGGCTCTCTTCTGGATTTGATGATCACAATCAAAGGTTTCTGGGGTGCGAATCTGATTATACAAAACCATGTATAGGCTTAGAAGTGACTGAATAATAAGAGGAGAGGAAGCTAAGGATGATGCCTTGTAACGATGTCTCTGGCTGAGACAGTGCCTAGACTTAATTGCCTGAGGGAGTTTTGGCTCCAACAAGTGTCAGAAAGACTATCAGAACAAACAAATCTGAAGGGACTCTTGAAATTTGTACTCTTTGCACACACACAAAAAACGCATCCGAATCGTGATTCGGATATGGATAATCCACTAAGAATGCTATAGAACATACTTGGTTTAACTTGGTCCTTTATGAAGTTGGATGGCATGTTATGTCATCACATCACATGAGAAGATTTCAAGGAATGAGACTTCACGTACGAGTCTCTCTGATAAAAGACAACACAGTTTACACGATCAACAATGACTAAAGCAGAAGGGTTCAATGAATGCAAGGATGAAAAATAGTCAAGAGACAGGAATTCAAGAAAAGAACGCTTATTTTAGGATAAGAGGATTACACATAGGCTTGAGATATGTTCTTACTTTGACCTGGAAGGCATCACCGAGGACTATTGTAGAGGACCACATTATGCCTCTTTATGATGTTAACAAAATCATGCTTATTACGTAAGTCTTTATATCCAACCGACATTGAGCTTCTTTTTTACATTAACCGGTGTTCATCTTTGAAGATCATGTCAGGACTTCGACGGAAATCACTTCCTTTAGTTGCTCCTGCGTAAGGTCAACTGTTCATATTCGCTTGTTGTCAGGATGTGTTTGTTTCCAACTGTAAAACCGACTTCCTTAATGGCTGTCCTTCTGATTGGTATTTGGGCTTACTTCTTTCTGCCCTTTTTTCCTGAAATTGATTGCATTTTCATCTTACCATTGCAATGTACCGATGTGATCAAGTCACATCTAGGTTGTCTCTCAAGAAAGGCACATCATAGACGTATAGAAGGCAACTTGAGATGTTCTCCAAGATTAGCCCGAGCATGCTCTTTTCTTTTTTGGCCACATTTTAGTGTGAGCATGTTCCAACCATGGGATAAAAGTTGGGAAGCCACTCGGGCAATATGGTGAGACTTGTTATGGTGTCTCATCAAAGAGTCTGTTTAGAGATGCGACTTTTCTGTTCGACCCATGAGGATCGTGAAGAAGGGCATAATTACTTTTTTATACAGTGCGCGATGTTGAAACATGCTGTGGACATGATTCTTGAGGTCATTATGTTTTTCATTTACTTGTCAACGAAGTAATCATTCTGTCATCTCCTTCAGCTCCGAGATGCTTTTTTTTTTTTTTTTCACTTGTGCAGAAGCGCAGTAGATGCTGCTGCAGTGCACAGAGGTAACATTCTTCTTGCAACAAAAGTTGACCTTCTGAGGATCCTTGTGTCTTCTCCTCACCCGCTTGATGAGCATACATGTACCCTCTACATCAGTTTCGATAATATCGTCCGGTATCTGTTCCTGGTAGCTTCATAACCTTATTATTGGTAAAATCCTACATCTAGATTCAGCTGTCTGTGTGAACAATGCGAATTTTGTGAGTACCCGATTCTTGTTTATTCGTTTTCGGCAGAAGATTACTATTTTTACGCGAGATGCTCGTGTCAAAGAGGGTGTGCCAGTTCAAACTTCCGGGCATGCTACAAAGGATGAACCAAAGTACGGAGGTCGCATGACAATTAAGACCTTTCTCTTGTGCTCTTGTTCCTTTCTTTGACAATCAATTGGCTCTCTTTGGGGAAAAAATCAGTGTGTTCCTAAACACATGTCGTGGGGATTCCTGTGTCACAGTTTAGTCTTCCATAATGCATCTCAATATCACAAGCTCTGTACATCCTCTATTATAAAGCCGGTCCTCTTCCGATTCCTTCACTCTGGTAAGGCTCAAAGCACAACGTAACCGACGCGGTATTACCGGCTAATCAAATGTTCTTCGTCGGGCGCCTCCCCGCACATCGGACGATAATCGATGCAAGTGTCTTTTTCCCTGTACGATGTGCGTACATGCCATTAAAATTAGGACATTCGATGCGACTGCTAGTTCTCATGCATGAGATCTAACGCTCTCTCGGAATAACACGTTCTTATCCATGGTCGCATCGGATGATAATCGATGCACGTATCGTTCTAAGTTGCTAAAAAAAAAAAACAGCTCAACCATCATAATATTGAAAGTTCTTCACTAGATTTTTGTCAAAGCTTTACCAAATTGCAGAAAATGATTTCACGGGTTGAACCAATTTGGTGCATACAGTCGTCCCGTGATAGGTTGAAATCCTGCGGGGAGTTTGATGATTTCCACAGATTCACGTTGGAAGGTGACGTATCAACCGCTGGTAAGCAGGGTCGACCATTCTTACCTTATTAGCCGCGAGTTCACCGGATTCTTTCCTACAAATCCTCTTGATATTTTTATTTACGACAAAATATTAAGAAAATCATAAATTTCACATTTTACGACGCTGGGGACTTTTAGCTGCAACAAAACTTTTGTACGTCTTTCTAAAATGTCATCACTCCTGATGACAAACTTTCATTTGGTTATTGTGAAATATTAAACGTATAAAGTAGACCGTTGTAGAATATATATAAAAAAAATTGCAACTTTTATGACGTTTTGCCCTTGATTTCTGCAGAGCTCCACCAATTAATTTGGAAACATCGTAAAATGTGAACTTCTTATCTTACAGCATCACGACATTTCGCGAGAACCAATTACACCACATCGAAACATGTGATTTTTCTTGAAATTTTACAAATGTTTCATCTTATTTGAATGTAGGACATCATGAATGCATTTTTTTTTTTGTTTTACTATATTACAACCTTTTATTGTAAGTAAGTACAAAATAAGTGAAAGGAAAGTTTTTAGTTTTATAGTCCATGTTGTACCGTACCATAGAATATCCAACGACAAAAGGACCTAAAGTCCTAATCTCTCCCGCAGAAATAATCGTCGTTCCGTTCAAAAGTTCAATCAAGTCATTTCGAAAAATATTATAAATTTTAGAGAAAATCCGTCGGCCAATTCTAAGTGTGTTTTCTTTATGATTACTAGCGAATGCCGTACTCTGATTCTGTAATTTTAAAATACAAAATTTTTGTTTCTATCAGCCATGGAGATATTTCTCTTGACATTGTGCGAATCAAACACAATTTCGAATCAACCTAAGTCTAAGATGAGCACTAGAAATTAGATCCTAATCCAAAGTCCAATCTATCAAATCTACCAATTTAATGGGTCACACCATGCCAATAAGCAGACAGTTTCATGGAAAGTGATTTTTTTTTTCCGCACACGTAATTTTCCATACAAAGCAAAGTTGGACATGGATTATCCAAAACACGACTTATTTATTATGAAAACAAGGGTAATTATGTTTAATTATCAATCCCCTTGACTTCTAGCGACTGTCGAGGACTTTTAAGGCCAGAAGGTTAGTCCAAATGTCACGTATGGACAGCGTGATAGGAGATGGAAAAAGCTCAAACAAGACATGAACTTTAGTCATATTTAATGTCCACATCATTTAGTACGACTGTCGAGGACTTTCCTGATGAACTTCTAGAACATATGAAAGCGCGACCGGATTTTCCTGTCTTGTCAATTTCCAAAACGAAGCTCCAGCAGCCCTCCAAAATAGAAATTCCCAAGATGATAAAGAAATAATTGACAAGGAGGATCGATGGAGGAGGACCATGTAAATCCAAATCCATCCAAATTCTTGTGATTTAAAAGCCAATTTGGCGTTGTCTTTTGGACATTTTCTTCAGAAATGTCCTTGTTTTGAAGCCTAGTTTGTCAATCTCTAGAATTCCCATGACATGTGTGAATACATAGTTTAGTTTTTCTAGTTTAGTGTTTCTTTTATTTTTATTATGAATAGATATTAAAATTTAGAGAAGTTGTCGCGGCTACGTGTCCTAATAATAACTTAAGACGGCCCACAGCTTTTCACCAACGATATAAGTCTTTCAAATTTCGCAGTTCGTGTTTTCTTAATTAAATTTTATCAAAATTCTAAAGTTAGAAATTAAATCAATAGAAATATCAACTCGATATAACTCTAAATGAGGTTCCACTTATGTTACCATAGAGATCATACGTCAAATATACCTACACAAATTATGGTAACACTTATAAAGACCAAAAAGGTTAAAAGGTAATGAAAAAAATAGCATATCTACTATTGATTTATAAAATGGATTGAAATGAAAAAATACTCTAAAAATCTAAGTAATGGTTTAATTGTATCTTAAAATAGTAACAAATAACTGATTTGACTTTGTTATAGAAACTTCAAGAATTAGATTGAACAAATCAAATGTTTACGGACTAGAATAAATTTTATGAATAGTTCAAGGGAAAGAATTAATAATTCAAGGATGACATTACTCATTGTGCCAAAGTTTAAGGACTCTCCTACCGTGCCCGTGAAGTCCAGTCGCAGCCACGAACATTCAGATGGCATGTCAACATGCCATGTCATCCATCTTTGCTATATTATTATCCTACATGTCAACATGCCATGCCATCATTGTTTGCCATGTCATCATGCCACATCATCATGTTTGCTACATAGATGGATGTTTAAGAGACTGTTAATGTTTTTAGAGAGTTATGCCTTATATATGATGGGTTGTCGGCCGCGTAATCAGGGTGCATTTATTTTAGGCTAATATGTTCTAAACCTAATGCACTTTGGCCAATTCAATTCTAAACCTCTCGATTTTACCAATTGAATCCTAAACCTTTTCACATTTTGCCAATTGAGTCTATCCGGCAAAATTTAACCGGAAATCCCAAACGCTAACGTTGACCGTCCTACATGGCACGGCCAGTGCTGATGTTGATAGTTTCATAATTTCCTTACAAATTTCTATTTTTTTTATTTTCTTCTTTTTTTCTTTCTTTCTCACTATGTCATATCATTCATGTCCTGTTCACATGTTGGCCATGTCATTGCCATGTCATATCACACGTGTGCCATGTCATTATTACTTGCATGTCATTTATATTGCATATTAGGTTCATCATTTGTGCGTCATTTAGATTGCATGTTAGGCTCATTTGGTTACATGACATTCAAGATTAAAATTTATTTTTATATGTCATTAAAGTTAGGTTATTTAAATAAATTATTTTCATGACATTCTAGAATAGTGAGCATCTTTCATGTCACATTAGTGTATTTGCATTTAGCAAAAGTTTGCATTCATGCATCGCATGTGGTATAGTTTTCATTTAGATGAAAGAAAACATAAAAAGAATTAATTCGAGTTGTTAGACTATAGAATGATTATAGTCTAAACTTAGCAATTTAAATAAATGCTTTGCGGCAGTTAGGGAATTAATGCGCTTGCATCGAGGTATCTAATTTCTTCCATTTCCTAAAAATTTATCTATTACTTTGATTTATTGAGTGTTCATTAATATTTGCGCACCCGCATGATCATCTCATATGTTAGTGGCTAGGTTAAAACTAATCCAACTTGTTTGACAAAATATTTGTTTCGAAATAAATTAGAAAATGTACCGAACGGACGTTAGAGTAATCTAACATAATTAAGTTCTCGTGCTCATAATCTTTGGTTCGTAGCCTACTAGTGACGACTCTTAAATGAATTGAATCTGACATGATAATTAAATTCCAAATTGTGATGGGTAGGGCTTACGAGAGCTCAAGCCGAGTCTCCAGACTTGACAATCTCTCGACTTCCGAATTTCCTCCCGGGAGGTCGCGACACACATGTACCTTCCACGTTTTACACCGCGTCCACCATCCCCTTCACTTTTTTTTTTGACCGAAATCAGGAGCCACACGACATGATGAACATGTCCATTCTTGATCAGACACCGCGTGGGGCCATGAAAGCGAAAAGTTGTGGAACAAACACTTACATCTCCATCACTGAGCTAAATTTGTGGAAATCCTGATTGGAAAATGAAGGGTGGAGAGGGATAGCTCCGACAGTCTACACCATTCGCAGGTTAAAAAGCCATTCCAAAATTCTGTACGCTACTCATGTTAAATGTGGTCGATCAGTCGGCCCCATATCTTGGATCAAAGCTCAAGGACCATTTATGTCATTTTGTTTTCATATAAGGGGCACATATATCTCTATACATAATGTCAAATCAGATTACTAATCCATTTTAGGAACTCTTAGACAAGATTTTTTAACCGATGTGTTTTAAATGCCAGTTGTTGTTACCCAAAAATGTCCCTTGGTAGTTGGCATTTAGTAGAAGGATGGAGTTGCTTTAACAGGACATAGGAGCGCCTAAGCTCCTTGTTAGGAGTATCTTTTTGTGAATGTCAACAAAAGTGACCGTGGTGAAATCTTAAGCCTGATAATCTCACTCGTGTATGATTCATCAAAATGTGATTGGTGGGTCTTAAAATAAGTCCAAGACGAGGTGGTTATGAACACGATGTCTATAAATAGACATCAAGTTTTGAATGTTCCGAAACGCAAAGAAAACCTTCCCTTGCTCTTCCATTTGTGTATCGGTCCGACACCCGCAACCGAAACATAAAGAAAAAGATAGAGAAGATGTCTCAAGTTTCAGCGATTCCATCTTCTCCGTGTAAAGGAATGGGCCACACGATCGAACGTCGGTCGGCAGGTTATCATCCGAGCATATGGGGGGATTACTTCCTTAAATATGCTTCTCCCTCCAACTCTGTGGTTAGTAATCCTTCTGTCATCTTCTACTTTTGTTTTCTCGCAATTGCATTTTGTAGACTTACTGCGATTTCCTTCAGTTCCACCACATCGCTTATATGATAACAATTGATCTCCTATATAAACACCTTCCCTACTCCGCACAAAAAAGATAAAGTTGGAAATCATAAGAAGACAAAAGAAGGTTGAAAAACAACAATACCACATTATGTCCTTGGGAGATTACCAAAAACGTCTTAAATCTATTGTACTTATGCCAATTCAGTCTAAAATCGGGAAAATTACCAAAAAAGTCATAAACCTAATGCAATCGTGCCAATTCAGTTATAAACCTTTTTTTTGCGAATTGTGTCTCAAACCTTTTGCATTTGTGCCAATTCAGTCCACCAAGCCAATTTGGGCTGAAAAATCGCTGACATTGACGTTGGCTGCCCTATGTGGTGCGGCCCAGACGCTAACATGGATAATTTCTAATAATATTTTAAATATTTTTGAAATATTTGTTGATTTATTTTATTTTTCCTTTTTTTCTTTTCTTTCTCTTTCTTTTATTTTTCTTCGCTTCCTTCTTCCTCTAGTTGGTCGCTAGACCTTGCTGGCCCTCACCACTAGCCGGTCGCCGAAGTCCGGCAACTAGCTAGAGGAAGAAGGAAGGGAAAAAAAGAAAAGAAAGAGAAAGAAAAGAAAAAAGAAAAAAAAAGAAAAAAGAAAAAAAGAAAATAAATTAAATATTATTAAAAGGTGTCCACGTTAGTACTAGCCGTGGGCCACGCTACGTAAGACGGCCGGCGTTCATGTCAGCGATTTTCGTCCAAAATTGGCCGGATGGACTGAATTGACACAAATGCAAAAGGTTAAGGACTGAACTGACACAATTGCAGTAGGCTTATGACTTTTTTGGTAATTCACCTGTTCGAAAATTTTAATTGTGCCAATTGAGTCCTAAATATTTTCACGTTTTTTCAATTTTGCCGAAAATCGCTGACGTAGACTCAGCCTACCTACGTGGCACGGTCGACGCTGATGAGGTTAATTTTTAATAATATTTTCTCGATTTTGTTTATAATTTTCTTCCTTTTTCTTTTCTTTTCTTTTCTTTTACTTTTTTTTTTACCCCTAGACTTAGGCCTGTGACTGTGAGGGTCGGAAAATCTGGCCAAGCGAGGGCTCTGTGGTCCTCACCGGCCCTAAGTCTAGGGGAAAAAAAGAAAAAGTAAAGAAAAGAAAAGAAATTTCTAAAATATATTATTAAAATTTTATTATAAATTGTTCACGTCAGCGTCGGCCGTGCCACGTGAGATGGTCGGCGTCCATGTCAGCAATTTTCAGTCAAACTTGGCTGGATGAACTCAATTGGCAAAGTGTGAAAAGGTTTAGGACTCAATTGATACAATTGAAATGCTTATGATTGAAATTGGCACATGTGCAATAAGTTTAAGACTTTTTTGGTTATTTCCCCTTATGCCCTCTGCTACAAGAAACATCTCATTACGGCATTGACCCCCTCCTCTCATGTGGTCGGGGTTCTCCTGGGTCCAATTTCACATCTCATGTGAATGAGAGCATATAACATCGAAATACGTAAATCGGGTACATGGAAAGGGCATCAAAATTAAATTCAATTTCGTATAAATATACGTATCTCATGCTTGCTTTTATGGTTCACCATTTTGTATCGGTCTGACATCTACGTACGAAGGCCAACAAAAAATGTCTCCAGAAAATTCAGCAAATCGTCGTCTTAATGCTAAAGAAAAGAGCCAAGTGTAATTTTGCCTCGCAAAATACTATTACGACATCGATTACTTACTTAAGTAAGAAAAAGAAATAGAAAATAAACCAAAACGCAACATCATAGGAATAGGTCTTGGGCCAATGAACTTCTCAGGCACTTAGTATCGGAGAGAAATTGACATCTGTTTTTCTCTGTTGTGCGTAGGATAATGGCCATGATCAGCAGGCGGAACAAGAAATCCAGAAGCTGAAGGACGAGGTGAAGAGGTTGCTCTATGCTAATGCGGACGAGCCGTCTCTGAAACTGGACATGATTGATCAAATACAACGATTAGGCATTGCGCACCACTTTGCGAGCGAGATCGATCATGTGTTGAAACAACTTAATGAGACATGTTTCGTTCACAACAATGGGGATCCGGATATTAACGACCTCTACCCGGTCGCTCTCCTCTTCCGATTGTTGCGACAACATGGCTACCGAATTTCATGTGGTGAGTCACCCTTTCTTGTTGTTACTAATACTATCTACTCTTCCGGTAACCAACACGTCACCGGTGTTTAAGACTGGTCGTGAAGGATCTGTCTAATTAGGGATGTTTACAATTGAAATTCCTTATTTCACTCACTCTGGTCTCTAAGCAGACATCTTCAACAAGTTCAAGGACGCCAGTGGAAAGTTAAGTGAGAAACATGCAAGCGACGTCCGGGGATTACTTAGTTTGTATGAAGCTAGCCATTTGAGCGTGCATGGAGAAGATGTTCTTGATAAAGCTCTTTCTTTCAGCTCAACCCATCTTGAATCCATCAAGGAGCAACTAAGCCCTCCTCTCGCGACACAAGTTCGCCACGCCTTAAAGCAAACAATTCGCCGAGGAGTGCTGAGGCTCGAGGCCAGACGATACATCTCCATGTACGAAACGGAACCTTCACATAATGAAGCCCTAATGTCGTTAGCCAAGTTGGATTTCAACCGCTTGCAAAAGCAACACCAGGAGGAGTTATTTGATCTTGCAAGGTTGATCAATAATGCAATCACGTGATTAAATTGATCTAGTGTTTACACTCTAAATAATGAACATTGCCCCCTTTTACATGTAGGTGGTGGATGGGTTTGGACTTCAAGAGGAAGTTACCATTCGCAAGAGATAGGCTCGTGGAAGGATACTTTTGGATTTTAGGAGTTCATTTTGAGCCCGAATTAGCGGTTGCTAGAAGAATGATGACCAAAGTGATCGCGCTGACTTCAGTTCTTGATGACATAAATGAGGTCTATGGCACCTATGAAGAGCTAGAGCTCTTTACTCAAGCAATTCAAAGGTCAAATTCTCATCTCTCGTTTTTGGTTGATTTTGATTCATCTATATTTGCATGACGGAGTTGATTGATCAACCTTTTCATAGTTATCACAAGGGTAATATAGCGATTCCCAGATCCTCCTGCAATCTAAGGTTTAAAAATATCACGTATGTATACCCTACCTCATAATATCTTATAATTTCAGGTGGGACATCGATTGCATAAATGAACTTCCAGGGTACATGCAAGTGTTTTACAAAGCACTTATCGATGTCTACGTCGAAATTCAAGAAGTACTGGCTTGCACAGGAACATCGTACCGCCTCTATTATGCGATAGAAGCGGTAAGATCGTACCGCCTCTACTGTATTCTAAAATCGTAAGTGTTGTTATTCTCTATTGGTATCAATACAATAATCTTTTGCATTTTTCAGATGAAAAGGCAAGCGAGATGCTACTTTGCTGAAGCAAAATGGATGCACCAACAACACAAGCCCACAATGGACGAGTACATGTCCATTGCACTGGTATCCAGTGGTTATCCATTGTTAGCCATCACGTCCTTTGTGGGAATGCCGGAAACTGTCACGAAAGACGATTTAGATTGGTTGTTCAACGACCCAAAGATCCTCAAGGCTTCAACAGTCATTTGCAGGCTCATGGATGATTTGGCCACTCAAAAGGTACCTTTTGTTCCGGCACGCGTTCCATGAAGATATAAACCCAACCCAACTACTAGGAAACATTCTATTGTATCACATAGGATGACCGGCGTCAACTGTAGAAAAGTTGAGAATTCAAAAAAAACTCTCTTAATTACACATTGAGAATATACATATATATACAAAGTTTCTTGTAACCTAATTCCCTATAAATTAGGAAATACACCTAAAAAGGAATTTTACTAAAATAAAAAAGAGAAATATTCTCCGATAAAAGCTCACGTCTACACTCCCCCTCAAGTGGGTGAAAAAATGTCTTTGATACCCAACTTGACCAGTGAGTTATGGAACTCCCTGCTGGCAACTGCTTTCGTGAGAATGTCCGCCAACTGATCCTCGGATCGAACAAACGGAAGTTTGATCACCTTTGCCTCCAAGTTTTCTTTGATAAAGTGTCTGTCTACCTCTATATGCTTCGTTCGATCATGTTGAACTGGGTTGTGAGAGATGTCAATAGCAGCTTTATTGTCACAGAATAGATTTATCTCTGCCGCAGGAGGAAAACCGAGCTCTACCATCAACCTTTTCAGCCACAACAACTAACATAGCCCCTTCGCCACACCCCTGAACTCGGCTTCAGCACTTGACAATGAGACTACCTTCTGCTTCTTGCTCCTCCAAGTGACAAGGTTACCTCCCACAAAGGTAAAGTATCCAGAAGTGGATCGTCTATCTGAAACATTACCTGCCCAATCTGCATCAGTAAATCCTTCTATCTCAAGGTGTCCATTCTTCGCAAAGAATAAGCCTCTACCTGGGGCCGATTTTAGGTAGCGAAGAATACGAAGGACTGCATCCATATGTTCTTCACTCGGGGCATGCATGAATTGACTTACCACATCACTGCATACGCAATATCCGGGCGAGTGTGCGACAAGTAGATCAGTCTCCCTACTAACCTCTGATATCTATCCTTATTAGCTGGCACTTGACCCGGAACCTCCCCAAGCCAATGATTCTGTGCTATAGGAGTATCTGCGGGTTTGCAATCTAATAGACCCACCTCGGCTAGAAGGTCCAGAACGTACTTCCTCTGATATAGGAAAATCCCTTCCTTTGACCTGGCTACCTCAATACCCAAGAAGTATTTCAGCCCCCCCCCCCCCCCCCCCAAGGTCCTTCATCTCAAATTCGTTTGCCAATCTCTTTTGAAGATCAAAAATTTCTTCCAAGTCATCACCTGTAACAATCATATCATCGACATATATTATTAAGATTGTTACCTTTCCTCCATTGCGTTTGAAGAATAAAGTATGATCTGAACTACTCTGATGAAAGCCGTATCTCTTCATTGCTGCACTAAAGCGACCAAATCATGCCCGGGGAGACTGCTTCAATCCATACAACGACTTGTTCAGCTTGCACACTAAATTCAATTGGTCGACACATTCATAACCTGGAGGAATGTCCATATAAATCTCCTCCTCTAAGTCTCCATGAAGAAACGCATTCTTCACATCGAATTGATGCAACGACCAATCCAGATTAGCTGCAAGAGACAACAGAACTCTCACAGTGTTTAATTTTGCCACTGGGGAGAACGTTTCCTGATAGTCCACTCCATACGTCTGGGTATATCCCTTGGCTACTAGCCTCGCCTTATATCGCTCAATAGATCCATCAACTTTGTACTTGATTGTGAAGACCCATTTGCAGCCTACAGTTTTCTTGTTCTCCGGCAACTCAACAAGTCTCCATGTCTTGTTTTTCTCTAAGGCATTCATTTCTTCCTTCATGGCTTGAACCCACTTTGGTTCCCTTAATGCATCTTGTATTCCCGTAGGAATGCGGGTTGTAGAGACATTCTGAGCAAATGCTCTCAGAGGAGTCGACAGCTTCTCTGTTGACACATAGTTAGCAATAGGGTACTTTGATCTTCGGTTCTCCACTTCCGGTGAATATCGATTAGGAGGTTTCCCCCTATTTTTCCTGTCAGGCAGTTGATATCCACCAACAGTAACATAAGTTTGATCAAAAGATTCAGAATGAGTAGGAGAACTTACCTCAGGAATATCCTCAGGAGTAGGAGCGAGTACTTGAGAGAGAGGGGCATATGTAGTGGGTGCCTGCTCCTGACGCTGTTCTGCTGTAGGTATTTCTTCTTCAACAATTGTCTCATTTTGAGAATCCCCTGTAGGTGACCCTTGATCCTGATGCATATTAGGACCAGCTCTCACCCCTGCCAAGATATCAGTAACCCACCAATTCTTCCGTTCTTGTTGTTCCTCCCCTTGAATGGAAGAAGTGGTGCCTGGGAAATAAAGATCGGATTCCATGAAAGTAACATCCATGCTGACATAAGTTTTCTTAGTGATGGGGGTCGTAACACCTATAGCCTTTCTGATGTGTACCATATCCCAGAAATACACAGCGGCTCGCACAAGGATCCAACTTATGGTGTTGATGCTTGTGGACATGCACATATGCCACACATCCGAAGATCTTAGGTGGAAGTGTTAAAATCGATGGGAGGGAAACATGATGAGAAAGAGCTTGCAAAGGGGTCTGAAACTTCAGTACACGGGAAGGAAGCCTGTTCATCAGGTGAACTGCAGTCACAGTAGCTGTATCCCAGAACCGAACAGGAACATGACCACCAATGAGAAGGGCCCGAGCAGTCTCAAGGATATGGCGATTTTTCCGCTCTGCCACTCCATTTTGCTGCGGGGTATTCGTACATGATGTCTCATGAATGATGCCATGCTCTTGAAAGTAAGTGGACAACTGACGTTTAAAGTATTCACCCCCATTATCAGAGCGAAGAACACAAAGTGACGCTCCAAATTGAGTTCGAACAAGCTGATGAAACACCCGAAATATGTTGGTAACTTCATCCTTATGCTTCATGAGATACAACCACGTCATGCGTGTACAGTTATCCACAAAAGTAACAAACCAGCGAATGCCAGACACAGTAGTTATTAGGGAGGGTCCCCAAACATCTGAATGGATTAACTGAAATGGAGAATCACTTTTATTGATACTTAAAGGAAAAGAAGCACGATGGCTTTTGGCCAAAATGCAAGTATCACATGCAAAGTTCAAATCTGAAGTTCCTACAAACAATGCTGGAAACAACTGTTTTAAATAACCAAAAGATGGATGGCCAAGCGGTCGATGCCATAACCAAATGTCGCGGTTGCAATTTGCAGACTATCCCTGAATATGATGTGCTCGTCTAATATTGAAGTCATCGACATAATAAAGGCCCCCCCTCTTAGTACCACGTCCAATAATCTCCTTCGTGAGGATATCCTGAAATAAACAAATATCAGGATACATCTGAACACAACAGTTAAATTCATCCGTGAGTTGGCCAATAGAAAGTAACCGATTAGATAAAGATGGCACAAGCAGAGTATGAGAAAGAGCAATAGAATCAGTAAGGGCTACAGAACCAGCCCCAGTAACCGGGAACACATGCCCGTTAGCATTAGAGATACTATGCTTCCGTGGCATAGTGTTACTCAAGATATCAGCTACATATGGTGTCATATGGTCGGTCGCACCAAAATCAACTATCCAGCCATCTTCTATTCCCTGATGTGTACTAAGGAAAGTACTCCAGATGTTACCTGTTTGTCCTGGTTCTACTGTCGACTGAGGTGAAATCGATGACATCAATGAGAGTTTAGGAGCAGTGGCTGTGATAAGAGAAGTCTGGTCTGACGTCGAAACTGCTGCTAGAGAAGCCTTTCCACGACCATACACGGATTCAGTCCGCTTCTTTGCCTGTAATTCCTTCCACCAATCAGGATACCCATGCAACTTGAAGCAAGTGTCTTTTGTGTGGCGTTGGTTGCCACAATGAGTGCAACCCCCGCCGGCTTGTGACTTTTGTCGCATGCTCGGGCTGGGTCCTGTCCCTAGGGTGCTCGAAGAATTCGGTTGGAGAGATGGCGGGCTCGGCTTGGTGTGCGACACCATGGCAGCGGGGAGGACTTCGTTACCATTCAACATCACAGACTGACGAACATCTTCCCGGCGCACACGAGCATATGTTTCCTCCAAAATCGGAATCGAAAGTTGTCGAAGAATATCTGCTCTAACATTGTCAGCCGATCGTCGAGGCCATCGAGAAACAAATAAACACGGTCCTCTTGTACCAGATTATTATACCGAGTTATATCAGCAGGACAACTCATGGGGTTGGGGCGACGGAAATCAATTTCGCGCCATAATGCTTGTAATTCATTGTAGTACTTCTCAAGAGGCCCCCCCAGCTTGTTTCAAGCGAGTAACACGCCGTCGTAGTTCATAGAGCTGCGATGAATCAGTTCCATCAAAGAAAGTAGTCGCAACAGCATTCCACACATCTCGAGCAGTAGGAAAACGAATAAAATTTCCAATCAGCATTGGGTCCATCGAATTAATAATCCATGCTTTGACTGCGGAATCATCTGTCTTCCACTTTCGAAAGCCTGGATCCGTCGGTGCGGGCTGAGGAGAATCCCCAGTAATATGTCCCAACCTGTCGTTACTTGCGATAAACATCTCAACCACTTGGGACCAAAGGCCGTAATTACCACCATCCAACTTGATAGAAATCGGCTGGCTTGGTGGATCAACATGCGACGAAGAGGACGACGAGACATGCTGGTTCAAGAGCTGCGTGAGTTTATCTAGCATCTGATCAGTCTGAGATATACTCTCCTGAGTCGAAACAGCGGGAACAACGGTACCATGGGTGTCGTCGGCCATGAGAGACAGTTAAAAAGATAGAGCAGCCAACACAGCCAACACGATCAATAGGTTCCACAATCAAACAGATAACAAGGTAACAGAACAAGGCTAATCGAACCTGCTCTGCTAAATCAAACAAGATCAACAATCTGATCTTCCCGTGCAATAGTCAGTCTCACGGAATATCCGTAAAAGATCAAAAAATCCAGAGAAAACAAACAAAACCTGGAACCGTGATCTCAGAACTCCTTCAATTAATGTCGGAACCGCGATCTTGGAAACCCTCCAGATGAGAAAGAGAAAAAAAGCGGGACCACCGTAATCGTGGATGAGCGTACAGTAATTCCTTAGATCAACAAACCCTAGATCGTTAGGCTCTGATACCATGTAGAAAAGTTGAGAATTCAAAAAAAACTCTCTTAATTACACATTGAGAATATACATATATATACAAAGTTTCTTGTAACCTAATTCCCTATAAATTAGGAAATACACCTAGAAAGGAATTTTACTAAAATAAAAAAGAGAAATATTCTCCGATAAAAGCTCATGTCTACATCAATGTCACCGACTCCTGGCCAATAGAACTCAATTGGCAAAAGGCGAAAAGGTTTAGGACTTAATTGACAAAATTAAAAGGCTTAGGACTGAACTTCGCTAACTATCTTTTTTAAGTGAGTGCATGTTCCAAATGCTTGATGCATTAGATTGATGTTCCAATGTGGCGATTGACAGTGACGCCCATGGAGATGGTAGCCCATTGAGGCTTGGTGATTGAAGATCGACATCTAATCCGGTTTGATTTCATGTGCATCCGATCCGCATATCGGAGTTGTTTTCTTTAAATATCGCCATGATAGATTTGGTTTGCATGTGTACATTCCAGTCTAATATTTAGCATATTTTACCTGATTGAGTGCTTATTACAGCGTTGTCTTTTGATAAATTGCCTATTAATCGTTTTCCTAGATGATAGGTTAAAGATAAAAATGTAATTGCACAAATTGACAGAAAAACATTATGCATGATCATCTAGCATTAGTTAGATACTTGGTAAGCTTCAAATGATATGCAGAATGTGTGATCACATTAGGAAATATTAACTGGGTAGGTATCGAAAGGGCGCTAATTATCTAGTTAGCGTAAACAAGTCCTCAAACTTAAAAACTCTGGTTGCGTAGGAATCGAGAAGACACTCCCGTGTTTCGATTGGTTTCTAGCTGACCCCAATAGGGTAGTGGCGACTCCTAGTAACATTTTAGGTTGTTAATCAGTAAAATGAAATCCAATGTCACGCGAGGTAGGACTTGGGAGAGTCCACACCAAGGACAGATGGTAATACCTCTAAGCCCGCTGGACCCTCGGAAGAGGGTTAAGGCGGGTCGCGATAGTACTGAAGTGGACTGTATGTCTCGCTCGATAGAGTGCAAGCTCGAGCGAAGCTAGGTGTGGTACAATTCGATAGGAAGATGCTATTCATCGTACTGTTCTTAGGAACAACTATAGAAAGAATGCTGGCTTGGCGTGTTCTCGGCTCGACGGGCGCCAACAGGCTATTTCTCGGCCAAATCTGTTGGCCCGTGACAATTTGGTATCAAAGCAAGTATCCCTCTAGCAGGTGGGTGAGTCGGAGAAAACTTGTGGCCTACCCGGTCCCATGAGGGCAGAGAGTGAATTGCTAGAGCAAAACATGCTCGGACAAAGTCCGGCTCTAAAAACTAGCTTCTGGGATGCCAACGGTGACATAGGAAAGAACCGATTCCTCACTGAATAGGGATAAAGTTCAGGGATCAATGGGCGAATGCCAAATGGGGCTACCACGTTTTCAACAAGGGGAGAAACCTCAATTGGTTGGCTGAGATCAGGATTAGTTTAGTAGGCGAAAGAGAGTGATGCCAAAAGGTGCAATTGGCTTAGAGTGCCACTCTTGAGAGCACAAGTGACCGAAGGTGCCCAAACGGCTTTGATCAAGGGAAGCTACTAGTGGAGTGGAGTTATTCTGTTGGGCGAGCGTCCACCACTCATGTAAGACCAGAGCGAGTGCAATGTTGATGGTTCGAAGCGACGTAAGGAAGCGACTGAACAGCTCGCAACGAGGGGGTTGTGGATTTGACTGGGGAAGGATGACACGGACCAGAAGTTCCGTGTCCCCCAATCGTAGTCGTGTACCCTTATAAGTGGAGAATAGTGAGGGATGCACAGAGGGAAGATACAACTGGTTCGTGAGAATGGTGTCAGGGTGGTTTGTACTAAGATTGCTAAGTTAGAACGAATATACCCTTAGGAGCTCTGAAGGCGGGGTTGGCCTTCCATGTACAAACTGGTCGGGAGCTGATATCGCTCTCCTAATGAGGCCATGGCAGGCCGAAACCAGTTGTTGTACTGAAGTGGACTGTATGTCTCGCTTAATAGACCGGATGCCCGAGCTAAGCTGGGCGTGGTACGATCTAATACGAGAATGCTATTCGCCGCACTGTTCTTACAACTATAGAAGGAAGGCTAACCTGACATGTTCCCTGCTCGCTAGGCGCCGTACAGGCTAATTTCGTGGCCAAATATGCCTGCCCGTGACACATGCATATCATATAGTTGAAATTGCATTTATTCCATGTCATCTATCTTTGCTATGTCATCATTGTTTGCTACATAGATGTATGTTTAAGAATTTGTTAAAGTTTAAGAGAGTTATGCCTTTATATGAAGTGTTGTCAACCGAATAATAATTGTGCGTTTGTTTCAGGGAAAATAGTCCAAAATATTCTATATCTATTGCACTTTGGCCAATTCAGATGGAAACCTTTTAATTTTGACAATTGAGTCATAAACCTTTCCACATTTTGCCAATTGAGTCCATTCAGCCAATTTTAGCCCGAAATCCTTAACGTTGACGACGGCCGTCCTACACGGCACGGCCAAAGCTGACATGGGCAATTTTATGATCTTTCTTAAATTTCTGAATTTTTTTTATTTTCTTCTTCTTTTTTATTTTATTTTATTTCTTTCTTACGTACTATGTCATATCATTCATGTCATGTTCACTTGTTTGCCATGTCATATCACACGTGTACCATGTCATGGTTCATCATTTGTGCGTTCTATGACATTCTAGATTAGAATTCATTTTCATATGTCATTACAGTTAGATTATTTAAACAGCTGATTTTCATGACAACAAATTTCATGTCATATTAGTGTATTTGCATTCAGCATAAGTTTGCATTCATGCATCGCACGTATAGAATGATTGCACTCTAAACTTAGCAATTTAAGTAAATGCTTTGTGGTAGTTCGGGAATTAATGCGCTTGCATTGGGGTAAATAATTTCTTCCCTATTTTGAAATTTATTTATTACTTTGATTTATTGAGTGTTCATTAATGTTTGTGCACCCGCATATCACTAGGTTAAAACTAATCCAAGTTGCTTGTCAAAAAAAAAAAATCTTCGAAATAAAAGAGAAAAGGTACCGAAATGGCGTTGGAGTAATCTAGCGTAATTAAGTCCCCGTACTCATAGTCTCTTATTCGTAGGAGTAACGTAGTCTCCCATGCATTACTTAGGTATTTAATCAACCTACCAAAAATAACTAGTGGCGACTCCTAGGTGAATTAAATTCGGCATGCTAATTAAACCCTAAGTTGCGATGGATAGGCTTGGGAGAGCTCAATTCGAGTCTTGGGGCTTGACAATCCCTCGACTTTTGAATTTCCTCTACACACATCCACCTTCACGTTTTACACCACATCCACCATCACCTTCATGTTTTATTTCGAAATCAGGAACCGCACAACGTGATAAACATCTCCACTCTTGAAAAGGTATGCAACAAGCGAAAACAAAGCAGGAGTAAATTCCGATTGGGAAAAAAAAGGGTGGAGAAGCAGAACACAATACGCAGGATAGCCCTGACAGTCTGCACCATTCGCAGGTTAAACAGCCTTTCCAAAATTTTGTACGCTACACATGTTACATGTGGTCGATCAGTCGGCCCAATATGTTGTAACCCTTTTTGTGGAATTTATTTTAAAAATACCCTTTTCTTTTCCACATAAAACCCCATGATAATGCAATATTAAAAAATAATTATGTGATTATCCTTAATTCACTGAGAGATTATCAGTCTATTCTGAGACACAAAAAATAAATAATAAATAAATAAAAATTATTGTGCAGTCTACTCCTTCAAAAATATGTGGCTCACAATATGTTACTTTCACAGTCACTCAAAAACTGTTATACTAGCCATGCAATCGCTAGAATTGCTAAGAAGTTCCTTGCCTACAAATTACCCATCAATAAGGTCTTCGGCACTCATAGAAAAGCCTCTCGTGCTCTTCATCTCTGTCGGTCAAGCATCCGAATCTCATTAGAGATTGCAAAAAATTACGTAAAAAAAAATGTCTCTTCGTATTTCGGCAATTCCATCTTTCTTTTTCCACAAATAAGACGGGAGCTCCTCAAAGTGAAACACCGGGTCTGATGAAATTGAACATTTTCCATGTAGTCTGGGGACGGGATTGAGCATTTAATAATGATTAAGGAACCACGTCCAACAAATCAAAAGTCTAAGAATGATATTGCACATTGAACCAAAGATCATGGACCATTATGTCATTTTCCCTTCGTATAAGCTACACATAGATCTCTATAAGTAATGTCAAATCAAATTACCAGTCCATTTTAGAAACTCTTAGTCAAGACTTTTTAATCGACGTATATTAAATGCCGGTGGTTGTTACCCAAAAAATGTCACTTTGTGGTTGGTAGAAGCATGGAGTCACTTTAATAAAGCATAGGATTGCAGAAGCTCCATGAATGTTGACAAAAGTGACGGTGGTGAAATCTTAAGCCATTGATAATCTTACTCGTGTATGATTCATCCAAATGTGATTGGTTGGTCTCAAAATAAGTACAAGAGGAGGTGGTTATGAACATGATGCCTATACATACCCTTCAAGTTTTGAATGTTTCGAAACGCAGAGAAAACCTCTCCTTGCTCTTCCATTTGTGTATTGGTCCGACATCCACAACCGAAACATAAAGGAAAAGAGAGAGAAGATGTCGCCAGTTTCAGCGATTCCAACTTCTTCTCCAAGTAAAGGAACGGGCCACGCGATCGAACGCCAGTCGGCGGGTTATCATCCGAGCATATGGGGGGATTACTTCCTTAAATATGCTTCTCCCTCCAACTCAGTGGTTAGTAATCTTCCTGTCATCTTCTGCTTTTGTTTTCTCGCAATTGCAATTTTGTAGACTGACTTCGGTTTCTTTTAGTTCCACCACATCGCTTATATGATTCCAATTGGTTATACACACACACATCATCCCTTCTCCGCACAGAAAGATAAAGTTGAAAATCATAAACATCGAAATATTTAACTAGGGTACACAGACTGGGCCGTCAAAATCAGGTTTATTTTGTAAAGTATACGTATTTCATGCTTGCTTTTATTTGAAATAGCGTACAATATATTTTTGCAGAAGTTCAAATTCCTTGGAAGAGTGGAGGGACAAATTGATGAACTGAAAGGAGAGGTGAGGAAGATGCTGGCTGGTATCGTGGATAAGCCTTTACAAAAGCTTCACTTGATTGATCAAATCCAACGCCTGGGAATTGAGTACCATTTCGAGCGTGAAATAGATGAGCAATTAGAACAGATCCACAAAAGTTACTCTCGACTTTATCGTGAAGATTTTAAGGTAGATGACCTTCACATGGTCGCTCTTATCTTTCGATTGCTGCGACAACAAGGTTACTACGTTTCATCGGGTATGTCTTTAATGTAGGGAGATACCTATTGAAATCTTTCTATTGCTCAGTCAAATTTCATGAGAAACATGTACAAGAAAATCTAGAACACTAACCAGGCATATCACCTTCCTAATTTCTAATCGATTGCATCTTTTCTCCCATGTTGGTTGGTTGCACAGAGGTCTTTAACAAATTCAAGGATGGCGAAGGGAAATTCCGGGAATCGCTCGTCACCGATGCGTGCGGATTGCTGAGCCTGTATGAAGCTTGCCATCTAAGGTGTCATGGCGATTCTATTTTAGAGGAAGCACTTCCTTTTGCTATAACTCACCTTGAATCGATCAATGAAAGCAAAGTGAGCACTATTCTTGCGAAACAAGTGAGTCATGCCCTAAAGCAGCCGCTTCGCAAGGGATTACCGAGGCTCGAGGCGAGGCGTTACATTCCACTCTACCAAGAAGAGCCTTCACATGACGAAGTCTTGCTCGCCTTGGCTAAACTAGATTTCAACTTACTACAAGAGCAACACCAGAAGGAACTTGGCAAGATTACTAGGTTCATTAACTTCATGTGATAGCATAATCTAAAATTATCTTCAAGATTATGTTTTAACAATGCCCGAACTGTTTTCTTGTGTTTTCCAAAGGTTAACTCGTCTATTTTCAATTTACCCTTCTGAATAGTGCTTTTCAAAGTCCTTTACAAGTGAAAAAAGAAGTTTCAGGGCTAAAGTACTTTTAGTTACGCTCATGTTCGTTTAATCATAGGTGGTGGAAGGATGTAGATGTTCCGAGGAAGTTCCCATTCGCTAGAGACAGGATCGTGGAGTTGTTCTTCTGGACCTCGGGAATATATTTCGAGCCGGAGTTCGTCGTGGCCAGAGAGATACTAACCAAAGTGATCTCCCTGACTTCCATTCTCGACGATATCTACGACGTCTACGGCACGTTGGAAGAACTTGCACTCCTCACCGAAGCAATCCAGAAGTATGGAACCCACATTCTCTTTCTCAAACTTCGGAATTTGATCAGTTTCGAGTGTGTCATTTTCTCCAGGATTTTGAATTCAGGTGGGATGTTGATGCCATGGATGGATTACCAGAGTACATGCAAGCTTATTACAAGGAGCTCCTCCATCTCTATGAATATATTGGTAATGAAGTGGCCACAAAAGGAAGATCGTACCGCCTCGCCTACGCGAAAGAAGTCGTAAGCAGCATCATCAGTACACTTTAACATGCATCGAACGCGAGTTTTACTTAGAAACTCAACATTCTTGTTCATGTCCGATTTCTCAGATGAAGAAGCTGGCGAGTGCGTACTTCCAAGAAGCCAAATGGTTCCATACCAACTACATACCGACACTGGAGGAGTACATGCCCGTTCAACTAATAACCACTGGCTACGGAATGTTGGGGACTACATCGCTTGTGGGAATGGGCGATGTGGTCACTGAACATGCTTTTGAATGGTCGGTTGGCGGCTGCAAGATTGTGAAGGCTGCACAAACCATCTGTAGGCTCATGGACGACGTTTCCTCTCACCAGGTAGAACAAAAACATAATTTATCCTCCAGCAATCTGATAAAATCAGATTGACCGTCACTTACTTGATCTAAATAACACTGATGTCGTTCGACATACAGTTTGAGCAGGAGAGGGGGCACGTCGTATCTGCGGTGGAGCTGCTCATGAAATACCGTGGCGTCTCGGAGCAGGAAGCCGGGGAGGAACTCCAGAAAGGAGTCGTCGACGCGTGGAAGGACACCAACGAAGAGTTCCTCCGTCCGACAGCGGTCCCGACACCGATCCTCACTCGAATGCTCAATTTTTCGCTGGTGATGGATGTGTTATACAGCGATGGAGATAATTACACCCATTCGGGAACCAAGCTCAAAGATTATGTGACATCGCTCTTCGTTAGTCCCTTGCCGATGTGAAATTTGGACCAAACGTTGTCACACCTATTTGGTCGTTGTAATTGAATAGTCTATCGATTATGCCTTTGAAATCCTATTTTTTTCCCCGGATGTATGAGGGAAAATATCATCCCCTGTCTATATACTTTCAGATATATGTGCGTGATCAGACTCGTATTGATGCATAAATGGGTATGGTGTTGCTAAGTTTGCAAGTCTAGCGCATCATGTAATGGTCATATTTCAATAATTCCTAACGCTTGAAAAAATTGTCCATAAAATCCTAAACTTATTATACCACGGCCAATTCAATTCTAAACCTTTCAATTGTGCCAATTTGGTACTAAACCTTTTGACGATTTGCCAATTTAATCCTAACCCTTTCAATTATGCCAATTTTGTTCTAAACATTCAAACGATTTGCCAATTTAGTCGTAAACCTTTTGGCAATTTTCCAATTCAGTCATCCCGGCTAGTTTTGGCTGGGAATACGGAGGTGGCAGTTCAGTCAGCGCCAGTCGTCCTACGTGGCACGACAGTGACACGATCTGAATTTTTTTCCTTTTTCTTTTTCTCATTCCTTTCTTTTCTTTTTGCTTTATTTCCCTTTGTCAGTCGCCGACCACAAGCGAGGTCGCCCTCGCCCAGCCCTTGCGGGCGGCTAACGACCAGCGGAGGGAAATAAAAGACAAAAAAAAAAAAATAAAGGAAAAAAAATTCTTAAAATATATATTAAAAAAATAGTCCATTGCAACGCCAGCTGTGACGCGTAGGACGACTGGCATTAACTAGACCATCACGTTAGCGATTTTTGGCTAAAATTAGCCGGAGTGACAAAATTGACAAATTATTAAAAGGTTTAGGACTAAATTGACGAATCGTCTAAGGGATTAGGACAAAATTGGTTTAGGATTATATTTGCATAATTGAAATGTTAAGGATTGAATTGGCTGCGGTACAATAGACTTATGACTTTTTAGGTAATGTAAGGCTCCATTTATTTTCTATATGAAGAATGCATAAATAATTGAACATCTTTCATACTTATTTGCGACGAGGAAAAAAAACAGAGAAAGGCTAAATTGTCAAGGATGTGTTAAGGAAAAAAAGGAAAATGACACAAATAGTTCCTAAATTAACGAAATTTGCACTGGTGGCTTCCCAATCCATTGAATTTGAACCGACGATGACAAGAAAAAGTTACACGTGGATCATCCAAGTAAGATATTCATCTCAAATTATAATATAGCAATCCATGACATCAAAATAAGATGGACATGTTAACGCTCTAATTATTTTTCTTTTTTCTAAAGTTGATGGATAAAAAAAAGGTTAATACCACAAAAAATCCAATTTGGTACACGGTGACAAATCTGTCCCAAACTATTTTTTTCATCACAAAAAATCTCAAACTGGTACATCCGTGATAAATTTACCCCAAACTAATTTTTTTACCACAAAAAATTTAAATTGGTACACATTTAACAAATTTAACCCAAAGTAATTTTTTATCACCAAAAACCCCAAATCGATATACCTGTGATAAATTTACATTATGTTAGTTTCGGTTGCATTTTACAATTTTTTTCACAAAAAATCCCAAATTGGTACATCTGTGATAAATTTATCCCAAATTAATTTTTTTTTACCACAAAAACTCGAATCCGGTACATCTGTGACAAATTTACCCCAAACTAATTTTTTTGACCACAAAAAGTTCTAAACTGATACTGTAACGACCCTGGGTCCCACTTGCACGATATTATCGGCTTTGGACACACAGTCCTCACGGTTTTGTTTTCTCCGGGACTCCCCCCTAAGCGATGTGGGATGGGGATGTCATAGATACACTTGCGATAAATTTACCCCAAACTATTATTTTACCACAAAAGACCCCAAACTAATACACCCATGATAAAATTAACCCAAATTAATTTTTTGACCACCAAAAATCTTAATTTGGTACACCTATGATAAATTTACATTCCGTTAGCTTTTGTAAAATTGGGTTAATACCACGAAAAACCTCAAACTGACACATGTGACAAACAGATGGTAAAAATTTCAAAATATTACACCCGTCAATTGCCACGTGTCATCCAACACAACAATTTGATCGTCAAATTTAACGAAAATTTACGGACGGTAATTTATCACAAGTGTGCCAATTTAGGCTTTTTGGTGGTCAAAAAATTAGTTTGAGGTAAATTTGTCATAGGTGTATCAATTTGGAATTTTTTTTGGTCAAAAAAATAGTTTGGTGTAAATTTATCATATGTGTATCAGTTTGGGGTTTTTTTTGTGGTATTAACCCTAAATTTTACTGTCAAATTTCTGAGTTAGATAACACTTGGCAATTGATGGATATACGTTTTTACTCTCCGTCACAGGTGTACCAGTTTAAATTTTTTTTTTTGTGGTATTAACCCAATTTTACAGAAACTGATGATGGGTAAGGTTGTCCTAGTTTGAAATTTTTGGTGTTCAAAAATTAGTTTGTAGTAAATTTATCATTGGTGTACCAATTTGGGGCCGTTTGTGGTCGAAAAAATTGTTTGTGGTAAATTTGTCACAAGTGTACCAGTTTGAGATTTCTGGCGGTCAAAAAAAATAGTTTTGGGTAAATTTGTCAAAGATATACTAGTTTGGGATTTTTTGTGGTAAAAAAAATTAGTTTTGAATAAATTAATCACATGTGTACCAATTTGGGATTGTTTGTGGTAAAAAAAAAATAGTTTGGGGTAAATTTGTCACAAGTGTACCAGTTTGAGATTTTTGGTAGTCAAAAAATTAGTTTGTGGCAAATTTGTTATAGATGTACTAGTTTGGGATTTTTCGAGATATTAACCCTAAAAAGTGGACATGTTGACTCGTCATAATTAGCAGTCTAACTCAATATGCAATATTCTATGTCATCAAATAACGTTTGATTTGTCGTTTGAGCAAACAGAAGAACTACATTGAACATTTACCAATAGTTCAAGGATCATATTTAAAAAAATTAGAAATTGAGAGATAAAATTGCAAGTTGAACTGAAGTTTACGGATCATTTGTGTCATTTTCCCGAAAAATATATATGTCGTACTAAACTCCTATGTCGACGATGTCAACACTGAATCGCAACTATGTGTTATAAATATATCACTATATGTATCTCCTCTTTTTGCGAGGCTGGTGACTCGTCTCCATTACGGTCCAATGGCCAGAGCAAGGTCAAGAAGGTTTCAAGCCTCATTTTAAGTAGCTTTTAATTAAATCGCAGCCGTCAACTTTTCAACACCCGTTTTGTCAATTCGGAACTTGTGCGGTTGAACTACCACAGAGGGAAAAGTAGGGTAAAAGAAAAAATTGCAACAGTCCATTTTTTTTTTTGTTAATACCACGAAAAATCCCAAACTGGTACATCTGTGAAAAATTTACCCAAAACTATTTTTTGACCACAAAAAACCTCAAACTGGTTCACTTGTCACAAATTTATCTCAAATTGATACACCTGTGACAAATTTACTATCCGTTAGTTTTTGTTAAATCTAACCGTCAAATTACTAAGTTGGATGACACATGGCAGTTAACGGGTGTACTAATTTGAGATTTTTACCCTCTGTTTGTCATAGGTGTATCACTTTGGGGGTTTTTGTGGTATTAACCCAATTTAATAGAGGGTAAATTTGTCACATGTGTACCAATTTGAGATTTTTCGTGATTAAAAAAATTAGTTTGGGGTAAATTTGTCACAAGTGTATCAGTTTAGGATTTTTGGTGGTAAAAAAATACTTTGAGGTAAATTTGTCACAGATGTACCAGTTTGGGATTTTTCGTGGTCAAAAAAATAATTTGGAGTAAATTTGTCACAATACCAATTTGGGGTTTTTCGTTGTATTAACCCTTTTTTTCCATTTGTCAGAGGGAAAAGCGAGAGAGCAAAAAAAGAAAATTTGCCCCGCGACCAAAAATGCATGCCAAAAATTAGACAAAATATATATTTTTTAAAATAGGATTCACAAAAGTAAAAATCTACTCTTTGGCCTCCACTTCCACACCCAAACTTATAAACTATACAACAATGCTCTCTCTTTTTTCTTTTTCTCCCTTGGTTCATCATACATGTATGTATATATATTCACTCTGTACACCAAGAACTTCAGAACATGAATGGAGTCGGAGAGAAAGCTGGAATGACCGCCTGAAAGGAAGCCCTCCGGAAACAATTAATTAATTAAGTTAATCTGTGTGTTCATCTACAAATTAGTAACAAAAGAGTATGTGGAATTGATTCTAAAAGGGCTATCACCAAGGGCCCGTTTGGTAACAATTCTTTTCCCGAAAATAATTTCTGAGCAGAAATGATTTTTTCCTAATTCCGAAAGCAAAGAAGTAGATTTTTTTTTTTTTTGCTTCTCGTTTCTGTTCCAAATCTTTTCCATTGGCCACTAATCTTTTTTCGGGAACAGAAAAAATATCTGGCGTTACCAAATAGATTTATGTTCTTTTTTCTGTTCGCGAAAACAAAAGAAACATGTTACAAAACAGGCCCCAAGTGTGATTGGTACTCCAAACCGATGTGTTCATCTTTTACTGATTCTATATTGCACTATGAACATCTTCATCCACACACCCCCCACACACCACCCACCCCACCAAAAATTGTTTTAAGCTATTTTCCAAACCGGCTGATGACCTGTGATTCCTTTCTTTTTCGTTGCGAAGTAACTATTATCAACTTCCATTCGGATTTAAAAGATCAAACTGATTAGGCATAAAATAAGAATATTGAGTCCATAGTAATAACATAAAAGAATTCTTTTCTTTATTGATAGTCGTAGGGACGTAGTCAAAAGAAAAACAAGTGTTGATTGCTAATTCATACTAGATCCAGTTGCATTTTCTTGGCCATTGAAAGACTCTACCAAACAAAGATGGGTTGCCAAGAATATAGAGGAGATAGGATGAACACTTGGTCAGATCTAGTATGGATAGTACCGGTGGATCTCTCAGGGTTCCCTCATCTTGGATCCCTGAGGAAAAGGTCAAGTTGGCCCTTGCGGAGACAAGCCTGAATCTGAAAATAGGTATGCTATCCCCAATACCATCCCTCTCGGCCAATTTCAGGGGACTGCCTTTTAGTTTTCCAGACTCAATCTTGAAGCTCAACCCTCAAAGTGCCAAAAATTTCTGATCCACAAGTTCCACACACAGTGGCGAGTGGATAGCATACTGAACCACACCATACTACCGAATTAACAAGAGGATTCTAGGAGTCGAGAAACCATGCTTGGATAAGAAGAAGGGAGAGAATTTTAGGGACTCATGATGAGAAAATTTCACAATGATATTTAGATGAAGGCTAGATCTGCCTCATTACATGATATAAGGGGCCTTATATAGGCAACAAGCACATTACAAGACAAACACATTGGATTCGCAGATCCGATACTATTCATGAACAGTAACCTGTCTACTGCTATAGTGAATAGTGAATAGTATCGATCGGTGAATAGTATATTTCAGAATAACTTTTGACCTCTATAGGCTAATTATTTGAAGAAAACAAACACGCGTGACACTACAAGACAAGAAACTCTACAGGAACTTGTGGAACCCTTCTTCAGTGTTGTTAGGTGAGCTGTCTGAGCTGTCTCCATCTTTTTGTTTCCTAAAAGCTTTCAAAAGATCTTCAATTTGCCAAGCATTCCAATTAGGGTATCGGGGCCTCATAGAATTTGGTGGGAAGGATGAACTGGAGGGGACATCTTCACATGGGATGGAATTATGAGTATGGGAGCTAGAGGGGGCATCAAGAGCATAGGGGTCTTGAGAGAGGGGTCCGCCCTGTGGATCTTGAGAATCTGGATTTTGGAAATCCGTGTCCATTGTCGTATCCTCTGTTGGCTGATTCTGCCGACGAAAATATTCCAAGGCTTCTCGAATGGTTTCTCTTGCGCAGCTCCATGAATCTGAGTAATCCCAAGATACATCTTGTGTATCAAGAGGCCATATTTCCTGAGGGATGGTGCTGTTTTCATGGCAAAGTATTCTTTGAAGCTCTCTGTATTGCCAAGGAATGGATGCAATGCAGCTGGGAAAAGTGTGGTGAACATGGGCAACTTGCAAATGGTATTGGGGCTTGTAAGTGGTTGTCCCAATCAGATTTGGTTATGTTTTTACATCTCCAGTCGGGCCAATAAATGCCCATGTCTATGAAAGAGCACCACAGTGTGTCTCTTAGGCTCTGGTCTTCCTACAAAGTTCTGGGACATGAATACCGCTTTCCAGTCACTGAGGGGTTGAAACCAAAGTAGCATGTCGATCAGGTTCTTTTGATCGGAGTAGTCTCCTCTAAGGGCTTTGGCTATAACCTTAGCAAAATTCAATGGCTACGGTATACAGGTTAAACAAATACCAGAACATCCACTTTAATTCTTCTGGGAATTCTTCATCAGGAGACCATCGTAAAGGATGGATGAATGGGTATGTAGGGTGAAGGCCATCTGATTTCAACATCAGACCACCATAGTCTCTAAAAATTCTCAAATGATATTGGCTAAGAAGTTCTCGGAGACTAGAAATAAGTTGATTAGTCTGGATCGGGTTTGGAACATCAGGAGGGTATTGGAGGCTGTTCCATCTACCTTTCATGTCAACTGTATGATATCTACCATGGAGAGGATCTCTTCGTACATACATGTTGATGGAGGCAACTGGCTGTTTTGGCCTGGACAAGAAATCTGCAAGGATGTTCTTGGTTCTTGCAAGGTGCTTAGTGTCAAAAGAGTATTTTGAAAATCATTTTGCGCACCTTAGCAGTTGAGGATGAGGAATCTGCTTCTGCTTGAATTTCAACATCTGGGGGAAGGAAGACATATTCATCTCCATAAGGAAATGATGTCCGATGAGATAATTAACAATGCCAAGAAACGTTTGCACCTGTTTGACTGTAAGGTCCTCAGAGGGAAACTTTTGCAATTCTTCTGCAATGTGGGGGCCTGGACAATAGGTTCCTTCTTTCAAATGCATACCAAGGAACTCTATTTCTTTTTGGGCAATGATAATCTTTTTTTGGGAGAGCATGATGCCATGCTTTTGGCCAATTTCAACAAACTGGTTTAGAAGTTTACAGTGGGATTCTTCATCAGCACTATAAAGGAGGATGTCATCAATATAGATCTGGGAGTTTGCTAAGATTGGCTGAAAGATTTGGCACATGGCTTTTTGGAAAAGAGAGGGAGCAGTTTTAAGTCCAAAAGGGACTACTATCCACTGAAAATATTGATTTGGAATACATAACCCAATTTTGGTTCTATCTTCAGGATGTATATCTAATTGCCAAAATCCTGCTTTAAGATCAAACTTTGAATAGATCTTGGCCTGAGCAAGGCTAAGGAAACGGAAATTTTTGTGGGGCAGAGGGAATTTATCATTCTGGAGGAATTGGTTTAAAGGTTGATAATTAATTACCAACCGAAGTTTACCATGGCTTTGCTCAGCTCGTTTGTTGACATAAAAGGCTTCACAAGCCCATTGAGATTCAGAAGGTTCAATGAGACCCTGGGCAAGCAATTCAGTATAGTCTTGCTGAGCAAGGGAAAGTTGTTCTAGATTCATACCAGAATGACTGGCCTTAGTGGGATTGATATCTTCATTTTTCTTGAAAGGAAGTCTCACAAAGAAATCTGGATTTTTTCACAAAGGATTGGAACAGATTTGGGAAAATTGTGAGAGGGATTCAGAACAACAAGACAAAAGACTCTGGGTAATAGGATCAAAAATTTCAGGTAGAATAATGAAGAGTCTTTGGATGTCTACAAACTCACAAAACTGGTCCTTGAATTACAAACCAGTAGGTACAATCTTGAGTTGTGGAAGTTGGGTGAGGATATCCCAATCAATGATGAGGTCTTTGTCAGGGAAATTACCCCCAAGGATTTTTGTAGTGATTGAGCACTGAGAGAAAATCTGGAATGTGATTGATTTACTGGGAACCTGGTTGCAAAAGTGTCTCCAGAAGCAGAATTGAAATTCCTTGTGTAAGGTGTCCAGAATTCTTCTGATAGAACCTTTGTATCCATGAGAGTTGCCCTGGCTCCAGTGTCAATGAGAGCAATCACTTGGATAGGTTTATGGTATTTGGGAATGGGGATCTGCATAAGAATATAGGGATGGAAGATTGGATCTCGGATATGGAATGAATTGGGGAAGAAGGCAAAAATATCATTGTCTGAGGATGGTTTGGAGTCTGAAGAGTATGCCCGTATAGCACAAAGGGTTTCAGCTGAGGGTTCATCATCAATGGAGAAGACTGACTCAAGGTCATCATCATCGAGTGGAACACCTGTGCTGTGCGCTATCTTCTGGATCATGTGACTTCCTTGATGCTTTGCTTGAGGGCATGCTTTAGCAAAGTGTCCTTTTTTGTTACAAATGTAACACCTGTCAGACTTGGATCTCTTCTTGGAAGGATGAGAAGAGGAATGATGCTTTCTTCTGCGGAGAAACTTCCACCTGCCTTTGCCTCGCTTCTTCTTGAAGGAAAACTTCTCGAAGTGCCTCCTTTTCTTATGACTGGAACAGGATGGGTCATTGCAATCTTTGGAACACTTGATCTTCTAGCTTGGCTTAGCACATGCCTTATCAAGTTCTCTATTTTCTCGGAGGTAACTTCTGAAAAGTTCTTTCTTTTGACAGAGCTCTTCGAGTCCTATATGGACTGCTTGTTGGATTTCTCTAAGGGTGGCTTCTGCTATAGATCTTTGTCTGGCTTGCAGGTTCTTTTTAGCAGCTTGGCTAACCTCTTTGGGAGTGGAAGCCAAGAATATTGCTTTAAGATTCCAATCTGCGCCTAGTAGATAAAAGAGCTTAACCATCTCTTTGAAATGGCGGTCAAGGTCTTTTCTGGCCATGGAACAACATTTTCGCTCAAAGAACTCTTTTCTTTCGAGTTCAACAATGCTGTCTGGTTTGCTGATGAAGAACAAATGGATAAGCCAAATGGCATTATCCAAGCTTTGGGTCAGGAATTGTATCTGGTCTTGTTCTCCGACTGCTTTCCACCAGTCTTTTAAAGCTCCGGTAAATCTACTAGTGAATTCAAGAAGTACTTCATAGGTGCTGTGCTTGGTAAGATGCCTAGTAGTCAACCAGGCATGGAATTCTTGGAGCCGATCAGGCCATCTGTGGTATGGGATATCATCCAAGGTGAAGTACGTCTTAGATGATGTGGAAGTTGAGTTTGGAGTACCGGTAGGGGCATGAACCACTTCTGATTCTGAGGCCAATTCTACGTCTGGTTCTGACACTAGATCTGCCATCATGATTTTACCAGACTGAGATGAGTTATCAGAGAATTCTGAATCAGATGAGTCAGATGAAACAAATGATTTACTTTGAGGAGGATTTGGTGGTGAATTTATGGCAGAAATAGCAGGGATCTGGAATTGGTGTCTCATGAAATTTTCTAGGGGGTTTGACACCATGCATAAGGAGGGTGGATTTTTAGGTGAGGGTGGAGAAGGTGGAGGTGGTGGTGCTGAGGGCATGGGTGTTTTCCATTTCTCTTTGTCTCGAGCATCTTTATCTAATTGTCTCAGACGCTCTCTAAGAGATAGGACATTAGATCTAGGTGGAGGAGGAGCTGAATTGAGAATAGCTGCAAATGATGAAGACGATATTGGAGGAACGGATCTTGATCTTGGGACTGAGGTGATGGAAGGGAATAGAGAGGATTCAGTAGGTGCTAGAGATCTTTGGTTCTGGAGAATTCGGATCTGACGCCTGAGTTTTTCCATCTCAGGAGTTTGATCTTCCAAGTAATGATGAGGGATTTGCTTGGTTTCCAGCAGATGAAGCCTCTTCTGAAAATCCTCCAGCATCTTTTTGGATACCGCAACGGTCTGGTCTACTCGTTCAAGACGGGTAGCAACTGTGTTTAGGACCACGTTTTGTGCAAGGGCATTTTCTATCTACCAATTCAAGACAGCTTCAGTTGGAGTAGGTCCTTTGCGGCGTCCATGAGCATCTACATCATTAGGAGTAGGTATTTTAGGTAAATGGTAATACCTTTGCTGTGGATCTGAAAATCTTTCCAATGGAGGAAATTTGGCGCCAACACTGGACTCAGTGTCTGGTGCCTGAAGTGGTGGGAAGTCTTCAGGTCGGAACATATAGATGCTAGGTAAGACTGGAGGTGGTTCTGGCTTTAGGAGTGCATGTGTATGGTCCAGGAAGATTAATGGGATAAGAATGTTTCTTTACCCATTTCTGGATAGGCTTATAGAAGGGAAAGGTAATCGATTTCTTTGGTGATGGAGGTGAAGGTGGTGAGGGTTTTGGTTTATCTGAACAAGGAGGTGGAAGTGGAGTAACTTGAGGAAGTTTGGGAGTTCCATACTGGACCATGAACTGGAATCTTCCACCATCTTCTCCGAGTGGTCCCACCGTAGGATCACCGTCAAGATACCTCTAATAGAGGGAATATTTTTTCTTCTTCTTAGAGGAAGGTCTATCATCTTCTTCTTCAATTTGGGAACATGACGGACAAGCACAATCGGTGTCCCAAAAGCGGTGTCCTATAAGATCCTTAAAATAATGGACAGGTTGCTCATTTGAGTCGAAGGACTGGATAAATTCTTTAGGATCAGGACATTCCATACTGACTGGATCAGTTGGACATGGTGTAAAACATAGAATGGTAGGAAAGAGGGGAAAACAGAAGTGGAGTCTTCCTTTTCCTTTGTGAACTTGACGGTAATAGTACCATCTTTATTTTTGGTAAACTAGGGTTCAGAAGATTGCACAGGCCAAGTGTTCTGATGGAGTTTTTCGTAGTTGGTCACCCAACTATCTAGAAGGAGTTTGACAAGTTGATCTCTAGGATCCGTCTGGGTACATGAACACAGGAGGTCTAGTCAGGATCAACGGAGATGAACAAGGCATCTTCCGAGCTAGGAAGATTGAGATTAATGGCATGATTCTGAACTCTGTAGATAATCTGGTAGTGCAAAGTAGCGGCTATAGATCCAAGAGTCTGGGGAGCTCTAGTGATCTGTAACTGTACTTTGAGGGCTGATAGAAGGCTGGGATCAGCAAGGGCCATGTTGAAGTTTGGAAAGAGTGTGACAAAAACAGTGCCAGCATTCAGGGTGGTCTGAATAGTCCCGATGCAGGCATGTTGATAGTCAATGAAACAGGTGTCAAGTAAAGCTACTCGTGCAACAACAGGTAACCCTTTTTCACCCATGGAAGGAAAGAGCAAGACGGATTGCTCCAAAATGGAGGTGTGTATAACCCTGTTGAGCCCACTAGAGAGGGAACTCTTGAGGGATACTGAGGGTAATGAATTGCTCTTGTTGGGTGGACAATATAGGGTGCTGGTCAAATTTGGAAGACTGGAGATACTCCTTAACAGTCCGAGGGTTATGTTTGATGGATCCGATAAGAGAAAAGGATGAAGGTTTGGAAAAAGCAGAGTAGGGATTCATCAAGGGAAGCTGAGTTTCCGAAATCTTGCTTTCTTCATTAAGATAGGTTACCTCATAAAGATAGTTTACCTCATAGAGATAGTCCATCTTGATGCTGAGGATGTACGAAGCTCAAGAGGAGGGGCTAAAGAAACAGGAGAGTCGATATGGAAAGGTGAAGAATCTGTAAGGGTTTCCATAAGATCTGGGTTATCTTCTCACCATGCAAGGCCTAACTTAGAATCTTAATCTTAACTCGGTCTCGATGGTGATGGCTCTGATACCAGGAAGGAAGCAGAGACGAGCCTGAATCTGAACACAAGTATGCTATCCTCAATGCCAGCCCTCTCGGCCAATTTCAGGGGACTGCCTTTTAGGCACTATCTCTCTTCAACTCTTTGAACAAAATGCAACAAAAGAAAAGAAAACCCATGAACCGACCCCATCATCTCCACTTATAACCCCAACGACGCCTTCGGCATCAAGGGGTTGTTGACCAACCATAGAATCTTGTTTATTAAGTGGAACGCATTAGCTGCTCGCTCTTAGGTTGAGCGGTAAGGGTCAGAGAAGAGCAATCACTCATTTTTAAAATCAGCATTCTTAAGACCAAAGAGTCGAGCGAAAAAGAGAGAAAAGCTCTCCGTTCCTAGTTCTCCTGGAACTACAAGAATCTTTAATTAGAATGGTATTCAAACTCAGCACCCTTTGAAATTTCTAGAAGAGTTGCTTTTTTTTTTTTGTCGGGAGAAGAGTAGCCCTTTGGAGAGCTGTGAATGTTGTCAAACTCTGAACCGATGCTGATTTGAAAAGTTGAGATGGTTAGCGTTATCTCTGGCACATGAGAAAACAAACGAAATAAGCTTCCAATATCAACCGGTCAAACACAATCTTAGAGACATATATAAAAGGAAAATTCTCCGTCCTCGTCGGTCAAACCTGCAGATTTGGGTCTCACTTTCTTTAAGTATTTATTATTGAGGTTTGTGTGTTTTCCTTTTATGGCTGGTCCGAAGAAGTCAAAGAACGAACAGTAAAGATTTGGAGAGTCGTTAAGAAGCCGCACGGTGAAAGAGCAGCCGTGCGAAGGGAAAAGAAAACGATGGGCTTGAACACTCAGATTTGTGCCATGGGATTTACATGCAATTGAGTTATTTATTTATAAACATTTTGGATTTGGGAATAATCCAAGTGTGGGAAACACTCGAGCGTGTGACTGATTGTGACTCTGATTTCCCAATATTGTTGTAGCCCTTTTTCTCAAATACAGTGTTTGCATAGTTGATTGGTTCAGGTCCAGTTCTCAACTGATTGATCAAAACTGGTGTATATACTGAACCATAATGTCAAAAAACGTATCCAAAACCAGGGCAACTTTATCAATTAAGTACGGAAGCATTAATGTCTAGCTGATTTGGGTAGAGCTAGCTTTGGAATAGCTGAATATTCTGGTTGTCCCAATTCTATCTTTTTTATCCTATTTGAAGTATATTCGTCATAAAGTGAGGTCATTCACTTAGCTTATCTATAATGCGATACATTCATTTTCTAAGTCGCAAGCTATTATCTTATACAAATGACACAAGGACATAACACTGATACACCACATATTATGACCTCCAAGTATGCCTTTGGAGATGATCAGAATTGAATAACATCTTTCAAAAATTGAGTTAAACGGTGAGAATTGAAATTGTTCACACGCCTAGGTAAAGAAGAATAGACATTCATTGTTCATGCAATAGTCTTACCAGAATCTACAGGATTCAATAGAATGTCATACGTTCAGACTAAGTGAACCCTGATTCTGCATTGAGTTGAAAGATTCATTGAGGAGTTCGTTCGAGTCTTTCAGGCCTTTAACTTAATCCACTACATGATGTCTTTTATCTTTATATAGCAACAAAAGCAAACGATGCGATTTTCTTGGCAACAGCAAGAAGCTGTTGTGTTAAATACTGCTATGTGCTACAAAAGTGTGGTTCCTAAAACAAATGCAAACTTTGTGGACTCTCCCCAATTGTAACATGTGCCTTGCGACTACGAGTTGCAGAACATCTTAACACCTGATGCAGTGCTTAAGTATCAAGAGAGAGGACTAATCCCAACTCTAAGCTGGAGATGAACTTCACCAAGTCAGAAAGAATGTTGATTCTGAAAATATAGTTGACATCCCCTCCTGGAGATAAATTTATGCCCATCTGGGTCATTTTTCAGGAAAGCATAGACGGACTTGGATTTGCAGTCAGAACAATACAGCTTTTATCGTCACTTCACATAATAATCAACCAGAAGCATTATTGCTGGAAGAATCAAAATAATGACAAGCAATCAGAGTACACACAATATCCACTTGTAGATCTCTAAATTAACGAGCATACAGCGCTAAAGCAATGGCATG
The DNA here is from genome assembly GCA_029784005.1 of Lenwebbia sp. NSW1173648. Taxonomy (NCBI): domain Eukaryota; kingdom Viridiplantae; phylum Streptophyta; class Magnoliopsida; order Myrtales; family Myrtaceae; genus Lenwebbia; species Lenwebbia sp. NSW1173648. The sequence goes on along the minus strand of JARCGZ010000009.1, from coordinate 18,720,571 downwards.
GCCATTTAGGCTTGACACTAATAACTGCACCAACAATAACAAAAGTTTCGAGACGACTTTTAATGAAACAAGTGAACACTAAGCACTGTTTATCTTAGTTAGTTTTAATTGTGCGCCATGGAAAATTTCAGTAAAACAAAGGAGATTTTTTACATAATTCTTTTAAAAAGAATGATGAAGAGATTATTAGTGAGATGGACCAACATTTCCATCTTTCTCCTCAGAAGCACAAATTTCCCAGTCATATTGGCGTAACTGTAAAGATCTACGGTGAACAAGAACCGCCAATTTTCTCATCTAACAAAAGGTGCATGAGAAGTCTGTTAATCACGACAAAGTAGGTGGTTGATCATTTACTGAATGTTAGCACCTCATTTAGAACTCAATTTTCGAGGGAAATTACTAGTTTTGTGGACCTGGAGAAGCAAACGGAGTAGTTGGGATTCGTAGAAATGACACCCAGCAAACTAGCAGCAAATTCGATACAAGCTTGATGAACTCCAGCAGCAAGAATATGCGCATAAAATTCAAACAGGAGTACAAAGGAGTGATGACAGAGGGCGCCCACTTCTACCGTTTTGGACCCAAAAGATAGCTTTCTAGTTTATCAAACAGTCAAGGATGATCATCTTTCCCTCTTCATCTCTAAGGGAGAATTCATCACAACGTCGCACAAATCAACAAACCCCAGATATTTCAACTCATCTAAACCAATGTAGTATACCAATTGGAGAAAAAGAACAGAAAACTACAAATGCCCAAATGCAAAGCTCAGAAGAATATCCAAATCCTGAAGGTCTTAGAAGGAACAAACAAAACGTTGTGCAACGTGTTATCGAATGAAGAACTCCACATCCTCTAGCCAAGCAAACAAACTTGAGTTCCGAAACTTGAAATTTTCTATTTCGAGACATCCTCAAGACATGCGCCAAGAAAATGAAAAATTGAGAGAGAGAGAGAGAGAGAGCGAGATGAGAGAAAAAGAGAGCTTTTCAGTTCGGGACTGATAAACCGAGTCGATCTTGGACTGTGGAGTGATGCTCTCGATGGATGGGAAGTCGTCATCTTCCTCACTACCTTCCATCTCTCTCTCCCTCTCTGTCACTAAGCTTATAGGTTTTCGGACATTGCCCACTTCTTCAGGTGCTGCTAATTCACGGATTGTTCGAACGAGAGCAAGAAAGGAAGAAATTTGACGAGGGAGAAGGTCGAGATTTGGAACGAGCGTGACTATCAGCAGCTGCAAGAACTGAAGTGAACTGAACTGAAAAAAAGCAAAATGGACACTCCCGCTCCGTCGGACAAGACGCTGAGAACAAAATGGATTTGACAGCGAGTCTCACCAGCGAGACATCATGTGGCAACCAACGTGTATATGTGTCTGTTAAGAAATCTAAGATTTGTCTTTCCAATTTGCCCCTCAAAATGCAAAATCCTGATAACATCATCTATCATTTTCCCGTTGGTATACTAGGGAAGGAGGAAAAAAAAAAAGAAATACAAGAAGCTCCTGCATTTTGTTGTAACCCTAGTTCAAAAAGCGTTTCAAAACCGATTAACGCTCTCAACCCGACTCGGACCGATCAACAATAGTAGTTGGCACCGTCAAGATGGTTGGCCTAGTGATAAAAGGTCGTCTATCTTATGCAAGATCATGAATCGATTCGCGTTGACAACATATCTCTTGAAATTCATGTACATGTAATATCTCAGTCTATCTAATTTAACTTAAATACCCTCCACCATACATGTAGAAAATCTCCAAAAATCTGACTTCACACCACCCACGCACCCAAATCTTCCACCACCTTCCCCTACCGCCAACCACCTCCTTTGCCTTCTCGAACCGCTTGGCCGATGCCGTCTTGGCCCCTTTTCTCTCTCTCTCTCTTCTGTCCCAGGTCAAGTCTCGGGCAATTTTGAATTGGGCATAAACTCTCTTCAAGACCGATCTATTTTCTCTCGATTTCTTTCATTGTTTTTCGTAAGTCCTACTATTTCAAATAAAGGCCTGACCTGAGGTATTTTTACTTTTTTACATTTTTTGATTTTTTTTTTTCCTTTTTTCCATTTTCTCTTCCATCTTGCCAGTGGTTGTGGGCTGGGTGGCCCCACCGGTGACCATGGGCTGGCTGGCCTCGCGACTGCCTACGAGGGAAGCCCTCACCCGATCTGATAGTTTCCGGAGACATTTTCACTGTCATCTTTCAAAACTAGATTTCCAGAATCCAAGAGCTGAGCAACTATGCATTGCGAAGAAGTATTCATGTTATTCGACGACCACAAGACTCTTTCTGCTCGGTCGACAAGGACTCGTTTCCCTTCATTGCCTATACGTAGAATTCCTGATGAATCATTCGCCAGATTATCCCCATTTGCCACCCAAAGAATGGTCTTATCTGGGATCTTGTGGTACCATATTCATATTGCGAGGTATCTATTGCTGGAGTTTCCAGGGCTGAAGAAACCTAGCTGAAACTTTTCTCCTGCCGACCGGAAATCTAGTCCATCTCCCCTCGCCTGGGCTGGGCGATGCGAGCCCTCGCGGCCGCAGGCGAGGCCGTCCAGCCCACGGTCACCGGTGAGGACGAATAGAGAAAAAAAAATGAAAAATGAAAAAATCTGAAAATGTAAAAGGACGAAATTACCCCTAGTCAGGCTTTTTTTTGAAATAAAATCCACTCTTATTTGAAAAAGTGACCGCACTTGAGCCCTTTTTTATTTTTATTTTTTATTTTCCCTTATAATTTTGCTCCTTGTATTTACTAAAATTTGCCTTGATATAACAGTTTTTTTTTTTTTGGTCGGACCTTGATATAACAGTTGAGTGGCGGAGCTCTGTCGCCAACAACGAACAGTAACCGCGAACTCACTCAATCTCAATGGCGATGGCAGTGGCGATGCCGTGCTTTGCGTCAGGAGCGCCTCTCCACTTGGCGAGCCTCCTCGGCTCGTCTTCCCCGAGAGCGAATCATCACCATCAACTTCACCTAACGAATCAATCAGCTTCGACCGCACCGTCTCGCAGAAAGGTCTTCCTCGTACTCAGCTCGAGTGCCTTGTTCGGGTCATTCGTGCTCCCATTATTCGTCCCTGCTTCTCCTTCCATGTCCGCGTCGCCCGAGTTCTTCGAGCTCCCAAGCTCCGGCGGCGTAAGGGTGTTGGACCCTCGGATTGGCTCCGGAGAGGTTCCTTCTATTGGCGACGAGGTCTCCTCTCTCTCTCTCTCTCTCTCTCTCTCTCTCTCTCTCTCTCTCTCTCTCTCTGGTGATGTTGATGTTGAGGTAACCAACAATCGCAATTGCAATTGATGGAAGCATACTTCCAGACCAATTGCAGAGGAAAATTATCGACATTAAACCTGGGAAGTCCAGTCCAGTATTCCGAAAGCAAAGGACCCATCTTTCGTTTCTAAATTACGCCTGTTTCACAGCAATTCCTGGACTTGCATAGCGTGTTGTTAGAAAATCCAGTAAAGTAAGAAGAACCAGTGGAGATGAGCACCGTACACTAGAATTGCAAATCAACTTGTCGTTACTCGTTACCCAAATTAGACTGATGAACTTCGTTTTGCTGATTTTCGGATGTGTCTTCTGAATGTCAACTGCAAGCTGTTGCTTTTTAATCATATTTTCAGATTGGGAACTACTGTGCAGTGTGCATTGCTGATAATTGTGTAGTATCGTCTGTATTCATGGTCTCGCTTTCGCGGATGATATTCCGATGTGTTGGTAAACTTGCATGATAAGTTAGAAGCTACCTGAAGAGTCTCCGTCGTGGCAACAAAAGGTCGCTGTACATTACTATGGAAGATTGGCCGCAAAACAAGGATGGAGATTCGATTCCACGTACGATCACAAAGATAGCACCGGGGATTCAGTTCCTTTTGTCTTCAAACTTGGTTCGGGGAATGTAAGTTAACATCTTTGCTTTCTCTCGTTCAGCTCGACCATAATGGATACAATAAAAAACTTCAAGTTCTTTAGTAAAACTATGGTTGTTCACCATCATGTTCTTACCACTCTTCACATCCCCAGCCCCCATTTCTTCCCACGTCTCTGCAACACCACAAAAAAATTACGAGTAGCAGGAACAAAAGGCTAAGATTCTCTGTATCCTTCCGGTTCTATTTCACTATCATGTTCTTAATCAGCGGAGAGCCTTTTCGTTGCAAATCGACTTCATTGGTATGTTAGCCATTTGTTTCGAGGAAATCAACGATTTGTAAAGCATTTTCCTAAAAATTGGTCGCTTGTATTGCTTAGAAAACTTAATGAACAAAAAAAATTTCCGTCATCAACCAGGCTTAGATTGTTGTGACGATGAAAACGTTTTCTTTTGACTAATTTCCTAAGTACTAGGGACAAACATTTTTCGTACCTTACCAAAAAAAGAAATTTTTTTTTTTTTTTTTAAATTTGCAAATCATCGATTTTTCATGAATCAAGGCCCACCAGAGCCTGCCTCTCCATTTGTTGACTTCAATCTTCTAAAGATGAAGTTCACCTGTTTCTTCAAAATCTGATGCTTCATTATTCCACCATCACAAGGGTACCAGAGCACATCCCAAGAACCAATACCACCAAATGTAACTTATACATGTCCCAATTCCTCTTTCATAGTCTCTTTTTCACCGCTTTCACTAATTGTTCAGGCCAATTTGTGAGCACCTAAAGGTTTATCTTCGAAATCTGCTCAATATGTTCCTCAGTTTGGTCTTGTTAAAATTGTGAAAGTTGTGTTGCCTTTTATTTTGTGCCCTCTTTGGAGTTCTTAATACTCCATAGATATATGGGCTTCTAAATACCAGAGCACCCATTTCACCAATTAGTTAAATGGAACGTTACAGAATAGCGTTATTTTTAGATAAAGAATTTGTTTCATTGTAGTTGGTTCTAAACTGATTCTCAATTAAATTGGTTTTGTTTATTCTACAATTCTTTGACAGGCAGAGGCTGTTTACAACAATTTTTAATCCGACCCGTCTTGCTAATGGTGAAGGTTCCACATTGGGCACTCTTATCTTCGACATAGAATTAGTCAACCTGAGACGCCAGTAATTCCCGGACGAACACTCTTTAGATGATCTTCAGCTCATGAGAAAGGGTTAGCCATAATCTTCTACTTCTTTTGATTCCTAGCACTACACTCCACTTTATTTTTTACTTTGTTAAATCGTGCAAGGTGATTATGTCAAGGTGGTAATAATTTTGCCAGATGGGCAATGAAAGAACTAACGGAATTAGGCTCTCTTCTGGATTTGATGATCACAATCAAAGGTTTCTGGGGTGCGAATCTGATTATACAAAACCATGTATAGGCTTAGAAGTGACTGAATAATAAGAGGAGAGGAAGCTAAGGATGATGCCTTGTAACGATGTGTCTGTCAAACAAGACATGAACTTTAGTCATATTTAATGTCCACATCATTTAGTACGACTGTCAAGGACTCTTCTGATGAACTTCTAGAACATATGAAAGCGCGACCGGATTTTCCTGTGTTGTCAATTTCCAAAACGAAGCTCCAGCAGCCCTCCAAAATAGAAATATTCCCAAGATGATAAAGAAATAATTGACAAGGAGGATCAATGGAGGAGGACCATGTAAATCCAAATCCATCCAAATTCTTGTGATTTAAAAGCCAATTTGGCGTTGTCTTTTGGACATTTTCTTCAGAAATGTCCTTGTTTTGAAGCCTAGTTTGTCAATTTCTAGAATTCCCATGACATGTGTGAATACATAGTTTAGTTTTTCTAGTTTAGTGTTTCTTTTATTTTTATTATGAATAGATATTAAAATGTAGAGAAGTTGTCGCGGCTATGTGTCCTAATAATAACTTAAGATGGCTCACAGCTTTTCACCAACGATATAAGTCTTTCAAATTTCGCAGTTCGTGTTTTCTTAATTAAATTTTATCAAAATTCTAAAGTTAGAAATTAAATCAATAGAAATATCAACTCGATATAACTCTAAATGAGGTTCCACTTATGTTACCATAGAGATCATACGTCAAATATACCTACACAAATTATGGTAACATTTATTAAGACCAAAAAGGTTAAAAGGTAATGAAAAAAATAGCATATCTACTGTTGATTTATAAAATGGATTGAAATGAAAAAAATAATCTAAAAATCTAAGTAATGGTTTAATTGTATCTTAAAATAGTAACAAATAACTGATTTGACTTTGTTATAGAAACTTCAAGAATTAGATTGAACAAATCAAATGTTTACAGACTAGGATAAATTTTATGAATAGGTCAAGGGAAAGAATTAATAATTCAAGGATGACATTACTCATTGTGCCAAAGTTTAAGGACTCTCCTACCGTGCCCGTGAAGTCCAGTCGCAGCCACGAACATTCAGATGGAATGTCAACATGCCATGTCATCCATCTTTGCTATATTATTATCCTACATGTCAACATGCCATGCCATCCATCTTTGCTATATTATTATCCTACATGTCAACATGCCATGCCATCATTGTTTGCCATGTCATCATGCCACATCATCATGTTTGCTACATAGATGGATGTTTAAGAGACTGTTAATGTTTTTAGAGAGTTATGCCTTATATATGATGGGTTGTCGGCCGCGTAATCAGGGTGCATTTATTTTAGGAAAAAGTGTCCAATATGTTCTAAACCTATTGCACTTTGGCTAATTCAATTCTAAACCTCTCGATTTTACCAATTGAGTCCTAAACCTTTTCACATTTTGCCAATTGAGTCTATCCGACAAAATTTAACCGGAAATCCCAAACGCTAACGTTGACCTTCCTACATGGCACGACCAGTGCTGATGTTGATAGTTTCATAATTTCCTTACAAATTTCTATTTTTTTTATTTTCTTCTTTTTTCTTTCTTTCTCACTATGTCATATCATTCATGTCCTGTTCACGTGTTTGCCATGTCATTGCCATGTCATATCACACGTGTGCCATGTCATTATTACTTGCATGTCATTTATATTGCATATTAGGTTCATCATTTGAGCGTCATTTAGATTGCATGTTAGGCTCATTTGGTTACATGACATTCAAGATTAAAATTTATTGTTATATGTCATTAAAGTTAGGTTATTTAAATAAATGATTTTCATGACATTCTAGAATAGTGAGCATCTTTCATGTCACATTAGTGTATTTGCATTTAGCAAAAGTTTGCATTCATGCATCGCATGTGGTATAGTTTTCATTTAGATGAAAGAAAACATAAAAAGAATTAATTCGAGTTGTTAGACTATAGAATGATTATAGTCTAAACTTAGCAATTTAAATAAATGCTTTGCGGCAGTTAGGGAATTAATGCGCTTGCATCGAGGTATCTAATTTCTTCCATTTCCTAAAAATTTATCTATTACTTTGATTTATTGAGTGTTCATTAATATTTGCGCACCCGCATGATCATCTCATATGTTAGTGGTTAGGTTAAAACTAATCCAACTTGTTTGACAAAATATTTGTTTCGAAATAAATTAGAAAATGTACCGAACGGACGTTAGAGTAATCTAACGTAATTAAGTTCTCGTGCTCATAATCTTTGGTTCGTAGCCTACTAGTGTCGACTCTTAAATGAATTGAATCTGACATGATAATTAAATTCCAAATTGTGATGGGTAGGGCTTACGAGAGCTCAAGCCGAGTCTCCAGACTTGACAATTTCTCGACTTCCGAATTTCCTCCCGGGAGGTCGCGACACACGTGTACCTTCCACATTTTACACCACGTCCACCATCCCCTTCACTTTTTCTTTTTTTTTTGGACCGAAATCAGGAGCCACACGACATGATGAACATGTCCATTCTTGATCAGACACCGCGTGGGGCCATGAAAGCGAAAACTTGTGGAACAAACACTTACATATCCATCACTGAGCTAAATTTGTGGAAATCCTGATTGGAAAATGAAGGGTGGAGAGGGATAGCTCCGACAGTCTAGACCATTCGCAAGTTAAAAAGCCATTCCAAAATTCTGTACGCTACTCATGTTAAATGTGGTCGATTAGTCGGCCGCCCCATATCTTGGATCAAAGCTCAAGGACTATTTATGTCATTTTGTTTTCGTGTAAGGGGCACATATATCTCTATACATAATGTCAAATGAGGTTACTAATCCATTTTAGGAACTCTTAGACAAGACTTTTTAACCGATGTGTTTTAAATGCCAGTTGTTGTTACCCAAAAATGTCACTTGGTAGTTGGCATTTAGTAGAAGGATGGAGTTGCTTTAACAGGACATAGGAGCGCCTAAGCTCCTTGTTAGGAGTATCTTTTCGTGAATGTTGACAAAAGTGACCGCGGTGAAATCTTAAGCCTGATAATCTCACTCGTGTATGATTCATCAAAATGTGATTGGTGGGTCTTAAAATAAGTCCAAGACGAGGTGGTTATGAACACGATGTCTATAAATAGACATCAAGTTTTGAATGTTCCGAAACGCAAAGAAAACCTTCCCTTGCTCTTCCATTTGTGTATCGGTCCGACACCTGCAACCGAAACATAAAGAAAACGATAGAGAAGATGTCTCAAGTTTCAGCGATTCCATCTTCTCCGTGTAAAGGAATGGGCCACACGATCGAACGTCGGTCGGCAGGTTATCATCCGAGCATATGGGGGGATTACTTCCTTAAATATGCTTCTCCCTCCAACTCTGTGGTTAGTAATCCTTCTGTCATCTTCTACTTTTGTTTTCTCGCAATTGCATTTTGTAGACTTACTTCGATTTCCTTCAGTTCCACCACATCGCTTATATGATAACAATTGATCTCCTATACAAACACCTTCCCTACTCCGCACAAAAAAGATAAAGTTGGAAATCATAAGAAGACAAAAGAAGGTTGAAAAACAACAATACCACATTATGTCCTCGGGAGATTACCAAAAACGTCTTAAATCTATTGTACTTATGCCAATTCAGTCTAAAATCGGAAAAATTACCAAAAAAGTCATAAACCTAATGCAATCGTGCCAATTCAGTTACAAACCTTTTTTTCGCGAATTGAGTCTCAAACCTTTTGCATTTGTGCCAATTCAGTCCACCAAGCCAATTTGGGCCAAAAAATCGCTGACATTGACGTTGGCTGTCCTATGTGGCGCGGCCCAGACGCTAACATGGATAATTTCTAATAATATTTTAAATATTTTTGAAATATTTGTTGATTTATTTTATTTTTCCTTTTTTTCTTTTCTTTTGTCTTTCTTTTATTTTTCTTCGCTTCCTTCTTCCTCTAGTTGGTCGCTAGACCTTGCTGGCCCTCACCACTAGCCGGTCGCCGAAGTCCGGCAACTAGCTAGAGGAAGAAGGAAGGGAAAAAAAGAAAAGAAAGAGAAAGAAAAGAAAAATGAAAAAATGAATAAATTAAATATTATTAAAAGGTGTCCACGTTAGTACTAGCCGTGAGCCACGCTACGTAAGACGGCCGGCATTAATGTCAGCGTTTTTCGTCCAAAATTGGCTGGATGGACTGAATTGACACAAATGCAAAAGGTTAAGGACTGAATTGATACAATTGCAATAGGCTTATGACTTTTTTGGTAATTCACCTGTTCGAAAATTTTAATTGTGCCAATTGAGTCCTAAATATTTTCACTTTTTTGCAATTTTGCCGAAAATCGCTTACGTAGACTCAGCCTACCTACATGGCACGGTCGACGCTGATGAGGTTAATTGTTACTAATATTTTCTCGATTTTGTTTATAATTTTCTTCCTTTTTCTTTTCTTTTCTTTTCTTTTTCTTTTTTTTAACCCCTAGACTTAGGCCTGTGACTGTGAGGGTCGAAAAATCTGGCCAAGCGAGGGCGCTGTGGTCCTCGCCGGCCCTAAGTCTAGGGGAAAAAAAGAAAAAGTAAAGAAAAGAAAAGAAAAGAAATTTCTAAAATATATTATTAAAATTTTATTATAAATTGTTCACGTCAGCGTCGGCCGTGCCACGTGAGATGGTCGGCGTCCACGTCAGCAATTTTCAGTCAAACTTGGCTGGATGAACTCAATTGGCAAAGTGTGAAAAGGTTTAGGACTCAATTGATACAATTGAAATGCTTATGACTGAAATTGGCACATGTGCAATAAGTTTAAGACTTTTTTGGTTATTTCCCCTTATGCCCTCTGCTACAAGAAACATCTCATTACGGCATTGACCCCCTCCTCTCATGTGGTCGGGGTTCTCCTGGGTCCAATTTCACATCTCATGTGAATGAGAGCATATAACATCGAAATACGTAAATCGGGTACATGGAAAGGGCATCAAAATTAAATTCAATTTCGTATAAATATACGTATCTCATGCTTGCTTTTATGGTTCACCATTTTGTATCGGTCTGACATCTACGTACGAAGGCCAACAAAAAATGTCTCCAGAAAATTCAGCAAATCGTCGTCTTAATGCTAAAGAAAAGAGCCAAGTGTAATTTTGCCTCGCAAAATACTATTACGACATCGATTACTTACTTAAGTAAGAAAAAGAAATAGAAAATAAACCAAAACGCAACATCATAGGAATAGGTCTTGGGCCAATGAACTTCTCAGGCACTTAGTATCGGAGAGAAATTGACATCGGTTTTTCTCTGTTGTGCGTAGGATAATGGCCATGATCAGCAGGCGGAACAAGAAATCCAGAAGCTGAAGGACGAGGTGAAGAGGTTGCTCTATGCTAATGCGGACGAGCCGTCTCTGAAACTGGACATGATTGATCAAATACAACAATTAGGCATTGCGCACCACTTTGCGAGCGAGATCGATCATGTGTTGAAACAACTTAATGAGACATGTTTCGTTCACAACAATGGGGATCCGGATATTAACGACCTCTACCCGGCCGCTCTCCTCTTCCGATTGTTGCGACAACATGGCTACCGAATTTCATGTGGTGAGTCGCCCTTTCTTGTTGTTACTGATACTATCTACTCTTCCGGTAACCAACACGTCACCGGTGTTTAAGACTGGTCGTGAAGGATCTCCGTCTAATTAGGGATGTTTACAATTGAAATTCCTTATTTCACTCACTCTGGTGTCTAAGCAGACATCTTCAACAAGTTCAAGGACGCCAGTGGAAAGTTCAGTGAGAAACATGCAAGCGACGTCCGGGGATTACTTAGTTTGTATGAAGCTAGCCATTTGAGCGTGCATGGAGAAGATGTTCTTGATAAAGCTCTTTCTTTCAGCTCAACCCATCTTGAATCCATCAAGGAGCAACTAAGCCCTCCTCTCGCGACACAAGTTCGCCACGCCTTAAAGCAAACAATTCGCCGAGGGGTGCCGAGGCTCGAGGCCAGACGATACATCTCCATGTACGAAACGGAACCTTCACATAATGAAGCCCTAATGTCGTTAGCCAAGTTGGATTTCAACCGCTTGCAAAAGCAACACCAGGAGGAGTTATTTGATCTTGCAAGGTTGATAAATAATGCAATCACGTGATTAAATTGATCTAGTGTTTACACTCTAAATAATGAACATTGCCCCCTTTTACATGTAGGTGGTGGATGGGTTTGGACTTCAAGAGGAAGTTACCATTCGCAAGAGATAGGCTCGTGGAAGGATACTTTTGGATTTTAGGAGTTCATTTTGATCCCGAATTAGCGGTTGCTAGAAGAATGATGACCAAAGTGATCGCGCTGACTTCAGTTCTTGATGACATATATGATGTCTATGGCACCTATGAAGAGCTAGAGCTCTTTACTCAAGCAATTCAAAGGTCAAATTCTCATCTCTCGTTTTTGGTTGATTTTGATTCATCTATATTTGCATGACGGAGTTGATTGATCAACCTTTTCATAGTTATCACAAGGGTAATATAGCGATTCCCAGATCCTCCTGCAATCTAAGGTTTAAAAATATCACGTATGTATACCCTACCTCATAATATCTTATAATTTCAGGTGGGACATCGATTGCATAAATGAACTTCCAGGGTACATGCAAGTGTTTTACAAAGCACTTATCGATGTCTACGTCGAAATTCAAGAAGTACTGGCTTGCACAGGAAGATCATACCGCCTCTATTATGCGATAGAAGCGGTAAGATCGTACCGCCTCTACTGTATTCTAAAATCGTAAGTGTGGTTATTCTCTATTGGTATCGATACAATAATCTTTTGCATTTTTCAGATGAAAAGGCAAGCGAGATGCTACTTTGCTGAAGCAAAATGGATGCACCAACAACACAAGCCCACAATGGACGAGTACATGTCCATTGCACTGGTATCCAGTGGTTATCCATTGTTAGCCATCACGTCCTTTGTGGGAATGCCGGAAACTGTCACGAAAGACGATTTAGATTGGTTGTTCAACAACCCAAAGATCCTCAAGGCTTCAACAGTCATTTGCAGGCTCATGGATGATTTGGCCACTCATAAGGTACCTTTTGTTCCGGCACGCGTTCCATGAAGATATAAACCCAACCCAACTACTAGGAAACATTCTATCGTATCACATAGGATGACCGGCGTCAACGTCACCGACTCCTGGCCAATAGAACTCAATTGGCAAAAGCCGAAAAGGTTTAGGACTTAATTGACAAAATTAAAAAGCTGAGTACTGAATTGGCAAAAATGCAATAGGTCTAGAACTTTTTGGACAATTTTCTCAAATATCAATGGTCTTGTTTAAATGTCTTTTTATATGCATCTTTGCAGTTTGAGCAATCAAGACAACATGCGGACTCGGCCGTGCAATGTTACATGAGGCAACACGGCGTCACTGAACGAGAAGCGGAGAACGACCTTTGCAAGCAAGTTGAGGACGGGTGGAAGGACGTGAACGAGGAGTTTCTTCGCCCAACCGCCGTCGCGACGCCGCTTCTCGTGGGGATTCTCAACCTCACCCGGGTGATGGACGTGTTGTACAAGGACGGAGGAGATCACTATACCAATCCTCATGTTACACTGAAAGATCACATAAAATCGGTGCTCATGGACCCGGTTGAATAGTTTCGACATGCCGGTTAGTGAACTAGAAGTTCATAAGCTGGACATTGGAAAACTAGACCGATAATTCTATGGACGATGCATCTGTACATGGGTACCATGTTAATGAGGTAACATTAATAGTATGTTTGATTGATGATTGAATATGACGAATGCAAAAATCTATGACATAACGTTAGAGAGCTTGAACGAAAGAATTTAAGAAGGGCTCCTTTAAACTGACAGGAGCTAATGTCACAAAGCATTGCATTAGATATTTTACACTTTACTTAACAAACAAATCTTTCATTAGTGATCATAAAAGTTCAATATATTTGGCAATCGGGTCACTAAATTTTGATTTCAATCACCCAATACACTAACATTCGGTTCCTTGTGATTGATGCACTTTAACCAGAATTCAATCAGTTTTCCAACGAAGTGCAAATATGGCAAACATACAAACAATTTTCTAACCGTAACATTGTTGTTATCATTGCATATCCATTGTGTCACCATTCGCCGGTCACCTGCTGATCAAAATGTATTAACTACAAAGAAATTGAAAGTAAATGACTGCGATTGGAAGTCGGTGACCCGATTATAAAATGAACACAAGCAGAATAATTGATAGTGACCCTTCCGAAACGGTCCAAGGAAGCGGGTTTAGAACTAATGTTGAGTTGGGAGCCAACCGTCCTTAGTCAACATTGGTTCTCTCAAACTCTTATTCGCGCGACATCGGGGTTTTCGTTTTAGCTCTATTTATTCTATGAGAATTCTACATGACAAGGAGTCTCCACTACTCTATTGGAGTCGGTTAGGAGCCAAGTGAGATACATGAGTATATCTCACTTCCTACGCAACGTGAGATCTAAGTATTCGGAACTTGATTGTACTAATTATTTAACTCTCTTTCGATACTTAAACTTGATTATTTGTCGACTGAGTATCTCATGGCGTCTTTTTAATTGGTCAAACTTTAAATATTTACTAACCAGAAAGAAGGGAAGAAGAAACGAGTAAAAAAAAAGTAAAAATACCGCGGCTGCACCTAGCTTATCAGTTGAAAATATCTAGTATGTAATAAAACCCGGTTGAAGCCCCATTTATCCCCAAGTATCTCATTGATTTGTAAATAAACAATTCGTCGCACCTTTAAAACAAAAAGACTGACTCTTAATAAGAGAAATTAAAACCTGTGTTGTGCGAGCGATAATTATGTATTGGAAGGCCAGCAATAGGTCTGCTTACTTTGATATTAGGGGATCAGCTTGAATCATGTTTTATTAGGATAATAACGATGTAATTTTCAGGTTATGCCCCTTTTTCTTATCTAAAGAAAAACCCGTATTGTCGATGTAAATGAACTTTCTACAAGCGTCAGTATTTACTATCGTTTCGATTGTTAACGAGAGAGTGGGTAGTTGAAATCCTCCAAAATGTCATAGATGAATACCACAATAAATTTGTCTAGATACTCTCTGAATATCATGTTCATTAAATCCATGAAAGCATCAAGTGCATAACAAGAAATTCGTATTGGTCATGCCTTGTTATAGAAGCGGTTTTGAGAATATCCTCTGCTTTTATTTTCAACCGATGATATCCAAGATGAAGATTGATCTTAGAAAATATTTGAGCTCCCTAAAGTTGATCAAAATAGATCATCAATCTGGGGCAAAGGATATTTGTTTTTTATCGCCACCTTGTTTAGTTCACGGTAGTTTGTACAAAGTCTCATAATACCATCTTTACCATCTTTCTTTTTAACAAATATGACAGAACATTGGGTATGATGAAATTAACATTTTTCATGTAGTTTGGGGACTGGATTGAACATTTGAAAATAATTCAAAGACCACATTGAACAAATTAAAAGTCTAAGTCTGCAATTTTCGACTAAACTATGATGCGAAAAACCAAAATAGATTTTCCTTACCAAACGACGGAAAATATTTTTTAGTTCATTTTCAAATCTTAGCCGAACACCGGAAAATATTATAACTTTCCCGAAAATATTTTCTAGAAATATCACATCTTCCGCAAAACGAACGGAAAGGACAATACCCGTCAGTTCACGAGAATACACTTCTCCGTCCTTGTTCATCGCCACACCCGTGGGAGTCCAGCAACACCGCGCCCTGTTGCTCCACCGAGACCCGTTCCTGACGGCGTTGTTGCTCTTGGTTCGCTGATTCAAATCAGATCGCAGTCCAACACTCTAACGTTCAACGTTTAACGAGTTCTGCTGTGTTTTTGTAGATTTCTCGGAGGTTTAACAGCTCTAACACGTTGGCGAGTCTCCTGCCGTGCCCGTGAAGTCCAGTCGCACCCACGAACATTCAGATGTCACCTGCACGATCTTGCACTGGTCCGACGTGACCCGTTTCTTTCCAACGATCCTCAGAGTTTTGGGCCACACGTATTAGCTTCCTTGCAGGAGTTTCCAGCATGAATTTGTTGAGTGCCAGTTCAGCCACCACAGTCGAAGCCCTCGCCCATTCCGACGTGCTTATTTCCTAAAAAGAATAGGACCTAATCCGAACTATTTCCTAGAACGGATAGGATAATCTTCATTTCAAATAACTTTTATTTCATTTTTTTAAATACGAACTTTAATAATAAAAAATACCAAAAATATCATGTGCCTGTGACACGGACCAGAAGTTCCGTGTCCTCCAACCGTACTCGCATACCTTTGTGAGTGGAGCTAGTGATGTCGTCATGAAGAGCGAGGGATGCATAGAGAGAAGATACAACTGGTTCGTGAGAGTGGTGTCAGGGTGGTTTGTACTAAAAGTTCTAGATTATAATGAATATACCCTTCGGAGCTCTGAAGGCGGGGTTGGTTTTTCCTGTACAAATTGGTCGGGAGCTGATGCCGCTCTACTGATAAGGCCATGGCAGGCTGAAACCAATTATTGTACTTGTTGGCACCTAATTTTGGCGATCTCGTATTTTGTTTTCGTCATAAAATAGAATATGTCAAATTTGTTAAATAAGCATCTTTTCTTGTTTTATTGCAAAATAGAAAAGTACAAAAAAAAAAAACTATAAAACCCGAAAATAAAAATAAAAAAATCGGATCGAGCTGGGTCGACTCGGGTCCGCGTATACAAGCCCACGCGGCCCAACTGGGCCTTTTGTTTCTCGAGCCCAGCAAATCCTCTTTCCTTTCTCCTCCGAGACGGCCCATTCCTATTGTCCTTCCACATTCGGCCCACCTTCCTTTTCTCTCCCTTATCCACTCGCGGCCCATCTCTCTATTTCTAAAGCTTCATTCCCAGCCTCACTTCCCTTCCTTGGATTTCCCTCGTCCACATCTCTCTTAATCCACCTCACACTTCACACGGTCTGCCATCAATCCACGTCCACACCAGAGCAGATTGACTCCCATCCACATCTCCCTTTCTCATGGACGGAAGTAAGGCTTGCAAAAAGGAGGACGCCAGAGGAGGGGAGCTGGGTTCAAAAGGAGGCAGCACACCAGAGAGATAGGGGGGGGGCGACCACGCGTGCGGTGTTCTGAGCAACGGCTCGAGGGCCTCGAGTCGCACCGAGTCTGAGCCAGTGGTGGCCGGAGGTGCGGCGCTGGTTGTGACCGACCGACGGGGAGGTTGGTGGCGGTCATCGGTGTCGGCGGTGTCGGCGGTAGCCGTTGGTCGTCGACGAGGGAGGACGACGGCGCTGCAGGCGAGCACGCGCACGACCCCTCTGTGAAGTGCTCTCGCGCGTTGAAGAAGGTGAACAGTAGCCGGCTTGGTCTTGCTTTTGTTTGGGTCGGCGTGGACTTCCTAAGGAGGGTCTTGTGGGCCTGAGTGCTGGTTTGATGGAGTTGAGGCTGGTCCCTTTGTTTATTGGGCCCAAGATTGACATTTTCTTGTTTGGACTTGAGGCCCGTCTGTACTCATTCTCTAAGCCCAGTCCGGGCGCAGGGCCTTATCTCCGGGCCTGAGGGCCCAGTTCCGCCCGGGTTGGGCTCACCGACCCGACCCGGGTCCTCTTTTCATTTAATAATAATAATAAATGATAAATAATAGAAAATTCCAAAAAATAGAAAATAGGTATGAAATGCCTTTATTGTCTAATTAGGCTTTATATGCTTGGTTATTGATATATTTGTCACGTGTGAATATTTTGGTGAATTATTTGTTCCGTAATGCATATCTCAATAGATAAATTAGCACGGTAATTAGAGTTTAATTCGAAATGCTCGTTTTATCCTTTAATTTACTGAACTTCGCTAACTATCTTTTTTAAGTGAGTGCATGTTCCAAATGCTTGATGCATCAGATGGATGTTCCAATGTGGCGATTGATAGTGATGCCCATGGAGATGTTAGCCCATTGAGGCTTGGTGATTGAAGACCGACATCTAATCCAGTTTGATTTCACGTGCATCCGATCCGCATATCGAAGTTTTTTTCTTTAAATATCGTTATTATAGATTTGGTTTGCATGTGTACATTCCAGTCTAATATTTAGCATATTTTACCTGATTGAGTGCTTGTTACAGCGTTGTCTTTTGATAAATTGCCTATTAATCGTTTTCCTAGATGATAGGTTAAAGATAAAAAGGTAATTGCACAAATTGACAGAAAAATATTATGCATGATCATCTAGCACTAGTTAGATACTTGGTAAGCTTCAAATGATATGCAGAATGTGTGATCACATTAGGAAATATTAACTGGTTAGGTATCGAAAGGGCGCTAATTATCTAGTTAGCGTAAACAAGTCCCCAAACTTAGAAACTCTGGTTGCGTAGGAATCGAGAAGACACTCCCGTGTCTCAATTGGTTTCTAGCTGACCCCAATAGGGTAGTGGCGACTCCTAGTAACATTTTGGGTTGTTAATCAGTAAAACGAAAATCCAACGTCACGCGAGGTAGGACTTGGGAGAGTCCACACCAAGGACCGATGGTAATACCTCTAAACCCGCTGGACCCTCGGAAGAGGGTTAAGGCGGGTCGCGATAGTACTGAAGTGGACTGTGTGTCTCGCTCAATAGAGTGCAAGCTCGAGCGAAGCTAGGTGTGGTACGATTTGATACGAGGATGCTATTCATCGTAATGTTCTTAGGAACAACTATAGAAGGAATGCTGGCTTGGCGTGTTCTCGGCTCGACGGGCGCCAACAGGCTATTTCTCGGCCAAATCTGCTGGGCTGTGACAATTTGGTATCAAAGCAAGGATCCCTCTAGCAGGTGGGTGAGTCGGAGAAAACTTGTGGCCTACCCAGTCCCATGAGGGCAGAGAGTGAATTGCCAGAGCAAAACGTGCTCGGACAAAGTGCGGCTCTAAAAACTAGCTTCTGGGATGCCAACGGTGACATAGGAAAGAACCGATTCCTCACTGAATAGGGATACAGTTTAGAGATCAATGGGCGAATGCCAAATGGGGCTACCACGTTTTCAACAACAAGGGAAGAAACCTCAATTGGTTAGCTGAGATCGGGATTAGTTTAGTAGGGGGAAGAGGGTAATGCCAAAAGGCGCAGTTGGTTTAGAGTGCCACTCTTGAGAGCACAAGTGACCGAAGGTGCCCGAACGGCTTTGATCAAGGGAAGCTACCAGTGGAGTGGAGTTGTTCTGTTGGGCGAGCATCCACCACTCATGTAAGACCAGAGCGAGTGCAATGTTGATGGTTCGAAGCGAGTAAGGAAGCGACTGAACAGCTCGCAACAAGGGAGTTGTGGATTTGACTGGGGAAGGATGACACGGACCAGAAGTTCCGTGTCCCCCAACCGTAGTCGTGTACCCTTATAAGTGGAGCTAGTCATGTCATCATGAAGAGTGAGGGATGCACGGAGGGAAGATACAACTGGTTCGTGAGAATGGTGTCAGGGTGATTTGTACTAAGATTGCTAAGTTAGAACGAATATACCATTAGGAGTTCTGAAGGCGGGGTTGGCCTTCCGTGTACAAACTGGTCGGGAGCTGATATCACTCTCTTGATGATGCCATGGCAGGCTGAAACTAGTTGTTGTACTGAAGTGGACTGTATATCTCGCTTAATAGACTGGATGCCCGAGCTAAGCTAGGTGTGGTACGATCTGATACAAGGATGCTATCTGCCGCACTGTTCTTACAACTATAGAAGGAAGGCTGACCTGACATGTTCCCTGCTCGCTAGGCGCCGCACAGGCTAATTCCGTGGCCACCTATACCTTCCCGTGACACATGCATATCATATAGTTGAAATTGCATTTATTCCATGTCATCTATCTTTGCTATGTCATCATTGTTTGCCACGTCATCATGTTTGCTACATAGATATGTGTTTAAGAATTTGTTAAATTTTAAGAGAGTTATGCCTTTATATGAAGTGTTGTCAACCGAATAATAATTGTGCGTTTGTTTCAGAGAAAATAGTCCAAAATATTCTATATCTATTGCACTTTGGCCAATTCAGACGGAAACCTTTTAATTTTGACAATTGAGTCATAAACCTTTCCATATTTTGCCAATTGAGTCTATTCAGCCAAGTTTAGCCCGAAATCCTTGACGTTGACGTCGGCCGTCCTACACGGCACGGCCGGAGCTGACATGGGCAATTTTATGATCTTTCTTAAATTTTTGATTTTTTTTATTTTCTTCTTCTTCTTTTTTTCTTTTTTTTCTTTCTTACGTACTATGTCATATCATTCATGTCATGTTCACTTGTTTGCCATGTCATATCACACGTGTGCCATGTCATTAATTTTGCATGTCATATTAGGTTCATCATTTGTGCGTTATATGACATTCTATATTAGAATTCATTTTCATATGTCATTACAGTTAGATTATTTAAACAGATGATTTTCATGACATGTTAGAGTATTAAAAAAATTTCATGTCATATTAGTGTATTTGCATTCAGCATAAGTTTGCATTCATGCATCGCACGTATAGAATGATTGTACTCTAAACTTAGCAATTTAAGTAAATGCTTTGTGGTAGTTCGGGAATTAATGCGCTTGCATCGGGGTAAAGAATTTCTTCCCTATTTTGAAATTTATTTATTACTTTGATTTATTGAGTGTTCATTAATGTTTGTGCACCCGCATGTCACTAGGTTAAAACTAATCCAAGTTGCTTGTCAAAAAAAAAAAAAATCTTCGAAATAAAAGAGAAAAGGTACCGAAATGGCGTTGGAGTAATCTAGCGTAATTAAGTCCCCTTACTCATAGTCTCTTATTCGTAGGAGTAAAGTAGTCTCCCATGCATTACTTAGGTATTTAATCAACCTACCAAAAATAACTAATGGCGACTCCTAGGTGAATTAAATTTGGCATGATAATTAAACCCTAAGTTGCGATGGATAGGCTTGGGAGAGCTCAATTCGAAATCCCTCGACTTTTGAATTTCCTGTACACACATCCACCTTCATGTTTTACACCACATCCACCATCACCTTCACGTTTTATTTCGAAATCAGGAACCGCACAACATGATAAACATCTCCACTCTTGAAAAGGTATGCAACAAGCGAAAACAAAGCAGGAGTAAATTTCGATTGGGAAAAAAAGGGTGGACAAGCAGAACACAATACGCAGGATAGCCCTGACAGTATGTACCATTCGCAGGTTAAACAGCCTTTCCAAAATTCTGTACGCTACACATGTTACATGTGGGCGATTAGCCGGCCCAATATGTTGTAACCCTCTTTTGTGGGATTTATTTAAAAAATACCCTTTTCTTTTCCACATAAAACCCCACGATAATGCAATATTAAAAAATAATTATGTGATTATCCTTAATTCATTGAGAGATTATCAGTCTATTTTGAGCCACAAAAAATAAATAATAAATAAATAAAAATTATTGTGCGGTCTACTCCTTCAAGAATATGTGGCTCACAATATGTTACTTTCACAGTCACTCAAAAACTGTTATGCTAGCCATGCAATCGCTAGAATTGCTAAGTAGTTCCTTGCCTACAAATTACCCATCAATAAGGTCTTCGGCGCTCACAGTAAAGCCTCTCGTGCTCTTCATCTCTATCGGTCAAGCATTTGAATCTCATTAGAGATAGCAAAAAATTAAGTAAAAAAAAATGTCTCTTCATATTTCGCCAATTCCATCTTTCTTTTTCCACAAATAAGACGGGAGCTCCTCAAAGTGAAACACCGGGTCTGATGAAATTGAACATTTTCCATGTAGTCTGGGGACGGGATTGAGCATTTAATAATGATTAAGGAACCACGTGGAACAAATCAAAAGTCTAGGAACGACATCGCAAGTTGGACCAAAGATCATGGACCATTATGTCAATTTTCCCTTCGTATAAGCTACACATAGATCTCTATAAGTAATGTCAAATCAAATTACCAGTCCATTTTAGAAACTCTTAGGCAAGACTTTTTAACCGACGTGTATTAAATGCCGGTGGTTGTTACCCAAAAAATGTCACTTTGTGGTTGGTAGAAGCATGGAGTCACTTTAATAAAACATAGGATTGCAGAAGCTACATGAACGTTGACAAAAGTGACGGTGGTGAAATCTTAAGCCATTGATAATCTCACTCATGTATGATTCATCCAAATGTGATTGGTTGGTCTCAAAATAAGTACAAGAGGAGGTGGTTATGAACATGATGCCTATATATACCCTTCAAGTTTTGAATGTTTCGAAACGCAGAGAAAACCTCTCCTTGCTCTTCCATTTGTGTATTGGTCCAACATCCGCAACCGAAACATAAAGGAAAAGAGAGAGAAGATGTCGCCAGTTTCAGCGATTCCAACTTCTTCTCCGAGTAAAGGAACGGGCCATGCGATCGAACGTCGGTCGGCGGGTTATCATCCGAGCATATGGGGGGATTACTTCCTTAAATATGCTTCTCCCTCCAACTCAGTGGTTAGTAATCTTTCTGTCATCTTCTGCTTTTTTTTTCTCGCAATTGCAATTTTGTAGACTGACTTCGGTTTCCTTTAGTTCCACCACATCGCTTATATGATGCCAATTGGTTATATACACACACATCATCCCTTCTCGGCACAGAAAGATAAAGTTGAAAATCATAAACATCGAAATATTTAACTAGGGTGGGCCGTCAAAATCAGGTTTATTTTGTAAAGTATACGTATTTCATGCTTGCTTTTATTTGAATAGCGTACAACATATTTTTGCAGAAGTTCAAATTCCTTGGAAGAGTGGAGGGACAAATTGAGGAGCTGAAAGGAGAGGTGAGGAAGATGCTGGCTGGTATCGTGGATAAGCCTTTACAAAAGCTTCACTTGATTGATCAAATCCAACGCCTGGGAATTGAGTACCATTTCGAGCGGGAAATAGATGAGCAATTAGAACATATCCACAAAAGTTACTCTCGACTTTATCGTGAAGATTTTAAGGTAGATGACCTTCACATGGTCGCCCTTATCTTTTGATTGCTGCGACAACAAGGTTACTACGTTTCATCGGGTATGTCTTTAATATAGGGAGATACCTATTGAAATCCTTCTATTGCTCAGTCAAATTTCAGGAGAAACATGTACAAGAAAATCCAGAACACTAACCAGGCATATCACCTTCCTAATTTCTAATCGATTGCATCTTTTCTCCCATGTTGGTTGGTTGCACAGAGGTCTTTAACAAATTCAAGGATGGTGAAGGGAAATTCCGGGAATCGCTCGTCACCGATGCGTGCGGATTGCTGAGCCTGTATGAAGCTTGCCATCTAAGGTGTCATGGCGATTCTATTTTAGAGGAAGCACTTCCTTTTGCTATAACTCACCTTGAATCGATCGATGAAAGCAAAGTGAGCACTATTCTTGAGAAACAAGTGAGTCATGCCCTGAAGCAGCCGCTTCGCAAGGGATTGCCGAGGCTCGAGGCGAGGCGTTTCATTCCACTCTACCAAGAAGAGCCTTCACATGACGAAGTCTTGCTCGCCTTGGCTAAACTAGATTTCAACTTACTACAAGAGCAACACCAGAAGGAACTTGGCAAGATTACTAGGTTCATTAACTTCATGTGATAGCATAATCTAAAATTATCTTCAAGATTATGTTTTAACAATGCCCGAACTGTCTTCTTGTGTTTTCCAAAGGTTAACTCGTCTACTTTCAATTTACCCTTCTGAATAGTGCTTTTCAAAGTCCTTTACAAGTGAAAAAAGAAGTTTTAGGGCTAAAGTACTTTCAGTTACACTCATGTTCGTTTAATCATAGGTGGTGGAAGGATATAGATGTTCCGAGGAAGTTCCCATTCGCTAGAGACAGGATCGTGGAGTTGTTCTTCTAGACCTCGGGAATATATTTCGAGCCGGAGTTCGTCGTGGCCAGAGAGATACTAACCAAAGTGATATCCCTGACTTCCATTCTCGACGATATCTACGACGTCTACGGCACGTTGGAAGAACTTGCACTCCTCACCGAAGCAATCCAGAAGTATGGAACCCGCATTCTCTTTCTCAAACTTCGGAATTCGATCAGTCTCGAGCGTGTCATTTTTTCCAGGATTTTGAATTCAGGTGGGATGTTGATGCCATGGATGGATTACCAGAGTACATGCAAGCTAATTACAAGGAGGTCCTCCATCTCTATGAATATATTGGTAATGAAGTGGCCACAAAAGGAAGATCGTACTGCCTCGCCCACGCGAAAGAAGTCGTAAGCAGCATCATCGGTACACTTTAACATGCATCGAACGCCAGTTTTACTTAGAAACCCGACATTCTTGTTCATGTCCGATTTCTCAGATGAAGAAGCTGGCGAGTGGGTACTTCCAAGAAGCCAAATGGTTCCATACCAACTACATACCGACACTGGAGGAGTACATGCCCGTTCAACTAATAACCACTGGCTACGGAATGTTGGGGACTACATCGCTTGTGGGAATGGGCGATGTGGTCACTGAACATGCTTTTGAATGGTCGGTTGGCGGCTGCAAGATTGTGAAGGCTGCACAAACCATCTGTAGGCTCATGGACGACGTTTCCTCTCACCAGGTAGAACAAAAACATAATTTATCCTCCAGCAATCTGATAAAATCAGATTGACCGTCACTTACTTGATCTAAATAACACTGATGTCGTTCGACATACAGTTTGAGCAGGAGAGGGGGCACGTCGTATCTGCGGTGGAGCTGCTCATGAAATACCGTGGCGTCTCGGAGCAGGAAGCCGGGGAGGAACTCCAGAAAGGAGTCGTCGAAGCGTGGAAGGACACCAACGAAGAGTTCCTCCGTCCGACAGCGGTCCCGACGCCGTTCCTCACGCGAATGCTCAACTTATCGCGGGTGATGGATGTGTTATACAGCGATGGAGATAATTACACCCATTCGGGAACCAAGCTCAAAGATTATGTGACATCGCTGTTCGCTAGTCCCTTGCCGATGTGAAATTTGGAACAAACGTTGTCACACCTCTTTCGTCGTTATAATTGAATAGTCTATCGATTATGCCTTTGAAATCCTATTTTTTCCCCGGATGTATGAGGGAAAATATCATCCCCTGTCTATATACTTTCCAGATATATGTGCGTGATCAGACTCGTATCGATGCATATATGGGTATGGTGTTGCTAAGTTTGCAAGTCTAGCGCATCATGTAATGGTCATATTTCAATAATTCCTAACGCTTGAAAAAATTGTCCATAAAATCCTAAACTTATTATACCACGGCCAATTCAGTTCTAAACCTTTCAATTGTGCCAATTTGGTACTAAACCTTTTGACGATTTGCTAATTTAATCCTAACCCTTTCAATTATGCCAATTTTGTTCTAAACATTCAAACGATTTGCCAATTTAGTCGTAAACTTTTTGGCAATTTTCCAATTCAGTCATCCCGGCTAGTTTTGGCTGGGAATACGGAGGTGGCAGTTCAGTCAGCGCTAGTCGTCCTAGATGGCACGACAGTGACACGATCTGAATTTTTTTCCTTTTTCTTTTTCTCATTCCTTTCTTTTCTTTTTGCCTTATTTCCCATTGTCAGTCGCCGACCACAAGCGAGGTCGCCCTCACCCAGCCCTTGCGGGCGGCTAACGACCAGCGGAGGGAAATAAAAGACCAAAAATAAAAAAATAAAGGAAAAAAGAAAAAAATTCTTAAAATATATATTTAAAAAATAGTCCATTTCAGTGCCAGCTGTGACGCGTAGGACGACTGGCATTAACTAGACCATCATGTTAGCAATTTTTGGCCAAAATTAGCCGGAGTGACAAAATTGACAAATTATTAAAAGGTTTAGGACTAAATTGACGAATAGTCTAAGGGATTAGGACAAAATTGGTTTAGAATTATATTTGCATAATTGAAATGTTAAGGATTGAATTGGCTGCGGTACAATAGACTTATGACTTTTTAGGTAATGTAAGGCTCCATTTATTTTCTATATGAAGAATGCATAAATAATTGAACATCTTTCATACTTATTTGCGACGAGGAAAAAAAACAAAGAAAGGCCAAATTGTCAAGGATGTGTTAAGGAAAAAAAGGAAAATGACACAAATAGTTCCTAAATTAACGAAATTTGCACTGGTGGCTTCCCAATCCATTGAATTTGACCGACGATGACAAGAAAAAGTTACAGTGGATCATCCAAGTAAGATATTCATCTCAAATTATAATATAGCAATCCATGACATCAAAATAAGATGGACATGTTAACGCTCTAATTATTTTTCTTTTTTCTAAAGTTGATGGATAAAAAAAAAGGTTAATACCACGAAAAATCTAATTTGGTACATTGTGACAAATTTACCCCAAACTAATTTTTTTACCACAGAAAATTTAAATTGGTACACATTTAACAAATTTAACCCAATGTAATTTTTTATCACCAAAAACCCCAAATCGGTACACCTGTGATAAATTTACATTCTGTTAGTTTCCGTTGCATTTTAGAATTTTTTCACAAAAAATCCCAAATTGGTACATCTGTGATAAATTTATCCCAAACTAATTTTTTTACCACAAAAACTAGAATCCGGTACATCTGTGACAAATTTACCCCAAACTAGTTTTTTGACCACCAAAAGTCCCAAACTGATACTGTAACGACCATGGGTCCCACTTGCACGATATTGTCCGCTTTGGACACACAGTCCTCACGGTTTTGTTTTCTCCGGGACTCCCCCTAAGCAATGTGGGACGGGGATGTCATAGATACACTTGCGACAAATTTACCCCAAACTATTATTTTTACCACAAAAGACCCCAAACTAATACACCCATGATAAAATTAACCCAAACTAATTTTTTGACCACCAAAAATCTTAATTTGGTACACCTATGACAAATTTACATTCCGTTAGCTTTCGTAAAATTGGGTTAATACCACGAAAAATCACAAACTGACACATGTGACAAACAGATGGTAAAAATTTCAAAATAGTACACCCGTCAATTGCCACGTGTCATCCAACACAACAATTTGATCGTCAAATTTAACGAAAATTTACGGAGGGTAATTTATCACAAATGTGCCAATTTAGGCTTTTTGGTGGTCAAAAAATTAGTTTGAGGCAAATTTGTGATAGGTGTATCAGTTTGAAATTTTTTGTGGTCAAAAAAATAGTTTGGGGTAAATTTATCATAGGTGTATCAGTTTGGGATTTTTTGTGGTATTAACCCTAAATTTTACCGTCAAATTGCTGAGTTAGATAACACTTGGCAATTGATGGATATACGTTTTTACTCTTCGTCACAGGTGTACCAGTTTAAATTTTTTTTGTGGTATTAACCCAATTTTACGGAAACTGGTGATGGGTAAGGTTGTCCTAGTTTGAAATTTTTGGTGTTCAAAAATTAGTTTGTAGTAAATTTATCACGGGTGTACCAATTTGGGGCTGTTTGTGGTCGAAAAAATTATTTATGGTAAATTTGTCACAAGTGTACCAGTTTGAGATTTCTGGTGATCAAAAAAATAGTTTTGGGTAAAATTGTCAAAGATATACTAGTTTGGGATTTTTTTTGTGATAAAAAAAATTAGTTTTGGATAAATTAATCACATGTGTACCAATTTGGGATTGTTTGTGGTAAAAAAAAAATAGTTTGGGGTAAATTTGTCACAAGTGTACCAGTTTGAGATTTTTGGTGGTCAAAAAATTAGTTTGAGGCAAATTTGTTATAGATGTACTAGTTTGGGGTTTTTCGAGATATTAACCCTAAAAAGTGGACATGTTGACTCGTCATAATTAGCAGTCTAACTCAATATGTAATATTCTATGTCATCATTGATTTGTCGTTTGAGCAAACAGAAGAACTACATTGAACATTTACCAATAGTTCAAGGATCATATTTAAAAAATTAGAAATTGAGAGATAAAATTGCAAGTTGAACTGAAGTTTATGGATCATTTGTGTCATTTTCCCGAAAAATATATATCTCGTACTAAACTCCTATGTCGACAATGTCAACACTGAATCGCAACTATGTGTTATAAATATATCACTATATGTATCTCCTCTTTTTGCGAGGCTGGTGACTCGTCTCCATTACGGTCCAATGGCCAGAGCAAGGTCAAGAAGGTTTCAAGCCTCATTTTAAGTAGCTTTTAATTAAATCGCAGCCGTCAACTTTTCAACACCCGTTTTGTCAATTCGGAACTTGTGCGGTTGAACTACCACAGAGGGAAAAAGTAGGGTAAAAGAAAAAATTGCAACAGTCCATTTTTTGTTTATTAATACCAGGAAAAATCCCAAACTGGTACATCTGTGAAAAATTTACCCAAAACTATTTTTTTACCACAAAAAACCTCAAACTGATTCACTTGTGACAAATTTATCCCAAACTGATACACCTGTGACAAATTTACTATCCGTTAGTTTTCGTTAAATCTAACCGTCAAATTACTAAGTTGGATGACACATGGCAGTTAACGGGTGTGCCAATTTGAGATTTTTACCCTCTGTTTGTCATAGGTGTATCACTTTGGGGGTTTTGTGGTATTAACCCAATTTAATATATGGTAAATTTTTTACAGGTGTACCAATTTGAGATTTTTCGTGATAAAAAAAACTAGTTTAGAGTAAATTTGTCATAAGTGTATCAGTTTAGGATTTTTGGTGGTAAAAAAATAGTTTGAGGTAAATTGTCACAGATGTACCAGTTTGAGATTTTTCGTGGTAAAAAAAATAATTTGTAGTAAATTTGTCACAATACCAATTTGGAGTTTTTCGTTGTATTAACCCTTTTTTTTTTTCATTTGTCAGAGGGAAAAGCGAGAGAGCAAAAAAAGAAAATTTGCCCCGCGGCCAAAAATGCATGCCAAAAATTAGACAAAATATATATTTTTTAAAATAGGATTCACAAAAGTAAAAATCTACTCGTTGGCCTCCACTTCCACACCCAAACTTATAAACTGTACAACAATGCTCTCTCTTTTTTCTTTTTCTCCCTTGGTTCATCATACATGTATGTATATATATTCACTCTGTACACCAAGAACTTCAGAACATGAGTGGAGTCGGAGAGAAAGCTGGAATGACCGCCTGAAAGGAAGCCCTCCTGAAACAATTAATTAATTAAGTTAATCTGTGTGTTCATCTACAAATTAGTAACAAAAGAGTATGTGGAATTGATTCTAAAAGGGCCATCACCAAGGGCCCGTTTGGTAACAATTCTTTTCCCGAAAATAATTTCTGAGCAGAAATTATTTTTTCCTAATTCCGAAAGCAGAGAAGTAGATTTTTTTTTTTTTTACTTCTCGTTTCTGTTCCAAATCTTTTCCATTGGCCACTAATCTATTTTCAGGAACAGAAAAACTATCTGGCGTTACCAAATAGATTTATGTTCTTTTTTCTGTTCGCGAAAACAAAAGAAACGTGTTACAAAACAGGCCCCAAGTGTGATTGGTACTCCAAACCGATGTGTTCATCTTTTTCTGATTCTATATTGCACTATGAACATCTTCATCCACACCCCTCCCAACAACCCCCCCCCTAAGATCCTCCGGATGACCAAATTAGTTCGGAGGTCAGCATCCGCTATCAAATGCAACGCAACCACCATAACCAAAGCTTCACCTGCTAATCTCTGTTCCTATGATGTTGATGGCGTTGTCACTGCTTTTACGCTAATACTTTTGTCTATTTTCGTTTTATCTGATATACCAATGGCGTGTTCTACAAAAGAACAGAAACGCAACATCTGTTCATCCAAATCAATCAGATCTGTAGAATTACTACTATGCATATGATAACAGGGATGAAGAAACAGAGACAGAGTCGTCACCTCGTCGCCGTTGAAGACCTGGTCGCGGACTCTCGCGCCCGACCCCCTGCTCCTCTTCCGCGAGGCAGACCTCTCGGGCTTCGAATCCGAATCCGCCGCTGCCTTCTTCCTCCTCTCCTTCCTCCTCCTCCGACGACTCTCTCCACCATCACCACCACGACGTCCTCAGATATCGCGCACAGCAACGGCTTCCAATCCGCCGCAGTCCCCCCTCCTCCTCTTCCTCCTCCGCCTCTCCTCCCCCTCCTCCGACGGTGCTGCCGCCTGGATCCGCTCCCCTTCCTTGCGCAGAGACCTGCAGCACGAGACGAACTCGAACAGAAACTTCATTCCGCGGGCGGAACGAATCTGGAATCGAGGATCTTGTGTGGAGAGAAATAAGTTTTCCTAAAATTGCATTGAATATGGAAATGTTTTAGCAATATGCGTCGGGTCGGATCAGGTTTGTGTTGAAAAATTTGCATTACAATAATGGTTTATAAATGGGTTATATGTGTCAATTTAGGTCAAATCATTTATGACCCGACCCATCCATTTCACTGGTCTAGTTTTTTTTTGTTTGGTCGAAACATTGGTCTACTTTGAGCCCATATTTTTTCATTGATAGTTTGGGCTTGGGTCCATGAATAGCGACTGTTATATATACTCTTTTCGCTTGTAAATGAGGGATGTAACGAGAGGTGCAATGTGCTAATTATAGTGGAATCCTCTGCTGGATCTAGCCTAAACCTTGTGTCGATTTCTTTTCCTCGCTTTTACGCTTTACTCCATTGTGATTGTGCGCCAAATCCTAACAATCACTAGTGGCAAGATCCTAAATAATAAATCAATAATAGAATAAATTTGTTCATTAATTGTTTTTTTTTAATATTCTACGTCCTTTTTCATCGCCGCACCCGTGGGAGTCCAGTAACACCGCGCCCTGTTGCTCCACCGAGACCCGCTCCTGACGGCGTTGTTGCTCTTGGTTCGCTGATTCAAATCAGATCGCTGTCCAACACTCTAACGTTCAACGTTTAACGAGTTCTACTGTGTTTTTGTAGATTTCCCGGAGGTTTAACAGCTCTAACACATTGGCGAGTCTCCTGCCGTGCCCGTGAAGTCCAGTCGCAGCCACGAACATTCAGATGGCACCTGCACGATCTTGCACTGGTCCAACGTGACCCGTTCCTTTCCAACGATCCTCAAATTTTTGGACCACACGTATTAGCTTCCTTGCAGGAGTTTCCAGCAGGAATTTGTTGAGTGCCAGTTCAGCCACCACGGTCGAAGCCCTCGCCCATTCGAACGTGCTTATTTCCTAAAAAGAATAGGACCTAATTTAAATTATTTCCTAGAACGGATAGGATAATCTTCTTTTCGAATAATTTTTATTTTATTTTTTAAAATACAAACTTTAATAATAAAAAATACCAAAAATATCATGTGCATGTGACACGGACCAGAAGTTCCGTGTCCTCCAACCATACTCACATACCCTTGTGAGTGGAACTAGTGATGTCGCCATGAAGAGTGAGGGATGCACAGAGGGAAGATACAACTTGTTCGTGAGAGTAGTGTCAAGGTGGTTTGTACTAGGAGTTCTAGAATAGACTGAATATACCCTTAGGAGCTTTGAAGGCGGGGTTGGTCTCCCGTGTACAAACTGGTCGGGAGCTGATGTCGCTCTTCTAATGAGGCCATGGCAGGCCGAAACCAGTTGTTGTACCGAAGTGGACTGTGTGTCTCGCTCGATAAACTAGATGCCCGAGCTAAGCTGGGCGTGGTACAATTCGATACGAGGATGCTATTTACCGTACTGTTCTTAGGAACAACTATAGAAGAAATGCTGGCTTGGCGTGTTCTCGGCTTGCCAAGCACCGACAGGCTATTTCCAGGCCAAATCTACCAGCCTGTGACAATTTGGTATCAGCGCAAGGATCCCTCCAATAGGTGGGTGCGTCGGAGAAAACCTTTGGCCTACTTGGTCCCATGAGAGCAGAGAGTAAATCACCGGAGCAAAACGTGTTCGGACAAAGTGCGGCTCTTGAAACTAGCTTTTGGGATGCCAATGGGGACACAGGAAAGAACCGATTCCTCACTAAATAGGGATAACGTTTAGGGATCAATGGGCGAATGTCAAATGGGGTCTGCTACCACGTTTTCAACACGGGGAGAAATCTCAATTGGTCGGGAGCTTAGAAGGTGAAAGAGGGTGCTGCCAAAAGTCACAGTTGGCTCAGAATGCCACACTTGAGAGCACAAGTGGTCGAAGGTGCTCGAACGGCTTTGATCAAGGGAAGCTACTAGTGGAGTGGAGTTGTTCTGTTGGGCGAGCATCCACCACTCATGTAAGACCTGAGCGAGTACGACGTTGATGGTTTGAAGCGATGCAAGGAAGCGACAGAGCAGCCCGCAACGAGTGCGTTGTGGATTTGATTGGGGAAGGATGACACGGACCAGAAGTTTCGTGTCCCCTAACTGTAGTCGCATACCATTGTAAGTGGAGCTAGTGGTGTCATCATGAAGAGTGAGGGATGCACAGAGTGAAGATACAACTGGTTCGTGAGAGTAGCGTCAGGGTGGTTTGTACTAAGAGTTATAGGTTAGATGTATATACCCTTAAGAGCTTTGAAGGTGGGGTTGGCCTCCCGTGTACAAACTGGTCGGGAGCTAATGCTGCTCTCCTGTTGAGGCCATGGCAGGCTAAAATCCCTTGTTGTACTGAAGTGGACTGTGTGTCTTGCTCGATAAATTGGATGCCCGAGTTAAGCTGGGTGTGGTGCGCTCTGATACGAGGATGCTATTCACCATACTATTCTTAGGAACTACCTATAGAAGGAAGGCTGGCATGGCATGTTCTTTGCTCGCTAGGCACCGCACGGGCTAATTCTGTGGCCAAATCTGCCAGTCCGTGACACATGCATAATAAATTGCATTTATTCCATGTCATCTATCTTTGCTATGTCATCCTACATGTCAACATGCCATGTCATCATTGTTTACCACGTCATCATGTTTGCTACATAGATGTATGTTTAAGAAAGTTTAAGAGAGTTATGCCTTTTATATGAAGTGTTATCAACCGAATAATAATTTGCGTTTGTTTCAGGGAAAATAGTCCAAAATATTCAATGCCTATTGCAAAGGACAGGCCTTGTGACTTATCTAGTAAGACTAGAAGGCTACCTTGTTACGACTTCACCCCAGTTGAAGACCCACCGCGGCATGCTCCAATAAGACCACCAAAAGCCTTTGTGGCACTCGTGGTACACAGAAGTCATGGGTGATCCTTTGGCCAATTCAGTTCGAAACCTTTCAATTTTGATAATTGAGTTGAGTCCTAAATTTTTTCACGTTTTGCCAATTGAGTCCATCCGGCCAATTTTAGCCTGAAATCCCTGACGTTTCCATTGGCCGTCCTACACGGCATGGCTGGAGCTTACATGGGCAATTTTATGATCTTTCTTAAATTTCTGATTTTTTTTAACTTTTTTATTTTCTTTTGCTTTTTTCTTTCTTTCTTTCTTACGTACTATGTCATACATTCATGCCATGTTCACATGTTTTCCATGTCATCTTCCATGTCATATCACACGTGTGCCATGTCATTAATTTTGCATGTCATTATACTGCATATTAGGTTCATTATTTGCGCGACATTTAGATTGTATGTTTGGTTCTTTTGAATGTACGAAATTCTAGATTAGAATTCATTTTTTTTTGGTAAATAAATTAGAATTCATTTTCATATGTCATTAAAGTTAGATTATTTTAATAGCTGATTTTCATGACATGTTAGAGTAGTGAGAATTTTTCATGTCATATTAGTGTATTTGCATTCATGCATCGCATGCATAGAATGATTGTACTCTAAACTTAGCAATTTAAGTAAATGTTTTGTGGTAGTTCAGGAATTAATGCGCTTGCATCGAGGTATGTGATTTCTTCCCTATCTAGGAATTTATGTATTACTTTGATTTATTGAGTGTTCATTAATGTTTGTGCACCCGCATGATCAACTCACATGTTAGTGGCTAGGTTAAAACTAATCCAAGTTGCTTGGAAAAATATTTTTTCTCTTCAAAATAAAAGAGTAAAGGTACCGAAATGGCGTTGGAGTAATCTAGCGTAATCAAGTCCTCATACTCATAATCTCTTGTTCGTAGGAGAAAAGTAGTCTCCCATGTATTATTTAGGTGTCTAATCAACCTACCAAACATAATTAGTGGCAACTCCTAGGTGAATTAAATTTGGCATGATAATTAAACCCTAAGTTGCGATGGATAGGCTTGGGAGAGCTCAAGCCGAGTCTCGGGACTTGACAATCCCTCGACTTTCGAATTTCCTCTGCACACATCCACCTTCACGTTTTACACCACATCCACCATCACCTTCACGTTTTATTTCGAAATCAAGAACCGCACGACATGATAAACATCTCCATTCTTGAAAAGGTATGCAACAAGCAAAAACAAAGCAGGAGTAAATTTCGATTGGGAAATGAAGGGTGGAGAAGCAGAACACAACACGCAGGATAGCCCTGATAGTCTACGCCATTCGCAGGTTAAACAGCCTTTCCAAAATTCTGTATGCTACACATGTTGCATGCGGTCGATCAGTCGGCCCAATATGTTGTAACCCTTTTTTTGTGAGATTTATTGAAAAAATACCCTTTTCTTTTCCACATAAAACCCCACGATAATGCAATATTAAAAAATAATTATGTGATTATCCTTAATTCATTAGGAGATTACCAGTCTATTTTGAGCCACAAAAAGTAAATAATAAATAATTAAAAATTGTTGTTCGGTCTATGTTAGAATATGTGGATCTTTCAATCACATGAACATAAGATTAAATTTATAAATAAAGCGTACCCGAATCAAAAGAAGTCATTGTTGATCCGATGAGAGAGAAGATGTCTCCTTATAGGTATGGATCTTCACCACTCTCCTCTATAGCAATTGAGATGGATGTGTATTTTTCTCTCAGTGACTTTGTGGAAGAAACGGAAGCGTAAGAATGCGGAAGCGTAATAATGCAACAGCCGTTCTCCACAAAAAGAGATCTTATATAGATGGAGTGATGGGACCAACCCTAGAGCTGCCAAATCTCAACCGTCCATCAAGGTTTAAAGATATGGGTTCTAGAAGCTCAATTGGATGTCATTAATATATTCCCGTAATATATTTACTTAAACAATAAAACTGATAGGCCACATAATTGGATTGGATTTCGTCAAATCCAACATTCTCCCACTTGGCCAAAGGTTCTATTAACGATCTGATTCATGAGGCTTAACACAACATAATCAAGCATATATAACATCCCTTAAGTAAGGTTATGTTTGACATTTAAACAGAAAAGAATTGAAGCTAGTATCCATGTTCCAATGCCACACTACCATTCTCTAGTTACTATCCCAGCACAAACATCAAACACAACATCTAATGGCTTAATAGTCATGAACAATAACGTTTCATAGTATAAACATGTTCATGAGATCCATACATAATTGTTTGTTTCAAAAGGCTTCAAATGTGCACATATAACAAGAAGCAACAAACCATAAATTCAAAATCCATTACATGAGGTGATCACAAAATATAAAATACATCATGTGTCCAAAACCATGGTCTAAACTAAAGGCTATCAACCAAACCCATGCTAGCAACATGTTCTCGAAAGAGATTGGGTGGTAAGCCTTTCGTTATGGTATCCGCTAACATGGCTTTCGTACTAATATGCTGAATGAAAACAATTTGATTTTGAACTCTTTCTCTCACAACAAGATACTTAATGTCAATGTGTTTAGATGCACCACTCGACTTGTTATTTTTCGAGAAGAAAACAACAGCTTGATTGTCACAATGAATCTTCAGTGGTCTCGAAATAGTATCAACTACTTCAAGCCCCATAATGAAGTTCCTCAACCATAGACCATGAGATCTCGTCTCATAACATGCTACGAACTCTGCCTCCATAGTGGAAGATACAGTTATGGACTGCTTTGCACTCTTCCATGAGATGGGTCCTCCAGTGAACATAAAAATATAACCTGATATGGATTTCTTGGTGTCGAAGCACCCAGTATAATCAGAATCAGAATAACCGATAACCTCAAGGTTATTTGTTCTCTTGTAGGTAAGCATAAAATCTTTTGTACCTTGTAAGTAGCGCATCACTTTCTTAGCTGCTTTCCAATGACCCATTCCTAGGTTTTTTTGGTAACAGCCAAGCATTCCAACAACATACGCTATGTCTGGGCGAGTACATACTTGAGTGTACATAAGACTCCGTACTGCAGATGCATAGGGAACATGCTCCATTTGCACATGCTCCAGTTGATTTGTAGGGCATTGTAGTAAGCTGAATTTGTCACCCTTAACAATAGGGGCAACACTGGGAGAGCAGTTATGCATGTTGAATCTCTTGAGAATCTTTTCAATGTAAGCTCTCTAGGATAATCCTAAGATCCCTTGAGATCTATCTCTGTGAATCTCAATGCCTATTACATAAGAGGCTTCACCAAGGTCTTTCATCTCAAAGTTATGTGAAAGAAAACTCTTGGTCTCATACAACATGTCCTTATCACTGCTAGCAAGTAATATATCATCTACATACAATACTAGAATGATAAATTTACTCCTATTGATCTTAAGGTATATACATTGATCCACTGCATTTTCTTTAAAGTCGAAATTACTAATCATGTCATGAAACTTAAGATACCACTATCTTGAGGCTTGTTTCAAACCATAGATGGACTTTTTCAGTTTGCATTTCATGTGTTCCTTGCCCTCAACCACAAAACCTTGTGGTTGTGTCATATAGACATCCTCTTGCAAGTCTCCATTAAGAAATGCTTTTTCACGTCCAATTGATGTAGCTCTAAATCATAATGAGCTACTAAAGCCATGACTATTCTGAAAGAGTCCTTCGTGTCGTTATAATCCACTCCTTCTCTTTGAGTGAAACCGTTCGCGACCAGTCTAGCTTTATACCTTTCAACATTACCTTTAGGGTCTAGCTTAGTTTTGTAGACCCATTTATAGCCTACAGCTTTGTCCCCTTTAGGCAAGTCTACTAGGTCCCAGACACCATTAGTTTCCATTGAGTTCAACTCATCTCTCATGGCTTCAAGCCACTGAGTTGAATGATCGCTTGTAATGGCTTCATCATAAGAGATAGGATCAGTTCCTATGCCAATATCATAGTCTGACTCATCTAGATATACGATGTAATCAACAGAGATAGCTGATTTCATTTCTCATCCCGACCTCCTAAGAGATTGTTCATCAACGGGAGGAAGAATAGGCTCTATATTATGAGGTTCTTCATTAAGTACCTCCTCTGGTGGACCGGAACCTTCTGGTGAAGGTAATGGTACACTAGACCCTTGAATAATAGAAACCAAAACATGATCTCGAGTAGAAACTTGATCTCGGGTTTCCTCAATGTTGACACTTGAATTTTAACCATCTTTTTCCTTAGAAAATTAATAGAAAATCCATAAAAATTTATAAAATTACAAAATCAACTTTGGAAGCCTTGGCCAAGCCTAAGGAACCAATTGTGAACAAAAAATTTTTTTTCGTATTTTTCGTATTTTTTAATATTTTCATATATTAGGAAAATACCCAAAAAAATCATAAAAAATATATTTTGTGGCAGAACAAATATGGAAAAATATCTAATATTTTTATTTTAAATCCCTTTTCATGTTGGTCCATTTAAATTAGAAAAATCCAATTCAGGATTATGCGTTCCTTCACAAACGTAATTCCCAATCGGGCTTAAAAAATACAATTTAAGTCATTTTATTTTCATTTTTACTTTTTATGAGTTGTGACATTGCCCTCTAATAGCTCAATTTGCATCATGGCTCAATTGTACGCAGAATAGCTCAATTTTGACAAGAGGGGCTTAATTGAAATTTTATTTGTCAATTTAATCCCCAAATCACCAAAAATGAAATTAAAATTTTTCTAGGTTACCCATGAAAATCTGAACCCACTACCCAAATTTGGGATTTTCGTGCAATTCCAAGTGCATTTTTCACAAAAACCTCATTTTTGGATGTAATCCACGATGGGAAACCCAATTTTGGCTTCAATTTCACGAAAATAGTCAATTTATAGCCTAATTGGATGAATTTTGAGTGACCGGGTCTGCCGGGTCGGGCCGACCCAACCCGACAACCCGGCACTATTCATCATCTTCCTTATTTGGCACCAGCAGACCAGAGGCGTGCGTGATTTTTTCCTCCCTTCCTCTGCTCACTCCCGAACGACGTCGGGCCCTCCACGTCACGAGATCTCACCTTTGTCATCTTCTGCACATGGCCGGACGTACAAAGCGGGGACGCGCGCGCTCACTATTCAGACGAGGAGAGGACAAAGGCCGTTGGAGGGGAGGGAGTGAGCTTTCGAGCGTTGGCCGCGCGAGAGAGGGAAAGATGCGGATAAAAGGGGAGGTTCTATAGCATTCTTCAGAGAGGGAATAGAAGAGAGAGCGTCACAAGAGAGAGAGGGAGGATTCGGAGGTCAGTGGCCATTTTTTGAGCATAGGAAAAAATCGAGAGCTTCGAGGGGTCGGTCAGAGTAGTCGAGACAAAATCGAGGCTCGCCGATCATCCTCCGAGCTTCCTGACGATCCAAGGGAGCTTCCCAACCCATTGGCGCAGCCCCACGACCCCGGAACAGTAAACACCATTGTTGAACATCCAGAGGTCCTTTAATGGCGACTTTCTATTTCTTGCATATTTTTTGTGATTTTTGTTTCTACTGAGTCTAGAGGCCATACTAAGCGCGTTTCCGCTGTTCTTTTGCATTGACTCGAACGAGAAACCCCCGGTCGACCCCCCTTAAACCCCGGACATACCTCAGGCTTGTGCGCTCGTTTTGCACAAAATCGAGCTTCCTGAACCTGCAGGTAAGTCTCCCTGACTATCTAAGATGCTGCTTGACTGCTCTGTTCGAAGTTTTAGAGTCTGAATCTGTGGATCAAAGTTCGCAGAAAAATTAGTCTCGGCCAGTGCCGCTTGGGCGACTTTTAGGTGCATTTAGGCTCCTGATCTGACATATGTTGACGGTAGGAAGGCGTAAGCTAGGCTTAGATCGAACATGGGAGGTTTCGCCGAGTTTTTTAGCGTTGGTTTCGTTTTTTTGGCGTAGTCGCGGGCCGGAACAGTGACCGCCGGTGGTCACTATTCATCTTCTCCGGCGACGAAGTTGACTGGTCAACTAAGGTTGACCAGTCAACCCTGACGTGGCGGCCACGTCAGCGGGGAGCGGACAATCGTTTTCAAAAAAAAAATTCTTTTTGAGAAATTAAAAATTGATTTTTTGAAAAATGAAAATCTTTTTGTGAGCTTGTGACCTAGGTTTGGCCACGCGTCATGATCCTGACCATCCATTCAATTTTTAAAAATTAAAAAATATATTTCAGAAATTAAAAATTCTTTTTTCAATATTAAAAATTTCATCAAATCGGACGGCCGTGGATTCGCCAAGTCGCCCGATCGTGATTGTAGATCTGAGAGATTGATCGAAAGACCGTGGGCTAGCCACGTGGCCCAATCTGGAGTGTAGGATTATTAAATAGATTAAAAAAATCAGAAAAATTATTAAAAAATCGAAAATTTAAAACAATTTCAAAAAATCCAAAAAAATGGAAAATTCATAAAAAAAAATTCTAAAAAATTGGAAAAAATTATTAAAAATTCCAAAAATTCCCAAAAGCCTCAAAAATTAGGAAATGGGTCGTTTTAACCGATCAATCCTATTTTTTACTGTTTTGCCCTCTCTTTCTTTTCAAAATGACAATTTTGCCCTTTATGGACAAATGTCTCGAAAAATTCCGAAAAATTCCCACAAATCACGAAAAATGGGAAACAGTCTACCTTGACTGGACGAACCCATATTCCGTGTTTTGGTCTCCCGATTCTTCCTGAAATGACGATTTTGCCCCCTCATAGGCAAATCGTCTCCAAAAATTTCAGAAAAATTTTGAAAAATCTCAAAAATTGGGAAATGGGCACATTCAACTGGCTAACCCTATTTTCGATGATTTGGGTTCCTAATCCTTTCAAAATTGACGATTTTTCCCCTAATGGGCAAGTTATCTCCTGATCTTTCAAAAATGACCGCTTTGGGCAAATTGTCTTCAAATCTTCCCAAACTCCTCCCAAACCTTAATACACCCCTTCTCTAAGCCTTCAAAGCTTTACTAGAGATGTCATGTACTGATTTGATGCGTTTTATCCGCATGTTTTGGATCCTTGATTGTGCCCTATCTTTATTGATTGTGAGTGATAGGTTAGATATCCACATCTGTATGAATTCCTAGATTTTAGGACTCCCTCATTCCGATTCATCTGCATGAAAATCATAGTTACAAAATCATTAAACTTAGGTACCGAAAGGGTGTCAATTGCAACATTAGCGTAACTAAGTCCCCGATCCCAAATCTCTGGTTCCGTTAGAGTCATACAGTTCCTCCTATAGCCATACGAGGTTTCCGATCTACCTTCCCCAAAGATTGGTGGCGACTCCGAAAGCATGTATACCTATGCACATGTCACACGACCGCACCTAAGGTCGAACTTGATGCTTAAATCCCGCCGTCGCGCGAGGTGAGAACTTGGGACAGTCCAAATCAATTCTGCGGATCCTTTCGGATCCGCAGAATTTTGGCAATCACCCCTAAATTCGCTCACGTCTGCATCTCGGATCGCGAAGGGTCGCGACACTCAAGATCTATTGTTCTAGGGGTACTATAATCAACATTTTCTAAAAACACCGCATTTCTAGTTTCAACAAATTTAGTGGTATGTGAAGGGCAGTAAAATCTAAAACCCTTTGATCTTTCAGGGTAACCAACGAAATAACAACTTATGGTCCTTTGGTCGAGTTTTTTGCCTCAGCCAAATAGCCCCATATATGAAAATATCGCAAACTCTGTTTTCTTTTTGTCCACAGTTCATAAGGTGTTTTAACCACGGATTTACTATGTGACATTTTGAAATTCGACCCATTTCCGAGATTTATGAAATGAATGGATATCTCGTTGATGCACTTTAGTTAAATCTCACTCAGAACTGATCACTCTAGAGATGACTAACCGTTAGGGAAAGGCTAGCTAGGAATTAAGTATGTGGACCTATCGCGGGTCGATACGTGTAACTCCTAAAAGCCGCCCGTTGGTCTGAGATACACTATATTCGCGATTAATCGAGTTTGGCCGCGAATCGGACTCCGGATTTGGGTATCGAACATTCAAGGATATCGTCACTATTAATTTGGACGTCGTCTCATTTAGTCCAGTGTTCATCGGTCCGCCTGTCAGTGTTTGTTTCAGAATTTCCTGTTCAGTTAGAGTTACAGATTACCAGATTGCCCCCAGATATTTATTTGCAAGATCCAAAGGCATTAATGGGATTTTAATGCTTTTGTCCTAACCACATAAATGCCTCAACCACCCCCCCACCAACCAAAGTTCAATCATCCACTTTATGTCAAGTTCCTTACTTTATGTCCCATTCATGAATAGTGCAAAGCTTCCAAGACAAGCTTCTTCTCTCTCTCTCTCTCTCTCTCTCTCTCTCTCTCTTCCTCCATTCGGTCGGTCAAATCTCCCTAAAACCCGAGAGGCCATTTTCCCTTTTTTCTACGTGCGTCCGACTTGGAATCGCTCGTTTGAGCTCGTCCGGATGGCGAATCGAGCTCCGTTTTTGCCTATGCAGCCATAAGATCAAGGGCTACGAGGATCTGGAGGGTGATCGTCGAATAAACAGTTGGAGTTTCATGGAACTGAGCTGCACAGAGGCTGGTCGTGGAAGACTCGGCGCGTTCTGCTTCGATTCAAGCTTAATCTCAAGTAAGCAACTCCCTAATCCTTGAGTAGGATAATAGGTTACTAATATGCTTGATTAGGAGTGGATTTAGTGGATTTAGGGGCTGCCTTATACTATTCATCGAAGGTGTGCACTATTCATCGAAGATCCGAATTTTAGGAAAAGGCTTTGAATACTCTTGGGAGCTTAGTATGTGGTCTTATGTGGCTTGATGAGTATATTTGAAGTGCTAAAAGTGGCGGATCGTAGGGTAGCGACCCTCATTCTTGGAAATGAGATTTATGCTTGGATTTGAGCTTGTGTGCACGTGTGCTCGTTAGGGGCTATTTTGAGTGTGCCTGGAATCATGTGGCGTGTATGTTGGATTCTTGATGTGCACATGTGTAGTGTGGTTCGACCATGAGGGCCTTGTGTGCCATTCGTGGCTTGATTTGCTTGAATGTCCTTCGTGCGCGTCCGTGGAGTATACCGGCGCTTAGGGATCGAAGTTCATGGCATGTGTATGGCTTGATGACTTGGCTAGATTATTGTGTGGCCACTTGAGTGAGCATGTGGATTAAAGGTCTAGTTTAGCCTTGATGCGTGTTAGGCAAGGTTACTCGAATCGTTGAATATTGTGAGCATTATGCATATGTGGACTCTGAGACCCTAAGGCGCCTATATGACGTGGGGATTGCGAAAGTCTTATACCCTAAGGCGCCTATATGACACGGGGAGTGGAACCAACCCTGAGGCACCTATATGACGTGGGGAGTTGAACCAAACCTGATGGGTTAAAAGCGGGTTGTGTTCATCCGGATACATACAGTTATATATATACGTTTAGCATTATGGTATGCTATGTGGTGGAGAACGTAGCCAGATTCGTTAGTTGTTAGCTCTCGTGGTACTTTGCTTACTTTTTGTGTGAGTTGAAACAGTTAGTGAGCATGTGTGCTTTGATGGGCTCAGGTGCCTTGTGTTGTTGAACTGTTAGTCTGGTTGGGTTCGAACTGTATGTTAGGTTGGCCTGGAAGTACGTGTTATCCTAAGCGAGGCTTAGGGGGTAGCTTATTGAGATTTATTCTCATTGTTGTATCCCAAAACTTTCAGACCCCCGACCTTGAGGATGGTAGGACCGCCGCCGTGTTTTGGGATACCAAAGGAGATTGAGCACGCTATGACGAGGTATACTAAGGGGGATCGTAGTGTTTATTTTAGGCATGCTTGTACCGTATGGGTAGATGTGGGGGAAGAGCTGTGGAGACCTCATACCTATGTAGCGTGGAGCCGGAGAGTAGGGGACGAGTTATACTGTCCTTTGCGAGGTTTTGATGGGCCGAACGCTGATGGTGTAGTATGGGACCCCATGGAGTTGGACCCTATCAAGGAAATGCCATTAGACGGGAAAGTTATCGATCAAAACACTGGACCTGAGGAGTCGGAGCCGAAGGAGGAGCCCATGGAGTCAGATCCCGAGGATGAACCGATGGAGTCGGATCTGAAGAGGAACCCATGGAAGCAAACCCTGAGTCCGAGTTGTCGTCTGGTGTTGGTGAGGACTGAGGCCATAATGTAGTTCCCCTTTTTGTTTATAGTATCTCCCCCCTGGTGTAGAATATATGTTAGGCTGGCAAACCACTGATCCCTTTTTGCTGTACGTGGTTGC
The DNA here is from genome assembly GCA_029784005.1 of Lenwebbia sp. NSW1173648. Classification (NCBI taxonomy): domain Eukaryota; kingdom Viridiplantae; phylum Streptophyta; class Magnoliopsida; order Myrtales; family Myrtaceae; genus Lenwebbia; species Lenwebbia sp. NSW1173648. The sequence goes on along the minus strand of JARCGZ010000009.1, from coordinate 18,678,014 downwards.
CCTTGGTGGTGTTCGCTTTTATATCCCTGATGTGACGTCCCGAAATTTCAAGGCCTATTAAATGAATATTATTGGACCTTTGGATTTTAGTGTTAATCGTAGGACGTGGAATCGTTTGATCTGGGAAGCTTTGATCAACGACTGAAGCGTAGAAATTTGTAGTTCATTTAGTTTCGTCACGCCTGAGATTTTATAGCCGTCTTTCCTTCGCGCCCGAGCCTAACCCTGAACCAAATATCCTAAACTAGTCCTGATTTATCAGTTTACTGAAATACCCTCAAATATTATTCATATACGCCAGAACCAATTAATACCGATTGACCCGTGGGCCCCACCTCATCAATACAAAGTCAAAATAATCTAAATCACTATTCACCTTTTGACTTTTTGTAAAATTACCAAACTACCCTCAAGATAACTTTCTCTCTCCTCTCACTCTCTCTCTTCCCTCACGACAACTTCACCCCCCACTTCACGTTGGACTTCACCATCTTCATCTCCATTTTTCCCTCTCCTTGTCGCTGCCGACCACCACCGTGAGCTGCCGCCGTTGCGCCGCACTGTCCCGCCTTGCCATGCCGTCACTCGCCCGCGCCACCTCCATCCTCAGCCACGCCAGCCAGCCCCTGCCGCCCCTGTTCGGCCGTCGTCTAGCTGCTGCCGTCTCCCAGCAGAGCCGCCGAAGCCCCTGCAGTGCCGCCGGTGCAGCAGCGCCGCCTCGCCGACGCCTGCTGCCCGTTCGCCGAGCCCGTTGTTGCCGTTTTTTCGCGAGATCCGCCTCTGTCCAACCCTGGCTCTCCAAAATTCGAGCGTTTTCATCACAAACCGTCGCCGTGGTTGCGTCCGGAACGTCGAGACAAGTCCGTAGGACCGCCGCCCGTGCTGAAGTGAGTTAACCCCTAATCCCTGATTAGGCTGTTAATTACACTTAGTAGTTAATTAGATAGTTACCGTGGCTGATTAGTTAGTTACCGCAGTTAATTAGATAGTTACCATGGTTAGATAGTTAACTATGGTTAGATTAAATAGTTATTGTGGTTAGATTAATTAGTTACCGTGGTAGATTAATTAATTGTTTTGGCTAGTTGGATTAATCATGGTTAGGTGGAATAGTTACCATGGTTAATTGCTTATTTTATTGTGCCTGATAATTATTGGTTTTTGATTATGGATCGAACTGAGTGTTGATTGCGCTTAATTGCTGAATGATCACACTAGTGTCGAGATGCCATGTTTATTTGAAATTGAATATTCGTGTGACCAATTATGGATTTGAACATGAAAATGGCCGCATGCCAATTTTTGATCATGATGTGAATGTGACTGCATTGGACTAAATTGGGATTAAGAATTGGCTTGATTGCCTGTGGTGAATGTGTGGTCACACGATGGATTTAATTATGTCACCCTAACGTAACTGGGGACACGGGCGATACCCTTGTTGGCATGGGTCGCTGCCTAATAAGTTTGTGTTCCGGCGACGTACAGTCCGGGATTACACGGCTTATTAGTTGCCTGTCAGTCCGTGCCGGCGACGTAATGTCCGGATTCCCACGATTGATTAGATGCCGATCGCAACTTGTGTTGGTCCGTAGTCCTTTATGGAATTATTCCTAGTATGCTCGCCTTAACGAATTTGAGGGAGCTATCGGATGCCGTCGCTGTAACGTAGTAGGACGATGCCCGATTAATCCGGAAGAGTACTAGCAGTGAGGCTGTGCTATGGCGAGAGTGGAGTATCTCTTGGCCGCTAATAACTGGAACACGCTTATTGCATAGTGCCCGAGTGTCTTGATGCTTGAGTTATTGTCGTGTGTTCTAGTTGTGTACCTTGATCTGTTGTGTTTGAATGCCATGAGATATCTATTGTGTGGCAAAAGGGAAGGTAAGTTGCATGTGATTGTCCTTTGGCTGTTGGACTTAGTTCCCCTATGTGTTTGACCGCCTGACTGAATCAACGTCCTAATCGGACTTAGGCGTTGACTCGTTGAGATTCATATCTCATGTGCTTCGGCTGATCGCCTTTCAGGTTCTCGTAATGGCAGTACGCCACGTTAGGTTCGGTGTTCCTGTCGACCAAACCACGGTCCTTCATTATCGTCACGTCACTAATTCTGACGACGTATGGGAGCAACACGTGACGACCGTCTGGTTCGATGAGGGGTTGTCACACTATGTGACACACCTTTTCAAGGCCTAGTTCGTTCGTCAGGGTGATGTTCTCATCGGACCTATTCGGAGATTTGAGGTACCCTCGGGTACTGGGCCAGTCGTTCAGACGTGGGACGCGATGGATTTTGATATGCCAGATGGAGAGGTCGAGGACCCGAGCCCTAGTTCTGGGGAGGAAGACCCTGATTCACCGCCAGGTTATCAAGGTTGACCCGATGTCGTTAACCCGGGGTGCGAGTTGAGCTGTGGAGGAGCTTTTTGGAGGCCGCCTTGTTTGATAGCTGGTAGTGGTAGTAGTGTGTATCGGCAGTAGTTCGCCCCTAACCCAACCCGATATCTTTTTGTGGGTCTTAGAGATCGGTCCGAAGATGGACTTGTATAGTAGACGTTCCCTCGTGGACTAATCATGTTTATAAATAAAATGTTGTTGTTGTTGTTGTTGTTGTATCTCCTGCTTATCTATCCCTGTTGATTTCTAGTCTAGGGTTTGATATCGCTTCCGCATATGCTTAATTGAAAGATAAAAAGAAATGGGTCGATGACATGCCTGGGATGTTATCCTTTGACCTGACATTAGGAAGGGATGCTCGTGCCCTTGGGGTTCGGGGCGTGACACCTGAACTCGTACGCTGTTTTGTATAAATGGTTTGTTGTTGAGCTTCAACCCTCTCTCTACCCTATCCCTCTTTGGTTTGATGTATGAGGTGTTTTTAAATCGTTTTCGCTAGTGATCGCCTCTAAGTTATTAGGCGCTTAATCTGGGTCGGCGACAAGTCCTGGGATGTCGCATTCTTATCTACCAGAGCAGAGGGATGTTAGCGCGCTCGTAGGACATAGGGCGTGACATACTAGAAACCCGATTAAGGATATGCATGGCTATTTTAAGAGCTTCAACCCAAAGACACTCTGGTAGAGTGCTATGGCATATCATACTTCGTACCATATCCATTAAAGTACGATTTCATCGCTCAGCAACACCATTTTGCTGGGGAGTACCCGGCATTATATACTGAGTAACTATGCCACATTGCTCCAAAAATAAAGCAAAAGCACCAGGATTATGACCTGTGTCGGAGAACCTTCCATAATATTCTCCTCCACGGTCAGATCTTACAATTTTAATCTTTAGGTCGAGTTGATTTTCAAATTTGGCTTTGTAGATCTTAAACATGTCTAGTGCTTCAGATTTGTCATGGATAAGATAGACATAACCGTAACGTGAGTAGTCATCGATGAAAGTGATGAAATACTTATGACCACTAATACCGTGAGTAGGGAAAGGTCCACAAATGTAAGTGTGGATAATTTGTAAAAGTCCGTCACTCCTTGTGGCACCATGTTTATTGCCCTTTGAGAATTTTCCTTTAATACATTTAATACAAATGTCAAAATTAGAGAAATCTAGAGAATGTAGAATTTCATCCTTAATGAGGCGTTCCATTCTGCCTCATGATATATTGCCCAAACGTCCATACCATAATTTTGAGGAATTTTCATTCTCTGATTTCCATTTCTTACCAGTTTTAGCAACTTCATCATTCACATTCATTAAAACTAATGATTCAGCAAACGAAGAATCTAAACACAGTTTGTAGAGGTTTCCCTCTAACAGACCATAACCAACAGTCTCATCATAACGAGAAATGGAGCAACTTTTATTCTCAAACTTAAACGAATAGCCATAAGCATCAAGTTTTGAAACAGAAATTAAGTTTCTAGTAATACTAGGAACATAAACAGTATCAACTAAATCCAAATTGAAACCACTCTCCAACACTAAATGGAGAGTTCCAAACGCTTCAACTGGAACCTTTTCTCCATTTTCCATGACAATGTTACGGTCTCCCTTATTTAGCTTCTTCTTGGAAAGGAATCCCTACAATGAATTAGTTATGTGTAGAGTTGCACTAGTATCAATCCATCATGTATTTAAAGGAGCATCAACAATATAGGACTCATAACAAACATGACTTAATAAAGTATTACCTTTCTTCTCCAGCTAGTGCTGGAATTTCAAGCATTCTTTCCTCACATGTCCTTTACCTCTACAGAAATGACACTTAGGACCACTTGGTCCTTTTGAACTAGAAGGACTTGCCTTTTTAATCATAGGGTCATGAGTACCCTTGTTTCCATAATTGCGACCCTTGCTATGCATCTTTCCTTTTCCTTTATTTGAACCAAAGGTAATTACATGAGCGCCATTAGGTTGTTCGGACTTCAGCCTCTCTTCTTCTTGGGCACACATAGAAATCAGCTCGCTCATCTTCCATTTCTCTTTTTGCGTATTATAGTTGATCTTAAAAGGACCAAACTGTGCAGGAAGAGATGTCATAATGAAGTGAACAAGGAAACCTTCAGAGATTTCCATATCCAAGGACTTAAGTTGAGCAACCATATCATTCATCCACATAATGTGCTCACGAACACCATTGATTCCATTATACTTGAGGGTAATCATTTTGAAAATAAGAGCAGTTGCCTGTGCTTTGGAAGTGCCCTCATACTGCTCCTCAATATGAGCAAGGTACTCCTTAGCATTATTAGAGTCAGGAATGGTTCTCCGAATAGCTGTCATTATGGAGCCTTTCATAATCATTATAGATATGCGGTTGGATCGCTCCCACTTTTCATAAGCAAATTTCTGCTCATTTGAGCTTTCATCCGTGAGTTCAGCGGGAGCGTCAACACGTAAAGTATAGTCCAAGTCCATGACCCCAAGAATGAGGCTTATTTACTCTTTCCACTTCTTAAAGTTTATACCACTCAGTTGTTCAATGGAGGAAAGATAACTCGTAATAGCAGCAAGATTGTATGCTAGATCAGTAAAATTATGCACATTAGTACCTTTTAGGAAATCCACAAAAACAAATAAATGATTTAATTTATCATTACAGTAGACTGAAAAATGAGCAGTTCACTAACATGGAAGGTAAAATACACAAAACCTTACCAAAAGAAATCCAAGAATCATCTATAGCCTTCCATTGGGCCGACTATAAACACTTTAAATGGATTCTTTCAAAATTTATCAGCAAATTTCATAAGGCAATAGTATATCAAATTAAATCACCGTTGGCCAGAATTAATTCGAATTGCATATTTGCAATTTATTTGCATATCAAATTATCATTCTACTCAAAATTAAATATCATAACTTTCCATTGGGCCAATTACAAATTTAATCATGAGCGTAACAAAAGACGGTTTTATCAAAATCTAAATCTATTTAAAACAATAATCTTCCGTTGGGCCGATTACTACTCAAATAGTTTAGAACCGCAATAAAGAATAAAATTTATTCGACATAATAGAGTCGTGCCGAATCAAAGAAAAGGGAACAATATAGAATTACAACAGTATTCAGCGATTTCAGACAAAATACAAATCGAATCAACTATACTTCCCATCTTAAACGACAAGCCTGACATACGCATCCCCATATATTTCACCAAAGTCTAGCTGGACTTTTTCCAACCAGGGTCGTGAAAACAAAAGGTAAAAATGTATAAACCTACTAATTTGATATCTAAATGAAGCTGATGAATAGATTCCCAATTTCATCGCACATTGGACCAAAGATCATGGACCATTATGTCATTTTTCCTTCGTATAAGCTACACATAGATCTCTATAAGTAATGTCAAATCAAATTACCAGTCCCATTTTAGAAACTCTTAGGCAAGACTTTTTAACCAATGTGTATTAAATGCTGGTGGCTGTTACCCAAAAAATGTCACTTTGAGGTTGGTAGAAGCATGGAGTCACTTTAATAAAACATAGGATTGCTGAAGATGCATGAATGTTGACAAAATGACGGTGGTGAAATCTTAAGCCATTGATAATCTCACTCGTGTATGATTCATCCAAATGTGATTGGTTGGTCTCAAAATAAGTACAAGAGGAGGTGGTTATGAACATGATGCCTATATATACCCTTCAAGTTTTGAATGTTTCGAAACGCAGAGAAAACCTCTCCTTGCTCTTCCATTTGTGTATTGGTCCGACATCCGCAGCCGAAACATAAAGGAAAAGAGAGAGAAGATGTCGCCAGTTTCAGCGATTCCAACTTCTTCTCCGAGTAAAGGAACGGGCCACACGATCGAACGTCGGTCAGCAGGTTTTCATCCGAGCATATGGGGGGATTACTTCCTTAAATATGCTTCTCCCTCCAACTCAGTGGTTAGTAATCGTTCTGTCAGATTCTGCTTTTGTTTTCTCGCAATTGCAATTTTGTAGACTTACTTCGGTTTCCTTTAGTTCCACCACATCGCTTATATGATTCTAATTGGTTATATACACACGCATCATCCCTTCTCCGCCCAAAAAGAAGGTTGAAAATCATAAACATCGAAATATTTAACTAGGGTACACTGACTGGGCCGTCAAAATCAGGTTTATTTTGTAAAGTATACGTATTTCATGCTTGCTTTTATTTGAAATAGCGTACAATATATTTTTGCAGAAGTTCAAATTCCATGGAAGAGTGGAGGGACAAATTTAGGAACTGAAAGGAGAGGTGAGGAAGATGCTGGCTGGTATCGTGGATAAGCCTTTACAAAAGCTTCACTTGATTGATCAAATCCAACGCCTGGGAATTGAGTACCATTTCGAGCGTGAAATAGATGAGCAATTAGAACAGATCCACAAAAGTTACTCTCGACTTTATCGTGAAGATTTTAAGGTAGATGACCTTCACATGGTCGCTCTTATCTTTCGATTGCTGCGACAACAAGGTTACTACGTTTCATCGGGTATGTCTTTAATGTAGGGAGATACCTATTGAAATCCTTCTATTGCTCAGTCAAATTTCAGGAGAAACATGTACAAGAAAATCTAGAACACTAACCAGGCATATCACCTTCCTAATTTCTAATCGATTGCATCTTTTCTCCCATGTTGGTTGGTTGCACAGTGGTCTTTAACAAATTCAAGGATGGTGAAGGGAAATTCCGGGAATCGCTCGTCACCGATGCGTGCGGATTGCTGAGCCTGTATGAAGCTTGCCATCTAAGGTGTCATGGCGATTCTATTTTAGAGGAAGCACTTCCTTTTGCTATAACTCACCTTGAATCGATCGATGAAAGTAAAGTGAGCACTATTCTTGCGAAACAAGTGAGTCATACCCTAAAGCAGCCGCTTCGCATGGGATTGCCGAGGCTCGAGGCGAGGCGTTTGTTGGATCTAGCAATATCACCTAGAGGGGGTGAATAGGTGATTCTGAACTCTTTTTATGAATTAATGCGGAAATTAATAAAGGATTCAGAACGTAAACTGAATATGATCAGTAAGAGGACGTGCAGATAAACTAAACACAGCAAGATGAGTTTAGGGAAAGAGAAATTGCACGCAATGATTATAGTGGTTCGGCTTTAGCAAGCCTACGTCCACTCTCCCACGATGACAGCCGATCGGCTGGATTCCACTATGAGTCGTTGAAAGGTTACAGGCGTTGTCACTCCAATCGCTCTTACAAATGAACCTCTCAAGACAATGAATTTTAAGCTCACAAGAACAAGAGAATGTGTTTTTGAACAACTCAGCACTTTGGAATTTTTAAGTTCGTGATCTCACCCAAAAACAGTCACCATTGATCTTCTTTATACTCCTTCAACCTTGAACTAGCCGTTACCAAGGTCCTTCAAAGGATCGCTCCTCAATCTCTGATTGGACGTCATCAATCCTGATTGACGGAGACTGTATATGGGAAGATCCAGTGGCCGTTGAAAGAGAATCTGAACCCTTCAGATTCAGTCGCCCATACAACCAAATCTTCAGTTTCCATAAATGGAGTTCATCCAAATCTCCAAGATATCTTGTCCACGGAAGGTAATATCCAATCGAGGATATTCTCCTGATTTGGTTGGAAAATAATCCCGTCAATCAAATCTTACAAGCTTCCATAAAAAAAGGCGCGGCCAAACCAGAAACCTACCAAACGTGGGTCTTCAGAATCTAGTAGCGAGATATTGCAGAATCTGAACGTTGTTCAGAAGCAGTCTTCTGAGCCAGAGAGACTCTCTGAATCTGAACAGATTGGAACAGTGACTCTGAGCTTCTGTAAGATCCTTGCTGACGTGTCACATAAATCTTCTAGAGATGAGTCTTCAGATGCAGCATAGACCTCCTTCTGAAGGCTTCAGATGCAACATAGACCTCCTTCTGAAGTCTTCAGAGGCAGCACAGACTTCCTTCTGAAGTCTACTGAGGCACCACGATTCTCCATCTGAATGTAGGACTTCGACTATCTCAGAAGCAAGTGTGCGACGACTACTCCCTGAGTCTGAATGCCAGTCATGGAACATTATAAGCTTTTGTTCACATGCTCATGCCTGCAATAATAAATTATTTGTATTAACCAGATTCTCTTACAAGAAGGATAGTTTTGTCAGAATCAAAATACTCAGAGGGAAGGTTTTCTCAACAATCTCCCCCTTTTTGATGATGACAAAACATTCCTTAATAAAAGTTGGTATATATAAAAAGATTGTATGAAAGTTAAGCTCGGAAAAGATTTCAATAAAATATGAATATAATTCAATTGAATCTTTTCAAAAGAGTGTGCATCTGAATATATAAGATATGCATTCTGAGTGATAGAAGGATATCACCATATGTTGTATACGACGTTGAATTCGTTTGAGCGCATAGGTATAATTCGCGTGTATGCATCCTGCAATATGATGAGGTATTCTCTCCCCCTTTTTGTCATCAGCAAGATAAAATGGCAATTTACACATATATGAACGGAGATTCAACCATATATTGTAAAAATAGCGTAACATTCAAAATGCACATAAAAAGAACATCCGACAGAGATAAAAACAAATACGGACAATTTGAAAAAACAATTTCAAGATGACGGAGGTGGGTTTTGTTTTGAAGAGGAGGAGGGAACATCAACATGCTCTTCATCATCTTTCTGAGCAGCTTCAACAGATTTGCCCATATCAGCAATGTAGGTAGCAAATTCTTTGAGTTCCTGCATCTCTGGAACTTCTTTGCTGATCCTTTCATCTCTGATCAAAGTATAAGTACCAATGCTGGCCATCTCAGAGCAGAAAAGGCGACAGTATTTATGAAGTATTTCCTCAAATCTGTGCAACTTCTTTTCAATGTTCATTTCCATCCTGTCCATCCTCTGCATAACTTCTACCCGAAGTTTTTCAACTTCCGTCTGAACAAGACATTGCGAAGCATTCAGTGTCCCTGCAGAAGTCTGTTGGTTTTGTTCTTCCACCATCTGAGCTTTACCTTTTGAAGCTGAATCCAGAATTCTCTGCGAGTTTATCTCCCCCTGAATCTGATCAGGTGTTGAATCTGGAATGATTATAACAGGTTCAGCGGTAGTTGATTCAATTTCTGTGGGTTGCTCTTCAGGTATTTCCACTGGAAGTTGTTCCTTCTGAACAGCACTTTCCTCAACAGCTTTTTTCTTCTGAACAGCAGGTTCGACATCAGCTTTCTCCTTCTGAACAGAAGTCAGAACCTCTTCAGTCTGAACAGCAGATTCTATAGGTTGCTCCCCCTGAATCTGAGCTGTTACAACAGGAGTGACTTCTGTTGATCCTACAGTTGTGACAACAAAGTCATCTGATTTATCAACGTCCATGTCCTCAGGTGGTGATGAGGACCTCTTCTTTTGTTCTCAAGCAACCAGAACATCAATAGTCGTTCTGTCATCTAGTTGCTCTTCCATTATCTCCACATATGCACTTGTAGCAAGCTGAGCTTCTTTTTCTGCTTTTTCACCAGTAGTTTCAGCAGCTTCTACATTTTCATTCTCATGAGTCTTATGGGGATCCTCTTCTTTGTCCATAGGATCCTCCAGCTCATTTGCTGTTTCAGCAATCTCCTCAGCTTCTAACTCTATGTTTCCTGCTGATAGGACAGTATGGGTCCTCTCATCATCTCTTGATGATACACTTTCCTCTTCTTCTGCTTCCTCTTCTTCTGAAGACTCACTCTGAACAGTGGTCTGTTTTCCTTTTGTGGCCTCTGTCTTCCTTCTTTTTGCAGATCTCTTACTCTCTGCGTTCTGCTCCTCAAACTCAACCAGGACAGCCTCTTTGTTCTTGTTGATCCAACCACCAGCAGACTGTCTAAAACCCATCTTCTGAATCATAAACTCCCCAGCTACCATTAACTAAATTTCATCTTGAAGAAGCTTTCCAGGAATCTTGATATTTTGGAAGGACATGATCCGATAGATCAACCCTGCATAGGGTAATTGTCCTTTGGTCTTTTGGACAGTTCTGTACATGTGGAGGAGAACAGTATGTGCTAGAGAGATCTTGCAGCCATTCAACAGACCCCACATCAGCTTGGCTTCATATTTCGAAATATCAGTTTTTGAAGCAGCCTTGGGTCTTAAGCTTTCAATGACAACCTTGTGCATTACAATGTGCTTCAGGGGAAAGTCATTGTAAGCAATGTGTGCCTTGGAGTCTCTAGAGTAATTCTCTTTTCCAGTCAGAGAACTGTAGGCATCATCAGGTTGCACATTAATGGGCATAAAATCCATTTCCTCAACTCCCATTAATTTAGCCAGCTCCTTAACATGCAGATGATACACAACTCCTTCTACCGTATAAAACAAGGAATCAAAATTGCTGAAACATAAGCTAGAATAAAAGTAAGCTGCCAAATCAGGAAAAGCTGGCCTCCTTGCAGTTGCAAAGTCCCTCAACTTCATCTCCTCTAGATGCTTCCTAATAGGGATACCAACCCTATCAAAATACTTAAGATCGAATACCCTATGGGGTATAACTCCTCTTTGCTTCAACATCTCGAATTTGTCAGAGTGCAACTGACTTGAGAACAGTTTGCTTTCAAAGTTCTTGTCCTTGATGACCCCTCTGATTTTCTTAAACTCTTTAACCAGCACATCATCGTCGTCATCAGGCCTTCCCTTGGTTTCACTTTCTTTAATAACAGCCTCCCTGATAACAATGCTCTTAGATGGAGACTTTTTAGGTTTAGAGACTTCAGTTTCTACAACCTTTTCCTTGCCCTTCCGAGATACATTCTCAGGAACAATAGTGGCAATAGGTGTCACAGTTTGTAAAGGAAGTTCTAATATAGCAAGAAAGTCTTTCTCGCTTGCAAACTTGTGAATATTCAGCAACAACTTGACGTTTTCGTCACTAGAGCCAGTGTTCTTGAAAGAATCATACAGTGGTTTTATGGAAAGAGCCAGAGCGACTCTTTCATCGAACTCAGACTGAGACAAACCTGATTCCTTTTGGGCAATGTGTCTTTCTTCTTCATGATCAGACCCAGAGATATCAATGGATTCGGAGAGACGAGCTTTTCTGCCCTTCGTCAGCCTTGACGATTTTCTTCTCAGACTTGCACCTTCTTTTGCTGCTTTCTTCATGGTAGATGATGATTTCGGAGCCATAGATGAGAAGGTTGGAGTTTTTAGAAAGAAAGATTTGGAGTGAGCGAGAAGGAGTGTAAACAGAGAGAGAGAAATCAGTTTTTAGGGTTTGAGAGAAAATTGCGATATTTGATGGAAGTGCCGGTTCAGAGCCTTATGAAGGTTTTGAAAAACCGTAAAGCGGTTATTTTAGGAAATAAAATTAATTTAAAATAAAATCCAACGATCAATCCAAAGAAACAGAATTATTCCAATCAATCAAAGAGGCATATGTATAGAAATTTGAGAACGTAAGATTTAGAGAACGTACCTTGGATTCTTGCCTTATCGAGAATTTCTAAATATAAAGAGGTGTAAGATGAACTAACCTTGCTTCTGAAGTACTTAAAAATATGCTTCTGAACAAAGGTTATGCAAATTTGCTTCTGAGCAGTTTTGGTTCTGAGCTATGCTTCTGAGCTGTTTTGCTTCTGAGCTCTGCTTCTGAGTTCTGCTTCTGAGCAGTTTTGTTTCTGAGCTCTGCTTCTGAGTTCTGCTTCTGAGCAGTTTTGTTTCTGAGCTCTGCTTCTGAGTTCTGCTTCTGAGCAGTTTTGCTTCTGAGCTCTGTCAATTGACCTGTACTCAATATATCTTAAGAAAACGGATTAGTAATAGCTAATTCGTTTCGGATAAAATTGAAAGACTCTTTCTCAAGAGGTTTAGTAAATATATCTGCGAGTTGATTCTTTGTATCAACATACTGAATGTGAACATTTTCATTCAGAACATGATCACGAATAAAGTGATGTTTGATCTCGATGTGCTTCGCTCTTGAGTGAAGAATAGGATTCTTGGTTAGATTAATGACGCTTGTATTGTCGCATCTGATCTCCACATTTGAATCCTTAACTCCATAATCTCTTAGCTGTTGTTTTAACCATAGAATCTGAGCACAACAACTTCCAAGAGAGACGTATTCTGCTTCTGCTGTACTGAGAGCAACCGTGCTCTGCTTTTTGGAATACCAGGAGATAAGCATATTTCCCATAAGTTGACAGGTTCCTGAAGTGCTTTTCCTGTCAATTTTACATCCGGCGAGATCTGCATTTGAATATCCCTTCAGAATGAAATCAGAATCCTTTGAGTACCAAAGACCATAAGCTGGATATGTTCCAATATATTTGATAATTCTTTTGATTGCTGTAAGATGCGATTCTTTTGGACATGACTGAAATCTTGCACATAGGCAGACGCTATAAAGAATATCTGGCCTTGATGCAGTGAGATATAGAAGCGATCCAATCATACTGCGATAAAGCTTCTGATCAACATCTTTTCCTTGTTCATCTTTATCAAGCTTAGACGAATGAGACATTGGCGTTTCCGTCTTCTTGCAATTTTCTAAGCCGAATTTCTTGATAATTTCAAGAGCATATTTCTCTTGATGAATGAATATTCCTTTCTTGGTTTGTTGAATCTGAAGTCCAAGAAAGAATCTTAATTCTCCCATCATGCTCATTTCGAATTCATCCTGCATTGCTTTAGAGAAATTCTTGCATAGATATTCATTAGGGGAGCCAAAAATAATATCATCAACATAAATCTGAAGAATAAGAATATCCTTGCCCTGCTTTTGAATAAAGAGAGTAGTGTCAACATTACCTTTAGTGAATTTTTGTTCAGATAGAAAATTGCTTAACCTTTCATACCAAGCACGAGGTGCTTGCTTTAATCCATATAAGGCTTTCTTCAGGGAATATGCGAGATCCTTTCCTCTTGGTTCCTCGAAGCCAGGGGGTTGCTCGACATAGACTTCTTCTTTGATGTAACCGTTTAGGAATGCACTTTTCACATCCATCTGAAAAAGTTTAAAGTCATTGTAACAAGCATAAGCAAGAAGTAGCCTTATGGCCTCTAACCTGGCAACTGGTGCGTAGGTTTCATCGTAATCTATTCCTTCTTCTTGAGAATATCCCTTTGCCACAAGTCTTGCTTTGTTTCTAACCACCTTTCCTCTGTCGTCCATTTTGTTTCTGAATACCCATTTTGTTCCTATTACAGGACGATTTTTGGGTCTTGAAACGAGCTCCCAAACATTATTTATCTTGAATTGATGAAGTTCTTCTTGCATGGCATTGATCCAATTTTCATCAGTAAGAGCTTCTTCAATCCCTTTAGGCTCGATTTCAGAAACTAACGCTATATTGCTCATTGCTTCCTTGAATTTCGATCTGGTTTTGATTCCTTCATCCAAGCTCCCCATTATTAGTTCCTTGGGGTGACTGGATTTATGTTTCCAGTTTCTGTTGAATTTTTCGTCTTGAGCATCACTTGGATCATTAGATTCAGATGGTATCACCTCTGATTCTTCTACGATTTGTTGGCTTGTTTCTTGATTCTGAACTTCTTCAGAGGCATGATTCTCTTCTGAATTTTTTTCTGGTTCTGAACCTTGATGTAGAGACGAAACTTGAACATATTCAGATTGATCATTTTGAGTCTGAATATTTTCATCAAACTTGACATTCATTGATTCTTCAACACATCGAGAGTTTTTGTTGTAGACTCTGTATGCTTTGCTCGTTGTAGAATATCCCAGAAATATTCCTTCATCTGACTTCTCATCAAACTTACCAGCTCGATCATTTGCATTTTTCAGAATGAAGCATTTACAACCAAACACACGGAAGTATGCTAAATCTGGTTTTCTCTCTTTAAAAAGTTCATAGGGAGTTTTCTCAATGATTGATCTTAAGGAGACACGGTTTAAAATGTAACATGCTATTGACACAGCATCTGCCCAGAAATGAGATGCAATTTTACTTTCGATCAAAAGAGTTCTCGTCATTTCTTGTAGAGAGCGATTTTTCCTCTCTACAACCCCATTTTGTTGAGGTGTGTAAGGAGATGAAAAATTATGCTGAATTCCAAACTCATCACAAAAATTAGAAAAGCTTTGGTTTTCAAATTCTCCCCCATGATCAGTTTTGATGTAGGAAATAGAGTAACCTTTCTCATTCTGAATCTTTTTAGAAAATTTTGAAAAGGATGAGAAAGCATCATTTTTGTGCGCAAGAAATAAAACCCATGTAAATCTTGAGTAATCATCAACTATGACAAGGCAGTATTTCTTACCTCCAAGACTTAGTGTTCTGTTAGGACCAAAGATATCCATATGAAGCAGCTGCAGAACACGTTCAGATGATACATGATTAATAGATTTAAAAGAGCTTTTTACCTGTTTCCCAAGTGTGCAGGCTGAGCAAAGCTCTGATTTCTCAAACTTTGATTGTGGTAAGCCTCGAACTAGTTTCTTGGATGATAGCTTCGAGATGTGTTTGATACTAATGTGTCCTAGCTTTCTGTGCCATAGTTCAGATTCATCCTTGACAGAGATGAGACACTTGATGTCTTCAGAATCAACATTCAGAAGGTAGATATTTCCATGACGTCGACCAGTGAAGGTTTGCTTCTTGTCTTTGCTAACACCTGAGCATTCTGAGTCTTGAAAACAAATTTGATAACCAGAGTCACATAGTTGACTAACTGAAATCAAATTGTATTTTAATCCTTTGACAAGAGAGACATTGTTGATCATGAGATTTTCGATTTTTACGGTGCCTTTTCCGACCACTTTGCCTTTATTCTTTCCACCAAATGACACACTTCTACCATTGTAATCTGAAAGTTGTATGAAGTTTTCTGGATCACCAGTCATGTGACTTGAGCAACCACTATCCAGAAACCATTTGTCTTTTCTCTTCCTTGGTACCTGTAAGTGAGAAGTAACTTACTATTTCTTTGGTACCCAGTTTTTCTTGGGTCCATCTGAGTTAGTCACAATAGATGTCTTTCTATTAACAGGTCTCCATATCATCATGCAATTATTTCTAACGTGATTTCTAGCACCACAGTTTTCACAATGCATTGGATAAAAGAATTTTGTAAAATGCTTTTGAAAATGCCGTTGATATGCAAATTTGGAAGGTTTACGGGAAATCCTGTCATTTGTTTCTGGAAACTTATTTTTGAAATTATTTTCCTTTTTGAAACCAAGACCAGATTTGTTACCATACGGAATTTGTCTGGAATTAATGTTTTCCAAATTTTTTGAACTTTGGGAAAATTTCTTTGAAGTATTTTCAATTTTGGTTTTCAAGGAATCATTTTCTTTCAAGATCAAATCACGATTCTCCTTGATTTGATGAAATTCCCTTTGCAAAAATTCAATCTTTTCTTTTTGAGAATCATTCTGTAGTTTTAAGGATGAAACTTCCTTTTTCAAAATGGAAACCTTTTTTAAGAGCTTCTTTATAATTTAAGCACAACTCATCAATGTATTCAGAGACTTCATCTGGCAATTCAGAAGGATGTACCTCAACATCTGAGTCTGAATCTGAATCTGAATCTGACTTTGCCATAAGACATATGTTAGCATAGTCATCCTCGCTATCTTCAGAATCACTTAGTGTTTCTGCTTTCAATGCCTTTTTGTATTTCTCATACTTGAACTTGTCTTTCTTCAGAAGCGGACAATTGGGTTTAATGTGTCCAGCCTTCTTACAATGGAAACAGATTACATCTTTGTCTTCCTGTTTGTCATTGCTTGATTGTCTCTGATCATTCTTATTGAATAATTTCTTCCCTTTGAAGTTTCTCCCTCTACGAGCCATTCTTCTGAACTTCTTCACCATAAGAGCAAGTTCTTCGTCGTCTTCATCTTCATCATCTGAATCTGGCATTTCAAAATCAATTTCAGATTTTTAAGCAATAGACTTCTTACCTTTTGAATCTCTTGTTTTGTTGGTACGCTCAGTCTCATATGACTGTAAGGTTCCGACTAGCTCATCAATAGATAGAGGTCTAATTGTTTGACATTCCTGTATTGATGGCTTGATGTAATTCCAGTCATCTGTAAGTCCTCGAAGGATCTTTCTGACTTGCATCGGTTCTGCTACAGGAGCACCTTGTCTTGTAAGACCACTTGCTAGGATTTGAAACCTGTCAATCATTTCAGCAATTGATTCATCGTGCTTCATTTTGAAAGCTTCGTAATCACTCAGCAGAATGTTGAGTTTTGTTTCTTTCACTCAGTCAGTTCCCTGATATGTGACATGAAGTCTGTCCCATATGGCTTTGGCTGAATCTTCTTCTGCAACTCGATTATATAGAGGAATGGATAATGCGCAGAAAAGTGCATGCACAGCTTTAGAATCGAGTCCTTGTCTTTTTGCTTTTTCAGAATCTGACAGTGCCGCAGTAGCATTTGTATTGTTGTTTCCTTCATTTCCAGTGGAAGGGGTTGCTGTTACATTAGGAACTACTCCATTTACGACAACATCCCACATCAGATCATCTGATGCCTTGAAGAACCACTTCATTTTGTTGCACCACATATTGTAGTCTTTCCCGTCAAAATAAGGTGGTTTGTTGCTGAAGTGTGCATCACTGGTTCCTGTGAAATTATTGCTAGACATGATAGATCGTTAGCTCTGAAGTAAAACACTTCAAAATAATGAGCAACTCGGCTCTGATACCAATTGTTGGATCTAGCAATATCATCTAGAGGGGATGAATAGGTGATTCTGAACTCTTTTTATGAATTAATGCGGAAATTAATAAAGGATTCAGAACGTAAACTGAATATGATCAGTAAGAGGACGTGCAGATAAACTAAACACAGCAAGTTGAGTTTAGGGAAAGAGAAATTGCTCGCAATGATTATAGTGGTTCGGCTTTAGCAAGCCTACGTCCACTCTCCCACGATGACAGCCGATCGGCTGGATTCCACTATGAGTCGTTGAAAGGTTACAGGCGTTGCCATTCCAATCGCTCTTACAAATGAACCTCTCAAGACAATGAATTTTAAGCTCACAAGAACAAGAGAATGTGTTTTTGAACAACTCAGCACTTTGGAATTTTTAAGTTCGTGATCTCACCCAAAAACAGTCACCATTGATCTTCTTTATACTCCTTCAACCTTGAACTAGCCGTTACCAAGGTCTTTCAAAGGATCGCTCCTCAATCTCTGATTGGACGTCATCAATCCTGATTGACGGAGACTGTATATGGGAAGATCCAGTGGCCGTTGAAAGAGAATCTGAACCCTTTAGATTCAGTGGCCCATACAACCAAATCTTCAGTTTCCATAAATGGAGTTCATCCAAATCTCCAAGATATCTTGTCCACGGAAGGTAATATCCAATCGAGGATATTCTCCTGATTTGGTTGGAAAATAATCCCGTCAATCAAATCTTACAAGCTTCCATAAAAAAAGGCGCGGCCAAACCAGAAACCTGCCAAACGTGGGTCTTCAGAATCTAGTAGCGAGATATTGCAGAATCTGAACGTTGTTCAGAAGCAGTCTTCTGAGCCAGAGAGACTCTCTGAATCTGAACGCCAGTCATGGAACATTATAAGCTTTTGTTCACATGCTCATGCCTGCAATAATAAATTATTTGTATTAACCAGATTCTCTTACAAGAAGGATAGTTTTGTCAGAATCAAAATACTCAGAGGGAAGGTTTTCTCAACAGCGTTACATTCCACTCTACCAAGAAGAGCCTTCACATGACGAAGTCTTGCTCGCCTTGGCTAAACTAGATTTCAACTTACTACAAGAGCAACACCAGAAGGAACTTGGCAAGATTACTAGGTTCATTAACTTCATGTGATAGCATAATCTAAAATTATCTTCAAGATTATGTTTTAACAATGCCCGAACTGTCTTCTTGTGTTTTCCAAAGGTTAACTCGTCTACTTTCAATTTACCCTTCTGAATAGTGCTTTTCAAAGTCCTTTACAAGTGAAAAAAGAAGTTTTAGGGCTAAAGTACTTTCAGTTACGCTCATGTTCGTTTAATCATAGGTGGTGGAAGGATATAGATGTTCCGAGGAAGTTCCCATTCGCTAGAGACAGGATCGTGGAGTTGTTCTTCTGGACCTCGGGAATATATTTCGAGCCGGAGTTCGTCGTGGCCAGAGAGATACTAACCAAAGTGATATCATTGACTTCCATTCTCGACCATATCTACGACGTCTACGGCACGTTGGAAGAACTTGCACTCCTCACCAAAGCAATCCAGAAGTGCGGAACCCGCATTCTCTTTCTCAAACTTCGGAATTCGTTCAGTTTCTAGTGTGTCATTTTTTCCAGGACTTTGAATTCAGGTGGGATGTTGATGCCATGGATGGATTACCATAGTACATGCATGCTTATTACAAGGAGTTCCTCCATCTCTATGAATATATTGGTAATGAAGTGGCCACAAAAGGAAGATCATACCGCCTTGCCTACGCGAAAGAAGTCGTAAGCAGCATCATCAATACACTTTAACATGCATCGAACGCGAGTTTTACTTAGAAACCCGACATTCTTGTTCATGTCCAATTTCTCAGATGAAGAAGCTGGCGAGGGCGTACTTTCAGGAAGCCAAATGGTTCCATACCAACTACATACCGACACTGGAGGAGTACATGCCCGTTCAACTAATAACCTCTGGCTACGGAATGTTGGCGACTACATCGCTTGTGGGAATGGGGGATGTGGTCACTGAACATGCTTTTGAATGGTCGGTTGGCGGCTGCAAGATTGTGAAGGCTGCACAAACCATCGGTAGGCTCATGGACGACGTTTCCTCTCACCAGGTAGAACAAAAACATAATTTATCCTCCAGCAATCTGATAAAATCAGATTGACCACCACTTACTTGATCTAAATAACACTGATGTCGTTCGACATACAGTTTGAGCAGGAGAGGGGGCACGTCGTATCTGCAGTGGAGCTGCTCATGAAATACCGTGGCGTCTCGGAGCAGGAAGCCGGGGAGGAACTCCAGAAAGGAGTCGTCGACGCGTGGAAGGACACCAACGAAGAGTTCCTCAGTCCGACAGCGGTCCCGATGCCGATCCTCATGCGAATTCTCAATTTCTCACGGGTGATGGATGTGTTATACAGCTATGGAGATAATTACACCCATTCGGGAACCAAGCTCAAAGATTATGTGACATCGCTCTTCGTCAGTCCCTTGCCGATGTGAAATTTGGACCAAACGTAGTTGTTGAGCCGAAGAGCTCTCTAACTAGATGAGATGAAAAGGAAGAAAAACAAAAATAATCAAGAACACAGAGATTTACGTGGTTCGGTGAAAATCCGCCTACATCCACGAGAGAGAGACGATTTCTTATTTTCTGAGCGTTAAGAGATACAAGGTACAATGCTGAATAAAAAGATTCTCAGATTGGTATCCCTAAAGATCTTATCAATTCAAGAAACTAACTAATAAATCTTTAGTGATTATCCCCCAAATCTTAAGAAATATCTTAACATATCTCCAAGCCTTCCTTAACTTCTTGAAATTCAAGACAACATCAACAAATCTCCACCTTTGGCTTGAATAAACCACAAGCCTCCACTCGAACCAAGAAAACAAATATATATCTATCTCTCCACCGTACCTTCGCAAAGGTTCGCCCGCACCTATACCGGTGCGGCCTCCATCAACTTCAATGATGAGTGAGAGAAATCAAGTACCTGCAGGACTTGAACTTCTTCGTAGTAACCGTCTTTGTGAGCATATCCGCGGGACTATCTTTAGTATGGATTTTCTTCAAAGCAACGCTACCATTCTCCACAAATTCTCGAATCTTGTGGTACCGAACTTCAATGTGTTTCGTTCTGGAAGGAAACACTTGATTCTTCGCGAGACATATTGCACTTTGGCTATCGCAATATAGTGTACTTTCCCGCTTTAAACCCAACTTCGTGACCAAACCGGTCAGCCATATTCCCTCCTTCACAGCCTCAGTTGCTGCCATATACTCAGCTTCGGTTGTAGACAATGCTACAATAGACTGAAGCATTGCCCTCCGCGAAATAGCTCCACCTCCAAGAGTAAAAACGTATCCTGTGATGGACCTTCGCTTGTCCAAATCACTAGCAAAGTCTGAATTGACATAACCTATTAAATCAATCGATGCTCCCTTTGAACTGAACATCAAGCCCATTCCGATAGTTCCAGTCAAATAACGAAAGATCCACTTAACAGCTTCCCAATGCTCCTTACCCAGATTGCTCATGTATCGGCTAACGAGACTCACTGCATGAGCCAAATCCAGTCTGCTACAAACCATAGCATACATGAGGCTCCCTATCAGGCTGGCATAGGGTACTCAAGACATCTTTACAACCTCCTCATGTGAACTAGGGCATTATTTCTCAGATAATCTAAAGTGATTTGCTAAAGGTGTACAAACTCTTTAGCTTTTCCCATGTTGAACCGCTCCAAGACCTTCTCAATATACTTCTTCTGATTTACCCAAAGCTTACTTGCACGTCTCTCTCGAAAGATTTACATGCTAAGGATCCTTTTTGCAGCACTAAGATCCTTCATTTCAAACTCGTTGCTTAACTGAGACTTTAGTGAAACGATGTCTCTCATTTTTCTTGCAGCAATCAACATATCATCAACATAGAGCATCAACAGAAAAAGCGACTTATCATCCAAAACTTTGTAGTAGACACAAGAATCATGCACACTCCTCATGTAGCCAATATGAAGCATAAAAGAATCAAACCTTTTGTTCCATTGCCTCGGAGATTGCTTCAAACCGTAAAGTGATTTCTTGAGCAAACAAACGTGATTCTCTTTCCCTTCCACCTTGAAGCCTTCTGGCTGCTCCATGTAAATTTTCTCCTCTAAGTCACCATGAAGGAATGCCGTCTTCACATCTAGCTGCTCGAGCTCCAAGTCATACATGGCCACCTTAGCTAGTAAAACACAAATTGACGTGTGTTTCACAACTGGGGAAAATATTTCGTCGTAATCGATCGCCTCCTTATGTGCATAGCCCTTAGCAACAAGTCGGGCCTTGTATCTCCCTCGCTCTTTGTCCGTTGCTGCTTCTTTTCTTCGAAGAACCCATTTGTAGCCAATGACTTTTCGATCCTTAGGCTTCTTCACAAGTTCCCATGTCTCATTCTTTTGTAACGACTCCATCTCCTCCATCATAGCAGTCATCCACTTTTCTTTGTGATCACTTTTCAAAGCTTCATGATAGGAGCTTGGATCGCCGAAGCCTACGATAAGAGCATAAGCAACCATGTCTTCAAAACCGTACCTCTCCGGTGCTTTGAGAGTGCACCTTCCTCAACCCGTTGCAATAGTACGAGGAACTTCTACCGTTTCTTTATCTTCCGGAGCTTCATCGGATGACTCGCCATTCTCTGTAGATTCTCTGGCTTCAAGCTCCACCTTAACGATAGATTTATCATTCTCCTCTTCAGTAGCCTCGTGTGGCACGCAGCTTGACTTGAACATTGCAGATTCATCGAACACAACATCCCGGCTCGTAAGAAATTTCTTCTCACTTGAATCCCATAATTTGTAGCCTTTCACTCCTTTCTCGTAACCAATAAATATGCACTGTTTTGACTTTGGATCCAACATCGAGTGCTTCGAACTCTGCACATGTACAAAAGCAGGACAACCGAATATTCTTAAATTAGAATAATCGATAGCTTTACCAGTCCATACCTCTTCGGGAATTTTGCATTCATTTGCAGTTGATGGAGACCGATTCACAAGATAACATGCCATACAGACGGCTTCTGCCCAAAATTCCTTGCTCAGTTCCGCATGAAGTCTCATGCTCCAAGCTCTCTCTAATAAGGTTCGGTTCATCCTTTCCGCTACTCCATTCTGTTGGGGCATATCCGGAACTGTGAAGTGACGTCTAATCCCTTCATTCTTGCAAAACTCCATGAACGGTGTCAATTTGTACTCTCCTCCATTGTCTAATCTCAAGCACTTAAGCTTCTTCCCCGTTGAAGTCTCAACTTCGGCTTTCCATTCTTTGAACTTGTCAAAGACCTCACTTTTACGTCGCATGAAGTAGACCCAAACTTTTCAAGAGAAATTGTCAATGAATGTCATGAAGTATTCCTTCCCGCCTTTTGACTTTACCGGTGAAGGACCCCATACATCCGTGTGTACATACTCGAGCACGCCCTTGCTCGTATGAGTTGCAACCTTGAACCGTACTGTGCATTGTTTTCCAAGCACACAAAATTTGCAGAAATCTAATTTGCATGTTTTCATACCTTGGAGTGCATTCCTCTTGTGAAGCTCCATCAATCCTCTTTCCCCCATATGCCCAAGATGCATATGCCATAGATAGGTGTTATCTGTCTCCGTGCTAGCATCCGTGGACCCAGATGCTCCACTTTGCACTGTGGTTCCTATAAGTCGATATAGGTTCCCGCGCCTCTATCCGTTTAGAACAACTAGAACTCCCTTTATCACCTTCAAGACTCCACCTTGAGCCGAGTATTTGCACCCATTGGATTCAAGTGCTCCCAATGAAATCAGATTCTTCCTTAGACCCGGTACGTGACGCACATCCGCCAGGATTCTGATCATGCCATCAAAGATCCTGATTTTCACGGTTCCAACTCCCACAGTCTTGCACGAAGTGTCATTCCCCATGAGAACTGAACCACCATCATATGCCTTGTACTCATCGAAGGCTTCTCGATGAGGACACATATGATAAGTGCATCCGGAGTCCAATATCCACGAATCTTCAAAGGTCTCCTGCCCCAACGATATGGACAAGACATCCACATCATTGGTCTCAGTGCTGTCGGCTACACTTGCTTCATCCGAGCTCTTCTTCTTTTTCACGTTCTTATTTGGACAGAATCTCTTGGTATGCCCTTCCTCATTACACCCGTAGCATCTTCCTTTAAACCTTCCCTTGGATTTTGATCGACCTCAATGGCTTGATCCTTGATCCATTGATCTTCCTCTTCCTTGACTGCTTTTCTCCTTCCCAAAGAGTCCCTCTCCCGATGATTTTGAACTACTGGCCCTTTTTCAAGTGTCGTTTGAAATTAGGGCAGTAGTCACCTCTTCGATCTCCAGGGTTTCCTTGCCATAAAGGAGCGTAGTCACCAAGTGGTCAAACGAATCCGGCAATGACACCAATAGTAGAAGCGCTATGTCTTCATTCTCGAGCTTTACCTCCAAGCTTGTAAGTTCACTGATCATCTGATTGAACACGTTGAGGTGTTCCAACAAATCTCCTCCTTCACTCATCTGAAGCGAATACAATCTCTTCTTCAAGAACAATTTGTTCGTAAGAGATTTCGTCATGTAGATGCTTTCGAGTTTGAGCCATACCTTCGGAGAGGAATCGATTTCCGCCACATATTGAAGCGCCTCGTCCGATAGGTTCAATCGGATCGCGCTGCACGCCCTCTCCTCCATGTCGGCCCAGTCATCATTGATGATGGTGGCCGGCTTGTTCGAACTTCCTAGAAGAACCTTTGATAAACCCTATTGAATCAACAGATCCTTCATCCTTCTCCGCCATAGTGTAAAATTTTTCTTCCCGGTGAATCGTTCAATATCGAATCGAACTGTCGAACCTTTTCCAGCCATCTAGTCAAAAGATCGTAATACAGGAACGAAGAACCTGGATTTCTCTGATACCAATTGTTGAGGGGAAGAGTTCTCTAACTAGATGAGATGAAAAGGAAGAAAACAAGAATAATCAAGAACACAGAGATTTACGTGGTTCGGCGAAAATCCACCTACGTCCACGAGAGAGAGAGACGATTTCTTATTTTCTGAGCGTTAAGAGATACAAGGTACAATGCTGAATAAAAAGATCCTCAGATTGGTATCCCTAGAGATCTTATCAGTTTAAGAAACTAACTAATAAATCTTTAATGATTATCCCCCAAATCTTTAGAAATATCTTGACATATCTCCAAGCCTTCCTTAACTTCTTGAAATTCAAGACAACATCAACAGTTGTCACACCTATTTGGTCGTTGTAAATGAATAGTCTATCGATTATGTCTTTGAAATCCTTTTTTTTTTCCCCAGATGTATGAGGGAAAATATCATCCCCTGTATATATACTTTCAGCTATATGTGCATGATCAAACTCGTACCGATGCACATATGGGTATGGCGTTGCTAAGTTTGCAAGTCTAGCGCATCATGTAATGGTCATATTTCAATAATTCCTAACACTTGGAAAAATTGTCCATAACATCCTAAACTTATTATACCACGGCCAATTCAGTTCTAAACATTTCAATTGTGCCAATTTGGTACTAACCTTTTGACAATTTTTCAATTTAATCCTAACCCTTTCAATTATGCCAATTTAGTTCTAAACATTTAAACGATTTGCTAATTTAGTCATAAATCTTTTGGGAGTTTTCCAATTCAGTCATCCCGACTAGTTTTGGTTGGAAATACGGAGGTGGCGGTCCAGTCAGCGCCAATCGTCCTACGTAGCACGACAGTGACACGTTCTAAATTTTTTCCTTTTTCTTTCTCTCATTCCTTTCTCTCTCTTTTTCTTTTTGCCTTATTTCCCTTTGTCGATCGCCGACCACAAGTGAGATCTCCCTCGTCCAGCCCTTGCGGAGGGAAATAAAGACAAAAATGAGAAAAGAAAGGAAAAAAGAAAAAAATATTTTTCTTAAAATATATAAAAATAGTCCATTTCAGCGCCAGCTGTGACACGTAGGACGACTGGCGTTGACTAGGCTATCACGTTAGCGATTTTTGGCCAAAATTAGCCAGAGTGACAAAATTGGCAAATTATCAAAAGGTTTATGACTAAATTGACAAAACGTCTAAGGGATTAGGACAAAATTGGTTTAGGATTATATTTGCATAATTGAAATGTTAAGTATTAAATTAGCCGCCATACAATAGGCTTATGACTTTTTAGGTGATGTAAGGCTCCATTTATTTTCTATATGAAGAATGCATAAATAATTGAACATCTTTCATACTTATTTGCGTCGAGGAAAAAAAGCAGAGAAAGGCCAAATTGTCAAGGATGTGTTAAGGAAAAAAAGGAAAATGACACAAATAGTTCCTAACTTTAGTTCAATATGCAATGTCGTTCTTGGACTTTTATTTGTTCAATATGGTTATTGAACTATATGAGAATGTTCAATGTCGTCCTTCCGTTAAGTCAAACTGCACTGGTGGCTTCCCAATCCATTGAATTTGAACCGAGGATGATAAAAAAAAGTTACACGTGGATCATCCAAGTAAGATATTCATCTCAAATTATAATATAGCAATCCATGTCATCAAAATAAGATGGACATGTTAACGCTCTAATTATTTTCGTTTTTCTAAAGTTGATGGATAAAAAAAAATGGTTAATATCACGAAAAACCCCAAATTGGTACACGGTGACAAATTTACCCCAAACTAATTTTTTCATCACAAAAAATCTCAAACTGATACATCTATGATAAATTTACCCCAAACTAATTTTTTACCACAAAAATTTTAAATTGGTACACCTGTAACAAATTTAACCCAAAGTAATTTTTTACCACCAAAAAACCCAAGGTTTACTGTATGTACTTTGATGCAAGTAGCTCATTAATTGACCCGTAGGGACAAATTAATTTTTGCAAAAGGAGATGCGTGAACATGTAGTCAGAAACAGATCCATCCATGTGGTACTAATATCTAGATAACCTACTACTATGTCTTCTGCTTTTGAAAAAACTTCTCATTTTGCCGCTACATTATAACGATTCCGAAAAAGTTAGTAGAGAAGCTATTAGGGCTCACACTATTTCCACACTTTAAATAACTGTAAAATACCATAGCTTATCGAGTTGATGAAAATAATCTCAAGAGAATCAAGTGATCGAAAGCGCAAATGAAAATGGTGAAAACTTATTAAAAATGCAAAGATGCAGATACCCATGAAAATGCAAGACAGTGTATATTAATCAAATTATTTTTTTTTTATCCCACCACTTTCGATTATTTCCCGTTTACTTACTTATGAGTCTAATTCCCTAAAAAAAAACCCCAAAACTTTAAGTTTATTCTCAAATATATCCAAAAAAAATTTGTGTAAAAAAATCATCAACTTTCACTCTAGTCCAAAATCTGCCCTTGTTTAACCTCCGTCGAAAATCACCATCAAGTCTTGGAAAAAATCCACAAAAACGTCGACGTTCCTTGCTTTGAGATTGGGGAAGTTAGGGCTTGCTTCTTCACATCTTCAATTTGCGCGGAGAGAGAGAGAGAGAGAGAGAGAGAGAGAGAGAGAGAGAGAGAGAGAGAGAGAGAGAGAGAGAGAGAGAGAGAGAGAGAGAGAGAGAGAGAGAGACCTCAGTCGCTTCCTTCATATCAGATTCGCTCTCGAAGTCTAAGCCAGCGAGCTTCTCCTTCCTCCACGCATCAGCCCTTCTGTGTGTTATTCTCTCGACTCGTTTACCTTATGTTAGTTTCCGTTGCATTTTAGAATTTTTCACAAAAAATCCCAAATTAGTACATCTGTAACAAATTTATCCCAAACTAATTTTTTGACCACAAAAAACCCGAAATCGGTACATCTATGATAAATTTACCCCAAACTAATTTTTTGACCACCAAAAATTCCAAACTGATACACTTGCGATAAATTTACCCCAAACTATTATTTTTACTACAAAAGACTCCAAACTGGTACACCCATGATAAATTTAACCTAAACTAATTTTTTTACCACCAAAAACCTTAAATTGGTACACTTGTGATAAATTTACCCTCCAAAATTGGGTTAAGACCACGAAAAATCTCAAACTAACACATGTGACAAACAGATGGTAAAAATTCCAAAATAGTACACCCGTCAATTGCTACGTGTCATCCAACACAACAATTTGATGGTAAAATTTAACGAAAATTTACGGAGGGTAATTTATCATAGGTGTGCCAATTTAACCTTTTTGGTGGTCAAAAAATTAGTTTGAGTTAAATTTTTCACAGGTGTATCAGTTTGAAATTTTTGGTGGTCAAAAAAATAGTTTGAAGTAAATTTATCACAGGTGTACCAGTTTGGGATTTTTCGTGGTATTAACCCTAAATTTTACCGTCAAATTGCTGAGTTAGATGACACTTTGCAGTTGATGAATATACGTTTTTACTCTCCGTCACAGGTGTATCAGTTTGATATGTTTTTGTAGTATTAACCCAATTTTACGGAAACTAATGAAGGGTAAGGTTGTCCCAGTTTGAAATTTTTGGTGTTCAAAAAATTAGTTTGTAGTAAATTTATCACGGGTGTACCAGTTTGGGGTTGTTTGTGGTCGAAAAATAGTTTACGGTAAATTTGTAACAAATGTATCAGTTTGAGATTTTTGGTGGACAAAAAAATAGTTTGGGGTAAATTTGTCACAGATATACCAGTTTGAGATTTTTTGTAGTAAAAAAATTAGTTTTGGATAAATTAATCACATGTGTACCAATTTGGGGTTGTTTGTGGTAAAAAAATAGTTTTGAGTAAATTTGTTACAAGTGTGCCAGTTTAGATTTTTTGGTGGTCAAAAAATTAGTTTGGAGCAAATTTGTCGCAGATGTACTAGTTTGAGGGTTTTTTGAGATGTTAACCCTAAAAAATGGACATGTTGACTCATCATAATTAGCAGTCTAACTCAATATGTAATATTCTATGTCATCAGATAACGTTTGATTTGTCGTTTGAGCAAGCATAAGAACTACATTGAACATTTATCAATAGTTCAAGGACCATATTTAAAAAGTTAGAAATTGAGAGATAAAATTGCAAATTGAACTGAAGTTTATAGATCATTTATGTCATTTTCCCGAAAAATATATGTCATACTAAACTCCTATGTTGACAATGTCAACAACAGTGAATCGCAACTATGTGTGTTATAAATATATCACTATATGTATCTCCTCTTTTTTGCGAGGCCCAATATAGTTTGTTGTCTTCGCATTGTGGTGGTGACTCGTCTCCGTTACGGTCCAATGGCCTGAGCAAGCTCATGAAGGCTTCAAGCCTCATTTTTAGAAGCTTTTAATTAAACCGCAGCCGTCAACTTTTCATCACCCGTTTTGTCAATTCGGAACTTGTGCGGTTGAAGTTGAACTACCACAGAGGGAAAAAGTAGGGTAAAAGAAAAAATTACAGCAGTCCATTTATTTTTATTTTCCATTTGTCAGAGG
Source organism: Lenwebbia sp. NSW1173648 (assembly GCA_029784005.1). Lineage (NCBI taxonomy): Eukaryota > Viridiplantae > Streptophyta > Magnoliopsida > Myrtales > Myrtaceae > Lenwebbia > Lenwebbia sp. NSW1173648. The sequence continues at coordinate 18,649,467 of JARCGZ010000009.1, read as the reverse complement.
GAAAAGAGAGAGCAAAAAAAGAAAATTTCCCCCGAAGTCGGGTCGGGCTACATTGGATTCTATCGAATTTTCATGAGTTCTCTCCGACTACAGGATTGTCGGTCGAATCATTGTCCGCATGAATTTTTGGTCAAACAACCACCCCATATACATTCAACTCAGAAACACTATGCAAATGCATGCCAAAAATTAGACAAAATATATATTTTTTAAAATAGGATTGACAAAAGCAAAAATCTACTCTTTGGCCTCCACTTCCACACCCAAACTTACAAACTGTACAACAACAATGCTCTTTCTTTTTAAATTTTTCTCCCTTGGTTCATCATACATGTATGTTTATATATTCACTCTGTACACCAAGAACTTCAGAACATGAATGGAGTCGGAGAGAAAGTTGGAATGACCGCCTGAAAGGAAGCCCTCCTGAAACAATTAATTAATTAAGTTAATCTGCGTGTTCATCTACAAATTAATAACAAAAGAGTCTGGAATTGATTCTAAAAGGGCTATCACCAAGGGCCCGTTTGGTAACAATTCTTTTCTCAGAACCAGCCCAAGATCAACCAGTCAAGTCCTGTTCTAGGATGGACACGGTTAGTTCTCGGTTCATAGATTGGAAATCGACCCTGTCTGGTCCGGTTTCCCGTTCTAGGGAGAGAACCGACCCACCTAGAAGCGATACTGAGAACTACAAGGTCAACCGAATAAGATATGTGCTTTGTTAAAGTATGAAAATCTGAAATTTTAATGAGACGAAGTTATTTTGGTCAGGTGAATAGTGTGTATCGAATTTGAAAATCAGTTTAGGTATCACGAATCGTTACGAGGTGTTGCAACAAGTGAAATTTACAGATTAGATGACTAGTTCATGCACAAGCAACTTTTCAATTGATTGGTTATGTCGTATGGTAGTATTTTCGAAGTTATAACTTGTTTTAAAAAGAAGCCACTTTTAATCAAAAGAGGAAAGTTAAACAACAAACAACTGAGATACAAAGAAATCCGTTGGCTAAGCGTCATCCCTCATGCAATTGGAGTGAAAAAAAAAAAAAACACATCGACCTCCCATCATCAGCTCATATCATACAATGCCTTAGGACTCAAGTCACATGACTACCTCATATTATAAGGTAAAGTTGTTACTTTTACCCCCAAAAATTTGCTGAAAGTTGAATTAAAATTGCGTTGAAGAGAAGCAAATAGGCGTTATATATGATTCTTGTGTCATGTTCTACTACTTTAGTGCATTTATGTTGTACGAATTATATTCATGTGAGAGGACAAGAAAGAGATTGGAGCTTACTCCCTCAGAGGAAGAGAGGACCTTAAGATTTTAAAAAATTAGGGTCGGGGGCAGGGGGTTTGGACAGGAAAATTGTCTAAAAAATTGTAAACATATTGCACTTTTACCAATTCAGTCCTGAATCGTTTCATGTTTTGCCAATTTAGTCCATCTTGCTAATTTTGGCGGAAATCGCTAGCATGAACGCCGACCGTCCTACGCAACGCGATTGACACTGGCGTGAACAATTTTCAATAATATTTTAATATTTTTAAAAAATTTATTAATTTTTTTCTTTTTTTTTCTTCCATTCTTCCTCTAGTCGATCACTAGGCCTCAGCGATTGGCTAGAGCAAGGGACCTTGCCAACCTCAGGAGAAGCTTGCCCCTGTCGGCCATTGGCGAGGGCTAGTCTCGCCCAACCCTAGGGAGGGTCGACCCCGTTGTTGTTGGGCAAGGTTGACCTCACCTACCACTAGTGAGGTCAACCTCACCTGTCTCAAGCGAGCGCTCGAGACAGGCGAGGTCAACCTTGCTGGCCATCGCCTAGGCCCGACGACCAGACCAACTAGAGGAAGAAGGGAAGAAACCAAAAGAAAATATATTAAAAAATAAAATAAAATAAAATTCGAAAAATATTAAAATATCAAATATTATTCACATTAGCGCCAGCTGCGCCACGTAGGATAGACGGTGTCCACGTCAACGATTTTTCAAAATTGATCGGATATATTCAATTGGCAAAACATGAAAAGGTTAGAATTCAATTGGCACAATTGAAAGGTTTAAGACTGAATTGACAATAGTAAAGTAAATTTAGAACTTTTTGGACAACTTTTCCAATTTGGACTACTTTTCGGCTTGAACTTCTATGACTCTTGCAAACATGTAGGTTGATTCCTGCTCTTTGACTAGGTTGCTGCTTACTATGTGTATTTTGTTATCCACATTTTTTTTTTGTATGTCCTATCTCTAATTTTCTTCTCTCTAATTTTTGCTCTGCCTCTTTGCAGAGCGGAAGAGTCAAATATCGCACTTGTGATACTAGAGTCCCCACCCCTCCAATCCCTTTATCAGCAGGATCGCATGCCTATTGGCTTATTTTCTACACATGAAAAACATGTTCGGACACTATTAGGTATTCACAGGGTCAAGAGCGTCTTCATTTTTTTATCTTTTTTAAGTGTTCTTCCTAGTGGTGGCCACGGGCCGGTTTGGGCCCGGAACCGGCCCTGGTCAACATCGAAACCGGCCCGTTGACTAGGCCGGCAGTTCCGAACCAGAACCGGCCCGTGGCATACGGTCCCGGTTCCAGTTCTCCCAAATTATGAACCGGCCAGGAACCGCCGGTTCCGAACCGGCGAACCGTGAAAAAAAAGGGCATAAAAAAAATTATAAGAACCGACCAGAACCGCCGGTTCCCGGTTTTCATGAACCGGAACCGGCGGTTCCAGAACCATGGCCATCACTAGTTCTTCCAAATGAAAAGGATTGAGGCCTAGATGCGCCGTTATCAAAGCTAATCTTCGCCCTTTCAATAAGTGGGGTAGGTAAGATGCGGCTTTCCTCCAAGATTCAACAGATCTTTCAATCAGTTCGCACTGTCCTATTTGGATGGAGCATAAAAGATATGCAAAACCGGCGGAGATTAGAAGAGAAAGTGAATTCATTGACAAAATGAACAGAAGGACATTCCCAAGCAATTTGGAACGAGAGAAAACACGTTTGAAATTTCTTTGTACAGTAAAATATAATTCTTAATCTCTTTTGCAATAATGAATCATTGTTTTTGTTTTTTTAATAAATCAGGGAGACTGGCATAGAGACCCCACTATCAGGAGGTCCATGCCACATCCTATAATCCCCAAAAACCAGTTAAGTCTAGGTTTTTGACCTGTAGGGATGGTCATGAACCTGAGTAGTTTACACGTAGTTGGTAAGATTCGAATATATAATCTCAAGTTTCTGAGTAAGAAATCACCCAATTGATCTTTTAATTTAATCGAGTTCAGAGTTAAATTTATCTCATCGAGCTTTGACGAATTGGGACAGCCTCCACATACCTCTAGAGAGAGATTTAGAAATTTCATCCAGTGAAATCTGGCATACTAAAAATGACCACTGCGTCACAAGCTAAGTCATTTTGCACATGAGAAAAACTAGGGGAAAGTTATCAAAAAAAACCTTAAATCTAGTGCAATTGGGTCAACTCAGTTTTAAACATTTTTTTTTGCCAATTAAGTCCTAAAATTTTTGCATTTGTATCAATTCAGTCCATCCAATCAATTTTAGCCGACCGGCGCTGACGTTGACAATATTTTATTAATATTATTTAAATATTTGTTCAAATTATTATTTTTCTTTTTCTTTCTTTTTCTTTCTTTTTCTTCCTCCAGCAGGTAACCGGATCCGCAAAAGGCCAGAGGCGAGGGCCGGTGAGGGCGAGGTCGAGCCTCACCATGGCTGGGCGAGGCCAACCTCGCCGGCCCTCACCTCTTGCTGGTTGCCGATCCGGGGACCGGCTAGAGAAAGAAAGAGAAGAAAAAAAATAGAATAACATATTAAAATATTTTTAAAAATTGCCACGTCAGCAACGATTAGCCAAAGTTGGCTTGATGGACTGAATTGGCACAAATGCAAAAGATTTAGGACTCAATTGGCAAAAAAAAATTAAGACTGAATTAACACAATTGCAATAGGTTTATGAGTTTTTTGGTAATTTTCTGAAAAAATTAGTCATATTCATTGCATACTTCTCAATGGCCCAGAAACGGTTAAAAATTTTGATATTATGTCAGCGCAACCAAAGAGATGTGACTCCGAAAGCATGTATACCTATGCACATGTCACACGACCACACCTAAGGTCGAACTCGATGCTTAAATCCCACCGCCGCGTGAGGTGAGGACTTGGGAGAGTCCAAGCTGATTCCGCGGATCATGTCGGATCCGCAGAATTTCGACAATCACCCCTAAACCCGCTCACGTCCGCATCCCAGATCGCGAAGGGTCGCGACACTCAAGATCCATTGTTCTAGGGGTACTATAATCAACATTTCTAAAAACACCGCATTTCTAGTTTCAACAAATTTAGTGGTATGTGAAGGGCAGTAAAATCTAAAACCCTTTGATCTTTCAGGGTAACCAACGAAATAACAACTTATGATCCTTTGGTCGAGTTTTTTGCCTCAGCCAAATAGCCCCATACATGAAGATATCCCATACTCGATTTCTTTTTGTCCACAGTTCATAAGGTGTTTTAACCACGAATTTACTGGGAACCCGATTAAGGATATGCATGGCTATTTTAAGAGCTTCAACCCAAAGACACTTTGGTAGAGTGCTATGGCATATCATACTTCGTACCATATCCATTAAAGTACGATTTCGTCACTCAACAACACCATTTTCCTGGGGAGTACCCGGCATTGTATACTAAGCAACTATGCCACAATGCTCCAAAAGTAAAGCAAAAGCACCAGGATTATGACCTGTGTCGGAGAACCTTCCATAATATTCTCCTCCACGGTCAGATCTTACAACTTTAATCTTTAAGTCGAGTTGATTTTCAACTTTGGCTTTGTAGATCTTAGACATGTCTAGTGCTTTAGATTTATCATGGATAAGATAGACATAATCGTAACGTGAGTAGTCATCGATGAAAGTGATGAAATACTTATGATCACTAATACCAGGAGTAGGGAAAGGTCCACAAATGTCAGTGTGGATAATTTGTAAAAGTCCGTCACTCCTTGTGGCACCATGTTTATTGCCCTTTGGGAATTTTCCTTTAATACATTTAATACAGGTGTCAAAATCAGAGAAATCTAGAGAATGTAGAATTCCATCCTTAATGAGGCGTTCCATTCTGCCTCGTGATAAATGGCCCAGACGTTCATGCCATAATTTTGAGGAATTTTCGTTCTCTGATTTTCATTTCTTACCAGTTTTAGCAACTTCATCATTCACATTCATTAAAACTAATGATTCAGCAAACAAAGAATCTAAACACAGTTTGTAGAGGTTTCCCTCTAACAGACCATAACCAACAGTCTCATCATAACGAGAAATGGAGCAACTTTTATTCGCAAACTTAAACGAATAGCCATAAGCGTCAAGTTTTGAAACAGAAATTAAGTTTCTAGTAATACTGGGAACATAAACAGGAGCAACTAAATCCAAATTGAAACTACTCTCCAACACTAAATGGAGAGTGCCAAACGCTTTAACTAGAACCTTTTCTCCATTTTCCACGACAATGTTACGGTCTTCCTTATTTAGCTTCTTCTTTGAAAGGAATCCCTGCAATGAATTAGTTATGTGTAGAGTTGCACCAGTATCAATCCACCATGTATTTAAAGGAGCATCAACAATATAGGACTCATAACAAACATGACTTAATAAAGTATTACCTTTCTTCTCCAGCCAGTGCCGGAATTTCGAGCATTCTTTCCTCACATGTCCTTTACCTCTACAGAAATGACACTTAGGACCACTTGGTCCTTTTGAACCAGAAGGACCTGCCTTTTTAATCATAGGGTCATGAGTACCGTTGTTTCCATAATTGCGACCCTTGCTATGCATCTTTCCTTTTCCTTTATTTGAACCAAAGGTAATTACATGAGCGCCGTTAGGATGTTCGGACTTCAGCCTCTCTTCTTCTTTGGCACACATAGAAATCAGCTCGCTCATCTTCCATTTCTCTTTTTGCGTATTATAGTTGATCTTAAAAGGACCAAACTGTGCAGGAAGAGATGTCATAATGAAGTGAACAAGGAAACCTTAAGAGATTTCCATATCCGAGGACTTAAGTTGAGCAGCCATATCATTCATCCGCATAATGTGCTCACGAACACCATTGATTCTAATTATACTTGAGGGTAATCATTTTGGGAATAAGAGCAGTTGCCTGTGCTTTGGAAATGCCCTCATACTGCTCCTCAATATGAGCAAGGTACTCCTTAGCATTATTAGAGTCAGGAATAGCTCCCTGAATAGCAGTCATTATGGAGCCTTTCATAATCATTAGAGATATGTGGTTGGAACGCTCCCACTTTTCATGAGCAGATTTCTGTTCATTTGAGCTTTCATCCGTGAGTTCAGCGGGAGCGTCAACAAGTAATGCATAGTCCAAGTCCATGACCCCGAGAATGAGGCTTATTTACTCTTTCCACTTCTTAAAGTTTATACCACTCAGTTGTTCAATGGAGGAAAGATAACTCGTAATAGCAGCAAGATTGTAAGCTAGATCAGTAAAATTATGCACATTATTACCTTTTAGGAAATCCACAAAAACAAATAAATGATTTAATTTATCATTACAGTAGACTGAAAAATGAGCAGTTCACTAACATGGAAGGTAAAATACACAAAACCTTACTAAAAGAAATCCAAGAATCATCTATAGCCTTCCGTTGGGCCGACTATAAACACTTTAAATGGATTCTTTCAAAATTTATCAGCAAATTTCATAAGGCAATAGTAAATCAAATTAAATTACCGTTGGGCAGAATTAATTCGAATCGCATATTTGCAATTTATTTGCATATCAAATTATCATTCTACTCAAAATTAAATATCATAACTTTTCGTTGGGCCAGTTACAAATTTAATCATGAGCATAACATAAGATGGTTTTATCAAAATCTAAATCTATTTAAAACAATAATCTTCCGTTGGGCCGATTACTGCTCAAATAGTTTAGAACCGCAATAAAGAATAAAATTTATTCGACATAATAGAGTCGTGCCGAATCAAAGAAAAGGGAACAATACAGAATTACAACAGTATTCAGCGATTTCAGACAAAATACAAATCGAATCAACTATACTTCCCATCTTAAACGACAAGCCTGACATACGCATCCCCATATATTTCACCAATGTCTAGCTGGAATTTTTCCAACCAGGGTCTTGAAAACAAAAGGTAAAAACTTATAAACCTACTAATTTGATATCTAAATGAAGCTGATGAATAGATTCCCAATTTCATTCTTTTGCATATGCGTTATTTTTTAAATTCCCGTGCATAGTGGTGAGAAAGAAATAAGTTATGCATAACAAACTTGACTATTCTCACAGGTCCTTGCCTAGAGACCTTTCCCCTCGATTATCATCATCCGAATGAATAAAAAAAAAGGAGACCAAAAATCAGAATAAATATTATAACTATGTTCGTGCGTTGAATAAACCATCGCTCTGATGCCACATGTTAGAATATGTGGATCTTTCAATCACATGAACATAAGATTAAATTGATAAATAAAGCGTACCCGAATCAAAAGAAACCATTGTTGATCCGATGAGAGAGATGATGTCTCCTTATAGGTATGGATCTTCACCCCTCTCCTCTACAGCAATTGAGATGGATGTGTATTTTTCTCTCAGTGACTTTGTGGAAGAAACGGAAGCGTAATAATGCAACAGCCGTTCTCCACAAAAAGAGATCTTATATAGATGGAGTGATAAGACCAACCCTAGAGCTGCCAAATCTCAACCGTTCATCAAGGTTTAAAGATATGGGTTCTAGAATCTCAATTGGATGTCATTAATATATTCCCGTAATATATTTACTTAAATAATAGAATTGATAGGCCACATAATTGGATTGGATTTCATCAAATCCAATAGTCTACTGCTTCAAGAATATGTGGCTCACAATATGTTACTTTCACAATCACTCAAAGACTGTTATGCTAGCGATGCAATTGCTAGAATTGCTAAGTAGTTCCTTGCCTATGAATTGCCCATCAATAAGGTCTTCGGCACTCATAGAAAATCCTCTCATGCTCTTCATCTCTATCGGTCAAACATCTGAATTTCATTAGAGATAAGAAAAAATTAAGTAAAAAAAAAATGTCGCTTCAAAATTTCGGCAATTCCATCTTTCTTTTTCACAAATAAGACGGGAGCTCCTCAAGGTGAAACGTCGGGTCTGATGAAATTAAACATTTTCCATGTAGTATGGGGACGGGATTGAGCATTTAATAATGATTAAGGAACCACATCGAACAAATCAAAAGTCCAGGAATGACATCGCACATTGGACCAAAGATCATGGACCATTATGTCATTTTCCCCTCCTGTAAGCTACACATAGATCTCTATAAGTAATGTCAAATCAAATTACCAGTCCATTTTAGAAACTCTTAGGCAAGACTTTTTAACCGATGTGTATTAAATGCTGGTGGCTGTTACCCAAAAAATGTCACTTTGAGGTTGGTAGAAGCATGGAGTCACTTTAATAAAACATAGGATTGCTGAAGCTCCATGAATGTTGACAAAGTGACGGTGGTGAAATCTTAAGCCATTGATAATCTCACTCGTGTATGATTCATCCAAATGTGATTGGTTGGTCTCAAAATAAGTACAAGAGGAGGTGGTTATGAACATGATGCCTATATATACCCTTCAAGTTTTGGATGTTTCGAAACGCAGAGAAAACCTCTCCTTGCTCTTCCATTTGTGTATTGGTTCGACATCCGCAACCGAAACATAAAGGAAAAGAGAGAGAAGATGTCGCCAGTTTCAGCAATTCCAACTTCTTCTCCGAGTAAAGGAACGGGCCACGCGATCGAACGTCGGTCGGCGGGTTATCATCCGAGCATATGGGGGGATTACTTCCTTAAATATGCTTCTCCCTCCAACTCAGTGGTTAGTAATCCTTCTGTCATCTTCTGCTTTTGTTTTCTCGCAATTGCAATTTTGTAGACTTACTTCGGTTTCCTTTAGTTCCACCACATCGCTTATATGATTCCAATTGGTTATATACACACGCATCATCCCTTCTCCGCCCAAAAAGAAGGTTGATAATCATAAACATCGAAATATTTAACTAGGGTACACTGACTGGGCCATCAACATCAGGTTTATTTTGTAAAGTATACGTATTTCAAGCTTGCTTTTATTTGAAATAACGTACAATATATTTTTGCAGAAGTTCAAATTCCATGGAAGAGTGGAGGGACAAATTGAGGAACTGAAAGGAGAGGTGAGGAAGATGCTAGCTGGTATCGTGGATAAGCCTTTACAAAAGCTTCACTTGATTGATCAAATCCAACGCCTGGGAATTGAGTACCATTTCGAGCGTGAAATAGATGAGCAATTAGAACAGATCCACAAAAGTTACTCTCGACTTTATCGTGAAGATTTTAAGGTAGATGACCTTCACATGGTCGCTCTTATCTTTCGATTGCTGCGACAACAAGGTTACTACGTTTCATCGGGTATGTCTTTAATGTAGGGAGATACCTATTGAAATCCTTCTATTGCTCAGTCGAATTTCAGGAGAAACATGTACAAGAAAATCCAGAACACTAACCAGGCATATCACCTTCCTAATTTCTAATCGATTGCATCTTTTCTCCCATGTTGGTTGGTTGCACAGAGGTCTTTAACAAATTCAAGGATGGTGAAGGGAAATTCCGGGAATCGCTCGTCACCGATGCGTGCGGATTGCTGAGCCTGTATGAAGCTTGCCATCTAAGGTGTCATGGCGATTCTATTTTAGAGGAAGCACTTCCTTTTGCTATAACTCACCTTGAATCGATCGATGAAAGCAAAGAGAGCACTATTCTTGCGAAACAAGTGAGTCATGCCCTAAAGCAGCCGCTTCGCAAGGGATTGCCGAGGCTCGAGGCGAGCCGTTACATTCCACTCTACCAAGAAGAACCTTCACATGACGAAGTCTTGCTCGCCTTGGCTAAACTAGATTTCAACTTACTACAAGAGCAACACCAAAAGGAACTTGGCAAGATTACTAGGTTCATTAACTTCATGTGATAGTATAATCTAAAATTATCTTCAAGATTATGTTTTAACAATGCCCGAACTGTCTTCTTGTGTTTTCGAAAGGTTAACTCGTCTACTTTCAATTTACCCTTTTGAATAGTGCTTTTCAAAGTCCTTTACAAGTGAAAAAAGAAGTTTTAGGGCTTAAGTACTTTCAGTTACGCTCATGTTCGTTTAATCATAGGTGGTGGAAGGATATAGATGTTCCGAGGAAGTTCCCATTTGCTAGAGACAGGATCGTGGAATTGTTCTTCTGGATCTCGGGAATATATTTCGAGCCGGAGTTCACCGTGGCCAGAGAGATACTAACCAAAGTGATCTCGCTGACTTCCGTTCTCGACGATATCTACGACGTCTATGGCACGTTGGAAGAACTTGCACTCCTCACCGAAGCAATCCAGAAGTACGGAACCCGCATTCTCTTTCTCAAACTTCGGAATTCAATCAGTTTCGAGTGTGTCATTTTTTCCAGGACTTTGAATTCAGGTGGGATGTTGACGCCATGGATGGATTACCAAAGTACATGCAAGCTTATTACAAGGAGCTCCTCCATCTCTATGAATATATTGGTAATGAAGTGGCCACAAAAGGAAGATCGTACCGCCTCGCCTACGCGAAAGAAGTCGTAAGCAGCATCATCAATACACTTTAACATGCATGAACGCGAGTTTTACTCAGAAACCCGACATTCTTGCTCATGTCTGATTTCTCAGATGAAGAAGCTGGCGAGGGCGTACTTTCAGGAAGCCAAATGGTTCCATACCAACTACATACCGACACTGGAGGAGTACATGCACCTTCAACTAATAACCACTGGCTACGGAATGTTGGCGACTACATCGCTTGTGGGAATGGGCGATGTGGTCACTGAACATGCTTTTAAATGGTCGGTTGGCGGCTGCAAGATTGTGAAGGCTGCACAAACCATCAGTAGGCTCATGGACGACGTTTCCTCTCACCAGGTAGAACAAAAACATAATTTATCCTCCACCAATCTGATAAAATCAGATTGACCGTCACTTACTTGATCTAAATAACACTGATGTCGTTCGACATACAGTTTGAGCAGGAGAGGGGGCACGTCGTATCTGCGGTGGAGCTGCTCATGAAATACCGTGGAGTCTCGGAGCAGGAAGCCGGGGAGGAACTCCAGAAAGGAGTCGTCGACGCATGGAAGGACACCAACGAAGAGTTCCTCCATCCGACAGCGGTCCCGACGCCGATCCTCACGCGAATTCTCAATTTCTCACGGGTGATGGATGTGTTATACAGCGATGGAGATAATTACACCCATTCGGGAACCAAGCTCAAAGATTATGTGACATCGCTCTTCGTCAGTCCCTTACCGATGTGAAATTTGGACCAAACGTTGTTGTTGAGCGGAAGAGCTCTCTAACTAGATGAGATGAAAAAGAAGAAAAACAAGAATAATCAAGAACACAGAGATTTACGTGGTTCGGTGAAAATCTGCCTATGTCCACGAGAGAGAAAGAGACGATTTCTTATTTTCTGAGAGTTAAGAGATACAAGGTACAATGCTGAATAAAAAGATCCTCAGATTGGTATCCCTAAAGATCTTATCAGCTTAAGAAACTAACTAATAAATCTTTAGTGATTATCCCCCAAATATTTAGAAATATCTTAACATATCTCCAAACCTTCCTTAACTTCTTGAAATTCAAGACAACATCAACAAATCTCCACATTCGGCTTGAATAAACCACAAGCCTCCACTCGAACCAAGAAAACGAATATATATATCTATCTCTCCATCGTACCTTCGCAAAGGTACGCCCACACCTATACTGGTGCGGCCTCCATCAACTTCAATGATGAGTGAGAGAAATCAAGTCCCTGCAGGACTTGAACTTCTTCGTAGTAACCGTCTTCGTGAGCATATCCGCGGGATTATCTTTACTATGGATTTTCTTCAAAGCAACGCTACCATTCTCCACAAATTCTCGAATCTTGTGGTACCGAACTTCAATGTGTTTCGTTCTGGAATGAAACACTTGATTCTTCGCAAGACATATTGCACTTTGGCTATCGCAATATAGTGTAGCACTTTCCCGCTTTAAACCCAACTCCGTGACCAAACCGGTCAGCCATATTCCCTCCTTCGCAGCCTCAGTTGCTGCCATATACTCAGTTTCGGTTGTAGACAATGCTACAGTAGACTGAAGCATTGCCCTCCACGAAATAGCTCCACCTCCAAGAGTAAAAACTTATCCTGTGATGGACCTTCACTTGTCCAAATCACTAGCAAAGTCTGAATCGACATAACCTGTTAAATCGATCGATGCTCCCTTTGAATTGAACATCAAACCCATTCCGATAGTTCCAGCCAAATAACGAAAGATCCACTTAACAGCTTCCCAATGCTCCTTACCCGGATTGCTCATGTATCGGCTGACGAGACCCACTACATGAGCCAAATCCAGTCTGCTACAAACCATATCATACATGAGGCTCCCTATTGTGCTAGCATAGGGTACTCGAGACATCTTTACAACCTCCTCATGTGAACTAGGGCATTGTTTCTCAGATAATCTGAAGTGATTTGCTAAAGGTGTTCAAACCGGTTTAGCTTTTCCCATGTTGAACCGCTCCAAGACCTTCTCAACATACTTCTTCTGATTTACCCAAAGCTTACTTGCACGTCTATCTTGAAAGTTTCCATGCCAATGATCCTTTTTGCAATACTAAGATCCTTCATTTCAAACTCGTTGCTTAACTGAGACTTTAGTGAGATGATGTGTCTCATTTTTCTTGCAGCAATCAACATATCATCAACATAGAGCATCAACAGAATAAGCGACTTATCATCCAAAACTTTGTAGTAGACACAAGAATCATGCACACTCCTCATGTAGCCAATATGAAGCATAAAAGAATCAAACCTTTTATTCCATTGCCTCGGAGATTGCTTCAAACCGTAAAGTGATTTCTTGGGCAAACAAACGTGATTCTCTTTCCCTTCCACCTTGAAGCCTTCGGGCTGCTCCATGTAAATTTTCTCCTCCAAGTCACCATGAAGGAATGCCGTCTTCACATCGAGCTACTCGAGCTCCAAGTCATACATGGCCACCATATCTAGTAAAACACAAACTGATGTGTGTTTCACAACCGGGGAAAATATTTCGTCGTAATCGATCCCCTCCTTCTGTGCATAGCCCTTAGCAACAAGTCGGGCCTTGTATCTCTCTCGCTTTTGTCTATTGCTGCTTCTTTTCTTCGAAGAACCCATTTGTAGCCAATGACTTTTCGATCCTTGGGCTTCTTCACAAGTTCCCATGTCTCATTCTTTTGTAATGACTCCATCTCCTCCATCATAGCAGTCATCCACTTTTCTTTGTGATCACTTTTCAAAGCTTCATGATAGGAGCCGGAGCCTACGGTAAGAGCATAAGCAACCATGTCTTCAAAACCGTACCACTCCGGTGCTTTGAGAGTGCACATTCCTCGACCCGTCGCAATAGTACGAGGAACTTCTACCCTTTCTTTATCTCCCGGAGCTTCATCGAATGACTCACCATTCTCTGCAGATTCTTTGGCTTCAAGCTCCACCTTAATGATAGATTTATCATTCGCCTCTTCAGTAGCCACGTGTGGCACGCAGCTTGACTTCAACATTGCAGATTCATCGAACACAACATCCCAGCTCGTAAGAACTTTCTTCTCACTTGGATCCCATAATTTGTAGCCTTTCACTCCTTTCTCCTAACCGAGAAATATGCACTGTTTTGACTTTAGATCCAACTTCTAGCGCTTCGAACTCTTCACGTGTACAAAAGTAGGACAACCGAATATTCTTAAATTAGAATAATCGACAGTTTTACCAGTCCATACCTCTTCGGGAATTTTGCATTCATTTGCAGTTGATGGAGACCGATTCACAAAATAACATGCCATACAGACGGCTTCTGCCCAAAATTCCTTGCTCAGTTCCGCATGAAGCCTCATGCTCTAAGCTCTCTCTAATAAGGTTCGGTTCATCCTTTCCGCTACGCCATTCTGTTGGGGCGTATCCGGAGCTGTGAAGTGACGTCTAATCCCATCATTCTTGTAAAACTCCATGAACTGTGTCGATTTGTACTCTCCTCCATTGTCTGATCTCAAGCACTTAAGCTTCTTCCCCGTTGAAGTCTCAACTTCGGCTTTCCATTCTTTGAACTTGTCAAAAACCTCACTTTTGCGTCGCATGAAGTAGACCCAAACTTTCCGAGAGAAATCTTCAATGAATGTCATGAAGTATTCCTTCCCGCCTTTTGAATTTACCGGTGAAGGACCCCATACATCCGTGTGTACATACTCAAGCACGCCCTTGCTCGTATGAGTTGCAACCTTGAACCGCACTTTGCATTTTTTTTCCAAGCACACAAAATTTGCAGAAATCTAATTTGCATGTTTTCATACCTTGGAGTGCATTCCTCTTGTGAAGCTCCATCAATCCTCTTTCCCCCATATGCCCAAGATGCATATGCCATAGATAGGTGTTATCTATCTCCGTGCTAGAATCTGTGGACACAGATGCTCCACCTTGCATTGTGGTTCCTATAAGTCGATATAGGTTCCCGCGCCTCTGTCCTTTTAGAACAACCAGAACTCCCTTTATCACCTTTTAGACTCCACCTTGAGCCGAGTATTTGCACCCATTGGATTCAAGTGCTCCCAATGAAACCAGATTCTTCCTTAGACACGGTACATGACGCACATCCGCCAGGGTTCTAATCATGCCATCAAACATCTTGATTTTCACGGTTCCAACTCCCACAGTCTTGCACGAAGTGTCATTCCCCATGAGAACTGAACCACCATCATATGCATTGTACTCATCGAAGGCTTCTCCATGATGACACATATGATAAGTGCATCCGGAGTCCAATATCCACAAATCTTCGAAGGTGTCCTGCCCCAACGATATGGACAAGACGTCCACATCATTGGTCTCAGTGCTGTCGGCTACACTTGCTTCATCCGAGCTCTTCTTCTTTTTTTCGTTCTTATATGGATAGAATCTCTTGGTATGCCCTTCCTCATTACACCCATAGCATCTTCCTTTAAACCTTCCCTTGGATTTTGATCGACCCCTATGGCTTGATCCTCCATCCGTTGATCTTCCTCTTCCTTGACTGCTTTTCTCCTTCCCAAAGAGTCCCTCTCCCGAAGATTTTGAACTACTGGCCCTTTTTCAAGTGTCGTTTGAAATTAGGGCAGCAGTCACCTCTTCGATCTCCAGGGTTTCCTTTCCATAAAGGAGCGTAGTCACCAAGTGGTCAAACAAATCCAGCAACAACGCTAATAGTAGAAGCGCTATGTCTTCATTCTCGAACTTTACCTCCAAGCTTGTAAGTACACTGATCATCTGATTGAACACGTTGAGGTGTTCCAACAGATCTCCTCCTTCACTCATCTGAAGCGAATACAATCTCTTCTTCAAGAACAACTTGTTCGTAAGAGATTTCGTCATCTAAATGCTTTCGAGTTTGAGCCATACCTCCGGAGAGGAATCGATTTCCGCCACATATTGAAGGGCCTCGTCCGATAGGTTCAATCGGATCACGCTGCATGCCCTCTCCTCCATGTCGGCCCAGTCATGATTGGTGATGGTGGCCGGCTTGTTTGAACTTCCCTGAAGAACCTTTGATAAACCCTGTTGAATCAACAGATCCTTCATCCTTCTCCGCCATAGTGTAAAATTATTCTTCCCGGTGAATCGTTCGATATCGAATCGAACGGTCGAACCTTTTCCAACCATCTAGTCAAAAGATCGTAATACAGGAACGAAGAACCTGGATTTCTCTGATACCAATTGTTGAGTGAAAGAGTTCTCTAACTAGATGAGATGAAAAGGAAGAAAAACAAGAATAATCGAGAACACATAGATTTACGTGGTTCGGCGAAAATCCGCCTACGTCCACGGGAGAGAGAGAGAGAGACGATTTCTTATTTTCTGAGCCTTAAGAGATACAAGATACAATGCTGAATAAAAAGATCCTCAAATTGGTATCCCTAAAGATCTTATCAGTTTAAGAAACTAACTAATAAATATTTAGTGATTATCTCCCAAATCTTTAGAAATATCTTGACATATCTCCAAGCCTTCCTTAACTTCTTGAAATTCAAGACAACATCAACAGTTGTCACACCTATTTGGTCGTTGTAAATGAATAGTCTATCGATTATGCCTTTGAAATCCTATTTTTTTCCCCATATGTATGAGGGAAAATATCATCCCCTGTATATATACTTTCAGATATATGTGCGTGATCAGACTCGTATCGATGCATATATGGGTATGGCGTTGCTAAGTTTGCAAGTCTAGCGCATCATGTAATGGTCATATTTCAATAATTCCTAACGCTTGGAAAAATTGTCCATGAAATCCTAAACTTATTATACCACGGCCAATTCAGTTCTAAACATTTCAATTGTGCCAATTTGCTACTAAACCTTTTGACGGTTTTTCAATTTAATCCTAACCCTTTCAATTATGCCAATTTAGTTCTAAACATTTAAACGATTTGCCAATTTAGTCGTAAATCTTTTGGCAGTTTTCCAATTCAGTCATCTCGGCTAGTTTTGGTTGGAAATACAAAGGTGGCGGTCCAGTCAGCGCCAGTCATCCTATGTAGCACGACAGTGACACATTCTGAATTTTTTTCCTTTTTCTTTCTCTCATTCCTTTCTCTTTTTTTTCTTTTTGCCTTATTTCCCTTTGTCGATCGCCGACCACAAATGAGATCGCCCTCACCCAGCCCTTGCAGAGGGAAACAAAGACAAAAAAATGAGAAAAGAAAGGAAAAAAGAAAAAAAAACTATTTTTCTTAAAATATATATAAAAAAAATAGTCTATTTCAGCGCCAGCTGTGACACGTAGGGCGACTGGCATTGACTAGGCTATCATGTTAGCGATTTTGGCCAAAATTAGCGGGAGTGACAAAATTGGCAAATTATCAAAATGTTTAGGACTAAATTGACAAAACGTCTAAGGGATTAGGACAAAATTGGTTTAGGATTATATTTGCATAATTGAAATGTTAAGTATTAAATTGACCGCCATACAATAGGCTTATGACTTTTTAGGTAATGTAAGGCTCCATTTATTTTCTATATGAAGAATGCATAAATAATTGAACATCTTTCATACTTATTTGCAACGTGGAAAAAAAGCAGAGAAAGGCCAAATTGTCAAGGATGTGTTAAGGAAAAAAAGGAAAATGACACAAATAGTTCCTAAACTTTAGTTCAATGTGCAATGTCGTTCTTGGACTTTTATTTGTTCAATATGGTTATTGAACTATATGAGAATGTTCAATGTCGTCCTTCCGTTAAGTGAAACTAACGAAATTTGCACTAGTGGCTTCCCAATCCATTGAATTTGAACCGAGGATGATAAGAAAAAGTTACACGTGGATCATCCACATAGGATATTCATCTCAAATTATAATATAGCAATCCATGTCATCAAAATAAGATGGACATGTTAACGCTCTAATTATTTTCCTTTTTCTAAATTTGATGGATAAAAAAAAATGGTTAATACCACAAAAAATCCCAAATTGGTACACGGTGACAAATTTACCCCAAATTAATTTTTTCATCACAAAAAATCTCAAATTGATACATCTGTGATAAATTTACCCCAAACTAATTTTTTACCACAAAAATTTTAAATTGGTACACCTGTAACAAATTTAACCCAAAGTAATTTTTTACCACCAAAAAACCCAAATCGGTACACCTAGGATAAATTTACATTATGTTAGTTTCCGTTGCATTTTAGAATTTTTCACGAAAAATCCCAAATTGGTACATCTGCAACAAATTTATTCCAAACTAATTTTTTGACCACAAAAAACCCGAAATTGGTACATCTATCATAAATTTACCCCAAATTAGTTTTTTGACCACCAAAAATCCCAAACTGATACACTTGCGATAAATTTACCCCAAACTATTATTTTTACCACAAAAGACCCCAAATTGATATACCCATGATAAATTTAACCCAAACTAATTTTTTGACCACCAAAAATCTTAAATTGGTACACCTGTGACAAATTTACCCTCCAAATTGGGTTAAGATCACGAACAACCTCAAACCGACACATGTGACAAACATATGGTAAAAATTCCAAAATAGTAAACCCGTTAATTGCTACGTGTCATCCAACACAACAATTTGATAGTAAAATTTAACGAAAATTTACGGAGGGTAATTTATCATAGGTGTGCCAATTTAGGCTTTTTGGTGGTCAAAAAATTAGTTTGAGTTAAATTTATCACAGGTGTATCAGTTTGGGATTTTTGGTGGTCAAAAAAATAGTTTGGAGTAAATTTATCACAAGTATACCAGTTTGGGATTTTCCGTGATATTAACCCTAAATTTTACCGTTAAATTGCTGAGTTAGATGACACTTGGCAGTTGATGAATATACGTTTTTACTCTCCATCACAGGTGTACCAATTTGAGATTTTTTTGTGGTATTAACCCAATTTTACGGAAACTAATGAAGGGTAAGGTTGTCCCAGTTTGAAATTTTTGGTGTTCAAAAAATTAGTTTGTAGTAAATTTGTCACGGGCGTACCAATTTGGGGTTGTTTGTGATCGAAAAAATAATTTACGGTAAAATTGTAACAAGTGTATCGGCTTGAGATTTTTTGTGGTCAAAAAAATAGTTTGGGGTAAATTTATCACAGATATACCAGTTTGGGATTTTTTATTGTAAAAAAATTATTTTTTGATAAATTAATCACATGTATACCAATTTGGGGTTGCTTGTGGTAAAAAAAAATAGTTTGGAGCAAATTTGTCACAAGTGTACCAGTTTAGAATTTTTGGTGGTCAAAAAATTAGTTTGAGGCAAATTTGTCGCAAATGTACTAGTTTGCGATTTTTTGAGATGTTAACCCTAAAAAATGGACATGTTGACTCGTCATAATTAGCAGTCTAACTCAATATGTAGTATTCTATGCCATCAGAGAACGTTTGATTTGTCGTTTGAGTAAGCATAAGAACTACATTGAACATTTATCAATAGTTCAAGGATCATATTTAAAAAGTTAGAAATTGAGAGATAAAATTGCAAATTGAACTGAAATTTATGGATCACTTATGTCATTTTCCCGAAAAATATATATGTCGTACTAAACTCCTATGTTGACAATGTCAACAACAGTGAATCGCAACTATGTGTGTTATAAATATATCACTCTATGTATCTCCTCTTTTTTGGGAGGCCCAATATAGTTTATTGTCTTCGCATTGTGGGGGCGACTCGTCTCCGTTACGGTCCCATGGCCTGAGCAAGCTCATGAAGGCTTCAAGCCTCATTTTTAGAAGCTTTTAATTAAATCGCAGCAGTCAACTTTTCACCACCCGTTTTGTCAATTCGGAACTTGTGCGGTTGAAGTTGAACTACCACAGAGGGAAAAGGTAGGGTCAAAGAAAAAATTACAGCAGTCCATTTTATTTTATTTTCCATTTGTCAGAGGAAAAAGAGAGAGCAGAAAAAGAAAATTTCTCCCGAAGTCGGGTCGGGCTACATTGGATTCTATCGAATTTTCATGAGTTCTCTCCGACGACAGGATTGTCGGTCGAATCATTGTCCGCATGAATTTTTGGTCAAACAGCCACCCCAAATACATTCAACTCAGAAACACTATGCAAATGCATGCCAAAAATTAGACAAAATATATATTTTTTAAAATAGGATTGACAAAAGCAAAAATCTACTCTTTGGCCTCCACTTCCACACCCAAACTTACAAACTGTACAACAACAATGCTCTTTCTTTTTAAATTTATCTCCCTTGGTTCATCATACATGTATGTTTATATATTCACTCTGAACACCAAGAACTTCAGAACATGAATGGAGTCGGAGAGAAAGTTGGAATGACAGCCTGAAAGGAAGCCCTCCTGAAACAATTAATTAATTAAGTTAATCTGTGTGTTCATCTACAAATTAGTAACAAAAGAGTACGTGGAATTGATTCTAAAAGGGCTATCACCAAGGGCCCGTTTGATAACAATTCTTTTCTCGAAAATACTTTTTGAGCAGAAATGATTTTTTCCTAATTTCGAAGGCAGAGAAGTAGAATTTTTTTTTTTTTTTTTGTTCTCGTTTCTGTTCCAAATCTTTTCCATTGGCCACTAATCTATTTTCGAGAACAGAAAAACTATGTGACGTTACCAAATAGATTTATATGTTCTTTTTCTGTTCGCGAAAACAAAAGAAACATGTTACAAAATAGGCCCCAAGCCAAACCGATGTGTTCGTCTTTTACTGATTCTATATTACACTATGAACATCTTCATCCTTGAATGTTAGTTTAAGTTTATAAAAATAATCATGCCTGATGACCAAATTAGTTCGCAGGTCAGCATCCGCTATCAAATGCAACGCAACCACCATAACCAAAGCTTCACCTGCCATTGCTAATCTATCTCTGTTCCTATGAATGATGTCGATGGCGTTGTCGCGATTTTTACGCTAATACTTTTTTTGTCTATTTTCGTTTTATCTGATTCTGATATACCAATGGCGTGTTCTACAAAAGAACAGGAACGCAACATCTGTTCATCCAAATCAATCACATCCGTAGAATTACTAGTATGCATATGATAAAGACGGACGAAGAAACAGAGACAGAGTCGTCACCGCTGATCGTACTCGTCGCCGTTGAAGACCCGGTCGCGGACTCTCGCGCACGACCCCCCGCTCCTCTTCCGCGAGGCGGACCTCTCCGGCTCCGAATCCGAATCCGAATCCGCCGCCGCCTTCTTCCTCCTCTCCCTTCCTCCTCCGACTCTCTCCACCGTCACCACCACCATGTCCTCAGATATCGCGCACAGCGACGGCTTCCAATCCGCCGCGGCCCCCCTCCTCCTCTTCCTCCTCCTCCGCCTCGTCCACCTCCGCCCCTCCTCCTCGCCCTCCGGCGGCGCCGCCGCCTGGATCCGCTCCCCCTGCTTGCGCGGCGACCCGCAGCACGAGACGAACTCGAACAGAAACTTCATTCCGCGGGCGGAACGAATCTGGAATCGAGGATATTGTGTGGAGAGTGAGGGAGGCGAAGTTGGTGGACGAATTCGTTAAGGCGACGACGAGCCGGTTGCGTTGTTCTGGGTTTGTTTATATAGAGGGAGGAGACTGGATTCGTCATCCACGTCCATGGCGAGAAGAGAGAGAAAGAGGAGAGACAGGGACTAGATTTTAGCCCATCTATTTTATTTTATTTTTTTTAATGGAAAATTACGAAGGAGTCCCTTGTTATTTTGGTTTGGTTTTGTCGGTAATGTGGATTACGTTTCTGGTGGGCCCCAACGCCTTTTTTTGTAGTGACAGCTCGTCTCGCCCTCATTTGCTTCCACGTGGATTGCCCAACTTATTATGCGGAGCCCCAAAGGGAAAATAGAATTCTTGTCCCACTCTATTTTTCCCTTTTCTTTTTTTCTTTTTTTCGCTTTTAGTTGATATAAAGTAAGTGTTCATGCGGCTTATATCAGGCCCCAGGGGGTATGCGTTTTCTCGGTCTAACCCGGGAATCGGACCGGCCAGTTTTGAGTAGTTCTCACCGAATTCGATTCGATTCATAGGTTCCTAGGAAGGAACTGTACCGACGGAACGGGCCAGCTTTTTTTTTATACCAAATATCATAAGAAAATGAAGATAAAGTATTAATCGCGCATTATGTTTCTGGTTTATTTTTTTATTCTTTTATAGAAGAAATCATTAAAAAAAAATACCGCCATTTCCCGGGACTCAGAACCAGCCCAAGATCAACCAGTCAAGTCCTGTTCTAGTATGGACACGGTTGGTTCTCGGTTCATAGATTGGAAATCGACCCTATCTGGTCCGGTTTCCTGTTCTAGGGTGGGAACCGACTCACCCAAGAAGCGATACTGAGAACTACAAGGTCAACCGAATAAGATATGTGCTTTGTTAAAGTATGAAAGTCTGAAATTGTAATGAGACGAAGTTATTTTGGTCAGGTGAATAGTGTGGATCAAATTTGAAATCGGTTTAGGTATCACGGGTCGTTACGAGGTGTTGCAACAAGTGAAATTTATAGATTAGATGACTAGTTCATGCACAAGCAATTTTTCAATTGATTGGTTATGTCGTATGGTAGTATTTTCGAAGTTATAACTTGCTTTAAAAGAAGCCACTTTTAATCAAAAGAGGAAAGTTAAACAACAAACAACTGAGATACAAAGAAATCCGTTGGCTAGGCGTCATCCCTCATGCAGTTGGAGTGAAAAAAAAAAAACACATCGACCTCCCATCATCAGCTCATATCATACAATGCCTTAGGACTCAAGTCACATGACTACCGCATATTATAAGGTAAAGTTGTTACTTTTACCCCCAAAAATTTGCTGAAAGTTGAATTAAAATTGCGTTGAAGAGAAGCAAATAGGCGTTTACATATGATTCTTGTGTCATGTTCTACTACGTTAGTGCATTTATGTTGTACGAATTATATTCATGTGAGAGGACAAGAAAGAGATTGGAGCTTACTCCCTCAGAGGAAGAGAGGACCTTAAGATTTTAAAAAATTAGGGTCAGGGTTTGGGCCGGAAAATTGTCCAAAATTTTTTAAACCTATTGCACTTTTACCAATTCAGTCTTAGACCTTTTAATTGTACTAATTGAGTCCTGAATCTTTTCATATTTTGCCAATTTAGTTCATCTGGCTAATTTTGGCCATAAATCGCTAGCATGAACGCCGACCGTCCTACGTGACACGACTGACACTAGCATGAAAAATTTTCAATAATATTTTAATATTTTAAAAAACATTATTAATTTTTTTCTTTTTTTTTTCTTCCATTCTTCCTCTAGTCGATCACTAGGCCTCAGCAATCGGCCAAAGGCAAGGGACCTTGCCAATCTCAGGAGAAGCTTGCCCCCGTCGGCCACTGGCGAGGGCTAGTCTTGCCTGCCCTAGCGAGGCTCGACCCCGCTGTTGTTGGGCGAGGTCGACCTCACCTTACCACTAGTGAGGTCGACCTCGCCTAGTGACAGGTGATGTCAACCTTGCCGGCCCTCACCTTTGACCGGTCATCGGCCATCGCCTAGGCTCGACGACCAGACCAACTAGAGGAAGAAGGGAAGAAACCAAAAGAAAATATATAAAACAAATAATAAAAAATTGAAAAATATTAAAATATCAAATATCATTCACAGTTAGCGCCAGCCGCGCCACGTAGGAAAGACAGTGTCCACGGCAACGATTTGTCAAACTTGATCGGATATATTCAATTGGCAAAACGTAAAAAGGTTTAGGATTCAATTGGTACAATTGAAAGTTTATGACTAAATTGACAATAGTGAAGTAAATTTAGAACTTTTTGGATAATTTTCTCGATTTGGACTACTTGTCAGCTTGAACTTCTATGACTCTTGCAAACATGTAGGTTGATTCCTGCTATTTGACTAGGTTGTTGCTTACTATGTGTATTTTGTTATCCGCACTTTTTTTTTGTATGTCCTTTCTCTAATTTTCTTCTCTCTGACTTTTGCTCTGCCTCTTTGTAGAGCATGATAGTCGAATCTCGTACTTGTGATACTAGCATCCCCACCCTCCCAATCCCTTTATCAGTAGGACCGCATGCCTATTGGCTTATTTTCTACACATGAAAAACATGTTCGGACACTATTCACAAGATCAAGAGCGTCTTCTTTTTTTCTCTTTTTTAAGTGTTCTTTCCAATGAAAAGTGTCACACCCCGATTCCTAGCAAAAAAAAAAGGGAATGACACGGCCATCCTTCCACGTGAAAGATGCAACCTCAAATCACCCAATATCAATTCCCAAAGGTCCCTGCCGATAGCGCTCTCGCTCTATAAGCCGGTAACTGAGGAACCTGAAAATATTGGGAAAGGAAGGGGTGAGCAACCACAGCTCAGTAAGTAGTGTGTATCTCTTCTAAGCAGATCGAGCACCCACTATGCATATTTACAAAAGGATACCAGAAATTCATGATCCGAACCCAAGATATAACATATATATCAATCAAGTATGGGTTGTTCAATTTCAACAAAGTTCATATAGCTCAGAAATACTCATTTAAACCACTATCACAATTCAAATATCAATGGTCGAGTCCATTGATTAATCTCTATCATATCACATGTCAATAGTCTATTCCATCGACTAAACTCGAATCACATGCCAATGGTCCAATCCATTGACCAAACTCGTAATCTCGTCAAAACACATGTCAATGGTTTATCCATTAACCAATCTCGTCAGAACACATGTCAATGGTCCATCCATTGACCAATCTCATCAAAACACATGTCAATGGTCCATCTATTGACCAATCTCATGCTCAAGAATCTAACCATGGTCACGTATAACGCCTGTGACAAAAGGCGACCAAGATTCCCCCCTTGGCAAGGTCTCCACCTATAATGCCGGTGGCTCGACCCACAAGGATATCCTAAACTAGTATGCGCATACCCACAAACCTCTCAAATGGGTTCACAATTATCTTGAGCACCACAAACTCACAACAACATCCTTCAAAATTCACAAAGCCAAACCAAAACATATATATGCATATATCATCAGTCGGCTTCACAAACCGAAACACACAATCTTTCCGCAAACACAACTCAATTTATCAAACAGAATGCCTTTCAAAGGCATTTCTCAAACCATCCTCAAATGACCAAAAAGTAGCAAATGCTCGATCCAAAGTTTTATGCAATAAAAATGTCATTTCATAACTCATAATGCAGCTAATTCATATTGTCTTCAAAATATGATTTTACAAATTCGAAGAAGAGATAACACCACTCACCTGGAATGCCCAAAACCAACAAAAGGCAACTAAACGAGCCAACGATCTCGTAATCCTATCCATTACACGAGAATCGACATCAAAACCGAGTAAAATGCTACAACAACTATTAATTGGCTAAACTATGCTTAAACGCTATCAAAACAACTTCACGCGTCAACAAATCATACATTCAAAACGATTATTCAAGTTGTTCGCAACGCGGAACTCAAACGCGAAACCCTTAAATTCTTGCTTCGATCAAACCGTCGCTTTAAAACGACTCTCCACAAACCTCACAGATCTACAACGCCATAATTCATCATTTCCATGGAATCCCACAACCTAACAACTCAAAAAACGGACTTCATGGCGAGGCGTCCATGGCGAGAACCCCTCTTCTCTTCTTCCCTTCTCTTCTTCTTCCCTTTTCTTCTTCTTTTTCTTTTTCTTTTCTCGCGTGAGAGCTCTCGGTCCTCTCTGTTTTGTTCCTTCTCCTCTTTATAAAATGAGTCCACTTTTCCCCATTTTTTTTCTCTCTTCGCAAGAACTTCCCCCCCAACCCCCCCCCCCCCCAAAAAAAGGAAAAAGAAAAGAGGCGTACACTTATGCTCCTTTGACTTTTCAACCTCTTTTTTTTTTATAGTCAAAACCCATATTTTACGTGAAAAGGATTGAGGCCTAGATGCGCCGTCATCAAAGCTAATCTTCGCCCTTTCAATAAGTGGAGTAGGTAAGATGCGGCCTTCCTCCAAGATTCAACAGATCTGTCAATCAGTTCGCACTGCACTATTTGGATGGAGCATAAGCAAGATATGCAAAACCCGTGGAGATTAGAAGAGAAAGTGAACTCATTGACAAAATGAACAGAAGGACATTCCCAAGCAATTTGGAACAAGAGAAAACACGTTTGAAATTTCTTTGTACAGTGATCACAACAGTATAGATGGAGAAAAATATAATTCTCAATCTCTTTTGCAATGATGTATCATTGTTTTTGTTTTTTTAATAAATCAGGGAAATTGGCGTAGAGACCCCACTATCAGGAGGTCCATGCCACATCCTACAAGCCCCAGCAACCAGTTAAGTCCAGGTTTTTGACTTGTAGGGATGGATGGTCATGAACCAAAGTAGTTTACATGTAGTTGGTAAGATTCGAATATATAATCTCAAGTTTCTGAGTAAAAAATCACCCAATTGATCTTTTAATTTAATTGAGTTCAAAGTTAAATTTATCTCATCGAGCTTTGACGAATTGGGGCAGCCTCCACATACCTCTAGAGAGAGATTTTGAAATTTCATCCAGTGAAATCTAGTATACTAAAAATGACCGTTGCGTCACAAGCTAAGTCATTTTGCACATGAGAAAAACTAAGGGAAAGTTATTAAAAAAGTCTTAAACCTATTGCAATTGGGTCAACTCAGTTTTAAACATTTTTTTTGCCAATTAAGTCCTAAAATTTTTGCATTTGTGTCAATTCAGTCCATCCGATCAATTTTGACCGACCAGCGCTGACGTTGACAATATTTTATTAATATTATTTAAATATTTGTTCGAATCATTATTTTTCTTTTTCTTTCTTTTTCTTCATCTTCTTCTTTCAGCAGGTAGCCGGATCGGCAAACGGCTAGAGGCGAGGGCCGACAAGGGCGAGGTCGAGGTCGTGCCTCACCATGGCTGGGCGAGGCCGACCTCGCCGGACCTCGCCGGCCCTCATCTCTTGTTGGTTGACGATCCGAGGACCGGCTGGAGAAAGAAAGAGAAGAAAAAAAATCGAATAAAATATTAAAATATTTTTAAAAATTGCCACGTCAGCACCGATCAGTCAAAGTTGGCTCGATGGACTGAATTGGCACAAATGCAAAAATTTTAGGACTCAATTGGCAAAAAAAAGTTTAAGACTGAATTGACACAATTACGATATGCTTACGAGTTTTTTGGTAATTTTCTGAAAAAATTAGTCATATTCATTGCATACTTCTCAACGGCCCAGAAACGGTTAAAAATTTGATGTTATGTCAGAGCGACCAAATTGTACAAATTTAGAAAATAGTTCCACGTCAATTTAAGACATGCTGTGGCGAGGCTATTTTGACGTCAATGGGATTTGTAGATTAATTTGAGAAATTAATTTAATATGATAATATTCAAACTTGGATCCTTCTCGCTGCACTTATCTTTTGAACTCGCCCATTTGCAAAACTCTTGTCTTTTTTCTAATAATCCAAGAGCACAAGCATGGAAGCCCAACTACCTTAGATGTCCGGTCGACTCTACTTCACATCCTGCAATCTCATGAACCAATTTTAAGTGTAAGCCTTTGATCTATGCGACGGCCCCGACAAAGAGCTGTTTGCGCATAATGAGCGGACCTTGAACGAGCGACCTCTAGCTCTTGAGCTGGAAATCCCTCGATACTCCAACCGACTACGCCCTGAGCGGGGTTTAGCACATACCCTTTTTTTTTCCCAAGTATATCTTCCTCTTTGGCTACAAGTGTGAGGGTCCCTAGCCAAAAATGGACCAGACATGTTTACATAGACATTATCCTGAGTCCACATGTACCACAGCATTTTCCAGAATCCGGAGTTCAGTGTCGTCCCATCTTTGTAATTGAGGGCGCGATGAGTCGTGTCACAAGAATAGATGCTGAAAATGCACATTCATAGCTGCTGAGAAACGAAGACGCCGTTGAAGCGTCTTCTTCTGGTCGACAAGAAACCCCTTAAATATCCCACGGCACTTGGTTATGTTACCATCAGTCGCTTTGAGAGCTTCTTTTCTCTCTTTTTTTCTCTTTTGCTTCTTCTCATTTGCTTCCGTGAGAGGGCAAATGCCCATTGGTGCGTCATTTGCGCTGTATATTCCGAAATCTGATATTCTTCGTGTTGGCCAAGTTCAAGCCACACACGTAGCACCGCTTAGTGACAAATAACATGGTGACTCATGATACTTGCGCCAGATCATCATTCCCAGATCACCCCCCTGCACGAACAGCGACGTCGCCGAAGAAAGTTCTTGTCTCCCGTCAGTAGATCCTGAGAGGGAAGGTAAAAGGTTGAGCATGTAAGAGAAATTTCTACTTATCTTTCGTAACTGTCGCGTGACAATTTCGTACATCGACTATACTATGTGTACGTTCTTGTTCCACTACTGGAATCATTTTCTCGTTGAACTTTGTTGATGCAAGAAAACTATAAATGGTTACGTGATACTCCGAACAGATCCTGCCTTTCCTTTGGAATGTCGCGAGTTGGAAGATCATATGCATAACTTTTCTTTTATTTGCTCTTATCCCATAGAATTTTCTTTTCTTTTTTTGTTGTTGGAACGAGTACTGCAAGTAGAAGAACTGAACTTTGCAATGGGGACATATGTATATCCAATGAAACTCTTTCGGATACATGTAATGGGAAAACCTTCCAGTGATTTTTTGGGCTCATATGCAAGAAAAGATCATGAGACTATAGCAAATGAGAAATTTAGCAGATAAACAGACTCTTCGATTTCGAAAGTGTTTGCCTCCATTTCAGTGATTCTGTTCCTTCTCTCATACAAGGCTGATCCCCAACAATTGGAAAACTGCATGCCGATTAAAAAAATGACTCGGGCTATAGCTGCCAGAGATACTACACCCTCAAAGGCCGATCAGCTGGTGGCGTGGCGGAAGTACCAGCATTGGAAGAAAAAATTCATTGATGACTGTATGAAGGAAACCCGTTGTTTGGAGGCGAGGTAGGCGGTGGCGGGGGCCTTGCGTACTCAGCAAATATGACCCAACCATCTAGATACTGCATAACACAAAATAATTCGGTATGAAAACAGAGAGAGTGGGCTCGTTTATGGGTCTTCAGTGTTCTGCTATGACGAGAACAGCAGCTCCATTAGCAAACATCTTGTCAGTGATTCAAATGATGAAAGAAATGAACTTGTCAAATCACCAGGACCATGTTTACACCGCTACTTCAGTTTCTCATATCAGACGAGATGTTTCTGAAAACACGAGTGATTTTACAAGTAAATGGCATTACAAGGCATAATATGGACTGAATTACTCTCCAGGAAACAGATTTCAAATGCCCATATGTTCCAATAGCCAACGACAATGAAGATGCATATATCCACAAGAAAGGAAAGAAAGAACAACTCCTAATGCCACAATTCGCTGATGCGTGTGTGCATGTGCAAGCCAGAGAGAGAGAGAGAGAGAGAGAGAGAGAGGTTCCCTAATTATTAGTCAAACAAAACTGGGTATGGTGCTGCGAGGGCCGGAAAAGTTATCAGACGTAACAACATTTAGTCAGACGAGCTTTTAGATAACCCAATTACTACAAGTGATCTTGAGGAATGGAGAAGCCTTGCTTCTACTAACTCACCCTAACATCAACGCATTGAGTAGACTTTTCTTTCTTCATCGTTACAATTAGTAGATCGGAATATACGTGGAGGGTAAGGTATATGCATTAGATAGTTTTTCCCAGAGAGATCATGAATTTTATTGCATGCAAACATGAGAGAGAGTTCTCCCCAGAGGAACTCTCTACATGCATTGAGCATAGAGTTCTTCAGTTACCATGCCAGGTAAAATACAGAACCACTAACTTGCCGAACATTTCTTTCTTAATAGTGCCAGCACCTACTTCGAGAATTATCCCATTGCCACAACTGATATGGGTCCTTTTGCCCATTCACCAAGAGATGGTATCTTTTCATTCCATGCTTTAATGTTGTTCCTTTAATTTTTGTGAAGAGACTTATGGTTTAAAAGGTTACTGAGACTAACCTTTTCTACATAGAGCCAAAATCTCAAGACACCATAATCACTAAAGAGAATTCTGAGAATGTTGTCGACAGACTTAGAGCACTATACAATTCTATGATATCTGGGGAACATATCATGACACCACAATCTTAAGCCCATTTAAGTGTCAAAATTGTTCATTCCAAATTCTGAAATTTTCACAGATATACATGTCCAAAACCCAAAAAAAAAAATTCTCCTGTTCATAACCAACAGAACAACAGATATTTGGTCTATGCAATTCCTTAAACACATATAGCCTGGATTAAACATGCCAAAGTAACAGTTAATCGCTTTGCAAAACACTGTTATTACTTCCAGAGGAGCGAAAGCAGAGAGACAAATGCAAAACTCACCTTTCCATTCATACCCTCAATACCTTTTGCAGCATCTTCTAATGTAGTATATCTGACAAAGCCAAAACCCTTTGAATATCCTGAAATCCGATCAGACACCACCCTAGCTGTGTGGAACCAACATGCCGCAAATTTAGTGCTCCAAGCTTTGCCAGGGTAACTTACAAATAACCATTCAGAGGTAGAACAAACCATGAACGACTTCACCAAACTGCGAAAAGGCTTCCCGTAGTTTCTCCGTAGTAGTACGTTTACTCAGCCCTGAGTTTACTTTCAATTTCCAAGTCAGATAATGCAAAGCATAATCAATCAAATGTCAGTGCCAGGGGCCCAAGTAAATAGTCGATGAAAATTATTCGATTTCATTTAAAGATGACTTAATTAAACAACAGACATGCTCAAGCAAATGACTGTGTGCTCCACTTATAATTGGCAGCCAGAGTTTCGTCGCAGAAGCAAAGACGAAGCAAAGAACAAGAACATGGAATAATCTAATCGCCTTTCAACACACAAACGATGATCCACCACCCTCTCCCCCAGAGTGAACAAAATGTGCAACGATGACTTCAGTCCAAATATTTTCACTCGACCAAAGGCTTTCAAGTTACAACTTAGAATTTAGTCAGCCCCTCTCAGGAAGAGATATACAACAAGTCAAAAATACTTGAGAATAACTCTTTGATTGGCAAGCATATGTAACTCACCCAGTGTTTCTTCTGAAATGAAGATACATTCGAGTTTCCTGATTATAAGTAATCCATCTCATTAGTATGCCTTAACCGGAAGACCTAGTAGAAACCTCAGGCAAAATGCTTATCAAGCATCCGCTTGACAAACCTATCAAGCAACAAAGGTCTGATAAACCATTGCAGCTCAATCATGTACATGAAATTCACATCATTGTCAAAATCAATTGATCTGAAACTTTCTTGTCGCACAAGCATCACCAAAAAGCTCCAAGTTCCCCACTTTCTGAAGACCCAATTATGCAAAACATGCTTCAAACTCGAACATTTCTAAACTCATCTCCCTAAGCAAGAAGAAAACAAATTGCCACTGAGACAAAGTACTTCCAGACATCACATCAAGAGAAAAGACGCAACGTAATAATTAGTAATGAAAGAGAGTAGAGAGTCGAGACAAGGCTAGCGAGGGATACATATAATCATCATAAAAAGTAGTCACCTGAGACAAATAGGTTGGTGTTGGGCTCAGGCTCCACTCGGGGCTGAGCCGCTGCCGCAGTCGGCGGAGGAAAGAACGAGGAGGTTGAGAACAGCCTCCTCAAGCCACGAGGCGCCGCCAGTCTCAGCGCCATGAGTGGTGGATTCAGCTTTTACGGCGACGGCAAGAGGGAAAGAGAGCATTTCGGGGTTTCAAGGAAAAGAAGAGGCGCGGCATATTCGTCAGGTTGATTTATATGAACTTTACAATAATTTCTACACTTCAAAATATTATCCTCAATTTTGACTTCAAAATATTATCCTCAATTTTGACCAAAAACAATATATATATTAAAACATTGGAATGATACCCAACGAAGCTACTCAGACCATAAAAAAAGAGATACTTTCTGGGGCAAATTTCCAAATCAGGTGGGAAAAAAAATATTTACCTGATCAAGTTGAAAAAAAAATTATTTACCGGATCAAGTGCCGCTCGGCAGTCATGCCAAGCGGCACCCCGCTCGGCAGTTACACTGCCGAGCGGGTTGCTGGGCCGGCTCCAGCATGACTGTCGAGCGGGCCGATGGGCTGCCCACAGCAGCTCGCTCGGCAGTCACACTACAGAGCGGGTCGCCGCCGTCGGGCCCCAACTAGTTTTTTTAATAAAAAAAAATCGAAAACTATTTTTTTATAATATTTATTTTATTTATAATTTTATTCTTTTTAAGCTGATTTTTATAATATAATTATCAATATTTAATTACTTAAGATATATAATTATAACATTACAATAAATTCACATATGTAATGTCAACATCGAATAGAAGAACTGAATAAATATCGCGCAATTGGGATATTGTAAAATTACAAAAAATTCACACATCTAATATAAAAACCAAGAAAAAATGAAATTAATAAATATGTTTCTTGAACGATATTATAACATTACAAAAATTTCATCAAACTAATTTACGTAATTGACACAACTGTGATCTATTCCTGGGCCGATCCACATTTCTTTGTACTTCAAATATTACCGATTACTTTAATAACCTAAGGTGCTATATGAAATTAGGTGAACGTTTTGGATTGGTCAAACTAGTTGGTAATTTTCTATGTATGAATAAACATTAGTACATGTCAAACGTGCGCACGCAGATCGGCCCAGGAATAGATCACAGTTGTGTCAATTATGTAAATTAGTTTGATGAAATTTTTGCAATGTTATAATATCATTCAAGAAACATATTTATTAATTTCATTTTTTCGTGGTTTTTATATTAGATGTGTGAATTTTTTGTAATTTTACAATATCCCAATTGCGCGATATTTATTCAGTTCTTCTGTTCGATGTCGACATTACATATGTGAATTTATTGTAATGTTATAATTATATATCTTAAGTAATTAAATATTGATAATTATATTATAAAAATCAGCTTAAAAAGAACAAAATTATAAATAAAATAAATATTATAAAAAAATATTTTTTCGAAATATTTTTTTTAAAAAAAACTAGTTGGGGCCCGGCTCGGCAGTGTGGCTGCCGAGCGGGTCGGTGGGCCGGCGGCGGCGACCCGCTCAGCAGCCAAACTGCCGAGCGGCACCTGATCCGATAAATAAATTTTTTTTCAACTTGATCCGGTAAATATTTTTGTTTTCCACCTGATTTGGAAATTTTCCCTACTTTCTATAGTACTTTCAATATCAAAATTTCAAGGAGATTTATTAAATCAAAAGTTTTTATTAAGGACTGATTGTAAGTCTGCCAAAAATATTTTGCAAAAAGATGTTTTAAATATTACATCAAAGCAGATTTTCGCCAGATGGCAAGCTATAATTTTTGTTTTTGATTTTGACATTGAATTTATAAATGGTAGCTCTAACTCACTACGAGATTTTCTCACCAGAGAATTCTTACAAGGAACACAACCATGTCCCCAAAAAAGACAAAGGCAAAGCCGTAGACGAACCTTCAATAAACTCCACTCAATGAAGGCTCACTCCTATCGGGAGTTGGCTACAAGCAACCCAAATACCCAATCAAAAATCACCTTCAATACCATCACCATCAATCAAACAAGAGACATCATCTCCTTACATACCCATATCCCAACTGATATCCATACTTCCCGTAGAAACTTTGCAAAATCTACAAAAATTATTGGATACTAAACTTTCAATTTCATCACAGGTATATTCCCCTTCTCCTTTAAATGCAGAAAGGATTTGAACAAAATAATTACACTAACCAATATATTCACACAATGGGAACACAATTAGATAAATTGAATCTTCCATTGCCATATCTCCTGTTTCGAAAGAAAAGTTTCCCGCACTTCCAACATCAAAATCTGACACCTTGAAATCACCACTTTTTAAAACATTTGAATTTCCAACAAATTTTAGTAATGAATTTACCAAAGCTTTAGAAGAAAGAGGAAACTTATTAAAAGAGGAAAACAAAAGGAACCACAGCCTACTCAACTGGTCCTAGAGACTCCAAAAGTTGGTAGAACCACCACCACTCAGGATAGTCAACTTAATAGTTTAGATAAAGAAGATTCTGCACCAGAATTGAATAAAATAACATGGAAAGAACCACAAAAATTATACTATTCCAAAGCTTCCCCGGATATTATATTCGAGGAAATATACCAAAAGATTAAAAACAAATATTGTTCAGATGCTATTTATGAATGGAACATATATGGAATTTCTGAAGAAAATTTAATAAATATACTTAACCAAATGGTAATGCTTGCTACTACGTACAAGACATTACTCGATACTTCCGACCAATACATAGCTTATCTTGCAGTTGCTGGTTTCACTGGCCAACAAAAAGGTTGGTGGGATAATTATCTCAATACAGAACAAAGAAGCCAAATCCTAGAGGCAATCAAAACTGATGATAATGGTCGCACAATCTTTGATGATTATGGCCAACCCGCCCAAGATGCAGTTAGCACTCTTATATATTCCATATCCCAACATTTCATAGGGGATCCATCACATATTCATGATAGAAACCAAGACTTACTTTCTAATATGAAATGCAAGTCTTTAGGAGAATTTAGAGAATAAAAAGATATTTTCCTTCATAGAGTCCTACTTCGTCCAGATTGTAACCAACCCTTCTGGAAAGAAAATTTTTTGGCAGGATTACCAAAACTAATAGGAGACCAGGTAAGAAATAAACTAAGAGAGCAACATGGAGAACAAATTCCTTAATACATACTTTCATATGGGGAACTTATTTCATATGTATACAAAATAGGATCACAATTATGCAATAATATCAAACTCCAAAAGCAAATTAAAAAAGAAAATGATCTCACCAACAAAGGGTTAGGAGATTTCTGTGCCCAATATGATCCCTCCTATACCAAAACTTCTAAATCAAAGGGTCCTGGCAAATGTCCACCCAACCCAATTGTAAAAAGAATGAAAAAATATGACAAATATGACAAGAAAAACATATCAAAACCTAATAAAAAAGAGAACACGCTAGAGGATGCTCTCCTTTTCTTTTTCCAAAAGAAAACACTGCCTCGCTCCTCAGTCAAGAGTAAAATTATGCAAATAATTTTAATTTTCAATAAAGAACAGACCAACCACAGCGGTAAAACCTACCGATTGTGGGCATGTAAATTAAATTACTGAAATGTAAATGATGTAAATTAAATTACGGAAATGTAAATGCATATAAATAAAGGACAAACCAACCACAGGCGGTAAAACCTGCCGATTGTGAGGTATGTAAATAGAAATGCTAATAAAGATATGGAAAATTTACTGATATTGCAGAATATTGAAATATTACAAGTAAATCAGAATTACAAGTGCAAAGAGTGCAAATTTAAAACCTTTATATCCTCAGATCACGAGTAGATCGAGAATAAAAGGCGTAACAGGGATGATATAGAAAAAGGCTTTTTCAACGGTATATATATTTTGGAAAGAAGGTTTCTAGACAAATTTTGATTTTTCTGTATTAAAAGAGGAATTTGTTAACTGAGGTCACTCACTCAATCCATCCCAAACAAACCCAGTTACAACTATTTTGATTACCAACAAGCCTGGTGGAATGTCAAAGTAGATTAATTTTCAATATTACTATACACTAGATAAATCTAATGCTGAAATCATAAACTATTCAACTGCATCTTTGGGGCCATTTGGTATCAGAGCCAAGGGGGTAGGAACTGATATTCATGTATATATATGAACCTTAATTTCTTATTTAACCTTATATCCCTACGTTCTATTTTTCTTCGCTAATATCATGTATATCCCACATCACTCAACACACAAGCGCAACAAATTGATGGTTTTTATTTATCTTGAAAACGACAGTTATTGCGATCTGCCTACCTTTTGTGAGTGAAAGTATCATCCAATTTTAAATTTACATGTGAAATTATTCGAATTGAAAAGTGCACAAAATACTTTCTCATCGTCCACGGTATCCACCAATCTATCAAATTGCCTTGGGTTAGTGATGGTTTAACTCAATTATGTTAGTTTGTCTCCCTTTTTCATAAAAACTTTTAACAGTACCTCGGGTAGGGCCGTCGAATGAGTGAATCAAGTCAGGTTTAGGTTGGGTCAAATATGATCCGACCCAAACTGACCCATTTATATGCAATACAAATTTAGCAACACATAGCCGATCCAACTCGTACCCGACTCATACCCATTTATTAAATTTGAATTGTTTGTCAAATACAAATTTTCCACATAAACAAATGGCAGTACAATGTGGAATAACACAAAAGAAAAACGAGAAGGATGGTCCAAGCAATTTTAAATTATGCTTATTCGTAAGGGTGATCATGGTTCTAGGGTAGAATCTAAAGCAGGACCGGTGTGGAACTTGTCCTATTCCGGGTTCCAAGGTATGAAGGGTTGATTCCATGTTCCAAAAAAATGGGGAACCGGTTCCGAGGGTTAGGTTCTAGGTTTCAGGTAGATGGAACCTGAAACTTGAAACTTAGAACCTTGATCAAGTTTTTGCACTTTTCTTGGTATATGTCTTCGTGCGATCCTGCATATTTCATGGCATCCGATGATAAGTGAGTAATCTGAAACCACCAGTCTCAGCTTCCATTCTCGGGGATATTTATGACTGAGACTTTTACTTTGTTAATGTTTCACATTTATTCTTGTGTCTAAATCTGAGTTGTGGTAAGTAGATTGTAACAGCAAACGGTGGTCATTAAAGTTGATGATTCACTACAATTACTCAGTTAAGAATACGGGTGGAACCTGGGTAGACCTTACAACTTGTGTCGGGATAAGTTCCAAGGTATGCGGGGTAGAATCCAAGTTCCAAAAAATGAAGAATCTGTTTCGACATGTAAGTTCCAGGTGGAACCTGTACGAAACCTAGTTCCACGTGGAATAGCTCACCCCTACTCATTTGGTTCAACCCAAAAAAAGAAAAGGCGCTTATTAATATTTTCTTCGAAATTCGTAAAATTGTAATGTTCGAAAGATACTATATTTTTAAGATTAAATATAAAAACAATACCAGAAAATGAAAAGCGAAAAAGAAATGATTAGGGGAAGTCAAACCCATACCTCTAGGAGAAATTAGAAGAGCATCTGGACAAGGTTGACAAAGGTTGGTGAGATGTTTTATAATAACGTCGAGCTGCACGACACCGACCCCATCTAAATTGGAGTTTTCTTCTATTAAGTTTCTTCAATAATCTTTAAAATAATGTTTGGCCATTATCGAGTGAGAAATGCGTGCAAGCCTAGCCAACATGAATGATCAATCATTCAATCTTATATAATCTAAATATAATCTATTTTACCACATTATGCTAAAATCAGCTTTTGCAACTTGCAAGCGTTTGATTTTGAGTAGACTAATCATGTAAATTTTTTATTTAGTTTGACTTATTATGTAAAGATGAAGGTTAACTCTATTCCCATTACAAAAGCATAGAGACAAAGATTAACTTTACTGCGTGCAATACAATTTGTAATATGGCCAAGAGTAGGTCGAATTTCGATAAAATATACATCGTGAAATAGGAATAGTATATGGTACATGCAGTCGTGATATAAGTATGCGTAACTTTATTACGCCCGATGTTAAACTTGTGATAAGATATATCGTATTAACATGTGTTTACTTCACATTGTTGATGGTCAGATTACTTCTTTTTGTTCCTATACAACATGTAATGGAATACAGTACTTTTGTGTTTTTGTTAGCTAAAAGGATGACGGGTATTTAAAGGATGACGAATGAGTACTATGCTTCAAAGTCTACGCAATCCATATCAAGTCAACCAATGATTGAATGACAAAAAAAAAAACCAATGATTGAATGCTCGAGTCAAGGTAGGTGAAAACTCAAATGAGAATTTTTCGTCCTTTGAATCGTATCGTCTGTAAAAGGCTCAACGTTTGTGAATGATTTCCATTGCTATTCATTTACAGATTGTACACGTTTATAAAGAGAAGAAAAATACAAACATTGGCAGAGCAAAAATCAAGGAATGCCAACTCATCTATAGTTGGTAAGTAATTTGAAATTCAAAGAAAAAGATATCAAAAAGATTTCATATCTTAACGCGCCCCCGTAAGATGGACGTTCCATTGGAAACACACATCTTGTCTCGTAATTGTATTGTCCATAGCCTTGATAACGGTTTTGTGAGAATGTCGGCAAGTTGACCATGGGTGGAAATATGGGAGACTCGCATCTTGCCGGCTTTAACAAGTTCTTGAAGCAAAGATTTTACCCAAATGAGTTCTGCCGAGGCCGTGGCAATGGCTCGGTATTCTGCTTCAGTAGATGACCGTGCAACCGATCGTTACTTCCGAGAACTCCAGGAGATAGGATTGGCCCCAATATAAATGACAAAACCCGATGTAGATGTGCGATCATCAATGTTTCCTGCCCAATCTACGTCAGTGTAGGCATGAAACACAAGTTTTGTGTCGCGTTTCAAGTGCAACCCATGGAATAATGTTCCCTTAAGATATAAAAGGCTCAACGTTTGTGAATGATTTCCATTGCTATTCATTTACAGATTGTACACGTTTATAAAGAGAAGAAAAATACAATCTTTAGCAGAGCAAAAATCAAGCAATGCCAACTCATCTATAGTTGCAAAAATCAAGGAATGCCAACTCATTTATAATTGGTAAGCTAATTTGAAATTCAAAGAAAAAGATATCAAAAAGATTTCGTATCTTAACATCATCGCAATTAGGTCCTCGAGTTTTTAGATTATCCCGTCAGAAACTAATTTATGAAAACGCGAATTCCTCACACGTGTTGCACCCGAGAACAAATCCCATCCCACAATTCATTCTCCAGCTTTTCCCGCACTTTAAGCATCTCCACCTTTTTCTTTGTTTTTGGGTAAATACTTCATTTTGATCAATTTCCTTCTTAAAAAATGTTTTTTTTTTTTGTTATTTTGTTATTAGACGATGATGAAGAATCTCCTCTCACCCACTTTGGATTCTTCCCATTGCCTTAGGTCCAATCTATCTCTCTTCCCTCGTGGGACTTCCCGTTTCTTAATTGCCTCTCTTTTGCTGTTTCTTGAACAAGCACTCACCATATTATAACAAGTATATTCAAGCAAGGAAACTCTTTTGCTTGTCCCATGATCCAATCTCCCGTTTTTCATTTCCCTCTTCAGCGTTTCCTGTTTCACTCACAGTTACCTGTAGACATCATCCTTCAACGTGCACTCAAAAGGACCAGAGACAGAGAGGTTTTTGGATTTGAAGTCACCTTTCAGTGCAAGGGACAATCAGCCACTTCTGCCTTTTTAACTTCTCCTTCAGCCTCATGCTTCACCTTCAAAACAAAGACAGCAAACACAGCATTCCTTCGCTTTTCCCCTTTTTTTCTTATAAGGGTTCCTCAAGGATCATTATAAGAAGCCAAGGGAGTTCTTTAGAGAACAATTGCTCACACCATGAGAGTCGCCTTAATACCGATTCTTTTAATGTTCTACTTCTTCTCAAACTCAGAGTCTATCAGCAGAGATGATTTCCCAGATGGGTTTGTCTTCGGAACCGCTTCTTCGGCTTATCAGGTTGCTTTCAAGACTCCCCAATTCCGTTTCTGCGAGAACTTGAAGTGTGTAGCGAAGAGCCGACTATTGTCAAAGGTGTATTGATTGTCTGTTATGGCAGTTTGAAGGGGCTGTGAATGAAGGAAACAAAGGAGCAAGTATATGGGATACCTTCACGAGGCAACCAGGTATAAGTTTTTTTTACTTGTGAAGCAATCTAATGATTTCCTGAAACGAAGTCTGGAGAGCAAAGCAACTTTTTCGCTTCTTTATTGACGTTGTCACCAGGCAAGATACTAGATTTCAGCAATGCGGACACTGCTGTTGATCAGTACCACCGGTTCAAGGTATATTTCCAAGACTATAAATTACACCTTATATTGCATTTACTCTATGCCCGACTTGCATCAGACAAACAGTTTACATCAACTACCAACTGGCCTTCCGTCGCTCCAGTTCGTCGATCATTTCGGCGTACTACGATTGAACAAACGGTAATATGCTTGCAGACGCCATTGGATGCCAAAACCATATGTGACCAATTACAGGGGAGGATTACTTACAGCAAAATATGGTCTGAGCTTGCCCTTTCTTGGAAAGTAGTACTAATGTGAAAAAGAAGAATGAGAATGACAGACGACAGCGACGTATCACCTAGTTTATAATTTCGTGCACTGAAGCATACTCAAAATAAGGAATATCTTATACATGTGAAAAATGAAAGGGCTTAACCAGTCAATCCGAAATAGCAGCTTATCCTTTATAAATGTGA
This sequence comes from Lenwebbia sp. NSW1173648, assembly GCA_029784005.1. Lineage (NCBI taxonomy): Eukaryota > Viridiplantae > Streptophyta > Magnoliopsida > Myrtales > Myrtaceae > Lenwebbia > Lenwebbia sp. NSW1173648. The sequence continues at coordinate 18,609,443 of JARCGZ010000009.1, read as the reverse complement.
CTAATCATAGGCTAATTAAAAAATATTGCAGGATGACATAGGCTTGATGAAGGATCTTGGAATGGATGCTTACAGATTTTCAATATCTTGGCCAAGGATTTTTCCAAGTAAGAACTCCATTGCCCCCTCTTTTTTCGTTTATAACCGGTTTCTCGGTCTATCCTTTTCCCCAAAGACATAATTTTCCAGAATTCTTGAAAAACAGATGGAACAGGGGAACCAAATAAAGAAGGGTTGAATTACTACAACGGCCTCATTGATGCTTTATTGGAACAAGGTCTTATTTTGTCTTTGCTTAACATCTGATTTCGCCAAGAATAGGATGATATTAAGGCTAGCTTGTGGTTTTCAATCAGGAATTGAGCCTCATGTAACGCTATATCATTGGGATCTTCCACAGATGCTCGAAGATGAGTACGAAGGATGGCTCAGCGAAAGAGTAGTGTGTGTTTGATATTGATCCCAAACTGCATTCGCTAGCAGGAAAAATTAAAAGAACCATGCTCACAGAAAATCCCCGGATTGCAGCAAAGATTTCGAGAACTATGCTTCCACCTGCTTCCGGGCTTTTGGAGATCGAGTGAAGTACTGGATCACATTCAATGAACCTCATGGCTTCTCAATACAAGGCTATGACACTGGACTTCAAGCGCCCGGCAGGTGCTCTATTCTCGGCCGTGTATTCTGTAGAAGGGGCAAATCGTCCGTCGAACCCTACATTGCGGCTCACAACATCCTCCTGTCTCATGCTGCCGCTTACCAAAACTATAAGCGGAACTTCAGGGTACTACTCCATGCTTCTACCAATCACAAATTTGTCCAGGAAACGAAACCCTCTTAAAACTATCTATGTTCATCACTTGCCTTTGGGCAGGAAAAGCAAGGAGGTCAGATAGGAATATCACTAGACGCCAAATGGTACGAACCGTTATCAGACGGCGACGAGGACCAGGATGCTGCAAATAGAGCGATGGATTTCGGCATTGGCTGGTAAGTTGCTAATAGATATCTTGTTTCGGGATATACCGATCAGCGGTCAGTGATAAAGATGTCTGAACAGCTTAAGGTGACCCAGGTTCCTTGATCCACTTTTCTTTGGGGGATACCCTCTTTCAATGAAGAATCTAGTAGGGGAAAGACTGCCTGAAATCTCATCTGAGATGTCCAAGTTCCTGATGGGTGCCTTGGATTTTGTTGGACTAAATCACTACACAACACTGTATGCCCGAAATGACAGGACCCATATCCGGAAGCTAATATTTCAGGATGCTTCCTCTGATAATGCTGTTATAACAACCGGTATGCAGTCGAAGAAAAGTTCAACCTATTTTCTTATTAGACCCAAGTATATATTGGAACTGCTAATTATGTTTATATCTTTCTGTTGGTTTCATTCATTGTAGCTTTTCGAGCGGGAGTTGCTATAGGAGAAAGAGTATGTTCCTGCTGTTCTTTGATTTGGAAAATGTAGTTAAAACAGGTTCTAGTCAAAATGGATGTTTTATGCATGTACTCTTCCAGGCAGCTTCACGGTGGCTACACGTGGTGCCTTGGGGCATCAGAAAGTTAGCTAGATATGTCAGAGATAAGTATGGAAACCCGCCAGTCGTCATAACAGAAAACGGTGAGTGATTACATCACAAGCACTGAAGATAGACCGTTATAGACGCAATCGTTCATATAATTTTCAGAACAACTGAATGAACGACGCTCGAAATCACCTCTACATAGCAATAGGACATTCCTTGTGGTGAATGTGAATCAACTATGCAGGCATGGATGATCTCAATAGGCCTTACATAGGTTTGAACAAGGCTTTACAGGACGACAAGAGGATAGAGTATCACAGAGACTATCTGTCAAACCTATCTGCTGCTATAAGGTAATGCCGGAATCCATGTTTTGTGTATGTATTGCCACTACATGGAAGCTTGAGAATTGATGCCGTGGTAGTAGCTCATGGAGCGTGACTTAATTGCAGGCAAGATAACTGCAACGTCCGTGGCTATTTTGTCTGGTCTTTGCTCGACAACTGGGAGTGGAACTCGGGATACACAGTTCGGTTCGGACTCTACTATGTTGATTATAAAAATAACCTCACAAGAATTCCCAAATCATCAGTTGAGTGGTTCAAAAGTCTACTCAGGTCAGAAGGTGATCTAAGCAACCAGATTTAAAATTTCTCCTTACAAATTTTAATCAAGCAGATGCTGTATTTTGCCTTGGGAATTTGAAGGACCAATGAGCAAGGGAAAAGAAAACAGAAAAACATATGTAAATGAAATTTGATAACCACAGCAAATTTTTCTGACTCCAACTTTTGACTTCTTAAGATGAATATCTCATTTTCATTCTCAAGACAATGCCAACTAATATGAGCAGATCAGATTGTAACAGTGCAGCATTCTCTAACATTTCAGCACGCCCGTTCTCGACCAGATCAACAATGCAAATGTTGTTACTGGCATAGCACCAGTAGCTCCGATTCCGACCGAGTTTGAGCTCAGTTGAAGGAGGTCAGAGTCAGACTAAATACAATAATGTTGCAAAGTTTGCTGAGCCTTAACATCGCCTCAACTTGTAAATGACTATTTAGATAGAGAATTGCAGTAATATGCACGTAACAAATAATACTTCTTCAATAACCAGAAAACAAGCTACAGAAAGAGAATGAATTAATCAGAAACATATGATTTAGTCCTGTAAAAGGGTGGTTAGAACTATATGCCCTTCACAATAGCATCGAAACTGGGTAGCACAGCGTCGAAGATGATGGAGTAAGCCCTCTCAGTCGGGTGCACCGAGTCCCAAAAGACATACTTTGATGCATCCGGACATACGTAGGAATTCATATCGCATGAGAATGACTGTTTGATGATGCCCATCCCGCAGCATCCGCTGTTCACGTCTTCGAAACCTACCCAACAAAAAGAAACATCAAATGCACATAGTTAACCAGCTTTAAGATACATAATTTTCCATGCATTATATACGAGAGGACAAAGTTTTAGAAAATAAATCTAAAGCCTCACCAAAACTGGTCGGGGCTTTGATCATTTGCATCAGTGGATTGTATATGTCGATGTAAGTTATGACTACAGCAGGAGATTTCGTGCTCTTTTCCATCTTGCCTAGTTCCTTTTGAAGCATCTTGTTGTAATTCCAAGCAACCGAGGACAATTTCTCGATGCAGCCGCGATCTCGAAAAGGGTTACCTGAATTAAGGTTGATGACCACAGGTAAGCAACCCATTGGCGGCAGTCCGGCCACCGCAATTCTTCGAGCCCCTTGATTCAACAAAGTCTACATTGACAGCATCATCCGATCACGAGTCGAATCAGGCTAAACTTACGCTACTTTCAAAAGCAATAAAATTACGAATTAAGTGAACAGAATTACTGACTTCGAGGCGTGTAAAGTCCCTCCTTAGAGGCACTCTATTATTCTTCAGATCTAGATCGTTCTATCAGGTAAATTCTTCTCAAGGCAGAACAAAGCTCTAACAAATGTCTCACGAAAATGGGAAATGGAAATCAAAAAACTAAATCCGGAGAGAAGAAGTTTATATGAACAATAAACAGTCGTACAGATCACATTCTCTAACCCAAATCACAACTAGTCTATGATATAGACAGTTATTGTAAACTATCAACAATCACAATTAACTACCAAGCAAGATTGCCTCTAAGAACGTTTACGATATAGAGCGAAAAGTGAGCATCGAAACCATTGGTATCATATCTGCAATTTGCATAGAGCCAAAAGATTTCAAGTAATCAACCTGAGTGAAATTTTTTACATGATTCAATATGAACTGCTGGTACATCTGGGGAGTGAAGCTTTGCCGTCTGAGAGGAAGACCATAGTAATTGTTGATGAAGTCATTGGCTCCGCAACTAATCACAAACACGGCCTCATTGATGATGTTTCCGGTTCGGTCCTTCCCGATTGCCATCTCAAGCTTTTTCCTGTACGCTTTGAAGCACTGCAATTGCTTCTTCATTGATATCACATTCTGCACATTCATGAACAGAGGAGGACCAAAAAAACACAACAGTTACCATTAGCGGAGACTAAGGTTCAGTGTTCTTTGTAGCCAAGCGCGATTACTAATGAGTACTGACAGAAGTGGAAGAATTGCCTACACGTATTTTAGCAGTAAAAGGGTCGTATCCGGTGCCTGCGGAGGCGAAACAAACTCCGGTTATCAGATCCGCCGTGCCAAGCGCTGGGTCCAAGTAGGGCGGCACAAGTTCTTTAACCCCCAAGTATGCAGCTGTAACACAGTATATGCCCACAAACAACGCACAAATTAATCCACCATACTTCAAATTTACTTAGTCGTTCAGAATAAGAGAAAAACTTCACCTATAAGATCAGGAATCAACCTCCCATTGCTGAACCTTCCTGTTGGAGTGTGGTTCGCGAAGTCTTTCCCATAAGGTGGGACATTGCCCTTGGTGAGAGTGTTTATGTAGTCATTGTTCCCCGTGTCGACCGTCGAGTCTCCGAACACAATGATGGCCGAGACAGAGCTGCTGTTGGAGGGCCCTTGCAGCGTCAGGATCCGAGCACGAACCCCGCCATCGAAGACCGGTATTAGGGCAACATAGAAGACAACAATGTGATTAAGAAGAAGAGCAAGACGATGCTCTTTACTCAAACCCATCTGGCTAGACTTGTGTGTCTGTCTCACAAGTCAAATGAGATTGTGGAATGAAGAACTGTATTGGACCCTTCATTTGTGGAGTTTCTTTCTCACACTGTCATGTTCATCATCAAGACTGTGGTGGTAGGTCATGCATTTACTACTCAGCTCTCTGCGTACAAGCATTATACTACCGCCTTTCGCTTAAATCATAAAGACAACTCTCCAGCTACCTCGAGGCCGGTACTACGCGCAAAACTAAATACCGAGTGTCGATCGAGACGTGAATTACGATCATCATGCTCCTTGTTGTGCGAATTCGTTCTCCCGGATTCATCCTAATGCATCAAGAGACAGCGGGGTCCTTCCTATAGGACTCCTGGTGAAGTAAGTTGTGATTACGTCCGTCAACCAAATCATTCATGAAACGAACATCTGCACTTAATGTCGAAAAAGATGCATGCTTCTTACAAACAAATATTCCTTGCATATGCATCCCACTTAAATGTAATCTTAGTATTATTACCAGTTATATACTTCACCTATGATGATGGTATTCACGAGGATGTCTAACATTTCAATCAAAACCGTAATATGGGCCTACTGTAGTTTTTTTTTTTTTTTGGCAAAATGGGCCTACTCTAGTTAAGTTGGGCCTTCTAGGGGTGTACACACATTTAGATTACTAATCTTTATTTTATTTTTTTTGTCATAAGATTACTAATCTGGTTGGTCGTCTATGTTCATGCTCATTCGGGATTTGATTCCTCATATATCGTATGATCTTAACGTGTAATTACATTCAAGAGAACCAACACGCAAAAACGTAATCTTGTGAGTAAGTACGACCAAGGAATCAATATAGGGATAATGACACAAATGGCCCCTGAATTTTGACTCAACGTGCAATGTGTTCCCCAAATTTTTAATTTGACCAACATGGTCCCTGAACTTTAGCCCAATGTCCAATGTGGTCCCTGAATTTTTAATTTGACCAATATGGTCCATGAACTTTTGGAACATGTTCAACTTAATCCCTGAACTATAGGAAGATGTTCAATATAGTCCTTCCATTAATTCAAGTTCATGGACGATATTGGATATTTTCTTATAGTTCATGGACTTAGTTGAACATGTTCCAAAAGTTCGAGGACCACATTGAACAAATTAAAAATTCAGGGATTACATTGCACATTGAGCTAAAGTTCAGGAACTATATTGGTCAAATTAAAAGTTCATGAACTACATTACACATTGAGTCAAAATTCGGAGATCATTTGTATCAATTTTCAATCAATATGAAATCAGATGATCTGTAAACCGGCACGACGTGGTTTAGCTTATGCCAAGGTCGAAAGTAGAGAAAACAAAGCTTCGAATGCCATGCGAGATTGAACAACGTATTTACGGGCATACAAGCAATGAAATTGTGATCATGACAGATCCCGATGCATCCAAAATACTTAATTGAAAAAAGGGTTTTAGCTAAATTTCATTCGTACCCGAGAAATGTTTTCTAACGTTGAAAAGTTGATTGAGTGGTAATAGGGAAAATCGAGGAGAATTATCATAAAAGTTATAAACCTATTACGATTGTATCAATTCAGTCTAATCTTTTTTTTATCAATTGAGTCCTAAATCTTTTGTATTTGTGTGAATTCAGTCATTTTCCGCCAATTTTGGCTTGAAATTATTAGCGTGGATGCCGACTGTTCTACATAGCACGACCAGCGCTGACGTGGACTTTTTTAATTTTTTAATTTTTACCTTTTTTTTCCTACACTTAGGGCCGGGACGCCCTCGCTCGAGACCGACCCTAAGTGCAGGCAAAAAAAAAGTAAAAAGAAATGATTAAAAAAAATTAAAATTTATTAAAATTTTATTAAAAATGTCCACGTCAATGCCAGCCGTACCACATAGGATGATCAGTATGCATTTTCAGAGATTTTGGTCGGAAAGGACTGAATTAACACAAACGTAAAAGGTTTAGGATTAACTTGACAAAAAAATAGATTCATGACTGAATTGGCATAATTGTAATAGGTTTACGATTTTATTGGTAATTTTCTCGAGAAAATCCGAAAAGTCCTAAATAGGGGTGTATATGGTCTAGGCCGGTCCGGTCCCCGGTCCCAAATTTTAGGAACCAGACCGGGACCAGACTGACCCGAGACCGGCGATACGGTCCAGTCCGGTCCCAATTGTACCTCTAACACTAGTTCTTCAAAAAAATTTAAGAGTAAGACAGACATGGTAAATGCCATTGACTACCTAAACCTTATGTCTATTGAAGAGTTTGAGTATTCTGACGAAGATGAATATGAGTTATTTTCAGAAGAAGAAATATAAACTCATCGATGATCCAAATAAAGTCGATCTTGAAGTGATCAGACTCTCCAACGCTTAGAAAGTCGACTGAAGTTTCGGACAACGAAACGGAGGTTTTGATCATGTCAGAAGCCTTACGGATCAAGAGATCTTTATATATTATTATTATTATTATTATTATTTTGGCGGTCCAATCCGGTCCCATCCACCATGGAACCGAGGACCGGATCGCCCGGCCACCGGTCCCATTTATTGGGACCGGGGACCGAATAGCCCTCCTCAAGGACCAGACCAATCCGCTTGGTCCGGGCCGATCCTGGTTCGGTACGAGCCGGTTCGGTCCAGTTTGCACACACCTAATCCTAAACCTATTGCACTTTTACCAATTTGGTCGTAAACCTTTTAATATTGCCAATTGAGTCCTAATTTTTACGTTTTGCCAATTGAGTCTTTCTAGGCAATTTTGGCTGAAAATCACCGATATGGACACCATCCGTCCTACGTGGCACAGTCGGCGCTGACGTAGATAATTTTCAATATTTCTATTTATTTTTTCCTTTTTCTCTTTTTTTTTTTATTTTCTTTTCTTTTTTTCTGGAATTGGCTGGTGAGAGTAGCCGGAGCCTCATCGGCCACTGGCAAGGGCCGTCACGCCCTCATAGGCCATTTCTAGAAAAAAAAAAAAAGGTACTAAAAAGTTCGAAAAACTATCAATGTATCAGTAAAAATTGTCCACGTCAGCACCGATCATGCCAAGTAGGATGACCGATGTCCACGTTAGTGAATTCCGACCAAAATTGACTGGATGAACTCAATTGGCAAAACGTGAAAGTTTAGAACTCCATTGATAAAGTTAAAAGGTTTAGGACTGAATTGACAAAAATATAATAGATTTATGACTTTTTCAACAATTTCTCCATCGTAATATAATTGAGATGTATCGTTTTTATGATTCTTACGGAATGCAAAAGGAGGAAATAAAATTCATCGTGAGATCTTTGGACCTCGAGTAGATGCTTGGACCGGATTTGGAAAGTCGAGTAAATTGGATTGATGAAAAATTGAATGGGGACCTCGAGAATTCCGAGTTAAAGAGAACAGTGAAAATTGCTCTCCTCCAACCTATGTAGCACCGACACAACACATGACATGCAACACGACACGCCGACACGTGACTTAAAAAAAAGTAGAAAATTCCGACACGTTGGGACACGTTTTGTATTAAGTATATATCTTTGTATATGCATGATAAATTATCATGTATTTATAAAAATATCAGCGGTAAATTTCTTCTTCTTCTATCAGGGATTCATAATTAGATTTTTTTATTACTGGTAGGATATATTAATTTTGAGGTGACCGGGTAGATGATTTAAGTGTATGTATTTTTAATAAATTTATATTTTGATCGCTAATTTATTGAAAATGTTTAAAAATGATCCCGTGGGTATCGAAATGCTGGACTCACGTATCGCTTGCATATCTGGAGCGCTAATCACACATCGGACACTATAGAAGATCGCACGTCCGAGGCCCGCAAGAGTATCGGTTCTACATAGCCTCCAACCGTTACAATGCGGCGCTATAAGCCCCCCGGTCGAACCGCACCCGGTATTTCTCATCGCTTTCCCTGTTGAAGCACCGTCTCGACATCGGCTCCGGGCGATTTGTCGTCGTCGTCGTCGTCATCATCTTTTTCGCTCTCACTTGGAACCCAATTCGTCTTTGCCATCCTTGTTCTTTTTCTTGTTTCTCCGACCGCGCCGTCACCTGTAAAAACTCGAACCAGAAAGAACCCCAAGTTCAATTCTTTTCGTCGTTTCGCTGTAGTGGGCGATGAAAAGAGAATACCCAGAACCGTCTCCATCCACGTCTCTCGCCCCCCCTCAATCCAGATTCAAGTACAACCCTGAAGGTAGTTCTTTTTGCTTCCTGGCTTTGATTCTTTTTATGTTTCATCGCACTCTTCTCTTTGTTCCTGAAATTCGCGGAATTGGGAAGTAGATGCTTCTGGATGGCAAGATCTAGTTCTTCAATTGACACCCCTTTGGTTTTGAGCCCTTTACTGTGGCTTTTCTTATTTGGTGATTGATGATGGAGCTGGAATGACTGGTTGCTTGCCCCTTTTGATACCGACAATCTGTTAAGTTTTTGCTTTATAGTGTTGGCAGGTATATGAAAAATGAACCTGTGGCGAGAGTTTATGTTGCTGAATCTACCTCTTCAATTTCCTCTGGCATGACTAGGTGAAACGATGAATTGCTATGATGACATATAGTTTGCTTCGTGCTGTCACTGTAGGTGATACCCAGTTTTTAGAAGATGAAAGCACCAAGATTTTCGCCCGGAAAGTTGCTGATCATTACAGTGCGAGGACGAACCAGACCCTTGAAGAGAGGGAAGCTAGTCCCATTATTCACTTGAAGAAACTTAATAATTGGGTACACACTCCGGTTTTCTATATACATTAGCTCTTGAAGATGGCAGATGACCGTAGCCCTCTCTAATGTCTTAACTCTTACGTTATGCAGATTAAAAGTGTCTTAATTCAGCTCTATGCCCGACGTGGGGATGCAGTTCTTGACCTTGCATGTGGCAAGGTGATTATTAGCCCTCATATGTCTATGTTCATTTGCAGAAATTAGTTTATTTTCTTTATAGTTGCTTGAATATCTTTCGAAAATGTTTTTTTTTTTTCCCAATTACTAGGGTGGTGATCTCATTAAATGGGACAAAGCAAAAATTGGGTATTACGTTGGGATAGACATAGCTGAAGGCTCGGTAAGGATCAATCTCTCTGAGCTGTTGTATCTTACTCTCCTTTTTATAATTTACTCTTTTGATCTTTTTGTAAATAGCTCATATGATTATAGCAAGAGCATTTACCGCATGTAAAATATTTAATGTTCAGATAGAAGATTGCCGTACCCGTTATAATGGTGATGCAGACCACCATCAACGCCGTAAGAAGTTCACATTTCCGGCACGCCTCATATGTGGAGATTGTTTTGAGGTAATTGTGAGCATACTTGTCAGAGGAAGGTCTAGTTAAGTGGTTCTTCACTACAAACACTAAGAAGCTGGGAAGTTTTCGCGAAGCTTCTTTCTCCTTTGGTTGGCCAAGTGGAAGTACTCTAATTTCCAGAAGGGATGTGGTTTCCCATCGTGTTCAAGGGGTTAATGCGTCCGGCATGATCTTTCAACCTTGATTAAGTTTTTTGGCCCGTCGCATTATTAAATCCAACTCAGCATCACATCTCATTTAGGTTCTAATTTTTAAGTCTCATGAAGATATAGGACTTTCCATATATCATCAGTTCTCAACCTAACTGAGATATCGTCAAAAACTGAACTAAATCGGTGTATCTTGATGGAATTATGAATAGAATTGAATGGTGATGAATTGTCACTGAGTTATGCAATTCTTGCAAAAATCTTGGAGGACTGATGGGAGCTCTCTCTTTTCGCTGGCTCTAATAGGTCCGATTGGACAAAGTTTTGGCTGCGGATGCACCATTTGACATCTGTAGTTGCCAGGTGAGTATTTCTAATTTAAGGTCTTGTTTTTTCTTGCAAACTCATACATTCAATGTCATGATTGGTGTTCGAGTGTTCCTTGTGGCCTCTGAAACTTGGGACTCATGCCATTTGCTGGGGAGTACAACAGATCCTTAAGTGAAATGTGGCTATGATATATAATGCCGACTATCTGCTTTCTTTTGTCACAGGTGGCCCGATGACAGTAAAATCCTCATCTATTTAACTTTACAGTGCATGGGCCTCATCTGGTGGGCGTTTGCCTTTATGTGACTTCGCCAATTATTGAACTTTCATAATTTAAATATTGCAGTTTGCTATGCATTACTCCTGGTCAACTGAAGCACGAGCTCGTCGAGCTTTAGCCAATGTGTCAGCTTTACTTCGTCCCGGAGGCACCTTCATTGGAACAATGCCAGATGCCAACGTGATAATTAAAAAGCTTAGAGAAGGTATTGTTTATTCTAATTGGTCAATCGCAAATACATGCCGATAAAGCCTGTTCATTCCCAGTAAACTAAGGAATGATGCGGGCATGTTCAACCCTTGACTTTTGCTGAATTCACTCTAATTCCCAGCGGAAGGGCTTGCTTTCGGCAACAGTGTCTACTGGATACGCTTTGATGAAGAATACTCTGAGAAGGTGAATGCTCCACCGCTTTTGGCATCTTTACAATTGTGATATTCAGTCATAACAAAGTTCACATGTGCTTTTGTGTACAGAAATTTAGATCATCAAACCCCTTTGGAATCAAGTACACGTTTCACCTAGAGGTACTAGTTTCTACTCTTTTTCTCCCTATGGTTTGAGCTGTGTACATTGAGTTGGCCACTCCAAGAGGCCATTGTAGTTGCCCGATTATCCTTCTTTCCTTCCTCTTTTCCTTTTTTGATGAATCAATCTAGTATCTGTGTTGTATTCCACTTAAGAAACTGCACGTGTCTCGCAATGATAGCTGATTTTGCAAGTATATATGCTTTCAGGATGCTGTCGATTGCCCTGAATGGATTGTTCCCTTCCATGTCTTCAAAGCTTTGGCAGAAGAGGTAATTGTTTCCAGGAGTCCACTTACTGTTTCTGGAGTTCTCTCAAAGAAGTGTGAGCAGGACACTGCAGCTTGCCATTAACACAGTTCTTTTTCGAAATCGACAGTATGAGTTGGACCTAGTTTTCGTGAAGAACTCACACGAATTTGTACACGAGTATTTGAAGAGGCCAGAATATGTGGAATTGATGCGAAGGCTTGGAGCCTTGGGTGATGGTAATCAAGACCTAAGTAAGTTTCCCTTTTTGTTCGATATAATGCCCGTTTGCGGTGACTGCAGTTTGGCTGTGGCTGTACTTTTTTCGCTTTTATTGTAGCTTGTAGCTTTTGTTAATTGGGATAAGTTCTATTTTACAAGTAACTATCTCAAATCTTTGAACATTTAGCTAGTGAAGGTCATTTAATAAATTCTTAATTTTTAAAATTAAAATACTTCTCAAAGTAAAAGCCATGAGTCGTAATAGGAAGCTCTTTTCGTTTTTCGACTTGCATTCACTAGAAACTAGGAACCCTCCAAAAGAAGAAGCGCTCTTTTCCGCCACAACTGTCATTTTATTCGTCACAATATCCATAGTGGTACTATCAATCTTCTTTCCATCTCCTCTGCAGATCAACTTGCCTGTACCGATCAGTTTTTGCATGATTTAGTTTTTCTTGTTTTCATTATGGATAACTGCAATTTCTGGTTTGGACCATGTGGCGGTGGAACTATCTAATATCTTTTCATTTCTACTCAGGCACACTATCAGCAGATGAGTGGGAAGTAGCGTATTTATACTTGTCATTTGTATTGAGGAAGGTGAAAACATCTTTCTTTTTCTCTCCCCCTTCTTCTGTTATTGTCCTTTTTTTTTTTGCCTTAAATTGAAGAATATGGGTTGCTGTTGTCTTTGCAGAGGGGCCAACCAGGCAGATCACAAGTAAATGGTGGAAGAGACAAAGGGAAGATGCATCTAGAAAAAGAAGATATCTTGTATATTAATAACGATCTTTAGACTGACCATGCCTTCCTAGTTCACAAGGGCCAATGCAATAACCAGCAAAGCAGAGCATGAAGCAGCAAAATTTTTACCATATTCAGAAGGCTGTACTTCATCCTGTTGCTCTATTGCAAGCTTCAAAAGGTTGCTTTAAATTTTGTAGCTCCTTGAGAAGAGATTACAATAGAAAAACCAGGATCTTGTATTATTGGTGATTTTTAAGATACAAAATCTTGGTGGGAATACAATGGACTCAGCTCAATTGCTTTGTTCTTTGTAAAACCAAATGCTATGATGCTACACTGATTTTTGCAAGGCCGAGCGCGCGCTCCGCATAGTCCGCGGTCTTTCTTCGCGCCTATGTCTTGGTAAACAACGAATTGCAGGACTCCCCAACATGGTATAGATTGTTGCTACCAGAAGGGAAAGAACGTGAGAAAACGGAAGATCGTTGCCCAATCCTGTCCACATCTGTAAATACTTTCTGAGCACAGCAATACTAAGTTTCTCAAGTTAGCGAACCCACTTTCCTAAGGCTAGTAAGCTCCTCAAGTTGGCAAGAAAATACTATGCATGACATCTGATGGGAGGAAGGGGAGAGACTCCACATGTAGTTCCTAGAACCTGTTACTGAACCGGACTAACTTATAGAGGCCTGCAGTCAATAATAGCATACCACCATATACTCGGTCCAGGAACCATGAGTGCAATGCAAACCGTACATTCTTATTTAGTGTGTTGAACATAGAACACCGATCTTTACATCATCATCCCATATGACAAAACATTTTTCCCTGACTGTAATCAATCAATCCATTGCAAACTAGACCTTTTGTAACTTCGACAAATTTCATGAGTTCAGCCTCGCCTAGAAGGACTACGATAATAGCCAGCAGAGCCAACCACAAGAAAGACGCTCCGAAAGCTTTCTCGTTGAAGGCCAGTCCAGCATTTCCCTCGTTCGTAGAGGTCTTCTCCGCAGATGGGGGACTGAAGATGTTAGCAAGGAAGCTGGATATGTTGCTAACCATCTCCTCCACCGAAACCTTGATGTTCTGCAAGATGGTCATGGGTTCATTGTTGTGGCCACCTTCAGAAATCTCTTCAACCTGCCTTGGCGATTTCCAATCATCAGAAAGAGCATCATCAGCAGATTCCTCCACTTTTGGCTCCATATATGGGAACTGAATACCTGTTACAACACCAGGAAAATTGTTCGAGGGGCCACCTTCAGAAATCTCTTCAACCTTCCTTCGCGATTTCCAATCATCAGAAAGAGCATCATCACCAGATTCATCCACTTTTGGCTCCACATATGGGAACTGAATACCTGTTACAACACCAGGAAAATAGTTCGAGGCAACAATTTAAACATGAGAGATTCATTCCTACGTAAGAGGCAGGGGGATATGTAAAAGCCGGATCATGGTGCTAAAGGAGGCGATGGATATCCTTACTGGAGTTTTGTGATTGGAGGAAGTCCTTGATAGCATTATTTTGCATAAATGTATTCCAGACGTTAGGATCACTAGCAATTGAAGCAACAACACTCTGGGAGACAAAAGGAAAGAAAAGGAACTCAAGTGATTGCTCTAATAGTGAAATGACATCACAGTAAACATGATTGCTCTAATAGTGAAATGACATCACAGCAATGCTGCTTTTGTTTATCAGATAGCTACATCACATATTACTTATATAAACGATCATATGCAATTTGTTCTTGGGGAGGGTAAGTACCTGAGCAGCAGGACATTGACTCAGCATTGTAAAAACCTGGACAGCATGATTGGGTGCTGGATAAGTTGCCAGAGTCTCACCGATAACTAAAGATGGGGTCTCGACAGAATTTGCAAGCAGGGGCAGACCAGAGGCCTGGTCTGCTGGAAGTTGATCTTCACACCCAGTGGTGTTTGGGGATGACAAATATACCCTGGATTAACAAAAGCATAAGATCCAAGGGAGAAGTGAAGATGGAAGACAAAGACCATTCCATGGAAATAGTCCAACAGGAGGGGGAGCGGGAGAGAAGAAGAAGCGGAAGATGATTGTAGAAAAAAGCGCAAATAAGAAAAAAAGCCACCCCAATCAGAAGCCACACTTTTCCTTCCCCAGACAAATGAAGCTTGTCTTGTCTTCAGCCCAGAAACTATCATCAATATGTGTTAACAACCCAAAGATTATAATCGAGTCTAAAAAGACAATCAATAAAAGTACAGATGCAAATGCATACAACTATCTTTTTATAAGTAGAGAACTAGTGTCATACCAGTTGAGCAGGGAAAGTAAAACCATCAAAACAAAGTGAGAACCTTTTCAAACTTTCCTGAGGAGCGGAGTATCGTTTTACTCGTCATCAATGAATCTCTCTCTGAAAGAGCCTCCAGCACTTGATAGAAATGGAACTTGAAAATTTAAGGCAAGAGTCGCCCAGAAGTAACAGTTTGAAACAAGTGAAGACAGAAAGAAATACATATCAACCTAGATCGCTACACGATATGGGAACTACATAGATCTGTTTTGATTTTTCTCCCCTACTAAGCAACTAAGTTTTCTTATGCTGATCAAATATCACCACTACGATTTTCTTCACAGAAATGCGGGCACAGAATGTCTATTCTCACAAAGCCATTCACAGCCATGGCTTCTATCGTCGAACCCAAACTCCGGATTTATTACTAACCGCCATTTTTCTGAAGAAAGATCAAAACTTCCACACAAATTAACACTTACAGTGAGCTATTAGAACTGTATGATATCCTTCTTAGCAATTAATCAGACAGAACAAGTAAAATAAAGCAGCACAAACGAAACAGAAACCCAAATCCCAATCCACACAAACGATGGAAGTACACACTAGCAAGTACAGTTAAGGCATACCAAATACAATACTGAAGCTTCAAAATTTTAATTCAAACGTACTTGTCAATAGCATCCTTCAATTCAGCGATCGCTGCTTTGGCTTCTTCATGGCTCGGCCCGCCTCCGAACACAACCCTAGCCATCGGCTCACCCACCGGTCCCTCCTCGAACGCGGCGGAATCCCAGTCGTCCACCTCCCGCGCCGGCATCTGCGCCGCCGCCTGGGGGACGTCGCCAGGGGCGACCTCGCCGCCCTTCGCCGACACGATGGGGGGCACCCTGCCGGAGAGGGAGGCGCTCCGGACGGACTGCGGCGCCGCGGGGGGCGCGGGAGGCCCGCGAAGCCCGGCGACGATCCCCACGACCTTCGCCGCGGCGGACCTCATCGCTGCGCCGCCTACCATGGCGTTGACCGGACGGAGTGGGGGAGGAGAGAGAAGCGATGGAGATTTTGAAGGGACTTTTGGGTCGGCAACTGAGAGAGAGAGAGACTATTTATGGCGGGAAAGAATAAGGGCGATGTCTGGAGTTTCGTTGGCCACACACTGCGTTGAAGGAGAGATTTAATAATGGCGTTTCAGACTTCTTGCCACGTCCCAATTACTTAGCACTGAAGCTAAAATCGCTTGAATGGAAATCAAATCGAATCGAATCTTGGTCTAAAACTAAAATCAAATCAAATCAAATATTTCGTTGATAAAGGTAATGTTGGATAAAAAGATTTCTGGGAATCGTAAGTTTCAAATTTCTTTTGTTTTGCAATAATCTCTAGGCCTTCTTTTGAAAGGTTTTACTTTTTGTCTCCAAAGAGAAGGAAGATGGGTCTTTAGCATGACCTTAAAAGGCTACATCTGAACTCTGGGATGTAAAACACGGGGTATTCCTTGAGATGGGGAAGAAAAAGATTCATCCTCAATTGGAAGAGCGGGGCGTATGGGCCCTGGCACCTAAAATAAGTTGTGCATCCAGGCTGGGCGTCGGGTTACCAGACTACCGCTTGAGGCCCTTGTGAGGGATTAGATTAGAAGGGCGAAAGCCCCAAAGGTCGAGGCTCTCCCTAGTTGAGTCTATGTTAAATCACAGTTTAATCAACTAGATGATTCAGTCAGGCCCCTGGTTGATTAGACTGTATTAAATTTCTTTTGTTTTGCAATAATCTCTATACCTTCTTTTGAAAGGTTTTTGTCCCCGAAGAGAATGATGATATCTTGGGGATGTGGGTTCCAAAATCTCAAACGCCTTGAAAAATGCCATGGGTATTCAGGAATGGTTGAAGTAGAAGATCGATAAACTTTGTGATCTTAGGCTCCGTTCGTCTCACAAAAATAAATGACGTGAATCTAAAATATTTTCATCCTTTACGAAAATGTTTTTGCGTAGATTATTGTCGGTGATGAAAACATTTTAATTGACTAATTATTTTGAGCTATACAAGAGATCATTTTTAGGAAAATATTTTTCAAATCATTCATTTTTCGCGAAATAAACGAATCCTTAAAGAATAACTTCTAATCGAATAAAAAGCGATCTCTTTTAGGATTAATACCATAAAAAAAATCAAAAATTGATACACTCGTACCACATTCACCCCCAGACTAATTAATGTGTCATAAAAAATCTCATACCGATACATACACGTCACGTTTACCCCTAAACTAATTTTCGTGTCATAAAAAATCTCAAACTGGTATATATGTGCCACATTTACTCCAAACCCGCACACCCGCAAAAAATTCGAAAATTATTTTGGCAATAAATGCGGCATGAGTGTACCAGCTTAGGGTAATTTAACATGGACATACCAGTTTGGAGTTTGTACCGGTTCGAAATTTTTTGCGATGAAAATTTAGTGTTTGGTAAATGTGATGTAGATATATCAGCTTGAGATTTTTTGTGGTGTTTAACCATTTCTTTTATCCCTTCAGTCACTTATTTTGAATAGGTGATTACAAAACGCACTTTCTGTAGGTGAGTTTTATAGAATGAAAGAAAATCTAAAGTCATTCGTTGTGTCTAAATTTAAATGACTTAGTCGTCGCTTAGTCACTAGAAGATAATTGAGAGATGTCTCGTGTCAAAATACTTGATGTGAGTTGGGCACCATATTTCCTTTGGTATGCCACGTTATGTTTTTTATTGATTTTTTTGTTTCTTTTTGATGTATTTCTTCATTTAAGTCGGGTTTGTTATGGGCAATAAGAGTTGATCAAATTTTAAGAAAATTTCAAATAAGAGCCTAAAGTAGATCTTATTTCATAGAAGGGCCTGAAGTGTCCTCACTGATTAAAAAATAATCCGACTAATGACATTTTCGTCATTTATTTATTTTTTATTTTTCTCATCTTTTTTCTGTTCTTTTGTCCCATTTCTTTTTCCTTTTTTTTGTTGCGACCGGCGAGAGTCGCCTTGCCCAGGCCCTAGCCGGTGGTCAGCCATTGCCTAAGACCAACCACAGGCGAAAAGGTCAATGACAAGAATGGCCTTGGTAAAGCAGGTCAGACTCTTATTTCAAATAAGGTCACTTATTTAAAATTTTCACTCGCCTCTCTCTAATCCTGCAGCTTTTAAGAGGAATCCGCAGAGCAGGACGCTAATAGAAAGATCAGACTCAAAGCCTGAGAAGCCAAGCCTGGAGCCAAGTATGAACTAAAGTCTAAAGGGATCGATCCCAATAGCTTTAGTTCTTTATCTTGAACCTTGCTCAACTAACTTATAGAGGCCTGCAGTCCATAATAGTATACCACCATAACTCGGTCCAGGAACCATGAGTGCAATGCAAACTGTACATTATTATTTAGTGTGTTGCACATAGAACACCGATCTTTCCATCATCATCCCATATGACAAAACAATTTTCCCTGACCGTAATCAGTCAATGCATTGCAAACTAGAGCTTTTGTAACTTCGGCAAATTTCATGAGTTCAGCCTCGCCTTATAAGGACTGTGATAATAGCCAGCAGAGCCAACCCCATGAAAGACGCTCCGAAAGCTTTCTCGTTGAAGGCCGGTCCAGCATTTCCCTCGTTCGAAGAGGTCTTCTCCGCAGATGGGGGACTGAAGATGTTAGCAAGGAAGCTGGATATGTTGCTAACCATCTCCTCCACCGAAACCTTGATGTTCTGCAAGATGGTCATGAGTCCATTGTCATGGCCACCTTCAGAAATCTCTTCAACCTTCCTTGGCAATTTCCAATCGTCAGAAAGAGCATCATCACCAGATTCCTCCACTTTTGGCTCCACATATGGGAACTGAATACCTGCTTACAACACCAGGAAAATAGTTTGAGGCAACAATTTAAACATGAGAGATTCAATTCCTACATAAGAGGCGGGGGGATATGTAAAAGCCGGATCAAGGTGCTAAAGGAGGTGAGGGATATCCTTACTGGAGTTTTGTGATTGGAGGAAGTCCTTGAGAGCATCATTTTGCATAAATGCATTCCAGACGTTAGGATCACTAGCGATTGAAGCAACAACACTCTGGGAGACAAAAGGAAAGAAGAAGAACTCAAGTGATTGCCCTAATAGTGAAATGACAACACAGCAATGCTGCTTTTGTTTATCAGATAACTATTCACGTATTACTTATAAAAAAGATCATACACAATTTGTTCTTGGGGAGGGTAAGTACCTGAGCAGCAGGACTTTGACTCAGCAGAGTAAAAGCCTGGACAGCATGTTTGGGTGCTGGACAAGTTGCCAGAGCATCACCGATAACTAAAGATGGGGTCTCGACAGAATTTGCAAGCAGGGGTAGACCAGAGGCCTGGTCTGCTGGAAGTTGATCTTCACACCCAGTGGTGTTTGGGGATGACAGATATACCCTGGATTACCAAAAGTATAAGATCCAAGGGAGAAGTGAAGATGGAAGACAAAGACCATTCCATGGAAATAGTCCAACAGGAGGGGGAGCGGGAGAGAAGAAGAAGCAGAAGATGATTGTAGAAAAGAGCGCAAATAAGAAAAAAAGCCACCCCAATCAGAAGCCACACTTTTCCTTCCCCAGACAAATGAAGCTTCTCTTCAGCCCAGAAACTATCATCGATATGTGTTAACAACCCAAAGATCATAATCAAGTCTAAAAAGACACGATCAACAAAAGTACAGATGCAAATGTATACAACTATCTTTGTATAATTAGAGAACTAGTGTCATACCAATTGAGCAGGGAAAGTATATCCATCAAAACAAAGTGAGAACTTTTTCAAACTTCCCTGAGAAGTGGAGTATCGTTTTACTCAACATCAATGAATCTCTCTCCGAAAGAGCCTCCGGCACTTGATAGAAATGGAACTTGCAAATTTAAGGTAAGAGTCGCCCAGAAGTAACAGTTTGAAACAAGTGAAGACAGAAAGAAATACATATCATCCTAGATCGCTACACGATATGGGAACTACATAGATCTGTTTTGTTTTCTCTCCCCTAATGAGCAACTAAGTTTTCTTATGCAGATCAAATATCACCACTACGATTTTCTTCACAGAAATCCGGACACAGAATGTCTATTCTCACAAAGCCATTCACAGCCATGGCTTCTATCGTCGAACCCAAACTCCGGATTTATTACTAACCACCATTTTTCTGAAGAAAGATCAAAACTTCCACACAAATTAACACTTACAGTGAGCTATTAGAACTGTATGATATCCTTCTTAGCAATTAATCAGACAGAACAAGTAAAATAAAGCAGCACAAACGAAACAGAAACCCAAATCCCAATCCACACAAACGATGGAAGTACACACTAGCAAGTACAGTTAAGGCATACCAAATACAATACTGAAGCTTCAAAATTTTAATTCAAACGTACTTGTCAATAGCATCCTTCAATTCAGCAGTCGCTGCTTTGGCCTCTTCATAGCTCGGCACGCCTCCGAACACAACCCTAGCCATCGGCTCACCCACCGGTCCCTCCTCGAACGCGGCGAAATCCCAGTCGTCCACCTCCCGCGCCGGCATCTGCGCCGCCGCCTGGGGCACGTTGCCAGGGGCGACCTCGCCGCCCTTCGCCGACACGATGGCGGGCACCCTGCCGGAGCGGGACGCGCTCCGGACGGACTGCGGCGCCGCGGGGGACGCGGGGGCCCCGCGAAGCACGCCGCCGATCCCCACGACCTTCGCCACGGCGGACCTCATCACTGCGCCGCCTCCCATGGCGTTGACCGGACGAGTGGGGAGAAGAGAGAAGCGATGGAGATTTTCGAAGGGACTTTTGGGTCGGCAAGAGAGAGAGGGAGAGAGACTATTTATGGCGGGATCGAAGAAGGGCGACGTCTGGAATTTCGTTGGCCTCACACGGCGTTGAAGGAGAGATTTGATATTGGCGTTTCAGCTTCTTGCCACGTCCCTATTACGTAGCACTGAAGCTAAAATCGAATCAATGAAATCAAATAGAATCGAATCGAATATTTCGCTGATAAAGGTAATGTTGGATAAAAAAGATTTATGGGAATCGAGGTAACTACATCATAACATTTGTACGGCGCTCACTTGAGTGTCATAATTTTTTTTACTTACAGTGACATAACTTTGAAAAATCGACTACTTAAGTGCCGTCGATTACGTGGACGCCGAAAAAGCATGGCACTGGTGAAACGATTCTTTTGAATATATTTAATGTACACGTGGATTTTTTCATAATTTTTTTTTAATTTGAAATTTTTCCTTTTATTTTATTTTTTTCTTCCTTGGCCGGCGAGGGTCCGGTGACCCTCGCCAGCCCCGACCGGCGACCCCAGGGCCGCCTCGCCTAGGGCCGGCGGGGCTGCAACGACCCTCACCCAGGGCCGTCGTGGCCCCGGCGGCCTTAGGTGAGGGCGTGAAGGCCCTCGCCAAATCTGGGCGAGGGCCCTCGTGGACCCGCCGGCCATGGGCGAGGTGGCCATCGCCCGGACCTGGCGAGGGCTGTCCCCGATTGCGGCTGAGGGCGCGTCGGCCCTCTCCAGGTCTGGGCGAGGGCCACCTCACCCATGGCTGGTGGGGCTGCGAGGGCCTTTGCGCCCTCACTCGCTGCCACCGAGGCCGCGACGGCCCTGGCCAACGGCCATTGCGACCTCGCCGGCCCAGGGCGAGGTAGCCCTCACCCCTAGGCTAGCCAGTCGTGGCCGGCGAGGGCCGACAGTGACCCTCACTGGCCAAGGCGAAAAAAGGGAAAAAATAAAATAAAAATAAAAATATCAAAATAAATAAATAAAAATTCCAAAAATATTTAAAAAATTAAAAAAAATCCATGTGTAGCTGAAAAATTAATAAAAAATCCACGTACAACGATTTGCCGAAAATGGCACTCAAGTGATCTATTTTCTTTTGATTTGGTACTCAAGTGAGCGCCGTACAAAAGTTATAACACTCGTAGTGTATTTACCCCTAGGAATCCTAAGTTTCAAATTTCTTTTGTTTTGCAATAATCTCTATGCCTTCTTTTAAAAGGTTTTACTTTTTGTCCCCGAAGTGAATGATGATATCTTGGGAAAGTGGGTTCCAAAATCTCAAATGCCTTGAAAAATGCCATGGGTATTCAGGAATGGTTGAATTAGAAGATCGATAAAATTTGTTATCTGTGGCTCCGTTCGTCTCACGGAAATAAAATGACGTGAAAATATTTTCCTATGAATGATCGCTTATATTACTTACATAAATGAATGGACGTAAAATATTTTCATCGTCCATAAAAATATTTTTGCGTAAATTGATGTCAGTGATGAAAATATTTTTTATTGACTAATTATTTTGAGCTATACAAGCGATCATTTTTAGGAAAATATTTTTCAAATCATTCATTTTTCCCGAAACGTACGGAGCCTTAAAGTATTTTTTTCACATTGAGAAACTTCTAATCGGATAAAAAGCGATTTCTTTTAGGATTAATACCATAAAAAAATTCAAAAATTGATACACTCGTACCACATTCGCCCCCAGACTAATTTACGTGTCATAAAAAATCTCATATCGGTACATATATGTCACGTTTACCCCCAAACTAATTTTCGTGTCGAAAAAAACCTCAAATTGGTATAAATGTGCCACATTTACTCTAAACGGGTACATCTGCGAGAAATTCGAAAATTATTTTGGTGATAAATGTGGCAAGAGTATACTAGTTTTGAGTAAATTTGGCATGGACGTACCAGTTTGGGATTTGTTTCAGTTCGAAATTTTCTACGATGCAAAAATTAGTGTTTGGTAAATGTGATATAGATGTATCGGTTTGAGATTTTTTGTGTTGTTAACCATTTCTTTTATCCCTTCGGTCACTTATTTTGAATAGGTGATTACCAACGCACTTTTTGTAGGTGAGTTTTATAGAATGAAAGAAAACCGAAAGTGATTCGTGGTGTCTAAATTTAAGTGACGCAGTCGTCGCTAGAAGATAATTGAGAGATGTCTCGTATCAAAATACTTGATGTGAGTTAGGCACCATATTTCCTTTGGTATGCCATGTTCTGTTTTTTTATTGATTTTTTTTTTCTTTTTGATGTATTTCTTCATTTAAGTCGGGTTTGTTATGGGCAATAAGAGTAGGTCAAATTTTGGGAGAATTTCAAATAAGGGCCTGAAGTAGATCTTATTTCATAGAAGGGCCTGAGTGCCCTCATTGATTTAAAAAATTGTCCGACCAATGGCATTTTCATCATTTACTTTTGTTTTCCTCTTTTTTCTTTTCTTTTGTCCCATTTCTTTTTCCTTTTTTTTGTTGCGACCGGCGAGGGTCGCCTCGCCCAGGCCCTTGCCGGTGGTCAGCCATTGCCTGAGACCAGCCACAGGCGAAAAGCAAAGGAAAAATAATAATAAATGATAAGAATGGCCTTGGTAAGGCACTTCAGAGTTCAGGCTCTTATTTCAAATAAGGTCACTTATTTGAAAATGTCCCTCCAATTTTATATTCTGTCACCTCTCTCTAATACTGCAACTTTTAAGAGGAATCCACATACCAGGACGCTAATAAAAGGATCACAGACTCAAAGCCTGAGAAGCCAGGCCTGGAGCCGAGTATGAACTAAAGGGATCGATCCCAATAGCTCTAGTTCTTCATCTTGAACCTACTCAACTAAAGCATAAGACATCCGCCTCCGAAGTAGCGATTCATGATTACTTTTCTCTTGGTTGAGCTCTCCTGGGATATCTTTCCGAGTGAACGGACTTAGGTATAGCCGCCTAAGGAACCAAGGAGGACGGACCTTCGGTCCTGGTAGGTGTATTAGGGTGACGAGTTTGATCCTTAACCAACCACTGAAGGTGTTTGCGACATGACCAGGCTGCAGCTTAGTAGCACAACCCGTCCTCCACGGAGGAATCAATTGTGTACATTCATTCTTTTTTGATATAAAAAAAAAGACGAAATATCTATATAGATGTAAAATAACAAGCTCTTAGGCCGTCTCTGAAAACGATTCCCGTGACTTTAAATTGTAGGGAATTCATCATTCTCGTTGCATTAATGTACTTCCAATAATTTGTGTTACCTCATTCAACACCGCCAGCTTTGTTAAAAAGAAAATTAGTTCACTCAAAAGAGAAAGATGGCAAAATGATACTAATAATATGGCAATGCTCGCACAACGCTTGTTTTGGCGACATAGCTTTCAAAAATATGTTACTCGAGTGATGTGGGTGATTTCGCTTGCCTGAAAACTCGACGTGGCATTTTTTTAATATAAAATCCTCTAACGTGACTCGCCAGAAAGTGATGTTATTAGAAGCATAAAGAACGGCATCGTCTGAACATTTCCTTACCTCAAATTGACAATTTGGTCTAGGTATTTTGATCCTATCAAAAACACTAATCCAAACCACACGATTCACACAGCAATATGACATGAGTCGATGTTTTCGCAGGCCGACCGGTCGTGCTGATGGCCAAGAGATACCCCAAGACTTGCTGTGTCTTGGCAACCGAGGTTTTCCTAGCGTTCTCTAGGACTCTCTAGAACTTTCTCAAGGGCGGGCGATACTGTAATTGTCCCATATATCTAGAAGTTTCATACTTAATGTCGGTGGTTGAGAAAATGGGAGATGTAATCTAAGCCATCGGATGAGATGGAGATCTACGATTGTAATCCGAGGCCCTCCACTATATAAAGAGGAGTCATCCATGTCATTTGATCATCCACAAACTAAATAACAAAGAGTTCCTCCTAAAGTCTCTCTCTAAGAACTTTCTCTCTGTACACGATCCAGGCAAAACATCAGGGAAAAGACTTGGCCTAGGCGCTCCAACGATACAAAGGGAGTCTAAGTCGCTACACGAGTCGACCCTCCGCAATCGGCTCGTGACAAGTGGTATCAGAGCCACGTAGAGACGAGCTGTTCGTGAGGTCGTAGAGCATCAAGCTGGTCGAGGATATGTCGAACTCCGAAGTGGATCATGTTGCTGTCGTGGATGGAGAAAACCTCCACGAGAAAGCCCCGCAGGAGAAAAGGGGTAAATCGAAAAGAAGAGAAGCATCGTCGGACGCTGTGTCCGCGCTTGCTGAAAAATTTGACAAGATGAAAGCCACTGTGTACGAGCTCATCGATGACCTTGAAGACGCTAAGGAGCGGATCACCAAGATGGATAGGATGATTTGCGAAGACTTCACCATCGTCCTCAATAAAGCAGTGACGCCGTTACAAACAAAAGACGAAGCTCTCGAAGCGTCGGTGGAAGCTTTGAAGCTGGACGCCCAAGAGAAAAACAACTCCCACCAAGTCGAGATAGACACGCTGAAAGTGGAGATCCAAGAACTAAAGACCGAGTTAGTCTTATGCAAAACAAGCATTGCAAATGGTGCAACTGCGAATGGTGCATACACCGTTCAAGCGGCGCCGAAGATAAAGGTGCCCGAACCAAAATAGTTTGTTGGAGCATGGGTCTTATGGTGTGCCGCCCATGTGAGCAACCATTACCCACCCCGCTAGCGATAACTGCAAGACAGTTATCATTCTTAAGTTTGAAACGTTATGACGTTTCAATTATCCAAAAAGGAAAGAGAACGTCGTCAGTTCTCTGAATCACTTTAGGGCTTCTATCGTTTTTCAAGAGAACAGTAAAAACGAACGTACGTCTCTCTCTCTCTCTTCCCGATTCTTCAACGCACGACTGTAGCGAGGAATCTCGAAACTGCAAAGGCGACTCTTAGTCCGTGAACAATAAGGTACGCTCCGAATTTTGTGACGTACTCTTCGATCGGTGTCTCAACTATCCTGAGCATGTTTTTCCGCTACGATTTTATGTGAATTTGTTTCCTTCATTGGTATCAGAGCCTGGATGTTGATCCCTGATTGTATGAGATTCTTTGCATTGAATTTCTTCGTCGAATATGTAAACGGCCCAATGTATTTTTTTTTTCTTCGGAGTTACTGTTCATGAGGTTTTTTTTTTTTTGGGTAAAGGTAAGACGTGTATTGACTAATCACAGAGCACATACAAAAAAGAGAACCCAACCGAACAACCACATACCCATGAAGACGAAAATCCAGACGGGCGGGGGGTGTAAGGGGGGAACAGAGTAAACAAGCTCACCAATGGAGCAAACAACATGGAAAGCTAAAGGGAGAAGACCAAACAGTGGTCAAAACAGAAAAGAAACAATAGAAACTGCACAAAAACAGCCCGGCCTAATCGAAAATGGAAGGAGAGCACCCCCAACTAGTCTGCATCCGCCGGTTGCGAAAGGTATCATCAACGTTCTTGAAGGTCAGGGCTTTGTCCATGACGACCTTAACCAGATGCTTCTTGAGAGCCGGTAAGATACGCGTTTGGTTTCAGAACAAAATGTGATTCCGCTCCGTCCAAATGATGTGACATAGTGATGCAAAGGAGAAGCGGGCTATACATTGGTAGAAATGCTGACCACCAATGTTATGCATTGCCCAAAGGAGATTATCATGCCATGTACTATTGTGCCAGGCCAAGTTACATTTGGCTGCCCAAAAGGTCACTAAGGAGTTGGTGAAATTACAACCAAAAAACAAATGGTCTATCGAATCAGGTCTACTACGGCAGAAAGCACAAACACTGTCGGAGATTCTCCGGTAAGTAAGTAGAACTACCTGAGTAGGGAGTCTGTTGAGAGTGATAAGCTACAACAAAAACGCGTGTCGTGGTGTAATACAACGATCCCATATGAACCGATGCCAAGATACGACCCTCGCTTTTCTCCTGATCACGTCCCAAGCAGAGGCGATCGAGAAAAGGCGTGATGAGCTAGCAATCCACAGAATACGATCACCACAATCCGGGCTAAGAGAGGGCATAAGATCAGTCCATGAATCCATAGTGGTAAGAGTATGGGATGGTGGATATGTAGTGGAGAGGAAGTCACGGACGGAGGCACTCCTCGGTATACCAGACCGGTAAATTTCTCTATCAGTGAATAGAGTATATAATGGACCCTTGGGATGCCAAGCGTCGAACCAAAACGAGATCGATACCCCATTTCCAACCCGCCAGGCTGAGTGGGCAAGGAAAAGCGGGCGCAGGTCAAGGATTTTCTTCCACACCCACGAGCAAAAAGTTGGCTTCGACGCAACCCAAAAGTTTTTGTTCTTGAGGAACGTCGAATGTATCCATTTGCACCATAGAGACTCCTTATCCGTGAATAGAAGCCATATATGTTTAAGCATGGCAGCCTGATTACAATCAAGAAGCTGACGAATACCTAGACCCCCGTATCATTCGGAAGACAAACTTTAGCCTAGGGGACTTTAGCTCCTCCGACACCCAAACCCAGACCTTTCCAAAGGAATTGTCTAAGGATCAATTCGATTCTAGACAACACAGATTTGGGTAAAGTGAATACACTAGCCCAATACACGTGTATGGCATGCAGCACTGATTTAATGAGTTGTAAACGGCCAGCAAAAGATAAGAATCTTTGGGACCAAGACTGGGCTCTAGAAGTGATAGCATTCACCAAGTAGTTGCAGTCTGACTTACTAAGTCTTGAAGCTATAATAGGGACACCAAGGTAGCGAAAGGGCGGCGTACCTTCCGAGAAGCCAAGGGAGGAGATCAGTCGAGTCCTCAAGTCCAAGGAGCCACCAGCACAAAACACCTCACTCTTAGAGGGGTTCGGTGCGAGTCCTGACCAGCCAGAGAACCGCAAGAGGGCGTCCTTTAGTAAGCATACAGAGGTAAGATTAGCCTCTGAAAATAATAGCACATCGTCGGCAAAGAATAGGTGAGAAAGCCGAGTAGGTTTGCACCTCCAATAGAATTTGAACCCCGGCTAAGAAGATTGAGCCCTGAGTAAACCGGAGAGGATCTCCATCACAAGGGTGAAGAGGTAGGGTGACATCGGGTCACCTTGTCGGATGCCTCTTTCACTCGAGAAAAAGCCATGTAGTTCACCATTGATTGACACCGAATATTTGGGGGATGTCACACATTCCATCACCAATTTCGTAAACATTTGGGGGAAGCCGAATGAATAGAGAACCAATTGAAGGAACCCCCAATCTATTGTATCATAAGCCTTCTGGAAGTCTACCTTGATGGCACATTTCGACAAATATGGTTCATGGTGGAACCCACAGAAGAGCTCCTGTGCAAGCATAATATTATCGCTAATACGACGCCCCTTGACAAAGGCATTCTGGGGGTGGCTTATAAGAGCGGGTAGCACACATGCGATTCGGTTAGCAAGGACCTTGGTGATGCATTTATAGATAGTATTACAACATGCTATAGGTCTAAAGTCATCCATGGCAAGAGCATTAGGAATCTTTGGCACTAGAGCAATAATAGTAGCATTTAGTTCCTTCAGCAATCTACCCGAAACAAAGAAGTCTTTGACAGCCGCTATAATCGATGATCCAATAATATCCCACGTTGATTTGAAGAAATCAACATTAAACCCATCCGGCCCCGGGGCCTTCCCCGATGCTAAGGAGAAAAGGGTATTCCGAATCTCAGAGTCCGTAAATGGTCGAGAAAGAAAACGGACCTGGTTATCATTGAGGACGTTGTCAAGGAAAGACCGTATCTCCGGGAGTGTTGGAAGTGAACACCTGGAGTGAGTAGCAAAGAGGTCTTCAAAATAAGAGACAATATGGCTATGAACTAGAGGTGGATCTGTCAAGAGAGTCCCTGAAGCATCCGTAACCGAGAGAATACGGTTTCGAAGATGACGCTTATTCACAAACAGGTGGAAGTACTTTGTATTCATGAGGTTTTCGTGCCTTAAAAAAAATTGATTTTTTTTTACAAGTAACATTCGAAATGCTCGTCGATACGAAAAGTTTGATATCTTATGGGTCTTGAACGGAGGTCGGATGCAGTCGCAGTGGTGGCCGGAAGCTGCTGGTCGAATGGACGCCGGCGGCGACGGTTATAAAAAAAAAAAAATTTGTCGTCAGTTTGGAAGACGTGGGGCGCGTGCCAGGCACGCGCCACGCACACACGCCGTACGCGCCCGCCGAAACAGCCGGGCCCAGCCCAAGCGCGCAGGGTGCCAGCCCGAGTGGGCCTCGGCCCCAGGCCTGGGCCCAAGAGCCGAGCACGCACTGGGCGCAAGGCTTAGCGCCCAGCGCGGACTGAGGCCCAGTCCAGTGGACTAGGCTCAGTGCCCAGCCCGGCGGACCAAGCTCACCAGCCCAGCGCGGGTCGAAGCCCAACCCGGCGCATCCGGCTCAGCGCCAAGCAGCCCGTTGACCGTTGACTTTGACTATTGAAAAAAAAATTAAAAAAAATAAAAAATAAAAAATTTTAGGTCAATCTATAGGAGCCTGTATGATGTTTGATTTACGTGTTTTTTATTACGATATGTTCGTAATTATTACATGATTGACGGATTTTAGTAATCCACTTTGTTCTGCATTTGTTGCAGGAACAATGTCATCGAGGCCGGGGCCTAAGAATGAATGGAAGGTGCGAAATGCAAGAACACCTTCAAGGCCAAAGACACGTGAGCAAAGACAAGCTCTTGATGAGAAGATTGAAGTATTGGTTAATCACCAATGGGATAATGATAGTGACATTATAACTCATATGAAGACGGTCAACGACATGATCCAAGAGATCATTTGGAAAGGACAAGAAGTGAACGCTGAAAGTGCATTTTATGACTAAGAAACACCATGCCTGCGGAATGGCATGGATTGATGAATCGCATCTGGCTTGATTTCATCACTTACAAGGAGTTCGTGCTTCGTTTCTTGAATGAGTTCATAAGGGTTGGGGCGACAACGACATCGTCGCTTAGCATGAATGGGTCCTGGCGCAGGCAGAATGCGCCCTGGCGTAATAACAAGAGTTTTCTGAAAGGTTTTCCAAAAGCACCGATATGGGTTCCTGATTTGATTGAAGATCCTCCTAAAGACCTTGAGGATTCCCTTCCTCGTACGTTGGAACGTACATGGGTTAATTTACAAACGAAGATTAGGCAAACAACCCGTGATTATATTTGAACTTATCTTTGATAGTTTTATTTCAATAGATGTCTGGAAAGTCTTTTTTGAATTGATGTTCTTTATAGATACTGTGGTTATTTGATGTTCTGTTTTGAACATTGTTGGCTTTTGTTTAGTTAATCCAATTTTTTTAGTGAGAGTGTTCATAAGTTTTAGTAACTTTATTGAGAACACAGTTGAATAATTGTATTAATGCTAGTCTCAGATTAGAACTCTTAGAAGATGACAGGGAACTTAGTGAACTGTTGATTGTATGGTCTTTTATGAAACTATATGTTAATACAATTAAAATGTATAAATATGATGCATTTGTTGCATTCAAATAGACTTTAATAATTCGTGTAAAAATGTCTATAATGTTCAGATACAATGGCTTCTGCATCTAAGAATATAGTAGCTGAACTGAATAAGGGTGAGAAGCTGAATGGTGAGAATTATGAAATATGAAACTTGAAAGTGCAATAAGTACTGGAAGAGCAAGAAGCTCTTGAAACTCTTAACCAAGTTATGGAAGAGCCTGAGGATGGGACTACTGCCCAACATAAAAGAGATAAAGATGCATTTGCTACCTGGAAAAGAAAGAACTCACTTGCTCGCATCACATTGCTGAGTAGCATGGAGAATGATATCATGCGTGAGTTTGGTCGCTTTAAGAATGCCAAGGACATGTGGGATGCTCTGAAAGTCAGATTTGGTCAGACGTCGGTCACCAAACTGAGGCAACTCACTATCCGCTTTGACTCATACAAAATGCCTCATGGTCAGAACATAAAGCAACATCTGAGGCGTATGGGCAATATGATCAGTGAGTTGAAAGATGCTGGCCATGTACTCACTAATGAGCAGCAAGTGCAGGCAATTATTCGTTCCTTGCCCCAAAGTTGGGAACACATGAAAATCCACTTGACCCACAACGAGAACATCAAGACTTTTGAGAATGCATTACGCCACCTCGAGCTGGAGGAGGACCGCCTTCTGGCGGCAAAGCCGCAAACTGATATCTATTTTGCTGGTGCTAGCTCGTATGGAGCTTCGCGCTCCAAGCGAAAGCGTCCAGGTGGATTCAAGAAGTGGAATAGCAAGGAAATGAGCCCCTCAGGAAAGAAACCAAGGACCAATCAATAGGGAAAGGGAAAGCGTCCCTTCAAGAAGAACATTTCAAAAGTGAAATGCTATAACTGTGGCAAGAAGGGTCATTATGCTCGCAATTGTGCTGAGCCCAAAAAGGTAGATATCCTTAGTACCATTATGAGTTCTACTTATGTGTCGAGCTCGATTTTCTTAACTGAATCTAATCCTTTGTGGACTGTAGACTCGGGAGCCACTGACCATGTAGTGAAAGACAAAGGAGTCTTCGTGGAGTTTTGACGGATTCCACGTGGAGCGAAGTGGATCTATGTTGGGAACAATTCCAAAGTGGAAGTAAAAGGAATTGGCACATGTCAATTAAATATGCGTGGTGGACGCATTTTGTTCCTACATGATGTATTGTACGCTCCTGAGATTCGTCGAAATTTGGTATCTGTTTTAGTGTTGGTCAAGTTTGGTTTTAATGTTAACTTTCATAACTATGGTATGGACTTGTCTCTAGGAACAAGTTATTATGGATGTGGTTATTTTCTTGATGGTTTCGTTGTACTAGATGTTGACTATGATAATGTTAATGTGAGTTATTCCCTTTTCACATCTGCTGATTCTTATGAGAATAATGTTAATGTATGGCACGCTAGGCTTGGTCATATTGGCCAATAGAGAATGAATAGATTAGCCAAAGATGGCTTATTGGGCGATATTGATAAAGTCGATTTGTCTGTTTGTGAGTATTGCCTAGTAGGGAAAAGTACGCGAAAACCATTTGGAAAGGGCACAAGAGCTGAGTTTCCTTTGCAACTAATCCATACAGACATCTATGGCCCAATGAATGTAAGAGCAAGGCACGGTGCTGTTTATTTCATCACATTCATTGATGATTATACTCGATTTGGATATGTCTATTTGATTTCTCATAAATCAAAAGCATTGAGTTGCTTCAAGAAATTTATGACCTTAGTGGAAAATCAGTTAGACAAGAAAATAAAAGTATTAAGATCCGATCGAGGTCGAGAGTATTTGTCTGATCAGTTCAGAGATTTGTGTGATGATAAGGGGATAGATAGACAGTTATCTATTCCATATACTCCTCAACAAAATGGAGTAGCTGAGAGAAGAAATAGAACCTTACTTGAAATGGTTAGATCCATGATGGCGCAAGCTAATTTACCAATCGCCTTTTGGAGTGATGCTTTGTTAACCGCTGCCTATGTTCTTAACCGTGTGCCTTCCAAATTAGTTGCTTACACTCCATATGAGTTATGGACAGGTTGAAAGCCTGATTTAGGTTTTCTTAAACCTTGGGGATGTGCTGCCTATACACACGAGTCTTCTCATAAGTATGGAAAATTGGGTCCGAGAGGCAAAAAGAGTATCTTCATAAGATACTCAGAACACTCGAAAGGGTATGTGTTTATAGGAGAGCAAGATAGTGGGAGTGTGACTGAATTTGAATCACGAGATGTAACATTCTTAGAGAATGAATTTCCAAGGAAGGGCGAGATAGGTGAAAACTATTCTCTATATGAAACTATGGAAAGTGATAACGACATGGTTAGGGTATCTCTTCCATGTGAAAGCAATGTGAGAAGTGGGAAATTAGTTTCGGATCAGTCTCAATTGCAATCACTTGATGAGACACCGTCGTTATCTAATCCGAGTGGGAGCATGATGAAAAATGAGGTACCTAGAGTACAATCTTTTCCGCGACGATCATATCGTAAAAGCATTCCTCAACGATGTTTTGACATCGAAGAGGAAGCTTTCATAGTTGTCCCACAAGAAAAGGATGAGCCAAGGAATGTAAATGAGGCTCTTTCTCGTCCTGGCAAGGAAAAATGGATGGATGCAATGAAAGAGGAAATGAAGTCAATGGAATCAAACCAAGTTTGGGAATTGGTTGATCTTCCAAAAGGACGTAAGGCAATTGGAAACAAGTGGGTTCTCAAAATAAAGCATAAATCCGATGGCTCAATTGAAAGGTATAAGGCTCGTCTAGTTGCGAAAGGGTACAACCAACAGGAAGGAATTGATTATGAGGAAAATTTTTCTCCTATAGTTAGATTTACTTCAGTTCGCCTCATCCTGGCAATAGTAGCAAGTTTGGATCTAGAGCTACATCAAATGGATGTAAAGACTGCTTTTCTTAATGGAGAACTAGAATAAGACATTTATATGGAGCAACCCATTGGGTTTGTTACCAAATGCAAAGAACAAAAGGTATGTCGACTTTTGAGATCGATATATGGTCTTAAGCAGTCTTCGAGGCAATGGTATATACGCTTTCATAATTCCATAATGGAATATGGCTTTGATATGATCAATGAAGATAATTGTGTATTTATTAAAAGATCCAAAGATCAATTTGTGATCCTATCATTATATGTTGACGACATACTGATTGCCGGAAGCAATATGGAGTTTGTCAATATAGTCAAAAGATGGCTGTCTTCCAATTTTGAAATGAAGGATATGGGTGAAGCTGTATACATTCTTGGAGTTAAGATTTCAAGAGACCGTTCTAAAAGGATGTTATCTCTTTCTCAAGAGACGTACATAAATAAAGTTCTTGAATGATTTCGTATGCAAGATTGTAGACCCATTGATACTCCTATTGCAAAAGGTGAAGGATTGAGTCGCAGAATGTGTCCTAAAACTCCACATGAACAAGAGCAAATGAAAAACGTTCCATATGCCAATGTTGTTGGAAGTCTGATGTACGCTATGATGTGTACCAGACCTGATATTTGCTATGCAGTTGGACTGGTTAGTAGGTACCAATCCAACCCGGGTCCAACGCATTGGATTGCTGTCAAGAGAATTCTACGGTATCTGAGAGCAACTACTGATTACTCGCTGACATATCAAGGAAGTGATCTACACCTTGAGGGCTATACTGATGCTGACTGGGGAGGAGATTTGGATGAGAGGAAATCCACTTCTGAAAACGTATTTTTACTGAATAATGGCACCATATCGTGGAGCTGTAAGAAGCAACAGTGTATAGCCTTATCTACCATGGAAATCGAGTTCGTAGCATTGTCAGCGGCAGCATAAGAGAGTGTTTGGCTTAGAAGATTTTTGGATCATTTGGGTGTTGCTAGAGATGCTGCAAATCATGTATTGGTTTATTGTGATAGTCAGGCAGCAATAGCTTATACTAAAGATCATAAGTTCCACTCCAAGACCAAACATATAGACATTAAGTTATCGCGACCTAAAATTAGGCTAACGGATTATCAGGTTAATTAACTAACCTAATTCGGACCCTCCCAAGTCCTACCGAATCGCAACTTAGGTATGATTTCATGCAAAATTAATTCAATTGGAGCCGCCACTAATCTTTGTTTGGTAGGTAGATTAGAACCTAAATAAATTAACGGGAGAATTAATTTATTTCCACGAACCAAAGAAAATGGGTCCGGAGACTTGATTACATTAATTTAGAAAAAATTAATGCCCTTTCGGTACCAGATTTCATGAAAAATCCCTTTAGATTGATGAAGTGAACTGACTATTTTTATTTTTTCTTTGAGAAAATGTGAATGCAAACTATACTATATGACATGGCAAAGTATGATCTAAAACTATATGACATGCAAATGATTTTTTTTATTTTTTTATTTTCGAAAATTAGTAAGCAAAAATAAGCAAACAAAAGGATGAACAAAAATAAACAAAAATGCCCATAATGTACCTTTAATTTCCGAATTTTTTAGAAAAATTCACTCATTCCCAAAGATTAGGGTTAGAGTAGAACTTTATTCGCAACGTACTCTTAGATTCGAGTCAGTAAGCGAATTGGGGGGTATGGAATAACATCGTCCCTTTTGACATAGGGCAGAACACGAAATTCTATACAAATTGCCGTCCCATTCCACAAGATCGTGGCTAAGGCATGCAATTTTATTTATCGAAGGGTCTAGGCACAAAGGGGAGCATACATTATGGGCATGTTTGTTTATAAATATGCAAACTTTATAACAATAAAAAACAAACAAACATATAAAATAAAAAGTCTAATTAATCCTGAATTATCGAAAATTCCAAGAGGGATGGCTGAAAATTTGAGATTGGGGATCCACCTTTCCTCATCAAAAATTTGATCCAGTTTTGATTTGAGAAAATTATCTTTAAGATTGGAAAAATTAATTCAGATAATTCTCAAAATAATTGGATAATTATCCAAACCAATCGTATCCTCAAGTCAAATGAATTCGAAAAATCCACAAGAGATAAGGCAATTCAACCACCATATGATCAATCCAACCAACTCTCATGCTAGAGATAAACATTCAAAGCAAAAGATTATCCGCAACAAGTCCGACATCATCCAATTCAAATATTTCCCAAAGATTAGACAAAATTTAAATTAATAAACCTCATCCACAACATAGAGATAACATCAGGAAATTGCAAGATAAGGCAATTCAAGTAATCAAGTGGTAAAATAATCAAAGGATAAAGCAATTCAACCAACATGGTAAAGATAAAAGCAAAGCTCATCTACCACTAAGCAAGTTTCAGCCATTGAGAGCATGTGAGCTGAAATTTCATATTTTTGTCCATCGAAAAAATTCTTATCTTTTCAGTTGACTCAATTTGATCTAAAAAATGTTGAATAATCTGTTCCTTTGAGAAAAGATCAAATTCCAATCACATTACTTCTCAAGAGCATCATAAAATCCAACCAAATCGTGATCAAATTAGTTTTGGTCAAAAAATTAGAATTTTTTCCCGCACATGTCCAATTTCCAGTTCTAGCGTATATCGATGGAAAAAGCTTAAATTTTTCAGCTTTAATTGCAATTCAACATGTGATCGTTGAACACATATGCAAGTTACCAAATTAACGAGCATGAATTGCAACCAAATGTTTGAGAAAAAATTACCTTGTTCCAAGCAATTTTCCAGCACACACGCAAGCTGAACTTTCCGCCTAAAAACAGCCCCGTTTGAGCCAAATTTGCGCCTAACTGAGCACGAAATCACAAGGAACTCTGTGGCAAAATTCTGCAATTGAAAATAAGTATATACGTCTAAAAAATTGCTGTTTTTGGACCCGAACAGCAGTGGATTAGGAACTGAACAGCAGTATTTTCGGGTGCCAAACAGCAGTAATTTCAGCAGCAAAACAGCAGCAAAGTTGTCTCCGAACTACGGCAAATTCCGGACTCCGAAACAGCAGCTATGGCAGGGACTCCTTAGTGTCGTTGGGGCTAGCAACTTGTTCTTGGAGGTCCAACAACAATATAGAAACCAGCAGCTGCAAGTGAACAAGACAAAAAAGGGCAACACGGTTTGAAGGTTGATGAAATTTGTTGATTTTTTAGTAAGTCTGGACAAAATCCAAGGAAGATCAGTCCACACTCCAAGCTCTTCTCTTTTTGTTGTGATGCGCTTTTTAGGGAAGCTTGCGGTGAGAAGGTGCAGATTCACCCAGGGACCTCCAATCAACGACAATTGGCTTGTGATGCAGGAAAGGAGCAATAAGCTGTCGCCCTGATGGCTCGTCAACGGAGGTAACATGAGACTCTACGAAGAGAGGCCACGGTGCAAGCTAGGAAAGGATCGCCAAGGACTCCTCTCTCTTGTTCTCACGTTCTCTCTCTTTTGTGCTCTCGAAATTCTGAATCCCCCCTAACTTGATGTGATGCGTTCCTTATATAGACTCTTGCCGACTAATCCTAGTAGGAATATGAGTCTTTAGGGACCGCTGGATTGTCGATCCTAGTTAGAGTAGGACCACTTGTGAGCCGTTAGATTTCGCGAGTCCGAATCCACTAGAACTCTCTGTTATTTTCAGCCAAACAAGGGTAGAGTTTCAGTTTCTTAAAACTCTAATCTCTAGTTAAGATAAGACTCCTTTAATGAATTTGGAATTTTGATCTTTAAAGAGTCTTAATCAATTAAAATACTAAGAATTTTCGTCCAAATGGTGGGCCATATGAATTGACCGAAATTCTTAGGCTCTTGTGGGCTTATTTTGTGATTCCGGACCTAATTGGACCTTAATTAATCAAATGGGTGATTAACTGAGGGCCTTTCATAATTACAAGAGCTAAAATGGGCCGATTTGAGTCCAAAATCATAATGAAAAATTCGGTACACTCAAGTCCACATCATGGCCGAATTCTTAATGGGTTCGAGCCCGTCCCGTTCGTCAATTTCAGCTCCATTTTCCACCACGGGTCGAATGTAATGCATGAATGTGTAAAAATAAATATGAAAAATGATTTAATTATTTTTTGTAGGAACTAAAATAATTCCTGATTTTTTATGCAAAGTAAATAATAAAAGGAAAATCAAAATTTAGGTGTCAACATAAGTATAACTATGTCAAGAACATGGTAGCACGAAAGGATGTGAACGTACAGTATATATCTACGCATAGAATGTTAGCAGATCCTATGACGAAGCCGATTCCTAGAGATGTTTTTCTTAGTCATATAAAAACTCTAGGACTGCGTAGAAGTTAATGTACTGAATAATTTTCTTTTCTTTTCCCTAGAATGTTCATAGTTGATGATGTTGTTTATCAATGTGGATGTCTATAAGTCTATTTGATGTTTATGCATGCTAATGCTTGGTGCATTATATTGAGAAGGTATGTCGGACAGATGAGAGATTAGTCCACTCACACGGATAATCGCCTCTATTTACTATGTGATGAGCAGAGATGAGGCAA
The DNA here is from genome assembly GCA_029784005.1 of Lenwebbia sp. NSW1173648. Lineage (NCBI taxonomy): Eukaryota > Viridiplantae > Streptophyta > Magnoliopsida > Myrtales > Myrtaceae > Lenwebbia > Lenwebbia sp. NSW1173648. Next base: position 18,571,874 of record JARCGZ010000009.1, on the reverse strand, counting down.
TTTTAAGCTTATTGTCTAGGTGATAATTGAGAGCTCAAGCTTAAATACTAATGCCGCCTTAACTAAGTGTTAAGATGAGGTCATATTGTTTATTATGTCCGCAGGTGAACTAACCCACACATTTCACCTTACCTGTCTTAAATGCCAGATGTGAGTTCTGAAAGTTTTTTTTTAATAGAGTAGATTTGTGAACTCAAGTTAGACATTGGGTATGTCTGAACTATCATCTGTAAGGGATTATTTGTATAGACATACGCTCCATAGGGAAGGAGAGAATACCGTAATACGTATTTCATACTACGTATGCATTATTCGACCAATAAGAGTTAGCAAAAGTTTTGATCTCAACTTTTAAAGCCACGTGAGACTCCTGAGGATAAGAGTTCCTCAATTAGTGCCCTCACGACTCTTACTTATTCTCAAGATTTCTTTTCGGTGTTTGCTACCTTAGAGTGTTGCCAATGATCATGGATGATTCGGTCTAATGGGACATTTCTAGAAAAGCGAGCTGAACTGAAATCGAGAGGTTTAAGGAAAGAGGAAGATCGATATATCTTTGGCTCACATTATAGTTGGCATTCACTGACCGGTCAATTATGATTGTTTTGAACTTAATCATAATTGTGAATACAACATATGTTTAAAGAGATCAAAAGAGATGAAAATGTGAATGATGGATCTAGGGTGCTGCATATAGGATCTACTCTAAATAGTCATGCCTAATTTGAGCTGCTATATACTCATAACAGATGTATAGTAACGAGCTCTCAGAGTATGCTGGTTGCACAGACTATTTGTCAGTATGAACTTTGCAAAGAGGAGAGAGTTATATTTAGGCCTTTGTGGGCGAGTGGAAGTTGTCAGTCCTTCGTGGGCAAGTGGGAGCTGTTTGCCCTACATGGGCGAGTGGGAGATGTTGGAGCATGGGTCTTATGGTGTGCCGCCCATGCAGGCAACCATTACCCACCCCGCTAGCAATAACTGCAAGACAGTTATCATTCTTAACTTTGAAACGTTATGACGTTTCAATTATCCAAAAAGGAAAGAGAACGTCGTCAATTCTATGAATCACTTTAGGGCTTCTATCATTTTTCAAGAGAACAGTAAAAACGAACATACGTCTCTCTCTCTCTTCCTGATTCTTCGACGCACGACTGTAGCGAGGAATCTCGAAACTACAAAGGCGACTCTTAGTCCGTGAACAATAAGGTACGCTCCGAATTTTGTGACGTACTCTTCGATCGGTGTCTCAACTATCCTGGGCATGTTTTTTCGCTACGATTTTATGTGAATTTGTTTCCTTCATAGTTCAAAGGTGAACGATCCGCCGTGGAGGTGGATAACTTCCTCTGGAGCATGAAGCAGTACTTTGACACCATTGGTATCCATGAAGAGACGGCCAAGGTACGAACTGCTTCCTTGTATCTCATTGAAAATGGTATGCTGTGGTGGCGATTTATGCTTGATGAAGCCAGGAAAGGCGCATCCGATTACATAGAAACATGGGACGAGTTTGTTCACGAACTTCGAAATCATTTCTATCCCGTGTTCGCTGCACAAGAAGCTCGTAGCAAGCTCCATTGCCTTGAACAAAAGGGCTCGATTTGGGAATATGTGAAGGAGTTTACGGAGCTCAAACTCCAAATCCCCAACCTGGGCGAGGAGGAGGATCTCAGGGCATTCATGGATGGACTAAAGCCGTGGAAGTAACTCGAGCTCAAGCGAAGGGATGTCCGGAGCCTCACAATGGTAATCTCTATGGCCGAGTCTCTCATTGATCTCTCCAAAACCTACTCGTCCAAGTCAAAAAATGGATGGAAGGATCGAAACGAAGATCGAAAAGATGATGAAAGCGATTCCAACCGTGGCCGAAAAGACCATGGTGAAAGAGAAAAGCATTAGGGAGAAGGTTCGTCCAGACCTCCTTACCAACATCGGGGCAACTGCCCCCAAAACAACTATATCAACCCGGAGGACAGGTTCAAACACCCTCCGTCGCAGCCATGTGGAATTTGCAAAGGCGACCATTGGACTCAGCAATGTCCAAAAAGAAACCAAGGAAAAACTCTATACTCTGTCGTCACCAAGGAAGGAGATGAGGAGCCAAAAGAAAAAGAAGAAAGGGTAGTCCGACTCGGAATCGTCAAAATAGTCGACCCGGTAAACGTAATGAAGACTCCAACTTCGCCCGAGAAGCCGTCCACAAGCATGACGCGTCTGGCCTTCATGAAAGTCAAGGTGCACGCCGGATCTTGCAAGACGACGCTAAACGCCTTAGTTGACACTGGAGCGTCGGATATTTTCATGTCAAGCCAAGCGGCAAACTGGCTGGGGCTGAAGGTGGAACCAAACGGGCGACGATACAAACCAGTCTACAGTTGGTATAGTTCGAAAAGCAGATCTCAAAATCGGTGATTGGCGTGGTAAGCTGCCTGTCGAAGTCATCCCACTTGACGATTACGATCTCATTTTGGGGTTGAAGTTCTTCGAGGAAGCCAAAGCAATGGTCGACGTTCAAGGAAAGGCATTGATCATCATGGACCCAAAGTGCCAAACGGTGGTACCTTTGATACACGGGTTGGCCAACACTAAAAGCATTGCCACTGTTCGAATCGTGGATGACCAGCCGAGAGTGGACAAGCCCGAGGCAATCCATTATGCTTCAAACAACCCAAGGAAAGAACGGGGGCATACATCATCCCCACATCAAATGCCAATCCATGTGTTGTTCCCAGAAGTTGAAAACATTGGAGCGGCTAAAATAAAGAACGAGTCTCTGATGACTCCTGCTGCGGTCGAAGTACCGATCAAGCATCAAGTCCCGAAGACGAAAAAGAAGCTCTCTCGTGGACGAAAGAACAAAAACCAAAAGAAGCCGGTGATCCAGGAGAAGGATGCGCGCGGTAAAACAAAGATCAACCCCGAGCTGGGAGCACCGAGGACGGAGCTCAAATGGGCAGGGGAGAATGCAACGGATCGATGTTTTCGCAGCCCGACCAGTCGTGCTGATGGCCGAGAGATACCCCAAGACCTATTGTGTCTTGGCAATCGAGGTTTTCCTAGCGTTCTCTAGAACTCTCCTGAACTTTCTCAAGGGCGAGCAATACTATAATTGTCCCATATCTCTAGAAGTTTCCCACTTAATGTCGGTAGTTGGGAAAATGGGAGATGTAATCTGAGCTATCGGATGAGATGGAGATCTACGGTCGTAATCCGAGGCCCTCTACTATATAAAGAGGAGTCCTCCTTGTCATTTGATCATCCACAAACTAAATAACAAAGAGTTCCTCCCAGAGTCTCTCTCTCTAAGAACTTTCTCTCTCTACGCGATCTAGGCAAAACATCGGGAAAAGGCTTGACCTAGGCGCTCCAATAATACAAAGGAAGCCTAAGTCACCGCACAGGTCGACCCTCCGCAATCGGCCTGCGACAAATATCTCCATTCTCTTTTCCCGGTTCGATCGTCATCATCCGTTCCTCTTAGCGTGCAAGTTGGTAGTCGACATGCCGGCTGTGCCCGTCTGCTCGGCTACTCCTAGCTGTCCTTTGCACTGCCAAATCCTTCATCAATTCTTCTTCGACGGTGGCGCCGTTTTAGGGGTGGTTTGCCATGTCATTTAATCGTTTTTTTTTTCACTTCGGACTTAACTCTCTTTAGAAAATGCCACCTAAGATTTATTGTCGAAAATATGTCGTCTGAATCACTTCACCTGAATGGTTTTTAAAAGCTAGCTACTATAAACTGAAGCAGCCTTTGTAAGTTCATAATCAGTCCAAACCCTCGATTGAACTTCATAATCCCTTTGTACGTTCTAAATGCTTTTTTTATTTTGTTCCTGTCATGCTATTTCCAATTGTCGACTTCGACCGTGATAATTAGAAAATGACATGAGAACATGACATTTCACAAGCCTGCAAGCACCAAAAGGACAAAGCAACATAGCTTTTCGTCTGCGCCTTTGATCTGGGGAAGTGGAAGGCCAAAAACCCTGAAAATACAATCCGTGGGACAAACATGTGTTCGAGAATTTGATTCGAAGAAGAAAAACCAAGAAATGAAAATTCGTTGTTCTGTCTGCCCGCGAATAAACATCCATCCTTGAAAACTGCGCGAATCCCCAACGGTTATAGAACTTAAGAACACAATATTTCGAATTTGGTTCATTAGGGCGCGCATGGCAATACTTTTGCTCTAGGAATCAACTTCTGATATCTGCTTCTGAGCAGATGTTAATTTTTCTACTTCCAGAAAGAAGTCAATTTTTTTTCACTCCTTCAAGTGGCTCCAAAATTACTTCTGGAGCAAAAAAAAAATGCTTCAAAAATAAAAAAATGAAGTTGCGCAACCAAACAAATTTATACTCCAGAAACACTCTGGAGCAGAAATTGTACTCCAGAAGTGATAATTAGCCACTGTTAGCAAAAAGCCACAAACCTACGTGTATTCTAACATTTCTTCTGGATTATTTCATAGAATACAAACAAATTAAGATAAATCCGAAAAAAACAAAATTTATTTCCGAAAACTTAAATTCTCCGTAAATGGTAATATTCCCAAAAGTAATAAAATTTAGCATCGAAAATTCTTATTTTCTAATATGCCAAGTCTCAAGTGCCAATCTTGGACTTTAAATAACAAAGCAATTCTTCTTTTTCCTCCATTTTTATTTTTATTTTTATTTTTTTGCCTCCCAAATTCAAAACCCCACAATATCACTATCTAATCTTTACAAAAAGGGACTATTAGAATTCTCCATTCTTACAAGGGGCCCCCCACAAGAATGCTTGATTTTTTTTAATAGGAATGTAGAACCTCCATGATTACTTACCACTTCGTAATTCGGGATCAATCCATCATAATCATTGGTGTGAACAGTGCGGGATTAATGTCCTAATCAATATTTTTTGTTGATAATTAATTGGATGGGGAAAAAGAAAATGCCCCCATTATTCTCGAAAGACGATAATGATCAAAGGACAAGCCAAATAGCGGCCGATTGAAGCTGGCCAAGCCTTTTGTCTTTCCCAATGTCACGTTCGTCGTCCTCCGAAGCATTCGAATCATCCCCCCTACCAAACGCCCCGTGTTGAGATTGCGGGGGGACCAAATCAAGTCCAAACACTCTAGGGACCTTTTTTTTTTTAAAATCCCCAATCTTTTGATTCTTGAATCATCTAAGTATAAAAAATTTCCGGCACGCGACGATATAAAGCCACGGAATAAGACATGCCGGGGGGGCATTACAACCCTCGAAGAGATCGAGGATTGACTCGAAAGCCGCGAACAAGTACTAATCTCAGAGGAAGAATCCCGCCTTTCTTTTTTGTATATATTTCATAATGAACAATTCTTCTTCTTCTTCTTCTTCTTTTTGTTTTTACGCTATGTCCTAAGGAGTGGATCCGAGGTAAATTCTGGACCCCGTATGGTTCCAAGTTCCAACCTAGACCTAGCCAAATGGGTCAACAAATCAAGATCCACCATGATGAAATGATGGTGCCAAGCCAATGATAATTAAAAGATGAAAACAACAAAGGCAAGCGCATGAATAAGAGAGGACAAACCCACTCCCCAATGCTCTCGTGGGCCAATCTCTCTCCACAAAGAAGATAGATAGATAGAGACAGAGAGAGGGGCCCACCCGAGCCTCATTTGGCCCACATTTCCCGCGTTAACATAAAGTGTAGCTACACCCCCCTCCCCTCCATGTCTACAAAGATGCCATCCCCGAAATTTATTCAACCTCCGAGAACATTATAAAATTGAAATCAAAATTCGATCATGGAAAAAGGGTCTGCTCGACAGCATGAAATTAGGGTTTGGCCCGTGAAGTGAGGCTTTTTGCCCCCCTTATTTCCATGTTGAAATCCCTTTTCCCCCATGCCTCAAGACAAAAAAAGAAGAACAAAGGCTTGTGGAGATGCTTTGCTTTGGTTCTTGCTAATCTCTTCCTTCACAAATGGGATTAAGGCAAAGCGCATTGATGAACCCAAAACAGAAGCAAAGCAAAGCAAAAATCAGAAAGAAAGGCTGTCTCTCAATCAAAAGTCTCTTCACCTCTCTAAATTCCGATTCCAAATTCACATCTTTAATTACAATCCGCTATGACAAAGCTACCAGCACCTAAAATTATCTAATGGCATTACCTCGCAGATTATATATATTTTATATCATATTTGCCATGATGAGGGGGTGGAAATTCTTCATTATTGTTAAGACAGGAGAAGAAAAGGACAAAAGTTGGAACAGCTTGGACATTCTCTATCTCCGAGCCTCGAACCCTTTCTCCTTCCTCACAGTCACATGACTCCTCAGCACACCTGCCAAAAGAAAGAAAGAGAAAAACCGTTTCAGTAAGACCCTCGCGAACCATGATGACCAAGCGGGTCGAAAGATTCTGCAACGCACATCCACACCCCCCTCACGAGCTCCATTTCCTCGAGAAGAATTTAAAAGTGAAGAGGAAAACTTCGTGTTGATGTACTGTAGGTACGATACAACTGCTTAAAATGGTGGTACCACCGGTGGTTTCCTCGAGGAAAGTGACTCGAAATGGTTTCGTTTTGGAAAGACACTGGAGACAGATCATAGCCGACGAACGGGACAAAAAACAGAGCACAGAACAGAGCAGAACGTGAAACTTGAGGCATATGAGGAAAGGACAAAGGGAAATTCAAGAACTGATGAGGGTGGTCGTGATCTTTACCTTGTTGGGGCTTACAATCGGGCGGATCTTCGAAGAGCGAGAGGGAGAACTGCTTGTGAGCGACCCCAATGTCGAAGAGAATGAGGCCAGAGTTGGGATCGTCCACGATGATGTCCTTCACCGGGAGCCACAGGAAGAGCTCCTCCTGGGACAGGCCCACCACTCCGATGAGGCTACCGTAGGTGAGGTTGGCCTTGACGACGCTGTCGAAGAAGACCCGGTTCTCGAACTTGGCCAGGCACGGCCCGTCGAGGAACACCTCCAGCCGGCCGTCGTCGGAGAGGGTGTAGGACTTGATCTCACGGGGGACGAGGCCGGCCGGCAAGCCTCGGGAGCGGAGGAGGTCGTGGATGGAGGAGAGAGGGAGGGTCGGAGGGGAGAGGGAGGCGAGGACGAGGCATGTCGAGAGGGAGAGGAGTGTGAACCGGGGGTTCAGGAAACGCATGGCGAGATCGGAAGACAGGGGAGGGAGAGAGGAGGAGAGAAAGAGAGAGAGAGAGAGCGCAAAGTGATATTTGGAAAGACTGTGTAAGAGGAAGAAAAGAAAAGTTAGTTGGGACTGAAAAGACGGTTTGGCCCTTGGTTGGTGATTTGGGTGAGGGGGGGTTTGATTAGGGGTTCAATGGTTCTGTGTTTTGGATCGCCTTCAATTAGATGGGATTGGGAATGTTTGTTGGGTAGTATTACGAAATGATTCGTGTGTTTTTAGGGGGGGTGAAACGTGGTTTGGTGTTTATCTTCATGTCATGATTCGAGATATTGGCATGGAGTCTCCATCATGGGGTGCATTGCCCATCACAATGCCTTGAACAATCATGGAGAATCACACTCCCATAGGAAGGAAAAAAAAAAAAAAAACCCCAAAAGAAGATCATGGAAAATCTTGTAATGGTAGCGGATTTTCGATTCTTTCTCTTCTAATTAATGGTGAGCGGTTTCAGGGTCGGGGTTTTCACCTAGAACCTGAAACCTATATGTCGGAATATATTCTTCATTTTTTGAAACCTGGAACCTATCATACATATGCTGAAACTTGGAACCCGCCCTGTCACAGGTTTCGGGGTCTACCCAGGTTCCACCTATATTTTTAATTGAACAATTACAGTGAGTCAATACCTTTAATGATCACCGTTTGCTGCTACAATCCAGTGACCACAACTCATATTTAGACACACGAATAAATATGAAATATTAACAAAGCAAAAGTCTCAGTTATAAATATACCGTAAGATCGCATGAAGACATGTATAAAAAAAACACACAAAAAATGGAATTTGGACGGGAAAAATCCTCCGTCCCTTTTTATGGTGGTAGTTGGTGATTAATTAAGTCGATCTTTCAATTACCATATGGCTACCCATGAAACGAAGTTGCGCAACCGCTCCGATGGGGATTGTCATAAATAATGCTTCGCGATTAGGTCGGCCATGCCGATGGAGGGACAAAGAAACAAATGGAAAGGGAACAAAATGAAAGGGTCCCTCTTGATAATGTCCTAAGCTCCGGACATTAATGGGTCTTGATTTAGAAGAGGACGAAGGCCTGCCTCTGCTCGGCCATTGATATGTATGGCCGACTCGCTTTTCGGTTCCCACAAGCAAAGTCTTTTCCTATGCTTTTTTTAAATGATTTCGACGAGGTGGGCACACTCTGCGTTCATGGCGGTCAAACCAGTCTCTGTTCATGGCATCATGGTTCATAATTGACGATGGCGCCCGCCCGATTTGGGACCCGGGTTCGCATCGGAATGGCCCACTTCGCCCGCCCTGAATCGGAGTTCCGGCGGAGAGGGTAAAGCTGGCCGGAACCGGGTTATGGAAACGGCTGGAATTTGCAGAGTCCAAAGGGACGGAGAGAACTAGGGAAGACTGTCGTAGAAACTGTAGGCGAGGGGTAAATAGGGGATTTCGCAACGTCGGACGTTTTTGGATTGGGTTGCGAGGAATCGTTTTCGGTGGGGCTTGAGATTCATCCGGGCGGAGAGGGACGTTCGCACGAGAGAAGAAGCAACAGGAATCGCGTCTGTCGACTCGACAGTGATTTGTTGAAGAACAGGAAGGGGGAAAGGTCAATGGACCAGCATCAACTTGGGGGGTAACATCCTTTGATTTCGATATATTTTGTGTGAAGTTTACATGATGTAAAGATTGGAGTGCACTGAAATCTCATGCACTCGATAATATTCACAGGACCAGGGGCAACTCATATTTAGAAAGAACGAATAATATGAAATATTAATAAAGTAAAAGTCTCAGTCATTGATATCATCAGAAATAGAAGTTCAGACCGATGGTTCCATATCACACGCTTATTATTGGACGCCAAGGTATTATTATAAATCGCGCGAAGACATAGAACAAAAAAAAAAAAAAATTGTTCCACGCACATGATACTTGAAACCTATCCGTTGAAATCGATTTCCTAATTTTTGGAATCTATAACATATTATGCATGTCCTAAATCCTAAAACCTGACTGGTCTTCAATTTTATCCGGAAATCAGGCTCGCCCTTGGTTGAAGAGGCGAATAGTCAGTTTATGAGAAGCAGCTAGTTTTCAATGCCGTACACTGGATAGGCTGCATCTGTACCTTGCTACCGGATTTTCAGGTAATCCACCAAAAAAATAATTTTTTTTTTGTGCAGAACAATGCTTGGGGTTGGGCTCCAAAGCAGGTTGCCGGTCTCTTTCGGCCCACGGTGTGGGCCCATTAAGAGCCACGCGCGACAAAGCGGTGGACCCCCTCCACTCACGATGGATGTTACTGTTTAGTGACAGCGAACACGTGTTGATCCTTTACAGCAGGTCAAAGATATTTTTTTTTGTTAAGTCCCGATCATCAGATACATGCGAGAAATATCGTGATTTGGATATACATATGGCTAAAGACTTAAGAGATGTTGGAAGTGTTCCTACGATGTCGTATTGGCAAGGAAAAATGAAGAGAACAAGGATACGGGTCTCAATGGAATCATTGACGAAAGCCCGACACACTATTAATCGAGATATTTTATTAAATTTACGAATACCGCAAAAGTACATTTAAAAAAAAACTATAGAGCTATTTATGAAATAGCGGTTTGTATTTCATATATTTGAATAGTATAATATGTGATATTGACGATAAAAAAAAAGGATCACGCTTTTTCTACTTCCCTTTTGACTAACATACTCCCTAAAATAGCGTTTTGACTATAATATCCTTTATGGGTCCCATCTTTTAGCACATCATAATCATTGACGATTATTAAATTCAAACGAGAACCCTATTTTGTGTTTACTTTATTTTCTTTTTCTTCCCTATCTCTCTCTTCTCTCTTTGTGTGTTAGTCATCTTCTTCCTCGCTGACTTCTACACTTACGTCCGCGCCTCCGACCACGAAGGCTGCATTGGCCTCGCCGTTCGCTCGCTTCTCCGTGTTGCTGCCCCTTGCCACCTCGACCTACTGCCCATTGGAGAGGCCGAGTTCGAGCTGAGATCTGCTTGGTGAAGATGGTTCAAAACCTCATCGAGGAGAGCAACGAGAAGCAATTGGTGGCAAAGTGCAGCCGCAATAGCTGCAATTGTGTCAACGACAACGACAACAGCTTAGACATATTCAAAGGCTTTGTCGAGTCGGTAACCGACAGAGTGTCATGCGATTTCGGATGCTCTCAATGTGAAAATGCCATGTCTTTCGGGTTACGATTAATGCAAATCCATATGGATAAAACCTCATCTTTCCCTGCCGTACTCTCTCTCTCTCTTAAGTTCCTCAAGTTCATCATCATGGGTTAGATCTTCATCATCAAAATCATTCAAGCACACGGTGGCGTCGACTGTCGAGCGATGCCTCGCTGATTTTGTGCCCCTTTACGGAAGAGTAGACGATAGTCGAGAAGGTGTTGATAACGGCGGGTTGTAGCTGCGAGAGGCGGCCATGCGGAGAAGTGAGCGAAGCCAACGGAGCCTTCGGGTCAGAGGGATGGGCCCTATTTTGTGTTTACTTTTTTCTTTTTCTTCCCTATCCCTCTCGTCTCTCTCTTTGCGTGTCCATTGTCTTCCGACCCCGAAGGCTGCATTGGCCTCGCCGTTCACTCGCTTCACCGCATCGTTGCCCATTGGAGTGGCCGAGTTCGAGGCGAGCTCGGTCTGCTTGGTGAAGATGGTTCAAAACCTCATCCAGGAGAGCAACGAGAAGCAATTGGTGGCAAAGTGTAGCCGCAACCGCTGTAATCGTGTCAACGACAACAATAACAACAGATTAGACATATTCGAAGGCTTTATCGAGTTGGTGACCGACAGAGTGTCACACGACTTCGGATGCTCTCAAGGTGAAAATGCCACATTTTCCAGGTTACGATTAATGCAAATCCATATGGATAAAACCTCCTCTTTCCCTGCCAATACTCTCTTTCTCTCTCTCTCTCTCTCTCTTAAGTTCCTCAAGTTCATCATCATGGGTTGGATCTTCATCATCAAAATCATTCAAGCACTGGGTCGAGCGATGCCTCGCCAATTTTGTGCCCCTTTACGACAGAGTAGACGATAGTCAGGAAGGTCTCGATCACGGCAGGTCGAGACCGCGAGAGGCGGCCACAAGGAGCAGCGAGCAAAGCCAATGGAGCCTTCAGGTCGGAGGCGTGGGTGAAGAAGGCAGCCAAGAAGAAGACGATGGACATGCAAAGAGAGGGATATGGAAGTGTTGGAATTAATTGATTAGAATCAATTAATTCGCCCATAATGGGCTAAAACCGAATGACGGTTACCGAAGAGCAGTTACCGAAAGGCGGTTACCAGAGGGAGGTTACTGAAGGCGGTTATCGGAAGTTTCTAAAGAGAGGTTATCTCTTTTGAATTATAGATAACATAAAAGAAGATTTCAGAATCTCAGTTTAACAAAACGTCAGTTTTGGCCTCTCTCCAAAAACGCTCTCAAGAACGATCTCCCTCGTACTTCTCTCGCACTTGTTCGGACGACTGATTCTCGCAAGGCTGTTTGTCGGAGGCACTTAATCTGTGGACAGTGGGTACTTTCCCTCGTGTGATCGTACTCCGATCGGTGATACAAGTTAGTGAATCTTGGACAAGTTACAGTATGATTTTCCGCATGTTTATTCGTTTCGAACGGGAATTCGTTTCCTTCATTGGTATCAGAGCCTGTTTACTTGTTTTCCTGATCGTTATACTAGGTTTTGCACCAATTTTAACATGTCTGCGAACTGTGTCTCACGTTTTCGCAAAATGCCCTATTTTGTGCAATACACTAGTACGTTTTATGGCGTTTTACTAAAAATTTGTTTGGTAAAACTGAAAATTGATTGCATATTCGGAATGTACTCGTCGATACGAGTCCGGAGAGTGGTTGACCGCCTCCAGAGGCCACCGGTGACGGCCGCACGCGCCACACGCGCCGAGGGACGGCGGTGCGCGTGGGACTCACGCGCCCACGTGCGCAGCACGTGCGATGGTTAGTCGCGACGTGCGTGCTGACGTGGACGCTGACGTGGCAACCCGACCCGTGACCCGACCCGACCCGTGACCCGACCTGGATCTGACCCAGTCAACAGTCAATGGTTGACCATTGACCAGTCAACGCTGACCGTTGACCAGCACGTGTTGAGCACGTGAGGCGCATGAAGCCCACGCGCGGAGGCTTCTAGAGGCGCGTGAGGGCGCGTGGAGTGTCCAAATGAGGCGATTTTGATACCGATGTGTTCGTATTGAAATTTCCTACAAGTTGGTATATTTTGTTTACCAATTTATGCATTATGGATTATATGTAATCCCTCTTTTCATTGTGCTGCATTCGTTGCAGGAACTATGGAACATATGGTGCGAACCCCAGTACTCCCAAGGACACAAGAGGAAAAATTGACACTTACAAGGCTGATTGGTGAATTAGATATTTACCAATGGGATGGTGGTGTCGACATGATGACACACATCATAAGGGTCAATGAAATGATACAAGAAATCATTTGGAGGGGTCATGTCATGGTAGACTTTGAGAAAGTCAAAGCCCTGAGGAGTACTCTACCTGTGGAATGGCATGAGGTCTATGATCACTTATGGAAAAATGGCCCATATTCCTATAAGGAACTTGGAATCAGTTTCCTGATAGAGTTCATGAGGGTTGGAGTAAGGAAAACATCGACCCTTGCTATGAATGGGTCCTGGCGCGGACAGAATGTGCCCTGGCAAAGACAGAATTCTCTCTGGCATAAACCCGAGGGTTTCGCAAGAGCCATTATAGGGACGCCTTCTAGGGTCAAGAAGTTTCCTGACGAGTTTATTGAGTCTTTCCCTATTTATGAGAAGCATTATTATATCTGATGTTGTTGATTTCTTATTGGCTTGTCACTTGTAAATATTTCCCTTTTATTTTATTACCATTCATATTATATGTAAATATTTTATGAAATATTTAGTTGTGAATGGATTATAGGAAATGTTTAATAATGCCTCAGTGGTATTATATGGTTGCGTGGGGAGTTCTAGAAAGTTTTAGTAACTTTAGTGAACTCAATTTTACATAAATGATTATGTTAATGATAATTTCAAGAGATGATTCTTAGACGATGATTGGGAACATAGTGAACTTTCGAATCTAAGACCTTATATGAAATTATTCATTAATATAATTAGTTAGTGTAAAATAGATGCATAAATGTAAGGCATTGATAATTCGTGAATACATGTCTATAGAACTTCGTGTTCAGATACAATGGCTATAGCTTCTTATAATATCGTAGATGAGCTTGACAAAGGAGATATTTTTTGAACAGCAAGAATTATGAAATATGGAATATGAAAATCCAGTGTGTGCTAGAAAAGCAAGAAACATTAAAAGCTCGAAGCCTAATTATGAAAGAACCTGAAGGTGGAATAACCTCACGAAAAAGAAGGAATACAGAGGCGTTTGCTGCATGGAAAATGATGAACTCTATTGCTCGCATTATGTTGCTGAGTAGCATGAAAAATGGTTTTATGTGTGAGTTCAGGCATTTATGAAAATGCCAAAGTCAAGTGGGAAGCATTAAAAACTAAGTTTGGTTAGACATTGGTCACCAAGTTGAGATAGATCACTATAAGGTTTGACACTTATATGATGCCACATGGGCAGAATATAAAACAACATTTTGAGAAGTATGTCAAACATGATAAGTGAATTGTAAGATGCATGCCACATTTTGACTAAGGAGCAGTAAATGCAAGCAGTAATCCATTCTTTGCCTCATAGCTATGTGCATATCAAAAATTCACTTAATCCACAATGAAAAGTAAAGACTTTTGAGGATGCTTTGCGCCGTCTTGAACCAGAGGTGGATCGCCTTCTGGCGGCTAAACCAATAACTGATATTTGTTATGTTGGTTCTAGTTCACATGGAGCTTCGAACTCCAAGCGTAAGCGTCAAGGTGGGTTCAAGAAGTGGAAGGGCAATGGAACGAATTCTTCAAGAAAGAAACTGAAGTTTAACCGACATGGGAAAGGAAAGTGTCCTTTCAAAAATGACATTTCGTAAGTGAAGTGTTTTATTTGTGGCAAAAAGGGTCACTTTGCTCACAACTGTGGTGAGTCAAAGAAGTTAGAAACTCTTTGTACACTTTAGAGTGTTGCTTATGTCTCCAATTCAGTTTTTGTAACTGAACCTCATCCTTTGTGGATTGTAGACTCAAGGGCCACAGACCATGTAGTAAAGGACATAGATGCCTTCGTGGAATTTTGACAAAATTTCACATGGAGCATAGCAGATATATGTGAGAAACAATTCCTGAGTGGAAGTCAAAGGAATTGGCACTTGCCAATTGAATATGCGTGGTGGTTACACCCTGTTCCTACATAATGTGTTATATGCTCCAAAAACTCGACGGAATTAAGTTTCCGTGTTAGTTTTGGTTAAACTTGATTTCAGTTTGAATTTTCATAACGATAGTGATAACTTGTCGTTGGGAACAAGTAAATATGGTTCTGGATGGTTTCATTATGTTGATTGTTGAGTACAATAATATGAATGTTAGTTATTCCCTATTTACACATTCTGTAATGATGTGAATTATGGCATGCTAAGCTGGGTCATATGGGCCACTAGCGAATGTTTAGATAAGCTAAAGAGGGCTTATTGGGCAATATTGAAAAAGTCAATTTGCCTATTTGTGAGCATTGCCCGGCGGAAAAACAACGAGAAAACCATTTGGAAAAGGAACAAGAGCTGAGTTTCATTTGCAGTTGATCCATTCGGACATATGTAGTTCAATGAATATGAGAGTAAGGCATGGGGCTGTTTATCACATTTATTGATGATTACACTCGATTCGGACGTGTTATTTATTATTTATTTATTTTTATAAATCTGAGGCATGAGTTGCTTTGAATTTTTTTTTGAGGTTTTAGAAAATCAATTTTAAAAAAATAAAAATAAAAAAAAATAAAAATTAAGATCCGATCGAGGTCGAGAAAATCTATCTGATCAGTTCAGATGTTTATGTGATGAAAAGGGAATAGAGAAAATAGTTGACTATTCCAGCGATTCCTCAATAGAATGGAGTTGTAGAAAGAAGAAACATATCTCAATGAAAATGGTTAAGTCTATGATGGCACAGGCTAATTTGCCTATCACCTTTTGGGGTGAAGATTTGTTGAATGCTATCTAGATATTTAACCGTGTGCCTTCTAAATCAGTTAACTTCACTCCATATGAGTTGTGGACAGGTCGAAAATATGATTTGAGTTGTCTTAGACCTTGAGAATGTGCTACTTATACACACGAGTCTTCCCACAAGTATGAAAAATTGGGCCCTAGAGGCAAAAATGAGTATCTTCATGAGATACTGAGAGCACACGAAAGGGTATGTGTTTATAGGTGAGCAAGAAAGCAGACAGTGTAACTGAATTCGAATCACGAGATGTCACATTCTTCGTGAATGAATTTTAGAAAAATGGTGAGATAGGTGAAGACTATTCTCTATTTAAAACCTTGGATAGTGATAATGATTTTATTGAGGCATATCATCCAAGTGGGAGCAATGTGAGAAGTGGGGAATTTGTTTCGAATCAGTCTCAATTGCAACCACTTGATGTGAAGATGTAGTCGTTATCTAATCCGAGTGGGAGCGTAATGGAGATTGACGTACTAAGTGTATAATCTCAAATTTGGCGAACAAGTCGCAAAATCGTTCTCCGTCGACTTGTCGACGTTTAGACATTGAAGGTAAAGCTTTCATGGTCGCTCCGCAAGAAGAGAATGAGCCAAGGAATGTAAATGATGCTCCGACTTGCCTCGATAAGAAAAATTGGATACAAGCAATGGAAAAAGAGATGGAGTCAATGAGATCAAACCAAGTTTGGGAACTGGTTGATCTTCCGAAAGGACGCAGAGCCATTGGGAACAAATGGTTTCTCAAAATAAAGCGTAAGGATGATGGCTCGAATGAGAAGTATAAGGCTCACATTGTCGCAAAAGGGTATAATCAATAATAATGAATTGATTATGAAGAGGCTTTTTTCTCCTGTGGTGAGATTTACCTCAATTCGCCTTATTCTGGCAATAGTGGCTAATATGGATATGAAATTATATCAAATGGATGAAAAGATTGCTTTTCTCAGTGGAGAATCAGAAAAAGACATTTTATATGGAATAACCCATTGGGTTTGTTACAGAAAGTCAAAAACAAAAAGTATGTCGACTTTTGAGATCGATATATGGCCTTGAGCAGTCTTTGAGATAATGATATATACATTTTTTCATAATGCCGTAGTGGCATATGATATTGTAACAATTGATATAGATCATTGTAGATATATCAAAAGATCCAAAGATCAATTTGTGTTCTTATCATTATATGTTGATGATATATCAATTGCCGGAAGCTATAAGGAGTTTGTCAATATAGTTAAGAACTGGTTTTGTGCCAATTTTTAAGATGTAGGATATGGGTGAAGCTGCATATATTTTTGGAATTAAGATTTCAAAATATCGTTCAAAGATATCGTGATCTCTTTCACAAGAGACTTATATAGATAAAGATAGAGCTATCCTGACTGCTCAAAAATGTAAAAAATGAAATCCTTCCGCGGTTGGAAGAGAGAGTGGAACCAAGTATTCTTGGTCAGTGGCTGGAACAAGATACTGGTCAAACTTGGAGGCTTGAACGAACTTCTTAATGTTCGGAGATCTTTGGGGACTAACCAATTGCTTTACTTTTCGAGAGAAGGTATATTTAAGAGGTTATAGATATATAGGGATATCCGTAACTAGGACCTTTTGTTCTTCAGGCAAATATTCGATTTCATAGAGATAATCCACTTTTTAAAATCCTTTTCTTTCACCGCTCCCCTCTCCAACCAGTCGAGTTACTTGCGTACCTTTCAGTCTTCAAACCTCTCCTCCAAGAAAATGCTTGAGCTCCCCAAGTTCCTTTATTTGGAAGCGTACTGATAGATTTTCCTTTGTTCGTCGAATTTCCTGTTCGTCATCTCCAGTGATGAGAAGATCATCCACGTATACCAACACTATGTCCAGCTTGCCTTCTCGAGCTTAACAAATAGGCTGAAATCTGCAGGCGCCATTAAATATCCACTTTGAATTCAAAATCAAAATTCAGCAATCTGACCGCCCTTGGTGCTTGCTTTAACCCGTACAGAGCTTTTCTCAATTTACACACGTAATCAGGGTGAGCTTTACTCTCGAACCCTTGTGGCTGCTCCATGTAAATTTCTCGATCTAATTCTCCATGTAAGAAAGCATTCTTCACGTCCATCTGCCACAACTTCGAGGACTTGCTTGCTGTAAGCGCTAGCAGGACACGTACGGTTGTAATCTTTGCCACTGGACTGAAAGTTTCATCATAGTCCAGACCGTACTGCTGTGAGAACCCTCGTGCCACTAGGCGAGCCTTATCCCTTTCGATCGAACCATCTTGGCCTGTCTTCACCTTATAAACCCATTTGCAAGATATGGCTTTTACCTCCTTGGGCTTAGCCACTAAGTCCCAAGTTTGATTCTCTTTCAAGGCTATACTTCTTCCATCGCCTTCTGCCACTCGACACTCTACGACGCTTCTGCATATGTTGACGGCTCTATCACTCGATTCTCTTCGCCCAATGCGGCATTGGCATACTTAGGATTTTGTTTCCGTTGCCTGGCGGATCTTCGGAGCTTTGGTTGTGGCCTAGCTTCTTCTCTAGATACTTCTTGTTGAACATCTTCAGAAGTTCTTTGATGCAGACACTTCAGCAAAGTTGGAAAATCTTGTGTAGATCTTTGATTTAGCTATTTCTAAAGCTGAAAACTTCAGATCTTAGACGACCCTCTTCTTTATTCCTATTACTATGGTGAGTTTGTACAGATGCGGGAGCGACTATGATTTTGGCGATCTGAAACTTTTTCAAAAGCTGGTCCCAGAATCACCACTTCCGCAACTGGACTCTCCAATTCCAATCGATCCAAAGTCTACGAAAGCAAATTGGAGACATTGAAAACTCGCTACTGACATTCACATTCACCTTTCGTCATAGGCCTATGTGGACACTGATAGATCCGCTAGAAAAGAAAGAGAGTTGCTTACTACGAAAAGCAAGGTCATTTTCATTCCCACAGTCGGCTTACCAGGGAATGAAAGACTTCAGTAAACCTGCTGGCCTTGTTTTAAGCAATCCTCACGAATAGCTCCTGTTCTTTCTTCCGTTCCACTGCGTTCTTGATGCGGGTAGCCAAGTGTGAAGCAGACTTAATCATCTCATCTCTTCGCACTGTCTCGTCTGCGAGCTTATTCTTCTTTCGCTCCAGTTCCCGACTTGCTTCCGCTAGTTGGACAATCAGCTGCGGTATCTTCTCTTTAAGATTCGCGATATAAACCGGGAGCCGATCCAGGCTCGTAGTCCTTCACGTCCAGATGCCACCTCTTCGACCGTACAATTCTTAGGCAAGCAGCAGAACGAGGCACTCCTTGGTTTTCTAAATCGCGTCCCTGCGTCCTGGGATAGAAGCAAAGTAGTGATGATCATCCAAAGGTTCTTAATAGGTATGATCAGAGGCTGGAGCATTAGGCATTTCGTCGAGGAGGCCATCGCAGGCTCTAACATCCGAAGCTAGAGTGGTTGCTGAGTTAGAACATCCATATTCACGTCCGAGCCCTATAAAGTCAGGAGCCCGATTCCAGATCCGAAGCAGCAGCCACCTCCGAAGTATGACATTCCTGTGGAAACCTCCTCTGCTTACGGTGAAGCTCCACTAAACCCATTGATACTCTTATTGCAAGAGGTGAAGGTCAGAGCCGCTTAATGTGTCCTAAGACTCCACAAGCAAATGAACAAATGGAAAGCGTTCCATGTCTTAGAGCTGTTGGAAGCTTAATGTGCGCTATGAGGTATACAAGACCTGATATTAGTTATGCAATTGGAATGGTTAGTAGATACCAATCCAGCACAGGTCAAGCACATTAGATTGCCGTAAAGAAAATTTTGAGGTATCTGAAGGGGTACTGCCGATTATTCGCTGAGTTATCAAGGTAATGATCTGCGCCTTGAAGGTTATACTGATATTGATTGAGGAAGAGGTTTAGATGTGAGAAATTTTACCTCTGGTTTTGCATTCTTACTTAACAATGGCGCCATATCATGGAGTAGTAAGAAGCAAATGTGTATAGCCTTATCCACGATAGAAGCTGAATTCGTGGCACTATTAGCAGCAGTACAAGAGAGTGTTTGGCTTAAGATATGTTTGGATCAAGAGGTGTTGCTAAGGATGCTGCAGGTTCAATTATTAGTTAATTGTGATAGCCAAGCAGCAATAGCTTACACTAAGGATCCATTGCAAGACCAAATAAATAGACATGAAGTATATATATATATATATTGTAAAAGACATGGTTGTACGAAAAGATGTGAACGTACAGTACATATCTATGCAAAGAATGATAGCAAATCCTCTAACGAAGTCAATTCCTAAAGATGTTTTACCTGGTCATGTGTTGACAAAGGAAGTGCGTAGAAGTTAAAGTATTGGATATTTGTATTTTTCCCAAAGTTCACAGTTAATAGTATTTGTTATCATTATTGATGTCTATGAGTTTGTATGACATTTATGCATATAAATGCTTAGCGTATTATGTTGAGAAAGTATGTCGGACAGATAAGAGATTAGCCCATTCACACGGGTAATCGCCTCTATTTACAGTGTGATAAATAGAGATGAGACAATTTTAAGCTCATTATCTAGGTGATAATTGAGAGCTCGAGCTTAAAGTATAAATGTCGCCTTAACAAAGTGCTAAGATGAGGTCATAATGTTTATTATGTCTGAAAGTGAAAAATAACCCACACGTTTCACTTTATCTGTCTTTATTGCCAGATGTGAGTTCTGATTGATACTTTTGAGCAGAGTAGTTACGTGAACTCAAGTTAAACATTGAGTGTGTCTAAACTATCATCTGTACGGTATTAAATGGATAGACATGCGCTCCAAGGGGAAGGAGAAAAAAATACCGTAATACGTATTTCATACTACGTATGCATGAGCCGACCAATAAGAGCTGGCGAAAGTTTTGATCTCAACTTTCAAGCCGTGTGAGACTCTTGAGGATAAAAGTTCCTCAAATATGTCCCCTCACGACTCTGACTTATTCTCAAGGTTTTTATTCAGTGTTTGCTATCTTAGGATGTTGCCAATGGTCATGAGATTGATTCGATCTAATGGGACATTTCTAGAAAAGCGAGCTGAACTGAGATTGAGAGGTTTAAGGGAAGAGGAAGATCGATTTAGATTTTGAGTCACATGATAGTTGTGTATTCACAGACCGGTCAATTATGATTATTCTGTATGATCATAATTGTGAATACAACGAATCATCCGTAAAAGAGATCGAGAGAGATATAAATGTGACCGATCGATCTAGGGTACAGCATACGAAAATCTACTCTTGATTATGTCCATTTTGAGCTGCTATATACTCCTAACAGATGTATGGCAACGAGCTCTCAGTGTATGCTGGTCGCACGGATTATTTGCCGATATGAAACTTGCATAGAAAAGGGTATTGTGTATAGCCCATAATGTGCGAGTGGGAGATGTTGGAATTAATTGATTAGAATTAATTAATTCGCCCATAATGGGCTAAAACCGAATGACGGTTACCGAAGAGCAGTTACCGAAAGGCGGTTACCAGAGGGAGGTTACTGAAGGCGGTTATCGGAAGTTTCTAAAGAGATGTTATCTCTTTTGAACTATAGATAACATAAAAGAAGATTTCAGAATCTCAGTTTAACAAAACGTCAGTTTTGGCCTCTCTCCAAAAACGCTCTCAAGAACGATCTCCCTCGTACTTCTCTCGCACTTGTTAGGACGACTGATTCTCGCAAGGATGTTTGTCGGAGGCACTTACTCTGTGGACAGTGGGTACTTTCCCTCGTGTGATCGTACTCCGATCGGTGATACAAGTTAGTGAATCTTGGACAAGTTACAGTATGATTTTTCGCATGTTTATTCGTTTCGAACGGGAATTCGTTTCCTTAAGGAAGAACAAGAAAAAGAAAAATAAAGTAAACACAAAATGGGGAGATTATAGTCAAACCACTGTTTCAATGAGTGTGTTAGCAAAGAAGGGAACGGAAAAAGCGCAGACCCTAACAAAATGATGTAATATTTGTTTATCGTATTAATAATTTTTTCATCAAGAAAATTGTTATCACAAGACGATCCACTGTCACAAAGCACAATTCAAGAACGGCAAAAGGTGACCCGGCCCCCATCAGTAAACAGCTAAGCCGTTTCGCCATCGTCATTCGTCGTGCCTCAGCTTTCTTTCAGAAACTTCGCTTCAGACTGCGAAGCTTCTTCTGAGAGGTACCCAGTATGGCGTTTTTCTCCGGGAATCTGTTTTTAGCGCGTCTTTATGGATTGAAATCGGTTAAAGTTTACTTCTTTTTTTTGTTGCCCTGTTCACACCGTTTATGGGTGAAAATAACCTCAAAAAGTGATAGACTTTAGCTGAGATTTCCAGGAATATTGATAATATATGATGCTGAATTGGTAGTAGCTATTGGGGGGGTGATCTGCACCAATTTGCAATTCTTTCCTTCATTGATTTGTGCATCTCTTCGCTCAGTTTCTGTATAAGTGATATCGCACCTGTTTCTCCATGATGTATGTCCTCAGTAATTCTTGCTGGTCAATCAATCTCAAACTTGCTTAATGAGAGAGAGAGAAGGAGGGCCCAAGTTTATCTCTCTCTAGTTTTTGGTCATGTCTTTGCATATCAGATCATATTCTTGTCCTTGTTGTTGAATGGTGCCTCCTTTGTTACTGGGTCCAATTTGAGATCCAACCTGACAATTTCCATCTATTTTTTCCTTTTCTCTTTCTTTTTATTCTAGGGTTTTCAGCTTTCTTTCTCACTCCACTGAGCTCAGTTTCGATTTCTCTACTTGATGGGACATCTTCATTTGAGGTGCCGGCGCCACCATGGGCTGGATTTCCACTACTTGTTCTGTAATCCACCTGCTTTCTGTTGGTATATAAACCAGGAGCTCTTTCTCATCAATCTCGTGAAGCTGGATCCTCTTACTCTTTTGCACCCAAAGCAAAGAAGCCTGCTCACTTAGTGTTGTGGGTACGCGTTGCATTCTCAAATTTGCAATGTTATAGTTAATCATGTCTTTGATGTTTGAATTGCATCGGCTACACGTGGGACTCTAGATGTGATATGCTTTCATGGGATTCTGTTTTATCTGTTATGTCATATTCGCTTCCTGGATTCCATCTAGAATACAACTACTGATTCTTAACTATTGTAACGGTGTTCATAATGTAGAAACACAAGGCACAGGTGCGGTGAAAAAATGTTGCGGGGGCAGTAGAGTTGACGTTTGTGTGCTTTTTCTCTTAAGATGGTTTGCCAGGTGTTCTGTCCCTGTGAAAATAAAACAAGAGTTGTACTGCTTGACTGAGTAGGTGCGCATGTAGCATGTACATATCTTATGTCTGGCCAAAAGTGGATGTTAAATACATGCCTGAAGTCAAGCTACCTCGAAATGAATTGGGTCTTTGATAGCTAGAGGTTTGGTTTACTCCTGATAATTGCTGAGGATACTCAATAGAGCTAACAAGAAGAGATGGATAATAAGGCCACACATAATTGCGTCACAATTGGACGTCATAATCACATGAGCACCGTCACCAAATGTATTTGACACAAAGCAGGATTTACTTGTAAGTACTTAAAACAAGTTGGTACCGAACATAAGAGAACAGCTATATAGATCATACGCCTTCATCAGCAGGACGATGTGAAAGGGAGAACTTAGGAAGAGCATAGACATAACTACTGAAGCAGATAGTACCCTTCATGACCAATATATTGGCTTCGGGGGCTTGAAAATATCACCTCAGCTCGAGCCGATGCCCTCTGATACCTTAGCAGCTCACAAAATATTTGGTGGAATCGCCCATTTTGCCTCCACAGTCCCATCGCTCCTCTATAATACTCCTCTGCGTCTTCATAGAAGATGGAAATATTCTCCAAGACTCTTGCATTTCTCAGCAGAAAACGGACAACCTTCATCTCATTCCTTCTTCCAGCAAACCCATTAACTGTAATTTTCTTGAGACTGCTTTCCAGACAAGGGAATGGCAAACATTCAGATTGAAAGTAGTGCTCTGGATCATAGTCCGAAATGCCTGGACCACCATTTCTGAAGAAATCGCCCTAAAGAAAACAGTAAGATCACATGTTAGATACTCCTGATAGATGAGCAGATAACATCATAATAACCCCTTATAAGGTTCTTTCTTCTGATACCATGTTATGTGCCCTAACATTTCCGTGCAATGTTAGAGTAAGCTGTTTCAGATTCGGACAGCTCCTTAGTAGGCAGGCCACTCTGGGAAGATTATCCTTTTCTAAGCACAGCAGTAAAGTTAGTTGCACCACCTCCCGAAGTTGGAACCTTGCTTGATCTGTCAGATTTTCATCTGCAGGCAGAGCCTGATGACAACAGACTGTTATATGAGTATGAGTGAATTTGGCTCAAAATTTGCAAGCAAGAGGAATAGAGAAAAGCTACCTGAATGCACCATGGTGTTAATGTCAGATTCCGGCAGTGGCGTAATCCACTCAGCAATGAAGCAATACCTACTCGTTCTTCACTGACAAGCAAATGTCTGATGTCCATTGTGACATCAACCAGTTGTGTTGCTTTCCTAACAGAAGTCAATTTGACATAGACTCCATGTAACACCAGGAGTACTAGGCGAGGAGTTGATATGTTAATCTCAAAGGTGGGGATCTCATTGGGCTTGCAGTTGGTCACATAAAGTCTTTTAATCATCAAATCTTCATCACACAGGAAAAATTGTTTGGAGACGACACAATTTTCCAGGCTCAGATCTTCTAGGA
The DNA here is from genome assembly GCA_029784005.1 of Lenwebbia sp. NSW1173648. Taxonomy (NCBI): domain Eukaryota; kingdom Viridiplantae; phylum Streptophyta; class Magnoliopsida; order Myrtales; family Myrtaceae; genus Lenwebbia; species Lenwebbia sp. NSW1173648. The sequence goes on along the minus strand of JARCGZ010000009.1, from coordinate 18,547,794 downwards.
CAGGAAATTTTGATGCCAGAACTGTAACTGAAGAATCAATGATGACCACTTGCTTTAGGAATATCCTTTGAAGAGAAGGAAAAACTTTTAAAGCAGATGCTCTTAGCTTGCAGCAATTCACGTTCAAACTGCTTAGTATCTTTGAAACCAAACAGTTATGAGGCAGTTCATAAAGTAATAAAAGGTTGACACCTGTGCTCACAGGTCCCCTCTCATCAAAGTATTGCATCAGACCTGGATTAAAGAAGCTCAACTCCATATCTTTGATGTTGGATGCCAAAGCATAACTAACCCACATGTCAACCTTTTTGGTCAATCCATCATACACATCATAAAAGAAAGTCAATTGGAATTTGTCCAGGGTGCAACCTGAGTGTAGTAGGAGAGTTCGGTCTACAACATGTGCAAACATCTTCCTTGCTTCCTTAAGCAAATGCCTTTCGCAACAAGTAGGAGAACAAATCCAAATGTCCTCACAGATGGTGCAGTAGAAATTGCTTCTCACTAGCTTAGCAATGATCTCTACTTCCTTTATATTTAGTCGAGAACTCTTTGTCCAAAGGTACTTCCATCTTCTGGATAGGGCGCTTGTTTTGATGCAGTCTTTGAAAGGGAGGAATGAAAGGATATAGACTAGAATTACGTGTGGTAGTCCGCTTATGTAGTCGGTGGCTCGAGATGTATGTGCTCTTGTTCTTTGTCTGCTGATACTTCTGTCCATAATTTGTTGCTGTTGCTGCAAAACACACCAAACAAAACTACTCTTGGATGTTGGATCTGGAAGATGTTTGCCAAGACTGTCATATGATGATAGTTGGAGTAATTATTGAAGTATTTTCAAGTTTATAGATTTCTTGAAGGCTGTGAAGAGCTTTTCTTCCTTTTTTCTCTCTCTCTCTCTCCTTTTTTGCCAAATTAATAAGGAACATATCAGCTACTAATAGAGCATACCTCTGCTGCCTAGAAGTTAGTTGGCTTACTAAGCATGTTAAGTTGGGCATGCAAAGAAGAAAGAATTAAAGATGCTTCAAAAAAAGAAAAAAAGAAAAAAAAAAGAACGAACCCTATTAATTAACTTTTCTTTGGTTTGGGGTGAAAAAAGTTCAACTAGAATTTTCTGTTGAGTTGAGGTTTGCCAACCAAAACTAAGGAGAACATGTTTTCTTGGACGTTTCTTCTGTTTACAAGAAAATTTTAGGAATTGTTATTGTACAGAAACTCTACTTTGACATTGTCAATTTCTAGCCTTTATACTATTATTTTAGTTTTAGGCTAAAAGTGTTCTATTCCTTATGAGAATGAAAACCATTGTGGCAGGCATAGCCTTCCACAGGACAATATCCTTAACTAGACTCCTATCAAATAAGTGAATAACTCCCTGGCTTCATCAAGCTGACCGCAGTTCTTTTTATTTTATTTTTTGGTCGAAAGCTGACCGCAGTTCACATACCCAGAAATTGTGCCCGTCCAACAGATAACAATCTTAGTTGGTATCTCATCAAATATATTGCAAGCTACGTCTAAATGGTGACATTTCAGTTACATTTGAACCTGGAGACCGTTTTTCAGATGGGTCCCAAAGAATGCAGAGGTCTTGTTTAAAAGAATTATAAGGCCCAAACAATGTCTTCATTTTGTACATGCCAAATCATGAAATTAATTATGATCGTTTATGTTTTAGGTGGATATTTCTGTTTGGTTCGAGAAATACTACTAAAGAAGAACCAAACTAAGTCTAATTGAACCATTGCATAACCCTAATTCTGAAAATTGGCTGCTTTGTGGGGATGAAGGAAATTAGTGCAAAGATACCTGCTGAACAATCACATAACTTCGTAGCTAGATTTTTCGACTTGCTGAGTTGCATGAGCAGAAAATGATTCCAAACATAGCCACTAGATAGACTTGATCTTTCAAGGAGGATGCATGCATATAATCGTGAATTTGAGGATCAGATTTACCTGGGATTTTCTAGGATGGATGAGCTAGAGGTCTGAAACTGGGATCCTGCAAAAGAACCTCACGAATGCTATGAGGAATTAGACCTGGTTTAGGGGAAAAAAATTCCCTTGAGATGAAAATGGCATTTTTCCTCCAAATATGAAAATCGAATAGAAGAGAACTCTAAACATAGCTTTGAGTTTCATTCCAAACCTTGAGATTCTTGCACCCCTCAATTGATCTGAGATTTGTCTCTTAGAGTGATGGCCATAGATCTCTCTGAAACTTGTACTGTTTGGAAGGAAATGGAAGGATTGAGAAATAAAAAAGGCAGCAAAGCCGGGATAATAGTCTGTTTGGCTTTTGCGTGGCCACAGATGGCCATGCATGTCGCGTTGTTGTGACACATTTGCACAACATGCACGCTTCATGTGAAACGGCTTGGTCCACTGTCATTAATAGCCTTCCCTCTTTAAACCGGAGCAATTAAACGTTTATGAATTTTAGCATTAGTTGCGGTTAATACTAAAGAGTGCAACGTTCTAAGAGGATTTGTTGGATTTTGGGTGCTGCTACCTTATGTGGAGAGAGTTGTGAACAACGAACATGCTTGTTGGGCTGCTCTGAATGGGCTATGCCAACCTCTGACTTTAAGGTCTCGGGTGGTGCTTAGTAGTTATGATCCAAATCAAATATTCTAGAGTGGGTATGGAACTCCTACGTAATGCGTAAGGGGCACTCTATGTTGGTCGTCCCTCCCCATTTTTTTAACTTTACCAAAAAATGTAATGTATACTACTTTTGGTTGTGGTTAGTAGGCATCTATGGGCCGGTTTTGCACAACGGAGTAGTTTATTACTTTAGTCCAACTGAAGGCGGGCTGTCCATGAGTAGAGGAGGAGATACGTGAAGCACTTCCTTGTGGTTTGTTGGAATTGAACAAAGACCTCACTTTTTTGGGGAAAACAAACGGAACGGGTAAGTTTTCTGAATTTGATTAGCGATTCAAGTTATGCATATCCTATTTCTTGCGTCTAGGTGATTACCATAGTGAGATGTGTGAAATATGTGATAGGTGGACAGTATTACAATTTCTTGAGAGATGGGGATGGAAATTCTTGCTCATAATTGATGAATGTGGAATGCGAACACGCAAGAGAAGTCCTCTATTCAATTAGTGAGCTGTGATATGTAGTCAATATGATCTCATTCTTAAAAGCATGAACCAAAGGATATAGTTAAGATGCCTGTCGATTTTTTGGCTTCAGCTGACTTGATTAAAGCGGGATTTTTCCCCGCATAGTATCTGAAGAATTAAGATTTAACCAAACAAACTAATGTAATTGTCAGATGTCTACAAGTATTTTTATGGGGACTTATATGTATGTGTCAACCTGAATGTAATCTATTCATCATTAGCATCATAACTCTGGGAGATGGATCCATATTTCTTACTATTAAAATGAACCACTTGACACCATTTGAAGGCTTAGTCTGTAATTTACATTTTGCAATCACCCAACTTTCTGGCTCCAACAGGCAATTTTGCAGGAACGTTCGAACGTTCGAATGTGTATTAGTTTGTTTGGTTAAATCTTTAGACTATCTTTAGACTGTTGAGTACTGTTTGTAGCTCTAATGAAAGGACGAACATTTGTTTTGATTTACATTAGCATCGCTAAGAAACTGCTAATGAATATAGACGATCGTTACTTTTATGGGATGTGAATCAGTGCATTATCATGTGTATCGCATGGGTTCTGCGAAGAAGCAGCGTACCATCTATCTTACTGTTTTCTGGTTAGCCATTGCTTGGTGTCCCAAGTGATCAAGATCAGATCCTCAAAACATTCAGGGGAAAGGATGTTGTAATCAAGATGAAGATAATTTTGACGAATGTGTGAAGATAAGTTTTCCGTGGATGAATTTGCCATGTCGGGAATGTAAAGCATATTCTCTAACACAAATGATCTGTGATGCTAATGCCTGCTAATAGATTTCCATCTTTTGTGGTTTGAGGATACATTGAGGGTTGTGATGGAGGCTTAGGGAAACAACATAGTTAATACTGGATTGAAGATTTCTTTCCTCTGTACATGAGACTTACTGCAGCATACTTGCCTTATTTGAACTAAAAGTCCGTCTTTCAATGACCGTAGCTTGTTTGTCCTTTCTATTTTCTCCATGCTTCATTAGATTTTTCAACCAGTTCCATGTTGCAAATCACCTCTATTGCTCTCCTGACTGGTTGCAGGAATGCCTAATCCATTAGTTTGTTACTCTACTTTGCACCTTTGGTCCATTTTCTGAAGCAAGACCCTCTGTGAGCAATGAATGACTCTTTTCATCTGAGAAACTTCCAGGCTGTAAAATTTGCATTTGTCAGTATGCTCACTCTCCTTGATACACTTGATGGATGCTGCTTCACGATGCGTCATGCTAGTCCTGACATAAATATTCTTAGAATAAGCTGGCAAAGGAAAATCTTGCTTAATTGGGTAAAAAAGCCAGAGGCTGGGTTGGAATGAGAAACCTTCCAGATGGCATTCGGCTTTGATTATCCAACTATACAATACTATAATTTGAATGCGCAGATGGTTTTAGGGAAGATGCAGTGATGTACATGTTCAAAAACATAAAAGGATAAGTGCTTGCATATAGCTCTTTGACTAGGATTTACATTGCCAACACCGCCTTGGAGAAAATTTTTCTCCACAAGCGTCTTCAATCACTGTTGATGTGTTTGTCAAGTAGTGGGTAGCTAGTTGTTACACCAACGTATCAACTGTTGTGGAAACCGCTTCTGGAGAAAGTTTTCTCCGCTGGCATTGTTTCTAAGAATTATCCCTGTCAATCTCAACATTGCTTCAATTAAGATAGTATCTATTAGACGACCTTGAGAGATTTTCCTGTTCTTTAGTTCAGTAGATTGAAATGACTTCAGATGGTTTTGATCTGAGCTCTTAATCTATGGCTACTGATCTCTGCTCTTGGCCGCAGGGAGTCAGTGACTGCTATAAACTGCGGCAAGCCTAGGACCTGCTATGTGTAATATCACTGGAATACTCTCTGGAAATGATTTTCTTTCCCAGTAGTAGTACCTTCCCAAGTTATCGCCACCATTTTGGAGTATCTTGTCCGTTAGATTTCATGTGTAGAAGCCACTAGACACTCTTTTCCTCCCTTGTATGTCACTGAGTTTGTTAGGTCTGTAGTAAGATCGGCCGCTGTCGTGCAAAGCATGGCCTCTGGCAAGTGCTGTAGATATCTCAGAGCTAATAAAAAGATGTCGCATATGGCTTCTCCTATCATAATACATCTCCATGCGTCGTGGCCTTTTTTCCGAAGTATTAGGTTTGGAGATAGTATCACATCACCTGTTCCCTTTATGGACCGATGTTTCGTTGTCAAACAGGGTTATGACATGTGGACATGGCGACCGTGGAGAAAGTTTCATCATGTCTTTTTGTCTCGCTCGTTGCGAAATGGCCACGGGTACTGTCTCTTATTCCAAAGATGTTTTTACCTGTACAAACATAATGATTTGTCACAATGCTGGTCAACTGTCTGGTTTCTATGTCGCAGTGACATCGACCTGCACATTGCAGCCGGCAGCCTGTCATGTGAAAAACTCGAATTGTAGGCCGTGTTCATGTCTGATCTTTTTGAGTCCGATCAAATCCCGAGCAGACGGTAATGTGATTGCCTGTAAACTCATTCACATTATTAGACAATTAACAAGTGATCCAATGCTCATACTTGCCAACTGAAGTGCCAGTCATCCAGCAGAAGCCAGAAGGCATCAGAACAGCCTCTGCATAATAATACTTCAGTGGTCAGATCTGATGCCAAATTGCAATATTTGGAATGCCCCTTGACCTTAACACAAACTTGGGCAATAACTGCAGCAGATGTTCCAAATGACCTGTCCTGCACTGGGCATGGCCCCCAAATTGATTTGCATGTTTGGCAAAGTTGTGTTCACAAATTACCTGAACAAGGGATGGGGCTGAGAGGGCCAGGTTGCATGATGGGCCTAAAAACGCTTGCTCATGGTCAAAATGCATCAGATTTTCCTCATAAAATGGAACAGGCTCGATTGCTAAGTGCCGCGGAAGGAGATCGCTTGCCTAAACTCGTGTATCTGCACGATCATTGGCTCGTCACAAGCAATCAATCTCGAACCGGGTGATTCGCACCCGCCAAATTACGAAAAAATAATATTCGTTCCCGAAAGCGAACGGCACAACAACCATCTATAAATAATAATAATAATAAAAAAATTAACTGTCGCTTTCGAAGCCATACTTCAGCAGCAACATCATGAGAAAAGAAACGAGGATGGCACTCGCACCAGCAGTTAACTTCCCGAGTGTAATGTTTTCCCCACGTCACGATCAAAGGAAAGGAATCTGTGGGCCGCGCTGTGTTCTTTGCACCCAAACCGAAACGTCAACACAAAGTGCAGGGGCCCCTGAGACGAGTGCGGAATCTAATTTGCTGAAAATCAGGAGTGGTTATCTGATCGTTGTTTGCAAAAACATATTCTAATGCATCCCCCTCTTTCTTCTTTCTTCTTTCTTCTTTCTTCTTCTTGGTTCTTCTCCATCTTCCGGAATCGGCATATTTTTCGCTTTCTGCTTTGCGGGTTCGGGGATGTAACCTCTTGCGTGACGCGGGCGACGTCCGTTTAATTAATCGAAAACTTGTATTTTGGCAATGTCAGATGTTGGGAAAGACATTGACATACGCTTCTCAACAGCCATGACAAAATCATAAAGAAAACAACAACATCGACAAATCATTCGGTTCGCTCGCTCGGCTCCTTCCGTTCGACGTTTGCATCACTCGCAGCGGTGTCATTATCATCATCATCATCATCATCATCATCATCAAGTTTGCCTTTTCGAAAGCAACCATTAGAGCAGCCTCCTCAGGATAAAAGAACATTATCATCCGATTGCATATGCATTTGGAGGAATATAAAAGAATGTCTGGGGGGTGGGGGCAAGTGGCCAGTGGACATTGGAGAGACACTTCCGAAGGTTGCATCAGCAGCTGAACAGTGGTTCAGGTGGCTCTTTCCTCCCATTCTTTAATCAGTCTGGTTCAACTCTCATACCAGCCAAAAATTCATACCTTATGTATTCATCTGGTCTCAAAAAAAAAAAAAAAAAAGACACACCCACTAATTCTTTTTCTGTTCTAAACAATGATTCTTGTCTCAATTATGGTGATCATGGACCGGAAGAGAACTGGTCCTGAAAAATGACAACAGTGCCTGGTGTTAGGGCTACACTGGACATGATGAACTCCTCAGACAGAGACCCGTCAGCAAAGCTATGGTGCTCCAAATAATTGATGCAGCTCTCCCAATATTCAACTCTCTTCAAAGTCTTAAGCAGGGCATCCAGTGTTCTATCGAGTGAACATGAACAATTGAGATCAACAAAAATCCCAGATTCAAAAAGAGGGAAAAACACCAATCCTTGGGACACAGACCATCAATCCGATATCGCGAGTTGCCTCGTCAGCCAAGGGAACGAGAACATGTTCATATTAGTTTATGCACCGAGTGTTGGCATCATCCCGGATTTGAATTGGCTCATTGATGACCTTATCTCCCTATTCCACCAATGTTTTGGACCTTTTATTATAATGAAATTCCACGAACCACGGTTCTTTGTCCACAACAACATCCACCCACTTCTCCGTGTTATCGCCCGCGGCGGACAATATGTGCCGTTGAAGAAGCGCCCTGCCAAGTCGGTTCGGGGGCTCAACATGGATCGATCGATTGATCGATCGAGGAATCGTGATAAGGAACCCGAGCTGGCACGGGGAGGGGAGATTTAGTCGAGTGCTTTAAGAAGTCTCGATATCGAACAACATAATAAAAAAAAAAAATTTTAAAAAAAAGAAGAAAAAAAGAAGTAAATAAGAAAAAGGAAGGGGGGGCTGGGGGGGTGTGGGGGAATGTGGAATGACGAGTTTCTGGGCCCCAAGTGGGTTCAATGGGCTTGTGGGCGAGGGCCCGGCAAGGAGACAGTGGAGATATGCTCACGTGTTGGGCGCCGGTCAAAGTCAACATTCCGCGAGAGGGGCCACACGTGTTGCTATCCGGTGTCGTTTTGTGGGATGCCCACTTGCGAGGTGACACCCCGCACGTGCCTCGGCGACCGGCCCGTGATGTGCCGTCGCCTTCGGCTCAAACCGAGACACTCACACGTGAATCATGGGCCAACAGCCGGTCCGTTGTTTGGGTGGCGCACACTCGTTTTCTTTGTTTTCTCTCCTCCTTTCCCGGGGGCCCGGTTCATTCACAACACCAACAATAATTACAACAATGGCGGTGAATAGTGACTAATAAATTAAATTCAAACACTTGTGCTAAGTCTTGTCCTTATTTAGGTCCAATAAAACAAAATTTAAGTTACCTCCTCCTCCTCCTCATCCTTTTTCCGTAGCACAAAATATTCAAATATGTCGACTCTGCTAAAACTTATGGATACATGCGAATCTCAACATCCGCTTTCATAATTAAGGCGCCGTCCATGATGGCGAGCGTGGCTTCTGAGATTATTCTTAATGGGTAACGCTGATCCTGACCATGAAATTTGATATGTCCAAATCAGCTTGACTGTCTTGTCAATCTCTTAATTAGAAGATCAAATTGAACGAATGAATACAATCGGAGGAAAAAAAAAAAAAAGGACATGGTGATAATAGCCTAACGGCGGTGTATCCGTCAAAATGCTTTTCGAAAGTAACAAGTCTACCATCCGTTAGACCTATACATTTTTTCGACGACGGGAGTTTTGGTTTTCTGCGCTATATAACTGCCGGTGTGCCTGGTGATTAAGGCCATCAAGTTAATCATCCTTCACTTGTCGATCAATCTGCTTTTTCGGTTCATCATCAGCTATTGCCAACCATCACCTTCATTGTAAGGTTAATTGTCTCAAAAAGCAAACATGCTTCGCTTTCACCATCGCCATCACCATCACCGTCAGCTAGGGGTTCAGCAACTCTTAATCACTATCGCTCCTTGCAGGGTAAAATTGTCTTAAAAAATACTAAACGTTATGCACTTTTGCCGATTGAGTTCTAAACATTTTCACGTTTCGTCAATTGAGTCAATCCGGACAATTTTGGCCGTAAATGCTTAAGTAGACGTCGACCGTCCTACGTGATAAGGTCGGCGCTGATGTAGATGATTTTTAATAATATTTTAATAATATCGATTTTTTTATCAATTTTTTTATTAGCATTTATTTATTTATTTATTTTACTATGGCCGGCGATGGCCATAGTTTGCAAAGACAAAGAAAAGGAAAATAAGAATTCAAAAAATATTAAAATATTATTTAAATTTGTCCACATCAGCGCCGATTGTGCCACGTAGGATGACCAAAGTTTACGTTAGTAATTTCCGGCCAAAATCGACCGGATGGACAGAATTGGCAAAACGCGAAAATGTTTAGAACTCAGTTGGCAAAATTAAAGATGTTCAGGACTGAATTGGCAAAAACGCGATATGTCGAGGATTTTTTGGACAATTTCCCCCTCCTTGCGGTACGGTGAAGTCCTTATCATTCTTCATTTTGCCTTATCTCGGGCTTTTGTATACGAAGTGAGAAGCATCAGATTACGGCATCTGATAACAGTATACGAAGTGAGAAGCATCAGATTACGGCATCTGATAACAGTATCAACCAAACCATGAAGGCAAGATTTGTAGATTGCCTTCACATATAGGATAGTATATGTGCCTTATCTTATCCATTTTGTCTTTCCGTTGTTGTTTTTTCCCCCCTTTGCGTGTGAGAATGATCATAGCGAGATAGATGCAGGGAAGACTCCCGAGATGCTGTGGCTTGAAAATAAGTATGTGCGTTGGCCAGAGTCTCGAGTCCTAAGATATTCTACAAACTATAAAAGACAACCCCAACTATTGAATAACATCTCTGATATTCCATAATATCTCCAACAATACCTCTAACGAAGGCGAATCGCACCCGATGCGCGCCCAAAGCACGTTCCAGTACTAGTAGTATCCCTTTCTCAAGTTGGTCCTCAACACCGTTAGTCTCGTCCGATGGTGTTCTAGCAAATATGATCTTGCGACAATCTGCGCACCCCAGGTGGTTCTCCCATCAATGTGGCGACGCCCACATCCTATGTTGACCTAGTAACGTCCATGTTCCGTTTGTTTTCGCGTAAGGCTCAAGCCTGAGCTGTCAAACGGGGTCGGGTCGGGTCGGGTCGGTTCGAAAGCGATCCGACCCATATTGACCCATTTTCATGCTATACAAATTTAGCGACTCATACCCGACTCAACCCATACCCAACCCGACCCATATTGTTAAAACATTTCAATATTCAAATTCAGTTTAGATAAAATTATTTCTTATACATATATATATATATATATATATAGCTAAAACAAATTTTTATATTTTAAAAAAAAAATCTGACTCACTTGAGATAGTTATTTTAGCTAACCCATTTATGACCTATTTAAAATCTATTTGGACCCATTAAGTTTTTAAGTAACCAATTTATGACACACCCAGCTTGTTTTGACAACCCGTCTATGACTTACTACCATTAAATAAGGATCAAATATGGATTCTAGACCCATTTTGCTACCTCAAGCTCAAGCTTATATGCGATCCGAAGTGTAAAATCAAGACATTCTACTGCAAAATACAACTTACATTCGTTGGGATGTTGCCCAAGTTAGTCAAGATTATCTTTGAATAGGCTGTTCATGCAGCAATTTTTCTGCAATTTTGAAGTGTAGAAACCACCATAAACAATTTGTAAATTGGGAACAACCTTACGTGGATCTTACGTGAACCACCATAGCTTGTTTTGAAAAAGAAATAAACAATGAGACTTTCAAATGCCACGTGGCGGCATTCTAGGGTATGGTCCGCTCGTTGTGTGAAAAAGATATAACTTCTCTATCCGAATAATGTGAGTCCAATTTAGGTAAATCCAATTTACGTGAATCGTTGAATTAGATAGGTATGCACCTATCATGTATTTTCTTTTCCTCTTTTTTTTTTTTACCTATAAGTAAAAAGGAGATAACGGCATAGTAACTTTATTGTCAAGTGATTTTTTATTTATTTATTTTACCTTTCGAGATGTTTCCACTGCGAACGAACTACGGTATCTACAATTTCTTCATTTTAGATCGAGGGTGCACATCAAACAGTCGAAAAACTTAAAACCTATCACAGATCAACGAGAGTGATGATTTTGGATAATCCGACACACGCGTCGTGGTGGTGGTGGTGGTGCAAGGATCCGTTTGGGATTGCAACCAATGAATCAAATCACGAAGGCACGCCTAGCTTTTGCTCATATATTGAAATCTCCTTTTTAAATATCTGGTGAAAAGATTAGAGGACGTGTGCTCCATCTTGTCCCTTATGGTCTTAAGTGGTTCCTGCACTATGCTTTGTGACCGCCCTAGCAGAGAAAAAACCAGCATCATCCAATAGGGATTAGGGATCACCCTCCAATTTTCAACTTCTTCTTTTTTTTTCCAATTTGGACTTCACTAATCTCCAAACCCATTTGTAGAACTGGCTTTTCAAACTGTCTTGTAGCTTTGAAAATCCATCCACAAAGTCATCGTGCATGGAGAAACCCCCCCAAAAGGCAAAAATGAAAAAAGGGTTTTGTCGAGTGATCGATATTTCCTTGTGATTGTAATGGATAAGGCGTGAGACCAGGGGGGGCTTTGAAAATGAATGCCTCAAAAGAAGGAAAATGACAAACAAAAAAAAGCAAAATCAAGGTAACATCAGTTGACTTGACAAGATAAAAGGGGAGTCATTAGGGAAAATAGTTGTCTTTTTCTTTTATATCTTCTCAGCTCCCTTTCGGAGAAAATGAATTTGAGAAGAGATTGACAATAACACGAGGGGGCAGATACTTGGAAATGTGAAAACCTATCAAAACTTCAAGATAGGCGGTTGGGCTGATGATGATAATTTAATTTCTTATAATCCAAATCATTCCGGACATTCGGAACGTGAAAAAGTCTCGAATACTCCCTGAATTCTTTCAATCTCGAGGTGGATTTTTAAAGAGAATCTCAAATCCGTCCCAATTAATTGGACGAGGATGAGAAATTTGCTCGATTGCATCCTTTTTGAATGAATAACTCCCAATACAAAGTCATTTATGTAATTACCTCAATGAGTTATAAATTGTGCTTTGGGGTTATCCAGGCGACCTTGTGTAATCTCAAGAACAAAGGCACCTTGTTTTAGTAATATGATAGCTAGTCGACTTCGGTTCGATGTTTGGGGATACACTTAATTGAAAACCAAACATGTCCCAAGTGCTATAGAGTTTTCTAAATGCGATGTCTGCTTATCACTCTATGGTTTTCGGATATGTTCGGGACCTGATTTAACTCGACCAAATCACATTCTTAAAGAGATGATTTGATGATTGTCATATGTCGTATCTTAACACGACTAGATGATGTTCCACCCTTTTTCTTTTCTTTTTCGTGATCCCCAAAAAAATGTTTGGGTTTTGCCCTCTGAGAAAATGCAGAACTCAAACTCACAAAGGACACTCTAGAACTCACCAAATGACCAAAAAAATGGCGGGCTTCCACTGTGTTTCTTATTTCTTTCTTATTTCTCTGTTTGGGGTGCGAAGACAAAAAAATAAAAATCGGCGTGCTTCCACTGTGAGATGAGATCAAATAACAGCATGATTTGGCTGAGTTCATCTGCTCCATCTCGATTTGACTTCAAGAGGCACAGATCCATTTTTTTTTTTTCTGTTCATTTTCCTACAACGGGTTGCCGAAAAGGATTACGTAACGGTCCAAATAATGTCGGCCGGAACGCAATAAACAATGCCGGCGAACTTAATATAAGGTTGAGTCTGTCAAAAAGTGGAGCATCTCATCCAATCTTTCATGGACACTGGACCAGCATTGGCGAGGCAAAAGATGAACATGTCGAACATCTTGTATTTAAGTGTACTTCCCCGTACGCGATTACTTAGCAAATAGACACATCTTGGGGGGTGTTGGGAAAATGGCACGCCCTTGAATTATGATAGGAGATCAACGTGGAAATCATGGTGGAGAAGGAGAAGGACAAATGTGGAGTTCAACTGGACCAAACAAGCAGAGCATAAAGACCCTGTGGGTTTTTTTGTCTGAGAACCAACCATGGACTCTTTTGTTTGTTTCTCCAGACAAGCTGTACAGAAGGGAGGGAGGCAACACGAGGGATTATAATCTTTATCTGTCCTGCCACTCCCAAACAAAGAATTTCTGGCCTTTCGCCAGTTTTTGTCTGATCTTGGACCTCTTCCATGATTTTCCGGAAGACTTTCATGGCCATGAATTGGACGTTATTCAAGTGACAACAAATCCATCATGATGTCACAAAAATGGCTGTCATCACCTGATTCATAACTATCTCCCTCTCCCTCTTCCTCTTCCTCTTCCTCTTGTGCCAATGAGTAGTTTTTGTGATAAGATTCACATCCAGGGGAGTGCTGATCCGGACAATTTGAAGATCATGCTGAAAAGAAATTTCTATTGGCCTTGAAACTTTTTGCTATATCCCAGAGTCTGTTAATGGTCGAGGCAGGGGCTAGTGAAAGGTAGACTCTGTTACTACATTGGGTAAATGCCAGACTCAAGTTTTACTCTAACATTCATGATACATTCAGCAACATTATTGGAATGAACTGACCGAACAAGCAAATTGCACAAGATTTGATTTTTATGCATTAAATCCCCCTGGATAACAGACATACTATAGTTGGACTATAGTAGCAGACAGATGCCCTCATTTCTTTTGCTTGATAAGAATCTTTTACTGAGCATAGGAAACTTTTTCCATAAAATGGTTATTATATGAATCTGTTCAATACCCATGAGCAAGGAAAAAAAGTCATTACCCTTTTCTTTTTTCCTTGCCAAAAGAACAATAAAGAAAGAATGGGAGTTCTTGAAAGAGTGGTTCATGCAAAGAGAGCCCATGATACTTCAATGGGCAGGAATCCTGGCTGGAATCAAGAATCAAATTCCCAATGAAATGTGACGATTATAATTTGCAAGCAAGAACGTGCAGTCAACAACACTCAGCTACAGACTAGAGAGAGAGAGAGAGAGAGAGAGAGAGAGAGAGAGAGAGAGGAACTGTTTTTGTACATGGCTAATTAAGGAGGTGGTCTCTACTTAGATAATTATTAAACAAAGGCAAATAAAGAAAAAGAACCCAATAAAGATGAAGTGGGAAAGATAAAGCGTTTAAAAAAAAAAGTGAGACATGGGTTAACCTAAGGAGAAAGAGAAAAGAAGGAGGAAGGAAGGAAGGAAAGAAAGAAAGAACGGTGCTTGACTTTTTTTCCCTAAAAGATAATCAGAAGAAACAGTTCTTGATGAACCCCCCCATTTCAAGTTCAACTACCATCAGAATTAAATCACAAATCTCTTACTTAAGACTCTGCCATCATCAGAGAATCTCTCTCTCTCTCTCTCTCTAGTTACTCCATTGCTTGTGCCCCGGAACCCATTTGGGGCATTTCGGGCTCAAGTACTTGGACATCACCCTCGAGTTCAATATCTCCAATAGCGGTGCGAACTTGACGCACCTAGGGGTCTTGTACTGGTTAATCGACGCTCCGTAGCTAATGGCACAGTCCATCAACTTGTCGAACGTCCCCGGCTCCACGATCTTGATCTCGAGCGGCCCGATCGACTTGTCCGAGACCCGCCCCTGGCGGTAGACGCTGTTGAGCGACTCCTCGACCGTGAGGCAGCAGTCCTCGAAGACGGAAGGAGGGATCGGGTTGGAGCCGTTTAGGCTGAGCTCCCAGAATAGGACGTAGTGTCCCGGGATGGTCGAGGTGTCGGCGTAGCTGGTGTACTCGGCCACGGTCGCGTCGAACGGGACCAGATGGTTCAGCGCGTTCTTCACCGCGTTCTGCAGCTCGACCTCGTCGGTCTTGTCGGACTCTATGCTCAGGACCACGTTCTTGCGGCATATGAAGTTGAACTGAGGGGCCTTGTTCTTGAACCCCGCGACCCGGAGCACGTCCCCGACCCTGTAGCGATAAAGTCCTGCCAAATCACAGATAGAGCTCATCATTCATGAGTAGGTATGACTAATTAAGTAAAGCTCTAGTCAACACACACACACACACACACTATTGTCTCTCGATTAAAAGTCGCTATGTATGAATAAGTTTTCAAGACATTCACTGTGAGTAAATGAAAAAGTTGTATCAAATGTTTTGCCGATTGAAGTATGAAAAGATGGGTCATTTTACCAGCATAGGTGGTGACAACAAGCTCATACTCTTGGCCAAGCTTGACATCGACGAGATCGACCAAATCCCGCTGCTCCTTCTCGTTAAGCGATTTGGGCATCGAGATCGAGTTGGCGGCGGCTCCGTTGTTTCGGTGCACGGGCAAGAACTCGAAGTAGGCCATGGTGGGGATCAATGTGTAGGACACTTCGCTCGGCTTGCAAAGAGGGTTAAGGTTGACCCCGAAGTAACACTCCGAAGAGGCATACATGGTACACACGAGAGGAAGTCCATTGCTATAGTAATCAAGAGTGGGAATGTACTGTGACATGGTGCCTGTCACAATTACATCCACATACTTGGTGTTCGGCCACAGCCGGGTTATGATCCCCCGCCACGAGTCCTTGCCGCACTCGGCCTCGATGAAGTCCGCGAGTTTCGGGTCCGGCTTGAGGATCCTCATCACCGCCTCGCGGACTGCCGGGTCGGTGATCTCCGGGTTGATGGACCCCGTCCGGACGTCGTGGCACAGGAGGGCCCAGTGGTTCTCCAGGAACCGGATCGCCCGGATGAACCCGGAAGCAAACACGGCCCCGACCCGGAGGACCTCCTTGTGCTGGCAAAGGCCACAGAGCAATTGGGAGTACATGCTTTGGTAGGAGTCGGGGCAGAGAATGGTCTCATTGGGGCTAGTGTAGTTGGTGTAGGGGTCATAGGGCCTCTCTTTGAAGTGAGAGCTTTTGTAGTAGCTGG
Source organism: Lenwebbia sp. NSW1173648 (assembly GCA_029784005.1). Taxonomy (NCBI): domain Eukaryota; kingdom Viridiplantae; phylum Streptophyta; class Magnoliopsida; order Myrtales; family Myrtaceae; genus Lenwebbia; species Lenwebbia sp. NSW1173648. The sequence goes on along the minus strand of JARCGZ010000009.1, from coordinate 18,531,792 downwards.
TGAGGACGGGTCGGGCGACGAGCCCACCCGGCGTCTTGGCCTCTGACTTTATGAACAAAAAGTACATGCCTTTGCCCTTGTCCAGATTAGGCACATACTGGCTCATCACAGGCATCAACAAGCTATAGAGCAGTGACCTCCGGTTCAGCTCCTCTTCAATGGTGGGCATCAGCTTCCTCTCTCCTCCGGACGTCCCTGAGCTGCACCACCACCACCAAATCAAGAACCGACCCAACTTAGCAAAGACCCGGTAAACTTTCGACAAAAATCAAGAACCACCCATTTTGCCCATTTGACCCGAAAAAGCGGCCCCATGCCCGCTGGAAAAAAAAGAAAAAGAAATCAAGGACCGGGAAGAAAACCGCCATGTTGATTACCTGGTGAGGAACTCCGAAATGGGGTGAGAGCAGAGGATGGGAGATTTGTCGCCATTGGCGATACGAGCGACGTCCGGCTGGAGGTCCTCGTAGGTGATCACGGGCATGGTCTTCTTGAAGGACTCGCGGTCGGTCTGGCCAACGAGGCCGTGGCGGCGCAAGTACTCGACGCGAGCATTGCGGGAGAGGATCTCGGCGAGGACCCGCCTCTGGACCTCGTCGGCGTTGGCCGTGACGTCCTCGATGAACTGGAAGGCCTTCTTGTTCTTGTCATGGAGGTTGTAGTCGGCTGGTGTCGGCGTTTGTTTTGGTGCTTCAGGCATGGCGACGAGACAAAGAGGAGAGAGAGAGAGAGAGAGAGAGGGGAGGAGGATTAGACAGACAGATGGAGAGTTGATGAGGAAGGGAGAGAGGAGAAATGGTTTTCGTGTGTGAGGGAACGGAAGAGAGAGGAGGAATATATACAGAAGGTGGCAATGCTCCACGCTGGGGGGATTGGGGGAGTGAAGCCCGGTCAGACCAAGGGCATTCTTGTCAAATCCTATATCCCCTTGTTTGTTTGTTTTTTTCCTTCTTCTCTTTCCCCAGGGATGGCAAGACGGGTCGTTTAACTCATATATTAACACATATTAAATTAAATGGCGTAGGTGATAAAAAAGTTGCCTTTTTTAAAACAAACTTAAGTGGGTGATAAATAGGTTACTTAACAATTTAAGTGATAATCATAAACGGGTCATTTTTTTATTTTTTTTATAATTTTTCATTTTATTTTATTTTTCTTTATTTCTTTTGTTTTGTTTTGTTTTTCCTGCGAATTTCCGGTGAGGGCCGCTTACCAACCCTCATCAGTCACACCACAAGGTGAGGGCCGCGAAGCCTCGCCAGTAGCGGGCGAGGGTCACGAGCCGCAACCCTCTGCAAATCTGGGAGAGGAGCCGACTCTCGCCTATGGCCTCGCTGGACTTAGAAGGAAAAAAAAAATCTAATTTTTATTTTTTTAAATGATATAATTTGTCCACAATTTTTAGCAATATAATTTTTTTAAAAAATTTATAAGAAACAAAACCTTCTAGATTGTATTAAATATGGTAATGTTTTAATAATATGGATAGATATGGATCAAGAAATTTGCATTGCAATAAATGAATCGTAAACGGGTTATACAGGTCAATTTGGGTTGGATAATTTATTATCCGATTCATCCATTTGACAAATCTATTTTTCTCTTCTTCTTCTTCTTTTTTATTTTATGTTATCGTTTCTCCTTCTACCGTGCATTCTAAGGTCAAGTTGGAAATAGTGTTCACGGTCATGTAGGCATAGAAAAAAATGACATGCAATTTGCAAAGCCCACAATGATTTGACTTACTATCATTTGTCATCTCGCCCAATTTGGGGGCACATCAGCTGTTTTACCTCATGATGAGTTGGCTTGTGAGGGGGTTTTAAAAAAAGTTGTATGCAACTATTTTTATTGGGATGTAATAGGTAACTTTACTTTTGAAAGATATTAATCTTTAAAAAAATTCCAATTTATACGATGAATGAAGTTGCGAACCGATTTGAGTATATTGTTTAAGGTGATAACTCCGACTCTTATTTTAAACTTTCCCACCTGAAAAGGAAAATTATGTCTTCTTCCCTACAAGATATATTTAGCAAGTGCTTTGAATTTATCTGAAATTGCGAACGCACTTAAAAAAATAGTCTCAATCTTAGGATTACTTGATTCTTTTTTCCATCTTTCCTAGCTGATTACTTGTCTCGCTGCTTATGAGAATGAATCTCAGCCTCAATTTCGATCTTTGCACTTTGCACATGTTAAAATGGAAGGCAAAGAAAAAAGAAAACCCAATTTCATAGCTCTCTTGAGAAGTGATCAAAGGTCCTTGCCGTACAAGGAAAACCGGGAACCCACTCGGAATCCACCCTCCAGCGAAGGTGTCCGAAAGGCGCGAGGAAGCGTCCGCAACCGGCTACGCCCGGTTCAGGTAAGCGGGATTGACCGGCAACCCGTAGTAAATGCCCAGCAAGTACCACCGGTTACATGCGCGCTTGTACCGCGGGTGTCCCACGAAATACCGGCAGCCACCTCCGAATTTGGCTTCGCGGGTCACTTGCATTTCCCGGTGACAGAAACACGGCGCCTGTCCGAAAAGATCTTTTTAAAGAAAGACCTTCTCGTCTCGACCCCTCCCCCGCGAGAATTCGAGTCAACATCTCGCGAGCTGCGACATCGCACAGTTGTGTTCCAGTACGGTAAATAACTTTGGGAGGCGGGGTCGGGGTTCCTTGTTGGAGCATCCAAGTGGGGCCCCGACAGCTGGCTACCAAATCACTAGGCTGACACGTGTCCGAATGGGAGTGTTCGCTGCCTTCACGTACCTTTGGAAAATTGGAATCCCTATATGCTCATGAAATCCATAAGGTTCGAGCGTTCACATTTTAACAAACATGAGGTTTCACATTAGGAGTTATGATGGGACGGATTTTTCTTATTCGAGTAATTCGAAAACGGCTTGGTCTATGCATCAATTTATGCCTTAGTCAGCTGATTAATCGGATTCGTGCACGTCATTGGAGGTGTCAGCGCTGAATTAATGCAACGCGGCTGATCAGAGGGTATGCATCACGTGAGAGTTTTGTAGTTAGGATACAATCTTTTTCTTTTTCTTTTTTTGTAACTTACGAATGTGCATAGTAATCAAATACTCGGCTTTGACTTGCTGTCGTATAATCATGTAGAAACAAGCCAATGTCCAAATGACTTAGCTCCATTTAATGGAACGCTATGAACGAACGGAGCTATTCTTATTTCGCGAGGCATGGCTCATTTAGTCTAGAAAAATAAATGCCATCTACTCATTTCTTACCACAAGTGACTGAACTTTATAACTTGAACGATGTCACCTTAAATTGGGTTAGTCCTCTAGCGTGAAGTTGTTGCAAAGTTACCAATTATCCACACATGCATGCACATTAAAATGTGATTGTATTGATGCGTTAGAAAGTCCAATAAAAAAGCTTAAACTTATAGGTGGAGGGAGACCGCATAAATATAAAGAGCATGCAGGTCCCGTCATCAAGCGATGTGGAGAAAATCACGTGAATATAAAAAGCATATAGGACCCGTCGTCAAGCGACATGGATTTTCAGGCTGAAGGAAGCCACGTGAATATAAATAACATACGAGACTCGTCGAATGATCCACTCAATACGTAGTCCGTGGTGGTTCAAAAGGAACGTATACAATTTCTCCTTTGCGGAATGTGAACATGGGATGGCCATTAAAGAGTCAAAATGGAGAAATACTTAACCTAACTAGATGGCCAATAATGTGCAATTATTGATGACTCTCGAATGAAAATCGGACCGAGTTCTGACTTTGATCTCCATTTTGTTCTTGGCACATACATATCTAATCTAGGGATAAAATCTACCCTCTGGCGTGTGGAGGCAAGCCAGAAGACTTTCTAATGTCTGTGACAAGCTTGGCGACATCTTTTTCCATGTGTGCATAGCGTGGAAATTGACTTTTTTTGGGTTTTCAATCTTCCTTTTTCCTACCACTTCACTTTCAATGCGCAAAACGAGAAGAAGAAGAAGAAGAGGAGGAGATTCGCTTACATCTTAATTTGACTTTTAGATTTGCTTTTGAGTCTGCTGCTTTAGTTGGAAATTAACTTTCGCGATAGCATTTTAATTAGAATAAGCAAAATGGGAACATGGAGGGCGTTTACCTTATGTAGTGCAAATGGCAATGGAAGCAGCTTTCGTGTACGTCTATGACTATCTCATGATAGTTAAAGCTTTGATTCGTCATTCATGAGTTGATAATGTTTGCTAAGGCTAGTCGATTTGCATAATCGACATCATGATTCGATAAATCTCACTTTATCCGGATGAGTCACTTGCTCCGAAGATTACAAGAAGATATCGATAAACTTTTCTTTTTGCCAATTCAACCCTAAACATTCTCAAGTTTTGCCAATTGAGTTTGTTTGGTTAATTTTGACCGGAAATCACTGACGGACGCCGGCGGTTCTACATGGCATGACTAGTGCCGACGTAGACAAATTTTATTAAAATTATGAAATTATATATATATATATTATTTTCTTTACCTTTTCTTTTTTTTTTCCCTCCTAGCTTGTGGTCGGAATGCCCTCACGTGGCCAGATTTGGAGACGAAAGCGAATTCCAACTACCTTAATTACTAGAAATAGCGGTTTCCCACTATTTCTTACTAGAAAACTTTAGCAATGACAAGAAATTACTCAAAGATTGTCAGATTCTTTTCATCCTCGTAAAATGTTGTGTGAATTCATTGAACCGTGATAGTTAATCTCTAGATATGATTTTATGCAATGATTAATAATTCCCCATAAAAGTGAAAATCAGCAAAATGGAAAAAAAAAAAAAAGAGAGCCTTCTTTCGTCATCAATCAGTAATCACCCCAAAGCAAAAACAAAATACTAAGCCAGGTGGTGCTACATCATCGCCACGTCAACACAGGACCCTCCTCTGAGGACGCCTCCGTGTTCCGACACGTGTCCGCACCCCCGCACATGTCGCCAACTTGTCTAACCCCTTTTGCCCCTATCGAAGAACCCCCCCACAGGCAGGAGGGGGTCACGTGTCGCGCACGAGGCCCGGTTGACCCGTCAACGAGCCGACCGGTAGTATGATTGGACGGTCAAGAGCCCCAGCAACAGTTGACTGACGCCAGTAAAAAATTATTATATTTTCGATATAAGAGGAGGAGTGGGGCCCACTTTTCTCTTTTCTACCCCCCCAATTCCTCCTTTGCTTTGGTGAGGGCGGGTGCACCGAGGCTGCAGGTAGGCCCGCACCCAAGTTGAGCGCGTTGTGCTTGGGGTGGTGCGAGAGAGGGAGAGAGAGAGAGAGGGAGGGAGGGTCCCACGGGAATGTAATTATTATTTAATGAGAGACCGCAAAATAGGAAGAAAAGGTACAACATAAAAGGATAAGCGAGAGAGAGAGAGAGTCAAGCAGTTTTGATCTCATGAATATTTTGCGTTTCAATTATTTATAATATCGCGTTGCGGCAAATTTCGCCATATTTCCAATTTGTGTGCGAGCGGACTTACGGAAAATCGACAAAGTCGGCGCGATGTATAATGCGAGCAACAAAAGTAAAAAAAAAGAAGAAAACTCAAGTTTAACGCAGCATGCTGATAAGAATTGTTAGTCTTGCTCAATGTTAAGTAAATCCCGAACTCACTTTTCTAGATTTTTCTCGGGTGATGATGGCACACCGATCGGAAGTTATATGGTCGATATGACACACAAACATTTGAGAATCATATAATGTGATTGCATAATGGGAAATTTGATGAAGGAGCCTTATGGAGTGCACGAAGACATTTTTTATTTTTTTGTGTGTGTGGCTTTCTAGCATGAAATTTTACTTGGTGAAGACGTTGAATGGGAAGAGAGCCTAAGAGGGTGTGGTGGTGGTGGTGGTGGTGGTGGTGAGTGTGGGAGACAGAGACAGTAATGCAAATCTTTGACCGCTGACTTCCGGGTCGCAGATATGCTATTTTATCTCCAATTCCATTTAACATCTCGAGGAAAATGGTGCGTGAGGGTACGTGCAGGGGGGGCGGGGAAATAAACATATCCAAACCATCTTCCATTAGGTTAAAAAAAAAAAAAAAACCCTAAGAATCGCTGCTATACTTTCCTTTGTCCCCCATTACTCCAGCTTCTCTTGTCCCTTTCTTCGTCCCCCACTCTCTTTTCTGCTCCCTTCTCGTCGAAACATGTTAATGTACGTCTCGCGAAGGATTACGGGTGGGTGAACCAAGGCGTGCATGGCTTTTCGGGCCCTAAGAAGGAGAACGAGACTAGACTCCATGATTAACGTCAGCGATAAGGTTTCGATCGAGTCCCGTGAAGTATTCCGAGGTTCTTTAAATGCTGGTCCTGTCCTGCTTCTAATGCAGGATCGCGGGGGTGGTGGTGGGTATTTTCCTTCTTCTTTTTTGAGCACCTGGACAACGTTAAATCTTTTTGTGTTCCCTAGGAGAGGAAGCAATTGGTGCATAATGGGGGGTTTATAGATGGCTAATTGTTAACTGATGCGACTGAAGAGGGTTCGCTTTTTTTTTTTTTTTTGGGACCTTGTGACATCAATATGTGTCCACGACCCCAATGTAAAAACTCGTGAATAGCTGCCTAGAATGAAGGCTTCAATTCATGGAGAAGCTCGAAATGATAGGCGAAGGAGATAAGAGCCACGTGAGACGAGTTGGAAGCGGGCGGCAATTTTTGTAATTGTCGAAATTGGCAGCGTTTTTTCATTGCAGCGGTGAAATGACAAATTTCTTTACTCCAATATTGTTTGTTAGTTTGAATGTAGGGTCGTTTATGTCGAAAGTGTATCGCGAAGAATGCCTGTAAAATCATTTAAGCGTCCCCACGAGGACATATATGTTTAACCTAGATTCATAGTTTTGTTTTTCTACTCGAAGAAGGGCTAGAAGACCAATGTAACAGCTATGGCCACCCTTTTTAGCAGCTTGGTTTTTCCTTTACCATGCACATTCCTTTTCATTTACGTTCAGTTGTCAAGAATTTACAAACACTGTTTGAATCAAACTCATAGCCGTTAAAGAAGGGATATATATATTTTGAAAATCAGATTCAGCTAGACAAGATAATATAACTGGAAAGTGGAAATGGAGATACCCTTTATCCCCGCGATATATTCACAGACGTGCCTGTCAGAATGAATGTCTTCCGCATCGGATTTCTGCAAAAAGAGAAGTGAAGTGACAATAATTAGGGCGGGGACAATTACTCAGAAGAACTGTGCACTTCGAAGCATTATGTGGTGGTGGCCTTAGACCATTCGACAGAAACATCAGTATTCAATCCTTGAAGATCTACAAAATCTGGGCCAAGTGCCGATTCTTTTTATCTCCTTTTTACCAGAGACTGGTGCAGAAATGATGGCACAGTGGCTCCTGTGAGTCACGAGCTTTTCTTCCATTTTATTTTTATAACCTTATACGGTTCTTGGTTATTATCAAACTCTTCCATGCAGATATGAATCTACGTAAAGAAAAACTTATGCGCGAGGAAAGGTCAGCAATATAGACGGATTTCTGAGTTAAAAAAGAGGCACTGGTTCTCCTCCTTCACGTTGCTCAGGATTCTGTAAAATCATGATGCCACAACGTGTGAGATATAATCTTTAGGAAGTAGATCCTGGCTTTGTTGCCAACTTGACACTTCAAATTGTTTATGGACGATAAATAATTAGACCATAGTTAATGAGGAACGAGATTTTTTCGTTTTCTTTTTTACCCACGAGTTTCTTTAAGACCGGTGAACACCCATGATGTGGTCCCGAATAACATGTGGCCTTCGGGTTCTTGGAGGGAAGAGAGAGACGATTCGTGTGAATGTGTGTGCATGTAAAATGATGCCCTTTATCGAATTCATAAAAGGAAGAGTCTTCCCGAGATCGTTAAGCCAGGATCTTGCTTAATGCGACATTAGGGTTATTATCACCATTGACTAAACGACATGACCGAAACCCTATTGGCCAAATTAGGAGATCTGATGTGAACCCATTTGTAAAAGTAAAGTGCAAGTGGCGCAAAACACATGCCGACTCTTTATCATTTTTTGAAGTTTTATGACTAATTATTCTGTCCGCCATCGCCAGCGGGAAATTCTGATTCCACGTGAGATTATCAGGATTAAATCGGACATCAAATTTACGTAGTTCGATCGATGTGACCTTTGCCCACATATATGGAGAGCGGCAAAGGATTTCACTAAAGATCAAGCGATACATCGGACACTACAACCACACTCAAGTTACTGAAACACTCTCAGTATTTCACAATCTCAAATTACACAATAACTCACACAGTATTTAGCCTAACAATTTCTCGCGAAATAATCTCTCAATCTCACGAGAAATTACACGAATTTTACTGCTAGATTTAATTGGTTTCAGCACTCTATTGCTTCAGGGTGTCATTCACAAGAATCGCCTCTTAGATGCTCTTTACAATGAAGACACTTCTTATATATAGACAAGAGCAAGATCCAAGTAAGAAACCGGCTCCGACAAGGAAACCATTCAAATGTGAAACCAACTTGACTTAGAAAACTTTGCTCTTCATGCTCAAACTCGAGACCTATCTTCAACACAATCCACCACATGTATATGTGACTGGATCATCATCGACACGAGTAGAAACTGTTTTCTCCGTCGACGCTGGACATGATAATTAAAGGTCCTTCTTTCTATGATAAAAAAATGCACTAATGAGCTGAAATTTTTTTGACACTTCAAAAGGGTCTTTGAATCCTGTGTTATGTCGAGTAGTCGTCGCTCTCTTGGGGTACAATATCATGGTTTTACATGCCCTTTTCTTAAGCAGTAGAATACTTTACTGCCCGCAGGAAGAGAAAAGCTGGCTAGCTTTTGTTATGTCTTTCCATGCAAATAACAATAATAATGGGTGCATGCAACTGTGTAGCAACATATGTATTTACCTTTTTTATGGTCAGTAAAAGTAGCCTTATACCCTAGCTTCATTATTGTTGCTGGAATCTTTATCCACCTCTAGTGAAAAAAGAAAAGAAAAGTAACGAGTCGAAAAGTATCATCCGTATGAGACACGTTTAATTAATGGGGTATCTTAAGGGCACATGATGTTTCGTCCTTATATTTATTTAAACAATTGTTCGACCATGTCCCTACCTTTAAAAAATAGGGAAAAGTGCCAAAAACGCACATCATTTTTCACCCAATAACCACTTTGTATCTATACTTTTTCAAAATATCAAATACTTTACTAAGAGGTATTTCTAAGAACAAAGTGTTGGTGTTTGTTTGTAAAACAAACAAACAAGGCATTTTTCTGGTCCTACATATGATGGATGAGAGAGTGCAAGGCACTTTAAATATGAGAAGGCTATTGTAGTTTTTCAAATAGAGAAATGGGTGGGTGGGCTAGATCTCACTATACCAGCGTGTGGGTGCGCGAATAATTGCGCGATTATTAGACGCACTTAGCGCTTGCGCGCCGCGACCTTAATCAACAATTTTTTTTATTTCGAAATTAATTATTTTATAATTTTATTTCATTATTTTTTGTTATTGTGACTGTTCGGACACGAACAGTTGTGTCCGAATGGCGGTGACTGTTCGGACACAAACAGTTGTGTCCGAATGGCGGTTTTCTCATACGAACAGTTGTGTCCGAATGTCGATTTTCTCACACGAACGGTTATGTCCGAATTGTGATTTTTCGGACATGAATAGGTGCGTTCGTATGGGCAGTTCGGACACCAAGAGGTGTGTTCTATTAGTATATTATAATGGACAGTTCTGTTCAATTTCAGAGGTTACTCTTCATTTTTCGTTTGCCTTCAAAAGAGAGACAACCATCTTTCCATTGTTTTAAAAGAGAGTTTTAAGAGATTTACTGGAATTGCTGTCCAGTATTCTCATCGTGAGTTTGTTGTATCCTGAAGAGAATTTGCCAGAAACCTATAGCAACTTCGTGAGGGCAAATTGATCCTAAAAGAGAGTGATTACACGCCTCAAAGTCCGACTACATTGTTACTCCATTTCATTCGATATTTTTCCAACACAAAGATGTGTAAGTGGTCATTAGGTTAAAAGTGAGGCGTGTTTTTAGTGTTTTCCCTTCGAAATATGCATGGATTGGAAGAATATGTTGCTAATATCAAAATTCTCATATATTAAAATAGCCACAATGTGACTGATTCGACAGCACATTGGTCGCGAAAAAGTTTGTGTGCGCGATATGTTTCCTTCTGTGGCCCTTAGGCACACACTATTTTCCCGACAGACAATCTCGTGTAGGCAATTATTTTTGCACGTGGCCATGTCTCTACTATACATAAAACAATCTCACTAAGACATTTCTAAACTTTTAACCTTTTAATCAAAACTCCATGAGGGTCCATGCCGTTTGTTAAGATAAGATTCTACACATACCAAAGAAACTCCAAGCATATGTTTTGGCTTTTATATATTTCTTATTCGCGGGTTTTTGACGTGCTGAAAACAGTGTCTTGATGACGTATTTATGCCGTAGCATTTCTTTAAAAATATTTTGCGTTCCTTAAGAGGATCTTCGATTATCTAGGGCATAGAAAATCCACATTCTTTCATGATTTTGTTAATGGAAGGTTCAAGCGGGAGATCCAGAGCACTTCGTCGCATTATTACGGCCTCATCCCACGACGACATCTCCTTCAACAGATGCTCTAGCACGACAGTAGAGAACCGATCAGACGATAATCCGATTCAGCTTTTGTTCCTCCAAAGGGTGTCCAAAAAGGAAAAAAAGGCAAGAAATATTCTGCAGTATTTTGCTTTTTCTCTGCAGATGTATTCTCTCTTTCCATGGCGGTAACACAACGGTGCAGCACTGTGTGTTATCCAAAACTTGGCAACGCACACTGTGTGTGCATGAAATGAAAGGAGGCCAATGCATTATGCGTTTGCAGTAAAAAGCAAAAGTATACTGTGGTCGTCTCTTCGTTAAAAGATAATTTTTTAGGGTTCTTTTATCAGGAGCATATGTAAAGACAGGTACCAGAGGATGGTACAGACCCAGTACTTTGTTCTTTACTTTGTTTTCTTGTTTTGCTTTCGTTTTTTGGGCGGGGGTTCTTTGGATGGCGACCTTTGAACAGTACGTGTCATTTCGGTTCATAGCTCTCGGACAAGTTATGGTGGTCATCCTGTCGGCAAAGAAAGGAAAATGTATGGCAAAGTTCTTGTCGACGGGAAGACTTATCACTGTTAAAGTGGGCAATATTATTGAAGACAGAACCCTAAAGAAGAGTGGGCGCGTACAAAAGAAGGAATTTCACCATTAGTCCTATGGTAGCAAGAATGTGGAAGGTACAAGATTTGTCCTTAGATGAAAAAATCTCGTAAAAGCTCACTAGGAACGCGTAAATGATGTGTGCTTAGAAATTAGCCACGTTATTCGAATATTGCACGACATTTTCTTGACGAAAAATTACCCGTAGTAAGAATTCTCGATAACTTTTGTTGAGCTTAATTAGCTCAACTACGAGAATCCTAGGATAGCTGAAAGCCAAAAGTCATCGAATTCAATTAATCCCATGAGAGTAGTATATAGTGGCAGGAAATGTGCAGTCGAATAAGGTTATGACGCGTACTTGATTTCCTACAATACTCATTCCAAAAAAGAAAAAGAAAATTCTCGTGCGAAGATGTATCGACGAAAATACTCTGACTTGATAAAGCCAAAAGTCAAAAAACAGATCGCTGCTCGGCCAAATGTTAGAGCGACACACCAAACGCTCAGAACTATTAATATCTGTTGAGACTCGTTCTATTAGAGAGACTCGATTATATATCATTGGATTGTAGTGCTAGGGATGCAAAAAGACACTGCTTTGAAAAGCAAACTCGAACACAGTAGGATCGTTGGAGCTAACTTCAATATCCTGATCAAAACTAATTGGATGCCCCGGGCAGGACGTTTTCAACGTGACACCAAGTGACACTAAAAGTTACATGTCTCTCCCACGATTTTCCGAGTAGTTCCATCGATTCATCAATCTACAAGAACTTGTTCCCCCGAACATCCACCAAGATATGTGACGGATGTGGATGTTTCCGTTAACTTTGGCCTTTTGGAGGTGCTTTCTCTCCTTTTTTCCTCTATCCTCTCAACTTTCATGCTAGCGATCTCACTCGCATTCGATCCTTTCACGGCCATTATGATTCCCCTTTTCTTCTTCTCATGTCTTGCGATGGAGCTTGCTGTTCCAGGGTCTCTATCCTACTGGTTTAACTAGCACTCTCTCTCTCTCTCTCTCTCTCTAGTGCGTGACCTAGGGACACTATTCATGCTCTAGGCTATAGTCGTGAAAGTCAATTCTGTACATCTTGTGGAAGAACCTAGAGAAGATACGCGTATCTATTGATGTGCCGACGACGAACAACTCGAGTTTCCTCATTATCGTGTCACAATCCGAGTTCGCAACCCAAACCAAGCAACAACAAAATTCCGGGTTTATCGTTTACCATGTGTTGGAAAAGTAGACGATGTTTCCTTCAACAGTATGGTCACTATTGCATTCGATCGTGATAAATGAATGAAGAGCTATATAACTTGATTTCAGGTGCATCCACGGTGGACGTGACCGGGGTGTATAAATGCTGTTGACGAAATTCCATATGTTTCCTAAAGGTTTCAAGCATCTTTCTTCTATACTTATCTACCCTTTCCCGGAATTATGTTTGCTATAAAACCAAATAAATAACATAGCGGCCATGCATCATCCAACATGCTATAGGCGAAGACTCATAAATGGATATTTCATTTGTCTACGTCCATGCAATTGCTTCGGATGATTTGCTTATCGAAAAATATATTAGAAACCACGGCGTCTTCCCAAAACTAAGTTCGAGATCATTTACGTACAGATAATATGTGATGTACGTATGCGTCGATATATACTGTAGCTATATTTTTGCTCTAGTCGATGTAATTTTATGTGGAGCAAAATGGGTACTTCAAAAGAAAACCAGAATAAATAAATGCGAAATGTATATGTTTTCGCATCATAAGATGAGTTCTTATAATATGACGTAACAAATCATAGTATATGCCCCATGAGAAAACAAAAATTGTTGTTTTTCCAGAAGATACATGTTATCATTAATTTCCTCTAAATGCTCAGAATTATGAGATACCCTAACACAAGAATACTGTACTTGGAAACGACAGCTCGCGCCCCGACAAGCTAAATCCAAATTTGTCTTACTATTCAGAGCACTGTTACTTATCACAATCCGAATGCAAATTGAGATTTGCAAAGAAAAGAAAAAAGAGAAGCTGGACTCGGCTTCCTTCTTCTAGATGTTGTCTTCAACCAGTGACAGCACTCAAGACATGTTGCCAAATGCGTCTGTACCGAGCAACATCATTACGAAACCAAACTAACCCTAGCTTAATGATAATCTCTGCTAGGTTTATAGCGAGCTACAACATGATTTATGTACGACTCGCCATTAAACAATACAGGGAGTGCCAAATGCTTTACATGGCCCATTTTGGATTCCCCTATAAGGAAATGCTTCCTAAAATGGGAGACGACAACAGTTCTAAACAGTATCATTCCACGCCTAAACCCTAGTTTTTTTTATTTATTACTGTTAGAGAGAGAAGAGGGGAAATCATAGAATCTTATGACCAACCCAGATGGATGGCTCTTCGGTGCTGGCCATAAATCACGTGGCGGTACCAATGGAATGAGTTTGTCGGCTCACTTTTCGAGGCCAGGATTGAGAGATGTGTTGTTCTGTGTTGAGGCACGGACATTGAATATGGTCGAGCATGTAGATGGAGATAAACATGTAGACGCAATTATAGATCGCAAGTACGTTGAATTGGAGATGACAAGATTTGATGCGAGGAAAAGGAAAAAAAAAAAAAACACATGACAAGATGGATAGAAAAGGGACGAGGAAGAGACATATAAACATTCAGAATATGAGCACAATGCCCACAAACGGGTGGGTTTGCACGGGCATAAATTCAGATTCCCTTTAGTTGGTTTGTGTTTTGTCCTCTTCGAAATTCTTTTTAGTAACGATGAATGTGTTGAGATTATATCACATCGATTGTGGAAGGGGCTGATGATCGATTTATAAGTATAAAAAAAGTCTCATTCTTTGAGCTAACTTTTGAGGTGAGGAAGGCTCAAGACCACCGAACAGAACATTCATTCATGTTAACCGAGAAGAAACCACAATTTTCTGCGTCAAGTGGGGTTGATCTAGGGCGTGGAGTTCATGACCAATCCTCGTTGACTTGATTTTGCATAGGTTAGCACTTTAAGACCCATCTTTTCATGTCCCCTTCGGCCTATGTAAGTGGGTCACTAACTCACCACCAACACCCGCTTGACCACAAGAAGTAGCCAACATAACAAGTGTCTATGTATCTCTCTTTTAGCTGATGATTGAAGTCATATGGAGGGAGGAGCAAGGGGCATACTTAGAGAGAGAGAGAGAGAGAGAGAGAGAGCTCAACTTTTTATGTTTCTTTTCGTTTGCTTTTTTGATAGCTTTCCATGTGTTCTTGAAAAGGAATTGGATGGGAAAACATTTAAGAAATGGGGTGACAAAGAGATAAGAGAGTTAGATTCAGTGAGTTTTTTTTTTTTGGAAAGGGATGTTTGAGACCAGCTAATGTGGGGAACAGATTTATGTCAAAGTTGAAAAGAGAGAGAGAGGAAAATTTTACAATAGGCACATAGGTATTATAACAGTGTTTCTTGCTTTAAATAGATTAGGGATAATACTGTTATCCAATGGAAATAGCTTTAAGAGGGGCATTGTGGACCCGTGATTGTTGCTGATAATTGCTGCCTTGTCTAGATAGTGCTATTGCAAGATGGAAATATAATCACTTCTTTATTAATCCATGTCTAATTTCTTCCTTTCCAATAATTCCATTTCTTTGACCGGCCTTGTTCTTGCTGGTAAAGAAGAGTTGGTCCCAATGACTAAATGCAACAAAATGCAAGATGGTCTTCTTTTTTTTTAACTTAAGGTGGTGTGTCATGTCTCCTAATACAAGTTGAATTATTGAAATCGACCCCCCATGAAGAATGGAAAGGGAAATTCATGATTATGTCTTGCTTTGAATTTCTATCTCTCTCTCTTTTGGCCCCCCCCCCTCTCTCTCTTTGCCTTTGCCTTCATTCTCATGCAAGGGAAGTGGGATGAACTCAGTTCATGCTCCCTTTGGTTATTTTTCTTTTTGTTTTTATCCCTCCCTTTTGCCCCCACCTCAAACCTCTTCAATGAATCCTACATGGGTCTTGTTATGGTAGGTACCAGTTAGGAGGAGTACCTACCTTTAGAACACACATGTTATTTCCATTATTTGAACCTTTAGGGATGCTACTCTTTCTTCTTTTCCCATGTCTACCATATGTTTACGAGGAAAAGGAAAGTGGCGCTACGTCGAATTTTAAAGAGATTGCGAGGGGGAAGACGATAAACTTTCGCAGAAAGGTAGGGTTAGGCCTATTTATGTCTCGTAGATGGCAATGGCATGTGCATGATGTTGTCTGGTTTCATCTGATTAGGGAGGATTGTGGAAATGAACCTTTCCACAGTCCACATTACTTGGAAATCGTCCTTGTTTTGGGCTCGAGAAGACCATTCTCGTGGCGTCCGTTATGGAAATCAACAGTCTCCACATCTTCTCACTACTTCACTTGGTCTTTCCAGTTATTCAATTCCTTCATCTCCAGTTCTTGAGATGTAGGATTAGAGGAAATTGCCAAACGTGATTTTTTCTTCATGGTTCTCTTACATGAACATTTGGGTCAGAGAACGGGATCACTAGCTCTAGTTTGTATGTGAAACACCCATTTAACAAGCAAGGTGAGGGATATAAAAGCCCACTCACCAGAATAAGTGACCTTCATCATGGGCCAGGGCCCAGGCCCTACACCAGATGAGATTTTCCTATCTTTGCCTTCTATATATTTAAGAATATTGGAATGGATCCACAAAATTGAAGGTTCTTGACCAACAGTAGGAAAAATCTCAATTTGATTCTGCCATTTGATCTCCACTTTCAGTGGATGTCCTTATTCTCGGAGAATGATAAAATGGATTTACCATCTGTCATATGAAAAAGGTGACCCTTGACATAGATAGTTCATCTCCACTATAAATCACCAACATATTATGGGGTGCAACTTGACTATATTTCAGATGGCAACTCATTAGCCATTTTGCCTCCTGTCTCAGATCATATCATGTCAGATCCAAATGTGGCAAACCTCACAACTGTACTCCACATTATGCTTCTTAAATTTGGAAAGGCAACAAATTGATGAAATATCTGCAATCTTGTGGCAAACAAGCAAGTCATCCTAATAGTTCCTTAAGAGAGAAAACAAACAACTTCCCACAAATTTCAAGAATTCCATGGAGCAACCAGATTAGAAGTTTACATGATAAATGAGAGAAAAACCAAAATCGACAGTCTTGCACGTCTGTTAGCAATCACATGTGGTTAGTATAGCTGTACCTTTCTCATTTTACTGAAAATGGGGGAGAAAAAACATTGTCTATTAGCTTGTGTGAGTCTGGATTAGAGCAAGCTACTCTAACACCGATATATCTCCAGCCCAACTGCAGACTGCAATCAAATTCGACATGATAGGGTGGAAAGCCACATCCACGCATGGTGATGTGTACGCCTTAGTTTTACGGAGAAGCTTGGATGACCCATACTTGTAAAAGTATATGGAACCTTCTGAGGAGCCTGTTGCAAGCATTTCACCGTCTAAGCTGAAGTTGCACTTGATGGGGAACCCAGAGACTCCATGACCCTCGTACCTTTTATATTTGTCAAGCCGGAAAGGGGGGTTTGAAGAGAAAAGGGCGATATAATTTCCATTTGACTGGGCAACAAAACAAGGCTCAGTTGGATGATGCCTAATACAGGTGCAGGTATAGGCCTCTCCATAAACCTGTGAGAGAGACATAGGGATTTACCTTACTAGATAAGTAGATATGTACAAGAAATTTGTAGAACTATTGCCAATAAGATCCACCATTTAAACCAGTAATACTACCGGTTAAGGTAACATGTAGCTAAATACTTGAAGCATGAGATGACCAGAAAATTTTCTTAAGTAACAAGCAATTGCAGAGTCTTCTAATGTTGGCGTGATAAATCTTTCTTCCTAATTAGAACATAGGTTCTGAATCAACACTTCTCTAGTTGATTGTGAAAATCCCTTAAATCCCATTCCACATACAAACCTGTCTGGTCCTATTTCATCAAAGACTGGTAGAGAGACTCGGGATCGACCTGACGGTAAACTGTGTAAGAGTTTTGACTTCTTTCCTTCCTATTATTTCCCTCTTCTTTGCTTTGTCTAAACTAATTTCCTTTCCTTAGACCTATACTCTACCAGCTTCTTTTACCGATACATCTATGCTTATTAAAGGGGGCAAAAACTTAGGGCTTCAACACATGAATAAGCAAGTATTACGTCCTCTAGGAGCAAATGCTGTAGGTACTTCAGGAGCAGCAGCCAAGTGGGACCAGCATAAGAATGTATTGGTAATTATGTGGGTCCTGGATTAAGTAAACCATCTACTCCGGCAGACCGAAAATATTGTCTGTGTCATGACTCCAAGAACTCGAGTTGAGGAAAGAGACTTCTGGGGACATAAGGTACAGAAGCTCTAGATAGATTTCTCTATGACTAGCAGAGAGATGATCAGAAACTGAGTTCTAGAATGAACTTTTGACTCATGTGGCAAAGGACTGCATGACGATTATGATGCAGAGTCCACTCAAAAAGTTTAATCTAATGGATATAATGAGGCCACATCTATCACTATGGTCCAGGAAATAATATTGAATTGGGTAATGCTCGGGATACTAAGACTCACCCACTAAATTGGTTTACTAAGTATATAGTCTCTCTGTAGTGGCTATTTATAGTGGTCTTATTTAAGCATCCAACAGGAATCTGACACATCACTTGGTTAGCAAACATAGTAGAAGAATCATAACATGTTTAGTATCAATCCATTGAAAATTTATCATTTGCCCAGAATAATAGAACTATATCATTTGGTATGGAAAGTAAAAGTGACAACAGATCTGGCTTGCCATATACGTAACTGATTGTATCCCCATGCCAAAAGACGAGTATCAGGTTTGATTCTTGACAACAATCTTCAGCATGCTCTGCTCTGGCTTGCAGTTGCTTAAATTAAACACAATCAATACACACTAAATACGCATAGCACTTCAAAAGCCTGAACTTATGAGAGCTTTACAAGCAACTTGCACATCAAAATAAGACTTACTCTCTAAAAGAAACTGAAACAACTATAGCAAATCAGTCATAATTAGTGAATGCTGACCTGATTGGAAAGAGGAACCTGCCGGGAAACATCCCAAACTATTATTGCATTTTCGCTGATATTGCTAAAGGAGACATCACTGGAAGAGATGAATTGCTTGCCATCTAGGGAAAACTCCAAATCAAGGATTGGACCAAGTCGACGTATATACTGATGTGTTGCTCTGCCAGTTCTGACATCCCATAAACTGAGCTGGCCTTTTGCTCCGCCCGAAAGGAAAAGGTTGAAGTTGTCTGGGTGGAATTTCACAACATTGATAACTTGGTCCTCCTTGAATACCTGAGTCTCTATCCCCTTTTCAATATCAACCAACCTTGATGTGCAGTCATATCCACAGGAAAGTACATGCCAACCAAGCTTTGACCACTTCACATCTTTCACTGCGGCATTGTGGTGGCTCAGAATGCGTGCTTTCTCGTGATTTTTACTCCACACGTTCCATATGAAGACCTTATGATCCATGCCAGCCGATGCAAGAAGATGAGCTGTAAACTAACTCTAGTAAACAGATTAATTGGGAGATAATGAATACAAAGCAATTACCATCATAAAAATGGAGGCAAAACAGAACAGGAATGAATGAATCGTTTAGTGCATATAGATGATGTGAGAGGCCCCATCAATATGCAGGTGCTTCACGTTTGGTTTTTACATAATGAGACCACCATAGAATGCACGTTACTGCAAACTTAAACTCATGCATTGACCTTAAAATGAACTAACACAAATTTGATCATGTTATAGTCATGACAGACTCTTATAGTAGGACAAAGCAGGTCTATTGAATAAAGTTTTTTTTATTGTGTGCCAACATGCACCACATGGATCTGCATTTGCAAATTCCCTCTAATTTTGCCTATGAGCACAGAAATTTAGACATAATCAATTGTCCCAGATATGAAACCACAGTTGATCATAGGGAATGTCAAGAAGAAACAAGGATAAGGTTATCATCAGAGAACCAACTTTCCTCAATTGCATTCTGTTCTTCACTCTATTCACAACCTCATTCTAAGTTTCTATTTCAGGTCCAACACCTGATCCTTGGAGTCGCTAACACAACAGCTCAAGGAAATAGTGGATAAAATGGGATAACCAAATTAAAAGTTTCTATTATTGTTTAATTCACGTCCAAGCTGTGGCTCAAGAAGTCACAATTGAAGATGCTTCTGGGATTGAGTTCAGGTAACGTGTGCCGATAAGTCAGCTCGTGAAGCATGATTCAATGATAAGTGCATCCCGAAGAAAGCTCAAAATATCATAGTGCTAGACCAACCATCTTCTTGAGGAATAACACAGATCGAATCCTACTATGTAGAAGCACGTGAGGCAGAAACACTGACATAGCCAGATCTTACCATGACTTTCTGACCATTGGATGGTGTTGACAGCCTTTGTATGGCCCTTTAGAGCTATAGATAGCCTTTCTTGTATTTGACCAAGACGCCCACGACCATTTGTTTGATGCCTCAACAGTGATACAACATCAGATGGTAGGTCTGAATCCAATAAACTTCCCATACATGAAACTAACAGCAGAAAAGCATAATGTCAGGATCTCATGATTCACACAAGCTAGAGATGCAACATCAGAAAGTGATATTCATGTATGCAGCAACGATGAGGAATTACTGCCAAAGAATGAACAATACATCGAGAATTGCTTTACATTCATCTCAATCCCCCATGTTGCCATTCAAGGGCAGTAGTTTAAAAAATCCAGACATAAAATGCACACTAGGGTCGAAAAATTAGCATAGACAATTTAGTACATCACTTAACTTTGTAATACTAGCGATCTATCAAATTGAACAGTATGTGAAGTTTGCAATGAATGTTCAGTGCCAAAGCACTTAAAGATGTCCTTCATTTCTCAGATATGTGTAACTCGCATGCCTTTCTTTTCCAAAGTCCTCTACAAACATCTCCAAGAAGTCCGTAGCAAGCTCTCTCTGAATATAGTATAAACTGTCTCTCTTTACTTAATCCCGATAAATAAATAGGACTTTGACAACTATGAAACCAAATTGACTCTCTTCCTTTTGCCCCATGCTCAATTTACTCTTTGCCATAGCTTCATGGCATGACACGTGAGCTTAAGCCTTCTACAAAACTGTCATCTTCAAATGGGAAGCCCTGATAGCTTGAGAAAGCAGGGCAGTATTTGCTAACGAACCCGGGTCTTGCTCAATCCAATCACCTGACATGGGAATTATCCAATTACTCAACAATCCACCATCATTCTCAATTACTCATCGTCCCCCAAGCATTCTCAACCAGACAGAGACTGTTGTGAAAACATAACCAAGAACAGGGGAATACGAAAGGCTCGAGACAAAGTTATGACATTTACCAGCGGCAGAAGTTGAAGCTGAAGGGTCGGTGTTTTCTGGGTCAAGAACCTTAGTGGATGGTGAACCCAAACCCAGGAGGCCTCGCTCCCTCTTGGATACATATCTGCCATGGACAGGAGCTTCAGCCGGAGGAGGAAACGAGCAATTGGATTTGGGGATGGAGATTGCATGGTTTTCGGGTCTGGGTCGCTTCGGAGGAGGGTGACAGGGATGTGACGGTGCGGGTTCGGGTTCGGGTTCGTCGTCGGAGGAATTTGAGTAAGCGTTGCGCAGCAGATCCATCGTCTGAGTTTGCGTCCTCGCTTGGTTTCGTTCGGTTCGGGTCACTTGAGATCGTATTATTTATTGTCCTTGGCCTTGACGAAGTAATTTGATCCCCGTGATATATAAAAAAAAAAAAAACAACGAAAACTTCCAAATAAAAGTCCGAACTACCGACATTTTTTTTAAATAAGGACATAAAGTGAAGTTTATTTTAAATAAGGGCTGAAGTGTCCTTACTATTTCAAGGGATAATTTCAAATAAAAATTTGAAATGCTCTCATTTTCTCAAATAATAACTCGAAGTGAACCTTGTTTCAAATAAGAGCTTGAAGTAGCATCTTTATTTCAAAGAAGGGCCTGACTAAGGGCATTTTCGTTATTTTCTTTTTCCTTATTTCTTTTCTTTTTTCCCGTTTCTTAAAGAAAAAAGGAAAAAGAAATTAAAAAAAATACCCTTGGTCAGGCCCTTCTTTGAAACAAAGAGGATACTTCAAGCCCTTATTTGGTAAAATGAGAGCACTT
Source organism: Lenwebbia sp. NSW1173648 (assembly GCA_029784005.1). Lineage (NCBI taxonomy): Eukaryota > Viridiplantae > Streptophyta > Magnoliopsida > Myrtales > Myrtaceae > Lenwebbia > Lenwebbia sp. NSW1173648. The sequence goes on along the minus strand of JARCGZ010000009.1, from coordinate 18,510,294 downwards.
CAAGCTCTCATTTGATAAAATGAGAGCATTTCAGATCTTTATTTGAATTTTTTCTTATTTTAAAGAATGGTTTGATCAACGGTATTTCTGTCATTTACGTTTTTTTTTTTTACTTCAAGAAAGGGAATGGCCACCTATGAGGGCTGGGCAGCCTCGCCGACCATAGGTGAGGGCTGCGCGAGGCAACCCTCGCCTGCCTAGGCGAGGTCGCTCAGCCCTCGCTGGTGGCCAGCCATCGTCTGAGACCAGCCACATGCGAAAAAAAGAGAAAAAAAAAGGGGAAAAAAATTAGAAAATGTAAACGAAGAAAATACCCCTTTGTCATACTCTTCTTTGAAACAATGGGGGCACTTTAGGTCATTATTTAAAATAAAATCCACTTCAGACTCTTATTTGGAGATAATGAGGGCACTTCAGACCTTTATTTGAAATTTTCAAAAAAAAAAAATTGATTTGTTTTTCGCTGTATTTTTCTATAATTGTCAAGTCTTACGTCAAGCTATAAATTTTCCATTGGCCTGAAGTATTTTCGTTAGTAATTACTGATTATTGACCGAGATTAATGAATTCCCTCATAAATTTTATCCCCATTTTTTTTTCACAATTATATCATAGCAGCACGTGTTATCAAACATTATAATAAGAGGTTAGATTTCCAAGCACTCGAAATCGACATCTATATCTAAGAAGAAAGTCAGGTAGAATAATACATGGTGGTTGAGCCACATCATCGGAGAGCTCCATTCTCTCTCAGTTCTCTTAACTTTAATTAGACATGTCTCTTTGCATTCATTTAAAAAAAAAACGTTAATCATCTCATTGGATCTAATATAATGCTTTTACAACAATAAATCCACGTCAATTTGCCTTACTTATCAATTTGGATGTAATTTGATATATAGGTTTTATTAAACTGACCAATTAATAATATTTTTTTCCTTATATTATCGAGGTATAATGTCCATTAAATTCGAAAATATTCACATAGTGAAAGTTCTGTTTCGATGCTTAACAGTTTCATGAAAGTCGCATCGTAAAGAAGATTTGGCTCTGCATATTCTATTCGACTTAAATTGATCCTTTATCTCTCTCTTTCTCTCATTTGAATAGCTTCGTCATTGATTTGGGCATTCCAACTAAGGGGGTGCATGACAACCATTTTGTTCTAGAAATAGATTTTTCTATTTCTATTTTTGGATGAGTTTTTGAATAAAAAAATGCGTTTGATAATGACATAAATTTCTGATCCTGGAACATAAGTTCGTTTGACAACAGTTGAAAATTTATACTTCTAGAATAAAAGTAGGCGGCGGCGGCGGCGACAGCGGCCAGCACTAGGAGGAAACACCGATCGACTTTTACGAGTTTTATGTTTCTGATTTCTATTTCTTCCAGAAGTTATAATTTTCTGTTTCTCATTTCCCTTTCAAATCTATTTCTGGAACAAAAAGTTGTTCCAGAAATAGAAAAATAGAATTACGTTACCAAACGAGTTTCTGTTCCAAACCTGTTCCAGAAATAGTGTTGGAACAGAAATAAAGAAGTAGAATGGTTGTTATGCACCCCCTAATAGTCAAGCAAAATGCATTTGAAAAACGAGAGCTTCTTTCGGGCCCAACACCAAGATCTGAGTAAAGGCCCATCTTGACATCATTTCAAGCCCAAGCCCAAAAAATGATATGTTCGAATTCCTCTTTTTTCCACCATCTTCCCAAAGTTCCCATCAAGCATTGCATCCTTCGATCTTTCATAAGGTCGTCCTTTGTTTTTCCTTGAGAGAGCCATTTGATAAATCGAAATTGGGTTGAGCTGCAATTCTAAACACCCACTTATGATTTTGTTCCTAGGCTTCTCTCGGCAGATCATTCTCTTATCTCTCAACTTTAATTATTTGATCCCCAACTTGAATCATACGATTCAACAGCATCATCTGTTGAAGTCGGATAATTTTTTCACCAGAATATCTTCAAAAAAATTTACATCTTCAGTTTCCATTTGCATGTCGAAACCAAAAATAAATGAAAATCAATAATGAACCCATATGTCAAGTATGAATTTCTAATTCCTAAAAGCAAAAGAGCTACCGAGATAAGATTCGGGAAAATTACCAAAAAAGTCCTAAACCTATTGCAATTGTGCCAATTCAGTCCTAAACTTTTTTTTTTGCCGATTCAGTTCTAAACCTTTTGTATTTGTGCCAATTCAGTCCATCCCGAGAAGTTTGGCTGCCCAGCCCTGACGTGGACGCCAGCCGGCCGGCGACAGAATTTTTTAATATTATTTCTGATTTTTTAAATATTTTTTTCCCTTCCTTCTTCTTCTTCACAGGGACACTGGTCGCCGATCTTCAAAGGGACGGCCAGGCTCGCCAGGGGCCGGGCTAGGCTCCCCTCATAGCGGCGGGGCAAGGCCGAGCCTCGCTAGCTCAGATCTGGCGAGGAATCGCTGGCCCTTGGCGAGGCCGGCCATGGACAATAGCGTCACCGGCCATGAACGAGCCAGTTTCGCAAGCGACACCGACGCTGATCCATAGGTGTCGTTCCGCTAGATTTGGAGCAGCGCGCAGATCCAGATATGGAAATTTAGGCGCTCGCAGCCAAGGTTCCGTCGTCGGCGTCATCTAGATCCGAAGCCTTGCCCGTGAACGACGGCTGATTACTCTCCACAGATCTGGAAATCCCCGACGCTCGTCCATTGACGCCGACAACGGAGCCTTGGCCTCGCCCCGCCGTGGAGAGGGGAGCCTCTCCCGGCCGTCCCTCTGGCCCGTCGCTGGACCTCGGCAATCGGCGTCCCTATGAAGAAGAGAAGGAAGGGGAAGGAAAAAAGAAAATGGAAAAAAAAGAAAAAAGGGAAAAAAATAAAAAAATAAAAAAATTCAGAAATAATATTAAAATATTGGGTCGCTGGCCAGCCGGCGTCCACGTCAGCGCTTGTCACGACCCTGAAAGAAAATCCCTTGGCGGATCGAATCGGGCTAATGGATTGCCGGGCCCTACTTTCGGATGGAGGCTTCTGTGTGGGCCCTCCCAAGCCCATACCAAATCGCAGTGGGAAATTATCGACTTTGACCTTGGTGTGGTCGGGTGGTATGTGCCATGTGTGCATGTAATTTGGAGTCACCACAGGTCTTTCTTGGGAGGTATACCGGATACCTCACTAAGCGATTGAGAGATATCGCTCGATCCTACACAGCCAGAGATTCTAGGGCCGGGGATTTGGTTACCCTAGCTTAAGCTAGAGTCCTTTCGGTTATCGTCCGGAATTGATTGTTACCTAAGATGATCACGTGAGGTTTTTACCAATTTTGACTCATAATCATTTTTTTTGTCAGTTGCTAAATGTTCATGCAAAATGGTCTTTCGGGGGTTTGTTTCACGGCATTCTAACTTTTTCATATTTTCACGATTTTAGAAAAAGAAACATTCAAGGTAATCAAAGGAAAAGAACACACAAAATAAAGCAAGAAGCTACTCTAAAGCGATAAAAGAAAACTCGCGGCCCTCGAGTATTTAGGTACAAGGCCGAAACATAAAAACCCGAGACAGGGTTTGGTGTACAAAAGCAAGACCAGATTGGACATTGGTCGCTCACCCACATGGGATAAATGCATATCAGTGTTCATCATGCCAAAAGATGCAATAAAAGATCAATTTCGAAATTTTCGCGATTTTTTTTTTTGGGATTTTTCTCGATTTTTTCGATTATTTTTTAACGGAGGGGCAGGCTGAGCACGGCCGATGATGAATCGATCAAAAACGCAACGAAAAACTCACTTGAAATAGCGATTTTGACTCACTTTCCAAAAAATTTCAATTTGAATAAGCAACCACCAAGGGGTTTTCCCAGGTGATTATCTTAGCGTTAAAAAATAATCAAGGGAGACTGATCATACCATGTGAAACTAGGTATTACCAGGTTTCCAGAAAGACCAACGGCTCGGGAAATGACCAACCGAGCGCGTCGTAATGGTGTCGGGAAAACGGCTACTCGTAAGCCAACACTTAGAAAAATCTCAACTTCTCACTTTACAGTTCACCGAGGCAAATTCGAGAGTGATTATCTCGGTGTACAAAAATTATTAGCAGAAGCTATTGATACCACATGAAACTAGATTAAACTAGGTTTCCGACGCACTTGGTGGCTCGCAATAATTCCACCCGAGCACACTGTACCAAGGTCGCAAACACACAGACTCACAATTTCCAAACTTGAAAAAAGATAGGCTTCTCACTTTGCAGGTCACTGAGGCGACTTTCATGGATCATAACTCGATCCAAGGAGATAATCAAATCAACCCCAAAGTACCAACCTAAAGTGATACACACAGAGTATGATCAACCAAAAAATGACCCAAAAAGCTTGAGAAATGACCAAGAAAAGTGACCCCGAAGTAACAGGTCGGGAACGGTTCAAACACTCAAAATATTCCGGCCCAGAAACCCAGTTCACGGGAGCATATTGTCGGACGTTTTTCTTGCTCTTCGATCATCACCAATGAGAGAAACAAACACCGACGCGAAGAGCTACATACGAGGAACAATATCAAGCAAAAATGATGCTCAAAACACGTAAGGTGAGAGAGAAAACCGACCCCAAATTAGGAGGGTTGCACTATTTTTTCAGAAATCTGAGCTTAAACCGGGCCAACAGGAGGTATTCCCAACCCCATAACTTTTTCCAAAGATCGAACTGAGAGCAAATGAGAATAACCACGTGTTCTGCTAAGTACCAGGAACACAATAAACCAAGAATCATCCAAAATACTCAGATTAAGATAATGAAAAACGAGCACGAGACAGGCAGGTTGGAATGAGTCCAACACTTGAGCAAAATTTTCAGATTCGGATTAGACCAACAAGGCAACTTTGGAAGGGCATATCGCACACCTCGGTCATAACCAGGGGCCACACAACATATCAAAGAGAAGAGCTACATACGTAGAATGCATTCGAACAAGAAAATGACCAAAAATCACATAAAATGGCCACGAAAAATAGGTTCAAATTCGGGGGTTTGAACCATCCGAGGCATTTTATCGAACACGTTATGTGCGTTGTTAAAAACGTGCATCTAGGGCATTATACGTGAAACCAAAGCATGTAATACCACAAAGGGGATGTAATAAGCATATAGGCATGGTCGGTTTGGTCCCGTTTGACTCTAGGATCAAACGGGACCAAACAGGGCAAAATGCAAAAAAACACGCAGACAAGGGAAGTCGCGAAGGGGTATTCACGTTACCTTTCTCGGCTACTCAGGCGGCGGATGAGGGTTGGAAGTGGCTCGGTGGGAAGCTGGGGTGTAGGAGAAGGTCGGTCGGGGTGGTGGTCGCTAAAAAAAGCTCTCAAGGCTACCGGTTTCTCTCCCCGAAAATGGCCGTTGGTTAGCCCGAGAATGCTCACAGACCAGACATGGACACCTCTCTCTCTCTCTGTTCTCGTCGAAATTCGTGGAACCCCTTACACTCTAGCCTCTCTCTCATTTTATAGACCCCGTGCCACACCCTTGCGCGCTCAACCTCTCTTTGTACCCCGCCCTCATTCTCGGTCTCATCCCCTTTTTTGAACCCGAACCCTAGCACAGCTGTATTTTATCTTTATTATGCTCAGAAAATCATCAGAGCAGATGAGGAACGTTGGTGCAGCGTCTGGGGAGGAAGACTAGGTAGGTTAGCTCCTTTTGGCGCTGCCGCTTGCTGAAGAAATGAAAGGGAATGCCATATTTTCCTGCTTCGGGCACGCGGGTTCTTCCGCGGTGGAAACGGGCTCGGGCACGGTGGCTCCGGCGTCGCCACGCCCCGAGGTTGGGATCGTTGGGATTCGAAGAGAGTACTCTACAAAGCCCAACCATTTTCTTCGTCAATTGTGCTCGATTAGCCGTTCAATTTGGTGGATTCGTGCACGGGGTCAGCTGGCCTAGTGGAGAAGAAAGTGAACAGTTCCGGGTTGGATCCGCACGAACCGTTTTCACGAATTTTGCCAAATTAAGCCCCAAAATGACCCATTTTCATAAAATCGAAGCTAGAATTGGGTTCTACAACATGTTTTTCATCAAATAGAGGTGTTTTTGTGATTAAATGACTTGATTTTATGCAAAAACCCCAAATTTTTAGTTTGACCCGAAAATGAATTTTCAATGATCCAATGCCTAAACGACGAAACCAAGCCAAACCACCCACACCAATGGATTTAGAATGATGAAAACTATAGGGTAGTGAGCTTGTATTTTCATGGGTACCCCTAAAGTTTGATTAATTTCATTTTTAGTGAAACTTGGGACTAAATGGAAAATAAAAGGTGCAAATAGGTCATTTCGGCCAAAATTAAAAAAATCCTCAAGGAAATGGGCCCAACTGAAATTTAAGGCTTCAGATACCAATGTCATAGCTTATAAAAAGTGGAAATTGAAAATAAAAAGAGTCAAAACATAATTTTTTGCTCAATTTGAGTTTATGTTTGTGAAGGAACATGGTTACCCAAGCTGAATTTTCGAAATTTGAGGTGTCCAAAGTGAAAAGGGGATTAAAATAAAAATATTGACTATTTTTTCTGCCTCAAATGCTATTTTTTTTTTAAAGTATTTTCCTATTTTCCGAAAATATATATAAAATGCGAAAAATATGAAAAATTATTTTTTGTTCAAAAATGGATCCTTAGGCTTGGCCAAGGCTTCCAAAGTTGATTTTGCAATTTTATGAATTTTATGGATTTTCTATGCATTTTCTAAAAATAAAACTGCCCAAAAATCAGGTGTCAACAGCGCTGGCTGACCAAACTTCACCGGATGGAATGAATTAGCACAATTGCAAAAGGTCTAGGACTGAATCGGCCAAAAAAAAAAGTTTAGGACTGCATTGGCATAATTGCAATAGGTTTAGGGCTTTTTTGGTAATTTTTCCGATAAGATTCAAAAGATGCTCTCTTCTTCTTGTTATGTAATTTCCCAATTGATTAGAAACTTGAGCTTGTAACAGGTTGCTGACCTGTTTTTGTGCCATCAATAAAATCTTACTTGTTTAGAAAAAACGAAATAGATCAAAGTAGCCTTCACTTAGCGTTAACCCTATTGCCACCACTATTTCTACTTTACTATGTTCAATAAATACTGCAGAAGGAGTGCTCAATTTCAACTCTTTTCCTTTTTTTGTCCAAAATCATCAAGTTATGCAAAATTTTCCTCTACTCCCCCCAACTCAAGCAAGACTCGATCACGAAACCGAAGCAAGATTATATCTTCGGTCTAGGGTTCATGCCACCATTAAGCTAGAAATCACAAGATCAATCAAGGAGAAAACATCTCGTACGATGGCGCGATAAAGCAAGCCGATTTGCTTTGCAGTTAAACTGTGGTTGGGTTAACGAAAGTTTAAGATGGATAAATCCTATTAAGGCTAATTTTCTCTTTGTTGGACACAGTAGGAAAAAGGGGCTGGCAATCACCAAATATACAAATAAAAAATAAAAAATTATCGCCTTCACTTTGTAAGGTAAAAGCTTTACTAAACTCAGCTAAAGGTGTTTCTCTCGTTTAGAAATATGAAGAGTGAATCATGATAAATGTGGAAAGGAAGCCATATATATCCGAGTAGGGCCCCTTCCTTTCTCTTTCCATTGTTCTTGCTACAATGATGAAACCCTAAACTAACTCTCCGAGGCACGATGCCGTAGGGTCACCGTCCCGAAATTCTTCTTCAACCTTCCAATAATATAAACCCTAGAATATGTGTGTGTACGCACATACTCAATGATGATGCGCGTCTTAGGTCACCGTCTTCTTGCGTACGAATCATTACGTTCACCTGCCCTAGACGTATAGATTATAGACGTACACGATCTAATTCCATGGTCGACCGACTCGGCACGCTTCTCGCACATGCAAACTCAGAAGCCATAAGTCCTGACGTTTGAGGAAGAGGAAGGAAGCCCCTTTTCTATGTAGCCGAATGGTACACCTTTTCTGAGAATATTATCAACAGCAATCTGGAGTGTTGCGATGGCGGATAGTGGAAGTTTGCGTCACCTTCCAATTCCTGGTGCAGAAAGAGAGGAAGAGACGAAACCCCAACACGCGCACGAAGCAGATTCAACCCTACTGATTTGTATAAGGTCTAAGTATCGGACCGACAGCTAGACGTTTGCCAGAGAGGACAAATAGAGGAGGTCAACGTTAAAAAAAAAAAAAAAAACCATAGAAGAAGAAGAAGAAGAAGCCGGTAACCCTAGAGAACCGGATCAGTGACACGAACATGCGTCTGAATCTTTGACGACCTCAGAATTTTTAATCTATGAACGGGTTTTCTTCTCGTTTTGTTCAAAACAGCAAGCCGGCAGATGGGGGCAACTGGCCGAACAACTTTCGAATTATTCAACGACGACCTTAGGTCTTCAACTTGTGCGTAGAAATTTAGTCGGGGTGAACGGTTTCCGGTTCAGTACCACATCGGAACCGAGAACTAGACCGGAGGGATCGGTTCCCAAGCGATCCAGTGGAACCGTTTGCATGTGCTTGAAATACATATTTACATCTTAAATGTGTAGAAGTATCCTTCATAATTAAGAGTTTAAATGGCGATTCTCGGCACAGTTGGTTTTTTTTTTCTCATCCCTTAAATTTAGTAAGGAAGGGGGGTGATGAGCGTGGGGCCAAACGATGACCAAAGGAATGTTGCATCAACGAGGGTCAAAATTCATGTCAACCCGCTAAGGTGGGATGACTAATTTGGTGTCCCAGCATACAAACGCACTAATTTGGGTCAGCTTGTTTATTCATCCTAATCGTCCATTGGAAGAAGGTTTCCTTTCTTTGTCAGAGGTTAACATAAATTATTTCTAGAAAAGAGAGGAGGATTCGGACAGAAGTCAATGAAAGGAGTGACGGATCCTGGTTCCCTACTCGCTATAGATCGTCGTCGGTTAAATATCTGATTTCATTAAAGTTGGAAAGAGTCGTGATGCGTGCGTTTTCCTCATTCATGGAAGTCAAGGGGTTGTAATCATTAGAGTACACGAAATGTTTGACATTTCTTAGATGAATTCATATCGATTTCACACGGTATTGAAGCTGAGGAAGTTTGATCATGTACGTGTTCGAATCTCAGTGCAAATGACCTACCTCTCTACCCGTTATTGATTTCTCATGTTCTAATTCTTAACCGAATCCAGATGGTTGTGAAGGTGACCAAAGGTGAATCGGGAAACAGATCGATCGCTTGCGTTATGAAATGAATAATGGGTCGCTTAAGAGTAATCGCTTGATTTTCTTGCGTTAGGGTTACCGTACCGAGCTAAATCGCCACAAATACAACATGTACATACTAGGGTTTTTACGTTCTTGACGAGAATGTCTTGTCACCATAATGTGTCCTCCTCTTTTATGCCATTTTCAATTGACCCCGCGCGTACGAGGCCTCAAAATTTCTTTCATATACTCCATTGTCTGTCCCTCTTGCAGCCCACTTTTTGGAAAGCAAAGCAAAAATTGGTTTTATTTGGAAATCTATTATTTCTTGGCTCATCTAAAATGAAGGATAAGAGCATAGTCCAGCTGAACAAAGTGGAAGTCTTAGCTGGGTTTCATTGCTAACCTATATGGACTATATATAATCTACCAGAAAGTGGGGCGGTAGCGCAAATTATAATAGCAATTCTTGTTTTCTGATGAATGAGCGGCGATATTCTACTTATCATCAAGTAGCTTGATCTAGATATTATACTTTATTTTACTAGCTCAAATACATGACGAGCGCGCCCGCGTTACAATATCCTAGGCACCAATTGAAATTATCAAACAGGAGGTGATCTTGGGCATTTCTCTTGATCTCTTAGTTCTTATGGGAGAAGTGTCAAAAAAGTTCTAAACCTATTGCATTGGTGCCAATTTAGTCCTAAACATTTTAATTGTGCCAATTTAGTCCTAAACCTTTTGACTTAGAGTCAATTAAGTCCTTCCGGCTAATTTTGGTCGGGTATTGCTGACATGGAAGCCGACGGACCTATGTGGCACGATTGTCGTTAACGTGGACATTTTTAATAATAATTTATAGTTTTCCCATTACGTTTTTTTCTCTCTCTTTTTTCTCCTCTTTCCTCTGGCGGTCGGCGAGGGCTGGCCTCGCCCGAGCGACGGTGGCCCTCGTCGGGCGTCGCCTAGGCTAGGGCGAGGCTCGGCAAGGCCAACCCTAGCTAGATCTGGCGAGGGCGGCCTCTCCGCGTTCGCCCTTGCTCAGGTGAGGCCAGCCCTCGCCTGCCATGGCCGTGTCGGCTGATGGAGGAAAGAAGAGAACAAAAAAGAGGGAAAAAAAGAAATAAAAAAATTTAAAAAATAAAAAATAAAAAATTATTAGAACACTATTAAAAAAATGTTCACATCAGCGTCAGTTGCCGTTCACGTCAGAAGTATCCAGCCAAAATTAGTCGAAAGGACTGAATTGGCTATAGGTAAAAAGATTTAAGACTAAATTGACACAATTTAAAGATTTGAGGATAAATTGGTAGCAGTGCAATAGATTTAGGACTTTTCTGACACTTTTCCCAAGTTCTTAACAAACAATTCTTAGTCAAAATGATGGTCAATTAATCTTACGAATCTCACTTACAGAAACTGAAAGTCTTACCCACATGGAATTCACAAGGCTTCAAGGATGACCGAAGATGGGTGATTAGAATGACCAAAGCACTTACTTTGGTCGAAAATCCAAGCGACAAAATGGGGGGAGTCGAATGAGTACTCCCAAGATCCAATTGGTTAAAATCTCAATTTGGACTCGAGTGAAGGCTCGCTTTGAGCCACTGCAAGTGCTCGTGATGCTGCCTCATCCCCCTGCTCAAAGTCAATCTCCAAAATCATGTGAGTCGACTTCTCTCAAATTAATGGTGAGGACGTTTTGACTTTTTTGGGGGGAGGGGGAGAAAACATCATCCCTTGGCGGATCGATCTTTCACATCAATCTTCAGGTGGGTCAACGGGGCTCCATTCCCCGTTAATACAATTGAAACACTCTCCGCTGAACCCTGTCGTGTTGTGAATGTTGTCTAGCCACTGACTTCGTTTTGCTACAGCTGCATGCATTGCTAAAGCTTAGCATTGTTAGGGTCTCGTTAGACCCGTCAAACGGGTAGTTCGAGTCGGATCGAAAATGATTCGATCCAAATAGACTCATTTAACCCATTTTGACCCATTTTCATGCAATGCAAATCTAGGGACTTATACCCAAACCCGTATTCTTAAAATACTTCCATATTTAACTCAATCTAAAAAAATTCAAATTCAAACTAAGGTGAGAGTGCAGAGTGAGTAAAGGCGGGAGAAAATGAAGAGAGAGTCATAGAAGTGAGTTGGGTTTAAGTAAGTTGTAAACTCATGTATGCCCCTTTTAATACTCATATTATGTTTAAACTTATTTATGATCTATTTATTGAATATAGCTAACTCATATAACAACATACACACACATATAAATATAAATAAATAAATAAATAAATATATATATATATATATATATATATATATATATATATAATGAAATGAGTGTACGACCCATTTCGACAGATCAAGAACTTGGGTTTTTAGGTGTGACAATACAAACCCTAACAAGTCTAGTTCGTCACCTACGATCTCGGAGATTCTTATGTCTCGTGCAAAGCTTGATTATATCGTGTGTAAGGATAGATTTGAACATGAGAAAGCAGAGGCGAAATCACTCTATAATGATCGAGGTTGTTGCTCGAGATGTGTATATATTGATTTCATTGCGCTTTTGACCGACCAAGATTACAAGCGGGTGCACTCTACACGGTGTTTGTATGGTATACATGTGAATCAATTTGGGTTGACCCCCAATCTATTCTTTTTTTCAATAAAAAGCATATAATATACAAGTTATTTTCGATTTCGAAATGACCAAGAAGACGTGGCTCTAAACATGGTCAGCTTCTCCTTCATTCTACCCAAAGAATAAAAAATCTCTCTCTCTCTCTCTCGCTCTCTCTCACTCACACACACACACACACACACATATTCACACGTGTTGTGAAGAGAAAAAAAACCGGGTTTATTCTATTTCAGCTTGCTTACAGCATGCTAACATTATCATGACGTCAACTTCTTCATTCTTTTCTTGGGGCTCTAATGACCATCTCATGTTAAAATAAGACCTGTAGTTGCACACTGAAAAAGTCAGTTGCATATAGAAGAACTCAAGTCTGTAAATGAGAAGCATATGATGCATAAATAATCTTCAAGGTCAAACTCGAAAGTTTAAAGTCGCTGAAAATTATTAGGTAATGAGCAAAGTCCGATTACATTTCAACACAATTTAACTTACATCAGGATGTCAGAGATCGTCAATGCTCAGGGCATTGGCTGGTTTGTTAATATGATGTAAAAATGCCAAATGAAGTTGAGGGTCCAAGATGGGGAGAAGTCATCAAGGGAAAATTAGCGATACATTGGGTCGAGCAGAAAATTCGGATACCGTGTACAATATAGAAACAAAAGCAATTCAACAATACATCGATGATTACTCCGGGCAGAAGGCGCAACCTTATCGAATCAACGATCTATCCGCCGATGACTGCATGATGCAATTTATATATGCATGCTAGCTAGATGATCCACATTTGAATTAGTGCATTTTGTACTTGGATTTTGTTCAATTCCTGGTCCATTTGTGACATTCTTGGATATTTTATCAATGGTTTTTTCACATTACAAGAATAGGGGTTGAAAAGAAATAGGAGTAACTAGTAGCTTCAGTGCTGTTTGAGGTGGGAATGACTACACAAACAATCTCAGGCGATAATCATGCACGAATTATTTCTCACGGGCAATAAATGGAAGGAGTGAATCGGATGTCTCGGTGCTCTCGTCAACCTAATCTTATACCACATGTGAAACCCTAATCATTGATGGATGAGTCCCACCAAATGTTGTAACCTTCGTCCATGATCTCATGATGAGAACACATGAACTGAGACATGGAGAGAAGATGCAGAAAATCTGAAGGAGCGAGAGCCTTGTTGAATACTTCAAAGCTAGATTCAATTCTGGACGTAAGCTAAGTGGGTTGCGATTATGTTTTTGATACCATGAGCAGAAACCCTTATGCCTTGTTGGTTTCGTGTTCTAGATTTAACTTACTTGGGGTAGTGTGTGCTTCGACCCATTTTATACCGAGCCTGATGATTTTATCTTTGATGCACATGTGAGACCACTATAGGGATGGATGGCCTCTTAGGAAAACGATTACACGTACGAAAAAGAAGAAGAATCACGAATTCGGTGTGGAAGAAGCAAAATACGAATAATATCTTAAGTGAGTTAAGTTAGCATGACACTAGGTGCAATGGTAGCGATCTCTATGATCTCGACCGCCACAAGCGGACCTTGCTTCAGAGAAAGAAAGAGAGAGAGAGATGGAGTGACAGACACTAAGGTGCGGTGGCCACGAGGAGCCACCGGTGAGGAAAGTGCGACGCTGGGGCTAGTCCACCCCGGCATTGACTGGTGTAGAAGGGGGCAATAGAGATAGAGAGGGAGGAGAAAGGTTTAGGTTTGGATTTTCGGTAAGGCTATTGGAAACTAACGGCACCCTAACTGTAAAGGAACCATGTCTATATTTTCTTTACTTTGAATTAAATTCAAAGAGAAGATAATTTGGATGTAGATGCTCTTCCGAGAACTTAATTAACAAAATCTAGCTCTCGAGGCCACGATTCATGACAATTAACCTTGAGCTTAAAATGAATAATTAACATGTAGATAGTGATGCAGAAAATTGTCCAAAAAGTCCTAAATCAAATGCACTTTTGCCAATTCAGTCCTAAACCTTTTAATTTTGCCAATTGAGTCTTAAACCTTTTCACTTTTTGCCAATTGAGACCATTCGATCAATTTTTTCCAGTGGCTGACTATCCTACGTGGCATAGCCCGCATTGATGTGGTTAATTTTTAATAATATTGTGATATATTTTTTTTATCTATTTTTTTCTTTTTGCTTTATGTTTTTTTTTTTTTATAAAAAAAATTTGGTTCAAAGGGCCGGTGACCCCCGTTGGCCCCTGGGTGAGGGCCGCAAAGCCCTTGCTGACCGCGGGCGAGGGGTTACGACCTCTCGTTGAGACAGGCGAGGGCATGGCAAGCCCTTGCGGGCCACAGTGAGGGCGTCGCGGTCCTTGCTCACCCTCCTTGGATTCGGCAGGGCTCGCGAACCCTGCCTGTGGTCAGTGAGGGCGTCGCGGTGCTTGGTAAGGGCCTAGGAGAGGGCGTCATGAGGACTCCCCCAAGCCCCCGTGGGCCACAGTGAGGGCATCGTGGCCCTCGCCCTCCCTTGTTGTGGCAGGCGAGGGCTTCGTGACTGCCCTCACCGACATGCCATGTTGGACGACCTATTTTTGGACTGCCACGTCAGTGATTTTCGGTCAAAATTGACTGGATGGACTCAAATGGTAAAACGTGAAAATATTTAGGACTTAATTGGCAAAACATTAAAATATTTGTCACTTAATTAACAAAAGTGCAATATGTTTAGGGCTTTTTTGGATAATTTTCCCCATAGATAGTGGTGTTTCGTGAAACGTGAATAAACCGATCATATCACTGTGCGCCCACACACATATGGTTCTAAATGTAGAGCGCCTGTCGGAATTGATCTAATTTGGTGTTTGAACATGCATTCGAAGAGCTTCTCGACATATTTTTCAAACAAGTTTGGGTTCGAGTTATCTACGGTGAAATGAAATGAACTGTTGCGACTCGATGAGATTATCTGTCTGTTTCGTAAGGTTAAAGAGTCTATACTGAAAAGCGAGAGAGCGTAAAAAGAGCGAGAGTCGCACCGGCGAGGCAAGAACCCGCGGATCTCATCTGATTTGAGATGTGAGGGCAATTGTGGAGTCGGGCTCCTCGAACCCGGAACAAAGCAAGCATGGGTGGCGCGAGGGAGGGTAGGCCAAAATGATGAGCATTTGAAGAAAGAAGCTGAAAACATTGGAATTGGTCGGATATTATTATTATTATTATTGTTATTATTATTATTATTATTATTATTAGAATGAAAGAAAGGAAAACTTTGTAATAATCGACATCCATCAAAATCTCCAAAGCTGAGGTCGTTTTCTGGGTTCTGACTCTGAGGAGAGAGAGAGAAAAGGTGGGCTCCACATGTCTTCCCACGCGTGCACGCCGCGTGGACCCCAGTCGTTGACTCCTGTCAAAGCGCGGGCGCTCTCTCTCTCTCTCTAAGCATGACGCCACTCACTCTCCCTCTCCACTTCTGCCGCCTTCTCTCTATACAAGTCAAAACCTAATCGCCCTCCATCCTTTTTTTTTTTTCTTCATTTCTTCTTTTTCACCCAAACTATTATGTACTAAAATTAACAAATATCAAAGCAAGAAACTCAAAAATATCATGTCGCGAAATAATATTCGATGAAATGAATTATTCGTCGCGTTTATTAATTTACATAAATATACATCTCCCTGTTATACCTTAAAGAGAATTTCTCTACCTCCTTTCGATATACTATTATCAATCTACACCTTTTTTATGGTCTTATTCTCATTTCTCCCCTTCAGAAGAGAAATTGCAAGGATAATTTATTCTGATGTGTTTCCGGACTTTACATGATAAGAAAATGCGCAATTTTCTCGAAAGTTAGATTATCTTATATGATCGCTGATGCTTTAGATTGGATTTTTTTTTTTTTTTTACGAAATGTGTGGATCTCTCAATAAATGTGTCCATCGATAAAAATCTCCGGATTAGTGCAACAAAAAAAAAAGGGTTTGGAAATTAACCATAGTGGAAAATGTGTGTTCCAACAATATCTGATTTTTCTTGACTTATGCCAAATGTCAACGGGGACTTATCCTTGAGGGAGGGATTTGATTAACTTAAATCAAACGCAACGGGTCAAGTTTAACATAATTTAATGCTTGTTTAATCCCCTCACGCCATTGATGGGCCTTTTGACTCTGGATGAGCTGATTCATTCCCCCAGTCAACCTCGCGTGTCAAATTCCATTTCTCACTTGATGATGAGGTCAGTTAGTCATTACCTTAGTCAATCTTGCATGAACCATGATAGAGAATTTTTTTGAATTTTAATTGCGTCAACTAGGCAGTCTAAGGCAGGCCGGAAAATTAAGATTATTTTTACCTTCGATTGTTTTTTTTGGGGGGGGGGGGGGGGGGGGGGTGTCTAATTTGACTTATGGGATCACATTTTCATAGGTAGCAGCCTAATTCTTGTCCATCTAGGTTAAAAGGGCCTGGGTCCCTTGGGTATGGATGAAGAAAGATCAGGGTGCATAAGCTGCCTATGCATGAAGAACGTTGAGGGTGTCAATTTATTCTTTTCTGATGTAATTAGGTATTTCAAAAATAATAATAATGAGAAATCTCTTAAATTTCTCAAAGCTGCAAAACTCGTCGCTAGAGAATCTGGAAGTATCAATGTTCCATGATACTAATAGGTCGAGAGAGGGAGGTTTGATGAATCATACATTTATACAATCGCCGAAGATTAGCGACTTTTCGATTACGAGTTGGCTAAGAGTTCCGAGTCACATTGGTTGCACTCTTTTTGAAATTACCCTTATAGACGCTCGCCTACCGATTATCCTCATCTTTGTATTCCATGACGGTCTTACCTCGATACCTTTTAGGTAACTTACAACGTGAAAAGTGGTAGACGCCCCCGTCGCCAAGATGATTTTTCATCGCCTGATTTTCTTCCCCAACTAAAACTTGAAACTTTCTAATATGATTCTACTTCCATCTATCAAGCAAGTACTTTCATGATCATATAGAGGTGAGACTTGCAGCTAGTTATCACTTATCACCCACCCTTCTGAACGAAAGCAAAACTGATATGCACGTAGCCAATGTCTAATCTGGCTAAAGATTTGAGCTTCCTAGAGAGACAACTAGCTTGTTAATCTGTGAAATTCCAAGGAATCAAGAAGCAAAATGTTCAGAGAAGCCCTACTTTCCTCTCCTACTTTTGTACCTGTGAGTGGCGCAAGCGTCCTTCCTTATGCTGCTGTTAATGATTCACCCATTGCAGAACGGCGCAAAGAATGAATTTTTTTAAGAAGGGAACAGAAGAATCCAAAAACCCATCATTAGCAAAAGAAAAACAAAATTCCAGAGGGTAAAAAAGAAATGATATAGAGCAAAGAGAATAACACACAGCATCAAACAAGAGAGAAATTCAATTTCAAATTGACCTTTGCCTCAATGTCTAATCAGCCCCTGAAATGTCAACCACATTTTCCTCTCCTCCTGAGCTCTCCATCACCATTGATGCTGATGCTCCACACACACGCGTGCCTACGCACACGCACACACACACAGTCTCTTGCTGAATTATATATAAATACTGAAATGCTGCAAATCGCTTTTTATCATTTTATGCGACCAAAACAATCCACCGGAAGACAAAGCCGAGCCATCGAGAGAAGGTCAAGATTCATTTTTGGTGAGGAAGTAGCCACAAAGATAGCAACAAAAGAAAAGCTGCAAGAGGCTTTTTTAAGATCTCTTTGCCATCATCCAAGCTAATGGCAGATGATCAATTCCATGCAAGTGGGAACTGGTGGGACGCGTCGAGGAATCGGTACGAGAGCGGGACGTCGTCCTCGTCCTCGTCCGGGCTGAGCTCTCTGGGGAGCTTTGGTGGGTGGCTCACAGACTTGGGCGGCGATATGAAAGCTGCAAGGTCTTCAATGGAGTCTGCAGGCGGTTCTTCGGTGGTTTATCATGATACCCAGAAGCTGCAACCCCACAACTCTGCTGTTTTGGGCGACGCTGGTGGATCTTTGGTTGATCCCAATTTGCATATGATGAATTTAGGCCTCTCTTCTCAAGCCATGGATTGGAACAACCAAAACTTATTGTAAGTCTCTAAAGTCCACAACTTTTCCCCTCTTTCGCGGAAAGTTTAAAAATTTCCCTCAATCTTGATATGATCTTATCGTGCTCTCAATCTATAAAGTATGTGTAATTCTGCGGAAACATTTCTTCCGTGTATTAGCAGCCAAATTTTATCATAGCTCAAGCTTATGAAAGTTTCTCTCACTTACAAGTGTGCTCTTTTTTGGAATATCTCTAGAAGAGGAGATCATAAGGGGACTGAAAGCAGCTTTAGGTCGATGCTTCAGGAGAACTTGAACATGAACGCAAGCTTCCAGAGCACGAACGCAGGTGATCACAGTAGTACGGTGACATGCCAAGGTTTTCATCCCCAGATTGCTGATTCATCGCCCTCCTTGTACGGTAGTCCTTCGACTTTCTTGCAAGGAATATTGACTGGATCATCAGAAAACAGTCAACAGCAACAGCAAAATGTGAACTATCCTGGTTATAACCCAACAAGCTACAACGCTCAGAGTTCTAGTGAGCTCTTGCCTCCTAATTGGTCCAACAAAGTGCCTCCGTTCTTGAGAATCTCACCGCCTAAGCACCACCCTCCGCCGCCGCCGCCGCACCACCATAGCCAGTTGCACTTCTCCAACAACGCGCCGTTCTGGACCGCGTCCGCCACTGCAATGAACGACGTCCGGTCCACGACCACCACCACCTACTTCCCACCATCCCAAGCACAATTCGCCCCGCCGGGCTTTGACGAGAAACCAAAGGTAATCAAGACATCTTTAATCGAGAGCATACAAAAAGAAGTAGAGAGAGGGAGAGAGAGAGAGACATCATTGCTTAGGCGTGTCGAATTGCTATGCATGGTCATGATTAGGGTTTCGAGTATCCATCGCGGGATCATCCGATTTTCGTATCATCGTTTATGTGGTGCAGAATTTAACGGATGTCGCCAATCCGGGTGCCGCGACGAAGAAAAGCGGTGGCGAGCCCGCGGGGAAAAGGCCGCGAAATGAGACGACCCCCTCACCATTGCCAGCTTTTAAGGTACAAAGTTTCGAGTGAGTAGATTTAACAAATCTTTTGGAAGATAAGAAAGAGACATCTTCAGCTTTTCCTTTATTCTTTTCTCTTTGCCTCTAAGCTTTTATAAACTTGCATAGACAATGAAAAAAGAGAGGGTTGTGAACTAAATACAGGTGAGGAAAGAGAAGATGGGGGACAGAATCACTGCGCTCCAACAATTGGTTTCGCCTTTCGGAAAGGTAAACGAGTTCATTTCCATGAGATCTCTCTTTTGCCTTCACATATGAGTACCCAAAGATATGATATCATTCCCTATGTTGAAACATTATTGAAGAGACCATTGGAGATTACAATGGAGATTTTGCTGTTAATCTTTCCTTTCCTTTTGTTCATCAGACTGATACAGCTTCTGTGCTCACTGAAGCCATTGACTACATCAAGTTCCTCCACGACCAAATCAGTGTAAGTCCCAACATTACATTATTTAGAAAATAAGGCCACTTGAGATTGTTGTGGGAATCCAATTGAAGCATCTTCTGAGAAAAAAAAAAACATGTTTTGCCTTGTTATTTCAAATCTCAGGTTCTAAGTACCCCGTACATGAAAAATGGAGGTGCCATGCAACAGCAGCAGGTATGTTCGTTTCTTTAACCCTTCTCTAAAGATCTATTTGTTGTCTCAACTATATGTCTTAGATGTTGTTAATTAGACAGTCTCTATGGTCTATGGATTAGAATCTTGGAATACAAATGCCTAAGCCTTGATCTATGTGGAATTCTTTGCTGGGGGTAACATGATTTAAAGACCACATGGGCTTAGTCGTGACCATGCTTTGGTGTGCCAAAGTTCACTCAGGATGATACATGGCACGCAACCTAAGAAGGAAAATAAAATGAAAGATCACGGTTCACTGTCTGCTGCTCATAGATAGTTACACATATTGAAACTCGTGTAGTTTCCACGAAAAAGGGATGTTTATTGAAACATTAAGGTCTACGTCTGATAAATACATTGTCGAATTATCTGATTTGAGAATGTATTGAATGTCAAACGAAACTGAATTGTTGCAGACTCCCGATAAATCTGAAGACCTGGATGGGCCTAGACCGGATCTTAGAAGCCGAGGTCTTTGTCTCGTACCGGTCTCGAGCACCTACCCAGTCACGCACGAGACGACCGTTGATTTCTGGACTCCTACATTCGGAGGAACATTCAGATGATTCAAATCGACAGATCCTCCCCCGAAACGACGAAAAAACCCATCCCGACACTCAGTCGACGAGAGGGGCTAATTGTTTTCCACACCACAGCTAAGGATGATGATGATGGTGATGCCAAAGAGGAGAATCAGAAGACCCAGATGTGTCCCCAGATTGTGTAGTTTTATATAGTTTGTAAATGTAAAAGAAATAACCCAAGAACATAAATGGAGGGGGAGAGATGGAAAAGGAATGGCAATCCAAAGGAGAGGCCATTGTTGGGCCAGCCAAGGGCATAAGAAACAAGAGAAGGAAAAAGAAACATTTGTACTAATAATTGAGGAATTATTATGACTTGGGGGGGTTGGTTTAGTAGGGGCTGATGAGAACAGGTTCTAATTTGTAGGGCAGGGGTTTACCTTTATAGGGAACATTTTGTTGTCATTAGCTGAGTTTTAGTACCAAGAAAAGGAGCTTCTTTTAATTATTCCTGTTGTTTCCCTGCATTGTGAATAGAGCTGGCAATGGCAATGGCAATGGCAATGGCATTACCTTTTTATTTTTATCACACAAAGAGAGAGAGAGAGAGAGAGAGAGAGAGAGAGAGAGAGAGAGAAAAGACATAGAAAAGAAGATGAGTGATGGTGGGAGATGTCGTTTGATCGGGAAAATCTCACTTTTCATTTGTTTACGTTTTAGGGAATATGATAGTGGAGGTCAGACCCTGCCCCCACGCCCTTCTTCCTTTCTGGATTTCAGCACTCGATTATCCTTCCTCTCCTCTCCTCTTTATGCCTTTGATCCAATTGGTCACATTGGTGGGTAACGTTTGGGAGGTGGAGATAAATCCAAATATACACACCGAATTCAAGAGGGGCAAAAGTATAATAGAGAGACAACAACTATTGGGAACACGATAAAAATCTTTTTGGAGTTGGTTTATAAGTGATTGAAGATCGAGAGGATTCGTGGGGTTTCGGGCATGTTCTTGTTCAGTTGCGTATAACATGTGTTTACAGGTTGTACACTCCGATTCCGACTCGGCTGTTCACTCCTTTCCCAGGTCGTGAGATTGGCGCGATAACTAATGTGATCGGGTTTTACTCATTTAAAACGGGTTTCCCTCGGTAAAAGAGAAAAAAATTATGCACTTGGCTCTCGAGAAAATTTCCTATTACACTGACTGCCGCCATAGATTAGTTGTCGATTCTTCTCTCTTTCGTTTTCTTCGGACTTTGGTCATTATATTTTTCACAATCATTAGGAACCATTACCTGACAAAAATACCACCATCATATCATAGTCATCATCATCATCACCATCATCACCATCATCATCATTTCAACCTTAACCTTAATGAAAGAGGAGGGGAAAATAAACTTCAAAGGAAAGAATGGTGGCGGCAACGGCAACCAAAATTAAAGCGGTGATCATGGACGACCCCCCTCTTCCCAAACTCGGAACTCGAAATTCCTGGCCTTGAATTCTTCTTTTATTTTGTCGAACGCAACTTGCAGTCTTTCACGATGGTATTCCGTATTCTCTATTATGATCTCTTGTCTTCATAAACTCAGAACAACTTTCATGATTTCGGGTTTTAGTATTATGGTTAGTCAGTTTAGGATTTAATTACATATACTAATAAAGATGACTGTTACGGAATCAACCTGGCCGATGAAGAAGAATAAAATCACCAAACGAAGATTACCTGCGAGACACAGCACTAGCAATTGCGAACAAACTACTATTTACTCAATATCCAATCATAGCAGACCAATCACTATTCACCATCCATATACTGATATCCCTGAGGTCACAAGTTCAGGCAATGACGTGAGTGAAACTCTGGCCAAGTTTTACCTTTGGCATTTGGAACCTCGTGCCATGCGTAATTGCTACCTTACGGGGGAAAGGACACTTTTGGTATCAAAAGTTGTGTACGGAGATCACTTTGGGGCCAAAAGTTTCAATCGGATCATTTTAGTACCAAGTTTTTGAAAAAAAGATCGTTTTAGTACCAAGTCCGATTTGGTCAGCCAGAAATCCGATGTGGCCTTATTTTATTAATATATGACGCTGACGTGGCTTGCCGGAGGTCCGTTGTGGCATTTTTCTTTTAAATTTTTAAATTTTTATTTAAAATAACTTGAAAAAAAAAGCTAAAAATTAAAAAAAAGAAAAGGGGAGGGGGGGGGGGGATAGCATCAGGCGGCGAGGGTTGTTGAAAGCCCTTGCCGCCTGGTTCTGTTTTCTACTTTTTTATTTTTTTTATTTTAAGGTTTTTTGTTACATTTTTAAGTTTATTTTAATTTTAATTTTAATAAAATTTTTATTTTAAACGAATTTAAATTTATTTCAAAGTGCAAAAGTCCATGTGGACTTTTTTTTTTTAAATGTCATTTTACATTAAGAATTTATTTATTAATTACACATGGCACTTTTGGCCGGAATAGGCACTAAAGTGATCCTTTTGTGTTCGACTTAGCATTAAAGTGATCCGGCAGAAACTTTTGGCACCAAAGTGATCTCCATACATAACTTTTGGCACTAAAAGTGTAATTTCCCCTATCTTATGTGAAGAGATTGTAGTATTGTGTATTAGTCCGTTTAGGATTTGTAGGTGTTCAATTATATATATGTACAAGGTCACACTGATATCCATGAGATCACAAGTTCAAGTAATGTCATGAGCAAAACTCTGGCCAGCTTGTACCATTGACATTCGAAACCTCGTGCCATGGGTATTGGCTTACCTTATGTGAAGAGACTTTGTGACTTCTGGCATGTAGGTCGCACACCTACCGATGGACTAGTAATAATGGCTCAAATTGAACCGTCCATAATAAATGTTAGACCGTTATGGTTAGGATAGAACCCAGAAGAGTAACTGTGCTTTTTGCCCCTCCTCAGATTTTTTTTTTTCTTTTAACGAATCATGAAAAAAAAAAACAAGAGACATGTATATCAAATGGGTCTGTTTTGATTCCTCTTTTGAACAATTTTAGCTAAATTTGCACGCCATGTAAGTATAAAGCAATACATAATTCTCATAAAATAACCGAAAAAACTGATTGAACAAGATCGACTTTATGCCGATTCTACACCTCTAAAATATTATGTATACCAAGATAAAGAGAGCGACGAATAATAGAACCAAAAGGCTTTGAAGGAATCAAGAAAAAAGAACAATCGCAAAAGCTCAAGGTCTTTAATTTTTCCCATGAGAAAGCCTTAGTCGATTGTATATTTAGGGGGTACTGATTGAGCTCTTGGTCTCGTTCCTTTTGTACGGTTCCAATCAGTGGAAAAGGGTACATGCTATGTTAATATGTAATAACCCCAGACGGGCCCCCGGAAAGATGAGAGAATCAGAACCCTCGCTCACCAGTCCTCTCGCTGACCTCACCCTGGAATTTTCCTGCGTTATCAAGCAACATGGGACCTTTGACCAAAGCTCGACCCAACAAGAACATTTAACTGAAAGAATTGAGTACTATGATTTCTTTTCCACACAAGGTACTAGCATCGTTTTCCAACAGACGGGTGTGCTTCGCCGCCGCGGCGCCGAGCCGATTGGAGATGAAGCACTCGTTCGGGCTTGGGCTCGCATCTCACGTGGGGTTCCCTAAGTTAGTGTCTATCCACCTGAGAGAGACTTCCTCGACGATTAGGAAAGAAGGAAAAAGATCAAGGGCCCGTGCCGTACTGCATTATAGATAGGCATGCAAAGGATGGGAGATCAAGGCTGTTCATTCACAGTCGGAGCAATTCATCTCTGTAAAGTGTAATGAGCATATATCATTTGACTAGCACAATAGGCATCAAAGTTAAATATTTCATTCCTCAGGTAGAACAGATTCCCAACAACTTGAACGAACAACACCGTGACTCCGGATGATACGGTGTACTTTAACTTGAAGAGTGACCCGACAGATCAAGCTACTAAAAACTTTGATATCAAGAAAAGAAAAACACTGCACTTCGCAATACACACACGGGGAGAATATACTTCACAAAACAGGATTATTGACTGGAATATGAGTTTTAAGGTAGGATCTGAAATCGTTTGTAAAAAGAATCGAGATATAGGACAAGTACAATGATTGGGCAAATCATGCGGGTCACTTCAGGCAGCTCCCTTGAGCTTCTTTGTGATGGCAGCGATGTACTTCCCTTGATGAAAAGCTTGCTCCAGCTCGAGCTCAGAGGGTTGTCTCGAGCCATCACCGGCAAAAGTCCCTGCGCCATATGGACTACCACCTTTTACTTTCTCCATCTCAAACATGCCAGCCCCAAATGTGTATCCTATGGGGACAAAGACCATCCCATGGTGGACCAACTGCGTGATAGCGGTCAACCTGCAACACGATTTCAAGTTTTCAGACGACACCATTTTCCCACCTTGACGTCATTTCTTTCACTAGAAAAGATGATTGGACTGGCTGCTTACGCTGTTGTCTCCTGGCCACCGCCTTGAGATCCAGTGCTATAGAATATTCCAGCAGGCTTGCCTGCAAGTGTCTGCGTCCTCCACAAACCTCCAGTTGCATCAAGGAAGGCTTTGAATTGAGCAGCCATCATGCCAAATCTTGTTGGGAAACCAAAAACGAATCCATCGGCCTCAGCAAGTTCGTTCGGTGTGATGATTGGTACATCACTCTTGGGAGGTGCACTCATCTTTGCAAGCACCTCCTCTGGCAGCGTCTCAGCCACCTATTCCACACCCCAATTCAATTTATCAGCAATTTGCCTCATTTCACACGCAAATGAAAGTGGTCTATCAGTAGGTGAGCAAATTACCAACAAGAATCTTTCCAACCAATGACAGTTAATGATACCAGAAGTTAAAGCGCAATTGTTAATTATAGATGTATCATAAAGCACTTAAGCGACATCCATATCATGTTTTGTAACTCAAAAACTTAACTATTCTGTCAAACAGCAAATTGATGCATATGGTGAATAGAAAAAACAATGGCACTTCATCCAGTCTCTATACTCATCATGACAAAGCACAGTAACATTGTTGAAGCACATGCATACGAAACCGTCAACTATAGAGTAACCCATGATTCAGCAGATGATATAAGTTTTTGTGCTAAATATAAATCTTCAGGCAGGAGCATACCTAAAGATATTGGGTAAATTCACAAAAAAGTAAGAATCGAGTGGGTATAAAATAAGAGACATGAAGAAAAAGAAAGTAAAATGAAAATACCTGCCATAATTTTGCTTCAACTCCTTCAACAGAGGCAGCCCCCTTCTTTATCTCTTCAGCCAGCCTCTCCACATGTCCATACATGGAATAGTACCTATTAAATCATCAGACCATTTCAAACACGAGAACCACATACCACCAAGCAAAAATCATTTTACAAGCCAAAGAAAAAGATCCAAATGTCCTGTCTCCCCATTTTCTGGACAGAAAATTCCGGTATATGACACTTTGATGGCTTAAAAAAACATCAGATTAGTGTCGCATGCAAGAATCATGCTCTCTTCTCTCTGTTTCAATACAGTTAGAGTCCACTGTGTGATCACCAAGTTAGCATCCTAAAGTTATAAGAGAGCTTACGTGAAGAAGAGTAGTAGAAAATACTCGGTGCACTTAGTTTGTTTGTTGGCTTCTGGCTAAATGCTCAACATGTGAATGTTTCACCCCGAATCAATGGAATAAGACCAATAAATACAAAGTTCAGATAACAGAACTTTGACTGAACTTGGATATAAAAATTCGTCCCAGAAATAAGGGGGTAATAAAAAATACAAACTAGATTAAGACAAAGTTCACCCAGAGAAATTATAACACGTACACAAACTGGATGAAAAAGCATCACTACCGACACCTAGGCCCTTCAATCGTATGGATGGTGTTTACTCAGATAGCCCTCCCCAAGTTAGGCAATGCAGGTTCCCACTCATACAGAAGTTACGGAGTGAAACAACGTACACATGGCTCATAGAAAGACTAACATCTTATACCTGAAACTATCCGGATATTTCAGGCGCTTATACAAGTACCATAGCCTCAATACGAAAGACAATTCAACTCATGATTGAGTGCCCCTGAACTCCATGCACTCTGCCAGTTCATGGGCATCACAATTGGTTGCATTTGCATCCACAACAAAATCACTTTTTCCATCAAAGATAAATGAAGGATGCAGTCAACAAGATGAAAACATTAATCTACATTCGTTATGTGTGCTTTCAGTAGACCAATCTGAACAATTTGACTGATGGGATTTAGAAAGTATCTCTACCAATTAATTGCACATCCCAGTGAATGCCAAAATGACCAATGATCACCAATGTGGCTTACATCTAATCCAAAGACAATAATCTACCCCTGGACTGTCAAACCTACTTAGCATAGTAAAAAATAAATTGTTGAGTCACTGTAAGTTTATAAGAAGCACAAGGCAAACAGGCTTTACTTATGAATATTTTATTTTGATCTGTCAAAAGTAATTTTTAAATGTAGGAGTATGAACAACTCAACCGTATGCCTATTTACATCATTTCCGAGCTTTCTCATAGATCAAGCCTCTAATTTTAGTAGAACTGACAACATATACCTCCAACTTCCACCTTAATTCACATGTCAGTATTAGAGATCTGTGTTAGCAACAAATGGAAGACGCACACTAACAAAACACGAGCTAGGAATGCAACTTGCGATCCAAAACCAGAATAATCTGACCCTATTAATTTCAGCAAAGATCATCTAGTAGAAGCACATCATAGCGCTTAAAGTTGACCAACATCAGAATCCTAACTTCAAATTCAGTTCGTAAATTGGCAAAATTCTCACTTCCATCTGTATTCACTCAGTCAAATGTCACGAATTCAAAATAAATCAAACCAAGAGAAATGAAACACAGCCAATATTCATTATACTAGGATAATCACAAATGAAAACACAACAGCTATGTATCAGATCGAAACAGATGATATCTAGCAAATTAGCAGTCTAACCAACAGATCTTACACGATCGTGCTCAACTGAACCAAGCGCCACACACGGTTCGAGCAATCAAACGGCCAACAGTTCATTTCGAGGGAACACGACCGATATCCAATGCCACGCGAACAGAGACAAAGCTAATCATACACCAGAACGCAACTGCCGAGACAAAACACTATAAACCAGATACCACCAGCCGAAAACAACTTTCATGGCGAATTGAACCGGACGGCATCGGTCAAAAACAATCAAACGGCGAAGCCATCACAGAAAACGAAGCGATCGCTAAACCGATCCATCCAATCGAATCCAATGCCGGACACGAGGCGCATGCAATTCAGAGGCCACGAAAAGCGGGCGAAACGACATCGAACCGGAAAACGAACGTGCGAGCAGGCGAGAAATTCGATCGGATCGATCGCGAAGGAGATGGGAACATACACGATGTAAACTTTGGTCGCCATTGAAACGAGTCCTCACAGAGTCGCTCCGCTTCTCTCCTCAGTGGCTTGCGACTGTGTGGGCTGATGCGGAAAACGTTGACAAATGGAAGTGGGGAGAGCAAGAGAGGAGGAGCCTCCGTTTTATACAGTTGAAACCACTTAAGAAAAGGTGGGGCTCTCCTTAATGCGAGGTTAATTAGTTTAATTAGCGGAGGATTAATTGTCAGCTAATGGCGATGAGGTTGGAGCGGCGTCGTTTTTGTCTGGGGAGTGGGGGCGTTAATGATGGTGGGTTGTTGTCACGCTCATCATCATCATCATCGTGGTCATTGCGAACTCCTTAAATTCTCTAGAAGATGTCCACCTTTTTTTTTTTTTTTTGCTTTTTTTAAAAAAAAAATTGCCCTTTTTCTTTCCTCTTGTTTCCTACACTAGAAATTGGATTTTCATAAGTTCAAAAAAGTACAAAAAGTCCAGGGAAAGAATTTTCAAAATTGTACCAATTTGATGAGCTAGGCATGATGCTCTTTCGATGCGCTAATGTTCCTAAACGATTTACCCATTTAATCACTCATAAACACGAGAGATCATCGCTACCTCTATTCCAATGCTTTCATAAAGTAGCATTATATGGACTGCGAAATAATCGCGACAAGAAAGTTTGAGCATGATCGAAAGTCGCATTGATTCCATCATCGCTTAATTTACAAAAGAAAGAAAGAATTTAAGGATGCGTTTGTTTCGTGTATGCTTTTCGTGCACATTATTTTCAAGAAAAATTGTTAATTTAAATTTGTTTTGGTGGTACTCTAAAAACGAAATCTAGTGTTTGAATCTATTTTGAAATAATTGGTATTCAAGAAGATAAGGGCATTTGTTAAGAGACCTGAATACTTAGGAAATGGTTTCATCTATTGAGGAAACGGGAATTTGTTTTTCTAATTTTAAGTGTGGATGTTTTTTTTAAATAAAAAAAAAATCGTAAATGAGTTTTCATTAGCTCATTATTTTCAACTAACTGAAGGTGAAAGTTCGAAAAATTAATTCTTGCCGAGCTCTTTCGTTAAAACACGCACCCTAAATTTACAATCTATTACCCAACTAATCAGTAATCACTTCGAGCCAATAAGGAAAATGCACAAAGTCGAGTCTTCAACGTCTTTCCTAAACAAGGTTTAGCGTAAGCACCCAAGTTTCTATCCTACTCAAATGTCCAATCCGTCTTCTTTCGATCGACAACGATGGTATGAACACGTGGACATGGCGTTGACGTTTGATGGGTAGAATCTTGGAAGGGCAGAGGTCTAATCAACGGCGTGCGAGGGTCGTGGATCCACGTGGAATTCTCATGCTCTTATCACAACAGTCCGAGTCTTTAGGAGCGAGTTACGCAAAACGGGGGCGTGATAATCCTCAAATGCCAAATTAGGGCCTTCTTAGGGTCTAATCGATTGGGCCGAATCTAGTCAATTTATGATGACGAATAGCACACGGCATGCTGATCGAACCGCCCGAATTACTTGAAGTTCTTACAATTTTTGTTTTTCCGATGTTGAAGTCTTTTTTATGTCCACCCACCCATGGTTGGCTCAGTTAGTTAGGGCGCACTTGGGATTGTGTGGTTAGGCGCACTGGTCTCAAGTTCGATTCCCCAGAGTACCTGTGATTTAAGTGGGGGGCCATGGCGGTGGGTTGCTGTGCTAGTCTCCCCGAGGAATAGTCGAGGTGCGCGCAAGCTGGCCCGGACACATCGGTTACCACAAAAAAAAAAAAGTCTTTTTGATGTCCAAGGTCAACAAATGTGGTCAGCAATTTTGGATTGGTTTTGGTTTATTGAGAAAGTTTGGGCATGTAATGGACTATAACCGCCTCATTTCGGGATCCAAGTAGGACAAAAAAAATTGTGGTCGAAGGACTCGAATAGCTAATACAATTCGTCGCTGTAGATAATTAAGACGAGAAGTTGTCGCATGACTTATGAATCATGCGAATCAAATATCATTTGAATTGTTAATTATGCGGGTCTTATCGTGAGCTCTGAACAGTAACAATCAATGGTCCAGATGGATTTATTTTACGTGGTCTAATGATCATACGATATTGTTTTTCAAGTACTGTCTTCATGAATGTACGATGCTATTTTTCGATTAGCAGTCGTGGTTACTGCTCGGCATTTTGCGGCTCTCGGCGAGCACGACATGTTTTCCCACATGTCGAATCTGCGCTATATTTCTTTACTCAGTCAAACACGAATCATTCCTCACGACATTAGAGAATATTCAAGAAACACTTTGTCATGGCCTAGCTCCGGGAATTACACCAAATATTAATCTAAGACCTATCAATGATGATAATTATTTTACGTATCTGTAAGAAAGTTATTACATTTGGCATTCAATTTTCAACTACAAAACAAATTATCATATGTGTTTTCAACACTTTAAATTCAATGCTCGAACTTTCGGTTCTGTAAAGCAAGCCCAGAGCAACTTAACGTTAACGAGATCATATGAGGAACTTATATAAGCTAGCTAGACTGCACGAGTCGTGCTTGGTTTGAAATTTAAATGTTTCACGTAATGGTAAAGTATGATTTAACTAAATGTCTTAGTACCCCCCTAACATTATTGTACATGAAATTCCACAATGGTTGCTTGTGGATTATCTGCCCGCACTATTTGTTTGTCAGTTGTCAACTTCTCCTACAAGATTAATCAATGATTTTGTCACTTGCCATGGTATCAGATCACGAGAACTATGATACCAACTAATATATTAAATTGTCTTAGGTATTGAATACGAGTAACATATTATCAGCGGTTCTCTCGCACTATACTTTTCGTCTAGCTTAAAAATATGACAATCTGTGACAAGACCATGCATATGGGCGATCAACTGGGTTGGTTTAATCCGGGAGCCGACCTTATTGGCTAGTTCACAAGGGGACTAGTCTGGTTCCCCGTTCTAAAAACTAGAAAATGGCCTTGACCGATTCAGTTCTGGAAACCTATATCCTAAACCGGTTGGTTCTATCCAAGATCCCGAAACAGTGAAACCTGCAAGGCCGGTTCCAAAGTAGAACCTGGAACCGAACCGGTTAAAGAAATTGAATATATTTAATATATTATCCTCAAGCATAAAGAATTAGATCTATGTTTGACATATGCACATTGTATATATAATGAAATGAAGCGAAAGGAAGGAAAAAAAAAAAAAAAGCCCAGGCAATTCCCGGTTCAAAAAACTTCAATGTCCGGAATTTATCCACCCTAAAATCGAGCATCCCTAACCATGCATGCCCGAGCATGATGACATTTCAAGTTTATGGTTTGTTAGAACCAATCGAAGGCAACGGCAGATTATACTCTATATGGACCAAATTTTCTGATTCACTTGTAATGCTGGTATTGTCAATCCCGTGTTCTAGTTCATGTCCAAATTCAAACTAATCCTACGTAGAGTTAAAGAAAGGGGGTTTCGATAAAAAAGAAAAGAAAAGAAAAGAAAAGAAAGCTTGTCTTAAATTTGACCTAAACTTTTAAAGTATTTGGCTAAATCAATGTGCCATTCTCCATAATAAGATAACTTTCCTCTGGGTCCAAAAGATCCAACCCTCCACGTCTCCTTTTGATGGTACAAACTACAAAATTGGTGCATTAGGACAAGGAAGGTCCCATGTTTTAAGCTTTCCTCATTGATTTGACACAACTCTTGCAATTGTTCCCAATTTTCCCTTTCCACCTAACACCAATCCATCAATAATAGCCCATTCAAGATCTAAAGATGGATCTCAAACCTGACGTTTTCTCAAAGTCCTCAGTAATCCCATTCCTCTTGATTCTTAGAAGATTAAAAAAATTACCAAAAAAATCCTAAACCTATTGTAATTGTGTCAATTTAGTCTTAATTTTTTTTTTCAATTTTTTTGGTCGATTTTTTTTTTTCAAATTGAGTTATAAACTTTTTGCATTTGTGTCAATTTAGTCCATCCGGTCAAATTTGACCGGCCAGCGCTGAAGTGATAATTTTTAACAATATTTTAATATTTTTTCAAATTATATATTGATTTATTCCTTTTTTTTTCTTTTCTTTCTTTCTCTCCTTCTTGGCAACCGGCTAGAGGCAAGGGTGAGGTCAGCCTCGCCCAGCGAGAACGAGGGCGAGGCGCCGAGGCCGAACTCGCCAGCCCTCGCCTCTAGCCGGTTGCCGATCCGACGGTCGGGCGACCGGCCAGAGGGAGGAGAAGAAGAAAAAGAAAAAGAAAAAGAAAGAAAATAAACAAATAATTAGGAGAGAGAAACATAATCATCCCACATCAAGATTTTCTTGAACAAGACCCAAACAAATGCATGAAAAGTTGAAAGAAGCTTTTGCTTCACTGAGTCCAACATCCTATCATTACAATCTCTTTTGTTTTGCTTGCTTGAAAAGACTAGTATTTTCCTGACCAGATCTTTACTTCTAATTGATTCCACAAGCATCATGGAAAAAGGTAGAGGCATGGTTTGTGTAGTGGAGCCAAATTTTCCTGGAGAGAACTCGCAATCATAGCTGCACAGTGCCTTCTTGTCATCCTCCTTGACGACATAATCAAATCCTATTGATTTTGAGAAGAGGACATTTGATCAATGCACATTCTCTAGGACAAACTGTTACAGATTGTATATTTTTCTGATTAAGTTCAAATGCTGATTGATCTCTCAGCAAGTTAGTTGAGTTGCTCAAAAAGGTCAATTTCATCAGGCGTCGTCACGGTGGACAGTTGCAGAATTCACTGGTGAGTAGTCTATCTTGCTTCCACCAGCGTGACGGTGATTTCATTAACTGAGTTTAGCTCGTGCTTGCTTGACGAAGAGTCCCCTTCCAAAGGGTTCCTGTCTATCAGGAAGCCCGGCTGTTTGGGCGGAGGCAGAGCACTTTCGCTTCCTAGCATCACAACCACGGATGCCATGCTCGGTCTGTCCTCGGGATGATGTTGTAGACAAAGGAAACTCAGGTGGATGCATCGCAGTACCTCTGATAGGATGCACGATGGGTCTAAGCACGGATCAATGAGATCTAGTGGCCTCCCTTCTGCATATAATCTCCAGGCCTGAACCATTGCAATCACATCATCAAATTCAAGAGATCATTATTTTCGCTGATTGGTGATTTTGGCGAAACTCTATTGATCCCAATTCGAAATGTATGAGACCACCGTGGAATGCACACACAGAAGTACTGAACAAAAGCCATGTGAAATTTGTACTTGAATTTGAAACTTACGTGTCCAATGAGATTCTGGTTTGAATGAAATAGACCCCGGTTTCTCTTTCCACTGATGATTTCCAGGATTAGTATTCCGAAACTAAAGACATCAGACTTCACCGAAAATAGCCCGTCAATGGCGTATTCTGGTGCCATGTAGCCACTGCAAGGCATCATTTCAGTCAGGCACTCTCATGCCTCAATTCAAACTTGTCAAAATTCATCGAGTCGGATACTTACTAAGTTCCAACCACTCTGTTTGTATTCCCTTCAGTCTGATCTCCTCCGAAAGTCCTGGCCATGCCAAAGTCTGATATTTTCGGGTTCATTTCCTTATCAAGCAGGACATTGCTTGCTTTTAGATCTCTGTGTATTATCCTCAATCTTGAATCTTGATGAAGATAGAGAAGGCCCCGAGCGATCCCGCAAATAATGTTGTATCTATTTTGCCAGTCTAGTAGTTTACCTCTTGTGCCATCTGCAAGTTTGCTTACAGGTCAATTGAATACATAGATCATGATTTATTTTGTCAAAACCTGAAAGCTATAGAATGGTTCAGGAAAAAAAAAAACTGGTCAGACCAAAAATGAAGGCGTCCAAGCTTCGGTTAGGCATGTATTCGTAGATCAGCACTTTCTCCTCTCCTTCAATGCAACAGCCCAAAAGTTTTACAAGATTTCGATGCTGAAGTTTGGCGATCAGTATCACTTCGTTCTTGAATTCCTTCGTTCCTTGTCGAGAGATGGTCGAAAGCCTCTTCACTGCGATTTGCTGTCCATCTGGCAGCGTACCCTGAATATCGAGGATACATCTTTTTACGGCAATCTGAACTCTAGGGAAATCTCTACTCTGCTTCTACAGTCCTGGAATTAGGACATTAAAAATGTACCTTATATACTGGTCCAAACCCTCCTTCTCCGATCTTCTGGTTTAATGAAAAATTGTCGGTCGCATCCGAAATTGTGGCTAGGTCAAATGTTGGTAACTCTAAGTCCTCCTTGGAGCTTTCATTTTTGGGTTCCTTTTCTCCGTCGTCTATCTTTGCCTCTGCGGTGATTGAAAGTGAGGGTTGGCAGGTAATCACATCAAGGGTTGGCGGGTAATCACATCATTGAAATATACTCTGAGCAAGACCTTAAATTATATTTTGCAGGACAAAAATAGCAGGTGAATTCGTCAGCATGCATATTTTTCTAGTTGGAACTCCATGTCTAGTGTGAATTTTATTCCGTAGCCTTTCTAAATCCATAAGCTTTCTCCATCAAATTCCTGCTGGAGATTAAGATATAGAGTTTGAGATGTTTTTCTAAATTCATAAGCTTTCTACTACCTAGCATCACAGCAACATGATAGCTGAGGCAATTCGAAAAGAGCTGAAATTCCACTAAGTAAATTATTCGTCGCAAGATAAGATTCTTTATAACTAATGCAGATATCATAGTTGAATGAGAGTTAATTTACTCATGAAGTTTGGTGGCGCGACCAACTTGCAAGGATGTCTGGTCTAAGCCATTAGGATAAACGACAAAGAGCCATTAGAAAGTGCAGGGGCTTCAAATTTACCTTTGAGTTTCTTCCTCCATCTGCGGATATTATAGCAGGTTAAGAGCAACACTGAAGCTGCAAGTGTCACGGCTATGACTATGATCACTATTTTCAACCAATTTCTGCTTTTCAAGTCTTCAAATTGTCAATCACATGAAACCAACAAGTTAGATATCAGAAGTATTGTTCTACGTCAACAGGTTCCCAGGAACTAGTAAAAAGCCGGAAAGCAAGCAAATTACCTAGTGCTGACCGGGGCATTCGGATGTAGAGATCTTGCCCGCCGTCCTCGAAGTGCCTAATATCCACAAGATCACCAAACCACATGACGCAGCCACTGCCAGCCCCGCTGATATCCGAATGCGTGTAGGCCATACAAGAACAGTTGCGCAAGCACTTAGCCCTGCATTCTTTCAGATCCAAAGTCCTATTCACCCAAGAGAATTTGGTGTCCGGCAGTTTCAATCCACCAAATTTGACAAACCCATCTCTGTCTCCACACTCCAGGGGCTTATTCCTCGTACATCCCTCGGACCAATCCATCGAGTTCCATTTCTCAGGTGACTTAGGGCTGAACCCCGGTAAACACTGACAAACGGGCAGTTCAGTCACGTCGCAATTGCTATATGCACCGCAAAGGCCGTAATAGTCGCAGTAGTCTTTAGGAACCGTTGTGTAGAGCTTCCACGCCTGAGTGGCTTCGCTCCAAGTATACCGCTCCCACGCATAATTTGACTGGTTAAGGATATTCCTGGTGAGGACAGATTTGTTCTTGAGGTGGAAAGTGAAGTAAACTTCATCCTCATTGTTAACGAAATTGAACGAGAAAAGGGGATTGGTCCTCTGCTCTGGCGCGCCGCTGTACCTCAGGCCATTCCACGGGCCGCTCCGGAAATATTCCTGATTTCCCTTCCAGGCAACTGCTTCAGGGTAATTGTGGAGCTCCAATCCCCACGAGAAATCGCCTGGAGAAGGGTCATCCGCACTCTTCCATGCCGTTAACCGGCGATCGAGACCCCTTCTCAAGTCCCATCCGATCTTCATTTCCGCTATGACCGTATCTGTCGGGTAGTCAAAGCTCTGCCACAAGTAAGTTGTGCCAGAATCCCCATCATTCCTATCTCTCAGGACAAGGTTTCCAGTATCAAGAAGCTGCACTACTGGATCTTGTGCAGTCCCAGTTGAGTTTGCGGACCAAATAACGGTGCTGTTGCTGCTGAGGATGACAAGCTTTCCTAAGCCATCAATCATCAGAACCCCGGACGAGTCATTGATCGGATTGAGCCTGTTCGCAACCCAGACAACAGTTCTTGCTGGGATGTTCTTGTACCAGATTCCCACGAAACGTTTCTGGGAATTTCCTGGGCTGAAGAAGCCCAGTTCAAAGGTCCCATCTTGGGAAGATAAGGTGCTTCCATTAACATCACTGAGCGACCGAGATGGAGTGTTCGTGTCCGCCGCAGTGCAGAGACCTGGGAGGTGACGAAGGGTGTTGATGCTGAAAAACAGGAGCAGATAAAGAGCATCCATTGATTAATGCTCTTGCCTGAATTGAGGTATTTGTTTATGAGATTATGCACCCAAGATGAAGACCTAATAAGACCAGCTAATCACGGTCTGAAAATGACCCAATACCTAATCCAGAAAAAGGTCTTGCCACGAGCCTTACAATAAGAAGGCAAAGCAAACTTTTTTCAGAGAGAACAGAACCAACATTGACTTGTAGAGAAAGGTGGATGACAATGGGAAAACTAGGATTGACAGTGACTGCATCTGTGGGAATGAAAACCCATCTTCATGTTTAAAAAACATCGAAATTGAATGCACCGGAAAAGATTGGCATGAAAGCATTTCACATTGAGACCTGGAAAACTTTTGCCCAATGTATTAACTAATCCCAACTACCTCTTTATTGTAACCATGTGATTGATCCTGGTGTCTGCTGGGGAAGCAAAGTCAAATTGAAAGTGGGACTGCAAGTGGAACCACCTCAAAAGTTGCATCAGACTTGGGTTTTGTATTTTGTACCAGCAGAGTCCACTAGACCAACTCATTGGTGTGTTATTCAGTCATGGAGTTTAACTGTCTGTTCCTTTTTTCGAACTTATAGTCATTCATTCAGGAGATCGGTCCATTTATGAGCCGACTCCGCAAATCCTATCCCCGAAGTTGACTCGGTGTCAACCCTCCATGCGTTGCCTTTTGTGTCCAAATGAAACAAGTCGAGAAGATTGAGAACAAAGAGATCAATAAGTGACTATTTTGCTTAGCAGTATTCAGCACAGATATTTTCATTTGACAAGAATTTTCTACTCTTAGTTTTTTGCAGGCAACTCCTTTTAGTTACTCATTCGGTCTCTGGGATCAATCAAGAAGTCTTTGATACGGTTTGAACATCGGTAGGGCGACTGCATGCAAGATGGGTGTCAGCTGTCAGAAGGCAACTATAGTGGTCGGCACTTCTCGATCTTTCTGTTGGATTGAATTGACATCCAATCTCGGGGAACCGGTCAAGATCGCAGCCAAGTCCACACCCCCGTAACACATTAGGCCAAAGTTTCATCCTGGATGTGTCCGTGTGGACCAGAGAGGTCTGAACTCTACTGAAGTACCCACACTTATGGGCAGAGTACCAACACCAAGATGGTAGATGAAGTTGATTATAAAGCGAACAGCCAGGCAATAATTACTAAGTGTCACTTAGGATACGTGTTTCCTTTTCTTGCATTTTCGGGTTCGCGATCGATATGTTCATTACGTTCAGATATGACCTATGCAAATTTCCTTTTCTTTTTTTTTTCCCGTATAACTGCGTGTCGGAATCGAGTATAATCAGAAGCCCGATGATGAGCTGCCTACTGTAGTTCTTACCTTGGCACTCGACTAACCAACATGTTTGATCCAAGCATGGTTCCTTCCCATGGGTGCTTGTAAGAGAAGTACTTCTTAGTTCTAAACATGTTTGTGCCTGGTTCCTGGCAAAGACAACGATAGACCTTAGAAGCTTCCATTTGTCCTTTTTAACGAAAACGAAGACACACTCACTCACTCTCTCTCTCTCTCTCTCTCTCTCTCTCTCTCTCTCTCTCTCTCTTTGGTTTTATTGTTGTTGGTTTCCTTCTTTTTTCCCCAAGCAATAACGTCACTTTTAGAAGACCAAAACCGAGTTTACTTTCGGCAAAGGACTTGGATCCTCCATTTCCATTTGGACTTTTAAAACCCTTTGGATAAGAATACGCGAGATGGACCTAAGTAAGTCCTTAAACTATTTCGTCTGAATTCTGAGACGTAAAAAGTTCGGGGGAATTCCATAGGACGAAGGGAAGAAAAATATTTTATCTAAACTTATGGGGTGTCGGTGGCGAGCCATTGCTTTGGAGGACCTTGGATCAAAATGTTTCAGAATGATTGTCAAATTCCAAAACTCACAGTAAAAGGATTTGAAGAATCCAATGCATGACTAAAATTTTCTTGAATTCGCTCATAATATGTATATATAATTGATAGTTTCTTTATTTTTTTCCGGCTAAGCAAATGAATTATCAATTTTCTATCGGTGAAACCAACGTAACTATTCCTCGAGGCGTTATCATAAGTTCGCACATCTTTTACGAAAGTTTTTGATTTCTCATTACTACTCATCTCTCCGTAGGTATATGAGCTCCTTATTGCAGCTCTATTAGTGTGTCAGAAGTTAGGAAGTCTCTCAACATGAAGCGGCAAGTGCCTAAGTCGCAAGTTGCCGAGAGGTTCGCTCACTGCACGATTCAAACTTTTGAGTTATGATTGAAGGTAATGAGACCCATTTTCTAGGGAATTACTACGTCCGGCGTTTGCTTTGCTAATGAATTGAATCTTCAAACTCATGGGAAAAAAGTACAAAAAAAAAGTCATAAATCTAATGCATTGGTACCAATTCAATCACGAACCTTTTAATTAGATTAATTTAATCATAGACCTTTTAATAATGGTACCAATTCAGTCCATCCGACCAATTTAGGCTGAAAATCACTGACGTGGACGACAACTGTCCTACGTGGTACGGTCGATGCGGGTGTGGATAACATTTTTTGATATTTTTTGTACCGGCCTCTAACAAAAAGAAAAGGGAAAGAAAAAAAAATAAAGGAAAAAAGATGCAAATTTTAAAAAAAACTAAAAAATTATAAGAAATATTCACGTCAGCGTCTGCCGTGACACTTATGACGACTGACATCCACGTCAGTGATTTCCAGCCTAAATTGACCGAACGAATTGAATTGGTACCAATGTGAAAAAAGTTTAGGACTAAATTAGTCAAATTGAAATGTTTAGGACTGAATTGATATCGATGCAATAGGTTTATGATTTTTTTTGGTACTTTTTCCCAAATTTATGTTTCTTGTGTATCCATGTAATTCGTAGCTTTTAAAAGAGTTTTCGATTCGACTAAAAAAAAAAAAAACTAAGTACTCTTTGCATATGACTTGAATTGTCGTCTTCTCAATTTTAATTTTGAACAAGCATTCCCTGTATTTTTATTTTTTGAAAGCTCTACCGTAAAGCCTCTCCGTCACTCATTCCGTTACCTCCTTTTACCGGCGGATTTTGCTAACATGGACGACTATTGGATTTCCGATATGAACGTCGGAGCACACGTTTCATATTATGATATGCTCAAAGCGTAACTTCAGACAACATAAAAGCTAAGAAAATTACTTGAGAGGGAGAGAGAGAGAGAGAGAGAGAGAGAGAGAGAGAGAGAGAGAGAGAGAGTATAAGAATCCACCATTGATGAAAGGGTGCAAGCTCTGCAGGTTTGATTGTAAGAGCCCGCCCGGCGCAGCCATGTTCAGCCCTTGAATCTTCACCTCAAAAAAGGATAAAAGGAAAAAAATAAAAATAAAAGAAGAGAGATAGAGATCATCATCTAAAGGCCTTGAGTTCTTGCTCAAGAGCATCTTCCAAGAACGACTCTGCGTCCTCCATCAGCTCAGGGCTCAGCCTGAACATCAGAACGCAAAACTCCATCTGATTCAGCGCCCCGTCGCCGTCGAAGTCGCCCTCCCTCACCATGGACCGCAGATCGTCATCGCGCAGGCCTTGCAGCCCCAGGAGAGCAGAGTTCCTCTTGAGAGAGTCGAACGTGATGACCCCCTTGTCCCCGTCCATCAAGAGGCTGAACCCTTTGCACAGCTCGCTGATCAGGCCGTCCCCGCCGAGCTTCTCGGCAATGGCCGGCAAGAAGTCGTGGAACCTCGGAGCCGAAGTCGGGTTGCGCGACGCTGGTGACGACGCCATTGGCAAGAACTGCGAAGAAAGCAGAGAGGGTCTGAGAGATCGGAGGAGGCGGTGGGGAGGAGAGGTGGGATGGGTACGCGAGAGGGTGAGAGGATATATAAATTGGGTGAGTGGGGATTTCGAAGAAAGAGAGGCCATGAGGAAGGTCCAGGCAGAAGAGAGCAGCAAATCCAAGT
Source organism: Lenwebbia sp. NSW1173648 (assembly GCA_029784005.1). Classification (NCBI taxonomy): domain Eukaryota; kingdom Viridiplantae; phylum Streptophyta; class Magnoliopsida; order Myrtales; family Myrtaceae; genus Lenwebbia; species Lenwebbia sp. NSW1173648. The sequence continues at coordinate 18,470,536 of JARCGZ010000009.1, read as the reverse complement.
CAATTGTGATGAGACTCTCTGCAAATAAAGCAACTTTGGAAGAGGTTTCGGGGAAGAAGGGGAAGACGACCCATGATCGGGGGTATATTTGTACATTCAACATCGGAAATAGATCTCGACAGTCGACTCTTGAATTATACAATGATTTTCTGACCAATAAAACAAAAATCATTTGATTATTTTTCCTTTCCCTTCTCCCTATTTTTTTTTAAACATATTTTTTCCGGCTAAACTTTCCTTTCAACATTGAGAAGAAATTAATGAGTCCTTTGAGCGATGAGTGTTGGTCGCTCAATCGTCCTTATATGGAGAGTCGCCAAATTATTAGGGGAATTTATTGTTCAGAATACTACTTACCATGAAGGATACTCATGTGTGTCGAGGCGAAAACCGTTTTGGTCGTCTGAATTTTCAGTTAGGATAGTATTGGATATAAAATCCATTGATTTTGCTAACTGTTTAATGAATCGCAGTAGTAAAATCAGATATTTTGGCATCCTATCATGTTTATTATTTGGTATAAACTTCATGGGGGCACTTTTTTCACTCATTCTTTGGCTTTGACACTCCTTATTTTAATATTTTTGACCATATTATCCCTTATGTGGCCCACCACTGTAATTATAATTTTACAAAAGTGACCCCTTATTTTATTTGTAACTCTTTTTTATTTTGTTTCTTCTTTTTTGCCTTGCGGGTCCCACTTTTCTTCTTCTTCTTCTTTCCCACGTCTTTGACGTTCTCAGCTCTTACAACACCATTGTCGTCTCTCTGTTTTCTCTCTTGCTGGCCATTATCTTCTTTCCACGCCTTCCTACTCCTCAAGCCGCAGGGCATTGAGAAGGTGAATATCAGTGATGCCAACCCCATCGCCCTCCACACTTTCGGTGGCATCGGCATTGGGCTCACCATTGACCTCCCCAACGAGCCCCTTTTCTCAGCCGCACGCAACTTTTTCTTATACTATGGAAGGTAATATTGAGAAGCCCCTTCTCTCTTCCTTTTTTGAGTTATTTCTCTAGTCATCTTGTATGTGAGTGTAGAGGGGGAAAAAAAAAAAGGTGTCTCCAAGTCGAGGGCAATTGTGAGTTGTATGCTTTAGAAAATACGAAGCGGGATTCAAATTAGGGTTTTGATTTGATTGTAGTTTTCATTGTAGTGTTCAGTGCTCAAACAAAAGTCGTGCTTTCACAGATTAATTTGTTGGAACACACTGCTACAATGCTGTATTTGTTCTTTCATTTGTGTTGCAGCGGTTGCTTTTAACCCTAGACTACAGTCGTGTGTAGAGTGCTCAAATAAAGGGACCTTTTTTGGAGTACGAAGTTGAATTCATGTCAAAGCGTTTTACTTAAGCATATGAACAGGGCTAAGAACACCTGATAGAACCCTGATCTTTCGAGTGAGACGCTTCCAAGGTATGCCGATGTATGTTCACCTTGTCTTTGTGCATTCAATCTTTATTAATGTGAATGCAAGCCAACTGTGGGATTTTATAGGACTGTAAAGTTGAAATTCAGAGAAGCAATACAACATCCTAAGTAAAAAAAAATAGCTTGAATTGCGAAAGAATTCTGTTGAACGTGAGAGGAGCAAGAGAATTGCGTGCAACTGAAAATAAGAGCTTTAAGAAGGAGGAAAGTGGGACCCGCAAGTGAAAAAAAAAAGCAACAAAATAACAAAGAGTTGACCAAATAACATAAGTAGATCACTTTTAGAATTGTAATTGAAGTGGTGGGCCACAATATTGTCAAAATATTAAAAATAAAGAGTGTCAAATCCAAAGGAAGAGTGGAAAAAGCGTCACCCAAACTTCATATAGCATAAATGAACCTAAAAAATGCACAAACGAAGATTGTAAGAATCTCTCGTGCCCATTCTTGCATATTTCATCTTTTTTGTTTTTTGTTTATTATTTTTCCTCTCTTTTTTAATTCTTTTGTTTGTTATTTCTTTTTCTCTTTCCATCATTCTCTTATAAAATTTTAATAAATAGTAAACTATAATGATATACCTAAAATACCAAAATACTAAATATATGTATTGAATTTGCATTATAAGATAGAAAGAAATTAAAATATGTATATAAAAATATGAACAAATAAAAATAATTTTTTTAATCTATATTCATATATCATTTTAATTTTATTAATCTAAGAAGTTTGTTATTCTAGAAAAATAAATTTTATATTATGGATATTAGAAATCCTATCCACCTTTATCTCACATCCCATGTGGGATAATATTATCTACGTTGTATCCCTCTTACATCTGATTTTATCACATCTTAAATAGGCACCAAACACATAATATGATGGGCTTTATCCTATCCGGAATTTTATCATGACTTTATCAGGGGCCCATATCGAGGCTGGGCCTTGGGTCCTTGGCTCCCGTGCCTGAATCCATCGATGCCAAAATCTTTTAATTTCTTTTTCATTTTTTTTCTTTTCATTTTTCTTTCTTTTCCTTTGTCCTTCTTCCTCCATCGGTTGCGAGCCTCGGCGACGACCACAAAGTATTAAAAAGTTTGATTTTTTTAAATTTCAAAAATTGTACATGTTAGTGCCAGCCGTGCTACATAGGACGGCTGACATCCACACCAGCAATTTTCGACAAAATGATGATGCCGGAAATCAAATTAGATTTTCCTTACAAAACCCCAAAAAATATTTTCTACTTCATTTTCAGGTCTCAACCAAACAACAGAAAATATTGTCATTTTCTAGAAAAAGACTTTCGGGAAAATATTTTTCAAAAACGTCACATTTTGTGCGAAATAAATGGAACCTAAATATTGTCAACTAATGTAGAAAATTCTAGATATCACAATTAAAGTGATGACTCCACGTCATTTGACGACTGTGATTGGCATATGCTCCATCAGCGTGAGTTTGAGCGAGCAATTCTCGTGTAATAACTAGCAAATAACGTCGTTATATTTCTTGGAACACCCATTCTTTATCCGTTTAAAATGGAGAACTCACGAACACTTTAGAGAATGCAGCAAATTCCCCTTTCTTAACTTCAACTAATCCGGGGGGTAAAAATTAGTACCCCAACTTGTAAACAAAAGTTTTGGACTTTAAAAACACTGCTCATGAGCTCAGTGTCGTATTTATCTTTGTTGTTCTCTTTATAATTTGAATGCATTTCATTGTAGGTACGTCGCCGTCTTTCATGTCGGATTTAAATTTTGGTGTTGCATAAAAAATTGCTACTCCTATGTCTTAGGAGCCAGTTCAAGAGGAGATAGACAAGAACAATATTCACAAGCATTGTTGTACCATATTAGAAAGTATGGAGGCCCTATTGAGTCTAAAGAGGTTTTAGGTGCTTTCGTAGTATTGCAGCTTTGGATTCCTATCTAATGATCCAGGACGTATACATCTCCGCTGTTGAATTATGGAACCATAAAATATTGGCGTTTTTAAGTAAACCTTAAAACAATGAAATCATCCCAGCCATAAGTATGAGGTCTTACTAGTAATCTACCTTTTATTTTCTATAGCAATTAGACCTACCATATATCATTTCAGGTGCTTGTTTTCTATGCACTAAACCTGGAAATTAATGTCCTTAATTGCATTGGCATTATCTTCTTTCTTTGAAAGGGATCCAAACAAACTCTTACCAATATGGGTGAGCGGTTCCAAGTTCCGTACATGTTCCACCTGGAACCTGGAACCTACCCGTCTATACAGGTTCTTCATTTTTTGGAACTTGGAACCTACCCTGCATACCTTAGAACCAAGAACCTATCCTGTCACAGGTTCCACCCAGGTTCCACGTGTATTCTTAGTTGAACGATTGCAGTGAATAATCATATTTAATGACCACCATATGCTGCTAAAATTCACTGACCACAATTCATATTTAGATACACAAAAAATATGAAACATTAACAAAGTAAAAGTCTCAATGATAAAGGGGTTTCGGATTACATACTTATTATTGGACACCATGGAATACCACAGGATGACGCGAAGACATATATCAAGAAAAAATATAAAAATTTGCTCCAGGTTCTGGAACCTGGAACCTACCCATCAAAACAGCTTCTCTAATTTTTAGAACCTGGAACCTAGCCTCCATACCTGGAACCTGAAACCGATCGGTTCCCACCGGTCCGGTTCTTCAGGTTCCAGGTTCTACCCTGGAACCATGCTCACCACTACTTACCAAGGCATGGACTCTACCAATGCCATTGTCAAACATTTCAATAAATTGAGATGTCATTTGTGATAGCACAATTTCTCTCCAATTATGTTAAACATATTATTTCACTTAGACTTATTACATGATAATTAGCTGCTACAGTTTTCTGTTCCTAATTAACCCGCGCGCCGGTGGTTGTTCCTCTCCAGGCGATGGAGGTTCATCTCCAGGTGGTGGTGGTTCATCTCCTTGACAAACCTTGGTGCACATGCAGCGGCGCAGCCTTTGCACTCTCCGGTTTGGAAGCCCTCCTTCTTGCAGATAGTTCTACAGTTGTAGCTACTGTTGCACCTTCCTCTGAATTTTGCGGCTCCGTGCCTGGCATATCTGTCCTCCACCCTTCCCCACAACCTCCTCTGCACACATATCCTTATTAGGCCCAACATACAAACATGCGAGAGTATTTAATTTGATGAATGTGTTTATCTATTAAAATGCTTAAGGACCGCCGGATTAGATGGATCTCATATGAATCTTGCTAAATGTTGATATATAACGCTAACGGATCTTGCAAATATGTCAATATAAAATCACCAGGAACAATAAAGGATACCGGATATTTATGTGGTTCGGAACGAATGTCGGTATCTACGTCCACGGGGAGAGCCAGCAATATAATCCACTATAATCGGAGAATCGGAGTTACAATCGTACATGAGTGTTTTCCGCATCTAGATTAAGCCCAAAGCAAACCCACAAGTATTATCTCGCAATCTCTCACAGAAATCTCACTTAGAAAAACTCACAGAGAGAAATTGATATTCTTGTTATTTGCTCTGCACACGACTGAACTAAGAACGACGACGTTCACGTTCTTCTCTCTGCTCGTCGTGCGGCTTCTCCTTTTTTCGTGCGGCTCTGGGTTTGTCCGACGTTCCTCAGAGGAACCCCAAGCCTTTTGTGTGCCCTTTTAAACTAGTCAACAAAACTATGTTGACCGGAACCCACATAATATTCTTCCTGGCTTTTGGAGTTGGACGTCCACTGTACGTCATTGAAGAATCCATATCTTGATCAACCTTTTACTTTTCAACAGAAAACAAAATCCCCCATATATATATACGTGGCACGCAGGATCTGATTAGACGAGAGAGAGGAGGGAAATAACTTACAGAAAATTTTAATAGGAATCTACTGAAATCGCCTTTTCTTATTAAAATATGAAGAGAAGAGTTCAGTAACAAGAATATCTAAATAATAATCAAAATAATCTATAAATTCAGTAACAAGTTCAATAATATACTGTAAAAGGTATATGCTTAGAAATAGTAAGGAAAGATAAATAAGCATAAGTGCAGACCACCGACAAAAGGCATGGCCTTTCGAATGCAGGGTATGTAAAGTAAATTGCAGAATATAAAATCAGAAAAGATCGAACCACCAACAGGAGGCAGAGCCTTCCGAATCTGGGGTATAGATCTATATAAAAGAGCGAGCATTTAAAGTAATATAAATTGCGAAGCTGATATATAAAAGAACAAATAGAAGAATACAGAAAATTAAACTATCTATGTACATTAATGGAAAGTTTACAAGAAAGTGGAAAGATTACAAGTATAGAAATATAAAACACTTCGATATCCACAGACCATGAACAGATCTGAAAAATCAAAGAGGAACAGGGAGTTCTGGGTAGAAAGGTTGTTCAAGGACTTAGAAACTTACTAGAGGTTAAGATCCAGGAATGTTGAGGTAAGGCTTCAAAAGGGTTGATGTATATAAAACACAGAAAGGGTGCTCGGATCAGAAAGGAAGAATATATGGGAACTTCAAAGGATTTGGTTGAGAAATAGTCTTCCAGATCTCCGAGACGGTAGATCTAGAGTGAGAGAGAGTGTGTGTCTGAGAAACTGAGAAATCTGAACCCCCCTTCAACTGAGGAAGAAAGGGTTATTTAAAGAAAAGATTCAACTGTAGAAACAGTGACATATCAAAAAGCCGCTATAGTGAACAGTACAAAGTTGCTACAGTGTACAGTGTTTCTCAAAATAGAAATCCTTAGAAATACCTATCTGAAAACCTAACTACTCTATGTTGAGAGTAGTACTGGATTCACCAAGGACTGGAGGCTCCCAAGTCTATACCATAGCAGTCGTCTTCATTGGACTAGAGGCTGCCAAGAGATTGGGAAGAGCTTTTGCATTCTTCATAATCAGCAATAGCCTGCTTCATGAGTTCATAAATCTGTTCTTCATTTTGGGTAGAAGCCAGCTTTGAAACTGCTACAGATCTATTATGCAGAAAAGGCGTAGCAATTGAACCGTCTCTTGTTTTTAGCCATTCGAAGACTAATTCTTCAGAAATTTTGTCTAGAAACTTAGCACCATCACACCATTTAGTCTTGTATCTTCGGATTAAGACTAGGATTTTGCGATCAGAAGAAGATCGCGTATAATCGAATTCCCAAGCTGAAACCCAAGAAACTCGAAAATGTAGAAAGTATAGTAATGTGAGAGGAAAAGATTCCTCACTTTTTCTGTGGCCTGAATTTCTTTAGAAATAATTGGTAACCTGTTTTGGCTGATTAGGGGAAAATTTCTGGGTTAGGCCCAAAATATTCCCACCACCTATTAAACCAGAAAGGAATTTGGTGGACGTTCATCCCTTGGTCAAAATAGAAAAGCCATGTATGGGTGAAATTGAAATTTTGGCAGTAGAATGCATTCCACCAGGCTTGCTGGTAATCAAAATATGTGAAATTGGTTCTATGAGAAAGAGACTGGGTTAGTCTCGCTTTGAAACTTTTGGAAGTCATAGGAGACGAATCCCATTCAGAACGATGTATGATCCTTTTTATTCTGGCTCTAAAGTAGTTGACATTGTCAACATTCGTAGCACCTGAGAAATGTTTGAATTCTATTGAACCCGTTTCAATTAAAATAGATTCATAAAATTCAAGTGGTTTTGATAGATCGTGGGGAGTATAAAACCAATTTTCTCCAAACATATTTCTAGCAAAAACATTTGGGTTATCATGATAGAAACCTTTTTGAACAGTGTAAACATTTTGGAAAGTCTGTTTTGGTAGAAATTTTGATTTTTCTTTTAAAAACGAAGGTTTTGGAGGAGGGGTTGCGGAAATGACCACCTCACTAGAAATTCTTTTCATATTTAAAGGTGAGGACGGCTGAACCTCCTCAGGAATAGAAACTTGCTTATTCAAAGCCTGCTGGATTAGGAGCTCCAAGGTTTCTTTAGGAATCATAGAAAGTATATTATCTTTTGTGACTTTTGGAGGAGGAGATGCTGATGGGTTGTCAACAGTCTTTGAGGGGGGTGATAGGAAGTGGCTTTGGACATTGCTGGGTTGCTACAAGCCAGCTCTTGATAGGAGTTAGTTTTCCTATCTGAGGGTCGGCTTTGGCTTTTCCTTTGTCTTTTTTGGGAGGTAGGGTTGTTTTCCCTATAAAAATTCTCTAGTGAGAAAATCTAGAAGAGAGTTTAAACTACCATTAATGAATTCAATATCAAAATCGAAAATAGAAAGAATTGTTTGCCATTTGGCAAAAATTTGCTTAGAGGCAATATTCAAAATATCTTTTTGGAGGACATCCTTTGCAGACTTGCAATCAATCCTTAAAAGAAATTTCCGATTCAAAAGATCACCTTGAAATTTGGACGTAGAAAGTACAATAGAAAGTATTTCGTTTTTAATGGTGGAGTAATTTTGTTGCGTTTCATTCCAGTGTTTTGAAATGAATTGAACAACTTGCTCTTTGTCATTTTTACTTTGTTTTAGAATTCTTCCATATCCTATTTTCGAAGCATCTGTTTCAACTATTTTGAAAGCAGATGGGTCGGCCAAATGTAAGTAAGGAATTTCTTTAACAAATTTTTTTATCCTTTTGACTGTATCAGTATGTAAAGAAGTCCAAGGAGGTGGATTCTTCTTTAATTTTTGATGTAATGGTTTGCAGACGATATTGATTTCTAGTATGAAATCAATCACATAATTGAGGCTACCCAAAAACCTTTGTAATTGGGTTTTGTCTCTCAATTCATTTGGAAATTTATTCGCAAATTGAATAGATCTTTCAATTGGGATAATAGTTCCAAAATATATGTGATGTCCTATAAATCTTATTTTGGTTTGAAATAACATTACCTTGGAAGGAGATAATGCTAATCCACTGTTTTTAATAGTTTTGAAATGTCACGCCCTGAACCTCGGGCGTGTGACCATCCCTTCCAAACGTCAGGTCAAAGGATGATGTCCCAGGCAGATCATTGACCCATTTCTTTTTATCTTATAATTAAGCACACGCGGAAGCGAATAATAACCCCGGACAACAAACAACGGGGATAGACAAATAGGAAAGATAACAAACAACAACAAACCATTTTTATTTATATGCTTGATTAGTTCACAAAGCAAACATAATTACACAAGTCCTTCTTGGACCGATACCCTTAGACCCACAAAAAGATACCGGGTCGGGTCAGGGCGCACTACAGCCGATACGCTACTCCTACACTACCAGCTATACACAATACGGCCTCCAAAGCTCCTCCGCAGCTCAACCCGCGCGGCCATCACGAAGATCTGAAAGGCGATCAGCCAAGCGCATGAGATATGAATCTCAGGGGGTCAACGCCTAAGTCCGATTAGGACGTTGATTCACAGCCTAACCATTCTAGTGAACTAAACCCAACATCCAGAACAACAATCACATGCAACGTACCTCGTCTGGAGCCATGCGACAGATACAACATGATAAGGAATAAACAATGCATCAACCAATCAATCAGAACACTCAGCCAAAATCATTTACAATGCAACAAACGCGTTCCGGTCAGCCGGCCAAGAGATACTCCACTCTCGCCAAAGCACAGCCTTGTTGCTAGTACTCTTTCGGATTAACCGGGCGTCGTCCCACAACGTTAACGGCGACGGCATCCGATAGCCCACTCAAGACCCCTAAGGCGAGCATACTAGGAATAATTCCAGGAGGGACTAAGGACCAACACAAGTTGCGACCGGCATCTCATCAGTCGTGTTATCCGGGTGGTCCATTGCCGGGCACGAACTGACAGGCAACCAATAAGCTGTGAAATCCCGGACTGTACGTCGCCGGCACATAGACTTATTAGGCGGCGACCCATGCCAACAAGGGTATCGCCTGTGCCCCCAGTTACGTTAGGGTGACACGGTGGAACTACTGCGTGAGCTTGCGCTTAAAATTGGCTCTCAAGTCAAATCTCATTTTGATGCAATCACACTCACATCATGCTCAAACTGGCCCACGGCCATTTTCATGCTCAAACCTGGCCCACGGCCAATTTCATGCTCAAACCTGACCCACGGCCAATTTCATGCTCAAACCACAATTGGTCACACGAATATTCAATTTCAATTTAATATGGCCTATCGACACTAGTGTGATCATTCAGCATTTAATGCGCAATCAACACTCAGTCCGATCCACGATCAGACGCCACAAACTAGGCACAACAACATGCAATTAACCATGGTAACTATTCCACCTAACCACGGTTAATTCAACTAACCACGGCAGTTAATTAATCTACCATAGTAACTATTTAATTTAACTATGGTAACTAATTAATCTAACCACAGTTAACTATCTAACCACGGCAACTATCTATTAACTGCGGTAACTATTTAATCTAATTACGGTAACTAATTAATTAATCTAATAAGTGTAATTAACGGCCTAATTAGGGATTAGGGGTTAACTCACTAATTAACTGGCGGCGACGGTCGGCGGCGACCGGCGAAGGGCGGCGGCGGCGGTCCCTACGTACTCTCCTCGTCGATCCGGACGTAACCACGGTGTCGGATTTCCAAAAAGATAACCGGACGACGACGAACGGCGGCTGGACAGAGGCCAAACGACGATAACGGAGCTCAACGAGCGGCCGGCAAGCTCGGCGGAGCTTCGGCCAAGGTCCGGTGGGTCCTCGGTGGCTCCGGTGAAGCTCGCCGGACGACGGCGAGGCTCGGCGGCACTTGGACAGTAGCTGCACAGCAGCGGCAAGGACGGCGGGAGGCTCGGAAAGGTGCGGCACGGCAAGGCGGGGCGCGGTGGACGGCGGCGGCGGTCCACGGCGACGACGAAGATGAAGATGGGATGATGAAGAGGATGAAGTTGCAACGTGAAAAGCAAAAGGAGGGGCTGCTGCCATGCGTGAGGGAAAAAGCAAGAAGGAAGAGAGAGAAAGGGAAGAGAGAGAGAGAGAGGAGAGAGAAATGGTCTTTGGGGGCAATTTGGTAATTTCATGGGTCAAATGGCAATTTTGTAAATATCCAAAAGTAAAAAAGCATGATATGACTTTGGCATTTAAGAGGCGGGGCCCACGATCATTCGGTATTAATTGTTTCTGGCGTATATGAATAATATCTGAGGGTATTTCGGTAATCTGCCGATTTAGGACTGGTTTAGAATATTTGGTTCAGGGTTAGCTCGGGCGCGAAGGAATACGACGAAGACTAATTACGGCACGACTAATTTAATCGAACTATAATTAACTACGCTTCGACCGACGACTAACGACCTTCAGATCGAATGATTCCGCGTCCGATAATTGTCACTAAATCCAACGGTCCAATATTATTCACATAATAGGCCTTAAAATTTCGGGACGTCACATGAAAAATATATTTAAATGCTTAAAATGGAAGTCTATATTTGGAGAGTATACATGCAAATCATCAATGTATGTTATTATAAAATCAGAGTAAATACTAAAAATGTCATTCATGATTCTTTGAAATTCTGAAGGGGCATTCTTTAAATCGAAAGGCATAACATTCCATTCATATTGTCTAAAAGGGATAGTAAATGCAGTTTTATACTTGTCTTTTTCAACAATTTGGATTTGCCAAAACCCATATTTCATATAGAATTTAGAAAAGATTTTCGAACTATGTAACCTATTAAGAAGATCTTTCTTATTAGGAATTGGGTACCTTATCCATTTTAAAGCAGTGTTCAAAGGTTTGTAATTAATAACTAACCTGGGAACTCCCTTTTCAAGTTCAGCATTTTTATTGACATAAAAAGCAGAACAACTCCATGGAGATTGACTTTTTCTTATCAAATTTTTATCAAGAAGATCTTGGATTTCTTTCTTGCAAAAATCAAGGACTTCATGGTTCATTTGTGTTGGCCTAGCCTTAGTTGGGATATTCTTTCAAAAAAATCCGATTCATAAGGCAGGTCAATTTTGTATTTTTTCCTAGACCAGAATGCATTGGGAAAAATGGAACAAATATTTTCTTTTATAAAAGTTTCTATGGATTTAATTTTTTTTGCAATTATTGGAATTGGACAAGTTTTGTTCAATCCTTTTATACTCCAAATCTTCTTTTAGAAATGAAAGATGATTTTCCTTATCTTGTATTAAACAGTTCACTTCGGCTATTGAATGTTCTTGCAAAATATTTAGATTCCTAGTTTGAGGTTTTTTTTTTATGAAATTAAAAATTATCTTTTTACCAAGAACTTTGGTTTCAATTCCTTCATCAGAAACTTTAAAAGGTTGTATTAACGATATAAACGATGTCCCTAAAATGACGCATTGTTTTAAATCTTTGACTAAAGGAAGGATGTTTTTAAATAAATTTTTTCTTTCATTATTAAAGCTTCTGGTAATTTGTATTTAATACTAAGCTTATTCCCTGAAGTAATTTTCAAAGATTCAGTTGTCTTTTCAAAAAATTTAGTGGGGATTACCCTTCCCGTATACAATTTAAATCTGCTCCTGTATCAAGAAGTGTCGTCATATTTAAAACAAATTCTTTGTCTATTTGTATAAAAATATCAATTATCCATTTTCTTGAAGTAACTTCAGAAAGTAACATAAGAAAGTTTTTATCAGGGGGTTCCTCCTTATCTTTTCCTTTTAAAACTTTAGATTTTATTTCTAAAATCTCTTTTTGCATTTCTATCTGAGTGAGTTTGAGATTACGAATCTCAATTTTCTGTTGATTTATTTCATATTGAATATCATTGATATTGGACGGCCTGGTTTGAACTTTCTTTCCTCTATTTAAAATTCCATTGAGATTATAAGGCTTATTATATTGATGAGAAGAATTTGAAGGTTGGAATTTATGCAAGATTTTTTCTGTATCTTCTATATCAGAAATATTATCTATAGTATCCAAAATATCTTGTTCTTCTTTTGTCAAAACATTTATCTGAGGGGTTGTGACATCCCCGTCCCACATCGCTTAGGGGGGAGTCCTGGGCTGGCTTATAGGTGCTGGATCCCCCTTAACTTGCAAGACTCGTTTTCTGAGGGTTGTATGGGCGACCCTCGGAAGAACAAAACCGTGAGGACTGTGTATCCAAAGCGGACAATATCTTGCGAGTAGTGGGCCCAAGTCGTTATAATTGGTATCAGAGCCGACTCCCGATAGCGTGTGGGGCCGCAGTGGGCGCTCGCTGGTGTACGCAGTGCACAGCGGGGACGCTGTGCCGTTGAGGGGGGATTGTGTGACATCCCCGTCCCACATCGCTTAGGGGGAGTCCTGGGCTGGCTTATAGGTGCTGGGTCCCCCTTAACTTGCAAGACACGTTTTCTGAGGGTTGTATGAGCGACCCTCGGAGGAACAAAATCGTGAGGACTGTGTGTCCAAAGCGGACAATATCTTGTGAGTGGTGGGCCCAGGTCGTTATAATTGGTATCAGAGCCGACTCCTGATAGCGTGCGGGGCCGCAGTGGGCGCTCGCTGGTGTATGCGGTGCACATTAGGGACGCTGTGCCGTTGCGGGGGGATTATGTGACATCCCCGTCCCACATCGCTTAGAGGGAGTCTTGGGCTGGCTTATAGGTGCTGGGTCTCCCTTAACTTGCAAGACGCGTTTTCTGAGCGTTGTATGGGCGACCATTGGAGGAACAAAGCCATGAGGACTGTGTGTCCAAAGCGGACAATATCTTGCGAGTGGTGGGCCCAGGTCGTTATAGGGGTTTTATCAGAAAACTCCTCTAGTTTTTCGAGAATTTCTAATTCTGAATCTGTATCTTCAATGTCATTGACTTGAAGACCATCTTCATCATCAATAGAAAGGTCTGAAGAGGATTCTTCATCAGAATCCACCATCCGTTGATTCAATTGATTCAAAATTTTTTCATCAAGACTTAATTCATTAATTTTTTTATTCAACCTGCAGTATCTTTTTGTGTGTCCTTTTTTCCCGCAATTGTAGCAAGTAAAGTCTCCTTTCTTTGCTATTTCTTGTTTAGGACCTTTTTTCTTATGAAATTTGCCTTTTTGGAATTTGGTATTGGATTTACCAAACTTTTTCTTTCTTTTGTTGGATTGTTCTGGAGGACATTTGCCAGAACATTTCTTTGATTTGGAATATTTAAAAGAAGGATCAAATTGAGCACAGAAATCTCCTAAAGAACAGTTAGTGAGTTTCTTTTCTTTTTTAAGACGCTTTTGTAATTTGATATTATTACAAAGAATTGTTCCTACCTTATAAGCATAAGAATTAAGCTCTCCATAAGATAAAAGGTCATATGAAATTTGTTCTCCATATTATTCTCTTATCTTATCTCTAACTTGGTTTCCTATTAAGACAGGAAGACCAGCTAAGAATTTTTCCTTCTAGAAAGATTGGTTACAATCAGGTCGAGGAAGAACTCTTTGTAGAAAGACATCTTTATATTCTCGAAATTCTCCCAAAGACTTACAAACCATATTAGAAAGTAAATCTTGATTTTGATATCGAATTATTGAAGGATCTCCTATGAAATGTTGAGATATTGAATATATCAGCGTGCTAACAGCATCTTGGACAGGTCGACCATAATCATAAAAAATTGTTTGACCATTACCATCGACTTTAACTGCTTTTAGAATAGAATCTCTATGTTTCTCAGAAAGATAATTATCCCACCAACCTTTTAATTGACCAGTAAAATCAGTAATTAAAAGATATGCCGTTTGCTCATCAGTTGTGTCTGGTGATGTCTTGTACGTAGTAGCAAGCATTACCATTTGGTTTAAAATATTTATTATATTTTGTTCAGACACACCATCTATGCTCCATTCATAGATGGCATCAGAAGAGTATCTGTTTTGAACACATTGAAAAGATTCTTCTAAAACGATATCCGGAGGTGTTGCCCTCGAGTAATATAATTTTTGAGGTTCTTTCCAAGTTATCTTATTTAATTCTGGTTCAGAATTTTCTTTTTCTAGAATATGCAAATGACTTTCAGTTACTAAAGGCATTTCAACTTTTGGAGTTTCTAAAACGAGAGGCTTTTGTTTTCCAAATTTTAGTGCTCTTTTCTTTTTAGCTAAAAGCTTTAACAAATTCATTGCTAAAAGCCTTAGGCATTTCAAAAGTCTTAAAAAGAGGAGCTCTTAAAGCAGAAGTTTTTGAAAGAGTATCCTGTTAAATTATTTGAGTGGAAGTGGAAGCTATAGAAATGGAAGATTCAATTCTATGTAATTGGGTTTCAATATTATGAACAAATTGATTTGTAAAATTGTTTTGTTCAATAATTTTTTGGAATCCTTTATCATCAGACCCAGAAGATGCCTTGAAAGGTGAGGCAATGATTTCAGAATCTCTATGAGAAATTTTTATCTTTCGAAGAGGTGGGTGATTAGACTCAATGATTTTTCCATTGTCTAATTTCTATTTATATTGTTTTTCCAAAACAAATATTTCTTTTTGTTGACACCTGGATTTTAATCATCTTTTTCCTTAAAAAATTAATAGAAAATTCATAAAAACTAATAAAATTGCAAAATCAACTTTGGAAGTCTTGGCCAAGCCTAAGGAACCAATTTTGAACAAAAAATAATTTTCAGATTTTTCGGCATTTTAATATTATTTTTAATTAAAAAATACCTCAAAAATAGAAAAAATAGCATTTGTGACTAGAAAAATATGAAAAAAAACAGTCATTGGTTTTATTTTAATTTGAATTGCATTTTGGTCACTTTAAACTTCGAAAATTCGATCAGGAGCCTTGAATTCCAAAATTTTGCAATTAGGTCCCTAGTCGAGCCCAAAAAAAAAAAACCTTAATTTGAGTCTTTTTTAGTTTTCTTTTCACTTTGATCCAGTTATGACATTTGGTTCTTACATCTTTAATTGCATTGTAGACAAATCAATTTCACGAATCAAGCATAATCGGCCTTGGGTTGTAACTCATTAGCGAAGTCGGGTTCACAAAGTTTGATAGTTGAGGGCCTCAATTTGTCAATTTACACCTGAAATTGTCTCAAAAAATCAATGTTGTCAGACTTCATCGGACCTGGATTCATAATACCCATGTAATTATTCAAAACCTGAAATATTCTAGAAGGACCTGGATTCACAATACCCATGTAATGATTCAAAACCTGAAATATTCTAGAAGGTTTCCTTTTCATGTGAAGACAAAAGATGAGCTAGCGGATGGGGATATTTTTTTGAGGAGAGCAGCGAGAAGACTTGGCCTGGTTCTTGAGAGGGGCAATCCGGGTCCGCCTCTGGGGGAAGTTCCAAGGAGCAGGGAGGCTTCGTTCGCTAGAAGACAAAAGAGGGAGCCCCATCTTAAATAAAAAGGAGTCTGGTCCGAAGCAAGGGGAGAGGGTAAGGGCCTGTATGGTAACCATTCTCATTCTCTGATTCTGTTTCTCGGAACAGTAAAGAATGAGAATCATGTTTGGTAACGCAAATAATTCTGATTCTGATTCTGTTCCCAGAATCAGTTTTAGAGAATCAGAATCAGTTTTAAAGCAAAATCCAGAACCAAAAAAAAGTTGGTTCTGGAAAAAAGAATCACTTTTGAGAATCACAAAACAGAATGAAGTCTCACATTTTTCACTTTTTCCTTTCAGTTCTCTCGTCACTTTTCTCTCAACCTAATAAAAATAAAATAAAATAAAAATAAAAATAATTCGAAAAAAATTGGAAATTTTTAAAAAAATCATAAAAAATTTAGAAAATCCCTAAAAATAGAAGAAGCTTAGATTAGGCTAGTTTGACCTTATTTTCATAAATTTGGGCCTAAATTTCCTAGATTTCATAGATTTCACTCTTCTGCAAAAAAAATGTCACGGAAGATGAGGGTATCCAACATACGGATGATAACATATATACTCGTAGCCGTGCGTTACAAAATGTGACCATCTGCATGTGGAGCTGGAGCCAAACACCCACTTGGATTTAGGACAAAAGCTGCAAAATGATAGTGAAGAACTTGTACTTCGTATCAAGGAGGATAATTTGATTTTTTTTTTTTTGTCAGTGGATAATTTGGTTATTCAGCTGCTATGTTTGTATGTATTTTGGACAAAGCAACACTTAAAGAAAAAAAATGAGTTCTTAATATGGGAACTATCATATGCTTCAATCGAACTTCAAACGTCATGTATTAAAATTTGTGTTTCATTTATGACATGCTAAAAAAAATAATGTATTTTAAATTATTTTAGTGTGCATTGGAAATTAGTCTTCAATTTAGGATGAAATTTTATAAAGTAATTACATAATTATTTGACTTAAATGAAAAAAATTAGGAAGAGAAACAGTTTTGAGAAACAGAAATTTTGTGCAGTTATCAAACGCGTTTCTATTCCAGGAACAGAAATTTTGGGCAGTTATCAAACGCGTTCTGATTCTCTAAAACTCATCCAGGAACAGAATCAGAAAAAGTCATTTTAATCAGAATCAGTTTTCCGGAACAGAATGGTTACCATACGCAGCCTAAGAGGCCAGAGAGAAAAAAACAGAAGAGAGTTTCTGGGTGAGGGACTCTGGTCCTACAAAAACATATCAGAGAACGAAAGTTCTCTCTTCAGAAAGGGTGAGGAACTGAGAGAGAAGGTTCATGAGGGGAGGTCCATTCTTACGGTTCACTTTGGGCAAGCCAAAGAAGAAAAGGGCAGAAGACCAGGAACAGAAGAAGATCGAAAGGAATTTCCTGGCAAAAAAAAAGGGGGGAGGGGGCGGGAAGAAAGGCCAGAGAGAAAAAAAGAAAGGGAAGGTGTTCCGGCTCTGAGGTTCTGCTGAGTTCCTTCCCCGCGAGCGTATCACTGCTCCTCTTCTCTAGCACTCGCCTCACTAGTCCAGTTACAATCCTCGGCGCTCCAGTTCGCTACAACCTCCGGCGACCTCCACAGCTGCTAGCCGTACGAGCCCAGATCAGCCCAGTCTACGAGGCCATCCCGGCGGTCGTCCAGCAGCCTCCATAACGCGCTCTGAGACCTTCGTCGTGGCCGAGCTTCGCAAAGTGGTGAGCCAACGAGGTGAAGGTAGTACTCTTCGGAGTTCGTCGTTCCGAGCCGCGACCGAGCCTTCCGCCCCGACCAGCCTCATGCTCGCCTCCACTGTCTCAACCTCAACCCGACGGCCGCCTCCATCGTCTTCGTTCGACGACCACCAGCCGGCAACGCTCCTCGAACCAGTCCAGAGGTGGTAGCACTGAGACGAGTCGGTTTTGTTCACCCCGTGGTATCCGGAAAAGAAGACAACTGGGGAAGAGATCTCGGTCGAGCGGTCGACACGAGCTTAGATCGGCGAGCCGGACCAGAGGCGGCGCGACGAGTCAGACTAGTGGCGGCCCCCGACCTGAACCAGCGGCAACGGGCGAGCAAACCCAGCGGCGGTGGCGGGCGAGCAGGCCTAACGGCGGCGGCGCGACGAGCAGATTCCGACTGCAGCGGCAAGGCTAGCCTGACCAGTCGAGGCGCGTCGCTCGATCAGTGAGTGTTCGTACCAGGTTCGTTAACATTTGTCGTTAGCTGTTGGTTTTCTGGCCGTGGTAAACGGCGTCGACGTGCGAAGGTAGGAAGGTGTGGGAGACCGGCGGTAGCGGCGGCCGACGAAGGTCGGAGCTTGTGGGTTGTGGTGTCATTGAGGGTGGCGGTCACAGTAGGTTTCGTAAAAAAACAGACCCACGAAGGAGGCGATGGAAACAACAGAAAATGAAAAGGGAAATAAAAATAGATAGTTAAAGAAAAGGTTTGGTTTGTGGCTAGAATTCTGTTCATGCGCATTGAAGTTGGCTTAGAATTCGTGGCCCCTTTTTTAGTGTGTCTGGGGGGATGGGCTGCTAGATGTTTAGGCTGGATGAGGAGTCAGGCCTGTCTAGATCTGTTTGGGGATTTTGGGCCTGAATGGGCCCATTTTGTTTTAATAGAAGGAATTGGAGCTTGGGCCTATTTAGGCCTTGTCCTCTTAGCTTTGACTGGGCTCATTGACCGAGCCCAGTCCGCGTGGGACCCGGACCGCCGTTTGGGTCCGGTCCTGCCCGGGTCGGGTTCAGAGGCCCGGCCCGGGTCCCTTTTTATTGACTATTATTAAGATAATAAATAATAAAAATATTAAAAATATTAAAAAATTCGAAAAAAAAACCCAAAAAATTCAGAAAAATTCCTGAAAATCACAAAAAAAATAGGAAGTGGCTAGATTGACCTTATCTTCCTAGTTTCGACCTTAGAATCTCCTAGAAGATGACGATTTTTCCATTGAGCAAATTGTCCCAAATTGAACTCAAACCCTAAGTGAACATTTCTCTAAGCCTTTAGGGCTTCACTAGGGTTATATGATGCACTTTATCCTTGCCATTGACTCCTTGATTACGCACATTTACTTGCCATGATTGTGATTGATAGGACAAATCCTCACATGCATGAGCACTTAAGAAAACACCCAATTCTGGTACCGAAAGGGCGTTGGTGAAAACACCGACGTAACCAAGTCCCTGGACCCTTAATCTCTGATTGCGTAGGATCGAACGGCATCTCCCGACCGCTCGGTAAGGTTTCTGGTCTACCTTCTTCAAAGACCGTTGGCGACTCCTTTTGCATGTACACTTTACACATGCCACTCGATTACACTAAAATCGAATCCGATAACCCGCCGCGATTTGGTATGGGCCTGGGAGGGCCCGAGCTACGCCCATCCTAGAGGCTTAGCAATCCATTAGCCCGATCGATTTTTCGAGTCCGGGTCACGACACTTTTGAATTTAGAAAGTAATTTTCAAGCCAATCAAAGAAGAATATATGATCTTCAAGCTGTTGCATGAATTCATAATATTTTCTTTAATTTGTTTAGCCTGATCTTTGAAATTATCAAAAAATCAATTTCTAATTTCCAAATTCTTTTCAAAATAAAATTCTTCATTTAAAAGAGTCTTATTGGGTTCAAAATCTTTTTCAAGAGTATAAATTTCTGGGTCATCATTTTCCATTTGAGAAGGAGTGGGTTCAGGAGATTCAGAATCCCCTCTTTCTTGTTGATAAACAGGTCTGAAAATCTCGGAACTAGTGTCAATTCCACTAAGGTTGGTTAGTGGAGAAGCACTAGGTCGTATTAAAACAGGATTTTGAGTACTACCCTAGCTACTACTGGGCAAAGTAATAACCGGAGGTAACTCAAGGTGAAGATCAACTGACTTTCTGGATGAGAAACTATGAAAAGATGGTTGAAACCTAATATCAAAAGACCTTTTGGGGAATTGTATCGTTACTCTTCCCTCAGGGTGTTGTATGATATTGGTAGGCTCAGTGTTTTGAACAATTGGTTGGGAAACTTCTTGGTGTTCAATTTTCCCATTGTTCAGGAAGAGTTACATGATTCCAGTTGATAGATTTGGGAATCATGGTATTTGACCTAGAAATATTAGTTTGAATGAATAAAGTTTCTCCTTTTGGTGTATATCTTGAAGGTATATTTGTTCTAAACTCGACAGCAACAATGGTGGGGGCAAATAATACATTAAGAACAGTGATCGTCATCACGCATCAAAGTATTAAGGATCTGTTTCTACTTCTCTATCTTCATCAGATTTTCAAGTTCTCTATCTTCATCAGATTTTCAAGTTTACCTCAACAATCTTAAGGTATTATTTTCATGAAGATGGAGACACCGACTGCATCAAATGCTCGCAATCTCGACAGCTTGCGAATCGATCCTTATGATGGAACTAATTTCATCCGTTGGAAGGACAATATGATCCTTCTTTTATCTGAATTATGTATCTTCTACATCTTGGATCCCAATTTGCCCGCTATCCTTGATCCAAAAGATGATGATTCTGATGAAATCAAGGCTGCAAGAAAGAGACGCGAGGATGATGAAAGGAGGTGCCGAGGAACGATTCTCAATGCTCTGTCAGATCGACTCTACGAAACTTTTCGATCTTACACAAATCCTAGAGACATTTGGAATACCTTAGAGACCAAATACAATACTGACAAACAAGGTACCGATAGATTTACTGCTTTGAAATATTTTGAATTTACCATGATTAATGAAAATTCTGTCTCTAAGCAAGTGGAGGAACTTCAAATATATGTTGCCAAACTCAAGGACCTTATGATTGAAGTCTCTGAACCTCTTCAAGTTGCTGCAATTATTTCAAAATTGCCTTCAACTTGGAATGACTATCGAAAGAAACTTCTCCATACAATCGAGAACCTGATGGTAGACAATTTGATAAAACACATTCGAATTGAGGAAGGTTCTTGCGAACGTGAGGCTAATTACGTGAAAGAAGTTGCAAACAAGGTACATTTTGTTGAGAATGACAACATGAATAGAGACAAAGAAAATATGAAGGGAAATAAGAGAAAGTTCACTAACACCAACAACAACAACAAACCTGGCAATAGCAGCACATTCAAGAAGGACAAGTCTTGCTTTTATTGTCGTAAAAAGGGCCACTACAAGAAGGAGTGCCGCAACCGAAAAAGCAAAAGGTTGACGCAAGAGCAAATATTGTGGATCAAAACGCCAACGGATTTGTAGCTATGGTTTCTGAATTGCATATTGGGATGGTGATTGAATTAAACATGGAAACTGTGAATGATTCAAAGGGTTGGTGGTTTGATTCTGGTGCAACTGCGCATGTCTGCAATGAAAAAAAAGCCAATTCAAATCTTATACTCATGTGGAGAAGGAACAACAAGTGTTGATGGGAAATCACAATACTGCAATTGTTCTAGGGACAAGCACTGTTGAATTGCAATTCACTTCTGGAAAGAAATTGACTTTGATCAATGTGCTCCATGTTCCTGATATTCGTAAGAATCTTATATCAGCAAATTTGTTGTGCAAGAATGGAATTAAGGTTGTGTTAGAGGCTGATAAGCTTATCATGTCTAAGTATGAGACATTTGTCGAGAAAGGGTACTCTTGTAACAGAATGTTCAAATTAAGTATTAATGAGAATTTCATTTCTGTTTATATGCTTGAGTCATCTTCTTTGTGGCATAATAGACTATCACATGTTGGATATAGTACTTTGAACTTTGTGAATAAAAGTGGTATGATATCTTGTGATAATTTGGATAAGAATGATTGTGGAATATGTTTACAAGCAAAGATGACTAAGAAATCGTTCTCAAAGGTGGAAAGATCTACTAAAGTACTTGAACTTGTGCATTCTGATATCTGCGAATTAAATGGTGTAGTAACTAGAGGTGGAAATCGTTATTTCATTACATTTATCGACGATTACTCTAGATATACTCACGTTTACCTAATGAAATCAAAAGATCAAGCTTTTGATATGTTCAAGATATATAAGGCTGTTGCCGAACATCAAAGGGACGCAAAAATCAAGGTTTTGAGAAGTGATCGTGGAGGAGAATATTTCTCATTAGACTTTTCTGCATTTTGTGAAGAAAATGGTATTGTGCATCAAGCAAGTGCACCTTATACACCGCAACAAAATGGATTAGCAGAAAGAAAGAATCGAATTTTGGTGGATATGGTTAATTCCATGATCTTACAAGCAAAATTGCCAATAAATTTGTGGGGAGAAACACTTCTTACTGCATGTCATATTTACAACAAAATTCCTTCAAAGAAATTTAAGATATCTCCATATGAATTATGGAAAGGAAGGGTACCGAATATCCAATACTTTAAAGTATGGGGATGCCTTGCATACTATAGAGTTCTCGATCCTAAGCGAACCAAATTAGGACCAAGAGCATTAAAATGTGTGTTTCTTGGATATGCTGAAAATTCTAAAGCTTATCGCTTGTTGAATGTTGAATCTAATGTAATTGTGGAATCAAGAGATGTTGAATTTCTTGAACACAAGTTTCTTAAAGATTCAAGTGATACTTCATCATATTCACAAATACCAATTGATGCAAGCAATCCTTCATCAATTAAAAGAAAACCATTTGATTCTCCAAGTGAGCCAATGAGAAGTCAAAGAGTGAAGAAAGCGAAAGATTTCGGTTCTGATTTTGTAACTCTCCCAGTAGAAGGAGATAGGGAAAATGTTGTGAATAAATTACCCATGTTATTTTACTTGGATGAAGATCCAAGGACGTTTAGTGAAGCAATGGCATCTAGAGATGCATCATTTTGGAAAGAAGAAATTAATGATGAAATGGATTCGATTATTGCTCACAATACATGGACGTTAGTAGACTTGCCTCCTAGATCAAATCCAATCGGATGCAAATGGGTATTTAGAAGAAAGTATAACCCTGATGGTACATTACAAACCTTTAAGGCAAGGTTGGTAGAAAGGGGTTATAAGCAGAAAAAGGGAATTGACTGCTTTGATACATACGCACCGGTTGCTTGAATAACATCTATTAGAGTTCTATTGGCTTTGTCATCAATTTATAAATTGCATGTGCATCAAATAGATGTTAAAACAGCTTTTCTAAATGGTAAATTAGAAGATGAGGTGTATATGGAACAACTTGAAGGTTTTTATTCTACCTGGAGTGAATTGCAATTAGTGTAAATAATACTGGACAACCTTTAGCACAATTAGAATATGCTAGTGTGATTGGAAGTTTGATGTATGCTACGCATTGCACTAGATCGGATATAGCTTTCATTGTGTGTAAATTGTCCAGATTTACTAGTAATCCCAATGCTGTACATTGGAAGGTCATAAGTAGAATTCTTGGTTATTTAAAGAAAACAATACATTATGGTCTATTTTATGAAAGACAACCAGCAATATTGGAAGGATATTCAAATGCTAGTTGGATAACTAGCACAATTGATAACAAGTCAACATCTGGATGGGTTTTCTAGCTTGCGAATGGTGCGATCTCTTGGGCATCAAAGAAGCAAACTTGTATAGCTCATTCAACGATGGAATATGAATTTATATCACTATCGGCGGCTGGTAAAGAAGCTGAATGGCTGCGGAATTTGCTATTGGATATAGAGTTGTGGCCACAACCAATGGCAGCCATACCTTTACATTGTGATAGTGAGGCAACTATGTCTAGGGCATACAATAAAATATACAATGGAAAATCTAGACATATTAGTTTGCGACATGAGTATGTTCAACAATTAATTACTGATGAAATTATTTCAGTAATATATGTTCGAACAAATACTAACTTGGCCGATCCATTCACCAAAGGACTCTTGAGAGGTTTAATAAACAGTACTGCCAAAGGAATGGGTCTTAGACCAATTGATAATAGTCAAGCATAGTGGAAACCCAACTTTATAATTTCTAACGAAATTATTAAAGTTAAATAGGTAACAACAAGCTATTGTAACTTGATGGTGAACAAGTACTAGGGCACAAGGTTGGTATTCATGAAAAGTTAGGAGGATGAGTGTAAGAGAACACTCTTAATGAAGTTTTAGGCTTTTAGCAAGGCAATGCTAATGTGATTAGTTGAGGACTTCACCTATATGAACATAAGAAGTGGTGCCACTTCAACAAAAGTTGGATGAACTTTGTAAATGTTCATGAATGCAGGAGGAAGCACAAGGCCATAAAAGTGCTGAGGCATAGAAAATTTCTAATAGAATGTGTGTAAATCCATATGTGTGATAGTTTGATTAACAAATGGAATCATGGTTCAAAGTTTTATCTACCATTGATTTCGTTAATGAAATTATTTACACTAATTGAAGGTTCAAATCTTAACAGATACCTTTTTGTATGTATGTATTTATGTAAATTAGTGCAGATAACAAACTAAGTGGAGGATTGTTGAAATAGTTTGTTGTCATAAAGATGTGATTCTCGAATGAAAAGAGGTAACTCTTCGTTTCGAAAGAGAGGTTAATTGTAGTTTTAAAAGGAAGTTATTTTAAATGTGAAGAGTGGTGATGGTTGGGGATAAGGTACCTATTCCCAAGATTGTATTGATTTGGTATCTTTGAATGGACACCAAATCGTACGTTATTGATTTTTTTTTATCACAACTTCACAGATATATAACTCTCTTATTCTTTTTCTCTTTTCACACACACACACACAACGCATTCAAGGTGAAATTTTTAAGAGAGAAATTGAGTAATTGCTGAACTCGTTTTCTCTGCGGCTTTGGTGTATATCTTGGAGGTATATTTGTTCTAAACCGGACATCAACAATAGTGGGGGCAAATAATACCTTAAGGACAGTGATCGTCATCACGCATCAAAGTATCATGGATCTGTTTCTACTTCTCCATCTTCATTAGATTTTCAAGTTTACACCAACAACATTAACACTAAATCTAACGATCCATACACATTTTAATATGAAATATAAAAAAAAAAGTAGTCTCGCGTTAAGACTGTTACTTTTAGCGACCTGTTTAATACTTCTTTCTCTCGATCTATTATTGAATTTGCACATTTATTCCAATTTTATAAAAAGAAAAAAACATAAAAGTACTCATGCAGGCTTTTGTTAGATAATCTATCCATGAGAAAACAAACGGCACAAGGGCCATTTTTTACAAGAATTTTATCAGGGAACCTCTCCGTAGCACGACACAAGCGCCATTTTCGAATAGGTGTCAAAGACGTTACACTTGCGAATGGCGTCTCTTCTTCATTCACGATAATTGAATTTGTGTATAGTTTGACAAAAGAATTCTCGCAAAACAAAGACACCCTCGATTGCATAACATGTCCCCCAACATGTCCCAAATAAATTGACACGTGGATGGGATTGAAGAGGGACTTGGGCATTTCTTCTTGAATAGGGATCTTACTTAGGAAAATGAAGAAACAAAACAAAGATGAAACGCAGGAGAGTGACGATGGTGAGTGGGGTGGGGTGTTACCAGGAGCCAGGACGAGGATCAACAGCAGGAACATCCCCATGCATCGACTATCCATTATGCTTCTCCTTCCTGAAATCAACACCGACCCACCGTCTTTGTTTATGATAAGGGAGCTCTGGTTGGAACTTGGAACTGATTAGCAATGAGGTTTGGTTGCCATCTTTAATGCGATGGGCCTTGCAGCAGTTGACCATTGTCCTTGTAACTGCTTAATCCCTGCCATTCCCGTATAATAAATTGCGAGATAAGTTTGATTGCTTTTGTGAAATTTCAGCAGGCTAGGCTAGGCTATCTTATGGGAATGCGAACAATTTTACGTTTGTATAATTTTAGTCAACTGCTTTACGTTTGTATAATTTTACTGGATTTTCATCTGTTGATTTTTTTATTTTCTGGATCACTCCCGTCCCAAATCGCCATAGAACCCTTTTCACACAATTAAAAGCGGAAGGACTAATTTAGGTGAAAGCTATTGCATCGCGGGAGAAATTCCGATGAATCATTTTTTTAGCAAATAACAGACGTACCATAAATTATTGCAGGTGCTTGTTATGCATGCACTAAACCTGGAAATTATTGTCGTTAATTGCATTGGCATTATCCTCATTCTTCGAGAGGGATCCGAACAAAAACCCTAACAAGTCATGGATTCAATCGATTCCGTTTTCTAACATTTCGATGTATTGAGATGTCGTTTGTGATAGCATATTTTCTCTCCGAGTATGTTCGACATATGATTTTTACACGGACTTTATTACATGATCAATAGCTACTACAGCTATCGATTCCTAGTTAACCCGCGTTGTCTGCAGGCGGTGAATAATCTACTTCTCCTCCTCCACAATGCTTGACGCAAATGCAGTGGCGAATGAAAAGGAAGCTTACGCACTTGCCACGCTCGAAGCCCTGCTCCCTGCAGACACTGTCGCAGTTGCTCCGGCTGAAGCACACTCCTCTGAATTTGCGGCTGTTTGACTCGCACTCCCGTCCTTCATCTTCCCCCACAACCTCCTCTGCACACATATCCTTCTTGGACCCAACATATAAACATGCAAGATTATTCAGGTATGCAAAGCGGGACCAATCATGCCAGTACCAAGAGATTCGCAAGAAAACACTTTCTTGTGACCTGAGTATGAAAATTGAAACCTTATGTCTTCTTGAGGTATAAGTTCCAGTTGTTTTACCGCTCGCCAATCCATTAGTTTTTCGGATAGTCAGATCCAAATAAGGAAGTTGTTCACCTAAACCACCTATCTTAAAAATGAGAAAAAGAAAAAGAAAATATGAGTTGAAGTTCATCCATATGATAGTAGCCTATCGGACCCTTTCGAGTCATTAGAACCATAATTCAAGTCTAGTTTAAACAGCGGGCTCGCCTTGTCATACGACACTCGTACAAATCGAACATTACATGGTTACAAAGTTGTGCGTTACAGTTTGCTAAACATTTTTTTGTCTTTTGGTGTTGTTGTTGGAGGAAGTAATCAGTGTGTAAAGTTTATTGAGGAATGCATATTGAACCATTAGATATGGCGGATCCAATGTGGGTCCTCGTAGATGGCGGTATATCTTGTTAAATCTAACGATTCATACACATTTTGATATGAAATACTAAAAAATGTGGTCTGGCGTTATGATTGTGATTTTTAGCGACCTGTTTAATACTTCTTCCTCTCGGCCTGTTATTGAATTTGCACTTGTATTCCAATTTTCTAAAAGGGAAAAACACAAAAGTACTCATGAAGACTTTTGTTAGATGATATGTCCATGAGAAAACACACGACACAAGCGCCGTTCTTCATAAGACTTTTATCAGGGAATCTGTATGTAGGAAAACACGTGACACAAGCGCCATTTTTGAACAGGAGTGGAAGACTTTACAATCGCGAGTAACGTCACTTTCTTCATCTATGATAATTGACTTTTGTGTACGGTTTGACAAAAGAATTCTCATAAAACAAAGGTACCCTCGATCGCACAACATGTCCCAAACAGATTTCACACGTGGATGGGATTGAACAGGGATGTGGGCCATTTCTTCTTGAATAGGGAGTACTTAGGAAAATCAAGAAACACACAAGGATGAAAATCAGGAGAGTGACAATGGTGAGCGAGGAGCCAGGACGAGGAGCAACAGCAGGAGCATCCCCATGCGTCTCCTATCCATTCTGCTTCTCCTTCCCGAATCAACACCGACCGATGTCTTCGTTTATAAAGGAGCGAAAGAGTGAGATGATGGGGGTTTAAGCAGAAAGTTAATTACCAGATTAAACGTGGGGTTTAGTCAACTTCCCAAGTCCAGTGGTGAAGCTGTGCGCTTCTCCATTTGTACTGTAAAGTTGTAAACCCTCTCTTGAGGCGTATCTGATCTGAATCCGATCCTCTGCATGGATCTCCGCCATTAATGCGATGGGCCTTGCATCGGTTGACCATTGTGATTGTAACTGCTCAATCCCCAGCCACTCCCTTATCATAAATTGCAAATAATGTCGTCACGTCACCCGTCCGTGTCTGTCGGAATTAAAAGAATTTTGTTCAACTCTCTAAATAATGCAGCTTAACTAGTCAACAGAAGTTCAGGCAACTGCATAATGACATGATAATATTTTTAACATGTGTATCTATTTTTAATTATCTACGATAACATTTTTGAACATTTTTATTTATTTTATTAATTTTCTTTCTTTCTTTTTCTTTTCTTTTACTTTTCTTTTTTCGTTTTCCCGCCGGCCTCAGGCGAGGGTCGCTCTCACCCGATCTGGCAAAAGGTTGCCCTCGCCAAAGGCCGGCGACCTCTACCAGCCATCGATGACGCCCGGCGATGGCCGACGCCCGGGGGGGGGGGAGAAAAAAGAGTAGGATAAAAAGGAAAATTTAAAGAAGGAAAATAGAAGAAAAAGACAAAAAAAAAAAACAAATGAAAAGTAAATAAAAAATTCGAAAAGTATTAAAATGTTATTAAGAATTGTTCACATCAGCGCCGGCCGTGCCACATAAGATGACCGGCGTTCACATCAATGATTTTGCTTGCCAAAATTGGGATGGACTCAATTGGCAAAACATGAAAAAGTTTAAGACTCATTTGGCAAAATTAAAAGATTTAAGACTGAATTGGTAAAAGTGCAATAGGTTCAGGACTTTTTGTACAATTTTCCGGCTTAACTTCATAAGAGGGTAAAAATAGTCCTCCAACTTGTAAACAAAAGTTCGGGCAACTGAGAGCTCAATCTTGTTCTTACAATAGCGAAAAAGAAAAAGAAAACCCAGGCGATAAATTTTAATCTTTACTTTTCCTGCTCTTTTTCGTTGATTTTCATTAACAGATCATGTTCTAGTTGGACGTATCGTATTTATCTTTGTTCTTCTCTTCATAATTCCAAAGCCTTTCGTCGTGAATTCATTCCCCATCTTTCTTGTCGTGCTTAAAGATTTATGTTGCATAGTATAGAGAGATGATGAGATTTTCAACGAGTTTTGGTTGGCAATCAATGGGAAGTTGGAATCAGTCAAAGTCAATAACATGGCGCTCGACTTTGGAGATTCACAAGAATTCAAGACATGGATTTTTTAGGTGGATGTGAGAATTGGCATGCATTGACTTGGAACAAGTGGCTCTTTCCTGATGGCTTTTTAACAGTTCATCCAAAAAAGCCAATGGCTCAAGATCAGCCTTGAGATCGCAGGGGGTCTTCACTCTTCAGCCGCCTCTCTTCTCCTTTGTTGTCTTCTTAGCTCACTCACCAGATTCGCTGACCATTGTGAAAATCTCGACTGCTTCAAGCAAGTATGAAAGCCTTTGTGGCACTTTCCTGGTGTCTTGTTCTGTTCTCGTGTGATGCTCTTGTTTCCAATGCACTAGATACCATAACCACGAACCAGTCGATTCGAGATGGCGAGAGCCTAGTTTCTGCTGGCGGGACATTTGAGCTGGGGTTCTTCAGCGCGGGCGATTCCCCGAAGCGATATCTGGGAATATGGTACAAGAAAATAACCACAATGACCATAGTGTGGGTTGCCAATAGAGTCGCACCCCTGGCGGATGCGTCGGGTACTTTGAGGGTCACTAGCCGCGGAAGTCTCGTCCTTCTCGACGGGAATGGAAGCGAAATCTGGTCGTCCAACCCGCCGATAGCAGCGCGGGATCCAGTTGCGCAGCTCTTGGATGTAGGAAATCTTGTTGTGAGAGATGCAGATGGCAGCGGTTCCGATAGTTTCCTGTGGCAGAGTTTTGACTATCTTACAGATACGTTTCTAGCCGGGATGAAGATAGGATGGAATAGAACATCGGGCTTCAATCGTTATCTAACGTCATGGAAGAGCGTTGATGATCCTTCTCCGGGCAACTTCACTTATCAACTTGATCCTAACGGCTACCCACAACTCTTCTTGAAGCAGGGTTCTGGCATCAAGTTCAGGTCAGGACCGTGGAATGGTCTTCGATGGAGTGGCACACCTAATCTAAATCCGAACCCATATTACAGGTATGAATTCGTCGTAAATGAGGAAGAGATGTACTACCGCTACGCGCTCCTCAACAGTTCGGTCATTTCCAGGAAGATATTGATGCCCAATGGCATCGTACAACGATTCACTTGGATTGACCGAACGCAGGGTTGGACGCTTTACCTCACCGCACCGATAGACCAATGTGACGACTATGCATCATGTGGTGCCTATGGTACCTGTAGGGTTGATACTTCCCCAGTGTGTAGGTGCTTGAAAGGCTTTGTGCCCAAATTTTCTCAAGAATGGGATATTTTGGATTGGTCAAATGGGTGTGTGAGGAGAAATCCTTTGGATTGTCAGGATGACATATTTGTGAAGTATTCTTCATTAAAATTGCCAGATACTCGGTCTTCCTGGTTTAACGTGAGCATGAATCTTCGAGAATGTGAAGTCGTTTGCAAGAAAAATTGTTCCTGTACAGGTTATTCAAACATGGACATCAGAGATGGAGGAAGTGGTTGCTTGCTGTGGTTCGGCGAGCTGATTGACATTAGAGAGTACAACAATTACGGGCAGGATCTCTACATCAGGATGGCAGCATCAGAATCAGGTATTAATTTATTATAGACTGGAATTTGCTAGATACTGAAGAGGAAAATGGACATACATCTTTGAAGGAGAGCTTAGAGAAGGGTAATATCAGTGACACCTAGTTCTTACTCCTGATCCTGTATATGCTCCTGCTTCTTCTCTTAGCTTTGCTACCGTCGCACCAAAAGAAGCATAAGCTGGTCATTGGCTTGGCAATTTCTTTCGGGTCTGTTTTCCTCGGCCTGGTTCTCACCATCTGCGTTCTACAATGCAAGAAGAAAATGGGGTTTCCTGAAGGTAAACTGTACTTTATGATACGGTACTGTCTTATTTTGTATTCTGGTTCTCATCATACCCAGTTTTTACATTATCCATTTCGAGACATAAGGTGTTTTACACGACCTCCCCATACCTATCCCATTATTGAGCCCGAGAATTTCTTGTCTCGTGTTCATTCAGTATTCACCCTCTGGTAGAAGTGAAGTTCTTTTCAATTAGACTATTATCAGAGGGGATTCGGCATTCACGTCACATTCAGCATTCATCCTCACCCAGCCCAACAGTTACAAGGTTTACGATTATTTTTATTGTACTATTCCGCATGACCAATGGGAGGTCACACAAGAGATTCCATGATGAACTGACAAAATCAGTTAGTCTAAACCAATATCGTTCAAGGCATTTGTGTGTCAGGGTCAGACGTACAAAACAGTGACAAACTACTACATGTAATCACGATCATGTTTCCCTAGTATGTTCACAATTCGATGCTCTCATTATTAGCAAATTAGCATGCTTGTGTAGCATCATGATTGAAGGAAATCTGAAGTAATGCAGAAGCCACACAGATATTCGCTGTCCTAGCAAATCAACCCCATATAATTTGTGCTGCAGGTAGAAAGGACAGGCTTGAATCAGGAGATAACTATGTAAGCCAGAAGGAAGATCTTGAGTTGCCACTGTTTGACTTGTCTACAGTAGCTATTGCTACCAATAACTTTTCAACTGACAATAAACTTGGAGAAGGAGGTTTTGGACCAGTCTACAAGGTACTAAAATTGTGCACGCAATTCTCGAGAAGGACATTGTTGCTATTTGAAGATTGTAAAGTACTGCTTGCTGTTGCAGTTGCATAATTTGTTAACAAAATATTCCTGAAGATGTTGGTGGGAGGCTGAATAACTTGATTCCAAAATGTTGAAGTTACTGTGAGGGGAAGTCTAGCAAGAGATAGAGTAGGCAAGGAATTATTTTCACTAAACAAGTCGACCAAATGCAGGGTGTGTTGAAGGGTGGTCAAGAAATCGCGGTGAAGAAGCTGTCCAGGGACTCAAGACAAGGGCTGCATGAATTCAAAAACGAAGTTTTATATGTTTCCAAGCTGCAGCACCGGAACCTAGTGAAGCTTCTAGGATGTTGCATTCAGGAAGAAAATCTTTTAATCTATGAACTCATGCCCAACAGAAGCTTGGACTCATTTCTCTTTGGTTTGCTTACTTTCTCAATTCCTTAGAAGCATGAATTTTGTGAAAGCTCCAAAATACTGTCGCTCAAGTAGCAAATTAGCAAATGACTCAATTGATACCTTACCTGTCGTAAGTTACAAACCATGCAGAGTTTGCTAATGTCAAATGAACTTTTGACAGATCCAACGCAGAGGGAGCAACTGGACTGGTCAGCTCGTTTCAACATCATCAATGGAATTGCTAGGGGGCTTCTTTACCTTCATCAAGATTCCAGACTCAGGATTATTCATAGAGATGTAAAAGCTAGCAATGTATTGTTAGATTTCGAGATGAACCCTAAGATCTCTGATTTTGGCTTGGCTAAAAGCTTCGCAGGGAACGAGAAACAGGCAAATACCAACAGAGTGGTTGGAACATAGTAAGAACTTTTAATGCAGAAAGTGATGACCTCTGTGCTCAATTCGCTTTTAAACTGATTGTTTCAATACATCAATCTCTGTAGCGGTTACATGTCTCCAGAGTATGCTCTTGATGGAGTTTTCTCAACAAAATCTGATGTCTTTAGCTATGGTGTATTGGTGCTCGAGATCGTAAGCGGGAAGGGAAACAGAGGATTTCAGCATCCAGATCACCATCATAATCTTCTTGGACATGTAAGTTCATTATATTGTTCACCTTCCAACCACATGAATTGCCCCTAATGGTTGGTTTCAATGTGGTCAGGCTTGGAAACTATTCACAGAAGGCAGGTCCATGCAATTGCTTGATAAGTTGGTCGAGAACTCATGCAGCACTTCGGAAGCGTTGCGGTCTATTCATGTAGGCCTACTGTGCGTGCAGCGATGCCCCGATGATAGGCCGAGTATGTCCGCAGTGGTTATGATGCTGGGAAGCGACATCGAATTGCCTCTTCTGAAAGAGCCCAGGCTTTTTCAATGAAAGGAATCTACTCCAAGATAACACTTCACATAGTCAGCCAAACGAAATGACCATGACAACATTATCTGCTCGATAAGAAAGTCATGGCCATGACTTGAATTTTTTGCTCTTTCTGTGAACCTTACACCCCATGTAGAAAATCAATGTAATAGTTCTTTAATGTCCTCCCCTAGCTATACTTCCGAAAATACCACGTCTCTCATTTGGCTGCAGGTTGTATGTACATGGAATGTCTTAAGTCCACAGATTCTGACATCCTCTTTTACAAATTTGTAAGCTTTATCAAGAACCACGAGGCAATACACTGAAACTCTGCTAACAAAACACGGGGAAACAGACAGATCATCATCGAAAGGCCGTGAGTTCCCGTTCAAGGGCATCTTCCCCCAAAAGCTCTGCATCGTTGGCCCGAAAAGAAGAATCTCGACGACTCTATATCTTCCATAAGCTCAGTATTTAATCTCCACGTCGAGTTCCCCTATCACCATCGAAATCACTTTCCTTCAAGAATGATGGGATGGACTTGGCACATGAACCTCGTCTATGTCGATTTCATATGAAAATTTGCGTAACGACAATCTTTGCGCTAAATAGGGTCCTACTTTTTTAGTCTCGTAGGGTCCTACTTCACACTAAATAGCAATAGGGGAATAATCACCCGTTTCTTGGAAAGATAGGAAGTAGCTCTGGCTGGGGGTGTGCACGGCCAAGTTGGTCGTTTGCATGGCTACTGGCTAGAATCTAGAACTAAGCCTGATTTTAAACTTGGAATTGAGAGCTTAGACACCGTGGCTCTAAAACTAGCCAAGTCGAAAACTGATCAGTTTGGTTCCACTAACAACTGTTAATGAAAAACAGAAACTGTGCACATGGAAACCAAACTTTTCATTAATTGTGCATACAATAAACAGTCTAAAAGACCTAGGAAACTCACCAGTATGAAAACAAGTTCTTTCGAGGTTTGGGAAGAATTCACATCAACTCTGGATAACTCTTATTGATGCAAGAGTATTGTCAAGGAGCTACTCTGAGATGAGCCAACTTCTCCATAGTTTAATCTGACTGCAAGTACATGCATTACCAGCATTCACTGTTAAAAACTTAACCCCAGATTGTGGGAATCTCGAAAATGCCCCTTCTTGAAAGTACTAGAAATTGCTTGATTATAGTTTACCTTGTCTTTTAGTCATGGTTGCTTCAGTTAGGTTTCTCAGTTTCTCAAATGATTCCTAATCATAAGGTGTTCAATGAGTTTGAGTGGGAAGTATATAAAGTCAAGAAACATGAACGATTGTCAATGATTTGAAAGATAGGGATTGTATTAATGTTATGGTGGGCAACTTCGTCGGTGTGATGACTAGGAAGTAGTGGATTTTTCCGATGATTTGAAGCAGTCGAGAATGATATTGGGATATCTAGTACTTATGGATCAGCTATAAGAAGTTAAGAACACTCGAGTCGTTCACTCTTCCGCAATCTCTCCTCCTTCTGGTCTACATCAGCTATTTAGTGAACAAATATGAGAGCATCAGTGATATTCTTCACGTGTCTTCTTCTTTTCTCTTTGTTGTATGCTGCTCCTATTTTCAAGTACAAGATACCATGAATACAAAACAGTCCATACGAGATGGCGATAGCTTAGTTTCCGCTGGTGAGACATTTGCATTAGGATTCTTCAGCCCTGGTGATCCCCTGAAGCTATATCGCATTATACTGTACAAAAGAACCTACAAGGCCAGTAGTATGGGTTGCCAATAGAGCCACCTTAAAGTTCACTAGCCAGGGACTTGTCCTTTGAACAGGAACAGAAGCCAAATTTGGTCCTCAACTCGTCCATACATGCCCGTAAGCCAGTTGCACAGCTCTTGGTTTTGGGAAATCTTGTGGCGAGAGATGTGAATGGAAGTGTTCTGTGGCAGAGTTTTGATTATCCTACATATATGCGTCAACACTAATTGTCGTCCTGCTCCTGGTGACTCCACATTCCAACTCCAAATGGATTCCCACAGCTCCTATTGAGGCAGTCTTCTGTTATCACGTTCAGAACCATAATACAGGTACAGTTTTATGCACAATGAGAAGGAGACATACTACAGTTATGAGCTCCTGAACAGTTTGATCGTTTTCGTTTTGGTATCACATTCAAATGGCATTCTACGACGCGAAACTTGGATTGACTGAGCCAAGGGGTGGACGGTTTATCGCACTTCTCCATTAGCCAACTGTGACACCTATTCATTATGTGGTGCTTATGGTATCAGTACAGTTGATGAGTCCCCCCAGTGTAGCTGCTTGAAAGGCTTCACACCGAAGTATTCTCAAGAATGGAAAATCTGGATTGGTCAAATGGGTGTGTGAGAACTCCCTTGAATTGTGAAAGGATCATATTTGTGAAGAATTCTAGGCTGAGATTGCCAGATACACGCAGTTCCTGGTTTAACAAGACAATAGATCTTCAAGAATGCAAAGTAAATTGCAAGGAAAATTTGTTCTTGTATGACTTTTCAAACTTGGATATCAGAAGGGCAGGAGGTGGTTGCTTGCTGTGGTTTGGAGAGTCTTATGGATATAAGAGAGTACAATCAAAGCGGGCAACACTTGTACATCAGGATGGCTGCCTCGGAATCAGGTAGTGACATATTTTGAGATCCTTGCAATAACTAGTCCTAATTGTCATTTGTATGCTCTTCCTTCTGTTAGATCGACTGCAGACGAACCAAAAGAAGCATAAGCTGGTCATGGTCTTGGCACTATCTATCGTGACTGGTCAACATCATTTTCCTTTTTCTGAATTTGGCGACATATATACCTATTAGGGGTGTCAACAGTTCCATTTTTTCGGAAAAAACCGAACTGAACCGTTAGGGTGAGCGGCTGAACGAAACCGAATCGCGACCAGAACCGAATATGACCCGAACCGAAAATCCAATTCAGTTCGGTTTTGTTTTTCTTTTTTCGATTTTCCTTTTTCTTTTTTTTTTCCTTTTTTAATGAAAAGGGCTGCCGGCCACTGGCTGAGGGCCACGAAGTCCTCGTTCAGGGGCAGGAGGAGGTCACCAGCCCTCAACCAGAGGCCGGTGGCCTCGCCAGCCCTTTTCACCAAAAAAAGAAAAAAAATAGAAAAGAAAGAAAAAGGAGAAATAAAAAAGAATGGTCATTTTTTCCCAAATTGTTAATAATAAGAAAGAAGATTTTCAGTTCGGTTCGGTTAACCGAACCGAATCGAAATAACCCAAAACGAAAAAAAGAATGGTTGTTTTTTGTTAGGGAGCACACAGTAGAAGCCCAATACCTTCGTGTGGGGAGCACCAAGAGTAAGCCCAATGTCTAAGCCTGTTAATATATATAGTTGGGTCCACCTTCACTCAAAAGCTTAAGCCAATGTGTTATGAGTCAACTATAATATATTAACTGATTTACATCACACCAATTCTCCGATGTGGGATTTCTCTAGTACAACTCGCATGTGCATTCTAACATTTTTCAATTACATGAACCGATCGGTCTAGTTCGGTTTCGGTTTTGACACCCATCTATTAAGATGGCACAATGGTTATTGCTGGAAGGTCAGGGAGTGTTAAAATTGCCTCTCTTTTTTCACTATGTTATCTGGAGACTGTTTTTCTCTTGGGGGAGCCAAGATGGAAGCTAAGTCAGAGTCCACAACCTTGAGCCCGTCAACTCTATTTTGAATTCATGGACGGGGTTCAATTCCCGCTCTATGTAAAGAGGCAAAACAAAAACCTGTGAGAAGAGTGTCAGAGGTAGGACAAAAAAAAAAAAATCTACTTGAACTTAAATTTGATTTCGATGGCCATTCTTAAGGCACCAAGTGATGACCGGCATGAGTCTATTAGATTTATTCGCCTGCATAAAGACTAGTAGCTTAGGAGAGTCGATTGGTCTTCTACAACTACAAGTCTTCACGTCATTTTCGAATGACACAAAAAAATTATGGGTGACGGTCCAGATCATCTATTCAACTTCTCGAGTTAGTTTACTGCATAATTTCCTGCGTAATATTTGACTTTGTCAAATAAAGAGACCCAAAAAACAGAGAGAGCAAGAAACATTTAAGAGCACGCAGGAAAAAGAAGAAAGGAAAGTGCTTATCCATCTTACTGTAGCATGCTCTGGGAGCTTGCCTCGAGCCATAGAGAGCCTTTCTCAGCAAATAAACTTTCTCCTCCTGGCCTAGTGTGACAAAGCCTTCTGGCTACTCAACATAAATCTCCTCCTGCAACACTCCATTCAAAAATGCAGATTTCACATCTAACTGATACACCTTCCATCCTTGTTGAGCTGCCAAAGCAAGAGTCATTCTAATTGTATCCAGTCTTGCCACAGGAGCAAAGGTTTCTGAGAAATCAACTCCCCAAACCTGTGCATATCCCTTCACCACCAACCTGGCCTTATGCTTATTCACTGAGCCATCAGGATTGAGTTTGGTCCTGAAAAACCCATTTTACTCCAATCACCTTCCTATCTTCAGGCCTCTCCACTAGCTCCCATGTCTGGTTCGTTTCTATCATAGCCAACTCTTCCTTCATTGCATTCATCCACCTCTGATCACTTTTAGCTTCCTCATAACCCGCGGGTTCCAAAACAGCCACACTGCACCTCTGATATATATCAGTCAGAGATCTGGTACCTCTAACTGGAACATCATCCACCAGCTCGTCAAGTTCCAATGAGACCTCCTTGTGCTTGCCTTGTGGCTCATCTGTCCAGTCCCATTGCTCATCTTCCAAGAACTAAACATCCCTGCTAGTGATCACCTTCCTTGTCTGTGGTTGATAGATCCTGTAGGCTTTTGACACTAAACTGTAGCCAACAAAGATCCAGGTTCAGCTTTCTCGCCCAGCTTGTCTCTATTGACTTGTGGAATATGAGAAAAACACAGACAGCCAAACACCTTCAAATTTCTTAGAATTGGCTTGACACCAAACCAAGCTTCAAAGGGTGTCTTCTTCTCCAATACCCTTGTGGGCAGTCTATTTAGCAGAAAAACTGCTGTGTTTGCTGCTTCTGCCCAAAACTCTTTTGGTAGATTCTTCTCATGCAGCAGACACCTAGTCATCTCCATAATGGTTCTATTCTTCTTCTCACTAACTCCATTTTGCTGTGGAGAGTAAGGAGTAGTAAGCTGATGCTTAATTCCAGCCTCTTCACAGAAAGAGTTAAACCTCTGTGAAGTGTATTCTATTCCATTATCAGATCTGATGACCAGAATCTTGCAGCCACTTTGGTTCTCAACCCATCTCTTAAACTTCAGAAATACCTCAGCAACTTCTGACTTTTGCTTCATGAAGTAAATCCAGCACATTCTGGTATAATCATCAACGAAAATAATGAAATACCTGCTGCCGTTTAGTGAAGGAGTCACTTGTGGACCACAGAGATCTATATGAATCAGCTGCAGCTTCTCTGTAGCTCTCCAAGTGGATTCCTTGAAGGGAAGTCTTGTCTGCTTGCCCAGCAAACAATCCTTGCACCTTGTGATCTGCTCCTCCAGGCTTGGTAACCCAGTTGCCATTTCATTCCTCTGCATGAACAGCAAGCCTTTGTGATGAAAGTGCCCCAACCTCTTGTGCCATATCTCTGAATCACTGGCTTGACACTTGAATGCCACCTGCTCCTTCTCGAGAGGATTCAGAGAAAAACTCTTCTGTCGCATCTTTATCTTGAACAACTCCTGACTACTAGAGTCAAAGATCAAATACTTCCCCTCTTCAAATATCACCTTAAATCCCTTTTCTACCAACTGCCCCACACTCAGCAAATTCTGATCAATCTCAGGCACATACATCACACTAGAAACTAGCTTAGTTCCAACACAACTCTCTATTGCTACAGTCCCTTTACCTTTCACTTCTAAGTACTCCCCATTCCCAATCCTCACTCTTGACTTCAATGACTTGTCAAGGTCTATAAATAGCTTTTCATCACTTGTCATGTGGTTTGTGCAACCACTATCAACAAGCCAACTGTCACATGGAGTACTAGAGGAGAAACAAGAGGCAACAAACAGTTGATCTACCTCTTGCTGGACTGCAGCATGTGCCTCACCTTGCTGCTAATCTCCCTTCTCTTTGCAGAACTTCTCAATGTGTCCAAGCTTATGACATTTTCTTCACCTTACATCTGGCCTCTTCCAACACCTAAAGTGTGGATGATTTTGTTTTCCACAGTGCTGACATGAGGAATACCTTCCCCAATTGTTCTTGGAGTTGCCTGCACTATTCTCTCCTGCAGCAGCTTCTGAACCACTACTGCCATTCCCTTTCTTCCCTTTCCACTTCTTGCCTTTCCCTCTTACATTCTGCTGTTCTTTGGCCTGCAAAGCTCCTTCTGTACTTCCTTCCAGCCTTATTAACCTCCTCTGCTCTTGTGCTTGTAGAGCACTTAGCAATTCTGCCAACTTGATCTGAGACAAATCCTTGGTATTCTCCAAAGAGGCAATGGTTGCCTCAAACCTTTCGGGCAACGAGACAAGAATCTTCTGCACTAGCCTATTATCAGAGAGGTCGGTGCCTAGAACTCTTGCCTGATTTGCAATGCTTATCAACTTATCAGAATACTCCTTAATTGTCTCAGACTCCTTCATCTGCAATCTCTCGAATTCTGTGATCAGATTTAGCCCTTTCATGCTTCTGATCCTCTCATCTCCTTGATACTCAGCTTTGAGGAAGTCCCAGATAGCTTTGGCTGATTCACAAGCCATAATTCTGCTGAAAATGGCAGGTGAGACAGCAGCATATAAACAAGACTTTGCCTTTGCTTTCCTTGTTGTCCTCTCCTTGTGATACTTGATCTAATTGATGGTTGAATTGTCAGGAAGGGGAGCAACTTCATAATCTTGTTCCACAGCTTCCCAAAAATCACAACCCTCTAGATAGGCTCGCATTCTCACTGCCCAGGCTTGATAATTTGCTCCATCAAACACTGGTGGAGCCATGGCTAAAAAACCACTCGATCCTACGTCCATCTTGCCTTCAGCTTCTATGGATGCAGACACAACTCTCAATCACTCTCACAAGTCATTCACAGTCCCTTAAGATCAAGAAGGCTCTGATACCAATGTTGTTTCTCAAAGAACAGAAGGAGAATTGACAGTAAAAGTTGTACTTTTTGGAAGGGAACTTGTTTTTTAATTATTCAGAAAATTGAAATTGTTTAAATACAGACTAAAGCTTCACCATAAACACACGTTGCCCACTAACTAACAGCTTGCTTGGTCCAAAAAACTAGCAACAAACTAACAGACTAGCAAAAAAATATGGAACTAAACACTCCTACAAAATAGGACTGACCAAGTAAAAACAACGACTAATTAACTCCTAGAAAATAGGATATCGGCAAACTAACTTAACAGAAAATAGATAGTGCAGCCTTGATACATCAACACTAAGTCAGTTTTCTCTGGTAATTTTTTTCAGTGATAACTCAGTTTTCTTTGGTAATGTGTTAAATTGTTGATCGATGCTTTCGGCTAGCTTTCGAATGGCTATGATGCAGAGCAATGATATCCATGAAGTCTTTCTCAAGAATATTACTGGTTTTAAACTTTATGTACATGCATTTTTTTCGGCGTGTAGAGTTTAGAGACAAAGGTTCACCATGGCTAAAGAATTTATAGCCATATGTACCTCGACTTGCCACACGTTTTATGCAATGTCCCAAACCCCATACTTTGATTTTTCTTCGGTAAATAAATCTATACAATAGAGAAAAAAAAAAAGGGTAGACCACCCTTGTCACTGGACCAAATGCCTAGTTGCTTGAAAGACATGTGACTGGAATGATGGAATCGGTTCGACCAAAAATAATTGTGCAGGCCCTGTGTTGTGCAATGGCCGAAGAATCTGAAAAATGCAAATTGCCGAAGATTTCGTTTCATGTCAGTTATCAATTATTCTACCCGATTTGAAAATAAAAAGACCTTAATGATCACGGTCTCTAACCAGAAGGAGTCAATTGTCTCGAAATGGTTAAACGGCTTTTCGAAAACTTGAAAAAATGTCTTGGAGCACAAGGGGGAAGTATGCATGGATAGCTTTCTTTTGTGGGTCTCTGCAAATCCACTGAATTCTTGATTGGTTTGGTCTTTTTCTTTTGTGAGGATACTGAGGAAAAGGTTTTATTTTCCTTGATGTAGGTGGGAAATGTGAATTGCTGAGAGGGTGTGAAAATGTCGAATGCTCAGGAGAAGATCCGGAGCTACCGTTATTTGAATTTGCCACAATTGCTAATGCTACGAACAACTTTTCAACAGACAATAAGCTTGGAGAAGGCGGTTTTGGACCCGTCTACAGGGTAATATGTAGTGCAAGCCATCTGTATGAAATACATTATGCCATCCATGGATTGAATATGTACCTATCTGCCCTCTTATGGTAAATAGCATGGAGGCACTATCTCAACATATTGCTCAAAAGCCGTTGCACTTACCTTCACCAAGATTCCAGACTGAGAATAATCCACCGAGATCTAAAAGCTAGCAATGTCTTGCTAGATTGTGAGTTGAATCCTAAGATATCTGGCTTTGGCCTTGCTAAAAGTTTTGGAGGAAATGAGACAGAAGCATGTACAAAGCGAGTGGCTGGAACATAGAAAGCACTTAAATCACAGCAACGTCCGTGATCAAAAATCAAACAAGCTCGTAGTGCTTGGTGTATTTATTTGTGCAGCGGTTACATGTCCCTGGAATATGCAATTAATGGAGTTTTCTCGGCAAAGTCGGATGTGTACAGGTACGGTGTTTTGATGCTGGAGATAGTGAGTGGGACAAGAAACAGAGGTTCTCTCACCCATATCACCATCAGAATCTTCTGGGACATGTAAGTTTTGAAGTTCTTATTTTTATCTTGGTCCACCAAATATCAAGAAGTACCCTTTAATAGATTGGTTTTGACGTGGTCAGGCGTGGAAACTGTTTCAAGAAGGCAGATCAATTGAATTTGTTGATCCGGTGGTTGTTAACTCGTGCAACGTAGCAGAAATCATGAGGACCATACACATTGGCCTTTTGTGTGTCCAGAAATGCCCAGAGGACAGGCCAACCATGTACATGGTGATTCTGATGCTGGGAAGCGAGACGGCGCTGTCCGCCCCAGGAGAGCCCGGTTTTTTCAGCGAAACAAAAGGGCCTCACGTCGGTGGTGGCGCAAGCCAGCCCGAACCATGCTCTCCTAATGAGGTTACCTTGACAGCGTTATCTGCTCGGTAGATGATGCTTGTACCATGATCTTCTGACCTGAAGAAACTATATGTGCTATGGCAACATGTACACCTTGTGAAGACTGGCAGAATCACGTGCTGGAATGTGAGAGAAAGGCATCACCAGTAATTTACGAAGCATCCCGGAACTCTTCATTCCCTCAAATTGTTATTGATCACATAATGGTCGTGTTTTTTATGTCTCTGTTTGTTTAAAATTTCCAATCTAATTTACATAGATAACTTACGTGCTAATGAGGAAACCACATTAGTCCACATTGCTTCTGTTCTCTAATCTATCTCCCCCCTCTTTGCAATGCCATCTGTTCCTGATGACACTCCACCTCTCTCTCTCTCTCTCTCTCTCTCTTGGGTTGCAGAGAGGTCGTGTTGCTACATGGCCTCAAGCGACCATATGAGCCTTGAGGTTGCCGTCTAAGGGCGGCAGTCTTAACGAAGGTCGCAATTTATGGGTTGAGAGAGAGAAGCTTGACAGA
Organism: Lenwebbia sp. NSW1173648; assembly: GCA_029784005.1. Taxonomy (NCBI): domain Eukaryota; kingdom Viridiplantae; phylum Streptophyta; class Magnoliopsida; order Myrtales; family Myrtaceae; genus Lenwebbia; species Lenwebbia sp. NSW1173648. Next base: position 18,428,171 of record JARCGZ010000009.1, on the reverse strand, counting down.
GGCGACTCGAACTCGAAGACAGCGGGTCGAGCATTGAAGTGTTGGCAGAGGTTATGCATTGTAGATAGAGAGAGAGAGAGAGAGAGAGAGAGAGAGAGAGAGAGAGAGAGAGAGAGAGCAAGCAGTGATGATATTTTTTCGTTCACGAGTTTGGTTATGAGTTTGTGTTAGAAAAGTCTCACATCGAATAATTAGTGTGGTGTGGAGCAATTAATATATCTTAGGTGGCCCATAATTTATTGAATTAAATTTTTAAGTGAAGGTGAGTCCAACAAAATATATTGACGGGCTCAAGCTTGTGTTTTCCGATCATGAAACATATCCCACGTAATATTCCAATTTTTCTAGATTAAAAGTTATTAACAACATTGGGGAATTAGTTGCTGTTAAACTAATCAACTTTTCCTTTTTTAAGAAGGGTAAATACTTACCAAAAACCCAAGTTTGGGGTATATTTGTCAGGTGTACCAGTTTGGCACAAAAAATATGCCACGTCATATTAAAATTCTAATTATAAATGCCTCGTAAGCAATTTGGCCGGAATTTCTCCGATTTGGCATTTTTTTTCTCCGATTCGGCACTTATGTGAGCCGGCGAAAACTTTTGGCACTAAAGTGAGCACTATACACATCTTTCGATGTTTCTGGTGTCCTTCTCCCGCTTTTGACACCATGGTCCCCATTAATGAGCAAACCATACTGATATAAGATCAGAATTTGTTCTTCATGATACTTTATCATTGTAACTGATGCACCGGGATTAATCTGTAAGCAGAGTTCTCAGCGATCAAAACCTCATACTGGATATTTTAATCCAGAATCATTCTACTTGCTTGGAAGTTGGACCCCTTTCTTCTTGCTTTTTTGCCCACATAACCATTGGCAATCATCTCCAGGTTGGACGACGATGACTTTCTTCCACCAGAACTGCTGAAAGCTACCCAAGAACGGTCACCAATAGAAGGGAAAAAAAGAAAAGAAAACAAGATTAGTCAAACGTATTAATCTAAAGTATGTTCGGACCCACCGTATCACAGAACTTATATTCTTGGTTAGAACAGTTAGGTGTATAAGTTAGGACATGATTAGATCTCATTCACAGCCCATTATTCTCTCTTGAGTCTATATACATCTTGTTATTTGGACAATTCAAATTTATGTGAAATGGGTTTTTTGATTTCATTCTTCTTCGTAAAATGTTGTTGAGTAAATTTCCGGTTGCCGTCTAGGAAAAGCAATCCTACTAGACTTATAACCACCCATTTTCGAAACCTATGAGCAATGGAACAGTAGAGATTTCTTCTTAAAGATTTGCAAGTGGAGCTATGAGAACGAGTAATCATACATACCAACTACCAATGACTCAAGTTAATGCTCCATCAGCTATCTATCTTTGATTTAAACAGTCAGTTTTCTTTCATGAGCGGAACTCCCAGAATTGACTGTCCACTACTTATTTATGAACATAGGGGGAGTTGGCATTGGGTTGGTGGAAATAGGACATAGTCAAGAGTAATCATATTCACAATGAATGAGGATTTGGCATTTTTTTTTATTAAAAAGAACAATTTCTAGTACAATCTTCAAGACCTTTCACATTAATAAGATAACATACCTTGAAAGATCAGATATCTACTTTCGTCATTTTCTGCTATTGTTCCTTCATCAGGGTCAACTCACGAGAAGGATTAAAAGTCAACTGAAAATGAGAACTTGCATCAACGCCAAACTCATAATTGGTGGAAGAATGAACACTCACCAAGTTGGCCATATTTCTTCAAACTAAATGGCCGAGTGCTCTGACCAATAAAATTTTTAGGAGTCCAGACGTGCCCACCACTTCCAAAAGGAGAAAAACATTGAAGAAGCATTGGAAAAGGAACTGCCTTTGGGCATTCATAGTTCAGAAGGACGATCGTGGGGTTTGTTAAAGAGTTCTTTTTTTCAGATTCTTCTAGTAATGATATAAAATTCCAGTGTTGTCGAAGAGATTGATGAGAAGATTGAGGACGTTCATGGTAGGCTCTACCAAATTCATCCTCTTGTCCACTTTCTTTTTTGGTCAAAATCCTCTTGTCCACTTTGTGCTGCATTTTTGTTGCATCTGCTGCTCTGGACACCATTGCAGAGAACCAATCAATCAGAGATGGCGAAACAATAGTCTCGAGTGGTGGGAGCTTTGAGCTAGGATTCTTCAGCCCTAAGAATTCTGAATTACGCTATTTCGGAATATGGTACAAGAAAATATCTTATGTGACGGTAGTATGGGTTGCCAATAGAGACTTGCCCCTGAATGATTCTTCTGGAGTCCTTAAGACTGCTGATCCTGCTGTTCTCGCCATTTTCAGCGGAGATAACCGCACTGTTTGGTCTTCAAACTCATCTTTAGCTGCAACAGGTGCAGTTGTGGCTCAGCTCCTAGATTCAGGGAACTTTGTCCTGAGACCTGAAAATGACACCGATCCAAGTAAGTACCTGTGGCAGAGCTTTGATTACCCGGGTAATACTTTTCTTCCAGGTATGAAGTACGGTATAGACTTAGGGACAGGCCTTAACCGTATCCTGACATCCTGGAAGAGTCCAGATGATCCCTCTACTGGTGATTACACAAATGGGCTCGACCCTAGTGGAGTGCCCCAGTTCTTCTTGAGGATGGATTCCGTCATTAGGTTCCGTTCTGGACCGTGGAACGGCCTCCGCTTCAGTGGGATGCCGAATCTTAAACCAAACCCAACTTACACCTTTGAGTTTGTATTCACCAAGGAGGAGGTCTATTACACCTATAATCTCACGGATAGCTCGGTTGTCTCAATGATGGTTTTGAACTCGAATGGTGTCCTCCAACGATTCACATGGATCGACCGCAGTCAAGGGTGGAACCTGTATTTGACAGCTTAGATGGATAATTGTGATAGGTATGCATTGTGTGGCGCTTATGGACGTTGCGAGATAAATAATTCCCCTGCCTGTGGATGCTTGAAAGGGTTTGTGCCAAAATATCCTCAGTATTGGGCAACGTCGGACTGGTCTGGTGGGTGCGTGAGGAAGACGCCGCTGGATTGCCAGCAAGGAGAAGGGTTTTTGAAGTACTCTGGTGTGAAATTGCCAGACACGCAGCGTTCATGTTATAACAATACTATGAATCTTGAAGAGTGCGAGAAGGTTTGCTTCAAAAACTGCTCTTGCACTGCATATTCGAATATGGACATTAGTGGCGGCGGCACCGGATGCATACTTTGGTTCAGTGACCTGATAGATATCAGAGATTATGCTGACAATGGACAAGATATCTACATAAGGCTGGCTGTCTCTGAGTTAGGTAAGAATTCGATTACCATACTAGAAGACTCGATCCTCTATTGCTTATGATACTTGTCCTTTGTAAATGCATGTATTAACATTGAAAATCACTTAGCTGCTAGTCCATGAGTATGATGTCTGATGCTGATTAGTCTGGACTTATGGTCACTATGCAGCGGCATATAGAAGCTCAAAAGGGAGAAAACGAGTTCAGATCATAGTTATCCCAGTATCATGTTCAGGATTACTTATCATTGTCCTATGCCTGATCTTGAATATCTTTAAGAAAAGGAGGAAGAAGAGGACAAGCAGAGAAGGTAAGAATTTTTTAAGATTCCAGTAAGTTTTGGCTCCTGTGAATGTGTTATGAATGAATTTTCACTTAAACTGTCGCCAAATGAGCACCACTTGGAACCAAATAGACGGAATTAGTTTTCTTCTGCAGTAGTATGAGAGTATGTCTGCTCTACCTGCATGGATAACAAACTATTTATACATATTTTATTCTTCTATTTTGGAAAGAAAAAGAAATAGTTCAACCGAGACTCTTTTGGCTCAAGAAAGACTTGAAGCGGAAGTATCTTTCCATAGTATCGACTGAATTCTTGTTATTTAAGGAATGCAAGAATAATAACCGTTCTGCATTCTGATTCGCATGTCCCAATACCTGTTATTAGGAAGTCCGAGATTGCTATAGGCATTGATGTTTCTCCTCTGCAGGAATTGGCAGGAAGAAACCAGAGCAAGACAGAACTAATGTAAATGAGAACACAGATTTGGAACTACTGTTGTATGATTTTGATACAATAGATACCGCCACAAGCCATTTCTCAATTGAGAATAAGCTGGGACAGGGTGGCTTTGGACCAGTCTACAAGGTATTAACATGTTCAATACCGAGACACTATCTAGCATATGTTGATGCTTTTTATCTGGTTAAGAAAGCTGACTAAGTTAGATCAACCTGCAAACTTTTGCCAAAATATTGCAGGGTCTATTGGAAGATGGAAAAGAAATATCAGTGAAGAGGCTTTCAAAAAGTTCTCCACAAGGACTCAATGAGTTCAAGAATGAAGTACTATGTATATCCAAACTTCAGCACCGGAATCTGGTAAAGCTTTTAGGGTGTTGCATTCAAGAAGAAGAAAGGATGCTGATTTATGAGTACATGCCAAACAAAAGCTTGGACTACTTCATATTTGGTAGGCTCCATAAAACCTCTAGAAACTCAGCTTAATGAGGACTGTGTAAGCTCAGACAGCCTAATCAGTAATAAACCTCCGACATGTCCGTCACCAAATGTAGCTTCTAGATTTCAGTCGAGAAGGTTGGCGTCATGCCAAATGTTCACAATTTCCAGTGGCAGCACAACTGACTGACTTGCATGAAAAAACATGTGCAGATCAAAACCGAAGAACATTACTGGATTGGTAGAAGCGCATTCAGATCATAAATGGCATTGCCCGGGGGTTACTATATCTTCACCAAGATTCCAGATTGAGGATCATCCATAGAGATTTGAAAGCTAGCAACATCCTACTAGATCACGAGATGAACCCAAAGATCTCAGATTTCGGCATGGCTAGAATTTTTGGAGGAGATGAAAGTGAAGGAAATACTAACCGAGTTGTCGGGACATAGTAAGCAATTGTGCTCGTAAATTTCTTTTCTTTCGACTTAAATCGCACAAAAACATTGTGAAGTAACTCAAAATGCATGGTGCAGTGGTTACATGTCTCCAGAGTATGCAATTGATGGCCTGTTCTCAGTGAAATCCGACGTATTCAGCTTTGGTGTGTAGGTACGGGAAATTGTAAGTGGGAAGAGAAACAGGAAATTCAGCCATCCTGCTCACAAGCTTAACCAACTTGGCCATGTATGCATTCATTATCCAAGCAACCTTCTGTTATACTAATTCTGTCATTTTTGCAGCGTGCAATTATATAGTTCTATTGTTTTCCCCCACCAGGCATGGAGACTGTCCAAGGAGATGAAATCTTGTGAACTGATTGATCCATCAATTGTGGACTCGTGCAACGAATCCGAAGTGCTAAGATCAATCCATGTGGCTCTGTTATGCGTGCAACAAAGTCCCGACGACAGGCCTAATTTGTCAACAGTAGTTCTGCTGTTGAGTAGCGACATAGCATTGCCTCCGCCTAAAGAGCCTGGCTTCTTCAATGAAAGAGATCTGTCTGACATGTAATACTCATCAAACAAGCAGGACCTTTCTTCAAACAATACAATGACAGTTACTTTACTAGAGGGCCGAGAGAGAGAGAGAGAGAGAGAGAGAGAGAGAGAGAGAGAGAGAGAGAGAGAGCGAGCACATAACAAGGCCCTTTGAACAGTTGATTAGAATCGCAACTCAGCTCTCCGTTGTGACATTACGACGACACATAGGGGCTAAATGGCCAAGAATTGAGATTCGAGAACACAAAAAATCTTGAAAGTGCCACATGACAATAGAAAGCTCCAGCTCTATTATTTTTATAATGATCATAATCAACCGTAACTTAACTGAGCTCATATCGAACTTCCTGTTTCTTGATGAAGACAAATTCCACCATAATTCAATTATACAATAAAGCTCAAATCTTTTTTCTTTTGTACTTACAAATCACAAGTGTAGCCGTTCAGCGAAGAATCACATGAAACAAGGTGAATCTCGTGTCTGAAAAGCTATCGAGCTTCCATTAAAGAGATCGTAACACCATTTACTGAATTGAGATCAGGTCTGTAAAGAGGAGGTTATGGGATTTTCTGAGTGCTCATTTATGAGAAAGCTGGCTGCTTTGGAGAAGGTAGAATTAAAAGCTCATTCGTGAGCATCGTCAATACTTGTGACATAATTGGCCTATCAGCTGCAATCTCTTGAACACACAGAAGAGCCACATTAATATGTCTTATCAGTGTACCATCTGATTCGTGGTGGTCTAACACCGAATCCACCAAGCAGAGAGCTTTGTCTTCTTGCCACAGTTGCCAAGCCTGAAAAGCAAGAGAAGGGAATGTGTTACTATCTGTCAAGACAATGCTTAGTATGTGTTACTTCTTTTCTTTTTGTACGAGCAGAAAGCTTCTTACATATCCGAGAAGATTCATTGACTCAGTCTGATAGAAGCCAGTATTCTTTTTGCCGCTTATTATCTCCAGAAGCAGCACTCCAAAGCTAAACACATCCGACTTTATGGAGACGACTCCCTCCAAGGCATACTCCGGAGACATATAGCCACTACATATCAATCAATGGGGTCAGGTTCTTTAATTACACCCAAGAGACTCTGTAGAGCACCCCAAAAGCATCTTACGTTGCAAAACATGTATAGTCAATGACAGGTCTGATAAATGCTTAGTTAGGTGAGTACAGCACTTACTATGGTCCCACAACTCGATTTGTGTTTGCCACGGATTCATTTCCCCCTGTAGAATGTAGAACGTAGAAAGGAAAAGCATATCTTCTATTATTCAATACGTCAATATATATACAAAAAGAAACCCTAAAGCTTCAAAGACTATTTTACCCTTTATACCTCTAACACTCCCCCTCAAGTTGGAGCATAGATATTAATCATGCTCAGCTTGTTACAAATATATTCTATCCTCCCACTACCCAAAGGTTTAGTGAAGATGTCTGCAACTTGTTCACTGGTCCTAATATAATTGGGAAGAATCATTCCATTCTGGAGCTTCTCTCGAATAAAATGACAGTCAACCTCAATGTGTTTTGTTCTGTCATGAAACACAGGATTGGAAGATATATGTATTGCTGCCTTATTATCACACCATAGAGACATAGGAGCTGAAGGTTTAAAGCCTAACTCAATCAATAGCTTATGTATCCACATTGGCTCACATGTCACTTGTGCCATGGCTATATATTCCGACTCAGCACTGGAGCGGGCAACAACACTCTGTTTCTTACTCTTCCACGACACCAGATTTTCTCCAACCAAGGTACAGTAGCCAGTAGTTGATCTCCTATCATTTGGAGATCCTGCCCAATTAGCATCAGAGAAACCCTCAACTCTACTATGACCATGGTTTTGGTAAACAATTCCTTTCCCTGGAACCTTCTTCAAGTACCTTAAAATTCGAATAACTGCATCCCAATGAGATGTACGAGGGGAAGACAGAAATTGGCTTACCACACTAACTGGAAAGGCGATGTCTGGTCGAGTAACTATGAGATAATTCAGCTTACCTACCAATTTTCTATATCTCTCAGGATTATCAAGAGTTGCTCCTCCATCAGCAATCAGTTTAACTCCTTGTTTCATAGGTGAATCAAGAGGTTTTGATCTCAGCATACCTGTCTCAACAAGCAAATCCAGGACATACTTTTGCTGTGACAAAACAATACCTTTTTGTGACTGTGCCACCTTAATTCCAAGGAAATACTTCAACTTTCCCAAGTCCTTAGTTTGAAACTGTTGCTGAAGACAAATTTTTAGTTCAGCTATACCAACCAAGTCGTCTCCAGTGATAATAATATCATCAACATATACAATCAAGAACAGCTTGCCTCCCCCTGACTGTTTATGAAAGAAAGAGTGGTCATTTCCACATCTAGACAACCCAAAGGAGAGTAAAGCCTCGGAAAATCTTCCAAACCACACTCGTGGGGACTGTTTCAAACCATGTAAGGACTTTTTCAACTTACAAACTAGTCCACTAGACTTCCCCTGAGCAACAAACCCTGGAGGTTGCTCCATATACACCTCATCATTAAGAGTACCATGCAAGAAAGCATTCTTTACATCAAGTTGAAACAAGGGCCAGTTATATGTGGCAGCAAGAGAAATCAAAATATGAACAGATGTAAGCTTGGTAATAGGAGAAAAAGTGTCCAAATAATCAACCCCATACACCTGAGCATACCCTTTTGCAACAAGTCTTGCTTTTAAGCGAGCAAGAGAACTGTCAGGATTGACTTTCACAGCATATACCCATCGACAACCAATAGCAGTTTTGCCTGAAGGAAGAGGTACCAAGTCCCAAGTTTGATTAACCTGTAAGGCCTTTAATTATTCTTCCATAGCTGTCCTCTAGCCAGAGTTTTGTAATGCCTCAGTTACAGACTTTGGGAGAGGATATTGATCAACAGTGGATAAAAAAGACCAAAAAGAAGGAGACACAGAAGAATATGAGATAAATTTTGCAATAGAATGTTGAGTGCAAGTACGTGTACCTTTGTGATGAGCACTAGGAAGATCAAGATCAGATACACGAAAAGGGTCAGCTAATGGTAGATCTGGAGTTGAAGATGACGTAGTAGTGACAGGAGGAAGGGGGGATCAGTAGCTACTCGAGGATGCCGAGTATAGACCTTGAGAGGAGGAGGCTCTTGCGTAGGTATTGGTGAAACAGCTGGAGTAGTTGATTGAAGGGTGGTCACATGTAAATCTTCATCCATCTCAGAAACAGTGACTAGAACTTCATGATAGTAGATTCAAAGAATGAAACATCAGAAGTTATAAAGTACTTTCTTAATGATGGAGAATAACAACGATATCCCTTTTGAGTACGAGAATAACCCAAAAACATACACTTGATGGCCCTAGGATCAAGCTTTGATACTCCAGGTCGATGATTATGAACAAAACAGACACAACCAAAAACACGGGGTGGTAAGACAAACAAAGACTGATTGGGAAATAAAGTAGAAAATGGAATACCACCTTGCAAAATAGAAGAAGGCATGCGATTAATGAGATAGCATGCAGTTAGGACAGCATCAGACCAAAAATTTTTAGGGACCTTCATCTCAAACAACATGGATCTAGTAACTTCCAATAAATGTCTATTCTTCCTTTCAGCTACACCATTTTATTGTTGGTGTATCAGAACAAGAAGATTCATGAATCATACCATGTTGAGACATAAAGTCAGAAAAAGGCGTAGAAAAGTACTCATTAGCGTTGTCAGAACGCAACACTTTAACATTCATACCAAACTGCGTATGAATTTCAGAAATATAAGCACAAAAAATAGAAAACAATTCTGAACGACTTTTCATTAAGTGTAGCCAAGTGACTCTGGAATAGTCATCAACAAAAGTAACAAAGGATTTGAAACCCAAATTGGAAACTACATGACAAGGATCCCAAATATCTGAATGAACTAACGAAAAAGGAGAAATCGCTCATTTAATGACTCGAGGCGGGTAACTGACACGATGCAATTTGCCAATTTGACATGACTCACACTCTAAGCTAGAAAGAGATTGAAAACTAGAATCTAACTTCTAAAGACTATGCAATGAAGGATGGCCAAGACGATAACGAATCTGATGTGGGGAAGCAACACTAGGGCATGCAATGGAAGGAGCATCTTCAAGCACATACAGTCCCCTCACCTTACGTCTTCTACTAAACGTCTTCTTCATAGCCAGATCCTAAAAAATACAAGAATTGGGATAGAATGTCACTGAACACTGAAATTTCTTGGTTAATTTACTAACAGACATGAGGTTAAATGGAAATTAAGGAAGATAAAGCAACGAGGACAGTGACAAAGAAGGATTTGGATGAACTGTGCCAACCCCCTTAACTTGTGTAGATGAGCCATTAGCGAGGGTAACAGTGGATGGTAATGGAGTAAGAGAGGAAAATATACCTGAAAGACTAGACATATGATTGGAGGCCCCTGAATCAATGATCCAAGGGCGAGAAGCAGCTGAAATGCATGCAGTAGCATTAGCTGTCTGTACCAGAGTAGCAGTGGAAGAAGTAGGCTGTGAAATCTGAAACTGATGGTACCGATCAAATTCCTCATTAGACATAACCACTACCTTGCTTTCGGAAGACTACGACAAAGATGAAGAGTCAGCACTAGATGCAGCATTTGCAAACTATTGTTGCTGCTCTGGTCTCCCATGTAACTTGTAGCAAAACTTCTAAATATGACTAGGTTTGCCACAATAATGACAAGTTCAAACAACCCTTGAGCTATCAGTAGAAATGTGGGACTGTCCATAAAACTATCGTTGACCTTGGCCTCTCCCTGTTCCAATGCCTCGGCCACCACCACGGCCACCACGGCCATTATGTCCTCCACGATTTCCTTCATCACTCCTACCACCAATTCGAGATTGAGAAACAAGAGCTGAACTATCTACCACAGACATTGTATCTTGAGAAGACTCACGGGATACCCGAAGAACTCAAGCAAATGTGTCTATGAGTGATGCAATAGTCTCTCCTCCAAGAATTTGAGACCTAACAGCTTCATAGTCAGGCCCAAGACCTCCTAGAAATCCCATTACAGCCAATTGTTCTCTCTGAAGTCGCATTTGCTCGGCATTGGCTGAAATAGGGAGCAAAGCATTCAACTCCTTATACATTCTCTTAGAGTCTGCAAAGTACTATGTTATGGAACGCCCCTTTCTTTCAGATTGGTAAAACTCTTGTGATAGCTCATAAATCCGTGAAATATTATTTTGACCGGAATACAACACATCCAAATACTTCCACATTTATTTTACTGTGTCAATGTGAGTTACCAACTCAACAATATTACTCTCCATAGAGTTCAGCATCTGACCAAGAATACGTGCATCGGTGACATCCCAATCTGCATCATTACTGGGTTTAGACCCAATCAAGTGTATACGCTGATTTCGTCCGGTCAAAGTTAACTTCACAATTTTCTTCCACTGTAGAAAGTTGGCACTACCCACAAGCTTCTTATCGGTAATTCGATTTGAAGAGGTGGAAATAACCTCAGTCGTCACAGTACTACCCTTCTCAACATTACTCTTCTCACCATCACTCATTTTCCAACGATAACAAGAGAACTACTACAATTGTTTCCTTCAATAAACTCAACTCCAACAATTCAATAGTCCACGACGAGTGATGAAAATATACATCAACAGATCACATCATACTAATAAACTAGCACATTGAACGACTTGCTCCCTTCAACGATCATCAATTGAATTCACCAAATAATAAAAAAAAAAGACAATACCGAGAAACCCATAAGATTTCACAGATTCAGTAATAACATAAGAACCTTAGGATCGACCAGACATGTCAGAATCAGCAGCGCGTGAGGGCCGACAGTGTCGAACAAGTCAGAATCTGCAACTCGTGAGGGCCAGCAGTGACGCACAAGTCAGAATCCGCAGGGGACAACCAATATGATTCGCACCGCAATCAACAAGGTCGTGAGAGACCTAGGCACCAACCAGCATGGTCGCGCAAGACCCAGACGCCGACCAGCAAGGTCGCGCGAGGCCCTGGGGCGGACCAACAAGGTCGTGCGATGCTCTGGTGCCGATCAGAAGGGTCGCGCGAGGGCGACTAGAGTCGCGTGAGGGCCGGGCGTCGTCTAGCAGAGTCGCAAGGCACGAGGTGATCGTGGGAAGAAGGTGATTGTGGGATGAAGCTCTAATACCATGTAGAATGTAGAACGTAGAAAGGAAAAGCATATCTTCTATAATTCAATACGTCAATATATATACAAAAAGAAACCCTAAAGCTCTTGTTCGCTCGTTTTGCAACGAGAAATATCTTTCACCAAACTTTAGTCTTCGTTTTTTCATTAAGAGGGTTCTGTGGTTCAACTTTCAAAGAGAAATTTTAGTAAGAACACGAAGCAACACAGAGAGGTGTGAAATGGGTAGGAAATCAGTGGATCGAATATGGATTTGAGATCAACAAAGGTTCAGGCTACATTACAATACTCCTACGAAAGCAGTAGAAGACTTGAAAAATAAGCTTTAGTTGCAGAAACTGTAAATACTTGAAAGGAAGGTACAGGGAAGTTAAAGTGCAGATAAACTTGAGTGTTCTTGGATATGTGTTGATCTGTCTCTTGCTCTTCTCCTTTGAGTATTTGTATTCTTCAGCTTTCCATAACCGTCTGTCGGTTATTTTCTTGCTTTCAAACTTTGAATCTTGGCGCCTTCAATAACTTCCCATTTGCCCACGTTTTATCCGCCAAAACTTGATCTTCAACTGTCAACATGGCTTCGAATTTGAACCTCTTCTAGTAACCGCTGTGAACTGTTCGCATTCACTATCCGGATTTCTTGCTCGTAACTTCTTGCTGACGTTGCTAGTTTGGCCATCCTGCGGTTCCTTTCAACTTCGTATTCCTCTTACTGCTGGTCTTTTACAGTTTCAGTATGTCCAGAATCTTACCGAATTTCAAAAATCAATGACCTTATTCTCTTACTTCCCGAATATCGGGTTTAGACTTCTGGCCATTTCGGTATGTTACAAACAACTTACCGAACTTCTCAGAGTAGTTTACTGTTCCCAATTTACCAATTTTCGGGATATGGTGATACCGAAGTCAATTCGGTAACTCATTATTATTTAGTGTCAACAGCTCCAAAGACTTTTTTACCCTTTATACCTCTAACACCCCCGAACATCTTTGCTAGGCCGAAATCAGATATCTTGGGCTGCATATCACTATCCAACAGAATGTTGCTAGCCTTGAGGTCTCTGTGGACAATGCGCAATCGGGAGTGTTCAGGAGGGCTTTTTTCAAAAAAGGGTTCAAAAAAAAAATTACATATTTGGTTCTCGTTTGCCAAAAATTACCGATTTGGGCCCCGTTCGGCGGTCGTGTGGCCTAACAGAGCCTAGTTCGGTAGTTGCGCTACCAAACTGGGGGCAAGTTCAATAGTTATGCTACCGAACTGGACATAGCTTCACACCACTAGGGGAGGCCCCCCTCTGCCGCAACGCCAGATGCCTGCCCCTTCACGTGAAGGGCCAGGCGCATTCAGAAGCCTCTAAATGCCTGCAAGCGCCTGGCCCTTCACGTGAAGGCATTCAGATGCCTTTGAATGCCTACAAGCGCTCCGTGAAGCCTTCAGGCTTCTGATACAAATAACAGAGGCCTGAAGGTGAACACGGAGAGAAAAAATAGAGAAACGAGAGACAACCAAGAGAGAAAAGAGAGATTTGGAGGCCGTTTGTCAATTTTCGATATCTCCATATTTGCGGTCATTGATTCCGGCGACGTTTCCTCACCATCGAACCAGGTAACGATTCACTTTATAATCTATTTTCTTCTGCCCTTCGCGTTTTTCGTTTCGTTTTTGTCATGTTAATTTTTTATACACGGCAGAGAAGTTAGAGCAGAAGAGCAGAGAAGTTCGAGAAAACCAAGTATCCGAATTCCCATCTCGACGTATGCACGCTGTTTGGCCCAAGGTAATGCCTATATCCTTGTTAGGGTTAATTTGAGCACGTTTTGGTGTGAAAAATATGCTGTTTTAGTGTTGTGCAGTCGCTGTTGTTGTTTTGTGTTGTTTGGTCCAAAAAATATCTTGTTCTTGCACTATATATATATATATATATCTCTCTCTCTCTATTTTGCATGTCGCTATATATCTCACTAAAAATATTGTGCGTATTAAACCCTATTTTCATCATGATTTTTGAAATTTTGGATTTTCAGAATACTAAAAGAATAACTGAATGTACATGTCTCACGAAAAAATTTGTGCAAAACCCTAGTTAGATCTGGACCGTAGGATGTGGTAATTAGATCAGATGGTGTAAATTTGGTCTTCGGTTAAATCTGAGCCGTTGGTTTTAGTCACATAATCCAACGGACATGGGCTAGCCACGTGGGCAAACCTAAACCATAGGATTTGTTCGTAATAATAAAAATTTCCTAGAATATAGAAAAATAAAAAAAAATTGAAATAAAAAAAGCCTAAAACTGTGTCGTTTTAGTCCCGGTTCAAACCCGAGTGGGTTTGGGCCAGCTCTTCGGGTTTGTGAGTTCGGTCGAACGGACTCGGTCCGAAAAATGAATAGAAAAAAAGTAAAAAAAAGAAAAGAAAAATAAAATTAGAAAACGTCAGTAGTCATAATTTTATCTTACAGAACTCCATGGTAAGTACCACTTCTTCTCCCTCCAATTGGAAGTTCCCTGAACCAGAAGCCATCGATGCTAGGACTAAATGACCAAGCTGGATACGTAACCACTAGCAATGATGCATCACCTTTCATGCCTCGTAAAGCATTCCAACCTCAATACGCTGTGGCAGTGAACAATTTTATTCAATTTTTTGTCATGTATCGGTTCCAATAGACCGCCCGAGAACCAGACCGGACTGACGGTCCTGTCTGGTTCCCGATCTCCGGTTCCGAAAAATGAGAACTGGGACAACTGATCCGGTTCCCGGTTCTTGAGGGGGACCGGGACCACCAGTCCGGTTCGCGATTCTTGAGAGGAATTAGACCGGATCGAGAATCGATCACCTCTCATTAGAAATAGTCAAAGTCAATAACGTGGCGTTCAACTTTGGAGATTCACAACGACCAAAAAAAAAAAAACTTTGGAGATTCACAAGAATTCAAGTCAAGGATTTTTTATGCGGATGTCAGAATTGGCAGTCTTGTTGGGAGAAAATATTGGGTGGCGTATTGACTTGAAACAAGTGGCTCTTTCCTGATGGCTTTTTAACAGTTCATTAAAAAAAGGGAAAATTCCAAAAAAGGACCCGAAGTCCTCCCATTTTCTCAAATAAGGGCCCCAAGTGAACCTTGATTCAAATAAGGGCCTGAAGTAGTTATAAAGTTTCAAAAAAGGGCCTGAGCTAAGGGCATTTTCGTCATTTCTCATTTTTATTTATTTATTCCCTATTTTTTTTTTCTTTTTCTGTTTTTTAAAAATTAAAAAAATTAAAAAAATTAAAAAAATTAAAAAAACACCCCCACAGGCGGGAGGGCTGCCCCCTCCCGCCTGTGGCCACCGGCCCACCGCAGATGGGGGGGCGGCGAAGGCCGGCGGGGCCGCCGGCGCCTCGGCGAGGGCCGGCGACCCCGCCGGCCTTCGCCGCCCCCGCAGGCCCCCCACCTGCGGTGGGCCGGCGGCCAGAGGCGGGAGGGGCAGCCCTCCCGCCTCTACAAGTGTATTTTTTTTTAAAAAAAAAAAAATTCTTGTTAATTTTTAAGGAAACAGAAAAAAAAATAAAAAAATCAAATAAGGGAAATGACGAAAATGCCCTTGAAATCAGGCCTTTTTTGAGATTTCATGGTCACTTCAGGCCTTTATTTGAAACAACGTTCACTTCAGACCCTTATTTGAGAAAATGAGTGCACTTCAGGTCCTTATTTGAATCAAGGTTCACTTGGGGCCCTTATTTGAGAAAATGAGAGGACTTCGGGCCCTTTTTTGGAATTTTCCCTTAAAAAAAAAACCAATGGCTCAAGATAAGCTTTGAGATCGCAGGGGGTCTTCACTCTTCAGCCATCTCTCTTCTCCTCTGTTGTCTTCTTAGCTCACTCAGCAGATTCGCTGATTCGGAGAATCTTGACTGCTTCGAGCAGTATGAAAGCCTTTGTGGCACTTTCCTGGTGTCTTGTTCTGTTCTCGTGTGATGCTCTTGTTTCCAATGCACTAGATACCATAACCACGAACCAGTCGATTCGAGATGGTGAGAGCCTAGTTTCTGCTGGCGGGACATTTGAACTGGGGTTCTTCAGCGCGGGCGATCCCCCAAAGCGATATCTGGGAATATGGTACAAGAAAATAACCACAATGACCACAGTGTGGGTTGCAAATAGAGTCGCACCCCTGGCGGATGCATCGGGTACTTTGCGGGTCACTAGCCGCGGAAGTCTCGTCCTTCTCGAAGGGAATGGAAGCGAAATCTGGTCGTCTAACCCGCCGATAGCAGCGCGGGATCCAGTTGCGCAGCTCTTGGATGTAGGAAATCTTGTTGTGAGAGATGCAGATGGCAGCGGTTCCGATAGTTTCCTGTGGCAGAGTTTTGACTATCCTACAGATACGTTTCTGGCCGGAATGAAGATAGGATGGAATAGAACATCGGGCTTCAATCGTTATCTAACGTCATGGAAGAGCGTTGATGATCCTTCTCCGGGCAACTTCACTTATCAACTTGATCCGAACGGCTACCCACAAATCTTCTTGAAGCAGGGTTCTGACATCAAGTTCAGGTCAGGACCGTGGAATGGTCTTCGATGGAGTGGCACACCTGATCTACATCCGAACCCATATTACAGGTATGAATTCGTGGTAAATGAGGAAGAGATGTACTACCACTACGCGCTCCTCAACAGTTCGGTCATTTCCAGGAAGACATTGATGCCCAATGGCATCGTACAACGATTCACTTGGATTGACGGAATGCAGGGTTGGACGCTTTACCTCACCGCACCGATAGACCAATGTGACGACTATGCATCATGTGGTGCCTATGGTGCCTGTAGGGTTGATACTTCCCCAGTGTGTAGGTGCTTGAAAGGCTTTGTGCCCAAATTTTCTCAAGAATGGGATATTTGGGATTGGTCAAATGGGTGTGTGAGGAGAAATCCTTTGGATTGTCCGGATGACATATTTGTGAAGTATTCTTCGTTAAAATTGCCGGATACTCGGTCTTCCTGGTTTAACGAGAGCATGAATCTTCGAGAATGTGAAGTCGTTTGCAAGAAAAATTGTGCCTGTACAGGTTATTCAAACATGGACATCAGAGATGGAGGAAGTGGTTGCTTGCTGTGGTTCGGCGAGCTGATCGACATTAGAGAGTGCAACAATTACGGGGAGGTCCTCTACATCCGGATGGCCGCATCAGAATCAGGTATTAATTTATTATAGACTGGAATTTGCTAGATACTGAAGAGGAAAATGGACATACATCTTTGAAGGAGAGCTTAGAGAAGGGTAATATCAGTGACACCTAGTTCTTACTCCTGATCCTGTATATGCTCCTGCTTCTTCTCTTAGCTTTGCTACCGTCGCACCAAAGGAAGCATAAGCTGGTCATTGGCTTGGCAATTTCTTTCGGGTCTGTTTTCCTCTGCCTTGTTCTCACCATCTGCGTTCTACAATGCAAGAAGAAAATGGGGCTTCCTGAAGGTAAACTGTACTTTATGATACGGTACTGTCGTATTTTGTATTCTGGTTCTCATCATACCCAGTTTTTACATTATCCATTTCGAGACATAAGGTGTTTCACATGACCTCCCAATACCTATCCCATTATTGAGCCCGAGAATTTCTTGTCTCGCGTTCATTCAGTATTCACCCTCTGGTAGAAGTGAAGTTCTTTTCAATTAGACTATTATCAGAGGGGATTCGGCAGTCATGTCACATTCAGCATTCATCCTCACCCAGCCCAACAGTTACAAGGTTTACGATTATTTTTATTGTACTATTCCCCATGACCAATGAGAGGTCACACAAGAGATTCCATGATGAACTGACAAAATCAGTTAGTCTAAACCAATATCGTTCAAGGCATTTGTGTGTCAGTGTCAGACGTACAAAACAGTGACAAACTACTACATGTAATCACGATCATGCTTCCCTAGTATGTTCGTAATTCGATGCTCTCATTATTAGCAAATTAGCATGCTTGTGTAGCATCATGATTGAAGGAAATCTGAAGTAATGCAGAAGCCACACATATATTCGCTGTCCTAGCAAATCAACCCCATATAATTTGTGCTGCAGGTAAAAAGGACAGGCTTGAATCAGGAGATAACTATGAAAGCCAGAAGGAAGATCTTGAGTTGCCACTGTTTGACTTGTCTACAGTAGCTATTGCTACCGATAACTTTTCAACTGACAATAAACTTGGAGAAGGTGGTTTTGGACCTGTCTACAAGGTACTAAAATTGTGCACGCTATTCTCGAGAAGGACATTGTTGCTATTTGAGGATTGTAAAGTACCGCCTCGCTGTTGCAATTGCATAATTTGTTAACAAAATATTCCTGAATATGTAGATGGGAGGCTGAATAACTTGATTCCAAATTGTTGAAGTTACTGTGAGTGGAAGTCTAGCAAGAGAAAGAGTAGGCAAGGAATTATTTTCACTAAACAAGTTGACCATATGCAGGGTGTGTTGAAGGGTGGTCAAGAAATCGCGGTGAAGAAGCTGTCCAGGGACTCAAGACAAGGGCAGCATGAATTCAAAAATGAAGTTCTATATGTTTCCAAGCTGCAGCACCGGAACCTAGTGAAGCTTCTAGGATGTTGCATTCAGGAAGAAAATCTTTTAATCTATGAACTCATGCCCAACAGAAGCTTGGACTCATTTCTCTTTGGTTTGCTTACTTTCTCAATTCCTTAGAAGCATGAATTTTGTGAAAGCTCCAAAATACTGTCGCTTAAGTAGCAAATTAGCAAATGACTCAATTGATACCTTACTTGTCGCAAGTTACAAACCGTGCAGAGTTTGCTAATGTCAAATGAACTTTTGACAGATCCAATGCAGAGGGAGCAACTGGACTGGTCAGCTCGTTTCAACATCATCAATGGAATTGCTAGGGGGCTTCTTTACCTTCATCAAGATTCCAGACTCAGGATTATTCACAGAGATGTAAAAGCTAGCAATGTATTGTTAGATTTCGAGATGAACCCTAAGATCTCTGATTTTGGCTTGGCTAAAAGCTTCGCAGGGAATGAGACACAGGCAAATACTAACAGAGTGGTTGGAACATAGTAAGAACTTTTAATGCAGAAAGTGATGACCTCTGTGCTGAATTTGCTTTTAAACTGATGGTTTCAATACATCAATCTCTGTAGCGGTTACATGTCTCCAGAGTATGCTCTTGATGGAGTTTTCTCAACAAAATCTGATGTCTTTAGCTATGGTGTATTGGTGCTCGAGATCGTAAGCGGGAAGGGAAACAGAGGGTTTCAGCATCCAGACCACCATCATAATCTTCTTGGACATGTAAGTTCATTATATTGTTCACCTTCCAACCACAAGAATTGTCCCTAATGGTTGGTTTCAATGTGGTCAGGCTTGGAAACTATTCACAGAAGGCAGGTCCATGCAATTGCTTGATAAGTTGGTCGAGAACTCATGCAGCACTTCGGAAGCGTTACGGTCTATTCATATAGGCCTACTGTGCGTGCAGCGATGCCCCGATGATAGGCCGAGTATGTCCATGGTGGTTATGATGCTGGGAAGCGACATCGAATTGCCTCTTCCGGAAGAGCCAGGCTTTTTCAATGAAAGGAATCTACTCCAAGAGAACACTTCACATAGTCAGCCAAACGAAATAACCATGACAACATTATCTGCTCGATAAGAAATTCATGGCCATAACTTGAATTTTTTGCTCTTTCTGTGAACCTTACACCCCATGTAGAAAATCAATGTAATAGTTCTTTAATGTCCTCCCCTAGCTATACTTCCGAAAATACCACATCTCTCATTTGGCTGCAGGTCGAATGTACATGGAATGTCTTAAGTCCACAGATTCCGACATCCTCTTTCACAAATTTGTAAGCTGTATCAAGAACCATGAGGCAATACACCGAAAACTCTGCTAACAAAATACAGGGAAACGGACAGATCATCATCGAAAGGCCATGAGTTCCCGTTCAAGGGCATCTTCCCCCAAGAACTCTGCATCGTAGGCCCAAAAAGAAAAATCTCGACGACTCTATATCTTCCATAAGCTCAGCACTTAAGCTCCACGTCGAGTTCCCTATCACCATCGAAATCACTTTCCTTCAAGAATGATGGGATGGACTTGGCACATGAACCTGGTGTATGTCGATTTCATATCAAAATATGCGTAACGACGATCTTTTGAGCTAAACAGGGTCCTACCTTTTTAGTCTCGTAGGGTCCTACTTCACACTAAATAGAAACAGGGGAATAATCACCCATTTCTTGGAAAGATAGGAAGTAGCTTTGGCTGGAGGTGTGCACGGCTATGTTGGTCATTTGCATGGCTAGAATCTAGCCAACTCGAAAACCGATCAGTTTGGTTCCATTAACAACTGTTAATGAAAAATAGAAAATGTGCACATGGAAACCAAACTTTTCATTAATTGTGCATTCAATAAACAGTCTAAAAGACCTAGGCAACTCACCAGGAAAATAAGTTCTTTCGAGGTTTGTGAAGAATTCACATCAACTCTGGATAACTCTTATTGATGCAACAGTATTGTCAAGGAGCTACTCTAAGATGAGCCAACTTCTCCATAGTTTAATCTGACTGCAAGTATGTGCATTACCAGCATTCGCTGTTAAAAACTTAACCCCAGATTGTGGGAATCTTGAAAATTCCCCTTCTTTAAGTTTTTAGAAATTGAATGATTAAATATATAGGTCACCTTGTCTTTTATTCATGGTTGCTTCAGTTAGGTTTCTCAGTTTGTCAAATGATTCCTAATCATAAGGTGTTCAACGTGAACGACTGTCCATGATTTGAAAGATAGGGATTGTATTAATGTTACCATGGGCACCTTCATCAGTGTGATGACTAGGAAGTAGTGGATTTTTCCAATGATTTACAGTTGATAATGATGGTATTGGGATATCTTGTACTTACGGATCAGCTATAAGAAGTTAAGAACACTTGAGTCCTTCACTCTTCCGCAATCTCTCCTCCTTTTGGTCTACATCAGCTATTCAGTGAACAAATATGAGAGCATCAGTGATATTTTTCATGTGTTGGCTTCTTTTCTCTTTGCTGTATGCTGCTCCTATTTTCACTGTACTAGATACCATGACTACAAATCAGTCTATACAAGATGGCGATAGGTTAGTTTCCGCTGGTGAGACATTTGGATTAGGATTCTTCAGCCCTGGTGATCCCCTGAAGCTATATTGCATTATACTGTACAAAAGAACCTACAAGGCCAGTAGTATGGGTTGCCAATAGAGCCACCTTAAAGTTTACTAGCCAGGGACTTGTCCTTTGAACAGGAACGGAAGCCAAATTTGGTCCTCAACTCGTCCATACATGCCCGTAAGCCAGTTGCACAGCTCTTGGTTTCGGGAAATCTTGTGGCGAGAGATGTGGATGGATGTGTTCTGTGGCAGAGTTTTGATTATCCTACATATATGCGTCAACACTAATTGTCATCCTGCTCCTGGTGACTCCACATTCCAACTTGAACCAAATGGATTCCCACAGCTCCTATTGAGGCAGGCTTCTGTTATCACGTTCAGAACCATAATACAGGTACAGTTTTATGCACAATGAGAAGGAGACATACTACAGTTATGAGCTCCTGAACAGTTTGATCATTTTCGTTTTGGTATCACATGCAAATGGCATTCTACGACGCGAAACTTGGATTGACTGAGCAAAGGGGTGGACAGTTTATCGCACTTCTCCAATAGACAACTGTGACACCTATTCATTATGTGGTGCCTATGGTATCAGTACAGTTGATGAGTCCCCCCAGTGTAGCTGCTTGAAAGGCTTCACACCGAAGTATTCTCAAGAATGGAAATTCTGGATTGGTCAAATGGGTGTGTGAGAACTCCCTTGAATTGTGAGAGGATCCCATTTGTGAAGTATTCTAGGCTGAGATTGCCAGATACACGCAGTTCCTGGTTTAACAAGACAATATAGATCTTCAAGAATGGAAAGTAATTTGCAAGGAAAATTTGTTCTTGTATGGCTTTTCAAACTTGGATATCAGAAGGGCAGGAATTGGTCGCTCGCTGTGGTTTGGAGAGTCTTATGGATATAAGAGAGTACAATCAAAACGGGCAACACTTGTACATCAGGATGGCTGCCTCGGAATCAGGTAGTGACATATTTTAAGATCCTTGCAATAACTAGTCCCAATTGTCATTTGTATGCTCTTCCTTCTGTAAGATCGACTACGGACGAACCAAAAGAAGCATAAGCTGGTCATGGTCGTGGCACTATCTATCGTGACTGGTCAACATCATTTTCCTTTATCTGAATTTGGCGACATGTATACCTATTAGGGGTGTCAACAGTTCCATTTTTCAGAAAAACCAAACTGAACCGTCAGGGTGAGCTGCTGAACGAAACTGAATCGCGACCAGAACCGAATATGACCTGAACTGAAAATCCAGTTCGGTTCGGTTCGGTTTTTCTTTTTTCTATTTTTCCTTTTTTAATGAAAAGGACTGCCGGCCACTGGCGGAGGGCCACAAAGCCCTCACCGTCCGTGGGCGAGGGGCCACAACCCCTCGCCCGCGGCTGGCGAGGGTTTCGCGGCCCTCGTTCAGGGGCAGGCCGAGGTCACCAGCCCTCAACCAGAGGCCGGCGGCCTTGCCAGCCCTTTTCACCAAAAGAGGAAAAAAAATAGAAAAGAAAGAAAAAGGAGAAAAAAAAAAGAATGGTTATTTTTTCCCAAAGTGCTAATATTAAGAAAGAAGATTTTCAGTTCGGTTCGGTTCGGTTAACTGAACCGAATCGAAATAACTCAAACCAAAAAAAAGAATAGTTATTTTTTAATTACACGAACCGACCGGTTCGGTTCGGTTTGGGTTTTGACACCCACCTATTAAGATGGCATAATGGTGTGTGTTGGAAGGTGACGGAGTGGTAAAATTGCCTCTCTTTTTTCACTATGTTATCTGGAGACTGTTTTTCTCTTGGGGGAGCCAAGAGGGAAGCTAAGTCAGAGTCCACAACCTTGAGCCCGTCAACTCTATTTTAAATTCGCTAATAGGGGCGGGGTTCGATTCCCGGCTATGTAAAGAGGCAAAACAAAAACCTGAGAGGGGAGCGTCAAAGGTAGGACAGAAAAAAAAAAATCTTACTTGAACTTAAATTTGATTTGAATGGCCATTCTTAAGGCATCAAGTGATGACCGGCATGAGTCTATTAGATTTATTCACCCGCATAAAGACTCGTAGCTTAGGAGATTCGATTGGTCTTCTACAACTACAAGTCTTCACGTCATTTTCGAATGACACAAAAATATTATGGATGACGGTCCAGATCATCTATTCAACTTCTCGAGTTAGTTTACTGCATAATTTCCTGCGTAATATTTGCCTTTGTCAAATAAAGAGACCCAAAAAACAGAGTGAGCAAGAAACATTTAAGAGCACGCAGGACAAAGAAGAAAGGAAAGGAAAGAAGAAGGAAAGAAAGAAAAGGAATAGGAGCACACGCCTCGGGAGCCTCGCCAAGCCGGATTTACTTCGTTTCGCAACGTAAGGATTTAAGCCTTTTGTTCGTCTAATCGGAATGGTTTTCGGAATTAGAACTCAAATTGAGAATTAAGTGAAATTTAAATTGTGAGGTTTGATTTAGAAGTTGTTAAGCTAAGAAATTATGGTGGTATGATAGTTTAGGGTGTTGTGGAGCTGTAGGATTTTACAGAACTCGATTTGGACTTACGGTTTGCCTAAAATGAATTCGTCTTCGTCGGTTGTAGGCTAGATTTCGGGTCGGGCAAGCTATGGGTCTTCTAATACTTTGAAAGAGCTTTCTTTTAACTGTAAGCTCGCTTGAAAAGGAGTTTGGCGGAGAGAGTTTAACGAAAACTAACGGAGGGTAAATTTGTCGCAGGTGCACCAGTTTGGATTTTTTGGAGGTCAAAAAATTAGTTTGGGGTATGTTTGTCACAGTTGTATCAGTTTGGGGTAAAAAAATATGCCACGTCATATTAAAATTCTAATTATAACTGCCACGTAATCAATTTGGCCGGAATTTCTCCAATTTGGCACTTAAGTGAGCCGGCGAAAACTTTTGACGCTAAAATGAATGCCCTATGTATCTTTTGACATTTCTGGTATCATTCTCCCGCTTTTGACAGCATGGTCCCTATTAATGTGCAAACCATACTGATATAAGATCAGAATGTGTTCTTCATGATCTTTCTCAGTGTTACTGATGCACCAGGATTAATCTGTAGCAGATTGCTCAGCGATCAAAACTCATGCTAGATATTTTAATCAGGAATCATTGTACTTGCTTGGAAGTTGGACCCTTTTCTTCTTGCTATTTTGCCCACATAACCATTGGCAATAATTTCCAGGTTGGATGACGACGACTTGCTTCCACCAAAACTTCTGAAAGCTACCCAAGAACGGTCACCAATAGAAGGGGAAAAAAAGAAAAGAAAACAAAATTAGTCAAACGTATTAATCTAATGTATGTTTGGCTCCCACCGTATCACAGAACTTATATTCTTGGTTAGAATGGTTAGGTGTATAAGTTAGGACATGATTAGATCTCATTCACTGTCCATTATTCTCTCCCGAGTCTATATACATCTTGTTATTTGGACAATTCAGATTGGTCAGCAGATGTGAAATGGGTTTTTTGATTTCATTTCCTTCATAAAGTGTTGTTGAGTAAATTTCCGGTTGCCGTCTAGGAAAACCAATCCTACTAGACTTTATTACCACCCATTTTCCGAAACTATAAGCAATGGAACAGTAGAGATTACTTCTTAAATATGTGCTAGTGGAGGTATGAGAAGTAGCAATCATACACACCAACTACCAATGACTCAAGTTAATGCTCCATCAGTTGTCTATCTTTGATTTAAACAGTCAGTTTTCTTTCATGAGCGAACTCCCAGAATTGACTGTCCACTACTTATTTATGAACATAGGGGGAATTGGCATTGGGTTGGTGGAAATAGGACATAGTCAAGAGTAATTATATTCACAATGAATGAGGATTTGGCAATTTTTTTTTTTAAAAGAACAATTTCTAGTACAATCTTCAAGACCTTTCACATTAATAAGATAAGATAACATGAAAGATCAGATATCTACTTTCGTCATTTTCTGCTATTGTTCCTTCATCAGGGTCAACTCACGAGAAGGAACAAAAGTCAACTGAAAATGAGAACTTGCATCAATACCAAACTCATAATTGGTGGAAGAATGAACACTCACCAAGTTGGCCATATTTCTTCAAACTAAATGGCTGAGTGCTCTGACCAATAAAATTTTTAGGGGTCCAGACGTGCCCAACACTTCCAAAAGGAGAAAAACATTGAAGAAGCATTGGAAAAGGAACTACCTTTGGGCATTCATAGTTCAGAAGGAAGATCATGGGGTTTGTTAAGAGTTCTTTTTTTCGGATTCTTCTAGTAATGATATGAAATTCCAGTGTCGTCGAAGAGATTGATGAGAAGATTGAGGACGTTCATGGTAGGCTCTACCAAATTCATCCTCTTGTCCACTTTGTGCTGCATTTTCGTTGCATCTGCTGCTCTGGACACTATTGCAGAGAACCAATCAATCAGAGATGGCGATACAATAGTCTCGAGCGGTGGGAGCTTTGAGCTAGGATTCTTCAGCCCTAAGAATTCTGAATTACGATATTTCGGAATATGGTACAAGAAAATATCTTATGTGACGGTAGTATGGGTTGCCAATAGAGACTTGCCCCTGAATGATTCTTCTGGAGTCCTTAAGATTGTTGATCCTGCTGTTCTCGCCATTTTCAGCGGCGATAACCGCACTGTTTGGTCTTCAAACTCATCTTTAGCTGCAACAGGTGCAGTTGTGGCTCAGCTCCTAGATTCAGGGAACTTTGTCCTGAGACCTGAAAATGACACTGATCCAAGTAAGTACCTGTGGCAGAGCTTTGATTACCCGGGTAATACTTTTCTTCCAGGTATGAAGTACGGTATAGACTTAGGGACAGGCCTTACCCGCATCCTGACATCCTGGAAGAGTCCGGATGATCCCTCTACTGGTGATTACACAAACGGGCTCGACCCTAGTGGAGTGCCCCAGTTCTTCTTGAGGATGGATTCCGTCATTAGGTTCCGTTCTGGACCGTGGAACGGCCTCCGCTTCAGTGGGATGCCGAATCTTAAACCGAACCCAACTTACACCTTCGAGTTTGTATTCACCAAGGAGGAGATCTATTACACCTATAATCTCACGGATAGCTCGGTCGTCTCAATGATGGTTTTGAACTCGAATGGTGTCCTCCAACGATTCACATGGATCGACCGCATTCAAGGGTGGAACCTGTATTTGACAGCTCAGATGGATAATTGTGATAGGTATGCATTGTGTGGCGCTTATGGAAGTTGCGACATAAATAATTCCCCTGCCCGTGGATGCTTGAAAGGGTTTGTGCCAAAATATCCTCAGTATTGGGCAACGTCGGACTGGTCTGGTGGGTGCGTGAGGAAGACGCCACTGGATTGCCGGCAAGGAGAAGGGTTTTTGAAGTACTCTGGCGTGAAATTGCCAGACACGCAGCATTCATGGTATAACAATACTATGAATCTTGAAGAGTGCGAGAAGGTTTGCTTCA
This sequence comes from Lenwebbia sp. NSW1173648, assembly GCA_029784005.1. Lineage (NCBI taxonomy): Eukaryota > Viridiplantae > Streptophyta > Magnoliopsida > Myrtales > Myrtaceae > Lenwebbia > Lenwebbia sp. NSW1173648. The sequence goes on along the minus strand of JARCGZ010000009.1, from coordinate 18,401,898 downwards.
AAAACTGCTCTTGCACTGCATATTCGAATATGGACATTAGTGGCGGCGGCACCGGATGCATACTTTGGTTCGGTGACCTGATAGATATAAGAGATTATGCTGACAATGGGCAAGATATTTACATAAGGCTGGCTGTCTCTGAATTAGGTAAGAATTCGATTACCATACTAGAAGACTCGATCCTCTATTGCTTATGATACTTGTCCCTTGTAAATGCATGCATTCACATTGAAAATCACTTAGCTGCTAGTCCATGAGTATGATGTCTGATGCTGATTAGTCTGGACTTATGGTCACTATGCAGCGGCATATAGAAGCTCAAAAGGGAGAAAACGAGTTCAGATCATAGTTATCCCAGTATCATGTTCAGGATTACTTATAATTGGCCTATGCCTGATCTTGAATATCTTTAAGAAAAGGAGGAAGAAGAGGACAAGCAGAGAAGGTAAGAATTTTTTAAGATTCCAGTAAGTTTTGGCTCCTGTGAATGTGTTATGAATGAATTTTCACTTAAACTGTGGCCAAATGAGCACCACTTGGAACCAAATAGACGGAATTAGTTTTCTTCTGCAGTGGTATGAGAGTATGTCTGCTCTACCTGCATGGATAACAAACTATTTATACATCTTTTATTCTTCGATTTTGGAAAGAAGAAAAGAAATAGTTCAACCGAGACTCTTTTGGCTCAAGAAAGACTTGAAGCGGAAGTATCTTTCCATAGTATCAACTGAATTCTTGTTATTTAAGGAATGCAAGAATAATAACCGTTCTGCATTCTTATTCTCATGTCCTAATACCTGTTATTAGGAAGTCAGAGATTGCTATAGGCATTGATGTTTCTCCTCTGCAGGAATTGGCAGGAAGAAGCCAGAGCAAGACAGAACAAATGTAAATGAGAACACAGATTTAGAACTACCGTTGTATGATTTTGATACAATAGATACCGCCACGAGCCATTTCTCAATTGAGAATAAGCTGGGACAGGGAGGCTTTGGACCAGTCTACAAGGTATTAACATGTTTAATACCGAAACACTACCTAGCATATGTTGATGCTTTTTATCTGGTTAAGAAAGCTGAATCACTAAGTTAGATCAACCTGTAAACTTTTGCCAAAATATTGCAGGGTCTATTGGAAGATGGAAAAGAAATAGCAGTGAAGAGGCTTTCAAAAAGTTCTCGACAAGGACTCAATGAGTTCAAGAATGAAGTACTATGTATATCAAAACTTCAGCACCGGAATCTGGTAAAGCTTTTAGGGTGTTGCATTCAAGAAGAAGAAAGGATGCTGATTTATGAGTACATGTCAAACAAAAGCTTGGACTCCTTCATATTTGGTAGGCTCCTTAAAACCTATAGAAACTCAACTTAATGAGGCCTGTGTAAGCTCAGACAGCCTAATCAGTAATAAACCTCTGACATGTCCGTCACCAAATTTAGCTTCTAGATTTCAGTCGAGAAGGTTGGCGTCATACCAAATGTTCACAATTTCCAGTGGCAGCACAACTGACTGACTTGCATGAGAAAACATGTGCAGATCAAAACCGAAGAACATTACTGGATTGGCAGAAGCGCATTCAGATCATAAATGGCATTGCCCGGGGGTTACTATATCTTCACCAAGATTCCAGATTGAGGATCATCCATAGAGATTTGAAAGCTAGCAACATCCTACTAGATCACGAGATGAACCCAAAGATCTCAGATTTCGGAATGGCTAGAATTTTTGGAGGAGATGAAAGTGAAGGAAATACTAACCGAGTTGTTGGGACATAGTAAGCACTTGCGCTCGTAAATTTCTTTTCTTTCGACTTAAATCGCACAAAAACATTGTGAAGTAACTTGAAATGCATAGTGCAGTGGTTACATGTCTCCAGAGTATGCAATTGATGGCCTGTTCTCAGTGAAATCGGATGTATTCAGCTTTGGTGTGTTGGTGCTGGAAATTGTAAGTGGGAAGAGAAACAGGAAATTCAGCCATCCTGCTCACAAGCTTAACCTACTTGGCCATGTATGCAGTCATTATCCAAGCAACCTTCTGTTATACAAATTCTGTCATTTTTGCAGCGTGCAATTATATAGTTTTATTGTTTTCCTCCACCAGGCATGGAGACTGTCCAAGGAGATGCAATCTTGTGAACTGATTGATCCATCAATTGCGGACTTGTGCAATGAATCCGAAGTGCTAAGATCAATCCATGTGGCTCTGTTATGCGTGCAACAAAGTCCCGACGGCAGGCCTAACATGTCAACAGTAGTTCTGCTGTTGAGTAGCGACATAGCATTGCCTCCGCCTAAAGAGCCCGGCTTCTTCAATGAAAGAGATCTATCTGACATGGAATACTCATCAAACAAGCAGGACCTTTCTTCAAACAATACAATGACAGTTACTTTACTAGAGGGCCGATAAAATTCAAATGCTCCATTCATCCAAATGCTTAGTTGTTTGAATCACAGTTATACTTCCAGAAATCTTGCATTCAAATTGTTGACATTCACAGATTGGAAGATTTTTTCGCAGTTTCAATGTATATAAGCATTTCATTAGAGAGAGAGAGAGAGAGAGAGAACAAGCACATAACAAGGCCCTTTGAACAGTTGTTTAGAATCGCAACTTAGCTCTCCGTTGTGACATTACGACGACACATAGGGGCTAAATGGCCAAGAATTGAGATTCGAGAACACAAAAAATCTTGAAAGTGCCACATGACAATAGAAAGCTCCAGCTCTATTATTTTTATAACGATCATAATCAACTGTAACTTAACTGAGCTCATATTGAACTTCCTGTTTCTTGATGAAGACAAATTCCACCATAATTCAATTATACAATAAAGCTCAAATCTTTTTTCTTTTGCACTTACAAATCACAAGTGTAGCCCTTCAGCGAAGAATCACATGAAACGAGATGAATCTCATGTCTGAAAAGCTATCGAGCTTCCATTAAAGAGATCGTAACACCATTTACTGAATTGAGATCAGGTCTGTAAAGAGGAGGTTCTGGGATTTTCTGAGTCCTTATATATGAGGAAGCTGGCTGCTTTGGAGACGGTAGAATTAAAAGCTCATTTGTGAGCATCGTCAATACTTGTGACATAGTTGGCCTATCAGCTGCAATCTCTTGAACACACAGAAGAGCCACATTAATAGGTCTTATCAGTGTACCATCTGATTCGTGGTGGTCTAACACCGAATCCACCAAGCAGAGAGCTTTGTCTTCTTGCCACAGTTGCCAAGCCTGAAAAGCAAGAGAAGGGAATGTGTTTCTATCTGTCAAGACAATGCTTAGTATGTGTTACTTCTTTTCTTTTTGTACGAGCAGAAAGCTTCTTACATATCCGAGAAGATTCATTGACTTGGTCTGATAGAAGCCAGTATTCTTTTTGCCGCTTATTATCTCCAGAAGCAGCACTCCAAAGAACACATCCGACTTTATGGAGACGACTCCCTCCAAGGCATACTCCGGAGACATATAGCCACTACATATCAATCAATGGGGTCAGGTTCTTTAATTACACCCAAGAGACTCGGTAGAGCACCCCAAAGCATGTTTCTTTGCAGAACATGTACAGTCAATAGAAGGTCTGATAAAAATGCTTCGTTAGGTAAATATTGCACTTACTATGTTCCCACAATTCGTTTTCTGTTTGCCACGGATTCATTTCCCCCGAACATCTTTGCTAGGCCGAAATCAGATATCTTGGGCTTCATATCACTATCCAACAGAATGTTGCTAGCCTTGAGGTCTCTGGGGACAATGCGCAATCTGGAGTGTTCATGAAGATAAATAAGCCCTTGAGCGATTCCTTCAACAATGTGTGCACGCGTTTCCCAATTTAGGAGATGTCGTTTTGTTTGATCTGTTCCAATTTGATATTACCAAGTCATAATGTCGAATGAATCAACATAAACGTTAAATTGAGTCATGACGCATATTCCTGACGGGAGCAAAACAGCCTACCGAAGAGGAAGGAATCTAAGCTTTCGTTGGGCATATATTCGTAGATTAGAAGCTTTTCATCTCGCTCTATGCAGCAGCCCAGGAGTCTAACAAGGTTCTTGTGTTGTAGCTTTGCTATAAGCATTGTTTCATTTTTCTACTCTAACATCCCTTGAGCAGACTTCTTGGAGAGCCTCTTCACTGCTACATGTTTGCCGTTCAGTAATTTACCCTAAAGAGGATTCAATTGCATACCCTTTAGTAATGCGAACTTGTCATTTCGAAATGAAATCTTCAAGAGGATAAAAGTTGGTACCTTGTAAACTGGTCCAAAACCTCCTTCTCCTAGCTTGTTCGAATTCGAGAAGTTTTCTGTCGCAGCAGTTACACTTGAAAAGCTAAACAAAGGCAACCGAGCATCCTTCGTATTCTTTTCATTTCCAATTCCTTTTTGAGAAGTTCCACCTGTACTAGCAGCAATGCTCATGTCCACATCGAACAGTAAAATGTCTTGAGTCTGTCCCATTTTACCTGTTCATCAAAGCCACATAATGCTTTTTATACCTTGAGAGGCCACAACACCATAAAAAGGGAAAAAAGGATCAGAGGACTTGCCCTTCTGTTTCTTTTTCCATCGGCAACAGATGTAGGTGCTTAGGACTAGAGCAACAAGAGGAACAACAGAAGCTAGGGCTATCTTCAGTGTTTTGTTAATCCCTGAAAACTTGCATTTGAAGGAAGTAGAAAGTCTTCTGCAGAAAACTAACATACAGGATTAGAATAATGCTTCTACCTCGGGAGTTTTGGAGCTCATAAGCGGAAAGTCTGATGTTTATTGTTTTACTGGCAGGATCATCTTCAGAGAGCTGCCTTAGATTTAAGAGGTCTCCGTGCCACAGCAAACACCTGCCACTGCCACTGCCATTATAAGCATATGCAGTGCAAGAACAATCACCTGAGCAGGCTGATTTACATGCTCCAGTGGATATTCCTTCCAAGGTATTGTAATAGAGCGGAAATGTCACATGGTCCATCGTGAGGAACCTGTCCTTATCACCATTTCCATATCCCATTTCTTCACACTGCAATGGTATTCTCCTTGCACACCCTGCAGATGTATCATACTGTTGCCACTTCTCCGCATCTGAGGGCCTAAATCCATCCAAGCAGTCACAAGGAGGACTAGTTCTGTTGTTTCATGTGCTGAATGAACCACAGAACTTGAAGACATCACATTCCTCCCGTGGCCGACTCCAAAACAGACCCCAAGCCTCCGACGTCTCTAGCCAGGTGAGTCGTCTAACCTGTCCAGACAGGTCCATAACCAATCTTGTGCTTGTATTAGTAACTGAACCATAAAGCGAATATGTGAAATAACTCTCATCCGGATTGCTAATGAAGCTGATATAGAAAATGGAGCTCAATTTCATCTCAGGAACAAGAGAGAACTTTTGTGAATCTCTATCCCAAGTCCCACTTGTCCAATATTTCTCACCACCTTTCAGGACAACAAACTCATCCAGGCTTTCGGAATCCATTCTCAGGAGAAACCCCCCGGGCTAGGGTCTGTGGTGTTCTTCCACGATGTCAGCGCCCATACCTTTCCAGCAGTCCTACTGTATCCAAGCTTCATTCCAGGCAGAAAAGTGTGTGAGGGATGATAAAAACTCTGCCACCGAACTGCTTCCAAGCTCTCCTCCCTCAATACAAGATTCCCCAAATCCAACAGCGTGGCGCTGACGCTCCCACCGACGGAGATATCGCTCACCAGGTAAGTTATTCTGCCATCCAGGATCACAAGGTTGGCTCGGGCTATTGCAAGAGAAGGAGAGGAGGTGGTGAGGGGCTGATCTCTGTTACCCACCCTGACACAGGTTCTTTCCTCAATCTTCTTGTACCATATTCCGAGGTATGTGTAAGAAGAATTCCCTGGGGAAAAGAAACCCAACTCGAATATCCCACCAGAAGATGCTAGAGTGTCTGAGCTCGTGAGGCTCTGCCCCAATTGACATTGTGCTCGTTGCAGCAGCAAGAACAACAGAGAATCGAATGCAATAGCACGAGAACATCAACAAGGACAGGAGGGTCAGTTGCATGGTCGGCATATTCATGTTGCATGGTGAATCCATTGAACTGCATGCACTTCAGGCTGGTAATGGTTCGAGAATTGCCAAAGAAACAAATCAGTGGACACAAAATTGCCTCGTACGAATATTATCTAGCCTTTGGGTGGGACGTCCAAAGACTTGCAAGTTTAAGTCTTTGGCACACGATGAATTTCTTCTGTTCAGATCTCTGTTACCCACCCATCCTGTGGATGCTTGAATGGGAAATGTCGAACTGGTCAGATGGGTGCGTGAATAACGAGCTGTTTATACATTCAAATTTGGAAAAACAGATGTAGCTTGCGATTATGTTGTTTTGTTTTCTCCCCCACCAGGCATGGAGACCATTTTTTTTTTTTGGTCTAAAGGCATGGAGACTGTCGAAGGATTTGAACTGATAGATCCATCAATTGCAGACTTGTGCAACGAATCCGAAGTGCTAAGATCAATCCATGTGGCTTTATTATGTGTGCAACAAAGTCCCAACGACAGGCCTAATATGTCGACAGTAGTTCTGCTGTTGAGTAGCGACATAGCATTGCATCCACCTAAAGAGGCCGGCTTCTTCAATGGAAGAGATCTGTCTGACATGGAATACTCATCAAACAAGCAGGAGGACCTTTCTTCAAACAATACAATGACAGTTACTTCACTAGAGAGCCGATAAAATTCAAAGGTTCCGTTCGCATTCATCAAAATGCTTAGTTGTTTCGATCACAGATATACTTCCAGTATTCTTGCAATCAAATAGTTGACATTCACAAATTGGAAGAGATTTATTTGCAGTTTCAATGTATATAAGCATTTCACTAGAGAGAGCGAGAGAGAGAACCAGCACATAACAAGGCCCCTTGAACAGTTGTGAAGAATCACAACTTAGCTCTCCGTTGCGACATTTCAACAACACAAAGGAGATACAAGGCGAAAAATTGATATTCCAGAACACAAAAAAGCTTGAAAGTGCCACAAGACAATAGAAAGCTCCCGCTCTATTAATTTTTATAATGATCATAATCAATCGTAACTTAATTGAGCTCATATCGAACTTACAAATCGCATGAAACAAGATGAATCTCGTGCCTGCAAAGCTATCGAGCTTCCATTAGAGAGACCGTAACATCATTTATTGAATCCAGATCAGGTCTGTAGAGAGGTGGTTGTGGGATTTTCTTAGTCCTTACATATGAGAAAGCTGGCTGCTTTGGAGAAGGTAGAATTAAAAGATCATTCGTGAGCATCGTCAATACTTCTGACATAGTTGGCCTATCTGCTGCGATCTCTTGAACACAGAGAAGAGCCACGTTAATATGTCTCATCAGCGTAGTATCCGATTCGTGATGTTCCAACACCGAATCCACCAAGCAGAGAGCTCTGTCTTCTTGCCACAGTTGCCAAGCCTGAAAAGCAAGAGATGGGGATGTGTTAATGTTGTCAAGAAAATGCTTAGCAAGAGCTGCTTTGTGGTGAAACACAAGAGGCACCTGACCCAATTGAATAGCCAAACTAGAGAGGCGAAAGCGTATAAAGAATAGTAGTACAAAGCTGGTTCTTTTCTTTTACTATGAGCACAAAGCTTCTTACATATCCAAGAAGATTCATCGAATCGGTCTGATAAAAGCCAGTATTCTTTTTGCCGCTTATTATCTCCAGAAGCAGCACTCCAAAGCGGAACACATCCGACTTTGTGGAGACGACACCCTCCAAGGCATACTCCGGAGACATACAGCCACTACATATGAATCAATGTGGTCAGGTTCTGTAATTACCACAAGAGAATCTATAGAGCACCCCAAAGCATCTTTCTTTGCAGAACATGTATAGTCAATAGAAGGTCTGATAAAAATGCTTTGTTAGGTAAATATTGCACTTACTATGTTCCCACAATTCGATTTGTGTTTGCCACGGATACATTTCCCCCGAACATCTTTGCTAGGCCGAAATCAGATATCTTGGGGTTCATATCACTGTCCAACAGAATGTTGCTAGCCTTTAGGTCTCGGTGGACAATGCGCAATCTGGAGTGTTCATGAAGATAAATAAGCCCTTGAGCGATTCCTTCAACAATGTGTGCATGCGATTCCCAATTTAGGAGTTGTCCTTTTGTTTGATCTGTTCCAATTTGATATTACCAAGTCATAATGTCGAATGAATCAACATAAAAGTTCAATTGAGTCGTGAGGCATATTCCTGATGGGAGCAAAACAGCCTACCGAAGAGGAAGGAATCTAAGCTTTTGTTGGGCATATATTCATAGATTAGAATCTTTTCATCTCGCTCTAAGCAGCAGCCCAGGAGTCTAACAAGGTTCTTGTGTTGTAGCTTTGCTATAAGCATCGTTTCATTTTTCTACTCTAACATCTCTTGAGCAGACTTCTTGGAGAGCCTCTTCACTGCTACATGTTTGCCGTTCAGTAATTTACCCTGGAGAGAATTCACTTGCATAGCCTTTAGTAATGCGAAGTTGCCGTTTCGAAATGGAATTTGCAAGAGGATAAAAGTTGCTACCTTGTAAACTGGTCCAAAACCTCCTTCTCCTAGCTTGTTTGAACTCGAGAAGTTTTCTGTCGTAGCAGTTACACTTGAAAAGCTAAACAAAGGCAACCAAGCATCCGTCGTCTTCTTTTGATTTCCTATTCCTTTTTGAGAAGTTTCATCTGTACTAGGAGCAATGCTCATGTCCACATCAAACAGTAAAATGAACTGAGTCGGTCCCATTTTACCTGTTCATCAAAGCCACATAATGCTTTTTATACCTTGAGAGGCCACAACACCATAAAAAGGGAAAAAAGGATCAGAGGACTTGCCCTTCTGTTTATTTTTCCATCGGCAACAGATGTAGGTGCTTAGGACTAGAGCAACAAGAGGAACAACAGAAGCTAGGGCTATCTTTAGTGTTTTGTTAATCCCTGAAAACTTGCATTTGAAGGAACTAGTAAGTCTTCTGCAGAAAACTAACATACAGGATTAGAATAATGCTTCTACCTCGGGAGTTTTGGAGCTCATAAGCGGAAAGTTTGATGTTTATTGTTTTACTGGCAGGATCATCTTCAGAGAGCTGCCTTAGATTTAAGAGGTCTCCGTGCCACAGCAAACACCTGCCACTGCCACTGCCATTATAAGCATATGCAGTGCAAGAACAATCACCTGAGCAGGCTGATTTACATGCTTCAGTGGATATTCCTTCCAAGGTTTTGTAATACAGCGGAAATGTCACATGGTCCATCTTGAGGAAAACGTCCTTATCACCATTTCCATTTCCCACTCGCTCGCACTGCAGCTGTGTTCTCGTCACGCACCCTGCAGATGTATCATACCGTGGCCAATTGTCCGGATCTGAGGGCCTAAATCCATCCAAGCAGTCACAAGGAGGACTAGTTCTGTTGTTGCATCTGCTGAATGACCCACAGTATTTGTAGACATCACATGTCTCCCGTGGTTGACTCCAAAACATATTCCATGCCTCATGCCACGTTTGTTGTCTAATCTGTCCAGACAGGTCCATAACTAATCTTGTGCTTGTATTAGCAACCGAACCATAAAGAGAATATGTCAAATAACTCATTCGGATTGCTAATGAAGCTGAAATTGAAAATGGAGTTCAATTTCATATCAGGAATAAGAGAGAACTTTTGTGAATCTCCAACCCAAGTCCCACTTGTCCAATATTTCTCACTACCTTTCAGGACAACAAACTCATCCGGGCTTTGGGAATCCATTCTCAGGGATACTAGATTGTCTGAGCTCGTGAGGCTCTGTCCCGTTGAAACTGTGCTCGTGGCAGCAGCAAGAACAGCGGAGAATCGAATGCAACGGCACGAGAACATCCACGAGGACAGGAGGACGAGGATCAGCTTCATAGTCGGGTATTGCCAAAGAAACAAAGAGGATCTTCTTCTTCCTCTGAGGACTGATGGATCCAAAAACTTGCAAGTCCCAAGTCTTTGGCACCCGATGACTTGATCTTCTGATGACAAATTAGTAGATGCACTCCACAAAATTACCTCATAGGAATATTATTTAGCCTTTGAGTGGAAGGTCCAAAGACTTGCAAGTCCCAAGTCTCCGCGCCATCATTTAGGGCGCGCATGACAACATTTCTCTTCTCTGGCTTTATTTCTTGTCAGAAATAGATTTTTCTATTTTTATTCCCTAAACGAGTTTTTGAGCCCAGATACATGTTTGATAACGACAAAAAATTTATGTTCCTGAAACAGAAATTCGTTTGATAACGGTTGAAAATTTCTACTTCTGGAATATTATTAACACAAAATCTTTTACGAAAATTTTCTACTTCATTTTTAATTTTTTAAAATTTCTTTAAAAAAATTATTTTTATTATTAGAAAATATTATTTACTATTTAAAAATAAAAAAAATTATTATTTATTTTTTACTCCGGCGGCGGCGGCGATTGCGGCGGCCAGCGGTGGTCAGTGGCGACCGGCGGTGGTCGCAGCGATGGGCGATGGGCAGGGGCGGTCGGCGGCGACCGATGGTGGTCACGGCGATGGGCGATGGTGGTCGGCAGCCACCAGCGATGGCGGCCGGCAGAGGGTGGCGATGCACGGTGGTGGTCAACGGCGGGTGGCGGTGACTAGCGGTGGTCGCGACTGTGGGCAGTGGTCGCGGCTATGGACGGTGGTGGTCTGTGGCAACCGACAACGGCAGCCGGCGGGGGGCGGTAGCGGTCGGCGGCGACCGACTTCGGCAGTCGGCAGTGACCGGCGGTGGTCGTTGTGGTGGGCGATTGGGGTCGGCGACGACCGGCGGCAACAGTGGTCGGCGGCGGCAGCGGGGGGTGGTGGCGATCAGCGGATACCGGCGGTGGGCGGTAGTGGTCGGCGACGACGGGCGGTGGGGGTCAGCGGCGACCACCGGCGGTAGTGGTAGTCCGTGGCGGCTGGCGATAGAGGTCTACGGCGGTGGTCTGCGGCGACCGGCGGTGGTCGGTGGTGGTGATCGGCGGCGAAGGGCGGTGGCGGCCGGCGGTGACCGCCGGTGGTCGCCGCGGTGGGCGGCGAAGGGCAGTGGTTGGCGGCCGGAGGTGGTGGATTTCTACTTCTGATTTCTATTTATTTCTTTTTTTGGTTCCAGAAACAAAAAAGCAACTTTTTTCTACTTCTGATTTCTCTTGCAAATATATTTCTGAGTCAAAAATTTATCCCATAATAGAATAATAAAATTGCGTTACCAAACGGATTTTTATTCCAAACTTATAGCACGAAACAAAAGAACAAAAAAAATAAAGGAATAGAAATGTTATCATGCGCGCCCTTAGCCTTCCAGGGTCGCTGATCACTGGTCGAGGAGACTTTGACTGAGTTAAGGGTGGCGCGTTAAAAGTGAGAGAGAGAAAATTCAAAAGTCGAAGAAAGAGGGGCAAAGTGGACCTCACTCACAAAAAGGGGAAAGGGACGGTCGGCACAGAGAGCACGAGAGAACAGAAAGAAAGAAAGCGAAGAAAGAAAGAAGAAGAAGAAGAGGAGGAGGAGAGAGGGTTTTGCACATGTACGCCATGGGGTCCTTGCTTTCACTCCGATTCACCGTGCCCAGTAAGTGCTCGCTATTAGAGTTTTTCTAATATGGGCTTATATTAATTGAGATTATAATTTATCGTTTTACGGGATTAATTTACCGTTTACGGAATTGATCTAATAAGATAAGATATAAGTATTCTTAACCAATCTAATATGCGTCTGGCAATGTGTGGGCCGGGTTGAGCCTGGCCCGTGATAAGAGTGCCTGACTGAAAACTCTATAAATATCGCTTGAGTCCCTTCTCTAGCCCTAACGAACTCTTAACATCCTCACATAAAGAGTGCATAGGATTGGTGTCGCCGAGGTGTCGAGGGTCGAAGAGGAGAAATACTTGAGTCGAAGAGGAGAAATACTTGAGTGAGCCCTCGGGTCGAAGAGGAGAAATACTTGAGTCGAAGAGGAGAAATACTTGAGTGAGCTTTAGATCGTCGCTATTCCGCTTCAAGAACGATGAATCCCAAATTAAGTGCACAAATTCCTTTAAACCATTACTGTGTTTCTAGATTCTAGCTATGTAGATCCTGGGATTGCCGTTAGCGGCATACACGTGATATCAGAGCTACCCTAATCTAGATCTGGAACTTTCGGTTTTTGCCCGTTTCTGGAATTTTTATTCTGTGAAAATTGAATTTGATCACATATTCGGATTCGTATCGTCAAGACAGTCGTTTTGGTGGGTGACGCACCTCCGTCAGAGGCGCGTGCGCCGCGGGGGCGACGGCGCATTGCGCCATGCGCGGCCATGTGCCTGGGGCGGCCACCGCCTCAGAATCAGAATCAGGTATTAATTTATTAAAAACTAGAATTTGACATTAGAGAGTACAACAATTACGGGCAGGACCTCTACATCCGGATGGCAGCATCAGAATCAGGTATTAATTTATCATAAACTGGAATTTGCTAGATACTGAAGAGGAAAATGGACATACATCTTTGAAGGAGAGCTTAGAGAAGGGTAATATCAGTGACACCTAGTTCTTACTCCTGATCCTGTATATGCTCCTGCTTCTTCTCTTAGCTTTGCTACCGTCGCACCAAAAGAAGAATAAGCTGGTCATTGGCTTGGCAATTTCTTTCGGGTCTGTTTTCCTCGGCCCGGTTCTCACCATCTGCGTTCTACAATGCAAGAAGAAAATGGGGCTTCCTGAAGGTAAACTGTACTTTATGATACGGTACTGTCGTATTGTGTATTCTGGTTCTCATCATACCCAGTTTTTACATTATCCATTTCGAGACATAAGGTGTTTCACATGACCTCCCAAAACCTATCCCATTATTGAGCCCGAGAATTTCTTGTCTCGTGTTCATTCAGTATTCACCCTCTGGTAGAAGCGAAGTTCTTTTTAATTAGACTATTATCAGAGGGGATTCGGCATTCACGTCACATTCAGCATTCATCCTCACTGAGCCCAACAGTTACAAGGTCCACGATTATTTCTTATTGTACTATTCCCCATGACCAATGAGAGGTCACAAAAGAGATTCCATGATGAACTGACAAAATCAGTTAGTCTAAACCAATATCGTTCAAGCCTTCAAGGCATTTGTGTGTCCGTGTCAGATGTACAAAACAGTGACAAAATAATAGATGTAATCGCGATCATGTTTCCCTTATATGTTCGCAATTCGATGCTTTAATTATTAGCAAATTAGCATGCTTGTGTAGCATCATTATTTAAGGAAGTCTGAAGTAATGCAGAATCCACACAGATTTCGCTGTCCTAGCAAATCAACTCCGTATAATTTGTGCTGCAGGTAAAAAGGACAGGTTTGAATCAGGAGATAACTATGAAAGCCAGAAGGAAGATCTTGAGTTGCCACTGTTTGACTTGTCTACAGTAGCTAGCGCTACCAATAACTTTTCAACCGAGAATAAGCTTGGAGAAGGTGGTTTTGGACCTGTCTACAAGGTACTAAAATTGTGCACGCTTTTCTCGAGAAGGACATTGTTGCTATTTGAGGATTGTAAAGTACTGCTCGCTGTTGCAATTGCATAATTTGTTCAGAAAATATTCCTGAATATGTTGATGGGAGGCTGAATAACTTGATCCCAAAATGTTAAGTTACTGTGAGTGGAATTCTAGTAGGTAAGGAATTATTTTCACTAAACAAGTTGAATATATGCAGGGTGTGTTGAAGGGTGGTCAAGAAATCGCGGTGAAGAAGCTGTCAACGGACTCCAGACAAGGGCTGCATGAATTCAAAAATGAAGTTCTATATGTTTCCAAGCTGCAGCACCGGAACCTAGTGAAGCTTCTAGGATGTTGCATTCATGAAGAAAATCTTTTAATCTATGAACTCATGCCCAACAGAAGCTTGGACTCATTTCTCTTTGGTTTGCTTACTTTCTCAATTCCTTAGAAGCATGGATTTTGTGAAAGCTCCAAAATACTGTCGCTTAAGTGGCAAATTAGCAAATGACTCAATTGATACCTTACTTGTCGTAAGTTACAAACCGTGCAGAGTTTGCTAATGTCAAATGAACTTTTGACAGATCCAACGCAGAGGGAGCAACTGGACTGGTCAGCTCGTTTCAACATCATTAATGGAATTGCTAGGGGGCTTCTTTACCTTCATCAAGATTCCAGACTCAGGATTATTCACAGAGATGTAATAGCTAGCAATGTATTGTTAGATTTCGAGATGAACCCTAAGATCTCTGATTTTGGCTTGGCTAAAAGCTTCGCAGGGAATGAGACACAGGCAAATACTAACAGAGTGGTTGGAACATAGTAAGAACTTTTAATGCAGAATGTGATGACCTCTGTGCTGAATTCGCTTTTAAACTGATGGTTTCAATACATCAATCTCTGTAGCGGTTACATGTCTCCAGAGTATGCTCTTGATGGAGTTTTCTCAACAAAATCTGATGTCTTTAGCTATGGTGTATTGGTGCTCGAGATCGTAAGCTGGAAGGGAAACAGAGGGTTTCATCATCCAGAGCACCATCATATTCTTCTTGGACATGTAAGTTCATTATATTGTTCACCTTCCGACCGCAAGAATCGCCCCTAGTGGTTGGTTTCAATGTGGTCAGGTTTGGACACTATTCACAGAAGGCAGGTCCATGAAATTGCTTGATAAGTTGGTCGAAAAATCGTGCAGTACTTCGGAAGTATTACGGTCTATTCATATAGGCCTACTGTGCGTGCAGCGATGCCCCGATGATAGGCCGAGTATGTCCGTGGTGGTTATGATGCTGGGAAGCGACATCGAATTGCCTCTTCCGAAAGAGCCAGGCTTTTTCAACGAAAGGAATCTACTCCAAGAAAACACTTCACATGGTCAGCCAAACGAAATGACCATGACAATATTATCTGCTCGATAAGAGAGTCATGGCCATGACTTGAATTTTTTGCTCTTTCTGTGAACCTTACACCCCATGTAGAAAATCAATGTAATAGTTTTTTAATGTCCTCCCCTAGCTATACTTCCGAAAATACCACATCTCTCATTTGGCTGCAGGTCGAATGTACATGGAATGTCTTAAGTCAACAGATTCCAACATCCTCTTTTACAAATTTGTAAGCTGTATCAAGAACCATGAGGCAATACACTGAAAACTCTGCTAACAAAATACGGGGAAACGGACAGATCATCATCGAAAGGCCATGAGTTCCCGTTCAAGGGCATCTTCCCCCAAGAACTCTGCATCTTAGGCCCGAAAAGATAAATCTCGACGACTCTATGTCTTCCATAAGCTCAGCACTTAATCTCCACGTCAAGTTCCCTATCACCATCGAAATCACTTTCCTTCAAGAATGATCGGATGAACTTGGCACGTGAACCTGGTCTATGTCGATTTCATATCAAAATATGCATAACGACGATCTTTTGCGCTAAATAGGGTCCTACTTTTTTAGCCTCGTAGGGTCCTACTTCACACTAAATAGAAATAGGGGAATAATCACCCGTTTCTTGGAAAGATAGAAGTGGCTTTGGCTGGAGGTGTGCACGGCCATGTTGGTCATTTGCATGGCTAGAATCTAGCCAACTCGAAAACCGATCAGTTTGGTTCCATTAACAACTGTTAATGAAAAATAGAAAATGTGCACATGGAAACCAAACTTTTCATTAATTGTGCATTCAAAAAACAGTCTAAAAGACCTAGGAAACTCACCAGGAAAATAAGTTCTTTCGAGGTTTGGGAAGAATTCACGTCGACTCTGGATAACTCTTATTGATGCAAGAGTATTGTCAAGGAGCTACTCTAAGATGAGCAGACTTCTCCATAGTTTAATCTGACTGCAAGTATGCGCATTACCAGCATCCGCTGTTAAAAACTTATCTTGAAAATTCCCCTTCTTTAAGTTATTAGAAATTGAATGATTAAATATATAGGTCGCCTTGTCTTGTAGTCATGGTTGCTTCAGTTAGGTTTCTCAGTTTGTCAAATGATTCCTAATCATAAGGTGTTCAACGTGAACGATTGTCGATGATTTGAAAAATAGGGATTGTATTAATGTTACCATGGGCAACTTCGTCAGTGTGATGACTAGGAAGTAGTGGATTTTTCCAATGATTTACAGTCGATAATGATGGGTATTGGGATATCTTGTACTTACGGATGAGCTATAAGAAGTTAAGAACACTTGAGTCCTTCACTCTTCCGCAATCTCTCCTCCTTTTGGTCTACATCAGCTATTCAGTGAACAAATATGATAGCATCAGTGATATTTTTCATGTGTCATCTTCTTTTCTCTTTGTTGTATGCTACTCCTATCTTCAAGTACTAGATACCATGACTATAAATCTGTCTATACAAGATGGTGATAGCTTAGTTTTGCGCTGGTGAGACATTTGGATTAGGATTCTTCAGCCCTGGTGATCCCCTGAAGCTATATCGCATTATACTGTACAAAAGAACCTACAAGGACAGTAGTATGGGTTGCCAATAGAGCCACCTTAAAGTTTACTAGCCAGGGACTTGTCCTTTGAACGGGAACAGAAGACAAATTTGGTCCTCAACTCGTCCGTACATGCCCGTAACCCAGCTGTACAGCTCTTGGTTTCGTGAAATCTTGTGGTGAGAGGTGTGGATGGAAGTGTTCTGTGGCAGAGTTTTGATTATCCTGCATATACACTTCAACACTAATTGTCATCCTGCTCCTGGTGATTCCACATTCCAACTTGACCCAAATGGATTCCCACAGCTCCTATTGAGGCAAGCTTTTGCTATCACGTTCAGGTCAGGACCATGGAGTGGTGTTGATATAGTAAATCACCTAATTTAAATCCTAACCATAATACAGTTCGATCGTTTTTGTTCTGGTATCAAACTCAAATGGCATTCTACAACGCGAAACTGAGCCCCCCCAGTGTAGCTGCTTGAAAGGCTTCACACCGAAGTATTCTCAAGAACGGAAATTGTGGATTGGTCAAATGGGTGCGTGAGAACTCCCTTGACTTGTGAAAGGGTCATATTTGTGAAGAATTCTGAGGTGTAGAACTGTGGATTGCCAGATACACACAGTTCCTGGTTTAATAAGCCAATGGAACTTCAAGAATGCAAAGTAATTTGCAAGAAAAATTGTTCTTGTATGACGTTTCAAACTTGGATATCAGAAGGGCAGGATGTGATTGCTTGCTGTGGTTTGGAGAGTCTTATGGATATAAGAGAGTACAATCAAAACGGGCAACACTAGTACATCAGGATGGCTACCTCGGAATCAGGTAGTGACACATTTTAAGATCCTTGCAATACCTAGTCCTAATTGTCTTTTGTATGCTCTTCCTTCTGTTAGATCTACTACAGACGAACCAAAAGAAGCATAAGCTGGTCATGGTCTTGGCACCATCTATCATGACTGGTCAACATCATTTTCCTTTTTCTGAATTTGGCGACATGTATACCTATTAGGGGTGTCAACGGTTCGGTTAGGGTGAGCGGCTGGACGAAACCGAATCGCGACCAGAACCGAATACGAACCACATTGAAAATCCGGTTCAGTTCGGTTCGGTTTTTCTTTATTCTTTTTTCGATTTTTTTTATTTTTCCTTTTTCTTTCTTTCTTTTTTTCCTTTTTTTGGTGAAAACCCTGTCAAATAGAGATTTTTTCTTTCGACCATATTTCGATTGTTAATACGATATAGGATTGAATACTGATTCGAGCCATAGTAGCTAGTCATGACCAAGAAACCACCAGTTTCGCTTGGTGGGCCGGGAATGCACAACCAATCGTTGGATTTATTCAGGACATTTCCCGTTAAGTGATTTATATGGTTGTCCGCGAATTCCATTATCAAGAAGTGTATCCACGGCTTCTTGTACCAATTTCTCTTGACACATTACTTAATCTCGTTTCTGTAGTGGACCAATTCGTTAACGGGAAAATTACTAAAAAAGTCCTAAATCTATTGCAATTATGCCAATTCAGTCCTAAACCTTTTCTTTTTTTTGCCGATTCAGTCCTGAACCTTCCTAAACCTTCTTTTTTTTTTTTTGCAGATTCAGTCCTAAACCTTTTGCAATTATGCCACGACAGCCGGCGCTGACGTGGACGCCGGCCGATCGGCGACTGAATATTTTAATATTTTTTTATAATTTTTATTCTTTTCATTCTTTTTTTTTCTTTTTTTTTTTTCTTCCCCCCTCCCCTCCCCTACCTACAGCCAATCGCCGCGACGACCGGCCAGAGGGGCGGCCGGCGAGGCGGAGCCTCACCCAGCCATTGCGGGGTTCAACCTCGCCGTCACCAGGGGAGCGACGGTGAGGTCAAGCCCCGCCATGGCCGGGCGAGGCAGCGACGGCGATGTCGAACCTCGCCATGGCCGGGGGAGGCTCGACCTCGCAAGCCCAGATCTGGGCCGGCGAGGTCGAGCCCCGCCATGGCCGGGCAAGGCTCAGCCTTGCCGACCGCGCCTCTGGCCGGTGGCCGGACCAAGGCGACCGGCTGGAGGTAGGGGAAGGGAAGGGAAGGGAAGGGAAGGGAGGGGAGGGGAGGGGAGGGGAAGGGGGAAGAAAAAAAAAGAAAGAAAAAAGAAAAGAAAATAATCATAAAAAATTCAAAAAAAAATATTAAAATATTCTATCGCTAGCCGGCCGGCGTCCACGTCAGCGCCGGCCGACCAAAATTCACCGGATGGACTAAAATGGCACAATTGCAAAAGGTTTAGGACTGAATCGGAAAAAAAAAAAAAAGGGTTTAGGATTGAATTGGCACAATTGCAAAAGGTTTAGGACTGAATGGGCAAAAAATAAAGGTTTAGGACTGAATTGGCACAATTGCAATAGGTTTATGACTTTTTTGGTAATTTTCCCATTCGTTAACATATCACTGAGCAACTTTTTTATTGTTTCATGCTTGTTTGAGTAATTGCAATGAGATTCCCCAATATCATGCTAAGAATAGCTAGGATTTCCAGAAGAAGAGAGAGGTGTGCCTTCGGGAACGCGGACACAGGTGGTGCATGGCTGTCGTCAGCTCGTGCCGTAAGGTGTTAGGTTAAGTGCCGCGAGAGAAATCAGTCTTGAATAAAAGAAGAGCTATCTTTTCTTTTATTGATGAAAACTATTGATAAAAATAATGTCCAAAGAAAATGCTTAGACACCACTAGCTGAGGGCCGCGAAGCCCTCGTCGTCCGTGGGCGAGGGGTTGTGGCCCCTCGCCGGAGGGCGAGGGCTGCGACGCCCTCGCGGCCACAGCAAGGGGCCGCGACCCCTCGCTCGTGGCTGGCAAGGGTTTCGCGGCCCTTGTTCAAGGGCAGGCAGAGGTTGTCTGCCCTCAGCCAGAGGCCGGCAGCCTAGGCAGCCCTTTTCACCAATAAAGGAAAAAAAAAGGGAGAAATAAAAAAGAATGATTATTTTTTTTTTCCAAATTGCTAATATTAAGAAGGGAGATTTTCAGTTCGGTTCGGTTAACCGAAATCAAAATAACCCAAACCGGAAAAAAAATTGGTTATTTTTCAATTACCGAACCAATCAGTTTGGTTCGGTTTCGGTTTGGACACTCCTAAGAGGGCAGAATGGTGTGCTGGAAGGTGAGGGAGTGGTAAAATTGCCTCTTTTTTCACTATGTTATCTGGAGACTGTTTTTCTCCTGGGGAACCAAGAGGGAAGCAAAGTCAGAGTCCAGGTCCACAACCATAAGCCCGTCAACTTTACTTGAACTCAATATTTGCTTCGATGGCCATTCTTAAGGCATCAAGTGATTGTTGGTTATGCCTTAAGGATCATTCTTGGTCTTTTTTGTTCTGGTCTGTTAGCTGTTTGTTTTTTTTTACTTAGTCAACAAGATAGTAGGAGTTTGTTGTTCAGTTCCTATTTTGTTGATAGTTAGTGCAATTCAGTTTTTCTTTATTTTTGAAAATGCTATGTACTCTTCTTAGAATTTTTTAGAGTAACAAGTGCATTTCGAGATTAAAAAATCTTCTCTTGTTCTTCTAAATTGAGAGCACATTCTCTGTAACAACAGAGAGCACATTCTATGCAACAAATTGGTATCAGAGCCCTATTGATCTTAAGGGACTTGTGAGAGAGTGCTAAATTCAAAGTAGAACAAGAAAGATGGAACAAACTGGTGTTCCTACTGCCTCATTCTCAACAATCACAGCTCCAATCTTCGATGGAGACAACTACCAGGCATGGGCAGTGAAGATGCAAGCTTTCATGGAGGGTGCAGATCTATGGGAAGCTATGGAAGAGGACTACGAAGTTACTGATCTACCCAACAATCCAACCATCAATCAAATCAGGTACCATAAAGAAAGAGTAACCAGAAAAGCAAAGGCAAAATCTTGCTTGTTTTCTGCCGTCTCCTCGACCATATTTACTAGAATCATGAAAAAGGATTCGGCACATGATATATGGAATTATTTGAAGGAAGAGTATGAAGGGGATGAGAGAGTGAAAGGGATGAAGGTGCTGAACTTGTTAAGGGAGTTTGAGAGGCAGCAAATGAAGGAGAATGAGTCTGTGAAAGAGTTTGTTGATAGGCTAGTTGATATAGCCAATAAGATAAGGGTCCTACGGACGGATATAGATGATAAAAGGCTGGTTCAAAAGATTTTGGTTGCAGTGCCTAAAAGGTTTGAAGTAACCATTGCTTCTCTTGAGAACACTAAGGACATTTCAGACATTAAACTTGCTGAAGTCCTAAGTGCTCTACAGGCTCAGGAGCAAAGAAGGCTTATGAGGAAGAATGAGCCTATCGAAAGTGCTCTGCAAGCCAAGCTGAAACTGCATACTGCAGAAAAGGGAAGAGGATGGAACCAAAATAGAAGACATGTCAAGGCCAGTCATAGTCATAGCCAGGGAGGTTCAAGTAGTGGTGGACACGATAGGAAGTGGAATGCACTTCCATGCAAGCATTGCGGAAAGAGAAACCACCCTCATTTCAAGTGTTGGAAGAGACCAGATGTGAAGTGCAGGAGGTGTCACAAAATGGGCCATGTTGAGGCCATTTGCAGGGAAAAGCATCAGCAACAACAAGCTGAAGGTCAAACTGCAGTAGCCAGTGAAGTGGAGCACCTGTTTGTTGCCTCCTGCTTCATCTCAAATGCATCTAGAGATGGATGGCTCGTGGACAGTGGATGCACCAACCATATGACAGGTAATGAAGGATTATTTAGCAATTTAGACAAATCTGTGAAGTCTAAAGTTAGGATTGGCAATGGAGAATGCATAGAAGTAGAAGGCAAAGGTGATGTAGTGCTTGAAAGTCCTGGTGGTGTTAAGCTTATCACAGAGGTTTTGTTTGTGCCAAAGATAGATCAGAACCTGCTGAGTGTGGGTCAGTTAGTAGAGAAGGGGTTGAAGGTCGTGTTTGAGAAGAGTGAGTGTGCCATAGGAGATGAGAATGGTCACATTTTTTTTAGGATTCCTATGAGGAACAAGTGTTTTACATTTGATCCAGTTGATGAGAATTATGAAGCCATGAAAAGTATACAAGATGAGGAGGAGTTATGGCATAGAAGACTGGGTCATTTCCATAGCAAGGGGCTGCAATACTTGCAGCAAAATGAAATGGCAGTGGGGCTACCTATGTTGCAAAAGGAAGTAACCGGTTGTAGAGCATGTTTACAAGGCAAGCAAGTGAGGATTCCTTTCAAAAGGTCAATTTGGAGGGCCAGTGAGAAGCTGCAACTAATTCACACTGATGTGTGTGGTCCAATGCCAGAGGAATCACTGAATGGCAGCAAATACCTCATCACTTTCATAGATGACTGCACTAGAATGTGTTGGGTGTACTTCATAAAGACTAAGGCTGAAGTTAATGAGATTTTTTTTAGGTTCAAAAGAGAAGTGGAGAAGGAGAGTGGCTGCAATATCAAGACAATTAGATCAGACAATGGAGGAGAATACACCTCAGGCAGTTTCAATGCTATATGTGATAATGCAGGGATCAAGCACCAACTCACTGTGCCATACACTCCACAGCAAAATGGAGTGAGTGAAAGGAAGAACAGAAGTATCATGGAGATGGCTAGATGTATGCTACATGAGAAAGAACTGCCTAAGAAGTTCTGGGCTGAGGCTGCCAACACTGCAGTCTTTCTTCTGAACAGACTGCCCACTAAAGCTCTCAACAAGCAGACACCATTTGAAGCATGGCATGGTTACAAGCCTAAGGTGAGCAACCTGAAAGTGTTTGGTTGCATTTGCTATTCATTGATTCCTTCTGTTAAGAGAGATAAGCTTGATCCAAGAGGAAAAGCATGTATCTTTGTGGGATATAGTTTGCAATCTAAGGGTTATAGAGTTTATAATCCTGCTAGCAACCAGGTTGTGGTGTGTAGAGATGTGAGTTTTATGGAAGATAAGAAGTGGGACTGGTCTGTAGAAGGTGGCAAGGCTGAAGAGGAGGTAGTGCAATTGCAGGTTGAACCAAATGAAGTGGAAGTCGAGGATCTAATTGATCATGTTCCTGTGAGAGGCACTAGATCTCTTGCTGAAATTTATGAGAAATGCAATATAGCTATGATTGAACCAGCTAGCTATAAGGAAGCAAGTGAAGATGTGAAATGGTGTGCTGCAATGGAAGAAGAAATCAGAATGATTGAGAAAAACCAGACATGGGATCTGGTTGAGAGGCCCAGAAACAGAAAGGTGATTGGTGTGAAGTGGGTATTCAGGACAAAGTTGAATCCTGATGGCTCAGTACATAAGCACAAAAGCAAGACTTGTTGTCAAAGGCTATGCACAGGTATGGGGAGTAGACTATTCTGAGACCTTTGCTCCAGTAGCAAGGTTAGATACCATAAGGATACTGCTAGCTACTGCTGCACAAAAGGGCTGGAAAGTATTTCAGCTGGATGTGAAGTCAGCTTTCCTGAATGGAGAGCTAGTGGAGGAGATATATGTTGAGCAGCCTGATGGCTTTGTAGTGAGAGACAAGGAAGATCATGTGTATAAGTTGAGAAAAGCTTTGTATGGGTTGAAGCAGGCTCCAAGAGCTTGGTATAGTAAGATTGATAAGCATCTGCAGGAACTTGGGTTTAAAAGAAGTTTGAGTGAAGTGACCCTATATGTGAAGAAAGGTATGGAAGGTGTAGCTATTGTCTCTCTTTATGTTGATGATCTTTTGGTCACTGGTGATTGCGAAGAGCAGATTGCAGAACTGAAGAGAGGACTGATGAAGCAGTTTGAAATGACTGATCTTGGACTAATGTCCTTCTTTCTGGGAATGGAGGTGCAGCAGAGGAAAGGCGAGGTATTCATCTGTCAAAGGAAATACCTAAGAGAGATCTTAAAGAGATTTGAAATGGAGGAATGTAGAAGTGTGAACACTCCTATGAATCTAAAGGAGAAGCTGCAAAAGACTGAAGGAGCTGAGCCTGCTGATGAAGGAGTATACAGGAGTTTAGTTGGTTGCTTGATGTATCTAACTGCAACAAGACCAGATATCTTGTATGCAGTAGGTGTGCTTTCAAGATTCCTAAGTTGTGCTGGTGAAGAACACTTGGTAGCCGCAAAAAGAGTGATTAGATACTTGAAAGGCACTCAGTCATTTGGTGTCAAGTTTACTAAAGTGGACAATTGCAGGTTGCAAGGCTTTGCTGATAGTGATTGGGCTGGTTCAGTCGAGGATATGAGGAGTACAAGTGGTTTTTGTTTTACTTTGGGATCTGGATGTTTCATCTGGAGCTCAAAGAAGCAAGAAGTGGTTGCTCAGTCTACTGCAGAAGCTGAGTTTCTAGCAGCTACTGCAGCAGCCAAGCAGCTTCTGCAGCAGCCAATCATGCAATATGGTTGAGAAAGCTGATGCAGGATCTGGAAATAGAAGTTGAAGGACCAACTGAGATACTTGTGGACAACCAAGCTGCACTAGCCATATCTCAAAATCCTGTCTTTCACGGGAGAACCAAGCATTTCAAGATCAAGTTCTACTATTTGAGGGAAGTGCAACAAGAAGGTGAAGTGAAGCTACTCTATTGCAAGACAGAAGATCAGGTGGCTGATGTGTTTACTAAGCCACTGCAAGCAAGCAGACTTGAGTTACTGAAGAAGAAGGCTGGAATGTGTTCTGCTCCTTAAGCCAAAGAGGAGTATGTTGGTTATGCCTTAAGGATCATTCTTGGTCTTTTTTGTTCTGGTCTGTTAGCTGTTTGTTTTGTTTTACTTAGTCAACAAGATAGTAGGAGTTTGTTGTTCAGTTCCTATTTTGTTGCTAGTTAGTGCAATTCAGTTTTTCTTTATTTTTGAAAATGCTATGTACTCTTCTTAGAATTTTTTAGAGTAACAAGTTCATTTCGAGATTAAAAAATCTTCTCTTGTTCTTCTAAATTGAGAGCACATTCTCTGCAACAACAGAGAGCACATTCTGTGCAACAGTGATGACCGGCATCAGTCAATTAGATTCATTCACCAGCATAAAGACTCGTAGCTTAGGAGAGTCGATTGGTCTTCTACAACTACCAGTCTTCACGTCATTTTCGAATGACACAAAAATATTATGGATGGCGGTCCAGATGATCTATTCAACTTCTCGAGTTTACTACATAATTTCCTGTGTAATATTTGACAAAGAGACCCAAAAAACAGAGAGAGAGCAAGAAACATTTAAGAGCACGCAGGAAAAAGAAGAAAGGAAAGGAAAGAAAGAAAGGAAAGGAGACAGAAGAAAGAAAAGGAATAGGAGCACACGCCTCAGGAGCCTCACCAAACCAGATTTACTTCGTTTCGCAACGGTAAGGATTTAAGCCCCTTGTTCGTCTAATCGGAGTAACTTTCGGAATTAGGACTCAAATTCAGAATTAAGTGAAATTTGAATTGTGAGATCCGACTTAGAAGTTGTTAAGCTGAGAAATTATGGGGGTTTGATAGTTTAGGGTGTTATGGAGCTATAGGATTTTACAGAACTAGATTTGGACTTACGGTTTGTCCGAAATAAATTTTCGAAGTTGGGTGCGAGTGATGAACAGTACTCAACCAGCAGCTTTTGAGCCGAATTTCATCGGTTGCAGGCTAGATTTTGGGTTGGCCAAGGTATGGGTCTGCTAATACTTCGAAAGAGCTTTCTTTTGACTGTAAGCTCACTTGTAAAGGAGCTCGACGGAGAGATTTGTGGCGTGACCAAGTTCGACACGTAATTTCCGTGTTGCGATTGTCGAACAGCTTTGAATAATCACATCGGACGAGTGATTTGTGGGCGTGTGGGAGTCGTTTTGTTAGCAATTAAGTGTAGTTTAGTCAAGTTGTTAGTTAAATTAATTTTTTTATTTTGTTTTGATGTCGATTCTTGTTTAATTGATAGGATTACTAGATTGTCGGTGTGTATAGCTACGTTGTATGATTTGAGTATTCCCAGGTGAGTAATGCTATCTTTTCTATTACTTTATGAAATATGTGTTGAAAGAAATAGAGATTCGATATATTATGATTTATGAAAGAGCATGTTTGTTGCATAAAAATCTGGATGAGACATTTATTACTTTTAGGTTATTTGTGAATGGTTTGAGAAACGTTCTATGAAATCTGTCGATTTGTGAATTTGGTTTAGGAAGAATTCTAAATGGTTTGAGAAATGACTTGTGAAATGTATCTGGTTGATGAACGGAGTTGAGAAAGATCATATGTTTTGTTTTGTGAAACCAATTTGTGATATAAAATTCGGATTGGCTTTGTGGACTTTGGAAGTTTGGAGGATGTTGTTGTGGGTTTGTATTGGTGCTCAGTATCTCTATGAGCCCATTAAGGGGCTTGTGGGTGTGCATACTAGTGTTAGGATATCATTGTGGGTCGACCACAGGCAATATAGGTGGAGACCTAGCAAAGGAGAATCTTGGTCACCTTGTCACGAGACGTTATACGTGATCATAGTTAGATATCTGAGCACGAGATTGGTTAATGGAATAGGACCATTTATATGGAATTGAGATTGATCAATGGAATGACCCACTCATTGTGATTTGATTCATTGATAAGATGAGTATTTTCAATATGTATAAACCTTTGTTGAAATGCTTTATCTCATTTTTATATACTGGATTTGTGGTTATTGAGTTTTGGTATTGCTCCATAAATATACATAGTGGGTGCTCGATCTGCAGAAGGACTATTATTATGCATGGCTTTTCTATTATAGGAAGGATGGTCTCTTCGAGAACCTTTTCTAATGACCTCCCAAAGCCAAACATGACGAGGCTGACCTGTTGATACTTATAGAACTTCTGAGACTGCAGTCTAGTCTTCAATCATTTCTATTCTCTGGTTAATTTGCAGGTTCAATCTGCATGGGAACAGTGGTAGGGGCCTTGATTATTCTCTTGTACTTCACATCATCTACTATCACAGGGATTTCCGGAGCACTTGATGCGTTAACTACGGATCAATCGATGCAACATGGCAAGAGCATAGTTTCAGCTGGGGCGACATTCGAACTAGGATTCTTCAGCCTCCAGTATCCACCAAAGCATTACCTTGGAATATGGTACAAGAAAATAAATCCAATCACTGTAGTATGGGTTGCCAACAGAGTTAGTCCCCTCACTGATTCATCCGGTACTCTGAAGATCACTAGACAGGGAAGTCTCATCCTTCTTGATGGAAATGAGAGTGAAATCTGGTCTTCCAACTCATTGACGGCCTCACGTAACCCAGTTGCTCAGCTTCTGGACTCGGGGAATCTTGTAGTGAGAGATTTAGGCAATACTGGTTCTGATAATTTCCTATGGCAGAGTTTTGACTATCCAACAGATACTTTTCTGGAAGGAATGAAGTTAGGAAGGAACAGAATCACGGGCTTTGATCGCTATCTGACGTCTTGGAAGAGTGTAGATGATCCTTCTCCAGGTAATTTCTCATTCCAGGTTGACCCGAATGGGTTTCCCCAGATACTTCAGATGCAGGGCTCCTCTGTCAAGTCTAGGTTAGGACCATGGATTGGTGTCCGATATGGTGGAATGCCTAATTTGAACCCGAATCTGAAGTACAAGTATGAATTCGTTCTGACTGAGCAGGAGATGTACTGCCACTACGAATTCTTCAACAGGTCAGCCGTATCTCGTTTGTTCTTGAATCCAGACGGTGTTGTGCAGCGCTTCACATGGGTTGACCAAACACAGAGTTGGGTTCTATTTCTCGTTGGACCATCAGATAATTGTGACCTTTACGCATATTGCGGAGCCTACGCTCTCTGCAACATCAATAAGTCCCCATTATGCGAGTGCTTGAATGGATTTTCACCGAAGGTCCCACAAGAACGGAGTACGTTGAACTGGCTTGGTTGTGTTAGGACGAACACTTTGGACTGTAGAGGAGACATATTCAGAAAGTACTCTGGTTTAAAACTGCCAGATACACGGAGCTCCTGGTTTGACACGGGCATGGATCTTCAAGACTGTGAAAAGGTTTGCAAAAGGAACTGTTCTTGTATGGCATATGCTAATATAGATTCTGAAGGTGGAGGAAATGGATGTTTGCTGTGGTTTGGGGACTTGATTGATATGAGAGCATATGATGAAGGTGGGCAAGACCTCTATGTTAGGATGTTTGCTCTGGATCCAGGTATTATTTTGCTATCTACGAGAAACTTTGCTGGTCGGTAAAAACAGACAGGAAAGCCTCAGGAACAAAACACAGACACCGAATAATTCTATTTTAAAACTCAATAAATCATAGTTCTTGTTAGGAGCTCATCAGAGCCTGATTCCTTCAATCGGGAGACAACAAAGATAGAGCCCAAACTTAACTTCACTCAAAAGCTTAAACCAATAAGTTATCAATCCATTAGGATTATTAACTACCCTTATTACACCACATCCTCGATGGGAGACTTCTTTCGTTCGACACCCTCACATGTGCACCTTAACAGTTCTGAGTCTCGGTCTTTTTATGCTCCAACGGCTCTTTTTGGTCCAGGTCACTCAAACCAGAAGAAGGAGAAGCTGATGTTAGGCTTGATAGCTGTAACATTGCTGCCATTCCTAGGTCTCATTCTAATGGTGTATGGTTGGAAAAAGAAGGCTGTGATGAAGCACCTGCGAGTTCGACTTCCTAAGTCAGTTTTCTCTGGTAATTTTTTTCAGTGATAACTCAGTTTTCTTTGGTAATGTGTTAAATTGTTGACCGATGCTTTCTGCTAGCTTTCGAATGGCTATGATGCGGAACAATGATATCCATTAAGTCTTTCTCAAGAATATTACTGATTTTAAACTTTATGTACATGCATTTTTTTCAGCGTGTAGAATTTAGAGACAAAGGTTCACCATGGCTAAAGAATTTATAGCCGTATGTACCTCGGCTTGCTACACGTTTTATGCTGTTATCGATAAAAGAGCAATTAGTTTATTTCTGAGATAGAAAAGGAGTACTTATAGGCTTAGAGTTAAGCCTAGTACATTTACATATATAACCCCAACTTGCTAATATTCTAAAATAATAAACCCAGCACTCCCCCTCAAGTTGGAGCGTACATATCAAAAAGGCCTAACTTATGACAAATATATGAAATTCGTCCACGTCGAAGAGGCTTTATGAAAATGTCTGCTAGTTGCTCTTGAGAACGTGTGTGCACCAACCATATGTCTCCACAATTCACCTTTTCCCGAACAAAATGACAATCCACCTCTATATGCTTCGTTCGCTCATGAAACACTGGATTGCTAGCAATATGAATAGCAGACTGATTATCACAACAGAGAGTAGATGATCCGGTCATAGGCATTCCAATCTCAGCTAACAGCATACGAACCCATTG
This sequence comes from Lenwebbia sp. NSW1173648, assembly GCA_029784005.1. Taxonomy (NCBI): domain Eukaryota; kingdom Viridiplantae; phylum Streptophyta; class Magnoliopsida; order Myrtales; family Myrtaceae; genus Lenwebbia; species Lenwebbia sp. NSW1173648. The sequence continues at coordinate 18,373,178 of JARCGZ010000009.1, read as the reverse complement.
AAGTTCACCTGTAACATTAGCCATTGCACGATACTCGACTTCTGCACTAGACCGAGATATAACAGACTGCTTCTTACTTTTCCATAACACAAGATTACCACCAAGGAAGACACGGTATCCTGAAGTAGACCGGCGATCCATAGGGCAACCAGCCCAATCTACATCAGAATATCCTGCCACCTCTAAAGACTCAGGGTTAGAATAACCAGCTATACGAAGATGACCATGATTATAGAACACAAGTCCTTGACCTGGACCTCCCTTCAAATACCGAACAATTTGTAGAGCGGCTTGCCAATGAGTAGTACGAGGAGAGCTCATAAATTGACTCACCACACTAATAGCAAATGAAATATCCGGGCGAGTAGTGGTAAGATAATTTAACTTGCCTACTAACCGACGATACTTCTCTAGATCATGAAGGGGTTCTCCGTGTTCATTATCAAGCCTCACTCCAGGGTCCATAGGTGTGTAACCAGGCTTAGCATCATGTAAGCCAACCTCCTTAAGAATGTCAAGAGTATACTTTCGCTGGGAGAGAGCAATATTGCCATTAGCATAGGCAACTTCGATGACAAGAAAATATCGAAGACGACCTAAATCTTTAGTGTTGAACTCCTTCTGTAGAAACTGCTTGAGTCATTGTATACCTTCAACATCACTTCCTGTGACAATGATATCATCAACATAGACAATAAGAATAACACACCCTTTTGAAGACGACATACTAAATACTGAGTGATCCACACTGCATCAATGCATGCCAAAAGTGATAACCGCATCACTGAAACGACCAAACCAAGCACGAGGAGATTGCTTAAGTCCATAAAGAGCTTTGCGCAACCTGCACACCTTCTCCCCCTGATCAACAAACCCAGGTGGTTGCTCCATAAATACTTCCTCGTGAAGATCACCATGAAGAAATGCATTTTTGACATCAAGCTGGTGAAGAGTCCACTGAGACCAAGCAACCAAGGAAATAACAATACGAACAGAAGGAATTTTGGCTACCGGAGAAAAAGTCTCATCATAGTCAACACCATAAGTTTGAGTGTAGCCCTTTGCCACAAGACGAGCTTTTAAGTGCTCAACTGAACCATTAGGATGATGTTTGACAACAAAGACCCAGCGACAACCCACCAATTGTTTATTAGCCGGCAACGGAACCAGCTCCCAAGTCTTATTATGATGTAATGCAGCCATCACCTCCTCCATCGCACGAGCCCAACCTGGATGGGCTAATGCCTCCTACACACTACTCGACACAGACGCAGATGCAAGGGATGACACAAAGACAGACATCTGAGGGCTTAAGTTATGATAAGATACAAAATGAGAAAGAGGATACCGAGACCTTGTACGATGAGCAATAGGAGAACTGACAGGAGATGGTGGAAGAGGATCAGAAGCCTGGACAGGTGGTGGTGGTGGTGGAACGCTTGCTGGTGGAGATGGACAGCCCCAAATAGGGCGAGGACCACGTGTATAGACCTGAAGAGGAGTCGGTGCTGGTGATCCTAGATCTGGTGGAGCATCATTAGAAGTAACAAGCGGTGGCTGCGGTTGAGACGTAGGTGCGGAGGGTGGCAGAAGATCCATGGTTAATGGCACCTGAGGACGATCATCGCCAAAAAATGCTTGATCCTCAAAGAAAGTCACATCAGCAGAAATATACTCCCGACGATGAGTAGGACTATAACAGACATGCCCTTTTTGAGTACGAGAGTAACCCACGAATATAAATTTTTCAGCACGAGGTGATAATTTGTCCAATCCATGAGACAAAGAATGAACAAAGCAGACACATCCGAAAATATGAGGACGAACAGACCACAAAGGATGATCAGGATGAAGAAGAGCATAAGGAATAGCTCCTTTCAACACGGAGGACGTTGTTGTGGATTAATTAGATGACTTGTTGTAAGAAGAGCATAGCTCCATAAGGACTTAGGCATATGAGTGTGAATAAGTAGACAACGCGCAACATCTAACAAATGACGGTTCTTACGTTCAGCAACTCCATTTTGTTGTGGAGTGCGAGCACAAGAACTCTGATGCAAAATACCATGATGTTCAAGAAATGGAATGAAGGTAGAAGAAGAGAAGTATTCACGAGCATTGTCTATACGCAAACACTTGATAAAATAATCATACTGAGTACGAACTTCATTATAAAACTGGCGGAAAGAATGAAAAAGTTCAGTATGATCGTTTATTAAATATAACCAAGTTGTACGAGTACAATCATCAATAAAGGTGACAAAATAACGAAGACCAAATGAAGACTCTCGACTAGGACCCCACACATCCAAGTGAACTAACTCGAATGGTTAGGAAGCACGACTCGAAACACGAGGGGAAAAAGACACACGATGGTGCTTACCCAACTGACAAGTTTCACAATTAAACTGAAGACCTGAACTAGACACAAAAGGAAAACATCGAAGTACGTCTGCTGATGGGTGACCAAGGCGACAATGTAATCGATAAGGATCATCCACAGCTTTATTCTGAACTGTTGTAGCAGCAGCAATAATCTCAAGGTCCAAGATGTACAATCCACCAGCCTCACGCCCACCACATATTCGGCGTCCAATCTTCTGATCTTGAAGAACACACGAAGACGAAGAAAAGATAATATCGCAGTCAAGGTCACGAGTAATAGAACTGATAGATAATAAATTGTAAGGGAAGCGTGGAATATGATAAACAGAAGGTAAGGAGACAGAGGAACTCAATGATACACAACTTGTACCAGTTACTTTGGACTGAGAACCATCTGCTAAAGTGACTGACGTAGAAGGAACAGACGAGGTGGATGTGAGAAGATGATATTCTCCAGTCATATGATGAGTGGCACCTGAATCAATAACCCAAGAACGAGGAGTAGCTGTACTAGATAGTAGACAGGTAGGATCATTGTGTCGTGCTAAAGTAGCAGTGGGACTAGAGACAACACCACTCGCACTATGTCGTGCTCTGACAAACTCATCATATTCTGCACGAGTCAAGTTTACTGTATCTTGTCCAGAAGAGGATCCAGGTGAAGGAGTCCAAGGCTCAGTATCAATAGAGGCATGTAGGCCCCGCAGCTCAGCATGGAGGTCATAACAATAATCGATAGTATGCTCAGAAAGCTGGCAATGAGTACAAAAACGGTTGCCTCGACCACCACTTCGAACTCCTCTAGAAGCATTATTGCCATTACCACGAACAACACCTCGGCCCTGAAAACCACAACCACCACCACGGTAAGAGCTGTCAGAATTCCAATGTCTACGACCACTAATACGACCATGAGTCCCTTGACCTCCACGAGCCACCATAGCACTATTGTCTGATATTGCTGAAGTCTTGGGACTGGGAATATAACGAGCAGCTCAAGAATATACTTCTTCAATGGAAGGGAGAGTGTTTTGAGAGGTAATCTGTTGACGAAGAGCACTGTGATCTAGATCAAGACCGCGGAGAAATAGCACGGTTATCATGTCCGCTTCTCGTTGCTGCATCTGAGTAACCGTGGTACCCGGTGGAAAATAAGACTTGAGTCGTTGATACAAAAATGCAAAACGAGCATAGTACTCTGCCAACCCAGCATCACCAATTTTGGCTTCAAATAAAGCCTCTCACATATCACAAACTCGACTCATATTATTCTATCCAGAATATAATAAAGCGCACTTTGTCCACACCTCACAGGCTGTTGCACAATCCATGAAAAAATGGCGAACAGATTTAGCCATACTTCCCCATAACAGTGTACGTAAAGTAGCATCAACGAACATCCATTCTTCTAGACTGGCTGAGTCTTCAGGTGGTTCTTCTTCAAGCCATTTAGATTGACAATTAGCATAAATAAAGGTCGAAAGGGCCATCGACCAAGAAGGATAATTGGTACCATCCAATTTGACCAAGGTATTGTGTAAACCTGTCATACTATGATAGGGACCAAAAGATCCTGAACTCGAAGAAGCACTAGGGGGAACCAATCCCGAAACGTTAGACGGAGAACTTGATGAACCAATAGACATCTCGACAAATCACTAATCACTAGGAAAAGTTGATGAAATCAAATCACACACCACTTCCTGTATCACTTCTTCGAGTATCCACAACTTCAGTATTCACATATATCACTTCCAAATTCAGAACACCTCCACTATTTAGCCCCACATCAACAATAAATCAGCAATACACCACCTACGAACGACAAATCAGAACATCACTATTCAGCCCCACATTCCAACAGCCACAATCAGCCACACCCATTCACAGCAACAATCAATACCACTACGTCTATTACCATCAGCTGCATGAACTCACGAAACACCCAAATATCACTTCCAGCAGCCAAATATCACTACCACACAACCCTAAGCCTCAGAAACTCCCCTAATAACACTGATTTCTGGGTATCAATCCATCAGAACACATGAGAGATCTGAGGCGAGTGAATTAATGTCCGACAACACTGATTTCTGACCTAGATGAGTTCCGGCAACACCAGGTTGGGCTCGCCAGAGGTGGGCGACCCTGGATTGAGGTCGCTGGAGGTGCGCCGGAGACGGGCGACCTTGGATTGAGGTCGCCGGAGTTTGAAAATAAAAAGACCTTAATGATCACGGTCTCTAACCAGAAGGAGTCAATTGTCTCGAAATGGTTAAACGGCTTTTCGAAAACTTGAAAAAATGTCTTGGAGCACAAGGGGGAAGTATGCATGGATAGCTTTCTTTTGTGGGTCTCTGCAAATCCACTGAATTCTTGATTGGTTTGGTCTTTTTCTTTTGTGAGGATACTGAGGAAAAGGTTTTATTTTCCTTGATGTAGGTGGGAAATGTGAATTGCTGAGAGGATGTGAAATTGTCGAATGCTCAGGAGAAGATCCGGAGCTACCGTTATTTGAATTTGCCACAATAGCTAATGCTACGAACAACTTTTCAACAGACAATAAGCTTGGAGAAGGCGGTTTTGGACCTGTCTACAGGGTAATATGTAGTGCAAGCCATCTGTATGAAATACATTATGCCATCCATGGATTGAATACGTATTAGCATGGACGCACTATCTCAACATATTGCTCAAAAGCCGTTGCACTTACACCTCAAACACTCAGCAATGTATCAGTTCTGATCATTCCTAGAAAAGAATTCATTTTGAATATCCTCGACTCTCTTGGCAGATGCTTCGCTACCTTACAACCTGGGACATAGCATAATGTAACTACATTAGAAGGATAATTCGCCTATTTAACTACGTTGGAAGAATATGATGAAAAAGAAAGCTTCTGATTCTGTCAATTCAATACAAACATATTCGCTTTTTGTGAACTTTTAGGTTCAACTGTGTGGAAAATTTCTCCATGATTTGAAAATGTCGAAAAAGAGGCGAGATAAATTGAGTATTAAAGGCGAAAAAATACTGTAAACAAAATAAGTATCCCTACAATTTACGACTATTTTTCAGGGTGTGTTGAAGAACAGTCAAGAAATTGCTGTGAAGAAACTTTCAAGGAGTTCGAGCCAAGGACTAGACGAGTTCAAAAGTGAAGCTTTACACCTTGCCAAGCTTCAGCACAGAAACCTCGTGAAGCTTCTAGGATGCTGCATTCAGAAAGAAATGTTGCTGATATACGAATACATGCCCAACAAAAGCTTGGATACGTTCATTTTTGGTTCGCTTTCTGTCATGATTCATGATTCTCAATATCTCTTAAGCATGCTATAATGAAGTTATATCTTCTAAGACCTTGAAAATAGTCATCACAGATGATTGTACTGATGTCTCCATTCTTATGACATGAGATCTGACAAAAACTACACTTGGAATAGCTGGTCATTTACCAATAGAATGAAGATTGATAAACTCTATAAGAGCGACATTCATTAGCGTGAATCAGCTAATCTGTTTTCTTAGAAATGCAGTAATGAACTATGCTGGCCTAACTTGAAGTATCATAAATTTGTAACTTCTGCAGATCAGGAGCGGAGGAAGCTGCTTGATTGGAGCAAGCGATTTCATATAATCAGCGGAATAGCTCGGGGACTTCTTTACCTTCACCAAGATTCCAGACTGAGAATAATCCACCGAGATCTAAAAGCTAGCAATGTCTTGCTAGATTGTGAGTTGAATCCTAAGATATCTGACTTTGGCCTTGCTAAAAGTTTTGGAGGAAATGAGACAGAAGCATGTACAAAGCGAGTGGCTGGAACATAGTAAGCACTTAAATCACAGCAACGTCCGTGATAAAAAATCAAACAAGCTCATAGTGCTTGGTGTATTTATTTGTGCAGCGGTTACATGTCCCCAGAATATGCAATTAATGGAGTTTTCTCGGCAAAGTCGGATGTGTTCAGCTACGGTGTTTTGATGCTGGAGATAGTGAGTGGGACAAGAAACAGAGGGTTCTCTCACCCAAATCACCATCAGAATCTTCTGGGACATGTAAGTTTTGAAGTTCTTATTTTTATTTTGGTCCACCAAATATCAAGAAGTACCCTTTAATAGATTGGTTTTGACGTGGTCAGGCGTGGAAACTGTTTCAAGAAGGGAGATCAATTGAATTTGTTGATCCGGTGGTTGTTAACTCGTGCAACGTAGCAGAAATCATGAGGACCATACACATTGGCCTTTTATGCGTCCAGAAATTCCCAGAGGACAGGCCAACCATGTACATGGTGATTCTGATGCTGGGAAGCGAGACGGTGCTCTCCGCCCCAGGAGAGCCCGGTTTTTTCAGCGAAACAAAAGGGCCTCAAGTCGGTGGTGGCGCAAGCCAGCCCGAACCATGCTCTCCTAATGAGGTTACCTTGACAGCGTTATCTGCTCGGTAGATGATGCTTGTACCATGATCTTCTGACCTGAAGAAACTTATGTGCTATGGCAACACGTACACCTTGTGAAGACTGGCAGAATCAAGTGCTGGAATGTGAGAGAAAGGCATCACCAGTAATGTACACGGCATCCCGGAACTCTTCATTCCCTCAAATTGTTATTGATCACATAATGGTCGTGTTTGTTATGTCTCTGTTCGTTTAAAATTTCCAATCTAATTTACATAGATAGCTTACGTGCTAATGAGGAAACCACATTAGTCCACATTGCTTCTGTTTTCTAATCTATCTCCCTCCCCCCTCTTTGCAATGTCATCTGTTGCTGATGACACTCCACCTCTCTCTCTCTCTCTCTCGGGTTGCAGAGAGGTTGCATTGTTACGCGGCCTCAAGCGACCATCTGAGGTTGCCGTCTAAGATTGATAGTCTTAACGAAGGTCGCGATTTTTGGGTTGAGAGAGAGAGAGAAGCTTGACAGAGGCGGCTCGAACTCGGAGACAGTGGGTCGAGCATTGCAGTGGGCGGCAGAGGTTATGCTTTGAGAGAGAACAAGCAGAGATGACATTTTTTCTTTTACAAGTTTGGTTATGAGTTGTATTAGAAAAGTCTCACTTCGAATAATTGATGTAGTGTGGAGCAATTAATATATCTTACATCATCCATAATTTATTTAGTTAAATTTTTAAGTGAAGATGGGTCAAACAAAATATATTGATGGGCTTGAACTTGTCTTACCCGATTATGAAAAATATGGTCTCCCACGTAATATTCCAATTTTTCTAGGTTAAAAGTTATTAATCACATTGGGGAATTAGTTGCTGGTAAACCAATCCACTTTTAAGTTAAAAAAATCAATCCACTTTTTCCTTTTTAATAAGAGCTAATACCACGAATAAAAAGTTATAATCACATTGAGGAATTAGTTGCTGGTAAACCAATCAACTTTTCCTTTTTGAATAAGGGTTAATACCACGAAAAATATCAAATTAGTACACATGTGACAAATTTATCCCAAATTAAATTTTTGATCACAAACCCCAAACTAGTACATTTGTGATAAATTTATCACAAATTAATTTTTTGACCACCAAAAACCCCAAATTGATACAACTCTAACCGATTTATCCTCCGTTAGTTTTCATTAAATTGAGTTAATACTATGGGTGATCGGTTCCAGGGTAGGTGGTTCCCACCCTAAAATGAGAACCACCCCCAGGGACCAGTTCCTTAAAATGAGAATTGTGAACCACCCGCTCATTCCATAGATCCACCCAAAAATTGAACCACCGGTTCCCGAGTGGATCCATGGAACTGGTCTTACCGAGCACCAACATCAATTAAAAAAGATTGTACACGAGTAAACCAATGAACCCATTCCCAATTTCCCATAGGATAAAGAGACAAAAGTCCCTCTGCTTGATTTTGACGTCAATTCTCGTTTAATTGATAGGATTACAATATCGCCGGCGCGTATAGCTACGTTGCATGATTTTGGGCATTCCCAGTGAGTAGTGCTATCTTTTCTATCAATTCATGAAATCATGTGTTGAAAGAAATAGAGATTCGATATATTATGATTTATAAAAGAGCATGTTTGTTGCATAAAAATCTAGATCAGACATTTACTACATCTAGGTTATTTGTGAATGGTTTGAGTAATGTTCTATGAAAACCATCGATTTGTGAATTTGGTTTAGGAAGAATTCTAAATGGTTTGAGAAATGACTTGTGAAATGCATTCCGATTGATGAACAAAGTTGAGAAAGATCATATGTTTTGTTTTGTGAAATCAATTTGTGATATAGATTTTGGATTGGCTTTGTGGATTTTGGAGGATGCTGTTGTGGGTTTGTGTTGGTGCTCAGTATCTCTATGAGCCCATTAAGGGGTTTGTGGGTGCGCATACTAATGTTAGGATATCATCGTAGGTCAGCCACAGGCAATATAGGTGGAGACCTAGCAAAAAGGAATCTTGGTCACCTTGTCACGGGACATTATACGTGATCATGGTTAGAGATCTGAGCAAGAGATTGGCTAATGGAATACGACCATTGATATAGAATTGAGATTGATCAATGGAATGACCAACTCATTGTGATTTGATTCGTTGATAAGATGAGTGTTTTTATTATGTATAAACCTTTGTTGAAATGCTTTATCTCGTTTTTATACACTGGATTTCTGGCCATTGAGTATCGGTATTACTTCATAAATATACATAGTGGGTGCTCCATCTGCAGAAGGACTATTATTATGCACGGCTTTTCTATTATAGGAATGATGGTCTCTTGGAGAACCTTTTCTAATGACCTCCCAAAGCCAAACATGATGAGGCTGACCCGTTGATACTTATAGAACTTCTGAGACTGCAGGTTCAATCTGCATGGGAACAGTGGTAGGAGCCTTGATTATTCTCTTGTACTTCACATCATCTACTATCACAGGGATTTCCGGAGCACTTGATACGTTAACTACGGATCAATCGATGCAACATGGCAAGAGCATAGTTTTAGCTGGGGGGACATTCGAACTAGGATTCTTCAGCCTCCAGTTTCCACCAAAAGCATTACCTCGGAATATGGTCCAAGAAAATAAATCCAATCACTGTAGTATGGGTCGCCAACAGAGTCAGTACCCTCACTGATTCATCCGGTACTCTGAAGATCACTAGACAGGGAAGTCCCATCCTTCTTCATGGAAATGAGAGTGAAATCTGGTCTTCCAACTCATCGACGGCCTCACGTAATCCAGTTGCTCAGCTTCTGGACTCGGGGAATCTTTTTGTAGTGAGAGATTTAGGCAATACTGGTTCTGATGATTTCCTATGGCATAGTTTTGACTATCCAACAGATACTTTTCTGGCAGGAATGAAGTTAGGAAGGAACAGAATCACGGGCTTCGATCGCTATCTGACGTCTTGGAAGAGTGTAGATGATCCTTCTCCAGGTAATTTCTCATTCCAAGTTGACTCGAATGGGTTTCCCCAGATACTTCAGATGCAGGGCTCCTCTGTCAAGTCTAGGTTAGGACCATGGATTGGTGTCCGATATGGTGGAATGCCTAATTTGAACCCGAATCTGAAGTACAGGTATGAATTCGTTCTGACTGAGCAGGAGATGTACTGCCACTACGAATTCCTCAACAGTTCAGTCGTATCCCGTTTGTACTTGAATCCAGACGGTGTTGTGCAGCGCTTCACATGGGTTGACCAAACACAGAGTTGGGTTCTATTTCTCGTTGGACCATCAGATGATTGTGACCTTTACGCATTTTGCGGAGCCTACACTATCTGCAACATCAATAAGTCCCCATTGTGCGAGTGCTATAATGGATTTTCACCGAAGGTCCCACAAGAACGGAGTACGTTGAACCGGCTTGGTTGTGTAAGGACGAACACTTTGGACTGTAGAAGAGACATATTCAGAAAGTACTCTGGTTTAAAACTGCCAGATCCACAGAGCTCCTGGTTTTACAGGAGCATGGATCTTCAAGACTGAAAAGGTTTGCAAAAGGAACTGTTCTTGTATGGCATACGCTAATATAGATTCTGAAGGTGGAGGAAATGGATGTTTGCTGTGGTTTGGGGACTTGATTGATATGAGATCATACGATGAAGGTGGGCAAGACCTCTATGTCAGGATGTTTGCTCTGGATCCAGGTATTATTTTGCTATCTACGAGAAACTTTGCTGGTCGGTAAACACAGACAGGAAAGCCTCAGGAACAAAACACAGACACTGAATAATTCTATTTTAACATTCAATAAATCATAGTTCTTGTTAGGAGCTCAGCAGAGCCTGATTCCTTCAATCGGGAGACAACAAAGATATAGCCCAAACCTACTTTCACTCAAATGCTTAAATCAATATGTTACGGGTCCATTAGGATTATTAACTACCCCAATTACACCACATCCTCGATGGGAGACTTCTTTCGTTTGACACCCTCATATTTGCACCTTGACAGTTCTGACTCTCTGTCTTTTTATGCTCCAACGGCTCTTTTTGGTCCAGGTCACTCAAGCCAGAAGGAGGAGAAGCTGATGTTAGGCTTGATAGCTGTAACATTGCTGCCATTCCTAGGTCTCAGTCTAATGGTGTATGTTCAGAAAAAGAAGGCGGTGATGAAGCACCTGCAAGTTCGACTTGCTAAGTGTTGTTTCTCAAAGAACAGAAGGAGAATTGACAGTAAAAGTTGTATTTTTTGGAAGGGAACTTGTTTTTTTTATTATTCAGAAAATTGAAATTGTTTAAATACAGACTAAAGCTTCACCATAAACACACGTTGCCCACTAACTAACAGCTTGCTTGGTCCACAAAACTAGCAACAAACTAACAGAATAGCCAAAAAAATATGCAACTAAACACTCCTACAAAATAGGACTGACCAAGTAAAAACAACGACTAATTAACTCCTAGAAAATAGGATATCAGCAAATTGACTTAACAGAAAATAGATAGTGCAGCCTTGATACATCAACACTCTCCTCCTGGATCAAGTGCTGCACACTCCTAGCTTTGCCCTGAGAAGTTCAAATCGACCAACATGAAATGACTTAGTGAATATATCTGCAATTTGGTTTTCTGAACTGCAATACACCAGCTTCACCTCTCCAGCCTTCTTCACTTCTCTCAAGAAGTAATACTTGACCTTAAAGTGCTTTGTTCTTCCATGAAATACTGGATTCTGTGAAATGGCCAGAGTAGCTTGATTATCCACAAATACTTCTATGCCTTTTTCTTGCTCCAAATGCAGATCATCCACCAGCTTCTTCAACCATAATGCTTGATTCACAGCTGCAGTGGCTGCAATGAACTCAGATTCTGCAGTTGATTGAGCCACTATTTCTTGCTTCTTTGAACACCAGGAAAAACATGCCGACCCAAATGTAAAGCAATAACCTGAAGTGCTCCTTATATCATCCATTGATCTTGCCCAGTCACTGTCAGAATACCCCTGCAACTTAAACTCTTGAACTCTGCAGAACTTAATCCCATATGAAAGAGTACCCTTCAAGTACCTCAACACCCTCTTTGCAGCTACCATATGCAACTCACTTGCACAATTAAGAAATCTAGACAAGACACTTACAGGAAACATGATGTCTGGCCTAGTTGCAGCGAGATACATAAGACAGTCAATCAAACTTCTATAAACTCTTTCATCTGCAGGTTCTGACCCATCCTTCTTTTGAAGCTTTTTCTTCTGACCCATTGTAGTGCTCACACTCTTGCACTCCTCCATGTTGAATCTCTTCAGGATCTCCTTCAAGTACTTCTTCTGACAGATAAAAACTTCATTCTGAGTCTGCCTAACCTCCATCCCCAGAAAATACGACATCTCACCAAGATCGGTCATTTCAAACGTCTTCATCATCTCTTGCTTAAATGCAGTAATCTGAGCACTATTACTCCCTGTCACCAGCATATCATCCACATAAAGAGACACCACCACTAAGTCAGATACTAACTTCTTGACATATAGAGTGGATTCACTGAGGCTTTTCTTGAAACCCAGGCCCAGCAAATGCTCATCCATCTTACTGTAGCATGCTCTGGGAGCTTGCCTCGAGCCATAGAGAGCCTTTCTCAGCAAATAAACTTTCTCCTCCTGGCCTAGTGTGACAAAGCCTTCTGGCTACTCAACATAAATCTCCTCCTGCAACACTCCATTCAAAAATGCAGATTTCACATCTAACTGATACACCTTCCATCCTTGTTGAGCTGCCAAAGCAAGAGTCATTCTAATTGTATCCAGTCTTGCCACAGGAGCAAAGGTTTCTGAGAAATCAACTCCCCAAACCTGTGCATATCCCTTCACCACCAACCTGGCCTTATGCTTATTCACTGAGCCATCAGGATTGAGTTTGGTCCTGAAAAACCCATTTTACTCCAATCACCTTCCTGTCTTCAGGCCTCTCCACTAGCTCCCATGTCTGGTTCTTTTCTATCATAGCCAACTCTTCCTTCATTGCATTCATCCACCTCTGATCACTTTTAGCTTCCTCATAACCCGCGGGTTCCAAAACAGCCACACTGCACCTCTGATATATATCAGTCAGAGATCTGGTACCTCTAACTAGAACATCATCCACCAGCTCGTCAAGTTCCAATGAGACCTCCTTGTGCTTGCCTCATGGCTCATCTGTCCAGTCCCATTGCTCATCTTCCAAGAACTGAACATCCCTGCTAGTGATCACCTTCCTTGTCTGTGGTTGATAGATCCTGTAGGCTTTTGACACTAAACTGAAGCCAACAAAGATCCCAGGTTCAGCTTTCTCGCCCAGCTTGTCTCTATTGACTTGTGGAATATGAGAAAAACATAGACAGCCAAACACCTTCAAATTTCTTAGAATTGGCTTGACACCAAACCCAGCTTCAAAGGGTGTCTTCTTCTCCAATACCCTTGTGGGCAGTCTATTCAGCAGAAAAACTGCTGTGTTTGCTGCTTTTGCCCAAAACTCTTTTGGTAGATTCTTCTCATGCAGCAGACACACCTAGTCATCTCCATAATGGTTCTATTCTTCTTCTCACTAACTCCATTTTGCTGTGGAGAGTAAGGAGTAGTAAGCTGATGCTCAATTCCAGCCTCTTCACAGAAAGAGTTAAACATCTGTGAAGTGTATTCTGTTCCATTATCAGATCTGATGACCAGAATCTCGCAGCCACTTTGGTTCTCAACCCATCTCTTAAACTTCAGAAATACCTCAGCAACTTCTGACTTTTGCTTCATGAAGTAAATCCAGCACATTCTGGTATAATCATCAACGAAAATAATGAAATACCTACTGCCGTTTAGTGAAGGAGTCACTTGTGGACCACAGAGATCTGTATGAATCAGCTGCATCTTCTCTGTAGCTCTCCAAGTGGATTCCTTGAAGGGAAGTCTTGTCTGCTTGCCCAGCAAACAATCCTTGCACCTTGTGATCTGCTCCTCCAGGCTTGGTAACCCAGTTGCCATTTCATTCCTCTGCATGAACAGCAAGCCTTTGTGATGAAAGTGCCCCAACCTCTTGTGCCATATCTCTGAATCACTAGCCTGACACCTGAATGCCACCTACTCCTTCGAGAGAGGATTCAGAGAAAAACTCTTCTGTTGCATCTTTATATGCTGCTGTCTTCTTAGAAATGCAGTAATGAACTATGCTGGCCTAACTTGAAGTATCATAAATTTGTAACTTCTGCAGATCAGGAGCGGAGGAAGCTGCTTGATTGGAGCAAGCGATTTCATATAATCAGCGGAATAGCTCGGGGACTTCTTTACCTTCACCAAGATTCCAGACTGAGAATAATCCACCGAGATCTAAAAGCTAGCAATGTCTTGCTAGATTGTGAGTTGAATCCTAAGATATCTGACTTTGGCCTTGCTAAAAGTTTTGGAGGAAATGAGACAGAAGCATGTACAAAGCGAGTGGCTGGAACATAGTAAGCACTTAAATCACAGCAACGTCGTGGATAAAAAATCAAACAAGCTCATAGTGCTTGGTGTATTTATTTGTGCAGCGGTTACATGTCCCCGGAATATGCAATTAATGAAGTTTTCTCGGCAAAATCGGATGTGTACAGCTACGGTGTTTTGATGCCGGAGATAGTGAGTGGGACAAGAAACAGAGGGTTCTCTCACCCAAATCACCATCAGAATCTTCTGGGACATGTACGTTTTGAAGTTCTTATTTTTATCTTGGTCCACCAAATATCAAGAAGTACCCTTTAATAGATTGGTTTTGACGTGGTCAGGCGTGGAAATTGTTTCAAGAAGGCAGATCAATTGAATTTGTTGATCCGGTGGTTGTTAATTCGTGCAACGTAGCAGAAATCATGAGGACCATACACATTGGCCTTTTGTGTGTCCAGAAATGCCCAGAGGACAGGCCAACCATGTACATGGTGATTCTGATGCTGGGAAGTGAGACAGCGCTGTCCGCCCCAGGAGAGCCCGGTTTTTTCAGCGAAACAAAAGGGCCTCACGTCGGTGGTGGCGCAAGCCAGCCCGAACCATGCTCTCCTAATGAGGTTACCTTGACAGCGTTATCTGCTCGGTAGATGATGCTTGTACCATGATCTTCTGACCTGAAGAAACTATATGTGCTATGGCAACATGTACACCTTGTGAAGACTGGCAGAATCACGTGCTGGAATGTGAGAGAAAGGCATCACCAGTAATTTACGAAGCATCCCGGAACTCTTCATTCCCTCAAATTGTTATTGATCACATAATGGTCGTGTTTGTTATGTCTCTGTTTGTTTAAAATTTCCAATCTAATTTACATAGATAACTTACGTGCTAATGAGGAAACCACATTAGTCCACATTGCTTCTGTTCTCTAATCTATCTCCCCCCTCTTTGCAATGCCATCTGTTCCTGATGACACTCCACCTCTCTCTCTCTCTCTCTCTCTCTCTTGGGTTGCAGAGAGGTCGTGTTGCTACATGGCCTCAAGCGACCATATGAGCCTTGAGGTTGCCGTCTAAGGGCGGCAGTCTTAACGAAGGTCGCAATTTATGGGTTGAGAGAGAGAAGCTTGACAGAGGCGACTCGAACTCGAAGACAGCGGGTCGAGCATTGAAGTGTTGGCAGAGGTTATGCATTGTAGATAGAGAGAGAGAGAGAGAGAGAGAGAGAGAGAGAGAGCAAGCAGTGATGATATTTTTTCGTTCACGAGTTTGGTTATGAGTTTGTGTTAGAAAAGTCTCACATCGAATAATTAGTGTGGTGTGGAGCAATTAATATATCTTAGGTGGCCCATAATTTATTGAATTAAATTTTTAAGTGAAGGTGAGTCCAACAAAATATATTGACGGGCTCAAGCTTGTGTTTTCCGATCATGAAACATATCCCACGTAATATTCCAATTTTTCTAGATTAAAAGTTATTAACAACATTGGGGAATTAGTTGCTGTTAAACTAATCAACTTTTCCTTTTTTAAGAAGGGTAAATACTACCAAAAACCCAAGTTTGGGGTATATTTGTCAGGTGTACCAGTTTGGCACAAAAAATATGTCACGTCATATTAAAATTCTAATTATAAATGCCTCGTAAGCAATTTGGCCGGAATTTCTCCGATTCGGCACTTAAATGAGCCGGCGAAAAATTTTGGCACTAAAGTGAGCGCCATACACATCTTTCGATATTTCTGGTGTCCTACCGCTTTTGACAGCATGGTCCCCGTTAATGTGCAAACCATACTGATATAAGATCAGAATTTGTTCTTCATGATACTTTATCATTGTAACTGATGCACCGGGATTAATCTGTAAGCAGAGTTCTCAGCGATCAAAACCTCATACTGGATATTTTAATCCAGAATCATTCTACTTGCTTGGCAGTTGGACCCCTTTCTTCTTGCTTTTTTGCCCACATAACCATTGGCAATCATCTCCAGGTTGGACGACGATGACTTTCTTCCACCAGAACTGCTGAAAGCTACCCAAGAACGGTCACCAATAGAAGGGAAAAAAAAAACAACAAGATTAGTCAAACGTATTAATCTAAAGTATGTTTGGACCCACCGTATCACAGAACTTATATTCTTGGTTAGAACGGTTAGGTGTATAAGTTAGGACATGATTAGATCTCATTCACCGTCCATTATTCTCTCCTGAGTCTATATACATCTTGTTATTTGGACAATTCAAATTAATGTGAAAAGGGTTTTTTGATTTCATCCTTCTTCGTAAAATGTTGTTGAGTAAATTTCCGGTTGCCATCTAGGAAAAGCAATCCTACTAGACTTATAACCACCCATTTTCGAAACCTATAAGCAATGGAACAGTAGAGATTTCTTCTTAAAGATTTGCAAGTGGAGCTATGAGAACGAGTAATCATACATACCAACTACCAATGACTCATGTTAATGCTCCATCAGCTGTCTATCTTTGATTTAAACAGTCAGTTTTCTTTCATGAGCGGAACTCCCAGAATTGACTGTCCACTACTTATGTATGAACAGAGGGGAAGTTGGCATTGGGTTGGTGGAAATAGGACATAGTCAAGAGTAATCATATTCACAATGAATGAGGACTTGGCATTTTTTTTATTTTAAAAAAAGAACAATTTCTAGTACAATCTTCAAGACCTTTGACATTAATAAGATAAGATACCTTGAAAGATCAGACATCTACTTTCGTCATTTTCTGCTATTGTTCCTTCATCAGGGTCAACTCACGAGAATTACTAAAGTCATCCGAAAATGAGAACTTGCATCAATACCAAACTCATAATTGGTGGAAGAATGAACACTCGCCAAGTTGGCCAGATTTCTTCAAACAAAATGGCTGAGTGCTCCGACCAATAGAATATTTAGGAGTCCATACGTGCCCCCGACTTCCAAAATGAGAAAAACATCGAAGAATTATTGGAAAAGGAACTACCTTTGGGCATTCATAGTTCAGATGGAAGATCGTGGAGCTTGTTAGAGTTCTTTTTTTCTTCGGGTTCTTCTAGTAATGATATGAAATTCCAGTGTCGTCTAAGAGATTGATGAGAAGATTGAGGACGTTCATGGTAGGCTCTACCAAATTCATCCTCTTGTCCACTTTGTGCTGCATTTTTGTTGTATCTGCTGCTCTGGACACTATTGCAGAGAACCAATCAATCAAAGATGGCGATACGATAGTCTCGAGCGGTGGGAGCTTTGAGCTAGGATTCTTCAGCCCTAAGAATTCTGAATTACGCTATTTCGGAATATGGTACAAGAAAATATCTTATGTGACGGTAGTATGGGTTGCCAATAGAGACTTGCCCCTGAATGATTCTTCTGGAGTCCTTAAGATTGTTGATCCTTCTGTTCTCGCCATTTTCAGCGGAGATAACCGCACTGTTTGGTCTTCAAACTCATCTTTAGCTGCAACAGGTGCAGTTGTGGCTCAGCTCCTAGATTCAGGGAACTTTATCCTGAGACCTGAAAATGACACCGATCCAGGTAAGTACCTGTGGCAGAGCTTTGATTACCCGGGTAATACTTTTCTTCCAGGTATGAAGTACGGTATAGACTTAGGGACAGGCCTTAACCGCATCCTGACATCCTGGAAGAGTCCGGATGATCCCTCTACTGGGGATTACACAAATGGGATCGACCCTAGTGGAGTGCCCCAGTTCTTCTTGAGGATGGATTCCGTCATTAAGTTTCGTTCTGGACCGTGGAATGGCCTCCGCTTCAGCGGGATGCCGAATCTTAAACCGAACCCAACTTACACCTTCGAGTTTGTATTCACCAAGGACGAGGTCTATTACACCTATAATCTCACAGATAGCTCGGTTGTCTCAATGATGGTTTTGAACTCGAATGGTGTCCTCCAACGATTCACGTGGATCGACCGCACTCAAGGGTGGAACCTTTATTTGACAGCTCAGATGGATAATTGTGATAGGTATGCATTGTGTGGTGCTTATGGAAGTTGCGAGATAAATAATTCCCCTGCCTGTGGATGCTTGAAAGGGTTTGTGCCAAAATATCCTCAGTATTGGGCAACATCGGACTGGTCGGGTGGGTGCATGAGGAAGACTCCGCTGGATTGCAAGCAAGGAGAAGGGTTTATGAAATACTCTAGCGTGAAATTGCCAGACACGCAGCATTCATGGTATAACAAGACTATGAATCTTGAAGAGTGCGAAAAGGTTTGCTTCAAAAACTGCTCTTGCACTGCATATTCAACTATGGACATTAGTGGCAGCGGCACCGGATGCATTCTTTGGTTCGGTGACCTAATCGATATCAGAGATTATGCTGACAATGGGCAAGACATTTACATAAGGCTGGCTGCCTCTGAATTAGGTAAGAATTCGATTACCATACAAGAAGACTCGAGCCACTTGTGCTTATGATACTTATCCTTTGTGATTTAATGTATTAACATTGTAAATCATATAGCTGCTAGTCCATTTCTGAGTATGATGACTGATGCTGATTGGCCTGGACTTATGGTCACTATGCAGCGGCATATAGAAGCTCAAAAGGGAGAAAACGAGTTCAGATCATAGTTGTCCCGGTGTTATGTTCAGGACTACTAATCATGGGCCTATGCCTGATCTTGAATATCTCAAAGAAAAGGAGGAAGAAGAGGAAAAGCAGAGAAGGTAAGAATATTTTAAGATTCCAGTAAGTTTTGGCTCCTTTGAAGAAAACTATTTCCTTCTCTTTGGTTCCAAGTGCTGCTCATATGGCGACAGTATAAGTGAAAAATCATTCAAAGCACTTCTACATTTTTTATTCTTGGATATTGAAAAAAAGAAATAGTTCAACCGAGACTCTTTTGGCTCAAGAAAGACTTGAAGCAGAAGTATCTTTCCATAGTATCAACTGAATTCTTGTTATTTAAGGAATGCAAGAATAATAACCGTTCTGCCTTCTTATTCTCATGTCCCAATACCTGTTATTAGGAAGTCAGAGATTGCTATAGGCATTAATGTTTGTCCACTGCAGGAATTGGCAGGCAGAAGCCAGAGCAAGATGGAACTAATGTAAATGAGAACACAGATTTGGAGCTACCGTTGTATGATTTTGATACAATAGTTACTGCCACGAGCCATTTCTCAATTGAGAATAAGCTGGGACAGGGAGGCTTTGGACCAGTCTACAAGGTTTTAACATGTTTAATACCAAAACACTATCCTAGCAAATGTTGATGCTTTTTATCTGGTTAAGAAAACTGAATTTCTAAGTTAGATCAACTTTTGACCAAAAAAAAAGTTAGATCAACTTGCAAACTTTTGCCAAAATATTGCAGGGTCTATTGGAAGATGGAAAAGAAATAGCAGTGAAGAGGCTTTCGAAAAGTTCTCGACAAGGACTCAATGAGTTCAAGAATGAAGTACTATGTATATCCAAACTTCAGCACCGGAACCTGGTAAAGCTTTTAGGGTGTTGCATTCAAGAAGAAGAAAGGATGCTGATTTATGAGTACATGTCAAACAAAAGCTTGGACTCCTTCATATTTGGTAGGCTCCCTAAAACCTATAGAAACTCAAACTTAATGAGGCCAATGTAAGCTGAGACAGCCCAGTTAGTTATAAACCTCTGACATGTCCGTCGCCAAATTTAGCTTCTAGATTCCAGTCTAGATGGTTGGCGTCAAACTAGACGTGCACAATTTCCCGTGGCACCACAACTGACTGACTTGCATGAGAAAACATGTGCAGATCAAAACCGAAGAACATTATTGGAGTGGCAGAAGCGCATTCAGATCATAAATGGCATTGCCCGGGGGTTATTGTATCTCCACCAAGATTCCAGATTGAGGATCATCCATAGAGATTTGAAAGCTAGCAACATTCTACTAGATCACGCGATGAACCCAAAGATCTCAGATTTCGGCATGGCTAGAATTTTTGGAGGAGATGAAAGTGAAGGAAATACTAACCGAGTTGTCGGGACATAGTAAGCACTTGTGCTCGTAAATTTCTTTTCTTGTGACTTACAACGTACAAAAAATTGCGAAGTAACTCAAAATGCATGGTGCAGTGGTTACATGTCTCCAGAGTATGCAATTGATGGCCTGTTCTCAGTGAAATCCGACGTATTCAGCTTTGGTGTGTTGGTGCTGGAAATTGTAAGTGGGAAGAGAAACAGGAAATTCAGCCATCCTGATCACAAGCTTAACCTACTCGGCCATGTATGCATTCATTATCCGATTACCTTCTGTTAACAAATTCTGTCATTTCTGCAGCGTACAATTATGTTGTTTTGTTGTTTTCCCCCCACCAGGCATGGAGACTGTCCAAGGAGATGAAATCTTGTGAACTGATTGATCCATCAATTGCAGACTCGTGCAATGAATCCGAAGTACTAAGATCAATCCATGTGGCTCTGTTATGCGTGCAACAAAGTCCCGACGACAGGCCTAATATGTCAACAGTGGTTCTGCTGTTGAGTAGCGACATAGCATTGCCTCTGCCTAAAGAGCCCGGCTTCTTCAATGAAAGAGATCTGTCTGACATGGAATACTCATCAATCAAGCAGGACCTTTCTTCAAACAATACAATGACAGTTACTTTACTAGAGGGCCGATAAAATTCAAATGCTCCATTCATCCAAATGCTTTGTCGTTTGAATCACAGTTATACTTCCAGAAATCTTGCAATCAAATAGTTGACATTCACAGATTGGAAGATTTTTTCGCAGTTTCAATGTATATAAGCATTTCATTATAGAGAGAGAGAGAGAGAGAGAGAGAGAGAGAGAGAGAGAGAGAGAGAACGAGCACATAACAAAGCCCTTTGAACAGTTGTGAAGAATCACAACTTAGCTCTCCGTTGCGACATTACGACGACACATAGGGGATAAATGGCCAAGAATTGAGATTCGAGAACACAAAAAATTTTGAAAGTACCACATGACAATAGAAAGCTCCAGCTCTATTATTTTTATAACGATCATAATCAACCGTAACTTAACTGAGCTCATATCGACCTTCCTGTTTCTTGATGAAGACAAATTCCACCATAATTCAATTATACAATAAAGATCAAATCTTTTTCCTTTTGCACTTACAAATCACAAGTGTAGCCCTTCAGCAAAGAATCACATGAAACAAGATGAATCTCGTGTCTGAAAAGCTATTGAGCTTCCATTAAAGAGATTGTAACACCATTTACTGAATTGAGATCAAATCTGTAAAGAGGAGGTTCTGGGATTTTCTGTGTCCTTATATATGAGAAAGCTGGCTGCTTTGGAGAAGGTAGAATTAAAAGCTCATTCGTGAGCATCGTCAATACTTGTGACATAGTTGGCCTATCAGCTGCAATCTCTTGAACACACAGAAGAGCCACATTAATATGTCTTATCAGTGTACCATCTGATTCGTGGTGGTCTAACACCGAATCCACCAAGCAGAGAGCTTTGTCTTCTTGCCACAGTTGCCAAGCCTGAAAAGCAAGAGAAGGGAATGTGTTACTATCTGTCAAGACAATGTTTAGTACGTGTTACTTCTTTTCTTTTTGTACGAGCAGAAAGCTTCTTACATATCCGAGAAGATTCATTGACTCGGTCTGATAGAAGCCAGTATTCCTTTTGCCGCTTATTATCTCCAGAAGCAGCACTCCAAAGAACACATCCAACTTTATGGAGACGACTCCCTCCAAGGCATACTCCGGAGACATATAGCCACTACATATCAATCAATGGGGTCAGGTTCTTTAATTACACCCAAGAGACTCGGTAGAGAACCCCAAAAGCATCTTACTTTGCAAAACATGTATAGTTAATGACAGGTCAGATAAATGCTTAGTTAGGTGAGTACAGCACTTACTATGTTCCCACAATTCGATTTGTGATTTCCACGGATTCATTTCCCCCGAACATCTTTGCTAGGCAGAAATCAGATATCTTGGGCTTCATATCACTATCCAACAGAATGTTGCTAGCCTTGAGGTCTCTGTGGACAATGCGCAATCTGGAGTGTTCATGAAGATAAATAAGCCCTTGAGCGATTCCTTCAACAATGTGTGCACGCGTTTCCCAATTTAGGAGATGTCCTTTTGTTTGATCTGTTCCAACTTGATATTACCAAGTCATTATGTCTAATGAATCAACATAAAAGTTAAATTGAGTCATGACGCATATTCCTGACGGGAGCAAAACAGCCTACCGAAGAGGAAGGAATCTAAGCTTTTGTTGGGAAGATATCTGTAGATTAGAATCTTTTCATCTTGCTCTAAGCAGCAGGAGTCTAACAAGGTTCTTGTGTTGTAGCTTGGCTATTAGCATTGTTTCATTTTTCAACTCTAACATCCCTTGAGCAGACTTCTTGGAGAGCCTCTTCACTGCTACATGTTTGCCGTTCAGTAATTTACCCTGAAGAGGATTCAATTGCATACCCTTTAGTAATGCGAACTTGTCGTTTCGAAATGAAATCTGCAAGAGGATAAAAGTTGCTACCTTGTAAACTGGTCCAAAACCTCCTTCTCCTAGCTTGTTCGAATTCGAGAAGTTTTCTGTCACAGCAGTTACACGTGAAAAGCTAAACAAAGGCAACCAAGCATCCTTCGTATTCTTTTCATTTCCAATTCCTTTTTGAGAAGTTCCACCTGTACTAGCAGCAATGCTCATGTCCACATCGAACAGTAAAATGTCTTGAGCCTGTCCCATTTTACCTGTACATCAAAGCCACATAATGCTTTTTATACCTTGAGAGGCCACAACACCATAAAAAGGGAAAAAAGGATCAGAGGACTTGCCCTTCTGTTTCTTTTTCCATCGGCAACAGATGTAGGTGCTTAGGACTAGAGCAACAAGAGGAACAACAGAAGCTAGGGCTATCTTTAGTGTTTTGTTAATCCCTGAAAACTTGCATTTGAAGGAAGTAGTAAGTCGTCTGCAGAAAACTAACATACAGGATTAGAATGATGCTTCTACCTCGGGAGTTTTGGAGCTCATAGGCGGAAAGTTTGATGTTTATTGTTTTACTGGCAGCATCATCTTTGGAGAGCTGCATTCCAACTGTATCCAAGCTTCATTCCAGGCAGAAAAGTGTGTTGAGGGATGATCAAAACTCTGCCACAGAATTCCAAGCTCTCCTCCCTCAATACAAGATTCCCCGAATCCAACAGCATGGCGCTGACGCTCCCACCGACGGAGATATCGCTCACCTAGTAAGTTATTCTTCCATCCAGGATCACAAGGTTGGCTCGGGCTATTGCAAGAGAAGGAGAGGAGATGGTGAGGGGCTGATCTCTGTTACCCACCCAGAAACAGGTTCTTTCCTCAATCTTCTTGTACCATATTCCGTGGTATGTGTAAGAAGAATGCCCTGGGGAAAAGAAACCCAACTCGAATATCCCACCAGAAGATACTAGAGTGTCTGAGCTCGTGAGGCTCTGCCCCCATTGAAATTGTGCTCGTTGCAGCAGCAAGAACAACAGAGAATCGAATGCAATAGCACGAGAACATCAACAAGGACAGGAGGGTCAGTTGCATGGTCGGCATATTCATGTTGCATGGTGAATCCATTGAACTGCATGCACTTCAGGCTGGTAATGGTTCGAGAATTGCCAAAGAAACAAATCAGTGGACACAAAATTACCTCCTACGAATATTATCTAGCCTTTGAGTGGGACGTCCAAAGACTTGCAAGTCCAAGTCTTTGGCACACGATGAATTTTCTTCTGTTCAGATCTCTGTTACCCACCCATCCTGTGGATGCTTGAATGGGAAATGTCGGACTGGTCAGATGGGTGCGTGAATAACGAGCTGTTTATGTATTCAAGTTTGGAAAAACAGATGTAGCTTGCGATTATGTTGTTTTTTTGTTTTCTCCCCCACCAGCCATGGAGACTGTTTTTTTTTTTTTTTTGGTCGAAAGGCATGGAGACTGTCGAAGGATATGAACTGATAGATCCATCAATTGCAGACTCGTGCAACGAATCCGAAGTGCTAAGATCAATCCATGTGGCTCTATTGTGTGTGCAACAAAGTCCCAACGACAGGCCTAATATGTCGACAGTAGTTCTGCTGTTGAGTAGCGACATAGCATTGCATCCACCTAAAGAGGCCGGCTTCTTCAATGGAAGAGATCTGTCTGACATGGAATACTCATCAAACAAGCAGGAGGACCTTTCTTCAAACAATACAATGACAGTTACTTCACTAGAGAGCCGATAAAATTCAAAGGTTCCGTTCGGCGTTCATCAAAGTGCTTAGTTGTTTCGATCACAGATATACTTCCAGTAATCTTGCAATCAAATAGTTGGCATTCACAAATTGGAAGAGATTTATTTGCAGTTTCAATGTAAATAAGCATTTCATTAGAGAGAGAGAGAGAATGAGCACATAACAAGGCCCTTTGAACAGTTGTGAAGAATCACAACTTAGCTCTCCGTTGCGACATTACGACAACACATAGGAGCTACATGGCCAAAAATTGATATTCCAGAACACAAAAAAGCTTGAAAGTGCCACATGACAATAGAAAGCTCCAGCTCTATTAATTTTTATAATGATCATAATCAATCGTAACTTAATTGAGCTCATATCGAACTTACAAATCACATGAAACAAGATTCTCGTGCCTGAAAAGCTATCGAGCTTCCATTAGAGAGACCGTAACATCATTTACTGAATCCAGATCAGGTCTGTAGAGAGGCGGTTCTGGGATTTTCTTAGTCCTTATATATGAGAAAGCTGGCTGCTTTGGAGAAGGTAGAATTAAAAGATCATTCGTAAGCATCGTCGATACTTCTGACATAGTTGGCCTATCTGCTGCAATCTCTTGAACACAGAGAAGAGCCACGTTAATATGTCTCATCAGCATAGTATCCAATTCGTGATGTTCCAACACCGAATCCACCAAGCAGAGAGGTCTGTCTTCTTGCCACAGTTGCCAAGCCTGAAAAGCAAGAGATGGGGATGTGTTAATGTTGTCAAGAAAATGCTTAGCAAGAGCTGCTTTGTGGTGAAACACAAGTGGCACCTGACCCAATTGAATAGCCAAACTAGAGAAGCGAAAGCGTATAAAGAGTAGTAGTACAAAGCTGGTTCTTTTCTTTTACTATGAGCACAAAGCTTCTTACATATCCAAGAAGATTCATCGAATCGGTCTGATAAAAGCCAGTATTCTTTTTGCCACTTATTATCTCCAGAAGCAGCACTCCAAAGCTGAACACATCCGACTTTGTGGAGACGACTCCCTCCAAGGCATACTCCGGAGACATATAGCCACTACATATCAATCAATGTGGTCAGGTTATGTAATTACCACAAGAGAATCTATAGAGCACCCCAAAGCATCTTTCTTTGCAGAACGTGTATAGTCAATAGAAGGTCTGATAAAAATGCTTTGTTAGGTAAATATTGCACTTACTATGTTCCCACAATTCGATTTGTGTTTGCCACGGATACATTTCCCCCGAACATCTTTGCTAGGCCGAAATCAGATATCTTCGGCTTCATATCACTGTCCAACAGAATGTTGCTAGCCTTGAGGTCTCTGTGGACAATGCGCAATCTGGAGTGTTCATGAAGATAAATAAGCCCTTGAGCGATTCCTTCAACAATGTGTGCACGCGTTTCCCAATTTAGGAGTTGCCCTTTTGTTTGATCTGTTCCAATTTGATATTACCAAGTCATAATGTCGAATGAATCAACATAAAAGTTAAATTGAGTCGTGAGGCATATTCCTGATGGGAGCAAAACAGCCTACCGAAGAGGAAGGAATCTAAGCTTTTGTTGGGCATATATTCGTAGATTAGAATCTTTTCATCTCGCTCTAAGCAGCAGCCCAGGAGTCTAACAAGGTTCTTGTGTTGTAGCTTGGCTATAAGCATCGTTTCATTTTTCAACTCTAACATCCCTTGAACAGACTTCTTGGAGAGCCTCTTCACTGCTACATGTTTGCCGTTCAGTAATTTACCCTGGAGAGAATTCACTTGCATAGCCTTTAGTAATGCGAAGTTGCCGTTTTGAAATGGAATTTGCAAGAGGATAAAAGTTGGTACCTTGTAAACTGGTCCAAAACCTCCTTCTCCTAGCTTGTTCGAACTCGAGAAGTTTTCTGTCGCAGCAGTTACACTTGAAAAGCTAAACAAAGGCAACCAAGCATCCGTCTTCTTTTGATTTCCTATTCCTTTTTGAGAAGTTTCATCTGTACTAGGAGCAATGCTCATGTCCATATCAAACAGTAAAATGTCCTGAGTCGGTCCCATTTTACCTGTTCATCAAAGCCACATAATGCTTTTTATACCTTGAGAGACCTCAAAACAATAAATAGGGAAAAAGGATCAGAGGACATGCCCTTCTGTTTCTTTTTCCATTGGCAACAGATGTAGGTGGTTAGGACGAGAGCAGCGGGAGGAACAACAGAAGCTAGGGCTATCTTTAGTGTTTTGTTATTCCCTGAAAACAGTTGGAGAAAGTAGGAGTCTTCTGCAGAAAAATAACATGATATATCAACAGGATTAGAATAATGCTTCTACCTGGGGAGCTTTGGAGCGTCTTATTTTGGAGCTCGTAAGCAGCAACTTTGATGTTTATTGTTTTACTGGGAGAATCATCTTCAGAGAGCTGCCTTAGATTTAAGAGGTCGCCGTGCCACAGTAAACACTTGCCAGTGCCACCGGCAATATAAGCATATGCAGTGCAAGGACAATCACCTGAGCAGGCCGATATACATGCTTCAGTGGATATTTTTTCCAAGGTTTTGTTATACAGCGGAAATGTCACATGGTCCATCTTGAGGAAAACGTCCTTATCACCATTTCCATATCCCATTTGCTCACACTGCAGCGGTATTCTCCTCACGCACCCTGCAGATGTATCAGACTGTGGCCACTTGTCCGGATCTGAGGGCCTAAATCCATCCAAGCAGTCACAAGGAGTACGATCACCGTCATTGCATCTGCTGAATGACCCACAGGATTTGTAGACTCCACATGGCTGCCGTGGTTGACTCCAAAACAGATTCCATGCCTTTGCAGTCTCCAGCCAGGTGAGTTGTCTAATCTGTCCAGACAGGTCCATAACTAATCTTGTGCTTGTATTAGCAACCGAACCATAAAGAGAATATGTGAAATAACTCTCATTCGAATTGCTAATGAAGCTGAAATAAAAAATGTAGTTTAATCTCATCTCAGGAACACGAGAGAATGTTTGTGAATCTCTATCCCAAGGCCCACTAGTCCAATATTGCTCACTACCTTTCAGAATAACAAACTCATCCGGGCTTTCGGAATCTATTCCCAGGGAGAAATCCCCAGGGCTAGGGTCCGTGGCGTTCTTCCACGACGTCAGCGCCCATACCTTTCCAGCAGTCCTATTGTATCCAAGCTTCATTCCAGGCAGAAAAGTATCCGAGGGATGATCGAAACTCTGCCACAGAATCGCTTCCGAGCTCTCCTCCCTCAATACAAAATTCCCGGAATCCAACAGCGTAGCGCTGGCGTTGCCACTGACGGAATTATTGCTCAACTTGTAGGTTATTCTGCCATCCAGGATCACAAGATTGGCTCCGTCTACGGCAAGAGCAGGAGAGGAGGTGGTGAGAGGCAGATCTCTGTTACCCACCCAGACAATGGTTCTTTCCTCAATCTTCTTGTACCATATGCCGAGGTATCGGTAAGAAGAATTCCCTGGGGGAAAGAAACCCAACTCGAATATCCCACCAGAAGATACTAGAGTGTCTGAGCTCGTGAGGCTCTGCCCCATTGAAATTGTGCTCGTTGCAGCAGCAAGAACAACAGAGAATCGAATGTAATGGCACGAGAACATCAACAAGGACAGGAGGGTCAGTTTCATGGTCGGCATATTCATGTTGCATGGTGAATCCATTGAACTGCATGCAGTTAAGGCTGATTGCGGTTCGGAAATTGTCAAAGAAACAAAGATAACTTCCTCTTCCACGGACAACTTCATGGAAAGTGATGACAGATGGGAGTGAGACGTGCAAAGACTTGGGCAAGTCTTTGGCACCCGATGACTTTTCTTCTGGTCCTAAGACTACTATTTAGCGAGAGACGTCCAAAGACTTGCAAGTCCCAAATCGCGGCACCCGATGACTTTTCTTCAGCGCTACGCTAATTACTTCTTAAGAATATCATTTTAGGCTCCACTTATTTTACGAAAAATAATTGATTTAGAAAATATTTTTTCTGAAAATAATCGCTTGTATACCTTAAAATATCCATCAATGGAAGATGTTTCATTGCAGCCACAATTTATCTCTAAATATCTTCGTGGTTGAAATTTCTTTGGAATGGAGTTCATATTCATTCAGTAGGAGGTCTATTCCACCTACAATCTTATGGATAGCTCGGTCGACGCAGTGATGGTTTTGAACTTGAATGGTGCTCTCCAACGTTCACGTGGATCAACCGCAATCGAGGGTGGAAACTATACTTTGACAGCTCAGATGGATGATTTTGATAGGTATTCTGTGTTGGGTGCTTATGGAGTTGCAACCAATCCCCAGCCTATGGATGCTGGAATGGGCAATGTCGGACTGGTTGGAGATGGGTGCATGAGGAAGATGCCACTGGATTGCCGGCAAGGAGAAGGGTTTTCTAAAATACTCTGGCCTGAAACTGCCAGACACACAGCATTCATTGTATAACAAGGTAATGAATCTTGAATAGTGCGAGAAGGTCTGCTTCAAAAACTGCTCTTAGCACTGCGTATTCGAATATGAATATTAGTGGAGGCAGCGCCGGATGCATACTTTGGTTCGGTGACCTGATAGATATCAGAGATTATGCTGACAATGGGCAAGATAAAGATAAGGCTGGCTGCCTCTGAATTAGGTAAGGATTCGATTATCATACTAGAAGACTCGAGCCTCTAGTGCTTATGATAATTATCCTTCACAAATGCATGTATTAACGTTGTAGATCATTTAGCTGCTAGTCCATTTCTGAGTATGATATCTGATGCTGATTGATCTGGACTTATGGTCACTATGCCATGGCGTATAGAAGCTCAAAAGGGAGAAGAGATGTTCAGGATTACTTCTCATTGGCCCATGCCTGATCTTGAATATCTTAAAGGAAAGGAGGAAGAAGAGGAAAAGCAGAGAAGGAAAGCATTTTTGAAAATTCCAGTAAGTTTATGGCTCCTGTGAATGTGTTTTGTATGATTTTTCACTTAAAACTGTCGCCGTATGAGCACCACATGGAACCAAATACACGGAATTAGTTTTCTTCCGCAGTAGTATGAGAGTATCTCTGCTCTATCTGCATGCATAACGAACTGTTTATACATTCAAATTTGGAAAATTGTATGTAGCGTGCGATTATGTTGTTTTGTTCTTCCCCCCCGCCAGGCATGGAGACTGTCGAAGGAGATGAAATATTGTGAACTGATTGATCCATCAATTGCAGACTCGTGCAAGGAATCCGAAGTGCTAAGATCAATCCATGTGGCTCTATCATGTGTGCAACAAAGTCCCGACGACAGGCCTAATATGTCAACAGTAGTTCTGCTGTTGAGTAGCGACATAACATTGCCTCCGCCTAAAGAGCCCAGCTTCTTCAATGAAAGAGATCTGTCTGACATGGAATACTCATCAAACAAGCAGGACCTTTCTTCAAACAATACAATGACAGTTACTTTACCAGAGGGCCGATAAAATTCAAAGGCTCCATTCATCCAAATGCTTAGTTGTTTTATCATGGGTATACTTCCAGTGTTCTTAAATAGTTGACATTCACAGATTGGAGAAGATTGATTCACAGTTTCAGTGTATATAAGCATTTCATTAGAGAGAGACAACTAGAACATAACAAGTCCCTTTGAACAGTTGTGATCCTTGTGTGTCCGCCGTTCCTTTGGAACAGGAAATAGTGTTCCTACTACTATAAGTCGGTACTGTCTATCAGGGCTGATTTGTTGAGGTTCTTGCCAGTTGTGGCATCTCAAGTCAAAGTGTCTATATATGTCGGGTTAGATCATTGCTGGCAATACTACTGAGCTCTCCGTTGCGACATTAAGACGACACATAGGGGCTAAATGGCCAAAATTTTGAGATTCCACAACACGAAAAAGCTTGAAAGTGCCACATGACAATAGAAAGATCCAGCTCTATTATGTTTATAATGATCATAATCAACCGTAACTCAAATGAGCTCATATTGAACTTCCTGTTTCTTGACGAAGACAGATTCCACCATAATTCAATTCCTCCATAAAGCTCAATTTTTTTTCTTTTGCACTGACAAATGACAAGTGCAGCCCTTCAGCGAAGAATCACACGACACAGGATGAATGTCGTGTCTGAAAAGCTATCGAGCTTCCATTAAAGAGATCGTAACACCATTTACTGAAATGAGATCAGGCCTGTAACGAGGCGGTTCTTGGATTTTCTTAGTCCTGATGTATGAGAAAGCTGGCTGCTTCAGAGAAGGCAGAATGAAATCTTCATTCGTGAGCATCGTCAATACTTCTGACATAGTTGGCCTATCAGCTGCAATCTCTTGAACACAGAGGAGCCACGTTAATATGTCTTATCAGCGTAGTATCTGATCCGTGATGTTCTAACACCGAGTCCACCAAGCAGAGAGCTGTGTCTTCTTGCCACAGTTGCCAAGCCTGAAAAGCAAGAGATGGGGATGTGTTAATGTTGTCAAGAAAATGCTGAGCAAGAGCTGCTTTGTGGTGAAACACAAGAGGCACCTTTGAATAGACAAACTAGAGAAGCGGGAGTGTATAAAGAGTAAAGTACAAAGCTGGTTCTTTTCTTTTTCTACGAGCACAGAGCTTCTTACATATCCAAGAAGATTCATCGAATCGGTCTGATAAAAGCCAGTATTTTTTTTGCCGCTTATCATCTCCGGAAGCAGCACTCCAAAGCTAAACACATCCGACTTTGTGGAGACTACTCCCTCCAAGGCATACTCCGGAGACATATAGCCACTACATATCAATCAATGGGGTCAGGTTCTTTAATTACCACAAGAGACTCTATAGAGCACCCCAAAGCATGTTTCTTTGCAGAACATGTACAGTCAATACAAGGTCTGATAAAAATGCTTCGTTAGGTAAATATTGCACTTACTATGTTCCCACAATTCGATTTGTGTTTGACACGGATACATTTCCCCCGAACATCTTTGCTAGGCCGAAATCAGATATCTTGGGGTTCATATCACTGTCCAACAGAATGTTGCTAGCCTTGAGGTCTCTGTGGCCTTGAGGTCTCTGTGGACAATGCGCAATCTGGAGTGTTCATGAAGATAAATAAGCCAACTCAAATACCTCACCAGAAGATACTAGAGTGTCTGAGCTCGTGAGGCTCTGTCCCGTTGAAATTGTGCTCGTTCCAGCAGCAAGAACAACAGGGGATCCAATCCAATGGCACGAGAACATCCACAAGGACAGGAGGACGAGGATCAGCTCCATAGTCGGGTATTGCCAAAGAAAGAAAGAGGGTCTTCTTCTTCTTCTGGTGACAATTCCATGGAAAGTGATGACTGATGAATATTTCTTCAGATCAAGTCCCAAGTCGCACACTTTAGAATATTTCTTTAGTGACAGATCAATGGATGCGCTACGCAATAAATTATACGTCCTACCAATATTTTTTAGCCTTTGAGTTAGACGTCCAGAAACTTGGCAATGGCAAGTCCCAAGCCTTGGCACTCATCTAAAGGATCTATAACTAATTTAGTGAAACATGCCTAACCTTGTGGACGTGCCGGAGTGGTTATCGGGCATGACTAGAAATCATGTGGGCTCTGCCCGCGCAGGTTCGAATCCTGCCGTTCACGACTATTTCATTTTCTTTTGTTTTCTTCTACTTCTTGGAACCTTACGAAGTAATTAGTGGCTACACTTTTCTGGACGACGTCCATAGCTTTTTCTGGGATCATAAGTTGAAGCTTCGATGCTTGGAGCCCGGGTCTTTCCGCAGTACATATGTATGTAAGTGAAAAGAGATCAAAGGAGCTCAAGATTTTCTTCAAAATTAAGTGCTCCAGGGGCCATACCACAAATGCCCTGCTTTATCCAGGTTGTGATATGCGAGGCAAACCCCCGCGGACGCAAAGGAATTCAACTACTTTATTGGACAGAGATTCAATAGCCATGACAGTCCATGCCATCGTAGGGGCGTAGACAAACTTTGATTAAATGCAAAGATTATACCATAAAACAAGACAAATTTGTAGCGATGTCCATCTAAAAGCACCAGTAAGTACAATTTTAAACACACTTTTTGGCTACCGATATGCCTCATGCCCAATAGTTCGCTGGGTAAAGCTTTTGACAACCCCCTTTAACAAAGAAGTGGGGTGAATAACAAGGTGCTGAATTGATTGGCAAAGCTATCCAAAATCAACCTTAGTTTACTCGACTTCCTTCCAGATCTTGGCTGGCCAAGACAAAGAAACCTCGATATAATTTGTTCGCATGTTGTCCTCGACAAAGCTTACCTTCCTTTGGTGTGACTCACAATTCACTGTGCAAGTATGTGTGTGTTATATACATCTATACTATTCACCCTTGAAAGAAGTGCATGCGGTGAGAACTTTCAGCTTCTCAGTCTAAATTTGATCTTTGAATGCCATTGTTCTCGCGAATGCTACACTCTGAGGAAGAGTAAACATCGCACACAACATCCATTTACCCGGCGCAACAAGGCGAACCCTACGCATTTCTACTTGAACTGCCACCTCCGATAAGGCAATTCTTATCCTCTGCATTCACATTAAAAAAACAAAAAAGGAAAAGAATCATTAATAAAGAGAGCAAAAGATGGACAAAATAGCTCGCAACAAGTAAAGGTGTGTAGGCCTTGCCCTTTTGCAAGGCAACCGTGAGAGCGATATCTGAGAGGCACCAACCTCATGAAAGTCAAACTCAGGATCTCGAGCTTTTGAGAATCCATACACATGGATCACAGGAAAGGCGTGCATCATTCCCTTGGGTTTATCTCCATATATCCCCCTGAATGCATCTGTTGGAGATACAAGGATTAATAAAAATTACACTCATACTCCAGAAACATGCCTGCGTAGTATGGAAACCTTTCCCAATTACTCTAGTGACAGTAAATAACATACCTAAAAATTCAGCAGCATCATTTGGCAAATTCATAACAACCTGTGTGATGGACAAAGCTTTCTCACTTGCAAACAAAGACTTGATAAACCTTCTTCCGTCCATATTGAAAACCTATGAGGCATCAAAGTCAATGCTGCAGAGTCATAATTTTACCTTGAGAAACACATTGGTTAATCTGGCAGTGGACTAAAATGTGTACTATGCAAGTACCAGTGTGCGCCCAGTTGTGTCATGTATCAGCGGTGATGATATGAGTTGACAATTACAGACAGGGTCGACACTATTTAATATAACTTTCCTTGTGAATGTTAGCATGAAAAACCTAGTTATCTATATGTAATACTGACACTACAAAAGTAAATCATCAATAACACACTAAGGTTTGATAACCAAAACAGTATATGTGAAACCACATCCTAAAATCACTTGGAACTAAGAAAAACATCTTTTATTGTTCGAGGTATATGTTCATGTTAGCTTCACATATAACCATATAATTGAGCACAACATGTACAACGATCCTGACAATTGTCGACAGCATAAGATGTCAAAGATCCAGAAAGAAGGATCCTGATGCAATCTGACACCCCTATCCTCATGCAATCTTAAACCCAAGTTTCTGAGAGAAATCATGTTGATAAGCTAGACATGTCAAGTAATCTGACACCTCTATTGAAACTCACAAAACAAAGGTAGATGTTAAAAGATACCAGAGTGCACTGACAAACTAGATTATTAAAACTGGCTTCCCATTTGAGTTAGGCCTACAGAAGTTTTCTGCTTGATTTTGTCGAGTAAAATCTGTTTTCAGACTTATCAACAGCTCTAGTATTTATCATTGGCTTAAATACCCGAATTTTCCTGTCAAGTTTGTTGAGTACAACGTTCCTTTCCAGATATTCAACTGCATGAGGATTCAAGTCATTGGCATAGACTCGTTTGACTATCTTTGCTGCAGAAATGGCTATTGGTCCCACACCACAAAACACATCACCTGTTATTTACACACACACACAAAATCATTAATGTGAAGATCTCCCCAGCAGGGAAACACAGAAAGTTGAAATGAAGATTGGACTAAAGAGTATGAAGGGAAAAGTACACGAAATAAAATGCTCCAGAGATACCACGACAGTCCACAAAACAATACAAAGGACTCACACTCTGGCTTCAATTATTGCCTAATCAAACTATAGTTGAGATGTGAGACACTTCTTCAGTTGACAAGGCATGGTAGAAACTAGAAGATGCATTGACCTAATCCATAGAGAAAGTGCAACTTGCAATCCATTCTTGGCAAGCTGCTGCACTAGTACATTTTCCTTGCTGCAGGCAACTTCTGACCTTCTCAACCAATTATCTACAGAGAAATGAACTGTTCCTTTTACAGGCAAGATTAATTGTGGTGGCTTACAAGCATCATGTTTGGATAGACTTATACTCTTTGCTTGATCTAAATCTTGCGGCAGATGCACTTTGTTTTTAACCCTAAACACCTGAAACTTTCACAATATACAAATATTGACACGTAAGTACTATATTTTTTCATAATCGTTTGAAATTTCTATTACATTCTAAATTTTGTGGGAAAACAAAAAAAAAGTACTTTTAAATTAAACTTAGTTCTTAACAAACAAGTCCCAAACATTTCAGTCATGTATGTGTCAAAAGGCAGAATCAGAACAGTGGGACAAAGGAATTCAGCCAGAAAATAAAGAAATGGCATCACATAATTACGTCAAGGAAATCATCGTACTGTGGTCTCACTGCTTCATAAGTCTTCCACCCACTTATTAGTTATAACTGCTTCAGATTTTCTATTGCATCTTCCTCTATATGAACTTTCAGCATTGAAAGTAGAAGTGACGACTAAATACGTGGGTTAGTAACCAGATAACACACACCAAAATCATGGTTACATCTGAACTATCATTGCAGAGTAGACTCAAGTGTAACATTACAAAGATTGATAACCGCAAATGCAACTCAAAAAAGAACTTACAGACAACATCATTGTGGGTGAAGCCACTCAAAAGTCTCTGCCTTTCAGTTGCTAGCCTCGAATTCCAGTAACTGCATGAGATAGGAATAAGGAAATGATAATGTCCCCCCAGTGCCCGAATAAAACTGAAAAATTCTATCTTCCACTCCAGATATCATTCATGCCAAATGAATATTGTTGTTGAACGGAAGCAAATAGTTTATCTACATTGACTGAGACAAAGGTACTGGTCATATTGATGGGACACAAGATGGAGCTTCTCAATAGTTTCATGAACTTTTAATTGGTAAAGGTTATTGAAACCTCACTGAGAAGTACCAGTTATTGAATTTATCAAACATTCAACTTCTGAAACTCGATCCAAACAAACGACTTAGAAGGATATGAGAATGTACACAGTTGCAAGATCAACACTGAATCTCAACCCATTTTCAACAACAGTAGTCACTAGGGAATGGTTTCCAGCCAAAACCTCAAGCTGCATCGTCCTATAATCATTATGAATCACGTCAATCTTATTGACAACTGTTTGAATCTTTGGCTGGTTTTTATCCAAAACTACCTGAAAGAGAAGTACTGTTATGATATATCACAAAAATCAACCCATAGTAACCTTAATATTCAAGACTGAGCAGTAAACACCTTTGCTATGAGCTTCTTGTATGCGGAATGTTCTTCTCTCAAATTCAAATGCGCAATATGTCCTACAGTTTCAAAAGCCGAAGGAACAATCATCTCCTTAGGTAGCAAGGCCTCCAAAACCTGCATATATGAACATAGAATGAGAGGAAAACCAATTCGAAGTACTAGTACTATAAGTCCTCCAATTTTTTCAATAATAATGAGCTGCTAGCATGTATTAAACCAAATCACACAACCAAAATAAAAGCCTATTCTTACTTAAGAAAACAAAAGCATCCCATGGCTAGGACAATGGCGTGCCATATAGCCTTACTGCTTGCAAAAACAGGAACTTGCATTGGTGTTGGTATAATCACCTCATTCATCGACCAGTAATCATAGAACAAAGTCAGTGTGCATGACACAAGCTCGATTGAGTTGGTGCCATCGCTTTCGCCTTCTTTCAACACGGCCTGGCATAACAATGCAATGATGTTTTCCATCAAAAAGGGAGAGAAACAAAAAAGGAACTAAGTGACTTCAACTGACTTCAAGTCTCTTAAGCACCAAAAAGAACCCACCTTGACAGCTTCAGGCAAATCCTCTGAGCATTTTTCGGCATAACTGTCATCCAGAAGCAACAATCTGGTCGAACCCCTCCACCTTCTCCCCTTAAATTCATCCCCTAGCAACCCCCTCAAATCCTCCCCTTCTCTTTCTTCATCTTCAATCACCTCCACCACAGCAAACTTATTCCTCTTAGCACCACCTTCTCTGTTTCCATCTCTGTTCTCATTAGTCTCCCTTTTCTTCCTGTTCTTCGGCCGTGAAATCTTGGCCAAGTTCCTAAAATTCACGAAACCTTGTGAATTGAACGTCTTCGCAAGCCTCTCCCTGTACAGAACACCACTCAATGGCTCGCCATCACCCTCGGCTTTCCCATAAATTCTCCTTTCTAACGTCTCAAAACCATCTCCCTCACCGGATTCCCGGGATCCGTTTCGGCTTCCGATGAGCTCAGCGACATCGTCTTCGACTTCGTCGCCTGGAACCCGGGCAACGTTGCAGACGCGAGGCCAGTTGAGGAGGTGCCCGCGGAGGCGGTTCTCGAGGGCGAAGCAGTCCTTGGACGGCACACGCAGAGCGGAAATTCCGAAAACCCGAGCGAAGCTCTCTTCGTCGAGTGAATCTTCGCGTGCTTCCTCATGACTAAAGTCTCTGAAGGATTGGGAGGGTATGGTGCCTTTTTGGAGAGAAGGTCCGTAGGGGAGAGGTGATCCGGTAGCGTGGAGTTGAGTGATGTCTGTGGCGGCGGCGCGTGCGGTGATAGTGAAGAGGATTGAGCTGGGTTTAGAGTGAGGAGAGAGGCGGAATGTGGACGGTAAAATGGGAAAGGATAGGCGGTGATAAGGTTTAAGCAAGAATTTAGCGACCATTGTCGCCGCCGTCGTCGTGGTGTCCGAAGGAGAGAGTAGACGGGTTTGGAAATGGAGATTTTATTGTAGGCAAACAAACGGATAGAGTGGGCAAAGCAAAAGAGGGAGAAGAAAGTGCTATTGCCAGAGCCTTTGCTGGCGTTGACTGTTGCCCATAGTCAACGGGTAGTTTAGAAAAAAAATATAAGTTGGTGATAGGCGAACATAAAAGAAAAGCGCAAAATAAAAATTAGGAGCAAATTTGTCAGAAGTTGAGATTTTTTAATATTTTCGAGAAGTTCAATTTTCGTAAATCATCTTCTTTTGAAAAAGTAATTCATAAATTAATTAGCGAACAAAATAGATCACGTTATGAAAGTAAATGTCATCACCATTGGTCGCATTATTACGATGAAAATTAATTTTAGAAATAATTTTAGGAACTAATCATTTTCATCCTCTAATCATAGTCCCGTCTCGGGTTTGATTTTCGTGGGCACCTTAAACCGAGCATCCCCATTTCCATTCGAGAAGGAACTCGATCCCATCCAAAGACTCCTTGGAGCCAACAGAAGAATTTACGGTTTGGGGAGTGCTCATAGCCATTACTACTCATTAGGCGTTTGCTCGAGCTCAAAAAGCGAGTTTTGCCTCCTTTCGTATTCAGGAGCATAGCACGAGTTGCCGCGTGTGGCGTTACGTGGCACAGCTTTGATCTCCTGTCATTCTCTCTCTCTCTCTCTCTCTCCCACCACTAGATTAAGCTTTAGCCACGACACGATTCAATCTAGCTGACAATGGTGGTTTCGATGACGACCTTTCAGTATTGATCAAGCTGTGGGACGTCTGAAAGCATCTTTCTTCTCCAGTCCGCCGCTCACTCAAAAGCATCTTCGGCTCCCAGGTAAAAGCATCTCTCGCTCAGCCTTGACATCGCCGTTTTGTTAGCATTCTATCGAATCGGATCATCGGCTGTCTGTCGCGTTCATGATGTTGCACTTGTACCATCTCGTGTTCGTAGAGAATTTCATCTTCTTGATATCCTGCGGGGACCAACGCGGAGGATGCCTGGACAACATTGCGTGCCCCGTAGTTTTGGTTCGGTGTTGGTGCTGATACGCACACGCATATTGATCATCGGGTCGGTGTCGCCTGATTCAGATGCTAGAGAGAGCTGGGTTCATACGTTGGGCAATTTGTTGTTTGGTTCTTTTCTTTTAGATATACCTGGACATTTTACTAAAATTGGTTGTAGTTTGCTAATGGCGCTGAATTTAATAAGCTAAGCGCAGGGCTGTTGGCTTTTGAAACATCAACTGCGATTCCGGCATCTTTTTACTATGATATTCTCACGCTTTTCCCTTCTTCTTCTTCTTTTTCTGTTGAGTACCTGGTTTGGAAATATTGTCCAAGCATATCTTGCTCGTCTCCCTACTGCTGGTGAATGTCAGTTCGGATGAGTTCTATGTTGGGATAATATTAATTGCTTATTATTTGCTTGTCATTATCGTCAGTTGTCTCTTTTGTGTTCTTTTGAACTTGGAATTTGATTGTTCGTTTATAGCTACCTGCAGTTGGAAATTTGTCATGGGCGACTCCAATTCAGAGGATATTCTGAAGGATTTCTACATACCAGATTACATCCTAGGACATGGATCAGAAAAGGTCAGGGATTTGTCCCATGTACCTGCTTGTCCGGTCATAGTGTTCGTAAACTCCAAAAGTGGTGGTCTGCGAGGTGGAGATCTTATTATTACCTATAGGACTCTCCTTAAAAAAAAGCAGGTAATCTTCGTGCCTTCTCTATGGCTAAATTCATTAGTGTCACCATTACACTTCATCGATAGTAAGAACAGATAGAGCACAAGGAAGTCGATGTTGTGCTCATCAAATCATATTTTAGATTCACAGTATTGCACGAGTTACGTGAAGTTACTTTGGAAGATGAATAAATCGGAATCGTGAAAAGCAGCTCTAAAGACATATCCACTCAAAAATCAATGGAACAAAAAATCTATTAGGAGACAGGTAATAATAGCTGATATTACTATTTACAGAAGAGAGTCAATTCCAAGACCATCTATTCTCTTGTTTAATTGAATTTACTTATTTCCCTGTGGTCATGTGGGATGTGTATGGTTTATCAGGTTTTTGATTTGGTAGAGACAGCTCCTGAAGAGGTGCTACAACAGCTTCATGAAAATCTAGAAAATCTGAAAGAGGATGGTGATCCTTTGGCCAGTGAAATCCAGAAAAGACTGAAACTAATTGTAAGTCACTTGTTCAGTTTCGAGCACAATGCACAAAGATGTTTTATGTTCCTTGTGCGGAGGCATCACGTACCTTCTCCTTTCTGCCCCCTTGGATGATAGTGTTGTGTTGCTAAATGTCTAGGTTGTCTAGGTTGCAGGTGGGGACAGCACAGCTAACTGGCTTCTTGGGGTAGTTTCTGATCTCAAATTATCTCCACCACCTCCAGTTGCTACTATGCCTCTTGGAACCGGAAATAACCTTCCATTTTCCTTTGGCTGGGTAGGACTTCATATTCAGTACTATTGGAGCAAGTAAATGGACTTCCTAGTCTTGAAATGTCTTTCTTTTCAAGTCTCAGAAACAACTGTCTGCTTTCGTCCTTCTGGATATGGTGCGTAACTTTCTATTAAGCTCTGTTTGGAAAGCTAAAGAAATGGGTGGGGAAGGGAATTGGGGTGATAAATGGTAGAGATTCTGTTTTTGTGAGAGAGGAAGCAAGGGGAATTTTGAATTTTCTCCTTGAAGTTCTTACCCACCTTTCTCTAGCTTCCCAAACATAGTATTAGAGTGTAGGGATGGGCATGCTTCTAGGTCTTTGTTTGCTTTTACCTGTGACCTCATTTGAAATTGCATTATATGGATACGACCTTAAAAATTATCCTTCTTCATTCACTTTAACATGGGTTGCACATAATGCCTACCTATTGGGTTGAAAGTCCCCCACTGAATTTTGTTTCTTTGGCACCCTAAAAGAACTGTGATTTCTAGCATTCTTGTAGGAATTCTGACTCTGAGAATTCATGACATTTAATTTTCTGATTTACAAGGAAAGAAAAATCCTGGGATAGATAGGCAATCTGTGATGTCTTTCCTCAATCAAGTGAAGACTGCAAAAGAGATGAAAATAGATGGGTAAATGTTTCGAGTTTATATATGTTCTATTTGACTTACTAGAGAACAATAGCGGCGGATGTATTTGGGCAAGCTCATCAGACAACACTATGAGTATCCTTTTTTCCTGGAGTGGCAGAAATATTGTGTCGTCAAATCTCATGTCCTGCTGTTTTAGCTTCATGGTGACATTGGACTCCCTTGCTTCTTACTTCTCAAGCTGTGTCTAATATTTTGATGCTGTATGCTTTGTCATCCTATAAAGTCTCGATTGGGCAATATGTCACATTTTAAAGCAAAAAATCAAGCCGCATTGCATTGAACTTTTGAGTTGTGTTAGTGGAGAGCCGATTAACAGATTCATTTGCCTGAGAAATGAAGTGCACAGAAAGTTTTTCTGTTTTCTTTCCTTTTGAACTTTCCCGAAGGACTGATTTGCTCAGTCAGAAGATAAAAATTATATTTAGAGGTTGCCACTTGGCACATCCTCAGCATTATGATAGTAACGAATTTCACTAAATTTCAGTTGGCATTTGGTCATGCGAATGAGGGCTCTTAACGAAGGTTCATATGATCCAATCGCACCAAGTGGACAAACCAAGTCATTGAATGCATTCCGACAGGTCTTTAAGCCAGATACCTTATATATGGCAAGTTTCTATCTACACTATAAGCTGTACCATGACCTAATTGATGATGCAGAGTGTAAACGATATTAGAAGTTTCCACCTGGTAAATTTATACTAGCATATAGGGACTGAATTTACTTGTATAAAGAAAAATTCTGTATAATGTACTGTTCCGGACTGTGAATTTATCTCACTGAATTCCTTTCACCATGCAACTTGACTGTCTTGTTGATTGCATCACCAAGCATTTCTTGCT
Source organism: Lenwebbia sp. NSW1173648 (assembly GCA_029784005.1). Lineage (NCBI taxonomy): Eukaryota > Viridiplantae > Streptophyta > Magnoliopsida > Myrtales > Myrtaceae > Lenwebbia > Lenwebbia sp. NSW1173648. The sequence goes on along the minus strand of JARCGZ010000009.1, from coordinate 18,331,802 downwards.
AGACTTTAACTTACTGCAAAGTAGACGAAAACCATAGGTGTATAGACATATTTTACCAAAATTCCTGATGTGTAATCTTTACACAAGGTGCTCAGTAATAGTCTCAAAGTAACAGAGGTAACACGAGATTTTTGATAGCGTGATCTGATAAGTTTGCTTGTCAAAAGAGTATGAACTGAATGAGTTGCTTAAAGCAGGACAGCTTCTGCCTTTATGAAATCGGTAGGTCAACAGGCTAGGTTATTACTATCTTTTGGATTTACACATTTAACACCTGTAGTCAAATGGCGGTATCTTCTCACTGACTCTCTGCTTGCCTAATTCATCTATCCTGCTCTTCTGGATTCATTTGGATAATTTACTGCTATTTACTTGCTAATATTTCACTGATGATTATCAGGATGGGTTCCACACATTTCGTGGAAGATTTTGGAACTACTTTAGCATGGGTAAGAACAGAATTAGATCAATAAGTTATAGTTCTTCAATAGCTAAATCAAAACTGCTAGCCCTCATCCGAGGCCTTGAGTATAGATTAACTGCCTATTTGATGGAATTGGTAAAAGATGAACATAGCTACTCATCTCTCTAGCAACTAATTGTTCTTGTCAGGAATGGATGCACGAGTATCATATGCATTTCACTCAGACCGGAAGTTACTCCCGAAGAAGTTCAAGAACCAGTTAGTTAATCAAGTACTCTTCTCACTTATTACTAGTATATTCACAAATTGCAAACTGACACTGTTTGTCTAGCATGCGAAATCTTCTGATATGTTGCACTTTTTATTTTTGAATGACTTATTTTTATCTTGAATAGTTTTGAGTCCACAGTGATTTTTTTCTGAATTCAAGATTTGATTGTCTCAAGGCAGATGGAGGTGATTGTACTTATTTCATTAGAGACTCAAACGCAATCCTCAAGACAAATATTTGTTGAAAGCAGCTGAAAAAAGATACAATATGTCTTGCCTTTTTCTCAGTGAAGCCTTCTTCTTGTTCTAGCAATTCATTTATTCAAGATACACCTGTAGAAAGTGCACATATGGTATTTAGCATGAAACCAAGTGGCTTGCTCCACCTTACTGCTCTTTTAGCCATTTTCACAGCTAGAATCCAATTTTGTTTCAGTCTCACGCTAGATCTAGTTTTCGATCCCAGTTGTTATATTTAATTTGGCTGTAGAGTTCCTTCTCCAGTATAATCTCTCCAATGTTGTTACTCTGACCGAAAACTGATCACATAAGATTGAGGTGACGATAAAGGCAATGATTTTTATTTGTCTAGCTGAAGGACTAGAAACCGTTTAGTTTGGAAAGTAAATCTAGAGTTTAAGCAGCTCCTATTATCCAATTTCACTTAATTTGCCACATTGGTGGTCGTATATCACCTACCAGTTGCCATTTACCAGTTGCCACCATTATTGATTGAAATTACGCAGAACTCCTTGCATTTGTATTTTTATCGTCTACCAATACATTTGATGTATACATCGGGCCAACCACTGATTCAAATACCATTTCCAATAGTTGGTATCATTGAGAAATAATGATCTATTTGCTCTGTATTCTCTTTTGATGGTGTCTTCAAATATAAAGGTCCCCCATGTATTCTCATTAACAGACAAGGCACGAAGCTAGAATGTTTCAATTTAAAAGACAAGGCACGAAGCTAGAATGTTTCAATTTAAAAGCATTTGAAACGAGTTTTAGGTTATTTTTTTCCTTGTTGGTCTCAATGAGCAAATGGTGAGACTTACTGCCTACTGCTTCTGTTTGTGGCTTGTCAGAGCAATTATTTAAAGCTTGGATGGATGTACTCAGGGATGGTTTTGCACCTCTTGTTTCCACCTTTCTTCACGGTGATTCTTTTAATTAGTTCCTGTAGAGATGCATTACGGTTTCATATCATGTGTCTGCTTCCATTCCCATCTGCTTTTGTCTTTTGAGTGATTAAAGATTGAAGTTCAAGATAAACACCTGCCAGATGGCATTATCATAAAAAAATTGAGGGCACTTCCTTTCAGAGATTCAAGATTGTTTTGTATGATTGATAGCGTTAGATTTTTTGTAGTTGAATTAAGGTATAGTGTTCTGTTATTAGTGGTCAACATCTGAGGATGTAACGTTGAGGCATGTGTCAATTGAAGATGCGGCTGTGTTGCCTGGAACTTGGCCTTACGTTTGCTTACTGAACTATAACTCTAGCTAGGCCTTACTTTTGCTAACTAAACCACAATTCTTGCTAGGTGGAACCATGCGATAGTATCATGCATCCACCTTCTTTTGGAAAACCATGGCTACTATTTATTTTCTAATAAAGTTCTACTCTGCTTGTTGACATTAAAATTGTTTAAATTGCTCTTATGATCGTGGTCATACCTTAACAGCCAGCACTTCTGTTGTATGACTTTTGGATCCTAGTTATCTACTTATCTGATTGCTCTCCTCCCCTTTGTTAGTTACTGCCAATGCCATTCAGTATAATTTAATTTTATACAGGAACATAGCACAGCTGGAAAATGTCAGGATAATGAGAAGACAAGGTCAGTGGGAGGATCTCTATGTACCTCGCAGGTTATTCCTCTCTACCTGCATGGAAGTTTGCACATGCCCAAAACGCACCTCACATGCACTCTTATGAGCTTGTACTCATTTTTTAGTCAAGTGATTTTAGAAATTATATCTGGACTTTTAGTGTGTCATTCAATACTTACATATAAGTGTATTACCATGTAAATTGCAGTATCCGGTCCATTGTGTGCCTCAACTTGCCCAGCTTTTCTGGAGGACTTGATCCATGGGGAATGCCAGACCCTAAGAAATCACGTGAGGTTGGTTTTCAATTTATTGCTATCCTTATTACTTTGCAGTATGATTTTCCGAAATTTCATTTGCAACGCATTCTATGCTCTGGATATACTGATGCTTATAGAAAGACTATTTTTTTGGCCTGAACTTGTAGAGAGACTTGACACCTCTGTATGTTGATGATGGCCTAATTGAGATCGTTGGTTTTAGAGATGCTTGGCATGGACTAATATTACTACTCCCGAAAGGACATGGGACTCGCCTTGCACAGGTAGAAATTTCATAAATATGTTCAGATTACACAAACTAATTCGACATTGATTGGCTGCCTTGGGAAGCTATTACCTGCTGGACTAGGTGAACCTGTGTTGGTGTTGATGTGCCTCATTTTTCTCCTCCAAAATTCTTGTTCCTCCTTGTAGACATATGCAGTTCGTTTCGAGTTTAGAAAAGGAGCAGCAGATCATACCTACATGAGAATTGATGGGGAACCCTGGAAACAGCCATTGCCAGTTGACGATGGAAGTGTCACTGTGGAGATTTCCCATGCGGGTCAAGTGAAAATGCTCGCGACTCCATTTTGCCGGTCTAAAAGTATACACGAATCTTCTTCACCTGTTAGTCAGCAGAATGCAGGGGGCATTGGTTGAAGAAATGCTCGGGAAAGTGGGAAAAGAAGAGAAGGTATAATGTCGACAGAGTTCACATTTTGGCTGGTAAGTTATTTGATGAGCCTGAGCCTCTAGAATAACTTCAAGATTGATGCACTGGAGCCTGTTCTGTCTAGCCGAGTCCTGTCCAACAGAAGAAGCGTTACGGCAGAACCTGCTACCGGATTAGATTATATATCTGACCTATGAACTCTTGTGAAGGCAATGTACGTGTATGAGCTGTAACGCGACGCTGAATCGCCGGATTTCAGACAGACTTGATATGCTAGCAAGTTCGGTTAAGAAAAGTTGGTGCGCTGAAAGTTTACCATGTTTTCTCGTCTGATTGATTAGTGGGAGTTCTAATCCGAAAAGAACAATAAGATCAAACCGAGACATTCTCTGCTGGCTTGTCTTCTCTGCTGTGTTTATTTTGCTGGGATCAGAAGGCGTGGGAATCACTGCGACAACCATTCATGTCTATGTTGCATGTGTTGATAAATTTTGGTCTAATATCCAAAAAAACCTCCAACTTTAGTATATGTCCCAATTATATTCAATACTTTTTTTTCTCATAAAACACTCCCAACTTTTACTTTTGCTCTAATTCTACCACCGTTAGCCTTCCGTCCATAATTACTGTTAGTTAATCCTACGTGATTCGAATTTTTTCGCCGAACTTACCAATTAATCTTCGAAATTCAAGAACAGCAGGTTTCAGGAACAACGAGATTTGATATTGTTCGTCCAAATAATCAGATCTTCACGTCTAACCTTTCTTTGGGATGTTGAGTGCCGGAGAAAATCTGAAACGCGCCGTCTTGAGTAGCCATGTATCTCTCGGCAATGTGTAGGGGAAGCATACAACAAAAGAGAAGTTGGGGTTTTTTTCATGCCAGCTTTGCTGAGATTCATTAACGATGTGGAAATGTCAAGGATTAACTAACGGTGATTATGGACGGAAGGCTAACGGTGGTAAAATTGGGACAACAGTAAAAATTTGGGGTTTTTTATGAGACAAAAAAATTTTGGATATAATTAGGACATATACTAAAATTGAAGCTTTTTTTGGGTACTAGGCCAGTAGAATTGGGATAAAAGTACAAGTTTGGGATTTTTTATGAGACAAAAAAAGTTTTGAATATAATTGGAACATATTTTAATGTTTGGGTATTTTTTGGGTATTGGGCCCATAAATTTATTAGAAGAAGTGCTTTGAACATGAGTCCATGATCTTCGTACGTTTCATTATTCATATAATAAGGCTTCGTTAATTTAATAAAAAATTCAAGATTTTAAAAATATTTTTTGAAAAATAATCGCTCGTATCGCCTACAAGAATGAATGAAAAAAAAATTTCGTCACTCACAAAAATACTTAGTCATAAATTATTGTCAACAATGAAAATATTTTTCATTGACTAATTTTTTTAGACGATATAATTAATTATTTATCCAAAAACATTTTCTTAATTTTTAGTTTTCCGAAACAAACGTTCCTTAAATGGCCCATCTAGAGACAACTGATGAGCGGTGGCTTGGCTACATACCTTAATTGCAACGCAATAAATTGCTTTTAAAAGCGCTTTGACGACCGTTGACCGCACCTATTACGAATTTGACATTGGGCTAGTAGCCCTCCTCCTCAGCCCTTCCAAGCCCGAAGGTTTCACATAGGCAGGCTCGAGACAACAAGAATGTCCGGCCTGCCTCATCAATTTCTATGCAATGTCTCTTTTTTGAATTAATGAAAAAAATTCGGAAAAAAATTATATTTGGTTCTTGCACTTTCACCTTTCCTTTCTATTCAAGTTCTTCAACTCACAAGAAATCCAGCAAAATCTATTTGACCAATTTCAGCTGACGAGATCATCCTGCAACGCTAGTGTACGATATATACGGTATGAATAAAATTTACTCAAGGTGGAGGCGACATAGACACCACCAAAGAAAAATGTATGCAATACGAGATAGGAATATGGCTTAATTAAGATTTAGCAATGTGAACGTCTACGTTGGAATCATCTTTAAAAGTACCGAATTTGGTGTCAGATAGGCTTCAACTAAAAAAATTCGTGATGGTAAAAGAACATGATTAAATAAACTAAAATTACAATGGCTTCGTCGAAAGAGGCGTGAAAGTACATAAACGAAAAATAGAATTTACCAACAATTTTTTTTTTTTTGAAAAATGGAGGTAACCACTATATCGAAATAAATATTGTGAAAATGAAAATATGAAGTAAAATAAATTAATTTAAAAGCGATTTTGCTATAAAAGTCATTTATATTTATGTTTAGTTAATTTTATATATGGCTGGCCCCTTTTTCCTTTTCTTTTTTGTTTCCTTTCTGGGTTCACGCGTCAATCTGGGGCAAGCTAATCGCTTCCAGTCGTAGCAAAACCACGGCTCTTTCCTTGATTACTGGCTGATCACTGCCTCCGGTTTTCCCACGGCTATATAAGAAGGAGCACCCATTTCAGATCCTCAACAAAGCTCAATAGCAAGACCCACCCTCCTTCCAAAACCCCACAAGAGACGAACCCTTTCTTTTTCTTGGCCCCTCTTCCAAGGAATCGAAGTGAAGATGAGTTCAGCAGGCAAAGCGTGGATCGTGGCGGCGAGCATAGCGGCCGTGGAGGCACTGAAAGACCAGGGCTTCGCCAGGTGGAACTACGCGATGAGGTCGGCCCACCAGCACGCGAAGAGCAACCTCAGGTCCTATTCTCAGGCCAAGAAGCTCTCTTCCCATTCTTCTTCGGCGGCCATGGCCAGGGGCTTGAAGCGCCTGGAGGAGTCCCACGGCAAGATCATGCGGCTCAATTCCTGGGGCCCTGAGTCTACCAGGTTTTAGGAATTAGGGACTCTGGTAATTGCAGTATAGAGAGAGAGAGAGAGAGAGAGAGAGAGATTTGCGTTCTTGAATTGCTAAAATGTTGGCAATGGCAATTTGGGTTTAAAGTTGGAATCTTTGAATAGAGAAGCCTGAATTTCAATTTCTTGCCTTTTATTCCACGGCTATGACCTATGACGTTTGCTGATAAATGAGGTTGAAATTCAAGTGGAGAGATCAAAATTATCAGATGTTGTGAACAAGTTCTGGTGTTGCTAACCTCAAAGGAAAAATTGGTTCACCTAGATTCATTTTAGCAGATAAAAGTAAATCTCTTTTTCAATGGAATTAGAGTAAAATCACATATTGAAAATGTTATCCTTACTTAAAAGGAGAAAAATACATAGACCAATTCATTTTCGACATTGTAGTTGATTTACCGATTATGTCAAATTAGTTTAAAGGCACAGAAAGAGAGGGATTCAAATTCTCGGTAAACAAATGCCTACATTAGTGGTGGCCTCGGGCCAGTTTGGGTCCGGAACCGGCCCGGGTCAAAATCGGAACCGGCCCGTAGCATATGGGCCCGGTTCTGGTTCGCCCAAATCTTGAACTGGCTTGGAACTGCCGGTTCTGAACTTGCGAACCGTGCAAAAAAAAAAGGCGTAAAAAAAAAATACGAACTAGCTCGAACCGCCTGTTCCGAACCGGCAGTTTCGAACCGAAACCACCAGTTGCGATTCCAGTTCTCGATTTTCATGAACCGGAACCAGCGGTTTCGGAACCGTGGCCACCGCTAGCCTACATAGCAAGCCTTGAACTACTTGGCCATCTCTCCTGCATAATGATTATGTCTCAGTAATCGAATAAATAGTAAGTAATTAGTACTCAATTCTTAGATAGTTGCGACCAATCAATTAGAAAACTCTAAAAAAAAAAAAGCTTTTCATCAAAAACCTTCTCGGTAGATAAAAATAATCTTTTTTGTGAAAATATGATATTATTTTAAAGGAATTCAATCAATTAATTGTAAGGAATAAACTGATCGGTCTTTTTATTTTTTTTCTTTTTCAACTATGATTAATGGATACTTTTCGATCATGGTTCTATTTAGACTAGGATTCCACTTTCATAATAATTGAATTCAAAAATTCCTTTCGAGTTTTCGATCTCTCAACCCCTTAACTCGAAGACTGAAATACTATAGTAAATTTTACAAGGGCCGCGCTATTTCCACTCCTTCCTTGGCTAATGCACTCCCTATTTTAGCGTCTTGTCCATATTATTCTCCATGGGTTTCACTCTTTTTTAGTATCCTCTCTTACTATTCTACCCAATGTGTTCCCTTTTTCTTTCTCTTAAATGAGATGTACATTTGGTTTCTTTCCTTTTCTTTTCTTGTGTGTCCCACCTTCCATCTTATCTCTCTCAGAGGACGATGTTTGTGGTCTTATTGGTAGTTGGAATGGAGAATTGTTGCCCTGGACGTTATTGCCACATGGTTGGACCCCAAGGGAGCGGCAACGGCAGAGGTAGAAGGCACAGGCTCGAAGTAGTGTTTGAGGAAGGGGGGGACGACGTCGAGGGTGAGGTCTCGCATCTATTGAAGGAGGTGGTGGTAGTGGTGGCGGGCTTTGGTGAGAATCTCGTTATCCCAAGTATAGGCCTCGGTGTACTAGGGGTGGATGAAACTTGCACGAGAAAAGTTGGATGACGTCATTGATTGATCTCTCTCTCTCTCTCTCTCTCTCTCTCTCTCTCTCTCTCTCTCTCTCTCTCTCTCTCTCTCTCTCTCTCTCTCTCTCTCTCTCTCTCTCTCTCTCTCTCTCTCTCGTATCAATCCAAGTACTCAAATAGTTTATCAAGGTGTATGTGCGAAGGTTAAAAGGATAGTTTGTGTGGGTAAGAGAGAGAGTGTAGTAGAGAGAGATGAAATAGAAGAATTGGTATGCTTAGGGTGAGACTGTGGGAGAGAGAATCAAGAGTGGTTCGCTGAAGCAGAGGTTACTTAGTATGTCTGTCATGGTGAAGAAGAAGAAATGGAGAGGTCAAATGCAGAGAGAGAAAGAGGAGGAGGACGACTCCGATGTTGGTAGTCCTGTAGTTCATGGTCATAATTCGGTTGACTATATCTATGTTGGGAGTCATGTTCTCCATGGTCATAATTCGGTAGTTGATGAAGAAAACAAAGAAGCAAAAAAAGATAAAACCCGGCAACCGAATGTCTTCAATTGCTTCCGATGAGAGCGAGAAAAAAAAAAAATTGACTTTGAAGCGTCTTCTTCTTTTCCCCTTTCTTTCTATCTTTTTTTTTTTTTTGGGTCGAAATTCTTTCTATCTTCTTGGCTAGCTGGAAAATGAAAATCGTTTTTGGAGCGGAATTGAGATGAGAGTGGGTTATCTTCAATTACGGATAATTGATGAATTACCACTGAGACTTGAACCATGACCAGATTTAATTAAGAGAAATAAGAAAGGGCTAGAATTACCTTCGAGAGAAAGAGAACAGAGAGAATTAAGGAGGAGGGAGGTGGGACCCGTAAAAAAAGAAAAAGAAAGAGACTAAATAACGGAGGATGCTAAAAAATGAGACCCACGAAGGATAATATGATCAAAACATTGTTATATGGAGTGTATTAGCTAAAGGAGTGGAAAGAGCGCAACCCTTTTATAATTGATTAGCTTATTCATGAACTGAAAAGGAACTGTATTACCATTTAAGCAAATTTACTAAAAACAAGGGAAAATAAAGTTACCATAAATATAAGTTTCTAGTTCTCAAAATAAGTTATGATAATTAGGAGCTTTTGTTGGTATAATTACAATGACTTCAGGCAAATTACAGTTTTTGTAGGTAAAATTACTAAGAACAGGAATTATAAGTTATGATCTATGGGGGAACATTACGATATTGTTAAGATAATTATTAATCAAGCTACGACATATGAAAAGAAGTTACTATTAACGATAGAAACTTGCTAAACATAATGAACTACCAGTTACGACTGTTTAATTAAAAGGATAATATTACTGCAGAATTACTAGTGACAAAAATCCTCAAATTCCGAAGTATAAAGTATCGTCCCACTTTGTTATAAAATGTTACTAACGACAAGTGCACTCGGGGTCACGGGAAGTTTGGCCAATTTACCAAAATTATGGCAGACAAGAGCGCTGTTTATTTCCCTTCATGTTTAGATGTTTTATATACTGCTCGATGCTTTGAATAGGACCCATGGGGCAGTAACTAGTCTTTACCGATGATATCCTTTTGTCAGACCGCGCGCCCTTCACCTCCCTAGCTTTTTCGATCTATCTAAGCTGTTACAACCATTTGTGATTCAATCGATGCGAATTCGGCTATTAAGGTAAGGTTGGTCTGGAGCCGGGTTTATGGCCTTCTTTTTCCTGGTCTTTTATCAGCCTTGGGGACAGGTATGGGATCGATTTAAATAAAGTCTATAATTGCCGGTCCTCCCTTACTCTCTCTCTCTCTCTCTCTCTTCCTGGTGGGCCAATCCGTCTTTCCTCTCCACTTTCAAGCGTGTGGATCCAGGAAGCAGCCAAAACAGGGCAAGCCTGTGGTTTTTGGTGGTGCCAAACCTCAAACCATGGGCATATCTCCCAAGTCCCTGGTAAAATCTGCCTCTTGTTTTGGGTTCTGGCTGCCCTTCCTTGCTTCTTCTCAGATTCCACTCTCTCTCACCATCCCCCCTCCTCCTCACTATATTAACTATCACCCTCCCTCCAATCCATTGCCCAACACCATTGGAATTCAACCCCACTAGACTATACTACTACACCCAAGTCTCGAGACCACATCTCCATTACAGCCAATCACCACCGAAAAGGACCAGAGACGACCATGAGTTCGACAAGCAGAGCTTGGATCGTTGCAGCCAGCATCGGAGCTGTGGAAGCACTCAAGGACCAAGGCTTCTGCAGATGGAACCATCTTCTCCGCTCACTCCACCACCATGCCAAGACCACCAATCTCGGATCTTATTCTCAGGCCAGGAAACTCTCTTCCCCTGCTGCTTCCTCTGCGGTCAACAGGGCCATGCGAGAAGAGAAGCTGCGGCAATCTGAGGAGTCCTTCAGAAAAGTCCTGTACTTGAGTTCTTGGGGACCTTGTTGAGTCACTTCCTTCCATCTTGATTGAGGAGTGTAGTTAGACTATAAATACAGATACGGGATGTATTCCTAGCAATATCAGATTTACAGTGGATGAATGCTCACTCAAGGCACTCCAATTCATCCAACTTCTTTATCAGATCTCTTGACTAATTTGACTCAATGCGGGTGCGTTCTTGCACAATCATAATCAACGGGTAAAAATTCAACGGATGATGGGTAGTTCTGTCATATTCAATAATCCTACAAGTCCAGCAGACTTTTCAAATCCTGATGACAGAACACTCAGAGAAGCAATACCATCACAGTATGTATTGAGTTCCAAACACTGAAGAATCGCAAGATCCTCAACTTAGAATTCAAATGGTTCGAGAATGAAAGTCAGATATGCTCTATCTCCTAAAAGAATCAATGACAGAAGAAAGTCCAACCAGCAGCCGAAAACAATGGAGCAAACTTAGGAAAAAAAAAAAATGGTGCTCAACCTCCACCCACACACCCTATACATGATGGTCAGAACTCGAGGCCCTGATGCTGCGACATAGAATGAAAGATTTCGTCCCACTTTCACATATTATCTGGCAGTAGGATGTTCTGCGATCCGAAGATCTGGTGAGCACTGTTCTGAACAAAGACCGCGATCCCGCATTTGCTGCTTTTGAAACCTTGCCACAATGAGAAATTAACAGTTCCCGAAACCGTCTTCTTTGCCGAAATATCCTTGACGGTACACAGTTTCTCCAGCTTCCTCACGACGAAATCGTTCGATAAGACCCGCCCTTTATTCTCTCCCTTCAAGCAGTCGGTCAGCAATCCATTCTCACAGAGCGCCACCATCACATTAGCTTGGCCTTCCACCTTCATCCTCAATGCTCCGGATAGCGACACTTGTAAAGAATCTGGTGCCGGCCTCTGGAAATTTGCCTGTGTAGATGCACATACGCATCTTCCATTAATTGGAATTGCTAATCCAGCATTCAATGCAAAAGAAAGGTAATGACATCATTCCAGGATCCTGAAGTTCTCGATGAGAAATGGCGGCTTCATTGAATTAAGCACTCTCAGTATTACCAAAAAAATCGCAAAATTAGGCAAGAAATATGGTTTTACCAGGACTTACTTTCAAGATCTACAGAGAACTTTCTTCATACTGCCGAATACATCTATTGATCAATCAAAGAGAGATTCAACAACTTAAAAAAAAGATCGATTCTTTGGAATCCTCCCTTTCTTCAAATGGAACGAACATGGCTGATTTCACTCTTCACTAAAACATCAGTTAGGAGAATGTGGGTGTTAGATGTTATCGAAGTCATAGAATATATCCTGTTGTGCCATGCGCACGACAACTTCCAACCACGGAAAATTAGCAACCGATTATTACTTTTGGTACATCAAACAAGTGCAAGTGAATATGAATGAGAAAGATCAACTGACAGGTTGCATATGACTTTGCTTCATGTCTTGGAAAAGGAAAAGAAATTGAATACGGTTCTGTAGATGGTGGACTGGATCTCTCCCACCTACCTACCTTCTTTCTGTTGAACCGTCCTTTTACTTTATTTCGTTTGTTTATCTTCACCCTTCTCTGCCTCTACTTTTTTAATGTCAATGTTGCCTTCAGATCTGTTCCATAATTTGGTCCCTCTCAGATCTATGTGCCACCGGCGGATTTCGTCGAGGGCGGAGAAAAGATAATAATCTATAAGATTCACTAACTTTGGCAGACAATCCTCCTCATCTTCCGAAAACATAAATCGAAAGGCAATCAAAACCAAACCGATTAACCAAATTTCATGCATAACTGAGCATGGCTAGGACTCCGCAGATCAAACCCAATCCGAGTGAACGAACCAATTTAGAACATATCTGAACTATTCTCTCTGGTAACAAAGATTTGTCTACGTCTCACTGAATTACACCACAGACTTCTCAAGATTTTTGTCATTTCTTTCTACAATAATATTCTTCAAGAGCATTCAAATCCCAATCTTTATCAATGCTAGATGTGATTAACTTGCTCCTACAACACTGAAGTTACTACCCTTGCTTTTCAAATTTAATCAACATTCGGATCTCTTAATCCCCCTGCTGCTAAAAACTACAGCAATATCAACTTAGCCTTATCCGACAAGAGTTCACAGACTCGGTTCTTGATTTAAGCGAGACCCTATCTAACTTTTAACATTACAAAGTCTCCAAGTGACAATTCTTCTGATCTGAGAACATGATGATGAATAACATACTCCGCGATACGAAAACCGAAGTCCATATACATCAAATGCTTTCTGGGTTATCAACCCACGTATAGAAATTCCTCTAATCTAGAAAAAAAACCGTCCCTTGCAAAAGCTAAAAAAATTATGCGATCCGCCACCGCAGCCTAAGTACTTCAATTAGTACACCACAGCCCACTAATTGACACTAACAGTACTAGCACTGGTCCCTAAAGTTTTCGTGAATGGAGATTGATTGAAAACTTTATCACTCGATCTCTACTACATCTTCAATGCCAATCAATTAATCAGTGAATATCAAGCATATTTCTGGAAAGAAATAAAAAAAGGAACCTGGAGCGTCGGCGAAGGGAATCTAGGGGCGGACGCGATGGCAGAGACCAAGGCATCCTGATCGGTACCGACGCACTGGGACCGACCCTGGACCACCACCTGCGGCGTGAACATGGTGTCCAGCCTCAGCGCCTCCACGTAGGCCTTCTGCCTCACCGTGGACTGGCTCGATCCGAACGGGTCCTTCCACCCCATGTAGTCCCAGTAGTCCACGTGGTGCGCCAACACCACCACCGGAGCCTCCAACTCGAAGTCCCCCCTCCCCAGCCTCGACACCAGCAGCTCCGCCTCGGGCGAGGTGGCGCAGCCCTGCGACGAGAACAGTTCCACCAGCACCGACCCTCTCTGATCCTCAGCCGCCGCGGGGGCGGCGGAGGAGTGGACGTGGGGCTTGCCGAAGCAGGCGAAGAGGCGAGGCGGCATTGTGGGGCGTCTGTGTGTCCCTCCCCCTGAGAAGGGGAGAAGCGCTTGGTTAGGTCGTGGCGGTTACGTTGGTGTTTGAAGGTCTCGAGAGAGAGAGAGAGAGAGGTGGCGGAGGCAGATGCAAAGAGAAAAGGGAAGAAGACGATCCTTGAATACGTGAGTTGGGAGGGGAGTGTTTACATAAAGAAAGGGACGCGAAGGATCACAACCCCCAAATTCTTAGTGCAATTTTCCATGGTGAAAAAGGAAGATCAAATAAAAATTGGATCTTACTGACATAACAATTTTTGAATGACTGTGACAGTGTCCGTATGTCACACGCCACAATATTTTGAACGAGTGAAACTCGCAAATTTTTTTAATAATTTGTTATTTATTTTTTGTGGCCAAGGACAGACTGTTCATGCCACACTGGATTAAAGAACATGCACGTTAAGGAATTGTAATTTGATTGCTTTATGTTTAGTGAACATATGAAGGCAAATTTGGACCTAAGTAAGTCTTTAAACTGCTTCGTCTGAGATTTCATCCGGACCTTGGGATCCCTCAAATGTAAAGTATGTAGAGGGTATTTCCCACCATCATGAAAGAAAAAGATGTTATTGGCAATTAGGAGTACATGGCGTGCGGGCACCGGGCACCGACACGTTAAAGCAAGAAACGCATCTGTGGAATCCACTGTCACTGTAAATCAAACGGACAGGCTGCGGAGGCCTCTCTAGCAGAGAAATCTCCATTCTTTGGTGAGGAAACTTTTAACCACACCAAGGATAATTTAATTTTTTCGGGAAAAAAAAAATAGGAGACAAATTGAAGAAAAATTGCTTCCACCATAAAAGGACAAAATATCTTGCTCAGGTTCTTCATCATCCGAACTCTTTGTTATTCGGGGTCTAAATAATGTGACTTGTGCGTGGCCATTTATGCAAATTGTTCACACTCAAAATTGGCCCGAGCCTAAGCAGGAAGGCCCTTGGAGCGTCGTCGATACGAGAGTTCAGTATGCCTGAAACGCTTTGGCATCCGAGTATAGATTGTAGCCGATAATCAAGTAAAGGATGGCATCGGCGACACTGAGCAATCAGTACGCGACGAAAATATGCGAGCAAGGGAACGAAGTCAAACGGTTCAATCGCCTAGTGCATAAAGAGAGCAGTTACTAAAGCAAACCGAGAATCTAGCAATAGATTAGTATTTAGGAAGTAACCGCTATCGACGATTATCCATTGTAATTGGACATAAATTGTCGAAGAAGAACGTTTATAAAGGATCCGCAATCAATAACACTTATTAGTTTCTCCGCAGTTTATCTTACAAATTCTTTTATTCTTGCTTTTCGTTCTTTATTTACTTTATCTATTTAACTCTTAACCTATCCATTATCCACTTCCTGCCGATTCACTCTGAAAGCCGAACATCAGGACTGGTCGCACACCACTTCTAGCTATTTCGTAAGAAAATAGCTAGAGTGTATATATATATATATATATATATATATATATATATATATATATATATGGGAATGTGTGATTCATCTTAAATTAGAGGCAGTCATAGATGCTATAATAAAATTTCGTAAAAAAATAGTATATATATATATGGGAATGTGTGATACTCAGCTTGTTTTCGAAGTGAGGACAGGTGGCGGGGGGTGGTGTGGTTGGAAGTCGGTGACAGGTTATGCTGTCACCGCCACGGGCATTTCACCTAAAGCAGAAACGGAAGGTTTGACATGGAATCTCATCTCACCTCATCTCATCTCATCTCATCATCCTCTCCGTCGGTAGTGGTACTCCCGTCCCGTTCACATAGTGGGGCCCTATTCAAATGATGTTGCTTCATTTTCTTGATCTGTCTGGTGGTGACTTCCACTTCCATCACAGCTGTCCTAATAATACACGGAATCCCTAACATATATAATCAAAAGCACAAAATTCCATGACTCGATCCACACACCCCACCACAATATGACAAGTGATACTTCGCTCCTTATTGGGTACATAACCTTCTTTGGAGAGGGAGGGATATATACTATCGAGAGAAAATAGCACAAATGATTTTAGAATTTTGGCCTATCGTGTAATATAATCCATGTACTTATAATTTATCTAATTTTATCTCTAAACTTTTGGTACATATTCGAATTAGTCCCTGAAATAAATGAAAATATTCAATGTTGCCCCTGAACTTGAATCAATTGAAAAATAATATTGAACATGTATCAAAAGTCCATGAATTACATTGAACAGATAATAAGTTCATGGGCCACATTGCACATTGAGTCAAATTTCATGGATCATTTGTGTCATTATCCCTATATCATTAATAAATAGAACACTATGAGTGTCATAAATTTCGTATGATTATTCACTTCTCTATAAAAAAAAAAATTCGAATGATCACTTGAATGTCACTTTCGTAAACAAAAAAATGACGCGGATTTTGAGTAGCTGGAAAATACCACGTGATAATAGTTTAATATTTTTCCGACTAACGTGGCTTATCAACAAAATGAGTCAACATGAATTGCCCTAAAGATGTCGTCTATGTGTGTTATTTGCCCCAAATTTGCGTGTCGGGCCTATATTCTTGTTTTTCCCTTTAAACCCTAATCTCATTGTGTTCTTAAATCGAGAAATTGGGGCAAAATTAAGTGAGAACAGGAGCAGGACTAACATCTCCAAATTAAGCATGTTCCGATCAAGAATTAGACCAACAAGAGCTACGAAGGAGAGGAAGCAAAGTATTACCAGAACGAACCAATTGTTGCAACTGGGTTTCGTCGGACGAAGATGAAAACGCAGAGGAAGAAGATGAAGATGAAGATGAAGAGGCAGACGAAAAAGATGAAGGAGAAGAGAAGGTGAATTGGGGAGTTAATTAGTGTAGACATCCCCTTATTTCTGTTCCCGATTTGAATGCAACATCCTCATTGTTAACGTGCAGAAGATCGAAAATTATTACAGTGAAAGATTCAAAAACCTAGCTTCGGAACGAGATACAAAAGGATTTGCAATACTTATATTTGGAGAGACAAGATATATAAATTTCATGTAAGATTTACAGATTTCGATTCTAACAATCACTGAAAAGTAATAATAAGTATCTGTACCCACCCATGGGTGGCTCAGTTGGTTAGGGCGCACTTGGGATTGTGTGGTTAGGCGCACTGGTCCCAGGTTCGATTCCCCAGCTGAGCACCTATGATTTAAGTGGAGGGCCATGGCGGTGGGTTGCTGTGTTAGTCTCCCCGAGGAATAGTCGAGGTGGGCGCAAATTGACCCGGACAACTCGGTTACAAAATAATAATAATAATAATAAGTATCTAGTGGAGAGGGCGCGGCGGGGTGACTACTCTGGCCAAACAGACACTCCACTCAAATCTCGCCACGTTTACCAACGGATCTCACTTTGCAGAAATTTTGAATCTCCTTCTCTCCGTTACTTTTCCCTCGTCTCCTCCTTCACGTTACCGGCACACTCTGCTGAAACTCCCTCTCTCCTCTCTCTCCCTTACTTTTTCATCGTCTTCCTCTTTTCTTTTTCTAAAGAACTTCAGAGAAGGAATGCCTCTATCTCATCCCCCTTAATACTGCAAAGGCTTCTTTCTATTTTCTGGACGAACCACGCCGCTACCTCTGGTTCTGTCGTCGCCTCCTAGAGCCCCTTTGGTGGCTCCGATCTCTCATCTGGGTCCAACGAGTGCAAATTAGTTTTTGGTTGTCTGGATCTTGAATCAGGAACGAGAAGCACGTCATTAACCACGTCGCTCGCGAAAACTATAGCTCCTATCGATAAGTAAGGGAGAGAGAAAAGAGTGTTGAGATACATGTGTGAGTTGTGTTAGAGAAGTCACACATTGAAGAATTGATATGGTGTTGAAAAGTTAATATATCATAATTGACACATAACTCATTGACTTAAATTTTTGGGGAAAAGTGTCAAAAAAGTCATAAACCTATTGCATTGGTGTCAATTTAGTCCTAAACCTTTTGCATTGGTGCCAATTCAGTCCTAAATCTTTTATTGGTGCCAATTCAGTCTTAAACCTTTTGCATTAGTGCCAATCCAGTCCTAAACTGGCCAATTAAATTAGCACAAATGCAAAAGATTTAGGACTGAATTGACACCAATGCAATAGGTTTAGGACTTTTTTGACACTTCTCCCAAATTTTTGAGTAAAGATGGGTTTAACTGAATATGTTGATAGGTTCGAACTTAGACTCCCTCTTGGTGATCTCCTCAGGTGAAGGTATTAGACTTCTGTTGAGCGCTCTCAATAAATGGTATCGGAGCCGATATTTGATTGGTGCTCCACACCCAATTTGTTCCAGTGTTTGGTGAATATATCAAGGAAGAAATCTCATGATCGACGCTTGCTTCGAGTGGAAATTGCTATCACTCGTTGGTCTGGTGAGAAGAGACCATGGATAGTTGGTCTGGTGAGGCGAGATAAAGACCATGGGTAATGCAATCTCAAGTTAGCAGTTGATGTTGGTTGTTTGCTGTACATATTTGCGGGTGCATTATAATAACTTGAAGGTTTAAATTGATATATGTTGATTCAGAATGATACCTAACATTAAGGGGGAGCATGCCTAACACCGAACTCACACGTGAGGAGGATATTGTTAAGATACACATGTAAGTTATGTTAAAGAAGTCTCAAGGATTTGTGTGGTGTTGAGCAGTTAATATATCATAGTTGGCCAATAACTTATTGGCTTAAATTTTTTAGTGAAAGTGAATCCAACCGGATATGTTGATGGATTCGAATTTGAGCTTTCTCTTGACAATCTCTCCCAATAAAAGTATCGGACTTCTATTGAACTCTCCCAATAGAGAGAGCGAGTGTTCGCAGAGTGTGTTCTGCAAGGGGGGATCCGTTGGTACACATGACGAGATTTAAGTGGAGTGTTTTCTTGCTAACTTTGCAAGTTTTATCTAGCTAATATTTTCATACGACGACAGTGGATTTACTGCCAAAGAGAATCTGGCGTCGCAAAGCCCACTAGCTCTCTCCCAATCCCTCCCAAGGAAATGGATCCCCTGACATTGCAATGTCAATGTCAGGGGTGACATGATCGATCCGGGCCGTCCAAATCAAAAATGGACTGCCCGGATTGATCCACATCATTTTTTTTAAAATTTTGAAATTTCCCGCCAAAAAATCCCCACCCCCCTAAAATGATGATGTGGCTCAATCCGGACCGTCCATTTTGAAATGGACAGCCCAGATCCCTCAATGTCACCCCTGCCTTTATGGTAGGGGATCCGGATCCCTCTCCCAATTGACAACTTTCCCAACTCTCAAATGGCTTTATTTGCACATCTTATTCTTGACAAACAAACAAGGAAAACAATGCCGACTGATACGATTCAAAGGCTCACAACCCTCCAGCAAATGCATCAGTTAATTCTCCACCACACCCTTTTATTCCCATCCGATCAAATCCACGTAGTATTCCCTCTCCCTCTTCAACCACAATTCTTCAACATCATCCACATCTCCTCACATCTACTTTTATTCTGACTTCTCTAGCACTCCTCCTTCCTCCCTTGTATCGTTAGTCACCCTCCTCAGTTACTTATCTCTCAGTTCTAAATTGTCCCCTAAGTTGGTGCATCTTTTCCTGAGTACTCTTTCCCCGGCGATTGTTTGTTTTCAGATATGCTAGAAGGGAAGGCCGACATCCGCGAGACCGACATGCTCCAGGCGATGCAACAGGAAGCTCTCAATCTGGCATCCAAGGCGCTCGACTCCTTCGACATCACTGAGCCCACCGACATCGCGCGCTTCATCAAAACGGTATCGTCGGATATCTTTAACTCTTACACACAACCCCATAATGGAAAATCGAAGTTCTCTTGATGTTTTAGGCTTTAGCTTGTTAGGTAATTGTTTGAGGTTCTCTTCTTGTTGTGTGCTACTCAGGAATTTGACAGGACGTATGGAGGAGGATGGCAATGCATAGTGGGGACAGATTTTGGTTCATTCGTGACCCACTGCTCTGGCTGCTTCATTTACTTTTGCGTCGGAACCCTCGCAATCTTGCTCTTCAGAGGTTCATCCGGACCAGAGGCTGAGCCTAACCCGTTCAAGACGGCCTTAGAGACTAGTGTTGCCACAGCTTGATGATGCGTTCGATCACTTCTTAGTTTTCATGATTTTGATGTCCAATCTTACATATCCTCCCTTAGTTGGTCATATGGTGAATATCAATCAGAGATCTATGTAAGTAGTAAACAAATGAAAGCCCAGCATAACATTATTATTGTTGCTTAATTTATGCGTTTCATCAAAAGTCGAAATCATCTTGGTTCGGCTTCGGAGAGGTCAACAAAGCCGTGTACAGCCGGAGCCTATCCTCCCCTAGCGAAGAGCACCGGGACAGTGGCCTCCTCGGCCGTATGAACGACAGCGATGTCAGCGTCAGACGGTGCTTGTACCTTCTCCACGCGAGCTGGATCGCCACGGCGGCCCATGTCCTCCACCCGGGCGAGTAGTACCGCGCGCTCCGCTTCACTCTCTCGTTCACGAACGTGTACCGGAAGTGCTGCGTCACGTACTTCACATCCTCGGCCTCGAGCCCAAACGCCTCGGTGGTCTCGAGGGTGACTAGGGTCGAGGAAGATGGCGGTAAGCGCTCGATGAAAGGCCGCCGGAGGCACCACGAGAGGAGCTCGTCGCCGCTGAAGTTGCCGGGGCCGAGCATGCAGCAACTTTTGACGCCGTCGCGGAGGACTTGGCTGCTTTGGAGGTGGCCCCTCACTACGAAGAGCATGCGTTGGACTGGGTCACCTTCTCTTGTTATCTGCACCATGCATGAGAGTCAAAAAGAGAGAGTTAGGGTTTTGCATGCCATCGTTCTGTCTCTAGGACTTCAATCGAACAGTGGGCAAAAGGTACTTCTTTACAAACAATTTACTTTCAAGACATACTTAACAATGTAAATCAGATTTAGGTTTTTTTTCTAGAAGTTCCATGAGAAGTCTTATCCATGCCAACATTTTTTTCTTTCTTTTTCGTCGAAAGAAACAGAAAAAATGTGCCTAACTATAATCAATGTAGACAATGATAATGAAGATAATGATGAAAACTACACTTAAAGAAAGAATTTTATCAATTATGCACTCACAGTCTCTCCCTTCGTGAATATAAGGGATTTCACGCGATCGCAAATGTTCTCGAGGACTAAATCATCCATGTGTTGAAAAAGTGGCACCTGAAAATTAAGCATACGACATGAAATATATGTCAAGAGATGCTACATGCGAAGAGAAAATGAACTAGTAGTTAGAATTGCAATGATTATGACATGGTTCCCTACATTTACATATGTGCTCCTGACTCAAGCTTTTGTAGAGTTGGGTCTGTTCATATCTATGCTCCAATCTTTAAACAATTAATTTAGGCCCAATAAGTACCAACCTTTCATCATTTCATGGGCTTTCTTCCCCGTGCTTCAAGCCGGTCCGATTCACACGGCCGTTTGCGGAGTCCAAGGTTTTCCGACTCATGTCGACACCGAGTAATACTAGATATATTAAGACTAGTCGATGCTAATTACTAGTGCAGGAAATCTCGAGCTCCACTGGTATTCATGCGGGCTAGCTTGAAGCACGATGAAGCAGCCCATAAACTCAGAAAGAGGCAGATACTCATTGGGCTTAAATTAATTGTTTCAAGATTGGAGTTCAAAATCTTCATTTTAGGTTTTTGGCCAGAAGTGAATGAAAATTGGGTTAGGCCAGATAAGTCGCACGTTAAGCTTTGCATGGAAAAAGTAGATCAGTAACTCTTCCATCTAATTCAAGAGAGCTTTTAATCCAGTCTTTGCTTTTATATTCACTGTAATCTTTTATTGGAAGAACTATGTAATCCGCTATTCATGTTGATTTTGGTTGTAGCTTTATGCTGTTCATGAACTGATCAACAAGTTTTGAGGGTTTGCAAAAAAAAAAAGGTACGGGTTCATCTTTTTCTGTGGCCCCTATATCAAGCCCTAGCTTCTTCTTGAAATGGGGACAAAATGCCAACAAGTTCAGGACTAGATTCGGGAAAAATATGAAATGGGTTGATATGATGTGAGTAAAACTTTATTATAGCTTCACGTGGTAGTCTTGAGAACGCCAAAAGGTGGATCCACAAGGGGCAAATTGTATGAAATGTGACATGGGAAAAAAAAATTTGAATTACTGTTACCTGTCTGACTAGGTCCAGACAAAGGTGGTACTTGATGTCCCTCCGGAGGCCCTCCGGCAAGTTCCGGATCATCTGGCACTCGTTGACGCCGCGCATGGCAGCCCAGTGCTGCCTCTCGTAGTTGCGCACTCTCTGCCGGAACCCTTGAGGGAGGTGCCTCTTCCTCATCCACCATTCTATGTTCCTCATCTTCAGTTGCATTGCCTGCTTCTTAGACGTCGTTGCATGCAAAAATACCTTTTGTATTGCACCAAAAACATGCGGCCAGAGTCATAGAAGAAGAGGCATAATCCGAATTTGTGAAAAAGGAAGATGTGGATCAGACAATTTGATTCGTATACGCACACAATTCCATCTCTTTAAGTCATGAGATTCGATCTTAATCTCTTCTCGCGCCATCGACTAAATTATAGTCTACCCAACAAAAATCAATTTTGAATTTTAACAATTGCCATTTTGCAATTTTAGAATTGCTCGGATTTAGAGTTTACGAAGCTTTTAAGTAATCGTTTAAGATATTAACAATGGTTATTTCACGCAAATAACCATCTCATCTATCCCTCATTGGCTTAATGATTGCAATTCATAATTGCGATGAACTAATGCAATTGCAAAATGAATAGTCATATAGCAATTCAAATGAGGAATAGTGAGAAGTTCTCAAGTGCTGGGCAATTCAGCCAATCAATCTCACAATTTTCCTCTGCAATGCAGCAAAAGTTGGACAATGGATCCTAGAGTACGGTGAACTTTGAAGCATGATTGGGACGACCGTAATCATTTGTTTAGTGATTCCCTGGGTGCCTAAAGGTCTAGTGCGGGTCCATAAATTGTTGACACAGATTGATTGCTTTCACCACCATTATTGGCCTTTAGGGTCGATTTGATCAACGACTGCATAGCCCAAGTTAAAAAGCTTAAAGATTATTCCAATTGATGTGCTTATTCACAGTATTATTGACCAAAATGGTGGGCCCAACAAGCAATGGTAAATATTGAGATTGATTGCCTAAATTGCCTAGCACCAACATAAGGATAAGACTTGATGAATTGGATGCCGTTATCGATCCATTCCTATAGTTTTTTAGGATTGATCATTTAAGATGGCATTCCACGATAAGCAGCTAGCATAAGATTTAATGAAATGGTTACACGACATCTTTTGAAATTGAATTTCACTTTCATCGAATCGGGAATCAGTTGCCCGATATGACATACAACTTTCTTTTGGATGCATATCAATGTTGTCCAAGATGATTCTAAAGTGCCATTTGATCTCATTTGAATAAGTTGATGTCACAGGGAAAGTTAATCAGCGTAAGAAAATGTAGAGTTACCTTGATGTTTCCAATCAACATGGTGACCAAGAGAAGGCCACTGGTCAGAACAAATATGTTGAAGACAACTTCTAGCCATTCTGTCGTGCTTTCCAAGTTCCCGAAAGTGCTGCACATTGGACAAAAATTAACACAAGTTTAAGACATAAAGGCCATGTGATGCGGCGTTGGAGTTATGAATTTCATGCGATGAGCCAAGCACACTTATGTTAATCACGAACCCTTTTACTTGCTTGTTTCCATGGTACTATTGTATTGTTATAGACATTTCAGTGGAGATCACCGATTTCCGACTGCCTCCAATAATGAGAAAATAGATTAAGAAGACTTCGTGACGACTTTACTGATCGCGCGAGATTAGTATGTCAGGCATAAAAAGTTGGGTGAACCATCACATGACTTTCAAGAATGCGGTTACCTTTCATCTGCTCGATCAACAATAATCGAAGAGAGGCTAGTTATGTGTACCTCAAAGTCATTAAGCCCCAAAAGATGGGGAACAAGATCTTCTCCAAGCGACTGTCGTTGGTGACAAGTTGGACGGTCCACTTATAAGCGCCATAGTCATAGTTATTGGAGGAGTCCAAGCACATGGACCGGGCCTGCCGGTTCTCACACCAGGCGAGTCTGGCTTGGTCTCGGACCATGGTGGTGGTTCCATAGTAGATCGGCTCTTTGCATGCCAGCACTCTTGGGAAGCACCCATCCGACAATCTACATTGCTCCGTCAGGCATTTTGCTGCTCTTTGGATCCCTAGTAAATACCAGCATGCTCCCGCTGCCTAATCAAGTCATGACATGAATTTCTTAGTTACCAAGTGATGAATGACTACTTCCCTGATCCGTTTGCAAGTCTCCACTAGCTAATAACAAGATGATCAGGGGCTTAAATGTTTCTTATCTTGTAGTAAATACAATTGTGGATGCTTTCATATCTTTTACTAAGCAACACTAGACCTTAATGCAGCATTCCTAACAGCTCAGCTCAGCTCAGCTCAGGCAGCAAGAAATTTGCAACACCCATTGGAAATGGAAAGTGACAACCTTTATGACAAAATCAAAACAAAGAAGACAACATCAGTCAGATATATGCAAAACGATGTCTTTTAGTGGGGCCGGCTACTGTATATAATGCACGAATGTCCATTCTCCTTAGAACAGAAGGTTCAAGCATCATATGATCTCTCTTTAAATCCATCCCACCAACAAAGAACACTATTTAGCCCTCACATGGATCACGGCTGTGACAAGTTCCTGTAGTTTTCACCCCCACCTTGTTGAAAATTTGAACTTGCAAATCGCTTCTATTATCTTTATCTTGTTTTCTTGTCGGTTGCGCAAATGTTAAAGCAAGCTCTTTCTTCTTTTATTTCAATTGAAGTCCCTCAAGTTCAACGATAACATCTGGATGTTCATGATTGGAAAGGAGGGCATAAACTTTTTGAAAAAAGAAGAATTTGAGATCCTTGTGTTCCTTTGGGAGAAAGGAAGAAGAAAAACAAGATCTTCGTGTGCCGACTTCACAAGCACATTTAGAGACTCCACACTTTATCCCAACATTCCCTCCTTTTTCTTTTTGGCCATCCTTACATTCCATCCTTAAAGTGATAAAACAAAACGACGGATCATTTTAGGTGCCAAAAGGGATATAGCTTTCAAGGCAGAGAAAGGATATACTTCTAATTAACCAATAAATGATTAAGGAGAGAGACATAGAAAAACAGTAAACTTACATGGGATGCAACAAAATAGGCGATCATGTTGAGAGCAATCCCCCACCAAACAGTGCCGAAGATGTAGCCAGACAAGTTTTGCATGCGGCGGAGGAGGCAAACAAAGTGGTAGATCTTGGGGAGGTATTGGAAGAGGAACATTATCAACAACACCATCATCACTCTCGTTGTTTCCCCTCTCTCCAGCTGAGACGGGATTGCCACCCACAGCACCACCTGCGATCACATTTTTTGTTTCTTACTTGCATATCAGCATGTTTAAATGTATCACATTACAAGGTATAAAACCAGGTTGTCGGAGGTTCCCTATGAGATTCCTTTCATATGAATGATTCACCGCATCGATTTGCTTTTCTGACTTTTGATTCAGTTCTTCGTTTATTAGTGGAGAGGTGGTCTCTAATAAAAGATAGTCACGCGTGTCTGGATGTCATCCCCATGTGGTTGCACATCGCAGCAAATGAAGTATCACTCTATGCCTATCGGACTTGGACATTATAGGGCAATACTTCAGTCATACAATTCCTGACCTTTTCACGACGTCCCGCTTTGATTTATCGAATGCCAGTTCCCAACCAAAACTATGTTGGTCATCTCTCCAGAGCTTCTCCAGAGCTTCTGGTGCCCTAAACCAAGTCGTTCCAGGACCCGAAAATCACATATTTTGTGATTTGTCTAAGACTCAATAAATACTCCAATTCATAAAGAAGTTTTAACCACATACGCAGCAACATATACATTATACAAGTATATTATCCCGTCAATTTTTTCCATTGAAAGTGTATATTATCATGATTTAGTTTTCATAATTTCACTTGAATATCGGGATGGGGTAGAAACAAGTTGTTCGACCAGCCTAGGGCTCCCTAAAGCTCCTATAGCATAGATTGTTGAAGGCCAGATTAGGATCCTCTCTATCTAGGGGGTATTGCCTTCCTGAGTTTACCCTCTCTCTAAATAGATGATTACTTTATCTTCTTTAAATGGATAAGATGTTAGCAAAATCTATCCAATGGTTTAAAAAAGAACCCCTAATCAAATGGACTTCATCCTTCCAAAACCCTACCTAAGTCCATATTATTACTCTTCTCTATCGACCAATTCTTCCATCATTAGTCTCCAAGCTCTATTGTCATCAATCACTGAGCTTGTTGTGTCTCCGCCTCTCTCTATTAAAATATTTAAATATTAAACGATGCGTTCACCTAATAGGTTAAGTTTTTATATTGAACTTCATAACAGATATTAGAGCTCGTAGTTGGACCTTAGGTTGGGTCAATTGGTCCTCCTTGCTGTGTGCACCAATTGGCTCGTCTCTTCTACCAATGATATGCTCCTAGCCTTAACTGGTTGGGTTGTGCCTCCGATGTGGTTACTTTGGCTGAAGACTAGAGAGTGGGAAAATGTAATAGGGGAGGCAAATAGGGGCTTGAAAAGATTTGAATTCATGATCTCCTACTTTAATACTATACTCCAATACCATTTGAGGTTTTGTATGACCACTTTTAACAGTTCTAAAAGCTTAAATTGTAGGATGAATGTGAAAATTAATATTTATACCATAAAACTCTCGGGCATCGGAAATTTTTTTATTCACAAGTGAAGAGCATACTCACAAATCTAGCTTATCATATTGAAAAAATAGTGTAACTCTAAGCTTCTAATGACATCAGTCTTCGAGGAAGAAGGAAAGTGTTTAGACGGCCATGGAAGCATAGTATAGAAGAGAGATTTTTCAAAACACTCATCTTATTTTCCAAAATCTTATAGAAGTTACCCTTATATAGGCGGAGCCAAGGGTAATACCTATAATAGTACAGGCACTCTTTTGGCCAAAGTGTTGTCCTTGTGTTTTGGCCAAAATGTTCTATTATTGTCCTTGTGTTTGGCCAAAGAGATTATCATTGTCCTTAAGTTTGGAAATATTTTACATCGTCCTTACATCTGAAAAAATCTTGCAAGATGCACGTAGTTCTTTTTGTCCGGTGATCCTAGCTTGTTTTTATTATTGCACTAGTGTGCCGGTACTATTATAGGTATAACCATGGGCTCCGCCTATATAAGGGTAATTTCTGTAAGTTGGAAAGTAACACGAGTGTTTTGAAATAATCTCTTCCATAGACTATTCTCCCATGGCCTGCTAAATACTTTACTTCTTCCTCGAAAACTGATGTTGTTAGAAGCTTAGAGTTACTGTTAAATCATATAGCTTAGCTATCACAGATATATCATCACTCCATCAATGACTAAGCAGATAAAAATCAGTTTATTGTCAAAGGGAGGACACAAGGTAGGGAAGCATAGGTTATGAATAATCTATTTAAATAGGGTAAATTGATCTTCAACTACCCTCTAAACGAATGGGATCCATCTATTGATGAAAGTGCATTTTTCTCTCCTTTGCAAAGACAATATAGATTATGATCATTCGCTTTCTCTTGTTAGATCAAAGTAGCTATTGTACTACTCTATTGACACACAACATATCATAGAAACCTATTTTAATATCTCTTTCTATGGAATAACTATTGCATAGGTCTTATGGTAAGTGCTCCAAAAGAAAAGATTTGCGAGAATGGACATTTTCTACGCGCATATTGTAGGCAGCCAAGTTTCTGGTAAGGGGAAAGACGATTGGAATCGAGGTTTTTACTTAGTTGGATCCGAATAACTATGGCACTCGACACCTTTATCCACCCTAACTTACTCTAAGAGAGCACCAAAAAAGAGGTACATCTCCCATCTAATTCAGCTCCAAAAAGTTGGTGCGTCAAAAGGGCATGAAAAGTCTCCATATATTGTAAGGACGACAGACAAAAAGTTACTAGATAGAGAGAGGGGGCATCAAGGGAAAATAGAGCAACCCAACAATCAAATTAATCATGTTTATTAGAGTTTCCTTACACCAAGAATTGCATAACGTAATAGGTGCATTGCCATCTTGTGCTCCGCTTAGTTTAGGACTTCTAGTTTGTACATCTTGTTCACAAGAATCATTTCAGAAACATGAACTTCCATATTCTGAAAATCGTGCTTGAAAGCACAATTAACTATTTTGAATCCCAACACATACGGTTCAGAAAAATAAAAAACCAAACTTCCACATAGACCAATGTGTACTAACAAAATCCCCTACTTCTTATACAAGATCGTTTCAAACAACATGACACACACACACACACACACACACATATATATGTTAAAAGGTAACAGTAATTCGCTTTCGACAGACCGAATTATAATGTCTTGAAAAAAAATTGAGGGGGGAAAATGAAAGGAAAAAAAACAAAGAAGAAGGAATCTGAGTCGACGTAAGAAATTTTCTATCACAAGGTATCCGTCCAAGTGGATAAATCTTCGCAGAGATCTCCTTGCATCAGAAACACAAACACTCCCTTTGAGGTTACGAAAGCGACACCATTTGAATTTTTCGCTCGACCTCTCACCACCTCAAGTGCTATATGCAACCAGGAATCCGTTCCCGATTTGACCTTACCCCTTCTTGGACCTAATGGAAAAGACAACAGATGACTCACATGCATATGTTCATCATCTGTTTTCACCGATACCATGTAACGTTTCAAGAGCGCAAAAGGACAAGTACAGGACATGCATTGGTCACCTTCCTCGAACGGAACCAACCTTGCTAGTGTACAAAGCCAACCTCCTTAAGCTAACGACGAATCATTTCGATTCCGTAACTCCTTCTCTTAAGTCTTTTGTAAGGTAGCGATGACAGCAACCGACGATCTTGCGCAGCACCGTACACTTTGCAGGAATCTAGACGTGCTTGCCCCTCTCTCCTACCGCGACGAGCGTCTAACCGGAGCGGGATTCATCATCAGATTACTCAAGAAAAATGTTGCTGATGATGTCCGCTGAAAGTTTTGATTTTCGGGTTTTGTGGGTGATTGAATTTTGAAGGGACTGTACTAGAAGAAATTATGCGTAGAGAAACAAACTTCATCGCAGACGACATAAGGATATTGTGAAAAGCTTCTGTGTCGAGAGTGTAATTTACCTGAGGAAGAGGGAGGATGACGAAGAGGTCGAAGAACAAACCCTTCCGGGCCTTCAGGTACCGGAGAGACACCGCGCACGGGCTCGCGTCGTGGAGCTTGCCCCTGCCTCCTCCCCCAACCCCCAAACTGACGGCGGCGGCGTGGGGGGAGAAGCGCCGGTTGGCCATCTTGAGGCTGAGCCACATGTTCCACACGTGGAGCACGTCGGTCATGCACCGGAGCACCGTGACGGTGATGGCGAACCACCCATCGACAAAGAGGCACATGCAGGTGTCGCTTATGGAGAGCGCGTAGAAGAAGAGGGGGTCGACGAAGAGGCCCGTCGCGCACACCAGGAGGAAGACCCTGCTCCATTCTTGGACCCACTTGGACCTCGGGTCCAAAACTTGCCCTAGCGACCACCCGCTCGGCCTCCTCCGGCACGCGCCGTGCAGGATGTTGCAGTCACGCCCTGATGATCTCTCTTCTTGCTCATCCTCCTCCTCTTCTACGCCTTCGAGTTCGTCCTCTTCATAATCATCTTCGTCTGTGTTGTCGTTCGTGAAGTTGTGGATGTGTGATGCATGCGGCATTTCTTGCTCGGTTGACATGGCGCGCGAGAGAGAGAGAGTGTGTGTTTCGCTAGGTTGGTGAATTAAATAGAAAATTGGAATGGAAGCGCAACATATATGCAGAGATTGAGAGAGAGAGAGAGAGAGAGCGAGCGCGCGGGGGGGGGGGTGAGGTTGTAACAATAAAATGAGTTTAGAACTCATATTTTAACACATATTTAACATTGTGGGTCATAAATGGGTTGCCTTTAATTTATAAAACAAGCTTAAGCCGGTCATAATTGAGTTACTTAACAAGGTAATGAATCTTAAATGGGTCATAAATAAGTTACCTAATTATCTTGAGTGAGTCATAATAAACATGTCATTTTTTAATTTTTCTTTTCTTTTCTTTTTCCTTTTTCTTTTTCTGCGAAAGCCGGCCAACCCTCGTCGGGCACAAGGCGAGGACCGCGACCCTCATCAGTTCTGGGCGAGGGCCCGACCCTCACTTGTGGTCGGCAAGGGTTGGGCGGCCCTCGCCAAACTTAAAAAGGAAAAAAAAAGAAAAAAAGAAAAGACTATTGAAAAAAATCAAAAATTTTAATTATTTATTATTTATTTATTTTGTTTT
This sequence comes from Lenwebbia sp. NSW1173648, assembly GCA_029784005.1. Taxonomy (NCBI): domain Eukaryota; kingdom Viridiplantae; phylum Streptophyta; class Magnoliopsida; order Myrtales; family Myrtaceae; genus Lenwebbia; species Lenwebbia sp. NSW1173648. Next base: position 18,301,920 of record JARCGZ010000009.1, on the reverse strand, counting down.
TGAAAATTTATAGAAATTGTTCATAATATTTTAACATTATAATTTTTTTAAAATTTATATAAAAAAAAACAAGTTTCCTAGATTGGATAATATATGGAAGTATTTTAACAATATGAGTTGGATCTGATATGGGTCGAGAAACTTGTATTGTGATAAATGGGTCAGAAACGGGTTATATAGGTCAATTTGGGTCGGACTATTTATGACCCGACCCGACCCACCCGTTTGACAAGTCTAAACACGATTAAGAAATCATCAATAAATAAGGTTGTTTATGTAACATTTCTTTTGGGCAAGCGGTGTCCATGATCTGTTATTGTATAAATAATTGAAACGATAGTAAAATAAAAGTAGAAATTACGAGTAAATCTTTTCAGGTAATTATATATAACCATCACACAGCATAACAAAAGAGCCTTAAACCTTTTGAACGAATGTTATGACGAAACGCAGAAAAAAACAAAGACAGAACACCAGGATTTTACGTGGTTCGATCGAGGCGATCTACGTCCATGGGCGAGGAGAAACGAAATTCCACTATGATCAAAGAGAGTACAAAATCGCTAAAGCGCACGGCTCGCGACGATTACATAAAACGAAAAAACTCTCTATTAACAAACATGAAAATCCTAGCCTCAGCAAATAAGGCCCCAAAAAAAATTTCTCGGGGGCGTTGCCCCAGAACCCCCATAGAGATCTGTTTCCGCTAAAGAGGTTTAGTTCGCTCGCTCCGAGTTGGGCCTATCGGCCCAATCCTCCGACGTCGCGAACTAAATCTCTACTTTTTCTCTTCTTTTGGGCTGCACGAAATATATGTTGGACTGGATACATAAAATTCAAAGACATATTTAACAACGAATCTGATGTTTACATCAGAAAAAATGTATGTTTTGGAATGCAAAGAAGATAAATGCTAAGCGTATTAAAATATTTATAAGATTTAGGTATAGTTAGTGATGTAATCACTGTTGATGTTGCATGTGATCCACCTAATTAAAATATTCATTAAACATTTGCCATTTGCCTACGCGAAACTGTCTGGTTTTGCACGTGAAAGCTTCGAAGTCAGATGAACGGGGTTTTGCATGCTACGACAGGTGTTAAATTTTTCACTTTGCTTTTAGAGAGAGAGAGAGAGAGGAGAAAAGGAGGATCAACGTGATCTCCTCCTTTTTTTCACCATTTGGACGGGAATAGGGAGAGGAAGTTTAGAGACTTCTGTTGTATGTTGTATCCTGTTCATTTCCTTCTGTCAAAAAAAAAAAGCTTCCGTTTCATATGGTAGTCTGATGAGAAAAGATTTTGCGATTGTCGTTAATTCACCGTGAGATTAATATCTATTTTGGGCCCCACAAAAAAATAATAATAGAGAAATTAGAAATTATTGTGGGGTCTAATCCTTCTAGAATATGTGGCCCGCAATATGATGTTATTCTTAAAGTCACCCAAAAACTGTTATGCTAGCAAAATCCTAATTTGATTGATTCTATATTGTTTCGCCTTTTGTGTGATGTAATAATATAAACATATTGTCGTAATTAGATCTGTCAACATGGGTCATAGACTCATTTCTTAGCCCTTATTTTATGGGCTGAGTCATTATATTGGTTAGTTATGTCCAATAAATGGGTTATAAATTAGTTTAGAATGGCAGAGCCTAAAATCATATGGGTATTAAATGGGTTCACAAATTACCGAAATTCAATCCATCTTTGTGACTCTCTTCATTCTCTATGATAAAATAATTGACTCCTTAGATTGTTCCAAGTTTAGAGAAGTCTTGGTGAACCCACAAGATTAGCCTGACTTCACTTTTATTAAAAATATCAAGATGGCTTCCTTTTCCCAGTTATTTTTTATTTTTATTAATCTTGTAAGTTTCGTTTGTTAGTTATTTGAGTATATCTTTCCTTGGTTGCATTTGGCATTGTTATTTTTACGTAATATTCTGATCTTAGCTCTTGTCATTGTAATCCATGATCAACATAAATCATCTTCTTCAATATTTTGCATTCTATTCAATTAAAATTTTGATTCATCCACGTTATTTGTTGCTGCAATTTTACAAATTCACTATCAAGTACTAACTTTCTCTTATTCTTCATTGCGAATCAATACTAAATTTTAAAATTATATGCAATGTTGAAAGCCAATTCTTTAGCATCTTATAGTCGAAATAGCGATTTTATCCAATAACATATACACATAAAGAACTTAACGTAAGTTAATCAGGTAAATGTGGATTTTCACAGTTTGGATTAAATATGAAAGTATTTCAATAAATAAGTCGCGTCGGGTATGGGTCACTAAATTTATACGGCTTATAAATAGGTCAAAACGGTTTAAATTGATTAATTTGGGTCGAACCGTTTTCGACCCGACTCATCCATTTAGCGGCCCTAATCCTAATCTCTCCCTATGGACAATGAAATCACTTAGGCCGAAAGAAAAAGGTAATCGAGGAATATCATCTGCAGCTGCCAGTGTCTCCAACACCTGTTCCAGCGACATAAGACATATAGCATTGATAACAGCAGCTTCTTCAAGACAAAGTCTACTAGAAAATCCAATAGATAATGTGCTAAATGAAGTGAAAATTAGTTAGCTTTGAGTTTTTTTTTTTTTAAAAAAAAAGTTGCCACTGCCCAAAGAGCTAGTTGTAATGCTTCCCGAGATACCAATGCATATATACTCAATGCACAAACCCTTCCATAATCATACTTCACTTGTCCTTTTTTAAAGAATCATGGATGATGATGTCGGTAAATCAATTTCCTGGAAAAGTGTGCGATTCCAAACACACGGTTTAACAAAACCGCCTAGGGTTTGTCGTGATGAAAATGATGATGAGCAAACTTTACAGTCCAAATGACACTTGAGTGAAGAAATTGATTTGCTTTGAAGAGTTTGAAAGGTGCAGATTTTGGCACTCCCGTCTTGTCATCACCCTGCAAGACTTGGATTCTGCATCCTCCCATCATGACCCTTTGGGAGCTCCCATGTATCATGCATTTGCCTATAGCAAAGATAATCATGAAAGCAATTGATTAGCTATGTGGCCATTGAATTTCAGAATTTCAGAATATGTTCATATCATGACATATACCTAGACTCTATCTGTGAAGTCCAACCATGTGTAGATAGGGAGAGAGAGAGAGGGAGTCAAGTGATCGATAAGATCAATCAAGAATACGGTCTGTCGCGAGTTAGTAAAATGATGAAAACCGCCTAGGGTTTGTGGTGATGAAAATGATGATGAGCAAACTTTACGTTCCAAATGACACTTGAGTGAAGAAATTGATTTGCCTTGAAGAGTTGGAAAGGTGCAGATTTTGGCACTCCCGTCTTGTCATCACCCTGCAAGACGACCCTTTGGGAGCTCCCATGTATCATGCATTATTTGCCTATAGTAAAGATAATCATGAAAGCAATTGATTAGCTATGTGGCCATTGAATTTCAGAATATGTTCATATCATTACATATACCTAGACTCTATCTGTGAAGTCCAACCATGTGTAGATAGGGAGAGAGAGAGAGAGAGAGAGAGAGAGAGAGAGAGAGAGAGGGGGGGAGTCAAGTGATCGATAAGATCAATCAAGAATACGATCTGTCGCGAGTTAGTAAAATGCTCTCTGATGATATAAACATCAATGCTCTCCGTATCTTCTACACTATACAATCTCTCTACAGGAGCTGGAAGAAAATCTATATGGAGTTATGACTCCCCGTGTTGTTGTTTTTCCTATCCAATCTACATGCAGTTTAAACTTATGTTGGTCCCAATATTAACACCAACGCTAATAAGTGTAAGATAGACGGACCCTGTCTAGACTTTACATATGAATGGTTAAATGCAACCTAAAATTATTCCATTCCCTATATTTTTCGGCAAAAAAAGGGTAATGCACTCGGTAACTTTCCCCATTTCATCATCTTCATGGTCTCCTCAACTAGTTACCACTCTACTAGAAAGCAGAAGAAAGAACAATTCTGCAGCATGGCTCATTTATGAACATCACATTACAATGGAACACAAAAACTCAGTAAAAAACGAATCGGAAAAGATAAGCCACGGACTGAAAGTTGGGAGAGATGGACCATGATTGGAGGAGTGAAATGAAGTACCAAAGCCCAGCTTGTGCTTCGATTCTCAGCAAGTACAGCACCACATACATGGTGGAGTGGTAGCGATAGCAGCATTGGCGAAGAAACTGCAGATTTTCAATCACGGGACCCGCTTCCCATCGTCATGATGTTTGGCTCCATGCACGGGACATCAGCTCCCTTTTTTGAAAAGATTTTGGCTCATTGTGGCATCCACTGAAATCATTTGGGAGAAGCCGAAGCTAATAATCACGTACTAATCACCTGTTCTAGATATTTTGCGTTGCAGGGCGACGCTCATGTTGACTGAATTCTCACACGGTGAAGCGGGATTTGTTCAAAATGTTGATGACCAGAGAGACAACTTTCCGCTAGAAGTTTTCCTGCTCAGGCTTCGTAGTTAATCAGTAACATGTTTCGATTGCTCGCTGCTGTGTAATTATGAAGCTGCACTGGTGTTTTGCTGAGCACATACGAAAGGTAGGGTTTATTATAATATCGAATAGTTATCTGCTAAACTCGTTTTTATCGGGCCGGTTTAACAACATATCAAGAAGCCGGGGAAGCTCGTGCTGATACTAATTCCGCGAAAATCGCATGTTCCGATGCTATCCGTTGTATTTTATGTAGTCCCGATAACCACATCACATATAGAATGAGTCTATGTAGTATTTTGTTGTCATAATGTACATAGGTCAAATTGAGTCTGTTTAGCCTTGATACTTTTTCCGCAAAAGATGCATATATAAGAAAGAATAGTGCTAGCTTTTGTTTGTTAGGAGTTACTTTTATTTCCTATTTTTTCTTTGAGCATCTTATATTTGACAATTGACATTACTTTAACATTATATAGATAAAAAAAAAAAAAAAACTTTCAACACATAACATAAGAATACTGACATATAAAGTCATTTTCTTTCTTAAATATATTATAGGTTTAAACATTCCTTTATTTCCAAAATTTTGAAGGAAATACAAAAGGTCTTTTGCAAATTAACCAGCCAATCCGAAATTTCCGAATCACTTGATGAACGAAATTAAGAACTTTATAATACAATTATCAATTTCTCTCTGGAATAAATATATAGGTGTGTTTACATGGAGAGAGCAAGAGAGTTTTGACCACAAAAAAGGGGCCTAGACCACTTATCTTTAAAGTTCAATAATCTCCATCACGCGTGGATACAAAAAGCTCCCATATGTCATGCTTCCCTCCGTTCTATCCTCTATCCAAATTTCATATCGATGAGTTATAAATATGAAAATTACCAGCATGCATTTTCAGCTAAATTTATGTTAATATCCGCATTTTATTACGTACTGATGTAACCACTACCTTAGTGAAGCACATTGTGAAAACGCGTCATGCTTGCGTGGTAAAGCCATTTTTTTCTGTTTGAATGTTTGATTTAGCTAAAAATGAGATAAGTTCATAAAGGAGATTTAAGGTCTTGGCTATTGATCAATTGAGTATATATAGTCAATTGAAAACCCGGCGTGGCTCCCCCGTGAATCTATAGTCATTTGCCACGCGTCCATTCCCAATTTCTAAATTCCACAGATGGCTATTTGGGAACTTTGAATTGTCACTGTTAGTTTTAAAATCATGAGCATAATCAAAGGATTGAATAAAATCTGCAGTCCTTACGTCAAAAGTCCTTTTTCCACACAGAGAAGGTAAGGGAAAGGGACGTGGGAAGAGGCATGATTTGCAAATAAGGTCGAAAAACCCAGGTTCCATGCAGCTTCGTTCCGTTTTGTTGGTTTGTTCATCAATGATGCATCAATTATATCAATAAACACCAACCCTTTTCTGGATTCTCTTCAATCTTTGCTCTTCCCCCTCCCTCTCGACTGTGACCTCTGGAGTCTCTTTCGCCACTCGAAACCAACATCTGCCCCATACGCAACACAACATCGATCTCGATCTTGGTCGATCGCATTAATCCTCGCTTGTCGTTTACATCGACCGTCCAATTAATGCTACATTCATGATTGGATACTGTTCATTGGCGGGGGATGTGATCAGAGAAACAACGTGCAACCAAAGAAAGAGAGCCTACATAAGGACACACGGAGTTCTTACAAGTTACACCCCACGTTGGCATTTTGCGGCAGTTGCTTTCACGACAAAACCCCCATCTTGATCGAGCTACTACGTCGGTACCGAAATGCTGCGCGATTTCGTTCATCGAGCGCGGCTCGTGAAGCGATAGGAGAGATGCATATGTCCACCATCGAGAAGGGGGGCCTCGACAACTCTTTAATGGACCCTCCGGACTCTTTCGGCCTTATTCTTCCATGGCTCGTGACTGTGTTCCCAGACTAAGTGCCAGAAAGTTCCCCCCATGTGACGAAGATTCATGGTACAAGAATGCGTGAAAGCAATGATCCGTGATGAGAAATTTGTACAGGGTGATGGCATATTCATCCGGAAAGGGGAAATCTGAATTCACCGTGTACAATTTACTTCCTGGTGTACGACCAGAATGGTGCTGAAGAAATATATGTGGTCTACTCGATTTCTAAAGACCCGTTTCCATAGCTAGTTAGATCTACAGATGCGGTTTCTACAACTCGTTAGCTCAAGCTCGAGTCGGTGGACAACTGCTGTGAAAGCCGAAGAAATGGCATTTCGGACCGCAATCGTATTTCGCGTACGTCCCGCTACATTTTTTTTTTTTTAGCTCGACGGGCTTTACATTTGGGTGGAGTCACAAACATATCGAATGTCCCATGGACCGATAAAACAATGAGTGAACCATCTTCCTTCTGCATCATCGTGTACTCTGAATCTACTTTCTTCACATCCACAAATTCACAATGCGAACTGTCAGCTGTTGAGGGTTAGGAGCCACCAAGGGAAGATTGATGGCCTTTCGCTGCTTCAACATTATTGAGGTTCTATTCTGATCTATTCCACATGTCCCGTGTACTGATCTGGCCGTCCCAACGAGAGTAATCACAATCAGCAAATCTCAATGAAATCATTCGTGTCGACACAGTTCTTGTGATGCCCCGTTTCTTGTTCGGGATATTCGCCTTTTCTCATTTCCCCTTCACAAGAATTCCACAAAAAGAGAATTAGAAAATATGAACTTGATGCAATTCCCTGAACGGCAAAACCAAACTCCGGGCTTCATACATAGGTCTCGTCATATTGAACTCCGTTTTATTTCGTTTCTTAGAGTGGTGACTGGTCGGACTGCCCACATCTAGTGGCTTGAGAAGGATCAACAGTGACCGACTAGGTCAATCTTGATCTGTCACCTTGGATCATTTAGGGGCTGGTAATTCATTCGTCTGTAGCGTGTTGGACAAAGATCAATGATTTGATCACAAGATGCTATTACAGAGTTGATATCGGTCAGCATCGACACTCAGAAACAAACGATACATAGGACAAATTATGTCATTGCTGTCTGACCGTGGTCAAATGATTGTGCAAAGCCAGTTCAAACGGTGATTATTCTGATGTGCTGTTTCCGTAGTGCATGCGGCTATACAGGGAAATGAACTCCAAAGATACCATGTACAATAGGACCGCCAGAAGAGGATTATAGCATGCAGGACCACAGAAGAAGGCTGGCTTGGCGTTTCCATTGTTGTACGTAGGCACTGCAATTTTGGCTGCATCTACATTGGTAATTTCCTGGAAGAGCTGGACTATTCCATCAAACTCGTGGTATCATCAAGCAGAATGCCACGAGAGATGTCGACTTATCCGTACATGGGAAGAAAACGTGTCCTACTAGGAATCTTATTTTTTTATGACCACATAACCTTTCCTTTGAATTCATTTTCTGCTCAACCAAACAGCAAAAGGGAAATCTTTCTTCAAATCTTTTAAGAAATAGATTTGCCAGAAAGTGGCATGTGGTCCAAAGTTATTTTGGCACTGCATGTGGTAATGCTTGCGGGACTGGTTTCCAATTACACTGTTATGTGGAAGTTGCCAGGAGAAAACCAAAAATGGGAGGAAAGAAACAAACATGAAGAAACTTCACGTTCCACTAGAAAACACTTTCTCTTGTCCTGAACTCCTAGTTGATTAAGAAAAGATGCCTGGGCAGTTTGCTAAGTTGATGAATATCATCCAAACAGGAGGGAAAATGGCGATCTAGGAGTCTGCGATGTATAGTCTACTTAAATCAATTTCCTGCTATCACCATGGTAATCTGTTATTGAGATAAGAGGTACTCAGTGATGCATATGAAACATGCTGTGAACTTCAATCCAAGAATTGATAATACCACTCCAAAACCACTTGCGAGAATCTGCACATGCTCTCCAAAAGAAATGACTTATTATAGTTGAATGCATTTCGGGACACCATAAGGTGGACTCACTGAGTCACTCGGTCTTGGGAAAGCAATGAAAGACTTATATCAGAAAGAAGCAAAGTGGAACAACAAACATTTAGCTCATTTTCCTGTGACCATTAGGCCCAATCTACTGCTTAAGTCCGTCAGGTACTGGGCTTTTCCAAACCCAGACACATTCAGAATGGGGAACCAAGCGCCTCACTTTTACATAGTAAGCACCAAAACAAACTTCTATGTGTATGAGTGTGAATTTGCATGTCAATGTTCATGTCACATGTGTCTTAGAAGCTGGGGGTTGAATTAGTCCTACTAAGACAAGCTTCACTTATGATCTATAACATGTATAATTACTCAGCCTCCTAAATAATGGGGGTGATTCAAAAACTAAATCATTTATTCAGTATGATATGGGGTGCAAAAGAACCAACTTTTCTAAGGAAGAGCAATATATTCAGGATTAGCCAGAGAGGCTGGTAACACAGGACATTGGTGGTATGAAGAGTTTTAACTGGTTGGCCCGCGAAGGGGACAAAAGAACCAATAGTTTATGCCCAGTTAATAAACAGAGAATGGGGCAACTTCCCGAAAATGCATTCGGGTACCATCATCTCATCGAAAGTAGACCCTTCTGAGAAACATTCTTGATAGCATTTCCTTCAATTCCACGGACATTGCCAAGCTGCAGAATTTGAGAAACCGCATGCCAAATGAAATAAAGGATAGAGAAAATAAATCAGGGACAGGAAATCTTAAAGATGAGCAATTGCAAGTGTAGTGGTTCATACATGCATCGCAATCTGTTCAAGCTTTGCATGTTTACTGTCTCAATGGAAATGTGGCATGGAAAAAGATACATTTGCAAATAACAGAGCTAGATTTGGGCCACCATTTCAATGTGTGAAGCACAGCAATAGACAAAAAAGATATGGGATAATGTGCAACGCACCTCCTCATTCTATGGTAATATGGTCGAATTGAAAGATGGACACTATACAGATGAATGTATTTAGAAGGATCACACTTACTCATCAGGAGATGATTTTCAAAAACTAAAATGAATAAAACAAAATTGCCGACATGACATACCTTCAAACCAACTAACACTCTTTGATCACCCTTTTGTGACACGTTCCTTGTTATCTCTTTTTGAAACCCGCCCATGTTGCCATTAGTCTGACTCTCAGGCAACCTCCTCCTTAAATTTTCTTTTTCTTTGGATACAGATTTATTGAGTCTTGAGACCTGTAGCATTTCCTTAGGCTTTTCATTGGCGGAAGAGTTTGGTGCATTAACTCGAAGAGGCAGTGAAGCCTTTGAACAACAATTTTGATGCTGTACCTATAATACCTCAACATCAATTTATTGTGCCAAAAGCAACAAGTATACAATACGAAATATGAACACTAAAAGATAGATCGATATTCGAACTACACATAAGCAAAGTCTAGCCACCAGTGAGACAGGTAATCTTGATGCTGGAGAGAGGATTGAGGAAAAACAGTAAACTGAAAAGGCCAAGTATCAGCAGATACTTGAAAAAGGCCCCAATATCCAGCTCACCAGACTATTTTAGATTTATCTATGTAAGAATCATGCTTCCATGTGGAAAAGAAACATAAGAGAATATTACATAGCGATTTTTGTGAAGTCACTCACCTTAGGTTTTGCAACTTCTGTGCAGCCTGGTTTTGCAAGATGGCTTTTACCCCTCCTATGTGTATTAGATATAGTGCTTGAGATGCCAGATATCACTCTCTCTCTTTTATTCAGAAGTGCTTGATATGTCCTCGCTGTGCGTCTGCTATCTGGAGTGATCTCCCTGTCCTCAAATGGACTAGATGTCGAGCGATTTGCATCGTATAAGGGGTGTGAAGATGAACCAACGCTGGACTTTCCAGAAGATTTATAACCACTTCTATGACCCGTATCACTAGTAATCTCCACCCTTGATGCTTGTCTTGTAACACAGTTTTTCCCGAGGCCCGTTCTAATAATTGAAGAAAGTCCAGTTGGATTACCAAAAGGTTGCCCTGAAACATGAAGAACCTTTTTTTCTTGTTGTTGATGGCTCTCAAATGAAATGCCACTTTTCTGCTTTGTTTGACTTGTGTTGTTTGATGTAGAGCCAGGGAGTGTGGGTTTCGAAGAAATCCTGCTGCCATTTCTGGCAGAATTCCTTTCTGTTACTAGATTCTTCTTCAAGCCAGAGGGTCCTCTCAAATCAACTAACCTCGGCTTTGGTTTGCTTTGCAGGTAGGAACACTGTTTGGAACTTGAAGATGTTGCACTTAGAACTTTTACCAGATGACTCTGATGAACTGAAGGATCAGACTTGTGTTGCTCCCATTTCTTGCCCCTGTAGTCTTTACCTCTTGATTTGGACACAGAGGACGGAAGCTTCGGTGAAAAGGGTCCTTGAAGGCAGAAGTCTGAGCTCCCATTTTCCACGGAAAAATGAGAGAAAGTAGATTTTAATTGGCGAGAGGAATATTGGTGGAACCTGAAAAGATTATTTGAGTGCACAAAATTTAAACAACAAAATATATGCTATCGTGGAACTTTAACGGAATGAAACTATAGACGAATAGATGATCTTACAGGTGACTTTCACTGAACCATTCCTCAGCCCTGCAATAGCAAAAGAAGTTTTACTAGCAAGATCCTGGATCTTGTATATATCAAAAGCACTCTAATCTTTAACATCAGAACTGATGTTGCAATAATCACCTTTCTTGGTCATTATTGCTAACTTCTAATGTGAGATCCACCCACATGGGTGCCTCAATTTCTTCCTGCACAAAAGTAAAAGGAGGCCGGCATGTTACAAACCAATGAGACCAATCATCTCAAACGGCAGAATGTATGCAGGCTAATGAGTATCCAACCCCTTTATCACCACATTGCTAGCTGGGTGGACAAAATCAGGAGAGACATACACAGAAATTTCTAATTTGACTTGGATTACTCAAGTTCCAATAGTTTTTGTCATGACATGGCATGACATATTCCGGTTTACTTCTCTCTTTTTTTCTTTTTTCAAATTTTTGGCTACAAGACCTCTCTTCTGTTCCAAGTCATACAGATCGTGGCAAAATGCCATACGCAGCTGGGAGTAAAACTTTCGGAACTATTCATTATCAGTTGAGAGTAGATCTACAATACCAATTCGACAAGCCGTCATTCAAACGACACAGAGCCATATCAAAGCATCCAAAACCTGTCAGTCCCCAAACCAGCCCAAACGTAGAACCCAATTCCGCATCATCAAAATGAGCTAACACAAGTAACAAAAATATCTCAGTGTCCCCAGAAAGGATGCACAAACAACTCAAGCACAATGATCGAGCTACTAAAGTGCAGTCATTTGTGTCACCGAAACCGCGGAATCAATCGCAGTCCAAGTCCAACACAACCGGTTCCCAAATGCGCAATCCGAATCGCTCTACCACGACACCCTCGCTAAACGAAACCAAACTATCGCGGCGCGCGACAAAAACGAGAAACGAAGAACCGTAAATGCTGATCTAACGTGCTTGAAGAATCCATCTGAAAACCGATAAGACCTGAGAAATGCAGCGAGGAGGCATTACCAGAAAAGACCAGTGATCACTGGCATTGCGACGGATCATTGCTTCTCTTCGAACCTTTTGAAAGCACGCTGTTAAAACAGAACGAGGTTTTGACTATCCATCTCCATTGGCCTTCCCTCTTAAGATTGGCTCTGTTGCTGCTAGAGCTACTAGGCGTTGCAGCGACCGTGAGGGTCGCGGACGATGGAGACGACGTCGGATGACGCTGTGGAACTTTAACATTTAATATGTGTGCTTTCCCCTTTTTGTTTTCAAACTTTTTCCAGTACAGATTAAAACTTTTACTTCCCCTTTTTCTCCTTTTTTTCTTTTAAGATTGGCTCCATTTGTTCAAGTTTTTCTGAAAAGTAAAAAGAAACTTTTTTTATTTTCTCGTCAAAATCTAAAACATAATATAAATTCCAAAAAGTTATGAAAAGAATATTTTTGAATATTTAAATTTGGCATTTACATTGTGAAGATGTCGTCGTCATGCTAGGAAAATGTGAAAATTTGCGTCCACCGCGATATCTAAATTAAGCAAGAAGCAAACAATAAAAAAATCACCTGGACACGTTAAATTTGTAACAAATAAAAGAGGAGGCGGTTGGATTTTTATTTTGAGAATGTTCGATAAGGCAACATTTATTCGGACCAAGTTTTAGTTGCTGTAGCATAATGCCTTCGGAAGTTACAATTTGCTCGATATGCCCCGTAAATATGAGATATAAATATGAGGAATCAATTGCGACGCTCTCCCTTGGCGTTGACTCTGACCAAATGTTGCTTGGAGCTCTCTGATCACGTGACTAATTTGTCATGTAAGTATGTACATACAAAAAAGAACAAAAATAATTCACAAATATATTACATGTGGAAGCATGTGACTCAGGTTTCCACGAGAATTTAATCGGAGTCCGTGCCAAATGCACATCGATATACAGTTCTTGAACATAAATATTCCCTATATTTTTTTTCTCACTTACTTAGAGCATTTATGATGAATATATATGTGAGAAAAATCTACCTGGAGTCAATGCTAAGGGGCACGTTGCCAAAAATTCCAAAAGGTCAGGGGGCGAATTGCAAAAATTGACATGTAAAGGGCAACTTACCACGATCCCAGTAACTTGGTGGGGGGCAAAATGTAACTCCCCCAGCAAAATATGACAAGAAGGTACTAAAAGAAGCATGAATGGGGCTAAACGAAAACTTGTTTTCACAAGATTCGGGTGGAGCTTCATTTTCTCATTAATGTCAAACCTTTTTTCCCATGATATTTCAAGAAATGAAGAGAGTATATTTTGACCCAAAAACAACAGAGCATATGGCAGGGTACAACAGGTAGAATGAGGTCAAAAGAAACAGGACAAGAATTTGATGGAAAGCTGTATGAACATTTTCTACTTCATGTGAGGGAATACACAGTACAGATAGCAGAATGGAGAATATACACCTACAAAGGAAAAGCTTTAAAAAGTCTCTCGAGTGTCTACATACTTGTTTCTAGCTATACACATTCAGCAACACTGCCAAGTGACAAAATTGGCAGATTTGATAAACACATCTCTCTTCACTGAGCTAACGCTACTAAATCTAATCTAGGTGGTCCCCCGCCGCTGAAACTGGGAGAGCCCACTCAACCCCTCTCCAAATTCTCGAATTCCAGCTGACCACCAGAGAATCACTTCGAACAAAACGTCCTGGCAGCCCCATCTCATCTTCCCCACCATTTTCGACGGCCTTTGTCAGCATCAAAGTGCCCAAGTTTCCGCAGCCTCACTTTAGTCTCTCGTAACCTCGCCTTGTATTCTTTCTTCCAAGACTCGAACCGAACTTTCAGTTTTCTAAGTTCCTCATCAGGACTCGTATTGGGAGCCAACTCCAGCCTGACCTCAGCAAGTGATCTGGCATCATCGTCGAATGTCTGTTTCCGGATCTCAAACTCCTTTATAAGATCACTGACAGCATCAAGGGTTCCATTAGTGTCCCTCCCTGCTCTGCCATCTGTAATGGCATTAGAAAATTTCACAGGTATGCTTCCACCAGGAGTTCGAGAGCCCATAGACGTGGTATCCTCAGAATCATAATCCCGAGGCGATAAGGCAACATCGGGTCTTCTGGGTGGACCTCCATTATCATCCGTCATAAGACTCTTCCTGGCAGCTGCTAGACTCATCTGCACCATATCATGCACCCATCTTCAGAAATGTGGGCATTCCAATCATCAAGATTGAGATATACACTCTAAGCAGGAGTTTACTCTCAGATGACTGACCCTGCACATTTATAGTAAAATCACCCGAAAACATGCAAACTCACTTGCAATGACGCCATCTGCTTTTGCCATGTTTCCTCCATTGATTTCATCCTTGCCTCGTAATCAGACCATTTAGTCTCAAATTGCTGTAGTTCCTCCCTCAGCGCAGCATTTTCCTCTTCCTTCTGCTTCAGTGTTGCTTCTGCCTTTAGAGCCCGTTTCTGAAGCTCTGCCAACACTGCAGGCATGACCTCAATCTGCTTTTGAGGCTTCTCCTCCCGCTTTTGTGGCTTGTCCTGCCAAGAAGAAGTACCTTTAAGTTCATCGTAGATGCAATTAGAATTCAGAACTTTCACCTGCAAGGAATCTCCAAAATCATATGCACTCTCTAAGTCAGCTAACATGGTTTTATTTCCATGAAAGATAATGCTTACAGTACCTTCACTCCAGAAAATCTCCTGCCTGACTTATGCGTAGACTTTGAAGTCTCCAGACTTGACCTTTTCATCTTGAGCAAATCATTGAACTTTCTCCGAACCAACCACCCACGGATTACTATAAGACAATTTAGTGTCAGAGGACGAATAATCTGGCCTCACGTTACTCGTCAGAAGCATAGACTTACCAGATTGTAAACCTATGATTGCCCTCTGTTCTTCATCGGTCACTAACATGGAAGCACCATCTAAACAGCTATCCCGCACGGTACTATATTCTCTTCGAGTAACTTCACCGCGAACAACTACACAAAACATGCTCCATGAGAGAGAGAGAGAGAGAGAGAGAGAGAATCAACTTGAGCATTTTTAAATGCAAAATGTCGCCTGTAAGGCAGTAAAAGAAAATGCAACCAACAGAATATTAGACCTGAAATTTGAAAATCACAGAAACAAGCAAAGCATACATGATTGCAAAGTAGTCACTCCATTCTTGAGTTCATAGAACTGATGACGAGCTAGGTGACGACGGAAACATTTTTGAACCCCAACTATGCCTTGCAGAATTTGTTTCCTCCTGGCCTCCAATGCGGCGATCTGTGAGTCACAAGAACTTAACATCAGAAAACTCAAGAAGAGAAAATATCGACATGAAAAAGAGGACACTGTCATTGGTAAACTGGAGCTCGACAAGTTAGACTCAAAAAAAGGAAAAGAGAGAGAAATTCCCCCTTGAGCAGCTTTTATTTTTACAATAGAACGATATAAACAACTTTGAAATACCTCAAAGATAATAACGACATATCGCATGGAATGGTGCCGTTTCTAATATTATTTTTTGGTGACTATTAAACATCCATATAACAGGTGGAAGAAAACAACAATCAGTTAAGTTGACAGCCTCCTTTTTCGGGGAAAGACAAAATCTGGACTTAAGAAAAGGATCGCCCCCCTTAGCTCATTTGTTTAGGCTTTTTTATTTTCTAAAATGGACCTGCACCGGACTAAAAACATAAATCCCGCCCAAAATGTCCAAATAACTACAATGCTAAACTGCCATTGCTTCTGTGTGCAGTCAATAAGCAGTGACAACCAACGATGATAGAGATAGAAGATCTCTTTTTTGGAATTCATTTCTCGCTAATACCTTTTTATGGTAATCTTATAGAAGCATCATCTGTTGAAATTAGATGCAGTGGACTAGCATAATAAAAACCATTCCAGGCTTACTTCAGAACTAACCTGCCCTGTTCGCAGATACAGTTTTGTGTAACCCACTTGATACATTTCCGGAAGGACGTTAAATTGTTGTAAGACAGCAACAGATACACTCAAGGGGTCCCTCGATACACTAATGTCCAAAAGCAGAAACCCGTACCTAAAACAAAAGCCACAGACCAGGTAAATTACTCAAGGTTCTCTGAATAAAAAGGAAACAAAGAGGGAGAAATCAATAGCTGAGCTGTTGCAAGACAATAGAAAAGAAATAAATAAATAAGAAAGCTTACCTTTCTGCGAACTCTTGATGAGTCATTCGTGTGGGATATCCAGATCTGGAAATCCTGACAACTTCAAGGACTCCACAACACCTGAGCTGTTGCAACACAAGATCCTTTTCATAGAGACCAGGTAGCTGCTTACTATTTGGCTTTATGCATCGGATAAAGTGAGGTTTTGTCCTTTCCAACTGATGCATTAGTTTGAAAACCTGACCCTATAAGGGGAAAAAAACTTGGATTAGAATCAATCAATCAAAGAACCCGTTAAACACCTCAAAATGAGGCAGTTATTAGTGTTTCCCATCTATGTATATCTAAGAGAGAAGAAAAGGACATAATATGGAAATTACATCCTTGCCTCAGATAGACCCAGATAATTTAGCAAATTAAATAGAAATAGAGAGAACAAGAAAGACTTCCCTTCCCTCCAAATTAATAGAAATGGCCGACTCCAATTTTACGAGCGTGCGCACACACTTATATCACTAGATTATAGCTTCCTATGATCTTTATATCACTAGATCAGGATACATGTGTCTGTATAACAGTTTCCTTACCTTGAATTTTGTACCAACACTTTGCTTCTGAGACTCCATTGCACCACGATTTAATGGAATTGCTGATTTTGACGAATGCTCAAGTACTCTCAAGGCAAATAAGTGAGGCAATTGGCAACTGCAAGATGAGAGGAGTTCGACAGAATCAGAAGGAAGAGCATCCCTGTTCTTCTCCAAAAAGCCACTAGTATCATATTGAACCTGACAAAACATCCTCCGTCAATGAAAGTCATGTGGTAATAAGCATTCCTGCTTAGACACATGTATAGAGTGAAACTACCAAGCCCGTAAGGGAAGATTACTATTCTGGAGGATTAATTCCAGTTGCTTATTATGGTCAAATCAGCAGTAATGAAACAAAAGCAAGGGTTGCCAAGAAAAGGGGGAAAAGAGAGCATCATCTGGTTTTGGTTGAAGGGGCCACCCAGGGGACATCGTCGGAGAACAAAGTCGGTTTAAGACCAGTAACTATCTCACTTAAACATCTTCCAAACCTATGGAACCTTTAAAGATGCAATAACAGGTGATGTTGCAGAAAATCACAAAAAAAATAATGGTTTAAGAAAAGCAGCTCATGCATCATGAACTTAGACTGGTCCAGGGCCCTGGCCTGACTGACAACTAAACAGTACCAAACTTTCCAAGTCCAAGATTTTAGCACAAAAAACCAAAGAAAAAGGCAATTCTAAGGGCTTGTTAAGTTTGAATTGTTTACGTAGCATTTGCTTATTCTAGCTCGAATCCAAAAGGGGGATAAGCAGAAATTGTCAAGAAATTTTAAGGTGGCTTCTAATTCATATCCCAATAAGCAAGACTGAGAGCAAGACATTTGCTATAGGAGAGTAAAAGACAAACCTCTCCAGCATAGTGACGAATGCCAAAAGCCCCACCTCTTTCTCCTTTAAAGCAAGGATTAGAAGTCAAATGCTGCTTAAGTTTATTGGCAAATGTCAAATCAGTGGCTTTGGGAAAGTTTGATTCCTCATCCAACAAAGAGAGCACCCCCAAAGGTTTCTGCAAAAAGTTGGCAAGCAAATAAGGAATGACTGCTTCAACTTTATCAAAAACTTTATCTCAGTACATAGAGACCCAAAGTGATAAGTCACAGCGTAAAAGTTGATCTGGGAAAAATAAGATGAACAAAATATTGCTATACATGGAAAAACAACATAATCTATCGAATGACGAATCAATTTTATAGAAGTAAATACCGAGCCAATAATCTGCTGCTCCAACATTATTATCAATTATACACATCTCGAAGAAAGAAATTAAAAATAAAGAAAAGGTTAAACTCGGGGTACCTTTTCAATTAGGGTCAAGCAATCCTCGTTGTCTTCAAAATCTACTTTAGTCCAGTCAATACCATCCAGCTGATATTCCTGGACACACAGAATATAGCAATAAGTTTCAGAATTGATCAAAGCAAAAAAAATATTAATAATAATAAATAGCAAATAGAAAGGTTTCGCCACAATCTAGAATAAGCACTTTTCCAGTTACGAAATATGCATATACACCTAGGGACTTAGATACGGGGAACAGAAGAAAATATATAAGGGCGACCAAGACAAAACAAACTGATTGATTTCAACAAAAGTCCAGAGTCTTAATTTGCATAATCTAGGAGGCAGAAGCCACAATAATGCAAATGTTTTATCTCTATCATGGTTCGTCGAATGAAATCCATCTCAATTCCGTTACTTCAGAAAGAAGCAATAACAACAAAAATGAATCAAAAAAGAATATCCTTCTATCTTCTTGAAGCTACAATGACCGATAATGGTATATGGACTCCTGGACAAGATGATATGCTCAATGCATCTAAAGCAACCACTTGGAAAAGTATGGCAATGCACAATACCCATCATATAAATATTGGACAAAACTAAAAACAAGGTCCATGTGAGATGCTCACTTCCTGCTCCAGTTTTAAGAGATGCCGATTGAAATGTTGTTGCAACCTCTCATTTGCATAATTTATGCAGAATTGCTCAAAGCTGTTCTTCTGCAAATCATAGATTGTCAGGAGTTAGAGACAAAACTATGACGCGCTTCAAAAATTAGCTGACATCTGCATAGAATATTAATACATACTTGAAATGACTCAAACCCATAAATATCGAGGATATTTATGGACCGTCCTGCACTTGGTTTGCCAGCTTCAAGTGACTTGTTTATTTGTTCTACAAGCCAGTCAAACAAGCTTGAATACAGGAACTTAGCCAATGCATCTCTTGTGTCAGTTGCCTGAAATACACAGTTAAGGTCATAATTCCCAAAAGCAATTACAAATAAATTGTTCAAGAAGCAAAATTAGATGAAACTGCGGAAATAAAGTTGACCCTAAAAACAAGCTCGGCAACAGACCTGCTGCAAAGTCAACTTTTTAGAGATACTGTCTTTGCCGGCTTTAATTTTACGAAAAGATAACGCTACTGCAAGATCTTCAGCACTACAGCCCAGCAAGCCAGCAGTAGTGGTGACAGCTATTAAGAAGAAAGACATAGAATCAGTGACTTTCCACATTGAAAGTTAAAATATTCAGCTTCTAAAGGATACAAAATAACTGTAAAGCAAGCAATCTCAATTAAGTGAAGCAACGGAGGTAAACGCAATACAGAGGGAAAAGGTTGAAGTTCACTTTTAGTGATAAATCTAACAGAAGCAAAGAAACAAAGGTGCTAGGTAGGCATTCCAGACTGGGATTTTTTTATTTTTTATTTTTTGTTCGAAATTCCAGACTGGTTCACTGTCCACATATCTTTAGTATATTAAGCTAGTGGGCATAACAGTCCGCATCTTTTCATTGCAAGAAAACTGACAAACCTAATTCCTCTATGGCTAATCTTAGCAGTTGCGGGCAAATGTGGAGACAACTTCATTAGTCCCCTACTATAATTCACTTTCTGCATATTATCTCACCTTGGGAATCATGTGCATCAGTTCTCTTATTACTGATTGTTGCTATGTCTTCACTTCTTGTGACTACAGGCAACAAAATTGGCTGATGGAATTTAATGACACTGGAAACAGAAAGAGGACGAAAGTTGAAGGAGTCCCAACAAAAGAGTAAAGAACTTTAGAACCTACTGAAGATCACTAAACCTCCAAAGACAACCCCCTCCTCTCTCTCCAGCCGCCCCAAAATGCAAGTACGTCTGTTAAATAGGGAACTGAGGAAGGCATCAGTGTGGAGATTATAATGGTCTTGAGAAGTCACCCTTCTTCATAATCTGTCTTACCCAGGTAGGGTATTCTATAGGTTCTTTAAAAATATCACTTACTCCAAGGAGAAAAGCCTCCCAGACACCTCAACTCTAATGTAAAATCTTCAATATAGTTGTGGTCCTCACCACGGGCACGGCAAGCCTCCCAGACACCTCAACTCTCAACCATTCATCTCCAAACTTTTCCAACTTAGTTTTGCTGCATAGGTCAACAGCTTAGCTGAGCACCCTATCCGCAAATGATATCTGTCTCCATTATCTTTCTTTCACTATGCCCCTAATGTAATCTACTGATATAGAAGTAAAGCAAATAACTAGATGTAAGGCCCTAAAGCATGCCCACAGCAATTGGAATTAAAAAAAAGTGGTGAAAAAGGAAATGGCTTTATTTCCTTTCATTCACACCGTCACAAGAAGAAACGAGGAACTAATAGTACGTGTGGAAAAATCAACAACTAGCATTTCTATGATATCTTTAGCATAAAATCATCATATTGTTGCCTTCCAAAAGTAAGCATGTAAAAGTACCTTCGTCAACTACGACCTCCACATGATTTTCATGGCTAGTAACCCGAAACAATATGTTTCCTAGCCATAGTACCGCAGCAAGTATTGCAAAAGCATGCTCCTGATCTTGTCTAGGTATCCGAACCATCTCTAGAGCTTCCTGGACATACAGGAAAAAGAAGAAAAGATGCAACCATCAATAGGACCTCAATGAGGCATAAGTAAACTTAAAAGTGGGAAAGTCACCCAACAACAAGTGAATGTAGCAAAAGAAGCATTACCAGAAGCATCTGAAACTTTTTAGCATCATCAACGCCATCAATTGTCAAGCAGTCACTCTGCTTCAGATAATTGTACTCAGAGGCCACTTTTAAATTCAACTTCTCTGCATATAATAGAAGAACCAGCACATTATGTAAGTTAAAAAAAATGAAATAATAAAGGACTGCACTGATGTTCTAGGCAATGCAGCAACACAACAGATATGCAAAGTTAATAAAATAGGTTTAACTTTGGTGGATTAACCCATCACAGCTATAAAGGCATATTCAGCTTAACCTAGAAGGAGAATATTGCACCTTTAAGAGATGGAGAAGCACCGGCACAAAGTTCATAAAATATGTGGTAAGACCTTTCTCCATTTGCCACCTGAACCACCCTGGACTGCACGATATCAAGCTTTTACTTCAGTCAGTGGCATATAACAATAATTATTAAAAGTTGACAAATTGCAGAAAAGTACCTTTTCTAGTAAAACTGTTCCGCATGAATGATTGAGAATTGGCAATGGACATGCACATGACATTACAACAGGACACTAAGTTAGTTACAACAGTTTAATCAGCTAACTAGAAGTTCATCGACTGGCTTCAATCAATTTAAAATGCTTACAGGTTTGGATTTTAGCACCGCAAATCTTCCCTGGTTTGCTAAATTGAATCTCAATAAACTTCCCCTGAAAGAACCCACTGGTCAAATTGACTCTCAAAAATCACAATTTTGAAGTGCATAAGAAAATACAGAGCTCTAGGAAAATATCAGGTCATGATGATGGTAAAAGACTGATTGCGCAGAACATATGAATTTGTATAATGAAGAGAAGGGAAGGGAGGCATACAAATCTGCTAGAATTTCCATTTCTAGATGTCTTTGCATTTCCAAATGCTTCAAGTATAACGTTGGTATGAAGGACCTCATCCTCTATCCCGACACCACAGCCACCTCCAAGAGCAGCCAAATATTGCATTGCAATCTTTGCCGTTTCTGTCTTCCCAGCTCCACTTTCACCGCTGCAAAGTAAAATTTTTTACTACAGTCAACTAGTCATCTCAAGTTGATCTCATCGAAGTATGAGTGCGCAAAACAAGGGCAAACCCTTTAAGGGGCATCCCACAAAAAAAAAAAAAATAAACAAGAAGATATCAAACCCACCTTATGATGATAGATTGATTTACTTCATCTGCAAAATAGAAATCTGCCGTAAATATAACACTTTTACCCCACCAGAGACTGATTAATAAGAACAAAACGTGACAATAAAGCTGACATAACCTCTCATCATTTCATTATAAGCAGTGTCTGCCACAGCATACACATGAGGACTCTCGGCAGTCTTCCGTTTGTAAGCAGTCATTAAACTGTTCCCATAAAGTTGTACCTCTTTAAAAGGATTGATTGCAATCAAGACAGGCCCTGCTTTACTCTATACAATGAAAAAACATGGATGAATAGAAGCTAAAGAAGAATCCTCAATCTGCATCAATGCTCAAGAATATGTACTCACATAGACTATATCACGAGAAAATCTGTTCTGAAGATTGTGAAGAACCGATGGCTCATTCAAATAACTAAGCTGGATCAGATCATCAGCACCCTCGAGGATATCAGGGTTTGCTGGCAGAAGTTCTCCTGTAGACACTTTAACAACCTATGCAGATTACAGCAGGTCAGTGTATTTACAAAAATTGACTTTAGGTGCCAAAATATTTGTCTTATAAACGTAAGGCATGACAGAGAACTCACATTTCCATTTGGGAGTGAAATAACAGCTTCTTCCCCCAAAGTTGAAAGTATCGTTCCCAAACCCCACTGCCCATTGACCAGTCGGCACCACACTCGAAGTTTCTGAGACATCATACGATCAGATCAAAATTTATTACACAAACACAAAAAATGCACATGACGATTATAGGCATAAATACCAGAACTACATATATAGCATTCATTTCTGATACTTGAGCTTATGATGAGAAGAGGTCACTGTGGCATAAATAGACATTAAGTTTTTCTATGACAAGCGAGTTAATTAGTCATGGAACACGTTTACATTACAGCATAACCTCTATTTTACTTGGTCCTTCCATTCCGTAACTATCACCAAAAAAACTTGCATCTGCTGACAGGTTACCATTTAAACGCTCTTATTTATCTTGCTCAGCTAGAGAGCAAACGATTTTAGGCACCAAGGCACGCATAGACACAGAAAACTTAAAACTCAGCCCAGTCATACCCAGTGACACCAAACCAACTCAAAAGCAGTAAATATTAATTAGACCATAAAAATTACCTTTTTTATGAAATACGCGATGTTATCACCCCACTCTGACTCGCACACTTTCGGAGGCACGCCTGACTGAGAGGTAATACTGCGATGAGAATGGCTGACTTCATAACTTTTCTCCTCTTGTTCTGCAACTGCTGTGTATGGCGAATCCAAGTTTTGATCTTTCTTAATCTTCTTGCTCCCAAAACTGCTTCTATTGGGTGTAAAATCTTTCTCTTTTCTCTTTGCATCTTCCTTTCCAGTACTTGCCTGGCTCGATGTACACTCCTGAGACGGAGCAGTGCCAACAGCGAAGTTCACCGGCAAAGACCGCCTAGCCGATGGCAACCGGGCTCTCGAAGAGGGCCGAGCAGGCAATGCCGGTGGCAAATCCTTGGGCTTTTCGACCTCGTCATGACGGCGGAGCGAATCGAGCATTTCCTCCAGCGAGCTCCGCGCCACTGAAGTCGGCGATGCCGATAGCATCATTTCGAAAGCACAAGCTTGGTTTAACCCCAGAAATACCTCCGACAGCAGTTCTCCTCAAGGTGTCTTGTCCAACTTCCTGAAAACAACACCAGCCCTCATGCAACATTAAGCAGATTTCTCCAACAAATTCATCACACGCTCTTAACCCAACAACTCGTCCTTGGAGTTTCTCGAATAAACCACAACACGACACTCTCCGAAGCTCGCCAAGGATAACCCTAATTCAAGCCCCTCGAAACCTGCCTCAACTTGATTCCAAATCCCCTGAATCCGAGCGTCTAAAACTCAAAGAGAATTTTAGCTGAGATTTCGACGGAGCTACGGCAAAAAAACCAAAACTCCGGCCAAGCATTCGCCAAAACGAGGAGCTCCGCAAAATTCCCTTTTTTTTCTTTATTGTAACTGAAGAGCGCGAGTTACGACGTCAAGTCTGCAGAGGGATGGAGGAGGAGGCTAAGGTTGTTGCGAGCACGACGAATTAATAATAGCCAAAACAATTTCAAACGAAAAACCCGAAAAATCGATAAAATAAAATAAATAAATAAAACCGCTGCTTTGGCTCCTTCTAGATATTTCTCTTCGGCGAGAACACGAAATGCAGAAGAGGCAGAGCTTACTTCGATAAGGAGGAGAGGTTGGGGTCCGTTGTGGTTTGCTTGAAGCTTCGATTTCTATCCTTCCTTTTTCTACTGTCGAAGGAAATCTCGAATGCTTCGCAGGTGGGTTGGCGCTCCACGTTCGTTTCGTGCGGAGCGGTTTTCAGTTGCGCGGATCACGAGACGACGAAGAAGAAGAAGAAGAAGAAGAAGAGGTCGAAGTAGAGAAGAAGAAGAAGATCGAAGATCGAGATGGAGGGTGGTGGCATGTGGATGTGGCAAACCATGGGATGTATCAAAAGCGAAGATGGGGGCGCTTAAAGAGAACACACACACACAACAAACGAAAAAAAAAAAAAAAAAAGGATACGAAATGAAACGATAGACGAGGAAAAGAGTGAGTTCTGACACTTGGGTCCTCCATCGGCTCAAAAAAACATATTTGGTTGTAATCTTGAACGTGGGAATATTCTCGTATTTGAAAATTTCTCCAGCTTATTATTTCTTTCCTTTTCCCAAATTATATTCTCATTAGCGCGATTGTTTCTTGAAAAATCAGCAATTTTGAAAAAACAACGCTATCCTGAAATTAATCGTCCACGTCACTTAAAAAATGAATTAGCGAAAATATTGAAATTATCTACGGAAGTGTTTACACTTATGTTGTTGTCCATACCGATTCCGATTGACTAGATCATTAGAAATAGTTAATTTTTGGCGTAATAAATACACCGATCAAACTTATTCTATGGTGAAAGATAAATTGAGCTAGTCAAGGTTCGTAATGCCCTCCAACTTCTCAAGCTGTGCTTCGTGACCTTTCTTTGATATCTTCGAAATTGAGCTTGAACTTATTATTTTATACTTAAGATGTCGACGAGGCAGTCGAAATCAAAATGCTCCTTTTTGAATTCTTCGATAAGACCAATCAAACAGTTTTAAGGATAATTACGAGGTAATTTAAGGTAATTTGCCGTATATTTGATTCCTTTCTTTTTATTCCTAAATAGAGATTAAGAGATAACGAGCTCGGTTTAGATTTTATTTTCTTAATTCTTTTTTTGTTGCGGATAAGAACTCGTGTTTAGATTATCTTACATCGCATTAAAACGACCCAATCCGACATAACCCCAAACAACAGGAGGCAGTATTCTTTTTACAGCTAAATCTTCAATGGGCATGCGAAATATATAATCTTGGTCATATTGATTTACTAAACAATTGGTGTATTCAACTAATTTCCCGACCATGGAAATTGTCCGAGTGTCATGTGATTAAATGAATGGCATATCCGTGAATAGCTTTCTACTCAAGGGCATATCTATAATGGGATTCAAAATTAAGTAGTGATCAGATGGGACGTGCTGCGAAGAATATCATATATTTCCTTATCATTCAATTCTCTCTCTCGTGCGACCGAATAACAGACTCGACACAGCCCACAATTTTTTTCAGATTTATTTCGGACAGTTGTCCTAAAATCATAATTTTTTATATTTCTTTTTCCTGAAAGAAAGCATGACCATGACTGTGCTGTGATCTTTCTAGTCAAAAAGATCTTCTTCTTTTTTTCCAACCTACTACCAATATTGGAGGGAAATTTGAAATATTTTGAAGTTAGATGTTTCGTCTTCGGCCCCGCATAAATATTGTATTGTCTACCAGATAGATTTTCATCTCGTTTATTACTTTACTTGATCTGGATTTCGTGACAGATGTACTTTTAAATTTTTCAAACCCAAAGCATCCGACGCTTTCATATCACAAACGTAAATCCGCAAATGAATTTTTCATAAAAGTTTGGATGATGCGGTTTTAACGGGATGGTTAAAAAAAGCACTTCGGGCTTTAATCGATGTTTAACAAACAAACAAAAAAATTTGTATTTCGTCTAAATTTTGTTTAGTAGTTACGGAAAAGAAATCTCAATTTCAAGTGCGTGTGATGTATCCTACGTGTGAGAAGATATAACATCCAATTGCTTTATCAACATAAGGTTTTACATTAGAACGCGAAAAACGAATCTTTATATGTCAATTTCACTTATTATTGCATTTGTAAAGTGCAAAACTTCAGCCAATAGATATACGGCTCTACTGATAAAGGGATTGAGGGTGGGAATATTAGTATCATAGGTGCGATGCTCGACTCCACTCTCTGCAAGAGGCAGAGCAAAAGTTAGATATAAGACAGACAAAACAAACTTCAGACCCAAAAAAATAAATGCAAAGTTTGTAACCATCAAAATGCAACATACATTATAAAATAAGACAAAATGTTACATCATTCGATAGACAAAACATACAAAGAATTGAGTCGCATGTACCGATCGATACGTATCTTGGCGTAGACTCCCCAGCGAAAGTGAATCTTCGCTTGCAAATTAGGATGCCACTAATTTGTTCGATAAATCCCTATCACTTAGACCTCAAATTGAAACAGAATAGAATCTCACTATACGAATCGAGAACCGACCAATTCTTATGACCATCATAGCGATATATCTACATAGGTACATATCGACGGTGTTCCTAATTAAAGTAAACATATGATCTCGACACGCGATATGTATAATATCCGACACCTAAAAGGATAAATGTCCCTTTTTTTTTAACTAGGGATATAAAGTATAAATATATTTTAATATAGGTGTCAATCAAAATCACAACGGCAACGTGGCCCGCGCTAATGGTGGAGAAAAGGCGAAGAAGCACAAGAGTCAAAAAGATAGTTGCAGGCAACAACGATCGGGACCCCAGCGCCTCCTCCTAATCCATCAAAACCTAATCCTTTCGAGGGTCTTCTTTTTCCCTTCCTTTTCCGAAACTTTAATCGTTTGTATTTTTCTACTCGCAAGCTTCAAAAAGGGTGGCGGCATGGTGACCCCAATTTGCTCCCATTGGTCGCAAAAGGGTCCCCCTCAATCATCGCCAATGAGGGTCCCCTCTCGATTCTCCAAACAAACTATAATGGTCGTTAACAATGATGGGTAGGCTTTGTTTTGGCCCCTCATAGGTTGCCTCTTGCAATTATGGCCGAGCATAATAGACCGATCGAACCGAAAATCGACCAGACTTAACCAAATCAGCCGGTTGAATCCGATTCCCGGTTACATAAAATTGAAATCAATTACGGTCGGTTCGGTTCCCAATTTCAAGGGGAACTAGACTGGACTGAATAATATTATTTAAAAAAAAAATCTAAATGTAAACCTAAACCTAATATGCATAGGTGATTAGTATGACTTTCAAGTTTAGTAACAATACGATGCAATTACTAAGACATGATCCAGTGAATATATTGTTAATGTAAAAAATTTGAAGACAAATCACAGAAAAAAAATGCAACCGCTCCAATGATTGGACCGCCCGGGAACCGATCACCCCTACTTGCTGTTACATTTAAGGTGCACGTGTGTGTGTGTGTGTGTGATTTTCTGTGATTACTGCTAACTGCTCTAAAATCAGTGGTTCCACTCACAAATATATATATATATATATACATACACACACACACACACGCACGACACAAATAATTCTTGAACTTTAGTAAAATGTGTAATGTTGTCCATAAAATTTTAATTCGTTCGACGTGGTCCCTAGAATTTTGGTACATGTTCAAGTTAGTTTCTGGACTATATGAAAATGTTCGGTGTTGTCCTTGAACTTGAATTAATGGAATGACAATATTAAACATTTCCATACAATTCAGGAACTAAAATTAAACATTTATCAAAAGCTTAGAGACCATATTGAACAAATTAAAAGTTCATGGATGACATTGTATATTGAGCTCAAGTTCAATGATCACATTACATATTTGATTAAAGTTCATAGATCATTTATGTCATTATCATATGTGTAAGTGTGGACTCTAGGGAAAGTCGAAGTAAAATCATCCAAGAATTAAATTTTGAAAAAAGAGTAATTATTACGTGTCTTTTAGAAAAGTCTTATGATTACTTCATGTGAAAGCACAGTTCGTATCCAGCATTATATTAACCTAACAGCTAAACATAGTCTTTGGGATTAGAGGGTCATGATGGTCTCCTTCAAGGCTTTTCTTTCTGCATACCCCAATCCAGTCGTCTAGAGATTAGGAGCTTTTGCCATCTTGGCAATAAAAAGCGAGGACGATACCGAATTATTAATAGCCGAGCAATTCTCAAAACGTAATATCTCGATGCCGCGTAATCAGGCGAGAGAGAATTTGCGATCACTTGGCATCTTTGGGGCTTCATTCATGTGAACATATAATGCTTACACAGGTTGCGAGCTGTGATGTCTGAAATGATCGGTAGATCCACCGGTCTCTCTATCCGACCCACTCAAAGAGCGCCTCAACTAGGGTCTCTCCAACCGTTTTACATAATTGGGGCATGCATGACAACGATTTTGATATGAAAAAGTGATTCTGATTAGAATTGATTTTTTCCGATTCTGTTCCCTGGATTAATTTTAGAGAATCAGAACGTGTTTGGTAACTGCCCAAAATTTCTGTTCTCGGGAACAATTTCTCTTCCCAATTTTTGTCATTTAAGTCAAATAATTACGCATTTACTTTGTAAAATTTCATCATACATTTCGAATTAATTGAAAATTAATCCATATTGATTCTCTTATATAACGTATTGCATATTGCGTATAACATTTTTTTTGTGTGCTATTCTTTTTAATTTTCTCGTCATAACGAGTCATTTTAAGCTTAAAAAATGAGAGACCGTGTTGGGTTAGTGTGTGATTTTATATTAGTTTAGCTAGTTACCTTTTAATTCTCACTTGTCCAAATAGATTTTAGACTCTCATAAGTAATTTTGGTGCGGTACAATGATCCGTTGTTGAATGCGACTACAATAAATAAGTCAATTACAGTATATAACTTAAATAGGGACGTTGATTATGTGTGTTCTTAGCCTGTACAATTCTTGCATTAAAACGCAAAAATAAAAAATAAAAAAATCCCCGCATTGCGCCCAACAATATTTTTGGTCGAGAGAAAGTGATGATAGAACTGAAACGGAAAAGTGAGAGATGTGAGACTTTATACTGTTTTGTGTTTCTGAAAAGTGATTCTTTTTCTAGAATCAACTTTTTTTTTATTGTTGTTTTTGTTCTAAAACTGTTATCAGGAACAGAATTAGAATCAGAATTATTTACATTACCAAATATGTTACTCATCCTTTTTTGTTCCGGGATACAGAATTAGATAATCAGAATAGTTGCCATGCTGGTCATTGGTAGACATAAAAGAGACCCATGGTCGAGATTAACTTTTTGTTTTGTGCTTCTCTTTGAAAATATTCAAGTGATACTTATTCCGAGATCTGTCGACCTTAACAATTGTAGTATTTACACGGACATATCACAGTTGATGCATCCAACCAGTTGAGGCACGCATGGTGGTGATGTCCTGTAAGAGAGGTAACGCTCTATTCTTCTTCTTTTTTAATCTTTTATCGTATGTGCACAGATACTTTTCAATGATTAAGCATCATTCGGAGCAGGAGAATATGCTGAGCTAGTGAAAAAAGCGGTTTAAAAGATGAGTCTACGGACTGCAGAGTGCAGAGGACACTTTTGTGTGGTCACCAAGCACCCTCCAAAGAAATCAGTTGAAAGGAGAGAACATTGTCCTCGAATCGACCTATTTTTGGTTTTACTTCGGACTAGTCCGAAAATAAAATCTGTCTTAGGACATATACAAAAGAAGCAAATGCTTCTCGGACCATACGTAAAGTCCACGTGATCGATGGTTGATTGTAATTGACTTTTGCAATGTAAATTTCGGATCTAGGCACGTAATATTTCATGGTGAACATATGTATTCAATTGGCGAGACGGTTTGGGAAAGAAAAACCTCGTGTGCTCGTATTTCAAGCCTAGTGTAATTGCTCGCGCCATGGAACACATTGTATAAATCATGTTCGACATCGTCAGCCTATTATAACCCTCGGATTGTGTAAGTTTGTTTACTAGCCTCATAAATCTTTCTTTGGGTCAAGATTTGGTGGAAGGAAGTAGGTAAGCGCCAATCAACGAGGATAGTAATAATTGGCATTTATGTCCTTAGGACTTTGGGACCAGTATTTTGAACTAATCTTAATAGAGCCCGGTAAACTAAAAGGAGAGGATAGCCATGGAAGTAATTAATTGACTAACTTAGGCTTCGTGTGTTTCGTGAAAAAATAAATGAATTGAAAAATGTTTTTTTTTTTTAAAACACTCTCTTATATCGCTTGAAATAATTAGCCAACGAATAATCTTTTCATCGTTGATAACAATTTTTATGTAAACAATTTCGTTGGCGATGAATAGTTTTCGCTCATTGGTTTTTGAAGTGATTCAAGCCATCTTTTATTGTGAAAATGTTTTTCAAACCCTTTGTTTTCTGCGAAACAAGCGTACTCATGATGCCGAATATTGTGTCGTTTCTAATGCGATTTACACAAATACTATAAGATCTCCACCACACAATAAAATCAAGTCATTTTGGAAGCTAGCTTTTCCACAAGTTTCTGCTGCTGTGTCATCTTCTTTTTCATAGTACATCCCCTCAAATGTCAAGTTAAAATTTAATAGCGGGTCATCAATTGCTATCGAGTCTAATTGTCGAATTTAAGCCCGGAATCAAGGAGCTTTTTGTCTCCCAAAAGCAAGATCAAGTTGGGTGGCTCTAGTTCATCAAAGTGATCATCACCCATTGAACCCTTTTTTTTTTCCTTTGGATCCACACACCTTTTGGAAAACATGAGCACACAAGAATGTAGTGATCATTAGAATGTCCTGCAGAATGATACAACAGGGTCCAACACAGCTCCAACTCTATGAATTGGAAAAGAGAAGAAATTGGAAGTAGTTCTCTTTCGTGGACAACCATGATTCGATCCAATGACTCGGAGAGTTCTCTCACGCGTCTGGCCAGACCCTGACAGCAATTTTGGGGAACTGACGAGGATGCTTCATTCCCAAGTCACGTGCACATGAGCTGATCCGACAAAGGAGATCGAGCCCAAGCCAAGCATGTCCGAAGGGTCGTGTGACGAATTGTTATTGGGTTTTTTCTTTTTTTCTTTTTCTGGATTCATCGCATCGCGCGTCACTTTCACTTCCAAGAACTCGTTTCGAAGCTGACGAAGCATGCACCTAAAACAACGTAACGTGCCAACTTCTACCTTGGGAGAGATTGCAAAGTGAGGGTCGAAGTTCACACCCCATCTCGGATCCGATACGGGGTAAATGATGATTGACTGTTGGCAAATCCCAATTTGGACATGGGGAGTCTTTTTCTTTTTGAGAAAAATTGTTCAAATTCTAAACCTACCGATTACCATACGATGCCTCAATTCAGTTCTAAATTTTTTCATTTTGTCAAATTAGTTCTAAACCTTTCAATTGTGCAATGTAGTCCTAAATTTTTTTGATGATTTGTCAACTTGGTCCTTTCGGCAAATTATCCAAAATAATAGATTTAGAATTAAATAGGCAGAACTTCAAAAGGTTTAAGACTTAATTGACATAATTGAAAGATTTAGGACGAAATTGACAAATCGTCAAAATGTCGGGGACCAAATTGGCATAATTGAAATGTGTTTTACTGAATTGGCCATCATAGAATGGGTTTATGACTTATTGGACAATTATCACGAGTATTTTTATTAGCAGCAAGTATTATGAGAAATGGGATAGACTAAAATGGAGTGAAGATACACGAATAATGAACACTTATCACCGTGTCCGCGTGCTGTGAAAAAGTGCTTTTTGCAAGCATACAACGTGTAGCAGTGATTACTTAATGTAACTGACTAATCACATTACAGGCGTGCTACGAATCTCATCTTATTTAACGCAACGTGTATATGCATTAATCTTTTTTAATGGATCGATGCAGGACACGTGCCATCGCCAAATGATGTCGGTGTATCCATCGCATACAATACATTCTTCTTTAACCTAGCATATGATGCATTCATGCGGTCGTATCTTATTTTTAAGGAGAATTTCCACTTTAGGCACCAGGACTCGACAATAGTGAACGACGAACATAGGGTCAGGGTGTTTTCTTAATGTACATCATTAGATCATCACTATTGGAGTGATCAATGTCCAAACTCTTTCTTCCACGAAAAAAAGGTGACAATGCGCACGTAAAAGCTAATTTAAACACGGTGACGTGGCAATTGCTTAATCTAGTCACTGATGAATAATTCTCATCGCTTACGAAAAAAGACGAACGATTTTTTTTATCACCCATGAAAACGTTTGTACATTAATTGTTATTCATAAGGAAACATTTTTTATTGATTAATTATTTCAAGTGATACAAGTAATTATTTTTAGGGAAGTATTTTTCAAATTGTTTATTTTTCACGAATACAAATGGAGTCCGAGTACACTAATGTTGTAGGCTAGTATCTACTATCTAGCATTACTTAAGATGGTTCTGTTTGGCTAGAGGAAAATGAATAAAGAAAAGGCAAAGGGAAATAAGAACCACACAAATTCACAAACACGAATTTCGGGCTATGAACGGCCCGGACCAAAATAGAAAAGGGCCGAATGCACGAGGCCCGTTTTCAATCCACTGTGACGCGGGCTCGGGCTTGAAGAGTTTTGATGTCATAATCGGGCCGATGCCAGCCCGAAATGCCTCGACGTCGTTTCAACGAAATTCATGGACCGTTTTTCAGCGCTTCGATCCGCCATGTCTCTATCTCTCGAGCATCGCCATTGGAGTTGCGGAGACGTAAAAATATCTCCCGCTCTCTGCTCTCTCTCTCTCTCGCACTTCAGGACCGCACCATTTCGCGAATCGAAGAAGGAGCAGCAGCAGCAGCAGAAGATTCCGTATGGATTTCGCCATGAACGGTTTGAGCAGTAGCTGCTGTTTGAGCTCCTGCAGAATTCTAAACCACAAGCCTGGCCGAAACAGCTCTTACGGTAAGCTTGTACATCGTTCGATATACAGTTCATAGGCTCCTCGTCACGTTGCTGTTCGTAGTTGATTCCGCTGAATCAGGAGCTTTTCGTGTTTTCGTGGTCGATTGGCGATATTCCTCTGGCAATATCTACTGCTGCTAGCCGATTCCGTCCCGATTATGGTTTCCCGTTAGCGCTCTCAACGATTGTCGTTTCAGTTCTGGTCACTTCGTTGGCGCACCAATGGAAGCAGTTTATGATTTTCGCTGTGTTTGAGAGTATCGATCGTCTTCTTTAAGCTTGTTATTATCTGAAGGGATTGAGGTTCCTCAAATCTGTTCTATGTGGAAGGGAATCGTAGCGCTACGGTCAAAATGGTTAGGAGATCTTCAGTACCTACGAAGCATCATCAAGATATTGCTCGTTCTTCTGGAGCTAGTGGTCTCACCCGGTTCGAGAAGAAGACATTTCTCTGTTCCATCACAGGTATCGATCGCTTTTTTGATTGTCTTATTCGGCCTAATTTACTTTCCCCTCAAGTTATTGCTGCCAACGAAGAAGGAACTAGATTTTGTTCCTCTTTTGCAGCGCGTCTGCAGCTGTGTAGTGCATGCTCAGTTGACCACCTAGTTGATTTTAAAAGCGAACTTGTGCTATTTGCTCTTTCTCATATTTGCATTCAACTTCTGTCTGCCGCTCATTTGCTTGCTCATATTTGATTTTGTACTTTGGTTGTGTTGGCATGCTTTCAGTGGCAAATTTGATTGCAG
The DNA here is from genome assembly GCA_029784005.1 of Lenwebbia sp. NSW1173648. Taxonomy (NCBI): domain Eukaryota; kingdom Viridiplantae; phylum Streptophyta; class Magnoliopsida; order Myrtales; family Myrtaceae; genus Lenwebbia; species Lenwebbia sp. NSW1173648. The sequence goes on along the minus strand of JARCGZ010000009.1, from coordinate 18,268,119 downwards.
TAGATGTGGCAAAGGCATTGAGCCCCGAGAATGTAATGGTAAGGACTTGTTTGCAAATTTTATACCAAGTATTTTGCCATTAGATGCATGTACGAATGCCTACAATTTCAGTAGTAGCATGAGCTTGTCACCCTTAGTAAGGATTTTATTTTACTGTTTTGACTGAGTTTGAATCATGTGCTGGAGTATTACTTTCAGTTGTTATCTCAAGTAAATACGTCCAGTTATGGTTCTTGCATATAACCTCAGGAACTAGAATTATTTTGCTTCGGGTCAGGAAGTGGCTGCTCCATTTTGTACCATAGCTGATGGAAATCTTGGAGATTGGTTTGGAGGCTTCCTATATTCAGCTGGACAACAGGCCAATGAAGCTGTTCAAGATCAGCTTTCTGCACTAAGTTTTACTAGGTAATTGACCCTCTTTTTTCTCAGAAAATTCAGATATTAGAGTGTATCATTGCTGTTCATTCACTTTTATTACTTTTGACAGTTTGGCAGTTATATTTGGGGCAGGGCTTGTGACCAGCCTCTCACCATGTACATTGAGTGTATTACCACTGACTCTTGGTTACATAGGTAAGCCTGCCTTCACTCCGGGTAGCAACTGGCAAACTTTCTGCGTCTCTCTGATTATGCTGTTTGTATATTGTCTTTCATCATCTTAACTTTATTTTCTACCTTTTGCCGTAATGGTGTTGGAATCTCGAAGGAGCATTTGGTTCCGGAAAAAGCAGGACAGAGGTACAATTTTTATTTGAATTCTCTAATCACTTCTAATGTGAAATATGTTTTGTGTCTTTTTGTTTGATGGTCTATAGATGTTATTCAAACATAAATAAACTCTCTTTTTTCGTATGTAGAGAACATCATGCGCCACTTGATTTTTTAGTTTTTGAGACAGATTGTGAATAGGAACGATGAGACCTCTCAATTGATATTATGCTTTCTCTTGTCTATTGACGCGTCAGGTCATTGGGGATTCAATTGCATTTGCGTTAGGACTAGCTACTACGCTGGCACTTCTAGGAGTTGGAGCCTCATTTGCTGGAAAGGCATATGGCCAGATAGGGCAGGGATTACCCCTGGCTGCTTCTGCTCTGGCTGTTATTATGGGTCTAAATCTCCTTGAGGTAGATATAGCTCCTTGCATTCTGTTTAAAGCAACTGTTTTATTAGCTGTCATTTCATACTTGTCAGCTGTACTAGCACCTTTTGGTCTTGGGTGTGTTAATTAGTTGACTATTTCCCACACCGACAATTTAGTACGAAACTTTTGAGATAAGACGCTTGTCGAAGCATACTTAGATGAGGAGACTTATCCTGTCACAACATAATCCAGCTTTGGGAGTGTCCTTAATATTGCTCTTATTTATGAACACTTCCTGCATTTACATATTGCCAATTCGCATCTTGGCACTGTGGTTTTAATTGACGAGCTTATTTTGATTATAAAATTTTCAGATAATCGAGTTTCAGCTTCCGTCATTCTTCAACAACTTTGATCCCCGTGCTGTTGCTGCCAATTTCCCATCAAGTAAGTGGCCTTTTCTTAAAGATTCCGCCTCCTCATTCTTTATGATATGGTCTCCAAGTGCTTTCAGTTGATTTGAAGAATATAAATTACAGGTGTGCAAGCATATTTAGCGGGGCTTACGTTTGCACTAGCAGCTTCTCCTTGCAGTACACCTGTTCTCGCCACTCTGTTGGGATATGTTGCTGCATCTAAGGTCTCTCTCTCTCTCTCACGCGAGCGCACACACACACAGCAGGGCTTCATGTTGTTTGCCGAAGTATGACTTCTAATGATGACAATGATATGACTTTTTACTCCGGAGTTGGCAAAGTATTTTCGTGCTTGTAGGCAGAATTATAGATCAGTAATGTAAGGATTAGATTTTATAAATGGCGTTCTCTTCTATCAATTGACGATGTTAGCATTTCTGGGTTATTTCTGAACTTGCAATTGCTGCTGTTTTAAAACTGCACATCCTTCCTGCAGGATCCGGTAATTGGGGGAAGTTTACTTCTAACATATACAACTGGTTATGTAGCTCCTTTGCTTCTTGCTGCTTCTTTTGCCGGAGCATTGCAGGTAAATGTGTCTGTGCTTTCGGCCATTTTGTAGCTTAGAAACCTTATTCTGATTACTGTTAACGGAACTCAATAATCTTATTAGATTAAAAGAACGATATATATACATACTAGGTTAACACTCGAAACCCATAAAGACCATTCTACCATTTTACTCTTTAACACTTCCCCTCAAGCTGGAGCATGGATATTAAGCATGCCCAGCTTGTTACAGATATACTCAACCCTACTACTCCCTAGAGATTTGGTGAAAATATCAGCCAATTGTTCACTGGTCCTAATGTAACTAGTAGAGATAACTCTAGTCTGTAGCTTCTCACGGACGAGGTGGCAATCAACTTCAATATGCTTGGAACGCTCATGAAATACTGGATTTGAAGCAATATGGACAGCTACTTGATTATCGCACCACAAATCCATTGGTACTGGATCTTCAAATCTGGGTTCAACTAATAGCTGACGCATCTAGATTAACTCACAAGTAGCTTGAGCCATAGCTCTGTATTCCGATTTTGCACTTGATCTAGCCACAACACTTTGCTTCTTACTCTTCCAAGATACTAGGTTTCCTCCCACAAAGGTACAATAACCTAATGTAAATCTTTTATCTATAGGAGATCCTACCCAATCAGCATCCGAGAAGGCTTCCACCTTTTTGTGACCATGATTCCTATAAATGAGATCACGACTTGGAGCTTTCTTCAAGTATCTCAGAATTCTAATTATGGCATCCCAATGTGAGGTACGGGGGGAAGACATAAACTGACTCTCATCACTCACCGGAAAAGAAATATCAGGTCGAGTGATAGTTAGATAATTTAATTTTCTAACAAGCTTTCGATATCTTTCCGGATCATCTAACAGTTCACCATCCTCTGCCATCAATTTCAAGCCCACTTCCATTAGTGTATCCAATGGTTTAGCTCCTAGCATACCTGTCTCTGTAAGCAAATCCAGAACATACTTTCGTTGTGAGATATGAATGCCTTTCTTCGCCTGTGCCACTTCGATACCCAAGAAATATCTAAGTGATCCTAAATCCTTTGTATGGAACTGCTGTTGCAAATACAATTTCAACTTTTTAATCCCTGTAGAATCATCTCCTATTATGACAATATCATCCACATAAACTACAAGAATATCCGACCAGCTCCAGAAACCCGATAAAACATAGAATGATCTCCAGTACATCTACACAGCCCAAACTGGAGTAATGCCTTAGTAAACTTCCCGAACCAGGCTCTGGGAGGCTGTTTCAAACCATATAGAGATTTTTTTGAGCGACAGACATGGCCAGACTCCCCTTGAGCAACAAATCCTGGTGGTTGCTCTTTATACACTTTTTCATGTAAATCTCCATGAAGAAAGACATTCTTAACATCTAGCTGAAATAGAGGCCAACAAGCAGAAGCAGCCAAAGAAAGTAAAAGACAAACGGAGGTCATCTTAGCCACCGGAGAAAAGGTATCACCATAATCGACTCCATGAACCTGTGCATACCGTTTAGCAACTAGTCTGGCCTTGAGTCGAGCAAGAGAAACATCAGGGTTAGCCTTAACAGTAAATACCCACTTTCATCCAATGGTCGTATTCCCTGCAGGTAAAGGAACAAGATCCCAAGTCTGGTTTTGTTTCAGTGCCAATAGTTCCGTTTCAGTGCCAATAGTTCCTCTTCAATAGCTGTCCTCCAGCCTGGACTAGATAATGCTTCAACAACAGTTTTTGGAATATGATGTGTATCAATGGTCATTATACCAGTCCGACAAGAGGCAGACAAACTAGAATATGAGACGAACTGTGCAATAGGGTGTTTGGTACAGCTACGAACTCCTTTGCGATGTGCAATAGGAATATCAAGATCAGTATGTGACTGACTTACCTCAGGCTTAGAAGGAGACAGGCAGGGGGCTCTACATGCGATGTACATCTGCAGGGGGCTCCACATGCTGATGAGGACGTATACTATAAACATACTGAACTAGTGGAGGAATAGCTGGAGAGTCCGAAGTGGGCGTTGATTCCATAATAACATACGTTAAGGAATCATCATCCACTGTAGGAGGCTCCATTGGATTATCAGAATAAACAGTGGACTAAAAAAAGGTAACATCTGCAGTAGTAAAATACTTATGCAAAGAAGGATAGTAGCAACAATAACCCTTCTTTGTACGAGAATACCCCACAAAAATGCATTTAAGAGAACGAGGATCAAGTTTGGAAAGTCCTGGGCGATGGTCACGAATATAACAGACACAACCAAATATACGAGGTGGCAAATGAAATAAGGGGTCAGAGGGAACAAAAGAGAGTGAGGAATTGCATCCTTAAGAACAGAGGAGGGCATGCGATTGATAAGATAACATGCAGTCATAACAGCGTCAGCCCATAATGATTTATCTACCTTCATTTCAAACATCAAAGAACAAATAATTTCTAACAAGTGGCGGTTCTTTCTTTCGGTGACACTATTTTGTTGTGGTGTATCCGAACAAGAAGATTGATGAAGAATGCTCGGTCGGGACATGAATTCAGAGAAAGTCTTAGAAATGTATTCCTTGGCATTATCACTTCGAAGAATACAGACAAGTTGAAAATTGAGTATGTACTTCGTTAACAAAAGCACAAAAAATAGAGAATAACTCAGAACGACTTTTCATTAGATATAGCCAAGTGGCTCTTGAATAGTCATCTACAAAAGTAACGAAGTACTTGAAACCCAACTTTGAAGTAGTAGGACATGGACTCCAAACATCAGAATGAACTAAAGTAAATGGCCGAGAAGCCTGTTTATTGACTCTTGGACTATAACTAATACGGTGCAATTTCCCAAACTAACACGACTCACACTCAATACTGGATAGAGAATGAAAACGGGAATCTAACTTGTTCAAACTTCCAAAAGAGGGATGTTCGAAGCGACAATGAATTTGATGTGCAGAAACTGCTCACTGGGAGTATCATCAAACATATATACCCCCTCCCCCCTGGACATAAGTCATCTACCAATCGTCTTCTTCGTCTTCAAATCTTGAAAAACACAGGAGTCGGGATAGAAGGTTACAGAACAATTATATTATTTGGTAAGATGACCGACAAGCAGAAGGTTAAACGGAAAATTTGGGAGGTACATAACAGAAGAAAAAGATATGGCGGATGTCAGGGGAACTGTGCCTATCCCTTTTACTGTGGATAGAGAGCCATCAACTAATGTAATACTGGACATAGACTCACGAAAGGCAGAAAACACACCTCAAGATCCAGTCATATGATCGGTAGTACCTGAATCATGACCCAGGAGCGAGAGGTAGATAAAAGACACGCTGTTGCATTACCTGTCTGAGCAAAGGTAGCTGTGGAGGAGGACACTGGCTGAGAAATTTGAAACTGATTGTACCTAGCAAGTTCCTCTTCCGACATTCTGATTAGTGTTCCTCCTTCATAGGACCAAGAAGAAACACAGACTCTACTGCATTGGCTACATTAGCTGCACCCGAATGAGGTGGTCTTCCATGAAGCTTATAACAAAAACGTTGAATATGTCCAGGTACACCATAGTAATGACATGTTCGTGCAAATCCGTTATTACTCCTTATGTCACCAGAAGTACTACTGTATGACCGTGGTTGGCCTCTACCAAACTCACGCCCACTACCACCACTATTGAAGCCACGACCACTACTACCAATATGACCACCACCACGACCTCGACCATCACCTCGGTTCCCTTGAACTGTCAAGGTTGAGCTATCACCTGTAGGGGTTTAATCCTTAGATGATTCACTTGAAAACCTTAGGACTCGAGAAAAGGTCTCCGTTAGTGAAGCCACAGTGTTTCCTCCAAGGATTTGTGAACGAACTGCATCAAACTCTGGTTCTAGTACTCCCAAAAAACCCACAACAGCTAATTGTTCTTGCTGCTCCTGCATCTTCTAAACATCAGAGGTAATTGGCAACATATAATTAAGCTCCTCATACATTTGTTTAAAATCAGCAAAATTGAGTAAGGGGCCGACCCTTTCTGTCAGCTCTAAAGACATCTCGAGAAACTTCATAGATCCTTGAGAGGTTATTTTGTCCAGAATAAAGGACATTCAAGTAATCCCACCAATCCTTAACCGTAGTGACATGTGTAACCAATGTAGCCACATGAGATTCCATAGAATTCCATATTTGCCCAAGGATTCTGGCATCCATGGTATCCCATTTTGTATCAGCAACAAATCTTTCACCTATCAAGTGATGTTGCTCTCTCTCAGTCAATACCACCACCACAATTCTCCTCCATTGCTGGAAATTGGTAGTACCAGCTAACTTCTTCTCTATCAAACGACTAGAGGATGCAGACACAACCTCAGTTACTACTCCTTTGTTATCCGTCATAACTCGAGATCAAAGCTCCACAGACTATCACAACGCCACTAATTACTAACTAAATCAGCCCATTCAACTTCATATAAATCAGAAAACCAACAGCAGTTGAATCAAACCATACACTTCAAAACAGTCTACACAAATCCGACCCAATTAGCGCACCAACAGCCACACACAACATTTAACCCAATTAGTTAAGTAATTCTCTGCCCTCCTCACAACATTTAACCCAATCAACCAAACCACGATTAGCCAAACCAACAGTACTCTGCAACTACGATTAGTCAATCGATACACCCAATCGATATGCACAACATTACAACCAATTACCACAATCAGCAGCCAAAAGAAACCTTACATCAGCAGTCGTGCCTTCTTGCACACCTCAATCAGCAATGTCAGGCGACCGCAGGGTCGTGCGACCACCAAGGTGTTGGGGCTAACAATACAACCTAGAGGGGGGGAATAGGTTGTTTCAAAGAACTTTGACAATTTTGCGGAAGACAACTACTCTAGAAAGATCAGGTCAACAGATATTTCGAGTGTCGTGACATGATTGTTCTTGAATGTGAGAGAGAATAAGATCACGCATGATTTACTAAAATCACCAAAGTATAATTGGAAATAAGGTGCAGCAGATATTATAAACATCTGGTGGTGCTTATGTGTAGATAACAGTTAAACTTCAAATATCAGGTCAACCATCTGTTGAGACATATTGTAGAAATTAGGTCAAACAGATGTTTCAAAACCATGAGACGATTGTGTGCTAAAGTGTATGAAGATCACAAGAAATAAGAGCACACAAAACAGTCGGTGATATAAAAAGATTTTGTGAGCAGATGTTTCACGAAACAGTAGCTGAGCGTGTGCAGGACTGAGTAAAAGATTAAGTAAAATGCAAGCACACAAGATATATAGTGGTTCGGCTTTATCCCTGAGCCTACGTCCACTCTCAAGACTAACAGCCACAACTTGGGCTGTAATTCACTAGTAATCTGCTCAACAAGTTACAATTGGCAAGCACTGATCCTTTCACTTGATAGATCACACTATCAGGACTCAGCTGCTGCTCTTACTCTTGTACACTTGATCTTTCGCACAATTACAATACAGAAAGATCACCAGAGAAGATCTTTCGGGATAACAAAGATACAGCGAGAGAAAGGTGGCTCACAGCAAATATAAGCATTTTACATTGTGCTCTCTCTCTCTCTCTCTAACATTTTGGCCTAGATGGTCTTCCATTATATAGATAACTTCATTCTTCCCGTTGGAGGAGCTTGAGAAGTCCAACTAGCCGTAAGAGATCCGTTGGAACTGCTGCAGCTACTGTTTCTGACGCTGTTTTGAAACTGCTGCTCTGACACTGTTCTGAAAAGCCGACAGATGCCAACGGCTATATTCTACTCGATAGACTTCCCGATCTTTCTCTGCGGATCTTTCACCCGCCAACTTCTATATTTTTCTTCCCATCGAAACATCTGCACATGTTCGTTGCTCAAACAGTACCAAACCCGATATCGACATAATTATTGTCACACCTGATCTTTGGGTCCGTTGGTCCTGTTTATAGAAAAATCATGGGAAAGACTTGTGATCAATTACCTAATGATCCTCTTGAGTATCCCAACTTCCAAAGACGTCACCTTGATAAAGAATTGACCATGGTACCTCCAAGTCATCATGAACACCTCGTCATCTTTGACTTGTTCTCCTCCTTCTCAAGATCTTCATCCTTGTACCTAGTCTTTGCTGAACTCAGGTCATTGATATCGTCATAATCTTTGTGGCGGCCATATTCTTCAAGACCAAAGCTCTGGTCAGTAGATCAAGTGACCAGCACCTCTCAAGAGTAAACATCTGCACAATCCCTTACCCATAATTAGGACATTCAGATCTTTACAATCTGTTGATGCTCTGTTGATGTTGTTCAATGAAAAGCCTTGTGGTTGACTTGTGATCAATCAACTAATGATCCTCCTGGCTTATTCAGTATATAAAGATTTCTAAGAACATCAGCTTCCTCGCTAATTCCTCATCTTCGGTGATTCACAAGGATCATCAGTGTTGTCTTAGTCTTCCACCCGATCTTTATAAGGCAGCTACTCTCTACCAAAGATCTGTTGCTCTGATAACAATCCGGTGCACCTGATCTTTTTTCTGGTCCTTCCAAGCATATTGACAATTTTGACTCCTCCAAGCTGTTCACCTTCACAAATGCGGTCCGTCCAAGCTTTAACGAACATCACAGTTCTAGGCTTATTCACCATCACCAGGTCCATCCAGCTGTTCACCTGATTTTTGTACCTCCAAGCCATCACAAATATCCTCGTTCTTCTCGGCTTGTTCACCCTTGATCAAGGTTCTTCCAGATGTTTACCTTATAGCGATCCTTCCTGCTTGTAGACATCTTCAATGCCCAATATCTTGTTCACCTCAGAGATCGGCAAAGCACTCTAAACATTGACAGAGCAGATCTTTATCTCAGAAGCATCTGGTGCTCTTTATAACAACATCTGCATTTCGGCTTGTGCATATATAACTCGGTATAACTCAACCAATACACATATTAGTAGCCTTTGATTGTCTTTGTTATCATCAAAACAAGATCGGGGATTTTTCAACAATTACCTTATTGGTGATATTCCCAACACAAGGAGAGGTCGCACCTCAACCAGCGACCACCAGGAGGGGTCGCGCTTCGACCAGCAACGTTAGAAGATGCCAGAAATGGGTCGTCGTGCTTGCACTACTTCAGGCGACGCCTGCAATGGAGTCACCGGGACTGGGCGACGTCAAGCGACGCCGGAAATAGGGTCGCCGGGCCTTGGCGACGTGAGAAGGTGTCGGGTCTGGGGTGGCCTGGCCTGGGTGACTCTGGATCTTGGTTCACCTGCTTCTGAAGATGCCTGGGCGACTCTAGATCCGGTGGTTGATGGTCGTCGGTGATAGAAATTAATTCTAGGGTTTAGATCTTAATTTCGGTGCTCTGATACCATGTTAACGGAACTCAATAATTTTATTAGATGAAAAGAATGATATATATACTTACTAGGTTAACACTCAAAACCCATAAAGACCATTCTACCATTTTACTCTTTGACAATTGCCACCGACTAAGAAAAGTGGTTTAGGGATGTTCAGTTTTTTCTCCCCATGTAAATGGATGATTTCTTTTGTGCAATTGTTTAATCGATCTCTGACTGAGGTTATTGTCCTAGAGCCTGCTTTCATTCCGCAAGTTCTCGGCATGGATCAATCCCGTGAGGTACCTCTCAAAGTTACTGTTGGCAGTGCCGTGTTCCGTTTCATAAATTGCAAGATCATTCACTGACACAAATTTTCCCGTTTGCGACTTTTGCAGTGGTGCACTTCTCTTGGGTGGGGGCATTTACACATTTCTAGATAGGCTTTTCCCGCCAACAATGGCAATGTAGACAGTAAATAATTGTCATGAACGGGTAAAAAGGATGTAATGACAAATGAGTGCCGTTTTCACTGCTTTTGATTCTTTTGTGCTTTGTTTGTAAAATTGATTTCCTTTTCTGGTCCATTAATATTTAATAGTTCTCAGGATAGACAATTGAGGAACATCTCTTCAATATGATTTGCGCTCGCTGTGACACTCAGGGGCCGGCCTTCTGCTCTCTTCCTATCTTCCGTTTTGTTTTTTGTACTTGAGTATTGCAATTAAGACTTGAATGATGTCAATATCCTTAGTTTTCTGGCAATAACACGTGCATCATCGGTCAACTTTTAGAAGTGGGTACCATGACCACCTAAATATTTTCATTTTTTTCAACTTTCAGAAACGTGTATTTAGGCATAATGGCGCTGAAAGCCATGAGTGAATGCCATGACAAAAAAAAAAAAAAAAGGTCCATGAACTTCGCTTTGAATGACATGAGTGAGTTTTTTGACCCAAAAAAAGAAAAAGAAAAAAGAAATGAGTGAGTTTTTGTCAAAACTGGCACATGCTATAATAGCTGCCTTCCGATTGTTGAAATTCTTCATAATCGGAAAATGGTGGCGTCACTACATTTTTGTGTGCTATATGGGCTGAAATGCAAGTGATTGCTCCTTCTCCGACTATGCGCTCGTTTCTGGACTTTCAGGTTTACCTAAACAACCAATAGCAGAAGTGTGTCCATATCAAAATGGTTGTCTCATAAATTTTTCCCTGCAGAACAGCTGCGTGTTGCATTTTTATGTTGGGAATGGAAGGTCTGACTTATCCTGGTTCCAGAGAACGAGCCCTATGCACTCGCTGATCATCAAGATAATGTCGACCAAAGAAAATCGAAGCAGAGTCCTATGAAAACTGAATGGCCAAGTCCCAAGTCGAATGTTGGGCTAATAGTGGGAACAGGTAGCGCAAAACTGGGTCCTCCGAGATTTGGAATCTGTTTGGGTTTCTCTGTTGCTAGTCTCCCTGCATGGACTGCGTGTTTGCCTCTTATCTTGTTATGATTCTCCTTTACCTAATGGGTTGTCTTCTTGTACCGCTCTTTAGATGATCAATGCATAGCCTTACCGTTCATCACGCTCGGGGAACATAAGATGGACACATGAATAATCGACAACCAATCCAGATGCTGGCAACATCAATCTTTGGCCCATGCAAACCAGAGAAAACATTGGCAACTCTAGAATGGAGAACTAGAAGCCTGCGCCATGGCCTATTAACAATATAAATCCCTGGAAAATTGAAAGTGATGCCTCCCAAGGAACATATAATAAACTCAACAACTTGAAGCTCCCAGGAAGTTTTCTAAACGTAGCTTACTGATGCTCAAAATTCCATAAACTACTTCGATTATTGTCCCAGCTTCAGAAGCTTAAGAATCAAAATCCAACCGAAGACTGTAAAATGGATTCCCAAAGAAGAGGGGTTGAGCAGCCAAATGAAACTACTAGGAAAATTAACAGCACAGGACTCGTCGGTTGGACCAAGGAAGTTAGGAACCATCACACGCTCCAAGTAAATGTGGGCTTTGACCAAAAAAAGAAGAAGTAAATGTGGGCAGTGTGAATTTATATTATTTGAGTCATGGACCTAAGTTACTCCCTTTGTCTGTATAAGAGTTGAATCAAATATGCACGAAATTCAATATAGCAGGTAAAAGGAAGTTCCAAATCGCAGCTAAATTCACTTTTATTGCCCTTAAGGCCTACTCCTCATACTAACTCTACCAGCTGATGTGAATGGAAAACCCGACCTGCCTCTACAAAATAGTGTACAATCCCAAGTGGAGGAAAAAGCTACTGTAAACTCTTCGGTTCTTTTCTCATAAATTTAGTGGGAATGACAATGTTTGATCTCCTCAATGTTTAGAGAACATCCCTTGTGTTAATGAGGAGAAATCATAATCCTTCCCAGACTCTGATGGAGAAGCGGATGAAATGGGAGAGGATGATTGAGGTTTACTCACTCCAGCACTTGCCAAACCATTAGATGAGGTAGCTTGCTCCATCGTCTGCAAGCTGCTCAAAGCAAATGCCCGGATTAATTAACATAGAACAATAAATAGGTTTAGTATTTGGCTGCAATTCAAGCTTGTTTTGGTGGTCTGTCTGCATGCTGTTCTGCCAATTCTATCAGTGACCCTACATGAAAACCATCCTGCAAAAGCTACTAACATTCGTTTGGGTATCACTTTAGTGTTAGTGGATGAAATTTGAGTTTCATCTCTCATTTTTTTCCAATTGATATTGGTATGTCTCAAAAGGTCAATTACACTAATACTTGGATATTCTCAAGACGTTAGCCCATGCAACTTTAAGACTTGCCTTTTATCTTCTCAACGTGTTCGATGTCATTTGGAGACTTCATGGTAAACCTTTTTGGGTACGAACTTTTGTAACTAACCACGGTACACATTACCATATAATATCTTTGTTCAGCATCCTCTTTGATATGTTTCACAAAAAGACAGCTTGTACTCAGTGCAGAAAGGCATTCATTATGTAAACGCATTTTAAGATGTAGCAAGATATTTAAGCTGATGACAGATTCAAATGTATATATAAACAAATATTTGTTGCTAGAGCATACCTAGCTGTTGGATATGGCACAGAGTTTCCCACTGGATGCGACAGTCCAATGTTGCTTCCCTAAATTTTCAATGAGATGATAATTAAGCACAACCATTGATAAAGAGAAACATGGCATAAAGCTAATTATATTTACCTGCATAAGCTTCAGCAGATCATCTTGGCCTAGTGGCATCATTCCTGGAATTTGGTAGCCACTGTGTGCCCAATTTGGGACAGATATGTTAGTACCTTGCAGACCAGGTTGTTGTGCACTGCCACTCGATTTCTGATCTCCACGAAGAGATTTAGCTGCAGCAGCCATGAGAAGGGTTTGCTGCTGCGCCAGCATTGCCACTTGCTGTTGATGCATTGCAAACGGCGATACCATGTTAGACTGCACAAAGAACAACCACATGACCATTTTAATCATATAAGCCAATCAATGTACCAAGCAACTATTGAAGATGGACTACATAATGATTTCGAAGAGTGTTAAGCTAGTCCTTTGAACAATAATATTTCATTTGAATCATCATTACTTGAGACAAAAAATGGAGCACTGCCAAATCAATGTGTCCCCATTAGTCAAAGTCAAAACTCAGCGTGGCACAGTTCAGAGAATCGTGAAAACCAATGCTTCAGCAGAAATAGAAGATACCTTTTCAAAAAGGCTCATGATATCATTTTTTACATCTTTCTGAGGTTTTTGTGGTACTGAACCCTCTGGAACTGAGTCTTTAAATAGATCCTCCACACCTGATGTTGGGTCAGTGCTATTGTCAAGAGCCTTCGTTGGACTAGATTTTTCTTTTTCAGCTGTTGAGGCTACTTCAGCAGCTGCACAAGAGGGTAACAAGACAGTGAAAGTCAAACAACAATATCCATTGCCTAGATGCCAGGGTCATGCTGACAAGAATCAGAAAGAACCAATCACACAATCTTGTCATCCCACCCTGTAAAGACAGATAAGGACATTCAACATACACTGGAAACCAGCCCAATCGTCAACAACAGCAGCCTCTGAACCATTCTCACTGGGACCATCCATGGATAGCATGTCAAAAAGGTCGGTGGAATAATCAGCCTTAGGGGGAGAAACAGATGGAGCAGCATCAACATCCTGCACTTTCGATTCAAAAGCTGGTTCTGTCGTTGGAGCAATGGGGTGGAGCTTTGAAACAGGAATCACCTGATTATATACTAGATATGTCATTGCTTGAGTTTCTCTTTTGTATTTAAAAGTTACCCTAAGTTATCCGAATGCTAAAGATCTGCAAATGCTTCACAAGCTAGGTGCGCAATCATTGAGAATAGAACCCTAACCTCATATCATTTTGAATCTATCAAAGAATAAATTGTTCCAAAAAGTTCCATAATAATAGAGCACCAGCTACGAATTGCTAAGAAAGAACATGCCAAGTAGATTTAAACTAATATCAGCAGTCCTTTGTCAAGATAGGCATGACACTACAGGAACAATAAACGAAGGTACCTTCTCAGATCCTTTAGGAGGAAGTGGAATACTAATCTTCATACTAGGAAGACCGTCCTTGTCTTTGGAAGCTTGAGGTTTCTCTTTTTGCTCAAACAAATTTTCTGAACTGCCCACATGTGAATGTCCACTTATTTCCCCAGCTCCATCGATGTGGGATGAAGGTTTCTCTTCCTGCAGTCGGGAAGGTGATTTTTGCTTTCCCTCCCTCGGAACCCATCTCTTTTCTTCATATCTTCAATGATAAAGAGAATTGCCATCAGTGAAAATTGGAAATTTGAGCATATAAATGCATGACACTGGAAATAACAATGCAACTACTGTTCAATAGATCATAGTTCAGGCTACATACTTTGCACGGATGAAATTTTCAATTCCTACTCTGTCGTAGTTTGGAGGTAGCTCTGCTTCCCAGTAGCTATTTGCCTTCTCGTTGCCCATGGCTGCACAACAGAAAAAGCCAGCAATTCTCTCACTTGAAAGAGTGAACAAATTAATCCATTAAAGATGGAAACCAAAAGCCATATGAAAAGCATACTTTGTATAAATGCAACCTGCTCTGGCAGCCATGTGTCCAAGGTTGCAGATCGCACCTGCAGCAGAACTTATAAAATGTGAGATACGGAGAAGGTGGTCTAAAGACGCAAAAAGCTTTACTGACGTCCTATAACAGTAGTTTTTAGGTTTTCAATTAAAAAGAAAATATTCAATTATCTCCTAAATCAAGATCTTGAATGACCATGAACCAAAGAATCTACAAATTGCTTCATATGGAGCTTATGACTAAACACCAATGAGAAACAGCATATTGCATGCGTTCTCCTAGGGTGCAGTCCAATAGAGTTCCTCACAGCTGAGGATCGCTTTTTCACTTCTGATTAGCAAATTTCCTGATTTTTGTATTCTGCGGATGTTTGAATCCTGGAAATAGTTTTTTTAGCGACACTAAAGGTGTCGTAAAGACGATTGTTTCAAAAACCAAGTTGCAATATTTCCCCTTCTTGCCCATTCCACCAGTACAAAGAATTAAAATTGCTCTTCTCTAACCATCTCTCTTTTTTAAGGTATAATTTTCAAATTGTCCTCACCTTTTTCTTCCCATAATAAATATTCAGGACAAATTAGGCATTTCATCAGTGCTTCTTTTCCATCGAAATATAATTCCTTCCTCACCTTTCATTCTCACATTCTATTTTCCTGATTCCATTATATCCTTTTCTAAGATGCGAAACATGATCTAAAAGTAGTTAACACGATCAGACTAAACATGAAAAACTTTTGGACAAATAGAACCTTTGTAAATTATCGATACACTTAAATAAGGAGCACATGAGAAAAAAATCAAATTAGTGACCTTTGATATGTGTACCCCCAGACTTCGATGGATTCCAGAACACTGCATGCAGATAAAGATTCCTAAATTTACACTAGCCCATCTTGGACCTCTGCACGTCAATTATCAGCAATTCATTAAGATAAGAACATTTGGCAACATGGATGCATCAGCCCCCATTTAACAGTAAATTGTCCTAAACTTTGGATGTCGTGATTCAAATTAGTGTCTGAAATGCCAATGCACATCTCTTAGAGTTATCCAGGACATACTTAGCTTTACAGTCGGCACATTCCTTATTCTCTGGCAATTTCAATTGACCTTCCAGGAGCTGCATATGTTCAAGTCATGGTCAAGAATAGATAAAAGAAGGAAAGAAAATGTTAAACCATTATCAAAACAATTTGACAATTTGCTCGGCTACACATGCATATTTTGTGTGTGCTTCCATAAAGATGCCAGAAAATCAACCCCTAAATATCATATTGTTCTATTCGATAGTGTACTGAATTAAACAACGAATGATATCTCAAACAACGATGAGAAACAGAATCTAAGGGAACAGTTATATCAGAAGCCTCTACGAAGGAAAATATTATTGTATGGTGGACCAGGTCTAGGCATGCTTTATGCGCATCATTACAAACAGAATCAAAGACATAAAAAGCGCTTCTTTCAATCAATGGGCACCGCTTTTATCCATCAATAGTACTAAAAAAGAATTAAAAGCAGCACCTCAAGTAACCAAAGGATGAGCTACTTCCAGAGATTATACTGAAAGTTGGCGGCAAAAAAAAAAGGTAAACTATCGAGCTGAAGAGTTCTCTTTAGGAGATAAAAGGCCCTACTAGAAATATGCAAACTTCGATTTACAGAAACCTTGCAGTCGTGATAGAAAGAGAAAAACATCTGCCTGAAGCAAATCCCCGAATTAGTGTGAAACTCTGGATCTCATGCCTAACAAACGAGAAACTTTTATTTCAGAGGAAAAACGTCACATAGAAGCTCCTCCTCCAAGATGAAAACCTATGATCTACCATTTTTCCTAAAGGGTAAGAAAATCTTCTGAAGATAACTAATTTAACTGCACCATTTGCATCACCGGATACTCTCTGCAGATAAACTTCACATAGATTGGGTTTATTATCAAAATTGCTACAAGACCTATTGGGATCCGACTATAAATCACACTAGCAGCCGTTCCTAGGAAAGCGGCATAGACGATGATGAAACAGGCGGTGACATCAATTACGCGACGGCATCAGAGTCGGCACAACTCTCAACCCTGGGAAATTCGGAATGCACACAAACAACCAGGGTACAAAACCAAAACAGCTCAACCCTCGATGCAATATATTCATATCTACACCTCTCGATGTCCAAACACGCGAAGCTGAAATCGAATCCCAGATCGAAGAAGGGAAATCAAAGCGAATCGAGCAGTGAAACGATGGAAGAAAAAAAAAAAAGAGGGACCTTTCTGTGCTTGGCATTGAGCTCCTTGGAGACGTTGGCCTTCTCGTTCATTGACGATCCACCAAAACGAGATCGAAGAAGGAAAGGGAAGGATCAGATTGATATTCTCTCTCTCTCTCTCTCTCCCTTGTTCGAGATGGAAATGGAGTTTGGTGTTCTGAGATTTGGGTAACGACGAGTCTTTGAGTGGCGATTACTTTATTTGTGCGCGTTCTCTTCGTGAACCAACCGAGTGGAAATGGGTTGGAGTCGTTGGACGAGACCCATCAACTCTTTTATTAACTGTTCGCCCCTCGGTGTCAACGTGGAAAAAAGAAGCACTTTCTTCTATGGCTAAAATAGTAAAAAAAAAATTGAATCATGTTCATGTGTTTCCTTGATAACAAAATCAGGAATTCCACTCTTCAGCCAATTTTTAAAATGTACATATCAGCTGTGTGTTAGAGAAATTTTAATGAAAAAAATAATATAATGGAGCAGTTAATAATCGGAAAAATTATCAAAACAATCCTAAACCTTTTAAGTTTGTCGATTCAGTCATAAACCTTTTGCCCTTTTGCCAATTTGCCCTTTTACCAATTCAGCCATATTAGTCTCGAAAATCGCTGACGTGAACGTGACACTGCCAGCACTGACGTGGATAATTTGTAATAAATATTTTAGTGATTATGTAAAAAAATTTGATTTTCGACCAGCATGATTGAATCGGCAAAATGTGAAAAGATTTAAGATTGAATGGATAGACTTAAAAAGTCTAGGACTAAATTGAAAAAAAAGTCCTAAATAATATTTACGACTTTTTTCGACAATTTTCCCATTAATAATAACTCACCGACTCAAAAGTACTTTTAAGTGAAATTGAATCCAACTAGATATATTAACAGGCTCGACTCCCTCTTGGTGATATGGTATCAATTGATTATGTACTTCGATCAGTTATTCCATGGCCAGACTTCAAAGTTTACCAAATCAGAAACAACATTCGCGGCACGAAGCTAGAAAGAAGGGATCCTTTTCGGCTGTTCATATTCATCGTGATCCATTCTCTTTTGAGTGCTCAAACGTTATGTATTTCACTAATTCTCTCTTTCCCCGTGGGTTTCTTGAGCATAATTTTCTACAAGCTCAGGAGTTGCAGGTGAACACAAGATGGTAATGAAGATTACATTCGATCTAGCTCGAGGTAGAGGACCTATATGCAGGTATGCTACACTGGAACGTGATCCCGCTCATCTAGGGAGGCGAAAGATGATAGTTATTTCTCTCCACCACGGGCCGTCCTCGCTTGCTGTCGGGATCCCAAATCCATGTGAGTATACCTGCATTAGAAGCTCTTCAGTCACAAAATGATGACATCCATCATCTCAGAACATGTGAGAGAACTTTGATTGCATATCACTGAGAAAGCTGAGAAGACACAATATAGTTTTGGATATATGACCCGTGCAAATAACCTAGAACCATAGTGAAAAGTTGAAAACAGGCAAATCAAATCAAACATGGCACTCTTAGATATTCATAGTTCATTATGGGCAAATTCATGCTTCTTTGCAGAAGCTTTATGCCTACATGGGCCTATATGGAGTTACCTTTCACAAAAGCCAAATTTGCGATTTTTTTTTTTTTTTTACATTTCTTGTCCTAATCCTACACAAAGGAAACTGGGTTTTGAATACGCAGTTAAGTGCAAAGACTATTTAGCTAGAATCACACTCGATGCATTCAAAGCTCTTCACAGAGAGAGAGACAGAGAAAGAGAGACTACACGAATGGAAAATTGGCGCCGGAGGCCTCAATCGACATCCTTCACTTCCGCTTCAACATCTACAACTGCTGTAGGAGTATTCTTTCCTGCAAAAACCAAAGCAGTCTTGTCTTGTTGAGCTAAATGATTAGTTCGGATTGCAAATATCGAAAACTACACAGCCATCTCTCTCCGTTGATCAAAACGGATGACACTTGATCAATACATGAACAGGAATTTGGGATATAAATATTAAAGCAGTGAAACGGATGGCATCGACAATGAACCTTTCTTGGGTTGAGGAGAGAACTCATTGGCTGCTTCTCCTTTTGATGTAAATTGGTTGGAAAATGTCACTGATTCCCGAACAAACTTGTTGTCCACAACTGAAAATCAATAACAGATGAGATAAATATGCCTCTCGTCATCTGTCAGCACAGACATTTAGAGAAGTACACTTTCAAATTGGCAAAGCAGTCAAAAGTTCTGGACGCAAAGAAAACCCGGAACTGGCTACACGGACATGTAAAACCCAAATGACAGAACCATACTCCAAAATTCGGAAGCAATAGCAAGTTGAGAGGTAGAATACAAGAGCAAGTTGCAATCTTGATAACTGCACTAAAGAAGAAAAGCTTTCAGACCTATATATACCATGTCTTACCTGAGAAAGGTTGACTGCAAAAGGGGCATAATTGCAGTTCATCATTCAAAGTAGATCTGCAAGGAATTATACATTTGCCTAAATTAAAAAACTCTGAGCAAGATAATCTTTCTTGCTTACAATGAATTAAAACCTTCAGATATCTCTTACTTGAAAATCTGAAAATCGTTCCCACAGTTTGGACACTGCGAAGGCAACAATGTCAAAGGAGATCCATTTCAGAAGCCAGACAGAAAGCAAAAGTGACTGTTTAAATGGTTTGAAGTTTTAGAGAGAGGCTTCAGTGAAAGCAAAGTTTCAAATTATACCATGAACAAGAACCTCAAAATCTAAATATTAAGACAATCAGTTAGGCCTTACTATCTTTTATAGTAATTAGGCTCGACAAGTTAGCTAGGGAGAAATATATTCGATGAGCTACTTCTCGCAATCCAATTTCCAAAGCAAGTTCCTATATATACTCTTGCAATGTAAGAAATGCAACATGACTGAAGAAGAGTTAGCTTAATCATCTAGATCACTACTATCTACTGTATAAGAACAAGAAATCATCCTTGTAGACAACAAAAAGCCATATCAATCAGCTTCCTTCTAAGACTTCAGATCTATGTGATGTAACTCTGTTCACCGTGCAGGCGTGAATTGGAGCTGTCATATACATGTTCCAGTTGCTCTGGACGCGGAAAGTTCTCATTCCAACAAATACTCAGAAAACTATGATTGAACCACCAGATAGAAAATGAACAAGAAGGGTAAATACATCCACAAATTAAAATTGCAGGTAGCTGCCTATGTATGAGGAGATGTTGGTGTATAAAGAGAAAGAATTGGTTCATAATAATCGAATGCAAGCCACGAGCTGTGAAATCATAGGGTCTTTGCAAGATGCTTATAACAAGAAGGATTGTTCCCAACGGGGCTATCGATCTCATTATAGAGGGAAAGAGAAAGTTATGCCAATTTTAATGCCACTAGATATCCCATAGAGTAATACCAAGAAAAGTAAAAGAGCAACAGGAGGTAAAAAACCAGCTAATGTCACAAAACGAAATGGAGATAGTGAGAATCCTCACACTGCTTTGTACTATATCTCGTCCTGCCCACCACAGAAATGCCCCCAAACCGACAATCGGTATCAGCACGACAAGAAGCTGGATCCAAAAGGCATCAACCAATCACTTTAAGAGCAAAAGAAATAGTCCTAAAGATACCAGATATATAACAGCAGAAAGAAACATGGAGTTTTATCCTAAACTCATGACCAAGAAAAGTGTGTAAAGCTACTACGGATCGAATTCCCCAGAAATGGTCACGCAAAGGGGCAAAATGCCTGTCTAATCGGGTGATCTCAATCAGAAAACTTGCGGCTATTTCATTAGTTACTAGGATCTCCTGCAACACATGGCTACTATATTAACATCTTGCTCAATGCTTTCTGTGAGCTGAAGCATGTTGTATTAGTAATCGCCATTGAAAAGTTTCATCTTCAAACGCCAAGAAACTAAAAACATCGGTTCAAATTATTCAACTACTTCAAAAAGGAATCAACTATGTGTTCCAATTTAGCAGGCAATATCCTGAAAAATTAACTGGAAAATGGATTTTAAACTCCCTCCATCTACGGTTGAGATTTAAATCAGAAGCCTACATACAATCGATCCTTCACAAACTGTTGGTGCATATGTGTGTGTGTGTCGAGAGAGAGAGAGAGAGAGAGAGAGCAATACCCAGATAGAAACAATTGCATCCAAGACCCAGCCAAGTTGTCCAGTCATGGAGAGATAAGTCAAGCCAATGGCCAAAGCAAGATTACCCACAACCCTCGCGGTGGCTCCGTTATCTCTCCCTCCGCCGCCTCCGCCGCCATTAAAGCCGAAACCTCGGTTAAACCTCACAACAACCACTCTCGTGTTCCTCTTCAATTTCTCTTCCTTCACCAAGATCCCATTTTGAACTCTTTCCACTTCAAAAAAAGACAACGTTTCTCTGTAAGGCTTCAATTTGAAGCTGTTTCGATGCAGTGATGAAGCAAGGGTGGGTCTTGAGATCGAGGGACGACTGCTGGGTCTGGAACAACCATTTAGCAGGCTTCTCAAAGTTGAAGAAGAAGCAAAGGAGAGGTGTAAAATTGTAGACATGGCACCAAATTATTACAATTTCCAGGCGGAATATTTTGCTAAGTACGGATAGACTTCACAGTCCGAAAGTAATGGAATGGATTGGGTTTGTCCATTGGAGGGGAGGATTCACGGATCCTGACCAAAACAGACAAATTTCTTCAGATTTTTCTTCCTCTTTCTGGAGCACTTCTTTTTCTTTTCTTTCTCTTCTTCTTTCGCTTTCGCCACTCTCAATCTTTTTCCTCCTTAATCCAGTCAACATCCGCACTCAAACTATCAATTGCATAAAACCATATACTGATACAAGAATTACACAAGAAGATTATGCGAATACCGTATATACTGTCCTATAAGTTGGGCAACATAAGGATGTGTCTGAATATATGTTTTACAGGTGTATATAAAAGTAGAGTGTTATACATCTGCTACCTTAACTTTCTCAATTGCACATTAAGTTAAATGATTAGTTTTTTTAAGTATTGAACAAAACCGACACTACAAGTCAATTTGAAAATATAAAACAACGACAAACATATATCCGAGTTGTTCCTCCACGGTTGAAAATATAAAACAACGACAAACATACATTCGAGTTGTTACTCCACGTTTTTTCACCGCAAAAAGTTTTGGGACATGATTATTAGGTATTTTGAATTGAGAAATGATTACGTGACTATCCTTAATCTATTGTGAGATTAACAACATATTCTAGGCCAGAAAAAAAAAAACAAATAATTAAAAATTGTAATATAATTTGTGGTTCACAATTTGCTGTTATTCTTACGGTCACGGTTATACTAGCAAAACCCTTTTGGATTAGTTTTTTGAAACTTTCTATCTTTGAATGGCACTAAAAATTAATCATATTTTGCTACTGTTCTACTTAATATATGGTAAAAAACCTATTAATCTTGGTCTTGGCTCTTGAGTTCTCCATTGGGAAAGTCCTATTGCCAAAATAATCTTATCTAATTATCAACCACCAAAACGAGATATTAAAAGTTGATTGTGATAAAACTAAAATACATGAACAAACTGGCCATTCAACGTAACAATGCGATTCGGAAAAAGAAGAAGAAAAAGAAACGTAACAATGCGAAAAAAAAAACATGACACCCAAAAGGCGGGCCCCTTGAACTTTTTGGGGGCGCAAGCCCAGCCCAACATTCTCACTTTTAGAGGGCATCCCAAAAGTGAATTTAGGCTTGGTTGGGAGGGTCCTCCCTCCATCAATCCGCAACGCGTCGTAAATATAGACACACTGATATGACAAATTATCTAAGGGTGAGCATGGTTTTAGGTAAAATCGGGAACCGGATAAGTGGAAACAAGATAGGTTCCAGGTTCTAAAAATTAGGAAATCGGTTCGGTGAGTAGGTTCTAAGTTCCAAGAGGCGAAACCTGTAATTTAGACTTGAACAAGTCTTTGTGTTATTCTTATCCTATGTTTTCACGAGATTCTGTGGTATTTCATGACGTCCGATAATGAGTGTGTAATATGGAATCCTTAGTCCGAGCTTCCATTTCTGAGATATTATGATTGAGACTTTTTACTTTGTTAATGTTTCATATTTTTCGTGTGTTATGATTTATGGTCAGTGAACTGTAGTAGCAAATGATGATCATTGGAGGTGATAATTCACTGCAATCGTTCAATTAAGATTACTAGTGAAACTTGGTAGATCCTAGATCCTATGACATGGTAGTAGAGATGGCCACGGTTTCGGAATAGCCGGTTTCGGTTCAAAATTCGGGGGAATCGGAATCGGAACCGGAATCGAAACGACAAGTGGCGGTTCCGAACCGGAAATGGAACCGCCAATTTTGGTTCCGGGCCAGGTTTCTGTTCGAAACCGGAAATGGAACCGCCGGTTTCGGTTACAGTTTTCGAGTTTAAAAATTAAATTGTAATGAATTTGTAATAAAATTGTAATCAAATTATGAAATAAAAGAAAATAATGAATTATGAAATTATGAAATAATGAATTATCAAATACAAATTGTAATCAAATTTGGGGGGAGAATAAGGGAGGAGGAGGAGGTTTGAACTTAATGAGTTATCATTAAGCGCCTACATATCTTCTTGGGGATAGAAGAATCAAAGCCCATGTAGTTCTCTTACCTTTGATAACCTCATACTTACCTCATCCTCAATCGTCGCTACCCGTTTCGGTACCGGTGGAGGTGGTATCTCCGTCATCAAAGAATTTAGCTTCATTATTGCGATCTATCTCTTGTTATCTATATTGAGCCATTGTTCAATCATCAACACAAGCTTGAGCCTCCACCGAATTGGGAACTAATCTTGAACGTCGTTCGTCCAAAATATTGCCTCCAGCGCTAAATGCTTGTTCTACCGCAACTGTCGAACAAGGGGTCGTTAAATTTATTTTGCAATTAGAGCAAGAACTGGGTATTGGGTAGAATGCCTCTTCCACCAATCTAATATTGTGAAATCTGTACTGCCTTTAGATTCATGAAACTCAAAAGAAACGGTTAGATAGTTCTCTATTTCAGAATTACTTCCTATTGCCCCCTTTTGCTTTTTTTTGCCTATGCAACAGAAGTTGGTACCATCTACTAATTTTACCTATGTTCCCACTTTATATGTCACTAGATTGAGAAGATCCACTATCACCTAGATGATATGTACTACAAAATTCATTATATAATTTTATTATTGCGTTTTTAACCGTTATTTGTATATTTCTAATATTTACCTCATCAATTAAATGTAAACATTCATAATACGTATTCAAATAATTACCCAAACCATCTAATTTACAACGTGGATAAAAAATAAAAGCAACTAAATAAATAATAGAAATTTCCCTATAATAATGTAGCCATTTTGTTCGCATTGTTCTAATAGTGTCACTTAATAAATCATCATTTTCATTTTCTTCAAAAACTCTAACAATATTAATACATTCTATTAAAAATAAATACGTAGTAGGATAACAAACACCTGACAAAGTATAAGTTGTATCATTAAAAACTTTTAAAATGTATAATTTTTTTTTCAAATATCCCATTCTTGTGGGTATAAATTAATTTGAGTTATATTATCTGAAATAAATGCACATAATAAATATTTATGTGCAAAAGATTCATTAAGCAACTCGTAAGTAGAATTCCAATGATTTGGAACATCTCTTGGAAATCTTTTTGGTTTTTTTCCATTTGCTCTACAAAATTTTGACCATTCTTTCATTTTTTGGGGATGTTTCCATAAAAATTGAATTGCTATTTATATTGGATCGAGAAAAATATCAAGAGTTTTTAAACCATCTTGTACACATAAATTTAAAACATGACAAGCACATCTAACGTGAAAAAATTATCCACCAAAAACGGGTTTACAAATCTTTCCTAGTTTAACAATTGAAGCGGTATTTGCCGCGGTATTATCAAAATCAATTGAAAAAAAATTTATTAAGCATATAATATTCTTCTAAAATTTTCCTAATTAATCTATAAATATTATTTGCCGTATGCCTATCATCAAAAACTCTAAATGCAATAACTCTTTTTTGAATATTCCAACTATCATCTATCCAATGACATGTTATACCAATATAAGAATTAACTTGCCAATGATCACTACAAATATCGCTACCTATATGCACAAGTTTATTAAAATTAATAAAAAAGTTTTGTAAATCTTTTTTCCTTTTTTATAAAGATCTTTAATAACGCGTTTAAGTGTATTTCTAGGAACACGTTTTGCTTATGGAGCACATGCATTTTGTATAAATTGATTAAAACCAAATCTTTCACCAAAACTAAATGATAAATGTTCAACGGAAACAAATTTACTTAATTCTTCTTTATAATTTTTTTTCATTATAACGAAATAAAGTAGGAGTGTTAGGATAAGCGTACCTGAAAATTTGTTGTTGCTTGGTGTCAATTCCCTCTTTGGTTGGATGTTTCTTTTGAAGATGCCGGGTAAATGTTCCATATCTGCTCCACCCATATATTTGTATGTTGTCTGACAATGTTTACAAACTACATCATACTTTTTTGGAGCTATATCAAATCTTTCAATCTTCATGAAGTGGTCCCATACTTCGGATGTAAGCTCCCGCTCCTTTGTTGTTGACATTTCTTCGATACCGGTAGGAGGATGAAGACTCTCTTGCGTTTGGACTTGCTTCATATTAGGATAATGTTGATTTCATCATCTATATCAACTTCGAAATTGGGTCCCCAAGGATAATCGGATTCCCCCTCCATGCTCTTGCCTTTGCCACTAGTTATACTTCCACTTGCCATTTTTTTTTATATAGAAAAAATATATGGTATGCAAAAAATATAGGGTATGAAAAAAGAATTTGAAATATGAAATTATTAAAGGAGATAATAAATAAATAAAATAAGGAATTATAGAACGTAATTGAAGAAAAGAAAATAATGAATTGGATGTTGTGAACTTGTGAATAATTGAGAGTTAGAGAGAATTTGAGACAATTGAGATGAAGAGAGAATTTGTGTGAAAAAAATGAAAGATAGGAAGGGGTATTTATAATATATCATAGGTTAGAAATTAGTATAAAAAAAAAAGGTGACCGTTGCAAAGCCAACAGTCACTTTGGGCTAGAGCCGTTCAACGGCTCTTTTATTTTCCTTTTTTTAAAATTTTAATTTTTTTTTAAATCCTATTGTCGGCGGTTTGGAATCGGCCCGGAACAGCCTGTTCCGAGCCCGATTCAAGGTTTGAAGAAATCAAAACTAGGCCTGGAAGTCACGGGCCGGTTCCAAGCCCAAACCGGCCCGTGGCCATGCCTACATGGTAAGTTTTAGGTTACAAGGTATGTAGAGTAGGTTTCATGATCCAAAAAACGGGGGACCGATTCCGACGGGTAGGTTCCACGTAGGACTTAGAAGGAACCTAAAACCGCTCATCCCTAAAATTGTCACCCTTAACAGCTGGTTGCCAGTCTCATTTACCATGACACATACCTTTTTATTCCTTTTAATGTGAACCATTTATACATATGTGTAACTGACATCGTCAGAAGTTGTCACGTCTAATTATTTCTCTATATTGGTAAATTTATATTTGTCGGTATTCGTATACCGTGTTTAGGTAACACAATCACAGGATAAGAATTGTTTAATTTGGGCAGATTCGCTCATAATTGCGAATTAAACATGAACTCCTTTTGAAAACCCCCCTTTTTTGAACTTCCATTTAAATGTGTGAATTTTCGTATCTAAAATCACAACGCTCAAGCGACCATCATCAGGGTTCGAATTGTTAGCACTGAAAGTCCAAGCGCTCTGCTCAACAGCGGTGAGAGGTACGCTTGTTCTTACAGTGAATTCAATTCATATTTGTCCTTAGCTAACATATAATATCTATGTTGCTTCATGATATGGCATTGAAGATCCTCTTGTGTGCTTGCATTTCCCGTTGAGTAGTTAAATGAAGATAAGCTTAGTGCCTGTTCATATTGATTCCTAGATCTGCGTTGAGTTCAGTCTAGATCTGGAAAAATCCTATGTGATGAAGGATGATATTGTTCCTTTCTTGCCTAGATTGAGTGCAAGACCCTCTTTTTTTTTTTGGTCCAAAGCCAAAAACCCTTTTACATAGTTTACTTTTGGACATGCGTTGATTTGAATGGTTGTGAGCAAGGGTTTTCCGATTTTCTTTCTTGATGAAAATAATTTTTACAAAAACCCTTCCAAGATATATGGATCAAATTTGTAAGATCAAATAACTCAGAAATCCTTGAGAGATGGCCTCTAAGTTATATTCATATGCTTGTAGCCCTCAAAAAAATTTGTGCTTTATCTGCCATTTTGATCCTTGAACTTGTCAGGGTTTTCTCATCAGTCCTCCGATATTGGGGTAAGCTGTTGATAATTAGCCTACAAGTGAAAAATTGTGATGTGGGAAATTCAATAGTTGGAGGACTACAGCAGACATGCCATTTGATTAAAATTCCATCGGGGAGAAAATCACCGTCTTGCCACTCTTTAGGCAGAAGAGAAGTAGAGGTTCTCATTTGCTAATAATGTGAGAGAATCCTTAAGAGTTGTTAATGAAGCCTTGTTGTTCACTTGTAGGATAGATTGACTTTGCCATTATCTATTACTTACATGTTAGCAATAATTGTGCAATGCAACAGGATCCTGGAAGCGGCAAATTAATGCTCTCCATGAGTATGAAATGCTGAAGAGAGCATTGAATATTTCTTGTAATCCTTGAGCCATGATATTCGTTTTGTATGCTAGATATTCTACAATGCTGTGCTATGTTTAGAGCTTCCCTGGGGTTTTTGACCATGGAATATGCGTAACTTTAGAATGCATTATATAAAGCAGAAAGACCAAAATTTATAGCAAAAAGAGCAATTGTTCGCTAGCTAGTCATGCATGCTTGCATTACCTATCCAACATTTCATCAAAAGGGTGCGTTTTTCAGCGAATAATCAACAATTTGGAAGTATTTTTCTTGGAAAGGATCATTTCAATCGCTTAGAAAAACAAACCAGCAAAAAAATATTTTCATTATCCATGAAAATATTTAGACGTATATTGTTTTACAACATCTTCCATTTATTAATTTCTGTAAGCAATACCAACAATCATTATCTAGAAAAGCTTTACGAGTTTTGTTTTAGCAATAAGAGTTTAATGTTGTGTTTCGCGCTAGGCTTTTCCCATATATGTAAGAGGTTAGCTAGGATGTGCCAAGACTTGTCATAAATAATCTTAGTTCATTTGCACATGTCTCTAGCTCCATCTACGGTACTTGTCATGAGTATAACCCTAGCTTATTATGCATGTTTAAGTGCAGGTCTATATGCACTACACGCATACCAGAACATATCAAATATGTTAGATTCTGTTTTTACCACACACGAAAATTGTGAACTTGTGCATTTATTTGCAGGTAGTGCGGATGCCCAGAAGGAAAAACCCTTTTCCTAGGAGACTATACCCCGCAGAGATGTTTGGTGAACCTGAGATAACACAAATGAAGGGGTATAGGATGGAAAGTGACTACGTTGAGGTAGAATGTGGATGCACCCACAAATGGCTGGGTGACACCGGCGGGTATCTTAGGGTTTACAAAGATGGCCTTTTCCAAATCAACTGTAACTGTAGCTTAGGTTGCAAGAAAGGCAAGTGTACTTCTCTCTCTCTCTCACGTAAAGATTGATTTGCTCTTCGTCGCGAAATATCCAATTTTCTTTTCTTTTGAATTTAGTTATCCACTCATCGTATCGGAGTCGGTCGTCATTTTCTTCCCACGATGTATACTAAGCAAAACCCTAATAAATTTTTTGATGTTTGTTATTACCTTGCTGATCTATTACAATGGCTTGACCCGATGACCAGAGAATTTGACACCACATGAGTTTGAGAGGCATTCTGAGAAGAGTGGGAATTGGAAAAGCCACATTTGGGTGACAATAGGTGAGGACAAGGTCCCTCTTGAGGAGACCCCTCTGATGAATTACTATCAGTTGGCTCCCAACGA
The DNA here is from genome assembly GCA_029784005.1 of Lenwebbia sp. NSW1173648. Lineage (NCBI taxonomy): Eukaryota > Viridiplantae > Streptophyta > Magnoliopsida > Myrtales > Myrtaceae > Lenwebbia > Lenwebbia sp. NSW1173648. The sequence goes on along the minus strand of JARCGZ010000009.1, from coordinate 18,239,291 downwards.
GTCAAATCACCCTACACGTCTCAAATTCCACCGCGACGAGTTTGTTCGCTGCTCCAGGTGCGAGAAGGAGCGGCGGTTCCGCCTCCGCAGCAAGAAGGAATGCCGAGCTCATCACGATGCCGTCGCTAATAAGAGGTGGAAGTGTGGTGATCCTCCCCACGACAAGTAAGTATATGCAGTCTCTATACTGTAGGCTAAAGCCTAGAGCTAAAGATACGGGCATCGAAAAGCATCTACTCATTGCTTGAACTCTCTTGTTTCAGGATAACCTGTGAGGACGCAGAAGAGCGTGCTGCTAGCAAACGGACCAGAGGATGTCGATCGCCGTTCTGCATGGGTTGCCCTAAATGCGTGTGCTTTGGCTGCCTGAAATGCCGTTTCTTGGACTGCGGTTGCCGCACCTGCGTCGACTTCATTGGCAATGCCGAGCCCTGATGATGTCGACCTCTCTATCCTCCTTGGGATCCATTGCTTTCCGGAATAAATTGAGAAAACTTTGAGATTGTGGTCTGGTTTCATTTTCGACCATCCGTTTGACTTGATGGCAAATATTTTGGCACATTTGACATTTCTGAACATGGATGACTTTTTATGATGTGTTTATGTTTGGATAGTGTCTTTCTTGATTCCGATTTCTCAGATTCTCCTTTTTATTTGATTATGACTAGCTTCACTTTTTTAAATATTCTCAAATTTCAATTCTCAACAATTCTTTCTTCCATGCATAAAACATTTACGCACTTCAAACTTGCATTATCTCATTAGTAGAAAAAACACATATCGCTTTGGTCTCCGACAATGTTTGAAATCAGAGAACAAGCACATGAATCTATGCTTTTGATGAGGCTTGGTTGGGAGGGATCTCCCTCCATCAATCGGCATCGCATCGCAAATATAGACACACTGATAGGACAAATTGTCGTCCCTAATAACTGGTTGCCAGTCCGATTCACTATGACACATCCGTTTTTATGTAAATCATTTATATATATGTGTGTTCGACACTTCTGAACCTCTAGTCAAAAGTTGACACGTCTAATCATTTTTCTCGATTGGTAAATTTTTACTTGCCGGTATTCGTATGCCGTGTTTAGGAAACACAATGACAAGATACGAATTGTTAAAATTGGGCAGATTCCCTCATAATTGCGAATTAAACATGAACTCATTTTGAAAACCCCCCTTTTTTGAACTTCCATTTAAATGCGTGAATTTTCGTATCCAAAATCACAACGCTCAAGCAACCATCTAGGGTTCAAATTGTTAGCACTAAAAAGTCCAAGCGCTTTGCTCAACAGCGGCGAGAGGTACGCTCGTTCTTACAGTGAATTCAATTCATATTTTCCATTAGCTAACATATAATATCTATGTTGCTTCATGATATGGCATTGAAGATCCTCTTGTGTGCTTGCATTTCCCGTTGAGTAGTTAAATGAAGATAAGCTTAGTGCCTGTTCATATTGATTCCTAGATCTGCCGTGAGTTCTGTCTATATCTAGCAAAATCCTAAGTGATGAAGGATGATATTGTTCCTTTCTTGCCTAGATTGAGTGAAAGACCCTCTTTTTTTTTTTTTTTTGGTCGAAAGCCAAAAACCCTTTTACATAGTTTACTTTTGGACATGCGTTGATTTGAATGGTTGTGAGCAAGGGTTTTCCGATTTTCTTTCTTGATGAAAATAATTTTTACAAAAACCCTTCCAAGATATATGGATCAAATTTTCTAAGATCAAATAACTCAGAAATCCTTGAGAGATGGCCTCTAAGTTATGTTCATATGCTTGTAGCCCTTAAAAAATTTGTGCTTTATCTGCCATTTTGATCCTTGAACTTGTCAGGGTTTTCTCATCAGTCCTCCGATGTTGGTGTAAGCTGTTGATATTAGCCTACAAGTGAAAAAATTGTGATGTAGGAAATTCAATAGTTGGAGGAGTACGGCAGACATGCCATTTGATTAATTCCATCGGGGAGAAAATCACCGTCTTGCCGCTCTTTAGACAGAAGAGAAGTAGAGGTTCTCATTTGCTAATAATGTGGAGAATCCTTAAGAGTTGTTAATGAAGCCTTGTTGTTCACGTGTAGCATAGATTGACTTTGCCATTATCTGTCACTTGTTTGCAATAATTGCGCAAACCAACAGGATCCTGGAAGCGGCAAATTAATGCTCTCCATGAGTATGAAATGCTGAAGAGAGCATTGAATATTTCTTGTAATCCTTGAACCATGATATTTGTTGTGTATGTTAGATATTCTACGATGCTGTGCTATGTCTAGATTTTCTCTAGGGTTTATGACCAAGGCATACACGCAACTTTAGAATGCATTATATAGAGCATAAAGACCAAAAAATTATAGTAAAAAGAGCGATTGTTCGCTTGCTAGTCATGCATGCTTACATTACCTATTCAACATTTCATCAAAAGGGTGCGTTTTTCCACCGATAATCAACAATTTGGAAGTACTTTTCCTAAGAAGGATCATTTCAATTGCTTAGAAAAACAAACCAGCGAAAAGATATTTTCACTATCCATGAAAATGTTTAGACATATATTGTTTTATAACATCTTCCATTGATTAATTTTTGGAAGCGATACCAACAATCATTTTCCAGATAAGTTTTACGAGTTTTGTTTGAGCAATAAGAGTTTAATGTTGTGTTTCGTGCTAGGCTTTTCCCATATATTTAAGAGGTTATCTATGATGTGCCAAAACTTGTCATATATAATCTTAGTTCAGTTGCGCATGTCTCTAGCTCCATCTACAGTACTTGTCATGAGTATAACCCTAGCTTATTATGCATGTTTAAGTGCATGTCTCTATGCACTACACGCATACCAGAACATAACGAATATGTTAGATTCTGTTTTTTCCACACACAAAAATTCTGAAATTGTGCAGTTATTTGCAGGTAAAGCGGATGCCCAGAAGAAAAAACCCTTTTCCTAGGAGACTATACCCCGCAAAGATGTTTGGTGAACCAGAGATCGCACAAATGAAGGGACACAGGATGGAAAATGGCTATGTCGAGGTCGAATGTGGATGCACCCGCAAATGGTTGGGCGATACAAGTGGCTATCTTAGGGTCTACGAAAATGGCTTGTTCTTAATCAACTGTAACTGTAGCTTAGGTTGCAAGAAGGGCAAGTGTACTTCTCTCTCTCTCTCTCACACACACACACACACACACACACACACACACACGCACACATGATTGATTTGCTCTTTGTCGTTGAATTTGGTATTCAAAATATCCAATTTTCTTTTCTTTTGAATTTAGTTATCCACTCATCGTATCGAAGTCGGTCGTCATGTTCTTCCCACGATGTATACTAAACGAAACCCTAATATATTTTTTTATTTTTGTTGTTACATTGCTGATCTATTACAATGGCTTGACCCGATGACCAGAGAATTTGACACCACATGAGTTTGAGAGGCATTCTGAGAAGAGTGGGAATTGGAAAAGCCACATTTGGGTGACAATAGGTGAGGACAAGGTCCCTCTTGAGGAGACCCCTCTGATGAATTACTATCAGTTGGCTCCCAACGAGTCAAATCACCCTACACGGCTCAAATTCCACCGCGACGAGTTTGTTCGCTGCTCCAGGTGCGAGAAAGAGCGGCGGTTCCGCCTCCGCAGCAAGAAGGAATGCCGAGCTCTTCACGATGCCGTCGCTAACAAGAGGTGGAAGTGTGGTGATCCTCCCCACGGCAAGTAAGTATATGCAGTCTCTATGCTGTAGGCTAAAGCCTAGAGCTAAAGATACGGGCATCGAAAAGCATCTACTCATTGCTTGAACTCTCTTGTTTCAGGATAACCTGTGAGGACGCAGAAGAGCGTGCTGCTAGCAAACGGACCAGAGGATGTCGATCGCCGTTCTGCAAGGGTTGCCCTAAATGCGTGTGCTTTGGCTGCCTGAAATGCCGTTTCTTGGACTGCGGTTGCCGCACCTGCGTCGACTTCATCAGCAATGCCGAGCCCTGATGATGTCGACCTCTCTATCCTCCTTTGGATCCATTGCTTTCCAGAATAAATTAAGAAAACTTTGAGATTGTGGTCTAGTTTCATTTTCGACCATCCGTTTGACTTGATGGCAAATATTTTGGCACATTTGACATTTCTGAACATGGATGACTTTTTATGATGTGTTTATGTTTGGATAGTGTCTTTCTTGATTCCGATTTCTCAGATTCTCCTTTTATTTGATTATGACTAGCTTCTCTTCTTTAAATATCCTCGAATTTCAAATTTCTCAACAATTCTTTCTTCCATGCATAAAACATTTACGCACTTCAAACTTGCACTATCTCACTAGTCGACAAAACACATATGGCTTTGGTCTCTATCAATGTTTAAAATCAGAGAACAAGCACATTAATTTATTCCTTCGATGAGGATTCTATATCTCGATTATGGGTTTAGATATGAAATTTATGTCTGAATGCATCACAAGTTGAATCTATTGGGACGACCAATAGAGTTGTAGACAAGGCAGAGATGGAATTTCTTCTTCTTAGGGCCAGGTGTTCCTTACACAACTTGAAAGATGCTACTCGAAAGATGAGTGAGATTTACAAAATGATAGGGAGTTGTTCATCTTAGTAGAAAAGGCACACAAATTCTAGAATGATTCTACTATGTTCCGTTTAGGAAGATGGAAATTTTTTCCATGCTGGTACATTTGTAAATGAGTTAGTAATCGTCGAAATAATGGTAGTAAAAAAGTTGCCGGTACTTACCAAAAAAAAAAAAAAATTGCCGGTCGTGTGATTTTCAAGAAATCTTTTTGTAACTTTTACCCACACTTTTATGAAATTATCAACTATTATTTACAGTTTGCAAATTATCAATTTTTCTTATGTTTTACCTACTTTTATATGAATTTACCGATCTTTAACTTGATAGGATTAATAACTTTTTTCTGATTAAATTACCAATTAGTTTTAGGAATGGCAAAAAAGAAGAAGAAGAGAATTTTCCCAATTCTGTCGAAATTTCGTATGCTCGGACTCGTATACCTGGAAGTATTGATAGAGTCAGTCGACAATGCCATTACCATCATATCTAAATGCAAGTTACAATGAAAAGTTTATGTAAGCCCTTGCTTTCTCGGCTTCAAATGATCAATCTAGCCAGCTAGGCGTGGTCGATGGTGTTGGGGTGTGGCACATACTCCCCTGCGACAGGAAAGCGCGGGGGTCAGGGGGAGCCAGCCCGGTGGGGGTCTCAATGGGATAGCGTCCCCTAGACATCAGATGATTTTTACGATTTAAATTCATATTTTTTTATTAGTAGTTTGGGATTGGGCTCATGAATAGCTGCTACTATATATACTCTTTTTCTCTTGTAATTGAGGGATGTAACCAGAGGTGCGATGTGCTAATTATAGTAGAATTATCTGTTGAACGTAGCCGTAGTTTAAGGGTGAACCAGGATAAAATCTCATGTCTCGATTTTTATTTCTAGCTGCTTTTACGCTTTACTTCTTGTTATTCTGCGTCGATCCTAACAGATGGTCTTCTTCTTGTTTTGTATCTTTCTTAAACCGAAAGTCAGTGTGTCCAACTTGAGACTAGTCTATGGCGAAAGAAAAATGGAGATCAGTCGATTTTAGAGAAGTGAAAGTAAGTTTGCCACAGCCAGCTGGGGCATTATTGCATCTATTTTTGACTGACGACCAGCTGACTTTTCGATTTTGCTGGTCCTTGTCCTTTTGACCGTATGTTTTGGCCCTTCTTAATTGTATATATTTGGCTATTCCCGGACCGCCCTTGCACTTTTAGTGACACGTTGTGGTGTGCAGTCGGGGTTCATCTTGTAATCCGCGCTTTTTGTTCAATACAATTCTGAACTTACCAAAAAAAAGTAAGTTTGCCACTATCTGTTTCTCGCCTTCCCTGCAAAGCCGTACATACCCTGTTGGCTAAAGAAGCATATGATGCTTCAAGGAGCTGGCTAAACTTAATTGAACAGCACACAAGAACTGTCCACCTGCTGAGCTCTGTAAAGACACAATTGTATGTACATGTCTCTTCTGGTGAATCATTCGCAGGCAACTCGACTGAGAAGTATGATCCCGACTTGAAATCTCGGTTCCCTTACGCGAATACACGAGAGCTAATTCCTATGTAAGTGAGTTTTATTAACCAAAACATAGGCAAAAATCCTGAGCTTATTCAAACAAAATGATTGAAGTTGAAACTAAGAATCATTCGATATATGATAATGAAATTACATTAGCCTATTTATAGGCTTTATTACATAACTATATGAGGTAATAAGATAAACAAAAACACCAAATAAAATCAATCAAGATCAATCGAGGATATGCAATATCAAAGGACATATATGCATAGTCCCGAGTAATATGTAGAATCCGATAAAATATCCTAAATAGCTATATATATCCTTAACATCCCCTCTCAAACACAAGGTGAGTTGAATCAAATCAACTTGAGTTTGAAAATTATCTGAATAATGTCCAAAATCTTCGATCGCCATAAAATCAGACAGCGGAAATGGTCGAAGCCAGCACTACACAACGTCTGTCATGGTGGCCCATGGCGTAGCTATGCGTTGGGTGCGTGTGTTGGCTCCGGGCTTCCATTGACGACGAGATTTTCAATATGTTGATCGTCTGACGGCGGCAAGTTTGGTGGTAGGGTCGACCTCTCGAAACGACAAGCGAAACATTGAGAACTGGAGGGAAAATAGCAAGCGGCCGATTCTAGTCCTTAAATATTTAGGACACCACTTTGCTTGTTGCTCACGTCCATCTAGAGTAGTCTAGATTGGACTAGATATTTCTTTTTCGAAAATGGATCATCAATTTTCAACAGTTGCAAGTTCTGCATTTTCTCACCAGGAAGTGCGTTGAACCAGGATAATCATTCCTTGATGATGAACACTGATTATGGCACATTGGAATGCGCTGGTGGTGCCTCCACTGGTTCCCGCGGCGGCAATGGCATTGTTTGCAAGAAATAAATGCCAAGCTGCCGAGGCATGTTATTCTGTCTTCCCCATGAAAATTAATCTGATGGTTACTTGCCGTGGAAAGCCAAAGAATGGAATCAATGATGATTTCTCTGTTGTGTGTTATGTTGTTCTACAAATGAAACTGTGTATCCCCATAAGCGCAGATATTAGCGCAGATCATAGTTGTGCCGTCGTTTTTGTTGATTACTTCACTGCAATAAATTAGTCTCATCTTTCCTTGAATCATCTGTGTCTTGCCCCCGACATTGTAGACCTACCCAAAAATTATTCTTCCGGGAGGGACAATCTTTAACGAGGTCAATCTAAGTTTTCATTTGCTTGCTTATGGGTCACTCCTTTTATCATAGAAACTTTTGTACATGTTTATACTATAGAGACCTATGGAAAGGAATCATTGTTTCAATTTGCTCCATCAGTTGTTTTCACTGCTGAATTCGCGACAACTCAGAAGAATATATAATGCAGAGAAACACGGCGTTGTTAAGAGTCAGCTACACATCGCTAATTCTGCTACTGTCTGTGAAGAGTTCGACTCGGCTATCTTGTACTTATTTTACTGTATGATGGGGAACTTTTGTACGTGTATTGTACTGTGGCCCTCAAGTATACTCGAAGAGGCTCCCGACTATGGCAATAATGTACGAACCAGTTTAATTGAATGAAAGTACACAAAAAACTGTCTATAGAAAAGGAGGACAGCAGAGTTTCAATCGTTTGCTGCATCCATCCATCCATCCATCACTTATTTTCACTTGGCGTTGTTGAGATTCAGGGTCAGCTGTGTGCTCGCCATTTTGCTGCTGCTTGTCCAATGTGCGACATTGGAACAAGTCTTCCATCGTTTGGGACATAGCGGCGACATCATTGAAGCAGTTTGCACCTCTCCAGAGAGCCACTGCTACGGACTCGGAACAACCTGCCCTATTCGAATGTTCGGCCTACCCAAATGAGGAGGGACAAATTTGCTATATGGATCTACCCAATGCAGATGACATGATATGGTTGTGTGTTTGGTCGTCTAGAACTCTTTGAGCACCTGATCAACTTATATTTATTGAGTGTGGTTTCCCCTGCGAAAATTGAAAATTCTGTTTATTGTTGATTCTAGTTCATTAAGTTAAGAGATTCGTAATACCGGACAAGACTGATAATGATGAACAGATTCACTCTCCGATTAAGTAACAAAAATGTAACAAGTTCTTGGTGCAAAACTAAATCACAAATTCAATCCCGCAAGCATTCATGGGTAAAATACGCGGGTACGGGTACCGAATCTAATGCAGATAGGATCGAACATGCTTTGATTCACCTCACTTGACGTGCTGTAGAATCATCCTCATTCTTTTCTTGATCGGAGATGAACTGCGATAGATGCAACTCTATCTAGCGTTCAGTACTCAGCAAATGATTCTCAAGGCACTTGATGCACGCGAGTGCAGAAGCTGTAGTTTTTGAGGGCAAGACTGTTTCTTCTGTCTCACATTCATATGCCACCATGAACTCCACCAGCGTCTGCTTCTCCGAAACTGTTGTCAGCTGGAACGAAGTAGTGTAAAAGGTGAAGCCGAGATCGAGGTGGCCCCCTTCTGTCACTTGTATCCTGATTCGATGCGAAGACTCGTCGAGTTCCACAATCTTCTCCTTCTGGTACTTCATACTCGGCACATCTAACATTCATTTCGGAAGAATGTTGATAGCCAGTATAACCCTCGCTATACAATAAGAGAAGTGCAAGAAAAGAGCTGTGACTCACCAGGGCCAAAAGTGAGAAGCATGACCGAACCAAGGCTGCCATCTCCTTCAATGACCTCTGCATTCTGCACATACTTTGGCGCGACCTGCGGAAGGATTGAGTGCATATCCTTGGTCAAGCACTTCCACAATGAGTCAATCCCAACATCGGCGGTCGCTTGAGCCTTGGCTTCTTTCATCGTCAGCACTTAGCTCCCAGAATCTGACGGAGATTGCAATGTGGGGATAATCTTGAAGTGACTGTCGCTTTTGGTAACAAGACAGAGGTGTTGTTCTGTTTATGAAGAGTAGTAAGGAGTACTGAGAAACGGACATGATCGAGCATCTTTCATCGTGACTGCAGAGAGATGCTTTCATGTGGAAATCAAATTAGATACCTCTGCTCTCTCTTCTTGTCGCCTGGTAGAAGAAAGCATCGATGGCTGGCAGCGGGTGCGTGCTGTAATGCTGCCACTTTTATCATCTTAATCTTTCTGAAACTGTTGGGCCATGCTTTTCAACTGCAATTTCCCGTGGCCTATTATGGTGCAATATTTGGAATGTAATGCTTGTTGCTATGAACCAGCCCTAGAAGAATGACATATAACTCACGAAAATCATTGGTGAAGTTTAAAACTTCTATGAACCAAGAATTCCTTTTTGTGAATTATAATTTTCACCAATCACATTACACTCCCACAAGGTTTGTTGTTCGACGCGGTTTTGCGCTAATAGGCCATGCGCGTGCTTGGTTTATTCATAAGTGCTCTAGAGATTTTCGCCAAAAATCTCATAGGAGCGGTCTCACTCCATACTTATATAGGTGATTCCATCAAATGTATTCTGCAGTTTAATACACTACTAACAGTAGCTATGGAATTCATTAAGAGCTTAGCTCAACCTCTTTTTCCTTGCAGTCTTGCACTATACTCACGTTAGGAAGGACATGAAATTTTTATAGTGCATCACTATATCAACTCATGACTTGTTATTACTCATATGAACCTAATTCATGGGATGGCCAATCACATAGGTTGGGTTACCATCACTGTTGATTTTCTTCAACTGGCTTGTCCCATTCTCCTCGATGTATAATCAGAGGATTGGCCAAATCCATTTCTGACTTCATATAATTAATGAACATAATTCCATTTTCAAGCAATTGCTTTTGTCACATCACTTCTCAAGCAGACGTGTCTCTTTCTACCATTGAAAGTTTCATTCTTTGCAATGGCTATTGCCACTTGGCAATCACAATGCATAGACACGTAAAGTGTCGATTTCATTCCATTTTCCAAGAACTTGAGTAATTCTCGAATTACCAAGATAAATATATTTTTATCTTCCTTCCCCTACTAGAGTTTAGGAGGATAAAGCATTATTACATATATGCTTGATAGCACTTAAGTCTACCACTCATTCACATCGCCATAATATTGGCATGAGAAATGACCGTAACAATTACGTCATCACATCATCTGCTTCATCCAAGTTGACTTTTGGTTTAGCAGGATTTTCATTTCCTTCACAATTTTGTTTGGTTGATTTTCAAATTACAACACCTTTACAAAGGTGAACACGTATCCAATAGTGGATCTTGTCTCATCTAAATTGAGATCTTGTTAGCATCATTGTATCATTCTAATACAACAGGAAATCCACTATGTAAAATTTCATAATTTTACATTCACATGGCTGCAAAATTACAACTTTGAAGTCCATATTTTACAAGTAGCCTCTCCAAGTAATGCTCTTGAGTAAGCATTAGGCCACTATAACTTCTTATGAATTTAACACATCAAATACACGCTTGTAATGAATGCACAAGCAGTGTTCATAAGATGCACTTGAAACTCAGTAAATTTAGTAATTTACACATACCCATATGCAATGAACACATAAGCACTGTTCACGATATGCTTGTAAGTCACAAATCAAATAAAGCAAGATCCAATATCTCTTATCTATAGATGAACCAAAGCAACCGACAAGTCCAAGCTCCGGTCCAACGAATTCATGCATGTCGTCAACATATAGGTTAATAGTTAAAGATTCACCAAACAAGAAAGAAGCTATTTGAGCAATTTTCAATTTGTCAGGCTCACATAACTACACCTTTGAACTGCATCACAGAGGACAACATCCATGAGATAAAAACGTAAATAAGTAACACAAATCTCAGGACAACTGGATATAACCGGAGAGCAATGTCTACCTTGCCTTAACAGAAGAAAAACAAAAAGAAAAAGGGCCGAAATGAAGTTGTTCATGTCTAAGTCTACATATAAAGTAGCCCCTCAATTATTTTAAATGAAAGCCATATTAACTTGGACACTAGAAATCGCACACTCAGACTCATTGCATAGCCTCATGAGACCATCCACTAACACGTATTCTACAAGTTGAACAATGGAATGCACATATGCCTTACCGACGAACAAGATGTACACACCTTATGCAGAGAATAACCCTATATGCCATTTATACCACGAAATCCACACCACCACTCTCTTGTCACCGTACACACACGACGCAGAGAGTATCCAGAGTACAGAAGCAAAAAGGTAACAACAATGACAGTGTATAACAAAAACGAATTCCTAAACAACTTGGTTTATCAATTCTATTCCTGGCGATGACATTGTTTCCATATCATGAATTGAATCAAGCATGATAGACTTCTACAAGCCAAATTCTAATTAGATTGATGCGCCAATTGCTTTCGAATCAAGCATGAACAGAAAACGTGAACACTTCAAATGACTCGGATATGATCATGTGAAGCATAACATTTAATATTATTATTGAACTCACTTTCTCTTACAGGCATGCATTTTTTCACAGAACACTTCCACATGAAAATATAATATGAAGAGCACCTCCTTTCAAAGAAAGCAACACGAGCATAAGTGTGCTCAATAAGCATACATACCACGGACGGATATTATCCATATAAACCTAAAACTCTACAAGGAATCAAACACGCCATTACTGAAATCGAAGAGGATCTCGGAAAAACAAACATAGGTATCGAAGCCCCAAGAAACGATTTTACCTGACACTTAATAACCTTATCAAAACAACAAAAAGATCTTTTGTGGTCGAGTATTGATGCTCGGTAATGTGGCATGACAAATTGCCCACGAATATGCGATACATGTCCTTCACCATCTCCGAGTCCTCGTTCAATTCCAACATCGGTGGTAGCAGTAGCAATTCTAGTAGGGAATCCATAAAGGCAATTATCCTTAAGATTGTTGAAAAAATATTAGATAACACGAAAAATAACAACTGTAGGAAATATGTTGGAAAAGACGAGAAAAGTAAGAACAATTGTCTGAGGCATGCAAGCACTGTCCTTAAAGATAATTTCGCCCCTCGGAGTACGAAACTCGGTGCATAAGACTTCTAGCGGCTATCCTCCCAAGATACAACAGACCTTCTTCTATACTTCGCACTGAATATTAGAAGGAATAGGAACAACGTTATGTGTATAACCCAGCAAAGAAGAAAAAGAAAGAAGGGAAAAACTCTCTGATGTAATCCGAAGTTCACAAAAAGTACTAACTAAGATTGTTTCTTAAAGTTCAATTTATATTCAACCAAAATAGAGCCGTTGAGAAACCGTTATAAAACCGTTGTAAAATAATCGACGATTTATGAAGAAATAAATCGCACGTTACAAAGCTGTTAAGAAAGAGCTTTTAAGAAAACCGTTACAAGACCATTGCTTCTGAGACTCTCCTTCCGAGCTCGTCAGCTTCTGAGCTCGTCATTAAAACGACCGTTATATGACCGTTGCAAAATCATTATAGAACTGTTATATACATTAATGGAGGACAGAAAACATGACGAATTGATGACGGTAAAAAGCCGTTACAACAATAATAGCTTTTAATATTTCAAAACATATTGAAATATCCAACAGAATTTAGATACCTCTTCTCTCTCTTCTTGTCACCCGGTAAAAGACAGAATTGGTGGTTGGCAGCACGTGTATACTGTAATGCTATTGCTTTAAACATCTTAATCTTTCTGCAACTATTTGGCCATCTTTCAACCTTAGCTTCCTACCGCTTATTTGTCACACCCCAAGTCCTACAATGAACATGGGAATGACACGACGCAGCCTCTGACAGAAACCAACATAAACCTGTTATATATATATATATATACAGAAAGTTGGTCACAACATCAGAGTTGCTGCAATCCTCAAAAAGAATATTTACATCCCACCACTCAGCTAAATCCAACAACTATCAACATACATATATACAGCTCCCTTAGATCATACCCAAAATCTAACTCCCAAAAGTCCCCGATGTTAGCACTCTCGTTCTACTTGCCGTTGACTGAAGAGCCTAAAAATAGCTTAATGAGTAGTACATATATCTCTTCTAAACAGATGGAGCACCCACTATGCACATATATAAAAACAATATCAAAACTCTCTTTTCTCAATCCAACGTATAATGCACGTATAAGATAAAATGAATTATAATACTTTAACTTAACAATATATGTGCCAAAAATATGCTATTAATCAACAAATATCATAACAAACATCAACGGTCAAGTCCATCAATCAATCTCCATCAAACTAAATGTCAACGGTCCATTCCATTGACCAATCTATTGCTCATATAAAACCACAATCACAACATAACGCCTAGTGACAAGGCGACCAAGTTTCCTCCTTGATAAGTTCCCCACCTATCATCAGCCGATGGTTCGGCCTCGAAAGATATCCTAAAACTGGTATGCATACCCAAAAACCTTCAACTAGGTTCACGGCGATAATGAGCATCAAATCAACATCTACCAATAATCCACAAAACCAAATCCAGAATCCATTTCATTTACCAGAATATATTTCACAAACCCTTTCTCATAAACCACGTACATAAATTGATATACATATATATGGATTTTCACAATTCATTTCGTAACAGATTTCTCAAGCAATTCACAAATACTAAAACGTAGTAAATATCCGATCCAGATTTTTTATGCAACAAATATGCCTTTAACATTCATAATATATTGAATCCATATCGCCTTCAAGATATGACTTCACAAATTCATAGAAGAGATAAGCACCACTCACCTGATATAGCCTAATTAGTAAAATGCTATTGTAATTACGAATCGACTAAGTTAAGCTTATTCACTGACAAAACCATTCCTATGTAAATGTATATTCCAAACTATCCGTAATGCGGAGCTTAAGCGTGAAACTTCAAAAATTCGTTCCGATCAAATCATAATTTGAAATCGAATTCTATTTAATTCTATAGCTCCATATCGTCCTGAATTATCATTTCTATATACATTCGTAGCTTAACAATTCCCTAACCATAGTTCGTAGTTAAAAATTCACATGACTTCGAATATATGGCGTAACTTCGAAAACTATTTCGAAACAAGGGGCTCGAATACTTGCTAGACGTTGCAAAACACAATTGATTCGGCTTGTTGGTTGTCCAAAACGGATTTATTTCTATCTTTTTCCCCCTTTTCTCTGCGTTTTCTTCTTTCTGCTTAGCGAACGAAGCCTCACCCTCTCTTTAATACTCTCCGTCGTGCGCTATTAATTGAGGCGGTGATTTTTTTTTATTGACCCGTTGACCGGTCAAATGGTCAACAAGCCACAAGTCACCGCAAGGCCAAATGGCCAGATATCACCGCCAACATTACGTTGTTATCACGCATAATGTGGTCGCACTAAGCTGTGACAAGTCTTATTGCTCATTGTGCATTCTTGGCTGGAATTATCGACCCCAAATGCGCACAGGCCAGATACAGCGACCCCATTCGAATTGTTTTATTTGCCTCGAGAATGACTTTACTTGAAACTAATGTCGAGGAAATTTCTCTGTTGTGTCAAAGGAACGACGTCAGTACGCCATCTTCATCTTTTTCTTTCATCGTCTTCAACAAGTCACGCAAAGTCATCCATAATGTGTACTGTCATTTGTCAATTGTTGATTCTTGCAAAGTACTTTAGGCTTCTTTGTTGGATCGCATGAAACAGCTTCTTCTTTAGAAAGCGTTGACGTGAACCGTATACAAAGCACCCTCCAATGGGTTCTGTTGCCGGAACACGAAGTTCTACAATTTCTTTTTCTTGTTTATGTAGGTTGAGCTGGAAGTTAGTTTGGACTTTCTCCTGAGTAAGGAATGACTCGTGAGATTCGTCGCCTCATTATAGTCCGAACCTTTAGGACGGATCGGTATTGCAGAGCTGCGACTGCATTCTTAGAAAGTTCCATTTTTTGTTCTGGCAGAAAAGTGGAAGCTCACCTAGAAAAAGAAGAACTGTATATACTATTGACTCATCGAAAGCATCAATAGCGAGAAATGCAAGTTGAAATGTATGTAGTGTCCATGGTGAAGTCAGTACCGCCGGTCGACCCTCCTACCATTTTGTCCGCAAAAGAAAAAAAGCAGCATAGGATTTGCAAGTATTGGAATTTCTAGCTCGTGTCATCTTGTTTTCTCTCATAGGAGCCAAACATATGAAATAACACTTATATCACATGGCATATTGAAATGGTAT
This sequence comes from Lenwebbia sp. NSW1173648, assembly GCA_029784005.1. Lineage (NCBI taxonomy): Eukaryota > Viridiplantae > Streptophyta > Magnoliopsida > Myrtales > Myrtaceae > Lenwebbia > Lenwebbia sp. NSW1173648. Next base: position 18,224,002 of record JARCGZ010000009.1, on the reverse strand, counting down.
CACGTATTCAATTAATTGTTCGATAGATTGATGATGTTGCATTCGCATGCTTCATGGTATTAGGGCTACGTTATCAAATTTTCTCCAAATCGAGAGAACCGTGTCCCGTATTCAAAAGTATGTTTTAGCGGCTTGCAACGGCAAAGTCGATAACACCTGCAATGCACATCCTGAGCCGAACAGAGCTATATGTGTGCACATGTTCTTGCAAGTCCCCTTCTTTGAGATCAAGAAATCTCACATGCCTCTAGTCTCGCCGTGAAGCATTCACTGAGTCACCATAATGCTTGTACCTCAATGAGAGATGATGAGAACTCTGATTCCTATAGATACCCGACGTGCAACGTTCGGTTTTGCCGTATCACTTTGGCTTCTAAATCTTTTTCCAATCTCTCGGGGTGTTTTTCTTTGCTGAGAAATTGCGAAGATGATGGCCAAGATCAGCTACGTGTTCCTGATCCTGCTCGTCTTTGTTGAAAGCTCGATACAACAGGTTTTTCATGGAGGTTCTGTCTATTGCTTACCGGGGACTCGCTGCCAATTGAAAGATATAAGGTGCCCAAAAGAATGCCCGAGCCCTTACTCCATGAGCAAGAAGAACAAAGCTTGTTATGCGGACTGCAATTCGCCCACTTGCTCTTCCCAGTGCAGACGTAAGACACATTTATATATCACCTCCATATCCACTCTATGCATGTTTATATTAATGTTCTTTTACCTCGTACCTATGCTTTAATGTTGGAGAATCTGGATCCTCTCGATCTGAGTTTAAATTAAAAGGGTTCCGAGAGGGAAATCGTTCTTGCTATATGGATTTATCAGAGTCATGAACGTGCAAATTGAGTCATCAAATATTATGCAGTCCAAGCGAATTAACTAAGGTCTCTTATTGGTCCTCAGAACGCAAGCCGAACTGCAATGGCATTGGATCAGCATGCTATGATCCTCGTTTCATCGGTGGAGATGGCGTCGTCTTCTACTTCCACGGCAAGAAAGATCAAACTTTCAGTCTAGTTTCGGACACCAATCTCCAACTCAATGCCCGCTTCATTGGCCACAGACCGACCGGTCGCTCCCGAGACAACACATGGATTCAAGCACTCGGAATCCTCTTCAACTCCCAGTCCTTTTCCCTGGACGCAACGAAAGCCGAGGCATGGGACGATGAAGTCGACCATCTCAGTTTCAGTTACAACGGCAACGAGATAGAACTAACGCAAAGCCCTATGTCCACATGGTACTCCGAGGCTAGGGACATAAAGGTCGAGAGAATAGCGAGCAAGAACAGCGCCATAGTGACTCTGAAAGACATGGCCGAGATCATGGTGAACGTGGTTCCGATCACGAAAGAAGACGACAGGATTCATAAGTACATCCTGCCTTCGGATGACTGCTTCTCTCACCTGGAAGTGCAGTTCAAGTTCCTGGGCCTGTCCCCAAAGGTCGAAGGCGTGCTCGGCCGGACCTACCAGCCTGATTTCGTGAACCCGGCGAAGCCCGGCGTGGCAATGCCGGTCGTGGGCGGCGAAGACAAGTATAGGACCAGCTCGCTTCTCGCTCCCGATTGCAAGCTTTGCATGTTCTCCCCAGGAAGCGAAAACGCAAACCAAGAGAGCACGTCGTCGGCGAGCGACCAGTCCGGCACATTGGATTGCACTCACGGTTTTGCCGCTGGCTCTGGCTATGGCATTGCTTGCAAGAAATGAGTACTGTCACTGTGACAGATGCTTCTGCTTCGCTAGCTACATATCTGAAATAAGTGAACAAAAAGCGGCCAAAGGCACGATGTTGCCGCATCACTTTGTTCACATTTTTCTGCTTTGTCTGTTTTTCTTGAACACGAGATGTCGTGTATTATCTTGGTCTTAAAGGTGATGAATAAAGACAGAAGCTTCTGCTTCGCTTGTTACATGTCCGAAATAAGTGAACATAAGGCGGCCGAAGGCACAATGACGTCGCATCGCATCACTTCGTTCACACTAATTACTAAGAAACGCTTATGCAACTTCTTTTTTTTTTACAAGTAAACTGGACATATAGAGTACGAGGAGGTAACAAAATGGCGCTTGTCACTGTAAAACACACAGACACAAAACTCGTCTCATACTTGTTATTGCCACTGAAGAAGAAAGATCAGTCAGAAATTTGAGAAGAAGCCTTCATCCTTTGTTAAGCAAATCATGAAATTTCATGACATGTGGTATCATTTGATTCATCTTTTCTGAGAGTCGCACAAGATTTGGGGAGAATCGTCCAAAATGTATAAATTTTGTAGAATGTGCATCTAACGTGCTTAAATTGTCAAAATCGTGTGGTGCATTTTTATTGGATCTAGCTAGTCAATTATGAAGGGTGTCCGGGTCCGGGTCAGCGTTGTTGGTGCTGAAAAGAGCCGATCACGCGTGAACTCACCTTCATGATTCAGATCCGGTGCATATATCGTCTCATGCAACTGCAAAGCGTACAAAAATGGCCCTCCCAAAGCCAAAAGGAAAAGGAGAAATTTTTCGTGTTCTCGAAGCATGACGCGACCGTCCATCCAATCAATCACGGCGCACCAGAATTTTCCAAAGTATTTGTCGAACTCGAAGAAGAATCTCGCCATGGTAACACGTGTTTCTGTTTGTCCCCTAGTTCTTTCAGATCAAGAAATGTCACATGCTTGAGTAGTCTCACCGTAAAGTGTTTAAGAGAGTCAATCGCACATCTCTATGCAATAGAAACATGATGCAAGAGATGTGAATTTAGAGTGCTATAAATACGTACGTACGTACCACACAGATGGGGCTTCAGAGCTTTTATATGATCTGATCCCTTGGCTAGCTGGCTTCTCAAACCTTCTTTTCATTCTCAAAGATGTTCAGAATCAGCGGCTATACGTTTCTCACTGTTCGGACGTTCGGTTCAACAGGTTTGGTTCGACGGCTTCGTCTACTGCAACCGACCCGGGTCTCCCTGCTTTCCACGCACATTTAAATGCCCAGAGAGCCCATATGAACCATTTCAAAGGACTAGAAAAGGTTGCTATGTCAAGTTGTCAACTGTGATTCGCCCACTTGCGATTACCAATGCAGAAGTAAGATAACCTCTGTTTTATCCCCTCTATTGCAACTGGTTCAGAGCAAGCAACTATGCTGCTTATTTTGAATGTTTACTGAGACTCGGAAACCAAATTCAGATCGCAAGCCGAACTGCATCGGACTTGGTTCGGCATGCTACGATCCTCGTTTCATTGCCGGAGATGGGATTGTCTTCTACTTCCAGGGCAAGACCGACCAAACTTTCAGTTTAGTTTCAGACCCTGCCCTCCAAATCAATGCTCGCTTCATTGGCCATAGACCTGCCGGTCGAGCCCGAGACAACACGTGGATTCAAGCACTCGGAATCCTCTTCAACTCCCAGTCCTTCTCCTTGGAAGCAACAAGAGCTGAGACTTGGGATGATCAGATCGACCATCTGATTTTCTCTAACAATGGAAATGAAATAGAAATACCACAATACTCTATGTCCACATGGTACTCTGAGGCAAACGACATAAAGGTTGAGCGAGTATCCAGCAAGAACAGTTTGTCAGAGTATCGAGCAAGAACAGTTTGTCAGTGACCTTAAAAGACTGGGTTGAGATTATGGTGAACGTGGTTCATATTACAAAAGAAGATGATAGGATTCACAGATATATGTTGCCTTCTGATGATTGCTTTGCTCACTTGGAAGTGCAGTTCAGGTTCTCTGGTCTGTCGCCGAAGGTGGAAGGTGTGCTCGGACGGACTTATCAGCCCGATTTTGTGAACCCAGCGAAGCCCGGTGTGGCTATGCCAGTTGTGGGAGGTGAAGATAAGTATAGGACTACTTCACTCCTATCTGCAGATTGCAAGCTTTGCATCTTCGCTCCAGGAAGTGATCCTGAGGACCGAGAGAGCTCATTGGCAACTAACCAGTATGTCACATTGGACTGCACCAGAGGTGTCTCCACCGGTTCTGGCCATGGCATAGTTTGCAAAAAATGAGTGTCTTCGTCTTGTATTATCGTCCGCCGTTGTAATTACAAAAAAATGTCAGATGCTTCTCTGCTTTCCCCCTAAATATCCAATTAAGGGAAGGAATAAAAGGCCAAGTACCATAATGCCGCATCTCTTATTCATGTCTTTGTGTCTCTTGTACACATGATGGCGTACTTGTCCTATGACAGTTAGAAGTAGAACGAGCCTTAAACTAACTTAGCTTCTTGCCATTTCAAGGGGAAACAAAACATCATAATTTGTCCTTCAGTTCGGAACAATAATTCACACGAGATATCGACTTAAAAGTTGCTAAAACTGTAGAGCTATGATCTACCACTAATGCATACTGTCCAATCAGAAACCGATCTTTCGACCCAAAAATAAAAATAAAAATTCAGAGACCGATCCAAACATCGAACAGAACATACCAAAAACTAGTGAAAGGAACTGTATAATGTATACCGTATTAGAACACTCGACTTTGCATCAAAAGAGGGTGCCCATCATCATCAGTCTCCTTGAACTAACGAAATGGATCTAAGTTGTAGTTGTTTCGAGAAGAGGACTCGGGAAGAATTTCCAGATTTATCCCACAAGCATTGTAAAGAAATCAAAGGACAACAAGAATACTCGTACAAAAGAACATCTGGAAGAGGAATCATTTCAGACTGTCAAATTCCTTATACTTGTTCTGTAAGTGAAAGTGTATAAATCAAACGAAAGCATTAACTTCTTATCGCTAACAAGAACATGGGCATCTAATACCCAGACAAATTGAGAAGCACAAGAACAATACAATCTTGATGGTGCACTTATAAAACATTCCATGATTCAATCAGCACCTAACGCTAGTCTACACAAACTCCATGACATAATCAGCTAAAGAACAGGAGAAAAATGACGAGGAAGAAGAAACGAAAATGGAAAACCTCCATCCTTTGATTCAGGAGGCTTCTTCTCATCTTCCACGAGGATTTACCAGCTGAGAGAACACAGCACTTGTGGCAGCATCCTCAGCATCATCATCAGTTCCACCATCTATCATGCTCGTGCTGTTATCAAAGGGCTCCAGTGGGGTCAGCTGAATGCCCGGAATATGGTTCGTGCTGTTATCTTCCGGTTCCATCAGAGCCGAGGATGTTTCCTCGAGCTGGAGGGCGTATTCGAGATTCCACAGCACATCCCCCATTGACGGCCTATCAACTCCATGCTCGGCCAGGCATTTCTCAGCTGTCTCTCCAAACTTCTTCAGAGACGCTGGGTTAACCTTCCCCACAAGATTCGGGTCCATGATTTGATCCAACATACCCTTCTTTTGCCAGCTCATCGCCCACTCTGCAATATTCACTTGCTCCCTTGGAAGTACAGGGTTCAAAGCAGGTCTAGTGCAGAGAACTTCCATTAAAACAACTCCAAAGGAATACACATCAGATTTCTCAGTTAGCTGCTGCCTTCTGAAGTACTCGGGGTCTAGGTAACCAAAACTGCCCTTAACGGCAGTGCTAACATGAGTCTGATCCAGAGAGGGCCCTGCCTTCGAGAGGCCGAAGTCAGCAACTTTAGCAACAAAATTCTCATCCAATAGAATGTTTGTTGTCTTGACATCTCTGTGAATAATGCTTTGAGCTGCACCCGTGTGGAGATAATGCAGTCCCCTTGCAGCCCCAATACAGATCTCTAGGCGCTGCTTCCATGGAAGAGGAGGTAGATCTGTTCCATACAGATGGCTCCTGAGTGGCCCATTTGCCATATATTCATACACGAGAATCATTTCTGAGCGCTCGTCGCAATAGCCAATAAGAGAAACAAGATGGCGGTGGCGGAGCTTAGATAACATTTCGATCTCAGTTCGAAATTCAGCAAGCCCTTGCTCGGATCTAGGGTTACCTCTCTTGACAGCCACTCTAGTTCCATCTTCAAGCGTTCCCTTGTACACCCTGCCAAAGCCACCAACACCAAGAAGCAGGCTCTCGTCAAACTTGTTGGTTGCATCTAGGATTTCTTGGAATGTGAATAACCTTCCTAGGTTGGAGGAAGCCAAAGAAATGCAGCTAGCAGTTCCACTTTTTTGAGAGGTTGTGGACATCTTGGTCATGGTCTGGGAATTTCCATATAAAGGCAGGGGCAACCATGGATGTGGCTGGTGAGCTGTTTTTGACCTCCGAGCTGCCAAGCAACAGTAACAGAAAACAGCAAATGCCACAGCAACCAGACCTCCAACAATACAGCCAATGATAATCACTATCCTGCTCTTCTTCGAAGACGACTCTGGAAGAAGGCTCTGAACAGAAGAGAACCCATCTAAGCTTTTTGCATCATTGCTGATTTTCATGATCTCCAGCCCATTCATTATGGCATTAGTGACATCGGCCATGGTGTCGGGTCCTACGCTAACAGTAAAAGTATTCGATCCGTCGGAAGAGTTCGAGATAAAATCCTTGTAGTATGGCACACTCAAGTCACCAGTTAAGGTTGAAAGATCGAGGCTTCCCAGAGCGATGTCGGAGTTAATGTAGAGGTTGAACACGAGAGAATTTAGGGCCTTGCTGACTATATCACAGAAATGCACCCGCACGAAATACTTGTAGTCAGGATCAACACGGAAGACCCAAGTAATGTTGAAGTTCACGTTAGGAACATTTGCATCTCCCATGGCTTCAGCCGTCGCGTATACCAAATTAGGCGCTATCTCATTCGTGACGGCGACGGTATACTTAATAGATGAAGGGTTGACAGAGACATTTGCGGCAGAGCTGTTGACATGGAGATATTTCACATCATTCTCCCAAGTTCTTCCAAGGGTATCATTTTGAGCGGTGAGCAGCGGACCCGCCATATTCAAACGGTACACAGTTTCAAGTGCAAGTTCAGAGAGGCCGCTGAAAGGGGCAGATGGATTTACAGCAAGAGCTTGATCGGGCAGCACTATATCTGGAATTGAGACGACTTCAATCGCATTTACGAAAGAGACCGAGTTGTTCGAGGGGATGAAAGTGAGACTCAACATATCTGAAGTCACATTGATTGCGTACTCTTTCCACATGTAGGAACCATTGTAGTTCTTGAAAGTGAAGTTGTTGAGGAGTACAAAATCATCGGTGACTACGGTTATAGGGGAAGCTGTCAAGTCATGGCCAGAATTCAGAAGAGGGTAAAAGTAGAGGCGGACCCAATGGCGCCCCTGTTGCTCAATATTGAATTTGTAAGAGGCTATGCTGGAGAAAACACGAGCATACTGGTAGATAGGAGACGGAATGCTAGCATTGGAGCTAGCAACAATGGAATTCCCCGTTCTTAACACAAGGGAAGATTGCACTGAATCGGGGACAAAAGTTCGACCCTGGACTGTAATGTTTTGCAGAGAACCGCAAGATATCAAGTAATTATCGGTGGGCACAAATGCCGCTTGACATCTCAGACATAAAATCTCAAACAGAACAACTACAAGAAGCAGGGTCGCCGACTTCTCTAGCTTCATCTTCGCCATGACTATTAATAGTAACCCGAATCCCACAACTTTCAGGAAAACTGACTCCCAACTCCTCCCTCACTCGAATCACAAATCGGCGATCACTAAAGAGGTCGAGTTCCAGTTCAATAAGATCTGGTAACCCCCCCAACTTATTAAGCAGAATGGTCAAGCTCTTGAAAGCTCCAAACTCTCGAAAATCCCTATCCTTGCTTACCCAAAGTGCTCAAGCGACAAAGCTGCTAGAGAAATGCAACTCTCTAAGCTATGTTTCGAAGACACGTGAATCAAACAAAAAGATCAGAGCTGTCCTCAGGGTTCTTACCTTTTGGGCAGAGCAAGAATGCTCTGAGAGTAGAGTCGAGTCGAGTCCGAGTCCGAGTCCGAGTCCGAGTCGCCCAGTGAAAGAAGAGGGTCCGAGTCAGAGACAGAGAGGCTAAACCCAGAAGAGTTCACTCCACATTACACGACAGGAACGCCATGGCACACCCCGATGAGAGAAAAGAGAGCCACTAAGCCGAAGCTTTTTCTAGAGCAAAGCGGCGGCTACAACCTTTTCCAGGCTGTTGATTAGGCTGTCATCTACCCCGGGAGCGAAAAAATGAAATGAGGACCCCACGACCATTTGAAGAGAACAGAAGTTGTAATAAAAGATTAGAAACACTCTCAATCATATGATCTTTGCATCACATCCATGAATCCCAGCTGTTTACGTGAAGATCTTTTGCTCTTTCCTTCAATTTCTTTTTGGATGTGATGCTCCAGGATCTCTGTAAAAAGGGTTGGGAAAATTTTTATATTAACAGAAAATGACATCTTTGCTTTTTCTCGGATCTTGTTAATACGTGACTGACGGACTGACACAGCCAAATGCAAATTAATCCATTATTTTTCTGGAATATGACTTAAAACTGTGTTCTTCGCTGGTTAATGGACTTGCGGTGCTGGGACCCGCTAGACTTGGGTGGGGCCCGATCACACGCGGCTTCGGAGAAGTGGGAGGAGACGCGTTTAACGGCGTTGTGACGGCGTAGGGGTGGGGTGGGGGGAAGGTTCCGGTTTACGGCGTTACTCGAGGGCGAGTGGTCGGTCGGGTTCTTTCGCGGCGCTTTGCGAGCACCGGGTCCCACGTGTGGGTCCTGATTTACCGTTTGCCCTTTTGGCTTTTGTCCCGTTGCACCTTGAACCTCCGCTCGCTCGGTGTAAAAAGGAAACTTCGGGTTGGGGTTGGGGTCGGGGCACGGAAAATCTGTCTCGCGGTGCGCTTTCGCGGACCGGACGAAATTTTTCTTGCGAAAGAAATTGCCTAGCCCGGCTTTTGACGGGGCAATTTGTGGGACGCAGATTGGTCAGTGAATACAGAGATTGGCCTTTGATTCCGGAAATTATCAATTCGCACGTGCGACTAATGCCTCAGATCGAGTTCGTTGCACGATACGAATGGAAAATCGTACAGTTTCGATGATCGTGGCACTACCCATTAGACGATCGAGAGAAATAGTTGCTCGGATTCACGTGAGAAGAGCGACGGGTAGAGAGAACGAGCAGTGCGTGACTCTAGTGGGACCCCTCATTGGCGTCGGCTACGGACGGTGGAGCGGCGATGGGCGTGGAGGTGTGGCGGCATCGCAAAGCGGTGTGCGGTCGCAATGGCTAGGCAGAGGCGAGAGAGGGTAGGGAGAGGAAAAGATACGAATAGAATTTCGAGAATAGAATTTCGAGAAGATCGTGATTGATATGTGATAAAGCGCGAATCAAAAAAAGGGTAGGGATCGCAATCCGATGTACAAAGACGGTAAGCCAGGTGTACGCCCGATCTCCATCCTCCTATGGCTTTGTCAATTGCGCGAAGTAAACCGACCAGATCGTGTAAAGCTGTTTGGAAAGCAAGACATAATAATAAATCTCGTGAACGACAATCACCACCATCCAAAACACTTGCAACGTTGCCATCATTGTCTGCCTCAGACAGAGTTCATAGTGACGGAATCAGGAAACGGAAGACCGTTAGGAATGGGGCGTCAAGCTGTCAAATCGAGTTGTAATAACCTTAACCGCCGCATAGCTGCACATGGGCACTCGTACCCAAGTCTCCATCACCTGCCCTTTTTTTTTATCTTCCCTTTCTCCGCTAAAACTTCAAACCGTACAAAATTCGGGTTCGACGCGTAATTTCGGGTACGGGGGACTTCGTCGGTCAACGCTCATTGCAACCCGTCAATCACGTCGTTTGACCCAATTTTAGGTAACGGGGAACTTCGGAAAGCTGAAGAGAGCCCATCCCCATTACCGTGTCCACCTTCAAGCCAAATTGTAAGGTGATCCCATCAAATTTTCAAACATGGGGCGACGACTAGTGAGCTTAGGGGTGTCGGAATTGAACTAAGAATTGAATCGAATCAAATTGAATTGAAATTTCAATCATTTTCAATTCAGTTCGGTTCTCAGTTCGAATAGTAAAAAGAATCACAATTTTTTTTCGAATCCGTTCAGTTAACTGAATCGAACCATAAAAATAAAAACTTAAGCTCGCGGTTGCCATGGAAGGCAACATCGTGGACTTGCCTCCAGGCTTCAGATTCCACCCAACGGACGAGGAGATCATCACTCACTACCGGAGAATGAGGGAGATTGTGGACCGGCTTCGAGGTTTATAGTTCGCGCTCCTTCAATCGGGTTCGACGCAGTTCCACTGCTTCAATTTCGGCTTTTGGTGTGAAATTTTGTGAATCGATTGCCATTTTCATCTTCTCCTTGTGCATCCGGTTCGTTTTCATGTGACCTTGAGGATTCGAATTTTCATGGATCAAGGATCTTTGGGCTCGTTCAGGCCGAAACCCTCGCTTAAATTTCCCTTTTTTGCTGTCTGGGTTTTGATTGGTGCGCACGATTGTTCTCTATTCTTGGTCGCAGCACTTCGCTGTGCGATCCCAATTCAAACTCTCCTGCAAAACTCAGAAACCGCTCTAATGTTCAGCGAGAGAACAAACGTGAATACAACCGGAGAGTGAGGGAGATTGTGGAGCAGAGCTGGACTGCTGATTGATTCTCATCCAGGGGGACCAATTTGAAAAATCATTCATGGTGTTGTCGTCGTCTTCCCAAGCTCAGGCGGAGTTCTAACTTTGTAGTTCAAAGCAAGATTTAATGAAAGGCTTGAGTTCAAAGTAGTATATGGTAATACTGCTTAGGTTAAGTAAAGGGTGCTTCCTTGGTTGAAGCATCGATAAGCCCTCCTTCTCAGGCTTTGGAGCTTCAAACTTCTGGGCAGTAGCCACTGTGTTGGTCTGGTTCAGATGGCTTGCGAATTAGGAGTTCTCTTAAGAAGAAGGAGGAGGAGGAGGAAAAGGGGGGGGGGGGAATAGTGGGCGGCTTGGGATACAGTGGGTAGGGGCGCTTGGGAAAGGAAAGTATACGAGCTGCACTGATTTACCAAAAATCGAAAACCGAACTGAACTGAATTTTTTAGTTCAGTTCGGTTCGGTTCAAGATGAGTTTTGGTTCAGTTCTAACATATTTTTCATTGATTCAGTTCAGTTCGATTTTTTGAAAAACCGAACCGAACTGAATTGAACCATTGACACTCTTGAGTGAGCCTTGCAATTTGTTCTCAAGCCCGAGAGATCAGCCTGCCGATACCTGTGCTATGGAGGATCAGACATCGCCGTTGCGCCCGATTGCCGTGATCCATCCCCACAAAGACATGCTCTTCTTCGCGTACATATGAAATCCCCTGGTTCGGAATGATGCTTAGGCCGTTCGATGCCGCGACGGTGTGCCGATGGGTGCCCATCCCACCAAAATCGATCACGTCCTCGATGGGTAATCTATGTGCAATATCTGCAGGCAGATTTGAGAGGAAAAGTCAACCAATCACCCGCCATAGGAACAACTTCTTATCAATGTCTTATTGTAGATCATGGACGATACGATAGCAAGCACCACATGTTGATGTGCTGGGTTTGGTAAACAATATGAGAGAGCACTGGCTGGACTAAGGGTTTAATTTAATCCGGAAAAATTGATGAGGAGAAAGTATGTCGAAACATGTTAGAATAGTCAATTATCAAATCATGTCTTCATTTAACAGCTTAATCTTTTAGAACAGTTGTTAGTGTGGTCTCACAAAATCTCACATAGTATCAGAGCATGATGTCCCGTGTTCACATCTTTCGACCCCCTATTTGCCGTTATTAAACTTTGTGAATAGGTGGTCGTGATCCCACAAAATCTTACAAGATATATTAATTTGTTTCGAAGACTACTTATGATGGTAAAATTAAGTAAATTGATTCAATTAAAAGTTGGAAAAAGCCACCGAAAACCTCAAACTATGTCAACTATTACATATTTACGGTTAACTTTTGTTTGTGACATTAAAAACCCCAAACTATGCTCATTGTTGCACATTTACCTAAACTTTTTCTTGTGACATATTTACCCTCCGTCAAGGTTTTGTCAGATGATTTTTCATCCAAAACAATGTCGTTTTTATTTCATTTAAGTCACGTGTGCGTTACATCAACACCGTTTCCAATCCGGCGTCCATATAGGTGTTTTTTAACGGTGCTCGTTGACAAAAACTTGAAGGCGGGTAAATGTGTCACACAAGTATAAGTTACTTTATCTTTATCGATGTTAATAGAGGAAATATATATATAATCTTCATTTGTGCAAATACCATTCACGTACCTCAAAGCAAAATCCGTATTCAAAAGACAGAGTTGTTCATCCTTTCAACTTTGTTTCAAAATCTTGTTTAGAGTTTCGGTGGTTTGTTTTTAGTTACTTTTGGATGTCTGGATGGATGTGGTTATTTAGGAATTAGGGATGGGCCTTTTCGAAAAGAAAATGGTATTTTTTTTTTTTAAGGGTGACGCGATTTTTACTTTATATATGACTAAATTCACCCCATTTTCACTGAAAAGATAAAATTACCCTCGATCATTCAATTAAAAGTTATGCATAATGAGCCATTTTGATAATTTTTTCGTACATACTTCATTCATGCCCATGGATGATAATTATTTATGTCAATCTAAAATGATGTGATTTCACTGGCATTTTTCAATATTTTGACTAATTTCATTTATTAAAATTGTATGTTCGAGAATGTAATTGTGATTTTTGAAAAATCCCTACAGAAGGGGGTTTTTTTTTTTTTTTTTCCATCCTATCACCCCATTATATGTATATGTATATAGAAGACAACTAATAGCAAAATGCTTGATGGTGATATACACAACAAAAGTGAAAGTTTATAAGCAAGTGTTTATAATGTCTATGTTAAATTTTTTTCTAGATTCTACTTGACAATTGATTCATAAATTTGCTTGACAACGTAGAAAAGAATCGGGCTTCTTGAGAATTTCTTTTTCGAGAATACTAATTTCTACGATTTCTACGGAAGTAACAGCTAACATTAAAAAAGAAGACATAGTGCCCACAATTAACAACAATAAAACATGGGAAATTCTTAATTTGGCAACTACATCCTGCATAGAAATAGAAAAACCAAAAAAAGAAAGAAAGTTAAATAATGGAAAAATGACACAAATGGTCCTTAAATTTTGGCCCAATGTATAATGCTGTTCCTGAACTTTTAATTTGACCAATCTAGTCCCTGAACTTTAGCCCAATGTACAATATGGTCCCTGAACTTTCAATCTGTTCAATATGGTCCCCGAACTTTTGGAACATGTTCAACTTAAGTCCCTGAACAATAAGAAAATGTCCAATGTTGTCCCTGAACTTGAATTAATGGAAGGACTACATTGAACATCTTCCTATAGTTCAGGGACTAAGTTGACCATGTTCTAAAAGTTCATGGACCATATTGGTCAAATTAAAAATTCAGGGACCACATTGCACATTGGGCTAAAGTTCATGGATCATATTGGTCAAATTAAAAGTTCATGGATCACATTGCACATTGGGTCAAAGTTCAAGGACCATTTATGTCACTATCCCTTAAATAAATTTAGGGCCACCACTTTAAATTGTAATTAATAAATTGAGGGCAATTTTATCTTTTTGGTGAAAAATCGGGTAGATTTAGTCATATAAAGGGTAAACATAGTGCTGCCCTTGTGGAAATAGGGACGCTTAAGATAATTGTGAAAGTGCAAATGGTTTCTAAAAGTAAAACTCAGGTATATCCTCAGTATCATCAAAGGAAGAGGCATGTAAGTGATCCTTGGTGTACACGTATAATGTAAGGTAAGAGTCTAGAGATGTCCCTCAAACCGTGGCGGTTACGAAAAATAGTACGAATACTTTGGTCATAACATGCGACTTGTTGAATAACACCACATTAAGATCAATTTACGTTAACTAAAATAGCAAATTCTTATTTGAAAATCGAATACGAACTATTTATATGCTCACTTACTATGATATTTTGATATTGTTCAAAATACCAGACGTGTAAATCTGTCTTAACTATTCTATCTAGGATTTCTTTTTCTCGATACTTGCTCTTTAAGCTGTGCCAACGAGACATTTATTTGGTGCACCCGGATAATGCATTGAAGATTTTAACAACATAAAAACTTCATATGCATTGGAATCACATGCATAAGAATTTTATGACTTTCTCAAATAACCACTGACACAAAGGCTGTTCTAGTAAAACAAAAACAAAAAACTTCAACAAAGGCTTTGGGTTTTCCTACTTGTACTCCGACTCATAACATCAGGCATTCCTAATCCTAGCCCAGCTAGTAATTCGATCCAGATATTGTTTCCTAATATAGTTTCCTAATCGTACATTGTCTATCAACCAACATTATATATATATATATATATATATATATATATATATATATATATATATACACGCGCTGCTTGTGATCCCATCGTTATCAACCACACAGATCAGAGAAATCCTGCTTCTATACCATGGCGGGATACCGACCGGAAAACAAAAAAAAATACCACGCCGGTCGATTGTTCAGGTCTCCCGTCACATGCGCTCAAGTTCATTGCATATAGATTACCCACCGAAGACCTAATCGATTTCAGCCAAACATGTTCTTACTGGCGCAATGTTGTTGTCCAGCTCCGAGGAAGTTTCGAACTAAGGATCAGCGTCCCGTGGCTGCTGATCACGAACCAGACACGTATGCGGCTTCTTCAGCCAGCGGCGGCGGAGCTTCTACGAGTTCCCCTTGCTGCAAGTGCGGGGCAAGAGGTGCTTGTCTTCGCGGGGTTGGATTATGACCATCGGAAGCGATAGGGAAGTCCAGATGTTCAATCCTCTGGCTCGCGGACGTGCCCGCACTGAAGGTTCGGCCTCGAAGCCATGGGGCCTCCCCATCACCGACCGTCAAATCGGTAAGTTCGCGCCTTCGACGTGCCCCTCTTCATCCGTACAGCCCGAGATCATGGTTCTCTGCGATTCCGACCGGCGGCTGGGGTTATGGAACTGCCGAGACAAAGCGTGGACCATGGTAAGTCCCTACAGGATATACATGGACCTAATTTACCACGAATGCAGATTTCTAGCCGTGGACGCGTTTGGAACGATTAGGGCGTTCGAAGTGAAGCAAGATGGACCGAATCCCGCCACAGACGGCCAAGTCGTGGCGCGGAGGCCGCGCGGACTGGTCTATTTCAAGCGCTTCAAAAAGCATTATCTCGTGGAGTGGTCGGGATCGCTCTTAGTGGTCTCCCAAAAATGGCAAGATGGGTTCGTGACCTCCGGTTTTCAAGCCTTCTCGCTCGACTTGGAAGCAAGCACTTGGACCAAGGTCGACAGCTTGGGCAATACATCTCTGTTTTTGGGTCTCAACTCGTCTTTCTCCATGGAGGTTAGCGATCAACATGGCGGTATCGAGCCCAACTGTTGTATTTACTTCACGGACGATCGTACGTACAAGCTTACCGATGGTAAAGACATGGGCATCTATCACATGGCCGACGGCCGAATCGAACCGCTCTTCAACGGCACGCCGGTTTGTCCCAATTCCACACCTTTGTGGATAGAGCCCCAGTGCGGAGTGAGCCCCAAAGGGAAGATTGGGACGGAGAAAATATCTTGTTTCTTCGAAATTCTTCCTTTCCTTTGTTTTGGTATGATTTGCAGGGGATTCTATTTCACTTTTAATTCGAGAATTACGCACTTTGTGCTACTATATACAGTATGGAGTTGCTATGAATTATAATACAAGATAAAATAAAAATTGTCATCTCTCTTTTGCTTGAAATTCAAAATCGTTTCTTTTCTACTTTTTGTTATAACTTTTTTGAAATGTTTTACCATTAGCCCTTCCGTTGTGTACTCTTCTACCGACGGTTGTTGGTCTTTGCTAACCTCGAACGTCAATTGCTAACGTGGACCATTAGAGTACATGTGCCAATTGCTCAATTTTTAGGTCCCGCCATATAGATGCCTAATCATCAACACAAAAAAGTCCTAAATCACCCACATCCAAACCTTGTCATTGTTAGACCCCCAAAAAAAATTGTAGGCCATAAAAGGACAAAGGTGTTTGATTCTTTACAATCGTTGAGATAATTTTCAATATATAAAAATATTACAAACTGTTACACTTAGTAAAGAAACAATACAATAATGGAAACTAATAATGAAGATATCATCATATTGCAAAAGTTGTCGATCCCTTGACTTTAGTATCTCCAAGAATCAGTGCTTGTGATTTTGATTGATATTTCCACATTCTTGTCCATTGATTGATAAATCAGTGCCTTTACTCTCCCTCAAATTGGGAACTCGTGAACTGATCTACAATTTGATGCACAAACGGAACATACTTAGTCACAAGTGTTCCAAGAGCCACTTTTTCTCGCACATAATGACAATCCAATTCGATATGTTTAGTTCTTGCATGAAACATTGGGTTAATCGACATATAAAGTGCACCGATATTATCACAAAATAATATTGGTGGACTTGAGAGATGAATACCCAAATCTCTAAAAAAAAAATGATATCCAAGTAAACTCTACAGCTGTCGACATCATTGTACGACACTCTGCCTCGACACCGTTGATAAATCAGTGCCGTTAGGCCACTCCCACGGCTATTGACCCTGTAGCCATGGACCACCTTGCTGACGTTGACCAAATCGCTTGCAATCGTCCTACTCGAATCCAGTGGCCATGGCTGCAAGCTTGAGTGACCAGAAAACATGGATGCCACCACCTCGAGCTGAATGAGATTGCGCATGGACACCGCAAGCTCAAACGACCACCGATCATGGACGGCACAAGCTTGAGCTCGAGTGGATTGTGGCCATGGATGCAGAGAGAGGGAGATGCAACCTCGGGCGGCCTCGCTTGGGCGAGACAACCCTCGCCCATCAAAGGCCGTCTCCCGGCAGAGGCCCTCGTGACCCTTGCCAGTCAGAGGCCATGGCGACCCTCACCCAAGAGAGGCCTGACCACACCTGGACGAGGTGAGCCCTTGTCGTCTCCAACAGAGAGAAAAAAAAATAGCAAAAATGAAAATAAAAAATAAAGAAAAGGAAAAAAAAGAAAGAAATGTAAAATGACAAAAATACTCTTGGTCAAGCTTTTATTTAAAACAATGAGGACACTTCATGCCCTTCTTTGAAACACGAAGACTAGTTGAAGTAATGAGCTGGCTGATAAATGGATCAAATGGTTTAATTCTTTTGTTTTGTTGGTAGATTAGAGGATTAGAAACATTACTATTGCTTTCCACTTGGCCGTTTTTCATCATATGCTGGATATCTTACGTGCAGACCTATTGAAAAGGTCCACTCCATGCCATTCTTTAAGAAAATTAGGGCACTTTAGGCCCTTATTTGAAATTTTTTTCTAATAAATAGGGAGACCAATAATGCTGTTTTACCTATATTATAAAACATAAACTAATGATAACCACCTAACATGGTTTGAGTTAGTGGTGGCCACGGGCCGGTTTGGACCCGGAACCGGCTCATTGACCTGGCCGATTCCGGGTTATAATTTTTTTTTAACTGACCCGAAACCGATGGTTCTGGATCGGTTCCGAACCTGCTTATAGCCGTTCGGGCGGGCGGTCAAATTTTGACCTTTGCCTTGCAACGGCCAATTCCTTTTTTTATTATTAAATAAATCTATCCTAAGTTCCTAACTATTATAAATATCCCTTTTCATCTTTCATTTTTTCTCACAAATTCTCTCAAATTCTCTCAATCCGCTCAATTCTGTGACTGTCAATTTTCTGAATTCGCTTTCCGCTCAATTCTCTCAAAAAATGGCAAGTGAAAATAGAGGTAGTGGCAGAGGAAAGAGCCCGATAGGAGAATCCGATTATCCTCATCCTCATGATCCTCGTGATTTTGCATATTGGGGAGACGATGTTGATGATATCAACATTATTCCCTGTTGGATCTAGCAATATCACCTAGAGGGGGGTGAATAGGTGATTCTGAACACTTTTTGATATTTAATGCGGAAATTTATAAAGGGTTCAGAACATAGACTGAAAATGATCAGTAAGAGGACGTGCAGATAAACTAAACACAGCAAGATGAGTTTAGGGAAAGAGAAATTGCACGCAATGATTATAGTGGTTCGGCTTTAGCAAGCCTACGTCCACTCTCCCACGATGACAGCCGATCGGCCGGATTCCACTATGAGTCGTTGAAAGATTACAGGCGTTGTTACTCCAATCGCTCTTACAAATGAACCTCTCAAGACAATGAATTTTAAGCTCACAAGAACAAGAGGATGTGTTTTTGAACAACTCAGCACTTTGGAATTTTAAGTTCTCGATTTCTCAAAACAGTCACTATTGATCTTCTTTATACTCCTTCAGCCTTGAACTAGCCGTTACCAAGGCCCTTCAAAGGATCGCTCCTCAATCTTTGATTGGACGTTATCAATCCTGAATGACGGAGACTGTATATGGAAAGATCCAGTGGCCGTTGAAAGTGAATCTGAACCCTTCAGATTCAGTCGCCCATACAACCAAATCTTCAGTTTCCATAAATAGAGTTCATTCAAATCTCCAAGATATCTTGTTCACGAAAGGTAATATCCAATCGCGGATATTCTCCTGATTTGATTGGAAAATAATCCTGTCAATCAAATCTTACAAACTTCCATAACAAGGCGCGGTCAGATCGGAAACCTGCCAAACGTGGGTCTTCAGAATCTAGTAGCGAGATATTGCAGAATCTGAACGTTGTTCAGAAGCAGTCTTCTGAGCCAGAGAGACTCTCTGAATCTGAACAGATTGGAACAGTGACTCTGAGCTTCTGTAAGATCCTTGCTGACGTGTCACATAAATCTCCTAGAGATGAGTCTTCAGAGGCAGCATAGACCTCCTTCTGAAGGCTTCAGATGCAACATAGACTTCCTTCTGAAGTCTTCAGAGGCAGCACCGACTTCCTTCTGAAGTCTACTGAGGCACCACGATTCTCCATCTGAATGTAGGACTTCGACTATCTCAGAAGCAAGTGTGCGACGACTACTCCCTGAGTCTGAACGCCAGTCATGGAGCATTATAAGCTTTTGTTCACATGCTCATGCCTGCAATAATAAATTATTTGTATTAACCAGATTCTCTTACAAGAAGGATAGTTTTGTCAGAATCAAAATACTCAGAGGGAAGGTTTTCTCAACAATCTCCCCCTTTTTGATGATGACAAAACATTCCTTAATAAAAGTTGGTATATATTTTTAGATTGTATGAAAGTTAAGCTCGGAGAAGATTTCAATAAAATATGAATATAATTCAATTGAATCTTTTCAAAAAGGTGTGCATCTGAATATATAAGATATGCATTCTGAGTGATAGAAGGATATCACCATATGTTGTATACGACGCTGAATTCGTTTGAGCGCATAGGTATAATTCGCGTGTATGCATCCTGCAATATGATGAGGTATTCTCTCCCCCTTTTTGTCATCAGCAAGATAAAATGTCAATTTACACATACATGAACGGAGATTCAACCATATATTGTAAGAATAGCGTAACATTCAAAGCGCACATAAAAAGAACATCCGACAGATAAAAACAAATACGGACAATTTGAAAAATAATTTCAAGATGACGGAGGTGGGTTTTGTTTTGAAGATGAGGATGGAACATCAATATGCTCTTCATCATCTTTCTGAGCAGCTTCAGCAGATTTGCCCATATCAGCAATGTAGGTAGCAAATTCTTTGAGTTCCTGCATTTCTGGAACTTCTTTGCTGATCCTTTCATCTCTGATCAAAGTATAAGTACCAATGCTGGCCATCTCAGAGCAGAAAAGGCGACAGTATTTATGAAGTATTTCCTCAAATCTGTGCAACTTCTTTTCAATGTTCATTTCCATCCTGTCCATCCTCTGCATAACTTCTACCCGAAGTTTTTCAACTTCCGTCTGAACAAGACTTTGCGAAGCATTCAGTGTCCCTGCAGAAGTCTGTTGGTTTTGTTCTTCCACCATCTGAGCTTTACCCTTTGAAGCTGAATCCAGAATTCTCTGCGAGTTTATCTCCCCCTAAATCTGATCAGGTGTTGAATCTGGAATGATTATAACAGGTTCAGCCGTAGTTGATTCAATTTCTGTGGATTGCTCTTCAGGTATTTTCTCTGGAATTTGTTCCTTCTGAACAGCACTTTCCTCAACAGCTTTTTCTTTCTGAACAGCAGGTTCGACACTAGCTTTCTCCTTCTGAACAGCAGTCAGAACCTCTTCAGTCTGAACAACATTTGATTCCTCATGTTGTTCTTTTCTGCTGGACTCCTCCTTTTCAGTATCGGCATTGTCCTTCTGAACAACTTCAGTCTGAGCAGCAGATTCTATGGGTTGCTCCCCCTGAATCTGAGCTGTTACAACAGGAGTGACTTCTGTTGATCCTATAGCTGCGACAACAAAGTCATCAGATTTATCAACCTCCATGTCTTCAGGTGGTGATGAGGACCTCTTCTTTTGTTCTCGAGCAACCAGAACATCAATAGTCGTTCTGTCATCTAGTTGCTTCTCCATTATCTCCACATATGCACTTGTAGCAAGCTGAGCTTCTTTTTCTGCTTTTTCACCAGTAGTTTCAACAGCTTCTACATTTTCACTCTCATGAGTCTTATGGGGATCCTCTTCTTTGTCCATAGGATCCTCCAGCTCATTTGCTATTTCACCAGTTTCTTCAGCTTCTGAACTGATGTTTCCTTCTGATAGCACAGTAGGAGTCCTCTCATCATCTCTTGATGATACACTTTCCTCTTCTTCTGCTTCCTCTTCTTCTGAAGACTCACTCTGAACAGTGGTCTGTTTTCCTTTTGTGGCCTCTGTCTTCCTTCTTTTTGCAGATCTCTCACTCTCTGCATTCTGTTCTGCAAACTCAACCAAGACAGCCTTTTTGTTCTTGTTGATCCAACCACCAGCAGACTGTCTAAAACCCATCTTCTGAATCATAGACTCCCCAGCTACCATTAACTGAATTTCATCTTGAAGGAGCTTTCCAGGAATGTTGATATTTTGGAAGGACATGATCCGATAGATCAACCCTGCATAGGGTAGTTGTCCTTTGGTCTTTTGGACAGTTCTGTACATGTGGAGGAGAACAGTATGTGCT
This sequence comes from Lenwebbia sp. NSW1173648, assembly GCA_029784005.1. Lineage (NCBI taxonomy): Eukaryota > Viridiplantae > Streptophyta > Magnoliopsida > Myrtales > Myrtaceae > Lenwebbia > Lenwebbia sp. NSW1173648. The sequence goes on along the minus strand of JARCGZ010000009.1, from coordinate 18,202,990 downwards.
AGCGAGATCTTGCAGCCATTCAACAGACCCCACATCAGCTTGGCTTCATATTTCGAAATATCAGTTTTTGAAGCAGCCTTGGGTCTCAAGCTTTCAATGACAACCTTGTGCATTACAATGTGCTTCAGGGGAAAGTCATTGTAAGCAATGTGTGCCTTGGAGTCTCTGGAGTAATTCTCTTTTCCAGTCAGAGAACTGTAGGCATCATCAGGTTGCACATTAATGGGCATAAAATCCATTTCCTCAACTCCCATTAATTTTGCCAGCTCCTTAACATGCAGATGGTACACCACTCCTTGAACCGTATAAAATAAGGAATCAAAATTGGTGAAACATAAGCTAGAATAAAAGTAAGCTGCCAAATCAGGAAAAGTTGGCCTCCTTGCAGTTGCAAAGTCCCTCAACTTCATTTCCTCTAGATGCTTCCTAATAGGGATACCAGCCCTATCAAAATACTTAAGATCAAATACCCTGTGGGGTATAACTCCTCTTTGCTTCATCATCTCGAATTTGTCAGAGTGCAACTGACTTGAAAATAGTTTGCTTTCAAAGTTCTTGTCCTTGATGACCCCTCTGATTTTCTTAAAATCTTTAAACAGCACATCATCGTCGTCATCAGGCCTCCCCTTGGTTTCACTCTCTTCAGTTACAGCCTCCCTGATAACAATGCTCTTAGATGGAGACTTTTTAGGTTTAGAGACTCCAGTTTCTACAACCTTTTCCTTGCCCTTCCGAGATACATTCTCAGGAACAATAGTGGCAATGGGTGTCACAGTTTGCAGAGGGAGTTCTAATATGGCAAGAAAGTCTTTCTCGCTTGCAAACTTGTGAATATTCAACAGCAACTTGACGTTTTCGTCACTAGAGCCAGTGTTCTTGAAAGAATCATACAGAGGTTTTATAGAGAGAGCCAGGACGACTCTTTCATCGAACTCAGACTGAGACAAACCTGATTCCTTCTGAGCAATGTGTCTTTCTTCTTCATGATCAGACCCAGAGATATCAATGGATTCGGAGAGACGAGCTTTTCTGCCCTTCGTCAGCCTCGACGATTTTCTTCTCAGACTAGCACCTTCTTTTGCTGCTTTCTTCATGGTAGATGATGATTTCGGAGCCATAGATGAGAAGGTTGGAGTTTTTAGTAAGAAGGATTTGGAGAGAGCGAGAAGGAGTGTAAACAGAGAGAAGGAAATCAGTTTTTAGGGTTTGAGAGAAAGTTGCGATATTTGATGGAGGTGCCGGTTCAGAGCCTTATGAAGGTTTTGAAAAACCGTAAAGCGGTTATTTTAGGAAATAAAATCAATTTAAAATAAAATCCAGCGATCAATACAAAGAAACATAATTATTCCAATCAATCAAAGAGGCATATGTATAGAAATTTGAGAACGTAAGATTTAGAGAACGTACCTTGGATTTTTGCCTTATCGAGAATTTCTAAATATAAAGAGGTGTAAGATGAACTAACCTTGCTTCTGAAGTACTTAAAAATATGCTTCTGAACAAAGGTTATGCAAATTTGCTTCTGAGCAGTTTTGGTTCTGAGCTCTGCTTCTGAGTTCTGCTTCTGAGCAGTTTTGTTTCTGAGCTCTGCTTGTGAACAGTTTTGCTTCTGAGTTCTGCTTCTGAGCAGTTTTGCTTCTGAGTTCTGCTTCTGAACAGTTTTGCTTCTAAGTTCTGCTTCTGAGCAGTTTTGCTTCTGAGTTCTGTCAATTTACCTGTACTCAATATATCTTAAGAAAAAGGATTAGTAATAGCTAATTCGTTTCGGATAAAATTGAAAGACTCTTTCTCAAGAGGTTTAGTAAATATATCTACGAGTTGATTCTTTGTATCAACATACTGAATGTGAACATTTTCATTCTGAACATGATCACGAATAAAGTGATGTTTGATCTCGATGTGCTTCGCTCTTGAGTGAAGAATAGGATTCTTGGTTAGATTAATGGCGCTTGTATTGTCGCATCTGATCTCCACATTTGAATCCTTAACTCCATAATCTCTTAGCTGTTGTTTTAACCATAGAATCTGAGCACAACAACTTCCAAGAGAGACGTATTCTGCTTCTGCTGTACTAAGAGCAACTGTGCTCTGCTTTTTGGAATACCAGGAGATAAGCATATTTCCCATAAGTTGACAGGTTCCTGAAGTGCTTTTCCTGTCAATTTTACATCCGGCGAGATCTGCATCTGAATATCCCTTCAGAATGAAATCAGAATCCTTTGAGTACCAAAGACCATAAGCTGGATATGTTCCAATATATTTGATAATTCTTTTGATTGCTGTAAGATGCGATTCTTTTGGACATGACTGAAATCTTGCACATAGGCAGACGCTATAAAGAATATCTGGCCTTGATGCAGTGAGATATAGAAGCGATCCAATCATACTGCGATAAAGCTTCTGATCAACATCTTTTCCTTGTTCATCTTTATCAAGCTTAGACGAATGAGACATTTGTGTTTCCGTCTTCTTGCAATTTTCTAAGCCGAATTTCTTGATAATTTCAAGAGCATATTTCTCTTGATGAATGAATATTCCTTTCTTGGTTTGTTGAATCTGAAGTCCAAGAAAGAATCTTAATTCTCCCATCATGCTCATTTCGAATTCATCCTGCATTGCTTTAGAGAAGTTCTTGCATAGATATTCATTTGAAGAGCTAAAAATAATATCATCTACATAAATCTGAACAATAAGAATATCCTTACCCTGCTTCTGAATAAAGAGAGTAGTGTCAACATTACCTTTAGTGAACTTCTGTTCAGATAGAAAGCTGCTTAACCTTTCATACCAAGCACGAGGTGCTTGCTTTAATCCATATAATGCTTTCTTCAGGGAATATACGAGATCCTTTCTTCTTGGTTCCTCGAACCCAGGAGGTTGCTCGACATAAACTTCTTCTTTGATGTAACCGTTTAGGAATGCACTTTTCACATCCATCTGAAACAGTTTAAAGTCATTGTAACAAGCATAAGCAAGAAGTAGCCTTATGGCTTCTAACCTGGCAACTGGTGCGTAGGTTTCATCGTAATCTATTCCTTCTTCTTGAGAATATCCCTTTGCCACAAGTCTTGCTTTGTTTCTAACCACTTTTCCTCTGTCATCCATTTTGTTTCTGAACACCCATTTTGTTCCTATTACAGGACGATTTTTGGGTCTTGAAACGAGCTCCCAAACATTATTGATCTTGAATTGATGAAGTTCTTCTTGCATGGCATTGATCCAATTTTCATCAGTAAGAGCTTCTTCAATCCCTTTAGGTTCGATTTCAGAGACTAATGCTATATTGCTCATTGCTTCATTGAATTTCGATCTGGTTCTGATTCCTTCATCTAAGCTCCCCATTATTAGTTCCTTGGGGTGACTGGATTTATGTTTCCAGTTTCTGTTGAATTTCCCGTCTTGAGCATCATTTGGATCATTAGAATCAGACGGTGTCACCTCTGTTTCTTCTGCGATTTGTTGGCTTGTTTCTTGATTCTGAACTTCTTCAGAAGCATGATTCTCTTCTGAATTTTCTTCTGGTTCTGAACCTTGATGAAGAGACGAAACTTGAACATATTCAGATTGATCATTCTGAGTCTGAATATTTTCATCAAACTTGACATTCATTGATTCTTCAACACATCGAGAGTTTTTGTTGTAGACTCTGTATGCTTTGCTCGTTGTAGAATATCCCAGAAATATTCCTTCATCTGACTTCTCATCAAACTTACCAGCTCGATCATTTGCATTTTTCAGAATGAAGCATTTACAACCGAACACACGGAAGTATGCTAAATCTGGTTTTCTCTCTTTAAAAAGTTCATAGGGAGTTTTCTCAACAATTGATCTTAAGGAGACACGGTTTAAAATGTAACATGCTATTGACACAGCCTCTGCCCAGAAATGAGATGCAATTTTACTTTCGATCAAAAGAGTCCTCGCCATTTCTTGTAGAGAACGATTTTTCCTCTCAACAACCCCATTTTGTTGAGGTGTGTAAGGAGATGAAAAGTTATGCTGAATCCCAAACTCATCACAAAAATTAGAAAATCTTTGGTTTTCAAATTCTCCCCCATGATCAGTTTTGATGCAGGAAATAGAGTAACCTTTTTCATTCTGAATCTTTTTAGAAAATTTTGAGAAGGATGAGAAGGCATCGTTTTTGTGTGCAAGAAATAAAACCCATGTAAATCTTGAGTAATCATCAATTATGACAAGGTAGTATTTCTTACCTCAGAGACTTAGTGTTCTGTTAGGACCAAAGATATCCATGTGAAGCAACTGCAGAACACGTTCAGATGATACATGATTAATAGATTTAAAAGAGCTTTTTACCTGTTTCCCAAGTGTGCAGGCTGAGCAAAGCTCTGATTTCTCAAACTTTGATTGTGGTAAGCCTCGAACTAGTTTCTTGGATGATAGCTTCGAGATGTGTTTGATACTGATGTGTCCTAGCTTTCTGTGCCATAGTTCAGATTCATCCTTGATAGAGATGAGACACTTGATGTCTTCAGAATCAACATTCAGAAGGTAGATATTTCCATGACGTCGACCTGTGAAGGTTTGCTTCTTGTCTTTGCTAACACCTGAGCATTCTGAGTCTTGAAAACAGATTTGATAACCAGAGTCACATAGTTGACTAACTGAAATTAAATTGTATTTGAGTCCTTTGACAAGAGAGACATTGTTGATCGTGAGATTTTCGATTTTTACAGTGCCTTGGCCAATCACTTTGCCTTTATTCTTTCCACCAAATGACACACTTCTACCATTGTAATCTGAAAGTTGTATGAAGTTTTCTGGATCACCAGTCATGTGACTTGAGCAACCACTATCCAGAAACCATTTGTCTTTTCTCTTCCTTGGTACCTGCAAGTGGGAAGTAACTTACTATTTCTTTGGTACCCAGTTTTTCTTGGGTCCATCTGAGTTAGTCACAATAGATTTCTTTCTATTAACAGGTCTCCATACCATCATGCAATTATTTCTAACGTGATTTCTAGCACCGCAGTTTTCACAATGCATTGGATAAAAGAATTTTGTAAAATGCTTTTGAAAATGCCGTTGATATGCAAATTTTGAAGGTTTACGGGAAATCCTGTCATTTGTTTCTGGAAAATTATTTTTGAAACTATTTTCCTTTTTGAAACCAAGACCAGATTTGTTACCATACGGAATTTGTCTGGAAATAATGTTTTCCAAATTTTTGAGCTTTGGGAAAATTTCTTTGAAGTATTTTCAATTTTGATTTTCAAGGAATCATTTTCTTTCAAGATCAAATCACGATTCTCCTTGATTTGATGAAATTCCCTTTGCAAATATTCAATCTTGTTTTTTTGAGAATCATTCTGTTGTTTTAAGGATGAAACTTCCTTTTTCAAAATGGAAACCTTTTTGAGAGCTTCTTTATAATTTAAGCACAACTCATCAATGTATTCAGAGACTTCATCTGGCAGTTCAGAAGAATGTACCTCAACATCTGAATCTGAATCTGAATCTGACTTTGCCATAAGACATATGTTAGCATAGTCATCCTCGCTGTCTTCAGAGTCACTTAGAGTTTCTGCTTTCAATGCCTTTTTGTATTTCTCATACTTGAACTTGTCTTTCTTCAGAAGCGGACAATTTGGTTTGATGTGTCCTGCCTTCTTACAATGAAAACAGATTACATCTTTGTCTTCCTGTTTGTCATTGTTTGATTGTCTCTGATCATTCTTTTTGAATAATTTCTTCCCTTTGAAGTTTCTTCCTCTACGAGCCATTTTTCTGAACTTCTTCACCATGAGAGCAAGTTCTTCGTCGTCTTCATCTTCATCATCTGAATCTGGCATTTCAAAATCAATTTCAGATTTTAAAGCAATAGACTTCTTACCTTTTGAATCTCTTGTTCTGTTAGTACGCTCAGTCTCATATGACTGTAAGGTTCCGACTAGCTCATCAATAGATAGAGGTCTAATTGTTTGACATTCCTGTATTGATGGCTTGATGTAATTCCAGTCATCTGTAAGTCCTCGAAGGATCTTTCTGACTTGCATCGGTTCTGCTACAGGAGCGCCTTGTCTTGCAAGACCACTTGCTAGAATTTGAAACCTGTCAATCATTTCAGCAATTGATTCATCGTGCTTCATTTTGAAAGCTTCGTAATCACTCAGCAGAATGCTGAGTTTTGTTTCTTTCACTCTGTCAGTTCCCTGATATGTGACATGAAGTCTGTCCCATATAGCTTTGGCTGAATCTTCTTCTGCAACTCGATTATATAGAGGAATGGATAATGCGCAGAAAAGTGCATGCACAGCTTTCGAATCGAGTCCTTGTCTTTTGGCTCTTTCAGAATCTGACAGTGTTGCAGTAACATTTGTATTGTTGTTTCCTTCATTTCCAGTGGAAGGGGTTGCTGTTACATTAGGAACTACTCCATTTACGACAACATCCCACATCAGATCATCTGATGCCTTGAAGAACCACTTCATTTTGTTGCACCACATATTGTAGTCTTTCCCATCAAAATAGGGTGGTTTGTTGCTGAAATGTGCATCACTGGTTCCTGTGAAATTGTTGCTAGACATGATAGATCGTTAGCTCTGAAGTAAAACACTTCGAAATAATGAGCAACCACGCTCTGATACCAATTGTTGGATCTAGCAATATCACCTAGAGGGGGGTGAATAGGTGATTCTGAATACTTTTTGATATTTAATGCGGAAATTTATAAAGGGTTCAGAACGTAGACTGAAAATGATCAGTAAGAGGACGTGCAGATAAACTAAACACAGCAAGATGAGTTTAGGGAAAGAGAAATTGCACGCAATGATTATAGTGGTTCGGCTTTAGCAAGCCTACGTCCACTCTCCCACGATGACAGCCGATCGGCCGGATTCCACTATGAGTCGTTGAAAGATTACAGGCGTTGTTACTCCAATCGCTCTTACAAATGAACCTCTCAAGACAATGAATTTTAAGCTCACAAGAACAAGAGAATGTGTTTTTGAACAACTCAGCACTTTGGAATTTTAAGTTCTCGATTTCTCAAAATAGTCACTATTGATCTTCTTTATACTCCTTCAGCCTTGAACTAGCCGTTACCAAGGCCCTTCAAAGGATCGCTCCTCAATCTTTGATTGGACGTTATCAATCCTGATTGACGGAGACTGTATATGGAAAGATCCAGTGGCCGTTGAAAGTGAATCTGAACTCTTCAGATTCAGTCGCCCATACAACCAAATCTTCAGTTTCCATAAATAGAGTTCATCCAAATCTCCAAGATATCTTGTTCACGGAAGGTAATATCCAATCGCGGATATTCTCCTGATTTGATTGGAAAATAATCCTGTCAATCAAATCTTACAAACTTCCATAACAAGGCGCGGTCAGATCGGAAACCTGCCAAACGTGGGTCTTCAGAATCTAGTAGCGAGATATTGCAGAATCTGAACGTTGTTCAGAAGCAGTCTTCTGAGCCAGAGAGACTCTCTGAATCTGAACAGATTGGAACAGTGACTCTGAGCTTCTGTAAGATCCTTGCTGACGTGTCACATAAATCTCCTAGAGATGAGTCTTCAGAGGCAGCATAGACCTCCTTCTGAAGGCTTCAGATGCAACATAGACTTCCTTCTGAAGTCTTCAGAGGCAGCACCGACTTCCTTCTGAAGTCTACTGAGGCACCACGATTCTCCATCTGAATGTAGGACTTCGACTATCTCAGAAGCAAGTGTGCGACGACTACTCCCTGAGTCTGAACGCCAGTCATGGAGCATTATAAGCTTTTGTTCACATGCTCATGCCTGCAATAATAAATTATTTGTATTAACCAGATTCTCTTACAAGAAGGATAGTTTTGTCAGAATCAAAATACTCAGAGGGACGGTTTTCTCAACATTCCCAACGTCGAGCACGTCCCAACGCAAGAAAGTCTGCATCCTCCTCCTACCAGTATTGAAGAAATGTCAACAACAAAAGAGCTGGAACGGGAGGGTACATCCGACATATGGAAACACTTCACGAAGGAACATTTAGGCGGAAACAAGTATCAGGTAAAATGAAAATATTGTGGGGCAACATACAAATTTACAGCTGGAGGCGGCTATGGAACATTTAAACGGCATCTAAGGTCGAAACATCCAACGCAAGCGGGGATCGACACCAGCCAACAATAAATTTTCGGGTACGCCAATTCTAACGCTCATTCTTTATTTCGTTACAATGAAAAGGTTTATAAAGAAGAATTAGCTAAAGTTGCTGCTGTTGAACATTTATCGTTTAATTTTGGTGAAAAAGTTAGTTTTAATCATTTTATACAAACTGCATGTACTCCACAGGCAAAACCTGTTTCGAGAAATACGCTTAAACGCCAACTTTTTGATATTTATAAAAAAGAAAAAGAAGATTTGAAAAAAAATTTATGAATTTCAATGGACGTGCACATATAGGTAGCGACATTTGGAGTGATCCTTGGCAAACTCATTCTTATATGAGTGTTACATGTCATTGGATAGGTGATGATTGAAACATTCAAAAAAGAGTTATTGCATTTTGAGTTTTTGATGATAGGCATACGATAATTAATATTTATAGAATAATTAAGCAAGTTTTAGAAGAATATTTGTTGGTTAATAAAAAAATTTCAGTTGGTTTTGATAATGCCGCGGTAAATACCGTTTTCATTTCCGAGTTAGAAAAGATTTGTAAACCCGCTTTTGGTGGATAATTTTTCACATTAGATGTGTTTGCCATGTTTTAAATTTATGTGTACAAGATGGTTTACAAACTCTTGATGTTTTTCTCAACCCAATAAAGACAGCAATTCAATTTTTATGGAGACATCCTCAAATTATGAAAGAATGAGAAAAATTTTGTAAAGCAAATAGAAGAAGACCAAAAAGATTTCCAAGATATGTTCCAACTCGTTGAAATTCTACGTATGAGTTGCTTAATCAATCTTTTGCATATAAAGATTTATTATGTACATTTATTTGGAATAATATTTCTCAAATTAACTTATTCCGACAAGAATGGGATATTAGCAAAAAAAAAATTAAATCTTTTAAAAGTTTTTAATGATGCAACTTATACTTTATCCGGTGTTTATTATCCTACTACGCATTTATTTTTAATAGAGTGTGTTAATATTGCTGGTATTTTTAAAGAAAATAAAAAAGATAGATCAATTAGATCCGACTATTATGACAATGCGAACGAAATGGCTGCATTATTATACCGAAATTTCTCTTCTTTATTTGATTGCTTGTGTTTTCGATTCACGAACCAAATTAAATGGTTTATGTGATGATTTGAATACGTATTATGACTGTTTACATTTGATTGAAATTGTAGATATTAAAGCTATACAAACAGTAGTTAAACACGCAATAGTAGATATATATAATGAATTTTCTAATAGATATAATTTAGGTAATAATGGATCTTCCCAACCTAGTGACGTACAAAGCGGGGACCTAGGTAGAATTAGTATAGGGTACAAAATGCTGATGAATAGGCAAAAAAGACAAAAGGGAGCAACATGAAATATTTCCGAAATAAAAACCCATTTAACCATTTTTTTTTTAGTTTAGTGAATCCGAAGGCGACACAGATTTCAAAATTCTAGAGTGGTGGAAGAGGCACTCAACCCAATTCCCAATTCTCGCTCTCATCACAAGACAGGTTTTAGCAACCCCTTGTTCAACAGTTGCGGTTGAACAAGCATTTAGCGCTAAAGGCAACATTTTGGACCACCAACGTTCAAGATTAGCTCCGAATTCGGTGGAGGCTTAAGCTTGTGTCAATGATTGGACAAAGGCTCAACATTGACAACAAGAGATGGATCGCAGCAATGAAGCCGAATTCTTTGATGATAGAGATACCACCGCCACGGGTACCGATATCGGAACCGGCGAAACGGGTAGCTACGATTGACGATAAGGTAAGTATGGGATTATCAAAGGTAAAAGAACTACATGGACTTTAATTCTTCTATTCCCAAGAAAATATGTAGGCGCTTAATAATAATTCATTAAGTTCAAGGCCCTTCCTCCTCCCTTTTTTTTCCCCCAAATTTGATTACAATTTACAATTTGATTACAATTTGTATTTGATAATTTATTATTTCATAATTTCATAAAAAAATTATTTCATAATTTATTATTTAAAAATTAAATTTGAAAACCGGAATTCGACCGGTTCAAAACCGGAACCGGAACCTTAAGGGGCAGTTCCGGTTCATCCGTGGCCACGAACCGGAACCGCCGGTTCATGAACCGGAATCGGCCGGTTCCGAACCGTGGCCACCACTAGTTTGAGTTGCTCTTATTTGATAACTAATAGAGAAAGTATGTCATTTGAGTTTGTGTATTACAATGTAAGATGGTTTTAGCTGAACTGATGTTTTGGAGTCCAGAGATGTCCCTCAATGAGCAGAGAAAAGGATAGTTATTGGGTTTGGCGTTTGTTAAGTCACCTTCTCGCACGCTACCATTGCGGGCATACGGTGGCTTCCCTTTTCTCCAAAAGCAAAGGAAACCCAAAACCAATGTCCGACCATTCTTCAAAATGAGAGCCCAATTCTTCGCGGATTTTCTGCACGAAGCTCTCATCGCCTATATGTAATCCGCAGTCCTCGTCATGTGACTGGAGATTCAAGAACCGGGCCATTTCCATTTTTGATTTCCTGTCAAAATATTGGATCTTTCTCTGTTTTGTTTTCGTCGTGTTCTTATTTCCATGGAGGACGAAACATATGCGAAGGAATTGGATGTGGCCGTGAAAGCAGTTCACATGGCGTGCTCTCTGTGCCGGAGAGTGCAACACGGGTTAATTTCGAGGACCAGTGATGAGATCGAGTCTAAGGACGACGATTCCCCGGTTACTGTCGCAGGTATCTCTCTGTTTTCCTCCCCCTCCTTGAATTTAAAGCTTTTAATTTGATTGATTATCTGGGTTGTTCGTCTTCTTTTTCGGTCGTGCTTTCAAATGGGACGTTGCCATAGGAAGCGCATCGATGAGCGTTTCACAAACTTGTTGGATTCTGTAATTGCAGAACCTGCTCAATCCTGCATTTTAAGATTCTTGACTGTTCGGCTGCTTTCTCTTGCAGAGGAATTGTATAGTTGGAGGTGTACTCATTTAATTTTATATAGCCATTAGTCCTTTTAATATTCTACCGTAGGCCAGTCGTGTCGTGTACATTTATGTTGATGGCAATCATACAATATATTTTTTAACATTTTAGGTTGCGATACTTAATAGAAGAATTGTTTCTTTTTAAAATAGTGGAGTATTTCAAGGGATACTCCATGTAAATATGACAACAACTGAGTTTGAAGGAGAAGAGAACAACCTTTTTCATGAGAAAGTGTCCAAAATCGTGTTCTTCTGTTTACCATATTAGTATTGTTCCCGGCAGCCCCAGCGTATCCTTTAAGTTATAGAAATTGAATTCGTATTCTTCTGCTGAAATGATCCTTAATTGGCATTCAACTAGTTTATGTTGAAATATCACGCTGAAATAGTCATTCTGCCTGTGTTCAGTTCGTACAAGGTTTTATGTCGTCAAATCATGCGCTGGTGCCTCTAGATTTCAGCTAGTATCTGAAGCAGTGGTAAAAAGCATGAGCTGTGGAGGTTATCTTTGTCTTGTTATTCTCATCGCTTCCATTATTTTATTGTTCACGTATGTTAGTATTTTGCTCTGGATTGATAATTTGATAGCTGCTCTTGGTTACCTCTTTCTTCTTACCTAAATTTTGATGAAGTTGTTACTGCATAGATTGGGGTGTTCAAGCCACTGTAAGCTGGTTACTATCAGAGGTCTTTGGAAGTCGGAGTGTATCAATTGTTGCCGAGGAAGATGTTCAAGCTCTTTCCAAGAGCGATTCAGCAGGATTGCTAGCGTCCGTTGTTGATGCAGTCAATGAATGCTTAGATGAAGCACCTAATTTTGGTCTTCAAAAGCCCGATAAACACCTCACTACTCAAGAAGTTCTTGAGGCCATCAAGAGATGCAACTCGACTGGGGGTCCAGAGGGAAGGCATTGGGTGCTAGACCCTGTGGATGGAACTTTGGGGTTTGTGCGTGGAAATCAATATGCTGTAGCTTTAGCTTTGATTGAGGATGGGGAAGTCATCATTGGAGTGCTAGGATGTCCGAATTATCCAATGAAGAGAGAGTGGCTGAATTATCATCACCAATACTATCAAAGCACCTCCCCAGCTACTGATGATTCGTGGGAGAAAGGATGCGTGTTGTATGCAAGGAGGGGCAGTGGTAAGGCATGGCTGCAGCCACTACTCCGTGGAGATGTGAATTTTGAATCACAATATGAGGCCAGATTGATCCGGGTTTCTTCTGTTGATGATCCTGCCCTGGCTACATTCTGTGAGCCTGTTGAGAAGGCCAATTCAAACCAATCGTATGCAGCAGGACTTGCTCACAGTGTTGGACTCAGGTTCGTTTCATTTGACCTCTTTTAGTTAGTTGTCACTTTAGGACTGGTGAATTACATGATGGTTGTGACCATCTCAGTGGATGGGTAATTCAGCCAACATTGGATAAATCTGCTGATGCTTTATTTATTTCTAAATGAGGCACGGAACTGGTGAATTTTAAAGACAGCATCTACTCTAAATTCTGACAATATCAAGCAATAGTCAATCTAACCTACATTTCCCCAATCTCTTATTGCAGAGAGCAGCCACTGCGTGTTTACAGCATGGTCAAATATGCAGCAATAGCCCGGGGAGATGCCGAGGTTTTTATGAAATTTGCAAGATGTGGATACAAAGAAAAAATATGGGATCATGCAGCTGGTGTAGTTATTGTGCAAGAGGCAGGTGGTGTGGTGACTGATGCGGGAGGAAAACCCTTGGATTTCTCCAGGGGAATCTATTTAGAAGGTCTTGACCGGGGAATCATTGTTTGCTGTGGCTCTACACTTCATGAAAGAATTGTTGGTGCTGTTTATGCTAGTTGGGATTCCTCAAATCTATAGGGCCTCGGAAGACATGTGATCAGAATGGCAACCGCTGAACTTTAATACTGATGGCAAGGTAATGTTGCTAAAACAACATTTCTTTCTGCTGCGGAGGTTGTTTTGGATGTGTTATGCTATGTGGTATGTTTACTTAGCGTCACATTTGTTCTGTGTGCTAGTATTGAAGGTTGCTACGTGTCTAGTGAATATTTCTTCGCGGTTTGGTTGTTTGCACTTGATTAAATATGTTAGCCTGAAACTATCTTATTAGCGATAGTTGGCTGGTGATTTTCCTCTTTGTAAAGGTGCAGTCGTTAGAGTTAGTTGCACCCAGAAGTATACTCTTTTAAGATGCTTCAGAAACAAAGCCATTAGAGCAACGTCCAGTGTCCTATTGAAATCAATAAGCTGTCTTTTCTTTCGTTTATCCGAGGATCCATTAACCTTGGTTAAGCTTTTTTCTTTGTGGGCAAAAAACCTAAGGTAAACTTGGGAAAATGAAAAGGAGTATCAAGTCTCCTACTTTCAGCTTGAGGTTATCTTTTTAGGTTTTTAGGGTGAAACGTCTGAGCGACGAATATGAGCTGAAGATCATTGTGAATTTTCTGCAATCAATGATTCTGTTTATCATCTTCCCATCTCCTGCTTGTAGGCTAATATTGAGGCCTTACTCATCCAATTTTTATGATCATTCTCCAAATTCCTCTTCTTATCTTCTAGACACTTTGAACCAAATGTTTTGTGCTATATGTAACATGCTTATATTTAGCTGGTTCTGTTTTTCAAGTCTACTTGAAGATCATTGTGATTTTTCTGCAATCAATGATTATTTATCATCTTCCCATCTCCTATTTGTAGGCCAATATTGAGGCCTTACTCATCCAACTTTTATGATCGTTCTCCAAATTCCTCTTCGTATCTTCTAGTAGACACTTTGAACCAAATTTTTTTTGCTCTATGTAACATGCTTATATTTACCTGGTTCTGCTTTTCAGGTCTACTTGAATGGATCAGTAGAGATAAGTATCTTACATTGTTTTGTGGATTCTCGTACATGAATCATTTTGAATTATTTCAGGAAAATGATCTGCTCAGAAGGGATGCTGTACTGTTGCTGCTCACCTGCATTGCGCAGATTGTACGTGCTCTGAAGAAAAGTGGGAATGAAGCTAGTTCAGTGTCTTGAGTATACAGGCTTTCGCAAAGCTATACAGCTGGTAAAGAAGCAAAGAATGTTGATTGGGCATCTAATTTTTGTATATGTTGCTCAATATCGTCATAAATGATATTCATGACGGATTTTCCCCCAGCTTTGTGCATGACAGTCGCGAAATATACCTTAAGTCAGTATTTTGGCTTTCGGTTGAAAAGGTGCAAGCGATGGGTTTTATGGGATTCATACTAACAAGTGCCCTGGGACACTAGGTAAGTTAATTTTATTTTGTTTGGGATAATTGTACTTTCAAAGCACTGATTGTGCATAATACGAGAGAAATAAGAGCATTGGAAAATATAAAGTTTTCTACTTGGATTGGATGTTAAACAAATGCCCTTGGAGCACTCGTTGACGTAATCCCTATATGCTTGATGGCTCATGTTGTGATTCTTTCGATACGGGCCAATCTAATGATGATGCTAGATTGCTGGATAGTCGAGTTGTTCCGTAGGACATGATTTAAGTCGTTTGTTTACTTCACTAGACAACAGTGTACGCTCTTCTCAACTGGTAAGGAGTTGATGGCCTGCATTAGCTTTGTGTAAGTCCTTGGTCTGGAAAATTATCATTTTGAAAAGAGCTGTTTTATGTGTTCCAATGAACAATAAACATCTTCACAGGGCTGATGGCTACACCGGTTAAAAACCTCTCACTGGATTTTTGCTTCAGGACTGTGGCCGTCACTTCTCTTCCTCTCTACATTTCTCAGCCAATTCTCGACCTCTCTCTTCCGCTTGCGGCACTCATCTCTTAGAGGGATTCAATAATTGCCCGTGATACTGCATTCCTGGTAACAAGGGTGTTGCTCGGGGGTTGAATCGTGGTCTCGTCCGGACCCTCACCTCTCTTTGCCACCACTCCGACTTAGTCTCGGTTCTTTCACCTAGAAGAATTTGAATAGAAAACGTCTGATCGACAAAACTTCATGGACACATTACTGTTTTATTTGAGGGGGAAGTCAATATTTGGTCTGATGTAAAGGTCTGCCATGGATTAGGTACAGGAACCATTGAAATGTCACATTAAAACTTCCCTATGACACGTTGGTGATTCAATAGAAAGAACATAGACTAGTGGGAAGTTTTGAACTATTAAATGGCACCTAGTCAACGGAGAATTCTTTATTCTGTCTTTCATCATCGTCATCTTAAAGCACGATAATAGTATTATCGATTGGGCTTGGTCAGGAGTATGTTTAAGTCATAAGCAGCAACTATATAATGATATGAGATTGTCCGTTCAGATGATTAACCATTACTAATTCAATTCTTTGTCGTTCTGGGGACCGTGTCAACAATAACTGCATAAAGAACATCAACCCCGCGTTCTTAGGCCAGAATTCCTTTGCCAAATCTCGGTAAGTATCGAAGGAGCTCGCCCCCAAAAAAAAAAAAAAAAACTGGATTACTCCCTTTAGCGTGTGAATTCCAGATTCAAGATCCGGCCACGACTTCCAGCATTCTGATCCTTTAAGTACTTCTTTTACTGACTAATCAATGTAATTTAGCATGGCTCTTCCATTCTTTACCAATAAAGAAGGTTTTACAACGCGTTATGATTTAATTTGGGTTGCTTTTGTTGAGCGTATACAGGCTGAATTGCAAATCCTTTTTGGACTGGCATCCCCTTGGTCTTCTGCTCACTATTCTAACTTTGTTTTTTCAGTCGAAAGTGCCCGATGTTACACCCGATTCATGTTTGTGTTGACCTGCTAGGTCTGAAGCTTTGGTGGGAATCCAAGTAGGTCTTTATGAGTCCATTCAGCCCAATTCTTTGGTTCCTAATAGAACTATTTGGACTCTTACTACCTCGGGGAGTTTTAGTGTGGGCAGTGCTTGGAATGCACTCCATGCTCAACAGCTTGGCCACTAAAGACAGGCTTATCAAGTGGAATATGCAAGTTAATCCCATCTGCTGTCTCTGCAATTCTGCCAACGAGGACAGGAACCATCTGTTTTTTGGCTGTCATGTTTCTTTCAAGGGGCGGCAGACTATCTCGCTTCTTCATCTGGCTGATCATGTGCCTGGTTATTGGACTGCTGAAGCTACGCGTGTCCATCGACATATTTTGAGGAAGATCCTTGCCTTGGTTGCTGTTTAAGGTGCCGTTGCCTCCGTATACCGACTGTTTATGGCTGACTAGGAACAAATGTTTGCGTAGCTCTTCTTTTGCTGTTAATACTGATACACCCTTAAAGAAAGATTAGCACATTGAGCTGGGATGAAAATTTGTGTAGAAAGACAAAGAACCCTTTGTTCTAACTGGGGGCATTGCAGAGCTGTAGAGGTGCTTTCTTATTCTTGAGGATTTGTACACGCTCTTCAACTATGTAGGAGGTCTTGCTCTCCTGCATCTGTCGTGAACAAAGTCCGGACTTATCGAAAATGATCGCCGCTAAACTACCAATGTAACATCCAGGGCTATGTAACCCACAAGAGAGTAAATTTTGTTAGAACATATAGGCTTATATTTCAACCTTTTGTCCCACATACGAAGAGTACTAAACTCTTCATCTCTTCGAAGCCTATATAAAGGCTTCTCTTGTACATTGTTACATACTATCATTAGAGAACAAATACCATTCTCTTTTAATCTTTCTTTCTTATCGTGGTATTAGAGCCAACTTCATTGTCTTAAAAGTATGCTATGTGGTTTTCATAAATTGGATCTTCCGCACCAGAAATTAAGACAACAACTAGTCAAGCAAAACTTTCGTGACTCTTGCTTTTCTTAGTCAAGCTTCCGTGTATTTGAGCTTCTCCAGTCATTTTTCTGGTCGGTTCAAACCTATATATATTGTTAGGGTGCACATCGATCATCATGGCGATTCTAGTGACCGCATCGACGGTTCCAATTATTCACGACCATGGCTGTGCTTGTTTACTGCGATTTATTTGATCGCATGTTGAGGGTTTCCGTCTTTGTCCAGTCACTCTCATGAACACTGACCCGTCTAAACCATGTTCAACTCGGTAGTTCAACAGCGTGCCTCGGAAGGCGTGGGCTATTTTCTTTGGTTCTATTTATCCTGCTCTTCGCCCACAATTTTCTCAAATTGTGGGTGCGAATCGTTTGTGGGATTAGCTCGCCAAAATATTCATTCGGACTGGGGATTTCGGATCTATCAGTTGGAGCAAGAGATTTATTGTATTACCCAGGGGCCTCGCTCCATTCGAGACGTCTATAATTACATGCAGTCCCTCTAGAGTCAGTTGGATTTTCTTGTTCCTGGGTAGTATAATAAATCTCTTGCTCCAACCGATAGACCCGAATATCCCCAATCTGAGTGAACATCTCGGCGAGCTGATCCCACAAACGCTTCGCACTCACAATTTGAGAAAATTGCTGGCGAAGAGCTGGATCAATAGAACCAAAGAGAATAGCCCACGCCTTCCGATCAGCAACTGTCCACGCCGGAATTTCAGCAGCACGCTGTTGAACCGCCTCAGGAGATGGTTTGGACGGGCCAATGTCCGTGAGATCAATAGGACAAAGACAGAAACCCTCAACATGCTCAAATAAATCGTGGTAAACAAGTACAGCCATGGCCGATGGAGTGCATAGTTGGAACCATCGAGCTTGACGTCAATACGGTTACTAGAATCGCCCATGATGAAGCTTGACCGAAGAAGCTCGAAGCGCGGCGGATGGATCCTAATGCAGGAAGCATGGATTAGAGGCACGAATACGTGGAAGCTTGACTAGGGCAAGCAACTACTCATTGTCTTAATTTCTGATGCTGAACCACAGACCATACTTTTAAGAAAGAAAGATTAAGAGAAAATGGTATTTGTTTTCTAATGATAGTGTGTAACAATGTACAAGAGAAGCCTTTATATAGGCTTGGAAGATGTGAAGAGTTTAGTACTCTTCCTATGTGGGACAAAAGGTTGAAATATAATCATGAATTCCTTACCTCATATACATCAGACAAGAAGGACGGGTCCATTTTAATCGTCATTTCAAAAGTTTGAGAACTCAACTACTGCCCAGCCTGATAATGTCACAGGTCCACGACCATCTACAGCTTTACTTCCTTTGCTGATCGGAGAACTCAAATCATGTGAGCTTAGGTGATGCAAGACAGACTCGGGTTCGATGCGGACAATGAAGTTGTCCAGGACCAAATTTAGAATGGCAATTCAAATAATTTAATCAACTTTTTAAGGGACCAAAAAAAAAAAAAAAAAAAAGTACAAGTGGAATTGGACGCAATAAGATGGGAATTCATACTTATAAAATTCCCATGCGACTATAAGAACCGTTTTCTGAGATGAGATCCGGATTTTTGGAATTTAGTGGACCGGTTCATCTGGTGGGATTGGGGCTGAGCCGGTGTTTTATCTGGTGCTTTGTCCTCTTGCACGTGTTTCAAAATAATAAAACCGGAATCGTTTCAATGGAAGAGCAGAACAACACTAGAGAACAGACAACATAGGAATAAATGGCAAAGAACCGGCGAAACTGAATTACACGGCCGGAAGAAGCTCAACCCGCGTCGCGGGAGGAGGTCCAGACCGCTTCCCTTTCCGCCAAACCCGAAACTCGCGCGACTCCGTCCGTCTTTGCCCCGGGGCCGGGGGCCCTCTTGTGTCGGGACCGGACTCTAGATGATTAACCGAGGCTTAGCTTTGCGAGAGCTTGACAGATAGAGGAGAAGTGCATATGCATACCGTCGGTGGTGATTCCCCTCTTTTCTTAGCCCGAGTCGCTTTCTATGATTCCCGCGTTTTCTTTTCGATACTTTCCACTTTGGAAGAACGTAGGGGCCCCACACTCGTTACTTTGGTTTTTGAATAATGTAGCATTGCAATCGAGTCATGTCAAGTTGACAATATGACTTGTGAAAGACAAGTATTGGATCGCCCACATCATTCGTTTTCGGCTTGTAATTCGTGCAATGAACAACTTCTCACATACATACGTACATGTAGAGAAACGGGTGTCAAGATGCATATAATCTTGTTATGTCGTGTCAAAATGAGCAGCGCAAGAGCCTCATTCATTGTTTAATTGAGTGGAGTGTCGTCTCCTAAAAGTTCCAACCGTCTCTTTATTTCGAAATTAACTTAATTGGGCAACTTAATCCAACTCTAACACAAGTATATTCCATCAGACACTTCATTTGTAAGGAGACGGTGCTATGAATTAATGGCGGGATAATTACGCATACCTACTATATGATGGCTAATTCAATCCTGGACTTTCTAATTTGGGCCAATTTAATCTTAAGCATTCTGATTATTTTGCAAATGTAGTCACTTCGGCCAATTTTAAACGGATATCAGTGTCGGCCGCCCTACGTGATACAGTCGGTTCTGACGTGGACGATTTTTTTTTTACTTTTTGTTTAATTTTTTGAATTTTTTCCTTTTTCTTTTCTTTTTTCCTGTTCCCTCTTTCGGTCGCCGCTCGGCAATGGCCGGTGGAGGTCACCGGCCACGAGTGAGGGCCGGGACGCCCTTTCTAGATCCGGTTAGGACGTTGAGGCCTAGCGACCGGCAAATGAAAATTGAGAAAAAAGAAAAAAGAGAGAGAAGAAAAAGGAAAAACGAAAATAAAAATCAGAAGATTTAAAAGAAATTTACAAAATAGCGGCAGTCCTACGTGTCGGCCGTGCCATGTAAAATGGTCGGTATTTACGTCAGTAATTTTTAGTTAAATTAGGCAGAAGGATTATATTAACAAATCGTTAAAATGTTTAGATTTAAATTGTCTAAATTAAAAAGTTGAGGACAAGTTTCCTAATTAATAGGTCCCTCACTGTGGGATGCGATTGCACCCGGTTACTAAAATCATCGGGTTCCTAAATTTAACAGCCCTGTAATGAGTGCCAGCCAAATCAAAGCTAAGTGAAGAGACAGGAAGCAGAAAATCAAAGGAATGTGAGGTGGGTCCCGACGATGGTGCAATTCGAGAGTGATGGCGAGAGAGACTCGAAAGCTTTATGGCTCAATATCAAGGGAACATCAACAACTTGACTTCTGAATAAAGATAGCGTTGGGGGTGCTATATAGGACAACGATATTCACGTCATGAATTTCCAGTCAATAGGATTGAATTGACAAAAGATGAAAAGATTTAGGACTGAATTGACAAACTTAAAAACGATTTAGAAATTGAATTGACAAAAGTGCAAAAAATTTAATACTTTTTTTTTTTACGATTTTCTCATGAAAGACTACCTTACCTTCTTGATTCCCTCGACGGGCTGAATTCGCAAACGCATTGATTTGCGCTCATCTCGAGTTCCCGATTAACATGATGTCGATACGTAAGTTTTAACAAAAGTTGATGCCATGGCAAGAGAAACCAAGTCAAATGAGGGGCTTCATTCACTTCTACGTTCTACCAACCGGAATTATTCAAATACAGAATCCTAAGTCGCACTCAATCCGGTTGCGGTTCCCTCTCGTAGTCGTATTTATTGCCCTCTCTCTCTCTCCAATCTCTCACCACTCGCCACTCTCTCTCTCTCTCTCTCTCTATCTCTGAATCTGGGCACTGGGAAAAATCAACCACTGAATCCGAGACTATTGGACAACAGTTGGTTTCGGTAACGCGAGCTGACGCAGACAAAGCGCGTTTCTGCACAGAAAGTCTCGCCACCTATTCCACGGCGCCATCGCCATTCAATCGCCTCCCCCCCTCCCCTTTTGGCGTCTCTTTCTCACTCCACTTCTCTCTCCTCCTCCTCCTCCTCCTCCTTCCCCGTCCGAGCTCTGATCTGATCCTAAAGACCAGGGAGTTCCCGGGTCTTGATTTCTCTCGATATTGGGATCCCACCAACAAGATCTTCTGCAATTTCTGTTCTGGGTTTCTGCAAACTTCTGTCTACTCGATTCACTCTGAAGAGTGAACAGGTTTTTGAGGGTTGTGTACACTCCACACTTGCTACTTCACTCCGAAAACGACAAAGCACCACAATTCAGAACGAGAGAGCATTTCCTTCTCTTCTCGATCCCCCACAATTCCCACCAATCAACCCTACGTTCCTTTTTGCCCTTCACAATTCAAATTGAAATTTTCTTCACGCCTCGAATCCCACCACCAAAAGTAAAGGATCGATTTTTAATCTCCTTTCGACCAAAAGTTGCCATTTTTAAGCCGAGTTCGAATATGGGTAAACGATCGTCGTCGGCGAGCAAAGACTGGGCTCAGATCTACGCCGTATACGGCGTCGACCAGTGGCAGACCCTGCTCTTCCTCCTGTTCCACGCCCTCCTCTTCTCTCTCCTCTCCCTCCTCTTCCTCCTCTACTTCGACCAGGTCTGCGGCTTCTTGGAGGCCTTCCTCTTCTCGCCCGGCGGGGCCCGATACGCCGCCGGGTTCGCCGGGGCGGTGACGGCGATCTCCGCCGTCTGCCTCTTCTTCGCCGCCGGGAACTTCCTCTACTCGGCGGTGCCGCTGCACCAGGAGATGGCGCAGCGGATGGTCAACGCCGTGACCGACTGGTCGGCGGTGAGGAACGCGCTGGACCTCGGGTGCGGGCGGGGGCTGCTGTTGAACGCGGTGGCGACGCAGCTGAAGAAGACGGGCAGTTTGGGTCGGGTCGTCGGGCTGGCGCCGGGCAAGGGCAACGCGCTTTCCACTCTCCGGACGGCTAAGATGGAAGGTAAAACTTAAAAGCTACTTTATTAATTTCCATTCTGGCGAATAAGGAATTTGATAATTTGATTTTCGAGCATTCGACTCGAGAATAACATTAAATATGAGATAACTTCTCGATTTCTTGTCTAATCCGTCCCACAAGAATTCTTCTTTCGACGTTACGGGGGATGGGCTTTTCCCATGTTCATTACTGATCCAATCAGAATCACTAACAACATCCATGGATGGCAGGTGTACAAGAGTATGTCACGTGCCGGGAGGGCGACGTGAGGAGTCTGCCGTTCCCGGACAACTACTTCGACGTGGTGACGTCGGCGGTGTTCGTCCACACGGTGGGGAAGGAGCACGGCCATCGCACGGTGGAGGCCGCGGCGGAGAGGATGAGGGTGATGGGCGAGTTCGTCCGTGTCCTGAAGCCCGAGGGCGTCGGGGTCGTGTGGGACCTGCTGCACGTGCCGGAGTACGTGCGGAAGCTGCAAGAGCTGAAGATGGAGGACATCCGGGTGTCCGAGCGGGTGACCGCCTTCATGGTCAGCAGCCACGTGGTGTCGTTCCGGAAGCCCAGGCAGCACGTGGCCGGCCCGGGCGAAGTCCGGCTGGACTGGAGATGCTGAACCGGGAATATGGGAAGAGCTAGGAAATGAATCCCCAGATATAGATATAGATAGAACAGTAGGAATGTCGAGTAACCCAAAAAGAAAATAAGAAACGGAAAATAAAAGAAATAATAATGATGCTAGGGAAAAATTATTTATTGGTAGACAGGAAACAAATAATCTTGTCTATATATTTTTTTTTCTTCTTTTTATATTTCTTTTAGTTGACTGAAAAGTCTGGGGAGACGAAGCCAAACCAGATGAATAGTAGGAACTGCAGCAGGGCAAAATGTTTCTGTATGGGCAATTTATTAATGTCGAATTGTTTATAACATTAATGTCACCGTTCTTGGTTCTTCTTGTCCTTGATTCTAATAACATTAGATATAATAAGCCTACTTTATAAGTAAAAATGGCGGTTGATACCGCGAGTTTTGCGGTAGAACATAGCGACGATTGAATGAGGGAACAATAACATCAGTAATTGAATTAAGACCCCCTTAATTTGTCCTCAATTTGAAAGGAAAACGCCGCCACCAACTTTGGAAAAAGCTTGTGACATTTTTCAATCATGGAATGTCACTTTTGTGGTGGTGGGTGCGAAATTATGTATCGGGTGAAGGGTGGGGTCCTGATTTCATCGAGAGTCGCCATCCTGAAATCTTGTCATCTGCAAAATTTTGGATTCTTTGGTGGTGAAGCGTTCGAATTTTGAGAGGCAAAGGGTTGGAATTTTCTTTTTGTTCTGGTTGTAATTTGACCTTGGCTATTATTGTCTGTTTTTTTCAAAACCAAGGATACTCCCATTACATGAAAATCAAGCTAGGGAAATTTCTAAGATTAGTGATCCCATAAGTACTTCAGAGAGCACTGATTAACCATACTTCATAAAGAGTTATTGCGATTTAATGCCCCGTTTACCCATCACATGAAGGAGAGAGAATGTATTCAAAACCACAAATTTTCCCTATATATCGATGCTTCACGTACTTGTTAATTGAAATCCACTTCTCTTAAAAACCTATAGGGATCTATTGGTATTTCGAACCAATTTAGGCATAGCATAAGATTTACCTTTTCGATACGATCAAAAGTAATATATCCGTTATATAAAAAAAAACCGAGAGATTCCCGAAAATCACTTCATTATCATCTATCTAGAAATGAAGTTATAAGAAATGAAGTTATATTCTGACCCAAAAAAAGAAAAAAAAGAAAAAGAAATGAAGTTATAAGATTTAAACCTAAGAAGAAATGGGTATTGGGGGACAAAGCTCAAATGATCAAATCCCCTGGCCGGTGCAAGCAACCTCTAGAATTCCCTTTTTGCTTTTTCCTAATAAAGTGAGAATTAGGGCATATGTTAGGATCGGTTAAGTTGACTTCTTTTTCCCCTCCGAGATTTAAGGCGGACAGCATCATAATGATGGAACCTCCTAACACTCAAAAAGTGTAAATTCAAGTCAAGTAACTATTTCGACCGAGTCGGTTCCTTCTTTTGTGCGACAGAAGTTAATGATATCATCACTCTCTAGCCTGACTTAAAAGTAAAGTGATTATTTATACGACCATGCTCACCATATCACGATCCAACCCACATCAACTACTAAAATCGGTGCGGTCCATCATCCATGTTGGTAGGATCTGGACCCGACTAAATCTGAGTCAAGATAGAGAATTTCATGGTTTGGGACGACCAATTATGGTTGGAATAATTATGATGAGCCGCTAGAGATCTAGCACTACTGAGTTCATGACCCGGGTCTAAGCGAGGTCATGTCAAAATCAGACTTAAGAGCCTCGCCTATGTGTCCACCAACTAATCACAATGAGCCGGCGATCTAAAAACACACGTAGGGATAGCATTGGAATCATCCGCATCTGGGTCGAGTCGGTGGACCCAGAATGTTCATTATTGCGGTAATGTGCTTAGACATGTCGCTTTGAGGAATCCATTAACTCACGATGCGTTATTTCTATCAAAAGACTTAAGCTTTTATCACTCTATTTCAAAGTTTAAACTTGGTGCGGGACATATTTTATTTCTTAACACCTGGCTAATCGTTTTTTCATTAATCAATATCGTCGAGCGATTAGCAGTTAATGGTATATGGTGTGGCAATATATCGTTCTTGGAACGTAAGTTTGCTCTGCTGTCTTCCATCATTATTGGCATCCTCAGCTCCATAATCCCCAATGCATGAATGCCACATGTCGAATGTAGTAAACCGGGTTAAACAATCTGCCTCTTTCCCCTCTACTTGGGCTGCACTAAATTTTCTATCCAGTAAGCAATACTTAAATAGAAATAGTCAACTGGGTATCAACAAAGGTCCCATGGTCTAGTGGTCAGGACATTGGACTCTGAATCCAGTAACCCGAGTTCAAATCTCGGTGGGACCTTTTTTTCCCCCCCTGTTAAATGTGTTTACTTTCCTTTCCTTCCCTCTGCCTTTTTAATGTTCGTTTCTTTTTTGAAAACCACTCGTGGCAAAGCTTCCAGATTATTTACGTGCGAAAATGAACGGTGAAGAAGTTCAGCGTTAAGATCAATTCTAGAATATGAAGCTTGCAGGACATGTGCATTGCATCTAAAGACCAGCGTCCATGGAGTTAGGAGGACGAAAGGAACATCAAACTTAAATGGAGATGGAGATTAACTGAGGACTGGTTTTTTTTTCGAGATAGCTCGCCCTCGCGGGATCGACAGTACTCAATCCAGCTTCAAAAGCAATCTTGGATTGGGGACTCTCTCGTAGTTTGTCCAAATAGGGCATGGTCTTCTGTAATTTGTTGTTTCATTTTTGGGGATAAATCTTACGTGCAACTATGCAATTTATAGTGCCTATCGAAGTTCCACTCTGCACAAGTTAGGACATCTGAAAAGAGGGATCATCATTCGTATCAGGATTTCCACAGTGTCGATAAGTGTAAAAACTGAAGCCTGAGAAGTAGAGCCTTTTTTTGCCTCGGTCACTATACTCGAAAAGTGTTATACAACAAAGAGGACAGCAAAATTCCCGCTGTACATGAACCAGGAAGTACAAGGTGGCTGGGACCTAGAACACCTGAATAACTATCTCACACAATAAACTCAGCTACTGTTTTCGTTCCCTGAACAACGACGAAAGAAAAAGGATTTACAAATCTTGAATCTTGTAAAATTTCTAATACTTGCTTACTCTCTTTATCTCGTCTAACTCTGTTTGAATGAAAAAATCTTACAGGTATCGGAAGTGGCACGACCAAGTTGAGGATTGGACTAACGGAAGAGCAGGTGAGGAAATCATGCTGGGATACAGAATGAGGAGCTGAGGGCCGGAGGCAAGACACAGACCAGGTGAGGACCTGCGGGATTGCAACTGATATTTGCTTTGTCAATGTTTGGCAGCCCTAGTTGTGGGGGACGAACATAACCAGCCACCAGCGGCACACAAAATATGGAGATGATTATTCTGGAACCTGCCATAACAGATTGGGGGCGCATGATAAGTTACTCTATCGAAAAATTACTCAAGAAATGACAAACAGTAAAAGGAGGGACTTCAAAACCTTGATTTGGAGATAGAGAGACATGCCCTCTCTTCCTGCCAGCAATCATCCAATTTACAGAATTTGCACTGACTTCATATAAGACCTCATCCTGTCACACAAAATTTAATTGGATAATGATAGAAAAATTTCTATTTAAAGTAGCTGTTCGGTGCAACAACACGTCTACACTGAAACCTGATTTTAGACCCAGGTTCTTTGCATGTTTTGTCAGAACAGAACAAAAGAAATAACTAATACTCTTAATGGTTTTTAGAGGTTCATAAATTTTAGTAAATTTGATGGGGAGGTTGATTAGCATTAAAGCAATAAATTCTCCTTTTGAACTCCCTTCAAGCTTTCGGAAAACCAGTACACCATGCACTAAACAAGGACTTCCAGAGGATGGTGAGAGCTGGCCAAGAACAGAACCAGATAGTGGAGTAGAAATTTGAAACTTGTGCACCATTAACTAAGATAATCTGTAATATATCTACTTGGCTAGCTATTTTATGTCCACTCATTGTCTTGTTAACCATCTTCTAGTCACTCTTGACATCCTACGAATCCATTCACAGAAGAAAAGGTGAGAACGAAAACCGATTTAACTAAAGCAAGATCAAATGATAGAAGAATAGGTGAAGCATATGCTCTTTTCACTTGTAACTGCGACTTTAATAAGATGAGTTCAAAATCCTTTCTTTAAATCCTCCAAGTATCTCAGTTTTCTTTGTAAGGATCATCTGTATTGCTGACTTACATTGTGGTGTTGCAAGGTATCGATTTCCTTAAAATCCTTCAACCTTTCAATTCTCCATTTAATTGCAACAAGTTGTCCAACTCTAAGCCCGCTAGAAGGAAGAGACAGAAAACCAACAGCCAAACATGGATCAAGCACAGGCCGCTGCAAAGAAAGAGCACTCCTAAAGATCAAATCCCGCCCATCACATCCAAGTCTGTTGGAGTCTTCTGCAACAGGTGGGTGTGCGCCAATAGTGCGATCACCAGAAATTCCATATTTGATATTAAGTATACTCTCTTGCCGTGCTTCCGTATGATCTGTAAACCAAACGAACCATGGAACAGCATGTAAAATAAAAAAAAATGATTTCTTGAATTGACACTCCCCAGAATCAAAACTTAGCTTCAAGTTACACAAAATCATCCAATAGGAGAGAGGGTGCATTATCTTCATAATTGAACAATCGCCCATGTGAGAACTTCAGACTTCTATCTTAAATCTCATATCATCATTTATTTGACCAGGACAAAAGGTCTGGTCATAATAAATATTGAAACTTAAGGCTCTTCACAAGGAAAAATGAAAGAGAAGCTGCATCTTATACCTCCAACTATTTTCTCCGTACATATGCTGAAGAGGATCCCTGCACGAGTGTTTGGAGAGATGATGAGAGGAAAGAATCCTAAAGTAGGTCTTCCATCATCTTCTCTAGTATGGACAAATCCATCTTGAAGATCCAGCCAAGCATCATAGATAGTCAATGTGGCATTTACTTGCGATTGGAGTATAACCTGGATGTTGCACAGCAAGTAACTACAAATGTAGTCAAAAGAACCTCCTACTTTATACTGCAGGGTGACTGATCTCGTGTGATTTTTAATATTTAAGTTTGTGGAGCAACTTCTGTACATTAATCATCCTTTTACAAGGATTCGGGATGAGTTTCAAACAAAACTTTTTTCATGTGTTCGTCTATCAATCACTTATCACGTATCTGCCTCCTAACCCCTTCATCTTCCCCCTTCCCACTTGCATGGTTTTGTGTGTGTGTGTCACAGAGAGAGAGAGACTAATCTTCACATGATTGCGATTACTGTAGCCTAACTGGTGATCAAAGAAGTTCCAAATTTAGGATGCCTGGATATAAACGGATCTCAACTTCAAATTTGATTGACCCCTAATATCAACCAAAAGGTGTTCTGCCAAGCTAGCTGACTGATTCTTCATTCAGAAGTTCAGGTAGCTATTAAGATAGCCTGCCAATCTATAGCATGATGTAGTCAACGCAGTGTGAAAACTAGCCATCCCTCAATCTTCAAAGAAAAGAGCCCCTAGCCTTAAGCCAAACCAAAAGTATATCTCTTGAGAGAGCTATATAAGTTGTAAGGCATGCTACATAGTCCACACAATCAATCAATGCTGCTGAAAGTTTGAAACATACAATACCTGCAGAAGCAAGGTACCATCATTGCATTTATCTGCAACGCGTGTGCTGACATGGAAAGGATTGGTGAAGTGCACAGCTATGGTCCTGCGACACAATTTAGAAAGAAGATTATTGGGGTAAGGGTAAGTGGCGCAGGATCCAGGATGGGACATGATGAATGAAACTATGCGAATGTAGAAAGCCATATTGATGGAGAATAATACCTGTCAAATATCTGGTTGCGAGACACTCCAAATTCAAGTTTTAAAGCTATTGTCCTCATCCCATCTACAATGCTTTGCTTCTGGGGGTTGACTGTCCTCAATCACAATGCAAGAAATGCAAAATCAATTATGCAACTCTGTGCTTCTGGATAAAACAAGCAGGTAACGCATATATAGAGATATTTGCATGGATACTGAACTACACAAAGATTAACAATTAGGAACCTGAAGATGATCCTCTAGCAAGCTCACTACTGATGGCTCGAATTGGAATCCACATAATAGAAGTCCTGCTGCTCGCCCATTCTGGGAACTCTATTCGACCATTTTGGAGTAGTAACTGCTCCAAATTCTTATGATAATTATTGGAAGAATCCTTTTCCCAAGCACCATCCTCTTTCCTTATATTAGCAGTATTCTGCAGCTCATGGTTAAAGCTCTCCATCTCAATGGCATATGAGTCCTCGATCTTCAGACCTGGACCAGTGTCAATGTGAAGGACAGCACCTTTCAAAGAGTAGTCGATAGGCCGTACTATTATTCCGACCCATTGCGGCTCGTTTATTAGCAAAGCAGATGAAACAGACGCGGTAAGATCAACCAGAGGTCTTGGATCGGAGACCTAACAAAAAGAGATACTATTCATCAATTTATGATTCTAGAAACAAATCAATTATACCATCCCTAAGACATGTCCTCCTGTGAAAATTTAGCAGAACATACACAAGAAATAAGCAGAAATGTGACCAAAGTCCCAATTTTGTCCTGACACAATACCCATGCCTATTTTTGGGAATTCTATTCAGTACAGAATCATTACCTTCAAAATTGGTCTTGTTGGTTTTTCATCGCTCATAAAATCGTCACTGTCAGCAGGGCCACCCTTGGAAAAACCATGAGATCTGAATCTCAATATCCCAATCTGTCCAGTGAGAACTCCCAAGACATAGGAACCTGGTCTTTGTGGGGGTAACTTTAGGGTGATAGTATTCCTACCAGGATTCAGAATGATTGCACCGGAGCTTTTCAATGCCTGAAAGACAAATAAAAGATTGAGATCAATAGCATACTTTGTGAGCCAATTATATCTCCCTCTGAGGACAAGTAATGAAGAAAGTCATCTACTAAATTAGACACACCTTAGCCCCTTCATCAGCATTATTTGTAGCCATCAGGGTGAGGTTAAGCGAATCAAGTGTTATATCATCCGGAAAGTCACTCCAAACGGTCACGGATAGAGCGCCCGGATCACCGTCACATAATTCCAGTGGAGGGCCAGGATTGCCAGAAAATGTAATCAGTGATGAAACGTCTAGAGGAACAGGATTCTTCATTTCACTGTGAGCCAATCGAACCACTTCTGACTGAAAGGCCTGACGTTCTTTGGTCAAGAATAAGCCTTTTTCCAATGAAAGCAACCTCACACAAGAAGATAGGTAGCCAGCTTGGTCATCTAGTATCTTCTGACACTCGGCCAGGTCGGGCAGAACTTCAGCCAATAAATCATGCCATCCTTCACCAGCATAAAGAGCGCAAACCTTCTCATAAGACTTTGCAGCTAGGTCAAAATTTCCATGCCTAAAGCAGACAGCAGCTATTTCACCATCAAGGACAACTCCATGCCTTTTCCACCAGGAACGATGGTAATTGTCAGCAGCACCTTTGGTTAGCTCCAGATATTTCTCCTATCATGATCAAGTTTTAAGAATGAGAAATTAAAAAGATTTCCTTCCTCTTTTAGACCCCCCCTTAAGGCTGTGTCCAGAAAAGGAAGAGTTTCCCATTAAAATTACCAACACAGAAAGCAACCTCTTTAAGTTTTGCAAAACTAAAATTCATTAACAGAAAAACACAATGCTAGAAAATACTCGTAATGAAAGCAGCAAGTAAGCGAAGCAAAGATAAAATGACATAAAGCTACTAGTAAATGCTAAGGCAAGATTGTGCTTAGCAATGCAGGAGTCCAAGTACATGCCGGTCGTTATACCTCGAAATCCTCCAAAGATGAGAAAGATTTCCAAAGATCTGGACTCGATATGGTATTGCGAAGAGCATGTTCTGCAGCAACATAAATCTCCGCAAGCCTCATAGGCCTATCGATTGAGCTATCAAATCCTGGTGATGAGTTTGTTCGTGACATAATCGCTGCGTGAGCTTTATTTGATGGGGAAGTTTTCAAAGATATATCTGAACCCAACCTGTTGACAAATTGGAATGATGAGAGAGCCACGCAAAACAGAACAAAACAGTGCCGCATAGTTGGTAAATAACCACAAACTTCATTACCCATCAACAAAACCCGGGCGACCATCGAAAATTTCTGACATGTTTCCAGCAGACAGAGAAGCTCTTCGACGGTTAGCCTCACGCAGCAATACTGAAGGTTCAAGAGGCAACTGCTTCCTGTGAATACCAAAGTGCTTGACTCTAGGACTAGCTTGTAGAATGATCTACAGGAAATCA
Source organism: Lenwebbia sp. NSW1173648 (assembly GCA_029784005.1). NCBI lineage: Eukaryota > Viridiplantae > Streptophyta > Magnoliopsida > Myrtales > Myrtaceae > Lenwebbia > Lenwebbia sp. NSW1173648. The sequence continues at coordinate 18,172,233 of JARCGZ010000009.1, read as the reverse complement.
AACATGACCATCAATTTCATACATTGAAGTGGACTCAGAATGCCAATTGGAGCAACTGAGAAGATGCAGAGTCCAAAATGAGCACTATGAAAAGTCACAGAGGCTTATCAAGCAGTATATCTAAATGTTTCTCCTACTTTATAATATTGCATGTTCTACTACAAAGACATTCCTCTAAAACAGAAAAGAAATCCATAATACTCAACAGCAAGTTGAAGAGAGAATTTTCTTAGATGTATTTATTTTTCTGGAAACAACATTGTGATATTATCCTGGACATGGAGCCTCCTGCAATAATAGATATGGAAGAATAAAGCATGCTATAAGGGTTGATAACACAACACATTCAGATTACTCAATCAACCCAGTAACACACATTCAAAGCTCTTGTATGCCTTAAAAGAGCCTACTGATTTCCAAACAACAATGAACAATCTAAAGCAAACAAAGTTCCACAAAATCTGCCTCCTGATGCTAATCAGTTGATTTTGAGAACACACTGCAATTTGTCAAGCATCACGAATCTACCACATGTTTCCTAGTTATTAATATATATCTTGACTAGGTGTGAAAAATGGCACACCAGTTTCATCATACCATGAGTAACCATCCAGTATGTCGATATGTATGAGTGGCTACAATTGTATATTGCTCTCAAAACAAAATCATTAGACAAATAATCACCTTAAAGTGCCATATTCGCATCCACGAGACTACCAATTTGGCTAAAACAAATTGAAATATGTGTCTAACGTATGGTTTACCAGCTCATAAACCAGGTCATGGACTTGCCTTTTCTTTCATGAGCACCTCGGATGAAGCATCTGGTGGAATAGAAGGCCAAATCGCAGGTTTGGGCCAAGGTAGCATACTGAGCGAGGCACTGCATAAAATAGGGATGAGATCAAATTTAAAACAGCTAAATGGATAATTATGCTGGCAGTAATGAAACTGATAAATATTATTATACTTGTCCTGGGAATTCAAACCCCTACCTGTTGACAGGACTTCTTTCCATATTCGTCCCATATCCAATCAAATATGCCAGCCTCATAAACTGCCATCAATCATGCTATTCAGCATAAAATCTCATTGGCAATAGTTAACTTGAGTAAGAGAAAAGAAGGGTGCAATGGTTATAACATATTTCCCAGAAGACCTCTAAAAGAATTGAGACGAATCTCTACACAAGCATCTCATCATCCAGCATATTAAGCATAAGTCTCTGGTTTCGGCCTAAAAAGGAGTGAGTAATCTCTGAGATACCCAATTTCCCCAACTCTCCTTTTCTTCTCCAAAGCAAAATAAATCAATTGCTTTAGTCAAACATTCACGGTCCTCAAAATTCTTAACAAGTACTATAAACTATTAGCTGGTGTCAATGATGGTAAGATCTAATGCTAACACTTATACGCTAAACGATTTCCAACTTGTTAAACGTATCAATCAGCATTTACATTTATAAGAAAGAACACATACAAAAGTCTCACCTTAATCCTACATAGAGAATATAGATCACCCTCAAGACGGTAGAACTCCTTTTCTACTTCGGAAGAGACAAGTCCATCTTTGTAATGAGAGGAAGTTGCTCTGATTAAAGCCAAGCATGCAGTCACTACCCACACTTCACGCATACAAAATGGTAGTATGCTCTGAAAAGAGTTCCCAAAGACCAGGAAGTAAGGAAGAAAGAAACACAGAGCAAATACTCTACAATTCAGAATGTAAATCAATTGAAAAATAAAGGCAAGAAACATAAAGTAAATATATTTACTTCATATACTGCCAGTGTCTTTGAGAAGCTTATTATAAATGAATAACCCCTCGACGCAACCTCATATGGCCGACCGAGTTTGAATAAAAGCTGCAGTGACAGATATGTTAGTTAGAAACAGCAATACCGAAAAAATAAATAAATAAATAAATCCTTTAAAGTAGCAGCAAACATCTTACGACCAAAAAAAAAAAGCTTTCAGCAGACAAGAAGTCCATTCTGCTTAAGCATCAGAAGAAGAGGAATCAAAGTAGTAAAGAATTGCACACCTTTGATTGACAGGAAAAGAGATATTGTCTAAACTCAAATTCCCTGAATGAGTCATCTTGAACAATCTGCGTGAGCGGCTTATTTCCGGGATTGAGGAGTGCTGCTTGATCGTCACCCTTATCTAGTCCTCCAAAGTCCCTCTTTGCAGTCATGTTGGCTGCATTTACGTTAATAGCTATAAGACTCATCATAGTGCAGAGGTGAGCAAGGATCTTCAAAAGAACCAACATAAGTAAGCTCCCTCTGTTTTTGTAGACATGACTTGAATCTATGTTGACTACTTTTACAACCCTCACAATGGATATCCATCCTCACAACGGCTGATGTCCATGCACCAAAAGATAATACATTGCCTTTTATGAAAACTATATAAAGATTGTATATTGATGCCAACTGCCATCCAGATACTAAGCCAAAAAAGCTGATATTCAAGGCAGTTTGTCGAATTGTATTCATGCTGTCCTTCTCATTAGATAAATTATGATAGAGAGCCAAATTTTCCAGAAATGTGTCACAAGTTACAGGTAGACAAAAAAATAAAAATAAAAAGAGTAAGAAATAGACGAGTCAGGTCCCCATAGCAATCCATCAGAATAACAAGATGCCTCCATTATATCAAAATTCAGTAAAACAAAGACATGTTTCTCATCAGTGAATGAATAGCATGAAAAAAGGGGCCTTATTGACCAAGCATAGAAGTATCAACAAGGCATTCATGGAATAAGCACCTGTTTCCAAGTAGCAGAGTTCTAGTTCATCATACTCGCGTAACGCATCTTCATGAAGTTGAGCCATTTCAAATATAAAAGCCAAGCTCTCCTGTTGACCATTCCAAAAATTAAAAGGAGAAAGGAAACCGCAAGAATAGGTTGCAGAGAAAGTTTGAATTGATTTGGAATAACAGGCACAAGAAGACAAGAAATTTGTAAGTAATGTGCCTCATAATTGCAGTAAGTACTATGTGCCTCATAATTGCATTGAGATGAATGGATAAGACTAATAGACCTAAGACTTATGATAGAATGATCGTGCAAATGCGTAAAATCGATACATGTGAGACAAGTTATGCAGGCAACAGGAAAAATCAAAACAAGGCAACTCACTTAAGCTAAAGTTACACTTCATTTGATAACAATGGTTCACAACTTTGAGAAGGGAAAGACCTTCAATATGAAAAAATTACAGAAGTTCCAAATCGGCATGAATCGTTGTTCACTGAGCTTCCGTATCTCATCCTCGTAAAAATGAACACGCTTATCCAGGGCATTCCTGATGGACTCTACAATTTTCGATTCCAAATCTTCCCAGAAATTTGCTTCAGGACCGTGTATGTCATATTTGCAGCACCTGAGACAAGGACGTGTTCAAATCTCAGAGCATGGTAAAGGCCGACAGTGACTTTGGAACCGAGTTAAAAAGACGAGAAGAATAACAAAGAAACTTGCAACTGGTCACGAGAAAAATTACTCCTTGGACTCAGAGAGAGAGAGAGAGAGAGAGTCAATCGTAGCCTCAAGAGATGATAAGTGCTCAAGTGACAATGACGTAGTCACACACCAGGGACACCTCCAGGCCACATTCATTCATAATTGCAATAAAGTTTGGTGATTAAGTTAAAAAACTTCCAGGTGACATAGGTACACTTATTGACCTTCTAAAATGAGTTCCAAGAGCTAGAAATAAATAACAAGCTCTAATAAGAAGCATAAGTAAACAGAGGGATACTGCTTAATCACGTTCTTTCTTGCTGCTCTGGTTTTGTTTAAGTAGAAACTAAGAGGAACTACAGGAAATAATTAATACCTTTCTCTTTTCTTGGAGCTGAAATCAACTTCAAGCCTGGCATATACCTTTTTGGCCAATTTAGTGGCCTGATCGTTAGTTGGATGAGCTCTGGACACAAACACAATAAACCATTCTCTCTCATCATTCTGTACAATTAGTTTCAGTCGTGGTTTCAGGATGGTTTTGAACTCGTCAAGATCCTGCAGAAGTGTAATTTGATATCAAGGCGTGTTCCACCAGCAAAATTGAGAACATGAAGAAAGCCGGCATTAAATCCTGAATGGCCACTATGACGCTTTCCAAATCCGGTCCAAAGCACTTTCAGATGTGGAAAGTACCATCAATCATCTTTCTGCAATTATATATATAATATGTCGATATATGTATGAAAGAACACCAGAGGAAGAGACCAACCTATGTATATGGGAAGTCAACAGACAAAATTGCTGGAAAGTGTTGAATTATAAGAAAAGCTTCCATAAATAGCACCAGGACAGAAGCTTTGACTGACAATGCAAATTCAATGCAAAAGCAACTCAAGCTTGCTTTCAAAATTCCTATCAGGTGGCCTTTCATGCAATCAACCAAACAGCAACTTCATTCATCAGTCTATATACTCAATTACATGTACATATACATGCAGTAAGTACCACTGATCATGTAAATTCCAATAAATCAGAAAGTAACAATCACCGTGATGAAGCAGGCCCTACATACATTATTTACTTCGTTCAAAATAACCCAATATCAATTGAATGATCTGCACCTTCTTGTAGCTTCAAACCAGGACTGGACAATTACATATATCGTCATCATGGAATATCAAGAAAGCTTGTAAAGCTTAAAAGGCAAAGATAAATGGCTCAAAAGGATGAGGCAAGGGACGAAGAGCCACCTCACAGGTCACAAGAATCACTGTAGCATATGGCTCCCGAAACCAAAACAAAGATTGTTCCTGCGGAAAGCGGCTGCGAAGTCTTGCATCTGTCGTCAGGATAAATTCAGCAGGCAAGTTCTCGACAAACACTGGATTACGGGTCTTGTTATTCAAACTAGCTCTTTTGAGAGGCAATCTCTCCTCAAATCCATTCTTGATAGTTGGCCACAAGTCACTCACATCTTCAACTGGAAGTCAGTTCAGAGTAATTTAGATCAGAAGACACATAAAAGAAAGGTCAACCCTAATGAGTGAACAAGTTAATGCAAAGACAGTAGGAGAACGAATGAGAATACTCATGACAAGAAAATTGAAACCTAAAAGTGGACGAAAAGTAATTGATGACGCTGGGAAAACTAGCTGACATATTGATGAAGCTCAAATAAGATTAAATTAGGTAACTTATCATGCATATAAGCTCAAACCTATACTCAGAAACAGAATTTTAATAAATTCATCAAAGAACTGCATGAACAGTCTGAACTAAAGCCTGGACCAACCCAGCAAAGATATATTCCTCCCTAAATTCAGTAAGTTTCAAAAAGAAAGGATGATCCTTGATTGTGCTCATGTTTCTCTCTCAGGAAAAAAAATGAGGAACTTGCGGATAATGCAATCATATTACTTGTTTCGTATATGATCCAGCTCTTACAGAAAGCACATTTAGATGAGGTGAATCTTCTACTCGTTAAAAGTCCAGCAAAAGAAGTTTTGCTTCCATGACTTACAAATCAAATAACAAGAGAACGAATTACTAAGTGGCAACACTTCGCGGACATTCACTACATAGTGCATTAGAACAATGTGCCATTAGAACAATGACGCCCAGCACAGAGCTAGCAAATCAAACAATTCCAAATAGACAGAAGTAAAATTTCAATTTAGAAAATCACCAGCGTAAGTAAACTATTAGGGAAGGGTACACCACACACGGAGCGAACTCAGACAATTTAATCTCGCGCGATCTTAAGCAAACGGTTTTACGGATAGCGATCGAGCGTCTTTATTTCCAAAATCAATTCGAATCCAACAGTAAACAGGAATCAACAACAGTCCTCCGCAAATGCATCTGAACTCGCAATCGAACTTGAAGCAGAAAAAGATCGTACGCAACGACACGCAAACCACTCCAAAAGCGAGCAGTAAAACTCACCGGCAATCACAAGGTGATCGCAGGAGCTCTTGATTGTCTGAAACTGAGCTAAGTAGTTCGCCATGCTCGATCTGCGAGGACCATGGACCGATCACTACGGACACGGGCGTTTACATGTATGTATGCATACGCCCGCGAACGGCGCGGAAGATGGGGTGACGGAGCGAGAGTGAAGGAGTTGATTCAGTGGAACCTGTGAGATTGCTCCGCTTGCTCGAGTGCCTCTCTGTATCGTTCTCCCAACTTCGGTTGCTGGGGATCCACCCTCGGCTCGGATCCAGTGCTTCGCGACGTACAAGATTCGGTGACCCGGGCCATTCCAGGTCATACGTGGCAGCAGATGGTTGGCTAGATCCCGGCGGCCCCTGTGCGGTGATGTTTGGTTTTGAGAACATCTCTATCCTGGGCCAGGATTGGTGCGTGATTGCAGCGATAAGGGGCGATCGGCTTAGGGTTGGGCCGATTCCCGGGTGGATCGAAATGATTTTACCTCATTTTGAATTTATCAAATCTTATACTTTTGAGTGCTTTTGCAAGCTCCTTCAATTGGGTAATAAAAATAGTAATTAGAGTCTTTAATTTTGCAATAATAAGAAATATATATATATATATATCAGTCCGATCTGAATGGGTAGGTCCACATCTGATATCGAAAATCGGACCGATATTCACCGTTTCGAGTTTTAGGAATTGTGAAAACGAATGAACTAATAACGGTTAGCAAACTATATTGCCCGCCTTGAACTGCTGACGCTAGTTTCTCCTAAGACCAATTCCGAAGGCAGCCATCCCGTCCAAGACAAAAACATTAAAAAGAACGCAATTAAGGCCATGCTACAATATCCTTAAAGATCAAAACTGATGCGATTTACATGGAACCCGTCCCTTGGGCGATGAAGAAATCAATTCACAAATGTCTTGTACCTAAACCACTTTATACACACTGCACCCCGGACCTTGATCCACCTCAGAACATGTGAAAACAACGAAACAAGCACTTAAGCCGTCGACATGGTGGAGAGCCTGCTCGGCGTCGGCCTGAAACTCCACCTCCGGAGGCTGAACCGGCGAGCCGGCGGCGCCAAGGCCCTCCTCAGAACCTCTTTGCTCGCCTGGTTCCTCTTCACCGCCTTCTCGTCGGGCACGACGTACCCGTGGCGGCCGCACTGGACCGACCCGGGATTCCTCGAGCACGTGCAGGCGGGCCGACGCCGCTGGCACGCCGCCTGCGGGGAGCACCTACGGCTGCCCCGATTATCTCCAGCGAACGAGACGGATCTCTGCGGGAGACGCGGCCTCTGCGACGGCTTCTCGAGCAGAACTTGCATGGTCTTTTGCGAAAAGCTGTTTTTGGGGAGGACGATGATTCGCGTTCTCCAAGTGGAAAAAGCTGTGTGCTTGCGCTTGTGCTTGTGAGGAATGGAGATTTATCTTTATTCAATGAGCGTAATTGGCAGTTGAGAATTGACTGCTTCAAGACTTGGGGAGGACTGCTTGGACCACGCGGGAGATTTGACCAAGGCAATACGAATTGATAGTCAAACCCCACGATTCGAGCTTTAGCGGGCGAGTGCTTTCCCAGCAAACATTCGTGGAAACTTAGAACGAGCTTTGAACCATCTAGAAGAACCCTCTCCGACAAATAAATTAACATGGGAACACACCCAATAGACCCAAAAATCAAATGGCGTCTCACCCAACATCAGGCGATGGTTATAGAATACCGAAGACACGGTTTTTGCCGCAAAGTTTCGGAACGGAACTTGATCAAGTCAATGCTGATCTCTGGTTGATTTCTACCTTGAATATTTTCTTTTTCTTTTTTTTATAATTTGTTGGTTTTCTTTTTCTTGTTCTTTTCCCCTCTTCCTCCAACGGTCGCCAAGGCTCCTCAATGTCTAGCGACTGGCCACAGGCAAGGGCTGATGAGGCTTGCCCTCGCCGAGATCTGAGAGTAAGTCGGTCCTCGCTAGATTCCAGCGAATTTTTTTTTTCTGGTTAAAATCCCGGCAAGTTCATTCGGAGAAATTTTAACATTCTACTTGATCGATAGATTTGGCTTAGGAAGATTAGAGCAATTGATAGGAATGAATTTGATGATCATACACATTGGCAAATGATACTAGAGTAGGAGTTTGGAAACAGCTAACAAATGGCAATTCAAAGTTATTAAACTAGCTTCTCATTCATGAAATTAATCATTCTCTATGTGCGCATAACTAACGTGACATCATAAAACATCTCAAAAAATTGACCTTAATTCATAGAGAAATTTGCCTTCACTTCTCATCACCACCCCTTTTGGTGGCGCTAGCCGTTAATGACGACCGTGGCCGGCTTGCTAGGGTTATCATAATATGCAATGGAGAGAGAGAGAGAGATTATGGGACAGGATACAGTTTGTTTCTACACATGCAGCGGTAGGAAATAGGGCAAGACTCCGCTTCAATGGGCCGTGCCCGGGCACAAGCGGAGCCTACTGCTACCAATTTACAAGGAGAGCATGAGCCACATGCGTGCGAGCAATCCGGCAATCTCGACCCGGCAATTCGAACCGTGTGCACCGCCCTCTTCACATAGCTCGTCGTCTCCTCGCTTTCTGTCAACAGATTCTGCTCTTGATCATCAGCTTGTTCGCTTCCAAGAACATCTGTCAAAAAACCGGAACCCTATTATTGTCTTCTTCAAGAATGTGATTTCAGATTCGATACCGAGATTAATTACATTGGATGGTCATGTGTCTGATTAGTAGTTAGTTACTGTTGAAACAAACACGGCAATCTCTTCTATCAATAGCCGTAACTTGCTTGTTTCACTCGGTCATTGATGCTTCGCATGAATCTTAGCTCTTGCAAGATGTTAGAGTTAAAAGCGTTTGTTGCAACTATCTTAGTTTGATAGCCATGTGCATCGACATAGCATATGATATCAAAGCACATTTTTCACCTGTCTGATATCTGTGAACTTAGTACTACTAACCTACCTTGAAGACAATAAGCATGACCGGAGACTAAAACATTAAAGCCATGCCATGCTCAGAGTATCGAGAGAGCAGGCAGGTCCATGGATGTACTTAGAAAGTTTTGAAGTAAAAGGAAAAGGATAACATATGTTATCAAGTCACAATGATGAACATGTCGGGGATGCGTACACGGCGGAGAGCGGTCGGTGTGCCCGGTGGACGAGTTGACCCAAAGAAGAAGGGCTAAGAAAGCCGCGACGGTGCAGACAGAGAAATCCATGGCTGATGGCGTTGTGCGTGTGTGCTGAGTGAGAAGCTCGGTCGTGCATGTGGGCTTATATATATATACATACTAGAGAGAGAGAGAGAGAGAGAGAGAGAGAGAGAGAGAGGTATTGAAGGGCATCACAGGCGACATAGGGGCTGCGAGGGGAGGGTCACAAGAAAGGGGTTGAGGAGGTTCTAAGTTGCTGCTCTGCTCTGCTCTGCTCACATGCTTTCCTATACCGCAGTCAATTGCTTTCCTATAATTCTCCTGGGAATTACGTGTGATCTCCGAGTCCGAACCAGCGGGTGGGAGAGTAGAGTAGACGAAGATGGCGACACGGGCAAAGCGTCTGAACTCTGAACCAAGAATAAATTTGATATGCCCTCATCTAAATCTCCCTTGAGCCCCGCCCAGCTCACTCCTTTTGGGCCAACTTGTTGAGCCCGACTGATGCGAGGCCGTGTAGAACTAATTGGCTTCTGGGTTTGGGGAGTCCAGTTGCGCCCAAAACCTTATATGCTTGGCGTCTTCTGATATTTTTCATTTCGGTTAAAAAGTTTTTAACTTTTGTTTTATTAATTTGGCCTTTGTAAATAAATCAAGTTTTACCCCCCCCCCCCCCCACCCCCAATTAAATGTCTAAGAAGTCAAGAGTGAGTATTCTCATTTCAATTTTGGCCCCCATTAATTGATAAAGCTTCGTGAACAACTCTAAAATCATGAACATGTCTTTACTATGAGAAAACAAAACTTGTCCATCATTAAGGATCCGTTTATTTCGAGAAAAATGATTGATTTAGAGAATATCTTTCTCAAAACAATCGGGAGCCCGTGACAACATTTCTGCTTCAGAAATCAATTTCTGGCCAGAAGTTGATTTTTCTACTTTTGCTTCCGACTAGAAGTTGATTTTTCCACTTCTGCTCCAGAAGTTGATTTCTGATAAGAGAAAAGCGTTTGATAACAGGACAAAATTTGTGCTTCTGGAACAGAAATTCGTTTGGTAACGGTTGAAAATTTCTACTTATGGAACATTATTAACACAAAACCTTCTACGAAAATTTATTGTCGACAACCGAAAAATTTCTACTTCATTTTTAAAATTTCTTTAAAAAATAATTTTTAAAAATAATTACTCCGACAACCGGAGACTGCGACCTGGCAGCGGCGGCGGCGGTCGGCAGTTGGCGGCAGGGAGCGACGGTGGCGGTCAGTGGGGGACGACAGTGGGAAGCGAGGGGCGACGTTCTGCGGCGGAGGCCAGCGATGGTCGTGGCGGAGTTGCGGTGGCTGCCGGCGGTGTTTGCAGTGGCGGTGGCGATGGCGGTGGTCAGTAGTGGGCGACGACGGCCGGCAGGGGGCGTAGAGAGGGAGAGGCGTTGAAAATGAAAAGAGGGCGAAGTAAGAGAGATATTGATGTTGAGAGATTTCATCTTCTGAAACAGAAGTAATTTTTTTTTAACTTTTGGAATTGGCTCAAAAACAACTTCAGAAGTAGAAATGTAATATTGCATAACCAAAAGAATTTCTGTTTCATAAGTTGCATTGCCAAACGATTTTTTTCTAGACTTCTGGAGTATAAATTCATTTTTAGAAGTGTTATCATGCGTGCCCGCATTTTTTGAAGTGTAAGAAAAAGCTGGCGAATGATGTGAAAAATGCTCGTGTAATTTTATTTTTTTTTTATTTGGGGCTCCACCAGTTTTTCTCAAGGCCGATGGAACCGCAAGCAAAGTTATGCTTCGCTCTATCCTTCCTTCATCCACGCGTGCTGAAGTGGCACCGTATCATTGGACCATCAGGAAGTGGCTTGCCTCGCTGGGCACAGGCTGTACGGAAGTGCCAACAAGGATATCCCGATCATCTCCCGCATTGATCGTGAGGTTCAGATCAGATCAGCATGTTCGGTTGGGAAAAGAGTCGGTACGATGTACCCCAACCCAATTTGAGACCCACAGGTGATATGGGTCGGGTTCGAGCCTCGTGAATTAATCATGTCGGGTATTGATCCCACATCAATTCGAAAAGTGCGCCATGTCCAAAACCGGTCCAATCCACCGCTGCGTATGCTAGATTGGTCAGCTCCGATGAGGGGGGAGACAGTTCCCGAGCGCGCCCGACGTAATTGTACCCTTTATTTTCGGACCGGTCCGGGTCGATAGAGAAAACTCGTCGAAGAAAGAGCAAGGAAGGAAGATCGTAAGCTTTGTTTCAATGTTTCTAATAATTCACGAAAAGTAAATAAAAAAGTTCATCATGTATGTCACATTCCGCCTGTGCTCTTCAACTTCTTAATCGATCAATAAATACGAAAGAAAGGGGGAATTATTGAGAGCACATGATGGGCAATTTTCCTTTTTCATGACGGCCTCCCGAGGTGGATGTGGACCGCGGATCTAACTTTAGAAGCAGCGGTGTTCTTCTCCACCGACAGTAGACAGACATGTTGCCCGAGCTTCATGTTCAAGATCCATGGTTGCTGCTGCACCAACTGTACTGAATTCCATTTTCTCTTTTATTTTTTTCTGGAAGGGTGGTCGGATCGGTCAAAGTAAGCGCCTGTATGGTAACCATTCTTATTCTCTGATTTTGTTCCCGGAACAGTAAAGAATGAGAATCATATTTGGTACCGCAAATAATTCTGATTCTGATTCTGTTCCCAGAATCAGTTTTAGAGAATCAGAATCAGTTTTAGAGCAAAATTCAAAACCAAAAAAAGGTTGGTTCTGAAAAAAAGAAGCACTTTTGAGAATCACAAAACAGAATGAAGTCTCACATCTCTCACTTTTCCCTTTCAATTCTCTCGTCACTTTTCTCTCAACCTAATAAAAATAAAATAAAATAAATAAAAATCAAAAAATCAAAAAAAATTGGAAATTTTTTTAAAAATCATAAAAATTTTAGAAAATCCCTAAAAATAGAAGAAGCTTAGATTATGCTAGTTTGACGTCATTTTCATAAATTTGGGCCTAAATTTTCTAGATTTCATAGATTTCACTCTTATGCAAAAAAATGTCGCGGAAGATGAGGACATCTAACATGCGAATGATAACATATATACTCGTACCCGTGCGTCACAAAATGTGATCATCTGCATGTGGAGCTGGAGCCAAACACCCACTTGGATTTAGGACAGAAGTTGCAAAATGATAGTGAAGGACTTGTACTTCGTATCAAGGAGGATAATTTGAATTTTTTTTTTGTTAGTGGATAATTTGGTTATTCAGCTGCTATATTTTTATGTATTTTGGACAAAGCAACATTTAAAGAAAAAAATGAGTTCTTAATATGGGAACTATCACATGCTTCAATCGAACTTCAATCGTCATGTATTAAATTTTGTGTTTCATTTATGATATGCTAAAAAAAATAATGTATTTTAAATTATTTTAGTGTGCATTGGAAATTAGTCTTCAATTTAGGATGAAATTTTACAAAGTAACTACATAATTATTTGACTTAAATGCAAAAAAATTAGGAAGAGAAATAATTTTTCGAAACAGAAATTTTGGACAGTTATCAAACGCGTTCTGATTCTCTAAAACTCATCCAGGAACAGAATCAGAAAAAGTCATTTTAATCGGAATCAGTTTCCGGAACAGAATGGTTACCATATGCAGCCTAAGTGACTCGGTGGTTTAACGCCAATTCTTGATTAAGTAAAGGGAGTGCTGACTTCTCAAGCGACTTGATTAATAACTTGGGGTCCTCTTTATGGTGAGCATCGGAAAGTTTGCAGCTACCTTGCTTCATATGATGATCTTGTGATGTATCACCTATTTACTGCTGCAGGTGAAATGGCCACATTCGCTTAAATGGTAGATTGTCCTTTTCTTATGGTGGTTGCTTTGGAAATATTCTTTTAAAAGCAAGGGCAAAGAAAATGGAGTGGCATCTGATGCTTCTTCCACACTTTGCAGTGATATTGAGAATATATACCGAGAGAGAGAGGACCAGAGGAGAGACTGTTTGAGAGAAGTCGAAGAGGAGGAGGAGGAGAAGAAGAAGAAGAAGAAAAGGGTCAGATCAGATCCAGTTGTTGGGAGCAAATATGGCTTCGAAGCTGATCTTGATCGCAGTCTTCATCTGTGATGTCATTGCCTTCGGGCTTGCTGTTGCAGCTGAGCAGAGAAGAAGCACTGTAAGTTTGTGTTTGTTCTCTAACAACTCTCTTTCGGGCTCCTAAGTTGCCAATTCTGTGGCAATGGCTATTGTCCATGTCGTTCAGTAATTCCATTAATTTGTTCATGAATTGCATCTTCTTTGCCTTGTTGATAGGAGAAAGATCATATTCACCAGCTTAGTTGAGAAAAAAATAGCATCCTTTCTCCTCCAAAGGGCCGATACCAATCTTCTGCTTCTCATAATTAGGATTCACACCCACTTTCAGAAAGCATTGCAAACCATAGAATTTCCAGATCTACTGATACCAACATTATTCATCACAGAATTCCATGGAAATTCCGATTCCAAAGACAAAAAAGGGTCTAGCTTAAGATGCAATAGAGCTAGATCTCGCTTGTCGAGATCGTGTGTCCAGATTAAATCCATTGATAAGTATACATACGTTGTGGCGAAGTCCGCCCCTCTAAGGCTCCAGAGATTAGATACTGGCTTATTGCTGCAGTTCGGATCTATGATTACAAATTACGATATTGTGCAATTGCGACGAGGAGTTCGATCGAATGTAAAGCAAACCGATGTCTCTAGATCCTTATTATCCTGAAATCTGCAGGGAGGAAAGTGAATGCAAGACAAGCAGCAGTTTGACTTTTGCACAATGAATACTTCCTCATACGAATAGATATCTTTCTATTCTATATTCCACAGTTGACCTTTGCACGCGCAAACAAAAGCATTACCTGATTTCCTGCACAAGCGATGCAGCACCTCCAATGAAATTAATTTGACAAAAAACAGAACTTCCTGGGCAGTTTCCAAATCTTCGATGTGTTTCATTTCTGCTGGAGTCAACTCTCGGAAGCATATCGGTGGTTCCTAACTAAAATGGATTGGTCTCTTTTCAGGCCAAGATTGTCCAGGACAGTGAAGTCGAGCACAACTACTGTGTGTATGACTCGGACATCTCCACCGGCTATGGCGTCGGAGCATTTTTGTTCCTAATGGTTAGCCAAGGCATCATAATGGCAGCGAGCCGCTGCTTCTGCTGCGGGAAGCCCTTGAGTCCCGGAGGCTCGCGCGCTTGGGCAGTCATTCTTTTCATCACCTGCTGGTATGCTTCAAGTACTTTTCCCATATGTAATTAAAATTCTGCATTGGGGTTTTGTCATTCGGTTAATCATCCGATCGTTCCGGCCTTTGAAATGATCCATCAGGGTGTGCTTCTTCATCGCGGAGGTGTGCTTGTTGGCGGGATCGGTGAAGAACGCGTACCACACCAAGTACAGGACCATCTTCAGCGAGGACCCTCCCTCATGCGAAACCGTGAGGAAGGGGGTGTTCGGCGCCGGGGCTGCCTTCATCTTCTTCACGGCCATCGTTTCGGAGTTCTACTACACTTGCTACTCCAGGGCCAGGGAAAGCTTCCAACCTTACGACAGAGAAACAGGTGTGGGGTTGGGCGCCTACAAATGAGAGCTTTCCTTTGCTTTGGGTTGATCATATTCATGGCCATGGATGTTCCATAGGTATTGTGACTATTGTCTAAGTTTTTGAGGTGGATCTCATCTAGTACTAGGTTTAAGGTAGTCGATCATACCCCTGTATTGTCTGAACAGACTCGTCTCATGATACTGCATTTGTTCTCTTTGGTGGGTTTTGTCATGTAAACATTAATAAGGCAATGATATTGTTTGGGTCCATAGAAATGCAAATTACCGGCGATGAAGCCGATTAATCACTCGATCGCTCCGAGTTTCGGCGGCAAATCCCCACATTTGGACTTGGAATGGAATCGTTTGTACCAGCTTTGCAGTCGCAGCTGATATAATGAAATTCCAACCATAGCCGTGCTTGGGAATAGGCTGATCTAGTTCCAAGATTAGTCATCTGTATAAGTATAATGTTCATTGGGCCCAGACTATAAGGTTTACTGGACAAGAAGCAATGGGCCACAAGGCAAAGCCTTTATCAAAGCGTGGACCTATATTTGATGTTCTCACCTAAAACTCATCACACGTGAGGATCTGAATGTATTTTTGGATATGTACTCAGTGCATCCAAATTCCAATGATTAAAACGGGTTTCCCTAGCGTAACGGTCTTTGGATGACCGTGAAATAACAATTTATTATGAACCACAAATTCTTGAAAGAGTGGATTCCATAACAAATTTTAATTAATTGTTATTAATTTTTTGTGACCCAAAATAAATTGTTAATCTTACGGAAAAATTATCAAAAAAGTCGTAAACCTATTGCAATTATGTCCATTCAGTCCTAAACCTCTTGCATTTGTGTCAATTCAATCCTTCCGGCCAACTTTGGTTAGCCGATGCTAAACATGGACAAGAAAACAAAAGAAAAAGGAAAAAAATGAATAAAATATTAAAATATTATTCAAAATTGTCCACGTTAGCACCGGTGTCCACATCAGCGCCGGTTGTCGTCCACGCTAGCGCCAACTGGCCAAATTTGGCACCAAAAAAAAATGTTTAGGACTGAATTGACACGATTGCAATAGGTTTATGACTTTTTTTGGTAATTTTTCGTTAATCTTACATTCACCAAAACACTGTTACATAACAAATTCTCAACTAAAATTTCATTCATTGAAGTTTAGTGGAATACCAATCCTATCACTAAACTTTGGTTCCCATTGGCTAACGCACTAAACTCTTAGGCTGCGTTTGGTCATTTGGATTTCTAATCGGGATAGAACTAGATGGGATAGGATAAGGAATCAAAGGATTTTGTCATATCCTATATATTTTAGAGGCAAAGCGCAGCTGAAATCGACTATGTTTTGCTAAAACATCATAATGCTTTAGAAATTATTCAGTGATGAGTTCTGATAACTAAGTTATTGTTGAGTAAATGTTTGTGCCATCTAAATTCGGGTACGACATCGATCAAGCAAACCCAGTAGAACCAAGGGTCTTGATTTGGAGTCGAATACTTTAAGAGACCCACTGGCCTTATTCGTTGTCTTATCGAGTGAGTAAACAAGTACTGAACAATTGGCTTATTCAACATGTTTTCACAAGATAAAGATGTACTAATGCATGTCGTTAAAGAGAGCTACCTTGAAAGTCGATGATTAACCTCGAGTTCTTCATAACATGTTGGGACCCTCTTTTGAATGTTGGCAAGGGATTAAAGAACGAGGGACATGATCTCACATCATATCAAACTATCGATCAAAGAACGAGATCATGGAGATACTCGGCTTTGCTGCAGAAGACCCCAGCCTAGTGCCGCCGGAGAAACAGCCACACTTGATGATCGTCGCTGCTGAAGAGGCAGCCCCCGCCGGAGAGGCGTCTCTGCGCGACTGAGAGGCGGCCACACTTGACAATCGTCGCCGCTGGAGAGGTGGCCCCCCACCTGAGAGGCTGCCCGACGCGACGGAAAGACAGCCCGACGTGGAGGAGAGGTATTGATTGTGGAAAAAATATGAATTTTCTTGTATCTGCTCTCTTGAAAAATTCTATCCGAATCTATCCCACACGCTCCTCTAGGATATTTTTATCCGGGGTAAATTCTCCTTATATCCCTTTATCCTATTATGGATATCTACTAAATAAGATGGACAGTAATTTCAAATCGGGTATTAAAACACATCTTATTCAGAATTTTATCGTAATAATTAAACGCAGCCTTACTGTTTTACAACCAATGATGCGCTTTGACGGTAACTCAACCGCTTTTGGCGTGACAAAGACGTGGCGAGACTGTCGGATGCGATCTCGTTGCCATGTGGGTTTCTCGTCAGTGTTTTGTCGGAAATTTCGTTGAATTCCAACTAAAGTACAGTCGGTACATCATATATGTGAAGCTGGTGGGTTTGTGGCCTCAATTCGAGTGAAGGTACAACATGAGATGATTCCATAAAAAATACAAAGAGGGTGGGGGGTTGGGGTGGGGGTGTCGTTGGATCTGGCCGTTGGATCTTGCACGGCAAGATTGTTGTGCAAACCCACAACGCAATAGAAAGATCCCAATCGTGGTATACAATAGCAAGATGAAGATACGACGAAAGACAATTATTTTTTTGTTTTTTTTAATATAATGAATTGTTTTGTATAAAACACGACATGATAAATTTATGTCGTGGCTTTCCTCCGAGACTTGGAATCGTGACCAAGGCGTGCATCCTTTTCTCTCTCTTTTTTTTTTTTTGTCTATTTTATTTCTAATTCTTCTCGCTCTGACTTTTTGCCGTCTCTTTGCAGAGTGCGGGAGTCGAGCCCCGCATTTATGATACTATCATCCCCATCCTCCCAACCCTTTTACCAACAAAGCCGCATACTTACTGGCAGGCGTGCATCTGACTAAACACTTGCCTTTTTATTGCTGATGAAATCACGAAGCAGTGAAGACGCGGACTACTTAGAAGAAGGGGATTTGAGAAGTTGACAGTGTAACAATATAACGGTGCAATCTCAACCGCAAGTGGTACGAATGGCAAAGAATATTTAGCAATCATGACGAGACCCACTTCTGATCTTATGCCTAGCATCCTATCGTTATACTGTCGTACTGTCATGCTAGCGGGATCTTTAAAGAAGCAACCAGAGACCTTTGGCTGCACGATTTTGTCCAACGGGCATCCTTTTGTAGCTTCTTGCTGACGACAACCCACACTTGTCACTTGGTAATACATTTCCTGTTGGAAGACACTGCCCTCATCATCGACTAGACACTCTCCATTCAGACCCCTGTGAAAAGTGATTCCGAATTGAAGGGTCGATGTTCCTTGAAGTTTGATGGATCTTTCAACTTCAGCTTTTATTCTCTTCCTTTCTAGGAAAAGTTAGCACAAGATCCTTTTTTTATTTAGGAGATGAGCTTTCGAACTATCATTACTTGTGAGACCTTCACGGATGATCCAATCATGCCTATGATCTCCTTACATCGGACAAGATCGGAAAAAGAACGATTTTGACGATGCAAGAAACCGAACCCCTCATTCTCAATATAATATTTCATTTTACGTAAGTGCTCCTGAGATCAAGACACGAGTGCCATCGATGCATCGTCGTGTCGAGCAATTACTTTCGAGTGAACGAGTGCCAGGGCTTAGAGGATGTATAGAACTGCGTCTCTAGGGTTTTTATATCAAAGTCTACATTTCTTATTACATCACCTACCTTGTACTGAATTCTTATTCACGTAGAGCTGAAAAAGTGAGTGCTAGTTAGGGGTGAGAGGTTTCAAGTTCCGTGAAACTTACCCGTTGGAACAAGTTCCTTATTTTTTGAAACCTAGAACCTACCTCGCGTACTCTCAAACCTACCATGTCATAAGTTTCAGGGTCTACCCAAGTTCCATCTGTATTCTTAATTGAACGATTGCAGTGAATCATCACCTTTAATGAACATCACTTGCTGCTATGATCCATTGATCACAATTCATATTTAGACACGCAAATAAATATTATCACAATTCATATTTAGACAAGTAAATAAATATGAGACATTAGCAAAGTAAAAGTCTCAATAAAAAATGACTAGTGGTTGTAGATTACACACTCATTATCGGATGCCATGGAATACTGCAGGATTGCGCGGAGACATGAACTTATTACAAATTCCAGATTCCACCTACTTGAAACCTAGAACATACCTTCCAAACCGGTTCCTAAATTTTTAAACCTGGAACCTACTCTACAAACCCTGAAACCGGACCGATTCCCTACCTGTCCGGTTTCAGGTTCCATCCCGGAACAATGCTCTCTAGTGCTAGTTCCACACAGTGGCTTCCCAAGAGCACAACTTTCATGGATCTGTTGTTTCGTGCGATTTAACGCAACACCCATCAATGGGCGACCGAAGGGGAATTATGAATACGTGAGCGGAGCCATCAGTACGTACGTAAGTGCTTTGATGCGTGCAAGATTTCAAACTGAACTGGTGAAATCTTTATTATCTCTCCTTTATTCTCCCAAAGCATCGCATGCACCCAGTTGGGATATTCGATTCCTGGCTCTTTTTCCTGATGATCTTGTTGTTATGCGTATAGAGGTATGGACCTCGGTACTCTCGGAAGTTGTCGTCATATCATGATCGCCCGTATCCAGAGAATCAGATACAGATCCTATGTACAAAATCACTCGTTGTTGTTACTTGTTACATAGGTGACTGATGTCACCCTCGGTCCATTCGTTTCTTCTTTCGGTGCTTAATGTTCTTTTGGCTCTTTCGTGGCGCTTCGGAATAAGAAAAAGTTAAGTCCTCCCATTCTCGAAATGGCCCGAGCATCTTAAATGATTGTTGCACCTACCAACTTTTGTTTTCTAGGGCACATTGCGTTGTAAATCCCCTTCCCAATCTTACGTCCTAATCATATTGATTCTGTTGGGTGCCTCGTGCGGAAGCCTAAGGTTGAGATTTTCCGCCTATCCCGGCACGATGGAAAATTACCTAAAAAATCTTAAATCTATTGCAATTGTTCCAATTTAGTCCTGAATGTTTTTTTTTTTTTTGCCGATTTAGTTCTAAACATTTTGCAATTGTGCTAATTCAGTTCATCTGGCCAAATTTGGCCTGCTGGAACTGATGTGGACGCCCGGCCGATGTCGGCCGTCCAGCGATATAATATTTTAATATTTCATTTCTTTTCTTTTTATTTCTTTGTTTTTCTTCTCACTTCTTCTTCTTCCTCGTGCCTTCGACCGACTAGAGGGATGGCCAGCGAGGTCAACCTTGCCAGCCCAGATCTGGTATGGTCTCGGGGGACTCGGCTACGTGTGAGTCCCTCACCCGCGGCCCCGATCTTGCCCAAAATTTGCCGGATGGACTCAATTGATAAAATCTGAAAATGTTTAGGTAATTGAGAAAATTAGAAAGTTTACGACTGAATTGGCAAAAGTGCAATAAGTTTAGGACAATTTTTCCCCATTAACTTGACTAATATAATAAGAACCTAATTATTAGTTAATAATGCTTGCCAAGCATATCAGATGATTTCAAGCTTTGACAACGAGGAGAGATGCAAAAGGGCATGTTAGATCACTGTTCATCTTGAGTTTTACCTCGCCCTTGCAAATTAAGCTCCCGACAGGCAGTTTCGGAATCAAGCCACGTGGTGTGTCTGCATTCATTGTTGGAAACTTAATTATCAATCTGTGTGGGTTTTCTGCTGAACATAAGCTTTAATCACAAGCCCAAAATAATTTGGTTCTTTGAACCTTATGATCCATGAGCAGAGAAAGGCATCTGGCTTTTAAGGATTCAATTAGTTGTTCTTTTTATTATTTCGAATTTAAGGTACATTGCCGATGCAATATCATTTCAAACATGCAGTCATGAACGGAAATGAATTCAGTTTTATCAAAATTGAAAGTTGTATCCGTGCCGGCGCCCGAACACAGTAAAGGTTTTATGTGCTCTTCTTTCGTGCCCTTTATCCATTTATTACTAGCGAGCTGACAAGATCGCTGGAACATCTCTATTCGCAAGCCACCACTGAACCAGTCCAAGGAAAATCTATCTTCAAACCTTGTCTATACTTTGACATTTAACCGCTTTTCTTAAGAAATTCGCGATTGTTAATTAGAAAATGGACCGACAATGTATATGGATCATTCATATATCCTAGTACTTTTTAATATGGAAATCTCGAGAAAAAAGTATGTATGGAACTTGAGTTAGCATCCGACCCGAAGCACTTGACCTCGGGTCCTGCTGACTCTGACCTTACCAAAATCGAGACATAATTAGCAACAATCTCCCCTAAAAGAAAGTCAACGGGTATAACGGGGTTGACTTACCGATCCTTTATGCGTATCAACGCGTCAATTGCAAGCCAACGACCGGGGGCATTGGACCGACCAAAGCCACCGCTGTTAAAAAGCAGTCGCTGACCTTTTTGACTTCTCCCGATTCGAATATTCAGGAGGGCGTTAGCGTCGCCCGTACTACTTCTCCAGAAAAAAAAAGGGCAAATGTTTGCTTCCCGGTCGAGAATCATCAGTGAATCAATCAAGACATCATCAGTCAGCAATCCACCAACTTCCATTGCAAGTCGATAACGAGGTAGTTCCGAGCCTTTTTATCTAACGTCGTCTGATTTGAAGAAGGCGTGGATTCGACCCGCGATTGTTACTAGTCTATCGTCTCGAGTACTAATTCCAATGAAGGGACGAATCGAGTCACGAAACTTTCGAACGTCGGATCTCCATCGAAGCTGCGAATGGACAATTGGAGTTCCTCTTCCCTTTCCCAAAACTGATCATTAGGGGTGAGCGATTCTAGGGTCGGTCCAAGTTTCAACCTACCCGTCGGCACTGGTTCCTCAATTTTTGGAATCTGAAATGTATCATGCACACTCTGTAACCTATAACCTACTCTGTCACGGGTTCCATGGTCTACCTAGGTTCCACCCATGTTCTTAATTGAATGATTGCAGTGAATCATCACTTCTAATGACCACCATCTGCTGCTACAGTCAACACTCTAACTCATATTTAGACACGCAAAAAACATGAAATATTAACAAGGTAAAAGTCTCGGTTATGGATATCGCCAGAAATGGAAGCTCAGACTAGTAGTTCCAAATTACACACTCATCAACGGTCATCATGGAATTCCACATGGTCACCCAAAGACATTGAACATGAAAATCACAAAGGCTTGTTCTAGGCTACCCGCTAGAACCAAATCCCCAATTTTTGTAATGTGAAACTTACCTTGTATACCTTGAAACCTGAAATCGGATCGGGACCCTGGAACCATGCTCATCCCTACTAATCATTAGCACGAAATGATATGCTCTCCCACACAATTTGAGAACGTTCTTTAAGTGGAGAGCTCCGTTGAGTTAGGCATGGAATCACAAACTCATCAGTCCTCCACATAATCTTCGTACGCTAAGCTGTGCTGGCCACTTAATTTTAAGTGAATTTAGATAACCTTAACATGCACGACATAATCATAATGATGGACAAAAAAAAGGTACAAACGGTGCATGTTTGTCTGTCTCTAACGACACTTCTTTGAGCAACCACGTTCGGGATGTAGTGTTGTGAGGTGTCCGGGCTCCGACACCAACCGTCCGCCACCGCCATCTCCTCCTTCCTATCTTCTTCCCCTCCCTTTGACGGACCTTTGCAATTTAATCATGCATTGCTTCAATTATTTTCACCAACAGCAGTCGAAATTCTCATTCAACCCTAATGTAGGACTTTTCTCCCCCTATTTCGGACTATGCCAGCAATTAAATGCCATGGATCACATTATGCATATATTTCCAAAAAATCATGATTTTCTTCTACCACGCTTGTGATCGGTGAGTTACAAACATGGGCATTATCCATTTTTAATTCTAATGAATTTTGTATATGATTTATGAATTTATAAACAAGGACATCGTGCGGTGGTGCTGACGTGGTGTCACCAACCAGTCACGTTGTCCAAACGATATGCAGGCCATCCTACTCAGCGCCATTGCCATGTGTGATGAGCATCTTGCTTTTAACTAGCTTGTTTTGTCACATGCTGCTAACACATTGCATCCTCGTCGCGTAAAATACATTCTCGACCACTTTGCGAGTTGCCACCCTTTGCCCCCACCCCAATGCGAGGGGGAAACAGGTAACCCCCGACTCTCGAATCAAAGGTCCAGAGCACGCGACCGACCGACTGCTTCGGTTGTGTTTGAGTGATAGTCGTTGCTCATGCTGATCGATAGAAGTAGAAGAACATTTCCCCTCATTCAGGCAACACGTACATTCCCCTCCCTCCGTGGAAGCTCGAATCGTCACTGCGGACGAGCCATTGTGCTCAAATCATCCAGTTTGGTACGTACTAAGATGTGATGGTTCTGAATGGGGCACGTCCAACTACAAGCTCAAGTTTCAAAAGCCACTCCCAAAGGCTTTGACTCCCCCCTCTTGATTCTCGTTATCTTCTTTGTTATCTTGGCTGAAAGTAGCCACATCCTAATTCCGGTCTGGAGCTGCTAGGCTTCAGTCTGCAGGCTGGAGGAGTACGCGCTCGAGTCCTAATTTTGAGGCCCGAGTCCGTCCAAAGATGTCACGACCCGTCAACTTCAAGAGAAGTTGTTCGTATCGCTCACACGAACTCTCCTCCCGAGGGCACCCGCCTCGAAGTAGATCGGATCTCCTCTTTTATCATGGATCTCTAAGGACACGTTTGTTCATGAATGGAGATCTTGTTTTTAAGTCTAGCTGTTCTCAAGTAGGCCTGCGCATGAGATTAGGACCTCAAGGACAACATAAGACGAGCTCGCCAGGCGCCCCATTCCCGTGGTTAATGATCTATCGGCCCGTGACACATGCTCACATGAGATTAACACCTAAAAGGACAACGTAAGACGAGATCGCCAATTGAATTCTTAGGATGGCTCGAACTAAACGGACTAATCCTCGCTAGACGTGCTGATCCGTTTCATGGACAATAGTGGCGCCGTCCTACGAAAATGGAATCCTCTCCGTTGTTAAAACTGTATTTATATCGAAACGCTTCAAATCGCTAGCTAGAGCATCTCTTTGATCAACCTATTTCGCGTAATTTTAACGTGTACTAAGCCGCAAGAAAGCTACACTATCTTTCAACACCATTAACGAGCGTTCACGAGATATTCAAATTACACAAAAAAGATGTTATAAAAAGAGAGAACATCTATAGATCGAAGCGTGTTAAGAACACTTTTTTTTCGGATCTCGAACTTACAGGCAAATTACATGTACCAGCGAAGAGAACTTATAATCGCATTAACACACGACAACTTCCGAACTACAAACAAACACGGTACCGCCCCCGTCAAACTCGAGCATGAGCTTTTTTATCAGAGAAAGTCTGCGTATGCGCTCGAAGAGGTTGTTCACCAAAGGCCTCGAGGAAAGCATGCATAGCGAACACTACTGATTTGGTGAACTTTTGGGGACCCGACCCGATCCGACCCGATCGCCCATTCGATTTTCAATAAGGTCGAAACTGTTTTGGTGGTGTGGCGTTTATTGTTTGTACTGACCAGAAAACAACATTGTCTTCCACTTCTCTTTTGGGAGAATTAATCAAACAGTTATGGCGCGTTTGGTAACTTTTCTAATTCTCTATTTTTCTGTTCTTTTATTCCTTGGACCAGAAAAAAAAGAAAAGAAATCTGTTTAAAAATGTAAACTGATTTTTTGTTCTCGGAAACAAATTTCTGTTTCCGAGAATAGAAACAAGAAGTTAAAAAAAAAAGTAGCTTTTTGTTTCGGGAACAAAATGTCATTTTAGAAAAATAAGCTTAGTGTAACTTAATGCTCGCCAGTCCCTGCCACCTCCACTGTCATTTTTATAATTAAATAAATAAATTTGGGAATATAAATTTTTAAGGTCGTACCAAGCGCGTTTCTATTCTTTTTCTATTCTGGGAATAAAAATTTTGTGCGGTTATCAACCGCGTTCTTATGCTAAAAAACTATTATCTTGAACAGAATAAGAAAAAAATCGGTTCTGCTCCGAAGGTAAGAGATATTTGGCCTTGGCCATGGCCATGTATGCTCAGGCGGGACCTTGGAACCCTTCTTGTCGATATTTGGAATCTAGCATCTCCACGGAGACACGACGTGGATAAATAAATGTTCCTTAGACCAATTACTAAATGTTACCTGATGATAATTAACTAAGAAAGTGCAAAAAAGCATATACATGTATATAATCCAAGAAGCCCCGTATCGTATCCCCGCCTTAGACGGTATAAAAAACTCGAAATTTTCCCCTAAATTTTATATAATGCTTGCCTAGGAGAATTATTAGTTCTAAAGTGATTTTTTTTTTTTTTTGAACTTTCAGTTATCTTTTATT
The DNA here is from genome assembly GCA_029784005.1 of Lenwebbia sp. NSW1173648. Lineage (NCBI taxonomy): Eukaryota > Viridiplantae > Streptophyta > Magnoliopsida > Myrtales > Myrtaceae > Lenwebbia > Lenwebbia sp. NSW1173648. Next base: position 18,147,148 of record JARCGZ010000009.1, on the reverse strand, counting down.
ACCATCAATATACCGAAAGGAGCACAGAATCCACCATTAAATCTTACCGTGGATGGCAACTATCTTAAAAAGCAAAGATCGTCATTGTTTTTCTTTTTTCAAGGGTGACTTTTCTGTTTTTTTTTTGTCTGGTTCTATTCTATTCTATTTTATTTTACAAGCTACCGTATGTGCGTAGGTTTCGAAACCTGCTCTCTTCTCACGGGTCCTCACCCCAACTCCCCCGAAGGTGGGGATTCGAACCCCCCACTTCCTCCTTTCCAAGCGAGAAGAGTGGTCACTAGAGCAAACCCCCCAGTGGTTCAAGGGTGACCTTTGTGTAGTGCAATATTTGTTGCTAGTTTTGCTCAAACTAAATCCATACAACAAGCCTCTCGAGGTATTTGCAGAATAAATCTTATTAACGAGCGTCCTGCGAACTATTTTCTCGAGTACAGTACTGTTGAACGAGGAGGGTCAATAGTTATAATGTATCGTTTGCGAATATAAGAAAAATGTAGATGTGCTAAAAATATAAAAAAAATTCATATTTAAATTACTCAACAAACACTCGCACAGGAGGATTCGATACGATTTTAACAATCGATAAACTAGAAATTACACGAATTTAGGAACAATCCAAAAATTTTCTTGCATGTGAAATAAAAATTTCATGGCATTTTGGAATGTGGAGAGCGAATCACGACATAGGATTGGTCCAAAATCCTTTTTTGCTCTTCTAGGAAATATTCCAGCCGAAGTTGCCAAACCGACGCCATCAAATCACACACACCAACAAAACAGGACTCCAGAGCAGAGCACAGACGGAGTCGCTCGTCGCGCTGCGCTCTCGGATTCGCTTTCTTCCCCAGTTCCCTCCTCATCAGGAAGTCAAAACCTCCATTTTCACTGCCCAACTAAGCTCGTCGATCTGAACGTTGACTGTCTCCTTGTCTCAATCTCTCCTTCAATCTTTTTAATACGCGCTCCCGCATCAAAGGAACGAAGAAAAAAGGAAGGAAAAGAAAACGATCAGTAACTTCCCCCCCTGACAAAATCAAGAATCGACCAATCGCGGGATACACACCCGTTCGCTCGCATCTCTTCTTGATCCCTTTCCGCTTTCGTTTTCGATACCCCCAAATCTTTGCAGTCCTCCTCCGAGTTCCCCATTCGCTTGCAGAGCGAGGAACAGAGACGAGGAAGTAGGAATTAAAAAAGGAAAGGCAAATCACCAAACCCCCAACTCCACCATCAATACGTACTCCACACAACCCCCACATAGCGGCATAGGGCTTCGTTCCTCTCCACTCTCTCTCTCTCTCTACCGTCATCGGATCTGATTTCTGCAATACCCACATCGTGTTTTGTCTGATCTGTCTCTCTAACGCACGCAGTCTCTCTCTGTCTTCCCCTCCTTTTTTTCTCTTTCTTGAGAATTGGCCGACGACTGAGAACCGAGAAGCGGAGAAGAGAAGGTGGGGAAATAGGAACTTTTTGCTTCGGTCCCATGAAGTGAAGGGGCATTTTCATTTCTTGACCAGATGAAATGAAAATGCCCAGCTCATATCCACGCCAACGATGACCAGAGCGATTGACCTCAGCGACGGCGACGAAGAAGAGCGTTACTACGAGTCCCTCGATCGTCTCATCTCGTCCACTTCTTGCTCCTGCTCCAACTCCGAGGATGAGCCCGACGATCCGAACCCGGATCCGAATTCCGCCTCCGATCACCCCTTCCCCGTGCCCCGGTTCCCGGTGGGCGTCTTCCGGTACGATGTCTGGATCTCACAGCCGTCTTCGGTGTCGGAGCGGCGGTCTCGGCTTCTCCATGAGATGGGTCTCACCGCTGACCCGTCCCTTTCACGGGCGAAACAGGGAAAGGAATCGGGTCACGCCGACTTTGGAAGGTCAGCATCGGCGGATCACTTGACGAGTCAACAGAGTGGTCAGAGCGCCGGTATAGTGCGGTCGAGATCAGATGGGTCTGTGGATCACGATGCCTCCTCGAGTGACCAGTGTAATTCGAATTCCTTGCAGCCCATTCGTTATTCTACTTCTATTCTTTCAATTGATAGCAACGGTTCTTTTGTAAATAGTAATAATTTTGTGGATGGTGTCGATGTTGAATCATGGGGTGCTGGGATTGGATCCGCGAGTGCCAGTCCCCTTAGATTGGATAGACCGCCAATCGCGCAATGTTGTGAAAAATTCGATGAGATTAAGAGTGATTCCACGAGTTTAAAAGTCGACTTGATTGACCGTCGTGTTACGGCTGAGGGTAATGGAGAGGGTGGTTGTGATATGCACCATAATGGGACTGATGATAGGGCAAATGACACGGTTTGTACGATTAAAAACCTTGACAATGGGAAAGAGTTTGTGGTGAATGAGATTAGGGAAGATGGTACTTGGAACAAGCTCAAGGAAGTTGGGACTGGTCGGCAATTGACATATGAGGAGTTTGAGATTAGCGTCGGGCATTCCCCAATCGTGCAAGAGTTGATGCGGAGGCAAAATGTGGAAGAGGGTAATAAGGATCATATGGATGTCAATGGGATTGGGGGCGGTGCAGGGGGGTCAAAGTTGAAGAAGAAGGGTGGGTGGTTTAAGAGTATAAGGAGTGTGGCGAGCACAATGACTGGTGTTAATAAAGAGAGGCGAAGTAGTGATGAGAGGGATACTTCTTCCGAAAAAGGTGGTCGGAGGTCAAGTTCGGCTACAGATGATAGCCAGGATGTATCATTTCATGGACCCGAGCGGGTAAAAGTGAGGCAGTATGGGAAGCCTTATAAAGAGCTTGCAGGGCTTTATAAATACCAAGAAATACAGGCGCATAATGGATCTATATGGAGTATCAAATTTAGTTTGGATGGGAGATATCTTGCAAGTGCAGGTGACGATCGTGTAATTCATGTGTGGAAGGTGGTGGAGTCCGAGAGGAAGGGAGAATTATTGATGGAAAAACCGGAAGATGGGGGCTTCCACATGTTGTTGGGGGCTAATGCATCACCAGAACTGAGCACGTTGTCGCCGAAGATGGATTATTATCTCGAGAAGAAGAGAAAGGGGAGATCGTCTATAGGCCGGAAGTCATTGAGCTTGGACCATGTTTTTGTTCCGGAAGTTGTGTTTGCGCTTTCCGAGAAACCTGAATGTTCGTTTGAGGGACATCTTGATGATGTTCTCGACCTCTCATGGTCCAAGTCCCAGGTTAGTTACCATCCTCTGATATTCCAAATCTTTTCCTTAACGTTTGATTGTTCATCGGCAGTTCATGCACATGTACCATTTCTAATTGTGTATGGTCTGATGGGGAGTTCATGAAACTCATTGCTTAATGACTAAGCTTCCCCTGGCTTAGCTATATTGCCTTGCTTTTGGGAGTTACATCTTTCTTGATCTGATATGGAGAAAGTATACTGGTAGTTTAGGATATACTTTCCAGAGCATATCATGGCAACCATGTGTTCACCACTTGAAAAACCTGCATATGCATATCGCCAGGTGCCTTGTATGAGTTCCCCTTTTCTCTGCATGAAGTGTGTAGAAGCATATTTAGTGTTGTTAGGCATTAGTTAGTGGTTGAGTCTTAAATAAGTTAATTAGGGTTTTGGGTGTCTCTAATGCTCGGTAAATAGAGCCATCTTGTATACTATTTTATTAAGTCAATGAATAAAGATGAAGCCTTTAGTTTCTCTCCACTCTTCTCTTGTTCTTTTCTCTTTCGATAAAGTGAAACTGGACACAAGTTTTTTGGGAAGTAAGTTTCAGGATATCTTATGCTTATCGAGTTATAACTGAGTGAGGCCTGTATGTTATGTTTAATTGTTGGATCAAAACTAATGAAACATGCTAAAATGGAGCGTGACATAGCTCATTCAAGTGATTACTATGTAAATGATGCAAAAATGTGTGTTCATGTTTGTAAGGAAAATTTTTAATCACTCCTTTTGGAATCCTCGTTAGAAAAAATTCATGGTGATGTCTTATGAACATGTCCGCGATGCAGTTTTATGTCTGTTCAGGTTCAAGGTTAACGGAAATTAGGTTGTTTAGAGTGTAAAAGTTGGTCCCATCAGCCCAATCGATAGTTATTGCAGGGTTAGGAGTTAGGTGCTGCTGTGAAAAGTTTCGTTTGATTGCTTACTTATCGATTCACCTCATTTCATTTGTATTTATATATTGTTCTGAATGCTTTCGAAGTGCAAATTTTGCTTGTTTCTTGATTAAGTGAACTTAATTCTTCACGAGCTCAAAAACTTCAGCTGCAATTGATTTTTATGGACCTAATGTAGTGTTGGAACGGTGCACTTCTGAGAATCTGCTTTTGTTCAAAGCGACTTGCCTTTGAGTCTGTGGTAGTGATCTGCAGTTGGTAGCTTCACATGTGCGATGGATTTCTTGGCATGACAAGTTTTTGTACCTCATTTAAGCAGAGGAATCTTCATTCCTTTTCCGCTTAAGGTCCTTGTGGTGTGTGTTACGGAATTTTGATGGTAGATAGATGACAGGCCACAACTTGATGAGTTTGGCTGTGAAAGTCAAAAATATGATATTGCCTGATTTAAGGGGTTAGATGTGAAAACAGACATGCAAATAGAGCCAGTCTGACCAGTGAATACCACCTCATCTTTGTGCAATATATATGCTCCCTGCCGGAAGAGCTGTTGTAAGAAACACAAATTTTCTTGTCAAAGGTTTGCCTTATTAGAAAATGTTTAAGGTTAGTGTAGCTGACTTCCATCTTGGAGCTGCATTATTTTCATGAGAGTGATGTCATATGTCGAGTTGACGATTGGTGTGTTATTGTTCAATGTTTTGAAGGCTCCATGTTGATGTCCTCATGCAACAAGTCTTAAAATTGTTGCTCCTTTTTATGTTGATTGGAGTTAAATATTCCTGTTCATTTGAAGCTATTTATATAAGTTATGCCTACCGTAACAGGTTGTGCTTTTTTAAAAAGGCTAAGGATGAGTGAGGACGGCAAATACAAGTAGTCTTTAAAGGAGGTCTCGTTGCATTATGTACCATGCGGTGGCAGACTCTTTGTTACCAATATTTGCAACAGTTGCATCATTTAGTTTCCTTAATCACGACCTTATATGCTAACCTGAAGCTTTTTAACAGCACTTGCTCTCATCTTCAATGGACAAGACAGTTCGATTGTGGCACTTGTCTAGCAAGTCTTGTTTGAAAGTTTTCTCCCACAGTGATTATGGTGAGTTTTTTTGTCTGCTTACCTACTTCCAGGGGATATATACTTGTTCCTCCTTGGTGGTAAACCGATGGCATCGGGTATGTACTCTTTTTCTGTGAGCTGAAAAATAACTTGACAGGAAAAAAGAAAAGAAATAGAAAAGCATAGTGATTAGATTCAGTCATCCTTTTCAAATCGGGGCAAGTGCTCAGGAAAATTAAAGGGATTTGCAAAATCTGCAAATGAACTTCCTTTTTTTTCTTTTTCGCACTCAATCATCTTGGCATGCTATCCGAACTTATCAGATTTTGCTTTTCTCGGATATGCTTTGATGCAGTAACCTGTATCCAGTTCAATCCTGTCGATGATAGATATTTCATTAGTGGATCCCTAGATGGCAAAGTGCGTATATGGAGTGTTCCTGATAGGCAGGTTGTTGACTGGAGCGATTTCCATGAGATGGTCACTGCAGCTTGTTACACACCAGATGGTGAGGTATGAACTGTAATTACTGAAATGCAGTTTTTCATGTATGGTGTTCACTATTGAGCCAATTGCTTAAGAGTTTTCCCTCCCCTTCTGTTATTCCCTCTCTTGACAGGGAGCTTTAGTTGGTTCATACAAAGGGAGCTGCCGTTTGTACAACACATCTGGTATAACTTGATAAACAGACTATTTCCTAGTTTCTTGTGTTTGTCTCTCCGCTTCAGAATCAATTGCCACATGCCAAGTTTCACTACTCTTACCAGCTTTAGTTTACTTTTTCCCAGAGAACAAGTTGCAACAGAAGAGTCAAATCAATTTGCAGAATAAGAAGAAGAAATCTCATCATAAGAAGATCACCGGCTTTCAGGTAATGAAATGATCCATGATGTATTTGATAGATATGATAATCGGACACATCATGGAGATCCTGTTCGTCTATGGGTTTTCAAGGCCTCTCTTATTTTATTTTTGTGCGCACAAAGTATCTATCATTGATATAATACGGTATATCTAATGACAACTTTGCTTGACAGTTTGTATCTGGAAGTTCATCTGAAGTGCTCATAACATCTGCTGACTCTCGAATACGGGTTGTTGATGGTGTTGATCTGGTACACAAATTTAAAGGTCAGGGAAAAAGACTGGAAATGAGATTGTATATATCGAAAATAAATTGCTGTAAAACCCACTTGGTGGTCCGATTTATCAACTTGGTACTTAAATATTGAGCTGTCAAAAAATTTATGGGACACACTATATGTGCACTGGGGCACGATGCTGGGATATTATTGAACTTTCGTAAATATAGGGAAGAGCTCCAGATATTTTTATCACATTCTTGTATGCAAGTTCGTGATTTCATATGGCGTCACATTGAATATTGGTTCTTTTCACGACAGGGTTCCGCAACACAAACAGCCAAATCTCTGCGTCCCTCAGTGCCAATGGAAAATATGTGGTCTCTGCCAGTGAGGATTCTCATGTCTACGTGTGGAAGCACGAAGCTGACTCTCGACCCAGCCGGGGAAAGGCTGTTACCATAACACGTTCCTACGAACATTTCCATTGTCAAGATGTTTCGGTGGCCATACCTTGGCCCGGTCTGGATGATGCATGGGGAACTCATGATGGTTACTCTGCTGATCAAAATGGACCTGATACCGAGGAGGCCTCCACCGCCAATCATCCTCCGACGCCTGTTGAGGAGACTAATGGTGCTTTAGGCTCAAGATCGGCGTCAAGTTGCAGCAACAGTCCACTTCATGGTAGTATTTCTTGGGCGACCAATAACTACTATGACAAAATTGCGGCCGCTTGGACGGACGAAAAACTTTTATTAGCTGCAAGAAGCAGGAGCCCTCGTGTTAGCATGGATTTCTCCAATGGAATTGGCGAGAACATGTCAGCATGGGGGCTGGTGGTTGTAACTGCCGGGCTTCGAGGCGAGATCAGAATTTTTCAAAATTTTGGATTGCCCGTCCGGATTTAGGGGTCTATGAGAAACCAAGAAAGTCCTCATCTTTTTAAGTTCCATGTTGAGCTCCATACGCCCTGAGTTCATATCGTCCTTGTTGCTAAAAAGTGTACAGAACATACTTGGTTGAGATTTGTAATATTAGTGAGTTCAGTTTTTCCCTTTCTTTTGTTTTGCTTGTGCTCGTCGGACGTATCCAGATTGGGATCCCTCTGACTGAGCATCAAGAGAAGCAAAATAGATTTGTAAACCAGAAAAAAGAAAGTACAGTGATTTAGATCTGATGATCTCTCAGTAAGCGGGAAGTCGCAGAGTTAATGAGAATGGAAAATCTTGTTTAAGTTGGATAAAATGAAGATCTTCATGCTGAAAATCTTTTGTATAACTCAGTTAAAAGCTGCAATTATGCAGAAACTCACAGGTGGATATCTCCAATTCACGGTTCACAGTGAGATTCTTTTGCCAACATTCTCGTCGCAGTGAGATTACATTATCGGATGAGATACATAGTTGAATAACCTCAACGTCCGCAAGTTATCCGGACCATATTTACATGACATCTCAGGGTTTATTACACAATATACGACATGTCCTAGTGATGACACTCTCAGATTGTCCATGTATCGACCTAAAGTTCATAAGCAGGAAACCTGGCCTCAGATGGTTCAGTCATGTCCATGAAGAGGCAGGCCATCCCTCCTATGCCTTCGAACAAAGAGTAGGGGCGATCGCCTCCGCGCATCTTTCCTTCTGATATAAGCCTAAGCGCCCTATCTTGTACGAAGCAAGCAAAAGCTTTAGCCCTGTACAAGTACTCTGCATTGCCAGTGAGTCGGCACAACGAAAGAAACACGTAGGCATTCCCACTGATGCCATGACAGATGCCAACACGCTTAAGAAGACCCCGATTCCAAACCACCTCCCCCGCATCTACAGCCGCTTGCAGGAACTCCTTACCTCCAAAAACCTGTAAAAGTGCCGTCCGGAAGATGAAATTGAAGCTATTTCATGACCAGGACGAAACATGCCAGGAAAATGTTTTTTGTATAAATCGCGCAAATATATATGACCACAGCAGTGACTTCTGACGGTATATAGTACCAGTTGCTGTTACCAATATCCCCTCTCTAGACTTTTCTCCTTCGGAGTATAGTCCGTCAAAATGAGCATTTCACCCCACACTTAGATTTGCGTTCTTCAGACATTATGGCGCTTTCTCAAGCAACAATAAATCAATTCAATTGAATGAGGAAGCTTAAATGAAAGCCGAACCTCAGCTGCCTTTACAAGGGTTAGTGCAACCCCCGGAGCACCATGACACCAATGGACTAGATGATCTGTCTCGCTGCCTTCGCTTGAAGGATAATTGCCACTTGGGAATCGATTTTTGATCATATAGCGGAGTGTACCCTTGACATCCTCCACTTCATCTGGTTTCAGTGGCATGTCCATCAACACATGCATAATGCCTGCCAATCCATGCGCAGCACCCCAATACTTCTTCCCATGCCACTCATACATCAACGGACATTTTCCTCCTTTTGCCAATCGTCTTCCATACTTAATCACATCATCTACCACTGCTCTCTGCAGACACATAAACTTCGTTATTATCGATTGATTCCTATAGATGAGCATGAGTCCAACTGCTATAAGAGAGGTTGGGAACCAAGATTTTTTTTTTGCAAGAGACTAATATTTGTACCATGCGAGCTGCTGATATTGTCTCTTTACCAATGTGCTTATTCAGGAAAGAGCCAGCCCAGAGGAACCCTGCTCTCCCATATAACAACTCATTCGGCAAGTCTCGTGGCAGTTGGATCTGTTCATATATTCCTGATAGTGTGTCAAGACAAACACAGAAATCCATGGACATTGGAAAGGAGTATCACAGAAAGAGACCACAAACCTCCCTGAATCTTGTCAAGTAGTGATCAAGCAACCTTTCATCACCAGAATGCTTAGCCACAACTGCACCAAGAGCACAAACACCAGCCTGCCCGCATATAAATGTCACTCGCCTGCAATGTCACGTTTGCAAATCACGAGGGCATTACATTACAATTAACTGGCTCCTAATCTAAAGCTCCGAGCCATCGTACTCTCATTTTATTAGGGAGAGAGAGAGACTCAGAAGCCTAGACAGAACCATAGCCCAGAAAAATTATTTTGAGCAGCTTCACAGAAAGGGAGAAATACTGGAGTCAGCCTAGACAGAACCATAGCCCGGAACAATTATTTTGAGCAGTTTCATAGAGAGGGAGAAATACAAGTCAAAATTCCACCAGTGCTTGCATAACCATGACTAGAATCCTCAGAAGAAAAGTCCCAAACGATGTCTCAGTCTCTCTCAGCAGCTACTGCAGCCACAGGCGAGTCTGAAAGCCTAGAACATATGATTTCAAGCAGTTTAACCAAAACCCATCTTGTTCAAAAGGTCATTAGGGAGTCAATTCATGGAAGCCACTGCCATAAGCAAACTTAAGTAACAGTTGAGCACAAAAATGGCCCCAATTGAGATTATTAAACATTAGAGGGAGAGAGAGTACCCAGAATCACGAGAGGCAGCATCACAGGCGCTGATTATCTCAGAGCACAGCTTGAGATCACTCTCGTTCTTGGTGACCTGGAAAGCTTTAAAGACCAGGTAAGCCGTCCCTAGAGCACCGGTATACAGAGTATAATCCTGCAATCTTTTGCCACTCACTCCCCATGTCTCCCTCACCACCTGAAATAACATAACCAAAAAAAAAAAAAAATTTAAATCCAGTTGCCCTTCTCATACGCAATTCATAGAGCTTGAAGGATTTCAAGCTAATTAAGTTCGAATCTTCACTAACTTGAGTCATGTTCAACCCAGTATCCATCGTGAAGTCAACCGAGCAATTCAGAAACTCATAAAAGATGTTAACTTGATCGATTCTAAGCTACTTTAGTGGCATTAACGCATAGAGCACGACCCGTCACATATTCGAAGCTAATTTCTTCGAAGGAAACGGTATCGAAGATTGGGAAGTACAGTGTCCTTGAGGTCGAGAGCTGATTTCTTCAGCTTTTCAGAGAGAGCGGTGTGGGGAAGACGGAGGAGATTCGAGAGCGAGTCCTTAGCTCTTTCGGCGACGACAGCATCTTCCACGGAAGCTTCCGGTACGAAGTCCGGCATTGCGTTTGGGAAATAACGGTCCGCCATGCTCGTGCCGAGTTGGAAAGCTCTCGCGAGCAATGAAATACGACCTCAGCGAGAGAAATAGAGAAGCTTTGAGAAACATGCGGGTTCGAAAGTTTGATCCCATTATGGGCCTGGCCCAATGGGCTTCAAGTGAAGCCCGAGTTCTACACAGTAAGTTTGGATCGGCAATGCCTTCATCTTGCACTTTCTTTGCAACCAGATCATTTCTTCCTCAATGACGATAACGTTGACATACCAAGTTATTTATGCAGTAAAATGGTATGGACATAAGCATGTGCTTTTAGAGATTGTTGGGTCGTTCTTCGGACATTGAAACATATCTCCCTCCACCGATCAGCCCAAGTCTTGTCGGTGGGCCAAGTTAGAGAGGCAAGAGCAATGTTGGGCGGCATTCGGCTTCTTTGAAATCCATGGTCCCTATCCCATCATGGACATAACGCACCATATGGTTGGTGAGCTCGTTCTGCTGTTCCTCAAACATTCTCCTCATCGTGGCTACCAAAGTGTTATCAGGTCCCAACGCGTGGATTTTTTCTTCGTTTAATTGCCGAGGAATATTAGCATTGTGACGGGGCACTTCCTCATTAGCAGTCGAATGCTCAGATCGTGCTCCATCATCTGGGTTATTGACATTACCAACTAGTACTCCTTCTGATTGACCTCTGGTTCTCACCATTTCTCCTAATCTCTCCACACAGGTCCCACCAGGCGTGCCAAAAAGATGTTCGCTCGTTTTTGCAACAAGGAATATCTTTCACCGAAATTCAGTCTTCGGTTTTTATCAAAAGGGTTCTGTGGTTCAACTTTCGAAGAGAAATTTTAGCAAGAACACGAAGCAACACAGGAAGGTATGAAATGGGTAGGAAATCAGTGGATCAAATATGGATTTGAGATCAATAAGGGTTCAGGCTACATTACAATACTCCTACGAAAGCAGTAGAAGACTTGAAAATAAGCTCTAGTTACAAAAACTGTAACTACTGGAAAGGAAGGTACATGGAAGTTAAAATGCAGATAAACTTAAGCGTTCTTGGATGTCTGTTGATCTATCTCTTGCTCTTTTCTTTTGAGTATTTGTATTCTTCAGCTTTCTATAACCGTTTGTCGGTTATTTCTTGCTTTCAAACTTTGAATCTCGGCGCCTTCAATAACTTTCCATTTGCCCACGTTTTATCCGTCAAAACTTGATTTTCAACTGTCAACAAGGCTTCAAATTTGAATCTCTTCTAGTAACTGCCGTGAACTATTCGCATCCACTATCCGGATTTCTTGCTCGTAACTTCTTGCTGACGTGGCTGGTTTGGCCATCCTGCAGTTCCTTTCAACTTCGTATTCCTCTTACTTCTGGCCTTTTACAGTTTCGGTATGTCCAGAATCTTACCGAATTTCAAGAATCAATGACCTTATTCTCTTACTTCCCGAATATCGGGTTTAAACTTTTGGCCATTTCGGTATGTTACAAATAACTTACCGAACTTTTCAGAGTAGTTTACTGTTCCCAATTTATCGATTTTCGGGATATGGTGATACCGAAGTCAATTCGGTATCTCATTATTATTTGGTGTCAACAGGTCCGGACTATGATTTTGTAGTGCTTTAAGTCGAATCTATGTACGCAAGTGAAACAAGCCAAAGAAAAGGCCTACTCCTTATCTGCAACTTGGAGGTCCCCATGCCATCGTGTGATGATTGTTTTTATCTTTCCATCTCATCTTCCGAAGTTTTGATGACATGGAGTCAGATCCATGCGCAATTTGTAGCTTGATGCCTTTTGAAGTTTTTTACATTATGATGATTGCTCTCTAGATAGCCACTTGTAGGGCAAACTAGTCTTTAATTTTGACCACTTGGGAAGCCCGTGCCTCTTGATCTTATCCATAAAGTTACTAGACCAAAGCATGTAGGTACATGAAATTTGGCATGAAAGCATCGGACCACTAGGGTTTTTATGTAAGGTAATGTCTCCTCCAACTCGATGGCCAGGAAAGCAAAAATGAGATAGGAGATGCAAGTTGATGGTTCGTACCGAGCTTGTATTATACTATATGATAAGATGATCTGGAGCTACAACTTCGAGCCCCCACGATCTTCCATGGTGTGCAGCACTATGCCCCCCAATCACTTCGAAAAAATTGATTTTTCAATTTTAGCATGCTTTGTACAAAAGAGGCATGGTTCGTGTAGCTAGCTCACGTGTTTCTCGAAAATCTATTTCCAATCTGAAAAGTCAAACATACTATAAATCCACAAATTCGCCGTCATTGCGGCACCCAAAATCACAACCTCTCCAAAAATCTCTCCCGTTTCGGCTTTGCTGCTTCACGTGCTACCTAATTACGTGACCTGGAATTTTCCACATCCGAAGCTCGAAAAATCGAGATTTGTACATGCCGCGGGGGATAATGCATGGAAAGTGTTTGGTAAATTGGGCTTCGCCATTAGTGGGGAAAGTGACTTAACAACAATTACAGAGGCGAAAAGATGAGAAGAATGTCTATTAGAAGAGGAAAGATGCGAAAGCAGATTTCGCCACCGATGGTCGCCAAAGACGGCCGTACGTCGCACGTGCAGCAGTAGACGAAACATTGCCCCCAAAACAAAAAAACAAAAAACAGACCCCGTTTTCTCCCAATATAATTGTCGCTGTCGTGGATTGTCTGGAATCACGTGACGAGACCAGCGAAGATGCCGGGATTCCCGCTCACCGTAGTCGCCGAAACGGAGAGAGAGAGAGATAAGCGACCTCTCCTCTCGTCTCTTCCCCCCAACCCCCGCCCCACGCCCGGTGTCGTTTTGCGAGAGCGTCGATAGCGTTTCCGAGGGGCACTTATCTGTCTCCCCTCGCACGCGAGAAGTACGGAATCTGGCAGCTCGGGCGAATCAGGACACGGGACAGCGACGTCGCCCTCCTGTCGTGTCGTTGTCCGCGTTTCGGGCGGCCCTTGGAATCTTGCGCGACACGGGTCGCTTTTGGCTCGCTGTGAATCACTACTAATCTGCTCTTTTTTGACGCTCGTCATTTGCGTTTCCTTGTCCGTTTCGCATTCATTCTCGTTCAGATATTTTTATGCGCGCTCGTGTTGAACGTGAGGAAAAGTCGAACTTTTTATCGTCTTGAACCGACGAGTCTGCGCCCTATCGATCGCCGAGCATTGGTGGGTGGCGCAGCCACTTGCGCCACCCAAGACCGACACACATTCTTCATCGGAAAACAAAATATGACAAATAAATGACGTCACTGCTTAGGTTCGTAATTTAAATAAAGACCGGGGCGGGATATTTAGAAAGGATAGATATAGTATACTTGAGATTCGATTCAATTTGTCCGGCCCTAACCTCAAAATATTTAAACAAAAAAAAAACGTGGGTAGATCTAAGGAAAACATGGTGTTCTCACACGGGCAGGTTGCCATCTTGACAAAAAGGTTATAGATTCAGATCGGGTTTCGGCCTAATCAGGAACGGCTCCGCGAGCAAGGCTCGACGGGGTTATAGAAATTAGACCGTCTTTTTTAAGTCCGGTAGCTTGGCGAAAGAAAGAACAACCTAATTTGGTGGGTCTTGACGAACCACCAAAAGCATTAGGAATTGTCTTTAGGCACCAAAAGGGGGAAAAACAAAGAGAGAGAGTCAATTTTCCACGCAAGAAAAATATTATTTTAGATGCAAAGAGATAGAGAGAGAGAGAGACCAAAGAAATGGAAAGTTTGAAGGGCAATGTGATAGTCCAACCACCTATCGCAATAAAAACATTAATTCCTGCTCTTGTTGGGGTTTCGGAACCATATTTAAATGAACATGCTGGTCCATGTCCAATAGAAAAAAGCAAAGGAAAGTCCTAATTTGCAAATTGGATGTCCTAATTTTCACGGTAATGAAAATATTTCACATTCATTCATTTTCCCGTAAAACAAACACATCATAAGATTCGAACATTGCTATGCTGGAGGGGAATTGAAGAAATGATCCTAAAGTGACCATCCCTTTTTTTGTATTTTATTTTTTTAATTTATTGCACCTATAGTTTAGTGTCGAAATCAAATAGAGAGAGAGAGAGAGAGAGAGAGAGAGAGAGAGAGAGAGAGAGGTGAGAATCGAATCGAATCGAATGACTTAACGATACGTGCTCATCCCAAGAACCTAAATTGCAATAGTTTTGTCCTTTTTCTACTGTCCGGTAGGCACGACAAAACATGTACAGAGATATTCGCGAACAGTGCACCCCATATGAAGTCCGCTGATAGTGATATGCTATCACCTCACGATTCTAATTATCTCTCCGATACCTTATCACAGACAAAGACACCACACCCCACTAAGCTAACATCATTTCAAATACTTTCATTTCTTTTTCGGCAAAAAAAAAAAAAAAATTCAATTTGGGGAAAATTAGTTGTTGAACTAATTGGGAATTATAAAAAAGATGGGTGTTTTACATACGACAAAGATTCCAGAAGATGCTTTGGATATCCATTTTCTTTCCGTAGGACGACGACAAATGATAACATCATATGGCAATCTCAACGGTCCAAATTTGATTCGATTTTGGAACGTCGATTTTCTGTTCCTCGCTTCGGATGTGACCAGACGGGACCCGCCCTTCTCTCCTTTCGCTTTCTTGCCCATCAAACGGGAAAAAAGAAACGCACCAAAGCCCAGAACGGCAATTTGCGCCGGTTCTGTGGAATGAGTATGGTCCTCGCGAGCCGTCGAGTACGGAGGACAAGGCATTAGTGCCGAAGATCCGCCTTAAAAGACCGGCGACCCATTGACCATCCATCGCTGTACTGTCGAAAGATGCCGTCGCAATCTTGTGTCCACGATTCATGACCATCGTCCGAATGTGCACACCCACTCTGCTGCTTCGTGCTTCCGTGAAAATGAGATCGATTGCAAGAGCAATCCATGCCTCGTTTTCGTAAGCATCTAACTTGTTGAAGCTGGTAAACTTCTAGCTTGCGAAAATAGAAAGCAAAGGGTCGCGCTTTTATATCGTATTCCTCGCAAGTGTCGTCGTAAATTTTACGTCCGCCCCTACGACTAAACTTGTGTTGATCGTTTTCCTGTCCTTTTTGGCCCGTCATGACTGAATATTTTTGTTCATTAAGCTCTAATCCGACAGAAGATTGCAGGTCTTCAAAACCTTGCTTAAGCAGGAAAAGCTTTTGTTTGCCCGAGAGCTGGATTAGTTGAAAATAATTGCTAATCACTTCCCATGTGATTATTCTAGGCTTTCATGGCCATTGACGACTTTTGGAGGCCGCATATGTCCCCCCTTCGGAACATGAGATGAATTGACACAAAGAAGCAAACAGAGAGGTCAAAACTTAACATACTATAATTTAGTGTCTCGAAATCGATCGATCACTATGTATTGATGATAGCTAATTAATAGTATATGATAAAGTGTTATCTCGCATCGCTCGACTACTGGGTTTGATTATGCTTCACATGCGCCTTCCATCTATATATTAGCTTAAACTTTTTGGTTTGACTTTCGATTCTAAAGAGTGTGAGAGAAGGAAAGTGAAGTAGCTGAAATGAGCGGGTGTTTTCTTTAAGAAGCAAAATGATGGGGCGAAAGGGCATACCTCTCATGAGGAATTACATGGAGAGATCATTGAGGTGTGTCTTCCATATGCATATCACTACTCAATTGTCCTCATGAAAGGGCATACCTTTTCATATTGGAAAAATTTGCACGTCAACGCCGGCTATGTCACGTAAGATGTCTAATGTTCGCGTCAGTTATTTTCGATCAAAATTAGCCGGATGGACTGAATTGGCATCAATATAAAAAGGTTTAGAACTAAATCGGTCCAATTGAAATGATTAGAATCGAATTGATACCGATACAATAGGTTTACGACTTTTTTTTGTACTCTTATTCCGCTGATCCCGGCTTCGAATATAGTGGAGGGTGAGTGTGGTGGGGGCATGACCTAGATCTAGCGTCCGTACAGATATTTGTCCCGTCGAAATTATGGTCAGTGGCATTCGCGAAGTAGTACCCTCCTGTCTTCGATCACGGAGCATCGCTCGGAACAGGCCGGTGGATGGTTCTCAACCACCACATGGTGGACCCCGCCTTGACCTGCATCATATCCTTTTTCTTTTTCTTCTGCTGCTGCTTCTGTTATCCATGTGCGGGAGGCCAGTAACCAAAAAAACAAAATAACAAAGAACACAAATTCCAGCAACAGCAATGTCCTCTATTTTTGTTTGGGAGTCCATAAATCATGCTTTGGTCTTAATTACCACAGCATTGCTTGCTTGTTGGTGCGTCTTTCTATACCATTTTGGTTTTGGGCGAGCTAAAAGGATTCCGTCCTCGGCTCCCACGAACTAACTAAACCCGAACCGGGATGGCGAGCTGAGTTTTCCACGATCCCACCCGTTTACGCGTGTTGATCCGACTTTTGCGACACATGTTTCTCGATGTGGTTACCCGATTCGTGCTGCAGGTCAAGAAGTGTTGGGTGGGTGGTATCAAAAACTTCCCAACTTGCGAAAGCTGTCGAATTTAAATTTTGGGCCAATATGTGAAAGCTGTCAATGGAAGGCCTGAAGGGTGGTGATAAGAGGGTATAGTGGGAGGCATCTTCTTCCCCGCTGCCACCGTTTATGTTGCTATGTCAAAGCTGAGCTTTCAAAGATCGAACCAGTCTAATCTGAGCCCAGACACGACTCTCTCTCTCTCTCTCTCTCTCTAACCCACTTGGGCTACTTTATTACCACCATATTAGCGGACCCTTTTCTCCTAATTGCTCCACCACATCAGAGAAAGGGACGTGCACGGCTGGTGTGGACTCCTGACTTGTTTACTCTTTTCCCAGACAGCAAAGTGACGGAAAGATGTAGTAAGACGCTCTTCTCATCTCATATCAATCGGTGGAGGGGTTTGAGTTTTCGAGATGACAAAGATAAGAGACGTGGGATTCGTTAATGTGAGGATTAGGTTCACAAACACAACGGAACAGAAAGTAAATGTGAGAAGGAAAAATCAA
The DNA here is from genome assembly GCA_029784005.1 of Lenwebbia sp. NSW1173648. NCBI lineage: Eukaryota > Viridiplantae > Streptophyta > Magnoliopsida > Myrtales > Myrtaceae > Lenwebbia > Lenwebbia sp. NSW1173648. Next base: position 18,129,812 of record JARCGZ010000009.1, on the reverse strand, counting down.
GACACAAGGTCCATCCTTTAGCTAGGGCTACATCCGACAGAAGATTCCACTATAATTAGCATATCTCACCTCTCTGTTACAACTCTTAATTACAAAAGTATGAAATTACATATATCACACTAGCTATTCATGGGCCCGAGTCCAAAATATCAATAGAAGCAGTATTCTCGTGCCTTCCTGTCGATAGATGTATGAACCATATCCCAACAGTTACCCGATGACCTGCGCCCGCAAGGCCCTTTCATTACAATATCCAAAGATATCAAAAGCCATCCCATGGATCTTCTAGAATCATGGGTCATGAGCGCAATCCCTAACATTCCGCTCTTCTACATTATGTGCTCATGCTTCCCCGTGTTTGGCTTGAATATACATATGAGCTTGCATCTGCATCATATTTTTCGACTTATAATAAAGGCGATTGCGGAGCGTAGTTTCCATACAGATGGCTTTCTCATCAGCTTGCTTATTCTAAGTTAGGAGTAAAACTGGCAGAATTATTGTCGCTGTGCATTGGTGCAGCCTTTAGTATTACAGTCAACTTAGGGATGTAGTGCAATTATGCAGGGGGCAGATTTTTTTGCCAGTTGGAAAAAAATGGATCCTTTTCTCTTGAAGTGATTAATCAATGAGATGAAACAGCTGGCCCTAATATATGTTTAGAGAGATTGGAGCAACGTGCGGTCAGATGGTGATTATAATGAAAGAATAAAAAAACTCTTGCTCGGCGTGAAAGCCGTGTTCACACGTGATCCCTCGTGAAAGATTTTGCCAACGTGATGATGTCTTTTTGTTCTGCAGAGACGAGGTGGACGTGGTGGTTGATTCTAACTTGTGTTTTAATGTCTTCTTGAGAGGATAGGATATGAGTGGAGAGGAGAGGATGATGGTCGTCGGATACGAGAGACATGTCGTGATAAGATAACGCTCGTTGCCGATGAACATTGCCATGGAATTAGAGTCCGCCAGCGATGCATCACGGAATGATAATGAGGCGGTGAACCAAAATCCATATCGTAGCTTAACACGGTGTTCATTCCGTGCGCACAAGTCTCGCATGAGGAAGCGCTAAGCTGCGTTTGGTCGTTCGGATTTCTAATTAGGATAGGACGAGATAGGATATGATAAGAAATCTAATGATTTTTTCATATCCTATTTACTGTTTGGTGAATTACGGATTTAAAATCGGATAAGCAGAAGTAAGAAGCGGCTAAGATAGACTCTATTTTGCTGAAACAGCATGATACTTTAGAAATTATTCAACGATGAGTTCTGATGAGGAAATTATTGTTGAGCAGAGGTTTGTGCCATTTGAATTCGAGCACAACATCGACGGAGCAAACCCCGTAGAATCGAGAGTCCTGATTTGGAGTCGAATCCTCTGAGAATGACCTGCTCGCCTTGCTTGTTGTCTTGTTGAGTGAGTAAACAAGTGTTGAACAATCTAATTAGTCGGTCTCTTTTCGCAAGTTGAAGATGCACTCATGCAAGTCGTTCAAGAGAGCCGTCTCGAATGTCGTGACCCTTTTTGAAAGTCGATGATCAATCTCGAGTTCTTCATGACATGTTGAGACCCTTTCGAATGTTGGAAAGGTTCAAGCGGTTAAAGAATGGGAGATGTGATCTCATATCATACCAAACAATCAATTAAGAACAAGGATGTAGAGATACCTAACTTTGCAGCCGGAGACCCAGCATGGCATCACCGGAGAGGCGGCCACACTTGAAGGTTACCGCCGCCGGAGAGGCAGCCCCCTACTAGAGACGTGGTCCGGTGCGGCGGAAAGGCAGCCCAACGGGAAGGAGAAGCGGTGGTTGTGGGAAAAACTCGGTTCTCCTCGTATCTGCTCTCTTGAGAAATTCTATCATGGTCTATCTCACCCCTTTCCTTGGGATTTTTTTTTTATCCTGGGTATATCCTCCCCTTATCCTATCCTAGACAGCTGCCAAACACAGGATAACACAGGATAGGATAAAAACATATTCTATCTTGGCTTATATCCTGACGACCAAATGCAGCCTTTAGTGAGTCCATTCTATGATGGTTGGGTTTCAACGCCAACCACACCGGCCGCGTCGATTAGTCAAGCTTTTTTCACGAAAGTGACTTTTCTTTTCGACACCGGTCTCACATGCTACATTACTACTCAGTAACTATTTTCCCAAGCCATCCGTATAGTCCGCTTGATGCTACAACGCCAGTCTTATAGGTTGTGTCACTCGGTTACAGTTTCGCAAGCTAGCCGCATCGGCCGTTTGTTGTTTCCCCTTCGATTCTCGACCTTTCGCACGTTGTTTCGAGAAGCCGATATCACCATCAGACTCGCCAACCTCAAACCGACTAGATCTAAAAGTTTATCCACGAACAGCCGCTTCACGCATCGCCATGCGCTGATTGCAAGGAGAAACGAGTCTTCGTAGTACTATTACACTTGATTTCAAATTTCAATTTCTTATGTTAGAGATATTTTGATAATCCCGTTATTTTTCGTATCTCTCAAGATTGTGCGTATATCTTGATTGATATGTTATTTTACATAGCTATTCAATAAAGCCAATAAATAGGCTCTTGTATTCTTGTTCAATACCCATCGAAATACATGGAAATTGGGCAACTCTCTCTTCGGCTTCCTTATACTCAACTCATCCTGTGGTCGAAATCAGACGGTTGATGTATCGTTGAGACATGAATTCTTTTGACCCACGAGGGTCAAATACGTTGACTCTCTTTTTGTTCTTTTGGGTTCACTGCACATCGAATTTGAAACGGGCGTGGCCTATTTGATGCGTAAGCTTGACGGAATCATAATTAAACACATTGATTATTGTCATTAACACGGTTTGTAACCTTCCACATGCTTGGTTTTTTTACCTAAATATTCCGACGGTAATCCATGTGCTCTCACGAAACCAACTACATTAGTCAACTATTTACTCTGACCAGAGACAGTCGCAGTTGTTTTTTTTTTTATTTTTCTGTTTTGGGCTGTCAGCGTCAGCTTGTCACAATGGCTGGAATGCAATTGAGTTATGATTAATTAGTTAAACAGGTTAAAAGAGCTGACGTATCCACAGCTTTCGTTTTTTTTTTTTTAATTTTTTGAAGTTTCATGCATCCATCATCAAAAAAAAATTAAAAAATACTAGTACTTCTACGGTGACAAGTTATTAACCTGCCTTCTTTTTTAGGTCGCCCGTATGTATCTCGAGTCATTTTTCAAATTGGGTATACAGATTATTATCGAATTAATGAGTTCGCTCTTCTGCTCGGCGTGGCAATGGCACTGCATAGGTTGCATAGGTTTCGAGTTTCGAATCTCATCATTTAAGCCCTCCGAGTAGTCAGGTTTCCATACTCGTGTCCTTGGATTATCGGAGAAAAAAAAAAACCAAATACCCATTATTTTATGGAAGAATTGTTGATAAGCATGAGGCGGCTAAAATTGTGCAAAAGTCTTAAATTTATCGTACAGCTATCATTTCAATCTAAATTTTTCAATTTTGCTAGATAAATTACATAAGAAAATTATCAAAAGATTTAGAATTACAGCGGCCATATTAAAAAGTTCGTGACTGAATTGAGTACCTCTACGATAAATTTAAGATTTTTTGGATAATTTTTTCTGCCACTTGACAAGACCCAATTTTATACCATTTTGACCAACCAAAAATTGCCAAGAGAAAAAAAAAATACGTATATATACATGTATATAGTTTAGCATGATACAAAGAGGCCCCACACGTTTTGGTACCTTATGTCGTACTCCTTCCCAACGACCATCTCTCCCTAGCCTCCTCCTCGTAACGTCGCTCCTCTATAAATCTTAACCTCCTCCTTGCATCACCGCTCCAACTCCTCCTCCTCCACCACCGCCGCCACCACCGCACCACCACCTCTCTCTCTCTCTCTCTCTCTCTCTCTTCTCCCCGCCAAGCAAAGAGCGTATTTTGCATGGCAGCTGGGTTGTTCAGTCACAGAGTCAGCGACCTCTGCCTCGGCAAGCCCGCTCTGAGGTCCCTCTCCGTCGCCGCCACCGTCGGCGATGCCCTGTTCGCCCTGAGGAACTCCGAGGACAGCTTCCTCAGCGTCTGGAGCTGCGACCACCGCTCCGGCACGACGGTGCCGTCGCATGAAGGAGGAGAAGGAGGAGAGTGCCGCTGCGTGGGGAAGCTGTGCATGGTGGACGTCATTTGCTATCTCTCCAGCGAAGACAACCTCTCGTCTCCTTCGGAGGCGTTGAAAGCGCCCGTCTCTGCGCTTTTGCCGAAGATCCCCGGTCAAGTCGTGCATGTCGAGCCTTCGTCAAGGTGAGCCATGAGAACAAATTCAGGGTTGTTCAGTCACAGAGTCAGCGACCTCTGCTTTTCTATTGCATGAATCAAATTCAGGGTCTTGTGCTACAAGTTGAAATTGTTATTATGCTTGTCAGATATGAGGATTATACCCTCCCCTTACAATTTGGAGTTATTAAATCTCCTCTTTTCAAAAATCTTCAGATTGGTGGAAGCAATTGATCTCATTCTGCAAGGAGCTCAAAACCTAGTCGTGCCAATTCAAACTAGGTCCACAAGAAGGAAACAGCACCAAAAACTATCTTCCTCAACAGGTCCTATCACAATTCACAAAGGGCAGGAATTCTGCTGGCTAGCTCAAGAAGATGTGATCAGGTTCCTCCTCAACTCCATCGGCATATTCTCTCCGATCCCTGCACGAACTATTGACGCTCTCGGCCTCATAAGCGCCGAAGTCCTCGCGGTTGACTACCATTCCCCTGCTTCGGCGGCGGTCGAGGCCATCTCTCGCTCGCTCGTCGAGCAAACCTCGGTAGCCGTGGTGGACGGGGAAGGGATCTTGATCGGCGAGATCTCGCCTTGCACGCTCGCCTGCTGCGAGGAGACCGTCGCAGCAGCCGTGGCAACGCTCTCCTGCGGCGACCTCATGGCCTACATCGACTGCGGCGGCCCGCCGGAAGATCTCGTCCGGGTGGTGGAAGAGAGATTAAAGGAGAGGAATCGCAAAGGAATGTTGGAAGAATTCGCAATATCTTCGGCGCCAAGTAATTCATCGACATCTTCGTCGTCGTCGGACGAGGAGAGTTTTTCGTCCCGGAGCACTAAATTGGCAAGATCAGGGAAGTACAGCAGGTCTCACAGTTACTCAGCTAGGATGGTGAGGAGGTCAGAGGCAATAGTTTGTCACCCAAAGAGTTCATTGATGGCCGTGATGATTCAAGCCATAGCACACCGTGTGAACTATGTGTGGGTCATTGAGGATGATTGTAGCTTGGTGGGAATCGTCACATTCTCCAGCATGCTGGAAATTTTCAGGGAACTTTTGGAGAATTTGGAGTAGGGTCTTTCCTTTTTCTTTTTCTTTTTTGATTGTTCTGGTTATTATTTTCCGGGTCAGAATGCTGAAATTGTGGGATGGGTGGATGGGAAGACCAAAAAAAAAAAACCCTAAGCAAGTGTTCATATTTTCCTTTGTTTGATCAAGATCATGCGGAGGGTCTTTGGCTAAATGATTTGATTATGTCGCTTTCCCTTTTCTGAAGAAACCCTTTTAATCATTTGGCCATATGATATTGGATTTTGGGGTATCCTTCTTGTCCCAGATTGTCTTGAGGTTTTCTTGTTTACGTCATGGATGACGGTTCTGTTTGAGACTGTGTCATGTGCACGTGCTCGTCCGTTGTTGTCTTGTTCATAAATAAAAGGGGAAGGGGGAGTTATTTTTGGGTCTGAAGGAATTAAGAATCTCTCTTTCATGTGTGTGTCTCTTCTAGGCTTTGCTTTGATATTTTACTCGATTATTCAGCCCTTTCCGTTCTAGCCTTTTTGTGGAGACAACGCGATATCCGAGATTCTTCGGCACCGGAACGGTTCGTGTTACTTGTGGTAATCCTCGAGTCACCGGCATACACCGGCGTCTATATCCTAAGCCTCGAGTCATCGGCATACACCGGTGTCATATCCTAAAACAGAAGGGGTAAGTGCATCGCGAGTGCCACAACTTTTGTATGGCGATCACTTGAGTGCCATAACTTTTTTTTTTCGTTCACTTAAGTACCAAATCGGAGCAAAATCGATCACCTGAGTGCCACTTCCGCAAAACATCCTACGTGAATTTTTTATTGATTTTTTCATGACACGTGGATTTTTTTATCATTATTTTATATTATTTTTCATTTTTCTATTGTTTTTTTTTCCTGATTTTTTTGCATTGGCCGGCGAGGGTCGAGGGTCACCGACGACCCTCGCCGGCCACAGATATGTGGCCGAGGGGCGAGGGTAGCCTCACCCTCGGCCGGCAGGGCTGCGACGACCATGGGAGAGGGCAGCCTTGCCCTTGGCCGGCGGGGCCGCGACGGCCATGGGCGAGGCTGCCCTCGCCCCTCGGCCACGGATCTATGGCCGGCGAGGGTCGCCGGTGACCCTCGCCGGCCAATGTAAAAAACCAAAAAAAAAAAATATACAGGGAAAAAAATCAAAATAAATAAAAAAACAATAAAGATATTCCAAAAAATATTAAAAAAATTCAAAAAAATCGTGCCGGTGATGCCACATTAGATTTTCCGGCGAGCCAAATCGCCGATAGCACTCAAGTGATCGATTTTTAAAAGTTGTGGCACTCAAGTGAGCGAAAAAAAAGTTATGGCACTCAAGTATTCGCCGTATAAAAATTGTGGCACTTGCGGTGTACTTACCCTTAGACAGAACAAGACGGTGTGAATGGGAAAAGGAGAACGAAAATGCTTACCACTTTTGACTAAATAGCAATTATTTTTTTCCCATTTGGCTTTTTGATGAAGGGGATATCCGGATCTGTTCAGAGAGACCAAATCATATGCTTTGGTCTGGAATGAATTCCAATTCAAGCGCTCTTAAACGAGCCTTTCATTTGCAAAATCAACAACTTAGTTCTTAAGAATCGAGATTTCGAATTTCAACAGAGTTTCGTAGCTCGCAAATCCTCTATAGGCCGGGGAAAAGTAAAATCAAGAAAAGTTTAGTGGAAGCTTCAACATTTCCCAATGGTCACGCCAAGTAGTGGCGAACCACTTCTTAATCAATCCAGTTATTTAATCGACGATGGTAGATTCCAGGTAGCCTCCAGGTAATAGAAGAGCTATTCTAATCTTATCAACACGATGCACGAGCACAATGTGTTGAGGAAACTCAGCTGTTGGCTAGACCGGTCAAAGTTGAATGGCATGGAGTGGCCAAAGGCTTCAACATGAAGCCTTATGGACGGATCAAACCTAAAGAATTGCTCGGAAATGTCCTGATTTTTGCTGTGATAGCTTGCTTTTTGGCCTGTTAGCCGAATGGTGAAGGCTTCAAGATGTGCATAGGCAGCGATCCCGCGTTGGCACGGCGCGACGGGATATGTATATGACAGATTAAAAAGATGGCAAGCCAATTAAAAAGGGTTTATCCTAGGAGATGCTTTGATGCATCTTCAAGGAACTGCAGGGTTTTCAAGAAGATGGTTCTGTAAATCCTTAAATGCTCAAAATAACGCGCTCTTTCTAATGCTTTCAGTTTCGACAAGGGTGGTCAAGCTCAAAGTAGGAATGGCAAGTTACTATTCATTTAACAATTTGCCAGTCTTCGTTATGCATAAGAGAAGAACAGGTGCAATAAACCGACAGGGTCAAGAGAAGACCCGCCATTTGAGACGTGGCCCGGTCATCACTATTTATCACGATAGGTCAGTGCGGACCCGAGTCCGCAAATTTTGTAACTTTAACCCATTTAAGCTCCACTTATATTGCGAAAACGGAAAATTGTTGGAAAATATTTTGAAAGTAAATAATTTTTAGAAATGATTTTATAGTTCCTCAGTTTTCCTTTTAGTATATCAAATGAGCCGCCGGGGGGGAATGTGGTTGTTTCAATTCTGATGTACGTGAAAGGGAAATTTCTAAATGACAAGAATAACAACAATCCATTATAATGCATTCAATTTTGACAGCGCTGATCAACCTAAAAGTACGAATGGGAAATTGCTAGTCCTTGAGAATTCGTAACTTCCATCATCTTGGCATGTATATTCACAATGCAACCCTTCGAAGATGCTTTAATAAACTAAACGAGGAAGAATTGACGGATGGAAAGTCTGATCCTAACTTCAAGCTCTTCATAAGTATTCATCAACTTCCACCGGAAATTGGGGGATCAGGGACGATGGCTTAAAATAGAACTATCAACCATTAAGCCACTTCAGGTCGCAGGCCTCCATAATGGTGCATGTCTAAACCAATTCATAGGAAGACCCTTGAACATTATTGACTTTCTGAGTTGCTGAGGACAAGATGGCGATGTCCTTTAATACAAGTTCGTTCAAATGCACCAAAAGCATTGACATGGAAGAGCAACAAGCATTATAGAGCTCCAGGAAGAATTCAAGACAAGAAAGTGATATATGAGACTATGTTCAAACTACATATGGTGCAAGTAGCTTGCATAAAATTATAGGCCTCCAACATCGAGCTCCCAAGACAAATGAATCCTTCTGTAACGGCAGATAGCAGTTCACTTTCATCTCATCAAGAAAGTTGTTTTACAAACTGTATACAGTGGAAGAAGCAGATCATCAGCCTGGGATCTTGTCCTTCAAGTAGGTCAAAACGGCTTTAGTTCCTTTATCAAGAATTGCCCTTCGAATACTGTACAAGTGAAGGACTAGATTACTCTAAACTATAAATGTGGACGCCCACCTTTTGCTGTTAATTTGACAGTACAAATATTGAAGAAAACCGATACAATTCTCATGTGAAAAACATGGAGTACAGTTAGTGTGCAACAGATATCCTGTAAAAGAAAAAAACCTTACAGGAAGAATGGCATGCAAGTGATGTTGCAGCAATGCGGGAATTTGTATGGGTTGCAGCTCATATGCATGACATTCCATTTCAATACGCTAGGCTAGAGTCTGGAGAGATGTTTCTGTGCCACCCAGGCCCACAGCCCACTCTTGTTCCAATTCTTACCAGTACAAGTATTTTTTGTTGACACAATACTGTGAACTAAAATCAGCCCACGTTTGTTTGAAGAAACATTATTTACGGAAAATTGTTTTCCAACTTTCCGGTGTTTAGATGACAAAAAACTAGTCGATTTACGGAAATTGTTTTTTCATGAACCGAAAACAACTAGCTTAGATTGGGGTACACGTACAACGACTTCTCTTTCTGGTAAGAAGGAATTCACTTTTCGTAAACCACCAAAAAGATAAAAACTAATGATATTTCTTGAGAATGATTTCCACGGAAAATATTTCTCTTTATCCTGAAGTTTTTGAGTAAAACAAATGCACCCTTAATCCCTTTAAAAAGGCAGTTTCTGGAGTTAAATCAAAGACTCTGATCCCAATGTATGAATAGAAAATGAGATTCATCTCAAGCCAGCATTCTTGGAGAAGTAAAACCAAAAAGACATTCTTGATAGTCCCAACCCAAGTACCTGACCAAAGAAAATGAAAAAGTACAGCATACCTTCTCAATGGATTTCCCTGAAGTCTTAAGGCCTGCAGGCTGGTTTCGAGTAATCCCTGATCAAGGAACTTTCTATTGAGAATACCTTCCATTATAGCCTACTCTACTACAAACACAGAGAGATATGCTAATGTATTTAGACTGGCAGTGGGTCATGGCAATGCATATCAGATGAACAGGCACAACTCTGACAAGGTCAAAAGAGCTCTCAAAGTTCCTGAGGTTGATATTGTCTCAAATGGACATATAAATGCGAGTACAAGTAACAAAGTACAACCACATATAAGTCAGAGCTTAGTCTTTATAGAACAAATCTTACTAGCTGAGGAGGAAGTGATGGTATATTGTTGTTGGAGAGGTCAAGCTCAGTAAGAGTTGTGAGAGTCCCAATCGCCTGTATGTTATAATAAAAAAGAAACATACGATGTTGTAAATCAAATGGAAAAGGCATGCAAAACAGAAAATGTTCTAATACCGCGATAAGACAAACCGCATCATAAACAGGAACATGTGCATGGTGATATACTGACTAGTAAGCACAGTGTGGGCAGAGAGAGAGAGCTACCTCTGGAATAATTTGAAGGGAATTTTGGCTCAAGTCAAGGATTTTCAAGTGCTCCAAGCTCAATATATCTAATGGGAATTCTTGAAGCTGCATCTGTCTAAGTAGTCAAAATATAATTTTGCAAATGCATCAGGACATCATGCCTAATAAAGATGAAAAATTGCACAAAATACAAACATATATACAAGAACATACTATAACCTTTTGTTACCTTATGTATAGTTCCTGCAATTGTTGCAAGCACGAAAATGCTGGACTTCTCGGCAATGAAGCAGCATTACCACTTAAATCCAAAATCTGAAGCGTGCTTACAGCTTGAAATCCATCAGGCGGAATCTGTAGTCACGCATGGTAGGGCAGTCACATAAGGATGATTCAAACGCATGGAAGAGGCAACAAAAGAAAAATGGAATCAACAGTCATAATTCATACAATAATTAACACTTAGGGACAATAGCTACAGTCCTAAAAAAATGAGTGAAACACAAGCAACACCCACATGGCAATCACCGAGCCAACTAACTGAATGTAGGAAAATAACTATCATGTTTGCACCAGTAATTGCTCCATATAACTTAAACTTCCTGTTACAAGGTTTGAAAAACTTTCCGAAACACCTCATGACCAAGTCCATAAGTCTTTCAATCTAAAGAGCATACTCAAGAGGACGTTTTACTTTGTTAACTTCTACATGAGTATCTATCTTTCAAAGGTTAAACCAGAAAGCATTGGACTTAATATTCATAGGCCACTGAGAAATTCAAATGGTCGGTCAGAGGCGAACACATCAAAGCATCAATATCATAATCAAATGATCAATGACAATGCATTGGTTAGTGCAAAGCAACATGGAAATGACTTGGCATTCTTTCTTTTCCTTGTTTTCCCTAAGAGAGCTTAGTTTTATGCAAATCAAAGGAAGAAATAGCCAGAAAACAAAGTTTTTCATCATGTACTTGATTCTCATCAAATTCACTGAAGTAGAAAACAATCGGGATTACCTGACCGAGGCAATTATAATCCAGCTTCAAGCAAGAAAGATTTGTAAGTGGCTTTAGAATTTCACCAGGCCACTCTTTGATTTTATTCCTGGATAATATTAAAGTCTGCGCATTCAGACAAATAGAGACCAGCTTTTAGGCAGAAAAAAATAGAACATAAGGAGCAGCATATATATCGAAGCTGAAAAATTACCTGCAACAGATCCATGGACCTTATCGCATTCAAAACTGTATTGCTATTGGAAATGCATAAAAATACTAACTATGAACGAAAAAACCCAGCTACAATAGGCTTCCCTCCCTCACAACAAGGGGAGGAAGTGTGGTTGTTCGCTGAAAGCTTAATTCAGATTTAAGGGGAAACATATATAACTTTGACACGTACTTAGGGACATAGGACAGTCAGAAAGCTGGCGCGACAATTCTATTTACCCTATACAGCCATGTCTCCAGATCACACATTTCCATAAAGTTAACCATTCTATAATTAGATTCCACATAGGCCCTAATTGCAAATTCTATTTTATACAAAACCAGGACAAAATACATATTTCTCAATGGGGAAGAAATATTTTGTGAACCTTGAGATGAAACAAAGTAAGGAGTGAAAATTAAAAGGAGGAAATGAGGAGGATGATATGCCTGTGGAACCTGGGCAGGTAACAAAATATACTAATTGCTCTCCATTCTTCTACTTTAACATAGATGAAAAATGGAATAAGGCGAGAAGAAAAGCGAATTACCTGCAAGGAAGCACATAAAGAAAGCTGAGAGGGAACCTCTTGGATGGAATTCTTAGAAAGACTGACTTTGACTAGATCACCTGCTTCCCAAACTTCTGATGGCACCGCACTTAAACCCATTCCGTCTAAAGAGAGTTCCTGAAAGTCATAAAAGGTAATTCAACTCCATTGATGGCTGGGGTGGGTAATGTCTACACGTGTAGTATAAAACCAAGTGCTGAAACTGAGTGTGCATTCGTGAGCATGCCTTCTTATGAACCTCCACTAAAATTGTAGCATCTCATTACAATGCAAGTTCACAAAATTAAATGACCCAACCAAAGGATTGTAGTTGCTGGCCACAAAAAAAATAACAGAAAAAAAAAAGCATTGGGGTTATCACCTTCTATCCATATTATCTCCAACAAGATGCATTTATTTCAACATTAGGAGAGAGACTAAGCCATGGTGTTTTGACCCACTGGGCCAGCTTTAAATTACTAGAAAATAGCATGACTACAAAAGGGGACATATCAGTTTTTTCTCTTTTATTACCCATTCTTGTTCGTATTCATCAGCCAAAATGGTGAATTATCGGGCTCTGTAGTTTTTCATACATGAAATGAAGCATTCACCAATAACATTACTTTACAATTGAAGGTTTATTTGTCCTATACTACAACTTATCTGGAGATTGCATAAGAAATGTACCTTTGAACTGATACATAGTCGAGCAGCCATTGAGACGACATTGTCTTTTGTTGCAGCAGCTTCAGAATCTACACAAAAAGATGACATAACAGCAATTGAAGAGACAAAATCATTGGCAAAAGAAAAAAAAATAAAGAGTGCAAAATTTTGCAAATAACAAAGTCATGAACTCCTACTGATAGCGGAAGCACTAAAGATATACAAAGAGATGAGATAATGAAATAGTGCAAGCATGATGCTCAGACTCATTTACCTTCGCTTTCAGAAAGCCTACTTCGAAGATACCTCAATAAGGCAGGTGTAGGTCCATTAACCAACGAGCTGAAAATGGAAAATGTTGTATGAGTGGATTCATGAAGCATCAAATCTTCAGCACATGAACTTACAAACCTTCTAAGAGTTCGTAGAGGATTTCCAGTAAGCAAAAGTTTCCGCAGAGTAGTCATCTTTCCTACATGATTAAGAAAAGAGTTCATTTCCTACATGTGGGACATGAGAGAGACAAATGTACTCCATGGTGTTCATCTTTTAATATGCATAATAAAACACAGACACACTGCAGAGTCAACTAGACATAAAAAAATCACGACCCACTCTTTTATATGACTGCTTCCTTCATGAATCCACAAATACCAGGCTTTTTATCTCACATGACAAGATGATTACCTTCTTCCACTGAACCTCAGAGCAAGTTAAAGAGTGACATTAGTCTATCACTTAGATGCTAGAGAAGCAAAGAATTCGGTAGTGTCTCAAATGCAGTATTGATTCCATTATTCTTTAAATTATGCTTACTGCCAGGGTCTTGATTTTATCTTCACTAAATCCTAGGGTGCCACAAATTTTTTGATGTTTATCCCTGGGGCTACATTGCCCTAATTACAAACGGGATACGAATTTACCTTTGTCATCTTGTTTAAGACTAAATTCCCCAAGTCTTGTTACAAAAAATAATAACACAAAACAAAAATCCAAGTGCAAGTATCTTGTAGGCCACCTTTTTAACATACATTCGGAAGAAATGGTTGTGCCATCAAGCCTAATGCTGGGACAAGACTATATTTTATTCCCCACTTACACTGCACGACATTTAAAGCTAATTTACTTGGTTAACTGAATTGAACAGGAAAAGAAAGGTAGGATTGTTAACCATCTTCAGATCAGGACTGTTATATCTTTAGATGAGCTTACCAATTTCTGGGGGCAGTCCAGTTAATGAATTATTGGATAGATCCAGGACTGAAAGGTGCAGCTTGCATGCCTCCACGGGAAAATCTTTCAACTGAATAAATAGGGACAAATTATCAACCCATCCTACATCTATTAATCTCAAAAGGAAATCAAAAGCAAGGAAAAAAGAAAGAAAATCCTGACAGCAAATGCATATGTGGCCAGAGGCTAGGGTCAACAAAACTTTTCCAAGTAAGTAGGTAAAAAGGGAAAACAAAATGAACTTCACATACCTGATTTCCACGCAGATCTAAGGTGCCTAATTTAGAAAGTTCCCCCATTTCTGATGGCAATGAATGCAGAGAGTTATTCCTGTAAGATGAAGTCAAGCGTTGAAGTTCAACATTAAAACTCACAAATCTAAAATCAGAACTATCTTAGCACAGGAAACAGACATCACCCCATATATAACTCTGCCAGGGAAGAGCAGCCCCTGATTGACGGTGGTATTGAAGAAATTCCTGCAGAAACACATCATGATATATCAACGATTGGAGTGAAGTATGACGCTGGAAAGTTAAGATTCAGAAAGGAATCCGGGGCTTGATTTACTCACGGTTTTGATGAAGGTCCAGGCGAATGAGACGGGAAAGGCTTCCCAGATTCTCTGGTATAGCATTGAGCAAATTTCTCGCTGCAACAAACAAGAGAAAAGTCAATTATAAAGGTGTAAAAGAAGACTAGAAGAGAATATACTTGCCTGCGTTGAGCTCTGTGAGCATGGTCCATGATGCAAACATATGGTCAGAGAGAATTGTCAACTTGTTTCCCTGGCAAAATTAGCAGGAGAGATTTTAAGACTAACATAGAGCTAAAAGGCAAACCAGTCGAGTAACTAGAGGAACAAGTAACGTACCTCTACTTCTACCTTGGTTAGTTTGGAACAGTTTGCAAGATCTTCAGGTAAGCTGATGATGGTGTTATTTGATGCCTGGAGAAGTCGTACAGAATACAAGTCCAAAAGTTACATTATAGGGAAAGGAGAATGTTTTATATATAAGGTATAAACTCATTTCGATTTTCAGCTGTGAAATCATAATCACATAAAAAATCAGAATGAATATTATCAGCTATTGGGCAGAGATAAGTCAGGAGATTTGTTCTAATGATTAGCTGCATAAACATCGGTACAGGCAAAGTTTACGTGGTGAAAATTTTCTATTGTTAAACATCTCAAGGACTATTCTTTATTCAGACTTAAAAAGACATATGGCAGCTCTCTTGCTGATCTACTGACAAATGATGCAAAGGTCGTAGATTAGTAAAATTTACTATATACTGTTCAGCTGACCTTACAGCGTGAGCTGCCATCATTTAACTTGAAAATTACATAACTCGGTGGCGGGTCGTCATAAATCAATCAAGATGGTCAAAAGTTACCTTAAATTCTGAAAGGGCCAAACATCTACTGAGAGAGATAGGTATATCCTTCAATTGATTGTTTGAGCAATCAAACCTGTAAAAGGTTAACAGGAAAGCAAAAAACTTCAATATTACCTGCTTGTGACCAAACAAAATATGTGCAGACACCTTCCGATAAACAAGAAAAAGAACCATCATTGCTAGCACATGAAATCAGTGTTGAATGCTAATGTTCTGTCACTCTGTGTATACCCCTAGCCCTATAATCGTTGATATCACATATGCTAGTCTTGCATTTTGTTGGATGGTAATATTCGGTAATCACTTTCCAAGTAGAGGAGAGGTGAAAGATTACAGTCAAATTTAAATAGAATGACCGCGCCAATGTACAGCAGAAGTGTCTTGTTGCGTATTACCATTAAACAGAATTAACAGGATGCACTACAAGTCATATCTCTCAAAAGTGCAGAATTAAGCTACTTGTTCTAAATAATGGTCTTGGAGGAATTTTCCTTTGAAGGCTATTAGGGAAACAGAAAGAGGAAATAACAAGTTATTGATCCAAACAGGCAATTCTTCCATGAGCAATTCAAAATTGGAAGACTATCCAGGATGAGTAGCTCTTCCACAATGAAAGTACATGTGATCTGAGGAGGAGTAGCAAGATCATCAAAAGATAAAGAAGATGTGGCAACCTACTTGACAAGAGAAGTTGCGGATCCAATCTCATCGGGTAAACCAGTAATTGAGTTGTAGGAGACATCTAATGACTTAAGCATCGGAAGCCTGAAAAAGATGACGCTCACAACAATAAAATGAGCACTTAAAATAGGAAAATCAATTGAGATCCGAAGAGAATTGGAAAACTTACTCTCCTATAGCAGCTGGAAGCTGGGTGAGTTTATTATGGCTTACATTCAGCACAGTCAGCAGGGATAGGTTTCTCAAATCTTCTTTCAGAATTTCAATGTTATTATGAGCCAGAATAAGCTTTTGTAGCTCCACAGCCTACAAAAATACACTATCGAGATCCAATAAAAGCGAAACAAGATATTACATAGAAAGCAAAGTCTGAAAGAAAAAAATGAAGAAAATCTGAAGAGGAATATTTACTACCTCCCACCACTTTTCACCATCACCAACTGCGTCCAAACTTTGGTAAACCTCATCGGGCACGTCTCTAGGAGCAGACAATATCAACCGATGAGCTCTTAAGTGTAAATCCATCATGTAGCATTGAGATTTATTCAAAGTGACAGGAAAGATAAAGCTGAAGGTGTAAAGTTGTCTATGGTCCATCTGCTCTGTTCCCCCATATTTAGTCCTAAATTTTTTCTTCCCCATGGACATTATCGACAAAGTATATAAATGATTCATTTCATGATTCCACATAGGAGGTAATGATACTGCAGTCTGAAGTTCAAAATGACAGAGAAACGAATAACGGTTAGCATGCACGACATAGCAAGCTGCAAGAAAAGAATCACCAGCAAAAACATAAGCAGAGCTGAACTAGAAACTAAACATTAATTTCAACCAGTTTATCCCACTAACTTGCTACCGAACACAAAGATTGAGACAATGTCCACCAGTTTCATTGTGTCCCCCAAAAAAGCACAGCCAACTATTTCAAAACATTACAACATCAAGAGAGGAGATATTGGTTTAACATTCTCGGTTGGGACTTCAAAGAAGAGTCGGAGGCTACTCTGCTTCTAATCTGGGTTGGAAATATTACACCCATCAATGGCAAGAAATGCACGGGAAAACGAAAATCCAGGTTGTACAGCATTAATTTGAAAATTAGAAGCAGAATTGCGAACTTCTCCCGTGAAATTGCTAATGCTCGGAGGAATAGTTCTCTGGGAAGAAATGCTAGGACAGAGACAGTACTTTTCTTTGTCGGAGCAGATTAACTGAAGTCGCTCTTAGCTTATCTTAATTAATTGTCAACCTTCGTTGCCATTCGCAGGTCAAATAAACCGGATCATGAGAAAAACAACTAGCTCCAAATGCATCCGTAACGCTAGTGCCGACTCAGAACTTTATCATTCACATTCCTAGACACACGAAAATCACTGAGCCGCGGATCGAGAAATCGATCTCGCATCGATCGATTGCGGAGTGGTCCAGTGGGAACACGAACAATTGATGGACGAAGATTCGATGGGTGGAGCGATGGGAAACTCACTTGAGCGAGCGATTCGATAGGTTGATAGAACCGGATGATCTCGCCGCTTTGAGCAGCCGATCCATGGCGGATCTGGGAGGAGGTGCAGTGGAAGGCGTAGCGAGTTGTTACATCTATCGGTCGATGCAGAAGCGAAAGCTTGAAACTGGAAATGTCACTTCGCGACTGAACACGCACATCTTTCTTCTCCGGATTTTCTATTTTTTCATGAGTTCTAAGGATAAATTGGAAGGATTACGTTTCACTATAAGCACCCGCTGTGCTTTCCTCATTTATAATCATTATCAATTAAGTCTTTTTTTTTTTTTTAAGAATATCAATTAAGTAGCAACAAAAAGAATTTTATTCCCATCGATAGTTATTTTTATTTTTTGGGAAAACTTCAAACAATGGCACGAGGTGTTCTGATTTTCTCAAATAAAAGTCTGAAATGAATTTTATTTCAAAGAAGGGCATGAAGTGCTCTCTTTATTTCAAAGAAGGGCATGATCGAAAGGTATTTTCGTCTTTTATCGTTTTAATTTTCTTTTTCTTTTTTTCATTGTTTTTCCCTTTCTTTCTTTTTTTTTTTCCTTTTTCTTTCCCTTTCCCAGCCAACGCCGGCCTCAGGCAAGGACTGCCCACGCCGCCGTCGAGCAATCCTCGCCCGGGCCGGTGTCAGGCGAGGGTTGCCTTGCAATGAGTCGTCGCGAGAGTTGCTCGACAGCGGCGGGGGCGGCCCTCGCCTAAGTCTGTCGATCGCTGGGAAGGGAAAAGAAAAAAAAAATAAAACCGTAAAAGATGAAAATATCATTCAGTCGAGCCCTTCTTTAAAATAAAAAGGGCACTTCAGATCCTTATTTGAAAAAATCAGAGCACTTTAGGTCATTATTTAAAAAAATTAGAGCACTTCAAGCCTTTCTTTGGAATTTTTTTTAAAGGAAGGAAATCCGTAATTTTAGCTTTTAAGAATGCTTTTACCTATGGTTATGCTTTGAGAAAATTTCAAATAATGGCTCAAAGTGCTCTCATTTTTTCAAATAATGGTCTGAAGTGGACTTTGTTTCAAATAAGGGCCTGAAATGTCCTCTTTATTTGAAAAAAGACTTTACTAAAGGCATTTTCGTCATTTCCTTTTTTAATTTTCTTTTTTCCTTTCTTTTTTTTTCATTTCTATTTTTTTTTTCCTTTTTTCCCCGGACCCTCGCCTGTTTACTCTCTCTCCAATGCACTGTTCATCGTATCTTACAGAGATAGCCCAGGGCACTATTCATCGTCTCTTTTACAGAGACAACCAGAACCCTTTTCTACGGAAGTTTCCCTTCACTTGTGGCACCCATTTGCAGATAAGGCTTCTGGTTGCCTGGTCGACGCTCGGTGATAGTTGTACCGCCTCTCAGATTTGTTCGTCGCGAGGCTTGCCGAGGTCACACAACCCCAGCGTCGCCGCGGCTGGGGTCTGGCGACCTCCTGGGCTGCAACGACCCAGTGCGAGACTCGAGGCTCGCCGTCCTCATCGCTGGCGGTGGTGACGATCGATTTCCTTCAAGCGCTCTCGACTAAATGTGCACCCTCGGGATTGTCGAGCGCTTCCATGGACAACTCAGCGACAAAACCGTTGAAATCGTCTCTCTTGGGCTGCTTGGCCTCGCCCTGCCCAGAGGCGAGGCAGGTGAGGCCGCCCTCGACGGCGGCGAGGGCTGCCCTCACCCAGTGGCCGATGAACCCTCGCCACCTCGCCGGCCGAATCAAAGGAAGAAAAATAGAAATGGGAAAAAACAAAAGAAAAAAGAAAAAAGAAATCGAAATCAAAAAAGGAAAATGACAAAAATACTCTTAATCAGGCTTTTTTTTGAAACAAAGAAATTAAAACAAAGTTCATCGCAGGCTTTTATTTGAAAAAATAAGAACACTACGTGCTTTTATTTGAAATTTTCCCTCGTGCTTTTAGTGTTTTGACTTTCTGATATTTACATTTAATGTAATCATGGAGGTCAAAATAAGTGAGAGAGCAGATCCATTTTTGGATTAAATATTATTGCCCGAGCTTTTATATGTCACCGGTTCTTGAGTGCCAATATGGACTGGGCCTAGACAGAGAGGTAATAGCACGGCTTGGCCCGCAATACGTAAAAGATGCACGGATGAGCCGACGTGACTTAGGCCCGTCTAAGCCGGCCCATAAACCAGGTGGACATGGCGAGAGATGGCTACGCGCCGAGCTGAGCCGAGCCGCCATCAATGCGGGGATGTTATGTCGGCCTGCTCCCACCTCCTCCTCCGCTTGCTCTAAACCCTAATCTTCACTCTGTCGGTCTCCACACCTCATAGTTCATCTTTCCAATCTTTTCTTCACCAACTCGAAGATGGCGAAGAAGAAGGAGAGGAAGGTCAACGTGTCGGGGAAGCCGAAGCACTCTCTGGACGTGAACCGGAAGGATGGCAAGAGCGAGGCTCGCACCGCCGCCACCGTCCGGCGACTCAAGATGTATAATTCGAGGCCCAAGCGTAACAGCAAGGGCAAGATCGTGAGCCACGAGCTTCAGTCCAAGGAGCTCCCGAATACGCGCATTCAACCTGATCGTCGCTGGTTCGGTGCGTCGACTTCTCTATTTTTCTCCCAGCACTTTCGGTTTCATGTTTGCTAGCATAATTGCAAACTCGCGCGTCGAGAAAATCGATGCCTCAAGTTCATTTCAGTTTTAGATAATGTTGAATTTCACTGCTGGAGAGTTAATTTGTATGACTCACAAAGAGAGTTTGAGGAACTTGTTCTTCTCGTTTAGTTATGCGGTGTTCAACTGTTGCGACTGCTGCTCCCGAGTAGGAAAGGTCTGAAATGATGATTTGTTTTGATGTCCGGAATACTTGCTCATCATGTACCCAGCAATCTTGTAGATAGATAGGTGGATGATTTCTTGTTCTGATATTGGTTTTTGTTGGTGATGATGCAGTCTTCACATTTTTGGTGACTTGTTGAGCGTTACAGATAACTGAGTAATTGGTCATACTGATGTTCTTGCTTCACAAATATAGGGAACACAAGAGTAGTCAATCAGAAAGAACTTGAATTTTTCCGGGAGGAGCTGCAAAGTCGGATGTCAAGTAACTATAATGTTATTTTGAAGGAAAGGAAGCTGCCTATGTCACTCCTGAATGATCCTAAGCAGGTAAGAGACTTTTGAATAACGTGTATGTTTTTAGAAAGACTTGCATTTCTGAGTTGTAACATACAAGTAGGTCACTTACCCTCACTGGGTGGAGGGAAGTGGGGAGAAGTTATTTTGCTACCTTGTGACTTCTGGGGCATAGGTCTATGCTCATGTATTTTCCTTATTTGCAAGCAAGCTACCAACTTCAAGTAGTATGTTAGTATTCGATGCATATTTTGGTGAATTAGATTTACTCTCTTGAAATTGTGTATTTTTCTACATGATGGGCTTAATTTGTTTGTGGATACCATGCAACTCTTAATTACCTAATTGGTTTCTGCATTCTTTAATATGCATGTGAAGCAAGCTAGAGTTCATCTACTTGATAGAGAACCTTTTGGGGATGCATTTGGCCCTAAGAAGAAGAGGAAGCGCCCAAATCTCTTGGCAGCAGATTATGAATCATTAGTTAAGAGAGCCGGTGGTTCTCAGGGTAAAGTGCCTTTCTTTATGAACTCCCCCTTCTCTTGATTATTAGTTATTATTATTATTATTATTATTATTATTATTATTATTTGGGGATAGGGGTAGTGGGAGGAGGATCAGTATTTTAAGTGTGCAATAGGCCAGTCTCTTCTGATTCATAAGGTTAATGAGGAATTTTTATTTCCAGGGAAGTGGCCTGTAATGTATTTTGGGGGAAGGGTTCCTTTTTTTATTTCCAAACGATAGCAGTCCTTCAATCTGCGATTGGCAATTTGTTCATATGATATCTGCAATTGGTAGCAGTGCATTTCATCCTTATTGCCTTTCACCGTGCAGATGCTTTTGAGCAGAAGCATGGATCATCTACAGAAGGGAACGAAGAAGATGGACTCAGAGACTTGGTGCGCCATACCATGTTTGAGAAAGGTCAAAGTAAGCGCATATGGGGTGAGCTCTACAAAGTCATAGATTCATCAGATGTAGTTGTTCAGGTACTGTACTCTTTTTAGTTCAATGGATTGGTATTGGTCACGATTCAAAGAATAAAGCCTTCCAATCTTCGGTGGAAGCGTTAATCCTATAGTTGATCCTTGGTGGTCTCTTTCTTGCTCGTGTTGTTTATATGTACTCCGTAGTTTGAGAATATTTTTTGGTGGAATTATTGTAGTTGCTCCATAGTTTCTCATTTATGTCAAAAGCTTATATTCCCTCACGGTCTGGCGCTCTTTCTTTCTTTGCTTCTTCGGGCCAGTATCTGACTATGCTGAATTTTTTTGTTCAAGGTTTTGGATGCTAGGGATCCACAAGGTACAAGATGTCGTCATTTGGAGAGGCACTTAAAAGAGCATTGCAAACATAAGCATATGATTCTTCTCTTAAATAAGGTTCATTTTGGGATTATTTGATACTCTGGAAGCTAACTTCTCCCAATCTTTTCACATCTCATGGAAGTTGATTCTGCTATGCAGTGCGATCTGATTCCTGCTTGGGCCACAAAGGGATGGCTTAGGGTATTATCCAAGGAATATCCTACACTTGCATTCCATGCAAGTATCAATAGGTCATTTGGCAAGGTATATGGCAAAAGCTCTTTTTTTTTTCCTGGAGAAAAATGGGATCGAGGCTAAGTAATTAGAAATTTTAGATTCATCGACTAGCCTTTTGCTTTTTCTCTTCTTTTCTGGGCTTTTGAAACTGTCATACTCTCTTGTTTTTAAGAAGTTGTTACAGTTCACTTAATCAGAGTTTTTGTCATATTCTATTATTTCTCTTGTGGACCTTAGTGTGGTTATTAATCTATTACTGTAAACCTTTGTTTTCATGCTGAAGTTAATGAGAATGGTTGCCATTTAGGGTTCGCTCCTATCAGTATTGAGGCAATTTGCTCGCCTGAAAAGTGACAAGCAGGCAATATCCGTGGGATTTGTTGGCTATCCAAACGTGGGAAAATCGTCAGTGATCAACACATTGAGGACAAAGAATGTAAGTTCGTCGTTCTTTTGCTAGTTATCACCTATTACTACACCTGTCGTAAGATGAATAGCAGAGTATGTTGACTGCAAAGAGGATTCTCCATTAAAGTACATTTTGCCAGTGTGTAGAATAATGCTTGCCATGTTGCATTCCACGTTATCCATACTAATTTAGTCCGTTGTTTGTAGTTCTCACAATAAGTAACTTCTGGATTTACAAGCTACTTTGTCACTTATTCGTCTGTCTCTTCTGTCTATAGGTTTGCAAGGTTGCTCCAATCCCGGGGGAGACAAAAGTTTGGCAATATATAACACTCACAAAACGGATTTTCTTGATTGATTGCCCTGGAGTTGTATACCAGAACAGCGATTCTGAAACAGACATTGTATTGAAAGGCGTGGTATGTTATCTTGTTTTATGTCAATTGAAAGTTGTTCCTGAGGAGCACTGTTTATTCGTCAAGAGCTTGCATATGATTTCTGGAACTTTTCTTTAAGATGCTTTTTGGTGTTTTCTTTCAACTCGGAATAGACCATCCTACTTCAACATGGTCTATTAGAAAATGGATTGAATGACCATCTTTCTCATAAGATAAATTCTGTTGATAAAAGCACTTTCTCTCCTCTTCACCCTTCACTTCTTACCTTTTAGACAAGAAGGACCAAACTTTTTCATTACACTCTTGCATTTGTTTGTTGAAGGTAACGGTTTTATTCTCCAATGCACCACCCAAAATATATTTTAAGCTTGAAGATCGAGAGTTTGGTTACATGTACAGATTGTTTTCTTGTAAATCCGGTACTTCTTACGGAGATTAGATTAAAGTGTGCCCCCATTGTGACAAATTAATTCAGCTTGTACATGTGGGCATTTTGAGAACATGTCCAAGTCATATAGTGACGATTTGAAGCACTTTTCATTTGTGTTTTGATAGGTGTTTATCCATTTGAGTGAAAGTTATCTTGTACTTACAGGTGAGAGTCACCAATTTGGAGGATGCTTCTGAACACATTGGAGAAGTCCTGAAACGTGTGAAAAGGGGACACTTGCAAAGAGCATATAAGATAAAAAACTGGTATAACTAATTTGTGCCTCTGGTTAAGGGCTTTATATTGGTAGTGGCCCATCAGCAGTTTTCCAAGATGATCTAGTTCAGGATCTTGCTGGATTTCAGCATCTCTAAAGACAAGTTTCTTGCTCAATGTTGTACTGCGAGTTAAAAACACGTTTCTTACTGGACATTTAGAGCCTGATTATGTTAAGGCAGGATTTCAGCATCTCAAAGACCGAATTGAGTGACCTTTAAAAGAGAAAATTAGACATACACGAGGGGATGCATTATGTTATTTGGCATTTTTTTCTCTACTAAGCATGGTCCCTTTGAGTCACGTGATTCTAATCGACACTAATTTTATGCAACTTAGTGTAGATTTAAGAAATGAAGTCTATGGTATTTAGGTTGCATGTTATCTTTGGGCATCTATTTTCCAAATGATGTCTTTGCTTTTCGGTTTAAGCACGCAGTTGTCCTTGCAATAAACTATACTGTCTTGGTTTTTCAGGGAAGATGACAATGATTTTTTAGTTCAGCTATGCAAATCAAGTGGCAAATTGTTGAAGGTATATTTCTTCCTCCATAGAGAGGAGTCTCATCATTTAGATGTAATCTGGATAAGTGTGATATTTGCGTTGCTTTTGTAGTTTTAGATGTTCAAATATAGTTTTGCATGCATGAGCTCATCATTTAAACCTGCCTTAGTAATCATTAATTCTTGGTTCATTTAGGGTGGTGAACCAGACCTGACGACTGCAGCAAAGATGGTCCTGCATGACTGGCAAAGAGGTAAAATACCCTTCTTCGTTCCACCTCCTCAACAAGAGAAGGAATTGTCAGAACCCGCCAGTTATGGTGTAGAAAAAGAGGCAGCAGTGGACAGCGATAAGGCATCTTCAGCATTCCGAGCAATCGCCAATGTGATCACATCTCAGCAGCAGAAAAGCGTGCCTGTCCAAAGAGACCTCTTCACTGAGGACGAGCTGAAGGGGGAATCTGCTGCTCACGGGTCTACCGAGGATGCAGTGACCGAGGGCATCCCAGCCTCAGAGTCAAGAGGACAATGACGCCCAGCCTTCCACAGCGGAAGATGCGGAGTAATCATCAATTGTCCAATTTTGAGAAAGCCTTTTCATTTTCTAGAGATGTTATAGAATTATGGCAAGTGTAATCCAGTTAAATTATCCGTTTCATTCGAAGAAAGCAAAAGAGGAATAATTATTTGTATAAACGTGGTCTGTAAGCGGTCTTTCTGGCTAGTTCGAGTTTTGAAGCTGGTTATCTGTCACGGAAGTAAATTTAATCTTGGTAAGAGAGTGCGCCCTATAAAGAAAGGCAGGCGTGCAATAAGCCAAAGCTTGCCTTGCCCCGAGAGAGAGCATAGGATAGAGTGGAACCGATGATGCTGATAGATTAGAACTGATGATGATGCACCGGACCCGGACGGACTAGGTAATGGTAAGTTGTCTTGCCTGACTCCGTTTACTAACTCCGTTTATTGAGCTCTTAGCTTTTCTTTGGTGGAAGAAAGAGCACGGGAATCAGCCCCTGCTTTTCAAACCTTTCGTTCATTAATGGACTCTCCGGTCTCGATTAGTTCACAAGATTGAATGGCCAATTCTCCTCCGTACCCTCGATTCAATTATTTTTCAAGAATGTTGAGCCGAAGTTCAAACAAGGGATTTCTTTGTGTTTTTGAACCGTGTTTTGGCATCCTTGGTTGGGTTTGGGTTGCTACTTCTATGGGTTGGTATTCGTAAATGGCGGTAATCTCATCAACTGGTATAATCCATTTTGCTTGCGTTCAATATCAAGTTTTTTTTTTTTTTTTTTGGGGTCAAATTCAATATCAAGTTGAGCATGCTGAGAAAGAAAGAAACGCAAGACAAGACGAATGGTCGTGTTGCCATTCTCCATCTTTTCCCCTACATGAAATTAAATGCAGTGCACATCAGACGCTTGCCATTCGTACGCTTTCCCTTGGGGTTCTTCAATATTGGGCTCGATATAGATCGGTTGGTGTCAACTAGCAATTAGATCTTTTGGTGCATTCAAACAGGTCAGCTGCACGGGTCCAGTGTGTTTAATCCGTGTTCGTTATAGGAAAACTTATTGTCACATGCGAGACTCGCTAAAAAAATAAAAGATACTTCAAATTTATTTCTTACTTTGTGATTGGTTACATTCATTAAATTCAAGTTTGAAACTCATGGAATTAACTGCTTTTGCTTTTGGTTAAGCTGAGAAAAAAAATGGGACACCTATTGGATTGAACAATGAACCGCATGAGGTAGGAAACTCTTTAGTACGATTTTAAGGGAAGGAACTGACACACCTATTCCGACCGGGGAGAACAGGCCATTCGATAGGGAGATTCTAAAATTGTGGAGGCTTTGTTCGATCAAGCCGCTGATTGTTGGAAACAAGCTATAGCGCCAACTCTTGGTAATTACACTGTGATGGGTTTCATTCACAAGTTAATCAATAATTCATGGCCACATTCTCAAGATTAAGCCTCGTCAGCGACCTCAATCGAACACGCTTTAGTGGGCATTGAAATCTGGTGGGGACTTAGCTAATGAGATGCCCCGGTCGAGAGGGCCGACATGATCGCGGATCGGGTCGAACCAACTTCATCACTATTGAGAGGAGCTATGTTAGGGTGGATGAACTTTAGGTAATCTGTCACTGAGATGCAATAAATAGGAGTCGCTTTCCTCCATCGGGGCATAGCTACTAGCTTAGCATCTGCGCTGTTTTGTTTAAGATCTTCCTCACCTTTACTGCTCATTCATCAGAAAACCTCGTAAAGGATTTTGAATTAGGACACCATCAGCCAGGATCATGGGTTGGATTAGGAAGAGAAGGTAATTAAGAGGGGACCGGCATATGCACATGCACCGAGATGATCGTATGGCTTGCGCTGAATTGTTGGTCTGAGACGTGCTTGGGACCTAACGATATCAAACTCTCATGATTCCTCTGCAAATTTTTGCTGCCAAAGATCTCATCATAACCAGTTTGGCTTATCATTAATCCATTGATTTGTTTCCACGTTGTAGCCAGAGTCTCGTGTTTGATGTGCCTGTGTCCTAATCCATTTGCAAACGATCAACGCTTTCATCTTTTCCAGCTTTTTTAATAAAGCATCTTTATGAAAAGCTGGACTCCAAAGGGAGAGCCGACATCCCATTATCTAACAATGTCTAGTCAAATTATTGCATTGGAACTGATTTAGTCGCTCTCTTACTATTTAACACTTTAAGAGGGGATAACCTCTCGCGCCAGCTTAAGCAACCGTTCGTTTCGAGACCCATTATCCGCACATACCAATAATCAATTGGGATCCATATTTGATTATTTCAGGCGAGCCTTGTTTTGCAGATCTTATCCCTTTTTTGTGAATGGATGATTTTTGAAATTTGGCCTTCTTTTTAGCACGTCGACTCTGGAGATCGGGCTTCATATGTTAGGAAAGAACTAGGAGGAGTAGCTGTTAGCCTGTTATCTAATCGGCAACCTCCTACGCCAAATGAAAAGAACGTTCACACGTGAATTTGGCTTTTCCTACATCATCCTCGCGTTCTTCCTATAGCGACAATGGTTATATCTCCCTGGATATCATTTTCCAAATCACCGTTCATACTCAAGGAGTTCTTATTGGTGGTCAAAAAGTGTGTACCTAATCTTTCCTCGAGCGCATCAAAAGTTCCAATGTTCAATCACATGATTTAAAGCTTCAGATTGCACAATGCGACGTCGCATCAAATAGTAAAGGCCCATCAATTGTCATGAAAATCATAAAAGATCGGTTATGGATTGAGCCAACCTTTTGTCTGCGAAGAACAGTATTCCTGCATAGAGAGCCAACTTCAAAAAGGAAAAATTGCAAGACCAGGCTCATCAAGATTGTTCCAATCGAACACGAATCATTGAATCAAAAGCAGTACGTTAGGACATCACCCCCCCAACTTTGCATCGTGCATGGGTCAAGCAAAGGGATAGAGAGTTCTCGATGGTGACTGACTGGACCCGCGATTGGTACGTGGAAGGATAAAGATTCAGGCGTCTGATGATGGTCAAGTTTGAAGACTGACCCATCGCTGATGTCCGTCCTTGATGGTGGCGCAACCGGGTGCATGTGAATTCGATCGCGCGCGTGAATCACAAGCGACGTGAATTCGATAGGGCTGCGCAGCTGGTCTTCAGTCGTGAGGTCTTGCTTAGACCAAAGAAGTAAGACCAAAAGAAGGGTGTCGGTCCTAATCTGACCAGCCTCCCCCGCATCGCACTCCCGCTAGACACGATCGAGACAAACTTCATCACGAGACTAAACGACAACACGAGAACGCACGAGACATTTCATGCCTTGTTTGTCCTGCGTCGCCGTAAGAGACTCGCAGCGTTTGATTGAATCAACGTTTGTTGTGTCTTCTTTTGTTACGAGTGGTAGGAGAAGGATACGTGCTTTCTTATTATTTTCTTGAGGGTTAATACCGCGAAAAACCCCAAATTAGTACACATGTGATAAATTTACCCCAAACTATTTTTTTAACTACCAAAAACCTCAAACTGGTACATATGTGACAAATTTACCCTAAACTAAATTTTTTTACCACAAAAAACCCCAAACTAGTATACTCGTGAACTGCCATGTGCCGTCCAACTCAGCAATTTGACGTTAAAATTAACGAAAATTAACGGATGATAAATTTGTCACAAGTGTACCAGTTTAGGGTTTTTCGTGGTATCAACCATTTTCTTGAAGATCTTGAATAGTGGAGGACTAAGCGTTGAAAATGACAAGGACATCAAATCACTATGGGCGCGCATGGCAACACTTCTGCTTCAGAAATCAACTTCTGGCCAGAAGTTGAAGTTTCTATTTCTACTCAGAAACAGAAGTTGATTTCTGATTAGAGAAATTCATTTGGTAACGGTTGAAAATTTCTACTTCTGAAACATTATTAACACGAAATCTTCTATGAAAAATTATTGTTAGCGGCCGAAAAATTTCTACTTCATTTTTAAACTTTTTAAATTTCTTTTAAAAACATTTTTTATTATTAAGAATATTTTTTACTTTTTAAAAATAAAAAAATATTATTTATTTTTTACTCCAGCGGCCGGAGACGGCGACGGTCAACGGCTGGCGGCGGCGAGCGCGGCGGTCGTCGACGGTTGGCGGCGGGGGCAGCCGTCGACGGTGGTCAGCGGCTGGCGGCAGCCGGCGGAGGTCGGCGGTGGTCACGGGTGTCGATGGGCGGAGGCCGGCGATTGGCGCGGCAGGCTGAGGTCGGCGGCGGTTGACAACGGGGGGCGGCGGCCTGCAGAGGTTTGCAATGGGCGGAGGCGGGCGATGGTCAGCGGTGGTCGCGGGAGGCGATGGGCGGCGGCCGACGGAGGTCGGCAGTGGGCGGCAGCCGGTGATGGTCTATAGCGGCGGTTGGCAGCGGGAGACGGTGGGTGGCGGCGGGAGGCGATGGTGGGCAATGGTTGCGTGCGGCGGCGGGCGAAGGCGGGCGTGGTCGAAAAGATGGTAAAGGTGTAATAAAAAAGGATGAGTCAAGAAGTACTTCTTGAGTTGAGAAGCGATTTTTTTGAACTTTTCAAATTGGGGAAAAAATAACTTCATAAGTGAAAATTCACTTCAGAAGTAGAAATTTTTTTCAGAAGTAAAATTTTTACCAAACGAACTTCTGCTCCAGAAGCACTTCTAGAGCAGAAATCCACTTCCAAAAGTGTTACCATGCGTACCCTATACTTCCGGGACATAAAAATGGTTTGAGTCCACGAGAATTTAAATTATTTCGAGAAATTTTAGTAACATTGGGCTGGTCTAGAAGTGGCAAAATGGGTCTAGAATCCATATTTGATCCATATTTCATGGTGGTATGTCATAAATAGGTTCCTTAAGTTTTAAAAGTGGGTTATAAATTGGTTACTTGGAAACATAATGGGTCCTAAATGAGTTTTAATTTAGCAATATATATATCGATTTAAAAATGTATAAAAAATAATTTCTCTAAACTGAATTTTAATATTGAAGTGTTTTAACAATATATGTCAAGTCGGGTGTGGGTAGGTTTGGGTTTCACTAGATTTGTATAACATGAAAATGGGTCAAAATGGGTTAAATTGGTCAATATGGGTCGGGTCATATTCGACTCGACTCAAATCCAACTTGACCCACTCGTTTGACACCTCTAGGCTGATCGAGAGAATTATCCAATCAGCCCTAAGTTTATTATACATACATCAATTCAATTCTATTTTTTTTTTAATTTTTCTAATTTAATCCTACACATTTACGTGAAACTCCAATGTGGCCCTTCTGGCGATTTTTCATCGGAAATCGCCGGCATGACGGTCTGGCGAAAATTGGTCCGCATGATTGCATTGGAACTCCGCGCCAATGTTTAGGAATTTTTTTTTTGTCACAAAATGTTTAGGATTGAATTAATAAAATTAAAAAGTTTTAGGATAGAATTGACATTCGCACAATAGCGTTAATAACCTTTTATTTGCACATACATGATCGTCTTCATACTCGGTCCGTGAATTATGGAACGGGCTATGAGTGTTTTTGTTTCTATTATTAGAAGCATTAAGATGGCATCGAGCACAAATCACGGCAACCAAAAGAAGCAAGTCGTCTTTGCTCGCTAATGCTATTTCTGCATTCAGTGCATTGTGTGTGCTGATGACCTGAAGCGCACACATGCACATGCTCTGTGTAATCTTGAGTGGCATACCCTTTTATCCTCTTTGAATTTCTTCATTTCTTCCGTTTGTCTATGTTCTAGGAGTTCTTGAAGCTATGAATAATTTTTTGGGTTAATACCACCAAAAACCCCAAACTGATATACCTGTGACAAATTTACCCTTCATTAGTTTCCGTTAAATTTTACCGTCAAATTGTTGAGTTGGATGACACGTGGCAATTGTTGGGTGTATATGTTACCCTTTGTTTGTTACATGTGTATCAATTTGATATTTTTCATGGTATTAACTCAATTTAACTAAAATTAACATAGGGTAAATTTGTCATAAATTTGTCACATGTGTACCAATTTGAGATTTTTGTGGTAAAAAATATTAGTTTGGAGTAAATTTATCACAGTTGTACCAGTTTAGGGTTTTTGGTGGTCAAAAAAATAGTTTAGGGTAAATTTGTCACAAGTGTACCAGTTTGGGGTTTTTGGTGGTCAAAAAAATAATTTGGGGGTAAATTTGTCATAGTTGTACCAGTTTAGGGTTTTTCGTGATATTAACCCTAATTTTTTTGGGGTTAGAAAAACCCATGAATTTGGACCTAATCAAAGTCAAGAAATGGTTGTTAACCTTGATTAGACCGATTAAACAAGTTTTAAAATATATATATATATATATATATATATATATACCCCCTTTATTCCCACTCCATATGACTTTTCTACCCCGCAGCATCTTTTCTTCATTAGATTTATATTCACGAGAAGTCTCGCGTTAGATTAATTTGCTAAGCACGTGGTCTGTCCCACACGTTGATTCTTTTTATGTCCAGGCTTAGTTGAATAAATATACTTGCGAAATCACATCTCATGAAAAGAGTCAAGCTACACCACTCATTAAAGTTCAGTACTATGTTCTAAACATTAAATACTAAATAAATCCGAGTGGCACCTCATAACATGTGATTTTTGAATTATTCAGACGTCATGGTTCCGAAGACTCCAAGTAAGTAGGTCAAAAGCCACGTTGTGTGTGATTTACGTTTAACATTATTTACCGAATGTTCGATATATTAGCATTTATTTATTTCACGAAACATACATGATTTTGAAGATATTTTTCTAAAAATCAACGCTTGTGTCGCTTGAAAAATTATTCAATAAAAAACATCTTTACTGTCGATCATAATTCATGTCTAAATGCTTTCGTGGAAAATAAAAATATTATTTTATTTATTTATTTATTTTTATAAGCAATAGAAATCATCGTTTCTAAAAAGTTA
This sequence comes from Lenwebbia sp. NSW1173648, assembly GCA_029784005.1. NCBI lineage: Eukaryota > Viridiplantae > Streptophyta > Magnoliopsida > Myrtales > Myrtaceae > Lenwebbia > Lenwebbia sp. NSW1173648. The sequence goes on along the minus strand of JARCGZ010000009.1, from coordinate 18,098,390 downwards.
TTATACAAATCAATCAGTTTTCTGCCGAACACGACGGAATCTATATAATCGAAAGCAAAATTGTGGTCAGCCGAATGGCAATTGCCAAAGGGTCAAGAAGGGTGGGCCCAACATTCCTCAGGTGTCACAAAAAGCAAAATAGCAATGAAGCAAAGAGAAATTGATGGGAGGGAGCATTTTTTTTTTCTTTTTTCAAAAAAATAGGAGGGAGTTGAATTCGTGGTAATTAGTAAACTCAAATCGCAAAACACAGTTAGCTTCCCGCTAGGCCTCGGCCGGCGACCGACAGATTGGTGTACTTGAGACTGGCGGCTGACGACAAGCGGCCGACGAATGGCGAACGGGAGCCGGAGATCGGAGGCCCGCGACGGGCGAATGGCGAACGGACGACCGCTGGGACGCGAGAGAGGCTACTGGCGGAGAATGGAGGTCGAGGATCGGAGACCGGCGGAGGGCGACCAGCGGCATGGACGCGAAAGAGAGATAGGGAGACTGCACGCGAGAGAGAGTGAGTTAGCAATGAGAAGAATTCTTATTTCTGCTCCAGAAATAGAAAGTAATAGAAAAATTTTATACTTTTTATTTCTGTTTCAAACCTATTTTTGGATAAAAAAATTTATCCTGAAAATAGAAAAATGAAATTACATTAACAAATGGATTTCTATTCTAAACTTATTTCTCGAAACAAGGAAAATAGAATTATTGCGGTGCCCGCCTTAAAAACTTTTTCATCATTGGATTTAAAAGTGAAAAATCACAACTTTCCGGATCGAGATCCTTAAGAGGTTGAGATTGTTGAATTCTAATCCGACGGTGAAAAAGTATAAGGGCATCGTAGGTTGGGATCCATAGAATCCCCCAAACATTTGGGATTCCTTTCTGCGAACTATCTTGAATTGAATTTTCTTTTTGTTTCTTTTAAGAAAACGAGAGAGAGAGAGAGAGAGAGTGCTAGTCCTGGAGGGCAGATCTCCTTGGTGAAGGCAGTCCATGTTCATTCCAGAACCTCCAAATAAAACAAAAACCAAACAGTGTTCGGAACTGGACGTCTGAGCCTCCTCTCCTGCCTTTTCATGGTAGGCCACCACCCCCAAAGATTCACTCAGAAACCTCTCACCTCTGTCATTTTCTTCTTCTTCTTCTTCTTCATCTCACAGCGAGCTCCAATATTTTCAAAAGAGGAAAAAAACAGAGTCCCCTCTATGCAATGTGCCAACTGTAATGTAGCATTTGGTGAAAAACGAAACACGCTTTCTTCTTCTGCTTCTTCCCTGCATCTCCGACGATTCGCTAAGACCCACCTCCAGCGTTTTAATCCCATTTTCTGAAATCTTGGAGGTGGTCTGATTTCGAAACGCTAAATCATTTTGATTCATCTGCGATATTCTGCATCCACCGGTTCACCAAATTGAATGTGCTCCTCAACGGGAAAGTTCCCACCTTTTAAGTTGAGAGAGAGATAGAGAGAGAGAGGGGTTAAGCTCAGCAAGTTTCTATCTTGTTTTCAGAATTAGAGCGTGCTTGTTTTTCCTGATTCGGAGATTTCCCTCTTATTTTGGAGAGCGATAAGCCTGAGTGACTGGAAGATCTCTTACGAGGCTGCAAGTGCAAGTAGCATCAAACATCAGAGGAAAGTCTGGATCAACCATTAATACACTCGCAAAGAAAGCGAGCTCATTTTAGAGTTTCAAGTCCACCTTCTCAGTGACTGTGGCAAAGTTTTGATTTTCTGGAAGAAAAGCTCCATCTCGGGATCAATGCGGTATTAAATTTCTCTTCTTTTCTTCTTCGAGACCTTGAAGTGTTGTTCTGATACTTTGGGTCATCACGAGCCTCAAGATTCATTCTAAAGAACCTTCTTAGAGATTGCAGTTCTAGTGGGACAATTTTCTTGAGAAATCACAGTGCAGCGTAATTGTGCCTGGTGAGACAAATACTGTGACGGAACTTCTATGTCGTGGATGCTTTTTGATATGCATCAAAAGCAAAGTTTTGGCTGTACCCATTTGGAGAATATGCTGGAATTGATGGCTAACAGGTATCTGGGCTAAGTCATAAGCTTAAATCTGTGCGCCACGATTAGCAATCTTCAGTATGTCAGAGAATACACAAGAAGTTCGATCTCTGGGCCTGACGCCAACATGGTCCGTTGCTACCGTATTGACAGTTTTCGTCACAGTTTCATTGGTCGTGGAGCGCTTAATTCACCGGTTAAGTACAGTAAGTATCATTCAGAGAACATCTAGAGACTCTCCAATAGATACATAGAAGTTCCCCGAACATATGCTCCTTTTGCACTGTTTTGAGGCCATCACGTTCGATGATAGCGAATAAATCACAAATGTCGGTCATCATTTATCAGTCATAAATCTTAAACTTTCTCTAGTTTACTTTCTAGCTTCGTACCATTAGTTTAATTTTTTGGGATAAACACTCTTGCTCATGAGTTTGTTTAATGAACACTTTCGTTTGTGTTATCCATCTAATTCATGAATAGGCAGCCTGATCATAAACCATGTCGAGAATTCCTCATGATGCAGTAAAAATTAGTTAGTTTTTCATTCGGATATCTGTGGCAAAAAAGAAGAATCATTCGGGTACCATTTTACTGAATCTCCCAATCTTATATATCTACAGCATGACTTCAAACCATGTGTTACCCTGCATTTTTGGCATGTTTCTTTTGAATTTGATTAACACTCCACTGTCATGAGTTATTATTAAGGTCCCATAGGAATCCCCGTAAACAGAACTTGTATAGTGTGAATAAAACATAGATAAGCTCGCTCTTTTGAGAGATCACTTGGTGAACTTCCATGGATGTTCTTCTTTTCTTTTTTGGGCTAATCTAGAGGAAACCCATACTCACACAGGAGTCTGCAAGATGGTAAAACTTCCTCGGATGTGGGAGTCTCCCTGTTCTCACTGCGGGTTCCAGTTAGCAAAGATCTTAGTGATTGGACTCAAGCGTAGTGGTGGATAGTTTAGGCATCTACTAGACTGAAGCTAGGTTAAAGCAAGGCTTGTGCCAAAATCGTGGAAGCTTGTCCAGTAGTAAAAAAGAAGAAGAAGAAAGAATTGCTTCTATCGTTTGCATTTTGAATTTGACCTTGCTCTCCCGGGCATTATGCACGGCTTGTTATCCTTGACCTGCAATGCAAGTTTCTGTCATTTTTATTTTTTTCCTTGGATACTTTGAAGTTTGAACATAGCAAGTTTATAACCACAAAGGTTACATTGAGATATTCATCAATCATGAAGACTGTTTCAGCTCACAAGTCTATCTTCTAATGTTTCCATTTCCTTCTTGACACTAATTTATTAGCTCAAAGTAGCTGATGAAATTTTTTCTGTTTGATCTTACAGTGGCTGCGTAAAACTAATCGTAAACCGTTGCTTGAAGCTGTTGAGAAAATGAAAGAAGGTATTCATCCCACATTCATACTTGGTCTTGATACTATATTCAGCAAAAAGAATGTCTTGATAATAAGCTTCTTTCTGCATTACTGGTGATTGATACTGAGCATGTTGTCTAATCCCTCTTCAAACTTTGCTTCTCAAATTTCGTGACAGAGCTGATGCTGCTTGGATTTATCTCTCTCTTTCTGACGGCCACCTCAGGCATGATAGCTAATATCTGCATCCCGACCAGGTTTTATGATCGTGCTTTTGCTCCGTGCACCAGGTCTCAAATTGATGAAGAGAGGGAGAACAATAGTTCCAAGGAACGTAAGATGTTAGCCGAATATTTCCTGAATCACTCATTCAGGAGAATATTGAATACCTTGAGTCAGAATTCCTGCAAAGAGGCATGTGGTTTATCAATAATTTTTAGTTAAAATCTCATCAGTCATTTCTTGAACACCTGCTAATCTCACATAATGCTGAGAAACTTCAATTTTTCCAATTGAATTATGCATTAATGGTAACTGATCTTTTGCTTTAGTGTGGCATTCATTATTTATCTGTTTTTTCAGGGTTACGAGCCATTTGTGTCATATGAAGGTCTTGAGCAGTTGCACCGCTTCATATTTGTCATGGCAGTAACACATATATCTTACAGCTGCTTGACAATGTTGCTAGCAATAGTGAAGGTGAGAAACTGTTCAGAACAGCAGCAAATTCACTACCAATTCACTGTCACACACAAAAGCCATGTTCTGCAGGCTAGATTCTGCTGTTGCAGTAAACAGATTTTAGACCGCAACACCACCTACTGGTGGATAAATTCGATGAACTGTGACCCATGCTTAGTTTAAGATAACAGGCTTGTGCACACTCTGATCATGTTGGAGGGCAGATCAGCCATAATCCCTCAGCTCTTTGAAGATTATTGATCCTGATACAGGTTGCATTAAAGAGATCTAGTATTGACATTTCGTATTCTTAGCTAGATTCCTCCACTCAATGGCGTATGTCACACTTGTTGTAGATTATATAGTGCATGTCGCTCCTTCCTTTTTTAGGCTGGAGCATTGTCATTATTAAGTAAAAACGTGGAAGATGAGGTGTGAACATGGAAGTTTTTTTTTTGGCCACATGGAAGAATGTATTTGAAACAGCTGTTATGCTTTTTCCATACATTGACTTGGGCAGATTCACAGTTGGACAATATGGGAAGATGAAGCTCGTGTGGATCGGCATGATGTCTTAACTGGTTAGTTCTGAGCTGGTTATTACACTGCCCAATAAACTTTCTCATTCTTGTCAGCTTATTTCTCACAAGCCTCTAGCTTCTTATTTTTTCTCAGTGATAGTGAGCTCCAAACTTTCTTGTGTTGGAAAGTAGTTTTGATGGTGAGAAGGGACTTTAAAAGAGGGCTTTAGGCTCAAAAAACCCTCGAATTAGCATTGAAGAATGTGCACCTGACATTGTGCTAAGAAGTAGAAGTATATTTGTGATGAACAAGACGAACTTTGGTATTCTGATGATGGAGAAGGGCATGTTTATAAGCTTTCAAAACTCATAAAGAAGAAAGGAAGGAAACTCTAAGCCTATAAACGTCTCATCCTGGATCTCATGCTGTAATGCTTCTGTAGTCAGTCATGTCGTTACTTAGCTGATGAAAGATTTTGATTCGAGGCATTTCATAGAGCTCTAATGTCTAAAATTTCCTTTCAAGTTAGCTGTTTTGATCTTTATTACTTTATAGATCCATGCGAATTAACCTCCTCTTCTCCTAGCAGAAATCACAAGAGAGTCGGTATTACGGAGACAATCCACTTTTGTCAAGATTCATACAGCAAATCCTTTAGTCAAGAACGGCTTTTTCATCTGGGTGGTATGTAGACTAGTTCATGTTCTTGCATCATCTTCCTCCTCATCAATTCAAAATATTTCCGGAGTAAGGGGGAAACAACCTATATAGGGGATACATTCACAGAACATGAAATCTGTCAGATCAAATAAGGAAAAGATGTGAAAATTTTGTTTTACCGATTTTTATAATATTAAGAAATGTAAGCATCTAAACTTTGCAGGTAAGAACTTATTCCTTCTTTTTGCAGTGAAAGCTTTATTACATGTTCTTGTCTAGTGGTTGACACCTAGAATAGTGTTGAGCTGGAACTTGTTGCATTATAATCTCATAACTGGAAAACTATAAACTTTTGTTTCAATTGGGTGCACTGATTTTGCTAAACGTACTCATTCTGCTGATTTAATCTCTCTCTCTCTCTCTCTCTGTCGTACACATTCGCTTGCACGTAGTCGCCTTCAGAATTATGTGCCAGTCTAATCTTGAAATAGCTTGTGCAAGTGGGAGTTCTTTCACTTACTTCTGTATTCATATGAATATGCAGACTTGTTTTTTCCGCCAGTTTGGGCATTCTGTGGTTCGTGACGACTACTTAACTTTACGTAAAGGCTTCATCATGGTATGGTATGCTGAAACGTTATGCTAAATAAAATTTCAGATGCTTTTCAATTAAATCAACCTTTTGACTGGCTTAGAATTGTTTTCTTTGTACGATGTGAAGGGAAGATTTTACCTTATGATAAGAAGATGAATATGCTGTACAATAGGAACTAGTTTGGGCAATAGGAGACATATGTGAAATGGAAAAGTGTATGTACTGTACGTGATAGCATTTTAATATTTCCTTGAGAATCTCTGGCTTTCTTTCACTTCAAGCAGATTTCCCTTGTGTATCTGTTGGTAGCATAAAGGCTGGACGTACCATCTCCATGAAGCTTATTCTAACACTATTTTTGTTGCAAACAATGACTTTCGAAATCATCTGTTTAGCTGTTGTGGTAAGGTTCAATAAGAAGGGCTGTTTACATGAGTCAGTGCGGGGTTCTTCTTTTGTTTTGAGGTCTATCGTCTTAGTAAGCAGCCTTTCGTTTAGCCTTTTTATTCAATAGAAACTCCGGATCTAGAAATTAGCTTTCCCTCATCGAGTTCAGTTCCTGGCCACTTCACCATCTACCAGCTTGGACCTCCTACGGTGGTTGCCAAAGCTCCGAGTGAACCCGAAATGGGAAGTTGCAAATGACTATTTGTCACCATACCAAATTATGTTCTGACAGTTAACTTCCCAAAGAGATTGTCTATACACTGTAATTGGTAATAGCTAAGAGGAAAAAGAAAAAGAAAAAGAAAAACTGTGATACTTGGCTGAAAGAGTACCTTAGATTAAAGATTGTAAGTTCATTTCCTATAAGATCACGACACTGTGAGCAGTGTAGAGAAGATTGTTGCTTTAGAAGAAGCAATAAGTGTCAAATTGTTTGTCTTGCCCCCTTTTTATCTTTCATTTTCTTCCTCCATTTTCTGTCGAGATCGGCTTTGATGTTCCAATCTAGTCGTTCCATTGTCCCCAAATCAAAGTTGCAGTCTAAGTAGAGTATTGTAACGACATAGAAATTTTGATGTGTTAGAAAGAGTTGATGTCACTTTTAGATTTTTACTCATTCTATCATAACTTTTGGCAGAATCACAACCTTCGACCAAAGTATGATTTCCACAGCTATATGATTCGCTCTATGGAAGAAGAATTCCAACGGATAGTTGGTGTGAGGTGAGATGTTTGCTGGGATAGTCCTGTTAATTTTGTCTCCACAATTTTCGGTAAATTTACGATCTTCTCAGTGAAATCAGCTTTCTTCATTGACTTTGTGGCTATCCTTAGCTAAGGAAGTGCCTGGTTAACTTTGGCAATACCAAATTTCTAGCTCATTGTCTGTTTATCTTATCCAATTCTTCCTCAGTAGTATGTTTACTCTTCTTCTGAATAAGTATCCGATATGTTCGTGATGATGAACAAGCACCATTGTAAACATTTTATGAATGAGATAAAGGAACTTATATAACATACCCTCTAAGTGGAAAGACTATAAATCCTTGTCTGCAGACAGGAAATTTTAGACTTTACTCCCTTTCTGGAGTGTACCTGTTTACAGGATTGCCTGGCCCTTAAATAATTTGTATATTAACATGTAATACAATTAATTTCTATTGGAATCTGGGAAACTAATTTCTCTTATATCTCTTGCAGTGGTCCTCTATGGGGTTTTGTAGTTGCTTTCATGCTGTTTAACATAAAAGGTAATCCATGTTTCCTGAATGAAAGGAGCGCTTCGGTTAATTTTTGGATCTCAGTTTGAAATTTGGTTGCTCATTGATGTATAGACTTGTATTGCCCGATGGATTCACTCACAATTTCTTGATATTCTTATTACTTTGCAGGGTCCAATCTCTATTTTTGGATAGCCATTATTCCTATTACGGTAAGTTCTCCGGGTTACCTGCTTCATCATTCATCAATAGATGGACATAAATTTAGGTGGAAATTGGTTAGTTCATTGACATTGACTAATTGCATGTGCTGGATAGATTTTAGGCTCATCCTTTGAACTTTTGAGTCGATAAGTAGATCCATGAATTGTAGCTAGTGCTGTCCTTTATAACCAGTTGAACTTGTGAGAAAACCCGTCGTCTCCATTCTCTAACTTCATGTCATTACCATGTGGTGCCTTTTTTGCATAGCTCGTTCTTCTGGTGGGCACAAAATTACAGCATGTCATTGCAACCTTGTCATTGGAAAATGCTGGAATTACTGGATTCTTCTCAGGAACTAAACTGAGGCCTCGTGATGACCTCTTCTGGTTTAAGAAGCCTGAGCTACTTTTGTCCTTGATCCACTTCATTCTGTTTCAGGTTAGAATAATTATCTAGAATACGTGAAAGCAGCCTTTGTTTACTCTTTTTTTTCTCCAGAAAAGCTATAAATTCTCGATACAATTAATTGAAGCTGATGCGCCTCCTTTTTCTGCTTGAATGACTTTTTTGCAGAATGCATTCGAACTGGCTTCCTTCTTCTGGTTTTGGGTAACTGCTCTTCCACCGATCTTTTGCATATTTGACCAATTTTTTTTTATCATCTTTGGAATTATTATCACTGTCAAACTTTGCCCTCTGAAATTCTCACCACCTTTTAACGTCAGTTTAAAATTAAGTTGACTTCATTTCGACCAAGTTATTAAATAAACGGGAAAAAGACACTAGAAGTCTCATAATTTTCGTATGACGCTTACTTTAGTGCCAAAATTTTTCGCCCGAATCACTTCAATGCCACTTTGAAAAAGAAAAGAAAAGCTATCCGTTAACTGCCTCTGGCGACAAAATCTAGCAAAAAATATTAGGTAACTTTTTATTACAAAAGAAGAATGTCGACGTATGCCGAGACTAAAAACAACACGCGCAAAGTAAAGGAACTTAATCTCTCTCCACATCGTCTCTTGTCGGCGAAATAGATAGCGGAGGAAGCGTGCTCGGCATGGCCCCGAGGGAAGTAGAAGACACTGAAGTTCACTGGAGGCATTTAGACCATCCCTCATGCGCACGTGTGCCAAAGCTGCATATCCAAGCTCCTCTGGTTCCTCCAGTACTGATATCTCTTGCTTTTCACTCGTAGAGCTGGAATTTCTTGCTTTCTTTTTTCGTTCTTTCTACTTTGTTGCGAGAGCAAGATTGAGAACAAGGATGAAGATCAATTGGTTGAAGGAACTCCTAACAAGAACTGGAGAGTTTTTTTGGGGAAAACAAGAACCCATCCGAATTCAAATACAAGAAGAGTAAAAAGAAATGAGAGCTTTCCATTGGCTGAATTGCAAGATGTCAGAAGGGCAAAGAAGAAGAAATATTCCTTACCTTAAGACTTGTTCAGGGACAACAGAACATCATTCAAGGGATCAAAGAAGATGGTTTGAGGATTAGGTTTTAAAGAAGAGGGGTAATTACCTGATTTATCCGAATTAGGGTCTAAATTTGGGGCAAACATGTTGAGCAACATTGTTTAGGGCTATTAATGCTTACTCAGAGCACTGGCGAGCTAGGTCGGTTGGAAAAAATGATAAAATATTTCCTCGGCGTCCCAAATCGGCAGTAGCTTTTAAGCGATTGTTTTCTTTTTTTTATTTATACAAAAGTGGCATTGAAATGATCCGGCGACGAAAAGTTTTGGTATTAAATTGAGCCGTACGAAAGTTATGGCACTTCTAGTGTCCTTTTCCCTTAAATAAACAAGAACAACCATAGCATTTGTGCGAGCTAGGATGTCTCACTTTGATCTGTGTTTCCTGAAACTTCTTTATTCAATTTTACAGTGGCAGTTTGGATATAACTCGTGCTTCATTAAGAACCATCTGCTTGTCTACTTACGACTGATTTTGGGGTAAGGATGGATTTCCTGAAATCACACATTCAATTCTTATAGAGGAGATATTGTTCTGTTGTTGCATGACTGTTTCAATAATGCAGGTTCGCTGGACAATTTCTTTGCAGCTATAGCACATTGCCTCTGTATGCTCTGGTTACTCAGGTATAGTGCTGTACTCCTGAATCTGGAGTTCAAAATGTATTCAGTCACTAAGACATAGCAGAATCACTTTTCAGTGTAAACTAAACTTATGGAGGGAAGTGCCAAATTCATTCTTTTAACTTATACTATCAAGTAATCATCCTCTTACAATGTTTGCCGGTTCACCCTCCAAATTATTGAAACAGCAATATAAGTTTTCGACAATGCTTTCGGCCACATCTAGTCCTTGTGCAACATTTAAAATTGACAAAACTAGATGGCTGCCGTTTCCCTTGTCTATTCACTTGTTAAGCTGTTCAAAGCCTTTTGTTGCCACACCCTATCTTATAATGTTGATTCAGCGACAAAGTTTTGCTAAAGAACGGTGAATCATCTAAAGAGATGTATGCACTAGTGAGAAAGTATTTTGTGTTTAACCGAACTTTATTCTTCCTTTCAGATGGGAACAAACTACAAGGCAGCCCTGATTCCACAGAGAATACGAGAATCGATTCACGGGTGGAAGAAGTCTGCTAGGAGGAAGAGAAGGCTTGGCATATTAGCAGATGATTCAACAATACATACAGACACAAGCACGGTTATGTCCCTGGAGGAAGACGATCGTCAATTGTTTGATGAGCCCACAAATCCAGCTGATGCATACACGGAAATTGAGTTACAACTGTCTCCTCCTACAATCGTCATTAGTCCTCCTGTTGCTAACGAGACTTCAAGTAGAGTTGGTACGCCTCTCCTTCGCCCTTCTGCGTCTGTGTCTTCATCGTCCACCACGAACTTCAATACAGGTGCTTTTTCAAGATGCACTTCCATGCCAGCTAGAAGAGAATGATAACTGAGGTTTTCATGGCTATGATGGGGGCAGCAAAGTGCTTGACTGGTTTTGTTTGTAATGTCTCGTCTGAGGATGCCATGTCAGAGTTTAATCTTAATGGCTTATACTGCGATACGTAGGTTGTAAAATTTCCTCAGGGGATAGTTAAGAAAGTTAAAATGTAATAGAGTTGGTGTAACTAGTAGATAAGGACACAGATACGAAGTATAATACAGGCCCTACAGTTTCGAACGGCTTTCGTTAAAAAGTTCCAGAAGTTGTCTTTTCTTGTCTGAGGATAGGTAAGAAGGTAGGTTTTTTGTTTTTTTGGTCCAATGTAAGAAGGTAACCTATCTTCTTTCGGTGCAACCTGATCAAAATGGCCACGATCCTTCTTTAGAATTTCAGAAAATGGTGGTTCTTCTGGACTCACTCGCTGGCATAGCCTGCTTAGTAGTCGGCTTCTCAGTTCCTACAAACTCGGTGATAATTGAATGTTTCAGAGAATCTCCTGAAGCCCATCTACCACTTGGGTTTGCCATGGTAAAGGTGTTTTCCTTTTGTCATAATGGAAAGGATAGAACGTTTTTCTGAGGGCGGCAATGACCGCATCAAAGAACTATTGGCAAGTTTTTCCAGGTGTTTCCCATCTTCTCTGAGTTTCTCGCAGCGTATGATTTCAAGCCTACACAAAAGATCAGGGAAAAAAAAAAGACCTTGGCTCATGCCAAGCAAATTGGCCTTGAATTCACTCTGGTGGAACTTGATGAAACCAAAACATTCTTATGACCATCCAATGAAGGTCTTATTTGGAAAGGTACATTAGCAGCTACACTACGGATCTTCCATTGCTCCCATCCATTAATGGTGCGAATAAGCTCCATCTGATCACGAAGGTCTTCATCATCAATCTCAACACCTTGGGCAGCCACAGGCCCACCAGCACTATGAAAGAGTCCACTGGAACCATCTGTCTCGTGTTCATAACGTCCAACACTTGGAATGCTCCATCCGTAGCTGCATCGCCTTCTGATCCTTCAGTGGCGCCCATCTGATGATGTGCTTCTGCTTCTGCATTTTGATGGGAAGTGAGTCCCCAAAATGGTGGCAATGGACCTCCCATCCCTGGTAGCGGCATTCCTAGAGGAAAACGATAATGGACACCACCACTGGAGCCTGACCCAGAGCTAGAGCCAGAGCCGTAGCCACCTCCCCAACCGTGGCCATTACCTCCACCATTGCCAGATCCCATTCCACCTCCAGCTCCATAAATCGGAACCTGTCCATATCCACCTGGAACATGGCCACCATCTTCACCATTTCCACCTCCCGAGGCAGACCCGACACTGATTCCAGGAACTGGTGGTCCTTGTCCTTGCACACCTCCACCTACAGGTACAAGACCGGGCCACACCACTTGCCATCCTGGCGGGTAACCTGATCCACCACTACCACCACCTGAACCATACCCAATTCCTACGCCAGAACCTGAGCCAAAGCCACCGCCACTTCCAGACCCATACCCAAAACCACTACCACTTCCATATCCATAACTAGCTTTCAGGGCAGGAATCTCACTTCCCATTCCAGCATCGCTGCTACTATGGTCACCAGAGACATCCTCAGAATCCATTTCAAAACCAAGCGCACTAGCTGCACCTAGTCCATCCGAGGGCCCAAAGATTTCCACTTCCACTGGCACTTTTAACCTCAGCTGCCTCGAAATCACTGCTAGAGTTGCCAAAACCGGTTCCATCTACACCAAAGCCACTGCCCACGCGAAAGCCACTACCAGAGCCAGACCCTGAATTGGCACCAGCTCCCCAAAACCATGTTCGTCCACTCTCATTTTGGGCGAGAGGATCTTGATGGTTCTGACCAGCTTTGGCATCCCGGATGACTCTGTGAGCAGAGCTGACACCTATGCAAGAAAGAAGGAGAAAACTCATCAAAGCACATTTTCTTGATCCCACTTTTGTCGGAGCTTTTTTGCCTTGCATACTAAAACGAAAGGCTTGTATATTTATAGATGAGCTTGTGTCCAACAGTGAATGAAGGCAGTCCTAAGTGTCCGAGTTAACGATATACAGTTGCTGTTGCATGCCCTCGGAGATTAGGGTCATCGAGAGTGCATTATAGAGGAGAAATTTCTGTCGGGTAGTTGTAATCCGACCAAGCATTCGTTAGACTGCTTGCTACTACTCTCATGTAAGATTGCATTCGAAAGCATTTGTAAGAGCCAATCAATATAAATTCTTTAAGCAACGTCACAGATTTGCCAACCTTGGTTCGCTACTTTTTCAGGAGCAATCATTTTCATGTGAAAACTGCGAAGAGAATTTAGTTTTGAATGGCGCTGCTGCAACAAGTATGGTGGTTACATCCACTCAGAACCTGATCGAACAATACACAGCTAATCCTGAAACCAAAAGATCTCTTGATTGATAACACTATATCTTGTAAATCAGTCACGACATTTATGTTCAGAATCACAACCAACCAAGTGCCCCAAAAAGGGCGAAAAGAGAGAGAGAAAGGAACATCGCCTCAATCAGATGAAAGTACCGAAAAGCTTGCCAATGTTTTAACAGGAAACAACATCGAGAAAATGTTTCCTTTTATTGGGGTGGGGAGGGAGATCAATAACACGTTTACTTAAACTTCCTCTCCGCTACCCGAGCCGGATTCTGTGGAGTTTAGACTTTCAGCCAACATCCTATCCCTGTTCTGCATTTGCCTCTCCGCAGCAACCATATAAAAACCTAAGCGAAAAAAAAAAACAAAAACAAAAACAAATAAACAAAGAAGGATCAAAATAAGAAGAGGAAGTAAAGAGCACACAACTGAGAGAAAAAAAAGTAGATCAGCCATTTTACATATAGTAGCTCATGGATTTACTCTCAAACACACAAACAAGAGCACAATAGTAATTGTTCGTAGAATGCATTACAAGGACAATTTCTTCAGAGAATCAGGAAAACAATGTGAAAAAGAACATACTTATTGCACTTCCAAATGCGCATAACCAAAGTATCCTCGAGGACCATTTATCCCCAATTACTCCTCTGCCTCCCATATCTTGCCGCAGGATATCAATCAAAGGGCTTACAACAGCACCTGAAGACAGTCAACTACGGTAGCAGAAAAGAAAAGAAGACAGCTTGTTATTCAAAAACAACTGCTTAACAAATAGTGGCATGACTGCTTGAATAGCAGCCCATATCACATAAACAGTTAAACTTTGATGACTGATTAGATTATTAACTCCCTGCTAGTCACACTGTTCACTGAAAATTCTCTCCGTAGGCCAAATGAGCGCACATTGTGGTCCTTGTAGTGGACACCCATGGCCAAGAAAGGAACCGAATTTGGCTGTGGGTTCTTGAAAGACGAATTAACAACTAAGGAAAAGTAATGCGCGTGGAAGAAATCCTAAAGTGCAGAAAACCTAAAGTACAGGATGTAACTTGTAGGAAAGTAAAGATAAAGATAGAGTGTTTGGAGAGGGCTTTTACATCCTAATCTTCTCCTATTTATAGTCTACTTCAAACGAGAAGTGGTTACATCATATAAGGACATCTAGAAGATAAGGACACAGAACAATTAACCACTTAGGCTTCTAAAGTGGTTTAGCACAATTTTAAGAACACGTGTAAAGCTGCCTCTTCAATGACTAAGCCCTGTTGACACCGTCCAAGGTTGATTACAAACTGCTCTCATTGACTGAAGCTCTTAGATGAACAGACTGATCCACTAACACAAGCGCAACTTTATCCATGACGTCCTCGCCTTTTTGACCCGACTAATTTCCTCCTCGACACCAATAGCTACCCAGTTTGCCAACACCTAATTTTGAATTCATTTTCTTTTAAGCAGTTTGTGGGGCTCACGTTACATATAATTTTCTGTGGGTGTCAACACAGACATTGCCGATATGCTTCATTCATCAAAAGAGCATTTATGAAGCAAACTATCAATAGAGTCCCATTAAAGCAATGTGCACAGGATTCTCATGTATATGAGTCCCCACATCGTTTGCCAAAGTCGGTTCTGCATTGCAATCGGCTGTCCATTGCCTCATTTCCAACAGAACCAGCGGGCAACTTAACGAATCGGGTTTCTGAATTGTTACCATAATTGTCCCGATTTTAAAGCACGGAAATTATCTCAGACCTTATTGCACAGATGCCAACAACTATGTAAAAGAACAACTCCGGTAATACAGTTCTACATTGTGCAAGAGAATGATTTGCCATTGTTCTCTTGGGACCAGAAGTGTCAACTTAAGAAATTAACAGATGACAATTATTGGAACACAAAGCAGACTAAGGGAATGATCAATTTTTAGATCTACCTAAACCTAGCACAGATCTGCATAAAAAACCTATAACAATCAAAGAAAATGGTCAAATCATGATGCTGAGAATACAACTACTGTGTTGATACAATATGATTATAAATTCCAAATCCTAGAATTCTCTCATCACACAACCATCTATTTCCTCAACTAGTAACAATGGTGAACTCTAGGATGCTCACGCATAAACTCTGAACCGGGATGGGGAGTAAAGGCGTCAAGCAAGTCGCTGTTTCATTATCCTTGTTGGAGCTTATTACATACCAACTCCACAAAATTTGTGCTGACAAGAAAGGAAAAGCTTTGGGGTTCCGAATTTTTTTTTTTCTTAGGCTCCGTTTGTTTCACAGAAAATGAATCATTTGAAAAACATTTTCCTAAAAATAATCGGTTGTATCGCTTGAAATACTCAATCAATGAAATTTTTTTTTATTATCGACAATAATTCATGTCTGATTAGTTTCATGGATGATGACAATGTGGTACATTCATTCATTTTTGTAAGCGGAGCAAGCAATCATTTAAAAAAAAAATGTTTTCTCTATGTAATGCTACCCCGCTAAGCAAACATGAATATCAAATATACTGTCACCAGAAGTGATAGGTCGCAAAAGTCTATATACATTCACCCGACATGAGTGTACGTGATATTTAGCTGTATGATGGATGGAACTTCCAAATGTAATGGATTAACCACGATAATGCTTCGTGTGAACCACACACCAAAAGAAAAGTGGGGAAGAAAGACAAGACACAGATCATGAAATCAAGGGCACAATGATTATGCCCACAAGACCCAAGGATTGCCAAAATTTGCAAGAGAGTCAATCATGAGGTGGGTTCATTAACAATTCAAAGATTAGCAGCCATTTCCAGCTGTGGTTCCCCTCCCAATGGCAGGTTCTTACTCTGTGATGCTTCATCCACGTTAAGAAAAGGACAATTGTGAAAACTAACGAACTTGATGGGAGCCAAAGCAGACAGACAGGTGTGGAAAAACTTCAGATAAATCAGTTGAAGACTCTTGATGAGGGCGATGGCAATCTAAAGTATGAAGATTTAGCCGGCCAAATTGGAGGCTCCAAATGCAGTGGTATCTATCTCGGGGAATACTAGTATCTTTCCTATCATATCAGTAATTTTATACAGAATAACAACATATCCAAGTCATGGAATTTCTCGTTGCAAATCAGGGAATGCAGGTTCACTGAAATCTTGGTGCTTTCACTTCGCCCCAACTAATCCTGCCGCTAACCGAGCACATCTTTTGTGGGTATATTAAGGGCAAAACTATCGCACTGGAGGGCAACACAAAGAACCCAACTTTCTGGGATTCTGCAATTATCAGTCGACTACCAAATTCAAGAAAGAGAGAGCCCAGAGAAAAAAGAGACGACTCAAACAGCTAACCGACTGGGCTCTTCGCAAGCGAAGATTGACGAAGAAATTGTTGAGAAGCAAATTCATGAAGTTAAGCAAGTCGAAAAGAATGAGAACTCGAAAGTACCTGGCAAGGAACCGAAAGGGAGCAAGAGTCGAAGACTCTAGTGTTGCACAGAGCTAAGAACCGAAGCTTCAAGCTGCAGAGTAGTGGATCGGTGAACGGTGACGGAGAAAGAAATCATCAATTTTTTAGGGGTAGCTGATCTCCAGAGACCCTCGGCCCTTTTTCCTTAAATAAAATTGAGTGCTAAAATTTTTCAAAAATACCGTCGAATTCTAGAACTTATTAAATTTGTCCAATCGAATCCTTATATTAATACCGTCAAATTATCTAAGGAAACATGCTGACGTGAAATTTTTAAATTAATTTCTATTCTACGTGATATTTTTTATTATTTTTTCCAAGTCTTATTTAAAGGTTAAAATTCAATTTTGAAAAACTAAAACTGAAGTAAAAAAAAAGGGCATAGCCTCGTCGATAAGGCGCGATCGTAGCTGCCCATCGTCGGAGGGGCCGGTGGAGGTTAGTGGCCCTAGGCGAGGGTGGCCGAGCCTCGCTAAGGGCGGGCAATGGTCGCTGGCCCTAAGGGCGAGGGCTGTTAAGGGCTCGCCACCCTCGCCCAAGGCCATCGACCTCTACCAGCCCCTCCGGCAATGGGCGACACTTGGCCTCACCGTCGAGGCCCTACCTTGCCCTTTTTTTTTTTCCTTTCTAGTTTTAGCTTTTTAAAATTAAGTTTTCGTCTTTTTTAGCTTTTTAATAATTTACATAAGATTTAGAAAAGAAGTTAATAAAAAATGCCGGGTGATAGAGAAATTAATTCAAAAATGTCACGTTAGCATTTTTCGTTAGACAAATTGACGATATTAACGAAATGAGTCGATTGCATCAATTTGACAAGTTTAGAATTTGATTGTATTTTTAAAAAAAATAGTATTTAATTGAATTTTCGCGATAAATTTCAGGACTTTTGATACACATGACATAGGAAATCCTGAGTAATTTTTTTTCTTTTTGATCGGGAAATCCTGAGTAATCGAAGGCTGCGTTTTGTGCCGTTTTGGTTGGACGGGCGAGGCCGCGAGTAATTTTGCTTGGCGCGTAATCAGGGGGAGAGCTTTCTCGTCAAATTACTACATCCTTAGAAGACTCGATTAGTGTTTGAAGCCGAGAGGTAAGATATCGTGGTAAGATTTCGTATTATTTGCTTTACTAGAGCATGAGTATAATTTTCAGTGTATTGCTTAATTGCTAATAATTTCCGTGAAGTAGGTCACATCATTCGAATCACATAAATCTCTTCTATTTATTTTCTTGTCCGGGTTTATTATCGTTTGCACAAAAGTTACCAATTGCCTCGAAATTTTTCTAAAGTAAGTTTTTTTATATCAATTTATTACGACCTAGTTCCCTAAAGAATCACAAACTTTCGGTCTATTCTCAAATTTACCCATGTGGCCCAGTCGCAACTTGACGTGATATTTTCACCTCGATAATAAATCCATATCAGCAAGGTAACATGTAAAATTATCTCCAAAATGAAACCATTCTAAAATATGAAGATCAGGCACAACTACTAGAGATGTTTCGACATAGGGCTAATTATGGGTGAGTGGTTCCTGATCAGGTCCGGTTCCCCTCAAGAATCGGGAACCGGACCGGTGGTGCCGGTTCCCAATTTCCGGAATCGGAGACCGGACCACCGGTCTAGTTCCCGGGCGGTCCAATGGAGTCAAACAAATATTATCAAGGCTATTATTTTCAAAGAAATGACTCTAAAACAGTAGATTCTTTTCCACAAAAACAAAAAAAAAAGGCGTGACACGATAGAATTTTCGAGCACAATCTAGTAACACATAGCATTCGACATTGGTGGATGGAGTCACGGCAACAGAAGCTGCAAAATAAACATGTGGCCCAAATCTCAATCGTATGAGACCCCATAAATGCAAAAAAAAAAAAAAAAAATCGACCGATCCGGTCCTGTCCCCCTGGAACCAAGAATCGGACCTCCTCCCTCTAGAACCGAGAACCGGACCACCGGTCCGGTCCGACTTGCTTACCCCTAGGGCTAATGGGGGCAAATTTGAGATTAGAGTAAAAGTCGGTGATTTTTCTTTTTGATAAAAAAGTTCGGGATATATTTGGAACTGGACTTAAAGTGGGGGGTTTTTTTTTTTAGACAAAGAAAAGCACGGGGACAAATTTGGATTGGACCTAAAGTTTGAGTTTTTTTTAGACAAAAAAAAATGAAGGACAAAATCGAAACTAAACCTAAAGTTGAGATTTTTATAGGGAATTAGGCCAATAAATTACTAATTTCTTTAACCTTTTTTGGTAGTCTCCCAAAGTGAAAAAACAGTAATTGCGAAACTACGAAAAATTAATTGTATTTCAGTCCCGAAATTTTGACTCAACGTACAATGCCGCATTTGAACTTTTAATTTATTTAATATGATCCCTAAAATTTTAATACATGTTCATCGTCAACTAGGCGAAGATATTCAATACTGTCTCTGAACTTAATTTAATAAAACATGTTGAATAAATCAAGAACTTGATTTAACGAAACATGTTGAATAAATCAAACTTTCAAGACTCATTTTCCCTCGTTACAAATAAGAGCTTCGAGTGTGGAGGAGGTTGAGCTCGCGGCGGTACTGAAGAGTGAAGACCTAGCTCCTCCATCTCATCGGCTACAATCTCGCCGGCGTCTGGTACGCTTCCTCCCGCGATTCTCGAGAGTTGCTTCTTCCGTCGCTTATCTAAATCCGTTGATTTTCCCTTTTGCTCGCCATTTCTTTTGTTTTTGTTTCTTTTACTCTAAGATTCATCCGATAGATAGCTTCGCGGATTCGCTGATTTCTGCTTGGCCTTTGATTCGATCTGTTGATTCTCGGAGCTCGGTTTGGTTGGACCTTGATTGCTTCTTTGGTTGAATCGGCCGCGACAGTAAGGGCCGAACCACCATTTCTGTCGAGTAATGTTATTTCGTCTCTGTCCTGCGATGGTCTTCTGCATTTGAATTTTCAGTACATCGGAGTCAATTGCTTACTCCACGTGGACTTCTGAGCCTCTGCTTGGTTTACACGATTCGATCCGGTTTCAGAGCCTAGGGTTGCGTTAGGTGGAGAGCCGAGTGATGTAGTAGGGTTGTTTTTAAAGATCTGTCTCCACCGCTGCCGCTTCTCTGTTGATGTGCTGTGGGTATATCCAAGCTTGAAATGGCTGTGCCGATTTGATGAACTGGCTATCTCAGACGGAATTTTCGTAATCAGGAGGTTTACTCAATTGAGATGATTGAATATAAAATGCTTAGATTAATTATTTTGATAAGCTAAGTAATTGCATTGATAGAACCTGTTCAACTACATTGGGAATATACAAGGACAGGAAAAGAGTCTAATGTAGACGATGTACATTATTCCAGATTTGTACATGTAGACCATAATCGATTAAATGTAACCAGAATAAATTGGAGAGAAGATTCAGATCCTTCAAAAAGCCGCTTGTTTCGTTCCTTCCAAATGCTCACAAGTGCTCATTGACATGCATAACTTCTTTACCCTGTTTTCCTGGGGACCTGGCCGTGAATTAGGCTTTCAATATTTATTTTGTGATTGCTGGCATATTGGATCTGAATACTCTAGGACATATCCCATTTATGCAATCTTACCTGCCCAAACTAGTCTGTTATTTCTGCTCTATTATTGTTGTCCTCTTTAGGTGAGGAGATCCATAAATGTGATTCAGGCGGTTGCAGGGTTTACCACTTTTTTCTTTTGCATGACTAGTTTCGTGAAAAAGATAACTGCACATAGTCTTCCAGTCATTTCCGCATACACTGTAGACTTTTTTTTTTACGGTTCGAAAAAAAGATAATCTGTGCTTGCTCTTTTTTGTTCAAGCTTGTTCTTCTTGGATGCCAGATTTTATATCTACATCCATTTCACTTGCCATCACACTATTTGAACTAGTGGCTTATCTTATGGAAAGGCAGGCTCTTTCTCAATGTCAAACATGGCAATTTTGTATCTGCTTAGTCATACTCGACTGCCTGTTCTCACTTGACCCCATACGAGCACATATAATAGAAAACTTGAAGTCGTTATATTTCAACCATTCTATCATTCTTAATTCTTTGCAGTATGGGACTAGGCAACTTAAAAAGGCATTTACTTCTTTACGAGAAGTTTTTGGTATTCCCACGGTGCCAAAACAAGTTGTCTCTTCAAATTTTATGATGCACAGATTGTTCTTTTGGATAGATACATGTTAAGCTTTGTTTGCAATATAACTTGATCTTTCGGAATAATTTTGCTTTATGGCTTTTCAGAACAAGATTTTATTTTTCCCTTTATTCCGTTTAAAATTATTTCCCCTCTGTTTTCCCTTCTGCTCGACTCAGGTGAGAGAAGGAACGAAAGGGGCTCTGGAGAGGGAAGCAATATATGGATTACAGCTTAGCGGCGCTGAAACTGCTGAGCTTCCAATTGACCGAGGCCATTGAAGCCACATCATCCTCCTCGTCCTCGTCCTCGTCCTCGTCTTCTTCTCACAATGCCTTCACTCTTGGTGGCCTCCTCTTTCAGCGAGCCTGGTTACAGGTATGCCTGCCTGTCTCTCCTTCTCACCTCGCCATTCCCATTTGCTCCAACCACACATGTGATGTTAGATTTAAACATACACCTACACCAACGCAGGGTGTTCTGGTCTTGGTGCTTGACAAAGAGCGGTTGCTGATCGATGACGGAACCGGAGTCGTCGAGCTCTCTCTCCCCGGCGAGTTTCGCCTCCGCCCCTGGAAAGCAGGTCAGGCCATCAAACACCTGCTCTGCATTTTAGCATTCGTCTTCTTTAAACTGCTAAATATGCTTGACTCCTGTGTTTTTTTATTCTTTCTTCTTGGAAAAATTATATATCAGGAAGCTTGGTTTTGATTTTGTTTTTTATTTTTCGACTATGGTTTTGTCACTTCATGTGGGGGCGTAATGTGCAGGAATGTATGTAATGGTCGTTGGAGCATACTTTATGCGTGCAGGAGAGCTCCCTATGATTAAGGTATGTTAGTAGAAGTTCTAAAAATCCATGAGCTGAAGTCTCTGATTTTCGATAGTCAATTAATAATTTAATAAGTAATTTCTCAAAAGTGTCAGTAATTTCTGTGTGTGAACTCCATTATCTCGCTAGTAGATTATTTATATGTGTTGGTAAATTATGAATTAATCACGAACTTTGTAGAATTGTCTGATATGCTAGACCAATATTCAGGGAAAATGAATCTCTCCTCTTTCATTTGTGTTGGTCTTGTCTACAGTGCTTTTGTTAGGGATTTTTTGAGAACTTAAAGTTTCATTGCTTCTTGGGGGAGGAAATTGATGTATACATGGTTTGGTTGAATCATCAGGTTCACAAGATGGTTGATCTCTCGGCATTTCCGGATCGAGAGGCCATGTGGTATCTTGAAGTTCTTGAGGCCTACAGATTGTTCTACAAACCATTGATCGAGGAGTAAAACTGGATTGGCTTTTACTATTGGTTTGGAATTCCCTCACTCCATCGTATACCAATACGTGCAATCCATCCTAAGTTCATTGTCTACCCTGTACACTGCAATGGCCTTGTACTTTGCCTTAAGTAATGAATTTGAGGTTGATTCACTTGCCTACAAGCTGCATCCATGTATGATTGTAAGTGGTTCTTCACCAACACTTTGAAATTAGAATACTTGCTAGAATTCTCTCATTGATTTCTTCTTCGTCCTGGTTTTATTTACATGGCCTCTGATAGAGCATTTTAAGGTCCTATGGAGAATTTGACAAGGAAGCTTGGGAACTTGAGGAGCTTCCTAGGTGTTTCTTCTCGCTCCTCTAAGCAGCATAATTTCAGTGGCTTTGATAATTGCTCGTGGGATGAAATGAAGTGGGTGAGGTACTTACTGGTTAAACTGTGAAGTCTTGCAGAGAATGGCAGTGAACTCCTACTATCTTGTGGAGGAAACAACAAAGTGGAAAGAAGAAATACTGAAGGTACATAAAACATTTTTCTGACTTGTCCAGTGGGATTCTTCGGAGGCGAAGAATGATTTAGGAGTTTGAATGTTTTGTTTTCAACCCTCTGCAACAATCAAATTGGATACGAGAAAACAAGGAGGTGCTTGCGTGGTTTGTTATGGAGCTGATCATGACAATGATAATTTATGCCTCTTTTGATTCGTTTCTATTCTATTTTCTGATTTGTGTTGATTTGGGTGAGCATTTTCGCAAGATTATCTATGTAAACATCCAATCCTTCACCGATGGGTACATCGTCTTTTCTAACTATTTTTCATTTGGTCTTGTGCATAGCTTTTCGTCATCTTGGTTGATATGGGTAGTTGCTGCATGCTACTCGTACCTCATTTAATCTAGATGTTACTCGTATACTTGGTTGTAAATCACCTGCACTGCAAAATCATTATCTGTGTTTCGGAATAATCATCCATCCCATCATCGGTTCGTCCATGATGTATATATCTATACACACCTGACTTCCATTTAAATACAAAAACCTCATGATTTCGATGATCAAAGCCTAATCGAAATCAATCGATGGCCAATTAAAATATCAAATCTGACTTCAAACAAAAAATTAGATGGATTTAAATGTGGCTCGAAGCCTCAAAAGCTTTGTAGAAGGTCGAATTATGAAGACAATGTCAGGCAAATAATTGGAAACAAACAACGAAAATTGCAAAGAACATCCATTGAACTAGAGCGTAGGACTCACATATTGCATGCCATGCCTGCTAGTGCTGGATGACAGAATTAGGACACAAGGTCAATAATACGAGATTAAAGCCCACAAGCATTTCCACCTAATGGACAGTGAACTTGTCCCGACACAATATTTTCTTGCCACCTCCGCCGCGAAAATTACTTGGTAGACAACAATCACTTGAACACTCTGAGCCTTGAGCTCCACAAGTCTCGAGATTTCAAGTTGCTGCCCGAGTCGGTCGAGCATGCCCCCAAAGAGGATTCTTGTGAAGAAAAGGAGATCCCTAGCTGTTTCCCACTTCACTTCACCACGGATCGAAGTCGATGGGTTTCATGGCTGGAGAGAGGAGATGAAATTGGTTTGGTACCTCTCTCCTCTTGGAGAACACTGAAGTCTTGGATGGGATGACAGTGCAGTTCCAGGGAGAAGTGCTTGCACTGGAAATGCCTCTTTTGTTGATTCTATCTTTGAGCTCTGATTAGATGGACTTAGGAGCCCTCAAATGACACTTGGCACCTTTACCCTGAAGTCGCTCGCACCCTGTATGCTTCCCTCTCTCCGTATATTTACTGGCCGATTTAAAACACAGGCTTCCTGTCCAAAACAAAATCCCTGCATGTATCCAACTGAACTGCTAGTTAGCAAGGGCTCGAGCGCTGGAGTCAGCATTGCTTGAGCTGCAAATTACGGCACTGTGCACTAATTCTCCGGTAGCGAGAGCGGACTGCGCCGTGCAACCCTTAGGCACACATTCTGGTGCCCAAAGGAAGATCCCCGTGTTTATGAACCAACAACCCTGAAAGGTCACAGAAATGGCAAGAACTAGAGATGCCGGGAAACTGGTGGAAAACATGTTGCTGCCAAAGCCGAGACAAAAGAGAAGAGCACTACGAGCTGCAATAGCCAGTGGTAGTGCCCTTCAAGTCCAACATGATCAGTGGAATGGAAATGAAGCAAGAGAAGGTCTTGACCAAAAACAGATGCTGCAAGAACAGCCACGACTCCCAATAAAGTCTCTGTTTTATCATTGATCTCGGCGCAAGGAGCGAAACCAGAGAACATCGCAAGGTGGAGAAACATGGCCGCGTGCTCAATGCTATCAAGCTCAAAAGCAGGGCGGCTGAGAGGGAAGTTGACCACTTGCGCGAAGATCGCAAAGATAGAGAACGAGAACACTTGGATGAGCTCGGGATGCTTGAATATAGGGGCAGAGGCAGTGAACGGATACCAAAGTCGTGATTTGAAGTTGCTCGAACCTTTGAGAAGGAGAAGGCGAGTCCTGGCACCAAGTGCCCAGGAAAAGTTCCCATGCAAGCCCCGGAGAAAGTAGAGATCTTGGACAAGGTTTCTGAAAGTTTTGTGCAGATACATTACATGTATGCAGAGGACATTCACAAAGGGACAAGAGTCCAATCTGGTGATTTGTCATTTTCCTTCGGTACTTGTTGCACGTGTTTCCACAAAATAAAGACTGCAGAAAAGCAGAGTTTTGAGGAAAATGGGTTGAGAAACCTCCGGCTTCAGCATTTCAGGAAAGTGGAGTGAACGTTGGCTCATTAAATTGCAATGTTGTGGCAACTAAGAAGTTCCCACTTGTTCAAGAGAACCATGCCACAAAGAGTTCTTTAATTGGGATGAAGTATGCAGATTCCCCGCACATTACCTGTTTTCGCTTCAAGAGGCAGTGCGCATAATTTTGGCAATTCAATCGCTCTGGTACGTCATTAGAACACGCGAGATCCACATACTCACTGAACCTGACTATCTCCACTCTGTGACTAGACTAAATGACATGTTTCGTATGTTGTTACCGCCATGAAGGTTCACCGGATATCCTCTTTTGATCTTACGAATTATGCCTAACCTCGCAGCAAGAAAAACAAACTTCCTCAGCTATTCCGGTAACTACGGTACGTGAATGAATGAGATAGGAACCTCATGAGTACGGCATACATAGAAACTGAATACAAAGTTTCTCTACCCCAACCAGTAGCCTACAACACTAATGAAACAAACTGCAGAGCCCTTGCAGTAAATTAACCTAAGAAGTCCAGAAATAAAATGCCCTTGTGGTTAATGTATATTGCAAGCAGTCTGAAAAATCAATTTCGGCTAATGTTTTCCGCGTCCATCTAGAAAGAGCAAGCCTCTAGACACTCGGAACAAGCTTCAACTAAACCATGGGTAACCCACCCCACAAGCAAGCTTTTCTCCATATATGATGCCAAATCATCTCATGTCTACCAGGTTTGATTCGAATTATACCTATACTTCACAGCCACCAAGTTGGATTTATCATGATTAATTCCAACCATACAATTTCATACGGATTGAAAATAAACATTTCTAGTACTATCGGTATATGTATGGCAAATGATACTTCCAGAAGCATGAGGTGATTCTTCTGGCTTATTCAACGTAAATAGCCAATATAACGTAAATGATACTTCTGAAGTCAGAGATATATGTAAATAGCTTACTCAAAGAATCACAAGTAGATCATTATGACTCCTCACTCACATACTTCCCATTTATTATTTTTACCTCCCTTCACATGGACACAGGTAACCGCATACAGAAGTATGCACACATTTCTTCGACAACTTATAGTGCATTTGGGCACCCTATTAGCATAATCACAATGCAGCTTACAACAGTTGACAAAGCTGACTTCCTTCTAGAGAACTTCAAAGCACAATCGAACTTTCTGTTCACCCAATCGAAGTAACGGGCTGCTAGCCATCAAGCGTATTTCTAAGTGTTTCCCTTTTTTGTCAAACAATCAGTAGACGTTAAGGTTCTAAAATATCTGAAAACAGCTAGAAAGAAAGCCGACACAATAAGCATAAATTAAAAGAGACATTCCCAAAAATGCCATGAAAAGATGAACCGGACTACAGAAAATGACCTAGCGTCAATGAAACCACGAAGATCACAATCAGCATACCCCTACATTATGAAATTCCCTATTGTTGGACATCAGAACAAAGCAGTACCATAGCTTCGTTTTGATAGATAATAAAGGATTCTATTAAAATGAAAAAAAAAAAAAATTCAAGTACATGATAAATGTACAAGATAAGAAGGAAGGAAATAAAAGCAAAAAAACAACGAAAAACATCACAAGACTATGAGAAGTTAGAGCAAGATATCCAAACCTGAATCAAAGAATACTAGATAGAAGCAACCCAAGATTCTAAATCTTCTCGATAACGTAAAGAGGAGCCATAATTCTTGCAAGGTCTATTACAACAAAATCAAATCACTCATACTCAAGATTACCACATATCCATGATGCAAGATGTCTCAGCAAGAATGAAACATCAACAACACAATACCTAATGGGGAGAGCAGCGCCCTGATTGACTGAACCAAGAGTTTATAAATTGCTGTAAATCACGTTACTCTAATGCCTAGACCTCACTAACATGTAAAGAAACAAACCCATGAAACCTCGAATAGGAAATAACGACTGTGAATAAGCACTAGCAGGTGCAAAGTACATAGAAGCAAAAACCACAGAGATTGTGAAGGTGCACAGAATAAAGAGTGGCCTGTTAAACACTGGATTTGTTATTACGCAGATAAAAGCTCTCACCAAATCAAGATGCATATCACAGACTATCTTCTTGAGCAAGATTGATAAAGCATAAACAAGGCAAGATCAACCATCCCAGTCATATCCGTAACGACATATTCAAAATTATGGCCATAGGAAAAAGACCGAGTTACAGATAAATCCTTAACAGTAGCAGGTTTCAAGCCACAGCAGCTACCCTCGTGGTTCCGAGTTTCCTTGCGTTGATCCCAACTGGATATGAAGATCACAATTTTCACATACTCGCATTCCAGACTAACCAATAAGGGAATTCTCGACAAGAGAAGCAGATATCCCAACTGATCTTCCCACTTCATCGTAAAGATTGAGGAGGAAGCAACCGCAAACTTGTTCTATTTCTAATAGTATGCAAACACCGAGTGAATCAAGAGCAGTACATAATTATCTATCGCATCCACATGATCTCTTAATCAAGAAAAGCATCCAAAACCATCGAATGGAGAACACAAGGACATTCCATGAACCTGTTGTATATCAATCAATCGGTTAGTACCATTATTCCCGCAGAATCACAGCGCCATAACAATACACCTCGACCTCCACTAACCCAAACCAATCGTCAGATACCTAATAAATCCACCCCGCCCAAAACCGACCTTAACACCAACTGACATTTACAATCACAACAGCTCCGAAAATCGACCTGAAATTCAAGCGACGGCGACGGGCTGTTGCTTGGAGGGCTCCAGGTTCTTCTTACTCGCGGTGTCGGCGAAGTCCTCGGCGTTGTAGATGACGGTGATGTAGAGAGAGCAGCTGGGGCAGCGAGCGATGTCCTCGCCGAGGCGGAGGTCGTCTTTGGTGATCTGGAAGAGGTCGCCGCAGGGACAAGGGTAGGTGTACGACTGGAGCTCCTCGTTCCACTCCATGTCCTCGATCTCCACGTCGTCGTACGACATGGTCTCCGCGATTCTTCTGCTGCGGGGTTAGGGTTTCTCCCCGCCTGCTTTTCCTAGGAATCGGCGATGAAGATGGCGCGTGGATGGACGAGTCGGTGCACGGAGGGAGGGCTCTTTCTTTAGAAGAAGGGGCAAAAAGGTCGGTTCCTTTCTCTAGGTTGGATTCATTCCATTTTTCTCTTCTTTTCTGAAAAATTACTAAACACATATTTCCTTTTTTTATTTCGCGAAAAATAAATAATTTGAAGAAATATTTTCTTGAAAATGGTTATTAGTATGAAGTTCGAAATTTCCTTTTTTTTCAAGACCAAATGAAAATTTTGGGATACTTGTACTTTTCTCGACCGATTATGTGTCTATCTAGTCTCATATTTATTTGCAAAGAACATTGTTCATATAATAATTTCTTTCCGTAATTTGGCATGAGAGATAGCGAGGAACGCTCGACAGTTTTTATATCACTAAAATGACTTGAATGATCCATATGAGAGGGACGAATCCCTTTTTATACAGGAACATCTCTAATTACCACATGTCGATGACTTATTTAAGCTTTCATCTCGTAAGAAAGTCGGGGATCAATCCCGATCCCTAATAATAAAAAAATGCCTTATAATTGTATTTGCATATCAGGAGCAAGCCCACATAACTTACATTGGACCGGAGCTAATGGACGCAAACAGAGAGGCCCTGAATTCAATTAAGTTACGTCAATTAAGCTCAAGTGGATTAAAATTCGGTCAAGTTTAGCACATGGGGTGTTCTAAATTTGGCAAAATTGGTTTATTGGGATGAAACTTGGGGAGTAATTGAGCTTTATATTGTCGAATTTTGGGCATAGGAAATAAGAAAGGAATGTGCTCTAATTTCCTTTGTAATCGCATAAACTAGAATAGGAAATAGGGATATACTAATCTTGCAAAAGGCGCCTTAGGCCATATATACTATTATAGACATGACACAGGATTTATTCAAGGGAAGGGAAGAATATTGACTATATGTAAGGGCGCTATCGTCAGATTTAGGGAAAATTTCAAAAAAGGAGCCCAAGTGCTCTCATTTGTTCAAATAAGGGCATGAAGTGGACTTTATTTTAAATAAGGGCCTAAAAGTGTTATCATTGTCCTCAAAGAATGGCCTGAAGTGGCTATGATTGTTTCAAATAAGGGCCTGACCTCGCCTGCTGATCAAGGGCATTTTTGTCAAAATGTAAATTTAATCTAATTTTTTTGTTAAATTAAATTAAAAAAACAAAAACAAAAACCAAAATCCAAAAAAGAAAAAAGAAAACTTAGGCGAGAGGTCTACCTCTCGCCTGTGGCTGTCGCCCCATAGCCGGTGGGGTAGCGGCGATGGCCCTCAGGTTGCCGGTGCCTCGGCGAGGGCCGCCCGCCGACCAGAGGGCCCTCGCCTAAGCTAGGAGAGGGCCGCGGCCATCGGCCGGGAGCGGTGGTGGGGCAGCGGCCACAGGCGGGAGGTTAGTCCTCCCACCTGTGTTTCTTTATATATATATTTTTTCAAAATCTCTTAAAAAAATAGAAAAAGGAAAAATAAAATAAAATAGTAAATAATTAAAATGCCCCTAACTAAGTGACTCAGGCCCTTTTTTGAGACTAATATAGTCACTTCAAGTCCTTATTTGAAACAATGTGCACTTCAGGCCCTTTTTTAACACAATGAGGACACTTCATGCCCTTATTTGAAACAAGGTTTACTTCACTTGGGGCCCTTATTGCGGCCCAGATTGCTCCCTCGCTGTCGCACCGTGCTTGCCGTGCCAGCCGCTCCTTGGGAGTCTTCCACGGCAGCAGTCCAGCGAGTTCAATCCAACACCACCAGACCACCACTGTTTTGGCCCTGCGAACCGACGCCTTGAACATCAGTGCCATCAATTAACATCTTGCGGATATTGGGATAGTAATCATAATGAAGTTATGTTTTGCGTAATGCATTGAGGTTTTGCCCTGTTTCTAGCAATTTATTTATTTATTTATTGCTTTCATTTATTG
The DNA here is from genome assembly GCA_029784005.1 of Lenwebbia sp. NSW1173648. NCBI lineage: Eukaryota > Viridiplantae > Streptophyta > Magnoliopsida > Myrtales > Myrtaceae > Lenwebbia > Lenwebbia sp. NSW1173648. The sequence goes on along the minus strand of JARCGZ010000009.1, from coordinate 18,068,667 downwards.
AGTGTTACATTATTTATCGCGCACATGCATGATTGTCTATCGCACGTCAGTGGTTAGAATTAAAATTACCCAAGGCTACTTGCTAAATATTCTTGAAAATAAAGAGAAAATGTACCGAAAGGTGTTAAATTTATCTAGCGTAATCAAGTCCACAATATCTCTAGTTCGGAGAAGTAAGATGTTCTCTCACACCTTACTTGGTTTACTAATCTACTACCCACAATAGATTAGTAACGACTCCTCGTTGAATTAATATTCCATGTTAAGTTGTATCGAGACTCCCAAAGTTGCGATTGGTACCGGTTTGGAAGAGTCCCGCGCTAAGCTTTAGGCTCAGTAATTCATTATTTTTCCTTTTGGTGGTTCACATCGAGGAAGATCGCAACACCACCGTGAATCTACGGGTCCGATCTAATACCGATGTATAGTTTTTTGGGTGTCCAGGAAGACACAGAATAGAGTTTTTATCTAAGCTACCAATACACTTATTACTAGAAAACAGTTTTGGACAAGCCGTAAAAATTGCTCTGTTTCTTCCACCGACTCACCTTCTTTTTAGTATTGGAGACATGACATTTCCTCAATAAAAAAACAACCGTTCGCTTTGTTTCTTTCGTCAATTGACCCCGACCTGAAATTCCAAACAAAAGCCTCCTAACATTCACACACACTCGTGCGCGCACGAAGGATCTCGAAGTATCCTATCTGAACTCCACTTAAGAAATTTACTATCGAAACGGGCCTAAAACAATAATAATCGAGAGAGACGATCTAATTCGCACGTAATCAGGCATGTAAAAAAAAAAAAACACTCGAGAACTACTCTAATTTCACTCGAGAAATTGGAAAATCGAACTGCATGATTCGCTTAACGAACGCTAAGGGTGCGCATGGCAACACTTTTGCTTCAGAAATCAACTTCTGGCCAGAAGTTGATTTTTCTACTTTTACTCAGAAACTGAAGTTAATTTTTCTGCTTCTGCTTCAGAAAAATTCATTTGGTAACAACTGAAAATTTCTACTTCTGAAACATTATTAACACGAAATCTTCTATGAAAAATTATTGTCGGCGGCCGAAAAATTTCTACTTCATTTTTAAACTTTTTAAATTTCTTTAAAAAATATTATTTACTTTTTACAAATAAAAAATATTATTTACTTTTTACAAATAAAAAATTATTTTTTATTTTTTACTCTGGCAGCCGGAGACGGCGACTCAGCGGCGGAGGTCGGCAGTAGACTGCGGCGGCGGGGTAGTCAACGATTGGTGGCGGCTGGCGGAGGTCGGCGGTTGGGAGCGGGTGGCAGTGGTTGCCGGCGGCAATGGGCGGAGGTTGGCGGTGGTTGGCGGCGGGGGGCGATCGGTGGATGTCGGCCGGCGGAGGTCTGCGGCGGGCGTTAGTCGCGGGTGGCGATGGGTGGTAGCCAGTTGTGGTCGGTGGTTGGCGGCGGGAGGGGAGCGGCAGAGGTCGGCAGAGGCGGGGATGGTCAAAAAGAGGGTGAGGGTGTAATGAAAAGAGGGTGAGGCGAGAAGTACTTCTTGAGTTGAGAAGTAATTTTTTTTAACTTCTCAAATTGGGGGGAAAATAACTTCAGAAGTGAAAATTCACTTTTTTAGTATAAATTTCTTTCAGAAGTAAAAAATTTTACTAAACGAATTTCTGTTTCAGAAGTTATATTACTAAATGGATTTCTGTTCTAAAAACACTTTTAGAGCAGAAATTCACCTCCAGATATGTTATCGTACGCTCCCTAATCAAGAGAGGAATATTACGGAGGCACGGATGTGAATATTCAGGCGGGAGCGAATATGCCCTTTCCGGATGCGGCTAATCCGAATCGCATCACGAGGCCCTATTTCCCCGCCACTTTTAGCCAGATTTATAGTATTTCCTACGGGCGGGCGACGTCGTTTCGGCCGCGCGGTGGATATTTCTCGCTCCGGATGCGAAAAATTCCTGGGCCGACGTGACACCAAATTGCGAGCTTTTTTATAATCGCCCTAAAATTCAAATCCCCCAATTCGAAAAGTTGGAACCCTAACCCTAATTCCACCGATCGCACCCCTCTCTCTCCGATTCACCAAACTTTTGATGGCAACTTCACCTCAATCCACCACCGCAACCACCACCACCACCACGAAGACTACTGTGACGACTCTCTCTTCCTCCACCGCGATCGACGCCCCTTGTGCCAAGCGCCACAAGGCCTCCCCTTTGAACCAGGTCGAGTCGGACTCGACAATCTCCACCGACGACAGCTCCAACTCGGCGCCGATCGCCGACAAGAAGAGCGGCGTCCGGGTCGTGCGAATTTCCGTCACCGACAGCGACGCCACCGACTCCTCCAGCGACGAGGAGGTCGACGAACGGTCGAAGTCGCACCCCAGCCGCAAGGTCAAGCGCTACGTCAACGAGATCAGGATCGAGCCGCCGCGATCGGAATTCCAGCCAATTGCGGTCGCGGCGGCGAAGAGCATGGCGGAGACTGCGGGATCGAGGAAGTATCGGGGCGTGAGGCGGAGGCCGTGGGGGAGGTGGGTGGCGGAGATAAGGGATGGGAGGCTGAGGCAGTGGCTGGGGACGTATGACACCGCGGAGGAGGCCGCGATGGTGTACGACAGGGCTGCGCTTCGTCTTCGCGGCCCTGACGCCCCAACTAACTTCTCCAAGCAGGAATGCGGGCTTTCGCAGCATGCTGTTCTGCCTTTTAAGAAGAACAAGCTGTACAGATGTTGTGCTTGATTCGATTCGATCTTTTCTTTCCCTTTTTTGACTTGTAATTATGCTGACTGGGGAGTAGGTAGATCGATTTGGTTACGCGCTTCTGCATGTTTCATGTACATGGTGTTTCCCGTGTGTTGATATTCACATGGATTGTTGTATATCGATGGTATTGTGGGCTCTCTTTTATTCTATGCATCCTTTTTTCTGGGTCTCATGGGCTCCTTGCGAACTTTTGTCGGAATCTCTTGCTCCCTCTCCATGATCTGATTGATTTTGATGTTTCTGATGCTATCATTTATATAGTTCGCTCTGTTAGGCAAGCTTCTTTCCGACATGCTTAGGTGATCAAGATCTAAGGTAAGGGATAGTGGTTGTGGAGAAACTTGTTTTCTTGTTCTTCTTGTTACCTTGGGGACTCATTTGTGTTTGTTAAGGTATTAGATGAGCTTGATCAGCAACAATATTGAATAGCTGAATTGGCGAGGATTTGCAGCGAACATACGTGCAGATGACAAACCACGTATGGTAATTTGCTTTTTGGCTGCATTCAGTTTGCATATGGCACCTATGCCACGGAATTTGAACATTGTGTTCTTTAAAAGGTTTTACTTTCAGAAATAAAGGAGTCGAGCCATATGTGACATTTCTCGGTTCGCTTAGGAAATGCCTGGAGACGGCAGCATTCTTTCGTTGGTTCAATAAGTCAATAAATGGTTTGGGTTTATGAGTCTATGAGGTGTGTTAGCACATTGATGTACGGGATCAGGTTGTCTGTTACGATGGCAACCTAAATTGGGAGTTCTTAGTATCTGATTGGTTGGGAAAGGATTATTTTCTGTTTATAGTAGAAGTTAAGCCGTTTATAGTAGAAGTTAATGAATCTATTACTCTAACGGAAAGAGCTTGTTCTTGCATATTTTTGCAGGTTTTCTGTGAACCATAGTAGTTAAGCCGTTTATAGTTTTAGTTAAGGAATCTATTACCCAATGGAAAGAGCTTGTTCTTGCATATTTTGCAGGTTTTCCGTGAACCATAGTAGTTGCTTGTGGCACATGTAGAAGATTTTCCCTGCCTGCAGCACGCACGCATTGCCGGGGTGGTCCATGCACCTAAAATGTGGTAAACCTTCTTTGCGACGGTAGATCGATCTGACGTGTTTTTCACATTTACAGTGATTGGCAAACAGAAAGAACATTTTTTTCTACATTTTAGGTCATTGTCCCACTCTGGGGCATGATACACAGGCGTATAGAACACCTTGCACAGTAGAAAATCCACACTGGTCCGTGGTGATGAGCTTGGGATGAGATATTCATATGAGCAAGGAGCTCCCTGGATTTGCAATCCTGGTGCTTCCCGCAAGCAACTTAGGATTAGGTGCTTATGAGTTATGACATTTAGAAGGGGTTGTCAATTTGAGTTTGTATTTTGTTTGGTAGATTTGGCTCCTTCAGAACTTGAAAGCCCCTCATGTGCAACCTGAAATTATCTCTACCATTTCTTTAGTTTTAACGGAGATGTTTGGACTTGGCATTGCTGAATTGACATTTAGGTCCTTGTTTTGCTGTGCGGATGCCGAGGTTGTGATGCCGCAACATGATACGCGGAAGGTGATGCAAACGGGCCTATTGCCTGTGAGGATATGGCTTTGTCAACTGCACTTCTGTTAGTGTTTAGCTTGGTAGGGACACGAAGGTGGGAAGGTGACAATATATTATATCGAAATCGACTATGGAAATATGCTCTTGATCGAGGAAAAAGATTTGGTTGCATGGATATGTACATAGAGAAGTTGAAACCTATGTAGCACAAACTCGCCTCTTAGGGGGATTTTCGCTTGTTCGAGAATCCGACGCGGGGTCAACGACTAGGACATGCTGGGACTTGCGTGTCCCAGGGCAATTTGGGAAACTTTTAGTCTTTAAGGGGCAAAAACCAAAATCTACCTTAATTTCATCGTGGTCTCTGAGTCTCTCTCGCTCTCTGTCACTCCCGATACTCTCGTTCTCGGCTCTCTGCTCTCGCCTCGCTTCGCAGCTTCGCCTCGTCGATACACTGCAGCCTCGCCTTGTCGCCTTGCTGTGCCGTCTCGCGTCGCCGCACCATCTCGCGTCGCCTAGTTGTGCCGCCTCGCCTGAGTCATTCGCCTCGCATTGCCTCGCCTAAGTCGCCTCACGTCACCTCGCCGCCTCTCTCGCTCTCTTTCCGTCAAGGTTAGTATCCTCGCTCGCCGTCAAAGTAGCTCCTTTTCGGATTTGGCAAAATGGACTCTCTCTCTCTTACAAATATTGAAACTTTCGGTATAGCTTAGCTAAAATTGATTTGCCTCTATTTGTTCTAGGCTATAGCTTGGCGAAATATCTCTTGGTACTGGTGGGTGAGGCTTTGAGTGTGATTGGTATTACCCAGTCCTTTTATTTCCATTTTCAGTATAGGTTAGCTCAAATTGATTTGCCTCTGTTTCGAGTGCCCAAATATTGCTTGGTAATCTACAGATCAGTCCTGTTTTTGACTGGTTTGCATTGGTTTGTAAGATCAATGCAGTTTTATGGCAATGTCGACTAGTCAATGTGTGTCGTTAAACCAATTGCTTGTCTGGTGTTCTCTTAGGTGTATGTACCTTCAACATTTGTCTAGCCTTCGGATCTCATGTTTTTATTATGACTTGTAATATGTATATAGTAAAACAACTGCTTTAGTATAAAAATGACTTCAATCCAGGGAGTCTTTGGATTTTATCTTCTGTTAATTACAGTTTGCAAATTGTTGATGGATGAGGATCAGTATGGAAGAGTAGAAGATTGGGCTTGTTGTCACTTGGTAATGGTGGGTGGGGTTTTGAGTGTGATTGGTGTTACTGATTCAAGTTATGTTTTCGTTTTCCATTATGGCTTCGCTCAAATTGCTTTGTCTCTGTTTGGGCTCAAATTGCTTTGCCTCTGTTTGGGGTGCCTTAATATTACCCGGTTTGGTTGCTAGCCATGCCTTAAAATATATGAAAGATAATTAATGCTACTTCCTCTCTGCAATGATGCTATATCTTTTCTCTTAAACTGTTTGGGTGTTTTTCCTGATTGATTGCTCTTTGTGCTAATTCTTTTAGATGTAATTATATTTTTTGTAGAGTGATATCAAGCATGGATAGTGCCACTTCTAGTACACAACCACTTACATCCAAAGAATTAAATAAACCACCGTGGAGGTATACGACTAGGTTGGCTGATCATGGCGAGGGAGGGGGGAATTGCTCTTGGAAATGCAATTTTTGTGAAAACGATTTTAAGAGATCATACACAAGAGTTAGGGCCCATTTATTGATGATAAGTGGAAAAGGGATTGCAAAATGCGGAAAAGTAGAAAAAAAGATCTTTTGGAGATGGAAAGATTAGAGGGAGAGGTCAATGCTAGATTAATGAGTAATGTGCCTAGAAATGTACCTTTGTCCCCTTCTAGTTTTTCAGCTAGTGGTGGTGGTAGTATTAGTGGGATACATTCATCCTTTGACTCTAGGAAAAGGAAGATTGGAAGTGGGAGTGAGGAATCAATTGAGAAGGCATTCAACATGACTCAAAGGGAACATTTAGATCATGAGATTGCTAGGATGTTCTATTCGGCGGGCTTGCCGTTTAATCTAGCAAGAAACCCTTACTTTCAATCCGCTTTCACTTATGCTGCTAATCACAACATTGCGGGGTATGTACCACCGAAGTATAATATGTTGAGAACTACTTTGTTGCAAAAAGAGAAGGCAAATATTGAGAGTTTGTGTGTATCTATTAGAAACATGTGGAAGGATGATGGTGTAAGTATTTTGAGTGATGGATGGAGTGACTCACAAAGGAGATCACTTATTAATTTTATGGCGGCGTTGGATGGAAATCCTTTATTTATAAAATCGGTTGATTGTTCGGGAGAAAGGAAGGATATGCATTTCATTTTCAACTTATTGAAAGAAGTAATCAATGAAGTTGGGCATGAGAATGTGGTCCAAGTCATTACGGATAATGCTTCAAATTGTAAGGGCGCGGGACAACTCATTGAGCAAGAATTTTCATCCATTGTTTGGACGCCTTGTGTGGTGCACACTCTTAATCTAGCTTTGAAGAACATTTGTGCCGCAAAGAATGTGGAGACAAATCAAGTAGTCTATGAGGAATGTTGTTGAATTACAAAGATTGTTGAGGATGTTATGCAAATCAAAAATTTCATCATGAACCATTCCATGAGATTAGCAATATACAATGAGTTTGTCCACTTGAAGTTGCTTTCCGTGGCGGATACACGTTTTGCTTCCATGATTGTGATGCTTAGGAGGTTTAAATTGATAAAAATTGATCTTCAAAACATGGTTATTTGTGAGAAATGAAGTATCTATCGAGATGATAATCAAGGGAGGGCCGGGTTTGTCAATGAGAAGGTGTTGGATGATCTTTGGTGGGATTCAATTGATTACATACTTTCCTTCACGGCTCCTATTTATGACATGCTTAGAATTTGTGACACCGACAAGCCTTGTCTTCACCTGATTTATGACATGTGGGATTTGATGATTGAAAAAGTGAAGAGAGCTATATATATGCATGAAGTGAAAAGGCTAGATGAGGAGTCTATATTTTATGAGGTGGTTCATGCAATTCTTTTGGATCGTTGGAGTAGGAACAATACTCCACTTCATTGCTTGGCACATACCTTGAATCCTAGGTAAGTTCTAAACTTAAATGAGATTACTATTGTATTGGTTATTCTTTCGTTGACATGATAATATAATACTCATCTCACTTGTTTTTTTGTTGTTGAATAAGGCACTATAGTGATCAATGGCTCAATGAAGATCCTACTCGAGTTTCTCCATACAAGGATTATGACATCAACCAACAAAGAAAGAAATGCATTAGGAAATACTTTCCTAACGAGGATGAGTGTCAAAAGGTGAATAAGGAGTATGTAGATTTTGCGTCAAGAAGTGGGCGTTTTCAAGACCTTGAGTCCATTCAAGAGCGGTATTCTATGGATCCTAAGGATTGATGGTTTCATCATGGTGCATGTGCACCTTTGCTTCAAAGCATTGCCTTAAAGCTTCTTGCACAACCTTCTTCTTTGTCATGTGTCGAGAGGAATTAGAGTACTTACTCTTTTATAAACTCAGCGAGAAGAAATAAGATGATTCCAAGACGTGCGGAAGATTTGGTTTTCATTCATAGCAACCTTCGTCTTCTATCAAGAAAGAGCTCACAATATTTAGAAGGAGAAACCAAGATGTGGGATATTGGCGGAGATACATTTGACTCGTTTGAAGATGTCGGGGTGCTTCAAGTTGCGAGACTTTCACTTGATGAGACGGATATAGAGTCGGTTGTTTTGTCGGAAGGAGCGGAAAATGTAGATGAATGACTTCTTGTTATATTTGATGGTGAAATGGGATGTGTTTTTTGTTTTCCACCTATGGTTAATTGTTAAATTTAGAGGTGGAATGTGGATTGTGGATTGCTTGTTTTTTTTTCCTCCAAGTTTTATGGAGTATTTGAATGAAATGAAGTTGTATTCTAACATCAGGTAAGGTTTTGTTGAAGTTTTTGTTGCTCAGCAGAGGCCGGAAAATCCTAACTGGTTTCAGGTAGTTAGAAAGCGAATCTTAACCTTTTTTGGGCTGAATCTATTGTTTCAAACTATGTCGTTCAATCTTTAAGTAATAATTAATAAAAGATCTTTTTTTGTAAACGTCTAGTCAATGTCTCTAGAGCTGCTGATCTAGTTAAATTGACATAGCTGTTCTGAGTTGTTCACTATTTAGTGTCTAATTGGTTCAAGAAGTGTGGTGCAAAATTCGAGTCGTTGTTGTTGGAGTCACAGGTCTACTTAATTGACATAGCTGGTCGTTTGGCAACATGAGGCAAACGTCATTAATATGCTTCATGTGTATATTGGGCCATTTCCTAATAGCTTAAGCTTATCGAGAAAATGGTCCACATAAACTAGAATGATTTAATGATACCGATTACAGGGTACTGCAGATGCAGTTAGACAGTACTTGTGGCTCTTTGAGGAGCATGATGTTTTGGAGTTCCTTGTTCTTGCTGGGGACCATTTGTACAGAATGGATTATGAGAGATTTATTCAATTTGCTGATCATCTTGTCATTGGCCATAGATGTGCTTTTACTACTGTCGCTAAATATCATAATCTGAAGAAGCGGCTTGACATATGGCCTTGAGGTTCTCTAAGCTGATTTTACAGGGTAACATCTTTTTTTTTTCTTTCTATGTTTTGACTAACATTTTCCATCAACATTTTTCTGGAATATGCTGTGATCTATGAGTTTGAAGCTACTATCAAGGGTCACCGAGCAATTTTACCGCAAAACAATCATATCTGAATGTCAAATATTATTACATTTAGGCAATTATAGGCCTGGAAAGTGGAAACCTATAATATTATGATCTTTGGAGTTCATAAAAATGATAATTCATTATGTATATATAAAAATATATATTTAATATATAACGTGTCCCAACGTGTCGAAATTCTTTATTTTTTGAGAAATCTCGTGTCGGCGTGTCGTGTCGTGTCGGTGCTACATAGGTTGAAACTAATTAGCATCTCTCTCCCCCCTAGGGGAAATTTTTCCTTTTTTTCGGCTGTATAAGGTACAAAAGAAGCGGATGGAAATGATGTTAAAATAGAGGTAATTACTTCCGTCCGGACCCCCATTTCCATTTCCTTTATAAGTGGAAAATGCTGGCCATATACTTTCAAGATTGCCCTTGGGCCCCTTACTCTGTTTAAGAGCAAAAAGGATGAAAGATGATCAAGTATATTCACGAAATTAATTTCCTGTCTCATCAATTTCACTCGACCTGCATCCAAACACAGGAATTCTTGACTTTCCTTCTCTTTCTTCTCTCTCCATTTCCAGATTACCAAGCGCTGTTCAAGGAACTTTAAACTAAACATCTGTTTCTGGAGGCAACTCTTGTATCTTTATTTCCCCTCCTCTCTTTCCAGCGTTCGCGTTTATCAAGCGAAGTAAAGCGAAGGAAGGATAATTGGGAATTGCTTGTTCAGTTGGGCAGAAAGAGCCACGAGGGAAGAGAGTGGACGGTGAAAAGAAGATAAAAGTTGTTTTCCCCGGATAAGTTGGTACTTCTTAAATTCTTTTCGGATAAACAAACAAAAGGATGGAGTATGCTTTCAGAGTTTTTCAATCTACCGTGGGCGTATTGAGCCTATCAACCCCTCTGAATGATCGAGATGCATTTAACAAACTGAGTCAGTTTAGCCGAGTAAAAGCGGAATTCGATCTTTAAAACGCATGGCATCCAAAGAGGAAAAATGCGCCTTCTGTCCATTCTTTCTTTGTATGGTGTCGTGCGCACATCAAATCCCATTCAACGTTTGATTAGATCCGCTGCACCTTAACCCAAATGCACAGTAGTTATAACGGATATCTGTTTTCTTTCGTCTGCTACTTCAAATTCTCCAGCTAGAGAGGAGCTTGCGGCGCATTGATTTCTCTCCGCTCGTTCTCATCACCCATTCCAAAGGCAAAACTTCGAATTCCAAGACATGGTGTCCCATTACTTTCTGAGCACTAACTCTTTGCCATGCCAAAGGTCTGATGCTGGTCCAGCATAGCATCCTTCCTTCTCAACTCTCATACGGTCACATGCAATGGTACGAATAAGAAAAAGAGCCTCCCACATCTGTTGTGCACCGGCGGGCCGTCATAATGCCGGTTACATCATATCATGTTAACAAGAGTTACTTTCTTTTCTTGCAAACGTCTTTTACCCAGCACCAAAAGAATCAAAGACCTCAGAAATCAACATTTTAAGGCTAAATAAGAACAAAGCAGTTGGAGACGAAGCAAGACCTGCAATTACACATACTTTGTACATCCAAGAGCTGACCTCTCATCCGCAAAAATATGAGGTGATGCGGGCTGATGCATCAAGCAGTAACCTCACAAGAAGAGAGTTTCAAATAAATAGTCTCATCACTATCCAGGACAGGGGCGAAGCCTGGGCACGATGCATCACATGGCGATATTTGGATCCAGTCTTCTCTGAATGGCAGCTGCAGCCTACAATGCGAGTTATCGCCATTTCCAAAGTTAGGCACTAAAGGAAACATAACCAATCACGAACTGAAAAATATGTACATTCACCTCAAAGTTGCCAAGCTTATATTGGTAGGCCATCTCTTCCCTCAATAAAGCCTGTTCTTTCATTGCTTGTGCCTGGTATCCAGATTCAAATTAATCAATTAATAAAGTTGGAAATTGCAATTGCTGTAGAACCACAGAGACATAATTAGACTAACTGGAGCTAGATAAGGAGTTATGAACTCACCATTCCACCCTGCATTGAAGCCTTCAATGTTTCAACCTCCTGCTCTTTCTGCCTTTCACGTTCTAGCAGCAGTTCTTGCCTGGAAAGGAGGGAAAAAGACAGAAAGGTGATTGATTGAAGTGAGAAAGGCTACAACTAGGTGGAAAGATCTAAGTGGTCTGACAGAGACTTTAGGTTATTGAATATGGCCTACTTATACAAATACCCGCGGAGAGTTTGCCGCTCAACCATTCATCTTTCACTAATCATACCCCTATAATTACTCTAGCAAAATGTACCGATATGCCCCAAACCACAAAGCAAGTTGCTTGTACTCTGTTTGAGAGTGTGCCACTATGACAGAACCATCTTATCTACTCCATGATAAGGATGATCGTCGACTTCAAGTCACTACTAGGACATGTATCAAAGCAGATTTTCATGTCTAGAGGTAATCTTTTTTCCCACTTCCAAGCCAGTTGATCATATGAAGTTGCCACATATTCCACTAGATCTCAGGATTCATCTTTTCTTATGTATAATCCCATCGATTACAGAAAATGTTGAGGCCACAATTAATTAATGATAATTCCATCTTTCTCAAAGAGCAGCAATGCATATATCCATTCTATCTTGCTTGAAGTGGAAGGACATACCGACGCTGTTCTTCATCATTGAAAACTGTGCGTTCTTTGGAAATAACCTTCTTGAGACCCTTTTTCATCTCCTTTTCCAATTGGTGTCGGTGATAAGCATCAAGGTTGTAATACCTGCAATCAAACACAAGGGAATATGACTTAAACTCATTGAGTGATGTATAGGCACTGAATAATGAGAAAAGCACCTCCATGATAATAAGTCAAAACATCAGGAATAATATGCTTAGGTTAAACAAAAACTGCAATTATAATGAAAATAAAAGCTATCATATCACAAGAAAAACCCAAGAAGTCTTACTTTTTAGAAGGGAAGGTAGCTGTGTTATGATCTTCCATAAACCTACAAAATAAGTCCATGTGTCTTAAATAATGGCAAACTAGTTGGGAGAAAAAAGGACGTGTTTGGAAAAAATAAGATTCATGTTGTCAATAAATAAGGTATCTACGCACTCTTTAAACATCTGTTTCTCTTCCCAGTTAGCCAGGCTTTCCAGGTTCACCTGCAATGCAATGCAAGCAATCAAAATGTGCATAAATGATGTGACTACACTTCAATGATAAATATTACTTACTTGCAGAACCACAATAATATGCAATTGAGAAAACTTATTTCCTGAAAAGCTGCCCATGTTAGATGACTTGGTTGCTGCGGACAATAGAGACGAAGGAAAAGTTCTAGGGAAGCCGACAGCAAAAAGCTTACATAGCCTTCATTTTTTGTTTACTATTTTATTTGGGCGTGGGTGCTATTTACCTCAATAAACGGGCAAATGTAGCCAGTAAAAAAGTCTGTCTTCAAGTTCAATTTTTTTGTTCCATAAGAAGCAACAAAAGTCAAGAGCTTTGGCACTATGTAAAGCTTAAATACGTAAAGCTCTTTGGGGAAAAGAATGATTTGGATTAGTGCATCAATTGGGTTCTTTTCCTGGGAAGAGGGGGGGGGGGGGGCTTTCAAATTGTTGCACCCACCTAAAAAAAGCATGACCATTGTCTTACTCAGGATTTACATATGTCATGGACAGTCTACAGACACACGCATCTATCAGGTAGAATAATAAAATAAGGAAGCGAAATGAACCAGAAGGAAGTACCTGTTTTACTTCTGCTAACCAAGCAGTGAACTCAGGACGTTTATTCCTGCAGCAATTTATTGTCCATGCATTAGAACAAGATCAATAAATGCATAGAAGTTAAGCATTCCGAACCTGGAACATAAAAGATAAGGGTGACAAAATTAATAAACCATGTGAATCCATGGTTGTAGAAAGCATATGTTGACGGGTGGCCCTTCCAGTTTAACATGTAAAAAGTTGTAAATAATTGCGAAAGAGAGTTTTACACTGAGTAATGAAATAAACACAAGTTCCAACTTTCATAGGAATCCGAGGTTTCCACCAGAACCTGTTACCTTATGGTAGGGTTGCCTCACTGAAGGGAATAATTTCCCGTCCAATCTCAGCAAAGAAATATAAAACAGATAAAATTTTGACTTACATTTACCCCGACCTAAACTTTCATTTATCAATGGCATTCAATTCCTAAACAGGTTTTTAAAGATACCAGTCCAATATTGTCGCATTTCGTATGCTTTGTTGCTAGGAGTCAGATAGTCCTCTGATGCATCTCCAACAGAAATTGTCAACTACAAATTCTGCCGTCTGTGACATAAATTTATCAAGTCCATCAAATCTCAACACCTGATAAGAATGGACAGAGACGAGTGCACTGTAAAGCACTAGGTAAGGGCATCTGGGTTGCATAAAATGGTTTATAAAAGGAAAAAAGTGGAAAGAGTGGGTATCCTTCTGACTTGTGTTGCGATCCCTAAGACGAACTAAAGCATCATAACTATTATATCAAACCGTGTCGTCGTTCCAGGTAAAGATGAAATATGCAGTGACATTCTAAACTCGATCCTCTATCAAACAGGCCTAGAAGCATTAGTAAGTCATCCTGCCATTCACTATAAAGAGAAACTAACTGAATCTAACTGTCAATGGCAGAAACAAGTCTCTCCACCTCCAACAGCGTAAGACGATTCTTTCACTATTTCAAGCAACAGCACACAGATATCATGGCAAGATCAAAGCATATCGTTGAACAAACAGCGAGTGGCAAAAAACTACAGCCTACAGTCCGGCGCTATTGACATGGCCATCTCAAAAACAGATTACAATAGTTTACTTCGTGTTCATCTTCTTCTTGACTACTGGTGCTGACATAATTCACCCAATACCAACAACTAATAATTGTAAGCACTAGACAAAGAAAAAAAGAACAAAAAAACTTATTCAATGAGGTTCCTCCATTCACATGGTAACCATTCATCGCCTATGATTTAGAGAATGAGAAGTTCACACTTGATCGGCAAACATATGGAAGATATGCTCAACAAGACAGCAACTTTTCCCCCCTCTAGCATCAATAAAGAGGCATGAAATAGCACAAGAAATTGAGTTTCAACCATGGAAGATAGAATCATTACCACATATCAGTCTCTCTGATAATCCCGTATTTTCCCCAGGAATTGGTCACTGCGCCAATTTTACCTCTTTCTGCTCTCTCCTTCTCTTTACTCTTCTTCCTCTCTTTCTTCTTCTTCTTCTTCTTCCTTCCCTCTTCCTCTTCTTCATCGTCTCTCTTTCTCCTCCTCCTCTTCTCCTTGTCTCTCTTCCTCCTCTTCCTCTCTCTCTCCTCCTCTTTCCTCCTCCTCTCTCTCCTCTTCCTCCTCCTCCTCTCCTCTTCACTCTCGCTCACTGAATCCGAACCCTCCGATTCCGATTCGGAACCGGCATCCTCCGAGTTCGAATCATCCGCACCTGACTCACTACTGTACCGTCGCCGTGACCTCCTCCTCTTCGTCTTGTCGCTCTTCCCGCGTTTCCTCTCCTCAATCTCCTCGGAATCCGAATCCCCCCTGTTTTTCTCGCTCTTCCTGCTGGATTTACCTTCTCCGCTCCCCAAGTCGGAGCTCGCTCTCGATTTCTTGCTGGTCTCGGAACTTTCTCGCATTCTAACGTCGGTATCGCGAGCTTCTCGGGATTTTCCCTTGGATTTTCTCTCTTCGTCCTCGGACGAATAGTCTGGTTCTGGTTTTTCTCGCATTTTCTCTTGGTTCATCTGGCTCTGGCGATTTTCTGGGAAAGGAAGAGGAAAGAAAAGAAAATCGGGACCGTCTTCAATTGGAGGGTTTATTTAAAAAGCCCATGAGTCGAGCCCCGACAATTACTGGGCCAACAAGTTACTTGTCTCTTACCCATACATTTTCCCTCAATTACATTACGTGCCACCGGTTATAGTTTGTTGATGGTCAATCTTAGTCAAGGTTAGTGATTGATAACCACAATTTATTAATCATTGGCTTCTCAAATACTAAACTAGAATTTAGCTTGTGATTAATTTGTACAGAGGACATAAAGGTAAGAACTTCAAAAGAACCGTCAATGATGCTTAAGGGCGCGCATGACAACATTTCTAAAGCAGAAATCCATTTAGTAACTCAACTTCTGAAGCAGAAATCCATTTAGTAACTCAATTTCTAAAGCAGAAATCTATTTAGTTACATAACTTCATTTTTTTACTTTTGGAGTATTTTTTTACTCCAAAAGTAATTTTGGAACCACTTGAAAAAGTAAAAAAAAAAAATTACTTCCACTCCTGCTCAGAATCAGTAGTGTTGCCATGCTCGCCCTAAATTTGCATAGACGTTTCCATAGCTTTGGACTCAAGGGTGAAGTAGAGAAAAAGGGGGACTTTGGGATGGTACTTTGGTAAAAAAAAATTTTTGCCAGGATTAGTTTTATTTGTTCAAGAAGCAAACATTGGCTTGCACAAACTACAATTCAGCTATCCAGCTCAAACCTGAAAAAAGAAAAAAGAAATCAGCAAGATTTGCATCAAACTACAGTCAATAACTTATGGGCAATTACAACTTGGAGAAAGAAAAGTAATCTTGAAGTCCACAGAATCTATTCGGGGAACAAGAAGTAACCACACAAGACCGATATCATTCACTTGAAGCAAAAAGAAAAACTAACACAAGAGGGAAGTGGTCGAAGCAAGAGTCTTTTTCCCCCACTGTCCTTCCCATGAATCCCCTGGGTCTTGCATTCTCTTCTTCTATAGCCATTCTCTGCCGTTGTCTTGGCATTTCGCGGTGCATGTTTACAGAGTCATGGAACAGTCTCCTGCATCAGATACATAAAAGCGAAAGCTAATACTGACTGTCGCTTCTCTTTCACACTTCCATCCAAGAATAGAGTAGGAATGTTTTCCCGCGTCACTCACCAATTACAACTCGGAAAGTCAGTGAATGTGAAGTGGGCTGCGAGCGTTATGAGGTCAGGGACGAAGCAGTAGCAAAGGAAGTGGGCAGTATATAACTGCTTTTAGGTATAGAGGTTCATCCCCTAGTCTGTGAGAAAAAGGGGCTGTTGGAGAAAGAGTAGGGGACGAGACCTGGCAACAAAGTCCCCGGCAAAAGCAAAATTAAAAGTGCTAACGTGGAACATTATAGGCATGGTCTGATGGAAGAAAAGATGGACCATCCAATTTGCTTGTCACGGCAAGACTAGTATCATTTAGTATAAAAAATATACCAGAGAGAAAGGGAAGCCCAGATATTTTTCAGGAATAGGCACTCTTCTTCTCGGCTCACAACGGGATACCCAAACGTCGAACGTCAACAAGTAGATTCAAAGATATATGACCCGATTTTTCTGAATCCTGAAGGCAACTGTTCTGTTCAACAGATCCAACCTTTTTCCTTTTGAAGGTTCTCCTCTTGCATAATATCCTCGTTGGAGCCGTCAGCACTGACTGTCTCCTGCAGATTAATCGCCTTTTGATCGAAGCATGGTACAGTGTTCAATGAACTAAGGAAGGATTCTACTTCACTTGCTCTGTTCACCTTAACCCAATTCAATATGATTGAGAGCACCTGGTTTTTGGGTTGCCATGCTTCGCTTTGGGATTGTAAAGCCAGGGCTTCTTTCATGCACTCAAAAGCCTGCTCCATGTTATCCTTGTCTACGTAACCTGCCGCAACAATGGACCAACTATTTGGTATGGGAGTCTTCCCTTGCTTGATAATGCCACGTAGCATTTGCTCAGCCTTTTCAGGCCATCCCTTCCGACAGTATCCAATAAGGAGAGTATTTGGCACGCGGAAATCGTAGAATTCACAAGACGCTTCCCATTCAAGAAGCAATTTCTCAGCCTCTTCGATCTCCCCAAGCTTCACCAAGGAACCTAGCATTGTAATATAATCTTTGTTAGACTGCCTCTTGCGCTTTGCTTTTCTAAGGGCCCACAACCTCTTCACTTCCTTGCAGTTCCCAAGACTTGCATAGAGTGAAATTAAATGGTTATATCCAGGTGAGTCTCTTTGCACATTCTCTTCACATTTTCTCAGATAAATCAGAGCTTTTTCTTTGATGCCAGCTTTTATGAAATGATTAGCCACAACGGCATAAGTGGGCCAGTCCACGGCAACATGCTCGAGGCGCTCCATTTCTTTCAGAAGATCCTCCATATTATCCAGATCAGATCTTGCACCGTAAGAATTCAAGCAAATTCTGTAGCTGAAGTTATCAGGAGAAATATTGGCTTCCTTCATTTCTGAAAGCACGTCGGGAACCTTTTCGAGCTGGCCAATGTTTGTGTAGAGGCACATTTCACAATTGTACGTCAGAGAAGTCGAAGCATAACCCATCTCCTTCATTTTTTGGAGAAGGGAAAGAGATTTATCAGTAGCGCATTCCCTGACATAACAATTCAGAAGAGCGCCAAATGTTTTCTCGACTTTGTCTTGATCCCTTAAGCTATTAAAATAGCTTTCTGCAACATCCAGCCCTTGAACTTTACCAATTAGATCTAGCTTCAGAGCATGGTCAGCAGGCGTTGATAACCCTTCAGTCTTGCCGCTCATCCACTCAGAAACCTGTAAGGTGAGAAAGAAAAATCATGTACGGAAGAAATTTTAGATGGCCTAACCAGAACTCAGCATCTCTCACAAGCTGCAACATTCCAAAAACTTCTGGATATGCAAGGAGAATGTATGAATCTTGAGTTTACTTCACTTTGTGGGTCTACGCATAGGGAGAGCAAAGTCCACTGTGGGTGTTGATATTACCAATTTTTACGAAAAAAAAGAAACAAAGAGGACATGAGAATAATCCTCTGTAAACCACAGTGGTGTCCTCAGAAAATGATGCTAATTCGGATAGCTGATTAGTGCTCAATCTATTTTAGGAAGTCACAACAAACGTGATCTCTAGCTTCATCTGCTTATTTATCCTAGAGTCCAAAGGTTGGTCTTACTAGAGAGTGAGAGGCAGGTCATAAGCTGTCTAGCCTCTCATCTAAAATCTGTCATCTTGGACATAAGACACGTTGGTGTACTCTCGAAACATGGCATTTCCGTCCAAATAAAGCCAATCACAACGCGGCACACATTACAATTTGCAGAGTTCCTTTTTTTCCCTTTCAAAGTGACAACATTCATGCAAGATTGGCTTGGGTGAACACGGAACGATCATTGCTCCGCGAGGATCTAAACATTTCTCGGCAATCCTGGAAATATCAAACAGGAGCCCACTAGAAAGTAGAGCATGAGAATGAACTCTCTTTAGTACTCCATTATATAAATCATAACAGATTATTTTAAAAAAAGAATGTATGTGCATTCACTTGATCAGCAAGTATTAACCATTACTTTCCTGCACTTTCTCGCGAGCAAGAGCTACCCCTCGCTTTATCAATGGAAAATGACATAAATTGGAAAAAAAAAAAAAATAAGAAGAGAGAGAGAAGTCACCTGAAGGGCATGAATATATCGTCTCCGAGATCGGAGGTCGCGAATTATGCGCTTGATGTCAAGGCCCTTGACTTTGTTGCCCTCTTCAACCCATTTATCAAGAACCGGCACGACGCTCTGATTCGGGTCACCGATTGGACTGATTCTTGAGAAGAGGTCCTTCTTGACGAACCTTCCGTAGGCGGAGTACGATCTCATCAAGAACGTGTCGATTCTCGAAGGGTTCCGACAACTTTTCAGGACATTGAAGAAGGATCTTAAGGCCATCACTGCGAGAGTTGGGGATCGGGTAGGGGCTTTACGAGACTGAAGCTTCGCTCCGCGGCGAAGGGTTTAAGCCTGACCAGGAGAGGTTTGACAACCGAAAAAAAAAGGGGGCGAAATTATGCTTTTGACCTTGTACTGTGGGCTGTTCTTCATTTTGATCCATATCTACTTCCGCTTTCTTCATTTTAGTCCTTGGTCCCGGTATTTGGCTTCCAAATTCGTCCCCCAGCGGATACCAGATTCTCATTCTGGCAGGTTTTAGGGGACCAAAATGAAAACATCCATAAGAACAAGGTGTATTTGTCCCTCCTAGAATATAATTCATCGCTTGCCGGGGGAATTGAGAAAGGATCGATCCAGTACGACATATGTGAAACATTGTCATTTTTCGGACCATTTAATCGGATTCAAAGCTCAAAATCTCTCCAAACCGTTAGCTCCATCCTAAACTTGTTTTCATCTCACAAAAAAATCTTGACTTTTGGTCCAGTTCCAATATTACCTTAAAATTTCTTTTGTCTCATAAAAAAATCATCAATTTTAGGTTTGATCTCAATTCCATCCTAAACTTTTTTTTGTTAAAAAAAAACCATCAAATTTTACTTGAGTCCCAAATTTGCCTCCATTAATCTTCATGCCAAATTCACCCTTAGTGATGTGGCATTTCTATGTTATTTTTCTAATTTTTCCTCAAATTTCAGATTCAAAAAGACGTCTTTTGGAGATGAATTTCCACATCAACCCAAACGACGCCTTCTTGTATTTGAAATTTGGGTAAAAACTAAAGCAATTAGGGTTGACAGTTTTCAAACGCTCTTTCCCTTAAGAGAGTTTTCCTTTCATCTCGTTCGGGGATCTTTGATTTTGCGCTCAGTCTTCAATTTCTTGTGCTCGGGAGTCTTCCATCTCCCACGTCAAAGAGCTTGCACTAGAGAAACTCAAACAGCTTGCGCTTGGGAGTTTTCTATCTCTAGTTTGTCAAGAGAAATTTTGGACGAATGGTTAACAGAAGCAGATTTGAGACTCAAGTAAAGTTAGTGATCTTTGTCGAAAGTTTAGAGTAAAATTGAGAGTAGATCTAAAGTTGGTGATTTTTTATGACAAAAAAAAGTTTAGAGTATAATTTGGATAGACCTAAAGTTGGTGAACTTTATGAGACAAAAAAAAAGGTTAGAATAAAATTGAAACTACACTTAAAATTTGGGATTTCATTTAGGTAACAAGCCAATCCTTTTTTTTTTTTCGTCGGAACGAACATCTTCATTTCATATGACAAGAGGATTACATGACTTCAAGACAAATATGCAAATCCGACAAAGAAGTAAAACAAGAAAATATGAAAAATGAATCAACTTGATATTACTTGCAAAGACTGGCCTATTCCCTAAAAATGGATCTGTTGTAGCATCAAAGCTCATACGGCGGCCGATCACCAAATCTCGCATCATCATCAGTGATGGGCACACATCGAGAAATTCTTCTCCAGAAACTACGATTTTGCTAAAAGGTGGCGCGCGTCCAGATTCAGCGTTCCCAGCACCATCACCGTATAGAGACCATAACAATACCCAAAGGTTGAAGGAACACAGAAAACGTCTTGTAAATCTCATATCTATCTCTAGATCGGGATAAAAGAGCACCCAACTCTAGATCTAGCTCTAGATCGGGAGAGAAAGGCTACAAAATAGATAGCAGTTGATTACAAAATCACTTTCAGACAAGCCGACTCAAACGAACCTCGAGAAGACTCGTGGAGCGCTCGACTATCTGGAGCAAGCACCCGGAGCCGGAGTAAGCGAGCATATTCTTTCGAAATACTCATGCTTCGATCTTCAGAACTTACTTCCGTGGAAAATGTCGATCGCGTCCACAAAATCAACGGAGAAACATAAAAAAATAGAGAAAAAAGAAACAAACATAAAGAAAACAGGAGATGGAGGGGGCGAGCTGGGGTGGGTGGGGGGTGAGGGGCAGGGAGAGAGAGAGAAAGCCCTCTCTCCCTCCGTCAGGGAGATCTGCTCAGTAGCGTTTGAGGAAGTGACATCAAGTCATATACGGATCAGCATTTTAATGTTAAATGGAGAAAAGGGCTTTCTTGGTCCAAAGAATCATGCTTGCCATTTCCGAACTGAAACGAAGCACATCAATTGAATAATACTAAGTGGACTGGCTTTAGTCCTCCTCACTCTTCCTTGACCCTTCCTTCCAATCCTCGTGCACTGGAAAATCTTGTATCTGCTTCGTTGACTCATATGATGTCACCACAGCATGGTGTTTTCTCCATCATACCTCAACGCTTCTCTCTCTAGAAATTTTCTTGCTGTGCAGGAACTTCTTTAACCCACTTCAACTTGGCTCAAGGTACCCTTGTTCGTTCTCTCCTGTTTCTCTGAAATGTCCAATTTCGTCGCATATTCAGTTTTGTTCAAATATACAAAGACCCAGTCAAAGGGTTTCTGTCTTTCGTCCTATTTTTTGTTTGCTTCTTTTTGGAGATTGAGGAAACATGTCTGCAGAGATGATGATCCTTGACGTGCCTTTGCCCTTAAGATTCAGCAGAACTGATGAATTGGTCAACTATTCTTTGACTTTTCTGGGGAAATTTGCATGCATTTTCGTGTTCCTTGGTATGATTATGTTTGGTCCTGTGAAAAGTGTTTTTTTTTTGTTGTTGTTGTTGCCTGAGATTGGTGAACAATTGTCAATTTGAAGTGTAAGGTATAGAAGAAAAACTCATTCCGTAACATACAACAGCAATCAAGTTCTATGATGAGCAGTTGCTGGTAGACAAGCAATCGCAGCAGTAAGTTTCCGAGCCTCATATCTCCTTTTATTTCGGAACTTGAAAGAGAGAAATGCAGGCATGACATTGCTAATCTATATTTTTGGAAGTCAGGAATATCCGTTTATGTGTGTACATATTGTTGTGTAGATATAGTAGTCAGAGCTTTGTGTAGCAATATCTTAGGGCAAAGTGATTGGAGTTGTTTGGGGGGGAGGGGATGAATGGAAGGAAAATGGAAGAGGTTGACTTACAAGTTGTTCTTTTACCATCTTAGGAATGGACCTGTCGATGATAGTTGGCATTGCTAAGCTCATAAGAGATTGCACTGGTCTTGAACAGAAGACGCAAACACTTCTCTGCGAACTGGAGAAGTTAACTCACAAGGAAGATGACGTAGTTTCACAAATACAAAACGAAGAATCTAAGCTCGGAAGGAAGAGGAAGAGAGAAGTTGATGACTGGTTACAAGATGTGAAAAGGACAAAAGCCAAAGCGTCATGCTTAGAGCGAGAAGTCGCAGACAGAAGATGGTATTCACATTTGAACTTAGTAAATAGTGTGAACCGGTTGATCAAACAGGTGGATGAACTTCGAAAGCAAGGTGAATTCACTTGTGGACTCACACTAACTGCAGAGGATAACATTGGATATGAGCTTCCAACGGTGGAATTATCAGGGCATGCTTTTCGGAAGCATCTGAGTAAGGTATTATCTCGCCTGAGAGATGACGAAGTGTTGAAGATCGGCATTTATGGAATGGGGGGTGTCGGGAAAACGACCCTCGTCACCCACATCCACAATCATCTACTAAACGAAACCAAATATGGGAAGGTCCTTTGGGTTACGGTTTCCCAAGAGTGCAGCGTTCATATGTTGCAGGATAAGATAGCCAAATGTCTAGACCGTACCCTGTCAAATGTTGATGATCAAATTCAACGGGCAGCTGAACTGTCACACTTTCTGAAAAGAGAAAGACATGTCCTTATTCTGGATGACTTATGGTGCTCGTATAGTCTAGAAGAGGTGGGAATTCAGCTTGGCTTTGACAGATGCAAGTTAATTCTAACAAGTCGATCCTTAAATGTGTGTAAGCACATGCTGTGCAATGAAGTGATCAGATTGGAGCCTCTTCCTGAGGATGAAGCCTGGAACTTGTTTGTCAGGAATCTTGGACACCCGATTGTCTTCCATCCGGGAGTGGAAAGTGTTGCACGATCTGTCGCAGAGGAATGTGGGGGGTTGCCTTTGGGGATCATGGTGGTTTCAGGAAGCATGAGAGGAATGACGGACATCCAGGAGTGGAGAAATGCGCTAAATGAGCTAAGAGAAGTGAGATTTAGTGGAGACTGTATGGAGGAGAAGGTATTTAGAATTTTAAAGTTCAGTTATACACATCTAAATGATCCGACGCTGCAGCGGTGTTTCCTACATTTTGCACTATACCCTGAGGATCACCGAATACCGAGAGAGAACTTGATACGAGATTTTTTCATGGTCGGATTGCTAAGCGACTCCAAAAGTTGGGAAGCGGAGTATGATAGGGTTTACGCCATCATCAATAAATTAGTCAACGCGTGCCTCCTAGAAAGAATTCAAATGTCGCACGCTTATTATGAGCGTGACTGTTTGAAGATTCATGATTTATTTAGGGACATGGCTATTAGTATGGTGCGCTCCCAATTTATGATAAAATCCGGGTTGGGTTTGCGAGAACTGCCAGCTGAGGAAGAATGGACAGAGGACTTGGAGAGAGTATCTTTGATGCATAATTGGATAAAGGAGATACCGGCAGGGATATCGCCAAGTTGTCCCCGGCTTTCGGTACTCCTCATGAATAATAATTACTTCTTGAAAAAGATCCATCATTCGTTCTTAAGCCGCATGCCAGCTCTACAGGTTTTGAACCTGTCTTATGCGGGGATTGAGATGTTGCCCAATTCGATCTCTGACTTGCATAATCTCAGCGCATTATTGCTGCATAAATGTGAGAAACTAAGGTACGTGCCTTCATTGGCGAAGCTGAGGGAGTTAAGAACATTGGACCTATCTTGGAGTGGTATTAAGAAAGTTCCCGCGGGACTCGAGGGACTGGTGAATTTAAGAACCTTCGATGCTGGCTATTCAAAACTAAAAGAAATGCCTGATGGAATTCTGCCCAAACTCTCTAATCTGAAACAGCTTGATCTTAAGAGTGCAGACAAGAGCTTGACAGTGAAGAGTGCAAGGGAATTGATTAGTCTGAAAAGGTTGGAGAAAGTGAGGTGCAGGTTTAAGGATATCAGAGAATATAATGCGTATGTGGAATATCTCATGCTATGGGATGGGGATGGCGGTCCCAAGGAGTGGGAACTAATAATGCCAATCATATACAAAGAGGAGAATGCCTCCAGGGTCTTTGGTCCTCCGATCTGCAGTAAAACTTTGAGGCTGGGCGGATGTCATGTCAAGGAAGGAGGAGGTGCAGAGCTTCCTCTGCTCCCGAAAGGCATCGAGTGTTTGAGCATCAAAGATCCTCTCAATGGCATGGGAAGTTTGATGGAAATTCCAAGCATCAGAGACTGTAAGTTGAGGGTATGCGGGCTAAAGAGAATTCCTGGGATGGAGCATCTGGTGCTACTGTCCTCGAGTTCTCCTGCAGATTATTACGCTCCTCTGCAAAGCCTCGAGTAT
Organism: Lenwebbia sp. NSW1173648; assembly: GCA_029784005.1. NCBI lineage: Eukaryota > Viridiplantae > Streptophyta > Magnoliopsida > Myrtales > Myrtaceae > Lenwebbia > Lenwebbia sp. NSW1173648. Next base: position 18,044,416 of record JARCGZ010000009.1, on the reverse strand, counting down.
CTGAAATTGGATGCGTTAGACGACCTGCGTGCTCTAGTCGAGGCAGTTGCTGCTGCTGCCATGCCTTTGCCGGGTTGGATCTCTGAAGGTAAAGGCTTTTGGTGTCTTAAAACAGTCTACATCTACAAGTGCTGCAAAATGAAGAACCTCCTGACGGACACTCTCCTGTCCCTCCTTGCAAACCTAGAAAATCTTCACATTCAAGAATGTGAAGTAATGGAGGAGGTCATAGCAGTGACGGAAGCAGATGATCTTACTTCCACTCTAAGCCTCCCTAAGTTACGGACCTTATGTTTAAGGGATCTTCAGGCACTGAAAAGCATATGTAGGAAGACGATAATGTGTAATTCTCTCCAATATGTAACACTGAAACAATGCAAGACGCTAGAAAGAATAGCGCTTCATGTGCGCCTCCCTTGTCACGGTGAACTACCTGGTGGCAAGGTTAATTCTCTTCAGGCAATTCATGTTGGGAAAGATGAGAAGGAATGGTGGGAGTCAGTAAGGTGGGACAGTCCCCTGGACAAGTCCCTGCTTCGGCCTTATGTCCGATACAGATGACATTTGTAAATTGGAAGTGTGTTGCCGCTGTGACTTGGCTCCGGAGGATGTGGTGCTGTGTGTCATGTCTTCTACGTTTTCGCGAGCTATCGATTTCTCTGCTTCTTGTTCTCGACTCAGAGGTGAATTTATATGTCTAGACACATTATTGTTTCCCTTTAGGTTCTTCAGTTTTGTATCTTATGTAAGATGTACGGTTCATGGTAAGGATGATCTGTTCACCTTCGCCTCCGGTACATTCATTCGACTGTTTCACCGCATTCATCATGCGAATTCATATTACGATGTTGCTGTTAGGGACGTGGTGAAGCACCTCTTCATGGTACCTTCTCGTACAGAAACCTCCAAAGAAGTAAAAACTTTGTTTGACAAACCAGCAATTCCGTTTGTCTGGTGGAGTCATTTCCGTCTTCCCTGAGTGGTGGCGGAAGCTTTTCCAGTGGAATAAAAGAACGAAAATTAGACGCCCCACCAAGTTTGACCGACCTTTCAACGAACGTGGATCAGACGCCATGGCCGTGTGATGATGCTGGCTTCTCCATAACAGATGACTTTTATTTTCGTTGTCAAGAGTCCCTGAAGGCTGAAACATGCGCGTTAATCTGTCACATACAGAGAATAAAAGCAATGGCAAGTCGAATCGATATATAGATTACTGGACAGTTCGAACATCGGATAGGGCGAAAATCGAGACAACTGTTCCGTGCCGGTAAATTGTGAAAAGAGCTTGCGATTGTCAAGACCCCGTCGGTGTTAACAAAATTTCTCGACGAACAACTTGGTAAATCGGCAACACTTTCAACAAAATTCCCAACAACTAGCTGCTAGTCTTTCAACTTATTTAAGTTAAGTAGCTCACCAATGCGTTAAAGCTCAACCTTCTAGTTATTAATTCTTTGGGTTAATACCACGAAAAATCCTAAACTGGTACACTTGTGACAAATCTATCCCAACCTATTTTTTTTACCACGAAAAATCCCTAACTGGTATACCTGCGACAAAATTTACCCCAAACTATTTTTTCTACCACCAAAAATCATAAACTGATACATCTGTGACAAATTTGCCCTAAACTAATTTTTTTGACTCGAAAAACTTCAAACTGGTACACCTGTAACAAATATACCATCCGTTAAATTGGGTTAATACCACGAAAAATCCCAAATTGATACACCTGTGACAAATAGAGGGTAAAAACCCCAAACCGGTACACCTGTGAATTGCCACGTGCCATCCAACTTGGCAATTTGACTGTTAGATTTAACGAACACTAACGGAGGGTAAATTTGTCGCAGGTATACCAGTTTGAGGTTAAATTTGTCACAAGCGTACCAGTTTGGGTTTTTTGTGGTAAAAAAAAAATTATGGTAAATTTGTCATAGGTGTACCAGTTTGGAGTTTTCCGTGGTATTAGCCCTAATTCTTATCCGCGAGGAATGTGGGGACGTGATGCTGTGTCCTCTGCTGAAGTAGAACGGGTTGCAAGGTCAGTTGCTAAGGAGTGCCCTGTTCTGCCTCTGTTAAGAAATGCACTGAAAGGAAGACCATATATCACGACATATGGACATTGGATTGATGTTCATAATCGACCTACGTACGAAATCAAGATATTATGACATACGTTTACAGGCCGGCTCTTGAAGAAAAAATTCTGAGTTAATCACATCAAGTGTAGGTGATATATATATACAAATACATTATGTAAAGAGCCAAAGGATCATTGACTGTGTCGTGCAAGGCCGGCAAAGCCAAACAACATCCTAGGAGCAAGTGGACTGACTTTCTTCATGTTTCTCTCTTTCCTGGAACTTGTGATCTCTAGATATTCACGGGTCAAAACAAAAGAAAATGCCATTCTGTATTTCCACAGAAGCTTCTGCTTGCTTCCCCACAGCCTACAGGCCCTTCTTCTCTGGAATTAGCCCCCCCTTTTCCAGAAGTTCTTCGAGAAGGATTTACCGAGCCTGAGTCGAGGTACACTTGTTAAATCTATGTACATTAAGTTTATCATCCTAATTTGTTCGTTACTTGGCATATGTCCAGTCATGATGATTCCTTGAGTTAAAGAAGAAGCTAGTTTTTTAAGTTGTCAGCTCTCATTCATGTTGTGACTGGGGCATTTCATGAAACAACACTCAGGGATAATGCATGTTTTGATCATGACCCTTCTTGTGCCTCAGCCCAGAAACATCAGTAGAAATCCGAAGCCAACGTAAATTCTTCATTTTGGGCGGAAGGTTTAACTGTGTGGATATGATCTGTTTCCCGTTGGTGTTTTTTTCATTGTTTCTATTTGGGTCAGAAATCTTTCCAAACTGAATCCAACACCCTTGTGGAATATCGGTTGTTTTCTGGCTTAGTAAAAGGTAGAGTGTTGATTGCTGCAACAGAATGGCATGGATATCAACCGTAGATGGAATTTCTCTTCCACGTTGGACTGCTAAACTTGTCCTTTTCAGGTAACAGGATGCAACACTACATCAATGCTACTAGCAGAATTGGTCGTACTTTTCAAATCATCTGGAGTTGCATCAACAGTTATGGTGATTCCGGCGGGAAGATGCACATCATTGAAAGCGAGCTCGAGAGTCTAATTAGTAGAGAAGGAGACATAAGTGTGGAAGTAGAACACGCGGAGTTAACTCATGGAAGAAAATGAAAGAGAGAAGTTGAGAATTGGCTGAGCAATGTACGAAGGAAAATGGATGAATTCTCGAGCTTAAAGCAAGAAGTTGCAAATGCGGGACATCTCTCAAGAATCTCAGGGACTCGCACTAAATTATATGAGGGGATATGAGCGGCCAAGGAAAGAATTAGTCGGCGATACTTTTAGACAAAATCTACAAAAGATTTTATCATACCCGATGAATGATGACGGTGTGGAGAATTGGAGTTTTTGGAAAGACAGACTCTGATTACGCATACCTACAATGAGCTTTTCAAGGCGCATAACACTCATTGGAAGCCTTGTCGAGCTGCAATACAAGATTACAAAATGTCTGGATCTTGATCTGTCGAATGTGGATGATAGGATTAATCGAGCTGGAAGATTTTCAAACTTCCTGAAGGGAAAAAAATTTGTCCTCGTTTTGGATGATATATGGAATATGTACGATCTAAAAGAGGTGGGACTTCCGGTAGACGAGATCGAATGTAAATTGATCCTGACAACCAGGAAGCTGGATGTGTGTAAACAGATCGAATGCCAAGTTTCTGTCAAAGTAGAGACTCTCCTCGAGAATGAAGCTTGGCACTTGTTCATGAAGAATCTAAGGCGCGCAGAAGTCTTCCCACCTGAAGTGGAAATAATAGGAAGGTCTGTCGCAAAGGAATGCGGAGGTTTGCCTCTTGGGATTGCGGTGGTTTCTGGAAGCATGAGAAGGGTGGAGAAATGCGTTAGAAGCATTGAAAGAAGCAAACTTCATGGAAGAATGCATGGAAGTGAAGGTGTTTGGTGTTTCGAGACTTAGCTATACTCAACTGAATGATACCATGGCGCAACAGTGTTTCCTGCAAATGGCATTATATCCTGAGGATTACATGATTGAAAGAAGTGAGCTCATCCGATATTTCATGGATATTGGATTGATATGCAGCAGAAGCCGGGAAGTGGAGTACGATAGGGGACATACTTTGGTGAACAAATTAAGTAATTTCTGCTTGTTGGAAAGCGTTAAACGCATTGACATCTCAGGAAAAGAAACAGAGGAACTGAAGATGCATGACTTGCTCAGGGACATGGCAATCAACATGACGAGCTCTCGATATATTGTGAAAGCAGGGAGTATCCTTAACCGGAAATCTCATCGAGGGAATCCCAGAAGGGATAGCGGCCCGGTGTCCTAGACTCAAGTTCCTTTGCTTGAGCAATAACACTTCCTTGGAGGAATTACCCCATGCACTTTTTCGAAAACGTGCCTGCTCTCCAAGTTCTTGATCTGTCTTGGACAAATATCAAGTTTCTGCCAAGTTCAATGTCCAACTTGAAGAACCTCATCGCATTGTTACTAAGGGGGTGCAGGGAATTAAAATTAGTCCCGTCTTTGGCAAAGATGGAGGAGTTGAGAACGTTAGATCTGTGTGAAGGTGGAATCCGGGATGCACCTAAAGGGTCAGAGAGATTGGTAAATCTAAGAACTTTTCATTTGAATGGTTCAGAACTAAGGAAACTGCCTCCTGGAGTTCTGCCAAAACTTACTCATCTGCAATACCTCAACCTTGGCCGTAAATTATGTGCAGAAGGAAGGGACATAAGAAGTATGAGAAACTTGGAAGCTTTAAAATGCAATTTTGCTGATGAGAAAGAATTTAACCTGTGCACGGATATATATCCGGATGACAGAAGAGGTCCAAAGAAGTGGGACTTGAGACTGGGATGTATTGATTATGATGAGGTTCTAAAAGGAGGCATGGAAGATTATAGTAAAGTAGTGAGTTTAAGTTGCATCGCTCGAGGATGGCAATGGGAAGAGCGGCTTCAGCTCCCAAGAAGCGTTGAATTGCTGATAATGGAAAGCTTTGTGGATGATGACCTGAAGAACCTAATGGACATTCCATCATTTAACCCAGGTAACCAACATGAAGGCCTGCATGATTGGGAAAGTCAAATCCATGGAGTGTGTGGTTCCACTGTCCATGGATTTATTTCCTCTCACACAGATACACCCAACTTTGAAGCCTCGAGTTTCTAAGACTAGATTCACTTGAGGACCTCCGTGTCCTTGTGGAGGTAGAAGAGAACTTTCCAGCTGTGAGTGCAATCCTTCTGGGGTCTGGAAAAGGTTGAAATCGGTAAATGCTGCAAAATGAAGAAGTTGCTGATGCACATGCCGCTGCCCCTGCTCGCAAACTTGGAGTGCTTTCCATCTGATGCTGTAGCGAAGTCGAGGAGCTCATAAAAGTGACAGGAAACGAGACAACTTCTGCTTTTCAACTCTCCCTAAGTCAAGGACTTTGGTGTTAAGGGATTTACACGCGCTGGAAAGCATATGTAGCAGCACAATAGTCTGTGATTCTCTCGGGTATATAACACTCAAAGGGTGTTGCAAGCTGAAAAGGAGACCGCTCCGTGTACGCCTCCCTCCGGAGGCGGAACCACCTTCTTCTTATCATTCTTCTGCTGGATCTCATACTCTCCAACGGATAGAGATTAGGTACTGGGCTTACTGATGAGACTTTGGTTGCTCGGTCATATTGTTTCTCCACCACTTACCGAAGCCACATACAGGAGTTCGGTTTGCTAGGCTCTGCTATTCATATTTTATGCTTTCCTTGGACACTTCTAGAGGACTCCAGGATGTTTGCAGTCAGTCCGCGGGGAGAAAGTATTACATCCTACATTTATACCCCGTGATAAATGTTCGAGTTGGGTCACTCGTTCGATGGACAGACCATTTCAGGGTGTGTTCGAATCACAGTAAACAAGAATTTTGATTGAATGAGAGACATTATAGATTGTTGCTTTCCAGCTGTGACATTGACATTGAGAGTGTGAGTTGGAGTCGGTCATGCTTTGTACAACTATGTGTTCTTTTGGCTATGGCATCAAGTCTTCCAGAGCTTCTTCTTTTCCTTGTTCACTCGTATTGAATTCGAGCTCCCTTAGCTCGGAATAGCTGCGTTTCTTCATGCTTTGCTTTAAGTTGGTGACTCTAAAGCAACAGCGGTGTAAAAGCCAGATAAAGGGAATATCAGTCAACTTTTTAGTTGATATTATGGCACAACAAAGGCATTAGATCCTGAACATGCTCTGAATAAATATGTTTCATACTGATGGTTCAAGATATCATCTGGGATCGAGGAAACTGGTTAGATAAGAGTTCTACTATGTTAAAAATCCTATTCGATCAGTTTTCTAGTTGGAATAGAATTCCTGACGTGGTCAAGACGTGAGACAATGATACCTTAATATCTTATGGTTTGTGAGAGCCGGTGCGGAAGATTTTGGCCTAGAGCGTCTTCACCATCTGCAGAGCTACAAAATGGAAGCTCTGCCACCCAGCGAAGAGTGTTTTAAACCTTCATCTCTTAGGACGGTTTACCGAAATTTCTTTTAGATGAAAAACGAAGCTCTCTTCGTCGGGACTCCTACGTGCGATTTGTGCCTTTGAAGCTGGTGTGTTCAGTAGCGGGTGGTGTTTCGGAGGGCGAACCATGTGGACAGGTTTAGAGTGTTAGTTTTGACCGGCGCAAACCGCTTCAGCATCAGCGTCATTTTGATAACTTTTCTCAACCAAAACTGTCACGTGGTGCCGAGAAGCAAATCAGTAAAATGAAACCGAATCCCGACTCACCATTCATCTGTCAACTCCTATCCTAGTACCTCCAATGTTCCACTAATCCTGACTATATAAATTTGCGGCGCCTTTTTCTTGTTGTTTTGTACTGTAAATTGTAGGATTGCGGTCTCTAAAGTCGGTTAGGAGTGGAAGGTAATAGAGTAGAAAGCACGGACAGAAAACATTGAGAATCACAGTGAATAATGTATGAGTTTTTGAGAAAAGATGAGTCATGCATCCCATTCAGGCATCAAACCAACTGGAGTCCTGAGACCTAAGATCCAAAGAATAAAAACCCGCTCAAGAAGCAAGGTTCCTCCTTGTCTTTAAAATATTTCCTGTAAGAAACCATAATCCAACCTCTGAGGTGATTATCAAAAAACCAGTCTGCTAGAACTCTCAAAAGGCCCACAAGCACAGGAATAATCTCGTGTAGATACAGCAGAACTTCCCCTAAATCCAGAACTACTGTGGTGCGAACGGGAAGACCATCCTCGGAGTATGCACTAAACTCCTAAAGACTGTTCTGCTGAACATGGACATCATGGTTACCGGTTCAAGAATCAAGACTCTAACACTCTTTACTGAAGCTCCGACGTACTTCCGGCACCAAATTGCAAACACAAAGGTAATGCACACATATGAGCAACGAAAGAGATGGATACTAAATTCACCAGATGATGTTATACAGCCGATATTGCCATTAAGCAAGTAGATAATACAGCCCCACTTCACTATACAGAAGTCGAACAATGCATCCATCAGACAAAGAAAAGGCAGATTTGACAAAAGCTATGCTTTAACTTTAGTTGCTGCAGGGGCATCTCATGCTTACTACCTTTACAAGAATTTCTCAATGCTAGTGGTCAATGTGGACTTGGGAACGGCACCAATAACAGCATCTTTCTTCTCGCCGCTCTTAAACATCATGACAGTCGGTATGCTTCGGATGCCATATCGAGTGGCAATTGAAGGGCTCTCATCAGTGTTAACTTTGTAGCACTTCAATTTCCCTGCATATTGCTTTGCCAATTCATCAATGACAGGGTGGATCATTCGGCAGGGACCACACCATGGAGCCCAAAACTCAACCAGTACCGGAAACTCAGACTCCAAAACAAGTGATTGCCATGTTGCATCAGTCACAGGAGCCACTACATCAAAAACAAGAAATGACTATAATGTTCAAATCTATCTTTTTCTGCATTGCTCTTTCGATTTTAGAGTAGTGACCATCTCAATTCCTCTAATCCATAACAAAGTGCAGACCCAGAAAGCAAGATATGACCTTAACCTCTCGAAATTTGCTTAAAAAACCAGGATTTCTTGTTTTCTACAGCAAACTTGTGCATATGCTTGGCACATTAACAGCATAAAAGAGATCCGAAGTAATGGTTGCAATTTTGTCCATTTCCAGAATGTGCCCATGAAGAGCTTTCTAGTCAAGTTTTACCTATAATTCAGCACTATAGAGATTGGCAATGTTCTTATGCTAAACCATTCAATGAGTTCTTCTCTAGTGAATGTTGGTTATGACTGAATTTGTTGGCGATGATTGCCTCTAAGAGTTTTCATTTCCTTAAAACCCTATCATAATCTCATCAATGACGTAGATTAGTGAGAGGACGCAATTTTATGATTATATATGTTGATATTGGTACACCACAATTTCCATTCCTCTATCAAGAGAGACTGTATCCCAGAAAGACAAACTTTTCTTGCGCAATTTCCCTACCATTACATCATTCCTTTGTAGAAAGTTGAGAATCGGAGCCTTCTATAAAACAAAGAATACGAATTAGGCTCGTTGGCTTCAAGTACCCGGCTAAGGTATCTTTTGTCCGCTGCAAACATTGTTGAAAGTAGGTCTGAAAAAGACATCAACAGAGAACTCGGCGACACTTTTTATGCCTACTAATCTTTTATAGCACAAGATAGTTCGTCCACAATTTCAGCAACTCAGTGCGACCCAATTGTCAGCCTTCAGTTCCGCATAATTGAACTAGGACGTTAGACGTTAACACGCCAAGCAATAAAATCGAAATATATCTACGAATATACCGACGATAAATGAATCGATAAAAAAAGATCAGGTAACTCCACAAACGAGAGAAAAATCAGAGAAATATTGATATCAACATAAAAATATAAACGAAGGCGTGAGCTTGAGGGATCCAACCTTGAACCGCAGTATCCTGAGCCTCGCAGACAACGCCTGGAGCACGCCTCGGGCGCTGACTCGGAGATCTTAGCAACCGAGCGATCGAAAGCGGCCTGATCCTCAGCCCGCTAGCCTGAGGAAACCCGGCCGATCTCCGGCGACCGGCGATGGGGGCGAGAGAGGACGCCGAGGCGACCGGAGAGAAAGCGGCGGGAGAAGGCAAGCTAGAGGAGCGCGGTACGGCGAGGGACTCGAGCACGGCGGCCATGGGAGATGGAAGGCGTGAACAGCGAAGCGAAGAGATGTCACTGCGAAGCAGACGAAGAAGAAGGGGAGAGTGGAGAGATCTTTTCTAGAGAGAGAGAGAGAGAGGGAGGGAGGTGTATGGCTGGTGTTTGTTTGGAGTGGAGCGATGGGGGGAGTGGATGATGAGATCGGCAGTGGATGAGGGTCATTTTGGACAATCACTGCTCGAATTGATTTTGTCTTTCTGCTAGGACATTGGAAAAATCGGCAATTAACAGAAATCGCTATTTTCATGTTTTTTTTTTTTTTTTGTCGAAGCTGTTTTCATGTTTCACCTGCTTCTTTATTGTCCACAATTATTTCATTTTCTCGCTTCGTTCGGATCGAGCCTTCTTCCTTTTTGCATTGAAGCTCTGTTATTTCGCGAAAAAATGGCGTTTTTAAAAAATATTTTTTGAAAATTCAATTTTTATTTTTCGATATTTTTCGTCATTTGATTAGAAAATTTCCATTTGATTTTTTGCATTATCATTTGGTTGAAAATTACTGATGTGGACCTGACCGTCCCACGTGGCATGGCCTGTGCTAACGTAGATAATTTTTGTAATTTAAAAAAAAATCCATATTTTTTCAATAATTTTTTATTTTAAAATTCTTAGTATTTTTATTTTTATATTTTATTCTTTTCCTTTCGTTCTCTTCCTTTTTTATTTTCTTTCTTCCTCTGCCGGACGTCGGCCACCAGCCACAGGCGAGAGGTGAGCTTGCCCAAGGCCGACGAGCTCAAGCTTCGCCATCCACAAGCTAGCTTGTCCCTTGCCTGTGGCCGGCGATCGGCCAAAGAAGAAAGAAAAAATTCAAAAAATAAAAGAAAAGAAAAATTAAAAATAATTTAAAAAAAAAAAAGAATGGGAAGGAGTGTAGGAAAGAAATAGAAGGGAAAGTGATTTCCTTTTCTCAAAAAGAATAAATTATTTTCTTCACTTTTAAAGTTTTTTTTTCATTGGTGGAAAATATTTTTCTTAACTAGTTGATGTGAACCTAACACCGAAAAATTCAAAGTTATTTTTCGTGAAACAAACAGAGCCTAAATCCACCATAGTCTAGGAAAAAATGACAAGACAGCGACAATTTCGTAATTTAATATGATTTTCTCGATTTATTATTTTAACATATTGAAATCTAGTTTTGAAATTATAAAGTTGTTAAACATTTTAAATTTCAACGACCGTTCTATATATTTTTCAGCGGTCCAAAGAAATTTATTAAATTTTCACAAGGATCAATTTTTTATCTTTTAGTGTGAAGAAGATTTTTTTTTTTTCCTTTCGTTGCTATGCCGAAATCATTGCTAGTAAAATTTAGGGATATGTTCGCTAAAAGTCCTAAAACTTGCCACGAAAGTGCAATTGAGTCCTAAAATTTGTAAAAATTGCAATCGAAACCTAAAACTTGTCAATTTGGTGCAATCGAGTCCTTTTATTAACACCGTAAATTTTTCTAATGAAAAATGTTTACGTAGTTTTTTAAAATTGATTTCCTTATCCAACGTGGCATTTTTAATTATTTTATTTTTCGATATCCTATTTAAATTAAATTAAAAGCTTAAAAAAATCTTAAAAAATTATTTGGGAAAAAACCAAAACTGGAAAAACAAAACAAAACAAAACAAAACAAAACAAAGGACCGCCATTGCTGCCATCGCCAGAGGGGCCAGCAAAGGTCGCTAGCCCTGGGCGAGGGTGGCTGGCCTTGTGGCCGAAAATGGGTTTAGCCGCGACACCTGTGTATCGACGAACACGGCAAAAACCCTCAGGTAAACAAATATCCTTGTGATTTTGTCGTGAATTACGCGAGAACTCGGATCCACTAAATCTCGACAGCATCCAAAGTGAATTCTCGGTCGAATCGAAAGTGGGGTATGAACTGATGATCTTGTTCAAGTGGGTCGACAAGAAACAGATTTGAGGTAGTCTTTGAGGGCGGTGAGGGCCGGCCACCCTTGCCCAGGGCTGGCGACCTTCACTGGCCCCTCCGGCAATGGGCAGCGGCGGTGGCTATGCCTCATCGGCAAGGCCCTGCCCTTTTTTTTTTTTTTTTAGTTTTGGTTTTCCCCCAAATAATTTTGGGATATGTGCACTACAAGTCCAAAAACTTCTCGCACGAGTGCAATTGAATCCTAAAACTTGCAAAAAGTGCAATCAAGTCCTAAAACTTATCAAATTGCTGCATCAAGTTATTCTGTTAACTCTGTCCAATTAGCTAACGGCAAATGCTAAGTGACTTTCTTCATTCATTTCTCTCTCCTACATGGCAAGTAACTTAACTGGTGAGCTCCACGTGTGCAAAACGACGCCGTTTAGAGCATTCCTTAATCTACAAGGGTGTCATTTCTTCCCAGCCCCAAATTGAAGCAAATCGCTCGTTAAAGCCCTAAATTGAACGGAAACGAAGAAACCAGAGAGATCTGTTCTTCATCCAGTCGTCTTCTTCGTACGTCCGAAATCTCTTCTTCATGCGAGTACTCTTCTTCGTCTACGGTTTGCCCCAAATTTTTCTTCTTCGTCTGAGGTGGAAGTCGAGACAATGTCGAAGGAAAAACTCGCAACTCAGTGGCATTACCATCGACGAAGGTGCAATCAACGAAGCTTGTTCCTTAGAGGTCGCTCAAATTTCTCTTCTTCGTCCCAACCCAAGCCCGAGCCCGCAATTCCTTGTTTTGATCCCTGTGCAGGTTGTTGCGATGGTCGTAGAAGAAGTGCAAGGCTGGTAGTTTTTCCTGTCATACCCTATACTATCCTTACAGTTCTTTTTTTTTTATATGTTCTGGCTTTCAGCTCTCTTCATCGGTTCAGTTTTTGTCAAGTCATTTTGAACAATTGCTTTCCAACAGCTGTCTTATAATCTTGCGTTGAGAAAAGTGAATTGTGATCAATTCTGTTTATAGCATGAATCATACGGCTCACATAATAATTGCCATCCTTTTCCACTTATTCGGATGCTGTTGGGCTACTCAATTCTTCGTAAGCAATTGTAAATTGTAATTGCTGGTTCTGTAGCTTCATATCATTGCTTCTTGAATCACCTACTTTGTCCGTTGAAAAATTGTCCATTTTCGAAGTTCCAAAATCGTTCTTCCTTACCATCTTGTTGTTGGTGTTAGAAACTTTTGGGAATAAGAGTTGGTAAAAAGTTGAATGCTGCTATTGCTAGATGTGTTCAGACAATTTTTTGCGGTCTCTATAATGCCGTGTATTACGATGGTGCTTGCGGGTTGCCTCCATCTTGCCTAAGGCACTTTTGAATCAATAACTTGCCTCTATTTTTTTGGTTTTGCTGGTTTGCAGGCCAGAGACGTGTTCTTAATATTGCTGGTTTTGTATGGTCAGAACTATATTTCTTCAAGCATTTGGCTTTGTCCGGGTCTGAATCTTTAATTGCCAAATCGAAATATGGTGACCAGAAGAATGAGGGCGCCAAAATCTGAATCAAGTGGCGTACCTCCTAATGAGGTTGACTCAAAGCTAACCTGCTATTGCAGTCTTTAATCACCAATTCTTGCGACAAAGACAAGAAATGGCACAGGAAGAAGGTTTCATGGTTGTGGAAAGTTCGATAGTCCAAGTTGCTGCGATTTTTTCATCATATGGGTTGCTCCGAAGATACCTGATCGAGCAAGGGACATGATAGTCGACCTCCTTGAAAAAATGACGAACTATACGAATCAAGGCAGTTGAGGCGCGATGAGGTCGATGTGAGCTCATTGCTAGCTGAAATCAAAACTCAAAGGATAATTGTTTAAAGGACGAGCTTGCACTAGTGAAGAAAGAGGGAAGTTGTGTAATGAGAGAGTTGGTTGGAAGTTTCTAAGTCTTCCGCCGTTCACTGTTTTGTTGAGATATGTCTAGGTGTAAGTGAATTAGTGATGTTAATTGAATGTAGGCAGTTTTAGGACTCCATAGTTCTCTGTTTTGATGTGAATGTACGTTGTTCTTTTTGAGATAAAATTAATGAAGTTTCAAGTGGAATTCAATACTGGTATGGGATTTAACAGGGAAGTTGTGCTCATTCAGTTTGCTTGTTTAGTTAATGAACTACTGCTGGACTTCGGAAAAATCTGCATAAATGTTATGTCACATGTTGGCACAATTCACAGGTTATCAGCATGTTAAAATCATTCAGAGGTTGATCCTACCCATTGAAGCCTATAGATAACAAAGGATTTGCTTATTTGAAGGTATAGCGAACTGAGACTTTACTCCTGGAGTCATCTTTAACATTCAACTGATTCTAGAATTCAATGTGTATAGTCCAGCAAACCAGCACAATGAGTCGTAGCTTGAAGCCTTGTTCAGGCCAAGAGCAAACCACTGGATGCATAGCATTCGAGCTTCACTTCCCAAAAACAATTTTATCTGCTGGTGCGTTTCAATTGATGAGAAGAGCTGATGGCACGCAGAACATTAGAAAACAAATAAATCCAGACACATTCGAGTATCAAGAAAGGATAAAACCTCCCTGCCTTTCAAATTAACACAATGGGAATTGGGAAATAATGATGAGGGGGAGAATGATCTGATCCAACTGCAGCAATGTAAAACACGTGTTCTTGGTCAAATTCTGAGTATAGACCATCGCTCTGCAATCGCTCCACCTCCTCCAATTTCTTTATTTTCAAAGATAAAACTCTTCAAGGCCAAATCCATATTATAGACCGTCACAGCTTATCGGCAATCGTCCCATCCTCATCATTGACATCATTCCCGCTTTGTTCTGGTTAAATTTCACATACTCACGGTTAATTACACCTTCGTTGACGGTAATGCCCTCTATTTAGCAAAAAAATTTCTTCGATTCTCTCTCAACTTTCACCTCAGACGAAGAAGACTCGGCCGGCAATGCCACCGATTTTGCGAGTTTTTCTTTCCATATTCTCTCAACTTCCACCTCAGACGAAGAAGAAAATTTTGGGGCAAACTGCAGATGAAGAAGAGTACTCGCATGAAGAAGAGATTTCGGACGTACGAAGAAGAGATCTCTCTGGTTTGGTTTCTTCATTTCCGTTCAATTTAGGTCTTTGACGAGCGATTTGCTTCAATTTGGGGCTGGGAAGAAATGACACCCCTTTTAGATTAAGGAATGCCCTAAACGGCGTCGTTTTGCGCACATGGAGTTACTTGCCATGTAGGAGAGAGAAATGAATAAAGAAAGTCAAAATTGGACGGAGTTAACAGAAAGACTTGACTGCACCAACTTGACAAGTTTTAGGACTTGATTGCATTTTTTGTAAGTTTTAGGACTTAATTGCACTTTTGTGATAAATTTTAGAACTTGTAGTGCGCATATCCCAATAATTTTTTAAGCTTTTTTCAGCTTTTAATTTAATTTAAATAAGACTTGGAAAAAGAAAATAATTAAAAAACGCCACGTAGGATAAGGAAATTATTTTAAAAATGTCACGTAAATATTTTTCGTTAGACAAATTGTCGGTGTTAATAGAAGTGCTCGATTGCACTTTTTGCAAGTTTTAGGACACAATTACACTTTGATGATAAGTTTTAGGACTTCCAGTGAACATATCCCCAAACTCTATCTACTTTTCTTGAAAATACCCTTACCGGTGTTTTTTATTTATTTATGTGAATTGAGAAGTACAACTACTTTAGCCAAGAGATTTCTTTTGTGAGGAAAAATAGGTAAAGAAAAAGTGTTGATCTTTCCGGCATTGTTTGGGATTAAGAGGCGACTAAAATTGAGAAGAGAATCGTTTTGTCCCTCCTCTACCTTGGCAAAAAAGTTTAAGATTCTCTCACTCCCCAAAAATAGCACTAAACACAAAAATGACTAATACCTAAAGTTGGGTTTGTTTCGTCAACCATGAACACACTCTAATCGTGAGAATGTCGGGTGATTATGGTTGGGACGAAAGAGATGAGAATAGACAAAAGAGGTCAACGAGGAACGCAGCGTAATCTCTCCATCCTTCCATCGTAATTTTTATTCTCCGTAAATGAAAGTCTTCCTTTCAAACCAAGGTCTCCTCCTCCCAATTGGCGTTCGAACCCGTCACAGTCTGAACCTTGGCAGTTGGCACGACTCGTTCAGGCAAACAATCACAGGAACACTCGACCCGTCGTCGATGTTTACTATATTTTTCAAAAACCCAAAGTGATTGGTTTCTCTCTCTCTCTCTCTCTCTCTCTCCCTTTGCTTTAATCCTTGTGGAGTGGGTGGTCGTGGTACTGCGATATGTTCTCATTCTGTCAAACGCATTTCCCGGTCAAAGTTCCAAATACTTCACCAACTCTCTCTCTCTCTCTCTTCTCTTCTCTCTCTCTCTCTAAAACATGGAGAAGAAGCAAGGCCACCGGAGCGAGAAAGAGAAGCCAGTCATGCACGACGATCAAATTCATCAACGAAACAAGGTTCAGACACAGGACAAGTCCCCGAAAGAAGAAGTGCTGAGGCTAGCTGCGACCGCGGTCAGCTGCAACATAAGGCTGAGGTCGTCGGACATGCCCGTCCACATGCAAGAGCGCGCCCTTCGCTACACCCGCTCCTTCCTCGACTCATCATCTCCCAACCTCCCTCCCAACAACACCCACTTAGCTCGCGCTCTCAAAAAGGTACGTCCAAAAAGAAAAAGACGCGATCTTGAGCGAACAGAACGAGACTTTTGTGCCGTGTAAAAGACACAATTTTGAGCGAAAAGCAGGAGACTTTGTGCCGCTTCTGGTTGATAAACCTTCCACAGAGATTTCATCGTTTCACGAGCTTGTCTAATTCATCTGTATCATTTCTTTCAATTGATCGATCATCTTATCGTTTTGAATTTCTGTGATATTGCAGGAGTTTGACTCGGTGTATGGGCCGGCGTGGCACTGCGTGGTGGGGAAGAGTTTCGGATCGTTCGTGACTCACTCCCCTGGCGGCTTCCTCTACTTTTCTCTCGACTCGCTGTCCGTGCTCCTGTTCCAGACGGTGGTTCAATTGGTCACGGAACCGACCAGGTCGTAGGCAAATTTTGACTCGCTTCTTCCTTGTCGCTATAGATTGTCAATTACCAAATCGAATTCGATTAATGGAAAGGAGGAATTTTGTAATTTTCTAGTGAAATTGCTTTCCACGAGCTGAGCTTTTTTATCTTTTTTGCTCCCATGCGATACGTGATATCTGCTGTCATAGGAAAGGGGAACGCAATATGCATGTACATGAAATGCAATTCACGTTCTTGTTTTTTCTTCCCTCTTTTCGTATCTTTGATTTAGAAATTAGCATTTTCCCTTTTTTCGGACAATTTTATTGCATGTCCTTGAACAGCACTCCTCCAAAAGGGAACAACTCATTGAGAATTTTAGGAGGATTTTACGAAAGAAGAAAAACGCTTGATGAAATGGGTACCTGCTCCAATGTCCGAATCACGCCATTGATGAGTTTCCAAGGAAGGGTGTCTCAGATCCTCGATAGATACTCAAGTACGAAGCCTTCATGGTTGGCAATGATTTGATCTGTTGTTATTGTTTTCGAGAATCGCCATGAACATTTTAACTGATCGGGGGCTCGTCACATCAAATCATTTTCGGGCGCGAGGGTCGGGACAGAGGAGATCTGATTCTTGAGACTGCTCACGGGCGTGCCCTGGCCTGTGGGGTTTTCTTGTTCTTCCCTTCAAACACACGCAAGCCATCGAAACAACCACAGACCAGTTAAATGAGTTCCGTGCGTCTCCTGCGATCTTCCGCAGGCCCCCTAGGTGAAGTGTTTTAAAAAGGAAACAAAAATGGGGTTTGTCTCGTGTGTTTCGGTTTGGTCTTCCCGAGATGGATACGTTTCTTCAAACAGGGGAGGGGCGCGCTCTGTCTTCTGTGACTAAAGTCTTGGTCTTGACCCGTCTCAGACTGACTTCAAGTTTTGTGACTTTTGATCCGCTCCAAGGTCCGCACCATCCTCGCCTCTGTTCCTGCACTGTCTATTAACGAGACCAAACTTTGTCAAGAAATCTACTGCCATAATCGTAACCCCCAAAGTCTCTCACATTGAATGGACATAGGGCTTGTTATGTTATTCGGGTCACAAACTAGAGGGGCTACGGCTTAATACTCGTTTTGAGAACTTGGCTCGAGCGAATGGATTGAGCATAATGAATTGTATCCGAGCAGGACGGTCTGCGATGACACAGCAAGTATTCTTTGTGGTTTTATTTGTGAGGAAATTCTGAAAGTTTAGCCCCTAGGATCCCTAGAATCAATAAAATCTATTTCTGTTGTAATTGAGATTTGAGAGGCTAATTATAATGGAACCATCTGTTCGATATAGCCATAGTTTAAGAGTGAACCAAGAAAAATTTTGTGTCTCGATTTCTCTTTCTCGCCTTTACTCGCTATTTCATTGTGTTTGTACGCCTAATCTAACATATCTCCTATATGTGGAGTGAAATACGCGAGCCTCTCCCTTCTGTTTCACCGGGGCCTCTTCCGCTCCACTTTGTTGTTCCATCTTCTCTCATATCTCCATGCCCTCACCACAGCCACCATCAGCACCGTCTTCATCTGCATGCTTGCCGTCGCCATCGCGATCCTCCTCCTTGTCATCCTCATCGTGTATGTCCTCACCTAGTACATCTTCTTCCCCTTCGTCAACGCGGTGGACGACCGGGACCATGGACCTCCTATTTTGTCTACCTGAGAGGCGGGTTCGACCATGCTCCGTCCAAGGACAATCTCTGGTGGATGGAAACACGGGACAGGCAGGGGAGGCACGTAAGGAAACAAGCCCCACAGAAGTTGTTTCCTTATGTGAGTTACACGAGTCAAGAGATCGAGTTGAAATCTGCAGACTGCGACATTTGCGTGGATGATTTCGTGTAAGGTGAACTTTAAGCATATGTTTCACTCTTCCAGCATTGATCCCTGGTTGAAAACTCATTTCTCTTGCCCTGTGTGCCGTAATTCCGTTTTACCTATATGAATCCACTTGTATATATCCTGAATCTGGTAAGAATCGCATGAGATAATTAGGATAATTTTCTTATAATTTTTTTGTATTAGAGATAATTGTGGCATATTTGTTGGTTTTTCAGTATCTCACAAGATTGTGCGAATATCTTTGTGCATATTATGATTGATATATGTAACCTTAGATAATCATCTCATGAAGTCTATAAATAAGCTGATATATCGAAATATACAAAAATTTATCAAAACTTCGTATCAACTTCAACATTGTTCAGACCGTACATTTATCATATTACTCACTTGATTAAAAGTTTAAGATTATTCTCTTATTATATTAAAAAAGATTTTATGATCCATAGATTTTTGAATGGAATAGAATTCCAATTTCGAATTCTTTGGATTTGTATTTTCTTTCTAACTGTTTTGAAAGCAAAGCCAGCTACCAATGTTTTTTTGCATTTTAATTCATGTTTTCTGCCGGTGCCAAATATTCGATGCACTTATCATATTACTCGATTGAATAAAAAAATTTAAGATTACTCTCTTAATAAATGAAAAAAAAAAAGTTTTATGATCGGTACGTTTTAGAATGGAATAGATTCCAATTTCGAATTCTTTTGAATTGTATTTTCTTTCCATTACATTTTATTTCAAAAGTTAAAAACAGAATATTTAATAACAAATTCAAATACAAATAGAATAAATAAGAATCTAAGACAACATTCGAAATTGCCACCCCAGATTTCTCGTAGACAACGTGATTTTTTGTTGGTTACCGTAATCTTCGTCATGTCATGTCGCTCGCTCACTGGATTCTGAATGTTTGGATTTGAATTCAAGTTCAAAACCCTGGTTTGTCAAATATTCGTGGGCATCTAAATAATCAAAATGAGGTGTGGAATTGAAAGTAGTCCGCTAAAACTCACGAATCCTTAGAAGTTCAGAACACCACGAGTTGATAACAGAACACACGACACCGACGTAACAAGAAACAGAGAGGAGCATGTACCTAAGATATAGACCTCGCTAAGAAGACGTAAACAAATATTTATTGAACGCGAGAAACGACCAAAAGTGACCACCATTGATGAACATATTTCGAATCTCATTTTCTCCTCTTGCGAGGTACATCGACGTCGTCGTCGTCGTCATCGTCATCCCCATCGTCATCGTCAGAATCCGCTGTGTCGAAATCCCCCACATCGCCAGCATCTTCGGCATCAGAACCGACATCGTCCTCGTCCTCCTCCTCCGGAATCTCCTTGCGCCGACGCATCTCGAGCTCATCCTCGGCCTTGAGGCAGTGCTTCCTCCCCGAACCCCTCCAATCTTCACCGCCGACGAGCGACGATCGGCCGAACAAATGAGGAATCGACACCTTCACCTGCCGATTCAAATCGGTATGGGACGGGTTCTGGAATTGGCATTGGCCGAGGATGACGCCGCTTGGTGGGGCGAGCAAGCTCTGGTCTTTGACTGCGTTGGCGTTTGACGGGCGGAGCAACGAAGCGCGGATGAGGCGGAACGAGGCTTTGCCGTCGTTGAAGAGAGATCGAGCCACCGGAGTCGCCATTTTCGGAGCTGTGGAGCCGAAGAGTCTCGATGGAAGGTGGGTCAAGTGCTGGCGAGTCAACTCAAAGCTTGGAGGCGAGTTGGAACCGAGGGCTTGTAGATATAGAGGGAGGGTTTAGGGTTTAAGGGAGGAGAGGAGGAGGGCTGGGTGGTTCTAGAGACTTCGTTCCTGCGTTGCCACGTGTCTGTTCTGCGGGCCCGGACTTCGGCCCGTACCGCCCGTTTCATTTCACGCGACTTTTTTATTTTTTGAAAAGGCGTCAAAATCCTAAATTTTATCTCCTAATTTTAAAAACTAAAAGGTTTTTCACATAAAAATATTATTTTAATAGCCACTAATAATATAAATTATTCGAAATCTTCATTTGAGATAGTAAATGGTAAGGGAATTTGTTTATATCTTTATGGTTTTGACTAAAAAGCTTCTTTGGAGGGCAATAAAATCTCAAACGCGCTCAGTAGATGCGAGTTACATACTTTAAAATCGCACAGATAGGTAGCCAACATTATTCAATAACCTTCTTTAGCACTTATGCATGCTCAGCATTATTCATAACAACGATGTTCAAAAGCCTATTTGGAATTTTCATGTAGCGAAACAGTACTGAAAATTAAGAAACATGTGAAGAAATGGAAAAATAAGCCAACCAGTTTTATTTACGATAAACGAACAAATAGTGTTATCTATTATATGAAGCAAATAAGACCTTCTACTTTTAAGGGATCACAATCTCTCTCTTTTTTTCTTCCACAAGGTATCTAGTTGTTTTAAATACGTAAATCGATAATTCTATATTATCAGTCATAGAGTTCAATTTAATTCCAATTTTCTCTACCTTAACTGAATAATAAAAAGTTGGAAGATTGATATTTTTTTTGCTTTAGGAATATGTATTAATAATTTCTTTATTGTGTCAATAGTTTGTGTATTAATTGCGTTTCTGTGTATTAATTGCTAATTAAAATATTTCATAATTAGACTATCTTGAGAAATCATTTTATGCGCACGCGTTTCATGGGGAAAATTATCCTAAAAGTCTTAAACCTATTATACGGCGACCGATTCAGTCGTTAACTTTTTAACTGTGCCAATTTAGTTTTAAACATTTTGATGGTTTGCCAATTTATTCTTAAATTTTTAAATGGATTTGTCACTTTAGTCCATTAGGCCAAATTTGGTCGAAAGACACTAACCCGACGGTCTACTCAGAGTCAGTCGTCCCGCGTGGCATGACCGGCGATAACGCGGATGCTATTTACAATTCTTTTACATTTTTGGATTTTTTTGCTAACGGTGACAACCGACGGAGGGAAAAAGGGTAAAAGGAAAAAATAAAAAAAATTATAAAATAAAACATTGCAAAAATTGTCCACAATGATACTAACCATGCCATGTAGGATGACCGATGCTCAATAGATCGCCACGTCAGCGATTTCCGACACAAATTGGCTAGAAGGACTAAATTAACAACTCACCAAATTGTTTAGGACTGAATTGACACAATTGAAAACTTTAATACTAAATTGACAAATTGTCAAAAGGTTTAAGACTAAATAGGTAAAATTAAAAAATTTAGAACATTTTGGAGGCACAATAGGTGAGTTTGACAATTTTCCCATTCCATGTATAATCCTTTGCTAGTACAATATCAGACGAACGCAAACGGCACCTTGGTCGCTCAACAATAATTTCTCACTTCAGTTCGCGATCCGGTGTTGCAAATCACTTTATATATCTCGAATACTAACAAGAATGCTAAAATATATTACACATACTGCAAAATTAGTCTCATTGTCTCCAGCATTTTCAGAACTTCATCCCTCGGCAGCCAAATCTTCATTAGCATATGAACAAATTGGACAAAGTCCCAAATAGTTTCATAATAAATAAGGTGCTCCATCAACCAAAGATACTGCTGCAACTTAGGCTAAAGAGGAACATGGCTGCAGGTTGCAATAAATGAAAAACATTGAAAAGATATGAAGCTTATGCAACACTTGCATTATCAGAAAGCCTTCACTAGATTCCCACTCTTTTCCCCTGAAAGAAAACTGAGCTCAGAGATGAGAGGAGAACCAAGACACGAACGATGACTCTCAGATGGTTATTGACTGGAAGAAGGAATGGGAGAGTAGGCGAATTTGCAGCTCGCAGACCAGAACCATCCAAATACACAAGCTGCTTGATGAATGAAGATGCAACAATTCACAGTACCAACCGCAATTCGATCATGAAAGTTGTTCGAAGATGTCATAGTTACATGCCTCTCTTTGCCTCCTAATGAGACATTCATACTGGCTCTGCATCACAACAGACTGGGATTATTTGCATACCGCAAAAGAAAACCCTTGTGCACACTCACATTAATCCGCCTTCATAGACCAGTCACCATTAGCTGCTCCTCCCAGAAAACAGAAGGACACGAGACTCACTCCCTTTCCTAGCCCTCCAAGCAGCACATTCCACTAGTATCCCAAATCAACTATACATATGATTTAAGAATTAAGCAGCCTTAACAGAATATTAGCTAACAAGAAACCTACAGAAACAATCAACAAAAGCGTACTTCCAAGAGTCAGAAACATCTCTGCTTATGAACACAAATAGTCATATATGAAATGACCAACCCAATTGTGGATGCGTGAGAGACTAAAGAAAATCAACTCAGAGCATCTGTCAAAAAGAAAGGTGTAGTCACCATAATCAGCTACACATTCATCATTCGAGAACAAAAAGAAAAGGCATGGGTCGTGTTAATGTATCAATTAACAACTCCATCAAAATGCTGTCGTCTCACTTATTTTTCATATCCAATCTCAGTAAAATCGTCCCAGTATGAAGTCTCTATCAGCTAAATGGATCTCAACTTGTTGCTTATTTTGTCAGTTCAAATCCGATCTCATTTGAACTCAAACATTAAATCCCTCTGCACGGAGACATGTTAGATGAGCCTCAATCCATTTTTTGCAAGCATCTTCACCATGCTGTACGATGCACTCATCTCTCAGCTTTTTTGTTTCAGGGCAAGCGCAACAGATCTTCTTTTTTGGCTTTGACTCGGGTGCAGTTGCCTTTACAGCAGAAACTTGGTTTTGCTGTGAACCTGGCAAAGCCAAGGCTGAGGAACCATTTTCCAAAGGAAACCCCCCCATCCTCAGTACACTTGGAGACTATGCCAACTGATAAGAAACGCGGACGAAAAAAGAAAAAAAACACAAACAATTAGAAAGATGAATGAAGCTTGAGAAGTACATGGTAATGAACTCCCAAATTATCAGCTATACAGGCACAACCAGCACAGGTTTCTCCTTGTCTTCAAATCAAGTGAAAACAACAAACATAATCACAAATTACTGACATTCATCGATATTCATTTGACATTCATCGATCATCAATTTTCATCTTCAATTTCCTTCAAAAAATATCGAGGCTGATTTAGTCCACGGAACTCACTTCACCATAGAAGCTAAACTTGATACTGAACATTGAGCATAAGGACCAAAGCCAATCAACAAGCGCACCAATCCAAAGTACAAGACAATGTACTGCCCCAATCCAGACAACTGGAACTTTCAGTTTGCAAATTTAGAGGCCATACAAGAATGTGAGAGGACATTTTTACGGGTTATCAGGTCCTGCTTTTACTGGACATTTTCTCTCAAACTCTTGGCTCGTGATTTTCCGCTTTAGGGACCCCACGTTCGACTAATTAGGCACACATAAAACATAAAACCATGCAAGAATTGCATTGTTAAATTGTTTCTCCTAGATCTTCAGTTTCCCATAGAAGACACAAAGCAGATACCAAAGAATCACCCCTAAGCAGGCAGCTATAAGCTATAAAAAAAGATTAATTAACCGGTGAAAGCTCGAACAGATGGCCGAAAAGAAAAAGACTTGACATCCCATCCACACGCTAATGGGTATTTGTACTCCAAATGCGTTCAGCGTGAAGCTAAAGAGAAATTCAAACAAACACATAAAGTGCATCTTGTATCTGAAGTTAGTCGAATCAAACAAGAGCAAACAAAGGCAAAGACTTGGTGTGCGGAAGAAACCGCCAAGGGCACGGCAACCAAAGAATGGACGAATTAACAAAAAATTGAGCAAACGATCGTCTCAAACAACAATCACGCTACCATTGAAGACAGGAGAAGACGCAAGAAAAGCGAATATAGAGAGAGAGAGAGAGAGAGAGAGAGAGAGAGAGGAGGGAGGAAGGAATCTTACACTTTGCTACGGCAGGAGGAGAACTGTCGAGTGCGGCAGCAGGATCAAGAATGAGCAGCGACGGAACGTCTCTGCTCCTCTTGCAGTGGCCGTGCAAAATGGGCCACGCTTTTTCGTTCGTTTTTCAATTGGGCCCTCTTTCTCGACCCGTGAAATTTCTTAAACTAGATTTGACATTAGATCTGTTATTTCAACTGCATATTTGAATGCATGTAATGATGTAACTTGTAATTTGAGTTCAATCACATCCTCCATTCCTAAAGAAATCTAAAGGTTTTAATTTGGATTAAATTAGTAAGTAATTTGCAAAATTGGAATACTAATTATGTTGACAGATTCTTTATCGACAACATTAGCCTATCAACTTCATTAACCATTCTTAACATATCAGAGTTACCGCGAACGGGTTAATCTAGTGTTCCATTACTCGTGCGAGCTTAAAAAACTCTTCCCAAGTTAGCCTAAGTCACAACACTCAATTCTAAAGAGAAATTCGTATAGAGAAGCTATGGATTTCTATTAATTATGAGATGATACAAATAATACAATAATCCCTCTAATTAATAACCGTAGATTTCCTCTTGATCTAACGGTGAAGACTGTATTTCCCAATCTACTAATTACAAGCATTAATTATAAGAATGCTCTTACATTTCAACGCTCATTGGATTATCTTGAGTCATCCTCGAATGACAACCATTCTCTTCCCATGCTTTATTTTTAGCTAGAAATAATTTTTTTTATTTTTATTTCCTGAATGAGTTTCTGAGCAGAGACACGAGTTTTTTAACTACACAAAATTTATGTTCTAGGAATAAAAATTTATTCGACAACATCATACATTTTCTACGGTGGCCAACAATTGGGCCTCGGTCAGCAATTGGTGGCCGGCGGACTGAAGATCGGTGGCCATCGACCTGCGAATGGCAAACGTTGAAGGGAGAACGGGAGCTAGGGACCGGAGACGGGCAGCGGGTGGTAGGGATGCGCGAGAGGTGGCCGACCAACAGCAAGAGACCGGCGAACAGGAGCAGGGAACCGGAGACCGGCAGATGGCTAACGGTGATCGGGACACGAGAGAGGAGACAGGCGGCGAACGGTGACTGACCGTAGGGACGAGAGAGAGAGGGAGACTGCACAACGATACATCATCTGTTCAACGAGAATCTAAATTAATGGCAAAGAAAATGAAGAGGAATCAATTTTTATATTAGAGAAGCGATCGATCAGATACATATCTCACTGAATCACAAGTTAATACATATAACATGGGAAATATTCAAATGCATATCCTTTAGCCGTTTTATCAGCCAGAGTAGTATGAATCTCAAGATCGGCGATGAAAACCCATCTTGATATTCGAGATGGGGAGTCTTGTTCCCAGTGAGTTCAGAACTCTGCAATAAAATGGTGGGTTATATTTTCCTCTTTCTGCAAATTGCTTCGATTGGTTCTTTATCGAATTAACCTTAGATAGATGCTTAAACACAGGAGAGAGAATCGGAGAGAGAAGGGTATTTATTCCACATATGAAGAAAATTTACAGGCAAAAATTGGATTGCATTCAGCCAGCAAGAGCAGAGTAGCCCATATGAAACGGCTGCAGTATCTGAATTCTGAGCTAACTGAAGACCCACGGTGGTCCAGCAAATAAGCTATAAGTCCTGATCAGTTCCTTTCACTCCTCAAAGATCATAACAAAAAAGATAAAAATCGAAACTTCAGCATCTAAAATGACCCCCCATGATTTCGTTTTCAAACCCATCCTCTGTCCTGAAACCCAGAATTCACAAGTTCCCTTCACTTCCTGCTCAGAACCTCAATTGGATCTCACCAAAGCATTGCGTGATTTCACCAAGCACCATCTTTCTGTTTCAATCTGCAGAAACTCAGATTTCTCTCTCTCCTATTGCGTCACTGCAAATTCACTCCACGGAGCTAATCGTACTTCTCTCTCCATGAATACACGAGAAAGAAAATCCACGAGACTGCAAGCGCAATATCGCCCACGACTTGCTTGGGCCACTCGCCCACAAGCTCCTCAACCTTCCTCTCGAAGTAAAACCTCCACACCGCCATGCCCACATGCAACACCACGCACCCTTTTGCGAAGAAACTCTGGAACTCCCTGTCCTTCACAAACGCCACCATCAGCAACAAGGACCCGATGGCGATGAGAAGCAGGCCCGAGAAGGAATCGGAGGTCCGAATCAGGAGCTGATCTCGAGGGGTAGAGCCTTGGGATTTGATGGCAGATATCTCTGGGGAATAGAACATCATGAGAGCTCCACTCGTGAGAGCCACCAGTGAATGCAACACGCAAATCAGGAAAAACCCAGGCGAGGCCATCCGAGGAAGGAATCAAAAGGTGGGTCTCGATCTTTCTGCTGTCTCGAATTGAGATTCGATCCCAAGACGAACAACCTTTAGACCCTAAAACCGTATCCTCGCATTACATTGCTTGATATAAATGCTGTGATTCTCTCCCATCAGCTGAAGCAAATGCCAGAAGAAAACCATCTAAAGTCTCAATTTGTAAGTTTCAAGAGTCATAATCAAGCACCAACCAAAAACCCTAGGCACGCTTCAAACATGAAAAGCTATCTACATCAACTCTGATCCTACACCCAACCCGCGATTCGCGATCCCAATTCACGGAACCTACTTAAAAACGACCGTGAAATCAGCGAATCCGGATCAATCACCATCCAAAGCTCTTGCTCAGAATCTGCCTGCGTTGGAGCAACGAAGGAAGCGAAAGACAAGGACGCGAACGGAAAGGAGTCAAGCGGTGTATATAAAGGAAGCAACTTTTTGCTCTTTTTGTCTCGTGGGGCGAAGAAGAAGAACGTGATGAACGGGATGGGACGGGGATGGGATTCGGAAAGGCGTGCAGATTTGGATTCACATGATGTGTTGGGAAGATTGTCCCAAAGCAATCTGATCCAAATCCGATGCACTTCGTCCTAATTCGGGATTATTTTATTCGTAGGGGGGAAACGGGAAGGATGAACTGGAATTGGTGAACGCAAGTGGGCTGACTGGGCACGTGCTTCGTTGGCAATTGACCACCCTGCTTCCCATCCATGCCCGCCACTGTACAGTGTACAGAAGAAAATTCGCCCCCACCTTTGTGTCAGCTTCTCTGGCCGCTTCCGTGATCTGATCCGAAAAGAACACGTTGAAGAGATTGAAGACATTTCATGAGACTAGCAGCGATTGCGAATCTATGGAAACCTACGGCAAGACGTATCGAGTTCTAACATACAATCACTTCTGACATGCGATCAGCTCAGTGAGAAGTATCTGAAGTTAAGTTTCTGTCAAAATCTTTATAGGGAGGGACTAGTCAACAACATTAGCCAGCCAAAAGCCCAAGCCAGATTTCTGTTCTCTTTATACATTTAGAGCCTTCCAATACTAAATTCTAAATGCTTCTAGCTAAAGTTAAGAACCAAAAGCCAAAGCAAAAGGTGGATACTGATAGCTGTTCCACACTATAGTCTTGTCTTAAATATGCTTTAGAGTAAGACCAACACAGAAAAATCCCATTTCAATTTGCACAGGGCATAATTAGATCGTAAAAGGAGGATGCCAAAGACGCCTAATCTTCGTGCTATCTATCGCTGATTATGCAGGGGGAATTTTAACAACTTCGCACTTTTCAAGTTGAAGATCGCAAATTCCAGGTCCTTGCCACGGGGCACGCACGGCCTAGCGACCGTGAGCTTTGAGGGACGGGGAAGAGTCTCGGGATTCGATATCGAGACATGCATTTCGGATACGTGAGATTGCAAAGTGCAAGCGCAATGACGAAGTGGAAAATACTTATGATCTCTGTCTCTCTTTCGCTATATAACCTTGCTTGAAGAATGAATTCATCTTGTTACGATGAATCCTTAATTCATAATCCTTCTAAACCCCCGTATCTTTCCGGATACAAGCGCGAAAAGGGGAGCAAAGCGAGAGGAAAGGACGAAATGGAACATGGATCCAAAGTGCCTTTAGACTTTGCAAATAGCTTTGACCGGAACATGTTCCCTCGTCTCGATTTTTGGTCATCAAAGGTGATGGCCACCGAGGTCGGAGACATCTTGCCTATCATAATTCTCTCAATCTCGAGCTGTGTCCGACCCGTTGACAAGGGTTATGCATCATTGATCATTCTAAATCAAAGGATCCTTAGATATTCATGGAGGAATAGTTTGGGGAAAATTACCATCAAAATCTTAAACTTATTGCAATTGTGTCAATTCAGCTTTAAACTTTTTTTTGCTAATTGAGTCCTAAACCTTTTGCATTTGTGTCAATTCAGCCCATTTGACTGGCCGACGCTGACGTGGACAACTTTTAATGATGATTTAATATTTTCAGTTTAATTATTTTTTATTATTTGTAGTAATTTTTCCCGTCTTTTTTTTCTTTTCTTTTTTTTGTTAGGGCCGGTGACCTCCGCCGGCCACTGGGCGTGGGCATGCAGGCCCTCACCTAGATCCGAGCAAGGGCCGCGAGCCCTCGCCTAACGGTCGATGAGGGCCGTGACCCTCGGCGGAGGTTGCCAGCCCTTGGTCGGTGGCCTCTTGCCGGCCCTAACTAAAAGAAAACAAAAGAAAAGAAAAAGACATGAAAAAAGTTATTAAACCAATTGGAAAATATTAAAATATTAATGAAAATTATCCTCGTCAGAGCCAGTCGGCCAAATGAACTGAATTGTCACAAATGCAAAAAGTTTAGGACTCAATTGGCCAAAAAAAAAATTATTTATGTCTGAATTGGCATAATTGCAATAAGTTTATGACTTCTTTGGTAATTTTCCCGAATAGTTTGTGTCATTTCAAGTAACAATGTTTGGACATCACTTAATCACCACAAGATTGCGACCTAAATAAAAAAGAATGTAATGAAATGGGGTGAAGCTTAAGAAATGCCCCTCGAGCCTCGGTTATGTCATGTTGCTTGTGCAAACTCCTTTAGCCTATTGGGTAATCTTTGAGCCCATTTTGTCTAAGTCCTGCGTGTTGTTAGACCTATCTATATGGGTCGAAAAATCCATTTCTTAACTCATATATAATTAAGTTCATTGTTACATTGGTTATTTATACAAATGGATCACGAATGAATTTAAATATAATATGGGTGTTAAATGGGTTATAAATGTGCTTACAACTTACTTAAATCCAACTCGCCTTTATGACTCTATCGAACTCACTCACTCCGTACTCTCATCTTAGTTTGTGTACGAGTTTTAATGAATTGGGTTAAATATGAAAATGTTTTAGTAATACAAGTCGGGTCGAGTATGTATCAAGTATTGATTGAATCGGGAATTGATCACTATATTTGCCGTGCATGGAAATGGGTTAATATAGGTTAGATGAATCTATTTAAGTCGGACCATTTTCAACCCGACCTGATCCACCCGTAAAAATTGTAATAGCGCTTGTTTCGGGCCATAATCTTTTGACTTTCGAAATCATCTTTCAACTCCTAATTTCGAGACTTCATAATTCGGGTCTGCTCTGGGGGGACTTTAATTCGATTCTCATCTTTATTTATGACTTTCCCTCTAAAATTTGGGAATATAATTATTACTCTGAGTATAAAATGTTATGAAAACTTAAAAATGAAATTCTACCTGTCAATATTTAAGCACTTTGAAAGTTTTTTAAATGTTTCACGTTGGATAAAAATATCAAAACACGAATGCCGCGAGAATTAGGAAAGAGATCAGAAATTAAAACGAAGTTTACCTCGATAGAATTTTAACTGCATAGTCTGTCTGGTTTACTTAGAAAACTGCTTGCAATGGGTTTATACTAACTTTCCATAACTCGCTCTCAAACAAAATGCTTTGAGGGTAAATTCCATAACCTGCAAAAAAAAAACTTAAAAAATTAACAAAAAAGTCCTAAACATATTACACTTCTGCCTCTAAACCTTTTAATTTGACCAATTTAGTCTTAAATCTTTTGACAATTTGTCAATGTAGTCCATGTTGACACCTAATTTTTGGTCATTTCTTTTTTTAGAAAATTAGTAAAAAAATCCACAAAAATTCATAAAATTACAAAATCAACTTTGGAAGCCTTGGCCAAGCCTAAGGAACCATTTTTGAACAAAAATAATTTTTGGTATTTTTCGCATTTTTTAATATTTTCTGAATATTCGAAAAATAGCCAAAAATTAAGAAAAATAGCATTCATGGCCACAAAAATACATAAAATAGTAAATATTTTATTTTAATTCCCTTTTCATTTTGACCCTTTAAAATTTGAAAAATTCAATTCGGGGTTATGTGGTCCTTCTTTAAGCGTAACCCCAAGTTGAGCCAAAAATTACATTTTAGTCCTTTTATTTTTAATTTTTACATTTTCAGAGTCGTGGCATTTACTTCTATTACCAAAAATTACATTTTGGTCCAATTGCTTAGGAAATTGCGCGATTTAGGCAAAAAGGGCTTAATTGAACTTTTATTTTTCAATTTAGTCCCTACATTTCAATCAATGTGCAATTAGAATTTTCTAGGGATGATCATGCAAAAATAAGACCACTACCCTATATTTTTAATCATTACGGATCCATTGGTGGGGTTTAATTGGTTCAATTTTTGCATTTAGGATTTGGATTATTGAAAATTCATTTTCGGGTTAAACAAAAAATTTGGGGTTTTTGCACAATTTCGAGCAGATTTTTTTTTATTTACGAAAACCACATTTTTAAATGATATCCATGTTATAGAGTCCAATTTTGAGCTTAAAATTGTGAAAATAGGTTGAATTGATGTTGAATTAGACAAAAATTGCGAAATCGGGTCGGGTTGACCGCAAGAACATAAACATTGCAGTTTCTTCCTCGCGCACACTGGTCGTCAAAGCAGGGGAGGAGACGCCATTTTTGGACGTCCATTCGAGCACGCCGAAGAGCCAGTCGGAGCTGTCGAATTTGCGTCATCGCCGGCGTGCCTGATGGCACGTGAGTTGAACGTCTGAAGCACGTGAGGGAAGGCCGATCGACGATTTGTGGATAAAACAGGGAGTTCGTTCAGTTAGAAGAGAGGATAACACACCAACAGACTTTTAGTGAGAGAAAAAAGGAGAGGGAGAGCTCTCTGAGGGACCGCGCGCAAGCGCCATTGGAAAGTGAGGCCGAGAGCTTCGAGGGCTGCTCCACCGTGACCCAGGCCACGCCAAGCCTCGCCGTTGAAGCTCCGAGCTTCCTGAGGTTCCAGGCAACACGCCGGACTCCACCGCTTTCGTCGACAACCCCTAGAAAGGTAACCACCATTGGAGCTCTCAAGCTCGAGCTCCCATGGAAACTTCTTGAACCGAGCATATTTCTCCGCGATTTTTTTATCCAAATCCATCCTTAGCACCTGCCAATCACGGCTCTATCTTTGGTTTGCATTTTCATTGCATGAAAACCGAGTTTTCCTCCCCAACCCTTCGTAGTCATCGCGAGCTCCACGGTATGCTCTCGGCATCCTCGAGCCCCAAGGATGAGTAGGTAAGTTTCCTCATACTCCTTTAATGCTGTTGGATGCTTCACATGGCCTGTTTAGCGTAGAATATGGAGGATTGAAGTTCACCGGATAACCGTGTTCGGCCGACGTTAGTTAGGCTAGATTTAGGTTCTTTTTTGGACCAAAACTCATATATGTTGCATAGCAAAGGTCAAGGATTAGGATTAGGTAAAAATCAGGAGGTTTCGGGTTCGTTTTGGTTGATTTTTGGATGGCCGGCGCCGGTCGTCTTCTTTGCGGACGGGTTGACTCGGTCAACCTTAGTTGACTGAGTCAACGCTGACGTGGCGCCCGTGGATTTGCCACGTGGCGCCACGTCAGCCAAAGTTGTGGCCGATCGTCCGTAAAAAATAAAAATAAAATAGTAGTCCAGGTTTGAGTAGGGCGAAGGGGATGGGTTTGACCGGTCCAGGTCGGGTCGTTAACTCCGACCCGCCACGTGTCAATCCGTCGGTCAATTGGATGAAATTTAATCTAACGGTCCTAGTGGTGCCACATGTCTCAATCGTGTTAAATCAGAATAAAAATTTGATCGGACAGTCCCTAGAGAGCCACGCGGCGTGTTCGTAGCCCTTAGATCAGAAATCGGCGGGAAATATAAAAAATCATAAAATAAAAAAAATCAGAATTTTCGAAAATTCAAAAATAATACTAAAACTACGTCGTTTTAGGCCGGTTGGAACCCATTTGGTCCGAGCCAGGAGCCCGTGAGGCGTGTGCCTGGTCAACCCGACCGGGTCAGAAAAAGTAATTAAAAAAAATCAGAAAATCATAAAAATTGGGAAAATTCATAAAAATTCCAAAAACTCACAAAAAATGAGAAATGACCCCATTCAACTGGTTTGACCCATTTTTGTTGATTTTGGTTCTCGAACCTTCTTCAAATGACCATTTTGCCCCTCTGGACATTTTGTCCCAAAACTATCCCAAATCACCCCTGAACACTAATGGCACATTCTCTAAGCCTTAGGGCTTCACTAGGCATGTCATGTGATGTTTTGATGTGATTTATCTATATGTGCTGCTTCCTTGATCTGCGCAATTACTCTTTATTGATCGTGATTGATAGGATAATCATTTTCATCTACATGAACCCTTTAGATGTTGGAGCTTATCTTACCCCGAGATATCTGCACGAAATTCATAGTTTAGAAAATCACTCAACTTAGGTACCGAAAAGGCGCCGACAGAAACATCAGCGTTACTAAGTCGTAGAACCCAAATTCTCTCGTTCTGTAGAATCGAACGGACTCTCCCAACTGCTCGGTAGGGTTTCCAATCTATCATCTAAAAACAGATTGGTAGCGACTCCATTGGCATGCACACACTGCACATGTCACCCGACCACATTAAGGTCGATCTCGTTTGAATAAAAATCCCTCCGTTGCTATTTAGTATGGGCCTAAGAGGGCCCGCGCCCGGGTTTCACCATTCTATCGAGTGGATGAGGCCTCGGCAATCCATTAACCCCCTCATAAAACTTATTTCCTCCGGGAGGGTCGCGACAATCCATCGGGCTAATTTTGGGCAGAAATTACTGACATGAACGTCGATCGTATCACCAGAGTGGGTGTGAACAATTTTTCAAAAATTATTTTTTATATTTATTTGTTATTTTCTTATTTTTCCCTGTTGCGGACGGTAAGGGCTGGCGACCCTCATCCAGCCCTCTTCGACCATCGCTTGAGACCGACCATCGGTCAAAAAGGAAAGAAAAAAATATAATAAAAGAATAAAAATAAAAAAAGCAAACAATTAAGAAAATTTTTCAAAAATATCCGTGTCAGCGCCGGAGCTGACTGGACCGCCACGGCAGGCTTTTTTTGGATTAACCGGAAGAACTACATTGGCAAATCGTCAAAAGATTTAGGATTGAATTGGCATGAGTGCAATAGATTTGTGATTTTTTTGGTAAGTTTCCCGAAAAAGTAAAAAGTTGCTGCATTGGAGGAATTACGGTTTCTTGCTTTTTCATGGTATATCAGTTTGGCTAAAAAGTAAATACATTCAAGACGATCATGGACTTCTATGCGACACGTAGGACCCGTAGGTCGTGTATTTTTATTTTTATTTGTCTATTTCTTTTACACAAGTTGCCTTTATTACTAATTTGGATAACTAGTTAATAATATTAAACTCCATTTATTTTGTAAAAAATAAGTGATTTGAAAAATATTTTTCACTTATATCGCTTCAAGAAATTAATGAACGAAAAATATTTTCATCGTTTACGCAAATGTTTAGATACAAATTATTGTAGGTAATGAAAGTATTTTTTATTAAATAATTATTTCAAGTGATATGTGCGATCATTTTAAGGAAAATCTTTTTTAAATCATTCATTTTTCGGGAAAAAAACATAAGAAAATATTTTCAATATCGATAATCATTTATGTCTAAACATTTTCGTAGACAATGACAATATGTTTTATTTATCGTCTTTACAAGCATTCATTTTTTTTATTAAAAAATTAAAAATATTTATTTTTCGAGAAACAAATGGACCTTAATATGCACATTAACGATGAAAGTGCGCATCGGGCACCGAATGGCAATCCTTCACAATGAAAACGTAAGACCAACTCCTTTTTCGTTTCATTTTATACACAAGTGCCGCAATTGCCAAGCAAAAATTGAGAGGGAGGTTTGATGAAAATTGCTAGTGTGATTGGTTGACAAACCATATAATTTCACCGTTAAAAATCTCCAACAGGTAGCCCATAACGCCTTTATCTAAAATGATTTTCGTCTGAAAAGGAAAAGTTCAAGTTAGTATCCTGTAAAAGAAAAAGTGTGAAAAAGTCCTAAATCTTTTGTATTAGTGCCAATTCAGTCCTCAACTTTTCAATTGTGCCAATTTCATCTTAAACCTTTTGTATTTGTGCCAATTGGGTACATCTGACCAATTTTGACAGAAAGTCGCTGACGTGGACCTCGTCCGTTCTACGTGGCGTGACCAGGGCTGACGTGAATATTTTTTAATATTTTTTTTTTAAAAATTGAATCTTTAGTAGTTTTTTTTCCTCTTTTCTTTATTTCTTGGTCGGCGAGGGCCACCTCGTCCGCGGGCGAGGGCCTTTCACGGCGTCGCTCGCGAGTAGCGAGGGCTTGCCGGCCCTCGCCAGTTGCCTGCAAGGGTTTGCCCCCCCTCATCAACGAGCGATGAGGGCATTTGGGCCCTTGCCTAGTTGCTGACGAAGGTAGCCGGCGACCCTCGCCAGCCAAAAAA
Source organism: Lenwebbia sp. NSW1173648 (assembly GCA_029784005.1). Classification (NCBI taxonomy): domain Eukaryota; kingdom Viridiplantae; phylum Streptophyta; class Magnoliopsida; order Myrtales; family Myrtaceae; genus Lenwebbia; species Lenwebbia sp. NSW1173648. The sequence continues at coordinate 18,009,665 of JARCGZ010000009.1, read as the reverse complement.
AGGAAAAGATTATGAAAAAATTATTAAAAATATCAATGTCAGCGGTGGTCGCATCACGTAGGACGAACGAAGTTCACTCAACGATTTTCGGCCAAAATTGACTGGATGGACTCAATTGGCACAAATACAAAATGTTTAGGACTAAATTGGCACAATTGAAAGGTTTAGGACTGAATTGGCATAAATATAAAAGGTTTAGGACTTTTTGGACACGTCTCCCTCCTGTAACACATCACTGCATGCTAATTTTCATTTCATAGAGAATCCCAAATTAATATCCCACCACACATTTACCTCGGACTAGTTTTTGAATCACAAAGAATTCAAAACCGGATTCCCTGACCCAAATCTACATTCCATTAAAAATCCATACGTGTCAACAGGAGTCAATTTGCCACGCCGAATCCGTCATTCTCCGCTCGAATCCATCTTTTAGTCCTCTACTATGCGTGTTGACACGAATACAATTACGGTGGACAGAATGCTAACGGAAGATAGATTTGGGCTGGGGTATCATTTCATTTTTATTGCGAGAGAAAAAAATAAGTTTGGTTAAATGTGCCTCGGGGTTACTAGTTTGGGATGTTTACGTGCGATGAAAATTAGTCCAGGGAAAATATCTCACGAGGTTACTAATTTGAGAATTTTTGTGAGACGGAAATTAATGTGAAATTCATGTATCGTGAAGGCAAAGGATAGGGATTTTTCAATGGCATTAACCCCATCTCAATTTGGTCACTATTTTTTTCTCCATGGCTAGAACACCGGAAGTCTCGGAGTCGGTAAATTTTCTTAATCAAAGGAAAAATTATGATGTGTAAGTAAATTTTGTTGACCACTTTTATCGTCATCTATTTTTTAAGCGGTCGGATGATGTCCGGATCAATTTTTCGCGCACCTCAATTAGTCCGCCTTCATTGACTATTCTAAAAGGCGCAACCCTACAATGGCCTTGTTTGGTTCAGCATTTCAAATGAGCTTTGGGGCTCTAAAGTTCCTTGGGCAAATGCAAATGTTGTTTGGCTATTTTTTTGACTCACTTTGGGGAGATGCAATTGCATCTCAAATGCTCTCCAAAGGCCTTTAGCCCAAAATACCTTCTGAGGTACTTTGGGAAGTTGCATTTCCGAAATGCAACTACAATTTTTTATTTTCTTTTTTCTCCTCCTTCCTCCTTCCTTCGCCGGCGATTGTTTTTTTTCCTAATTTTAAACAAATTAAAGTTAAAAATTTTTAAATTGGAACAACAAATATTAAAAGTTTACCAAACAGCATGTTTCTCAAAATTGCATCCAAATGCACTTTTTAATTACAGTTTACCAAACAGTACTTGCATTTCACCAAATCCATTTCGCTCAAAGGTATTTGCATTTTTTCAAAATCCATTGGCCAAATGCTGAATCAAACAGGCCCAACGTCTCGATGAATTCATGATTTTATTTATAAAGTATGGGAAAAAGAAATAATAAATGTTGGGCATGCAAATTCCGTGTGCAGAATCGTCGACCACACAAAAAGAAGATGCAAATCATCTTTTATTTGCTGAAAAATTAATGCCTCAATTTTACGTGGATTCCACTTAGGGAAAATTCCAAATAAAGTGTCATCATTTTATCAAATAATGGCTTAAAGTAGATCTTGTTTCAAATAAGGGCCTGAAGTGACTATATTAATCTCAAAAAAGGGCTTAAGTCACTTTAGTTAGGGGCATTTTGGTCATTTACTATTTTATTTTATTTTTTCCTCTTTCTATTTTTTAAGAGATTTTGAAAAAAAAAAACAAAGAAACACAGGCCGCCGCCCCATTGGTGGTGGGGCTGCGGCTATGGCCATCGAGGTCGCTGGCGCCTCGCCTAGGGCCAGCGACCCCCACTGACCAGCTCCAGAGCTGGGAGAGGGCCGCGGCCATCGACCGGGACCAGGGTAGATGGCGCCCTCTAAGGGTCATAGCCGCCGCCCCATCCGCTGTGAGGTGGCGGCCATAGGAGGGAGGTAGACCACTCGCCAGATTTTTTCCTTTTTTTTTTTAACTTTTTGTTTTTGCTTTTTTAAAATTTAATTTAGCAAAAAATTAGATTAAATTTATATTTTGACAAAAATATCCTTGATTGGCCGGAAAATTTGGCCGACCGGCGAGGTCAGGCCTTTATTTGAAACAACCATAGCAACTTCAAGCCCTTTTTTGAGAGAATGATGGCACTTCAGGTGTTTATTTTCAGGCTCTTATTTGAGAAAATGAGGGCGATTGGACTTTTTTTGGAATTTTCCCTTCCACTTATGAACTAATTAGAGAAGCTCATTCCCCATAATTATCTCCGTCTCTTTGCTCTTTGCTAATTGTTCTTCGACCAAAAATTTTCCATTCGCGCGAGCTCAGATATCTTCACGGAACCCGCGATTTCACCGAAGCCCCACCGACCTCACCTTCCTCTTCGGGTAATTTACCTCACCGGGTTGCTCCGCCGCTCGCCGCTCCGCTCTTCGAGCAACGTCACTTGCCAGATGCAACCCTCGATCGTCGGTTCCGATCTGATTTCGCGCGGGCGATCCGAGTTGGATTACGTGCTTGCGAGGCCACACCTGACCTTCGTCGCGGTAGCTCGTACAGGTTTGCACTGCTAATTTAATTTCCATTTTGAGGTTGTTTATGGAGAAGAGTTTCTATTTTAGGTATGGACGGGGAGCGAGAACATGCATACGCATATGCATACGTAGTGTATTCGTCTCCTCTGTTGGATGAAGTGCTGTAATCAGGACGATCGGCGCCATTACTGTTACTCGCCATTATTAAATTAAGCTGCGCGAGCGACAGTGTTTTGATTGTTCGACCACGAGCTCGACGAGCAATCATTTTTAGGATTATTTAATTGACGAAAGAGAACTGAATTTCACGGACTGGTTTCGGAGAATCCGGGCAGATTAGGGTTGAATCTAATGTTTGTTTAATCCAAGTGCTTCATTGTTTAATCACCTCCGCTTTCCTCTTATGGCAGCCCGACGAGCTCCATTTCATAATAGGTAATTTCCGAAACCTAATCCCACGACAACTTTCCGATGGGGGCGAGAAGAGCATGGAGAAATGCCAATACTTTCGAGTTATTTTATTAGATGGCCCACGCCTTTTTGTAGTACTTTCTTTTCAGCTCCCTCTGTTCTCAAAGAAACCCTAGCTTGAGGCCATGGTTGTGCCACGTAAACCAGTGGGAATAAAGCGCGAAGATAAAGGATGACGGAAGGGGGGGTTCATAAGCGAACAACAATAAATATAGTAGTACCAATTTTGATCTGATATAGACACACGCATATATATACATATATGTATATTCACTTTTTGTTCACAGACGGCCTGGTTTTAAAAAAAAAAATGAGGGGAATTTATGAGGCTGTGGAGCTCCGGTTGGGAGGAGTGCAATAAAAGTTTTTGGTGTGTGGTTCTCTTCTCAGGTTAGCCTAGCAGGAACAGTGGCAAAAGATCATTCTTTGGTGTGCTCACAGCCGGTACTGGTACACCCTCCCTCTCTCCATCTCTCTCTCTCTCTCTCTCTCCCTCCCTCAAACACGCACGCACCCGCGGTCTGAACGAATGGACATAAAGCTCCGTGCGAAAGTACTCTTTGTATCTACTGGTGCATTGTTTGCCTAGAATTTACATTCGAGGTACTTTTCACTTTTCTCTATGTGCTTGCTTTTGCTGTTTCTTTATTTGGTTCCTGCTGAGAAATATGATTTGCCCATAGGTTTCAAGGTTTCTCTGCTGAATTTTCTATTTCTGGTATCACTTGCCTAGTTCGTATTATGCAAACCCATTTCGTTCTCGTATTTAATTTAAAGCCCACCAGGTATTCTACTACTACGGAGGAATCGAGCATTTGATCTTTCGAGTTGGTGGGTTCGATCTGTTTGTTTGCTTCGGAGTTTGTTTTGTGATGCCTATGGTGATGGTGGAAGTCAGTAGAAGTTGGCGAATACCTCCCTTTATTGGATGTGTGTTTCGTGGGCTTCATGCAGCTTTGGGTGGATAACCATGGAAGGTTCATCTGATTCTGCTTGGCAGAAGTCTGATGGTTCTAGGGGATTAAGTACATCTAATGTCACGGACAGGAATCTGAGGTTGCTTCGTGGCGAGAGAATCGATTTTTCGGGTGATGCACAGCAGGATTTTGCTTTTAGAAAGGTAAGAGATCGAGTTCTTTCTGCTTCTGCCGATAGCCTTAGAAATCAAGCCGGATTATCTCGTGATTTCGAGGAGGAGCTAACGGTTAACCCTTTCTTCCGTGCCCTAGAGTGGGATGATGTTAGCTTGAGACAGTGGTTGGACAAACCAGATAGACAAGTGGATGAATTTGAATGTTTGCATATCTTTAGGCAAATAGTGGAGATAGTGAATGTTGCCCATTCACAAGGAGTTGTCATCCAGAATGTGCGGCCTTCTTGCTTTGTTATGTCTTCTTTCAACCGGGTCTCCTTCATAGAATCCGCTTCTTGTTCAGATTCAGGATCCGATTCTTTGGAAGATGGGTCAAATAGCCGGACTGAGGCCAAGGACGAATCCTCTTCCTTTCCCCATGACATGCATCAGCAGAGAAGAAGTGAGAATTCTCATTCCGCGGGAATCCCTACGATTGTGCTATCGGGTAATAGTTGCATCCGGTCAAGCTCCATTTATGCGGCCAAAGTTTCATTAATGCAAGAAATTGGGGACAATAAGATTAAAGATGGGAGCATCGCTGAACAAGCAAAAGAGAATGCCCCACCTTTTCCCATGAAACAGGTGTTGCTCATGGAAGCAAGTTGGTATACTAGCCCTGAGGAGGTTGCTGGGGCTCCTAGCTGCTGTGCATCAGATATATACCGGTTGGGCATCCTCCTTTTCGAGGTTTGTCTGTGAAATTCAAGTAGTGAAGTTTGTTGTTTCTCTTTTTTAATATGCAAACTTGGTAAGAAATGAATTATTAGCTGTTGCAAATTGCTTCTGTATACTGATTAGATTTCTCTCTTTTTGAGCAGTTATTTTGTCCATTCAGCTCCAGTGAAGAGAAATGCAGAACGATGTCTAGTCTGAGACATCGGGTTCTTCCTCCTCAGCTGCTGCTAAAATGGCCCAAAGAAGCTTCGTTTTGCCTGTGGTTACTCCATCCTGAGCCCAGAAGTCGACCAATGATGAGGTGATTATTCCTTTTATCATGCTATTTGCCGGTTCAAAATGTATCTTGTAGATGTTTGCTTGAGTTAGCTTCGTAGATAGCAGTCTTCGTCTTAATACGTCTTTATCATGGCCTTTCCTCAACTTTCTTTGTCTTAATATACCTGTATCATGGCCTTTCCTTGACTTTGCTGCTACTTATCTAAACTATTGCATCTCCTCTCTTACTAGTTGCAAGCATGTATCTTTTGTGTCCTAGTGAAAGTATGAGACTTGAACCTGTGATTTTGTTTATTTCCTGTAAGTTGCAGTTTGTTCTGTATCCCCGCATCTTTTATTTCCCAATAGTCCTTGCAGGTCTCGTACTTCTCCATGTAAGCATAAATGCACCGACGTGGGTTTGATGCTCATATAGCACTGATATACATGGAATGAACTGAAAAATTCCAAGCATATACATAAAATCGTATGTGCATTTATGGTATGGAATATCTAGCAAATACAAGTTTGGTCCTCAATTGTCCTAGTTGGACCATCGGCATGTCCATGTCAACGTCATGAACACAGTCTTAGTCAAGAGAGCGATCACATGATTGCAAAACACGCACAATATGACAACCTAGATGCTTACAAGACTACAATGAGGATTTTGAAGAATGCACAAGATCTATCCTCACTGTTCCCCTCAAACTGTATTTGTGGCTTGATGTTTCTCCATAATCTTCGGCCCACTATCTCTTCCTTACAAAGAGTGATTAGTTATGATGCAAGAGCCAAAAGGTTGTTAAACACATCTAGCTGTTCACACTCTTTAAAGGATGGTGAAGAGTAGAGGACATTCAATTTTTTTCGTTGTTTTCAACTACATTAGGTATAGTTACCATCTCAAATCCTCTTGTACATCCTTGGACTATATATTTAAGGCCCTCATCGTCTCCTGGACGGGGCTTTGGTTGCACTTGTCGTCTGTTGGTATTTAGTAAATACTTATCATAAATTCAATTGCTGGTTCTAGAAGTGCTTCAGCTCACATAGTGCAATTATGATTCAAGTCCATGCTTGGGACTGTATGTTCAAGGCCCTTAAACATCCATCTCCTGGATGGGGCTTCAATTGCCATTATCATCAACTGGTATTGAATAAATTCTTATCATAATTTTCAAGTTTCTGGTCCTAGAAGTGCTAAGGTCACATAGTGCAATTATGATTCAGGTCCGCAACACATCTTTCTTCTCTGAGTGAGTCCTCAGTTACCAGCACTTACATATTTTCTGCGGCAACTTCATCATCAGATATTTGCTCTGGTAGGATGGGTTTAAATTTTGAATATAAGAATTTTCGAATGTTTCGCATTGACTTAGTTAAATGAGATGAATTAACTTTGATGCAGCTCTGTACAGTTTTAACATCCGATATTGCTTTTGTATTGGTAATTGTACTTAATTGTACTTTATCTATGAGGCTTGAAGCCTATTAGAAAGTTTGTGTTGCCTGCGAGACTGCCATTGAATTCTAATATCACTGTTAAATGATGTGTTGCAGCGAATTGTTGCAGAGTCAGTTTCTTAATGAGCCGAGAGATTACCTGGAGGAACGTGAAGCTGCAACGGAGCTCAGAGAGAAAATAGCGGAACAAGAATTGTTGCTGGAGTTTCTCTTGCTGATGCAACAAAGGAAAAAAGAAGTGGCTGATAAGTTGCAAGGTACTTTATCTCTACTTTGTACCGATATTGAAGAAGTAACAAAGCAACAGGTAATTCTGAAGAATAGAGCAAACTCATGCCCAGAACTGGGTAAGGAAGATCAGACAGCTTCAAGTCTCCCTTCACACGATATTGTTGATAATGATGATACTACTAGCCTGGGATCTAGAAAGCGATGCAGACGGGGCGTGCTGGTCCATAATGGGGAAGAATGCTGCTATGATCCTGATGATAATCAGAAATCGGATGCTCATGTTGATAAACGAGATAGTTTTCTTTTGAAAAGCTCTCGATTGATGAAGAACTTCAGCAAATTGGAGTCGGCATACTTCTTGACTAGATATCGACAACTCAAGCAATCTACGAGGCCATTGATGAAGCTTTCTCCTCTCAGCAGTGATGGTAAAGGCTCTGTTGTAATGACCGAAAGGAGTTCTATTAATACAGCCGCATCAAGAGAGCGATACGGTGAAAATAGAAAGAGTGGGTGGATAAGTCCTTTCCTTGAAGGACTGTGCAAGTATCTATCTTTCAGTAAGTTAAAAGTGAAGGCAGACTTGAAACAAGGGGATCTTCTCAACTCATCCAACTTAGTGTGCTCCCTCAGTTTTGATCGAGATGGGGACTATTTTGCCACAGCTGGTGTAAATAAAAAAATTAAGGTATTTGAGTGCGATGCTATCTTAATGGAAGATCGTGATATCCACTATCCAGTGGTTGAAATGGCCGGTAGGTCGAAATTCAGTAGTATATGCTGGAATACATATATTAAAAGCCAGATTGCTTCGAGTAACTTTGAAGGTGTGGTACAGGTATGTGGAGTCCGAATTATAATCATTCCTCTACTCAGTGACCTATTTTAATTGTAAGTGGTTATTATGGTTAGGTCTGGGATGTTACAAGAAGTCAGGTCCTCATGGAAATGAAAGAACATGAAAAACGAGTTTGGTCCATTGACTTTTCATCTGCAGATCCAACATTGTTGGCTAGCGGGAGTGATGATGGCTCTGTCAAGCTTTGGAGTATCAATCAGGCAATTCTACTTTTGCACTTGGTGGATGTCAGCTTTGAAACTAAACGTACTACAGTAATCTAGTTTACTGCGATATATATCTTGTTCAGGATGTGTAATAAGTTGTTTTCTCTTACATGGGTTGCATCTGCAGGGTGTAAGTATTGGTACCATCAAAACGAAGGCAAATGTATGTAGTGTTCAGTTCCCCTCAGATTCTGGCCGTTCTCTTGCATTTGGTTCAGCAGATCATAAGATTTATTACTATGATCTGCGTAATTCAAGAGCTCCTTTGTGCACATTAGTTGGACATAACAAGACCGTCAGTTATGTCAAGTTTCTGGATTCAGTGAATATTGTATCTGCATCCACGGATAACACCTTGAAGCTTTGGGATTTGTCACAGTGCACATCTCGAGTTATTGAGACTCCCCTTCAATCATTTACAGGTCACACAAATGTGAAGGTACAGTCGGCAATATAATTCTGCTCAATACTCCCGTTATTAGATGAAGTCTCATTTTATTTTGTTCATTTAGTTCTGTTGCATTTGCTAAACTTGCTTATGGTCTTCCATCCCAATGTGGAGTTATCAGAACTTCTCTATTGAAAGCCCATTAGTATCTATATTGCCATAAAGATATGGAAGCAGAAAATGCCCATAAAATTAAGTGTAGCTGGTTTAATAGGAGAGCCATGTTGGAATTTCCTCAAGTGCCTTATGTGGCTATTCCTTCCGGGTTTTTTTCCTTGGATATGATCAGCTATGTAAGATGTGGATAGGATAGTATGTTCTTTAGGTGGAATGATAAGAAAGTGCAGTAAGTGAACAACACATCAAATCAGCTGAGGACGTGGTTAAGAGCACAGTCCTTATTTAGATGACAAATGAACTGACTAAAAGTAGACCTGATCTTAGAGAAAGTACTAATCTGGGGGGGAGGAGGGACGTTACTACTAGGCTTATTACCGGAGCAAGGTTAGCATCCCGGTCATTTTTGAACCTGGTCCACCCCCACTGATTTTACTACTCAAAGCCAGTGGCTCCCTGCCAAATCTGGCCATTTCCTCTGCTGTTATCAAGTGATACATTTATTTCTTATGGCCCTGCTGGAAAGAACTATGTAAAATTTAAAAATGATAATGCCCCAAAAACTGTTCCAAAGAAACACGGTGACTTATGACTATTGGATTGGAGGATGTAAAGGCAGCTATGAGGATGATTTTTTGTTTCACTTGGAGGTGGGAGTGTTGATCTCCTATTATACCTTAGATATGAGTTAAGTAAATATCGGAAATCAAAATGCTATAGCAGTGCACGAGTCTCTCAAGCTTTGATGTGAAGCTGCAAGAAGTGTTGGTCGCGGCCCAGGAGTCCCTTCATATGGTGATGTGGTTTTCGACGAGATTGACTTTAGCCTAAAACTCGGAGGGACTATGGTGTTATGGTGGTGGTATTGTCTGAATAATTGATTTGTCATCGTGATTTCAGTCTTAAATATATTCTTCTTCATATTTTCTTGGGTATTGTCCATCTTTGATATCCCATTAATGTGTTTTTTTTTTGCAGAACTTTGTTGGCTTGTCAGTGTCTGATGGCTACATAGCAACAGGTTCAGAAACAAATGAGGTACTTACAAGATGGCAGGATATCTCCCCTTATTTATGTCTGCATGAATGAACACATATCTATGCCGCACTGATCCTGATATTCGAACAAATCCTTTATCAATTCTATGATGACCATTGACAATTTTTAATCAGTATACTTGGAGTTCGAAGAGGGGCATCATATTAATGTTTGTCATGCAAGAGTACCTCGCAGTCTCTAGGCAAATCAGTTTCCAAGTAGCTAATTTTCTGATCTTCTCATTTCATAATCGATATGCAATTATTGATGGGTATTTTGCCCTCTATTAATGATATGAATGCAGTGCATACCATGTAGCAGACAAGAAAGCACTCGTTTGCCTATTATAAGATTTTTTAAGTCATTTTCGTTTTCAAGTCTGTCAACTGAAGTTAACTCGTGTATCAGAAGTTCTTTGAAGTTGCTTTAAGAAATATTCTGATCTCTAGGTTTACGGCCACGTTTCCTTGTCAACAGGTTTTCATCTACCACAAGGCTTTCCCTATGCCTGCACTATCATTCAAATTCAATGGGACAGATGTACTTTCCGGCCCTGAAATGGATGATGCGGCACAGTTCATTTCTTCAGTTTGTTGGCGCAGCCAGTCCTCAACCTTGGTCGCTGCAAATTCCACGGGAAATATAAAGATTTTGGAGATGGTCTAGTTTTTCCTGGACAGTCCGAGATTCACAGATTTCACTTAAAGGAAAAGGATCGGGGTTGGAGCAGAAAATGTTATTAGCTAAAGAATACCGTAGGGGAAAGGAGCTTAGCAGCGACGTGGGCAAGAGGATACAGGGAATCAGGGATTTGTTTGAAATAACAAATTTTGGCATTAGAGGAAAATAGCTGATGCGGTCTCCGTAAGGGTGAGAGTGATCTTGTATAAGGTATTATGTAGATAATATTCCAATAGAAGAAAAAGTAAATATCAAGCATTCTTGCATGTTTCTTTCTATTGCTTGTTTCTGGCCAAAGAACACAGGATAAGAATTGAACTTGTTCCTATCCATGAAATTCCTAGCCAAGTTGGATTGATTGCCTCATGATCTGATCTGATACGCGTGCAAGAGTTGCCATGAGCACAATGAATTTACTCATGGCTCGGTGAAATTTGGGTTTTCATCCAACCATGAGATTGTTTGCAGCAAATTTACCTGTTATACAAAACAAAGATTAGTACAGTTGCTCTTGCGGTAAGCTATCAACAGATCTACATCGATAAGAGCAGTATGGAGTAATGACCATCTCGAGTCGCTAAAGGAAGATCTGAGGCGCGGAGGGTTGAGCACAAGCTTGAAGAGTATAGAGAACCCAGGTGGGTCCTCAATGAGCAATCAAATCAGCTATGGTGATCATGTGAACATTCTTTGTCACGGAAGATTGGTTCATTTTCCACTCAAGAGGCAACTTCACCATGTGTTAAGGACTCAAGGTCCAAATGAAGAAGATGCTGATTATGATATGAAAGACTCTCCAAAGCGTTTCACTTTCATCTCTTGATTTGCTCATGATATACGCGAAACGCGCAATGTTGATATTATTAGTAGGAAGAGGTGAGGATCGAGAATGATCATTTGCTTCCGTAGATGGCAAACCTGTTTGAATAGGAAAATTGATTGTGCTCTTGAAGAATTCGATGATGTTTAATTTTTACCATAAGACATTATGCAAGGACAAATGATATGCGCAACTAGAGCGAGAAATTCACGACACAAAAGAGGGTAGGACGGAAATTCAAATCGCAAATGGAGATCACAAAGAACTTTCAAAAAGTCTAATCCCACTCAAAGCACCCTAAAGAATGGCTAATCCCACCTATAGAGCTCGGGAAGAGACTGGCTGTCTTGTCATTCGCGCCCTAAAAGTCCCACCAATTTCTCTTGTTGGGCTACCTACGTACGAAAATGGGCTTCTTGTTGTTGTTGTTGTTGTTTTTTTTTTTTTTTTGCTTTTGAATAAGTGGAAAAGGGTTTGTTTGTTGGGCTAAAAACCCTTCGAAAACCCACATTTCAAATTTTCGCCATAAAGAAAATAACATTTTGATATAAAAAAAAATTAGGGAAGTTTTGGGGTGTCGTTAAAACTAATCTCTACTCTCTTTTTTTTGGGTCAGAAAACTAATGTCTACTTTATAAAATGCAAACTTTCAATTTTGGTGTCCACTCTGAACTCGCCATCATACGCCACATTTATAATTAACACTATCCTTGTGGAGTAGTGAAGGAGTGATATCGACTTTCATCATTTTGCGGTTTTCTACTATTCAAAGATCACGATTACACCATCCAAAATTTGTTGTAGATCGCGAGAAAATAGGAGATAGAGAAAGAGGAAGTAATTATATTGAGAGAAAATTGAGTAAAGGTATACACTTTATCAGTTTTAAGTTGTTGACTAACCTGTTATTATTAAGTGTTCTCAACCCCTTCCCCTCCCCCTCCCCCCCCCAAAAAAGATAAGTGTACTATAAGTCCTAAAATTTGTTACGAAAGTGCAATTGAGTTCTAAAACTAAAAAGAGTCCAATCAAATCCTAAAACTTGTTATATTGGTGCAATCGAGTCTTTTCATTAACTCCGTCGAATTTGATTGACGAAAATGCTGACGTGAATTTTTTGTTATTTTTTTTATCCCGTGTGGCGCTGATGTGGCTAAAACGACATTGTTTTGATTCGAATTCAATTTTTAATACTTATTTTATTTAAGTTAAATTTAAAAATATTTAAAACTCAATAACATACAAAAAGCAAAAAAATAAAAAAGAAGAAGATGTAGGCGAGGGTGGGGAAATGGTCAATGAGGACCTAGGCCCTTGCCCAGATCTGGGTGAGGGTTCGCCCAGATCGGGCCAAGGCCAGTGGCAACCGACCATCGCCATTGGCAGCCCTCGACTAGACGTGAGTGAGGATCGGTGGCCCTCACTGGCCCTTCCAAGCGATGGTGGGGCCTCTTCCTTATTTTTGTTTTATTTTTTGTATTTTTTTAAATAAATTTGCTTATTTTTAATATAATTAGATAAAATATGAATTAAAATTCAGATTTAGACCAAAACGACGCCGTTTTAGCAACGTCAGCGCCATGTAGGATAAAAAAAATGATAAAAAAGCAACGTCAGCATTTTCAGTTAGCCAAATTGGACAGAGTTAACGGAATGACCCTATTGCACCAATATGAGAAGTTTTAAGACTTGATTGCACTTTTTATAAGTTTTAGGACTCAATTATACTTTCGTGACAAGTTTTAGGACTTACAGGACACTTATTCCTTTGAGATTTCAAGGGTTTAATATACGAAATATCGCACTTTCAACTGGTAGAATTAGAAAATAGCAACAACAAAAAAAGGCAATCATTATTAATTTTTTTTTTTTTTTTAATGTAATTCTTCTTTGCCTTTTTTTTTTTTTTAAAGAAGAAACGCAATCCCTATAGTTAAAGTAGAAATGACGAGTAGGTATTTATCTTTACTAGCATGCTATTCAATAAGACTCCTCCCTCTTAAGGTAGTGCATTAAAAACCAGATACGTATCTGGCATTTATTTCAGGTCATTAAATGGTCTTCTCCTAAATTTTGTCTCTTAGTTTCCTTGATAAGGATGAGGAACTGACATTCAAAACTTGAGGGGGCACTGATATATAAGTCATAAAAGTAAAATTAATTTGGTCAAACAATAGGCTTCCACGCATGTAAAATGGAAAAGGACAAAGAGAGAGAGAGAGATAGAGGAAAAAGGAGCTCGTTCAAGGGAAAATATTTATTTCCTATATTATTATATATTCACAATCAATTCAAAGGATTTTTTTTTTTGTCTGTACTATCTCTAACTCTCGTATTTTCAACTTTTGCTTTGTATATGGAGTCGAACCTCGTACTTATGATACTAGCTCAAGAGGGCTGGATGCCTATTAGCAATTCAAAGGGTTGAAAAGGTTGACAAATCACATATTATCAAGTCATCTTTGGTGGTAAGGAGAGGAAAATCATTTTTCTTTTTATTTTTCCCTCTCTCTTTTCATTTTCTTTATTTTTCCCAATTAACGAACCAAGTAAAATAGGAGCAGTAACAAAATAAACCCACAATTTTTTTTAAAGAATAAACAAAAACCTTGAATTTGGCCGGCAGGTTATATTATTAAACAGAAATTTAGTCCATCTATTTTTACTGCTTTGGGAAGTTACAGTGTTATTACCTTATTTTCCTCTAAAGTCGCAGCATTTCCACTCTAATCTTTTTTTTTTTTTTTTTGGTCAGAAGCATTTCCACTCTATTTTAAGACAGGGATGTCTTAACCCCGACCCTCACGTCTCTCTCTTGAAATCTGAAGAGAGAGAAACAGAGAGGGGAGAAAAGCGGACGAGATCTGATCATTTTCAGCTCAGGTACTTTGCCTAAACTGGGAATTTTCGTGGACCCTTTTCAAAAGGGGTTGTCTTTCGATTCTGTATCTGCTTCCTGGTAATCATTTTCTCTCTCTCTTTTTTTTGGGGCCTTCTGGGGGCTACATTCTCCACCAACTGCATTAGGATTCTGATTTTTCTTCTGGGTATTTTAATTGCTTCCTTGTTGCAAAGATTCAAGATTTTAAGAGTAATTTTTTCTGGTTCCTTTTGTTCGCTTTTCTAGATTTCAATTTGCATGGGCAGCAACTTTCAGCCTGGATTGTGTATTGGTGGTTTTGATGCTTGAGAACGTGTTCTTGCCAATCGTTTTCTCTGTCATACCTGATTTTGATTGATTGAAATGCTGGATGAAGGCGCATATAGGGTCAATTCAAATCTATAGCTAAGCTACACATGTGTCGCCCTTTATGCATGTTGTAAAACCTCCCAACAGATTACATCCAGAAATTCGTTGCAATGATCTGATCATTGCTCGTATAAACCATTTTTCCTTTGTTAATCTGGGTTCTTTTCTGTTCAGTACAAGGAGAAAAAGAAAAATGGCTATTGAGATTGCGGGATTCGAGATGGCCCCGGCACCCACGGAGGCTCCATACGAGAAGGAAAATGGGCAATTCGATAAGGGCACAACGTTAGGCGAGACCGTGACATTTGGTTCGCACGAGGAGAAGCCCAGTTTGGGAGAAGGTAACAAGGTTTCGGAAGCAAATTTTCCGACGGATGCCGTTGATGAATGGCCTGTGCCTAAGCGGATCCACACTTTCTATATCGTGAGGTATCGCTCTTACGAGGACCCATCAATAAAAGTCAAAATCGAGCAGGCTGATAAAGAGATTCAGCGGAGGAATCTAGCCAAGTTCCAGATCACTGAAACATTGAGGGAGAAGAGGGTAATCAGAAAATTTGTGCATTTTATTTAGATAATTACACGTTTGTTTAGCTATGACTCTTTTTACCATGACTTTGATGGTAAAAAATATAGGCCAGAAAAATTATGCTTGATTTGATGTTAGTGTTTTATGCATATAACAGATCTCACATGGCGATGGCATACTAATGACAGTGTTCCGCCTGATTTTTTTCCTCAATTCTTTTTGAGAATATGAGAGGTTTTAGTGGTGTAACTTTTCATTCTCCACGCAATGGTCTTTATACAAGCGAAACTCTGACTGCTAATTTCACTCTCAGCAGCAAGAGTCTATTCCCAAAATGTTCACAAATTTCTTTTTTTCTGTATATTAAATTACTGTTGTTATGCAACATCAGTTTACCAAAATATGATATCGTTACCTTGTTTCTCTAATGAAATTAGGCCGCCACTTAGTTTTTTCCTTCCATGCCATGTATCTTTTTTATTAGTTGATATTTCCACTGAATTTCCCGCGATTGTTTGATTGGGGAGGAAAGCGAATGTACTGTGCTGAGGCACCATGTAGAACATGAAATAGATGTTGTGGGAACACTTTTGGTTGCAGTTGTTTGATATTTGTTTCCACTGTGCAGTCAGAGAGGGCAGACTTAATTGCTCAATTGAAAGCTCTGGGGGTGGAGAATAGGAACTTTAATATTATTTTGGACGAGAAGAAGAAGGATATGGAGCCCCTGCATGAGGCGCTGGGCAAGCTGCGCCATGCAAACACTGGTGGTCGAGGAAGTGGCTTATGCTCATCTGAGGAAGAACTTAATTTGCTTGTAGGTTTCATTTCAAGTTCAGTTATCCCGACTCTCTATAATGCTGATGTTGGTAAGTATGTTATTTTGCTATGTTCTCTCTGCTTAGTGAGGTTGCTTATTGCAGATCCAGAGCTTGAATTACCGCATCCAGCATGAGAGTATCCCGTTGACAGAGGAGAAGCAACTTCTGCGGGATATTAAGCAGCTTGAGGGGACTCGGGAGAAAGTCATTGCAAATGCGGCAATGAAGGCAGAGGTTCAAAAGTCAGTTGGAGAGAAAGAAGCCATTCAAGACCGAGTCAAAGTAACTTGTTTGAAATCAAAATTAATCCTATAGGCTCTTTTGAAGCTTTCCATTCATTATTAGATGCAGTCATTGTGCACTGTTAAGTGATGCGCACTTATAATTTGTGATGTGAATCCAGCTTATAGGTGCTGGTCTGGACGAGGTGAGGAAGGATCAGCAGGTGGTTAAGGCAAAAATTAAGGTTCTTAAGGAAGAGCTGGAGGCGATAGATGCGGAAATCAAGTCTTTGCAAGATGAGCTGTCAAATGTTATCCAGAAGAAGGATAAAGCATACGAAACTATTCAGGAATTGAGGAGAAAGCGTGACGAAGGGGTATTGTTTTTGTCCCTTCATTCCTCTTTGCAGCATTGAGTTCTTCCACTTGCAGAATCATAAGTAGTGCGTATGTCCCTTCTGCGGTGAAGTTACCAATCGATGAAAAATTTGAAAACTGGTTATGCTGAAAATTCACTCATGGGAGGCTGGGACGCTAATTAACGTCTTAAAAGGCTTACTCTTTACTAAGCTACGCTCTAGATCGTTGTACTTGCAATCTGCTGTTGGTAGAAATTGTAGCGGCATATGCACAAATGCAGCTCTCTAATCTGCCTCTAAATGTATATTTGCTGACTGCATGTTCGTCCAGGTTACTCAGCATTATTTTGGAATTCACTGCTCAGGAATGCAGCTTTATCTCAGAATACTTCTTTAGCAGCGCTGCTTGTTTGTCATCTTCCTGCACAGCTTTTACATTGCCGTGAAATACTTGTTGAGTGAGGAAGACTAGTAAATTCGTTCTTTAATATACTCAAATTACTAGTTATTGCTTGCCTGTATTGGTAGGAGATGAAGATACCAATATTAGTTAAACATGATGTTTTGTCAGATAAAGTAAGGCAACAGTTGTCAGCGAATAGTATGGCAAATGTAATGGTGAGGTGCAGGTTGTGACTTTTTCTGCATAGTGAATTCAGGAGAGCTTGACCTCACAATAGTTTACTTAATAACTTGACAATATGGTGGCTCTGAATATGTGTCCCGCTTTTACCTTGTGCATACCAGTCACTTCTGACTACACTAAACTGATTTTTAACAGATCTCACATTTGCTGTTCTTTTCCAGAATTCCTGTTTTTACCGTAATCGTACACTCTTGAACCAAGCCAAAGAGCTTGCAGCTAGGAGAGATGTTGGAGCCATTGAAGAAATTGCTCATTCTGAGGTCTGTTAATTTGGCTACTGATGCTATTTGAAAGTCAAGATATTAGCACGGATAATTGCTGTTGTAAGCATATCTTACTTCTTCGCTTTTGTCATCTTGTTGTTTAGGTCGAGAACTTCTTTGCTCTCTGGAATGGTCCCAGAAGTTTCAGGGAGGATTATGAGAACAGAATTGCATTATCTCTGGATTTTAGACAGATGAGTAGAGATGGACGAACAAAGTCCCCGGACGAGAAACCAGTGGGAGCGATGGGAGATTCAGTATCCTCGGAAACAGAGTCAGTCGTCAAGGCCAGTGCAAAAAAAGCAGCAAAGGAAGATCCCAAGACGATGGTGCAGCACAATACTGCTCCCGCACAAAAGGTCCAGAAAGAGACCGTTAAGAGTGTCCCGAAAGAGACCGTTACGAAAGTCCAGAAAGAGACTGTTACTAAAGTAAAGGAAGTTGAAACCACACCAGAGCATCATGAACTAGCTGAAAAGGAGAATGCTGACTCACAGAAACCTCCAAAGGCCACTCCACCAGTGGTTAATGAGGTTGATCCGGTGAAGCTGAAAGAGATGAAAAGGGAGGAGGAGATTGCTAAAGCTAAGCAGGCTATGGAGAGGAAGAAGAAGCTGGCCGAGAAAAATGCTGCCAAAGCGGCCATAAAGGCACAAAAGGAAGCCGAAAAGAAACTCAAGGAAAACTATTCACTTCCTTTTCTCTTATATGTTGCTTCAGGTATTACTTAGAGGTTAAGATTGACTGGTGTTTTTCTGGGTATCTACAGGAACGGGAAAAGAAGGCAAAGAAGAAAGCGGGTACATCTGCTCCTGCTACTGATTGGGATGAAGCTGCTCAAGTACCTGAAGAATCAGTTGAAATCGAGAAGGTGGATTCAGGTGTCGAGGCTGTCCTTCCTGCGAAGGAGAAGTTCACCAAGGAGAATCCGGTCAGACACAGGACTCGTACAAAAGGCGGCGCGGAATCGCTCCCAAAGGCAATACTCAAGCGGAAGAAGTCAAGCAACTACTGGGTTTACGTCGCTCCTGTTGCTGTTGCTGTTGCTGTTGCAGTTGTTCTGTTACTAGTTTTAGGATACTACTACTATACATACTGAAGCAGCGATACCGCTAGCAGGTATAGTGATGGACATCCGGTTTCATAGATCTGTTGTAGCAAACTGTGAGGTAATTTTGTTTTGTCCCTCTGGGGGATGGACTAAAATGTCATAAACGTCGAGCGACTCGGTCTCTTCAAATTTTGACTATAGTGAACCATACCCGTTTCTGTGAAATTGCGCATGGTTGTCCGGCAACTTGTGGGTGTTGAAGATCATATTGCAATGTGCCTTTTTGTTGACATTTTGCTGGTTGGGAAAGTAGTGGACTGCCTGTGGATTTCCTTACGTTTTGTGGGTTGCAGTCTTGTGTTGAATGTGTCCTCCCAAAGGATGATGAGTTCTCAATTCTCAGCTTCTTTGCGTGCATGATTGTGATTCATGACTCTGTCTGTGCCTCCCTCTGTGGTTTGCATGTGTAAGCATATCTGTGTCAGTAAATCTCTCTTTGTCGTCGTATAGTAGAGAAATATGGAAAGAAATTATGGTAAAAGATTCACACTTATGTTTTTAATAAATAAATCAAATCTTTTGGATTTTAACATACTGAAAATTGATTAATGTCCATAGGAAAAATTTACCTTGGAACTCTTCACCCTTAACAAGAGAGAAAGGCATGAATTGCCAAAAGGCCATGCGGCCCACGAAGACCGATCTTGCAGGCCCAGCCCAACTCTTCCTTCTCTTCAACGTCTTCCTTCCAATTTCAAAATTCCATTGACGCTCTCCCCTTCCCTCTCCTCTCTGCGGTAATCGACCTAACACTTTCAAATTCCTCTCTCTCTCTCTCTCTCTGCATTTGCTTTCTTCCATGGCGGCCACCAACACCTTCCTCACCACGCCCACCAAAACTCCCTCTTCTCAGTCCACTCACCCCAAGCGATCCCTCCATAACCCCAACCCCCTCGACCCGTCCTCTGCTCGCTCCTCCACCTCCCGCTTCGAGGCCTACAATCGCCTGCAGGCGGCCGCCGTCGCGTTCGGCGAGAAGCTCCCTATTCCGGAGATAGTCGCCCTGGGTGGCCAGTCCGACGGCAAGAGCTCGCTCCTCGAGGCTCTGCTTGGGTTCCGATTCAATGTTCGCGAGGTCGAAATGGGAACCCGCAGACCCCTGATTCTCCAAATGGTGCATGACCCCTCAGCGCTCGAGCCGCGTTGCCGATTCCAGGTCTAGTTTTGTCGGATGAATTGCTTAGGTGGTCTAGACGTAGCGTGACTTCCAGTTATAGTGAAATGAATCTGGGCAATCTCTTTTCTTACTTTTCATTCAAACGTCAGTTACATAATTTGGGCTGGTTTTGTTGGTAATGCATTCAAAATAAGCCTACAGCGGCTACTGTCATTGTAAGTTGGTGGGGGGTTGAGCAACTTTTGATATTTGGTTCTTTCATTTACTGGACTATTGTCAATTGGTCTAGTCTCGGGATGCAGTTCTTCCAATTGGGCTAATGTCTGGATGTTAAGTTCACAAACACGTTGTGCTCACATAAAATGAAGAGGAATCTGGACATTTTTCTTGTACATGGTCACCTTCTGAGTTCAAGAAAGTATATCAGTCTCATATGCATAACTATTAACAACATATTTATGCACACTAAAAGGGTTGGAGTGGCTGTTGCGTGATTTTACTGAATTTCTCCAAATGTGTGGTGGCAGGAGGACGATTCTGAAGAATACGGAAGCCCAGTTGTTTCATCATCTACTATCGCGGACATTATAAAATCTCGAACAGAAGCACTCTTGAAGAAGACCAAGACCGCGGTATCATCTAAGCCAATCGTGATGAGAGCTGAATATGCTCATTGTCCAAATCTCACAATTATCGACACCCCTGGTTTTGTTCTTAAGGTTAGTTGATTATGTCAGGCAAAGGACAGCATAACCATGAAAAAGATTGCAAATAAAACAACCATACCTAGGTTTTTACACGAAATTCCGTAACTTCGCTGCAGGCAAAGAAGGGAGAGCCGGATAGCACCCCTGAAGAGATTCTTCAAATGGTTAAGTCATTGGCTAGTCCTCCTCATAGAATTCTTGTGTTCCTTCAACAAAGTAGTGTTGAATGGTGCTCATCATTGTGGTTGGATGCAATTCGTGAAATTGACCCATGTTTCAGAAGGACAGTGATTGTCGTCTCAAAATTCGATAATCGTCTCAAGGTATGTGACCACATTATTTTCCACCTCCAGCCTTATGTGCACAGTTAAAAGTAAGGAAAATTATTAACTAGAATGAATTGAGAATTCATGAAAGCAGTATACATGAAAGCAGAATAATAACCATGAAAATTGCAGTTGCTTTGCCAAAGGTTATCTGCTCGTGCATGGTACGAGCCAGAAACTTGTCGACCTCATGATTAGTCATTTTCTTCCTTCATGTGTACTAGTAGTTGACGTATTTTGAGTAGATACCATGAAATGGTGAATTTCTAAGATACTTAGATTTGACATTTTAGCTAAAATGTATCAGGAATTTAATGACCGGTGGGAGGTGGACCGATATTTGAGTGCTAGTGGATATCTTGGAGAAAACACGAGTCCATTTTTTGTTGCTCTGCCAAAGGATAGGACCACCGTTTCAAATGAGGAATTTCGTAGGCAAATATCGAAAGTGGATGAAGAGGTCTTGCGTCATTTACGTGAAAGCATCAAGGGAGGATTTGATGAAGAAAAGTTCAAGACCCACATTGGGTTTGGTTGTTTGAGAGAGTACTTGGAATTCGAGCTTCAGAAGAGATACAAGGAAGCCGCGCCTGCAACCCTAGCTTTGCTTGAGCAGCGTTGCAATGAAGTTACGAGTGATCTAGCGAGGATGGACTCAAAGATACAAGCAACTTCCGACGTCACTCATCTGAGGAGGTCTGCAATGATATATGCTGCTTCTATCAGCAATCACGTGGTGAGCATATATGGAACTCCCCACTCTCTCAAAACGTTTTTTTTTTGCAAAGTGTCTACTGACAAAAGCCCTACGACGAAATTTCACTCTGTTCTTTTGCTATTAACAACTTTTGATATATCTAAATTTTCGATTTTCTTTTAACAATGGCAGATGATTTATTTCTGTGCGTATTTTTCTTTTACTTCATTAGTTTACTGATCAAAACGATGATAAAATTATTTTTAATTGTTGAAGGGAGCTTTGCTTGATGGAGCGGCAGATCCTGCACCAGAGCAATGGGGCAAAACAACCATTGAGGAGCAGTCACAGAGTGGTGTGGGAAGTTGGCCTGGTGTCACGGCAGATATCAGACCTGCCAATGCTAATCTTCGGCTCTACGGAGGAGCTGCCTTTGAGAGGGTCATGCATGAATTTAGATGTGCAGCCTATTCGATTGAATGCCCTCCATTGTCAAGGGAGAAGGTATGCATCAGGATAGATGTATATAGTGTGCGCTAAGATCATTGAGCATTTTGGCACGAAGTTTAATATATGAACTTGAAAGGGTAAACTGTAAAGTATCTTGACTTGTTGCAGGTGGCGAATATATTGCTCGCCCATGCTGGACGAGGCAGGGGCAGAGGACTGACAGAAGCAGCTGCAGAGATTGCTCGTGCTGCTGCTCGCTCATGGCTTGCTCCTATACTGGAAACTGCCTGTGAACGGCTTGCCTTTGTTTTATTGAATCTGTTTGATATTGCTCTTGAGAGAAATCGCGGCGGTGACTCAGACTGTAAGAAGCTATTCTGTTTTTATTTTTAAGCTAGGATTATAATAAAGCCATAGATAAGCTAGAATTGACACAACTTGGCATGTTTATCAAAGAGATATTAGTGAATTCGAAAATGACATGAATCCAAAATAAACGAACTTTTTAGCACATTTGACATAAACTATATTGTTTTGCAGTGACACAAATTGACATGAATTTGTAACCTGAACTTGACATCTGAACACCAATCAACAGTCCTGTGGTGCCATTTTTTTTTCTAGAGCTAAGTGGATTTACTCTTAGAAAGATATAGCATATCTTATATCTTCTTCGTTTTTCCCTCTTAGCTTGAAAATTTAAGAAAACAATGGGCGGTCCTTTTGTTTTTCTAGTTTCTTCCTCACTCAACTTAAATATAAGTCTTCCTATTTAGATTTTGATAATCAGGCTTCGCATGTGGTATGCTGTAAGAGAAAGTTGTAGGTCATTTTTGGTTGTATTGCTTCTTGCACACATCCTAGTCCTAAGTGGTTTTATCTTAGCTAAATGTGCACTCGTTGGAAAGTGAAGTTACTTAAGTACTATATGCAGTTGGGAGATGTAATATCTCCTAGGGGAACAAATAAAAGTCCAACATCTTTCATGACCTCTGGTAATTCTTTCATGACCTCCATTTAGCATTTATATCTGAGTGAAACTTGACTTATAAGATTGCGTGGCCTTTATCTGATTCAGCAGATACTGGGAAAGATGGAAATATGGAGGGATATGTTGGCTTCCATGCTGCTTTAAGGCATGCTTACTATCGCTTCATAAAGGATATTTCCAAACAGTGCAAGGAATTAGTTCAACATCACCTCAATTCAGTGACAAGCTCATATTCAGAGGTCTGTTATGAAAACGACTTCCCATGTGGTTTTGGCTCGAGTGGGACGTCATTTTCTAAACTAAACCAAAGTTCAGTTTCACTATTTCTTGATTTGTCTGAAAAAGGGGCAGCACCCTGTGACGAGACAATGAGAGATCAAGAGAACATACCTCCTGAAAAGAGCACATCAGAAATCACCCCAGGGAAAGGCGCGGATGGGAGAGAAGCTCTTCGAGAAAGCCAAATGACCATTCCTGAAACTCCATCACCTGATCAACCATGTGATATGGCCATTAATGTGGTCAAGAAGGAAGTGGGAAACTATGTAGAGGCTGGGCCAAGAAAACGAAATTCAAGAATAACAGGCAATAGCAGACATATGGAGCACTTAAGAGTTCAAAATGGAGGAATTTTATTTGGCAATGGTGATGCATGTTCAAGACCAGGCTCAGCTTACTCTGAAATCTGTTCGTCTGCTGCCCAGCATTTTGCACGGATCCGGGAAGTCCTTGTCGAGCGAAGTGTGACATCAGCTCTGAACTCTGGATTTTTGACCCCTTGGTAAGCTTTCAAAGTCTGATGAAATAAGCTAGCGCGAGTATTCTTTTTATCAGTACTAATTTCGACTAAAATCGGACCAATTTTGTGCTGTCTTTGACCTAGTCAGTGTATTCAACACTACGTTTAATATATGTTTCAAAATGGCACCAATTAGTAGAATCATCAGTTTTTGGGCAGTGTTTTTTCCACGCATCTTCGTATGTGCAGCATCGGAAGCTCCCATCTTGGATTATTTCAGAAGCTCCCACTTAAAGAGCTGTTTTTTGGTCTCAAGCTACCTCCCTCTTTAGCTCTTTTTTTGCACTAGCACCTCTTCAACTTTGAAATTATCCAACTGACTTAATCTATCATAATTAATGATTTACTTTCTATGAGGTTCCTAAGTTCACCAACATTGCAAGTTTTCCACTCAAATGATGAGCAAGATAATTGCATGTCCCCTTTTCTGATTTCATTTATGCTTTGAATTGCCAACTGATTATCTGTTGTGCTGTTTATTCTCATAGCCGGGAGAGGCTTGTGGTGTCACTGGGGTTGGATTTGTTTGCTGTGAATGATGAGAAATTCATGGACATGTTTGTGGCACCTGGTGCTATTGATGATCTGCAGAATGAAAGGCAGTCTCTTCAGAAACGTCAGAAAATTCTGCAGTCTTGCTTGAATGAGTTCAAGACGGTGGCCCGGACACTCTGATGACCTTCAACTATTTTGTTTTCTGCTGTCCTGTTCATGAGAGTGACTTCATATTGCGGTTAGGAATGGCTTCACCTCTGGTGAAACAAAGAAAGTTTTAGGCATTTAGTCAACTCCTCCCCCCCCCCCCCGGGATTTTCTTACCATTCTTGCACCATCGTGACTCATTCACCGGCCATTTGCACTTCACGGGTTTGTATCGAGTTGTGTATAGAGAGGTATGCTATTTGCTGCGCCACACTTTCCTGGGTTGAGGAACCAGATCACTTTAAAATGAGATGAGCAGTGTGAGCACAGCGCACCTCTTGGCTTGTTTATCAGTGAGGGAATATATTGTATGACATGACAAGTTGACGAGCTTATTTACAATTCAAATGGTTATGGATGTTTTGGCATTTTTGAAGTCAACAGGAGTCAATGATAGATATAGCACACACAAGGCCACAGTGAATCTGACTATCTCCCACGTATAAAGCCTACTAAGATACTCCAAAAATCAACAGTGACTCTTCATTGCATAAATATTTTGGCCGACAAAATACAAATCGGAGACTAAAATCAGTATGGTTTTGCCTCGTAAGCTTCAGATTAAAAGAACTAGATCATGAAAGTGTATGCAGCAATTAACTGTGATATGGTACTGAGTTTGAAATGCAGAAACTTCATATGACATTTTGGCTATGTTATCTGCTTCTGCTGACATTTTTAACGCCAGTCAAGAAGCGGGAATTATATTCTACAGCCTGAGTTCACAGTCTCGAGCCCCACGAACTGAGCTGCAATGCAAGTGATTACATTGTTTTCAAGCTAAAGCATGTGCTCGACCTTAGCTTTGAGCTGCTGCATTGTCAGTCGATAAGTCTGAGGACGGCGGATCTTTGCCATATTCTTGTTAAAAGCTCTCAGCATAAGAAATAAGAAATACCAATTTATTAATGAATCTCTGGTGATGAAGCCGGCCAGCAAAGATTAGTAGTTGCTCTGCAGGATTTTTTTCATAAAGAACGTATTAATCGGTATTTGTATAATCGTGTGGTTGGACTTTGATAAGCACAATGATATGTACCACGCGGAGGCAACTTTTATGCAATGAATCTTCGCGTGGAATGGAAAATAATGAATGGCAGTCTTTTGTTCTTTTGTTTTTTTTTTTTTTGTTTCTTTCGATTCACTTTCTAGTAACTTGAAATTAGGCCTGTCAAAATGGGTCATAAACACATTTCTTAACCTATTTTGATGGGTTATGTTCAGTAAATGAATTATAAATGAGTTTATATTAGTAAAAAAATCATATGGATGCTAAATTGATTCACGGTTTACTCAAACCGAACTCACATTTGTGACTCTAAATAATGGACTCCTCGGACAGAGAAGTCTTTGGGGTCGCAAGATGGGCCGACTTCACCCTTATAAAAAAAATATCAAGACAGCTTTTTCTTCTTCTTTTCCTATCATTTTTTTTATATTTATTAATCTTGTAAGTTTCATGGGTTAGTTTTAGGAGTATATATTTCCTTTGTTGCATTTGACATTGTTATATTTATGGAATTTTCTAATTTAGTTCTTGTCATTGCAATCCATTGTTAACCACAAATTAACTTCTTCAATATCTTACATTCCATTTTATAAACAAATTCACTTCCTCCGTGTTATTTGTTACTGTAACTTTATAAATTCATTGCCAAGTACTAACTTTCTCTTATTCTCATTGTGAATCAATATGTAATGTTGAAAACCAATTCTTTAGCATCTTATAATTGAAATAGTGATTTTCTCCTAATAACATATACACATGAATTCAGCGTTCAATTGGCAGAGCATGTAATGTTCAGTTTCAGCCAGCCAAACAAGCACATACTGAGGTTCAGTTGTGGCTCTGAGGTCAATGAATCCATTGACACAGACAACAATGTTGATTCATTTCCCAAGGACCCATCTTAGTCTGCCTTAGCTGTTTCACCTTTTTCTCATCCTCAATTGCCTCGTGCATTTTCTTCTGCAGAGAGAGAGAGAGATATGGACATGGCTGCTAGAGCTTCTTCAAACTTGCGGTCATGGCCACTCGAGCTTTGTCGAACTTGTGACCATGGCCGGCCATGGCCGCTTGAGTTTTGTCTAGCGCCTAGCGATCACGGTCACTCGAGGTTTTGCATTAGCGGGGGTGCTACGTTATGTGGGTTTAGATTGGATTTGGCAGGATCTAAGTAGAAGAAAGAAGAACAAGATAGTGAAAATGGTTGCACAAAGACAAGGAAAAAAATTCAAATCAATAAATTTCTAAGGACGTTTAGTCACATATTAACAAATTCTATCCCTAAATCGAAGAGGGCTGATTGGCGACACCTTCTAAAAAGTACGGAGATGGTCTTGAATGAAGAGAAAAAGAAATAGAGAGATAGATCGGAAGTTTGACTAAAATACAGAGATCAACAGTGACATTTCACATAAAGCAAGATAACCCTTGATCTACATTCAAATCACACACTTCTCACTTTTAATAGAAAATGTTGCATGAACTCATTATACATTGGTACAACAATAAGAAACATATGTCGTCCACTTAGTGGGATTTCTCTGTGATTTTTGCTGTTTCTTGAAGTACAGCTCTTCTACCTTTATTCACTTGGTTCTTTGTTAAACCTTGTTTTCTCCGATCCTTCCTTTCACCGCGCAATAATCTCTCTTTCTCTCTCTCTCTCTCTCTCTCTGTCTCTCCAATCCATAAGCTCCTTCAACATCACCGCGCCATTGTAAAAGCACTATGAGTTGCACCACGGGCACCAACAATGGGGTGGCCCAAAGTTCCACCCAACCCTTCACTCCGGAGCCCGTCTTCCTGCACCCGACAACCTTTGTCCAAGCAGACGCCACCACCTTTAAGCAAGTAGTGCAGATGCTCACCGGATCGCCCCAAACAGCGAAACAAGCCTCGACCGCGATCCAAGATCCGGGGCTGCCTCCTTCGCCTTCAACAAGCCTGAAACCTCCTCCCACAAGTAGTCCTAGGAAGCAAGGTTTCAAGCTGTATGAGAGGAGGAACAATCTCAGCAACTGTGTCATCATGAACACCGTAGTTGCCGGCAACTCATCTCAGAAAACTCCCGGGTTCTTATCATCCGGATGCACGGCGGAGATGTTGTCGCCAAGCGCGTTCGATTTTCCAAATAAGCTCGTGCTTAGCCCCGTCACACCTTTGAGGGAAGACCCTTTTAGCAAATCTTCTTCTCCTTCGGGAATTTTGCCCGAGGAAGAGAAGACCGTAGCTGATAAGGGGTTTTACTTGCACCCGTCACCGAGAAAGTCTTCCCGAGATGCCGAACCAAAGCTTTTGCAGCTCTTCCCCACAACTTCAGGTGCTACTTCTTTCACAAAGACATAAACAGACGATATCCAGAGCCATGGTCTCTATCTCTTTTCTCTCGCTGGAAATACTAACATTGTATCTGAGAAAAATCTTTGGCATGGAGGAGTGATTTCTGAAGGACCTCTGAGGAACTGTAAACGATGGCATAAAGAGAAAAAACATGCGCTCCCTTAGATTATACCGTCTCAGCAGGTTTAACAGTGTGTCTTCACCTGTTTTATTTTATTCGACAAGCAAAGCTTCACTGTCGATTGCTTCTTCACAAAATGATAGCTTCATCTCGTATCATATCATAAATTTCGCGGTCACAACGGAGGTTCCATCGCACCGGAGGTGTACGAGCATAATACATTACTACTCCAGCACGGCCAGTTGAAATCGATAAACCTCGATATCATTAGTAACATTGAGCGTGCCCCTCAAGTTCTGCATATCCGAGTGCATATCTCTGAACTTGATGGTTGTTCGAGAAGTTCGATCACTATAGCCGGGCAAGCTAGCGCACTGTTCGACCTTTTTTTATCGTTTGACATATCGATAGGTGTTCCGGGACAACCATGAAGGTTACTTAGGACAGTAAAACTTCCTTATGGTTGCTTATAAAATGGGAACCATGGTAACATATTACAGGAAATCACCGAAAAGGTCTTCAGACATTCACAAATGTAGTCTTCTCTTCAAGAGCAACATGCGCTCGGCCCTCTGCGATGGAAACATGACTCGGTGATCGCCTTACGTTCGCAGAGTGGTGCATTTAGGAACTGATGATAACGTTGGAACACCAAGGATAGCGGTGGCGAGCACTGTCTGCGTCGCCACAACATCCATGTTGAGCATTGCAAATGCACTGCAAAACCTTCCACTCAAGGAGGATCAAGCCAGTCACCCAAAAAATTGATACCATATCTTGAGCTGAACGTCAGTCAGAATATGGCAACCTCATCCAAATGCAACGGGGGAATCAAATGCACCTCATGTGCTTGCCCTCTCATTACAAAGTTACGGAGTGATATCACTAGGTCATTGTCCAACAAAAATACAAATTTTTGCCCGAGAGGATCTTCATCCTGCCTGCAGAAAACTCAAAACACAATCTTTTGGTGCGACGTTACTCTGACATTTATGCAAGTTTTATTGGTGAGAGGTGTCAAGGAACATGGCAGTGTAACTAGCCGGAAATTTTTTTATGACAAATTGCTTAGACTAGCATGTGTGGCTATTTGCTCGATCAAATTTAGTTTGCCTTTGACGCTATTCTCCTTTCGGATAGAGAGACAACTACTCCATGTCCTTTTGGTTTTGGCTGTGCTCTGTTCTCCCTGTATGAGAATAATGCAATTTGTATACATTCGTCAAAACTAGGGAAAATTGTCAAAACAGTCCTAAACCTTTCGCCAATTCAATCCCAAACCTTTTCACCTTTTGTCAATTCAGTCTTATTGGCTGAAAATCACTGACATGGATGCCGGCCTTCCTACATGGCACCGCTGACGCTGACGTGGACAATTCTTAATATTTTTTTTTTTAATGTTTTTTAGATTTTTATTTTATTTTTTCTTTCCTTTTTTTTTCCTTTTTGGTTCAAGGCGATCCGCATCGAACCCTGGGCGAGGACCCTAAAGCCCTAGACGGTCGCGGCCCTCGCCCAAGGTCCGGCGGTGCTACTGGCCCTTGAACCTAGAAAAGGAAAAAAAAGAAAAGCAAAAAACAAAAGAAAATTCAAAAATTATTAAAAAAATATTAAAAATTGTCCGCGGTAGCGCGGTGGCTGGCGTCCACGTCAGCGATTTCCGGCCAATAGGACTGAATTGGAAAAAGGTGAAAAGATTTAAGATTGAATCAGCAAACTAAAAAGGTTTAGGACTGAATTGGAAAAAATGCAAAATGATTATGACTTTTTTTGGACAATTTTCCCCTCGAAACTAGGTCTATTGTCTGCACGAGAGATAGACAGTAAAGAGGTTTTCGTTGTCGGGATACACAATAACGGAAAAATATGCAGTTAACTAGCTATAGTGATTGAAAAAGAATACACAAACTACACATCTGCTCCAAAATGGATAAACCATTTATCCAAGTCAGATTCAGGACAACCAAACCAGACTCTTTCCCATGATTTTCTGGAAGAGGTCCACTTCTAGGCTTGAAATTTACACGGTGAATGTTCGCCATAGTTCTGAGAAACCAGACACAAAACAAACAGAAAATATGAACTGGAAGATGGCAAAGCGGTTTTCTGGTAATGTTCGATATGACTGGACATTTTGGACGAGAAATGCATAAGTGCATGTGCTATGTTACTGCTCATAAATTATGAGTTTTCTATGGTCACTTGCCCTTAAGTGGTTTTCTTTGAGTATATATTGAAAACTTGAAGTTGGAGTAATTTGGTTTCATTACAACTGAAAAGAAAAAGAAAAAAAATCATCAGAATAAATGGAGGAAAATGCCATATTGTCATTTGCCTAGCTGCTAAAATAATACGATTTCTGTACAAAGGTCTTGAGCAAAAATAAAATATAAAAACAAAGACAAAACTTCTCTCAAAGGTCTATAGTTGCATGTTCCCAATGATTTCATTGGTACAACAAGTATCTGCTTATTGAAACCTTCAACAAAAATAAAGTTTCACTGGGGTGGCTGGAAATGTCTCACCAGTCTAGTGAAATCTTTCTGGCAAGAATTTGAACTTATCCATTTCCAACTCCAGTGAATAATATCAGGTAAAGATTTATAAGACTGGTTTTCAGACACCTTGAGCATTCAAAAGACTCAAAAGGAGGCCTTACACCTCATAAGCACCATCCATGTCAAATGCATGCAAAAGGTTTGAATATACGACGTTTTAATGGACATATATACCCGCATTCTTTGCAGCAACAGCTTCTTGATAGATATAAGTCACAAATAATACCTCTGATGGATTATCAAATCCTAGCGACTTGGATATCTCAATATCACTATGTGCTTCTTCTTCTTTTTTCTGTTCCTATACATGAAAAAGAGAAGCTTTTGATATATTTCGCTATACCAGAGTAGTCCAGAAGCTCTCATTCAAGTCTGGCAAAGAAGTTTGAACGAACGAAGAAGATTAAAGAAAAGAAAACAAGAATGATGCAAGATCTTTAACACCCCCCCTTTGGAGTTGAAATATCCGTAAAGATACTTCCTTAGATCTCCATGATTACTATACTGGGAGTGGCTTAATTTGAAGACTAGACCCGATTATTCCAGCCTTCAACCATCAGCTAATGTTACTTTGCCATACTGAAGAGGACCTTTATTTGGAGATAACCAATCCAAACCCATCTGATGAAGTTTGATAGCAGCATCAAATAGATAATGGTAACACTCAGCCTGAAAAGATATGGTATCAGTATAGGAAAATATTAAGTATTTGCCCAAGCAAAAAAAAAAAGAAAAAAAAAAAGAGCATCACAATGGGTGAAATAGGGAATTCTTTACAAGGAAGCCACAAAACCGGTTCCAAGCATCTGTTTCAGCACATAATCAGAACACAAAATTGAAGCAAATAGGCATTGATACATAGGGTAAATTAGTACTTTATTGGCCATAATTAGAAGTCTACAACTGCTGCAAGCATAGTGGCTGGATATTCTTTCAAAGTAGCATGGGGGATTTCTATGGATGTCAAATCTAGCATCTCCTTTTTCCCCCTCGATCAAAAAGAAGAAACATTCTAGCAACAGTGTTACCAATTCAACTCCTTAAGTGGAAAACAAACCTGTGTTTTAGCACTGATCCATTAGTCTCTCCAGGAATATATACTGTGGTTCTGAACTAGCACAGCTGTCGATCTTGGGTATGCTTCTAGCTGAAAAATGACATCACTCAATCCAGCAACCGAATGTGTATATGGTTGATGATTTTTGGTAAGAATTTATCGAGTTCGGTGGAAGAAACTAAAGATTTTCCTTACCAGAAAGAAAACAACGACCTTTTTCTTTGTTTTGTTCCCCTTGTCATGCAGGGGAAGGCAAAGAAGTAGGGTCAGCTGAAGAGGGAATATCGGGTCCAACCCTACACCCTTCAAGCATGAGTATAACATCAGCCATGGATGGTCTGTCGAGTGGATCAGTTGCTGTGCAAAGAAGTCCCACTTTGACTCCCAGTAAAAACTCTTCCCACTCTGATGACTCAGGGTCCAGCTCCAGCAGACCAGGCTCAATTAGCTCTGAAATTTGACCCTTTTGCAATTGCTTCTTTACCCACTTCACAATGTCCTCATCTTGAGAGAACATGACCGGTTTCTTCCCAGTCAGTATTTCCAATAGGACGATCCCGAAGCTGTACACATCCGACTCCTTTGTCAATTGCCTGGATAGTGTCGCCTCGGGTGACACATAACTGGGCGTGCCCACCGGAGTGGCCGAGGTGGAGGCTTCAGCTGTGGTGACTGAGACCAGACGGTCCAAACCGAACTCTGATAGATGGGATTCAAAATCTGCATCGAATAGCACGTTCTGAGGCTTCAAGTCACCATGAACCATGGTCATTGAGTGCAAGAAGGCGAGCCCTCGAGCAACTCCAAGAGTGATGAGATGACGCATGGGCCAGTTGAGAACATGCCCATCCCGGTGAGATGCCTCTTGAAGGAGAGTGGCCAAGTTACCATTAGGCATGTAATCGTAAATAAGGAGCCTTATGTCGGGTGGTCCAGTGTAGTAGCCACGCAGGACTGTCAGATTGCGGTGCTTGATCTTGCCTAGTGCTTCCGCTTCTTTACGAAATGTTCGCTCATTGATCGATCCATTGAGGAGGCGACGTATCGCAAGGACCATCCCATCTTGAAATGAGGCTTTGAAGACAAGCCCATATCTTCCCCGGCTTAGTACATTCTCCTCATCAAACTGTCTAGTTGCTTCTAGCGTTTCTGAATATGTTATCTTGTTCTTGAACATGACGAGCTTTGCCTCTCCGTTTTCTCCGCTTCCACGGCCCCTTTCTGCTCCTGAGCTTGTACGAGGACTTCTCTTCTTTTCCCCAGCTGTTCCTCTAAGTTTATTTCGCCATCTCAGGAGGCTGTACACATAACCACAGCAGCATAACGCCAAAACACAAGCTCCAGCTACAATTAAAGCAATGAAAAGAATCAGCCTTTTTCTTTTCTTGGTAGTCACATTTGGGCATTCTTGAGCCAAGGGCTCGCCGCATAATTTTCCATTCATTTCAAATACAGAAGGATTGTTGAATCGAGAACCCAATGCTTGTGGAATCTCTCCCTCGAGATTATTGTGTGATACATTTAAGTACACCAATCCTGGTATTGCTGAAAGATTTGTTGGAATTGTTCCACTCAAGTTGTTCGAAGAAAGATCCAATGAGGTTAGGTTCAGTAGTTTTGATAAAGAATCGGCTATATGGCCTGAAAGGTGATTCGAATCCAATAACAGAGTAGTCAAAGAGAAGCATTGAGACAACTCCTCAGGAATTTCTCCAGTTAAATTGTTCTGACCCAAGTCAAGCCTCTTCAAATGAGAGAGGCGAGAGAATCTGCTTGGAATTTGACCCTTCAATCTATTTGAACGAAGTTCAAGTACTTCGAGATTGGAACAGTTACCAAGCTCCACTGGAATTGGACCTGAAATATTGTTTCCAGATATGGAGAAAACAACTAATGACTGAAGGAATCCATAAGTAGTTGGAATTGTGCCGTGAAACAAATTCGATGTGATGTTCAGATATTGCAAAGAAATTAAGCTGCTGAAACCTTCAGGAACATCCCCAGATAAACTGTTCTCTTCCAAGGCAACAATTTGCAAACTAGGCAACCCGAAAATTTCAATTGGCAATTGCCCAGAGAGATTTTGTTTACTCAAGTCCAAAGTCGTTAATCTCATAAGACTCCCGATGCTCCCAGGGATACTTCCCGAAAATCCACAATTACTCAAGTTCAGAACTAGCAAACCCTTCAACTCTCCAATACCGGAAGGAACTTCACCAGAGAACATGTTGTTGCCTAAATTCAAAGTACTCAAATTCTTGAGTTGCATTAGCTCTTCCGGCACACCTCCAGTCAGATTATTAGCGCTAAGATCCAAATTCACGAGCCCCAAAAGGCTTCCAAGACCCTGCGGAATCGAACCAGCAAACATGTTCTCTTTCAAGGAAATCACTTTCAAGCTACTCAACCGAGTCAAAAAACCCGGAATCTGGCCCGAAAACTGGTTTCCCTCAAGATCAAGGACCTGCAACAAGCTGCATTTCGAAATTTCCTTCGGAATCACTCCCCTTAGAGAGTTATTAGCTAACCTAAGCTCCTCCAGTCTTGACAGATTTCCAATACTAGCAGGTAAAACACCAGAAAAAAAATTCCCAGAAAGGTCAGTCACTTTCAATGACGTTGACGCATAGGCCAACCAATATGGAAACACACCCTGTACATGATTCTCGTGAAGGTCCAAAACCTCCAGAGAAGTAATGCACTTCTCACTTGGCGGCTCGGAAATTCCCGTGAAAGAATTAAACCCCAAACCAACAATCCTCAGGGAACTCGAATCAACTGAACCATTACAGAACAAAGAAAAAGGAATTGAACCGGAGAGATTATTGCCCGTCAGAGAGAGAAGTTGAAGCTTCGGGATCGTCCCAATAGTCCCCGGAAGCAAGCCCTGAAGCATGTTGTCTTCGACGCTCAAATGCACGAGCGAGGAACAATTTGCCATCGCCGACGGAAGAGTTCCGAACAGGAGGTTGGAGTCTAGCCACAAGTACTCGAGCTCCTGCAATGCTCCGAAACCAAAAGGAACTCGACCCACGAACCGGTTGTACGAAAAGTTGACTACTCGAAGATGGGAGCTCGCCGAGAAGTTCGCCGGAACCTCGCCGGAGAACTCGTTCGACGACAAATCGAGAAACCGCAAGCTCGGCGGCATGTCACCGGGGATTCCGCCGGAGAGGAGGTTGTGTGCGACGTTGAGGACCTGGAGGTTGGTGAGCTTGAGGATCGCCCGGGGGAGGTCGCCCGCGAGGGAGTTGTACTGCAGGTAGACGGCGCGTAGGAGAGAGCACCGAGAGAGCGCCCGGGGGATGGAACCGTTGAGGACGTTGGAGTGGAGGCTAAGCCTGCGAAGCTCATGCAAGTCGCCGAGCGAGTCGCCTAGCCAGCCTCCTAGTTGGAGCCTACTGAGGCGGAGCTCGCGCACGCGGCCAGCATAGCAGGCGACGCCGCGCCAGTCGCAGGGGGCGGAGTGCGTGGAAGGATCCCAACCGTCGGTCGCACCACGCGGGTCGTGGAGATTGCGCTTGAAGGACAGCAAGGCCTCGATTTCCGTCTGGGTGTAGTTGGTCTGAGCGAGCGCTGAGAAGGAGAAGAAGAAGAAGAAGAGAGAAAGAACCGTTGGTGTTGGGGTTGCCATTGTGAACCTTGCGTTTGAGAGAGAGGAAGACAGAGCGCAATGTGGGTTGCTGTTATGGTGAAACGGGCTTTTCTTAGGGTTTCTGGGGGAGTGAGGAAGGTGGTGGTCAGTGTTAGTGCGCTTGAGGAGCGTTTGGTGGCAGAGACGGTGGCAGAGATGAAGAAGAAGAAGAGGCCATGGGGTAACGCGCAGGTGTGAGACAGGGTCTGAGGGCGCGTCAGTTCTTTTTTGTTTCGTATTAAACGGTCAGTTTTTTATCCGGACGACGCTACGTATGTTGTCGTTTTTGGGGCTTCGGTACCTGGTTTTGAGCTGTTGCTCTTAATTGGTGAACTTCACGTGGAAAGAGAGTCTATCTTAATAAGTTCACGACTTTTTATTAGTTTCGAGTAATTTTAATCAAAATGTTAAAATTGCTCGCTTAAAGTGCGTTTGTTTCGCAAAAAAGCATCATTTTTTTTAAATGATCGATTACATCGCTTATAAAAATGAATCAACGTCATCCATAAAATTTTTAGATATAAATTATTATAAATAATGAAAAAAACTTATTGACTAATTATTTCAAACAATACAAACGATCATTCTTGAAAAAATAATTTGAATTATTCATTTTTTAGAATAAAATGAGCCGTATTAAGCTTTATATTTATGGGCTTACCAACTAAAAAAATACTAACAAAGTAATCAATAATCCTCGTATGCTTGTCCGAAATTCCGGTCCTTATACTTTTTTTTTCCCTCAAATTTGTTATCGTACCTTTTGGAAACATCATGAATATGTAAATAATACAACTCTAATGTTCGGTATAAAAAAAGAATTATACACACGATTCTTTATACAATTTAGAATTCAATATTATTGATTACGTCACCAAAGAAAAAAGAAATTCTTCCTTAGAATTTTTCTTTGATTCCGATAAACTGACCAATTGTTCGCTACAAATACAAAAATGTAACTAAATATAATAAAAATAATTTTACTTTAGGCTCCACTCTCCTCGTATATCAAAACATTTCGGAATAAAAGATTTCTCTTTTTATTTTCAATATGGATCGATATGTTAGATACTTTGGCAACTTTATGTAAGGCAGAGTTTGGTCTTTTGGGGTAATAGTGGATAAGCTCACACTAACCCGTTTCCCGTAGGAGTCTAGGCCTTGTCTTAGTCCCAGCTACTAATCATCACTTTCGTAAGCTATTACCTCACCAACTAGCTAATCAGACGCGATGTCAAACCAAAATACACAACAAGCATTTGCTCTCCCTAAAAAGGAGACGATCCAGTCGCACCTTCCAGTATGGCCTATGTTCCTTTCATTATAGTATTTTTGAACAAATTCCTAGATAACACACCTAAAGGTTTTCGAATTATATCAATATTTCACTCCTACAATTACTTATTTGTTGGGACACTAACCCCTGGGTAAGGACGGATTTAAGGACGAGGAATTAGCATATCGATTCACTTTTTTCCTTACCATTCTTAGCAAAGGAAACTCTTTTTTTAGAGTGTTACAACAAACGGAGGATTCCTCAGTTGAGATGAAACTTGGTCGCTCGACTATGGGGTAGTCTCTATCCGTTGAATCGGAACCAAATCCAAACAAAAAGTAAGTGAGTCTGAACCACCGGCACTAACAAATTCTTCGTAGCTTGGCCAGAACAAAATAACCTTGAGCCCCCAACAGTTTACCGGATAAATTGATAAGTCGTGCATTTCCGGCCCACCAAGCAAAACCGGTGGTTTTTTTTTTTTTTATCACGACCAGCTAAAGCTAACATGTATAGTTATATCATTCAAGCTTTAGCTTGACTTTTCTCATCTTTCCTTTAGTCTAGATAGAAATAAAAATGGGCAAGTTAATAGTGTCACTCCCCCTCCGCTTCGTCCACCCCTACTCTCGCGGGTGCTTCCCTATAAGGTGGATCACTCCCCTACCGATGTATTTTTACATCTCACAGCTTTAGCAGATCGCTTAATCCCGTTCATCTTCGATGCAAGAGCGTTTGATCGGTGAGCTATTACGAACTTTTTCATCGCTTTCTTATTTTCTAGAAAAAGAAGAGGATTTTTTTTCTAACCTGAATATATCTTGTATACATAAGACTATCGTATAGAATATGATATAATAAAAAGGGGTGTTGGAAAGGCTTACAACTTTCATGAATCGATGCAAAACATATCCTTATTTTAGAAGATTGCGACCTTTGGCAAAGATTTGAGACATGTCGTCATGAGTGGTTTAAAGTGTTGGAAACATTCGATTATTCTAATCTTTTAAAATTTCCTGCGTTTTGTAAAGAATTGCAACTTTTCGCCGCAACCAAATACAAGTTGTCTACAAAAGAAAAGTTGAGTTATTTATTTTCGAAAAACTACCGCAAAAGTCCAAAACGTATTATAATTATGTTAATTCAATTTTAAATCTTTTTTTTTTCAATTGAGTCCTAAACTTTTTGCATTTATACCAAATCCTTCTTGCCAAATTTGGCCAAAAATCACTAGCATGGCGCGGTCAGCACTAACGTGGATATTTTTTTTAAAATATTTTTTGAATATTTTAATTTTCTTTTCTTTTTGTTCCTTCTTTCTTTTCTTTTTTTGTTTTCCTTCATTCGGCCACTATGGCCGATGAGTGTGGCCCGTGAGGGTAGTCGGAGCTCACTAGCCACTGGGAGCGCTCGGCAAGGCGGGCAAGGACACCTTGTCCAGACCATCTCGAAGCGTGGCCAACAGAGGCAAAGCTTGAGAACCAAAAGTCACGGCTTGACCCCTCCCGTCCCTATTTGTCTTGGTCCCGACCATTCAATGTCGCTCGCCTCTCCCTCAGTCACAGATCTCCTCCATTTCTCGAACCTTCTGTGTCCTAGGTTAGTCGAGTTCCTCCGACCGTAGCTCGATCTCATGCCCACCTCGCCCAGACCATCTCAAGGCGTGGCAGCAGGCGAGGCCACCTTCGCCCGCTGCCGGCGAGCTCTGGTGACCCTCGCCAGCCACAGTGGCTGAATGAAGGAAAAGAAAAAGATTAAAGGAAGAAAAAAAAAGAAAAGAGAAAAAATATTAGAATATTAAAAAATAGTAAAAAAAATTATCCACGTCAGTACAGGCCGCGCCACGTCAACGATTTCCGATCAAATTTGATCGAAATGACTGAATTGACACAAATGCAAAAGGTTTAAGACTCAATTGGCCAAAAAAAAAAACGATTTTAGGATTGAATTAGCATAATTGAAATAGATTTAGAATATTTTGGTAATTTTTCCATTTGTTTTAGTAACTGAAATATCTTCCCGATGCTTAAAAAGTCCACTAGAATCAATGTGGGGTCGATTTGTTTTTTCTATAGTAACTACATATTCATGATGTCAAAATTGCTTTTTAAGCTTTGTAGATTAATTTGCGGGGGCAAATCAATAGGAAAATCGATTCCGGTCCTTGCGAGATTCGAGGCGGACAAAAAGCTGAAATAGTGGAGCATAACTTGAAAAGCTTTTGAAACCTTTCCACTATTTTTCTAAACTTTGGGAAGGTGAGTGGAGGCAAGAGCACCGCTAGATGCAATGGAGATTCGTCCGTCAATAATTGCAACTATTTCAATGACTAAGTCGCCAATAGACATGCGGTCCTACTGATAAAAAGATTATAATATATCAATGAGTGAGTCGTCAATGACGTGCGGTCTTATTGGTAAAGGGATTGGGAAGGTGAAAACGCTAGTATCAAACGTGCGAAATTCGACTTCGGCGCTTTACAAAAAAGCAAAGCAAAAGTCAAAGAGAGATGAATGTTAAAGATAAGACAGACAGACAAAAAAAAAAAATTGAGTGAATCGCATTCAAAATCTAATAAGATACCACCACATTCCTTTTCGATATCAATTTTGACATGCCTAGCATCATTGTTTACATTTTACCGTCTGTCTTGTTTTATTAAAATGGTAAACTTCACAATCAATTGTTTCTTAATAAAATATAAGCCCGTCGAACTGATGAACCGAACAAAAGATTATTCGAATCAAATAGACTCTTTTAACTCATTTTGATTCATTTTCTATGCAATGCAAATCTAGTGACTCATATCTGACCCGACTCATATTCATAAAACACTTCCATAGTTAACTCGATCTCTGAAAACTCATATCCAACCTGAGGTGAGAATGCAGAATAAGCGAGCACAAGAAAAGAAGAGAGAGCATAGAGATCGGTTGAATTTAAATAAATTGTAAATCCATTTATGACCCATTAAACATCATATTATGTTTAAACTCATTTATGACTCATTTATTAAATATAATTAATCTATATAATAACTCAATCCATTTTATATGTCATAAAAAAATGAGTTTGACTAATTTTGACAGGTCTAATAAAATGAGAGTTTCATCTCATGTAATGAATAGTATGTACAAGGGAGTTTCCATCTTAAAGTAAAACCCATTACTGGTAAATAAACCGCTCACGTTCTTCATATCCGAATGCATCTACTTGCATGGTATGGTAGTTCAGGAAGTTAAGTCCCTATGACCCGAGCGAGCTAACCCACTATTTGAATCTTCTTCAACCATCCTGACCTATCGATAGGTGTCCCAGGACGCTCGGAAAGGGTCGGTACTTAAGAAGGCGAAACTTCGTTGTCACCACCTTGAAAATTGGAACTATAGTAGCACATCACAAAAACTTAACAGAAAGTTCTTAGATGCTAGTAAACATCGCCCGTTTACCAAATGGGTCATCAAGAGTATCGATGCTCTTGAAAAGGTTTGACCCAATCTTCTTTAAAGGCAACATGCGCTTGACCCTCTGCCATGGAAACAGGACAATGCACAATATATGCTTGCAGAATGGTGCATTTGGGAAATGATGATAATGCAAGTTGCTATTTGATCAAAAAGCATTGGGGATCAAGCCAGTTATCCATTTACTTGAAAAGACATTCCAAATGCGATGGAACAAGCAGCTGTATCTCATTTGCTTGTCCTCTCATTACAAAGATGAAAACCGATGTCACTCGGTCATTGTCAACCTTACTATAATCTATTGCCTGAGAGGATCTTCATCCTGCAGAAAGCACAAAAAAGTTGCAGTTAAAAGTTTTACCAATAACTAGCATGCATATCTCGCTTGTGCAGTTCGACGATGTTGACTGGAATGCCGTAGCATTACTGAAACATGGATTCAAGTTTTATTGGTGAAAGGTGTGAATGACATTGGTGCTACTGACTGAAAAACTTATTATGCCAAATTGCTTGGACTAGCATGTGCAGATATTTCTTTGCCAGGATACGCAATAAAGGTCAATATGCAGTTAACTTGCTATGGTGATGGGCGAAAAAATAAAAACGCGCGCTACACATCTGATCCATAACCAATTATATGAGCGAAATAACATGAAAACCGATGAGCCATTTACCAACACCAGATTCATGATTAACTAAGCCAAACTCTGCCATCAGATCTCCATGAATGAATTGATTGTTCTGAACCCATGATTTTCTGGAAGAGGTCCATTTCCAGGCCGGACAGAGACAATCACCTGAAGACCTACACACATTAAATCAAGATTCAATGTTAGCATGCTGAAATGCACAGTAAAGTTCTGAGAAACCAGACATGAAACAAACAGATGCAAATATTGATTGGAGGCTGGAAAAGAGGGGTAGTTGCCTAAGTTTGAGATTGAGATTTAAGCAATTTCTGTAGTGTTCAAATGACTAGACACAGACATGAGGAACGTGTGAATGCATGTGGTTCCGATTCTCCCAGTATATTAACTTCAGTTTAACTGAAGACAAACCAAAGTACATCATAACCAACTCGTTCGTTTTCTTTTGGAGGTGGGATTGAGGACAGAATAAAGGAAATGTGCTTCCAAGAGCTGTTTCTGTTCATAGGCTCAGAGTGTTTGATGGTCGCGCACACTAGACTAATGTTCTTTTTAGTATGCACTGAAAAACAAGGAGATGGGAGTTATCCGGTTTCAACCGAAAAAACTCATCAGCACTCTGCAGAAATGAAGGATAATGACATTTCACATTACAGAGCTAATACAAAGACTTCCTCGGGGGATGGAAAACACTGAGAGTGTTTCAATGACTCGAGTGTGGTTGTAATCTCCGTTGAATTGATTGATAAGTGGAATCCAGTACTGCTCTCCACCGAACCGCACAAATCTGGTTAAAGGTCTATAGTTGGATATCCCCTATAACTAAATTGGATATTTTGTTAAGTATCTGCACATGGAAACTTTCAAAAAAACCCGTACTGGTTAAGTCAATATGATGGGTGGAAATGTCCTTGGGAGTCTATAGCCACTTTTATCAGGAACTTAAACTTATAAGACCATCTTTAGACACCTTAAGCATTCAAAAGATTCAAAAGGAAGCTGTGCACCACATAGCACCAGAGCAAGTGCAGAAAAAGAGTTTGAATAGATGATATTTCAATGGACATATACCTGCATTCGTTGCAGCAACAGCTTCTTGATAGACATCAGTCAGAAATAATACCTCTGATGGCTTATTAACTCCTAGTGACTCCGATATCTCGACATAACTGTTTGTTTCTTTTTTGTTCCTATACACGAGAGAGACAAGCTATAAAATAAATTGCCAGTACCAGAGTAGTACAAAAGCTCTGACTCAACTCTGGCAAAGAAAATTCAACAAAATAAGAACAAGATTAAAGAAAAGACAACAAGAAATTAGGCAAGATCTTTACCCCACTGTAGTGTCAAAAAATCCAAAAAGATACTTCCTCAGATCTCCATGATTTGTATACCCAAATAAGAGTCTTTGTGCTAATCTGCTGCCACTAGAATATATGTATACCTGTTGCACAGTACTTAGCTGCTATTTAACACTGTAAACAACATTAATACAGCTGACATGTATAACCATTTCCGTTTTCATGCAATCGATGGAGTGGAAAGATGAAATTCCCATCTAACAGAGTAACAAAAATCAGCTGTTGCTGCACAAAACAAGAAATGTAAAGAAATATGTTGAGGGAAGAAAGCATCAGCTAATGTTTTTACCCGGGACAAGTACAGAATCAAGGATAACACAGAGCTACAAAAAAAAAAGGATGAAAAATGTAAGAGGAACAGACAGCAAAGTAAAAGTTACCTTTATGCCCAGGGCATTCCATTTTTCAAGAGCCACCGGGACATCCTCAAATACTACTCCCTTCAATTCCTGATTCTGAAACCCAGTTCGCCATATGTGACCCTGCATGATACAAAATAAGCCTGTCTTGCTCGCCTATACTTCTCAACACCATTACACCAAACACAATTTGATATCGGCCTATGCTTACTTGCAATTGTTTCAAGGCAGTGATCTTGCGATCAGCTTTTATCATTGCTTCAATGTTAACAACCAAAGCCGCTATCACTTTCTCTTTCCCTACCTCATCTGGGGGAATGGGCAAGGCCCCAAGAACACCCTTTGCCAAATCATCTTCAACCTATAAACAGATATACCAAAATCTAGAACATCAAAGGATCAATATAGCATGTCTTCTAACAACATTAGGATACGTCGCTCTATAGTTGAAGGAATTTGCACTAGTGTAACCTTTGAGTTATCCTCATTATAGCATATACTAGTTAGCTCCAACTTATCATGCACAATAAATCGTATCCACCATTACAAGTGTGGAAATTTGATAGTTCCATTACTAAAGCAAAACATAAATTTACCTGGCTCCGTAACAATTTGATGTTGTCTTGAGTTTCTAAAGTTTCAAATGTCGCAGACAAATGCCTCCCAACATTATCCCGTGCATATGGAAAGAGAACATCGGTCACAAATGATATGGGAGTAGTGGTTCCTTCAATGTCCAGAAGAATGCATCTCTGCAACCAGACAAATTAGGCAAGAAAAAGAGTTACCTGACCTGGAATACCGAACATCTAAAGTTTCTTTAAGTTTGCGAGTCAAAAAGGGCAATCGCATCAAGATCAAGACAGTATATGCTGCCCATCATGATTCACAATCAGTGATTTTTATCTACGGAAAAAGGGGAGAGAATTCAGAAACATACCGGAAGTGGCTTGATTTGAAGACTAGATCCGATTATTCCAGCCTTGCCACCATCAGCTAATGTGCCTTTTCCATATTG
This sequence comes from Lenwebbia sp. NSW1173648, assembly GCA_029784005.1. NCBI lineage: Eukaryota > Viridiplantae > Streptophyta > Magnoliopsida > Myrtales > Myrtaceae > Lenwebbia > Lenwebbia sp. NSW1173648. Next base: position 17,966,846 of record JARCGZ010000009.1, on the reverse strand, counting down.
AAGAGGGCCATGATTTGGAGACGACCAATCCAAACCCATTTGATGAAGTTTGATTGCAGCATCAAAAAGATAATGGTAACATTCAGCCTGAAAAAATAATAGCAAGAAGAAAAGAGAAGAAAATTAGTCGACAAGGAAAGAGGAACAAGAGTAATGCTGAAATAGGGGATCCTTTACAAGGAAGCCACAAAAGCTGGGGTAATGGGAATAGTTTCTCCAGGCATAACTGGAAGTTTAGAACCTCTGCAAGCCTTGTGACTCCGAATATTCTTTCGATGTAAATGCGGAATTCCTTTTTAAGTCAAACTCACCACCTTCTTTTCATGTAAAAAGAAGAAACATTCTAGTCAACAATCTGACCAATTCAAATCCTGACGTGGAAAACACAAACCTGTGTTTTGGCACTAATCCATGAGTCTCCCCATGAATATATACCATGGTTCCGAACAAGTACAGCTGTCGATCTTGGGTACGCTTCTATCTGAAAAAAGGCATCACTCAATGCAACAATTTAATGTAAATATGATTTACAAGTATATACTTCTAAGAAAAATGATCCTCTATAGCCATCCACTGTTTTGCAAGCATGCTAGCACTCTCCTAGACAGACTCCGGAAAATCTAGAGAAGCATCCTGCGAGACATGATAACTCAAAGCAAAAAGTACTTATAAAGACCAAAGATAGGGCTGAAAGATTTCAAAATACAGAACTAACAATTAAATGTTATATTGCCTGAATAACAGGACGATTTTCACACCATCTATAACAAGCGTGACCAAGTTTTACAGATTAACCATCCAACCAGAAGCTTATGACTGCTGGAATCTAGTTAGCGGAACACCTTTAGTCTCTCCAACATGGAACCAAAATATAAAGATACATACCGCTTTTGCAAGAGATTCCGTGAGTTCATGTTCATGAGCAGTATTCTCTATGATTGGGATCACAAGTTCATCATAATAACCATGCCCTTGGATTCCTTTAATCATCTCCATATGAGTAATCTGCAAAAGTACAAGGAAATAAAATTGAAAAGGGAAAAGTAATTAGAAGCAGCCCAAAAGTGATTATGATGTTTCAAGAAGAGCAGGCCACAATCACCATACACATGTGTGTGAGTGATCGGTGAGGTGACGACTGAGCACAGTGAGACTCTGGCAATACCACTTAAACTGTGAAATGGGATGAACTACACCCATGTGGGTTCCCATTTCCATGTAGGTTCCCAGGCAATACCACTTAAACTATGAAATGGGATGAACTACACCCATGCGGGTTCCCATTTTCAATGACCTATCCGGAGAAATTATTTCAACTAAATTTCTTTTGCATCTCAAACTAATCACTATCAACTTTCACGAAGTATCTCCCCTTGTGGGTTAAGTTCCTTTCGGTCTCTATTTAATTAATTCCTCAAGCTACCAACTTTGAAGATATCCAAGAGGGTTTACTTTGAACTAATTCGTAGTTAATAAACATGCAAAGGATTGCAAAAAAGAACAAAAACCTGGAAAACTTACTCTAAATTCTTTTGCTAATGGATTGATCATGGTTACAAGGCATGACTCCATTCCATGACTGTGGATGACTGCTCCTGGATTGCGCAACTCGAATGCCTTGAGGATAGAGGAGGAGGTATGAGTCAGCAACTTCAACAAATATAGAGCTTTAAGAGAGTAAGCATAAAGGGAGGTTTGGGGGGGGGGGGGGGGGGGGGGGAGGGAGGATCACAGTCATTATGGGAATAATCACAGTGATACTAGCATAATACTACCAAGTATGCAGTGGCCAGGAAATGACTACTTTGGAAATAGATAGCATCAAACTTGCAATAAGTTTCTTCAAACGTATTCCATCTTGCTTAGTGGAGACGAAGGGACTCCCAGAACCATACTGTTTTCAAATTCGACATTCAATTAGACTACTCGTTCCTGATATTCCTTGGTAGGGATCAACACAAACCACATAGTTTCCAAAAAGTACTGATTCAAATTGCAACCACATCAAGGGAAAGGTACTGAAGTACAGAGCAGCATTGGAGAAAGTGTAAGTAAACTCAAAAGAGTATTTGTCAGCTGAGTTAATATATAACTTTTGAAACACTGTATACTCTTCTCCTTTCCCTCGTTCCCGAGTAGTTTGAACATTCTACGCATTTTCAAAATCACTGGCAGAATAGTGCAAGAGAAAATTGACATGGAAAAACCATACAGAATCAAGATCACCAGCAAAACCCAACTTCGCTTCCACCCTTATTACGGGATCAGAAAATACCTTCAAGAAAACAGCAGCGCTGTCCGTACACTTAGGTGCCTTATTTGGGTAAGGCTTCGGAGACGGTGAAGACAAGATAGAACCATCTGCAGACAACACGTACATGTCCTCAGGTTCCATTCTCTCCTTCTGGACTCCTAAAACATAGCACAAAAGACAAATCCACAAGCTCAGCATAAAAGCCAAAACGCCTAGTTGCAATGCAATAACAGTTAAACTTTCGAACAAAATCTTGCAAACTCCACGAAGTTGTTGATTTGATTATAGGAATAAAAGAAATCAACTAACTTGATAAGCACGTATTTTAAAAACAATCCAGCATCGAATAGAAAACGAAAGTACTCAATGCACACCAGACCAGAGACTTCGAGCAGACAGCTATCTACATGGCTACAGAATAAGACTCGATCAGTACGAGAATTGACTGAATCACAACCCCTCATGATTAAACAGTAAGGGGGAACACCATTTAGGCGCGAAAAGAACTGCCTCATCGTCAGTTCCGAAAGCAACGGAAATGCCGTTCTATTGCAGAAAAGAATCTACGAACTGAAGACAGAAAAGCAAGCCTAAAACAATACACGATCGGATAAATTAGAGAAGAATCGAAGCTGATGATCGAACCCCGAGGAAGTACGGGACAGTACCGGAAGGGGATAAGAGGATGAGCTGGCGAGGCCGCGGAACGGAGTCGTCGTGGACCTTCATAGCGATGCTGCCACCTGTCCCGGACATCCATCCGAGGGTGTAGAAGTGGCGACAGAGCTCCGACATCAAGCTCCTGGTGTCCTGCACTGCTTTGCTCTCCAGGTACGCCTGAGAAGCAGTCGCTACTCCCCCGCCGTTCTCCGGTGTCGCCGTCACGGCGGCCATCTGGTCCGTTAGAGACAGAGAGAGAGATTTGGAGATGGTGAGCTTTACAGTGGAGGCTGGGATGCACAGCCTTTGTCTTTGCGGAGAATAGAGAGAGAATGGTTTTGATTCTCCAGGTGCGCGTGTAGTAATTTGGATTCGTTTTGCTTATGAATTTTATCTTCGATTGTCATGAAATGGAGGTGAGGATATGGGCCCCACTAACACTCATCGCCCCATGTATAATGGGCTTGAGTTAGTTTACAAAGGCCCAAACTGGTCTAACTCCTCCCGTTGACTTTGACCTTGGGTCATGGTTGGTCAAAGTGGGCCCATCAGAAGGTCCATGTTCATAGCTCGTTGTAACATCCTTCAACTCCTCAAGCCCACCTCGACGAACGGTTTTGAATGTGAGAGAATCTTCTTTGTCGCTATTGGCGAGAGACAAGGAAAGAGATCAACCTCTTCGTTTAAAAATAAAATAAAAATTACGGTGTGGACCGTGGCAGTCAATTGGATTTTCGTGTTGATACGAATGAGTCATCTTTTTGGCGGATCTAAATCTTAGCCAGCTATGCACTCGTGTCAATTCGATCCTAAATATTTCATTTGTGCCGATTGAGTTCTAAACATATTCACACTTTGTCAATTGAGTCCATTCGGCCAATTTCCATCGAAAATTGCTGACGTAGGTGTCATCCGTCTCACGTGGCACGGCTGACGCTAAAGTAGATATTTTATAATAATTTTTGAACTCTTATAATTTCTTTCCTTTTTTTTTTCTTTTCTTTTTTTATTTTGGACCGAGGGCCTCTCGGAACGCCCTCGTTGGCCACAGTGGAGGGCTTCCCATATCGAGGCAAGGGCTCAACGCCCTTGCCGGCCCTCAAACAAGAAAAAATAAAATAAAATAAATTCAAAATAGATTAAAATATTAGTAAAAATGTTCACGTAAGTGCCGTCCGTGCCACGTAGAACAATCGACGTCCACCACGTAGAATGACCGATGTCCACGTCAGTGATTTTCGGCCAAAATTAGTCGGATGGACTCAATTAGTAAAATGTAAAGGTGTAGGACTTTTTTGATAATTGTGCCCATCTATTGCGTACTTCTAATCCTCGTGAATTCGTACTTTTATTTATGTTTACCTCTCGACTCATCCCTCTATCACAAACCTTTTATCTACATATTATTTCTTTTCAATCCATTCGTGGGTCTATTTGTTAGCTTGAAGTTTCTTTTTTCACTCAATTGATCCTTTGTATAATACAACTCAAGTATAATCAAGTTGTTACGTGTTTCTCATGTCTTAGTTGTCATTTTATTTTTCCTTACCAATCCATTTAAGTGTCCCTTTATAAGGCTTAAAGCTTCTTTTTCACTATAATTCTATATTTCAGCTATTCCTTAAAAAGTACTTACAATCAAATTTAAGAATAATCCAAGTGTTGTGCCTTTTGACGTATCATTGAATGTTACGGTGCTAATTTTTTTTTTTTAAATCAATCATCATCAATCACGATTAAATGAGAAACATAGAATGACATCGCATTCATTGTCATTTTTTACTTATTTTGAACGTTGCTTGCTATTTAAAAAAGCCAAAACCACCAAAAATATCGAAATCACCATACAATACGAAATGTCGAAGTCTCTATACAGTGACTCTGGTACGTTTTTCTAGTGGTCTTTGTTAGCCGCAATTTATTTTTATGCAGCAAGCCAAGATTATCACGTATAGATATACGAATCACAGTTTCATAAAGTAGAAGAATTGACGCACCTTATTTCGGATCCATCGTTATTGATGCGAAATAGCGACAATCCGATGCTCAAGAGCTTCTCCTCTATGAACCCCCTTTATGCACTGGCTTCAATGAGACGGCCCATCACGTATCGTTTTCTGACGACTCTTTATTTGAGGTTATGTGGACATTATGATTTAGATAAGGGACTTGAGGTCTATTTATAGAGTCTTTAACATATCCCCTCATTATGGATAAGGTTTGATTCGACCAACACTATCCAGTCCCATATTAGACTAATTAGGCAACTGTATATCTTTTCTTTATTAGACCAATTAATAATTGCAATAATAATTAATAAAGCCCACATATAATATATTCTTACATTCTCTCACTTAGGCTATATTAATTAAAATTGCACTGTATATGCGCATCTTTATATTGGTCTAGAAATAATCATTAATAGTCAATCAGATCCCATAAAATCTCAAACACCGAATCATGCTAGTAACTGCATCAAAAGACATAGAGCCATCCATGATCACAAGTGTTCTCAACTTTATTGATATAGATTTAATATGTTAGTGTGGCAAACGGATAACACCTCAAATAATATAGAAAACTTTATGTGTTATCCTCCTTGTCAGTCACTATTCTCTTACTTTATGTGTCACAAAACCTGATATGCCACAAGAGAATTTCTTTATGGTTCCAATGAATCCACATATGTCTTACCTTTATAGTTTACTATACTTTATGTGTAAATAAGACATATGTTTTTGGCTAAAAATAAATGCCACAGCCATCACTCAAGGTTTACACAACCCTTGCGATTTTCACATTATGTATGTATTCAATATTAACACATTCATGAAAACTTTATTGAATGCAAACGAGCCAATACACGACAAAATTGTTACTAAATATAACAGAACACAGATGTAGACTTTATTAGGGCATTGTCGAAAACAGCTCCCACTAAACAACAGCATCCCATGATGCTTCTAAGCCCAACAAATGACATGTCGTAACAGCATCCCATGATGCTTCGAAGCCCATGCTTATGACATGTCGTTCAAATAAATAAGGGCGAAGACCTTTAGTTAGTGGGTCTGCAACCATTATCATCTGTGAAAATATGTTCTACTTTAGTGTCACCTTTCTCATTTGTTACCTTTATAGCCAAAGAATTTGACCGCCAGATCCTTAGACCCCTTGAGACCTCTGTCATTCTTAATAAACAACACCGCAGAGTTACTTGTCTCAATTCAACCGTATGGGCTTTTAATAAAGTCAACTATTACGAACTCTCTAATGAGGTTCCGGAGTCTAATAGCTTGAGTAGCGGCCGAAAAACATACTATAAACTCTGCTTACTTCATAAAAGATAATATTATTTTCTGTTTCTCGCTTTTCCATAATACTGCACATTCCTTTAATATACAAACATATATCTAATTGTCAACTTCGCGTCATCCAGACAACTAGCAAAGTCTGAATCCGAATAGACTACTAACTACAGGTTCTGAACATGTCTGTAAATTAGCATATAGTCTTTTGTCCTCTTTAAGTACCTCAAAACTTTCTTAGCAGTAACCCAGTGATCATGTCCTAGATCTGACCGATATCTGCTTAGAAGTCTCATTGCAAAAGCAACATCTGGTCTGGTACAAACTTGAGTATACACTATGCTCCTAAGTGCACCGGCATATGGTACATTCTTTATTTGGGTTTTCTTAATATCTGTATGAGGATACTATGACAGATTCAGTTTATTGCCCTTGATGATAGGAGCAATTCCTGACTTGCAATACTGCATATTGAATCTTTGCACAAATGCGATCAACATATATCCTCTGAAATAAACCCAATACACGGCAAGAACGATCCATATGGATCTCATTGCCTAAGACAAAATACTCCTCACCAAGATCCATCGTGTCAAAATGCTTTAACAACATCCGTTTGACCTCATGCAGTAATTCAAGAAAACTACTCTCAAGCAAGATATCGTCTACTTAAAGCACGAGGAAGATAAAATTCCTCCCACTGACCTTGCAGTATATACACCTATCCACTTTGTTCTCGACATAAGCGAATGAAGTAACAACACTATGAAACTTCAAATACCATTGTCTGAAAGCTTGCTTGAGGCCATAAATAGATTTTTTTTGGTCTACACACAAGCTCACCTGAATCATCAGCTGCAAAACCTTCGGGTTATACCATATAGACTTCCTCATCAAGGTCTCCATTCAGAAAAGAAGTTTTAACATCCATATGGTAAAGCTCATTATCATAATGAACTATTAATGCCATAATCACTCTGAAAAAATCTTTAGGAGAGATTGAAGTAAAAAATTATTTTATGTCTACTCCTTCTCTATGAGTGAAAATTTTGGCTACCGGTCTAACTTTAAACTTCTCAATCTTTCATTTGGAGTCCGTTTTAGTTTTATATACCTAATTGCAGCTGATGGCCTTGTGACCTTTAGGCATGTCAACAAACTTTCAAACATCTTATGTTTCATAGACTACAGCTCGTCTATCAAAGCACCCAACCACAGTTCTAATTGAGGGCAAGAAATAGCATCTGTATAAGTTACTAGATCAATCATATAGTCGATATTGTAGTCATGCTCTCCCAGATAGACTATTCAGTGTGGTGGTATAGTGATCGTCTCTGCCTAATAGATCTATTAAGTAGAACTATTTCAACCTTATCATGCGCTTGTGGGGTTTGATCAACTTCATCAGGAAATGTCACATTAACAAGATCCTGAACCCCAACAAGTTTATTTTGTAGTTTAGGAGTCTCAACGATCCTGTATAAGCAGAGAAAAACATCACAATAATCCCTACCGTACTGTTATCTTTAATATTTTGTAAACAGCTACATTTTTCGGTCAATCAAACTTCAACAACTTAGCTATCTGTGATTCCACAATTCTCATTCCTCCATTGGGATCATAAAAACAATACCCCTTTGAATGTTTTAGGCAAGGTACGAAGTAAAACTAAGTGGTTCTGGAGCCCAACTTCTCTAATGTTGGATTATGTAACTTTACTTCTGCAGGACAACCTCAAACCTTAATATGGTTCAAACTAGATTTACGTTCAGTCCAAGACTCAAAGGAAGTCAATGGAACAGCTTTGGTAGAAACGCAATTCACAATGTAAAGGGCCGCTTTAAAAGCTTCACCCCACATAAAATCATATAAGTTGGTTTTACAAATCATACTCCTCATAATATCCATATGGGTGTGATTGCACCTTTCGGCCACACCTTTTAATTCAAGACTCCCACGAATAGTAAACTGAGTTACTATCCCAGAATCCTCTTAAGTATTTGGTAAATGGCTCTTTAAGCTATCCAGCATCGCCATGCCTGCTAAAATACTCACCACCTCAATCAAATCTGACAACTTTTATGACTTTTCCCAACCGTTTCTTGAATTTAGTCCAAAATATCTTGAACTTGTTAAGAAAACCAAACTTTTCTTTAATCAAGTACAAATAACCATATAGGCAATAATCGTCAATAAATGTGATGAAATAAAAAATTCTACAGAGTTTCTGTATAGGGTTCACTGATATTAGTGTGTATGACCTCCAACAAGTCAGACCTACAGACTGCAGTTTTATCTTTTTCTTAGTCATCTTACATCTACAATAGTTTACGCATGTGTCTATGTCACTTTTAAGAGTGGGTAGAATGTTCGACTTTATTAGTCTTTTCGCTCTTTTTTTAGAGATGTGACCAAGACATTTATACCATAACACATAAAACTGTTCCTTAGGTAGAGAGGTTTTTTGGAAACAACTTTTTCAACCGTATAAGCGACGTATGTATCATTGGGAGTTAAATATAATATGTACAACCCATTGGACATATAGCAGCACACAACCTTATTTGAATCAAAGAACATAGAAATATTATTGTTTCTTATTTCAAAAAAGTAGCTACACAAGTCCAAACTTCATACGGAAACAAAGTCCCATCTTTAAGGAAAGTACATAAAATATTTTTTTTAATGTCAAATTAAAACCAGAATCCAAAATGATATTCCCACGAATTCAACGTCGACTTTATAGTTGTTTCCTATAGTGAGCTATGATTCATCCTTATCGGGCTTCCTCCAGTTTATGAATCCTTGTATGGTAAACGCAACATGATTTGTTGCACTGCTATCTAGCCCCCGCAAATAAGATGGGGCTTTTGACAGATTAGATTCGCAAACCAATGCCAAAAAATCATTACATTTATGCTCACGTTTAGACAACCAAGTTTTATATAAATTGCAATCTCACTTTATGTGATCATTCTTCTTACAAAAGAAGTAGCGATCACCATCCTTCTTAAAGGATGCTTTTATGGACCCAAACCGTCAGAATGACCAGTGATTTTATGAGTTCCTTTATGAGTATGATTTCTGAACCTTTTAATATGCAATTCCACCATCTTCAAGACGTAATCTCTGAACCTGTCAGAATCATCATACTTGATGTTAAAGAGTCATTGCAGATGTGTCCCACTCTCAGCATTAGACGAGACATGGTTCCAAGCCTCAAAGGCTTATTTCAGTTATCTAACAGTGCAGTCAACTGGCAAAACACTTTTCAAGTGTTCTTTAATGGATCGCTTCATAGTAAGTAGATCCTATTGCTCTTTTCCCAAGCAACACATAGTGCTTTTCAGGGTTCCACACCAATGTCAGTGAGTTCTACGGGCTTATACTTAATAAGAACAATATTAATATTAACCGGCCGTATCGTAAACAGAAAATCCTCATTCAATTTCTTGAAAAATTGAACTTATATGAACCTCAATTATAATAGAGTTGCAATTTACTGATAAGGTGACTTGAAAAATATCAATGTATACAATTAGCATAATGTGAAATTTTAGCTTGGGAGTTACATACATCATCATATAATTACCTTTGGGCAGAATACATGATATGCAGTTGTATACTCTCTACATTACAACGGCCAAGAGAATATATTTTAATCTTTGTTAATTCACTACCTTTGGGTGTATGCAAAGACTTAGATTAGTCAATCATCAACCATATGCTATACATATAACCCTCCATGAAACAATTCGCAATTACCTCCTTTGAGAGTATAACCACGTATTAAAACAGGAGACATCTCAATACTTTATAAATCGTTATTTATTAAATCCAATCAAGTGTGCCACTTTGGCAGTCACAACCCAATTAAATTTACTAAAAATGGGATGTAAACCTTATATTTTACATTTACCGTATGCATGTAATTTCAAACTTAAGATTAGGGGCAATCATCCATAAAAATTTACATGCCGTGCTAATTTACATTGACACACTCAACAATACATGTTAAATCATATATATGTAATTGATAAAATTATGCTCCACATACCTGTATGTGGTACTTACATGTGAGCTTGTACTTGCATTTCACAAATCATAGAGAAATACAAGAAATACCCCAAGCAATACACGTATTTGAGGTTCCATAGGTACTTTTCATCCATAAAAGCATCAAACGTGTAAAGTAAATATATCACATGGTAGAGCATAAGCATACGAGCACGCCGGTACCTAAAATTCCTCGATCGGACCACTCACGCACCCTCACGTCATCCCAAGCTCTCTGGTCCCCACGCGCTGACACGTGCGTAGCACGTGTTCAAGTATCCACCGGTCTTGAAAATCGGTTCGACTGATTTTTTCGATCCAACCTTTATCCCTTGACCGAACCGACGAACTAGGTCATGCAATTCGATCAGACCGATCAACGATCGGTTCAACTGAAAGGCCCGAGTCAACAGTCAACCGGTTCGGGTCTACCCGGCCTGAAGTGACGTCATGTGACGTTAGCCTGCTGTCGCGACCCGAAAGAAGATCCTTTTAAGGATCGAATCTGGCTAATGGATTACCGGGCCCCCTTTCTGATGGGGGCTTCGGCGCGAGCCCTCCCAGGCCCATACCAAATCGCGGCGGGAGTTTATCGGTTTCGATATTGGTGTGGTCGGGTGATATGTGCTATATGTGCATGTAATTGGAGTCGCCACCGGTCTTTCTTGGGAGGTAGACCGGATACCCCACCAAGCGATTGGGAGAGATCGCTCGATCCTACGCAACCAGAGATTCTAAGGCCGGGGATTTGGTTGCCCTAGCTTAAGCTAGAGTCCTTTCAGTTACCGTCCGAAATTGATTGTTACCTAACTTGTGAGCACGCGAGATTTTATCAATTGGACTTCTAATCATGCTCTTATCAGTCGCTAAATGTTCATGCAAATGTTCTTGTAGATGGGTATTTTTCATGGCATTTTCTATGTTTGAATGTATTCAAAAAAAAAAGTGTAAAATTATCCAAAGCAAACAATGGGTTAAAGAGATGGCGTATAAATTAAAACTACCCTAAGCACGATGAAAAAAAAACCCGCAACTCGTCGATTGAATAATTACAAACCAATTGAATAAAACCCGAGACATGATCGGGGGCGCAACAGAAGGAAGACCGGATGGGACATCGGTCGTAAATCTTCATTCTTCAAATTATCGGACCGAAAGCTAGGCAATAATGGACTACTCAATCAAACGTGCATAATCACACTCGCAAACACATTAAGGATCACAAATCAACGAGATAAACCATACCACTCAAGAATGGGCCTCGGGATCGGCCTTTGTATGCATTCGTCGCCATTACCCATTTGGCCCCGTTGATTTGCTTAAGAAATGGTTGGTTTTAACGGTTCCGCGAGATTCCCCACGTGTCATGCATCGACCCTAACATTCATCTAAAAAATCGCATGCAAGGGATCCTAATTGAGCAATGCGCTTAGGCCTTTTGAGCCTTAGACATCAAACAATCACAACAAGACTAGTGAGCCCACCAAAGGATCACTTATGGAATAGAATTGACCACATTTAGGCACAATTATCAATGAAGATGAGGTCCGATTAAGCCAATTCAAGCGCTCAAAGAAGGCTTAAGACATGTTGATCAAACTTCATTAAGACCATTTTTTACATTTTCCAATGCATTAACACGAAAAAGGCAAGTTTAACCCTACTATCCAGGAACACGATCAGGGAAAAATCGGTAATCATAAAATACATAAAAAATAGTAAAATACATGAAAAAATTATGATATTTTTTTATGAAAATGGGAAAATGTGTCATTGACGACTTTCATGTTTTTCAATTTTATTGAAAAGACCCTCATTTTCTTGTAGAAAATGGTTATTCACGAGAGCTCAGCAGCAAACAAGCAAATCTCACAGAACAGACACACTTTAGGGTTATACTCCAATGCATACTTAAAACATTAAATTAATGCACCAAACTTTTCAGTCTACTAAATAAGACCATAATGAACAACTTTCATTTTTTGTGATTTTGGAAACGAAGACTCCAAGCAAGTCATTATCGCAACTTAAGATAGACAAGAACTGAACAAGACACCAACTCCAGAATAGTCACAAAATGGCACAATTTTGTTAAATGCACTAAAAATATGAAACATGCACGAATATTTTTGGATTTTTTTATATGTTATGCAACAGGATGTTATGAATGACTTTTATGAAGATGTTTTTATGAAAAAGAGTCTATAAAAACCCATGAAAAATCACGAAGCACCAATGGTCGAGTCAGAAAACTCAACTCAGATTCAACCCCAGACATTCACAGATTCGTATCCCATACTACGGGACCCTTTTGGCATAGTAAAAAGCATTCATTTTGATGTCATAATATATCAAATCGAAGCTCGAGACACTCTCTACGAATCTCTAAAACACCAATCCACAAAATAACCACGTTTTGACCCTCAAATGTATGTTCCGGGAAGATTGCAGAGTTTGACCCGAGAGCAAAAATATGTCAAAACACACCATAACATCATTCAATACCCTTAGGTACGCACAAGCAACATAGCAGCGTCACGTTCAATAACTAATCACCCATCTCAACCAACCAAAGCCTCTGGTTCACCTCATGTTTAGGCTAATAATCCATCCTCCACATGCTAGTTCATAAACTAAGATACGGAATCAAACCCCTTTACCGTTTAACGCAAACCTTTATGGGCGAAATGGTTGCACTAGGACGACAAAAGGTCGTCGTTGGACGTCGGGGTCGAAGCGGAGTCACCGGTAGGGATTGGAAACGGGCTCGGCACGATCGGGAAAGCACCACCGGCGTGGGCGCTGGTGATGGAGCCGAGAGGCTCTCGGCCTCCTACTGGGAGCTACGGGCGGTAGTTTGGGGCAAGAGCGGTGCGAGGGTAACGGTTGGAGAGAGAGGAGTGTCGTGGTGGTGGTGGTCGGCCGAGATAAGCCGCCGGTTGGCCGGAGGGGCGGCGCAAAGGTGAAAGAGAGATGGCCGAGAAAGAGAGCTAGGGAGATTGGGGGAGTGAGAGAATTAGAGAGAGAAAATTTTTGGCAAATGAGGCCCCCCCTCTGCTCTTCCTATTTTTCTCTCGGTGAACCCCAGTTCAAAGAGCCCCAAGATCTTTTCTTTTTCCCAACTCTCTGTTCACTCCCTTTCCCCTCTCTTTTGGAACTCTCTTGCTCTCTCTTTTTTCTTGAACTCCCTGAACCGAGAGTCTACTCCCCTTCGCGGCCTCCAAAATTGAGCTCAAAAGTGCTCCCATTCTTTTTTTTTCTCCACTGCTCTCCTTTGCTCTCAAAACTGAGAGCCCACTTGTCTCCTCTCTACTCTCTCCGGACCCCTCTTAGAGCCCACCGAAGTTTCACCTACAGCTGTATCCGTTGCCCCTTCTGTTGTTCAGAGAATCACCAGGAGCAGATGGGGATTTTTGATGCAGCATCTGGGGAGGAAAATGTTCAGGCTTGACTGAGCTAGTTTGATGTTTCTGTTCCCTGGGCTCTTATGTGCGCGAGAAAGGGAAGAAGAAAGACGCAATTTTTAGCTTCCGCTTCTTGACCGAAACCAGTCCCCCCTCCCAGAACTTTTCTCTATCAGTTTTTTCTTTTTGCCAAATGGAGCTCTCACCGGGCGGGAGGTTTTGGGTCTTTTCCCTCCAAAAACCAGCCCATATTTTGTCATCGCATGGAGGGTTTTGAAATAGATTTTTGAGAGATTATTTACGAAAATCCGGAATTGGGTCCAAAATACCCTAAAATTAATATGTCCAAGATGCGAAATTGATTTCACCAAAATGAATTAAAGGTCTCCAAACCAAACGTCATAGTCGACTCAAAGTAATAAAAAATAAGAAGGAGGTCGAATTGATTTTTTTTTTTTGCTCAACTAGGCCATGAATTCTTTTGATTTGGGGAAAACTATGATCCTAATCGAGTATTTTTCAAAACAAAAGTGGCCCAAGTGAAATTGAAATTGAAAGAAGACAAATGACTAATTTTCAGATTTTCCTAACATCATTTGATATTTTTTCTATTTTTGATGTATTTTTTAATTAAAAATAATATTAAAATGCAGCAAAATTCGAAAATTATTTTTTGTTCAAAATTGATTCCTTAGGCTTGGCCAAGGCTTCCAAAGCTGATTTTGCAATTTTTTTTTACTTTTTATGAGTTTTCTATTAATTTTCTAAGAAAAATGTTATCAAAATTCAGGTGTCAACACCTGCACATGCGGGCCCAGGTCTAGCATGCGTGGGGATGGCTGGCACGTGCTCCTTACAATCCAAATATGTGCTTTTACCTTTTTTTTTAATTGGCTGACCGAAATTCAATTGAACAGTATTATCTACTGACGTTTTAAATTTCGGGTAACAGTGAGATCAAATTCACGCTTTGTGCTTCCTTTCCACGCACAGCACAAGCCAACGAAAACTTTAATTGCACATACACAAGGAGAAAAACTCAGCCCCACGCGCTAGAATATGGACTGTCACGTTTTTTTTTTGTTGAAAAACTCTAGCCACATAATACGAATTGCGCCAAATCTCCATAGAAAACCCCAAAAAAACGCAACATATGCCATTGCCATTCTTGTTTGCAGGTCGTCCCAAGCACAATCCGAATAAAAAATTCCGAAAATTAACCAAAATAGTGATTTTGAGATTTAAAACGTGTAGGCTCTGATACCACATGTTAGCCGCCATTTATCTTTATGCAGCAAGCCAAGATCACAACGTATAGATATACGAATCACAGTTTCATAAAGTAAAAAAATTGACGCACCTTATTTCAAATCCATCGTTATTGATGCGGAATAACGACAATCCAATGCTCAAGAGCTTCTCCTTTATGAACCCCTTTATGCACTGGCTTCAATAAGACGACCCATCACGTATCGTTTTTTGACGACTCTTTATGTGAGGTTATGTGGACATTAGGGTTTAAAGGAGGGACTTGAGCTCTATTTATAGAGTCTTTTAACCTATCTCCTGATTATGGATAAGGTTTGACTCGGCCTACACTATCCAATCACATATTAAACTAATTAGGAAATTATATATCTTTTTTTTATTAAATCAATTAATAATTACAATAATAATTAATAAAGCCCACATATAATATATTCTTACAGTCTTTCATTTGAGAGGTCTCAGACTCTCCGGTTGTCATTGTTTAACTTCGCATGTTTTACGTAATGAGAATACTTAATGAAGCATGCATACGCACGTACGTGCATGGGAGGTAAAGGTAATGACTAAAAAAGGAATGCCTCTGTTCGAGGTTTGGAAAAGTCAAACTCCTCCCAATCCGTACGGCTCTTTTTATGCATGCACCCACCCATTCAGAAAAAACCAAATAAGAGAGAGAGAGAGAGAAATCAAGCCTTGCCGACAAGAAGTGGATGAACAGGCTGAGCTTCCCTCTCTTTCTACATGGAGAGCGTGAAAAGGGAACAAACGACTGAGATATATACCAAGAAAGGTGGCGACTTACCCACATATTTTTGCCTTTGGTTTTGGAAAGAACAGTTTTGTCACGGTTCGTAAAGTAAAAGGTGTGGAGGATATTAACAAGCACCGTGCGCACAGGCCGACAACGCAGGTGTCGAAACTCCGATGACTCACCCCAAACGTGAATCGTTACTATACGAGCCTATCCGACGGTAGCAATTTGAAAATGATGTGGAGTCTACCTTCCCCATCGCCACACCACAAGTTGAGAGAATACATTTTTTCTTCCTTTCATCTCAAAGAAATACCTCCAAATTTTACGTTCCAGAGTTCAGACTAAGTAGTATAAGTACTTACTCGGGTCCAAAGGTGTGGTGGATATATGAGACGGGCCTTGATAAAAGTATTCAATAATGGTATCTTTGAGAATAAAAAGGTTGCCTGGTCGGCACCAATTCAATAGGTGAACTGTGGATTTTTATGAGAGACAGTACTGACGTAGGTAGGATCCATCAATAGTTGGAGCAGGAGGGTCCCTCACCTTCTTGCACTGTCCAGGAAAATTCCACATGATTTCCCGTTCTAAATCGAATACACTATCCATCTAGAACGCGGACTTGCGATATGAAGACAGGAGATCATCTGTGCTGCTCTAAATAGATAAACATTGGATCATGGTGCAATTCATTAGGAAAGTATGAAGCAATTTATGTTCTGTCCATTTTGAATCCGAGCCCGTTTGAATTTGCTAAAGATGTGTCGGTTTATAATGACAGCCGATGTCAAATCAAATGCTCGATAGCAGCGATAACTCGCATACAAACTGCACATTAAAGAGGTTTCATCGAAAGATGAAATGGGAAGTGAGAGAGAACCGAGATAGAGAAAATACATAAGGTGAATTCTAAAGAATTTGTGTGAGCATATATGGTTGTCCACATGGTGATCATGCGATTGATAAACGAACCCGGATATTGCGAGAATGTATCCATGCTTTTAATCCTCGGCTTAAAGTACTTGGACCGAACCCTTAAAGGAGTATTCCATAGCAACTTTTGACTTGGGGATCCATCTCTAAGAATTACACATGCATAGCTTCTCAGATAGGACTTTATAATGTCTTGCCTAATTGCTACAACCACCCCAAGCATGTAACTCAATTAACAAATCGCTTGTATGACCTAGGTCAGTAGCCCGGCTCTCCAAGAAACTAATGTCTGGGTAAATAACATGATTTCCAATGCATTACGAACTAAGAAGTAACTAAATGAGGACATAAAAGGTGCAAATTGAAACCAGATACATTATTTACTTATGGAGAAACCTAATAAAATCCAACAATATATAACCAAGAAATCCTGTAAGATTAAACACATGGAGAAAACTAGACAGGATCATTATTCAAGCTATTTGCGAGTGCACTAAACTCGTACTCAACATGATGGTAACCGCCACCACAGATAAGCTTGTAGGAGTTATAGTCCATGCAGATGAACGTGCTGGTGCCGGGGCACTCGCCAGCGATATTCCCGGTGGAGATTGCGCGGTCGGCGATGATGAAGGTGGAGATACCAATGGCGTGGGAGGCGAAGCTGGAGGTTGACCCCAAGGTGCCGGAGCTGATGACGGAGGTGAAGGTGGCGGAGTAGCGATTGGAGAAGGTGAAGGCGCCGAACTTGGAGGTTTCATAGCGGGGGATGGTGAGGTCGGAGGCATGGCCGCTGGAGAAGGAGAGGTTGGCGACAGCGCAGGCGGTACAGTGGTAGCCGGTGAAGGCCCTGAACTTGGAGGGTTACTGGTGGGGGATGGCGAGGTCGGTGGCACGGCTGCGGGAGAAGGAGAGGTTGGCGACACCGCAGAAGGTACAGTTGGAGCTAGTGAAGGCGCTGAACTTGGAGGTTTAATGGCGGGGTATGGCGAGGTCGGTGGCACGGCCGCGGGAGAAGGAGTGGTTGGCGACACCGCAGACGGTACAGTGGGAGCTAGTGAAGGCGCTGAACTTGGAGGTTTAATGGCGGGGTATGGCGAGGTTGGTTGCACGGCCGCGGGAGACGGAGAGGTTGGCGACACCGCAGACGGTACAGTGGGGGCGAGTGAAGGCGCTGAACTTGGAGGTTTAATGGCGGGGGATGGCGAGGTCGGTGGCACGGCCGCGGGAGAAGGAGAGGTTGGTGACAACGAAGGCGGTACGATTGCCGGAGACGGCGATGTTGGGGGTTTGGCGGCAGAAGGTGGCGAACCGGGCGCCGCCGCAGGCGGCAGAGCAGGCGATGATGGCGGCATGGCCGGGCCTGGCGATTTGGGTGGCGGGGCCGCCACGGGAGGCTGAGGCATTGGCGTCGGAACGAGCGGGGCGGTCCTTGGGGACAACACGACAACCATCAACCTTTGGCCCTTCTCGCAGTTACCTGGTTTGCCGCTGATGAAGAAGAAAGGACCAGATTGGTAAAACTCAAACTCAGAAGCCCCATCTTCCCACTTCTTTACTGGGTTCTTGGTGTTGCACTTGTCGTAATCACCCTTGACCACAAGCAACACAGAATCCTCTCCCTTCTTGTACCTAAAAGCTATACAAATTTCCAAACAAAGAAAACAAAATAATTTACTCAGACGGATCAGAAATTCATATTTGCTAAAAAAATTCAACTTAAAAAAAAAAAAAACAGAGTGTCCACTTCTTTCTCATGAACAGCCTCCTGTGCAGGTGAGAATTTCCGTTTCATAAGTCGCTGGAATTTACTCTTGTGTCAGACATGTACTGACCATTGCATTGAATCTGAAACTGACACTAACAACTGTTGAAGGAAACAATGAAAATAACTTACAGATGGTGTCATGGACCTGGAACCTGGTCTTCTCAGCCCAGCGGTTGTAACCCTCGGAAGGGTTGACCACCCAACCATCCTTGCCTCCGACATAGAACTTGTTACCCTGAGAACGGGAGAGACAAGCGAAGAAAACCGCCAAGAAGAAGCAGAAACACGCGTGGGCCGCCATTGATGGGACTCGAGACTCTTGAGAGTGTGGGAAACCCCGGAGATAAAAACTGCGAATCCCCCCAAATACGCAGCAAGATCAGTAGCGAATAGGGCTATATACGGAAACAGAGATCAGAGAAATGACGCTGAAGATCTTGAAAAAGGGAGGCTTCTTTTTTGGGGAAAAGTCGATATTTTGGGGAGATTTCTTGGAACAAAGAGGGACACGATCAAGAAAAATAATGGGTGGTGGTGGTGGAAATATAAAGGATTTGCCAAAGAGGTTACCGTTGACGAAATGAGGCAAATTTTTTGGGTCTGCAAAAATATGGCAAGTGCAATAAATCAGCTCTGTCCGTCCGTCCTTCGTTTCTCAAGACGCTCCCCCTAATTTCATAGTGGGCTCAAGCTCAACGGAAAACTTTCTGTATTTATTATTATTGCAAAAGGCAAGTAAAAATAATATACCAAATTATAAGGTTGCAGTTTAGATTGTTCAACGTGTACCACTGAAGGAGAATATTTGTCCGGTTAACAGCTTCATCGTGTGTTCGTTGTTAATAAAAAAAAAAAAAAAAAGAGGATCGTGGGCCGGTTTAAAATCAACATCAAACTCGCCTCAGGAAGCATTGAAGACCCATCGAAGGCAATTCCATTCAGGACCGTCGTAATAAGATGGGAAGAGTACGACGACTCGATAAAATTGACTCGGTGCGCTCTAAAAAAGTCAAAAAGTAAAAAAAAAAATCCAAAAAATGCCATTTCTTTTCGTGTCCCTTGCATTCCAATCAATCTTACTACTGTTAATATCATCCAATTTCGTTTTTTTGATCAGATTTCATCATCATCATGATCCTGCGAATTGGACAGGAAAGAGGGGGCATCATCATGATCCTATCGTGCATGGTGAATTCTACCCTTCCCCAACCAATGAGAACGCACCATGATATGTCAAGTGTTCAAACGATTGACTAGACAGAGCCATTGCCGACGGTTTGCGCACCAGTCGTAACTGATAAGTCAGCATTTAAACTCAAAGGTTGTTCCCACTTTGACTCTCACTAAGCGATCTATTATCCCCCCCCCAAAAAAGAAGCCTTTTAAAAGGCAATGCAGCTGGAAGAAAAGGAGTGTCGGTCGGGTCTTCAATTCTCATTACCAGGTCGGCAAAATCGCGTCTATTGATCACGTAATTAACATGCAACATTCGGACAAAAAGACCAATGTGAAAATAAAAATAAAAATTGAAACGCGTGCATTTCGTAATGGCCTTGTTGTTCAGTAGACGGTCTTGTCATATGATGAGAAAGTCACACATGACCGGTTGGTGATTCGTGCAATGTTATTAATTGTGTTCCCATTGGTTTTTTGTGCCATTGTTAAAGTTTTGAAAACTGTAGCTCCGCAGAATTCAAACACGTACAAATCGTGTCGTTTTCGAGTTAATCACACTCGCATAAAATTTCGACCAGAAAGAAATATTCTAATGAAGTCGAATTGGAGATTCTTTCCATTCATTTTAGTATGATTTTGTGTCGGAAATCGACGTCGTTAAGTTTAGGGTTAATACTTCAAAAAATAACAAACCGATGCCGCATTGCACGTTTACCCAGATTAATTTTCATCTCACAGGAAATTTCGAGTGGTACCCTTGACACATTAACCACAAAACTATTAATTTTTGTCTAACAAAAGTCCCGAATTGGTACCCCATGACATATCCATCGCAAACTAATTTTTGTCTCACAAGAAATCTCAAATCAATTACCCTGACCCAAATTTACCCTTCGTTAAAATGCATATGTATCAATAAATGTGAATTTTCATTCTCCATATCAAATCTATCATCCTTTAAGTCATATTCCTCTTGGAGTCGTCTGCCGGTTATCGCACAGTATGCCAACGAAAGGTAAATTCGGGTCAAAAGTACCCGGTTTAGTATTTTTTGTGAGATGAAAATTAGCTTGGGGCAAATGCGTTATAGGACACCGGTTTGGGTTTTTTTTTTTTTTTTTTGTCAGATGAAATTTAGTTTGGAGTAATTGTGTCATGGAAACACCGTTGTAAAATTTTCCGTCAGACCGGGAATTAGTTTTGTGTAGAACCGATTACGAATTTTTATGGTACTAATCCTGAATTTGTCGGGCTCCCTCGCTGCCGACCGCAAAGATGATTAATGGGACGGAGCATGGCAAGCGAGGAGATCAGGCTGTCGGCAGCAATGCAATGCAACCCGCCCCCGCCCCCTACAAAGAAAGGGAAAAGCAGAGATCATTAATCGGGCCACGAGCCCAAAAGGTAAAAGAAAACCAGACCAACAACCATGAAATGGGGTTGGGCTAACTTGATGAAAACGTCCTGATGTTTTGCTATGCGGGCAAATTTACTGATCCAAATTTCGTTTCCTAAACTCGATATTTACTGATTAGTCTAGAACTCATCTTCACAACGGTGTCAATGGGTCGGGTTGGGTTGGGCCGGTTTTCCATGCTACCCGAACCCGAATCCTAAGAGATATGTGTTCTCTCCAACTCGAAACAAAAACCCGAGTCGGGTTGGGCATTTTTGACGATCAGCGCAGCTATCCCAATTCGAAACGCTCGTGTTGTGTTGGGATTGGAGTCTTTGTAATTTTGGGATAACTACACCGGCTTAACTGTGAATGTAGATCTGGTTGCAAAAGCGATTTATATAGCAATTTTGTAGGGAGAAGTGTGAAAAAAGTCCTAATCCTATTGTATTTGTGCTAATTCAATCCTAAACCTTTTGCATTGGTGCCAATTAAGTCCTAAACCTTTTATTGGTGCTAATTTAGTCCTAAACCTTTTGTATTTATGCCAATTTAGTCTTAAATCTTTTGTATTTGTGCTAATTAAGTTAATCCGACCAATTTTGACCGAAAATCGCTGACGTGGACGTCGGTTGTCCTATGTGGCACGGATGACGCTCACTTGACAATTTTTAATATTATTTTAGTGCCAATTCAGTCCTAAAACTTTTGCATTGGTGTCGATTCAGTCAGAAACGTTTTAGTGGTGCCAATTTAGTCCTAAACCTTTTGTATTTGTGCCAATTCAATCCCAAACCTTTTGCATTTGTGCTAATTGAGTCAACCCGGCCAATTTTGATCAGAATCGCTGACGTGGACGTCGATTGTCCTATGTGACACGGATGGCACTGACTTGATATTTTCTTATATTATTAAATATTTTTCAGATAATTTTTTAATAATTTTATAAAATAATTTAGAATTTTTTCTTCCTTGGCTTCAAGGCCGGCTGCCCCGCCAGCCTGTAGGGGTTGTCGGCCTTGCCCAGGGGTCGCCGGCCCCTGGACAAGGCCGTGCTGGCCGTAAGCTGGCGGGGCTGCCGGCCTTGAAGCCAAAAACAAAAAAAAATAAAAAAATTCTTTTATAAAATTATTAAAAATTGTCCACGTGAGCGCCGGCGATGCCACATAAGACGGACAGGGTCCAAATCAGTAATTTCCGGCCAAAATTGGCCTGATTGACTCAATTGACAGAAATGCAAAATATTTAAGACCGAATTGGCACCAATGCAAAAGATTTAAGACTAAATTAACACCAATGCAATAGGTTTATGACTGAATTGGCACCAACGCAATAGATTTAGGAGTTTTTTTACACTTTTCCCCAATTCGGTACTTATTATCTCTTGTCAAACATCCTCACCGATAGCGGAGAGCAACACTCCACTCATTCGGTAACTGAACAATCCTTTGGAAAGCGAGAGAGAACCTGCTTCTTCTGGACTTGGCAGAGAGAAGCAAAGGCACAGTTCTGTATCCGAGAGTTGGAGTTACCATCGAGAGATCGTAGCCTAAAAATAGCCCGGTTTTCATCGACAGTAGATGTTTCTCGAATCCAAAGATGAGTTTCGGGCCGGGAGAATGCAGCCAATGAAGAGATGATTAACCAGGAACTAGAAAACGTGTACCTGGGTCTTTTACTAAGTACGAGGCCAAGTTGAAACTGAATTCCCGAGATGAGCAGTGAGCTAACTCTTAGTAGATCAGAAGTTTTCTCTCCTGTCTGCTAATGCAATTTATGTCAAGTAACATTCTTGACAAACGGATATGCCTAGCTTGACTTATGTTCAGGCCCAGAACCCACACGTTTATAGCTCTCCTAGCAATGAACTGACGGCAAGCGTTCCTTTTTCCCGCAGGTGGTTTTTCTGTAGCCAGAGCAATCCCACTAAAGAATTCTCTGAGCCAACTTTTCCGGACACAAATCATTCCGCGGATCCGGCGACCTTTCAACAGATCACCGAGCACTAGTCGCGAAGAGATCATGAAATTGAGGAAAAAAGAACCTTTATTGTCCAACATTGAGTTTGAGTCATCAGACAGAGGCATTATTATACAGCTTCAACATAAAATGCTACACACATTGGCTTGTGCATGCTTACAGGCTTGTAGCAACATAATAATGCAGAGAAAACGCCCATCAAGAAGATTGGGGGGGGGGGGGGAAACAAAACAGAAGAAGCACAAGAAGATATGGGCTATTTTTTTTCAGATTATGAGAGTGTCAATCCTTCTTCTCTGCTGCTGCATCCTCTTTCTTCTCTTTCTTGGCTGCTGCAGCTTCCTTCACTTCCTTGACTTTGGCTTTGCCGCTCTTGGACTTCATGAAGCAGAAGCAAGAGCAACAAGGGCACTGAAACAGGAACTTCATTTGGCCTCTCTTGCTTTACCTTCACCTTCACCTCCCCTTCCTTCCACTCTTTTGTCCTGACAACACTTCGCCCACAACACAAAAGACTAAAACCGCTCGGCCTTTTTGTTCTCTTTCTATCTTTTCTTTCTCATCCAATAATGGTTGCTAGGTCTGTTTTTTCCTCTCTCTCTCTCTCTCTCTCTCTCTCGATGGCGCCCATTGGATTCCACTTCAATCGCTTTCAAGAAAGAAAGTTGCCAGCCTCATAATGCCAGCTTCGAAAGAGGGGAAGGGGTGGTGGGTCAGTCAATCCATGATCAACTTTGATGTTTTCTTCTCTCTTTTCACATGGTTCTCTTCCGATAAATTGACAAATTTCCCCATCTTTAGGGTTATTTCCCACGTTTACACGAGAAATCTTCTTGTGTCGTATTACATTCATCTTTTTTACTTGTAATTCTGAAGGGAAACACATTATGTAGGCTTCTCTTCGTAGGTCTATGAACAGGGAATTTTAAGGTTGAATAGGCAGGACCCCCATTTTTTTCCATTTCCTTTGTCTCGTGTGAAAGATTCCCCAGCTGGCAAGCAATAAGGTCGCACAATTTCCTCCTTTCGGGCCATCACAAGTATTTTCTCTTATTCTTGTTCTTTTGTTTCCGAGAACAAGAAAAGAACAGAAATCTATTTGGTAACATAATTAGAAAAAATCATTTCTCCTCAGAATTTGTTCCCGAAAACAAAATTATTAGCAAACAAGCCCTTAATGACCACACTAGAGGGGTTTGGTATATAGCATCTGAAGATATAGCCTTGCAGACGAAAGAGAGTGTATAATACGATATTCTGAAGTGTGAATCAAAGACATGTTAATGAGATTTGGGAGATAATGCCAATTTAGTCCGCAATTTTCGCAAATCAACTTTGCTAAAACGAGTCAAATATACTTCTAGCCGAGGATGATTGTCTTCTTTCTACATGATCGTTTGACCTTCTGGCCATGGATGCATAGTAAAAGTTTGGTGAATCATGCGATCATCTTCTAGTCCTTGCCTACCCACTATAGGAGTAATAAAGCATGGAGCATATTCAGGATACTTCTAAGGTGGTTAGGAGGGATTAAGAGGGAAGAGAGAGGATTTAAGAAACATGATTATCCTTAAATTGAGGGAAAGAGACAAAGGGCGAGAATAATCTCTCCAGATATGAAAGGATTTGGTAGTGATTTGTACATTACTTATCTAATTTATTATTCTTCCTTACTCGTACCCTTATTTCACATCTATTTTATAAGTACATAAACAGATACTCATGTCATAATGCAGTTTTTTCGTCCAATTTTCCCTCCCTAGCATCCAATTACAGTCCCTTCAAAATCCTCTCTCCTTCTTCTTCTTCTTCTTATCTCATAATTACCTGAATCCCTTCTTTTTCTTCTTTATCACTCCATCCAAATTGAGTGTAATGACACAACGAGCCTTCCATTAATGCAGGATATAATCTTTAAAACATGGAAGGAAATACGAGTGGCAATGTCCAGTAAAAGCATCTTACGCTTCACAGCTTACCTTCCACGATTTCTACAGTTATATGCAAAATACATACAGCACCATTGCAGAATATCTTCATCTTGGGACACTACTATCCAGAACATATTCTGGCGAGGTGGAGACCCGGAGGTACAATCTATGGTGGAGAAATTTACAAGGCTTGATATATAAATGATGATGAAATCCCAAACAATTTAGCTCCTTCCCAAAAGAAGTCTCATTTCTGCTGCTCGTTTTCCCATCACTTGTGTTACTACTTCCAGCGATCCGCCTTCTGATATAGTCATACTAAAGTGAGCTGATATTCCTTTGGGGAAACCAAAATGTTTGCAAGTTCATCATTTACCAAGCCTTGTAAGCTTCTCCCCCACAAATTGCGCCTTCGGGTTTCCATCCTCGCCTGAATTTGCTATGGGAAAGTGCCCCAAAATTAAGATGTTCTCCAAGGGTGCTGTATACATTCCATACGTCACACTAGATCGATATCCTATTCACTGTATCCAATTCACATTTACATACACTATCCACACCTTTATATTTCTCCCCAGGGATCAACACTTACAGTCGAGCAGAAGGTTTGATCCGTTCAGGTACTTTGCGGTAGTCATATACCCCAATACCTCGTTTTCTTCCCAGGCGACCCGCATCGACATACTGCACTAGCAAAGGACACGGAGAGTATTTACTATCTCCGAATCCCGCTTGGAGTACTCTCATTATGGACAAGCAGACATCCAACCCGATAAAATCGGCGAGCTCCAGAGGACCCATAGGATGGTTTGTCCCGAGCTTCATTCCAGCATCAATGTCCTCCTTTGTCGCGACCCCAGTGTAGAGTGTGTAAAATGCTTCGTTTATCATTGGCATCAGGATCCTGTTAACAATGAAGCCAGAATAATCCTGCGAGCATATAACCGTCTTCCCGAATCTGCAAATAGAAAAATCATTATATGTCCACAAATACAAGGAGAACAAGACACTTCTTCGAATAATGGGTTGATGGGATCTGCAAACCACCTTTGAGCAAGGGCCTTTGTGATGGTAAATGTCTCGTCTGATGTGTCTGCCCCCCGAATAATCTCGACCAATTTCATCAAAGGTGGAGGATTCATGAAGTGCATGCCGACGACCTGAACAAAACAGATGTTGCTTTCATCTAATAAGGATATGAATGATCTCGAATAATGCTTCGGCAGCAAGACGCCAATGATTGGGTGAGCGGTTCCAGGTTCCTTACAGGTTCCACCCAGAACCTGAAACTTACCCGTCGAAACAAATTCCTCATTTTTTGAAACCTGAAACCTACTCTACATACCTTGAAACCTAGAACCTACCCTGTCACAGACCAGGGTCGGTTTCAGGTTCCACCCAGATTCTACATGTATTTTTAGTTGAACGATTGCAGTGAACCATCACATTTAATGACCATCACCCGCTGCTACAATCCATTGACCACAACTCATATTTAGACACACGAAAAATATGAAACATTAACAAAGTAAAAGTTTCAATGATAAAGTGGTTCCGGATTACACACTCATCATCAGACACCATAAAATAAAGCAGGATGACGCGAAGACATATACCAAGAAAAAACATAAAAACTTGCTCCTAGTTTCAAATTCCGGTTCCAGGTTCCACCATACCCGTCAGAACAGATTCCCTAATTTATGAAATCTGAAACCTACCCTCTATATCCTGGAACCTGAAACCGACTAGTTCTCCCCGGTTCAGTTCTCCAGGTTCCAGGTTCGAGGTTCTACCCTGGAAGAACCTGGAACCATGCTCACCCCTGCTAATGAAGATCGTGTGCAGTTACAATCAAGCGCAAATGTGTGTTCTGGTTCTGTTCTGATACAATGGACCAAGAAAACAAGCCCAACAGGCAAAGCATGGTCTACTTCTGGTATAGACCAACATCGATCGCATGAACATGTCAGCTGGTTTTTGGCTCATCCGGTCAGAATGGGAAGCAATTTCCAATTACATGACATCAATTTAAGTCAAACAATCTTAACTGCTTTGAGAGATGAAAAAAAAGGAAAGAATTCGATCAGATATGAAAACAACCTGATGGGGTCTCGTCGTGGCAGATGCTAAGCGAGTGATGGAGATTGAACTTGTATTGGACGCCAGAACAGCAGAGGGTTTGACAATCTTGTCCAAATCACAGAAAAGCTTCTTCTTGACATCCTCAGATTCCACTATAGCCTCTATCACAAAATCACTCGATCGAAGCTCTTCCAAGCTCGAGGTGCAGTGGAAGGAGCGCAGAGCATCATCACCTTCCGCCTAATTGCAGAACAGTAGATGGGTATGAGATGCCCTCACGCTAAAACCACGCTTTCGATCGCATCGACGACCATGAGTCACACTCGGACAGCGAGTCAAAATAAAAAACTTATGTGGACAGCACGGCTAGGCGACTGACCAGATGCGACTGAATCAGCACAGAGCATCATGACCTCATTCTAAAGCGTGATGGGTGAAAGGTTGGAACCTGAGAAAGGGTGCGCTTGGAGACCAAGCGTCGAATGGAAGCGGCGATGTAGTCGGCGGATCGAGCGAGGGCTTGAGGGTCCATGTCCAAGAGCCAGACTTGGAAGCCGTGGACGACGCCGAGTTGAGCGATCCCCGAGCCCATCTGGCCGCCGCCCACCACGCCGATGGTCTTCATCTCCGCCATTTTCACTGCTCTCTCTCTCTCTCTCTCCCACACACACTATCTCGGAATCTCCCTAGCACAACAAAGCAAACACACCCGCTAATCGCCAAAAGAGGCGAGATTTCCTGGTTTTGCTCAGGGACGTTCATGGATTTGCGCTGCTATCGAGAATCAAGAGGGCTTTTGGCGGGCTTTCATCAAGTCCCATCTGCTTCGCCCATAAAATTCTGGCGTAGAAGCCCAACCTCAGTTTCGAGACCTGATAAAAAGCCCAAGTTATCACAACGAAAGCATTAACAATCGGTTCATATAACCAAAAAATAAAACTTCACAATAAAGCATACTTCATTAAGCACATCCTTTACAAATAAATGGATGTTATTAATGATATAAATGAACACTGTTCATTGAAATTTAGGATAAAGCCTTAGTTATATTACCAAATGTAGCTAGGTCCATTAAATGCCAATCTAATATTCATTCATCAAGCTCGTCTTATTCGATGATGAATCCGTAGATAACTTTCTTTTGTTGATTTTCTATTAGGGGTGTCAGAATTACCCCTAAATAGAAAGCAAATGGGAAAAGAGAAAAATAGACCATTGGATAATGAGATATTTATTAACTCTTGAAATAGACATCAAATGGTATAAAAAAAGAAAGTGAGAAAAATCCACAAAGAAAATAAACTGAGGTAATTTCTAAAGCGATCATGAGTAAATAATCACTTCTAACCCTCTACAAATACAAAGGAGCAAATGGGAAAAGAGAAAAATAGACCATTTTACCCTAAAAAATAATTCTACACAAATAAGCTCGCTAGCATTTTCCACATAGTCAGTGACACAAAAGTGACGATGCCATGAAGGGATTTATCGCACACCGAATCAGAATGATCACACAGAAATCAAAGAAAAATTGGACGACGCACGAGATTACCCAAGTTCACCTCAGAATAGGGCTGCGTCCTGCAAAGAGATTTCACTATATTTTCGGTTTACAGTCACTCAACTCGTTACAATGATCAGAAAAACGAGAAAAATATATATGCCCCAAACGGGCCCAAAACCTAAACCTATATGAAACTTCTTAATCCCACATCATACGGGCCAGCTTAAATAAAAGCCCAAACCCGTTGAGGTTTCGGGGGCGCTGCCCCCCGAACCCCCTCCCTCTCACCGGCGAGCGGGACAGCCGTCCGCTGATCGGGCAATGGAACCCCCGTCGGGAGGCGCTGCCCCCGAACCCTGCCCGCTGACCGGGCAGCGGGACACCTGTGTCGGGGGCGCTGCCCCCGAACTCCCGCATTCCGCGCGCAGGGGTCACATGTCGTCGGATAACACTTCAGTTTCCCTAAGCTCACGTGGGCATACCCGATGTGAGAAACAAGGGTCCCCGAAATATTCGCCAACTCCAACATGCCATTCTTAATTATATCAGCTATTCGAAAACTATTCCGTGTACTTTTATTATGGTACAATAAGCATTGTGGTTTTATGTCTCGTATTTTTTTTTTATTAATTAAGATAAACCCACATGACGAGATTCAGATTCGCTTTAAAGAGAACTTCACAAGAGCTCTAATAGATAATTTGATTGATACAGATATTCATCTTGTTACGGTTTTTCTTATATTATATCTCTCGTGAAAATACAGGTCGATCCATATTTATGATTATCCAAGAAATGTAATCTCAAAACCTGTGCCACGCATGGTCATGCCAATGGATCACAGGACAAGTACTTGACCAAATGAAACTCATATGATGTCTCTTAATAGACTGACATGCATTGCCCGCACACTCCACGTGTTATCGTGCTGTGCCCTTATGGAATCGGATATATGAATGAATTAAATCAAAAGTGAAAAGGTTTCGTTACTGCAACCTGTGGCTGGGCCAAGGAAGCAATTCTAGGAGACTTGGATTTAGGTAATGAAGAGGTTTTGGATAAAAAAAAATTGTATAGAGTCTCGATAAAGGCCGAAGAAAAAGCTCTCTTTACCAAGGTAGGCTATTAGATTGAGTCGAAAGCCTACTAACGCATGAAAGTT
Source organism: Lenwebbia sp. NSW1173648 (assembly GCA_029784005.1). Classification (NCBI taxonomy): domain Eukaryota; kingdom Viridiplantae; phylum Streptophyta; class Magnoliopsida; order Myrtales; family Myrtaceae; genus Lenwebbia; species Lenwebbia sp. NSW1173648. The sequence goes on along the minus strand of JARCGZ010000009.1, from coordinate 17,937,209 downwards.
TCGTACAGCGATCGATTCAGTCCTAAATTTTTTAAGGCTCGCGTTATTTTCGCTCCTTTATTTGCTTCTAACATTCCCTTTTACATTGAATTGACTAAATTATCCCTGGTGGGTCCCGCTCTTGATTTAAGATTTTGTCATGCATTTTTTTCTTCCTTTTCTTTTATTTCAATTTTTCTAGAGACAGAACTAACCGTGCTCCTCTCAAACAATATTTATTAAGATTAAATGTGGGGCCCACTCTTGATTTAAGACTAATGCTTGCCTTATTTTCTGGTTTTTTGCTTATCTTTCTAAATTTGGAGCAAAATTGGTGTACCTCTTTTCCAAAAGATAGTTTATTTGGTAGATAGCTAACTAATTGTTGTGTCTGATAAAAAAAAAAACTAATTGTTGTGTTTTTGACAAAAAATAATAATTATTTCTTAATGAGTTGTAAGCACAAGTAAGAGGATTATCTTTGAGTAAATTGTGTATAATCTTACATCAACCACAATAATCAATCTTCGAGTAAATTCTCATAAATTTGTACCTAAATTTGAAGTCAAAAAATTCACAATCAGGAGGATGATCTAGTGAAATCAAGTAAACAATTTGTAAATAGAATTGACATTTCTTTACTCTGATATATGATAGCGCTTGCTTATTAGATTATAATAAAGGAGAATAAGTTCTAGAAAGAAAAAAAAAAGACACACATGAAGGAGACGTCGAAATGAAATGGGTGTGGAAGAAACGGCCATGATGAAAAAAAGTTGTTTGGAAGGGATGTGGGTAAGTTTTTCTTTTAGTAAAATTGAAAAAAAAAAAAAGGGTAAGAAATAATCTAAAATCAAAAGTGAGATCCGCAAAGGTTAATGTAGTCAATTCAATGTGATGGAGAGTGTCAGGGGCCAATAAAGGGGTGAAAATAGCGCGAGCCCTTTTTAATTTTGTCATTATAGTTCTAAACATTTTGACAACTTGCCAATTTCATCATAAACCTTTCAAGTGTGCTAATTTAGTCATGAATTTTTTGATAATTTGCCAATTTAATCTTAAACCTTTTGACAACTTGCCAATTTAGTCTTAAACCTATTATTTGGAGAATCGACCGAAAGGACTACACTAATAGATTGTCAAAAAAATTTGGACTAAATTGACAAATCGTCAAAAGATTTTAGACTAAACCGTCACTGAATTCTCTATGGTGATGTTCTGCATTTTGGACTTTTTTACGTAAATCTACGGGCATATGTCCTCACAGGAAGATGACAAAATGCAGAACATCACCGTGGAGAATTCAGCGTCGGTATCACGAAAGAGACGCCAAGGAAAATGAACATTATCATCAATTCACCCTTCACTTTCGACATGCAGGATTTATCGAGTACAAGCAGTACCATACGTCGGCGCACGAGCTTTGATCGGATTCTTTGAGAGGATTGAAGTGCGAGGACCACGGCTAATGGATGGGGACCTGGTTGGTCTCATCGAACAGCTGTGTTTCTTTTAACGTTCTATGATTCCTTCTCTAACTCAGCTCTCCGGGAATCTCTCTTACAACCATTCAGATGGAGGGTCACTGTGCTTCTTCTCTCCTTGTTGTCGCACGTTCAGGAACTTCTCAGGATAAACATAGGCTTCAAGATGTTGAGCAGACAGTTTTAACTTATCTAATCCGACGTCGAATGGAATTACACATACCAACGGTTGGTAGAGGATCCATCTGTCCGCCCTGAGTTGGGAAAATTATCCAAAAAATCTTAAACATATTACATTTATACCAATTCAGACCTAGACCTTTCAATCATTTTGACAATTTTTAAATATAGTCCATCCGGCCAATTTTAAACGAAAATTGATGACATGTACGCCGACCAGACACGATCGACGCTGACGTGAAATTTTTTATAATTTTGTTAATCCTATTGAATTTTTTTTTATTAATTTTTCTCTTTTCAATAATTTTTATTATTAAGGGCCGGCAGCCACCTACCATGGACGAGGTTGCGAGCCCTCGCCTAGATGTGAGCGAGATTTGCAAGCCCTTGCTACCATCGCACTCAACTAGAAGGGCCCCTCGTCCAGTGCCGTGACCGAACATTGTTCGGTGGACCTTACCCCTTACCAATAAAAAAAGAAAAGAAAATAATATAAAAAAAAAATCACATGTCACGTAGAACGGTCGACGTCTATGTCATCATTTAAGACTGAATTGACCATATTAAAAGATCTAGGACTGAATCGATACAAAATACAATTTAAGATCTTTTTGGTAATTTTCCCACCCTGAGTTTGACAAACGAAAGGGATCGCTCAAAGTTCGGTTGACTCGGACCACTACGGGTCTCGCGGAATAGAACAAAGGGAGGAGGAGGAGGAAAAAGCCCCTTTTACGGAGGAATGAATATGGAAAGCAGGTGCTGCTTGTCAAGTCAAGCTCCGGGGGGATGAAAAGGCACATTGAGAATGTTGTGAACGGCGTCGCGCCTCGGGTTTCATCGATTATACAAGGACACACGTCAAATCGCACGCGGTAGCGCTTTTGAAATGGCAAAAGCCGACTTTATGCCCTTGTGAATATTGGTGCTTTACTTATCCCCAATGCTAGCGAATCTCTCCAACACAATAAGCCTCCATAAGCAAATTACCTTTGATCCTTCTGTACCAATTCGAACTGAATCGATCACGCATTAGCAAATCTTACCGTTCCCATATCACCTAGGACGTCACAAAATACAGTGGAAACCCAGCAACTTGTTTTGAAGTGTGTCGTGCAGTGTTTAGAGAAGAACCCGGAGCTCACACACGGTATCGTTCATCATCGTAACCTCCATCCAGGGACTCGTAACTTGATAGAAGCAACTGCCATTAGCGTCCTCTTATTGAAAGTGTGTTGCCAGAAGACGACGAAAGAATCCTGGAAAAAGGGAGTTTGGACCAAGATCCAACTCTCTTACGTTTGAGAAGGATGTGCACTAACCTATGGAGATGTAAAATGATAGCCAAGAAAAAGCAGGGACGCGGAAAAAAATTTATGGGAATTTAAAGTTGCTCTCTAGACCCATACAAGAACTGGTCCTCAAAGGACATGATCAGAAAGGTATATTCGAGATTAAAGGGTTTACCTTTTTGAGTCCCCGACTCTCTTATGCGGGGTGGGTTCTCTTTTTCCTTTTCGAATCGACGGATCCAATTTGATCGGCTTAGCACAACCGATTGGTCGTGACGCCGAGAGCGAGAGGCAATGGTCTGGGTTGTGCTGTGCTGTGCTGAATACGATTTTCTTGTGCCTTGGGGGTAACTGAACCCACTGAACGTGAGGACTGACGATTAGAGTGACCTAAATGTTTCACAGGGAGCAAAGGTGGGAAAGACATGGGAGAGGCAAAACTGCGCATCCATAATTGAGTGGCATTAAAACTGTACGAGAGCCCACGTGAATGAGAAAATGATGGGAGGACTGGAGTGAACTGCATGCCTACCTGAAAGAGGTGAAACTGCAATACGGCGTGGCCGCCCTCTTCATGTCCTTTAGCCTTCACTCCACAATTGATCTGTCCTTGTCAACTTGAACTCGCGCTGAAGACAAAAAGAAAAAAAAAAAACCCTGTGCTCTGACATCAATCCAACTTAACGAAGGATAATGACTTCATGAGATGGATCAAAGCAAGGGAAAAAGAGAAGCCAAAGATTTAACATCCTCTTTGACTGCATCACCATAAATAAACTCAAAAGAGTTAGCCAAATGTCATAATCCGCATTTGTTATTCATCTGAGAATTACGGGCGTTTTTTGCTGTCTACTGACCCCCCCACATAAAAAGCAATCAATTTCAAGCGCCGCGTGGGGCATCAGGTCCGACCATCTGGTGGTGGCAGCACCAGAATCGGGAGAATGAACCATTCAAATATCACAACCCTTTTTAATATTTGCACAGGAAGAACAACTAATGATCCATTATTTCCAGCCAAAGAGATCTGATAACTTTCTTAACATACACACTCCTTGTAATGCCGGTAAAAGTCACACAAGCTAACCTTATTCCAAAGTCACATGCAATCCATTTCTGCACTCATTCACCTTTCCACCTACTGTACTGACGGGAAAGGAAATTGAGCTAGTGGTCCTAGCACCATTCTCTTTACTTTTCAATGCCTGCCTTCAATCACTATTTAACATGTACCTACAATTCACTCCCTCGCACCACAACCCTCATTGGAACAACTACTGCATCCACCATGATCAATTCCAAGCGTCTTGAAGGGAAGAAAACACTGGAAGATGTAATCGAAGACGACATGGACGACGATGTAGATGAAGAAGAGGGACAAGGAAACAATGAAGGTGAGCCTTTTTTACCCGATGAGGAGAAGAAGAGGAAAGGTCCATGTGGGAGAAAGGCGTCAACCGGCTCTCGCGATGCATCCCCGCCCTGTTGCCAGGCCGAGAGGTGCGGGACCGACCTGACTGATGCGAAGCGCTACCATCGGCGCCATAAGGTGTGTGAAGTCCATGCAAAATCACAGGTGGTGATGGTGGCCGGACTGCGTCAGAGGTTCTGTCAGCAATGCAGCAGGTCTGTCAAGGATAGTTCAACCTCAAAATAACTAAATCCTCTCACATGTACAATCAAAATTCCAGTCTATTTACCTTCACCATTTCAAATATTCATGGGGAATGATGTAGGTTCCATGAGCTATTGGAGTTTGATGAATCCAAGAGGAGTTGCCGCAGGCGTCTGGCCGGACATAATGAGCGGCGCAGGAAGAGCTCTTGCGAGTACTATGGAGAAGGCTCGAGTCGTAGAATGTCAGGTCCTCAGTTGAAGGAAAATCAGTGCAGACCGGCTGATGAAAGAGGAAGAGGAACTGCCATCCCAGGGAATTCAACTTTCAAACACTTCCACATAAGATGAGGCTTCAATTTCCATCGTCTACATGTTCCCTCTCTTCTGTCACCCTAAGACTACTATCACCATAACTATCTGTGCTGAAGGCAATGCCTAGGCTATATAAATAAAGTGACCATTGAGAAGCACCACCGGCGATGATGGACCGTTCTCTGGGTTAGGTACTGCTCGTGAATCGGCTACTTATGTATTAGCGTCTTATAATCTGAGTTATCCCTTAGATAAATCATATAAGTTACCTGTTTGGTTATCTACTCAATCTTGAATCTTGATGCACTTCATTACGTGACAAAGTGTGGACGCACAAATCCTTGATTTGATGCCAACATAGTACATCAATACAATCTGGTTATGCAATTTATTGTACATGAAGTGTAAAGCAGATTTCCATAATCACTCCGAATAAACAAGCAAAAGATGTAACCACAGGTTTACCAACCACATGTAAAGAGAACACCCGAAAGTAAAAACTGCAAACTAGTGAAATCTCACAACTATGCAGGATATGTCGTCTTTGCTATTCCTACTCAGTGCCTCTTCAGTTAAGTGCTTCGCCGCCAACCGAGCATCCTTTATGTTTCTTATAGAGTCAGCTGCTTCCTGGTTTGACATTACCTGGCATCATTTTAACAGGAATTTCAGACTCATTGTCGTACAGGCGCAAGGCAATTTAACAACAAGGCTTTTCTTTCACCGCCCATTTCGGAAAACTGCTCAATCTAAATATAACAGAGAAACTTATTTACAGACATAGGCAGGCCCTAACCGTCCATAGTCCATCACTTGCCAAGATGATAAACTCTGTCTCATCATCAATCTCCTCGACTGCCACGTCAGGTTCAGAGCTGAGATGTTCCTTCAAGCTTTTGTCACCAAAGGCCCTTGCCACAGCTAACTGCCCATCAACACGAGGAACGTCTCCTGAAAATTATCAACAAGACAGAGTCACAAAATCTAAGGCACTTCCTTTTCTAAACTTGGCGAGATCTGAAGACCTGATTGGCCTCGAACGATTAGCCTTATGTAGAAGGGTCAATACCTGGAAAGTTCGATACAAAACCACCTCTATTCTCAATTCTCTCTCTTTCCGTGTTTGGTTGGTGATCAACCGACAATTGTTTGGCAACACCATTTTTGCAGATGACCGCCCGGGAATCCCCAACATTCGCCACTACTAGCTTGCGACAGTTAATTAGTATTGCTGTAACTGCAGTTGAGCCCCCTTTACCCAATTCAGCTGCTTTTTCTAGAATATTACTATCAGTTACGCGATATGCTCTCCTGATTGCTTTCTCTGGCTCCGTCCAGAAGTTAGGCTACTTGCAAGAAACAGGGGATACAAAAAAAAAAAGGCTGTCAGATCCCTTCATAACATACAGAAGTTAAATTTTAAAAGCAAGTTTTTGAAAAATAAACAACCACCTAGGAATAAATGACAGTCAAATCATTCAGCAATATCAGTGGAATCTAGCCAAATTCAGATTAATATTCTACATCTAAGTCCACATTTTTCTTAGTGTAACAAGAAACAGTTTCTCTATAATGATGGACCTTATTGTGGAAAAATAGAGAATATGCTGATGAAGATGCATCTTCCGTTAAGCCAAAAAAGCATCGTAACCTCATTTATAATGTTGTCAAACAGATGTGACCGGAGATAATCAGGTACTTCGCGACTCAAATGGCCGTCAAATATGGCAAATAAACCAAGTTCATGATGGTCAACTTGCTTAAACTCTGCAACTGCACAATCTTCCATGTCATGGTATGACTTCCCCTTCACCAGGTGAAAACCATGTGTAATGTGCTTCGACATCTTACTCTTCCCCTTTCCAGAGTCGGCTGTGGATGAGCCTAATCCAACCTTTTCCTGCCATGAGACAAAAACAACAATAATCCTTCTATATCTAGCCACCCCATAAAATTCGAAATGCTATAAGAGGTGGATGGGTCTCAAACAAAAGAGTGAATAATCAATGGAAGCAGATGGTGGCTCATGGTTACTCAAGAACAGGACCAGACCATAAATTGGCTTGCACCACAGACCATAAACAGAAAATTTAGAAATGACAAGCGAATTCATGTTTTTTTCCAAAAACAATCCTTCACTTCAAGTGCTTCCAGTTCCAGCACAGAAGAAAAAGTAGTGTACAGCACTGCAATTAATCCAACTCCCACATTCTTAATCATGAAAACCATGGTTATTCTAGTTGGATTCCTCTCCCAGCCTTCAACCATTGTTTTAAACACACGCTAAGTAATCAGACATTTGGGATATAAGTCGAGCTCTAGCTATCCACTTAACATGCGCCTTACGCTAACGCATACGTCTCCCCAAAGCTACTAAAATCTTAGCTCAAACTCATCCATACCGCGCGCATCTCACATTTTTCGAAATGACAGCCGAGGCTTCGAGAAACGCGATCGGATCAGCCTCGCGATCCGAAAGTTTCCCGACACCCGATCCCAAACCTCTAAATAAATAAATCAAAAAATCAAAAAAAGCGATGAAAGCGCGATCGCGAAAAAGCCTTTTTTTTTTCCCCGATTCCAGATGTTCCGAGCAGTGTCTCTGGACGCGACTCGCGAATACATGAACCAAACGGAGAGGCGGAACGCGGAAGCAGTCGAGAGCGAGGACATGAGAAGGGGACGTACCTTCATCTTGTGGAGGATCTCTCTGCCGGTCATGGCTCCTTCAGTGAGAGATTGACTCGAGTATATATATACCTCCCGGTTGATTATGGATGGGATCGACTCGACGCAGAGGAGAGAGAGAGAGAGAGAGAGAGAGAGAGGAGGGAGAGACAAGTGTGACGTGCGAAGGAGATGAGTAATCCAGTATCGGTGTAGCGGTGACACGACTCGCCGCGCCGTACACGTCGCCCATCTCTCTCCACTCAGTGAGTCAGCCGCATTATCTGCATTTTATTTTAGGAAAAATCCAAATAAAGATACGAAGCATCATTATTTCATTAAATAAAAATATAAAGTTGCCATGTCAATTTTAAATAATGATCTAAAATCTTTGTTGTAAATAGAGATCTGACTTTGGCGGTCCGCTAAATATTTCGGCCGATCAAAGATTTTTTCATCTAAAGGCAATAACCTAAATTTTAGTTAAATTAGATAAAAACTCAAAAAGATAAAAAAAATTAAAAAAGGAAAAAAAAAATCCAGGCCTTTTTTAGTTTTAGCCTTTTTTTTTCTTTTTTGAGATTGTCTTTTTTATGGATTTTTTTTTGAATTGTTTAAGCTAATTTAATTAAATTTTTTGTAAAAATTAAGATTTGGATCAAAACGACGTCGTTTTATTGCTTTAATTAAGCTTATCGTCACGTAGGAGAGATAAAATACTTCAAAAAAAATCACATAAGCATTATTAATTAAATTGGACAGAATTAGCAAAATGACTCGATTTTTGCGTAGGAGAGATGAAATTGAGTCCTTGGCGAGGGCTTCCTCGCTGGCCGCTGGCGAGGATTGCCTCGCCCAGGTCCTCGTTGGCCGCGGGCAAGGCGACCCTCGCCCAAATCTGGCGAAGGCCGGCCTTGTCCGTGGCCAGTTGCCCAGACGAGGCAACCCTCACCTGTGGCTTTCGAGGGCGGCCTCGCCTAGCCGTCTTCGGGCATTGTTGGTGGCTGGCCATCGCTTGTGATCAACCACCACGAAAAAGAAAGAAAAAAAATAGAAAACGAAAAAAAATGCCATCGACTAGCTGGTGAGGTCAAGCCTTTTTTTTAGAACGACGTGTCAATTCAAGCACTTAATTGAGAAAAATGAGGGCATTTCAGGCCCTTATTTAGAACAAGGTCCACTTCATCCCTCATTTACTGTACAAACATCGCACGTGAACAGTAACGTAAACTTAAAAATTTTCTTGTGCAAAAAAAAAAAAATAACATTATTAAGAAGACTAATCAGTACCGATTTTTTACTTTCATTTCTCTTTCTTTATTTGTTTTTTCCTAATTAATTAGACCTACATGGTTCAAAACTCATACTAAGAACTATAATTTCAGACAATAAACACTTCCAATTTTCGTGCATGCATCCTCATCAGAACAATCACAGTCAAATCTCACCCTAATGCATTCCCAGGTTCCACACAGGCTCTCTGAATCTGGTGGTTCACCTTGCTCATGGCATTCTCCCAGATGGGCCTGTTCTTATCCATCTGGAAGCTGCATCACAACCGCAATCCATTCATTTGGAAAACAAATTAAGCATTTTGGGCCATCACGAATCTGTCAGCCCAAACAATGCCATCGCTTCCATCCACCAAGATGAGCCCAACTTGGCCAGACACTACTCTGTTTTCTCTGTTTCATCTAATCAGAATCAGACGGCATGATAACAGCAATGAAGAAAGGGGAGATCAGGAAATGAATTGGTTGGTGGGGGGAGATAAAGCAAGAGGAAGGCATAATGATCGCGTCGGGCCCTTTGGAAAGGAACCTGAATGGGAGACAAGGGACTCTTTTTGGGAGCTGCCTCTCTAATCCTTTTGTTTTAAGGATTGTTAACCAGCCTTTTCGATGGGATTTTGCACATATTCTGCACTGTTCGATGCGGCTAAAGTTGCCCACTAAAGAGCTCTTTGTCTCCACAAAGCAAGTAAAAGCTCGTGGATCGCATCATTACCCGCCTAAGCGAAGGGGCGATCGCGGCTCAACATTTCGTACGTCGGATGCATTAGACAAGTGTTTTATTTCCAAACTTTACAGCTTATCTGTCAACGTTCTTGGCCCCTGTGAACGAAGTGCGAGATGTAGGCATCATTCGATATCGAGATCTCGACGAGAACCTGTATGCTCCGTCCGGCTAGTACATATTAGTCTTGCGTGCTCGAATCGTTAAGGCACGGGTGCGATCTCGTCAATCAAGCTTCACGAGCCATCGCATCGAAGAACTTTACTACCACATCAAGAAGGGCACAAGATGCAGCTTCTTCAACAGATTCTTAGCGGAGTTTTCCCGCTCTTTCTCATGAGATGCGAGCTCCTCTTCGCTTTGCTTAAAGGGAGTATTTTTGGGAGACTGTGTCTTCAAGGGAACAAAAGCAGGAGACACACGAGATTAAAGTAGAGCGGAGAATAAGAGAATGGAGATCCATCGTTCAACTGGCCAAAAAGAAAGATGAGTAGCAGATAATTTTAGTCGTTAAACGTGGGATCGAATGCATATGATCCACCCATTCATGGGCTGAAATTAGCGGCCGCTGTCTTGCTTTTTCATCATTCGACACACACTTCCATGTAAGATCCCACATAAGCAAGCAAGTATTTGATTATTAAGCTTAATTATGCCAAAGATTAAAGTCTGAGCTGCCAAGTAAGAACCTCATAATGTTGACCACCAAGACTCATCCAACAACATAATCCCACATGCCACGTGTCCCTAAAAGAGAAGCATCTACTTGTTCAGGAGCTGACAGTATATAAACATTCATTCATCATATGCAGGCAAGCTCCTCTCAGCCGACTCGAATCCCATGGAGATTCACCAGCATCGGAATGGCTCCAGCGACGGCTTCTCGTTTCCAAGCACCCCAACCGAATCCCAGGATCCAGACTTGGAGTTCGAGTTCGGGTGTGCGACCCCGGATTCGCCGTCCGGCGAATCTAGCAAGAACTCACCAGCTGATCATCTCTTCTTCAACGGCAGGCTCTTGCCGCATTCTTTCCCATGCAAAACCAAGACCAATGCCGTCGTCCCACGCGCGGCGAGCCGAGCGAGCAGCGTGAGCAGCAAGGACTCGATGTCGCTGATGTCGTCCAGGAGCAACAGCACGAACAGCAGCCGGAGCAGCAGCAGCTGCAGCAGCGCGAGGAGGAGCTCTTCCGACAATACCGAGAGGGCCAGGTCGCCGCCGTTGATGTACCAAACCAGAGTCTCATCCAAAACCCTAAGCAATAATGCGAGAGATCAGAGACGAAGGACGAGTGAAGCTGTGGCTGCTCAAGTGTACGGGACGTCTCAGAGGTGGCAGTTCATCACGCCGGTGCCGCCTTTGAGCCGCGAGGGCTCTTGCTCGTCGTCTTCTTCCTCCTCGAGGAGGAGGACTAGGAAATTACGCGAAGGTGTTGCGAGAGAAGAAGCCAAAAGGATCAAGACTGGTTTCGGAAGGAAACTGATACGTTCGTTCTTGTTGTCCTGCATGCACTGCCATGCAATGGAAGTCGAAACTTGTAGGAGAGAAGATGTTTTCAGAGAGTTGTGACCAAGATCAACCTCCATAATTTGGTCCATGGTGTTTCTTTCTTTTCTTCTTTGATTTGGGTGGCTTGTCTCGTCTCCTCTTGGTTTGATACGAGTTGGCCAAAAAAAAAAAAAACAAGAAAACAAAAGAAGAACATCATCATTCGATTTTCTCTTACTGTGAAACTGGGTAGAATCGATCTTCTATACACAGACTGTGTAAAAGGGAGCTGATCTTTTCATTACTTTGCATAATTCAGTTTGATGAACTCTTTAAGGCACATATAGATCTAACCTGTATTTACTAATGGGAGCTTGCAAGATGGTTCGATGCCGATCCGTTGACCGAGTCTTTGTGAATCCTACCTGTTCCATGGCTCGGCAGAATTTTAAAAACTAGAAAGCCTACTTGAAGTTCATACGTTAAATTCGTCACTTATGATCAATTCACTCCGTACATTGAGACGATCTGTACAAAATATTCAAGGGATTTGTCGTTTCCTCTTGCCTGCAATCCGTTTTCCACACCGCAAAATGGCATACAAACTTCAAATCGGACCGGTCAAAACTGACATGTTCTTCTCTAACGGGTGTTGCGTTGCGTTGCGTTGTTGAGGGAAAAGTGTCAAAAAAAATAATTTTAAACCTATTGCATTGGTGCTAATTCTGTCCTAAACTTTTTGCATATGTGCCAATTCAGTTCAAAACCTTTTATTGGTGCCAATTTAGTCCTAAACTTTTTGTATTTGTGCCAATTCAGTCCTAAACCTTTTGCACTTGTGTCAATTGAGTCAATCTGGCCAATTTTGGCCGAAAATCGTTGACGTGGACGTTGGTTGACCTACGTGGCACGGCTAGCACAGATGTGGCATTTTTTAATATTATTTAAAAATTTTGGTTTTCTCTTTTTTTTTCTTCGTTTTCTTTTCTTGCAATTTTTTTTTTGGATTGGAGGCCAGCAAGGGTCGCCGGCCCCAGGTGAGGGCCGGCGACCCTCATCGGCTCTGGCCTAGGGCACCGTGGCCCTCGACGGCCCCAAGCGAAGGCGTCGCGGCCCCTTGTCATGGGCCGACTTTTGAGGATCGATCCATGAGGCAACTTGGGCTTCTTTGGGTAGTTAAAGCGCTTAAGCTAAGCCTTTTCTCGAAGATCGCTTGTTTGAATCACCCGGATCGTAGAGAGAGAAGCACTAGAATACTTGTATTGCTCAAATGAAGTGGATCCATACAAATGAGGGAGAGGACTCCTCTATTTATACTAGAGGGCTTCTCATTACAATCGTTAATCTACTACACGATTGTCGAGCCCCATTCCAAAAAAAAAAATTGCAAGAAAAGAACAAGAAGAAAAAACCAAAAGAAAAATTTTAATAAATTATTAAAAATACTTAAATAATATTTAAAAAATAGCACGTCAGCGCCAGCCATGCCACCCAGGACAAACAATGTTCACGTTAGCAATTTCCGATCAAAATTGACCAGATTAACTCAATTGGCACAAATGCAAAAGGTTTAGGACTTAATTGGCACCAATAAAAAGTTTAGGACTGAATTGACATCTATGCAAAAGGTTTGGGACTGAATTGGCACACATATAAAAAATTTAGGACTGAATTGACATCAATAAAAAATAATAATAAACCGACACCAATAAAAAATTTAGAACTGAATTAGCACCAATACAATAAGTTTATGACTTTTTTGACACTTTTTCCGTTGAGTTGAAGACAAGGGTAGATACTGAGATACAGATGCGAAAGAGAGAGGGGTCGATTATGAGATGGCTGCATCAATCTCTCAAACAGCCAAGGAGGAAAACACAAGGAAGAAGAAAAAGGAACAAAGCCAAAATAGGTGACAACAGAAAGAGGTCACAATCTGTCTCATCTTTTTAAGCTGGGTCAATCCCTCGATCGGACCCTTCACCTCCCTAAATAGTAAATACAACACACCAGATAGAAAACAAAACACCCTTGTCTTTTTTTATGCAATGCCCATTTCCTTGGCTTCCCTTTGGAGTACACCGCGGTGACTCGAGTCGGGCTTTTATGTTCCAGGCAGACCATCAAATTCCTCCTAGGAAGGAGGAGATTCATGCGGAATAAGCGAAGGTCACTGAGAGCCTTAAGCCGATCGATCCCCATTTTGAGGTACCTCTTCCTAAGTCAAAACATATGCATATGAAGTGGATTACGAGTGTTCAAAGATGACATGCGGTTGTGCACCAGAACATCAGAACAACCAACACCATTTCAGCACATAAAACTTAAGTCTGAAGCTCACATAAATGATGACAGACGTAAAACTTTTTGCACCAAGCCAAGACAAAATAGAAAGGGAGCTAAGATGTTCAGGCCAAAGATCACATAGGATTAAAGAGCAAGAAATGAATGTAAAAACTCTTAAGGTATTGGTGCTAAAAGCTAGAGACAGCAAAAACTAACCTTAAAAACAGAGGATTCATCACAAGGAAATTAACTTAGAATAGTTTTATGCCTAGATACAATGTCTCCCCCTCATCTCATCCTAATGTAGACCCTTCAAAGCTACTCCATGAAGGTCTCCATATCAGAATACATCCCAGGTTCGGGATGGTGATCAACAGGAGTCGAAGAAGACGACGCCATCCGTGCAGGCAATGTAAAGCTCCTTTTGAATTTGTTCTCCATCTTTCTCGCACTCTCCGCGTGACTATCCAAGCTCAGGAATTCATTGGGATTCGATGCGCCCGAATTATGCATGTTGGAGGCTTCCGGATTGGGACTCTTCCCCTCCAGAAAAAGAGAGTGGTGGCTTTGGTCCGGCTTGTTTCCTAGACCCTCGGGGTTAAACAATAGCTTCGCATCCTCGCTCCGCCCTGTGAGAGCATTAAAGAATGACAACCCATTTGGCCACTTGATGTCATTGTCGTGTTCCCCCATCATATCTTCTATCCGAGGGGTTTCGGACGAGTGAGGAAGGAGGAACATGTGGGCTTCATCTTTAGCTTGAGGAAATCCGAGCCTGGCAGAGTTTTGGAAATGAGGATTAGAAAGCATGGAAGCCGCAGGGGGAACTAGAGGCCTTTGGCCCCAGTTGAAGAGCGGAGGAGGAGGACGGATCGGAATCGTCGACGGCTTCGAAGGAACGGCTGAAGAAGAGGAATTATTTCTGTTCGAAGCGAAAAGCTGGGACAGATAAAACCCGGATTGGTAGCCGAGGGATTCGAAAGTGTGCCTCATTCGAAGCACAAAGTGGAGATCCTCGGGTATCTGGCAAAAAGAAATCGTTCCCTCAATGACATTGAACAAACAAATTCGCCGCTCATCTGGTTTTCTCCAAAGTATATAGCAAAAACCTAAAAGATAAGATCCAGAGACTGAAAATAAATCCCATTCCGAACTAGTATGTTTAACTTACAATCTTGCAGGAGCCCAGTTGCAGAAGGCCATGGCCAGCTTGTATTACAGCGATGGTCTGGTCAAAGATGAGTATAAGATGAGAGAAGCAAAATCATAGTCATTCAAAATGGGCATACAAATTTTGACCCCAAAAAAAAAAAATGGGCATACAGATAGTCGTATACATCTTTGTATGTACAGTTAGACTAGCTAGAGCATTCTGAATGTTCTAACCTGAATGCCCGACTCAAACTGATCAGTCCATTCAGGAGGAAGCTGCACCAGATAAAAAATCGAAATGAAGTTGCTATTAATCCTTGTCGAAGGGAACTTCGATTTCTAATGTCGCCGACTTACGACTATGGTTGAATAGTGATTTCAGAAATTTGTCACATGAAAAAACACATCAGAGAAGCGCGCATTAGAACATACAGCATCGAAAGAGCTTTGCCAGTAATTGGAGATGTTCTGCTCGCACTCGGTAGGTTCTTTGAAGACCCATTTGTGGCACTTATCCGAAGCAACCTTTCCCATCAACCTGTTCCAAACAAGCCAAACAAATCAAGAACACTTCCGTAAGATTGCTCCTTCCATTTCCTCTGCAATTTTTAGCTCCCACCCTCCAAAGAAGAAGACACAGAGAGAGCGAGAGAGAGCCAATATTTACCAAACACCTACCCAGTACCCACCCTTCTCCGTAATTATACAGCTGAATGGACATTTTGCTGAAGGCCTTCCTGACAGGGTCCTCTCCGTCCATCTCTTCCAAACACTCCCCTACTCTTCCTCGGCAAAATCCATCTTCCCACATCAACATCCTTCAACCACATAACACACAAATTTCCACAGACCGATCAATTAATCACAGTACATGACTTGGCCTTTTGTATAAAATTCACAGGAACAAGCACCCACACCAGTTAAAGATGCCAATCTCTGCAGGCCCATCATAAAATGTCGTCTAATTTCATGATAATACTTGAACAAACATTTGGGAATCATCAGTAGATTATTTTCCCCCCTGCTTTTACCCTGTTTCGGTTTTACATACCACGGTAGAAATAGAGGGTCATGGCTTTTTCGAAAAATCAGAAGAAACAAAACCCTTAACTTCTGCCTTTTTTTTCTTCTAACTGAACTTGCACCAAAAGAACTGAGAAGCTTGAGATGCCTCTCGACATGCTCTGCCATCTCTGCAACTAGAGAGAGAAACAGAAGGGGAGAGAGAGAGAGAATACTTACAAGCTGCCGTTGTCATCACCAACCTTGCAACCATTTCCACCCCTTACTCTCCTGCAATAAATGCAAGGACACCCATTTAAGGAAACAGCTCCGAAACCCGAGCAAGAACCCACCCACAAACCAAAAGACTTGCAGAGAGAGAGAGAGAGAGAGAGAGAGAGAGAGAGGGAGAGGGAGAGAAACATACGGACGAGGACGGATGGTCCAGAAGACAGAGTAAGTCCAGTCAGAGTTGAGGCAGACAGTCCTGAGGGCCTCATGAAGTGCCATCATCCCCACAGCTTCTTTACGCCTATCTGTTACTCCTCCTGAGCCCACCATTTTTCTCCTCTCTCTCTCTCTCTCTCTCCCAAGAGACCCTTCCTCTTGTAGCCTTTTTGGCCCCCCTTCCCCTCAGCTCCCTCACAGACTCGAGTCTGCACTTGTCGCTCTATCTCCTTTTCTCGAATGTTGCTTCTCTCTCTGCCTTCCCCTCTCCTTTCTTCTTGTTTCTTAACTTGTACCCTCTGCTGCCTCTCTCTGTGTTTTTTAATTACCAATAAACAAGACTCTGGAGACTGAAAGAGAGAGATACCTTGTGTCTGTTGTAAATTTTTATTCCATTCTCCCTCCTCCGTTTTTAATTGCTTGGCAACTCTGCAATGGTTCGCAACCACAGAAGGAGACTCCGCCCCCTTTCCTTCATCTTCTAACACACACACACACGCAAATCTCCGTTTGTCCCTTCTCTCCCCCCCGATTTGTCCCTTGTAATATTCTGGGAAAGCGATATATGTGAGGAAAACAGATAGAAAAACAAGAAACCAAAAGTCTGATGAGGGCAAGTTCGATGCCACTGTAACTATTTAACCCAAAGGAAAAACCAGTGGGGTCTCTCTCTCTCTCTCTCTAAAAGTGACTAGGAAGCTGTAAAAGGAGAGAGGGAGTCCTAAAGGGCAATACAACACCTGCCCTCGTTTGGGAATTTGTTTGGGGCCCCTCCCATTTCCCCTGGGGGTGCACCAGGATTTGGTTCATTCGTCTCTAAAGTCTGACCTAATTATCTGGCACAGTCTTTGTGGATTTTATTTTATTTTTTAAATTTCTGCTGTTGGATCGATGAAGAAGAGGTCAAGCCACTGTTCAGCTACCCACCCTCTTCTCTTCTCTACTTTCCCTACCGTTGAAAGGGGAAGCTCCTCAGGAATTTCAATGTGATCCCCTCTCACCGTCAGCCATGTAAATCTTTTCCAGACATGGGTCATTTACTGGCTATTTCTCCTGTAAGAGTAATCTCCGCCGACGAAAAAGTAAATTAATCACTTTTTAAATTTAAAGTTGACTGAGCGTGTGTTACATAGGTAATGCGAATGATCGATAACGCCACATTATCGACTAGTGACATGGTAGTGTGAAACCGGTGTTGTCAACTAAGAAAATTTTATGGCGTAGTTCTTTTGATGACCCATTCGAATATAAGTCATGGCGTCCCCTTTCTTGTTTCCACCATAACTCTTAGGACCAATGCCCTCAGCCTTCATTTCTTGTCACTCGCATGCTAACACTTCTGAAAGTAGATATCTGCTCCAGAAGTGCTTCTGGAACAGAAATTCGTTTGGTAATATAACTTCTGAAACAGAAATCGGATTGGTAAAATTTTTATTTCTGAAAGAAATTTTTACTTCTGAAGTGAATTTTCACTTTTGAAGTTATTTTTCTCCCAATTTGAGATATTAAAAAACATTGTTTCTCAACTCAAGAAGTACTTCTCGCTTCACCCTCTTTTCAACCACGCCCGCCTCCACCGTTGCCCGCGACCACCGCCACCCACCGCCCCCCCACCGCCAACCAACGACCACCACCAACCGTCGCCCATCGCCGCCCGCGACCACCGCTAACCATCGCCCGCCGCCGCCCACCCCAGACCTCCGCCGACCCCCCCCCCCCTCCCCCCCCCGGCCGCCAACCGTCGACCATCGCACCACCCGCCGCAGCAGTCTATCGCTGGAGTAAAAAATAAATATTTTTTTTATTTTTAAATAGTAAATAATACTTTTTAATAATAAAAATAATTTTTTAAAGAAATTAAAAAGTTTAAAAATGAAGTAGAAATTTTTTGGCAGCCGACAATATTTTTTCATAGAAGATTTTGTGTTAATAATGTTTCAGAAGTAGAAATTTTCAACCATTACCAAACGAATTTCTCTGATCAGAAATCAACTTTTGAAGCAGAAGTAGAAAAATTGACTTCTGCTTCTGAGTAGAAGTAGAAAAACCAACTTCTAGTCGGAAATTGATTTATGAAGTAAAAGTGTTGCCATGCGCGCCCTTAGCTACTTGGTCGACTATCGAGGTGAAGACTCTCTTCGCCTGTGAGGAAATATATCATAAGAAATCTCGATCGTTCTTATATCTGTCTTTCATGGCCAAAAACCCTACTACACTCAAAGACATCAAACCAATCTGGTTCTTGAATCTATCGGATCAAATGTTGCCGCTCGCCACGGTTCGTGCTCGGCCTACGACCGACTCGAGCCATCGGCATCTTCAACAGGCGAAACATGCAGGACAAGCAACGCGTTTCAGAAGAGGGGGGAAAGCACTGCTGTTCGACATTTTGGACGCCTTTTCTTCTCTGCAGTTTTTCTAATTTTTTTCCCGGGGAGGTTATCATAAGCGAAGCAAACGCTAAAAAAAAAAAAACAGGAGGATGGGGCTGGCTGGCATGTAAGAATCTTTACCAGTCAAAAGGGGATTCGGGGGGGTGGGTTTGGTTAGATTTGCTGTGAATATCTTAAAAAGTCATTATGATATTGTAATTGTGTCAGTCGCAAGGACATAAACTTTGGGTTATCCATAGTTGAATATTTTGTACGGTCCAACGTGAAAGCCAACGCCTTCTTCCTTTTTTTTTTGGGGGGGGGGGGGTGTTTCTCAATTCCTTTTGTCCGGCCAATTCTTGATTGTCAATCTTGCCCTTTGTAACATTTTGGCATCTTCTATTGTCCCGGAGTCTTGAAACCTGTTTGGTAACGTTTCTATTCCTCGAAACAAAAAAGAATCAGAAGCTTGTTTAATAACTCAAATGATTCTGATTCTGCTCCCGGGAACAGTTTTGGACCAAAAATAAGAACAAAAAAAAAAGTTGGTTCTCCAAAAAAAGAACGCTTTTGAGAATCACAAAAAATAACAAAATCTCAATTCTTTTCAAAAGATTAAGTCCATATAGGCTTTCATGTGAACTTCTGAACTTTAAAAAAAAATAGATTTGAAAATTTACTAACAACTAATTTTTTAAAAAATTAAATTGAAAAATAAGCTTTAAATTTTTTTTAAAAAAAATTTAAAAATTTAAAAAGGGGGGGAATTAAAAATATAAAATTAAAAAAAATTAAAAAAAATAAAAATAAAAATAAAAATGGGGGCAATTAAAAAAATGTAAAAAAAAGTTAAAAATTTTAAAAAAGTTAAAAAAAAAAAGACATTTTAAAAGGTTTAGAAAACGATGAAGAATTTTAAAAAAATAATTCTCGCCACCTGGTTGTTCTCGGGAACAAAAATTTTGTGCAGTTACCAAACACGTTTCTGTTCGAGAACAGAATTTTTTGTGCAGTTATCAAACGAGTTCTGATTCTCTAAAAATCATCTAGGGAACAGAATCAGAAAATATGATTCTAATCAAAATCACTTTTTTGGATCATAATTGCTGCCAAACAGGCCCTTGATGCCATGCTTCTTCCCTGAACTCCCATCCACTAACTTGATCAATTAAACGGATGGATCGACTCGAAAATGATTCAACCCAAATTAATCTAATTTTACACAATAAAAATTTAGTAACGCATACCCGATCTGACCCGACACATATTACTGAAACACTTCAACATTTGATCCAATTTAGGAAAACTTCTCCCTGATAGAGGTGGGAGTGCGATACAAGCGAGTGCGAGATCGAGTGAGGGCGAAAGAGAGTGAAGAAAAATGCACAGAAGTGAGTTGAGTCGTAGCAAATTATTAACCTATTTAACATCCATATTAATTTAGATTTTACCATTCTAAACCCATTTACTCGAACTTAACTAACCCATATAACAACTCAGTCCATCAAATATATGGGTTGAGAAATTGGATTTACGACCCATTTATACAGGTTATACCATTAACACATCTAACTAGGCTCACCTTCATTCAAAAATCAAAACCTATGAATTATAGGCCAACTAGAAAATCAATTTAAGCAGGAGCCTAGCTTTGTCATTTCAGCCGTCTCAACTTGATGGTGCTCCTGTGGCCGAGGACGCAGGGGGGCAATTTGAAAGATGATTAATTAACTAAATTAATCGATAGTAATAATAGAATAGACAGGAGAATGGCAGTACTTAATCTATAAAATGAAAAAAAAAAAGAGAGAGAGAGAGAGAAGATTGGAGGTTTTTTTTTTGGGGGGGTGGGAGGGGAGAGCCGTAGTTTAGTGAAGCTGGAGGATTATGGGGTCACGTGCGCACGTGCCGTGGCAGTGAGTCGGTGCGTCGTCCCTCATAGAAAACCGAGAAGCGCACGAATTGCGGGGCTCTGTGTCCCCTCCATTCGACATCCACTCCCACGCAGAACGCCCGCCCTCGCCCCCACGCGCCGGACGGGGGACCACTGGGGGATGTCCACGTAAGCGGACGTGTGGGTCCCGCCCGCGGTGTGGCCCGAGTCAGCGAGCTCGGGGAGAGCGCGTGGTGCACGGGGAAGGGAGCGCGTGGGAGAGGTTGGTGGAGAAAAAGCGAGGCCATCCATCTGGAGGGGAAAAAGGAATAAAACCAATATTTTCGTGTGGGCTTAACTCCGCATTGACCGCCCCAGGGCTCGCTCTAACCCCACGACCGTATCTTTCGTGGGCCCCACATCCAAATCCCGTAACCACAACCCCCACTTAAAACTCTTTTTTTTTTTTTTTTTTTTTATCGGAACCCCTGCTTAAAAGTTAAAACAGCCGAAAACTCGTGTAAATCTCATTCTCCTCCAAAATGAGACGATAGGAACTTCTAGATCGCTTGGATAATCTCGGCGATGATCATGGACAATTTGGCGGCCCCGCCTATTCCGATCAACACCCTACCCGGACCGTCCAGCCCCAAAGACCGAAAAGGGCGACCTCGGGAAATGCCGTTCTTCGTGATCAAAATCCTGAAAAATTACTACATATAATAATCTTGTACCGAGCCGATTCGGAGATTACACTTAGCTGTTGGTCACCGTCCTGAGATGTATTGGACCCGCATTTTGATCTGGGTAGCTGCGGAACTCTCGTCCCGCGCATCGCTGATTATGGGCGCATCTAGTTCGCGCTTGTAAGGTGGATTCGAAAAGAAATGCGAGAATTGACACATTCGAACAAGGAAATGAGAGCGCTTATATTTCGAGCAAACTTTTCATGATTATTTACATACCGTCTGATGTTAACACGTGCCGCACGCTAATTTGGAGCTAGCCCTTGCGAATCTATAGTGATACTTAAACCGAGCCAATAGGCACAGGGCAAACGTCACATTCGGAAATGCACTAATCATCCGCAGAAGAAGGAAGCGCTCCCCCGAGCTGTCGGTCCAACCCGAAACGGCGTTAACAAACGGGGTTGCGCATCATTGGGAGTTTCAAACACAATCGGATTTGGCCCATTTGGTCCGCTGATTTGAATGAACTGTTTTTGAGGAGATATCTTCGAGAGCGATGGGAATTCTCCAATACTACAAAATATGAATACACATATAACTCGTGTGGTCAAAAGAGATTAGACTCCGTTTGTTTAGCGGAAAATAAATGACTTGAAACATATTTTCCTAAAAATTATCATTTAGATCGCTTGAAATAGTTGGTTAATAAAAAATATTTTAATTATAGATAATAATTTATGTATAATATGAAACATATTATCTGTGAAAAAAAAAAGAGAGAATAAAAAAATCTAAAAAGCAAGGGGATCTGAAGGAGGAGGAGTCCTGAGAGTGTCGTTTTCGATATTCTATCATTGTATGACATGATTACAAAGGTAATGAAAAAAGTATTTTGTCTGGATGCGCTCACTACATAAACTCCAATATAAATATTCTCATTGTTGCGACCGGGGCCTCCTCCCAATCCAATGGACGGCGAGATATATTGACGTGATCATTTAGGTGCGCATGGTACAACTTTTAAAAGTGAATTTCTGCTTCAAAAGTACTTCTAGAGCAAAAATTCATTTGGTAATTTAACTTCTGAAGCAGAAATCCGTTTGGTAAAAAATTTCGCCAACGCTCGCCTCCGCCCGCCGGCCACCGCTGACCACCCCCCACTGCCGACCTCTGCCAGCCGCCGCACATCGTCACCTGAGACCACCGCCAACCATCGCCCGCCGCTACCCACTGCCGCCGACCACCACCGGCCGCCGCCAACAGTTGACCATCGCCCCTCTCGCCGCCGACCACCGCCGCCACCGTCGAGTCGCCGTCTCCGGCTGCCGGAGTAAAAAATAAATAATTTTTTAATAATAAAAAATATTTTTAAAAGAAATTTAAAAAGTTGAAAAATGAAGTAGAAATTTTTCGGCCCCCGACAATAATTTTTCACAGAAAAATTTGTGTTAATAATGTTTCAGAAGTGGAAATTTTCAACATTTACCAAACGAATTTCTCTAATCAAAAATCAACTTCTTAAGCAGAAATAGAAAAATCAACTTCTGACCAGAAGTTGATTTCTAAAGCAGAAGTGTTGTCATGCTCGCCCTTAGCTTCCATCGTTCTCACTTTTCTCCGCACATAATCATTTCCGATCGCCAAAAGTTTTTCTGGAAAAATGCCATGAATCATCCATGAATTTTGACCTAATGTGTAATATGGTCTGTGAGTTTTTAATTTGTTCAATGTTGTCCCTGAACTTTCACTTAATATATAATGTGGTCCTTGAATTTTTAAATTTGTTCGATATTGTCCCTGAAATTTGGCACATGTTCAATTTAGTCCATGAACTATACGAAAGATGTTCAATGTTTTTCGGGAACTTGAATTAATGGAAGTTTAATAATGAATATTTTCATGTAGTTCATGGACTAAATTGAACACGTACCAATGTCCAGAGATCATATTACACATTATGTCAAAGTTCAAGGGTCATTTGTGTCGTTATCCCAAATTTTTTGTCCAATAAGTTGAACTGGCCTCTGTACACCATGCCATGGTCTAATGACCATGTTTTCAGGCCCGTGTGTTCAATTCCACTCGCCTCTAATTCGTCGTTCTCGGCCGGTTTCTTTACCCCGTTCGAGAAGCAAATGGGTTTGTCCAAGACCGAGGATAAATTATTTGGCCCCCCGGAAAATAAGAGCCTGGTTTCATCACGTCGAGACCGACTGGCAGCCTAGACAAAGCCGCCCGGGTCAACATAACATAAAAAGTCGCTGAACACAGACATGGGACGTCGACAGATCTTTGCATGGAACATCGTGGGGGAGGCTCTATAAATCTAGGGGCGTGTCGGTTTACCAGTTCCAGTCCAATCATGCAAAAGCTTCAACCAGAAAAATTCTCGTCCAGCTCCAAATTCATGAATCCAGACTGATTACGCCCTAACCCTAGCTAGCTCTAGAATTCTATAGTCTACGGTTATATATATACAACACAGGGAAATGGAAAAAAAGAGTCGCGATGTGCGATGTCTTAATCAGATTTAACGTGTCCATGCGAGAATACAACTGGCTTTGAGAATGCCGAGAGAACTCATAGTTTGACTGGAATTTGGATCGCTTGTGTAGCTTCCTTGTGGTTTCTAAATGCTGAAGAGGAATCTAATTCTTATGTGCTTTAGTCTTTATGGCCATCTGTGTGTTCATGCGCAGCATAGAGAAGACAGACTGGACGACGAGAAGGTGAGGTGAACGGAGCGCTACGATCTCTTTCATCTGATTCTTGAGATCAGCTTTTGTCCTAACTTTCACTTTGGGCTGCTGTCCTCCAATGCGGTGGAGTTCCGGGTCAAAGATGAAACGAAACGAATTTGGGAGCCGACAAGCTCGAAACCTCGGACCCTATCATCACTTTACCGCTCTGCCTTTTGAAGAACGTAGGGGTCGGTCCCTGGTCGGGCGTTGGATCTTCGTGCCTGTGATTGTGCAGCAAAACGCGACGATATCGAACCCCTCGAAGATCTGAAAGTTACAGAGATCCATCGATGGAGAACTTGCAGTTCAATCTTTATTTAAAAAATCTCTATAAACAAAAAAAGAGTTATTCTACACATGTTTTGCATCTTGTTTATGGATTTACTTTGATGACCGGACTGGTGTGACATTGTTTCTACGAGGAAGCCTTAGCAGCTAAACCTCAAGCTCACATAAAGTCCCACAAATCTAATGAACCGTGTAAGGCAAACTGAGGTAGGACGTGTGGCGATATACGACGTCGTTTCACACTCGATGAACGACAAGAATCAGACCCCGTTGTATCATCTAACTCAGCACAGACGCAAGCTCATTCTTCCTCGCGTCCCCGCAAATCTATTTAATCGGCTGTACATGGAGATGCTGGAACTGGTGATCGTTAAGGTTTCTCTTCCTTGCGTCAAAGTCCAAACCTAAATGAAGCGAAACGAGGTACAAGCGCACATGACGGCCACCGGATTGACTCCGGACAGCCAACGTCAATTCCTCGCGAACCTCTCAACTATTCATCAGCTGTCGGCAATGCTCTTTTGGAGACGCTATTCAAAAGAGTCGTTGGGTCACAATAAATGCAAGTAGAGGAACCAAGTCTTCGATGTTTGTTCAGTCAAATGAAATGAAAGAACAGAGATGGACATAGGATCGAATTCGCAAGGATGAAACTTTGTTCTCCCCTGTGTTTATGCCCACATTATTGAGATTTTATGTTTGTAATTACTACAAAAAAGAGCGCACGGTATGATTGTGAATAAAAATGGCGAAAAAGAGTCTTTGAATGGGTAAAAGATGAAAGTCTTGCACAGAGATTTTATCCATCTCGACAACATGGAACTGTTGCAAAGTCGGAAAGGCGAGGAACTAAGCGAACACGCGGCGGCGGTTGTCCAAAAGGGGAGAAATTCATGGGTACTCGACAAGTCCTATAGTAAATCTGTGACATCCTGGATTCAACTCACTGAGGTATTATCCGCTTTAGCCCATCCCGTATCGAGCCTCACGGTTTTGTTCTTTGGCGTACAAGTGAGCACCTTCCTAGGAAGTCATCCATTTTGGGAGTACTTCCACCTGATCACGCTTAACTTTAGAGTACCAAAGCTAAGCATTACCGTTACGTCAAAATGCGTCCCCGTAAGTTAATTCCAATTTTTACATATATATTTCAGAATCGCTCTCCCCCTGGTCGATGCACAGTTCAGTTCAATTCTGCTCCATTTGCTATCTTAGAAGCCTGCCAGGAGCTGCTCCTTTTTCAGGCCATCTAACCCCGGCGACCACTCCCCGCCCTCGTTGGACCGGGTCGTTACAAAATCACTTCCTATTCCATCTATGATTACATATGGTAATGACATATTTTAAATGTAGGCAATAATTTTTAATTACATGATCTAGTAAAAACCTCCAGATTGATGTTCCTAATGGTTTAAGCTGCTAATACTAGATGATTAGAGCTCAATAAGGAAAAACAATGTGCAGTTTGCTGCTTTATTAGAAACAAAACCGTATTATTCTTCTTCTTCTTCTTCAGCTTAACCGTTGACTTAGCTGTGGTGGCATGCGATCCCTCGTCGTTTTCTTTGTAGGGCTCTACAGCCCACTGTCGATAAATTCAGATGGGCTTAGGCAATTTCGGGCTGATCATTATTGGGCCTGACGTCTGTTTGATCTTCTCGCGGTACCGGTTTTATCTGACAATAGACATCGTTGTCTCACCACTAGAGTTCAAAGCTAGACACGCATACTCCCTTCTTTAAAAGTTAGAGGCGTCAAAATGGGTCGAAGACCTGCTTATTAATCCATATACGATGAGTTGGTTCATATACGGGTTAGATAAATTTTGCTAAATGGGTCGATATGGGTTTGATGAATAAAGTTCAATGGAATATGGGTTTTCAATGAGTTTAGCCCAATCCACCTGCAGTCCCTCTCCACTTGTCTTCGGGTTCGGGTTGTGACAACTTATTAATATTTTCTAGTTTTACCTTCTACTTATGATCATCTTCTCTCTCTCTTTTTTCTTTTTCAAAAGTGAAAAAGTATTTAAAAAAAATGATATTTCCTGAGTTTAAAAAATCGTTAAAAATTAATATATGATTATGCATGTAAATATTTATTGACTTGTTGATTTTAAGGGATGTTGGGTATTTCATTGTAAAACTCGAGAAATTTGCAATAAAGAAAAACGTTGCAAACTTATGTGGAACCTTATAAAACTACTAACTATTTTATGTTTTACACCTATACATACGCATAGCATAAAAGTGTTTCTCCGGCCGCACATTTTCCCGTCGACATAAATTAGACGCTTGAATTTTGGCCTTAGCAGAGTAGCCGGCGCGCAACGAGTACGAATAGCCGAGTCGAATTTGGATTGGAGATGAGAAGTCATTAAATTCCGACTTCAACTCGACGTGGTAAATCAACTAATAGTTCCAGCTCGTCAGATAATTATGAGGAACACAACTACAAGAAATTCGTCTCCAGGATTCGACGTTGATCGTTTAGTAAAGCATGGGAATGCCAATGGGATTGAAAGGAGAGACTAGTTTTTTGAGGAGGTAAAAGCGAAAGTGACGCTACGCGTCGAGTGTCAAAACTTTTGACCACTTCTTCTGTCTTCTTTACACTTTGGTAATTTTTCTGTTTTCGATAATTTCACTATAATTTTTAAAATTCTTATATTGTTAATTAAACTGAAAAAAAAAAAACCAAAAAAGTGGAGCAAAACTAGGAGCCGGCGAGAGCGGTTTGAAGGAGACAGGTCACCAGAACAAGCTCGCGAAGTCAAGCTCAAAGCAGCCGCCCAAACCGGAACGACCACCAACCGAGAAGATTCCAGACTCTTTCCGCCTCTCCACGTGGCAATTTTACACCAAACGTCGGCCGCCGCGTGACGAAGCGACGTCAACGTTAACATCCCCAAACTTCGATACTCAAGTCGCAGCTATTTTAAACTATGTTATCTTTTTTGCTAAAAAAAAAAAACACTATGTTATCTTTCGACAAAAAAAAAAAAATTATGTTATCTACGACGGTGTGTTTGTTTCACAAAAAATCAAAGATTTGAAAAACATTTTCCAAAAAATAAACGCTTGTATCTTTCCAAAAATTAGTCAACGGAAAATATTTTTATTATCAATAACATTTTATGCCTAACTATTTTCACGGTAATGAAAATATTTTGCATCCATTCATTTTTATGAGTGATATAAGCGTTTATTTTTTGAAAAATATTTTTCAAATCTTTGATTTTTCGTGAAACAAACACACCCTAAGTGAAGGATCAAATCGATCCAACTTATGAATAATCATCGTTTTGAATGGTTGTTACGAAAGCCTTTTTTTTTTTAAATGAGTACTTCAATATATTTGTTAGCTTCCAAACAAAGAAGATATGCCATTATCAAAATACAGCTTTTCTGAAAATATGTTCACTCAGTACATTGGATGTGAAATTATTTGTTATACTCAAACTACGTTTGTTTCGTGAAAAATGAGTGATTGAGAAAATATTTTCGTAAAAAATCATCGCATTAAAAAATAAACGAAAGTTAATATTTTCATTGTTAATGATAATAAGTAAACATATTTATTATCGATAATGAAAGTATTTTTCACTGACTAATAAGTTGCAACGACACAAGCAATCATTATATATATATATATTAGATTATTCATTTTTCGCAAAACAAAAAAAATCTAAACACGATCTAAAATCCTCCAAAAGTGCTCGTGAACAACCTATATACGAAATATCCGGACTCCATTGGACAAATCATTCCATTAGATGAGCGGTCAAATTTCGCCGCGTGTGCTAGGGTGGCAGTAATACGATGACTCGGGTTGAGATAAATCTCGATTTAAAGAGGCAAAATCAATTGAGTGACACGCCGTCTTAAATAAAAATTTGTAAGTGTTTCAAAAGTGACGGGAATATTTGATGTAGGTGTCAAGGTTGGAAGGGGTCTTTGAAAATTCTTCAAATTTCTAATATTTTTATCGGTTCAATTTTAAATTATATAGTCCTGATTTCGAAGCACAAATATTCGCGGAATTGATTTTTTGTCGGCACGCGGGTCCGGCCGCTCGAACCGCGCCGACTCGCCGGCTTTCCTGTCTGCCCTCATCATAAAGAACGTCACACTCCACCACCCACTCTCGAAGCGGGGTAACATATAATATAACAGGCCCCATCACGTGATGTGATCCTACGTGTCGTTCCACGAGTAGGTGGCCGTCGTTTTTGGCATCGGTAGGAGGGAAATTTGCCTCCGTGGGATGCAAAGCAGTAGCAAGAGGACAGTGCGAAGAATGGGTCCCACCCGAAAGCCAGCCGCCGCGGGGCCCATCAACGTAACCGTGGACCCTTCCTCGCAATGTCCCCAAATTCCTTTTTTTCTTTTTTATTTTTTTAAATTCGATCCCAAAATAAATAAATCAAATGCTTTTTTTTTTGGTCGGACAAATCAATTGCTTTAAGTTGGTACTTTTTTATTTTATTTTATGATTCTTGGTGTTTAGACTCTAAATCAGCTTATTCTTATCGGGTCTTTTTGTCATAATTTCCTGCTATCTTTCAAATTTTTATACTTCTCGATCAAGTTGACAAAGGCAGCTTCGTACGTACATTAAAAAAAATAACCGGATTAAAATATCCAAAATTAACATTTTATCTTCGATTCCAAGTACATGATTTGAAGTAAACACGAGCTATTTAGCAATTTCCCAAATATATGATTGGTAATTTCGTTTTCGTTTTCCCTGTTCAAATATCGTATAAATAACTTAAAATATGTCTGATTTGGTAAAGAAGGCACTTATCATATAATGACTTATTACCGATTAACTCTTTCTCGAGCCTCTTCAATACACAACCTAAACTAGATTTTTGTGAGACTAAAGCATGTGTTGTCTTGAAGATTGGATTCGACGTCTTAATGAAGATAGTTGCTTACCTAAAGAAGATGTTTGACTAATCATACCGTGGTTGAAAACCATTCGATCGCTAGACAAACAACCGAGAGTAAATATGAAAGTGATAAAAAGCGGTTTATTCCTCGTCTAGAATCATGTCATTTCCTTCTGTTCTCGACATATACTGTATTCCTCGCACTAACAACGTGTAAATAATTGTATCATTGCCATTCACGTCGATGGCTTTCAAATTAAACCCCGAGTAAGTTAAAGTGCTTTTAACTCTTCATAAAACATCATTTTGCAATTCCCGAAAATTTAGACTCGTGAATTCGAAAGTATAACTTCATGAACATGGGATGGGATGGTCGCTTCCAATAAGACTAAAGTAACAATCCGAGAATTTAGGTCGGCACTTCAAACCCTTTAAAGGATAAGAAGAGTAATTACCGAAATCAATCTAAGAATTTAGGGGGTGTAATGTGCAGAAGTAACCGCAGTCGACGATTATACTTTATACTATGCTATATATAGTCGGCGACGACTCTTTGTAAGGAACCTTCAATCATACAACAATCAATAACACTTATCTTTAGCTCTGTAATTTATTCTACTTGCAATTTACTTTCTCGGCATTTTACTTTATCGTACAATTTATCTTTAATCATTCATTTTGCTTCCTGTCCGAAATCGTCAAAAGAACCTTTTAATCATCAAATTCGAAGGCTCTACTCATTTGGTGAAAGATATTTCGTCGTGTACATTTCCGGCAAAACACAATCACTATATTTCACTATGTATTTTCCTAGTTTGGAAAAAAAAATTTGAATTGTTCAGACTACTACTTTTTCGTGGACATAGCACTGATTACGGGGACCATGAACCCTGAATAATGTCCATTTCCTTGTTTTTTTTTTTTATTTTAATGGCCGCACCGGTCGCTCACCGATGCAGGTGATAATTAATAGAAAAGAAAAAAACAATAAATCATGCGAGGCTGGCGAGTGGCGAGAGAACGCCACGCGACTGCACGCCAAAAGCCGACATGTACCTCGTCAACACGGAAATTACTGTGTGACCCCCTCCCTCCTTTCCAAGCCAAAAACAAAAGCCGTCTCGCCGTCGGTGCCGCCTAACTAAACAACTTAACGCCCTATAAAAAGAAAGAGAGAGAGAGAGAAATGTTGGAACGCGTCCGCGTGGGCCCACCTCCGTCTATTGAGCTTTCGGCCGTCGGATCAACGAGAAGATCGTCGAGATTCGTACCAAAAGGACAAAACCCCAAAAAGCGCAAATCACGAGCCTTTCTCTGATTATTTCGCTTCAGTCAAAGGGCAGCGAAAGAACAGAACCCCCCCCCCCCCTCACGCTTCTCATCATGAATCCTCTGTACGCTCTCAGATCCCTTAAATTATTGCTGCATTATAATTAATATTAGAAGGAAAAAAAAAAGAGAGAGAGGTGTTAAGTGCGGTCTTCGTACGACTGCCGGACCGACACGTGGCGCGACAGAGGAGGTTGCTCTATCTTGCGCCTCATGTTTCGTGCGCATACGTTGTAGCCACCCCCGACATGGCTCGTCAAATCTTTAGCTACATTGCCGGCAAAATGTCTCGATCATCACCTCCCAAAAAAAACTTCAGCTCAAATTAAATGTGTCAAATAAAAAAAAACATATGTTTTCTCTTGCTGTTATTATAATAAAATGGGTTGTTCAGGGTGGTGCCAAGATCATCTTCAATCCTTATCTTTTATTCGGCGACAAATGAACTAGAGTGGAGATTAGAGAAAGGGCGAAGAAGATCAAAGCAAACATTGCATAAAGACTGGATCTTGACATTTTTCCAACATCCGCAATATGTATTACAGGGATAATAAACATGAATAAAACAGCAATTGAGAAACGTTTGCAGATTTCCCAGTTGCTAAAAAACTGGAGTTAAACTTATCGGGCTATGTATACATATCTAGTCATCGGTGTCGTCATCGTCTAATTTTGTCGTCATCGTCAACCGCCGAAACCGAAATTAATTGTCAGGCTAATTTCTTTCTCTCTCTACATGGAGATCCGCTTTCCGTCTTCAACTTCGAACCACAGAAAACAAGAATCGTACTGAAAAATGCGCAAATCCGCCCCCGATCAAGACCGTCCGAGGTGAAAAAAACTAAGCCCCCTCAGGCGGCGGAGGCTGGTTGAGATCGAGATCGGGGAACGATCTGCTGCGAGGGGGGGTCACATCGGACTCCACGGCGGACGACGAATCGGACTCGCTCTTCACACCCCCGCTCCCGGCCGCCGGGAAAAACTCGCTCACCGCCGGGCGGCCTTGTATAAAATCCCTGGCGACGTTGTCCCCGACCCGCCCCCCGCGGGAGAAGACGTCGAAGAAGAGCACCGGACGCGCCACCGGGACGACGGGGAAGCACGGGAGTGGGGCAGCGTATGCGGCGGCGAACGGGAAACCGCCGAGGCTGAGGTCCAGCGCTGGCGGCGGCGGCGAGGGAGGGGAGGCGTTATCCACGGTGCTGCTCTGGCTGGGGCTGCGGGCGGCGACGACGAGCTCGTCCGCAGTGGGGAAGTTGGTCTTCGCCTTGGCGCCGCGGAATTCACGCGCTGCCGCGTCGTAGGCGCGCGCAGCCTCCTCGGCGGTGTCGAAGGTGCCGAGCCAGACGCGGGTCTTCTTGCCCGGGTCGCGGATCTCGGCAGCGTAGCGGCCCCACGGCCGCTTCCTGACGCCGCGGAAGCGGATCTCCTTGCTGCCTTGGGGCCTGGGGCTGACGGCGACGGTGACGGGATTGGGCCTCTCTCGGGGAGCCATGGCGGGAGGCGACTCGGATGGAGGCTTCGGACTTAGTTGGAGGCGAGTCTAGAGGGGTAGGAAGAAGAGTCGCTGGGTTTGCGGTTGGGGGATGAAAGGCAAGTGAGGGCTGCAATATATAGAAGGGGGACGTTGCGGCTGGTGGGCGTGAGAACCACGTGCCCGTCGGGGCGAGTTATGCGGGGTGGTGGTGCTTGGCGTCTCTTGCAAGAGCCACCGCAACTCGAGTGTGCTCCGCTTTTTTTCTCTCCCTGGGGCCCACACACACTAACCTAATGAAATCTGTCGTCCTGACGCGGCTAATTATAGGGACCTTTCTTTTTTTTCTTTTTTCTTTTCCGGGTTTTCACCTCTTACAGCGACGTCCGAACGTGGGAAGTGTGTCGTTAATCAGGCGACATCTTCGGTACGTGTTGAGGGCGATTTGTGGGGTTTTCCCCCTAAAACAGGGAGTTAACAGATCCATGTCTGAATTTTCTTTGAAAGCTTATGAATAGCTTCGGTGCGGGACGTTCTCTTGCCTTCGTTTGGATTTGATTATTGAACGTCATCATCTTCCATGAGGGGGAGCAATTATCGCTGGAAATCCATAACAATTTGGTCCTCGTAATTTCATATCCACCACTAGACCAAAAAAATATTTCATATCCACAAAAACTTGCTTCTAACATCGTCGCATTTGAATCATCGTGCACCCGTTTGTTGTCGATATGCTCGTATCTATAAATGATTATGGCATACGTCTAACTACTACAATAGTTCCTATCTCGGCAAAAAGAGTAAATGATCCACGCATGAGCTTTGGAGTTGAATCCCCGCTACCGATTTTGTCAGTTTTTTTTTTCTAATCTTTGATCACCATAAAAGACGGTTACATGCGACGGTTCGCATTAAAGCCATAGGGTAGACATATGGTTTCGAGTGACGGTTGTGATTTCTGCACTGTTATTAGCATTGTGTGTCAAACCCAGTCTGTGGACACTAAAAAAGAAAGTTATTTGTGAAGATTAAGATCAAGCCGCTAATCAAACATGCGGTCACGAGCTTATTGACTTTTGGATTAACAGCTTTGATGTTAACTATGCAGTGCGCTACATTTCAATTGAATCCTTAAACTTTTGATTTGGACAACGAGTCCTTTGGCTTACATGATTTGTACAATCGAGTATTCTTTAGTTTTTTTTTTCTGTCGAAAGTATTCTTTAGTTCCCATGCTTAGTTTTGTTGACTATACCGTCAACGTGACAATTTCAATACGTTAAGGATGAAAAGGGATTTGTTTTTCAAAGTCTATAAAGTTAAAGCAATTGTTTTTAGGAAAATATCTTTTAAGCCAATCATTTTTCGCGAAACAAACGGAGCCTCAGTTTCAATTTTTTGAAATTAATATTTTTCATTTATTGTGTTGGTGCAGTTTTAAGCCATTTCAACATTTCCTTATATCGATAGGAAAAACGTACGTAAAAGCTCTTTTGGCAGGCATTGCTACTTAAAATGAACGTGCAGTCATTTCTACACGTGCTCGGGGCATTCTGATTCTTCAACATATGGATTCCGAATCATCCCCATATCCACAATCTCTTTGGAGAACGGTACGCCGGATAGGCTAGTGCGCTACTTGAGTAATCGAGAATAACAGACACCTCGTGATCTTTGAACTTAAGCCACCCATCCGTTACTCGAAAGTCTGACCCGAAAAAACTTAAATTAATAGGCGGAGGGAGATTGTATATGTTCATTTATATAAAGAATTTATAGCGTTTGTAGATAAACGATACGAGATATGTGATTTCAATACCACGTTAAAATGCCCGACTCAAAATATTAATTAATAGCTAAAAGAGATTATATTTATATAAAGACCAAATATAAGTTCTGTAAAAACGCAACTTGAGATACTTTTTAATATTTGTGATCCGTCGATGTAATTTTGTTTTGTTTTGTTTTGTCCGTCGATGTAAAGGTTGATGCTGTAATTATGGACGAAGAAAGTGTTTTGGCCGGCGCCGCGTGGAGCCCCAGGGGGGGTTGTTTTTTTTTTTTTGGTCGAAGAGCGCCGAGCAAGATTTCGGGGAAGTGAGGGTCACGCGCCGCACGTGGAGGCAGCGGGAGCGCCTACCCACCGCATCTTGAGCAGCGTGATATTCCGAGGGTGGGGCGGGGGGTGGGGGAAGGGCTCGGTCAACGAGGGCTTTGACCGCACTCACACGCCCTCGCAATAAAATCCCCCCCGAAAGAGGAACCGATCGAGTTCGCACGAGCCCCGCGCCTGTCACGTGGCACGCGCTCTCGCGACGCAGAGGAATTCCATTTTGCGTTTAAATTGTTACTTGGAGCGACATTTTGCTTTTAGCATTTTTAAATCCTCTCTCCACTTATTATAAAATGTAAAATAAATAACCGTTTAAATTTATACGACCTATCTTAATTTTACCACCTCGTCTAATTTGTTTTTTTTTTTTTGGTCGAGCACCTCGTCTATTAGATAAGTCTTGATTTGGAAAAAAAAAGAGATGCCAATCTTCAAAAGTTGAAAAATCCGAGCAAATCTAACTAACAGCATGTCGGTAGTGTCAACACGGTCGAGAAGACCGTTGGTGCGGCGCCGCTTTACGGCCGTTGAGATGGGAGACTATACCATATTGCGTGATGCTCGTGCTCTCTGTGCGGGTTCGAATTTTGTCGCGAGCCATGCCGATGAATATATCGAAATGCAGTAATACCTAAACAAATTGAGAAATGATTAAATTTATCAGCTTTCTTTTTACGATTAACATGCTAATACATATTGAGCGAGAAACGAGTGTTGACTAGTTCCAAGTCTTTATTTGGTTTTAAAGTACTCTAGGAGGAGAAATTATTTGTATACTGATTAATGAATTATGCACAACATAGGACTAGCCACGACAGTGCAGGGATTTCTTTATTTTGCTATTTCCCAAGTATCGAGAAGATATTCGACATATTTTTCTAGACATGCTTTATAAGAAGATGTTTCGATTTCATCAACGATCAAATTTAGAATTTTATTAATAAATACCCCAAGGCACTCCTAAATATTTTTTTTATTTGTTGGGTATTAAATGCAAAATTTATTTATGCTTTAATTTTTTCATGAAGTTTGGTCATTAAATTTTAGGAATAGCATCGCATCTGTTATAGTTAAGGAAAAATGCCAAATAAAAGTATGTAGTATCCTTATTTTTTTCAAATAAGGGCCTGGGATGTACTCTCTAATTCAAAGGAAAGTTTGATCAAGGGCATTTTTGTCATTTGAATTTTTGAACCTTTTTCCTTTCCTTTTCTTTTATGTTTTATTTTTATTTTTCTCTCCCCTCCCCCCAACCATTGTCGGGCACGCTCACCCGAGTCCGGCGATGGCTGGGGAGGGAAGAGGGAAAAAAGAAAAAGAAAAGAAAAGAAAAGAAAAGAAAAGAAAAATGGGGAAAAAAGGAAAAGACGAGAATGCATTTGGTCAGGCTCAACTTTGAAATAAAGAAGGTATTTCAGACTCTTATTTGAAATAAAGTCTAGTTCATATCTTTATTTAAGTATTTCATATGCTTAGTGGAAATTTTTCCTATAATTAAGGAGAAAGATACCGTAAATAAAAATAATTTTCCCTCTATCCCAACCGACGGCTTTGTTTTCGCGATTCCCAACACTTGTCGCCTGTCCGCACTGTCTGCCTTCTCGCCGCGCGAGGCGGATCAGCAGATGCGATTTTATTCCCCCGAAAGGAAAACTCCAAAATAAAATGACGCCTTTCTCCCCCCATTTTAAAAAAGATGCTTTTCGAGTGTGGTCCCCCCAAGTCCTCCTCCTCCGCCTTGCTTTTGAACCGGTCGCGAGGGGGATCCGACGGCTACGTGTAGCTCTTAGGACGACACGTGTTGCGATCTGACGTCCTCCCGACCGGTCAGACAGACACGTGCGAGGTGGAGTGAAGATGTTGTTTGGCGACGTTGGGTTCCCGTTCCTAGTCCCATGGTCTGCGCTGGCCTGGTTCCCCTCCCTAGCAATATATTTGAAAGCAAGTGGCGTGCGTGAGATACTTGAATTGATTTTTACTATTTAATTTTTATGAATTTCATTTCTGCGAAGTACTGTATTGTATAATGTATATAAACATCAATCATAAATTTATTGCACGAATGACAATTTAATTTCGATTTTTAAAAAAAATTTACGAACTTTGTCCTACACAGTTGCGTAAAATTTCAATGTAGTTCTTCCGATCGATTTTGGGCGAAAATCGTTGGTACGGTGGTTCAGTCATCACCGGCCGTCCTATGTGGCACACAGTCGGGTCAAAGATTACAGCGAAATTTAGCATTAATATTTAAGATTAAATTGATAAAATTGAAAAGTTTATGACCGAATTAACATTCATAATATAATTTTATCACTGTTTGGAAAATTTGCTCATCTGATCTCTCGCTCAAAAAAAAGAAATCTGGTAATAATTGCTTAATTAGGGCATAGGGATGATAATTATGTCTATCACCTCCATTCTAGCCCATTCATCTCGGCTAATTAAATTGAGGGAGAGTCAATGGACACGATTGCCGTGTCAAAAGAGGGTTTTATCGAACCCCCAATAAAAAAAAAAAGAAAAACAAAGAATTTTTCTAACACGGCGCGGAAACCTGTGTCGATAGAATTATCGGAACAAACTTGGTGCGCACTGCGCACCCTATGATTCCTACGACGCGGTGGCAGCTTCTTCGCGTAGGGAGGGCGCGTTGACTCTTTGACTTTGACAGACAAGGTGAGACTGGTGAAGTTATTAACCAATATGGCAAAGTACATAACGGACAGCCGCCTCCTTTCTTTTCCACAGCATACAAAAGTAATCTTAAAGTCAAATCTTGATGAGACGAAAATAATGGAGCGCAATTAATTATCGGCTATTATTGCTAAAATTGCAAAAAGTTGAATTAATTGGGTCGTCCCATAATGTGCCGTTGACAAGCAATAGACTTTTGGTTAGGGGTGAGCAAAAAAATCACGATCCAACCAAACCGGACCGGACCGTACCTAACCGGCTGATTTTGGATCGTAACCGGCGGGTACGGTTCGGTTTTCGATTTTTATTTTCTAGAACCGGCCTGTACCTGTTCGGTTCCCGATTTCGGGTGGGAACCATCCAACTGGCCCAACCGAACCGGTTTTTACATAATATGAATGGGCCAATTTTTTTAAATGAAACCATCTCTCAACGTCATTGAGCCGAGAATTCTGATTTACAAGGTAAAAAGGGAAAGGAAAGTTCTGAGTCTACTGTTCTATACCTTTATTGAGTCATATTTGTGAGATTAGTATTCAACTTCATTTTTCCTCTGTTGAGAAGTTGATTTTATGTCATTTGCTTGCTTGCTGAAGAGAGGCGACAGAAGTTTCTTTATGGCTTCCAAGTTCCGAGTCTACTGTTATATAGCTTTATCCCTTGTGCCTGGTTTTTGTGAAGTTTCTTTATGGCTTCCAAGGCCTTTGTGTACATATTGCACAGCACATCAAAAGTTACGTCCTCCAAAGAATGATCATAACTTTGAGAAAGGCTTCTGATAAATAAAGGTAAAACACAACTTCTTTACAGAAAATTCGGTAGACATTAAGATCGTAATCGGGATCCAACCGGGAACTGGACGGACTGGTGGTTCGGTTCTCTGGTGGATCCATAGAATGAGAGGGTGGTTCACGGTTCGCATTTTGCAGAACCGGTCCCTGGCGGGCGGTTCTCGATTCTAGGGTGGAACCATCCATCCAGTGAACCGATCACCCCTAATTTTCGTGGAACTAGCTCGAAAGATAATAATAATAATACTAATACTACTAATAATGATAATAATAATAACATGGACCACCTCTTATCACTGATCCACACGAACATTGTGCGGGGAATTTGAACAATACTTTTACGAGATTAGTTTATTCTAACAAAATTATCGTGTTTATTCTATTTTATGATATGTTTTTACCTTTTCCGATCTTCCTAGTTTTTGGCTCCCTTCCATATGCCAAAGATCTTATTAGAATGTGATGAGAACTTCTCAATCAAGCCATACTACTCGTACGCCTCATTTAATAGTCGCGCTTTGCCAACTATTCGCACGAAGCCTGATTTACAAAAATCTCGTTTGAACCGGGAAAACATATGAATCCCTATCCCCCCCTCTCTCTCTTTTTTTCGTAACAAACCGGTTTCATCAAAATCGGGTATGACGATCGAAGGGTTGGACCGGGGGAGATCGATACGGGATGTTCGAACCGGTTGAGAGTGGAAATGGGCTCGTCCTGGAGTGCCTTCGATTCCGGGGTGGAGTATTAAATCGTAAAGGCTTGGGACTTGCATGGTTGGGCTTCAGTCTTGGGGCATATTGATTCTAAATTGCTTTGGGCCTGGGTTTGAGTTGGATCCGGGACGGTAAAATAATATTGTATAAAAATGGGCGAACATGGATAAAATGGGTCGATTAGGTTTCGACCCGATCAGACAGATCCATTGGACGGGCCTAGCGTGGACTGCAGGTTGGGCTTCAGTCTCGAGGAATATGGATTCTGAAATTCATGGGCCTGGGTATGACGTTGCACCGTATTCTCCTAAACCCATCATCAACTTCATCTGATGGACATCGTTTGTTAAATTTCATACTCATTGGTAGCCCAAGAGGACTATATGAATTTCTCGGAGGGGGTAACGTCCAAAAAGTCTTAAATTTATTGCACTTTTACTAATTCAGTTCTAAAACTTTTAATTCTGTCAATTGAGTTCTAAATATTTCACATCTTACCAAATGAGTCCATCCGAAAATTCTAGTTAGAAATTGCGATTTCTAACGTGGACGTCGGCTGTCCAATGTGGCAAGACCCGCCGTCCACCATGGCATGATCGGTGTAAAACCACCGATGATAACGTGGACCAATTTTAATAATAATTTATTTTTTAAAATATTTTTATTTTATTTTGTTTGTTTTTTAGTTCAAAGGGTTGGTGGGGCCGCTGACCCCTGATCGAGGGCTGACAACCCCTACCGACCACTAGGTGAGGGCCGTGAAGCCCTTGTAGGCTACAACGACGGCTTGCGAGCCGTTGCCACATTTGGCGAGGGTCGTGACCCTCTCTCCTAATCGGCAAGGGCTTCATAACCTTCGCTCAGGGGCTGCGGGGGTTGCCGTTCCTCGGCTAGTAATATAATAATAATTTTTTTTTAAAATTATCAATGTTAGCGCTGGTCGTGCCATGTAAGACGATCTGCGTTGACTGGACTGCCACGTTAGCGATTTCCGGTCAAAATTGGCCGCATGAACTCAATTGACAAAATGAAAAGGTTTCTGAATTGATAAAAGTAGAATATGTTTCGAACTTTTTTAATAATTCACCCCCGTGGAGTTAACGGAAGCAAGTCTGGGACGCTTCTTTGAAAGTTTCCAAACCATAAGAAAGCTCTAAAAGAAAAAAGGATGGAGACCAAGAAGAAGCTTCTAATATCAGAATCGTCAATCATGGCGGGTAGACTCTATCAAAACGTCCATTGACTCTGACACAATCTGCAGCTCCGAGACGCGTTGCCTTTTTTTGCCTGCATATACATCGACCTCCCATATCTCCATCGCCGTTCAGAATCATACGTAGCTTTGCTTTCTGAGAGCGAACTCTCGTGTCTCGGAGGATCGGAGAAAAAAATGGGAGAGTGCAGGCCTCTGGGGTTCTTGATAGGCTTGCCCTTCGCTTTCGTTGCCGTGATCTTGTCTCTGGTGGGTGCAGTTGTTTGGGTCCTCGGGTAAGTTTCTTATCGCCTTCTCTCTCTCTCTCTCTCTCTCTCGGTTAAACTCAAAACGTTTTTGTGCCGATGACAGGACTGTACTGAGTTGCTTGTGCCCTTGCTGCATATGCTGCGTTGGGGTGGCGAAGCTGGCCACGAGCCTCCTCAAGCTTCCCGTCAAGATTCTCCGGTGGTTCACTGAGAAGATTCCCTGTTGATATTCTCCCTATTTGATTTTTTCTTCCTCCATTGCTCTTTTTTTTTTTGGGCCCATTTTCTGGTTTATTGATTCCGAGATCCTGAATGTGAATTCTTTATTGTTGATCATCATCAATCTTTCTCATTTTTGCCGTTCCAGATTAGGAATAATATCGTTGACAATAAATGAGGGGTTTTTTTTTTCCCGTCTCTCCAGAGCGTGGTATCAAAATGCGAAATTCATCTAATTAATAATTAATTTAGCCAATCATGAGAGTTATCCATTTTTGAATTTTCCTTTAGACACTTCAATGGATCTCAAATTGGGAGATCCTTGTTGAGCTGTATGTTGTTGTTTTTCTTGTGAGCGTACTTGATGTTCAGTTTGTCATCGTTGGAATTAAAAGTACTAACCGCTATCGACGTTTCGATTGCGGAGTTATCCAGAAATGTCGTTGAATCACCGACGCGTCCTCCATGTATTTTCAAACTCACGATGATTTGAATACAAT
Source organism: Lenwebbia sp. NSW1173648 (assembly GCA_029784005.1). Taxonomy (NCBI): domain Eukaryota; kingdom Viridiplantae; phylum Streptophyta; class Magnoliopsida; order Myrtales; family Myrtaceae; genus Lenwebbia; species Lenwebbia sp. NSW1173648. Next base: position 17,897,126 of record JARCGZ010000009.1, on the reverse strand, counting down.
CACATATATTCACGTTTCACAATGTAGATGCGATTGTTTCTCAAAGTAACGATATATGCCTTGTGTTTGTCTTTTGAGAGGGAGAAGGGAGAAAGAAGTCGTTTCGTGGGGCCCCTCTCATACACACCTATTCATGGACGTATTATAACACTCATCATATTCAAAACCACCAAGCTAGTCTAAAGTCGGATTAAGAACAACTGCATACTAATTTCGGATTCATATAAAAGTCTATTCCAAGTATCTTCCCAAGCTGAATCATCTAGGAAATTCTTGTACTCGTGTGGAAAAATGAACAAAGAAAAAAATGAAAAAAATTAACGAAATATTTAAAAAATTGAAATACTACTAAAAAAAATATCCACGTCAGTATCGACCGCGCTTATGTAAAAATGGCCGGCGTTCACGTCAGTGATTTCCGGCCAAAATTGATTGGATGGAATCAATTGACAAAACGTGAAAAGGTTTAGGATTCAATTAGCAAAATTAAAAGATTTAAGAGTGAATTGGTAAAAATGTAATAAATTTAGGATTTTTTGGACAATTTTCTGATTTTGAAGTTTCCCATGTGATTGCAGCGAAAGTACGCATGTACCTTTCTTGCAAGCCTTCCCCAGCTATGAGTCATAACATCCTTCGCTTTGGCATGGTTGCTTTTAAGCCTCGACCCCACTTCACAATCTCTGTACATCACTAACTTGATGGCCTCACTCCAGCTCCCCTTGCTCAAGAAACTCTCTCTCTCTCACTCTCTCTCTCTCTCTCACTCTCTCTCACTCCTTCCTTCTTCATTTCAACAGCAACCCCCCCCCGCTCATCCACCATCAACCTCGAAGCCATGAACTGGTCCGCAATCTGTGGGAACGTCAATATCCTGCAGTCACTGAACAAGGACTCCCACATCGACGCATACGCCGCGATGAGTCACAAAGCACCCAACAGATGGGGGCTTTTAAAAAAAAAAAGGTTCAATTTTTTTTTCTTACAGATTTGGGTCTTGTTTGTAAAAAATTACATGTTTGGGTCCTGTTCGGTGGTCGTGCGGCCGAACAGAACCCAGTTTGGTAGTAGAACTACCGAACTGATCCCAGTTTCTCACCCCACTAGGGGAGGCCCTCCTCTGCCGCAGCGCTAGGCGCCTGCCCCTTCACGTGAAGGCATTCAGAAGTCTCTGAATGCCTGTAGGCGCCTGACCCTTCACGTGAAGGCATTCAGAAGCCTCTGAATGCCTGCAGGCGCTCCGTGAAGCCATACAAATAACAGAGGCCTAATGGTGAACACGGAGAGAAAAAACAGAGAAACGAGAGACAACCAAGAGAGAAAAGAGAGTTTAGGAGGTCGTTTGTCGATTTTCGGCGTCTCCGTATCCATGGTCATTGATTATGGCGACGTTTTCTCACCATCGAACCAGGTAACGATTCACTTTATAATCTATTTTCTTCTTCCCTTCGCGTTTTTCGTTTCGTTTTTGTCTTGTTAATCTTTTATACATGGCAGAGAAGTTAGAGCAGAAGAGCAGAAAAATTAGAGGAGACCAAGTATCCGGATTCCCATATCGACGCACGCACTCTTTTTGGCTCAAGGTAATGCCTATATCATTGTTAGGGTTAATTTGAGCACGTTTTGGTATGAATAATATACAGTTTTAGTGCTGTGTAGTCACTGTTGTTGTTTTGTGCTGTTTGGTCCGAAAAAATATACTGTTCTTGCGCTATATATATCTCTGTTTTGCATGTCGCTACATATCTCACTAAAAATGCTGTGCGTATTAAACTCTATTTTCATCATGATTTTTGAATTTTTGGATTTTTAAAATACTAAAAGAATAACTGAATGTACATGTCTCATGAAAATTTTTGTGCAAAACCCTGATTAGATCTGGACCGTAGGATCTGATAATTAGATCGGACGGTGTAGATTTGGTCTTCGGTTAAATCTGAGCCGTCGGTTTTAGTCGCTTAATCCAACGGACGTGGGCTAGCCACGTGGGCAAACCTGGACCGTAGGATCTGTTCGTAATAATAAAATTTTGCTAGAATATAGAAAAATCAGAAAAATTTGAAATAATAAAAAAATGCCCAAAACTGTGTCGTTTTAGTCCCGGTTCAAACCCCGAGTGGGTTTGGGCCGGCTCTTCGGGTTTGTGAGTTGGGTCGAACCGACCCAGTTCGGAAAATGAATAGAAAAAAAGTAAAAATAAAAAAATAAAAAAATTAGAAAACAAATAAAATCAAAAAATAATAATAAGAATCTCAAAAATTAGGATTTGGTCAATTAATTGACTAGATCTTATTCTTGATGATTTTGGTCATTCATTCCTTTCTAAATGACGATTCTACCCCTTATGGGTAAATCGCCTCAGAATCATTTCAAAAAATTTCTAAAAAACACAGAAAATGGGGGAACAACCACATTCAACTGGTCCAACCTATTTCTGTCGATTTCGATTTTTCGAGTCTTCGAAATAGAAAATTGGCTGTGAAACAGCTGCTCATGCCCTAAATCTGTAAATATTTTTAAAGAATTCCTAAATTCTTAAATATTTTTGTGACCCTATTTATTTCATTTGTTATATTGATAGTTATAAGGTTAATTTGTTAATGTGTAGGGAAAAATATTTATTAAATTATAGATGGAAAATAATTTGTAATTTCTTCATTTAACAGAATGTCGTCTACATCTTTTGCGATTATGAAATGGAAAGGTACAATAGTACGAAATGAATTTGGATATGATTACGAAGGTGGACAATATGCTATGTTTGAGTTTGGAAACATATCCAGATTTGAGTTTGGAAACATATCCAATAAATGGAATTGCAGGCGCCAAAGCTGGCGCCTGCAGGCTGCACACTTCACGTAAAGGTCTTTTGCCAGTGTTCGGCAGCTCTGCTGCCGAACTGGGTTCCGTTCGGCATTTGTGCTGCCGAACGGACCCCTTCTGATAAAAAAAAAAATTAGACTCAATTTTGTAATTTTTTTTTCAGACCCTTTTTTGAAAAAAGCCCACAGATGGGTGTGGTTCAGTATCAGCGACTGTGGCACCCCGTCCCACACTAACAAGGCCATTCTCTCTCTTGGGTCCTCTCCCCCAAACCCATGTGGAAATGCTTCTTCGATTCCGATCGCATCCTTGTGGAGTGGCCAAAGCCACAAGGAATGGATGGCCGCATAGCTCCTCAAACCCTAGAAGTAGCTCTTTGCAACTTCTCTTTTGTCAGCTTGATCTCGCTCCCAAATGCACGGAAAACCACTGAGCTCGGCCCGAACATGTTCAGCCAAGAAGCCCGTTTTCTCTCCTAGGTGTTCCACTTGTGCTTGAGGCACGACGGGTCCACTGTAGAGCACTCTCTTCCCCGTACCTGCTCCTCGACGCAGTCAGTAGTCACCATACCTGCCTTCCAATTCACGATATGTCCTCGTGGCAATGGCATAGCACTCCCTTAGGCTCGTGATACGGTCGTAGAACCACGTTCCACTTCTGAGATCTTCAGCCAGGAATAACGCTTGAAAGGCTCTTCGGGGACTACCTGCGAAGCCGGTGGCGGCGGATGCATTTAGTTTTTCGAAGGTGACTCCTTGCCGAGACAAGCCATAGTCCGCGCCCCGCCACACCAGTAACGACCTAGTATATTGCCTCGATGTTCAGAGGCTGGGTTATGGCGGGGATCCAGGGGGCGAAGTCATAGAAAACATGTCGGGCTTGATGTCAATTAAAAGGAACAGGATCTGATTTTGAGTCTGGAAGTTGGACAGGGACGTCAGAGGCGGTTTCTGCGCCGGAAGGGAGGCCCTCCACTTGGGTTGGATAGTAATGGAGAAGAAGTGAATGAGGTCGTGGCGTTGGTTTAGTGGCTCCAACTTAAGCTGCGCCTTTTGGGGCAATAAGACGGTCACTTGGTGCCCATTCTGGGGTAGTTTGTGTCAGAAATGTAGAAATTGGGTGGGGCGTGACTAATAGCCAACCATGGGAACATGACTACACTAAGCTTTCTTGAGTTTTTATGGCTTCCCATGTTTTCTTTGGTCTTGTGTTGCGTTCTTTGTGGCTGTCTTTACATTTTCTGATCCAATATTTACGGGAAGGGAAATACTTCCCTGAAAATACTGTCAGGGACGGTACAATATCAACCGTAGATCCACATACTATTACCGCGTGTTTTGCATAAAGCACTCATTTATTGAGAGATTGTGTGATAAAAAATAACTGGCAGTACTGTCAGGCTAGCATCTGTCTCTACCCAAAGTATCGTTAGGTAGAAGGTATATTTGTAAACTTGTATTCAATAATTACAAAAATGAGAAACCCTAAACTTACTAAAATTCTGGTATGCAAAAATCAATTGATTAAGGAACATGTCAAACTATTACTGATTGTTGAATAAGGTCACTTGGTTCACTTTTAGTCTGACCCATCAATTATATTTGTAAACCAGTCTTAGTAAACATATGATTTCCCTTACAATGCTCCGGACGACTCCCCCGTATTTAATCTTTTTGAACCGGTAGTCACAGGGTCAGTTTCCTATTCTAAGCCGGGAATCGAGCCACTCTAGAACCGATCACTTCCATTGCGTTTCTTTAGGTTAGTATGGAGTTTTCGCGTGCAAATATAATTATCATTACAACTGTCAACTATAATGACATTCGCTTATAAAGTTATCATGCAAATGACGTAATACTAGAAAATGAGGAATCCACCAATGGAATTATACCCATCAACAGTTTGCTGCCTTACCGAAATATCAATTTCGTGTATCGCTTTTAGCTTGTTTAGTATTATCTTTCAGATTATTCGACATACGATGTAACCTCAATCTTCATTATTGTTTCGTAATAATCGTTGCCTATGTTACCTTGTAGTAAACTAAATCAAGAAACAATTTGTGGGGAGAGTTTCTTAAAATGAGTTCCGACATTTGAGTCAACTTAAACACGTTTTTATTACATCATTTGACTTTTACATAGGAGACTCGTGATTAATCCACGTACATGCTCATTTTGTAGTTTGTAAAAGAAGCTGCTAGCCTGGCAGTTCGACAGTGCTGTCAGTTATTTCTGACTACACGATCTCTCAATCAATGAGTGATTCATGCAAAACTCATGGTGATAGTATGTGGGTTTACGGTTGATATTGTACCGTCCCTAACAGTACTGTCAGGGAAGCATTTCCCTTTGTAAAATTTCTATAGAACGTTCCAATCGGCACGCAATATCTAAATGATACAATTATCAGAGTGGCAAGAGCTATTCTATTTGCTCAAAATTTACTTAGAAGAGGCCTCTTCGGGGACAAGTCCCATTGTAGTTCGAATATGAAAAAGTCAATACTCGACTACAAAATACGAGTCAAGGTACATTGGCCCAATTTTTTTTTGTAAAGTTAGGAAGGAAAATCTCTTTCAATGTAGGAAAAAATCACTCTAAAGATCATGTAGATCAAAATATCACTTCTTTAGCAACAGCACTCTTTAACTTAATTTGAAAAGCCACTTCTCATTCGCTAATCTTAGCCCTTCAGGATCTCTCTACATCAACACCTCTAATTTTGTCGTTTGAAGCTCTTGCAGATTCTGAATAAACCTATCGATGTAGCCGCTGATGAAGTTGGGGCTCACCAGAACCTCTCTCCACTTCGCATGGTTCTTCTTCACCAGCTGACCCACTTCGCTCTCTTCATCCATCACGCTCTTGATGGCTCTGCACAGACTCTCCTTCGAGAACCACCCGCTCTCTTCTCTCTCCACTTCGACGCCCACTCCCAGCTCCTCGGCCAGCAGCCTCGTGTTCAAGATCTGGTCGCCCAGGTACGGGACCATCACTATTTGGCAATCGCACATCAGCGACTCCCACATCGACCCGAACCCGCAATGGCTCACGAAGCACCCGACTGATGGGTGGCTCAAGATCAGTGGCTGTTGGACCCAACCGCCGTGAACCGCTCCTCTGCCTTGGACCCTCTCTTCGAAACCCTCGGGAAAAGCTTCTTCTACTGAGTTTGTCCCAATTGGCGGTCTGAGAGCTACCAGAAATGGCGAGCCTGTTGACTCGAACCCTAGCAGGAGTTCTTGGAACTGGCCCTTTTCGAGAACGTGCTGGCTACCGAACGCGCAGAACACCACGGACCCTGGCTTGAACCGGCCGAGCCACTCGGCCCACTTCTCGTCCAGCGTCTTCGTTGCCGGCTCAGGCAAGACTGGGCCAGTCAAGAAGACAGGCTTACTGTATTGACTGCCGATGTAGGCACACAAGTCCCTTTCTAGCTCTTGGCACGTCCGCATGGCGATCGCGTCGCACTCTCGCATGGCGGTCGTGGTGCGGCCGTGGAACGTGATGTTGTCACCGAAAGGCAGGGATACGAACATGAGGGATCGGGCTTCGCTGCCGCGCAGCACGACAGTCTCCGATGGGTACCCTTCGGGTGGCTTCGCCAGCTCCTCCTCCGTGAGCGGCTTCCCCAGGGTCACCTCGCGGGCCGGCACGAGGACGATGGCGATTGCGGCCGCGGAAACAACATTGTAGCAGACTGTCCTGATGCCGAGCGGCCTGGCCACTTGGGGGATCCAGTAGGCAGTGTCGTAGAAGACGAAGTCGGGCCGCATGGCCTGCAGCGAGACCTCCAACTGGGGGCGGGTGAGGTCCATGGCAGCGGCGAGCGAGGGAGTGTCGGAGATGGGGATTTCAGAGGCGGTTTCAGTCCCCGGAGGGAGGGTGGCGACCGAGGGGACGGTGACCGGGTGGAAGGTGATGAGGTCGGGGTGTAGATTGAGGTCTTCCAAGAGAATCAGGGCTTTCCTGGGCAGCAAGAAGGAGATTTTGTGGCCCCTCTTGGCGAGTTCGTTGGAGAGGTGGAGGAATGGGGTCATGTGACCAACTGCGAACCACGGAAACATGGCTATGTGAAATTTCGAACTCGTCTCCTCCGACATCGTGATCGGTAACTCTTCTCGTTAGTTAGGTTGTGCGAGATGTCTTCATTTTTTGTCCTTTACGTGCATCGACGCATGGTGGTTCTTGTTCTCAGTTCCTTGAACTTGAAGAAGATTCGAGCGTTGGAATGATGTGTAACGGATTGATGATGAGCAACTCCTGGTCTGTCTGTCTCTGCCGAACGAGGAACGCGGACAGGAATGCTTGACCCGGATTTTGCGATCCTTGTGTTTTTTGGTTAGCAAGGTTTGAAAAAGTCGCGACAGAGATCATCATGGAGAGGAAAATCAGGCGATACACCGAGGATATCATAGGTTAAATTTGTTTAAATTATCGACATGCTCCCTGTAACAACCGGGAGTTATTCTAAGATATAGTAATCAGTTATGCTCCGAAGTTAGAATATGGAAGCAGTGTTGGACAACAGTGTGATTATCTAACTAATGAACAAGTGTTTCTAACCTTGTAGTTGATGCAAGAAGCACTTTGTACTAACGGTGCTCTGTATTAGCTGATACTGTCTAGAGGTGTCAAAATGGGGTGGGGTGGGGTCGGGTCGGGTCGGGTTTGGGTCGGGCATAATATGGTCCGACCCATATTGACCCATTTTCATGCTATACAAATCTAGTGACTCATACCTGACTCAACCTATATGGTTAAAACACTTCAATATTAAAATTCAGTTTGGAGAAAATTGTTTTTTATACATTTTCAAAAATATATAGTGCTAATTTTTTAATTATAATTTTCTTAGCTGACCCATTTATGACCCGTTTAAAATATATTTAGGACCTATTAAATTTCTGAGTAATCCATTTATGACCCATTTTTAAAACTTAACGAACTCATTTATGATTCACCACCATGAAATATGGGTTCTAAACCCATTTTGCCACCTCTAATACTGTCGGAGGAAAAGTTGCGTTGAACAAAATAATTTTTAGTATGGCCTCATATGTGAAAAATGAAGATTGTGGTAATATAATGGCATAACTCTAGATTTGTTTTTTACACGGTTGCATTTATTTACTTTTTGATATTCAACCCGCATGGATGATCATTGGTTTGGATAGTCGGCCGATTCTGATGCTGCTGGATCCACTTCGACAGATTGGGTTGTAAGAAAGAACTAGATTTGCAGGTGCACTTGGGCCTACTAATGGACTTGAATGGATTTGGGCCGGCCTAACCGGACTGAAGGCCCATGATCGACTCTACATAGTGAGTGTCCTCGGCATGTTCCTAGTTGTGGAAGAACAGTGGGGTAATTCCATTTTTGGTCCAGTAACTTATGCCTATCGTGCAATGGGATTCTTTAACATTTTGAATTGTCATAATGTATTATTTCCTTCTGTCCGATAGGCCCTTTCTCCCGCTAGTCTGATTTGGATTTGCTACTTACAAGCACGAGATGATGACGCATGACGCTTGATCTGTGCTCACCACCACCGGATCAAATCCTCTTCCTAAAGAACATTTCTCGGTCTCCCTATTTTTCTGGGTGTCAACGTTTTGGTTCGGCTGGAGTTTTCCGCAAATACAAGCCGTTTGAGTGGGCGACTGAACTGAACCGAATCGCGACCCAAATCTATTATGGACTGACGGTTCGATTTTTCGATTTTTCGATTTTCCTTTTTTTAAATGTAAGAGTAGTTCTCCCATTAAATTGCTATTATTAAGAAGAATGGCGATTTTCAATCAGATTCGGTTAATTGAACCGAACCGAAAAAAGAAGAAATTATCCGAATCGAAATGAACTTGACTCGGTTTTGAAACCCCTAATCTACCCCACCCCTTGACCTCGCTTGCCTAGCATTCCTTCAAACCTTGCCAGCATCCAGATATCACCGTAATTCAATCCTTTATGAACATCAGTACTTATTTCTAAAATAATTCGAAAATTTCTTTTTCCCTTTCGAAAACATCATGTTTATGCTCTTAAGAGAGTCCTTCAAATTAAAGGTGAGCAGTTTCAGAATCGGTTCAGTTGCACTTGGAACTTAAAACCTACTCTTCGAAATTGATTCTCCAAACTATTAAAACAAACATACCTTACATACCCTGAAATCTATCATATCACAGGTTTCAAGGTCTACCCATGGTTCACATGTATTATTAAAAGAATGATTGTAATGAGAATGAATCATTACCTCTAGTGACCACTATTAGCTGCCACAGTTCACTGACAATTCATAATTAGACATACGAAGGAATATGAAATATTAACAAAGTGAAAGTTTCAGTCATACATATCACTGAAAAATGGAAGCTCACACTGATTGTTCTAGATTATACATTCATCGTCGGATGCCATGGAATAACGTAGGTACGCGAAACCATAGAAGAAGAACACAAAGACTTGTTCTCACCGGCAATCTGAAACCTATCCGTCGAAAATGGCCTCATAATTTTGAAATCAGAAACCTATCTTGCATATCCTAAAACTTAGAACATAACCGGTTCCTATCTGTTCGGTTCTCGATTCTATCCGGAAAGTATGCTCCCCCTGCTCCAAATGAAGGAGAAAATGCGCTCACATTCAAAATTGCCGGTAGACAAGGCCGGGTGGGTTCGGGTCGAAGCCCAGCCACGCCCGAAGACCGAAACAGCGGGGCTCTCTGACCCGGTCCAGAGTACCCACCTGAACTCATTTACATCTGCACGCATCACCGAGCCATCAATTGACATTGCCTCTCCTCTAATGCCTTGGTCTTCTCTCTTCTTCTCCATTTCGTTCTCGTCCACCGTAGCTGTTTCCCTCGGAACTCGCCGGAATTTTGAACTTTTTCCCGTCAGCGAATCGAGGATTCTCGGCTGGTGGAGGGGCTAAAAGATTTTTCACGCGGCGAATGGCGGGTGGGTATAGAGCGGACGACGACTACGATTACTTGTTCAAAGTGGTGCTGATCGGGGACTCCGGCGTCGGCAAGTCCAATCTCCTGTCCAGATTCACTCGCAACGAGTTCAGCTTGGAGTCCAAGTCCACGATCGGCGTCGAGTTCGCCACTCGCAGCATCCGCGTCGATGGCAAGGTCGTGAAAGCCCAGATTTGGGACACTGCCGGCCAAGAGAGGTGAAATTCGCGTTCCTCGTATTTTTCTTTGGAGTTTGTCTGATGTGAGTTGCACGGTCTCTGTCGTTTTCTTTGTTGTGTTGGATCTGTAATTTTGTGTGTTGTGATTGGTCGAATTCGAATCTGGAAAATGTGATCTTTGAGTTATTGTGCGAATCTTAGATCTGGATTGATGCTGACATTTAGGTGTGATGGGTGTATCATCATGCACGTGAAGTGGAGGCTAGGCAGTCTTTTTCTTTCCAGGTTGTGGTGGAGTCATGTCTATTAATTTGATAATTTTGTGCGCGCCAGACTAAGTTTATCTCCTCGATCCGGACAAAAACCGGACATTTCATTGGTACTCGGGTTCACAAGGAGTTGCTCTCGGTGATCAGATCCCAATTAACTAGGAGTAGAGGCTATGTGTCTGTCGGAGAGTCAAATTTGGGCTCTAGCTTTGTAGAGGTGAGGCAGTCTGATAAAAGAGAAGTTAATGAATGCGAAGACAAATGGTTCATGGTTTTTTGCGCATGGAAGTTGAAGTTAAATAGAATGGTTTCTCCGTTTCACGTGGATTCATTTTGATTTTGAGTTCCTGCATGCTACTTTAGTTTTGCTCGGCAAGTGTGTTATTTTGTTGTTCCAGGTGTTCTTTCATCCCTAAGCACGCCTCAATTCTTTAGTGGACTGAATTGCTAATTCACTTGTTGGTGTGTGACGCATTGCATGGTTGTGAAATCAAGTGATTTCTTTGTATCTTCTATTTCAAGTGGGGGAAGAAGTTTCAGAACTGCTGGAGGTTTAAACGGTGGTGGGCAACCAAATTTTGGATTGTCTAGGTTGACCTGGAGGTGTAGGATGAATGTCTGTAGACTTACCGAATGATGCCAGGGGCGAAGATCTGAATTAATAGGCCGACTTAATCAAGGTCAAATTTATTTTTGACGATTAATGAAATTCGTAGAGAAGCAATAGTGCTATTAGGTTATGCATTGATAGGAAGTAATGAAACAGAGCAACGATGTATGCCTTTATCTGAACGGAGGGATCCATTGTAAGCCACTTCCCGATATTTTGTTCAACTTATAGGCTGGGTACCGAACTTCTGTGCTTGTTCAGAATTCCACTGTGATAAAACTTCCGAAGCTGTAGACTGAAGTTTCATGATGAGGCTACAATGACTAACGTAGTTTTGTCTGTAATTTGCTACAGGTACCGAGCAATCACTAGTGCTTATTACCGAGGAGCTGTTGGCGCATTGCTTGTTTATGATGTAACTCGTCATGTCACATTCGAGAACGTGGAGAGATGGTTGAAGGAGCTGCGGGATCACACAGACTCTAACATCGTTATAATGCTTGTGGGGAATAAGGCTGATTTGCGACATTTACGTGCTGTTTCTACTGAAGATGCCACGGCATTTGCGGAAAAGGAAAATACCTTCTTTATGGAGACCTCTGCGCTCGAGTCTATGAACGTTGAGAATGCATTCACCGAAGTGCTCACCCAAATATATCGAGTAGTCAGTCGGAAAGCTCTTGAGGCTGGGAATGACCCTGCAGCTCTTCCTAAAGGACAAACTATTAATGTTGGAACAAAGGATGACGTGTCTGCAGTTAAAAAGGTTGGTTGCTGCTCTGCTTGAGGATTTACCTGTCGAACATTTGGGGAAATGAAATGCGTCCTTTATTCTTCAACCAGGTTTTGCGAGAATACACGTGGCAATTTAAACGCCTGTCTCAAAATTTTCTCCAGTAGTCTCATGTGTCAAGATGCTTTAGTTTCTCAACTCTCTTTGGTTTTCGGTTTTCCACTTCAGACTTGTTGTACTCTTTCACATGTATAATTCTTTCCTTTTTCTCTGGCTCTTCCCTTCTTCTTTTGTCTTGGGTTGTGATTGCTCTAAATTATTGGGACAAGCTCGAAAATTGTATTCTGATAGCCTAGTTTCTGTATTTGAGGTCATGAGACGTGACTTGCACGGCGAATAGAACACAGGCACACGATTTCATATAAATCCAGAGGCATTCTTCGATGTCTGATAGCGTATCTTCTCGTTTGTCCGACCAATTAGCTTGTGTTTGAATAATTTCGCATTTGTTAGTTGCTTGCGTGCTATGAATCTAGTTCTACTCGGTGCCATTTGTGATTTGCTCTCGCTTTTTAATTGGTCGGTCACATTATGCATCACTTTCTTGTGGTATAACTGTAACGTGAAATACCTTCTCGTATTTAAGGAAGAATACAAGCAGGAGCACAGATCTTTTCTAGTTCTGGTTGCATATTTCTTTAATGCTCTGTTGTGAGAAATTGGCTTCTAGTCGCAGCAATTTTGTTTGTTGAATGGACTCAAGACAATGCGTGAGTTTCTGGGAAACTTGAAAACGAATGACACGCCAGTTATAGCAGATGAGGAATTTACCATCTGCAGATTGTCGTTCTTGGCTAGCTTCCCAGAAACCCAATTACACACAATGGCATCTGCTGCTGACTGCCCCAATGAAGTCTTATGGTACACTCTCATGAAGCAAAAAGAGTGCACAAACCACAAAAAATAATAATAATAATAATAATAAAATACTGAAATAGCTTATAATGGTACTCTCAAGAGATAATAGGAGCCCACTGCCCAAGAGAATTTAACCAAGTCAGCGGATTGGATCGTTAAGGTCCAGGGATCTCATACGCTTCCTTGCGATTGGGTTTTTAATCCTCCTTTAGCGTTAATGAACCTCGTATGCTTAGAAGCCCGTATGACTTGTTATTCGCATGTCACCTTTATTATGCCGACCAAATAAGAAAAGAGAAAAAAAAAACCCCGAGTTCCTTAGCCAAATTTCATGAATTTTCATGTACCTCAATTTCGATGTCAATTTTCATACTTACCGTAATATAATTCGACAGTAAATGAGGAATTGTTGGTGGTCATCAATTAGCTAAGGAAGTATCAACGCGACTCGCACTTTAGGAAAAATTTGTAGCTAAGACTTCCGGTGAGAAAATTATCTAAAAATTCATAAACATATTATATTTTTACCACTTTAGTCCTAAATCTTTTAATTTTTATCAATTGAGTCATAAACATTTTTATCTTTTGCCAAACGAGCTCATTTGGCCAATTTAGGCCGGAAATTACTGACATGGATGCCAACCGTCCTACGTGGCACGGCCTACGCGACATAGACAATTTTTAATGGCATTTTAATATTTTTGGTATATTTTATTAATTTGCTATTTTTTCTTTTCTTCATGTTTTTTCACTTGTGTGGCCGGCGAGGTCCTGACAACCCTCGTCGGCCACACAGAGGGAAAAAAATAAAGAAAAGAAAAGAAAAGAAAAATTGATATATATATATATATATTGTTCACGTCAACGCATACCGTGTCATACGACTAGCGTCCATGTCAACGATTTCTGCTGGGATGGACTGAATTGACAAAACATGAAAATGTTTAGGAATGAATTGACAAAATTAAAGGGTTTAGAACTAAATTGATAAAAGTGCAATAGGTTTATGACTTTTTGTACAATTTTCCAGACCGCCGGCCGATGAAGAAAAGATTCAATTGCACTGGACAAGATGATGGTACGGAGTTATTTGACCCGTCGGACCATCAGGGCCGGGTGCGCTGGTGTTCGCGGGCTGAACGAGCGGGCTTTCACGGGGAAAAAAGAGGAAAAGGCAAAACGACATCGCGTGGCGCCTATTGTCGCAAGAAGCCCCAAGGCGTTCCTCGCTCACCTATTCAACGTTTCAGACTCGGCAACGAAGAGTGTGCCAACGATGAAGCAGCACAAGAACTCCCAGCAGCTCAATCCCAACTGGGCTCAGCTGCAACAAGTATCTCTCTCTCTATCTCTCTCTCTCTCTCTGTACGTGCGTGCCTGCGCATGTGTGTCAGTGTGTGCGAATGCGTGTTTATTATCACTCGTCTTCTTGATTGGGCAGAAGCTCAAGTCCCATGGCTCCCGACCTCCAAAAAGTTCCGAGCTTTCCGATTCCGGCTCCAAATCCATATTGGGTACGCAGGGTCCTACCCTTTTGGCCTTTTGCCATACTCTTGTTGGGTGTGCGTTGTATTTTCATGGGTTTTGTAGATAGTAACGCATACGCGTGCTTGTTTTCGAGCCATTAGCCTCTAACACATGAATCTTCTCTTCCTGCGTTTGATGTGTTTGACTGACTGTTTAGTTGCTTTTGAAGAAAGAAGGTTCATCTGAATTTGGATACTGTTATTTGATCCGGCTTCGGGGGCTTTTTCCATGTGCAGGGAAACGCAAGGAAAGGTCCGATGCCGATTCTGATGATCGTCGCCCTAATCCGTTGATTCCTGCCAGTAGTGATTTCGGGTTTGTTTCTTTTGTTTCCTGTTCATTGTTGCCTTTTATCATCTAAACTGCTTGCTGAATATTAGGTATTGCTCTGGATGCTTCTCGTGTTTTTCATGAGCAACTCTGGGAAATAAAGTCATGTTTGGGGTTCAATAGGAGACACTAACCTTGACCCCTTGTGTGTCTAGTAATGGAGCTTCAAGGCATTAGTAGTTTACTTTCTTGCGGAGGGCATAATTCCTCCCTGGTTATTTGTTGTGCTATTCTTAATTCCATAAGTGAATCATACGCAGACTGACAGATGTGATTGCCATGGATTGCGAAATGGTTGGTGTCGCTCAAGGAAATAAGAGTGCACTTGGGCGAGTTACACTGGTATGTGAACGTTCTTTTTCTTTTTAGTGATTAGTGGGATATGACCATTATTACTTACTGTGTTCTCATTTTTCTTGAAGAGATGGTAGGTGATATCTCGTGTGCTTATTTTATTACTGTATATTGGTGACAAGTGTCAGATACTTTCTATCTCTTAAAATTTCCGGATATTCTAAGGTGATCCTGATGCCTTTGCATCTTTATCATAGTTCTGTTAATTGTAGATTTTGTGAGAGGTCTGGTGACAAAAAGTTGAGATGGTAGTTGGTAGTTACTTTGATGTATTGTTTTTACTTTCAATGGAATCATGCTAATGTGAAACAATCTGGTTCAAACTAAATCCACTGCTTTTGCATGTATACATTGATGGACTTTAGCTATCTATCCTCCTTGTTTTTCCAACTTCCAGACGGTTTCTGGATCCCCCACCTTCATGCTTTCCACTCGGTTTCTGGAGAGTGGAGATAGGGATGGAGCGTATGAACAAGACTTACGGTCTTGAAGAATGTGCATGACTCTTATTTGGGCCTTTGTGAGTTAGGAGGGATAACCGCGTCTTCCATCGAGTAATAAGTGTTAGTATAAGAATTTGATTAGGGTGTTCCTGACTCGTCGATATCCTTGACTGTTCCTAGTTAAAGGTACTACATGCCATTCACTGAAGTATTTACCACAATCCGTTGGAGTGTCGATCGACAGTGCTAAATTTCTTGAATGTGCTTCATGTGGTCTTTTACTCCTAATTTTATGTGCTTCACAATTTCTCTGTATTAGGAAAAAACTAATTATTTACATAAGTAAATGTTGTGCTTATTCAACTCGACATAACTTGTTATTAGAGCTAATGGCAGGTAAATCAATGGGGAAATGTTGTATACGATGAATTTGTTCGCCCAATTGATCGTGTTGTTGACTATCGTACACAAGTTAGTGGAATTCGACCCAGTGATATGCGAAAAGGTTTGTCTCGTCTTCTCTTCATTTTTTCCATGTTCTTTATCCTATTCCTATCCTTGATTGTGCAGTTAATAAAATTTTATAACTGGTTGAAATGGTGTATATGATGATGCTCTTAACCAATGTTTTGATATTGAATAAACTCTTCTGTTAAGCTCAAACCGTATGGTAGAGTTAGCAGAATAGTTCCAGTAGTCGCTTGTTGTATAAGTGCTTTTGAACGTAATAAGGGTGATCTTGTAAACTGCATAAAGATTTGAAAATTACCGGGTGTCCTTGCAGGAGATTTCTTTTGGATGTCATTACTTTCTCGCCATTTTTTTATGCCATCATTTTTGTTCATCCTGCTGTATGGTCAAGGCCTATTCCATGATATTGAAGTACGCAAACAATCACAGAAAATCTAAAGAACTCCATTATTTGATTTTATTTGCAGCCAAGGATTTTTGTACTGTTCAGAAGAAAGTTGCTGAATTGATTAAAGGGAGGGTTCTTGTAGGCCATGCATTGCACAATGATCTTAAGGTATGCAATATCTTGTTTCTGGTTGGTTTGAATGGCGTGCCATTCTGATCTGGACTATGTTTTCTTTATACCAGGCATTACTGTTGACTCATCCTAAGAGGGACATAAGAGACACCTCGGAATATCTACCCCTTCAGAAGTACTGAAATCTACTCTTGCTATCTTCCTCATGCATTTAATTGACCTATTTTGCTTTTCCTTAGTGACATGCAAATCAATGATGCAGGGAAGGGCGCCGAAAGGCGCTTCGTCATCTTGCAGCTGAGCTTCTTGGGGCCTCTATCCAAAATGGAGAACACTGCCCTGTAATTAGATTGACTTTGTCCTGACTGTATTCTCCTTCTTTCCATTGATAGTCCATTCCTGTGACCAAATACTATATGTGGCAGTTCTATATTACTTCAGTCATTACCTGGAAATATCTCAATGCAATTTATTTTCCCTTTCATTTATTTATCGATTCCTTCTTTATCCTGATCCTGGTGGTTTTTTCCTGATGAATCTTTGTCACATTCTCCATAACAGAGCTAATACTTTTGTTATTTTTGGTTTCAGATAGAGGACGCCCGTGCTGCAATGTTGTTGTATATAAGAAACAAGAAAAAATGGGAGAAGAGCGTTAAAGATCAAGTCAGGTTCAAACAAAAGCAGAAGAAACGCAAGCCAAAAAGGAAGCCTGTTGACAATGGTGCTTTGAAAGTTGACTGAACTACAGTTAAGCTCATTTCCCGGACATTTCCTTCAGTGTCAATATGCTAGATGCTGCAGATCAAGCCTTTTGGACCCCTGAAAAAGGAATGTATTCAAACAAATGCAACATGTTTGAATTGGAAAAGATGACAGGGGATCTGCATTTGATCTCCAAAAGATTGAAGCTTCCATGGAAACAGCTGTGTATTTCGTTTTCTTAAAGTTTTGATTTTGGCGATGGTCAGTCATGTTCAGTCTACCAAATGTAATGGAGGATTGTTGACACTTTCAGAATTGTACGATTACACTGCACGTTGTTATTCAAACACGAGGTGAATTGCAAAGGAAACCTTCTTGTGCATCAGATATAGCAGCAAAGCAGTCTGAATTGATAATGTCTTAAATTTAAGCATGTCCAGTTGATTAAATCGCGTGAAAGCACCATCAGTTAATTGAAAGGCCATCGATTCACCTCAATGCTGAAATGACCATTCAAAGCTATTTCCTCACACCAGAGACCTCCATCAGCATCCTCTACTTCTAAAGAAGCAGCTCCAGCAAAGTCAGTTTCTAGCTGAAGCATCGAATTTTTTTTTTTATACATATATATATTGCTTTAGCAGTACCATATCTTCTTAAAATACTATTCCACTTTCCATCTTTATTAAAGCTGAAGATGAACGTTGAATCAATAGTTAGCGGTTCTCGCTTCTGCGAATCTATCAGGATCAGTAGCAATGCCATGATCACTTTTGTTCCCTTTTAATGAAGATTATCCTGTGTTAGGTAAAGCACCAGTTCCTTTTTCCAGAACTCTGGTGCAGGGTCATTGTCGAATTTGCTTTAGCATCAAAAGTAAGGCAAGCATACTTCATTCTTCACTTCTAAAAATCAGATGTGCTCCTGTTTGGAGGGAAAAGGACCAGAAGAGCTTTCTGATGTTTCTAGCCTGAAGGAACCACCATAAATCGCGATAAGGGAAGACTTTCTGAGTTTTTCAGTTTATGTGCCTGAATGCTAATTCCCCGCTCGATCGAATTTACAAGACGAGACCGGTGGGAGCTTGTAGTTGTTCTGCTATCAAGTATGAACAATGGAAAACTAGTTTTCCCCTGATTTGCGCACAACTGCGAAACCGAAATTGCTTTATCATCTGCAGAAAAGTTCAGTTTTGTTACGTAGATTCGGATCATGCATAGCAATAAAAATAACTTTGTGATGGAAAGCAATGAACATATATGCGAGGTACCACCGGACTGCAGAGATGCCAGGATAATCATGTTCCCCCCATAATTAATGTTGGTTTCTGCAAATTTTAGTTGGGCTCTTACTTCATCAAGAATAGTAAATGTATAAAGGGCGGTCACACACACTCCAAAAGGATGTCACTTTAAGAGCCCCATTAAGTGCCACCGTATTAAAACAAGAGATCACTAAAACTAACCTGTTAAATTATTCTCTCATATGACGTGTGTAGGCATCCATAAGTTTCATTTGTAGGTGGCACCAAGAATTGACAGACACCAGTGGAGTTAGCTTTTTAACTTAAGTGGGCAATTTCAAGATTTGAGCCAGCAATTCTTGGGTTGATGGAAATCACCTCCCTTTGAGTCTAGCTAATTTAGAAGAGAGAGAGAGATGGTTTGGAGGAAGGAACACTTGGACCTAATCTTGGTTCCTTGTGGGTTATCTGTTATGCTTGGCTACCATCTCTTCCTTCTCTACAGGTGCCTAAGATGTCCACAGACCACTGTGATTGGCTATGAGAACCACTGTAGATTAGCTTGGGTAGAGAGAATGTTGCAGGTACAGAATGCCACCAAGCTTCATACCTCCTTTGATCTATATTAATCATGAGCTTGATGCTGATTCATGTTCGTAAGTTCGATTTGTATGTGCAGACCGAAGCAAAGAACAGAAATGTACCTTTGTCCGTGATCTCGAGCACCATAAATGCTTCGACTTCTCTGGCATCAATTTCCTTGGCTCTAAGCTCACTAATTGGTGCGTGGTTCGCGAGCTCTTCAAATAGCATCTTGACTAGTCCTTTCGTATATGGCGACACGAGGCCTACTATTATTTCCATCAAGTACATCAGTCTTCTGATATGCTTCCTGCTCGCCTTTGCATCATTTGTCCAATGCGTACGCTGCCTGGTCCATTCCAATTTCCTGATCAGCATGCCGAATAGCGACGTTCCAGTGAAGTACGTGCAGAGGGAAGTGATAATGGGAGGCGTGTTCTGGTCCCTCGGTCTTCGGGCAATCTACTTCGCAACCACTTTACTGTTGTGGATCTTCGGTCCAATACCAATGTTTGTTTCCTCAATAACCATGGCCATGATGTTGCACTTCCTCGATACTAACTCCACCCCTCTACATCAATTTCAGCTGGCTTGTCTCCTCTAATGAAAGGGCCTTAGAGCTTCGTAGAAGTTTGAATTTTAGATGCATGAAAATGCTCTCTAGGATTCCCTAAATCATCATGTGGAGATATTTCTTAGATGGAAAAGTTTTTCTGAGTCGACAAGAAATATCTTTTTCTGGGTAGCAAGTTGCGCTAGTTTGCGGTTTCATTCTACTTTCCGCTTTCAGATTCATCTGCTGCATCCATATGCACCTTCCAGTCTTCTGATTGTTTATGTATTGTCATGCTAAAAACAAGACACTTGTTCTGTCTATGAGCAAGAAATTGTTAGTCCTCTACTATTTGTGACACCGTGATTGATAACCACGATGAGAATTCAATTCCAAGAGATGAATTTTTCTCGCCAAAATTATTACTTTTCAAGATTTCTGGATCAAGCAGAATATCTTTGAAAAAAGCTGTGGATCGATATCAGCCTCATAAAGAGCAGAACTACTTGTAAACGACAGCAACAATCCAACATCATGTGATACTTCTACGCAGATGAACAATCGCTATGATCAAGTTTCTGACACACGGCTATAGGGGTTGACATCTTCGTCAAATATGGTTTCAGGAACTATATAGATCATTACCCATTTCGTCAGTAACCTAAGGTTTTCTGATGAATGAATGCTTCATGTACTAGTCTAATCTATATTTAGAGTAATAGCATAACAGCTCTTGCCTTTGTGCCTATTCTAATATTGGTAGATGCTGCTGTAAACAGTTTTCCACCGCAAGTGTCAAACCAAAGAAAAGTTTGGGCCAAGCAAAAAACAATACCAAAACTCTTCAATGAATTACGCCAATTGCCTACTGCATCTTCAGTACATGGTTTTTCAGAAAGGTTCTGCTTATATTTTGTCTCTCTTGCATGAGGAAAGTGTTGTTAAGAAAAGTAAGAAAACTCGCATCATCATCGCACCCGAAGGTTCATTAGTCAATCGTAAACAAAGGAATGACAACCATCCAACTGTAGAACCCATGAACATCAAGAAATAATCAAAATTCCGAACTTTTTGAAAAGATTATTCTTTCAATTAATGAGATAAATGCATATAGGTATCTGCCATTGTCGTCATACATGACCAAATCCACTAAACACTTGCTTTTATTTTGTGAGACACATGATGTCACGACCTTGTCCACTATATTTATTCTATATTTTGCAGTGCCTAATCAACCTACCTTCTTCTACACCATTAGTATGACACCTTCATCCACACACTGTTCAGAGAGAGAGAGAGAGAGAGGGATGAGTTGGAGAAAGGAGTGCCTAGATGTTATATTGGTTCCTATTGGACTATTGATCATGTGTGGTTACCATCTTTTCCTGCTGTACAGAGGCCTAAAGTTCCCTCAAACTACAGCATTCGGATATGAAAACCATTGCAGGAAAGTGTGGGTTGAGCGAATGCTGCAGGTCAGGAATAGCAAAAACTTCCACTGCCTCTGTCTCTGCAACTATGTTTGGACTGAATTTGTCTCAGAAATTTCTCTGTTTGAATTTGCAGATTGAGGCGAAGGAAAGAGGCGTGTCCTTGACAGTGATCTCCACCACAATATCAGCAGCAACTTTCCTGGCATCAACCTCCTTGGTCCTGAGCTCTCTTATTGGAGCATGGATCGGAAGCTCCTCAGATAGTGTTTTCACGGCCGATTTCATCTACGGGGACACGAGTCCTTCCATGATTGCCGTCAAGTACACAAGCCTCCTCAGTTGCTTTCTAGTGGCTTTCGTGTCCTTCCTACAATGTGTGAGGAGTTCAGTCCACGTCATTTTCCTCATGAGCATGCCGAACAGTGATGTTCCAGTGGCCTATGTTCAGAAGGCAGTCACAAGAGCAAGTATCTTCTGGTCAGTTGGTTCACGGGCGATCTACTTCGCGACCAATCTGCTGCTATGGATTTTCGGTCCGATACCGATGTTCATATGCTCGGTTACTACGGTGGTGATTTTGCACAATCTTGATACGAATTCAACCCCTTTGCATCAATTTCAGCCTAAAAAGAATCTTAACCTCCTCCGCAAGATGGGCGATGATGTATCTGCGGTCATGAGAGTAGCTGAAGATCGTGAGAATGTACAAGGAGCAAAAGGCACAGGTTCTGCTTCAACGGTTAAAGTTCCGCTAATGCCACGCTAACGTTGGCAAAAGAGTGCCTGATGAAGTCACAGCTTGAAATGCCATAGACAACATCCAACCACAAATGTTTAGGCGACCGGCAACCCAGAAAAGAGTGGGGAAATCCTAAATGAAATCTTGAGATTTGGGAAAGAGTCGAAGTCACAGAAGTACACAAATTTTGTGCTGGATCTCTATTGTTATAACTGAGATGATTGGCGGGCAACAAGAAAGTATGGCCTAAATTCATAATAAGACTTCGATTTTGTTTCCATGCATGAGTCCTAGTACCACCTCAGACGAGCATATGTTATTTGCTTTTGCCAATGTACTGCAGAAATCGAGATACAACCATAACAAATGGGGTACAATCATCGATATGGGCTGTAAGTTAGTGCCAGTGCAACTCCAAGTTGAATAGAAAGCGAGGTCAATTTACAACCGATTTGCTTCTCTTATCGTGCCATTTTGTGTATGCAGAGTACCAGTCGTGTTTGAAGACGCTTTGCTCATCGGAAAAACTCCTAGTAGAATAGAAAGCGCGGACAATTTGAAACTGATTTGCTTCTATTATCGTACCACTTCGTTGTATGCAGTACCAGTCATGCTTGGAAACACTTTGCTCATCGGAAAAAAAACTGATGATGGTGAGAAAACTCTTAAGGCAACTGGGTGGTAAAACCTAATGATGCTAGCTGCGTATGTGCTAATATCTACAGAAGCAAGTAGATCTCGGTTTTTGCTAATGAATTTCGTTTGCTGGATTTGCCAAAGGAAGGATGCGAACAGAGTTGACCGCGATCGAAGAGCTTCTTACCAGAATACAAACATCAATCTTTCCCATTATCCAGAATACAGCAGCCAAAAGTAATTGACTTTGAGCAATCCTCATGCATAGGCGGTAAAGTTTTATTAGGAATAGCTAATCAATCAAGAATCACGACCTTTTAAAGAATAAAAGGTCTTAGGAATCAGTAATATTAACGGGGAAAGCAACTAATCAATCTGAATCTTCATCGCAATCACATTAGTATCGGAATTAGCAGTTAATTTGTGTATCCAGTTTCAGCATTCTTGATGCACATTCGACGCCACAACTCTGGCCCAAAACTTGATCTGAGCTTTCATATCTTCCGGTGAACCGCCCTTGGCGTTCCACATTGGGACTGTAGGAGCGTAGCTTTGCGCGAGCCACTCTTCAGAAAGATACGGACCCTCGTTCCTGTCGCCATCCTCATTCTCCTGGGTCTTCTCTTGCAAACCGGGAAGTATGTTGACGAGATTCGGGTTCAAGTGCTTCCTGTCAAATGAAAAACCCAGTTCCTTGAAGCCTTGCACTTCTTCGTCTTCGAGATCAGTCAGGCTCTTCCTCGAGTTGCTCTTGGTGAGGTATCTTCGCCTCATCTCCTTGTTAAAAGCTATAGCGCTTTCTTCAGCATCGGTAAATTTGGGCGATCGGTGCTTTGACATGCTCGCACTCTGCATCATTCCCTGCAAACCAAGCATTTTTCTTTATCTACCGGCGCAAGAAAGACACAAAGGGATCTATCTGATTATGCAACTGATTATCCTAACTTTTAGTCCTGAAAGATGTTCGATGAGTACCTTCGGAGTATGCCGCGGCGGCAGGAACTCGGACAAGTTAAGAGAGGCTTGCCTACTCGGTTTGATCATCCTAGGAAAATTCTCTCTTCCTATACAAGGCGGTAGAGACGGCGCCCTGAGAAGAACCGGGCGGGGCGACTGCTTGTGCTTGTGCTTGTCCAAACTGCCTTCCTTCGGATCACATTTCCTCTCTCGAACTCCTTCCTTGCTTAGAGGTGGCAATTCAGCTGAGACAGGCACTTCTTCAGGAGTCCCATCATCGACCTGCACTTGCTCTGCTTCGTCTCTCGCTGCTTCGTGCAGGACCGACGGAGTCCGAAAGGAATCGGCTCCACCATGACCAATGCCTTCCGAATCCGTCTCCCTCGGAGAAGGAGGACTCGAGCCGTTCGACTGCCGGCTCCCGGCTAACGCTTCGCGGGCTTCATCATCAACAACCGAAGGGCAAGGATCAGAGAAGCATCTCGACATGATGGCGTTCCCGTTCTTCCTCTGAAGCAGGTTGCCGAAGAACCAATACTCCTCCAATAAATCCACCGCTTCCCCGTCAACCAAGCAACCTCGCTCTGGAGAAGAAGCCTCGTCGTCCATGGATGCAGCTCGGCCAAGTCCTCAGTTCTTCCGATGTCATCACGTCTCATGGCCCAAGTGACTTATCTTGCGAGCATTAAAAGTTACAGATAGGGCTGACTGAGGGAGTCTCTCCATGTGCTCTCTGTACAAGAAACACGATTATAAATACGCATTGTATACCCATTTAAACAAATCAAGAACATGGATATTGGAAAGCGATCGGCGATAGATAGCGACAGAGAAAGGATTTCAAGTCGCGTTGGATGTTTAAAATTAAGCAAAAATTGGGAACGGTGATGTTGCAGATTGGCGCAAGACAAGGCGATGCCCACCCACTGCCCCCATGTGACGGTCTGTTTGTGTTCGCTAAGGAACAGGAGATAATTCTATTTTTCTCTTTCCAATCGTTTATTTATGTTTTTGGGATAAGTGTAATTGAGTCATAAAACTTTCAAGAAAATGCAATCAGCGAAAGGACTTGATTTCACCAATTTGATAAGTTTTAGGACTTGAATGCACTCTTTAAAAGTTTTAGGATTCAATTATACTTTCTAATAAGTTGTGGGATTTAATGGTGCCTTTTGAAAGTTTAAGGACTCAATTACACTTTCGTGTTAAGTTCTAAGACTATCAACGCACTTATTCATTGTTTATATAGATATTTCGTCCTTTTCTGGATGGGGTACTAGGGCAGGTACATTTATGTGACAGCTAAGTTTGTGCCGATCATAATTTATTGTTGATGCAAGGGAAAATGGAGTGTTTGTCCCTCACGGAAGGAGCAGTTGATCATCTCCGCAAGCCAACTTAATTTATCGCCGAATTTATGTGGTATTCTGTCTCAATTATTGAGTATCGATATTGGTGAAGAAGGCTCGTGGATGAATGGCGTGGATCATGGCCTGATTGGGGGAGCCCACGGACTCAATCAACCCAACTCGCCCCCCCTCCTCCCCCAACTGCTTCATCCCTCGTGCTTGGTGCATTCTCATCATGTGGAATTTTATGTGAAAATTTCTTCATCCCACGCCCTCAAAGCTAGGGAGGAAATTGACCAATCAGTCTTAAATTTGTTGTGCGAATGCCGATTCAGTCTTATGCTTTTTAGTTTTGTCAATTTAGTCCCGAGCTTTTGCGCGAAATTTCAAGATAGTCATTCTGGCCAGTTATGGACGGAAATCACTGACTTGGCGATCAAGTCATCACCAGCTGTCCTACGTGGCACGCCGCCACGTTCGCGATTTCTAGCCAGAATTGGCCGGAATGACTACATTGAAATTTTGCGCAAAGGCTTAGGACTAAATTGGGAAAATTTACCAAAAAAAAGTCTTAAACATAATGCATTCGTACCGATTCAATACTAAACTGTTCAATTTAGCCTTAAACATTTTGATAATTTTTCAATATAGTCCATTCGGCCAAGTTTGGCAAAAAAATTAATGGCGTGGACGTTAGTCGTTTTACATGGCACGACCAATGCTAACGTGAATAATATTTTAATTTTTTTAATTTGTATAATCATTTTATTTTATATTTTATTTATTGTTAAGGGCCGAGGGGGTCATCCGTCATCGGGCCGCCGCCGCCCTTAATAATAAAAGAAAGAAAAGAAAAAAAGAAAAAAATTAATAAAAAATTTAAAAGTTCTTCACATCAACATCGACCTTGCCACGTAGTATAATCAGTGTTCACGTTTTCATTTTTCGGCCAAAATCGTCCAAATGGATTTCATTGACAAATTGTCAAAAGGTTTGGGGCCAAATTGGCAAATTGAAAGGTTATGACAGAATTGGCACAAATGCAAAAGGTCTAAGTTTTATATTTGGTAATCCTTAGCAAAATTGGAAAATTTAGGACTAAATCGGCTTCCGCATAATAAGTTTAGGACTGATTAGCTCCAAAGTTAGGCATTGTATATAAATTTGATCTCGCTCCTCCTAAGTTTTGATTTCTACGTCCACAGGGGCACTCAGCATGCCCATATGGATGGTTTGTATACATAGTATCCTCATGTCTTTGGCGAAATAGTCATCGAGAGTGCAAATTACTCTTGTGTTGTTTAGTAAGATTGTAAGGACATTGTGGGCGATGACACGAATATTGTCCTTACCGAAATAGTCATACGCCGAGCCGCGAAAAATTGCCCAAAAGGTCATAAATATATTGCAATTTTGCTAATTCAGTCATTAATCTTTTAATTTTCCCAACTGAGTCATAAATCTCTTTTAATTTTTTCAATTGATTCATAAACCTTTTTTTATATTTTACCGAAATGTTTAAGACCCAATTGGCAAAATTAAAATGTTTGTGACTGAATTGGCAAAAACGCAATAAGTTTAGGACTTTGTAGACAATTTTCCTCCAAGCGAGCGGAGTTACAATCCATGTAACCACTGTACTCTTCGTATTAACTTACAATCCATGTAACCACTGTACTCTTCGTATTAACTTAAGATTATTTAAACGGGAGCCCCCAACAATTTCATATCGAAGTGGTTAGAATCGATTTAAGATACTTGTTGTTTATGGTATAAATGGAACATCAAAGTGGTTAGAATTGATTTTTTTTCCAATTCAAGCCCAACATTGTTGGGTCAATAGTTGTGGGTTATTATTGCATTTCCGTTTTTGGTCCCATAACTTGTGCCAATTTTGCAATGGGGTCCTTTAGCTTTTTAAAATGTTTAAACTTGCCGTTGCATCCCAGCTTGATTAAGTATGTTAATAAAGCTTGAGATAGCACAAAATTTCGAGCGGACAAATTAAGACTCCGTTTGTTTCACGAAAAATATTTTTGTAGAAAATATTTTCCTTAATTTCCGGTGTTTGAAGGGCGGAAAATGAATAATCAACAAAAAATTATTTTCCGATCAAAAAAAAAAACCCTTCTAAATTGGGGAAAGTGATTTCCGTTTCCACCTCTCTCGCTTTGCTGCTCCATCGCTGACAGTCTCCAGAGCTTCATTTCCCGTTCTCTCTCTCCTCACTGCCTTTCTCTCCTCCATCGCCGACCGTCTCTCTCTCTCGAGACAATCCCCTCCGCCGCCGGACCCAGCCTCAGGTCCGGCCGATCCTTCCTCTCCCGTGCTCGGCGCCGATTTCGTCCTCGAGCCCCTGATGCTTGCCCTCGATTTCGCCTGCAGCAAGATCGCGGTTCAAGCTCTTCTCGCTCAACCTCGCCTCGCCGACTTCGTCGGATCTGAAAACCCTAAGCACGCCGAGCTCGATGGCCTCCTCCCCGTTCCTGCCTGACACACGCCCTGCAACAGCCTGAAAATCGAGCCCAAACCTCCACGAGCTCGCCAAATCTGGCCTCGGCCTCGAGCAAGGCCGAGCCCGAGGCTGTGAGGCGAGCGCTCGCCAGATCTGGCCTCGGCCTCGCGAGACGGCCGCGGCCTGGGACGGCGCCGATGGTGATGATTCGAAGGAAGGCTCGAGGATCGAGGCGTAGGAGGGTGAGGACGACGATGGGGATGAGGTCAAGGTCCGGGTGAAAGCGCGCTTTGGCCGTTGGAGAAAAAAGAAAAAGACAAAAGAAGATAAAAGATAAGAGATAAAGATAAATAATTAAAAAAATTAATTTTTTTAAAAATAAAAATAATGAAAATAATAAATAAAAAAATTATTAAAAAGAGCGGATGGAGAAAAATCAAATCTCATTTTTAATGCCAAACGACGGAAAATATTTTTCGAAATTTTTTTATATTTTAGCCAAATACGAGAAAATATTGTTATTTTCCTGAAAAATAACTTTTCGAAAAATACTTTTCGAAAATATCACATTTTTCGCTGAACAAACTAAGCCTCGGAAGGGGAAGAGAAAAAGTTCTAAGAACAATTGAATATGGACGAGAGGAAGAGCCCGAAAGAAATGATTCCGAGGAATTCTGAGAGATTATGAATGATTGGTCTAGGCAATTTGATATGCAAGTTAGATCTTTCAAAATATGAAGAGAGTCAGTGGATTTTGGAGGGACTTATATATTAACAAATTAACTTGCATTTTTTAACCATATTTACTTTTATTACCTCTATTCTTTTAAATGCATAAACAAACATTTATGTGATAATGCAATTCTTCCCCTTTTTGTTTCCCTCGTTTGCATCCAAACAATATTATAATTCTACCTCTTTCAGATCATCTTGTCTCTACCAAACCAAGCGGAAGAGAAAGAGGAAGAGGAATTACCGACCGTAATTCATTAACATCTTATTAGCCGCCAACAGATGACGAAAGACCCGATGATTTATATATTGACAAGTGGAACTCGAGAGCCCCCCCAATCATTAATGGATTTGGAGGGATTAGGAATGCACATAAAAATTGATTTTACCAATCCCCCTCTAGTCCTTTCCCTCCAATGATTTCTCTCCATCCAAATAAGATTGTGATTCACAGAACCCTCCCCTTAAGAATGAAAAAAACAACTGACGCAATTAGAATCATACAAGGAGAATGTTAGCACAGGAGGAGCAAAATCTGTGACGCTTCCTGGTATGCACGTTTGTAAATGCTTTTTACCCGAATAAGTGACAACACTCCTCCCCTCACAACCAACAGAATGTGAACATGAACCTTTTCACTCGAGCAATCAGATTTGCTGACCGTGTATCCTCACCTTCCTCAGCCACGGGCACATAAAATGTCGATGAAACTCACCAGCTAGCAAACAACACGGTGAAAGTCATGCCGGTTTCGGCTGAAAGCTTGACTGGAGCCCGACGGAATTTTGCAAGTGCGTTCGCAGGAACAAAAGCAAGTCCTCATTAGTTCCCTCTTCTAAGCTATTGTAAACTTTTACAACGTATTCAAACTCTTGCCCATACATATGGGCAGCACATGCCGCCTTGTAAGTTAGGAGCTGAATATTACCTGCAGGGAAAAGGCCAATATGAAAGTGAACTTAATCTAGAATGCACCATGGAAAACTGATAAAATATGACTCAGACTAAAATCAATTACCAGCGAAAACAACCACTGGCTAGATAAATAAACTCAAACGAAGTCAAAAATTACACTTCTAGATTTTTAATTAGCTGTCACTCTATCTCTTGGCCATCTATTGTGTGAACATCCTATTTTCATAATACTATCCCCATTGATAAGCGGCTAATCATGCACTACATTAACTTAAATTTTTTTAAGTCAGGAGTGAGTAAAGAGTTCATCATGCCTACAAACCAGGTTTTGAATCTCCTTTTGTTAAGTAGTTGAGATACACACTCTTAAATGACAAGCCAACTTAAGGCATAAAACATAACATCACATTACAAACCATGCAGACATCTCAGAGATAAATCAGATGAATTACCAGCTGCAACCTCTGTTTCGAGGATACTATAGCTGAAATGACGCGTCAACCACCACCTGCACCGGAACCTCCAACTCTTGCCCAAGTCACCCTTCAGGAAACGGTCAGGGACCCTATTAAATCGAACAGAATAGTTTTGCCTAAATCCACCTTCTTTACCATCCAGATGCACTGACATGCAATCCTCTTCATGCCTAGCAAGCCTGAGGAAACACATTGCAAATTCCCTCCATATCTGGTGTTCAGCATAAGTAGCATCCAGATGCAGAGAGATCATTTCCAGCATGGATCCAGGATGATAATCTCCTGCATGTGATGGGACATTAACATAATCGAAACTTATGGGGAAGTGTCATCTGCTTTGGACGGATGCCATCACAGAAACTTCCTATGAATGGAATAATCCACTCCTAACCATGTCAATAATAGCTTCTGAATGAAGAAAAACAAAAGCAGCTGGACAATACATCTGTCTGGAAATAATCTGACAATACACAATTTTCCGCATATTAAAATGAAAAATGTCAAGAGTCCCAAGATAATATTCTTAGATAAAATTTAAGTTCCCATTGTCAGAAACTAATAACCATCCAAACCCCAATTTGGTCGCAAAGAAGATCTTAGCCCATTTGCTGACCTTCATGTGCACTAACACCTTTGCCCACTTTATGAGAGAGATGTGCAGTATGGTGAAATTTTTCCTCTTTCTTTACCTACATTTGGTTAAATTAGTTGAAAAATTGGGGGATGGGGTTTGACAGCGAGGCTTCATTGACATACCACTTTGATGCATAGTGACAAGCCTTGCCACTGAATGGCAGCACGTTGGATCCTTCTTTAAGATTTCTTCATAACATGACGAGAGCTCGACAACATTTTCACGAGCAAAATGTTCCAAGAGAGCAGCTCGCAGTCTAAACAAATTCAAATGTTAGTTTCCACAGAAAAAGGCAGACACTTACAAAGAAATGATGATACTCAGCAAGAAAACGCTATTACATGTCCAAACTAGAACATTCTGTCCCACTAATTCAGTAAACTTGTATATGTTACTCCCAACTTTGTTTGCTTGTATCCAAACCTAAAATTGTGATAGGACAGTAGTACCTTAAAGGAAGGGCAGTATCTGCATGATGACAGACCTCTTCGACCACATTCAATACCTCATTTACTTGTCCGCCAATCAGCAGCAACTAGCAGAATATTGGAAAAATCAAATGAGATTCTTGCAATATGATGGAGAAGCAAAATGATATGGTGCATACATACAAAAACTATTTAACAAGTTAGGATAGAAACCCAACATGTGATTTGTCTTCTGCATTTCTGCAGGATTGAGCTCACTTAGTCTTAATCATTTCATAATACTCAACAAAGTTCTAACTACAGATAAAAGGGAATGCGGAGTAACCAATTTGTTCAGGCAAGGCAGAGGCAATGTGCAAAGAAAGCAGACACTCAAGAACTCCATCTGTTTTAGATCAAAAAGTTAAAAGCACTTTGGAGCCGTAATATAAAATGAGCACTGACATAAGGCAATACACCAATGGATAGGATCAGGATGACCACTATAAGGGTAAGAAAGATTCTTTCAAAAGTATTTCTCAAGATATTTCTGGAGTCTACATCAAACGAACTTTTGCCACACCTGAATCAGAGGAAGTAGGGCATCTGATTTTGTGGGTGATGAATCAAGAGCTAGTCGCAAATACTTTACGGCGTCCTTGTAATAGACATTAAGCATCTTCAGGTGCTGCTGGATGAAGTCCTCAGAATTCTTGATGTTTTGTGGCAGTCTTATGGGCAACAGCCATGAATCCAGACCAACTATTAAAAGACAATGAGTAACACTCTCAAGAATCAATGAAGAATCCAAAAACTCCTAATAGACTGTAGCAAGTGAAAGCAATATGATGGAATGTGAGTGGTATACAAAGTAGAGTAAAATTGGTCTACAAAGTTGTTCACAAAGTGATATTACAGGATGCGAGTGGATATATAAGCAAATGGAACACATTCAACACCCGATAGAATCAGCCATCTCATTTTGGCACACTTTCAAAAACTAGTCTTACTACACATTGTTCCTTATTCTTTGCTGAATAATAGGGTGCTTAATCTCCAAATACAAAGTGAAGCATTCTGTTACACCACAAGTTATATGCCTAGCATGAAATCAAGTGTTTAAGCTGACCAAAACAGTAAAACTATTGTCAAAAAGTTATGCCACTCACCTAGATCAGATAAAAAAGAAGTACAATGTACATTTCCAACATCAGTAGACTGTGAGGCTTCGTCTTCAGAAGAATTCATGTAAAATCGTTGTGATTGGATATTATGTTGTGATTGCTCCTCCTCAAAACTATTCTCGACCTTCGCAGGGACTTTTTTAGGTCTTCCGTGATTAGCATCCACCGATATCCTTCTATCCTTCACGACAGAACTGTCAGAATTGCATTGTAAGGATGTACTGGCCTTGCTACTATAAACAGCAGGATATCCCTCTGAGTTCCTAACTGAAATGTCAAATCTTTCGTCCAATAACCCAGTTTGTTGACAAGCATTAGTTTGCTCCAAATCTAACATTTGCATGTCTCTTGGGATACTCGAATACCACCATTGATAAAATGTCAAACCCA
The DNA here is from genome assembly GCA_029784005.1 of Lenwebbia sp. NSW1173648. Taxonomy (NCBI): domain Eukaryota; kingdom Viridiplantae; phylum Streptophyta; class Magnoliopsida; order Myrtales; family Myrtaceae; genus Lenwebbia; species Lenwebbia sp. NSW1173648. The sequence goes on along the minus strand of JARCGZ010000009.1, from coordinate 17,865,598 downwards.
ATATCAGATCTGAGGTCGAATCTCTCCCAAGTTCTTTTTCTTGCGCGAGACTGAGAAAACCCAAAGGCAGTGTCAATAAAGATAAAGGTTTCAACCTTTTTTATCTAATGTAACCTTCAAGATGCGTATTCATTACACCTTGATTCGCAAAGCTTTTTTTATACCAAGTAAAGCTGCATTAAAGAGGTACCCCCTTCGAACTAAATCCTTATCAATGCACAATACTAATAAGTCTCGCAAATCCAAAAGCATGTAAATTGTCCTTCCTTGTCTTGTCACAACATATCATCATTCCGAAAATATTAACTAATGCACAAGGCGCATAAATCAAGGGATGATTATTCCTGAACTGATTTGAGTTTTAATGGAAGGATTATTTCCATATTTTAAAGAGAAGCCAGTTGTCAAGGATGAGTGACACATCAGTTTGGGAGAGAGAAAAAAATCATACAATTGTGCATTCTGATGTGCTTTCTCGATATCCCCTTGAGTAAGACAAAAGAGGATTTGCTCCAAATGAACTGCAAGCATATCCTGCCCACGGAAACGACCGCATATTAATAAGAGTCCGCTGACTACAGCAGAAATAGAAACCCTCGAGGAACTTAAAACAATTTCATTCCAAATTATATAAATAAATATAAGAAAAGAAGGTCAAATTAATGTCTTCGGACACAAAAATTTCAATATATACCTGTGATGGGCAATTCCTTTTTGATCCTATCCTTCTTGTCCAATTATCGTAAATGTACTTGATCCTAGTGGACTTGATACGATTGGCTTCTATATGATCGAGGACCTCCATTAGCACCTGAAAAACATGGCATCACATTGCGCCTGTACACAAATATTTTGCAAGAGCAGCAACTCGAAATACCAAGGTTAACTGCTATAAAAAAAACCGGAGCTACCAGCCTACCACTAAGTTTAGCCTAAACATCAACACACTGAGAAGCAGACTGCAAATCAATACTCAGAAATTCAATCTCCAAATTACCATGCAGCCAAAGAGTGACTTCTTCTCTATGATTCCTGCACCGAAAGCAATCATGAAGCAGCGATTCCACCGTTTGCACGGTAACTTTTTTCTCTTCTCGCCATGTGGCAGCACTCTTCTTTACTCTGAACTAATTTTCCCAATTTCGTCGTAACAGTGACTAAATCATAGCCCTAACAATCACCGCAAAAGAAAATACAATCCAACAACCTAAACAGTTAGAGAATAAATTCCTGTCTCACCGAATACTTGAGCCGATTATGCTCAGGACACCTATCCCTGCACGTCCCCTTCAAAAGCACGCTCAGAACCCCGCTCGCCTCGGCCCAATTGTGCTGCCTCACGAGCTTGCGCAGGAGTCGATCCAACCTCCGGCGATGCTCCGACCGCAAGTACCCCCCACCGAGCCCGAGGACGTACGACGGCTTCGTCAAGGAGAGTATGATCCGCTTAGCCAGCCTCCTATCGCCCGCTAATCCAGCGCCGCAACCATCGGCTTCCACGTTCGCCCGCAACTTCCTCTTGCGACTCTCCTTCTTCTCCTCGACAGTGCCATCGCCTTCCACTTCCATTGCATCATCGAATTCAAGCATAGCTGAAACAGCGCTGGATTCCTGGATGTGAGTGAGACCCGACTCCCACGAAGACACTAGCACCCGCAAATTGCAACGGATATATTTTGGCGCAATCTGGCATTTATATATGCGTGGGAACCCTAACGGATTTGGGGGTTTAAGCGCCCGCCCGGGCCCCAAATAAAAGGCTTTAATCTCTTCCCCGTATTTATCCGACAAATATATTTAAATTGTACCAAAAATCTCCTAAATAATTCTTGAATGCTAAGATTTACATTACTCGGATATGGATTTTGTTTAAACGCCCGTGTAAAGAAAGTTTATGATTTCCAATGTTATATACTCCTCGTGTTATGTCTAACTGATGTACGAAAAATCAACATATTTCTATATTGAATACAATTAAAAAGTACCGCGAAGTACTTGTTAATCACTACTGTCAACAAATCAATGATAATAAAAGTATTTTCCGTTTAAATTCTATCTAAGGCGACAAAACTTGGTACGGCAAGCCGTCTTTCAATTAGCGTGTAGTAATGAATAAAGGTTGTATTGTAATAGTCATTACGCCATAATGTGACACAATTGTAAGAATTATTGTGCTATTTGGTTTCACTAATGCAATACTTATTACACGAGTTTGATTTCATTAACAACATATATAAGAAGAAGTCAATAGCATCATAATTCCCATATTTTCCCAAAAATCGGAGTTATAATAATCATCCATTTAATTAGTCAATCATGATTCACAAGTTTAATACACCGTACATATATTATCATATATTGTAATCTAACCACCAACTAGATTCGACAGACTCAAAATTGATTTAAAAAATGATGGCCATTAAAATCATTAATTTTTTCAGAAATATTCATATTCGAAAACATGGTTGAAATCATGGCAACGTAATTTTCTTTAACCATATTAGCATCTTCCCTCATCGTTGATGTGTTATTGTCATTAGATGTGCTCTTGTGGTGCCTACATCCCTTTGCATAGTAACCCTCTTGGCACAAACAAAGCAACATTTTTTCTTATTCTATGTCTTCTTAAAATTCTGCTCTCTCTTGAATTTCAAGTTCGGGTGGTTTTTGGACTGAAATCCGTGTCCATCCACAACATTTCACTTTGGTATCATACAAAACAGAATTATCACGTAAACGCGACTCTTCCTCAATTTGAAGATGTTTCTGTATTCGCTCCAAAGTATTGTCCTCTGACTTGTACAGTATCCTTTTTCCATAATCTTTTCAACTTGGAGGCAATTTTGCAAGAATTGCTCCAACTTGAAAGGATTTTGGAATTTCTTTCTTGAGGACACAAATTTTATTGGCAAGCACTTGCAATTCATGAACTTGTTCCAACGAGGGTTTAGTATCAACAAATTGAAATCAAAATACTTTGCAATCAAACATTTGTTCGTACCTTGCTCCTCCGCTTGTATTTGAACTCAAGCGCATTCCAATTTTCTCTGGCAGATTTCATCTCAATAAACAAGTCATACAATCGATCGGATAGTGTGTTCAGGATATGCCATCGACGGAGCAATTCATCCTCTTCATGTTTATTCCTCTCCTTATTTACCCTTTCAACAGCTTCTGCACTTGGCTGTCCTCCTTCAATGGCAGGCTTAGGATCCTCTATGGGTATCAAATTGGGATCCATAATGTAGAAAATATTCAAGGCCGTGAGGAGGAACATCATCTCGTCTCTCCAACGAGAGAAATTGTTTCCTTCAAACCAGCCCAATTTCACTATATCTTGATTCATCACTTTGATTGACTCTGACTCCATTGTTGAACACATAATTCCTTAAACTTGATGGGAAATATGATGAATGAATGAGACGAAATGGAATCAGACTTTGAGAAGCGAATTCACTTTATTTAAAAAATTATTTGCCCCACAACGTAGCTAATGGTTGCTGGCAAAATCCTCCAAGATACAATAAAGTCTTGGAATGAGAGTTGTAAGAGCCATTTGTGAACAGTCGCACTATTTCAATAGAACACAATAGTTATTTTCTAATAAAAAAAGATAATAATTGTTGATTAGTGCCAAATCTAGTCTGCGTGCTCACTCATATCGTTTGGATGTGGGACAACACACCTCTTAGTTTGTATTTACAAACAAACAATCAACATTATTCACCCAAGTTACATCCTATAATCATGTCAAACCAATCTGTTTGACGTTTCTAGTTCTAGGACTGCAACTTTACAAGACAGAACATGCAAATTATCGGCAAACCTTTGATTGATAATGGGGAAAAGTGTTTATAGCCAGAAAGACAGAGTGAGAGAGAGAGCAGCAAAAGAAAATCGAGGCTCCTGTCCTTTCACAGCTCATCCTCCCTAAATCCTACTCCTCCTGCTTGCACCCACATGCATCTTTGCACGTCCCAACCGGCAATCTGTATCGATCTGCGATCGAAGGGCCCATCGTATCTCATCCAGCGTCGTACATCAACATCCATCCCCACCTTTGAGACGACCTCAAAGGACCAAAGAGTAGAAAACCAGGGAGTTATTGACAATGGAGTCGTCGGAGGGGTCGAGGGCTCTCGCGAGGATTGAAGTGGGGGGGTCCTACGGCACGTGGTGGCAGATTCCAGCAGTGAATAAACAAAAAGAGGGACTCGCGACTTTTGGAGTGATGCCATTCTTCCCCCAACAGCTGGAGCTAGCTGTGTCCCCCCCATGTGACCTGCGACAAATACAGTAGATTAATGTCTGACCCAACCCTTTACACAGACAGAGAGAGAGAGTTGTTGTAATTGTAACCTTTAATGGTGAATGACATTACGGACATGGTTCGACGTTCAAATGTTTGATTCTTTGTCTCTAAATCCTCTCTGAATCTCTCTACCAACTCTGTATCGCTGGTCCTCTTTTTTCGCTCGTCTCCTTTCATTCGTTGGTCGTAACATTCTTTGGTTGGTCAAAGTCCCATACATTGACAGTTCACGTTGCAGATTTGCAAAAATTTGCATGGCGCAACCACCGCCCCATGTATCCCACCTCATCCCCCCAAACTGGCCTCCTTTCCCTCACCATCCTGGCGCCGGAGGCGGAGGCGGAGGCCAGCCCTCATGGGTCGATGAGTTCCTCGAGTTCTCCTCCACGAGGCGCGGGGCCCACCGGAGGTCGGCCAGCGACTCGGTCACCTTCCTCGAGGCGGGGGAGTACCGGAATTCAGCCCACCAGGACAGCGGCTACGGCTTCGACCGCTTGGACGACGAGCAGCTCATGTCCATGTTCTCGGAAGACGGGAGCATGACCGTCACCGTCGCACTGCCACCCCCAGCCTCCACCTCTGGTGCGTCCACGCCGTCCGATCAGAACAGCAACACCGGAGAGATCAAGCCAGCCCTGGCGTATCCGGATCTCGCGAAGCAGCAGCAACCGCCCAAAACCGAACCCGGAACGTTGGAGGTCGAGTCGGATTCGGCCAAGGCAGCTCAAGCTTCCTCCAATGCCGATGCCGATGCCGTTACCGACCCGAAACGGGTCAAGAGGTAAAATGAAAAGACGAAAGACACCCATTGACGTATCGAATAAATGTTAATCACTGAGACCGCAAAAATTAAATCTTTGTCTCGCACCACGTGAAATCTTTGCAAATGCCAGGATTCTAGCAAATCGGCAATCTGCTCAGAGGTCGAGGGTGAGGAAATTGCAGTACATTTCGGAGCTGGAACGGAGCGTAAACGCATTGCAGGTACAGCGTTATTTCTTTTCTGCATCAACTGTACTTATTTGGTTATTTACGACAACTTGAGAGAGAGAGAGAGAGAGAGAGAGAGAGAGAGAGAGAGAGAGAGAGCTGATTGTGCACGTGAAGATCGACGCAATGTGTTGCTTTGTTTGCTCTTGAGTTGATAATAAAAGTCGAAGTACACCGTACGGTGCAGAGCGAAGTATCGGCATTGTCGCCCAGAGTTGCATTCTTTGATCATCAACGTCTGATTCTGAACGTGGACAATAGCGCTCTCAAGCAACGGATCGCCGCCTTGGCTCAAGACAAGATCTTCAAAGACGGTAAACAACCTCCGACCTTCTACCTTCATTTTTATTTCCAGATTCATGCGCATCTTTAGATCCGTCGAACGGGTGAATCGGATCGGGTCACAAATGGCCCGACCCTGGTAGAACCATTTGTCCCGTTTTTGACATATTTATTACTATGTAAATCTAGTGACTCACATCCGAATAAAATCGACTCATATTCCTAAAACACTTCCATATTTAATCAAATCTAGGAAAACTCATATTCAAACTGTGGTCAGAGTGTTGATCGAGTGAGAGCGATAGAAAATGAAGAAAAAGTTATACATGTGAGTTGGGTCTAAGTAAGTTGTTAACTCATTTACGGTCTATTTAATACTCATATTATGTTTAAACTAATTTATTCCACATTTATTGAATACAATCAATACATACAACAACTCAGCATATCATATACGAGTTAAGAAATGGGTTTACGACTCATTTTGACTGGTCTACGCATAACATGTCGATAGAAGGGCATGAGCTTATCCTCATCATATTCAATGTTTAAGCACTTTTGCTTTTGGCCAGAAACATATATTAATATATTAATCACTTCAAAATAAATTGGATTTTTATTGTTTGAAAAGTGAGAATTGAAGCTAGTTAAAATGTGAGTTTAGCATCTTGATCTCAGTTTATATATGCCTTAGCGCTTTTTTACTTTTGTTATGAAACTTCAATCGAGCTAATTATGGCTAAAACGGTGGGTCATTGCATCTTGATCTATCAGCTCATCAAGAAGCGCTGAAGAAGGAAATAGAGAGATTGAGGCGGGTGTATCAGCGACAAAATCTCAAGAAGATGGCAGACGCGACACCCACCACCAATCCATCTCCGCCACCGCAAGATCCACCGGAGGGATCCGACAACAACGGATCAAAGGATAAGGACCAAATCCTCGACCATGAACATTAAACAGGGGAGGAGGGGTCTCCTCGAATTGGGCCATCACAATCCCATGGTGCGGTGTTCCTATCCTTCCACTACAAAAAAAAAAAAAAGAGAGAGAGAGACAGAAAAATTGAAATGGCATTGGAGAAAAAGCCTTTTTGTTTCGATTTTCCCTCCTTCAGCAATCATTATACTTGTTCTCTAGCCCTTTCGGTTTTTTCAAACTTTGGGCTCAATCTTCCACACCATTGGGTAAAATTTGTAGCAAACGAGCGACAATTGTAATGATATTATCGCGAATGTCTATCTTAAAACGGTCCAAAATTACACATCAACCGCTGTTTTCCCTTCTTTTATCAAAGGATTCATTCATTCGAAGCAACTAAGATGGAGTCGGCCCAAAAATGACTATATGGTTGTTGGTGGGGGCGGAGTTCTCATCTCTTGATTGCGATTTTTTTGGGTCAATAATTCATAAGCTAAGGAAAAAGGGACCGTCTCGAATAGATACCTACGGAGCGTATCTATTAGGACAACTACTCTAGGACTTCACGCGCAAAAGACAATGTGAATGTGACCGTATTGATCCAATAGTCATGAATCGGGAAAAATAAATGGGATAACCGACAAAATGACCAAGAGGAACAGTGATAATTTGGAATTTTTGACTTGTGTTCCAACAACATATCGATGTTAGACATTTTTTTGTTTTCGAAAGTTTGAATCGCCGAGAAATGAACTCCATATATTCATGTGTATCAAGCATATCTATTGCACTTTTGTTGCCCCGACTATGGTCCTTTTTGTGTTGTATTGGACTCTACTTCGTAGCACGAATCATCGCCTTGGGAAATAAAGTATAAAAGCAAAAATAGGTGCAAGATTCATGCACGAATGAGTCCATGACACAAGTTCACTATATGGGCCAGGAGTAGGCCCATCTTGACCGTGCGATAATGAAGTGAAGCATTTTGGTGCTGGATCGACTAGACCCGTTACGTTGAGCTCCATAGTCCAGCTTGGCTATTCTATTTTTAGGCCGACCCGGAAGTAGATCCATCAAACCCATCGATTTCGGCCCAGCTGGAAAGATCTATCCCGATCAGAAAAGTGGTTGGATGAAAATATTTCCGACCCGGGATGGAAGAAAGTCTGGACTTCTGATGAAATGTAAATATTCTTACATCCACCAATACCACTCTTGGTTGTCCGACCTTTTGAGGATACCATGATATAGATGGGATGAGACAGGATATACAGATGTCCATCTTGTCTGGATATTCCTTCGATTCGACGTCGGGAATAATCATATACAATGAAAGCTATCGCAATAACTTAAGGACTTGTTTGATTCGATTTAGAACGAGATTCTTTAAGGAATAAGATTCCGGTTCCTATATATTTCGTGTTTGGATAAAAAGTAGGATATGGGTTTGGATTCCACGTGAGAATTGGATTACTCCATTGGGATTCCATGTTGGAACAAAGCTGTAAAAAAGCGCAACTCCACCGCGGACAGCCACCGCCATCGATCGCGGCTGGTTGTCGGCCACAAGTTGCCAGCAGCCGCGAAGGTCGGATGGGCCTCGCACTCGCGTAGTTCCTCCAAGGCCCACAATGCAAATCGAGTCGATATTTCTGAGTTTTGAGTTTGATAGCAAAGTCAAGAAATTTGAAAAGTAGGTGGCGAATGTGGAATCGTCGCCGCGATCAACCATGTCTCGTCCTTTTCAACCCGCTGTCGGGATGGTTCACCTGCCATGTGGGGCCAGTCGCGCCCCGGCAGTTAGTTAATGGCCGTCTCTATCGTTCAAGTTGAACCGCCAACCCCACACTCGACACTTTCCCTTAGACCGGCACTATCCTAGGCCTGCGACCCACGGATGAACACGGCAACGAAAGTGGTGGTCTATTTTTCGTCTGTAATCGCTGTTCTTGGACAATTTTGTGTGCCGACCCATCGGCTAATCCCACGTGTCGTGCTTGGGAAATAAAGGGAAAATATTGGACCATTTGAGTAGCTCTTGCAAACCCCATTGAATTGAAACTGTTATTTTTATTCAATGCTGCAGGAGCGGCCCATTCAATTCTCTTCAGATCCACATGATGAACTTTTGTCTCGGTGGAGCAACTTGGCAACCGATAAGTCATTTTGACCGTTGACTTTGTTTGTCGGCCGTTGATTTTCTCTGTTGCTATGGCGTCCCTTCAACTCGATTTCAAGGTTCAGCAGCCTGTTACTTTTCTTTTCTTTTTCACATTTCTCGGTCAAAATCATGCAACTGTTTGCATTTTTTTTATAAAAAAAAAATCGAAATTTTTCGGGCCGTATAAAAGCTGAACATATTTAGTATTTCAGGTACATGATATTAGGGTGTTTTGAAGAATTTGAAATGTTTCGCAACGAATAAAAGTTAAAAAAAAAAAAGGTCCCAAAATAAGAAAAAAATTAAAAGCCCATCCCAAATAAATTATAAGAGTTTCCGAAATTAACGCAATCATTCCCACCTCAAAAGTTCGTCCTTGAAAACGATGATTACTTCAGAAGAAGTCAAGAAAGGGAATTATATTTTTGGATGGACCCGAGACTTGATTTCCCTCTTTCGGACGATGATGCAATCGGACGGTGATCGAGTCCCCACCGCAGCTTCGGCTGGAGATCGTGGAGCTCATCTCATCTCATCTACTTGGGTTCGACAATCGTGCGGCTTCCGAGGTAGCCAGGTGGGCCCCGTCCGGATCTTCGGATGTGAATGCTCGTCCGTCGCATCTGCCACCCCTCCACCCTTCTTATCCTTATGATAATCCAAAACGACGCCAATCGGATAACATCGAATTAAATTAAGTTACGTGGCTCTCGATAGATCGTGCGGTATTAGAAAAGAAAAGAAAAGAAAAGAAAAGAAAAATCGTGCTTGAAATTTTCGTCTGTCGGCAGCGGCACGAAGAAAAATTATTATGTTACTTACGCTTTTGCCTTTTTAACAAAATCTAACAAAATGCAAAAAATATATATATATATCTGACGCCACGCTCTCGCAGGCACTCCACTTACGGAAGCTGTCCTTTTACTCGTTACAGTCTCTTCGTCTTCTTCACCATTGCTTCTTCCTCTCGCTTCTGTAATCCCACAACGTGTCCCCTCTCTCTCTCTCTCTCGCTCGTCCTAACTCTTCGCTTTCATCACTCTCTGGAACAATGACCAACCGACGCCCTTCCTCCCCGTCTCTCCTCCTCGTCCTCGTCCTCTTCCTCATCTCCATCTCCGCCGTCCGCTCCCGCTACGTCCTGCCCTCCGATCCGGTCTCCGACGGCCTCGATCCGCCGCTCGGCCGCGGGTTCCCGCTATCGGCCTCGTCCGACTCCTGCGATGAGACCTACGGCTTCTTGCCTTGCACGTCCACTTGGATCGGCAACTTGTTCCTGATACTGGTGTACGGTTACTTGATGTACACGGCCGCGACGTTTCTCTCGACTGGCAGCGAGATGCTGCTGGAGATTCTGGGGCCTGGGCTCATCGGCGGGCTCTTGCTGCCGATGCTCGGGGCATTACCCGACGCCATGCTCATTCTCGGTGAGTCTTGGTCTGTTTCGCATTTGCTGGATGGCTTGTGTTTTGGGCGGGGTTCCTGAGAAACTTTGTGAAAATCAGGCGATACCATTGCATTAGAGACTGTTTTTCAGTTGAGTGTTGAGAGTAGTAGAGTAAGTTATAGTGGACAGGAAATAGAGGACTCGGTTACGTTTCCCTTCCGAAAATTTACTGTTTTGACATTTCGCTGAATCGACACTTTTGCTGTTGTTTTTTATGTGATCACATTTGCTCGTAACCTATTTTACCTGATGCAATTAGAGAAGTACGGGAATCTGGATTTAGTTGGGTTATTTCTGCCGAAGATGTAGATGTAATTATCTTGGTACTAAAGTAGCATCTCGATGTCCTGTACCTGCCTGGACCCTAATGCACTTCCACTACCGTAGTGAGATCATCTATAATCTGAAGGACACCGCCAAGGTAGACTTTTTAGTTTTTACCGGCTATAATGGGAGTAGTGGAGTTCAGTTCTGTAAGTGCTCTGTGTTCCGGGTCAGGATCCCTGATCCAGATGGAAAGGAGATTCGCACATTTGAAATGTGGAGAGATTTGTACCTGGGGATTGTGCACCACAAAGTGGATGACAATATCAAGTTAAATAGATTCAAGTGGCAGATGCTTGGTTGAGCAATGGAATATGGGAAGGCATCTTCTTTTTCCCAGTTATTCATAGTAACGTAGTCCTTTGGTCTCTGTTGCATAGCTTTATGCCATTGCCTTATGTAGTAAATACGCTTGTGAGGATTACTCTAGTAATACTTAGCCTCAGTTGCATTTCTGTTGTTGACCAATTTGGTTGGTTGGTTGCTTTCTAACATTCTAAACACTCGGCACTGTTTGCTGGGAGTAGTTTTCCGTGTCTTTTGTAAACAAGAACGCGATATTTCTTTCTCTATCACTCAGTATGGAAAATTTCACCATTTCTGTGTTATGTGTAAGGGCTCCTCCTGTTTCTGATGAATGATGATGCATTTTTCTTTTGATGATTGTAATGAAGCTCTTGACAAATGCGTTTCTTTATTGTTTTCTGCAGTATCTGGACTGTCTGGAAGCACAGAAACTGCACAAAGTCAAGTCTCTGTTGGAATGGGCTTGCTTGCAGGTTCAACTGTCATGCTTCTAACTGTCGTATGGGGTTCGTGTGTTCTTGTTGGCAAGTGTGACCTGGATGGTTCAGGTGCTGTGGATAAAGTTGATACAAAAGGGTTTAGTTTGACAGGTTTGCCTTTTGCAAGCATTTCTCAATTACTTATGCCTATTGGAGGTTCTCACTGTAAGATCTAACATTTTCCTCTTATGTGTATATGAATGCCCTCTTTGTGTTCCTAATCAACCCTCCGGCAGCTTTGGCTGCTCACCTTTGGAAAAGTTGCTTAAGGGAGGTTAAAATTGCTAACTTCCAGTCCTCCCCCTTGGGGATAAAGGTTTTATTTGGTGGGGAATTTTTTTGAGCTTCTATTGTGAGTGGTCATTAACCCAGTGGCAACAACATTCCCCCAAGCTGGGAACCTCATCTAATTAAAGTTAGATGGAATCATGCAGAAGCCTGCCTCTATTGTGAATGAATGACAGCTTTGCAGTAATAGAAGTTATTATCAAGGAAGGTACACTCTTGTGTGGCTAAATAAGGTTGCAGTGTAGGAAACAGGTTATGTAGGCCAGGTGCCTAATTGGCATTAGAAATTTTGAAGCGCATTACTTTTTCAGTTAGTAATATGGTCTTCCGTTGCTGGCATGCTAAAGGTTCTGTGGCCTTTTTAAATCTGTTTGACCATAGTCCACTGAGCTGAAGCATAGAAGTTGCGACTGTGATTCCTTGAGACTGCTCAACCCCTCCTGTTTCTTAATTTGCATTGTTTTCTCTACCAGTCTGTAATGGCTTATCACCTCACAGTACATGATAAACACAACACTTTCAGGTTCTGGTGTTACTACCGATAGCTATACAAGCTATGCCGCAAGGATCATGATTATCTCAGTTATTCCATTCGTTGTTGTTCAGCTTCTGCAACTTATCAATTCAACATCAGGAAGGCATGTGGCAGTCTTGATAGCACTGATTTTGTCTGTGGTTCTACTGATCTCATACTGCCTATATCAGGTAATTCATTGTGAATTGCTGTTCTTAACCCAGACTCTGCGACTGTGCCTTTTGTCATGCATTTTGAGTATATGTAGCAATCGCAGATGTACGAATGAATGAGGCGTGTTTTTATGTTGCCATGAATATAAATAAGGCTGTTTAGTATGAAAACTTTAAGGCCGCGACCTCCATGTATGGTGGCTGGCACCAATCAATTGGTTTAACTGAGTGGAAGGTGACCCTTCCCTCATGAACTTCTGTCCTAACAGCGAGATGGGGACGTCATTCTTGTAGACTTGCCTTTTTCTTTCTTTGCTTCGATGATCATGTGCGTATGCATATCTGCGTGGCTTCATGGGCAGGTGTTTCAGCCTTGGATCCAAAGGAGAAAACTTGCTTATGCGAAGCACAAGCATGTTATTTTTGGATTCTTAATACATGTAAAAAGGCATGCCCTAGGGAGGCTTATGACTGATGATGGTAAAGTTGACCCAGAAATTGTGGATAGGTTAGTACTGGTGCTAAGTTAAATCCTTTGCTTCTGCTATATTGTCTCGGTGCCTAACACATTTTTTTGACAGGCTATTCAAAACCATTGATGAGAACAACGATGGCTATCTCACTACTAGTGAACTAAAAGCATTCTTAGTAGGAATCCGTTTTGAAGAGATAGATCTGGATCAGAGGGAGGCTGTAGATAAGATCATGGCAGATTTTGATACCTCTAATGATAATCGTCTTTCAAAGGAGGAGTTCAGAAAGGGTATTGAAAAATGGTTAATGCATGCGGTGAATTCAGGAGAAGGTTCCAGTCTCAGAAATTTTGGCACAATGAAGTTTATTGATGACGCTCACCGTGTAAGTGACATGAGCAAGTTCCCATATTCTTTAGTAATTCGCTATCTAGTTTATTTGGATATTTTGAAGGTTCATAAATCTTCTGCAATCGTTTGTGCAGCAAGCAAAGGAAGAGCACGCGCAATTGTTAGGTGCGGATCCAAGCGATGAGGTGGTTGAGGGTGTTGAAAATGCAAAAATGACCTCCTTAAAAGCAGTGGGGTTAATGGTTCTTGGAACAGTCATAGCAGCAGCGTTTGCTGATCCCTTGGTAGATGCGGTCGACAACTTCTCAGACGCCACTGGTATCCCCACTTTCTTCATTTCATTTATTGCACTGCCCTTGGCTACCAATGCTAGTGAAGCAGTGTCGGCAATAATCTTTGCTAGTCGTAAAAAGCAGAGGACATCATCACTGACATTCTCTGAGGTGCGCCTTTGACTTTTTATTATTTATCTTGACTTGATTATCAGAATATAGTTCAAATATCTCATAGGTATCATTGAACCTAAGATTTCTTTTCGGTGTGGACATTGGAATGATAAATCTCGTCAGCAGTCATTCCATCATTTTTTTGTTTTTAATTTATTAAGTTGTTTGTCTCATGTTCAACAAGAATGACGATATGCTCAGTGAGTGGCATCTTATCTCATTTGGTACATTGTGCAGTTATACGGGGCAGTGACCATGAACAATTTGCTCTGTTTAGCGGTCTTCTTGGCTCTTGTCTACATCAGAGGACTGACATGGGACTTCACATCAGAAGTGATTGTAATTCTTATCGTTTGCATTGTGATGGGATCATTTGCCAGCTTCCGCACCACCTTTCCTTTGTGGACAACGTCAGTAGCCTTCATACTTTATCCTCTCTCCTTGGCGCTGGTCTACGTTCTCGACTATGTCGTTGGTTGGTCATAGATTTGTTCTCAGGGCACCTCAAGGGGATGCCACAGTTTTCTGTCATATTCCTTTTCTGGCTTTTCTATGTTTGTCATTGGACATCTTTTGGAGTAAGATTGCATCCGGACTTATTCCTTAGCTATAGTAATCTGAGAAATGGTGTTTTGTAGTGAAAGGATTAAGAATTTTGCCATGTTGCTGAGATGTTGGACGAAACATTCTGTTTGCGGAATTACATTGTGATGCTGCCTCCTCTCATTCATCCTTGTCGATTCATGTGCTTGAGTGGAACTCTGTCCAATAGTCAGAAGATGGTATGGTCATCCTCTTTGGGTTTCTCAATTCCCTCCTCAGTTAGGGTGTATGCAGAGCTGATATAAATGAATGTGGATGTTTAATATGGTGACCTCGCCACTCCAGGAATTGAGAGGAGGATAGTCGTGACCGCCATGCGATCCACTGCATGATTCATTATCCACCAATCAGACCAATTGGCAGAAATAACCCAAGAAAACCTACATCCATCAAACGTAGCATCTTAACAAATTCTCCGTTCTCCTTTTTCACCTCACTTTTCAAGTCAGTACGCTCATTCTAGCCTCGCTTGGAACTATATGGAGCAATATTGAAGTTCGGGGAAAATGAAGGCAATTCTTTTCTGAGCTTGCCACTCTGATAAACGAGATGGCTCGCGATAACTTTGTCTTGGCCACCCATCTCTACAGCTTCAAGTCAAGATCAACGGTTCCATCTGCAACTCCGTTGCAAAAAGTAGTCACGCGTGCCGCTCCATCAGAATGCACCTTTGCCGGAGGGAGGAAGCTGTAGTAGTCGTAATTCCCTCGCTGATTCGCCCACCTGGGTTTCTTTTGAAATTTTGAATTTTGCTCCTGACGCTTTTCCCAAATGTAGGTAATCAAGTCAGATTTAGAACCGCAACGACAATGATGCGAACCATAAGTAGCTCTTTAAAAAATCTAATCTCACCTGACAGCGTGGTATCTCATTATCGGGAGGTTCACTATCGGCAAAGGCTCCAGAAGCAAATGACTGCTTGCTCTTGGTACTTGGCCATGCCGATGCCCAAGTAGGAAGTCCTAATGTGAGGAACTCATCGCTGAAAACTCCATATTGTTTCTTACTTTGAATTGATTTCGCATCAGAAACTGAAGCTTGAAATGAAGAATACCTGCAACAATTTCAAAAACATAAGAAGGAAACACGACACTCGCTGTTTCGGTGAAAACAAAATGCAAATGTACCTAAAACTCCCGGTCCCTGGTTCGTAAATCAATTCAGCTCCGTAGTCGGATGAAGCTGAGTCATCTGACCTCTGGAGAGTATTGGCAGATGTAAGAAGCTTCAGGTGGACCGGAAATACAGGAAGCTTTTCCGAAGAGAACGGACGTGACCGCTTCAAGCCACTCATCTACATAACAGGTCAATGAAAAATATAGCGATTACTAAGTCCATTAATCGTTTCCCGAATACTACCAATCAAAGAGATATGTAATATGTGTACGTGTATATCGCAATCTCGAAGGATAGACACATGTGGATATCCTCATCGCTGATTGCTGATGGAAAACTTGCTAGTCCTGAAAAAACATGTATTTTGTGTAGATCTCACTAAAGGAAACCTAGGATCATCCAGGTATCGACATACCTTCTCTTCCTCCTGCTGGATACGAGCATAATTGCCATGATCGATTTGGTTTGAAGGGGGCTCTGTCTGAGAATTTAGTAGGAACGATGATGAAGTTGAAGACACCTTCACCTGCAGGATTCACACTACATTATAGTTCTTATACAATCTTTCAACACAAAAGGAGAAAAAAGACGAGAGGGAACTTAGTAAATCAGAAGTCACAAACTGAAATTTCCACGAATAACAAGCCATTGCCTTACCATGGAAGAAGGTGGCGGATCATACTGGGGTAGACCCGACAAAGGCCAAAGATAGTCAGATTCACTAGGCAGGGGTAATTTCGAGAGGAAAGTGAATCGAGGGTCCGTCCCACGACCATCCTCGGCAATATGCTCGCAAGAATTCCACACTTCACGGTCGTTCCGGTTTGAATATGCTGTACCGTACTGACTAGCATTCTCAAGCCCACCATATTTTAAGCCGTTTGCCAATGGAACAGTGCCTTTCGCCTGGACTGACATGTCGGGATCTGAATCTTGCGGAGGTGTTAATGTTGAAACTGCAGCAACAGATGCGTAGTCCTTCTGTTGTTCTTCAATTCTGATCTTCTCCAACTGTGCCACTCCAAGTCCTCTCTGCGGCACTTTCTTTTGCTTCTGCTTTTTGGAAGATCCTGTTCTGATACCACCACGACTACCGATGTTGCACTCTGGATTCCTCTCTTCTTGTCCCATTCTGATCTATCTAAGTCCAAAATGAAAGGACCACCACAGTTTTCCTTAAGAATACAAAGCAACTACTTTCTCATGGCAAAGGGTTTACGGAACAAGTATCGACGCACTTCTTTCGAAACGAAGAAGGCAAAGAGTTCATCGATACCCCAGAAAAGGTTATTACCATGAAACTTGAGTTCAGAATCGAAATCTAGAGTAAGATGGAGAACCCAAATACCCAATAACAAAAACAAAAGAGTGGCTGGTCAATGAATCCGAGAAACCAGTAAATTTTATAGCCCTTGGAGGAAAATCACCCAAAAAGTTAGCCCATTTTTCAGCTAACATTGACGAGGGGAGAGAGATAGAGAGAGAATCTGAGTGGTTCCGGATATTTCTCACAACCAGTTGCTTGTCTGAGAGACAAGACAGATCAGATCGAACCTATACAATTTAGGTGGAAGTATAGAAGACCCTTTCTTTCTTTTGCTTTTGCAATTCAAAAGAAAAACAGAAAAAGTTCAACTTGCACTCTCATTTCTCGCCTACATTATAGCATCTCCTGTTTCTTGTTTGTTCCTTGCTCGACTCCGATGAAGACTCTCTCTCTATCTCTCTCTCTCTCTCTCTCTCTCTCTCTCTCCAAATAACGACTTCCAATGAAGAGTTCCAAATGAAGCTCAGAGCAATATTGCTTGGCAATGTCACGTTACTTTGTTTGCTGCAAAAGAGAAACAGGCTTTGTCCAGAATTAGCGTGAGAGAGCTTTCGTGGGGCCTTTGAAGGTTTCCCATAAGTGCTTGTCATGATGGAAAAAGGAGAACAAGTAGTTTTCCAAACGAAATAGTTCTCATCAGAGGTATCATTCCATTCCAGGTACGTACGTATACTTAGAGACGAAGTCCTTATGAGTAGATGACCAGGTCCTTTAAAAGGTGAATGTTACATCAAACAATGTTTCTGAGAAGATGTGATCAGAATAACTCGGCTTAGATTAACGGTATCCGCGTGCAACGATAAAAACCCGTGCGCCCGAGAAGAAAACGATTCTCTCTACTACTTCCATCGATACGTTCGGTTTTTTTGGTAAAATGGGAATTCTTGTAAGGTGAGACAGTGATGCAAGTTGAGTCTGAGTTTTAAAATCAAACCTCGCAATATCTAACCGTTACGGAAAAGAATTCGCGAAACTTCACTACAGTTATGAGAAAGTCACTGGTGTAAGAAACTTATCAGATGCAATCGTTGAACCTCAGGCACAGGAATGACATTGACACAGGCCATTATGATCCTCACAAGCTATGGTGCTCTCTCTCTAGTGAGGAGCTCCACCAAGAACTAGGGTTTTGCTTAGGAGGAGGGTCCACGTCTTAACTTCCTCAAGAGAAGACACCAGTTTTGCCTTCTGCTCAAGGAGACTCTTGTCATTAATTAGCAGTGGAGCCCCTGTGACCACACCCTCTTTTGTCATGTAAACAATGCCAAGACTTCTTCCTTCTCTCTTGTTAATTTGAACGATAGGGATGTGCCACCTTTAAGTTGGAGAGCCATTTCATGTAGCTGGAAAGTTGTAAACAAGGGGCAAGACCAAGTACTCTCTCCATTTCCATCAAACTGTGTTCAAAATCTTAAATGGTTGAAATGGCAACAACGCCATAAATATGTGGATCCAATCTTAGGAATCCAAGGAGGACCACATCGGATTCTCCGTCTCCATTGATGCTGTTTCTGTGAATTCGAACCTCCAATATGCACTAGAAGAAGCGTCGTCCCCATCAGGAACAAGACAGAAGAACCGACTGCACAGTATATGTTTCAGACGACGAGCGTATATAGTATTCTGTTTCTTCGCATGCCCCCAGTCACATGTACTTGATAGATGATATATATTGCAAAGTCGCTCCAGAATATATCGAGCACTAGAAGTAGATTGAGAACTCGAGCGCTTAAAAGTGAGCTTCACTAGGCCACTATTAGTATAAGAGCAACAGCCAGCCCCCCGCACTACCCGTGCCTGATCCTCCAAAAGTTTCGGGCTAGCCACAACTCTCCTCAATTAAAGTTGGATTCAATTACAGGTGGCAAAAATGACACACATAGCATGAATTTGTGGGGAGATAAAGGATAGAAGAAGAGCAACAAGTTAAAACCGAAAAGAGTCATCGGAACCATACTTGCCCCTGATATTGTAGTGCTCGTATTTCGCTTTCTCATAATCAACAGGCTTCATCTCAACTGGTTTCTGCTCCGCCCCAGTCGCTCCATAAACCGCTTCTCCGCTTTTGTCTCGTTGGCGATGCCTAGTCCTTTCTTTGTGGCTCTTAATTTTGCTATATGGAGGAACCTCGCCTGAACCATAGAATTCCGCATATTCCTGTCGTTTTGAACTTCGGTGTTTGCTTGATAAAGAAGGATCCTTGAAACTGCTCGATTTGAGTTTCATAGGCTTAGTTTCGGAGTGCTTCTCAATAGGAGTATGAACCTGCCTGGTTTCAGAAAGTGGAGCAGGAGTCCTCTGCCTCTGTACTAACTGGGGATCAGCTTCATCCTCAGCCATCCGGAGAGAATCCTTCAATGGCGTGAGACCCTTCTTCTTGCCCCGGGGTCTGAGACGTGAGGGCACAAAGTAAAGGAATATTCCTACCAGTGCTTCAAGTCCAAGCTTGGATAGATCAATCAAGAGCTGCCCAAATGATGGCCACCCTGGGTCTTCTTTGGGGGTATTCACAACAGGAATTGGCTTTTCTTCCATTAGTTCTTTTTTTAGCACAAACTCAGAAGCTTGTGGCTGCATCTGCATCAGTACATTAATCAAAGATCAACCACATGCGGCAATAGGTCTTTTCAGAACAGGTTCCTAATGTGTTGTCACCCTTATATAGAAAAGGAAAATTTTCTGAAGTTTTGTGGTAGAACTTCTCAGCTTCAATAACAGAGAAGTAGAGAGGTACTAAGTTGACATGTAACATTCAAGGCATCCTAATGACCATGCACGTAGTAATAACATTTACTCATATCCCAAGATGACTAACGGAACTGGAAGACCCTGTTAGTGAATGCATGAGAATACTTCCGACGAAATGGTGAAAGATTGTGTGGCGCAAAGAGAGATAAGAGAGAATAAATGAAGGTAAACTAGAGTTGCTTATATATCTGTAGCAGATGTGAACATATAAATCTTCTAAACCAGAGGTGGGGAAGGATACCTTGTTCGAAAGGACAGAAGGTCCACATCCTTGGTGCAGTATGCAGGCAACATATCCAATCAAGACAGCTCCAACAACCATAAGGACATCTGCCAAAAGACCTTTTCATGAAAACAAACCAAAAATTGAGTATTAAAAAGAAGTCTTATACATCAGGAACATCAAGGAAATATTTGGATCGTAAAGGAAGAAAAGTTAACAAGCTTTTCTTTCGACTTTCTGAGCTACACTTATTCTGGATCTATTGTAGGAGTCGATTTCCGATTATTGGTGCCTTAAAATTAAGCAGTCAATTTCCTCTTATTTATTCTGGATCTATTACTTCTACTCCTATTTGTAAAAATTGCAGAATAAATGATCTACTTCCAGAACTCTAAAAGAGATTAAAAGGGAGAGAATTGTTTCGGAATCAGAAAAAGAAAATGACCACAGTTTCGGACCTGATGAAGATAGTGAATCATACTGATAGTCACAATCTTCTTGATTGAGAGAGATCTGTCGAAGAGCCGCATTTCCTCTATCAACAACTAAGAGAGAACAGGTAGGCCTGATGTATACAACATCAAAATCATTTGAGAACTTGGCATCCTCACTGGGCCCATCCCTGTACCCTGCAACATTTGATTTGCCCCCTGCAATGGTTGTCACACCTGCAAATAATTTCAGAATTAAACTTTCTGATACTCCACGGTAGTGATTTTCAAGACTGCTCATAGTTAATCTCCAGAATTTGGCGCAGACAATTCCATAATAATATAAACTGAACAATATTCCCAAACCTGTATCTCCAATTCTTCGGATGGCAAGATTGAAGGTATCAGCGACATACACATTCCCTTTATCATCCATTGTGACGCCTTTGGGATGATTGAAACGAGCATCACTAGGCTTTCCATCAACGTGGCCAGTATAACCTTGAAAAGATCCAGCAACTAATCTTGCTCTGCTATCTGCAGCATAATAACATCCTATGAGGAGCCCAATCCCTCAGTCCAAGAGCAACAATTTCAATGTTCACCGATCAAACAAATCAGCAGCAGCAAACGAGCTACACTTTCGAAGGTAGCACCATACATTATATTTGTAAGTACATTAGACACTAATTATTTATAATCCACGCCAAGCGAATCCATTTTCCAACTGAACATTTGTAGGACATGAGATTTACAAGTTTTATGTCACTCAAGAGGAAAACTTTGGTGATAAGGAATGATAAAAGTAACTAGAACATCCGAATTCGAAAAAATCAGCTAAATATTTTTGTCCACCGCGCAGAGCTGCCAAATACAAGTAACGCAAGAAGTGAAATTCTTTGAGGGCTTAAGAGCTACGGAAGCATACAGTGGGAGAGCGGAGGAGTAATCTTGACAATGTTGCTGTTGATTTCATCCACAGCATAGAGTTCGCCATCATCAGAGACACGGATTTTGTAAGGAACCACGCCAATCGCATTTCCTTCGACAACAGTCTCCACCAAGTACCCATTCTCAAACTGAAGAACATTCCCATCTGAAGAACAATGTCCGAATCTTCAAACAAACAGGTAAATAACGAAGGCTAAACCGTAAGATGTCTCTAAACCGTCAAGCCTGTACCTGATTGAGGCGTTTTTGACGACGCCCTCGTCCACTTCAGAAGAGAGGACAACTGCCTTATCAAGGGCCCTGACGAAAACAAAGAATTAGCCGAACACAATGAGCCGAGAAACACCATACCCGTCACGTGAACAGATCAAATGAAGCATAAGCTCAAATCAGCAGAGCACTCTAATGCAAAATGAAATTCAGCTGATGACTTTCAAGAACACACTGTGAGGGTTCCGGGAAACCGCCGACGAGTTAAAATACGAAAAAGCAAACGGTCCGCCGCAGCTAAAACTGGATGCGAATTCCAGAGAGGAATGAAGGGTTTTACCAGAAGGAGCAGCAGCATCCGCTTGGTACTCGAGATTGTAAGCGGCCAGAAGAGTAGCGAGGAGCACGAAGAAGGAGGAGCTTTTCATGGCGCGCGAGCAGCAAGTGAAAGATCGGTCAATCTGAACCGTGGGCTTATCTTAATCTTCAAGTGAGTGGCGTTGTTGTGCTCATCGAGGGAGAGAGAGACGATTAGATAGATACAAGCAGCCACGCCACACACTGGAAGTAGTGGTGAGTGAGTGACAGAGCGAGTTCGGTTTTGCGTTTTTGCTCTTCTTCTCTGCACTTTCAGATTGGAACGGTAAAGGCGAGGTAAAAAAGGTAAAGCCTTTCTTGAAATTTCTCTCTCCTTCTCGCATTTGCATTTCTGGGTCATTTTTATTCCAACTTTTAATCTTCACAGAACACAGAAAAGAGGGGATTTTGGCCTGAAAAGACAAAAGCAAAGTGAGATCTTTCAAGGAAGGGACAAGGGAGGGAGGAATTAAGATTATGTAATTTGAACATTCTTAAGAAAATCAAAGAGAGAGAATGATGGTGGATTCTTTTCCACCATGCCCAAGGAAAACACTAAATTTGAACACCCCTGCTTAAGTACAGATGCTAGATTACGATTCCGTCCGATGCCCGATCTGTGTGGAATGCTTTGTTTGTCTGGCGTGGATAAACATGGAATGTGACTGGAGATGCATGTGGACGATTGGTCGCAAATTAATTGATCTTTATTTCTCGGTCAACATGTGAAAGAATTTTGACAATTATCAAAGCTAAGATATGGCTTGAGCTTAGTAACACGAGCTTGTGTTCAAATGAGCCAAAACTAGATTCATGTCAACTTGTTTCGTCATGTCCTCTCGCCGAGAGGGCTTTCAACCATCGCCACTAGACTACCAATACAGTGATTGAGATATGCACCGTTGTCTAAAGATTGGGCTAGAGAACTTAGTTAGTTTGTTTAATCATGCACTTGTTCGAGTCTTTATCATCTGGACGACCACATTGGGATCGAATAGTAGCTCAGTCAGTCCTCGAATCATCCATCTGCTGGAAAAGGCATTGTTATGATAATTTTTTTCTTTGTTGCAGCAATGGGGATCCGATCGACTTAATATAACTTCAAACAAAACACCAAAGCGTGATCATTCAATGCAGTAATTATATGGGGCAAATTTCTACATATAATTTCTGTAGCAAATGAAACGAGGAATTTTTGTAATTCAGCCATTAGTCGAGGGCTCTAGAGAATGAACACCCAAGTTGTACTCGGAAGAAAAGAGTAAATTGAGGAAATATTTCTCCGAGACATCTTCAAGAGTCTGTCTTACAACCGACACATGGACGTCATGTCAGAATTTGAGTTATATGTGTCTCACTGCTCATTTCATTGATGCCGATTGAAAGTTGCAAAAGAAAATCTTAAATTTTTGTCAAATCTCGGGTCATTCTGCCAAGATTATAGGAAAATCGATTGAGAAATGCTTGATTGAGTGGGGGATTCAAAATGTATTTTCTAGCACCGTGGACAATGCGAGCTCAAATGACTTAGGGATTGAACATTTAAGAAACAGACTTAGCTCTTGGAACTCTCTGGTGTTGAGAGGTGAGTTACTTCACGTGAGGTGTTGTGCTCATATAGTGAGTTTGATTGTGAGAGATGGGTTGAAAGACGTGAATGCTTCCATCGTTAGAATACGTTCAGCTGTGCGTTATGTGAGGTCTTCTCCTAGGAGATTGAGATAGTTTAAGGATTGTATTGAGTTTGAGAATATTGAGTCCCAGAGTCTTGTATGTTTGGATGTGGAGATTCGTTGGAACTCGACATTCATGATGTTGGAAGTGGATGATTAATGATGTGTATGAAAGTAAGAACGCGGCAACTTTACGAGGCAAAAGAGCACAAGGATGATAGAGTATTCACATCTCTGACGTCATTGTTCGAGCAATACCGCACCGGTGTATGCCCCCAAAGCATCTCGAGGCAAAAGAGCACAAGGATGGTAAGCACGTCAACATCTCCTGTGGTTAATGCCGATTTTATGACTGCAAAGTATCTTAGCCAAATCGGACAAGAATATTTAGAAGAAAAATCTGAATTGGACCTGTATTTGGAGGAAAGATGTGAACGTTATAGCGCTACCTTTGATATCTTAAAGTTGGTGGAAAGGAAATTCTTCAAGATATCCTATCCTCTCTTCCATTGGTGAGAGTGGAGTTTGGGGGAGAGGGAGGACAGGGGCAAGGGCATGACTGAGTTCACAGACAACATTGATTGAAGGAAGTTTGCTATTGTTTACTCATATTAATCTCTTTTATTTTTTTCTATTTTTTCACATTGTTGGGAGATTGATTCTTCAATTATACTAGTGAAAGGTTCTGAAGTTGAAATTGTCGGCTTTGAGACTGGGTTGTGATCAGGTCGATCGACTGATCATGTAGGGTCACTCAAAATTCAATTGGGTCCGATTCTTTGAGCATTCGTGACAGGACAGGTTTCCAACAATACGAGAGATTTATCTCAAAATACTGACGGCGGTGGTCAACCATATGGGCATCAAACATGGTTCAATCTATGTGACCTACATCCACCGATAGAGCAATAACATGAATTATGATGCAGATTGCAACCCTATTCGACTGATTAGCTCGGAGAATTCTAGACAAACTTTGATCTAATCGCACAAACAGCTTCTCCAAAGCCCTCCAAGACGATTAACCGCCCTAATCTCTCGAATAGATATGACCACACATGATGTGGAGAATGAGAACGACCATATATATGAATTTCGAGTCAAAAATTTGAGTCAAAAATTGTGATTAACTTCATGGATACACAAATGAATTTCGAGTCAAAAATTCAAATAAGAAAATCGATGCCGAACTAAATTTTAACGAATATGAAAAAGTAGATAAAATCTAAATTCGAAAATATTGAATTCTTGAAATATCTGAAATTTTGGAGCTTGATTCAAAATTCTTAATTTTTTTTTTAAAAAAAACCTACCGATCCGACCCAAAAATATGGGACATATGAAATTCGAGTATCTGGCCGGGCCAAGCTCAGTACTGTTAAGTTTCGGGCCAGGTTGGGCCTCTATGAGACCCGGCCCGACCTGGCCATTGACACCCCTACTACCCAACCATGGTGTTAGGAATGTATGATTCATACATAAATGCGATGTATAATGCATGTAATGTAATTCTAAGATTAGAGTCCTAATGCGGTCAAACGGGGGGTCTTCTTATCCACGTCACCTTCATTTTGCCCAAAAGAGAAATTCCACGTCACCTGCTTCTCGCAAATTGTCGGAGACCAATTCGTATGCACCGCGTCTCCACATCCACGCGTGAACCCTCCCCCAGCCGTCCCCAAACATAAAACGAGCCCTCGTCGTTGACAATCTCCCTCTCTCTCTCTCTCTCTCTCTCTCTCTCTAGCAGGTTCATACGCCAACTCTCTCTGGGATCGCCAATCTGTGAGGTATCTCTCCATTCCTGTTTTCCAGTTCGAATGCTCGATTTAGGTTTGTCTGAAGCTCGGCTCTCTGATCTTGCCTGAGCTCGCGATGTCGAAGTTCGTAGATCTGTTTGAGGGAAAAAATAAAGTTCGTACATTTCTCGATCTCTCTATGCGTGTGCCGCGTCGATGGAGCTGTTTCTACGATCAATTGCAATGCAGATGCGCGAGTGCATGTTGGGTGTATGATGCGCGACTGGTTCGCGATCGGCTGCGTCTTCTCGTAGATTTGTGGGTTTTGAATTGCATGTGCGTAGATCCGAGTTCTATCGGCTGTTGTTGTTTGTTTCTTCGGTTTGTTTGCGTTTCGGGCTCATGTCGGGGTGTTAGGACAACGTTTAGTGGAATTGTCTGTGCAGTCATTGGCTATTGCTGCTTGTTATCTCTGCTTTGATTAGGATTGAATTGCCGCGATATTTCAGTAGTCCGAGCTGCTTATTTCTCTCTAATAATATCCGAGGAAATTGATTGCTTCTGGAATGGACTGTAAACAATGACTGTTACTTTAATTGGTGTTGGACCTCATGTGCTGAACATCATCTGAGGTCAAAGAACAGGCTGACGTATTTTTGTAGTGCTATTATAACAGACTCATTGCTGACTGACATGGAAGATAGAGCATAAAGAATGACTGTTTTGAGATATTCTTCGGATTAGTTGAAAATTGATAATCGGTAAATTCTATGACAGCCAAATACTACGAGGAGTTGCCTAAGTAAGCTGTTTTTGGAATCGACAGTCTTCTTAGTGATGGCTTCTATTAAGGTTCCCATCAAACAGGCTGTTTGGTTACTAAGTGTGAGGATTTGTAGGCATAGACATATGCCTTCATTTTGTTTTGTGGTAACAATTCTTGGTTGCCACATCTTGTTGATATTATATAGCTTTGGACCGGACCCATGTTAGTAAGGCTTAGTTTGTTGTTCTTATTG
Source organism: Lenwebbia sp. NSW1173648 (assembly GCA_029784005.1). NCBI lineage: Eukaryota > Viridiplantae > Streptophyta > Magnoliopsida > Myrtales > Myrtaceae > Lenwebbia > Lenwebbia sp. NSW1173648. The sequence goes on along the minus strand of JARCGZ010000009.1, from coordinate 17,839,734 downwards.
TGTGTTGCATAGGGAAACTTACCATTTGTGGCATAGGATTGCTGCTGATAAAAAAGTTAATTCTTACAAGAGTACAATTTTCGCTCATATTCCAGGTTTAACCTGAAGAGTGTCAGCTATGGGAGGTGGATTTAGGGTGCTTCACCTTGTCCGGCCATTCCTTTCGTTTTTGCCTGAGGTTCAGAGTGCTGACAGGAAAATTCCATTCAGGGAGAAGGTCATATACACTGTGATCTCCCTTTTCATCTTCTTGGTTTGCAGTCAGCTCCCTCTATATGGAATCCACTCTACAACAGGTGCAGATCCTTTCTACTGGATGCGTGTTATTCTCGCATCAAATCGGGGAACTGTCATGGAGCTCGGTATCACTCCAATTGTAACATCTGGATTGGTGATGCAACTTCTGGCTGGTTCTAAGATAATTGAAGTGGACAACAATGTTCGAGAGGATCGTGCCCTTCTGTAAGTTTCTAGGCATGAATGATACTGCTCTCTTTTCTGCTTTCTACCTTTGCAAATACCAAAAGGACCTATTTCCAGTCTTTGGGATTATATCATTGCTCTTTGGGTTGTGGCAAATGGTTTGTGGCATCGCATCATTACCTTTTTTTCTGAGTACAAAACTAAAGTGGAAGTGGTGATTCGGATTGAATATCTTTCTATTCAAGCACTTGCTGCTAGTCCAATTGATAGTTTGATCATCTAGCGTGCTTGTTGCTCTTATGGGCCATATTTTTGGCAATAGAATGAATTAGAACCAGTGTTTGGATACAAAATCCTTTTGTCCCCTTCTCGATTTTAAATTTCTAATGGTGGCCCCTTCTTGCAGGAATGGAGCACAGAAGTTACTGGGTATCCTGATAGCCATCGGTGAGGCTGTCGCCTATGTTCTCTCGGGCATGTATGGCAGTGTTGGACAACTTGGTGTTGGAAATGCTATTCTCATCATCATCCAACTTTGCTTCGCTGGCATCATCGTGATATGTTTGGATGAACTTCTTCAGAAAGGATATGGTCTGGGCTCTGGAATTTCCCTTTTCATAGCAACCAATATCTGGTAAGCAGTATATTCTTATACATATAGCGGCATTGATATCACTAACTTCAATCAATGCTTTCTTTGGCCGAAAAAGATCAATGCTTTTTGAAAGATTTTATTTACTGACCGTATTAATGAGCCATGATTGCAGTGTATAATAAATATCCATTTAGGGGACAAAGACTTATATGTTGAATTTTTTGGTCTCAGCGAAAACATAATCTGGAAAGCATTCAGTCCCACGACCATTAACAGTGGGCGAGGAGCTGAGTTTGAGGGTGCTGTGATCGCTTTATTCCATCTCCTGATTACGCGGACAGACAAGGTTCGCGCTTTACGAGAGGCTTTTTATCGGCAGAACCTTCCAAATGTGACAAATCTGCTCGCGACAGTCTTGGTTTTCCTTATTGTCATATACTTCCAAGGATTCCGTGTGGTTCTGCCAGTAAGGTCGAAGAATGCCCGTGGACAGCAGGGTTCTTATCCCATCAAGCTTTTCTACACCTCTAACATGCCAATCATTTTGCAGTCTGCTCTTGTTTCCAACATTTACTTCATTTCACAGGTATACCATGATGCTCTTTCTTATGTATGACCAATGAGTGAGTTTGTAGCGCGTGACAAACTAATGACGTCATGCATGTTCATGCAGTTGCTTCATAGGAAGTACAGTGGAAACTTTCTGGTTAACCTGCTGGGTAAATGGAAGGAATCAGAATATTCTGGTGGTCAGTATGTTCCAGTTGGTGGTCTAGCGTATTATATCACTGCACCTTCAAGGTAATTTTTATTTGTCACATTGAGAAATTTCTATCCGAAAGGGTTGCCTTTTCTTCGTCTTCTTGTGACAGAAATCACTCTTGATTGACATGTTGGGATATTTTGCAGCTTGGCTGACATGGCGGCCCATCCTTTCCATGCACTCTTCTACCTTGTGTTCATGCTCACAGCATGTGCTCTTTTCTCAAAAACATGGATTGAAGTTTCTGGTTCCTCTGCCAGAGATGTTGCGAAGCAACTCAAGGTATAATTACATGTTCTTCTTTGTGTCACTGTTCATCTGATATTCATTTCTCCTCTTAGGTTCTCTGCGTAGAATGATCATTGGCATGTAAAAAGATCATTGTTGTTTTTCTTTCAAGAACAGCTCGGCAGCTTCAATGTTCATTTTAGTGTACACTTGATTTTGTTGGACGAACATTTTGATCAGTCGTTTGGTAGACCTTTTTTAATTATCTAACGAAGAACAATACAGAAGAGGGCAAGGAGAGAAACTGCACGTAGAGTGGCTTGGGTGTTCTCATCATGTAAAAGAGAACCTCTCAAGTCCCATAGTTGCTAAAATGTCCTAGACTCTTCTTTTTTTTAAATAGTTGCGCTAATAGACAGGGAGGAATTGGATGAGGATGCACAAGAAACTGTTTTTCCGCTTAACATTTTACTGTCTCTTACCTATTTTGTTTTTCTGCCTTGTAGGAGCAACAAATGGTGATGCCTGGTCATCGGGAGTCCAACTTGCAGAAAGAGCTGAGCCGTTACATTCCAACTGCTGCGGCTTTTGGGGGCATGTGCATTGGTGCGCTAACTGTGCTGGCAGATTTCATGGGGGCAATCGGTTCGGGGACTGGGATCCTCCTGGCAGTCACCATCATCTACCAATACTTTGAGACATTCGAGAAGGAGAGAGCCACTGAACTCGGTTTCTTTGGTTTCTAAATCATGTTCGTCTTTAACGTATGCTTTGTCGGTGCTGACCCCCTGCAGTTTTGAATTAAGTTGAGATATAGATTAGACCGAGGCAACACCAGTAATTTTAGTTCCAAAGTAGAACAGCTTTTTGTTTACCAACTATGTGCTTAACAGAGCGGAGGGATGCAAGATCTAAAGATTGTTTACTCGAACATTTCAGTAGCCTTCCGGTTTACTTTTCCTCTCATGAGCTAACTTCCATACTGTTATCTTTCTCTTTTGCGACAATGTCTCTACTCTAGTGTTTGATCTAAAGACTTGGAAGCAGACTGCTGGATCTAGTATCTGAGGAGCCGACTTGTTCATGTTTTCACATTCTATTGATGCTTCCTGAGGTCTGTCAATGGCTAGGAGACGAACAACCGGTTTCTTCCACAAGAATTCGTTGGCTGCCTGGTTATGTGGGATTACAGAAGTATAGAGATTGGGAACTTCTCTGTCGCCAGCCATTGCACATGTTCAATGCATGACATTCCAGTCCGTGGTTGAGTGACGCTCCTTGTTTAAACATCTAACAGCGGGTTCGAACTTGATCATCGACTGCTTAATGAACTTTGAGGGGCCTGTTCATATTTATTGCATACAGTGCGCTCTTGGCGCACAGTCCGAAAGTTATAATTTTGGTCACTCTTTGATCAATAGAACCACGAAATTCTGAATTTTTTCCTGTGGTAGCTGGCTTCTTAAATTACAAAAGCAGATTTCTTTGAGAACTAGACAACTTATGAGTCAGAAATTTTGTGGGTGTGTCCACAAGGTGGTGCAAGGCGTTGGAGTTGGGTTAGATTGGGTGTGGTTTCCGGTTTCAAAGTGACTAATCGTGATGCGGATCTGCTCCTCAAAGATGGTACCATCATTCCTTGTGGTATAAGATGTTCGACAAGTATTGGATTTCAGGGCGAAAACAATTTGATCGAGAGTGAGCTAATCTGCTGGTGAACGAGTAGACGGTACTTTCTAATCCAAGGTTTTGAAGAGGAGAAATTATTCAGTGGTTTCTATGGTTTAAGAAATTGATCTTTCCCAATTTACCCATGGAGAAAACGGAGAAATTGGTTGGGGGTGTACTTCTTCAATTAACGTGAGACAAGCAGAAAGCCGCACTTGGCTTCGGACACCGGATAATGTCATGAGGGGGTCGCCAGGCCTAGGATGCCCAAAGTTGTTGCGTTTTGATGGGACCTTAGTGGCACACCGCCGAGTGAAAAACACCCAAAAATGCCTGCAAAAAGTTCGTCTCGTCACATCAAAATCTTACGCACTGTGAACGTGATGAGAGCGCATTTTCCCCCCCTTTGTTTTTTTCTTCCTTCGCCTGCTTGAAAGTCTTGTGTCGTTAGCGGACAACATGGTAATGCAAAGGTCTTGTTGTTGTCCTTTTTCTCCTGTGTCCGTCCAGTGTCACTGTCTGGTGCTGTCCTCAGCCCTGCTTTTGAGAGTTAGGCGCCCCCGCTTCCCTTTTTGGCGTAGCATGTGATGGAGGACGATGAGAGTGTGAACCAGCAGGGGTTCGTCCACTGCGTGAAAAAACAACATGCGATGTGCTGATGTGATCGCTTCCAACCCCCACACACCCCCACCCCACCCCCCGCGGGGCGCCTCCATCGTATCAGAATAGGTTTACGATCAAAGTCGTAAGTCGCATCCAATGATTATTGGAGCGAACCCCATATGAGCTGCTTAGGGAACATATGGTAACACTTCTAGATAGTCATGGCCACGGGCTGGGAACCGCCAGTTCCAGTTCCAATTTAGGGGGAATCGGAACCGAGCCCTTAAGTGGCGGTTCCGGTTCCGATTTTGAACCGCCAGTTACGGGCCGGTTTCGGGGCCCTGTTCCAGTTCATGAACCGGAACCGGCTGTCCCCGGCCCGTGGCCATGACTACCGTTTCGATTTCGATTTCTGTTATTGTTTGTGAGTTTAAAAATTAAATTGTAATAAATTTGTAATAAAATTGTAATCAAATTATGAAATAATGAATTATGAAATTATGAAATTATGAAATAATGAATTATCAAATACAAATTGTAATCAAATTTGAGGAAAAAAAATGGAGGAAGAGGGAGCTTGAACTTAATGAATTATCATTAAGTGCCTACATATCTTCTTGGGGATAGAAGAATCAAAACCCATATAGTTCTCTTAGCTTTGATAACCACATACTTACCTCATCCTCAATCGTCTCTACCCGTTCCGGTACCGGTACCGGTACCGGTGGTATCACCGTCATCAAATAATTCGGCTTCATTATTGCGATCTATCTCTTGTTGTCTATGTTGAGCCTTTGTCCAATCATCAACACAAGCTTGAGCCACTACCGAATTGGGAGCTAATCTTGAACGTCGTTCGTCCAAAATATTGCCTCCAGCGCTAAATGCTTGTTCTACCGCAACTGTCGAACAATGGGTTGCTAAAATTTATTTTGCAATTAGAGTAAGAATTGGGTAGTGGGTGTAATGCCTCTTCCACCAATCCAATATTGTGAAATCTATGCTGCCTTCAGATTCATCAAACTAAAAAAAAAAACGGTTAGATAACTCTCTATTTCAGAATTATGCTCCATTTTTCTTTTTTTGCCTATGCAACATAAGTTGGTACCCTCTACTAATTTTACCTATGTTCCTACTTTGTATGTCACTAGATTGAGAAGATCTACTATCACCTAGATTATATGTACTACAAAATTCATTATATAATTCTATTATTACGTTTTTAACCCTTGTTTGTATAGTTCTGAGATTTACCTCATCAATTAAATGTAAATATTCATAATACATATTCAAATAATCACCTAAACTATCTAATTTACAACGTGGATAAAAAACACAAGCAACTAAATAAATAATACGAATTTCCCTATAAGAATATAGCCATTTTGTTTGCACTGTTCTAATAGTGTCACTTAATTTATCATCATTTTCATTTTCTTCAAAAACTCCAACAATATTAATACATTCTATTAAAAATAAATGCGTAGTAGGATAATAAACACCGGACAAAGTTAAGTTGCATCATTAAAAAATTTTAAAATATCTAAAAAAATTACAAATATCCTATTATTGTGGGTATAAATTAACTTGAGTTATATTATCTGAAATAAATACACATAATAAATTTTTCTATGCAAAAAATTCATTAAGCAACTCATAAGTAGAATTCCAACGATTTGGAACATCTCTTGAAAATCTTTTTGGTTTTTTTTCCATTTGCTCTACAAAATTTTAACCATTCTTTCATTTTTTGGCAATGTTTCCATAAAAATTGCATTGCCATTTTTATTGGGTCGAGAAAAATATCAAGAGTTTTTAAATCATCTTGTACACATAAATTAAAAACATGACAAGCACATCTAACGTGAAAAAATTATCCACAAAAAATGGGTTTACAAATATTTTCTAATTTAACAATTGAAGCGGTATTTGCCGCGGCATTATCAAAATCAATTGAAAAATTTTATTAAGCAAATAATATTCTACTAAAATTTGACTAATTAATCTATAAATATTATTTGTCGTATGCCTATCATCAAAAACTCTAAATGCGATAACTCTTTTTTGAATATTCCAATTATTATCTATCCAATGACATGTTATACCCATATAAAAATGAACTTGCCAACTATCACTCCAAATATCGCTATCTATATGCACACGTCCATTAAAATTCATAAAAAAAATTGTAAATATTTTTTCCTTTTTTATAAAGATCTTTAATTATGCGTTTAAGTGTATTTCTAGGAACACGTTTTGCTTGTGGAACACATGCATTTTGTATAAATTGATTAAAACTAAACCTTTCACCAAAACTAAAAGATAAATGTTAAACGGAAATAAATTTACCTAATTCTTCTTTATAAGTTTTTTCATTATAATAAAAATAAAGGATGAGTGTTAGGATTGGTATACCCGGAAATTTGTTGTTGCTTGGTGTCAATTCCTGCTTCGGTTGGATGTTTCGCATTAAGATACCGTGTAAATATTTCATATCCGGCTCCACCGATATATTTGTATCTTACCCCACGATGTTTACAAACTATATCATACCTTTTTGGAGTTATATGAAATCTTTCAATTTTCGTGAAGTGGTTCCGCACGTCGGATGTAAACTCCAGCCCCTTTGTTGTTGACATTTCTTCGATACCGGTAAGAGGATGAAGAATTTCTTGCGTTTGGACTTGCTCCGTATTAGGAATAATGTTGATGTCATCATCTACATCAACTTTGACTCCCCAATCTTCATAATCACGAGGACTACGAGGATAATCGGATTCCCCCACAATGTTCTTGCCGTTACCATTAGTTCTACTTCCACTTTCATTGGCCATTCTTTTTTTGGATATAGAAAAAATATATGGTATAATGCAAAAAAATATAGGGTATGAAAAAAGAATTTGAAATAGGGAATTATTAAAAGGAGATAATAAATAAAGAAAATAAGGAATTAAAGAATGTAATTAAAGAAAAGAAAATAATAAATTGGATGTTGTGAATAATTGAGAGATAGAGAGAATTTGAGAGAATTGAGATGAAGAGATAATTTGTGTGAAAAAAATGAGAGATGGGAAGGGGTATTTATATTATAAGTCAGAAATTAATTAAGAAAGAAAAAAAAATTGGTGACCATTGGCAACGGTCACCGCTTAGCAATGGCTCTTTCTCTTTTTCTTTTTTATTTTTATTTTTTAATTTTTTTTTCACGGTTCGGAACCAGCCCGGAACCGTCAATTTTGTGCCCGATTCAAGTTTTGAATAAATCGTAACCGGGCCCTTGTGTCAGGGGCTGGTTCCGGGTATGACCCCGGCCAGTTCCGGGTCAGTTCCGGGCCCAACTCGGCCCGTGGCCATGACTACTTCTAAAAGTGGATTTGTGCTCTAAAAGTGCTTTTGGAGCAGAAATCCGTTTGGTAATGCAACTTCTGAAGCAAAAATTCGTTTGGTGAAAATTTTTACTTTTAAAAGAAATTTCTACATCTGAAGTGAATTTTCACTTCTAAAGTTGTTTTTCTCCCAATTTGAGAAGTAAAAAAAAAGTACTTCTCAACTCAAGAAGTACTTCTTGCCTCACCATTTTTTCATTACGCCTCTCTCACTCAATCACTCCTCCGTCAACCTCTACCTATCGCCGCCACCGACTGCCGTAGCCGCCCAGCGCCGACCACCGTCGCCCATAACCGCCCCTCGCTTCGACCTCCGCCAACCGTCGCCTCCAACCTACGCCAACCGCCGCCTCTTGCCGCCAACCGCTGCCAGCCGCCGCCGCCATCTTCGGCCGCCGGAGTAAAAAATAAATAATATTTTAATAATATTTTTAATAATACAAAATATTTTTAAAAGAGATTTAAAAAAATTTAAAATGCAGTAGAAATTTTTCTGCCACCGACAATAATTCGTCATAGAATATTTTGTGTTAATAATATTTCGAAAGTATAAATTTTCAACCGTTACCAAATGAATTTCTCTGATCAGAAATCAACTTCCGCTTTTGAGTAAAAGTAAAAAAATCAACTTTTGGCCAAAAAATTATTTCTGAAGCAGAAATGTTGCCATGTGTGCCCTTAACATCTCATAACGTAAATGGAGCCAAATAGAAAGAGCGCCCCTCGATTTTAAGGACGTAAATGTATAATTAAGGTTGAATCGAGGATTCAAGAAGCCATCTAACTTAACACCATACAATTCGTGCACTTCTTTTACCATTGGAAAGCCAACTCCAAATGGGTAAATCAACGATGTGATTTGTATCTTACGCCTCAGTAGCGTTTTTTTTTTTAACGCTCTGTCTGTTTTGTGACTGATAAAATGTTTTTGTCATTGTTCAGCGTTTGGTTCGCAATAGAAAATGAGTCAACAGAAAATGTTTTCCTAGTCAATGGAAATCCTATGCTTAAATTCAGGAAAACGGTTCTCGTTTTCAAAAATTGAAAATCTAAATATGACCAGGTAACAGCGTTTGGACCTGAAACTTTACGCTTGGGCACAGAAACTCCAACGCTAATTCCCGGGTCCCTGGCATCTAGGACCAAGTCTCCGGTCCTCAGTGGTCCTCTTGGGTCGAGGCCTTTTTCGGATCCATCGAGGCCAATCCTCGAAAAATATTTTACAGTTCATTTTCAGATTCATTCAAACACCATAAAATAATGTTATTTTTTCGAAATATATTTTTCAAAATTGTCATATTTTTCAAGAAACAAACAAAGTCTTAAGTGTGGTTTCGAAATCTATATTGTCAGTCTCAACCAAGAGGGTGCAAATTATATATTCTGTTGGGTTTTGCTTCTATTCCCTGCGCAAGCCTATGATATCTTGAGCTAGGGCTGAGGCTGACCCTTCATTATTAGGTGAATCATGAAATCATCTTTCTCCTCGCACGATAAACAGCATCATAATACTTCTTCCTATGATTACATACATAACCTGGATCTATCTTAGCTTAACGAGAGGCCTCCTTGCCAAATCATGCTACCCTGTAATGCCATGGGTTTGGGAATTTTTATGGGATGTGTTTACCAGAAGTTCTAAAACTTATCACAAAAGTGCAATTGAGTCTTAAAACTTTCAGAAAGTGCAATCAAGACATAAAACTTGTCAAATTGGTGGAATCGAGTCTTTCCGCTAACTCTATCCAATTCGGGTAACGAAAAATGCCGACGTGACATTTTTTTTTTCTCTCTCCTATTTAGTGTTGACGTGGCTGAAACTAGAAAGATAAGTCCAAAACGGTATATTTTTTATCCAAAATTAATTTTTAATATAAATATTAATTAAATTAAATAATTTTTTGAAAAGGCGAAGCAAAACCAGCGAGGGCCCCTGATGGCCCTTGCCGTCGGCAACAGTGGGGAGAGGGTGGGCCGAGGTCGCCGACCTCTTGCCAATGGCTGGCAACCCTGGCCGACGGCAAGCGAGGGCCTGTAGGCCCTCACCCAGATCGAGGGAGGTCACCGGCCCTTGCCCAGACTAGGCCGAGGGTCGCCGCCCAGTCCCACCCTAGCCAGCGGCGACCCTCACCTGTCGTTGGCTAGGGTCGCGCGCCCACTTGTCGTGGCTCGGCCGACATTCACCCCACCATCGCCTTCCTTGCTGCGTTCGCCCTTTAAAAAAAAAAATAGTTTATTTTTTAATTTAATTTAACTAATATTTATATTTAAAAAATCAAATTTTGATAAAAACGATGTTGTTTTGGACTTATCTTTTTTGTTTCAGTCACGTCAACGCTGCCACGTAGGAGAGAGAAAGTAATAAAAAATGTCACGTCAGTATTTTTCATTAGCCGAACTAGACGGAGTTAGCGGAAGAATTCGATTGCACCAATTTGACAAGTTTTAAGACTTAATTGCACCTTCTGAAAGTTTTATGAATTTTAAGACATCCAGTGAATATATTCTTTTTTTTATTTTTAGTTTTTTCTACGCGAAATAATATCTTATTGCATAGTCTAGTCTTGATTCACGGTTCTTCATCGGGTCTTGGTCTAAAAACTTAGATTATAGGGTGGGCCCCGTTTTTCCATCATCATCGCCATTCGCCACTAATCGGAGACCGGTCCCACAAAGCTTTTTTGGGTACTTATAAAATTGTTTTTTAATAATGCGGAAAAAGTAGGAGAAAATCATTAAATTCTTTTGATCAGAATAGCCATAGTACTCTGCTTTTAGAAAGAACGGATATATTACTATTTCTTTCTTTTGAAAATTTTGGGAGGGGGCTCCTATAGTCATTATCATATCACACTTTTTTTTTTTCCAAGAGACTTTTGTGCCAACATATTCTCAATCTCCCATCTATTCTGCCCTTATTTTCTACTTTAATTGTTCGTTTAGCATTTAGCATGTTGCTTACTTCCGCGATACAATATGTCTTAATTATACCTGTCAAATGGGTGGATCGGATCGAAAATGGTCCGACCAAAATGACATATTAAACTCGTTTTGCCCCGTTTCCATGCAATAAAAATCTAACGATCAATATCCGACCCGACACAAATCGAAAACATATTTCTACATTTAACCCAATTTAGGACAACCCGTATCCAAACTAAGATGAAATCACGGAGCGAGCAAGCCCAAGATCGAGTGAAGGCGAGAGAGTGAAGAAAAAAGTCATAGAAGTGGTTTTTTGTTTTTTTTTTGTCGGACATAGAAGTGGTTGAATCTAAGTAATTTGTGAACCCATATAACATCCATGTTAAACTCATTTATGACCCATAGAGTTAAGTCTACATTCATTTATTGAATATAACTAACTCATGTAACAATCTAACCCATCAAATATGTGTTAAGAAATAGATATATGACTGACAGATTTAAGTCTCAATCAATGACCTTTTCTTTTCTTTTTTTTAAATATTATCTCGATCGTAACAACCTATTCCACCAACCACAAGGAGGGGTTTAAATCGCTGAGATCTTCAAAAGTTGAATGAATGAATGATGATTTGACTAAAGTATGACGGGGAAGATGAAGCTTCTTTCATGTTTGTCCATACAATTAATCTTTTTCTTCTTTTCTACGATACCATTGTTTGGAAAAGTCTCTTCCCGCGTCATTTCATATATGTTTGGAACATACATGACCGACCTGATATACAGAGTTGAATTAGCTCAAGTTAGTGGATCGGAAATGGATCCCCTGACATTGTAATGTCAATGTCAGGGGTGACGTGATTGATTCGGGCCGTCCAAATCAAAAATGGACTACTCAGATTGATCTATATCATTTTTTTTTAAATTTTGAAATTTCCCGCCAAAAAATCCCCACCCCCTAAAAAGATGATGTGGCTCAATCCGGACCGTCCATTTTGAAATGGACGGCCCGGATCCCTTAATGTCACCCCTGCCTTTATGGCAGGGGATCCATATCCGGATCGGAAATGATAACTCTGACCTGTTCAGAGTTCGAGAACGTAAGAGTTCTTGAAATAAGCTTTCATTCTCGTTATTTCTTTGTTTTTTTCCCGAATAATAGTGAACGCTAGTTTATTTTTTCTTATTTTGCATGCGATTGTTTATCGATTAATTTTAGCTATTGATTCACGAAAATTTTAATTTTTTGTTGTGGGGTCGAGATTTGTAGAAGCGTAATGAAGGGCGAGTGCATGCACGGTAGATGATCCTCGTCCATGCCTTAGGAATGCACGATTACAATTGGTACAACAAATGGTATAAAGTGCATAAGAAACGCAGAGTGGAAGTGAATGGGTGGTATTATTGGAATACAATATTTGTTCATGATGGGAAAAAGCACACTTTAATTTATACATCTCGAGCTTCTTCTTTTTTGGTGATATATATATATATATGTGTTGTGTCAATTTTGGTGAAAAAATAAATCGGCAAAATTTGTCCAAAAAGTTGTATAACTGCTCATATAGTTGTAAATTTTTAATTTGACTAATTTAAATCTAAATCTTTTGAAGATATGCCAAATTAGTCATTCCAACGGATTTTGATTGAAATTACTAATATGGAAGCCGGTCGGCCAATATTCACGCCAATAATTGCTAGTCAAAATTTATTGAAATGCTATATTGCCTAATCGTAAAAAGGTTTCGGGACTATACAGACATAAGTAAAAAGTTTAAGATTAAATTGGCTGTCGAACAGTGCCCGAACACATCGAATCATAATTATTAACGTTATATGAAAAACGATAATCAAATTTGGAACCGCAAACGTTGACGCCTGCGTCTTTTTGGGATTCCATTTACATGCATACGCCAGGAAAAACACATCGGGGAACAGAAACGTTGCCACGTGACAGAGAAAAAAGGAGAATGGAAAATAGTGAAAGCGACTGCACAAAAGGAAAAAGACAGTAAAACCCATCAAGTTGGACTTTTTCTCGTGTTAATAAAACTAGGAATTTTCCCGTGGATTGTCTCTCGTGTCGTTTTCTTTGCCTAGATTTTTCCCATGATGACGAGGTCGAAGCAGAGATGGAGACCGAAAGGAACCCCCACCATTTCTTTTGCGAAGATCCGCCCAATATTTGTCGAATTGACTGAATCAAATTGGCACGATGATAATAAATTTATAACTTTTTTTATAATTTTTCCTAAGATGAATGTGGTTGATTGCATGGGAGATATGAGCTCAGGCCGCGTTTAGCCGTCTGAATTTCTAATCAGGATAGGTCTGGATGGGATAGGATAAAAAATCCAATGATTTTATTATATTCTATCTACCGTTTGGTGAACTACGAATTTAAAGTAGGATAAACAGAGGCAATGTGCGACTGAGATCGACTCTATTTCACTGAAATATCAGGATGCTTTAGGAATTATTCAGTGATGAGTTCTGATTAGTGAGTTATTATTGAGCAAAGTTTTTGCCATCTGAATTCGGGCACAACATCGCCGAAGCAGACTCCATAGAATCTCGCTGTCTTGTTGAGTGAGTAAACAAGTGCCGAGCAATCTAATTATTCTACATCTTTCCACAAGTTGAAGATGCACTTATGCGGGTCGTTCAAGAGAGCTACCTTGAAAGTCAATGATCAACCTCGAGTTCTTCATAACATGTCGAGACCCCTTTTAAATGTTGAAAATGCTCAATTAGTTAAAGAACGAGGGACGTGATCTCATATCACGTAACAATCGATTAAAAAGTAAGGTCGTGGAAATACCCGACTTTACGGCTGGAGACCTTAGCCTGACGCCACCGGAGAGGCGGCCACACTTAACGGTCGCCACCGTCGGAGAGACGACCCCCCCAAAGAGGTGGCCTGGCGCGACGAAGAGAAGGCCCAACTTGGAGGAGAGGCGGTGGTTGTGAGAAAAAAAACTGGTTCTCCTTGTGTATGTTCTCTTGATAAACCCTATCTTGATCTATCTCAATCCCTCCCCTAGGATTTTTTTTATCCCGACTAAATCCCTTATATATACCCTTTATCCCATCATGGATATATACCAGACACGGCATAGGATAAAGCATATCCTATTATGGCTTATATCCTGACGACCAAACGCGTTTTGGCCAGAAACCAGCTAATCTTGAAAGCACGGTCTATTCACGAGGCCAAGAAATTTTTGTCATTGCAAGAACACACCAACATACCTCGGACGTGCCTACATTCAGTTCACCTAGTTATCGACTTCCGACAAAAAAAAAACACATAATTAAGCATAGTATTTCCTGCCATACTAATTATTAAATTAATGATTCGACCGGGTACTTGTCTTCCAAAATGTTCTGATGGTCGCTAGGAGCGGCACCGTGGCAGAAACTTGCCAAGCATCTACCGAAGTAGTGACAAAAATCATCCCATTAGGTACGAGCCAACTACCCTTGATTTCGACGGTGATCGGAGGTCGAGGCCTCTTAAATAATGTTCGAACAACGCATCTTTGTCTTGATCACCTTCGTAATGATGTCCCTCCTGCCGCCCCGGAGCACGATCTTTGTTCGATAACTCGTGGACGAAGGACAAAAGGCTATGATCTTTCTTTATCCTAAACATCAAAAATTTGCACTGGGAGATGACAGTTGGCTTTTGATTATTATAATTGAACTTTTCCATTTCTGAAATTGGGTGAGCTGGGTCGACTCGGATTCGATTTTTCCTATAGGATCGAAGGATTGCCCCGTTTGTTTCGTGAAAAAAAAAAAAACGAATGATTTGAAAAATAATTTTTAAATTGGTCGTTTATATCGTTTGAAATAATTAATCTGTGAAAAAAAATATCATTTTCATAGTCGGTGAAAATGTTTTGAGTTCAATTCATTAAGTAATACAAGCGAACGTTTTTTTTTTAAATGTTTTCCAAACCATTCGATTTTTCGCTAAATAAACGAAGCCAAATTCCAAGACCTTTTTTCTGGGTAAGATACTCGGAATTCAAATCATTCTCCATTTTCATGTTGTTCTCTTTTTTTCTCACATTGTGCTTTCGGACTTTCGGGCAATTCAATTCCCGATTAATCCCATCGAGTCACAATCATCCCTCTAGATTGAACATAACGGTAGTATCGTGTTAGAACACATAAAAAAAACGACTCTAGCGAAGTCTCCTTTGTTGTAGCTTGATCTCCGATCAAACTTCTTGACCAACAATTCGTTGTTGCAATCAACGAGAAATTCCGTCGCCTTAGTAAGCTTAAGTCTTGACAAACTCACCGGTCCCTCTGGACTAATTCGATTCACTTATCTTATGTCGAAATATCTCACGTCGCTTGTATTCACGTAATTTCGTCTCACTTGTCAATTTAAGTTTTTGAATTTAAATTTTAACGACATTATATAGGTATGACCACAATAGTGTTACTAGCATTTCTTCTAGTTTTTCTAGTATTCCTTCTAGATTGATTTTGACAGCTTCGTACATTAAATTCCGTCGAAGAATGTTCACACCTCGAAGTCAAAATAGGTGAACTCCATATTCAAAAAAGCTCAAACGTCCCATCTTCCCGTTTTTCCTCCACGGAAATTTTGCAGAACTATTGGACAATTTTTTTTTGCTGAACTATGTTTTTTTTCTTTTGGAGTCAAAACCTGAAAAGTCATCGACAGATAAGTATCGTATTCTCTTTTTCCTAGAGTTCGGGTGTATTTGGCGTGACTTCTATTTATGTTGTGGCATTTAGATTTGACTTTTGTAAATATTTAAAACATTTCAAGCCGTGCAGATATTCACATGCAAAATTATTTGAACATTTTTATATTTTGTTAATTTTTTATCTTAATCAATGTCCGAGGAAAAATCACAATGATTTTTCTAATCGAAAATAGACAATCACGGGCTATTTGGTTTCAAAAAACCAACTCAAAATCCTCTCTTCATCGAGGGAGAGAGAACTTATCCGAACTTATGTGCCGCTGCTCGCCCTGAAGTTGCCTCCAATGTCTATAATAAAAAAAAAGTAGGAAAAATTTCACATAAGGGTCTAAATGCCATCATTTCCTCAAATAAGGATTTGAATTGGATGTTATTTCAAATAAGGGCCCGAAGTGGTCATGTCAGTCTTAAATAAAGGCCTGAAGTGGTCATGACAGTTTTAAATAAGGGCTTGACGCCGACCGGCTAAATATTCCCTCCGAGCACTTTCGTCAAAAAATAATTTTAATTTTAATTTATTAATTTTAATTTTTTACTTTTTACTATCTTTTATCTCGTTTCTTTTTCTTTTCTTTGTTCGGTCGGCGAGGGCCTGATGACCCTCGCCTAGGTGAGGGCGGGTCTCGCTAGATCGGCCGAGGGCAACCCTGGCTCATCCCTCTCTGGGAATCGCCGGTGGTTGGCCGACCACCGGCGAAAAGAAAAGAAAAACACATAAAAAGGAAAAAAAGAAAGAAAGGAAAAGGAAAAGGAAAAACGTAAAGGACGAAAATATCCTTGACCAGCTTGAAGATCAAGCCCTTCTTTGAGACAGACATAACTACTTCAGGCTTTTATTTGAGAAAAGAGAGCACCTCAAGCTCTTTTTTTATTGACAAAAAAAAAGCCCTTGTTTTACATTTTCCCAAAAAAAGTATTACTTCTACCTTAGAATAGTCAAATCGAAAAATTACTTTTGAGTTTAAAATTCTGAAAATTTCGATCTGTTTTGCAAATAATCCAAAATGTCTCGTTACAAAGTTAAAATCAAAAGCAACAAAAGGAACATATTTTGTTCGTCTTTAGAAAAAAACCGAAGCTATAAAGCTCAGTTCGAATAGATTATGGGACTAATAAATGGTGAGGATCGCAGAAAACGGGCCCAAGGTCCAGATCTGGCAGGCATTGGCTTTTAATTGCAGTCTAGATCGGTTAATTAAGGTATGATTTTTAATTCATGCAAATGCACGTTGTCGTGATGACTTGTGAGATCCCATGCCTTAACTACAATAAACAACAAAGGCTGCGTTTGGTCGTCTGGATTTCTAGTAAGGATAGGATTGAATAGAATATGATATGAATTCAGAGATTTTGCTATAACCTATCCACTGTTTGGTGAATCGTAGCAATAAAGTCGGATATGTACATATCCTATAAAGTTCATTGTTTGGCATTTGCATATATCGATGTAAATGAACCTGAAAATGCATAAACGAAGAGCATAAGAATCTCCCATAATTCAATCCCAACTCTAGTAAGAGAGAGAAAATATGATCATTCACATTTGTAATTGCGAAAAGTAATTTTCTCTCTCGTTCCTTTGGTTAAACTTCAACATGAACCACAAAGCTACGGAGGAGATTGAGTTTTGACTCTCTTTATGCTCTTATAAACTTTTGACGTGAACCAAAAACCTACGAACGAGAATAAGTTTCGACTCTCTCGCAGTTTTCATAAAGTTTTGACGTGAACTAAAAAACTACAAAGGAATGGTGAAACTTCAACATGAATGAGAGATACATGGGAGAAAGAGATGGAGATTTCTAGGTTTTTTTTATAGAGATTTCATTGTCTTACATTCATCGAGAATTAGAAAGATCATTTTCAAGTTCGAATTTGTTCATTTAAAATATAGTTCTTCTACTTCATTTTTATATATATATTTTTCATTATTTTTACTTCGTTCCATCATTTCTTAATAAATATTTTATTAAATAATAAACTATACTACCATACTTAAAATATGTAATGATATGGATATGAAGTGTGTGTGTGTGTATGCACAAAATATTTATTATAAAGTAGAAAGAAACTCATATTTATAAATACATACAGGTATATATAAACAATTTATTTTTATTTTTATGTTAGCATTAATATTTGAATATAAAATTAATTATTATATTAATTTTATTATTTAAGAATTTTGTTATTCGAAAAAATAGCTTTTATATCATGGACATAAAAAATCCTATCCACCCTTATCCCACATCTCCCATAGGATAATTATATCGAGGCTATATCCTCCTTTATCTTGTCCTGGGCAGGAGCCAAACACAGGACAAGATAAATCATATCCCGTTCTGATTTTTATTCCGACTACCAAATGCACCCAAAAGGGATTTACACTGACCATCGGAATTGAGGAGTCTTGGGCTCTATGGACTTTCTCCTTTTAGGATTGATTGTTTACCGTTTCTTAGCAAATTTAAGGGGAAATCCATGCAAGTCTTCCCTCGAATGATATTGGTTTAAGATTCTATTGCATTCCATTCTTATCACTTGCAACTTTCGGCGCACCCTTTTTCATACTCCTTGAGCATACGTAGTCCGCCGTCTTCGACTTGAAAAGGAAACCGTGGTAGTTTTGAGAGAAGAGAATATGTGAATTCGATCCTCGCCCTTGGGTGAAAGACCCAAATGATCTTAAATTACATGGCAAGTCGCAAAACTTGCCATGATAATGCACTTGA
The DNA here is from genome assembly GCA_029784005.1 of Lenwebbia sp. NSW1173648. Taxonomy (NCBI): domain Eukaryota; kingdom Viridiplantae; phylum Streptophyta; class Magnoliopsida; order Myrtales; family Myrtaceae; genus Lenwebbia; species Lenwebbia sp. NSW1173648. The sequence continues at coordinate 17,821,660 of JARCGZ010000009.1, read as the reverse complement.
GACCTAAAACTTATGTTTCGTGCATTTAAGTCCCATAATTTGCAATTTCGAGGCGCTTGAGTTGTTCGTTAATTTGGTCAATGCAAGTGGATGAAAAATGTCATGAAGTGTCTTTTATCGTTAGCCACTTGGCATTTTAGTCCACAAAAACCATACATAACTAGTTTCAGGACCGAAGTGCATGAAATGAAAGTTCTAGGGTCCACGTGAATTGTCGTGACGAGTTTTCGGACCCTTGTTCTAATTATCCCAAAAAACTCAATCACAGAAGAACAATGACAGTTTAAAGGCAAAAACGTTCCTCGTGTTTAAGATTGAGAAAAAATATCACGTGAACTTGTTGCATAAACTTCGGGTCCCTAATTACCGGGGGAAGTCGTCCAATAAGTCCGAAATTTATCGTACGTAAGTTTATTCAGTCTTAAACTTTTTAGTTGCCAATTTAGTCCTAAACCTTTGCGTGAAATTTCAATGTAGTTTTACCGACCAATTTTTATTGCAAATTGCTAATATGAGTGGGGTGCCGAGTAGGACAGTCGACGATGATTGGACCGTCAAGTTAGCAATTTCCGACAAAATTTAGCTGAAATGACCATATTGAAATTTTGCGCAAAGATTTATGGCTATATTAGCATAATTGAAAAGTCTAATACTATATTATCATCCATACAGTATGTTTATGATCGATTGGATAATTGCTCCATAATTGTTGAATTTGATTGGTTTACTTCCATCAAGTTCAAAAAAGCTATATTTAATAAAAAATTAGTGTCATGCTATATATTAACGATGATAATTAATTGCACCTACCCATCAACCATTTCTTCTATTATCAAGCGAAAGTAATTTACCATATCAAATCCGATATCATTAGTGTTAAAATGCACATGTGAGTTGTGCTAGAAAAATCCCACATCGGAGAATTGGTGTGGTGTATAGCAGTTAATATATCATAATTGACCCATAACTCATAGGCTTAAGCTTTTCAGTGAAGGTGAGTCCAACTAGATATATTAACAATCTTAGACTTTGGGCTCACTCTTGGTGCTCAACAGGCGAAGGTATTGGGTTTCTGCTGCGCGCTCCCTAACAATTATTTGCTATTCATTGCATCTATTTATTACATTACTCCATTGGAAATTTAACCCACAAAATTCTAATCACGTCCATGATTGTTATGAGATGAATGGTAACCACATATTGAAAATGAACGTAAGTTATCTAAATTGAAAATGTAATTACGGAAACGTGCTGGTAACGAAAACCACTTCGACCGCATTGGAGTAACCAACAATGTTGAATTAGGCCGCCCCTTTATTGTTTAAGTGCATCTTTCGTTGAACATTACTTCTCGAGCAAATGGTCAATCCCATTTGCGAATTTACTTATTTATAAACGGAACCACTAAAATCATGCAAATTGATAATGGGGTTTTTAACTTTGGAAATCATTACAATATAATTTACTAAAATAACATAATTATACACATTACACTTTCAAATTTTCAATTAACAACAGTTTCCTAAGAACTTATAGTCAAAATGCACACCTTCTCCCTCATCAGTTTAAAGACTAATTTGTCCAAAATAGTCACACGACTCCAAATGACGAGTTACGATGTCGGTTTAGGGAATTCTATTGAATTAGTTTTTTTCCTTAAATTTACATCTATACTTAATACAAATTTCAAAAATTAAAGTTCATACATCAATTCATCAATCTGGAAAAAAAGTCGAGTAATATCCATCCATAGTCTGTATCTAATAGGTCGCAATTGTTTTAATTGTATGGCGCATTAAGATTTGAACAATATTTATTTAAAAATAATCGATTGCATCCATTATATAAATGAACGAACAGAAAATATTTTTATTATTCATGAAAATATTATGGTAGAAATATGTTTTTATCATTACAAATAATGTAACTAGTGGTGTCCACGGTTCCGGAACTGCTAGTTCCAGTTCATGAACCGGCGGTTTCGGTTCATGAAAATCGGGAACCGGAACCACTGGTTAGGAACCGTAGGTTCGGAACCTACGGTTTGGGCCGGTTCGAATATATATTTTTTTATGCCCTTTTTTTTACGGTTCGCAGGTTCGGAACCAGCGGTTCTGGGCCGGTTCATGATTTGGGAGAACCGGAACGGGGCCCGTATGCCACGGGCCGGTTCCGGTTTCGACCCGGGCCAGTTTTGGGCCCAAATCTGGCCACCACTAAATGTAACCGAAGATTTTTCGAAAAATATATTTAAAATGATTTATTATTTATTTTCGACGAGATGCGATTTTTTCTTCTTTTTTGGTCAGAAGACGATATGCGATTCAGATGAGTCGTATCATAGAAATTTCCGGCTAGTAGAGACTGAAGAACGTGTTGAGGCGCGCTATCTCACCCCATGTTAACCGTACGATGATCATCATCAAGGGTCTCAGCGACTACACACAATGCCCTCCCTCACCCGTCACGCCCATCGTGGACCGTTCATTTCCCCGCCCTTTCCCAGTCCGTAACTGCGAAACACGATAAAAGATCTGCCAAATAAACACATCAGATCTTTCCACCGTTTCCAATATTACCCCCACCGGCTACTCGCATTTACCGAAATCTCCAAATCCCAACGGCTAAATAAAGCACCTCCGCCCTCGGGGGTAATATCGGAATATCGGAGCTCAGACAGCGACCCCACCATGGGCTTTTTAATTCCCAATGACTGTGATGTCGGACAATTTCCTCAGTCTGTCCTTTATGGTCTTTTCACCCTCCCCCTTTCTCTCTCTCTCTCTCTGGTCTTGGAGCTTGTTTTTCTCCTTCCTCGAGCTTTGAATTGAGCTCTCGCTCTCTGTCTCTGTCTCTCTCATTTTAAAGCTCTGGCTTTTCTCGCTTCCAGAAAATGGAAAGCTCATTTAATATTTGTCTCTGCTTTCGAAAAGCCAGTTTCCATTGGGGTTGAAGAACGGTCAAGTTGGTTTGTATATCGGCCAAGATCAGCTAATTAAAGTCTCCGATGCTCCTAAAAGAGAGAGATTTGAAACGCCGGTCAAAGAGAGATCTTTACTTCTACCCCTTCTTCCTTCAGATAGCTGCTATAGCTAATCGATTTCCTGCTTTCCCAACAGCATAGAGCTTTCCAAGCTCGGACCGGGTCAAGTACAGTTTGTTTGAAAGGTATGTTCACGCCTGGAGACTCGCTATTGTGCGCGACCCCCCCCCCCCAACCTCTTTTTTTTTCTTGGGGAATTTTCAATTATTGGGTTTTTTTTTCTTTCCAAATGGTCATAGTCAGAAAATGGGAGGTTCACGGTCTGACACGAGCATGTTATTTTATTCACCGCCGATGTTATGAAAACGTGTGGGGGTGTTCATCATTTTCTTGTTCTTGTTCTTGTTCTTCTGCTTTACATTCTCTTCTTTAAAAGAGACTGCCCAGCACGGGTTTTTATGGGGTTTTAGCGATTTTTGAGCTCTCGCGAGGTGAAGTTCGTTGCTTTTTTATTTTTCTTTTCCTGGGTTGCTTCTGCCTGAGGTTCTTGGTTTTTCTGGTGAACGAAGGAGCCTTTGGTTTCGTTTCCACTTTAACTTTTTTGGCTGTTCCCGTCTTCCCCTTTTTCCATTTTCTCCTTTGTAATTTCATTTTCTTTGGGCTTCGCTAACTATATCTCTCTTTTCCATTTCTTCCTCATGCTCTCTGGTGTCTTTTCTATTTGTAACTTTGGGCTTTTGGCTACCTGCATTCTTAGCACTTGCTTTTACTCTGTTTCGTGGTTCTTCATGATTTTTCCTCTGGATTAGATTTCTTTTCTGTTTTTGGGTTTTGATGTGTTTGGGTTTGGTTGCAGGGCTTGAGGCTTCTATTGATGGATGTTGCGATGTTACATCAGTTTAGTTATTGAAATTGACGTTACAATGAAGTCGGGTTGAGATACAAAGAGAGCTCCGAATTTCTGCAGCTACTTGAGGTAGGGTAACATGTCTTCATTGGAGGCTTGAACATTCTTATTTGGAACTAATTTTTTAAGTACCTACCGAACACAGCATTGAATCTATGAGGTTTTGAGTTAGTTGGGACTATTGCGTCTGCCTAGCGTGGTGAACCACTTGCTGTCGTGGTCTGAAATTCTGAAATAGGTTTTTCATTTGTTGTTTCGCGGAGCTTTTTCTATTCTTTGTTTAAGCGTCGTTGTGGTCTGATTGGAATTTTTTCTATGATGGAACTGGCTTTGCCTTTCAGCATGAAGCTTGTAAGAATTTGGCTCTGCCAGTGGATATTATCGAGAACAGGGCTGTTTTGGGTAAATGAATTTGGTCTTCATAACTGCAATCCATTGATGAAACCACTAAGTTTTAGAAGAGAAAAAAACGACTTTCCACAGGTGATGTTAGAATATTGTCTATGTGTAGCTCCAGTCTATTCATCATTATCAAATGAAATTCCCCGCAATTATTGATGCGCATTAAACAGTATTTGGCTAACACTGGCCATAGAAAAACAACTTTCCACTAGCTGGGGACGGATAAAAAGAACTTCTTTTCATTGTAGTTTTGACTTCATTTGGTGGTGAATAGTCATTTTGAATGTTTTGGGAGAGTTGATGATGGTCCCTTCTTTGTTTTCTATCTGCTTTGCTTTCTAAGAGAAATCGCGTTGAGGTATGGAATGGAGAGCTGTAACTGGAAATTTGGTTGAAAAGTTGCTCCCTGATGTTTGCTTTGTGGTATGGTCACTTAGCATGACCCGACTAATTGTGGGCCTTCATGATCGTGGTCTGGATAAAGTTGCCTGCGTTTTCATACATGTGATTGAGTACTGATAGATTCTCAAATGAGACAGAGCAATGAGTCCTCTACTACACAAAATTGCCTCCTTTAGAAATTCATTTAGGAACCACTCACGCGGTTTTATGACCTGTGGAACGTTGAATGTTCCTTTAAGATGAACAAGAAATCACTATGGTGGGGTCCTGGTTATTTTAGTGCCAAATAGGCACTAGCTGAACTGAATAATTGTATACAGTGAGGCTAAACTGGGGTGTAATAACACTTCTGCCCATGTAATAGTGTTAATGGAAAGAAAATGGCCTTTGTTTATTTTGACTATGGAATGAGCCTTTGTTTATTTTGACTATGGAATGAGTTAATTTAGGAGCAAGATTTAAATACTAGGAAGCCAGTGCATTTGCGAGACATCCTAGTTTTATCATGGGAGCGTTAGAAATCAACAATTTTATCAGTATTTGTCCCATCAAGGTGCTCGTAAGCAACTGAGGTTTTTCTGAGACAATTATACTTAGCCTTCAGACGATTTTCTTTGTTAATAATTGGTATGTGAGAAGTATAAGTCGTGCTGTTCATAGTCACTGCTTGAAATTTTTTATCTTTAGTGCAAGTTTTGAGCCTGTCTTGGATCTACCTGCGCTCAAGCTTCCCTCCAACTACTATGTATCCTTACTTCCTCTTTTTTTCCCCTTTTCCAAATCTACAATTTTATCAGTATTTGTCCCATCAAGGTGCTCGTAAGCAACTGAGGTTTTTCTGAGACAATTATACTTAGCCTTCAGAAGATTTTCTTTGTTAATAATTGGTATGTGAGAAGTATAAGATCTGCTGTTCATAGTCACTAGTTGAAATTTTTTATCTTTAGTGCAAGTTTTGAGCCTGTCTTGGATCTACCTGCGCTCAAGCTTCCCTCCAACTACTATGTATCCTTACTTCCTCTTTTTTTCCCCTTTTCCAAATCTACTTTTTTCTCTTTCAAGAGGAGATTTGACACTATCAAAGGAAGGATATCATGTAGTGAAACAAAAAGAAATCTTGTCCTCCATTAATGGCCTCAATATAAGTGTAAAGGCCTCTACTTTTCTCTTTCTTCAGCAAATTCATCATCACCTCTCTTTTGCTTTTTTGCTCTTATATGCTTATAGAAACTCATGTATTTTGTTCACTTATTCACAATCATATTCATCATCCTTATTTTCTGTGATTTTCCTTCTTTCAGATGGATTCCGTTAAGAGATCTTCGATCACTCCATCAAAAAGTAGGTTGGTACGTACAATTTCGAAAGTTCTTCATATTCGTGTTGCTACAGGGATTGCCCCGGATGATGAAATTAAGAAGCCTAAGCCTCAGAAGGTGGTCAAGGGTAATCAGTTGAAGGATGACCCCAACAATGGTTCTATGTTTGAGGATGAGGAAGATGAAACTCATGACAGCGAGGCTTTAGAGGCTCTTCTTGCTAAGATATTTGCCAGTATTTCATCTGTCAAAGCGGCGTATGCCCAGTTACAGTTTGCTCAGTCCCCTTACGATGCTGAGGGGATTCAGTCTGCCGACCAAATGATTGTTTCCGAGTTGAAGAACTTGTCCGAGTTGAAGCAATGTTATGTGAAGAGACAGTTTGATATTTCGCCGGAAACCACAATGCTTCTGGCTGAAATCCAGGAGCAGAAGTCTCTTTTGAAAACATACGAAATAATGGGCAAGAAGATGGAATTTCAGCAGAAAGTCAAGGACTCTGAACTTGCATCTCTTAAACAGAAGCTGGAGGAGTTGAACAACAGAAACAGAATGACGGAGAAGAGGTTAAATCAGAGTGGCCCCTTATCTGTTCTGGATAATCTTCACCTCTCTGGCCTGAGTCCTAATCATTTCGTTACTGTACTTCGCCATACTGTGAAGTCCATTCGGAGCTTCGTAAGGTTGCTGATCGATGAGATGAAATCTGCTGATTGGGATGTCGACGCAGCGGCTAGTGCAATAGAACCGGGAGTTGTTTACTGGAAACCGGATCACAAGTGTTTCGCGTTCGAGTCCTTTGTTTGCCGAGAAATGTTTGACGGTTTCCAATTCCCCAACTTTTCCCTTACCAACGAGTCCTTACCCGAGAGGAGAAGATGGCAGCAGGTCTTTTTCGAGAGGTTTGTCGAGTTAAAGTCCTCGAAGGCGAACGATTACTTGGCCCAGAAACCGAGATCGACCTTCGCGAAATTCTGCCGGGTCAAGTACCTGCGAATCATCCACCCCAGAATGGAATCGGCTTTCTTCGGCAACACAAGTCACAGGAACCTCATGAGCTCGGGTGGGTTCCCGGAGACCACATTCTTCGCGATGTTCGCGGAGATGGCGAAGCGGGTGTGGCTCCTTCACTGCCTGGCCTTCTCGTTCCAGCCGGAGGGCACCATCTTTCAGGTGAGCAAGGGGTCCAGGTTCTCCGAAGCGTACATGGAGACGATCGCCGAGGAAGAAGCGTTCAACACCGCGGAATACGATCCGAGGGTAGCGTTCACAGTAGTCCCAGGGTTCAAGATCGGTAAAACAGTGATACAGTGCCAGGTTTATCTATTGAACTCCAACAAGTCAAGGTGAAATCTTGATCATGGACCCAGCTGGATCATTTAGCCCTATGTATTATGATGATGCTCCATAATTGTCAGATTTTCGAGACCCTTTCCCCCCCCCCCCCCCCCCCCCCCCCCCCCCCTAAAAGACAAAAGAAAAACATCAGAGATTGAGCTGGATTCTGGGAGAAAGGAAAAGCGCGTGGACCGTCGTCTCGTATGTTGGAGCAAAGAATCTTTGCTTTTGAATCCTTAAATGTTTTAGATTTTGACCGGACGTTCATGTTCACGTTCATGTTCACGTTCATGTCCCCCCCAAAAATTTTGTTAATATTAATTGAGCATCAATCAGAAGGGGGATGGGTGGATGGTCCCTGGATGTTTTTTAGGGGGTACAGCTTTGATTTCTCCCATGTTTGGCCATGATGTTGCCTGTATAAACGGAAAGTATATAGCGGTTGGACTATTCTCTTGTTGTTCATTGAAAAAAAAGAAAAAAACTATTTTGTGTGGTTTGGCATTTATGTGCTTGGTGCAGCTTGTCTCCAAACTATTTTTATGGGTTGTTAGATTGAAACGTCACGTACGCGCAGCAGCTGGAAGAAAAAGAAGAGATTGACGTGTTTAAATAGGATGAACACATGCGGAAGGTTATATGTGGGACTGTTTACCATCTCGATCACACTGACGTCGCAAGTCTTAAAATTTGTCACGAAAATATAATCGAGTCCTAAATTTTTTAAATAGTGCTATTAAGTTTAAAAACTTATTAGAAAGTACAATCGAGCTTTAAAACTTTCAAAAAGTGCAATCAAGTCTTAAAACTTGTCAAATTGATAAAATCAAGTCCTTTATTATATATTTTGAAAGTTTTAGGACTTGATTGCATTTTCATGATAAGTTTTATGGCTTGATTGTATTTTTTGAAAGTTTTAAGGCTCAATTATATTTTTCGTGAAAAGTTTTAGTACTTTTAAGAATGCACTTATCCCTTTTAATTAATAGGTTTAGTCCTCCTCTGAGTCCTCTCCGCCATCTACAAGTCAAAGGGTCAAAACCCTGTCCACGGAAGTCTGATCGATCATAGATCATGATTCATGATGAAGGCTCGATTCTTTGGTGGGCTTGATGCCGTACCCATCGACCTCGCTCTCTACATCGCCAACAATGTTTGGCTCCTCCTTAAGGGTGTAAAAAAAAAAAAAAAAGGATTGAAGGCAGTGATCAATATGCCTGATGCTACCAGAGGTGAGCACCGGTCTGATTCCAATTCGGGAACCGGACCAAATCAAACCGACCAGTTTTAGTCGGATATCGGTTCCTAAAATTTAGAACCTGTGATAATCAATCTGAGAAACGGAGTCACTATGATTGAACCGATATATATATTTTGACAATGCTTAGTCTTACAATTTCCAAAAGCTTGAAGGGGCTTCGCAATCTATTGGTTTTCCTCGTACTCGTGCGTTCTCTCAACTCCAAGTGAGCTCTGAAGTTTATTTTTTTTGGTGGGTTGTTCAGAGTAAAGCTTTTTGATAACCCCATTTGTCTGTTTCCCTTAATTTTAATGCTCTGTTCTTTCTCGGTATAGTGCCTTAATGCCCCACTAATAGCTGTTGCATTTACTCTTATTGGATTGAAAACAGAGCAAAGCACGACACTTTTCGAGGTTGAAAAAAAAAAAAAAAAAAGCTCAATATTCAACCCAATTAATGCTCTTCGCAGAGTAAAGTTCTTGGACCGGCGGATAAAACAAAGAAAATCAAGACTTGATCTCATATTAGTTTGGTTGAATATAGAGCATTAATTTGGTTGAATATTAATTTCACATGACAAGACAATTAGCAGAGCATGCCGCACTTGCAGCCTTGCAGGGAATAAAAGGGGGAAAAAAAAAATTTATCCACCGGTTCTTGGACCCACCGAGGTCCGGTTGTAGGACTCGGTGGGTCGTTTCCGATTCCACAAACTTGAGATCGACCCTGCCTGATTCGATTGTAGGGTGGGAACCGACCCACCTTGGACTAGATCACCTAGATGATATCCTCTAATTTCTACAAAATCGATGGCCCCTGTACATCGTGCAACGAAGAGAAAGAAGATGAAAGAGAAAACACTATCTCGAGTTATATTCAATTCTCGGGTTGGGTTGGGTCGGTTCGGGTCATAGTTTGCTTTTGTCCTTCATGTTCGATTCGATTTAGGTATCGTGGATATCGGACCTAACCCGACAAGAAGAAGATAGCAAGGTAAAATGTGATTTTTTCTTTATTGTCATTGTATTCTTCCCTTTATGCTCCTTTGTTTTTTGAAAAACAAATATTTTAAAAAATATTGTTCTAAAAATGATTGTTCATATCTCTTACTAAAATGAACAGCAAAAAATATTTTCATCATTCACAGAAATATTTCAACATAACACATTAATTGATTAATTATTTCAAGATATACAAAATTACCGATACAAAATCATCACTTGCAAAAGCATGTTCCCACGATAATAGTTATTACCAGTACCAGTTCAACAATTATTTCGACGTTCCAATGTACCCCGTCGCTACTTCATACCGGGTCCTTTCCAATTAAACACAATGTACCGATTTTTGAGAAATTTTTTTTGCTTTGAAAGAAAATAAGATAGTTTATCACACTTGAAACAATGAATGTGATAAACATAGTAAATAAGGTAAAGTGATAACGAAATCTACAATAAACAATTTTCAAAGCCTTTTTACTTGCCAAATATGTTATGTTAAGCTCGAGGAAATTTATAAATTAAATATTGCACTATAAAAAAATGGTGAACTAATGGATAAAAGGAAGAATACTAATGGGATAAATTTATCAGATGTGTAATAGTTTGGGATTTTTCGTGATAATAACTCAAGAGAAAATGCCGATAAAATAACAATAAAACTGCTAAGAAATCATGATACAACAGGGTCACTACTAAACTTGTAGCGATCTCTACCTCTAACTTATCAACTAGACATTCTTCGCTTATTAATAAAACTCATTAAGTATGTTTGTCACTTACGCATTTGAAAAAAAATAAACAATGTTAAGTTGCCAATCTTATGAACAAAACAATGAATTATGACACAAAACGCACTATCTATTTTCAAATGGTCAGCCAAAGTGAAGAGAATGTGATATTGACATGCAATTATAAAGTGGCATATTATGAGTGCCACAAATTGAACTTTGGCAAAAAACGTACTGTACTTTTTTGGTCAGAGCATGCCGATTAGAACCACTATAAACATGCTAAAGGTAGTAAAATAAGTAGTGACAGAATAATGAATTTATAATTCTTAATTTATAATTTCGTAATATTATCTTATCAAATTTGTGGCCCGGCCCTGATTATTTTTTATTGGTCTATTTTTTCATGTGTCGTTGTCAACCTGATGCGATCGTTGCATAAGATACTTTCTCAACGGAGTACTCTAAATAAACAAAAAAAGACACTCTATTTCACCAAATCTTATGTATAGAGATATTATTACACGTCTTATAGAGATGGACATTTCTATTTGTACGATTAACGACATATATATCAGAGAAAATTACAAAAAAAAAGTCCAAAACCTATTGTAATTATGCCAATTTTGTTGGTCCCGCCTCTGGTCGGTCGTCGAGGCTGGCGACTGGCGGGAGGAAGAAGATGGAGAAAAAAATAGAAAGAGAAAGGAAAAAAAAAGAAAAAATTTAAAGAAATTGAAAATATTAATAAAAATTATCCATGTTAGCGACGGTCGGCCGGTCAAATGAACTAAATTGACACAAATGCAAAAAGGTTTAGGACTGAATTGCCAAAAAGAAAGAAAGACTTAGGACTGAATTGACACAATTGCAATATGGTTAGAATTTTTTTGGTAATTCTCCCACATATGGCGGTGTTAAAAAAGGTCCATTCTAAAAGGAACAGAAATAAAAATATAACTTTCCTGATTTGGAAGTAGAATATGAACCATCGACGCCATTGAGAGTATGAAAGTAGAACAGACAATATAGTGCTAGGACTATACATAAATAGTGTCCAACATTTACTTTCTTCATTATATGGCAAATTTTCAACAGATGGTGTTCCCAACCTCGGTTTTGGACTCTTAGGATCACCTAAATAATTGCCAGAAACAATTTTATTCGGTACACAGTCGGTGAAAAGGGTCGATTTTTCCGACAGATTACACCGTAAGCGCTTAGTTGCCGTCTCCTGGACTTGGAACCGACTCCACCAGAGCCCGCTTGGATTTCAAGGATATGCATTCGCGGTTCTTGACGAAACTAGATGGCGGCGGGGAGGCCTTCGCAGCCAGAACATGCGGCTGATCCATCGACTTGTCCGTGCCGACCAAAAGCTTTCTCGCTTCGGAAGAAGCCAATGCATGGCTGGTAGTAATAAGCACCGCCACGATAAGGATGAGGGCAAATGCAACTTTCGAACTCGCAGCCATGTCTGAGATTCCTGTTAAAGACAGAAAGGTACCACTTTGTCTTAGTAATGTTAAGGCCAATGTAACTCAAGTGGTAGCAAAGGAAAGCCTTGGCAAGCACCAAAATGGATGGAGAGAGAAAGAGAGGGTAAGAGAGTCGTGAGGGTCAAGTTAGGATGGTTTCAACTTTCAAGTATCAAACCATGTTTGAAGAATCTGTGAGTTTCTCCAACTGTGAAGGAAACGTGCCTTCCTAGGTCTTTTGCACTGTGCATTAAGTTAGGTACACACAAAATAGACTTAAAAAGGCTTGATACTTGCTGCAGATATTACTGTCTGGAAACATATATCTGCTGGGAGAAGGAGAATCTGTTCGACTTCTTCGCTATGAAATCACTTGATGTAGGCCACAGTGACTGAATGGGAAACTCGCTGCTCAAAGTTGGTGAGATTGCCATGCAGAAGCTCGCTCTGATGGGTGTTCATCTTGGTGCTGATCGAGAATCTACTCTTTGAAGAGATAGGCTTTCTCATTAGATTCCCAGCCCCGCAAGAAAGAACGAAAGAGAGAAAAAAACTTTGATAGAACATGTTGCATCCAATGTACTGCTTTTGACTATCCATGATATACAAACAATTTTGTTAAGAATATTTAGATATTAAATCACGCATTCATATAACAGTTTGAACTTTTAGAACCGTAAGTAGCAATCCCACAAAATCTTTTGTAGTAATGGCAAGAAATACTTGTAGTTTCTTCACACGATTAGCAAGTTTTCGAGAGGACAAGTAGCTTTCTGATTATTCGTCAGTAACTACTCCTCATCGTGTGAACTTCCATCATGTGACTAGTAGCTTTTCATATGGAAAAGTAAGTTGAATGATTCATGTAAGCACACTAAATAACTTTTCATCATGAGATCTGGTCGAGGGCAGCCTCGCCGGCGACTGGCGGGGCTGCGATGGGCCTGGGCGAGGCGGTCCTCGCCCAGATCGCGTGAGGGCCGGGACCCTTGTCAGGGCTAGTCAAGGCCAGCCAGCCAGCCCTCGCCAACGGCCTTCGAGGGCTGGTGAGGGTTTGGCCAAACCCAAAGTTTAAGAAAAAAAGGGGGAAAAATAATAATTCAAAAATAATTTTTTACAAAATTATTATTAAAAAATGTCTATGTGAGACCGGGCCGTCCTACGCGGCACTGTCGGCGTTCACGGTAGCGATTTTCGATCAAAATTGGGCGGATGAAGTGAATTGGTACCAATGCAAAAAAGTTTAGGACTAAATTGGTCCAATTGAAAAGTTTAGAACTGAATTGGTACCAATACAATAGGTTTATGACTTTTTTGGTACTTTTCCCGTTTCCTGCTAGTAACAAATAACTTTTAAGTCCGATTGATAACTTTTTATGCCTAAAGTAAGTAACTACATATAGACCTACATTTATTATCAGTTGCGTACCCATGTGATCCGTAAAATTTCATACCTAGCGAAGCAAATATAAAATATATCAATTATTAGTCTAACTTTTTCAGCATAATTATGAACTTTCCATATTGAAGAAAGTGTGTGCATATTGAAAAACTGGTAAGTGTTTTTCATGTATTTAGTAACTTTCCATTTTTTACAATGATTACAGTAAATTTCCACTGGTGCAAAGGCGGTACCTTTTGCGGGTTCTGAGTTTTCAGTTGCGGGGCGCTCAAAATGTGCTCTTGATAGGTTTGGCACACAGGCGTTACTTGAATTATCTTTCGGTGATGCACAAGCCTAGTGCCAGAGAAAATCATCTGAAGGTGGTGATCGTCTCAACGAAACATGACTCCACCATTCTTATACATTGCATAATCAAATTGCATTGTTAATGTAAGGTTCAATATGGAATATTTGGAATAAAACCTGCAGAATCACAGTTCTCTTGTTCACAAGCACAAGGTGTGATAATCAGCATGCACTGTGCTTATTATTGCATTCTGAGATAGCTTACACACAGCAAGCATTTGCTTGTAACCAGTCAGACCAGAGATGACTTCGAAAGTATGAAGCACCGATTTTTCAGTCTCCATATAGTAAGGATCACACACTATACATATTTAGATTCGCGAAATTCGATAACCTTATGACTATAAATTTTCAATCCACTTATTAGAATGACACGACGTATCGTTCAGCGATGACCGACTCCTGGGCTTGGTACGGATTCTTCCATAACGCGGTTGCGCTTGTCGAGACGAACCACATGACCTCCATCATCAGCAGGAAATTTTGGTAGGGCATCTGAAACCAAACTCTCCTCAAAATAGGGGACTTGATCCGCCCTCGCCTCCATGCCCGTCGGCAGTAGCTTTCTTGCTTCAAAGCATGGGGAGTGGCTTATCAGGACACCAAAGGTGACGACCATTATCAGCAAGCTAAAGTGGACGCGAGCCATGATCGATGCTTGAAACAAGATGTGAAGAGAAGAGAACCAATGGGTATAGAAAGAGGTAAGGTAGGTGTGTGTGTTCTTGCATGGAGGAACTTCTCTTTATATAGTGGAGTTCATGAAGCTCGAAAAATGGGGCAAACGTCAACTAATTTTTCTTTTCCGCACTAAGTCGTCAAGCTAGTTTGAATAAATTGAAAGAGTCGGCTCATTAGGCGTGTATAAGCGGTGTGACTGTGACTTTTCTCTTGGAAAGATAGAGGTGTAGCTTGAGCCGTCACAACCTTCAACTTGCCTTCAAGTGATGTAGTGGACTCCCTACTCTCTTCATCTGATATTTCAAGATTCGGTGCAAATACAACAAGTGATGTCATCTAGTGAAGGTCCATCAATTGTCAAACCGTGACAGAATGGTAAGCTTAAATGTATACGATATGCATATGATGATGGATTGGGCACACCTATAGATTATAACCGGAGCCTAGATCTGTCAAATGGGTGGGTCGGGTCATAGATGGCCCAACCCAAATTGAGCCATTTATTGCAATGCAAATTTCTCGATCCATACCCGACTCGACCCATATTTCTAAATCACTATCATATCTAATTTAATCTAGGAAGACTTGTTTCTTATAACTTTTTTTTACTATAAAAAATTGTATTGCTAAAACACCGAGGACAATTTTAATAAAACAAAAAAACAAAAATACTCAAATATTTTATTTTTCTTTTGTTCTTTTCCTTATAAGTCTTGCGAGGGCCGCCCGACCCTCACCCATTAGCGAGGGCCGCGACCCTCGCCTGGTGTTAGCAAGGGTCGGTTGGCCCTTGCTTGTGACCGGCGTGAGGGTCAGCGGGCGACCCTTGTCAGATTTAGTAGAAAAAAAGAAAGAAAGAAAAAGAAAAAAGAAAATAAAAGAAAGAATTAGAAAATAAACAAAATGACCTGTGTATTATGACTCACTTAAGATAGTTAGGTAACCCATTTATGACCCATTAAGTTGTTAAGTAACTCATTTATGACCCACTTAAGCTTGTCTTTAAAACTTAAGACAACCTATTTATGACCGGTACAATTACATATGAATTAAAATAAGGGTTCTAGATCTATTTTCCACTTCTACCAGGTACTTAGAAGCTGAACCAAATACACATTCTTGCACGTGAGATTTTTGCATTTCTAAGATGCACAAAACTTTTACCTAGAAGTACATATTTGGCATATATCTATATGGATGAGCTTGACTATGTAACAAAGAGGTACACGTCCACATGCCCATATCATGTCCTCAACTTATCCGTCTTTACCTTTTTCATCTCGAGGTGTGTTTTCCGACAGACAGACAGATTACTTGGTGGAATTGGTTCGAATTTAGGCAAGTTTACTTATCACTCCATATTATCACGGAACTTTTGGTAAATCTTGTCGACTGTTTGAGGAATCTCCATTTTACTGTGCAACGCCTACCTCAAGACTTCATAAGTCGCATTGTTTTCTCTTCTAAGTCAGCCATAACTCGTGCGAAAAGCACTTTCGTACCCAAACGCAAGCATTGTTTTTCTTCTCTTTTTCCTTTCTTCAAGATGCAAAACTTGTCGAATCACTGTTAATCCACTGTATCGAAAACGTGCGTGGCGTGAAATAGTTTGCCTTTCACCCGACTGGAGACGTGAAAGTCTGATGCGTCGTTCAGCTCCAGAACCGCCGTTTAAGACACGAATAGAATAGTACCGTGTGTAAAGCATGATCACCATGTCCGCCGCTGCCGGAGCCTGGACCAGAATCTAGAATTCCACGAAATTCAGCAGAATGATCGCTTGGGGGTTGGGGATGGAGGGTTCTCTTCCATTCTTGCCTTTTTAAGCGCTTCTTGATGATGATGGTGCTGATGACCACCATGGCGTGGTAGTGATGGAGCTGTGTGTCTATTCGGAATTAGGGTTTCGAACACCAGTTCCACACGATGGAGATTATTGGCCATCAGGACATTAAGAGAGCGTTGACGTCGAAATAGCCAAAATGAAGATGGTTCGATTTAAGATTTTACTCGAGACTTGTTTTCCAACACGGAAGTTATGATAAAGTGGGCGTGATTTCTCGCTTTAACTTCGTTTTTCTTTTTCCATAAAAGTGGACCTAATACATATGCTAAAATGAAAATCTGGACTCTCAAATTCGATGGGACCCATATGTGACTTACCATTGCTTCCATTTACTTGCTCTTTAGAATCATAGCGAGATTGTGTTTATGGTGGTTTGGCCCTAAGTAGGATTGCATGATATATATTTATAAGAGTGGTAATAACAATCATACTACTAATGGAAACATAATTAGAGAATGAACCCATAATACATATCAATTGAGAAAAGTACAAAAAAAAGTCATAAACCTATTGCATTGTATCAATTTAGTCCAAAACCTTTTTGCATTTATACAAATTTAGTCCATCTGGCCAATTTTGGCCGAAAATCGTTGACATGGACTATATCAATCTTACATGGCATGATCGGCACCGACGTTGATAACTTTTTAAATTTTTTCTGAACTTTCTATTACTTTTTTTTTTTTCCTTTTTCTTCCTTTGTTTGCTTCCCCTCTTTTCCCAACTGTGGGCCGGTGAGGGCCAGCGACCCTCGTCTGGTCTGGGCAAGGGCGTCGTGGCCCTCGTCTGTGGCTGGTGATGGTTGGCTGGCGATGGTTGGCTGGCAACCTAGTTGGCCAGAGTTGGAAAAAAAAAAGAAAAGAAAAGAAAAGAAAATCACAAAAGACAAAAATATTACATAATGTATCTTTTAGAGTCGAGCAAAATATGGTCCACTAATGGCAGTTAGATTACTAAGTTGGACACTCCACATATCGATTTCCACTTAAGTGATAATGATTTTCACTAGAAAAGCAGTAGTCCAGGCTCTAAACTACGTCCTCTTCTGACAAAAAAGAAATCCCTTTTGTTCGATATAAGCTTGTTGTTTTCACTTTTCAGTCCACGACAAACGTTTTCCGTGAATCGATTAATTTTCTGTTATCAAAACATCGAAAAGTGAAAAAATAATTTTCCGAAAACAGTTTTCTTTCAAACAAATAGACCTCAAGGTTAAGTCAAGAAACACCTATTCTTAATTTTTTTTTCGTCTAACTTTCTATATTTTTCATTTGTGAACAAAATTAAGACCGTTATTACTCGGGTCGTCCCTCCTTTCCCTTTTTTCTTTATGGAAAAAATATTACCTTGGCGAAAAATTATATTGCATGAAGGAACTAATTTGCTATGGATTTTTCCGTTTGAACCACCACCGTTGCAGGTATATTTCATGAATCGATTCGCATAAATATTTTTCTCAAACAAATATGTTTCATCAAATATGTTTTTGCCGGAACACCGCATGATTAACTGTACTTATGGGCACTTTCATGTTCTTTAATCTCCCTACGGTTCGGAAGAAGGCAAGGGATCATCGGACCTGCTTTCTGTCTTTACTATGAACGTCGAGGAATAGATCTTGAATAACATTTGTTTTTGGTAATCTATTTTGGTCTACGAGTCTTCTCTCTCTCTTTTTTTTTTCCGATTCAAAAGTTTTCGACCAATGTGTTACGAACTTATGTTAAACATGGCATTCTGTCTTAAGTTCTTAGCAAAGAGGAGAAAAAGAAGATACTGTCTTAACAGTAAACTCGATCAATGAGTTTATGGTAGTACCAACTTCCATTTTTGCTCGTTTTCGCATGTTTTAATCGGTCCAGTTGCGATCGCCTTTGCGAGCTAAAGTTTTAATTTTTGTTGCTCGGAGAAATTCAAAAACCTCCTGAAAGCCACATTATTTGTTTTCCGAAATGATCGTGATCATCTCCATTTGGCCATAACATGATATATTAGTTCAACAATATGAGGCAATACACTATGCTTATTTCATCTTAAGACAGCTTTAAAGAACAAAGTATTTTGCTCGCAACACACTAATTCGCTTGATGTCTAAGAAATGAAACATCTATATTCCAATCTCCATTGCAAACCTTGGATTACATTTGGAAGCAGGAATGGTACATATAAGTTCCACTCCATTTATTCATTAATTTATTTATTGGAACGGCTCGATGTGTATGTATCCGTTAGTGACCCACTCCAGGACTGGGCACCGATTCCTTGAGCGGATGGACCCTGCCGACATGAGCATCATAACCTCGAGCATCGTAACCTCGACGACCATCAGTAAAACCCTTTGGAAGGGCACTCGAAACCGGATTCTCCACTGCAGAAGGGAGTTGTCCATGGTCCTCCATGCCCATCTGTGGTAGCTTTCTAGCTTCAAAACATGGAGAGTTGCAGATCACACCGAACACGACAGTTGTCAACAGGAAAACAAAGAAGGATCGAGCCATGTGCGTGAAGAGATAAGCTCTTGGGACAGATACTTGCGAGTGTCGAGGCTCGATCTAGTGAGTCAGGCAGTGTTGTTTCTTTCATGAAGGCAAGACTGAGGCTGTTTATATAGAGTGGAGGGAATGCAGATCAAAAGGTGGCGTGAGGGTCAAGTCATTTCTCTCACTCAACAAGTCAACTGCTTTGAATTTGTTGAACGGAAGTCGTTTTCATTTGGATTCACCACGCGTGCAAGTGTTCGGCACGGAATCGCCTCGTGGAAGTCGAGTTAGGTAAGAGATGTAATCCGGTAGCCGTCATATCGTTTTTCTTCAAGCGAATCTAATGGACGGCGCACCTCTTCTTCATTCAACAGTTCAATTGGGTGAACATCCACAGATGATTCTTTTGCTGGATTTGCTTTTCATTTCCCATTCTTAAGGCCGAGTTTGGCAACGCGAACCTGTAACTAAGTAGGATATCGAAGTGATCAAATGAAATAAGTGAAGTAGATCCCATGATCATTTTCTATCTTTTTACCCCCTAGGGGTTGGCGCTTGTAACTTAGCAGGGTGTTGAAGCGATTAAAGAAACAAGTGAACCGAGTCTGTTGTCGTTCTCTGTTCTTTCACCCCTAGGGTTGGCGTGGTTGATTAGAACTTCATGAGATTTTCAACTGAGAAACTGAAAGTTACCTATTCAAATCTCTTCATCTACGTGCAAACGACTCTGAATCGGAGCAACCTGCATGCATGAATAAAGAACTTGGACTTAGACGGTTCAAGAAATCGTTGGATAAACTAAAATATGCAGCTCATGTACTAGACAGAGCTAAAAGATGATCAGAGAGTAGAATCCATGCTATGCATTGTTTTAGAATTATGATTACTTGGATTAATTATATGATCAAGATCATGTCAATGTGAGCAAAAAGATTATGATATCGATATGAAGATCTATTTGTCCTTGCAGGTTCTCAAGACAAAACACAAATATCCATATTTTATCTGCAAAGTGATTGATTTCATATTTGATGCAATATCATTCTTGAATCAGTACGAAGTTATATTCCAGATTAAGGTTCTGGTAATCCTTTGATATTCATTGATTTCTCTAGTCATGGCTTCCTTGGTAAAGCACGGTTAGATTGAGCATATAGTCTTACAGGTTTACCAGGTGAAGAAATGACTCAGATGAATACCAGGCTATATCAACAAGGGAAAGCTTGAAGAATTATTAGATATAAAGGCTCTGTACCATTGCGTAAAATGATTATCACTAAGATCAAAACAGACTTACAGTATCTCCAATAAAAAGCAGTCACCATTTCCTTCTTCAACTGAGATGATCTCATCGTTTTTCTGCGGTGAGTCTTCCTAAGCCATTAAATAACCAGTAAAGCACCTTCATCGGAACCAGCTGAGTGTCATACTTCATCATCAGGTTAGGCCAGTAATAGATCTAGTTAGTCTGCTTGAGCTTCTGCAACTGTGGCCTTCTGAGAGCTTCCAAGGTAGGACTCATCAGTCTACTGCATCTCATTTGATGTTGATTTCATGTATGCTTGTGATTTGGCGAGCAAAGGAATGCGAAACACTTGTGATCCAGTCTCCAGTAAACAACTCCTGGTTCTATTGCACTTGCCGCCGCATCAACATCCTAGTCAGCAGATTTCATCTCGTCACTCAACAACCTTACGAAGCTCCGGATGGACTTCACAGTAAGGCAAAGTACAGTAACGAAATGGTGAGAACTCAGGCCAGAGAGGTGAAGACTATCCAGGACATATAATGGGCCGCTCTGATTTAACCTCTTCTCTGTCAATCTGTTTTATTTGTTTAACTTGTCCAGCTTCTGTATAAGAGATGCAATTTCAGAGTCCTTGAGTTTCTGCTGAAATTCCTTCTTCTTGCCCCTTTTTTGGTTGGTTTTCAAAAGAGACTTCTGCTCCTGGAGTTCAGCCAGAAGCATTGTGGTTTCCGGCGAATATCAAATTGTCTCTTCACAAGAAATTGCTTCAAATCAGACAACTTCATCAACTCGAAACAATCATTTGATCGGCGGACTGAATCCCATCAGCATAATAAGGGGACTGAGCAAACTGTAACTAGTTGGTGAATATCAAATTTTGTGTAGTAGAGGACTCATTGCTCTGTCTCATTTGAGAACCTATCTGTACTATCACATGTATGAAACGCAACTTATCCAGAACCACGATTGTCCGAGGCCCACAATTAGTCAGGTAATGCTAAGTGACCAGACCACAAAGCAAAATATCAGGGAGCAACTGATGGAAGGGCAGGCCATAAACCTTAAGCAGTTCCTAATTAGAAGCATCTGGTGATGCAAGGTGAATACCGCTGACTTAATTGGATGATTTAAGAGGTTTTGCACATAATGTGATAGAAGAATTAAATGCAACATTTCCAGATTATGGAGTTATAAGATGATCTACAAGCCCGACACCGGAAAACTCATTGTTCTTACGAGCAAGCGAAATCATTCCTGTCCAGTAATCAGCCTGGACGGCCTTTCCTTTCCTAAGACTACTCAAAACTGTTAGCAACAATTCATGATTCCCTTCATTGCATAAAAGATCCACCAATTTATAAATACTTGCATCATGAGGGGTGTATCCTTTAAAAACCATTTCATCCAACAAAAATGCTGCTTCCTTAAGCTGCATCTTCTCGCACAGACCACTGAAGAGTATCCGATAGGACACAACATCCGGAGTGCACCCACGTCTCGGCATGTCCTCAAATAGATCAGCTGCTTCATTCAGTTTCCCCTCCTTGCGTAATTCGCCCATGATCACATTATAGCTGGTTACATCAGGTTTGCACCCATTCTCCGCCATCGCATCCAGAAGTCCGTAAGCTTTATCAAAGTCCTTCTTACAGGACCCACTGATTAGCACATTATATGTCACGGTGTCCGGCTTACACCCATTTTCTCGCATCTCCTCCAAAAGTTTAGAAACTTCACCCACTAAATTATTAAGTAGTTCATTTATGACCCACTTAAGCTTGTCTTTAAAACTTAAGACAACCCATTTATGACCCGTGCAATTAAATATGAATTAAATTATGGGTTCTAGATTTATTTTGCCACTTCTACCAAGTACTTAGAAGCTGAACCAAATACACATTCTTGCACGTGAGATTTTTGCATTTCTAAGTTGCACAAAACTTTTACCTAGAAGTACATATTTGGCATATATCTATGTAACAAAGAGGTACACGTACACATGCCCACATCATGTCCTCAACTTATCCGTCTTTTCCTTTTTCATCTCGTCGTGTGTTTTCCGACAGACAGACAGATTACTTGGTGGAATTGGTTCGAATTTAGGCAAGTTTACTTATCACTCCATATTATCACGGAACTTTTGGTAGATCTTGTCGACTGTTTGAGGAATCTCCATTTTACTGTGCAACGCCTACTTCAAGACTTCATAAGTCGCATTGTTTTCTCTTCTAAGTCAGCCATAAGTCGTGCGAAAAGCACTTTCGTACCCAAACGCAAGCATTGTTTTTCTTCTCTTTTCCCTTTCTTCAAGATGCAAAACTTGTCGAATCACTGTTAATCCACTGTATCGAAAACGTGCGTGGCGTGAAATAGTTTGCCTTTCACCCGACTGGAGACGTGAAAGTCTGATGCGTCGTTCAGCTCCAGAACCGCCGTTTAAGACACGAATAGAATAGTACCGTGTGTAAAGCATGATCACCATGTCCGCCGCTGCCGGAGCCTGGACCAGAATCTAGAATTCCACGAAATTCAGCAGAATGATCACTTGGGGGGTGGGGATGGAGGGTTCTCTTCCATTCTTTCTTTTTTAAGCGCTTCTTGATGATGATGGTGCTGATGACCACCATGGCCTGGTAGTGATGGAGCTGTGTGTCTATTCGGAATTAGGGTTTCGAACACCAGTTCCACACGATGGAGATTATTGGCCATCAGGACATTAAGAGAGCGTTGACGTCGAAATAGCCAAAATGAAGATGGTTCGATTTAAGATGTTACTCGAGACTTGTTTTCCAACACGGAAGTTATGATAAAGTGGACGTGATTTCTCGCTTTAACTTCGTTTTTCTTTTTCCATAAAAGTGGACCTAATGCATGTGCCAAAATGAAAATCTGGACTCTCAAATTCGATGGGACCCATATGTGACTTACCATTGCTTCCATTTACTCGCTCTTTAGAATCATAGCGAGATTGTGTTTATGGTGGTTTGGCCCTAAGTAGGATTGCATGATATATATTTATAAGAGTGGTAATAACAATCATAGTACTAATGGAAACATAATTAGAGAATGAACGCATAATACATATCAATTGAGAAAAGTACAAAAAAAAAAGTCATAAACCTATTGCATTGTACCAGTTTAGTCCTAAACCTATTTGTATTTATGCAAATTTAGTTTATCCGGCCAATTTTGGCCGAAAATCGTTGACATGGACGACAGCAATCTTACATGGCATGATCGGTGCTGACGTGGATAACTTTTTAAATTTTTTCTGAACTTTCTATTACTTTTTTGTTTTTCTTCTTTTCTTTGCTTCCCCTCTTTTCCCAGCCGTGGGCCGGTGAGGGCCAGCGACCCTCGTCTGGTCTGGGCAAGGGCATTGCGGCCCTCGTCTGTGGCCGGTGATAGTTGGTTGGCAACCTCCCCGGCCAGAGTTGGAAAAAAAAAAGAAAATAAAAGAAAAGAAAATCACAAAAGACAAAAATATTACACAATGTATCTTTTAGAGTCGAGCAAAATATGGTCCACTAATGGCAGTTAGATTACTAAGTTGGACACTCCACATATCGATTTCCACTTAAGTGATAATGATTTTCACCAGAAAAGCAGTAGTCTAGGCTCTAAACTACGTCCTCTTCTGGCAAAAAAGAAATCACTTTTGTTCGATATAAGCTTGTTGTTTTCACTTTTCAGTCCACGACAAACGTTTTCCATGAATCGATTAGTTTTCTGTTATCAAAACACCGAAAAGTGGGAAAATAATTTTTCGAAAACAGTTTTCTTTCAAACAAATAGACCTCAAGGTTAAGTCAAGAAACACCTATTCTTAATTTTTTTTTCGTCTAACTTTCTATATTTTTCATTTGTGAACAAAATTAAGACCGTTATTACTCGGGTCGTCCCTCCTTTCCCTTTTTTCTTTATGGAAAAAATATTACCTTGGCGAAAAATTATATTGCATGAAGGAACTAATTTGCTATGGATTTTTCCGTTTGAACCACCACCGTTGCAGGTATATTTCATGAATCGATTCGCATAAATATTTTTCTCAAACAAATATGTTTCATCAAATATGTTTTTGCCGGAACACCGCATGATTAACTGTACTTATGGGCACTTTCATGTTCTTTAATCTCCCTACGGTTCGGAAGAAGGCAAGGGATCATCGGACCTGCTTTCTGTCTTTACTATGAACGTCGAGGAATAGATCTTGAATAACATTTGTTTTTGGTAATCTATTTTGGTCTACGAGTCTTCTCTCTCTCTTTTTTTTTTCCGATTCAAAAGTTTTCGACCAATGTGTTACGAACTTATGTTAAACATGGCATTCTGTCTTAAGTTCTTAGCAAAGAGGAGAAAAAGAAGATACTGTCTTAACAGTAAACTCGATCAATGAGTTTATGGTAGTACCAACTTCCATTTTTGCTCGTTTTCGCATGTTTTAATCGGTCCAGTTGCGATCGCCTTTGCGAGCTAAAGTTTTAATTTTTGTTGCTCGGAGAAATTCAAAAACCTCCTGAAAGCCACATTATTTGTTTTCCGAAATGATCGTGATCATCTCCATTTGGCCATAACATGATATATTAGTTCAACAATATGAGGCAATACACTATGCTTATTTCATCTTAAGACAGCTTTAAAGAACAAAGTATTTTGCTCGCAACACACTAATTCGCTTGATGTCTAAGAAATGAAACATCTATATTCCAATCTCCATTGCAAACCTTGGATTACATTTGGAAGCAGGAATGGTACATATAAGTTCCACTCCATTTATTCATTAATTTATTTATTGGAACGGCTCGATGTGTATGTATCCGTTAGTGACCCACTCCAGGACTGGGCACCGATTCCTTGAGCGGATGGACCCTGCCGACATGAGCATCATAACCTCGAGCATCGTAACCTCGACGACCATCAGTAAAACCCTTTGGAAGGGCACTCGAAACCGGATTCTCCACTGCAGAAGGGAGTTGTCCATGGTCCTCCATGCCCATCTGTGGTAGCTTTCTAGCTTCAAAACATGGAGAGTTGCAGATCACACCGAACACGACAGTTATCAGCAGGAAAACAAAGAGGGATCGAGCCATGTGTGTGAAGAGATAAGCTCATGGGACAGATACTTGCGAGTGTCGAGGCTCGATCTAGTGAGTCAGGCAGTGTAGTTTCTTTCATGGAGGCAACACTGAGGCTGTTTATATAGAGTGGAGGGAATGAAGATCAACAGGTGGCGTGAGGGTCAAGTCATTTCTCTCACTCAACAAGTCAACTGCTTTGAATTTGTTGAACGGAAGTCGTTTTCATTTGGATTCACCATGCGTGCAAGTGTTCGGCACGGAATCGCCTCGTGCAAGTCGAGTTAGGTAAGAGATGTAATCCGGGAGCCGTCGTATCGTTTTTCTTCAAGCGAATCTAATGGACGGCGCACCTCTTCTTCATTCAACAGTTCAATTGGGTGAACATCCACGGATGATTCTTTTGCTGGATTTGCTTTTCATTTCCCATTCTTAAGGCCGAGTTTGGCAACGCGAACCTGTAACTAAGTAGGATATCGAAGTGATCAAATGAAATAAGTGAAGTAGATCCCATGATCATTTTCTATCTTTTTACCCCCTCGGGGTTGGCGCTTGTAACTTAGCAGGGTATTGAAGCGATTAAAGAAACAAGTGAACCGAGTCTGTTGTCGTTCTCTATTCTTTCACCCCTAGGGTTGGCGTAGTTGATTAGAACTTCACGAGATTTTCAACTGAGAAACTGAAAGTTACCTATTCAAATCTCTTCATCTACGTGCAAACGACTCTGAATCGGAGCAACCTGCATGCATGAATAAAGAACTTGGACTTAGACGGTTCAAGAAATCGTTGGATAAACTAAAATATGTAGCTCGCGTACTAGACAGAGCTAAAAGATGATCAGAGCGTAGAATCCATGCTATGCATTGTTTTAGAATTATGATTGCTTGGATTAATTATATGATCAAGATCATATCAATGTGAGCGAAAAGATTATGATATCGATATGAATATCTATTTGTCCTTGCAGGTTCTCAAGACAAAACACAAATATCCATATTTTATCTGCAAAGTGATTGATTTCATATTTGATGCAATATCATTCTTGTATCAGTACGAAGTTATATTCCAGATTAAGGTTCTGGTAATCCTTTGATATTCATTGATTTCTCTAGTCATGGCTTCCTTGGTAAAGCACGGTTAGATTGAGCATATAGTCTTACAGGTTTACCAGGTGAAGAAATGACTCAGATGAATACCAGGCTATATCAACAAGGGAAAGCTTGAAGAATTATTAGATATAAAGGCTCTGTACTATTGCGTAAAATGATTATCACTAAGATCAAAACAGACTTACAGTATCTCCAATAAAAAACAGTCAACATTTCCTTCTTCAACTGAGATGATCTCATCGTTTTTCTGCGGTGAGTCTTCCTAAGCCATTAAATAACCAGTAAAGCACCTTCATCGGAACCAGCTGAGTGTCATACTTCATCATCAGGTTAGGCCAGCAATAGATCTAGTTAGTCTGCTTGCGCTTCTGCAACTGTGGCCTTCTGAGAGCTTCCAAGGTAGGACTCATCAGTCTACTGCATCTCATTTGATGTTGATTTCATGTATGCTTGTGATCTGGCGAGCAAAGGACTGCGAAACACTTGTGATCCAGTCTCCAGTAAACAACTCCTGGTTCTATTGCACTTGCCGCCGCATCAACATCCTAGTCAGCAGATTTCATCTCGTCACTCAACAACCTTACGAAGCTCCGGATGGACTTCACAGTAAGGCAAAGTACAGTAACGAAATGGTGAGAACTCAGGCCAGAGAGGTGAAGACTATCCAGGACATATAATGGGCCGCTCTGATTTAACCTCTTCTCTGTCAATCTGTTTTATTTGTTTAACTTGTCCAGCTTCTGTATAAGAGATGCAATTTCAGAGTCCTTGAGTTTCTGCTGAAATTCCTTCTTCTTGCCCCTTTTTTGGTTGGTTTTCAAAAGAGACTTCTGCTCCTGGAGTTCAGCCAGAAGCATTGTGGTTTCCGGCGAATATCAAATTGTCTCTTCACAAGAAATTGCTTCAAATCAGACAACTTCATCAACTCGAAACAATAATTTGATCGGCGGACTGAATCCCATCAGCATAATAAGGGGACTGAGCAAATTGTAACTAGTTGGTGAATATAAAATTTTGTGTAGTAGAGGACTCATTGCTCTGTCTCATTTGAGAACCTATCTGTACTGTCACATGTATGAAAAGCAACTTATCCAGAACCACGATTGTCCGAGGCCCACAATTAGTCAGGTAATGCTAAGTGACCAGACCACAAAGCAAAATATCACGGAGCAACTGATGGAAGGGCAGGCCATAAACCTTAAGCAGTTCCTAATTAGAAGCATCTGGTGATGCAAGGTGAATACCGCTGACTTAATTGGATGATTTAAGAGGTTTTGCACATAATGTGATAGAAGAATTAATTGCAACATTTCCAGATTATGGAGTTATAAGATGATCTACAAGCCCAACACCGGAAAACTCATTGTTCTTACAAGCAAGTGAAATCATTCCTGTCCAGTAATCAGCCTTGACAGCCTTTCCTTTCCTAAGACTATTAAAAACTGTTAGCAACAATTCATGATTCCCTTCCTTGCATAAAAGATCCACCAATTTATAAATACTTGCATCATGAGGGGTGTATCCTTTAAAAACCATTTCATCCAACAAAAATGCTGCTTCCTTAAGCTGCATCTTCTCGCACAGACCACTGAAGAGTATCCGATAGGACACAACATCCGGAGTGCACCCACGTCTCGGCATGTCCTCAAATAGATCAGCTGCTTCATCCAGTTTCCCCTCGTTGCGTAATTCGCCCATGATCACATTATAGCTGGTTACATCAGGTTTGCACCCATTCTCCGCCATCGCATCGAGAAGTCCGTAAGCTTTATCAAAGTCGTTCTTCTTACAGGACCCACTGATTAGCACATTATATGTCACGGTGTCCGGCTTACACCCATTTTCTCGCATCTCCTCCAAAAGTTTAGAAACTTCACCCGTCCTCCCAACTTCGAAAAGAGCATGAATCAAGGTCGAATATATCGCAGCATCCACCTTGATTCTCTCTCTCATCATCTCCTCTTTAAGCCCCAACGCCATGTTCACATCACCAACCTTGCAAGACCCCTTGATCAGTGACGCATACAGACGTGCATCAGGCCGAATCCCATGAACTCTAACCATATCATCTTTCAACTTAAAAGCCTCCTCTAACATAGAATTCGAACACAACCCGTTAATCAACGTCAGGAAAGTCACCTCATCAGGTCGGATCCCCCTAAGGGGCATTTCGTCAAGCACCTCCCGCGCATCCTCCAACCTCCCACTCCCGCAGAGCGATTTGATCAAAATATTACAAGTGCACGCATCTGGGCTCGCGGAATCCCTAAACAAGTTCAAAACCTCGTCCATCCTGTCATATTCCCGGCACTTCAAGAGCGCGTGCAACACGGAATTCAAAGACTTCACACTCCTGCGGCACCGAAAACTGGGGATCGAGAGGTAAGTCCGCAGAGCGCGATCGAAGAGTCGCGCGCGCGCATAAAAGGAGATGACTTGGCAGAAGAGGGGCTCGGGGACGGAGAAGCGGGTCTCTTGCCCGAGCTGGGCGAGGATCTGCTCCATTTCGTCGAACATCTTGGCGCGTCCGAGCTTGGTGATGATGAGGTCGTAGGAGAGGAGCGAGTAGCGAAAGGGCTTGGTTTCGGGGCTCGGGTTGAGGGATTTGAAGAGCTGGAGAGCGAGGGAAGGGTCGTTCTCGCTGCGCAACAGGGAGGAGAGCCTGAAGGGAGATGCGCGCTTCGCGCTCCGACCAAGCATTGCCATGCGAACTTCGAGTGTGAGTTCGTGTTGACTTGCTCTTCGCGAAAAGCTTCAGAGCAGGAAACGGGTCAGCGTGGTGACCGGTGGAGCGACAACCATGTCCAAGCACAGGTCAATGGTGCATTCCGCCGGCGAGAGGACGAGCTCAGTCGTAAGAGTCTCACTCTCCGCCCGTTCAGTGTAGAGAACAACGATGGACCGGCCGGTTCATTATTATTCGGTGCTAATTCTATCAACGTGTATTATAAATTAGATATTCCGATTAATTTTTTAATCCTTGCCCCTGGGTCTGGTTTTGTTCAAAAGTTGAGGTCCACATAAAATTCTTAGTTTCAAGAATATCATTAAAATTAAAAAAAAAATGGTTTTGCAGTGTTGTAATTGTCCATTTACTTGAGTTAAATATTTTCAAATTTAATTTTTAAATATGGTAGATTTGGATTGAAATAGTCTACAAAATGAACTTAACTTGGGTAGCGCTCATTCGTACTTAAAAGCACGGTCCATGAATGGAGATATATTTGAACGTTCAGATAGGATGAGATGCATCTTTTTTTTTTTTTTTTCACTCGTATATTTGGCGAATTTCGCGTTACCTCTAGAAATTCATGTCTCACTTTACCCTTTTATATTTATGCATCTTGCAATTACGATGATTCGTCCAAAGTCGTTCCTCCGATGAAAATCGAATTACGCGTGGGGCAGACAATATATCAATACTGGCATAATTAAACAACGAAGTTATGTTGGTAAGACTTAAACAAATAAGGCAACAGTCTTGGACGATATAACCATAAAGATTGACAGGTTTCCATGTCATGAACTTATGACTTCTGTAGTGTCAAAACCATAGTTTAACTTTTCTACTATAAATAACCTAAGATGATGCATCAGAAGTAACTTTTGCCATTTATCTGTTCTTTAGTATTTGATACTTGATTTTTATTTTATGCCGAACATCTACCATTTTTTCAAAATCTACAAGTCTTAACGTGTAAAGCCGTATATAAAGTTTTATTATTATTGTCTTGATTATGATAATTTTGAAGGAGAAGCGAGATTTAAGAGGGCGTGTTTTGCTTTTAGTCAATAAAGTTCAACCAAACAAATCATGATCATTCGTGGGTCCACCGCCACCACCTTAATAGAAATGTACGGACGAGATTGAAGCAGAAGAGAAGGCGCACAACGGCACAAGCCATAAGAACAGAAGGGGCTCTCTCTCTCTCTCATGCGTTTTCTCTGAACATCGTCATCATTTTGTGGCGCTTTTTTAATTCGAAAAAGCGCCTTCACATTCCCACTTACCTTCTTCACCCAACGAAAAAGTTCACTTCTTTAGCTCGCAGATCTCGCACTCCTCACTCTCTCTCTCTCTCTCTAGAGATAGAAATTAAAGAAACAAGCCGAGCAGAGAGCAATGGCGGGTTACAGAGCCGAAGACGACTACGACTACCTGTACAAGGTGGTGTTGATTGGAGACTCCGGGGTGGGCAAGTCCAACCTGCTCTCCCGCTTCACCAAGAACGAGTTCAACCTCGAGTCCAAGTCCACCATTGGCGTCGAGTTCGCCACTCGCACTCTCAACGTCGATGGCAAGGTCATCAAAGCTCAGATTTGGGACACTGCTGGTCAAGAAAGGTCACCCTTTTTTCCAATTTTCATTTCCTTTTCCCTTTTTTTTTACTTTGAATTCTTGGCCTCTTTAGCTCTGTTCTGTCTCGGATTTGGTGTTCTGTGAATTTTCTTGCGAGTTCTATGTTGCGGTTAGATTTCCACGCCGCGCCTGTTTTTAGAGGATACTGTTGATACGTATTCACAAACCCCTTTTGAGCTTGGTTTTTGTGGAGGATTTTTTAGGCTCTCTTCTTCTTCAGGGTTTCGCGAAACTCTTGATGATGACTACTGGCTCCATTTGCTTGCTTCTTTCTTTCCTTTCTTTTTCTTCAAATTTTTTTTTTTTTGTGCAAATTACATGGAAGCCTTTCAGGGTCGCTGCTAAGGTTACACTTTGTGGGTTCTCTATACTGATTCCTGCGTTTTACTTCTGCTTTGCATTTGCTTGTGAAGTGGGAATGCATCGTTCTTGATTCTGTGTATGGGTTTTTTTTTTTTTTTTTGAAAAAGTTACTCTATGACCGTGTACTGAGGACATATATGTGAAAGTTCATTCGGTTCAAGGACATACCAGCTAAAGGTAAATTCAGATAACTTATCCAAAAATGGCCAGTTGGGACCGCAGATTCTAAATTCACTTGTAAGCCTCTTAAATATTTTGGAGAATTAATTCTCTTTCTCCTCAACTTTGCTGGCTGCTGATGATTTACATCGTGACTAGTGCTATAATTTTCTTTCCTCACAAGTTCATTCATTACATTGGGATGAATGGATAAAGTATACTCAAGCTCATTTTTTCTCTGCCCTGCTGAGAAGTTCTTAGCTGCCTGGAAGCGATTGTTTCTCAACTCATTTTGATTTAGTTCAAACATCTAACGTACGCTAGATGACCCCATGGGAAGCATGTTGAGAAATGCTGTAGATAGCATTTTTGGTACTATTGCTGGCTTTTATGAGCATCTGGAGCTTTTTCAGATAAGCGAGCATTATCTGGTGGGCATGCTCGCTCCCACTAGAAGAAATCAAAGTTTCACAGAGCTTAAGACATCAACGTACTTCATGAACTAACTATGCTGTTATTGTTATCAGTTACTACTGTAAGCTAAAGTTACCAAACTATGAGTCACCTCAAGTGAGGTGATGATACAATAATGTGCTTTTGGATGTTGGTACAGTCCTTCTATTCTGTGAGGTTCTAGGAGTTCTATGACACTCTATTTAAAGTTTATTTCTTAATGCGGCCAGTAAATTGTTTCATTATGGCAAAGACCAGAAGAATGTATAGTTTTCTTCACTGCCATCTTTTACGAGACCTCTTCACGTGGATCTCATCAATAGGTACCCCAAACTAAAGAAGGGAAATATGACGATGCTTTCTTGTGTAAACATTGTTGCTCCATTGGCATGAATCTTAAGGTGTGGCTGGTGTACTGATAAAAATGTTTCAACATCTTTTGATCTCGTCTATCTTTAGATTAGACAATTGTTAGTCATCACTTACATGAGATATAACATAACACCATATGTTTGGGCAAAAATTTTGCTTTGTTGCAATTTCTTTTATGTGCTCCCCTTTTTCTGGAAGTTCTGGTGATGTTTTTATAAGTTAGGAATTTTGACGTTGCAGGTACCGTGCCATCACTAGTGCTTACTATCGTGGAGCTGTAGGTGCACTCCTTGTGTATGATGTCACTCGCCATGCAACATTTGAAAATGTGGATAGATGGCTGAAGGAGTTAAGGAACCACACAGATCCAAGCATTGTGGTGATGCTTGTTGGGAACAAATCCGACCTTCGTCATCTTATAGCAGTAACAACAGAAGATGGGAAATCCTATGCCGAGAGGGAATCGCTGTACTTCATGGAAACCTCCGCATTAGAGGCAACAAATGTAGAGAATGCCTTTGCAGAAGTTCTAACGCAGATCTATCGCACCACTAGTAAGAAGACAGTGGAAGGAGATGATGGATCTGGTGCCGCATTCCCTTCTCAAGGAGAAAAGATAAATATCAAGGATGATGTCTCTGCCTTGAAGAAAGTTGGCTGTTGCTCGACTTAAGGTTGGAGGTGATTGTTGCTTGCATAGATTGATACTTTGATCTCAGTTGTATAACATTTTTCATGCCCAAAAGCTGAAGAAAAGTTAGCTAGAAGAAACTTATGAGACGCTAAAGTTGCGCAGCAAAAGCTTAGTACATCATGCCATTGGCATGGCGGTAGGGTAGCTGCATAAGTTAGTAATTTCTCTGTTCTGATTCATGCGAAGCCATTATATGGGGAGTTTCATCTTTCTGAGATTTAACAAGATTTGTTGCTTTATGTATGTGCTCTTTCATACTGTTATTACAGTAATGATGGCTGTGTGACTGCATCTCCAGGTTTCCGATGAAACTTTTGGATTTCTTTCACCATACAGACAAACACAGCTCACTGCAACGATGCCCGGGCAGGAATGAGCTTATTTTCTGGTTAAGGCTTTGTATTATATAGACAACACAAAGATAGGACTGCTGAGGCAGGAGCTTATTTTCTTGTCGAGAAGGGACATCCATTTTTAGTAGCCTTTAATGTCTCGGCGGCTTCGTCTTCTCTTTCGTGTGCATCAGGGTTAGAGATTGGCTTGCCCTTCAGTAGCCCCCCAAAGAGTTCTGCTGGATCATAGTAAATTTCAACAACTTCAGCCCTCATTGATTCATCAACCTGCGAACAATTTCACTTGTTACTGGAAATGAAATCGCGAGATTATATTGTTTTTTCAGTCTTCTCCTTTGCTCTGTTTCTAGAACGCTAAACAGGAATGAACAGTGGACGCAACTTCATAATTCCGACGCCATAGAACTCGACCATCTCTCCAGTGGGAGCATGCTCTTTGAAAGGGCCCTCAAAATAACCCCAGTGCCTGAACTTGTAGGCAATCACCGGAGGTCCGGAGTAAACGGTAATCACTTCCCATGCAAATCCCCTTGGGAACGCTAGTCTGAACGCCTCATGGGACGATTCGAAACTCCCTTTATCTGCTTTGTAATATTGAAATTCCTCCGGTAGTGAATTCTGCAGAAGGGCGTTGTAGCTACCTAGCGTGAGTGTCTCTTCTCCCGACAATCCCTCTCTGCCTGCTCTATTGCGATAATTGAATCGTCCGAAAATTGTTACTAAATATCCTGCTGCAATAGAAGAGAGAAAAAAAAAATGAAGTCATGGGTTTTGTGTTAATGTTTCTTTGCCCCTCTTACCATTCACGAAGAGCTTGAACTTTGCTGGGTTGATGTCTTGAAGTCTTGCAGCTTGGTCTTGTGAGACAGCTCCATTTCCCATGACTTCACTGCATTTTGAACAGCTTCTTCTATTGATCCATGCGGCCATTCCTGCAAATAATATCACGAACTGTTTACCATCACACATGAGAGAGAGAGAGAGAGAGAGATGTTAGTGTTATTCTCAAACAAAACCTTGGTTCGTCCTTCCTCGAAGAGCTTGTTAACAGCATAAAAAATGGGAGGTCCCGCATGTCTCCGCTGAGTATTTCCTGTCTCTTGGTTCAAGATCGCTCGATACTTGTCGGCCGCGACTTTTACATCCTCCACCTGCTTAGCTAAACTCACGACCTCTTCCCTAGCCACAGCTCTTGAAATCGATGTCGGTATACAGACTCGACTTTGAGTAGAAGACGGAGCATGAGCAATGCAATGCTTTCTCTGCGATGACCATTTATAAGCTGGACCGGACCGGCCGGGTTGGTCCGGTCCTTGAGGAGGGCGGTCCGGTCCCAGGTTCCATGGTGGATGGGATTGAACCGGATCACCTAGAATATATATAGAAAAAAAATTAGAAATTTTTAAAGAACTAGTTAACCTAATTTCCTTATCTTCTGCTCGATACTCACTCTTTTCCTCTCGCTCGACGCTCTCGTCTCACCTTCGTAACGCAGCCTCTGATCGTGTTTTGTCTTGACTATATTATGCAAACTCGTTGTTTTGTTCGCACTTGGATTCAATGAAGTATAAGTGTAATCCCACTTTGAGCTTGATTCTTTCCAACTCGAGGAGAATAATGCAGGAGCATAATGTTGGTTGTTTTAAGTGTTTTTCTTCCTAATTTAGTATTTTCTCATTATTTTATGATTATAAGTACTAATGTGATGATTGTATGATGATCATGTGTATGTTTTATTAAGTTGGATGATTGAGATTGAAAGTTGTTAAGTTTAGATCTAAGGGTTAGATTTCTATAAGCAGCTGGTGTTAGCGATCCCACTGGGACAGGACCGCCGGTCCTGGGCTAGTCTAATCCTGAAAATTGGGGGCCGGGCCGGCCCGAACGATGCACACCCCTAACCTTATCAACCTCACCATGATTAAATTGTAAAATATACCAATGAAGAAGATTAATTTTCAGTTTAGAAATCATGCAATATGAATTTTTAAATAGAAGTATCTCCCATTGCTTTTTATTCCTTTATTTAATTTGTTCAAAGTAATCCTTGAATTTTTTATCCATGTACAATTTAGTCCTTGTAATTAAAAGTTCAGGGACCACATTTGAACAAATTAAAAGTTCAGGAATAACATTACACATTGAATTAAAGTTGATGGACCATCTTAAACAAATTTAAAGTTCAGAGACCACATTACACATTGGATCAAAATTCATGAATCATTTATGTTATTTACCATTTATTTAACTTAACATTTAAAAAAAAATCGGAAAAAACAAATTTACCATCTCATTGCATATTTAACAGCTATTTTACACTATGCTCACATTTTTCAACTTATCTTGTAAACGAGTCAGCAATTCACAGCACTACTAATAAATGCAAAGTGCAAATAAGCCAATCTATTCTTTCAAAGTCCAAGGGCTCGCCATAGTCGCCATCTTCCAAGGTGTTTGCTCTTCTAAGGGGAGACAGAGATGACCGGAGAAGAGATTTCGGGGCCCGCCGGGCCGAAGGCCCTTCGTCTCCTGTACTTCGTCGGCGCCGGATGTGAGTCAATCCCTTACTCTCCCTTCGCATTACGAATGTTTTTGAGTTCAATTTCTGCGATTAAGGATATGCATGAATATCGCCCGTGGATAAAGATAATTTCTGCTCAATGGAATCCTCTGAATTTGATTACTGGTTTGTTTTAGTCATTTGCACTGCTGCGATCAACAAATGGCGTGAGCTGGAGAGGAAGTCCCTTCAACAGCAGCAACATGGGTTGAAGGATCAATCGCCCCACGACTCTGCCAATGCTGTGCCCAAAGCCATTGATTGACTGATTCTTCAGGTTCTTTTCTGGGTTTAAAAGTGTTTGCTTTGTCTTCCCCTGTAATTTGCTAATTCGGTTTTTCTTTAATTTTTGTTCGTTGTGATTTTTAAGCTTCGTCTTCCTGGTCTGGAGTTTGGATTTGGGTTATTTATTTATTTATTAGATTCAGCTGGAAGAAAAGATAGAATTGAGCTTGTAGAGGAGACTCTGATTTGCACTGGCTGATGTGATAACTATTGTCGTTAAGTATCATTACTTGAGAGTTGAGACCGAAAATTGTAACCATACAATAATACCCCCCACTTCCATTTAGTGTTTACTGAGTATCGACACGAAGATAGCTTAATATGCTGCACCTATGGTGCTTGTTTGACAGTTGTTTCCACCCATCAGAGCTCCTTGGACTCGGTGCTTAATTTGTTGATTGGTCTTCTTTGGCCTGGGAAACAGCCAACAGGATCTGTGGCATTGGATATGCAAGTCTTGACCTTATAATCGCATTACTGATCATCAATTCGGTGACACTGCATCCTCGATGACTCGATATCAATGATCTAAGTCCTTTCATTTGCCAATTCACCCAGCCAGTTGACACTCCAGGGCAAGTGCCCATAACTAGTATACCTCCATCTTCGACTTTGTTTAACCTTTGCACTTAGCGCACACACACACACACCTCTTTGCTAGCTTCTGAAGCTAGTTCCTCCTGTAAAATTGTGACATAACAACGGCCATCTTTTTCTTTAATGACAAGCAACTTCACTTTAGATTTGGTATTTTTTGTCCCATTAGTATGAAATACTCCCACTTAGATGCATGAGAGGATGTTTTAAAGAATTATGAGCAACTGACTTGTGGGTGCTTCAGAATTGCAAACCGATTAACACTGTCGCCTCTTGGAAGAGAAATTGGTAATTACTTATGATACAAAGAGCGTAAGCTGAGTCTGAAAATGCCATTTATGTGGAAAAAGTTGAAAGAGAAGCTGTGTTTATTACAAGCAGCGATTGCTCTGGTTTTATTACAACAGAAATGTTAAGCATCTGTTCTCTTTGTATGTTCTGACTTCTCATAGTCCACGAAACGCATCTCTCATCTATGGCATAATTTTTACTGTTTGTTAATCGTTTATCAGCATTCGCTTCTGTCTTCCAGGAGGCTGCTTTTATGTGCAAATTTTTTTAAGTAACCATCAAAGTTATTGCTCTGATGATCGAGAAAAATGTACCTTGGTTGTTCGGGGTGATATGACTATAGCTTGCAGCGAGTCTGTTTAATTTTTCAACTTGTTCAGTCTCATTGCTGCTTGACCTGAACCTTAGTCTTCTCATCGTCTTACTAGTTGGGATGACCATCATCAATAAATAGTGACTTAGCATGCTGCTTCTTGTCGATGAATGAAAACTGGAAGGTAGAGATTATTGTGTAATTAGCGAGAGCCTTTAGCACGGTAAAATATCTAGTATAAGCCGAAAGCATGTGAACTAGTTGAGGAGCTCGATCTTCACAATAGTTTGCCAGTTTTGAACGTTTTTGTCACAAGTGCCCAGTTTGCTCTTATTAGCAATTCAGTATCTTTGTTAATAATCAAATTTTCATGCGTATTTCGTGGAAAGTCTGCATAAACATGTTTCAGTGGAGATATATGGCCATGTAGAAATCAAGCATGCTGATTATACCCTGCTACTGGTCTCTTAGTCTAGCCCTCTTGCCTTTCTGTGGATGTGCCAGGAATAGACCGACCACTGAAAGGAAGTGCACCGGCGACTCGAAGCCTTGAGATTGGGAGCCAAACTCTATAGCGCCAGTGAACAATTGCCAGATGAAAAGTAGTGATAGATAAGCTGCTGGAGTAAGTTGTAATATACACTTTGACAACAGAATTCAACAATCGATCTTTCGGTAATAACGCACATCTTGGATTTGTCTTCTGAACATGATTGGTCCGATGTGGTGGCAGGGCCACGTAAAAGAACCTACATTTTTCTTTCCGAAAAGAACAGTATCTTAGCTTCTCCACCATCAAATGGATAAGATTTTTGTCTAAAGTATGCTACATCCTCTGTGTTTTGCGGTTCGATGGGGGACAATGCTTTGGTTCCAAAATAAATATCTCCTAGTAAAAGGGAACAGATCAACAAAACCCCCTCTATCAATTTGCTGTTGATATCCATTCCCTTCTTTGACATTTTCACGGGACATAATCATGTTATAGCAAGCATTCTTGAAGGAATTCCCTCTGATACAACTGAAGTATATGCCTTCTTCTGAGTACACACCGAGGTAATCTTTGTATTTACAGCGGGCAAGACCCCACCAGGGAGTGTGCATTTACTTACTCTGTGTGACTTTCGGCTGAGCTGACGCTACAATTATGAAACGATGAACTTTGGGCTTTTCTTGTGGCTCTACGTATGGAGACCGCTATGACTTTCAGCGCCACATTTGATCAACCTTTCTATCACTGATTCTCATGCGATCTCTCAACAAGCTCTGCAGAGTTGTTCACTATTCAATGTATTCACAGGGAGGACTCCGAATAAAAGAGCGCAAATCTTTAAACTTTTAATAGGCCTTTAGACAAGATTCAATCACAACAATCCGTTCGTGTAGCCTTCCTTGTTAGTAGGTACGATTGACTTAAATTAGGGAAAGCTACCAAAAACGTCATAAATCTATTACAATTGTGTCAATTCAGCCCATTCGATCAATTTTGGCCGATTTGTGCCAACGTGAGCAATTTTTTAAAAATATTTAATATTTTTTCGAATTAATTATCTATTTATTTATTCTTTTTCTTTTTCTTTCTTTCTTTCTTTTTTCCTTCTCATTCTTCCTCCAGGTTGCCGACCCGCTAAAGGAAGAAGGAGAAGAAAAAAAAAGCTTGAAGAAATATCAAAATATTATTAAATATTGTCACGTCAACATGGACTGGATTGATTGAATTGGTACAAATGCAAAAGGTTTAGGACTTAATTGGAAAAAAAAAAAAATTAGGACTGAATT
Source organism: Lenwebbia sp. NSW1173648 (assembly GCA_029784005.1). Lineage (NCBI taxonomy): Eukaryota > Viridiplantae > Streptophyta > Magnoliopsida > Myrtales > Myrtaceae > Lenwebbia > Lenwebbia sp. NSW1173648. The sequence goes on along the minus strand of JARCGZ010000009.1, from coordinate 17,783,093 downwards.
ATCATAATTATAATTAATTTAGGACTTTGTTGATAGTTTTTCCCTTAAATTACGTATTCCGGATTTAGGCAAGTATTCACAATGGTCGTGAATTTTCTTTTCGCATGAATTGGATCTTATAATATTTTCCTGCTTCTGCGCTGTCCCTACTTGCAATCAAGTATTAAATAATTCTTGCAACTATCAAAGTTGGGGTGGTTTGAGCCTGTGGAGAAATGTCGAGCTCACTTCCAAAAGTATTGACAGATCGCTTGTGATTATCATCAGACTCATTTACCTAAACCGAACCTTCAATCTTTTCCATGTTCACGAAAAAAATAAATAAATTGATATTCAAATTCTCAAGAAATTTTCTAAGTGATTAAAACTGTGCTTGACTGCGATACCGCAGATTCCACATGCAAATCAAAATTTCTCATTCAACCTAACACACCATGACATGAGACACGCCTAGCAATTGATCATCGTTTCTGTGAGGACTTATTTGATTCACGTGGGGGACGGGATTTTCGTGTACATTAGTCGAATTTGAAACTCGCCTTATCTAAAAAATAAAAAAGAAGAAGAAGAAGAAGAAGAAAAGGGGAAGATGTGTCAATATAGATAATGAACTGTGATTAATTCTGCCAAGTCTATGGCCAAGTTCTTATTACGCTGTAAACCTGTAATTGATATCTTATTAGGTTCAGCTGGTATAACATTTCAGAATCCATAAATTATTCCGAATGGCACTCAGAATTTCTTCCATGTCCTTGAATTCATTGTTCAAGAGGAGAGGAGAAACTTATGAATTTAATTAAAAGAAATGTTGGGTTTGGCGTTACCGATTCATTTGATTTTGAGTCAGAGGAGATATCTCAATTGTAGGATGTATCCAATTGAAATTCCAAGGTGACCAACACACCATCGTCCTCACCGGACAGCACGTGCAAAAGTATGTCCCTTTTGTCGTTTTGCTAAATTCAGTCCACGTTTTTGGCCTTCTGTCTACGTTGGAACTGCAAACCCAAGCGCACGCACTTCAACAAATTCCCATTCATTCCACACCCTCTCTCTCATCACCATTCCTCCCCCGCTCTCTCTAATGGAGTCTCAGTCCACCGCCACCGCCACCGCCATGCGAGACTGCTTCGGGTGTCGCTTCCGCAACTGGATGGCGCAACAACACCGCGATCTTGACGAGCTCCTGCGGGTGGTCTCCACTGACTCCGGCGACACCGAGAAGCTCAAGTCCCTCGCCGGAAAGAATATCCAGCACTTCCGGGACTACCTCGAGGCCCGATCGCAGCTCGCCCAGCACGACGCGCCTTCCTTCTTCTGCCCGTCCTGGTGCACCTCCGTCGAGAACTCCTTCCTCTGGATCGGCGGTTGCAGGTGGGATTCCCTCGTTTCCCTAAATGCACGATGGCAGTTATCTGATTCGGTCCCATCGGTTTTGGTCCCGTTTTTGCAAGGAAGACTTGCTTGAGATGTCGAGCGATTTCGATCGAGAAAGTCGAAATTAAGCGGTCGTTGTGTCGCAGGCCGACTCTGGCTATCAGGCTGGTGTACTCGATCTCTGGATCGGACCTCGAAACTCGGCTCGCCGGTGGAGGGACAGGAGGCGATGATAACAGCAACAGCAGCAGCATCGACCTCGGCGATATATTGGCGTCGCAGCTGAGATCGATCAACGAATTGCACATGAAGACGGTGAGGATGGAGGAGAAGCTGTCGAGCCGGATGGCGAGCATGCAGGAGGAGATCGCGGACGATCTGCTGGCGCTGATAGCGAAGCGGAGCGGGCGAGTCGGGGAGGAGAGCGAGTCGGTGGAGAGGGTGATGAAGGGGCACGCGCTGTCGCCGGCGCGGGTGCTGACGGAGGCGGACGGGCTGAGGCTGGCGACGCTGAGGGAGCTGGTGGAGGAGATCCTGACGCCGCTGCAGGCGGTGGAGTTGCTGGTGAACATGAAGAAGCTTCACCTCTCGATCCACGAGTGGGGGAAACGGAGGGACTCCGTTCTCTGGAAGGTCTGAGTGGAATCCATTGTCAGTTTTTCATCTCTTTGTTCCTCAAGCTGCATGCACGGGCACGTGGGATTGTACATGACGTAATTACATATAAGTGTATGCATCAGCTAGCTAGGCCTCTCCTTTCTGTATTTTATGCAGTTAAGAAAGTTTAGTTTACATTTTCGATCGTTCAAAGAACTTAGTGCATGTGCTAAATTGAATCTGGATCATCAGGTTTGATGGGACTCGCGGCCGATCTACATGGAACACTTCGTCGTCGACGATCCAAATTCAGTTTAGTACTTGCACCTCGTTCATGGGACATATTTACATTTTTCTTATATATGTATATATAGACTTTATTAGCGGGCCTTGACTTTTCTAATTTGGCGGTGTTTATAAATTATAGATATCTATGGTGGGTTTTTTCCTAAATCATTAAGGCCCGATCAAGTATAACTATGACTTCGTTTGTTTCGCGAAAAATATTTTCTTAAAAATGATCTTTTATGTCGTTTGAAATAATTAACTAATAATTTTTCTCTCGTTATTGACGATAATTTATGTTCAATGTTCCCTTTGTTTCGTGAAAAATGAGTGATTCGAAAACCATTTTCCTAGAAATGATCGCATGTATCGTTTAAAATATACCGACATCAAATTGTGTCTAATTATTTTTTTGGATGATGAAAATATGTTTCGCTTATTAATTTTAGTAAGTGATATCAACGATTATCTTTTAGAAAACAATTTTCAAATCACTCATTTTTCGTGAAATAAACAGAGCCTAAATATTTTGGTTGGCGATGGACATTTTTTTTTTTTTTCATTCACTCTTTTTTCTGGAAAAATAATGAAAGGGGACAAACTCAAATGTTACATCAGAACTCGCCTGACGAAACTTGATCCAATCTGATCTCCTATCAATAAAGGAATTAAACCTCTCGGTGGCTTATTCAAAATCAAGGTGTCATTCACATTACGTGAGTGAATAACCCAATTTGCTAACTAGTCAGCACATGAGTTTTTTTTTTTTTTAAACAATATAAGCGGTCATTTTTAGGTAAAAGTTTTCCGAATCATTTATTTTTCGTGAAACAAGCGAAGCTTATATCTCGACACGTTCTTTCTACTCAGCAAAGTATCGCGTGCTCAAGGCGCATGTATGCTCCTCAGCCCAGTGAAATCCATCCGATCTAACGGTGCGCTCGAATTGGGAGTTTACATTCACTTAGAACATGCGATGAATGCTCTTGGACATTACACTAGTACTCTATTTTAACTAGAATACTACCCGCTCGTTCCCGCAGTCGAAAAAAATGTATATCGACCAAATGTTATCATAATTGTCATTTAAAGATAAACATATACTTAAAAACTATGTGTTTATATTGATCTCGAAGTTGGTTAGAGCTTAGGGGGATAAACTCGTGTGTGGTTTGTGCTCAGGAGACAAGTATACAAATGGAATAATGGACGGACTTATGCCTCACCCACTCTTTCGGAGTTGCGATGAAATATCTAATTTTTGAAAGTCTTTAAGCAATTACATTATTTTGACTTTCAAATTGAGTTTTGTCCCCATAAGTACACATAACTCGCACTACCCAGGGCAAATTGCCGTCGAAAATCAATACAAGTTGTTGATATATAAACAAAACATTGATTCTTATTGGGATTTTTAAGACGTGAGAATACTGTTTCTAATTCTAAAGCAGGCTACTCGATTTCTTTGAAATCATGGATCATATTTGCTCAAGCAAAGAAAAGTTCTAGATCCATCCCCGGTGACTCATCTGGGTGCATCTTATTAAGTCCAAGAAAAGAGTAAGGTGTTTCACAGATCTTGTGCAACCGACCTAATATGGATTTTGTCCTAAAATTTTTTAGGGAAAATTCAAAATAAGAGCCCGAAGTGCCTTCATATTCTCAAATAAGGGCCTGAGGTGGACATTATTTCAAATAAGGGCATAAAGTGAGCTCTTTGTTTCAAATAAGGGTATGACCAAGGGCATTTTCGTCATTTTTTTTCCGTTGTTTTTTTCCCTTCATTTTCGCTGATGGCAAGCCATTGGCAAAGGCTGGACCTGCCTAGGCGAGGGACAGCCTCACCCTACCCAGGCGAGGTCGGATGGCTGGCCATCGACGAATATGAAGGAAACAAACAAAGAAAAAAAGAAACAAAAAATAAAAAAGGAAAAAAATCAATGACGAAAATACTCTTAGTCAGACCATTCTTTGAAACAAAGAGGGCATTTCATGCCTTTATTTGAAATTTATTTCAATCATAGATCCAAGAGCTAGCAAGGGCATTGCCTTTAATACTCGATGATGTAGATGTCAGGCGTCTTACGTGGCATTTGGCCATTTTGCCAATTGAGTCTATTCAATCAATTTTAGCTGGAAATCGCTGATGTGGACGTCTTACGTGGCACAACCAACGCTGACATGGATAAATTTTTTTATAATTTTTTGTAATTATATAATTTTTTAGTTTTATTTTATTGTTATTTTTTTTTTCCTATCAAATCCAACGAGAGCCAGCCGACCTCGCCAGTCCTCTCGTGTGGTCGGCCAGCCCTCGCCGGACTTGAAAGAAATTATAAAAGGAAAAGGAAGAAAGAAGAAGAGAATAAATAAAAAATTAAATCCCGGCGACATTTATAACGCAAACCCCTCCTATTTTTCCACGTACACCAGGCCCGCATGCCAAGTGTTAACCCAACACGGTGCAGCAGAAGACCCACCCCCTTCGTACAAACATGCGTTGCTCGCACAACCAGACACATAAACCCTCCTCTTCTCTCTCTCTCTTCATGAAAGTGTTCCGACAGAGAGAAGGATGAGCAGCTTCGACCGGTTCTATGGCGTCTGGCTGGAGCAGCTCCGCCAGCAGGTGGCCCAGCTCGCCGCCGCGCCCAAGCCCCCGACCACCGCCGACCACCAGCAGCAGCTCCACCACCTGGTGACCAAGTTCATGAACCACTACGCCGAGTACTACCGGACGAAAGCCCTCGCGGCGGACCGCGACATCCTCGCCGTCCTCGCCGCCCCGTGGATCACTGCCCTCGAGCGGTCGCTGCACTGGATCGGCGGGTGGCGGCCCACCACGGTGTTCCACCTGGTCTACACCGAGTCGAGCATTCTGTTCGAGGCCCGCATCATCGACATCCTCCGCGGGTTCAGGACCGGCGACTTGGGGGATCTGTCTCCGAGCCAGTTCAGGCGAGCCTAGTTATTTATTTTCTCTCTGCCCCTCTACGGCTAGGATTTAAATTTCTCCAGTCCTAACTTAGGACATCATGTGAGCCTTTTGTCAAAATTATTATGGGAATTTAGGTAGAATTGCTTCCTTTGGACCTATTGAGTCACTTTAGGATCTACTTACATTCAAAGTAATTTAATAAAGAAAGCTACTAGCCAGCAGTGTGACAGTACTGTCAGATCACACGATATTTCAATTAATGAGTGCTTTATGCAAAACACGCGGTGATGATGCGTGGGTCTAAGATTGAGATTGTACCGTTCTTGACAGTACTGTCAGAAAAACGTTAAAGATAATGTGCTTTGATTTAACGTCTTTCCTAATTCTACAGGTCATATAGTTTCTTACTGGTACTAGCCTAGACTTGGAAAATATTTTTACTAATTGCAAGTTATAAGTTAACGGCTAGCAATGTACATTTCGAAGCTAATTAGCTTATCAGATATTGAATTAAAATAGCAAATTTCCTTTAGAACTCCTCAGTCCTCAGTCTCTCTTACGAGAGGCAATTAGATAGCTTTAAAACCTTACAAAGAAAAAAAAAAAACTTATAAGCGTATATAATCCTTTTTTCATATTAATGTTAAGGATTCCTACTAGTGCAATTGATTGGGGGCATTGTAAGAATTTTAGCTTGGAAACAGGACGAGTCACATATTCAAATCCCACTAGCTGCATGCAGCTTCTCCTCTTAGGTGGTCTTACCAAAGAGTATATAATTTACAAATAGTTTGTGATTCTTGACAATATTCTTAGAAAGTGTCTAGGGTTGTATACGAATGCATACATTTCCATTACCATAAAATGCAAATTGGATTGGATCTAAGAAAGTCTAATTGAATATGCACTCCTTAAATGTTGTCAAATTCGTCAGTTTAGATCTGACAGGACAGAACATATTATGACCTTCTTAATTGATCGAAATACCAGATTTTTGTGTGTAACGGAATGAATTTTATGGACGACATTTTGAACCGGTCGACACATATATACAATATTCTTAACCGATCGATCGATGTACTAGGTTGATAATCAAATGATTGTCTAACGGAATGAATCTTATTTACTACATTTTGAACCGATCGACACGTATATACGACATTCTTAAATGATCGACGTACTAGATTGAGGATCAGGATGGCTCAACATGTAAAATGCCTTGATAGGGGAGTGAGTGAGCTGCAATGCGACACAGTGAGGGAAGAGAACGTGATAACGGAGGAGCTGTCCGAGTGGCAAGACGGTGTGACCGACCTGATGGCGGCGAGCTTGGACCTGGAGGGGAAGATAGGGAAGCTGGGGTCGATTGTGAAGAAGGCGGACGAACTGCGGCTGAAGACGGTGAGGCGAGTGGTGGAGCTGCTGACGCCGCAGCAGGCTGTGGAGTTCTTGATCTCCGCGTCCGAGCTCCAGTTTGGGATCCGGGGCTGGGGCTTGAATCTCAGTGACGGTCCTCGCTAAACCTTTAACAGGAAAAACGAATGAATCGGGGAGTTTATGGACCTAGGAAATAGCATCTTATTTGGATGGTCATCTCTTTTGCACGGTTGATTGAATTGAGTGGATGTTTCTTGCTGGTGCTCTGTTTTCGAAATGGGCAGAGGCTGTGGATCCAGCTAAATAACTTTCGAACTGTATTTTTGTCATCCATAAGAATACGATGACTTCGGGGGTGCCTCATTCATTCGAGTCAGCTTTCGATGGGACTTTATTTCGTTTTGTTTGCCGAGGGAAAAAGAAAAAAAACAGAGCCGATAACAGGGGAATAGAACAGAAACAAGTGGCGGCTTCTGCTTAGGTTACGATTGTGGTTGACGTGTTGGGATGGTAAGGAAGAAGCGACATGCATGGATGGCAACACTTGTTGTCGACTGTCCCACCTACGTGTTTCGCAGCTGCAGCCGACAGAACAGAATGCAATGCATGACGACACTTTTTGCTGGTTTTTCTTTTTCTTCTCCCACAGGTCTCGAGATGCACAACCCCACCAGTCTCTCTTCAAAACAATTCGTCCCCTGTTTAATGTGTCCTCTAAAAACCTAACCCTCCCCTCCAGGTTTTGCGCACCGATAGAATCGCGCCCCTGGAATTTAACGGAATATTTCATGAGAAGAAAGCAGAGCCGTCGTTGTCGTGATACTCTGTTTTCTCTCACCCGGCCCGCGTTGTTGCTGGCTCAAGCTCATCACTTTCAAGAAGAGAATTCATGCTTATTCTCGTGTTCTGAATCTCGACCCGGTCCGCCTCGACAACTTAGACATTGCGCTGCAATTCTGCGAATCTCAACCTCAACCCAAAAGTAGAAGTTCATCTTTCAAGAGACATCAACAGTTTTTAGGCCCATCTTTACCTGTTGCTCATGCCCGGGGTCCTCTTTTGCACCATTTTCTATGCCTCTTTCCACTTTGGTTTTTCTTTCTTCCCCACTCAGATTCGACTCTCCCATTTCCCTTTATTTTTTGCAAGTTCATGATCTGTCTCTTATGACTTTCTCATAGCGATGGTAAACCTTTAATGGCACACCGAAATGAAGTGAAAAATGAAGGAGAGAGAAGGAATGCAACATGGAAAACACCACCACTCGCCTTTTGTTCTCGTTCTCATTCTGTCCATATGTTTGCACCAGTGGGTTCGTTTCAGAATTAGGAGAAGCAAAGAAACTGGAAACAGCTTCAGATTCAGAAGTTGAAGATGAACAGGAATCAATCACTTGGCCTAGTCTAATCCTGTGCATCATGCCCGAATTGGGTCTGATCGATTTGGCGAAACGTGGACATGGACATGGTGGTGTGAGTTATGTTGGAGGCTAGTGAACTAAGGAAGAGTGACTCCCTCACCTAGCCATATCGATTTTGCTTCCACAATGGAGACGGTGAACATCAGCCACGCCCTCTGTTATCTTTTCTTCTTTCCTTTTTTTTAACTACAAAGCTACTTTCTAAAAAAAGTACGCAAAAAGTCACTGAGTCAGTTAACCAAACGTTATTTGCTTTAAGCAAATATATCTTGAATCAAAGATCTTTGAAGAAATGACATTGCATTTCCCCAAAACTCTCCTAACCGTACCGTACCCATTATCTATTTCTACCATCACCAAGTTCGTAATTAGGTAGGTCTCTATTCTCCTCAGGATCACCATCCTGCAGTGTTCAAGTCGAGCAGAGTAGCGGGGTTCCATCAAGTAAACAAACGATGCTTGAATGCTACAGCGGTTTGCGGTCTGGAGAAGTGGTGTCCGTCCGCAAGCACAGGAAGAGCTGCCATTACGAGGTTGCAGGGATAAGACTTCAAGTTTAGCATCCAAATTGCACGGTGTGCCATAGAAGTTGGATGATAAACCATCGAGATCTCAACAGTCACTGTCAGGGTCTTGAGTTATCAGGGAAGTCTCTGACTCTTGAGCAAAGTGTCACGGGGAAAATCATTCGTGCAGGGTTACTTTCCACTTCCCAAATTGTAAGTTGGTATATTTGTAGCTTAATCATGCAAATGTCAGAGAAGATAATATCCACAAAGCCAAGATTGACATCCAAAGATGAATGAAATTAAGGGCCTCGACGTTTCAGTGATCCTTCTTTAAGAGCATCCATATCATCTATCTAGTGCAAATCTTTCTTTTTTTCAGCCAATCCTAATACAAGGGCCTCGATAGTATGTTGTTCAAGCCAATCGCTACTGACTATTCACAGCAACACCTAAATCCTAAATTGCCTTTCAAGGTTGTGCTTGGTTGCTAACCTCTCAAAGCATCTGTGCACCAACATCTTTGACAGGCGGTAGCATTATCTTTTGGAGGTGTGTTGGCACCGTTCCCCTGCGATAATCAAATCAAATCAAATCACGGGACTTTCAAGTATCCTAAAGAAATAAGACGAGGCAAGCCAAAAACAGTGAGACAAAATATTTACCGGTGTATCAGCTGGTTGAACTGAAGAGTTATTGAGAGCTTCCAGATTATTCACAGTGGATGGAATTTTACTAATATCCCAACCAAGAAGCTTGCATATAGCTCTTCCGTAAGCCCTGTGAGCCCTCCTCTTCGTCTTGGCTATTGTGGTGGCATGCTGAAGTAGCCCGGTGCACCCCTTGAACCTCTTCCAAGGCTTTTTTCCAACACCAGCACAAACCAAACAACCGAAATCGCCGTCTGTATATTTACTATTGTAATAACTCCTCAGTTCAGCATTCTCTGTGAACAGCATAGTAAAGAACTTAACAATTTCACATTCCCCATCGTCATCCCCATGCAACACATCTTCATCATCATCGCCCTCATCTTCTTCTTCATCATCAGCCTCCTCATCACTGTCACTATCTGAACCAGACATGCAATTGAAAAAAGCTCGGCAAGCATCAAGGACCTTTTGATGCCAAGTTTTGGGTTCTCCCTTTTCGTCAGCCGAAACTGAGTGATTCGCAGAATTTGATGGAGACTTAAAAGATGGCCACTCAGATGCTGCCATGCCAGCACGTTCTACAGGGCTTTCACAGGGCCATTTGATGCTGGACGCTGGTGACGATACAGAATCCTGCACACCACAGTCATTTAATACTTAAGATCATCATGAAGAGCTTGACTGTAATATGAATTTCTCAGAGGAAGAATAGACAGGAGTATATCCATTCAGATAATAGAAAAAAGGGAGATGGATATGAGCATCTTTACGACAAAATATTTTGTCAGAGGTACTATCATTTGTTCGTACCTTGGGATCTGGACAATTTATGGACATCAATACTTTCTCTGTACCGCCACCCTGTAATGTTAAATTTAAGCAGATTAGAGAACTGCATCAAGCATCTCAAAGAAATTAGACAGGAAAAGCACCTGACTGAGCCAAATACATACCTGCATATCACCTGACTGAACTAAACAGTGACCAAGAGCTTCTGATGTATTCTTAATTGGTGGAAAACAATTGATATCCCAATTGAGAACCTTGCAAATAGCCCTTGCATAGGCCTTGTGAGCCAGATTCTTTATCTTCCATATAGTAGTGCAGTGCTGAAGAAGCCCATTACACCCCTTGAACCTCTTCCAAGGCTTCTTTCCAACACCAGCGCAAACCAAACAACAGAAATCGCCATCTCCATATTTACTCTCATAATAACTCTTTAATTCAGCATTCTCCATAAACAGCTTCATAAAGAACTTAATGACTTCACATTCCCCATCGACGTCTCCATCCAAGAGATCATCATCATCATCGTCATTTTCTACTTCATCATCTTCATCATCAGCCTCCTCATCACCATCACTTTCTGAACCAGATCTGCATCGGAAAAAAGCATGACAAGCTTGGAATACCTTCTGATGCCACGTCTCGGATTCCCCTTTCACCTCAGCCAAAACTGAGCAACTAGATAGAGATTCAAAGGTACGCCATCCCGATGCTGCTGTGGAAGAACTGTCAACAAGGTTTCCACAGGGCCATTCGACAATGGACGTTGGCAAGGGTACAGAATCCTGCACAAGATGGTTATCACATATTTCAAGGATATGGCCATGAACTTGTTCTGATAGGAATTCACCCTAAAAAAGAGGAACTAGAAAATTATCTAACAGAAGTATAGCAGCCTTATCATGTTTTGCTCAAAGTATATGCATAAAAGCGTCTTGAGGAGAAAAGTAGCTAATTGTCGAATTATTAGTTTGCTCTTCCCGAGCTTGAGTTGTAAACTTTTGTAGTGACCTAAAGCAGAAATTGCCACATATGTTCATCTCACCATTGTGGTTCTTGTTATTGCTCAATGAAAAATGCAAGTCACATTTCGATTGTTATGTACATTTTTAATCAGTAATGCAGGCAAATAGATTTCAGTAGACAGCAATGTCATTGCCCCAAATAATATCTAAATTCTTAGTTTTGTCACAATCATCTTACAGAGCACTGTAGCAGTTTCTCTTCATCAGCTCTGGCATCTATGTTTCCCCTGTTTAGATTTTTTATGCCCATGGTATCATCTTCTTTGGCAGCAGTCTGCAAATTCAAGGAAATTCTTCAATACACCTCAGTCACTTAAAGTGAGCAAGTCATGTGAGAGGACTTCCATAGCCAAACCTTCTCTCGTACCAGGCCATCTGCCTTCCCTTCTCCATTGGTCCCTGGTATTGAAATTTCCTTTTCATAATTTTCAACAGACTTTGTAACAGCATCTTCTTCACAAACTGTCTGCTATCCATAACAAAGGACACATCAGCAAATATACCATCAGAGTAATATCAACAATAAGCAGCCTCAAGGAACATTGGGTTCATTAACATTCTCAAAGTGAGTAACCATTATGTGCAACCAATGACCTCATGAATCATCAACTCATTGACATTCTGAATTAAATCATTGCTTGTTTTCTGCCCAAATTGACCATTTTCGTCCCTCCCACAAGCTACATTGGCCACATCTTCCTTATCAACACCAGCATTTTCCTTAATCTCATTCTCACCCTACGTATAACACAGACACTCCAACAACATAGCTCCCAAACACCGAAAAACCAAAATAAGACAAGAAGGAGCCCAATACCTGCAATAAACTCGGACCGGCCAAAGAGCGACTCAGCGGCTCGCCCTTGGCAACAATAAGAGGCAATCGCTCAACGTCCCAACCCATGACTCTACAAATGACCAAGCCAAAAGCCCTATGAGCCCGCCTCTTCTTCGTCTTGGATATGCTAATCGAATGCTGCAAAACCCCAACACAGTTCTTAAACTTCCTCCCTCTCATCTTACCCCCTTGCGCGCCACACACAAGGCACCAAAAGTCCCCACTCTCGTGATTCCTCTCGTAATACTCCCTCAACTCCCTATCTTTCACAAACACGCCCAACATAAACTTGTACTCCTCACTCTCCTCTAACCTGCCATTATCGCCCTCCTCACGATCATCCTCCTTTTCATCTCCATCGTCGTCGTCGTCGTCCTCCTCCTCCTCGTCGCCACCGGAATCACCGACTTTCGCAAACAATCTGCGGCATCTCTCCAGAGCCCTCTGCTGCATGACCTGCCCGGCGATCTTGGCTTGCTCCTCGGCGGAGGCGGACCAGGACGTTTGGCCAGAACCGGGCTCCTTCTGCTTCATGGCGGGCCATGCGGGAGAGGGCTGAGTGATGGGTTCTTCCTTGCATGGCCATTCTTTCTCCGGCTCCTTCGGTTCTTCGCTATTCTTGTGCTTCTTCTTCTTGGTGGCGGCCGAGTTCTGTTTCTTGAAAGGGGTGGGGTTTGAAATGGGGATGGCACGTGAAGAAGACTGGGCGGAGAAAGGAGGGTTTGGAGGAGGGCCCTGGTGCCACAGAGAGTGTAGGTAGACAACCTCGTCTCTCAGACTCTGCTCGAAGGGATCCATCGTCGGAGGAGACGAAAGATGTGATTTTTATTTTCCCCTGAGGTTGGTGAAAGGTTTTTTCAAGGAACACCTCGTTTGGTTGGGAATCGGGTGCATCGCAACTGGATAATGGGAAAATCCATAAGCGTCGACAATGATAATTGAATGACTGAGCGGTGGATGACAAAGTCTGGAAATTAAAGCTAAAGATGCAATTGGCAGTTTTGTTGGGCTTGACATCCCTCCTTTGTACAAAAGTTGCTGTATGCCTACTAAAAATTTAGGAACCCCTCTTCCTTTTGTCTGAATTATGTTTTTTCCATAAATCGACATGAACTTTAAAAGTGAGGATGTGTGCTTGTCATATAGGAGATTTGAGTCGGAAGCTAATAAACAGGCTCCAAGTCCCATGTTAATTTCAAGAGCCCACGGGCCACGACCATGTCTTAAGGTCCATGAGCCCACGGGCCGAAAGATGTCTCCACGAAATAAAAATTCAAAAAAGACTTGGGTTGAAAATAAAAGGGATAACGACACAAATGGTTCATGAACTTAGTTTATGTTTTCTCAATAGGGGATTGGGTGCGTTCGTTTCGCAGAGAATGAGGGATTGGAAAATGATTGTGTATATCCTTTAGAAAAATTAGTCAACGAAATATGTTTTCATCATCAATAATAATCTATGCCCGACTATTTTCATAGGCCATGTAAAAAATTTCCATTCATTTATCTTTGTAAGCGATATAAGAGATTATTTTTCAAAAAAATAGTTTTTAAATCGCTCATTTTTCACGAAACGAACGCACCTTGTTCATTTTGCGCTATTGGCGTGACTTCACGTAGAGATGAAAAATTTCGGGACAAATTTGCCCTTGCCCAACATTGCCTCGATTCGAGAGGTAATTTAATAGAAAGTAAATTCTGCTGTTTTTAGAATCTTTGCGGATCCCCATTCGGCAGATTTATTTTCCTCTATTGGTAAACTTTCTTCGATTTCATCAACCTTCCATTCCACACTCCCTGCGCTTTGATTGATTTTTTTAAATTCCATTACTTCTACAACGCGTTGTTTTCTACTCCTACCAGACGAAAGACTCCAAGAGAACTATCAATATTTGAAGCAAAGGCAAACCCCTCAACCACCATACATGGCTTCCTCTCCGTTCTTCCTCCTCCTCCTCCTCTCTCTCTCCTCTCTCTCCACCGCGAACGTCCACCAGATCAAGCTCCTCCGATCATCCCTCATCTCTGAACCCGAACTTCACACCAACTCCACCGAGTCACCCACTCGCTACTTTGAAGTCACCAAGCCCATCAAGCTCCCCAACACCAAACCTTGCTCGTACCTCATTTTGCAACACGACTTCGCATACACATATGGCAAGCCCCCAGTTCTCGCCAACTACACCCCTCCATCGACTTGTTATTCACAGAAATTCTCAAAGATCGTGCTTGAATGGAGTGCCACTTGCAAAGGCAGGCAATATGACCGAATTTTCGGGGTTTGGCTTGGTGGGGTTGAGCTTCTCAGGAGCTGCACTGCCGAGCCGAGAGCTACAGGGATTCTTTGGTGTGTCAAGAAGGACATCACCAGGTACTATTCGTTGCTCATGAAGAACGGTACTCTTGCCGTTTTTCTTGGCAATGTTGTAAGTAGCACCTATACAGGGGTTTACCATGTCAAGATAAAGTTTCATTTTTACCCTGCTGATGATGAGCATTTGGCGGGGGATGTGGGAAATTCGAGGAATTCGGTACCTGGGTATGGCTCGAACGCGGATTTGATCTTGCCCATTTCGAGAAACTTGCCTTTGAATGATGGGTTGTGGTTTGAAATCGAGAATGCTACTGATATTGAGACGAAGGAGTTTAGTGTTCCCCTGAATGTTTACAGGGCAGTGCTGGAGGTTTATGTGTCTTTTCATGGGGATGATGAGTTTTGGTATGGGAATCTCCCCAATGAGTATATCGAGGCCAATAATCTTACTGGGGCGGACGGGAATGGTCCTTTTAGGGAGGTTCTCGTGAGTCTTGACAGTGCGGTAGTCGGTGCGGTTTGGCCTTTCACGGTGGTATACACAGGAGGGATCAATCCTCTTTTATGGAGGCCCATCACTGGCATTGGGTCGTTTGATCTCCCTACATATGACATTGAGATTACACCCTTTCTAGCGAAGATATTAGATGGAAAGCTCCACGAATTTGGCTTCAGTGTCACGAACGCTTTGAATGTGTGGTACATTGACGCGAATCTGCATCTTTGGCTGGATGATAAGAGCATGAAGACTGCAGGGAAGCTCTTGACTTACAATTGCATGCCTCTAGTTGTTTCTTCGGTATTGGATTTTAAGGGCTTTGATGGGAAGTTTTTGACTGGGGTCAGCCGGTCCATATCGTCCAGTGGATGGGTGAAGTCATCTTATGGGAAAATCATGACCACTTGGAAGCAAGAATTGAATTACAGTAATGTGATGGTCATGGGGAATGACGGGAATCTGCAAATTATTAATCAGCTGATCCATTTCAATGACAGCGTTGATGCCAAGAGCCCGTCCTCCACCCTTGCATCCATCCGAGTGGACAGAGATTTCCCGTTCTATTTATACTCCAGTTCTGTCGATGAAGGAAATGACACTTCCTTTTCTGTTGCGAATCTTACGTTTGCTTTTAATGAGAAAAGGCTTAAGAATTCTGGCTTCAAGCTCTCAAGTGGTTCACTGAGCAATGTGCAGAACGGGCAGGGTTACATGACTGTGAAGAATAACTTGGTAGTCAGTGGGTTAGGCAGTACTCAGCAAGTATACGAGTATGGTGGCACTAATCTCTGTTACTTCAGAAATGTGAGTAGCTCAAATTACACAATTCTTTATGATGACATTGTCAAAAAATGTAAGAAAGGAGCAGAGTCTCGTTATCCATCCAGAATCAACAAATGGTGGCCTTCTCACACTCGAAGGGTTTATCTGATCTAACCACACGGGGATGCTTTAAAACCTCTTGTCATCTCGTCTTTCAGCTTCTTTATGTGCCCAAAATAAAGACCATTGAAAAATCAGTATTTATGTTGTCAAGCACTTTTGTGGGTATTCTTTGGAGCTCTCGTCAACATTCCAAGCTTTTGTTTCCTTTTTCCTTGATAGAATAACTGTATGGAGTAGTTTCATGTCTGTGGCCCTGGCATTGCTGTATAGTATTCAGCTCAAAACCAATTTCAAACTTCAAAGTTGATCAGTAGTCATGCTCTTCCCATGTCGTGAAATTTTTAACTCAGCAGGTATGATGATCTTTTTAGCTCAAATATGCAATTTCCACGCCAATCTGCCTAGATGGAATTATATTTGGTTTTATCTGGTGTATGCCGATGCCTCCTCTTTTTTTTGGTCAAAACGATGCCTCCTTTATTCACCTAAATGCTTGTTAAAGAATTGAAGCAAGCGAGAAGGGGAAAAATAAGTATGCTTGTGAAAAACAAGACGATGAAATCATACGACGGTGCTCGAAATTTGTGTTATGTCTATCTGATTTGAGGCAAAAACTGGTATCGTGATTATATATTCTGCATTTCTTCATTCTGTTTGTTCTCTGAAGGTTCTTCATCAATCAAATAACACGTCAACTGAAAGTAGTTCTTTGAGAGCTCTATTATGAACATGTAGGTTCTGCGCATTTTAAGTCTCTGCACGGTGGCATGTGCTGAAAATAGAAAGTTTTTAAATTCCAAAGAGAAATTCTGAACAATTCTGTGCAGAACGTGTTATTTTCTCTTTGTTAATGTCATCTTGATTGCACAGTATTGAAGCTATGGTACAGATGTGTAGTAGAATCCTGCAATTTCTGTTCTGCACACTGGAAGTTTGTAGTTCATTGCCTTCAGATATAGGACTTCTTGGTACTCAGCAACCATATCTCCAAAATCCGCGCATCTTTTACTTGCTGCAATTATAACAGAAACATGTGAAACAATTTTCTGATTTCCAATGTTCTTAATTGAATGACCAATCGGTGTTTGAATACTTTCCGGTTAGGAAATCTGAATCGCGCAGGAGTATTGATGCTTCGGTGTTGCATAAAGTACGTGTGTCATTCATCGGTCATCGATTTTCTCTTTATTTTGTCCAGTAAATAATCTTCTGGGTTGAGGCTCTCAGATTCATCTGTTCCCACTGAAGAAGAGAGAACTATGGTCTGTCATGGGCTGATATAGAAATGGAATGAGATGTACAAGTACAACAGTTCTTGAAATTTCGGAGATGTCGACCGTGCGGCTTTAGTGGCAAAAGAGTGCACTGGCGCAGGTGCGGACTGAGCAGGGACCGGTGAGGGGCCGGTGGGTTTTTACGGATTCTCCTAAGCATTCTATTACGCTGAGCTATAATCGAAGTTTTCGCATTCGCCGCAGTACTAATGTTGACCCAGCATAGTTGTGTTTGCAACCATTAGATGCTTCACAGCTTACTAGGAATCGAAGCACATCTATACCAATCAGATGCTTCATCGCTCCCGCTGTATTTCAACCATTAGATGCATGAGACAGATTATTATTGAGCACCTTATTTGGCAACTAATAAAACTAGAAATGAGACAAAGATTTATAGTTCCTTTTCTTTGGACGCACAGGAATCAAAGCGGTTTTCTCCAAAGATGGCGATCCACATTGACTTTCTTTCCAAATGAGGCTCAGACATAGCCTACTCTAATCAAGTAGCTAGTCTTACCAGTTGTTTTACCAAAACTTTTCAGTGATGTTCACAAATTCCATATTTAGCACTAAATAAGTAGTATTGCTAATGACTTCCGGTAATCACTAACTAAACTTGTCAACACTTGAATTCCCTGCTTAAATTTTCATGACATTTATTTCAATTTTATCGAACAAGTTCGGTGTTTACCCAAACGCTAAAATACGAAAAATGAATGCATGTGGAAGCGCACACATATATAGGGAAAATGGTCCATAAAGTCCTAAACCTATCATACGGCGGTCAATTCTGTCCTAAACTTTTCAATTGCGCCAATTGAATCCTAAACTTTTCAATTGTGCTAATTTAGTCATAAACCTTTTGGCTTTCCAATTTAGTCTTCAACATTTTGACGATTTTCCAATGTTGTCATTCTGATCAATTATTCAAATAATAGGTTTATGACTGAATTGGCAAATTTTCAAAAGGTTTAGGACTAAATCGACACAATTGAAAGATTTATGAGTAAATTGGCAAATTGTCAAAATGTTTATGACTGAATTGGCACAATTGAAAAATTTAAATAGAATTGACCGTCGTACAACAGGTTTAGGATATTTTAGACAATTGTCCTCAGCATATGTACTTCATAGCTCTAGAATGCGAACATAGTCGGAGTTGTCTTCTGCTGCTCTCAAAGCTTAAGATTTCCCTCTTTGGTTTAAACATCGACAACCATTCCTCGTTCAAGGCAGATTGCATTAGTATTTTCACCCTTTAATGTGCTATATCATGATCCGAAACCGATCAAAGAACATGACCGCATACCCTTCTTTTAGTCATAGACAGGTCGATTGAAGCTGACAAATTCAAATGGAAGCAGTGGAATGAGAGTTGTATAATACAGGTGTGAAAACTGTCAAGGTTTTCAAATTGTATACAGCGTGCGAAAATATTTATCCTTAAACAATTGCTCTTGGATGAATGGCTTTTGTTCTTTAAGGCTGCGTTTGGTCGTCCGGATTTCTAGTCAGGATAAGACTGTATAGAATAGGACAAGAAATCCAGGGATTGTGTCATATCCTGTTCACTATTAGGTGAACTCCGAATTTAAAGTCGGATATTCTCATATCCTATTTTGTCCACTGTTTGGTAGAAACTGTATATATCATTACGCTATTTGTAAGCATTTGGAATTGTTAAGTAGACTCATGAAAAATCCACAAATAACACAATGCAAATTCATTGACAAATTCTAAAACTTGGGCCTCTCTAGCCACAAAAAGAGTTTGAATTTAACTTTTCGCTAGGTATTGTCCTCAAACAATGCAACTCGAAGGTAAAATTGCGATTTGCAAGTCTTGCAATGTGAAAAGGCAAACCCCTACTAGTAGATCAACAATAAAAAACAAATTAAAATCCACACATCCACAGAGCTCATCCCAAAGGTCATCGTCTACTCTGAGAGAGCGGTGAGGGAGAAAGAGTTGTTCAGCGTGTCCCTGCTAGAGCCATCTCCAAAGGCCATCGTCTGCTCAAAGAGAGCGATATAGAAGCCATAGCAGTACGTGACCGGGTCGGTGTTGCGCTCGATGACATCTCTGCATGGTTTTCTAGTACTAAATTAGAAAATCATGTCAACCCACATCAGGACCTTCCAATCGAAGCTGAAGTCAAGCAGCCTAAGCCTGGCTTCTACGCTATTAATTGAAGACGAGGAGGGATTCGACGGTGAAGCCGCCTCCCGCCGTCGATAGAGACGCCGCCCGCCGCCGCCAGAGAAGCCGCCCGCCGCCGTCGGAGAGGCGGCCCGCTGTAATCGGAGAGGTGGCTCGCCGCCGGAGAGGGAGATGGGGTGTGGCGGAGAGGGGATGGCTTGAGCGATGGACAAGAGAAATCCTATTCGGCTCTATCCCACCCCCCTCCTAGGATAATTTTATCCCCCCTATATCCCTCTATATCCCTCTTATATCCTGTCCAAGACAATTACCAAACACAAGATATGATAAAATATATCATATCCTGAGTTTTATCCAGATGACCAAACACAGCTTAAAGGGTCATTTGTACGTTGAATCCAAGAGAAGTTAAAAATCTCATGAATCTGAGATAATTAACGGTCGAAGCTCATTCTTTTTGTCAGATATAATCAAGAACTAAACACGCTCAATCTCAAATGCGGCCTCACCTCATAAGGGTTTATCAGATGGACATTTTGGAACCAAAGACATTAGTGGAAGATTAGCTGTGAAAAGGTTCTCCCTAAGCCCTAAGGAACATATGTGGGAGGACTACATATATAGCTTTATTTGATGCAAAACAGATTGCAATCCATTTAAAAGCTCTCATTAGGTCAAAATGGATATGTTGTCTGAAAAGACTAAAAGAATCCAAGATCCGATTGCATGATGACATTGTGGGGTATAACGTAATTAAGTGGGGAACATCTAGGATATGTGCAAACCATGTCTATTTTGGTTAATCGTGTCATCATCTTCTGGGAAATTAAGGTAATTTCCTGGGACAAGAAGAATCTGCTCAAAAGATTCTGAATGATCAACCATGAATGCAAAGAACTGTACATCAATTATACGTTTGTATATGTATATATATGTATATTGGGGATTTTGTCTTGTCAAATAACAAACATAGACTAGAGAGATGGAGAAATAAAAAAACTCTTGTTAGGAAATGTTAAAACAGGCAGATTAACCATGAAAAGAGACGGAGAAATGCAAATTCATTCCAATTGTTGCCCTTGGCACTCGCATTTAAACATAGGCAATCAACTAAGAAGTACATATCATGGAGCATGTTCTCGATTAAGAAGAAATGTTAACAGACTGAAAATAGCAAACGGATAGAATTTGATGCGGGAAAGCTTTCCTATCATAAAGGGAAATCGGCACATCAAGCTACTTCGATTCGCCTTCCCCTGCAATAGAGAAATCAAAGAACCGATTTTATCGAAAAAGATGTGTAGAATGTAGCTACATATGATTAGTATACCGCAATCCTGATTGATATAACTCAAAACTAATACGGTGATACAGTTTAAGCAGGTCACTAGGCATCCTCCTCTCAAATGCCTAGATTATGCTTATGCACCTTATGCAAACCAAACATAATGATAGCAATGATGACAATAAGAACCATAACAACAGCAAATTAAAATGAGATTTCATCTATGGACTAGAGAGCTAAAGTTACTGCTAGATGATGCTGTGCTCATCCTTGGCAACTGGCAAGCAAAAGATAGTGTGATCTAACCATCAGCCGGGACTCGATAGCGAGCTAATAGAAACCCAAACCAGACCTTGCAGACCTCGTGCGCAGAGAGAGAGAGAGAGAGAGAGTAGGTGATGTGGTATCTCAGGTCTTTACTCCTAGCAGCAATTGAAAAAACAGACTAGTGCTTAGAAGTTTCGTAATGTCCTTCTCAAGCCTAATACTAGGCAGATTAGGGTTTTAAAGAATCTAGCTACTTGCTAGGGTTTCTTCAAATGGAGATCAGTGCTCTCGAGCTTAGTTGGGAGTAAACTTCTCAAGCCAAAAATTCGGCTTCTCAAAAATCGGTGACATCACACTCCTACTCGTCGCAGCGTTATACCTATATCATTTCGACGGGAAACAAGTTCATGCTACAGCAAGTTTCGCTTTCAAAGATTACATGTTTGATCAATTAGGGAAATAGAGACTTTACCACACTCAAGCGGTAGCAAGATCTTCAAGATTCACTGATAGGGATGTTATTGTAGGCATCATTTTTGGCCTTCGTTGCACCTCTTCTCCTGCTCTTCTTCTTATAAGGGATTCCTCGAGCCTTAGCTTGAGAGTCCTTAACTTCGCGAAGATAAATCCTGATCGAGCCGCCAGCGAACGGGTTTGCTTCCGGTAACCCGCCGTTCTCTTCATAAGCAGCTCTCAGCCTTCCGATGAGTGCATCAAGGCTTCCCCAAGCTTGTCTCAGGGGACACGCACAAGGGCCCGGTGGCTCGGGCTGCCCGAAATAGATGCAGCCGTGCAAGTGAACTTTAGTCTTCCCGAACTGGTCGAGGTAGCGAAGGAACTCAAGAACATGGTTTGAATTGAATTGTGAAATCGTGATGGGGGGTCTCTGATTCCTTAAGTACTGTCCAAAGGTATTCCAATCTCTCCTTTTCTGCAACTCATAACGACTGGGCGGAAGCACCCTTTGCTGGTGGTGTTCATCATTTGTGGAAGCAGTAGATCTCGACGATCCTTCAGCCATGCCTTTCCCTTTTTCGACTGACATGTAGTGCTCTAGGGTTTTCTTATTTTCTTGGAAGTTTTCAGTAGTAGGTATAACACGAATCAACTTATCCCTACTTGCTATTCAGGAGCAGAAAGAAAGGTGCAGGAGGAAGGAAGATGGGAGAGGAGAGGAGATAAAAGAAATGGAGAGATAAATGTTCACATCAATGGGCAATATGAGGAGACATGCTATGGTCCCCATGAAAGTGCTTTAGCTCTTTTTTCTTCCTCATTCATGTTATTCTCACTTTAATTAATGTCTAGATGCATTATTAACAATCAGGGCATTACCGTGTAGTCTTGTACACTTCTGTTTCTGTCACCCTGTCAATCATTGTTATTTACTGTTTATAAACGTATTTTCGAGAGCAACTTTTTAACTTTTAACTTTTATTTTATGGATATCACGGAACTTGCACTTTTGACTTTTATGAAAATTCGAAATACGTGAAATCTTTCAAATATATAATCAATTATGGACATGCAAAATTGCATATAACATTTTCGTATGTTTTCAAAATTTAGGTATTTTCTTTAATTTCTGCATTTTAGAGGGAATTAAAGTCACAAGTGTAAATCGGATGTCTAGCTGACAAGTGCAGGCAAACAAGCAAGTTTGATTTTGTCACCATGCCAAAGAACGAGCTATGTTTAGCTTGTTTGTCATGAAATATGCATATACTTTTTCACTTTTCTTTCTTGTATATGTACCAAATCCGGGAAATACAAGTACAAATGTATGGGAGATACGACTATGAACACTAAAGTGGCAAATCATTTCCACATGCAGTTCACTCCAGTACAAGTAGATACGATACTCATAACAAGTGCAAATACGGGTATTATGAGCAACCCGGACATAATATGTGCTCCAATAGGAATTCAAAAAGACCTACTCGAAAGGTAAAATGTTAGTTGCGGTTTGATGAGCTCGGATCTATTTACAACCACGCTCCAAAAAAACTAAGCGTGATCCGAATTCGGATTTTTATTTCTTAAACCCCAGTTAGATAAACTAAATTTCCCTTTGTGATGTATAATCATTTCTCCCAAAGTTGAAGATATACTAACTTAGGAGTTAACTAGGGTTTTGAGATGGTTATTGTCCCTGATTATGCGCAGTTCTAACTTGACATCTATTGGGTTTCTACTCCTTCGGTCGTTGATGTGCATTAATGGAGGATGGTGTCTTTGCATTGTTTCTCCCTAACATGAAACAAATGAAGATGACGATAGCATCGGAGGGTGGTTTTCTTGTAATAAGAGGACGATTCCCATCTCAGGTTTCCCCATTCTCCTTTAAGCTTTCACCACACGAAATAGGAGAACGTTTTACAGATTAAAAAGTTCATTAGAGTCCGACCAAAAAAAAAAAAAGGTTAATTAGAGAGTTGGGGTGATATTCTTTCCCTATGTAAATCATGTAGTAGTACTGCAGAAATCTTGCAAAATCTCTCACAAAAAGCAGGTAATCCCCCCGTCTTTTCCGGTCCTTAACTTTCTTTAAGTCATATCCATTCTTTCTCGTATTCCACATCTGTTACGTCTCACTTTAACTTATGCGTACAGTTCTCATATTCGTACTTATTTCACCAAATTTGTATAGCCGTCTCATACGAGACGGGTCATATTAACGTTAATAAATGAGATTAACTGGTGTCACTTAATGAAATAGTATTATCCTCTTCGTTGTTGAGGTAAGTTGGGTTCTTTAGTCTACCCCATTAAAGTGAATGACACATTAGTATAAAATCTAATTGGTTTAATTGGTAAATCGAATCATCAAACACAAACCCCCTCCGTAATCCCCCGCACACACACAAAGATAATTAAACGTCTAATTTTCTTTTTGTTACGCAATATCATACTAGTTAAATTATTTGTCGCGAAAATTGAAGCATGATATAGTTAAGCATCTAATGTTTGCAACTTGCAGTGAGTTTGATCAACAAGATAATTATGCTTAATGCATCAATAATGCAACGTGCTTTAGGTAGCTTTCCAATCAAACAAATTTGAGAATGACAGAACTCGTGATATAGATAGATGCCTGTGAAAGTCAAAACTTTACCCTAAGATTGTGGTAATGATGTTGCGCTCTAGTTAGGTCTTTCCCATTAATTCTCTATCGAATCTGTAAGATATCTGGCGAGAGCGCGATTGTTAAAATGCACTTATCAAGAAAACGAGGTTGATTAGACGCTCATATTTCATAATTGAAGAATCCCGCATTTAATTTTATCAGAATAAAGGGACCGATCTCATTATTTTCATATGAGAAAAAAACCGATTTTTTTTTCTTTTTTATTTGAATTTGAAATGGGAAAGTTGCAAATATGAGAAAATAAAATAAAAAAATACATATTTGTCAAGGTCTAAAGAGGATTATCTTGTCCTCTAATTTGGCGATGAAATAGCCCTTCTACCAACAAACCAGATTGATTATGTCCCAGTGAAATACTACAATTAAGCTAACAAAAACTGTTTCCTATCTTTTTGGGGTTGGAAAAGTCAGATTCTTGAAGATTTGTCACTTTACCACGCATGCCAATGATCTTATTTTACGGAATAGTAACAATAAATTAACGCAAAACGCCATTGGCGACTCGGATTGATGAATGGTTTTTACTTTTCATTTCTTTTTCTTTACCTTGTGGACATGACATAACAGTAGAATTAGCACTCGCAACATCACATCATTTTCCAATGTTACCGCAAGTGGACAAGTGGCAGTGAAAAGCCATTGCAACTGTTATGTGATTTGCAACCTTCTTTTTTTTTTTTTTTCGAATTTGCACCAATGAAAGAAGGAAACAAAAGGAAAGCTCGACTCAAAGGACTCAACCCAAACTTTGTACAATTTGCCCATTTGGATTCTTTTGAAAGAAATAGGGTTTTATCGCACTCGATAGTAGACTCCAAGATCTTAGAGATGACTTCAAAGAATAAATATACGTCCCTTGATTCATGTTTATAATTCGGTTTTTATTCTAATTTGAAAAAAAGATAGTGTATATATATCTATGTAGAGAGAGAGATTATCTTACTTAGGAGTGATCGATTTTAGGGTGGGTTTTGTTTCTTCTATTCCCTATGGTGGGAGTTTGCCAACATTAAGAGATAAAAATAATTTACTAATTACGGTTTGCTTTAGAATAAAAATAAAAAGATTAAGAAATCTTGGCCGGTTCGTCGGTCCGGGACCTTATGTGGAACTGGGAATCGGACCGGTCCCCTTGGGAGCCACCCAGAACCGACCGGTTCGGTTTGGTATGGTCTAGTTCCCAAGTTAGACAGGGATCGATGCACACCCCTAATCATACTGATGATTGTTTAAAAGGGCATAATCCCATGAAGAATCAACTTTAAGTTCAATCCCTTTTAAGTTGAACTTAAAAGGGCATAATCCCATGAAGAATCAACTGTAAGTTCTTTTTTTTGGTCGAAAGAAAGATTCCATTTATTAATAGTCGAGAGAGTTACATAGAAAGATTTCAAACTCCCAAAAGATAGTAGAAAAAAAATCCCAGAAAGCAAATTCTGCTCTCATCCTCCAAGAGTAGATCTGATACCATAAACTTGCGGCGGCCGATCAATAAAGTCCGCGATGGTCATAACTTCAACTTCCTATAAAAGTTGAAGTTATGACCTTCAACTTTTGCGGGATTCAATCCCAATTCTTTGGGAAATTTTAGAGCAAAAGTTGAAGGTCATAACTTCCTTTTATAGGAAGGACTTCCTATACTACTAAAGTTTGGTTCCTTGTGGGTTAAATGTTTGATCTTGTGGTTTTTAAAGATTCTAAATAATCTAATTTACATATAATTGTATTCATTTTAATTCTATTAGTACTTGGGAAAGTTTAGAGCAAAAGTTGAGGGCTATAACTTCATTCTAAAGGAAGAACTTCACATTTTAACAGATTGGTTACTTTTGAGTCAAATATTTGATCTTGTGATTTTTGGAGCTTCCAAATCATTTAATTCACTTATAATCGTGTTCATTTTGATTTTGGTAGTATTTGGACAAGTTCATAGCACAAGTTGAGGGCCACAGAATACCCCAAAATTATTTTTTTGTGAAAACAAATTGCCAACTTTAACTCTAGTCTCAAATCTGCCCTCCTTAGCTCTCTGTAAAAAAAATCATCGTCAGTTATCCCTAATTTCCTTGTTTTTCTCATATCAAAGAATAGTTTCGTTTAATACTTTTCCACGTCACTTTGCTAAAGTGAAAATGTCACGTCAAACAACTAATGATGTTTTTTTTTACGGAGGATTAATAGGGGGGAAAATTACCAAAAAAATCCTAAACCTATTACAATTGTGCCAATTCAATCCTAATTTTTTTTTTTGCTGATTTAGTCCTAAACTTTTTGCAATTATTCCAATTTAGTCATTCCGGCGAATTTTGGCCGGCCGGCGACTTAATATTATAATAATTTTTAAAAAAATTTGAAATTTTTTTATTTTTGATTTTTGATTTTCATTTTTTTATTCCACTTTGCTCTTCCCCTTCCCTTTCCCCTATTCTCCCGTGCCCCCCACGAGACATTCCCCTTCCCCATCGTTGTTCTACTTCTACTCCACCGCACCAGCTTCACTGTTCTACTTCCACTCCACCGGTCGCCGGACCTCGGCGACCGGTCAGAGAACGACAGGCGAGGTTGACCTCGCCAACCCAGATTTGGTGAGGTCGAGCCTCGCCAGTCGTCGCTGGTCGAGGACGGCCGAGGCCCAGCCATGGCGAGGGTCGACCTCGCCGTCACCAGGCAAGGACGGCCGGTCCTCGCCAGATCTGGGCTGGCGAGGCTCGGCCTTACCTCCAGATCTGGAGAGGTCGAGCCTTGCCAGCTGTTGCTAGGGGTGTGTATGGTCCGGGCCGGTCCGGTCCCGGTATGGAACCGAGGACCGGATCGATAGTCTCGGTCCCAAATTTTTGGGACCGGGGACCGGACAGGGACCAGCGGTCCGGTCCGGTCTCAATGGGACTGCTAACACTGGTTCTTCAAAAAAATTTAAGAGTAAGACAGACATGGTAAATGCCATTGACTACCTAAACCTTATGTCTATTGAAGAGTTTGAGTATTCTGACGAAAATGAATATGAGTTATCTTCAGAAGAAGAAATATAGACTCATCGATGATCCAAATAAAGTCGATCTTGAGGTGATCAGACTCTCCAACGTTTGAAAATTCGACCGAAGTTTCGGACAACGAAACGGAAGTTTTGATCATCTCAAAAGCCTTACGGATCAAGAGATCATTATATATATATATATATATTGGCGGTCCGGTCCGGTCTCATCCACCATGGAACCGGGGACCGGATCGCCCAGCCACAGGTCCCATTTATTGGGATTGGGGACCGGACGGCCCCCCTCAAGGACCGGACCAACCCGCCCGATCAGGGCCGATCTTGGTCCGATCCTAGCAGGTCCGGTCTAGTTTGCACACCCCTAGCCATCGCCGGTTGAGGACGGTCGAGGCCCAGCCATGGCGAGGCCGGCGAGAGCCTCGCCGGTCGTCCTTTGTGATTGTCACTGGTCATCTTCTGTTAGCCTCGTCGGTCGTCCACGGTATTGGAAACTCTCGTGGGTGAGAACAGGGGAAGAGGAAGGGGAAGGGAAAAGTGGAGGAAAAAAAATTTAAAAAGAAAATTCAAAAATAAAAAAATAAAAAAACTTAAAAAATTATTATAATATTAGGTCGCCGGCCGACCGGTGTCCACGTCAGCATCGGCCGGCCAAAATTCGTCAGATGGACTGAATTGACACAATTACAAAAAGTTTAGGACTGAATTGGCACAATTGCAATAGGTTTAGGACTTTTTCGTTAATTTTCCCAACCTTTTGATTTTGCCAATTCAGTCCTAACCCTTTTAATTTTGTGCCAATTCATTCCTAAACCTTTTTTTGTGCCAATTCAGTCTTAAATATTTTGTATTTGTGCCAATTCAGTCCATCCGGCAAATTTTAGCTGGCCGGCGCTGACGTGTCGCTGATGTGGTGATTTTTAATAATTTTTTTAAATAATTTTTAATAATTTTTATTTTTTTTCTCTTTTCTTTATTTTTCTTTTTTGTTTTGGGTCTTCTCATTCCTTTGGCCATGGAGTCGCCGATGCAGTAATCACTCTGGGAGATGTTGAGAAAACCCATGATCCTTTTCTTCATCCATGATTCCAACTGTGACTCCTCGCCGCCTAGAAGCAGTCGCGTCTTGAGGCTCCCTGCCTTGTAAGATAGGCTAAGGAAGGGGAAATCTGGTTTGTGCAGTGGAGATGAGGATGAACCAGCCTGTTGGGATCTTGAGTGGAAGACATAGCCCGCGGGCCACAAGCGCCGACGCTGCCTGCCGGGCAAGGCTCGGCCTCACCAGATCTGGGCGAAGCCCAGCTCGCCCAGCCATGGCGTCGCCTTTGCCATCGCTGCAACCCCATGGCTGGGCGAGCTCGGCCTCTCCCAAATCTAGCGAGGCCTAGCCATGGCGTCGTCGTCGTTCCGATTCCTTTCTCTGACTCGAACCCTTTGAATCTCTCGTCTAGTTTCCAAGCTAGCAACCGTGCGCGCACTCTCTCTCTCGCTCTCTGTAATTCCTAGGGGTCACCATAGCTAATCCGAGTCTCGCCAGATCTGGGCGAGGCCGAGCTCGCCCAGCCATAGAGTCGCCGGGTGAGGTCGAGTTTGCCTAGCGACGGCGACTCCATGGCTGGGCGAGCTCGGCCTCGTCCAGCGCCGGTGGCCCGCCAGCCCTCTTCTCCAGCTAGTCATTGACTCCATTGTTGGAGGAAGAAGAAGACCCTAACAAAAAAAAAATGAAAAAACTACTAAAATATTATTATAAATTGCCCCGTCAGCGCCAGTTAGCATCCACGTCAGTGCCGACCGGCCAATATTTGTCAGATGGACTGAATTGGCATAAATGCAAAAGGTTTAGGACTGAATTAGCACAAAATTAAAAGGTTCAGCACTGAATTGACAAAAGTGCAATAGGTTTAGGACTTTTTTGACAATTTTCTCTTGAGTTTGACATAAAAAGTTCGGGGAACTAGAGTTAAAGTTTGGGAAATTACGAGGAATTAGGCCCAAACTCAAAAGTGAACCTAAGACCACATTGATGATAGTTCAGAAAGAAAATTTGGATTAATGCAGCGAAGAAAAAGGTAATAAGGACCAAGCTTACCATTATGACGATATCCAAGAGAGATTTTGGGGTCGGGTACGACTATATAATATAAAATTTCATAAAGCGATTCATCCTACGAATTATTGTTGTTTTGAAAGCTTTATTGCTGTCGTCTTTAATGTGGCCAACCTTACTAAAGTAATGTCTAATTTTTGCCGATAGTCATAGTTTACATCGTAAAGCACTTTTACTCCTCCAATGCTTTGCTCTTTTTCTTCTGTCAAACCTCCATTTATGTTGAAAGAGAAATTCGATACGTCCTTCAATTAATTTCGCAACTCTTCTTGAACTTTTATATGCTACGCATTGTGTTGCTCATTCGTTACACGATCCATGTCCATCAATATAAAAAAATTTATCGTTCTTATTGTATACTTTTGCTATTTTCGAAGATAGAATGCATGTCTCCCCACAGTGCCACCGACGAGTCACATTTTATTTATAGGGATAAGTACACTGGGAGTCCTAAAACTTGTCTTGAAAGTGCAATCGAGTCCTAAAACTTTCAAAAGGTGCAATCAAATCCTACAACTTGTCACGAAAGTGCAATTGAATCTTAAAATTTTCATAAATTTCTAACAATGGAAGGAATTGATTTCACCAATTTTCAAAAATATACCATCCCTATTTTATTCGATCGTTATCAAATTACCAACTTTGGTAGCGACTTACCGGCTTTTCTCTACGCATATTACGACGTGCGAAAATCTTCCGGCTCTTCTAAATCGACATGAGTAGAGAGAGCGAGTTTTGCACCTATTTGGTGGCTATTGTCCATTGACCAAATTTAGGTGTAACAAGGCTGTTACATGATCCTAAAAGAAAGGTGGCCGCATTTGTGACCTTGAATAGAGAGAGCGAGTTTTGCTCTTCTTCTTCCCTTAATTCAAGCTCCAACACAAGATTAACGCCCTCCCTCCCCTTCCTCGACTTGTATAAAAAGCTTTCTCCCCTCATCGATCAACGCAAGCCTTCTCTAGCATCTCAAGAAGCCAATCGACAAAGGAGACCACACAAATAATGGCGAGAACTTTCGAGGCCGCCGCTCTCGTCGCCACCGCCCTCTGCCTCTCCTCCCTCCTCGGCTTCGCCTATGGCCATGAGCAGTTCACCGTCGTCGGCAAGGTCTTCTGTGACACCTGCCGCGTCGACTTCGAAACCAAAGCCAGCTACGGTCTAGCAGGTAACTTTTACAGCGTTGATATATGTTATCCTCGTCATCGGACAACCTGAAAACTAAATATGATGAGAGCTATGTCGATTTTGTGCAGATTCCAAGGTCCGCTTGGAATGCCACAACCGTACCTCCGGGGTCCTCACTCTGTCGGCCGAGGCGGTCACCGACAAGAGCGGCGAGTACAAGCTAGTCATTGATGGGGACCATGAGGAGGAGATTTGCGAGCTGCAATTGGTCAAGAGCAGCGACCCCGAGTGCAGCGCGCTCTTGGAAGGTGCCGTACACAATGCTAGAGTGGCTCTCACCAATAAGAATGGCGTCGCCCAGGCGGTCCGCTTCGCCAACCCGCTCGCCTTCGCCAAGAAGGAGTCCCTGCCCAACTGCAAGCAAGTCCTCATCGACATGGGTGTCTTGCCTCCAGGCTTGGAGTACTAGACAAGGATGAGGGACCAAATTGTGGGGGTGTCGGGCCACTTTTTGCCAATATTCTAAATTAACTGAAAGTTGGGGGGTAGAATTCCAATTTCAATTTCTGGGCAATACTGAGGCCATGACATTGTATGAGCGACGTCCATGAATTTATAAAAAAAGAAAAAAAAGTTTTTCCCGTTAACGTCTCTACTTCTCTATATATATATATACGAATACCTTATTAATTGCTTCATTCAAATCTCAAGCCACACGGAACAATGACATCGATGATCACCTAAACAAATGCCCGAGAAAGAACCGTGATTGCGACGACGATCAGTCGCGGGTGGCAAAGGCCTCGACGGGGTAGATGCCGGCGAGGCCGCCGATGGCTTTGAACCGGATCTTCCCGGTGGGCGGGTCGTCGACCACGATCTCGCCGCAAGGGGTCCAGATCATGAGGTTCTTGGCCTTGACGCCCTTGAGCTTCCTGATCCTCTTCCTCTCCAGGTAACCGGACATCTCGGCGTCGTAACTGACCAGCCTCCCTATCTTCTTGAACGTGTGCTCGATCCGCTTCTCTTGGCGGATCCACATGTACCCGGTCCTCTCCACGAATCCCACCTCGATCAACTCCTCGAAAGGCAGAAGCCCGACCGGCAGTTCATTCTGTTGGTAGAGGGAGAGTATCCACTGGAGAGCTTCTTGGCCCTTCTTGACGGTTGCTCCTTCTCTCTCTGCCATGGCCCTTCTGAGATGCCGTCTGTCCCGAGCTCTGTGGCCTATTTCTACTGGGTAAGGATTTTAGAAGCTATCGGAAGACTTACAAGAACGATGCAAGCAATGAGAGAAGTTAAACAGATGCGACTTAGTTTAACCCGCTGCTGAATACTGGCCAAAAGGAAAAAAGAATGGTTGGGTGAATAAGAACAACTATGAAAGTTTGTGATACTCAGAAGCATCAGTACATTGGAATGATCATTAGGTCAATGTTCTGTTTTTTAATAGCCGTCCAAGTTCTCCTAATGCGACCGAACCGATCATGTGTGGAACAAATCAGTGACATGAAATCCTCGCCGGAAAGAAGCGGCAGATTGCATTTTTTACTTACCGGAAGCTGAAAATATACACATCAAGGAGAAAAATACATCTATGTTTATCTTCCTAACGGATGAAGACTACCTGCTATTCAGTCCAATCCACTGGTAAGGTACTTAGAAAGACAGATAAAAGCTGCAATTATCCAGCATGAGGAACAGGGAACACAGTTGTCAACCCTGTTAATTCTCCGTATGGATATGCAAGAACATCCAACATCAAATGGGCATAGCATTTCTTCGCATTTCCCTCCCAAGTCGAGAGCGAATGAGATTTTTCTTTTTCCCTTTTTTTTTTTTTTGGTCAGAAAAGACGTAATTCATTAGCTAATTCAAGGAGTTCGAGTACAAAAGACTTGATTCAGAAATAAGTAAGGCCCATAGGGCTTCAGGTGGGCTAGAAAGCCAATTTTGAGGTAGGGATATGTTCCTTCGATCACACAATACACAGCGATAATCATTTCGATTGGAAGAAATATTTCCTCCAAGTCATCACGCGCCACTAGCATACGATCTGAGTCCATTCCTTCGTTGCAGGGTCAAATTAAAAAGAGGGCAGGGCACATCACATAAGGGATCAGACCAGAAAATTAACTTTTGGTTTTGGCAGTCCACTGAACTATGATAAGCCATTATTTAGCAAGCATATTAAGAGAAAAGATAGCATTACCTACCTGAGGCCGATTGCTGAGATAGGAGTCTCCGGCCAACTGCGGCGACATGACATAGCATTTTACCTGAGGCCGATCAGAACATCGCCAACCCACACTCTCCTTCACCGAGGAGGAGTCTCTGGCCAACTGCGCACAAGTCCTCCTTGAGATATAGGAGTCTTGTATCACGGCCCAACAAAATTCTCGTACAAGGACGGGCCGTGAGTCGTGACAGGACCGACCGGCCATGCCACGAATCAGCCCATGGTCAGGCACAAGGATCAACTAGGGACGATCCAACATGGCCGGGCATTAACCAAGACGGCCGAGCATGTGGATCGATGCACGAGGCAGTGCATGAATCAGTGAACGAATCCGCACATGAACCAGCGCACGTACAGCATGAATCAGCGGATGATCCGCACGATGCAGCGAACGACCCGGCGCATGGCCAGCACGGCCAGGCGAGCGACCAGGCAGACGAACGGACTTGATCCTTGGATGATTTTGGGCAGCCGAAGGGCCATCCAAGGGGCTGTCCACCTAATGATTCAGCCATGGAGGAGATGAAAGGCCTCACAAGGGCTGAATCACATAAGACAAAGCAAGGGAATCCAAGTAACGCCAGACAAGTGAATAGGACAAATAGAAAAAGAGAAGACGGGGAGGCCAAGGGGCCACACGAATGCTGCAACATTTCTTATATAAACAGGGATGTTGCCCTTATTGTAAATCACCTTGTACACACAACTAGTGTAATATAGTCTCGTTCTCTCCCACAATTCACTCTCTTGGTTCGCTCTCTTCCTCTCTACGGTTCGTGTGAGTCGAGTGATTGCGTGATCGATCCTCAGGCCAAGGCTTGACTCGGACAAAACACCCATCCGGGCATGGAGTACTGATTAGCCAAGACGAGGACCAAATTGTGGCGGTGACGGGCAGATTTTGCCAATATTCTAAAATAACTAAAAGTTGGGGGAGGGAATTTTTATTTCAATTTGGGGGTAATTCTGCGGCACCGACATTGTATGCGACGTCCATAAATTTCTGACCAAAAAATAAAAGGGTTTTTCCTATTGACGTCTCTACTTCTATCTATATAAATTCCTTTTCGTCCTATCGAATTGAATTATTGCTTCGTACACCAAACTTCACGAGCTTTCAATCCGAGCAATGCCATGGAGCAAATTCACTTTCGGTGCATAAATCGATTCAATTAAGAGATCATGTCAAGCCAAATGGAACAGCGACATTGACAGTCACCAAAAGAAATGCCCGAGAAAGATCCACAATTAGGCGCAAGTCGCGGCGATGACAATCAATAGCGGGTGGCAAAGGCCTCAATGGGGAAGGCGACGGGGAGGCCGCCAATGGGTTTGAACCGGATCTTCCCAGTGGGAGGGTCATTGACGAAGATCTCTCGGTGCAAGGGGTCCAAAGCATGAGCTCCCTGGCCTTCACACCCTTAAGCTTCCTGATCCTCCTCTTCTCCAAGTAACCGGACGTCTCGGCGTCGTAACTGGCGAGCTTCCCCATCATCTTGAACTTGTGCTCGATCCTCCTCTTGGAGGACCCACATGTACCCAGTACTCTCCACAAATCCTACCTCGACCAATTCCTGGAAAGGCAAAAGCCCAACTGAGAGTTCATACCGTTCGTAGAGAGAGATTATCCATCTGAGAGCTTCTTTGCCCTTCTTGACGATTGCTCCTTCTCTCTCTGCCATGTGCCTTCAGAGATACGTCTGTGCCAAGCTCCGTGACCTTAAATCTACTAGTAGGGATTTGAGAAGCTATCGGAGAACTTACAAGAACAAGGCAAGCATGAGCGAAGACAAACAGATGTGGCTTAGCTTGATATAGTGTTGAATACTGGCCAAAAGAGGGGGAGAGAAGGAATTGTCGGAGAAAAAGTTATAGACTGAAAATTGCGATATTCAGAAGCATCGGTACATCAGAATGATCATCCTATTATAATTCTATTCCTTACAGCCGTTGAAGTTCTCGTTATGCAATCGAACATGTGCGGAAATCAGTGACCCGACACCCCCTTCAGAAGGACCCTGCAGATCGGATGTCGTGGGATGTCGTAGTTGCTTGAAGAACGTTGTCCTTTGGAAATGATATTGTGCAGTTTGGCCCACTATCCCGAGATGCAACATTCGATGCTCCATGAACACACTACTGTTTTTTTTTTTTTTTCTCCTTTCTAATTGGGAAGTTATTATGGGTGAAATCCACTTTTTAAAGCCATTTAATATCAACCGGTCTGGTGCCCATTGAGATCAATCCTTTGATTTTCCCCAACTCACGGGCATCACACATGCTCATCTTGTACCCGAAGAGAGGTTTTGTGCTTCCAATTCAAAGTTATTCAAGGTACAAGACCTGGACAACAAAGCTGCAAAAGCCCGAGAGGGAGCTACCACTACTAGAACCTGAAAATATTCACAGCAAGGTTTCCTCTTCAGAAAAGAAAAGGACGTCTGTGTGTATCTTCCAAAAGGATGACTACCTGATATGCAGTCTAATCCACTGATAAGGTACTCAAAAAGAAAGATCGAGCAGCAATCATCCAGCATAAGGAACAGGGAACACTATATTTAACACAGTTAATTCCCCGTATGAATATACACGAATATCCAACATCCAATGGTCACAGCATTTCTTCCCATTTCCATCCCAAGTCCACAGTGGGTAAAGATTACACTAGGTGAAAATCATTTCAATTCAGAGAAGTTTTTCCTCCACGTCATCACGCGCCACTAGCATACAATCTGGTCCATTCCTTCGCTGCAGGGTCAAATTAAAGAGGGCACATCAAATGACAAGGATACAGCAGAAAATTAAATTTTGGCCTTCCACTGGACTATTGTAGATGATTAAGAAGAGAAAAAGATAAGATCAGCAAAATACGTTAAATGTGTCACGTAAATCTTAAGCATTAAAAAGAAAATCTTAATCATTCGAAGTACCACATGATCAGAAGAACCAATTACTGAGACCCAGCAAAACCACAAAAGACATAGCATTACCTGTTTCGACAGCTTCAGCCTCATTCGTCTTCCAATGCTTAGCGATATTCTCAGACAGCGGATCATCGGGGTTTGGAGCACTCAAAAGAGCTTGAATGCTGCAGAACAGTACAACAGAAAAACGCTTCCAGCGGCTATTGTACAAGAAATCCAACATAAACATGCCGAACCTCAAATTCCCAAAACATTAAACTTACCATTTTGCACAACAAACTCAAACAAATGCTGTTGCATTAGCCTCCATAATAAAAGCACAAGATAAAGGGTGAGTGATGCTGTGAGCCAGCAAAACTAAGACCTACATCTATAACAATTTGGTAGAACTTTTGTGTTCCTTAGCTAATTAGATTATTAGAGTGCCAATGCAGCCTCTTCAGTCCCTTTCCAGAAGTCTCAATATGCAAAGGGAAATCATTAGAATACCTAAGAAGTACAGTACGAATCTGTAGTGCAGGACTCCACTTGTCCTTCAGGATGTCGAGGCATATCCTACCAAGCTGATTGGAAGAAAACTCACATTAAGAATCAGATGCATATGCCAACAAAAACACAAGGAAAAAAAATTGAGATAGTACCTTGTCAATGTTGGGGTGATATATTTTTGTGAGAAACCTAACCTGTTGCACAAGTAATGATTAGAAGCTAAACCCCATGAGTCACCACTCTTTTATGATAAAGCAGTTGAAAACCTCAGGACGATAAAAACTTCTAAAGTACTTAAGTGAAGACCCAGGAGTCAGCAACACAGGTAATGTCCAACTTCATCCGAGATTTATCTAAGCAACCATATGCATATGTTCGCACAACCAATCAAATCAATCAGAATAGCTAACAGATGAATCGTAAAAAAAGTTACTCAGACAAGTAACATGCAGACTGGACGGAGCCACTCAGCAGTCAAAATGAAGAGGAATCTAATATGACCTACCGCAGTAAGCCAATCATTTTTTTTTTTGCCTGCCACCTGAGGCAAATCCTACTCCACTTTAAACATGGTTCACTGCGAACAACTAAAGCTGCCCAAAAATCAATACCCCCTTGGAACCATCTAAGGACGATCTGAACGATTCATGAATAATTTACTGTGATTGCCAATTTTTCTAGATAGCAGAAGTGATCGAAGAGTCAACACATAGTTCCAACAGAAATGTAAAGGCTCTAGAAACAAGAGGAAAGCCATTACCCCACCATGAACCCGAGAAAAAACAAACAAAAGAGTTTGAAACAATTACAAAAAGAAAGATGAATCACTGTCCTATTCATCTAATTTTTTTGGTAAGCGAGTTACTGTCTTTAAACTAGCATGTAACTTTCACTGTCAGCACTAAGCATAAATTGATTATGTAGCTTTCACAACCAATATACAGAGCACTTGCAATCTAGCACCTCTACGTGATTGAGATTCTGTACTGAAAAGAACCAAGCAGCAGATACTTTGACAATAGAAATTACTAAATATTGGAAGAAAAGACTGCTTAACTGAAAACTACCTTAGGAGCAGCCATAGGATATTCTTCAGGCAAAAACAATTCTAGTTTGAAAACTCCCCCTGCAATAAGATTGCAAAAAGACGAGCAAACAAGTTAACTAAGAGATTATTATGACAGAACGAACTTTTCTAAGCTGTAGTCAGGAGATTTGAATTTTACATGGAGGTATACACAGAACTATCATAGAAAGCTAGATTATCAAGGAAAACATGCACCGCCGAAATGGGTTAAACAAATATGCGCAGGGCAACATTAACTTGATCCTTTGTCCTGCTGAAGGGGAAAAAAAACCCAACCTCCCTAGGACGAAATGATGACCACAGACTCCACCAATGAGAGATTATTTCCAATATAACAAAGGTCATAAATAGATCCTTTGCATCATGCAGATGCACCAATGTGTGTGAAACTAAGCAGCTGCTGTCTCTCGGACTTTAGTGAGCAAATCAATCCGTCAATAGCAAAATAACAACCAACACCAGCTCTCTCTACTCCTTAAACACAAAAAAAGAAAAAAGAAAAAATGGCGCAGCTGAATAACCATATGCAGGCAGGTGAGTTCAACTCATTAAATTCAGAAACCTGTATGCATCACTGGAAGGTGTGCATAGTTACATCAGGTTAACTTAATACCTTCATAAGGAGATTGTGTAGGGCCAAGGATCATCACGTTAAAGTACCGCATATTGTCCTCTGAAGGTGAAGCACTAATGCCAGGAGCTGTACCACAGATCTCAGAAATTAGTTTCTTAAACAATATATCTAACGATTCGACCGAATTACGGAACTCCTAATGTCTCTAATAGAAGAATAAAGGAGATGCATAAAATTAGCGCCCAAGAGGGGAGCCTCTTCCAATGGAGAACTTGTGACATAAAATACAAACACGAAAACAAAACAGATCTAAGTACACCGTAACATTTTTTAAGATTTCAAGACAGATGAGACTATTGGACGAAGGACAGGGACAGCCAAATGAAGAAGCAGACTGTCTGATGAGTAGGAGCTTACCAGGTTCGCTGAGGAGACGCTGAGTTTCCTGTTCGTTCGCAACAATTTCAAAATGATCAACGGAGTGATGCAGGAAAAAAAAAGAAAGAGAAGAAGATGAAAATCGGGTTAGAGCTCAGCTTACTAGCAGACCCAAAAGATGGCCCAATAATCCGACACCACATTACTTTTCCTACTCTAGCTCTAGACATGAATTGATCGTAGCACAAGCAAATTCCGGAGATCGAATTCGGAATCGATGCGCAACAGAGACGGAGTCACGAACCGATCGAGTTAAAACCCTAACACACAGTCCGCAAGCACAAGCAAGAACGAATCGCGACGCGACCTATCCAGCTAAAATCGACAGTAACAGGTGATCAAAGCAGTCAGACTTGTTTCGACGAAGCGCAAACGATGACGATACGCAGGTCGTGAAGTCTGTTTCTCTAGTCCAAACTCTCGAAATGGGGAAAAAGAATACAGGTTAATTTCACACAGCGATCAGATGGGAGGCTGAGGAAGGAACTGAAAAGCGAGAGATCGGAAGAGGAAGGAGCACCTTTATGATCCTCCGGGGGAGATTACTGCTCGCCATTGCAGAGGGAGGTAGATGGCAGACCACGCGACGCGAGAGATAGAGAGAGAGAGAGAGAGAGAGAGATGAGTAATTAGCGTCGACACGCGACGGTTCAACCCCGCGGATATTTAAGCGGCAATTTTCGTGCAATTTTGCTTGTAGAGTACTCGACAGGTTTTTCCTTTTTTTTCTTCTTTTTAAGCTCAAGGTATAGTGCAACATTACAAAATTAGAAAGGGAGGAAACTCTTATAATTAATGATTTAAAGCCAGTTATGGAGCTCAATTGTCGATCGTCAGGTCAACTCAATTGAATTATTTGTCGTTCGGTAAACAATTGAAACAAAAACAAACTTGATATCTATTTATATTTTTATTTTTGTTGCTGTTGTGGCGTTTCCGACGTTGTTTTGTTAGCTTAGTAAGAGTAGAAGATCGTCAATTTTACCTCCATAGAAAGTTTGCTACGTTTCATCCATATGTATGTACAAAAAGGTTAGGAAGGTGCAAAAGATTTTTCTAGCTATAGATTTCATCCACGCGATGAGTGGAGCCACAGAGCATGAACATCATAGATCATAAGTGAGTTAAAATCATTGAAAAGAACAGAACCAGGCCGGTATGGAGTCTGGACCGACCTCCATTTGCTTGCCAGTACCCATTCATCCCTTTACCTGACTTTTTAGACTTTAAACAGAGTCCTAATCATGCAACTGGGCCCTGCTTATTTCATCACCAGAAGAGAGAGCTTGAACTGATGGAAGCAGGTCTGCTTCTGCTTTGTCGATGAAAGAATCATCGGACCCTGAGTGCAGCGCCTCGCGAAAAACTGTTCAAGGCGAATGAACCGAAAATCGCACTGGTGCAGACAAGCTAATCTTGCCAAATGCACAAGTAATCACCACTAATCCTCTTCAAAACATTTTCTATTCTCCATAAACCATCAAGCTCTTCTTGAAAAGATACATAATTCAAAGCGAACTCGTCTAATTACTTAGCCCGCCAGATAAAACTTGGAGAGAGCTCCTACAGGGAGAAGTTTTGGACCCGCCCTTCACTTGGAGACATCTGTATAAGAAATAATGCTTTGCATTCGAATGTGTATAATGAAGAATACAATTAATTTTAGAAGTTCCAACAATGGTCTCAAAGAATGGTAGAAAGATGAGTGACAAGCTAACAAGTACTGCTCCTTGGCGTTTTCTAATTCTGGAGGCTGTCTAGTGACCACTAGGTATCAATGTATCTGTTCAAACTTTCTACACTAGTTTAAAAGGAAGAAAAGGAGATGAATTAATGAGGATCCACAAATTATACGACATGTGGAGTGCAATGATACTGATTCACAAGCGAGCGGCCGAAGAACCTGGCTATTCATCATCAGACGGCATAGTAGGGCTTCTTGAGCAGCTTTCCTTTTGATGAAGTTCCACCAACCGCTTTTCTGGATCACAGAGCCCTGAATGACATTTAAAACAGACTGTTAGGTATACCTCTTGAAGATGTATTCCCAAATGCTTATTTCCGCATCCACTTCCCCCTACGGTCGAAAGAACTTAGCAAAACCCACAACTCGTTGTATGCTCTGGACCTAGAGTCGGTTGTCAAGGTTCACTTAAACAGAAATAAGCTACCAGGTTGGACTTCAATTGAGATTACTGTTTGTAAGAGCTGCTCACCTGAACACTTTGGAATATCCCAAACAGCAATAAAGGATGGAGTGCAATCTGATTCACAAAGCAATTGATTGTTCTCATGATTCACATTCATGGCAAGCATCCATGACCCAATTGTAACATCCTCATTGCTGAACATCCGGAAACTGGAATAATAAACAAGACATATATGAAATACAAAGGCAGTAGTTTCGCAAAAGAGAATAGTATCGCACTGCTGACAATTGTGGATAACATAAGTAGCGATGCAGGGGCCTTAAAAAAAATGCAACATGCCAAGAAGCAATTTTTGACATGCGGAAACATGTCCACAGGTAACAGGGCTTTGCTTGTTTAACATTCTTCCTGCATAGCAAAATAAAGTTGCACACGCATTCCACCCTTGGGAGTTCTACTTCCCATTCCTTTACACTAACCTCGCTAATGGGCAAAATTGTCCCAAGATCTATTTCTCTATCGCTAAACCAAAAATTTATTTTCTCATGCTTACCCTGTTAAGCTTACTAGAATCTATTTTACTAAGAAAACATCATGTAAAGCTCAGTAATAACGATATAACAAACTAAGCCCCATTCTACTAAGTGGGTTCGGCTCTGTGCATCCTATCAGATCACTGTCCTCAATTCTTTATCAAGTCTTCTGTAGGATCTAAAATCTCCATCCGTATCTTTTCTCATCATCTTCTTTATTGTCTCGTTAAATTTTTTCTACCGGTTTTAACCTGAGTCTCCATTTAATGATTGCATCTTCTCACTAGAGCATTGAAGACCTTCATTAGACAGAGTATTACAAGCACAGATTCAATAGACCCTTTTTTCTAGAAGCGTAAATGGGGCAGGCCTTTGTTTTGTGGGATTTAAGAATTTGTAGGGGAAATTTTAGCTAGGCAAGCTCTATCCTAACAATTACTACTGATGCAGTGCCAACTACTGATAACCATGCAAACAAATAATTCTTCATGCTTACTAGGATTTATATTGCTCATGTGATGGATCGATCTCATGTTGCTTAGGGGCAATGAAGGACAGAGATTCACATTGCAATCAGCAAGTCGCTGAACAATATATATTGAACAATGCCTTCCAAGGGTGAGAATAGTAAACATAGGTAATCGAACAATATATATCGAGTCAACTTGGGATCTTGCCTATTGTTTCGAAGAGCAACCAAGCCTGCAACAACATCAGCTGAAAGAGCATATAAAGGACCATACGCATGGAGGAAGTACTCGCTGCCAAGCAAATAGTGCAACGGCTCATACCTGCATCAGTCAAATACTGAATCAAACGCTGGTGAAAGGGGGAGACGGAAGAAATTTATCATGAAGAAACTCACACTAACTATATAAATGCACCTACAAACCACATGGCCTCGGAAATCATCAATCCTTTCTCTTCCTTTTCTATACCAATAAAACACTAATGCTGTCCAAGAAAAAAATCAACCTAAAAGTCCTATTCAGCATGCGTTATGGCAATCTACAGAATTCCTACCTCTGCTAAAATGGCATATTTACACTAAATCTCCCTTTCAATGACTCGATCGACAAACATCAGATAGCTGCCATCTCTCTTTTCATTAACATGATTGGAAGCATAAAACAAAAAAAAACTACACCATGCACGAACAAGACAATTGTGACCTCTGCTAAAAATGGGGCATTTACACTATAAATCTCTTTGCAATTGATCATTCAACCATAAGCATCGGATTGCTGTCGTCTCTCTTTTCATCAAGACAATCAACATCAACATCAAGACAATAGGAAGCAAAAATGGGAAACTACGCCGTGCACGGTTAAGAAAATTGTCACGTGATCATATAGGTAAGACTAACCATTTAAGCATTGGGTTGTTGAAAACTTGCCCCTTTTTCATGCACCCAATGTAAGACTGAGTATGACTCCGTTCTTTTGCCAAGAGCAATGAAAGCCGATCTGACGATTTTTCAAGGAAAAGATAATATTGTAGGGTCATTGGAAAATATCAACAATAAAAAAACAGTCACTGAGTCTGACATAAGCTTCAATACCAGGTCTTAGATATATGTCATCGTCCGCTTTGACATAAAACTCGGAATCATAAAGCGCATATGCAGCTTTAAAGAAAGCTAGCCTGCAATTACAAACAGACAATGAACTTCAGCAAATCCATTATGGAGATTAAAAAGCAAATCCATAACCTCCGTACTAACGTTTTATAAGGAAGCATACTGTATTCCTCTTCAATGTCCAGTAATAAGAAGTCATCATACTCTGCCACTTCCCTCTTAAGCTCCGACATCTTCGACTGATCTTTAGTTTTTCCAATCACAAACCTGAATGCCAAACCAGTGGCTTCCTCCAACCTGCAATCAATCTTACACTCAATCTATGCATTCCGCCAGTGCTTCTCAGAACCTAAGAAACTACCGAGACTGAAATGATTTAAAGCACATTACCAGCAAACCACCTGTCTTCTACAGTTAAATGCACCAGTCATTGAACCTAAGTAGATTATTTCGAATCTAAACGATATCGCTATTTTTAGCAAACGAACTTGAATTAGCATGATCTCATCCTATATGGTTCCAAAATGAGACTGGCCATGGTTTGTAAAGTTCTCAGAGAGAATCGGTACCGTTGGAGCCCTTGCCGATCGGACGGCATCCAAGTCTGGCGCAGGGATGTCCGGCGACCGGCCGATCCGAAACCGGTCTGAATCCCCACAAAGCCCATCACTTTATGACGGTTAGCACTTCGAACTCCATCTCCAGCAGAATTTGAGCCGTCCCCACTGCCCTCTTTCTCCCAAACGACTCGAACCGATCGCGGCTCGTGGACGGAGCACTTGCCCGGCCTGAGGATGGCGATGAGGCCGAACACGAATCCGGATAGCCCGATCAGGAGGCAACAGCCCAAGATCAGGACCGTAGATCTGCGCGGCGAAGGACGGCTCTGGTGGAAGAACTTGGGAGATGAGGGCATGGCGAGAGCCCTGGGAAGAGGCCTATTTCATTGAAGCGAAAGGAGTCGCAGCTGAAGTGTCGATCTCGGCGCGCAGAGACGAGCTGAGCTGTTATGGCGCCGACCGAGAGGCGTCGCCTCGAGCTCCTCGTGGAGGACGAAAGTGGAGGAGTAACGGCTGATCTTTGACTCCGACGGGAGAGAAAGCCGATTTGCAGTTGCATGAAGGAAGCAAGAGGAAGAAGGCAAGTCTCCATCTTTTTTTGCTAATTTGTGAATTTTTAATGGATTTAAATCGAATGTATTCATTGGCTGATTTTTTAGCCTTTTATTAACTTCCCATTTTACTCTCACCTTTTAAAATCTGATTTTTGTATTAAATTCATTAAATTCATCACCTGCCGTGAGCACATTTGTCAATTCATATAAAATTACACTACGCGTTACGAGTATTAATCCGTTCCTACGTATAACCATTACTTCATCATCGCATCACCGCATCAGCCACCGTCGATCGCCACATCCACCTACGTTGCCGAACCACTCTGCACCTTCAGACTTGAATACCTTCGCCGCTAACGAACTCAATTCGCATTGGTGCCAAAAACATCACAATTCACGGTTCGTAAGCCAAAGGTTCTGTATCGAATTCATGTACATGCATAACAGCTCGGGCATTTAAACACAATCGGCGGCCACCGTTCAAAATTTCACATGATGTCAGAGCGGGCTCTCGGGTGCTCAAAATCTCGACCGTGAGCGTACGGGTCAGACGTATCCATATCGTGTCATGTTCGGGTTTTTTCTTTTTTGGTCCATGGGGTTCGTGTGGTGGTCTTGTCGACGGGCCGGATCCAACACTCGCCTGGATCGAAGCCGCACGAGTTTTTCTTCTTTGGGCCTCAAAAAGGCACATCACAAAGTGACGAGTGGGCCTCGAGAGCCCCGAGAGACGATTCCCATCTCGGTCCGACGAGAAAGGGTCAGAGCTGATTGCAACCGCGGTGAGTATTGCTCCCATTGCTCAACGTAGTTATCCCCATCAAAAGTCGGCAGGAATTGGCAAAAAGGTGGGGGTGGGGGATTGATTAGGAAAGATTTAAATGCTGCTCGGGTCCCACCGACTCGGAGGGTGCCGTCAACGACGACGGAGTCGGAGTCGGAGCCGTCACAGAAAAATCAAACCAAATGATTTGGAGTTTTTCCTTAGATTGTCCAGGAATTAATTAATTGCGCGAGAATATTTCG
Source organism: Lenwebbia sp. NSW1173648 (assembly GCA_029784005.1). Classification (NCBI taxonomy): domain Eukaryota; kingdom Viridiplantae; phylum Streptophyta; class Magnoliopsida; order Myrtales; family Myrtaceae; genus Lenwebbia; species Lenwebbia sp. NSW1173648. The sequence goes on along the minus strand of JARCGZ010000009.1, from coordinate 17,739,076 downwards.
TACATGGGACGCGCTCCGCATATCGCCGGTCACAAATGAGATCTCCTGCAGTTACGCGTTTGGTTAAAAGAAGGGATATGTTTACTAGAAGTTTCAAAACTTGTTAAAAAAAATGCAATCGAGTCCTAAAACTTGTCGAATTGGGGCAATCGAGTCCTTTCATTAACTACATCCAATCTGGCTAACGAGAAATGCCGACGTGATTTTTTTTTTTATATAATATTTTCACTCTTCTAAGTGATCAAAACGACGTCGTTTTGATCCAAATCTGATTTTTGACGCGATTTTTTTCGCTCCTATTAGAGAATCTGCGGTTACCAGTTAGATTGAAGAAGATAGTAAAAAGACAGGGACATCTAGAGCACGACCTGTCGGGATGTGAACATGTCCCCGACTCTCTCTCACGTGTCTAGACTGAATGCTCGTGTCCGCTCGAAGTTGCTTAGAAACCCAAAAGGGTTGTCTATTCCTCTTTGGGTGCCGAGGTTTTTGACCTTTGATTTTTCTAAGATCTAGAAATATCACGACTTTTGGGTTTGGTCGGGGATAATATCATGACTTTAATTATTGATTTTTCGAATAACGTAATGCAATGGGTTATGGAAGCTGTACCAACTTAAAAGTCAGCTCATGAACTTTCTTTCCCCAGCTTTAGAAGAATTATTAAAAGCTGAACAAAGTCATGGAAGACATGCACACGTGAAGATTTTAGGATTTGGGTCTTACATTTCCTAGGGGCTTAGTTATTTTTATTATTGACAAAAAAAAAGTCTCGCAAAATTTGGAGAAAATTAAGGGCATAATATAGATGTTACGTCAACCCCGTGAAGTAATTCAAACCCCGTTTCTTTCACGGAAAGCGAATGATCCAGAGAAGATTTTCCTTAAAATGACCACTTGCATTGCTTGCAAAAAAAAAACAAATGGATGAACGAACAATATTATAATCGTCCACGAAAGTATTTGTACATGAATTGCAAAAGTGAATGGATGAACGAGAAATAATATAATCGCTTACAAATATATTCGGACATAAACTGTTTTTAATAATAAAAACATATTTCGTCGGCCTAAGCAACACAAAGGATCATTTTTTACAATAATATCTTTTAAATTTTTCATTTTTTCGTAAAACAAGCGTGTATTCAGGACAAAAACCTTTTTGGCCATCGTTTAGGACGAAATCACCGTCGCTCTTAAACTATTCTGTTTGTCCAAACAAAAGAGGAAGTCGTGTTCACACTGATCTTAATAATTGAGATGTGAGAAGATGGGTCGGGTCGTCTTCAAGCGGGGACGTGGTCAAGAGTTTTTACATGGAATACGTTCAGCTGAAGGCTTTGACCAATCTCCAACCTCCAACTCCTAAAATGACAGCCCAATCACCTTCCTCCGAAACATCCTGAAGATTTCCAACACTTCTGTCCTCTCCCCCCCCCCCCCCCCTCTCTCTCTCTCTCTCTCTCGCTCTCGCTCTCTCTCCAGAAATCTTTAGCCGTAATTGAGGAGGATAGAGCAGCTAAGGTTTGATTTTTCTTTTTTCTTGGCAACTACTCATGCTTCAATGGAGTTTTTTATGCGCTTTTTTCATAGCTTCTGAGATTTTTTGAACAAGGGTAGTTCCCATTTTTGAACCTTCTTGTCTGTGTTCGGTTTAGCTTGGCTAATCTTTAGATTGTCCAGGACTAATCTTGTTGGTTGTAAGTTAGAGAAACTGAACACAGTATCTGAGCTTGTGCTTTCCTTTCTGTTGCTCCCTCATTGTTCATCGTTCTTCAAAATTCATGTTCAGCTCCTGCTTGTGAACATTCCTTAGGGATGAAATGATATGTAAAACAGTAGACTGGAGGGTTGGGGATGACTTAGAATTCATCCTGAAGGAACTGTCATGATGAGCAATTTGTCTTTTTGTTTTGATCAGTTTCGATTGATGAATGGTGATGATGAGGGATTAAGGGTAGATCAGATGCTGGGGAATTGATTTCTACATTAACAGAGTCGTACAATCTTCATTGTTCGCTGTATTAGGCTAATGTACGCATGTTGGTTTTCTTTTCACCTTTTTATCAGGTTTCGGTGTGGAAGACTCATCTTACTGCGCGGTCGGTGTCCCAATAAGGCGTCCCCGAAGATCTCGGCTTAATTTTTCGGTGGAGATTATCGATTTGTATGGGACAAGCCAGTTCGATGCAATGTTTTCCTTTATTTTTCAAGGGCAACAGAGCTTCCCCATTGAAACTAAGTGGAGAGGTCGATGATGGTATGGCTTTCCCCTTTTTATACCTGATGCCACAAGTATTCCCAGTCTATGTTACGAATTCCTGGAATAAAAAAAAAAAATTCCTTTCTGTTGGATTTCCTATGTGTGAAGCAATGATGTCTAATCTTGGTTAGATTCACTCCTTTCCAAACAGGCTTGTCAGATCTTAGAACTATTATCCTGCAGCATCAGTCGGTTACTTTATGCATTCTGTGAACCTTGGAATTCATGACAAAGCTTCTGATTGATTCTCTCATATGTACAGATGTTTCAGGAATTCAAAATACAACGCTGTACAAGTATAAAGACTTGGTCAAAGCAACCGCAGATTTTAGTCGATCCAACAAAATCGGTCATGGGGGTTTTGGTTCTGTCTACAAGGTAGTGGAGCCATATTTTGGTGTCTTTTTCAATGGTTGTGGTTCTTTTTTTCAATTTCATGGATAAGAGTAAGAATAATTGAGCAACAATTGGAAATTTCTCAACTTGTGTGAACAGGGTGTACTTGACGATGGCACCTTGGTCGCCGTGAAGGTGTTATCGGCCGAGTCGAGTCAAGGAGTGCGGGAGTTCTTGACAGAGATAAACATGATTGCAAATATAGAGCATCCCAACCTAGTTAAGTTACATGGTTGCTGTGTGGAAGGAGAGCATAGAATTCTGGTATACGGTTATCTCGAGAATAATAGCCTCGCGCAAACACTTCTTGGTGAGTTTACTTCTGCATATTTACTTCTGCCATTAGCCGAGACGGTGTGACATTTTTCTCTCCTTTATAGGCGGTTCCAATGGTAGCATCCAATTTCAATGGCCTGCACGACGTCAGATTTGCATAGGCGTGGCGATGGGGCTAGCGTTCCTCCATGAGGAAGTCCAACCACCGATTATCCATCGAGACATAAAAGCAAGCAATATCCTGCTAGATCGTCAGCTGGAGCCGATAATTTCAGATTTTGGTCTTGCGAAACTTTTCCCAAGCAACATGACTCATATCAGCACCCGTGTTGCTGGAACAGTGTAAGTCACAAACTTCTCAATTACTCCTGTCAATATATAGTCGAACCTTTCAGAAAATTTAGTAACTTATTTGCCCCAGTTTAGAACTGCCACTTCATCTGCTGAGCAAGCATTAAAATTCTGCTATGTCACTTGAGTTTATGCTTTGTTGGTTTGACCTGAATTTGTTGGTGAGATTGCACTGGAGATGTTCACTTATGTAGTAAATCTGGGTATTTGGGCCCAAGGAAAGTAGTTTTAGAAACTCAATCAAGCTTCTGGATATATGTTTTCAAATCATGACTGACTACATTAAAACCGGTTAAATATGTGATGCTCTTCAACATTTGATCCTTATTTCTTTCTCTTTCCACAACTCCTCCTGTTTTTGTCGAAATCTTAGTTCTTGGTCAATAACATGGTTCTGCCTATGTAGGGGTTATCTGGCACCAGAGTATGCAATGCGAGGTCAGTTGACCAATAAAGCAGATATATACAGTTTCGGCGTACTGCTTTTGGAAATTGTAAGTGGGAGATTTAACACAAACAGTAAATTACCGGCTGAAGAACGATATCTTCTTGAAAGGGTAACTTCTCATCCTGTAGATTCCTATAACTAGAAGCTTATTTATATCCCTGAATCATAAGGATTCCCCTTTTGTTAATCTAGCATTACTACATGTACACTGTGATTTAGGCATGGAAGCTGCACGAGAAAGGGGAGCTAATGAGCTTAGTGGACACATCTCTGGATGGGGAACAGGAACATCATAGGGAAGAGGCATGCCTATTCACGAAGATCGGTCTTCTCTGCGCACAGGGTATACCACAGCTTCGACCATCCATGTCGACTGTCGTGAAGATGCTAATGGGCTTGGCTGAGGTTAATGACAGTGAGATATCAAGACCTGGGTCACTTTCAGAATTCATGAGTCTAATTGCTGAGGAAAGCCTGAAAGGTCACTCTAAGGATTCATCATCCACTGCATCTGGGGAGTCAAGCGGGCGAGACAAATCATCTATGTGGTCGAAAGACATGCCCAGCTCGTGTGCCACAATGACCTTCAATTCTATTTATGATAGGAGCATTTGAACTGCATTGTAGGTTTTGCACGTATATGGAGAATAGATATTTGAGAAACTTTGCTATAGTATTAAGGTTCCTTGTGCATAGTATTCTGGCTTGGTTAGGTATTTGACTTGCCTTTTCTTTTTCGGAACTTCTGCGCTTCTTTTCTTGAACAGGCTTCGGATGTGAGCACAGTCCAACGAGCTGTAATTATCTAACTTAAGAAGTGAGCAGTCGAGCTTCAATGTCGAAGAAGAGCAAGTGTTGGAATCAGTATTTTTCCTGATCTTCAAGTATGGGATGTGGACAATATGGACAGTCTATGCATCTTTAATAGAATTGAGATGACAGTCAGCTCATATGTCGGAGGTTTTTACTCAAAGATTTGTATCGCGACCTTAGAAGGCATTGTTAAAGGATCATCGATAGGGTTCTTTCCGTGTGGTGTGCTAAAATCTCGGAGTGAAATTTGTACAGGATATGAAGTACTTAGCCATACCTCGATCATCCCATCCCGAATTTGAGCGAGTTCATTGCATGCTTAGCTGTGTGCTTGTGCCAACTTACCGCGATGCGCGATCAAAGATGGAATAAATGTCAAGTTTATGCATTAATTTGAACCGTACAGGGCAAGCTTCGACGTATGTCAACAATTTGACAAGTTTAGGAATTGTAACAAGAAAGAATGGACAGAAAACAATCTCTTCTTAACATAGCTAGTTTCTTGCCCTACAGCATCTGTAGCACAAGATGAGAAGACAAAGGACTCTGTAGCCGACGATGAAACCGCACATCACAGCTATGTTGGTCCACTTCTCTGCCTGCTCTAATCCTTGCTGTCTCAAGAACCCACTTCCGTATAAGCTGCACTCTCCATTCTCAAACTCTAAGCACATGTTTCTCCCTTCAGGACCTCCATATTCATTCAGTATGAAGCACTCAAATGGGTACTTGAACAAGCTCATGTAATGCATGAAAATCCAGTATCTGGGGATCTTCTCCTTCGATATGAAATAACCGGAGAAGAGGAAGAAAGATCCCATCAGTCCAGCGATGATCGACGTTCCCATGATGAAATTCGGCACGAGAGCGCTAAAACAAGCTACAAAGGAATTGGACATCAAGAGGACCAACCAAACCACGAGCGAGAAGTAGAAAAATGCATCTGTGCTTCTCCGAAACCCGACAAGCCAGTAAACTGGGACCGAGTAGAGGAAAGCCACCATCAAAAGAAACGGAAGGAAGACGACGATATTTGCGACAACGTAAGAGGATACCCTGTAAGCTCCTCTTGAAGTCTCCCTCATCAGGATTCTTCTTTCTTGCAGGTAAATGGGTAGGCCTTCTGTCGTGGAAGAGAGCAAGAAGGTTAGGCTGAAGGCGAAAAACCCGAGCCGAGTTTGCAGAGCTACTTCTCCTGGATTGTTTCCAACGTTAAGGAAAATGGAGCCGAGCACAAACCCAGCCACAAGGGCCTGTATCACCCTTGTGGCAAAGAGCTGCTTCGTCCTGAAAATGTTTCTGCAAAATCTTTGCTCCAGTATTAGAATCTCTCTGAACCAAGAGTTCGGATACGAGAATAGCTCCTCTTTTCCTGCCTCGTTTTCATTACCGTCTTTAGCGTTTCCTTGGAGAAAATGCTGGTTGTTGTGAGCTTCTACACCCAGGTATTCTATACCATCAATGGCATATTCAAGCACATTGACATGGCACGGCATGACCAAACCAGCGAATCTAAGCTTCTCTTCCAGAAGAGACAGAGGACCATTATGGATAACAAATCCCCCCGAAAGCAAAACAACTCGATCAAACAGCTCAAGAATTCGATACCCAGGTTGGTGAATGGTTAATATGATCGTCTTACCTTGGTGAAGTGCCATGAACTTGAGCATCTTCACAACGTGAAGAGCCGAGGCTGAATCCAGTCCTGACGTCGGTTCATCGATCAAGATCACCGCCGGGTCATGGACTAGTTCCACCCCAATCGACACCCGACGCTTTTCCCCGCCCGAGATCCCTCTGTTCGATGACTTACCACCTATTCTCGTCCTTGCAACATGGTCCAAGCCAAGCTCCTTCATTAGTGCTCTCACTCTAGCGACAGCCTTTTTCCTGCCTCCGTGAAGCCTGAGAAGCGCGCTATACAGGAGTGTTTCCTCGACAGTCAGCGAAGGAAACAGCTCATCATCTTGGGGAACGTAACCGGATAACCTCTGAAAGCTCTTGGGATCGATTGGCTGATCGTTAACTAGAACTTCACCGGACACTCGGCCCGGTGAGATTTTCCCGGCTAGGACTTCAAGCAAGGTGGTTTTGCCAGCTCCACTAGGTCCAGCAATGGCAGTGATCTCCGCAGGCCTTGCCTGGCAGTTCACATCCTTCAAAATGAATTTTGCGCTTGAGTTTCGATTCTTGTTGCGAAAGAGCGAAGAGAACTCATCAAACTTGGTGCGCAGTTGGTAGGACAAGCTCTTTGTCTCCAACTTGTATGAAACTGTCCAGCCACCGGAATCCAGTGCCGTCAACGGCAATTCCATCGAGATAGTTGAAAGACTGGGGGAGGGGAGTGGCAAAAGAGAGAGGAACCTTAGGGAAATTTGATGAAGTGGGATAATGTAAGACAGTAAGAGGGATGAATAGAAGAAGATGAGCTAACACGACCAAACTGGTTGCTATCTGGCACACGTCAAGCCGAACAGGGGCTTGGCATGCAAAAATAAAGGGGCATGCGGCTTGACTCGAGTTTGTATTATAATTTCTATTGAAAATTAGGGGACCTTTGGTGGGTCAGAAGGTGGTGGAGAGTCTTGAGTGCATTGGAAGAAGTAAAGGCAGAGTAACTCAGGCGTGTCTTTTCGGGTGAACAAAAAGATTGACTATGTAGTGTTGGCGTTAGTTGTGGAGCTATCTCCCCAGTCATGACAACTACGAAGTGTTGGAAGATATCTACGGTTGAGAGGCATGGCCCGGACTTCTTTTCTTGTTTGGTTAAAATGGGGCATGGGATGCATAAGTTCACGTAACATAACATAGATATATATATATATATAAGCCAAAGAAATCAATATAGGGAAAGACATCACCTTAAGGGTGGGTTTGGTTCAGCATTCCCAAGGGGTCCCCAAAGCCCCTTGGGAAAATCTAAAGCGTTTGGTTCAGCTTTAGGCTAGCATTTGGCCAAATGCTGGCCTTGGGAAAGCTGAAAGCTCAATGCTGGTAGGGACCAGCATTTGGCCAAATGCTAAAAGGTTTTTTTTTCCTTCCAGAACTATCCCCACAAATTCCCTAATTTTTCGATATTGCCCTTCTTAGTTACTATTCATCTTCTTTGAATTAAGGAGGTAGATCTGGCCAGCGAGGAGACGACAACAGGCCGGCGAGGGGCCAACCGCCCAGGCGAGGGCCGCTGTCCAAGCGAGGGCGCCTGGGTGGCGCGACCTCAGGCCCCGTTGTTTGGGTCGCGCGACCTCAAGGGAGGTAGCCTTAGGTCGCGCGACCGAGACGGTGTCGCCTGAGGTCGCCTGACCTCAGGCGGCGCTGGCCTAGGCCATGCGACCCTCGGCAGGGGCGGCCCAAGTCGGGCGACCTCAGACGAAGGCTGCCGGCGCCAGATCTGGCTTGTCAGCGGCCTAAAACCTTCGCCGGTCCAGCGAAGGGTTTAATAGTTTTTTAATAAAAGGGTAAAAAATTACATCCAAAGCCCTTTTGCAAAGTTATTTTTTAGAGAACACCATTTAATCCAAAAGCCCATTTTCAAATGAGTTTTTACCAAACGGAATTAGCATTTTCCCAAACTCCTTTAGATTGAAGACATTTACATTTCTCCAAAGCCCATTTGAAATGTTGAACCAAACCACCCCCCTAAGTTCTTGCAAAGGATTGAAGTTCTTGTGATGACGAGAGGCACATTGACCCGGGACGGGGCCCAAGTGCATCATGTCCAATCACTGAGACAATGATGGGCCCATGCACCAGAGGTCGGGAGAAAAAACTAGGAACCATTCACAAAAAGAGGATGGATACAACAAAAGATTTGTGCATCATCTAAAGTATAAAGATATGCACAGAAGGGTCTTAAAATATGGAGCAATCGGACGATCGATTGATCTCAATGAAGCCCAATCTCGCCAGGAAAAACAACTTCGTGTCCCAGCAAGGATAGGGTTCACTCGGGCCAATGAGTAATGGGATCACGGGAGGTTACAGACGGGTCACCCTTACTCTCGCAATCTGACGAGCCATCGTACAAAGATCAACTCATCAAACGAACAGTCTGCATGAGGCTTGGTTACAAACGTCACTGCATGTGTCATTCTATGCTGATTGTGCAGAGCCGATACCGCGGAGGGGGAGGCACCCGTTCGGGGAATTCTCATTTGCTTCCTGAATTCTACTTCTACTTATGACTCCCTCTTTTAAAAGTCAAGAATACAAAATCCAATGCTTACTTATCAATACTTGAATATCCAAATAGAGCGAGTACTCTGAGATTCGCAATAAAAAAAAAAAAAAACACAAGGTGAAAAGAAAAGCCACCTTTGTTTACTGAGGTGACCTCCAAATAGTGATGATGTCGAACACATCCGTGTCACCTGAGTAAAAAATTCAAACCAAATTAGTGACAAAATTTAAAAGTACTTGAAAACCCAAAGGCAACTTCCCCCTTTGGATAATTGAACGATGAAATCAATTCATTCCAAGATCCAAAATTACAACTGATAGGGAAGACACTAATTGGTAACCGCAAGTAATGACATCTAGCCTAGCTTGCGACTTCCCAAGGAACATAGGCATAATAAAAGAATCAGAACAATTGAAATTAAGCAAGAGACCCAATCAGCTGAGGCATGAGAAAGTTTGTTTACATCTCGATTCTCAAGTCAACCAATCAAGTTTCCAGCTCAAGTGTTAGCTGGTAAAATCAGCGACAACAATTAATAACACTTGGCACAAAGTGAATGCATTATGCAGCATAATATATAGCTGGTATGGGCAGATTCTTCATAATTAAGAAAATGACCACCTTTCCTTTCACAATAACATGTTTCAGTAAGACAGGACATGCAGCAACTGTGCATGCATAACTCACAGACTTCACTTCTCACTGGATGAATGAACGGAAGATGGCATGAGAAAAGCCTCTAAGTTGTGAACTTTGCTTTGATTTTTGGCTGCTTGTATCTGATCAGCCAGTGAAAGTTTCCTTTGTGCCTTTTCTCTCATGATATGCTCTAAATCCAGTTTCTTACAGTCTGGAATATGAGCAAGAACTGCATCCCCCTGACCAGTGACTTGGACAACTTTCAAGGATCTCTTTCGGTTAATCTAGAAATAAAACATAAAAATGCAATCAGCCTAATACAGTTTTGAGGAGTAACAAAAAGATTGGTATGTCTGAAAGGAAATATCTGTCAAAGAAAAGCATAGCACCAATAGACACGTTAATGTTGAGATTAAACTGTGGAGCCACAAAAGTTATGGTCACAGAGATAAATCCGGAGGTCCAAAGCATCAAATGCAGGATGATTCTCTTACTCAAGACATGACACTGCATTTACCTTCAGCAAGCTCTTCTTAAGCTTCATCCCTAGAGCAACTGCTAAGTCATCTTTCTTCTTCTCTGTTTTACTGCACGATACTCTTTTCGTCTTTCCTCGTTCTTTTGCTTTTTCCTCCCTTTCTTTTCTCTTCTGAGCAAGCCTAGCCATCTTTTCTGCTTTTGCCTCTGCTGCTTCTTTATGAGCCCTCATCTTTGCCATATTTTTAGCTCTTTCCTTTTCAGCAAGCCAATGAAGATGTAGGAGATCAATTTCATGCTTTAATTTGTCATAGCTATCCCAGTCCAGTTCTCTCTGACCACTCCATCCTGTCTTAGCTGCCTCTGCTATGTTATCTGCCCATGATGAGAAGAATCTCTCTTTCAACCTTCTACGGTTTAGACGCTCTTTCCAAATGCACCGAAGTGAAGAGCTAATCTTTGCTTTGATTAAATCACTGTAAAATAATTAGACCAATTCTGAGCTGATTTTCCCCACAGAGAGTTAACAAGGACTCTTAGACATTTAAAATAAGAATAAGGTCCTTCAATCGAAGTAATATTATCATTCACGCAAACTACATTTTTGCCACTGGCAAAAGCAATAACAGATCGCAAAACTTAAATCCAATTTCAGCTAGTAATTATAACTTCCGCGTTAAAATTGCCACAACCTTTCTTTGGAGCCCTCCCTTCTTTTACTTTCTTCCAGCTTATACGTTGCTCATACTTTTGACAAGCTAAGATAGCAAGTTCCAGAATTGCAAAGCAACCATCTTCCTAAATAACCAGGGGAACAGATACATGTGAAAGCATTTGAGGAAGAAATCCTTAGAGCTGCTACTCTTTGAAAAAAGATATCTGTGTTTCTAAGGTACTATAAATCTGTAGATCACAATAACAATTGGTGTCAAGTGATTCTGATTATTCATCAGATACACTGGAAATTTGAACAAAATGATTTTATTTCTCGGGAAGTTATTCTCACATTTGGTCACCATGAACTTTCTACGGGAAACAAATGCTACACTCTGCTCTAAGATTTGTCAGTAAGATGATTCAATTACTGCAGAACATCATCTTCTCCAAATACTGGAATATGGATGTACTCACTAATCTCCTTCTATAACTTACAAAGGCAAGCCAATTTCATTTTTAAGTTCAAATGAATAAGCGTTCAGTTGAGTCCATGTACTTCACTCTCAGCATCTTGGTCTGTGAAATGACTTATAAAGAGAGCACTTGCTAGTTTTTTCCTGATAAAGTGAAATTTGCTTCATTTAGAAAGGTGGCTCATCTGATAGACTGTTCAAGCACAGAAGACACAAATTACCTACCTGTGAGTACGGGGATGTTCAGACATCTTCTGCCTGATCTGGAAATATCAACTGGAAAAAGAGTTAGACGAAAAGGAAGTAATTCTGGCAGAATTAAGTCTTGTGAGGTTTTCAATATTGAAAACAAATGGTGAATTAAAAAGGGATAATTAGGTGCATAGATGCTTGTCTCCAGCAACAGAGCACGTGCAGCTCTATAACAAAGTCTACAAGAAAGTATAGCAGTAATGCAGGAGTCACTATGTGAAATTACGCCAATCATCTTTCTGTTAGTCAAACCGACAAATTTCTTGCCAGTAAATTCCAACAATGCTAAGACAACATACACCCGAATCAATCTTACATGACTTCACCTTGGGATCTCTCAATGCTTCGATTGTTCTCTGCTTGATTCGCTTTCGAGTCTCTGCACAGTGTAAGAGATGCTAGACTCCAAATAATCCATAATATGAAGGTTTGTAATTCCTAAAGAAGAGATTTACCTTCACTATGTCTTCTGCCAACATTCCATGGCACTTTCCCTTTGTTGGCTTCTCCAATTTTTCTCCTTCTCTCAATTTCCTTATAGCTCTTGTCGTTAAAACGTCCTGAGGGGACAATCTCGCTATTTAGTTTTACTTCCTCGCAGTTATTATCAGGAGCACCTGCCGGGACTTCTGACCAGCCACAATCCTGAAATCCAGATGTCTCTCCCGAATCAACCCTCGTCTTTGATAATCTAAGGGGGTCAAGTATGGAGGTGGAACAGATCAAGGCAAAGCAAGGTGGCTTGCTCCGCTTTGGACAGATGAACTGCATGAAATTGATGTCCGTGACATGCCCAGCAAGTGGGCACAGAAGTTTGTTCGGATCACATTTGAGGGCTGTGCATGGGACTGCCAATCTTCTGCAGGTTTCACAAAGCCACATTGAAACAGCAGGAACCGATTACCAGATAAAAGGGAAAAAAGTTTAGTCTATAGCAAATAAAACCAAAACACGACATCCCAGAGCACTAATTCGATGTAGAAAACCTAAAGCCCCATCCATCAACGAGATTTTCATTTTTCCTCGGTGTTGGAACAAGCGACGATTCTCTGGCAGATGAAGCCATCACAACGATCAATCAAACTCATCTACAAATGCGACGCTAACCAACACTGAGGAGCACCGGATCTAAGAACAGACCATGAGATCTTCGAACGAAGCAAAACATAGCCGCAAAAGCGAGCTTGATAAGCGAAATGCAGCACGGTTCGATGTTCTCCGAGTGTGCCGCGATGCATACGCTCACATCGAGGAAATACTCAACTCGATCAACTCGGCACCCAAATTTGATCAGCAGAGAGGTATCCACACTCGCTCGACGGAACAGCGCCAAAGTCTACTCTCTTTGAATCAAGATTATACGGAGACGACGCAGCACAGAGAGAAGGAGAGAGAGAGAGAGGCTTACGAGTGGAGAAGCGGCATTGTGCAGAGGAGAGAGTTCAGGCGAGGTTGATTCGATGCGAGTTCGGAGACAAAGCGCTGAGAATGGCTTCCTCCGTCACGCAGAATGATATCCCAGATAAGAAGAGTATAGCGGGAAAGGGCACTTTATTGAGGAGTCCGACCGTTTGGATATGACGACAGATTCCGGGTTACGGTTCTAATTGGAGCCCCGAGAATAGATCTTTACTTTTTCTTTTTTTTGAAACATAAGAATAGATCTTTACTTGAAATTCATAATTATCCCACTTCATTTTGACCAATGTTTTTTTACCGCTTCTCATGATTTTCTTATATCAGCTCTATTGCTAATCACATCGTTCAAAATGCTCGCCGTACATTGCTTGCGTTTTTTTTTTTCACGTAAATATCCATGTAACTCATGTGATGTCAAGCGGTGCACCATCGGATCCAATGATGCGTTTGGCAACGATTCTGATCTCTGATTCTGTTCCCTTGACAAGTTTCAGAGAATCAGAACGCGTTTTGTAACTGCACAAAATTTCTATTCCAGAAAATAATTTTTCTTCTCAATTTTTTTTTCATTTAAGTCAAATAATTACGTCTTGCCATTATAAAGTAAACCTATATAGCATCACTAATAAAATAACTATAGATCATGCATAATTCATAATTAGTCTATTTATTTCGTGGAGCATAAAGACATATACAATGTCCTTAAGAAAGAACATAAGCTCAATAGTCAATTTGCATCTAAAATTTTTCAACGAATTTATACTTAAATTAGCTTTTGAACAAAATTTGAATAACCCCTAGACTGCTCCATGATGGTGCTGATCGTGTAGAGACGGATTGAACATAAGCTCAATGGTATTGCTCTACGAAGTTTGCACTTAAATTGCTTGCTACGATAAACATAAATGTTGCAAATTATTTAAAAAATAATATTACAAAAGTCGAAAACACAAAGTAATGGAATTGAACGATGAGGAGATGTGTCAAACGGGTGGGTCGGGTCGGGTCGAATATGGTCTGATCCATATTGACCAATTTAATCAGTTTTACCCATTTTCATATAGTACAAATCAAACGACCCATATCCGACCCTACCCGTATTATTGAAACACTTTGATATTTAACAAAATCATGAAATATTTATTTCTTATAATTTGTTAAGAAAAATGATATTACTAAAACACTTTCATGCAGTGTCACGTAAGACGATCGACGTTCACGTCCACGTCAGCGATTTCTAATCAATATGATTGAATCGGCAAAAGATGAAAAGATTTAGGACTGAATCGATAAACTTAAAAGGATTAGGACTGAACTTAAAAGGATTAGAACTGAATTGATAAAAAATGCAAAATGTTTAGGATTTTTTGATAATTTTCTCGAAATAACGGAGATTTGCAAAATTACTCGGAGTCACAGGCGAGACTCGTGCTCTGAGTGTGACCGGAGTATCTCATCTCTATTGCGGGACTTGGCAAGACCGTCCCATCTAATAATATTTTCCATTGAAAGCTTCCTTTCTTCGTCAAAAGGAGCGCCAAGAACAACGAATCTGATTTCCTTTTTATCGAGAAAGTCGTCGCTTCCTCTCACTCTCGTTCTCCACTTCCTCGCTCGGTTTATCTTATAGAGTGGAACATCGTCCACCGAGCTTCAACACAGTCGATTGCAGAGAGCAACCTGACACCTAATCGGCCTAATCGCCATGAGTGCTCTCAGTTTCAGTGGGCACTGCTATTCAACCCCTAGGCGCTATAGCTACGACGTCTTCCTCAGCTTCAGGGGGGAAGACACGCGCCACACTTTCATCGGCCATCTCCGCCACGCCCTGCGCCAGAAGGGAGTCCACGTCTTCGTCGACGACGACAGCCTCAGGAAGGGAGGCGAGATCTCGCCCGCTCTCGAGCAAGGGATCGAGGAGTCTAGGGTCTCCATCATCGTGCTCTCGGAGAACTATGCCGGTTCCGCCTGGTGCTTGAACGAGCTTGTGAAGATCATCCAGTGTAGCAGTCGCGACGAGAAGATGATCGAGCCGGTGTTCTACGGCGTGGATCCTTCGGAAGTGAGGAACCAGAAAGGCGCCATCGGCGCGGCGTTTGAGAAGCACGAGCGCAGATTCGGCGAGAACGTGGGGGTGGTGGAGAAGTGGAGGGAGGCGATGACGAGCGTCGGTAACCTTTCCGGGTGGACATTGAAGAAGAATGAGTAAAATCTCAATCCTGACTTTTTAATTCTGGCATGATTATTCTATAGTGTAGGAATTATTCACTAGGCGATTTGAGATCGATTAGATCTAGATGTGTATCGGAAACGATTGGCTCCATCGACGAGGACGAATCCTTTCACATATAACGTCATTCACGTTAGAAATGGTAACTGATAGATGGTTCCTTTTTAGACAGTCTCTTATTTGGTCACTTGCCACAACGTTTTCCTAGGAAAATTCTACTGACTATGTGACTTTCACTCTATAATTTTTCACTTGTCTGGTGATTTTCTACTACATGAATTTAAATGGTCTTCGGACGACTTGGCTCCAAATGGGAGGAATAATTCCTCAATACAAGTAATCAAGTGGCGACACCGGTTGCTCTGCATTATGTACTGCCTCCGAGCCTCTTTCATACTCCATGTGGGAGTTGGGCATGTTGTAAAATATTTCGCTTGAGAACTTAACTTTGGATAATTTTCGACAAACTAAGATTGGAAAATTTGGGACAGCTAGTATTTGAAATGTACTTATTTACTCACGTGCATATGAAAGCCTTCATAGTCGTTTGAATCATGGTAGTGTCAATAATTACGATTCTTTTGTGTTCCTACTTTCCATCTTTACTTTTTCGTTCAGAGTTTTGCAGTTTATGACTCTCTACTTTCTGAATTTTCTTTCATGCTTGTTTTAGTAAGAAGTATGCTTAAACTACTATCTGTGTCCGTTCCAACCAAAAGATTTTTGACAAATAACCAAGTAGCATAATGACAGACAATTATATGCTGGAGTAAGATGAGCATTTATTAGTAGTTTAACCAAGTAGCAAAATTCAACTCACTTCGATGGCTTTGGCAGGTGTGAATCGACATTGATTCAGTCACTTGTCAAAGATGTACTGGGTAAGCTGCATCGCAAATCTTTTCATGTTGCTGACCATCCAGTTAGTTTGCAACGTCATGTCGATCTGGTTCATTCAACGTTAAGGGGGAACAGTGTGGTGGGGCTCTGTGGGATAGGTGGAGTAGGTAAGACGACTGTTGCTAAAGCCGTTTATAACCTTATTGCCAATCAATTTGAAGGCAGTTGCTTCCTCGCCAATGTTGGAGAAAATTCCAAGCTGGGGGGCCTAACTCGATTACAAGAAGATCTTCTTCATGAAACACTGAGGGATGTCAACTTGAAGATTCACAATGTTGATCAAGGAATTCACGCTATAAGGGATAGGCTTAGCCAAAAAAAGGTTCTTGTCATAGTTGATAATGTGGATCACTTGGATCAACTGAGAAAACTAGTGGGTGGACCCAACTGGTTCGGTCCAGGAAGTAGAATCATTGTCACAACCAGAGATGAGCATTTATTAGTAGCTCACAATGTTCCTTGGACACATAAAATCAATTGTTTACATGATCAGGATGCTCTTCAGCTCTTCTGTTGGAATGCTTTTAAGGAAATCCGTCCTCGAATTGGTTATGAGAACCTCTCGTATATGTTGATAAATTATGCTAAGGGACTTCCGTTGGCCCTCATAGTACTAGGTTCTCTTTTGCGAGGTAGAAACATATCCGAATGGAAGAGCACACTGGATAAATTGAAAAGAATTCCCAATGAAGAGATCTTCAACATACTTAAAACTAGTTTTGATGGATTAGAGGAACACGAGAAGGCCATTTTCCTTGACATTGCTTGTTTCTTACGGGGGAAGAGTAAAGACTACATCATGGGAATTTTAGGTGCGTGCGGATTCGATTCGGTAATTGGGATACAGATTCTCATAGAGAGGTCGCTTGTTAGTATTGAGTATGGCGCGATACAGATGCATGATTTGCTTCAGCTGATGGGATGGGAAATCGTTCGCCAAGAGTCTATTAGGGAGCCTGGACAACGCAGTAGGTTGTGGTCAACTGATGATGTGCTCTATCTTCTGAGTAACAGTTTGGTGGGTTCCTATATACGCCACAACGTGAAACATATATTTTCTGGTGAAATTGATGGTTCCACTTTTCTTCTTAGGTTTAGTACATGCCTTGTCACTTAAAAAGCGATTTCTTTTGGGTCTGGGTGTCGAAAGCCTGATGACTGAGTGAATTTAACTTTGCTTTTCAGGGGACAAATGCAGTTGAAGGCATAGTTATAGATTTACCTGGACCTGAAGAGGTGCACTTGGGTGACAACGCCTTCGCAAATATGACGAGTCTTAGACTGCTTGTAATGCACGGTGCACGCTTTTCTGGTGCTCCGCTCCGACTTCCTTCTGGGTTAAGGTGGATTGAGTTGCAAGGATGTTCTATTCCATCACTTGAATTTAGTTTTGGCCTGAAGAAACTTAAGGAAGTTAATCTGAGGGGCAGCAACTTCGAAAGGCTGGGAGCTGGATTCCAGGTACAAATAGCCTTTGCTTTTTACATAATGATTCTTTTCCTTTTGCGATCAATCAAGCAATGTCAGTCACTCACTTTTCTCCTTTTTTGGCAGAATTTCAAGCATCTGAAATCAATAAATTTTGCAGATTGTGGAAGATTACTTGAAATCCCTGATTTTTCAACTGCGGAAAATCTCGAAACATTAATTCTTAGTGGCTGTAATGCCCTAACTAAAGTCCATGAGTCGGTTGGATTTCTTCCGAAGCTCGAAACTTTGGACCTACATTCTTGCTCTAACCTCAGCAGTTTTCCTTCCATCATCATATTAAAATCTCTTAAAACTTTACTCTTAAGTGGGTGTACCAAGCTAAAAACATTTCCTTGTGTCGGTGAAAACATGCCATGTCTGTCTGATCTTTGCCTGGAAAAGTCCGGTATAGAGGAGCTGCCTTCATCTCTTGAACATCTGGTCAATCTTGAAGCCATATTTCTGGATGGATGCAAAAACCTTACCTGTCTTCCACCAAGCATGTATAATTTGCATCGTCTTCGCCTGCTTTATATGAGTAATTGCTCAAAACTTGGTAAATTTCCTGAACTCATTGAAGATGTAGAACTCATTGAAGATGAGGTAGAACTCATTGAAGATGTAGAACTCATTGAAGATGTAGACTCAATATGTTTACCTTATTGCTGCTCTTCGTTGAGGTCTGCAAATCTCGTGGAGCTTGTTCTCAGAAATTGCAATTTAAGAGATGTAGATCACCTATTGGCTCCACAAAGCTTCGCTACATTGAGAGGCTTAGATCTTTCTGAGAACCCTTTTGATTGCCTTCCTGCGAGCATTGGGAGACTCTTTCAGTTGGACTGGCTTTGCTTAGAGCGTTGTGGACAACTACAAGAAATTTCGCAGTTGCCACCAAACATCAAGTATCTGTATGTAAGTGGCTGCAAGTCTCTGAGAAAGTTTTTGTGGTTGTCAAGAGTGTCTGTATCTGACATGAAGCAGTTACCACTCCTTGAATTGATCGACTTCTCTAATTGCCATAACATGACTTGGTTTGCTGACGGACCATCAGCTGAGGTACTCTCTCTCTCTCTCTCTCTCTCTCTCTCATGCTCACGTGAAGTGAGAATGGTGCATTTACAGATTCGAGTTGGTTTGCAGGTCTTGAGGACGACCTCGGTTGACATATATTTTCCGGGAAGTAAAATTCCTAAGTGGTTTAGCCATCGAAGTTCAGAGGGTACAATATGTTTCCAAGTGCCGTGGGATAGGTTTTGGAATTGCAAGACCTTCACGCTTGGTGTCCTCTTTGGATTGGAGGAAAGTCTCACCCAAGAACGTGGGACGACGGATGGTACCATAGACTATAATTACTCTATCATTGTCAATGGTCGATGCATTATGGATGGCCGATATGAAATGCAGTGCTTTGACTCAGATAACTTGTGGCTCTTTTATGGTTCAGAAGATTTGCTTTGGTCCCGTCTGATGGTCGAGTATCTGCTGCCTGGTTCAGTGTGCTTGATGTTTTCAGTCGTAGTTAACAGAGCGCCCTCCAATGTAATCTTGAAGAGTTGTGGGGTACATCTAACATAACACGACGAAAATCAAGCAGCATGTTTGGCCTTCACTGGACACATCTGATGATAAAATGGTGAGACAGTCCATGGAATTATTTAGAGTGAGAAGTCCTCTTGATGATGATAAGGGAAGTGATTTGGGGAATAAAGCGAAAGTGCATCTCTGAAAGCCCCTCTCTCCGCTCTATTCGCGGTTTTCTAAGTCCATCGGTTTGTCTTCTACAATCGAATTGATGCTACAGCTACCACACAGTCTGCTCCTTCTTTTGTCCCCCTGATGTAGGTGGAGCTTGATCCTTCTCAACTACGTATTATTTGAGTGAAACCGAAGATGGTAGACCCATCATCTTTCCTAATGTCGTTCCCACTACTGAATCTTTTTGTTGATCAACTCTTCAGCATTCGAAGTCATGTTGTACAATCGAAGTGTGAACATTCCAAGGTTAGGAAAGTGAAGTTCCAATCATGCTAGAGCTCTCAAGTACTGCGTTGATAGTAGAATATCCAGCTTGCTGACTACCAGTGAAGTAGAACGCTGATTTCCGGCAGCCCCGCTCCGGTTGCAGATTCTTGCCATGTGAGTCTGTGACCATGACCATGTATTTCAGTCCGATGGAGACCGTGATGCAATGGTTTGATAGTCTGTATGTGTGACTGTGAGTTCTTCCTGCTGTTCATGTGTGCGCACAAAAGGACAGGATCTCACGAATGAGTCGTCCTTAGTTGGGCTTGAATATATCCTATGAAAAGTTTGCTTCACTTGGACAATTGACTCCCATTTTAGTCTCCAAGATCCCAAGTTCAAATCTTGAACATAACTCTCATTCTTAGAATGGTTTAGACATGAAAATTGGGAAAATTGTCAAAAAAGTCCTAAACCTATTGCACTTTTTTCGGTTATAAACATTTTAATTTTGCCAATTCAGTCCTAAACCTTTTATAATTTTGCCAATTCAGTCAATTCGGTTTTAAACCTTTTATAATTTTGTCAATTCAATCCTAAACCTTTTATATTTGTGCCCATTTAGTCCATCTCGTCAACTTTGGCTGGCTGGCGCTAACGTGGGCCTTGCCGGTGCTGACGTGGACCCTGCCGGTGCTGACGTGGACCCTGTCAGCGCTGACATGGCAATTTTTAAAAAAAATTTCCAATTTTTTTATTATTTCTTTTTCTTATTTACTGTTCTTCTTCTTCGGCCAATTACAGTCATCACCACACTTCCGGTGGTGTCCGATGATGGCCAAATCACTCTACACTGTCGACCAAAACTTATTCTCCAACACTTAAATCTCGGCGAAAACCAGAACTAGACCGTCAGCGCTCGGCAATGGCCGAAACCCAGGCAAGTAATGGCACCCAACAGGGCGATGGCGAGGCTTGACCGTCGCCGAGCTTGCCCAGCGACGGCTACGCGACGCCATGGTTGGGCGAGGCCGACCTTGCCCAGCCATGGGGTGGCTTGGCCTTGCTCAGAGATAGTGGCGCCGGCCTCGCCTAGCGGTCGCAGCGCCAGTGGCTGGCGAGACCTTGGTGGAGGAAGAAAATCCGAAGGAAGAAGATGGAAGATGAACGAGAGGAAGAAGGTCTCAAGGTTGAAGATGAACCAGAAAAAAAAAAAGAAAAAGGAAAAAAAAATCTAAAAAAATATTAAAATATTATTAAAAATTGCCTCGTCAATGTTGGCCGGCGTCCACATCAGCATCGGCCGATCAAAATTGATCGGATAGACTGAATTGACACAAATGCAAAAGATTTAGGATTAAATTGGCACAAATATAAAAAGTTTAGAATTGAATTGGCAAAACTAAAAGGTTTAAGATCGAATTGACAAAAATGCAATAAGTTTAGGACTTTTTCCACAATTTTTCCCCATGAAAATTTAGTAGAAGCGCAGGCCTTTTATGAAAATCGGTCATAGTTACTATTAGGGATGACATTACACTCGATTTAAAGACTTTACAAGAAAATTACACAAACTAAAAAGTTTGGGGGCAACTTACAACACACGCCAAAACTCAGTAGGTAAAATTACAATTCACTTTTATTGTCGGACAGATCTATTCTTTTTATAAGGAGCTAAATAGTCACGTGACAAGCACAGCTGTGATTTTTATTTTTTTGGGGTCAAAAGCTGTGATTGAGAATGGCTGGAAATAAACGCTAGGAGGGACAACAGACTTTAAGATTTCAGTGACATATTGCGTAAATTATAAAGTCAGGGGGCAATCTACAATAATTGCCAAAATTTGGGGGCAAAATGTAATTCACGGTAGGGGATGAAAGGTTTTCCCAACACAAGGCCTCCTGAAACTTGTTAATATCCACCCAATACGGCGATACTTGTAAGACAGCCGAGCATCTCCGATTCTCGTTGGTAGCCTTAGGGTTTGCCCCCCCATATTCCCCCCTCTCTCTCTCTCTACATCCCATCTTCTATCAGTAGAACACTGCGATGGATCTCGCAAAGAAGCGGAAGATGGATGACAACGGCGTGGCGTCGTCGGACTCCTCCGATCCCAACCTTGCTCTCACCCGCGACGAGGGCCGCAGGATGCTCGAGAGCTTCTCCAAGGATCAGCTCCTCGACATCCTCCAGGAGGCCCTGCTCCGCCACCCCGACGTCCTCTCCGCCTCCCGCTCCGTCGCCGACGGCGATCCCTCCCGCCGCAAGCTCTTCATCCGCGGCCTCGGCTGGGACACCACCCACGACAGCCTCCGCGCGCTCTTCTCCGCCTATGGCGAGCTCGAGGAAGCCGTCGTCATTCTCGACAAGGTCACGGGGAAAAGCAAAGGTTATGGCTTCGTCACTTTCAAGCACGTGGACGGCGCTCTAGCCGCCCTGCGTGAGCCGAGCAAAAGGATCGATGGACGCGTCACGGTCACGCAGCTCGCGGCAGCTGGTAATTCGGGTGCCAGCACGGGCAATTCGGCCGATGTCTCAGACCGGAAGATCTACGTGGCAAACGTGCCGATGGATATGCCTGCGGATAAGCTGTTATCTCACTTCCTGATGTACGGTGAAATCGAAGAAGGCCCGCTAGGGTTCGATAAGCAGACTGGGAAATCGAGAGGGTTTGCTCTCTTTGTTTATAAGACAGCCGAGGGAGCTCAGGCGGCTTTGGCCGAGCCAATGAAGAACATTGAGGGGAGGCAACTAAATTGCAAGCTCGCAATTGATGGGAAGAGGAAGCCGGGTCCAGCTGGTAATGTTGGACATGGTAATGGCCATGCTGATGCAGTGGGGATGAGCGGCCCAGGTTCGATGCCAGGGTCGGTTCCTGGACAATATGGCGGACCCGGGGGAATGGGGTCATACGGTGGGTTTCAGGGTCCGCCCGGATTGGTACATTTGAGTTCGGGCAGGCCTGGGATGTCGGCGGTGGGCAGTCAGGTGCCTCCCACTTTAGGTGGTGCTGGCGGTTACGGTGGTGGGATGGTTGCTCAATATGGTGGTTATGGGGGACCAGGAGCAACTGGATATGGCAGTGCTTTAGGTGCTGTTGGGACTGGTCTTGGTGGTGCAGGTGGTGGTGTAGGCGGCACAAGCAGTGGATTAGGCACTGCTGGTGGCTCATCTTTGTACAGGCCTTCCGGAGGGTATCCAGAAAGTGGACAGTATGGCTTATCGTCTGCGTCGGCGTACCCGAGCCAGCAGCATCAGCCAACAGGGACTTCTCCAGCGCCAAGGGTTCCACCAGGAGGAATGTATCCGAATGTGCCTTCCTATTACTGAGGTAATCTCATTTACGATTATTGATGGATCTAGTTTTCTATTTTCCTTTCATTTTAGTATGTTATCTTATACCTGGTTAGATATAATTGCTTGACTTCCTTATTTGCTGTGTCCTTGTCACTTTTTTTTGTTTAACTTGTTTGTGGGTGGACACTTTGCGATGAGTTCTTATGCTGGTGCTCTGAACGATGGTATGAAATGTTTTATTACTTAGCAACATGATTCACACGGTCTTTCTTTTCCACCTTCTGCTTTATTTTCCTTTGTGCGTGTGCTCTATCTGTGATGTCATGTGCCTAATCTTTTTTTTT
Source organism: Lenwebbia sp. NSW1173648 (assembly GCA_029784005.1). NCBI lineage: Eukaryota > Viridiplantae > Streptophyta > Magnoliopsida > Myrtales > Myrtaceae > Lenwebbia > Lenwebbia sp. NSW1173648. The sequence goes on along the minus strand of JARCGZ010000009.1, from coordinate 17,716,228 downwards.
TTTTTGGGGGGGGGGGGGGGGGGATGCATTTATCAGAAATGTCAGTAAAGGATGTTAAAGTGATCAATTTTTTTATTTGGTCGTTCTTAAGTTGCATTAAGTGTTGTTAGTTGGTTCATGTTGTCCATGCCGATTGTTCTTCTACAGCGTTTCCATGATGTTTCACTTCTGCTGCATTTTACTGGTTGTTTGGTTTAATCATTTCTCAATCTGTGTTTAGATGCTTGTGGCAGTGGTTGCTTGTGCTTGTAGCTCATGGTTGGATGAGTTTTGGTTGCCGGTTGCTGAAGTTATTGATTTCTTTCTTTTTTTGTGGTTGTCTTTCAGTAGCATTTCTTGTTGCTACATGGTTGATGAGGTCTGTGACAATTTCAATTTTTTTTTAGCACTTTTGCAGTATTTGAGTTCTACACAAGTGCCTGGGTGATTAGGTTATCATTTCTCAGTCTGTTGTCTTGGTAGATGACAAATTACCGTGTGTGAGTGTATATCAGGGAGGAGTTGTTTGACTGGATTCGGCCTGATAGTTAGGATGGCTTCACTTGCAGCCATTGCATGAATTCTTGTGTCTAAGGAAGTTTAGTTTGCTTCTTGTTTTATCTTTTTTCATTTACAGCTATAGGTAGAGGATGTTTGGTTTTGAATCTGAGTTTAACACCTTATTGCCTAGCTAGGCAACCTAGCGAAACTATTAATTCGTTCATTGTCATTACAGAGTAGGGTCATTACATCGTAAATGTGCATGTTGTCAAAGGTTCTTCTTTGCAAGTTGCGATCTTGCTAATGATAAAGATTTACATGATGCAAGGATGCTTTTCCAAACTGTTTCAGCTTTTTGCATGTTTTGGGGGCTGAATATGCTTTGCCTTGCGCTAGATCTAAAGTTGTCGTTTGGTTGGGTTAAAGGATGGTGTTAAAGTGCTGTGATATTTTATTAAGGCGCTTCAATCTTTTATGATGCTCTTTGTATTTCAGTTAACAATGGAAGGTAGAAACCCAGTCGGTATGCTAATTCCTCATCCTCAGATTCGTCCTTACTAGGGGTTTGTTTCCTAATATTAGGAATGAAACATTGATATAGTTCTAAAAACTAAGGAGCAAGCCCTAAAGAATAAGGAAAAAAAAGTTTTATGATAAGATAACGTAAAACGATTCAAAATGAAAAGCACCATGCCGTAGTTTCCCTCTGGCTTCCACTTCCGGCTGTCTTAATACCATCTATAGGTTGTCCTATGGCTAAACCTTGACCAATTCTTGGTCCAAAGAAGCAAGCCTGACAACTAAACCAACAGCCACGGTGGAAGTGGATACATCAGTTGATTCTTCACACACAAAAAAATAAAATAAAAAGAGAGAAAAATATAAGTTCTGGGTCTATTTCAATTTGGTTATGTGATCTGAATGCTCATTAACGACAGAGTACTCATCATTAGCCATATTTTATATTGTCCGAAATAGTCAGCCTTATTCAACTCATGCAAGTCCGCTGCTTCTGCCTCTTGTACAGATTTTCCTTGCTATTGCTCTAGTAGGCTTTTGCTTCATTGACTTTGTTTCTTTTCGAGTTGACTGGATTGGGCTTTAATAGATTAGATGAAGTCTAATGGTATGCATTAACCTTGTAGTGTTCTGCATTAAGAGTAAATTTTCTCAATCTGCGATGAAGCTGTCAAACTAGAAAGTTTGCTGTCAAGGGTATGGCTCTAGAGAAAATATTTGGTGTTTTATATTTTTCTGTTTTGTCATGAGCATTTCAATAAGCAGATGTGCTTTGCATATCCAGAGTAAGTAATTGCTTCTCTTTGTGGTTTGTTTACTTAGATAGGGTAAGTGGTTGCATACTTGTTGGTAGCTTGTTGTTTTTACACGTGCATTCTTTTGGAATTTTTATAAGTAGAACATTTTAACCTTTATAAGCATCTTTGAATTGCTTCATACTGGACTTTGCAAAGGTTATTGTGTTAACAATGTCTTTTTAGAAGAATTTTGGAAGGATCTGGATTACTTTGATCTTACAAAATACTTGATATCTAATAAGATAGAGTAGAGTGGCATAAAAGATTATAATCGCAATCAGCAGGATAAGGGGATAAGGTTTAATCACTTGCGGCGGCTGCGTATGTTTGGTTCTATTCTAAGACTTGTGTTTGCTGGCATCTGTTCTCTTTAGTTAATCAGCTTGTTTCATTTTCACAGTAGAAAATTTAGATATCACGTTACCTGTATGTCAGAGAATACCATTCTTCTTCTCTTGTAAACTATTTTTGGGACGACTGCCTCGCCATTATATCTTTAACTGTTGGCGTTGACATTGATGCATTTTTGCTCTAGCTTTATGTGTTTGCATGAAAAAATTTGTGTTTGATTCTGTCGAATGATGTGACACGTGACTGGATGTTTGATTCAGGTGTATAACAGCTTGTTGGACGCAGATGCTTTAATCATTCTGGTGATTGCGTGAATGAGGACAATATATTCTCTGGTTGATGAGTGATTACCTGTGCTTTAGCAGCCGCTTGCTTCATCTGCTCCTTTATGCTGTGGATTATTGTGGTTGTCCTGGTTGAAGTTAATTTTAGCTATGGTTAGTTTATTTAGTGAAGTCGGTACTTATGCTTTGGGATCTTGCAGTGTGGAGGGTTGTTTCTGGTGCTTATAGCATCTATTTGCCTTTCCAATGCCAGTTCTGAACTTTTGACAACTGTTATGGCACCCTTGTATTCGCTGTCTCTTTTGGTGCTTTACAATGATTTCGAATATTTGCGATAAGATATCTTGCTTCTATCACTGTTGGGCGTAGTGACTATGTTAGCCAACCATCACATGTGGATAGAAAGCCATCATGGATCCCTCTATCTGCCATCTTAAGTTGGACTCTGATTGATGGAGGTCTCACATTACTTTGTGGTATAGTGATCATTTATATGTCTTCATGGCCCCTATATGCTTTTCTAAATAATATTTTGCATGCTCGGAAGCATCGCCGACCTATGTTGAGCATTTGGGAACCGAGGGGAGGGGGGGCCACCAATTTATATCTGTTTTTGAAGCGAAAGTGTGAATAATTTTTTTAATACGCTTAAAAATTTAGTTTGAACCCCGCCCAAAAAGACGTACACACACTCAAAAAAAAAAAAGCTTAAAAGTTTCGGGTCCAAAATTGGTGTGAATGTGAGATCAGCAACATCTGAGTATAAAAAATGCAACTTAATATTGCTGTAGAATGCTTTTGGCCGGGCCAGTCATAGTCTATGAGTAGTGTTGTACTTGTGGACGGTGTATCCATGAACCTCTTGTATAATGTTCTTCACAATGCTCCCCGAGTGTGATTCTTGGTGAAACTTTGGGAATGCCTAGTTGTTAGATGTGTTCATTGCTTCTTGATTTGCTTTAGACTGCTGCTGGAAAAATATATTGTGGCCAAGCCTACCTTGTGTTGCAGTACCTTGCAGTTATTACTTGCTGACTACGGCTCACATTGTAACTTAGAATTCTTGCTTGGCAAATAGTGTGAGTTGTAAACCTTCTATGGCCAACGTTCATCATGGTACTTAAGTTTGGAAAGGACTTAGTCTCTTAACACTTAATGGTGACATCCACTGCCGTTGCTTTATTATCTGAGTATCGATGGGGGGTTGACAACCTCACATTCATGATGATCTCTAGCTGCCTGCTAGATTGGGGCTGCTTTCTCATCTATTATCTTTGTACTAACTAGGTCATTCTGTGTTCTTGTATTAAGTAGGTTATTCTGTGCGTTTGTCCGAATTCATCCAGTTTCTTTTTTTATCTATACTCAAGACTACCGTAACTTTGGATCCTGATAGGCAGTTTTAGTTGTCTGAGTCCTGCTTATCAAACCGTTTGTGTGTCCTTTCAGCATTTCTTTTGCAAAAGTGCTTGTATTTGGCACTTATTTCCTGTCCTGCAGCACCTCGGCCTTGGTGCTTCACATAAAGGAGTCAATTAAACTTAGTTAGTTGTCATTGGGTTTGGGTAATCCATTTGTCCGTGAATCTTCTCTCATATTTATCTGTTAGGATAGGCTGTTCTAGAGTCCTCGATTTCCAAAGGATGGGATATATTGAGGGAAGTGCTTTTAGTCATTGACTTAATTTGAAGGAACTACCTTTGCCATGGGTATAGGGCAAATCCCTAGTGCTGAATAATTCCCTTTAACTGTCGTGATCTTGCCATGTCCTTGTACAGTTTGTGTAAGAAATTTGATTCTTCTGTAGCATGTTTACCCAGTAGTGGTATTGCAAATTTGCAACACAAGGGACTGGGTTATCGAATGTCCATTGCTACATTAATTTGCTAACAGTTTTGGCTTGTGACAAGTTATTGGGTTTTGGTTTATGCCGTTATCCTTTTCTGGAGGGCATGATGTGACAGGATTTGTAGCCGGAGGCTGATGCTACATGAATCACATGAGAGAGAGAGAGATGTCTAGGAAAAGCTTTCGAATTTTCTCGTGTCTCAGGAGACATCTGTCTAAGGAAGTTTGGAAATGTATTGCTGAGCGATGTATCGTTTTGTACATAATACTATTGTAAAAGGCGTGCCGTTAGATGGGACTTACATCATGGGATCGGTAATCTCCTTACATGTATGACGGGATTTCCCTAGGAATGAATGACCAACTCTTTTTTTTATCGGCAATGAACACTACTTGTGCAACCTTAAACCTACTGGAATTTACTGCTTAAACTAGTTACATGTTAACAAATAGTATGGGTTTTATCAGCAATGATCGGAAAAGAGTTCAATCTAATCTTTTCCTGCTCTCGCTGTTCCCGAGTGGGTTTTGAAATTGAAGAAATGGGGAAAAGAGCTCTGCTCTTTCGTGGCCATTTAAATAAGTTTAGGGTGCGCATGGCAACACTTTTCTATCAAATATCAACTTCTGGCAAGAAGTTTTTTCTATTTCTGCTTCTGAGCAAAAGTTGATTTTTGATAGAGAAAAGCGGGACAAAATTTTTACTTCTAGAATAGAAATTCGTTTGGTAACGATTGACAATTTTTATTTCTGGAACATTATTAACACCAAAATTTTTTACGAAAAATTATTGATTCTAATTTAAAATGCATGTTATTCGAAGAAAGTGAAATGTAAATGCTGATGGATTTACGTATAATTTGTAATTTAATTGTTTTATGTAAATGGAGATCAATTTTATGGGGAGAATTGTATTAATGCGATTTTGAGATCGGAAGATCCGTGAAAGCTTTTGTTAATATTACTAGTCTTCTTCATTTTGAGAGCGTCGGAAAAAATCAAAAGCCTTATTTTTTTTTTTTTTTCGAACTTTAGGCCTTAGTTGAGTTGGTCACTAAAGGCAAAACATTGTTCTTTTTAAAGCAAAATACCATCTTTCAAAATGATTTTACGATTCAAAAAATATTGAGAATTCTGTTGATTAATCAAGTTAGCAATACGATCATAATAGCCAAGGTGGATTGTCATTGCAAGACGCCAAAGCTTCGGGCTACCTACAGATTCATGGAAAGAAGATTACGATCAAGGTAACAAATTAAGCATTCTTTAACGGCTGAAGGCTGCATGGCATCTATTTCCTCCTAAAACTTAACTACTCAGAAAGTAGAGGGCTAGGTATGATGCCGGTAGAGAACAAAGCCATTTAACGCACAAGTTCATACCTGCTCAGTGTACCAGCTATCATAGTATAGACATATTTCAAAATGTTTATACAAGAAAGTTGGATCATCATAAGGCAACCTTGGAACAACGTCATTACAGTACAAAACCCTGAAATATTTCGGGTAGGGATAGTCCAAATGCTCTTCCATGAACCTCTAGAGCTGCCTGTCCCCAACTCTCGGTTGGCCAAATGTGTACACGCCCAACAATCTCCGCAGTACCTCCATCTCCTCATGCAGAACCAACACTGTTGGGAACAAAATGGCAAGGGCACCACCTAAACTGTGTCCTATAACTACGAATTTCGCATTTTTGTGCTCGGCATAATATACAGACACTCTGCCATCTCTGGCCCAAACCCATTGTTGCTGGTGCTTGCTAATGCTTTTAAGTCAGAAGCATCAGCACCATTGGCAAGAGCAAACTTCTTGTCCAATTGGAAGTTCTCTCAGAAGGTGACCGTATTAGTTCTGTTGCCCAGACCTAAGGCTTCCAAGAATCCCAAGTGAACTTTACCCAATTTCGAGATCTCATACCAGGAATAATCGAAATCGGTACACCAATCCTCAGCATCAAAAGGCTCGGTAACCCTGAAGCTGATTAGTATGAGATTTGCCTCTACAGGCTTGTCGCATAATATGACCTTTCAATTTGGTAATCTAAAAGAAAATTGTGGAAACAAATCAGCAATGAATGTAATGATCAATGGTAGCAGAAGATGAACAGAATTGTGCAGATAGTGATTTCTCGGTCAACTAATAAGTCAAAGCTAATGAAGGGCACGCATGCTAGTTTAGATATATCCACTGGATCTGTCTTACCATTCCAGCAGTTGTAGAAATCCACAAAATGCATCTGCATTTGCAAGTGGCTAATGTGATCACTAACAACAATAATTGATAGAAAAAGTTAGATGCCAAGGGAAGTGAGTAAAGATACAAGAATTGCTTTAAGATAAGAAGCTGAGTGGGTGGGGCCGTTCGATGTAAGTTGCACTACCTGACTGTTGAGGGGCTTTGTCTATGTAGTTCTGACTTGGCCTTAAACAACTTCAGATTAGCATTATCATTGTAGAGCAGCAGGTTTCACAATGGATATTTATGCGATAAGTAATGATTATACATTGGGGCAGGCTTACATGCAAGATAAAGTTTCGGAAACAAACTAGCTGAAAAAACAGAGAAGATTGATACGTTTGTTAGAGTATAAAGTTGAGAAGTAAGGGAAGATATAAAACGATGACAAATTTAGCAAGAAAGTGCCTGGATGAACCGGAGAAAGTTCCAACCAAGATGATCTACCACTATACCACCCAATTTTATTTTATTTTTGGTAAAGTTACTGCACCACCCAATTTTGCATTACGGAGGAAAAAAAAAAAGAAACGAGCAAACTGGATTGAATTTTCGATATCAATTCCCACTCCCCAGCAAACCTTATTCCTTGAAGTTTCAGTTTGTAATACAAAGCATGGTTATGCAAGAAGCTCGGACACCCATCAACAGCTTGATGTTCATCACCCTAGAATTGGGCGCAAAAGACGAATCGGACACCCACTAACAGTTGGTTTGAGGATAAGTCATGAGATTCTAGGCTCCACTCATTATTGTGAATGATTCAAGCCCAACAGAGAACACACAAAAGATCAAACTGCTATAACAAACAACAGAGAGCACGTTTGACGGAAAAAACCATAACCTCGCAGATCTGAGTTCGTCGGACGCAAAAGATGAATCAGAGTTGCGATGGGTCTCCAGAAGGCGACTGTGGAAGTGGAGGCGGCTCGGAAGGGCTAATCGGGATCAGCGGCTGCCGATGGGTCTCCAAAAGGCGACGGATAGAGAAAGGATCACCGGCTCGAAAGGGCGAATCGGAATCAGCGACTCCTTGAGGTCGTCAGACGTGCAAATAGGGAGGCGGAGGCGGAGGCGGAGCCGTGATTGGGAGTGAGAGAGCTTCGCTCTCTAGAGCGTTCGACGAAGAGAGCTTTGGGCGTAATCGAGAGTCAGGGCGTAACGAGAGGCTGAGGCAAGAAGTCTTGAGCTGCTGAGAAGTAATATTTTTTAACTTTTCAAAGTTGAGAAAAAATAGTTTCAGAAGTGAAAAATCACTTCAAAAATAGAAATTTATTTCGAAAGTAAATATTTTTACCAAACGAATTTCTGCTCTAATTTCTACTCTAAAAGCACTTTTAGAGCAGAAATTCACTTCTAGAAGTGTTATCACGCGCACCCTTAATTTCCATATTGCCATATACGACGATTGCAATAGTGGTTGCGAGATTGGAACATCCTCCGTTGAATGGGTGGATTATTCTTCTTGGATTTTTGTCTGGTGTGGGGCAGAAATTGGTGGTAGCCCAGAACCAACGATGGCGGTTGTAAGATTACGGGGACGGAAGAGAGGCAACGCACAATATTTTTTTTTTTTGGGTCAATCGATGTGTAAGACCCCTTTTTCATGAATGGCTGTAGTCGCCCACTCATTTGGTTTGGAATGACAATTGTCGAACAACTATTTAATTTCGGGCTAATTACCTAGATAATCTCCAATTTTGAGTTCAATCTTAATTCTATCTCCAACTTTTTTTTTATTTAATCTTAAATCTGTCGACGTGTTTAGAAGTTGTCGCTACTTTTTTCAGAGGATGTTTTTTAGATTAAAAAAAAAAACTCTGATCGAAATCGAGATTAGATTGAAAGTCGAGGTTTTAAAAGGAATTAGACCTTTAATTTTTCACCTCGGTCACTGGCCTTGCACACGTGAATGAACTGCTCTCCTCAGATTAGCGACCCGGCCTGATTTGAGTAATGTTACCCATGTCACAGAAACCCCAATGTTAGGTGATCCGCTTCCAATGAATTGGACCTTTTTTTCTTTTTTTTTTTGGTCGGAAAATTGGACCTTTTTTACTGATGGGGAAAACAATGTATTTTTTTTCCCGTACCTCCAGTTTTCTGAATTTTATTAATTTGTGTAATCTTCAATAATACTTAGATTAACATCTGCTTTTAGTTTTCTTTTCATTTTTTTTTTTTGTAAATTTTGGAATTTGAGTTTTGCTTAATATGAAAAAGTCCATGATGAGAAGTGCTATTTGGACAAGATCATGTTGGACTTAACGAAGTTAATTACCTTCCCATATGACCAAAGAGAAAAAGATTAGAACATATGAATTAAAAACTTATCAGAGGAGGAAAATGTTGGTAAGAAGAATGCTAGTCAAATAATATAATGTCAAATATCATTCAAAGAATGATCTTTCTCAACAAGTTGAGTCGTACTTCCCTAAGCCAGGTTGGTAAAGCGGAATGGATTAGAGTAATAGAAATTTTTAAGCAGAAGGAAGGAAAAGTGATATTAAGGCTTCTTTTGTTTTGCGAAAAATATGATGTTTATGGAAAATGTTCTCCACGAAGTCATATTCCGGAGAGAATTATAAAAAAAAAAGTCCTAAATATATTGCAATTGTGCTATTTCCATCTAATTTTTTTTTTTGGCCAATTCAATCCAAATTTTTTGTATCTGTTCCAATTCAATCCATACGACTAACTTTGACTGGTCGGCGCTGTCATGGCAATTTTAAATAATATTTCAACATTTTGTCAAATGTTTTACTCCTTTTCTTTTTCTTTATTTTTTTTTTTTATTCCCTTCTTCCTCTACAGTCGCCAAAAAAGAATAAATACTAATGTTAGATTCAGGTTGTTCATAGTGGAGATTGATTTTCAGATGATGCTACTCTTCAAAGGCCACGTAACCATCTCCTTTAGCGGCAACTTTTGCAAGATGTTGAATAGTATGCTTTGAATTATTTTCCTCAACTCAACCAAAAGGCATTAGTCTCTAATGATCAGACATTGTCAAAATTATGGTGGGGTGTGGTCCCATAGACTAGTTTTCCTCGAACCCTTCCCATCTAACAAGGACGAGTTTCAATTGATTTGCCCTTTCTCGTTTACAAAACCTAATTGTAAGGGCATAAATAATAACTTCTTCATCGCCATTTACATTTTCTTACACTAGTGTGCATTATAAAATAATTTCATTTGTTAATTACTTAGTGTTTAAAAATATATAGCTAATGGACGGCTCATTGTTAGGAACTTCCGCTATTGTTATAATTGATAACAAACCTATTTTATTTGAACGTAGGGACTCATGTGAAGCTTCTCTCAGTTAATTTGGCCCTTCCCCTAGAAATAAATCTCACTCTATCATTTGAATGCTGGCATGCCACGTCAACTCCAACAGCGCCACGTCAGCGTCGACCGCCCAAAGTTGGCCGGATGGACTAAATTGAAACAAATGTAAAATGTTTATGATTGAATTTGTACAATTACAATAGGTTTATGGTTTTTTTTTTTTTGGTAATGTTTCATATTTTTCGATGTTTTGGCTGAAACCTGAAAATGAACTGAAAAATATTTTCCACCATTTTGTATGAAAAATCATATTTGATTTTCTTCCGTGCATTTCTTTTAATAATCATTATTTTATTTTTCTTTTATTTTTAAAAAATGCGAATTTTTAATTATTTTTCGTTTCTCTTTTCTTTCTTCTTTTTTTCCTCCTTCCTCCACTGCGACTGGCCAGCAACGGCCACAGGCGAGCTCAAGGATCAGCGAGCCGCATCTATGGTTGATCGCCGGGCTGCAGGCAGTCGCTGAGCCCAGCGACCGGCGGAGGAAGAAAGAAAAATAAAAATAAAAAAATAAAAAAAATAAAAAGTACAAAATTGTTTAAATAAATAAAAATTGTTAAAAAAATTCGACGTAGAGAGAAGAGAGAAGAGTGAAGAGAGAGATCAGTCTCCTTAGAAAACGATTTCCTCTTTTCAAAAAGAGAAAATTATTTTCTTCACTTTTGAATGTGTTTTTTTTCATTGACGAGAAATGTTTTTCTTGACTCATTTATTTTTTTGTGAAGAGAATCTCGAAAAAATTCAGAAAATATTTTCTTAAAAGTTATTTTCCGCTAAACGGACGGAATCTATGGCTCCATTTGTTTCGCTCAAAGTTGAGAAAACATTTTATTGAAAATAATTGTTTGTATCGTTCTCGAAAATGAATAAACAAAAAATATTTTCATCGTTTATGTAAATTTTTAGATACAATGTGTTATCGATAATTAAATTATTTTTTATTAATTAATTATTTTAATAGATATATGTGATTATTTTTAAAAAAATATTTTTCAAATAACTCATCTTCACGAAACACACCGAGCTTAAACTGTAATTAGGCAATACTCTACTTTCTCAATGGAATGTATTTTGTATATATATTTCTGTTCCTAAGACCATCAAAGGCAAAAATCGTCCGCGAAAAGTTTTTGTGGCCCACGTGATCTTTTCGCCAATTAATGTGATAAATATCACTTTAATCAACACTTTACATGAAAATTACTTTTTTGCCACAGTGAAGTTCCATATATACGAGCTAAAGCCTCCGCCATTCTAAAACCCTCTTTCTCTCTCTCCATCTTCATCTTCATCTTCATCAAAATGAGGACTTCAATTTTGGCATTGACCCGATCGAGGTCATCCTCCGCCTCTTCGCAGTCGCACCTCCTCTGCCGATCCTACAGCTCGGATTCGGTGCCGGAACGGAAGGTGGCTGTGCTCGGCGCCGCCGGCGGAATCGGCCAGCCCCTCTCTCTTCTCATGAAGCTCAACCCTCTCGTCTCCAAGCTCGCCCTTTACGATATCGCCGGCACTCCTGGTGTCGCCGCTGACGTCAGTCACGTCAACACCAGATCCGAGGTCTCTATTTCACTGTCTCCTTCGATCAGCTTTACAGTTTGGTTGAATTTCGGATTTTCCATACATATTTATTTGGGGTTCTGTATGTGATTAGCGACCGCTTTCTAGTCTATATGTCCTTTACCGCATGATTTTTCCCGAAATCAAACAAGTTTTTACTAATTTATTCCCGTACCTCGTCTGGGTTTGCCTTGCCTGGTTGAGTAGTTTATGGTGATAGCCATTTCTATTCAACCAGTACCGTGATGTTCAGGAATCATATTTTTATGCTTCACATCCACATGGTGTGAACTACTTCGGTGAAGCATCTCTCCTATTAGCTGGATTTGTTGCATGATGGATAATCCATGATTAAATTCTCCATTTTGGATTTCTGATATCTGCGATATTGTTATTTTTAGGCAGACAGGGCTATTGGGATAGCTCCATTTCAACTTACGACTTTGCATTATGATCTGGTGACATCAGCTCATATTGTTTTGCTCAATGATCATAGGTTGCTGGATATGCGGGTGAGGAGCAGCTTGGTAAAGCTTTGGAGGGATCGGATATTGTCATTATTCCGGCTGGTGTGCCAAGGAAGCCTGGGATGACACGCGATGATCTCTTTAACATAAATGCTGGCATTGTCAAGTCCTTGTGTACTGCAATCGCAAAGTACTGCCCGAATGTGAGTATTGTACATTCAGCCAATGAGAGTCTTGGCAATATGATTTTCCGTCTCCTCTATAAAATATATGACAATTTAAGTATATATGAATACATATCTTTTCTCTTTTGTTTTTCATTGGTCATTCTAATTTGGTTAGTGTTATATGCTTCGTGTATGAACTATGAAGTGTCCTTTGACCTAACAAGATGCTGTAAAACAGTGTCATGTATGCCATATAGTTTAGTATCCTTGGGAATTCTCTGCGACATTTGTTTATTGGAGGTCATGTTCATGTGATTAGGCACTTGTGAACATGATTAGCAACCCTGTGAACTCAACAGTGCCAATTGCTGCTGAGGTCTTTAAGAAGGCAGGGACCTATGACGAGAAGAAGCTTTTTGGAGTGACAACCCTCGATGTTGTTAGGGCCAAAACTTTCTATGCTGGGAAGGCTAAAGTCCCTGTTGAAGGTACAAGTGTAGAGCTCTTATCAGAAGTCACATTTATTTTTGGTTGCTACTTGCTATTGGTTTTTTTCTTAATTTCAAAAGAATAAACTTATTGATTTATCTTCTTTAAGTTTCTCAGTTAATCTTTCTTTGTCATATTCTTTGCAGAGGTAAATGTGCCTGTTGTTGGAGGTCATGCGGGCATTACAATCCTCCCTCTGTTTTCTCAAGTACTTGCTTTTCCCTCCTTTCCCTTCATTTTGAAATATAAGATAGAGATTTGTCTGCAACACCTTAAGCGGATACATAGGTAATTTGATTACTATTTCTCACTTTATAGGCCGTACCCAAGGCCAATTTGGCGGACGAAGATATCAAGGCGCTTACCAAGCGTACGCAAGATGGAGGGACGGAAGTTGTGGAAGCAAAGGCTGGAAAGGGATCTGCAACATTGTCCATGGCGTAAGTGTTGAATGAGGCCATGAGATGTATTCTGTATATCTGGGTCATTTTTTGCTTACTCTAGAATTTTACTGCAAAAACTTAGATGAGGGGTTTCATCAGCTCTGACTATGAGATGAAGGATCTCTCTCTCTCTCTCTCTCTCTCTCTCTCTCTCTCTCTCTCTCCATGTTCACCTGCACAGACGTTGATGTTTTTGGCTGGTGGGTCCACCGCCCGCTAGTCTCTTATTTATTTGACAAAATCAAGAAGATTTTGTATCCTTGTATTTCGATTTTTAACTTTGGTGCAGTCTTACAATTCATTGCGGTGGATTCAATTTGCATCTTTTGCAGGTATGCTGGAGCATTATTTGCAGATGCTTGCCTGAAGGGCCTAAACGGTGTCCCTGATGTGGTGGAATGTACCTTTGTGCAGTCTAGCGTCACCGAACTTCCTTTCTTTGCTTCTAAGGTGATTGATTCACTCTGGAAGTTCTTAAAAGAGTTATTTTTATGTCTGAGGGGGCTTTCACTTCGTTTGTATGCTTTATTAAGAATATGATTAGGGGCCTTGTTTGGTCTGGTTTGTCATCTCTATCTCGCTATACAAAGGAGAAAGTCAAGCCTGTTTGTATTCGAAAAAACAAGTGCAGATAATATCTTAACATGACTAAATGGAAAAGGCTGGGTATTGAAAGGTGGTCTATGTTGGTTAGTGTAACGATTCGTAGCCTTGAACTCTCTCATTACTCTATTCGAGATAAGCCTACTGAAGCTTGATGTTGATGGAGCTTCATGTTTAAGCACTAATATACTTTGTATTGCACCCTGAAATCAGCTAGGCTAGGCTAGTGCAAGTACAATGTTTTCACGTGTATGCATATTTCCTTTGCCTTTTTGGAACCTTATCACTTTTAGCTGATCATTCTAACTTTCATTTCAAGCGCGTTCGGTAAGTTGACTATTTGGTCTTCTTTGTAGGTGAAACTCGGGAAGAATGGCGTGGAGGAAGTTTTGGATTTGGGTCCTATGTCTGACTATGAGAAGCAAGGGTTGCAAAACCTGATTCCTGAGCTCAAAGCTTCTATTGAGAAGGGGATCAAGTTTGCCAATCAGTAACTGGGGAACGAAAGTCTGATCTCCCCATTTTGTTTGGGAAAGCAAGACAGAAATTTTTGCATCATTTGTCGGTGTTGCATTCGTTTTTGTGGCCAATGGCACAGGTTGTACTTGAGGAGTAGGTTTCATACGATAATCTTTGAATAATAATTATTGATCTCACACATGGAGGGGAATCGACATTGAGCTCTATTCGACTTAGACAATCTTTCATTGATTGAGGAACTTTGAATTGCTGGCATATATCTTTGAAATTTTATTCATTTGCTGAGGTTTTGGGAGCTTATTCACATCGCAGAAACTCCTGAATGTCTAGGATGCAACATTTATACAGGGATGCTCAGTGTATAATATAGACATGAGCTTTGATAGGTCTGTAGTGAAGTTCCACTTATAGGTTGAGTCCTTTTTGCTGAGGTTTATATTTTTCAGTGGCGAGGTCGGCCTTCTCGCCATGGTCAAGTTCACCAGCTCAGTTGAAGATTACAGGCGAAAAGGTGACATGCTTTGTGTTATAGCTTAGATAGAAGAACGATGGTAATTTAAGGGGAGTTTTGTAAGATACAGTAGAAAGGAGCAAATGGGCGGGCATGTCATTTCTCAAGATGTAGATAAACCTTACTGATAGCATCAACTAAAGTCAATCTTGATATTGAGAAGGCCTTATTTAAAGATGTTTTTGAGCTTTCTTGGGATGTGATGAAGTTCTTGTGGCAAAAGTATCAAGGATAAACTATTTACCATTTATTTGAATGCCCCTCCCTTTCCTTTTGTCTTGACTTAGCTTTGTAGATGTATGGTCCATAAAAAATTCTAGGATCCAGACTTTGTGTTGAATATGTAAATTATAAAATACATCCTAGAAGGTTCAAACGTCAAAGTACATGAAAGAGTTGACAAAATCCCCTTGCAGCCATGTGCCGTTCCTTAAATGTTTAGCAAACCTCGAGGAGATCCGGCATCAATGGCCGAAAAAGGGTTGATCTCAGATAGATCACGAGTGAAGACCGTTTCATCAATCTGGACAGAAGACATCGCTTTCTTTTTGGATTCTAGGAATGGGCTCGAAACATCAGTCCTGCAAAAACTCATCTTCATCTAAGCTGCTCTGCTTCAGATACTCTGCGCTAGCTCTTATCTTCACCTCCTTGTTTCTCTTCTTGGTGCCTCTTAGGCGCTGTCCCGAGCCACTCGTCGGTACCGACCATACCCGCTTTAACGGAGACCTTAGAGATGCTAGATTCCCCTGGAACCACCTTTGTTTTGGACCAGCCTTCGAGAAGCTTAAGCTTGCCGTCTTCTCCAAGACATGGCCAGTGGATGCTGCCCCCGGTGGCATGGAGCGGCACGCCGAGACTTTATACCGTGCTCTAGCTGCTAGAGGCCACGAGATCCACATATTCACCGTCCCTTCTGACAGAAAATCGCACCATGACATCCACCAAGGGAATCTCCATGTCTATTTTGCGGCCAACGATCACGGTTCAGTCAACTGTTCTTTGGCATTCGAGATATTCAATCAAGTGAATGCCAATGGACCATTTGATTATGTTCATACTGAGAGCGTCTCGCTCCCACACTGGCGTGCGAAGATGGTAGCCAACGTGGCCGTGACTTGGCACGGGATATGGTACGAGATCATGCACTCGAAGCTGTTCCAAGAACTTCTGTCGAACCCGGACAACCTTCTGCCAGGGCCCATGACCGAGCTCCAGGAGGCGATGCCAAGGCTCTTGGACGAGATAAGGTTCTTCCCAAGTTATACACAGCACATATGTATAAGCAACAATGCCGCCGATGTTCTGGTCAAGATCTACCAACTTCCGCAGAGGAAAGTACATGTAATTCTTAATGGGGTCGACGAAACAAAGTTCACGCATGATCCAGTAGCTGGGGCCCGGTTCAGGCTGAGGCATGGGGTCCCAGGAAATGCAAGCATTGTTATGGGAGTGGCAGGCCGGTTGGTCCGCGACAAGGGACATCCCCTTCTCTACGAGGCCTTTTCGTCCTTCACGAGGCGCCATCCCGGTGTATATCTGCTTGTTGCAGGATCAGGTCCTTGGGGAAGAAGATATGCAGAGTTGGGCCCTACAGTGAAGGTTTTAGGAGCATTGGATCCTTCAGAGCTGTCCGAGTTTTATAATGCGCTCGATGTGTTTGTAAACCCCACCTTGAGGCCTCAAGGACTTGATCTGACATTGATTGAAGCAATGCATTGTGGAAAGCCGGTTTTGACGCCGAATTATCCTAGCATCGTCGGGACAGTAGTTGTCGGTGAGGAATTTGGTTACACTTTTTCGCCCAATGTTGAGTCATTTGTTGAAGCCTTGGAGTTGGTAGTGCGAGATGGAACGAAGAAGCTGCGGAGTAAAGGCAAGGTCTGTGAGCAGCAGGCAGTTTCGCTGTTTACAGCGAGTAAAATGGCGTCTGCTTACGAGCGATTCTTCCTTTGCATGAAAAACTCCCGATACTGTCAGTATCCTCTTCCTACAGATTGTTAGGACTATTTCTGGTATATTGCAGAAGTATGCTCTCGGTCATTGAAAATTTATGCACTGAAATACGACGAACTGTATCCTCTATAGTTTATATGGTCCTTGAAAATTTCCTACTTACTTTTTCAGTCTCCAGGTGAGTCGCTTCTACTGATGATATTTATTGCTCGGACCTACCTTCTATGGGAAACGACATATACATAGTGGTTGTCTGAGGGGAGACTATGCATAACATGCCTTGCTAGGATCTGAAGAGTGTCCTGGAAACGTGCGATTTTTAACACAGTTCTCTGTTTAATTCCCTTGTGCATCTACTGTATGCAACTTGGGCAATGAAATTGTCACGGCATGAAGAAAGAACGTCGAGGCATTATTCTTCTTTCTATTAGGGATTTTTCCACAAGCAAGAAGATCAAGTCATGGCCTTTACTGTCCTAATTCCGATCGTCCATTCATGAATTGTTTGTTCACAACTGTTGAGGGCAAGTTAGACTTACTTTGCTAATGCTAGCTTCGTAGGAATTCAAAATGGTGAAATGACTTCCCCCTGGACCTGATTCATTCGACCTGTTTCGGAATGAAGTGCCCTGATGCATTGGCTGCAACAAGGATGATGCAGGATCGAATTTGGCAGGAACAGAACCATTTGACTTAATTGACAGGAAGACTACGAAAACTAACGAAGCATTTTCCTTCTTGGGGCAGCATAAAGTAGTAACCCATTGCACTTTCACCAGTAAAATGACTAGTTTGGAACGATCGTGTCCGGAAAATTCTCTTGCTCTACTGCATATTGCAGGACCAAGCTTTAACGGGTTTCTTGCCAAATGCTAAGCGTTGTCCTGAATGTTTTAACTCGTCTGACATTGTTCTACATCAAACTTGAAGACAGTGAACATCAACAATAACAAAAGACTTTTTCAATCCGCCTTACCCAAAAAAAAAAAAAAAAAACACTAACAAAAGATTCTTCCAACTCCATCGTTGCATTAGTAAAATAATTAGCGTATAATCTCACACAATTTGCACTCACTTCCTTGCACTTCAAAAAGAAATTAACAAGCAGGCGAGGTATTCTTTACAAAGAGGAGAGCTTTTCTTTCTTCTTTGGGTGCTAATATGAAATCTTTCCACTTTAGGAAGAAATACGAAGTTTTCGACAAATGATTGCTAGTGATGTTGAGGATCTGGTCCGCCTGGCGACACCCTCTGTGTCTCTGCTCCCATCCTCCTCCTAATGTACTCCAACTTCGAAATACTGTACCCTAACTTATCCAAAATCTCTTGGCCATCAGCCTTCTTCTCCATGTTCGAGAAATTAAGCGGAAACCGGACCTCTGAGGTCACCACGAGCGACGTTACAAGCAGCAGCAGCAACAAAATTTGTGCCTTAGCTAAATGAGCCATGGAGGATGAAGACTAGCGGGAATGCCGATGTAAAACAGCAAAGCAAGCAAGCTGCAATCTGCATTAAGCAGCTCGAAGTACTTGGCTGCTGGAACCCAAATTAGCCCCAGAATTTATACAAGGAGCACCTAGAAGGGCTTTAATATTCTCAATTCTGCAGAACAATAGAAGACAAGACTAATATTGGAACATCAGCATAAGCAAGAATACTACTTTCTTATGGACCCAAGACCGACAATGTTGTCTTCATTTTAAAGGTTGGATCTTTCTACTTTCCTGAATCAGCACGTAACTTTAATGCGCAGAGTAAATTGTATTCATTCCGAAGAGAGCCGCTCATTTGAATCGTGTCGTAAATGCTCTGGCCGATTTTCATTCAAAACCAAATACTTGCAGCAGCCAAATGGATCCCGCCTTCTGCTTTCTTTAATCATCAGCTCTTAAAAGCTCAGACCCTCGTTGGAGAACCAGATCACCATCCTATTTGTTCTTTTGTTCTGTTGTGACCATAAAGCAAAGGTGACTCTCAGGAGCAACACGGTAGGACAGAGAGAAACAACACGGTAGGACAGAGAGAAACCTTTTCACTACAGCCAAGCCATCGTATCCACGATCAATACTTTAATGATTTCTCAGGCACCTGAAAAGGTTTTTTGGTCCACGAGAAACTACAAAACGCCCACGCCCGTCGTGAGCTTTGCTGACTTGGCCTTTTGCATGTCTATGCTGCTCGTTTTGGACTTTCATGCAAAGGCAACAAACTTTTGCGTGTCCTGTGCATTACAGGACGAACGTGTTCAAGACATTCCACTGGCTTTGTTGAGATACAACGCGGAAACTAACCAGGATCTTGCAAATTAAGTCAATGCAAAAAGCACAGAAAAATAACGAGCAACGATAAAAGACACAAGATATTTACGTGGTTCGATCCGAATGTCGGTACCTAAGTCCACGGGATTCTCCACCGCAAGAAACTTCTTCTCGGTTACATCCTCTCCTGACATGTTATATCTGACGCAAAAATTCCGGTCACCAATGAACTTGATTCTCAAGTGACATCTTTGACTTCTATCGAACATTACATCAACTGAATGTCCTACGTCAACATCACTAACCAAGTCATTAGACCACACCGCCTCTTCAACTTTTTCTGTTGCTACCATGTTTCCAGTCTTAGTCGTCAACGAGATCATAGCGTCTCCCAATGACGGTTTCCAACTCATAGCACAACTAACAAAAGTAAAGGCATAACTGCTCAGCCATCGACCATCTTTCAGGTTCCCTGCATGACCTTGGTTCACAAACTTAGTTACTGCCACACTACCTGAACTACATTCTCCAAAATATACCCCAACGTCTGTCGTCCTCAACAAAATCAGGAGGATCCACTTCACATCATGTATACCTGGATTAATCATATACATTTTTCTAACTGCATGTGATAGATCAAGCCTAGTATTATCCATGATATAACTCAAACAACCAACAGTACTAACATGTGAAGCATGGGACAATTGCTCGACCTCCATCCAAGTACACTGTGACATACTAGACAATTTATAATATGCAGTAAGCAGGGTGCTTACAGAATTTCTTCCAGCAGTCTCTCTCTGCATCTCCATACCAGAAGTTGTCTCTACTGCATCCAAATGATCTATTTTAATATTTGCATACAACTATCGCTCTATCTCATCCACCTCCGCTGACCACCTCGAAGCTTCATCATCTGTGAGCTTGGAACAACCGTCAACTGTTATGGAATCTAGCGACTCTACAGATACTATCACATCTACTGCACTCTGAACATCTCTAGGCTCTCCCTGAAGCTCCACCTATTTCTGAACACCGTCCAGATCTTTCTCCCCAATTGATCCCTCACACCTCTTTTGAAACAGAGCAGATTCGTCAAAGGTAACATCTCTACTGAACATTAAATCGGGTGAATCTTCCTCAGTGCACCACAGCCTATATCCCTTCACCCCATGTGCATACCCTAGAAATATGCACTTTCTTGTCCCCGATTCCAACGCGCCATCACTCACACGAGCATAAGCAAGGCAATCAAACACTCTCAGTTCAGTATAATCAGCAGACTTACCTGACCACGTTTCCTCAGGAATTTTCCAATCAATTTCTGGTGATGGTGATATGTTCACTAACCAACAAGCGGTATTAACTGCTTCAGCTTAGAAATCTTCATCTAATCCAGCATTGGAGAGTTAAGAGCGAGCTCTCTCTAATATAATTCTATTCATCAATTCTGCAACTCCGTTCAGCTGTGGTGTGCCGGCAATAGTGCGGTGTCTCACCATGCCTTCCTCTGCGCAAAACTGACCAAGCTCATCAGAATAGAATTCTAACCCTTTATCAGTTCTCAGGCACATGATCTTTCTTCCTATTTGCTTTTCGATCATCGCCTTCCATGACTTGAACCGATCAAGCACCTCGCTCTTGTGCTTAAGAAGACAAATCCAGACTTTCCTTGAAACGTCATTAACAAAGGACAATACATACCGGGCACCTCCCTTGGATGGAACATGAGAAGGTCCCCATAAGTCTGAGTGTACGCAGCCTACAATCTCCGAGGTCTGGTGAACTATCACACTGAACTTCACTCTCCGCTGACTACCCATGTCGCAGTGATCACAAAAGTCCAGCTTCTCAATTCGATGACCTCCCAATAGACCCCTCTGACTCATAATAATCATCTCTCTCTCACTCATGTGTCCAAGTCTCATATGCCATAACTGTGTTGTATCATGACCTGAAGTATCAGAGAATCTAGCAGACGAGCCAATCACTGTCCTTTCCCGGAGGATATATAACCCGCAGTCTATCTTCCCTCGCATCACAGTAAGAACACATCGAGAGACCTTCAAAACTCCACCTTCAACGGAAATTCGGTATCTGAACCTGTCAAGAGCACTCAACGAGATACAGTTCTTTCTCAGTTCTGGTATACGCCTTACATCTGTCAACGTTCGCACCACCCTATTGTGCATCTTAATTTGAACTGTTCCGATCCCCGCTACTTCACAAGCAGCACCATTTCCCATAAGTACCTTACCACCCTTCGTGCACTGATAGGTAGTAAACCAATGTCTATGAGAAGTCACGTGATAAGAACATCCAGAGTCAAGCACCCATTCATCACCTGATGAACTCGTGGTGACTGTTAACACATCATCTGCATCACTAGAACTATCTGCTGTAGTAACAATATTACTATCTCCTGCAGACTCTACCTTAACTCCTTTACCCTTATACTTCGGACAATCTTTCCTGTAGTGCCCTACCTCATTATAGTGATAACATCGACGGTTCCGAACATTGGATCTCGATTTAGAACGGCTCTTCCATCTGTTACCTCTAGACTCTCTTCGTTCATCTCTACCTCGGATAACCAAACCTTGCGCACTATTTTGCGCTAAGTTATCTTCTTGTAACTTCTTTTGCCATTATTTAGAAAATAAAGCGGACTTTACCTCTTCCAAGGTAATCGTAGTACGCCTCTGCAACAATGAATCTATAAAGTGCTAAAAAAAATATGGTAGAGATGCTAACAACATCATACCTTGTTTCTCATCAGGCAAGGCCTCATTGACGTTCTTCAAGTCCATCATGAGTTTGTTAAACTCATCTAAGGGCTCTGATGGATGTCCCTTCAACCATTCGGAACTGAAACATCCTCTTCAGTATATACAGGCGATTGTTCAAACCCTTCAATACGTAAAGTACCTGAAGTTTAGCCCACAACGCTGCGGCATTTTTCTCCTCGGCCACCTCACTCAACACATCATTTGATAAATTCAACAGGATTAAACTCCCAGCTTTCCTCATTAACACATCCTTTTCAGCATCTCTCATTGTTTCAGGTAACTTAGCCTTGCCCTCCAATGCTTCTGCTAAACCTTGAGTTGTCAATAACGCCTCCATCTTGAGGCTCCATAACCCAAAGTTGTTCCTCCAGTTAAATTTCTCAATTTTTTTTTCACTCCTGACATAATTGCAACAATAGAATTCCCAAATAATAATCAGACAAGCAACAACCCCAAATCACAATCCAGAAATTTGATCACAAGCTCTGATACCAATTGTTGAGATACAACGCGGAAACTAACCAGGATCTTGCAAATTAAGTCAATGCGAAAAGCACAGAAAAATAACGAGGAACGACAAAAGACACAAGATATTTACGTGGTTCGGTCCAAATGTCGGTACCTACGTCCACAGGGAGAGCTAGCAATATAATCCACTATAATCAGAGAATCGGAGTTACAATCACTCATGCACTCGAGTGTTTCCCGCACCTAGATTAAGCCCAAAGCAAACCCAAAAGTAATATCTCACAATCTCTCATAGAGAACTCACTCAGAAAACTCACAGAGAAAATCTAATACTTATCTTGTTTGCTCTAGAAACGGCTGAACCAAGAACGTCTCGTACGTTCTTTCTTCATGCGCGACTTTCTTCTTGTGCAGCTCAAGAACCCACGGTTCTTTGTTGTCCACTGTTTGTGCGGCGCCCAGTCAAGAAGGCCCACGAATTGTCTTCTTATTGACAAAATATATGTGTCTCTGTGAGAGATTGTGAGATATTACTTGTGGGTTTGCTTTGGGCTTAATCTAGGTGTGGGAAACACTCGAGTGCATGAGCGATTGTAACTCCGATTCTCCGATTATAGTGGATTATATTGCTGGCTCTCCCTGTGGACGTAGGTATCGACATTCGGATCGAACCACGTAAATATCTGGTGTTCTTTATCGTCCCTCGCTATTTTTCTGTGCTTTTCGCATTGACTTAATTTGCAAGATCCTGGTTAGTTTCCGCGTTGTATCTCAACAGGCTTCTTTAGTGCAAGAGAAGGAAAAAGGCAAAAGGCGAGGTGCATCGTCTGAACATTTTGACTAATATTTGGCTAAAGCTCCAGGTAAAGGAACTTTCCCTGAGCCAAACAAGATGAAGTACTTATGAATATGATCAGATGTTAGGATTTTACATGGTGAATTACTTGACTTGACCTGACTAGCCCTTTCTCTTGATCATATGCATGCGTGCATGTAAAGCAGATGGATCTCCAACTGATATTTTAACTTTTGCTTTTGGCGCAAAAGTTCTCTGAAACATGTATAGTCTACGTGAGAATGGTAACCACCCTCGCATCATCACTACTCGAGATAATATTATAGCTTTGAATGAGATAGAATTTGGCGATTCCTCTTGTAAAACAATGGCCACTGGCCACAAGAATACCACAAAAGAAGAGCAAAACAGGCCATGATGACAAATCGAGGGGAGACTCGTTCTACACATCTAACTATTCCATAGCGAAGGTTAGACTTAGGCCCCTGTAGTTCTGGTCCTTATGAAATTTTCTTGAAAAACCCACGTGTATGTCTGCTAGCACCATAAGCCGTGCAATTGTTTTTTACTGATGAGGTGTTTGGCAACACAATTCTGAAGACCTTTTGAGCCAAAAGTTAGTATTTCTAAAATCTCTTAACCCAATGCAAGTCCTACTCAGCATTTGACTTTGAGTATTTTCGGAATGCTGCTTCAAGTGTTATTGAATTTTTCTTCTAACTTTGCGCTCGCTAAACTATTTGGACTTCAACTTCACTCTCACCCTCACTATATTGTGTAGATCTGATAGTCGGCGAGCCAGATATGCCATCGGCAACCCTTATATGAGTTCGGGTGACCTCGACGTCCTCACTCTTAGGGTCGCATGACCACGGCGACCTGTCGCCTAAGCTGGGTTGGCCTCAGGTGAGCTCATCTAGCCTCTGTATTTTTTTTTTTTGTCTACTTTTCATATTGGATATCGAAGTTTGTAGAATAAGTGTGTACAAACCATTATTTGCATTTCTTATAAACCTCTTTGGCTGCGTTTGGTAGTCCGGATAAAATTCAGGATAAGATATATTTTATTCTATCCTCTGTTTGGAAGTTGTCCAGGACAAGATAAATGGGATATAGAGGGGATATATGGGGGATAAAATAATCCTAGGGGGTAGGTGGGATAGAGCCGGATATGATTTCTCTTATCCATCGCTCAAGTCATCTACTCTCCACCACGCCCTATCTGCCTCTCCGCCACGCCCAGCCGCCTCTCCGGTTGCGGCGGCGGCGGGCAACTTCTCCGACTAGTAATTTTTTCGATTTTCTTTGGTAGAGTAATAAAGGAGGGACTTCATTTCATTAGAATGATGTTCGGCCTCAAATGAGACCAAACATTTTCTTTGTGTCTGCATCGACTTTACCGCTCCGGTCCTCAGATCAGGATATGTTGGCTTGCAACTACAGCAATTTAAGCTGTTCTCGGTAAAAGATTCTACAGGATGGCGGAAAAAGATTCTACAGGATGGCGCCAGAGAACTGTCTCCAATGGTTCTAAAACTTGTGGCATAAAAGTAATGTTTGCACAGATAATCAAATGATCCAAAGCTGTTCTGGACTTGCACTGAAGTTCATCACTTAACCATCAGTTTCCTTTTCCTTTTTCTTTTTTTGCGATTCAATTGCCTCCGTTCCATTCCATAGACATGGAATCCCATCAACAACAAGAAGTTTGAGACCCTTTCCTACCTCCCTTCTCTATCGGACGATTTAGGGGTGCATCAAAACCATCCAGAAATAGAATTTCTATTCCAAACCTATTTCTGAAACAGGTTTGGAACAGAAATTCGTTTGGTAACGTAATTCTATTTTTCTATTTCTGGAACAAAAAGTTGTTCCAGAAATAGATTTGGAGCAACTTTGAGAAACAAAAAATTTTAATTTCTAGGAAAAATAGAAATCAGAAACAGAAAACTCCTCCTAGCGCCGGCTGCCGCCCGGTCGGTCGCCGGTCGCCGCCGCCGGCCGCCGCCTACTTCTATTCTAGAAGTAGAAATTTCAACTGTTATCAAACGAACTTCTGTTCTAGGATCAGAAATTTATGTCGTTATCAAACGCATTTTTTGGCTCAAAAACTCATCCAGTACTAGAAATAGAAAAATCTATTTCTGTTCCAGAAATTTATTTCTAGAACAGAATGGTTTTCATTCACCCCCTCAGTTGCCAAGGAGATCGACTATATGCTCAAGAAAGGATGGATCCCGTGCCTCGAATTCGACGAGGCACTTGATGTAACTAAGATCGCGAATCTTATAATCTGTGTACTCCCGTGAACAATAACTAGATTCATTAACTGTTTGAAATGTCGGAATGTTTATAATGTCTGATGTTCCCCTCGAGCTCCGACCCGACGAGTGGCCACAAATCTGCTGCGTCAACTCCGGAGAAAAGCCTTCGGATGGTACAAGTCAAGAATCATTATATTGATATCCAGCTTCTACAAAACAATGGATAGGATATGATATAAATATATTCGACTTTAAATCCGCAGTTCACCAAACGGGAGATAGGATATGATCAAATCCCTGGATTTCTTATCCTATCCAATCCATTCCTATTCTGACTAGAAATTTGGACGACCAAACGCAGTCTTTGGTCTAAAGTCCTTTGTACTTATGCAAATGCTTATCCTAAATACTCTCTCAAGTGCACCCTAAGTCCGTGCTCATTAAATCAGTTTCGGAGTCAAGATTTCCAAGTTTCTTATACTTGATTTGATAGACCTTACTAATCAAGACAAAGTAATTTGATAGGTGAGTCCCTGGTACAAGTCAAGAATTATTATATTGATATTCAGTTTCTACAAAATAATGAATATGATATGATATAAAGTTATCTGACTTTAAATCTGCAGTTCACCAAACGGCAAATATGATATGATCAAATCCATGCATTTCTTATCCTATCCTATTTCAGTCCTATCTTAACTAGAAATCCAGACAACCAAACACAGCCTTACTTCTGAAGCTTCCTACTTAGCGAGGTGACCTCCACTGCTAGGAACGCGTAGGTTTTTTTTTTTTTTTTCAATTGCAGTGCTAATAGAACTTCCGAAATACGATTGATATGGTCCAGCCAATATTAATGACGTAAATATTTCTTATCCCAACTACCAATGAATTCTTCACTGGAGAGCAAGCAAGGAACTTGATTGGGATCATTATCTCTGGTTTGTGCAAAAGCAATAGTTTCTCCACGATTCAAATGCCTAGTGGAAAAGTACTCCCACTAATCGTAAGTTGGGAGCAAAACCACAAGATAATCTGCATTTTAGTCGAGCACCACTTGATAGTCATTCATCTTTATATATATATATAGATCATACTGAGAAACAGAAGAATTCCGTACGGGTACAACTTGTATTTGAACGAAGTCCGACCTTCAAATTGCAGATTTGTTCACCAAGTCTCACATATGGAAGTTCCCTGATTGGTTTGAGAACCTGATTGAGTTGGATAAATCCTGATCTTCAAAATGACCATGCCAGACGGGCACTCCACTAGGCATCCCGTCTGTCTCCTAGATGGAGTCGCTAAAAAAGAAGCAAAGTGCATTCAAATTCGATAAATGTTGGTTGATCGTATATTTCATTATAGTTCTATGATTCAAAGTATCATTTCCTATTTTATGAGAGAGAGAGAGAGAGAGAGAGGTGGAACCGTTTCTTTGGCTTGTTCTTTTTTAACCTCAAGTCCTTTTTATTAAAAACAACTATATTCCCGCCAACGTCAAGCTGCAATCGATCATCATCAAGATGATGTAAAGACTTGCCGAGGTGCAGTATCGAACTGACATGAAAATAACATAAAGTGGATACAACGTGCAACTTCTTTCTATAACAAGAAGTAGCCACATGCAAAGTACTAAATTCATTTCGACCACGAAGAAAAAAAAAAGCACTCAATTTACATCCTAAGCACGCGCCGTAAAGCTCTCGCCAATCCATTTTTTTTCTTCTTCCCGAGGGGAACATCCTAAACCGGGTTCAGTGATGGTGCGGATCGGGCCCTCCGGGGGCGACCCGCTTCAAGTCGATATGCCACTCCATCTCCTCCTTCTTCTGCATGTAACCCTTCAAGACTTGTTTCGCGCTCTCCATCATCGCGCTGCCTCCATCGTTCGACAACGCCTTGGGCGTCCTCGCTTCATTGCACGAGAACACCAGCAGAAACATCACAATGCAGAGCCAGAACCTCAGCGAAGCCATTTAAGCCTAAAAATTTCAGTCTCTTCTCGGATTAACTTGGTGAAGAAGTGATCTGCCAAGAACCGGCGCGGGGGGCTCTATTTATATGGCCATTTTCTTGATACTTTATTCGAGTGGAATGTGTGGATCCGCATCAAACAAATAAAGGGGTGGCACTTTTTTAGTCAGCGCACCTTCGTTTCCTTGTGATCGAAAAGGAAAGGAAAGAAATTCAATGGGAAAACAACGATCGGTTGTTCTAGTTTCTTCTCAAAACCCTAAAATTTCCCATGGCCTTGCTCTAATGCAATCTGACTCCAAAAGATGATATTGAATTCAAACGCCGACGTCGGTGGGAAACGGTGGATTTTCTCCGATAGCATAATGACGCCAGGTGGCAACTTTCCGCCGCCAATCTCATGAAAGGAGCCCACCTCCACCAAGTCCATTCTCGAACTCAAAACATGTTTTTTTTTCTTGTTTACTTGAACCTGACGGAACAGATATATCTTCGACACGTGGGTGGGTGAGTGAATCAGAAACCTTTTTGGGGTTTGAGATTCACACTCACTCGTTCTTGTCCGGTAATGTTTTGCCAAATTGGAGTGCTGTATGCTTAGTCATTTAGCCGTGGCCGCATTCGTCCTCGTTCACCCCATCATCGACGTGGGCGAAGTTCGAAGCCTCCTTTTCTGCCGCAAGCATGAACAGATTTCCATCCTAAATCTTCGTTCTGAGATTCTGCCGAGATTCAGAATACACCCTTTTCGTTTCGCGTTTCAAAAGTATGAATGATGACACCGCCGACTTTCTTTGATTTCTTGCTTTTAGTCTATAGACTTTCTACCTTAAGCCGCCATCTCTTTTTCCTCCTCTTTTCTCACCGATTACTTTTAATAGCTCTAAATTTTGAGTCTTCATATTAGGTACGCCGCCGGTAAAAAATCCGATAATTACCATTATCCACTAACAGAGCATTGAGATTGCGGATTGATACATAGAAATCACTCGCTACAATTCACTATTTTTTTGGGGTACAACAGGAAATTACACCCATTGTTAACAACTTAACAACTGTTCACATTGAAAAAATAACGTAATGCATTTATAAGTGGCAAGTATATGTTATCATTAGATTAAGCAAATTTTCATAAGTGGGTTCCATGACGCCATACATGACGTCACACATGTTTGCGCCCACACCGACCCCAACTTCGGAACAAGTTTTCACTATTGTAATCCATGCGCATGAATGAATGAATTACAAAGACTGAAAATGCTTTACGAAAAGTAGAGTGGCCGGGGCGGTGTAGCTAAGACAGGACAAATTAGAGGAACCGGAAACGACGAGAAGTTTTGAAATGTTGACAGTCGAGGGAAAGAAGAAGGTTCAAGTCGCCTAAATTGCACCTGAAAACGCTTGAAACGCCACACACCTTACTCAAAAACTTAAATCCAGTTGATCATGTCTGATCCAGGCAAAGTAGAGGAACGTGAAACCTTTACAGGACAAAGACAAGCCCAGAAAAGAATTGAGGCTGAACTTTTGGCTCAAATAATTTCAAGTCTTAAGTGCACCAAAAGTCTCAAAAGTTTATCGTGAAAATGCAATCGAGTGAATACAATCGGGTCTCTCCGTTAATTACGTTGAATTTGGCTATTGAAAAATATCCCACATGATTTTTTCGTTTTAGTTACTTTCCCTCTCATACATGACCGTTAATGTCAACTAAGGCATGCGGTCATCGCCGAACAACATTGTTTTTTTTTTTTTTTGCCTAAACCTCAGTTAAAAAGATTAAAGAGCAAAATCTTATTAAAAAAAAAGGAAAAATTAAAAAGAAGGGACGGAAAAGGACATATCGTGAAGGACTTGAAGGTGGTGGAGTCGCCGCTCCAAAGTCATCGACCACCAGTGACCCTCGCTTGTGCACAGGGGAGGGATCACAGGCCCTCGCCTCCTCGTACGATGTTGGCAGGCCCTCGACTAGGTCTAGTCCCGAGTCCCTGGGTTCTTACTCTTCGCTAAAAACTGAGAAACCGGAAGTTGAGCTTGAGGCGTAGCGGTCTGAGCGAACCTTCAGGAGGTGGATGCTCTTTGGGAAGATAGCAAGCGGAGTCAAAGGCGGGGGCGAACAGGAAATACATTGTCACGCACATTTGGCGACTCTTTGGCTGGTCTATGACTGGTTCACTTGGATTGACGGCGGCAAATGATGGTCTCCCCTGTTTGCTTCCCCTCTTTTCTCTTCTTTTAGTTCACGATTTCCCGCTTTTTCAGTTTTCAAACTCAAGTCATGTGCTTCGGGTTAGTCTTCACGATCGTCCCTTCCCTTTGGTCTTTATTTTAGGTTCAAAGCTTAAATAGTACACTTAAAACTTGTTGCACTTGTGAGTTGGGGCCCGTCACCAGGCGAGCATCGCCACCCTCACATGCCCAGCAAGGATCGCCAGCCCTCAACAGCAAAGTAGGGGAGGGCGACGCCCCTCTATAGCCCAAGCCTCTCTCTCAACCAATTCATCCTTAAAATGTTTAGCCACTTCCCCTTTTCCTTTTAAGCTTCGGCCTCTTTTTATTTTTTAATTTCTCAGGCTTCTTTGTGATGTGGCGCCAAATCGACACCGTCCCTCTTCACAACTTCAATCAAAGCACCATGTCTAATAGTTTCCATACGCAAAGTTGAATAGAATTAACAGAAAGACTTGATTGTACCAATTTGATCAGTTTTAGGACTTAGTTACACTTTTTTTTAAAGTTTTATGACTTAAATTGTAATTTCACAACAAATTTATAGATTTCTAGTGCGCTTGCACTCAATTTCAACGGATTCAGAGGTTGATTACCGAGGGTTTTGACTTTGCATCAACCATCAAGTTGACTGCTGAAGTAGCCTATAGGAGGGTCGACAGCTCACCAAAAACAATTCATAGTGATCTAATGATAATCATGGTATGGCTGGGTAGGTCACTCTCACACTGATCCAGTTGACCATGCCCTGACTCATTTATAAAATATTTGATTTCATCAACCAAACTAGAAAATCATAGTTAGTGCTTCAAGATAAAGCACTTTGACACTGTAGACACGATCCCTAGTCTTTTCAAAACAAGAACTGCCAAAAAAGTAATGCGACGACCCGCAAAATAGACAGAGAGTACTGTCCACTAAACCAAAAGGTTCATTTATCTTCACATAATAGGATGTATATAATTAAAATATCCATGAGTAATGTCCACCTCCTTCTCGGTGTTGAGTGGCATTTGAATAAGAAGAATTTGGCAAGTCGGCTTTCCATGTTCAACCAGTCAAATGCAACCGAATAAAGAATATGCACTTTTGCATATAATGCATCAAAGTTCTGTACTTTTTCACAAGTTCATCATTCTATATAATATCGTCATGAGGACTTCATATGGTTTCCAGCATATAGAGAGAAAGACCATACATTATCGTCTAGATAACAGCTCGAGAGTTGAAACTTTCCATAAGACATTCATAAAGACTGGATATCATCGGTATTACGGCCGTATATCACATCTTAATAGATGAATTGATGATAGGTACAACAGATAGAGTACTTACATTCTTGGATCGAGTATGTGTACTTCGATGAGGCACGCCGGGGAGAGATTCTCGCTCCAATAAGGCAGAAGATACTGATAATTTCGGAGGATGAGAGTCAAAGTATCCCTGCTCTGCCACAATTCAACCACTCATTCTCATTTGATGGAAAAATTCACTAAGTACATCCACTAAAGTGGTGATATGATGTTAGTCTATTCACCAGTGGAACAAAACTCCAGTGGCCATGACTCAGTTTTCGCAATAGTAGCTTAGCAGTGAAAATTATTACTCGAATCAAGAAATGTACGCGTGTGTAGTCACAGGCAAACCTAATCAGTAAAAACTGTACTATGACGGTCACGGAGCACAAATAGAATGAAAAAGACCAAAAATGGAGACGGCAATAGTGGGAAATGGCTGCTATATCCATCAATAACTTCTACCTCTCCCTAATCTAAGACTCCTCAGGACAGTATGCTGCAGAAGTTTAGTTAATGTAATATTTTCTATGTACACAGACAAACCAATTGGTAAACATGAAAAGGCAAGCAATCCTGTATAACATTCAGTTAGCACAAAGAGCTTGTAACCATTTGACGCAACAATCTACTTACTCATAAATCAGACATAGTGTCTAATCGGGTAGAAGCGGTAATCTGCTGATGTTGTAAGCGGAGCCATTGGTGCTCCCAATGTCATCAAACCCATCAACTACCTCGTTGTCTGTAGAATCTATGTCTTCGTAGCTTCCACCGTCATATGGAAGGATATGCACACGTATATCCGGCTCTTTACCTACTCTTTCTGATCGCAGTTGGTATTTTCTTATGAGGTCCATCTGAAGAGACATTATGGAAGATGATCTTGGAAGTAACTCCACAGGTTCTCGTTTTGGAATGACAACCTGTTCAATGGCCACTCTTGCCTCCTGGAACAGCGATCCATGAGGAAAATAAAAACGATTGTTCAGGTGCCAACTTTTTAAGCCCCAACAATGACCAAAAGATTAACAAATTCAATTCCATTCCATGCCTCGTGCAATAGTGCACTCTGCATTTTTCCTTGAATGCCTGATAATGACAGAAGAGTTGCCCTCCAAGCATGGAAGTTCCTGGAATTTTGGGTGGAAATGGTTTCTGTTTTTCTATGCTCTTTCAATTGGTTGGAGGTTGTCCTGAGCCAGGCCAACTTCAGAGTTCCAGAACCTGTATGCCCCATTAATGTCCCATTTCCCGCAGCTCAGAAATTACAATGATGTAGAATATTATGATGGATCTGCACGCCCTTGAGGAATGAAGCATATTATTATCACAAACATGATGTAGGATTTTGCAATGACAATGCTTTCATATAGCAAGTGCCAGTCACCTCAAAATCCTACATGATGTTATAACATACTTCATTCCTCAAGAGCGTGCAGATCCATCAACAGGCAAGACATCATAAGGTCGATCCCATTTTTTATTTGTACTCTTCTAGTTAAAATTTCTTTAAATTAGACTGAAATGAGAATAAATAGTCACCTCTAGGGCGTCAGTTTTCTCCGACAACTTCGATGTGTCCTCTACTTCAGTATCCTCTGAATCATCACAATCCCTCAATAAGGCCCTCACAGCATTTGTTATTTGAACCAGTGAACTTGTCTGGTTGGAAGAAAAACAAAATTCTGTGATTAAAATTGAACTGTGAAGAATTCCTGTCAAATAAAGAAATTGCAGACAATAACCTTCGTGACATAAATGGGAATTCCATGAGATCTAGCAGCAGCTTGAATTCCTGGATTCTTTTTTAGCTTGGACTGCAATGCAAGTAATGCATGTGCCTGGCTGATGTTGTCAGTTAATTGGATAACATCTTCACCCAAATTCAGCGGTTTAATTACTTGCATTATGCTCGCTTCCAGGATCTACAATAACTGCTCACTCTGTAAGCTATGGAGAAAGAGATTTCAAATGGAACATGATTTCTATTTCAACAACATGATCAAATCTGTTGAATAGCAGCAGTATTAGCTGGAAGAGATCAGTAAAACAAACAGAACATCACCAGATGCCATGATGTCGTTATCAAATTGTGTACAACTTGTTATTTGCTAAAGCAAGATGGTACTTTATTAGAAGAAAAATGACAACTTACGATTCTGCTAACTAGGATATTTTATTTCTAGAAAGAGAAGGCGGAGAAAGAATTCAAGAAGGTCATCCCTTCTATTATAAAAGGAAATTGAGTTTTTCTTTAGAAGAACACTTGTGGATATAGTCAGGCATCTTCCAAGCCTACTCAGCTGAAAAAGGATTGTCCTTAAGAATCCAAGTAATTCTGTTAATTGGAACAAAAAAAGAAGGATTACTGAGAATCTCATGGCTCAACAGTTGATCTTTATGTACATTAGCACCTGAACAGACATAGAATCGCTTGACTACTAGTTACAAGAGGTTCTCCACGAAGAATGGAATACCCAAGCAATCAGCTTCAAATTTTTAAAGAGAGAGGTGATACCTATTTAGTTCATGACCTCAATGAGATGGATTATTTATGTGCCTAAAAGCCGCAGCTGCTTACCCCATAATTATACAAGAGAAGACGAGCCCCATCTTCACTGAAACTCTCCCTGTTTGGAGGCAACTCAGGAGCATATTCACTATAGCCAGCACTTTCACCAGCCCTATCTGGAAAATGAATAAAGCTAGCATCAACATTATCACTCAGGGAAGAGTAGGTGAAAGGTTTGGTCTCTGCATTTCCTCTCGAATCCTTGGCCCGCATCTTGCGAACTTCGAATTTAGGTAGCCGCCCTATGCCAACATCAGAGCAATCACTAAGCGATAATAGCAGATTAGGTAAAAATTCCCTTAGGTATATAACAATTGGCCAAAATCAACTATAATAAATGAAATCTAATTGGGAAGTTCACCTGACAAAACAGCATCCACTGTTGCCTCTAAGCTACGATGAACTCGCAACTCAGTTTTTGAGATGATCTCAACACCACAACTAAACGTTGAGGGTCCTTTCCTTTCAAGCACAGTCTTTTGGACACCCCTCCGGCTGGCTTCCTCATCCCCAAGAGTGACACTCTATAGAAACCAAACATAGTTTCTTGGAATTAGCAAAATCAATGCCCAGAGAAGTTCCTGTGGGCAACTGCACATTGTTTTGTGAAGTAAAGCAACAAGTAATAAACATTGGTGAGACACCATCACGCTGAGAAGACCTAAGTACTAGTTTTTCCCCTCATTAAACCAATTAATAAGCTACAGATATCTAAGTAGTCGAGGAGATATTGACAAATCGTAACTGACAATATAAGTCTCCAACCTGAATTCCTCCTACAAGCATCTCTAGTGCAGGATTCATTATCAAATTCTCTATGGTTACACCATGGGCAGTCGCAACTAGCTGAATCCCACGTTGGGCAATCGTGCTTGCAGCCATTGCTTCAAGCTTTGTGCCAATCTCATCTATTACAATTACTTGTGGCATATGATTTTCCACCGCTTCAATTAACACCTATATAAGAAGAATAAAGATGTCAATTACCGCAAGAATTGTCATTCCTATATCTCCATTTGGAACCACACGCAGTACTAATTGGTCGTAAATTAGGTTCAACTTGTAGCTTGCAAGAGCATCTGTTGGAGAAGTTCTGAAATGAAGTAAAAGCAAGTAATCTAGATATTAAATAGCGGCTCCCACCTTATGTTGCATGTCAGAGTTGGGAACTTGCATTCGCCGAGCATTGCCTATTCCTTCATGAGGTATGTCGCCATCCCCACCTATCTCGTTGGAAGTGTCAACAATCATGACACGTTTTCCATAATCATTCGCAAGCATTCTTGCTATTTCCCTGGATAAAGTAAAACCATCGCCACTCTACTTGAATGAGCTCACTTGTCAACCTCGACTTCATCATGTTGTGGATGAAATTGAAGCAACATTATGCAGTAAGTAAATCATTCCTTGTAAGGCTTGACCCAAATGGCACGATTCTTGGTCTATAATACAGGCAAACTGAGAAAGTAGATTGCTTAAGATTTTCAACAAGAATATTCAATGGACCCAAAGGTAGTTAAAGTCAAGTTGGTCGTCGTAAAATGTGAAGACCAGAAAGCTCATAATCCATCCTCCTAAATAACTCTTTCCACCAACAATTCACCATGAGTATTGA
Organism: Lenwebbia sp. NSW1173648; assembly: GCA_029784005.1. Lineage (NCBI taxonomy): Eukaryota > Viridiplantae > Streptophyta > Magnoliopsida > Myrtales > Myrtaceae > Lenwebbia > Lenwebbia sp. NSW1173648. Next base: position 17,681,419 of record JARCGZ010000009.1, on the reverse strand, counting down.
ATGCAAAAGTTGATTCTAGTAAAGCAACAGTCAGTTGCATTTGCTGACATTATCTTAGTAACAATCGGTAGCATTTCCAAAGTTATCTTACCTGTGCACCAACTAAATGAAAGGTCAAAGCAGCAACACTTTGTTCTTCCAACCTAGTTAACTCAAAGAAGATAGCAATAAACATCGAAAGTATCTGCAACATGACGATTAGCTATTGGAAGGTGTAGATCAGCTACTTCCAGCCACAGTAAATTGGCTTCATAAGCCTGTTTGCAAGAAAATCAGCTGCATATTCCTCATTTGGAACTTTTAAAGTGAAAGAACATGAGTCCTAGTTATGGAGTAAATCAATAAACTGCCATAAGGACTGTTATCAACAACCTGATAATGGTAGTTTTCCCCACCCCTGGTGGCCCAATAAGCAACAGAGAAGCCCCGGTTTGAACCAAATCCCGCAGCAGAGGAGCGCTTCCTGATATTGCTCGCCCAACACGGCAAGTTAGTCCAATAATTGTTCCCTTCCGATTCCTAATACCACTAATGCGATGTAATGTTCGACTGATGCCTGCTCGATTGTCTACGGCAAAGTCTCCAACCTATCATATGAATTCATTAGTGAGTATCGAGTGCATCATGAGTCCACTTTGAAATCAATTTAAAGACAGAGATAAAGTACTCTTGGAAGTATTAGTGTATCCAAGTCATCGTGATTGACACCGGAGCCAACATGCAGGAAATCGAGTGACCAAGAATTCTTGAACCAGATAAACAAGTCATAAATCAAATTAAGCGTGCACAGGGCAACAATCAGTCAAGTAAGCAGATGGTGGGCCAATAATTTCCTACAACCCCTGAGACATTGTTTATTAGATTATGTGAAATCTCATTAACGAAGCTAAAGCTCAAACACCCTTCCAATTTTGCCAAGTTTATCGGTAATCCAGTTTGTTTATAATTTCCCCCGTCCCGGCTCTATTCTGTTTATATCCTCATGAGGATCAACTGATATTTTTCCATACCCAGTTAACATTAATTGATGCCTTATTACCGGGCATAGCACAGCGGTAGCTAATCAAGCGACAGATAATCATCTAATATTAGTTTCCGTCAACTAAACCCTAAAGTTTTATAAAGCTCGCCTGAGACGTGGCACGCTCGAGATCCTCGTGCGTCACCGGGAGCTCCGACAGCACGAAATCGCCTGACGGAAACCGGGCCAACGGCTTCCGTCCCAAGTCCATGACCACCTCGATCAACTGATTCCGCTCCGGATGCTCGCTAACCCTCCGCCGCATCTCCTCGGGCAGGAGGGCCAAGAGGCGGCCCAGCTCGACATCCAAATCATCCTCCGGCGAGCTCGGATTCGGAGAACCCGCGGCGAATCTCCGACGCCCAGAAGATTTCAGGGCGAGATTGTGGCGGCGAAATGGACGGGGCGAGAAACGGAAGGGAGATGAGAGCGACGGAGGCGTCGGCCGGAGTGCCGACGTTTGGGGGGCGAGCTTGATTGGCAGGCGAAGTCGAAAGTGTGAGACTGGAGAACAGCGCATCGGTTTTTGGCGGGAAATCGGACGAGCAGAAGGTTTTGGGTAGTGAACGGGGGGAATGCGTGAAGCGAAGCTCGTGCGTTGCTTCGATTTTCATCCACTTTCCGGAGAGAAGGGGAGAGCCAACTAGGCAACAAGTGGCAGCAGAATTTTCAGGTTTTGAAGAAATATATCGCCAAATAATGTATTTTCCCGGATAAAATACAACTAGTACCTACTTTAAATTATTAGTAATAACATTAATAGAAACTTTAGTAAATTGTTTCTAACGTTGCAATGGTATGGAAAACTCGAAAGAGTTACCTGGCATGATAGAAATTTGCCTATGGTATATTGATAATGAGGTGAGAGTTCAAAGTTATCAATAAATGGGTAGTGACTACCTTTCGCTTAATTAAGTGTTAATAACTATGAGATAGTATAGTTAAAGGTTGCTTTGTGCAATGACTACATTTGGCCTCGTCGGCCTCTGGTGAAGCTCACCCTCGTCGGTCATTGGCGAAGGCAAGCCTCACGCCGCCCAGTGACAATAAGATCGAGCCTCGCCTAGCCAAGGCAATGTCGGCCTCACCATCGCTTAGCATTTGTGTCAATTGAGTCCATCTGGCTTATTTTAGCAGGAAAATAATGATGTGGTTGGTGCTGGCGTGTACATTTTTAATACTTTTTTAAAGTTAAATTTTTAGTTATCTTTAGTTATTTTTGTTTATTTTTTTTCTTTCACTTTGGCCGGCGACCCTTGCCCACCGCTCGCAAAGGTCGCCTCTCCCGCGGTAGGCGGGCCCAAGATGGCCCTAGGCAAGGGCCTTTGCAGCCTGGCCCGTGGTTGACGAGGCCTGGCCCAAATCTGGCGAGGCTCGACATTGCCCACTGTCAAGGTGGGGTCCCAGATCCGCCACCTTTTTGGGCTAATCGCGTTATCTGCTTTAATCTCATATTACTTACAATACAGAGGGCGCATGCGGAAGCTAATCCATCAATAACAAGCAGTGGGCCACCCAAAAGAAAGACAAGTGCATGCGGGAAAGAAAATGGCAGGCACTCCTACAGGGTATGGTCGTATAATAGGGTTTCACTACCTGTATACCATGCAAGAAATATCACACAAAGGCCACGCGAGGCCAAAAACAGATGATTTTATATCATATATAGCCTGTTTAGTTACATCTTTCGCTAACCAAACAAACGTACGAAATACACTAGAAGGATTAAAAAGAATAACTACTCCAGAGTACTATCCGACGTTGTCATTTGAGAGCTCCAGTGCCGCCATCCAGGTCCCACTACTTCTCAAATGGGGAACCTATCTGAAAAAGGATGAAATCAACAAGAATGAGCCGAAGCACAACAAGTACAACGTCTAGCCAAATGACTAAACTATCCGATTCACTATACACTTAAGCCAAAAACCATCAAGCAACAACCAACAAAATAAATAACCAAACCACCACCAAGTAAGCACGTACGACTACGGTTGGTCAGATTTCTACGCGAACCGATAATCAAACTATGGAACCCCACGAACCACGCCTCTGTACTCACGACCAAACTCCCTTCATTTCCATCCGATTAGACACTTCACAACCAGCTCCTCAATACCCGTGGCCGAACCTTCCATCTAGGCTTGATCCTTGATTTCCACTCCATCCAGGACACTGTCAAGTAATCCGACCCAAACTTCCAATTATCCAAAGCCTTAGGAACATCTTTCGGCCAGCAGAATCGATATGCTACATAATCAGGGCAATTAACCCCCATCTCATACCCACGGCCGAATGCCCATGCACGAGCTCTAAGCTCAATTCACTCCGATTCGACGACGAGCAATGCGATCAGCTTTCATATCCATACTACCCATGACTCAAAGACGCTATCTTAAGCAGCGGATCATTTATTCAACAAAGTTTTCCCTTCCATGCACCAAAAGCTTCCCATCACTATACCCATTTTCGAAGTATCACAAATCGCCAAAACGAACGAACATCGGGCAGCTTAGTGGTAGGGATAGAAGAAGTACTTGCCTTAGGAACACGTACGAAGAAGATCGAAGCCCAAATTGCGCCGGACGATCCGTGGGTCTCATCCTCCAGCTTCGGTGCAGCTCAAATTCACGACAATCAGCCCTTAGATCTGAGTTGCCCATGATCTTACGGTCGCGTAGGAAAAAATGAAGCTCGATTTGCCTTTCGGACGAGCTCAAACGGGGCACTTTCTTCTCGGTGGTGCGCTGACCCGCGAGAATGGCCGACGGGAAAGAGGGGGATGGCGACGTCGAGGGGCTGAGGCACGTTTGAGGAAGCTCGGGAATCCTCCATCGATGAGCTGCGGAGTCATGGAATCGCCGGCGCTTGGACCCGAAGAAGAGAGCTCGGGCGAGGGGTTGGGCAGAGTGATCAAGAAAGGAAAAAGGGGGCTGTTCACGTGAGAAGAGGGAGGAGAATGAGGGAGAAGAGAGAGATAGAGGGTATATATAGGGGTGAGTGAGGCGGTGGGGGCTGTTCTTGGGGGCTTCGCGCTCCACTCGCGGACCAATTCTGCACCGGATCGTTTTCTCAAATTAAAACCATCAATAGAACTTAAATGGTCCATCTAACCTAGTCGTATCCAATTGCTTCACTACCTTAAATAATCCACAGTGCTTAAACTTACTAATCCCCCAACGCCACTTTCGTTGCTAATCCAGCCCGATAAGCATTAATCCACTCGTTAAGTAAACTGACGGAAATTTAGGCTGTCACAATCCTTCCCTCCTTAAGAAGTTTCGTCCTCGAAACTTAGATGTTGGTCCCTCCTTAACAAACCTGGGATTTCCTAAAGTTCACATCTCAACTGAAGTACGTGGCCGTACTACGTTCTCACCCATCTTTCTCTGATCACATATTCCCGGGGATTCACCATATCCCTCAATCCTAACCATTTATAGGGGTCCTCATCGACCCTAATACTTGTAGATTAATCCGGCACCATCATTAAGTCATGTAATCATAAATCGCAATACAAACACCTCATGCTTGTTTCTCACACCCGCCAATCCACATGGCGTCACTTAGGACCACAATGTTCATCTCATTTCACCAGATAGATCGTCCCTAATCACTCAGAACGTACATATCTCGTTCGCCCAATTCTCGATGCCAAAACCACATGCCATGCTCGAGATTCCGTTGGTAGTGGTCTTTCAAACAAAACTCACAATTCACACCCCACCATGACGTTGTCGAGTCGCTGGCTGGCTAGCTCGCGTGGGTTTCATCACATTTCAAAGCTACCCTAATCACACAGTATGGGCCCTCTCCGATCACAACAGAGGTACAACAAACACCCGACTTTCACCAACATCCACAAGGTGTTCAGGCATTTCTCATATCCAAGGCATCTCATCTGCTCATCACTATTCATCGTCCGAAATATAATGCTATGTCATGTCGTAACAACACTATTTTCATTCAAATCCAGGAAAACATTTCGGACGTTGTAAACACTTTCCAGTTCGAAATATAAAACATTCCGACTTTCGAAACTTATTTTACTTGAGAAACCAAAAATTCGGAAAACATTTTTAGATTTCGAAAACAAGCCAGACTCAGCACGATACCTAGACTTGTCCCTTTTAATGTATGGCTTGGGTCATTCCTGCCCCATCGCCATCTTAGAAGCCTGCCAGGAGCCGCTCCTTGTCCAGGCCTCTCTATTCCGACGTCACTCCCCACCCTCATCATACCTAGTCATTACACTTGTCCCAAGTCATACACCTACGAAGAGAGTCCTGTTCCACACGTCCCAAATCATGCTTCACTACGGTTTATAGGTATCCCATCAATCTCGTCCCATACCAAGCTAACGGTTTATCAAGTCCGACAAAACGATGATATGTTCATGCATGCACGTTTTTCAAACTTTCTGTTTTTAATGCATTAAACTTGTGCAATACATGATCGTCCTCAATGCTCTTCACGTATCACTCATTTTCACATCAAGCCTCACCTTAACTGACTACTCTATCACAACAAGCGACCAATTCATTAGTAAAGGTCAACAGCCTAGGTTAGGTCACTTTGTAATCCTCAAGTCTGGTCGCCGTCAATCCAGAATCAAAATCATGTAATCAAACTGGCCCATAATCCAAAGTTACCGTTCGCTTCCTTGCGAACCTCACTCATCGACAGGGCCTTTCAATAACAATCGATATCTAAAGTCATCAAGATATGATACAGATTCAAGCCTATAGTCCTCAGATGCCAAACCATCGCAATTCCATATTCACAATCCGTTATACATGCCAATCATCAAACTCCAATGATTCAAGCCTATCGATAAGTCGTTACCGTTTCGACTTACCGTCTAATCCACCTGTCGATCACTACACAATATCCCTAAAGCAGAAAGATCATCAAACCTGAGCAGTGGTCGACGAACTTTCTTATCGATAAAGTAGCCTAAGCTACTACCAATCCCCTGACAATCACAAACACACGCACTTATAAGTTTTAAACGCGTACGTGCCTACCAAACACTTCAACCACTAGCACACCTTATCACTCCATTGACCCGCTCTGATACCACAAATTGTCAAGGCGGGGTCCCAGATTCGCTGCCTTCTTGGGCTAATCACGTTATCTACTTTAATCTCATATTACTTACAATATAGAGGGCGCATTCGGAAGTTAATCCATCTAATAACAAGCAGTGGACCACCCAAAAGAAAAACAAGTGCATGCGGGAAAGAAAATGGCAGGCACTCCTACAGGGTATGGTCGTATCACAGGGTTTCGCTACTTATATACCATGCAAGAAATAGCACACAAAGGCCACGTGGGGCCAAAAACAGATGATTTTATATCATAGATAGCCTGTTTAGTTACATCTTTCGCTAACCAAATAAACGTACGAAATTCACTGGGAGGATTAAAAAGAATAACTACTCCAGAGTACTATCCGACGTTGTCATTTGAGAGCTCCAGCGCCGCCATCCAGGTCCACTACTTCTCAAATGGGGAACCTATCTGAAAAAGGATGAAATCAACAAGAATGAGCCGAAGCACAACAAGTACAACGTCTAGCCAAATGACTAAACTATCCGATTCACTATACACTTAAGCCAAAAACCATCAAGCAACAACCAACAAAATAAATAACCAAACCACCACCAAGTAAGCACGTACGACTACGGTTGGTCAGATTTCTACGCGAACCGATAATCAAACTACGGAACCCCACGAACCACGCCTCTGTACTCACGACCAAACTCCCTTCATTTCCATCCGATTAGACACTTCACAACCAGCTCCTCAATACCCGTGGCCGAACCTTCCATCTAGGCTTGATCCTTGATTTCCACTTCATCCAGGACACTGTCAAGTAATCCGACCCAAACTTCCAATTATCCAAAGCCTTAGGAAATCTTTCGGCCAGCAGAATCGATATGCTACATAATCAGGGCAATTAACCCCCATCTCATACCCACGGCCGAATGCCCATGCACGAGCTCTAAGCTCAATTCACTCCGATTCGACGACGAACAATGCGATCAGCTTTCATATCCATACTACCCATGACTCAAAGACGCTATCTTAAGCAGCGGATCATTTATTCAACAAAGTTTTCCCTTCCATGCACAAAAAGCTTCCCATCACTATACCCATTTTCGAAGTATCACAAATCGCCAAAACGAACGAACATCGGGCAGCTTAGTGGTAGGGATAGAAGAAGTACTTGCCTTAGGAATGCATACGAAGAAGATCGAAGCCCAAATTGCGCCGGGCGATCCGTGGGTCTCATCCTCAAGCTTCGGTGCAGCTTAAATTCACGAAAATCTAGTGATTTCTTCGACAATCAGCCCTTAGATCTGAGTTGCCCACGATCTTACGGTCGCGTAAGAAAAAACGGAGCTCGTATCAACTTTCGGACGAGCTCAAACGGGCACTTTCTTCTCGGTGGTGCGCTGACCCGCGAGAATGGCAGACGGGAAAGAGGGGGATGGCAACGTCGAGGGGCCGAGGCACGGCTAGAGGAAGCTCGGGAATCCTCCATCGACGAGCTGCGGAGTCGTGGCGTCGTCGGCGCTTGGACGTGAGGAAGAGAGCTCGGGCGAGGAGTTGGGCTGAGTGAACAAGAAAGGAAAAAGGGGGCTGTTCACGTGAGAAGAGGGAGGAGAATGAGGGAGAAGAGAGAGATAGAGGGTATATATAGGGGTGAGTGAGGCGGTGGGGGCTGCTCTTGGGGCTTCGCGCTTCACTCGCGGACCAATTCCGCGCCGGATCGTTTTCTCAAATTAAAACCATCAATAGAACTTAAACGGTCCATTTAACCTCGTCGTATCCGATTGCTTCATTACCTTAAATAATCCACAGCGCTTAAACTTATTAATCCCCCAACGCCACTTTCGTTGCTAATCCAACCCGATAAGCACTAATCCAGTCGTTAAATAAACTGACGGAAATTTAGGCCGTCATACCCACCGACGGCGAGGTAGAGCCTCGACCTCGCCAGTGGCCGGCAGGGGCGACTTTAGCTAAAGGTTGGAGGTTTGGCGACCGGCTAGAGGAGGAAGAAGGGAAGAAAACAAAATTGAAAAAAAATTGAATTATTATTAAAAATTGTCATGTAGCTCCGACAACAATTTTCTGCCAAAATTAGTAGGATGGACTGAATTGACAAAAAAAAAAGTCTAAGACTGAATTGACATAATTACAATAGATTTAGAATTTTTTTTTAGTAATTCTCTCACAAGTTACCCCATGGAAATGTTACTTGGTATTAGTATAGATTGGTATTTTATTTTTCAAATGGAGAGTTACTCTCCATTGTAGAGATGTCAAAGCTCTGATCAAACAATTTCGTTTGGCACAAAGTTGCCGAAATTGAGAAATTAAGTTCGAGTTGCTTCATAAACCAAAAAACAAAACCCAAATCTTCCCCAAATTGAGAAATTAGATTAATTTTTTTCCGAAAAAAAAAACCCTAGCCCCAAATTCCGATTTCAACGGTTTAGGAATGGCAGCTCGTCTTTTCCCATTACATTCAACACGTTGGTGAAACCGTAGATGATACATAAGTGATCGTTTTTTTCAGGTAAGAAAAATTGTCAATACAACTTAAGTGAAATTTTTTTTTTTATATATAAGTTACGATACGTAAGTGATTGCTTGAAAAGCAATGAAATCAAAGAGAGCGTCTTGCGAAAAATATGGTGGTGGTGACTGAAGGAAGAGGGATGTCGGTGCAGTGTCCGAAGTGAAGCGTTAAGTTGGTTTGCAATTGAAAAGAGGGGTTAGAGTCTGGATTTCAGCCTAATTTAGTCCTAAATCCTCAAAATTGGAGGCAATGAAGGGTAACAACATCATTTTAAAATACTTTTGTTGTCATCGTCTCTCCGACGACCCACATCATATCTTTTAATGTTAAATTAAAAAAAACCAACACAATAATTAAAATATCTCTAGACACCCATTATCTTCTAGTTTCGCATTTTACGTTTTAAGTGTATCCCAAACAAGGGATAATTATTATGTTGGTTTTTTTTTAATCGAACTTTTATAAAGAATCCATCGCATGAATTGTGTGGCATCTGTTATGTCCTAGGAAGCACCGACACTCTCCAGGGGCCTATGTGTGCTGTCGGAGAGTGTCGACACGACACGTAGGCCCCCAGAGAATGTCGGTGCTTCCTAGGACACTCTCTGACATGCGACAAACACGTAGTCAGTGCTCCAGTCACGCCAGTGACACGTGAGTTTAGCATCTCGACATGCCATTTCGACACGCACAGGTCAATTTTAAGCATTTTCAATAAATTAGGGGTTAAAATGTAAATTTATCAAATATACATACTTAAGTCATAATCTAGCTACCCCAAAATTAATATACCCAGCCATAAAAAAAAAACTAATCGTGAATCCCTAAAAGAAGTAAATGAAAAAACTTACCGCTGATATTTTTATATATTCATAATAATTTATCATGTATATATAAAAATATACATTTAATATACAGCGTGTCCCAAAGTATCGAAATTCACTATTTTTTAAGAAATGACGTGTCAGCGTATCGTGTCGTGTCGCGTGTCGTTGTCGGTGCTATTTAGGTTATGTCAGTAGATGTAGTGATTATCAAGAGTAAATCTCTCGAAACGAACATTTTACCAAACTTTTAATTAAAAAAAATGTAACTTTTTCCGCATATGTTTATAGAGGAAAGAAATGCAAAAAAGGGGTGTAGGAGTAAAGATGATTAATGGTAGGTGAAAATACACTCGATGTCGCTAAACACCTTTTGTGCAAAATAGTCAATGATTAGAGAAATTATTATTTACGTAGGATCCATTTATTTCGCGAAAAATAAATAATTTGAAAAATATTTTACTAAATATGATCTCTTATATTGCATGGAATAATTAGTCAATGAAAAATATTTTTTATTATCGATGATAATTTTGTATCTAAATATTTTCGTAAATAATAAAAATATTTCATGTCTATTCATTCATAAACAATACAAGAGGAGCCGTAAATTGGATTTGGACAGGCCAGTGCACCGATCAGCGCCCCAGAATGGAGATCTTTTTCCGGTATAACCGTATAACACCCTGCAATGCAATCAGTCGAAGAGATCAGTCCAAATGATGGGCGGGTTGGTTGGATTTGCATCAGTTGGGCAGCCTGAAAACTGAAAGGATTTGAGGAGCTGGCACTGTGCACAACTTGCTTCCAACATTACGAGCGCTTAGGGTGCGCATGGTAACACTTCTGAAAGTTGATTTCTGCTCCATAAGTACTTCTGGAGCAGAAATCCGTTTGGTAATGCAACTTCTGAAGCAGAAATCTGTTGGTAAAAAAATTTACTTCTGAAAGGATTTTTTATTTTTGAAGTGAAAAATCACTTCTGAAGCCGTTTTTTTTGGTCAATTTTGAGAAGTTAAAAAATATCTCTTCTCAGCTAATTCTGCCTCGTCCTATTGTTACGCATCACTCTCTTCTTTTGGACCACGCCCAAAGCTCTCTCCATTGGAGCTCCAGAATGCGAAGCTCTGTCACTCCCAATCACGCCTCCGCCTCCACCTCCGCTGTCGCCTCCCCATTTGCCAGTCCGACGACCTCATCGGGCCATTGATTTAGATTCGTCTTTCCGAGCCTGTGATCCTCTTCTCTATCTGTCGCCTTCCGGAGACCCATCGGTAGCTGCGGACCCGATTAGCCCTTCCGAGCCGCCTCTGCTTCCGCTTCCGCCTCCGCCGTCGCCTTCCGGAAACCCATCGGTAGCTCCGATTCGTCTTTTGCATCCGAGGAACTCAGATCTGCGAGGTTAGGGTTTCTCCGTCAAACTTGTTCTCTGTTGTTTGTTACCACAGTTTGATCTTTTGCGTCCGATTCGTCTTTTGCGTGTTCTCTGTTGAGCTTGAATCATCACAGTCATGAGTGGAGCCTAGAATGTCATGACTTATCTGATGGGTTTCTAATTCGTCTTTTGCGTCCGATAGATCAATGCTCCTTAAATCACAAAGATAGGAACGCACAACTCGCACAACTTGAGTGAAGACAGAGTTAGGATAAATCTGTGGAAGAATAGGCCGCGACAGCACTTTCATGTCTAATTTTTCGAAATCTGCTTTCTGAGAGGAGTCCACTGGTTCGCCCGTTTCCTGTTAGAACCATCGATTTTCTCCTACACTTTGCGCTTCAATTCCTCCAGCTCAGTCAATGCATTTAGCAATTGCTACAAGAGAAAGCATAAGGAAAATTATAGGCACTTGCACTGCAAATAAGTACACACAATTTAGCTATGGTTTTGTGATTGATGCTGGCAATCAGTAATCCTCTTCTTCAATCGATACCTTTCTAACTCGCATGACCATTCTCCTATATCAATTCTACAGTTCACGGAGAAAATGACATCCTTTTGACAAGAAAATGAGAGAATTACAATACATATCAGTAAAAAATTACCAATGGAAAGGAAAAAAAATTTCCATGAAAAGATTGATAGGTAAAAATGCAAAAAAGTAAAACCCGCAATATATTTGATGAGATACCATCTAAGATTGATTGTTATCTGTTATTAGTATTCGAGGATTTCGTATGTTTGCCCTTCTAATGTGATGTTGTGTTTGCCGATTGAGTACGGCTGTTTTGAGCATGGACGATGAAATTTGTATTGTGAATTTGTATTGTATTTGCCGACCCCGAGTTCATCCACTCCTCCTTCTACCTTCAGTTTCTTTCTGTGGGAGACCGCTGCATTGTTAGATCATGCCCTCCCTATTGTTTTCTCAATTACTCTGCTGATTCGCTGCTTAATTGGGATGATGATGTTGATAGCCCTCTATCTTTGCTCAAACACATTTCGGTGCTGGAGCCACTAGGAAATTGCAGCCGCTGGCTCATGGTGTCTAGCAATACCCTTTGCTGATTTGAGGGTATTGCTAGATGGATGTCGAGGCGCGCTTCCATCTAAACTTAGCGTTCAGTTTAACTTCAGAAAGCCTTCAAATTTAACAGCCCAAGGAGGAGTAATTGCCTCTCTCTTGCTGTCTCTGATTGTTCAGGGGTTGAGAGCTGTATTCTATAATTTTTCACTGTTTAATCTTATCTAGTTTAGTGGGCGTGACGTTCTGATATCTGATTTTCCTTGCCACTCTCAGGATGATGAACTGGCTGAATTATGCTTTGCATTTACATTCTTGGCCCGGTTAGTCGCCTACATCGCAGTATTGGGTGAGTTTTTCTCGCAAAATTGATACTCTTTAGATGTGTTTGATTCGAATCTCCTTGAAGGAAAGAGAGAAACATAAAGAGTTGTAACCGGAGTGTTCATATTGGGTCTCGAAATCTAGCAGCACTGCTCGTGTTCATCATTTTCGCGATCATGAGATACCTGGACAGCTCGGAGGATGAGAGCCCTGCGGAGCGGGGGTCAGCAGCAACCGAGATGACCCCGATTCGGGTATACAATCCGCCGCAGTCGACGTACAGGAGGTGCGAGGAGGAGGACATAGAAACCGGCAGCTGTGGCAGCAGCTCGTCGGTGGAGTTGTACGACGGGAGGATTTGCGTGATTTTCTATGACGAGGAAAGGAATTGCTTCTTCATTCCTTATGGCCATTGCGCTACCTGCTATGACTGTGCTCAGAGGTAATAAAACATTGATTCATTGTCTGTGGTTTCAAGGACTGTTTCTCATGACAACTTGGGTTTCTGCCAGGATATTTGATGGAGAAAGCAAGGCCTGCCCCGTTTGCAGGAGACCCATCAGGAAAGTGAGGAAGTGGTTCACCTCGTGAGATGAAACACCGTCTTTATCACGCTTTTGAAGATTTTTTTGTGTGTTTTATAGCGACGATTTCAAAGGAAATTTTGTTTTTGTGTTTTATGCATGGATCTAGCAACGTTTGTAGAAGCAATTGCAATATTTGTTTTTTTTTTAAGTAACGACATTTGAATTCGGCAGCTTGGATGATTGCTTCTTTTTAGCAACTGAAGACCAATACCGCCACGTGATAATGGGTCTGACTATACTTTTCAAGGAAGTGTGTTTAAGACCAATTACCTCATAAACTATGTAGTTTTGCACTTTTTGTGTCCCGATGTTCCATCCACCGTCAAGAACCCCACGAAAGAACCCTCTACGTGTCGCCATGTGAATAACTATAGGAACGAAGATGTTAAAAATGTTCGTAGAAGACTTAATTCAATTTTCCCCATAAAATTGGTCTTCATTTGCATAAAATAATTAAATGACAAATTATACGTAAATACGTCAGTATTTGCATTTCACTTTTCTCGAATAACATGCATTTTAGGTTAGGATCATTAATTTTTCTAAGATTTTTGTGTTAATAATGTTCCAGAAGTAGAGATTTTCAATCATTACCAAACGAATTTCTGTTCCAGAAGTAGAAATTTTGTCATATTATCAAACGTTTTTCTCTATCAGAAATCAATTTCTGAAGCAGAAGTAGAAAAATCAACTTATACTAAAAAATAAAAGTAGAAAAATCAACTTTTTGCCCGAAGTTCTTCAGAGCAGTGTTGCCATGCGCACCCTTAGAAATTTAGAATGGCGTGGGCGACCAAAGAGGAAAACCATAAACCGGAGTCCACACCCAGACTTCTGCGCAATTCCAATCTTTCTCTGTGTTTTTGTGCCAGTCTGTGGTTTATGAGCTTCTGAGGGAATCTGAGTTTTGGCGTGGCAATGGAGTTGGACCCAGATGACGTTTTCAGGGAGAGCGAAGACGATCCCGACGACAAAGCTCTACGGGTTCTCCTTCTTGCCCTTTTATGTTTTTCGGCTTGTGTTGGAGAATGAGTGAGCTTGTGTGTTGATTTGGTTGTAGGAAAGAGCGTCAAGCAAAGAGCTTGTGGTGTACTTGGTCGATGCTTCCCCTAAACTGTTCTCGACCAAATGGCCTTCCTTGAGTTTCTTCGCTGCCGGTTTGATGTTTCCTTCCTCGTCTTCTTCTTCTTTTGGATGGAGACGATTTCGTCGATGCTCGCCATCGTCTGTTTCAAAATTTCAAGTGGGTTTAAGTGTCCAGATTCTTCAGACGTTCTTTGGTTATGATTCTTTTGATCCTTCTGGGGGATCTTTGCCCTCATAAATTTATTTTCTCAATCAAGAGTTGATGGGTGTTCATACTCTTTTAGCAGTACGTTGATATTCAATATGTGCCTTGGATGAGATGTTCTTTTTCATCAGTGTGGTCGGGTTGTGGCTCCTGATCATTTTCAGGTTGAGTTGGTGCATTGTGGTTAGTATCTTCTCGCAAGCGTCTTTTTGCCATCTGCAAGAAGCCTTATTACTACATGCTAGATACTTTTTTTGTGCAGTATTGCCATGTACAATAGTTGCTAACGTTCAACTTTTCAGCCTCTTAATTTTATTGCTTTATTGTTATTGATGTTTTTCCTCTTGTGGACATCTTGTGTATAGACTTTTGAATTTGTCGATTTGATTTTTCTCCTCCCTATTACTTTCAAGACTGGCAGACTCAACTGTTCTATAGTTGTTAATACTCACAGGAGGATCAGAAGGATGAGCCACTTTCAGATTGCCATTAGCTGTATAGTGGACTCATTAAAGACTCAAATAATTAATAGATCATTTGATGAATTTGCAGTATGCTTTTTCAACACAGTAAAGGCTGATCTGAGGAACTTCAACATGTTTTTAAGCGTTTTAGCATTCGAGGACTCTTCTGTACATTTTTTTTTCCCTTTAATGATAGAGTGGCATTGCCATTCATGTGCAGTTGGATATAATGGACTCGTAATTGAAATACTGGGACAACTTGCACTTGATGTCAACTTAATTTTTAGATGCCTGCTTATAACTTGAGTTGTGGTAAATACTCATGGTCAGTTCTTGTTAGAAATTGTTATTTTCTTCAATTTGCAGAGAGAAAGGAAGAACTTGCAGGATTTAAATAGTGTATTTGTGTTTAATGCTGCTGATCGGTAGTCCCTGGACGGTCCAACTGCTAAATTCATAAAGGAACTTTTTCATTTAGAGGGTGAGTACTGATGGATCACTTCTGTTACTGATGCATGGTAAAGAACACGTTGCTGTAACAGTTGAGTACATTGGTGCATTGGGAATATTGCTCATTTAGACATCTCGAGATAAGTTGTGTTTGACTGACACTTCTGGGATGGAGTATGGAAGTAAAAATTTTGCCTGATTCTTGACTAAAAATCTTGCAGAGTTCTTTATGAGAGAAATTGGCAGTCAGAATGGCATTATGAAATGCTCTTCGGGTGGCGCTTGTCCTTATTTTGCTATTAACAGGGATGTTGTGTTTTTAATCTTGGCAGTAATTTAGAATGCAACTACTACAGATCTGCAAAGACAGCTGATAAATGTACACTTATTTTTACTGATGAGGATGATCCTTTTGGGAACATCAAGGGTGGGCAAAAGCAGATATGACCAGGACCACTTTGCAGCGTGCGAAAGTAATGACCGCTATTCATTAAGTACGGATCTTTGGGGTGTCAACTTGACCATGTTACTTATCGGAGGTACTCCTGGTGCTAAGATCTCCAGGGTACATGTTTTTAGTCTCTGTATCCATCATTCCTGTTGTAGCTTTTGTCAGTGGGCATTTGAAGAGCATTTGTCAGTGGGCTCTCTCCATTTTTTTGGCTAAATGCCAGTAGTCTTCTTGAAATTTGTTAGTGTCCACTAAATTTTAAAATTATCGTCCACAACACATATTGCTTCAGTTTTCCTTGCATCCCTCCTCTCTTATTGAGTTGCACTGCCACACGGAAGACCCATATATATGAATTTAGATAAGCAAGTGGCCACATATTTGTAGAGCCTGATACTAAGGTTTCCTCTTGGAATTGGAAAGTTTTCTCAAAGACTCTGTCGCAGGATAAATGTATGGGCGGCGCTTTTTCCACTCTTTTTTTCACTTTGACACTCCTTATTTTAATATTTTGATGATATTATCCCTTGCATAATCCACCACTTCAATTATAATTCAAAAAACGTGATCCCCTTATTTTATTTGGTCAAATCTTTTTATTTTGTTTCTTCTTTTTCCCTTGCGGGTCCCACTTTTCTTCTTCTTATTATTGGCATCATTTATTTTCCTTCTCAACCTTTCTCCTTCTTGGCTTTTCATATTTCTCTCCTGAAGAATATGTCAGTAGCAAGACTCCCTTGCTTGCCCTAACATGGATCTGACGATGCATGCTAAAACATAGCAAGAGCCTAGTGGACAGTCGCCGGTGTGGTGGTGGTAAACCCCCTTGCCGCCTTCGTCTCTCCCTTAATGTCTATGTAAATTACTATCACAGGTTGGTAAGCCCGCTTCGATTTAAACCTATCAAAAGAAGGGTGTTTCACAGGTCAATATTTGGAGAATTGTCGTGGTCTCCCTCCTCTTTCTTCGCTCCTGCCGCGGCATCGGTTGTTTCACCAAGACGATCCATGGATCTTGGCCAACACCGATCTTGAGAAATCACAAGACGGTGTCGAATATCTAAATTTGATCCTATCAACGATGCAAGAAAGTAATGAAAATTCGCACAACATTAGAATTTACGTGGTTCAGCAGGGGAGATGTTCCGCCTACCTACGTCCACGGGGAGATGAGATCTGTTTCACTAATAATGTAGAAAAGTGTACAGCCACTCTTTCTCACCCTCTCTCTCTTTAGAGACCTATTTCGTCCTAAATATATATAGCGAAACCCTACATGGCACAAATTACAGAATTGCCCACATAGCCTAAAATATTTAACTTTCCCATATAAATCCTGCTATGACTGAACATAAAACGCCTCTGACAGCCAGGGGCGCTGCCCCCGCGACCCCCGCCGGGACCCCCGTGCTGTCCAGTCGTCGGGGGCCTTTCGGAAACGCCTCATAATCTCTTAGATAATAGAATACAAGACATCAACCTCAACAGACGGGACCCCGACGAGCACAACCCCACCAGGCACCCAACCGTACTCCCCTCTATTTCTCTCATCAATCCATCAATTCCCCTATTCCCATATTGTTTGGGGGTAACGCAGATATGGGAACATGTATAAAAGACACCATTGAGATTCGAACGACCTCATGCAAACATGAGGAAAGTACGTAGTTTAAGGATCATTCAAGATCACGACGACTTATCAATTACAACAAAAACATAAAAAAAAATGAGCAAGAAATGATCTAACACAAAGAGAAAGAGAGAGTATACCGGAAAGATGAGTCCAGTGAAAACAGATTCTGAGCATGTAATTGAGCTCGGAGCCAGTCAATGGGAGCATGGATGATGGACGACGAATCACTTCCCCTCCTCCTTGCATTTTGCACACTCGGACAATAAGGAAATAGGGAATAGGAGAACGATGAGGTTGGCATCATTGATATTCACCTTCTCCATGCCCTGCGACTTGAGGAGTAGGAAGGCGTGGGAAGAAGATAAGGGCCGGCAAGAGAAAACAGAGAGACGACAATGATCTTGCAATAGCTGAGAACGTCAAAGGCTGGGAAAGAAGGAGGAGGAAAGTGGGACCCGCAAGGAAAAAAAGAAGAAACAAAATAAAAAAGATTTGATCAAATAAAATAAGGGGATTACTTTTGCAAAATTATAATAGAAGTAGTAGGCCACACAAGGGATAATATCGTCAAAACATTAAAATAAGGAGTGTCAAAGCCAAAAGAGGAGTGGAAAAAGCGCCGCCCTAAATGTATTACTGTTGATTGATTGACTTATTCATAAATAGTGACTTAGCATGGGTACTTGGTAGATTTTGACTGATTCATTGAACTATTGCTTGAATGAACTGTCATTAGCGAACCATTAAGTATTTGTGTCCTAGGTTGGTGATCTCGTCATGTTGTTCCCTTAGTATTGTTGTGTCCTTGAGATTTCTTGTCTATTTCTAATTCACTTGCATTTGCTTTCTTCACAATTCAACAACAGGAAGTAATTGGTAGCACTCAAACTTTCATTGCTCTGCACAGATCCTTGATATGGCTCAACCGGCTAGTTAGACTTTTCATGCGAGATACATATTCACTTGTCTGTTAACTGTCAAATGCTTAATATGTGAGAACGTCTAGCTTCGGTCAGTCTTTATTCAGGATTAGGGGTGATCGGTTTTACGGTGGATAGGTCCAGACTTGGAACTTGGAACCTGCCCTATTAGAACTGGTTCCCAGTTTTGGAACCTGGAACCTACCATTTGCATTAGAACCGATTTTGGAAGCTACCTTATTTTTTCGGTCCGGTTCCAGGGTCTACACGAGAACCTGTTTTTTCTGGTTTCATTGTTCACAGTAAAATAATATGAGCAATAACACGATTCAAAGTAAAAGATGATCAACAGAAATCCATATCCGCCAAAAGCAACCATCCATAAGATGAACACATAGTCACGTACCTAATTTACAGAACTCCATTCCTCAGTTTTCCATAAAAATATTGCTTCAAATTTTGACCACTTAAAAAAGAAAAAGAAAACCATGGTTAAATTTGCAATAAATTATATAAAACCTTTGCCTAGAGGTTAGAAACAAAGAAACTAGGGTTTTTACTTTTTTTAGTTTTATGAAACCGGTCCGGTTGGTATTGTTCCCGGGGGGGTCCGCACTCAGGATCGGTAACCGGATTGGTTCCCACCGGTTCCAAAAATTTGGAACTGGGAAGCGAACCTGCTTGCAGGGCGGTTGGGTCCGGTTTCACACCCCTGTCCAGGATAGAGCTTTCCCACCGTGATGCACATTCAGAATCTTTCCGTTGATCAGGAAACTTTTTACCTTGCGGTGTTGAAGTTGATTTATGACGTTTCATTATACGTGGCAATATTTAGTAGAGCATTAATGTAGACAGACCTTTTGAGATTCCGTGGAATAAGGCAGGTTAGTTGTTGGGGTCTTGTATGGTAACGCGCATTTCAAGATGATGCATTCTGTGCTATTGGCTGGTAGATAATATTGAGTACTGAACTATCAGTGCTTTTAATTGTGCGAAAATTCGGTCCATCCAATAAATTGTTTTGTCATTTCCAGTTTTGCAATTGCATTTGTGGCACTTCATCTCATTCCCAGTTGGTTGCCCTCATTAATCAAGTAAGATGTCACTCAAATGTCTGGTTATTTTGATATTCCTATGATATAATAAACTGGTCTGAGGGTATTGATGGGCTTACCTAGTTCAGTTGCTACTATTGATATTAGATATTCTTATCTTGTCTGTTCATTTCAAGTACCTTATACTGGACCTGATACTTTTGACTCTAATCATCCTTTTATTTAGCTCAATTATTCTTGTCTACTTTCATGAATCATCAAGTTTGGGTTCTAGCTTCTTGATAAAATAGGGCATTGGCAAGTTTTGCTGACTTCTACCTACCTTGCAGAAAGAAATTATTGATTCCGGAGGACAGGTTGAGCCACCGGGAATGCACATGACATTCATTCCATATTCTGATGACATCGGACATGCTAAAGAGGTTTTATTTATTTTGATATTGTTTCAATTATTCCTTTGGACATTTTTTATCGTCTCTTTCAAGAGAAACCAATGCTATAGGGATAAATATGTCATAAATAGAGGTCTTGGTGATATTTTTGCAGCTTCACTCAACTCCAAATGCAGCCATACCTCGAGCAAATGAGGATCAAATCAAGAAGGTTGCTGCTTTAATGAAGCGTGTCGACTTGAAGGACTTTTCAGTCTACCAGCTTGCAAACCTCGGTTAAAATTTCTCTTTCTTCCACTGGTTGTGCATGCTGATGGTCTACTTATACTAGTTTACTTAAGATGTGTCCTACTTAATCTGTAAGTTGGTAATTTTAAAATATGGCCATTTGATTGTGAAGTTGTTACGGTGAACTTATAGATGTAGAGGACTTTAAATAGCTGATCTGGCAGCTTGCTATTTGTAGGATGGACATAGTTAATGTCCGCGGATAATTATACGTACAAGATATGGGCGATTGGATCGAATGAAGTTAATGTGCTTGTTGATGCTTCGCTAGTAGAATTGGATACCGCTTGTGGTGTTAGGACAATGAAGTTGTTCTCAGAGCAAAAAACCCCATCCATTGGCAATAACTTATCTTCTAGCTCAAGAAACAAATCTTATGGCATGCAATTTAAATTACATTTGGTGCCTTGTATGTTGGTTTCGATATATAAAGTCTGCCGTACCTTGTATTCAGACATATATCACTTTCTTTCTGATATTATATGCACCATTGAGATTCAATCTATTTGCCTTGATGGTGAACTGTTTGGAAGCACTTTGATTTTGTCGTGAAAAACTGGAGCTTTGGCTTCACTAAAATGCAAGGTGTTGTGAAATTTTGTCGGCGTCATTTGTGCAAGATACGTTTTGCAGCCTTGCAGAGACATTATGCAGTTTTGCATGCCCTTGCTCTGGAAGAAGATGACTTGCCGGAAATCAAAGACGAAACAGTGCCTGATGAGGAGGGCCTAGCTAGGTAAGGAAAAAGGTTCCTCATGTTGTGCTGTTTGCATCCTTTTTATGTGGGGATGTGGTGAGAACTTGATTCTTGGTATCACCTTGGGATGCCTTTTCAAAGCTTGCCAGCAGGCCAAGAGTTGTTAACGCAATAGAAGAGTTCAAGCTCTCTGTTTATAGGGATACGTACGAGGAGAGCGATAATGCCAGCCATAAACAGGTGAGCGAGGTGTCCAAGAAACGAAAAGCCCTTGCAGATAGCGCCGTTCAGAAATCTGCACTATGTAATTGGGCTGAGCTCGCTGACAGCGCAGGAAGGTGAAACAGGATCTCACTTCTCTGTGTTTCCCCTGCGAATTTTTTTATTTCTAAAATTCGATTCTTGTCGTGCAATTTTAGCCTGCAGTTATTGGACAAGATTTTTCTCTCAAGCCAGTTAAAAAGAGTTTCTTCCATTCTTTGATATATATCATGCGGATTATTTGTTAAGAAAGTGCCTTTTGCAGCCACTTGGAGGTTGCAGGTGCTTTGCTTGAGGAGAATACATGAAAGCTCTGGAGTGGAATCTTCTCTTTCTGCTGTTCCTTCAAGCGGTGCTTTTTTTTTTCCTTTGTTCGCTTCAGTGCTATTTTGGAAGCTATTGAATCGACCTGATCAACTATGAGTGTAGTCTGTTATTGGCATATGAATAGGGTGAGGACGAGGCCCCTAGAAATGAGGGGAAAGAAAAGGGAGGGGGGATGAGATCCTTTTTTGTTCACTTAGAATTGAATTTGAAGAGGAAGGGTTCTATATTGCTTAACCTTAGACACTGTACCTACAATAGACTCCCAAGAATGCTGAAGTTCAACTGCAGCATCAGTTACTGTCAAGTGAAACTTAGATGGCATTCTTTCTTCAAAAAACCAGAAAAAAAGAAAAAAGAAAAAGAAATAGCTGGCTTTCATGCTGACAAGCTGCTTCTTGCATTTGTAGAGATTACGTTGCTTCCGCCCGACAGAAATTGGTTCTCTAGAAGAGCAGGCGGATGGATGGCCCCTGTGACACACCTTACACTTATTTAATGAGATGATTGCATCACGAGGAAGCATAGCGTTAAATCTATGTAGTTATTATCAACTGTGAAGCTCAAAAACATGTTTTTCTGTTTCTCCTATGTACAGACCAACATATTACCTTTGTCAAAGTCCGGCCCGCCTCTCCCTAAAAACAAGGAGCACTGAGCTTGTGGTAGAGCTGTCGATATGGATCCATGACCCATTTTTTGACTCATATTTTGTACTAATGGATTGTAAGTTTTTAAACGGCTAAGTGAAAATGAGTTTAAAAAGTTAAGTTGAATTAGATGGGTAAAAAATGGGTCACGTAGTTGAACCCATTTTCGACCCATCTGAAAAACTAAGTCATCAGTTGGTTTGGGTTGGACTAGGCTTGGGTCAACGAGCTTTAAGTATATTAGTTTATATTTCATATAAGTAAAAGAAAGAATGAAAAATAAAATTAGGAAAATGTATAAACTATTCAAGCCACCGACCGTTGCCCCGCGGTCCGCCACCATTGCCCCGCCGTACGCCACCATTGCACTGAGAGAACTATTGGGTCCTCCTGACATACATCTTTGTTCCCAGATTACATGCCATGAATCCGAATGGCTCGTCACTTCACCCACCATTCAGGACAATAAGACCAACAAAATATCAAGATCAAACCATATCTTGAAGGGGGATAGTGCCATTCCATTTACTCTCGTATTATTGTCGCGTGCCACGAGACAAAAAATTGAAATTGGGTGATTAATTTGCTAAATACCACTCTAAAGAGTCTCCATCCTTCTTTCTTCAGGCTACTTGTCATGTTCTTAAAAGAGTAAGTTGGAGTCATGAGTTTTGTTTACTGATGGATTTTGCTTGGGACTTTACTCTTAATCCTGTTGTGGAACTCGAACCAAAACGAGAGGACTTTTATCAAATAGGCCTGGCGATGAGGAATGGACAGTTCCAACTTTTCGGCCCATTATGGCCTTGCTTATTCTCACGAATTGCAAAATAAGGGTCCATTTAGTTCAGCATTTGGAATGGACTTTGGCCTCTAAAGTTCCTTGGACAAATGCAAATGACGTCGTGTTCATTTTTTAGAGAACTTTGGAGAAATGCATTGCATTTCGAAAGGTTTCTTTAACCCAAGGCAAGTCCGGAGGTATTTTGGAAAGTAGCATTCTCGAAATACAAATAGAGTTTTTTTACCTTCCAACTTTTGCCTCACTCAACTTTCACAATTTCGGGAATATATTCAAAAATCCTAATTTGCAGGCGAAGGCCTCAGCTACTAACGAGCCTCCGCCAACCTTGCCTGAGGTTTGGCAACCTCAGGTGAGGTTGGTCGGTGGCCTATTTTACTCGTCGGCGGCTGAGTGTTTTTCTAATGCATGTCGATGAGATGATTTGCGTGCATCCATGGTAACTAGTTGAGACCGAAAAGTTTGAACACCCAGGGTTATCAAGAAAAAAAAAAGAAATTCTATTTAGGCTCCGTTTGTTTTGTGGAAAATGAGTGATATCAAAAATATTTTCCTAAAAGGATCGATTGTATTACTTACAAAAATTAGCCAATAATGCTTTCATTATTGCCGATATTTATGTCTAACCATTTTTGAGAAAAATAAAAATATTTTTCGTTCATTTATTTTGTAAACAATATTAGTGATTATTTTTAAAAATACTTTTTGAATCATTCATTTTCATTGAAACAAGTACAGCCATAGTAGGGTTTTATTTCCCCTTATAAATCATTGAGTTACCTTTTAGTAGTCTACGTTGGCATAGTGTGTATTATGCACAAGTATTAGTGACGCTGGTCTAATATTCGTTGGTGGAAGTATTTTTGGGTTCGTAAGTGCCAACTTGTGTAGACAGTTGTTCATCAATTGACACTTTTATACTATTAAGCAGAGATTCCTCTTTTTGTCTTTCAACCTATATTGCCGCAAAACCAAGTTATCATGACAACTTGAATTGGTTTTTAATGAATCCATGTATTATCTTCATCATTAACCCTCAATACGAAAACCTTCATTAACCACCGCTTACAACTCTCCGCTATCTAAATATAGTCGGTCAAAAGAAGGGGAAATTACCAAAAAAAGTCCAAAACCAATTGCAATTGTGTCAATTCAGTCCTAAAGCTTTTTTTTTTTACCAATTCAGTCCTAAACCTTTTGCAATTGTGCCAATTCAATCCATCCGGCCAAATTTAGCCGGCCTTCTGGTGATATATTATTTTAATATTTTTAATATTTTTATTTTTTTCCTTCCCTGTTCAATCTTCTTCCTCTGGCCAGCAACCGACCTCATGTGAAGCTCGCCCCAACCAAGCCTTGCCATGGCTGGGCGAGGCTCACCTCGCCGGGGCCGCGCGAGGCCAAGCCTCGCTAGCTCAGATCCGGCGAATTCGAGCCTCGCCCAGCCATGGCGAGGCTCGACCTCATTGTCGCCGGGCAAGGCAGGCAGAGACCTCCCCTAGCGATGGCAATGCAGGCCGAGACCTCGCAAGATCTGGGTTGACGAGGCGAGCCTCGCCCGGCCCCTGGCGAGATGGATTTCGCATTCATTGTCAGGACATTGGTATTTTTCCAAGCCGCTCGTGGTGGACATTGGCAGGACAAGATTAAGTTGCAGAGTTCCAAAGCCGCTTGCTGTAGAGGAAGCAGATGAAGAAGGAAGGAAAAAAAATCCAAAAAAATATTAAAATATTATGTCGCCGAGTTGCCGGCACTGGTCAGCGTCCATGTCATCGCTGGCCCGCCAAATTTGGCTGGATGGACTGAATTGGCACAATTGTAAAAGGTTTGGGATTGAATCGGTAAAAGAAAAAAGTTTAGGACTGAATTGAAACAATTGCAATAGATTTAAGACTTTTTTTGGTAATTTTCCCATCAAAAGAAATTAGACCTCTTTAACGGTGAAATTATTTATGATTTGAAGTTTCTTAACGGGGTCGCCAATCTAACTAAACTTTATAAACTATGAGAAACAATCCTAACAATGCTGCGCACATGGCAACACTTCTGCTCTAGAAATCAACTTCCAGCCAGAAGTTGATTTTTCTTCTTCTGGAGAGAAGCGAATTTTTTTTTACTTCTTCAAGTGGCTCCTAAATTACTTTTGGAGCAAAAAAAAAAAAAAAAACTCCATAAGTAGAAAAATGAAACTGCTTGACCAAACAGATTTCTGCTCCAGAAGATCTGGAATAGAAATCCTACTCCAAAAGTGTTATCATGCATGCCCTAAACTCGCGTGAAACATTTAGGTTATATAGTAAAATAACTTTTAGAGTACACAGAGGAAAATATACGATGGAGAATCCCATGTCATAAGAATGAGCAAAATAATCTTAGGACTTACATAAAACCTGTTTATAATTAGATCATTCAAATCTTGACTTTAATACTAACATTTTTTTTATTTTTTTTGAAACGGTTGAATGTAGTTGGATGTGCGGAGAATCTCTCTTACTCCGACGTAGGTCGTGTTGTGAACAAAGTCTAAGGTTAGGGGCTTGTCCCACTTTGTGCAAATTATGAAATTAGTGAGCATGTGAGACGCTATAAAAGCAAGGAAATTGATTAAATAACAGTCCTTGGGTGATTGTTATGCTAACAGTCTGTTTTGGGTCATAAAAAATAAACAAAAATTAATTAAAGTTTGTTGTGGGATCCACACTTTTAAAAACTTGTGGTTCACAACATAATGTTATTCTTACAGTCACCCAAATGCTGTTATGCTAACAAAGTCGGTCGGCAAGCACATCATTAAATAAGTGAGTCTCATGGTGTTCAGGTGGTTTAGTTGGGTGGACATGTCTCACGAGTTATGTGGGCCTAATTTCCAAGTTCGTCACTAGTCAAAACGCGATTTTAACTACACAACCATCATCCGCACAAAGTCTTGTGCAGGCCTTCTCATGTGGCGAGAATACTCTTCGTGGTCAAAATTCACCGAATAACAACCCTTATTTTCCCGCACTAATATCCACATGGCTTTCTCAAGGCCATCTAAAAGCACGGCTTTCGCAATCCGACCACCGTCATCATCTTCTTTACGTTCGCAGCCATCGGACACTCTCTCCCCCTCGGTCGTCCTCCGCATATTTTCGTCTCTTTCCTTCCAGGAGGCGGTTTAGAAACCGTAACTTAAATTGACACAGCTACAATAGGTTAAGGACTTTTTTAGTAATGACCCCCCCCCCCCCACCCCCCCCGCGCGCGCGCGCGCGCGCGCGCAAAGACAAAGAAATCTAACTACTGGGAATTTAACTTATAAAACCGTTTAATTGCGCACATGCTTGTTGGGTTCAACGAATGGGCCTCAATGCCCTGTTCGATAGAAGAGGATGTATGGTTTGAGTCAGTTGACACAACATAATTAGTTGGCTGAACAGTTGAGTCAAACTTCAACAGCTCAGTTTCAAGTTTCATTTGACACTTGTTTGTGACCTCCACGTTCAGTTCACCTTCGATTATAAGTACCCGGTGCCCATTGCCATTGCCATATGCTATCCCACCCTGTTTGTGAATCACTTTCTTGGTCGATTCGTATATCCTCAAGGAAGCAACCGAGCACCCATCTAAACGTTGTCCAACACAAAAAAGCATCGAAAGCGAAGAATGGGTTCCACACAAAACGAAGAAGAAGACCCATGCCTCAAAGCCCTCTTGTGCTCTAGCTATCATGTCTTCCCAAGGATCCTGCACGCCGCCGTCGAGCTCGACCTCTTCGGGATCATAGCCCGGGCCGGCCCCGGAGCCTACGTGTCGCCCGCCGAGTTAGTCGCCCACCTCCCGACCCGGACCCCCGAGTCGGCCGAGATCATCGACCGGGTCCTCCGTTGCCTCGCGAGCCACTCGCTCCTCACGTACAAGTCCGAGACGTTCGACGAGGGGAGGACCGTGGAGAGGCGGTACGCGATATCGCCGGTGGGTAAGTACTACGTCAACGACGAGGATGGCGGCTCCATTGGCTCGCTCTCTCTCTTCGCATTCCACCGAGCCACCATTGACGTCTGGTGAGTGGAAATGTCCGTCGACGACCTTGGCTTGATATCAGAATATTATTTAGTTTCTCTAGTTGTGTGATTAAAGAGTGAACTGAGTCTTAATTCCTTGATCAAATTGAGCAATTAATTGAATCAAACAAATCCTACTTTCCTTTTTTGCAACTGTAGGCTCCAAGTCAAGGAAGCAATCGTCGGAGGAGGCAACTTGTTCCAGAAGGTGCATGGCAAGACCATATTCCAGTACATGAAGGAGGACTCATCCCTGAACAAGTGCTTCAACGACGCGATGGCTGATCTCTCCGCGATGCAGACGAGGAAGATCCTCGAGGTCTACCACGGGTTCGACGGGATCTCGACTCTGGTCGACGTTGGCGGTGGAAAAGGCGCTACCCTTAACATGATCGTCTCGAAGTACCCCTCGATCAAGGGCATCAACTTCGATCTCCCCCAAGTCATCGAACACGCTCCTTCTTATCCCGGTACATTTATCATCACATGCTTCCCCGGCTTAGTCGCATTTATTTTGGTTCGCACTATTTAGCACGAAATCATGTTTGCGAAAAATTAGAGGCGTTGTTGTCCCCAAATTAGGCCTCTAATAACTTTTGGTAACAATGGCCTGCAGGCGTGGAGCACGTCGGAGGGGATATGTTCGCAAGCATCCCGGAGGGCGACGCGATCATGATTAAGGAAAGCTAATCGAAACCTTCCCTTTAATGACACTAATCGAACTGAAGCTGGTTCCGTGAGCTGTGTCCTAACTTCATGTAACTCCACGAACCGGGCAGGGCACGTGCCACAATTGGAGCGACGAGTCGTGCGTAAAGTTCTTGAAGAACTGTTACAAGGCTTTACCGGCGAATGGGAAGGTGATCGTGATGGACTTCATCATGCCGGACGAGCCGGAGGAGACGATGGCGTCTCAGTACGTGTCAATGCTTGACAACGCCATGTTGATTCAGCCGGGCGGGAAGGAGAGGACCGAGAAGCAGTTCGAGTACTTGTGCAAAGGAGCTGGATTCACGGGCTTTAAGGTCGCTGCCCGAGCTGTGTCCGCATTGGGAGTGATCGAGTTCACCAAGTGATTGAACGAACTCAATATGTCTTATGTCTTCTTTGTCCGGGTGGGTCTTTCTTATGTACGAGAAGCAACTAGACATTGTGGAATTCAGTGAATAAAAATGCCCTTTTTCTTAATAAGCAATGTAACAATGTTTGTGAATTGAACGCACAAAAATGTCAACATAACTATATTACTCGCAAACAATTTTTATGCACCCATTGAATGGTATATGAATTATCAAACTTATGCATATAAGAACAAATAAAAATTCGATTGCTTGATTAGGACCGCGGCCTGCTCGAGTAAACTTTTTGCATATTGGAGCTCGACTCGGTTATGTAGTTGAGCTACCTAGTCCAATTTGACTTTAGAATCAAGCAAAATTTGAGCAATTCACCATTGAAACCGCAACGGCCGGCAAAGGCCGCCTCTTCTCCGCTCTTCTAATTGCTCGACTCGGTTATGCTAATAAAGGAAGGATATCGTTTAACATTTGAATGATGCTCTACCCTCCCGTGGAGAAGGTCATAGTTAATGCGAAATAGTTCAACCACGAAGCAACCATCGACGACCGTCATCTTCTGCACAAAGTCAATGCGAGAGAACTCTCCGTCGGGAAAATTCACCGAATAACAAGCCTTAATTTCCCGGTCCAATATCCACATGGCTTCCGCAAGGCCATCCAAAAGCACGGCTTTCTAATGACTAACAAAGAAGAATAAGCTATTCTAATATGGTATGCAACTTAAACGGGGTAAGTACACCGCAAGTGCCATAACTTTTGTACGGCACTCACTTGAGTGCCATAACTTTTTTTTCGCTCACTTGAGTGCTATAACTTTTAAAACTCGACCACTTAAGTGCCATTGCTTACGTGGACGCCGGAAAAGCTGACGTGGCAGCCGAAAAAGCTAACGTGGCACCGGCGAAACGATTTTTTTAAATATTTTAAGGTACACATGGAATTTTTCATAATTTTTTTTTACTTTGCAAATTTTCTTTTTTTTTTCTTTCTTTGGTTTTTGCAGTACACACACACGCACACACACACACACACACTCTCTCTCTCTCTGTGTTTGCATAGGAGGGTCACCGGCGCCGGCCACCATCGGGCGGTCCAGGGGCCAGGGTCGGCGGGGCTGCGACGGCCCCGGGCGACCGCCGTCGAGACCTCGGCGGCCGCGGGCGAGGGTGCGAAGGCCCTCGCCCAGATTTGGCGAGGGCCTTCGCACCCTCGCCCTCGAGGATCAAGGCCAGGACGGCCGTCGAGGCCCCGCCGACCCACGGCAAGCCGGCCCTAGCCCCTGGACCGCCTGATGGTGGTCGGCGCCGGCGACCCTCCTCTACAAACAGAGAGAGAGAGAGAGAGAGAGAGAGAGAGAGAGAGAGAGAGAGAGAGAGCGGCCATGGGCGAGGGGGCCCTCGCTTGGACCTCGCGACTGCCGTCGGGGCTTCGGTGGACGGGGGCGAGGCCGCGACGGCCGTCGCTAGGTCCAGGCGAGGGCCGCCTCACCCGTGGCTAGCAGGGCCGCGACGGCCCTCGCCCAGATCTAGTGAGGGCCTTCGCACCCTCGCCCGCGGCCGCCGAGGCCATCGCCCAAGGCCGTCGCGGCCCCGCCGACCCAGGGCTAGCCGGCCCTGGCCCCTGGGCCCCTTGGTGGTGGCCGGCGAAGGTCACCGGTGACCCTCACCGGCCAAGGGGAAAAAGCCACAAAAATAAAAAACGAAAATATCAAAATAAATAAATAAATAAGAAAAAATTTTAGAAAAAATTAAAAAAATTAAAAAAAAATCCATGTGTCGCTGAAAAATTAATGAAAAATTCACGTAGGACAATTTGCCGGAAGTGGCACTCAAGTGATCCATTTTCCTCTGATTTGGTACTCAAGTGAGCGAAAAAAAAAGTTATGGCCCTCAAGTGAGCGCTATACAAAAGTTATGGCACTCGTAATGTACTTACCCCCAACTTAAATTATATGAATCTAAATATGCAATCACTAAAATGACATCGAAAATAAAGTTTGTATTGCTCATCCTAACTAGGGGTCATTGGTTCGCGATCCGGTTCCACTTAGGAACCCGAGTACCGGACCGTCCGATCCGGTCCGATTTTCAAGCGGTCCAATGGAACCGGTGGATTATTAGTAGGGATGAGCAACACATGCTTTCTTTTTAGTATATTAATTAAAATTAGGTTTGCATTTAAGAAATTAAAAAATCACATGTGGATTATTAGGTATACATTTAAGAAATATAAATAAATAAATAAAAATAGTCAGTCGGATCTTGTTTCCCCTGGAACCGGGAATCGAACATAAAATCACCAATTCAAATTTTATAGAATCGAGAATCGGATCGCATCGATCGGTCCGGTCTGAGCGATTTCTGATTTGATCGGTCCATCTTGTTAACCTCTATCCACACTGTGCTCTCGCTTCCGTGGATATCAAGTGAAAGTAGGTAATTTAACCATCATCTTCCTTCATGAAATAAGAAGAAAAAATTAAAACTCATCCACAACTAAAACACCCACGTGCTCCACTCACTACTCAGTAGAGAGAAGCAAAAGGAAATTGATATCGAAATCATGAAATACGAGGAACTGATTAGGGTACAGATACCCGAGATGTCCATGTCAAACCTGTCGCTCTCGTTCTCCAACTCCCCGCTCTTCATTGCCCCGCGAGGAACGGATTAGGTACAGATACCCGAGATGTCCATGTCAAACCTGTCGCTCTCGTTCTCCAACTCCCGGCTCTTCATTGCCCCACTTTATGCTGCAACTCAGAATCAAGTAAGAACCAAACCCATCCTCGATCGCTACACGTGATTCACGACGTTTGGCATCGGGAGCAACGCCCTGTGTCCGCGAGTAACGTCCCCAAGACGTTTTCTTAACACGCCAATGATAATAATTCTGTCTCGGAAGCTATTTCTAGAAAGCAAACGTTTTTCTATTTTTAGTCCCTGAATAAGTTTCTGAGTAGATAGATATGTTTGACGTTTTCGGCCGTCGGGCCTCAGACGGTGACTGGCGGCCGACGATAAGGACGCAAGAAAGAGGGAGACCGTCCACAAGAGAGAGGAAGTGAGTAGTAATAAGAATTTTTATTTCTGTTTTTGTTTCAAAAATAGAAAACTAGAAAATTTCTACTTCTTATTTATGCTCCTAATCTATTTATGGACTAAAAATTTATTTCAAAAAAAGAAAAATGAAATTGGATTACCAAACGAATTTCTATTCCAAATCTATTCTTGGGAACAGAAAAATAGAATTGTTATCACGCACGCCCTTAGTATTTCCACTTGGAAATCTGGTTAGTCTTTGCTCGTTTTCTTTTGTATTTTAGGATGCGTGCGTGGGACTGGTAGAGGTTTTTCCGGTTGTTCCGAGACACGACATCTTTCTTTATTCAAAATCGATCATCATCGTGTCGAGGGCTACTGTCTTTTTCCCATGACTAGTGCTCCACGACAACGCTAATATAAAAGGGTCCAATACCCAAAAAAACTCCAACTTTAGCATTTGTGACAATTATATCCAATTTTTGTTTTGTTTCATAGAAAACCTCCAACTTTTACTTTTGTCCCAATTTTACCCCAAACTTTTACTTTTATCCCAATTCTACCGGCCTAGTACAAAAAAAAAACCCTCAACTTTAGTATATATCCCAATTATATCCAAAAAAAAAAAATTGTCTCATAAAAAACCTTCAACTTTTACTTTTGCCTCAATTCTACCACCATTAGCCTTCCGTCCATAATCACCATTAATTAATCCTATGTGACATTTCCATGTCGTTAATGAATTACACCTCAGCAAAGCTGAAATGAAAAAACCCCCCCAAACTTCTCTTATGTTTTTTTGCTTCCCCTACATATTGCTGGGAGATACAGAGTCACTCAAGACGGTGCATTTCATATTCTCTTCGACACTCACTATCCCAAAGAACGGCTAGACATGGAGATATTTGGACGAACGATCTAAAATCTCGTCGCCCCTAAAACCTATTGTTTCTAAATTTCGAAGATTCATTGATAAGTTTGGCGAGAAAATTCGAGCCACATAGGATTAACTAACGGTGATTATGGACGGAAGGCTGACGGTGGTAGAATTGGGATAAAAGTAAAAGTTGGTGATTTTTTATGAGACAAAAAAAAAATTTGGATATAATTGGGACATATGCTAAAGTTGAGGGTTTTTTTGGGTATTAAACCGGTAGAATTGGGACAAAAGTAAAAGTTTGGGGTTTTTTATAAGACAAAAAAAAGTTTTGGATATAATTGTCTCAAATGCTAAAGTTGGAGTTTTTTTGGGTATTAGGCCAATATAAAAGGATGGTTAGCTTACTAAGAGACTCGCACCAAATTTTGGCAATGGCACTTCCTGCTCTGTTCAAATGTTTATTGGTGTCAACTTTTTCGAAACTTCTTGTTGATAACTTACCAATATGTTTAAGGAAATTGTGAACCTTTTAAGTAATATACAAGTTAGCCAATTCTTATCCGTATAACTTGTAACACATTAACTATATTTAATCTTATATAAAATTACCAACCTAAATTACATTTTTTTGGTCATAAACCTGAATTAGATTGACTTACCAACTTTTGTCAGCTAATTTTGGATTATCAACTCTCATTTGAGTGACTTATCAATGTTTAATTGACTTTTTATTAATTTACCAACTTTTATTTGCCATAGATAGTAATCCCTAAATTTACTAACTTTTGATCAAAACTTCAAACCTAAGTTTCTTCGAGAAACAGGCACACACAAGTGGCATAACTTTCATACGATGCTCAAGAATCATAATTTTTTTTTTCATTTATTTGAATGCCGCATTGGTGAAAAATCGGTCATTTAAATACCTATCCCGATGATTCATCCGACGTGGCTTTTTAAACTAAACTTCGATTCCGACGTGGCTTTTTTAAAGGAAATTTGAAACCACCAAAATTGATCTGAAATTGAAACCATAATTCTAGGAGGGGGAATT
Organism: Lenwebbia sp. NSW1173648; assembly: GCA_029784005.1. NCBI lineage: Eukaryota > Viridiplantae > Streptophyta > Magnoliopsida > Myrtales > Myrtaceae > Lenwebbia > Lenwebbia sp. NSW1173648. The sequence goes on along the minus strand of JARCGZ010000009.1, from coordinate 17,648,836 downwards.
TATCTCAGCAAGTGCAACCGCCTTTGCAGCCCCGCTGCTTCTTCCATTATTCTGGCTGCAGTTAATCTCATCTCAGCAGTCTTCATGCTAGCATTCATCTGCTAGATTGATGGAATGGAAGAGCTCTTGATATTCCAAAGTTTATAGCTTCATCCACCTCCATATAGTGCTTAGGCTTGTAATTCCCATCTGGAAGTAACACGGGCGAAGAACGTCGAAGTACTCACGAAAGATTTCTCCTTGGCACAAAGCAAACGGAATCATTTTCATCGAAAACACGAGATATATAAAGTCACAAAGCACAAGCACCAAAATAAAATAAAATAACATAAATAGATAACAATGATGTTAAAAATTGGCATGACAAGAAACCGACATCTTCTTTCTTACCAACGACTTCTCCCCCCATTCATAGGGAGCTGACTTCATTTTTGTCGGAAAAATTATCAAAAATGTCCTAAACCTATTACATTTATGCCAATTCAGTGCTAAACATTGTCACCTTTTGCTAATTGAGTCCTTCAAGTAAATGTTGGCTAGAAATTACTGACGTGGACACCGATCGTCTTATGTGACACCGCCCTGCTAACGTAGATACTATTAACAATATATTAATAATTCGTTGAAATTTTTTATAATTTTTTTTTTGGTTTTCTCTTTTTTCTTTTCTTTTCTTTACTTTATTTTTGGCCGAGTGCCGGCGAGGCATCCCTTGCCTAGACGAGGTCGTCCCTCGCCCAGATTTGGTGAAGTTTGGCCTCGCTTGATCGTGGCAAAAACGAAAGAAAAAATAGAAAAAAAGGGAAAAAGAAGAAGAAAAATATCAAAAAGTTGTCCACGTCAGCGCTGGTAAGCCACATAGGACGACCGGCGCTGACTAGACCGCCACATCAGCATTTTCGTGTCAAAATTGGTCGGATTGGCTTAATTGGCAAAATGTGAAAAGGCTTATGACTCAATTAGCACAATTGAAAATTTTAGGACTGAATTGACATGCGTATAATAAATTTAGGACTTTTATTGGTAATTTTCCCCATTTTCGTTGGTTTGGCTAAAAAGCCTTATTATGTTTTCACTCTATACCGATAAGAAAGAAGGAAAAATATCGTAGATCTGTAGACAATGTATTGCAATGATGTTCTCGGGGAGCCGGCAAAGGCTGCCTCTTCTCTGCTCTTCTAATTGCTCCGGCAAGCCACGTAGATGCCACGTCAGATTTCCAGCGAAGCTCACCGGAGTTGGCACTAAAATAACCGTTTAAAAAAAATGGCACTTGAGTGATCTAAAAAAAAATATTGGCACTAAAGTGAGCACCGTGCACAAATATTGGCACTCCAGGTGTCCTTTTGCCAATTTTTATACTATCTTCTATATCCAAGCCTCCATATTCCCTAGAAAAGCCTAATTGCAGACAACACATTCAACCATTATTCATCTCATCAGTATGCTCGTCTATAATGTAAACAAAAAAAGATCGAAACCAGAGAGCACACGAAGAAAACGAAGGCGAAGTATTTGGGATTGTAATGCAATTCATATTCTGTTCCCATACAAAAGTTGAATCTTCCGGGGCTCTTTGTCTGAATATGGTATCCTATGGTTTCATTTCAAGTGCCGGTCAGAGCATATCAAACATTGACCAAAAGATATCTGGTTTATAAAACTGTACGCTCGGCTATCCTGAAGTCAATATGGTCAACTTCCTTCTCTATATTGGACTGAGCGGTAAGCAAGCAAGGGACGACTTTGAAAGCGAGTAAACACGCCTACCAAAAACCAAAATGAAAAGACACAGAATGAAATAGGGTACCCTGTAATCATGGGTTAAGCCGTTGATTCTCGAAGATGTCCTTTAGCCATGATGTCTAACTAGACCTGGTATAGTGTTTATACGCGACACTGTCACCATGTGATATTCTAGCGTAGGGCGCATCACTTAATATTTCCGTCTATTATTATTTCTCTAGTAAATTCCTAAAGAAAAGAGATCATTAAATCAATTGGTTGATACCATGCTAAGTACTTACCAAGTGCATATAATTTTTTTCATGAAGGATGCAACAATGATCTCTATGTGTATGTGTATGTGTATGCAAGCCCAATTGGGGTAACAAAAGAGAGAGATGGAAAAGGATGGAAACCATTTCACGGGGATGGTGACCACTACCAGACAAATATGAAGTAAGTCAAGGACACCCCAGAGGACTCAATTATTGCCGAACACTATAGTTTTTAATGAAGAAAGCTCTCAAACCCAATGAGAATCCGAATTGTGAAAAGAGGAAAAGAAAGCACTAACAAGGGTGTTCCCCACCACTAAGTGTATGTCCCTCTCCCATGAACTCCATGATCGTTTGATTTCTCTCAGTTGATATAAAGAGTGCATTGATTAGGCTATCTTGAAGCACACCCACATTTATCTTCACCTCAACTTAGTGAGAGAGAGAGTGAGAGAGGAAGATCATACCGAGTGCTCTAGCTTTACCGCTTAGGGATCATGCCCATGTCAAACACAGACCCAATTAGAATTCCAAGTGTAAAAAGAGGAAAAGAAAGCACTAACAAGGGTGTTCCCCACCATTACGTGCATATTCCCTCTCCATGAACTCCATGATAGTTTGATTTCTCTAAGTTGATATAAAGAGTGCAATGATTAGGCCTATCTTGAAGCACACCCACATTTTACTTCACCTCAACTTAGAGAGAGAGAGAGAGAGAGGAAGATGTAAGAGTTTTTCTATGTGCGCTTATATTAATTGAAATTGTTATTTACCGTTTTACGAGTTGGTCTAATAAGGTAAGATATAAAGATTCTTAATCGGTTTAATATGGATTGGCTTAGTGTGGGCCGAGTTTGGCCCGGCCCGTGATAAGAGGAGCTGCGGCCGATGACTCCATAAATAGCGCTCAAGTCCCTCCTCTACCCTCTGACGCAAAAATGAACTCACATCAAGGAAGAATACACCCGTTCGTGAGTGGCGCTCTCATTAGCCAGCGTTCCGGAGAGGGAATAGAGGGGAAGCACTTGGGTCTTCGAATCGTCGTCGTTTCCGCATCAAGCTCGATCGATTCTAAACAAAGTGCACGCCATTCTTCTCCCCTTTACATGTTGTGTTTCTAATTCCGGTTATGGCGATCTTGGGCATGCCACATTCGTGATCTAACATTTGGTATCAGAGCCGCCTAACCGAGAATCGAAACGCATTCTGTTTTGGCATGTTTTTGATATTTTCGTCCGATGAAACTTGTGTTTGATTACATATTTGGGTTTGTTTCGTCGATACGAGAAAAATGAGTGGTCACACCCATCCGGCGGATGTCGGGAACGCCCTCACGTGCCATCACGCGCCACGACGGTGGCGACGCGCGACGGCCCCAATGAATGTTGCGGTTTTAGCACTTTTTGCGTATTTTCATTTTGTGAATTTTTTTTATCATATAGTTAGATAGGGCTCGGAGATACGAGCGTTTCAAGTGGTCGTCGGCCGCCGGAAGGCGGCGCACACGCCTACACGCGTCAGAAGTGTGAGTGCGCGTCCTCAGGCGTGAAAACACACAACGGTTGACTTTGGTCAACCGTTGTACTGACGTCAGCGTCGCACGTTCCGGGTTGATCCGGACCCGACCCGACCTGTTGACCCAGACCCGACCCACATATTGTTATAATTTGGTGAGATCTTGCATAAAATTTGTATACCTAATCCATCGACTTTGGTATTGTAAATTCTCCTTGTATTGTATCGTTGGAAGAGGTGTTGGGAGGCAGTTGAACTATTTAGCTGAATGGATATATCCACAAAGAAATTTGAGGGAGAGACAGAGGAAAGGGGACCAAGGTGGGCCCCAAGAGGAGACAGTGGTGAGTGTTTTCTGATTTCGAATGTATCCCATTTCATGCACGAAGCGATCCCCCTCGGCTTTATTTTGATTCTCTCTCTTCAAAATGTTTATACTTTGCTCGCAATTCACGACAACCCCTTGTTTAATGTTTCCCGTCCTTTTTTGAAAAGGAAGATTTTAGTAATATCTAATTCTTTACTATATACTTTTTGCTTCTTTTATTTATATTGTGTTGGACCGTGTAAATACGAAAATACCCAAAATTACCAATTCCAAATCCTATTTCTGTCTTTTCTTGGGGGGGGAGGGGATGGATCTTTCTCTCTTCCCCCCAACTCACTGTTGATACGAGATTCAGTGATCGGCCGTCAATTGTGCTTTGATGCGTTTTTGTAGAATGATTGAGTCTCTGTAAGTTGTATTAAGTTGATTTATCTTTCAGATTTACTTGCATATTTATCTTGAAGTCAAGGACTACTCTTTCGAATGAAATGAAAATTTTCGTTTAGATAAAAAAAAATCCTATCTCTTTTTCTCTTTCTCCTTTTTTTTTTAATTTAAAAAATGACACAATGACATCAGAATAAGATTCCCCGGCACACGATTACTACCACAATAATCTGCAAAGAAGTGGGAATGATCATGAAATTAAAAGAAAAAAAGAAAGAAGGAAAATGCCAATTATGGCATCGAAGAATATGCCAAAGAGAGAACCTTTCTTCACCCACGGTTTTCCAGAGAACTATTGGGTCCTCCAGTCATACATCTTTGTTCCCAGATTACATGCCATGACTTCGAATGGCTCGTCACTTCACCTACCATTCGAGACTATAAGACCAACAAAATATCAAGATCAAACCATATCTTGGAGGGGGATAAAGCCATTCGATTTTCTCTCGTATTATCGTCAAGTATAACGAGATAAAAATTGAAATTGGATGATTAATTTGCTAAATACCATTCTAAAGAGCCTCAATCCAATCCATTTTTCTACAGGCTACTTGTGATGTGCTTAAAAGAGCAAGTTGTATACATGAGTTTTGTTTTCTGGTGGATTTTGCTTGGGCCTTTACTCTTTTGCCCTTTTGTGGAACTCGAACCAAAGCGAGAGGACTTCATCAAATAAGCCTGGCGATGATGAGTGGACCCGTCCAACTTTTCGGCCCATTATGGCCTTTCTTATTCTCACGAATTGTAAAATAAGTAGCCATCTCTCTTGAGCATAAGCATCGAGAGTCCCGAACCAATTGATGAAATATTTCGATTTGAATCATGACTCACAAGATTTTAATTCAAACTACACTAGTACATGATCCCTAAAAGGAAAGAATAATGCTAGACAATGTAAAAAAAAAGAGTGTTTTGCAACATGTTGATATGGCATCGTTCACTTAATTAAATGTCGTTATTTTCAATGTACTTTGAGAGGTATGGGAGAAAAATAATCAATTAGATGCGAAACACTGGGGCAACACTCGCCACCACATGGGTGTAGTGTTTTCTTAATGCATGTCGATGAGATGATTTGCGTGCATCCATGGTAACTAGTTGAGACTGAAAAGTTTAAATATCCAGGGTTATCAACAAAAAAATGAAATTCTATTCAACCTCTGTTTGTTTCGCGAAAAATGAGTGATTTGCAAAATGTTTTTCTAAAATGATCTCTTGGATTGCTTAAAATAATTAGCCAATGAAAAAAGTGTTTATTATCGACGACAACAATTTATGTATAAACATTTTGGAGGACAATGAAAATAATTATCATCCATTCACTTTTGTAAGCAATATGAGCGATTATTATTAGGAAAATATTTTTCAAATAATTCATTTTCAGCAAACAAACGGAGCCTTAATAAGGTTATGTTCCCCATTATAAATAATCGAGTTACTCTTTAGAAGTCCATGTTTTTTTATCGAATGTCTCCGAAGAGACCTTTAGAAGTCTATGTTGGCAAAGTGTGTTTTATGCAGAAGTATTAGCGACACTAGTCTAATATTGGTTGGTGGTAGATTTCTGTATTCGTCACTCGTTACTAGAACAAAAGACAAAGTCCAATCCCTTCTATGGTAAAGTCTTGTACCATAAGTGCCAACTTGTACAGACAGTTGATGATCAATTCATGCTTTCATACTATTTTTCAAGCAGAGATTCCTCTCTTTCTCTTTCAACCTGTATGGCCACATAACCAAGTTATTATGACAATTTGAATTAGTTTTTAATGAACCATGTATAATTTTCGGTCATTAGCACTTAAAATGAAAACCGTCATTAATCACCGTTTACAACTCTCCGCTCTCTAAATATAGTCAGTCAAAAGAAATTGAACCTTTTTAATGGTGAATACATTTATTATTTTCAACGGGGTCACCAATCTAACTAAATTTTATAAACTATGAGAAACATCCCTAAAAATGTTAGTGGAAAAATAAAGGAAGCTGCTAGCTTGACAGTCTGACAGTACTGTCAATTATTTCTGACTACACGATCTCTCAATCAATGAGTGTTTTATGCAAAACACGCGGTGATGGTGTGTGAATCTACCATTGAGATTGTTCCGTGCCTGACAGTACTGTCAGGGAAGCATTTCCCAATAATAAACTTGTGTGAAAATCATTTTTTTTATATAATAAAATAATTTCTAGAGTACGTAGTGGAAAATATACGATGAAAAATCCCATATCATAAAAATGAGCAAAATAATCGGACTTATATATAACCTGTTTATGATTAAATCATTCAATCTTGGCTTTAACACTAACATTTCTATTGAAACGTGAGACACTATAAACGCACGTGCTCACTAGTGAAGTAGATATTGCAGTACAAATATACGCTTGGCAGCCTTGGCTGGTTTAATCAGCAAAATTCACATGCTGATAATGGACATGTTAGGTTATCCCGTCATTCCTGGCCAGCAAAGATATCTGCTAGGCAGCTTGTGATGATAATTTAGCGTATGGTTTACTGTCTATCCTGTCTCTAGGGTGGCTGATGTCTTTGTTTCCTTTCACGTGTCTCGGTTCTTAATGTGTTCATCTCTTTTTTGAATTCAGAATGGAAGATGTGAAAAATATCAACTCAGAAAACGTATGTTCAAGAAGCGCATCGTGAAGAAACTGACATTTTCAGTTGCCAACAGATGTCCATTGAAGTGCATATGTATGCTTTCATCTATCCAGCATTTCCAGGTAGTATTGTCATCATCTTCTCAAAAGATGTAGTTGTGGTCTTAGCCCGATCCTGAATGGTGTCTCGTGCATCGTTGATTGCGATGTCGGTCGCCTCTCATTTTTTAGGGTCCATAACCTGGCTTGATTCAGTCGCAGATCAACCTATCAAGGTAAAGCAAGCCACTACTTTGCTTCTTGTTCCTTCTAGTAGTTACTGTATGACATTGGTTTTGTACTAGCATTATGGAGCCAGTAACTTGTCTCATTTATGTGACACACAATTTGCAGTCTTGCAGAGACATTGTGCAGTTTTGCAGAGACTGAGCTTGTAGCAATTCTTCCATTGCAATATGCTTGCCGAGTCCTGGCCACTGCTTAGAGAATCCCAAATTGCATGTCTTTCACGCCCATTGAATCAAATCATGTACCACAACAGCGTTTAAAACATATTCCTAGCATATTATGTTGCTCAAGCATTATATATCTTAGTCAATGGTGTCAGAATATGAGATGATGGAAAGTAACATAGAATTGGGGAATCGAAAACTGTATATTACTTTCTCACGAAGAGACTTTATGTGTACAATCCTATTTATAATACAGGAGGTCTAATTAATTAAAGAAAGAAATATGCAAAATAAGGAAAACAATGTTTTCCTAGTATACAATATTCTAACTTTCCGAGAAAGAGACGTTCACATGGAAGGTAAATCAATTAGATGCAACGGTATCTCTAACACTCCCTCTCAAGCTAGCGGTCTATACGCATCAAAGACGCCTAGCTTGCTTAGTAGATACGTGTGTTGCCTCTGACATAAGGGTTTAGTGAAGATGTTTGCAAGGTTTTAAACGGATAAGTCAAAATGAGTTCAAAAAGTTAAAATTAAATAAGATGGGCAAAAAATGGTTCACATAGTTGAACCCATTTTCGACCCATTTGAAAAACTAAGTCATCAGTTGGTTTGGGCTGGACTAGGCTTGGGCCGGACTACGCTTGGGCCAATGGGCCTTAAATATATAAATAAAAGAAAGAAAGAAAAATAAAATTAGAAAAATGTATAAACTATTCAAGCCACCGACCACTGCCAACGCTACCCCGTTGTCCGCTGCCATTGCCCTGCTGTATGCTGCTGTCCGCCGCCACCAGTCACCGGTGGCCAAAAATTAAAATTAAAATTAATATATTTTTAAAAATAAAAAATAGTTTTTTTAAAAAAAATTCGCTAAAGCGTTTTAGGAATATCATTTTTCTTAATAAATTATAAGAAATAAATATTGCATGATTTGGTTAAATATAAAAGTGTTTAAGTAATACGGATCGGGTCGGGCATGAGTTGGGTATGGGTCGTTAGATTTGTACTACATGAAAATGAGTGAAAACGGGTTAAACGGGTCAATATGGTTAAACGACCCGATCCATCCGTTTGACATCTCTAGCTTGTAGCAATTCTTTTGCTAAACTTAAGCAATATGTTTTGAGTGTCCTAACCATTGCTTAGAGAATTCCAAATGCATATATATTTTTTTTTTTGGTAACCAAAGTGTCCGGGGCAGCTTCCGCGCACCTCGACTATTCCTCGGGGGAGACTAGCACAGCATCCTACCGCCATGGCCCCCCATTTAAATCACATGTGCTCAGTTGGGGAATCGAACCTGAGACCAGTGCGTCTAACCACACAATCCCAAGTGCGCCCTAACCAACTGAGCCACCCATGGATGGGTCCAAATGCATATGTTTCATGCCCATTGAACTAAATTATGTAACACGAAAAGTTCCAAACTGAATTCGACACCACGACAATCTGAATTTTTCAAATGTAGCGACAAGCAAGCCACCATGCAACCAAGACAAAGACAAATACAGGACCTCAAATGCTAAAGATCCATAGCCAATAAAACACGCCACAGAACGACAGGGACGAAGCTTAATGCGGCCGATAGTAAGAATACACTGTGTAAATCGCCTGGAGGATGGTAAGAAGTAAGAGGATAATGGCGGCAAAGAGAGAGAGGCATGTCCACGGACTGCTGAAACGTTCCCGGATGAGGCTTCTCCACCAGACCCGGTACATGTTTTCGGAGTACTGTCCGCAATACTCATTCACCTCCTTGATTTCGTCACACAAGTAGCCCAGATCGTGATCGTGAATGACCTCTCTACACCTCATCAACAGATTTGCCACGTCCACGTTGCTTCCCAACGCGTTATTGACGATCCCGTGATTGTGGAGAATCCGAAGGTCCCCGGGGCTATTGACTAAACTGTTCCAGAACGTTAAGTAATTCTTGAAGATGGGCTCGGGGTGGTCCACGGTCAGTTTGTACGCCACTTAATTCAAAAGGAGAGAGATGGTGTGGTCGTTGATGGGCAACGGAGGGACCCGTAGAGTTCGGTGACCGAGCTCGATGTCTAGTAAGCCGTGGCCCTTCCACTTCTTGAATTGCACGCCGGCCTCTTCCAGCTCCGACGGGTAGTGTGGGACGAGGCCCGTGGTACTGCCCTTGGGATTCGACCGCGACTTGACCCGATTCAATCCCTTCTTGTGGACTTTCTCACTCACCGATTGGAGGAAGGTGGAGTGGACAACCTCGAGGAGATGACGAGCCTTGGGTTTTTTGAGGCCTATATGGCAATCATTCTGATTCTCTGATTCTGTTCCCCGGAACAAAAAAAAAGAAGAAGATAAGAATCCTGTTTGGTAACGTAAATGATTCTGATTCTGATTCTGTTCCCGGAAACAGTTTTGGAGCAAAAACAAGAATAAAAAAAAAGTTAGTTCTGGAAAAAAGAATCACTTTTGAGAATCACAAAACAGAATGAACCCCCACATATCTCACTTTTCTCTTTCAATTCTCTCATCACTTTTCCCTCGACCTAAGATAGAACGATGTATCATTTTCAAAGAAAAATATATAAGATAATAAAAAATTCAAAAATTCAAAATATTCAAAAAATCCCTAAAAATAGAAAAAGCTTAGATTAGGCCAATTTGACCTCATTTTCATAAATTTGGGCCTAGATTCCCTAAATTTCATAGATTTTGTTCTTTTTTAGGAAAATCATAAACATCTTTGAAATAAAACCCGAACCACATTTCTCTAAGCCCTTATGGCTTCGTTAGGGTTTTATGATGTGATTTATCAATGCCATTATTTCTTGATTGTGCACTTGATTTCATTGGTTGTGATTTGCCTAGGTTTATTTACTTTAGCAAGCTCCCGTTCTTAAGTTTTGGATGGATTAAGACTGAGGTGAACCAAAAACGCACACCAATGCAGGGCAGTGCAGTGCATTTTCCTTGCAAAAATGAGGGTGTCGCTCGTGTCGATTGTCTGCTCGCTCAAAAGAGATCGATGAAACCCCACAATAAATGGCGAAAATGACACGTGATGATTCTTGAAATTTATTTTTACATTTCAATATGCAATATGTTATATAAGAGAATCAATATGAATGAATCTTCGATTAATTCAAAATGTAGGATAAAATTTCACAAAGTAACTACGTAATTATTTGACTTAAATGAAAAAAATTGGGAAGAGCAATTGTTCCTGGGAACATAAATTTAGTGCAGTTACCAAACGCATTTCTATTTCAGGAACATAAATTTTGTGCAGTTACCAAACACGTTCTGATTCTCTAAAACTCATCTAGGGAACAAAATCAGAAAAAGTCATTTTAATCAGAATTACTTTTTCGGATCAGAATGGTTGCCATACGGATCCTTGGTGTCCAACTCATAGGCAGCATAGCGTCTGGGTAACAGTGGGTCGAAGAAGGTGACAGCGAGTACTTCCAGCGGCACAGCTTGTTGATGGTCAATGTTGTTCTTGTTGATCACCTCGTACAGTTTCTCGTGAACGAAGAAAGGTAGTTGGTTCTCCAGCAGTGGAAGGTCGCGTCGAAGGGTCGTTAGAATCCGGCCGTTGGTGACTATCGGATCGTCCTGAATTGCCACAACGTTGAAGTGCAAGCAAAAACGATCAAAGATTTAAGCTAAGACTAACGAAAGTTTGGTGAATGCCTAATTTAGTACGCATTCTAAGCTTCCAACCGAATATTGTTTTTGGATCGGTCGATTCGTAGGATAGACAAGAAAGTTGTAGATAGACCGCAATTAATTCATTCGAAAAAGTCAACGAAGGACATTTGTCAAATATTTGAATGCCGCTCTACCTTGGTGTGAAAAAGGTCGTAGTAAAGGCGCAGCAATTCGATCACGAAGCAACCATCGATGACCATCATCCACACATCGTTTTTGTTGCCGCAGTCTTCGAACTCAAAACTCTTCGAATAAAAGTCCCTCATTTCCTGCTTCAATGTCGGCACGGCTTTCATAAGGTCGTCGAAAAGCACGGCTCTCATATCTCCATCCCTTCTCCCCGGCTCTAACTTCCCTCCCAGAAGTCGGATTAGAAAGCGCAACTTGTGCTCTTCCATGACCTGGAGTCGAGGCGAGGATCTAACCGAAAACTCGAAGGGACCGACGCGGATCATTTCGGGATTGAATGCGTTATTGTGAACTCCACGCCAGTTCCTAGGGACTACGTCGGCGGTCCACGAACTCTCCTCGTCGGGGGCGGACCCTCCGTGGAGGCGGTCCTTGATTTGGATGATCCACTGCTTAAGCCGACACTGTTCAACAAGGTCTAGAGGCATTGTGGAAAGAATATAAGCCCGCACACGCGCATCACGTTACCGAACAAGAACTATTTAGTTGTTGATTGGATATATCCACAAAAAAATTTGAGAGAGAGAGCGGGGGAAGGTAACCAAGGTGGCCCCCCAAGAGGAGACAGTGATGAGTGTTTTCTGATTCGGATGTATCACATTTCAAGCAAGAAGCGATCCCCCTCCGCTTTATTTTGATTCCTTTGTCGTTCCAAAGGTTTTTACCTTTTTTTTTTTTTTTAGAGAAGAACAGCAGTAATGCCGTAACTTTCGATGCTCACTTGAGTGCCATAATTTTTTTTTTTCGCTCACTTAAGTACTACAAATTTGAAATATCGATCATTTAAGTGCCATTTGCGATTTACCTCGCCGGGAAATCCGATGTGGCACCGTTGGGACAATTTTTTGGAATTTGTTTAATTTTTTAATTTTTAATTCTTTGATTTTTCTTTTTCTTTTCCATTTTTCCCTTAAAAAATAAAAAGAAAAAGAAAAAAAATTCAAAATGAATAAAGATAATAAAAATATCCACTTGTAATTAAATAAAAAAATCACGTAGGACGATTTGTCGAAAATAGAACTCAAGCGATTGATTTTACTCCGGTATGCCACTCAAGTGAGTGAAAAAAAAAAGTTATGACAGTCAAATAAGCGCCGTACCAAAGTTATGGCACTCATGTCGTTCTTCTCCCTTTTTAATCACTCATGCGTACCTTAATGTTTCTCCTTTGCTCGCAATTCACGACAACCCCTTGTTTAATGTTTTCCGTCCTTTTGCAAAGGAAGATCTCAGTAAATATGAGGATAGCCCATTGCAGACGCGAGTCAAATTGTGTTGCGGATTGGGTAGCTAAGTCCACGAAGACTGAATGTTCTGCCCTTGAATTGGATAGCTAGTCCTCCCCAACCCCTTTGGGATTTACTCTGTTTAGATGCTCCCTTTGTGAGCCCTCATGTTTAAGAACTTTGAATTCAATAAATTCGTATTTTCGACTAAAAAAAAAGACCATATCTCTTTCTTTCCTTTTCTCTTTTCGTTTGAAAAATGACGCAATGACGTCAAAATCAGATTCCCGGACGGACGATTATTAATATAATACTCTGAAGCGGGAATGACCACGAAATTTTATAAAGGAAAAAGGAAAGAAGGAAAGTACCAATTAGGGCATCAAAGAATTTGCCAAAGAGAGAACTCTTGGCGGGGGATAATGCCATTCCATTCACTCTCGTATTATCGTCGCGTGCCACGAGACAAAAAATTGAAATTGGGTGATTAATTTGCTAAATACCACTCTCAAGAGTCTCCATCCTTCTTTCTTCAGGCTACTTGTCATGTTCTTAAAAGAGTAAGTTGGAGTCATGAGTTTTGTTTACTGATGGATTTTGCTTGGGACTTTACTCTTAATCCTGTTGTGGAACTCGAACCAAAACGAGAGGACTTCTATCAACTTATGGCCTTGCTTATTCTCACGAATTGCAAAATAAGGGTCCATTTAGTTCAGCATTTGGAATGGACTTTGGCCTCTAAAGTTCCTTGGACAAATGCAAATGGCGTTGTGTTCATTTTTTGGAGAACTTTGGAGAAATGCATTGCATTTCGAAAGGTTTCTTTAACCCGAGGCAAGTCCGGAGGTATTTTGGAAAGTAGCATTCTCGGAATACAAATAGAGTTTTTTTTCCTTCCAACTTTTGCCTCACTCAACTTTCACAATTTCGGGAATATATTCAAAAATCCTAATTTGCAGGCGAAGGCCTCAGCTACTGACGAGCCACCGCCAACCTTGCTTGAGGTTTGGCAACCTCAGGCGAGGCTGGTCGGTGGCCTATTTAACTCGTCGGCGGCTGAGTGTTTTTATAATGCATGTCGATGAGATGATTTGCGTGCATCCATGGTAACTAGTTGAGACCGAAAAGTTTGAACACCTAGGGTTATCAAGAAAAAAAAAAGAAATTCTATTTAGGCTCCGTTTGTTTTGTGAAAAATGAGTGATATCAAAAATATTTTCCTAAAAGGATCGACTGTATTACTTAAAACAATTAGCCAATAATGCTTTCATTATTGACGATATTTATGTCTAACCATTTTCGAGAAAAATAAAAATATTTTTCGTTCATTTATTTTGTAAACGATATTAGTGATCATTTTTAAAAATACTTTTTGAATCATTCATTTTCATTGAAACAAGTACAGCCATAGTAGGGTTTTATTTCCCCCTATAAATCATTTAGTTACCTTTTAGAAGTCTATGTGGGCAAAGTGTGTATTATGCATAAGTATTAGTGACGCTGGTCTAATATTCGTTGGTGGAAGTATTTTTGGGTTCGTAAGTGCCAACTTGTGTAGACAGTTGTTCATCAATTGACACTTTTATACTATTAAGCAGAGATTCCTCTTTTTGTCTTTCAACCTATATTGCCGCAAAACCAAGTTACTATGACAACTTGAATTGGTTTTTAATGAATCCATGTATTATCTTCATCATTAACCCTCAATACGAAAACCTTTATTAACCACCGCTTACAACTCTCCGCTATCTAAATATAGTCAGTCAAAAGAAGGGGAAATTACCAAAAAAAGTCATAAACCTATTGCAATTATGCCAATTCAGTCCTCAACCTTTTTTTTCTGCCGATTCAATCCTAAACCTTTTGCAATTGTGCCAATTCAATCCATCCGGCCAAATTTAGCCGGCCGTCCTGTGATATATTATTTAAATATTTTTATTTTTTCCTTCCCTGTTCAATCTTCTTCCTCTGGCCAGCGACCGACCGACCTCAGGCGAAGCTCGCCCCAGCCGGGCCTTGCCATGGCTAGGCGAGGCTCACCTCGCTGGGGCCGCGCGAGGCCGAGCCTCGCCAGCTCAGATCTGGCGAATTCGAGCCTCACCTAGCCATGGCGAAGCTCGACCTCGCCGTCGCCAGGCGAGGCAGGTAGAGACCTCCCCTAGCGATGGCGAGGTTGAGCCTCACCATGGCTGGACGAGGCAGGCTGAGACCTCGCCAAATCTGGGTTGGCGAGGCGAGCCTCGCTCGGCCCCTGGCAAGATGGATTTCGCGTTCATTGTCAGGACATTGGTATTTTTCCAAGCCGCTTGTGGTGGATATTGGCAGGACAAGATTAAGTTGCAGAGTTCCAAAGCCGCTTGCTGCAGAGGAAGAAGATGAAGAGGGAAGGGAAAAAAAATTCAAAAAAAATATTAAAATATTACGTCGCCGAATTGCCGGCACCGGCCGGCGTCCACGTCATCGCTGGCCCGCCAAATTTGGCCCGCGGGACTGAATTGACACAATTGTAAAAATTTTAGGACTGAATAGGAAAAAGAAAAAAGTTTAGGACTGAATTGGAACAATTGCAATAGGTTCAGGACTTTTTTGGTAATTTTCCCGTCAAAAGAAATTAGACCTCTTTAAAGGTGAAATTATTTATGATTTGAAGTTTCTTAACGCGGTCGCCAATCTAACTAAACTTTATAAACTATGAGAAACAACCCTAAAAATGTTGCGCACATGACAACACTTCTGCTCTAGAAAATCAACTTCTAGCCAGAAGTTGATTTTTCTTCTTCTGGATAGAAGCGAAATTTTTTTTACTTCTTCAAGTGGCTCCTAGACTACTTCTGGAGCAACAAAAAAAAAACTCCATAGGTAGAAAAATGAAGCTACTTAACCAAACGGATTTCTGCTCTAGCAGAAATTCTACTCCAAAAGTATTGTCATGCGTGCCCTAAACTCGCGTGAAACATTTAGGTTATATAGTAAAATAACTTTTAGAGTACATAGAGGAAAATATACGATGGAGAATCCCATATCATAAGAATGAGCAAAATAATCTCAGGACTTACATAAAACCTGTTCATAATTAGATCATTCAAATATTGACTTTAATACTAACATATTTTTTTTGAAACGGTTGAACGTAGTTGGATGTGCGGAGAATCTCTCTTACTCCGATGTAGGTCGTGTTGTGAAAAAAGTCTAAGGTTAGGGGCTTGTCCCACTTTGTGCAAATTACGAAATTAGTGAGCACGTGAGACGCTATAAAAGCAAGGAAATTGATTAAATAACAGTCTTTGGGTGATTGTTATGCTAATAGTCTGTTTTGGGTCATAAAAAATAAACAATAATTAATTAATATTTGTTGTGGGATCCACACTTTTAAAAATTTGTGGTTCAGAACATATTGTTATTCTCACAGTCACCCAAAGGCTGTTATGCTAGCAAAGTCGGTCGGCAAGCACATCATTAAACAAGTGAGTCTCATGGTGTTTAGGTGGTTTAGTTGGGTGGACATGTCTCACGAGTGATGTGGGCCTAATTTCCAAGTTCGACACTAGTCAAAACGCGATTTTAACTACACTGGCCGAGATCATAGTAAATGAAGAAGAACATCATTGAATATAGTGAGAATATATGCAACCAAATATGGGTTTATGATTCGAATTATAATGAGACAAGGGAAAATAATAGCCAATGGTTAGGTTGATATACAATGAGCACCAGTTTCCTTGGTTTCACAATCTCTATCCAGTAGAAGTGTTTTTCTCCAGACGACAGTAGGGGGCTAACTCTCCATGTTATCACAACGATCCTGTGTGTTTTTGCAACTATGCCTATTTAATGTTGTATACTCAAGGTTACTAGTGAAGTAGATATTGCACTTTGCAGTACAAATATACGCTTGACTGGTTAATCAGCCAAATCCACATGCTGATGATGGACATGTTAGGTTATCCCGTCAGTCCTTGGCCGGCAAAGATATCTGCTAGGCAGCTTGTGATGATAATTTAGTGTATGGTTTACAGTCTATGGTGTCTCCAGGGTGGCTGATGTCTTTTCTTACTTCACGTCTCTCGGTTCATAAATGTAGTTATCTCTTTTTGAATTCAGAAGGGAAGATGTGAAAAATCAACTGAGAAAACATATGTTCAAGAAGCGCATGGTGAAAAAACCGACATTTTCAGTTGCCAACGGATTGTCCATTGAAGTGCATATGTATGCTTTCATCCGTCCGACAGTTCCAGGTAGTATTGTCATCATTTTCTCAATAGATGTAGCTGTCATCTAAGCCCGATCCGGAATGTTATCTCGTGTACTGTTGATTGCTATGTCAGTCGCCTTTTATTTTTCAGGGTCAATAACCTGGCTTGATTCAGGCACAGATCTAACCTATCAAGGTAAAGCAAGCCACTGCTTTGCTTCTTGTTCCTTGTAGTGGACATTATGTGACATTGGTTTTGTACTAGCATTATGAAGCCAGTTACTTATCTCATTTATGGGAGACGCAACTTGAAGCCTCGCAGAGACATTATGCAGTTTTGCAGAGACTGAGCTTGTAGCAATTCTTCCGCAGATTCTGCTAAACGTATGCAATATGCTTTCGGTGTCCTAGCCACTGCTTAGAGAAATCCCAAATTGCATATCTTTCGTGCCCATTGAATCAAATTATGTACCACAACAGCCTTTAAAACACATTCCTAGCATATTATGTTGCTCGGGCATTATAGATAGACAATACAATTTCTATCGAGTAAAGCCACCATGCAACCAAGACAGAGACAAATACAGGGCATCAAATGCTAAAAAGCCATAGCCAATGACACATGTTTTCAATAGAATGACAGACCCGAAGCTTAATTCGGCTGATAGTAAGGGTACACGGTGTAAATCGTCTGGAGGAGGGTAAGCAGCAAGAGGATAATGGCGGCAAAGAGAGAGAGGCATGCCCACGGACTGCTGAAACGTTCGCGGATGAGGCTTCTCCACCAGACCCGATACTTGCTTTCATAGTACCGCTCGCAATACTCATTCACCCCCTTGATTTCCCGATACAAGTAGCCCAGATCGGGATCGTAAATGGCCTCTCTACACCTCATCAACAGCTTCGCCACGTCCTCCTCGTTTCCCATGTTATAGATGATCCCGTGCCTGTGGAGAACCTGAATGTCCCTGGGGCTATTGACCAAACCGTCCCAGAACCTTAAGTAATTCGTGAAGAAGGCTCTGGGTGGTTGACGCTCTGTTCGTACGCAACCATATTCAGGAGGATAGAGATGTTGTCGTCGAGGGACAACGGAGGGACACGTAGAGTGCGGTGACGGAACTCGATGTCCAGTAAGTCGTGGCCCTTCTTCTTCTCGAATTGCACGCCCGCCTCTTCCAGCTCCGCTGCGAAGTGTAGGACCATATTGCGATTGGCAATCTTGAATAGATTATCCATCTTCGCTCGGACTTTCTCACTCACCGATTGGAGGAAGGTGGAGCGGAAAACGTCGAGCAGATGAGCCTTGGGTTTTCCAGCGTCCAACTCAGAGGCAGCATAGCGTCCGGGTAACAGTCGTTGGAAGAAGGTGACCGCGAGTTCTTCCAGCGGCACAGCTTGTTGATGATCAATGTTGTTCTTCTTGTTGATCACCTCGTACAGTTCCTCGAGAACGAAGAAAGGTAGTTGGGTCTCCAGCAATAGAAGGTCGCGTCGAAGGGTTGCTAGAATCCGGGGATTCATGATAATAGGATCGTCATCAATTGCCGACCGAGAGATCTGCAATTTAAATTGACCAATGATTTAAGCTTAAGACTAGCAGAAGTTTAATCAATCCTAATTTAGCATGCATTTTAAGCTTCTAATGGACAATAAGTTGTCGATGGACCACGATTAATTTACTCAAAAAAGTTATGCTAATAAAGGAAGGATATCGTTTAACATTTGAATGATGCTCTACCCTCCCGTGGAGAAGGTCATAGTTAATGCGAAGTAGTTCGACCACGAAGCAACCATCGATGACCATCGTCCGCAGCAAAGGGTCATTGCGAGAATTCAGCGAATAACAGGCCTTAATTTCCTGCTCCAATGACCTCATGGCTTCCGAAAGGCCATCCAAAAGCACGGCTTTCGCAGTCCGACCACCGTCATCATCTTCATCATCTTCTTTACGCTGGCGGTCATCGGACGCTCTCTCCGCCTCGGTCGTCCTCCACATATTTTCGTCTCTTCTATGCCGCTCTAACTTCCCTTCCAGAAGGCGGTTTAGAAACCGTAACTTGTGCTCTTCCATGACCTGCAGTCGAGACGAGAATCTCTGCTGTTCCCATGGATTACTGAAGGGACCGATGCCTATCATTTCAGGAACGAATGCGTTATTGTGAACTCCACGCAAGTTGCTAGGGACTCTGTTGATGGTCCGCCGACTCTCAACGTCGGGAGGGAGCCCTTGGTTGAGGCAGGTCTCGATATCGATGACCCACGATAGAGTCTGAGGATCGATGTAATCGCCTCGACCCATTGTGGGGAGAATATAAAGCTCAAAAGAAACAGAGAAATTCCAGGTGGAATCAAAGGTTTGGGTACGAGTCGAGATGCAACTTTAATTCCTGAAGACACAGACGCAAGTGTTGGAGACATTATATAATCAGTGGACTTTTCGCCGTCGATTGTTCAGGCAAGTGACCGCGTGGAGAGAGAGAGAGAGAGGGGGAGGGGTCACACCGTCACACGGATCCGGATCCGGGCCGTCCATTTCAAAATGGACGGACACCGACACGCACGCAGTGACGCAGTACGTTACCAAAAAGACAAAAAAATGGAACAAAACGCCTGTATTGAAAAAAAAAATACCATATTGAAAATTTTCGCAAAAGTTTAAAATAGGCGTATATCTATATTGGTGAAATTAAAAAGTTTATGACTGAATTCGCATTTATACAATAGGTTTATGCCTGAATTGGTAATTTTCCTTTCTATTTGGTAAAACTTTTTTGCAACAAATTCAACTATGAGAAGGAATTCTACAATTCTTTGAAGGTGTTCGCTAAATACCTCATAGTTGCAGTATCTTCAAAATTAAAGCAAATAACAACTTTTGAGAAGCGTCTCACCTATCTTTAAGATGTGGTTTTGAAACATGTACTATCAAGTATATAATTTACAACACTCCATAGCACAGACATACTCTAAACACAACATACGAGATAATAGAGATATTAGGGGAAAAGGGTTAGGGAGATGATTAAGGGAGAATAAAAAAAAATATCTAACTGATCGAAAAAAAAAAAGATCCAGATTTAAGTTTGGAAAGCACTAGAGTTTTAAGAAATCACAATTTGGAGTATTAGACGTTTCAAAATTTATGTGTAATTACAACGAAGTCAATATGGTCATATTTTTCTCCTTGCGGGACTAAGCAAACGACGACTTTGAAAGTGCATAAACTATATTGACCATCACCCTCCCCCACCCACACACACACACACACACACACAAAGACGAACAAGGGCGCGCATGGTAACACTTCTGCTTCAGAAATCAATTTCTTGCCAGAAGTTGATTTTTCTACTTCTGCTTCAGAAGTTGATTTCTGATTAGATAAAAGCGTTTGATAACAGGACAAAAGTTTTGCTTCTCTAAAGGAAATTCGTTTGGTAACGGTTGAAAATTTCTACTATGGAACATTATTAATACAAAATATTCTACGAAAAATTATTGATCCTAACCTAAAATGCATGTTATTCAAGAAAAGTTAAATGCAAATACTGACGGATGTACGTATAATTCGTCATTTAATTATTTATGTAAATGCGGACCAAATTATGGGAAAATTGTATTAATGAATACGATGATCGAGCTCATATATCAACACTAAAAGCACGAGTAGTTCCGGTGCTTCCTCTCCTGTGCCTCAGGCGTGGTTTATATTGCAATGGGCATAATATATGAACCTTTTTCGTGTCTAAACCGTCTCTAGAAGCACAAATCTATGGTGGTTGTATGTGCCTTGAGATCACCTAAATATTAATGAGAACTTGGGACATAAAACTATAATAATGATGAGCTTGTTTCGGCATGAAGGCATCTCTAGGCAAAAAGACAAAAGGCAAAAATTGAGGTGTCATCATCTTTATCTTTTCAACCCAGCTTTGGTTTTCCTGATTTTTTTTTTTTAAATGGAGGGCACGAGGTCACGGACTCCATCGGATCAAAGAAGGGTGTTTTGGAGCAGCCGCACCTATTGTTGGACTAAACCAGACAAGTGAAAAGAGACATAGAAAATCTAAGAATTTATGCAGATAGGAATATCTAACCTATCAATCACAATCAATAAAGATATGTGCGCAAACCAAGGAATCAGAAAATGCTGATAAAACCCATCAAATCAAAACATGGCATCCCTAGTGAAGCCCAAAAGGCTTAAAGAATGGGTGTTTGGAGGTTTGGAAAGAGTTGAGGACATTTGGAGACAATTTGTCCACAGGGGCAAAATTGTCATTTTGAAAAGATTTGGAATCAAAATCATCAGAAATAGGGTTGGCCAGTTGAATGTGCCCATTTCCCAATTTATGAGATTTTCTGGAATTTTTCTGGATTTTTGGAACGATTTGCCCATAAGAGGACAACATCGTCATTTTGAGAAAGATCAGAAGTGAAAATCACAAAAGACGGGTTTGGCTAGTCAAATTTGACTATTTCCCATTTTCTGTGATTTTTTGGAATTTTAAGAAATTTTCCGAGACGATTTGCCCATAAGGGGCAAAATCGTCATTTTTGAAGAAAGAGAGGATAAAATCATCAAAAATATGATTGGCCGGTTGAATTGACCCATTTCCTAATTTTTGAGTTTTTTTTTGAATTTTTGAGTTTTTTTAAGAATTTTTTCCAATTTTTTAAGAATTTTTTTAAGAATTTTTCATTTTTTGGATTTTTAATCATTTTCTGATTTTTTTTATTTTCCAATTTTTTAATTATTAAAAGAATTATCGGGACTAGGTCGGGTTGAGATGAGACAAACGAACGAAGATAGAGACAGAAAATATGAAAATGGATGGCTAAAAAGAAAAAAATGACTTCTGATGATGAGAAGTAACTTTTTTTTACTTCTTAATAGTTCCCCAAAAACAGCTTTTGAAGTAAAAAGTTATTTTAGAAGTAGAAATATACAATTGCGAACCAAACGGATTTCTGCTTCACAAATTACGTTACCAAACGGATTTCTGCTCCAGAAGCACTTCTGAAGTAGAAATTCTGTTTCAGAAGTATTACCATGCGCACCCTAAACCATTTATCAGGACAATTGATTACGTGGGGAATCAATATTCACAGGGAAAGTTGTTAATTCTCGCTCGATTCAAGTAATCATTGATCTCTTGCCAATTTAGTCGGTGATGTCTTAACTAGACCGAGTATAATGTCTATGCGTGATACTTCCAAATGACATTTTAGCGTACAACATACCATTTATTTTTTCTTTTTGTTATTGTTTTTGAAATGAACTCTAAAAGAAAGGAGGTCATCGAACGGTTGGTTAATACCATGTTAAGTACATACCAAGTCTACAAGTGCTTTTGAGTTTTGATTGTATGTTTTTATGTATGTGCCCATTGGGTGAAGCAAGAGGGAGAAGTAGAAAAAGATGGAAAGCCATTTTATGGGGATGGTGACCAGACAAATATGAAGTAGTCAAAGATGCCCTAGGGGACAACTCTAGTTTAATGGAGAGAGGGACAAGGATCCATGAGAAGCTCTCCAATTTTCCAATCTAGATTAACGGAGAGAGGGGACAAAGACCCATGAGCGTCTCTCAAATTTTCCAAGAGTCAGCACAAGCCCAACTACAAACTCACCAGTCACCACGTTCTTTTCCTCGTACCATCGACCATCCTACGAGGATAGGAAATTGTTTTTCATCGGTAGAGGTAGAGGTGGTCTACTGTAGTTGGCATCTAGAAACCCATGATCGTGAGAGATATTTTGAAGATTTGTTCAGTCGACTTCAAAGTTTTGGGGCAACGAAAATGTTCTCACAGCTGTTTTTTTTTTAAGTAAATGAAAGAGAGCAAGTGGCACTTTTTATACGTAAGTAACTAGCGGAAACCTTGTCGTCCTTTGTGATTTGATTAAAAGGTTTTATTCCTAGTGTGCCATCATATACTCGAATCCAACGTTGGTTGGTAAAGAGTGAAAAAATTGAAAAATGACATAGCATACGGACGACGTTTTATATTGTTGGTCAAGGTTGTAGTATCTAGAACTGGAAAATGAAAGTAAACGAGTTTTTCTTTTTGATTTGTAAAGTGAGGTAATCTTAAACTATATAGATATATGTTTCAACAAGCTGTGCATCATATTTGAAACACTCAATTACGTAAATCAATCTCTACATCACTAATATTGTTCGTTTCTCTCTATCAGTAGTAATGGACTTGATGTACAAATATTTTACCGGGAGTCCATGCTAACTTAAAATTGAACAGAAGGACCACACATAATATCAAAATCCACGACCTTCAATAACTATGGTAATCCACGACCTCCGATAACTCGATGTAAAAGGTTACCCAAAGTCAAGAGGTATTTCAATATGTGTGTGTATGTGAACTCACAAACGTCTTTTAACATTGTCAAGTCATCATGCAAATAAGACAATTTTCGCATTAGTTCTAGGTAAAGTGAATACACATTTTTACACATTTGTCCACGGATTGAACTTTTGAAGAATAAAAAACTAGAGGCTATTTGGGGAACAATTACCAAATCACTGCTAAACTTATTGTATGGATGCCAATTCAGTTCTAAATTTTTTAATTTTTTCAATGAAGTTCTAAACATTTGTGCGAAATTTCAATGCAATTCTTTCAACCAATTGCGGCCGGAAATTGTTGACGTGATTTCTAATTATCGCCGGCTGTCCTATATGGAATGTGGACGTAGATCACTTTACTCGAAACAACGTTCTACATAGATCGTCACGTTAGCGATTTTCGGTGGATATCGATCAAAAAAGACTATATTGAAAATTTTCGCAAAAGTTTACAATAGGTTTATATCTATATTGGTGAAATTGAAAAGTTTATGACTGAATTCGTATTTGTACAATAGGTTTATGCTTGAATTGGTAATTTTCCTTTCTATTTGGTAAAATGTTTTTGCAGCAAATTCAACTATGAGAAGGGATTCTACAATTTTTTAAAGGTGTTCGCTAAATACCTCATAGTTGTAGTATCTTCAAAATTAAAGCAAATAACAACTCTTGAGAAGCGTTTCACCTATCTTTTTTAATAAAAAAAAGTCCTAAACATATGGCAATTGTGTCAGCTCAGTTCTAAACTTTTTTTTTAAAATTTAGTTCTCAACCTTTTGCATTTGTGTTAATTCGGTTCATCTGATCAATTTTAGCCATCCGACGCTGACGTAACACTGCTGCTGCTGACATGGACTTTTTAAAATAATATCTTAAATATTTTATAATTTTTTTCTTTTCTTTCCCCACCAATTAAGGCTGGGAGGCCCTCGCCAAATCTGGCCAGGTGAAGGCGCCGTCACCTTCACTCGATCTGGGCGAACGAGGCCGTCGCGGGCCCCGCCCAATGCGGGCAAGGGTGACTCGGCCGATCGCTGGCCCTAAGTCAAGGAAAAAAAGAAAAACTAAAGAAAATAAAATAAACTAATCAAAATACTATTAAATTATTGTCTAAAAGTCCATGTCAGTGCTGGCAGTGCCACGTTAGTACCTTCCAACCAAAATTGGGTGAATGGATTCATTGACATAAATGCAAAAAATTTAGATTTGAATTGATAAAAAAAAGTTAGGATTTTTTTGGTAACTCTCTCGCACTTTCTCCGAGCTCAATAAGGCATCACTCACTCCCAGCATTTGCCAGGCAACTCTCTCTCTAGAGACTTTTTTGGGAGCAAAACTCTAATTTAACTTTTCGTTCTATTTTATTTATTTATTTAAGGATTGTGGGTGTGTCTAGGGTACGAGGAATACTTGAGTGATTAAGCAGTTCCAGCATTTACAATCTTTTGCTTGTTTAAGTGGAACATCTCATCGATCTTTCGACGCAGAGTAAATACACATGATCGATCATCATACAAATTCGTGATGTCTTATTAATCTTATGTACTTATATCTTCACAGCGAATTGTTTGTAATTATTTAGACTTCGGCGATCTCGTGCAATAATTTTGAATTCTAAACTCTCTGTTTTGATGCCACATAAATTAACTCGGGCAATCCTCGTCATTGTCTTGTTGACCGGTGGAGGAAAAAGGAAAAGGAAAATAAAAATGCAAAATATAAAAAATTGAAAAAAATACTTAAAACTCAATAAATTTTGTCCATGTCAGCGTCTGTTGTGCCACGTAAGACGGCCGACATCCATGTCGGACGGCTGGTATTCACTTCAACGATTTTCGGTTAAAATAGGCTGGATGGGTTACATTGACAAAATTAAAAAGGTTTATGACTGAATTGATATAAGTGCAATAGTTTTAAGACTTTTTTGGTAATTCTCCCCTTATTTCTGTCCCTCTCCATGTTTCCTGCCAAAGCCTAATTGTAGACAATGCAATCAAAATTTCATCCATATGCTCGTCTATAGAGGAAGATTACCAAATAGTTCTTAACCTATTGCAATTGCGCTAATTCAATCCTAAACCTTTTCCATTTGTACCAATTCGGTCCATTTGGTCGGCCGATACTGATGTCACGCTGCCAGCTTTGACGTGACCATATTTTAATAATATTTTAATTTTGTAATATTTTTTTTGAATTTTTGAATTTTCTTTTTCGTTTTTTTCCCTTTTCTTTCTTGGCTTTATGTTTGTTGCCGGTGAGGGTTGCGGCCCTCCCCCGGCCTCGCTCAGATCTGGGCAAGGGTAGCGTCGCCATAGCCTCACCTGGCTAAGGCGGCCTCTCCCGCGGCTGGCGAGACCATGGCCACCTTCGTTCGGGGGCGGCGAGTCGCAGGCAAGGTGGCCTTGCTGGTTGCCGCCCCTCGCTGGTCGTGGGAAAAGGGTGCCTTGGCCTCTCCCAGTGGCCGGCAAGCTCCGATGACCCTCGTCGGCCACAAACAAAAAGCAAAGGAAGGAAGGAAAATTTCAAAAAAATATTAACAATTGGCCACGTTAGTGTCGCCAGCGCCACGTCAATGTCAGCCGGCTAAATGGACTGAATTGACATGAATGCAAAAATTTTAGGACTCAATTGGCAAAAAAAAAAAAAAAAGTTTAGAACCGAATTGGCACAATTATAATAGGTTTAGGACTGTTTTGGTAGTTTTCCCTCTATATGGTAAGCAGAGCAAGTGGCGCTTTTTATACGTTACCAACTAACGAAAACCTTGTCGTCCTTTGTGATTTGATTAAAATGATTTGTTCCTCGTGTTCCATGATATACTCGAATCAATTGTTGGTTAATAAACAGTGAACAAATTGAAAAATGAAATAGAATAGGGGCGACATTTAATATTGTCGGTAAATGGTACAATATCTAGGGCTTTGATAAGATAAAAATGAAATCAGATTATTTGATGATCAGAAACTAACTAGAGATTTTAATAAGTTGTTCACCATATAAGAAATGTTCAGTAACTTGTATGAACCTCTATATCACTAATATTAATCATTTTTTTCTATCATTAGTCATGGGCTCGATGTACAAATATTTTACCCGGAGTCCATGCTAACTTGAAAAGGAATAATCGAATCACTCATAATAACAAAATCCACGACCGTAATTGACCATGGTAATTCGCTATTCAAAAATTTGAGAAAAAGTTACCCAATTCTGTCATGAAAATTGTTGTTATATATACATAATATATATAAAGTATATACTATTGATAGACAGTAGACACCCAGTATCATTTATTTTCATTTCTTAAGTTATTCCCCAAGCAAGTGATAAATAGTATGTAGATTTTCTTCTCGAATTTTTATTTCGTATTTATCTGGATAAAAGAATCCATCGCCCAGATTATGTGGGAATTTTAATACCTGAATGTGAAGTAGCTATTAAGATAAAAAGGAAAAAAACATCCTCTCGTGGATCCATCAAGCTAACTAGATTATAAAGATTATATAAAATCTTCACATGGAAATGTAACATTTATCGTATATCGTTATAGATAACTAAAACTTTAGACGTGAGAATGAAAATCATCGATAGACGGAGAAAATACACCCGACAATTGAGCTCATGGGCTAGCTAGGTGGAGATCGGTGTCGCTAAAAGACCTTTTGCGCGAACTCTTCGATGTTTGAACAAAAAAAAAAAAAAAACCTTGTCGACGATCAGAAAACTTACTGCCGATGAAAGTTGATCGAGTTTGGACGGGCCAGTGCACCGGGCAGAGGCCCAAGACGGGAGATCTTTTTCCAGGCCAACTCACTTATAATTGGGCCAAGACTCCATTTATTGACGGGGAAAAGAAAACTGCAATCGGTCGAAGAGAGACTCGTCCAAATGATGGGCCGGTCTCTTGGATTTGGATCCGTCGGGCAGCCCGGAAGCTGAACGGGTTCTCAAAAGCTTGCACGATACACAACAATCCCTGACTTGCATCCAACATTTTGAGCGCTAAAAGTGACGCGGGCGACCAAAGAGGGAAAAACCAAAAACCAGAGTCCACCCAGACACTTCGCATTTCCAATCTTTCTGTGTGTGTGATTTCGGAGATTCTCAGGGAAGCGGAGTTTAAGCGGTGGCCATGGAGTTGGACCCAGATGATGTTTTCAGGGACGACGATGACGATCCTGAGAACGAAGCTCTTCGGGTTCTGCGTTCTTTCTGCCCTTTTTATCTGTTTCGGCTTGTGTTGGAGAATGACCGGGCTTATGTGTCGATTTGTTTGCAGCAAAGAGCGTCGAGTAAAGAGCTTGTGGTGTACTTGGTCGACGCTTCCCCTAAAATGTTCTCCCCCAAATGCCCTTCTGTGAGTTTCTTCGCTACCGATTTGAGTTTTTCATCATCATCTTCTTCTTTTCTGATGGAGACGACTTCGTGGATTCTCGCCATCTCCCGTTTCGAAATTTCAAGTGGGTTTTAAGTGTCTAGACTCCGCACGTGTTTCTTTTGTCATGATCCTTTTGATCCTTCTTGGGATATTGGCCCTCGTAGTTCTATTTTCTCATTCAAGAGCCGATGGGTTGCTGGAATTTGCCTGATGTGGTAAACGTTCGGTAACCTTTCATACTGTGGTTACAAGAAGAAATGGCCACCAATTTTTTTTCTTTCAAAGAGAAGCGAACATTAACTTAAGATACACTAGTTCTTGCTGTTTGTTATGTGAACATTTTCCAGGTTGCTCACCCTTTGCTGGAAATATACTTACTTCTTTTTAAGGTGTATGTGCCCCAAACCTTTGGGGGGGAAATTGTTTTTCGTCAGCGAGGTCAGGTTGTGGCTCCCTACGGACTTCTAGATGGAGGTGGTGTACTGTAGTTAGTATCATTTAACAAGCGCCTTTTTGCCATCCGCAGGAAGCCTTATTACTACATTCTAGACAGATTTTTTTTTGCAGCATTTCCATGTGCAATAGTTGCTAACGTTCAATCTTCCTAGCCTTGTAACGTCATGGTTTTTGTTGTTTTTTTGATGTTTTTTAGCTTATGGGCACGTGTCTAGACTTTTGAATTCGTCGATTTGATCCTTCTCCTTATTATTTAAAGACTGATTGACTCAACTGTTTAACATTTGTTAATGCGAGCAGGAAGATCAGAAGGACGAAAGCCACTTGCAGATTGCCATTAGCTGTATACTGGAGTCATTGAAGACTCAAATAATTAATAGATCATATGATGAAGTTGCAGTATGCTTTTTCAACACGGTAAATGCTGATCTGGGGACCTTCAACATGTTTTTAAGTGTTTTGGGTACCATTGGAGGACCCTTCTTCACATTTTTGCCCCTTCCAATGATAGAGTGGCATCGCCATTCATGTATGGATTCAGATTGAAATAGAGGGAAAACTTGCACATGATGTCAACTTAAGTTTTAAATTCCTGCTCATAACTTGAGTTGTGGTAGATACTCATGGTCAGTTCTCATTTAGCAACGATTATTTTCTTCAAATATGCAGAGAGAAAAGAAGAACTTGCAGGATTTAAATAGTGTATTTGTGTTTAATGTTGCTAATCGGGAGTTCCTGGACAGGCCAACGGCTAAATTCATAAAGGAACTTTCTCGTTTAGAGGGTAAGTGCTGATGGATCAATTCTATTTGTCATGCATGGTAAAGAACATGTTGCTGTAACAGTTGAGTGCATCGGTGCAATAGTGATATTGCTCATGTAGACATCTCGAGATAAGTTTGTGTTTGACTGAAACTTCTGTGATGGAGTTTGGAAGTGAGGTTTTCGCCTAATTCTTGACTTAAAGCTTGCAGTGTTCTTTATGAAAGAAATTGGCAGTCAGTATGGCATTGTGTCTGGATCTCGAGAAAATTCACTTTACAATGCTCTTTGGGTGGCGCAAGCTCTTTTACGTAAAGGGTATTCTACATAAACTTCTCGAGAGAATGTGAAGCAACAATCCTTATTCAATTCGTTTTGCTCAGGGAAGTGTTTTTAGACACTGGTAGTAATTTAGAATGTAACTACTGCAGATCTGCAAAGACAGCTGATAAACGTATACTTATTTTTACTGATGAGGACGATCCTTTTGGGAACATCAAAGGTGGGGCAAAAGCGGATATGACCAGAACCACTTTGCAGCGTGCCAAAGTATTGACTGCTATTCATATGACATTTCCGTTCCTAATAAGGAATTTTGCTAATGTCCAATTTGGATTTTTCTAGGATGCACAAGATCTTGGAATATCAATTGAACTTCTTCCCTTGAGTCAGCTAGACAGGGAGTTCAATATTTCGCTTCTCTATGCTGTATTCCCTTGCACTACCCTCTTATTTCTCAAGTTGTTATCAATGATCTTCATTTACAATAATGCAAACAACTTATGAATTTCAGGATTTGATTGGATTGCAAGGTGAGGATCTTGCTCAATTTATGCCTGCTGCTGGAGAGAGGTGAGCCATCTTTTCATTGCTTTCTTGTAGTTTATAAGTGCATAGCAGGGGCTATTTCTCATTTCCTTTGATGGAATCTGGAACTGGTGCCTTACCTTCTAATGACTCGATGAAAATCAATTTGGGGAGTCTAGTTACCTCAGAATATGAGGGAAAATTAGCTTACTAGAAAGTGTTAACCGAGATATTGGACAAGCCAAACATATCTATTGTTCGGTTTATTATGATTTAATGGAAATTGAGGAATTTTGGTCAGTCGATTATCGTGTTGAGTTTTGAAAGGAGAAAATCTGTCAATGAAGAAAACTTGGAAACAATATGCCGAGATCGAGGTAGTTAATATGGCTTTCTATCTATCATTGCTAGTGTGTTTACAAAATTGCATCGTGAAAATTTTATAAACTATGAGAAATAAAGTTAAAAGTGTTAGTGGAATAATAAACTTGTGGAAAAACATTTAGGTTATATAATAAAACGATTTTTAGAGTACATGGAGGAAAATATACAATAAAATATCCCGTCATAAGATCGAGCTATATAACGCAGGACTTGTATAAAACTTGCTTATAATGAGAGCATTCAAATCTTTCTTTAAAACTAACTGTTTGAAAATGCTTAATATGTTTGGATGTTTGGAGAAATTTTCTTATGCAGATGTATGTTGGTTTTGTCATGAGCCGAGTCTAAGAAGAGGAGCTTGTCCAAAATCGTGCGATTGGGAAATTAGTGAGTGAGACACTATAAAAGCAAGGGTTTACAATGGCACTTCTTTTTGGAAGGTGATTTTTGTACCACTTTGCATTTGTGAACATTGTGGGCGAGCACCGGATTATAAAAGGAGTCTCAAGGAGTTCAGCTGGTTTAGTTGGGCGCACGTCTTACTGATGATGTGGGCCTAATTACTTGTTGGGCTTTTTGGAGCCAGTGAAGCTCCAGTGCAAAATATTGTGTAGGACTTGCGAGTGGGTGCAATCTGGGTTTTAGTGAGTTTAGCGAGTTGACTCGGGATATAACCCCGATCCTTTTTAGCACGATCTGACAAGGTGCTATGGTTTTGACTCATGAAAGCGAACTTTCATGAGTCAAAATGCAATTTTAACTACGCTGGCCAAGATCATAGCAAATGAAGAAGAACATTTTTGAATATGAGTGAGATCATATGCAACCAAATATGGCTTTATGGTTCAAATTACAATCAGACAAGGGGGAATAATTGCCAACGGTTTGGTCGATATAAGTTGAGTGTAAGTTACCTGGTTTCAAATGTTGTCACCCTATTTCACATTCTCCACATCTCAAGTTCCATTTAAATCTCTATGCCGTCGAAGATGTGTTTTTCTCAGATGATGGTAGGGGGCTAACTCTCCATGTTATGACAACTGTCCCTAGTTTATGTAACTATGCCCATTTAATGTTCTATCCTCCAAGGTTACTAGTGAAGTATATACTTACAAATATAGGCTTGAACAGCATTCACATGCTGATAATGGATGTTTACGTTATCCTGTCATTGCTTCGCTAGCAAAGATATCTGGTAGGCGGCTTGTGATGATAATTTAGTGTAGTGTTTACAGTCTGATGCTGTCTCACGGTTGCTGATATCTTTTTTCCTTTATGTGACTCCGTTCATAATGTATTTATCTCTTCTTGAAATTCAGAATGGAAGATATGAAATATCAAC
Organism: Lenwebbia sp. NSW1173648; assembly: GCA_029784005.1. Taxonomy (NCBI): domain Eukaryota; kingdom Viridiplantae; phylum Streptophyta; class Magnoliopsida; order Myrtales; family Myrtaceae; genus Lenwebbia; species Lenwebbia sp. NSW1173648. The sequence continues at coordinate 17,617,676 of JARCGZ010000009.1, read as the reverse complement.
TGAGAAAACGTATGTTCAAGAAGCGCATTGTGAGGAAATTAACATTTTCAGTTGCCAATGGAGTGTCCATTGAAGTGCATACGTATGCTTTTATCCGTCCAACAGTTCTAGGTAGTATTGTCATCATTTTGTCAATAGATGTAGCTGTGGTCTAATTCTGATCCGGAATGTTCTCTCTTGTGCAATTGATTCCTATCTCGGTCGCCTTTTATTTTCAGGGTCAATAACCTGGCTTGATTCAGTCACAAATCAACCTATCAAGGTAAAGCAAGACACTACTTTGCTTGTTGTTCCTCTAGTGGATATTGTATGCCCTTGGTTTTATACTAGTACTATGAAGTCAGTAACTTAACACATTTGTTTTGTGCTTTGGTGGATCTGTGTACTTATGTGTTTGAAAACTTATCTGTGAAAGAGATATTTTTGTCCTACTTGAAGTTCTAGCTTCTGAGCTTCCTATTTTCTCTTGATGCCAATCACCTGTAGCTTCCGAAATTTCCAATTTATGTTCACTTTATTTTGGATATTTTTAATATGAAGGTGCTTCTAAATCAATTTTGGGTCTTCCTGAAACTATGCAGATTGAAAGATCGTTCATCTGTGCTGATACTGGTGCACTGATGCAAGAACCTCCGAAACGTTTTCAAACTTACAAAAAGTATGGTTATTGGCTATTCCATCTTGTCTCTTTTTAGATGCTTAGTACAAGAGGTCTAACTTTTTGACTTTTACTATCTGGCCGGACTACTGTTGTTTAGTCAAAATGTCAAGTTCTCAGTGGAGGAACTTTCTGAGATAAAAAGAGTCTCAACTGGACAGCTTCGTCTTCTTGGGTTTAAGCCACTGAGTTGCTTAAAAGATTATCACAACCTGCGGCCATCTACATTTATTTTCCCCAGTGATGAGGTAACTAACGTTCTCATCGTCTTTTAGCACAATGTATGTCTCTGCTGGTTTATTCCTCTTTTAGGAATCATAAACCACTTTTAGATGCCTTAGGTAAATTCCAAAGATCTTTTATGTGTGAGACATGTTATTTACTTGCCTTTGGCAGTGCTCCATCACTTTAATCTCAAGGGCACTGAGTGAAAAATATCTGAACCGGCACCAGTTAGCTCTAAATTGGAACAATTTATCTTATGTTGCCATTTAGTTTCAATTCCTCTCTTGAATTGCTACAACTCTCTGTTGCATTTTATTGGTTCAGGAGAAGTTCAAACTCTTATTTTAATCCCTCCTTACTTACTTTGTTAAGTACGAATATTAGGTCTGTCAACTTGACCATGTTTTCGACCAAAAAAAAAATGACCATGTTACCTATAGGAGGTCCTGGAACTAAGTTCTATCTAGGTCCTTGGTTTTAGTCTCTGTGTCCGTCATTCCTGTTGTAACTGATAGAGTAAACTAATATGAACATTTGTCAGTGGGCTCTCTCCACTTTTTGCCTAAATGTAAGTAGTTATCTTGAAATTCACTATTCACATAGATTGAAATTATCTACATACATAATTGTTTAGTTTTCCTTGCACTGTCCTCTCTTATTGAGTTGCATTGCAATGTGGAAGATGCATAATTTATGCAGTTAGATAAGCAAGCGGCCCACATATTTTTAGGGCCTAATACTAAGGTTTCCTCTCGGATTGGAAAGTTTTTGTAACACTCCTTGCAAGATATATGTATCAGTGTTGATTGAGTGACTTATTCATAAATGGTGGCTTAGCACGGGTACTTGCAGGCATACTTGTGTCTATTTCTTGCTTTCTTTGTAAGAACTTCATGGCTTATTCATAGAACCATTTTTTGAATTAACTGTCGTTAGTGAACCATTAAGTATCTGTATTGTAGGTTGGCGATCTCGTCATGTTGTTCCCTTAGTTTTCGTGTGTCCTTGAGTTTTCTTGTCTTTGTCTAATTTACTTGCATTTGCTTTTCTCACTATTCAACAGGAAGTAATTGGTAGCACTCGAATTTTCATTGCTCTGCACAGATCCATGATGCGGCTCAATCGGTGAGTTTGACTTTTCATGCGAGATGCCTATTCACTGATCTGTTAAATGTCAAATGCTTGATCTGGGTGAAAGTTTAGCCTTGTGATGTTGAAGTTGATTAATGACTTTACACTGGCAATATCCATTAGAGCAATAATGTGGCCAGACCTTTTCAGATTCTGTTGACAATAGCAGGTTAGTTACTAAGGTCTGGTAGGGTAACTCATGTTCTGAAATGATGCATTATGTGCTATTGGCTGGTAGATAATCTGACTAAATTGGTGGTTTGATTGCTTTCTTTAACAGTTGATCTTGGGCAATATCGAGTACTGAACTATTAGTGCTGTTAACTGTGTGAAAATTTGCTCCATCCAATACTTTGTTTTGTCATTTCCAGTTTTGCAGTTGCATTCTTTGGCACTTCATTTCATTCCCAGTTGGTTGCCCTCGTTGCTCAAGTAAGATGTCACTCAAATGTCTAATTATTATGATATGCGTATGATGTAGTACACTGGTACGATGGTAGTGATGTGTTTATCTAGTTCTGTTGCTAGTATTCATATTAAATCTTCTTATCTTGTCTATTCATTTCAAGTACCCTAACTAGACAATAGAATCACTTGTTTGGACCTGATACTTTCGACTTTTATCAGCCTTGTATTAGCTCAATGATTTAAGTCTACTTTTATGGATTATCAAGTTTGGGTGCTGCTTGGTAAAATATCACCAATCATTGACAAGTTTTGCTCACCTTTTGCTACCACACAGGAAGAAATTATTGATTCCGGAGGGCAGGTTGAGCCACCGGGAATGCACATGATATGTCTTCCTTATTCTGATGACATCAGACATGCTGAGGAGGTATTATTTGTTTATTTTAACATTGTCATAATTGTTCATTTTGACATTTTTTTATTCTGATTTTATCATTGCTTTTAAGAGAAACAAATGCTGTAGGGCTAAATATGTCATGATTAAAGAGATCTTGGTGATATTTTTGCAGCTTCACTCAACTACAAATGCAGCCGTACCTCGAGCAAATGAGGATCAAATTAAGAAGGCTGCTGCTTTAATAAAGCGTATTGACTTGAAGGACTTTTCAGTCTACCAGTTTGCAAATCCTGGTAAATATTTCTCTTTCTTCCTCTGGTAGTGCATGCAGAAGGTTTACTTATACTAGTTTCCTTAGGACGAATCCTATTTAATCTGTAAGTTGTTTATTTTTAAGTATGTCCATTAGATTGTAAAGTTGTCACGGCCAACGGATTGACATAGAAGACTTTAAAGAGCTAATCTGGCAGCTATTTATAGGATGGACATAATTGATGTTCCCAGATGATCATACATACAATATATGTGTGATTGGATTAAATGAAGATAATGTGCTTGTTCATGGATATTTGTGTTTAGCTTATGGTGCTATGTTTGGATTGTTGGTTACTCACCTTTGGTAAACGAGTGAATACTACTTGTGGTGTGAGGACTACGAAATTGTTTTGAAAGAAAAATCCCCTCCATATGCAACAACTTGCCTTCTACCTGAAGAAGCAAATCTTATGGCATGCTAGTTAACCTACAGTTAGTATAGGTCCCATGGTGCCATGTATGTTGGTTTCAATGAATAAAGTCTGCAGTACCTTGTATTTATTACATGCGCCATCAAGATACAATATATTTTGCCTTGATGGTGAACTGTTGGGAAGCACTTTGATATTGTCTAAACTGGAACATGGGATTTTACTAAAGTGCAACTCTTGGTAAAATTTTCAACGTAACTGAGACATATTTTGCAGGCTTGCAGAGACACTATGCAGTTCTGCAGGCCCTTGCTCTTGAAGAAGATGACTTGCCAGAAATCAAAGATGAAACAGTGCCTGATGAGGAAGGCCTGGCTAGGTAAGGACAAAGGTTCCTCATGTTGAGAGTGTTTGCATCCTTTTTTTTTTTCATGTCAGGATAAAATGAGAACTTGATTCTTGGTATCAACTTTGGCTGCCTTTTTATGCTTGCCTGCAGGCCAGGAGTTGTTAACGCGATAGAAGAGTTCAAGCTGTCTGTTTATGGGGATAAGTATGACGAAAGTGATAATGCAGGCCATAAAAAGGTGAGTGAGGCATCCAAGAAACGAAAAGCCCTTGCAGATGGTGCTGTTCAGAAATCTGCACAATATAATTGGGATGTGCTCGCTGACAGTGGCAAGGTGAAACAGGATCTCTCTCTTGTGTTTCCTCTGTACATGTTTCTTTTAAATTTTGATTCTTGTCGATCCAATTATAACCTGCAGTTATTGGACAAGATTTATTTCTCGTGAACAATCATGTAGATATGAAAGCTAATGTCGTTTAGTTTGGCGGAAAATCAGTACAGAGTGGCTGCATTCACTGACCTTCCTCTTGTTGATGTGCACCCTGCAGTTGAAGGATTTGACGGTAGTGGAGTTAAAGTTCTACTTGACTGCACACGATCTGCCCGTCTCTGGGAAGAAGGAGGATTTGATCAAGAGGATATTGACTCACATGGGGAAGTGAACTTGTAATCTAATTATTGCAAAGTTTTTGTATTGCTTTTGATCCGTTGATAGCTGCCATAGAATTCCAAGAATGCTGAAGTCCAACTGCACAATCAAATCGTGTCAAGTGAAAGTTAGATGGTATCCATCGGTGATGAGCTCCTTGCCTTTGCAAAGATGACGTAGTTTCCAACCGGAGAGAAATGGTTCTCTAGAAGAGCCGGCGGAGGGATGGTACCGGTGACACGCCTTGCACTTATTTATTGGGATGATTGCATCATAAAGGATAAAGCGCTTAATACATGGTCCTAGCATATTATGTTGCTCGGGAATTAGATATTTTAGTCAGTAGATTCAGAGTTGCAACCACAACAATCCAAATTTTCAAATGTAGCGGATACAATTCCCATCATGCAAAGCCACTATGCAAACAAAGATATATATCTGACATCAAATGCTAAAAAGCCATAACTAACAACACATCTGGGCATAAAATGACAGCTTAATTCGGCCGATGGTAAGGGTACACGGTGTAAACGGTCTGGAGGATCGTAAGGAGCAAGAGGATAATGGCAGCAACGAGAGAGGCATGTCCACGGACTGTTGAAATACTCGCGGATGAGGTTTCTCCACCATTTGCGGCACTTGCTCTCGTCATATGGCTTGCGATACTCGTTCAGCTCCTTGATTTCGTTGTACAAGTAGCACTGATTGAGATCGTAAACGATCTCTCTACACACATTGTTCAAGAGATTTTCCACCTTCCCGTTGCTTCCCAACACGTGATCGATGATTCCGTGCTTGTGGAGAATCTGAATGTCCCCGGGGCTATTGACCAAACTGTCCCAGAACATGAAGTAATTCGTGAAGAAGGGCTTGGCGTGGTCATGGCACTGTTCGTAGGCAACGAAGTTCAAAAAGAGAGGGACGGTATTGTCGTCGATGGACAACGGAGGGACATGTAGGGTGCCGCCATCGAAGATGATGTCCAGCAAGTCTTGGCCCGCCCGCTTCTTGAATTGCACCCCCGCCTCCTGGAGCTCAGAGACGAAGTGTATTAATTGCCTTTCTTGGCCGAGGGTGCTGGTACTGCCATCGCGATTCAAGTTCGACTTGACTCGAGCCAATCCCTTCTTGTCAAGTTTCTTTCTCACCGATTGAAGGAAGGTAGAGCGGAAAACATCGAGCAGATGATCGTAGGTTCTTTCGGTATCCAACTTAGAGACAGCATCCTCACGGGGGAACAATGGGTTGAAGAAGGTGACCGCGAGTATTTCCAGCGACCCAGCTTGCCGATCGATGTTTCTGTTCTTGTTGATCAGCCTGAAGAGTTTCCGAAGAAATATGAAAGGAAGTTGGTTCTCAAGCATCAGAAGATCGCGTTGAAGGGTTCTTAGGGTGCGCATGATAACACTTCTGAAAGTGAATTTTTGCTCCAGAAGTGCTTCTGAAGCAGAAATCCGTTTGGTAAATTTTTTTACTTATAATAGAAATTTCTACTTCTGAAGTTGTTTTTCCCCCAATTTAAGAAGTTAAAAAAAAATTGCTTCTCAACTCACGAAGTACTTCTCGCCTCATCCTCTTTTCGACCGCGCCCGCCTCCGCCTGTCGCCGACCTTCATTGCCGCTCGCCGCCGCCCACCACCGCCCCCCGCCACCAACCGCCGTGACCATCGCCACCGTCGACCTCAGCCGGCTGCCGCCCGCGACCACCGCCGACCATCGCCCACCACCGGCCGCCGCCCACCACCGCCACCACCACCCACCCCCTGCCGCCAACCACCACCGACCTCCGCCCATCGCTGCCCCCGACCACCGCCACCCACCTCCAACAGTCGACCGCCGCGGCCGCCGTCGACCACCACCCACCGCCGCCCACCACCCTCTGCTGCCAACCACCATCGCCGGCCGCCGCCAACCGTCGACCATTGCCCTGCCAGCCATCGCCAACAACCACCGTCGCTCGCCGCCACCGTCGAGTCGCCGTCTCCGGAGGCCGGAGTAAAAAAAAAAAAAAAAATTATTTTTAAAAATTAAATAATATTTTTAATAATAAAAATTATTTTTTAAAGAAATTTAAAAATTTTAAAAATGAAGTAAAAAATTTTCGGCCGCCGACAATAATTTTTCATAGAAGATTTTGTGTTAATAATGTTTCAGAAGTAGAAATTTTCAACCGTTACTAAACGAATTTCTCTGATCAGAAATCAACTTATGGAGCAGAAGTAAAAAAATCAACTTCTACTTCTGAGTAAAAGTAAAAAAATCAACTTCTTGCCAGAAGTTGATTTCTGAAGCAGAAATGTTGCCATGCGCGCCCAGAGGGTGGTGAAAATCGGATCGTCCACATTTGCCATTTTAGGGGACTGCAAGCAATAAACGATCAATGATTTAAGCTAAGACTAAGAGAAGCAAGATCAATATATGAGGGGCATTGTTGAAAATTTAAAGGCTGCTCGACCTTTGTGTCGACATAGTCGTAGTAAAGGCGCAACAGTTCGACCACGAAGCAACCACCGATGACCATCATCTGCACAAACTCGTCCCCACCAAATATCAGCAAAGCTCTCCGAACAACAGGCCCTCGCTTCCTCCTCCAACATCTGCATGGCTTCCACAAGGTCTTCCATGAAATCGGCTTGCACCAAACCACCATCAATGTCGTCTTCTGGACATTCACGGTCATCGGACTCTCTCTCCCCCTTGGTCGTCGCCAACATATCTCCACCGCTCTTCCGCCGCTGACGTGAACAATTTTTAATAATGTTTTCATATTTTTCGATTTTTTTTGTTAATTTTATTTTTGTTTCTTTCTTTTTTCAGCAGCAGGCAACGGTCGCTGGGCCCTCGCTGGCAGCTTGCGAGGGCCACTACGCCTCGCCGACCACGAGGGAGGCCATCGTGACCGATAGGGGTGTGCCAAGGAACCGCCCGGAACTGGACCAGACCGGCTCAGAACCGGCGTTTCCCATGGGCACTAGTCCGGTTCCCGGTTTCAATTTACTGGAACCGGTGAGAACTGGTCTGGTTCCCGGTTTCAAATGTGGAACCGCCCACCCGGACCAGATTAGTATATATATATATAAAATTCCAGCTCACTTTTAGTGAAAGTGAGTCTTTCTCGCTTGCTTTTTGCACTTTACCCTTCAGTCTTGCTCGAATCTCGTGGTCCAAAATCGAACACACATCAAGATGCTGCCATTTACCCTATAGTCTTTCTTGCACCCCTCACATGTGTCTCCGTCGAGAGTAACGTCTCCTACTTGGATGCTGCTTTTCTTGATGTGTTTCTCTCCTCTGCCACTTACTCACAAATGCATCTCTTAGAACATCCAGTCACAGTTATTGAGCATTAATGCGTATATTCTATTTTGGTTGGCTCATCCTAACATCACAGTATCATTTCGTGTTTGATAAGTAAGATTCTCATGCAGATTTCTTTATTATTCTTACATTTTCCCTTGCAAAGAAGTACACAAATAGAAACTAAGTTCACCATGATATCAATTTATGAATGCAATTTTATAGGGATTGGGGTAGGGGTGGCCACGGGCTGGTTTGGGCCCGGAACCGGCCCGGGTCAAACCCGTAACCGGCCTATTGACCGGGCCCGTTGGTTCCAAATCGGAACTGGCCCCGTGCCATAGGGGCTGGTTACGCGCCCCCATTTTCTTGAATCGACTTTAGCCGGTTTAAAAAAAAAAAGGGGAAAGAGCCGTTCGGCTCTTTCCTTGACCGTTGCAAGGCAACGGCCAAATTCCCCCCCTTTTTTATTTATTAATTTATTAAATCTATCCTAACTATTATAAATATCCATTTTCATCTTTCATTTTTTCTCACAATTTCTCTCAAATTTTCTCAATTCTGTCAATTTTCTGAATCCGCTTTCCGCTCAATTCTCTCAAATAATGGCAAGTGGAAGTAGAGCTAGTGATAGAGGAAAGAGCTCGATAAGGAAATCCGATTATCCTTATGATCATCGTGATTTTGCATATTGGGGAGACGATGTTGATGATATCAACATTATTCCTAACGTCGAGCATGTCCTAACGCAAGAAAGTTTGCATCCTCCTACCGTTATCGACGAAATGTCAACAACAAAAGAGTCGGAACGAGAGGGTACATCCAACATAAAGGAACACTTCACAAAGAAACATTTAGGCACAAACAAGTATCAGGTAAAATGTAAATATTGTGGGGCAACATATAAATTTACAGGTGGAGGCGGCTGTGGAACATTTAAACGGCATCTGAAGTCGAAACATCTAACGCAAGCGGGGATCGACACCAGCTAACAATAAATTTCCGAGGACACCAATCCTAACACTCCTCCTTTATTTCGTTACAATAAAAAAGTTTATAAAGAAGAATTAGCTAGATTTGCTGCCGTTGAACGTTTATCGTTTAATTTTGGTGAAAATTTTGGTTTTAATCATTTTATACAAATTGCATGTACTCCACAAGCAAAACCTGTTTCGAGAAATACGCTTAAACGCTAACTTTTTGATATTTATAAAAGAGGAAACGAAGACATGAAATATTTTTTTATGAATTTCAATGGACGTGTGCATATAGGTAGCGACATTTGGAGTGATCCTTGGCAAACTCATTCTTATATGGGTATTACATGTCATTGAATATACGATAATTGGAACATTCAAAAAAGAGTTATTTCATTTCGAGTTTTTGATGATAGGCATACGGCAAATAATATTTATAGAATAATTATGCAAGTTTTAGAAGAATATTTTTGGTTAATAAAATTTTTTCAGTTGACTTTGATAATGCCGCGCCAAATACCGCTTCCATTCCCAAGTTAGAAAAGATTTGTAAACCCACTTTTGATGGATAATTTTTTCATATTAGATGTGCTTGTCATGTTTTAAATTTATGTGTACAAGATAGTTTACAAACTCTTGATGTTTTTCTCAGCCCAATAAAAACAGCAATTCAATTTTTATGGAAACATCCCCAAATTATGAAAGAATGGGGCAGATTTTGTAAAGCAAATAGAAGAAGATCAAAAAAATTTCCAAGAGATGTTCCAACTCGTTGGAATTCTACGTACAAGTTGCTTAATCAATCTTTTGCATATAAAGATTTATTATGTACGTTTATTTCGAATAATGTTTTTCAAATTAATTTATTCTCATAAGATTGAGATATTTGCAAAAAAAAAAATAGATTTTTTAAAAGTTTCTAATGATGCAACTTATACTTTATCTGGTGTTTATTATCTTACTACGTATTTATTTTTAATAGAGTGTGTTAATATTGTTGGTGTTTTTGAAGAAAATGAAAAAGATGATTAATTAGGTTCGACTATTATAGCAATGCGAACGAAATGGCTGCATTATTATATCGAAATTCCTCTTATTTATTTGGTTGCTTGTGTTTTCGATCCACGTATCAAATTAGATGGTTTAGGTGATTATTTGAATATGTATTATGACTATTTACATTTGATTCAAATGGTAGATGTTAAAGCTAAACAAACAGTAGTTAAAAACGCAATAGTAGAATTGTATAATGAATTTTGTAGTAGATATAATCTAGGTGATAGTGAATCTTCCCAATCTAGTGACGTACAAAGCGGGGACCTAGGTAGAATTAGTAGATGGTACAAAATACTGATGAATAGGCAAAAAAGACAAAAAGGAGCAACAGGAAATATTTCTGAAATAGAGACCTATTTAATCACTTTTTTTGAGTTTGGTGAATCCGAATGCGGCACAGATTTCAAAATTCTAGAGTGGTGGAAGAGGCATTCAACCCAATTCTCAATTCTCGCTCTCATCGCAAGACGGGTTTTGGTAACCCCTTGTTCAACAGTTGCGGTTGAACAAGCATTTAGCGATGGAGGCAACATTTTGGACGACCGACGTTCAAGATTAGCTCCGGATTCGGTGGAGGCTCAAGCTTGTGTCGATGATTGGACAAAGGCTTATCATCGATAACAAGAGATGGATCGCAGCAATGAAGCCGAATTCTTCGATGATGGAGATACCACCGCCACGGGTATCAATACCGGAACGGGTAGCGACGATTGACGATGAGGTAAGTATGGGATTATCAAAGGTAAAAGAACTACATGGGCTTTGACTTTTATATCCCCAAGAAGATATGTAAACGCTTAATGATAATTCATTAAGTTCAAGCCCATTCCCCCTCCCTTTCCCCCCCCCCAAAAATTTGATTACAATTTATAATTTGATTACAATTTGTATTTGATAACCATTTTCGATTTTGAACCGGAACCGCCCCTTAAGGTTTCAGTTCCGGTTCACCCATGGCCACGAATCGGAACCGGCCGGTTTCAAATAGTAGCCATGACTAGATTGGGGACCAGTTTCATGGATCCACCCGGAACCGGATCGAGTCCGGTTCTGGGTGGATCCGTGGAACCAACGGGGGGTTCCCGATTCTAATTTTTCGGAATCGATCCTTAGCGGGCGGTTCCTAGTTCCACGATGGGAACCACCTGCTCGGACCATGCTCAACCCTAGTGGCCGGGGGCGAGGGCCGTGACCCTCGCCCGCAATCGGCGAGGAATCACGGCCCTCGCCAACAGCCGATGAGGGCGTCGCAGCCCTCCCTCTTTGGGCGAGGGTCCTCGCCTAGCCGTCGGCGAGGACCTGGCGACCCTCGCCGGTCGCTGAGAAAAGGCAAGAAAAAAAGGAGAAAATATTTAAAAATTCAAAAAAATATTAAAATAACATTAAAATTTGTCCACGTCAGCATTGGTTGTGCCAAGTAGGACGGCTGGTGTCCACATTAGCGATTTCCGACCAATATGACTTTATTGGCAAAAGGTGAAAATGTTTAGGACTGAATTGGCAAAAATGCAGTAAGTTTAGATATTTTTGGACAATTCTTCCAAAAAAAAAAGTCGAAAAGTTTTTTGAGGGTAGAATCGCAAATCAATCAATGGCTTTGATAAGTAAATAAAATATGGTAGAAGATAATAAAACCCAATAATTTGTAAACTATCGAAGGAGTCGGAATAACATTACCGGTAATTCATTTTATCCGCAATTATTTGACATTTACCATCTCTTACTGAAATCCGTTATTTAGAAAACGGAAAAGCGGAATCATCCGCATATAAATGCAGGTATGGTTTATATGGTTGAAAGAATGGACTCCTTTTCTGGTGGATCCATTTAGTACAACTGCAACAAGTATCTATACAACGTGTTGGAATTTGCATTTTATTTTTTTATGGTTTATTGCAATAGTGTCATTAAAGAGGACCAGTTAGGGCTAAAGATGGAGACAACTAATCATGGCCAAATTCGCACGAATTACACAAATGATCAGCATTAGTCTCGTATGATCTGGAAACTAAAAGGAGTAATTATGAAAAGTCAAGAACTATATATATATATATATAACAGGCCAATTGATTTCATTTGAAGACCTTTTGTCAATTCCTATGGTCAATTAAAAATATGATGCTATTTTCTTATTAGAGTTTATTTTACACATAGGTCATCGATATATGTTTCACTTCTATTTGATTTATTTTGATGGGAGAACAAGTCACCTGGACATAATGTTCAATAAAAAATTAAAGGTTCCACTAATGCATATTTGTTAGAAGGTTAGGGTTTTCTTGATTGCGACACTGTATTTGTTTTTTTTGTGAATGATTGCGACATTGTATTGAGCCGCTTGTAACTGCTGCGAATTTGTCTTATTCGCATGTTGACTTAATAATGCTAAAATACTTTAGTGAATTTTGATAACTACGGTATTGGTGGTAGTTTCACGTATCGTGTCAAAATACCACTTGACTTGGGTAACTTTTTACAAGAGCTCAACTTTTCAACAATGAATTACAATAGCTAATTAGAAGTCGGGGTTTTTGATATTATGTGTGGTATGACCGTTCAATTTCAGTAATATAATGATTTATATTAACAATTGCGGGTAAAATATCTGTACATCGCGCCTATGACCACCAATAGACAGACAAGAATAATATCATTTATTCAAGTAATCAAATCTAATCAGCATATGCCAACACAATTCGATTACCAAACACTCCTTCGTGTAGTTAAAATTGAAAAATTAATTATTATATAGTTGGTACAAGTCTTAGTTGAACTAAACAATATAAAGTCATAGATTCCATGTTGATCATTGCCATCAGGTTAACTTAACATGTATAACCAGCTCTAGGACTATTCGTAAGCAATTGTTTTGTGGAGTATTCGACTCGATTATGACGTAGCGTCCATATGTCATTGTTGGACCGTCATCACCCGGTGCGGCCACCTATAATCCAAAACTTGGTCTGCTTAGGGTTAACTATACATCTTTGGCCATTTATAAATATTGGACTCACGCACTTAAGGAAAAAATTCCACGATACAACAGCATTGTCTTATTATAAGTCAGATTAAATATGACTAACCGGTGTTTGCATTAGAATATTCGACGCAACGTGCATATGTCTAATTTCCTCCGACAACGACAAGTGGAAGCTTCTCAAGGCAAGGTCTGTCCTTAAACCACATGTTAAGCATATTCATCAGCATTAGACAGCATACTTTTTAATCTGTTTCTCGTATTTACAGAACAGAATATTACCTTCCTTAACGACCCGCCCGCCTCTCCCTGAAAACAAGGAGGGCCGAGCTTGTAGGGATTGTTCTGTAGCTTCTGCTAAACGAAAACCAGTCGCGTTCAGTGTCCTAACCTTGAACCAAATTATGCAGTGAATTTTCAGTCAGTAGATCCAAAAAGTTCCAAACCGAAGTCGACAGCACAACAATCCACAGTTTTCAAATGTAGCGGAATACAATTCCCATCATGTAAAGCCACTATGCAACAAAGATATATATAGGACATCAAATGCTAAAAAGCCATAACCAACAACACAATCTTGGCATAGAATGACAGACACAAAAGCTTAATTCGGCCGATAGTAAGGGTAGACGGTGTAAAGAGTCTGGAGGATCGTAAGCAGCAAGAGGAAAATGGCGGCAAAGAGAGAGATGCATGTCCACGGATTGCTGAAATGTTGGCGGACGAGGTTTCTCCACCAGACGCGGTACCTACTCTTGTCGTACGGCTTGCAATAATCATTCAACTTCTTAATTTCGTCGTACAAGTAGCACCGGTCAAGATCGTAAACGATCTCTCTACACAGCTTGTTCACCAGATGCGCCACATCCTCGTTGCTTCCCAACACGTGATTGACGATCCCGTGCTCGTGGAGAGTCTGAATGTCCCCCGGGCTATTCACCAAACTGTCCCAGAACATGAAGTAATTTGTGAAGAAGGGCTTGGCGTTGTAGTCGCACTGTTCGTAGGCGACGAAATTCAAAAAGAGAGGGACGGTGTTGTCATCGATGGACAACGGAGGCACGTGTAGCGTGCGGTGAGTGAAGTCGATATCCAGTAAGTCTTTGCCCTCCCGCTTCTTGAATTGCACACCGGCGTCTTGGAGCTCCGACACAAAGTGTACTAATTGCCTTTCTCGGACAAGGGTGCTGATACTGTGGTCCCCGTTCAACCTCGACATGACTTGATATATTTCCTTCTTCTCGTTTTTCAGCCTCACCGATCGGACGAAGGTAGAGCGGAAAACTGCGAGCAGATGAGCGTTGGGTTTCTTGGGGTTCAACTTAGAGGCAGCATTCTTTCGAGGTAACAATGGGTCGAAGAAGGTGACCGCGAGTACTTCCAGCGACTTAGATTGTTGATCGATGTTGTTGTTGTTGTTGTTGTTGTTGTTGATCAGATTGAAGATTTTTTGGAGAACGAAGAAAGGTAGTTGGTTCTCGAGCATCAGAAGATCGCGTTGCAGGGTCCTTAGCATCCAGGGGGTTGTGAAAATCGGATCGTCCTCGTTCGCCACACCAGGGGACTGCAAGCAAAAACGATGAATGATTTAAGCTAACAGTAACAAAAACTATATCAATATACTTGCCCAAGATTACAAATAAGCATTAATTAAGTCAACAGGTATGATATTGCGAGGACTCTGGGGTCTTGCTTTATTTAGTATCTCAACGGTCTTCCACTGTCATTCCTCGATATGCCTTTGTCCCAATGTTCTTGGTGAATTATTTAATCTCAATGCATAATTTTAGCATGCATTTTATGATTCGTGTTTCGCTTTTAATGGAACATATCTTTTGGATCGGTCGGTTTTGAGAAAGAAAAGATGTAGATGACTACAATTAATTCACTCAAAAATGAAGGACGTTGTTTGATATATAAATGCAGCTTTACCCCGGTATGAACATGGTAGTAGTAAAGGCGCAGTAGTTCAACCAGGAAGCAACCATCGAGGACCATCATCTGCACAAAGTCGTTGCTGTTGATTCGATCAAAACTCTCCGAATAACGGACCCTTGTTTTCTTCTCCAATTTCTTCATGGCTTTGACAAGGTCATCCAAACGCACGGTGCTCGCCATCCGACCACCATCGTCGTCCTCTTCATGGTCACAGTCATCAGACTCTCGGTCCCCCATGGTCGCGGTCGGCGAATCTCCATTGCTTCTCGACCGCTCTTTCTTCCCTCCCAGAAGGCGCTCCAGAAACCTCATCTTGTGCTTCTCCATGACCTGCAGTTCCGGCCTCTCTTCTCTGCCCCATCGGTGGAAGGGACCGATGGATATTGCTTTGGGCAGGAACGCGCTCTTGTGAACTTCGCGCAAGTTGCTAGGGACTCGGTAGATGGTCCACGACCTCCCCGAATTGTAAGTGAGCCCTCCGCCTCCATCGAGGCGCTTCCTGATATCGATGATCCAATCTGGAGACGGAGGCTCGGTATTATTGCCTCCATCCATTGTGGTAGCAGACATAGTTCAGCCCAAAAGAAACACAGAAATTTAAGGTGGAATCAAGGTTTCTGTATGAGTCGAGATGGAACTTAGGTTCATGTAGACACTCATGCAAGTGATTGGGACTTTATATAATTGATCAAGGTTGAGTGTTTCCGCAAGTAAACATGTCGATCAAGGTCGAGAGAGAGAAAGGGGAGACCCATGTTACCAATAAGTCTAACTACTGCGAATTCGTCTGTGCCAGTAAATTTTGATAAATATTAGTCACTGTCAAAAAGTTGTTGGTAAAAAAGTGACCAATAGCATTTTTTTCTGAATAATCTGTTGATAACTTTTCAACATTTTTATGAAATCATGAAAATTTTAATTGATTTACAAATTAGCAATTTTTATGCTTTAAATATATTAAACCTTATATGAAATTACTAACCTAAGTTCGAGTGATTTATTAACTTCTTTCGGATGTAGTTACAAACTGATTTTGGGTTACCAATTCCCATTTGAATGATATATCAATATTTTATTGTACAATAAGTTTAAGACTTCATTGACACAATTGAAAGGTTTATGAGTGAATTGACTGCTGTAGAATAGGTTTAGGGCTTCTTAAACAATTATCCCAGAGAAATTCTATCATCGACTCCTTCTCAAGTGGATCCATTTAGTCTCGTTGCAATTTTTCAGACCTATGATTAACTTGGTTTAGTAAGAAGTCTAGATAATAATTACCAATTTGATAAAATTGCATCCTCACCATGTATCCTCTTTTATTAATTCTTTAAACGCATCCTTATTTCCTTGTGCTGCTGTTTTTCGCTGACGGCGGAGTATTCTTGCAAGAGAAGATGATTAAATAAAGGAGAATCAACCACTGCAATTTTAACTCATTCTAGTTGATTATTCCAAACCGGTTTCGTCATGAACCCAACATTGGGTCCGCACACACCTGGTTATAAGTTAACGAACCTAACACAAACAAGTCAACAATTAACAACTAGAATGAGTTAAAATTGCAGTGGTTGATTCTCCTTTAATTACATTTGAAGACCTTTTCTGATCCCCATGCTTCCGCCAAGCATACGTACTTGTCATTGACGTACGCACGTTAGGTCATTACTTAACTTATACGTGAGCTGACTTCGTCCACCAAAAAATTTGTTTATAGAAGACAGTGGAGAGTGTGTCAAAGGAGATATATGATTTACATTCGCAAGTTTGCTGATTAAAAATAGAGATAAGATAAAGAGAATTCTTTTTTATACATAGATACATCAATGCACCTTTCACTACTATATGATTTATTTTGAAGAGAGAACACTTGTAAGCAGATAAGTCATCTGGACATAATGTTCATTGAAAATTAAGGGTTATCCAAGTGCTAATGGTTATTAGGCAATTAGGGTCTCCTTGATTTTTATATAGTATTGAACTGTTCCTAACTACCGTGAATTTGCCTTATTGGCACATTCATTTGGCAATGCTAAAAGATGCTTGTGAATTTTCAGTTTACTTATATGTGAATATCACAGGGATTTTGATGATAGTTTCATGCACAAGAGCTCAATTTTTTTAATAATAAGTATCATAGTTAATTGGAGGTCGGGGATATAGCTATTATATGGGGTCCGACCTTAGTTTCAAGTTAGCATGGACGAATGCACATCGAGTCCATGACTGCAGATAGATATAAATGAATATAGAGATTTATACAATCTACTGAAATAATTCAAATAGGATGGACAGCTTGTGAAAACTAATATATCGTTTCTGATCCTGTCGCTTTACAAATTAAGCTATGTTCCCCACGGACAAAAAAAAAAAAAAAAAGAGCTCATTTTCTTTCATCATCTAGTTGCTCCTAGATACTACAACATTTACCAACAATATAACACGTTGCAATTATTCTAGATGGTATTGATAAGACCCAAAAAATAGTTCTTATATTTATTTCGTGAAAAATAAATAATTCAAAAAGCATTTTTTAAAGATAATCGCTTAAATCACTTACAAAAATGAATGAAAGCTATTAATACCCCTAAATAATTTATCTGATAAATGAATGCATTACTACCCCAAAGTTCTCAATTAACCTCAATGGTGAACATGTTGGGTATTTTGCAAGCACCGATGGGCTACGACAAGGTGACCCCTTTTCTTCATATCTCTTTGTCCTGGTTATGGAGATTCTTAATAGAACCATCACTGGAAAATTGCTACCTCATCTTTTAAGTTCCATTGGCGTTGCAAATCGCAAAGGATTATTCATCTATGCTTTGCTGATGACTTGTTCTTATTTGCTCATGGAGATGTAAACTCTGTCCTCTGCCTTATTGATGCACTTGATGATTTTGCGGTTCTTACCGGACTTAAGTTTAACCCAGGCAAATGCAATATCTTTTTTTTGGGTTGTCCGAGGATGAAAAACTCCTTACACAGGATCACACGCCTTTCTCCATAGGCACCCTACCCATAAGATACCTCGGTGTTCCACTTGTTACGCGAAGGCTCACGCACGCGGATTGCAAGGGTCTGATGGAAAAGATATTACATAAAATAGATGGATTGGGCATGAATCATATAAGCTATGCGGGACGACTTCAGTGGGCTAAATCGGTCCTTTTTTTCATCTGTACTTACTGGATGCAAATGTTTCTCCTCCTAAAGCAAACTATTTATGAGATTGAAAAGACGAATAGTTCTTATGGGCAGGAAACGCAGAAACTCACAAATCCCACAAAGTTGCATGGAAAGTAGTGTGCTCACCAAAAAAGGAAGGAGGACTAGGTGTGACGGTTGTTACTAAATCGCGCTTCCATTATATTATGGTTTCAATTAATTAGCGCAAGCGAAAGAATTTCGTAATAATAATAATAATACTTCGGTCATTAAGATTTCAAAGCACAACAAGTTCTTACTCCAGCCATAACCGTAACATGTACTACTATCCGAGGCATACAGGGAATGGTCTAGCCTATCTGGCGAGGGGTACACAAAAAGGGGTCCTACTCCCTTCTATCAGGCTGTCCCAACAAAATTGGTCCAATACATATGGACACTACACCCCGTACGCCCAAACATACACACATATGAACATGTACATATACTCTCTAGACCTCAACCACCGCCCCTGGACTGCCCTCTGGCCGGTCGTCGCCATCTTCGTCGTAGCCATCGTTGTCTATGACCAAGGGTCCTACCACTCGGTCACCTTGCCTAAAGTACCATGCGAAGAACCTAAAAGCAACAACAGGTAGACGACCCATGTTGACAAATATGACGGTCGTATGCTTAACAAAAACAGTCGGCTAATCAGGGAAAACAACGTCCTCATGCCAAGATCTAATATGATACGTCACTCCATAGAAGTGGTTAGGTGGTACGCTCATGGCTAATGATCTGAAATATTAACAACAAGAATGAGCCATAGCCCAGCAAATAAAACATCTAAACATTACTACATACGATTCAAATGCTACCCGACAACAATTTATCTAAGACATGCTTGTCTAATGGATCACGTCAAATAAGACACAATTTAATAGCTAACAAAACGTTCTTTTAGGTCTGATGAAGAAAAAGTTTTTATTATTATTATTACGACGACGACTTCCAAGGATCGAACCCCGGTCATCTATGGACCTTTTCATTCCCCATACCACCACGCCGAGGCGCTAGCGATGTCAGATAACGTTCTTTCTTTTTATCTATTTGACATGGCATGTAATTTTATATTCATTTAATCGCATCCAGAAAGACCACAAAATACCGATCAAGAATTCACATAAATGAAAATCACATCGCATGAAGTATGCTAAGCACTCAGGAATATGCAGATGATTTATCTTTAAGCCTTATTTCATTTCACATTCCATAATTCCACTTGCTAAGACCCACGGACTCCTCCTGACATCCGCGCGATGGCACTACCAAGATTTTCACACTTGGGCATATCAACTCCTGAGGCTTCCCTGATCACACAGTAGAGGCTTCCCTTATATACGAAGGAGCGTCCCAAACACTTGGGGCTCCATTGGCACACTAGCTGATGGGAAATTTCAAGTCTTTTAACTCCATGGTCATGCACACATGTTATTATGTGATATGCAATATGAACTATCCACACACAATTCAATGAGTCAATCACTACTCGGCAAGTATAGACATACATTTTCATGAAAAATCCATCATTGTAGCAAACAGTGGTTCAATGTAGCACAAGGTACAATATCGGGCAGATTTGGACTTAATCAGATTGCATTGATTAAAATTATCAACTTAATTCCTAAAATCATGAAAATCCACAGAATGATAGTTTAATGTGTTCTGAGTAACTTTCATCTATAAATTTTTCTCATTTGGGCTACGGAAATAGGATTTTTCGTTAAATTATGAAAGCCACTCATAAGAAGTCAGTATTGCACACTGAAAGAAATTTCCACTTTTCACCAAGTAAACAAATGTCAAAATTCACAAAAATTTAACATGTTGTACATGGGACCTAGATATACAAATTTAATAACATGCACGAAATCCAGATCCATACGCATAAATCACAGAAAATTAAGTAACTTCCGGAAAAAACCGGTCTCTGCACGTTCAGAGTGGGTTAAAGGATCGGTCGTTTTACCTACTTAAGGAGTTCAAAAAATTCTCATTTTAATATATGTTGTATATTATGATGCCACCTTAAACTTTTATGTTTTGTACTCAGTCAATAGAAGTCCACAGAAGGTGGTACGAAAATAGTAAACATGAAAGGTCAGTTTGACTCAGTTCTGGGACAGATTAAAACCGTGAATGAGCATTGTAGGCCACATGAACTCAAAAAATTCCCAATTTAATATATGTTGTATTTTAATATGTTAGAATCAACTTTCATGTTTTGATCTCAGTCATTTGAAGCTCACAAAAGACGGTATGAAAATATCAAGAACCGAAGGTCAAATTGGACTCAGATTTATCACAGACCAAAACCGTGAACATGCAAGGCCTTTTGGCCGAAAATATGAACTTCAAAAATTCTAAAATTAATATATGTTATATATTATGATGTTGGAATAAAATTTCATGTTTTGACTTTAGTCATTTGAAGCACACAAAAGACGGTGTAAAAATAGTAAAGACAGGAGGTCAGATTAAACTCAGATTCATGACAGCTTCTAAAAGCCACTTGCATGACTATTTCTCACACTTCTACACTACAATCTATCACGTGCAGAACCATTGACATAACATTACCTCAAATAAGTCATGTTCTAGCAACATTAAAACCTACGGAAGTAATGAGGAGATGTGATACTTGCCTTAAATCTCGAGAACAACTTCAATCTCTTGCAACTTCTTGAGAGAACTTTGAGTGAGATAAAAATTTGAGATCAAGAGAGTATGAGGGGCTTCAATTTTCGGCCAAGGGGGGCAAAATAAAGAGGAAGAAGAATAATTGTTGAGTGCAAGCTTTTTTTTTTGTCATAAAATCCCATTGGCCTACGTGGGTGGCATGAATACTAACTTTGGGGTAATTCAAGAAGTTACTCGAGTGCATTTTTTGGCACAATGCTCAAGGAATTTTTGACCATATATGGGGTGAAATGTCTATTTTTCCCTCATTATCTTAATTATGTACATCATGCACATTAAACCTTAAATTAGACTATAGTTTTCTCTATGATTACTTAGCGTTTTGGTTAGCATATGATATTAACTTCATTATCATATAATTAATCACGTGACATGCTCTAATTATTAAAATACCAGATTAATTCTAATATCATATATTATGCTCTTGATAATTTTACTTTAGAAGTTAAATTTATACTATAGTCCTGTAATTGACTTCTTAATATAATTGATTTAGTAACAACTAATATCTAATTTATACCATGGTCGTACTTGATTGGCTAAGTAACATTCCTAGGTATCCCATTCGTACGATGGTTACTTACTATTTCTCACCCGAGAAATTGAGCTCGCATTATCGACCCTCAATAATTACATGACATTAGTAAATTCTAAGTCAAGTAATTTGACTCTAATATCGTTATCGCCTTTAATTAATTAGGCTAGAATTCAGGATGTCACACTAGGCTTGCTTGATTTGAAAATCTAGAACAGAGTAATACTGGGCAGCATGCTCTGGAGTCTCATTAATCATCCGTCGTAATCCCTATGGAGTACTTGGGTTCACCACGTGGCATGGAGTTGGAGATGTATTCTCAAGCAAAGATTTGCTCTAGCATCTATCATCTCTAGCCAAATATATTGTTACGAAGAGATATACAAGGAATTCAGACAGGAGGGACAGGCCGTAGACTGGTATCACTTAATTTGGACCAGTGGTATTAGCAAGCATAATTTTATCGGCTGGCTTGTTTGTAGAGATAGGCTATCGACCGCAGTAGCCATATCAAGATGGCTATCTTCAGTTGATACTAAGTGTAATTTTTGTATGGCTGGTATAGAAGACAAAAACCACTTATTCTTCGAGTGCACCTAGACCAATAGTATATGGCACAGTAACATCGCACAAAATGGGATTTGGCGTTTTGTAAGATGTTGGAATCTAGAACTTCAATGGATGATTAGGGCCACCAAAAGGAAAAACTTGGAGGCGATGCTCCTCAAGCTATTTTTTTAGCGACTATCTATTGCATTTGGATGGAGCGGAACCGTAGACAGTTTCAAAACAAGTCAATGAGGCTCATCTTCTGTTGGCTCGGATTCGTAGGGTTGTAAGGGGTAGGGCGTCACTCTACCAAAATTGTAGACCTTCCCAAACAAATGTTCTACTAGCTACTGTATGGAGGCTTCCTTCCTCCATATTCTCGCATAATTAGTCTCTTTGTAATGCTAAGGGATTTCCCTGAACTTTTGTACCTTATCTGATTAATAATACTCACATATTTACATACACAAAAATAAATGAACGAAAAATATTTATAACGATGTATAGACGTAACTTATTGCCAATAATGAACAACAACAAAAAATAGCTGTGACAATATTGTCCTTGACCTACAATTTTTTAGTAACAAAATCTAATCCCCATATGTCAACGTAATTCGATTATCAACCACTCCTTTGTGTAACTAAAGTTACTTTGCAACCGCCACTTTTGGAGGAGAATTTCCAACTATTCCATAAGAATCATTCTCCTCAAATTGATTTATCATATATAACCAGCTCTAGTTATGTTCATTAACGAATTTTTTGTGGAATTTGTCAACTCGAAAATGACGTAAGGTTGCATAAGTCATACTTCGGCCGTCGTCCTGCGGTGCGGTTAGCTTTAATCCAAAAATTATTCTTCTTACGCTTAACCATGCATCTTTGGCCAAAGGAGCAAAAGCGTATATTCCTGGCCCTATATGCTTGTTCTTTTGTCTGCTTATCCTAAGACAGATTCCTAAGTAGTCGTATATTCCTGTACAAACACTGGTTTGTCATGTATAATTAGACTTATAGTAAGACAATTCTGTTGTAACATATATATATATATATATATATTCCATTAAAGGCGCGAGTCCAATATTATGAATATGTCCAAGTTCACCAAATTGGATGTTTAGTTAGACCCTTTTGCCCCTCATGCCAAAGATGTATAGTCAAGCGTATGTAGAACAATTTCTGGGTTTTAGGTCAGCCGCACCGGGTGATGGGTGTGTTTGATTCAGCTTTCCCAAGGGGCTTTGGGCCTCTAAAGCCCCTTGGGGAAATGCTAGGATGTTTGCCAAGGCATTTGGCCAGATGTCAGTATTGGGAATGTTGAAAGCCCAATGCTGACATGGACCAACATTAGGCTTTCAGCATTTTCTGAATGTTGAAGGCCACATTAATAAAAATTAGTCAATTATCTATTTTCCCCTCAAAACCGTACTAAAAATCCCTTTTAAAAGTGAAACTCTAGATTGTTGTTGTTCATCTTCTTCTTTAGGGTGGTCGGCGAAGGACCAGCGAGGGCCGCTTGGGGTCACGACCCCCAACAACGAGGCCTAAGGTCGCGCGACCTAGAAGACCGTCGCCTGGGGTCGCCCGACCACAAGCGGTCTCAGCCGCCAGTGCTAGATCTGGCTCACCGATGACCCGAGTAATATGCAGCCAAAAGCCCTTCGTAATTTTTTTTTTGTCAAGTACTACTTAACCCATAGATGCATTTCAAAGGATTTTTTAGCAAACATCATTTGCATTTTCCCAAAGCCACTTAAGCTAAAAGACACTTGCATTTGCTCGAAACTCACTTTCAAAGCCCAACCAAACGCAATTGACGTCCATCGAAATATGACATATGCACGTTGTCGAGTTGACTATTCCACAAACAATTGTTTATGAACATTTGTACAGCTGGTTAAATCAATCTGATTGGCAATGATTGACGTGGCATCGCTAGAAAGTCTTATTTCAAAAGCCGGATGTGCAAATTAGGTAATCATTCGGGCACGTGCTTTTTTAAACGCCTATTGCTTCGGGCAGCCGTTTTTATGCTTCTATAGAAGTCATCCGGAAGTTGGAACCTAGTAGTATGTATTGTTTAGTACAAATGAGATCTTTATCGACTATATAATTAGGGGCTTTCTAGTTCTAATTACGCAAAGGCGTGGTTGGTAATTGAATTATGGTGACATTTGCGGATTAGTTTTTGATTACTTGCGGTATAATTCTTGCCAAGCTTTGCGCAGTCGACTAAGAGTTCTAGGTCAAGGAAAATACATAAGTTGATAACTAACGGAAACCTTTTTGTGGCTTGTGATTTGATTAAGTGGTTTTGTTCTCGGGTTGCATCATTCACTTGAATTAAGTTTTGGTTGATGAGGAGTGAAACAAGGGATGCTGATTCGTCAGGTCTTATTGAAAGCATTCGTGGACTATTGGCGTCGTTTTATATTGTTGTTAAATGTTGAGGTATCTAGGAGCAACTAACCGATGTAAGAAAATGAGTATGATCATCTATTATTTATAAGTTTTAGCAAGCTGTGCATCATGTTGAAATATTAGATAACTCATTAATATTGTTCATTTCCGTCTATCGGTCGTCCCGAACTTGATGTACAAATATTTTACCTATAGAACATGTTAACTTGAAATTGAACGGTCGGACAACACGTAATATCAAAATCCCCGATCTCTAGTTAACTATGGTAGTTCATTGTTAAAAATATTGAGCTCCGGTAAAAAGTTACCAAAGTTCTAAACATATTGCAATTTTGCTAATTCAGTCTTAAACCTTTTAATTCAGTCCTACTTTGCACATATTGTAATTGGATTGCCTACTGTGATTTGAACATACCTTCGTGGGATTCTCGCGAATAGAAAAATATTACAGTCGTTTTGATAATGATCGAGTGACGTTACTTCTTCGGCCTAAACCAATGAATCCCTTATGTTTGCAACGTCATCTCGTTAACTTATGGGTGAGCTCATTTGTACTAACTATATGCGAAGGATCGTTTCCATTAGAAGTCCATCACCGATAGTATTCTGACATGTGGTTTAAGAACAGATTTTGCCTTGAGAAGCTTCCTCCAATCAATTTGGGTTATATCAGCACAATTTGAACAAAATAGCCTTGATGTTGCCGCCTGAGTAAGCATATGAGTTGTGCGTGTAAGCCGACCGGCGAAGATTTGGCCGGGCGGTAAGCTCGGGTCGTTGTTCAAGACTAATATGGGAGATAAGATCCATGGGCCCACTTCACGCTCCTCTCTCCTCATTCTTTTGTCCGCTTATCCTAACTAAGCATTCGCATATACCTATAGAAACACTGGTTTGTCATATTTGGTTTGACTTATGATAAGAGAATGCAGTTGTACCAAAGAATCTTTCCTTTAAAGGCGTGAGTCCAACATTATAAAACCAAGGTTACCAAACTGGATGGATGGTTAGACCCTTTTGCCCCTTTAACCAAAGATGTATACTTGAGCGGGAGAAGAACAATTTCTGGATTATAGCTAGCCGCATCGGGTGACGACGGTCGGAATATGACATATGCTACGTCACATTATTATGAAAAAAGTGTAAAAAAAAGTCCTAAATCTATTTCATTGTGCCAATTCAGTCTTAAAACTATCAATTGTGCCAATTTAATGCTAAATCTTTTGCATTTGTGTCAGTTGAGTCCATCTGGCCAATTTTGGCCGCCAATCGTTGACATGGACACCGGTCGTCTTACGTGGCATGGCCGGCTCTAACAAGAAATTTTTTTAATATTTTTTTATTTTTTCTTATTTGTTTCGTTCTCATTTTCTTTGTTTTTTTTATTGAGGGCCGGCGACCCTGGCAAAAAGAAAAAGAAAAAAAACAAAAAAACTATCAAAAAATATTTTAAAAAATTGTCCACGTCACCGCTTGTTGTCCTACGCCGGCCGTGCCACGTAGGACGTCCGGAGTCCACGTCAACGATTGTCGGCCAAAATTGACCGGATGAACTCAATTGGCACAAATGCAAAAGGTTTAGGACTAAATTGAAGCAATTAAAAGGTTTGGGACTGAATTGGCACCAATGCAATAGGTTTAGGACTTCTTTGATACTTTTACCATTATTATCGAGTTGAATATTCCGCAAAATATTTGTCTATAAATTTTCCTACAGCTGGTTATATATGTTATGTTCATCTAATGGTAATGATTCACATGGCATCATTGGAAATATTCCTCCAAAGTTGCATGTGCAACTTGGGTAATGACTTGGTTACGTGAGTCGCCTATTGCTTGGGGCAGAGTCATTCGGGAGTTGGAACCTAGGGTTATATATTCTTTTGTTCAAATAAGATCTGTATCAACTGTATAATATTTGATCACTTGCGGTACAATTCTTGACAAACTTTGTGCAGTCGACTAAAAAGTTACATGTCCACGAAACTGTGTTCTTAGCTGTTTCCTTCTTCTTTTTAAGTGAAAGAGAGCAAGTGGCGCTTTCTGTTCATCGTGTTCGTGTTCCATCATGTACTTAAATTAATTGTTGGTTAATAAAGAGCTATAAAATTGAACCATTGAGATCGTTGGGAAAATTGAAGTTGAAGATACGATTGACGTTTGGCATCGTCGGCAGTTGATGTAATACCCGGGAACAATAAAATGTTGAAAGAGAATGTGTTTTTCTTTTCGTGGGGAACGTAGATTGATTTGTAAAATTGACATGATCAGATCCTAAATATAAGTTTTAACGAGTTATGCATCATATGTGAAATATTTAACAATTCAATCACAATGTACTTTGTGAATCAATCTCTATATCACTAAATATTAAGTATTTCTATCAATCGTTTAACAAATATTTTATTTGTAGTCCATGCTAATTTGAAATTGAATTGTCGGACCATGCATAATCTCGAAATTCCCAACCTCCATTTAACTATGGTAATTCAATTATTACAAAATGGAGTTCTTGGGTTAGCTAAGAGATATCTTAATATGGGAACGTGAAACTGTCACGTAAACTGTTGTGATATTCACATTTCACAATCGTGTTTTAGCATTGTCAAGTAAATGCACCACGTGAATAAAGACAAATTTGCAGTAGTTAGAGGTGCGCTCTAGTATCTAGTTTTCAATCAAGAATACTCAATCTCCCATCGCAATTTTCATTGAAAAAGAATGATGAATTAGGCTCCCGTTGCATATATAATAGGACATCATGCCTGTTCCCGCTCCAGTACTTGGCAATAATTTTTGTTCTGCTTCTCTCTCTTTCCGTGCTCTGCTAGGTCTTCTTTCTTTCTTTTTCTTGAGATGGACAATAGAGAAGCAAAATTTCTCAGTCCCGTCCGGAGGACTGTGAAGTCTATCCTCAGAAGGCAACGAATGAGAGATGATGAGAAGTCAGCACTTGACGTAGACTCTTGGGTGGTTGATGTAGATCACAAACTTGAGCAAACGAAGCCCACTTACGATTCCGGGAGGTCATGGACCATCCACAGAGTCCCCCGCAACCTTTGCCAAGTTCAGGAGAACGCTTTCCTTCCCAAGATCATCTCCATCGGCCCCTTCCACCACGGCGGCAAGGGGCTAGAGCTCATGGAGGAGCACAAGAAGCGCTTCTTGATGCGCCTCTTGGGAGGCAAGTTGGATGAGAGTGAGGACGACGACCGGTCACTATCGTCGGTGGCGGCGCGTGGCGATGAGGAGAGAAAGGAGGCTCCACGTCTCAGGGATCTTGTGGAGGCCATGAGGAAGCTGGAGAAGAGGGCCAGAAAGTGTTATTCCGAGAACCTCGACGCCACGATTTCGAGCGACGAGTTCGTCTCGATGATGGTCCTCGACGGTAGCTTCGTGGTCGAACTGCTGCGATTGTATTACGATTTCAACGAGGCCAAGGGGAAGCTCAAAGAGGTAAACTTTCCGCAAATGAGTCGGTCCAAGAGTGCTTTTCCGCGGGGTTATTGCATAAAATTAGAGCGATCGTGTAATACTTTATTTGTTTCGATTTTTAAGCATTAGACAAATTGTCTCATCTAATAACTCAAATTTTTCGGAATAGTTGGGTGCTGTTTCACAAAATTCTTCATGATGGTATCCGAATAGGAAATTTTGAATTAAGTATGGTCCCACAAAAAATAGTCTTCACTTATATGACTAGAGGAGAGGGATGGAATTCCAATACCTTATAATGGGAAGGTCCTACGAAGAACTACAAGAAGCTAGGGCAAAATCTTATTTAGAGTCTTTTGTTGGGGTGTGGTTCATACTTCTCATCGACAGTAAAGTACGGGATGTAGCTCTAGTTTAAGGGTGAATTAGGATAAATCTTGTGTCTCAATTTTTCTTTCTCGCTTTTACGCTCTAGTTCGTTGTGGTTGTGTCCCGAATCCTGACATCCTTGTGAGTTACAATTATTAACCTTAGCTATCCTACGCTGAGACTTTATTTTACATTTGTTAAAGTCATTTTCTGCACATGAGGAGCGTCTAGCCGCCGATCCGATCTTCAACACCCGTTGGATGCTAAGATCCCTTCAGCGCGATCCGTTGATGCTCGAAAATCAGCTACCTTACTTCGTCGTCGAGGAGCTCTTCAAGTTGACCAGCAAGGGACAAGACAAGATGGAGCTAGAGAAACTCATAGTCACCTTCTTCGATCCATTATCACCTAGAGAAACGGCCACCTCTCAGTTGAACCGGGCACTGACGGCGGACGGCAAGAAACAGCAGTACGCCCACATGCTCGACGTCTTCCGCTCCACCTTCCTCAAGACGGTACGAGAGAAAGTGAACCAGCCGGTACCTCATCTCCATAAGAACAATTCTTTGCTCTCTTCCCATAATAATCACGTCGAGAAGCGGCGCCCTCAAGAAAAACAGCTGATTCACTTCATGTCGGAGCTTCGAGAGGCAGGCGTCGCCCTCGAAAAACGAGAGTGTGACGACCTGTTAGACATCGCCTTCAAGGACGGGACTCTCCACATGTCTCCGTTCTTCATCGACAACAACTCCGTCCCTCTCTTCCTAAACTTCGTGGCGTACGAGCAGTGCGACGAGAGGGCCAAGCCCTACTTCACGAACTATTTCATGTTCCTCGACAGCCTGATCAACAGCTCCGATGATGTTAAGATACTCCACGAGCGAGGGGTCATCAATCACGTGCTGGGGAGCACCGACAATGTGGCCAAACTGTTGAACGAGCTCTGCAGGGAGATTGTCTACGACAACGACCAGTGCTACTTGTCCAATGAGATGAAAGCAGCCAACGAGCATTGGGAGAGGTACTACAGGAGCAAGTGCCGCCGTTGGTGGAGAAACTTGATTCGCAACTACTTCAGCAGCCCCTGGACATTCCTGTCTCTGCTCGCCGCCGTCATTCTCTTGATGCTCACGGTCCTCCAAACCATTTACACCGTCTATCCTTATTACCGTCCATCATCGTAAACTTAAAAAAGATGTTTATATCAGTCGTGTTTTGTCGGGTTGTCTTGTTTAACTTTGTTGCGTTGTATCTGAAGTGCTTGGTAAACTTTAATTGTGGTCTTTGATGTTCTATATGTAATTGGTTGACTGGTCTCTGATTCAATAAGCAAATGCTTTGTTGCACTCACAATTAAGACACTTTGACCATTTTCCACTAACTTTCCGATGGAAAGTTCAGAAAGTTGTTCGGATACAACGTTACAACAAGAAATTGAAGTTCGGTGAAATCTGATGATAGAGCTCAAAATTTAATGGCTTCCATTGGTTGTGGGTGTCGGTTGAATCCAGATAATTACTAGTAAATTTAGTGACTTAATCCCTGATTGGAATCTCAAATTCTACAGAACGTTACTTACATATCTATTTTTATCTATTTTTGCCCATAATACTTCAAGATCTTATATAATCGCTATAACAGGTCAATTAATTGAGCATTTGGTTTGACAAAAGCAATGGCTCTTTCCTACTTTTAGGGGGGGGGGGAAGGCTGTTCGCTTTTTCAATCTTACAAAGGTTGTAGTTGGGGCTTCATAGCTAAAGGAAACCGAAGAACCAACCTTGAGTCAATAGGAGCCCTACTTCCCTTTCCTCTCCCCAGCCATTAAGAAGATGTGAAAGCACATTTCTCTCTATAATAAGGGTGTGTCCCGAGATGTGAAATGTAGTTCGTAGTCTTGTAGTCAGTCCGGAAGTTCTTTTCTAGCGACTAGCTTATACCGGTAGCGCTTGGACTTTGTTTGCTTGTATTACTGCAAATAATCGTTGAACGGTAGTGAAAATGACCTTGCTTTTCGTAGTAAGCAACTCTCTTTAGCTCTTTATCGTAACCCTTTTTTTTCTCAATATGCATTTTGATACTATGGGGTTGACCTCTGATGGGGGCTCAATACTCTTGTTTAGCCCTGAGCCAGGTCAGATGAGCTTGATAAGCCTCTTCTGTCGCTGCATTTCTTGCAAAAACACTCCACTCCTCGATACAAATTCTGGTAGAAAACATTTAGCGATTAACCCGATGCTTCTAACTCGCATGAGATCCATTTATTCTAAAAATAAAGGTGAATTGCGCGCGCGCATAGGTATGTTTTTATATATGTCTTTTCCTTAGTAGGGCCTCTCTCCGATCACATTGCCGTGAGGCGAATACTCGCAAGTAATGAAAGTGTCACCAGTCTTGCACACGATCTGAGCGCACCCGACCTTCTGCGTCGCCCTCCACACGAGCTGCGTGTAGTGCGAGCAATCTTTGCCCGCCATGCACGTGTTGGAGTTGTAATTGAAGTAAGCTCCTTCAGCGGCCCACGCCGCGACAGCGTCCTTCGGCGTCCAATGCTTGCCCTGTCCCCAGAATATGTTCTCGCCGTAATCGCTGGTTGAGTGGAGGAGCGCGCAGTCCCCTCCCTGCCGGCTCGCGTACCACTTGGCGTGGTTCGCTAGGGACGTGCTCCACTTGAGAGGAGGTAAGTTGTGCTTTGCCCTAACTGCATTGTGAGAGCTGATGTATTGGGCGATTGCGGGAGTCGAGCTCACACGCATGGCGCGTCTGGGGGCCATTGCCGTGGCCGAGCCTGCTCCGTTAAGGACTTGAACGAAGGCGAAGGCGAGGAAGAAGATGAGGCTTGAGAGGAGGCGGGTGCTCGCCATTGATGACTGCAACGATGGTGATGGTGAAGAAAAGATGAAGATGCTGTTGGTTTCTTCTGCTTTTGCTTATGGATTCAATGGTGTTTATATAGCATCAAGCTCGAATGCAAGATGGTCCGTTATGATTATACCTACCACCATTACGTTAGATATAACTATGTTATCTTAGAAACATTATGCAAATTATATGACATGATAAGACTAAGTCAGCCGAACGAATTATTAGGGTTTGGTAGACGCTGACCGGTCTCCACTTATACAACATTATTATGCTATCTTCTCATGTTGATCAAACGTAAAAACAAAAAACAAAAAACAAAAAACAACAACAACAAATGGCATATAGCAACAAAAGCATACCTGACCAAGACTTTGCACATTCTTTATTATGATCCTAACATTAATCAACTTAAATAAATATAAAAAAAATTGGCGGAATAAGAGTCTCTGTTATTGCCAGATACGGGTATAAAATTTAAATTACTTGACATAATCCGGATATACGAGAGGCAAAATGCCCTAAGCTAAAATTTAGAGAGACTAGATTCATATGTTTGTTACGCTGGTTTTCATGGAGATATCAAAGCAATCTTTTATCGGGCTCGTTCTAGAATTAACATGGGGAGACATATTTTATGTGCTTGCATGCTGAACCGCGCAAGGCCGACCAATCGCACCGAGCTCTATAGAGCACCAAAACTCATTTTATCGTAGCAAAGCTTGCCTCTATTGACTTTTACATTTTACTTTTTGCTAAGCCTAAATTTTGCAGTGCACGCGTAGATCCACATATGATTCTGAAGTTTCGATAACATTTTAAATTCTTGCCGTAAAGCAAAGAACCAAATTTTGTTTCGTAAACTCAAGAGCAAATAAACAGGCTCATCAATCACAAATTATATTAGATTAAACTTAGAAAGAACTTACTTTGATAAACTCTTTCTAGGAGAAAAGTATCAAAAAAGTCATAAACATATTGCATTTGTGCCAATTCAATCCTAAATCTTTCAATTGTGCTAATTTAGTCCTAAACTTTTTGCATTTGTGTCAATTGAGTCCATCCGGTCAATTTTGGCCGAAAGTAGCTGATGCGGATGTCGGCTGGCCTATGTGGCGTGACCAACGCTAATGTGGACATTTTTCAATACTTTAAAAAAAAAAAAAAAACTTAGATTTCTAATTAATTTTTTCTTCTTTTCTTTCTTTCATTTTCTTTATTTTGGCTTGCGAGGGCCCGCAAGCCCTCATCGGCAGCTGGCGAAGGCCCGCAAGCCCTCGCTAGATCTGGGCGAGGGCCTCTGCGGCGTCGCTCTCGGCCGGCGAGGTGGCCCTCGCCCAGATCTGGCGAGGCCGGGGACAAGGCGACCCTTGCCTACCAAAATTAAAGAAAAAACAATTAAAAATTATTTTTCAAAAAAATTGTTAAAAAAATGAACACCTCAGCCCCGGTCACGCCGCGTAAGACGAACGATGACCACGTCAGTGATTTCTGAAATTTTAGGATTGAATTGGAACAATTGAAAAAGGTTTAGGACTGAACTGGTACAATGCAAAAGGTTTAGGACTGAATTGACACAATTGAAAAAGTTTATGACTGAATTGACACAAATACAATAGGTTTATGATTTTTTTTATATTTTTCCCCTCTTTCTCGTGGGATTAATCATATCCAACAAATTATGTCTCTAATCTCCAAAATCTCTTCCACGTCCTACATCAATGCGAACGCATAGGAGGAAGTCCGAGAGGTGGCCTTGGGTAGTCCAGAGCAGGATTCACGGAGAGAATAAAGGGCGGTGCAAGGTTTGCAACGGTCGTCGTGTACGTGCAATCCCCTGGATCGATGCCTCCGAACATGCTCTCCGCCACGTGCCAATAATTTCGCTGATAATATTTTTTTCTGGGTTTGATTGAAGGCCTTAACATGAGCTTTATCATTGGCTTTCCATGGAATTGTGAGAAGTAATGGAGGAATGTTCTCACCAACCAAAGTTCCAATTTCGTTTCTTGTGCTTGTGCTTTAAAACGACTGAACTTGTTGACCCTGGAAATTCTATTTTGGGGGAATTAAAAAAAAACAAAGAGAGAATGGTCCTGCCATGTGCTCGAGCTTATGGAGCTTTTTTCAAAAATGGGTCTGAAAAAAAAAATTACAAAATTGGGTCTAATTTTTTATTTATTTATCAGAATGGGTCTCGTTCGGCAGTCAGGCTGCCAAATTGAGAAGTTCGGCAGCCAAGCTACCGAACAAGACCCAGTTCGGCAGCAAAGCTGCCACTTCACGTGATGCCTGCTTCACGTGAAGTGTGAAGCCTGCAGACGCCAAAGCTGGCACCCGCAATTCCCTTTATTGCCTTCAGGCAATAAAATGAGAAAAAGAGTGAGCCGGAGAAAAGAGAGAGAGAGGAGAAGAGGAAGAGGAAAAGAGTGTTGGGGAGAAAGAGCACACGGCCGAAAATCGTGCTCCTCCGTCATCCGCCTCGAGCAGTCCCGCACCGTTCCACCATGCTCTGCCATACTCGCCCTGTTCGTCTAGCCCACTGTGGAAATGTTGTCCAGCGGAGTTTCTACCTCAAACCAGCCCGGATCTCGCTCTACGGATCAAGGTAACACCAATATCCTGTCTAGGGTTGATTCAAGCATGTTACGATACGTTTAATTTTTCATTTTTTGAGTTGTTTCGCTGTTTAGATTAGGTCTCCTGGTTAAATTTGGACCGTATGATGTGGTAATTAGATCAGACGGTGTAGATTTGGTCTTTGATTAGATTTGAGCCGTTAGTTTTATGAGCCTAATCCAACGGATGTGGGATAGCCACGTGGCAAACTTGGATCGTAGGATCTATCTGTAATAATAAAAATTTCCAGAAAATAGAAAAATCAGAAAAATTTGGAAAATATAAAATAAAATAAAATAAAAAGTGGGAACGACGCAGTTTTTTGGGTCAACCCCGAGGGGGTTTGACCCGGGCTGGGCGCTCGGGCCTGGTTGACCGGGTTGACCTGGCCAGAAAAATATAAAAAATAAATAAATAATACAGAAAATAAAAAATCAGAAAATCACTAAAAAATAAAAAAAAATCATTAAAAAATCATAAGAAATTTCTAAAAAAATTAGAAAAATTCCAAAAAAATTGTAAAAAAATTAATAATAGTAAAGTTAAAAAAAAGGAAAAGAAAAATTAGAAAAGAAATAAAATAAAAATAATAATAATAGAAAATATTTAAAAAAAAATGGGAATGGCGCAATTTTTTTGGGTCAACCCCGAGGGGGTTTGACCCGAGATGGGTGCTCGGGTCTGGTTGACCCAGCCAGAAAAATATTTAAAATAAATTAAAAATGCATAAAATAAAAAAAAATCAGCCGGGACATGGCAATATTTATTTAGAAAAAATAAAATTAGAAAACATATAAAATAAAAAATAATAACAATTGTGCGATATTTATTAAGTTCCTCTGTTCCATTTGTAGACATGGCACAGAGGACTTACATTCAGCCGAGACCTCGGGACTATTCACTATTTATAGAGCATGCCCGACACAAATCACATGCCATATGGAACGCTTAGGTAATTAAGAAATTTATCAGTTGATCTGTCATTTGTAACAGTTGTATCGTAATAAAATTGCTACTAATAGTTAATGTAACATTTTACAAATAGATGAGAATCAATGTCTTAGATGTCAACGAGATGGATCGATGCTACATGAAGCTGAACTTGATAAACGCATTGAATCGTATGTTCGAGCTTCGGGATTTTACGGAGTTTGGAAAACGAGATTTTGGCAAATTGATCACCATTTGATTACAGCTTTGGTCGAGCGATGGAGGCCCGAGACTCACACCTTCCATATGCCAGAAAGTGAATGCACGATCACATTGTAGGATATCGCAGTGCTAACAGGGCTTCCCATTGATGGACTTGCAGTTACTTGCCCCAATAGTAGGAGTTGGCTCGATCTTTGTGGGAATCTACTTGGTCACCGCCCCCCAGCCAGTCAAATACGCAGTTCGATGGTAAAGATAGCCTAGCTGAGAGGACTCTTTGGTGTAATTCCTGACGATGCCGGTGAGGTTACCATACTGCAGCATGCTAGAGCATTGATTCTCCAGTTGGCTGGATCTATCTTTTCAGATAAATCAGGTGCTAGGGTTAGTTTGATTTTTCTTCCACTACTAGAGCACCTCGAGAATCCTACGCCGTACAGTTGGGGTTCAACAGCACTTGCGTGGTTGTATCGGGAGCTATGCAATGCGACTGATCCATCAGCGCACCAAATCAGTGGTGCCCTACATGTATTGTAGATTTGGGCATGGGATCGCTTCAGTTGTGTCGCCCCATCCATCAGAAGCCGTGATCCTTTACCAGATGCACCTCTTGGTAGTCGGTATGTGATTTATTGCTTTTTCAGTTCGTGAGTCATAAATTTGTTTCGGTGCGTATAATATATGTAAATGTTCTTATTTTTTGTTTATGCAGCTGGACTCAAACCCTACAGACAACAATGGTCCCCACACATACCTTTCGACATCTGCGCTACCAATTTGATAGAATGGCATCCGCAAATGTAAGTCATGATAGCAACCAACGAGTTCAATGTAATGTTACCTTTTAAATTAATTCTTCGTTTAATTTGATATGTTTTAATATGATAATAGATTACTTGGGAGTCATACACCGATGACATTCTCCAGAGTCTACCAGATTACTGCCTACAGAGAGAACACACTTGGAGGGCTCGTCTCCCACTCATCTATTTCCACATCGTTGAGTGGCATTATCCAGACCGAGTATTTCATCAGTTTGGTATGCAGCAGCCAATACTTATTCCTCCTAGTAATCATACAGGTTTTCATAAAATTCAATTAAAGCCAATTACAAGGAATTGGGTCGATTCTCACGGAGCGTGGATTGGTATATGGAACAATCGTCTTGAGCACATAGTTAATTATGCTCCTGCAACGGAGCCACTTCACTATCATTTAGAATATATGAAGTGGTACCGCAAACACACATGGAGGTGGAATCGTCATTTAGAATTTTTTTGAAATGATTCTGAGGCGATTTACCCATAAGAGGTAGAATCGTCATTTAGAAAAGAATGAATGACCAAAATCATCAAGAATAAGATCTAGTCAATTAATTGACCAAATCCTAATTTTTGAGAGTCTTATTATTATTTTTTTGATTTTATTTGTTTTCTAATTTTCTTTTTACTTTTTTTCTATTCATTTTCTGGACCGGGTCGGTTCGACCCAACTCACAAACCCGAAGAGCCGGCCCAAACCCACTCGGGTTTGAATCGGGACTAAAACGACACAGTTTTGGGCATTTTTTTATTATTTCAAATTTTTCTGATTTTTCTATATTCTGGAAAAATTTTATTATTACGAACAGATCCTACGGTCCAGGTTTGCCCACGTGGCTAGCCCACGTCCGTTGGATTAGGCGACTAAAACCAACGGCTCAGATTTAACCGAAGATCAAATCTACACCATCCGATCTAATTACCACATCCTACGGTCCAGATCTAACCAGGGTTTTGCATAAATTTTTCGTGAGACATGTACATTCAGTTATTCTTTTAGTATTCTAAAAATCCAAAATTTCAAAAATTATGATAAAAATAGGGTTTAATACACACAACATTTTTCGTCAAATATGTAGCGACATGCAAAACAGATATATATATATAGCGCAAGAACAAGATATTTTTCGGACCAAACAGCACAAAACAACAACAGTCACTACACAACACTAAAACAACATGTTTTTCACACCAAAACGTGCTCAAATTAACCCTAACAAGGATATAGGGATTACCTTGAGCCAAAAAGCGTGCGTGCGTCGAGATGGGAATCCGGATACTAGGTCTCCTCTAACTTCTCTGCTTTTCTGCTCTAACTTCTCCGCCGTGTATAAAAAATTAACATGACAAAAACGAAACGAAAAACGCGAAGGGCAGAAGAAAATAGATTATAAAGTGAATCGTTACGTGGTTCGATGGTGAGGAAACGTCGCTGGAATCAATGATCGCGGATACGGAGACGCTGAAAATCGACGAACGGCCTCCAAATCTCTCTTTTCTCTCTCGGTTGTCTCTCGTTTCTCTGTTTTTTCTCTCCGTGTTCACCTTCAGGCCTCTGTTATTTGTATCAGAAGCCTGAAGGCTTCACGGAGCGCCTGCGGGCATTCAGAGGCTTCTGAATGCCTTCACGTGAAGGGGCAGGCAGAAGCCTGAAGGCTTCACGGAGCGCCTGCAGGCACTTAGAGGCTTTTGAATGCCTTCACGTGAAGGGGCAGGCTTCTAAATGCCTTCACGTGAAGGGGTAGGCGCCTGGCCCTTCACGTGAAGGGGTAGGCACCAAGCGCTGCGGCAGAGGGGGGCCTCCCCACTAATTGAGTTCAGTTCGGCAGTCCTACCACTGAACAGGACCCAAACCGGTAATTTTTGGCAAACGAGACCCAAATCTGTAAAAAAAAAAATAAAAAATTGAACCCTTTTTTGAAAAAAGCCCGAGCTTATGCCCTCTTTCAATACCCCTTTTTTTGTGTCAAAATAGTGTTTCATTCATTTCCACAGAAATATAATAGAGAAACCACGCAGTCTCCAAATAACAAGATGAATCATCAGAATAAGGTTAGGGGCCACACAACTTTTTCAAACCAAAATCGGCGGCTAATCACCGAATCAGTCTTCAGTAACGAGCACACACATAAATCTCCGCCATCCGTGCCTTGCTTTTCAGCGGCGCGCGCCTAAGTTCGGCGTTCCCAAATCGAGACTAGATCGAGATAGAAACCACCATGAAATGAAAGATAGAAGCTTCTAGATCAAAAGAGAAAAGCTCTTCAAAATGGGAGGAAAGTAAAGAAAAAGAAAATAAAGAACCAAATCAACCAAAGAAAAAAGGAGGGGATGGAGAGATCTAGTTCAAACTCTCTCCTCTACGGAGGTTGAAAAAGAAAGTTGTGTAAAGATGAGAACTCTAGGGAGGAGAGAAGAAAAGCATTTCATCACCATTCGTTTGTTCCACGGAAAATAATTTTGAGAAAAAAGTTTTTATAATTTTTCAACATTTGGTTCGCAGAAAATTAGCTAGTCTAGGAAAACATTTCCACCCATGGAAAAAACTCCTTCAAAAGTGACGAAAATATTTTCCTCTTTTTGAGAAGAGAAAAACAATTTCCCTCATCTTTCTCCCTCAATTCCTTTACATTCATTTTCTTTTATGCTATTTTTTATTTTTATTTTCTTCTTTTATTTTTTTCTTTTTCTGGTCTTTTTTCTTTTTTTATTTCCCCCTTCTTCCTCCCTCCTCCGCTCGCGGTTCCTTCCTCCTTCTTCCTCCACCGACCGCGGGCCTCGGTGACGGCTGGCGAGCTCGAGCCTCGCAGGCCTCGAGCAAGGCCAGATCTGGCGAGGCCGAGACTGGCGAAGCTTTGCTGCCTGAATTCGGCAAGCTCGAGCCTCGCTGCTCGGTGGCGAGGCTTGACAGCCGATTGTCGATCGATGGCCATAGCCGTGGTCGAGCTCCAGATTGGCGACCATACAAAAGCTCTCTTCTCTGCTTGCTGAAGAAGAAGAAGAAGATGGATGGAAGAGGGAGATGAGTGATTAGTGCAATGGCTAGCCGAAGAACAAAGGAAAAAGAAAAAGAAAAGAAAATTAAAAATTTTTAAAAATAATATATATTAAAAGAAGTGTACGGCGGAAAATGATTTTCCATACCAAATGGCAGAAAATATTTTTCAGTTCATTTTTAGGTTTCAATTAAACACCAGAAAATATCATTATTTTCCTGGAAAACGCCTTTCTGGAAAACATTTTCCAAAAACGTCATATTTTTTGTAAAACAAACGGAGACTTAAATTGCTGAAAAATCAGCAATTGGTGTCAGTCAGTTAATCGTCTTACAAATGAGTATAGCATGATATTTTCACATCACAATATGACATTTCTAAGGATGAAGAGAAGTTCGTCGTTAGAGATTAAAGAGCAAGCACCTGGAAAACTTAGCTAATCATGCGTATTTCACCCTCCTCTTTCAAGAACGATAAAATCATAGCAGACATATTTCAAGTAATAACTAAATTTATGATTGCGCCCCTCATGCTAGTTGTCCAATGACACGGGTCAATACTAATAGTATTCCACAGACGCGAAATTACGAGGTCGAAAACTCTTGTTGGGAGAAGTGTGTGTGTGTGTGTGTCAAACTTTGTGCGCAGGAGCGAGGCTGCGATCATAGGCTCGACAACCTTTGACTTTTAGGCCACAGGTGATACTAAATAGTCGTGCCTCGAGCAGTGGGGGCATATAACAATTCTGATTCAACTTTACAAAATAGTCTTTTTGGGATTGAGGTCCTTGGGAATGTTTGGGCTTATCAGGCCCATTTAACAGGCCCATAGTTGAGCCTTCTTCTCCGAGTCCTCTCCATCTCAGAGCGTCGCCACGATCGACCAGTCACTTCCAGTTCCGGTGCAGGGGATGGTCATGCGTCTTCTCAAAACCCTGTCCTTTCTCACACGCCAAAACCCTAAACCTCATTTCCTCCATTCGACCCTCGGGAAACCTCTCTCACCTCACCCTCGCTGCAGTTTCGCCACCGGCGCAGCATCTAAAAGCCCGACTCGATCCCACGCCGAGAAAAACGTCAACTACAAGAAGAAGCCGCTCGATGTGTTCTTCAAAGAAGCGGTGGGGTTATCCCCGAAAACAGAGGAACGCCACAGCGAAAGCGAATTCGAGGGTACGAGAAGCGAGTTGGGCTTGAAACTGAAGCGGTTGGAGGAGGAGGTGAGGATTCTAGAGAGCAGGGACGACGGACCGAAGAGCGATGCGGCTGTTCCGGAGCAGGATCAAAGTGCGCCGCCCGCGAGCTTGTACGATCTCTACGTGGATGGAAAGCGGGAAAAGGCCAAGAGGCCTCCCGAGGGTGTTCTTGTTATAAAGGAGCTATCTCCGGATGCGGAGGCTTTCTTGTCTCATTTGCACAAGGAAGGTTACTTTAGAGAGGCTAATTTCTTGAAGAAGAATGGGAAATGGGACGCGAGTCGTTTCGAAGACAGTTACAGCAGAGATTTCGTGAAATTCGCTGCCGAGAAGTTCGGCAAGGACCATCAAGAGATTGCCAAGTAAGCCGTTTTGCCAAGTTCATCGGATTATTCATTTCCGACGATATGAAGTGTTATATGCAATAGAGATGAGGTTAAATTGGCTAAGATAAATGAAGCCGAGGAACTTTTGAAATACAACTTGTCATGGTTGTTGTGAGGAGGGTATGAGCTTGGAATGATTGATTCTCAGAATATTAGAGGTTATGAGTTGTGAGCCAATATCACATATGACACCCAGGAAGCAGTATTTGATTTAAGTATCTGAGTAGATTGAGGAGGAATTGGTGTTTCTTGATCCTTCTATTGAGTTGTATTTTCATTTGTTTGGTACTTGTGCATCATCATTGATGTTGGTTTTCTTCTGTCCACCTAGGATGCTGAACTTGTGTGTTCTGTGTCTAGATGGCTGTCAGGTAGCGACTTGAAAAAGATAGCTCTGTTTGGCTGCCCTTCCACTGCAAAAAAGAATGTCTTTGCTGCTAAAAGATTGCGGAGTTTCTTCAGTATTCAAGAGGACAATGTGAGCCAGTAGTAGTTTAAGTTGCTTCCTCTCTGTTCAATGAATTTGACGGTCGTTATGATGTGAAAAATGATGATCTATTTCTTTTTATTTTTTCCTTTTGAGTTTGTCTTTTAGGTGTGCAGAGAATGCGTCTTGAGAGAATCGTGCAAGTTTGTTAACCAGAGTGTGTGGAATAGCGAAACAAATACCTTGAAATTGGATACTGTGATGAAGGTCATCACTCTATATGCACTGGAATTGGTGCCTTCCCAGGCGAAGATTACTCAAGAGTTGAAGGACTCCGTGACTAGAGTGTTGAGAGACATTCTGAAATTGAGCCAAACCACTTCGCAAGTCTAGAGAAGGACTTAAACTACTCTCAGGTACTTCTTGTTTTGGATAACACCTCATCATATCTACTTCCAAGTCTGTTTACACACGGCAACATCATCATCACTAGTTTTGGCTAGCATATAGTTCATTCATCACGAGAGACATGTGAAACTAAGGAGATGAAATCTTGAGGTGGCTAATATCTGCCACCAGTTCCACCAGAGTCGCCATCCACACTTGGTTATGCCTGTTGTTTTTTCACATTATGAGAAGTACGGGATCTTTTAGGTGCATCTTATGCTTTTATTGGCAATGAAGATGATAATATGGGTGGACCAGTGATGTCTAATCTTTTCTTGTTATGGGATTCGCTGTACATGCTGGAATATGGGGTATTCGCGGACCCAATGTTCTCTCCCTGATGAAGGATTTGAAGTTAAAACGACACGAGGAGATGAATAGTAGAACATGCTGTGTGGTCTTGCCTGGATGACTTTACAAGATTGGAGATGACCTCGCCGTGCATCACCAGACTGAAGGTGTAAGTGTTTGACTTTTTCGACTGCTGATGATTTTTCATTCTGGGAACATGGCTGGAGAAGGATGACTATCTGTGAATTTTGACCTTATATTGTTTGCTTCCTTTTCCGGTGAAGCTAATTTCTGTAACCAGAAAACCGTAAGTATGTGACAGAGCTGCAAATTTCCCAAGTAAATCCCCGCCTAGCTGATGTAATTGCCTCCCCATTTGCAGATCTTGGAGACCCCACGAAGCATCCAAGTTCTGCATGGCAAGAATTGTTAGCAAGGACCAAAATTTACAGCTATCGTGATCATTCATCGCTAGAGTTTGGTTTTTCCTATGGAGATTAACTTTGTGATGATCTTCTGCTATACTTACACGCGTTATGTGGTGATTCCTTGTAATTTGGAGGACGGAATTCGCGTTTTCTCTGCTTATGTGAATGACCAAGCCCAAACAAACGAGCAGACTGTTTGTGGTTCTGGATTTGAGGGGCAAAACATGAGCAGTTTGATTGACTATAGTTATGTTTTGCAAATGCACGGTTGCAGATGGACATCGATCCACTTCATATTGAAGAGGGAAAGAAAGAAAGAAATGGACTGATAGATCCATTTAACTCTTTTATAACTCATTTTATTGCAATGTAAATCTAGTGATCCATATTTGACCAAAATCATAATCAATGTATATCCAACCCGACTTGATCTATATTTCTAAATTATTTTCATATTTAATTCAATTTAGGAAACTCATATTCAAATTAAGGTGAGAGTGCGAAGTGAGTGAGTGCGAGAAGAAGTGAGGGTGAAAGTCGTAGAGGTGTAAGTTGTAAACTTATTTATGACTTATTTAGATTTATTAAATATTCATATTATGTTTAAATGCATTTATTAAATATAACTTGTCCATATAATAACTTAACTTATCATATTGGGTTTATGACTTATTTTGATAGGTTTAGTCCTATGCAT
Source organism: Lenwebbia sp. NSW1173648 (assembly GCA_029784005.1). Lineage (NCBI taxonomy): Eukaryota > Viridiplantae > Streptophyta > Magnoliopsida > Myrtales > Myrtaceae > Lenwebbia > Lenwebbia sp. NSW1173648. Next base: position 17,575,386 of record JARCGZ010000009.1, on the reverse strand, counting down.
GAAATTTGATTAACATGACTTCAATGTAAAGCGTAATGTACAAGACTAAAATTTAGGGAAAATAATCGAAAAAATCATAAACCTATTGCAATTATGCCAATTCAATCATAAACCTTTTTTTTTTTCAATTCAATCCTAAACCTTTGCAATTGTGCTAATTCAATCCATTTGGCCAGCCGGCGCTGACGAGACACTACTACAATAATGTGGACTTTTTCTTAATAATTTTTTGAATTTTTTATGATTTTTTTCTTTTTTTCCCCCCCAACGGCCCTAGTGTTTGGGAAAAATTAAAGAAAAGAAAAGAAAAACATTAAAACATTAAAAAAAAATAGTAAAATGCTATTTTAAAAAATCCACGTGAGCGCCGGCAGTGCCACGTTAGCATTCTACCGGTCAAGTGGATTGAATTGGCACAATTGCAAAAAGGTTTAGAACTGAATTGGCAAAAAAAAAATTGACTGAATTGACATAATTGCAATAGATTTATGACTTTTTTGATAATTCTCCCCTAAAATTTACCCCGAAAACATGAATGACATGGGGTCGAACGCTCCTAGACGGGCAAATTATATTTCGAAGAAAAAATCGTTTGACAGAATCATGGTTAAAGTTGAACCAAGTTCTTGCTTGGCGATGTGGTTAAACTTGGACATGTGGTTTCGGGTATCAAATGCAAAATGGCGAACAATTTCGTAACCTCAAATGCGGGGACAAGCCTAGAGGATTTGGCACTGATGAATCCTTGTTGGGCCTAGTTCGGGTCCTTATGTTTTTGGGCTTAGGCCCGATTCCATCGGGTCTGGATTCGGGTATGTTCGTTAGTCCAAGCCCACGTGGACGGTGATTAAGCGTCAGCATCAAGCTTCACTGTCACTGTCAGTAGTCGAAATGCTCTGACCCGTTCTGTTTGGCCGATTCGCTCTTTCACACCCGCGACTCGCTTCCCGGGCTTGAGCAGCGAAATACCGCGTTGCTCATACACGCACGCGCACGCGCAGGCATTTCCAAGTCTCTTCCTTGAAATCCGAATGAGGTTCTAGATCTGGCCTCGAATCGCCTCTCCTCCTTCTACGAATCAAAGTCAAAATTCCATCTTCTCCGACCGAGTCAAGGGCCGTCGCTGTTAGCCAAATCTCAAACTTCGCCATCACGAGAGGTAATCGCCTGTCGCATCGTTACATTTTTCTCCTCTTCGATCGAAGTCGTCTCTGGCAATTTCCTCGACGAAATCCGCGTCGTTCACGCTCTGTTGATCTGCTTGGAGCCCGCTGTGTACTCAATTGGTCACGGATGCCCTCTCTCATTCGCTCGTTCCGCTTATATAATCGATTTGTTTAACCTAGTTTCGGAGAATCATCAGTTTGGAACGCTCTGATTTCGTGCGTCCGAAGTAGAGTTCTGGTCTGAGTCTCTGTCGGTTCGGTTTTGTGGAGATGCTTTGCATTTGATTTGTGGAGAAAGGTCGGAAGATCTCGCAATCGTTTTAGAGATAGTGAGAGAGAGGAAGGGAGTCTGTGAGTTCGGTGGACATGACGTCGGGCTCGCGAATGCCGACATGGAGGGAGAGAGAGAACAATAAGAGGAGAGAGAGGAGGAGGAGAGCCGTAGCTGCGAAAATTTTCGCAGGGCTTAGGATGTATGGTAACTTCAAGCTCCCGAAGCACTGCGACAACAATGAAGTCCTCAAGGCTCTCTGTGATGAGGCTGGTTGGATTGTGGAAGCGGACGGCACCACATATCGGAAGGTAAATGTCTCCACTTTTTGACTGAATAGTTGTTAATAACAAAAGTTGCAAATTTTTGCCTTGGCCTTGAAGCTACTTTTAGGTTTTAAATCGGTAGAATAAGTGTGAATGTTGTGGTTTTAGGGTTACCATTCTGAAGGATCGGTAACTCTGCTTGGTATCTAGCGCTACAATTCTGTGAACCAATTCCTGCAGTGTGAATTAATCATGACCTGCATATATGTTGCCATGATGAGAAGTTGAATAGAACAGCTCATATGTTTTGCTAGATAGAGCATTAGTAGAGAAGTACAGACCTAGAAATGACTGTTTTTGAGTGAAGAGTTTTGCGTGTTCAAATGGGTGAGAGGACTGGCTCCATTACGTAGGACTGCCCATACAAATAGTTAGCTCTGATGTATTAAAATTGTTGGAAGGAGGAACTTGGATTGGATGAAAGAGTTGCATTATGTAGATGACTCGGTATTAGTTTAACTAATTAGTCCTTTCATGGTTGATTATATGGGATAACTTCTGCTCTCTTTATGGCTATCTCCAAAAGTGCAAAAACTCTAAAACATATATCCCTATGTATATTCTCTAAATTTCACTAATTTTGTTGCAATTTAAACAGGGTTGCAAACCTGTAGAGCATGTGGATATGGTGGCTAGATCTGAAACAGTGAGTCCATCTTCTTCTTACTACCCAACCCACAACCCAAGCCCAGGCTTATCATCTTTTCCAAGTCCTGCCTCATCCTTCTACGCAGCCAATTCTAATGCAGATGGGAGTTTCCTAATTCCATGGCTCAAGAACTTCTCCTCTGCTTCGTCATCAGCGTCCTCTTCGAAGCTCCCTCATCTCTATATTCCCGGAAGCTCAATCAGTGCTCCTGTCACACCTTATTTGAGCTCTCCAACTGCTAGAAGCCCCAGAGTTAAGACTGACTTGGATGACCAATCCACCCGCTTTGGCTGGGGTGAGCGCTACTCCTTCATGCCATCTTCCACCCCCCCGAGCCCTGGCCATCGGATCCTTGCTGACCCCGAATGGATTTCTAGGATTCAAATTCCCCAAGGAGGCCCAGTGTCTCCCACGTTTACGCTCATCTCATCCAATCCTTTTGGCTCAAAGCAAGAGGTTTTGGCTGGGGGTGGATCTCGTACATGGACACCTGGGCAAAGTGGAACATGCTCTCCTGCCATCGCTGCTGCCACTGATCACACTGGAGATATCCCTATGTCAGAAGTGATTTCAAATGAGTTTGCATTTGGAGTCCATGGGAAGGGTCTTGTGAAGCCGTGGGAAGGAGAGAGAATTCACGATGAGCCTGGATCAGATGATTTAGAGCTCACGCTTGGTAGCTCAAAGTGCAGGTGCGTTGACAGTAATATGCAGGTTGAGTCTGTCTTCTGGATTTCTACATTCTCTAATTTGAGGCTCATGCATTGCAGGTAAGAAGCACAACCCGGAGATGCTCTTTGGGCTGGTATGACAAACGGTCAAGCAAAGCACCAATTATACTCCTATTTTTTTATTCTCATTTTCCTTTTCCTTGTTCTTTTTCCCAAATGTTTCATTGTATGTTGTTTAAGCAGTAGGATTAGTTTCGACGTTCTTTTGCTTGTGTACTGTTTCTTGTCTATGTTACCAGATATGAATGATGATTTTGCATATGTACACATTGGCTGCCTTCATTTTTGTGGCACGCCACTGGAAAGAGTTTTCTGAACTCAGTCGTGTGCCACTGATTATTTCAAGAACTTCTAATAGGCCCAAAGTTTTCCTCTCTTTTCCTTGGAGATCATATCATCTTGTCTACATCTAAGCTTGTACTATTTCTCCATCATGAATCTCGCTCAAGGAGATCTAAGTCATGTGGCTGTACGGATCAGTCGTGTGATGCCCTCTCATTGAAGATATCAGCTTGTGTCCCGGGGCTCACTTCTAAGATTTTGCTTGTGTCTGACAGTTGGTTCCATGTTCTCGATCGAAGACTAATTTCAGAAACTAAAGATCGTAAGATGATGAATGTAATTCGTCCGAAGGCTGGTCTGCAATTTTAGCTTAATCTGACATACTGTAATGGTTGTCCGGTTCCCTCTGGCCTGTCTCTATGTTTGTACTCGGCCTTTTTTGTCACATTGCATGATTAGATGCCAATTTGGTTTATGTCCATGCAAAGGGCATGTCCTGGCTTCGTACCAGACTTTCCATGGCAATCAGCCAAGGCACATGGTCCAAACAAACTCAATGCAGACAAACGGAGGTGCCTCTTTTTGTGAGAGGGAAACTCAAAAGCACGATATTACCGTGATAAGTGGGGACGGAGCATTCATTGCTTCATTGTTTAGGTGAACTAGGGAGTTTCTTGCCATTCCTAGAGCTTGTCATCATATTATCGGAAGTCTCGATCAGAGTTGCTTTCAGATGATACCTGACTACTTGTTTAGATGAGAATCGCTTAGTTTCTCGCAGGCTGGCCAATGAACGTCGTGTGACCTCCTTCATCCTGCAATTTTTATTCCCACATTTTGGATGTACCAAGGACTCCTCAATCAGAGGCAGATCAACACCCAGCCGTCAACAGGAGGCCGAGCTTGCAATCTTTATGAGAACTTACGACATGAATTGGGTGTCTTACTGTCTTGTTTTTAGGGACTTGAGTAAGGTATCAAAAGTTGACAGCGGCATGCGCAGGTGACTAATGTTGGAATACAAGTGTTGATACTAAGTTAGAGTCATTTTATTCTGTAGATCAAGGCATTATGGCCACAGTACTAGTTTTACCAGATCACATTTTGAGATGGATATGACAAAGACTTGTTCACCATCGTGACATCCAACGAAATTCTCCCTCCTAGTTTGTTAGTTTCACTAAAGTATCCCATGGCTTTGCTGTCCTACGTCCAAAAATCTTGCAATGACTTTGTAAGATCCGCGAGAGAGCTTGCTTGACTGATTGATGTCTCCGGACTCGAGGACTGTAGGCAAAAGAATCTAACCAGCTATATATATTGCAGAGTTTGCTCACATGGACGACGCACGACAAATTCTAAAGTCTGAACATTTCTTTGTGGACTTGCTCTCTGCAACCTATAGCTACGGTTTCATCCCATGGAGCTACAGGATCATGCCTGGAATCCATTGACATCCACAGAGATAAACAAAGAAGACCGGCTCTGTGAGTTAGGCATGGTCGGAGGTGGTGCCTATATCCTGAGTTTCATTGGAGAATCCCGTCACAGGTATAGCGGAGTTCACTCTTCACCTCTAATTCCTTTGCTTCTCAAAATGATCATTTGTTCAAAACCAGCAACAATTTCCACAGGTTCTCTCAGGCGGCAACATGTTTGATCGACGAGCTCCTAGGCCAGGTATGTCTTCTACTTAAAGAATGTGGTAAAACCCCATTACAGAAGTAAATATGAAGTAGAGAATGCGGTAACGATCTGTTTCTCTTTCTCCCTTTCTCTCAATGTCTTTGCCGAAGTATGCTTAAAGTGACTTCTGACCTTGTAGCTACACAATATGCACTTTGAAGTCACTGTGGAGATGAACTAGGACTATCTCACTAGTCATAATCTCTCGGAAAAAATCGTAGTGCATGATATTCCATAAGTTGAGACAAATAACTAGCAACTGTCGCTCCTGTTTGACTCCAGATCGCACGGGATGAAAAGGCGTGTGTGTTGATCGCAACAAATTAGGTAAAACTCTAGTGTATGTAGCGGTTATTAGCGTATTCTCGTGGGAAAAGTAGACCATCATCCATGAGCTGCATATCCCGTGGTTGGAAGATAATAATCAGAGAGAACACATACGTAACTTGTGCCGTCTTTGTTTTGTGCGAATGAAGGGTAAGTTCTTCTCAGATGGGATGGATGTAAGCTACTTAAGATGCACAGACAGAGAAAGCGCAATTGTGAGTAGGCTTCCGAATAATCAATATGCACGATGCAAGTTATGTTTTCTAGTTTGCTCATACAAGTTAAAACCATGAGCCGTGTTGAGCATGAGTATCTGATGTCGTTTTAGAAGCTTGTGAGCAAGCTGTTGACATTCCATCTTCCAACTATAGCTGTTATCAGGTGAAGTTCCTTGCAAAGTACACTGAAAAGGGCTCAAACAGTTAAAATCGATTTGTTCAGAAAACGGGTTGCTGATTAATTTTACGGCTCCGCTAAATATTATTGTCTCTTTCGATTTTTAGCACTTTTCATATGCCAGAGGTCATGCAGTTGGAGCGGGCTGTATCTTTGCACTGGCTCATGATTACAGGCTTATGAGCTCTGACCATGGTCACATCTAGTTTGGTCCCTGTAAGAGAGTCTTGGAACTCCAACTGTAAATCAAGTGCATTGAAAAAGATCTTCAGAAATTTCATTCCTGATACTTCTTTCTACCAACAAGCTTTTAGTTTTCAGTCCGTTGCATAGGCTATCATGTTGAATTAAGACTAAAAATTTTTGTCATGCTACTCATATATTAGATACTTCATAACAGGTTAATTTAGGAATGTCATTGACACCCGGAATTATGTCCGTTCTTCGCACGAAGTTGCCCATATCAACTTTCCAGGAAGTAGTACTTACAGGGTACCTGTAACTCATGTTCATGCTTTATTGTGATTGTTTCGAGAAAAATCAAAACTTCACCTCATGGTGAAGGCCGATTTGTTTGGAAGACTGATGGAACAGTAAAGTTACGAATCAATCTTTTTTTTCACAGGGAACGATACAGCGGGAAAGACGCCGCAGCAGCTGGTATAGTTCAAGCAACATCTCCAGGGACAACTCTTTTGCAAGAAGGAATGAAGAAAGGTCGATTTTCTTGTATCATTTTTCATATTTTACATGTGGGATTCGTCTTTTCACGCGATCTGGTTTATCCCTAGATATTAACGTTTGCCATTTATGATGCATATAATAGCTTTCGAGTGCAGAGCTAGAAGATGGAACGGAGAGATCTACCATGCGTTGAAGGTGCGCTCAAATGCTTGACAGGGAAGATTATCTTTTAATAGGCGTTGAAACGTGCAGATAGAGATGTTCAAGACCACTCTGCAGGAGCTTGAACATGGAGGAATTGGATATGCAAGGATGTGAATCACTTCCCCTTTTACTTTTTGTGAAAAGGGTGTAATATCGTCCTGAAATTTTTTAATTTGTCCAATGTTGTCTTTGAACTTTCAGTAAATGTTCAAATTAGTTCTTGGACGGTACAAAAATGTCCAATGTTTTATTCGACGGTATCTACTAATTTCTTTGATATTGACTGGTTGGGACTGGTAGGGGGTTTCAGTTGATTGATGTGCTGGTTTTTCTCGTTTCAGTCGATAACTTGACAGAGGGTTGGAGTAGTAAAGCATAGGTTTATGCTCCTATCTGGATATCCTAAGGAAGGCGTAGAGGCTCATGCAACTGCAGTAGATTTCGAATTTTTTAGTGATAGTAAAAAAGAATCCACGGTCATCTACTGTCGACATAAGTCTTGATTCTATCGTAACATCGTATTGATTATAAAATCATATTAATTACTTTGCTTCGAGATCACGATAAATTGCCTCCAAAACTTTGAACAACCCTCATTTCAAACATATGTCGATAATGAAAATACATTTATTTATATCTAGTTAAACACGTTCGCTTAGGCGCGCATGACAGTAGTTCTATTTTCATGTTTTTCTATTTTTCTGTTCCGAAGAACAGGTTTGGAACAGAAATTCGTTTAGTAACGTAACTTCATTTTTCTATTTTCGGGACAAATTTTTTGTCCCGGAGATAGGTTTGGAACAGAAATGAGAATAGATTTTTCTACTATTTTATTTCTGAAACAAAAACAGAAATAAGAATTTTCACTCCCTCTTTCTCGAGTCCCTGCCGCCAGTCACCATCCACCGACCACCGGTCTCCGGTCCCTGACCCCAGTCGCCGTCCGTCGCCGGTCACCTCTCTCGTGTCCCTACCGTTGACATCGGTCACCGTTCACAGGCTAGGAAGCACCGACACTCTCCGAAGGCCTCCGTGTCGTGTCCAACACTCTCCGATATTCTGACACTCTCCAACATGCGATTCACATATGATCAGCACTCTAGACACGCCAGCGACACGCGATTCCAGTATCTCAACACACCATTTCGACACATACGGGGTCAATTTTAAGCATTTTCAATAAATTAGGGGTCAAAATGTAGATTTATCAAAGATATATATACTTAAGTCATATATCCAGTCACCCCAAAATTAATATACCCAGTCAGTAAAAAAAAACTTAATCATGAATCCCTAACAGAAGAAAAATAAGAAAAAACTCACTGATATTTTTATATAATCATGTGTATACAAAAATATACATTTAATATACAACGTGTCCCAACGTGTCGGAATCCTCTATTTTTTTAAAAATGACATGTCGGCGTATCGTGTCGTGTCGTGTCGCGTGTCACGTGTCGGTGTCGATGTTACTAATATCACAAGTCACCAGTCTCCGATCCCCAGTTGTCATTCGCCAATCTGCGTCCTCCCGTCGCCGTTCGCCTGTCTCCGTCCACCCGTCACCGTCCGCCACCGTCTCCAGTCGCCTCTCACGCGTCCCGGCCGTCAGTCGCCTGTCTCTGGTTGCCCTTCGCCCGTTGCCACCCTCCGCTAATCGCAGGCCGCTAGTCGCCGATCACCCAACCGTAGAAATTTTATATTGTTATCAAATAAATTTCTATTTCGGAAACAAAAATTTGTATAATTGTCAAACGCGTGTCTCTACTCAAACTCGTCGAGGAAATAGAAATAGAAAATTTTACTTTTGGATAGAAATAGAGCCCAAAAAGAGAATAGTTGTCATTCGCGCCTTTATTCTCGTCTAACTGTATCAAACAACCTATGCATCAAATTTGTACTTCATAAATAATATTTCACTTATCGTTTACTAGATATTAATTATGGGGATAAACATTAAAGAATGGGTTTTAGATAGCTTAGGGCGCGCATGGTAACACTTCTGAAGCAGAATTTCTACTTCAGAAGTGCTCCTAGAGTAGAAATCTGTTTGGTAACGCAATTTGTGAAGCAGAAATCCGTTTGGTTCGCAATTGTATATTTTACTTCTAAAATAACTTTTTACTTCAGAAGCTGTTTTTGGGAAACTTTTGAGAAGTTAAAAAAAGTTACTTCTCATCATTAGAAGTCATTTTTTTTTCTTTTTAGCCGTCCCTTTTCATATTTTCTGTCTCTCTCTTCGATCGTCTATCTCAACCCAACTTGGCCCGAATAATTCTTTTAATAATAAAAAAATTTCGAAAAAAAAATTAGAAAATGATTAAAAAAATCCAAAAAATGGAAAATTCATAAAAACAAATTCTAAAAAAATTGGAAAAAATCCTAAAATAATTCCAAAAAAATCACAAAAATCTAAAAAATTAGGAAATGGGTCCATTCAACTAGCCAATCCTATTTTTGATGATTTTACCCTCTCTTTCTTCAAAAATGACGATTTTGCCCCTTATGGGAAAATCGTCTCGAAAATTTTTGAAAAATTCCAAAAAATCACAGAAAATGGGAAATAGTCAAATTTGACTGGCCAAACCCGTCTTTTGTGATTTTCCCTTCTAATCTTTCTCAAAACGACGATTTTTCCCTCCTATGGTACAATCGTTCCAAAAATTCAGAAAAATTCTAGAAAATCTCAGCAATTGGAAAATGGGCACATTCAACTGGTCAACCCTATTTCTGATGATTTTGATTCCAAATCTTTTCAAAATGATAATTTTTCCCTTTTGGACAAATTGTCTCCAAATGTCCCCAACTAGTGGTGGCCACGGTTCAAAACCGGCCAGTTCCGGTTCGTGGCCACTATGAACCGAAACCGGAACCTTAAGGGCCGATTCCGGTTCCGATTTTGAACCGGCGGTTCCGGGCCGGTTCAAGGCCCAGTTCCGGTTCAAAATCGAAATGGAACCGGCCGGTTTCGGTTTCGGTTCCGATTCTGGTTCCGATTTTCAAATTTAATTTTTAAATAATTAATTATGAAATTATGAAATAATAAATTCAAATATAAATTGTAATCAAATTTAGGGAAGGAAAAGGGAAGAGGAATGGGCTTGAACTTAATGAATTATCATTAAGCGCCTACATATTTTCTTGGGATCGAAGAATTAAAACCCATGTAGTTCTTTTACCTTTGATAATCCCATACTTACCTCATCGTCAATCGTCGCTACTCGTTTCGCCGGTTTCGGTACCGGTACCCGTGGCGGTGGTATCTTCATCATCGAAGAATTTGGCTTCATTGCTGCGATCCATTTCTTGTTGTCAATGTTGAGCCTTTATCCAATCATCGACGCAAGCTTGAGTCTCCACCGATTCCGGAGCTAATCTTGAATATCGGTCGTCTAAAATATTGTCTCCAGCGCTAAATGCTTGTTCAACCGCAACTGTTGAATTGGGTTGAATGCGTCTTCCACCACTCTAGAATTTTGAAATCTATGCTACCTTCAGATTCACTAAACTAAAAAAAAAATAGTTAAATAGGTCTCTACTTCGAAAATATTTCATGTTACTCCCTTTTGTCTTTTTTGCATATTCATCAGCATTTTGTACCCTCTACTAATTCTACCTAGGTCCACACTTTGTACGTCACTAGGTTAGGAAAATCCACTATCACCTACATAATATCTATTAGAAAATTCCTTATACATTTCTACTATTGCGTTTTTCACTACTGTTTGTATAGTTCTAATATCTATAAATTCAATCAATTGTAAATAGTCATAATACGTATTCAAATCATCACCTGAACCATCTAATTTGGTACGTGGATCGAAAACACAAACAACCAAATAAATAAGAGGAATTTCGTTATAATAATGCAACCATTTCGTTCGCATTGCCATAATAGTCGGACTTAATTGATCATCTTTTTCATTTTCTTCAAAAATACCAGCAATATTAACACACTCTATTAAAAATAAATGCATAGTAGGATAATAAACACCCAATAAAGCATAAATTGCATCATTAAAAACTTTTAAAAGATCTAAATTTTTTTTGCAAATATCCCACTCTTGTAGGAATAAATTAATTTGAGAAATATTATTCGAAATAAACATACATAATAAATCTTTATATGCAAAAGATTGATAATGCAACTCGTACGTAGAATTCCAACGAGTTGGAACATCTCTTGAAAATCTTTTTGGTCTTCTTCTATTTGTTTTACAAAATTTTCCCCATTCTTTCATAATTTGAGGATGCCTCCATAAAAATTGAATTGCTGTCTTTATTGGGTTAAGAAAAATATCCAGAGTTTGTAAACCATCTTGTACACATAAATTTAAAACATGGCAAGCACATCTAACGTGAAAAAATTGTCCACCAAAAGCGGATTTGCAAATCTTTTCTGACTCGGGAATGGAAGCGGTATTTGCCGCGGCATTATCAAAACTAACTGAAAAAATTTTATTAACCAAAAAATATTCTTCTAAAACTTGCATAATTATTCTATAAATATTAATTGATGTATGCCTATCATCAAAAACTCGAAATGCAATAACTCTTTTTTGAATGTTCTAATCATCGCCTATCAAATGACATGTAATACCCATATAAGAATGAGTTTTCCAAGGATCACTCCAAATGTCGCTACCTATATGCACACGTCCATTGAAATTCATAAAAAAAAAAATTCAAATCTTCTTTTTCTCTTTTATAAATATCAAAAAGTTGGCGTTTAAGCATATTTCTCGAAACAGGTTTTGCTTGTGGAATAGATGCAGTTTGTATAAAATGATTAAAACTAACTTTTTCACCAAAATTAAACAATAAACATTTAACGGCAACAAATCTAGCTAATTCTTCTCTATAAACTTTTTCATTGTAACGAAATAAAGGAGAAGCGTTAGAATTAGCGTACCCGGAAATTTGTTGTTGGCTGGTATCGATCCCTATTTGCGTTGGATGTTTCGACCTCAGATGCCATTTAAATGTTCCATATCTGCCTCCACCTGTATGTTGCCCCACAATATTGTACCCTCCCGTTCGAGAAGTGTTCCCATATGTCGGATGTACCCTCCCGTTCCAGCTCCTTTGTTGTTGACATTTCTTCGACGCTGGTAGGAGAACGATGCAGACTTTCTTGCGTTGAGACGTGCTCGACGTTGGGAATAATGTTGATATCATCAACGTCGTCTCCCCAATATACAAAATCACGAGGATCATGAGGATGATCGGATTCCACCATCGGGGCCAACGGGCTCTTTCCTCTACCACTACCTCTGCTTTCACTTGCCATTTTTTGAGAGAATTGAGCAGAAAGCGAATTCAGAAAATTGATAGAGTCACAGATTTGAGAGAATTTAAGAGAATTTAAGAGAATTTGTGAGAAAAAATGAAAGATGAAAATGGATATTTATATAATTTAGGATAGATTTATTTAATAAAAAATATATATTAAATTGGCCAAATGGCCGTTGTCAAACCGGCAACGGTCAACATTTTGACCGTTGCCAGTTCAACAACGGCTATAAGCCGGTTCCGAGCTGGTTCACAAAAATTATAACCCGAAATCGGCCCATATGGACAGGGCCGATTCCGGTTTGGAACAAGCGGACCCAGTCAACAGGCCGATTCCGGGTTTGGCCAATTCCGGGCCCAAACCGGCCCGTGGCCACCACTATCCCCAACTCCTTCCAAACTTCCAAACACCCCTTCTCTAAGCCTTTTGGGCTGCATTAGGGATGCCATATTTTGATTTGATGCGTTTTATCCGCATGTTCTTGGTTCCTTGATTTGCGCACCTATCTTTATTGATTGTGATTGATAGGTTAGATATTTCTATCTGCATGAACTCTTAAATTTTCTGTCTCTCTATTCGCTTGTCTGGTTTAGTCCAACAATGGGTGCGGCTGCTCCAAAATACCATTCTCTGATCCGATGGAACCTATGATCTCGTTCCCTCCATTTTTTTTTATAAAAAAAAATTCAGGAAAACCAAAACTAGGTTGAAAAAATAAAGATGACGACACCTCAGTTTTTGCCTTTTGTCTTTCTGCCTAGAGATGCCTTCATGCCAAAACAAGCTCAGCATTATTATAGTTTTATATCTCAAGTTCTCATTAATATCTAGGTGATCTCAGAGCACATACAACTACCGTAGATTTGTGCTTTTAGAGACGATTTAGGCACGAAAAAAGTTCATATATTATGCCATTGCAATATAAACCACGCCAGAAGAACAGGAGATGAAGCATCGGAACTACCCGTGCTTTTAACGTTGATATATGAGGTTGGCCATCGTATTCATTAATACAATTTTCACATAATTTGGTCCGCAGTTACATAAATGCAAATACTGACGAATTATACGTAAATCCGTCAGTATTTGCATTTAACTTTTCTTGAATAACATGCATTTTAGGTTATGATCAATAATTTTTTGTGGAATATTTTGTGTTAATAATGTTCTAGAAGTAGAAATTTTCAACCGTTATTAAACGAATTTCTGTTCAAAAAGCAAAAAATTTGTCATTTTATCAAAAGCCTTTCTCTGATTAGAAATCAACTTCTGAAACAGAAGTAGAAGTAGAAAATTCAACTTCTGCCTCTGAAGCAGAACTAGAAAAATCAACTTATGGCCAGAAGTTGATTTCTGAAGCAGAAGTGTTACCATGCGCACCCTTAGTTTTCGGCCTTTGTAGTCCATGATTTCAATTTGCTTTGGGGGGGGGGGGGGGGGGCAATAAATCTGTCCCTAGTCACAAATATGTCCTCTTTTTGATCTTATTTTCAAGGCATTTCTGCAAATTTCCTTGATGTTTGTCAAAATTAATTTTTTTAGGACTTTTTTTTAGTCTATTTCTCTCTTTTTGCTTTCAATTGAGACAAATTCAGAGGACGTGTATGGAAAAATCCACACTTCCTAGATTTTGGCTTCAATGTTTCATCGCGGCAAAAGGATACCTTAAGTGACAATATTTGTGTATGGCGCTGGTGCTAAAAAAAATTCCGGATCACTTAAGTGCCAATTGTTTTAAAAACGGTTATTTCAGTGCTAACTTCGATGAGCCTGGCCGAAAATCATACGTGGCAATTTTTTACTAATTAACTAATCCTATGTGGCTCGCCGGAGATCCTAGTCATCTTTCAAAGCACAAACAACGTCGTTTAGCCAATTTTGCAGAGTGACTTTTAGTGCCATAAGTTGTAAATTATGATCGTTTGAGTGTCAAGTTTTTCTGAAAGTGATCACTTAAGTGCCATAAGTTGTAAAATGTGATCACTTAAATGCTATAAGTTTAAGACATCCCAGCCACGTCGACCGAGCGACGTCATTCTCTTTGCACACGTGAAATTGATTTTTTATTTAAAAAAGCCATGTCACTAAATTATTTGAATTAAAAATGCCACTCCACTAAATTGTTTTAAATAAAAATGCCACGTATTTATTTTGGCAGGAATCTCTCGCCGTTGGCACTTAAGTAATCGTTTTTTGTCCGATTTGGCATTTAAGTGAGCTGGCGAAAAATTTTGACACCAAAGTGAGTACCGTACACAAATATTGTCACTTGAGGTGTCCTTCTGTCGTTTCATCACAAACATGAAGGAGTGAGAGAGTCGCGAAGAGAGCGATGATCATTTATGATATGTGACGTCCCGGAATTTCAAGACCTATTATATGAATAATATTGGACGGTTGGAATTGAGTGACGTTTGTCGGACGCGGAATCATTCGATCTGAAGATCGTTAGTCGTCGATCGAAGCGTAGATAATTATAGTTCGATTAGATTAGTTGCGCCGTAATTAGTCTTCGCCGTATTCCTTCGGGCTCGCGTCGACCCTGAACCAAATATTTTGAACCAGTCCTAAAATCGTCAGATTACCGAAATATCCTCAGATATTATTCATATACGCCAGAAACAATTAATACCGAATGACCGTGGGCCCCGCATCATAAATGCCAAGTCATGTCATGCTTTTTTACTTTTGGGTATTTACCAAAATGCCATTGGACCATTGAAATTACACTTTTGCCCCTAAAGACCATTTCTCTCTCCTCTCTCTCTCTCTTCCCTTTCTCTCTCTTCCTTCTTGGTTTCTCACGTTTGGCAGCCCACTTCCACGCCATCTTCATCCCATCTTCATCATCTTCATCTTCTTGGCTTGAACCGCCACTCCGCCGCCCGCCGCCCGAGCCACCGCCGCCCGTCGCGCGCCCCGCCTAGCCCTCGCCGTCGCCGTGCCGCCCCAGCCGAGCTGCTGCCGCCTCTGTTTGGCTGCTGTCCAAGCGCCGCCGAGCTTCGCCGTCGTCCGTCGAGCTTCACCGGAGCCACCTAGGACCCGCCGGACCTTAGCCGAAGCTCCGCCGAGCTTGCCGGCCGCTCGTTGAGCTCCGTTTCCGTCGTTTGGCCGTTTTCCAGCCGCCGTTCGTCGTCGTCCGGTTGTCATTTTGGAAATCCGACACCGTGGTTGCGTCCGGATCGACGAGGAGAGTCCGTTGGAGAGTCGCCGGAAAATTTGCCGCCGCCGCCGCCGCCGACCGTCGCCGCCAGTTTAGGAGTGAGTTAACCCCTAATCCCTGATTAGGCCGTTAATTGCACTAATTAGATTAATTAATTATTTACCGTAATTAGATTAAATAGTTACCGCAATTAATAGATAGTTACCTGGGTTAGTTAGTTAACTGTGGTTAGATTAATTAGTTACCATAGTTAAATTAGATAGTTACCATGGTAGATTAATTAACTGATGTGGTTAGTTGAATTAACCGTGGTTAGGTGGAATAGTTACCATGGTTAATTGCATGTTGTTGTGCCTAGTTTGTGGCGTCCGATCGTGGATCGGACTGAGTGTTGATTGCGCATTAAATTGCTGACTGATCACACTAGGGTCGAAATGCCATATTAAATGGGAATTGATTATTCGCGTGATCCATTGTGAATTTGAGTGTGAAAATGGCCGTGGGCCAGATTTGAGTGTGAAAATGGCCGTGGGCCAGTTTTGAATGTAAAAATGGTCGTTGGCCGAGTTTGAGCATGAAAATGGCCGTTGGCCAAGTTTGAGCATGAAATTGGCCGTGGGCCAGGTTTGAGCATCAAAAATGAGATTTGGCTTGAGAGCCGGTTTTAAGCGCGAGGTTATGCAGTTGTTTCACAGTGTCGCCCTAACGTAACTGGGGGCACGGGCGATACCCTTGTTGGCATGGGTCGCCGCCTGATAAGTCTGTGTGCCGGCGACGTACAGTCCGGGATTCCACGGCTTATTGGATGCCTGTCAGTCCGTGCCCGGCGATGGACCGTCCGGATAACACGGCTGATGAGATGCCGGTCGCAACTGGTGTTGGTCCGTAGTCCCTCCTGGAATTATCCCTGGTGTGCTCGCCTTAGGGGTCTTGAGGGAGCCATCGGATGCCGTCGCTGTAACGTAGTAGGACGACGCCCGGTTAATCCGGAAGAGTACTAGCAGCGAGGCTGTGCTTTGGCGAGAGTGGGGTATCTCTTGGCCGGCTGACCGGAACGCGTTTGTTGCATAATGCATGACCATTGCTGAGTGTCCTGGCTGATTGGTTGATGCATTGTTTATTTATTATTATGTTGTACCTGTCGCATGGCTCCAGGCGAGGTACGTTGCATGTGGTTGTTGTTCTGAGGTTGAGATTAGATCGATAGAATGGTTAGGTCGTGATCAACGTCCTAATCGGACTTAGGCGTTGACCCGCTGAGATTCATATCTCATGCGCTTTGGCTGATCGCCTTTCAGGTATTCGTGATGGCCGCGCAGGTTGAGGCTGCGGAGGAGCTTTGGAAGTCTTTTGTTTATAGCTGGTAGCGTAGAAGTAGTGTATCGGCTGTAGTGCGCCCTGACCCGACCCGGTATCTTTTTGTGGGTCTAAGGGGATTGGTCCGAGGAGGACTCGTGTAAATTATGTGGGTATTGTGAATCTGCCTATCCCTGTTGTTCGTTGTCCGGGGTAGTATTCGCTTCCGCATGTGCTTAATTATAAGATAAAAGAAATGGGTCGATGATCTGCCTGGGACATCATCCTTTGACCTGACGTTAGGAAGGGATGGTCGCTCGCCCGGGGCTCGGGGTGTGACATGATATGTCATTTTTTCTTTCTGCTTTTCTCAAATTTTTTACATCACTATAAAGGGCAATCCCCCTTAGCGCTCAATCGATCCAAGGTGTTAGGTATTAGATCCTTTTCGCATGCCTTAGAATTTGCACTTCCTTGCACTTCCTTGTAGTTTAGAAGCATTAAGGTGGTACATAGAACGGTAGAAAATTGCCAGATTATTATTAGACTGGAGAAATTATCGACTTGCTAGAACATTACTGTTTGCAAAAGCCTTATTCAGCCTCATCACATATTAGACCCGTCAAAATGGGTGGGTCGGGTCGAAAATGGTCCGATCCAAATAAACCAATTTAACTTATTTTTGACTCATTTTCTTACAATGCAAATCTAGTGAACCGTACCCACCCGACCCATATTCCTAAAATACTTTCATATTTAATCCAATTTAGGAAAGCTCATACCCAAACTGATGTGAACATGCGAAGTGAGTGAGCGCAAGATCGAGTGAGAGCAAGAGACTCATAAAAGTGGGTTGAGCCTAAATAAGTTGTAAACCTATTTAACCTCCGTACGATGTTTAAACATATTTATTGATACATTTATTGAATATAACTAATCAGTAAAATAACTCGCCCCATCGTATATGGGACAAAAAATTGATTCATGACCCATTTTAACAGGCTATCACATATCATGAGTGGTGCACGTAAAAGAGCGAAGGCTTTCCTTTGAAGCATCAGTTAGTATAACTAAAAAAGAAGCAGCTGAACGAAACCAAGAAAATGATGACAAACCATCCTTTTACGCCAAAACTGTACAAAGGGGTCCATGCAAAACTAACACACACACACACCCCCACTTAGCTAAGGGATGGTGGACGAATCTATTTCTGCTGAACTTGTCTTTGTCTTGAAGGAAATCCAAACGCACACCCACAAAAATGCAGCAATGGCCTTTTAGAACCATCTCAATCGCCCCTCTCTCTCTCAAGACAATGGGGCCTGTCTCTCCTAGCTTCGTGTCTTCATTTGCTCTTGCTCTTGCTCTTGTCCTTTTTTCATGCCTTAACAGAGCCGCGATCGTTGCCAATGTCGCGCCGCGAGAAGTGAGCGGTTGCGACGTCTTCCAAGGAAGCTGGGTTTACGACGGTAGCTATCGCCCTCTTTACGACGGCGCAACATGTCCGTTCATCGAGGCGGAGTTCGACTGCCAGAAGAACGGACGTCCGGATCAGCTCTACCTTAGATACAAATGGAAGCCAAGTGCCTGCGAATTGCCGAGGTAGAACAGACACGCATGCATTGAACTTCTTCTTCTAGTAATCCTTGTACTCTTCTCACACGGCACATCATTTTGCTCTCAGCCACCCTCGGTTTCCTTCTTTTCGTAACATTTTAGAGCACGTAACTATTGTCGGCAGATATTTGAAGCAAGATGAAGAAAGAATCGAGACAAAACAAGGACAGGTTAAAACCCATTATTTCACTTGTCGTTTATACATGTACCCACCTTTAGAGCAGTTTCTCCAGAAACTAGGGTAGCTTTTCACAGAGAGATTCTCTTTCGTGTGAAGTGTCTCAGTGGCATTGACAAGTCAGAAAAGTTTTCCAATTTCTCCCAAAAACTATTTTTCGACAATTGACAAGAAAATACTAATCGGGTAAAAAGTGATTTGACTTGTCGGATGACGAAAACAGTGAAATCGTCGGCATAAAATACTCTCTTTCGCACCACTTTAGCCAATATTGAGGTGAAGCACTTGGTGTTCATTGCATGGAATGGTGGTGCAGATTCAGTGGAGAAGATTTCGCGAGAAGGATGAGAGGGAAGAAGATACTGTTCGTGGGGGACTCTTTAAGCCTCAACCAGTGGCAATCCCTCACTTGCATGGTGCATGCTTCGCTTCCCCGCTCCAACTACACTCTTGCTCGAACGGGAGATGTCTCCACCTTCGACGTACATGTAAGGCATTGTTGATTAAAAAGAAAAAATGGAATCTTATGCAATGTTATGTGTAATGAGAAGGGTCTAATCCCAATGAAGAGAGGTCGATGGGTTGGACAATCGATCGAGAATTCGTTAACATGCTAGAAGATATCTAATGATCGGCCGATAAACATACTAGAAAATCTATCGGCTGTCCTCGCCTTCTTTAAGTTTTGGATGTTTCTGCAGGACTTTGGCGTTTCCTTGGTGTTATCTCGGAATGCGTTTCTGGTCGACGTGGTGAAAGAGAAGATAGGGAGAGTTTTGAAGCTTGATTCGATCGTCAATGGCGATGCGTGGAAAGGATACGACATGCTCATCTTCAACACTTGGCACTGGTGGCTGCACAGAGGCAGAAAACAGCCGTACGTGCTTGTATTACAGACCCTAATTCATGATTTTAGTTTCACCTTACAAATTTCATTCTTTTGCTGTATTAAAACTCCAACTAGTGAACAAGATTGAGAAGATGAGATGAAGATGAAGATGATAATGCCATGTTAATTTGATATCAGATGGGACTATATTCAGCAAGGAGAGACCATACGCAATGACATGGACCGTTTGGTTGCTTTCAAGGAGGGGCTCACCACATGGTCCAAGTGGGTGGATTCTAACATCGATCCTACCACGACCACTGTGATCTTCCAAGGCATATCTCCCATTCATTACAAGTAAGTCATCTTAGTTAGCTTATGGCGTGCATGATAACACTTCTGCTTCAGAAATCAACTTCTGGCCAGAAGTTGATTTTTTCTAGTTCTGTTTCAAAAGCAGGAGTTGATTTTTTTACTTCTGCTTCAGAAGTTGATTTCTGATCAGAGAAAAGCGTTTGATAACATGACAAAATTTCTGCTTCTCGAACAGAAATTCGTTTGGTAACGGTTGAAATTTCTATTTCTGAAACATTATTAATACAAAATATTCTACGAAAAATTATTGATCATAACCTAAAATGCAAGTTATTCACGAAAAGTTAAATGCAAATACTGTTGGATTTACGTATAATTCGTCATTTAATCATTTATGTAAATGTGAATCAAATTATGAAAAAATTGTATTAATGAATACGATGGCCGAGCTCATATATCAACGTTAAAAGCACGGGTAGTTCCGGTGCTTCCTCTCCTGTGCCTCTGGCGTGGTTTATATCGCAATGAGCATAATATATGAACCTTTTTCCTGCCTAAACCATTTCTAAAAGCACAAATCTACGGTAGTTGTATGTGCCCTGAGATCACCTAGATATTAATGAGAACTTGGGACGTAAAACTATAATAATGATGAGCTTGTTTTGGCATGAAGGCATCTCTAGGCAGAAAGACTAAAGGCAAAAACTGAGGTGTCATCATCTCTATCTTTTCAACCCAACTTTGGTTTTCCTGGAAAAAAAAATTAAATGGAGGGCATGAGATCACAGGCTCCATTGGATTAGAGAAGGGTGTTTTGGAGCAGCCGCACCCATTGTTGGACTAAACAAGACAAGCGAAGAGAGAGACATAAAATCTAAGAGTTCATGCAGATAGACTAAAGGCAAAAACTGAGGTGTCATCATCTCTATCTTTTCAACCCAGCTTTGATTTTCCTGAATTTTTTTTTTAAATGGAGGGCATGAGATCACGGGGTCCATCAGATCAGAGAATGGTGTTTTGGAACAGCCACACCCATTGTTGGACTAAACAAAACAAGCGAAGAGAGAGATAGAAAATCTAAGAGTTCATGTAGATAGGAATATCTAACATATCAATCACAATCAATAAAGGTAGGTGCGCAAATCAAGGAACTAGGAACATGCCGATAAAACGCATCAAATCAAAACATGGCATCCCTAATGAAGCCCAAAAGGCTTAGAGAATGGGTGTTTGGAGGTTTGGAAGGAGTTTGAGACATTTGGAGACAATTTGTTCAAAGGGGAAAAATTATCATTTTGAAAAGACTTGGAATCAAAATCATCAAAAATAGGGTTGGCCAGTTGAATATGCCCATTTCCCAATTTCTAAGATTTTTTGAAATTTTTCTGGATTTTTAGAACGATTTGCCCATAGGAAAGAAAAATCGTCGTTTTGAGAAAGATCAGAAGTGAAAATCACAAAAGACGGGGTTGGCCAGTCAAATTTGATTATTTCCCATTTTCTGTGATTTTTTGAAATTTTTCGAAATTTTTCGAGACGATTTGCCCACAAGGGGCAAAACCGTTATTTTTTAAGAAAGAGATGGTAAAATCATTAAAAAAAAAAAAATAGGATTGGCCAGGTGAATGGACGCATTTCCTAATTTTTGAGATTTTTCTAAATTTTTGGAATTTTTTTATGAATTTTTCATTTTTTTTGGATTTTTTAATCATTTTCTAATTTTTTTTTTATTTTCCCAAATTTTATTATTATTAAAAGAATTATCCGGACAGGGTCGGGTTGAGACAGACAAGTGAAGAGAGAGACAGAAAATATGAAAAGGGAGAGCTAAAAAGAAAAAAAAATGACTTTTAATGATGAGAAGTAACTTTTTTTTACTTCTCAAAAGTTCCCAAAAACAGCTTCTGAAGTAAAAAGTTGTTTCAAAAGTAGAAATATACAATTGCGAACCAAACGGATTTCTGCTTCAGAAGTGTTACCATGCGCGCCCTTAGCTACCCTCTCGTTCTTGGAATCATTCCCAAACGATCGATCACCAACCCCGTCCCCCTGCTAATTGTTTGAAATTGTTGTTGGAAATCAATTAAGCGGCAAGGAGTGGAACGAGTCGGGGATGACCACCTGTGACGGGCAAACCGAGCCCGTTTCGGGGTCCAACTACCCAGCGGGCCCACCGCCACCGGCGGCGGTCGTGAGTGAGGTGCTCGGTAAGATGGCGACGGAGGTGACTCTTCTGGACGTAACGAAGCTATCGCAGCTTAGGAAAGATGGACACCCGTCGGCTTTCGGGTTGGAAGGCCGGAGAGGGAACGATTGCAGCCACTGGTGTCTTGCCGGCGTGCCCGATACTTGGAACCAATTGCTCTACACCATCCTCGTCAATAGAGGTAGAAGAACCATATGACACAGCAAAGTTTGTGTACTACTTGGCATCTCAAACATTTGGCAATTAATGACTATGTCATCTTAGGATGTTGCAGCGTTGCTCTGGAATTTCTACCGATTCTTCTCTTTCATTATTTATCCTACGTTTTTCTGTTCATTTTCTTCGTGCCTCAGTATCAGCACGAATATACAAGCACAAAATCTCATCACATATATGTAACTAATAACTTCTCGTAGATTAAATAATCATGCATGGAGTCGTCTGATCTACCTACTTTGCTTACTCGTGCAAGTTTGGCTCCATGACAGTCGATCAAAGTTCGTCGGGAGCTACCAAACGGTACCCAACGGCCGGAAGCCCAACGTTTTCCATGTTTCTACTTTGCGCCTTCACAACTTTTCATGTCGTCCTCTTCTAAAGACTTCGCTAGCCGGCGAAATTACGAATTCAAAAGGACATAGTAATGAATTGTACATCAAGAAGGATGCAACTTTTGCAACCACCACAGTGTCTGTCTCATTCTATTGAGAACATCTTTGATCTGCCTTCATCCACAATAACCACAAAACATTTGTAGATTTATTGAGCATAAAGTGATTATACAGGGAAATATGGTTTTGGCTTGCGATATGATTCATAATATCATGAGTTAATATTCTTCTAGAGAATATCCGCCTTCTTTTCTAGAGAATACACGAGTTGCTTTTGGGTCCAATGTTTCTTCAACCTTGTCCCTCACGCGAGTCGCCAACCTCTGGTGAGCCTCGCCGGCCTTGGGCAAGCTCATCCCTCTCCTGTACCGCAGAAGAAGGAAAATAAAAAATAAAATTAAAAGAAGGAAATTAAAAATTGAAATTCTATAGTAATTTTCTCCGAAAAAATCAAATCAAGTTTTTCATACCAAACAACGGAAAATATTTTCCAGTTCATTTTCAAGTTTCAGCCAAACATCGAAAAGTGTTGTCATTTTCCTGAAAAAATGGCTGCTTGTAAAATATTTTCCAGAAATATCACATTTTTTTTAGAAACAAACGGAGCCTAAAATTCCCGATTTTTTTTAAATTTTGTTCTGATTAAAATTATCCGTCTTGAAAAGGAGCTTTATCGTATATAATCTGTGCAACTTACTTGTTATTCAGACCACCTTCATTATACATACCTGCGTATTTAAGATTAATTAAAAAAAATACGACCAATTTTTCTAACAGAACAAATTACGTGAAAAGGAACTCGCGCGGTTTCAAAAGTAGAAGGGGCAATTTTCCTAGTTGTGTGAAAAAACAGGGGCTGAATTGCAAAATGTGATTTTCTCCCTCTCCCTCTTCAGAATCCGTCTTTTGCCGCCATATCTCGCAAGATACGCACACCGCGTCATTCGCAGAGAAGACATCACGCAGCAGCAGCACACTAGCAAAAGAAGGGTTCTTCGAGTTCGGATTTCTTCGCGACTCTCGATCGCATTCGCTCGCTCTTTGAATCATTCGCCGCCCTGGTTAGCTCTCGCGTCTACTAGCCAGCTCGATCGACGCGGCGTTTCCAGGTGAGGTCGTTCGTAACAGATTCAGCTTATTCAACTTCAGTTTGCCTCGCGAGAGCTTCCGAGTTTCGGTTCTCGTTCGTTCTCTCTCTCTCTAGAGCCTTCCGTTGCTTTGGAATCTGCAGCGTTTGATTGGATTCTGGTTTGGGAGTGCCATTTTAGGGATCGCTAGTTTCTAAGTGAGTTGGCGAAGATCGACTCTCGAGGAAACGTAGAGTTTGGCCTGAATTTTCCAGGTAGATTTCGACCTTATTTGTGAGTCCTGAGCATGAAATTAGGAGGAATTGATGTTGTTCTGGATCTACGGTTTTGCTATTGATGATTCGGTGAAATCAGGTGTCGGTTGTCTTCCCTGTTGTTTTCACTCTTTTACTTGTTCTCAGCTCTTGATGTTGGTGCTTTCCGGAGTTAGAATGTTGTTCTAGCTCGAATCTCAGCTTCAATCCATGTCTGAAAATGAGTGTGGTTGTGGACTTCGAAAATAAACTGATCCAATTTGCTATATGAACGGATTCACCCTCTCACAATAGCCGATACTTTTTTAACCTATGCCTGCTTTTCATTGGAGGATGCCCTATGACCTTCATAGGAAAGAGGATGTAATTGCGCATCTTTTGGAAGTTCTGAAATTTGAATTACCTTGACATAGCAAAGATGCGGTCAATTAGTGTATTGTGATTATGTTTAGCTTCTCTGATTAACTAATTGTTCCTGTCTCCTTCAATACGTATTCATTTGTATCAGTCAAAGAAACGAAAATTAAATTGATATATATGCCTCAGTGTGTTCTTTTTATACAACCAAGCTGGCCTCGCGGTGTTGAAATCCTGAACCTGAAATAAGCTGTTTCCCATGCATACACATGGATACCGCAGCCATGGCCACGACCAGGTATAATGTCGAGGTTTGTGCAGAGGAATTCTCAATTTAGGATATTAACTTGCATAAATCCTTTTCTCAGATGTTTGGTTACAAAGTCGAGATAGAAACATGTAGCTGAAGCTATCTTCTGATCGCTGAAATGAGATGCAACGTGTGCTGGCGAGAATTGGAAGGACGAGCTGTTTCCACCACCTGTGGTCACCTTTTGTGTATCCTGATTGTACAATAGTTGTTTTGCGGTTGGAGACTACTTGTTGCAAATAGCATTTTGCTCTCTTGTTGTATAACTCTCTGTGAATTACTGCATCAGAATAAAGTTTCCTTAATCTTGTCAAAGGCAATGAAGATGCTGCCAAGATTCTAAACAATGATGCAGCATGTCCCATTTGCGACCAAGTGCTCTCTAAGAGGTAAACTTGCTGCTGAAAGGAACCTTTGAACCTTTTCTGGCTCTTTAAAATGAAGGAAACTGTATTCTCCTTTTATATCAGCTATAAAAAGTCACCCAATCATACATGTTCATAGCTTTTATGTTTTTCTCGGTGGAAATACAATGCCATTTTGCTCGACTATGTGTCTGTCGTCTTTTTAGGATTGTATTTTGACGGTAGATGGGTGCTCTGAATGACAAATGCTTTTAGTTCATGCTATCAGTCTTTTAAGCTTTCTTCTGTTTACTTTTCAGTCTCATGAAACCTGTGGATATAAATCCGAATGATGAATGGATCAATGTGAGTAAATGCCTCCATCTCCAAGTATTAGCCAGAGTATCTCAGATTGTAACTATTTACACAACACAGTTTTTGTCCGCTTCTCATGTTACTTTGTAATGATTGTAATGTTTGAGATTGGTGCCACGTAATAATGAACTCTCACTGTTACAGATGGCTATGGCTGGAATGTCTCCCCAGATACGTATCCTTTCTCTTCATTCTTCAACTCTTGCACTTTTCAGAATTTAATAAATATAGGGAGTGGAACCATTTTCCCATACATTTTACCTAAGATCTGTTTATATTTACCTGAAACTTCCTTAAAAATCGCTAGTCATGAAGAGTGCATACCGTAGTGTGATGTTCTTTGTCGGACAAAAGGAACTGGAGATGCAGTTTAAAATGAATAGAATAGTGGCTCAGTGCCGGCAGAAATGTGAAGTCATGCAAGAGAAATTCACAGAGAAACTGGAGCAAGTACATGCTGCTTATCAAAAAATGGCCAAGCGGTGTCAGATGATGGAACAAGAGATTGAGAGCCTCTCCAAAGATAAGCAAGAGCTTCAAGAGAAGTTCTCAGAGAAATCAAGGTTATGATATTCCTGGGGCCAAATTTTTCAATAATCTTTGATGGACCCATTTTATTCAAAATGGGAAGCTGGATTTGTGACAGGGTTTCCATACTAACACGATTCGCTTTTTATGATAGGCAAAAGAGAAAGCTAGATGACATGTATGATCGACTAAGAAGTGAGTGTGAGTCGATGAAACGATCTGCAATCCAACCTGCAAGCAACTTTTATCCAAGAAGTGAACCTGGCTTGTTTTCAGCCCCAGCTAACATGATGACTGATCCTGACAACATGCGTAAAGGTAATTCCTTGTACTTTAGCAGGATGCAAGACATCACATGGCTTCTCAATACAAACATGGTAGAAGGTGTGAGATCAAATGCTGGATTATAGTTCTTTAGACTGAAATGACCTCAAGAATTGGCCATTTGCTGATCTAATGCTCAACTCATTCTTTACTGCTTAAATACTTCCAAAACCGGTTGACTTATATGTTGCAGATTGGTCCATCTTTCCTCCTCCAACTCCAGGGCAAAGAGAGGATGTATGGCCAGCAAGGCAGAATAGTTCGACCTCTGGTCCTTTTGATATCTCTGGGGGCTCACCTGCAAAACACCCAACCATTCCAGTTGACACCAACAGCAGAAGGGTCGGCGGCGACCCTGTTTTTGGAGCCGGTACTGCCAACCCCTCAATGACATTAAGGAACCTCATACTCTCCCCCATAAAGAGGCCTCAGCTCTCCCGCAATCGGACTCAAATGTTTACGTAAGTCACAAACTCTTAAAGATGGAAAGAGGTAGGAGCTAGGAAAAGAGAGAATCACTACCTCACCTTATGCATTTACTTCATATTTACGCAGGTTATAGCCTATAGAACCAAGCACCTTAATCATGGGATTCCAAAGGGGTTAATGAGAACTCACGTGAGATTGCTGCGGGTTGTTGAAGTGGCAGCTAGTGACAAGTAAAGAGAGGGAAAGAGCACTTCATCTATTAGCGTTTTTGGAGTAGCTAGGCAGCGCTGTGAAGTCGGGATTGTGAGAGCTCATTGGCAATCGTGACTGGTAAAATGCTAAAAATAGAACAGCGTCAGAAACAACATAAAAATTTCGTTATTGTTCGTGGTATCTAGAGTGTAGTCCCATTTCTGTTAGCCCTTGCAGAGGGTGAAGCTTAGGTCTATCTGTGGTTTATGGTGTTCAATCAGTTTCTTCAACCAGAGCAACATAAAAATGGAATAACTTTTTGTACTTATCGGTATTGTAAGGACGAATTGATAGTCTTGTAAGGTTCCATGGTGCTTTTTCATTAAACATTCGTTGGGTGCTGCTTTGGTAGTCAAACTAGAGGGGCAACATGTCTCGTGGCTAATTACACAGTGCCTTTCAAATCCAATATTTGTCTCTTCAAGCTGGCCCTTGAGCAACTTATAGTTGTTTGTATCCGAGTTGCCATCTAAAGTGATGCTTGACATTAGAAGGTCGGGTGTTTACTTCTCCCCACATGATTATCAACATTCCTAGAGGACGTCAGATGTTGGCAGCGGACTTGGAGGAGACATCATACCCCAAGTATATGATCCAATGTTTTGCCCTTTTCATGTAATAACTAGCTACAGATAGGAACACCAGACAGGAAATGGTCCCAAGCACTAGAGTTTGTATCAACAAAAGCAATACAAAGTATAGCTAGTTCACACTGCAAAGAATGGTCCTGTACGGACTTCTAGAATAGAATGGCATACAGTAGCCATGTACACGCGTGTAGCTGCTAATCAGAATTTTTCTTGATCTCACTTATACTTAAAGGCTTTTGCCGATGATGTCAAAAGACCAGCCAAAGTTCTTGGTTTTTCCCTGGCCCTTCATACATAGCTTCACCAGATGGAACTGCAATAGTTCATAGCAGGCAACCTGGCAACCTCTCTATAGAAAATTTCCTGAGACCAGAGACATTTTCCTATGACAATACATGAGAAGGCAGATAAACACTCAAAACCGGAGCCTTGGAAGATATCACGATATTATCCCCATGTTTGATAGAGCAATGCACATGGGAACCGTCGATATATATCACACCATCTTTACAAAACCATGCAGCATACATAAGCTGATCAGACTTCACCACTCCATGCATCAGGCTAAAGGCTGCACCGGGTGATATAGGCTCTCTTACTATGTACTGGAGATCCTGAGACAAGATGGGCATTCGGTATCCTCCTGCAGAGAGCATAGCGGCCGTTGATCCTGCAGCTGTCGAAACCCGGAGGCCGCTCGATCGGCAATTTACTAATGGGGAGCAGGGCTGGTCATCTTTCTTAATTCTTCCAATAGAAGGAAACATTCAAGAGTTCAGAGCAACAGCCAAGAAAAAAGGTAACAGAAAACTAATTCCTACATGTTACCACTAAAACTCTCACCTGAATGAGAAACGAGAAACTGCCGCTGGACATGGATGTGAAACCAAAATATCATTAAGAGCATATTTTGGCATCAAGTGTGAGTTCACACGGATTGCTAACCTCGTCAATTTTGAAGGAATTGATCTATCATCCAGAATGTCATCAAGCATCTGAAAGAAACTTAAGGCAATCATGCCCCCGTATTTCCAGGCTAATTTTTCAGCAACGTGCGAAAAGGGAGGACTGAGAAAGGCTATGTAAAGTAACAAATATTTTTGGAATTATCACATAACCGCTATGGAATCCACGTGTGGTGGGAAAGATAAACATTGAGCCAAGCAAGATCTTGAATTCCTCTAAGACTGCTAAAGACAAAAGATTCTTGGAATGACTTTCTGATACTTGATGCTACAAGAGCCTATGAAGCTATGTGAAAAAATCATTCAACAAGTAATTTGATGTCATGAATAGTTGCATTGGTCAAATCACCGTGACCACGCCAACCACTGCATAAGTCAATTCTACATCCCTAAATCAGGCTTCATGAATGGTTTGCTCACGCCACGGCAATTATGCCGACCACTAAGATTCAACATAAAAGTAATCACGTTTGTGCACAACATGAACTCATCATAAACATAGAATGAACCAGAAAAGCTTCTAATTCCACTAGCTTGAACTAAGTAATTGCGCATGCTTACACGTTCAAAGTTATTGACGTTAGCTGCACAAAGGTAGCCCGTGCTTCGTGTGGCATCAAATGCATCATTGAGGTCTTCCACCTACAAAGTGAAAACAATGCACTACTGAAAACACGAAGCTCCCCAGAAACTCGGCCGAGACAAGCCATCAAAAACTGCCAAGCATCAACAAAACAGCTGAACTGACTTCCTTGGCTTGCGTAGGGTCGGAATTCACCCCGAGAACAGGAATCGAGTCATCCATAAAATGACTGGCCTGCAACAGAGTGCCATCGCCACCGATCGTGACAACGAGATCCACATTCTGTATCGGCTGGGACAGATCGTTTCGTAACACGGGTTCCCAATCTACAGGCTTTCGCTGCAGTATACTCTGACAGAACCTTATGGCATCCTTGTGCACCTTTCGCCGGTTGTCCAGATAATCTAGAATTTGCGACGTCTTCGAGGGAAGGACGAATGTCAGTGGGAAACCATCAAAACAGCGTACTACTGCTAACCCATCCAAGGAACGCCTGAGAATAACTTAGTACGACATTGCATCAAACACCTCGAACGCAAAAATCAAAGCAACCTCATTTACCCCACCCCCGAGAGAGAGAGAAAGAGAGAGAGAGAGAGAGAGAGAAGGGTGTTGGGTTATACTTGGGAATTGATGGTCCGAGAAGCGTCGGAGGTACGGACTGGGAAAACATCAAAAGGTTTCAACAGCACCAAAAGCTTCCTCCTCGCCATCTATGTTGCTCTCAGAGTACGAGCAACTTCCTTCTCTTTCATTTTCGTTCCTCTGCAATTCGATTGGGGAATTATCCAAAAACTTCCAAATTTATTGTTTTATCAATTCAGTCTTCAATTTTTTTATTATATCAATTAAATCATAAATCTTTTCACAATTGATCAATTGAATTCATCCCACATTTTGCCGGAAATCGCCGGCCATGCTACTGGCTCGGGAGAGTGTTGACAGTAAATAATTTTTAATAATATTTTAAATTTATTTTATTAATTTTTATTCTTTTTTATTTTCTTTTTGTTTTTCTTCTTCCTCTCAACCATGGCCGGCCACATGTTATGACCGACAAGGTTGGCCTTGCCAGATTCGGTGAGATCAAGTCTCGCCCAAGGCCGGCGAGGCCGACCTCCCCCGAAGCTGGCGAGGCCTACCCTCTTCCAAGGCTGGCAAGATCGCTCCTCGCCTGAGACCGATGAAGGCAATCCTAACAAATAGTTGCCTTTGGCTCTCGCCGGCCATGGCCTAGGCCTGGCGATAGGCGGAGGAAGAAGGGAAAAAAATAAAAATTATTAAAAATTGTCCTCTTCGATTGAGCCAAGTAAGATGGTTAATGACCACATTAGCGATTTTTTTTCCAAAATTGACTGATGGATTCAATTGGCAAAAAGTGAAAAAATATGTAAAACTTAATTAGCACAATTTAGCTGGGCCTAGTTTCTCTCTCATCTCCCTCTTATCTTCACACACTTTCTTCTTCAACCTCCATGGAGGGAAGAGTTTGAGCTAGATCTCTCCATCCCCTCCCCTTTTTCTTAGGCTGTTTTGATTCTTTATTTCCTTTTGTTGGTTTCCTTCCGATTTAGTTTAGATCTGAAAGTTTCTTTCTTCCGTTTCGGGAAGATCTTTATCCCGATCTAGTTTAGATTTGAGATTTTTTGCTTGAATATTTTCGGGGTTTCGCTTTCCTCAAATTTCATTGGTGAATAAGTCTAGTTTCGAATGAGATCATTAGAGTTTCATGAAGTTTCGCTCTCACAAGTGTCAGCTCTGTGCTCAATCAACCTTTTTACTCTTCTCAGCGATGGTGTTGGAGACGCCAAACTTAAGCGCCCCGACAAAGCCGTAACAACAGATAGAAATCTCGATGTGTGCTCATTACTGAAGATGAATTCGGTGTTCGGCCGCCGATTTTGATGTGAAGAAATTACTGATGTGCTCTTTGAATGTGTGACTCGTAACCTTGTTCTGATAATTCCTTTTGTTATGTGGAGCTTGTTTTGTTTTGAAATTGTCTGAGATTTGTCTTGATTTGAGTTGAACTGCGATATTTCTATCTTATATTTCGAGGAAGAGAATCAAAAAAGAAGTTTGACACAAATAAAAGATTTATGAATTTATTTTTTTGATCGGAAAAAGATTTATGATTAAATTGACGAAAATGTAATTAGCGCAGAATTTTTTGGACAATTTTCCCGATTCACTTGGAAATCCTGTCTACCTGCTCAATTAACGACGGCCCAGTTGCTAGGCCTGGCATTCAATTACACTGGACACGATGCGCGCCATTGCAATTCGCGAGAATAAGCACGGCCATAAATGGGCCGAATATTCGGCCCGTTCATCGTCGCCAGGCCTGTTTCGATAGAAGCCCTCTCGTTTTTGTTCTGAGCTCCACCACAAAAATTAAATGAAGTAAAGGCCCGAGCAAAATCCACCAAACAAAACGAAACTCGTGAATTCAACTCAGTCTTTCAAGAAGGATGATGATCCGGAGGATCGGGATTCGCTAGAGTGGTATTTAGCAAATTAATCATCCAACTTCCAATCTTTCTTCTTCTTTTTCCTGGTTAAATTGCTGAAGATAACACGAGAGCAAAAATCGAATGGCTTCATCCCCTCCGAGATATGTTTTGATCTTGATATTTTGGTCTGTCTTGTTGTCCCGAATGGTGGGCGAAGTGACAAGCCATGCGAATTCATGACATGTAATCTGGTGAACCAACATGTGTGTCAGCACAGCACCCAACAGTTATCTGGAAAACCATGGTTGAGAAAGGTTCTATTTGGCATTTTCTTTCATGCCATACTTGTCCTGTTTTTTTTCTTCTTCTCCAATTTCATGATAATTCCCACTTTTTTTTTTCAAGAGTTTTATATCCCGGGGAATCTGATTCTGATTCTGATGCTATCGCCTTATTTTTCTCAAAAGTATGGAAAAAAAAATAGAGAGATAAAACAGAGAGGATTTGGATTTGGCAATTCTGGGTATTTTCGTATTTACACAGCCCGACACGATATAAGTTATAAAAAAAAAAAGAAAAGGAAAAGATATATTGTAGTCGGAAAGTTTAGACTATGCATGGTTTTCCTATGGTAAGGACAGGGGAACATTAAGGAGGGGTTGTCGTGATCGTGAACGAGGAGCGTAAGGATAAAAGATGTTTGAAATGTCAAAGGGAGGGGATGGATGCATGCGTGACTCCAAAATCTTTTGGTACGACAGAGGGAATCAAAATAAAGCCGAGGGGATCGCTTCGTGCATGAAACGTGATTCCTTCGAATCAGAAAACACTCACCACGGTCTCCTCTTTGGGGCCCACCTTGGTTCCCATTCCTCTCCTAGACCCCCCATCAACATCGTCATCATCACCCTCCTCCTAGTCTTCTCTCTCTCTCTCTCTCTCTCTCTCTCTGAATTCTTCTTGGATATATCCATTCAACTAATCGACTAATCATTTCAATAACGTCCGGAAATTTATTCAAATGATAACGCTATTCGACAAATGGCGACTGATTTGATTACCTGTTAAGGATAATTAGTATAATTATGTATTAGAGATAATTAGAATATTCATGTTGATTTGTAATATCTTTCGAGATTGCGCATATATAGAGGTGAGCATGGTTTCAGGGTAAAATCTGAAACCTGGAACCTTGAAATGAACTTGTGTAGAACTTGCCCGGTTCCAGGTTCCGAGGCATGTAAGGTAGGTTCCGAGTTCTGAATAGATGGAACCTAAGATTTTTTGCGTTTTTCTTGGTATATGTATTCTCGTGATCCTGCGGTATTTTCATGACATTCGATGATAAGTGTGTAATCTGGAACCATTAGACTGAGTTTCCATTTCCAACGATACATGACTATGATTTTTACTTTGTTAATGTTTCGTATTTATTGGGGATGTCTAAATATAAGCTGTGGTCAGTGGATTGTAGCAGCAAATGGTGGTCAATAAATGTGATGATTCGCTGTAATCATTTAATTAAGAATACAAGTGGAATATGGTTAGACCTTGGAACCTGTGACATGTTAAGTTTCAGGTTCGTCGGTGATTGGTCTTAGGTGAGGGCCAACCTCGCTTGGGCATGGCAAGGGCTGCCCTCGCTAGCCACAGGCGGATCTTCTTTGATAACTCGGGCTTAGTCCATCGAGGTTTCAACTTTTTAGGAGACCAAAAACTTCAAACTTGTACTCATGTGACACATTTATTACAAAAACATCTAATCGTAGCAAGAAAGCAATACTTTGATATAAATTAATTAGTAGGTGATAACTTCCTATTACTAGCTTCAAAGTAGAGTTATTTAATCATAAGTTATACTATGCATGGTAGGTTCTAAGTTCCAAAAAATGAGGAACCTATTCTGACGAATATGTTTCAGGTTTCAAGTGGAATATGTACAGAACCTAAGATCCTCCGTATATGTCTCCTTTTAATTGTGCATATCTTGATTAAAATCTTTACTAATCAAAAGAAAAGCTAGCCACATCGGCCACTTGCTATTACGGCGCTAGCTACATCGGATGCGTTTTCCCAGTTACTAATTTAGTCGGTAAAGCTAGCTGTGTGGACCGCTTGCTGTTTTTTCATTTGATTCACGACCTTATGTTGCCTATTAAAAAATGCCCACGTCGGCACCGGAGAAGCCACTTAGGATGGTCGATGTCAAGGCAATTTTCAGCCAAAATTATCTGGATGGCCTGAATTGGCACAAATGCAAAATGATTACAACTAAATTGATCCAATTGAAAGGTTAATGACTAAATTTGTACCAATGCAATATGTTTTAAGACATTTTTTGTACTTTTCCCGGTACCAAGCGGTTAGAAGATGGGGACAAAGATAGCGACCACACGGCCGTGATTGGCCAATCGCTAAAGCTTAAGGGAACCCCTTTAGCAACAATCGGGTAAAAATACATAGGCAGGCCCACTTGGCCAATGCACGGTCGAACCACGTTGATCGTGAATCTTTTTTCTTCCCTTCTGCTCTGGCTCACATGAAAAAGGAATCTGCAAAGTTGGTAAAGTTGTTACACACTAGTGATCGCCCGAAGCGATATGTATTGACGTGCCTCCTCCTTTTTCGTGACCAAAAGCTGTTAGAATTTAAGAAAAATATAGATAGGAAGTTGCTAGCCTGACAGTCTGATAGTACTGTCGGTTATTTCTGATCACACGATATTCCAATCAACGAGTGCTTTATGCAAAACACGTGGTGATGATGTGTGGATTTACGGTTGAAATTATACCGTCTCTGACAGTACAAGCACTTCTCATATAGATACGGATCGATCTCCACGCATTCCTTTAAAAAGCCCAACGAGTTTAAATTTTGCATGAATATAAGTTTCGTTGAAACCAAATAGATAACGGGGATACAGAGATATACTTTATCATCCACTTTCGTCGCGTGCAAACTGGACAAAGAACGACATGCCATGCGGAGTAGATGAATGGTAAGTCTTTGAGCGCAAAAGAAATCCCGGGGCGAAACCTTAGTCCATCGTGTCGAATAAATGGGGGGATATTACATTGACATAAGTACCATTAAGACCCTTCAAACGGGTACAATGAGATACTTAAAAATATTCTCCAAGCTAGATTAAAAGGAAAAATCAATGGCTTACATGCAATTGACTTTTCCCGTAGGCTGTACATTCCTACAGAGTCAATGCGCGAAAAATTTGCTAAAATGCGCACTTAAAAAAACGCTTGCTACATAAACAAAGTTCCCCTTAACAAGTGTCGTGCGCGCGTGACGCACGAGTCTTTCTTGAAAGTTGTTTCGGGATAATCTCGGAAGAGCAACTCTAAACTTTACTAATACCGACTTATTAAGCAACGTGTGAAATTTCGAGTGATCATAATAAGGAGCCGCGCGGACCACGGGGGACCGACGTGGATGGACGTGAGATCACGAATGGTAGAAAAGCCACGTTCTCATTTGCGGGAAAAAAAGTTAAAAGGAGTGTCAATCAAATTTGGTTAATCGAGCTCCCTTACTTTAAGGACGGGAACGCAAAGACAGGCATGATTCGTCGCACGAAGCAAAATCTGATTTGCATGGTCGGGAGACGTTATTATAACAGAGGGAACTTTTCCCGTGGTGATGATTCTCGTCCCACTAATTTTCCCCAAATGCCATGTTCCTGTCGCTTTTGCCCTTCAGCTTTCCCATGCGTCGGATTCTGCTGAAAAGCGGTGGTGGAGAAAGAAAGGCCGCAAGAAAAGCGCCTCTTCCCGACATATAAAATTACGTATGGAAAGTAGAAGATTTCTTCGCTGCTAAGATGTGGAAACAAAGAACATTCAGACAAAGACGAGGCATCGTGTTTTAACTTGAAATGACTCTGTCATCCTGCACTTTAAGACCTTCAATACTGCAATTGGTGGTCCGTTCGCGAGTGGAATTACGTCCAAAGTATCGGGGCGTTGCGTGGCTTTGTCTCGTCAATGTCGAGCGACGGGCGTTCGATGCTTGACTATGAGGGGTGCGGAGGCGAAGGGCGGCGCGGTTGCTCTCGCCGGCCTGCCTCGCTCCAAACGGGGGTTAATTGATCAATTGAAACGGGGATACATGCACACCCGATACCCCCAAGTAAAACGTCATTCGATGAGGCGATTCATCAGTTACGCCACATCATGACTACCACATGATGCATCCGTCATATAAAAATACTTTCACCCAGCATTGTCGTCCCAGGAGTGAGTTATAGTTCCACACCGTCCATATGAAAATCATTACGCACGTGTCAATAAAACACGTTCATCATGGAATTACGTCTACATGGCCACACACGTCATAAACATCATAGATGTACCATTAATTCTTTAAAATTTAACTATTTAGGGTTTGCGCAGTCAATAAAGGCGTTGGGGATTTTCGACTTGGGACGCTAAAGTCACCCATTCAAATCGTACTGATTATGTATGAACCGTCCCCAAAAATTTGGATCCAAGCAAATCCACGAGTTTTCGTGTAGCTGAATCCCCGTTCTCATGACTCATCGGTTATCGAAAAGAAAGGAATTCGAAATTTAAAAAGGAGGAAGGAGGAACAAATTCCCTCCAAATGATGGGCGGGGGGGGGGGGGGGGGGGGGGTGGGGGGAAGGGGTCACCGAAGCAGCAGTGATCCACTCGTTACCTCTCTTCTCTCTCGCTCTTCGCCCCCGCCAAAGCAGAAAAGCGAAAGAGCCTGTCCAAAACCGTGTCTGCCATTCTCTCTCTCTCTTTCTCTCTCTCTCTCCCTCCGAACTCCAGAGCTTTCGCAGTCCCTCTCTCGCTCCAGCCGAAGCCAGAGAAGCGGCATTTCGAGGCCTCCCGTTCTCGAAGCCCGCTTCATCGGCGACTCGGCGATTCTCTCCCCCAATGCGGACTGGTGTTTGCACCTGATTACGAGCCGATCGGTTGAGATTGAGAGGCCCTCTGAGCAACGCGATTGACGTTATCGGGTGAGTTCTTCGTCGCCGTTTGTAAAATTTGCGTGGATAGATCGTTTCTTGCGAAGCTTCGCGATGATCCGGATTCTGATTCCGTTATAACAGCCATTCACTGATACTCCTCTCTCCTGCATCGTATTCGGCGCGCGGCCTCGCTTTCTGTCGTCCTGTTGCTGTGCGAGTGGTGATGTCCTGAAGATTATGATACAGCCGAATCTGCGAGACTGCGACTTAACTCGAACTTGGAGGTATTCTGCTTTTTCCGTTCTTCTATATGCTATGCTTCGGTTGCGATCGGGAGCTCTTCCCGAGCTCGATGATTTATTAATTTCCTCTTAATCATTCTGTTAGCTTGTGAAATTCAGTAAGCCATAATGAATATACTAATCTCGCATAAAGCGCTCACGCAAGGTGCTTCTGCAGTCTGGCGGTCTGGCCTTTAGGATTATTGTAATCGAACCAAAATAGATCGCGTCTTGTCATAAGCCGAGGACGTGGAGTGAGTGACAAGTAGTGCTAGATGGCAAATACTCCCACTCACACCACTGAACGTGACACCTCAAATCAAGCGCAAGAAATGGGGAACTGACCCATGCTCTGTTTGGCGCACATGGGCATCGAACTCGGATGGTAACGTTCCCCCCGCGAGGGGCTTTTCCCGTTCGTAGGATATTCAGATGGCTACGTCTCAAAACACGGAAGAAGATCACGTGACTCCGAGAACGAACTCTTGTCTGTTGTTAGATTACTGCGAATCCTTTTTGCAGGATTGTATCTCAAACACGACCCACCCAATTCACGTAAGTTCCCAAGAGCTCTGATGCTAAAAGATTTCGTAGCCTGCCCTCTGAGGCGCGGTAGGCCCGTGATTACTCGCTGCCATCGTCTTAGGTTGGACGTCAAAATAGTCGATGATGATTAAGATCGGAGTGGCTGGGTTTTGTATGGTTCGGTGGTCAGGATGTCTTTCTGTGCGGAGCATCAAGTTTTGGCATCTAATAGCATATTTTGGTACAGTCCTCCGACAATTCTGGGCATAGGCCAGCCTGCAGTGACTCTACGAGTCTAGTCCAACTTCAGAATTACGTATCTATGAACGAAGCAATGATACTTAGCTCCACTTGCCTTGTACTAGCAGAGAAAAAAAAAATCAGAATTCAGTGACTCTGTCGATTTCTGCCATGGTTGCGTCTCTTTTGGCTTTATTCCTTCCCATTTGGTCGCGTGTCGTGGTCTTCTTTCGATCTCTACCTCTTTCGTTTCTCTACTCATGACCACAGAGGCCCCCAAGGCCCCCATTTCTCTCTGTCACTCAAAATAGATATTTAAAGATATTTCGAGCGACTCTCCCAGGTGCAATTGCCCCTTCCTAAGTCAGCGAGGGAATGGTACGGATGAATAGAGAACTTTTTACAGAAAGTAAACAAGACCTAAGGCCAAAGGGAAGCAGAAAAAAGAGAATGAAGGTTTGCGCTCAATTTTTAGTTTAGGTGAGGTTTTTGTATATTCTTGTGCCTAAAGCCATTGAATGATGGCATCCATTCTCATGTCTCATCTTGCTTTCTTTCTTTTTGTTCTTTCTGGAGCACTTTATATCAGTGAAACTTGCTTGAACAGAAAATTGTTTACTTAGCAAGGCAAAGGCGTCTGAATTCTTATCAAAGAAGGGTTGTAGCTG
The DNA here is from genome assembly GCA_029784005.1 of Lenwebbia sp. NSW1173648. Lineage (NCBI taxonomy): Eukaryota > Viridiplantae > Streptophyta > Magnoliopsida > Myrtales > Myrtaceae > Lenwebbia > Lenwebbia sp. NSW1173648. The sequence goes on along the minus strand of JARCGZ010000009.1, from coordinate 17,537,643 downwards.
GAGATAGTGAAACATTTCACAAGTAAGATGTGTACAAAATTGTATTTACTACGAGGGTTGGCGTAGTTCACTGCAAGAGCATATTAAAGGGATAAAGATAATTATTGGTTTTCGCTTATTCACCTTGAAGAGCACATTTATTTCTGTTAGCATGCTAATTGCGTCCCTTGAGAAAAAGTACACCAGTTGCTTTTGTAAACTATCTGGTCTAATTTATATCTGTAGATCTGTCACTGCTTTGCACTAGAAAAATAAGGCGTGTAAATTACTTCAGCATTTCCCCTGAAGTTGGGGGGAAAGTTACGAATCGTCCTGGTTTTCTCTACGGGGAATTTTGGGGCCCTGATACGAGCTTCCTGTGTTTTAATGGAGATGAGTACGTCTGCATTAGCTCGCTCACTAAAATACAATAAAAACGCTGGTTCTTCGTACTCATTTGCGACCAATGTTTCCTCTTTTGAGGTCTATCGCAGGAAGTGAAGTAACCATCAGTTTACATTCCTGCTGACTATCTATAGATAGACAGGAAACTAAGATGGAGGAATTTCGGGTTCCATATTGATCGTTTCCTTTTTGTTTTGTGCTCTTATCTTTTGCAATTACATAGGTCACTAAGATGGATACAAAGAGTGGCCTGTTTATTTTCTGTCATTTTCCATATGACGTTCACAGATTTTCCCAGAGAGCGATCTAAGCATTTGATATCACTATCTGCTTTGTTAAAGTGCTGATTTAACAGAAAACAATTGCTCGGAACTGTCGATCCATTCAAAAGTTCGACTGATATTACTGTAACACTGTTCACTTACATGATGAAAAGTACATCTTGGATTAAAGGAAGACCTCGCATTGTATCCGTGGATACTTGTACCAGTACCGTGTCTAGGTACAGAGATGAAGTTTGAAGATTGACAGGGCTTCATCAGTTTGGTGCATTCTCAAAACTTCTGAAAAAAGGGTCCGAGGGATAATACCAGTTGACCGACAAAAGTGTCCTTGTTTGCTCCCTTTTTTCTATAATCTCGACCCCATTTAAATTCCAGAATTGAGGTCGATCTGCCCTCTTTGCACTGCCTGTAAGTTTTCCTAATTGGTTTCAGATTCTTTACCTTGTATGATTGGCCAGGTGAATAGGTCCGTAGCTTCATTTTCTGGGTCATAACGTTGGATTCAGCCAGCTTTCCAGAACCTGACCACTGTAACAGGAGATTAATTTGATGCCAAATAGGAGTACAGCTGTCACGACAGCAAATTAGGGAGAAAAATGCAATCTTTTATGGGACTGCTGAGTCGCCGCAGCAGATGAAGCTCATGGAAAGATATATGAGTGCCCAGTTTTGCCGGTTGGTTGGGACTTGCGAGCTCACCCCACGATGATGCCTGTGGTGGACGCGCAGGATATTGCCCTGCGGCCCATGCGTACCTGATTACTTAAAAAATCTCATGAAATTTGTCACTTCAACATGTGAAAATTAGTTGCTAATAGCACGGGGAGTCCATACGTGTTGCCGATAGATGACCAGCAGCTTTCGTCTGCAGACTAAATTTTCGTTGCCTCCCATTTCCTTTTTCTTATAATTATTTTCTCATTCCACTGGGGTTGAGCGGAAATAATTCCTCTTACTTGACATGAAGTCATAACCTATCGGCGGTACCTGCATGGCTGTAAAGCTTGGTGCACCCTATAAAAGCTTACACGAGGATGTATATTGCTCCTTTCCTGTTGCTCTCATCATGACAGTCCTCTCGCCTTCCGAAATTTCCTCTCTCCCCCTTTCCAATCCATTGGCTTTGATTCTTCTAGTTGAAAGCCATCACAAGGCATCGGATGACATAGAGCTCAACCAAAATATTAAAAAAGGATCTTTTTCTTCCGGAGGTGTGGTGGGATTGGCCGATTTCTGAGGTGGGTTTTGATGCTCATCTTTTTCTGATGATTGATGGTACCGACTGAGTTTCTGGGTATCAATGAACTTTCGCTAAGTTTGATGGATGTTCGGGCTTATGGTTCTGCCAACTCGCACCGATGGCGTCTTCGTTCGTGCAATGTGTTTGTTTTTCCATTTTCAGTAACGTGCCTGTTCGTTTTTGAGAAGGAAGAGCAGAGTTTCTTGTGCATCTCATTTATTTGCTCTCTCTGTCTCTCTCACTCTCTATTTGAAATTCGATGGACTTGCCCGGCAGCTGATGTTCCTTCTGTCTTCTGGACGTGAATGCTACTTTTCGTGCTCAATTAACAGGAATATTGGTAGACCCCATATTATGCGCAAATGCAATTCTATGGATCCCATTCTCCCTATTATCTTTTTTTTCCTTGCCCACTTTCTTTTTCGCGTATTTGTTAATAAGTATATATGACTTCCTTTTGTTTTCTAGAAGTGCTTATCGTCTTCAACTGTTGTAGTTAGATACCTTCTGCTTGACATACTACTGGCTATAATCCGACTCCCTGTGGTACTTAAATAGGAAAAGAACCTGAAACTCTTGTGTGCTTCCAGGCTTTTATTGATTCTTCTTTGAAAAAATGTAGGATACTCAAGTTTTCTGAGTAAAGCTGTGAACGAAGATTGAATTAAATTGTGAGGGTATGCCTGGAAACAAGTACAACAGTAACCCTGTCCATGTTCCTGGTCGTTTAGAGCGGCTCTTAAGAGAAAGAGAGCTCAGAAAAAGCAGCAAGGCTTCCCATTCAAATGAGACAACTGACATTAGTAGAGTGGCTGAGCTAGAACATGAGCTGCGCTTTAGAGAAGGAGAAAACTCGGGGATTTCTTATGTTGAACAGTTTTCGGAAGAGGCTATCGCCGCCAGGGTACCCGCCGAGGGCTATGAAAGGCAAGACGGGAGGCCTTTCAGACAAAGACTCTTGGTGGTGGCTAACAGGCTGCCTGTCTCTGCAGTCAGAAGAGGTGAATATGCATGGTCTCTCGAGATGAGTGGTGGGGGGCTAGTTACTGCTCTTCTGGGTAAGTATCATAAGGTCACTCCTTATGCTGAAAATCCCATTTTTCTGTTGCAGCTATTAGATAATTAGTAGGGCTCTGATGCGTTACAATGGGTGGAAGAACCCCCGCGCACGCATGAAGCTCACTCCCCTGGTTGTCTAGCTTATTATACTTCTATCACTGTTTTTGTCCCCAAAAATTCTAATGACCTCATTAAGGAGGTGGATCTTGATGTATTTGACTTTGTCGAAGGTGTGAAGGGGTTCGAGGCAAGATGGATAGGATGGGCTGGTGTTAATGTGCCTGATGAGATTGGACAGAGGGCTCTTACCGATGCTTTGGCTCAAAAAGTAACATTATTGTATCAGATTGACCATTTTTTTCTGTGCTATATCACGCTTTGCACACTTTTAATAAATTGAACCAAGATGAATTGACCAGTGTTTCTATTTGTTATATAGATGTCAACTTTACAGTCTGCTCCTTTCCTTGTTCACAGAAGTGTATCCCCGTGTTCCTTGATGAGGAGATTGTTCATCAATACTATAATGGCTATTGCAACAATATATTATGGCCTCTTTTTCATTATCTTGGACTTCCACAAGAAGATCGCCTAGCAACTACAAGAAGTTTTCAGTCTCAGTTTGCTGCATACAAGAAAGCAAATCAAATGTTTGCTGACGTCGTAAATAAGCATTACGAAGATGGTGATGTAGTCTGGTGCCATGATTACCACCTTATGTTTCTGCCGAAATGCCTGAAGGAATATAACAGCAACATGAAAGTTGGGTGGTTCCTTCATACACCATTTCCTTCCTCTGAAATTCACAGGACTCTGCCATCGCGGTCCGAGCTTCTACGTTCTGTTCTTGCTGCTGATTTAGTTGGGTAAGACTACCCTTTATTTGGATGTTGCTTTAGGTTTGTATTTCCGGCTTTGCAATTGCAGACACATCCTCTTGCATTGATAAATTTTAAGTTTTTGATTGTTTGGAACTGCGAAAACCAAAAAAACATGTATTCTCTTGTCTCATACATATATTGGAATTGGAGGTGTATCTGAATCAAATATTGTATGGACAGTAAGTGTTTGTTTCTTGTCCATGCTCTAACATGTCTCCTTGATTAGAAAACTTTATGTGGGGTATTTCTTCATGTTAGTCTGTCAACTCGACACCTTTGACGCATAGAACCTCAGAAGCTTTTTTGCCTTTAAGTTTTCCTTCCTCTATGCTAGTCATTGTTATTACATTACTTGTATTTGCACCATTGGACTACCATGACGTTAGCTTGGCATGATATTCCAGTTTCCACACCTATGACTATGCAAGGCACTTTGTGAGCGCTTGTACTCGTATTCTTGGGCTTGAGGGTACACCAGAAGGAGTTGAGGATCAAGGGAGGCTGACGAGGGTAGCTGCGGTATGTATAAGTTTAGACTGTTGATCACAATTGTTTCATTTTCATTGCTTTGATTTGAAATTTTGTTAGGTTATATCATAACTCTTAAACCACAATCCACGGAATGCTAACTTACATTTTGCTCTTAATGTGCTCGACGTCTTTAGTTTCCTATTGGGATAGATGCTGAACGTTTCATCCGAGCACTTGACACTCCAGAAGTTCTGGAACACATGAAAGAACTAAAAGAGAGATTTGCTGGTCGTAAGGTATATTCTTTTCATAATCAATAGGGAAACGTTCTTACCATGCATCTCTTCTTCTCTTTGTCATTCCTTGACTATTTGGAGGAGAAATTGTTTGCCGTCGTCTTTTCTCAATATTATCTGATGAAGGTTCTAAATGGTCAAAGATCTGACTCGATTTTTTTACGATTTAATTTTACAGGTGATGTTAGGTGTCGACCGACTGGATATGATCAAGGGGATTCCTCAAAAGATACTGGCATTTGAGAAATTTCTTGAAGAGAACTCAGATTGGCATGACAAAGTTGTTTTGCTGCAAATTGCTGTACCAACAAGGACAGATGTTCCTGAATGTATGTTTATTTCAATCTATTTGGGTACCAACTGATTATGGTCTGTTAAATCTTGCTTGTTTTTCCGTTTGTAAATCGTTCATTGGTAATTTGAAGGTTGATATCCGACATGCAATTCTCAGTTTGCATTCCAATGTTCTCTTCGTAAAAGCTATTTTCCCCTGCAGTTTGTATTTATTTCTCTAGGAAAGAATACAAGCTGTTCTTTAAGTTGCTACTGCACTTGAAGTGAGGTGTGCTAACCTGCAATTCTTAACCGAAGCAATACTGAATTCCATTCTATAGATAAGTTGGATATCACCGAATTCTGAGAGTTTTGATACTGTTTCTGTTTCTTTCTTTCAGCAAATTTGTCACTACCATGCAGTTCATTGTTCATGATTCTGACCACTACTTTTTTGTCCTGTATGTTGTGGCAGATCAAAAACTTACAAGCCAAGTCCATGAAATTGTTGGACGCATTAATGGAAGATTTGGAACATTGACGGCTGTCCCTATACATCACCTGGTCTGTTTTGTCTTCTAACTTGACAATGGCTCTATGATAATTAACTTTGATTGTAGGATGTTCTATCTATTTTTCGACCTGACTCAGTTGCAAGGCTGCTGGTAAAAGTGGATTGCGTTTGGCTGGATATAAAATATATGAAATAGTAGTCTTTATTCAGCAATCCAATGCACAAAGCACTTGCAAGTACTTTTCTTTTGACACTTAAGACTGTCAGTCTTTACACTGCTGGCGAAGATATTTATAGAATATCTTATAATTTTTTCTGATTGGTATGCATACTTGGATAATACTGCCCGTGGACTTTGAAAAATCAAAGTAGTTGTTTCTAATAAGAATTTTCCTGTTCTTTTTCTATTACTTTCAGATGGTTGGAATGCAAGAACAAATGATTCTTCTGGTTTGTGCTTGACATTTGGAGATTTTTCTTTTCATGAAAGAAGATGACAATAAAGTTGTAGCGATTAATTACCAGTTCAATAGCCGAACCTCAACTCAAGTAATTATTTTGACCGGGAAAATATTGTCTTCTCATCTGTATCGACTCTTGAACCCCGACATAAGGAAACTGGATCAGAATCAAATTCCACTTAATCTTGATTTTCAGTAGCCATTATGTTAATGTTCACAATGCTTAACGCTCATGTTCATGTAGGCATATGCAACTTTCCTGTAACGATCTCTTCTATCTGTTGCAGGATCGTTCTCTTGACTTCCATAAGCTATGTGCCCTTTACGCAGTTACTGGTAATAATTCCATATTATGAACTCCCTTCGTTCTTCTAGTCCCAGATGTATTGCTTCTTCGTAACTCTTCCATACTCTCTCTCACATTCGTTCCTTCATGGGTTCATTGTTGTAGTCCACCCCACTTAGAGCAGCATTGTCATGCTATGCTGATGCAATGAATAGGCTTCTTAGTAGCAGGTTCTTGGGTATGCTGTTTGCTAGGATGTTTTGAATCAGTGATTAGATTTCAGTGGAAGAACAAAATTTTGATGGCGAGATAATGAAGTACTGTTTCTACATAGTTATAATAGTCTTAGATATCTGAAAGCTATCTTTTAGTAACCAAGTGATTACCTTATTAGCGGATTGTTGGACTGAACCAAATTTTGCCTTTTCAGATATTGCACTTGTCACTTCATTGAGGGATGGCATGAATCTTGTTAGTTACGAGTTTGTTGCATGTCAAGATGTGAAGAAAGGAGTTCTAATTCTTAGTGAGGTAAATTCCTATTTCCCCAAAACTTCTTAGTACTGAGAATGGGCTCTTACTCAGATCGGTACATGGATAACGAGACCCGTTGCATTACTGAATTTATGCTGACACCACCTGTCTAGCTCCCTAAAACTCTGGAAGTCATGCACTAATTTTACTTCTACGGTTATTAATTAAACCAAATAAGTTCACCCCTGACTAGATAATAATAAGATATAGTTAAGAAGTCATTCTAACAGGGTTACTTATGGTTTTAATACAAGAACCACATCGTAATTTTGCCTCAGAAAAATTTAATCTGTCTTATTTACTTCATTTTGAGTAGCCACGTTGTATGAACTTCAAATGGAAGCTTTTTGAACAATGGAGAGAAGCGATACTCTAGCTGTTGAACTGTTCTGATTGTTGATACAGGAGAATTGGCAATGATCATGACTATCCACTTGCATTTATAGAGTTTGTCCTATTTTGTGCTTTTGATGCGCACCCTTGTGCTTTCAATGCGATAAGGGATTATTCAACTGAACTACTACTTCCACAAAAAGCTAACAATTTGTTTAAGCTTCCAGATATGCAAATAAATTAGCTAATAAGTTTGCAAAGCTCTTGTAGAGATTAGTGCTCACCTCTTGATTTATGGATTTTTCTGATAGAGTACCCCAGGTCTTGTTTTGGAAATCTCACAACCTGAATAACTATCCACTTTCTGCTTTGATACTAAGATTATACTTACCTATTTCTTTCTTCATTTTATAGTTTGCTGGTGCGGCACAGTCCCTAGGTGCTGGTGCAATTCTAGTGAACCCTTGGAACATCACAGAGGTTGCTGCTTCTATAGCCCAAGCTTTAAATATGCCTGCCGAACAGAGGGAAAAGCGTCATCGACATAATTTTGCACATGTAACAACCCATACGGCACAAGAATGGGCCGAAACATTCGTAAGGTGTGCAACTCTCGCCTCTATGTTTGACTGACCAATAAATTTGAGGCCCCGTATGCAAATGGTTTTCAAGAGCAGTTAACCGAAGTCGTTAAATATGTTCATTGTGCATTCTTGCATAACTACATTTAATAAATTGCAAGTGGGTAAAGTACTGTATATATACTTTGCAGCGAACTAAATGATACAGTTGTTGAGGCCCAGCTAAGGACAAGACAAGTACCACCTTCTCTTCCGGTCCAAGATGCCATTGACCGATATCTGAATTCCAATAATCGCTTACTCATTCTGGTATGCTCCTGGATTTTGAGATGGACGCTATAACTAGATTCTTTTACAATGGTCCATCAAATATTTTCTTTCACTCCCTTCGTGGTGCTCTACTTTCATGTTTGGATTGATCCATATTCTGAAGAGCATAAGTGTCCTCTGCTGCTGAATGTTGCCTGAAGGTTGGCATATATTACCACCTCCCTTCTTTCTTACATATTGACTTTTGAGTCAAACTGGTTCTTGGTACTCAGCCTTTTGCCCTTTTAGCTGCTAGACCCTCTTACTTCACATATACGCATTACTGTGCTCGTGCTCCCCATTGTGCGAGAGGCTGTTTAGATGACTTGAATTGGTGATCTTGAGGTAGTACTAATACAGCAACCTTTCTATAGCAACGAGTATTTGTTCCACTACAACAATTTTCAACATTAAGGGTGAGGTTGTTTGAGTAAAAGAATTTTTCGCGAATTAGTTTTCTAGATTCTCACGCTTTTGGTTTGCTGAAAATGAACATTTAACGGAAAATCATTTATGGTCAAACAAAATATGCATGCTAAAAGTTAGGAAAATGAATTCCCTTAACTGAAAAGGGGAAAACATTTTCCTGGAAAATGATTTCCCAGAATCATGAAATGTTCCCCAATAGAAACACACTCTTAAGTCCTGGAGTGTTCCTTTATTTCCCTTCAAGGGAGAGACAGAGAGAGCTGACTACCAGGAGAAAGTGATACTTGATAGGAAGTTAAGGAACTCATGTGTGTCTTGTCATACAAATTTGACAGATACCTATTCCCTGCAATTTGAGGGCCGTGGCTTTATAACCTCATTGAAAATAATTATTAGCACCCTGTTTTAGAACTTTAGTTTCTCTTATGGAATGAATTGTTCCATAAATTTATGATGCCCTGATCTGGATCATGATTTTGGTATGACTAATTCACATACCATAGCACAGGCAAAGCATTGTGGCCAAGGGATTATTGCATCTATGCAGGTCAATTTGTACATAGCTCAGTACTTGGATTGTGAAAGCTTAGCTTTTTAATGTGGAAAGAACGCAGACCAAAAAAAAATTTGGAAAGAACTTACTCTAGGGCATACATTGTTCATGAACTTCAGTGTTGTCATTTTCGATCATGTGTTCTTGCTATTGATGTACTTATTCCCCTTTATTTTTCTGGGGTTGAAAATTTAGGGGTTCAACGCAACATTGACTGAACCAGTGGACACTCAAGGGAGAAGGGGTGATCAGATTAAAGAAATGGATCTCAAATTGCACCCTGAACTGAAAGAGCCCTTGACAGCACTCTGCAGTGACTCGAGGACAACAGTGGTTGTCCTCAGTGGGAGTGACAGACGTGTCTTAGATGATGTACTCCAGTTTAGATTCATGACAGTCCTCCATTTTGACTACATGTTTAGCAGTTTTTAACTGGCTGAATGTTTCCACAGAACTTTGCAGAGTACAACATGTGGTTGGCAGCTGAGAACGGGATGTTTTTACGTCTTACAAAGAGAGCTTGGATGACAACAATGCCGGAGCATTTAAACATGGAATGGGTTGACAGCGTAAAGGTGCCTAATTTTGAGCCAATTTACTTTCCATTTCTATATTCTAGACTCTAAATTTAAGATCCTGATGGCATCTTTCAGCATGTCTTTGAGTATTTCACAGAAAGGACTCCTCGTTCACATTTTGAACTCCGAGAAACCTCGCTTGTATGGAACTACAAATATGCAGGTAGTCAAATGTTCACTAAGCTCTTTACAACTATTACGCTGCCTTTCCGGATCTCCTTTTCCACATCTGACATATCTTCATTCCTTTCCTGCGGTGGTAGATGTTGAATTTGGAAGACTCCAAGCAAGAGATATGTTGCAACATCTTTGGACGGGTCCAATATCTAATGCATCTGTTGATGTTGTCCAAGGTAGCAAGTCAGTTGAGGTGCGAGCAGTTGGTGTAACAAAAGTGAGTGCACACGCCCATTATTGTATGCAAGTAACTCCTGTTGCTATGAAGTAGTGACTAACGCTTCCCTCATGAACACTCGATATCTTTTTTCAGGGTGCAGCAATTGACCGCATATTGGGTGAGATTGTACACAGTAAATCCATGACAACACCGATTGACTATGTTCTTTGCATAGGTCATTTCCTGGGAAAGGTGATGCAAATATCTGCCTTGATATCATTTGTACCTTGTACATTCCCTATTTTGCATGCCTCTCTTCTCTAGTGAATCTTTGTCTAACTGATGTCTTTTTCATGAAGCAAAAGCTAAAGGAAAATATTATAGAGGAATTTCTGTAAGCAGATGAAGTGCAGGTGTAAGTAAACTTTAGGACCCTAAAAAATGTTAGTTTCTTCTGTAGGATGAAGATGTCTACACATTTTTCGAGCCAGAGCTTCCTTCTGATGCTCTAGGGATTGCCAGAACCAAGGCTCCTGATGGACTGAAGTCTCCAGGGGAGAAACGATCTTCCTTGAAGCTGCAAGCTAGTAAAAGCGGGTCAAAAGCATCTGCGATGAAGACACAACGACCTTTGCCGAACCCTGAGAAAAGAAATAACAACCATGCCAGTGGTAGTGGGAGGAGGTCTTCTGCAGATAAAATATCCTGGAACGTGCTCGATCTCAAGGGGGAGAACTATTTCTCATGCGCTGTCGGGCGGAACCGTACAAATGCTCGCTACCTGCTTGTCTCCTCCGACGACGTCGTCTCGTTTCTCAAGGAACTGGCGTATGCATCATTTTCTGGCCCTCCATAGGAATAATAAGCTGATTTCCAGGGGGATATGGTGGCCCTGCAAGCTGAGGTTCTGCCTTCCCATTATGAATATCAGTCTCTCTATAATACCAATTTCTCCGTGTACCTCCCTTGTTCGTGGGCTGTCTCATACCTAAGTTGAGTGCTAGATCCTCAATATAGCTGTTTGAGCCGGCAGTTTTCGACTCTTGACCGAGAGTATCTACAAGGTTATGAACCGGGAATTTTCATTGATCTACAATTTGAGAAAATCAATCTGTCGAAAATGGTAATAAATATGGCCTTTTTGTTCCCTACAAAATGCAAGTACTGCTAGATCGAGTGCCTAGGCAGTTGGCCGAGGATGCCGTACTCCTTGACATCTATCGTTTAGTTCAGTTAAATCCTAAAATTTATCAACTGGGCGACTACCTTACCGTGGTGCTCAACTCCAAGTGGTAGGCACAGGTAAAGTTCATGTGCCTCGCTCTTGTGGACACTGAATGAGACTCATCGTCTTTGTTGTGTAGAAATTTATCTAGTAAGGTCTTTTAACAGTGGGGTTCCTTCCGCTTGTGGACGGAGCTTTGCCTAAAAATGCCAAATCATGTAAGAAAATTTAACAAGTGTTATCGAGATACTTGTTAAGTATACTCATTTAGAATAATTCAATTTTTGAGATATTGTGCATTGAAAGCTGCAAAATTTTGTTAATTAATAGCTTGTTGAGTACCTTTAGGACATTCATTGACAAATTCATTAACGCGATTGTCTAATAAACTCACCACATTATAGAGATCCCTTATTTTAAACCTGAAACTCGGGATGCCAAAGAAAGATTTTAGAGTTAATTTGTCGATGCAATCTATCTTATAGAATTATAACTTGTCGAAATAATTATTAGTTCTCATAGAATGGAAAAATAAATTTGACGTCATCCAAGAACTAGGTAACAAAGCGACTAAATGAATCAAATAGCCCGCCCAAAAGAAAGGACTGGAGAAAACATCCTAGCAGCTTGTAAAAATTACAAATTGAATTACTAGTAGAACTATCCTCGTTCCTCGGGGACAACTGTAGAAACAATCAGATGAATATGGAACGAATGGCATTGGTAATCCAGCTACAAAACCTCAAGCAATGGGCACATACTGAATGAGATGACCACTGCCAAAAACCGGTTGTTCTGCCTAGTTCTTCCTGTTTGGTTCAAACACGTACTTGATCAGCGACTCCTTGATCGATAGCAAATCTGGAAACTCTTTCTTCAACTTAGTAGCGTCCATCTCGTTATTGCTTCGGGGGGCAACAATCACTTTCGCTTGCTCTTCCAATGTAAAGTTCTCCCACTTGAATTGGGGATCGATATACTTCTGGTACATCTCCAAGATCTCATTATGGCTCACGACTCCAGGATTTGTGAAGTTCCATATTCCCATCAGGTTCCGCTTTGCCATCTCAATTGAGATGGGAAGCAGCTCATCCAAAATGGTCATACTATTTGGAATGTTAACCACCTTGTTATAGCGCGAAATCTTGGTAATGAAATTGCGGGGGTTGTTGAGGTCAGAGGATATTGGCATACGGACTCTGAGCGTGCAAACGTTGTCGTACTCCTTCAAAAGCTCTTCAACCTGTTTTCGTAAGCAGAAACGATCAGTGCGTCCCTAAATGCAACATGGGGCAATGGGCAAATTATAGAAATTGGAAGTCAACTTACCATGGCCTTTGTCTTGGAATAGAAGGAGCCAGAAAAATTGGGCTTGTCTTCCTCCTTATAGCCAATGCCTGAGCCCTCTGGGTGTGCAGCATCATACTCGAATATACAGCCTGTAGCAAAATTCATCATCAAAAGCCCGTGCTCCCTACAGACATCCGCTAGAGTCAAGGTTCCGGCAACATTGGCACGGATTGTTTCGGTCTTATGGGATTCACACCAATCCACATTCGGCCTACCGGTTACACCAGCAGCATTAAAAACATGTGTGGGCTTGACATTCTGTATGTCTGCCACAAGCTGTGACCGACACTCAAGACGCCCTTTTCCATACTCAAATGGGATTCCTTCATTCTCACATAGCCTCCCAAGAAGACCTCCAATCCAACCGGTCTTACCATATATCAGGAACTTCAAGGATGGTTTCTTGGCTGAAGTCACGTTTTTAGAAGGTGGAACCACCATCTTGGACTGATTAGGAGTCGTGGGGACATTTGATGGGGATTCGCCTCCTTCAGAGTCATCAAAATGCCTTTCAATACCACCGGGCATCATCAGCATCCTTGGATGAGGGAGAAGTGCTCCAGAAACATCACCCCACCAATCAGGATTATTGATGTACCAATCCATAGTCTTCTTCAGCCCCTCTTCCCAAGTAGTCCGTTCTGACCAGCCTAAGATCTTCAGCTTCTGATCATCTAAAAAGTACCTCTGGTCATTAAATGGCCGATTCTCTACGAACTTAATGCTGGTTTCTGAGTCCATGGAGAAAAGTTTGCATATGTCCTTAGCCACATCAATCACTCTTCTTTCCTTCTTCGTGCCAATGTTGTAGACATGCCCAACCTCACCCTTGTGAAGAATTACCTCAAAAGCCTCAGCGACATCCTCACAGTAGAGGTAACTACGGACATTGGATCCATCTCCATGAATGGGAAGAGGCTTCCCTCTCATAGCCAAAAGGATAAACTTTGGGATCAACTTTTCGGGAAATTGATTTGGCCCATAAACATTGTTCCCACGGGTCGTTATGACAGGTAACCCATATGACCTACCATATGCCATGACAAGCATCTCCGCTCCAGCCTTTGTCGCTGAGTAAGGATTTGTAGGGAGGAGTTGAGATGCCTCATGATTTCCTACCACAGCATCCTCATCCGTTTCTCCATAAACTTCATCAGTGCTCACGTGGATGAATCTCCTGATCTGCCCTGTCACCTTACAGGCTTCTAAGAGGACATGAGTGCCGTAAACATTATTCTTGGTGAACTCAAAGCTGTTGCCAAAGGAATTGTCGACATGGGTCTGAGCGGCAAAATGCATTATGGTGTCAATAGACTCCGTGATGAGAAGGTAGTTCACAAGGTCGGCACTTCCGATGTCTCCCTTCACGAACTTGAAGTTGGGGGATGATTGCGAAGGAATCAGGTTTTTCAGATTGGAACAATAATCGAGTTTGTCAAGTACGACTATCTTGTATTCGGGGTAATTACGAATGAGGCGGTTAGCGACATGGGATGCGATGAACCCAGCGGCCCCAGTAATGAGGATATTCTTCGGGGTATAATTAGCCATCACCACCTAGCAACCTCTGCAAATCAACCATCGCAAGAGTAATTCAGATCCCGGGTAAATTGAAAACAGAATGCAGATCACGTATATTCTAAGACACAATCCAACATACTTGAGATCAAGAAGAAAGATTACATACTTCTCAATCAAAACAAAGAGGAGAAGAAAATGTCACACCGGATACGACTAAAACCACAACCTCATGGATGAAAGCTCCCAAAATTTGCTCTTACGAGTGCAATTCTACTGAATGGACTCAATCATAAAGGCAAAATGACATGGCCTCATCAAGTATTCACTTTTCAGTCTCCAGCAAATCAAGCAGATCAAATCACAAACAGATTTACGTGGGAAAATACAACCTTCACTCTCTGCCGCTTCCTCACCAGACAAGCAAGACACACAACAAATTCAACGAGAAGATTTACCTGCACATTCAAACGCGCCAACCAAAGGATACTCAAAGAAGGAGAAAAAAAAAACTAGAAAAGACAGGATATCGAGGAAATGAAAGCATACGAAGCAGAGAAGCACGGAGAAAACTCGTACAGCACGAGATCTACCAAAAAAAGAAAAAACGGAGACATCATTACATCAGACAAGGAGAACACATCCGGAAGTAGATCGCATTGAGACAACGCTATGAAATGTCGATGATCACTCACAGTCACGGATCAAGTTGAGATCGAGGTCCGATTGGCCACAGCTTCAGACCCCCGTGAATTACAACGGAATTTTGAATCGAATTCGGACAACAACGAACGGAAGAGGCTTTCGGAGCGGACGCCAGAACGAGGAGATTTCCTCGCTACTTATGTTGGACGCCGTCGCTTCGTGAGATCGCCAAGCGGGAGCCACTGGATCGCGCGAAATCCCTATATCACCCTCGGCGTCGAGCGAATTACGGGGGTGGTTGGTAGCGCGAGCGGCCGCGTTGCTATTGACGTGTTTTCTCGCTGCTAATTGATAGGGTCATATTCGGCAACGGAAAATGTGTCGGCGAAAACGTGTAGGTTGGTTGAAAGAAAGAAAAAGGAAGAAAATTCAAACGGTGTTTGGACGAAAAAGATCTAGAATTTTGGCCATCGTTGCGTTCAATAATAACGTGCCACGTGGCTTGTGAGCAGATGATTGGACATGGAGAAAAAAAAAACGCCCGAATTGTTATTTTGAATTTGTCTTCTTGGGCTTTAATTAGAAAAGATTAAGACACGTCGTTGCTAATTTTTATTTTTTTTTAAAAGAAGGCATTTTATCGTATGGCATGTATCATCAAGGTTAATAGACGCGATCGTGTTACAGCACTAATCAAAATCGGTGCAGATCTTGCATTCCTTTGATACCTCTGTTCATTCTTATTAGGTACAAAATTTAATGACCGGCTTTCCGCGGTCCCGATTCACGAGTACAACCACCTCATAAGGGCCTCTTGTCGAATAGAAAATGCGTCGAGAATCGATCGCATTTATTTTATTTTATACCCAATTCTCCATGGTCCCCAAAGAGGTTGATGATCATAGAAGACTTTGTCTTTCGATCCGTCGAAGGAGTGGTGCTAAGATGATTAGTATGGGAAATTAATGTGGAGCCCGCTCGATTTCATGCACCTGTTTCGCCCCTTGAACAGGATCAGAGTGGAGGAATTGCATGTCTGTATTCCAATTCAAGGAACGCGAAATCAAAAGGACGATGCGCGGAGTTGTCTATGTCTGCGGCGGTGTATAAAGGATTCCTGCCAATCACACGTCGTCCAACTTTGCTGATTTTTTATTTTTATTTTTCTGTGAAAGTAACATTTTATTCATTTTCACAAAAATACAAGAGAGAAACAACGCAGTTCAACTACAAATCAAGATAAATTTCATCAATTTCAAAACAAAACAAGCTCCAGATAACAAGATAAATAATCAGAATAAAGTTTGTTGGGTTATCCCACGACGATTATGGAATAGGCTGGTGGTCGATTTATAAGCTGACAAAGAAGAAGAATATGATGGCAACACGCCACCTTTGACTGCCAATTCCTCGCCCAATGATAAGATGTCTAAGCGGCTGCCGAAATGTGGGTTTGCACCTAAATTCAAACGTAATTCAGCCCATATTTAGCTCAATTAATCGAAAGGACTTTTAATTAATTAGAGCCCGAAAACGAGCGATAGGCCTGTGACTACTCTATAGATGGAGCACATAGATAGGAAGCTGTACAACCTAAAAAATGCCTAACCAACTTACAGCCGGAACATCCTACTGTGCTAGCTCTCCATCCTTGTTAGCCCTCTCCCAACCATCCTTTGCTCTCGGCAATATATCCCATGTTCTCCAAAATCAAGCTAGATCGCAACAACGGTGACCTAGGTCAAATCTTAATCATTTTAATATATAGAATCCTTTTATTATGAATTTTTTATGGGGTGACCTACCATACAGGTCAAATCTTAATCATTTTAATCATTAGAATCCTTTCATTAGGAATCTTCTTTGGGGTGACCTACCATACTGGTCAAGTCTTACGTGGCACGATCGGCGCTGAGGTAGACAAATTTATAATTTTTTAATAATTTTTTCTTTTTTTATTTTCTTTCATTCATTTTGGCCAGTAGGGCCGCCCTCGTGACCTCTAGCGAGGGCTCGACCCTCGTGGCCAAGCCATGCTTGACAAGGGTTTCACTATTTAAGACATAAGTAAGTTTGTTATCCTATTTAAATTTGCTAGAAAGGAGGGATGACCCAAAAAATCAGGTGTGACAATGTTTATTTCGATATCGGGTTTGGTGTCGTTTGAGCAACGAACATGTGCGGATGTTAGCCATTGGCGACTAAGGATCTTGATAAAAAAATCTTTTTAAAGTCCAAAGATCAGCTTAGTCAGTTCTTCACCAAATTCATTTCCAAATCTTTCTCGGAGAAATCATATATCTGCGATTATGCCCTATCATTGAAATATCTCGCCACCCGCCGCCGCCCTCCCCCCCAGCCGCCGGTCGCCCCCCCTCCCCCCCTCTGCCTGCTGCCGCCACCTGCCACAGTCGCACTGCCAGCCACACCGCCCTCCGCCACCCCCCACCGCCAGCCACCGCCGGCCGCCATCGACCATTGTCCTTTGAGCTAACTTTTGGAATAAGAGAGGCTTAATCATCCAACACTAATATCTAGACCAGATCGAATTAGAAACCTCCCCAAAACGGGAGAGAAGCTTCTAGATCTAGACTAAATCAGAAGAGAAAAGCTTCTAAAAATGGAAAGAAAGAAAGAAAAAGAAAATAGAGAACCGATCAAACAAAGAAAAAGGGATAAAGCGATGGGAGGGAGAGATCTGGCTCCAATTCTCCCCTTCATGGAGATTGAAGAAGGAAGAGATGAGAAGGAGAGGAAAGAACTAAAAGAAGAGAGAAAATGCGACACGAAAGAGATGGAGACTTTGAAAGAGAGATCATAAAAGGAGAGGAGTGAGAGATCTAGCTCCAATTCTCCCCTTAATTGGTTTGAAGAAGGAAGAGATGAGAGAACCCTAGGGAGAAGAGAGAAAATGCGGCATGAGAGAGATGGAGACTTTGAAAGCTCGCCCGTGGCCTGTGATCGGCCGGAGAAGTAGGGAAAAAAAATTAAAAATTTGAATTTCTTTAAAAAGAAAAAAAAAATAATATAAAATAATAATATAAAATTATTAAAATTAGTGCATGAAGGAAATTAGGTAAGGAAAATATTTTCTAGTTCATTTTCAGGTTTCAATAGAACACCGAAAAGTATTGTTATTTTCCTAAAAAATGACTTTTTAGAAAATATTTTTCAGGAACACTTTATTTTTCGCAAAACTGTTGCGCGGAAGCAATCGATCGAACGATAAAATAGGCAGAATAAGAAAATAAATCGTATAGCAGATGTACGTGGTTCGGTCGTAGAGACCTACGTCTACGGGAGAGCAGCAACGAATTCTACTATAGAACAAGCGATACACGGAGATTACAAACCATACTCAAGTCATTCAAACATTTTTAGTGTTTTCAGCCTTAATTACATCCAATAACGCACACAATGTTTAGTCCTGCAATTCGTCAAGAAATAATCTCTCAATCTCACAAAGAAATTATACAAATCTTAAACTCATAAGATTTAATTACTTGAACAGTGATTCTTCTTGAATGTAATTCACGAGTGAAGCTTCGCTTCTGGAACGGCGCAAAGACCCATGTTGCAATCACCTTCGTCTAACAAAGCAGAATATATATATATATATACACACGAAAATATGCAAGGAAATCTTGGTCAAAGTCGGACTCAAATTTCCTCATCTGAATATATCTTCTCACGCACGGAATCCGACACCGAATCAGATTACTACAGGAAATATAAATCAAGAAAGCATTTAAAAAACAAATCCTTTCAAAATCTTATCCCATCACAAAAGATCTCTAACCGAGCGAAACAGCAGATAGAAATCAAGGTGGACTCCAACGCTATAATTTTCGTAACGTGCATTATGTGAATAACTTTCACGTGCAGGTTTCGATTCGTTCAACGAGGCTCAAATTCGAGACATATTCTAACAAAAACGAATGGAGCAAATTGATTTCTATCCTTCACGAGATTGATCCCATGATAAGGACGATTTCATATTTTTGACTTGAGAACTGATGTTTATGGGATTCTATTTGTGTCTTGGAAACTCAGAGGTAAGTGAGGAATTACGACGGTTAAATGTTGTGCTAGTTCCTCTTTGCATAGCCGGCTAATTATAATCATGCCATTCAGTTATACGAAAAAACATAATCACAATTAGATGTGCATGGACCGAACAAACCATTCCAAATTTGTTGATTTTCCCCAACCTAAGTTGTCCAGTAGCCTCTCAAACTATTAGATCGCAACTTTCCTCTCTCAACTGGGGAACATTCCTTTTACGGCTTACCGTTAGTTTTAGACCCCTAAAAGTAAGAGCAAATTGCCCGCTAGCTCCATTGCTATCTGCTCACAAATAAAAATAAATAAATAAATAAATAAACGGTAAGTATATTATAAGTGTTAAAATTTTTTGTAAAAGTGTAATCGGGTTTTTAAATTTTTAAATAGTGCAATAAAACTCTAAATTTTTTAAATAGTGAGCCTCGGCGAAATCCAGAGAATCGGCTTTTTGGAGTTGTCTGGATAGATAAAGCTGATTCAAGAGTGAACCCACATGAATTCGCGAGTGCGAATCAACTTCAGATGCGCTCATGATGAAATCTACGAGAAAACATTGGATGGCATTCACAGGGTTCCTCACATAAGACAAGGTTTTGCATAAGGAACGAAATATTTGGATTGAAAATTTTTAGATGGTCGAGCATTGGCAAGAACCCTCACATGATGCAAGGTTTTACTCCGAGAGTTCGTGTGTTCATGAGCTTGGGTCGCTTGCCAGCTCCATCTATCCAAGCAGTCTTGGCCAAATCCAGAGGATCGTTTTAATTGAGGAAGTCGCGCAGGACATGAGAGGTAAGCCAACCCTCATGTAATGAGAGGCGAGTGGTGCCACCCCCATCGTGCAAGCAGGCGAAAGCCAATGGCCCTCGCAGTGGCCGGACAATGGTCAATAGCCCTCGCCGACGCTCCTCGGAGGTCGACAGCCCTCGTTAGCCATACCAGGGTGGCCGTGCTGCCATCTTCAACACTCAGACCCTCCTTTCTCTCTCTAAGTTTTTGTTTTCTTATTTTTGATCTTTGGGTACCTTCTTTTTAATTTTTCAGTTTTAGTCTAAAAAATTTCCTTTTTTTTTTCTTTTTATAACTTTTTCAAGCTTTTTTTCTGATTGGAGCAGCATAAAAGCCATCCGTCTTAAAATACATTAAACCGTATCAGTTTGTCTAAATTGATCGACGTGACGGTTTTATTGATGTCTCTCTCTTTAGAAAGTAATAAAAAGAGTGTCACATTAGTATTTCTATTACTCAAATTGAACGAAATTAACGAAGGTACTCGATCCATTAATTTGATAAATTTTTAGAACTTGATCGTACTATTTGAAACTTTTAAAGCTCAATTGTGCTTTCACAATAAATTTTATGACTTTTAATGTACTTGTCCAAAACTTAGAAGTAAAAAAAAAAAAATCACACATTACTACTCCACTTACAAAGATCGTTAACCTAGAAAATCTCAGTTGGCGGGCTTTTCTTCGATAGGCAACCCCAATAATCAGACCAAAGTACAAAACATCATTATTTATCGTTTTTTTCCTCTAATCCCTCTGGGCCCATGCGTGAAGGCCCGATTATACATTCGACGATCTATGAAATACATAATTAGTCTCGTGAATTGATCTAAAGCAAAAGGGAGAAAAATGCACATTTGGTCCGTTTGAATTTCCCGAATTTAATGTTGATTACCAGATTATATAGCAAAAGGTAAATATCAAAGGCAGGAAACATCTATTACCCAATAAGTCGATGTCCATCTTATCAACAAGTTACTACTCATGCCTATCAAATTGCTTTCTTTTGTTGAATATCTTGAGCGTCCCGCTTATGATACGCCCCCTCCTAATGGAGGATTAATGTCCAGTTTGCAATGCGATCCGACGGCCATGCGACTTCCCCCTCGTCATCCATTATTGCGACGTCCCGAAATTTCAAGATCTGCAAAATATATATAATATTAGATTTTTACGGTTTAAGGGACAATTATCGGACGCGATTTTTATTTGATTTGTAGTGTCGGTCAGAGGAATCAACCGGTTTAGTAGCGCCGTAGAATTACCCTTTCGCCCCCGAGCCCAGCCTAGCCCAACCCTGACCGAACCCTAGCTGTGAAAATACCAAATTGCCTTCAGTCGTCAGTGCCAAATGACTAACCAATACCGAATTATCAAATTACCGAATCACCCTTAGATATTATGTACTACAGAACGAAAGCCATTAAGTTTGACTTTGACCGTGGGCCCCCCTTGTCTCATCACCACCCACCCATCTTAATCACTCACCCCCTCTCTCTCTCTCTCCTCTTCTCTTCTGCTGTGGACGACACTCCCTCCCCCTTCTTCTTCTTTTTCTTCTTCCTTCTGCTTGGCCGAGCACCACCCAACCACCACCACACCGCCACCTCCCTCCGCCCGCGCCGGCTCCGCCCGCCATCACTGCTGCCATCGGCAGCCCCGCGACCCCAACCCGTGAGCCTCAAGCCCCCTTCCTCCTCCGCCCGAGAGCCCACCCTGTCGTCGTCTACCGTCCTTCGCCGTCGTCAGCCACCCCGCAGCCTCGCGGCAGCCTCGTCACCCCCTAGCCACAGCCGACCCGAGCTCAGCTACGCCTAGCCGCTGTTGCTGCACCACCCGAGGCCGCCGTAGCCCGTCGTGGATTCGCGACCAACAGCCCCGCGAGCTTCGTTCAGCCCGCCCTCAGCCGCGCACCCGACGTGTCGTGGTGTTCGTCACCGTCACTCGCCGCCGCCGGTCGTTTGTGGGTGGGTTAACCCTTAATATCTGATTAGGTCGTTAATTGCACTTAGGATTAGATTAGCCTAGTTAATCGTGGATTAGTTAATTAACCGTAGTCGGATTAGATTAGTAACCCTGGTTAGGTTAGTTGACCGCGGTTAGTCTAGTTAACCCTGGTTAATTAAATTCAACGGTAATTATTTTATCTGACCGTGATCGAGGTAATTATCTAGGGTTGACTGAATTAAATTATTGTGGGACTGATTAACCGAGGCGGGCCTAATTAACTAAAGCCGGATTAATTAATTGAGATGGACTCAATTAATTGGGTTAATTAACTATAGTTAGGCTAATTAATCGTGGCTTGGATAATTAATTAATTGTTAATTAACGATTATTATTGAGTGATTATTGGGTGATTATTGGCTGTTGCTGTGTGCACTTGGTGTATATACATATGTATATTCGATGATTGATCACCCTTATATAGATGCAAAGTCTAGTGGATAATGTGCATATTCATATGACCATGTATGGAGTCAAACTACATCTTTGAGCATGAAAATGGCATTGGACCGAGTTTTAAGCACGACCGTGTAAGCATTGAACTAAATGCAAAGATATAAACTGGCTGGTTGCCTAGTGTGCTTGTATGGTCATATGATGAAATGCCTGATATGTTCGTGTCATGTCGATCGAAATCACACGACTTATCGGATGCACGACAGTCTGTATCGCCAGGCTGGTCGGATGCCGGTCGCGGCTGGTGTCGGACCAGCGCTCCTTACAAAAATGCCTGATAAGTCCGTGCCCTGTCGATCGGAACCACACGGCTTATCGGTTGCCATTGTCGAAGGAATGGGACGAAGCCCGGTCATGCAGGAAGAGCACCAACTGTCTAGTGTGCAGGGCCAAGTGACCGTTAATAACCGAAACACGTGTAGTGCACTGTGCATGCAAGCTGTGATGAGTGTTCTGGTTGTGTTTCTTGATTTGTATGACTGTTGATTGGTGTCGAGTACTGCATAATGTGTGGACCAAGGCGGGGTAAGCTTGCATACGGTTGAGGATAAACTGTTGGGTTGTGCCTGCTTCTGTAGTAGTTAGAGCATTGCGAGAGTTACACGCTATTGATCTGCTATCGATGTTGTCTTGCATGTATAGACTGCCTTGAGTGAATCAGCGCCTTAGTGGGACTTAGGCATTAACTCACGGAGATTTTATATCTCACCATTCATTGTTAAATGCTTTCAAGTCTGTAACTTTGGAAATCTGTTGATGTGGATGAAGAGGGTGATGTGACCCCTCTTTTGGAGTACATATGAAGTTAACCATGTCCTGACCCGGTACCTTTTTTACGGTCGTAGGGAGTAGCCCTGAAGATGAGCTTGTAGATTCTGTAGATTCTGTAGGGTTAATGAATATCTATTAATGAAAGAAATCTTTTCCTAAGCCTGCTGATGTTAGTTGCTGTGACTTCCTGCTTTTCTATCCCTATTGTTTTATGATTATTTGAGGAAGTAAAACGTTTCGCATGCGCTTAATTTTAAAGATAAAATGAATGGGTCGATGACGTGCCTGGGACGTCACCCTTTTATGACCCGAGGACGTGACACCCTCTTTTGTGGTATCAGAGCAAGGTCATCCTGATCCGCTTGGTCATGGCCTGGAGTGATAAGGTGCGCTGGGTTTAAGGATAGTTAATAAGATTAAAATCCCGTGCATGTGAATAGGATCAAAACCCCGTGCATGTGATTGTTATTTGGCTTTTCGGCTGTTGTGGTCTTGAGTTCTTATTGCGGGTTGCTTTGGGCCAGCAAGAGCCCGTAAGGTCCTACAGGATGAGCAACCATATTTCGAGAGCGCCTAGAAGAAGAGCAGCTCGGGAGGATCCCAGAGTGGGCGGGATCCTACAGGCATTGAAAACCTTAAGAGATATCGTAGGACAACAAGTGAGAAACCAAGCTGCTATTGTCGCTGCCCCAAACGAAGACCTGTTGGCTGGAAACAAGAATGGTGGACAGCAGATGCACAAGTTGGTGGAGCAGTTTCTGAAGCTCAAGCCGCCGAAATTTTCAGAAGCGGGTGATCTAGAGGCTGCAACCTCGTGGATTAAAGAGTTGGAGAAGGCTTTTGCTTTGTTGATGTGTCTGTTTACCAACTGTAAGGTAATGCTAGCACGTGGTGGAAAACCATGCGGGAAAGGATCTTTCCCAAAGGTACGGTTCCGGTGTGGAATGCCTTCGTGAAAGCCTTCAATGGAAAGTATTTCTCGGACTGTGCGCGAGAGTAGAAGATGGCTGAGTTTCTTTGTCTTCGTCAGAACCAGATGTCGGTAGATTAGTACAAGGCGAAGTTCGTTGAGCTGTCGAGGTATGCACTTAGGATGGTTGAGGACCATGTGGATAGGGCGAGGAGATTTAGGGATGGATTGAAGCCTGAGATCAAGGATCAGCTGGTACCGCTAAACCTTAAGGACTATAATGAACTGTATGAGATAGCACAACTTATGGAGAGAAATATGATCGAAAGGGCAGTCGCATCTGGATTGTGATTTGCACCTTCTGTAAGGGATAATTATCGGTTTGGGAAGATGCCGATAATAGGAAGAAAGCATCCCATTCAGCCCAACCGAAGGAACGCGGTAGGAAAGCCGGTGTACCGCCCCAATGACGTGTGCTGGTTCTGTAGTTGGAGGCATGGATCAGCCCCGTGCCCTTTTAGAGGAGGAGCCTATTTTGGGTGTGGATATTGTTGCTTAGGATCACCGCAGTTAAAGCAATTATAATATTGAAATCCAATAGGCTTGACAAAATGCTTACCGAAGTGATTTCTATAATGTTGGATTGAAGGCCTGCGCCTTAATTGCTCCTTGACCTTCGAAAAATCCTTCTTGATTTCACTCACCTCTTAGTAGCCAAGATCGGATTTGTAGTAGTATGGTATTTGTATTGAGAGGACGTGCTCTAACGTCTTTGAGCCGAGAGAAAATTTCTTGCAAATCTTTTGAACATCTTCCTTATGAGAATTATTCTCTTTTTGCAGAATATTTTTCTCTTCCTTAATAGAGGAATTCTGCTTTTCTAGATCAACGATCCTTTTCTCATTTGTAACATTTTGCTGTCTCAATCTAGAGACTTCCTTTTTCAATTCAGAGATCTTCTTCAATGCATTTTCGTATTCCACGCATAACTCTTCAAAAGGATCTTCATCATCGAGAATAGGATTTGAGCAAATCACCTCATCTTCTTCAGAATCAGATTCATCCATTAAACAGATATGTGCGAGTTCTTCATCATTGATGTCTTCGCATTCAGTATGACCTCGAATCTCTGCTTTCAAAGCCTTTTTAGACTTTTCATACTTGCCTTTATTTTGATTTAGCAGTGGACAATTTGGCTTGATGTGCCCCTTTTTCCTGCATTGAAAACAAATTACATCCGTACCTTCTTCTCTATCACCGAAGGTCTTCTTTTGATCAGCTTGTTTGAATGGCTTTTTTGCTTTGAATTTTCTTCCCTTATTAGCCATTTTTATGAACTTCTTTACCATGCGAGCAAGCTCTTCATCATCCTCTTCATCATCTTCAGAATCTGAAACATCAGAATCAATGTTAGATTTTGAAGCAATCGACTTCTTACCTTTCGTATCCTTTTCTTTGTCGATTCGTTCTGTCTCGTACGACTGTAGAGTCCCAACAAGTTCGTCAACGGATAGTGGTCTGATTGTTTGACATTCTTGAATGGACGGTTTGATATAGTTCCAATCATTCGTTAATCCTCGAAGAATCTTACGAACTTGCATAGGTTCAGAAACAGGAGCATTTTGATGAGCGAGACCATTCGCAATTTCTTGAAATCTGTCAATCATTTCAGTGATTGTTTCGTCCGGCTTCATCTTGAATGCTTCATAATGACTTAGCAAAATACTAAGTTTGGTCTCCTTGACTCTGTCAGTTCCTTGATAGGTGACATGGAGTCTATTCCATATGACCTTGGATTCTTTTTCTGCAACACGATTATATATAGCAGGAGATAAAGCACAAAAGAGAGAATGAATAGCTTTAGAGTCAAGTCCTTGTCTTTTGGATCGTTCAGTTTCTGATAGGGTAGGAGCAGGAGCATTGTTCCCATTTCCAGAAGTTGCGGTAGTGATAGGATTTACTCCTTTAGTCCCAACATCCCACATCATATTGTCTACGGCCTTGAAGAACCACTTCATCTTATTGCACCAAACATTGTAATCATTTCCATCGAAGTAAGGAGGCTTGCTGTGGAATTGAGCATCACCTGATCCTGAAAAATTATTGCTAGGCATGATAGATCGTTAACTCTGAAGCAAAACACTTCAAAATAATGAGCAACCTGGCTTTGATACCAATTTTTGTATCTAGCAATATCGCTTAGAGGGGGGTGAATAGGTGATTTAAAATAATTTTGACTAGAAAAAGCGAAATTAAAAGAATGAAGTCAAAATAGAATCTAAATCTGAATATGTGCAGTTTTTCATTCTGAACACGAGTATGCAATTTCTGGATATGCAGATTCTGAATATAAACACCAGTATGCAATATTCTATCAAACACAATGATAAGAATTTAGAGATAGAGAATATTGCACACGGCGATTATAGTGGTTTGGCTTAGATTAAGCCTACATCTACTCTCCCACGTTGACAGTCGATTGGCTGGATTTCACTAGTTGAATCAATGGAGATTTACAACAAGTGATGATACTCTCTTTGATAGATCACATTATCCTCCCTCAATCACTCTTACAAAGCCTCTCAAATATTATAACATTAAGCTCACGGAGACAAATATGAATCTGAATAACTCTAGCACTTTGGAATTGATAATTCTGATCTCACATCGTAGTAGCACCGTGGATCTCCTTCTATACCCCTTCACCCCCAAACTAGCCGTTGGACAAGTCTTCAAAGGATCGCTCTTCAATCATTGATTGGACGCCATTAATCTTGATTGAACGAGACTGTATCTTGGGAGATTTGGTGACCGTTGGTGTTGAATCTAAACCCCTCAGATTCAGTCGCCCATACAACTCAATCTTCGATTTTCATAAGTGAAGTTCTTCAAATATGGAAGTTTTCTTGTCCCATGGACGGTAATTTCCAATCAAGGATATTATGTCAATCATGTTATAGAATAATTCTGTCAATCAAAGATTACAAACTTCCATAAAACCTCAGCAACATATGTTAGGCGTGGGTCTTCAAAATCTGGAATATATCTCGTAGCTTCTGAATAAACTTCAGAAATAGAACCAGTCTTCACAATCTGCATATATCGCTGCGTCTAAATAAGTCGCAGTTTCTGAATTCTTCATATATCACTACTTCTGAATAAGTCGCAGTTTATGAATTTTTCATATATCACTGCTTCTGAATAAGTCGCGGTTTCTGAATTCTTCATATATCACTGCTTCTAAATAAGTCACAGTTTCTGAACAGAGATACACTGAGTTTGATGTTCATAGAAACCTTGTTGATAGTCGCATATAAGTCTTCATTCAAAGGTGTGGTTGAAGCTACATAAGTGACACTTCACTTAATCTGGATATCATGATTCAACCCCTTCATAAACAAATATGCGATACTCTTGCTTTGAGTCTGAACATCCAACTAAGGTCAACATAAAATTCTCTTTTGAGATGGAATATCCAAAACTTCAGATGCATAATTCAGATGCGGTATTTTGAGCTCCATCTTCTGGTCCCTCCAAGCGTATTGGCAATCGCGGCTCTACCTTGCTGTTCACCTATCCAAGGTCCTTCCAAGCTTTACCGAACATCTCGTTATAGGCTTGTTCATCTTCTACTTAGGTACCTCCAGCTTATAGACACCTATACGCCTAATGCTTTGTTCACCATTGACAGATAACTCGTAACCTTCAGATATTCTGTTAATACACCATCTGCATAACGGCTTGTGATTCTTTCACCTGGTTTTACTCAACCAATAAATACATTAGTAGCCTTTGATTATTTTGTCATCTTTAAAACATCATAAGGGATTTTCTGTAACAGTTTTGAGTTTGTTGGAAATCGAGGAGGAACCTTAACTCTCTTAGTTTCATCCCTTGCAGCGACTCGTTTGTTGAATAGTGACTGTCAAGGGTATTTGGCGTCTGTGGTTGATATGTCGGTTGAGGAACCAAGGGTGGAAGACATTGCTATGGTACATGAGTTTGCTGATGTCTTTTCGCAAGAGTTGCCAGGGTTGCCGCCTGAAAGAGAAGTAGAATTTGTGATTGAGCTAGTCCCTGGAACGGAGCCGATCTCGAAGGCATCGTATCGGATGGCATTGTCGGAACTCAAGGAACTGAAGGTGCAGATGCAAGAGTTGCTTGACAAAGGATTCATTCATCCTAGTGTGTCCTCATGGGGAGCGCTTGTGTTGTTCGTGAGGAAGATGGATGGATCGCTACGTTTGTGCATTGACCATCATCAGCTCAATCAAGTGATAGTCAAGAACAAGTATCCGTTGCTGAGGATCGACGATTTGTTTGACCAACTTCAAGGAGCTTCGGTGTTTTCCAAGGTCGATTACGGATGGGATATCATTAGTTGAGAATTAAGAATGAGGATGTACCAAAGATGGCATTCAGGATGCGCTATGGTTACTACGAGTTTACTGTGATGCCGTTTGGTCTAACAAATACCCCAGCTGCGTTTATGGATTTGATGAACATGGTGTTCAAGGAGTATTTGGACAGATTCGTCATTGTGTTTATTAACGACATCTTGGTGTACTCGAGGAGCTTCGAGGAGCATGAGCAGCATCTGAGAACAGTTTTGGAGACTCTTCGGGAGCATCAGCTGTTTGCCAAGTTTAGCAAGTGCGAGTTCTGGCTTACTAGCGTAGCTTTCCTTAGTCATATGATTTTTGGAAAAGGGATATCTGTGGATCCAGCCAAGATTGAAGCGGTCATGGATTGGCCGAGGCCGACGACAGTGACAGAGGTTCGAAGTTTCTTGGGTTTGGCAGGCTATTACAGACGTTTCGTGGAAAGATTCTCTGCAATAGCTATGTCGTTGACGCGTCTGTTGAAGAAGGACGAGAAGTTTGAGTGGACAGATAAGTGTGAGCGTAGTTTCCAAGACCTTAAGCACAAATTAACTACAGCTCTTGTTTTGACAATACCGTCTGGTCCTGGAGGTTATGAGATTTACAACGATGCATCTTTCAAAGGATTAGGCTGCGTTCTTATGCAACATGGGAGAGTGCTTGCGTACGCATCTCGCCAGTTGAGGCCGCATGAGTTGAACTACCCGACGCATGATTTGGAGTTAGCAGCGATCGTCTTTTCTCTTAAGATTTGAAGGCATTACCTGATCGGAGAAAGGTTCCAAGTCTACACCAATCACCAGAGTCTTAGGTATCTGTTCTCTTAGAAGGAGCTGAATATAAGGCAGCGCCGTTGGATGGAACTTCTTAAGGATTATGACTACGAGATTTTGTATCATTCGAGTAAGGCTAATAAAGTTGCTGATGCATTGAGTCAAAATTCAGCGATTGCCCAATTGATGGTCCGGGAATAGCGCCTCCTGGAAGAGGTGTGAGACTCAGAGTTTAAGTTGGAGGTAGGCCGTCTGTCGAGTCTGATAGTCGCTTTGGGGATTAAGCCAGAGGTGCAAGCAAGAGTAGGCCTTGCAGTCGACGGATCCTGCCGTTCAAAGAATCCTTCAAGAGGGCTCAGAGAAGAGGAAAGCCGATTTTCAGGTAGCCGAGGATGGAATATTGAAGTTTCGAGGACGTTTGTGCGTGCCTGACGACGAAGGTTTTAGGGAGGAAATCTTGTCGGAGGCACATCGTATCAGTTACAGTGTTCATCTAGGTAGTACGAAGATGTATCAGAATCTGAGATGGTACTTTTGGTGGAGTGGTATGAAGGCTGACATAGCCAAGCACGTGGCGAAGTGTCTGACGTGCCAACAAGTCAAGACCCAACATTGTAAACCTGGAGGATTGCTACAGCCGCTTGAGATTTCGGAATGGAAGTGGGAGCATATCACGATGGACTTTATGACGGGTTTGCCAAGAAGACAGAGAGGCAATGATTCGATTTGGGTTGTGGTGGATAGATTGACGAAGTCTGCTCACTTCATTGCCGTGCGAAAGGACTTCGCTTTGGACAGGTTGGCTGATTAGTATGTGCGTCAGATATTGTGTTTTCATGAAGTGCCAGTGATGGTTACATCGGATCATGATCCAAGTTCACTGCCACCTTTTGGAAGAGCTTGCAGACTGCGTTGGGAATGAAGTTACAGTTCAGTACGGCTTATTACCCGTAGACGGATGGCCAGTCGGAGAGGACGATTCAGACGCTAGAGGATATGTTGCGAGCCTATGTGTTGGATTTCAAGGGTAGTTGGGAGGAACAGCTTCATTTGGTCGAGTTCGCCTACAACAACAGTTATCAGCAGAGCATCAAGATGGCACCTTTCGAAGCGCTATATGGTAGGGCTTGCAGGACTCCTATTTGTTGGGACAAGGTTGGTGAAAAGAAGATCACTGGTCCTGAGTTGGTGCAACAGTCGTTGGATGCTGTCAAGGTCATCAGAGAAAGACTTAGGACAGCCTAGAGTCGTCAGAAGAGTTATGCCAATAAGCGGAGTAGGCCATTGGAGTACCAAGTTGAGGATCGCGTTTTTCTAAAGGTGTGGCCTATGCGAGGGACATCTCATTTTGGCAAGAAAGGAAAGTTAAGCCCGAGATACGTTAGACCGTTTGAGATTTTGGAGCGAATCGGGAATCTGGCTTATTGTTTCTCGTTGCCACCAAGACTTGCTCAAGTGCATGACATTTTCGATGTATCGATGTTGAGGGAATATGAGCCTGATCCAGCTCACGTGTTAAGTTTTGAAGAGATCGAAGTAGATGATTGGGTATCATACGTGGAACGTCCGATAAAGATCATGGACCGGAAAGAGCAAGTGCTTCATAATAAGACAATCCCTTTGGTTAAAGTGATTTGGCAACATCATGGAACAGAAAGAGCAACGTGGGAAAGTGAGGAAGTCATGAGAAGTCAGTACCCTTTTATTTTTGAAGTTATGTAACGGTTTAATTTCAAGGACAAAATTCCCTAAGGTGGGGAGAGTTGTGACGTCCTGAAATTTCAAGATCTACAAAATATATATAATATTGGATTTTTACTATTTAAGGAACAATTATCAGACGCGATTTTTATTTGATCTGTAGTGTCGGTCAGAGGAATCAACCTGTTTAGTCGCGCCGAAGAATTACCCTTTCGCGCCCGAGCCCAGCCTTATCGAACCGTAGCTATGAAAATACCAAATTGCCCTCAATCGTCAATGCTAAATGACCAACCAGTACCAAATTACCGAATCGCCCCTAGATATTATGCACTACAGGATGAAAACCATTAAGTTTGACTTTGACCGTGGGCCCCCCTTGTCTCATCACCACCCACCCATCTTAATCACTCACCTCTCTCTCTCTCTCTCTCTCTCTCTCCCCTCCCCTTTTCTCTCTCATCTCTGCTCTTCTCTTCTGCCGTGGACGATACCCCCCTCCCCCTTCTTCTTCTTCTTCTTCTTCCTTCTAGTTGGCCGAGCACCACCCAGCCACCATCACATCGCCACCTTCCTCCGCCCGCTCCGGCTCCACCCGCCGTCACTACTGCCACCGGCTGCCCACGACCCCAACCCAGGAGCCTTAAGCCCCCTTCCTCCTCCGCCCGAGAGCCCATCCCGTCACTGTCCACCTTCCTTCGCTGTCGTCAGCCACTCCGCAGCCTTGCGTCAGCCCCGTCACCCCCTAGCCACAGCCGGCTCGAGCTCAGCTGCGTCCAGCCGCCGTTGCTGTGCCACCGGAGGCAGCCGTGGACCAGCGACCAGTAGCCCCGCGAGCCTCGTTCAGCCCACCCTCAGCCGCGCGCCCGTCGTATCGTCGTGTTCGTTCCCGCCAGTCGCTTGTGGGTGGGTTAACCCCTAATCTCTTATTAGGTTGTTAATTGCACTTAGGATTAGATTAGCCTGGTTAATCGTGGATTAGTTAGTTAATCGTGGTCGGATTAGATTAGTAACCCTGGTTAGGTTAGTTGGCCGCGGTTAGTCTAGAACCCTGGTTAGTTAAATTCAACGGAAATTATTTTATCTGGCCATGATCGGGGTAATTATCTAGGGTTGACTGAATTAAATTATTGCGGGACTGATTAACTGAGACGGGCCTAATTAACTAAAGCCGGATTAATTAATTGAGATGGACTTAATTAATTGGGTCAATTAACTATAGTTAGGCTAATTAATCGTGGCCTGGATAATTAATTAATTATTAATTAACTATTATTATTGAGTGATTATCGGGTGATTATTGGTTGTTGCTGTGTGCACTTGGTGTATATACATATGTATATTCGATGACTGATCACCTTTTTATTGACGCAAAGTCTGGTGGATAATGTGCATATTCATGTGACCATGTATGGAGTCAAACTACATTTTTGAGCATGAAAATGACATTGGGCCAAGTTTTAAGCAGGACTGTGTGAGCATTGAACTAAATACAAAGATATAAATTGGCTGGTTGCCTGGTGTGCTTGTGTGGTCATGTGATGGAATGCCTGATATGTTTGTGCCGTGTCGATCGGAATCACACGATTTATCGAATGCACGACAGTCTGTGTTGCCAGGCTGGTCGGATGTCCGTCGCGGCTAGTATCGGACTGACCCTCCTTTCAGGAATGCCTGATATATCCATGCCGTGTTGATCGGAACCACACGGCTTATCGGTTGCCGTCGCCGAAGGAATGGGACGAAGCCCGGTCATGCTAAAAAAGAACCAACTGTCTAGTGTACTGTGTACTAACTGTCTAGTGTACTGTGTACTAACTGTCTAGTGTGCGGGGCCGAGTGGCCGTTAATAACCGAAACACGTGTGGTGCACTGTGCATGCAAGTTGTGATGAGTGTTCTGATTGTGTGTCTTGGTTTGTATGACTGTTGATTAGTGTCAAGGACTGCACAATATGTGGACCAAGGCGAGGTAAGCTTGCATGCGGTTGAGGATAAACTGTTGGGTTGTGCCTGCTTCTGTAGTAGTTAGAGCGTTGCGAGAGTCGCACGCTATTGATATGCTATCGATGTTGTCTTGCTTGTATAGGCTACCCTGAGTGAATTAATGCCCTAGTCAGACTTAGGCGTTGACTCACGGAGATTTTATATCTCACCATTCATTGTTAAATGCTTTCAGATCCGTAACTTTGGAGATCTGTTGATGTGGATGACGAGGGTGACGTGACCCCTCTTTTGGAGTAGATATGAAGTTAACTCTGTCCTGATCCAGTACCTTTTTTACGGTCGTAGGGAGGAGCCTTGAAGATAGGCTTGTAGATTTTGTAGCTTCCTTAGGGTTAATGAATATCTATTAATGAAAAAAATCTTTTGCTGAGCCTGCTGATGTTAATTATTGTGACTTCCTACTTTTCTATCCCTGTTGTTTTATGATTGTCTAGGGAAGTAGAACGTTCTGTGTGCGCTTAATTTTAAAGATAAAACGAATGGGTCGATGACGTGCCTGGGACGTCACCCTTTTATGACCCGAGGACGTGACAACTATTCACTCTCGACCTCGCCGCCTCTTGCCACGTCCACCCGCAGCATCACCGACCATAGCACAAGGACACCGCTTCGCGACGCAACCCTCACTACCACTCGCTCATTCGGGGGACGAATGCTGCCTCGTCCTCCACTCCTTTGCTTGTCTGCACTCTCTCTCTCTCTCACTCCAACTCGCCGTGCCGCCGGTGAGCCAAGACCGAAGTACGAGGCACCAACGAGCACGGGTCCGAGCTTTGAGCGACGAAGATGAAGAGAAATTAGTTAAGAAGGCACGTGCAGTGTCGGTGGTGATTTCGTCTTCGAGAAGGTCAATTTCTCTAGAGTTAGGACGACTGCCAGGCGGTGAACTCAACAGGGACAATGGTCCAGACGTCCAAAATTTGATCATCGTACTAGAGGGCAGGCCTGCCAATGAATCGTGTGGAACTGTGGATGGACCAATAATTCAAAGGTTAGGACGGGCGGGCCTCTGTCCGTCGCATCCTTCCCTCCTCCTAACTCTAATTGAATCGGCATCTACGAAACGACCAAACTCCTCTTCAATATCTCTGCAGTGCACCCTCCACTATCATCGCTCAGACCACTCACATCACCACCTACCTTTCTTCCCCCGCTAGGCTCCTCTGTCTTCTGAGTTTCTAGGCTTTTGTTTCCGTTTCTGACGAGATTTTTTTTTCGAAAAAGACGTTTTTTTTTCCCACGTTATTCTTATGTCATACATTTTGCATGAGACAATATCCATTTATAAACACAAACCTTAAATGTCAATAGTCAAATAAGAAGCTTTTTCGACAAAAAAGAAAAAAAGAAAAGAAGCTTTTTCGCTGCAAATTGGAATAAATAGTTAGGTGCCTTTTGTATCACGAGAAGTGTTTTAGGAGTACACAATCAAATCATAAGATCTATCCTCCGTCACTATCGATGGTCAAATTCTAAAAAAAGTACAATGAAGTTCAACGGCTATGAACTTTGTTATTTGCCTACGTGACAATTTGAAATATCGAAATGCAAAAAAAATAAAATGGACAAGTAATACGAAAAAAGGACTTTACTGCAATTTTAATATGAAAATTTTAGTAGTTGGGTGCATCATTTGAAAGGGAATTTTTTTTTTGTCTGGTCATATTCTATTCTATTTTACAAGCCATCGTGTGTATTATGTGTATGCTTACGTTGCGAAACCCTACTCCATCCTCATGCGTCCCCACCCCAACTCCCCTCGAAGGTGGGGATTTGAACCCTCCACCGCCCTTCTCAAGTGAGAAAAGTGGCCATTAGGGCAAACTCCCAACAGTTCATTTGAAAGGAAAATTACTCGATAACATTACTCACGTAAAATTTTCAGACTTACGATTTATATATTTCTCTATGTATTCTTTTCTTAAGAAATTTGAAAGTAAATTTCATAATACTGGTTTTTTTTTTATGTCATTTAGTCTTTTCACATTTTAATGGGGTCAAGTTTTTAGTTTGGAAGATTTAGAGGGGTCAAAATCTTTAATAGAGATCAAATATACAATGCATTGGAAAACTTATAGGTGCATAAGATAAGAAAAAAAATTGAAAATTGCGGTCAAATGGCCCACTTATATATGGGAGGCTCCATCCCGTAGAGATAGACGATGCTTCGAACCGATTTTCGCACGTTCCAATTCAAGAGCTCCAAAATTTTAGGACTCCCCCCGTGACTTTGTGAATGAGAAAGTTGTCCCATGCGCCTTATCAGCCATTCCAGCCATGCCTTGTCAACGTCATTGTTGGATTCTGTGTCTTATCAACCGTTCAATGTAAAGCTCACCTAATTGAAGATAAATTGTATCAATTTTAAATTTATTATACGGATATTAATTCAATAATAAACTTTTCAATTTTATCATATTTGCTATAAAATTTCAATGTTGTCATCCCGACTAATTTTGACAAACAATCACTGACGCGTTGGTCTGGTCATCGACGACTGTCTCGCGTGGCACATCGTCACGTCGATAATTTCCAGCATAAATTGGCTGAACGACTATATTGAAATTTCGAGCAAATATTTGGGGATAAATTGATAAAATTAGAAAATTCAAGATAAAATCAATATCCATACAATAAGTTCGGGATTGATAGGCCAATTCTCTACCGGATTTTTTTTTAGCACCGCAAATTTGCATTGATTTTGCTCTAGGCAACCGGTAATTCAGCACAAACGTAATGCTGCTTTAGCTACATCCCAGCCTTTTTTCACGGGTCTTGAGCTGTCATTCGCTGTACGGACCACGTGCGAGCGAGCGCGCGATAACCCGGTCAACAACTTTTTGAATGGAGCTTTTTCCCTTCGTCTCAAAACAGACAGTTGCGTGCAGTTTGTAAAACGCGAAAACCAATCCCGACAGCCTGAAGCTTCGAACATTTGACTGTCCTAATTTCTTCTAATGGCACGTGAATTGCAGCAGACCAATCCACTTAATCAACGGTAGCAAGCAACCATTAATTTCTAGCTTCTTTTCAAAGGAATAAGACTCGTTCGACCACAGCCTTCGCAATCGGAGGAAGCCGTCACGTCACGGACCGTGCTAAATTAAGCTGGACATTCGAGTGAAACCCCACTAAAGACTTCGATTGATGAAGCTTTGCTAAATTAAGCGGGGCAATCCCGACAGCCCAAGACTTCGAACATTCACCCACCCTTGTCCTGTATCTGAAGACGACGTCGACTCTTCATTTGCAGGAGATATTAACATCTCTTTGTGGTGCTGACAGTGCGTTGATGATGCCTACCGGTCCAACGGCACTGTTCACCGTAAGTCGGGTACCTATATTTCATACTATGAAGTCGTTAATATTTATTTCTTGGGGATTTAGGACGACTTTGAAATGGCAAGTGGCCTAATGGGTATCCTTTTTTTTCTGTCGCATGTTTGCTGCTTTCTCACACTTTCTACAACGTGAAAAACGATCCCGACAGCTACAGGAGGATTTCAATGCGAGAGAGAGAGAGAGGGGTGTTTATGAGCAGAAGAAGAGAACTGAAGGCGACAAATAACTGTGGCCTTTTGGAGCAGCGGTGAGCTGATTTGGTGGTGATTGAGAGCGAGAGTTGAGTCGAATTGAGGGCTTGATGATTGATTTGTATTCCCTTCCACTTTCGGTCGCCACCATTTGCAAAGATGCAGCTGGAGCAGCTGGTTCTCTCTCTCTCTCTCTCTCTCTCTCTCTCTCTCTCTCTCTCTCTCATTTTGGGTTGTTCCATATCATCATTTTGATGCTTTTACAAGTAAACGTCCAGAATATGTCGTTGCCTTGGGTCCTTGCTTTCTATTTCTGGGCAATGACCTCATAAGGTCAATTGAAAGATTTCCATTGCACAAGTCCTGTTTTTTTCCCACCCCATGATTTGTTACAAGGATTGCATCTTCTTGGTATGTGAACTTTGCCTTGCAAAGAACGTTTCGAGTTCATCAGAACAGGGGTCATACAATACTGGTTTTCGGCCATGGAAATCTATCTTTTGATCACGCACGAAATTGAACTAAGGGTTTGGGAATCTAGTGCAGTAACGCTCCGGAAGTATACTTTCAGTTTGATCACATTTCATTTGAAAACTATCTAATGCCATTCAGCTGAATAGTTGCACAATCAATCAGAAGAAGATACTCATTGCTTTCCATGTAAAAGAATGGGAAAGGATCCCCCTGAGGTATGTGGAATCTGGAAAGTGCTTTGTGAATTGGGCTGGAACTAAATGCGGTGACGATTCACCGAAGACACTTGAGTTTTAGCTTATCCAAAGAAGTAAAGGAAAGAGAAAATCCCAGTTATATTTGAAAGAACGAGAATCTCAACCGAGCCCAGAAGTTGCTTCGTTCGAATCCATAAGCAAACATTAGTTTCACTGTGGAGAAATTTGTCAAAACGCGATGTTAGTTTCCTACTACAGACATGAATTTGAAACGGGAGACTATGCCTCAGTAATATCTTTCGATATCATGTGCGGTGTTAAGGCTCAGTGCCTTGCGATTCCCTGAGACTGAGAGATATAGAGGACTTCAGGCATAATTCATCATAAGTTAGTGAAGTTTTAGTACTATCGCTAGCAGAGTTTTGGGAATGACTGTAGTAGCTCTGTGGAAATGTACCAAAATCTGGTTTAATGGCCTATTTGCAATCTAGACCTCATGAGATATAGGGAAGTGCAGAATCAGGTGTGCCGTTGCTGTTAGTGTAGGCAAATTTGCAAAGGTCTTGTCTTTCGTCACTGGGATCTCTTTTCTGAAAATTAACTGTGTCGGGGATGAAACTACCAAAGGTTTTGATGTTTGACCCTGAAATTGTCTGTTGCAGGTAACATTTTCGCTATTGGCCTATTTGTATCACCTATGTAAGTTGCAATTCGTGTGCTTCATTTCAATTTACATTATACGGAGATATTTCTTACTGAATTTCATGAAATTACCAGACCGACATTTAGAAGAATCATCAGAAACCAGTCA
The DNA here is from genome assembly GCA_029784005.1 of Lenwebbia sp. NSW1173648. Classification (NCBI taxonomy): domain Eukaryota; kingdom Viridiplantae; phylum Streptophyta; class Magnoliopsida; order Myrtales; family Myrtaceae; genus Lenwebbia; species Lenwebbia sp. NSW1173648. The sequence continues at coordinate 17,500,231 of JARCGZ010000009.1, read as the reverse complement.
ACGGAGCAGTTCTCTGGGTTGCCTTATATATATTCTCTCTTGAACTGCTTGCTTTGCACATGGTATGGCACGCCGCTGATATCGAGCAACAACATGCTGGTCATGACGGTGAACTCCACGGGTACACTTTTTCAGTTGGCATACATAGTTCTCTATGTGACATATGCAGATAAACCGAAAAAGGTTGCTCGCCCCTTCACGTCTGAATTTTTTGTGATGCTGGTACTTTGGCAGCAGATTTTAGCAGTCATAACTTTTGATTTAAGCTGTCATTTGTGTTGCATTTGAATGCTTTTAAGCAGGTGATTATGTTGGGATTGCTCTCGGCGGTTCTTGGTATTTTTGCCATTGTAGTAATTGGGAGCTTACAAATACTGGACGATGACCTGCGGAGGGACGTTGTCGGGATTATAAGTGGTGTCTCCCTTATTTCTATGCTTGCTTCCCCATTGCTTATAATTGTAAGAAACCGTGACAAGTTCACCACCCTTCCTTATCATCAACTACCTCAGGCATGAAGTGTTGAGATGATGGGCATCTAAATTTTTTATATTCAGAATTTGGTGATCCGGACGAAGAGCGTTGAATTCATGCCATTTTATCTCTCTCTTTCCATGTTCCTCATGAGCGCGTCGTTTTTCCTATATGGGATTTTCAACAATGACATCTTCATTTATGTGAGTTTTTTTTCTTGAACTCTAGAAACCAAGCTGCAATTTATTCTGCGCGTGTTTAATGCATCTGGCATCTAATCTTTTTCTCCTTCATTTCAGGTCCCGAATGGTATTGGAACGATTTTGGGGATCACCCAATTGGTGTTGTATTGTTACTATAAGCGCACTGACAGTGAAAGCTCAAGAGAACCATTGATAGAATCATATGCAGAGACAGGATAGTGGCTAGTGAAGGTGAATAATAAATTGGAATTTCTTTCTGAAGGTCATTTATATCGTTGACCTTTGGCAAGTAGAACTGTTTCGTGATCGATTCAACATTGTCTACTGTGTAGCCAGTCTCCGTGTTCATCATATTCTTCTGTAAATCACAACAGTTCGAAGGAATAAACGGCATTTACAGTTTTTTGTGAGTAAGAGCCTGAATCCCCCCAAAAGTAAACTTTGACGAGTTTGTTTTTGTGTTAGCGGGCGTGATGCCTTGAGCCCGGTAGAACTCTTTAGTTGAAAATGGTGCGAAAGAAAGTCATTTAGAAATTCTTAAAGTGCTGACTGAGTGCCAACCCTTCTCGTTTGCTGCATCTTCCACATACTTCTTTCAGATCTTGTCTGCTGCATATGTAGTTACAGAACCATCACTAGCATGTTGCTGAGATAATCTGATCGCAGGACACGGAGCTAATCTGTACGAGTACGACCCTTGTTTGGGATTTCTGTTTTAGTCGTGATGCTTCCCTTGTTTCATCTAATTTTAGCCCGACCACTTAAGTGGGATAAGGGTTCTCGTCGTCTTGGTTTACCATCCAATGAAACCATGAATCACGAGAAACATGTGAAGTAAAAGGGAGATGGAATTCGTTTGCTGGCAGGGAATAATATGCTTGTTGGCTGGAGATCATCCACACTTCACAGCAATATTTTCTAACCTGTTTGCAATGATGACATGTTCAAAAGGTAGGTCTCAAGCTAAGATTAGAGTCTGCCATTTCACGGAAATTTACATTGCCTATCAGTAATACACAAGGCGCAGGAATTAGATTACTTCACTTGCATCGGCGCGCGGCTCACCGCTTGTTCCGGCAACTCTTGAACTCCTAGTCTAGTAGCATCAACAGCAACCCAAGTGAAAACTTATCAGAATTGGATGGACGCTACTGGTACCGGACTGTACTTCCTTGCAGTCGTCTCTTGCATACGGACTCGGCATACGATTTGCTTGTTCGGATTCGGAAAAGGAACGCAACAAACAGGCAATGTGGAAATGAAGAAGGAACTCCCTTCTGGGATTCCTGAAAATGAAAGCCTTGAAGCGATGGCAATCGAACCATAATTGGCTACGGTCCTCTCTCTTTTTCGCTTCCCAGCTATGTGTTTGTGTCCGATATGGTGCTAAAAAGAGGGAGCGACAACTTTATCAAAGGATGGGCCCCGTCATCAGATTATTATGGCCTTATCCTCAGACTGGGCCTTTCGGATAGTTCGATTCTTTATGGCCCGACCCGAAAGGCTAGCTAGGCCTTGTTAAAAACACGAAAGTATAGTTGGTCATTCAATTTGACAGATTGTTGCAATAACTCGTCATAAGTTCGTCCAAAATAAATCCTTCGCAATAAGCAGATATTATTTACATTAAATATGTTCCTCGGGATCAACTTCCGCGTATTAGGGAGATGTTTAATTGTGCACAGAGGTTTTTGTTGGCGTGAACTGTAATCCCCTAATTTGTAGGGATTTTATTTTTCCTCATGATTTGTAAAGGATTCTTTTTCCTAATTTGTAGAGACTTGACTTGTAGAAGAAGTCCGTCAGATTGTATATTTATGGGTCTGTACATACTTGATAATATAAAACAAAAAAGGAGAAGAGTGAGGGTGAGGTGTTTGACCGAGGACGTAGGCAAATTGCCGAACCTCTTTAAATCGTGTGTTCTTTGTTCGCAAAATTCTCAATGCAAGTGTACGTGTCAACGAACGTGTCGAACAAGTAATATAATGATGAGAAAGATATCGTCCCACAGAGATTTATGATTAATAAACTAATTAAATACTAAAAAATGGACTAATTCTAAAATTTATCTAACAAGTAAAAATAGAATTGAGAGTAAAATAAAATTGACAATCTTAATAACAAAAGTTCGGAACTAGATGTGATAAATCAATCAAATAAAATACGTTAGAGCATCGATTTCACCATAACCACTAGACATGAATTTCAGATCTTTACGCATACAAGAACGATATCAAACATGTGATAGCGGAATTTCGTCTGCTATTTACTATCCTATCTCTAGGTATAGTAAAACTACTCAGTTTATCAATCCATTATATCTCTATGTGAATTTAAATAAACAAAAGTGCATTAAGATCTGTGAATATTCCCGGTTTACAATGAATATTTTGGATCACCTTATCACCGAAAGCCACACAAATAACATGGTATATTTCTATCCACATTTAATTCATGGTTATATATATTATAAGGAGCAATTGCATATTATCTCTTCTCAGTCTCAAACATGTACATCAGATCATTCAAGTGGTGGCCAGTCACTTAAAAGCATTAAACACAATAATATATAACTCACATGAATGAAATCAATTGCAAAACATAAACATCATGAAATTCATATCATCATGGTCAGGTTACATCGTAACCCTAACGAAAGAAAATTAGAACATAATAGAAGAAGAAACGAAAATATAAATTAAATCAAACATCTTGAATCAAAAAATAAGAATTCTGTCACCACTTTTGTCTTCTCTTCAAAATACTTGAAAAACTCCAATAATGATGAAAAAACTCTGAACGTAAAAAAAAAAAACTGGACATCTCACCAAGCTCTCAATGTTATTCTATTTTTTTAGGATAACATCCAAGACTTCTAAAAACAAATAAATCCCAAAAGATAACATGAAGATATCCTAAACACAACTAAATCTCTAAGGATAACATTAAGAGCTCCTAAAAACAAGGCGATCTTCTAACGATTCTGTTGGTGGCATCTTGATTTCCTTCTTTTTTTTCCTTATCTTCTCCATATATTATTATCTTGTACAAACAAGAAAAATTTGAATAAATAGAAGGAAATCCAAATATTTTCTCACAGATATCACATTATTTGTTGCCTAAAATAGGTAAAATAAGTCTATTTTTATAGAGTTATCAAATCCCCAAACTTAAAATTTTGCTAGTCCTCGAGCAAAAGCAACAGATAACACATATCAAATTCTTCCATGACATTCTTCCTTAATTGTTCGAATTCACAATTCAAAGAAAAACACAAATTTCATACAAACATTGAAAATGAGTTAAGACTAATTCTAACTATGTGATTCAAGTGTGTGTGGGTCCCCATCTTTTCAAATTATATGCAATCCAGATAAATTCACATTGGTATGCAACTTCTCAAAAACTCTCTATAGTATGACCAAATCTCATAAGTTTGCTTTTCATTCTTCTCTCCACTAATGTAAGCTAATCATCCAACCAAAAATCAATAGAACTTTCTCAGGTTGTAATGTGAGGCTAGGCTAATAGTGAGATAAAGGTAAATTTAAGCTCAAATCACCCATCAACACATTGATTTCTAGGATATAATGAGAGCTCATGCCACTATCCCCAATTTCACTCCTTGAACATAATCTTTCTGCCACCACTTATCATCATCCATTCATTCTTTTCTTTTCTCTCTCTCTCTTTTCCTTTTTTTTTTCTTCTCTTCTTTTTTTTTTTCATTGCTTTATGGCGGAGTTCCTCCCTAAGCCCCTCCTGATATAACACGAACATTCCCAACCCATTGAGTATCGAAATGCTCACTCAATTGAAAGTTGGATAGGGAACCATAAAAGCAATTTTTTTAACAATACACCCCAAACATCCATAGCAATCAATTTTTTCTTTCATGCTCCACCCTTCCTCCCAACTTGCAATTATGCTCAAATAAAATTTTATCCTAAAAATCAACATGTTCATGGGCGTGGGATGATGATATAATTTTGGTCAAAGATGAGTTAAAATTATGTGGGTGTCAATGAAAAATTGGATAAGAATTAAGGCTTAACAAGGTGACTAGAGATAAATAAATAAGGTTGGCTTGAAAGGCTTAATCGGTCCAAAAAAAATGCCTAAATCATTTTTTCAGTTTGATATAGCCTAGGATTTCGCCTGAAGAGAAAATCAAACAAATTCTAAGATTTGGGTGAGATCTAAGAAAATCACACTCTTCACACGAATGTTCTCTAGATGCACACACAACTCAAAAATTAAGGACTTTTAGTGTTCAGTAAGTGGATCAACATAATCAGAATCAAAATTAACTCACATAGTTTGAACAAAATTTAAATTTTCCTAAGAATCGCAAAAATTAACAACAAGGAATGCAACCACGACAGAAGCATGAATTATGACACAAAAAAAAAATCAAATTTGATTTTGTCTCCCCCCCCAAACTTGAACAAACATTGTCCTCAATGTGAAAGACAAAATAAAAATAGAAACAAGAAAACTCCCTTTGTTTTAGGATGTGTCCATGGATGGTCTTGATAAAGAAAACTCCAACAAAGTGATCCCTCAAGAAAGAAAATTAACCTGCATAAAACAGAGAAAAATTAATCTTTTTTTTACATTTTACTTTTTGCAAATTTTTTTTACGAAAAAATGAACTTAAAACATTAATGAAGAAACATAATGAAAACGCTTGGGTTGCCTCCCAAGAAGCGCTTGCTTTATAGTTTTCAGCCAAACTATCTCATATGTCACTATTTTTGGGGATGAAGTTCAATGGTGGTCTTTTGCATGTTGTATCCACCTTCGAAGTAGGGCTTCAGACGTTGACTGTTCACCTTAAATGTGCCCTTGGTGTCATCTGCAACTTCAACTGTTCCGTATGGGAATACCCGTGTGACTGTGAAAGGACCAGACCATCGAGACCGTAACTTTCTTAGAAAAAGTTTAAGACGAGAGTTATAAAGTAAAACTTTTTGGCCAATTTCGAACTCTCTTCTGAATATGTGCTTGTCATGCCATCTTTTTGTACGCTCCTTGTACATCATAGCATTTTCATAAACCTCGTTGCCAAATTCGTCCAATTCATTCAGTTGCAACAATCTTCCTTTACTTGCGAACTGCATGTCAAAATTTAGAAATTTCAAAGCCCAATATGCTCTAATTCCACTGGTAAATGACAAGCTTTCCCAAATACTAGCCTAAAAGGAGACATCCCAATTGGGGTTTTGAAAGCTGTCTTATAGGCTCAAAGTGTATCATCAAGTTTCATTGACCAATCTTTCCTAGAGACATTCACTGTTTTTTTCTAAAATTCTCTTGATTTCCCTATTTGAAACCTCTACTTGACCACTAGTCTGAGGATGATAAGGTGTTGCAACCATGTGGGTGACTCCGTACTTAAAAGTACTTCAAACTATTTGTTGCAAAAATGTGTCCCCCTATCACTTATGATTGCCCTAGGTGTACCGAATGGGTAAAAATATTTTTCTTTACGAATTTAACCACAACCTTAGCATCATTTGTTGGTAATGCTACTGCTTCTACCAACTTAAATACATACTTCACAGCCACTAAAATGTATAAATTCCCATAAGAAGGTGTAAAAGGTCCCATGAAATCAATACCCTAAACATCAAATAATTCACACACAATAATGTTGTTTAAAAGCATCTCATTTTTCCTAGAAATATTTCCCGTTCTCTGACACCGATCACATGAAGCAACATAGGAGTATGCATCTTTAAAAAGTGTAGGCCAATAAAATCCAGGCTGCAAAACCTTAGCTGCAGTTTTGGTGGCACCAAAATGACCACTTGCCTCTCCGTTATGACAATGATGTAGAATGCTTGCCCTCTTTTCGTCTGGAACACATCTCTTTATGATTTGGTCTGCACATACTTTCAACAAGAAAGGCTCTTCCCAAAAATAATTTTTAATATCAGAAAAGAATTTTTTTTCTTTGTTGATATGACAATTCAGGAGAAAGAATATTACTTACCAAATAATTCACAAAGTCAGCGTACCAAGGAATGTTTGTGGATTTAATGGAAAAAAAATTTCTCATCAGGGAACTCTTCCAAAATTGGACATACCTCTTCCTTTGAATTCGAGATTCTGGATAATTGATCTACAACTAGATTTTCAGTCCCCTTCTTATCTTTGATTTCCAAATCAAATTCTTGCAGCAATAGAATCCACCTGATCAACTGGGGTTTTGATTCTTTCTTTTCCAGCAAATACTTAAGAGCAGAGTGGTCAGAATAAACTATAACTTTTGAGCCAATTAAATAAGAAAGAAATTTATCAAAAGCAAAAACTACTACCAAAAGTTCCTTTTCTGTTGTTGAATGATTCAATTTTGCACCTGATAAGGTTCGACTGGCATAGTAAATGTTTTGAAAAACTCCACTCTTCCTTTGTCCCAAAACGGCTCCCACTGCAGAATCGCTAGCATCACACATCAACTCAAAAGGTAAGTCTCATTCTGGTGCTGCCATGATTGGTGCTGACACTAACTTTTCCTTTAATGTTTTAAAAGCCTGCACGCATTCATCAGAAAAATTAAATGGTGTATCTTTTATCAAAAGATTAGAAATGGGTTTAGCAATTTTTGAAAAATCTTTTATAAACCGGTTGTAGAATCCTGCATGCCCCAAAAATCCTCTGACAAGTTTGACAAATGTTGGTGGAGGCAATTTTGCAATGAACTCCACTTTGGCGCGATCGACTTCTATTCCATTTTCAGAGATCTTATGCCCAAGCACTATTCCTTCCTGCACCATAAAATGGCACTTCTCCCACTTCAAAACAAGGTTAGTCTCCTCACATCTTTGTAAGACCAAAGCCAAATTATTTAAATAAGAATCAAATGATGAGCCAAAAACATAAAATCATCCATGAAAATCTCAATATATTTCTCAACCATATCAGAAAAAATGGCCATCATGCATCTCTGAAAAGTAGCTGGTGTATTACAAAGACCAAAGGGCATTCTTCTAAAAGCAAAGGTACCATAAGGACAAGTGAAAGTAGTTTTCTCTTGATCTTCTGGTGCAATAGGAGTCTGATTATACCCTGAATATCCATCAAGAAAGCAATAAAACTCATGCCCTGCAAGTCTTTCCAACATCTGATCAATAAATGGTAAAGGAAAGTGATCTTTTCTAGTGGCATCATTCAATTTTCTGTAATCCATACACACGCCACCCAGTAACTGTCCTGGTTGGACTAATTCATCGTTGTCATTTTTTTGAACAGTCATACCTCCTTTCTTTGGCACCACTTGCACTGGGCTTACCTAGGAACTATCGGAGGTAGGATGGAATTCGACCACAGAAGCACTTTTGGAGAATCTGACCACCAAATTGACTCAGATTCTGACTCAGAACCAGACTCCTCCTCCTGCGGCACCAACACAGTTGAATGATTCATCTTCATCACAGATTGCAGTTAAGTTAGATGGAACCAACTATGGCTTATGTTCTCAGGTTGTCGAGATGTATATCACAGGCAAAGGCAAGTTGGGGTACATCAATGGAGACCTCCCTCAGCCTCTACCTACAGACCCTTAATTTCGAAAGTGGAAAATTGAAGACTCAACTATAAAAGGATGGCTGATAAACTCCATGGATTAGGCTTTAATCGGTAACTTTATTCACTTCCCAACTGCGAAAGCAGTTTGGGATGCAGTGGCTACTACTTTTTTTTGATGGGATTGATGCTTCTCAGGTATATGATTTGAAGAGGCGTGTGACCCAGATGAGATAGTCTGGAGGACCTATTGAAGCCTACTATAACAGCCTTCAAGGGTTGTGGAGAGAGATCGATTTATGTCGCCCGAATCCAATGGTATGCCCAGATGATATTACGAGATACAATTCATTCATTCAGGAGGATCCTGTGTATATTTTCCTCGATGGTTTAGATGATCGCCTAGATAAGATACGAGCTGATGTGCTATAGATGCAGTCATTCCCTATAGTTGAGCAGGCCTGTGCTCGAGTTCGCAAGGAGGATATGCGACAAACAGTGATGTTGAGCAGTGGGAGTACTACTCATAGTTCTATGGTGATGTTATCGCAAGGAGACAAGCCTAGCCTAAGAAAAGCTCAAGAGCCGAATTTACAAATAGCTAAACTAGGAGGTGGACGAACAAGTACAGCCCTGAAACAGAGAACTCCTCCAAGTGGTGGCTGCTCTCATTGTGGGAATGCCAAACACGCCCGAGAGACGTGCTTTAAGCTGCACGGGTATCCTGAATGGTGGAAGGAGCTCAAAGCTCGAAAGCAAACAGAGGAAGAAGGGAACAATGGCAAAGGGAAGGTGTCTCTAGTTATGAGAGAGCCTTAGTTGTCACTAGTGGCACAACTCGAACCACAGAGTAAGATACCTATAGAAGGTGAAGGTAATTATGGTTTTGCTTTAGTTGCTTCTCTACAGAATGATTGTAGTCAGTGGGTTATTGATTTGGGGGCTACTGACCACATGACTTTTATTGTGGATGACTTTGTTAGTATTATAGAACCTCAACGCCATAGTATCTCGAATGCTAACGGAGTGTCGTATCCAGTGACTAGAGCTGGAGCTGTTAATATTTCCCCTTCCCTCTCACTGCCGAATACACTCCTTGTCCCATCACTATCTACGAAACTGATTTCAGTTGGGCAGGTTACAGAGGAATTAAACTGTGTTGTGCTAATGCATCCGCACTTCTATCTATTTCAGGATATCCGCACGAAGGAGATCATTGGGCGTGGTACTAAGAAGGGGGGCTGTATTACATGGACGACTTTAGTTCTGGGAATGTCAATCAGATCCGAGGGTCGTCTACAAGTCGGGAAACTCAGATATGGCTCTGGCATAAACGTTTGGGGCATCCATCATTTGGTTACATGAAGAAGTTATTTCCTAAGTTATTTTTGGATTTGAATGATTATCAGTTTGATTGTCAGACTTCCATTTTGGCGAAAAGCTACCGGGTACCTTTTCCTTTCAGTTTAAATAAAAGTGCAATTCCTTTCTCTTTGATTCATTCCGATGTGTGGGGTGCTTCTCCTATTACTTCTGTGTCCGGTAGTCGATGGTTTGTTCTTTTTGTTGATGATTGCACTAGAATGACATGGTTATATTTGATAAAGACTAAGGATGAAGTTGCTAATGTGTTCAAAATTTTTCATACTATGGTGCAAACTCAATTTGGTGGGAAGGTTCCGATCCTCCACAGTGATAATGGTGGTGAGTACATTAATCAGCATCTCGAAAAATATTTTCTGTAGCATGGCTTACTCCATGAAACGTCATGCTCAGGAACACCCCAACAAAACGGGATAGCAGAAAGGAAGAATATGCATATCCTTGAGACAGCTCATTTTTTATTATTTGAAAATAATGTCCCTCACCGTTTTTGGGATAATGTAGTGACTACAGTGGTCCACCTTATTAATAGAATGCCATCGAAGGTGTTAGACTTTCAGACACCATTGGAGGCTCTCTCCTCTCATGTACACTTACTATTAGTTCTTACTATTTCCTATAAGGTGTTTGGCTGCTTCGCCTTTGTTCATATTCCCAAAACACAACGCACAAAACTTGAACCGTGTGCTGTGCGGTGTGTGTTTTTAGGCTATGGTTCACATCAAAAAGGGTATCGGTGCTGTAATCCATCTACTAAGAAGACATATGTTACAATGGATGTGACATCCCTTGAGACAAAATCTTTCTTTCGGGACACCACTTCTTCTTTCTAAGGGGAGATACCGATGGAAAAGAAAAATTGGTGGGAGACTAGTTGTGTTATTATCACCCCGGGGGGAGTACAAATTGATAGAGTGTAGGCATTGCCGCCAGCAGCTAGGGTAGAACTAGGCCAAAATTTACCGATGGATGTTGAGCAAGAAGACTTAGAATGTGGGCAAGCTGGTTCGAAGGTTTCATAACAAATCCTCTCAAGGGGAGGTCAGGTCCTTGAGGAGCCGAGTTTGCAAGACCAGTAAGCTCTTCCAAAACAGCTTCCCCCGTCTTCTTTAGTACCCAACCTAACTCTTGAGGAAATTCCTGAGGTAACTTCTCATACTACTTGTTTACATGATGATTCTAATATTTCTATGGGATATAAATTACCTGTCAGGCATAATCGAGGAAAGCCCCCGAACCGATACTCACCAGATGTTGGAGGGAAAGAGAAGTCTGCCTATCCGATCACTAATTATGTTTCGATTGAAAAATTGTCTGAGCCATTAAGGGCATTTGTTTCGAATGTATCATCGGTTTTTATTCCAAGTGGAGTACAGGACGCCTTGAAAGATCCTAAGTGTCAAGCTATGAAGGAAGAGATGGAGGCGTTGCATAAAAATAATACTTGGAACGTGGTGGAACTGCCCGAAGGAAAGAAAACAGTGGGATGCAAATGGGTGTTCTCGGTCAAGTATAAAGCAGATGGTCTATTGAAAGGTGTAAGGCGAGGTTGGTAGCAAAATGATATACACAGACATATGTGGTGGATTTTCAAGAAACTTTTTCACCTGTTGCGAAACTAAATACTGTACGAGTGTTATTGTCTCTTGCAGCTAATTTAGATTGGCCATTACACCAACTTGATGTCAAGAATGCATTTCTCCATGGTGACCTTGAAGAGGATATCTATATGGATATTCCATCGGGTTATATTCCTTCCTCACAACCAGGACTGGTTTGTAAGTTGGAGCGATCATTGTATGGATTAAAACAATCTCCTCGAGCTTGGTTTGGACGGTTCAGTGTGGCTATGAAATTGTATGGGTATGTTCAGAGCGATTCTGATCACACCCTCTTCTTGAGGAGAAGTCGAGGTAAGATAACTGTGCTGATTATTTGTGTAGATGATATGATTATCATAGGAGATGATTAGGAGGAAATCACGAAATTACAGCAGAGGATCTCAACGGAGTTCGAGATGAAAAATCTTGGAGGACTCAAGTACTTCTTGGGGATAGAAGTAGTAAGATCTAAGAGGTGTATTTTTCTATCTCAGAGGAAGTATATTTTGGATGTGTTAGCTGAAGTAGGAATGCTAGATTGCAAACCTGCAGACACACCAATTGTTCAGAATCACAAACTTGGAGAGTATTCTAATCAGGTGCCTACAAATAAAGAAAGATATCAAAGGTTAGTTGGCAAACTGATTTATTTGTTGCATACACGTCTTGATATTGCCTATGTAGTGAGTGTTGTAAGTCAGTTTATGCACATTCCTAGTGAAGACCATATGGACGGTGTTATGCGAATCATTCGGTATTTAAAAGGAGCTCTGGGGAGAGGGGTTCAGTTTCAGAAGAGTGGGCATCTTAAGATCGAAGGTTTTACTGAAGCAACTGGGCTGGAAGTGTGTTAGATAGAAGATCAACTTCGGGGTACTTTACCTTCGTGGGAGATAATTTGGTTACTTGGATGAGCAAAAAGCAAAAAGTAGTAGCTCTCTCAAGTGCATAGGCAGAATTTAGAGGAATGGCTAAGGGACTGTGTAAACTCCTATGGCTTCGGAAACTTATGACAAAACTCGGTTTTGCTCCTATGTCTGAAATGGAGTTGTTTTGTGATAACAAAACAGCTATCGATATCTCTCACAATCCTGTCCAACATGATCGCACAAAACATATTGAGGTGGATCGTCACTTCATTAAGCAAAACTTGGATTCCAAGGTGATTCAGTTTCCATTCGTGAAATCCGAAGACCAACTAGCAAATATCTTGACGAAAGCTGTTTCAAGCAGGGCGTTCTACAGTTCACTAGACAAGTTGGGCATGCGAGATATCTACGTGCCAACTTGAAGGGGAGTGTTGGCATGAACTGTAATCCCCTAATTTGTAGGGATTTTATTTTTCCTCTTGATTTGTAGATGATTCTTTTTCCTAATTTGTAGAGACTTGACTTGTAGAAGAAATCCGTTAGATTGTATATTTATGGGTCTGTACATACTTGATAATATAACGAAGAAGAAAAAAGAAGAAGAGTGAGGGTGACGTGTTTGACCGAGGACGTAGGTAAATTGCCGAACCTCGTTAAATCGTGTGTTCTTTATTTGCTTTTCAACAGTTTTTTCATAGGGTCGGTAATCCAATCCGATCGTTTTTTTATAGGATTTTCGTAGACATGACGAAATGTTAACAAGTTATAAGCCAAAGAAAGAAATACATTTTAAATAAAAAAAAGAAATGTTTCTCTGTAAAAAATTTATTTACTTGCAGAAAAAACGATATTGTTTTCGGATTTTTACTCAGTTTGGAGAAAAAGGTTAAGAATTTACTAAAGAAAAACACCTAACAAATGCAAGGTTTTTACAAACTCCTTTTGCAAGCAAAGCTGGAGTTCCTCTATCTCTCTCTCTCGTAGAGCCAAATCAAGCAGACGGGCGGGCAATATCTCTCCTCCCTCCTGAGTCTTCCAATTGCTTTCACAACTCTTCGAGGGGTCCTTCATCTCCGCTCGTTTATGATTCTACAGTCTTTTTAGGTATAATTTTCGCTGTATTCATCTGTGGTCGCGTTTTCGTCTCGAATCGAATTTTGGGTTGCGTTTCAGTCAAATCGGTGAAAACAGTAGATTTTATGCAACTGATTGTTCATAATCGAGAGTTGCACCTGCTTTTAATCCCCAAGTTAACTGGCCTTATCAGTGCCTGCCTTGTGTCGCGATTTTTTTTGCTTGTTGGAGTAGATATTTGCCGCTTAGTCAGTTTCGTTGATCGAAATTCACATGATCTGGTGTTCAGGATGACTAGACGGCAATGGTTTCTGCATGCTCGATGTTGATATTGATGTTAGCTCTCGCATTCTCTGTTCTGCAATTGAAGTTGTTGGCGAATATCAGTTGATCCGATTAGAAGGCCGTCTTTATCTCTTCTTGATATTGCTTTTTGTTGTGGCTGTCAGAAAACGTTGAGAGAGAGAGAGAGACAGACAGACAGACAGAGAATGTCAGGAAGAAATCGCGGTCCCCCTCTTCCACTGAAAGGTGCACCTCATGTAGGGCGTCCTCCTTCCATCCGCGAGCTTCCATTTAGTAGAGACCTAGGTGCAATGACTCATCCAGCTTTACTGGGGGAATTGCGCGAATCCCAACTTGGCATGGGCCTGGGAAGGCGCCCTCCTCACCCTGCCATTATCGAGGAGCGTCTTGCTGCTCAACATGAAGATATTCAAGGGCTCTTGGTGGATAATCAGAGGTTAGCCGCGACGCATGTTGCTCTTAAGCAGGAACTGGAAGCTGCCCAGTATGAGTTGCAAAAGATGGTGCAGATCTCGGATTCCTTACGAGCAGAAAAGGATGTTCGGATGAGGGAATTGTATGATAAATCAGTGAGGCTGGAAGTGGATCTGCGTGCAGTGGAGGCTATGAGGGGTGAGCTTGTTCAGGTCAATGCAGATATTAAGGAGCTTACGGGTGTAAGACAAGAGCTTACTGGTCAGGTGCAAGCAATGACTCAAGATTTGGCTAGGATGACGGCCGACCTACAGCAGATGCCAGCATTGCGGGCAGAGATTGAGACCATGAAGCAGGAAGTACAGCGCGCTAGGTATTGATTTATGGTCATGTGTCTACTGCCCTCTTGAAGGGTTGCTTTTCAGTGTGGAAATTTGATTTTGCACATGTTTTTATTGGTGTCCAGAGCTGCTATTGAGTATGAAAAGAAAGGAAGCGCCGATAATTATGAGCATGGTCAGGTGATGGAGCAGAACTTGGTTTCCATGGCCCGTGAGTTGGAGAAGCTTCGAGCGGAGATTGCTAACGCAGAGAAGAGAGCTCGTGCTGCTGCTGCTGTTGGCAATCCAGGTACTTTCTTTGTGATTTTTTTTCATAAATATTTTTGGTTTCTAGTCAGTTTCAGATTTCAATAATTAGCACGTCATGTCGAATTGAACTTGGTCGACTGGCTTCAAGTAGGCATTCTGGTGTTGGAATCATGGATGTGAAGGAATAAGCTTTCATCCTCTTCAACTGATTAAGTTATTGCCAAGATTTTCTATTGAATGGCTGAACCAGTGAACAAAGAGGTTTTTTTGTGCTATAATATGCCAATTTCTTGTAAACCCATGGATGCTGGAGAAGTAATTGGGTTTATAGCATCTTTTGTTCATTTTCCTTTCCCAGAAGAATAACTAATTGGATTTTTTTACTGAAGTTGGTGATGGACATATAATGAAGACAAAGACATTCCTGTTGAATGGCTTGCCTAGTGTGCTTCCCCTGAGTGGCATGGATTAGTTTTCCATTAAGTTTTTGAGGAGATATATTCAGGGTGCGTTTGGTTTAGCATTTTGAAAGCCCCTTGGGGTCCCAAAGCTCTTTAGGGAAAGTGTGGAGTGTTTGGCAACCATTCCCAAGGGGCTTTGGGGTGAAAGCTGGCCTTGAGAAGGCTGAAAGCTCAATGCTAATAGGGACCAGCATTGAGCTTTCAACATTTTCGGAATGCTAAAGGCCTCAATGAATGAAAATTTTCGGTTGCCTATTTTGCCCTCAAACCTCGCCGGCCGCCTGAGCACTTCGCCGGCTCAGGCGAAGGTTTTGATTTAAAAAAAAAAAAAAATTGCAGCCAAAAGTCTTTGCAAATTTTTTTTGGCTAAACACTACTTGACCCAAAGTTGCTTTTCAAAGGATATTTTATAAAACGCTATTTGGATTTGCCCAAAGCCCCTTAGACTAAAGGCATTTGGATTTCTCCAATGCCCATTTCCAAAGCCGAACCAAACGCAGCCTAAAGGAGCATGGTTTCAAGTTCATCTATTGGTATCAGCTAATAACTGCATGAAAGAGCCGAGGAAGTCTATAAGGGTGTAACTGAATAGTTCCATAGTAAATAAAGATGCTAGAGGAAGAGATCTCCATGTTGCCTAGTTATGTGCATGACAATTACAATCAAATGAGTGCAACTTTGGTGACATATAGAGTATGTCATTCCTCCACAAAACTTTGATATGGATATGCCTCTTACAAATGTATCTTCCGGCCTACTTTACCTTTTTAGTCTACGAAAGGAAATTTTAGTAATTTGATGGTGCCACATGATCTATACGGAGGGAAAAGGGAAAAAAATGTGAACTTCGTTTCACTTTACTTAGAAGAACCAGAGGAATGGTTTTGTTAAGAAGAATCCATATGACCCCACTTTCACATCAAGATAACCTAAGAATTAAAAGGAAAAAGAAGAAAAATCCATTTGTTAGACAAAGGAGGAAACTGCCAATAATGGGAAGTGGCTGCAATGACTCTTTGAATTCGGTTTTAGTTAATGATCAAAATCTGCAGTTTCTGGTGATGCCTATGAAGCATTGTTGACAGCTGGATTTCAATATAAAGAAAGCAAAAAGGTAAAAATTATGTAGCACTAGTAAACAATACACCATCTTGATTAAACATCCAGAATCAATCATGAAAAAATCGAGATTATACAACCAACCTATTGAAGTTGTTCTATAAATTTTCAACAATTATGAAAAGCGAAAGAACTGTGGATATTGTAGAAAAATGTAGATGCATATGAATTAATCCTATTTTTGGGTATATAAAATAACATAGGTGACATAGTGTTTTCAGAATAGTAAAAATATTTAGTGAAATGGCTCTTGGGTTTGGATTTGGAAGTAACCGCAACGCAAATCACTAACCTGTCCCAAATCCTATAGGGTTATGCAAGTGTTAACCCAATCTCGTCCCACAACTCTAAACCGCAACTTGTTTAAGTCCTATTAGGGTTTGGGAGGGCCAGGTACTCTACTTTACCTGGCCATTGCCATCCCTACATATCAAGTACTACAGAAGCCCTCAAAACGAATCTATAAATTGCGGAGTGTATATTCTTAATTGTTTGCCTTTGCAAAGAAACCTGAAGTTGACTCCTTTTCAATGACTATTCATGCTCATTTTCCATACAGAAGCTTCTTTGCTGTATACATATTGATAAATCTTCTCTGTATATGCATGCACTTCATGTTAAAGAGGGAATGAATATGCTCCATTTAATAAGTAGTTTATGTGCAGCCTAGTTATTGTATTACTAGTGCTATATTCAATCATGGGTAGCTTTTGGCCAACTCAATTGATACTGACGTAAAGTAGATGAAGGAACTATGAATATTTATTGCCTAATCTGATCAGGTTACCTAGTTCTACGTACATTATTGTCTACTAAGTTGATGTCAAGTGTTATCACATGGCATCTTCAACACGTGAAAATGAAGCTATTACCGCCTTTTACATTTTATTGCTCCACCAGAAATGGTCCCTACTTCTTTGTTGCTCAACCTTTTAATTCTTTGTCTCTGTATGTGCAGGCTACAATACAGCTTACGCCAATCCTGAAGTTAGTTATGCTGGAAATCCTTATCCAGCTGGCTATGGCATGCATCCTGTATGTGTGTTTCTTAGAAATATTCGTATTGTCTTATGGTTAACGTTTGTTTTGGACATGTCTGCATCTGATAAGGTATGTTTATATGTGGGTTAAGCATTTTCACGTGTAACGTGCTTTATCTTCGAATTCCAGGTTCCTGCTGGTCTGGAAGGCTACCCCCAATATGGACACGTGCCTGCTGCTTGGGGTGCATATGCTCCTCCTGGACACAGATAGACTAGATTTGCATATCGATGTAAGCTGAGTTATAACTGTTACCTTAGGCTGCAACTCACTAGATAGATTATTAGGTCTGGCTTTCCAGTTGTCATTGTACTTTTGGGGGTTTGCCTCCATTATATGCTGTCTGAAGTTGTACCAGATGTTTTGTTATTTAATGATGGTCTCCCATAATTTTGTTGCTTTTGATGCGGAGGTCTGGCTCTTCTCTTAAATTCTTTAACGATCTTGTTTGAAAGTTCATCTCCAACAATTGCTTAACTGATAACTATGTTATTGGAGCTTCCATTATTTAATATGACATGCTAGCTTTCAATAATTCTAAGATCAGAAGGACTCTATGAAGTGGGTACTCCTTGAGAATCATACATCACTTTGAGTGCAGCCTTTGGCTCAGCAAATTAGACTTTCAAGGTTTGTAGTATCCCTTAGATCATAGGATTAGATGAGAGATCTTAGTCATCAACCTTGCCAAAAACACATCTTAGTCATCAACCCTGCAAAAACCACATTGTAGTCGTTAGCCTCCACTAATTTCAACAGGGTGTCAACCTCATATTTGACTAATTTGGCTATGTAAGACAGGTGATAGAATATAGATTGAGAATGACATGCGAAGCCTGCCCATCACCTAAGAGGTTTCTGGATATTGGATTCCATCTTCAGCTTTTACATGACATGTAAACGGAGTAAAGTGGTTTAGCTCATGGAGGCCACCATGTATTTTGTGACCCATTCCCATGACTTTTGTCGGACCTTTTTCTCACAACAACTCTTCTTTGTGCTCGGAGTCTCGTTGATTTCCCTAACTGATTCCCGTAATTTTTGTGGGATCTTTTCATCATAATCAGATCTCATCCGCGCTTGGAGTAGTCTGTTTTCTTTATGTTTCTTTCTTGTCTCTGGTGAGGTCTTTTGTGATTCTATATCATGTAGCTTGCTTTTGTTTGTGGCCTATTTTGGGTTTTAGAATATTTATCTGTTCCGAGGCTTGAGAAGCTGGCCAGTATGAATTCTGGCTTTCAGCCGAGGAAGATCACATTCTCCAATTTGGGTTGTTGGTCTTGGTATGTCCCAAGGCTGACTTATGGCGGAAATTTCATCTGTGTGAAATATTCTGGGTTATGTTGACAACCTCCTTTAGTATGATACCAGACTGGTAACATCCAGAGAGAGCAGCTACCTCTCTCTGCCTCTCACAAAAGCGAAGCAAAGTTTCTCATGCTTCTAGTATGGAGCTGTTGCAATTTAGGAGAATGACTGTCCCCATCAATTTGGGCAGTGGAATAGATTGAATGAACAGTTTTAGCTGGTGAAGTTTGTGCCCTCGATTTCTCCTTTCAAAGAAATTTTTTAATTGAAGAGCTCTATCCATCTCATTCCGTTGCCGAAAAGCAGCAGCCAGGTATTCATTGCTTGTGCCTTCTAACTGAAAGATATTCAACTTTGATGCTTCAGGATCATTTCATGGTCAAGTAAGTGCTGTGTGTCTAAGATATTGTCCTCTACTTTGTTCTTTCTGCATTTGTTTTCCTTGGTTGAGGTTACTCTAACACAGGGATACTTGGAAGATATAACTAAAGCTGATGTTAACCCAAACAAGAGTAACTGGTAGAGTTTGTTGTAGGTTTGAGGCGAAAAGTTGTAGCATTGTTTCATTTCCAGATTACTTGGTTCTTGGTTCTAGTCGGGAAGAAAGGGCTAGCTGCTCGCAAACTGACTTTTCCTTTGCCCCATCAAGTTGCCAATATGTGGGTCCGAAGGATTTCCGTTTTTTTTACTATAACAGAAGACGTTTTGCTTCTTGATCTTTTTATTAGCAATGCAATTTTGAGGGACTAAATGTCTGGTTGATATGATTGATGACAACTCTGGGAAGATAAATTTGATGTTTGATCAGAGAGGAACAGCGGCACTTCAAGTCTATTTCTTTGGTCGTTTTGATGGGAAGAGATAAACAGGAGCACGAGTCACATTTGGCAAGAAGTTTTATGCAAACCGAGGAGGAAATGGGGTGACTGTGTCTTGAGGAAGATTCTTCTAGTATTTTAGTTTAAAGGTGGAAGTGTGTCTGGACTTTGATAGAAGATTTTGTATGGCACTAATGTTTTTACTGAGGAAGAGGACATATTAGTGGTGGTGGAAACCTCCCTCGTCCTCATGGTGTTTAATTATGTCATTCTTAAATGAAATAGTTTACAATTGGAAGTAGTTTGAGAGATTATCAAACTTGAATAGGTATTTGTATTGTCTGAGAGGCTGTTGCTCTTAATTTTCATTCTGTTGCTAAAAATACTGTACATGTGCTCCATTAACATTTTTAACTGGATAACCACATGGACACGGTGTTGGCGATACGACACTAACTATTCATGGAAGGAATGTCGATGACAGTCAGTAGATTATTGCACGCTGCCTTTGTCTTGCGTTGGTTTAGATTTTTAAGACTTTGCTTTGCGCGTCTCATGGCTGAATTGGTGATTCATGTTTTCTCTTGTTGTCATCCTGTGACTTGCGAATGCCTATGTTCTAGCTTAGTTGTTATTATTTCTTTGAGGATGATATTTTCTTGTGTAAAATTCTCACCTTTTCCATATTTTTCAGAGTTCTTCACTGTTTGTTTATTTTCTGTCCTTCACCGCTCTGAATTATATACTCAAATGTTCTGATTCCAGGTTACTGCTTCTGTGCTCCAGCGCCCTTTATATGGGCAATGTTCCCATTACTGGTCCTTATCGAATGAGGTTTTGTTCCCTTTGTTAGCAGCACTCTTTTACCCAAGTTTTTTATTTCATGATACTGATCTTGTCGCTGTTGGGAAATAAACTGGCTAGACCCTTTTTTCTTTCTATGCGCTTGTTATCCCTACCAGTCAGTCGAGCCAATATCTGTCAAAAGTTTTTAACTGAACATGTGAACTGTAAGTCTCTGTATGGCCAATAGAATTGATCCTCTCAGGTCAGAGATATAGTTGCAATGGTCAATGTGATGCATGTGCAGGTTATGATGTTGGAACTCTGAAGAGATATGAGGGCCGGAGGGTGATGCACACTTGATCCTCTATTTTGGTTGTCGGCATGTTTTCTTCTATCTACTTACCTTCTGTTGGATATGTTTGTTTAACAGAACAACGATGGACATGTCAATGCCGTACGGTGAGAGAGTGCTGCATAGTTTATAGTACGGGGAGCCGTGGAGTTGCCGGGGATTCTGAGTGTGATTGAAAGGACCATCACCTGACAGACCGACAGAAGAGCATGCTAGGTGCACCTTTTGCAGCTGATGCAAAGACAGGTTGAGGAATCTTGGGGACCGCCCTCTTGTCGTGAAAAATTGTTGCTGAGCGGTGAAACCAATGACCTCTCTTGACTTGGTTCGTTCAAGTTTCAAACAGAATTCAATGTCTTTTCCCATCTTCTTGGGTAACTTTGGCAAGATACGGCAAGGTCACTGTGGCTCTCACTTTGCCAATTATGATCGTAAGTGGTAATGCTCCGAGTAGCCTATTATATTACAGACAAATATGGAGTGTCATAGAGCAAAATTTGGAAATCGAGCATTATTAACTTGGTTGCACCCTGTATTTGTTTTCGTGAGTGTTACTTGGGACTTGGCTCTGTAGAGATGTTCACACAAGACAAATTTCCACCTACCCCATTTGCGAGTTTAACAGCCTCGTGCACCAGATTATCATATTATAAATACGGGAAAAATTATCAGTGCGACAGTGACAGGCTGTCAAAGGTTTTGTGAACTACATAAATGATTTAACCTTGGACTGAGTGATCTCTTTGGAGCTTACGCTAGTTAAAGAGGCATTTTTCCAGGGAGATGCCCGTTCATATGTCCTTTTGTCTGTCTTCTCTCCTCCGTGACTAGCATGTATGAAAATCGATTTACGTTATCGCACATTGTAGAATCAGAAACTCTCCCTTGGCCGAGTTTACGTTTTCCTTCTCAACTCTGTAAAATTCAATTAAAAGATTACAAGAAAGAGAAATCGAACATTTATATTTGAAAGATCTCAAGTAATTCACATTTAAGTAAAAGGCACATGATAATATGATACATATGCAAACGAAAAAAAAAATATAAATATAAATAAAAATATAAAAATTGGGCGGTACTACGTTTGCACGACGCGCTTGATGTGTTCATCTGAATTTTTGCTTGGATGACTCGCACCGAATCGCAGCAACGTCACCATCAGCAGTTCCCTGGGTGAACCCAAAGATGCAGTCCACAGCCGTGCGCTCCTCCTGTAATGGAAGAAGCATCGTCTTCAATCACCACCCCCAGTCAGCTCCCACTATACGCGATCCATCGAGAGCTAATCTGATACTCAAACCCCACTTCAAGTTTCGCTCCTTCCCATCATCACAATCGCCCTCGCCCTCGTCGTCGACTTTTCGTCATTCAATCACAATATCTCGATGCCTATTGCCGTCAAAAGCACCGGAATGCCCTCCTTTTGTCAATTCTACTTCGAAAGTGGGGACTGACGTCTGGCCGCTTCACTGTGGAGTTTCGACGAACACCTTCGATGCGAGCGAGGGTAGAAGCTTCCGAGACTGGATTGAGCTGGTGGGTGAGGTGATATCGACGGCATTCCCCATATGGGTGGCGCTGGGGTGCTTGCTGGGGCTCGTGAAGCCGAGTTGCTACGACTGGGTCAAGCCCAAGTGGACCGTTCTTGGGATCGCGGTGACCATGCTTGGCATGGGTATGACCCTCAGTTTCGATGATCTTCGTGGCGCTTTGGCCATGCCTAAGGAGTTGATCTCCGGCTTTGTGCTCCAGTACTCGGTTTGTTCTGCTCTTATTTCTAGTCACTCAGAAATTTGATTTGATTGGTTTATCGACTGCTAAGGATGAAGTTGTGGTGTTTCACTGAGGATTGGAACGTATGTACATGATAATTTGCAATACAGCAAAGAAAACTGTAAAACGGTGGATTTGTGTTATTGTTCTAGCTCTTGACTTTGAAGACGACCCGTCCCTTCTGTGTTTTCTCTGAAGTGGATAGGCACATGGTTGATCGTGATGCAACGTTGTATCTGTGCTTACAGTAGTTGGATAAGAAGACATGTTTATGCTTCATTTTTTACGAACAGTCACCGTACTTCTACTTCAGTTACCTACCTAGATTACCCTAGTTTTCTTTCTCCACAACTCTCTGGTCTGTGACAGCCTATTAGAGATGCCTCATTGTGAGCGTGCGCTCATTTTCTACCTGTTTACCGAGACATGTTCGGTCCAGAATAATGTGTTACTTGTGGCAGGTGATGCCAATCTCTGGATTTCTTGTTAGCAAGTTTTTGAATCTGCCATCACATTATGCGGCCGGATTAATATTGGTTAGCTGTTGTCCTGGTGGTATGTGCATTTTTTCTTATCCTCACATCACTTTACAGCACAATCCTTGTCTCTCTCTATCTTAGCACATTCTGAATCTATTACTTGCAGGGACGGCAAGTAATATAGTCACTTATATTGCACGGTAAGTGAATTCCTGAAGATACTATCTTGAGAAGTGTTTGAGCTTCTGTTTATTGCTCATATCAAAGTATGATGGGTGTTTTGTGCTCTAGGGGAAATGTTGCTCTTTCAGTGTTGATGACAGCAGCAAGCACCATATCAGCTGTGGTTGGTAAACAGAAATCGATTTCTCATGTCTTCCTCCTTGACTGTAGGATCATTCAAACTTCTCAGTTATAAAATGCATTTAGTTTAACATAAAATATCATAGATGCGAATCTCTTTTACCAAGGCATGTCATGCGTGATAAATTCATTCTATGTTACGACGGGAATGAAGTGCATGCCCTGTTATCTCCACAACAGGCACTCTGGTTCCGTACGCTTCACGTAGAGTGTAATTACCCATCATTTTCCTTTTCCTCTGATGTTGCAGATAATGATTCCATTTCTGACCTCCAAACTTGCTGGACAGTATGTTGCGGTTGATGCAGCTGGATTGCTGCTTTCGACGCTTCAGGTTACTTCTCTCGCCTCAAAGTTTGTGTTTGCATGGTTGTTTATACCTCTCTCTAGTACTTACATAGAAGTAGGAAACACAGGTAGTCCTTCTTCCTGTCCTGGCCGGTGCATTTCTTAACCAGTATTTCCAGAGTTTGGTTAAGTTAGTTTCCCCCTTGATGCCACCTATTGCTGTGGCAACTGTGGCTGTATTATGTGGAAATGCAATTGCACAGAGCTCTTCGGCGATACTCATGTCGGGCCGACAAGTTCTGCTTGCCGCATCACTTCTTCATGCATCTGGATTTTTCTTTGGCTATATACTCTCTAGAATACTTGGGCTGGATGTCGCATCAGCAAAAACTATCTCGATCGAGGTGGGAATGCAGGTATACCATCTCATTCTTGAAGCTTGATATAAAAGCTAGAGCACTCCACTTGCATTGGCTTTCCATTCTAGTATGCCTGGTTGTATCTATATCTTAGACCTTCCAGTGTTTAATCTTTTATATGCATTTTCTACTAGAGTTCGTGCTTGAATATGACTTACAAATATTTATCGAACTGTTTCGTTTTGTTTCTTCCTTTTCTGTTTTCAGAACTCGGTGCTGGGAGTAGTTCTGGCCACACAACATTTTGGGAACCCGCTGACGGCAGTGCCATGTGCAGTCTCAAGTGTATGTCATTCGATTTTCGGTAGTGTCTTGGCAGGAATCTGGAGACGCTCTTCGCCCTCTCAAAAGCTTGAGTAGAAGTGTATTGCTGTAGCTTCCGAAGACCATTATTCTAGGCTTTCGGCTTCTCTTCTTCAGTGCTGGGCATTGAGATCACGTGTTTGGGAATTGGGATGCGATCAGATTTGGCTCTTGTATAATAATGGGGAAAAATATTGCATAGAAGCATGCTCATTAGTCAACTAGAACGCAGGAAAAAAATGTATGGGAATTGGGAAGTGCGAATGTCACAAGTTACCCTTTTTGAAGATTTGCCTTGAGCCAGTTCAAACACGTCGCAAATCGGCAACTACGTTTTGTGATGACTAAGTGATAGAAGGAGATAACGACTTCGAGGATCGAGTAGATACATGGAGCAATGGAGCAAAATTAAAGACGCTTAAGGGGCCCATAGTCGCCGGTTACACACTACCCGTCGCCCGTATCGG
Source organism: Lenwebbia sp. NSW1173648 (assembly GCA_029784005.1). Taxonomy (NCBI): domain Eukaryota; kingdom Viridiplantae; phylum Streptophyta; class Magnoliopsida; order Myrtales; family Myrtaceae; genus Lenwebbia; species Lenwebbia sp. NSW1173648. Next base: position 17,475,807 of record JARCGZ010000009.1, on the reverse strand, counting down.
GAAGATGCTCAATTTGAATTCCAGGTCGCTTTCTGCACATGACCAGATTCGGATGGTGCTTGGTCAGCTATCTCCTAACGCAGCTTAGCTCCAACTGTGTCTTTCAAGCTGTAGATACAGTAGCAACGAAAAGATGAAGCCGTGCCTCCCTCTTTACTAAACAACCAATGATAAGTTAAGCAATTAATAACTGAACCGAAGAATTTGGAGCGAAAATTTATTAAAAATTCAAAATGTTTGTGAAGAAAATTGAAGATTGTAAGAGTTTTCTCCCTATTTTACACCCAAGTTATCATCCAACCATAGCTTAGAGGTTCGTGAAGCAGAGTCTTTTATGTCTTGCGGAGGGGGATGGACATTTTAGTAAGCAACTTTACTAGGAGCTATGCTTGATCACTTAACAGTTTTTGATATACTTCTCTTAGCTGGAGGTTAATTAAATTTGTGGAGAGAACTTTTCACTATTAACCTACCTACGCCATAAAATTTGCAGCAAAAATTGACTTATTAACCATAGGGTGGGTGCTCTTTGACAAAAAAAAAAACACGACATGATTAACGGTTTAAGTGAACTTGATTTTCAGAAATATTTTATCGACCGACCCAAGTCGGTAAAACGAAAATCAATAGTATATTTACCGTTAAGTGATTAGAAAGGTAGTTAATAATGACCCGCGCAATATACAAACGGTGTTCGGGCTAATTTGGGATTAGCAATTAGCTTTCGAAATTTCACCTCACCGCGTGTTGGCTGGCTGCATGCGAAATTTTCACACATTTTCAGCTTCTCCCGCCAAATTCAAAACCGAAATACGAAACAAAGAACGAAAGTAAAAAAGGAGGGAGCTTTGGTTGTTCCCTCCTCCTCCATTTTTCGCTCCCCCTTCAAAACTCAAGTCCCTTCCAACTTCAACCTCTCTCTCTCTCTCTCTCAATTTGCCAAGAAGAAGAAGAAGGAACAGCTAAAGTTGCTGCTTCCGTTTACGAGCGAGAGCAATGAACTACCAGGCCTTGCCTCCTCTGAAGCGATTCACTCTCTTGCAACAGAGACGGAATCAAGAGAACACGGACCCTGCCTCGAACTCTCTCCCACTTCCTGCGAAGAAGCGCAAGGAGTCTCGCCACTTGACTCCGCTTTCTTCGGATCTCGCGGCCCGCACCACTACCTATTGCTTGCCCACGAAGAAGAGAGTCTGGGCTCTGGACCCAGATTTGGAGCCCCTTTTGCCTCTCGATCTCAATGCCGAGTACAAGCCTTGCTTTCTCGAAGTTGGATACGATGCAGAGAAGGAGAGAGCTTCCCAAACCAAGAAAATCAATGAAGAAGATGGGGACAAGGAGCAGCCTTTGGTTTTGGATCCTAGCCCTCAAGAAGCAGTGACAATCGGCAATCAACAAGATAAAGTGGAGACAAACGGAGAAGAAAGAGAAGAAGAGAGAAATGGTAATGGCAACGACGAGGAGGACGGGATCGTCTGTGCTATTTGTCAAAGTACTGACGGAGACCCGGAAGACCCGATCGTGTTCTGTGACGGTTGCGATCTGATGGTGCACACCACTTGCTATGGGAATCCTCTTGCGAAGGGTGTTCCGGAAGGCGACTGGTTCTGCAATCAATGCTTGGTTTCTAATACTTCTGAAAACAGAGTTGAGTCCTTTTCTTGTTGTTTGTGTCCAAACAGTGGAGGTGCTTTGAAGTCCACCATCGAGGGCTCGTGGGCTCACGTTGTTTGCGCACTGCTTGTCCCTGAGGTCTTCTTCGAGGGCCCAGAAGGGAGAGATTCGATCAATTGTTCTAAGGTTCCAAAGAAGAGGTGGGAGAAGAAGTGCTATGTTTGCCAAGACACAAACGGGTGTGCCATTGATTGCTCCGAGCCTAAATGCCCTTTGGCTTTTCATGTCACTTGTGGGTTGAGTCAGGATCTTTGCATTGAGTACCGAGAAGGGAAGAGGAATGCTGCCATCGTTGCTGGTTTTTGCAAGCACCACACCGAATTGTGGGAAAAGGTACAATTTCTCTTTTATTTCCCCTAAAATCGTCTGATTTATCTACATGCAAGGAGGATGTCCAAATTCAAGGAACCAGGCAAGTAACTGATTTCCCATTAGTAAGGGCAGGAGTAGGCGGGAAGATTCACTAAGTCAATTCGATACAAATTCCTCGACTTGTTTGTATTGGGTGTTTAATTTCTTGTGGATGAGTTTACCAGTCCTGTTGCTTTATGGTTTGCTGCAGCAAGAACGGACAGGAAAGTTCAAGATTGTAGCTAGGCAAGAGCAGCGGTAGCCGGACCTGGAGCGATCAAGTTAAATGTTGTGGCAACTTTGATTGTCTTGCTTTGCAAATTTGGGGAAATGAGATTTTCAGTACTGGAAAAGTTAGTTTGTAGTTTTGTAGGTTCTGTCATGTGTTTGACTTATTAATCGCAGTAGTCTAATGCTTGAATAACTGGTGAATGATTCGTAATCCTTTGTCAGTGTTTCTTGTTGACAAGCTAATGTGAATGAAATTTCTTTCTTGAGCAAATCAGCTTCCATTTTCAGCTGTCCATATATCCTAGGACAGTATGATTCAACCTCTGTATCTGCTTTTTTTCATTTGTCAGCAACCCATGATTGTGATTACGATGAAGTAATTCTATACTTTGACAATGAGTACTCTTGGATAAGCATTATCATCTACAAGCAATCTTGAATTAAGTTATTCATCTCATTCGATAAGAAGTAACTTGTTTGTGCTTTGGAGCTTTGACGCATATGCTGATCATGAAGAGATCAGGACGAGAGGATCCCTATTTAATAGTATCAAATTAGAATTTACCCGAAAATCTTTTGAATCTTGAGTCGGGGCGCATTGACATTTTGTTCTTGGCTGTAGATGGTAGACTGCATCATCAAGTTGATCCAATCGTAAGAAAGGGGTAAAAAAAAAAAATTAAAGCCAGACGGTATGACAATATGCAGAAGCCTGAAGCCAACTAAAGCTAGTAGTCTTCTGTCTCTCCGTCATTGGCCTTTATGTCGATGTCAACCTTTATCTAAAAGGGCAAAACAGTGACACTTTGAATGATTTGCATTCCTTTTTCGCAAGGATTGTGCAATGATGCTATCCGTAGGTTTTGCTTTTCTCTTGCTTTGCTCCTTTTGACAGGTCATCGGAGAGACCAAGAAAATCCTCGACCACGTTTGTGAACACTTCCTCCTTTTGTCAGATCTTTTCGTAACTGTGAATGTGGAAGAAGATGCTCAGTACGGAAAATAGTAAAAGTCATGTTTTCACTTTTTGTCTTGTCTATCACTTAACAGTCATTATGCTATATTTGGTCAACGAAAATAATGCAGTTTGTCTCCTCTTTTTGAATACCTTTGGTTAATGCTGTTACACAAAGAGATACATGAGAAACACTCGAACGTAAAGCTTAAGACCACAGTGTGAGTTCATTTCTGCAGTAATGAGTTGGGCAGAATTCGACATTGCAAATAGTAAAACGACCGGTCTTAGATTATGAAGAATAAGAAAGGAACACAGAGCCAGAAAAGAGATTTGCTCTGCCAGCCAATTCAGATTTTGTTGAATTTGCTAGCAGACATTTCTCGGGCTAACTATGAGCTATCTTTTATTTACACTGTCCTTGAGATTGAATGAGGAAAGCAAGAAAGTTTGCAGACTTCATCCTAGCCCAGGCCTTTTCATCTTCTGTTTTGGAAAGGAATTGCCGATAGGATTAGGCCCTGAATGCACTTCATGCAACAATTTCCTCTGAACTTGATCATCATCACCATCATTGCTGTTGTTGGTGTCATCTCCTACAGATGTCTGCTTTGATTGAGGAATCAACTTGCGATGAAAGAAACCTTCTTGGAATTGATTTGAAAGAGCTCTACTTGCTTCAACCCGAAACTCCATCAGCAAGTCTTCAGCAGTCCCTGCATCTGATCAATAGATATGTTCGTCTCGCTGATAATTACTGTCTACAATGGGCATGCACCCGCACATGACTGCACATGAATACATGAAGAGAGAGAGAGAGAGAGAGAGAGAGAGAGTACCTCGTGATGTTGCTTCGGCAAGGCTGGAGTGAAGGAAGAAACAGGAGACACAAAAGATGATAAGAAGAGAGGAAAGTTTCATGACTCGAGTTTCATGAGGAAGAGGCAATGCAAGTTCCGATAGAGATTATGTAAAGGAGGGGGTGAGTTTTGTGTAAAAACAGAGTGATTACTGGAGGAGGAGATCCAAGTGACACGGGTGATATTGTTGTTTCCGGAGATGGCAACAAAAGGAGAGTGTCTTCTTGTGGTGGGAGAGTTGGACAAGTAGGGCTAGCTAATGAGACTTTTCATATTACGAGTCCTCATCCGCGGACCCTTCACCGCTGCCGTGTCGCTTGGTAAGTCGCGCGCGCGCGAGAGAGAGAGAAATGACAGAATTTTCGATTCAGACGGGTTATATGGCACTTAGCCTTTCATGCCCCTAGAAATGTCGGTGACCCTCATCACTTAAATAAAGCTCAGAATACAGACACTGAAACATTAGAATTCAGCAACATGTAGCTTTTTAGATGCGAAGTCACCAATATAAATAAGGTTCATTTTAGCAAGCAGTTAATTATTTATTTAGTGTACAGTAACAGTGCTTAGATGCCCCTGTACTTCCAGCACAGTCAAAAGTGGGCATGCGATCTTTCTTTTCTATCCAGAAAATCTGGAAGAACTAAACTGTGCCATTATTCCTGGAAAAATTATTGTCGGCTCTCTCCTCATCAGCTCTTCAGAAAAAAACACTCTGATATTGTTCTATACATTACATTGTGAAGACTGTCTAACGTTGAAATCTTCAGAGAGACCGCAGAAGATCTGAAACCGATTCTCTAACCGGCATGCTAGGAATGGCGCCCTTCACTTGGACACAGAGAGCAGCTGCTGCCGCTGCAAAAATTGCAGGAACTTATCATGTCTAGTTAAATGTTTCTATGAGAAGGATCTCAACTAAAACAAAAGCATCGTGCTGCATACCGGCAAATCGGAGGCACTCTGCTTTCGATTTGCCCTCGACATGAGCCACGGCAAAAGCAGCAGTAAACGTGTCACCAGCTCCAGTCGTGTCGAGGACCTTCTTTGCTTTTATGATGGGTTGCTTGATTGGGTCTTCTCCTTCTATGAACAAAGCAGAGCCTTTGTCCCCAAGTTTTAGTAATACTTGCTTAATTCCCTGAAAGTAGATGAGCACAATTTGTCACGTGTCAGGCCTTCGCCAAAATGTGCTGTAATCTGATTATGACAAGACATATAATCACATGTGCCGACATAGGGTGCAGCTGCAGTGGCAAGCAAGTATAAACTCTGTACATCATCTAGCCACACAAGAAGAACATAGAGAATATTATTTTGATTAGAACCCAAGAGTCGATTAACATTCTGCATGATCACTTAGGGCAATGAAACTCTGCATTTCCTTCAACGAATTAAAAGTACGTGAAATGACAGCACCAAGTCGTTAATTATAAAAGTTGTTTTGAATGTGCTAGAATCTCACCATTTCGTGAAACTTCGCTACGGCTTGGCAGATTTGTTCAAAACTTTCTGTGGGCATTCCAGTTAGGCGAGCGAGCTCGGTTTCATTTGGGCTAAATATGTCAACAGAGCTCAAAAGTTCACGTGGAATTGGTGTATCCATTCCCCCAGCATCCAAAATGACTGGAACACCTGCACTCCTTGCAGCCTTAAGATACGTGACATTCATTATAAGGTTGTGCACAAAAAAAGAAAAAAATTATTAGCAAACCAGGTCAAGAATGGGCACAAGCAAACAGGGATGAGATCACAAATGTATCCCTGAAAGCAACCGACTGATACATATCGTTAGGGATCTCATACGCACAAGCCTTGTCATTGACAAAAATGCAGAGAACTAACAATCCAAGCAAGCTTCAATTATCCGTTAGACACTACTGGCTGATGCATTTCCTTTTCTTTCAAAAACTGCAACGACCCCCAATAAAGATTCTTCGTTACTCTCCCTCTTTAGTACAACTCACAGAATCATACTAATCCCACTCTCAAATCAGGAAAACAAGGATGCCATTACTTCACCCTACATCCACAAAACAGAGAGCACCAACATGCCACAAGCATTTGAAATTCAGGAATAATATAAATAAATAAAAAAACCAAAAGAAGCATTTCCAAAACGAAAAACAACTAACCTTGGCAACTTGATCGTTGACAAAGTCGGGAATTTCCCTCTGGAGCAAAACAATCCCAGCATTCTTCACGAGCTCCAAGTTCTCATCAGGCAAAGCCTCAGGCCAAGAGCACATGTTGGTCCCTCCGACGATGATGATCGAGTTCTGCCCATCAGATTGCAGCATCACCACCGCATGCCCAGTGGGGGTCCCACTCACAATGTTAAGATGATCAAGATTGACCCCACTATCCTCGAGTGCCTGAGAAACCAACTTCCCGTGAGCGTCTTCACCAACCTGGCCCAAGAAATAAGTGGGATAACGCAATTTCCCGCCGCAAGCGGCTTGGTTCGCGCCCTTGCCGCCGGCTAGAGTCTGACCGGAGGTGGCCGAGATCGTCTCTCCCTCTTTCGGCAGCCGCTCAATCTCAACATATATGTCGGCGTTCGCGGATCCGACGACCACTAACGGCGGCGGGTCAAAGTTGGGATCTTGAGAAATGGGTGTTGGTGGGTTTTTCGAGGGGTTTATGGAGAAGGAAGGAAATGGCGGATGAGCTTGACGGTGATTCAAAGGGGTCTTGGTGGTGTTGAAAAGAAATGGGTCGGTGTGGGTTTTAGGACGTTGTGTTGTGAAATGGGAGTTCCGGAAGGTGGCGTTCCAATGGTTTGATGGTGAAACTGCCGCCGTTCTCATCTCTGTCGAATCAGGAAAAACTTTGTCGATGTAGAGAGTTTCTGATGAGATTCAGGTTTGGAATTTCTGTAATTTGGACAAGAACGAGAATCAATTCGTTGTGACGGAGCGAGTGACTTCACAGGGGAGAGCTGGTGATGATGTGGACCTTCTTCTTCTCAGGCCCAAGAGTAACCGGGCCTTTCCATGGAAGAAACTACCTCTAGCCCAACAATGGCCCGATGAATTTTGCTTATTCAGTCCTTCCTTTTGCATTAGAATCAATTCAGTTGGGCCATTAATTACTCCTCCGGAAGGAACAATTTTTCAAGCAATTTTTCAATGTTTTTTTCTTTCTTTCAGAAAGACAAATTTTCAATGATTCACGTCTTGAGAAAATGAGTAATGGCCTGTATACATCCCATATACTCACAAGTTTGAAGATTTGTTATCTTATGTATAGTATATTTTCTGACATTGTAATCTTTTGATGTCTAATATGAATCAAACTCAGAATATTCCTGTTAATTATATTTTTCTGTTTCCAATGATTAATCGTTGGTAATGTTGATTCATACCTCTTCAATTCATCGTTGTCTTCCAAGAGCATTATTATTTGCATTCGGTGAGGCTGGTATTGTGTTGACAAAAATGATAGTTATGGGCGATCGGTTTCCGATCCGGTTCGGTCCCACCCATGAATCGAAAACCGGATCCGAAGGATCGGTTCTCAATTTCTAGAACCGGGAACCGGACCACCGGGGGTCTGGTCCATCGGAACCAATCGCATTATTTGACATTCCAACCATCATGATAATATTATGTTCCTCAAAGGTACATACTTCTCCATTTTAAAGTTGTGCTATTCTGTGAGTTCCGCTAGCAATAATCCAGACAAAATCGAGCAAGAACACTCTCGAGTAGCAAAAGCTAAGAGCAATAGACATTGAGAACTCACGACAATGAGTCAAAGGACACCACAGACAAATGCCATTGGAGACCAATGAAGGCAGAAAAACAATAAGAAAAGAAGAAAAGATATAAAAAAAATCCGATTGAACGAAAGCACAAGAGCGAAACGAGAAAAAAGAAAAGAAAAAGTAGTTACCATGGCAACCAAACAGAGAGCGTCGAGAAGGGTCTTCGGAGAATTGCAGAAGTTATGGGACAGAGGGCTTGACAAGGAGGGAGACAGACGGACGAAGAAGAGGAAGAAGACCAGCACTGAGCTGCCACACCTCAGACTCTCTCCCTCTGTGGGTCAAAGTCAATTTTACCTTGATGAGATGCAAAAAACGGAGCAACAGAGGGAGGCGAGAGTAGAGACTCGAGATGAGACCGCGAGAGGGAGGCGTCTGAGTTGGCGGTTTCGCCCCTGGAATTGGGAACCGGATCGAAAATCACAGGCTCCATAAAATTGGAACTGAGAACCGGACCGGTTTTCCTGAGAACAGCCTAAAACCGGCGATTTGGTCCGGTCGGTTCGGGTTGCTTACCCCTAATAGCTAGCCATTCTAGCTCTTCTTGTCCAATCGATTTTGCAATTGTTATCTGTTATAGAAGATGCTGCCAGTATGCATAGTCAATTTAGACAGGACAGACATGATTTTAATAGTTCTTGCCTGTTTCCTTGTGCTATTGGCAATTGATATAGTACACTTTACTAGTTTAGCTCATCTATATCAATCCTACAGAGTTAAAATTCTAGTGTCAATCTATCCAAATAGGTTCTCCTTCTACCTTTCAACCTTCAGCATTGGAGATTTTTTCACGTTCCTGCTCTCCATCTATCGATGCCGATTGCGAAGTCTTCCCCTTCTGCTATGGGGTATGTCGCTGTATTAAGTGCCGATATTAGTCTCCTGAGATTGCAGAGATGAAGGATTTTTCAAATTTGACATCAGGACATGACATCCAACTAGGAACTTACAGCTGAAAACATCCTTATACAAAAATAAGGGGCGAGAACAGTAGTCCCGAGCTATGACAGTTCATACAAAGTCATCTTACTAGACAATTAGGACCCAAAAAAAAAAACCAGGAGGAAATGGCCATCTGATGTGGTCATCGTATTCTCTCTGTTGCTTTTTCCACATGGCTTATTACTCATATTATTCACATTCTCCTACTTTGCTAACTCGATATGAATCCTCTCAGGACACCCGCTATTATGGCCGTTGGATCGCCCAGGATGGCCGAGACAACAAGCTGGACGGCTCCGCCAGCCACTTGAAGATACTTCTTCATAGTATCACCTTTCGCCCTCGAATTACTCCTCGATGCGCCACTGAGTCTCGGGATCTTGGTGTGCAGCTCTCGAACCTTGTTCTTGTCCACGTTGAAGTAGGAAGCCAACCAGCTCTCGACGAGCAACTTCTTGACGCACGACACGTGCAGATTATACGTCTTCGACTGAGACTTGTAAGCCCAGCCTGGCCCGGAGCCCTTGCCTCCGCAATGAAGGCAAGGGCCCGAGAGGCTCCTAGACAGGTACAGGACGTTGCTCCCGTCGTCCAGGACTTGGGGGAGATTCACGCAACAAGGGTGGAGATCTAAATCACGGCACTGGCAGTGGTACACGAATCCTAGGATGTCCGTCCCACACGCGTCGCACACTCTCAAGTTGCGGTCGGGGGGCTGGTAGCAGAAACTAAACGTGCATTTCTTGTAGAAGGGGTGCGTCACGGTCTGCAGCGCGGCTCCGCACGCCTTGTGGAGCTCGTACTTGCACAACGGGCACTTGTACCGGAGCCCGATCCCGGCTTCTTTGCAGCCGTGGCAGTCAAACGGGACCTCCGAGTATTCGAGCTTGAGCTTGTGGTGGGGTAGGGAGTGGGCAGGGTGAGATATCTCTCTGTCAATCTTCATTGGTCTTTCATTCAATCCTGTTTTGCGTTCCCTTGTGTTGGTGAAGATGGAGAATCCATGGATGGAAAATCTATATATTGAGAAATTCTGAGATGGATGGGACTAAGAAAGAAGGTTCCATTTGTCCTTGAGATGGCCAAAAGAGAAAGGCAACTAACGAAGCATCTGATCTGATCTGATCCATGTAAGATCTTTTGCTTTTGGAATGATCCCCGAATGGAAAGACATGTTGCTCCTGTTCACGCAATCATTGATAAAGTCCAAGAGGTTGAGTGAGGAATCAAGCAAAAGTAAGCAAGTTCCTGGATTCTGTTGCCTAAAGAAAGAATGTGACGGTGAAGAAGAAGATTGATCCGGATTTTTATGTGGGCTCTCTGCAGAATTTTCGCAGTTTTGAGACATATGGACGTGTGAAGAGGGACTGTGTTCCAAGATTTGAGATATTAAGAGTTGGTTCAATCAAACATCTCAACTTTTCAAATGTAGATCACTTTGAGACAACGAATGCCAAATTGGACACTAACTGTCCACGTTAGTGTCCGATATGATCACCTGAATGATCCCATGTCAATAGTGACATGTTAGACGACCAAGATTGTCCAAAATCAAAACTCTCCCCTCTCTCTCTCTCTCTCTCTCTCTCTCTCTCTCTCTCTCTCTCTCTCTCTCTCTCTCTCTCTCTCTCCCCTCGTCACCCAACACCTAAATAGAGATGACATAATCTATACTTCGTAAGCAACCAATGTCAACAATTGGGCTTGACTTTTGCTAAGTAAGTGAGCCACATCAGCTAAATCACATTACATGGAAATTTATTTAAGGAGGATCTCAATTTGAGGCAAATTTCAAAAGTTGAGGATGTAAAACGGACAAAAGCCCGATATCCAAATTGAAACTTGATGGGAAGAAGCAAGCAAATGAAGGAACAGACGTCTGTGATCAATCTAAATTGTTCTGTTTGGTCCGTAGAGGTGAAGAAAAGCACAATAAGTCACCTCCGATTGATGTGGAGAGTTTCCAAAACGTCTGATAAAAATCTCTTTTTGATGGCCTCCTACGAATCAAATGTGTGTGTGGTACATAGAAGAGACACCTCACCAATGCATATCGCTTTGAGAGACGAGATTCTTCCTGCTCAAAAAACCTTTACAAGTTCCCCACATACACTTTTAAAAGTTGCAGCAGAATTTTCATGTGAACATTGAAAATGTCAACTTTGAGTGTTAGGATGCACGTGTGAGTTGAGGGAAAGATTATTAGGATGCACGTGTGAGTTGTCTTAGAGAAGTTCTACATCGAAAATTGATGTAGTGTTGAGTAGTTAATATATCCAAGTTGGCCCATAACTCATTGGCTTAAGCTTTTGAGTGAATGTGGGTCTAACTGGATATATTGACGGACTCGGACTTGGGCTCCCTCTAGGTGACATCGGACTTTTGCTGCGCACTCCCAACACTGGTATCGGAGCCCAGGTTACCAACAAGTCTGAACCCAACAGTCACACGGGAGAGAAACGGGTTGTCCCTGCCTCTGACCCATGGCCCAATGTGTGAGGGGGAGATTGATGGGGAATGGGCTGGTGGTCGGTTTATAAGTGTGAAGGAAATCCTCAACCTTTGAGTTAGCGTTTGGGATGAGAGAGGCCCAAGACCACCCAACATTGGTATCGGAGCCTTGTGTTTGAGGAATTAGGGTTTATTTGAGATGTCAGGAGGATCACGGATTGAGATAGAAAAGTTCGATGGGAAGCGGTTCGATCTGTGGAAGATGAAGATGGAGGATCTTCTTCGTGATTGAGATCTTTGGTTGGCAATCGTAAGCGAAAGGCCAGTTGCCGGGACGGCTAGTGTCGTGATAGGCAAGGAAACGGGCAAGGAAGGGGAATCAACTCCCAAACAGCCAGATCCAAAGGAGATTGACGACTGGGATCGGATCGATTGGAAAGCAAAGGGTTTAATCCGGCTTTGCCTTGCGGACTCCATTCTGACGAACGTGATGAGCGAACCTACAGCCAAGGATTTATGGCAGAAATTGGAGTCGCTATACCAAAGTAAGTCGCTGGTTAATAAGTTATTCTTAAGGAAAAAGCTGTATAATCTTCGGATGCACGAGAGAGACTCGTTTTCTGCACACCTGTATGACTTTAACACATTGATAAGTAAACTTGTATCAATTAGTGTTAAGTTCCAGGATGACGATAAGACGATAACACTACTTTGTTCACTACCGGATTCATGGGATAACCTGATTGTGGTAATCAGTGGTGGAGACAAGGAATTGTCATATGAGACTATGTGTTCGGCCTTGTTATCAAAGGAGACACGAAGAAAGGGGTCAGGGAATTCTAGTAAAGAGGCGCTGGCGGCTAGGGGTAGGCCAGCAGAGAAGGCTCTAAATCGGAAAGGGTCCAGATCTAAATCTCGTGGGCGATCGAAGAGTAGGGAGAGAAGGGTACGATGTTGGAGATGTGAAGAGTGGGGCCATGTGAAGCGGGACTGTAAAAACAAGCCCGTTCCTAAGAAAGAAGCTGAATCATCCTTGGGGAAGAAGGAGGTCGAGATAGGAGATATGTATATGGCTATTGCATGTATGGCGCAGTCAGACAAGGATATTTGGTTCGTCGACACCGGCACTTCATACCACATGACGCCTCATAGACATTGGTTTTGTGAATATGAGCAATATAATGGTGGAGATGTCATGCTCGGAGATGATATGCAATTCAAATTGTCAGGCGTGGTAGGGTGAAGCTGAGGATGAGTAATGGCACAGTGAAGACTCTTCCGGACGTGATGCACATACCCTCGATGAGTAGAAACCTGTTATCGGTTGGTACGATGGCTGATTCAGGGGTTACTTTTAGTTGTGATAAGAATTTGTGCAAAATGACTCGGGGTTCTATTGTGATTGGACGAGGAGTCCGTTACGGGACATTGTACAAGCTGCTCGGGGAAACGGTGACTATTGGTGGTGGGTTCATCTCTAAAAAGGCAAAGGAAGTTAGATATGATACGTCTATGTTGTGGCATCAGAGGCTAAGGTATATCGGTGAAAATGGACTGTCTACCTTAGCTTCGAGTCAAATGGTAGAGGGAGTACCAGATTGCTATGAACACTATCTTCATGGAAAACAGAACCGAGTTAGTTTCCAACACACCGGTACGAGAGCAACAGAGATTCTGGAGCTGATTCACAGTGATGTTTTTGTGCCTGCTCCGACTCCATCTATAGGAGGATCTAGGTACTATGTATCATTTACAAATGATTTTTCGAGATATAGTTGGATTTATTTTATTAAAAGTAAATCAGATGTATTTGAAAAATTTCGAGAATTTAAGACTTTGGTTGAAAATCAATTGGGCAGGAAAATCAAGGTACTTCATACAGATAACGGAGGTGAATTCTGCTCGGACAAGTTCAAGCAGTTCTGTGTGGATAATGGTATCAGAGCCGATGGTTGATTGGTGGACCTTTAATTTGTTCCGATGTTTGGTGAATATCTCAAGGAAGGAATCTGGTGACCAACGCGGTTTCCAGGCCGGTGGACGTTGTGGTGTAGTAACGCGAGCCCGATGGGCGTTGATGGATATTCAAGTTGAGATATCTTGATGCAGAAGGATACTGGAATTAAGGAGGAGCAGACCTAACGCTAGAGCTCACACGTGAGGGGAAGATTGTTAGGATTCACATGTGAGTTGAGGGGAAGATTATTAGAATGCACGTGTGAGTTGTCTTAGAGAAGTCCCACATCGAAAAATTGATGTAGTGTTGAGCAGTTAATATATCCAAGTTGGCCCATAACTCATTGGCTTAAGCTTTTGAGTGAAGGTGGGTCTAATTGGATATATTGACGGGCTCGGACTTGGGCTCCCTCTTGGTGATATCAAACTTCTGCTGCGCACTCCCAACATTGGGCAACATAAAGAATGAGAATGAATTCATTGAGAATTTGTCGGACTGACTTTGCTGAATGAAGTATGGACAGATGAATATGAAGGTGATATCAAACTTCTGCTGCGCACTCCCAACATTGGGCAACATAAAGAATGAGAATGAATTCATTGAGAATTTGTCGGACTGACTTTGCTGAATGAAGTATGGACAGATGAATATGAATGTAACAGCAGATTCGTACTTACCCAGGAGTTCTCTGAGATAGTTCGGTTCTGAATTTTGGCTGAATTATGAATCTTTATCTCATCTATGAATTTGATCAACACTGTAACTAGAGATTGCAACTCTTTAGAACTCTCTTGCTCGACAAGATGATGGTATTTGATTTCTCTGATGCGTAAATTGTAGCAAACGTAACATTGCTCCGTACAGTATGTCTCTTAGGCTATATCGAGTCGAAAATCGGTGTTCATAAAGGCTCCATTTGTTTCATGGAAAAGGTTTTCCTGAAAAACATTTTCCTCAATTTCTGGAGGGCGGAAAATATGTGGTCAAGGAAAATATTTTCCGATCAACGAAAAATTTCCTTCTAAAACTGAGGAAAATGATCATCTTTCCTTCCTCATCTCTTTCACACTTCCTTTTTTTTATAATTATTTTTTTACTTTATTTTCATTATTTATTTATTTTTTAAAAATTCGAAAATCTTATATTTTATATTTTCTTTTTATTTTTTATTTTTTATTTTTTATTTTTTCTTGTCTCCTTCTACCTCCTTCTTCCTCCGGCCACCTGACGATGGCCATGACTTGGCCCGGCGAGCTCGAGATCGCCGGGCCGAGTCATGGCCATCGCAAGGCTGCCGGAGGAAGGAGGACGGAGCGGCGGTCTGGAGGAAGGAGTAAGGAGGAGGAAGGAGCAAAAAAAAAAGAAAAGAAAAAAATCAAAAAGAAAAAGAGATAAAAATAAATAATTAAAAATTCTAATTAAAAAAAAAACAGAAAAATAAAATATTATTAATAGGAGTTCACGGAGAAATCTGATTTTCCATACCAAACGATGAAAAATATTTTCCGGGTCTTTTTCATAGTTTAGCCAAACACCGAAAAAGATTATAATTTTCCTGAAAAATAACTTTTCGGAAAATATTTTCCGAAAGAGTCGCATTTTCCGCGAAACAAACGGAGCCTCAATCATCAAAATAACGGAGTCGGAGACGTGATGGCAAAATGAGATGTTAGATCAATAGGTAAACCACAACCAGCGAAACGTTCACAAAATTCAGGAAGTAGAAACACAGCGTAGTTCAGGGCTCATGCAAGATCCATAGATGTATCCCACCCAAATATATGAACATCTTTTATGTGGGCAAAATCTAAATAAGTATATAGTTGAATTTGTTGGGGTGTGATTCTTATTCTCCAACGATAGGAAGGCACGTGGGTCACATTCTAGAGGCACTGTCTTTAACCGCTATCTGATACTTTTGGTCAAAATGGTCAAAATGACTATTGGTTGATACTGAAAAAGTGTAGGATAGAAGGGTCGCCAAAATATTGGCCTAGTCTCGGCAATTAAGATGCTGTTGCCTTGGCGAAATGATTTCAATCACTCTACTAATCTTTCTGCTGCCTAAGGGGCTAAGAGCAGGCTTTGTATTTGTTACCTCACAGCAATGAGGAACAAGCACTGAGCGAGAATGTTTCCAACTTATGCCGATATCGCTCTCTGCGTTGTTGTAATCATCTTCCTCACTTGCGCACGGAGAGTAGCGTGTTTGGCGTGGTTGAAGCCGATTGAGCTAGAGAGATGTCTGAGAAGGCAAGGTCTAAATGGAACTCCTTACAGGCTTTTTCGTTTCGAGACCTGAGAGAGAGCACGGGAATGAGCGAGCGAGCAAGCTCAGTCTCAATCCATGACTCGTTTCTCCGATGATATCGTCCCTCGCATACTACCTTTCCATCATCACAACATCAACACTTGCGGTATGAACCGTGTTCTTGAGGTGGAACGGAGAATAATTGTCAGAATGAAATCATTTGACATATACGTCTCAGTAAAAAGAATACAGAAAAGATGCATCTGTCTCATTTCTTTACTGGGAGCATAAGATTGTACTTTAAGCAGCATCAAATGAGTATTAAAACAAAGCCCAGATTGTTATTTTTACAGACATTGATAGTTGTCCTCAGCCTTTCACTGAACAGACAGCAAAGGGCTAGTAACAATCCGGCGACAATGTCGGATCGGATGAAACCATTCTTAGTCGGATCTTTACAATTTGTCTGATACTCCAAAATGCATAATCTGCACTAACTATATCCGACACTTTCTGTGTGATGCCTCGTGAAATTCTATTGCTGGTAAGCTTTGCTTCACATGGATAGGGCCTCTGCCTGTTTTGAACACCAAGGACTCAGAAATGTTGAAGGGCATGCTTTCGATTATCAATGACTTTGAAAAGACACATCCCAAGGACTAGTATGGGCCAAGCATAGGAAGATCATCAACCCAGCTTTCCACTTCGAATTTGAAGACAGCAAATGATACAAGATATGATTGGTTAATCCTCTTTCATCAAATGAATGTTCAACTTTCTTAAGCGTTGAGCTCAGTTGATGTCTAAAATTGAGGCAATCAAATTGCAAAATGAAATTAGAAATTTTTTAGGTAATGATCCTGTAAATGAGCTTGACGACAAGGACGACGCAACAAGTCATGAATAACCGCTCGACCTTGTTGACTGATTAGAGAGATATATATATTGTTTTGTCCCTCGGAAGAGAAACAACTTGTTCCGATTACCTTGGGTAAATGATATCCCATATTGTATACGGAAGGAGACTGTCCTATCGTCGTCGTGATTAATGAAAAGAATATTTTTCATAACGGTTACGTATTAACATCACGTACGTTGCATGGGCAGGTGACGACGTCCGAAAAGATACGAAAGGAAATCAATTATGCCAACTTATATTTCATTTCTTTGACCGTCTCACGTTAAAATGATGCTACCTAGTATGCGATGAGCTATCTCAACTGGAGTTACTATATATCAAAAGAGACGTTGTGTCGTAATTAAAGAAAAGACGGTTACTTATTGAGGATACGTACGTTGCGTGAAAAGCACAAAACGAAAGAGAATAATTAAGAGAATTCCAACGAAAATTACATTTTATGAGTACTACATTCGATGTTCCGAAACAAATGGGCCTAAATTGGGTTGTCCTAGATCCACTGGTAAGCCCGAGATAATAGTTTGTGCAATTTGCATGCCCCCCTAAAAAATTTCAGCACAAGCTACGGGCAAGACTATTCTTAGACGAAACAGAACCCACTCTGCACATGCCACGTGCCGCCTTAGGGGCTCTCTGTCGCTCATCTGACGCTCCATCTCGGCTCTTCTCAAGCTCGTGTTCATGCGCGCGAAGTCTCCGAGTTTAACCTCAGAAATAACAAGCCCAGCCGTTAGTTAACAGTCGTCAAAAAAGAGAAAGAAAAAGAAAAATAAAGACTGCTTTGGCTTCGTGAAGACTCAAACTGACCCGAAAATTAGTTTGTGTTCGATTCATTTGTTGGTTGATATATATATAGAGAGAGAAGAGAGAGAGAGAGAGGTCTCTTGGGTTTCTGAAGGATTTTTCAGTTGGCGAGAGTGAAAGGAGTCATCTTTGAGCGTGGTTGATCGGAGATGGACGACGACGAGAATACAATCGACCTGAGTCGTTACTCTTCGCTCAGTGATTTCAGACTCGACGTCGAAGCAGAGAAAGATGAAAAACAAGAAGGAGAAGAAGGAGGAGAAGGAGAAGAAGGGTCTTTGCTTTTCTGCTTCTGGGTTTATCTCTTGAACTCCACCACTTTCCCTTGTACCATATTTCGTCAGGTAGAGAAAAGCCGCCGTTTTTTTTTTTCCTCCTTTGTCGCTCGTTGGTTTTTGATACGAGGGACTGTACTCATTTCTCAATTTTGTGAATTTTTGTTTTGAGAGGTTAGGTTGTTATGTGTTTTTTGTTTGGCATTTGTTTTAGCGATTGATCACTCGCCAGTTGTTGGGTTTTGTGGTTTCGAGGGATAGTCTTGCGTTCGTTTGGATCGGTCACCGTTGCTCGGCTCTCGGGTTGTGTGTGTTGGTCTGATTATGTTAAGTTTGAATCGCTGTGGAATTTTCCCAAGAGTGTCTTTTAACGAGCACTGAAGTCTATTGCTGTGTTGTTTCTGTTAGATGGCTGAATAAGTGTCAATGCCTGTTGGTGGAACCAAAGCTGATTTGATTTTTGTGGTTTTGTCTGGGATGAATCCTTTGTTATGGGTCGTGTCTTGTTTTTTTCGTCCCTTATCACTTTCTTCCTTGGTTGTGACACTAAGGGACTAGTAAAAAATGGTGATTAAGGGATGATTGCCTGCCCTTTTTTTTTGTATACAATAATCACAAGCAATGTTGCCTGTCACTTCTCGTTTTAGCTCAATGTTTTTGGTTAATCAGGTTAAAAGTATTGGTTTACACAGGTGAACTCAGATGTCAAGGTTGATTTTCCAATTCTTGTTTTGAATGGAAATAAGAGACTCATGCTTCTGCCACCGCTTTCCCCACAAAAAGAATCCCCTGATTCTGAGGTTTCTGCTTTTTCAAGTGAAAAATCGCACGCTTCTTCAGATAGCGAGTTTCCATTTGGAAAATGGGTCCATGTTGGCTGTCAGGTATGTATATGAAGTGTCTGGATTACAGTGCTTCTTTGCATGAGAAGGTTTTATACACGGGTTTTTAACTGCTTGTTCCTTTTGAGTTGATAACTGCTGAAATTTTTATGACTATTGCTGAGCACATTAATGTCCATCATGCTTACCACTTATTGGTCAGAACTGTTGAACATGTTATCTGTCTGTTTTAGTTTTAACCAAGCATTTTCAGATGTAATTGGACTTGTATGAATGGTACATGATCTTCAAATATATAAACGTAAGCTGTATTCGATGGATATTCAAATAGCATCTAGAACTGGCGCACTCCCATTGTGACTGAGAAGAATAAGCTTTTATAGAGTACATACATGGAGTATGATTCTATTCATATTCATTGGAGAGGCTGTGATTATGTAATTGCGTGCATTATCTGAAGGATCTTGGACGAGAATTGTTATCAGCAAAATTACATGTAAGTCTATGTCTCATTGTTGGTCTGACGAAAGAGATAAAGTAGAAGTCTAGATTGCATAAATGGTGCTCAACTGAAAGTCTCTTGTCAAGCTCATGATGTCTTTGTCTTTCCTAGGTTTGTTGTCCTTGGGGCCTTTTTCCCTCTGTAAATTGCTCAAAGTTCTATCTTCATGGCAGGTCTCAAATGACCTTTTACGGCTTCACATTGGCGGGGAAGTGGTGGATGAGACGCCCCTAAGTGCCTCAAAAGACGGAGAACCTGATCTAAGCCCTTTAAGGAAAATAAGTTTGGTTAGTACCAACGGAACTGATGATGGTATAGAAGGTTATTTGTACAGTCCAAAGCTCTTGCACCATTCTTCATCCATTGAGGATCATTATAAGGTACCTTTCGTCAAGTTTGTTTGACCTTCTTCATGTGGATGTGATATCTTTTATGAATATTTTCCTGTAATGCCAGGACGCACCTATACACTTAGCTATTGACAAGTCATCTGCTTCTGACATAGAAGAAGGTAGTGATGGTATCTGGAGCATCATAGGTGGAAAGGTAAGTCGTTGTATCTTCCTCATAATCCTATCACTACTACAGTTTTTCTTTTTGAAAAAATCTGATTGAATTTCGCATCCAGTGTTAAGCATTTGGTGTTGAACTGCCTTGAACAAGTTGAATCTTTTTTCTGTGACGTCATGGAGCAATATTTCTATGTTAATGAGCCTTTTTTTTTCCTTTTAATAGCAAAACAGTTGGTTCTAAAGCTTTCCTCTTTGGAAAAAGTATCAATTTTGGATATGGCACAACTATTTGCAATTTCAGCTTTTCAGTTGGTTTCTGGTTGTGCTTCCAAAGTGAGATTGCGAATTTCAGCTTTTCGGGAGATTCTTTGTAATTTTCTATCCAAAACAAATTTATATATATATGACTGACTGACTGATTGGGTCATAGCTTTCCTTGCAAGTGTGTCTGGAAAACGAGATGGGCAGAGAAAGCTTACTCTATGGCGTTTTACATTCAGTGTGGTTGTATGAGTCTGTTCTTGCTTCTTTGAAACCCAATTAGCACCTTGTTTGTAATGTTCTATGTGTCCCTTAAAAGTCAGGTGCCATGCTCTAGCTACGGCCTTCTTCCAAAATGCATTGACGATTGGTTTTACCGAATTGCAGGCATCGTGTCGGAGGAACTTTGCGTTGGATGTTGTCTTGCTAGATGCCTTTGGCCAGATTGTGAATAAGGAAATGGAGGTTTGCTTCTTCTTGTTTCTCACTGTGCCCCTCTCTCTCTCTCTCCAACCCCACATAAAAACAACTATCATAAGAGAAAAAAAGCAAAAAGGAAAAAATCATTGATTAAGTTGCATTTAATAATTGACCTTTTTCGTTTTTTTATTTGGTAGGTTATTGCTTCACTTTTGTATGCTAATAGTGGATCGCTGGTGGAGAAATCCAGCGATGATGAAGCCCCGCTGTTGACAAGCTACGATGGAATTGAATTTGATTCCTATGAGAAACCTAGCAAATTATTGCATGGGCGCGCTTCTTTTAAGCTCAAGATATCTCAGGTAGATGTTGGTTGTGTGATTTGTATTATGCTATTGATAGCTTGTCATCTGAATTAAAGAATGCGTCAGTGGCTTGCAGTTTGTTTCCAAATATTTGAGTTGGATTGTGTACATGAAAGGTGTTAGAGTAATTAAATATTAAACCACATCTTCATTTAACAGCTTAAGCTTTTAGAACAATCGACAGTAGTCCCACCAAATCTTACATGGTATCAAAGCAAGAGGTCCTGAGTGGAATATGTCCCCGCTTAGTACTAGGCAAAAAGACTAAATTAAGCGTGAGGTCCTGAGTGTTAGAGTGATTAAATATTAAACCACGTCTTCATCTAACAGCTTAAATTTTTAGAACGGTTTGCAGTAGTCCCACCAAATCTTACAAAAAGTAAATGGCATGTGGTAATTGATATTAGCATCGCATTAGTATGTTAAGCAGTACCAGTATGCTTCGGAGATCGCCTAATCAAATTGAATATATCATTTATCACTAGCTGGACAGAGTAATCATGTGCGTAGGTTGTAAATTAATGCAGATTAGATGCATCTTTTTTTTTTCTTTTGGTTGAATATTTTCTTAGACATCGTTAGCTATAATGATTAGATCGCCTCTTGAAGGGAAGCTTAAAGGAGAACTGGAAGAAATTGGACCAATTTTTGCTCTTCCTTATAAATACTTTTGGGCATACTTTAAGTGTTCATTCTTTATACAGTTGATCAACTTCAATCAATTCCAAAACATTTTCCAAATTCAACTCCGTAGTGCTCGTGAACAAGAGTATAATAACACTTGCCTAAGAGTAGCAGTAATGATCTATTATTGATTCAAACTTTTATACGTGACATTTTTGGTCGTTTGTGTGTTCTTCTCTGCGTTAGCGTTAAGTACCGTTTCTAAAGTATCAGCGCGGCAAGTTTAGTGCCTTCTTGGTTTTCTAGTTTGCCATACCAGGATAATAGCCTTTGCTTTGCCATTGCCCCATTTTATGATGTTTATGATTGAAGACAATCATACAGCTTGCATGGAGAATACTTTCTCGTCCCTGAAACTTATGCTCTTTTTGTCCTTTTTCAGCTTTCATCCAAGTGTGATAACAGGTTGTTCCGCATGAGGTTCAACATACCAGAGGCTGGAAATTATCCTTTCTTAGAGGTTTTGTCGAATCCCATCCGCTGTATTTCTCGCAACCGCAATGCCAGAACATCCTCTCTGATAATTTGGAAAAGGCCAGCATCTGGCATTTTACCAGTTAAGTGTACTCTATCTTCCAAATATGAAATGCCAGAACTTGAGCATAATACTGTACGTGAAGCAAAACCTAGTCCATCATCAAAAAGGGTTAGATTGGGAAAGGCCGATTATTCGTTTCAGCAGCTGGATGACGAATGCAACTCTAACATCCGTAGTGACTTTAAGGTACGACAGATCATCATTTTACACTGCATATCCATCGTGAGATTGTGAGCAGGGCATTTCTAATATGCATGGGGAAGCATGTTTAGATGTGCTGGTGAGCTACCAGGCCCTTTCCAGAAATAGTTCCTCTCATGTACATTCCCAGTCACATGAAAATTTGTATGCATGTGAATTGTTCTTGTAAATGCATACTTTATCATAGGTAAGCCTAAGAAATGTCTCCAGCTAACAATTCCTCATTTCCACTAGAAGAATGGAAACTACAGTATAATTTCCATAGGTTACGCAAGTTTTTACCGATAAGTCCTAGCGGATTTCCTGTTTCTTAATGTAATTGCTAACACATGACCAAAAAAAAAATGTAATTACTAATACTAATGATAAAGAGAAGGACTTATTGGTGGACCCGCTAGACAGTCATGAACCATAAATGGTTGCTATCAACGACCCTGGTAGATTGTCCCTGCTCATGCTCCTCTGGATTAAAAACTATCTTTACATGCCATATTGGAAGAAAGTGGAATATTCAAGTTTTTTGTTGTTGTTGGAACTTCTAGAAAGTCAAAAGTAACTCTTTTACTAGCGTCAAATTCTAAGTATTAGTTAAATTTGAAATTGTTATGAAGTAGTTTTATATGAATATGTGTGTCAACATGTAGATATTATTAAATATTTTATGAGTTTAGATTAGAGAACGTCAAAAATGATGCGCTGCAAGATTCGAAAAAAGTCAAAAGTACAAAGTAAAAGTCACTCCAAACAAATTTTTACTTGAGGAGAGTACTTTAACTTGGCGAATGCCAAATTTGTTTTGCGACACAGCACTGGAAAAGTGCTACCATCTTTAGATGTTGTCAACACTCTGAATGATTTTCAGCTTCTTGTTCTTGAATTCTGGAATTTTGTCTTGTGAAGTTCTCTCTTGATGTGAACACAATCTAAATGTCGATCAGGCTAAGGATAGTTTCGGGACAAGCCCACGCATGATATTGAAGAATTTTGAAGCTGCAGAGAAGCTTTCTTCAGATTCTGAATGTACTAAAATGCGAAATTCAAATTCCAAGAGTATGCCCAGTGTTGGAAAAGTAGTTTCAGATTCTATCACGTTTAGGTACTGCTTAGCAGGCTCACATGAGAGGGCTCTTCTGCTGAAGGAGTTTGCAGTATCTGCTTCAGATGAAGAAGTTTTGGAACTTGCGAATCAGGTCTCCTTGTACACTGGATGCTCCCATCATTGGTAAGTTCCTATCTCTTTAGTCGTTCTATTGGGATGCTGATAGAGACTATACTTACCATTTTCCTTATGTGGAGATGGGCTATTTGTCTGAAATGATCGTGTTTGTTAGTGGTGGGAGAACACTTGTCTTCCAAAGCCAACCACAAGCTGGCTGAAGTACTAGTCTTCGCACATGTTTTACTTTCTTGTTGCTAATTGACCAACTATGTCCGAACCTGAAATTGATATTTCTCATTAATGCATGATACAGCAGTGTTCTCTGAGTACTGAATAGTAATGATATTGCTCATTGCTGCTAAGTAGTTTTCCCACCTGCCATAGTTTGCTGGTCTCCCCTTGTGTCACTACCACACTGTCAATAAAAGTGTACGTGAACCTTGTGCATCCGTAATACTTTTTTTTTTAATTTTTCAGGAACCAAATTGCAGTTGCAAAGAAAGTGATAGAGGAAGGAACAAAACTATGGAGCTTGATTTCACAAAACAACAGCCGTGTTCACTGGGAGAGCGCTATCTATGAGATTGAAGAGTACTTTATGAAGATTGCTTCCTGCAATACCAGAACTCTTTCCCAACAGGTTCTCCCTCCCTCCCTCCCTCCCTCCCTCCCTCTCTCTCTCTCTCTCTCTCACACACACACACACACGCATCTTGCGCACGCATACACACATACTATGATTGTCTGTTTAATGGAAGAGGAAGATGGTTGGAACCATTTCCTTTCAGCCACTATTTAAAGTATGTGCTCCTTGTGTCCTGGTTTTTACTTCATCATGCATTGGCTATAGACTGTAACTAAGTACATCTATTTATTTCTGAAAGATTGCTTTAGATGCACGCGGTCCAAATTCAATGTCTGTTATAGACTATTGAGGCAATAGCTGGGTACTTACAAAAAACAAAAGTAAAAAGAGGAAAGTGGCTACGTTTGTACTGATTAAGGAGTAGAGTCTTGGAATTCAACAAAAAACTGGAGTAGATTCTCGGAGGTTTTTTTAGATGCTTTGCCTTTTAAGAGAACTGATTTTTCTCCTCAATCTTAGTGGCAGAAATGCCACATCAACCTATAGCAATTGAGTTACTATTACATTGTGAAACAGTGGAAACGAAACATGTAGAATTCGTGAAGGGAACAGAATTATATAGAAAGCCATGTCGGTATGAGAACATAAAACAATCTGGAAAGCCATGCTAGTTCACACATATTGCTATCTGACTTCAAAGGTAATATTTAGCTTTTGTACATTCATGTGGCCAAGCACGTGTGTCCAATTGTGAAGTACCTTGTGAGTCCACTGTCCCAAATTCAGACATGGAAGAGTTGGACAATGGGGCACATAAGCATTCATTTACTGGTTCAACTTTCCTTTCCCTTTGGAACGGAGAGGTGCCTATTTCAGAAATCTTCTTCTTGAGTTTCCTGATTACATTTGAATGGTTAGGGAAGCTCTTCAATAGAGAATCGGTCATGAATTTGATGATATCTTTCTCTCTCTCATGCCACAGGACTTTGAGTTCCTGAGGAGAATCTCTGGTTGCCAAGATTATTTGATGCAAGAGAATTTTGAGAGGATGTGGTGTTGGTTATACCCTGTAGCCCTCACTCTATTGAGAGATTCGGTGAAGGCATTGTGGAATTCTGTATCCCCTAGATGGATAGAAGGTTTCATTACTAAGGAGGAAGCAGAAACTTCACTTCGAAGTCCAAGGGGCCATCAAGAACCTGGAACTTTTGTTCTTCGGTTTCCCACATCCAGGAGCTGGCCCCACCCTGATGCAGGTTGCTTGGTTGCGTCTTACATCGGCAACGATTACAATCTTCGCCACAGGCTCCTTTCCATTGATTATACCTGCAGGTTTGTCCCTTTATCTATTTCTTGTTGCATTTTCCGACACATTCGCCTATATTTCCAAAGCAATGCCTACCACAACTTGTTGCTGAACTTGCGATTTTCCTGTCTTTGTTATTGTTTTCCTTTGATGGCCAAAGGAGCAGTAGGCCACTAGGGGAGCTGCTGCTGATGGAGCCCGGACTATCTCGATTGGGAAGGCAAGATTTACTCCACATCACTCGAGCCTATCTATACGATAGAAGTAGTATTATAAGTGCCACTGCTAACGACACATAAATATTTCCGTCCGATTAATGCAGGGCGTTCCGAAGTCAGTTATCTTCTTGAAGATTTCTGCCAGGGGCTTGTGTTCTCTAGGTTATGCCGATACATACAGCAAAAATGTAATCATGACTTTTGCTGCATTTATCTATTAGGTTCAGTGTCCTGTGTTATTAAATCTCTCGTTCTTTCATTCTGGTTAGGTAATCATTTGCAGCAGATAGCGTCATTGAGGGAAACAACTCCAGAATCCGGTGCTTCGGGGTTATCATTGTATTGCCCTATCGTCCTCTTTTTCTTTGTCACATCCTCAGTCAGCTGCATTTCGAAAACTAAATGTAAGGTACAGTTGAGTCAAATTCGATTTTTGCTCGGGCAGTTGGTTGGCTCGAGTTGAAAAGAAAATATATCTCTTTTCAACTTTTTCTACCCTCATATCCAGGAGAAGGCTTAAAGTGCAAACTATGGAACCTGCACGTAAAGAGATCGCGCGAGATCCAGATGGTTAAAAGTGCCACACCATCATTCATGTAGGGAAACTTGATATTCTCCCTGAAAACAGTAAAATTTTTACTAGAAAATTTCCAAATAAGGGCATGAAATGCTTTGATTTTCTCAAATAAGAGCATGAAGTGTCATCATTGTTTCAAATAAGGGCATAATCAAAGGCATTTTCGTCATTTTTTTTAAAATTCTTTTTCCTTCTTTCTTAGGTGAGGCCAGCCACTAGGGAGGGCTGGGCGAGGCCGCCCTTTGCTAGCCCGAGTGAGGTCGGCGAGGGCTGCCCTTTGCTAGCCCGGGCGAGGTCGGCCCTCACCCGTGGCCGATCATCGCCTGGGACCAGCCACTTGCGAAGGAAGGGAAAAAAAGGAAAAAAAGAAAAGGAAAAAAAATAAAAAAATAAAAGACAAAAATGCCCTTAGTCAGACCCTTTTTTGAAATAATGAAGGCATTTCAGGCTCTTATTTAAAACAATGTGCATTTCATACCTTTATTTAAAAAAAAAATGAAAGCACTTCAGGCTATTATTTGGAATTTTTTCTACTTTACTTAATGAAAGATTATGAGTAAAAATTTTACATGAGGCGAAAGGTTAGAGACTCAATCAATCAAATGTTCGACCGACCGACGTCGGATCACATCTCGTAAGGCTGTATTTTCGCCGAATACATTGAAAGAGAGGAGGAGGAGGGGCTCCCATGCCCGCCATCTCACTGAACTAGAAAGTGAAATGGAACAATTGAGCGGAGGAGGGGACATTGGGAAGAAAGGACTGTTTTTGAGGGGAGTGCGTTGAGAGAGAGAGAGAGCGCGAAAAAAATGCAGAGTTGTAGTGACATTCACGTGCGAGTCTGCCCTCTCGTTTTCCTTTAGACCAGATTCTCCTTCTCTACACGAAAATTAATGGAGCCGTTTGATCTTTCTCCAAAACGGTCACCTTCGCTCAGGCCTTTTTAATCTCCGTCACGAAGCACATCACATCGTCTTGCTGATTGCTTCATCGTTTCTGTAGCAAGCGGAGGACTAGGTTCGCAGCAACTCATGGCGAAAGCATTGATCTCCCTTTCTCTCCTCATTTTCCTTTGCTTCAGATCAGGTAATGGAAAAAGAAAGAGCCGTGGCTATGTTTGAAGGCGAAACGATTGTCGTGTGTGCGCGTGTGCGTGTCTTTATGATTTCAAGATTTTCGAGTTCTGGGTTTCTTTTGAATCTTGGTTGGTTGTATCTGCCACGAATAGGTTTTAAAACCCACATTGGGAGTCAGAAAACCACGATGTGACCCAGAACATGTCCCACTAGATCTAGCATAACTAGTTTTCTGACGCTTCATATCATGGTCTCATCTCATGGCATTTTCTTTTTCTGCATCTGCATAGATGATTGGTATCAATGAAATAGTTGCATGAACAGTAGTTCTATAACAAGTAAGATTTTAGCAGAAGCAATTGTTTTGCCCCAAATTTGAATCCGGTAGTCCAGACAAAATCAGATTACTACCCTTCATATTCTGTGCGACGTTTTCTAACTTTTCACAAACTCTGATTTGAGGTGTCTTCAGGGGAGCTTGTCAAGATAGTAAATGCCCAGGTATTTCAGTCCTTCTTGACCCTCGTCCAAGAAAAACTACTGATTTAATGAAATGTGATGAGGAGGAAAATAAATGCTGATTGTTGGAGTTGTTCCAATCGCGTCGCAGAAAACTTGGTGCGTAGCCAAGCCTTCGTCAGAGCAGGCGGCTCTGATGGCGAACATCAACTACGCATGCTCTCAGGTGGATTGCCGGATTCTTGAAAAGGGTTGCCCTTGCTCCTATCCAGATAATCTGATCAACCACGCCTCCATAGCCATGAATCTCTACTATTCCGCCAACGGGCGGAATTGGTGGAACTGCGATTTCAGGAAGTCGGGCCTCATTGTCATGACTGATCCAAGTAAGTAAACCCCTTCGGCTACTGTTAAGTGCATTGGTCATCCCAATAGGGGTATGCTTTGGCGATGTCCAAGAGTACGCAATTGTTCTAACATGATGTCATGTCGACTGGCAGGCTATGGCGACTGCAAGTATGAATAGCAGCCGGTACTGAAGGAGAAGCGGCACTAGCTCGTCGTCATAATAAGCTGCAATCCTCTCGTGTGTTGGAGGACAAATCTATCTAGTCTTCTTTGCATCTTACATTAGTTTTGCCCAAGTTTTAGTTGCTGCAAAAACGTGGAAAAAAAAAAAGGTTTTCGGTTTTCGTTATTTCTGTTAAGCCAGTTCAATTATCATAACAGCTCCTGCTCCTGATTGTTCTTCTCTCGTCCGTGCCATACCTGTGTGTCAACTAAACCAAGTTAATCATTTTAATAAACAGCAAAGCTTAAATTTGATCGGTAGATTTACTTTCATGGAACATTAATCACGAGACTTGTCAGAGGTTTGTACAGAAAAAGAAAAAAGGTCACCCTCTTCTAAATTTCGGACATCAAAAAGTCATTTTTCGTGACAATTGAGGGCCTGCATGGTAACCATTCTCATTCTCTGATTCTGTTCCCCGGAACAGTAAAGAATGAGAATCATGTTTGGTAACGCAAATAATTTTGATTTTGATTCTGTTTCCAGAATCAGTTTTAGAGAATCAGAATCAATTTTAGAGCAAAATCCAGAACAAAAAAAAAGTTGATTCTGGAAAAAAGAATCACTTTTGAAAATCACAAAACAGAATGAAGTCTCACATCTCTCACTTTTTCCTTTCAGTTCTCTCGTCACTTTTCTCTCAACCTAATAAAAATTAAAAAAAAATTAAAAAAATTAGAAATTTTTTAAAAAATCATAAATTTTTTAAGAAAATCCCTAAAAATAGAGGAAGCTTAGATTATGCTAGTTTGACCTCATTTTCATAAATTTGGACCTAAATTTCCTAGATTTCATTCTTCTGCAAAAAAAATGTCGCAGAAGATGAGGGCATCCAACATGCGGATGATAACATATATACTCGTAACCCTGCATCACAAAATATGACTATCTGCATGTGGAGCTGGAGCCAAACACCAACTCGAATTTAGGACAAAAGCTGCAAAATGATAGTGAAGGACTTGTACTTCGTATCAAGGAGGATAATTTGATTTTTTTTTTGTCAGTGGATAATTTGGTTATTCAGCTGCTATGTTTATATGTATTTTGGACAAATCAACATTTAAAGAAAAAAATGAGTTCTTAATATGGGAACTATCTCATGCTTCAATCGAACTTCAAACTTCATGTATTAAAATTTGTGTTTCATTTATGACATGCTAAAAAAAATAATGTATTTTAAATTATTTTAGTGTGCATTGAAAATTAGTCTTTAATGTAGGATGAAATTTTACAAAGTAACTACATATTATTTGACTTAAATGAAAAAATTAGGAAGAGAAACAGTTTTTCGAAACAGAAATTTTATGCAGTTATCAAACGTGTTTCTATTCCAGAAACAGAAATTTTGGGCAGTTATCAAACGCGTTCTGATTCTCTAAAACTCATCCAGGAACAGAATAATAAAAATTCATTTTAATCAGAATCAATTTTCCGGAACAGAATGATTACCATACGCAACCTGATAGACCTACAAACCAAAATCATTGACCTTTATTTTTTTTTTTATTTTGCCCTTTTTGGTGTTTTGTTTGGTTGGGACTAACCTTCTTTCTGCGAGGTCTTCGCAGATGAACGTCGCAAACAACGTTTGGCCGATCTGCCCTTTTTTGGCGGACGGGGAGGAGACTAAGGGTCTGTTTGGCAACGATTTTAATCCAAAAAAATGATTCTGTTCTCTAGATGATTTTTAGAGAATTAGAACGCGTTTGATAACTGCATAAAAATTCTGTTCTCGAACAGAAACGCGTTTGGTAACTACACAAAATTTCTGCTCCCGAGAACAATCAGGTGGCGAGAATTCATTTTTTAAAATTGTTCATCTTTTTCTAAACCTTTTTAAAATGTTTTTTTTAAAATTTTTAAAATTTTTAAAGTTTTTTAACATTTTTTTAATTGCCACCATTTTTTATTTTTTTATTTTTATTTTAAATTTCCCCCCATTTTTTAAATTTTTAAATTTTTTTTAAATTTTAAAGCTTATTTTTAAATTTAATTTTTTAAAAAATTAGTTGTTAGCAAATTTTCAAATCTAATTTTAATTTTTTTAAAGTTCAAAAGTTCAAGTGAAAGCCTACGTGGATTTAATCTTTTTAAAAGAACTGAGACTTTGTTCTTTTTTGTGATTCTCAAAAGTATTCTTTTTGGAGAATCAACTTTTTTTTTTGTTTTTATTTTTGGTCCAAAACTATTCTCGAGAGCAGAATCAGAATTAGAATCATTTGCGTTACCAAACATGTTTACGATTCTTTTTTGTTTCGGGGAATAAAATTAAAGTAACGGAAGAGTTACTAAACAGGCCTCAATCTATATTAATGAATGAAAACCTGACATTTTGCTCCCAAAAAGAGTCCCACCAACTGTGATCACACACGTGGCGGCCATTCCTGATATACCAACTGCTGTTTTAGGAAAAAAAAAAGATTTGACCCGTTCATTGTTTGTCTGTTTATCACATGTGATGTCATGTCTCTGTCTTTTTCTGCTTCTTGTTGCACCAAACATGGGCAAAAGAAGACCGAACGCTGCTGGCCTCACTTCAAAGTTGAGAGCTAGATAAGAAACCTACGTCCCATGTGGGCTTTCAGTATCCACCCAATATTCACTCTTTCTTTCCCTTTTGTGCGTTCTTCGTTATTATTAGAGCGGCAAAAAAAAAGGGAAAACAGAGCACCACGAGTCAACAAAAGTTTGAAAATTTTTCGTTTTCGGATTCATTGAACTCTTTTAGCGAGTTCAATCATTCTTGCCATGATTGTCTGCTTCCGGACCCTCTATTCCCCGAGATATTGAGAAATTCCTTTTTTTTTTTTTTTTGCCCCCATTCATTTACTTGTGACTATAAGCGTTGGTGATAAATTGCGGAGATTGATTTATCTCGGTTCGCTGAGGATGATGTCAATGACGTGCCATAACCTCTTGGACTTGGTTGCTGCTTGTGGGTGTTCTTCAAATGCTTCCTTCGACAGGTCTTCAGTGAGAAAGTATGCGAACGCCAATACAAGGAGCAGGAATTGCGGTGACTTCGCTGCTCGGAGGTTGTTTTGCTTTCGTCGAGATATTGCCTCGTGTCGGGTTTCTTCAACCAAGACCCCCAATACTCTTCTTGATGGTAACGGTTTCTTTGTCAGCAATTGTTCTCGTCTGGGCTCTTTTTGATGTTTTGGGGATTAGTCATACTTAATTTCATGGGTGATAGTAAATTTGTCTGTCTTGCAACCCAAAGTTTGCTTCTTGTTGACCAGTTGTGTTCAATTGAACTCCACAGCATCTTACATTAGTTTCACTGGTTGTAATAGATTCAGGTATTGCTCAAAGTCCTTCGCCAGTGTTGGATTTGAAGGAAGAGCCAAGAGGCCCCATATCACTCTCAAATTCGTTTGAAGTTGTTGCTAATGACTTGCAGACACTGAATCAAAATCTTCGAACGGTAAGATTCGTTTGATTGAGATGATATTGCCTGTTTTCTGTTGGTAGCTATTGTCTGACTGAAGGCATTTTGGGAAAGGGCATGTCTTGAAATCACCCATGTAATAGAATATCTGTTGCATATGGTCTTTCCATCTTCAGATGAATAATGTGGAGTCTAGACCATTCGTTCTATACATCAGAAGACAAAAAAGAGTTGAGGGTTCTGAAGTTAAGACTCCTCGTATTGGACTCGATTTTTGCTGAAGCTTCCTGTACACATTGATCGGAAAATTAAAGCATGTTAGGGAATCAGATCCTGGTTCTTACTCTCTGTCTACTCTTCAGAGTGTCCACTCTTTTGTGTTCTATGGCTTGTGTTATGTCTTGCCTCGGGAACCTGAAGTCATCTATTGCCATAGCATTGAATCTTGCACATGCATTTGAAAGGCCTAAATGTATGTGTCAGTCCTGTGTAGCCATGTATAGAGTAAACTTCAAGTTTCTAACAGTAGTTTGCCAGCTTAAATAAAAACCCTTGAGGTTTCTTCTGCGGGGTAAAGTGGGGATACGAGCTCCATCCTACGAATCCTCTGTCCATAATTTTTTCAGTTAATTGACTCCATTGTCGGCAGGGTGTTTTATGGGAAAGACTTGGCACTTAGTTAAAGCTACTCTGATTATATTTCTCTGGTAGATTGTAGGCGCGGATAATCCAGTTTTAATGTCTGCTGCTGATCAAATATTTGGGGCTGGTGGGAAGAGAATGAGACCTGCTTTAGTCTTCCTTGTCTCTAGAGCCACAGCAGAAATAATGGGTCTGAAGTAAGCATTTCTCATTTTTCTTTACAATCGCTTTTCTATTAAGGTCTTGGTGTAATTGTACCCTCCATACCTTCTCAGAGAACTTACGAGAGAGCACAGGCGTTTAGCAGAGATAATAGAGATGATCCATACTGCAAGCTTGATACACGATGATGTGTTAGATGACAGTGATATGCGAAGAGGTAAGTATTTTTCTTTTTCCGTTGTATAGCATCTCATGCTTTGGGTGTCGGTGCATCAGATGCAGCACTGTGACTGTCGTAGAGCAGCTGCAGCTGCAGCTGCAGCCTGTTGGTTCAATAACCAGAATATATAAACCTCCCTTTGGATTGTTGTATGAACACCGGGTCAACCAACTTTGCGAAGGTTATAAGTTAGTAACAGGAAGTTGTCAAATTGTTTCCCTAATGGGATGCTGCAATCTGTTATTTAAGCTGTCAAATTCGCAGATCTATTGTCAATGTCTGCAGTGAGAGAAAGTTCCTTGTTTTTCGGTCGTCAGGATAGTGCTGCCTGGCAGATAACATATCATAACTTTATATCTTCACCTTCTTCTTCATTTTGCTCCCTTTTTGAAAAGCCTGACTTGATATGAACTCCATATTTTTCAGGGAAGGAAACGGTTCACCAGCTTTACGGAACAAGGGTGGCGGTACTGGCCGGGGACTTCATGTTTGCACAGTCATCATGGTATCTTGCAAATCTTGAAAATCTCGAAGTCATCAAACTCATTAGCCAGGTAAGTCCTTTGTTTCACTTTAACACACTAGTAACTTTGACTGCTGATTGCCTTCTGAATTGGCAAAACTCAAGCCTGGAGTACAGACATAGTCACATAAGCAATTATATCCAGTACATTGTACATGTTTTGGCAGGTTATTAAGGATTTCGCAAGTGGTGAAATAAAGCAGGCATCGAGCTTGTTCGACTGCGACACGCAACTTGAAGAGTATCTTATCAAGAGCTACTATAAGACAGCTTCCTTAATTGCTGCCAGCACCAAGGGAGCTGCCATTTTCAGTGGGGTGGATAGCAACATTACGGGGCAAATGTACGAATACGGGAAGAACCTGGGCCTTTCATTCCAAGTGGTCGATGACATATTGGATTTTACACAGTCGGCCGAGCAATTGGGCAAACCGGCTGGAAGCGATCTCGTGAAAGGAAACTTGACCGCGCCAGTTATTTTCGCTTTAGAGACGGAGCCAAAACTTAGAGAAATCATCGAATCAGAGTTCTGCGAAACAGGTTCTCTCGACGAAGCGATTCAGTTGGTCAAAAGCTGCGGCGGCATAGAAAGAGCTCAACAATTAGCAAAAGAAAAGGCTGATCTCGCAGTCCAGAATCTAAGATGTCTTCCTCAAAGCGCCTTCCGGTTAGCCCTTGAGGACATGGTGATGTATAATCTCGAAAGGATAGATTAGGTGCCTACGCTAATAGGGCAAGAGCAAGCAATTCTTTGGCTTATATATGAAGGTTGAAGATCGAAGCCTGCCAGTGAAACCGGCATTTCCGGTGCATCAATAAGCAGGAGGAGGACCAAATGAGGGAAAGATGCTGGTGGATGGTTGTGTATGTACATGCATGATAGGCATTGAGCTATGACTTTTAGCTCTAAATATTGTTCATTCGATTACAATTTTCTCCTCAAAAGGAGGATTAACATTCGAATACCATTGTATGACAGAGTTTCCGACAGGATCAATAATGTAATGCTGTATAATTCATTTTCATGAACTCATCATGCAAAGCAAGCTATTCACCTTTTTCTCTTTTTTTGTGGGTAATAGGGATTAGAGAGAGAACTTGAAGAGGTCTAACCATTGTCACGGATCTTTTTTTCCTTTTTCCCTTCCTCCGCCGGCTTGGGATGATAGGCGACCTTCGTATCGGGAATAATCAGATCGCGGCACCGCGATCGATGCGATTTTTGTTGTGTCTATGTCAGAGTGACATGTTGATTTGATATGGCCAGCATCTTGGAGTGGCTTGGATTGATGTTTTTGAAGGAAAGGAATTAACATGTTTGTAATCTGCTGCAACAGACATTATATAGCTGCACTATTTTTACGGTGTTTTCAGTAATAGGGTCGATCAAATTTTCAGGATGACTTGTTGACTTTGATTGGGCTCCAGGAGATGAGTTGGGTGCTTAAAGCCTAAAGGCCAAAGCCCAGGTTAGCTCCTCATTCCACTTCTCTCCTTACACTCTTTCCTCCTCCTCCGGCAAATTCTCTGCTTCGGCATTACGTCGAACAGCTTGCGAACAAGCTGAAACTTGTCACACACAGATCGTAGGCATGAATCTGTTCGGTAACGCGGTTCAATGGAGAAGCATCGCGAAAGAAGCGCTCGAGCGCACCGCGATCGTAACGAGGTTCCTGTGCTTGCTCCACGTCACCAACACCTACATCTGCACTCCTGCTCTCGTCCGTAAAATCGCAACCTCTCTTCTTCTTCTTCTTCTTCTTCTTCAAGCTTACCGAGCAGTGGAAACTGAAAGTGTTCCGGTGCTTGCAGGTCTACGGCCCTAGCATGCTCCCGACTCTGAATCTGACCGGCGACGTGTTATTGGCCGAGCGCGTATCGCACCGGCTGGGGAAGGTGGGGCCCGGGGACGTGGTGCTCGTGAGATCGCCGGTGGATCCCAGAAAGGCTCTCACCAAGCGCGTTGTCGCCATGGGAGGCGATAAGGTCACTTTCGTCGTCGATCCTCGCAACAGCGACCGAGTTCGCACGATTACGGTGCGTTACGCGACTATTTTTCTTCGCATCAAGCTTTTGGTTGTTCAACTTGAAATTCTCACTCATACATTTGATTCATTTTAAGAGAAGCAAGAGCTTGTGGTTTGGAGTTTCACATGAGAGTAAAAGGATTGCTCCAGAGTTGAGAGCGCCTTTATTATCAGTACATACTTGAAGGAAATTGAAAATTTTGATGATGTGCTCGATTTGCTATGCGTTCTGTAACTGGACTGGGTTTGTCGATACTGATTCTTGCCCAGTGTAAATAATAGCTTGGGCTCAAAATCAAAGCTTGAATTTGGATCCTTTTGGGACGAGATGGTCTCTGCTACTCAAGTCTCTTTTAGATATTTGTATTACTGATGCAAGCAACCTCTACTTTGTTGTCTATGAAAAGGTTCCGAGGGGACATGTATGGATTCAGGGCGACAATATCTACGCATCGAGCGATTCACGGCAATTTGGCGCTGTTCCTTACGGTCTCGTCGAAGGCAAAGTATTATGCAGGGTGAGCAGAGCTCTGCGCCGATGATTGGTTTTTGGAGCGACATTTTGCGTTCTAATCTCGACATATTTTGCTTTGAATTCGATGCTTTTAGTGCATTGCTGTGTTCATTGGAACTTCCATCGTCTGCATAAAACAAACACCGTGCTCTCCTCTACAGGTATGGCCTCTTGATGGATTTGGATTGCTGAATCACTGAGTCTAGCGCATCGTGGAACACCCATCTTCATTGTGGCAGCAACTGGCCGAAGGCGAGGGACTCCAGAGGAAAAAAGTGTATAAACTGAAGTTTGAAACAGAGGCGTTACAAACTCCTTTGGTGAATTTGAGTTATGCCCTTTGCTAGCGAAGATTTGGTATGATGCACTTGAATCAGGTTACGTCCGTGCAGAAGGAATCGATCTGATCTACCATGCTCAGGGAGAAGTGACAAATATTGCCACTATCTGTCAATGGTTTCCAACAAATTGTCATTGCAATTGAGAATGCAATCTCAGATGGAGATAGATTTTGGTTCCCTTCATTATTACAGGTGAGAAGAGCACGCAAACCCTCATAAAGATATCTGAGTAAATGTCTCAAACAAACACCAAATTCAACCCCTCATGCTATAAAGAAAATCATGTTCACTCTTCAACCGGTGCACATATCGCCGTTCAACAGGATACAACAAATGTGCTTTCACCAAGAACACCAATCCCCGTCGTATAAATCAGAGAGAGAGAGAGAGAGAGAGATGCACAAACTAGGGCACATGAGTTTGTCCATTCAGCAGCTGGTTCAGCCTCAAACTTGGTTATCAATCACTGACTCCTTTTGTTACCCCGAAAATTACAGCGATCGTTGCAAGAACGGCCTGCATGAAGAGCAAGTAACTTCTACTTTTATCTGAATCAGAGGGACACTAGAATAGAAGATTTTAACTCCAATCTGACAACAAACAACACAAACCTAACCAACAAGCCATGGCAAGAGGACCAATACTTAAGAAGATACAGACAATGGTGAGTTTCACGTGGGAGGGTGCCGTAGCGAGGGAAGGCACATCCATGTTCTTATTGCCAATTTCAAAGAACCATGGAAATTGGAAAGGGAGGAGATTAATATACTCACGGCAATTGTACAAGCGATGTAGCCGGGCTTCTCTCGGTAGTCCATTCTATGTCTGCAGCAGACTAGAAAACACAACCCGACGTACCAGGGGATGGTGGCCAGAAAGAAACCGATGATGAACCTTCAACACCACATTCATACAAACCATCTCAGCAAAGAATTGCAGAAATGAGATAGGGGTGGAAGTGGGGACATACATTGCATGGGTTAAAATGAATCTTTTTTACCATCCATGGACATCACATGAATCAAACTTTTCCGGGAAAGAAAGAACAGGGGACACAAGCAATCAGCCTCTGCAATTATGCTACCCTTAACAAAACAAGCATGAAATGAAGTTCAACTTATGTCGCTGTGAAACCCTCGATCGACTTTGATGTAATGTAAGATTGTGATTGCGGTGATGAGAACAGTTTACTGGGGGGGGAACAAAAGAAGAAAAGAGAAGAAAAGACGTACAAGCACCAGCCAAAACCAAGGCCACAACAAGGCAGACGCCGTTCTCTCACAGGCCTTCCTTCAGCAACTGGATAACCTAGAGAAGAAAACAAATTTAATCACAAACAACTCGGTAGTCTATGACCTAACCAGTGAATCAAGCAAGGTTTTGTCTAGCTCAATCAATGTAGGATCGGACGAAACTGAAAGCAACGCAAACACTCCTAGGGTTGAGTTTCGGAGCTCGAGCCATGGATAAAAAGAAAAGAAAATCCAAAATGAAAGCTGCGGAGGATTCGATGAGCTAAACTACCTGGAACGGCCTGATAACCCTGGGCCTGGTACGGAGGAGGAGCGGAGGGATCATGGGAGGCGCCGGGAGGAGGGACCGGCTGAGGGAAGCCGATCGCCGGCTGATGCGGCGGAGGATGAGGAGGAGGGTAGTTGGCGACGCCTTGGAACGTGCCGTAGCGAGGCTGGGGATCGCCTCTGCTCTGCTCTTCGTCCTTGCTCATCCTAATCGGTGCGTATGATCGCGTGAGCCTGTAGCGAAACGATGAGTGATGTCCGATCTGGTGAAGATTGATTCGGATCTAAATAGTAAAGACCTATTGAGTGATTGAGAGAGAGAGAGAGAGAGAGAGAGGGAGAGGGGACCGTACGTGTTCGGACGTAAGCACTGTGCAGGATAAGAAGAACTGTTTCTCTTTCTTTGTGTTAAGTTTCCTAAGCCAATACAATATAAAATGAAAATGATTTCCTAGCATACAATAATAAAAGCAATATTTGAAACAAGCTTTCTCAAAAAGCACAAAGTCAAAATAAGTAAGATATATAGATGGTCTATATTTTTAACTAAATTGCAATCTAATCTTTTTCTTACATATTGTATTGTAATTTTGTGATTGATTTCGATATGTTTAAGGTAATTTGTTCTGTTTAATGTCTTCATAATTAGGGGGAAAAGATGAGCTATAATTCATTAATTCTCTTTATTTCTTAACTAAGTGAATTTATCTGTTTCGATTCGACTAACTAAGTAAAAGGTTAGTTTTGATCAGGTGGAAACTATATCCTAGACGTCGTCAATTTTCTCTTCTTCTTCTACTTTTTAATGCTGTTTGATCGCCCCACTCGGACCCAATTTAATGACTCGGAGACAAAAACGATGGTATATAGATATATGTCTCTTTCAGCCTACATGTCATTCTGATAATATCAGCCCCCCCTCTTTTTTTCCCCTTATTGTATAAACCAAAGGCCCTCATTTTGTTCCTGCTGAAGAAGCTTAGTTAAGTCGAATCGGACTAATTCCACGGCGAAAGATACAAGGCAAGATCGTTAACGAAAGATCGCGAGAAAATAAGTGACGAAGATCGATGACCGAGAAAGTCAAACGCTTTCACGTAATTACATTAGGCCTGCATAGAAGATTAAGAGAAAATGATGTGAAAATATTGGGCTCGTCTTGCCGGTTCTCATTGCAGCTCCAACGCAACATACACTACGAAAGCAACGACTTTTGACCCTTATAAGCAAGATCCATCTTCGATTTAACGGGCCATGATAGTCTAATGGCGCTCAATTTTCGTCAGCCATCCGACGTGCGTAAGGTCACGACATCATGGATCACTTGGACAATCTCTCTTTCTTGCGAAAACTAACATTTGTGTCGGTCGGTCGGTCTAACTGAAGTATGGATAATAATCTTTCTTGATGTGCAACTTCATCTTCACTCGAGTCCAGGTCTTGGAGCCCTTCGTCCGACACCAGCAGTGAGGAGAGGCCTGGGAAGAGCCCCTGATGAATCCACCGACGCCCGAGCCGAATTGAGCTTGAGAGAAGAGAGAAGGGAAGTGGGCGCGAATAGGTGTGCGATGAGTAAGAGAAGGAGGCGTACCTTCGGACGGGGTGGCCTCTCCATTGCAGGCATCAAGGCATGTGCTTTCGAATGGGAAGCTCGAGCTCGCTGATCTTCGAGGGGCCAGATGAGGAGGTGAGTTGACGATCGAGGCGGCTCCGTCAAATGCTGTCGCGACCTTCAATGAACGGCGGTGGGCAGGATTTCTAGTCCTAATCTGGGCAGTCATAGGGCCACTCTCTCGGACTCCCTTAGTAAAGGCTTACACATTGCGAGGCCTACAAAGACTCAACATAGAACCTTCTGACTTGATAGTATCAAGTTGATACCATGTCAAGTCAAGCTTCATGAAAGCTTAGGTTACCAGGTAAAGGGCAACTAAGTTAAGCACCGAAACAAACAACCTACGAAAAGGTTTTTATGTTGGACAAGGTAAAAACTCCAAAGAATGAAGTCTGCTACATTATATATCAACATTTAACAGGAAAAGGTTTCTGTCTGAGAAATCCTAACATGTCCCTTGACTGAACTATATAGAGATTCTCAAGCGCCACGTCTTGACCTGGATCCTAATTAGATCAGAGAAGAGCAGGGCATGAAAATCGTTGGATGGAGCGAGAGAGAGAGAGAGAGAGAGAGAGAGAGAGAGAGAGAGAGAGAGAGAGAGAGAGATCTTGCGCAAGGCCAACGCAGCCTATATGCATGATCAGCAACGCATCAAGGTCGAAGGACTGTCATCGCATAGCTCTTCTTCCAGCTCCTCCCAGTGGATATATGCAGTTGTGTTCCTGATGAAAGTAATTAGCACGCGCCGAAACTCGACAGGACAGACCCGAAACCCTGATGGGGTGCGCCATGAACAAAGTGCACGGTCTTGAGCAAGATCGATCTCTCTTCGAATCCGTACCTTTCCATACTAATCAACCAATTCTGCACACGATCCATGACCAGCTATCCTTTGGAACGTTCTTGGACCTGCACATGAAATGGGAAAAGAGAGAGAGAGAGAGAGAGAGAGAGAGAGAGAGAGAGAGCATCATATGAACCGAATCAAGAAAGAGAGAATAGTATCGACCCCATTTTCGGTCCATGCACTTTTGCATGAGACTGAATTCTCGTCAGAAGGACTAGTCACTCATGTATTTATACAGGAGAGTGTGCGAGAGAGAACCAGTTGGCCGACCCAAGAGTCAATAGCTCTCAAATCGAGGCTAATTCAGTTTCGGTTACCAATGTCGTCCCATCTTTTCTTCGCGACGTTTACTGAAATCTTCACCTGACATTAGAGACAGTTTTTCGTTAGACTGCCCAGACTTTGGTCCGAGGGATCTTGTGTCGTATTCATAGAAAGATTCGATTATCGCTGCGTGAACTCAGGGCAGGTTTGGTCCTTCAGACAAAAAGAAAAGGGTATCTAACGGTAATCATCAGGAGCGCCCCTTGTCGCTCGATCTTTGGATTCCATCCTAACAGAACAACGATTCTACTTAAAAAAGTTAGCTCACCATCATATATGTTCCAAAGACGAGTTACGTGCGTGCTTATTTACAGATGAAGTCCACTTTAAACTTCTGGGTTTGCGCCTATCAATTCCAGAGGCATCAAAGAAAAGTGAAAAAGAAGAGAAACCAACGCTGTAGTTCTCGACAGCCGGTTCGGAATCGATGACAGAAAGAGAAGGGGTGATTTTCAAAAATAGCAGAATTCGATTCCTGAGACAGAGAGGTGACTATCAGGAAGCAAGAGGCGGGGATGATGTGGAGCAGAAAAAGGTTTCTCTTCTTTGATGGGTCTGAAATTGGTGAGGTGATCAGGCGGAGACGATGATGGAGCT
The DNA here is from genome assembly GCA_029784005.1 of Lenwebbia sp. NSW1173648. Classification (NCBI taxonomy): domain Eukaryota; kingdom Viridiplantae; phylum Streptophyta; class Magnoliopsida; order Myrtales; family Myrtaceae; genus Lenwebbia; species Lenwebbia sp. NSW1173648. The sequence goes on along the minus strand of JARCGZ010000009.1, from coordinate 17,435,365 downwards.
GTGGCAGAGAAAAGCAAAGCATTCCCGAAATGGGTGCGTCCTTGAGGCTTTGACTCGGGTTGACTTGTTTCCATCACGGTAATGGCCATGCATGCTCCATAGCCAAATCCTATAGCATTCTACCTCTTCTTGCCCTATTTCGATGCCACACGAGTCTCTTCAATGCGTACGATTCCCTTGACATTTGATAGCTTGGGGCTTCTTGATTTTCTTATATGGTTTCTTTGACAAAAACTTAGTTGACAACATGCTATTTTTCACCTCTCCTTTTGGCAGGCCTTCGGCCTCCATTAGACCTGTCAAAATGGATTCAAAACCCATTTAATAACTCAAAAGCTTTTTTTAATGGGTCATTACAAACTTAGCATGCCAGCATAATTGATCTACAACAACAACAACAAAAATGCCAAAATAAGTGAGTTATAAATGGGTCTATTGTGAACCGTATTTACAACCCACTTATAACAACCCATTTAAGAGGCCTTTACCATTTCATTATCAGGTGGACTTAACCCATTTAAGAGACCCAACAATTAACAGGAATTTTTTTTTTAGCAACATATTTTTTTAAAAAAAATTATAAGAAACAAACTTTCTTATGGAAATGTTTTATCAATATGGGTCAGGTCAGGTATGGGTCGAAAAATTTGCACTATATATAAATGGGCCATAAACGGGTTAATGGTCAATTTAGGACGGATCATTTATGACCGGACCCAAATCCGACTCGATCCACCCTTTTGATAGATCTGGCCTCTATGTATGCACTATCTCTATTTTGCAAACTTGTGAGCTAAAATCTTACTGATTCTCTAAGACCGTTCCGAGTTTATCACACCTGTAAACCAGGTAACAAACTTAATGGTCATTTCGCTTTTTGAATTTGTCACAGTATCTGTAATTCTCTTTGTATTATGCATATGTTTTGTGATGATGACCTTCCGACTATCACGTCTTGGACATTGTAAAGTTTTTATTAATAAATTATGTTTGCATCAAATTAAATTAATTAGCTTAATATCACGAATAAGAAAGAATCGATGATTAATGCGGTGCAATTAAGATAGGATACAAGTGTATATTTCTGTATAATGATTCCAATACTTCTCAGTGAGTAATTAGGTATAGAAACATTGAGTTGGTGATTAAGAAGCATCTTATCACTGGCTTATGACGTCATCCATGTGGATTAAATAACTCTTAATCAAAACAAACATGACATTACGACTCCGTTTTTTAGCAAAAAATGAACGATGCAGAAAACATTTTCCTGAAAATAACCGTTTGTATCGCTCACAAAAGTAGGCATGAATCATCGTTGGTAATGAAAATATCTTTCATTGACTACTTAATGCATGCGATATAAGCTATCATCTTTAGGAAAAATATTTTACGAATCCGTTTCGCCGAAAATGTCCCCGACGAAAGATCTTTCATCAAGAAGCGTAGAACCTTCTAATTTATTGTTTAAAAGGGTTCTTGTGACGATTCCGAACAGGAAGTAAAGGTACATGGCCAAAAGATAAATAGGACGGTAAAATAAAGTACAATAAGATGTAAAATGCAAGTAAGATAAATTGCAGAGAAAAATATAAGTGTTTTTTTATTGATGATTGATCGGTCCTTTACAAAGAGTCGTCTCCGACTGTATATAGCCTAGCACAAAGTATAACCGTAGGTTGCGGTTACGTCGGTGCACATTATCCCTAAATTCTCGGACTGGCTTCGGTAACTGCTTTTCTTATCATTTCGACGGTTTAAAGCGCTGACTTATCTGCTCCTTGTGACTGTCGGTGTAATATACCGATTTTATGGTGTCACCGACATTTTAACCAAGTATCGGCCTGCCGTATTCTCGGCCACCAACACGTGTTCCCTTGTGGGCTCTATAATCACTTAAGGCCCATGCCGATTTTCAGTGTCAACAGAACCATTCATTTTTCGTAAAACAAATGTAACCTAAGTAAAGTTTCCGTCACTGTCCTCGAGGTATGGTAGAGTAATTTTGAGAATGGGACTTTATTGGGAGGAGAAGCCCTTCTCACCCCGAGCCATCGAAGGGCCAACAAGCCCCCATCACGGGCTCAATTTGGATGGACATCAAGGTCAAGACCCGATTCTAATTTGAAATCTAAACACGTCGATCTCCATCAATCCCACCTTCCCTTTAGACGCGGAGGCATTTCATTACATTATAGACCTGTCTCGTTCCCAAATTATGTCCAATTGCATGCAATCACCAATCATACACGTCAACCTAATCGATCGATGATGATACATCTTCCTATGGCTTCATTTCTCGACAACCCCATGTCTCCTCCTAGATCGAGACGCTCCAAAACTAGAAAAATAAGTTATTAATGTAGGTGTTCGCTCGTTTTTGCAACAAGGAAAATCTTTCACCGAAATCTCGTCTTCGGTTTTTATTAAAAGGGGTTCTGCGGCTCAACTCTCGAAAGGAAATTTTAATGAGAACACGGAGGAACACAAATGGAAGTGAAATGGGTAGGAACTCAATGGATCGAATGTGGATTTGAGATCAACAAGGGTTCATGCTACGTTACAATACTCCTAGGAAAGCAGTGGAAAGCTTGATAATAAACTGAAGTTGCAGAAACTGTAAATGCTGGAAAGGAGAGTACAGGGAAGTTAAAATGCAGAAAACTTGAGTTCTTTTGGATGTGTGTTGATCTGTCTCCTTTCTCCTTTCTTTCGATTATTTATTATTCTTTGGCTTTCCATAACCGTTTGTCGGTTATTTTCTTGCTTTCAAACTCTGAATCTTGGCGCCTTCAATAACTTCCCATTTGCCCACGTTTTATCCGCCAAAATTTGATCTTCAACTGTCAATATGGCTTTGAATTTGAATCTTTTCCAGCAACTGCCGTGAATTGTTCGCATCCACTATCCGGATTTCTTGCTCGTAACTTCTTGCTGACGTGGCTAGCTTGGCCATCCTGCGGTTCCTTTTGTCTTCATATTCCTCTTACTGCTGATCCTCTATAATTTCGGCATGTCCAGAATCTTACCGAATTTTGAAAATCAGTGGTCCTGTTTTCTTACTTCCCGAATATCGGGTTTAGTCTTCTAGACATTTCGGTATGTTGCAGCCAACTTACCGAACTTCTCAGAGTAGCTTACTATTCCCGATTTACCGATTTTCGGGACACAATGATACTAAAGTCCATTCGGTAACTCTTTATTATTTGGTGTCAACAGATGCCCCCTTTAAAAGAATTAAAAGAATTTTAATTTTTTTAAATGCCAAAGATGACAAGACACTTACTTTTTGCTTCCAGCGCCATTTTGCCGTCTCGTTTCGCGCGCTTGCCTTTTCAGCTTCTCCTCGTATCAACTTAATATATAAATCAGATGTCCCCACACAATCTGATTTCTCGCCTTCAAACTTGCTTCTCCAACAAGTCATCTCTTTCGTTATTCTCTCGCTCTTTCGCTTCTTCGTTCCTTCGTCCCCTTTTCCCGTACTCGATCAGACACCAAGGCTCAAGCTTCCTCCTTTCTTGCCTCAAATGCCCTAGAGCGCTACTATAGCTTCAGAGACTCAAGATTTCAACGATGATCGGCATTTTTTCTCGGTGCAAAATGATTTCGAGGATTCTTACATCCTTGGCCCAGCTGTTTACAATCAGTTTTCGGTTCCTGCCATTCTCTCTGATTTCTTCCCTCGTCATCAAACTGAGGTACTTCCAATCCACCATTCTTCCGTTCTAACTTACAACTGGCACTCCCGCCCTTCTCGTCTTAGGGCTTTTTCTGATTTTGAGCCAAATTTTTATCAATGGTACATTCGACTTCGTCCTTCCAAGGGCTCTCTTTGGGATGGACTTTCGATTCATAATGCTTTGCGCCTTTGTTGTTTCGACTATCGTCTGAATCATGGGCTAATCAGTGCCCTATCCTGTTTTTGGCCAACTTCTACCAACTGCTTCTTCTTCCCTTTTTCCCCGATGTCGGTAACCTTGCTCGACATCCATTGCTTGACCGGTCTTAGTCCTTTAGGTACAGACCCATCTACTCTGTTTTCGGATTCTTACTCAGGACTCGGTAAGTTGTCTGATTCCGAGCTAGCTTATGGGGCTTTTATCGGCAAGTTTTTTAAGAAAGAAGGTGAAGTTACCGACGAGGAACACACCGCTTTTCTCTTGTACTGGCTCTGTAAATTCCTTTTTTGCCACCCTATTGTGAGAGTTTCAAAGGACTTCGTAGCTATAGCTTCTGCCTTAGCTTCGGGAACTCTCCTTTCTTTGGGAAAAACTATTTTATCCTTATTGTACCGAGGCTTAGCCCATTCGGCTTCTTCCATCATTTCGGATGAAATAGGTGGAGTCTATGGTGGTCCACTCTGGATTCTCCAAGCCTGGTCGGCTTTTTATTTTCCTTTTTGGTTTTCCAAAGACCATTTCTCGCAACCCCCTTCGGTTTCTATCCCGAATCATCCTGTATGTCGAGCTTTAAGTCGAGAGCTGATTCCTTTTCCAGAAGGGCAATTATCTTATTTTCGGTTCTTTGTTTCCCAAATTTTTTCCATCAAAGGGAAACAATTCTCTTTTTCTCCTTTTCTCATTCCCGAATTCAAATTATATCTTCCTTCCTTTCAGAAGAATAAGAATGATTTTTGGCAAGTCGTTCTAACCTCTATTGACCTTCCTGTTAGGTTTTCAATAAAGGGTAGATTCGTTGCTGGCTTCGAAATCTATTCTCCCCAATATTGTGCTAGACAATTTGGGTTGATTCAAGGGATTCCTGTCCCGGCTCTCTACACTTTTTCCTTTTCTTCCATCATTAAAGTATTCTGTAAGCAAGGCGACAGTCAGAACTTCATTGAACTGAACAAGCTGATTCGGGACATTTACCGACTGTTCCGTGTTACCGAGTTCATTCCAGATGCTGATCGCTCTTCAGAAGACTTCGACTTCTGGTGGAAGAATTATCGGAAGTCTGTATTCTCAGAGCCGCTGAACATGATCCTTTTGAAAATAAAGCAGACGGCCACTCTTGCACTTCCTCAATCAACCGGAGATGAAGACATTCTTCCCTTGGAACCGGCAAAGCCTGTTAAAGGTTAGTTTGCTTCCCTTCTTTCAATATACTTCTTCATTCGGTATTTAGTTGTGTCTAACTGTTTTCGCTCACAGCAGGAAGAAAGCGAAAAATCTTAGAACTGCCTGCTCCAGAAAAGGCGTCTAAGAAGCCAGTAACAGAAAGAACTACCACTAGATCTTTATCATCATCACCAAGGAGCCCATCTGTCAGTCCCACGCTACGTGCCATGATAAAGCCGCATACACCGAAAGGTAACTTTTAATATTAAAGCTTTTGCTAATCATGAGCATACCTTCCAATATTGATCTGTGCTTTTCTTCTTTTAAACATAACTCAGGGAAGACTCTCAAGATATACCGATCAAAAGCGGCTTTGATTTCTTCCCCTTCTGCTCCTGCTCCTGATGATGATATAACAATTCTTGACCCTGTTCTGGTGCCTCCGGCTTCTTCGACGGAACTTCTTATTACATCAAGGCAAACCCAGACTCCAAAACTTAAGGAAAAGGAACAAGCTGATGACCCATCTTCTCCTCAGACTAGGAAGTCTCCAACTTCTATCGGTAAGTATTGTCTTCACTTTACCGAATGGGGAATGCTTCTTATACTATTGTTTTAACACTCATAGCTACATTTACAGGTACTGATGAGCCTTCATCTGCATAAAAAAGAATCCTGATTCCTGATGGGGAATTTCTTGAAGGCCCATCAACCAATGTACCTCTACCGCTTGTTCAGCCTTCGTCAATCACTCTGCCTCTTCAAGGAATGTCTTTGGCAAGCTCTTCTTCTTCACAAGTTCCTTCTGCCGCGGCTGAGATAAATCTTTTATCTACTGAAGAAAAAGCTGAAGTGGAAAACATACTGCTCACAAATCTTCCTGGCTCCTCCACTGATGACTGTCCACCAGAATCTATAGACCCGGCATCATTTTCTGAAGTCTCTAAGGAAGTAGCTAAGGTTAAATGGACTGAACTTCTTAGCTTATTAGAGTCTGGCTATGGGAAGTTGATTACTGATTCTGACAGAGAGAAACGAGCAAGAACTCTCTTCCAAGAAGTATGCTCTGGTAATCCTTCCTTTGCACTTTCCCAAGACTTCCAGGACAAAAGTGATATCTTCGCCGTTGGTTTTGTGGATGCTGTGGACACCATCAGGATCAACACCTATCAACTTCCACATCTTTTCTTCGGAGAACAGCGAGGTCAAGCCATTCAGGATGAACTAACCCACAAATGTGCAGATACCCGCTTGTTCTACGACAGTTATAAAGCCGAAGAGAGCAAACTTCGCCGCTTGGCAGAAAGAAGAGCAGAACTTGAGAAGGAATTGAAGACGGTAGAGGTCCAAATGATGGAGCAAGAAGCGAAGATGCGTCATCTTTGCCCATCAGTTAGAAAAAAAATGGAGAAGTGTCGGGAGCTGCGGAAAGAATATGATTCCACTTGTAGATCGGTCAAAACTTGTGAGAAGCAGAGGGCGGAGCTCATGGAACAAAATCTTAATTTAGAATTTGAGCTCCGTTCTTTTGTAAATGAAACCAAGTCTCTACTGAGGAAGTATAAATGAAAAATCTTGTTCTTTCTGACTCATGTTCTTTTGCTTCATTTGCTGAATTCCAACATTTGCTCTTTTATAATCTTCAACAGAGATCCCGATAATCCTCAATAACTAACAAAGATCCCGATAATCCTCAATAACTAACAAAGATCCCGATAATCCTTGATGACTAACAAAGATCCCGATGATAAGGCTTCCCGACAATCCTCAGTGATTAACAAAGATTCCAATAATAAGGCTTCCCGACAATCCTCAGTGATTAACAAAGATTCCGATAATAAGGCTTCCCGACAATCCTCAGTGATTAACAAAGATTCCAATGATAATGCTTCCCGATAACCCTCAATGACTTTTGCGTACTTTCTTTTGCAAAAGAATATTTTTGGCGGCAATTATGGTAACCGTCTTCCTCCACTTATGGGCCATGTTCTTCCAACTATCCGAGAAAAGCTCTGGCATGCCACTACCCATGATCTGCTCTATGTCCTTTCTATTTATAACCGCCCAAATTGCACAATTCATCCTGAACATTTGCAATCTTGCTCATGATGTCTTCACATGGTTCTTCATCTCAGTTGCCTCTTTGGCCTCGATCATATAGACATTGTGACAGCCAACATGAAGGTAAATATTTTTTGCTAAATGCATCCTGATCCCAGCTTTGACAACTGTTCTTCATTTCTTTCAACCATGAACAACTTTTATCCAATTGCTTACAGATGATCGATCCTTGTGGCAACGACTACATGAACTACTATCCCAGGGACATCATGCTTTATTACTAAATTATAAGCATAGGTTAGAAGTTACCGAGCTGACGGACATTTTCAGGTCCAAGGTATTTTTAACTGCTGAGTCTGATCTCTTGGACTTAGTATGGGAACTGTGCTCTTTATTCCCTGCCAGCTTCGATGAGTTTGAGCGCAATGTGAAAGAGGTTTGGAGCCTTGAACCTATCATTGTGGAAGCTGAGACTCTTAAGCTCCAAATTGTGGAAGAATTCTCCCGATTGTGCGATTCCAAGGAAGCATATGCTCAAGTCCAAGACTCTTGCCTCCATGCCAAAGAAGATGCTGAGACGACACGTCGACTTTTCAATTTCTTTTCCAGTCATAACCGTGCCGAACGCAGGATAATTAAAGAAGAAATCTCCCGGGTCAAGTCCATGGTCGAAGTTTCTTCAGACAAGTATAGACGATTATTACAGGAAACCTGGGAGAAACTTGAAGTTATTCGCTTCCATTCTCGTCGCACAGAACATCTCAAAGAACAGCAATTTGAACTCCGCCATGATCTTGAATTACATTCCAAACTTGTAGCTCAGAATCTCAAACTGGTTAAAGATCTGAAGACCTTTGTAACCAAGATCAGAATGTACTTTCGCTTTTGATGAATGAATTAATCTCCTTGTGTTTCCCAGATTGATGGATAATATTTCTTCAAGAATTTCCCATTTATAGAACGAGATAATTCTTTTCCATTGATATCCATTAATCTGTACGCATTTCCACTGAACATTTCGGTAACTAGATAAGGGCCTTCCCAGTTTGAGGACCACTTACCGAATTCTCTATCTTTGAGATTAAATGGCAAGATTGCTTTCCACACTAAGTCCCCGACAGCAAATTGCTTGATCCTAACTTTCTTGTTAAAAGCTCTAGCTACTCTTTTCTTTTGTGCAATCAACTGATCCAAAGCAACTGCCCTGACTTCATCTACTTCGTCCAAATTTATATACATCCAATCTCTGTAATCTTCTGGCAACATTTCACTTTGCAATTGGACTCGTAATGATTGAACGGTTATCTCCATTGGTAGAACTGCCTCCTGTCCATAGGTCAGCATATATGGACTGACGCCTGTGCTTGATCTTCGTGATGTTCGGTATGCCCACAACACTACCGATAGCAAGTTGTCCCATTCTCTTGGATTTTCTTCCAAATGTTTTTTAATCAACCCAATCACAACTTTATTAGTAGCTTCAGCTTGTCCATTTGCTTGAGGATAATATGGTGTAGAATGCAGCATCTTAATTCCTCTTGATTGCACAAATTCCATAACTTCATCTCCAGTAAACACTGTCCCTTGATCCGCAGTGATTGATTTCGGTAAGCCAAATCGGTGAATTATGTTTTCTTCAATAAATTTGATCACCGTCTTCTGACTAATGCTCTTGTATGGAATCGCTTCCACCCATTTCATAAAGTAATCCGTAGCCAGCAAAATGAAACTATGCTTATGAGAAGAGGGTGGATAAATCTTACCTATTATATCCATTGCCCATCCTCGAAATGGCCATGGCTTTACAATGGCATGAAGCTCTACAGCAGGTGCATGTTGCAAAGGTCCATGTTTTTGACATGAAATGCATGCTTTGGCATATTCAATGCAATTCTGCATCATTGTTGGCCAGAAATATCCGTACCTTTTTAGAAGCCATCTCATCTTAATTCCAGCTTGATGTGCTCCACATATGCCTTCATGAGCTTCTGCCATAACCAGTTTCGCATTGTCCTTATCAAGACATCTTAATAGTAGCCCATCTGAAGATTTTCGGTATAACTCGTCTCCCAATATTACGTACTTCTGGGCTTGTCTCCTCAGCTTTTGATCTCTTGAATCAGGATTTTTTAAGTATTCCATAATGGGCTGCCTCCAATCCTTTTCTCGGATCACCTCGCTGATCGCTATCGGTATTTCTCGGTGTTCAATAGAAGGTACCGATAATGTGATAATGGCTGCAACATTAGCCAATTCTTTTGATATTTTATAACCAGAAGCCATCTGTGTTAATTCGTTGGCTTCGTAATTGGTTTCTCTTTTGACATGGACTATGTCATATTCTCTAAATTGTTCCAACAGCTTCTTGGCTAAATAATAATAGCCAATTAAATTTTCATTTAAGCACTGATATTCTCCTTTCAGTTGCTTCGCCACTAGCTGTGAATCACCAAATATTTTGATGAACTGTGCTTCCAATTCAATCAGTATTCCTAAGCCGATGATTAATGCTTCATATTCGGCTTGATTATTTGAGCATTCAAAATCTAATTTACAAACACACCTTGTAAGCTCTCCGGTGGGAGAAATTATCATCAAACCAGCTCCAGCCATACTCTTAGCACATGATCCATCAAAATACATAGTCCATGGTATAACTTGACTGAAGTTCTGTTTATTTTCTTCCATTTGCAAACATGGGTATTCGGTAAGAAAGTCAGCAACAGCTTGACCTTTGACTGCTTTTATTGGTACGTATGCCAAATCAAATTCAGACAAGATAAATGCCCACTTGGTTATACGTCCTTTTATAATAGGCCGTGACAACATATACTTTATCACATCAGTCTTACCGAGTACATGTACTGTAGCTGGCAACAAATAATGTCTTAACTTCATACAAGAAAAGTACAAAGATAAACATAATTTTTCTATCGCGGTATATCTTTTTTCAACATCTGTCAATGTCCTACTTAAATAATATACCGCTTGTTCTTTTCCATTTTCATTCTCTTGTGCCAGCATACTCCCGATAGTTGAATCGGTAGTAGACAAGTACAACTTTAATGGCCTGCCTGCTTTCGGCGGCATCAATACAGGAGGATTTGTCAAATAAACTTTGACAGCATCAAACGCTTTCTGTTGTTTATCTCCCCATATAAACTCCTCCTGATTTTTAAGACGCAGGAGCTGGGTCATTGGTTCTATCTTTCCAGATAAATTTGCAATGAATCTTCTGAGAAAATTAATTTTCCCGAGTACCATCTGCAACTGCTTCTTTGATGTAGGATGAGGAAGCTCTATAATAGCCTTTGCCTTATTCTTGTCAATCTCAATTCCCCTTTGATTAACTAGGAATCCCAAGAAATTCCATGCTCGCACTCCAAAGGCACATTTAGCCGGATTTATCTTCAATTTGTATTTTCTCATCCTAACAAAAGCTTGCTCAAGATATTCCAAATGCTTTCCCTGACTTGATTTGATCACAACATCATCAATATAAACTTCCAAGAATTTACCAATCATGTCATGAAAGATGAAATTCATTGCTCGCTGGTAAGTAGCTCCTGCATTTTTCAGCCCAAAAGGCATCACTGCCCACTGAAAAGTCCCGATAGCACCAGGACATCTAAACGCTGTTTTCGGGACGTCTTCTTTAGCAATAAATATCTGGTTGTAACCCGAATGACCATCCATTAGAGATAACATCTCATTTCCCGACGCCGAATCTACTAACATGTCTGCCATCGGCATCTGATACTCATCTTTTGGAGTGGCATTATTAAGATCCCGAAAATCAATACAGACTCTCAATTTTCCATTTTTCTTCTTCACAGGAACAATATTCGAAATCCACTCTACATACCTGGCTGTCTCAATGAATTTTGCTTTCAGCAGCCTTTCAATCTCTTCCTTGACTTTGTCAACCACATCTGGAGCAAACCTTCTTGCTAACTGTTTGTGTGGACGAAATCCTTTCTTAATAGGAAGACGATGTTCTACAATATCTCTTGACAAACCAGGCATTTCATGGTAATCCCATGCGAAGCAATCTTTGTATTATTTGATCAAGTGGATTAACTCTTCTTTCATGCCCCCTTGCAGAAAAGCACTCACATATATTGGACGAAAACACCCAGGTTCTCCTATATCAACTTCTAACAATGGGTCTTGAGCTTCTGTTGACCTGTTGTCCTCTTTGATTGGTGACTCTTCCCATTCGTCAATACAATCTGAAACTTCAGCACTCTGCTGGGTCTTTTCTGCCAGGTATGCAAAATACCTTTCACAAACTTCTTGCAATAAGGGCTCGCTTTTCATAAAGAGTATGTAACTCCTCTAATGCCAAGCTAGACTTGGGAATCCACTCAGTTTTCATATTCCCAAAGCGGCAATAAGCATAAGATCGTGAATCTACTTTCGGTACCACAATGACATGTCCTCCATGTGAGTATTCTTGATGATCTTGATGAATACCAGTTAACCCTATTGTAGCAAGTCCCGAATCAGCCTCAATATACTCTACTCCTTTACCATTCCAGAATGCCAAAACCTGATGAAGAGTTGAAGGTACACATTGATTGGAGTGTATCCAATCTCTTCCAAGCAATAAGTTGTACGAACCATCAGACTCTATCACGAAGAAAGTCGTCCTTGCTGTTTTGGATCCTATGGTTAGGTTCAGTACAACTGCCCCTTTGACTTCGGTAATTTCTCCTAGGAAATCAGACAGCTGAACGTTCGATGGAATTATTTCATCATCATCTTTTCCCAACTTCTTGAAGTATCTGTAAGATATGAGATTCAAGGTAGCTTCCGCATCTACAAAGATCTTACCGACAGCTTGACCATTGATTCTACCTGAAATAACCAAGGACCTTAAATGTCTAGCCTTGTCTGAAGGTACTTTATCAAACCTTATCATTTCTTTATCAGAGAATTCGAATTCTGCCATTGCTATTTCTTTCTCTGAGATATGCTCGAGTTCTTCTTCTACCACTAAGCAAGCTCCATATTCAGCTGGAAGCTTAGCTTGGACCATGTTGATCCTCATTGGCGAACAATTCTCTTTCGGCATTATGGAATGACCAGCTCGGCAACTTTTATCATCTTCTTCCGACATCTTGAGATTCAGATTCTTTTGTTCTATTTTGACTTGATGCCTTGGATTAAGAGCTACCTGGAATTGCCCAAAGTTAATAGTTTGGGAGATTTGCTGAACCTCTTTTCCTTTTCTTACCTCGTGGTGAGAACTACTTCCCGAATCATATACAGAATTTTTCTCTGGTTTGATAAGTTCTTTATCATCAGGGTTTCTCCTCCAAACCCAATTTCCTCTAGATCTAAAAGATCTGGTTGGAGGAATCTGTGATGGCGTTCCTTTGTCTCGACGATTCTCGAAATCCCTCTGTCTGCTTTTCATTCGCTGAAATCGCCTTTTTGCAGTTCGGTAAGATGCTTGCCCCGGCGGTTTAGCCAAGGACCATTTTCCTTCAGGAGGATCGTGTGGGATCTTAATTGTTTTTGTCTTCGGAACTTCATGGGGAATTGATGGTGGTGGATCATCAAATTCATCTCCCCAACCAGATGGTTCCATAGGTAATGACGGGGTTAAGGACTCCTTCGTGTCTCCATAGTACACCACATAATCAAATTTCCCACTAGGCTCTCCAAGCAATCCTACTTTGGGATCCCCTTCTTTATATCGCTGCCATAAACTCTTTTTCTTCTCAGACTTTCGTGGGGTTTCCTTTTCCTTATGAGATTGTGTTTCAACTTCTTGAGTTGAAGGAACTTGTTTTGGTGGATCGGGGCGAAATTCCCGCCTCTCAGACACTTGTGTTGACCGCCTTGATTCAGCTTCTTGACTTCTTGATTGTGCCGAAACGTTTTTAGTTACCACAATCTCAGACTTTATCTGTGGTCTGCCTTCCCGACGGACAAATGATCCCCGATCTATATCTTTCCCTTGTTCCTCTCATGTACTGGAATTCGGGAACTTCCCAATGTTGATGACTTAATTCTCGTTGGCAACGGGTGCACAATTGTCTATTATCATGCCTCATAGACTCACGTACATTAACCATACTGATCATCTTCGGGAAATGATCCGTGTCTACTTCCATTGGAGCTTTGCCTTTGTCTTCAGCGAATTTAATTTTGCCTTGACGAATCGCTTCCTGGATTGTCTTTCTAAAAACAATACAATTCACCGTATCATGAGTCTTGGAATGATGCCACTTGCAATACCTTTTGTCGGTAATCTCTTCCTTGGATGGTATTACCTGTCCCTCAGCCAACTTGATCATTCCATCTTTCAACAACAAGTCAAATATCTCATCCAACTTGTAGATATCAAAAGAATAATTACTCGTCTCCTTGGCTTTAAACTTGGACACATCTCTCACCTTTGCTGGTTTCAAAGCTGGGCACACATATGGTTTTTCAAGTACCATAGTTGCTACCGCTATCTCATTCTCTTCTTCGGTGAAGTCACTGTATTCGGTACTTTCTACCGATGCTATTGTCTGTCGATTATCTTTCGTCGGCTTCTTATCTTTATCTTTCAGTAGATGCTCATACTTAGAAACCCGAGCATTTAATTGAAAGAGATCATCAAAAGCCTGGCCCTCAAATCTCCCTTGAGATTAAACTTCAGCCCATTAAAAGCCAAATCTGTAAATTCCTTTTCAGTAAGAGAAGTCAAACACCGATTCCTGGACTTCTTAAAACGAGCAATGAATTGATCTACTGTCTCAGTGCCATACTGGCACATCCTGGCCAAGTCGGCTACTGTTACCTCTGGTACTGTTCGGTAAAACTGAGAATAGAACTGTCTCTCCATCTCAACCCACGTCTGGATAGAATTTGCTGGTAAATTCGTATACCAAGTGAATGCTGTCTTTGATAATGACAATGGGAATAACCTTAGCCTTAAATATTCATTTGTTCCAGCCTCTCCACATTGTGCTAAAAAACGACCCACATGCTCCACAGTTGACTGATCTTCTTCACCTGTAAATACAGCGAAATCTGACATTTTAAATCTCCTTGGATATGGAATGTTATCCACCCAATCGGGATGTGGCTTCCTGTATACAGGTCTTGGTGTGCCTCTCTCTGCTCCTAATTGTTGCATTACCAATTCTGCAACTCTGTCTGGATTCCATGGCCTTAAATTCTGTTGGCCCAACCAAGGATCTTGCCCCCTAGGATCAACCTGCTGAGGTCTGTTCATTCCTTGTTGGTCCATATTGAAGTTAACAGGTGGTGGTGGCCTGTAGAGAGGATTTTCTACCACTTGTGGATATGGTTGAACTACAGGTGGTCTCATGGGATCGAAGTTAGGAACGTTCGCTGGCGGAGGCATGTTCAATACTGGTGGATGATTCGGGATCATGGGATTGATCACATTAGCATCAGTAAGGCCAGTTTGAGGGAAATTGTAACCACTCACACCATTTACCAGATTTGCTGTTGTAGGATTTTCTGGCCTTGGTATAATCCTTATCGGAGGCTGCAAATTCGATCCTCCACTACCATTATACCCAACATTGGGATGTCCCGATGCTGGTGGAAATGGTATCGTACCGGGAAGATTTACATAAAAGGGGGGAACTTGAGAGGATGAACTAGGACGCGATATTACCTCGTTTATGGTGTTAATCATCATAGGCTTTATCACATCTGAGACATGCTGCACCATATGGTTAGTGAGCTCATTCTGCTGTTCCTCAAACATTCTTCTCATCGTGGCTATCAAAGTGTTGTCAGGTGCCAACGCATGGACTTGTTCTTCGTTCAATTGCCGAGGAACATCAGCATTGTGATGGGGTACGTCCTCATTCGCTGCCGAATGCTCTGATCGTGCTCCATCATCCGGATTGTTGATGTTGTCAACTGGTACTCCATCTGATTGACCTCTAGTTCTCACCATTTCTCTTAATCTTACCACAATGGTCCCACTGGGCGTGCCAAAAAGATGTTCGCTCGTTTTTGCAACAAGGAAAATCTTTCACCGAAATCTCGTCTTCGGTTTTTATTAAAAGGGGTTCTGCGGCTCAACTCTCGAAAGGAAATTTTAATGAGAACACGGAGGAACACAAATGGAAGTGAAATGGGTAGGAACTCAATGGATCGAATGTGGATTTGAGATCAACAAGGGTTCAGGCTACGTTACAATACTCCTAGGAAAGCAGTGGAAAGCTTGATAATAAACTGAAGTTGCAGAAACTGTAAATGCTGGAAAGGAGAGTACAGGGAAGTTAAAATGCAGAAAACTTGAGTTCTTTTGGATGTGTGTTGATCTGTCTCCTTTCTCCTTTCTTTCGATTATTTATTATTCTTTGGCTTTCCATAACCGTTTGTCGGTTATTTTCTTGCTTTCAAACTCTGAATCTTGGCGCCTTCAATAACTTCCCATTTGCCCACGTTTTATCCGCCAAAATTTGATCTTCAACTGTCAATATGGCTTTGAATTTGAATCTTTTCCAACAACTGCCGTGAATTGTTCGCATCCACTATCCGGATTTCTTGCTCGTAACTTCTTGCTGACGTGGCTAGCTTGGCCATCCTGCGGTTCCTTTTGTCTTCATATTCCTCTTACTGCTGATCCTCTATAATTTCGGCATGTCCAGAATCTTACCGAATTTTGAAAATCAGTGGTCCTGTTTTCTTACTTCCCGAATATCGGGTTTAGTCTTCTAGACATTTCGGTATGTTGCAGCCAACTTACCGAACTTCTCAGAGTAGCTTACTATTCCCGATTTACCGATTTTCGGGACACAATGATACTAAAGTCCATTCGGTAACTCTTTATTATTTGGTGTCAACAGTAGGGAACAAAGATCTTTATCTCCTAACTTTTCTCTCTCCGTAGTGTTTTTCCCGGGCAAAAATAGTGCGCCCAGGCCACGTCATGCGCCTCGACCAGTATATTGAGAACGCAACGAACTTTTTCGTTTGCCCGATTAAACACGAGCTGAAAAGCTTGTGCTCCTCGTTTTACAAACTCTTATTTTCTCGACTATTGTTATTGTCGAGATAATCCAACGTTATGTTATCGTTGGTAACGTTATGGATGGTTCTTCTTCAGAGCTTTGTTTCAAAACCATATTATTTTATGACACTAGATCCTTCATATACTCGAGGTACTAAAAATTTCAAGTAAATTAAAAAGCCATATTTCGAACGCTAAAAGCAAAAAATATAATTTATCTCGAACATTGTTTATATCTTGTTCATGGACATTGATATGGACCAAAAGATAGTTCGTTGGTGCTTATATTTATTGCCAGTTTAGATAGCGTCGTGCTAAGGAGTGTCGGCAAGGCCACATGTGACAAAGACAGAGTCATTATGTTGTGTTCATCATCATCCTCGTAATTGCACGTTCTGATTGTCAAATGGCCTTCCAAGTTGCCGATCAAACGTGTTTATCATATTTTTTAGGAGTCGTCTTTGAAGAATGCATCTTTGCGGGGCCCTCCTCCAATCTAGACCAGATGTCACACCCTTATTGGACGAATGTGCGCTGATCTAATATGTCTTTGTCGCTTGCATTGGGCGGCCATACGAACATAAGGTTGTATTTTTGCGAAGGAGATAAATTACGGTACCGTATTCAATTAATTCGGATAATTATAAAAAAAAAGTCTTAACTTTATTTTACAGATGTCGGTTCAGCTCTAACGGGGATGTCGGACGTCCCACGTGGCATGGCCAGTGCTGAATAACTTCTGCAATTTTAAAAAATAAATTGTGACTTTTTTTTCTTTTTCTGGTTTTCATAAAAATAATCAAATAAAATGGACATTTCACTTGAGAATCTCAATATCTTTATTTCGTACTTATTTTTCAATACATATTTAAAAGCGACTACTTCACATATGACCCGTTGTTTACGCGTTAGTCATTTCGAGTGTTATGACCAACTTGAAAGCCACGTGTCGCAAAAGAGTCACTAACTCTGTTAAATTACTGAATTACATGATTTGTTATAAAGAATGTAGATGGCTTATTTATATATATATATATATATATATATATATATATATATATATATATATATATATATATATATATATATATATATATATATATATATATATACCGCCCTCTTACCCGATGAGCTTGGAAAATCAACGGAGGGACAGGTAACTAGGTAAGAATATACTCCATGTACTTGTTCTTTCTTTTGTATTTTTTCGATTTTTCTCCCTCTTTTTGTTTTCTTTTTGGGGACTGCAATAACACTTGATTCTCACTTCTTTCTTTCCAGTAACATTTGTGGGCCGCACAGAAGTCGCTAAGATCTTCATCAGACGGACACGATCGAGCACCTCATACACAGATCCGACGGCCTACGATGGCCCGATCAAATCAATATTCCGAAACGCAACTGCTCATTTGATCGTTTCCCCGCTCCAAGGTATAAGTTTATTTATGTTTATCCACGTAATCAGCGGCGGACACGTATCTGACACGTGGAGCCCAGCTGCCAGTCAAACTCACCAAGTCCCAAAATGCAGACTCTCTTGTCTCTTCCCTTGCCCTTCCTCCGCTTCCTTCTGTGTCGTCCTCGAGTCGCTTCTTTGGTTGTCGCCATCCTCTTGACATCCTCGCTTCTCGGTCCGGTTTGTGTCGTCGCTTTGCTCCGGTTACTTCGTCTGTAAGCTGAAAAGATTTAAAAAAAATTCGCCTTTAGTTATTTGGGTATATTATGACTATTATATTTATGGTTCTGCTGAACTATTTCAATAATTTCAGTTGATATTAGATTAATGCCCACGTCTATAATTCATCTTCCGGTTCAATGGGAAAATAAAAACGAGTCATTGATTTCGTTTCACACCCGTCGTTTGACTTGATGATGATGATGATGCGGGCTGGTATATTCGTGGTTTTTTTTAGTACTTATTCGTTGATCCTCTGTTGTTGTTCTGGAAATAAATAGAATTAGCGAAAGTAAATAGAATTGGTGAAAATGTTAAAATAAAAGCAATGGCCGTTTTCGTTGCTTCTGTAATAATAGAACTCGCACTTGCAGAATCCCTTTGGCAGCAAGGAGTCAGTTTGAGTTCTTTCTACTGGAAATCAGCCTATCTACCCTCAACCTTTCTTTACGAAAGATTCTCCCGTATATATTTTGGTTTTATCACTTATTCGTTGACCCTTTTTGTTGTTATTGTTCTGTTTTGCGGATCATAAATCTTAAATTTTGTGGCTTTAGTTTCGATCCCTTTGTTTCCTTTTTCAATGGAAGTAGAGAAAGCGCGTGGATAGCTGTTGTACGAGGGTATATTCTTGAAAGAAATTCAATAAGGGTCCATCTTTGTGGACAGAATCAAGTGGTGTTTGGTATTGAGGATTTGGATTTAGTGTGGCGTGGCGAGATTGAAGAAGAAGAATGGATGTAACACAGGCTTCAATGATGCACCATGTGTGCATTGTGCTGTTTGCACTTTGGTTGCTTTCCAAATTCGACCGGTGCACTCCACTCGCCTACTTCGTCTCCTTGATCTATCTCTACCTGGTAAAGTTTTCAATCCCTTTCTTTGTTTTGGTTTGAATTTTTGTTAGCCCTACCAAAGGGCTAATTGTGAATCTTACTGATTTCTGGTGCTTGAAATATCTGAACAAAAAGAAGTTGGCTAGTTATGGAGTTGAAGTATTATTGTCTATGCATGTCCACGGGCTTACACCTGCGAATTTTTTCTGTGTAAGGTGCACGAGTGTTTCATCATGAGGTTGCAAAAGAAAATGCAGTTTGAGGAAGAGAGACAATCAAGCCAGAGAAGGGTATGCTTGCCAGTTGAATATTCGGTTTTTCTTTGTTTGGTGCACGGTCGGGTCTTAGAGTCTCTGGCTTTGCTAACTGTTCTTTTGTCCAGGTTCTTACTGATTCTGAGACAGTTAGATGGTTGAACCACGCCGTGGAGAATATATGGCCTGTCTGCATGGAGCAAATCACATCTCAGAAGATTCTCCTTCCTATCATACCTTGGTTCTTGGAGAAGTACAAACCGCGGACTGTTGTATGAACAATCTCATACTTCATATTCGTTCGTTGTCAAAGTGATGCTGCTGTTGCTTTTGTTTGTATAATCTGACATTGTGATGATTGTGAGTATGCCTGACAGAAATCTGTAGGCTAGAGGGTTGTTCACTCTTCTTTGGGCTATTTGACAATGTTCAATTAACAATAGCAGGTGTTGTAACAAATGCGGAAAAACAAACACAGAACACAAGGATTTACGTGGTTGGATCAAAGTGATCTATGTCCACGAGCGAGGCAAAACAAGATTCCACTATGTTCAAAGAGTGTTGAGATTACAACCCTAGCAACAGTATAAAAAGAGCCCTCAAAAAATTTTCTCAGGGACTACGCCCCGAACCCCCATAGAGATCTGTTCGCACCCCCATAGAGATTTGTTCGCTTGCTCCGGGTTGGGCCTATCGGCCCAACCCTCCGCGTCACGAACTAAATCTCAATTTTCTCTTCACTTATTGGGCCGCACAAAAAATATGTCGGGTCGGGTGATGAACCGGGCCGAGTACATAAATTTCAAGACATATTTAACAGCAGGGGATATGAAATGCTTTGTTTGTGATATATTATCTTTTGCTATGTATCTTTTTATCGTGCATCTTTGACTTTTTGAAGTTTTGAAGAGAGACCCATATTCAGGACAGATTTGCCTTGTATCGTGTTCATGGAGTATGTCACTATATAGTATTGGAAGTAGAGAGTGTTGAGAAATAACTTAAATTTAACTTGTTGGCGATGCATTATATTTGTTGGTTGCTCTATGTGCTGGAGTTCACTATTCCAAAATCATCTCTTCCCTATGTCTGCTTGTGTATGTTCTTCTTTGGGATGGCAAATGCTGGTTGTTTCTGCAGAAGAAAGCCTTAGTCCAGCATTTGTACTTGGGAAGGAACCCACCTACATTTACAGACATGAGGGTTCTTCGTCAAAGCTCGGAAGATGATCACTTGGTGAATATTTCTTTTGTGGCATTTTTTGAAAAATATTTTGGAGTATGGTCTGAATTGAGTCTCAAATTTTCGCAGGTTCTAGAATTGGGAATGAATTTTCTCACTGCAGATGATATGAGTGCGATACTTGCTGTTCAAGGCTTTGGAATGTGGGCAAAGTTGCATCTGACCAGCATGCATGTGGAGGGAAAGGTACATAATGCTTGCATGAGTGTGAATTCCTATGGTAGAGGTACAAGTTAGATGATGAGATAAGTGTCATCTTTTCTGTAGTGGACATAGGACTATGTTCTGGTCCACTTGGTGCTCAGTTGTCTTGGGTAGACTTTTGGAGGATGAGATCAAGAAAAAACTCTTCTCTGATTCAGTTTGTGTTCCGTTGTCTCTGGTAGACTAGCTAGGATGGTTAGCTGTTAATTTAAGAAGGCAGGGTGGTGCTGATAATTTGTACCTGGAAATTTAAGTGTGGTGGTATTGCTGTCTTTCGTGTGCAGAAGTAAAAACATAGCTCACGGCAGCCTATGCTTTAGCGAAGAGAGGTGGATTGGCTTCTCTATCTTCTGAAGCATGAGATTTATGCTTTACGAAACCTAGATTGAAAAGCAGCTTGCAACTCTGTATATTGTTCTTGTGAGCTCCAACAACAGCAGCTTTTTTGAGGATTTTGTTAGCAAGTGCTTCGGGGACACTTGTTAAATACCCAAACAAGGACAAATTATTATTTTCAATGCATAGGCTCCCTTGTGTTATGTGTAATCAATGCATTGGAAATCGACTTATTTCTCTATTAGGTACGGTTTACTAGTGCTTCAGGGCACTCGTTAACAAGTCCATTATTTTAATTGTGCTGCTTCTCTCTCGCAGGTCTTGATTGGAATAAAATTTATTCCTAGATGGCCTTTTCTTGGTCGTTTAAGGGTGTGCTTTGCTGAGCCCCCCTATTTCCAAATGACTGTGAAGCCTATATCTACCCATGGTATTAATGTGACAGAACTTCCTGGTATAGCTGGATGGCTAGTAAGTTAATCACGTCTTATCTTATGTACGATGAGTTTCTCTCTTCTCCCTCCCTCTCCTGTATGCTTGAGTTGCTGAATGAGAATTTCATTTCTTATGGTAGGATAATCTTTTATCTGTTGCATTTGAGGAGACACTTGTTCAGGTAAAGTTCTTTATTGTGCTCCCTGTATCCTCCTCATCATCTTCTTCTTGTGGCTAACACGATTTAATGTGCAAACCATCACACCCTCCTATTTTCTACTAGTCTCACAATAGAACAATTTAGTTAATAGGGTTAAAAACTTCAGCATTTTTATCTTTTGCAGCCCAATATGCTAGTTGTTGATGTAGAGAAATTTGCTGGTCCTCCTCCACAAGGTAATACAATGCAATTGCATGCATTCACCCCCCTCCCCCCCACCCCCCCTCTTCTCCTGAACCTGCATATTCAGTGTGCGTGTGCAACTGAGTGACAGCCTTGCATCCTGCTGTGACTTCTCAGCATGCATCCATTGCACATCTGTGAAACTAAAAACGATGTAAATGAATGACAGAGAATTGGTTCTCCATGGACGTGAAGGAGCCTGTTGCTTATGCCAAAGTAGAAGTCATTGAAGCATCTGAAATGAAACCATCGGATCTGAATGGTTTGTCTTCCACACTCTTTTGAGCCTCTGCTCTTTGCTCAACTTCTCATCGCTCGTATTTCATATAATATCATTTGCAATGATTTGAATCATCTGGCCTATCAATTCTGCAGGTTTGGCTGATCCATATGTGAAAGGGCAGATGGGGCCTTACAGATTCAAGACGGAGATACAGAAAAAGACATTGACTCCGAAATGGCTTGAGGAGTTCATGATTCCTATCATAACATGGGAGTCACCTAATATTCTGAATTTTGAAGTTCTTGACACAGACCCTTTTTTTGATGATGCCCTCGGGTTTGTTTTCAGACTCTGGAAGCTGCAGTAGCTTTCTTTTATTCCTGCATATTTTATTCTCTCTTTCCAAAGAATGTTTATGGTGTCTATGTCTCTGTTTCTTTTGTTGATTGTTTTTTCCCCATCGTTATTAAGCTATTAAATTTAACAATTTTAACAAAGGAAATTTAGCATTTCAACCTCTTTCTGCAATTATGAACCACCTGGAAATATGGCGGAGTGAGTATTTGCATGTCGGCTTTTTATTGACTTTCTTTATTTTATCTGCAGAACCTATTCTATGAATATCAATGATTTCAGAGATGGACAGAGACACGATACATGGGTGCCTCTAGAGAATGTTAAAATGGGAAGGCTGCATGTCGCAATAACTATTGTTGAAGGCAATGGAAAGGTAAGGTTCTTTAGTTATTTGTTGCTGAAAAAGAAGAGAATTGGTAGTAAACTCCGGCGGTCAACGCGCTTAATCTCATTGCTGAATTCTTAGAGTCCAAGTCATGCCCATGGTATTTCGGTGATGGTAGCATATCTACGTCCGGGTAACCCCATCCTCGGAGGTAACCTAAGCTTCAGCCCTCACACAGGTACAGTGGGTTTCCCTCCGGATGCGTGTGGGTGCGAAAAGCGCAATGTTTCCACCCGGGAGTTGCGGCGTAGCCTATATAGCTGCCTCCCATTTTCCTCGTCCTCCCCAAAAAAATGAACCAAAGATAAATGGCAGTAAATGTGTTTCTTCTGTTGTTTTTTTAGCCTCTTCATCTGAACCATGATGTTGTCTGAGACAGGAGGATGGGCATCAACCCGACGGTGAACAATTAACTGAGGAGTGTAAGAGAGAGTCTTTTGCAACTGACACAACAAACAAAGATTCCTTCTCATCTGTGCCGTCGGAGAAATCTGCTAAAGTGACCGACAAGTTTGAACCTATAGATGTTGATGGGCAGAAAGAGACTGCAGTATGGATTCAACAACCGGGAAGTGGAGTTCTACAATCGTGGGTACCCAGAAAAGGGGAAAGTAGGCGTCTTGACATTGAGATTCAGAGGGAGCTAAATGATGCCTCCGGCAGCATCGGTTCAAACACAGATATATCGGTTTCAAAGGCTGGTGGGATCGTCGATGAAAATGCGGATGATAAGCAATCAACAAACCCGGTTTCATTCTTGGCTCACCACAATCATGAGCAAAGTGATGAGAAAAAAACTATCTGAAGACATAAGTAACACTCTCAACTGTACCAAGAGTTTCTAGGCTCATCATAGTCGCGAGCAAAGTGACCCTTCTTGCCACAGTTGAAACACTTCACTTTTGACATGTCCTTGAAAGGACGGTTTCCTTTTCCATGTTGGTTAAACTCCGATTTCTTTCTTAAAGGATCCGATCCCTTGTTCTTGAACCCACTAGGACGCTTACGCACAGCAAAATAAATGTTAGCTTCTGATTTAGCCGCTAGAAGACGGTGCTCATCTAACTCAAGATGGCACAGAGCATCCTCAAAAGTCTTTATATTTTCATTGTGGGTCAAGTGGATTTTCATATGCTCTCAGCTATGAGGCAGAATACAGATTACTGCCTGCACTTGCTGCTCATCGATCAAAATGGGACAAGCATCTTTCAGTTCACTTATCATGTTTGACATACGCCTCAGATGTTACTTCTTATTTTGTCCATGAGACATCTTATAAGTGTCGAGCCTTATAGTGAGCTGTCTCAATTTGGTAACTGACATCCGATCAAACTTGGCTTGTAATGCTTTCCACATGAATTTGGATTTTCAAAATACTTGAAATCCCGCATGATATCATTTTCCATGCTACTCAGCAACGTAATGCGAGTAATAGAGTTCTTTTTTCTTCCAAGCAGCAAATGATTCTTTATACATTCTATGTTGTGCAGTATTTCCATATTTAGGTTCTTCCATAACTAGGCTAAGAGCTTCTGGTGCTTCTTCCGCTTCTAGCACATACTGGAGCTTCATATTCCAGATTTCATAATTTTCACCGTTCAATTTTTCTCCTTTGTTGAGCTCAACTATGATATTCTTAGATGTTTTAGCCATTATATATGAATACAAAGTTATTTAGACATGTATTCACAAATGACTAATGCCTAACATTTATGCGTCTATTTACACAAACTAATTACATTAATGAATAATTTCACATAAGGTTTTAGATTCGAAAGTCACTAAGTTTTCAATCACCATCTAAGAATCCTAATTTGAGATTATCATTAATATAATTATTTATACAAAATTGAGTTCATTAAAGTTACTAAATTTTTTTAGAACTCCTTGCTCGAATAAAACATGTATATATAGCAAGATATATACTAATCATACATGTATCAATTATAGTCAAATTTTGGAATACATAATATAAATAGAAAGCATGTTAAACTTTACACTTGCTATCAACGTACCATTTTCTACACTATCTTTATGTGGTTATTTACATGTAAGATATTTTCAGTATTTTAAAGAAAACAGCTAAAAATATTCAAAAAATGCCCCCAAAATACTTGTGTATTGGGGTTTATACGTATTTTATAACTCTAAACACATCAAAAGTATAATATAATTATACCACAGTGTGGGTATTTCAAGACGAATACAATGGTACCTCGTACGCCCCCAACGTAGGTCCCACGCACCTTCACGTGCTAGACAAAGCCTCGGCACATGAGGTTCACGTGTGGGTGACAACCGGCTCTGGTTGCCGGTATGACTGGTTAACGGGTTGAATCTTGGGTTGGGCCGGAAACCAAGTCGCGGGTCGGGTCTGACGTCAGCACACGACGGTTGCCGCACGTGTGGCGCGTGAAGCCCATGCGTGGTAGCCTCCTCCGGTGCGTGCGGCTTCTTCCGACGACGTGCCATCCCTCAAAATGCTCGTATCGACAGGACGAGTCCAATTGTATATTCAAAACCAATTTATATTGAGGGAAAATACGCGTAAAGGTGACGTATCGCAGCAACGTCAAGCGGCTTGCCCCCGTCGCGGCTCGTGGGGCGCATGACGCCGCATACGGTGTCCCCTAGCGACGGTCGACCAATCAAAATTCTCATCTCGACAAGACGGTTTAATCTATGTGTTCAAAAATTATTTTTATTGGACAAAAAGATGTCGATAGCCATTGAACAGTACACTCGAAAATGGGTTTTTCGCGCTAATTACAACGACAAACATTCACATGATCAGGAACAACATTGCTTTGATACTAATCAAGGGAACGAATCTCAATACAAACGCAGCAAATTACACGAAAAACATGCTCAAGAACATACTTGAATTGCTGATCGAAAAGTGTACGCCATGCGAATGGAGCGTACCTAGTGTTTCACAAATTAAGTATTTCCGATGCAGCGAGAGAGTTCTCGTCTCACGACTTTCAGTTCAGATAATGAAATAAGCCAAAATTTTCTTCCCGATTCAGTTAAGGATCGGTTCAGTTACTGAATCACTCAAATGTCCCTTCTGTTACGGATGGCTTCTAGAAAACTTAAAACCCTAAATTGAGAATACCTCTCATCTCCATCGCCTACTCCGTACTCTGCATCGCACTCTCTCTCTTGTTCGAACGAGTCTCCATTTCTCGTGCAAGAGGCGTCAATCTATCTCTGTGTCTTTCTTCTATCGCTCTTTTGAGCGCTCTCGGGAGCCGAGGTGCAGGCGCTCGCATCAGATTTCGATCAAACCCATCGTCCCCTCGAGAAGTAGAAGAAGAAGAAGAAGGTGGTGTGGGCATTCCTGTTCTGAGATCCGTGCGTCTCTCTCTGTTTGTGAAGGTACTACTCGCGAGAGGCTTTCGCTTTGTCTCCACCGATTATTGAGCTTTTCTTCATGCCTTCTCTCGCAATCCTGTTCTGACATCCGTTATCGTTGATGTTGGTTTGGGTTCTGTTTTGACGGGTTATCTCTCTCAGCTTCGTCCATCTCGTGGGGATTCTCCAGCTTTGTCCGGTCTTTGTGGCCATTGTGAAGGGTGAGATATGGAGCAAGAGCCGGGAAAAAAAAAAAAAAAGAACGAAAATCGAATCGAGAACCAAACTAAATCGAATCGAATTGAGTTTTTCAGTTCGGTTCGGTTCTGTTCAGGACGAGTTTGGTTCAGTTCAAGCATATTCCCTAATGGTTCAAGTTCAGTTTAGTTTTCCCAAAAATCGAATTGAACTGAACCATTAACACCCCTAGCAGCGAATCATCACCTTTAATCGCCATTTGCTGCCGCAATCCGCTGACCACAACTCTTATTTAGACACACAAATAATTATGAAATATTAACAAAGTAAAAATCTCACTAATAAATATCACCGGAAATGAAAGTTCAGACTAGTGGTTCCAGATTACATAATCATCATCGGACGCCATGGAATACCGCATGATCGAGCGAAGGCATATGCAAAAAAAAAAAAAAAACACAAATATTTGTTACAGATTCTAAGTTCCAAGAACCTACTTGTCGGAACCTGAAATCATGTTCACCCCTACTATTGTGCAAACTCATCTGGTAACATGCTTAATGGTCATTTCATTTTTCGTATTTATTACAGTATCTGTTAATTTCTCTGTATTATGCATCTGTTTTGCAGTGATGGTGACCTTCCGACTATCACGTAAGTTTTTTATTTATAAGAATTTATGTTTTCTTCAAATTAAATTAATTAGCTTAATTCATGAAGGGACATGCTTCCTGACAGTACTGTTAAGAACGGTACAATCGCAACCGTAGATTCACACACCATTACCACATGTTTTGCATAAAGCACTCATTGATTGAGAGATCGTATGGTTAGAAATAACTCACAGTACTGTAAGAATGTCAGTCTAGCAGCTTCCTATCAAGAATAAGTAACAATTGATGATTAATGTAGTGCAATCAAGATGGGACACAAAATCTGTTATTTTATATATAGATTCCAATACTTTTCATTGAGTAATTAGCTATACAAACATTCCGTTTGGTGATTAAAATGCTTCTAATCACTAGCTTATTACGTCATCCATGTTGATTAAGTAACTCTTTACTCAAAACAAACATGACATTACTGCTTCATTCGTCTAGCGAAAAATGAATAATTTGAAAAATATTTTCTTAAAAATGATTGCTTGTGTTGCTTGCAAAAATGAATGGATGAAAAACACTTTCAACGTTCACGAAAATGTTTAGACATGAATTATCGTTGATAATGAAAATATTTTTCATTAATTACTTAATGCAAAAGATTGAAGCAATAATCTTTCAGAGTATATTTTTTAAATTATTCATTTTTCGCGAATCAAACGAAGCATACGTAAAGTCAAGTCCCGTCACTGTCGTCAAGACATGGTGGAGTGTTTTTGAGATTGGGACTTTATTGGGAGGAGAAACCTTTCTCATCCCGAGCCATCGAGGGGTCCAACAAGCCCCATCACGGGCTCAATTTGGATGGACGTCAAAATCAAGACCCAATTCGAATTTGAAATTGAGCACGTCGATCTCTATGAATCCCACCTTCCCTTTAGACGCGGAGGCATTACGTTACATTATATGGTCCTGTCTCGTTCCCGCAGTGACCGATCATACACGTCAACCTAATCGGTCGACGATGGTACATCTTCCCCTATTGCTTCATTTCTCGACAACCCCATGTTTCTTCTAGATTAAGACGCTCCAAAACTGGATAAAATACTCGAGGTGCTCAAAATTTCAAGAAAACAAAAACCCATATTTTGAACGCTAAAGGCAAACAATATAATTGACCACGAACATCGTTTATGTTACGTTCATGAAAATCAATATGAACAAAAGGCGATTCGTTCTGCATAAATTTATGGCATAATAAAAGAAATAGTTCTTAAATTTTGGCGCGATGTGCAATGTCGTCCCTGAATTTGTAATTTGTTTAGTGTAGTCCCTTACTTTTAACCTGACGTGCAATATCGTTCAAGAACTTTTAACTTATTCAATGTGAGTCATGAATTTTTTATGCATGTTCAATCTAGTCCCTATACTATATAAAAAAAAAAAATTCAATGTTATCCTTCCATTGATTCAAGTTCAGGGACAACATTAAACATTTTCATCTGGTCTAGGGACTAAATTGAACATGCACTAAAATTTCAAGGATCACATTGAGCAAGTTAAAAGTTCAAAGACGATATTACACATTGGGCTAAATTTTTTGGACTACATTAAATAAATTAAAAGTTCATGAATTATACTGTATATTGAACCAAAATTCATAGACTAATTGCCTATTTTCCCCATATTTATTGCCGTTTCAGATAGCGTCGGCAAAGGAGTGTCGGCAAGGCCCCACGTGACAAAGACAAGCCATTATGTTGGGTTCATCATTCTCGTAAGCACACGTTTTCCGATGTCGGCCTTCCAAGTGGCCAATCCAAAAAAAGAAAAAAAAAAGTTGCCAATCCACCCATTATGATACTCGAAAAATTGCATTATTTCTCAGAGTCGTCTTTGAAGAATGCATCTTTGCGGGACCCTCCTCCATCTAATCAATAATCAGATCTTTCTAGACCAGAAGCTTATTGGACGAAAGCGTGCGGATCTTATGTGTCATTGTTGCATTAGGCCATACGAACAAATTTATATTGGAAGGTTTAGATGAGTACGTAATCCGATTTATTCATGGTGGGGCTGAGTCCGATGCGTAGATAAAATAATAAGTAAAAAGGCATTTTACCCCAGCTCAGGAAAGAAAGAAAGAAAGAATAATGTATTTGTGTGAAGGACCGGTCCTTCACTTGAGATAAATCATGGAACGGGATTAAATAAACTCAGATAATTACAAAAAAAAGCGTAAATTTATTGCACGGATATCAATTCAATCCTAAACTTTTCGATTTGGCAGAATATAACTGACATGAACGTTGGTCATCCACGTGACACGGCCAACGTCGAAGTATATAATTATTGTAATTTAAAAGAAAATTATGAATTTTCTCTCTCTTTCTTTCATTTTTATTTTTTTGCAAAATTTAAATAAAATTCACATTCCACTTGAGAATCTCAATGACTTTTTCTTTTGTACTTAATTTTTAATACATATGTGAAAGCGACTACTTCATACATGACCCGCCGTTTACGCATTAGTCATCTTGAGTGTTATGACCGACTTGAAAGCCACGGGTCGTAAGGGAGTCACTAACTCTGTTAAATTACTAACCTTTCCTGACCGAGAATTGTTATTATTGGTAATAAAATTTTGAGTACACCAATGCGTATAATTATCTCAGTCGAATTTTTGTATCATGAACAGCTTTTTACTTACATATCCAATGAATGAGAAAACAATAGATATGTAGCGAATTTATATTTTTGTCGATTTTGTTAGAAAAATGTAGTTGGGATAAAATTCAGGAAAAGATAAAATTTATCATATCCTGTGTTTGGTGCCTACCCATGACAGAATACGGTGGGATATAAGAGAGATATATCCCAGATAAAATTATCCCATGAGGAGGTGGGATAAAAGTGGATAAGATCTCTGATATTCATAATGTACAAGTTATTTTTTTCACGAGTAACAAGTTTCTTAAATTAATAAAATTATATCAGTATTATATTATGAATATTATTTTATTTCAAATATAAATAGTTCAAAATAACAACAATTTCATTAATACTTATTCCTATTTTTATTTATATATTGGAATTTTTTTTCTATCTTATAATGTAAATTCAATATGTATATAGTATCTATCTACATTTATTGGATATTTTAGGTATTTTAGTATTTTAGGAATATTAGTATAGTTTACTATTTACTAAAATTTTATTAGAGAATGATGGAAGGGGAAAAAAGAATTAAAAAAAGAGAGAGAAGGAAAATAAAAATAAAAATAAGCAATAAAAATGAAGTAGGAAAGAGTGTAATGAGAGATTCTTATTATTTTCATTTGTTCAACTTTTAGGTTCATTTACACTGATATGGTGCTCATACCAAACAATGGACAGAATAGCATGTGAAAATATCCATCTTATTATTACGATTCACCAAACAAAGGATGGGATATAGTAGAATTCAAGGATTCTATATCCTATCTTATCCGATCTTGTACTGACTAGAAATTCAGACGACTAATTACATAATTTTTTTAAAGAATGTAGATAGCTTATAACCTAAATTTCATAAATAAATAAATAAAATTCACTACCCTCTTACCCGATGAGCTTGAAAATACATAAATGACCTAGAAAGGCGCAATATTAACATATGATCATCAATTACGATTTCGATATCAATACATTTAATTTGAAATATACTTTATTAATTTCGGGATCGAAATAAATAAAGCATGTGCATCATATAAATGTTACATCGAGTGTATTGCGATGTGATTCCAAATATGCCTTTTTTATGTCGAGATCAAACATTTTCTCGTACCATGCACTTGAAAATATACATCTTTTAAAAGTAACAAAAAAATTGGAGGAGTTAGTAAAAAGTGGGAGTAGGTTGTGAGAGGAGTAGTGTTGCAAGCTATCTCTTTAATGTGATCAATAAGTCGACCTACCCATTTTCATGTATTTAGCTAGCATGACATAATAACTTACTATTATTATCGCATCCCTCTTGGGCAAAGCAACCCGGATAGATGTTTGTCAGAGCCAAACCAACCTCCCTTTGGAGAGATAAAATTTTTAATGTAAGGTTCCGTTTGTTTTGCGAAAAATAACTTTCCGAAAAACGTTTTCTAGATTTTCTGGCGTTTGGTTCGCGGAAAATGAACTAGTCCAAGAAAACCTTTTCCCCTCATAGAAAAAACTCCTTTAAAAATGAGGAAAATGTTTTCCTCTTCCTCATCTTTCTTTCCTCTTGTCTTTCATATATCATATCTTTTTAATTATTTTTTACTTTCTTTTCATTATTTATTTATTTTTTTAGAATTCAAAAATTTTATTTTTTATTTCTTTAAATTTTTTCTTTCCTCCTTCCCTCCTCCGCCGCTCCTTCCTCCTTCCTCATTCCTCCGCCGCTCCTTCCACCTTCGTCCGTCGTCGCTCGCCTTCTATCGTCCCTTCCGGCCCCGTCCATGGCCGAGCCACCCCTCCATCGTCACGGCGGCTTGCGGCCATGGACGAGACCAGATCTGGAGGAGATTGTCCATGGCTCGCGAGGCAGCTCGTCCACGGATTTGGCGACCGCGGCTTCCCATGGCCGTCAGCCTTCATGGCGAGCTCGAGATCCCGACGGCCATGAACTGCGCTCGATCATCAGCAAGGCTTCAGATTTAGACTAAATGGGTCATGCTAGGGAAGAAAGCATGGCTTCTGCTCCCTCTGCTTCAACAGCGGATGTGCCCAGATGCGAAGGCATGGCTTCCAAATCTAGCGAGCTCGGGGCTCGCCGGGACCGGTGGAGCCTCGAGCTCTCCTGCGGTCGGTCATTGGCCGTCGTCGTGGCCGGCGATCGGCCGAAACCAGAAAAAAAGAAGATAAAGATAAATAATTAAAAATTTTGAATTTTAAAATATAAAAAACAAAAAATTATTGTCCATTTTTCATATCAAACGACGGAAAATATTTTCCTAATCTTTTTCATAATTTAGCCAAATAGTGGTAAACATTGTCATTTTCTTGAAAAATAACTTTTCGAAAAATATTTTTCGAAAACCTGGCATTTTTCGTGAAACAAACGGAGCCTTAATTCGGGGACATGGGCATGGACCCCACCACCTAGAGATCCGTAGAACATCTTGCAGATCTCATGTAGATCCATCAAACGGGTGGATCAAATCATAAATGGTCCGACCCAAATAAACTCATTTCATCCTTTTATGATCTATTTATTGCAATGTAAATATATTGATCCATACTCGACCAAATCCATATGCAACACATAGCTAACCCGATCCATATTTACAAATCACTTTCGTATTTAATCCAATTTAGGAAGACTTGTACCCAAATTCAAGTAAGAGTGGAGAGCGAGAAAGCGCAAGATCGACTGAAAGCGAGAGAGAATGGAGAGATAATTATAAGATGGGTTGGGTCTAAGTAAGTTGTAAGCTCATCATTGATCTATTTACGATCCATTTATGGTTCGTTTAATATTCATGTTATGTTTAAACACAATATGACCCGCTTGTTGAATATAACTAATTAATATAACAACTTATCTCATCAATTTTTTTGTCTGGTTCTATCCTATCATATCCAACTATACAAGTCACACGGTGTGCGCTATGTGCCTGTGTCACGGGCCGACAGATCTCAGTAGCGAAATTAGCTCGTGTGGCACCTGGCAAGCCAAGCCAAGCGAGCCTTCCTCATATAGTTGCTCTGTAGAACAGTTCGGCGAATGACTTTCCCATATTGGATCATATCACGCCCAGCTTAGCTCGGGTATCCATACGAGTAGAACACTTTAGGCATAACAACTGATTTCGGCCTGCCATGGCCTCATCAGGAGA
This sequence comes from Lenwebbia sp. NSW1173648, assembly GCA_029784005.1. Lineage (NCBI taxonomy): Eukaryota > Viridiplantae > Streptophyta > Magnoliopsida > Myrtales > Myrtaceae > Lenwebbia > Lenwebbia sp. NSW1173648. The sequence goes on along the minus strand of JARCGZ010000009.1, from coordinate 17,402,881 downwards.
GCGGTATCAGCTCTCGACCAGTTTGTACACGGGAGGCCAACCCCGCCTTCAGAGCTCCTAATGGTATATTCTATCTAACCTAGAACTCCTAGTACAACCCCCCCCCCCCCCCCCCCCCCCGATGTCACTCACACGACCAAGTTGCCTCTTCCCCTCTACAACGCTCACTCACCATGATGTCACCACAAGCTCCACCCACAAGGGTACCCAAGTACTGTTGGGATTCGACCCGGCGCGAAACCGTTTCGCACGCGTACGGGCAAAATCAAAATGTAATAAACCCAACAGAAATAAAAACAACACCCGCACGCGTATCTCCAGAGGCGTTGTCTCGTGCATTTCAATCGAAAATCAAATCATTAAACGAAGGGGGTTTACGGAATACCTCTTGAAGCGTGCTTTGAAGCGACTTGGTTCGGATGTTCTTCAAGTCTCACAAGTGTCGGACCTCTAGTTCAGACACACTACCAATCGTACGACGAATGGAAAGACGAAAACCCGCGGACAATTATCACCTTTGATTGTACTAGCAATCTCATGGATACGAATCTCCGCAATCTCGATTTTTCGATCACAAGAACGAGAACGAAGAAAACAATTTTCTTCTTCTCAACTCTTGATTACACGCACAAAAATACACCCTCTCTATCGGTTTCAAAAAAATCAACGCCCAAAACTTTCTCGAAAAACCGATTTTTCTTCCCTTTTTTTTTTGTTGCACCGACCATAACCCTTTCCCCCCTCTCTTGTACGCCTATATATAGGAAAATGAGAGGGGAGAAGCAAGTTGCTGACCACTTGCTGACCCCTTGGTCAGCAAGCTTGCAGACCTACAGGGTTGGCAATTCGCTGACCACCGTGGTTGGCAATTCTCTCAATTTGGGTGTGTAATTTGGCACATCAACATGTGTCCAATTTGAGGTGTACGCACACATCACATGCACGTACTTTCTTGACAAAAATAAGAATCAAATTAAATCTCATTTAATTTCAATCCAACTAATCCGCTAGTCGTGATCGCAAACATATTTGCAATACTGTCTTTTATGTTCAACGTCGTCATGTATTGGTTAAGGTATATGACATTCCTAGGTTCATCACTGAGCTGGCAGTAAGACATGCACTGACACATTAGTACTTCCAAGAGAACCAGTTGTCCTGACTAGCCTCGAGGTCCTACAAGCCATGAGTGACATCTAGCAATATGTCATGGTTACCCAAACAGTGTGAATGTATAAAGAACATCATGAACCTGTCAGCTTTGACTACAATGTAATTCAATCCCTCTGTCTTACCATGTCCCGATCGAACAAAGGCCATGGAATATTTGTCAAGCCACCAATTCGATCATATGCACAAATCTAATTGACATGCATTTATACGAAACATTCTCGGTTACAACCCCGGTCGAGGATTTCCAACGCAATGTCACGATTAGATCGCATAGAACATCAACCTTACATTTAGCAAGGAGACAGATCCCACTGTTGCGCACACGTGTGACTTAGTATGTGAACGAGCTCCGACCATCAAGTACAGAGGCGGATCAACGAACCGCCAATATGCGCCCTTGTGAACCATAGCCATCCAACACACAAGTCAACACAATGCCTTAGGTCTAAGGATTATTTACACAAGACTAAAGCATAAACGATTAGACATTGACCACGCTCGAAGCTTCCATGTCGCTAAACATTCAATGTGTGTCATGTTCAGTGAACTTGTCCGGACAAGCACCTATGATCTAACTCGGATATCACAATACCCAATGACTTGCGACTCATCATTCCCTTAAGTATCCAATACTTAATGGCGAAGTTATGAACACACCGGTCTCAACAGAATCATTGATATCCACTCAAATATCCATCGACCGGGAACAGTTTAAAGATTCAGTCTAACTGTGAACCTATCACACATATTCTTAATGCCTTAAGAATAGGTTCAGTCACAACTGATCTTATGGAGTCATTCATCTAAATAATTTGGACAGATGAATGAACAAGTCTTTGCCATTCATTTAAATATGAAATTGAAAGTACAACAAAAATCAATAACATGGAACCGTTACATGCTTGCTTTAGGGCATACAGCTAACAATCTCCCACTTGAACTAAAGCCAATTAGTCTGGTACCTTAAACCCATCTTGTCAATATGTCTTTCAAATAAAGACTGAGGTAAGACCTTTAGTGAAGGGATCTGCCACATTTTTCGCTGTGGCAATTTTCTGCAAGGCGATATCACCTCTCCCAACTATTTCTCGTATGAGATGGAAGCGTATCTCAATATGCTTGGACTTCTAGTGAGACCTAGGTTCCTTAGCTTGAGCTATTGCCCCATTATTTTCACAAAACAATGTAATCGGCTGCTCAATAGAATGAACCACTCCAAGTTCAGAAATGAATTGCTTCATCCAAGCCGCTTCCTTCGCAGCTTCAGAAGCAGCGACATACTCTGCCTCAGTGAGGGAATCAGCAGTTATGCTCTGTTTGGAACTCTTCCAACTAATTGCACCACCATTGACTGTGAAGATAAACCCAGAAGTCGACTTATAGTCATTAGGATCCGATTGAAAATTGAAATCAATATAAGCTTCAATTTTAAATTCTCAGTCTCCATATATCAAGAATAAATCCTTAGTCCTTCGCAAGTACTTAAGGACATTCTTTACTGCTATCCAGTGCTCTTCCCCTGGATCAGACTGATATCTGCTAGTAACACTTACAGCATGTGCGATATCAGCTCTTGTACATAGCATTGCATATATTATGCTTCCAATAGCGGATGCGTAAGGTATCTTCGCCCTCCGTTCTCTTTCTTCAGGAGTGTTGAGACATATCTCCTTGGAAAGTTGGATTCCATGCCTAAAAGGTAATAATCCTCTTTTGGAACATCTCATGTTAAACCACTTTAACACTTTGTCTATGTACGTAGACTTTGAGAGGCCAATCAATCGTCTCAATCTATCTCTATAGATCTTGATACCTAAATTATAGGTTGCTTCTCCCAAGTCCTTCATGGAGAATTTCTATGACAAGAATAGTTTGATTGATGATATCATCGGTACATCATTCTCGATCAAAAGTATATCATCGACGTACAGAACTAGGAACGTAATTGCACTCCCACTGACCTTCTTATATACACAAGGTTCATCCGGGTTTTCGATGAAGCCAAACGATTTGATTACCTCATCAAAATGGATGTTCCAACTTCTGGAGGCTTGTTTGAGTCCATAAACGGATCTTTTAAGCTTACACACCTTTCGACTTTCACCATTGGATTCATAACCCTGTGGTTGTTCCATACAGATGTCCTCTTGGAGGAAATCATTTAGAAAAACCATTTTTGACATCCATCTGGAATATCTCATAATCAAGGTGTGCAGCTATAGCCAACATAATCCGAATGGATTTCAGCATTGCTACAGGTGAGAAAGTTTCGTCATAATCGATCCCATCTTTTTTACGATATCCTTTCGCCACCAGCCGTGCTTTGTAAGTTCCAACTTGACCATCAGTGTTCATCTTCCTCTTGAAGATCCATTTGCAGCCAATTGGTACAATACCATCAGGCAGGTCAACTAAAGTCCAAACTTTGTTAGAATACATTGAATCCATTTCGGATCTCATGACTTCTAGCCATTTTCCAGAATCGATGTCCGACATCGCCTCCTCATAAGTGTCAGGATCACTCGGCTGATCATTATTATTCACAATGAATAATGGTCGAGTATCCATAACGAACGAGACATTCTTGCACTTCTCCTAAGAGGCCGTGTATCAGAAGCTCCCACTGAATTAGAGATCGGTGTCTAAACTTGATTATTTGGTACTTCATTATTTTCTTCTTGTAAGACTATTTTTTGCCCAGCACCACCTTCCTGGATGAACTGATTCTTTAGAAAAGAAGCATGCCTACTGATCGAAACTCTTTGGTTAGAGTGAAAATAGAAATAATATCCAAGAGTCTCTTTCAGATATCCAATGAAGCGACCTTGTTCAGACCTAGCCTCCAACTTGTCCATTTTTAGCTTTTTGACAAAAGCCGGACAACCCCAAATCTTAACATGATTAAGACTTGGTTTCCTACTATGCCATATCTCATAGGGCGTAGTTGGAACAGATTTGGATGGCACTCTATTCAGTACATCTGTAGCTGTCTCAAGGGCATATCCCCAAAGGGATACAGGCAAATTGGTGTAACTCATCATAGATCGCACCATATCTAATAAAGTACTATTTCTTCTTTCAAATACACCATTATGCTCTGGAGTTGTAGGAGGTGTCCATTATGATAAAATGCCATTATCTTTGAGATAATCTAGGAGCACTAAGGTATTCACCTCCTCGATCAGATCGAAGAGCCTCAATACACTTTCCCGTTTATTTCTCAACTTCAGTCCTAAATTCTCTGAACTTTTCAAAAAGATTCAGACTTATACTTCATTAAGTACAAATACCCATACCATGAGTGATCATCGGTAAAAGTAATGAAGTAAGAATAACCACCCCTAGCAGTGTCATCAATTGGTCTATATACATATATATGTATCAATCCCAGTATGTCAGTAGCTTGCGCACTATGTCCTACAAAGGGCGCTTTGGTCATTTTTCCTAGAAGACATACCTCATAATCTGAGTATGGTTCAAAATCGGATGGATCAATATATCCATTATTACTCAACTTGTTGATTCTATCTTCTCCAATATGACCTAATCGAAGATGCCAAACATACTTTGGATTTGGACTATTTCTAAGGCGTTTAGTTATGGCATTTACATCATGCTCATTGACATTGGTAATCGCATTACTGGACATTGCAATGGTATACAGATTATTGGTTAATATCCAGAACCAACACATCTTCCATTATGAAAAATAAAACATACATCATCAGCAAAAGAAAATTCATAATTTTCTTTAACCAGACGAGGTATAGAGATGATGTTCCGAACAACATTCTCATAATGCAGACAATTTTTCAAAACCAAAACATGTTTAGAGGGCAAACATAAATGAAAATTCCCAATTGCTAATGAAGCAACTCTTGCTCTATTTGCAAATGTCAGGACAATCTCATTTTGTCCCAATATCCTGCTTATTTCCAGATTCATCAAAGACATACAAACATCCAATGTTGCAATAGAATCTAGAACCCATAAGCTAGATTCAGCACTAACCATAAGGTTAGTTTCAATAAGCATAGACACCATACCTTCACAAGGTTGGTTCTTGGGCTTGACCTTCAAGCTTGCGAGGTACTTCTTACAGTTCCTCCTCCAGTGCCCCATAACACCACAATAATGACATTTCCCTTTTTCAGACTTGGGGTTCGGTTGCACAACAGTTTTCACAGGCCTTTCCATTTTTTTTTCTTCAAAATAGTTTCACTATTTGAAAAAGAAGCCTTAGCCAAAGTCACTACATTTGGCCCCGTGTTGTGCATTTCCTTCTCATAAACTACAAGCATATTATGTAACTCAACAAGAGTTTTCTTCATCTTATGCATGTGGGAGTTTTTGGACAAAATCGGAGAAGGAATCGAGCAAAGATTAGAGGATCAAATCCACAGCTAACTCATTGTCCACAATGAGATTCAGCATAGCTCATTCTTCTATGTGCTAGATCATTTTCAAAACATGATCACTAACCGATGATTCCTCAGCCATCGTTAAAAAAAGAGGTAGACATCTTTCCATCAAGCACATACCCGAATTATTCTGAATTGAGAACAATTCTCAAATTCCTCAGCCAATCAAGGAAACTGGGTCCAGTCAAATAATTCTTGCCAAGTATCGAAGCAAGCGGGTTTGTGTTCACCATTTTCAGAGTAACAATATCTTTTCAGAAAATTAAATTATTCAGCCGTTGTCTTTCAAAATAACTATTTCATTTTGGCCTTTAAATGAAATAGATGCTCCCACTAAATTTATATCGAATCCATACTCCTTAAATGACAAACGGCAATCTTTGTTGGGTAAAGATCACTAGTGGGGATTGGAGTCCCACCAGCCCATAGTTCACCTCACCTGACAGTTATTGGTGTTCTATGAACTCAGTGAATGAATCAACTTATTCAACACATCATATGCGAGTCCCAATCATAACTTCGACCTCTAAACCATGAAAGTCTCACCTGACAGTTATTGACTTTACGATCATAGTTAAGTCTAGCCCATCATCTCATGCAAGTATTGAAAACGCAAACGATCCCCTCACCTGACAGTTATTGAAAATCATTCGGCTCCAACCCCACAACATCATATGCTTAATGGAGTGGTCCCATATTATAAATGACAATTGACCCCTATGTATCCATAGCCGGTCAATCAACCACTAAAATATTGGATCAAACCACGACGATGGTAGGCCACGAGTCCGAAACTCGTTATGACTTAATCTATTATTAAGGAGGTTATGGGTCATTAAACGGTCTCACTTTGCACATTAACCGATTTAACATGCTCACATAAACAAAATAAATAAATAGATGTCAAATGCATTAAAAATCTATTCTTCGTGGTGATCATGGAATTATGTTTAACGGATCTCGAGCCAATGAGACCGCATTTAACCGTTATATCACCACCCTTCCGCACGTGAGCAATAAATTCATAATTTAAAGCTTCGAAAGGCACAAACAAAATTCTCTCATAAAATAAAACTAGCAACAAATTTTTTATTCAAAATTGATTTAGTTCTAATTTTTGCTAAGTTGATCATAATAATCAACTTCGATAGGCCACGTAATAGAAAAAAATTCTCTAAAATAAATTGATCGATCGCAAAAATTAATATGAACCTAAATCAATTAAACGCACGAATACGCCTCAAGATTGGCTCTGATACCACCTTTGGGATTCGACCCGGCACAAAACCGTTCCGCACGCGTAAGGGCAAAATCAAAACGTAATAAACGCAGCGAAAATAAACACAACACTCGCACGCGTATCTCCAGAGGTGTTGTCTCGTGCGTTTCAATAGAAAATCAAATCATTAAATGAATGGGGTTTACGGAATACCTCTTGAAGCGAGCTTTGAAGCGACTTGGTTCATATGTTCTTCAAGTCCCACAAGTGTCGGACCTCTACGTCAGACACACCACCAATTGTATGACGAACGGAAAGACGAAAACCCGCGGACGATTATCACCTTCGATTGTACTAGCAATCTCATGGATACGAATCTTCGCAGTCTCGATTTTTCGGTCACAAGAACGAGAACGAAGAAAACAATTTTCTTCTTCTCAACTCTTGATTACGCGCACAAAAACACCCCGTAGGTCAGCATTTATTTGCTGACCTACGGGGTTGGCAATTCGCTGACCACCGTGGTCGGCAATTCGCTCAATTTGGGTGTGCAATTTGGCACATCAACATATGTCCAATTTGAGGTGTACGCACGCATCACATGCACGTACTTTTGTGACCAAAAATAAGAATCAAATTAAATCTCATTTAATTTCAATCCAACTAATCCGATAGTCGTGATCGTAAACATATTTGCAATACTGTCTTTCACATTCAACGTTGTCATGTATTGGTTAAGGTATGAGACATTCCTAGGTTCATCACTGAGCTAGCAATAAGACATATACTAACACATCAGTACTTTCAAGAGAACTGATTGTCCCGATTAGCCTCCAGGTCCTACAAGTCATGAGTGACATCTAGCAATATGTCATGGCTACCCAGACAGTGTGAATGTATAAAGAACATCATGAACCTATCAGCTTTGGCTACAGTGTAATTCAATCCCTCTGTCTTACCATGTCCTGATCGAACAAAGGTCATGGAATATTTGTCAAGCCACCAATTCAATCATATGCACAAATCTAATTGACATGCAATTATACGAGATATTCTCGGTTACAACCTCGGCCGAGGATTTCCAACGCAATGTCACGATTAGATTGCATAGGACAACAACCTTACATTTAGCAAGGAGACAGATCCCACTGTTGCGCACACGTGTGACTTAGCATGTGAACGAGCTCCGACCATTAAGTACAGAGGCGGATCAACGAACCGCCAATATGCGCGCTTGTGAACCATAGCCATCCAACCCACAAGTCAACACTGTGCCTCAGGTCTAAGGATTATTTACACAAGACCAAAGCATAAACGATTAGACATTGACCATGCTTGAAGCTTCCATGTCGCTAAACGTTCAATGTGTGTCACGTTTAGTGAACTTGTCCGGACAAGCACCCGTGTTCTAACTCGGATATCACCATACCCAATGACTTGTGACTCATCATTCCCTTAAGTATCCAATACTTAATGGCGAAGTTACGAACACACCGGTCTCAACAGGATCATTGATATCCACTCAAATATCCATCGACCGGGAATAGTTTAAAGATTCAGTCTAACTGTGAACCTGTCACACATATTCTTAACGCCTTAAGAATAGGTTCAGTCACAACTGATCTTATGGAGTTATTCATCTAAATAATTTGGACAGATGAATGAACAAGTCTTTGCCATTCATTTAAATATGAAATTGAAAGTACAATAAAAATCCCTAACATGTAACCATTAATTGCTTGCTTTAGGGCATACAGCTAACAAGTACAGGAGAACTTGCCTACCTGGGACACGGAACAATCGGCCCGTGTCATTCTCCCCCACTCAATCCGCAACGCCCCCGTTGCGGGTTGTTCTATCGCTTCCCTGCGTTCTTCAACCATCACCGCCACTCCCACGGGACTTACATGAATGGAAAACGCTCGCCCAACAGAACAACTCCACTCCACCGGTAGCTTCCCCCGATTAAAGCTGTTCGCGAATCTCCAGTCACTTGTTCTCTCCTTGACAAGTGTGGCATCCCTTGCCAATTGCACTCCCTCGGCAGCACCTTCTTTCGCCTACTAGGCTTCTCCTGATCTCAGGATACCAATGGAGGTTTCCCCCTTGATGAAACATGGTAGATGACCCATCTTAAGATTCGCCGAATCGATTCAAGAACGTTATCCCATTTCAGTGAGCAATCCGGTTCCTTCCTATGCCCCCATTAGCATCCTAGAAGCTAGATGAGAGCCGCCCCTTGTCTGAGCCACTCTTGGCCTCGGCGATCACTCTTCGCCATCATAAGACCGGGAAGACCACGGGCTTTCCCTAAATCACCCACCTACTAAAGGGATCCTGCTCTGATACTATTTGTCACGGATCGACAGATCTCTATCGCGAAATTAGCCCGTGCGGTGCCTGGCAAGCCAAGTCAAGCCAGCCTTTCCCGTATTGGATCATACCACGCCCAACTTAGCTCGGGTATCCATTACATCGAGTAAGATGAGTTGAACACTTTAGGCACAACAACCGGCTTTGGCTTACCATGGCCTCATCAGGAGAGCGGCATCAGCTCCAGATCAGTTTGTACACGGGAGGCCAACCCCGCCTTCAAAGCTTCTAATGGTATATTCTATCTAACCTAGAACTCTTAGTACAAACCCGCCCTGACGTCACTCACACAACCCAGTTGCCTCTTCCTGTGACATCTTGAAATTTTAAAGTCTATAAAATAAATAAAATTAGATTTTTATGGTCTAAGGGACAATTATCAGATGCGATTTTAATTTATTCTGGAAAGGAATTTCATAAATCCCGAAGCGCCGGTCAAAGACCCTTCGCTTCTGAACCCCTCGCGAAAATACCTTTCTGCCCCCACATTATGTGCTAGAAGACAAAAAAATTCAAACCTGATTTGACCGTGGGCCCCCCTTATCACCTCACTCTTTCTCTCTCCCCCCTCCTCTACTACCGCGCCAACCACCCCCATCCCATCAGCCAACCCTCTTCTCTCTCTTCCTTTTCCCTTCTCTCTCTTCTTTCTCCTCCCCCCTGTTCAGCCGTGGACACCCCCCTCCCCCGACGCCATCTTCTTCTTCTTCTTCCTTCTGCTGGTCAAGCACCACCCAGCCACCACCGCACCATCCCACCGCCCGTCCAAGCTCGCCGAGCCACCCCGCAGCTGCCGGTCATCCGCGTCGCCACCCCTAGTCGCCGAGCTCCATCTACCTGCGACCAGCTGCTCCGTGTGACCCACCCCCAAGCCCTGCCAGCCCGTTACCCCTGCACTGCGCCCTCCACCCGATCCCCAGCCCCAACCTTCGACCTCCACCTCTCCTGTCGGGGCTCATCCAGCCCGAGCTTAGACTATCGCTGCTGCCGCCATCGAGCTCGTCGTCGTCGTCATCCCTCACGATGTCTCATCGTCCGCTTGAGCTAAGCCGCCGTCCACCACCACCTTAGCCTATCGAGCAGCCACCGCGACCCCGACCCGAACCCAGCCGACCCCAGCCGCGTCGTCACCCTCCAACCGTCGCCTCGCGAGCCTCTGTCCAGCCCTCGTGAGCGCCATCCAGCCGTTCGAACGTCGTCCGAGTTATCGCCACCGCTCGCCGAAGCTCGCCGCCGCCCCCATTGTCACCGTCGCCAAACCGCTTAGAGTTGTGAGTTAGCCCCTAATTCTCGGTTAGGTTGCTAATTGCATTCAGATTTAGTTTAATTAGTCTAATTAGGCGTTCAAGTATATTAATTATGGTCGGTTTAGTTAGAGATCGGGTTTAAGTTAAATGACCGTAATTAAACATATTAGACTGGTTAGCTAGGTTGTCAGTGGCTAATTGGTGATTAGACTGAATTGTTTGATTGACTGTAATTGTTCCACCGCGAGTGAGCGTTTGGTTAGAGCTGATAGGGCGATGATTTGATTGACTAGTTGGTTAGTAAGCGATTTAGTCGCCTGTGGTCAGTTCAAGTATTCGAGTGCGATATATTGATTTTGTTATCGACTGTTTGATGTGGTGATCAATGCCTGATTGTTGATTGCTCTGAATGGTTTGTGATTGACAATATGAGGATTGATCACCCGTATTGAGATGCAAAGTCTGGTGGATAATGTGCATATTCATGTGACCACGTGTAGTGTTAAATTGCATATCTGAGCATAAAAATAGCCAGTGGCCAAGTCTTTAAGCATGATCGTGTGGGTATTTGACTAAATGCCAAGATAAGAACCGATTGGTTGGATGATCTACTTGTGTGGTCATATGATGAGATAAATCCGTGCTAGTCGTACGATTTTTCCTGATAAATTCGTGCCGTGCCAGTCGTACGGAGTCACATGATTTATCGGACGCCGGTCGCAGCTTGTGATGGACCAAAGCCCCTACAGGGATTCCTGGTAGTTCCGTTTCGTGCCAGTCGTACGAATCTTACGGACTATTGGACGCCGTTGCCGGAAGTAAGGGATGATGCCTAGTCATGCCAGTAGACATTGCCAGTTGTAGTGTTGAACCACACCAGTCGTGTGCGCCGAGCCTTGCAGCAGTTAATAACCGGAATACGTGTGGGGATTTGTGCTTGCAAGCTGTTGTGGTATTCTGATTGTTTGCCTTGGTTGATTAACCGTCATGTCAAGTCGAGTCTTGCATATGTGCGATTCCAAGGCGTGGTAAGCTTGCATGTGATTGACGATATAGTATTGTGTTGTACTGTGTGTGTAGGTCGCCTGACCGAGTCAACGCCCTAGCCGGGCTTAGGCGTTAGCTCACTGAGATTTATTTCTCACCTTGTCGTGGTTAACCCCCTTTTTCAGGTCCAAGGTGAGATGAGGACGAGGATGGTGTAGCCCCTCTTTTGGAGTAGATGAGAAGTTAACCCTTTCCGACCCACCTACCTTTTTGATCGGTCTTAGGGAGCCGCCCCGAAGAATGGGGTTGTATTTATTTCTATATAGCTTTGTAGGGTTAACGATCATATGCTTTGGTGTTTTAATGAAAATGTTCTTTGACTGTTTAACTGTTGTGAGCTTCCTACTTTGCTATCCCTACTTATGCTTTTGTCCGGGAGTGTTGCACGTTTTCGCATGCGTAGTATATTTCGGTAGGTCGTTAGTGTGCCTAAGACGTTAACCTTTATAACTTGAGGCTATTGATAGGGATGTCGCGAGCTCGAGGATCAGGGCGTGACACTTCCCCTCTACAACGCTCACTCACCATGATGACACCACAAGCTCCACCCACAAGGGTACTCAAGTACAGGAGAACTTGCCCATCTGGGACACGGAACAACCGGCTCGTGTCACTTGCTCCCTCCTTACGCGCCACTTCCCACTCCCCCCAAAGGTGGGGATTCGAACCCGCACCTCCTTTTTCCCATTTGGGTAGAGTGGCCACTGGGGCTGTTGAAGTTCAGATAATCACAAAAAAAATAACACACAAGAATTAACGAGGTTTGACAATGAGCCTACGTCCTCGGACAAATCTCTCCTTTTTTTTTTCTTTTCTATCATGTTTTTTCTTTTTGCCATTGTTCTTTCTTTTCATACAGAATTAGGTTGCTACAACAAAGGTAACAGGCAACCTGAAAAAGGAAAATACTCCTAAATAGGTAGTAAGATCAAAATACAATAAATGACAATATCTCCTGTCCTAGAATAGGAGATCCAATCCTGCAATACTCCCCCTCAAGTTGGAGCGAAGATATTGTCAAAGATCAACTTGTTCACATATCTTGGAATGCTCCTTTGGAAAGAGCTTTGGTGAAAACATCTGCAAGTTGATCTTCACTACGAATGTAAAGAGTCTCAATTGTCTTATCTTGAACCTTCTCCCTCACGAAGTGACAATGCACCTCTATGTGTTTAGTCCTCTCATGGAAAATAGGATTGGAGGCAATGTGTATTGCTGCTTGATTGTCACAAAACAACTTTGTAGCTCTAGTCGTAGTCTCACATCCCAATTCCTGAAGCAATAATCATAGCCATACAATTTCGGATGTGGTGGTAGCCATGGCCCTGTACTCGGCCTCTGCACTAGAACGAGCAACAACATTTTATTTTTTGCTCTTCCAAGTAACAATATTTCCACCCACAAATGTGCAAAAACCTGTAGTAGATTTCCTATCCACAGGATTTCCAGCCTAGTCTGCATCAGTAAACCCAACAATCTCTGTGTGACCATTATTCTTCATTAATATTCCTCTTCCTAGTGAAGCTTTCAGGTACCAAAGTAGGTGGTTTATCAATTCCATGTGCCCCTGTGTTGGATTCTGCATAACCCGACTCACATAATTGACAGAATAAGCAATATCAGGCCTAGTAATGGTCAAGTAAATTAGCCATCCTACTAGTCACTGAAATTGCCCAATATCCTGTAATGGTGTATTATTAGAAACAAATTTACTGCTATAATCCATAGGTATATTGGCCGATTTGACTCCAAGCTTACCAGTTTCTTTCAGCAAGTCAAGAACATATTTTCTTTGCGACAAGAATATTCCTTTGTGAGAACTTGCCACTTCAATACCCAAGAAATACTTCAATTTGCCAAGGTCTTTAATATCAAATTCCTTGCTCAAATGAAGTTTGAGTGCTTCGATTCCAGATGAGTTACTACCAGTAATAACAATGTCATCAACGTAAATCAGAATGACAACAATACCTTGATTGTCGGCTTTAGTAAACATTGAAGAGTCTGCAGCACTTCTTTTGACGAACCTGATGAGTGCCGAACTAAGCTTACCATACCAGGCTCTAGGCGACTGTTTAAGTCCATATAATGCTTTCTTCAATCTACACGCAACTCCATTCTTATTTTGCAAGGGATGTCCTGGAGGGAGATCCATATACACTTCTTCTTCTAAATCTCCATGAAGGAAGGCATTTTTTACATCCATCTGAAACAAAGACATTCCACAATTAATAGCTACAGGCAACAACACTCTAACCATGTTCATTTTTACCACTGGTGCGAAGGTCTCTTTGTAGTCTATCCCATACGTCTGAGTGTATCCTTTGGTAACAAGGCGAGCTTTATATCTCTCAATAGAACCATCACTATTATACTTGATTCTGTAAATCCATCGACATCCAACAGTCTTTTTATCCTTCGGTAATTGTACCAACTCCCAAGTGTGATTATGTTCCAAGGCTTGAAGTTCATCATTCATGGCGTCAATCCATACACCTTTATCCTTTGCTACCAAGAAGCTAGTAGGTTCCTGTTGCTCATCGATAGCAGATAAAAAACTGAAGTGGTTATGAGAAATTTTGCCATACCCAATAAATTTCTGGATAGGATGCTGAACAGTGTAATAAGTGGAGCAATCCCGAAGACGTGTTGAAGGTCGAGTAACACGTGATGACCTTCGAAGTGAAACAGCTGTTGGCACCTCTTATGCTGCATTTTCATTCATTATATCCTCGGGAAAAACTTCTGGATTAGCAGCTGGGAGGTCATCACTGTTAGCGATGATATTGGAATCACGTGAGTGGTCATGAACCACTTCTGGGCATGAGTTTACAGAACCTGCAGGACTGATGACACATGGCATCTCCTCGGGCGGTATAGGGATAGGAACAAAATCAATAGAGAATTCTCTATAGTCATCAGTGTACTCCCCCTGAGTTTGGTTCCTATCAGAGAAGAACATGTGAGCTTCATCAAAAAAACACATCACGAGAGATATATACCCGGTGGGTACTCGGGTCATAGCACCGGTAGCATTTCTTGACGGAGGAATACCCAACAAACACATATTTCCTGGCACGAGGATCAAGTTTACCACCGGTTTGAGAATGAACATAGCAGATGCATCCAAATATCCTTAAATGAGAAAGGTTAAATTTCTGGCCATGTAAAACTGCCATAGGGGTCTTGTAGCCCAAAACCCGACTAGGGAGTCGGTTAATTAAGTAGCAAGCCGTGAGAACAGCATCGGCCCAATAGGTTTTTGGCAGGTGACCGGAGAACAACAAAGCTCGAGTTACTTCAAGAATATGGCGATTTTTTCTTTCGACAATACCATTCTGTTGAGGAGTACCAACACAAGAGTTCTAATGAAGGATGCCCAAGTTATGTAAAAAACTTTGAAAGTACTGATTAGTATATTCAGTGCCATTGTCTGTACGGAGAACTTTCACAACAGTATTAAACTGATTTTTTACCATGTTGCAAAGTTCTTGAAAGACACGGAGAACTTCAGTCTTCGACTTAAGAATGTAAAGCCAAGTAGCTCGGATTTATCATCAATAAATGTAACAAAATAGTGAAAACCTTCCTTAGAAATAATAGGAGAACTCCAAACATCATAGTGTACTAAATCAAACAATTCAGTAGATTTATTTGTGCTAAGAGAAAAGGGCAGTCTATGCTGCTTAGCAAAGTGACAGGGATCACAAGTGCTAGAATCATGACTGAGGGACAAGTCAAGAATACGGAGTACACGATCAGAGGGATGGCCCATGCGCCAATGCCATAAGCGAGACGTATCTACAACAGTCTTGCTTGCCACCGAAGTTGCAGGGTGAGACTCCAACATGTACAGCCCATTCTTCAGTGTGCCTTCACCAATCATCCTCCTAGTAGTGCGATCCTGAAAGAGCACCTTTTGCGGAGTGAAAATAACATGGCAATTCCACTGTTTGGCACACTTACTGACAAACATCAAATTAGATGATAATGCAGGGACCAATAAAGCCTCGGACTGTTTTGAAAAAAAATTGGAGCTATCCACTCCCCGTAGTAGGAACTTGCCTACCATTAGCAACAGTAACAGCAGGATGCAAACTACTTGAGGCAATATTAGATAGGGTTAATACCACGAAAAACCCCAAATTGGTACACATGTGACAAATTTACCCCAAACTATTTTTTTGACCACGAAAAACCCCAAACTGGTACACCTGTGACAAATTTACCCTGAACTATTTTGTTGACCACCAAAAACCCTAAACTGGTACACTTGTGACAAATTTACCCTAAACTAATTTTTTTTTACCATGAAAAATCCCGAACTGATACACTTGTGACAAATTTACCCTCCGTTAAATTGGATTAATATCACGAAAAATCCCAAACTGATACACCTGTGACAAACAGAGGGTAAAAATGCCAAACTAGTACACCCGTCAACTGCCACGTGTCATCAAACTCAGCAATTTTACGATTAGATTTAATGAAAACAAACGGAGGGTAAATTTGTCACAAGTGTACCGGTTTGGGGTAAATTTGTCATAAGTGTACCAGTTTGGGGTTTTTCGTGGTTAAAAAAATAGTTTGGAGTAAATTTGTCACAGATGTACCAGTTTGGGGTTTTCCATGGTATTAACCCTATTAGATAATACATGGGGAGAATGACACATGTGGTCTATGGCCCCAGAATCAACAATAAACTGAGTGTGAGAAAGAGCGGAATTAGCATACACATTACCCGAAGCCTTAGCAAGATTTACAGTGTTCGTGGTGGTAGAAGAATATTCTCCCTGACCATGGGTCTGAAGTAATTGCTGAACCTGAAGTGCAAGAGATTCCAACTGGGTCTGAAATTCTACCCCATTACTATGCACTACGGTCTGAGCATTCGGACCTCTGTCTTTGGCGAGACGAAGGTGCGGATAAAGAACCCAACAGCGGTCTTTAGAGTACCCATCACGATCACAATGATCGCAATGAAAGCGAACTGATTTCTTGGATTTTCCCTTGGCAAAACGTACACTGGATATCAAAGCACTGGACTCACCTTGCTGACTTTGTGGTGCGACACTAGTGGTGATTGTAGCATTGTGGGCCAAGTTTTCCCCCATTGCCGTGAGTGGAGGTGGAGCCAAATTCATGACCCATTTGTGGGTCTCCTCATTTTGTACAATGGAGCACACTGAATTGAAGGAGGGAAGCATGGGACTTGATAAAATTTGTTTCCTGGTATCTTCAAACTCAGGCTTAAGACTTGCCAACAACTGAAAAAATTTGTCTTGCTCTTCTCTTTTGATATAATCAGCAATATTTTGGGTGTCGGGTCGATATTGGTGGAGTTCATCCCATGTTTTTTCATGTGACCCAGATGTTCAGTAAAGGATTGATTCGCACCTTGCTTGGAATAAGCCAAACCTTGTTGCAATTCAAAAATTCGAGAAGAATTATTAGCTTGGCCATACATCTCATAGAGAGATTCCCACAAAGCTCGAGTAGTATCAGAATAGGCAAAGATCTCATATATTTGAAATTCCATAGAATTGAAAAGCCATGTCATGACATTGTGATCTTTGGCTTGCCATTCCTCAAAAGCGGGATCAGACTCTTGAGGAATTTTTGTTTGACCAGTGATGTGGCCCAATCGAGATTGTCCACCAAGGGCAATTGTGACGGCTCGGGACCACGGCAGAAAGTTCGTCCCATTCAGCAGCAAGGACGTGAGTCGCTGACTGTGTGCCTCCTGCACAACGGCCTTTGATGACCACGCAACAGCTTGCTCTTTATCACCCATAACTCAAAGCAAACAAAGAATAGCTACCAACGGGAAATTGCAACAACCCCGTGTTGAAGCAATCTGCAGCAATAACACGAGCAAGCCACCAGAAAAATTAGCAGGATGGAACCTGCTCTGATACCATGTTGAAGTTCAGACAATCACAAAAAAAATAACACACAAGAATTAACGAGGTTCGGCAATGAGCCTACGTCCTCGGATAAATCTCTCCATTTTTTTTTCTTTTCTATCATGTTTTTTCTTTTTGCCATTGTTCTTTCTTTTCATACAGAATTAGGTTGCTATAACAAAGGTAACAGGCAACCTGAAAAAGGAAAATACTCCTAAATAGGTAGTAAGATCAAAATACAATAAATGACAATATCTCATTTCCTAGAATAGGAGATCCAATCCCGCAATAGGGGCAATCCCTCAGTGGTTCATCTCATCTTATATAGATTAAAAATAAGTTTATGACTCATTTTAACAAGTCTACTCATAAATTAGTTGAGTCCAGAACTTTGGCTCGTGCGGCCAGTACCGGCGCAAAATAGTCTAAACGCAGTTGATTAGACCAAATAATTTTCGGTTATTGTGTTGGAAATCCCTACTATTTCAACCAACTATTGCAACGGGAATATTCTTATGAGCGTCGACGGGCCAATGTCAACTACCATCGGACTTTTTCCAAAAGTCCGTTCTGTATCGAGATCAACGGAGGGACAGGTAAGAATATACTCCGTGTTCTTGTTCTTTATTTTTCCTTTTGCGATTTTGCTCCCCCTTTTTGTTTTCTTTTTGGGGGACTGAATATGTCATCTTATCCACTTGATTTTCACTTCTTTCTTTCCAGTCACATTTGTTTGTGGGGCCGCACAGAAGCCTCTAAGATCTTCATCAGACGGACGCCGGGGGATTCAACCACCCGATTCGAGCACCTCATAAATAGATCCGACGGCCTACGATGGCTCGAACAAATCAATATTCTTGACGCAACCGTTTATTTGATCGCACTCCAATGGTATAAGGTAAGTTTATGTTTATCCACGTAATCAGCGGCGGACACGTATCTGACACGTTGTCGACACGTGGAGCCCAGCGGCCAGTCAAACTCACCAAGTCCCAAAATGCAGACT
Organism: Lenwebbia sp. NSW1173648; assembly: GCA_029784005.1. Classification (NCBI taxonomy): domain Eukaryota; kingdom Viridiplantae; phylum Streptophyta; class Magnoliopsida; order Myrtales; family Myrtaceae; genus Lenwebbia; species Lenwebbia sp. NSW1173648. The sequence goes on along the minus strand of JARCGZ010000009.1, from coordinate 17,384,489 downwards.
CTCTCTCTCTCTCTCTCTCTCTCTCTTCCTCCGCTTCGTTCTGTTTCGCCCTCGACTTGCTTCGTTGGCTGTCGCCTTCCTCTTGACATTCTCGCTTCTCGGTCTGGTTTGTGTCGTCGCTTTGTTCCGGTTACTTCGTCTGTACGTCGAAAAGATTTGTTTTTTTTGGTCGAATTTCGCCATTAGTTATTTGGGTATGTAGTGATTATATTTATTTATGGTTCTGCTGAACTATTTCAATAATTCCAGTTGATATTTGATAAATGCCCACGTCTATAATTCATCTTCCGGTTCAATGGGCAAATAAAACGAGTCATTGATTTCGTTTCATACCCATTGTTTGACTTGATGATGATGATGATGATGATGATGATGATGATGATGCGGGCTCGTATATCTGTGGTTTTTTTAGTACTTATTCGTTGATCCTCTGTTGTTGTTCTGGAAATAAATAGAATTAGCGAAAGTAAATAGAATTGGTGAAAATGTTAAAATAAAAGCAATGGCCGTTTTCGTTACTTCTGTAATAATAGAACTCGCACTTGCAGAATCCATTTGGCAGCAAGGAGTCAGTTTGAGTTCTTTCTACTGGAAATCAGCCTATCTAGCCTTGACCTTTCTTTAGAAAAGATTCTACCGTATATATTTTGGTTTTATCACTTATTCGTTGACCCTTTTTGTTGGTGTTGTTCTGTTTTGCGGATCATAAATCTTAAATTTTGTGGCTTTAGTTTCGATCCCTTTGTTTCCTTTTTCAATGGAAGTAGAGAAAGCGCGTGCGTAGTTGTTGTACGAGGGTATATTCTTGAAAGAAATTCAATAAGGGTCCATCTTTGTGGACAGAATCAAGTGGTGTTTGGTATTGAGGATTTGGATTTAGTTTGGCGTGGCGAGATTGAAGAAGAAGAATGGATGTAACCCAGGCTTCAATGATGCACCATGTGTGCATTGTGCTGTTTGCTCTTTGGTTGCTTTCCAAATTCGATCGTTGCACTCCACTCGCCTACTTCGTCTCCTTGATCTATCTCTACCTGGTAAAGTTTTCAATTCCTTTCTTTGTTTTGGTTTGAATTTGTGTTAGCCCTACCAAAGGGCTAATTGTGAATCTTACTGATTTCTGGTGCTTGAAATATCTGAACAAAAAGAAGTTGGCTAGTTATGGAATTGAAGTATTATCGTCTATGCATGTCCACGGGCTTACACCTGCGAATTTCTTCTTTGTAAGGTGCACGAGCATTTCATCATGAGGTTGCAAAAGAAAATGCAGTTTGAGGAAAAGAGACAATCAAGCCAGAGAAGGGTATGCTTGCAAGTTGAATATTTCGTTTTTCTTTGTTTGGTGCACGGTTGCGTCTTGGATTGTCTGGCTTCGCTAACTGTTCTTTTGTCCAGGTTCTTACTGATTCTGAGACAGTTAGATGGTTGAACCACGCCGTGGAGAAGATATGGCCTGTCTGCATGGAGCAAATTACATCGCAGAAGATTCTCCGTCCTATCATACCTTGGTTCTTGGAGAAGTACAAACCGTGGACTGTTGTATGAACAATCTCATTCCTCATATTTGTTCCTTGTCAAAGTGATGCCGCTGTTACTTTTGTTTGTATAATCTGACATCGTAATGATTGTGAGTATGCCTGACAGAAGTCTGTAGGCTAGAGGGTTGTTCGCTATTCTTTGGGCTATTTGACAATGTTCAATTAACGATAGCAGGGGATATGAAATACTGCGTTTGTTATATATTCTCTTGTGCTGGGTATCTTTATACTCTGCATCTTTTACTTATTGAAGGTTTGAAGAGAGACCCATATTCAGGACAGATTAGCCTTGTATCATCATGTTCATGGAGTATGTCACTATAATAGTATTGCAAGTAGAGTGTGTTGAGAAATAACTTAAATTTAACTTGTTGGTGATGGATTATATTTGTTGGTTGCTCTATGTGCTGGAGTTCACTATTCCAAAATATCTCTTCCCTATGCGTGTGTATCTTCTTCTTTGTGATGGCAACTGCTGGTTGTTTCTGCAGAAGAAAGCCTTAGTCCAGCATTTGTACTTGGGACGGAACCCACCTATATTTACAGACATGCGGGTTCTTCGTCAAAGCTCGGAAGATGATCACTTGGTGAATATGTTATTGTGGCGTTTTTTGAAAAATATTTTGGAGTATGGTCTGAATTGAGTCTGAAATTTTCTCAGGTTCTAGAATTGGGAATGAATTTTCTCACTGCAGACGATATGAGTGCTATACTTGCTGTTCAAATGCGGAAAAGGTTGGGCTTTGGAATGTGGGCAAAGTTGCATCTGACCAGCATGCATGTGGAAGGAAAGGTACATAATGCTTGCATGAGTGTGAATTCCTATTGTAGAGGTACAAGTTAGATGATGAGATAAGGGAGGTGGATTGGCTTATCTCTCTTTTCAATCATGAGATTTGTGCTTTACGAAACCTAGATTGAAAAAGCAGCTTGCAACTCTTCATATTGTTCTCGTGAGCTCCAACAACAGCAGCTTTTTTGAGAATTTTGTTAGCAAGTGCTCTGGGGACACTCGTTAAATACCCAAATAAGGACAAATTATTATTTGCAATGCATAGACTCCCTTGTGTTATGTGTAATCAATGCATTGGAAATCGTCTTATTTCTCTATTAAGTACGGTTAACTAGTGCTTCGGGGCACTCGTTGACAAGACCCTTATTTTAATTGTGCTGCTTCTCTCTCACAGGTCTTGATTGGAATAAAATTTATTCCTAGATGGCCTTTTCTTGGTCGTTTAAGGGTGTGCTTCGCTGAGCCACCGTATTTCCAAATGACTGTGAAGCCTATATTTACCCATGGTATTGATGTGACAGAACTTCCTGGTATAGCTGGATGGCTAGTAAGTTAATCACGTCTTATCTTATGTACGATGAGTTACTCTCTTCTCCCTCCTTCTCCTGTATGCTTGTGTCGCTGAATCTGATACTGTGAATTTCATTTCTTATGGTAGGATAATCTTTTATCTGTTGCATTTGAGGAGACACTTGTTGAGGTAAAGTTTTATATTGTGCTCCCTGTATCCTCATCATCATCTTCTTCTTCTTCTTGAGGCCAACACGATTTAATGTGCAAACCATCACACCTTCCTATTTTCTATTAGTCTCACTATAGAACAATTCAGTTTTTAGCGTTAATATCTTCTAACATTTTTATCTTTTGCAGCCCAATATGCTAGTTGCTGATATAGAGAAATTTGCTGGTCCTCCTCCACAAGGTAATACATTGCAATTGAATGCCCCCCCACTCACCCCCCCCCCCCTCCCCCCCCCCCCCCCCCCCTTCCCTTCCTGAACCCTGCATATACGAGTGTGCGTGTGTGCAACTGATTTAGTGATAGGCTTGCATCCTGCTGTGACTTCTCAGCATGCACACATTGCACATCTGTGAAACTAAAAACCATGTAAATGAATGACAGAGAATTGGTTCTCCATAGACGTGAAGGAGCCTGTTGCTTATGCCAAAGTAGAAGTCATTGAAGCATCTGAAATGAAACCATCGGATCTGAATGGTTTGTCTTCAACACTCTTTTGAGCCTCTGCACTCTGCTCAACTTCTCATCACTCATATTTCATATCTTGTCATTTGCAATGCTTTGAATCATCTGGCCTATCAATTCTGCAGGTTTGGCTGATCCATATGTGAAAGGGCAGATGGGGCCTTACAGATTCAAGACGGAGATACAGAAGAAGACATTGGCTCCGAAATGGCTAGAAGAGTTCAGGATTCCTATCATAACGTGGGAGTCACCTAATATTTTGAATTTTGAAGTTCATGACAAAGACCATATTTTTGATGATGCCCTCGGGTTTGTTTTCAGACTCTAGAAGCTGCACTAGCTTTCTTTTATCCCTGCATATTTTATTCTCTCTTTTGGAAGAATGTTTTTGGTGTCTGTGTCTCCACCTGTTTCTTTTGTTGATTGTTTTTTCCCCATCGTTATGAAGTTTAACAATTTTAACAGAGGAATTTTAGCATTTCAACCTCTTTCTGCAAATATGATTCACATAATCATGAACCACCTGGAAATATAGCAGAGTGAGTATTTGCATGTCAACTATTTACTAACTTACATTATTTTATCTGCAGAACCTATTCTATGAATATCAATGATTTTAGAGATGGACAGAGACATGATACATGTGTGCCTCTAGAGAATGTTAAAATGGGAAGGCTGCATTTCGCAATAACTATTGTTGAAGGCAACGGAAAGGTAAGGTTCTTTAATTATTTGTTGCTGAAAAAGAAGAGAATTGGTAGTAAACTCGCAAGGGGTTGGTTTGGCGGTCAATGTGCTTAATCTCATTCATTGCTGAATGCTTGGGTCCAAGTCATGACCATAGTATTTTGGTGATGGTAGCATATCTAAGTCCAAGTAACCCCATCCGCGGAGGTAACCTAAGCTTCAGCCCTCACACAGGTACAGTGGGTGGCGTGTGGGTGCGAAAAGCGCAATGTTTCCACCGGGAGTTGCGGCGTAGCCTATATAGCTGCCTCCCATTTTCGTCGTCCTCCCCGAAAAAATGAACGAAAGATAAATGGCAATAGATGTGTTTCTTCTGGACAACCTTTTCCTTTTTTTGGCCTCTTCATCTGAACCATGATGTTGTTTGAGACAGGAGGATGGGCATCAACCGGATGGTGAACAATTAACTGAGGAGTGTAAAAGAGAGTCTTTTGCAACTGACACAACAAACAAAGATTCCTTCTCATCTGTGTCTTTGGAGAAATCTGCTAAAGTGGCTGACAAATTTGAACCTATAGATGTTGATGGGCAGAAAGAGACTGGACTATGGATTCAACAACCAGGAAGTGGAGTTCTACAAACGTGGGAACGCAGAAAAGGGAAAAGTAGGCGTCTTGACACTGAGATACAGAGGGAGCTAAATGATGCCCCCGGCGGCATCGGTCCAAACACAGATATATCGGTTTCAAAGGGTGGTGGGATCATCAATGAAAATGCGAATGATAAGCAATCAACAAACTCGGTTTCAAAGGGTGATGGGATCGTCAATGAAAAAGTGGATGATAAGCAATCAACAAACCCAGTCCGGCGGGGTATAAACAAGATTGGTTCACTGTTTCAAAGAAATCCCAAAGTGGAACATCAGAACAGCATGACTCGAGATCTTCCATCTCCACATGCTAATCTTAGGTCGATCAAATCGAAGGAGATAGGTGTAAATCTTATTGTCGAAACAGAAACCATCGCTAGGCCTGCTTCTGCTAGGGCTCCACGGGAAGGGATAACAAATTCTGATGGGAGCGGCTGTGAAAGTCCGAGCGGAAAACATCGTAAGAGAAACAAAGCCAAGAACTTTTTCAAGCAAGCAGAGAAATCGGCCCACACCATGAAGCATGTGCTTTCGAGGAAGGGTTCGAATAAATTTAAAGGCGATTCGTCAGCTGCGGAGGCTGGAAATGGATCTTCACAATCAGATTCCTCCAACGACGAATCACTCTCGTCATCATTCAACCCTTCAATGGATGGAACAATTCGAATCGAGTCCCAACCAATATGTCTTGGTGATATCTCGGAAGAGAACATAATTTCGACAGATACAAGTGATCAAACAATGGACATGGGGAATCTTTCAAAGGATACAAATGTCCAAGGTTCGGGGAGAACAGAGGATGAGGAGACCACGAGCTCAAACAGGTCTATTGAGGGGAAACTAGTTGAGGTTGAGCCCAAAGCAGTGATTCCAGTTGCAATTCCGGAAGACAAAGTCTTGAGATTCGATGAACAAAATGGATAAGTCGTTGGAACTTGTCCTGCTCCAGTTTAGAACTCTGTTTTGCTTCCTTTTCTTGTCTTTTGTCCTGTGTTTGCACCTCGCGAGAAAGTAGTGACTAGGTTGTGGATGGCAAAAATCAGGATTACTGTTTGAGGTTAATGTCCTTTACTCTGTGACGGGGATCAGTGGTCGTCTATACAGCGTGTCAATTTGTAAAGGATTTTTCAGCGTGTCAAGTGAGAGAAGATATATGTTTTCACTGGCTCAGGTCTGCCTGTTGCTTCACCATGAAGAGCTCCATTTTCATTTCACTGGATGAATGAGTAGACCTTGACGACTTAGCGAACGGCTAATAAAACAAGAGATTGGGATCTGGCAATTAAAAACCGAAAGTACAGCGGCCGTTAACGGCGGTGACTATATAAATGCGTACAATCCTTTTGGATTCTAAAATTTTAACTAGTGGCTCTTATGAGGAAGACTGCCTTCTTCCAAGTAATGGCTCTAGGAAAATCAGGCACTGAAGTTTGGATCCTTTCGCGAACCGACAATGAAATTGTGTATCATTGCACCTCTCTTGGAGCAGAGGGAGAAGAGCCTTGGTCTTTTTGGATCTTTTCGGACATTCGCACAACTTTCGGTTTTCCGACTTCCTTGAAGATCCACCCAAGTACTCCTAGATCCTTCCAACCGCAGTCTATCACCATTCACCTTTGCAGGTTCTCATTCTGCAAACAAAACACGTCCGCACGGCTTTTCTTGAATTTCAACATCCCGCAACGAAGCTTGACATGGCACAGGCATTAGATGATTTATTGGCGGAAGTCCAGGAGATTCAACAATTTTAACTCCTCTTCCAACAAGGCTTGCAGCTTTTACCTGAGTCAAGAAGCTTTTCGTGTTCTTGCTTCTTGCAGTTAGCTAGTGAATAAACTATTAGGCCATCACACCTGGCTCATTGGAGCTTCCAAGATGCATGTGTTTATATCCTGGCTTGCATCGGCAACCAAAAGTTGAAATCTCATCATCCAGAAAAAAGAGGTTTGTAAATTGAAGGTTTTCAAGATAAACATGTCGATAATACATTGGCCAGTATAATCTTCCTTATGCCAGTTATCTCTCTCCTCTCGCCGCTGCCTCCCACAAATTTTATGTAGTCATAAGCACACTGATTGATCTCAGGGCTAAACTTTCCACCCATGAAAAAACCATACTTTCTAAGGAAGATGTTCGTTGGTTCCATGTTTTTCCTCTCCAAGTGAACTGCTCTCTAGAAGCTTTTCAGGAAAAATGTCGGAGAACATGCTCTGAAGGATCTGTCTCCACATCCCCATCTTCGGGACAAAACCTTGCTCGACCATCTGTTTCAGAACCCAATCTACATCCCCTACTAACTTTTCCTTGCAAAGACCGCTTATCACCAATTTGTAAGAGACAAAACTGGGATTGATGCCTGCGGATATCATTTCAGCCATAAATTCCTTCGCCTCCACGAACCTCCCCTCATCAAGCAAACCATACAAGACCTCCTGATAAGACCCCGCATTCGGTTGACACCCTTTGCGTTTCATCCTCTCTAGAAGTTCCATTGCCTCTTCAACTTTCTCTTGCTTCCGAAGCCCCGAGATCAAGATGTTGAAGGTGATTGTATCGGGGAAAATGCCTTCTCTTTCCATCCTATCAAGCAAAGCTTTTGCATCATCGACCTTTCCTTTCTCGCACAATCCATGCATCAGCGTTGAAAACGTCTTCACATTCGGCCGACAGCGTTGCTTAGGAAATTCGTCGAGCAGTTGGAATGCAGCTTCCAAACTCCCATTCTTGCACAACCCTTTGATGAGAATATTCAAGCAACAAGCATCTATCTCAATGCCCAACTGTGGCCCACGCATATACACCTCATGCACCACGTCAAACAGCTTCCACGACACAAGCAAATTCAACACATAATTAAAACACTTCACTGAAGGCCAAACATCATATTTAGGCATGTCGTAAAGGGTCTCTATTGCTTTGTTGATACGACCGGCCATGTTGCCATAGACCTTAATGACATGGTAGAAGAACTCGTCAGACAACCTGCAAGGCCTGTCCTTTACGATTCTTTGCATGATGTCTTCAATGGGGTCGAACATTCCGGCCTGAGCGAGCCTGTTTATGGCTAAAGTGAAGAGAGCTTCATTGGGTTTGTAGTCCTTTCGCTTCTCGTACTGGTTCAGGACCCTGATAACTGAATTGGGATCTCTAAGCATCTTGATGATTTTTATAATTTCATTTGGCGCCAACCAGTCTTTGTGGTTGAGCCTTTTGAGTTGATCAAGATCAATGGAAGAAGGAATTGCAGAAAGTGGTCGGCGAAATTTTCCGCTGGAAGCAACGAGAGAGCGTGAATTCATTGTCGAAGGTGAAATTGCTGATCAGCGACAGAAACTAACGAACAAGAATTGGTTCCATCAAAGCTTGTCTCTGCTCAGGCTTTTGAAAAAGAGAGCCTGAGCGTCAACTCTTAAAAGGGAAGAAATACCGCGCGCCGACTTACAAAATAAAACCTAAGAGCGCGCGCATGGCAACATTTGTTTTTTTTCGCAGAAGTTGATTTTTCTGAAGAAGTAACTTTTTTTCTTACTTCTTTGAGTGACATTAATTCGACAAAAAAAGAAGTAATTTTAAAACTACTTCTCCAAAAATAGAAAAATGAAGTTGCGTAATCAAATGGATTTCTGCTCCGAAAGTTTTGTTACCAAAAGGATTTTTGCTTTAGAAGCACTTCTGGAGCAAAAATTTTACTCCAAAAGTGTTGTCATGTGCTTCCTAAAATACAAAACTATTTTGCTCTATTATTAAATACACATGGAATTAGATTATCAAATTCAATGAAAGTTGACAAACATCATAAAAAGATCTTCATGAAAATGTTTATGTAATATACGGGATTAATTTTTCTAAAACTATTTTCAAAATATATTCATTTTTCACGAAACAAACATGCATGCAGAGAAGACTCTTTTGCAATGTATTTATGAGAGATCTTCGTCGTCTTGTCAATATCCTCTAAATTAAGGCAACGACAGTTAAAAAAATCACATGGTCGTACAAAAAATAATGAAATTTATTAAAAAAATTAAGAAGGTTATTACAAGTCATTTCGAAAATCTTTTGTTATGATAGTGAAAGACTGAATATAGTAATCAGTTCATCCAAATCTAAAGGTTGACAAAGGGTCAGTACTTGTAGAGTATAATTGCTTAAGTCACTGGTCCAGTACTTTAAGCCTGCAAAACATGTTAAAAACAAATGAAGGGCTTGAGGCAGAATCATCTTTTGCATTTAATTGAAATGTACACCAGAGTCCAATCTACAATTAACAGGACCTATGGACCAAGAAGAAAACCAAGAAAGAAAAAAAGGGTAAAAAAGACCTTAATTACATAATCATCTCATCATAAGTATCTTGCCACAAAGAACCATAACCTTGCTCTTCAAGAGGAACAACTCCATTGTAAATCTGAGAATAGTCACTTATAACTCCAAATTCAACCACGTTATTCATCATCTCATCATCTTCATACCGGTCCATGTACCAATTCATGTCGTCACTTGGCGACGAAGGCGCCATCTCCATATCGATCCAATCGAAATCCAAAGGCTCCATGGGGTTACCCATGGTGCACCGTCCACCATGCCCTTCGAAAGAATCGCTGGTAAATTCGAGTTCTCCGACCAAATCGCGGCCGCCGACCGTGTCCAGGTTGATCTCGGCCTCTAAAGAACGGATGACGTTGTTCAATTGCTCGTCGTCGCGCTCTTCGCCCTGGGGCGATTCCTCGAGCAAGGAAAGGAGTATGTCATTGCTGACCGACCCTTCAAGTTCATCATCTATCTGGGAAGTGGATGCCCAACTTTCTCGTGCAACTGAAGAAGCCATTGGCGATCGAAGGATGTTATGACAACGAAGAGAAAAAAGAAGAATCAAACTGAGACCCAAAGAAAAACCACAAATGGAGAGATTTGAGGAGTTCTTGCAATGAACCTTTTGAGGGCTAGCTGGAGCTTATATAGGGAAGCCCTAAGGTAAATGGAAAAAAGACATCTCCACTTTGCAAGACAAGAACCAACCCAAATCATGTGCACATGTGCAACTAGGAATATGTAATGGCCATACCTAATAAACGTAATTATGAGGAAGTTCATAGATTATAAATTTTAGGATTTGCGTATTGTAATGAAAGTGAGTGACTTAATCTCCAATTATCTAGCAAGGATGGGGCTTCCAGGTAGGCAAAATCCACCATTGATGCAGATCTGACTCATGGAGGGCCCGACAAGAAAGATGGAAAAAAGAAAAAAGAAGATAGTTTTTGTATAATAGGATGATCAAGAGACAAATAGAGAATAATTGGAGACAAAGAAGGGATACACCATCAACTCTGTAGTCTCGACATGGATACAAAAAATTATTCTGCTTGCATAGTACAATTCCATCAACGCAGTGTTAAGAGAGATTGGTTTGATTAAGGGTAATATGGAAGGAATGAATACCTCTCAATAATTTTTTCGTTCATGTTACGAATAGATTTCCCGAGATGGCGTACAGCGATGTTGAAGAGGTCGACAACCTTGTACGACAAACTCCTTTTTCTAAGACCCCAAAAAGGCAAAAGGAAAAAAAAGATGCCGTTTTCAAATCCTGGACGGGAGATACTCACTCCCGTGAGCAATTAAGTCACGAAGGCGATTGGACTTTCTTGTAGAAGACTTCTTCTTCTGCTGCTGCTTTGTCGAGTACACGAGATTGCCAATCGATCGCCACGAATCCGATACCCTCCCCCTATTCAAAAGGGACAAGTAACGTAAGCCGGTTGAACCCCGGGTACGATAACCGATATGTTTGATACTGATTCCACAGTATGTGTTAACTGAGTTAAATATGTGACGCATGACCATATTTTATGCAAGTGTAGTGACAGATTTTGATGTGCGTGGCTGTCAAATTCACAGGGATGTGGAAAGAGAGGGGCTTTGAATATATGCTGGGAAGAATGGACAGCTCCTTCTCGTGAGGTGCTAAACAAAAGATGCCTTCCCATTAAGGACTGAGAGGGGTTCTTTGATTGAAAGAAAGATTGTTTTGCTTCAGATTCCCAAAATCTTTGACCATCAGAACCACCGGGTATTGGTTGCACATGGTGCCACCACTGATCTCATTCATTACCACCTTTCGTTTTATAATGACAGAGAAAACAATCAATTTGATTGCTTCCTGTCCGATCCACTGATGTAAAAGAGTCCCGCATAGGACCATGTCGGGTTTTTTTTATAATGTCAACTATACTTCAAAATATCATAAGAGATTTCAGTCGCTGGTGTGTTTGGAAGATTAGATGCCAAATGAACCGTCACCCATGTGACCACGTGTTCTCGGTTGACCGACCTACGATACAACCCTGCTGGACAAAAGGTCTTGAAGTTATCTATAGTCCATTGCTTATTTAAATGCATCTCTTATTGTCCTTGCCTCGAGGAATTTTACATTTATTTCCTATTTTTCGCTTTCCTTTTCGAATATTTTCAGCGCACGCACTTTGACTCTTTCTTTTTCTTTTTCCTTTTTTCAGTTTTAACAAATTGAAACTCTCACTTGACACGTACGATATTTTCATTAAGTTTTAAAATTCGAAAAAAGTTTCGGCAGAAAAGTGAAAAATTCTCTTTTTGACTTGTGAGAAGTCGGAACGAACAAAGTCACGCAACGCGATCATATTCCTGGGTCTATATGCCTCACCACTTGCAAATGGAAGAAATTGAGCTCGCCATGGAGCCCAATAGTTAGCGCGCATGGTAAAACTTTTGAAAATGAATTTATGCTCCAGAAGTACTTCTGAAATAGACATCCGTTTGGTAATGCAACTTCTGAAACAGAAATCAGTTTGGTTACGCAATATTAGATTTCTACTTCTGAAGTTTTTTTTTAGCCATTTCAAGAAGTTAAAAAAAGTTACTTCTTTTTTAAAAGTAGAAATCTCTCAACATCGATATCTCTATCACTTCGATCTCTTTTCATTTTTTGTGCCTCTCGCTCCCAACCACGCCTCCGCCGTCGTCGCCCACCGCCGACCTTCGCCAGCAGCCGCCGCCGCCGCCGCCGCCGCCGCCCGCCGCTAACAACCGCGGCACTGTCGCCGCGACCGCCGCCGAGTGACCGTCTCCGGCTGTCGAAGTAAAAAATAAATAATATTTGTTTTATTTTTAACAAGTAAATAATATTTTTTAGAAATAAAAATTATTTTTTAAAGAAATTTAAAATAAAAATAAAAAATGAAGTAGAAATTTTTCGGCCGCCGACAATAATTTTTCGTAGAAGATTTTGTGTTAATAATGTTCTAGAAGCATAAATTTTCAACTATTACTAAACTAAATTCTCTGATCAGAAATCAATCTCTGGAGCAGAAGTAGAAAAATCAACTTCTGCTTCTGAGTAGAAATAGAAAAATCAACTTCTTGCCAGAAGTTGATTTCTGAAGCAGAAGTGTTGCCATACACGCCCTTAGGTTGCAGTCCTATCAGAAGGCCGTATGCATGTTTACAACCTTTTCGCCGGCGATAATAATGAGAATTTTTTGAAAACCTTTTTCCTCTATATACTTTCTCAACCGCAATACACACTAACATATGGGATAAAAACTATATAGTGTAAATGCAGGATAAAAACTATAAAACCATTTAGCCTCTCGAAATACTGAGATTTCATCAGCCAAAAAAAAAAAAAAAAGAGAAAGAAAAAAGCTCCATGAATTGAAATTGTTTGTCTTTCCGTAAAATATATACAAATTGCATAACTCGAGAGAAGGATTGAGATAGAGTCACGACCGCCATGCAGAAGTAGTCTGGTCTGGTGTCGGTTTACCAGTTTGGCACGAAAATCAGTTCGGCGTAAATGTATATAAGGACACCAATTCGAGATTTTTTGTGAGACGAAAATTAATTTTGGATAAATGTGTTATGAATAACCAGTTTGAGATTTTTAATGGTATCCACCCTTTGAAAAAAAATGTGGAATGATACTTTTTAGTTGTGGAAATATGACTCTAACATAATTTCATCTTCTCTAATATGATACCTTGTAATTGGGATGAAATTCTTTGTAGGAGGAGGAAATACATTTACCAAGCATTCTGTAAATGAGGCTATACACATACGAGATGAACTATCTTTCGCCAACACAAAACCCACACAAAGATCATCCTAATTTACATGTTATTATAGTATCCTAGACCAGCACCACACCCACCGGCTCGGCCGCCACAAGCACCACCACCACCTCCTACGTCAGTGCCACCTTCCTCACCCACTTCAGCACCCTTGTTCGCACCAGATCCTTGACCAACAATGGTGGTTACAGAGGCTGTAGTCACAAAAGTTGCAGCCGCTCCAGCCAATATCACCATTCGACCATCTCTTGCATCACTGCTGCTGGTATTCTCACCACCTTCATTGGCACCAAGTACATCGGCCGAGGTTTTAAAGTAGTCTCTTTTCTCTTCGCCTTGACAGATTCAAGCGTCGATTCGCTGGCATCTTTCCTTTTGCAGCTTCCACAGCAGAGACAAACCAGACTTCTTAGATTCACCATTGCAGAAAATGCTTGCTCAGTCAGATCAGTTCCAATCCCCTCTCTCTCAGAGAAATGTAAATCTGTGAGCATGCTCTCAAAATTGGCACCTAAGATGCATATAGAACCCGTGCATAAGTATTTAATGAGGTTTCTTAAAGGCAAAGTAAGGTCTAATCAATTTAGAATTTAGAAAACTCTAAGACTGACATGTGGTTAACTTGTAATTTATCATAGCAATAAGTTCTGCTTCCAAATAGGTTTTGCCTGGGAATGAATGCATACACAATCTTGACTATGCTCTAACTACCATCTGCACAGATGATAAGTACGCACAGAGAGAGAGAGAGAGAGAGATTCAAAGTTAAGTCAAGAGAGCAGTCTGGTCCAATCTATGAATGGTCAGCCACCATAATATACACAGATTCTAAGATACAAATTGCAATATCGTAACAAACTAAGCCAAGGATTATGGAAATTCAATTTCTTGGTAGTTAGGAATTGAAAAAGAAATCCAGAAACGGTTTCATGAGGCTGAGTCTCATAAATTCCAACAGAGTAGTGATAAGAGATACAGAGAGGGCAATCCATCTAAGGCAGAACATTCGTAATTGTTCACACTGTCCTACAGGCAAAAAATTCGCCACGTCCAATGTGCACAATCTCGAAAAGTATCTAGAAATTTTTCCTTCAAAATTTTAATGAAAAAGCTTGCTGGAACGTATTAGTCCAGCCTGGTAATAGCAACGTTCTACACAAGCATGCACCTAACTTTAACAATTGATCATCTGATTGAATCCACATTTTTTCTTATCGTACTTGGATATTTTTTCTTACTGAAAGGCAAACTTTGTGCACAATTATGGTTTCCTATATGCAATTAAACACGCAAAATTCAAGAAGGTATAGCAAAGAAATGAAAGCCAGGTCTAATTCATTTTCAAAATTTTCTATAACCCAGACAGCATAAGGGAAAACCCACATCAAAGATGCCCACCACAAAAACAACTTTTCCCCGTTTTTGCTAGATGAAAGTTAGCCAAGCAAAAATGACACTACGTCCTACACTCTCCTGAAAGACAACTCTGTAATTTCCAATTTAACAGACTCTAGAAAAAAGAGAGTAGAATTATCCCCAGCAAAAGCATATTATGAGAAAGGTTAATTCTGTAAAGTCAATGCTGAAAAAATATATCAGAATGAAAGGAGTATGGATAGGGGAAGGAGGGGAAAAATCAGCACAGTCCAAAATCTTCATTCCAGTGAAAGATCTCAACCAGGACTTAAAATTATAGGAGAATCTCTGTAAGATATAACCTCAGATCGGGCTCCATCGCAACCACATGGGCCACTGCATTTAATGCAAATGCACACATATATGATTATGCCTTATGGTGTTTGAGAAACACAATACCGTGAAAAGAAGAAAAGCAACTTGCTCATGCATTCCTTCTGTTCCAAGGCCTTACTTTCCTTTGAAATCAATAGTGCGTTCCATTTTGAAATGGTTAGCAGAACAGAATCAGATGTCCAGTTGATGAAAAATCATGCATACATGTCCTGGAATCTCAGCACAGCTATAGTTGCTGCACCAGGAGACATCCAGAGACAGTAAGCCATCATAAGTACCTGCAATCATCATCATCTTCCACTCTGCTCATCCCAAGTAATTGTTCCTATTTCTCATACAAGACTTCCCAGTTTAAATCATAAAGCAGGCAACCTAACTATTACAGAATGAAGAGTCTCAGATGAGTAAGGCTCACATCAAATATAGCCATTTTGACCACCTGCAGCACAAGCTGGGCAGTCTTAGGCACAAGATCAGCCAGATATCATCATCATGGCCCTCCATTGACGAAACGGCTGATGTAAATAAATAAGCCAGATGGATTTTCTATCTTTTAATGAAGCATAGTAAAACAAATTTATGGCTTACCTTGTTTCTTCATGATACTAAATTTCTGGCAGCTCTCATATCATCCTTCTCAGGACCCCACTGTCAGTACCATTTTGTTGCAATCACCTTCAAGTGGCTACCTTTGGCTATCACCCCTGGGATTGACTGAAAGGCTGCTGTTATAAGACAACACCATCAGTGATAATACAGCTTTTGGACACAGAAAAACAAGCGAATGGGAACTGACAGACAAAAAAGGAAATGCACACAAGGTGCAAGCTCTTAACTGCTGCCCAGAAATACAAGCAAATATGAGGGACAAAATAATCATATCTGAGGAACTCCTTACCAGAACACCTCATGGTAAATATTTTGCAACTTGCAGAATGTAAAACCAGTGCGTGGCATGAAAAAGCTGCCGCTTGTACTGTAGCTCTCAAGTGCAGTCAGAAGTGCATCATCCCTCAAAAGCATTTTCATCACCATAATTCCCATTACATTGAGTTAGCAAATGCACCTCTCAAGTGCAATCATCTGCATAACATCCCAAAGTATTTCTCAGAGAGAATCAGAGGATCAACAGATTGACAGTGATCACTGTGCCACTTGGACCCAACTACTTCCAGGTTGCCTACGAGGATTAACTTCTTTCAGTCTTCCCCTAAATTCTGCAACATCCTCCCACAGTGAAGCTGACGCATAGATGTTAGACAACAGAAGATAGTTTAAAGGTTTGTTAGGCTCTAACTTGCTTAGCCTCAGGGCAATTTTCTTTGCTGTTTCGACATTTCCATGTTTACTGCAGGTGTTCAATAATGTCTTCCACAGAAGATATCTCAAGTTTGATGGAACTTCATTTATGAGATTCTCAGCCTCATCCAAAAGTTCAGCTCGACCCAGGAGATCAACCGTGCAGGCATAGTGACTTATCGTTATCTCTGACGTATATTCGTTTCTGAGAGACTCAAAAACAAGCCACCCTTCTTTCACAAGCCCAGCATGACTACATGCATTCAAGACTCCAACAAAGGTGATTGCATCTGGTTGTAACCCTGCTTCCTTCATCTTATTAAACAGCACAAAGGCCTCTCTACCCTGGCCATGTCGCGCATATCCAGACACCATAGTTGTGTAAGAAACCATATTATGGCACTCGATATCGTCGAAAACCTTACATGCATTTTCCAGACTTCCACACTTGCTATACATATCAATAGTCGAAGATGCAACATGCACATGAGACATAAAACCAGTTCTGATAATGCAGGCATGAAACAGCATACCCAACTCTAGTGCAGACAAGCCAGCACAAGCAGAGAGACAACTGGATAATACAGAATCATCCACCAAGTACTCAGGTGAAATAAGAAATTCAGAGAAAAGTTTTAGAGCTTGATTATAGAGCCCATTTTGAGTGCATGCAGTAATCATGGTACTCCAGGAGACCAAATCTCGCTTGATCATAGATGAGAACACAAGAAAAGCATCCTGAATTCCGGATTTAAATGCTGAATACATATTGATCAATGCACTTCTAATAAACAGATGAGACTCAAATCCAACTTTTAGAATGTAACCATGGATTTGTTTTCCTGTAACCAACGCTTCTGTCTGTGTGCAAGCCTGAAGGACATTCATAAGAGTAAATTGGCTAGGCCTTACAGAAGTTGAAGTACAAACCAAGTCACTAAACATTCTCAAAGTTTCTTGATACCAGCCTACTTCATTGCAACCTGACATTAAGACCGTCCATGAAAACTCATTGTGCATTTGCATTTCCTCAAACACCAATTTTGCATCATCAACTGCTCCACATTTAGCATACATGTCAATAAGGGAATTTTCTAAGTACAATCTATAGTCATCATCACCAACACTTTTGACAACATGACAATGTATTGATCTTCCTTCTTTCAACAACCGAAGATTTCCACAAAATCGGAGTATTGCACTACTCGTAGAGTGACTTGGTGCGAGACCTCCACTCTTAATCTCATAGAACAAATCCAAAGCCATCTCACAGTAATGATTGAGAACTAAATTGCTAATCATCACACTAAAGCATATCTCATTTTTACTGTTGACATCAAGGAAGCATTTGTAAGCTTCAGAAACCATTCCCATGCCTCCATACATGTCTATTATAGCAGTACCCAGAAACGAATCTAATTTGAAGCCGTATTTAACGAGAGAGCAATGTACCTGGTTACCAAGAGCTGCACTATCCACATTTGAGCACAAACTAAAAACGCTGGCTAGTGTATATATGTCAGGCTTATTACCTTCAGCAAGAAACGAGATGTAGCAGTTAAGGCCTTTTTCAGCATCTCCACTTTGATGAAACCCAGCCAATAGAGTACAGCAAACCACATTATCTTTCTCTTCTAGATTTTGAAATATTCCAAAAGCATCATCCAGGAATCCGAGTTTTGAGTAAGAATCTACCAGAGCTCCACCCACAATAACATCAGTTTCTAAACCAACTTTAACAATTTGGCCATGAAACAATCTTGCCAAGCCAACATCCAATGCGTCAGCCGCTAACTTTGCAAGGATAGCATAAGTCAAATGACTTGGCTGTACATCACACTGCATCATCTGATAAAATAACTGGATAGCTTCCTCCATATAGTTGTTCTGTACATAAGTATCAAGTAAAGTATTCCATAAGGCCTCAGATTTTTCGCCTAAAGGTATGCTGTCAAACATCATACGACCTGTTCTCAAATCTCCCCTTTCAATATAGAGGCCAAGAACAGAAGTACTGCAGAACCCATTAGACCCAAACCCGCATTTAAGTAACTGTGCATGGATGAGCATTCCCATCGTGAAATCATGAGCAAGTCTGCATGCCTTAAGCGCCACCGGGAAACCAAATTCATTCGGCTTCACACCGGTCCGACACATAAGAGCATACATCCGCAAAGCAAGCTCATACTGGCCGTTACTCACGTATGAAGAAATCATGCCGGTCCAAGACACCAAATTACGTACACGCATTCCGTCAAACAGGAAGCGGGCATTCGCAAGATCGCCACAGAGAGAGTAAAACCTCATCATATTGTTCTGTACGAACACTTCCTGATCCAACCCAGCTTTTATGATGACTGAGTGAAGTGACCTGCCGGGGTTCAGCGCTCTGGTGTCGCCAAGATGTTGCAAGAGGCAGACGCATTCTTGAACGTTGAGCTTCCCACTTTCTGGCATTGTGGTGAAATTTCTGAGTGACCTTCGAAGCAGAGAGGGAGGCGTGGTCATGCGAAACGTCACTGAGGAGTGACTGCTTAAAAATGTCATCTTTGCGACTGTTCATCTGCTTATGGTGGCTTTGAGCAGCTGGGTTTGTAATGGCAGTGTCAAGATCCGAGATTTGTCTAATGGGAGAGCAACGTAGTAGCAATAGCAAGAGGAAAGGGCCGCCACACGTTCCCACGAGTTCCCTTTCCATGCGCTACCAGATAGTCACGGCCACGGGACTGGTTGGGCCCAGAGTCGACCCGGAACCGGCCCGTGGCATAAGGGCCCGGTCACGGTTTATTCAAACCTTGAACAGCCGGTTTCGTGCCGGTTCCGAACAATGAAAAAAATAATAATAAAAGAGAAAGAGCCGTTGCTTGCCAACGGTCACCAATATTTTTTTTCTTAATTAATTTCTAACCTAGAATATAAATACTCCTTCTCATCTCTCATTTTTTTCACACAAATTACATCTTCATCTCAATTCTCTCAAATTCTCTATAACTCTTAATTATTCACAATATCCAATTTATTATTTTCTTTTCTTCAATTACGTTCTCTAATTCCTTATTTTTTTATTTATTATCTCCTTTAATAATTCCCTATTTCAAATTTTTTTTCATACCCTATATTTTTTGCATTATACCATATATTTTTTCTATATTAAAAAAAATGGCAAGTGGAAGTGGAAGTAGAACTAGTGGCAACAGCAAGAACAAGGTGGGGGAATTCGATTATCCTCCTAGTCCTCGTGATTATGAAGATTGGGGACTCGAAATTGATGTAGATGATAAAATCAACATTATTCCTAATATGGAGTAAGTCCAAACGCAAGAGAGTCTTCATCCTCCTGTCGGTATCGAAGAAATGTCAACAACAAAGGATCGGGAGTTTAGATCCGACGTATGGGACCACTTCACAAAAATTGAAAGATTTGATATAACTCCAAAAGGATATGATGTAGTTTGTAAACATTGTGGTGTAAAATACAAATATATTGATGGAGCCGGATATGAAACATTTACACGGCATCTTAAGACGAAACATCCAACTGAAGCGGGAATTGACATCAAGTAACAACAAATTTTCGAGTACGCCAATCCTAACACTCCTCTTTTATTTCGTTATAATGAAAAAACTTATAAAGAAGAATTAGGTAAATTTGTTTTCATTGAACATTTATCATTTAGTTTTGATGAAAGATTTGGTTTTAATCAATTTATAGAAAATGCATGTGTTCCACAAGCAAAACGTGTTCCTAGAAATACACTTAAACGCATAATTAAATATCTTTATAAAAAAGGAAAAAAAGATTTACAAAACTTTTTTATGAATTTTAATGGACGCGGGCATATAGGTAGCAATATTTGGAGTGATCATTGGCAAGTTCATTTTTATATGGGTATAACACATCATTGGATAGATGATAATTGAAATATTCAAAAAAGAGTTATTGCATTTAGAGTTTTTGATGATGGGCATACAGCAAATAATATTTATAGATTAATTAGTAAATTTTAGAAGAATATTATTAATAAAAAAAATTTCAATTGGTTTTGATAATACCGCGGCAAATACCGCTTCAATTGTTGAGCTAGAAAAGATTTGTAAACCCATTTTTGGTGGATAATTTTTCACGTTAGATGTGCTTGTCATGTTTTAAATTTATGTATACAAGATGGTTTAAAAACTCTTGATATTTTTCTCGACCCAATAAAAATGGCAATGCAATTTTTATGGAAACATTCCCAAAAAATGAAAGAATAGTTAAAATTTTGTAGAGCAAATGGAAAAAAACCAAAAAGATTTTCAAGATATATTCCAAATCGTTGGAATTCTACTTACGAGTTACTTAATGAATCTTTTGAATATAAAATTTATTATGTGCATTTATTTCAGATAATATAACTCCAATTAATTTATACCCACAAGAATGGGATATTTGCAAAAAACAATTAGATATTTTAAAAGTTTTTAATGATAAAACTTATACTTTGTCCGATGTTTATTATCCTACTATGCATTTATTTTTAATAGAATGTATTAATATTGTTGGATTTTTTGAAGAAAATGAAATGATGATAAATTAAGTGACACTATTAGAACAATGCGAACAAAATGGCTACATTATTATAGGGAAATTCCTATTATTTATTTAGTTTCTTGTGTTTTTTGTCCACGTTGCAAATTAGATGGTTTAGGTGATTATTTGAATATGTATTATGAATGTTTACATTTAATTGATGAGGTAAATATTAAAACTATACAAACAATGATTAAAAACGTAATGATAGAATTATATAATGAATTTTGTAGTACATATAATCTAGGTGACAGTGGATCTTCTCAATCTAATGACATACAAAGTGGGAACATATGTAAAATTAGTGTAGGGTACCAACTTTGTTGCATAAGCAAAAAAAGTAAAAGGGAGCAATAGGAAGTAATTCTGAAATAGAGAACTATCTAACCGTTTCTTTTGAGTTTGATGAATCTAAAGGCAGTACAGATTTCACAATATTGGATTGGTGGAAGAGGCATTCCACCCAATACCCAATTCTTGCTCTAATTGCAAAATAAATTTTAGCAACCCCTTGATCGATAGTTGCGGTAAAACAAGCATTTAGCACTGAAGGCAATATTTTGGAAGAACGAAGTTCAAGATTTAGCTCCTGATTCGGTGGAGGCTCAAGCTTGTGTTGATGATTGGACAAAGGCTCAATATAGATAACAAGAGATAGATCGCAATAATGAAGCCGAATTCTTTGATGATGGAGATACCACTGGCACCGGTACTGGAACGAGTAGCGACGATTGATGATAAGGTAAGTATGAGGTTATCAAATGTAAGAGAACTACATAGGTTTTGATTTTTTTATCCCAAAAAAGATCTGTAGGCTCTTAATGATAATTCATTAAATTCAAGCCACATCCCCCTCCTTTTTCCCCCAAATTTGATTACAATTTGTATTTGATAATTCATTATTTTTTTTATTTCATAATTCATTATTTGATAATTTGATTACAATTTGATTACAATTTAATTTTTAAACTCAAAAACCGTAACTGAAACTGGAACCGAAACCGGAGATTCCATTTTCGATTTTGAACCGAAACAGGGCTTGAAACCAGCCCGTAATCGGCGGTTCAAAATAGAAACCGGAACCACCACTTAAGGGCTCGATTTCGGTTCCCCCTAAATTGGAACCGAAACCAGCGGTCCTCGGCCCGTGGCCATGACAACTACCAGGGTTGAGGCAAGGGCAATTTCGCAATAATGGGTAATTTTAACTTTGATGCATCATGGGTAATCTCCGACATCCGAATTAATGGAATGTGAGACAAACGCCTATTCTGATTTTAACTACATAGGGTGTTTGAAGGGAAGCGGATCACCTAACATTAGGGTTTCTGTGACATGGGTAACATTACTCAAATCAGGCCGTCCAAATGAAAATGGACGGCTTAATTTGAGAGAGAGCCGGGATTCAAAATTTTCAAACCCAAAAAAAATTCCCGCCCAATTTTTTTCCCTCCCCCTCAACAAATGACGTAGCCCATTCTTTGAACGGGCTGATTTGAGTAATGTTACCCATGTCATAGAAATCTTAATGTTAGGTGATCCGGATCATGTTTGAAGAGTCCAAGACCCCACTGTTAGAATCAAATAATGAGATCAGTAGTCAGCACTTCTACCTTCTTCTTTTCCTTTGCTTTCTCCTTTAAGCAACTAGCGCTTGAACGAATTTAGTGATTCCGGTTTTCGTGAAGCTTGGGCTATTATTGCACACGTAACGTAAATTGATATGTCTTATAGCAACTCGGAAAATTGATCTGGTTGTACTTTTAACTTTGAATCCACTAGTACAGTTATTACCCAACCCCTATGATCTTCCAGATAAATGCACATTTGGAGAAACCAACTTTGAAATTTGCTCTTGGCTGGCCAAAATGAATTGCCTTTTACCCCCTATGCCTTCACTTTGGAAGAACCGAAGAAGCACAAGTGGTAATGAGGTAAAGAAAACAGCTCCATTGTGCAGCTAACCTGATCATCAGTCTGAACTTTGAACAAATAAAAATAACCCAATGAGGACCGGTAAAGACATTCCCATTTCAATCAGTAATGCAAATAAACAAGAATATCGCGTCCTCCAAGTGCTTAAGTACGATATCTGACACCCCATTAGCAAAGCATTTAATCAAAAAGAATGGGGCATTGCATCTATCTAACTAAGCTATCTGACCATCTGAAAAATTCCTAAGAACTAGATATACAATGACTGGAAGTCCGTGCAGCAACCCGCTTAGGGTAACGACTGTAGTTTACATGCACATTACAGTTCCTATCACTGGGTGATCCGCTCGGGGGATTCACTCTCTGTTTCGACCTCTCTCCTTTCTGTACTCTACCGGGTTCTTGGGTTGATAAGTAGGAATCCAGTACATAGCCCTTTTCCTCCGAGACGAACCTCGTCTGCACTCCACTGTTCAAGAATAATCTACAGGAGACGGCATTTGACGGGGGGTACTCTGAACCATACAAGTTGCTGAAGATAGAGGAGATCGGATCTACATTGCACATATCAGCATAGTCTCCAGTGCTGAACGAGTCTCTCGTACTCTCTGTAGTGAAAGAAGCTGCCTCGTCTGAACTCGTAAAGAGAGACCAATCGCTTGATGTAGCATCAGAAAATTCAGTGCCAAATATCTCGTTATAATTCTCAATCAATGGTCGCCCATTTTCGCTGAACCGAGTAATGCCAAGAGATGTGCCCTTTGCTGTGCCTGCAGCAATATATGGGGGTCTTGGATCCAGTGAAGTTTCATGGCCATCAAATTGGCAGCCTTGTTTGGTCTCTGCTTGTCTTGAAGACTTTTGACTTCTTAATACGCAATTTCTTTCAGACGCAAAACCTGGTTCTCTGACAGCTTTTCCAGATAAACTTTTGTGCGGGCGTGGACAGGACCTGAAAGGGAGGAACAATTTGAATTACAGAACGTCTTAGAGATGCTTCACTGGATACTCTTAAATGTCCCTTCAATGTTTCTCATGCTCAGATATATGTATGAGACAGGCAAACTCCTGGCAGGTCAAATTAACAGGAAGATAGACCGAGTCCACAAATGATCTCACCATTGAAAGGGTTAATTACCTCATGTAAAATAGAATATATGCTCCTTCTGACATTACATGGCTCATTGGTACAGGTTGAACCTGTTTTTGGCACAAAGATTACACCTCAAAAATAAATTTAGAAACGAAAAAGAGACCTTACAAAGTTACAACTGATATTTAGGTTTAGCTAAAGATTGGATGAACACATCAATCTCATCTTAATCTTTCTTCCTTTGACTAACTGTACAATAATGTGCTACAAGTTAAAAGGTAGAAAAAAGCAGCGATAAATGATAGGTGAATCAATCATGCAAAACATAAAGTTATTCACATGCCCAGTAATATGCAAGATGCTTCCAGACAACGAGTATTTGTGATTGCAACCCAAATTAGAGTGGCCTCGGGGTGGATGCAATAGAGAGTTACAATGACGCTTAAGTCAGGGATCTTTCTGTCCACTTAGATCAGATATTTAGGCAACTCCCTTGTGGCTCCTTGTATGAGCCAGCATCAATGGTGTCAAGACCAGCTTTTACTATGCACCATTGAAAAGCAAAGAAAATATATGAACATAATTAAATTTATATCTTCGAGGAATGTCAGTCACAACCAATTATGGAATTTTGCGTATTTAAGCATTTCCACGAATGCAATGGGCCATGTCCTCGTTGAAAGTCAGGAATCATTTGTTTTGATTTCACTAGCCCTGCCTTTGCTTCACACGATTCCTGACTTTCAACGAGGACTCCTCTCTTTTCCTGAAAGTTGGTTTCCAGGGTGAAAGGGACTGCAGGTGTTGGTGCTGAGTTTTATTTTATTTTTATTTTATTTTCTTTTGGGCCCAACATTTTGGGTTGAGTTGAGAAGAAAAAGTTTACAAGTAGCATCTTTATCAATTGAAATTCAATCTCAAAAACCTCCAAGTTAGAGATGTTTAGAGATGTTACCTCAGTGTCGTCTATCCTGAACCAATTGCCTCGCAAGTTTCTCACATAAGACACATAATGCCCGGAAAAAGATGCATTCTGTGTATCCAGATGGACAACCACAGCATAAAGCATGTAAAGTGGAGGCATGTCGCCTTTTCCTGTCATGTATGGGATCATATCCAGCATTTCAGGAAAAGTAATGCACTTAGTTATTTTCCCATATCTTCCTTCCTGGACAAGAGAGGCATAATATATTGGATCAGTTCACTCGCCTCAAAGAGAGAAGACAACTAATATTACTTAACCACTAGGAAGATCCAGGCAACTGGCTAGCAATAATTATATGATTAGCATATATCACGTGAAACCTATCTGAGTTCATTTCCACTGCTTGAAGTCAAATCAATCATATTTACATCAACTAGATTCTTGATTTGGTACTGCTCTTGCGCATGCACCGAAACATTGCTTTACCCCTAGATGTCCAGTCACTTGCAACTGCCCATCCTACCTCCTCTATGTTCTTGACTGCCCATCTATGAAAAGTATCTAAAGAATTACAAGTCCAATACAGTTTGTTTAGCAGAAAGACAGATATTCCTTGCTCACTCAAGGTAGGGCATTTCCCATTTGTATAGGAACTTCAAGTTGGCCCTTACGAACAGCTCAATTCACTATGTAAGCAACATAACTGTCTAATATGAATTAAATAACTTGTCAAAGCACCCAATTCACAATTCAAAATGCTACCTGGAACCTCTTCAATACGATAGTCAGGATATTGGGCGCCTCATGTATACTCAACTGCTTTCTGGCTCGCACATATGCAGCACATCTTGTCAAAAAATGTTTACATAATGGTAAGTATGGGCAAACAAAATATATGCACGTTACAAGTCGATGAAGAATGGGATCTAACCTTCCACATCTGTACATGTTTTCTCCATCCAGATCTTCTGGAGTTGTAAATTGTGTCAGTGCATCTTGCAATGATTCAACCGGACCGTATATCTCCAACGTGAGATCCATTATGTTTTCATATCGCTCTGACTCGTGATGACATCTCAAACACTTGACCTGGAAAAGAGGAGATTCACTTTTCATGATTTCAATGAATAAGATGCAAAAGCAGAAAAATGAACTGCTGCAGCGTTTGCAAGGAAAAAGATGGGAATTCACCTTCGATCTGAGGCGCCCACCAAATGTATATTGAATGAATGTTGTTTCTTGCAACCTTGGATCAACCTTCTTCTCCCCACCCACGCCCTCCAAGCAAATGGACTGCATTGATGCGACAAGAAGCCTAGAGAATGACACAAAAGGATAGTGTGGAGTAGGCCCCATTCAATATCCTCTCTTTCATTTATTTGAAAATTCAAATTCTAAAAGTTCTTTCTAAAGATTCACGGCTACAAGAAAACAAGCACGAAATCTTTACAAATGTTCATTTACACACTCAAAAAGTTCCCTTTAAATACCTCAAAAATTCATGAGCATCTTCCTGACTTCCTTCACCAATATGGCGATTAAGACTTCGCATGTGCACTAGTATTCTGCTGGGAGACAGTGGTGCACCGCTTTCTCTCAGCATTGTCACATGTTGCTCAAGTTCACACAAAAGACACCAATCTTTTCCAAAACCTGGAACCATAAAAAAGATGCTAGGATAGATAACAACCTAGAGGAAATTATGCAAATTGGTAGAAAGCAATGATCAGTTAACTACAAAGAGTATGGATGGATGGAATTACAGGCTCTTGAATGGTCTTTGTGGAGCAAATAGATAGTGAGAGGCTTTGTACATGTCAAACACTGCAACACAGCATTCGCATAGCAACTGCAAAGCAAATATGAAAACAAGAACATAAGACATTCATGCTGATGCCAATAACCAAAAAGAAAAAACCTTGATTAGCTTTAAGGCTAGAACTGCTACAGTGACAAATAGAACAATAATTGCACGACCATCATCTCATAAGTAGTTTTCTATTAGTATTTTCATCTTTAATTCATCACATCAGACCAATCTGTATAAAGAATCACACGTCACAAGAAATCGCAGTCTTTCGTAGTCTCAGACTCTAACCAGTTGATGATTTAAGCTGAAACCAAAAGCAAAAGCAGAAGTACGATAGAATCACCTGTTGCCGCAATTGATAAGTCCCCTAGGTGATAAGTTGAAAACTTCATACTGAAAGAACCTTACAAATTCTTCGTAAGGAAATAGCATCTGTAGTAGAAAATAAAAGTCTTTAAGAGACACTATTTTCCTCATCAAGGGAAAATGTTTAAATTGCAAAGAAAATGCGTTCAATGGTTACTGACTTTAGATTTTTTTTGCCTCTCGCCATTATCTTCCGAAGCATCCCACCGGGTAAGTTTCGGTGACTTCCTTACACCCATCATCTTTGTGATTCCAGCATTAGCGACAGTACTGGTCCCTTCTGCAGCAATTGCCCCTAGCACTAGTGAAGTTACTTCAAGAAATTGGGATAAACAATAAAGACCTTAAGATTGCAACTAGCAATCATGTAAATGAACTCGAATCACCTGTAACTTGTTCCCTCCTCTCACTTCCTAAGCATTGCAAGGTAGATGCTTCCGTCGAATTCGGTGGTTTAGGTACACCGCTATCAAAAGAAAGTGAAGCCCTTTCTGCTTTAACACTGCCCCTTGTAGTCACTTTAGACTGACAGTCCGATTCCATGGTTTGAGCAATAGAAGTTTCAAAGACATTGCTACCACCTGGAACAGTATATGGGGATCTCTCACTTGAAATGACCCCATGTTCTGATGAAGAAAAGAAGTTGCCATGATTCTCCCTTGTATTAGATAAGTTCTCTTGTTGGCTTGCCGACTTGCTATTCTCCTCAATTTTATGAGTCGAACCAGAATATCCATTGATGTACCCATTCGTGCAATTGAACCTGTTCCTTCCAGTAGTTTCTCCTTCAGACCCTAACGATCCACTGGTATTTGCCTGCACATAATGAAGAACAACATATAGTAAATAAATCCAGCCATCATGAGAATACCACAAAATGGGAAAAGAGTTGTCGCAAAAGATGACACCTTATGCCTTACAAAAGCCTCCTTTCGGGGGCAAGAATTAAAAGAGGATGAACAATCAGTCACGTTCCCACTAACTTCATCAAGGAAATCATATTTGAATCCATCATCTTTTCTTGATATTCCCCTGCTTAATTTACGTGAAACTCGCTTCTCTTTACTCTTCCTCTCTGGTGCTGAGACTTGAGATGCATCAACTGATGAACAAGAAACAGAAGCTGAGGAACCAGTGCCCATGGAATTGTACATTAGATCATCTAGATTATCTTCCATTAAGCCTGACTGAGGAGATGAATTGTTCCAGGTGATGTCCAGCGGATGACATTCTTGTTTATGTACTTGCCTCCAATGAACTATCTGGCACTTACCGGAACTGCGTGCAAGAATTTTAAGGTATAACTTAGTTCTGCAAATACTCCTACCATTAGATATTGCAGATGCACAGTTTCTGGAATTAACCTTTCTGTTCATAATATAAGTTTTTCCTGTCCAACTAAATTACCACAGTTTCGATCAAAAGAAAATATCTTAATTAAGAGATTTCCACGATTATGAATGACAATGCTCAATGCTTTTCTATCTTCAAGATGCTCCATCAATAAATTAGCAACATAAAAGAAAAGTATCCATTGGTACACCTAAAACTGGAGTGACTGAGTAAAATACACTGGAAAATCGTACAAAGATATGTCTAAAGTAAGTGATTATCATCCAAAGAAGCAGAAATTTAGTGGATCAAACTATACAATGGAAACTTAAATGCAATCAGGGAAGTATTGACAGCCATTTCATCAACTCATTTGACAGTGGCAATTCATGTTCACATGTGATAATCCTGACAAGTTGTGTAATTGGATAACACTATATTATTGCTAATTATGCTACAAAATTTATGTAAGTCGAATCATGCCAACACGTGCCACTTTCAGGTTTGCCTTTTAATCGTGTTAATTCGTGTAAAAAATTGTCAGCCCTTGAAGCCTTGAATGGCAGTCCTTTGGGGGATTGTGTTTCCTGCTTCACAAATTTTAATTGACTTTTTCCCTCGTTACCACTTTTTCTCCCGAGGAGAGTGAGTTGCAGGGTCACTGACCAATATCTAACAGACTTGCATCTGGAGCAGCGAGTTGTTGCTCGACCAGAGCATCGTACACATTGATGCGTTCCATTTTTTGAGGAAGCCACAAGAGGGACAACATCTACCACAGCCATAGCTTCAGCTTTGAAAGCTTCCTCGGCAGCGAGCTGAGCAAGCAAACTTAGCCTCTCTTTCTTCTTTGCAGAATCACTCCACTTCCCAAGTAAAATATAAGCAACCAAAGGAAGCACGACCAAGACAAGAAACAAGATTGGAATATCAGCTTCCCTTGGTTCAAGCATGGTCCCAGTAGCATACTCATGTCCAAAATTAATGTGAACCAGCTATCAGGGGCTAATCTTTGCAACTACTCCAGGGAAACATTCTTAACAAGGAGGTTCGCTGAGGAAAACTATGCTCTGCAAAGCAAACCTGTTGAGTTCCAGGAATCATGATTCTCAGTACACATGAGAGTAGCATCATTGATTAGTCAATAATAATACCTCTTCAAAATAGTGATAACGACTATACATGCATGACTGTTATCATTCAGAGAAAGCCAGGCAAACAACAAGTTATCAAAAGAAATAGGAAAAAAGACAATTGCCTCTTAAATCCTTGTGTACAGTTGCTCCTAAAGTGCAAAGGATGTACCACAAATGACTCTACAAGTATACACCAGAAGTTTGACGCTGGCTGTCAACGAAAAACTCAAGATTACTCCATAGTTTCCTTTTAAAATGCAACAAACATTTCTTACCAGCCTTTAGAACAGTAAGTACAATGGAGTTTGCCTTGATCATTTTATTGAGGTGGATATGAAAGAGAAGAATGCTATCAGATTGGTGCAATGGGTGCGGATTGCTCTTTCCTCAAACCTAGGGGGCAGAAGGCACGGACTAAGCTGGGAGTCCCTATAGATAATAGTACAAAAAATCTAGTAAGATATTTCAACAACGCTGACCAGTCCACGACTTTGATGGAGGTCTCCACTTCCACTTTGGGGTCTACCTTGATAGCATCTCAGAGACAACACATCCAAAGCTCCTAACTTGACTAAGTTTATGTACCCAACCGGTGCAGTGGCCTAAGAAAGCATTACAAATCCAGCACTAAAGAAGACCAGAAATTTGAAGATTGCACATCTCCGCCAAAGGAGAAGCTAACACTACCAACATAACCCCCTAAAAACCCAGCATTTTAAAGTGGAACAAGATTTACCATTTTTCTCAAGGGGAAAAAAGACCTATAGAAAGAACAAGCTTCACCTCATGCCAAGAGGCTAACAGTGAAGACCATCGCAAGGATTTGTCACAGTGAACCAAGAAGACCCACGATTTCGCAAACATCATTAACCCGAGATGCAAGTACAAAAGTACACCCAAATGGTTGAAAACTCGAAATCAATGAGTCGTACCTCATGAGCTGAAGAGAAATCCAAGCACAACCCAGAGTTGGGTTCTAACTTCTTGAGCTCCTTCAATCTTTCTTCCCAAAAACAAGAAGAAGAAGAAAGATTCTTTGATTCCACGGATGGTAAGGTAAAGACACGAACTTCCCCGGAAAAAAACACGGCTCTCTTCACACTCGCGCAGACACACAGAATAGCGTAAGTAATTTCAGCTTCACCTCACACACTCGCGCAGGCCGAGCTTACTTTTCAAGATTTTGGGCTCTTTCACGTCCGGTTACTCGGACTCGAGAATGGGCTACTTTAATCTCAAGCCACGTGGAGGGTCCTGATTCGCTGTTAACTGTCAGGAGGGTGGGGCCTACTGCGGTGTACCGCCCCCCTGCCCTTTAGGGTGGTGATCTTGAAAGTTCGCCCTCGATTCGTTTTGCACCGTTGGATCTGTGGAAAATATTTCCCCTACTTGTTTATCGGGAAATTCTCGGTTGAATTGGGGGTCAAAAAGGAAGAAAACAATCGGCGTAAGTCAGTGTTCAAATAGGTGGGGCCCGCTGGATGTTCTTCCCAATAATTCTTATCTGAGGGACACGTGTACGGGTGGGATCGCCAGAGAGGATGAATGTTGTCTTGGGGCTGTCTTGTTTGTCTCGAATTTCGAGAAAATTCGAAAGGAGGGCCCGAAATCCTCTCATTTTATCAAATAAGGACCTCAAATGAATTTTGTTTCAAATAAAGGCTTGAAGTGCTCTCATTTTCTCAAATAAGGATCTAAAGTGAACTTTGTTTCAAATAAGGGCCTGAAGTGGCCATGAAATCTCAAAAAAGGGCCTGATTTCAAGGGTATTTTCGTCATTTTTCTTATTTGATTTTTTTCTTTTTTATTTTTTTTCTTTTTCCTTAAAAATTAACAATTTTTTTTTAAAAGACAACTTGCATAGGCGGGAGGGCCTGTGGCCGCCGGCCCACCGCTGGTGGGGGTCGGCGGGGGCGTCAAAGGCCGGCGGGGTTGCCGGCACCTCGGCGAGGGCCAGAGGGCAACCCCGCCCTGTGGGGCTGTTTTTTATTTTTTTAAAAAAATATAAAAAAATATAAAAAGGATAAAATAGGGAAAAAAATCAACAAAAAATCAAAATGAGAAATGACGAAAATGCCCTTTAGCTCATGCCCTTTTTAAAACTCTATAGCCACTTCAGGTCCTTATTTGAAACAATGTTTCACTTGAGGCCCTTATTTGAGAAAATGAGAGGACTTCGGACCCTTATTTAGAATTTTCCCTTGAATTTTTAAAGGGAAAAAGAATTCCTGTAAATTTCAGATTTTATTTTTGTAGTGTTTCGCGAGGAGTAAAAAGTAAATTGCATAACTATCCCGAGCTTTTAGGGTTGTCACAAATTACCCCTAATGCATAATTTTTTTTCATTTTGCCTCGTGAATTTTAGAAGCCGGCTGCAATGTGACCCCTGGAGTTTGATTCCGACTGAATTTCGCTTGGAACTCTGATCACATTATAGAACGTGACTAATCGCGAAGAGGGAGGGGTAAAGTTTATCAATTTATACTTATAAAAATTTGAAAATTAATGGAGAATTTATATGTGAGAGCACATGAATAAAGTTCCGAAGAGCCTTTAACTGGAGTCAATGTTGTTGGGGTGTGGTTCATACTTCTCTGCACACTATATGGTTTCTATAGTTTAAGTCCATATTTTTTTCATTGGTAATTTGAGCTTGAATCCATGAATAATTACTACTATATATACTTTTTTTCTCTTGTAATTGAATGATGTAACGAGAGATGTGAGGTGTTAATTATAATGGAATTCTCTACTGGACGTAACCCTAGTTTAAGGGTGAATGAGGATAAAATCTCGTGTCTCCATTTCTCTTTCTCGCTTTTTTGCGCTTTACTTCATTGTAATCGTGCACTGAATCCTAACAAATGCCACGTGCATATCGATATACAATTCCGAAATAAATTTTTTGGGTAGTACTTACATTTTTTCTCAAATATACAAATTCTATATGACTTAATTGTCCTTTCACAAACCAATCACATGGTCAACTACGCGAGAAAAACTTGGCCGGAGTCGACACGAGGGAACTATCGCAAATTTCAAAAAGTCAGGGGGCAAATTACAAAAAATTAAATATCATGGGACAACTTGCCACAATCCCAAAAACTCGGGGGCTAATATGGTTCAATAAATTCACAACTATAGCTTGACATGTGTTTCCCACTTTCTTTCTTTTTTAATAGAATAGGGCAGCCCATGATATATTCTCTTCGCCAAACTTATCACGAGTGATGAAATACTTTTTGGTGTACTAAGACAAATTCCTATTATAATTTTTCACTTTACTTTCTTTTCGCTTAAGGAAATTACTTTCTCCTTTAATGAAATGTAAAAGGGAAATTCCTATTGTACAACGGGTGCTTTTTTTTTTCTCTTTATGCGGTAGCTGCTCCTATCATGAAGTGACCTAAGATGATGTGTTTCTCTTCGTGGCCTTGACTTTCTTCTTTTTACTAAATATCTAATCTGTTCTTTAGACCAGACGAACAAAATTCTGTACGAGTTTGGATAAAGCTTAGAAAATGATTGCAATGTGTCCTAGGATCCGTTTGTTTGGGGAAAAACTTAAACTTAAATGAAAACACTTTCTAGGAAATCATTTCTCAAGAAAATGGTTAGTTTTTATTTGTTCGGTGATATGTGATCAAAAATATTTCCCGGTGTTTTGATTTCATTAGGAAGTTGATTTCAATCTCATGATTTTGCAAAAAAAAATCGAATTTTTAGATTACTTTTTCTTTCCTTTCCTTTTCCTTTTTTCCTCCACCCCGACCGGCCATGGGCGAGGCTCGTCGGATCTGGCCAGCTCGAGCTTGCCCGTGGTCGCCACCAGTCGATCCTGGTGGAGGAAGAAGGAAAAAGAAAAAGACAAAATGAAAAAGAACAATAAAATAGAATAAAAGTATAATATTAAAATTTTAAAATTTTTATTTGAGAGTAACAATTCGAGAAAGTGTTTTCACCTCTTTAAATTTAGGAATTCACTTTTCCTAAATTTATGCATGAATTTCCCGATGACCAAAAAGTGTTTTCCATTGACTGAGTAATTTTCTTCGAACCAAACGGATGAAAGTTCAAAAAAGTAAATCCTGAAAAACATTTTCACTCGAACGAACGAACTCTTAGTTGATTCCAACTAAGTTTCGCTTGGAGCTCTGATCATGTGACTGATTATGGAGAGCAAAGTTGTTATATAAAAATATACATATAAAAGGTAAAACCATAATTCAGAAATACGTCGTACGCGCGAGAGCATGTGACTAAAATCCCGGTGAACATTTGTCCGGAGTTAACCCCACACGCATATCGATATACAGTTCTGAAATTTGTTTTTTTGGTAGTCTTTATTTTATTTTTCTTACACATAGAGATGTCATCTGATGAATTTACCTTTCATGACCAGTCACATGGCCGAATGTATGAGAAAATGTTGTCTAAAGTCTACATTAGGGAGGACATTGCAACAAATTTCAAAAAGTCAAGGGGCAAATTGCAAAAATCAAAACATCATGGGTAACTCACCACAATTCCGGAACTTGGGAGGAATTTTTAATTCTCTCGAAAATTAAAAAAAAAACATAATTTTCGAGATAAAATTTATTTTTGTCTATCCTGTTTCAAAGTCTCCTCTTTTTAAGATTTGTTACATTTCAATTTAGGTTTCACGGTAAAAGATTAAAAGGCTAAGGTGCTTATGGGAAAATGGCTTGACACGTGTTCCCCATTTTATTTGTTTTTGCAATTCCCTTCGCCTTATTACGAGCGGTGAAATAGCTTTCGATTGTACTCTCTGCTTGCAAAAAGAAAAGGAAAAAACACAGATTCTTATCGTGCAATGATTGCTTTTATGTTGTCTTTCTTTTGGGGGCAGGGCTTCACGCAAGATAACCTGTTTGGTAATGTTCCTGTTAGCGGTAATATATATATATATATATTAAAAATGATTTTTTCTAATTTCGTTCATAAGAACAGTTTCTGAGCAGAAGAACGCATTTAGTAACTGCACAAAATTTATATTCCCGAAACAGAGAAAGAATATAAATGCGTTTTTGTACAACCCTAAAAATTTATATTCCTAATTTTTTAAATCTAATTATTAAAATATCAATGGAGGCAACGGGGACCGACGAGCTGCGGTGGCGACCGGCGACCGACGGTGGCGGCAGGTGGCGACTGGCGGCGGCGGCGAACGGCAACCGACGGTGGATTCGTGATTGTAAAGATGAGCATTAAGATACATTAATTTATTTTTCTAAGAGTGAGCTTGTTTCTTCTTTTTTGATTTTGTTTCTGGAAATAAAGAAGCTACTTTAATTTGCTTCTTGTTTTTGCTTCAAATATGTTCTCGGGAACAATTTTTGTTCCCGGGAATAGAAATGATTTTTTTATTCTGTTCCCGAGAATAATTTCTGAGCAGAAAAATGCGTTTGATAACTGCACAAAATATCTATTCCAAGAATAAAATATATATATATGTTTGGTGCGACCCTAAAAATTTATATTCCTAATTTTTTTTATCTAATTATTAAAATGTCAGTGGAGGCGATCGGGACCGACGAGCTGCGGTGGCGACTGAAGCTGGCGACGGGCGACGACCGACAGTGGACTCGTGGTTGTAAAGATGAATATTAAGTTACATTGAGTTTATTTTTCTAAGAGCGAGCTTGTTTCTTCTTCTTCTTCTTTTGTTTCTAGGAATAAAGAAGCTACTTTAATTTGCTTCTTGTTTCTATTTCAAATATGTTCCCGGGAACAATTTTTGTTCCTAGGAATAAAAATGATTTTTTCTGATTCTGTTCCCGGGAACAGTTTTTGAGCAGAAAAAGGTGTTTGATATCTGCACAAAATTTCTATTCCTGGAATAAAAAAGAATAGAAATGTGTTTGTCGGTGAAGGTGATCGGGACCGACGAGCTGCGGTGGCAACCAACGGGCGAGGGATACCAGTGGCAGCGACCGGTGGTGACCGACGGTAGACTCGTGGTTGTAAAGATGAGTATTAAGTTACATTGAGTTTATTTTTCGAAGAGTGAGCTTGTTTCTTCTTGAAGCTATTTTAATTTGCTTCTTGTTTCTGTTTCAAATTTGTTCCCGAAAACAATTTTTGTTCCCAGTAATAGAAATATTAACTGACGTTCCCAAATAGATTTATGTTCTTTTTTAATTCTCAAGAATAAAAGAACAAGAAGCAGAGAATCTGGAGTGTTATTAAACAGGCCCATAGTTTCTCCTTTAATAGTACAATGTAAAGGAGATTCCTGTTGTACAATGGTTGCTTTTTTTCCC
This sequence comes from Lenwebbia sp. NSW1173648, assembly GCA_029784005.1. Taxonomy (NCBI): domain Eukaryota; kingdom Viridiplantae; phylum Streptophyta; class Magnoliopsida; order Myrtales; family Myrtaceae; genus Lenwebbia; species Lenwebbia sp. NSW1173648. The sequence goes on along the minus strand of JARCGZ010000009.1, from coordinate 17,349,008 downwards.
AAATTTTTTATATGTATTTCCTTTTTTCCATTATGCAATAGTTGCATTTATTAAGCAATGTTAATTCGATTTAAGTGCCAGAAAAAAAAAGATCAAGGAAGCATTATTGCCAAATAAGATGGTTAGATGAATTAATATGATTTAATTTTGAGAAAATTCTAAATAAGGATTTGAAGTGAAACTATTATCTCAAAAAAGGGTCTAAAGTGAACATTATCTTAAATATGAACAGAACCTTAGCTGCGAGGGTCACCCACGCAAAGAGAGAAGGCGAGCGCGCGTGCGTGTTTGTATGTCACGATGAAAATGGGCAGGGGTGGCGTCGTCTAAGCAGTGCAACAAACTCCACCAAGCACCAATGCTCGTCTCTGTTCTAAGTGGCAAAATTATCGTATTTTTTGTCCGAAATTATCTGAACTCAATTTTCAATTTTTTCCTATTATCCCAAAGATTACCGAAAATCCCCCAAAACCCCAATTTTTTCCTCCATGCTCCAATAATCCATGCAAAGTTCAGCTACTGAAGCTTCTCTCTATCTTTCGACCAAAAGAAAAAAAAAAAAAGCTTCTCTCTATCTCTATGTAGGTGTGCTCTATGCGTATGGTAACGTTTCTGTTCCCGGAATAACTTTTGGAACAAAAATACTTTTTTTTGTTTCTGTTCCCGGCAACGATTTCTGGGAAGAGAAACGCGTTTGGTAACTGCAAAAAAAATCTGTTCCCGGAACAAAAAAAAGAACAGAAACGCGCTTGGTAACTACATAAGCTCTTCACCAGATAAAAACTTCACATCAAATAAAAAAAGTAAATTAAATAATAAAATAATTAAAATGATATTACTAAAATACTTTCATGCAATATGAAAATTTTCCCTATTTTTTTTTTAATAAAAAAATTGTTTTTTTTTGTTTTTTGTTTTTTATTTTTTAAAATATTTTTATTCAAAAAATATATTTTATTATTAAAAAAGTATTTTTTTTTATTTTATTTCATTTTTCTCCGGCGGTGGCGGCGGCGACACTTTGGGAACAAAGTGTTCCCAATTGTTTCTAAAAAATGTTCCAAATGTGTTTTTAAAAAGTGTTTCGGGAACACAGAAGCAAGTTTTTTTTGTTTCTTGTTTCTACTCCAAAAGTGTTTCTATTTGTCAAAAGCGTTCCCGGAACACTTTGGAAACACTTTTTACCATACGCGTTTCTGGAGTGTTACCATATGCAGCCTAATTCGTCTGATCCACAAACAAGTCGTGCCTCAAGACCGAGCTCCTCGAGCACAAGCCCGTCCGATAGATGGCGTCCCTCGTCCCGATGCTCGAGGGCATGATTTGCTCGAAGAACGCATAGATTGCTACAGTGAATCGAATCAAAGAGCTCGAAGCATTGAACTAGAGGTTGAGGCCCTAGCCGAAGACATCCAGGTCTAAATTTGAGGAAGAGAAGAACGCGTGACGGAGGTGGAGATTGGAGATGAAGAAAGCAAGGGCGAGGTTTAGGGCTAAATTTGACGAAAACCCCTTTATAGAAGAAGTTGATTGAAAACTTAAAAGAAATAGTCCCCGAACGAAAATGACCCCGACCGTGTTCATGTGAATCGCACATGCTTGCTGGTTGGGAAACATTGGGTTGGCCGGAGAGCATAGGTCCTTATTTGAGACTACATTAATTATTTTAGGCCCTTATTTGAGATAAGATTCACTTCGAACCCTCTTTTCAGAAAATAGTTCAACTCGAAGCCCTTATTTAAAATTTTTCGTTATTATACATTGGTGAAAAAGAAAAAAAGAGATTGTGAATTTTTCTTGAGCTTTAGACAAACAAAAACAAAAAAACTTTTCTTGAGCCATTACGAATTAAACAAATCGTGAATTTTGTAATGTTGATATGAATGCAATGTTTATGAGTCAGTTTGAGATGATACCTAACATTATGACAAAGACCTGCATAAAAGGAAAGTAGAAACTTACCATAAATGGACTCAAGTTGATTCATTTCTAGGGGCTTAATACCAAAAAAAAATCTTTCAACTTTAGCCTTGTCTCAATTATATTCAAAAAATTTTGTTATCTCATAAAAAAATCATCAACTTTAGCCACTGTCCCAATTATATCCAAAACATTTTTTGTCTCATAAAAAACCCTCAAGTTTTACTTTTATCCCAATTCTACCGGCCCGATACCTAAAACACCCTCAACTTTAGTATCTGTCCCAATTATATCAAAAAAAAAATTTGTCTCATAAAAAACCTTCAACTTTTACTTTTGTCTCAATTCTACCACCGTCGGCCTTCCGTCTATAATCACCATTAGTTAATCGTACATTGCTCGGGTTTTCTCGCCGAACTTACCAATGAATATTCGAAATTCAAAAACAGCAAGTTTCAGGGATAACGAGGAATGAGATCGTTCGCCCAAATAATCAGATCTCCACTTCTAGTCCTTCTTTGGGATGTTGAGTGCCGGGGAGAATCTGAAACGCACCACTTGAGTGGCTCCTTATCTCCCGGCAATAAGTAGGAGAAGCAGACAACGAGCCTATTATTTAGTTCAGTTATTGGTAAATGTCTTTGGGAAAATGCAAATACCTTTGGGTTAAAGGGGTTTGGTGAAATGCAAATACTGTTTAGTAAACTGCAATTGAAAAGTGCATTGGGATGCAACTTTGGAAAATATGATGTTTGGTAAACTTACACCTGGAAGTCCTTTGGTGTGCCAATTTAAACTTTTTTTTAACTTTAATTTGTTTAAAATTAAGGAAAAAATTACTGCAACTTTTATATTTTCGCATCGAGAGTAACATAAAAGACACGTATTAACAAATTTACATGTTAAAAAGTCAAAATATGATCACTTGCGTACACATAAGTCATTGAGGATAGAAATAAGTTTCCCTCCAAAAAATACAAATATGACCACATTAGTCATTGAGGATAGAAATAAGTTTTTCTCCAAAAATTACAAACCTCCTTAACTATTAATTATACCCATGGCTATTTCATCACGTAAACGTGCCATGTTAGGGGTTGCATTAGTATTTGAAGCACTAGCCCCCTCATCTACAGTATCACAGTCAACTGAATATCCATACTCGAGATCCAAATCTGCATCTTCAAAATCCATATTAGTTATAGCATTTCTTTGTATATAATTGTGCAAAGCCATTGTCACTATGACAATTTGCACTTGCTTTTCATACGGATAACTTGTCATTTTTTTTAGAATGTGCCACTTCATCTTCAATACACCAAAGGCTCGCTCAATTTCTGACCGTAGCGAGAAATGGGCACGGTTGAACACTTCTCGATAACCTGTAGGTGCAGGACCTTGTCGAAACTCTGGCAAATGATATCTCACTTCTCTATATGGCACCAAATAACTCATGAGATTTGAATATCCAGCATCCACTAAATAATGTTTATCTACACAGATATAATGTAAATTTAATTAACATATGAACTTGCCATCTTATAATAATGTGAACATAAACACAATTGAGAGGCACAAAAAAATGAGACATGAAACCAGCAAACTAATCAAGAAAAACCAGGACCATTGCTGGCAAATTTAAAGCCAACAATGAAAATGACAGTAAACAATAGGGTGCGTGACAAATTGAGATAAAAGTCGTCAAGAACAAGCCCCGGTAACCCATGATGGCAGGTCCCAACAAACACAATTTATGCTTTCTAAAATTGAATGCATGTACGGATATGGAGGCTTCACCTTTTAACTATTTCGAGTGCTTGCATTATAAACTACATGTACCTGATGTGGTTATCTATAATTTCCCTCTTCCTGATGTACTCATTAATGGTTCTTTTGCTCACTTTTGATTTTGTTCTGTGATGCTTATGGGAAACTGCACGTCACTTAATGAAAAAAATTTGAAAAGGAAAATTCGTTGCTTAGAGCTTTCAGTGTTTTCCTATTTAACACAAATTACTGTAATGCAATGCATACCCATGTTGCGGACCGAAAAAAATTGATGCACATCGACTGATGCAGATATCGTCATGTGTGAACATCAACCAGCAAAGCATATTGACAAAAAAAAAATTGAACAAAAAAAAAACCCAGCAAAGCACGAACCAGAATACCAGAATCATAAAAACCACAAATCGAAGTAACATTGCGAAATCGAGAACGAAGATTAGCTCAGAAACAAGCCAAATCTACAATTACAAACTCAAATTTCTATGAAAAATGTTCATGCTCAACATGAACAGAGAAATCTAACTTGGGGAAAGAGGCGAGAGCAGCGTGAGGAAAGATAGCTCGAAGGCGGGCGTGAGGGAAGAGATGAGAGCAGTGTTGAGAGCAAAGTGGCAAAGTGAGGGGCCATCGAGAGCGAAATCTATTTGATCGCCTTCCGTCGAGAGCAAGAGCAAACTGCACTTTTAGATCCTGAGAGCGACAATCAAAGAGAAGTGATAAAAGACAGAGAATAGGGTTTTTGTTTATAAAGGGCAAAACTGGAATTATGGTTGATGAATGAGGGTAAACGGGGAAGTTTTGCTACTTTCATTAAATAGGGAAGTTGCATCCCGAAAATGCAACCTCTCAAAGTAGCTCTTGAGCTTCATTCCCCTAAAGGCCTTTGAAAAGTTTTAGTGACGCAATTGCATTCGGCCAAAGTCCTCCAAAAAACGAACCAAAAGCTATTTGCATTTGGCCAAATCCCTTTAGAGCCCCAAAGTCCATTTCAAAAGCTGAACCAAATGGGGGCCCATAAGAGAAGTTGCTGGTTTCATGTCGGCTTTGCTGAGGTGTAACTCATTAACGACGTGAAAATGCCATGTAGGATTAACTAAAAGTGATTATAAACGAAAGGCTAACGGTGGTAGAATTGGGACAAAAGTTAAAGTTGGAGATTTTTTATGAGACAAAAAAAGTTTTGGATATATAATTTGGACAAATGCTAAAGTTATGGGATTTTTTGGATATTAGGCAAGTAGAATTGGGACAAAAGTTAAATTTTGGGTTTTTTTTTTTAGTATTAGGTCGATAGAATTGAGACAAAAGTAAAAACGGGTTTTTTTTTATGTGGCAAAAAAAGATTATGGATATAATTGAAACAGATGTTAAAGTTGGAGTTTTTTTTTTTTATAGTATTAGGCGGTTTCTAGGAGGGACGTTGACGTTTGCCTTTTTAACTAAAAAATACCCTATTTAAGTAAAAGACATGTCCGACAAAAAAAGAAGAAATAAAAGACATGAGCGAAATTCGGTGAGAGTTTGGACGCCAATCATCATTGGAAGATTTTAACTATTTGAGGAAATCTATACCGAGTAGAAATCATGTTTTAGCTATTAAAAGTACAGAAAAATAAATTAAAACACGTAAAAAATTTATTTGGGTCGTATTCGAAAAAGGAAAAAAATTGAGAGCTGGTGAAACTTATATACGGAGGGAACCTATCTACAGTGGATGGGATCGAAAAGAAAGCAATTGGTTCGAAATTGTTCCTGTATTTTTTGAACTTTTGTGGCACGTCCATGTCAAATTCCGACCCAACAATATAGGTGTCCTCAATCATTGTCGTATTATCTATTTGGCCAGAGGGCCGAAATTGATAAATTAGCATAAACGTAAAAATTTTAGGACTCAATTGACAAAAAAAAAATTGAATTGAAATAATTGAAATAAATTGGATTTATTTTTCGGTACTACCTTAAATTTTGAGAATGCACTGTCCAGATTCACTCCATTCTCGCAGCCATGCCCATGCCCCGTCCAACGTTAGGCAATATTTTCTCCCCTCCCCACACACGGTTGCCACACCCCCTGATTTTCTGGGATTCCACAGAATCCAAGCTTTCGCCAGAAGAAGAATGTAAGAATAAAAATCAAGAATTCTCCATTCCCAATTCGATTCAAGCCCATCTTGGCCGAAGGCAAATGCCCATCGTCCCCTGTTCCTGAATCCTCTCCAGCACACATCCGCGGGTCGCCGCCATGGATGCGCAGGACCGAGAGCATAGGAGGTACTGGAGATGGAGCAAGCAAGACTTTTTCCCCGAGGAATCCTTCGTCAACTTCGCCTCCTACAGGAAAGCCCTCTCCCAGACCTGCCCTCGCCTCAGAGATCGCATCCTCGACCGGTCGACTCAGACCAAAGAGCTCGTCGAGCTCAAGAAGGAGAGCGAGAATGACATGAAACGCTGCCTCAACTGGTGGGACCTCATCTGGCTCTGCTTCGGCTCCGTAGTCGGGTTGGGCATCTTCGTCATCACCGGCCAGGAGGCCCACGACCACGCCGGCCCCGCCATCGTGCTCTCCTACGCCGTCTCTGGCCTCCCTGCATTGCTCTCCGCATTCTGCTACACGGAGTTCGCGGTCGAAATCCCCGTCGCAGGTGGTCGTTTTCGTACTTGCGTATTGAACTAGGCGATTTCATTGCTTTCATTGAGGCCGGTAATAGTCTCTTGGAGGCCATTGTGGGTGCGGCTGGCTTGGGTCGTTCTTGGACGTCGTATTTCGCGAGCATGATCAAGAACGACCCTGATTTCCTTAGGTTCCATGTCAAGGGTTTGGCCGAGGGGTTTAATCTTCTGGACCCGTTGGCTGTTGTGGTGCTTGTGGTGGCCAATAATAGCATTGCGATGGCCGGGACAAAGCAGGCCTCTTGCTTGAATTGGATCAGTTCTGTGCTTAGTGCGGGGGTCATAGTGCTTATTATAGCACTTGGGTTCTCTCATGGGCATGTGTCGAATTTAGTCCCCTTCTTCCCTCAAGGAGCGAGTGGGGTTTTCGCAGCCGCAGCTATTGTGTACTGGTCTTACACAGGGTTTGACATGGTCGCTACCATGGCCGAAGAGACCAAGAACTACATGGGCTTTGATTTTTCTATCCCAAAGAAGATACGCAGGCGCTTAATGATAATTCATTAAGTTCAAGCCCCTTCCCCCTCCTTTTTTTTTTCCCCAAATTTGATTACAATTTGTATTTGATAATTTATTATTTAAAAATTAAATTTGAAAATTGGAACCGGAATCGGAACTAGCCGGTTCCATTTCTGTTTTGAATCGGAACTGGGCCTTGAACCGCCGGTTCAAAATCGGAACCGGAACCGCCCCTTAAGGTTTCGGTTCCGGTTCATCCGTGGCCACGAACCGGAACCGCCGATTTTGAACCGTGGCCACCACTACTATTGAGTCGTCCCATACTGTATACACACACACATGTAATTTTTTGGGTTTTTTTTCAAAAATATGGTAAAAAAAAATTACAAATTTAAGTGTTTTTTTTTCAAATTATACATGAGAGGTGCACATGGGCTTGTGCGCCTCTCATAGACGCCCACAAGCCCATGGTAAGCCGCAGGCGCACAGACCCTCCCCCCCCCCCCCCCTCGCTCTCTCTCTCTCTCTCTCTCTCTCTTTCTTTAAATCTCTTTCCTTCTTCTCTCTTCTTTTTCCCCCTCTCCATTTGGCCGGCCAACCTCCGTAGTCGCCTCACCCAAGCTCTTGCCGCCGCTCCACTGTGGTGCCGTGTCGCCGTGCCGCCCCTCCGTTCAACCGCCTGAGCCAACTGCCGACCCGCCGTCCATCCTCGTCGTCGCCACCCAGCCGCGAATCACTCGCTGTCCTTCCTCCCATGGGCCGTGCCGACCCGAGATCCGCGGACTCGCAACCCCCAACCTCGCCGTCGTGCCACGCCGCCCTCCGCAGACCTAGCGCTCGAGGACCCCTAAGCGCCGTAAGCCCGCGAACCCCGTGACACCGCCGCGCCCTTGAGTTGCCGTCGTGTCGTCATCGTCACCGAGTGTTATCGCCGCCGCTGCCGCCGACCGTCGTTAGTTTGTGAGTTAACCCCTAATTTTTTATTGGGTCATTAATTGCACTTAGGGTTAGTTTAATTAGTGTTAATCGTGGGTTAGATTAGTTTAATGACGGTTTAGTTTAGTTAACCGTGATCGGGTTAGATTAGTGACTATGGTTAGGTTAGTTGACCACGGTTAGTTTAAGTCAACCCTAGTTAGTTAAAGTAACCGTAGTTACTTTTAGATAACCGTAGTTACTTTTCGTTGACCGTAGTTACTTTTAATTAACTCTAGTTACTTTAATTAATCGTAGTCAGTTTAATTACCTGAAGTCGAGTTGACTGAATATTGATGTGCTAATTAACCGGAGTTATGTTAATTAATTAAGATGAGTTAGCTAGTTAAAGCTGGGTCAATTAATTAAAGTAGACATTAATTGATTATGGTTGGACTAATTAATTATAATTAGTTTAATTAACTATAATCGGATAAATTAATTGAGATGAATTGACTGATTGTAGTCGGGTTAATTAATTAAGGTGGATTTAATTAATTATTATTGGGTTAACTAGTTACAGTTAGATTAATTAACTATGATCGGAATAATCAACTGAGACCGAATTAGGGAGTTGATTAATTAAGGTGCATTCATTTATTTATTTTTTAATTTTTTGGTAATGTTTAAATTATTTATAAGTTGTTATCAACAAAATATAATATTTTTGTGTTTTTATGTTATTTATAAGTTGCTGTTAATATGTTTAATTGTTTTTTAATGTTAAGATGATTAATATATTCTAAATTTTGTTATTGCAATAGGTGTATATGTTAGTATTGTTTATTTTTGTTTCTAGATTTTGTTACGAATATGTTTGATTTTGAGGGTATTATTTTTTAATTTATTAGTTTTCTAGGAACAAAATATTTATAAATTTTGAGATAAAAAAATAATTTGTAATTTCTTTATTTAACATAATGTCGTCTAGATCTTTTGCGAATGTGTACTGGGGAGGTAGAATAGTACGAAATGAATATGGACATGATTACGAAGGTGGACAGTCTACTATATTTGAGTTTGGAAAAATATCCACATTTGATGAGTTACATGCTACGATTGAGCGCATATTGAATCTACCAAATAACTAGTATATTCGTAGTTTGACGTTTAGACAACCGGTTCTAATACCCGAGAGTATTAGATATGACACTGTGGAGATGGATATTGATGCTACAGTTAAGATAATCCTAGAGTTTGCACTTCAGTGTGGTTCTATGGGATTTTTATAGTTTTATGCAAGAGTAGATGAACAATAAGTGATAAATGCTTCAGTTGAGGGAGGTTCGAATGTAAATGAAGATGATGTTGGTCTGGATAATCAGTACGTTGAGTATGATGATGATGATGATGATGACAATGATGAAGAAGATGACTTGTGGCTCGATTGTGATGACGAAAGCGATGGTAGTGATGGTAGTTATATGGTAGATGAGGGTCATGGAGGTAAAAATATGGAAGCTTACTACAACACCCATTGTAGTAATCCCATTTTGCCGTTGATACATCCATCACCCTATTCAGATATTGATTTTAATATGATGCAAGTAGATACAAGAGCTAAGCCAGGCCGTAATATGTTGTTTGATCCATCGAAAGAATTTGATGTTTGAATGTTATTTCCATCACGGGATGCGGTGCAGTTGGCTGCGAAAGAGTATTCATTGAGAAGAAATCACCAGTTTCGCAGTGATGAGACAAGAAAGGAAACATATGTGGTAAAGTGTGGTAATCCAAATGGACAGTGTGGTTGGAGGCACCGTGCAACTAATAAAGCAGGTACCATGTTTTGAAAAATAACTAAATATAATGGGCCACATATATGTAGTAATTGTGACTTCTCGAAATTTTAAGGTCCATAAAATAAATAAAATTGGAATTTTTGTGGTCTAAGGGACAATTATTGGACGCGATTTATTTTGATCTGAAGAGAGATTTAATAAATCCCGAAGCGCCGGTCAGAGACCCTTCGCGCCTGAAATCCTTTGTGCTTAAAGTCAAAGAAAATTCAATTTGATTGACCGTGGGACCCCCCCCCCTCTTTTTCTCTCTTTTCTCTCTCTCTCTCTCTCTCCCCCCTCCTTGGCTGCCGCGCCCAACTGCCCCCCTCCCATCAGTCAATTCTCTCTCTCTTCTGCCTCACCCCCCCTCTGCGCACCCCCCCTTTGCACCGCCCGACCACTCTTCTCCTCCTCCTCTCCTCAGTCCTGCCCGACGCCACCAGCCACCGAGGTCAGCCGCGCGCCACCGCCTTCCTCCGCCGCTGCCAGTCGTGCCGGAGCCGCCCGCAACTCCGACCCCCCCTCGAGCTCCAACCGAGCTGCTGCTCGAGCAGTCGTGTCGCCGCCCGAGCTCGCCACCTGTCGCCGATGCCGCCGCCGTCGTCGCCGTTCGCCGTGCCTCCTCCTCCCGTCGCCCTGCGTGACCTGTGACCTCCCCTGAACCACGCCCTCTCCTCCTCCCCTTCAGCTGCGACGCCACCGTCGCCCGGTCGTCGCTCGTCGTCCAGCCGCTTGTCGCCCAGTCGCGCGCCTCCCTCGAGCCACTCTTAGCTGCGCCGAGCACCACCCAGCCATCTCCTCCTCCGTCAGTTGCCGTCGCCCCCTGGTCAGCCACCGCTTCACGCCACCGCGCGTCTCGCCGCCACCACCCCTCGAACTCAGCCGCCTCAAGCCGACCACCACCTCAGCTCTTCGTCCCTGCTCGCCCAAGATCCGAGCCGTTCAGCCACCTTCAGCCCGTGAACAGTAGCCGTCGCTCGCCGCCGCCGCCGCTGTCGTCGTCGCCGGACTGTTTAGTTGTGAATTAGCCCCTAACTCTCGGTTAGGTAGCTAATTGCGTTCGAGATTAGCTTAATTAGGCTAATTAGGTGTTCAAGTAGATTAATTGTGGTCGGCTTAGTTAGAGACCGGGTTTAAGTTAAATGACCGCAGTTAAACAAATTAGATTGGTTAGCTAGGTCGTCTGTGGCTAATTGGTGATTAGACTGGATTGTTTGATTGACTGCAATTATTTGATTGCGAGCGAGCGATTAGCCAGAGCCGAGTGAACGATAAATTGTTTGACTGGTTGGTTGGTAGGCAGAGTAGCCGTCGGTGGTTAGTTCAGATAATCGAGTGCGTTGTTATAATTGTTGTCGATTGTTTGATGTGGTGATCAATGCCTGACTGCTGAATGCTCTGAATGATTTGTGATTGACTGTATGAGGATTGATCACCCGTATTTAGATGCAAAGTCTGGTGGATAATGTGCATATTCATGTGACCACGTGTGAAGTTAAATTGCATATCTGAGCATGAAAATGGCCAGTGGCCGAGTCTTTAAGAATGATCGTGTGAGCATTTGACTAAATGCCAAGATAAGAATTGATTGGTTGAATGATCTGCTTGTGTGGTCATATGATGAGATAAATCCGTGCCAGTCGTACGATTTTTCCTGGTAAATTCGTGCCATGCCAGTCGTACGGAGCCACGCGATTTATCGGACGCCGGTCGCAGTATGGATGGACCGAAGCCCCTACAAGGATTCCTGGTAGTTTCGTGCCGTGTCGATCGGAACCACACGGACTATCGGACGCCGTCGCCGGAAGTAAGGGACGATGCCCGGTCATGCCGGTAGAGCACCAACTGTCTAGTGTGCTACGCACCAACTGTCTAGTGTACGAGTCCGAGTGGCCATTAATAATCGGAATACGTGTGAAACATTGTACTTGCAAGCTTTTGTGGTGTTCTGGTTGTTGCCTTGATTGGTTGACTGTTATGTCAAGTCGAGTCTTGCATATATGTGATCCAAGGCGTAGTAAGCTTGCATGTGATTGGCATTATACTATTGTATCGTACTGTGCGTAGGTCCCCTGAGCGAGTCAACGCCCTAGCTGGGCTTAGGCGCTAGCTCACTGAGATTTATTTCTCACCCCGTCGTGGTTAACCTTTTTTCAGGTCCAAGGTGAAGTTAAGGACGAGGGTGGTGTAGCCCCTCTTTTGGAGTAGATGAGAAGTTAACCCTTCCCGACCCACCTACCTTTTTGATTGGTCTTAGAGAGCCGCCCCGAAAAATGGGGTTGTATTTATCTCTGTTTAGCTCCATAGGGTTATCGATCATCTGCTTTTGGTGTTTTAATGGAAATATTCTTTGGCTGATTGATCGTTGTTATTTTTCCTGCTTTGCTATCAATGTTTATGTTTTTTTCCGGGAGTATTGCATGTTTCCGCATGCGTATGATATTTCGATAGGTCGTTAGCGTGCCTGGGACGTTAACCTTTATAACCTGAGGCGATTTGGCAGGGTTGTCGCGTGCCCGAGAGTCGGGGCGTGACATCCCCGCCCAAGGTGGTATCAGAGCAAGGTCAGCTTGATCCATCTAGTCATGGCCTGGAGTGATAAGGAGCGTTGGGTTCTGGGATAGTTAGTAGGATCGTTAGCTTATGCCTGTGATTGTTATTTGATTTTTAGGCCGTTGTGGCCTTGAGTTCTCATTGCGTGTTGCTTTGGGCGAGCAAGAGCCCGTAGGGTCCTGCAGGATAAGCAACCGTATTCCGAGAGTGCCTAGAAGAAGAGTAACTCGGGAGGATCCCAGAGCGGGCGGGATCATGTAGGCATTGGAAGCCTTAGGAGATATAGTGGGGCAACAAGTGAGGAACCAAGCTACTGCTGCTATCGCCCCGATTGAAGACCCGTTAACTGGAAACGGGAATGGTGGACAACCGATGCACAAATTGGTGGAGCAGTTTCTGAAGCTGAAGCCACCTAGGTTCTCAGGAAGTGGAGACCCCGATACTGCCATCTCGTGGATCGAGGAACTGGAGAAGGCGTTCGCCCTGCTAAGGTGTGCGAATGAAGACAAGGTCACTTTGGCCGTCTATCAGTTGTAGGGGAATGCGAGTACGTGGTGGAGAACCTCCAAAGATAGGATCTTTCCCGAGGGTACGGTCTCGACGTGGGATGCCTTTGTGGAAGCGTTTAACGGTAAGTACTTCTCGGACACCGCGAGGGAACAGAAGATGGCAGAGTTCCTTCGCCTGCGCCAGAACCAGCTGTCGGTAGATCAGTACGAGGCCAAGTTTGCTGAACTATCCAAGTATGCACCGAGAATGGTGGAAGACCCCGTGGACAGGGCAAGAAGGTTTAGGGATGGGTTGAAGCCCGAGATAAAGAGTGTGTTAGTGCCACTGAATTTGAAGGATTACAATGAGCTATAAGAAAGAGCTCAGATGGTAGAACGAGACGTAGCAGAAGGGGCAGCCGCATCTGGATCGCGGTTTGCGCCCTCGAGCCGAAATGATAATCGGTTTGGAAAGAAGCCGATGTTTGGAGGGAAGCACCACATCCCACCGAATCCGAAAGGAGGCAGCAGTAAGCCAGTGTTTAACCGTGGGGATGTTTGCCGCCTGTGCCGGCAAAGATATGGGTCTGCTCCGTGTCAGTTCCGTGCTGGAGCTTGTTTTGGATGTGGTCAGTTTGGCCACCAAGTGAGGGACTGCCCGCTGAGGCAACCGACCAGGCCACAGCATGGAGGGTAGCTTGGAGGGAATGCGCCGCTGAATCATCAAAATCGACCTCAGGCGCAAGGACGGGTGTTTGCTGTCACTCGAGATGAGGCGAAGGATTCGCCGACCGTTACAGGTACGGTTCTCTTACACGACCAAGTTGCTTATGCTCTGTTTGATCCTGGTGCTACCCATTCTTTTGTGGCTGAGCAATTCATTAAACTTGCTGGTTTGAGTCCGAAAACGTTAAGTACTGCTGTTAGGATCTCTACGTCTTTAAAGGATAGCGTAGTGGCTGCTGTAGGTTGTCTTGGTTGTAAGTTGGTAGTATGTGGTCGTGAGAATACGATAGATCTGATTGTGCTGGAGATGTTTAATTTTGATTTGATTGTCGGAATGGATTGGCTGGCGAAGCAAAGGGCCACGATGGATTGCTATCGTAAGGCGATTCGATTTAGTCCGCTGGATGGGACTAGTTTTGAGTTTGTTGGAATCGAGGAGGAACCTCGACTGTGGTGATTTCGTCGCTAGAGGCGACTCGTCTGCTGGAGTGTGGTTGCTAGGGCTATCTGGCAACTGTGGTAGATGCGTCTGTTGAGGAACCTAGGTTGGAGGACATTGTTGTTGTACGGGAGTTTCCGGATATCTTCCCACATAAGCTACCTTGGTTGCCGCCTGATAGAGAGATAGAGTTCGTGGTAGAATTGGCACCTGGGACGGTGCCGATCTCCAAGGCGCCGTATAGGATGGCGTTATCAGAACTTAAGGAGCTTAACGTGCAGATGCAAGAGCTACTGGATAAAGGATTTATCCGCCCCAGTGCGTCGCCATGGGGAGCACATGTGTTGTTTGTGAGAAAGAAGGATGGTTCGTTAAGGTTATGCTTCGACTACAGGCAGTTGAACCAAGTGACGATCAAGAATAAGTACCCACTGCCAAGAATAGACAATTTGTTCGACCAGCTGCAAGGAGTTTCGGTATTTTCTAAGATCGACCTACGGACGGGATATCATCAGTTGAGGATCAAGAAAGAGGATATACCAAAAACGGCATTCAGGACACATTATGGACATTATGAGTTCACTGTGATGCCGTTTGGTCTGACAAATGCTCCTGCTGCTTTCATGGATCTGATGAACCTGGTGTTTAAGGAGTTTCTAGATAGGTTTGTGATCGTGTTCATAGATGACATCTTGGTGTACTCGAGGAGTCTGGAAGATCACGAACAGCCCTCAAATGTCAAGGGATTATCGACAACTTGATCAGAAGTACCTCTGCAACCGTATAGAAGTAATGATTGCCGCTCAACCAGATATCAAAATCAAGCCACTAATGGCCGAGATTAAAGACAAGTTGGGTTTCGAACCTACTTATCATAAAACTTGGGGAGCTAAACAAATGACGATTGCTAAAAATTTTGGAGGATGGGATGAGTCGTATGGTAGGTTGGGAAAGTTTATGAATGTGATGAACTTAATGAATCCAAGTTCTCATTTTGTGATCGATGATGACCTGAAATGGGTCAGAGGAGAATTAAATTAGACTTGCAAGGTTTTCAAACGGATGTTTTGGACTTTCAAGCAGATGATTGAAGACTTCCAAAGTTGTCGTCCTGTGATATTTGTTGATAGGACTTTTTTGTACAAGAAATACCGGGGAACGCTCCTTTATGCGGCCTCACTTGATGGCAACAATCAGAAATTCCCGTTGGCTTTTGCTGTAATCGAGAAGGAGAATATTGATAATTGGACTTGGTTATGGATCTGTTGCGGAAGTATGTCATTGGTAGAGAAAATGTTTATGTAATATCATACATGCATATCGGGATTGAAAGTGCAATGGAGACAGAAGAGTGGCGTACTCCACTTGGCCACCATAGATATTGCATTCGGCACATTCTCAGCAACTACAATACAAAGTTCAAAAATGCTGAAGGGAAAAAACTTGTTCAGATGGCAGGTAAATTTTGAAATTTTGTAAATTTGGTAGCACACTTGGTTGTTTATTGTGTAACAATTACTTATTATTGTTGTAATGTACAGCTTACGAGAATCAACGGTGGAAGTTCGAGTCAATCATGAACCGAATTAGGGAGTGAGATCCATAAACAGCTGAATAGTGTGACCAGATTCCAAGAGAGAATGGACGAAGGCTTATGATACTTACGGAAGGAGATATGGATCGATGACAATGAATGTGGTTGAATCTGTTAATGGGATGCTGAAGGGTTTTTGTGCTCTGCCAATAACAGTTATGGTGGAGAAGATATTGTATCAGTTGGTCCATTATTTTGACACAAGAAAAACGAGATTCATGAGATAGAAGGAACTGTGATAGCAATATACTCAATTTGCGGATGAAACACTCGAGCAAAACAGTCAAACTGCAAATGGGTATGATGTAGTACGGTTCGACTTTGATGGAGGGATTTTTGAAGTTAAAACTGGATATAATAGAGTAGCTGGATCCGAGGGTCAGAAACACACAGTCAACCTAAATCTGCAAACGTGCTCATGTGGGAAATTTCAAGAGTTGAAAATCCAATATTCCCACGTAATTGCCGCATGTCAAAAATATGCTTACGATTACCATGTGTTCGTAGATTACTTCTATACGTTGGATAGAACACTTCAATGCTATCAGTACATGTTTTATCCATTGGGGCATCTTGCTTATGTTGAGAAAACCTTCCCTCTGAATATTTTGATTCTGACAAAACTATCCTCCTTGTAAGAGAATCTGGTTAATACAAATAATTTATTATTGCAGGCGATGAGCATGTGAACAAAAGCTTTATAATGTTCCATAACTGGCGTTCAGACTCAAGGAGTAGTCGTCGCACACTTGCTTCAGAGATAGTTGAAGTCCAGTATTCAGAAGGAGAATTGTGCTGCCTCTGAAGACTTCAGAAGGAAGTCTGCGCTGCCTCTGAAGACCTCAGAAGGAGGTTTGTGTTGCCTCTGAGGATTTATCTCCAGAAGATTTATGTGACACGTCAGCAAGGACTTTGCAGAAGCTCAGAATCACTATTCTAATCTGTTCAGATTCAGAGAGTCTCTTTGGTTCAGAAGACTGCTTCTGAACAACGTTCAGATTTTGCATTATCTCGCTACCAGATTCTGAAGACCCGCGTTTGGTAGGTTTCCGGTTTGGTCGCGTCTTTTTATGGAAGTCTGTAAGATTTGATTGACAGGATTATTTTCCAATCAAATTAGGAGAATATCCTCGATTGGATATTACCTTCCATGGACAAGATATCTTGGAGTTTTGGATGAACTCTATTTATGAAAACTGAAGATTTGGTTGTATGGGCGACTGAATCTGAAGGGTTCAAACTCTACTACAACGGCTACTGGATCTTCCTATATACGGTCTCGGTCAATCAAGATTGATGGTGCCAATCAGAGATTGAGGAGCGATCCTTTGAAGGACCTTGGTAACGGCTAGTTCAAGGTCGAAGGAGTATAAAAGAAGATCAATGGTGACTGCTACGAGAGAGTTCAAGAACTTAAAATTCCAAAGTACTGAGTTGTTCAGATTCACATTCTCTTGTTCTTGTGAGCTTAAAATTCTCAGTCTTGAAAGGTTCCTTTGTAAGAGTAATTAGAGTGACATCTCTTGTAACCTTTCATCGACTCATAGTGGAATCCAGCCGATCGGCTGTGATCGTGGGAGAGTGGACGTAGGCTTGCTAAAGCCGAACCACTATAAACATTGCGTGCAATTTCTCTTTCCCTAAACTCATCTTGTTGTGTTTAGTTTATCTGCACGTCTTTTTTCTGATCTTATTCAGTTTATGTTCTGAACCTATTAATTTCCGCATTAAATCAGAAGAAGTGTTCAGAATCACCTATTCACCCCCCCTTTAGGTGATATTGCTAGATCCAACAGCTTACTAGGCTAAACTTGACGAGCTGCCATTAATGCCAGGCCCAAATCGTATTAGGAAGAAAGGAAGGCCTAGTGCATCACGGATATATAATGAGATGGACTGGAGTACGCCGAACAGTAGCACTTCGCGTAACCATTGCAGCAGCTATGGAAAATCATGGCACAATAACCAAACTTGTGCATACAAATCGGGTCGGGAATAAAACATTATTGTGGTTTATTATGTGAACAGTAAATGTAATATATATGATTTCCATAACAGTTTCTCAGTTTATATATATGAATTATTAAACTTCTGCTTTGTATTTACTTGTAATCGTAGTATGTGAACATTGAATGTAATATATCTGATTTCCATAACAGTTTCTCAATTTATATATATGAATTATGCAATTTAGATATCTGATTTTTGTAATATTACAATATCATAATTGTGCAAGATTTATTTAGATGTATTGTTTCTATTTGTAGACATGGAACAGAGCAATTACATCAACCCGGGACTTGAGGATGATTCATTACTTACACGGCAAGCTTGACATAGATCACAGGCCGTATGGGACGCTGAGGTAATTAAGAATTTTAGCAGTTGAATTGTCATTTGTATGTTTTGTATCGAAATAAAATTGCAATTAACGTTTAATGTAATATTTTACAGATAGACCAGAATCAAGTTCTTACATGTAGGCGAGGTGAATCAAGTTCTTAAATCAGAAGAAGTGTTCAGAATCACCTATTCACCCCCTCTTTAGGTGATATTGCTAGATCCAACAATTGGTATCAGGGCTTGGTTGCTTATTATTTTGAAGTGTTTTACTTCAGAGCTAACGATCTATCATGTCTAGCAATAATTTCACAGGAACCAGTGATGCACATTTCAGCAACAAACCACCTTATTTTGACAGGAAAGACTACAATATGTGGTGCAACAAAATGAAGTGGTTCTTCAAGGCATCAGATGATATGATGTGGGATGTTGTTGTCAATGGAGTAATTCCTGTTGTAACAGCAACCCCCTCCACTGGAAATGAAGGAAACAACAATACAAATGTTACTACAACACTGTCAGATTCAGAAAGAACAAAAAGACAAGGACTCGATTCTAAAGCTGTGCATGCACTTTTCTGCGCCTTATATGGGACAGACTTCATGTCACATACCGGGGAACTGATATAGTGAAAGAAACAACTCTTGGCATTCTGCTAAGTGATTACGAAGCCTTCAAAATGAAGCACGATGAATCAATTGCTAAAATGATTGACATGTTTCAAATTCTACCAAGTTGTCTAGCAAGGCAAGGCGCTCCTGTAGCAGAACCAATGCAAGTGAGAAAGATCCTTCGAGGACTTACAGATGACTGGAATTACATCAAGCCATCAATACAGGAATGTCAAACAATCAGACCTCTATCTATTGATGAGCTAGTCGAAACTTTACAATCTTATGAGACTGAGCGCACCAACAAAACAAGAGACTCAAAAGGTAAGAAGTCCATTGCTTTAAAATCTGAAATTGACCTTGAAGTACCAGATTCAGAAGATGAAGATGAAGACGACGAAGAACTTGCTCTCATGGTGAAGAAGTTCAGAAAGATGGCTCGAAGAGGTAGAAACTTCAAAGGGAAGAAATCATTCAGAAAGAATGATCAGAGACAATCGAGCAATGACAAACAGGAAGACAAAGATGTAATCTGCTTCCACTGTAAGAAAGCAGGACACTTCAAACCAAATTATCCCCTTCTGAAGAAAGACAAGATCAAGTATGAGAAATACAAAAAGGCATTGAAGGCAGAAACTCTAAGCGATTCTAAAGACAGCGAGGATGACTATGCTAACATATGTCTTATGGCAAAGTCAGATTCAGATGTAGATTCAGATGTTGAGGCACACCCTTCTGCAATACCAGATGAAGTGTCGGAATACATTGATGAGTTGTGCTTAAATTATAAAGAAGCTCTCAAAAAGGTTTCCATTTTGAAAAGGGAAGTTTCATCTTTGAAGCAACAGAATGATTCTCAAAAAGACAAGATTGAATTTTTGCAAAAGGAATTTCATCAAATCAAGGAGAATCGTGATTTGATCTTGAAAGAAAATGATTCCTTGAAAACCCAAATTGAAAATACCTCAAAGAAATTTTCCCAAAGTTAAAAAAACTTAGAAAACATTATTTCCAGACAAATTCCGTATGGTAACAAATCTGGTCTTGGTTTCAAAAAGGAAAATAATTTCAAAAATAAGTTTCCGGAAACAAATGAAAGGATTTCCCATAAACCTTCCAAATTTGCATATCAACGGCATTTCCAAAAGCATTTTACAAAATCCTTTTATCCAATGCATTGTGAAAACTGCGGTGCTAGAAATCACGTTAGAAATAATTGCATGATGGTATGGAGACCTGTTAATAGAAAGATATCTACTGTGACTAACTCAAATGGACCCAAGAGAACCTGGGTACCAAAGATATAGTAAGTTACCTTCTACTTGCAGGTACCAAAGAAGAGAAAAGACAAATGATTTCTGGATAGTGGATGCTCAAGTCACATGACTGGTGATCCAGATAACTTCATTCAACTTTCAGATTACAATGGTAGAAGTGTGTCGTTTGGAGGTAAGAAATACTGTCTTGTCATAGTTGATGATTACTCAAGATTTACATGGGTTTTATTTCTTGCGCACAAAAATGATGCTTTCTCATCCTTCTCAAAATTTTCTAAAAAGATTCAGAATGAGAAAGGTTACTCTATTTTCTACATCAAAACTGATCATGGGGGAGAATTTGAAAACCAAAACTTTTCTAATTTTTGTGATGAGTTTGGAATTCAGCATAATTTTTCATCTCCTTACACACCTCAACAAAATGGGGTTGTGGAGAGGAAAAATTATTCTCTACAAGAAATGGCAAGAACTCTTTTGATCGAAAGTAAAATTGCATCTCATTTCTGGGCAGAGGCTGTGTCAATAGCATGTTACATTTTAAACCGTGTCTCCTTAAGATCAACCGTTGAGAAAACTCCCTATGAACTTTTTAAAGAGAGAAAACCAGATTTAGCATACTTCCGTGTGTTTGGTTGTAAATGCTTCATTCTGAAAAATGCAAATGATCGAGCTGGTAAGTTTGATGAGAAGTCAAATGAAGGAATATTTCTGGGATATTCTACAACGAGCAAAGCATACAGAGTCTACAACAAAAACTCTCGATGTGTTGAAGAATCAATGAATGTCAATTTTGATGAAAATATTCAGACTCAGAATGATCAATCTGAATATGTTCAAGTTTCGTCTATACATCAAGGTTCAGAACCAGAAGAAAATTCAGAAGAGAATCATGCTTTTGAAGAAGTTCAGAATCAAGAAACAAGCCAACAAACCGCAGAAGAACCATAGGTGATACCATCTGAATCTAATGATCCAAGTGATGCTCAAGACGAGAAATTCAACAAAAATTGGAAACATAAATCCAGTCACCCCAAGGAACTAATAATGGGGAGCTTGGATGAAGGAATCAAAACCAGATCGAAATTCAAGGAAGCAATGAGCAATATAGCATTAGTTTCTGAAATCGAGCCTAAAGGGATTGAAGAAGCTCTTACTGATGAAAATTGGATCAATGCCATGCAAGAAGAACTTCATCAATTCAAGATCAATAATGTTTGGGAGCTCGTTTCAAGACCCAAAAATCGTCCTGTAATAGGAATAAAATGAGTGTTCAGAAACAAAATGGACGACAGAGGAAAGGTGGTTAGAAACAAAGCAAGACTTGTGGCAAATGGATATTCTCAAGAAGAAGGAATAGATTACGATGAAACCTACGCACCAGTTGCCAGGTTAGAGGCCATAAGGCTACTTCTTGCTTATACTTGTTACAATGACTTTAAACTTTTTCAGATGGATGTGAAAAGTGCATTCCTAAACGGTTACATCAAAGAAGAAGTCTATGTCAAGCAACCTCCTGGCTTCGAGGAACCAAGAGGAAAGGATCTCGTATATTCCCTGAAGAAAGCCTTATATGGATTAAAGCAAGCACCTCGTGCTTGGTATGAAAGGTTAGGCAATTTTCTATCTGAACAAAAGTTCACTAAAGGTAATGTTGACAACACTCTCTTTATTCAGAAGCAGGGTAAGGATATTCTTATTGTTCAGATTTATGTTGATGATATTATTTTTGGCTCCTCTAATGAATATCTATGCAAGAATTTCTCTAAAGCAATGCAGGATGAATTCGAAATGAGCATGATGGGAGAATTAAAATTCTTTCTTGGACTTCAGATTCAACAAACCAAGAAAGGAATATTCATTCATCAAGAGAAATATGCTCTTGAAATTATCAAGAAATTCGGCTTAGAAAATTGCAAGAAGACGGAAACACCAATGTCTCATTCGTCTAAGCTTGATAAAGATGAACAAGGAAAAGATGTTGATCAGAAGCTTTATCGCAGTATGATTGGATCGCTTCTATATCTCACTGCATCAAGGCCAGATATTCTTTATAGCGTATGCTTATGTGTAAGATTTCAGTCATGTCTAAAAGAATCGCATCTTACAGCAATCAAAAGAATTATCAAATTTATTGGAACATATCCAGCTTATGGTCTTTGGTATTCAAAGGATTTTGATTTCATTCTGAAGGGATATTCAGATGCAGATCTCGCCGGATGTAAAATCGAAAGGAAAAGCACTTCAGGAACCTGTCAACTTATGGGAAATATGCTTATTTCCTGGTATTCCAAAAAGCAAAGCACAGTTGCTCTCAGTACAGCAGAAGCTGAATACGTATCTCTTAGAAGTTGTTGTTCTCAGATCCTATGGTTAAAGCAATAGCTAAGAGATTATGGAGTTGAGGACTCAAATGTGGAGATCATATGCGACAATACAAGCGCCATAAATCTAACCAAGAATCCTATTCTCCATTCAAGAGTGAAGCACATCGAGATCAAATATTATTTTATCCGCGATCATGTTCAAAATGAAAATGTTCACATTCAGTATGTTGATACAAAAAATCAACTCGCAGATATATTTACTAAACCTCTTGACAAAGAGTTTTTCAATTTTATCCGAAACGAATTAGCTATTACTAATCCTTTTTCTTAAGATATATTGAGAACGGGTCAATTGACAGTGCTCAGAAGCAGAACTCAGAAACAGCGCTCAGAAGCAAAACTGCTCAGAAGCAGAACTCAAAAACAGCGCTCAGAAGCAAAACTGCTCAGAAGCAGAACTCAGAAGCAAAATTGCTCAGAGGCAGAGCTCAGAAGCAAAACTGCTCAGAAGCAGAACTCAGAAGCAAAGTTCAGAAGCAAATTTGCATAACCTATGTTCATAAGCATATTTTTAGCACATTTAGAAATTCTTGATAAAGCAAGAATCCAAGGTACGTTCTCTAAATTTACGTTCTCTAATTTCTATATATATGCCTCGTTGATTGATTGGAATAATTCTGTTTCTTTGGATTGATCTTTGGATTTTATTTTAAATTGATTTTATTTCCAAAAATAACCGCTTTACGGTTTTTTTTAAAAAAATTCATAAGGTCTTGAACCGGCACCTCTATCAAATATCACAATCTTCTCTCAAACCCTAAAAACTGATTTCTCTCTCTCTGTTTACATTCCTTCTCGCTCACTCCAAATCTTTCTCTCTAAAAACTCCAACTTTCTCATCCATGGCTTCGAAATCATCATCTACCATGAAGAAAGTAACAAAAGAAGGTGCAAGTCTGAGGAGAAAATCGTCAAGGTTGACGAAGGGCAGAAAAGCACGTCTCACCGAATCCATTGATATCTCTGGATCTGATCACAAAGAAGAAAGACATATTGCCCAAAAGGAATCAGGTTTGTCTTAGTCTGAATTCGATGAAAGAGTCGCTCTGGCTCTCTCTATAAAACCACTGTATGATTCTTTCAAGAACACTGGCTCTAGTGACGAAAACGTCAAGTTGTTGCTGAATATTCACAAGTTTGCAAGCGAGAAAGACTTTCTTGCTATATTAGAACTTCCTCTGCAAACTGTCACACCTATTGCCACTATTGTTCCTGAGAATGTATCTCGGAAGGGCAAGGAAAAGGTTGTAGAAACTGAAATCTCTAAACCTAAAAAGTCTCCATCTAAGAGCATTGTTATCAGGGAGGCTGTAACTGAGGAAAGTGAAACCAAGGGAAGGCCTGATGACGACGACGATGTGCTGGTTAAAGACTTTAAGAAAATCAGAGGGGTTATCAAAGACAAGAACTTTGAAAGCAAACTGTTTTTAAGTCAGTTGCATTCTGACAAATTCGAGATGCTGAAGCAAAGAGGAGTTATACCCCACAGGGTATTTGATCTTAAGTATTTTGATAGGGTTGGTATCCCTATTAGGAAGCATTTAGAGCAGATGAATTTGAGGGACTTTGCAACTGCAAGGAGGCCAACTTTTCCTGATTTGGCAGCTTACTTTTATTCTAGCTTATGTCTCGGCAATTTCGATTCCTTGTTTTATACGGTTGAAGGAGTCCAGTATCATCTGCATGTCAGGGAGCTAGCAAGATTAATGGGAGTTGATGAAATGGATTTTATGCCCATTAATGTGCAACCTGATGATGCCTATAGTTCTCTGACTGAAAAAGAGAATTACTCTAGAGATTCCAAGGCACACATTGCTTACAATGACTTTCCCCTGAAGCACATTGTAATGCACAAGGTTGTCATTGAAAGCTTGAGACCCAAGGCTGCTTCAAAAGCTGACATTTCGAAATATGAAGCCAAGCTGATGTGGGGTCTGTTGAATGGTTGCAAGATCTCTCTAGCACATACTGTTCTCCTCCACATGTACAGGACTGTCCAAAAGACCAAAGGACAATTACCCTATGCAGGGTTGATCTATCGGATCATGTCCTTCCAAAATGTCAAGATTCCTGGAAAGCTTCTTCAAGATGAAACTCAGTTAATGGTAGCTGGGGAGTCTATGATTCAGAAGATGGGTTTTAGACAGTCTGCTGGTGGTTGGATCAACAAGAACAAAAAGGCTGTCCTGGTTGAGTTTGAAGAACAGAATGCAGAGAGTGAGAGATCTGCAAAAAGAAGGAAGACAGAGGCCACAAAAGAAAAACAGACCACTACTCAGAGTGAGTCTTCAGAAGAAGAGGAAGCAGAAGAAGAAGAAAGTGTATCATCGAGAGATGATGAGAGGACTCCTTCTGTGCTATCAGAAGGAAACATCATGTCAGAAGTTGAAGAGATTGCTGAAATAGCAAATGAGCTGGAGGATCCTATGAACAAAGAAGAGGATCCCCATAAGACTCATGAGAGTGGGATTGTAGAAGCTGATGAAACATTTGGAGAAAAGGCAGAGAAAGAAGCTCAGCTTGCTACTAGTGCATACGTGGAGATAATGGAAGAGCAACTAGATGACAGAACGACTATTGATGTTCTGGTTGCTCGAGAACAAAAGAAGAGGTCCTCATCACCACCTGAGGACATGGAGGTTGATAAATCTGATGACTTTGTTGTCATAGTTGGAGAATCAACAGAAGTCTCTCCTGTTGTAACAGCTCAGATTCAGGGGGAGCAACCTATAGAATCTGCTGTTCAGATTAAAGAGGTTCTGACTGCTGTTCAGAAGGAGAAAGCTGATGTCGAACCTACTGTTCAGAAGGAAAAAGCTGTTGAGGAAAGTGCTGTTCAGAAGGAACAACTTCCAGTGGAAATACCTAAAGAGCAACCCACAGAAATTGAATCAACTACCACTGAACCTGTTATAATCATTCCAAATTCAACACCTGATCAGATTCAGGGGGAGATAAACTAGCAGAGAATTTTGGATTCAGCCTCAAATGGTAAAGCTCAGATGGTGGAAGAAGAACACCAACAGATTTCTACAGGGACACTGAATGCTTCACCAAGTCTTGTTCAGATGGAAGTTGAAAAACTTCGGGTAGAAGTTATGCAAAGGATGGACAGGATGGAAATGAACATTGAAAAAAAGATGCACAGATTTGAGGAAATACTTCATAAATACTATCGCATTTTCTGCTTTGAGATGGTCAGCATTGGTACTTATACTTTGATCAGAGATGAAAGGATCAGCAAAGAGGTTCCAAAGATGCAGGAACTCAAAGAATTTGCCACCTACATTGCTGATATGGGCAAATCTGTTGAAGCTGCTCAGAAAGATGATGAAGAGCATGTTGATGTTCCCTCCTCCTCTTCAAAACAAAACCCACCTCCGCCATCTTGAAATTGTTTTTCAAATTGTTCGTATTAGTTTTTATTTTTATCTTTGTCGGATGTTCCATTTATGTGCACCCTGGATGTTATATTTTTTTAATATTTGTGTGAATCTTCGTTAATGTATGTGTAAATTACCATTTTATCTTGCTGATGACAAAAAGGGGGAGAAAATACCTCATCATTATCATATTGCAAGATGCACACTTACGCGAGTTATACCTATGCGCTCAAACAAATTCAACGTCGTATACAACATATGGTGATATCCTACTATCTCTCAGAGTGCATATCTTATATATTCAGATGCACATTCTTTTGAAAAGATTCAATTGAATTATATTCATATTATTACTGAAATCTTTTTCGAGCTTAACTTTGATACAAATTTTTTTCGTATATATCAACTTTTATTAAGGAAGTTTTGTCATCGTAAAAAAGGGGGAGATTGTTGAGAAAACCTTCCCTCTGAATATTTTGATTCTGACAAAACTATCCTCATTGTAAGAGAATCTGGTTAATATAAATAATTTATTATTGCAGGCGATGAGCATGTGAACAAAAGCTTTATAATGTTCCATAACTGGCGTTCAGACTCAAGGAGTAGTCGTCGCACACTTGCTTCAGAGATAGTCGAAGTCCAGTATTCAGAAGGAGAATTGTGCTGCCTCTAAAGACTTCAGAAGGAAGTCTGCGCTACCTCTGAAGACTTCAGAAGGAGGTTTGTGTTGCCTCTGAGGATTTATCTCCAGAAGATTTATGTGACACGCCAGCAAGGACTTTGCAGAAGCTCAGAATCACTATTCTAATCTGTTCAGATTCAGAGAGTCTCTTTGGTTTAGAAGACTGCTTCTGAACAACGTTCAGATTCTGCATTATCTCGCTACCAGATTCTGAAGACCCACGTTTGGCAGGTTTCCGGTTTGGTCGCGTCTTTTTATGGAAGTCTGTAAGATTTGATTGACAGGATTATTTTCCAATCAAATCAGGAGAATATCCTCGATTGGATATTACCTTCCATGGACAAGATATCTTGGAGTTTTGGATGAACTCTATTTATGGAAACTGAAGATTTGGTTGTATGGGCGACTGAATCTGAAGGGTTCAAACTCTACTCCAACGGCTACTGGATCTTCCTATATACAGTCTCGGTCAATCAAGATTGATGGTGCCAATCAGAGATTGAGGAGCGATCCTTTGAAGGACCTTGGTAACGGCTAGTTCAAGGTCGAAGGAGTATAAAAGAAGATCAATGGTGACTGCTACGAGAGAGTTCAAGAACTTAAAATTCCAAAGTACTGAGTTGTTCAGATTCACATTCTCTTGTTCTTGTGAGCTTAAAATTCTCAGTCTTGAAAGGTTCCTTTGTAAGAGTAATTAGAGTGACATCTCTTGTAACCTTTCATCGACTCATAGTGGAATCCAGCCGATCGGCTGTGATCGTGGGAGAGTGGACGTAGGCTTGCTAAAGCCGAACCACTATAAACATTGCGTGCAATTTCTCTTTCCCTAAACTCATCTTGTTGTGTTTAGTTTATCTGCACGTCTTTTTTCTGATCTTATTCAGTTTATGTTCTGAACCTATTAATTTCCGCATTAAATCAGAAGAAGTGTTCAAAATCACATATTCACCCCCCTTTAGGTGATATTGCTAGATCCAACAGCTTACTAGGCTAAACTTGATGAGCTGCCATTAATGCCAGGCCCAAACCGTATTAGGAAGAAAGGAAGGCCTAGTGCATCACGGATATATAATGAGATGGACTGGAGTACGCCGAACAGTAGCACTTCGGGTAACCATTGCAGCAACTATGGAAAATCAGGGCACAATAAACAAACTTGTGCATACAAATCGGGTCGGGAATAAAACATTATTGTGGTTTATTATGTGAACAGTAAATGTAATATATATGATTTCCATAACAGTTTCTCAGTTTATATATATGAATTATTAAACTTCTGCTTTGTATTTACTTTTAATCGTAGTATGTGAACATTGAATGTAATATATCTAATTTCCATAACAGTTTCTCAATTTATATATATGAATTATGCAATTTAGATATCTGATTTTTGTAATATTACAATATCATAATTGTGCGAGATTTATTTAGATGTATTGTTTCTATTTGTAGACATGGAACAGAGGAATTACATCAAGCCGGGACTTGAGGATGATTCATTACTTACACGGCAAGCTTGACATAGATCACAAGCCGTATGGGACACTGAGGTAATTAAGAATTTTAGCAGTTGAATTGTCATTTGTATGTTTTGTATCGAAATAAAATTGCCATTAACGTTTAATGTAATATTTTATAGATAGACCAGAATCAAGTTCTTACATGTAGGCGAGGTGGATCGACACTACATATACCTGAACTTGATAATCGGATAATACCATATCTTAGAGCTTCGAGATTTTATGGAGTTTATTCAATGGGATTTTGGGTACTTGATTGGCATTTGGTTACAGCTTTAGTCGAGAGGTGTAGACCCGAGACTCTCACCTTCCATATGCCGGAAAGTGAGTACACAATCACACTGCAGGATATTGGGGTTCTTATAGGACTTCCCATTGAATGAGATGCAGTTACTGGCCCCACTACTACGGATTGGGGTGCTCTTTGTGAGGATCTACTTGGTCATCCCCCACCCCAGTTGAGTGGTTCAGTGGTCTGATTAGCCTGATTGAGAGAATGTTTTGGTGTAATTCTTGGCGATGCCAATGAGGTTACCATACAATAGCATGCAAAGGCATTCATTATACGGTTGCTTGGAGGATGTATCTTTTCAGACAAATCATGTGCTAGAGTTAGTTTGATTTTTCTTCCACTACTGGAGGACCTCAAGCATCCTACTAGATACAGCTAGGGTTCAGCAGCACTTGCGTGATTGTATAGGGAGCTATGTAATGCGATCGATCCATCAGCGCACCAAATCAGTAGTGCCCTACATGTATTGCAGATTTTGGCATGGGATCGCTTCAGTTGTGTCTCCCCATCCATCAGAAACTGTAACCCTTTACCAAATGCTCCTCTTGGTAGTCGGTATGTGATTTATTTCTTTTTTAGTTCTTGGGTCATAAATTTTTTTCAGTGCCTATAATATATTTAACTATTCTTATTTTTTGTTTATGCAGTTGGAGTCAAGCCCAACAGATAACAGAGGTCCCCACACATACTTTGCCACATCTGCGCTATCAATTTGATAGAATGGCATCCGCGGATGTAAGTAATGATAGCAACCAACGAGTTCAATGTGATGTTAGTTTGTAAATTAATTCTTTTTGAAATTTGTTCATTTAATTTGATGTGTTTTAATACGATAACAAATTACTTGGGACCCCTACACCGATCCCATTCTCAAGACTCTATTAGCTTACTGCTTGCAGGGACAACACATTTGGAGGGCTCGTGTCCCACTTATTTGTTTCCACATCGTTAAGTGGCATTATCCAGATCGAGTACTTCGACAGTTTGGTATGCAGCAGCCAATACCTATTCCTTCCTCTGATCCAAAAGCTTTTCATGATATTGATTTAAGGCAATCTGAAAAGAATTGGGTCGATTTCCACATACGATAGATTGATATATGGGACAATCGTCATAACTATATTGTCCCTGGTATTCCTGCAACGGAGCCACTTCACTATCATTCAGAATATATGGAGTGGTACCGTAGACACACATAGAGATAGATTTCTTATAAGGGAAGTGCAATAGGTGCAGCAATTCGTGAAATATTTTTAATTTACTTCATTAATTATTTTTTTAGTAACATAAATTATTAGCATTTGACAACTTCTGTTGATTTTGATTTCATGAACAGAGTGATGGCATGGAACAAATCCTACAATTAAGTTCCGTTACATCTCGCGAGAACACGTAGGCTACAACGAGGATAATTAGGGTAGCGTTATTCGCGTACGATGAGGAGAGGTGGATTACAATGACGCCACCACCCCAACTAGCACTTATAGCAGCATCCATTGGGCCGCACGAGGATGACCCACCTGATGCCGTTCAGTCGACCCAGAGGACCACTCGAGTTCATCCACTGATGATGCCGTCCCTTACCCCGTGGCCTATCATACACAGTCACAGTTTACGGTCTCCAGTAGCACGACAGATTTTACTTCAGGGTTCAGCTAGTTTGCCAGCCAATTTTATGAGGGATCCGCTTTTGCCTTCCATGACAATCGACAATCCCAAACTCCCGCTCAAAATATTTTCTCTACTCGAAGAGCGTTTGATGATTCTTAGAGTTCCTATGAACATGATATGTCATCTGATTTCTCTCCTTTTTACCCAAGTCCTTCTATAGTAGGATATGTACCGTCTCAGCATGGACTATTTTTCCATTTTGATGATGTACCCACATCACAGCCACGCTTTTCATCACAGGATATGCCTTCGTCTTCTACACTTTCTACTCATCCAGAACCTCATCCTCGTCCTCGGTACAACACTAGACCTGCCAAACAACGGAGACAACCCAGTTGCGGAACAGGAGGCCACGTAGGAGGACGACATCATCATCAGTGATACTTTTAGGTTGTGGATTGTTATATATTATTACACTATTTATTTGCCGGATTTTTTTCAGTTCATGGATTGTTATCTACTATTACACTTTCTTTTAATTTGGATATTTCATCTTTATGTATCTTACCAATTTATTTTATGCATTTTGCTTTTTATTTTTTTTTAGCAATTTTATCTATTATTTTATCTATATCCATTAACTATTCACATACTAAACAAATTAATTACATAAATATTAAACTATTTATTAATTATATGTCTTAATAAATTTTAAATTAATTATTAATAATTACGTTATAAAAAGAAGGTTTAAAAAGAAAAAAACATTATATTTATAAAGTTGTATAAATATAAACGTTATAAATAAAATTTATTATAAATATAAAAAGTAAAAAAAGTAAAAAAAAAAACATAAAATGTGCGGTTACAAAAAGAAAAAGAAAGTAAAAAAAGTATGAGAAAATATTATCTAAAGTCAACGTTAGGGAGGAAATTGTTACAAACTTAAAAAAGTCAAGGAACAAATTGCAAAAATTCGAAACATCACATGGTAACTTGCCGCAAACCCAGAAACTCCGATGACTCACTTCATACGCGAGAGGCTACTATAGCTATCTACCTAGCAGTAGCCAACCGAAATTGACGTGGAGTCTATCTTCTCCACCGTCACCTCTTAAGTTGAGAGAAAATAATTTTCTTCTCTTCTTTTCGGGAATACCTTCGAATTTTACGTTTCAAAGTTCAGACGAAGTAGTTTAAGGACTTGCTTAGGTCCAAAGGGAAGAAATTGTTACAAACTTAAAAAAAGTCAAGGAACAAATTGCAAAAATCGAAACATCGCAGGGTAACTTGCCACAATCCCAAAACTTGGGAGGAACTTTTAATTCTCTGGAAAATTTTAAAAAAAATCACAATTATCGTGAATTTTTTTTTTAAACGGTTGAGATTTGTTACACTTCAGTTTCAAGATAAAATAATAATAATAATAATAAATTGTAAGCCCAAGGTGCTTATGGGACTGTAGCTTGACATGTGTTCCCCACTTTAAATTGATTGCTTTGTTTTTGCAACTGAACGGGTCAACCCGTGAAATACTTTTTTTCATTGTAGTCTATTCTCTGCAAGCCAAAAAGAAAAGGAAAAAAAAACGCAAATTCCTATTTGTACAATGATTGCTTCTATGTTTTATTTCTTTTGGGGGGGAGGGCTTTAGGCAATATAGTCTAGTTTCTCCTCTAATACAATGTAAGGGAAATTCCTGTTGTATACAATGCAATAGCCCCCCTCCCCCCACCCAAAAAAAAAAGATCAATGAAGCATCGTTGCCAAATACGTTGGTTGGATGAATTAATATGACTTTATTTTGA
Source organism: Lenwebbia sp. NSW1173648 (assembly GCA_029784005.1). Classification (NCBI taxonomy): domain Eukaryota; kingdom Viridiplantae; phylum Streptophyta; class Magnoliopsida; order Myrtales; family Myrtaceae; genus Lenwebbia; species Lenwebbia sp. NSW1173648. Next base: position 17,317,704 of record JARCGZ010000009.1, on the reverse strand, counting down.
GAAAATTCTAAATAAAGATTTAAAGTGAAACTGTTTTCTAAAAAAAATAGGTTCGGAGTGAACATTATCTCAAATATGGAGAAGGCGTTGCTGCATAGGACGCCACTTTCGCTCGCCTTGTCTCTTTGCGTGTGTATTTGTATTTCACGATGAAACCGGGCCTCCGTGGCATCGGAGACGATGCAACAGCTCCACCAAGCATCAATGCTCATCTCTGTTCTAAGAGGAAAAATCATTGTATTTTTTGTCCGAAATTATCTAAACTCAGTTTTCATTGTTTCTCCAAATTTCTCCAGGATTACCGACAATTCCCAAAATCTCTAAAAAGATACCCTAATCCTTAAATTTCTCCTCCATGCTCCAACAAATGCATGCAAAGTCCAGCTACTGAAGCTTCTCTCTATCTCTATGTGGCTGTGCTCTAATTCGTCTGATTCACGAGCGAGCCCCGTCGGAGAGATGGCGTCCCTCGTCCCGGTGCTCGAGGGCATGATTTGCTCTAAGAACGCAGAGAGATTGCTAAGTCAGTGAAGCGAATCAAAGAGCGCGAACCATCGAACTAGAGGTTGAGGCCCAAGTTGGAGGCATCCAGGACTCAATTCGAGGAAGAGAAAGAACGCGAGCGAAGAGAGAGAGAGAGAGCGATGAGGTGGAGTTTTCCGAGATCGAAGAAAGCAAGGGCGTGGTTTAGGGCTAAATTTGACAGAAATCCCTTTTTAGCTGCATTTGGGTCTTCTTGTTCATATCGTAATGTCGATATGACCGGTATGTTTATGAGTCGATAAGAGATGATACCGAATATTATGACGGCGACCTGCACATAAAGAAAGTAAAAACTTATCATAAAGGGATTCAAGTTGATTCGTTTTTACGAGCGACAGTGACTTTCACCTTTTTAATTAAAAAACACCCTATTAATTAGAAGATATGAACGAGATTCGGCGGGAGTTCAGACGCCAATCATCCTCGGAAGGTTCAACTATTTGAGGCATTCTACACCGAGTAGAAACCATGCTTTAGCTATTAAAGGTACAGGAAAATAACTTAAAACATCAGTGCACATAAGTTTTTTGTTTGGATCGTAATTGAAAAAGGGAAAAAATTTGAGAGCTGGTGAAACTTATATACGGAGGGAAACTATCTACAGTGGATGGGATGGAAAAGAAAACAATCGGTTCGAAATTGTTCATATATTTCTCGCACTTTTGTCGTATGTCCACGTCGAATCCTGACTGCATGTTCACAATCATCCTCATCATCTATTTGGCCGGAGTGCAATAGGCGAAAATTGACACTGAATTCACGCAAATATAAAAAATTTAAAATTTAATTTGTAAAAAAAAAATATAAAAGTGAATTGACATAATTGTAATAAATTTATAACTTTTTTGATAATTCTCTTACGTCTCCTTTGAGTGAATCTGGTAATAATCTACCTAGTTTTAAGAAAGTTGACAAAATTGTAATAAATTTATGGCGTATTTTTTGGTAATTGTCTTGGCTGTCGTTCTTGTGAATCTGGTAACAAACTACCTAGTTTTAAGAAAGCCACTGTCCAGATTCACTCCATTCTGCCAGCCATGCCAACGTCCAACGTAGCCTTGATTTTCTGGGATTCCACAGAATCCAAACTTCCCCAGAAGTAAGAATGAAAATTTAATCAGGAATCCTCCATTTCCAAATCGATTTAAGCCCATCTTGGCCAAAGGCAAATGCACATCGTCCCCTGTTCCTGAATCCTCTCCAGCACACATCCGCGGGTCGCCGCCATGGATGCGCAGGGCCGAGAGCATAGGAGCTACTGGAGATGGAGCAAGCAAGACTTTTTCCCCGAGGAATCCTTCGTCAACTTCGCCTCCTACAGGAAAGCCCTCTCCCAGACCTGCCCTCGCCTCAGAGATCGCATCCTCGACCGGTCGACTCAGACCAAAGAGCTCGTCGAGCTCAAGAAGGAGAGCGAGAATGACATGAAACGCTGCCTCAACTGGTGGGACCTCATCTGGCTCTGCTTCGGCTCCGTCGTCGGGTCGGGCATCTTCGTCATCACCGGCCAGGAGGCCCACGACCACGCCGGCCCCGCCATCGTGCTCTCCTACGCCGTCTCTGGCCTCTCTGCATTGCTCTCCGCATTCTGCTACACGGAGTTCGCGGTCGAAATCCCCGTCGCAGGTGGGTCGTTCTCGTACTTGCGTATTGAACTAGGCGATTTCATTGCTTTCATTGCGGCCGGTAATATTCTCTTGGAGGCCATTGTGGGCGCGGCTGGCTTGGGTCGTTCTTGGACGTCGTATTTCGCGAGCATGATCAAGAACGACCCTGATTTCCTTAGGTTCCATGTCAAGGGTTTGGCCGAGGGGTTTAACCTTCTGGACCCGTTGGCTGTTGTGGTGCTTGGGGTGGCCAATAGCATTGCGATGGCCGGGACAAAGCAGGCCTCTTGCTTGAATTGGATCAGTTCTGTGATTAGTGCGGGGGTCATAGTGCTTATTATAGCACTCGGGTTCTCTCATGGGCACGTGTCAAATTTAGTCCCCTTCTTCCCTCAAGGAGCGAGTGGGGTTTTCGCAGCCGCAGCTATTGTGTACTGGTCTTACACAGGGTTTGACATGGTCGCTACCATGGCCGAAGAGACCAAGAAGCCGTCCAGGGACATCCCAATCGGTTTGGCCGGTTCGATGACTGTGATCACCGTGATTTACTGTTTGATGGCTCTGGCACTGACCATGATGCAGAAGTACACCGAAATAGACCGCAATGCGGCTTACTCAGTCGCTTTCTCGAGGATCGGCATGAAGTGGGCTAAGTATGTCGTCAGCATTTGTGCCCTCAAGGGAATGACCACCAGTTTGCTGGTCGGGGCTCTCGGGCAAGCTCGGTATATGACTCAGATTGCGAGGGCTCATATGATCCCGCCCTGGTTTGCTCTTGTTCACCCGAAAACCGGCACTCCTATTAATGCCACTCTATTGATCACCGTGCTTAGTTCTGTTGCGGCATTCTTCTCTAGCTTGGATGTCTTATCTAGTGTGTTGTCCTTCAGCACGCTGTTCATTTTTATGCTCATGGCTGTTGCATTGCTGGTGAGACGGTATTATGTTAAGGGCGAGACTCCAAAGAGCGACCTTCACAAGTTCTTGGTTTACCTGTTTGTTATAGTCGCTTCTTGCATTGGAGGGACAGCAGTTTGGGCCTCAAACACTGGAGGATGGATTGGTTACGTGGTTGCTGTTATTTTTTGGTTTTTGGGCACTTTAGGAATGCAATTGCTGCCACAGCGGCGTGCTCCACAGCTCTGGGGGATTCCCCTGGTTCCGTATTTGCCATCGTTGTCAATCGGGATGAATATATTTTTGATTGGTTCGCTGGGCTCTGAAGCATTCTGGAGGTTCTTCATATGCACAGCGGTGATGATACTCTACTATATCTTGGTTGGGCTTCACGCAACTTATGACGTGGCTCACCATGTAGCACAGGAATCAAAAGTTGAAGATGGGAAGGAGAATGTGGATCATGGCTTGTCATAGGGGATGGTTTTGGTATAGCCTTGGACACTGGACAGTAGTATTCCCCTTCCTGTTTCGAAATTGTTGCTGTTGGGTTGGATACTTTTGCAGGATCTACAGATCGTGACTTTTTCTTGATATCGAATTTTCCTTTCGATTAACACACGTCATCTGAAAGAATTTTTCATCTTCAGCCACAACACATCATCTTACTTTGCTACTGCTGGGTATGTACAGGCTGGCTGCAGAAATTAATGTTCATCATTAAGTGAAGTAGACTAAATTTGCCTTTTCTTCTCTTGAACATTCTGTTATCTTAAGGGTTATCCGGAAGACATGTGTCCGTCACCATTGGTTATTGAATATCATCATTAGCTAATCCCTCCTGTGGCTTTTGAAAACTCTGGTCAGCTGGGTGCTCACCGCTGAGGATTTTTAGACAAAAGTTTAATGATTTTGCTTGAATCTGCTGTTCTTTTTGGTTTCGGAAACTGGGGCTATACCATGAGAAATGCTGAAGAAAGTTCCGAGGACTTTGTTAAGCCATGTTAAACAGAGGAATGCTATTAAAATGACAAACCTGTCATTGTGCCTTTTTGGTCATTTTTTCTTTTGCCTTGGAAACATTTTGTTAGGTCTGGCTTCCAGTCTACACGTCTCTCGCCCGTACTGTTGAGCCGCACGTCCAGCGGCATCAATTTACTGTGTATCTGAATGTGCTGATCGGCATACTCTCATTTTCATGTTTGTTGTGATCATGAGGGCACCTAACACGATCCTTATAGCATTGCGGCGAGTGCACTAATTTTCTGCAGTCTTGACATTGTTCTGCATCTGAATGACCGCATCACAAAAGGAAGCAATGTTAGGAATGCCTTCTTTTGGTTGGCATGGAAGCCGCTCTTCATTTTTAGTGTCATCTGCAAAGCAGAATGTGGTTCATTTCATATTGTCAGTGAGTCGAAACTCTATCATGCGAAAGCAGTCATGCAGTGACACGAGCGAGTCGTCACTATCCATACTTTGTTAGATCTGTTTCATGATAATTGACAGCATGAACAGAGCTAAACTAAAGCAAATCTATTGAAACTTTCTCTTGGCATTGACTTCTAGTAGTCGAGATTCACGAGTGAAGGAAAACTAATCGATAGACTGGATGAAGGTATTAGTACAAAACAACACAGATGATGGTGTGAACATATGAATATCGTTTCCACAGGGAGGGTAAAATGTTTGTTGCCTGTTTCCAACATCATGTACATGATTTACAGGCCTCTTTCTTTTCTAACTTGTAACTATAACAAGAGAATTGAAGCATGTGGAAACGTTGGTCACTGCATGGAGGAGACAACGTGGGAGGTCAATGGCCCCCTTTTCTTGCATACAATCTCCTGGCACTCTTCTACTGTTTCTGCCATCCACCTAGTTCATGTCACGCAAGTGCTGGTGACTCTCCTCACTTGCATGTGTCACGGGCCGGTTGCGGAGGTCCGACTCGTGCGACGACTTAGGCTTCCTTGCCATCCACCTAGTTCATGTCACGCAAGTGCTGGTGACTCTCCTCACTTGCATGTGTCACGGGCCGGTTGCGGAGGTCCGACTCGTGCGACGACTTAGGCTTCCTTTGTATCGGTGGAGCGCCCAAGCTAAACCTTCTTTGATATTTCACCCGGATCTTCGTAGAAAGAGAAAGTTCTAGAGAGAGAGACTTTGGGATGAATGCTTTGTTATTTCTTCTTGTGAATGATCAAATGAGAAGGAGGACACCTTTTTATATAGTAGAAGGTCTCAGATTACCACCGTTGATCTCTATTACATCCGATGGCTAAGATCACATTTCCCATCTACCTAACCACCAACATTAAATAGGAAACTCCCAGAACCACGGACAATTCCAGTATCGCCCGCAGGGAATATTCTAGAAGATAGTAGTAGAAAACCATAGGTAAACCCTAGAGGACCAAGACACAGCAAGTCTTGGGTAGTTCTTTACCAGATGCATGATCGGTCGGGACACGAAGACCTCGCCCCGTGTCATTCTCCCCCACCCATTTGAGCGCTGTCCTCGGTGCTCGCAACTCGGGGTGGATCTTTGCAGCAGTTGTTTTCTTTTGGCTGCCCGCTCCATTCTCTTGGATCGTCGGCTTCTTTTGTTGATTCTTTCGTCCACGAGAGCGCTTCTTCTTCGGCTTCGGGACTTGATATTTCTTCGCTGCTTCAATCGCAGCAGGAGTCATCAGCGACTCTTTCTTTTTTTTGGCCGCTCCAATGTCTTCCATATTTGAAAACAGCACATGGATTAGCATCATGTTTTGAGTTTGTGTGGGCAGCTCCCACTCTTCCTTTGGCTTCTCCAAAGGTCGGGACTTGTGCTTTGACTCGATCACCGCCGAAGAAATCCTCGAGCGCGAAGGATGCGCTCCTTCGCCTCGTCGAGTCCCTCGATGAGCTCCATCATAGCGGCTCACATCTTTGAGAACTTTTCGTTGAGAGTGGACAACACGTCCGATGATGCCTCTCTTTTTCTTGATTCTCCCCGGGCTTTCTCCTGCAGGGCTTTCTCGTGGGGGTTTTCTCCATCCACGATGACTTGATCCACTTCGGAGTTTGGCATGACCTCGACCATCTTGATGCTCTACGATCTCACGAATGGCTTGTCTCTACGTTGCTCTGATACCACTCCTAAGGACCCAGTTGTTTATTACCTTCTGCATCGCTCGTTTACTATGTTGACACCATCAAGTGCCACTTCAAGGTTATACAAGTGTAGAAGGACCCGAGGACATAAGTTGTTCGATCCCCCGCATCGTACGAGGGACACGAAACAACTGGCCCGTGTCAGGCCAGCCTTGTTTCTCATGTTTGCTCCATAGAACACTCGGGCAAATATCTTTCCCATATCGGATCATACCACGCCCAGCTTAGCTCAGGCATCCTTTATCGAGTGAGGATAGATTACTTTAGGCACCACAACTGGTTTCGGCTTGCCATGGCCTTATCAAGATAGCGGCATCAGCTCTCGATCAGTTTGTACACGGGAGGCCAACCCGCCTTCAAAGCTCCTAAGGGATGTATTCTATCTAATCCTAGAACTCCTAGCACAAACCGTCCTAACACCACTCCCAGGGACTCAGTTGTTTATTACCCTCTGCATCGCTCACTTATTATGTTGACACTATCAAGCGCCACTTTAAGGTTATACGAGTATAGGAGGACCCGGGGACACAAGTTGTTCGATCCCCCGCATCGTACGAGGGACACGAAACAACCAGCCCGAGTCATTCTCCCCCACTCATTTCCGTAACCCCTCGTTGCGGTCTGTTCTGTCTCTTCCTTGCGGAACAGAACAGTTTTTCCTCGACATCAATAGCTTCTTTTTGTTTTTAAAGACTGTTCGGATTTTCTTTGGTCACTCGCGCGTTTCAGTGTGGCACTTTGGCCAACCGCACTCACCTGGCGGCACCTTTCTTTTTTCCCAAATAAGCACTTCTTTGTATTAGCTAACCAATTGAGATTTTTCCTTATTTAAAACATGTAGAGGATCCACCTTGAGATTCATCGAATTGATCCAGGAACGTTATCCCATTTCAGTGATGAATTGGTTTCTTTGCTGTGCCCCCATTGGCATCCCAGAAGCAAGTCGAGTGCCGCATTTTGTTTGAGCCAATTTTTTTTCCGGCTCTGGCGATTCACTCTCCGCACTCGTAGGACCGGGTAGACCACAGATTTTCTCCGACTCACACACCTACTGAAGGGGTCCTACTATGATACCATTGGTCACGCGCCGGCACTTTCCTTGGCCGCGGAACAGCCCGTGCGGCGCCTGGCGAGTCGTTGACGCCAGGCCAGCCTTGTTTCTCGTGTTTGCTCCATAGAACACTCAGGCGAATATTTTTCCCGTATCGGATCATACCACTTCCAGCTTAGCTCGGGCATCGTTTATATCGAGCGAGGACAGATTACTTTAGGCACCACAATTGGTTTCGGCCTGCCATGGCCTCATCAGGAGAGCGGCATCAGCTCCCGATCAGTTTGTACACGGGAGGCCAACCCCGCCTTGAGAGTTCCTAAGGGATGTATTCTATCTAATCTTAGAACTCTTAGCACAAACCGTCCTAACACCACTCTTAGGGACCCAGTTGTTTATTACCCTCTGTATCGCTCGTTTACTATGATGACACCATCAAGCGCCACTTCAAGGTTATACGAATGTGGGAGGACCCGAAGACACAAGTTGTTCGATCCCCGCATCGTACGAGGGACACAGAACAACCGGCCCGTGTCACGTGGCATTATGATCGGGGAAGTACATCTTCTAGTCCATTCAACATATATGTTATCTCGATCACAAGAAGAGTGCATACAGAAAATGCGTGCCCAATTCCGCAGACACGTATCGTGTGCATGCACATAATTTTCATGGTTTAGCATTGGTGAGATTTCCCCCTAGACCAAGGCCATTTGTGCACTAGCTCAAGGCCTTTGTTCCCATAAGAAATAAGAGGATGAACTCCCTGAAGCACTTTTGTGCTTACAACTACTGTTGGTTGTTGACCATGAGCTAGTCAAGTACCGCACAGAGCTCCTCCAAGGACACCGGTCAAATCTGGAAGCAATTTCCCGGAGTTCCCTCTTTTTTTTTTTTGTTTCTCTCTTGCAGGTTCCATGCAGAGACTGATTCTGGCATTCCTGCACACACATGGAGTCACAACGTCACTTGTCCTACTTCATTGGTGCAGTGAAGAGATAAAAGCTGCCGATGCAGTGATCTGTGGTTGGATAAGGCCAGCCTACGAAGTTTACCCCATTTGACTGTGTGCTTAACCATATGCCTTTTCTTTTTTTTCCTCCTTTGCTTAGAAAATCATCTCTCTCTCTCTCTCTACCCATGCATGTTGACCTTAACTCGAGGATGAAGTTCTGGCCAAAAGAATTAACATAGAGGACTGATCAACCTCAAGAGGGTGAAGAGTCCCTGTCAAGAGGGATGTCTCTTCGAGTTCAAACAGAGGACTATAGAAACCATTCGCTAACATCTCCGGGATGGAGGTTCGGTACAAAGCATCGTGTTCATGCACTCGAAAAGTTATCAATAAGTGTGGCAAACGAACGATCGAGATCTCTCTTTACATGATCCAACGGAGGATAACCTCAAGGACACATAACATATTCATCATCCACAATTGCTTGTGTATCCTGTAAATTTTAACTTTTTTGGTTCAGCATTTGAAATAAGCTTTGAGGCTCTAAAATCTCTCGACCCAATGCAAATGTCCTTTGGTTCATTTTTTGGAGAACTTCGGAGAAATGCAATTGTATTTCCAAAGGCCTCATTTAGCCCAAAGCAAGTCAGAAATACTTTGGATAGTAGCATTCTCGGAATGTAAATAGATTTTTTTTTTATCTTTCAACTTTGGCCTCACTCAACTTTCATAATTCCGAAAATATCCTCAAAAACTCTAATTTGCCAACGAAAGCCTTAGCTACCGGCGATCCACCACCACCCTCGCAAGACACAGGCGAAGGTCGCTTGGATCACCCGACCCAAGGCAACCATTGCTTGGTCGCTTGGTCTCACGACCCCATGCGACGACCGCCTGGGGGTCTGGCAACCTTAGGCAACGCTTGGGTCGCGCAACCCAAGCATCGCCTAAAGTCAAGCAACCACAGTCGAGGTTGGCCGGCGGTCGATTGGGCTCGCTGGCGATTGAGTTCCACCGGTAAATAGTTTGAGATTTTAAAAAAAAAAAATCTTATCAAAAGTTCTTTACAAATTGTAGTTCTTACCAAATGCAGTTGCTTCCCAACGTATTTTTTAAAATAAATTTATCAAACACTATTTACGTTTTGAAAAACTCTTTTAGCAGCAAAGATCTTTGCATTTTCTCAAAGATATTCTGCCAAAACCGAACCAAAGAGGCCCAAAGTCAACAAAGCACCGGCTTCTCAAACAGTTTATTCTATAGGGAATCGTGGCATTATGAGATGAGACAGCAAGAAAATATGTTTTATTAGTCGAAAAGCTGCACCATGTCGGGGGAGACAATCTTATGGAATATTAGGACGGCTGCAGCGAAACTCGCTTAAATTAATTTGTCATTTGACTTCAAGAACCAAAATAAAAAGGGTGGGGGGTTCTTGAACATTATAAGATCAATAATTGAAAAAGTTGTGAAAAAGTTGGGCACCCATCTTTGGTGCTCTATCTATTCTTGGACGAGATGCCACTTGCTTAACGATTCAGTTGACCGCGAAATTTGATCTCCGTGACAGGGAGTTGCGTTTCAACGCAATCGCGACAATCGATCCTTAAATTTTTTTCCCGACCCTTTCGAAGTCACATACGCAGGCATCCGACCACATCTATGTACGCGACGATGTTTCCAAATCGAAATCGATTAGTGGGCATGTTCTTCCGTGCCTCGACAAAGTCGGAGAACTCTCTACTACAAATACGAGGAACTATGGATGAAAATGGAGGTGAAAGGACATGGGAGCATCATTCGAAATGTGCTGTTGGGGATAAGGTAGAGAAGGGCGAGTTCACCCCGAGAAGATAAATATGAAAAGAAGGATTGATTGCTGGGCAGAGGCTGCGTCTTGAAAAGGGGGGAGGACCCTCCCAATACGCGCTCACGCGGCCATTTTGTTGACAATCGCCTGTTTTTATCTCTTTGTTTTCCCCTTTTGGCCCGAAAAGAAAAGAGGGAAAATTGAGTCCGTCGTTATCATTTATCAGCATCGGCTTTGACCGACCGACGACGCAACGACAGGACAACAACCGACGATGATGTCTGATTCCTGCGTTCCCATCTCTCCACCTCACGTTCGTTTGACAAAATTACCGTGACGTGGCCTTCGGATTGTCCTTTGGATAACGGGAAGCCAATTGTTCTTCACATTGCTCTGAATTTGGCACGTGATTAGTGCAGAATCCAAATTCGACGGTGACAAAGATAACCTCGTTCGACATGTCGCGGCCGGATCGGAACTTTCCGAACTTAAAACGCTTCAAGGCTCGCATCAGCACAGTGGATCGAAAATTACTAAGGTTTTACGGCGTCCGCAGTCGAATCTTTTGAAAACCGGACTTAGGAAAATAAAAGATTCTCGTAGATCGTAGCCCTAGATCAACCTCGTGCTAGGTTCTCTTGTTAATAATTAACTCGTGTTCTGTTCCACGTGATCTTACATGTCAAATTGTCAATAATTGCCGGACTTCCTAATGTATATTCTTTAGGCCACGTTTAGCCACCCCTATGATATGAACGTAGCCTATGCTTATCACTTCAATCCCTTTCACTTGGGCAGGTTTTGAAGTGTTGGAACTTGCCCACCTACAAAGCGTGGGGAGGGGAAGTCCATGCCGAGGACCTAGACATGTGATAAAAAAAGAAGAAATGGGGGAGCCTGCTTTTCTATTTTAAGTACCAAATTCATCTTAAAAGACAATCATTGAGGTTGTCGCATTCTGATACCCTTTTCCATCATTTTTATTTTGAAAAAAAGCCACCAAAAATAGTAAATTATGCACATTTACCTTAAAGGCTTAAACTTTTTCTAGTGACACCAAAAAATCCTAAACTTGTTACTCGTGCAACACATTTACTCCGAGTTTTTTTTTTTTTGGTGAGACTAAAACCCCAAACTTTAACTCGTGTGACATATTGTGACATTAACCTCAAAATTATCTTTTTGTGACTCCAAAAATCCTAAATTTGTAGGCGCGTGACATATGCACCCCAAAGTAAATGGGTCACATATATACAAGTCTCGAGGTAAAAGTCTCGCATGGGTACAAATTTTAGGTTTTTGGTGTCACAAAAAAAAAAGTTGATAAATGTATCTCATTGGCATAGTTTAAGATATTTGGTGGCTTTTATCATTTTATTTTTGGGACAAACATGGATATTATATCACAAAACCCTTTTATTCTCGGCCTCAATAATGAACTGTTCAAAGTACAACAACGTGGCACGAGATGCGACTCGTTTGATATCGCAAAAGACAGCCCAATCTCTTATTGGGGGGAGGGCCTCGGAGCGAGCAACATGGTCAATTCAATCTGGATCACGTAACTTTGCAGAAGTAGCAAGGAATCTTTTCGTTTCTTGGCAACAGAACTATGAAATGCAGAGTAGGGTACCTCGTTACGTTGCAGTCCTATAAATGATATTTTTAAGTGGTGGGGACTGGCTCCATTATTGTGAGGTTCTCTTTGCTTTTTTCTTTTGACGAGACAGTTAGCAGATGATTGCTCGACCCTACGCAAGGAGTTGCATCGACCATCTCCTGCGACCATAATCGTAAGGATCATCGTGCGGGTTCGGCACGTATCCACGGCCTTCGTTTGCTTCTCCTGTCGGCAAGTGGGTACGATGGAACTCGAGCTCGGACCCGGATTGAACGTATGACAAAAGGAGAGGGATACAATGCGCACCGATTCAAACTTTCGTTGCGCAAATCATTTGCCATTCAAGGTAATATTTGGGGGGGGGGGGGGGGGGGGGGCGTGGTTTGTGTTCCGGCCAGAGAATCTAGCGTAAGCAAATTCGCGGTACCTTTTAGGCATTTTCAAAGAGTGTTAAACGTCTCTCGACTAGACTATCCTATCCTACCAACTCTGAAAAATATGCGAAAGGCAAAGGTTTTTCGGGTCGGCTAGCCATTCGTTTCGTCTCGTTGTTTCGAAAAGGTAAAGCTTGGTTTTCAAGGTCGTATTTTTCCCGCTTCCCTCGTCAAAGGGAGTTTCCTCCTATCACGTCTCTAATTAGTAGGTTACAAACAATGGATTCCGCTCACGTCAATTAAAAGATTGATTGGAGGAAGTTTTCTCTATTTAGAGATAGAAGAAAATACGGCTCTCGTTTTCAGAGCCGTGTTTGTTAGGATTAGGCACACAAAATTAAGTCGAGACGCAATTTATGTCACACCCCGACCTTCGGGCACGCGACAACCCTTCCAAACGTCAGGTTAAAATGATAACATCCGAGGCATGTCATCGACCCAATTCTTTTTATCTTTCAATTAAACGCAAGCGGAAGCAATATAGAACCCCAGACAATAATACAAATAGGGATAGACAGCAGGAGATAACACAAACCACAACAGCATAACCATTTTATTTATATACAGTTAGCCCAAGGGGGAAATGATCCGATCTACAAGCCTATTTTCAAGGCCGTTTCCTATGACCGACAAAAAGATACCACGTCAAGTCTAGGGCTAACTACTACCAACAAAAGCTACTCTCCAAAAAGAACCTCCACAGCTGCGCTAGCTTACTGACCGTCGTCACCAGGCCCGAAGGAGTACTCCTTTGGATCGAACTTCGGATCAGACTCGGGATCTTCCACCTCCCCGTCCGGCCTATCAAAATCCAGTGGGTCTCAAGCTCGGACGATCGGGGTTGGACACGGGGGTCCCTCAAACCCTCGGATAGGCCCGTAGAGATCATCATCGTGACGCATGAACCAGGCTTTGAAGAGATGGGCCACTAGGTGAGCCAACCCTTCATCCACCCATACAGTCGTCATGTGTTGTTCCCATACTCGATCCGAACCTGGACCTGGACGACGAATGATATGAGCGGACTGATCGGTTGGTACCTCGAATCTCACGTGGCGTTCCACCATACTTATGGACATGTAAAACGATTAACTACAACAAATGAGATATAAATTTCAATAAGTCAACGCCTAAGTCTGATTAGGACGTCGATTCACCCAGGCGGCCTAAACACGCAACAACACAACGATGGCAGATCAATAGCTTGCAATGCACACCACGCTCTAGCTACCAAACAGAAACATGGCCCAACGGTCAATAAACAATCATACGCAACCAACCTTGCCTTGAGCCACACAGCAGATATCTCATGGCAACAAATCATAACAGGTCAAGGCACACAACCAAAACACCCGTCAATCACTCAGGCACTATGCAACATGCGTGTTCCGGTTGTTAATGCAAGAGATACTCCACTCTCGCCATAGTACAACCTCACTACTAGTACTCTTCCGGCATAGCCGGGCGTCGTCCCACACCATTCCGGCGACGGCAACCGATAGCCTTCTCATGACTCCCGAGACGGACATACCGAGATTTCCTGTAAGGAACTTCGGCCCATCACAAGCTGCGACCGGCATCCGATCAGTTGTGTAGTTCCGGACTGTACGTCGCCGGCACGAACTGCCATGCAACCGATATGCCGTGTGCATCCAATCCTTGCCGGCATGGACATACCAGGCGACGAACCCATCAAGAGTACCGCCCCATGTCCCCAGTTACGTTAGGGTGACGAATAACTATCGTGTGACCACACAAACACACCGGGCAAACAAGTCAATTCTTACTTCACATTAGCCCAATGCAGTCACATTCACGAGTATGCTTAAAACTCGGCTAACATCCATTTTCATGCTCAAAATACACAATTGCTAACACGAATATCCATTTTCAATTAAACGAGGTATTCTGCCCTAAGTGATCAACCAGCAGATTTGAGCAATCAAGCAATCAATAAATAACCCGATCAGTAATCAAAGGTAGATAATTACTAATAGATAAATATCTTGATCCGGGCCATTTATCGCCACAACAGTAAATAAACAGGTCTAATTAGTTACGGTAAAGCAAACAATTAACTATGGTAACTATTCCACATAACCATTGTAATTCAACTACCCACGGTAATTAATTACTCTACCACGGTAACTATCTACCAATCATAGTAACTAATTAACCTGACCACAATTAATTTATTCTAACCACGATAACTATCTAATTTAACTGCTGTAACTAACTAATCAGTTACGATAACTAATTAATCTAATCCTAAGTGCAATTAACGGCCTAATCAAAGATTAAGAGTTAACTCACTCGATCACTGATGGCGGCGGTCGGCGGCGATTGGCTGTGAACGGTTTAACGGACTCGGCTCAACGCCACGAAAGCGGCTACGATGACGGCCAACGACAGCGACTCACGGACAGCGACAAACGGCAAAGGGCAGCGGCGGTAGTCGACGGTTCAGGGTTGTTTTTGACGAAAAACGGACGGCAACGGCTCGCGGCGACGAACAACTAAACGGTATGAACAACCGAGACAACGAAAGGCACAGTGGCGGAGCTCGAAGGAGGGGCGGCCATGGAGCTTTTGAGGAGGAAGATGGTGTTCCCAAAATGAGAAAAAGGGAGAGTGAATGGGGGGTGGCCGGCCGAAAATGGAAGAAGGGGGGGAGGAGAGAGTGAGGGGTAAAAAGGTAATTAGCCATGGTCAAAAGTCAAAAAGGTGAAAAAGATATTTTGACTTGCATTTATGGTGTGGGTCCCGCGGTCAAATCCGCATTTATGGCGTTCGGCTTACATGAATAATATACAGGGGCGTTTTGGTCATTTGGTAATTCAGGACTGGTTGGACATTTGGCTCAGACAGCTGAAGATGTTTCCTGTCAGGGTTAAGCTCGAGCGCAAAGGAAAACGATACTAATATCTACGGCACAAATGAACTAAACGAACTCTATTGAACTACGCTCGAGGACTACTCAGAGCCAAACAGAACAAACAATTCCGAGTCCGATAATTGTCACTCAATTTTCGAAAATCCAATATTATTCATATTTACAAGCCTTGAAATTTCGGGACGTCACAATTATCTCGGTTTACCTTTAAACCAGGGCTACATCCACCAGAAAATTCCATTATCATTAGCACCTCCCACTTCTTTGTCAACTCTTAATTACAAGAGAAAGAGATTATATATAACAGTTGTTGGAAAAAATACGCACACGTCAATGTATCTGAGGAAATACGTAACATTGTTTAAACAATCATACAGAGAAGGCGATAACAATATTTAATACCGATGAAGCCAGCGTACAATCTTTACAAATAAAAATGCTGAATTACAATCCAAATACACGCTTACTTGATTGTAATAAAATTCTAGTTGCTAGGCAGTCGGTTGGCAACCATGAATCGACAATCAACAACTCGCCTTTGAAGTGATAACTTCACCGAAGGATCGGTAACGTATGATTGGAAATGAAGGATCGGTAATGTATGATCGACACCGAAGGATCGATAACTTCAACACAAGTGTAAACAACAATAATGAGATCAAGAGGTGAGGTACGGCCAACAGAATCTTCTTAAGATGATTAGTTCCTGCTAACAGTGCTAAACAGCTTCACGAACTATGTCTCCCAAGATACAACACCTCGAACTTGTTTATATCAGCATTATGCGAACGGGACTATGTCGAACACTTCTCGAAACCGGCACACTTAGAGGACGACTATGAGAGAACTAGACGAGTATTCTTCGAATTCTGGACTACGGAGACACGTCTATTTATAGACTGAAAAAATAGTTGTAGCTAATCGAAAGTCATTGAACTCAAGAGTCATGTCGGTTATGCTCACATAAGTTGAGCCATCAACCCATGTCGATTATGCTCACATAAGTATAGTATTAAAATCGAAACTGCAGCAGAACGAAGAGTCGCGTGAGCTAAAGGGATGCGCCACTCGAGCCATTAATCCTAATAATTACAACAAGAGAAACAATCCATGGCCCCAAGACCAGGGGCGCTGTTCCCGGACCCTCGCTCGCTCGATCTTCGTGCTTTTCTGTCGATGGATAATATAAACCACACCCCAATAATATTTTCGGTAGCCCGCTGTAAATTTCCCCGAAAATGGTCAACCCTGTCAATCAAACGCACAGATCAAAGAACTATACAAATATGCAATCATTTCTCGCATGCAGAGAAGATTTGAAGCTAAGAGGTATCTCAGGATCGAGCATGCTAAGTCTTGTAAACACGAAAATCTCCGGTCAATAATGCGCCAACTTTGGTGGTGTCCGCGCGTGAGAGGGGATAAGAGAGAGAGGGGAGTGCGAACTTGACGTCCCTTTCTAGTCTCGTTGCTCTTCCCACGCTCCTTAAAAAAAACATGGTTCAATGCAAAAGTACTTTGGCAATGGTAAATTGGTAACCATGCACCAAAAGTTTTGCCTTTTGGGGTTTACGTACTATTGCCGAATCTCCAACCCCTAAAAAAGATGGATCGGACGATGATTTTTTCGGCTGCTTTTCCTGTTTCCCCTTGGGGAAATTCTGCAGCTTGATGATTGTTGCTGAGAAACTCAGGCGTTTCTTCAGAAAAATATCTGCTCGAGCATGTGGTAACGCTGACATCATCTAGTTCAATTAGCAGCGATTCCTTGGAAAATTTGGTCTCTCGAAAGCATCTGTGTTTCGCATTCTATTCAACTAGCAAACATTTGTAGCTAGGAGTTCATGATCCTCTCCCAAACGAGTCCCATCACCCATCAACTGTTTCAAATGAAACATCCATCTTTTTATCAACCTCGGACATGCTCGAATTCACAAAAGACCGATTAAACTTACGACGAACGATCGAACCAAACACACACACCCCCTCACACATGCATTCTCGAAGCAACTTCTTATGGACGTCCTCGTGGTTTACATCACTGTTTGGGGATTAGTCGGAAGTGATTTTTATTTTTTACCTTTCTCAAATTCTGGTGGTTATTATAGTACTCGATTTGTTTATTTCGTGAAAAACTCCATGATAAAGGAAAATGCTTTCCGGGAAATCAATTTTTCGGAAAATGATTTCCCCTTTTCGTGCAAGGGAATTAATTTTCATAACTTTAAGCATGCATATTTTCATCGACATAAGTGATTTTCCGTTGAGCGATCATTTTCAGCAAAATCATATGCGTGAAACTCCATAAAACTAATTCTCAAAAAATTCTTTCATCCAAACAAACATACTCTAAAAGGAGGAATTTGTTTCATTGAAAACATCGCGAGACAATTGAGTTATTTCCATGGAGATCGTTCTCAATAAAGAAGAATAGTTTTCGCTTCTTTGATAGTTCGGGGAAAGTGATTTCTTTCTTGCCAAAAGGAGAAGTCGTTTTCCTTAGACGTAGCTTTCCGTTTTTCAAACAGTGAAAGATTGAAAATCAGCTTTTTCGAAAATGATTTTCCTTCAAACGAACAGATTCTAAGCTTGACGTAAACGTGCGCGCCAATATTAGCCTCCCGTGGTCCGTCTGAAAATCTACCCGTGCCCTAATAATGCACGGGAACGAACGATAATCAACGCGGGGAAGACAACGAGCAAGAGCAGAAAGGCACGGCAGGCTCGCGTGAAAGGATGTGTGCGCACTCCTCCGACGACCCTTGAAAGGGGGGGTCCGGGGCCTCACCTCCCTTCACGCCTAACCTAAATAACCCATCCAATCGCATCAGTCAAACCCATCGTAATCAGCTTGACTTTTTGAGGAAATGCTTTGTGGGAACCAGATCAAGGGATGGCTACGTGCGTAGACTTGGAACTCGCACGTTTCTGCTCCACTGCAGGAATGGATTTCTCTCTCTCTCTCTCTCTCTGTCGGAACGGGAAAAAGAAGAAGACATCATCATATCAGCACGAGCGAGCTGAAACATGTAATAAAATAAAACGACTTCACACGTGTCGCTTTCGGAGCGATAATAGTGGGAGACCATCCTTTCCTCCCATGTTATTGGGTTTTATTTTATTAAGTTGCTCATCCTTTTCGGGAGCACAGGACAGGGGGCACCAAGATTCGCATCTTGAATCCCTTGGACATTTCCATCGCTCGTGTATCTAGGCGAGCCGAACCGTCGCCACTTGTCGGCTCCTTGTGATTTTATTTATAGACTTATATAAATGGCGTCGGTTACGTTAGTGATTTTCGATCAAAATTATTCACGTTGGTATCGACCATGCCAGTGATTTCCGATCAAAATTGAGGAATGAACTGAATTGGCACAAATGCAAAAAAGTTTATAACTAAATGGCTCCAATTGAAATGTTTGAGATTGAATTTGTACTAATGCAAAAATTTTAGTCGACTTTTCTGATATTTTCTCCTTACAAGGTGGCACATCATACTATTATACCATAAAATTGCGCACTGCTCCACTTGATGGGATCATCGACGTTTATAAGATTAAATCTATAGATAGTGACCACATGAATAACAGTGAAATCATTTTCCAACCATTTAGGAGATGGGGGAGGTCTGGATAAGAAGAGGGACACGACGCGAGACTCATTCGGATCCATCCATGGCTTCAAAAAATGAGGAAAGAGAAGAGCAGATGGATGGAGATTTGACAGAAGAGGAGAGCAAAAGCTGTAGCTCTTCGCCTGGCCCCTACCTGTCCATTGAATGCCAGCCATTGCCCCCCATCCCCCCCTCACAACCCCAGATGCATTTCTAATTTCTGGCGCATCTTAAGAGAAAGTATCCGATCTCAACACGTGCGACGCACTTGAAGTTCTGGCCGACATACATTTCGATTAGTCTACTGTTGTGCGATCGTTACAATAAAATAGTCTTATCGTGACTTCGGAATAGATTGAGCGAATGTGATTATCTAATTTAAAACGATTACAATCATAATTTTGAAGTACATATAAAGCGGTTTCCGGAAAAAATTGCTTGTCGCGAGTTTTAGCTTGTAAGCGCCTCGCTCACGTAGATATGCTTCCGATGTTATTGAAAGAGTGGAATCCACCGGGTGGAGCCGTATGTTTGACTAATCTTGAAAGGCATTTGTCAAGATCTAAGCTTAATGAGTCCGTTGCCTGCATGATACTTTTATAAGGTCTCCACATATGTTGTTCGCGCAGATTTGGGCGAAGACTGCGGCCTTTGCCTGCGGCCGGGTTTACATTGGGAAACCGAACAAAAACCACACGCTTATGCATCCTAAGGATGAATCTAGTATGGAAATCCCTTGTCCCAGTCAAATAACTTCATGATCTTTTCCTTCTCTGATCCTGAAAAATTGAATGTGGCAGGCAAGAGCGAGACAGTCTAATGGAAAGCAATCTAGGCAAGGGTAGTGGCCCTCGTCGGCCACAGCCGAGTGTCTCGACCGTCGGCAATGAAGTAGAAGGAGATGAAGACATAACGAAGAAGGCAAACAATGGTGAGGAAAAGAAAATAGAAGAAAAAAGAAAAATTCAAAATACTTAAAAAAGAAATTGCAAAATTACGTCATTTCGATTCGTTTCTTACATGTCAACCATCGACCGTACCACGTGGGACGACCGGCTTTGATTGGACATCCGTGGTAGCGGTTTTCGGGCTGAATAGGTTAGGCCTGTTTGGTTCAGCTTTGTGGAAATGTCCTTAGGAAAATGCAAATACTTTTGGGTTAAAGGGGATTTTCGAAATGCAAATAGTGTTTGGTAAAGTGTAAAAACACATTGGAAAAAAAAATTGATGTAAAAGTCGTTTGGTAAAAAATATCATTTGTAAATAATTCAATTTTTAATTATTATTATTATTTTTGAATAAATATTTTATTTTTATTTTATTTTATTTTTTAATTACTTTCTTTATTTTTTTTCTATTTTTTTCCCTTCTTCCTTCGTTAATTTCTTCTTAGCTTGTCGCCAGCCATAGGCCAAGCTCGGCCTCTCCCCGACCTCGAGTGAGACCGAGCCTCGCCGGATCTGGCGAGGCAAGCCTTGCTCGCTCGAGGTCGAGGCTTGCGTCGCCGAGCCTGGAGCTCGTCGGCCCGCTTGTCATGGTCCATCGTCGGGTCGGCCGCCATCGCCGAGGTCCGTGGTCAGCGGAGGAAGGAGCAGCAGGCGGAGGAAGGAGGAAGAAGGAGAAAAGAAAAAATAAAATAAAGAAGAAAATAAAAAGATTAAAACATAAATAAATAAATAAATTGTACTTGCATTCCAGAAATGCAACTTTCAAAGTACCTCCGGAGCTACTTTGGGTTAAAGGCCTTTAGGGGCCTTTGGAAATGCAATTGCATTTCCCTAAAGTTGAGCAAAAAACGAACTAAATGCTATTTGCATTTGGCCAAGAGACTTTAGAGCCCCAAAGTTCCTTCCAAATGCTGAACCAAACAGGCCCTAAATGGACTCGACGAAAAATCACCAAAAGTTTAGAACTGCATTGACTAAATTAAAAAGTTTATGACTGAATTAGAATCAGTATAACGGAATTACGACTTTTTAAATAATTTCTTGAATATAAATGTTATTTGAAGAGTGAGTTGATGGATCGGAGCAAGTAAACTCTACTACTTTAGGAATGCCAAAAGAATCAAGAGAGAGAGAAATGAACTAGACCATCAATTGAATAGGTCGACCCTAGGGCACGTGAGGTGCATCAGGTTGGTTTGAGGCGGGGCTCATAACGGGGTATGTTTTGAGGTGCCGTGACGGCGAAATCACTTAAAAAGAGCGCTCCTTGCGAAGCAAGCGTGGCCATGCATCCGAAGCGTTAAACGGACATAGACACCACGTGGGACTCATTAAGATTAAGGGCTTGTTCGATAAAGATTATGATTTTCAGAATTCACTCATTAAGATTAAGCACTTGTTTGATAACGATTCTGATTTTCTGATTCTGTTCCCTGGAACAAAAAAAGATGAGAAACATGTTTGGTAACGTAAATGATTCTAATTCTGATTCTGTTCCAGGGAATAGTTTTGGAGCAAAAACAAGAAAAAAAAAGTTGATTCTGAAAAAAAAAGGATCACTTGTAAGAATCACAAAAAAGAACAAAGTCATAGTTCTTTTAAAAAGATTAAGTACACGTGGACTTCTAAACTTAAAAAAAAAAAATAGATTTGAAAATTTACTAACAACTAATTTTTTTAAATACATTTTTTAAAGATTTAAATTTAAAAATAAGATTTAAAATTTAACAAAAAATTTAAAAATTTTAAAAAGGGGAGCGGGGAAATTATAAAATTTTTAAAAATAAAAAAATGCAAAAAAAATTAAATTTTTTTAAGGGGGGGAATAAAAAAAAATTAAAAAAATTTAAAAAGTTATTTTTTTAAGAAATTAAAAAAAGATGAAATATTTTAAAAAAAGAATTCTCCCCACCCGATTGTTCCCAAAAACAGAAATTTTGTGCAATTACCAAACGCGTTTATGTTCCGGGAGCAGAAATTTTGTACAGTTACCAAACGCGTTTTGATTTTTTAAAAATCATCAAGGGAACAGAATCAGAAAAAAATGATTCTAATTAGAATAACTTTTTGGATCAGAATCGTTGCTCAGATCGAAATCGAGTGAGCTCAAATGTACCAAATTAATAAAAAAGAATTTTTTTTTTTTTTTTTTTGTCCTACGGATTTTGGTACGAGGGAGAGAGGAGGCCACGTCATGGGAAAAACCCCAAAAGAAGGTGATGTGGAGGGGGAGGTGACAGCAGGTGCGGGACGAGCCCCGACATCAGCAGGAAGGCCTCTCGGACTCTGGGCTGGGGGGGAGGCACCCACCATCGCCTGCTCCTTACTGCTGCGCTTCTCTACCCACCGCCATCACTTACTCTTCTGCATTCCTCTCCACCTCTTCATTTATTTCTCTCTCCCTTCCTTTCGCCCCGGTCGGCACACCATAGGAAAACCAATTTCAATAATCTCTATTAAGGTATACACAATAGAAAAGGATTCAACGAAACCGCATTCGACCGACCGAAACCGTTAAATCCCTTCACATCGGTCCGATCAAAACACGAAGCAGTTCCGGTTCAGGAGAATCGCCAATCTAGAGAGAGAGCCAGAGATCGGAATGGGCGGATCTTTTACATGCCAAACTTCTGCGTCACTTGTTTCTTTGTGAGTCATGTAGATGGGTGGACATTATGGGCACGGGGTACTTGTTGTGGTCGCGCACAGAATTTTTAGGAACCACCCTTAAGGAGATCGTTGCTTCTTGCTTTCTTCCGCCGCTCGATTTTGGGGGGGAATTTCGAGGATGTGACACTATCCTTTTTGACCAAAACGAACCGTAGCCCATCTGCCCATCATTCATTTCATCTAAAAACCGAGGGGAGAATAAAATCCCCAACAATTATGACCCAGAGAGAGAAAGTCTTTGACCGAGGCTTATGCCTTGCTTCCCGCTCGTGCTTTCCTTTCTAGCCTCTCCCCCCCACCTCAAGGTCCGCTTGCTTTGCTTTGGTAATCTATCAGTCAAACCAATCCTTTTCCTTCCTTTTTCTCACTTTTTTTTTTTAAATTTTATATCCTCGTGTCGAAATATCTGAACGTGACTAAGCATATATCTCCGTCTGTCTGTATGCTTAAGTTTTTGAGTTGAATTTTTTAATAATATGAATTTTAGTATCTATTGATGCTATTTTAAAAGGGTAAAAGCTAGATTTATTACGATTGATTTACATAATTTATTTACCGAATGATGGATCGGACTGTGATTGGTTATGTATCCACTTGCTTAAAGAGTCGCTTTAAGCTATGGTGAGCCTAATTTCATGAACCGGTTTTGATAGGTCTAGCGTTATATTTTATCGAGAACAACGGGCTAACTGTCAATGCACCGAATAAACACGTATGCGGAGCAACCGCCACTTTGACTTTTGGCCGCTTCCTTTTTTTTTTCCTTCTCTATTACTTAAAGTGTTGAAATTTGACTTTGAATCTCTCCATAAATGCTAAAATATGCAGGGGCCAAATCCAATTAGATTTTCAAAGTTTCACTTTTAGAATCTTTGGACCTAAAAAAGGAATCGTTGCGTGCATAGGTTGTCCTAATACACAGCACCCAGTAATGTCCACTAACCTATTATTCTTCTTCATCAGCTTGTTGACGTGAGATTTATATAGGCTTCATAATTTTTATTTTTCTTCAGACATTTTAATCAATTATTCTTCCAAGTTAGCACTTACGTGGAGCTGACACTTTTCTTCAGCAGAGAGAACGCACAACGCTCGAGAAGAAAATTTCGAGACGATCTCTCGCTCTCCCCACCGCTATAAATAACCCCCGAACGGGGACTCGGAAACCATGCTCTTACCATTTTCAGACAACTCTCTCCCTCTCTTGATTCTCTCACTAGTCCATAAGTTTTCGTTGCCGCTGAAGCAAAACAAACAGCACCGCTACTACAATGGTTGTCCTGTCCAAACCAGCGATCGAACAGTTCTCCTACGTTGGGAACAGCAAGCCCAACAGCAACGCATTATCTTCTCACCAAATCCCTCTCGTCGACCTCTCGAAACCAGACTCCAAGAGCCTCATCATCAAGGCCTGCGAGGAGTTCGGCTTCTTTAAGGTCGTCAACCATGGCGTCCCGTTGGATTTCATCTCCAGGTTGGAAGAAGAAGCCGTCAAGTTCTTCTCTTTGCCTCTCCCCGAGAAAGAGAAGGCAGGTCCTCCTGACCCGTGCGGCTATGGCAGCAAGAAGATTGGCCGGAACGGCGATGTGGGTTGGGTGGAGTATCTCCTCCTAACGACCAATCCCAGCTTCAACTACCACAGCCTCCCATCTGTTTTTAACGAAAGCCCAGAAAGATTTCGGTATGAATTCACAACACCATGCATCTGGAGCTTGATGTGCTTGTTCATAAGAATCGGAATTTTATGACGACGAGGACTTAAAAAACTTTCTTGAAATCTCCTCATTTTGCAGCTCCGCTTTCGGTGATTACATATCAGCGGTGAGGGACATGACGTGTGAGGTTCTTGAGTCGATGGCCGACGGATTGAGGATTCAACAGAGGAATATTTTCAGCAAACTTTTGATGGATGAACAGAGCGACTCTTTTTTCAGGCTCAACCACTATCCTCCATGCCCAGAGCTTGAAGCCTTTGATGATAGGAACATGATTGGATTCGGCGAACACACTGACCCACAAATCATATCCGTTCTCAGATCGAACAACACGTCCGGGCTCCAAATATCCATGAAAGATGGGACTTGGGTCTCTGTTCCGCCTGACCAAAATTCATTCTTCATCAATGTTGGTGACTCCTTACAGGTACACCTCTCCAATAATCATTTCTCTAATGAGTTGAAAGGACAATCCATTGGAAAAGAATAAAAAGTTAAAAAAGAATTGAAGAAGGAAGAGAGTAGAGATTCCTTTCCGCATCAACATGTTAACTCACTGTTCCCTTGAAAAATGTGTGTAACAGAGGATGCGTCACCGCTAAAGTCATCCTCACAATGTCAAGATCTCTGTTACATCGCGGGACAGTCCTCTACAAGAGGAAAGCTACACTAGCCCGAAAAATGATCACCAATAATTTGCGGTCGCTTTTGCATTGAATAATACCATCTGTACTTTGAGCCTAGTATTAAGATCTTCGCAACTCAGAGAGACCTTTCGAAAGTTTTCGCGACTTGGGGGAAAAAAAGGAATCTAATACAGCTTTTCCATGTCGGTTCGTTCCCCTCTGTGTTCGTGAAAGAGGGGCTTTCGACCTGTCAATGTAACACTGACTTGAGGGGTGGGGGGTGGATTTTTTGCAGGTGATGACCAACGGGCGATTCAGAAGCGTGAGGCACAGAGTTCTGGCGAACAGCTCGAAGTCCAGAGTGTCGATGATATACTTCGGAGGACCACCTTTGAGCGAGAGGATAGCGCCATTGCCGTGCCTCATGAAGGGCAACACGGAGAGCCTGTACAAGGAGTTCACATGGTTCGAGTACAAGAAGGCTGCCTACAACACGAGGTTGGCCGACGACAGGCTCGAGCATTTCCAGAGAGTGGCCGCTTCTTGATGGTGGTCGCCGCACGGAGCGCCAGATGTCAAGCAAAAGTGGGGGGTTTTTAGGAGAGTTACTTTCATATTCAGTTTGTTCCTCTTTACTTGTCTCTCTGTAATCTTTTATGTTTATGTTTTTTTTTGGCTTTGCTTTCTTGTTTCAAACGATGTAAATTAAATTACTCTTTCTTGTCAAATATCACAAGTATCCATGGTCTGCCGCTACCTGTATTTGTCAATGAAGTCACAGTCCTAAGACTCATAAAGTCACCTTTCAAACACACAGGAAATTGAAAAAGGTTTTTCTTTTGGTCAAATTTTGGAAAAGGTTCATCCATCCATCCTGCTTTAACCAATAAATTCCATTATCAAGAGCGTCTTTTCTCGTTAAATTGATTATCGGTCACCAAGTCAAGTCAAAGAGAACATGTCGTCGCAAGATGCTTGAAAACTGTTAAAAATAATTTCTTTCCATCCTACCGCCGGCTGCCCATCATCACCACCATTAAACTCAAAAAAATCTCTTTTGTCACGAGCTAGTCCATTCTCAGTTGTCATCAAATTCTTAAATCCTATATACATGTGCATGTCGGAATAATGAAAAATATATCCTTTCAACACCCTTTTCTGAAACTGTTTGTGGGGAAGCAAAAAAAAAAGGTCTAGAATTCTTTAATTGTAGAAAGCCGGCCTCGATCAAAAAGTCGAAACATACGCACGACATGACTGACTCAAAACGAGAAAATTATTAGTTCGGACAACATGCGGGTGCGGTACCTACAACTTGAAAGCAAAGAATTTATATGATTGTTTGACTTGATGATTCAAGATTTGTTTCAAGGGACAGAGAAAAGGGATCACATTCACATGTCGAGGTACCTTCCTCCATGTTTTCTTTATTTGAGCATAAAATATCATCATCGTCGTTGTCGTCGTCGTCGTCAGCATCCGGGAAAAGAGTGTCTTGGTCGCTGGTCCAGTCAAAACCTAGGACCTCAAAAATCACATTAAAGAACAGAACATCGTGTTCCAGATGAAGGTCTCGGGCGGGCACATAGCAAGAGCGAGGAAACCATTATTAATACATCTCGTCTTGTGGGGGTTCTTCTCTTGTTATGGAGGGACCACCCTCTCAACGAAATGGTCAGCGTCAAGCCCGACGAGGATCCATGTCAAAAGGAGATGGACTTCAAGAAACTTCCTTTGCTCTCTAACTACTGTCACAGTCCTTGATGGCTCTCTCATCTCTCAGTCTTCTTCACATTAGATGCTAACCTCACCTTGGTCAAATTGGAAAAAAGGGCTATCACGATATAGCTCCTCCCCTTTGATAACAACAGTAGCGTCGTGGTGGATGTAGTATTGACCGTCGCTTTCGAACGACAGCAAACGCTCGATTCAAGCCGATCGGGAGGAACCGATGAGAAGTTTTGTCCGCAAACTTCCTTAGAATTTGCAGAGTATTTGGCCACCCAAGATAAAGACCCCGCTGCTGGCCTCTCTACGTTCGTCAAGCTCTCATAAGTACACGATTAAGAAGTTTGCGGGCGTTTAGGCACGTGACCTACGCTCAGGAGAGTGTTATCTCTCGACTTGGAGATAATCGATGAACGACATGTGCGCGATCGTGTGGGGGGTTCTTCTTCTTCTCGTCACATGTTGGGGGTAAATCCGGGCCAGAACACGAGCTTTCATGGAGGACTGTCTGACCAAAATGCAGAGGGGGCTTTCTGTATCGAAGACTGATCCGGAAGTCACATGTCAATCGGGCCAATCTCGCTGGACATTCTGGAGTGGATCCTCCCAAGGCTCTCCACTTTGATTCCATCCATACGCTTTAATCAGGATCGCACGTGAGGAAGGTCTCCGGGGTTTTGTTTGTATAGGTCAGTTTATGCTGCTGCTTGGAATAGTCCAGACATTGTACGAGAATGCTTCATTTAACTATTGGCACCGAGGCACTCTCCCGTCATTGGTAGGAGTAAGCCACGTTGCAATTCAGATTCCAGCTTATGAGATGATCAAATGTTAGATAGCGAGCAAAGATAATAAAACTGTCGATCAACCTGGTCCCTTAAATGTAATATTTGCCACCATAGTATCTAAGCTCGCTGCCTCCGTCATGACTTCTTATCCACATGAGGCATTTTCTCTTTTCTCGACCGGAGAGTTATAACTTTCACATATTTGCTTCAAGGAACTGATTAGAATTTTGCCTGAAATAGCACAATTGTGAAAGATTTATTATTGAATCGGCAAAAATAAAATAAAAAATAAAAAATCTAAGGCTACATTGGCACAATTACAATCGATTTAGGACTATTTCGGTAATTTTCCCCTTTCCACCTCCAAAGTCACCGTCCAAACCAGCATAATTTGCATGAGGCACCTCGAAAAGATGATTAAACATTTGAACACCCAAGATTAAGACCTCATTAGCTGAGTAGCACCGACACGGACATACGACACGACACGCTGACACGTTATTTGTAAAAAATAAAAAATTCTGACACGTTAGGACACGTTATATATTAAGTATATAATTTTATATATACATGTCAATGAAAAATTATTTTGTTTGGCATGTGACGATTTTAGGATAGAATTACAGAAAAAGCTCACTTTTTGAGAATTTTTTTTATAGAAATCTAAATGAAAAATATTCATAATTTTCCCACTCTTTCTTTATCGCCTGACCACGTCTTGTCAACATTAATCCTCTCCAAAGACTTGCCAACACTATTCCCGAAACTTTCTCTTTTCTCTCGTTGAACTCCTCTGCATCAAACTCCTCTGCGTCCGACCAAAACAAAAAAACTCCTCTGCATCTTTCATCTCCATTCATCTCTCTCTCAGCGCCTGCTTGGACTCCACCGGCCGGCCACAACCGAGCTCGCGACTTATGAGTGCATCTGTCGGTTCGTTCTCCGGCCGCCTCCGCACGTCGTCGCTCGTGTTCGTTAGCAAAACCTCGTCTCTGGCTTTTCTCATTTTTCAGGCCGATGAAACCCAGATCTAGGTCGTTGCGGGTTCGTCTGCCATTTCACCGCCCTCCTTTCCACCACTTGCCTCGCCACCTCCGACCTCACGCCCTCCAGTTCCTCTTCTCCTTTCCCTCCGGACTCGGGTGTCGCCGGCGAGTTCGGCTCGTTGACTGCGTGTCCGAAGTGTTGGACGCGTCAGACACGCGACACGTGTCCGTCACCGACACTGTACCTCCTTAAACCTGTCGGTGCTTCAGAGCTCTTAGTAGTCCCTCAACAATTCACCCAGCTCTTATAAAAACGATGAAGTCATTTTCTTCTTTTGTAGACAAATGTAACACGGTCATCAACGAATACGTGAGGCGACCCTGGTAAAAACACATCATGCCTAAGCCCTGTCATGAGACAAAATCTATTCAAACCGAACATAAACATATGTGCCTATGTGAGCTTAGATAGGTAGAAAGTATTCTATGCGACTCATACACTATGCGACCTTGATGACGTGGCACGTAACCGATTAGTCGTCATTGCCCACGTTGGCACACGCGTGAATCTCATCCTACCTGGCATCGTGTGTGATAGATATCCGTGCCATAGAGTCCGCTTGACTAATTTTACCCGGTTTAAATATTTAATTGTCGAACTTCTGGGCCCGGATTGACAACCGGAATATGTAGCTCGAGCCTCCCAGATGCTTTGTTCCTGGGACCTCGTGGATTTCTCGGATCGTGAGGCCCATCTTGAGGCCCATGATAAAGAAGTTGTTAATAACAATTTGCTCCTTTTTTAATTTTCTTTTATTTTTTCAGTCGGGCTCCTTTTTTTTATTTTCGGTCGGAAAATTTCCTCCTAATTTAAAGCATAAAATCCCTGAAAACCTGTTCATGTCCGTCTTAAATAGAATGAAGAGGCCCAAACCGCACACAAAGCCCATATCCATGGTTCCGGGTCGGTTCAGCTCCAATCCGTATTTCTAAGAGTAAAACTCGGACTCTGCATCTCCTATCAATTTAGCCCGGGTTCTTCAAAACCTCAGCGACATCGATCTTCTTGAGAGAGAGAGAGAGAGGTAGGCAGAGATCTTTCATCACCCGCGTTCGTCGTCTTGGTTTTGAGTTGAGAGAAGAAGAAGATGGGAGAACGGAAGGTGTTGAACAAGTATTACCCGCCAGATTTCGACCCGTCGAAGCTGCCTAGGGCTCGGAGGCCCAAAAATCAGCAGATCAAGGTTCGGATGATGCTTCCGATGAGCATCCGATGCAACACCTGCGGGAATTACATTTACAAGGGGACAAAGTTCAATTCCCGGAAGGAGGACGTGATCGGCGAGGTCAGTGCACTTGTTTCCTTTTTCGAAGCTGTGAAGTTTTGGGGTTTTTTTTGTATCGTGGAGTTAGACTTTGTTCTTTCCTGGGTGTTCTTCCGTTTTCGCAGACGTATTTGGGGATCCAGATATTCAGGTTTTACTTCAAGTGCACCAAGTGCTCTGCTGAGCTCGCGATGAAGACCGATCCGCAGAATTCGGATTACGTCGTGGAGTCAGGGGCGACGAGGAATTTTGAGCCCTGGCGTGAGCAGGATGAGGTAGCAGATTGTGCCTTTTCCATTGTTTGGTTTCCTAGAGTTTGTTGGACTTTGGAAAGAATTGAACTTGACTTCTGCTTTTTGGGTTTTGGGCAGGTGGTGGAGAATGAGAAAAGGAAGAGGGAGGCTGAAGAGATGGGCGATGCCATGAAGTCCTTGGAGAATAGGACATTGGATTCTAAGAGAGAGATGGATATTCTTGCCGCGCTCGATGAGATGAAATCCATGAGGGTAAGTCCTTTCAACTTTTTTCTTTGTTGTTTGAGTATGGATTTGTACAGTCCATGAATATCTATACCAATTGATTTAGCACCAAATTAGCGGATAACATATTTCCTGTCTTCTGTTGCTTAGAAACTTTTGTGTTCATGTGATACTAACTGGAGAGCTAATGTTTTTTCAGTCTCGACATGCGACTGTGAGTGTGGATGCAATGCTAGAGGCTTTACAACGGACGTCTGCTGCAAAGGTATGAGTTGTTTCCCATCTACTCTAAATCAGCATTTTTCCTGTCGAATATGATGACGAAGTATCAGAGGTCCTTTAATGAGCTCTTGCATTGAGAATATAGGGGCACTGTTACTGCTTAGAATTCACATCATCATTCTTGACCTCTTTGTTCTTCTTTCTTCTACTTCAGTTTGGTTGCGTCTATGTCTTCATTGTCAGACCTTTTACTCCATTCGAGAATTTTCTCCATTTTGTGGTCGAATTCCTATCGCTGACTTTGTTTGTATGACAGGAAAAGAAATTGGAGGAAGAAGATGAAGCGCTTATTAAATCCATAGCATTCCATGTTAGTATTAAACCACCATTAAGTATTTGATTTCTGAGTATTTTACCTCTATTTTCATCTCTCTACATTTCATTGGACCAATTTTCACTGAACTTTTTCTTGCAGACATCCAAAGATTTTGTCCGTAGGATCGAAGTTGAAGATTCTGAGGATGAGGAAGATCTGTCTCCACCTTCTGCTGGTAATGACGAATCAGTGAACAGAACTGTCAAGGTTAGTAATGCTCGAATTGTCAGTATATTTGCTTCCTTGTCGGTTGCGTGGGAATATGTGGAGAACTTTCTTGGATATTGAATCAGTGTGTTATGCATAAGTTCTGGCTGAACTCTTATTTGCTTAATAATGGGCTCACGTATCGGTTTATTAGATGTATGTGTGACTTCAATATACAAATAATTCCTGGATAGATAAAAAAAGTTTGAGCTCCTTTGAAGATTCTCTATTGGGGATGCTCTAATTTTTGTGATCATCAATCCCTGATTCAGTATGGATTGAGTTTGCGAATGTCTTGCTTTACTTGCATTAGTTGTATATGCATTAGGAATTTGATCTGTATAGCATGCGTTTCTGTGTGTAATCCATGTCACTTTATGTGCTTAATCCGTGTCACGTGTATTGTTAGACGCGTAGGTTCTTCAAAAATCAGCAACTTAAGAGAATAAGAAGTCACGGCAAATCAAGCGAGAACATTCAGGAGCTACTGATAAAAGCATCAAGTGATGTTATTGTATTATAGTCAGTGAATCACCAGTCATCAATCGAAAAACGAGTCTGTCAATTCCCAATTTGGCATATTATGAGGGGTGAGCGGTTCCAGGTTCCGTACAGGTTCCGCCTGGAACCTAGAACCTACTTGTTAGAGCAGGCTCCTAGAATCTACCCTGTTACAGGTTCCAAGGTACCCGAAAACCTGCCAATTTTTTTTTTGTTTTTTGTTTTTATAATTTTAGTTAAGAAAAACGAGAGCAAACGCAACAACCGCTAAGGTGTCCGTAAAAGCGAATTGTGAAATCAAAAGATTTTAACTTACAAAAACATCATCCCCAATAAGTAGTGACCCAACAAAAGATCATAATGCAAGATCAATGAAACAAGTCCAGTACGATATAAGCCTTATGCAAATACAAATTTACTAGTTTATAGTGTCTAGTGTTCAAGCGTGAAAAAAGGGTGAACAAAAACAATAATTGCAATCGAGTACAAAAAAGAATAGCTATTTGGTGTTACAATCCACTCACCACAACTTATATTTAGACACGCGAATAAATATGAAACATTAACAAATTAAAAGTCTCAATTATAAATATCGCCGGAAATGGAAGCTCAGACTAAAGGCTAAACAGCACTGACACGCGACACAACACGACAAGTCGACACGTTATTTTAAAAAAATAAAGAATTCTGACACTTTAGGACGCTTATATTAAATTTATATTTATATATATGCATGAGAAACCATTTTTTATAAAAATGGAGAATTTACAAAAAAAGCTCTTATAATAACAAAACTTTGTTGCTATGGGCACTTTCGTAATTTGATCCTAAAAGTCAGCCTCCAAAAAACAAACAATAAAGTAGAATAGAAGATTTTCGACCAAAAAAAAAAGTAGAACAGAAGATTAAATTGCAGTAATGCTCTTTCTGTGGTAGGTTTGGCCTGGGAGGTCGTGTCCTTAAGCCCATCAATTTTATGGGAAACTTAAATTGCGTTAGGTGTGCCCTGATGGAGCCTGTGGGTCGTGTCTTGTCTCCATTCTCTCTCTTTATCTTTGGGTTTTTTACCTCACCTCCATTCCTCCGCCTCCTTCCCCGACTTCGCAATCTTCGTTTTACGGTTCTGGATTTGCCTCGCTTTTGTTTATCACGACCGATTCTTCCGCCGCCGTAATTTCAAGCGTCCAAGTGTATGCTTTCCCCTTCCCCTTCTCCGTCTTCCTCTTCCTTTTCGTTTTCCTACTCATCTCTCTCGCTCTCTCTCCCTCATCTCTCTCATGGCCCGAGATGCAGATGCCCGCTTCCCCTTCTCCCCCGATCTCTGCCCTCTAGCGCTTTCCCCCGCAAGATTTAACTCACGCGCCACCATAGCAGCTAACAGGACCATCGACTTCCTCACCGACTCACGTGTCATCAGCATGTCGCCGGTGTTGACCACGTGTCGGACATCCGACATGCATTGACCACATGTCAAACGCGTGTCGGAGCGTGTCGAACGCATGTCGGTGTCCGACACCGACGCGACGACCCCACCAGCGTGTCCGTGCTTCCTTGACTAATGGTTCCAGATTACTCACTTATCATCGGACGTCATGGAATACCACAAGGTTGCGCGAAGATATATACCAAGAAAATCACAAAAACTTGTTAGAGGTTACAAGTTACAGGTTCCACCCGCCTAGAACTTGGAATCTAGCCGTTGGAATAAGTTCCTCAATTTTTGGAACTCGGAGCCTATCCTGCATACCTTGAAACCATGCTCACCCCTACATATTATCCTGCTCTTGATGGAAATATTTTTTGAACTTCTCAAATAGAGCATGATTTACTGGTTTGCTGATTGTGTATACACTGTTGATAAAATTGATAATGCCTTGATTTGTTAATTAGAAAAAGCGGATGTGCTTTATGGTTTAGATCATCTTCCATGTGCTTTCTTGAAGCTTCTCAAAAGAATTACTAGTCTTCTTTAAACCTCCCCTCTACCTAAGAACACATTACCAAGTTGGTTTCTTTATCTTTCTGTATCTATTAGGGTTATTTTTTAAGGTTTATTGGATTTGAGGCAAGCATAAGTTGTTGATTTATATGGAATTGTCTTTTGTTGTTGGGGCCTAGAGAAAAGCTTTCTTATATGCTTGTTTGATTTGAAATGCAGAAGAGAAAATTGTCTGAGGACTTTCCGGACAAGCCAACAGATTCCTTGACAAAAGCTACTTCCAGCGACATCTCGAATGACAGAGGTATGCCACATTTTTCGAACATGTTTCCTTCAATTACTTAGCTCTCCTTGGTTGGGATTTATGGTACTATTGTCTCTCTAAATGGATATTTTGGAATAGATAGCCTTCGCACTTCCCTTTTCCTGCAAGTGATTTGGATTATTAAAGTGCATGATCCTTTCGTGGATGTAGACTTGACGTTTAGAAAGTAACATTTGCCATGTGATGGTGGTTGTTTCTGCGAGTTTTCCAGTTACGATCCTGTCTTTCCCTCACGTTCGTGTTTCTTCTGTTTTCCATTAGAAATGAATATATTTTGGTCGTTGCATGAGGATCTGTCGTGTTTGCAAAGCATCCAAGCATCTGGTTTATTGACCCATTTGTTTGTTATGTTATCAGGAGATTTTGTTGGTTCGAGAGAGCGGAGTGAGAGAAAATTGTTGTTCAACTCTTCCTCTGTGCGAATTGCTATAGTAAAGAAAGCTGCTCCAACTTCCAGCATTAGTGCTTCAGCAAAAATTGAAGAGACTAAGAAAGAAGCGGATAAGAACGGTGGTGTGAGCATTGGACTACAATCATTGTGCCAAAGCTATGGAAGTAGCGACGAGGACGATTGAATTATGAGATTAGGTGCAAATGGTATATAATGTATTTTCTCTCTGTATTAGTAGAAAGCTTTTTGGGCTCGCTGGGAATTTTCTGATTGAAGGGATTATGAAAAAATGTGAAGTCTCTATGCACGACAACGATTTTCCCACTAAATTTTTCTCTGGGTGCATGTGGGAATGACAATCATTCATCACGAGAGATTGGTTTTCTTAGAATTAAACTGACAGAATACCAGAACAGCATTGCATTATGAGTATTACTTAGGTCGGGATTCGGTCAAAACACGAGCTTGTGCACCGAGGATTGTTTTGTAGTTTTCATCTGGAACCAGTTGCTCATGTTGACACCCAAGATACCAAATTCTTCTTGTTCAACTTTTTCGAATTTCCTTCAGATGAAAACTGCATACTTCTTTCCCACATCTATACGCTCTAAAGTCTCGATTTTCCCTTCTCAAGTCGGCAGGAATCTGAACTTGCAGATAAGGATATCTACCAGTGGATCAAAGCTGCACCGTAGAAACTAAACAAATGATAAAAAGCAGATACCAGAACTCTCAAATAAATTGAGCAGTGCCATACCGGTTTAGATTTAGATTCGATACCAGAGATATACATTCATAAAGTAGGTCACTCATCCTAGCAGAGAAGAGAACAAAAAGCACTAGTACTTCCAAACCCAAAAGACTAACAGGCAACAATTTTCCTCGTTTTCGACCATTAATGACACCAAAACCATATAAAGGCTAATGGGGCACAGACGATGGATCACTTCTGGCCCTTCTTCTTCCACAAATCTCCGAACATTCTGATCCCATAGTTCTTTCGCTTTCCACCACCAAAGCCATCGTCCACATCATCAATATTTCCTGGTGACCCCACAAAACCAGCGTAACCCGCATGAGGCACCTCAAAAACACCTCCGAAATGCTTATCCATCGAACCGCATCTTCCAGGAACTCTCCCATTCAATTCAACACCACCAGCAAGAACAGCAGCTGCCGCATCTGCTGCTTTCCTCCACTGCTCCGTCTGCACCCTCAGCTTCTTCATCTCCGCTTCTAGTTCTTCTTTACCTCCTTCCACAGCTTCTAATTTCTCCTTTAGTTGGATGTTGTTTTCTTTGCTCGCTTTAAGTTCCTCTTCTAGCTGGCTCAGCTTTGAGGCCATTTCTTCTTCTTTGCTCTGAGCAGAAGATATCGTCATTGTTGCCTCGTCTAGTTGCTTTTTCAGGTTTTCGGTTTGTTGGCCAACTACTTCAAGTTCCTTCTCCTTTTCTAGTAACTTACCTTTAAGCAAATTTATCTCATCCTCCTTCTCAGCCAACTGAAGCAGGTGTGAGGGTGGCTCCACAAATACTGGTGGCTCTGCGGGTAAGTCAATTGCTTTTGTTTCCTTCTCTATCTCATTGTTCAGTTGGCTGACCTCTATTTGAGTCTCCAAAGCAACCTTCTCGACTGGTACTTCAAAAACATCAGTCTCCTGCTGGACGTCATCAGGAACATCATTTAAAGGGTTGCTCTTTGTCTTGTTCGATTCAAGAACTTCTTTTGCATGACGCTTTTCAGGGATGTCGGCCGAGTCTGGCACCAACTTTGTCTTGGTTTTCTTCTCAAGCTTTTCTTGAGCTACTTTCTTTGCAGCCTCAGCTGAGGCCAATTGCTCTTTCAGATGCTTAAGCTCTTCTTGAGCTTGGCCAAGCTGAGATTCCAGATCTGCAATGCGAGTTCCAAGTTTCTTTTGATTAACAGAATCAGATTGGGCACCTCGTGGAGAACGGCGATCTCCTAGCTTAGGGCTTCGGTCAGGGAGGGGGCGATGGTGTGAGTTATCAGAATCAGAGCTTGAAGTTCTGAGCTGAAGTGAGCCTCTGGGAGACTGCCTCTGAGGCACTTCTGACCCCCTGCCGTCATGATAAAAAGCATGAGTATCTTGTGAAACAGTTGAACAACCTCATGTTATCATTTGAGTAAGCAGAATCTGAAACACGCGAAACGGACTACCTATGAATTCAAGTTAGCAAATTGCTGGAGACTATGCTACATCACATTTATAACCATATGGTGGAGTGACTGAGAGAGAATGTATTCGTTCGATTTCATTCTATGGATATTGATGTACAATCCTTTTTCTCAATAAAATCAGTGTTAACTTCCGTTTAGGCACATAATTATGTGCATCTGTCACATAAAATCTGTTAAGTCGCGTTTAAATACCAACGAACTACCGAATTATGACTGAACAAAACTGCACAAATATATACGTACAAAGATTCGGATTGCATGTGAAAATGGATTTTGTAGTTGACTCGGAGAGTGTAGGCTTCGCTTTAAAGAAATGAAACTCCATACCATTGGAAAAAGTATTTTGAAGTAACAAAAATCATAGAAATCTAAACATCAGTATTTTTATGCTTTGAAAGCTTTTCACGTGTTCTGCATTAAACATACGCTAAATTGTGAAAGCTGCAAAAACGGGGAAAAGTGGAAAGTAAAAGTTTAAACAAACAAGCTTTGGAATTTATGGGCATAATCAACATATAACCACGTGCCCATAGTGGCCGTGTGGAGAAAAGAAGAGCAGAGTTTGGAGCATTTTGCAGCTGCCGTGTGGATCAAGCTATTATCAAGTGAATCTAGAATTACGTACATGCTCATTTTAATATAAATGCCATCATGACAAAATAAATCCAAATTGGTATCTGCATAAAGATATAAGATTTTCTTGCTCACCTTGGTCTTGGCATTTCTTCTACTTAAGAAACTTCGGGCAAGGATTAGAAAAATGATTGGTCAACAAGAAACACTTGACCTGTAAAACGATAATGGAATCAGCAGGAAGTCACATGTAGAGCCATGGTCAAAATAAGCAGTTGAAATCCAACAGGAACATGTGAACAACAGAGGGCAAGATGTAGAAAAAAACAAAATTTGCACTCGCTATCGACAACATTAGCATCACAGGACAGGATTGCAGGAGAGATGGCTAACCATTTCATCAGAAAACCAAAGCAGAAATGTGTTAGTCATCCTATCCACCGTCTTTTGCGGCTAATCCGAAGCCCTAAACTCAGTTACCTTTTCTTCTTCACAGCTTAAGCATTGAACTTCTTTACCTGCTACTAGGTTTAATTCTCAAAAAGGAGAAAACAGAACAACAATACAGATAGCAATGCAGAAGATTTTGCTCAATGCAAAAGTTAAAGATTCTCCCCAAACACCGAGAGGAATTGGACCTTGAAGCTAATGCCTGCTCCTAAAATCGAAAAGCATTCTGGCCGAGAAACTTCACTGCAGAGCCTAGCAAGGACTGATCTGGAATAAATTTCCCCAATCTCTGCTGAATGAAACCATCTCATGAGCTGAGATAAAGCCGGTTGGATAGCAATTTGCTCGGGGTACCAAGATTAGAGATTCTTATCTTTCGTCCTTGTCGTTAAAGAAAAAGGCACCAGAAAAAAGCTCTAGGTGATTGACTAAAGAAAGCCTTTTGATTCCTGCGTTGGGTTTCTAGGAGATGATGCACTGGCCTTTATGGGAAGGTGTAAAAGGCATTCACTTGTTTTGCCTCTTTCTCCGAACATCTTATTGGCTTTTACCATCACCAAAGCAATTACCACCCTTTTTGTACAGAAATTGACCCAACTTTCCAAGAAAAAAGGCAAGCAAACGAATGATGTACCAAAGCACGCCATGATAAAAGAAACTCTTTATGCTCAAAAGGTGATTCAGACGCGCCACCACTCGCATTTTTCGCGAGCGAGAGAAAATTTCCACGGGCAGTCAAATTTGAACTTCGGGGTTGATTCCGTGGATATCTTAGAAGGACCAAATAGCCTTGACAACTACCTAAGCTAGATCTAAACCTCACAGAGCTTAATCCAAAAATGGGTATTTGATCAAATCAGATGATCCATACATAGAACCCAGAACAATACCCAAAAAAAGAAAAGAAAAAGAAGATTGTCGCATGCACTTCCCTCGCCATAAATGCAAACGCTTCCAGCAGAGCGGGCTGTGCTGAGCTTCTCAGAGTTGTATGACACTCAAATCATGAAGTTTAAACGAGAATGCAGCTCGAAAAATCACTACCCTGTGGCTCAATGCATGCATGCGTTTAGAGTGACAACAGCATATTCTCAGTGTGACCCCAAAAGGCAGCATTTTTTAGAATGACCATGATCTCAGAAGATGATACCAAGCGCACGAACAGATCAAGCTAAACAGAGCGCAACTTGTAAGAAAGAAGAGAATGAGGCTGATAAAATGAACAGCAAAGAAAAAGATGTTACCTTTGATGTGCGAAGAAGCGAGATCGCTGGGGGGCGAAAGGAAAGGGCTTTCCTTTATGGTATCAGACCAGCGAAACCTAAAAGGACACCATGATAATGGATGCTTCTCCGACAAATGCAGTCTGGAAAAAAAGAGGAACGAGAGAGAGAGAGAGTTTAGGCTGCAAATATAGGGTCAGGTGTCGCTTATAAAGTGACAGTTACATTCGAAGCACAAGACTAGGCGGTAAATAATTGCCCTAGCAAGCACATCTTACTGTTTGAGCTACAAAGAAGCTCTTTTTGAAGTTTTGAATTAAAGCTGAGGAGAGAGAGAGAGAGAGAGAGAGAGAGAGAGAGGTAATTTCAAAGAAAGGTCTAATATACTAAATAGACAACCGAAATGAATCTTGAAAATCCCACCTGCCTCTTGGACACTTTTTACTCTTGTCCCTGTTGCTCTTTTTCAAAGTTCTTTCCTCTTTTTTTTTGGGGTCGAACTCTTTCTTAAAGTTGAAACCTTCGCTTTCTTACACCATAAATCATCTTACAAAAAACAACGTCATAGAAAACTAAAAAAGAAAACTTTCTTTGTAGGAGACAGATATGTACCCCTATCTAATTGAAATTCTTGCTCCATTTCAATCCATGAAGAGTTCGATAACTGCGTGAAAGGAAAAGTATGATTGAACATACATTTGAAAAAGAGAAGAAGATGACACTGTCCAGTCTCAATTGAAAATTCAAGCAGGAGACTCCCGTTGAGTGTAAACAACGAAACAAGCCCAATTCTCAAGTACTGTATATGGCCAAGTGAAAACACCAACACAAGTACCATACGTCATCCTCACCGGGCAAAGAAGATATTGAGAATTGCGACTGCTCAGCCCCCCACAGCAGAAGTAACAAAGAGAAAATTACAAGGGGTAGTTTGAATTTATCTAATAGATAAGTTCAGATAAGTTTCAAACCGTGGGAGGTTGCTGGATGCCTGGTGATGTGAATTGGATGAAGGCAGTTGGCCATGGTTACTTCCGCAAAAGTTTAAAATAAAGAACAGTAGTAGCTGAACAAGATAATGGCTTTTAAGTTGAATCATGATGATGCTTTAACCCTTTCTTGATGACCATTAATTGGGCACTGAGTATATATTATTGAATGCAGCCAGGTTTGTCCACAGTGCGAGTCAGCCTCAAAAGTGATCTCGTGTTTGACTCCACTGTTCAATAGTCGCCCTGGAAGTACAACAAGACACCGCAAGATTCGAAAACAAGTCGCATCCTTGCAGATTATAATAATCAAGAAAGTCTATTATGTGGACGAAAGGTTGCGGTTCCTGGCTCTGTTTTGCTAATAATTGCTGATAATGCATGCACTCAAGCACATGCTTACACCTTATTATCATGTACCTACTATTTGTTTCCCCCCTTTATAATGATCTGGTGAACGCCGATAATGTTTGTGGACCTCCTCTGCTAAGCAGCAGATTGTCTTTTGATTTTGAAACGACCCTTTCAAATTTACTCCATCATCAGACACGTTTCTGTGTTTTTGTCTGGCGCTTGATGCACGTTCAAATTTCCTTTTGAAACAACAACAACAACAACAAAAATGGCAATGATGGATATTGACTCCCATCAAGCCCCTTTTATATGATACTAGATTAGTATTCGAATAAAGAAAGATCTTTCCTACGTGTGAAGCGTAGATATAAATGTAACCTCATTTGCACTCGTAAAGTATCGCAAAACCAAGCGCCGATATAAATTATCCACGAGAACCGTGCATAAACGTGCCCGAGTTTAATTCGGTGCAATTACCTTCACATACGATGAACTCCAAGTGCCGATATATAAATTCTCCATGAGAGTCATGCATAAACATGCTCGGGTTTAATTCGGTGCGATTACCTTCACATACGGACGATGAACTCCGCATACGGAAAATTAATGGGGATCGAGAGGAAAATTGCTCAGTCCAATCATTAGCGACCAATGATTTTCATTAGTTTGTGGCAGTCGCAGACTAGAGAGGGATCAAGAGCATCGAGAGCTTCTATCGTGCAGATGTACTTTGTTCTTCACAAGATTATGGTCACCAGGGTTCTTACTCATTACACGAACGTGATGCTGGTCAATCTGACGGTGTACGGTGGTGAAAGGAAGCAGGTCACGACGGTCTCGGATTTTCTTAGATTAGGACATGCCATGAGAGAGAGAGAGAGAGTGAGAGAAAGAGAGGTGAACATTCAAGTAGTAGGAGGGCCTTCCAACTACTACACCGCTGAGCTCATAACTGTGTTTCCCTCCCTACGCCCAATAATGAGTACTTGTCCCACAATAGACGGAAGCAGTTGATTTGGGTTCACGATCCGATGGCAACCGTTCAATCCCGTACCATTACTCTCCCCCTTTGATACCGTCATGTGACAAAACCTTCCCTCCCAATTTTTTGTAAACCAACCACATGCATCGTCTTAACTTCGGTCCTCCATGTCCATTCTCTGAGTTGCGAGCGTTGTTCTCATCCAGGTCATTCCTTCCTTTTCTGCCGGTCTCTCGTGTGCGCGTCTCTTTCTTTCCGCAACCTCGACGACAGGTTTGACTAGCTAACGAGAATGATTAGAATGACTAATCCTTCCAAACAAAATGGGTTGATCGAGTGAGACAATGGCCAAGATCTTGCTTTGAATTAGTCTTTGATCATAAGCTCGTTTTCTAGTCGATCTACTCCATCAAGACCGGATCACAATGAACAAAACTGGCTTCCATCTCTTCACTTTGCCCGATGAGGATGTTCTCTGGAAATCAGAAAGCCGAAGCCACTTGACCAGAAGGGCCTGAGCTCCACGCTTCTTACCGTAGTTGAATGCAACTCTATAGTCTCTTTTTCGACTATTTAACAGGAGCTTTTTTGCCCCCTTTCACACTTCTCAAAGGAACGAAGGAACAAAGAAAGATGACGAGGTGTTTTATTTTTGGGTTCTTGCCGACCAAGTTTTTCGCCAAACAAGACAGCAGCTCGATGTTGCTACTTTTCCCCTTTCTACCACTCGAACCCTCGACATCTTCTTGCTTTCCCATCCAAGTGCCATGGAGGCAACTGCTTCATGCTTCTTGCCCACCATTATTTTTTTTTTATTTTTTATTTTTGGAGAAGTTCTTGCCCATCATGTTGAATGCAAGTCTCTCCTCACCTTTTGGGCTCACCATTGAATTTGAAGTCCATTCATTCGAGAATAAGAGGAATGGTGCAACACCATAGCAATTTGTGGCGAAATGTCGGGACTAAAAAAGAAAGTAGCCAACTCCTGCGGATCCTAAGGGCAGATTTGCATTACGGTGCTCTCCACAGATCTTGGCATGTCATAATATCATGAAGCTCCGATTTGTAACCATAGTGCTAACAAATAATAAGTAGCAAGAAAGGATGGTTTACGCCATGCCATGGTGGAATTTGCTTGTCATGATACTTTTCAGTGACATCTTCAAATCACTGATAATACACAAGTGATTCAACCCCGTCAGCACAGGATCACGAGGATTATCTACCGTCTTCATATTGGGATATCTGATATAGCTATTTAAGAGTGCCACTGGACTGCCTTCTGTTGAGCTACCATTAGACTTAACAATGGAGGAAGCCTGATTATTACAACAAGCATAACTGGCAAGCTTTCATTTAACTAGAATAATCGGTTCTCCTTTTACATCTGTATACTGAGAATGGAAGAGATGAGAGATCAATACCTTTCAACTTCAGCAAGTAGCAAGCATCTCCTTGTGGTCTCCTCGTCAGAGAGACTCGGCTGAAAAATAGCCATGACCAGCATTGCCTGTCCAAGAAACATCAACTACCAACAACCAATCTATTCTAAAAATAAAAGAACTACAGCCATGTAACCCCAGGTCCACTGGTCACGGCCCGAGCCTCAGCCAGAGAAACTGCCATTGCAAGCATCATTTGCTCCTCGAAACTCTCTGGAACGATGGGAGCAGGAAGATTTTGAAAGCCCGCATCAACTTCATTCGATTGTGGTAAAGCAGAAATCCCACCTGCGTCTTCTGGTGAATCAGAACTTGCATAGCTGGTCCCCGCTTCAGCAACTTCAGACCCACGGTCCATGTTCCATTCACCATCATCCCTTGCCATGGGAATCCCTCCCCCATGCGCAAGTTCTGTTCCGCCCTCTGGGGCAGCATAACTGTCCGAATCTTGTACTGCAGTTTGGTAAAACTGACCACAATTTGGAAGCACATTGTATGTTGACATAGTAGTGTTGTGGCTAAAGGAGGATTCTCCACTCGTCTGTTGCCGCTCAGCAAGGGCAGCTATTGCACAGGCAAGTCCACCAGATGGAGATGATGCAGAGCCCGCCAATGGAGCAGTGGCATGGGAAACATAGTGGTCTTCTGAGACATACTGTTCAGAAGGAGCAGCGTCAATTTGAGGAAGGCCTTTATGCTTGCCATTCTCCTGATTTTACCGTCAGCAGAATAATGCATCAGCTGGAATAATTCGATTACTCCAAGCACCAAGATGCCATGAATGATAAAAGACAATGGTTTGCAGATTTCAAGGTGCTTAGAAATCACAAAAAATCACCAGTCGATTCAAAGATACACCAGATTTACAGCAATAATTTCATGCTAAAAAGCAACCAGAAGTTGCATTATTTATCGCTAGCCACTATAGCCAAATCTTATGTTAAAAGTGTGTGCTCTGGACAATCAAGTCATCAAAAACCATAGAGAAACCAATATTACAAGTTGACAATACACATGGATTATTTCTACGTATGGTCTCACACTGTTATTGACGTAGTGTGCGCCCTAATAACAGGGCCCATTTAATGCGAGTTACACGCACTTTCCCATGCAAATATAATCTCCACACGATTTGTGCAACATAATAGGTCCTCCATTCTTCAGCAGCGACAAACTAGAACTCTCAAGAGAGAAACCATCGCTTTCACATGGCATACTAGTATCTTATTTGAGAAACAAAATCAAATAAATCCAAAAAGACTAGAAACCATGAAGTGAAGCAACCCCAAGTCCATATAGGTTCCGCATTTTCATCATGCATCCAAACACTTTTCAGATTATATCATCTTTATCCGCGCTCAACAAACACCAGTAGTTGTGCAGCAAGATTGCTCAAATTGCTCCAATGCCTTCCCAGACCCCAGAACAATAAATAGTAGAACTACTAACTACAGCAAAATAAGATCTAGTCTTCTTCAAGGACACTGACTGGACTGTAATAGGAGATGAAGTGAATTTTCTGCATAACTACATTAAGAATATTACCACAGAGCGCAGATTATCCAGAGAGCAACCTCATTTGGGGATATAAATCCAGAAAAAAAAAAAAAAAAACCCTCATAAAGCATAACTATGAACCAAGCAAAGCATCTCGATCTTAACATCTGCTTTTAGAAATATACATTTCCGAGTGGCAAGATGGTATACCATGTCTGAAAAGCCAAACCAGAGCAATTTTATTCACACTTTAGCTTAATTTCCATGGCTAACTACAGAATCACAATATCAACAAATCATTGCTATAAAAGTTCACCTGAATGGAAAGCCAGATCGCTTCCATAACCATTATGTCCTCAAGATCCAGATCAAATTCATCATCCCTGTTAATGATACAGTGAGCATACAGATTTGACTACCAAAATGACATGATATACAAAATGAAGAGTTGTTTTAAAGTAAGATCCTTAAAAATATGTACTTCCTATATGCCACGTTTTCTTATGACGCAAATGCATGCCAACCAGTCAGAGCCCACCACTTAAGTTTAACTTTCACAACAAGGCAACTCAAGACATACAAAAGTGTTGTGGAATGATAGAGCATTAATTGTTCTTCAATGACAACCAACTCATAT
Source organism: Lenwebbia sp. NSW1173648 (assembly GCA_029784005.1). Lineage (NCBI taxonomy): Eukaryota > Viridiplantae > Streptophyta > Magnoliopsida > Myrtales > Myrtaceae > Lenwebbia > Lenwebbia sp. NSW1173648. The sequence goes on along the minus strand of JARCGZ010000009.1, from coordinate 17,273,556 downwards.
CTTCACACCCAAAGGAAAAAAGAACCACGGTTGAAGGTCACGTGCCTGAATTTATAAATACAAATATGATCGTCGCAATTCTCAGTCTTGGTATTTTCCAAGGGGTGTAGTCTAATGACCACGTCTTTGCAGGTTTTATCAAGATCAGATACAGATGCACGATAACAACCAAGGAGCCCACTTCAGGCTCCGGACATTTGTTTTTTCCTCAATTCTCTTCCTTTCATTATTTCGATATACTTTCTGTACTTCTTTTACTTGGGATGGGGGAAACAGGGGCATAGATTCATGTACTTGTAAGAGAAGCCATTACAGATAGAATAAATTAACAGCTATCATCAATTAAGTATCAACTTCCAGGGAGGAAAACAATGTAGAGGCCCTTCACACTAAGAACCATAGCAATTTGCCCAATAAGGTCTACTTATTACAGAAACCCTCTGATGTCATTTTCAACACAAGATTCTTTCGTGTGCCTCGAAATAACATCAGGAAATAGAATAAGGAGTTAAAAAACCCTTACCTGTTTGTCCTTAGGTGGGGAGGTTGTCTACTTATCGAAGTAGAACAAGACTGATCAGCAGAAACAATTTCTTCTTCATCTACAGGAGATCTACTAGACAGAACTGCAAACAAAATAGACATTTAGCAACACTCTCAGAAGCAAATGCAAGACACGAAAATAAGAGCTATAGTTCCAATGAAAATGTACCTCCAATTGAGCCATGATCAACCTCTCCCATAGTTCTGCTAGACGAACTTAAATCTTGTCTCTTCTGCATCCGCTCTTCCTCATCCTGGAGTTCCTTTTGTCGCATCCTGATCTTTGCTTCTATTACACGCTGTTCTTCCTACATAAAGGATGCAACTAATTACTATCTTTAGATCAGTCCCATTTTTACAGTAAGAAATGCAGCCAAACCATGAGAAGCATAGCTTACAATTTGCTCAATGCCCTTTTCCTCCTTTGTTTTCACACCCCGATATTCCACTGCATAGTTTGAGGTTTTGCAAAATGGGCATCTTACATCATTAAGAAGAACAATCGGGGGAAAGAGAATTGAAAACGATCATATGAACAGATTCATAGACTATCAGCGAAATAATTAGCTGGTGAGGTGGTTAAGATTGAAGGATACGGCGTAGGGCGAGTTGAATTGGGAACCTTCATTTGCAGAAAACACTCTGGCACACAAAAGAGGAATCGCATCAGTATCAGCTCTCAATAATTCGAGGCAAAATGCAACAGTTACCAGACATTTACCTGTACAAATGCCTTTTGTGCAGCATCTGGATCGGTTAAGGCTAGGGTAGTACTGCACAAAACAGAACAATATGAAACGCAGAATTAGTGTCTAACAACAGGTCTCTGGAGTACAAACAATTATCTCCAAAAAAGGCATTTGCCTCATCACTCATAAGGATCAATAAGACATTGAGGCAAGACAAACAATTATCTCCAAAAAAGCATTTGCCTCATCTCTAGAATGTCTTTTCACTTCACCTCAAGCTTAGATCCTTTCCTCTATCTAGAGGACGCCCGAACTCAAAAAAAAAGTGCATGGAGGTCACTCCCAATGCCAAGTCTTCATTATTACACCAAGTAAACATAGGCGAAAAGAAACTAAAATTGCCGATCAACAGCAGTGCATCAGGAGAATGGGAGAAGACTAACCAAGAAGCAAATTGGGCATTCTTCGAGATCGCATGTGCTTTCTTCATCACCCGGATAGCACGGAGCAAGCTTGGATTCAAGAATGAGTTTCCTGAGCCTCTTAATGTCCACATCTTTATGATGGTACAGCCCTTGAGGCTTTGTATATTTCTCATCCACTACCTGTCTCCTCCTTCCCAGTTTATTACCCATGCAATACTGTATGGACAACCTCTTCACTTCTAGCAGGCAAAGGCGGGAAATCTTCTTCCCTCTTTTACGTTTGTTGGCCAAGTTTTTAAATCCAAAATCAACCACAAGCATAAAAGACAGCACCAGCAACAAGAACAACACCACAAGGAATTCTACATACCGCCTCCCTTCCTACTTATCAGTTCTTTCTCGAGGGAAAAACACACACGTCGACATATCCACACATTGAAATTGCCTAGCCACAACACCGTTATCAAGCAAACAGGCTCGCAACAATACAAAACCCTAACTACCAACGCATTTCGCATGGCGCAGCTCTGGTTTCAGCACGACCGGGGACATCTTGCCGCAGGAAAATATTACAGCAACCCTGAAATGAAAGCACTAGCTAAATTACGACAAAAGACGGAAACAACAACGAATACCGAAAAAAGAGGAGGAAAAGACCCCAGAATCCAGACAAAAGATGATAAAGAAACCGTCAATTCCTCAAACCAAAAAGCAGTTCGCTTACCGGGAAACCACCAAATTCCAGTGCAACTGGGGGTAGACTCCGCAGCCGAAAGGACATTCCCACAACCTAAGGAAGCGAAAAGCCAGAATGAGAAATTGGACACCAGGACGAGATATCAATCTGGAATTGAGCCCCGAAACCGGGAGCGAACGGAATTGGGATCGCAGACGCAACCGAAGAGAAGATGCTCCGGCACAAATCAACGAAAGAGACGCAATTCCGGAGGAACAAAGAAGCGCACACACCCTGCCGCGACTCCTAGGAGAATGGTCCGGGAAACGGCGGCGAGCGAGAGATTATCGACGAGAGAGAAAGGAAAGGAATCGAGAGAGATGAAATGGAATGGAGGGAGATCGAGAGAGTTCCTTTCTGCTTAGCGAGAAGAGTTTCTTCCTCTTCCTTCCAGAGAGAGAGAGAGAGAGAGAGAGAGAGAGAGGGTAGGGGACTGTTCGGGTTTGCAATTACGTGAAGTTTCTAATAAATTAGGTTACTATGTATGAAGTGAACCGCAAAAAAATTAAAAATAAAAATTAAGCATCTTGTTCTTGTCATACATTTTAGCTGCTTTCTTTTTCATTATTTCGGATTATTTGAGTCTCCAAAAACCAGGCAAGATGCTAAAATTTTTACGTGGAGATCATAGAAAGATGAAGGCTCTTTACTTAAATTCATCCCATCCGTTTAGAAAGATGAAGGCTCTTTTCATGAGGCGAACACTTTTTCTTCATCCGTCTCTATCTACGAAAACATGTCCATGGCCTATCTCGAAATGGGGTGATTGTCGGACTTTATTCATGAAAAAAAGACGTACGTTGAGAGCATGTGAAAGAATAATATCCACATATACATCGCGCACGGAGAAAAATCTAAAGAATTACATTCGCGAAAATACAGCATTTTTTTTCTTACCCTTTTACATCTTATTTTGTCAGTCATTGGAAAACTTTTTTGAAGTTTGTCAACATATATTTGTTCCATGATGCTCCATGTTTGTTTGGGGGTGTTCTTGTTCGGACAATTTTATATATATATTATTTTATTTTATTATTGCGTGATGTTTGGTTTCTTCTTTCGGCTGAGTGCGATCTCTTTCCACACGTAAAAAAAGAAAAGGGAAAAAGAAGAGAAAAGAAAAAAACACGTAACGGGCGTATTAAGCAAAACGCAAAGGAACAGAAAGATGAGAGAGAGAAGCAAAGGCACGAACAAACAGGGGGCGGTAGAGTAGCAGACGAGGAAAGAATCATCATTATCTCACCGCAAAAGTCTTCCCCCCCCCCAACACCCCAGCCACGCGCTCCTCACCCGCGTGCCTCTCACGCGCTTTTGTCGATCCTAATCCCTAATTTGGCCTTTCTTCCCCCAATTAACAAAAGCAAGGTTGTGAGATTTTTTTGAAGTTGCATCTTAAAAATAAAAAAAAATCCTTCTAATCGATGTTATTATAAAAATTAATATAGGAAGAGGGAAGAATATAGACGTAAAAAAAATTATTAACCATCTACCTCAAAATTTTCCAAACAAAACAATAGCCAATTTTTCACTGATAGATTGGTGCATTCTCAATTACTCAATGATAAGTTTGTAGACGCTTCAACGGCTGAGATTCTAATAAATATATGAATTTGGCTTAGTCACATTCATATAACATCGAAGCATGTTATAAAGTTAATGAGATAGATACGTCTTATCGAAAATAGACTCGCATGAAAATATTATCACTAATAGTAATAGCTAACAAAGACAACATCGCTTGATTGTCTACCTAAGTTGAATGATGTGGTCGGGTTTGATTATCTTTATTAGCACAAGAATTTGGAAGGCCAAGCACCATATCACTCCTCCAAATGGTACCTTAAGAGTCTCGCACTTATTACAGAAATACTAGGCTAAATAGCTATTCAATCTACTTGCAATTTAGAAGTGTTGGCGTGAGCTGGAATTCCCTAATTTGTAGGGATTTTGTTTTTCCTCTTGATTTGTAGAGGATTCTTTTTTTCCCTAATTTGTAGGGGCTTAACTTGTAGAAGAAGTTCGTCTGATTGTATATATATGGGTCTATACATACTTGATGAAAATACAGAAAAGAAAAAAGAAGAGAGAGGGTAACGTGTTTGATCGAGGCCATAGGCATATTGCTGAACCTCGTTAAATCAGGTGTCTTTATATTCTTTATTTGCTTTTCAACATGGTATCAGAGCTGATGGTTTGCTTCTTATGAGTACTATACACCAATCCCTGATTATGGCGGTCCCGCTTTAATTTTGGATTCCTCTCTTTTATTGTGGATTTGTTGGCTGAAGTGGGAATGCAAGATTGCAAACCTGCAGACACACCGATTGTTCAAAATCACAGACTTTAAGAGTATTCTGATCAGGTGCCTACAAATAAAGAAAGATATCAAAGGTTAGTTGGCAAACTGATTTATTTGTCGCATACACGTCCCGATATTGCCTATGCAATGAGTGTTGTAAGTCAGTTTATGCACGCTCCAAGTGTAGACCATATGGATGGTGTAATGCGAATCCTTCGGTATTTAAAGGGAGCTCCGAGGAGAGGGCTTCAGTTTTAGAAGTGTGGGCATCTTAAGATTGAAGGTTTTACTGACGCAGACTGGGTTGGAAATGTGTCAGATAGAAAATCAACTTCGAGGTACTTTACCTTTGTGGGAGGAAATTTGGTTACTTGGAGGAGCAAAAAGCAAAAAGTAATAGCTCTCTCAAGTGCAAAGGCAAAGTTTAGAGGAATGGCTAAGGGACTGTGCGAACTCCTAAGGCTTCGGAAACTCATGACAGAACTCGATTTTGCTCCTATGTTTGAAATGGAGTTGTTTTGTGATAACAAAGCAGCTATTGATATCTCTCACAATCCCGTCCAACACGATCGCACCAAACATACTGAGGTGGATCGTCACTTCATTAAGCAGAACTTGGATTCCAAGGTGATTCAATTTTTATTCGTGAAATCCGAAAACCAACTAGCAGATATATCGACGAAGGCTGTTTCATGCAGGACGTTCTACAGCTCACTAGACAAGTTGGGCATGTGAGATATCTACGTTCCAACTTGAGGGGAAATGTTGGCGTGAGCTGGAATTTCCTAATTTGTATGGATTTTATTTTTCCTCTTGATTTGTAGGGGATTCTATTTGTTTCCTAATTTGTAAGGGCTTGACTTGTAGAAGAAGTCCATCTGATTGTATATATATAGGTCTGTACATACTTGATGAAAATACAGAAAAAGAAGAAGAAGAGAGAGGGTAAGGTGTTTGACCAAGGACGTAGGCATATTGCCGAGCCTCGTTAAATTGTGTGCTATTTATGTTCTTTATCTGCTTTTCAACAAGAAGTTCAAGATTGTCAAGTCGGTCGTCGCAGTTTTCGAAATAGCAAAATGGCTTAATTCTTAAATTGATTTGAGATTCGCTGAGGACATGGTTCGAACTTTTCGGTCGGGATTCGATGTTCGGTGGTCAGGTGGATCTAATTTGCTTAAAGAAAAGGCCGGGGGGGAAGGGGGGGATTGGTTGTGGCTGAATTGAAATTGGCATTGATGGAATTAGAGGAATGAGGACACGCGTGTCGTTCACGCTCGGCGAGCGAGGAGCGGGGCAAGTTGTGATTCCACGAAGCGAGGACAGGGCCCCCCCAAATGGACTGCTTTGGCGACACATGAAAGCACAAGAAGGGACGACAATATCAGGCCGTTAAATTTTGTTGACCAAGATCTTGATCACAGGACTTCTGTTCCCCCATTTTAATAATAGCCATTAGTCCCGTGTCAGCCACGTAATGGTAATCGCAAAAGTGATTAAAATTTTGCATTTCGCCCCGAGCCCGAAGCACTAAGCAGGACAATCACAGTCTGATCTCATCAGAATAATTAACAAATGCGTCGTCGTACAGCCAATCGGTTGACCCAATCGGTTGTGCTGGGCCAACCGAGGAGATTGCACTGTGCTCATTTTGGCCGAAACGAGTAATCCGATGTTGGACTTTCGACGAGATAATCCTATTATAAGTAAATCAAAGGACACGAATCAACCCACCGCCTAATTAAATTCAGATTTCCCTCTAATTAAATTTAAATTAGATATCATCGGTCCTCGTCTTACGCCAGTATACTCGTATTCGGAGATTGGGAGAAACTGGGTGTATAGTCAGATTCGAAGATCGGCCCTACCTTATAGTCAGACAGATTCATAGTATAAGACTTATATAAAGATATCGGGAAAGGCCGGCACCGGCAAGACATACGGAAGGATTCAACTATAAAATTAACTCCAAGGACACAAATCTTGTATCCAACGGTGAATGCGTAGAAGAAATTGTTAACATACGACGGATGATCCGACGGTTATAATTTCTTCATCCTCTGAATTTTTCTGGAGGAGCAGGGAAAGGATATAGAAACTTCAGCTAAAAGGATGCGTAGAAGTAGTACAAACCGATTTTCAAGAAACAGGCTGTTCGGTCAGCCCGACCCAAGTGAAAGAGGGATTGGGCCCACACCCTTCTTCTTTTTTTGCAGTGCTTGTTGGCCCGGGACCAGCATTCGCTGCCAAGAGCAGATCGCACCAAGCGTCGGTTTTCTCCACTCCAATCCAATCCAACGGTGCCCGTGCGTCGGGGCGCGAGATCTTACGGCAACGCGAATCGGGACTTGTTATGGCTAACATACACAAAATCACAGACATGGTGCTCTGATATATGGATCTCATGAAACGTTACCAATTCAGTTTCATTAAGCAAACTTAGGCGATTTAAATCTCCCTCACACCCACGAGCGCGCAGACGCAACACTAAAAGCATGCGAATGTCAAAGTACAAATCAAGTGCAAACACGGCGAATTCACACGGTTCTCGCGTTCGCTTGATTAATAGTTCCAGAAGCATGAACATATATATTACGAATGATACGTATGTATACATCGATAGCGACACCCTTCAAAGAATATGTATGTACATATATATGCGCGCGCGCAAATAGTAAATAGTCTGAGATATAAATACTAGCTTATAAAATAGATTTACAGAATGATGCAACAAAACCAGAGTAGGGTTAGGAGCTGAAACACCCACTTAAGGTTTGCTGCATCTTTATGTGAATCAATTTCATAAACTGATAGTTATATGATTCGAACATTTCTCCAATGAAGAAAACAATATCTCAAGAAACAAAAAACCGCGGTACACAAAAAAAATCGAATCAATTACTCCACAGATCGTTGAACTCATTCGCCGGCGGCATCTCCTTAAGCATCCTGTCCAGGTCGTACTTGAAGGACAAATTCCTCGACATGCCGCTGAAATCCCCCACGCCCGATCGAGCTCCTCCCGTCCCCGCCGTGCAGCTCTTGGCGTCCGGCGAACCGGGCACTTTCGAATCCTTCCCGGTCAACTTCTGCACGACCGACTTGAAGCTCTTGGGGTCGGTCTGGACGTACTGAGTGTTGATGATCACAACCTTTATTCCCTCCATGCCTTTCTGATCTGTCATGGGATTCTCGCTTCCGCCGTTAAAGATGGTTGCTTGCGAGACGCTGTCAGCTAAAACACGAGCTTCTGTAAGCAATCCAATGATGGTGAGCTCCTATATATCGTAGAAGATAGAGAGAGAGAGAGAGAGAGAGAGAGAGAGAGAGAGAGAAGATTAGGTCATATGCATGGAAGTTCGTACGGAGAGCGGCTGAGAGTTGATTGGAGATTGCTTGTGATTGACCGTTATCGACGATGTTCGAGCAACAGATTCAAGCAGTCTAGAACGACCAGATTGACTTTGTATTTGTTTATTATTTTACAGATTCAACCAGATTGACTTTGGTTGAGTCAAAGTCAAAGCACGCAGTTTCGAGGGTTTTGATTTGTCTCTTCCCTCTTGCACTAGACAGGAAATTGCGGTTCTTGAAGACTTCTGGACAACCTACGACATGTCTTACGTTCCTCTTGGGTTCGTTTTTGTCGTTACAAAAGCAGTTTCTTGGATTCATTGTAGCCATCACAAGCCTTGCGTCGCAAGCAGCTGTGTATTGTCTCTGTTGATGTGTGGATTGACGAGTTACTTCGCGATTTGGGAAAGCCAAACACCCATCGGGGTAGTTTTATTTTTTTTCAAAGGGTCATCAATTTCCCACGTTTTACTAATTGTTTTACTTGATGATTGGTCATGTACGGCGGTACAAATCCAGAAAAGGTGGAAAACCTTAATCTCTCAGACACATTAAGTTGAGATGGAGGGAAGATACAGAGAAGGTGAGCTGCTCTGGCCTGATATGAAAAGCTTTTAGCAACAATGGCACGTGCTTTAGATTTTGAAGCAACTAGGACAATTGATTTTGAATGTCATTTCCACGGAGTTTCAGGGAAAAATATCGCTTTTTTATTCGTGATACACCGATAAGACACATAGTTAAAATGTTTGTATTAACCTTGTAGTTAGTGGTGGCCACGGGCCGGTTGTGGCCCTGAACCGGCCCGGGTCAAACCCGAAACCGGCCCGTTGACCGGGCCACCCAGTTCCGGGTTACGTTTTTTGTGAACCGGCGGTTCGGAATCGGCTTATAGCAGTTGCCGAACCGGCAACGTTTGACATTTTGACCGTTGCCTTGCAACGGCCATTTGGCCAATTTTTTTATTTTTTATTTTTAAAATAAATCTATCCTAAATTCTATAAATATCCTTTTTCATCTTTCATTTTTTCTCACAAATTCTCTCAAATCTGCAACTCTGTCAATTTTTTGAATTCGCTTTCCGCTCAATTCTCTAAAAAATGGCAAGTGGAAGCAGAGGTAGTGGCAGATGAAAGACCCCGATGGGGGAATCCGATCATCTTCATGATCCTGGTGATTTTGCATCTTGGGGATGTTGATGATATCAACATTATTCCCAATGCTCAACGCAAGAAAGTCTGCATCCTCCTCCTACCAGTATCGAAGAAATGTCAACAACAAAGGAGCTGGAATGGAAGGGTATATCCGACATATGGGAACACTTCACGAAGGAACATTTAGACGGAGACAAGTATGAGGTAAAATGTAAATATTGTGGGGCGACATACAAATTTACAGGTGGATGCGGCTATGGAACATTTAAAAGGCATCTGAGATCGAAACATCCAACGCAAGCAGGGATCGACACCAGCCAACAACAAATTTCCGGGTACGCCAATTCTAACGCTTCTCTTTTATTTCGTTACAATGAAAAAGTTTATAAAGAAGAATTAGCTAGATTTGCTGTCGTTGAACGTTTATCGTTTAATTTTGGTGAAAAAGTTGATTTTAATCATTTTATACAAACTGCATGTACTCCATAAGCAAAACCTGTTTCGAGAAATACGTTTAAACGCCAACTTTTTGATATTTATAAAAGAGAAAAAAAAGATTTGAATTTTTTTTTATGAATTTCAATGGACATATGCATATAGGTAGCGACATTTGGAGTAATTCTTGGAAAACTCATTCTTATATGGGTATTACATGTCATTGGATAGGCGATGATTGGAACATTCAAAAAAGAGTCATTGCATTTCGAGTTTTTGATGATAGGCATACCGCAATTAATATTTATAGAATAATTATACATGTTTTAGAAGAATATTTTTTTGTTAATAAATTTATTTCAGTTGATTTTGATAATTCCGCGGCAAATACCGCTTCCATTCCCGAGTTAGAAAAGATTTACAAACCCGCTTTTTGTCTTTTTATCTTCTTCTTTGTTCAGCATAATGAACAGGGTGAAGAAGAGAGAGCCACATATTCTTCTTCGTCCAAGGATTTCAAAGGCCTAACATCGCAGGATGCGAAGGCCATGCGACAGAGTGAGTCTCGACAAGAGTGATTTCCCGAGAAGGCCACGCAAAGTTATCCGACCAAATGACGAAGTAGGATCCGACGCGGCGTGACGTATAGATGATGAGCTCCATGATTTCGACGGCGTAGCGTTGTTTGATCAAGCAAAGCGACTGCAAATCCAAGCAAAAGACGAGGAGATCGCGCGTTTCGTTGCTCGTGGTAAATGATGGCCAGATCTTCTCCATAGCTTTAACTTGAAAGATGACGCCCGGAAGGGACTCGGTCTCAGCCTTGGTCAAGATGGCACATGCTCAGCTCTAGACGGCCAACCTAGTCTACCCGGACCGCGGTCCAGCATTGCGAAAATAGGGTAGAACAGAGCATAATAATCCCTGATTTTGGAGAGTTGTTCAGAAAGAAACGACTGGAGTGAGAGAGTTAGAGTCCCTTAATCTTCACCTTCCAGAACTAATCTCTTCTTCTGGGGAAGACCCTTCATCTTACTTGGGAGCCATCCGTGCTCTTGCCCGAGTGAAAATTCAGCCTAGAGTCGCTCCGCCAACTAGAACACTTAGAGGAGTTCCTGTGTCAATCACTTCCATTTCTCTCATTAGAATCATGGTCATGGATAGATCACCCAAGTTCGGGTCTATAAGTAGTGACAATTGCCCTATGCAGGCCGCACCGAAAACAAGGTTATTCAAGGTAAATTTGGCGATTCCGCGGAGTGCCGCCGTTACCAAGGATGGTGAAGCGGGTCGATGACGGAAGACACAAAAATGAAGACAACGAATGGGCATGGAATGGCAGATGCGCATGTCCCCCCCCCTTTTTTTTTAAATCAATCAAGGTTTTTTTGTCTAGTTCTATCCTATCCTATTCTACTATACAAGCTGCACTATTTGCGCTATGTGCCGTGTGCAGGTTGCGAAACAATACTCCCTCCTCATGCGACCCCACCCCACTTCCCCGAAAGGTGGGGATTCGAACCCCCACCTCCCTCTTCCCAAATGAGAAGAGTGACCACCGGGGCAATCCCTCGGTGATTTTTTTTATCAATCAAGTTGATTCGTCCAATTTCCACATGAATCTTGCGCTGCAATACTGATTTCTCAACTTCGATTGCGAGGAGCGACGACCGAAGGTAACAAGTGGTCCTCATCACTGGGTGCTCACACGGTGGCATCGGCCACGCCATGGCCGGGCCTTCGCCTCCAGGTACTACCGCATCCTCACCACCAGGCGGTCCCTCTCCTCCCTCCATGGCCAGATCTTCGCCGCCAGCGGCATCCTTGAGCTAGTTGTTCTTGCGTGCGACTTTGGTCAGTAAGGCCACCGCTCCTCCCCGTTCATCTTGTCGGAGGAAGAAGAAGATGAACGGGGAAGACGAGAGAGAAAAATTAAGAAAGAACAACTAGCTCAAGTATCTGGTTTGATACATTTTTAAAATAGCACAGTGAAGCCTAATAGTTTCGTAACAGGGGGATCCGAGAATTTAGATGTTGAGCCTATTAGCATGTTTTATTGGATTTAGCTTCACTTAAAAAGTTTAGATCGCGGATTTATATTTGTTGAGGAGAAATTGATCCAGAGCCAATCAACTAATTAAACTCGTGTTTCAATAATCAATTTCGTTTTCAGTATTGCTCCCATTGGACTTTTTATGTCAGGACCAGATCGATCGCTCAAGACCTTTGGTCTCTCCCCGGACCCGATGAAAAAAATTGGCCTAACTCAATATTATTGTCCATTATTTACTTTAGCTCTAAATATTCAATATGATGTATACATTTTGTTTTTCCTCAAATCACTGGCACGTGCACTCAATAGTAAAACCGTGTGTACGGATAAGCAAATAGTACGGCGCCCCAAAAAGACGAACAAATAAAAGGGAATTCTCGGTACGTACATGCATTCACGTGGATTCTTTTGGGAGGGAATTTCGAAATTTCAAGGAAGTGGTTGCGTACAATATTCGTGTTTTACTAAGATATCTTCTAATTTAAGAAAGTCGTGTCTGAGGTTAGCAAAGTCAAAATTGAAAATTTGCGAAAGGAAATCTCTAATGAAAACGATTACCATCTTGGCTCCTTTCCCAGGAGAATAAAAGAGGGAGCACGGTCAATGTACAGCGCCCCACGCACAGAAGACGAAGACTGCCTATGCATTCTCGTGAGGATTTCGTTAAAGAGTGCGCGCACTTATTAAGCAATCAATTAAGGAAACGGTTCGCTTTTCGTGACCATCGAGACAGGGGACGGGGTGGTCATCGTGGAATCGCAACCGCCGTGGGGTGGTCGCAGCCATGGCGGAGGTGGTTTTTTAGAGGCGTGACCAAAATTTATATGTCATTGAAGTCTAATTACGAGTAGACATTAGTTATTATTGGAAGCTTTTAGGTGATTACTGATCAGGGGACAAAAGCAAGCAGAAGAATGGGTAGTTTCCTAAACACCAGGCAAATTCCTCTTCAGACAATAACATATAATCACTAATTGGCCAAACCGGAATATGCAAAAAAGATTATCAAGCATGCGATATTCATATTCGATTAGATTTCCATGTAAGGCACGATCCTAAGATGTGGGTATGACCCGAAATTGGCAACAATATTTATCTTTGAGTGCAGCTGATGATTCCATATCTTTGGCCGAGGACTCCTATTGGCCATTCGACCGACCAAAGTCAAAGCCATGTACCCAGATAAATAAGATCACACCCCCTCCTAAACCTAGCATTGTGCACTTCTCTCTTCTTGTTTTGCTTAATCACATCGATTTTGGTTAGCCCTTCAGGTTAACGATGGCTTCGGGAAGCAACTCCAAGAAGGCGACCAAGGGCCGACAGAAGATCGAAATCAAGAAGAGGGAGAACATCGACGAGCGCCGCGTCACCTTCACCAAACGCCGCACGGGTTTGTTCGAGAAGGGCGCTGAACTCTGTATACTGTGCGGGGCGGAAGTCGTCATAATAACGTTTTCGGAGGGCAGGAAGGCCTTCTGCTTCGGGCATCCGGGAGCCGACGGGATCCTCCAAGGCTACCTTGATGGAGCTGCCAGCGTGGATCCCGCAGGCGGCGGCGACAATGGCCATAGAGGAAGAGAAGGGGAAGGCGGTAGCAGTGGCGGCGATGCCTACTCGCAGAATACACGCAAGTCGAAACAGCGTTATTTGGAAGCGATGAAGAGGTTAGGGAAAGAGAAGGCGGATCTAAAGCTGATGCAAGGAAGGGCAAGAGCTGAGAATGGAGGGTTCTGGTGGGAGGAGCCAATTGAACATATGGGGTTAGAAGAGCTCGAGTTTTTCCACAAGTCATTGGAGAAGCTTGCCAGGAGCGTACTGATGAAGCTCGACCCAGGACGAAGCCAAGACTCTGCACTCATGTTGCAACACGATGAGGCAACCGGCGTCGGATGGTTGGCGCAAGATCCATCTTGTTCTTGGCCCTTGCCCTTAGGGAACGATTCTAGGGGACAATTCTAATGTAAAACTATGACAGCATCATGCTTGCTCCTCATAGCGCAGTCGTATTCTTTGACACCCCCAAACCCAGATATCAAATCTTAAGTTATACAATAGACACCCCCCATCTTACCTATGATTTTCTATTACTAGATTGAATTTCGACATCGGTGATTTGGTTTTGTATCTACTGTGTCCTGACTTATGCATGAAAAAAAAAAATCAGCAGCAAATTCTCTCGTGTCGATCCTCACTTGCTCTGCGACGTTATAGTAAGAACTAATGAGAGCTAAATATGGTAACTTCAAGCCTCCTGCGCAAGGACGAGCTTTGCTAAAGCATGGGCAAGGATTTGCTTCATGTCACCACTGATGCAGTTGAACGTAGACCATCATATGATAGTGATGAATGATTAAATAGGATAAAGAACCTCAAAGATTGAGATCGGTCCTCTAAGAAGCGAAACTGACAGGGGGTCAAGGCATGTCCGGTCACAGAAAATGTTGCAGCTGCGACAGATCAAGATGAGAATAATGGAAAAAGAGGAAAATTCATAGTTTAACAAGCTCTTTGTCTCAACAAAGTTCCTCTCAACTGTTCAGTTACCGAATTTGACGCATGGCTCCTCAAAGCTCCACTCGATATCAATTCATCGGTGGGCGAGTAACCCGCGGCCTCACCGGTGTCTTTGAAGGACTTACCCTACAACCGAAGATTTTATGTGACGAAAAAAGCTTAGTCGGGGACTTAAATGGTAAAAAAATTTGCACTTGCTCATGGTTAAAGATCCACCTGATGGGCTGAGTTCCCAAGACCATTCCGCTGCAATTTAAAGCAACAATGGCACTTTCAGCCTGCCCACAGAAACAACTTCGAATCACTTCTATTTTTTCTTTCGGAGGAAATCATCGAATTAGTTCAAAGCAAGAGCATGCCCTCTCATCTGCATTGATAGATGCACCAAGTTCATACAAGAAAGAACTAAGCACGAAAGACTCCGGAGCACATGATCAACTAGTTTACATTCATGACCTGATCCAAAGAAAATAACTATGCAATTCACATTTATGACTAGGATGAATTCTTTAAGAAAGAAAACTCAGCAAGGTATCCTTGTGTTGTGTTATGGAGCCAATGCCAAAAGGAAATTCCAGGCACATACAAAAGCACGCCACTATGCAAAGTGTGTCAATCCTTTTCAAGCCAAACAAGCAAAAGAGAAAAATTGATTTTATGTGCAGGGATAATTACATGTAGGCATGTATATAGCAACAATAGATAATCACAAGCTCTTCTCCTCGTACCATTCCTCTGTGATTATCTAATCCTCTATACTCCATCTCTCTTTTTCCTCAAACGCAAATGCGAAAGTCAGTTCAGTTGGCAAGCAAAAAGTTAGCATGACAATTCAGTAACCACGTAATACTCCCAGTGGAACTGGCTTTGGTCGGCTAGGCTAAAACACATCAGTAGTAAACGGATACTTCATGTCAGTCCTCCAACAAATTTATTACTTTTGTTCGGCTATTAAAAAGAAATTATCAATAGATAGTTTCTAACGTAAACAGCCTATACGTAATGTAAAACTCATCACGGTTTTGTCATGTCATCAAATAACATAAGCAAAAAAGTGTTGGGATAGGAAGTTTAGTAGTTCATTCAGCATTTATGCCTCAAACTAAAGGAATTATTACTATTTACATTCGACCTGGCCCTCAGGATTTACTGAAACTTTGAAACATGCGTACTTCATGAACTTCCAGCTTGTTCTTTTTTCCTTTTCTTCTACCGGTCCTTTATCCAAGGAAAGGGCCTTATGTATGAAAAGGGTCTCTATTTTCTCTAGTTTGGAGATGCAGAAAGCTTCCAGGTTATAGGCTGCTCCCAACAAATGAGGCAGAAAATGAAGAGAGGAAATTACATCCTGATGTGAGCTCCATGCATTTATTTTATTTGATTTGTTCTTCTTCACAAGGCACTTAACATAACAAAGAGATAATACTAATGCTTCGAATTAATTTTGACCATTCATAATCAAGGCCAGGTTGAACATGTCTATTTGGCATGCTCAAAATTTTCTCTCTAGCAAGAAAAATGTGAGGACGACATAGATGATATACACTAAGAAAACACTAAAAACAAAATTTATGGACATGTCGAGATACATTAAGTGCGTTTAAAAGGACATCCCTTCTTTGGGAATAAATTACCACCACTGTACTTCTCGCTTTAAGGGACCATCGGATTCAGATTATGTCTCTAGATTTTGCAAGGCAAGAAACTAGGGAATATCATCGGCTACAATTACATTAATAAAACGATGATGTCCCACTCTGCAATCTCAGGAAGCAAAAATGGACTTACCCTAGCAAATTCAACAAAAGCGATGCGAGTTGAGTGCACATGGTCCCCTAGAAGCCTCAAGCGAGTGACCTACAGAGAAAATAGCTAGTTAGTTTCTGAATAGCCTATGGAAAATGATAGTCCAACATAGATTGTGTGTGCATGAGAGAGAGAGAGAGAGAGAGGGCCTGGCCTGACCTCACCACAGGCTGTTTCAAAGAAATTTTTTACTTCAGCTTGAGAAACCTGCAGTAGAAAAATGGAACATAAACCAAACATATCAAGATGGCACAAGCATAGAAGACCGCGACATGGTCAACTGGTAGAGCAAGTTAGCCATCAGATGAGGACATGTAGCATATGGCAAGGACCTTGGAAAGAAACAGCAAACTCGGAATTTTTAACTGAAAGGACGAAATTTACTGTTTACCTTTTTATCAATATTTGTGCAATAAACTGTCCTTGTACACATTTCTCGTTCATCCTCTGACTGCGGTAAAACAAACGTTGCAATGAAAGAGCCTAATAGGTAAGTACTTCGAATGTTCTTTAAGCATCTATAGTACATGTGGATATTAAGCACGAATATGCATGATCAAGAGTGGTCATGCACAAGAACAGAGTGTAAAAGGAGGCAAAAGGTAGTGAAACATTGTGCCACGACCATATCACTAAAAGGGCAGCATTCACTTTTCATACCCTTGGGAGATAATTTGGATTTACAGGAAGTATAGCTGTCTTTGATGGTAAAACCCTCACTGGATAGTATCCTAACATTGTCCCAGCGAGGTTCAAAGCTGCTCTTGCACCATCTGTCAACACATTCCAAGGAACAATGATACATGAACATCCCAATACTTACATGCCCCATAAATATGAGGTTAATTAGCCAGCCAAAATGGAAATCTTACATTCATCTGCAAATTCAACAAAGGCAAATCGAAGAACCGAATGTGGATCGCCACAAATTCGGCAATCAAGAACCTTCAAGGAAAAAATAGAGAAATCCAGTTAAATGCTGCAATGACATCTTTATGCTGTGTTTGAAAACGGTCGAAACGATGGAAAGATAATGAGGTGGGATATTAATTTTCCTCTGTTTGGAAGCCCAGTCGAGAGTAGGGTTTCTGATTTTAGAGTGAAATTTTTTCCTAGTGGGCCCCTGTATTTTAGTCATCCCGATTTCAGGATGAAAGTGAAGAGAAATGCACACTGAACGGAGTACTAAAATCCCGCACATGATGCATAAATTATCACACTTTTGGCTACGAATCGTCCACCCCGGGCTCAGCAATGATATCTGACGATGGGAATTGCCAAGAAAAAGTGAAAATCTGGAACCTGAAGATGATTCTTTCTACTACTGGTAGTTGGACCATGTTTTTTTTTTTTTGGCAAGAATTAACGTGCATCTGTTACATAATTTTTACAATCCATCCTTTAAAGAAAAGAAGTGTCATTTATTATTCTCTCATTTATTCTATTCCGAACAAACAAAGTCGAATTCATCACAATTTCTTCACCCCCACCGTTTATCCTTCCAAAAAACCAGAAGGAAAATCACTTTCTCCATCTCCTCTTTCTTCACCTCCTACAAATTCTTTCAAATGCAGGTTATTATCTCGTCTCAGGTAGTACTAGACCAAGACAATCCGTCCGAGAATTGGTTCGTCAGAAGGATGACAGAGAACAGAACACTGCAACAAGTGCAGTTTGAGAAGGAATGACAGAAAAGGTGCAGTCGATATAGAACCAAATGTAAAGCGCTAAGCAGCATAAAACTACTAGTGACTTTTTGCATGTAAGAAGCTTCAGTTAAACCAAGCCTGAGGGTGATGCAAACCGATAATTGACATCAAGAACAGGTAGAGTAAGAGACATTAAGGCCTTCCTACATGAAACCAATCCATTTTGAAGGAACCACAACTTGTTTAAAACTGATAAAGCATCATATCAAGTAAATATATCAGAATGTTAATACAATGCATAACACTACTCAGTGAACTTACTTGTCCGCAAGTACTAAATAGGGTAGCCAGCTGCTCTTCAGTGACCTAATTCGAAGTGAATTTTTCATATTAAGAATCAAGTTAAGTTAGATTAAAAATTTAAACACAATATGAGGGACGCATTTGCATCAAGGGTACAGTGGTGTCTCTCACATGCTGATCAATGTCAGAAACATATACTGTCCGTCTGACACTATCTTCCCTTTGAGCTCTAAAAGACCGTCCATTGAACCTTCTTCTGCCTTGGTTGAAGCTATTTCTTCTCTGAAATTAACAAAGAGGGGCACAGCTCAGAATGAAGTCTCTACGAATTAAACACAAAGAACATGTGACGCGCATAAATAGTCTAAATCTGCAAAATATCAGAGAATATGCTCCATTGCATCGTCATCCTCCACGGGATACGCGAAACAAAGAGTGCATTAATAACTTCAGAGACCAAATATACAAAATTCAGAACCCAATGAATGTTGCAGGTGCTCAAAGAAGGAAAAAACATATATGACTGACAGTTAAGCAATAACTATGAATGTAGAGATTGACAATTACGGAGAATTCAATTTGTAAACCACGACCATGAGTTTCTAGACAACTATGTCCTCAATTGACCAGTAAACATCAGAAATGACTGCTACATTCTCATGCTCAACTTATAAAAAAGGCTGAAATAATCACTATTAAGAATAACCTCCACATTTGTCAGCACAAATAACAGGGACCAAAACGCGACCTTACAATAAGCAAGAATTTCTGGACGAAAGAATGGTTATCAGACCACACAGAGAAGCTATTATTATACAGTCCAGATCACAAACACGTGGCAGTCGGGGTTGATCAATGGCAATGAAAATGTAATTAGAACAAACAATCCAGTATCATATGCGAAATCCGCGGTGTTGGCATTGACCTTGTCACCAGGCATTTACGTTTAGAGAGTACATCCTAATTTCCAGTGGGATTGTCTCCCAAATCACTGTAAATCTTCCAACACGAATTCATTGAATAAGCAATCGCTATATATAGTATAATTCAAACCAAATTCCCAAAATCCAGCTGGACGCATCAAGCTGACAACATTCACGCCAAAGACCAAAATGAAACACTGGGAGACTCATTTTCCAGCTGCTCAAACCCAGTCCAAATAATGTACATCCAACATGAGCCGAAACTCCTAGCAAACCAAAAAAATCCAATACCAACAGAGAATTTGCAAGATCGGACCGAAAAAGATCAGTACCCTCCTATTATTGGCGAAGTTGTTCTCGGAGAAATTCTTTTCAGCAGCTGGGAAATCGCTGATCAGGAAACTGCCATTCTGCTGGAAATGAAGGTGCTGCTGCTGATGATGATCAAGAGCTTGGGAGTAATAGGAAGGGATAAACTCCTTAGCCAAAGGGTTCAACTTTGTGAACATATCGACCAAATTCTGCATGGTGAATTCCGATTCCGGCTTCGAATTCGGTTTCGAATCCAAGTTCTTATTAGCAACCGCTGCTTCATTGGAAATCTCAACAACCGCAGCCATAGAATCAGAGCCAAAAAAAAACCCACAAGCGCTTTCTTAATCCTTTTCCTTCTATCCCTCCTTTTTTAATGAACCGAAAAGGGAAAAACTTAGACAATGTCAGAGGAGATTACAAATATAAACAGCTCTTTTTTTTTTCCTTATTTTCTCAAAAAAGCTCAGAATTTAAGCGATCGGTAATGGTACTGGGTGGGGATTATATCCAGAAAAGGAATGCTGATTGAGTGCCCATTTAAGAAATGAAGCCGGAGAAGATGTAAAACCCAGAAATGCAGTGCAAAAAAAAAAAAATTGAGCTAAAGAGCGGTGTATGTGTGTTTGTGGGTCTGTGACTCTGCGCGCAGTGTGCGAGAAATAGGGTTTTTGATGGATGATCAAGCAAGAGAGTAGAGAGTAGAGAGAGAGAGAGAGAGAGAGAGAGAGAGAGAAGCGTTGAAGAAGAACAGGTGGGCTTGGCTTTGGCTTTTTCTCTACCCTTCTTTTCTGGTTTTCGTTGTGGAGAGAGAGAGAGAGAGAGAGAGAGAGAGTATTAAAGTGAGGGACGTTAAAAAATGGCAAAGCAGTCTAACGTAAGATGACTTAAGCATCGGCTTTTGTTACTTTCTGCGAAATTTGATAATGTCACTCGTCGTCTCGTCGTAACTGCAATTCCCGGGGGAGTTTGTTGGGATTTTCTCCTCTTCATTTCATTTTATTTTCCCTATTTTGTCCTCACCTCATATTTCTTCTTTTTCGTTTTTTTTTCTTTTTTGGGCTTACACAAATAATTCCTAAACTTTGACCCAATGTGCAATGTGGTCCCTGAACTATAAGAAAATGTCCAATGTCGCCCCTGAACTTCAATTAATTGAAGGACTGCATCGAACATCTTCTTATAGTTCAATGACTAAGTTGAACATGTTCCAAAAGTTCAGGGACCATATTAGTCAAATTAAAAGTTCAGGGATCATATTGCACATTGGGTCAACTATTTATATCATTATCCCCTTTTTTTCCCTCCTATGAATTGCAACTAGTTTCCTGAGGTTAGGTTGTAGTCCAGTCGATGCACTTCCCACCGGGTTACATTCGATGTTGTTGGGTTTTTCTTGTGTAAAGACGGCTTTTGTGTCTGAAAATGTGTTAAATGTCTGTAAATTAGATTATGAAAAGGTGAAAAAAAATAAATCCGTTGTATATAAATAATACTTTTTGGTTGAAAAATAACAGGATAAAAAGGACTTGAAATTAGATGCGCGACCTCTTACTTCAAGAGTTTAATTAAGCTATCAAAGTATGCCGTGGAATATATATTTTTAATATTTAGTAAAACTTTCTCACCAAATGCAGATATAAGGATAGACTTCCTTGAGCATGGATCTTAATATGCGCAATTGGAAGGTACGAGGGAATCCGTAAAATGGAGTAAAAGGAAGGTACTAGTAATTAAACCCGTCACTTCTAGTTCTATAATCAACTGAAATTTAATGCGTGCAATGGTTACTATTCAAATATCAACGGGGAATATGTTTCGTATATGCTCGAGGATTATTTTATGAGGTTCGCCGTCGAATATGTTGTCACGTGCTATAAAACTAGATCGAAGCCCGTGCGTTACGCCGAGCTAATACGCCCGAAGAAATGTCGAAAAATTATGTAAATTATATTTTAGACAAATTAGTAACTTTCATTCTTTATTCTATAAAACAAACTATAGTGGTTGTATGATACAAGGACCGTTGTACTATAAAAGCTACATATGGGAGAATGTATGCCTCGATAATAACTCTCTCACTTATAGGCTTCATTAGGCCTTAAAGATGGTTGGGAAAAAAATTCGGAGAGGAAAAAAAAAAGGAAAAAGAAAATAAAAGGCGATTTTTAATATTATATCAAACTGAAAAAACACAAAACAATTAAAGATTTATATAACTTCTTCAATGTAGGAAATAGATACAGAAATTAAATTAAAGATGTTGAAATTAAGAAGAAGAAAAAAATGAACTATGCCAATTAAATGTTAATTAACACTTCCAATTGTGGATTTAATAGGGGAGAGAAAAGTAAAGTGAACAAGTGTTAATCGGGAGCATTTCGAATTAAGCGGAGCATCGAGGAGAATGAATTATTTGGATAACATTTTCTAAAAGATGATCGTCCGTATCACTTGAAACAACTTGATGATACCAGGTACATTCATTATCGACAAAAAATTGTGTCTAAACATTTATGTCGACGATGAGAATATTTTTCCTTCTTTCATTTTTGCAAGCGATTTGAGAAAAATATTTTTCTAAATTATTCACTTCAGATGGAATAAACAGAGCCTAATATTTTACGTGGGTCACTCAGGTATGCTTGGATACAAACAATATAAACATTTGTGTTCTTACATCAACATTTTTCTTAATGAACACAAACAATATTAAAAAAATAAAAAATAGCAATTTTGCAAAGCTTGGATCATGTTTACTTCTCTTTCCACTTTTTGGATTGGGAAGGAAGGCTATGGTGGAGATAGCACGCAGTTGTAGAGTGACTATGGTTTGGGGACCATTTGCTATGTAAGTCTAGCCATCACATAAAATCATGATTTGATTACTTAATCAAATTATTGAACCACAAAATCCCTCATCGATCACCTAAACTAATTTAACCACGTGTTTACTTCCAAATCAAAAGAAAAATCACGGGCCTGAAGTCGCCAAATCAATAACTTTCTCGAAAAAAAAAATACCCAAAATATCAAAGATTTCTTTTTTCACGAGATGGGTAGTCTAAATCCGAGGAAAAGGGCCCAATTCCTCTATAAAAAAAAACATCAATTTTAACTTAAGTTTCTATTTTAGCCTGAACTTTTTGTGGTCTCATAAAAAAAAATATCAATTTTATCTCGGGTCTCAATACTGGCTACAACTTTTTTTTATCTCATAAAAAAAAATAAGTTTAGCTTGTGTCTTAGTTTTGGTCCCGAACTTTTTTTTTTTTTTTTGGTCTCATGATAATGCACCAATTTTCAGTTGGTGTCCAAATCTGACCCCATTGAGTTTCCGTCAAGAATCTGCTGAGTACACGTGAAATGACACGTCAAATCTTTACCGGGGCAGCAGTGGACGAAAACTTGACGAGGTCGGATTTAGGTACTGACTAAAAGTTGGTATTTTTTTTTTTACGAGACAAATAAAAGTTTAGGCGACCTCAAGTTTGTGTTTTTTATGAGACAGATAGAAAAAAAAAAAGTTTGAGCCAGAATTGAGAGCGAAGTTAAAGTCGGTGCTTTTTATGGGAATATGCTAAATTTGCATTTTAAAAGTAAATCAGTGGCAGCATGCATAATAGAAAGTTCCTTTCAGGTCTGACATTAACCCCAACCATTTAGATGTGAACCCCAAGTGGACCATTTTTGGACCTTTTCTTTAAGTGTTTTGTCATTTGTTAATGTTGCCACACACACACACACACTGAGTCTGAGAATATATTCTTTGATCTTTAAAGCATGCGAACATGACAGAAACATCTCATTCCCCCTCGTTTTGATGGATGAAAATCCTTTACAACTTTAGAAGGAATCATCTATCTTTGTAAAATAAAGAAAGAAAGGCGCGGGTTTCGACCGTTTTAAACAATCGCGATGGTCGATCTTTTCTTCTTTCTTCTTCTTTTTCTTTTGGCATTTTCTCCTTCTGCCCGTCCCGGCCGTGCTTTTATCCGAATCCTGTATTTCACGTGGAAGACCCCGCCTATGCACCATCGATTCGTTTCCCGATTTCTCTGGACTTTTCGGGGAAAACAATTTGAGCCAGCAAGCTTGAAAAAGCCTATACATCCAAAGACCCTTTTCACTTGCCAAGAAAAAGAATGCCTCAAGTTTTGTTCTACTCTTCGTTGATTCACAAGTAACCTTGGTAATTCCCATCAACTTGTATACGCTTGAAAAAGCCTATACAAATTGCCAGCCAAGGAAGACCTTAATTAATAACATATATTTTGTGTTTTGGCCAGTTAATCAATCGCATAATCATTCGATCTTTCTTGTTTAAACCCTTTTAGAACAAGGCAAAGCCACCGCATGTTTCTCCCCCGGACATGCTGCTTCTGGAATCCAAATCGATGGGAAGAAAAATCATCATGACTTTCATGAGCGCCAAGAATGGTTTAGTCTCGAGCTCAATCTTCTTACCCCCCCAATAAATTCCACAATCATGATTTTTCAGAAGAAATGCCCGAAGGTCCAGCTTCGGGTCAGATGTCTTTTCCCAATAAAATTGTCTTTTTTCACATCAATACCGATTGGAGAAAATCTGGCCGTCCATTTTCCTTGTTGCTATATTTGTGGTGGGGTTCTAGAAATGCTTTATCAGGCCGAAGTTGAATAGCACATCACTTGACCTAGCTTGTTTACGTGCCCGACCCGCCCCGAACTGAATTGACCCGATCCGTATTGCTAAATCACTTTTCCATTTAGCCAAATAAAAGAGTACTCGTACCCAAACTAAGGTAAGAGTCTGGAATGAGCGAGCAGAGCACGAGATCGAGTAAGAGTGAGAAAGAGTAGAGAGAGAGCCATAGAGTTAGTTGAGTTGAGAGGAAGTAAGTTGTGAACCCATTTAGCACTTTACCATTCATTCTAAACCCATTTATGACCTATTCACCGGATATAACTGACCCATCTAATATGGGTCAAGAAATGGGTTATGACTCATTTCGTTAAGTTTAAGGACGCTGCCCGACAAAAATTTCGACGGATCACAAAAGTATTGCGGTGTGCGGATAGGACAGGAGTCATGATGTCCGACCATAAGCTCTTGTTATCAACCACCAATGCAATTATGTTATTGATTTCAAAACAGTGATCTCATTCTGATTACCACGCTTCTAAGCATTTGAAATTCCGAGGATTTGGTCGCCGAGAAAAATAATAATCTATCTGCTCTTTTTCTTTTTCTTTTTTATCTTTTTGTTTTCCATTTTCCTATTCCGACGTTACAACTACACGTGAAACTCACTGGTCAGTCACTATAAAATATACCAAAACGTTGGCGATGCTAACTACCAGTTAAATAAACAAATAATTTATATCTAAGTGAAGATAGAAGAGCATTGGGCTCGAGGAATTGGGCCCCCGAGGGCTGCTCGGGCTTCTTTTTCAATTGGGCCCAATTTGCGGCCGCAAAAGCCCTTGTCTTGAACTTGATGGGGAGAGCAAGTATCAAAACAAGAAGCAGCTAATTTTGATTGGTGGAAAACAGGTGAAACGTCCAAAAGAGCCCTTTCGATAGTTTAAGAAGACCTTAGCTTGTGGACTTGAGGATTCGGCCCATTATGCTCGGTCAGGCCCAAAACAATTAGAGTAGCTATGGTTGGGGAAATGGATCCCCTGACATTGCAATGTCAATGTCAGGGGTGACATGATCGATCCGGGCCGTCCAAATCAAAAATGGACCGCCCGGATTGATCCACATCATTTTTTTTTTAAATTTTGAAATTTCCCGCCAAAAAATCCCCACCCCCTAAAAGGATGATGTGGCTCAATCCGGACCGTCCATTTTAAAATGGACGGCCCGTCCATTTTGAAATGGACGGCCCGGATCCCTCAATGTCACCCCTGCCTTTATGGCAGGGGATCCGGATCCGTTGATTGGTGGGCTTGAGCTATCTTGGATTCGTGGATACTACTTTTCTGATCTAGTGGATGGACTTGAACATGATGGCCATTTTTTTTCGTTTCCTTTAGCGATGATGCATCGAGTAACCAGCTTACCGATATCCCGAGGAGTTCCACGTTGTCAAAGAATGTTCATTTTGGATCGTAACTACTCGATCCAAAGAGAGGAAGTCGGCCGGAGAATGACAAATCTCGATCCCATGAAATGTTCCACCAGCCTTCATGCGATCCGAAAAATGTTCGATTGGCTATACTTTGCGGGACACAGAACTCGAGCGGCTGTTCTATTTTCTCACACATTTTGTCCATTAACTTCTTTAATAGCGGCAAATATGTATACACAAGTGAGGGAATGGAGGGACCAATGAAAAGTCAAAAGGTTAATGCATTGGGAACACCGGGGAGGCCAAATCACGTGGGGGAGATAGAACTTTTTCGCGTCCTATAAGACGGGAGACATTCCTTTCGGATAGGTTATCTTCAATGTCTCGCGAAAAAATCTCTCTACTAAAGTACAAAGTTAGCCTCACGACGATAACTCCATGGTGGGTCTCTCTACAATAGAAGGAACTCTAAGGGTGCGTTTCTTTCGCGAAAAAAATGAATGATTTAAATAATATTTTCTTAAAAATAATCGCTTGTATCGCCTACACAAATGAAATAACGATAAATATTTTCATTGTCCACGAAAGTATTTACGCATGAGTTGTTGTCAATAGTGAAAATATTTTTCATGGACTAATTATTCTAAACGATAAAAACAGAGCCTAACGATAAAAAAAAAGAAAAACAGAAACAGGCTTTAAGTAACAATTTATGCATAATTAGAGTTGTCGTTGTAGCTTTTCCTATTTAGTGGTCAAATACCTTGTGCATAATTTGTTGAAGTGTGGTTCATACTCCCTATCGACAGGATAGCGCGGAAGTTCGGGGGAGCAGCCCCGGCAAGGGTCGCGGGGGCAGCGCCCCCGAGCCGCCAGAGGGTGTTTATAGTTTAAGCCCATGTTTTTCATTGGTAGTTTGGGCTTGGGCCCATGAATTGCTACTGCTATATAATATCTTTTTATCTTATAATCGAGGGATGTAACGGATAGGTGCGAAGTGCTAATTATAGTGAAATCTTCTGCTGAACGTAACCTAAATTTAAGGGTGAATTAGGATAAACATTGTGTTGATTTCTTTTTCTCGCTTTTACGTTTTACTTCGATTGTGGTTTGTGCGTCGAATCCTAACATAGTTAAGGCCAAAAATCATCCCCACACGACAAGGTATCAATGTTACATCAGTCCCAATCAGGCTCAAAATCATGTCAGAAGATAGATCTTGTTTGGGCTTGTATGATTAACTTCGACTAACCCAATTTTTTCCCATCCAATAAGGCAGAATATAGAAAGGGTTTATCTATTTTGGGTCTCACCGTAGTATAACCCTAAAAGGGATATAGCTAAGCAACAAAAAGATGACTCCATCGATGGTGGGTCTTCCATGAAATTCCAACAACATTTTTTTCTCCCACTTACATCTGTAGCCATATCCCCAAATTTGGTACTCACTTGGTCGGTCCAAAGGTGCTCCTATGATGCCTCTCTTGTCGGTCGATTCACGCATGTGCTCATGTGGATCTGTCCCCAAGCTCCGACCAAAGTTTTGGCCGGTCTACAACAAGAAACTACACCATGTAAAAATTAACCAAAAACTAATTTTAGACGAAACTACTCTGCAGTGCTCAAAGACACCCACACAAGCACATGGAGTCCAAAAAATCAAATTCGGAGTTTGGTCATTGATATGCGGACGCTTCTAGTGATTTGACAATGGCACGACCAATATAGACTTGCGATACAGATGCTTGAATATAAGCATGTTGACAGAAAACCAGCAATTCTTTTGATCCGTTAGCACTCCCTATCGCATGTACTAGAACAAGAACTCAAGACGTGCAAATTGCCTAATCGTATGTTGCTTCGATATCGTGGCTATATAGCCCTTGGAATAAGGGGGTCAATGATACCCTCAAAGTAATCCTAGCTGTAAAAGTTTCACCATTGTTGCGGAAATTAGAGCCGTCAAATGGTTGAGTCGAGTCGGTTTGGGTCGGGTCGAGAAATGGTTCGATCCATATTGATCCATTTAACCCGCTTTGACCTATCTCGATGCAATGTAAATCTAGCGACTCATACCCGACCTATATTGCTAAAACACTCAATATCAAATCTAGTTTAGAAAAAAAAAATCTTATAAACTTTAAAATATATATATTGCTAAAACACTGTGGACAATTTTAATAATTCCTAAAAAATATGATTTTTTTATATTTATATTTATATTTTACTTTCTTTCCTCTCTCTTTTTTTCCTTCTACGGCCAGCGGCGGCGATTCTCACCAGACTTCATGGAAAAAAGGCAACAAAAGAAAAAAAAAATAAAACATTATGAAAAATCAAAAACTTAAAAGGATTTAAAAAATGACTTATTTATGACTCACTTAAACTTATTAGATAAATAACCCGTTTAAGACATATTTTAGACCCATTAACTTGTTTACTAACCCATTTATGACCCGCTTAAGCTTGTTTTTAAAACTTTATGCAACCAAGTTATGACTCACATCCTTAAATATAAATTAAAATATGTATTCTAGACTCATTTCGTCACCTCTATTTATAAGAGCTCTAAAGACTCTAAAAGCTCGAACTTTCTATAGAAAAAAATGTGCTATGTATCTGCTATGTATCGATGAACCGAAGCTCATAATAGAGCTGAATAATTTGTACATAGAATCATTGGAATTTGTGACGCAGAAATGTAAAGTACACCAAATAAGAGTGTGAGGAATGAAACATAAACCTTTATATCTAATTCCGCATCATAAGAAAACCGTTCGCGATAGGATTAGACGAGAGCTTGGAAACTCTAAGGCTACATTTGGTAGTCAGGATAAAAGTCAGGATATGATAAAATTTATCTCATCCCGTATTTGGTACCTGCCCAGGACAGGATAAAGTGGGATATAAGGGGATATAGCTTGGATAAAATTATCCCATGGGGAGGTGGGATAGAGGTGGATAGGATTTCTTCTCTTCATGGTATAAAAACTATTTTTCTGGTTAATAAACTTCTTAAATTGTAAAATTAAAATAATAATTATATTTAAATTATATTTGAATTCTAATGTTAAAAAAACTCAAAATAACAAAAAAATATTCATTTTTATTTATTCTATTTTTAATTTATATATTAATTTCTTTCTACTTTATCAAGTTTGAATATGTTCACTTAAAATATGGGTTCTTGTTTATATATACATACATAAATACATACACACACACACACCCAGTATCTATATACATTACTTATTTTAAGTACAATAGTATAGTTTATTACTTGATAAAAAATTTATTAAGAAATGATGGAAAGGAATGAAAATAATGATAAAAAAGATTTAAAATTAAAAAAATGAAGTAAAAGAACCCATATTTTAAGTGAACATATTCAAACTTGAAAATGATCTCTCTAATTCTTGAAGAACAAGGGGTAATGAAATTTTAAAAAAAAAACACTAGCATCTCCATCTCCATCTCCTCTGTATCTCTAGAGTATGTTGAAATTTCATGACTCTTTTGTAGTTTTTTAATTTATGACAAAGCTCTACAAAAATGGCGAGAGAGTCGAAACTTATTCTCCTTCTTAGCTTTCTGGTTTACGTCAAAAGTCTATAAAAACAGAAAGAGAGTCAAAACTCTTATCCTTCGTAGTTTTGTGGTTCATGTTGAAGTTTAACAAAAGTAGCGAGAAAAGGAAAACTTTTCATAGTCACAAATGTGAATGATTATATTTTATCTCTCTTACTAGATTTGGCAGTGAATTATAAGAGATTCTTATAATCCCCGTTTATAAATTTTCAGATTCATTTACATCGATACCAATGAACAATATAAGATTTGACCATATCCGGCTTTATTACTGTGATTCACCAAACAGTGGATAGGATATGCCAAAATCCATGGATTTCATATCATATCTTATCCAATCCTATCATGACTAGAAATCCGGACGACTAAACGCAGCCTAAAGGCTCAAGCTTCCTATAGAGCAATGCGGTCTATATTTTCATGCTTCGTTCATCATCTAGATGCATCGGTAAAGCTATTCGACATTATAAGGTAGTAACCACACACACACACAAAAACATAAAACGAGATGGTGATGAATAGTGTACAATATCTAGCTTCCGTCCTTTGACAAGAGGCAAGACGCAAGAAGTCAATAATTGACTCTCCTTTTCTACAAACATTTATCCATTTAGCCTTTATCATTTGTGGAAAAAGAAGGAGAAGAACCAACATTAATTCGGAAAATATCTGTACGCGACGAATTTGGCCCCTTGAAATGGGTCGTCCCTTTTGTGTAAAAATAAAAAAATAAAAATGGGTCGTCCCCAGAATTTTTGTCCCAAGGTGGGTTTCCAAGCAATTTCCAGTATCCAAATCCAAGATTGACGTGGTCAGAGGTAGGTAAAGACCCCAAATAATTCAAAGCAAAAGAAGAAAAGAAGAAGAAAAGAAAAGAAACCCTAAAAGACTTGCACGTACGTCCACTTCCATGTTGAGCGTGGTTTTCATGCGTAAAGATAGAGAAAGCCTCTAAAAGAGGAAGAAGAAAAAGAGAGATTAGCAGGGCTTAGGGCTTAGTGCGGTCGGTTTGTGGATATCGAAAAAGGTCGGAGAGCTTTCGTTTCGTCTCCTTTTCACTTTTGACTGCGACTTTGAGGAGACACAGTCGGTTACCACCTTTCTCTTCCCCGGTGGGTCAAAGTCAAACCGCACGTCGCCCCGCTACGTGTCGAGATCTCCGTGGCCGGCGACGGGCCCCCGAACGCGTTTTCAGGTGTCGCATTCTGTCGGAAGATTCCGAATGTCCACGTGGCTCGGGACGAGGGGGTCAGCGCTTGGCGGCAGCTTTTGGCCGATGAACTGTTCGGGGGATATTTTGGAAAACCACCTCGCTCGTCCTTTCTTTTCTCGCCACGACATTTAACAAAAAAGGGGAAAGAAAAAAAAAACAAAAAACAGGAAATCGAGAAGACTGAAAATATTTTAGTCGTCGGGAGGGACAGCCACTCTTGTTGCTGATTAATTTCTCTCGGATGGGACGCGTCCCAGATCTAACCTTAAAAATGTCACATGGAAAATAGTAGGCGCTTCAAATCTTTTGTAATAATTCCTTCGGAATTGACTTTCCGACGTGCCTAATTGGCTAGAGACGTGGGGGGAAAATAGGTGGAAATCTTTGGGAGATGAGTCATCCATTAACTTTCCAATTTCTGTTCTTCATCAACTTGTGTTTACATAAAGGAGAGGATATCTAATTTTGATTTTTTTTTATTGGTCGAATCTAATTTTGATTGGGCGGCGCTATTTCCACCCCCTAAACGACTAAATCCACCCCCATTTACACTAAAAAGATAAAATTGCCCTCAATCTTTCAATTACAATTTAAAGTGATAGCCTATTCCTCCTCCTTTTTTTCTATTTGTCTTTTTCTATTTAGGATAGTTACCATAATTTTAAGCATTTCGCGTGCTTTGTTTTTGGGGTTATTAAAGAAAATTGTATTCTAAGATATCCTATAATGATTTACATGCTCCGTATGATATTATCTCGCTAATAGTAAGAAAAAAAAAAGACTTTCTTTGATATAGTATAGGACCGAAAAGTCTTTACTTCATCGTTGATCTTATGACAACTTTTCTATTTTTTTGTTCCTCTTATCTCAAAAGCTCGCTTTCTTGGTGAACTTTTCTTTTTAAAATCATTAGTCTAAAATATATATCAAAAGCCTCTTTATTTATTATATCAAAGAATTTATCTTTCCTCTATTGAAGAATTTATCTCTTCTCCATACTTTATTGGCGAGATACTTTTATACAAGAGTAGGTAAGACGTTAGGGAAATATCTACGAATACACTCAAAATATTATGCACAATGAGGTATATTGTTATTTTTTCGTGAATAGTTGATAGATGATATGAATTTTTGTCAACCTAAAGTAGTGATATTTCACTGTCATTTTCAAAAAATAAATTCTTACTATATGCAGTGTCTTGATTTAATTAAATTTTATCTACTTAGCAATTTATCCGTAAATTTGATCGACAACGTAAAAAAGAACTAGATTTCTTGGAAATTTCTCTTCTCAACAAAATAAATTTTATGAAAGTAATATAAAACAATAAAAAAATATAGTGCCTTTAATATAAATGGAAATTCTACAATACATCTAAACATATGAAATTTTCAATTATGGTAAGTAGATCCTATATGCTTATAGAAAACTCAAAAAAAGGAAAGTAAATAAATTTGTGACCACCAATTTAAATTCCAATTGAATAATAGAGGACAATTTTATCTTATTGGTGAAAATTGGGTGGATTTAGTCATATGGGGGGTGGAAATAGCGCCGCCCTTTTGATTTTGCTCGAAAACCTACATTATCCTATAGTAAAGAGTATGGTAAAATGGTGCATTTAATCACTCATTGGATTGTAGGCCACTATGACGTATCTGAATTTACAATTACATGTAAAATCTTTTATTGATGGAAGAAGTTAGTGACTTATCATGTTCTATTGGTGTGACTTTATTAATTACATGGGTTCGCTTGATGAACTCAGGAAACGACTTCATTAATTATCGAGTAGAATCTTCTTCTTAATATCCCGATTAGGTTTTTTTTTTTTTTGGTCGGATCCCAATTAGGGGTTTGTGGAGTTCAAAAATCATATGGAATTTGTATATGCCGGAGGATACTATGAACTGTTCAGTGTTCATAGCTCTCATCTATTTATTTTGTTGGACCAACCATATAGTCCGTAGCTCTCATATTTAGAGAAGAATTGACAAGTCCACTCTCATTGAAGAAAAGGGTAAGCTCAAAGAATAATTATATGCCTTGGCCGAAAGAATAATACTAAACAAACCCGATAGATCAGCAAAGACAAGGCAACAATACTAGTATTGCACGAATCCAACCAAACAATGTCCATTATAAAAAGATAGTTAGGTGCGGAAAGACTGGATTTTCTTTCGGAATTTCTTGCGCAACAACTTATATCATCTCCCTAATGCGATAATATCATATTACATACGCGTTAATCAGCTTATACCGACCTTTTCATATTAGCTTTAAATTGCGCTTTCTTCTTCCTCAAGCCGTCGAGGTCCGGCGAGGTCGACATCACCGGATGTCAGCAACCGGCTGGAGGAAGAAGAAAGGGAAAGAAAAAAATTAAAAAAATCAAAATATTACTAAAAATTGCCAAGTCAGCACCGGTAGCGGGCATCAGTGATTTTCAGCCAATTTTGGCCAAAATAACTGAATTGGCACAAATGCAGAATGTTTATGATTCAATTAGAAAAAAAAGGTTTAGGACTGAATTGACATAATTGCAATATATTTAAACTTTTTTTGTAATTTTTTTAAGAAGTAGTGACGATCTTTCTCATTCACCTTTCTTCCGATGAATCCGACCCAACTCGTGTTCGCGTCACTTCAGAGAACAACACGCAAAATGCCAAAGAGGGAAGATGATATTTTTCTGTTGTTCTCTTCTTCTTCTTCTTCTTCTTTGGTATCATTTAATTAAGTTTCCCTTGCTGAATGAAACTGCCGACGACGTGGAAAAAAGGGTGTGAAATGAACTTAGTCATAGGTGGCAATAATGCCACTGGAAGGGAAGGGAAGCCTTCAGATTCAATGACTCAGCAAAGTCACCACCATCAATAATTTTTAAAAAGGGAGAAGAAGAAGATAAAGTTGGGGAGCGCAAAATTATTTTTCTTGGGGTTTGTTTGGATGGGACTAAGGCCAAGGCTATGGCACATGTAGAGGAAGCACTTTGGCTATCTGCACGAGAAGGTGCCAAGTGTCTACTTTCTTCTCTTGATTGGATCGGAATCATTGGGATATTCTAGACATTTCATCGAACACTTCATCTTCGTTTTCCTTTTTGCTGTTGGACAATTTCGATTCTGCATAGGGATCGGTTTAGTAAACGGTGAAACTCGGCTAAAGTACACTACAAGTGTCAAAATTTACGTACGACGCTCACTTTAGTAACAAAACTTTCAAAACAATTATTTAAGTGCCAATTTTTTTTGAAAAATGCTTACTTCAGTGCCAACTCCGATTTGAGCTGACGTGGCTTGAGGGAAATCCAACGTGGCCTATTTTTTTATTATTGATATTCGAGCTGACGTGGCTTGCCGAAGTTAGCATTGAAGTGTGTGTTTTTCAAAAAATTTGGCACTTAAGTGATCGTTTTGAAAGTTTTGGCACCGAAGTGATCGTTTTTCAGAAAATTTGGTCATTAAGTGATCGTTTTAAAAGTTTTGACACTAAAGTGAGCGCCGTACACAAGTTTTGACACTTGTAGTGTACTTAGACCGGTGAAACTCTATTTGGACAATGCCAAAAGACCCCCTTTTAGACACGACCACTGCTGCATCATGTGGACAGCAAAATAACCACGAAATAATTGAACACCTCCACAATGGAGGTTGGCCCCTAGGACAGGTCTCGACCACATTCCAAGGGTTTTGTGAAAGAAAGTTTGAAAAAAAAAAAAACAAAGGTTGGTGCTCCGTGATCATTGGCATCTTTGATATGCACCTGTCTGTCATGTAATATTGATCAAGATGGGTTAAAAAAAGAGTGAGATGATGATTACATCATCCAGTCTTTGCACACCAGTCATTTTTAACTACCGGTGTTCGACTAACTTACGTGGATTATGGAGGCTACATGTTGAACTTCAGAGGCGCAGTTCTGATACCAATTTGATGGGATAAATCGAAAGTGGGCTCTCAAACAAATACTCACAACTCAACTCTACTCACGAAGGAGGAGGAGTCCGAAGATGGCTTTTCAATATTCTGTATTCACAATCGATCCACTCAAATCAAAATGGTTACAAGACATGCCTATTTATAGGCTTGATACACGACTCTTGATCTACTCTAGAAATATGAACAGACGCGATGTATTTACATAGTATTAACTACACATCGGAATATGAACCGACTCTTGAAAGACTCAACTAATATTGACTCTTGAAAACTACATAACAATAAAGACAAGTCTTGGGAGTCGAACGGTCATGGTTCATGTATCGATAGCATTCATGAATTTGGTTTAATTTCTAACACTACATGCCGTTGCGGTGTGATTTCTCACTTGAACTCCAAGTGAGATCTGGACCAATCGATACACCTGCAAACTGCAATGAGTAATCTAAAGTACCGAGGAGAATTACTAAAAAAGTCATAAACATATTGCAATTGTACTAATTCAGTCCTAAACCTTTTGCATTTGTGTCAATTCAATTAATCCAGCCAATTTTAGCAGGTCGGTTCTGACGTAACACTGTCGGCGCTGACGTGGACCTTTTTTTAAATAATATTAAATAATATTTTAATTTTTATAATTTTTTCTTTAGTTTTTTTTTTGTTTTTTGTTTTTGCACTTAGGGCTTGCAAGGGTCGGGCGAAAAGAAAAAAAGGAAAAAAAAATCACAACAAAAATTCTTAAAATATTATTAAAAAAGTCTACGTCAGCGCCGGCAGTGCCACGTAAGTGTCGGTCGGCTAAAATTGGTCGGATGGACTGAATTGGCACAAACGCAAAGGTTTTTGGACTGAATTAGCACAATTGTAATAGGTTTTGGACTTTTTTTTGATAGTTATCCCAAAGCACTACTCAACTCTTGATTCGACGAGGATGGAAATTTTGTAGCTCGATCGTATGGAGATGTAATAAGGTCTTTCTCTGAATAACGAAGCTCCGTTTTATTGTCTGTCCAAGTCAATCGTGACGTGAGAAAAATATGATAACTCGTGAATGCTTGATTTGAAATGGGTCGAGAATTCACGCTTCGAGAGTATCTAAAAGGTTTTGATACGGCGTCTCTGGACGGTGGATGTACATAAAGGAGGATGTGGGACACAAAAAAATATAATTTTCGCGTCTTTCTTTTTCCTTTTCTTTCGGAGAGAAGATGCGCGCCAAATAATGTGCGAAATTTGCTCGACCCACGTTGCGGGAGCGGGTCACTGTGACTCGCGAAGGGAGAGTCAGCACGGAGCCCCGAAAGACGCGGGTCAATACGGGAGGTGGGCCCGCCGACAAAAAGCCGGCAGGAAAGTGACACACGGTTTCGGTTCACAGCCCATTTGGGGATGGACGAGTCTTAACACATCTCAATCTAATCTTTCCCCCACTTTTCACTCCAAAATCTCTCTACCCATTACGTTTACGTGGACTAACTCGATTCCTCCACTCCATTGGCAAATTCCATCGGATTGAGGATGTTTTTACCGCTCCTATTACCCTATAGGACAATCAAGTTCTTTCGATAAATAATGTCTAAAATTTCTTATGGGTCACTTAAAATTGTTTGACTAACATCCTTCAAGTTGCACTTTTTAACACGGGTTTCAACACTTAACTGCGTTTTCCAGTAAATTGTTTGGACTATTAGTTGAACCAATTAAAAAGGTTTAGTGCTCGATTGCACATTAAGATAAAAGTTTATGGCTTGATCGGATAGATTGAAAGGTTTAGAATTTCGAATTCGTGTCATAAAAAAAGGGATATGTAATTTGTGGTGCAATTTTCTCTCTCATCACCCGGCGATTTTGCTAAATTCAAGCTTCCACCCTAGACATTTCTTTTTTGAGTTTTAGAATCAAAACCTGCCACTCATACAACTTTCCCCCAAGAACTGTTTCTTTGATTGTATATGCGAAAGTCCTTGAAAGTACGTGTACCTCCAAAAACAATCTCCAAACGGGTCGTTGTGAGAATTTATAGAATCGAGTCCTAGACTAAAGGGATTCAAATCACGATCGACGATCCTTCTGGCTTCTATCGCCTTATAAAATAAAAAGGATAAGTGCATTGGAAGTCCTAAAACTTATCAAGAAAGTGTAATTTAGTCATAAAATTATCAAAAAATGCAATTAAGTCCTAAAACTTGTCAAAATGTACAATCGTGTCCTAAAGCTTGTAACGAAAGTGCAATCAAATCCTAAAATTTGTCAAATTGGTGAAATCAAGTCATTCCGTTGATTGCACTTTTTGAAAGTTTTAGGACTCGATTGCACTTTCGTGACAATTTTAGGATTTGATTGCACATTTTGAAAGCTTTATGATTCAGTTGCACTTTCGTGACAAGGTTTAGGACTTCATTGTAATTTTAGAAAATTTTAGAACTCAATCGCACTTTCGTGACAAGTTTTAGGACTTCTGGTGCACGTATCCCTAAAATAAAATGTAAAATAGACATTACAGTAATCGAGATGCTTGCTTCTTTTTTGTTCTTTTCAAACCGCGTTTACCAACCGCCACGAGTATTGACACATGATTACTTGTTCCCAAATGCACGAGCACGACCGAAAAAGTGTCTCGCGACTCGTTGATTTAAGCTTTTGAACGGAGAATCCGACAAACGCGACAAGACGTTGGATGGGAGCGTAAAGGGTAAGCTCGAAATCGTCCAATTTCCCAAAAAATCACAGGTGGGACGGGAAGACAAAATAGGTGGAGCACCAAGCGGCCTACGGGGGCACGTGACACCTTGCCACCTTCATGAGGTTCCACGTAAGCTTGTCTGATTTGTACGTGACGCATTGTCCACATCGGTTGGACACACATGACAAAAAGTCGGCTCTCCCCATGTTCTCTTATCCCAACAATCATTGAGCCTTTCACATTTCTCATTGAATTACGCGACACTTGGGGCAATTCGACGGCCTACGATCTCCACAAGATTCGCCCAATAGAATCCTTGCATTGTCCTAACGGGAGGCCTACTCGGCAATCCGTGTGATTTTACCTCCCCTTTGCGAGGAAATGGGTCAGATTTCTACGGCTGATCAATCAATCGCTCCCAAGTGTTGCAACTCTTTGGTCGGCGAGGTTCTTTCTCGGCTGGACTAGACTAGGATCGGGATTCCGGCACTCGCTTTAAGGCTTGACCGATAACCAGCTTTAGCTCGTTTGGAAGCCAATAGGTAATGTCACGGTGTCTCGACAATTTGAAAAACTGACTCATTGGAATCGGACTGAGTTCAACTCGTCACTGTGCCATGTGTGATATTGTTACCCCCTAATCAAAGTGAGGTGAAAAACGGTCAACTCGAGTTTGGAATCGAATGAGTCTTTATAATGGCATAAGATAACAAAGATATGCTGCATCAAAATCTTTTTTTTTTTTTCATTTTTAAGTAATTCACACTCTCTAAACAAAATGGGAGAGCAGGAGCATCAAGATCTAAACAGTTGACTCGAACCCTCATATGACATGTTTGATATGATTGGCACATGTAATATACAGTGTATTACTTATACACCCAATTTACCCACAGCATTGTGAACAAACCCCCAATTTTTTTTCTCATACTCTCTCTCTCTCTCCCCAA
This sequence comes from Lenwebbia sp. NSW1173648, assembly GCA_029784005.1. NCBI lineage: Eukaryota > Viridiplantae > Streptophyta > Magnoliopsida > Myrtales > Myrtaceae > Lenwebbia > Lenwebbia sp. NSW1173648. The sequence continues at coordinate 17,235,923 of JARCGZ010000009.1, read as the reverse complement.
GATATCACCCAAAAAAAAAAAAAAAACTATTCCTAATGTAAATTATATAAAGATACCATGCGTTTATACGTTCCGTCAACTTTGTTTATCAGGTTAGTCATACAAATCTTGCCCAATCTAACATTAATTTTACCAATCCGCGACATGTTGACACCCCTGGGTAGATGCTCTTATCCCAAGATTCATGTCTCCACTCAAAAGCATTCATCTTAATAAAGTACATTATTCACGCTTAATTTCTAATTTGTTGGGTGCATGCACATGCCAAACAAAACACAGGTGCATCAAGTCGAAGCTCTCTCCCAAGGTTTTCTCGAACCTTGTAGCCTTTCTTCCTTGCATGGAGGCATGAACTGCATCGAAAAGCATCATCCCAATAAACTAAACTCGATTAAACTAAAGTAAATTCCGAGGAGAACCTGGTGCATGTTCGTTGGCCTCGGCAGTTGGCAGTTTTTTCAGGTGGGAGTCGGTTGGTCTCGGATTCCCATATTTTCACATGACATATAATAATTTTCTGCAAAATGTTGTTTGTTAATGACTACCTCTCCGTTTGACCAATTACGGACTGTGGCCTATCTAACATAAATGGCCAAAAAGATATTTAAAAAAGCAGAATCCGCAACTTGCGAGCAGAGACAATTAAACCGAAGGAAAAGGGCATATGCAGCCATATGGGACCATCTCCCATATGATGTTTCAATGTTCTTGCCAAGTTCTTCTTTTGTCTTGCTCCAACAGAGCTTTTAATGTCTGCATTATTAAATTCGATCTAGTCAATATATTAGCCTTTTATTTCGATTTTGTGCCGATCGTTTGGTTGTTAGCCGCACATGTCCATGATTGCTCGTAATCATTTGAGAGTCGAATATCTCGGAAACTAAGGAGAGTATTTTCAAACCAAGGTTTTGGTTACAGAATAATGACTTAGAATATACTAACAATTGAGTAGGCGACCGAGACAATGTATCGATTGATGTCAAGTTGGCCTAGTGGGATAAAACTCGAGGGTCATCATCTTCCCCTCTACCGTGGGATCGCGAGTTTAGAAATTCGCCGTGGGGCTCTAAAGCTCGTGAACTAGATGCCCTTGAATTGAAGGGTGTCTTATCCGGCTCCAATTTTTTGTGTGATGTATTGGTTTGCCAATCCCAGAGAGTAATCCCCGAGGAAATATATGAGCCGGTAGCTATTGCAACCTATGAATTTCTGAAGTAATTTATGTTAGGATTAGGCGCACAGACACAATGAAAGAGAGAGTAAAACGTGAGAAAGAGAAATCGATATATGAGATTTTATCATGGTTCACCCTTGAACTAGGGCTAACATCTAGCAAATGATTCCACTATAATTAGTGCCTCTCATCTCTCTATTACAATTCTCAATTACAATAAAAAGAAATTACACATAGACAGCACAAGAAAACTCTAGGGGTCGAGAAAGCCCTAGGCCAGTTAGTAGATATTCATGAGCCCAACCCCAAACTACCAATAAAGTATGGATCCAAAATATAAAAGCTTTTTGGCGGCATGGGGGTGCTGCCCCCTAGGGCGACCCTCCGGACCCCCGTGCCTTCCTATTGATGGAGAGTATGAATCACACCCCAATAATTTAAGCCTACATGGAGATGATATGATCCTCTACCTCTCTCATCATGTTCTCTTTCGTACTTATCTGATCTCGTGGATTACTGTGATCTTGAAGCCCTTGCTTACCGTGGGCTTAGTTTTAGATGATAAAAATTAGGGTTTTTTTTTTTTTTTTTGCATACTTTTGACAGTCTTTGCGTGGACAGACGTTCGACATAATTGTCCACCATAATCTGCGCACGGCACCGTGATCTCCCATCATCCGATAATGATAAGGAAATTGGTCGTCGTGTTGTCTCCTGGAGGCGAGTGTTGGCGTTTCTTGTGCATGTGCATGTACTTGTGTCGCTTAAACTTAAGCCTCTGAGTAAGTGCATTTCATGTGCGTGCGATGGAAAGCAGGAGGCCGTGGGGGATGTATGGATTAAAATTGATTCATGTCTCCGTGATTTGTTCCTCGGACATTACTCGTCAAAGCAACATTGATTAGGGTATGAAATCAAATCAGTGTTGAATGACACTTACCGAGGACCATAGACCGTTGGGGGATGTATGGAGCCATCATGGTAATTATGGGAAAACTTGTTTAAAAAGTCCTAAGCTTTTTGTATCATGGTTAATTCAGTCTTAAACTTTTCAATTTTTCCAATTTAGTTCTAAACCTTTTGATAACTTACCAATTTAGTCCTAAACCTTTCAATTGTGCTAATTTAGTCTTAAATTTTTATGATTTTTGTCAATTTAGCCATAAAATTTCTGACGATTTGTCCATCAGTCATTCCGGCAAATTTTGGCCGGAAATCGCTGACGTGGTGGTCTAGTCAGCGCCGACCGTCCTACTTGGCACACCGGCCCCGACGTGGACAATTTTGTTACATTTTTTTTAAAATTTAAATTGGCAAGTTATTAAAAAGGTTTAGGACAAAATTAACAAAATTGAAAAGTTTATGACTGAATTTGCCACCGTACATGCGTATTATAGGTTTAGGACTCTTTGGATAATTTTCCCTGATAACTATGAAACACATCGAAATTATGTTGGAGGAGCATATTGAGGATCTTGACAAACATGTTCGCTGCATGCAATGTCTATGAACTTCTAGTACTGCCTCCATTGTTCATACGAGTTATTTCATGCCGTTACTTTGACATAGTTTACGCAATCTTATCTCCATACCGTACCCACTCTAGATGTCACGGACCACATTTCCTCGTCGAACCTCTTCTTAATCACCTCTTTAACAAAAGCATAACTTAAGCCGGCGACTAATTCAGCAATACTCAGCATTATTCCGTTATCTTCCCACCAAAAAGAAGATTTACTAGTGCAGTATAAATGACATAAGACTTGCAAAGTAGATTTACCGCGAGGGGATTCGTTGTAACCAGAGGAAGCAGCAATAAAGAAACGAAGCATTACCTAGGATAATGCTTCCCTTTTGCGATGACAGAGATCCCACCCGACTAAATAATCTCATCCCCTTAATAAAAAGCCTTGTTGTTGTGCCGCAAGCATAAGGAACACGATGACAAATATTATATGACCATCGGCTGACAAAAAGCATCGGAAGATAGAGGAAGTTAACAAAAAGGAAAGGGGAAGAAATAAGAATTGATTATGACGATAACAATAATTAAAAGGGAAGATGGGGCGCACAACAAGAAAAGCTAATTCTATGATTACCCTCATTATAGGAGTTCATAAATTTTTTTTAGTTCCTGACCGAATCTTGATTAAAAAAAAATGGGGTTTTGCCTACAAGTGCGTCCTTGTAAGAAACGGCCACGTATGGAACTTAGGAATGTTATATTTGTTTTGTGACGGCATTTGTCATCTAGATCATTACAACCTAGTTTTTTTTTTTTTTAAGACGAACGATTTATAATAATATGGGAATAATCTATAGGACCCTTATAGGGGATTGGAGTCATGCATGACATTAGAAAGAGTAATCCCACTTCTTCTTTCTCTTGTAGTTTATTCATCGTATGGTAGAGAACGTGGAGGGAGGGAGGGAGGGAGATATGGTTGTTGTCCCACGATTGGGAAGTTGAAAGCACATTTACACGAGAGATCGCACCGTTGATAGAAGTTGGAGAAGAAGAAGATGGAAGAGAAGGAATCTCTACCTGCTAATTGCGAGTTGAAGACTAAGACTCATTGTATATTTTTCTATATATAGAGGAAAGTAATGGTGGAAGGAAAGTCTATGGTTGCTAGGGGAAAGTTCTCGGTGCAAAGACGAATTAGATTTTGAGTTCATGATGGAGAAGGACACTTTGCATCAATCCCCGTTGATGATGGCACCTAACCAAGTGCTTTATCTGTCTAAAGGGAAGGGGTCATTTAAGGTTGAGAGGATTTGGTAGGTTTCATTGGGAAGGGGTTGAGATTTGCTCGAATTAGGGGAATAAATTAACTCGATTTCCCTAGATTTGTTAGTTGAATGAGTGGTTGTGGTTGGAGGAGTAAAGCCGAGTTAATTAAACGAGCGGTGCGATTCCAATCTTATGTTGCTGGTTTAGTTAATTGCAAAGGTATAATTGCGTCTAATCCAGCGATTTGTGCATTTTGGATGTTTCCAAAATCCGGAACACTTGAAAATTTCCCCGATAATTCATGTACAATTTCTTCATAATTTTCGAGGGATAAGAGTAAGATAATCGTATCTCAGAAGTTGATCCAACACAATCTAATCAAAGGAAGAAAAAAAAAAGGCAAAAAAGGAAAAAGAGCAAGAGCAAGATATGCCAAATTACATCATTATTGACAAGTAGAGGATTAAAAAAAAACAGTACTCGTGGATCTCCATGTATTTCAGTCCTGGAAGGAAGGTGTGTGATGCAAGGGAAATCTGAGTACGGTAAACGAAAATATGAGGAAAACAATTATTTAACCTGAAATTCTTAAGAGGAAAAGAAAAAGATTGGCCTTGCTTTCAGCGCGGAGCGTTTGTTTATTTAGGGGAAGGTCTCCTATCTGTCAACCGGAGAGAGGGCGTTGATTGAAATATGAGTTTTCTTTTGGGGGCCTAATTGTTATTTCAAGAAAGTGTATATTTTTCTAACTTTTCTAATCAATTTTGTTTATTTTTTAAATTTGCGTTGGGGAGGGTGGGGGGGGGGGGGGGGGGGGGGGGGGGGGGGGCGCGAGAAAAATGAGAAGAATAGGAATGGTGGTGACCAATGGGCAACGACCATGCCATGCGAAGCAAGCGTGTGGGGGCATGGTTGATGCAGACCTTAAATCTCGGGGCGGGGGAAAGTTAGAGTCACCGGGAGAGGGTGCCACGTGTATCGGGGGTTGTCACGGTCACTACTCCATTTCCCCCCCCTTTTTTTTTCTTTTGAGGAGAGGAGGGAGAAATTGGGGAGAACGCGTATAATGGACCAATGGCAACGACGTTCATCTCACCAACACATCCAACTCCACTTCCCCACCCCCCACATAATGGGCCAATCAGCCACCCTCTCCCTCATCCCTTCCCTTTTCCATATATCTTAATTACATAAAATCCATTTCGACCCAAAATATAAAAAAAATACATAAAATCCATGGCAAAGGGATCGTTTCCCCCGAATGCACCGAGCCTGCGTGGGCTCGACCCCTCGCAATCATCGTATCTTTTTTGAGACTCAGAAGAGACTTCACGCCCTTTGAATTGCTCGATACAAAATTTTCGACTTGCAAAATCAAAATGCATAAAAAAAATACGGCTAAAAATCGAAACTTCATGAAATTCAATCCAAGTTGAGCATAGTTACTTTTGAACCATTGAACGGGTTCTTCTATATTGGATTTTATACGGGATTTTCGTTTGGCTGCTTAGTAAGTGTACTCGAGACATATTTTAAGAGACCCTTTACATATTTATGGTCAGGTCGTGTCACCAAAAAAAAAAAAATTCCATGACACGACCCGACCATAAATAAGAAAAGGAAACAGAAAAAAGAAAAGAAAAAAGAAGACACACACTTATTTTAGTCCAATGGTGTGTCTTCTCTCTGAAATCTAAACACGTGGTGGACTGCTGCTCGCTCTGAAGTGGACCTGCATGGCCTCTTCTCTCCCTATATATACCTCCTTCTTCCCCGTCTCTCTCTACCCCCACAACAATCCAACAACACTCTCCCCAACTTCTTCCCCTCTCTCCTCCCTTTTCTTCTGCTGCTTCAGCTCACTCGCAGTCTCCTACCCAACTTCAAAAGGCTGACACAGACAAACATCGAATCCCCGATAATACCCGACCACCAAGAAGAAAAACCACACAGAACCCACAAAATCTTCACCCTTCCTTCTCTACCGAAATAGAGAATCATCATGATATCATCAAGGATAGCTGCAGCTTCTTCTGCTTCTGCTGCTGCTGCTGCTGCTGTCAAGTCCAGTTGTCTCTCATCTTCTTCACAGCAGTCCCCTCCTTCATTTCTTGACTTGGGCTCTCTCAGGCCCAGAGATAAGCCCAACAGCATCGCCTGTTCTCTCCACACCCCCTCCATTCTCCATCTCCCCAAGCAAAAACCTCCCTCCCAACCTCCCATTTCCTCTCCCGTCGCCAAGCCCCCGAAACACGACTCCACCTCCGATTCATCGTCTTCCTCGCCTCAAGATTGGAACTTTCTACAGAGAGCTGCTTCCATCGCATTAGACGCTGTAGAGTCTGCCTTGGTCTCGCACGAGCGCACCCACCCGCTGCCCAAAACCGCCGACCCCAGAGTCCAGATTTCGGGCAACTTCGCTCCGGTGCCCGAGCAGCCGGTCGCCCTCTCCCTGCCGGTGATCGGCAAGATCCCGGAATGCATCCAGGGGGTGTACGTCCGGAACGGCGCCAACCCGCTCCACGAGCCGGTCGCCGGCCACCACTTCTTCGACGGCGACGGCATGATCCACGCCGTCCGGTTCTCTGGCGGCTCCGTGAGCTACGCCTGCCGGTTCACCGAGACGCACCGCCTAGTCCAGGAGCGGGGCCTCGGCCGCCCCATCTTCCCCAAGGCCATCGGCGAGCTCCACGGCCACTCCGGCATCGCGCGGCTCATGCTCTTTTTCGCCCGCAGCCTCTTCGGCCTCGTCGACCAGCGGAATGGCATGGGCGTCGCGAACGCCGGCCTCTCCTACTTCGACGGCCACCTCCTCGCGATGTCCGAGGACGACCTCCCCTACCACGTGCGCGTCGCGTGCACCGGCGACCTCGAGACCGTCGGCCGCTACGACTTCGCCGGCCAGCTCGACTCTCCGATGATCGCCCACCCAAAGATCGACCCGGTTTCCGGCGAGATGTTCGCCCTCAGCTACGACGTCGTCCGGAAGCCTTACCTCAAGTACTTTCGATTCTCCAAGGACGGCGAGAAGTTCCCCGACGTCGAGATCCCCCTCGCTGAGCCGACCATGATGCACGATTTCGCCATCACCGAGCGCTTTGTCGTGATTCCGGACCAGCAGGTGGTGTTCAAGCTGCCGGAGATGATCCGCGGCGGCTCCCCGGTGATCTACGACAAGGACAAGGTCTCGCGGTTCGGAGTCCTCGAGAAGAATGCAAGCGACGCATCCGGAATCAAGTGGATCGAAGTGCCCGATTGCTTCTGCTTCCATCTCTGGAACGCTTGGGAAGAGACGGAGACCGACGAGATCGTCGTGATCGGCTCGTGCATGACTCCGCCGGACTCCATTTTTAACGAGTCCGAAGAGAGCCTGCAGAGCGTGTTATCCGAAATTAGGCTGAACATCAAGACAGGCAAGTCTACACGGCGCCGCATCATCGCTGACTCAGAGCAAATCAATCTGGAGGCCGGGATGGTGAACCGGAACCAGCTCGGGAGGAGGACCAAGTACGCCTACTTGGCGCTGGCCGAGCCGTGGCCTAAGGTTTCCGGGTTCGCGAAGGTCGACCTGTCGACAGGCGAGGTGAGGAAGTACATGTATGGAGAGGAAAGATACGGCGGCGAGCCGATGTTCGTGCCGAGAGGTCGGGAATCGGAGGGGGAAGATGATGGGTATGTGCTGGCCTTTGTACACGATGAGAAGGAGTGGAGATCGGAGCTGCAGATTGTGAATGCAGTGACTCTGGAATTGGAGGCCACCATCAAGCTTCCATCAAGAGTCCCTTATGGTTTCCATGGCACCTTCATTAGTTCCAAGGATTTGGAGAGGCAGGCTTAGGGATAGTGGGGTTGCCTCCGTATAGAGGTTGAACTAGTTACAGTAAATAGTTTCCAAGCGTTCAGGAGCGGTTGACCAAAGGAGGAGATTTACCAGAGGGATGTCTGCAGATAAGTCCCCGGAATTTCCTCTTTTTTACAAGATCAGACTCAGAGTAACATCGCTTTTTGTGGGTGTTGTTCAAGTTTCAATTTTTTTTTCGCTTGTATTGTAAAGTAGGAGGTTTTGAGGGACCAGCTTGTAGCTTTTGGATGTAGCTAGGACTTTGGAGCTCAGCTGGTTTCTTCTTATTCTCTTACTTCTTGATGTGTATAAGATAAGAAAGTCATGTGATTGTTACCATATCAAGTAAAAACATATAAGCATAGTGAAATTTGGTATCTTCTCCTTTCCCTATTTTCAATCTCTCTCTCTCTCTCTCTCTCTCTTAGCACTTTGCTCTCTGTGGCTTCACCCAATGGGACATTATTGGGACATCTCTTACTTCACTTTTACGAGAAATTTCTTCATATGAAGAACAGATTCAGAGTGACTGCTGAGACTAACTGTAGTGTCTATTCATGCGGATGGGTGACCGTTGGTATATTTACATTAGGACGAGGACTGTGATGGATTAATGAAGAATGGATGCTTTCGGGGGGGTCGCCAATTTGCTTGAGGATCATATATATTTATCTGGTCGAGAAGACAGAGTGGATCACACTCTTCTAAAGCCCTCAAGTTAATGCAAATGATGAAGTGCCCTCGCCACCAGTCTACGTCTCTGCTCTGAGTTGCTGATGGTGGCAACGCTTGATTGGTGGCTTTCCCAAATCTTTTAAGTCCATCATCTGCCCAACGGTGATGCGCAAAATCATATTACTACTACCCACCACGAATAGACAAATCCCAACACTTACGTAGCAGTAACAATTGAGTGAGGCTTTTGAAAAAATGGGTGCAAAAGTTTGATTTGACTCGATAACTGTCTGATTTCAACTTGCAGATGAGATAAGACAAACAAAAAGGTCAACTCTTGCAAAGCCTGAGGTTTAGTGTCTTGGATTATTCATCCATAATGATGTTACTATTTTCACGTTTTTCGCTTTCCATTTTTTCCCCAGCTCAAGGAATAAGAAATTAGTGAAGTGGACATTCATTCCTTGAAAATAGGAAATGGTTTGGACTTTCCTCAGAATACTTTAATGCCTAATGTTGGCAGATAGTGGACAAAAGGGTATTGATATGATGATAGCACCTTGAATTTAATGCTTGTTTATGATCTCTTGTGAAAAAGAGAAGAAATATCCACTTGGGCAACCAATCAACTCCTGCAATTTGCAAGGATCAATTATTGAGAAACTATCCTCCAATGCCCATGTGCCCTAGTGCTCTCAGAGAGACACAGAGGAGTGAGTCTCCTGCTGATTTTTTCAAGCAAGAAAGAGGACTCTCACCTTCTGACCTTCATAAAGCACAAAGGCACAATATCTGCAAGTCTCAACTTTTATGTTCGACATTCTGTTTCAGCATGCAAGGATGAGTTGGATATTTTACTAGTATGCAGAGCAGGCTCAGTCACTGGCCCAGTTTTGCATTCATGTTAAGAAAATTGCTTCTCATAATCAGTCAGGTTGATATCAGTAATAACGGCAGGCCCTGGTCTGTGGATCATCTTCTAACCATCTCTATTCTTTTCTGTCATGCTCACTAAAAGCCTCGTGTATGAAAAATCGACCTTTTTCGAGTAGGCAAAGCTCGAAATCTTTCCCTGAGATCAGAAGAAAGCAGATGATTATTTAGCAATTCAACCACAACGATGAGAGACTTCGACAGATGCAGCCGTTCAACTTGACACAAAATTATATGCCAAGTTACTCAGGCACTAGAAAATGGGCTGAGTAATTTAAAACTCCTTGCGATAATAATCGAAGCATCGTAATCATAATATAGTTAGAAAGACGTATAAAATGGGCAATAACAACTAGATGCTGAGACACTAATTCGCACAGACGCACCATGGATGAAAGTCTTCCAAGTTGATATAGCAGGGTGACAATGGAAATCGCGCACTAATGATATTAGTTTCAACTTGTCAAGTTGCTATATTGAACTGCTCATGAGCTGATTGATAATTAGCCCTATATGATGGTCACTAGGATCACAATCGAATAGCTAATCAGCAGTTTCTAGAGTTGCTTTGAGTGGAAATTTAATCTGCTCCCTTTTACGCAAGGTCCGCCTAAGAATGATGAAACTTCCGAAGGGAAGCAAGAAATTGATCTCATCAAACGCTTTTTAATTTGGTCTAGAGACTCCAGATTAGAGGGATGAAAAAACATACTAGCTCTTCAAAGTATAGTGAAAAAGAAGAATATGAAGTCAGCAGCTCTAACCAGGAAATATTTATCTCTTCTGGTAAAACATTCAGGAGAAAGAAACTTCACTTTCATTTGTCACTTGTTCGAGTACAAATTTGTCTCTTGTAAGGAGAAAGCCAAAGAATCCGATTATCATTCGACCCGCAAATTGAATGAGGTCCATAAGATTTATGAACTCCATGCCCTCATCAAAGAAAGCTTTTTGGCGGCTAATACTGATTGACAGTAACAGCTCAGCGGCCAATCTTTAGGTTCGCACTGTAGCTTGTTCCTAGTACGTGCAGTCTATTTCTACTCGAATTGAAGTCATGACAAAGCAAAAATGAAACGAGAGAAATGTGATCGAAATTGTCTGCTGCTTCTCATTTAGCCGACCCTTGTTCGCTCTAGCGGGTCATTCGAGCTCTATGATTGCAGAACTACTAGAGGAAAGTGAAATTATCCACAATTTCCTGGTAGAGCCCTAATGGAGGTGATGGTTATTGGTGACCGCCAGCCTCGGCTAAATCTCAGCAAGGGAAAATTCTCCATTTTGCAAAAAGAAGCAAAGGTTCAGCTATTAGTTTCGGACCATAAACCCTTGCAGACAATCATGTGAGCTTTTATGAGGTCTCAACATGCGACTTACGCTAGCTAACAAGTGGAAAACCTCGGCCTATAGCCAATTCGAATTTCGCAATCACTCCCGCAAGTTGGGATTGCAAACTCGTGGGATACTTTCGTCGTACTCGTCCACTTGCCATTGTGCCATTACTGTTCCTTAACGCAAACTCAGTGGAGGGTTTTGGTGTGCATTAACGTTTGGTATGGGCTGACAATGCCCATTTTGTATTCAGACACTAAGAACGACAAATGCTTTGTCCATTATGTGCAGGAGGTGGTGAGCCACAACCTTGCGTGATCTTCCGATGACCATGAGGAGCATCCCTTGCGCAAGCAGACTAAAACATTGGTATCCTCCAGCACACTGATAGTGGTGGGTACTTAAGAAAAAGTCGCTTTCTCCATTCGGGAAAGCTTCGGAACCAATAAGGTCCTACATTAACCTGTCCAAACTCTCTGTAAAATGCTATTCTGTTCCGTGTGATTGTGTGCGCATCGACTTTGATAGAGCTGGAGTTGTAAGTGTCTTTCGTTGCGTATTAGGATACACCAAAGAGACTGAGAGTGTAGTTGAGGTATCTTGCAGATGCATGAGCGATGAGCCCCTCTAAGAACAGAACCAGGTCACCAGGAGAAACTGAACCTGTGGATAAAAATCGAACCGTGCCTGAATTTCGCGGGCCTCTTGTTTTTCCAGGAGTGACAGTATACAAACCTGGATGTGGCAGCTAAGTTTATCTGCTTCACTGAAAGTTACAATCTTTTACGTAAATTTTCGATCTAAAAGGAAATGTGATTCACCCTCCCTCTTATGATGACACCCTGCTTTAGAGTTTAGACCCTTTACAATTTGCTTGCTGCAAATGTCTCAGCTGGTTCTAGAAGCCACCATGAATATGACACTGAGACATTGTATGTTCAATCCTGAAAGAAGGAAAACTGGTAGTGAAAATACTAGTGGAAGGGATACAAAGTTGTAATCTTGAACAAAATTTGCTGCTCTTTGACAGCCTCCTAGATATGCCAGGGCTGCCAAATAAGTACAGCAATCGTATTGTCGAAGAAACAAAAGGATGGATTAACCAAATACCTTTTCAAGGACGCTACAAGAAGAAAAGATACTAAAGCTCAACATCTCACAGCCACAATCACAGCAGGTTCCGAAATGGTCCCGTGATTCCCCATTCTTATCTCTTTCCATGTCTTAAAACCTTCTTATACTACCCGACTTGCTCCTCAAAGGACAAATGAGCTGCTTTCCGAGGGAATATTGGGAAAGCCATGAGCTTCCATAGCCTCCACAGGCGGAAAAATAACAGGACAAACTGCTATTGGATACGTGCCGAGAGCAGAATCAGCGGTCCATTAGATGAACGTTGACACAGCATGAAGCATCGCCGAGAGGGAATTTCACAAAGTGCCTTCCCCCGAAGGGAAGCGCAATGTGTCAAGCATCCATTGATCGGACCCGTCCATGTCACGCCCTTTTACTTCATCGGTGACATCACGGCGATGCTCCCCGACAAAACAGGAGCAATTAATGAGTAATGCACGGCCACCTTCTTGCTCTACTTGCTCTACTTGCTCTCTGCACTAAACATGCACAGTACAGCTTTGAATCAATACATGAGGACGCATGATGTTGAAAGAAATGTATTTATGCAAAGTATACAAACAGGTACCACGTGCACATGCCTCCGGAGTGGTGCAATGCAGGGACAATAGGCAGCTTCCTAGCATTAAATGAGGCGATAGAAGAAACCAACACTTTAGACCTGTTCGTGGGCTTGGGCCTGACTGCCCGAAGGGCCCACCCAAAACCCATAATCCGGGTGGACTTTGGTCTCAGAGGTTGGACTTGGACAGTGAGACGACTTGGGCTTAAGCACCGGCCTTGGTCCCGGGTCGGACCGGACCGGTCCGTGTGTGCTTTCCCCATCTGCTGATATTCGGGATTTTTCTGAATCTCTTTGGTCGGGGTTGCGCTTTGCTTCCGAAGCTCAACGTTTGACTTCCACGCACTCAGAAGAGCCTTGCAGTGTACTGAACTCGAAGCCATTTATACGCGAAGAAGAAGGCTAATTCCCGTTGCATGAACGAGAACTCGCAGTTGCGTCGGGCGTCAATCTCGCCAATCCATTGAAAGGAGCCGGTCTGAGTTCTGCGATTGCTCACCGCAAATGGCGGATCGGAGATCGTTTCTCAGCGAGGGAGTGGTGACATACGCCTACCTCCTCCTCTACATCACCCTCTCCAGCGGTCAGATCTTCTTCAACAAGGTCGGTTTCTCACCCTAATTCGTTTGCCGGCGCGACTGCGCCGCTCAATCACGCCGCATTTTGCGTCTCTTGTGGATTTTAGTAGTTTGGATAGCGGAAGCTCCGTTTACGTGTTGATGGCGCTTGATTGGAGTCCATCGCACCTGCTCCGTGCGATTTGAGTGGCTAGTTGGTTTCGGAGTTGCTAAGCTGGAGTAGCGTAGTTCTGTAGGTTACATGCGATCTAGATTTTGGAGCAGACGAGGTTGAACGGGGCAAAATGCGTTGAACATTAGCTATTGTGTCCGTCTTGCTCGAAATTTTGGATTTAGTTCAGATTATGATTGCAATGGACAATTAGTTTGTGGAATTTGGAATGAGGATCCGTGTTGAGCCAGCTTTGTTGATTCATTTCTGTATGCAGACAGATGATTGCCATATGAATAAATCACACCACACTGTAATACTACTCTCGCTGAAGTTGCAATTTAAGGCTCAATATGCAGTGCTAACTAGAACATGGTCTCAAATATATGTATATTCCATACTGATGTCCACCTATGTTGTAAAATGCAGTGGGTTTTGTCATCAAAGGAGATAAATTTCCCCTATCCTCTTGGGTTGACTCTACTTCACATGGTCTTCTCCTCTGTCCTGTGTTTTCTGCTTACAAAAGTTTTCAAGGTACTTAGTATTAGGATCTATTACAATACAATCCTGTAGTGGTCTTTCACTGCAAATTTCTGCTTGTTAACCCTAATTGTGGATCATGATTGTCAATTTGATTGCAGATAATGAAGGTGGAAGAAGGGATGACACTAGAAATGTAAGTACTGAGATAGGTTGGGTTTTAAGGGGGAAAATAGAGAAACTTCTTATTATTATTCTCCTATTGAAATGCAACCCTTTATGGCTAAATGCTAGAGTTTTGATATTATTTTCTTGGAATGTTACTGGCAGTTATTTCCGGGAGGTCAAGTTTAATGCATCGTGTCACTTCATTGAGTTATTTAAACAAACTAATGGTAGACTGAAGGACAAAGTTTTTGCTGCTAACCAGTTGTTATTGGTAAAGCTAATTGTGGTATTTGTCAAGAAAAATGCCTTTAGCCCCATTAATAGGACCACATTGGCATGCTGAAGAGATCTTAGGTGTTGTATCATCTCCCATTCTTTCTCACAGTCAGTGCCATCACCTGTCTGTGGTAATAAAAGATGTCTGCAAGGAACTAATTTGAACTAATCTTTTAATAGGCATCATACAAGTACAAGTGGTAACGTCTGCGTATCAACTAAATTACAGACCCTATAAACTTAGAGTCGGCTTTTCTTTTTGCTGGAGCCTGCTGTTCGAAAGTTCTGAGTATTATTTGACAAGAGTAATCTAATTTCCTAGTAGTGTACTTGCATGTATCACTGCCTTACATATTATAGTTCTCTTCATCTCCAGATATTCTAGCTCAGTGATTCCGATTGGTGCAATGTTCGCGATGACTCTCTGGCTGGGGAACACTGCCTACCTTTACATTTCTGTTGCATTTGCACAGATGTTGAAGGCGATCAGTATGTTCTTTCTATTCTTCTTTAAAAGTTCTCATAAAACTCTGTGTTGAAGTATTTAGTGAAGTTCAGATAGTTGTGCCATGGCAGCCATTGCTTCTTTCAGTAGATAAGTGATATCGTCCTAAAATGCTATTGCCAAATAACTTGTGCAGTGCCAGTAGCTGTTTTCATTCTAGGAGTGGCGGCAGGACTTGAAGTGATGAGCTGCAGAATGCTTTTGATTATGTCAGTGATAAGTTTTGGAGTCTTAGTTGCATCTTATGGGGAAATAAACATAAGCTGGATTGGTGTTGTTTACCAGATGGGTGGCGTCGTTGGGGAAGCTTTGAGACTTATTTTCATGGAGATTCTGGTAAAGAGGAAAGGACTCAAGTTAAATCCTATATCTCTTATGTACTACGTGAGCCCCTGCAGGTATGTTCCATTCTGAAACTTAATTGTCAATTTGTTTGGAAAGGAACTGTTTAGAATTAACTATCGAAACTTCTGATCGTGACGTGGGATGTTCTCCTTTATGCAGCGCCATTTGCCTATTTATCCCTTGGATCTTTCTAGAGAAACCCAAGATGGATGCTCGTGGAACATGGGACTTTCATCCCCTCATTTTGACACTCAACTCTCTATGTACCTTTGCACTCAATTTGTCAGTTTTCCTGGTGATAACTCATACAAGTGCTCTGACCATACGTGTTGCGGGCGTTGTCAAAGATTGGGTGGTGGTGTTATTGTCTTCCCTTCTCTTTGCTGATACAAAGCTCACGTTGATAAATCTTTTCGGTTATGGCATTGGTAAGTATCTCAACATATTTCTTCTTCTGTTTTCTATACAGTGATCTAATCTCTCTTTAAGGTTTAATGTTTGCTTCTATTTCCCAAGGCTTTGTTCTCATGGATCTTCCATCCTATATCTGATCTTATTGTTACATCTTGTGGTGTTGCTAGCAAAATTGTCATGGTTGAGGATTATATATCACATCTAAAATGTTACTGAGTGCTCTGTGAACATTATCGTGGATTTAATGGGACTTAATTTTCAATTATTCATGCTTAATAGACAGCTTTTTGTGTCTCTAGATAGTTGTCATTATTTTCCTCAAAAATCTCCATCACATTTTTTCTTCTCTGATTTTAGTAATTTGAGAATCTAGGTCCATTAGGATCTTGCAAGCAAATGGGTTAGATAACTATGCCAGTAGCAAACTCTAGGAACTTCATTCAATTTTTTGGGGTACTAGTTCTCGTAGCAGTACTTTAATATCACTGAAATACCCGGTGGAAAGCAGAATGCTGGAGTGAGCTGAGATTATGTGAAATGGTACTTACAGAAATTAAATTGCAGCCATTGCTGGTGTAGCAGCATATAACAACCATAAGTTAAAGAAAGAAGCTTCTCGAGGCAGCTCCAATGATGAGCAACGTGCTGAATCTATGCAATTGACATCATCATCATCATTGGCTTCTGAGAAGTAGAAACAAACAATTCAGAGGACACCCCAGGTATCGCTTTTGCATGCTCTAATGTCCTTTAAAATCTCTGGTATCTAATATCTTCATTTTTTTTTCCTTTTTGCTTCAAAAGTTGTTTACTCTTCCATTCCTATATTGCATCTTAAAATCTTACTATTTTGCAATTGGTCAATCACGTTCAATATCTCACTCAGGATCTTGAATGGCCCTGCTCCTGATCGATAACACTCATTTTCAACATCTGTACTATCTGTTTGATTCAGCATTACACGTAAATCCAGATAGTTTGTCATTCATCTGATTTTTCAAGAGCACGCCCAGTTAAAAGTCTTATGCCTGTGACAGAATCTTTGCGATTAAGATTGGAGTTCTCAAGAAAAATGAGTTGGATGTTAGTTTTTGTTTCAAGATAAAATAGGAGCCTTCACAAACTTGATGTTGGCAAATTCCAAGATACATGGTATATTTCCTATTCTTAAACTTACCGACTCATCTCCTCTTAGTGTATTTTATTTAGTAAACTACCAACTTTAGGAATATATGATGGATGTAAAAAGGAAAAAAAATAAAAAGGGAGAGAGCATTACTAGCTCCTTTCTTTTTCATGGAAATTTGCTATACTTCCCCCTCATCCTATCAATCCTGTACTTTTCGTATCATACTGAACGATCTCATGGTCACCTTGCTTTTGAAGTATATTATCCGCAAGTCCAAGATAAGCGTCTATCTTCTGGTTAATATGTTGTGCAAACCATTTTGTAGTTTAGCTGCCTGCCTGAGAAGATCCATCTGCAGTGTATTTTGTTCATCTACAAAAATAAGTGAATTAGATTTTTGGCATGTTGCAATTTAATGTTGCAGGTTCAGAGCTGGTCAGAACCGACCCATAAAGTGGAGAAAATGATCCCTAGAGGCATGGCGAGCCTAACAACTGTATCATCGAATGAAGAAAATTATACTGAATTCTTTTTTTTCCCGGTTTTTAAAAATATTCCATATATCACATCCTGATGTTTGTAGAGTGAAACTGCAGAGGAAATTTTCCGTGAATCACGAAAGATTTGTGAGGTCTCACCGTATGCAATTTAATGTCCAGAAAACTTGATATGATATGATGATACAACGATGTATGTAGATGCAAATAGAAGTCCGTTCTATAGTATACGTGCCGAATTTGGAACTGAAGCAAGTTAGCATGCATAATTACTGATTTGAAAACCGGGAAAATGTTTCTCAAGACTAATGGCTTTTCACCAAGGGCAAAAAGATAATAGAGAACAGAACTCGTGGGTAAAAGTAGACCTGTCAAATGGGTGGATCGAATTGGGTTTGGGTCGGGTTTTAAATGGTTCGACTTAAATTGACCCATTAACCCGTTTATGACTTATTT
This sequence comes from Lenwebbia sp. NSW1173648, assembly GCA_029784005.1. Taxonomy (NCBI): domain Eukaryota; kingdom Viridiplantae; phylum Streptophyta; class Magnoliopsida; order Myrtales; family Myrtaceae; genus Lenwebbia; species Lenwebbia sp. NSW1173648. Next base: position 17,218,536 of record JARCGZ010000009.1, on the reverse strand, counting down.
ATGCGTAGTGTAAATTTCTTGACCCATATCCGTCTTATTCCATATTATTCCATACTCGATTTGATCCATATTACTAAACACTTATATATTCAATTTTTTATTTTTATTTTAATTTCTGTGAATTTAGTGAATCTTTTTAAATTTTATAAAATGTTTTTAGTTTTTATTTTATTTTATTTTCTCTTTTCTTTTTTTCTTTTTACCTCCTCCCTCCTTCGTCTGCAACTCCGGCTGCACCTCCCTCCTCTGTCTGTCGATTGTGGGGCTTCGGTGACGGCGGGAAGCTCGGAAACCAGCCGCGTCCCGGCGAGCCTCGAGCTCACCTGAGGCTCGCAATCTCGAGGTTCGCCAGATCCCAGCTGGCGAGCTTGAGGCCAGATCCTAGCCAGCCTCGAGCTCTCCGGCGTTTGATCGATCTCAAGGCTCGGGACTTCCTTGACGAGAGAGACGAACAGACCTTTCCTTGAGGAGTTTCGGGACTTCCTTGAGGACTAATCGGAAACAATCTTCGCAGTTGGAGTTGGCGGCGGCGAAGGCGGGTGGGGCGGCAGTGAACGAGATCCGTGCTGAATGAAGAGTGACTGAAGAAAAAGGAGAAGACGATGCTGTGCGTGGGAACTAGACCTGTCAAAATTGGTCTACAACCCATTTAACAATTCAATAATATCTAAATGGGTCAGTATAAATTTCGCAGGCCAGCTTAATGGGCTTAAAAAACAAAGAGGCCAAAACAAGTGGGTTGTAAATGGAACCATTCACAACCCATTTAACTCATTTACTGCCTCACTCCTCACGCACGGCCATCTGCTTCTTCGGTTCTTCACTCAAACTTCAGGTCTCAATACTCTCCATTTCACACGGATCTCATTGGCCGCCGCCCCGCCGCCTTCGCCGCCCCCCACGAGAAGTGAAGCGACCGATCTGGAGAGAATGCTTGTCGAGCGAGGTATGCTCTGCTCAGGGGGGTCTCTCGATCTCAATCTCGATCAGCGCGACAAACAGCCTTTCAGACAGATAGATTCACAGAGAGAGAGAGAGAGAGAGAGAGCGCGAAAATGGGTCGTGCCTGTGTATGTGAGCGCTTTTAGAGAGAGAGAGTGAAGAAGATGTGGAGGCGTGATAGAGAAGGGAAGTGGGAGTGAGAAGGGAGCAGATGCAGATGCAGATGCGTTAATGTACACCAGTGAACCCAATCTAATTGAGTCTCGTCCTGAGATGGAGAGAGAACGAGAAAGTCAGTGATAAAGAGAGAGAGAGAGGGAGAGGGAGTGGGGACCGTCTTCCGAAGGTGCTCCGACGGGAGAGTGGCGGCTGCCGGCGGTGAGGCCGAAAGAGCGTCGAGATGGGAGGAGCCAAGGTGGTCACCGGACTGGCTTCCCTTTTCAAGGAGAAAGCATTTTTTTTAAAAATGAAAATCATATTTTTTAAAAGAAATGAAAATAAAAAATTTCAGATAAAAAAATATCGAAATTTTTAAAAGAAATAAAAATAAAAAAATTCATAATTTTTTAAAGTTATGGTAAAAAATATAAACTTGTCACAAGTTTATAATAAATAAGCCTTCTTAGATTGGATTAAAGCCAAAAGTGTTTTAGTAATATGGATCGGGTCGAGTATGAATTGGGTATGAGTCGGGTATGGGTCACGAAATTTGCACTTCATATAAATGGGTCATAAATGGGTTGATGGGTCAATTTGGATCGAACCATATATGATCTGACCCAAACCCAACCCGACCCACCCGTTTGACAGGTCTAGTGGAAACTGGGAACGGCATGAAATGTGAGAGCAATACTTTTAATTGTAAACGGGTTAAGAGTTAAATGGGTTGTAAATGGGTTTATAGCAGAACCCATTTAAGACCCATTTATTTTGGCTCATCCATCTACAACCCATTTATGGTTGGGCTGCACATTTTAAATGATCCATTTATTACCCATGTCAATAAATTTGGGTTAATAAATGGGTTTTAGATCCATTTTGACAGGTCTAGGTAAAAGGAGTAGAATATTCAAGATTTTGTAGATGCGTGTGGCCTATCTTAGTATGATCATTATCTACTGTTGTTGTTCAGACTGATAGAATATTATATCAAAGACAATGTCTTACGTACGCAGAGCAAATTGCATTCATCAGAGTCTGCCTTCTCTGCGGAGTTGATTGTGGGAATCGACCTCCTTATTGTGATAGAATTGGATACTAGATGATAGCTTTGTAAAGATCTCACCAGAACTGAATAGAGCGGTTTTTTTTCATTGTGAAACGGCTCTGAAGTCCGAGAATGACGATTGCGGGTGGGTGTAGGGTCCAAATTTGCTGAAAGACTAAGCTACTTTTTTTTTTTTATAACATATCTCTAGATCCTCCATCATCCTTTAAAGAAAGAGATGGAACGCACTAGATGAGGAAAGGCAATGGTAAATGGCATCTGCATGTCTCTGCAGAATCCTAGAGCTTCTTGGCTTAAAGGCACATTACAAAAGAAAATTACATTAACTAGTCTAAACCGACTTAGAGAAAACAATCTATAAATACCCCAACCCAATTCAGGCGTCTCCCTCATTGCCCGTGACAAGGGAAGAGAGCTCGTGTAAGAAGCAACCTCTGCATCATATTAAGTAAGCTACATCACGGTTCATCAACTCCTCTACTGAAGAAATAAATGGCTGAAGAGGTGATTCTTCTGGATTTCTGGCCCAGCCCATTTGGGATGAGGGTGAGAATTGCTCTGGCAGAGAAAGGGGTCGCCTATGATTTTACAAGGAGGAGGATCTGAAGAACAAGAGCCCTTTGCTCCCGGAGATGAACCCCGTCCACAAGAAGATCCCAGTCCTCATCCACAACGGGAAGCCGGTCTGCGAGTCCCTCATCGCGGTTCAGTACGTCGACGAGGTGTGGCCCAATAAGTCGCCACTGATGCCTTCCGATCCTTACGGGAGGGCTCAAGCCCGATTCTGGGCCGACTACGTCGACAAGAAGGTAAGTGTTTCTTTTGTCAAGGCACGGCACGACAGGACAGTTAGCATGTTGATGCAGGAGCTTTTATTAAAAAGATGGCCGTGTCATCTTGGGAATGCAGATATATGACCTTGGACGGAAAATATGGTCCACGAAAGGAGAGGAACAGGAGGCGGCGAAGAAGGAGTTTGTGGAGAGCCTCAAGCTTTTGGAAGGAGAGCTTGGAGACAAGCCCTTCTTTGGAGGGCAGGCCTTTGGGTTCGTGGACGTGGCTCTCGTCCCGTACCACAGCTGGTTCTATGCGTACGAGACTTGCGGGGACTTCAGCATCGAGGCCGAGTGCCCCAAGATCGTCGCGTGGGCCAAGAGGTGCTCGCTGCGGGAGAGCGTGTCCGAGTCTCTTCCTGACCCGAAGAAGGTTCATGGTTTCGTGCTGGAGCTCAAGAAGAGGTATGGGGTCGAGTAAGCTGATGAAAGTTTTCTGGTTGGATTAGATTTGGGGGGTGTCCTTTTGATCTCCTGCGAATAAAGCTTGTGATTAGAATTATGAAGTTGTGGAACACAGCTCCACATCGTCTGTAATTCTTCGAATAGAGTTCAAGCATCACGATGAACAAATGATCTGATTTTCCTCGAGCCAGTTATGGGCAAGTACGCTTCGACATATACATTAAGTCGGATTCAATCCCACAATAAATAATGTTAGGCACCAATTTCACTCGTTGCCTTTAGGGCCAGTTCGCCACGAAGAATAAACCAAAACGGGTATCATGTGGGAACTTTTAATGACGACTTGAATTTGGTACGAAGATTAGTCTATGTCGGGCGCAACATTTTATGCATGGTATAGATTATCATGCACCAGCATTTATCTTGTAAAGGATGATGTGCAGCGCGTAGCTCCTTATTGGATTGATCGCCTAATGGCAAAAGCCCCATTGTCTCCTTGACAGATATATTGTAAAATTTTTCCAATTATGCACCCAACTAGGGAAACTTGTGCAAGAACTCTTGAACCTATTGCAATTTTGCCGATTTAGTCGTAAACCTTTTAATTTTGTCAATTGAGTCCTTAATCTTTTCACATTTGGCGAATTTTGATCGGAAATTGCTGACGTGAGCGCCAGCTATTCTACGCGGCATGTACGACGCCGATATGGATATATTTAATATAATAATCTTTAAAAAAATCAAATTTTAGTATTTATGTTGTTTTATTCATTTTTTCTATTTTTCGTTACTTTTTTTCCTTCTTTTTCTTTTTTTCTTCCCTACTTCCCTCCACCGGCCTCAACGGAGGCTATCCTCCTCCGAGCGGGCATCAGCCGCCCTTGCCAGCTCGGGCCGGGGCGTCCCTCGCACAAGGCCGGCTAGGGTGGCCCTAGCCCCTCGCACAAGGCTGGCTAGGGTGGCCCTAGCCTAAGGCCGATGACCTCCGTCGGCCATTGTCGGGCTTATCAATGGCCGGCGGAAGGTAGAAGGGAAGAAAAAAAGAAAAAAAATGCATAATTTTTTTAAAAAACATTTAGATATTTATTAAAAAAATTTCCATATCGGCGTTGGTCGTGCCACGCAAGACGATAGACGTCCACATCAGCGATTCACAGTCAAAATTGACCGAATGGACTCGATTGGTAAAACGTGAAAATGTTTAGGACTCAATTGATAAAATTAAAAGTTTAGGACTCAATTAATAAAAATGCAATAGATTTAGGACATTTTTGACAATTTTCCCCACCCAACTGCTTGAACATTTTTCTGAAGTTGCATTCAATTTTTTTTTTTTCATTACTTGTCTATTTTCGTGTACATTTCGATTTTTTTGAGACCGTCGCTTCAGCGGTTTACAGTAATGATAGCCATTGGACTTCATGACATATATATATATATATTTGAAAATTAACATCTAATTATGACAAAATGAAAGGTTTGATGATTAGATCGCATTTCCTGCTTAGGGTTTCGAACTTTTCATGAACTTTTCCGGCAAAACACCTCCTATCACCTAAAACATTACTCAGAATACAAAAGGTAAATATTTTATTTATTCAATACGCTGCATATAATTTCTTATTTGATTTTGTCTCTTATAATTCCATGATATAAGGATAACATGAAAGTCTATGTCTAAAAACACTTCCTTTCCTTCAATATTGACTTCGCTGACAAAATGTTCAAGCTTGGTCCCTGCTTAAGGCCTCATATTTTGTAGGAAAAATTATCATAAAGTCTTAAAATCTATTGTACGAATGTCAATTCAGTCTCAAACCTTTTAATTTGGCCAATTTAATCATAAAACTTGTGACGATTTTTCAATGCAGTCTTTCTGGTCAAATTTAGCCGACAATTGTTGATGCGTATAGATCATGTTATGTGGCATGGTTGGCACGACCGACACAGATGTGGATAATTTTTGTAAATTTTTTATTTTTTTTAAATTTTCTTCCTTTTTTTCATTTTTATATTACATTTTTAAATTATTTTCCCTCGTCGGTCGGCGGCCTCGGTGGTGGCCAATGGAGCGTCCCAGAACACCCTCACCAACTGATTGTGAAAAAAAAAAAGAGGAAAGAAAATAATATTAAAATATATATAAAAATTGAAAGAAATGTAAAAATTATCCAAATCAACCCTCCCGTTCGTCGGTTATGCCACGTAAGATAACCAGTGTTCATGTCAGCGATTTTCGGCCAAAATTAGACGGAAAAATTACATTGGTAAATCGTCAAAATGTTTACTAAATTTGTCAAATTGAAAGGTATAAAACCGAATTGATATACTTATAACAATTTTATGATTTTTCTAGTAATTTTTCTCATATTTGTACTTGCATAAAGAATGTGAGAAGAAGAGAAAGTATTTTATGAATTAGATTCGGAGATTGTCGTTCGATAAAATTGAGATAATTTGTTATTCATATTTAAAGTTAAATAAGAATCATTAGAGAGTAAACTATACACATCTTATGATATGTTAAATAATTTAGAACACCAATCATATAAATCGATGTCGTGTGGTTGCTCTTTCCAAAAAATTGACATGCAGAGAGACTCATCGCCATCAACAGTGGCCGAGTGCGACACTCGTCGAAAGTTCTCCCCACGCCCAGCCAGCAAATGCATTTCTCACGAGTCATGAGTGAACCTCACGTGGTTGCTTGCTTTCTTCTCTTGGAGCAAATCGAATTTCTCAGATTTTTTCCCATTGTATGAATGTTCGAATCCTATCTATCCTTCCATGGCGTGGAGGAGAAACTCGTCAGATTATGAAGATTTTTATCATGCATGGCGGAGCTTGGCCACTAGATTATATGCCTTCTGCAAAAAGATCTCTACCCATTGAACTTGAAGAGGCGAGGTTGGCACACGAAGGCGATGAAGGCTGGGAAAGATTCCTAATCACTCCACTGAGCAAAAAACGAAACGGTCCTTCGGATAATCATCACCTTCTTGACTTGCCCACCCCGAAAAAAAGGGAAAGTAAAAAAAAAAAAGAAACGTAGAGTCGCGGAACAAACCCAACTTTGGCAGGCCCAGCAAAAATGGCGGAGATTTGTGTATCTTTCGCAATCTTATATGAACCGTCCCAATCAATCCTCACCGTTTAAAGCAAAAGAAAAAAAAAAACCCATCAATAATTCGTGCCAAAGATCACTCCTTTTTGGTCATTTCGTTCGAGGGCTCAGTGGTGTTACTCGTGCGAGCTGCACAAACACCACGTTAGTGAGTGGGTGTTGGCATGTTGCAGAATTTGTTGAAGGCGACGAAGATGAAGAGTACCCATTTTTGGTGAAGGGAGAGAGAGAGAGAGAGAGAGGGGAGCATCACTGTGTTGTAAAGTGAAGCGTTGACTTGTTACACAGCAGAGGGATCGTGACTTTCATGGTATCTGTCCACTTGCTTGCCTTCATCAATCAATCACTACCCTTCTCTTTCCTTTCTCTTGTTGCCCATTCTCATGTTATTTTACTCTCTCTCTCCCTCTCTCTCTGTGAAGGGTTAGGTGTGTGTCCCTGTCTCTCTCTCTCTCTCTCTTCGTTATCGTTGCTCTTATTGATGGCTTCACGGGGTTTGTCTATCTTCTCTGTTTTCTAGGACTTCTTGCCTCAATTCGAGTGTTGTGGCATTGGCAATCCTCATCACCGCTTTCAGTGATCCCATACTTGTCTGTTCGTGACTGTTTGCATGTTGCTTTGCGTTCCTAGTGTCGCTAATTCCCTTGAATTCCTACTTGCCTTGAACCCCAAATTGACAGCTAGGCTTTAACTTGTCTCCATTTGGTTCATTATTTCTTATCAATATGAATCATCAAGAACCCAATGTCACTGATGCTTTTGATCATATATAGCTTTCTCAACTTGCTTCCTCCTATCACAGGAACAAGAAATTAGATTGCCCAACCTCTCTGATCATGCACCCGAGTCCTAGAATGTGTTTTGCAGACATTTTCTGCATTTTCGTCTCGTTAGGAATGTCGAGGCGAGGGAGTTCCATTGTCCAAAAGGAGATGCTTCTTTGGGCGCTTATACTTCCATTCTATGTCCTAGTTGTGACTTGTCTGAATGAAGAGGGGGGTACGCTTTTGGAGTTCAAGAGCTCGCTCATCGACCCCAATGACAACCTTCAAAACTGGAATCCCTCGGAGTTGTACCCCTGCAACTGGACAGGAATAGCATGTTCAGTTGATTCCAAGGTAATTTCTGTCAATCTTCATCTCCTTAGCTTGTCCGGTTCTCTCTCTCCGGTCCTCTGTGGCTTACCTGAATTAGTCGAGCTGAATGTGTCCAAGAACCTGTTTTCTGGCCCCATTCCTCAAGAACTTGCTCAATGTGGTAAATTAGAAATCCTAGACCTTTGCACAAATAAGTTTCATGGAGAATTACCTGTTCCGCTCTTCAACATTACCACTCTCAGAAAGCTCTCCCTTTGTGAGAACTATCTATATGGCGACATACCGTTGGAAATTGGGAGACTAAGCGTGCTCAAAGAGCTCGAACTTTATAGCAACAACTTGACTGGCCCATTACCCCAGACGATTGGCAATCTGAAAAGCCTCGGGATCATTAGGGCAGGTTCGAATTTGCTTTCGGGTGTGATACCTTCGGAGATTGGTGAGTGTGAGAGTTTGCAGGTTCTGGGGCTGGCACAGAATAGGCTCCAGGGTTCTCTCCCTAGAGAGCTTTTTAAACTTCAGAATCTGAACTCTCTACTTCTTTGGCAAAACTTTTTATCTGGCGAGATTCCCCCTGAAATTGGGAATATTAGCAATCTGGAGTTGCTTGCATTGCATAAGAATTCTTTGAGTGGAGTTATTCCCAAGGAATTTGGAAAGCTAAGCCGGCTAAAGAGGTTGTACCTCTACCACAACGAGTTGAATGGAAAAATTCCACGAGATCTAGGGGATTGCATAAGCGCTGTTGAAATTGATCTCTCTGAAAACCAGTTAAGCGGGATCATTCCAAAAGAGCTGGGTCGAATCCCCAACCTCCGCTTGCTTCATCTCTTCGAGAACCTGCTTCAGGGAAGCATTCCTAAAGAGCTGGGGCAACTCAGACTGTTGGAACGCCTAGACATGTCGATAAATAACTTGACGGGCACAATTCCCGTAGAACTTCAGAACCTCACATGTCTAGTTGACTTCCAACTTTTCGACAATCAGCTACATGGAACTATACCTCATCTTCTCGGTCTGAACAGTAATCTTACCATTCTCGACCTGTCAGCAAATAAGCTCGTCGGAAGGATACCTGCGCATCTCTGCCGGTACCGAAATTTGATGTTCCTTAGCCTCGGATGCAACCGATTATCTGGGAATATCCCTCCCAGTTTGAAAGTTTGCAAGTCTCTCGTTCAGTTGATGCTAGGGGACAATCAGCTCTCTGGAAGCTTTCCTGTTGAACTCCAGAAGCTTCAAAACCTTTACGCTCTTGAACTCCAGAAAAACCGGTTTTCAGGGTTAATTCCTCCAGGGTTCAGGAACCTGCCCAAATTAGTGAGGCTCCTTTTATCAGATAATGACTTTGTGGGTTTGATACCTCCTGAACTTGGAGATTTGGAGCAGCTTGTGGTATTCAATGTCTCTTCCAACAGACTCTCAGGTAGTATTCCTATTGAACTTGGGAACTGCACTTGGCTACAGAGGCTTGATCTCAGCCGAAACAGGTTCAGCGGTTCTCTGCCGGAAGAACTTGGGATGCTTGTCAACCTGGAACTGCTCAAGTTATCTGATAACAGATTGACAGGTCAAATACCAAGTACCTTGGGAAATCTAAGACGGCTTACGGAGTTACAGATGGGGGGAAACTTATTTTCAGGCGGGATTCCTCTTGAGTTTGGTTGTCTTAGGGCTCTCCAGATCGCCCTGAATGTCAGCCATAACAATCTAACCGGGAGAATCCCTGAACAGTTGGGGAACTTGCAGATGCTGGAGTCTCTCTACTTGAACGATAATCAACTTGTTGGTGAAATCCCCAATTCGATCGGAGAGCTTCTCAGCCTTTTGGTCTGTAACCTCTCTAATAATAACTTGGTAGGAATGGTACCAGACACTCCCGTGTTTCGGAGAATGAATTCCACAAATTTTTCTGGCAACAATGGATTATGCATGTCGGGTTCCAGATGTTGCCATCCATCAAAAGCACCTTCTCCGTCACCAAGATCAAACTCAATGAAACAAGGTTCATCCAAGGAGAAATTCGTGAGTATTGTCTCGCTGATAGTAGGTTTTACAACTCTGATCGTTACAGTCAGCATTTGTCGGGCCTTCAAGCACACAGTGCCCGAATTTGTTTCTCTTGAAGATGAAACAAAGTCTGACTCGTTGAATCATTATTACTTTCCAAGAGTCGGGTTTACATATCAGGACCTCCTCGAAGCCACTGAAAATTTTTCAGAGAGTGCAGTTATAGGAAGAGGAGCCTGTGGTACAGTGTACAAGGCTGTAATGCCTGATAGCAAGGTGATTGCCGTGAAGAGACTTAGGTCGCGTGGAGAGGGAGCCAGTTCTGATGGCAGCTTCAGTGCCGAGATTTCGACCCTTGGAAAGATCAGGCATCGGAACATCGTGAAACTCTATGGCTTCTGCTACAGTCAAGGCTCTAATCTTCTCTTATACGAGTACATGGCAAATGGGAGCTTAGGCGAACAGCTTCATTCCAATAAACAGGTGTGCTTGCTCGACTGGAACAATCGTTATAAAATTGCTTTAGGAGCGGCGGAGGGCTTGTGCTACCTCCACTATGATTGCAAGCCTCAAATCATCCACCGTGACATCAAATCCAACAACATTTTACTCAATGACTTGCTCGAGGCTCATGTTGGGGATTTTGGCTTGGCGAAGTTGATCGACTCCTACTCAAAGTCCATGTCTGCTGTTGCAGGTTCATATGGCTACATCGCCCCAGGTAAGAACGAAGGGCCCTGGAACTCTCTGTGAACAGTGTGTTGTATGTCTGATTTCTAATTCAATCTTCTTCAGTTATTTGCTGATTTATCTGTGGGAGATGTGCTCTCCTCCCCTGCTGATACCGCTGTATTAACAGTCACTGATCATGTTTTCCTTGTCACCCTCCATGCTTGAAACATATTAAACACTTGTTGGTACTGTGGAAACGCAAGATTTTATAGTTGTAGTGGTGTTCTCTTGTAGGTCACACGTGCCATGATAATGTTTGACCCGATATTACGTTTTGCTCCACCAAATTTAGCTAATTGCTCGTGTTTTTACCCTCCAGAATATGCATATACAATGAAAGTTACGGAAAAATGCGACATATATAGCTTCGGGGTAGTTCTCTTGGAGCTCATTACTGGGAAAACCCCTGTTCAACCCATCGAGCAGGGAGGGGACCTAGTTTCCTGGGTGAGGAGATCAGTCCGTGATGCAGTGCCAACACCCGAAATATTCGACAAGCGGCTAGATTTGACTGACAAGAGCACCGTCGATGAGATGTCTCTATTCCTCAAAATCGCATTGTTCTGCACGAACGCTTCCCCACTCAATCGGCCAACTATGAAGGCTGTGATCATGATGATGATGGATGCCAGGGAGTCCCGTAGCAGCGATTCTGCAGCGTCTCCAACACCAGAAATCCCTTCAGAAGAAGAAGCCTCTCCAAAAAGTTAGTACTTTTTCAAAACCATTCTAGCTTTTGATGTTACTTTCTGCAACATAAGTTACTTCATATGGTTGTTTTCTAAGAGCCAAATGCCAGGCATTAGAACTTGTGATCGTTTCATGCCCGAATCAATCACAAATGGGCACAGAATTACTTTCAGAGGCATCATAGGAAAAGTGCAATTCTGTTTCCGTGTTGCGACTCTGATTCTGCAGGTTCGCTCATGATTTGCTCGAACGCTAGCTTGGAGTGTAACTCCAAGTATTGTCTCCTGGTCTCTATAGGATCACTGAAGGCAAAGTGATAAGACTTCTCTATCCACCACCTTGTGCTCTGGCCGTACACAAACGTTTCGCAAACCATCTTGTTCGACTCTTTACTAGACAACAACATAACCAGTCATTAGGCATTCGACATCGAAACACGTTCGCTCTCCTCGGAATCTGGAAAATCAGATACCCATTTTCCCTGCTACAACTCCACATCTACATCAACACGACGCACCGGCTTTCGCTTATAGTTCTTACCAGAATTACGAGCATTGCATATTCTGGTCTTTTGGCTTTGATGCTGTTGGAAAGAGCATGGATGAGCATGGCTGAGCATGAAAAGCAACTTGGAACTGTAAAGAACTATATACCCCCAGAAAATGATCACTACTGCTTTATCTGTGCAAATCGAAATCATCGATGAAGTTCCATTGGTCCAGATCTGGATTAAGAACCAACAGAAAGCCGGAACACCGGCTTGATTTCCAGATTCCCGTGTAATAATAATAATGTAACCGCGATTTGATTACTGATAGACTCTAACTTTAACAAATCACAAACTCAAACCATTCATTTTTGTAACCTCGATTCATATACAACCTTACAATCTGTCTGTCCATATGTGTACATAGCAAAATACATCCACCGAAACTTGGAGTAAGTTTGGTTGCCATCACTACCCGATTTACAAATCCTGAGCTCGCAAGCATAATGAAAAAAAAGTGTGGAAAACTTAAAGAAAACAAGGAATTCCAAAAAGGTTTAGTCACATTTTAGGAGACTTGTTATTCTTAACGTAGTATTGATAGTAATTGCTATTGCTCCGAAGGGGGTTTCTCGAGCAATAGTACTTCGACGTAGATCTTTTACTACTTCTCATGAATAAGAAGTACTCGAGCCCTTTCCACCACCAACGCCTCCTCCTATGATTCGGCGCGACGCTCGCGATGTTGCCCGTGTGCGGCTTCGACTTCGTCGCGAGCCCCTGGACCTCCGGTGGCCGATAGCTCCTGATCAACGGCCAATTGATTCCGTCGAAGAATGGGTGGCGCTTAATGTCCGTCGCGCCCCGGGCGCACCCTAGCCGCCTCCGCGGGTCCTTCACTAACAACTTCTCTATCAAGTCCCGCGCCGCGGCCATCCCGCCTTCCTCTCGCTCTGCCGCGGGGAACCTCACCTGCTTGCTCGAGGCTATGTTGCGCAGGGTGCTCTCCTTGCTCCCGCCCTTGAACGGCGTCGTCCCGTGCAACAGCTCGTATAGCAAGATCCCAAAAGCCCACCAGTCGACGCCGTTGCCGTGCCCGTTCCCTGTGACCAGCTCGGGGGCGAGGTACTCGTGGGTCCCGACGCAGCACCTCGAGTAGGCCGCGGTGGGCTCCGCCACGAACTCCGCGACCACCTCTCTCAACCCTTCTCTACGCTTAACCGAGCCGTGATAGCAGGAAGAGGAGGAGAGCTTTCGGCTCCTCCTCGTCCTGGGCGAGGTGGGCCCCGCTCTGGTGTTGAAAGTGGGGACCACGTCGGCCTTGAAGCACAAATCGAAGTCGGACAGCATGATGTGGCCATCCTCACGTAAGAGGATGTTTTCAGGCTTCAGGTCTCTGTACACGATCCCGAGCGCGTGCAGGTACTCGAGGGCAACGAGGACTTCGGCGGCGAAGAACCTGACCGCCTGGACCGAAAGGCGGCTGCCCGGCTGCTTGCGGAGGAGGGAGTGGAGGTCGCCTCCGGGGCAGTAGTCGATGAGGAGGCACGTGTAGTGAGAGACGTTGATGTGGGCGTAGAGCGTGGGCAAGAAAGGGTGGTCCAGCGCGGAGAGGATCTCCGCCTCCATCTGGACGTGCGAGAGCTTCTTGCTGGTCAAAAAGTCGCGGTCGACGACCTTGAGGGCGAAGCTGGCGGAGTCGCAGTCGCGGAGGCGGCAAAGGTAGACGCGGCCGAGGTCGCCGGTGCCCAGGTGGCGGAGCAGCTTGAGGTGGCGGAGGTGGAGGCGGCCGTCGGAGGAGAGCGTGGTGGCGGCCTTGATGGCGGACCAGTTGGGGTCGGACCGGCGGTGGGGACGGCGGTGGAGGGAGGCGGCGACGGAGGAGGAGGAGGAGGCGGCGGCGGCGGTGGCGGAGGAAGTGGAGAGGCGGTCGTTGAAGCTGAGGGTGAGGCTGCTGCGGGCTAAGCTGCTGCGGGCGCTGGAGCAGGCGAAGGTGCGGTCGGTGGCGGCGGTGGAGGCGAGGCTGGTGAAGCTGAGATCAAGGTCGGTTTCCGACGACGGGAAAAGTGTGTCGTCGTCCATGTCTGGCTGTGGATCGATTATTTGCAAGAGAGAGAGAGACGAAGCTCGGAGTCTTTCTTGTGATTGTGTAGTTATGGTGGCTTCGCAGGTTTACTTATAAGAGAGAGAGAGAGAGAGAGAGAGAGAGGGGTCATTGGCATATATTAATCGTACAATTTTTTATTTTTTTTGTGCTTTTTGTTGAGATTCAATGGAAAATCCTCGTTTTTATCGGCTTAATAGCAAAGTGTAACTCGTAAATGCCACTCTGCCAATGTTAATAAGCAGCATATCCGTCCATGAATATTCTCATTTGAATAAAATTAGTACATCATTTTAAGTGTAAATAATTGGTTAAATGGTATCCATATTACAAGAATATGGTCTTCTTATGAATAAAAAAGGCAAAATTCTTAGTTCGTACTATGTATGGACATAAAATATAGGGACTCGATAACAGCTAAAATCTTAATTGTGGTTGTTATATGTCGTAAAGAGATTTTGTATGTAATCAACAATATATTCGTAATGATTAGATAAAAATCATCAGAGGAAATACTTGATAGGAAGGGTTACGTCACCAATTTGCACATTGAAGCTCGTTAAAAATCGATTGATGCCGAAACGAGGCAAATACCTAAGAAAGGGAGGAATCTTAATTAGAGGTGAGATGCAAGGCGAGTACTAGAAAAATTCTTCTTATGACAAGGACATTGAACATCTTGTAATTTAGAAGTCGAAGCGGCACTCTTTGGGTACACTAACAGCAGATTTGCCAAAATGGATCACAGACCAGACCATTCCTCAACTCATATTTGATGGTTTAGGTTGTTCTGTGCCTAGTTATATTCAATAAATGGGTAATAGATTGATTTTAAATGATGAAGCCCAAAACAATATGGATGTTAAATGGGTCAATTTGGGTCAGATTATTTTCGTCCCGATCCAAATCCCACCCAACCAATCCGTTTGTTTTTTTTTATTTTTGGTCTTGTTGGCACCAAAATAAATCGCCCGCTGAGACACGAGTTGCACATGTGAGAAATCGATACGTGTGTGGATCACGTGAGGAATCAACGCATGTGCAAAGCACGTAAGAAGTCGATATCTGAACAAGACACATGAAGGGTCGACACACGTGAAGAGAAGTCATTTCGATAGAGAATACAGAAGGCTCGATAGGTGTCATTTGAAAAAGTCATTAAGCCAACTAGCAAAATTGAGCGCCAACAAGAAAGCAATCCAGCATAATTCCAAGTTTTTCAAGGAGCGCCCAAGATTGCGAAAATTGTCTCCTTGAGCTTCATGACAGGACGATAAATTCGAAACGGATAAGGTTCAAATAGCCTCTAAGAGCAGGTCAAGGAGTCCGCAGAATGCGGAGGACATGGGGCTAACCCACTCACGATAAAAAGAGAATTGTTAAGTGTCCTGTCGACAGTTACTGGGTTGACAAACTTCAAAGCCCTAGGATGCGGAGAACGTGAGCATGACTGACACCAATGGAAATTGGAAAAAGGCGCCAACCGCATCAGTTATCTGGAGTCAAATAACTACTCAAAGACTGGTCAAAAGGGATTCAAAAAGACCAAGGAAGGCGGCAATTGTTGGTGCGCTAGGATTACAACCGCTGAAGAGCAGTTACCATTCCAACCATTATAAAAATCATCAGGCATCAACAGAGAAGCCCCCGAACAAATCAACAAATGTATCTTATCTTTACTTATCGTACTGCATTTACTTTTCTTAGCTGTAGCTTTCAGATTCTCGTCGTCGAGTCAAACTCCGACGTTTATCTTTATTCCAGATATTGTGCCATCAAGTCGAACTCTGGTGCATTAACGAAGCATATTCAAGGCATTGTCATCGAGTTAAACTCCGACACTGTTTTGGGTGTGTTGATTCGTTATTCTTGAGAGAAATTGTGCTTGCAAGGCCATACCATCGAGTCAAACTCTGGTTTGGTTTACGTTTGTACACTTTCTTTCGATTTTATTTGTATCGATTCTTTTGAATTTGTACTTGTAGACTCTCACCATCGAGTTAAACTATGGTTGAGACAATATTTGTGTAATTCTATTAGATTCTGTACTAACTTCGTGCGTTGATTCTTCTGACTATCTAGAACTCTCATGTCCAAAATCGTCACAGAATCCCTCCTCACATTTAAAAATCGAAAAATGAATTTCGATAAAAGATATTTTATCGATGAGCAATTTCGACAAAACAAGTCTAGAACACATCCATTCGCTTGTCGGGTCTAACTTACGGAGAGCACCTACAATAGTGAGTAGCAGGTTCGGATCGTGCTCGTTCGATTATTTTGTCCGCATGGGGCACCATCAAGGATCAAGACTCGTGGGCGATTTGAGAAAAACGTGATTGGCGGGCCCAACTGGGTAAAGGCTTAAAGAATTAGTAAAGAGAGATGGGGTTGTTTTTCCAAAGCGAATACAAGGAATGGACCTGAATTTATTATTTCAGGGAATGAGGAAATTAGGATGGGGGGTAGGTTCGGAGCATCGAAGGCCGCTGACAAAATTTTCATTTATGCCGCGTTGCTACATTGGGTGCTGTAAATTGAAAAATAAATGTTTGATTAATGAATTTGAAAATTAAATGTTTGATTAATGAATTTGTGGAATTATTTACGCTTTAAAGTCTTGAGATGGAGAAATCTCCAAGAAGGCAATGGCTTGTCGGCTGCACGACACTGGCGATTACTTTCACATGACGTTTGTCACTGAAGGCGCACACGATAACATTTCTTTTTTCTGATTTTATTTCTAGTCAAAAATAGATTTTTCTATTTCTATTTCTATTTCCTGGACGAGTTTCTGAGCCGAAATACGTGTTTGATAACGACAAAAAATTTCTGTTCCTGAAACAGAAATTCGTTTGATAACGGTTGAAAATTTCTATTTCTGTAATATTATTAACACAAAATCTTTTACGAAAATTTTCTACTTCACTTTTTATTTTTTAAAATTTCTTTTAAAAAATAATTTTTATTATTAGAAAATATTATTTGCTATTTAAAGCTAAAAAAATTTATTTTTTACTCCGGCGGTGGCGGTGATTGCGGCGGCCGGCGGAGGGTGGCGGTGGTTGGCGGCCGAGGGGGGTGGGTGGGTGGTCGGCGGTGGGAGGGGCGGGGGTTGGTGACGGCGGCAAGCAGAGGGGGGCGGCGGCCGGCGATCAAAGGTGGGTGGCGGCAGCAGGGGGAGGGGGGCGGCGACAGGCGGTGCGACAGGGGGTGGTGGCGGCGGGAGGTGGTGGTCGGCGGCGACCGGCTGTGGGCAGTGCTTGGCAGCAGGGGGCGGCGAAGGGTAGTGGTTGGTGGCGGGGGTCGGCAGAATCAGACGGCCCTAACTTATTTCTTTTTGGATGGCCTGAACTTATTTCTTTTTTTTGTCCTAGAAACAAAAAAGTAACTTTTTTCTACTTCCGATTTTTCTTCTAAATCTATTTTTGAGTCGAAAATTTGTCATCGTAATAGAAAAATAAAATTGCGTTACGAAACGGATTTCTATTCCAAACATGTTTCTCGAAACAAAAAAATAAAAAAATAGAGGAACAGAAATGTTATCATGCGCGCCCTAACTTGCTCCGCTGAACTGAAAATGACCTCATGTCCGATCCCAGTTGTAAACAGATAATATGGGGATCTCGTGTGCTTAATAAGGGGGGCAAATTCTGTTTAAAACAAAATGATATATATATTAAGTGGTGTATCGGATTCTGATCGAATATTAAAATCGATGAATCGACCTAATTAAATGTCCACTTACAACATGTCGCGTTGCCGAACGTGTAAAATTGTATGAATAAAAGCATTGCTTTTGCGCTTTCTCTCGAAGGCGTGCGAGAATTTTTTTTTGTCAAAATAACATTTCATTCACTTCAATTGAGATCATTTGAAGTGAATGAAATGTTAGCTTGACAAAGAGCACAACTTTGACCCAAGACATATCTCAGACAACTTCAAAACAGAACAAGCTTCAAATGACTAAGAGAAATCATCAGAATAAGGTTATAAGTCACGCGCTCAAAGAACACACCTATGACTTCTTCGCACCAAAATCAGGGAGGCATGCGAGATTTGTCAAAGTCCCTTTTGTGCCGAAACACGCAAAAGCACAATCGCGTGTTCATCCGACGTTCTTCAAGTTACCATCCTAATTCTCTCGTGTCTTCTTTTACAATCCAAGGACGTGGGCACAGTGGCCTGACTATCCGGAAGCCTACCGTCCAGATTTCTCCGGACGCACTGTTCGTCTCATCGCGTGTAATTAATTTCCATACTTTAAGTCGAGCGAAACTGTCGAAATTGCGTTAGAACCTTATATTAAGGACAGCTCGCACATCCCTTTCTAATTCAAAAGGAAAGTGTGTTGGAACTCAGTCCTTCTGTATTTACTGATCTGATGAAAATCAGTGAATAATTCGCTCATTTACTCTGTGATCCATTCAACAGTCAAAACGACACCGCATAAAAGAAAACGCAGCCCCACCAATGCATGGATATGGATATCTCCTGCAGCTCATTGAATTCATCACTTCGAGGGCAGATGGAGCTATCAAATCTCGATATCCACCACAATTTATTGCTGCCTCAGTCCAAGATTTGAGAAATTGTCTTGTACATCGTGTACGGATGCCGATTCAATCTTAAATTTTTTTAATCTTATCAATTTAGTTTTAAATCTTTGCACACGATTCTAATATAGCTATTTTGGTCAATCCTCGTAGGGAATCGCTAGCATGGCAATGCGCCGCTTAGGATGGCCGGCGATGACTGAATCGTCACGTCAGTGATTTTCAGGTGAAGATTGACCAAAATAGCTGCATTGGAATTTCGCGCAAAAGAAAAAGGACTGAATCAGCAAAATTAAAAAATATATGACTGAATTGACATCCATACAATAAATATATGACAGATTGAGTAATTTTTTCTCGGCCTTTGAACGGTGCTTCAGCGCCGCTGAAGTAAGAAAAGTTCCGTTGCTTGATAGTGAGGTTAAAGACTTTGGTGACCTTCAAAAGTCTGAGCCCAACTAATTAGCGTTGAAACTACATGGAGGGTTGGCACAAGAACCATTATTATATACGAATCTTGTACCTTCGTTTTCTTTTGTGTATTCATTACTGTTGGAGCCGAAAGTTACCGGAGCCTACGCCAGGAATAATACAGTCGTGTATGCAACCGATACACAAAATATCCTTATGGGACATATCCTGTCAATTTCCAAGAGTCGAATTACGTTGGCCCCTTCAATCTGTCGAATCGAAATATCCGTCCCTACCGAGATTAAGAATTCGCAAGGAATTGATTGCTCGTGGCAAGGCCATGGCACCACGAGAAGTTGCATCGAGCATGGATCAACAAAAGCCTTCAGCAAAACGGGGAGTTGTTACGCGACTTGGTCTACCCATCGAGCTCTCCATCTTTCGTTATTGTTGCTCGGGCCTTGTTGACGAGTGCTGCCGAAGCATTTGCTAAGTATATTTCATATGAAATAGTTCACGGTTCTTAATGCAATGGTCGTTCTTAATGCGGGGGCCAATCAATGATTTGGAAATTGAACTCGTTATTTAGCGAGTGTCCCGAAGCATTGGTGAAACGAAATTCTTGTTATTCATGGCCAGTGAAATTTAGTAGAACCTTCTTAAGTGAATCTTAATGTTACAAACAAATGTCGGGAATTAATATGTTAATTGCTCCGTAGGGCAAGGGAAGAGGATAAAGAAATGGGGTGAGGTGGACCCATGTGATGGGCCAATGCGAGCATCTCCCCGCTCCTAGTTTGGGGGTCCCACGTGAAAGGGAGGGTGATGCTGTCTGCCACGTGGTTAACATTGGACCTACATTGTCGCTCCATCAATTGAAAAATTCCCATCTATTTTTATGAGGGCTCTTATGTGAATTCTGATCGACAAGACTTAAAAATAGCTTCTTCTTTTTTTTGGAATATCCTGATAAAATAATGTCGCCAGAAGCTAATTAAAAATATATCTTCAACTGTTAGATAAAGAAGTGATGGGACGGTGGCTTCACCTTCCTAGCTAATTCAGCAGTTGCCAATAATGCAGCCCCCCCCCCAAAAAATTATTGATCTGTCTCTTCCTCGTGATCACAGAGGAATGGAAGATGACCGACTCTTTAAAGGCGTTCCATGATCTCTCGTTCGTTCTTTCTTTCTTTTTCGAACGATGAACGAATGTACAAGTTGCCATATCCTCCTTTTATCGAGTAAAGCCACGAAAATGAAATGTAATATCTTGTAACATCTCAGCACGAGTCACAGATCGAGACCATGTTTTGACCTTACTAAAAATCGCACCTATGAAGCGCATTCAATAAGTAACAGATCATATGTTTGGCGAGAAAATTACCTAAAAAGTCATAAATCTATCGTAATTGTGCCAATTCAGTCATAAATTTCTTTTTCTTCTTGTCAATTAAGTCCTAAACCTTTTGCAATTATGTCAATTCAATCCATTTGACCGGCTGGCACTGACGTGACAAATTTTTAATGTTATTTTAATGTTTTTCGCTATTTTAATTTTTTTATTCTTTTAATATTGTTTTCGTAAAATATTGAAATGTTGTTAAAAATGCAACGTCAGCGCAAGGTTTAGGACTCAATTGGTAAAAAGAAAAATTTAGGATTAAATTGGAACAATTGCAATAGATTTAAGTTTTTTTTTGGCAATTCTGCCGATGTTTGGCACCGTGTTTCGACAATCTGGAGCCCAAGGGATTACACGTTATTAATTAATCAAAAGAGTACATCTTGTAGACGAATTGATGTCACCACGGAATGCACAACGACAAAAAAAGGAAAAAAACAACAAAGTATCAAATTTATTAGGTAGACGGGAGGATGAGTACAAAGATGTTAATCAAACCTAGTTAGATTCCCAATTAGGAGAGCATTAGGTTTGGCATGTACGTAAAAAGTTTGAATTTTTAGGTTCCTCACGAATCATCACGACTCCTTCGAGGCCAAAAGAGAGAGAGGAGGACAGGTACAAAAGACGAGGAAGGCTCTTAGTTGCCCGGCTCGACGTGGACACAAGAACCTTCCAAAAAGATTTCCGGGATTGTCGCCCCAGATTTCTGACCACGCCAAAACAATTGCCGAAACACGAAATTCACTTTTTTCTTTTTTGGTCGAAAAACACGAAATTCACTTTGAAACGACATGACTCGACTCTTTTCACTGCCGTTCTGGGCCACGTACGATGCATTTTGGAGAAAAAAGGGAAAGCGACGAACAATAATTGGTACGATAAAAGATGGTTTGAAAGATCCTTAACCGACGATCCTCGTTTCTACAGTGTTGCCTAGTTGTGTCTTATTCTAATGCATCGCATGCAGTTTCAATAAGCTTCTGAGAAAGCCCCATCACCACGTGTTGACATGTTGAGAAAGCCATTTGAATTTCTCTCTGACACTCTCCTCTCCTTCCCCTGATGGTCTGGTCGCCCACCTGGTGCTCTTCGTCCATCGTTCGTTGCTCAGTATGTAATGTTTGATTGCATCTCTCTGCAAAACAAGAACCGAAGTGAAAATGAATTGTCACAAGGGGTTAGTCATTCGATAAAAATTGCTCGTCCACTCGCGAGATCATCCCTCAAACAGTGGCTAACCTGCTGTCCTGGTAGAAAGATGGATTTTTTCTTTCTTTCAGTGCGGATAGATTTTCGAAGATTTGACGGGTGTAAATAATAAATTATTTTATTGAAAGAAAAAATTACGGTTGATCTAATTTTCCGATAACTTGTTGATAATTTACCCTCACTTTTTATGAAACTGTTTTGGGCAGTCTACAAATAACCAAAGTTTCTCATCTTTTGCTAACTTTTATATTTGTCATCTTAACCAATGTCTTAAATTTACCAACTCTTATAGGAATACCAATGTTTGTTCCAACGACTTGCCATTTCTTTCCAATTAAATTAATAGAAAATTTTCCAAAAAAGTCATAAATCTATTATACGGATGCTAATTCAGTTCTAAACCCTTCAATTTGACCAATTTATTTCTAAATCTTTTAATAATTTTTCAATTTAGTCATTCCGGCCAATTTTAGCCAGAAATTACTAATGTAGATGCCAGCACTGCCACGTAGTATAGCCGGTGCCGACATAGATAATTTTTGCAATTTTTTTTAAATTTTTTTTCTTTTATTGTGGGCCACCCTTGCGCAATACTCAACGAGGGTCATTAGCCACAACGACAAAAAGAATATTAAAAAATAAAGAAAGCTTAAAAAAATTGTAAAAGAAAAATTCACTTCAATGTCGGTTGTGCCACATAGGATGGTCAGCGTCTACGTCAGTGATTTCCAGCCAAAATTGACCAGAATGACTAAATTTGCAAATTATAAAAAATATTTAGGACTAAATTGGCCAAATTGAAAGGTTTAGTATTGAATAGTCGTCCATACAATAGGTTTAAAACTTTTTTGATAATTTTTCACTAATTTAACAACTAGTATTGGGTTATCAATTCTTACTTAACTTACTCATCTACCTTCATTTGGATTTCTTATTAATTTTGTTAATTTTCTTATCGTTTACCAACTTTTACTTTTCTCTCTCTCTCTCTCTCTCTCTCTCTCTCTCTCTCTCTCTCTCTCTCTCTTATCAACATTTATTTGGAGACTTCTCTTTCTTAACAACTCCTTAGACTTTTCAATTTTTATATTAAATTACCATTCTTTCTTATCAAACAAGCTTAATCTCGTTAGGTATTGTATTTTCAGTTTTCAACACATTATTGAGTTATCAAACAGACTCTTATATAATTAAGATGCTGCTAAGAATTGCAAGTAAAATTTCTGAATGATAGGAAAAGTTGGCAAGCTTTATTTTTTTATAGGAAAAAATACCAAATAAAGTCAGTAAACTCAAATGAGAGTCGGTAACCCAACACTATGTGATAACTTAATGAGAGAAAAGTGGGTGAATCACTCTAATTTCTGAACATTATTACTCTCTTTCTTGCTCTTGTCGGCCAAACTTTAGAATAAGCATAACGGTAGAATTTAACAATAGAATTTGGCCGACAACGAGCAAGGAACGGTGAAGAGTTTCACCCTAAAGCCGTCGACACTAAAGTACGGGCTTCAAAGTTATTAGGTACTAAAGTTGATGACGGTCCTCTATTTACAAAACTTTCGAAATCGATATAAAACTCTAAGTCACATGATACAAGCTTCGACAATTCATTAGAGTTAATTCATTTATAAACTACGTGCATGATTGCACTTTAGAGCACAGGCCAGTGGCAAAAGCACGTGACATGCAGCGATAGACATGGCACCATGTTTGTTCTTATGACTTCCCCATGTGTAATGTTTGTTTTTTTATTTTTGTTAATTTTCACGAGCATGAGCCTCCCCTTCCATGACCGAGGCCCGCCATGAAGTCATCAAACTTGCAAAACTTTTAATTAAGGGCGCGCCCTCCAAGTGATAAAATGATGGCGATTCGCTTAATGATGAGTCATTCAATGAACACTACCCAAATAGTGGGGGCTCTCTACCCATGTGTCTCCGAACTCCGAAATCGGTCTACGGTACGAGCCATCGAACGATGTGCGTAGCTAATTGATAGCGAAGGACAAGAACGATATCGCAGGTTCCTCTATCTTATCGGTCTGTGCTCGAACGAAGCATCGCGGAGTTAAGAGTCCTCTCTTTCCATGCAGCGTCGTGATCGGCGCCCCGACAATCTCAACCGCGGATGTAGTTTGGTCACGAATTCAAACGAACATTTGCATGTGGGGATCGACGAGAGGGATGATTGGAGTATCATAAGGAGACAAGACAAACAAATGGAGATTAAGGATCCTGTCCAACGTGGGTGGCATCATTTGAAGCTTTTCAACGAGCAACAGTATCGTGAATTCGTGCATATGTACAATGCACGAGCCAGAAAAAGAAGCTAGACTCCAAGACATCCTCCGGTTTCTAGTCTCTGCTTCTTCCGGATGCAATGTACCCATCCGCTAATCGACTGCATCGAATGAACTTGGAGGCCTTGAACCCTAATCATTGGGGATTTAATTATTAAAAGTAAGTTTTATGTTGGTTTCCCCAAGCCTTCCTCCTCACCTGTCTACATTGTCACATGCATCGATCCGCTCCAACTATTTTATTATCATTAGAAAGTACTCCTAATCATTAACTTAGATCCCATAACCAAAAAAAAAAAACCCCTTCTATTTCAACCTAATGAGAGACAATATCTTATATAGTACTCAAGTCAAGTCGATCATAACGTGAGACATGTATGGGGGTGCATATGTTATTAACCGACAAGATTCGACGTGAACTTTACCATTACTGAAAGGAAGCGGCTAACATGACAGTGGAGTAAGGGATAACAGCATACTACTAGTAAAATTCCAGCCACAAATCAGAGAAGGGCCCCACTCTGACTTCTAATCTTTTCTTTTCCATTTTTGCAATTTGTGGCTGAGATTTGATGGTACAGTTTTCTAATCAGACGGGCACGGTCATGTAAGCAATTTTCCTTACCGAAACGTGATTTGTTCGGTGTGCCAGAAAGAATGCATTTGGGAGGGGGGAGAGAGAGAGAGAGAGAGAGGGAGAGGGAGACAGAACATGGGACCAAGTATAGTGAGTATTGGGATTATAATCAAGAGATGCCAAGTTAGGAACGCCTGAATAAAAGGGAATAAATCGGGTAATAATGTAGGGGATAATACAGTTGGTTGAAGCTTCTGTTGGTCGGGGGCGATCCACCAGGTCGGGTCGATTTTGGATCGTTCATACATACATACATAAGTCGAATCGACAAGCAAATTATACGTGGAGAGAAAGATGATGATTGGTGGCGGTGTCTTTCTTAGGCCTGCCCGAATGAAGAGGGGGTTAGAATGAGTCCAAGCCAACAGCACACAACACACACCATGCAATGGAACCCGACACACCCAACTTCCACAACTTGATTTGCTTAGTTATTTCAGTTATCATTCATCTCTCTCTCCCTCTCCCTATCTCCAACCACCCTTTATAGTTTAATGAAGTCAGAGGATGAAGAAGAGATAAATGGAAAAATTTAATTTCATAGCGTAATAGAAGCCAAGAAACTCGACCGGCGATACACGGATTGGCGGTGAAGTCCCTTACACGGACCGTAAGTGAGCATTTAAACATCTAGGTCGCATCGACACCTAATATTAGCCTTGCCCGTCATCTAAAGTTTCGCAGTCCTGGAGTACGCATCACATGTATTCAAACTATAGAGTGTAATCCTCAAGGTGGAGTTTGATAGTTCAAGCTTTAGAAGTAGCCGTGGAAATAACAAGTGACGACACCCACCATACGACGAGAAATTGCGACTTCGTTTTTGCATTTAGCCCCAAACATCCGGAAAGGAACACGACCTAACTAACGCGAGTTCAATTAAGTTGCTTCAAGTTCGTAGGATTGCTTATGCACCTAATGTTATGATCCATGCAAAAACTCAAAACTGCTCAGTTCGTCGTCGGGCGGGGCGATCCTTCCTCCCATTGCTCCATTCAGAAGAATAGGCCTGGATCTCCAGTTTCCGAGTCCTCTCCTGCCCCTCATGTCTCTAAAAACAGCCAGAGAATCAAGTCTCTGCACGAGGTCATCCATGTGAATTGGCATGTGAGAGACCCGTCTACTTGTTGGCCACGGACACACAGAAGATACGCTCTCCTAGTCCTCGGTAGCAAGTAGGCCCATCTTCAAATGGGCTTTGCCTTTTGCCAGCGACATGTGGACATGGCCCAGCACGTTTCGCACTTGGAAAATTCCTCCTCCCTCCAGCTTTTTACCGACTCTCATCGTTGTCCCCTAGCATATTTTCCACTCCCAAAACGAAAAACCAAAATAAAAAAGAATTCTTTTTTCCGAAAATCAATGATTTGATTGTGACTTGACCAGTGTACTTAAACTTAGGCCGACCACGATCCATTTAACCGTTCGTCACGAACTCTTCATTCTCTTGATTTTAAAGGGTATCGAACTCTAGACCCTAATAACATCGTATTATTATTAGGACTTTAGAAATTTTACCAAAGCGACAATAGAGAAAATTACTATCGCTCATCGAAACTTACCAATTACGGAGATTTCCGTAATTCAGGGGTTTGTTAGGTAGATAGACGAGAGTAAAAATGAGTGCCCGGATCGGAATGCAAGACAGAGCTCACCGTGCACTAGCGGCCGATGCGGCGGGCCGAGTCTAATTATCCGAAAGGGACCGTCCTTGTTGACCCGAAAAGGAAGAAATAAAAGTCACGTCGCACCAAGTCGACGCAACGACGTCGCATGAACTTGAGGACACGGAGAAGCTGCGCGCGTCTTAATCACTCGCGCTCTCATTGGTCCCAGCACGTCACCGAAATTAAGACATCATTTCCGCGTTGACCTTCCCATCTTCCCTCCCTTGCCTATGCTACACACAAATGCTAATCCCAAGACCAAAAAATAAAAAAACATGCTAATCCAGTTAATTTATTTTATTTTATATTTTGGCCATTAAGTTTGATGATTAAAAATTTATTTTTCCATTAACCTACTCGCGGCACATTGCTACACGCCTCTGCAATCGGCCACGTGTCGCGCGCTTTTTGAACCCGCGTCGCGTCGAGTCGTCCGCCCCTGTCTGCACGTTGTAGCTCTGGCCCAGAAAGTCTTACATGCATCGTTTAGACCACGTAGAAATATCGCTCCGATGCAATTAATTGATTCTTGGGCGTTTTTTTTTATCACGGCCTGCCACAAAGAAGGCGCAGTTTTTCTCGGAGGATGATTCTTCTGCGGTGAGATATGGAGATGGCGAAGGCTGAGGTCAAAGTGAAGGAGGCCGATCGCGCGAAGCGAAGCGAGAGAAGATGGAGCTCGTGCACGGTGTTCGTCCCCCTGATCTCAGTGGCGATCGCCCTCGCAGTTTCTTCCGGGAACTCCGCGAGTATCGTCTCTCTCCTTACAAATCGCTCCTGTCGCTGTCCTCAGGTGCCGTTTCGTTTTGCTTTCTGTCGTTCACGCGCTTGTTGCTCTTGCATGGATCGATCTTAGTCGTCATTGACTACAGACTCCGGCTGCATTTGTCGAATAGGCGGAGAACGGTGTGGCTGAAGGTGAACCGATCTTGCGATTACGTGAACTGTGTTCGTTTTTCCGTTTCATCGTCTTCCGATGCTCCTGCACCGTTTCTTGAAATTATGCGTGTCCGTTGGTCTTACTGTAGTTGGATTTGAGTCGTGATTCGATTCAGCCTGTAATTGCGTCATGAATTAGACCGGAGAATTGGCTTGGATTGGAGGTGAACAGATTCTCCATTCTGTGCGGGTTGTGTTTAACTTTGTGGTTCATTGTTGCGCATGCAGGAATTACAGAAGTATACTGGCGTTGTTGAGGACTGTTGTTGCGAGTATGAGACGGTGAATAGTCTAAATGGAGAGGTTTTGCATCCTCTGCTACAGAAGCTTGTCAGAACTCCTTTTTTCAGATTCTTTAAGGTCTGTAAAGTCTGTCTCTATACAGTCGTGACTTGTAGTGTGGGATTCGACGCAGTTTCTGGAAAATTCTCCACAATCTTTCCTGTGAATCTCAAAGAATCTAAATATCTGAGAAGACCAGTTAACATTTCAGACTTCATTTAGTCTTATCTTGAACTAGTTGGACTGCCATTTTTATCCCTTTAGTTTCAGCATTTCTGGACGGTGTTACCTTTGTTCTAGTTCTTAATCCATTGGGCTTGGAAATGTGTTAAAAAAAATTTCTAACATACATGTGTGCATCCTTCCATATATGAATACAATCATATTGGACTTGTACTGCTTATATGTAAACTGACCACAATGTATCTGCTTGAAGTGAACCTGGCCTGTGGCCCATATATGCTTCCTATACTTCGTGCATTGGTTTGCTGGAATATATATGTTTTGTGAGATTTGTCCCTTATTGGACCTCATGTTATGTGCTCTTTCATATGTCAGGTGAAACTTTGGTGTGACTGCCCTTTCTGGCCTGATGATGGTATGTGCCGCTTGCGAGATTGCAGTGTTTGTGAATGCCCAGAAAATGAATTTCCTGAGCCTTTTCGGAACTCCTTGAAGCACGATTTCCCATCTGACAATTTACAGTGTCAAGAGGGAAAGCCACAAGCCATTGTTGACCGCACATTGGATAGTAGAACTTTCAGAGGATGGATCGAAGCAGATAACCCCTGGACTAGTGATGATGAAACAGATAATAGTAAGTGACAGTTTTTTTAGTGCACAGATAATAGGAAATGACTATGTTTCCCAAATGCACACTGTTTAATCTTGGGCATCAGTTGGTTGAAGTTATCATTTGCCTTTCTTGCCCCCAGTGGTCTAGATTTTTTATTTTTATTTCCTTTGGGGGACGGCAAGTATCTGCATATTTACACACAATCATAGCAATATTAATGTAGAAGTTGCTTTGGCCCTTCCAAGTTTTCTAGGGTGCATCAAAATTTGTTTATTGGATGTGCCAAGGCTTCTCATATCTAATCCCAGCTCCCCTTCATAATATTTTCCTCAAAATCAAAGTTGCCTTCATCTGCAAAGTTCGTTTAAAGTGGATGGCGATATTGAAAATTTTCATTTGCAGGTGAAATGACATATGTTAACCTTCTCCTAAACCCAGAACGTTACACCGGCTATACAGGTCCATCAGCTAGAAGGATATGGGATGCAATTTACTCAGAGAATTGTCCAAAGTGTGAGTTCCACACTGATAGCAAATTGCCCGTCATCCTGTCCTCGTTCCATCGTCATTTTGGAAATGCTTTAAAAAGGCAAATTCCTTAGTTTCTGAAAATATCAGGGTGATTTTGCATCTTCGTGGACCAATTGCCATGGTCGTTGTAACAGTCTATCTGATTTTCCTTGCTCATTTGATTTTTGTATGTGGTAATTATAAGATTCAATGGTTTATTGACAGATACTTCAGGAGAGGTTTGTCAGGAGAAAAAGGTGTTATACAAATTGATCTCTGGTCTTCACTCCTCGATATCAATCCACATAGCGGCCAATTACCTCCTAGATGAAGCTGCAAATATGGTTGTCATTTCATGACCTCCCTGCTACTTTTGTTCTCTCTATTAGTAAATTTCTCTTCTGAAGTGTTTCATTCACACAACCAGGATGGTTTCTTTCATAAATTGTTTTGTTTTTCATCTTATGCATTCATGATCCTCTAATGGCCTCAATAGTAACATTAGGCAGTAGAAAGCCAGCAAGCTTTCATGTTCTGGCTAATTCTTTGTGTTAGTTGAAAATAGAAACCCACACCTTTAGTAACAATAAGCTGGATTTACGGCCCTTCTTATTGGACATCTTCCAGAAGCATATATATGTATCATATGATCATATTGATTCTTTGATGGAAAATGCTTTGCAATGTTTACGGATTGTTTGCTGCTCAAAGCCTTAGCTGACATCTCTATCTGCTATTTCAGTGGGGTAAAAATCTGGAAATGATATACGATCGTGTTGTGCGGTATCCTGATCGTGTTGGAAACTTGTATTTCACATTCCTTTTCGTTCTTCGTGCTGTGGCTAAGGTGAGTGAGGAATATTAATCCGCGTGGCCTTCTTCCTTTTCAATCATTTGTCATTTAGCTAAGAACTGTCTTTTGCGTGTGTAACTTGTATTTAATTTGTGTCTTAGGCAGCTAATTATCTGGAGGTAGCCGAGTATGATACTGGTAATCCTGCCGAGGATGCCAGCACTTTATTTTTAATGAAACAGTTGCTTTATGATCCCAAACTACAAGCTGCTTGTCCTCTTCCGTTTGACGAGGCTAAGTTGTGGAAGGGTAAAAGTGGACCTCAGTTGAAGCAGACACTTCAGAGGCAGTTCAGAAATATTAGGTTAGTTTCAACTTTTATGCTGATAGAACGTCGCAAGTTTGAGAGCGAGGGTTGGTTGCTAGTCAATAGATGGTACTGTTCCCGTGGCATTAGGCCTTACATAGCGTCTAGCCATGCCTTTCCCGCCTTATTGCCCCTACTAGCCCCATGAACCTCATCCACCCTCCCCTTCCTTGAAAAGGAAAAAAAGAACTACTTTCCTTTTCTCTCCATAGTAAGCACTCCATATCATGACCTTACTGCAGTGCGTTGATGGATTGTGTTGGCTGTGAGAAGTGTCGATTGTGGGGAAAGCTCCAGGTTCTCGGCCTTGGAACTGCATTGAAGATCCTCTTCTCGGTTGACAGTCAAAACCAATTGGATACATCGGTAGGTTTCTCCATGCCCCTTAATTTCAATTTTCTCAAATTAATGATATCCACTTGCTCATAACTTCATGACCAATTCTATTTTTATAGGTGCAACTGCAAAGAAATGAAGTGATAGCTCTTGTAAATCTGCTCAGTCGGCTCTCTGAATCTATCCAATTTGTCCATGAATGGGGGTTGCTGTCAGAGAAGCTTGGGAAAGTGCAGCGTTCTGATCCAGCTGCATATGACATTACCAAATGGCATGGATTATGGGAATTAATCCCGGGGGGCTGGTATGCCGTGTGATATTCGACACAATTATCATCATCTAATTTGCTTCCCATTTTGTTTATGTTGAGGATCGCTAAACTTTTTTCTGTTGCTTGGCAGGTTTGCAAGATTCTTTTGACCATTCCTTTCTTGTCCAGCATTCGACAGTGTTTAGTGTCGATTGATATTAACCATCTTGTTGTCCAAAACCCCTTCCGATTCCAATACAAGTAGAAGGATTCAAGTGTAAAAACTGACAATGAAAGGAAATATAGCAATGTACAGTCTCTTTGATGGCCCATTACTGCAAGAGCTGGGCGATCAAGTAGATTTTTTGTTTGTAATCAAATGCAAGATCGAAAGCCATTTGTCAAGTGTAGCCACATTGATTTTTCGGGTTTTGCTGCTGAATTTATAGGGCTATTGATCCTCACTTTGTGCTTTTGTGGCTGGTGTAATATCATCTAAACTAAGATTTAGCGTACGGACTCAGACGGGGGAGTTGAGTTTTAGGAACCTGGCATGAAGATGAATACACGAATCAAAAGCTTTGGAGAAAAGAAAAATAATCTACTCACTGCCTCAATCAAATATGTTCATGGAGACAACGCAACACATGCTAACACCGTACTGCCGGTACGCTAAATCTTCTGCACCAAAGCCAGATTCTCTGTGTAGGGTTGCTGTAGCATCTACAAACTCATGTACAGCGATGTAACAGAGAACCATAAACAATTGCCTGACATGGTGGCTCTGTACATAAAGAAAGCTATCGGCCAGTGCAAGAACAAGGATGATAAGCATCAACCAGAAAACGAGAAGAAAAGAAATGGAAAGACTTAAATGAAAAGGACAAGCTCAAGCTTGATACTGTCGGTTTTAAATAGTAGTTCTTCCAGCCGTGCCGATGTTCCATCCTCTCTCCTTCTCTCTTTGACTCTGCTTATTCTGGATGTCCTTGGTTCTAGCTATTCTGTTACTTCCCAAGAACATTCTCGGGGCAATCCTCCCTCTGTTGCCAATAGAAACTCTGACCTTCTCTGTTCCGACATTGACTCCAAGTTTTCTCATCGGCGACTTCATATGCATTTTCTTCTGAAGGCTCCTTCGCAACGCGCTGCTCATCTTCTTACCCCCGCTTCTAACTCCTTTTGGACTGTGGCAGGGGATCTTCTCTGGCAAACAGTTCATCTCGGATCCGTCCTCACATTCATTCTTTTCAGGGAGACATTCCTGTAAAGGAATTAATGAAGCTTGGCAAGGGGTTGAACTTGGTGCCGAGGGCAATGGAATCAAAGAATTTCGCCTTGGTGCTGGGGCCACGGGGACTTGCCGTGCTGTCGTGCAGATAGAGAATCTTCCTGTCCTCTTTGGAAGCAATGGTTGTCCAAGCACGAGTGGAATGTTCTCTTTTTCCATGGAATCATTGTACTTGGCATGACCATCTGAAGCAGGAAGAATTAATGGGGGCTTGTAGCTGTAATCATCTGCAAGGGGTTGGTTGAGATTTGTTTGGTCTTTGCTTATTGTGAAACTCGCGGTTTCCTTGATGCTCCCTGGTTGGAGACTGGTGAGTGGTGGCCTCGTCTGCAAGTTTTGTTCCTCCTGCTGCTTCAGATGCTGATGCTGCTCCGCTATTTTTGTGTCGACATGCTGTCTAGCTAGTTTTCTTTCTACGAGAAGCTGAGACTCAAGTTCCTTTATCTGCAAAGTAAAAGCATCTAAATGATCTGAAAATTGAGAACTTCGTTTACAAAATGTTCGCACAACAGTTACCAAGAAGAGAACATGCATAATGTCGTGAGCAGACAAGCTTATCTTGGACAAGTAGACATTACTGCAGTTTTATACCTTTTCCTGCAGATTCTTGTTCTTAAGGTCTCTTTCTTTAATTTTTGCATCCTGACAATGGATTGTTTCCTCCATCTTTTTAATTTGCAAATCCTTGCTCTTCATATCATGCTTTGTTTTCTCAACCTAACATTTGAATTGCATCAGCAAATTCACGTCAGTGGCATGACAAATGCATGCATAACTATATGGATTACATTCTCCCGCAAAGAAAAAGAAGAAGACAACTTTGCATATCAAACTTGTGGGTCAGGACATCTGTGTTACCATTTGCTTGTACTTGACGAATTCAGCAGAATCAAGTTGCTTCTTCGCTGGACCTAACTCGACGCCTTTAACTCTACTTGCAAAGTTTAGTGAGCATATAGTCTCACTCAAGTCATTTTCATTAGGACTGATCTGCACAAACATGAGCGCCTTCGAATCTCCTCCTGGCAAACACACAATTCTCAGGTTACTAGGTTTCTATTGTCGAAACTCGCGGTTCTTAATTGTACTTGCAATAGGGTAACTTTACATTGAGCACACAAAAGCAAGCTCTATCACAACTACTGGCCCTGCTACTGCCATCTAATATTGAATTTGTTAATGCCAACTTTTTTGGTAAAATAGGTACCTAGTGAGTCTTGAAGCAAGTGGGTGAGCTTGGAGTTCCTTCACAAATAAATGGGAGAAAAAAAATTAGGACAAAATCATATGCAAATGACGTGCTGGACTTAAAAAGATTAGAGACGGGTATTTCTGTAACCTGAAAGGAACATGTGGGCTTTTAGTAGCAAGAGCAGATATGACATCACCAAGTGCAGACAGAGATCTATTGATATTTTGAGCTTCCTTGAGCCGTTCTCCCTGAACTTCTGTCTTTGCTATCCGTTCACTTCCAGCTAAGTCCACCAACCACAGCTTGCTTCTCGTGCATTCTCCAGTTAACAAGTTTTCCCCTTTTACCATCACACAATGTATGCTAGATGAAAGAACCACAATTTGGAATGAGCATGATTACACCACATATCCAGTAATGTATAATCAGCACATGCATGTTGCTCCATAAGTCATTCTGCTGTTTATTGAGGAGATGAACAAATTGAAGAAAGAACAGACCAGTGAGATCGACTGCTGTGCTCATTAGCATTTGTTGAGCCAACAGCTCTAGCATTGCTTCCTGTCTGTAGAACTTCCCAAACCTCATGCATGTTGCTTACATGTGCTTCAACCAGTCCAGGTACATGATGCATTCCTTCACTCACTTGTCTTATCTCTAGCCTAGCCAAGAAAGGAAGATTCTTTGTTTAAGAAATCCAAGTATGATGCTCTCAAGTTTTGTCACAATGAGAGACGGTTAAATGAATGTCTGTCTGATTGCACAAAGACTAAGGAACAGTTTACAATCAAAGTTTTATGTATGCAAGAATTTGCGTTTCACTGGAGATCTTTAAGGGTAATATGGTAACTATCTCTTTAATGTGCATACCTCTTTGCAGGGACTCCTGGCTGATTTCCAGGGACAAGCAAATCTCTTATCTGTTCATTGTAGACTTCCAAAACACTAACAGAAATGTCATATTGGAAAAGTTGTTGTCGCTCCCTGATTATGCGAAACAGCTCCTCTAGAGTCCTGTAATTGACTCCACGAGCTGTCTTGGTTCCCTCCATTGTGTAAGTTTTTCCAGTTCCAGTCTGACCATAAGCAAATATACAAACATTGTACCCATCTAGAACTGATGTTGCAAACGGAGCTGTATCTTCAATAACATCCACTACATGACAAACACAGATGTCACAATAAACAACTGCCAAATTCTAATAAAAATTTCTAGGAATCTACCCTTTATTTTCAAATATTTTACTACCTTGATCTGCTTGGGGACCAAAGACAGCATCAAACTTGAAGTTCCTTCTAAAGGCACCATTTGACTTAATAGTTAGTTCGCCTTCATTTGAAGATTCAAAGTCAACTGCCACTGAAGCTCCTGTGGCAATTTCTTCAACATTAAGAGGCCTACACCGACAGAACACCCTTATGTTTCCTGAAAGTAAGAAAAGCCAAGGTGTTAATTGAGGTGACTCTTTGGCTTCCTTTTGATCTTAATAGTTGTTTGGATAAATTAGTAACTAACCTTTCAACTCCAAAACCTTATTGTAAAGTTCTTTTCGTTGTTTAGCCCCTTCGAGTAACTTTATCTTGAGATCCTCATGTGATTTAGTTTGTTGATCAACTGCAAAAAAATAAGGTCTAAATGTTGAAGAAGATGAAGGCAGTACAAGCATAGCAGGAGAGAGGAGAAGGGAATTCACTTGTGGACTGAATGGTGCAGCTGACAACTTTCATTTCTTCAAGGCACTTTCTGTACGTTGAAGCTTCCTCAGAAAGTGAAATTCTCTCCATTTTCAAAATCTGCCAAATTGACTTTCTCAATACAATAGGACCATAGTTTTGCTACCCAAAATCACATCTCGAAAAATTGGATACCTTCAATTTTCTAGTCAAGTCTCTAAGTGAAGAGAACCACTTGCTCTTCTCTTTCACTTGTCCCTCTATGGCAAAAGCTGCATTTAAAAGTCAAAAAATCAAGTATTTTTTTTGTTGAAATTAACAATCACAGATAAAATGAAATTTTCCCTACCCAAGGACCCAACATGCATTGACTTGCGCATGAGCTCATTTTGAAGCTCCTGTAGAGATTTCCAGGCCTCTTGGCATTCTCTGCTTTTCAGTTGATTCTCTCTTTTAAGCTCTTCCATTGCCCTCCTTGTCTCCATTAGTTCCTTTTTTTGACTCTTGTAGCTCCTCACTAACTCCTGGAGCTCTCCTTCAAATTCGCAACCGCCATCATCCTTAATAAATTTAATCAAGAAATTTCCAGTCAGTACCTAGGTTTGTCAGTCTAGTTATTTATATAGCTGAATGGATAAAATTCACAAGAGGCAATACCTCAGGTGAGTCAAGACTCGCCGCTCCATCAGTTTCAGTGCCAATCGTGGTCACACTATTGGAGCCCAAATTGGTGTGTACCGCAGGAAGGGGGCCTTGCATTTCATGGTCCTCACTCACTGGTGGTGGAGGAAGCTCGAAGGAGCTTTCAGGAGATGAAACTTGACAAAAAGTTTGACAGACTGTCGAAAACCTCACAACTGGAGTTCTGCTATTTACTTTGGTTTCAGATTCTGGAATGCAGTTGTCCAGAGAAAGCTCAACAGAATGCTCCAGATTCTGTGAGTAGTTGTGCTTATCAAAGAACACAGGAGAATCTCCAAACCCGCTGCTGCTGGGAATAACAGGCGAACCGGCACAGATGACTAGATCAGGTGAGGTCAACGAAAACCCCAACATCGAAGAACCTGCACCAAGCCGCAAATCAAATTGACTACATTATGACCCTATATAAAATAGTCAGCTTAACCCTTCATTGCATGAATATGCAAGAGTTACTCCTTTTCCTTTCTTAGTCACCTGCACCATGAGCAGCCGGCTCGCCAAATTTTTCTACACAACTTGTTTCGACGCTTCGATCTTGCCAGTGGACATCCATATCGAGCAACAGTTGAGCACACAAAAGGGAGGGAAACATGACTATCAAATTATGAGATGATTTGGCTACATTTGAAACAATCTCTTGTAAAGTGTAGAGGAAATTCAAGGCAAAAGAAATATCTACATATTTTACCGTCATTAGAATCGCAACGCGAATCAAGACCCGCCATTTCGGAAATGCAGTAGCTGGCGGAGGATGAATTCGAAATGCCTAACCAATTAAGAAGCAGATCCCATGAATCGCGGCAAGAAAAACGCAATGTTCTAAAGAAGGAGAAGATGAAAAACTTAGTCTTGGGGTTCTTGAAAACTCACTGTGAGAGACGGAATGCTGCTGCTGGCAAGAAACGTCGGTGAGCACAAGTGGGTCACGCCATTGATGGTCTTCCATGGATAAGAAAGAGCGAGACTGTTTGAATGACGAGCAATCAAAGGGTTAAAGGGGAAACGGAGTTGCTTTTTGGATGAATCTTTTTCACTTGAGATAGAATGATGAGATCAGAAACAAGATGGGTAAGGATTTTTTCATTTGGGGCGGCGTTGATCTCGTCACCCTCGTTCGATAAAGGGTATAGCGATTGACCGTTGGATATTTTGAAATTTGAAAGTCCCGAAGCGGGGTCAATGATCGGGTGGGTCCTCCGGTTCTTTTTGGTAACGTGGAGGGATGGTCCACGTGGTAATTTCCTTTTGTTTTCTCCAACTTTTGGGAGAAAACAAACATTGGCTCGAAGGAAAATTAGTTATTTCCATTTTTCTTCATTTCCTTCCTTTTCTTTTATTAAACCAAACAAAGAAAAGTTTGGATGGCAAAGCTAAGATGTGTTGATTTAGGTGAAATAGGGCGGAAACTATCACTATACATATAAAAGGCTACGTTTGGTGGCCGAGATAAAAGTCGGAATGTGATCTGACTTATCCTATCCCGTGTTTGAATACTGCCCAAGATAGGATAAATATTTTTCATGGGAGAGGTGAGATCAATGTGGATAGGACTTCTTATACCCACGGCACAACAACTATTTTTCTTGAATAACAAGTTTCTTAAATTAATAAAATTTAAATAATAATTATATATAAAATACCATTTGGATTCTAATATAAAAAGTAAATTCCAAATAACAAAAAAGTAATGGACAATTTTCACTTTTTATTTTTTTCTATTTTATTTATAGATTTGAAAGATATATATATATATATCATATTCATTATTTATATTTATTACACATTTTAGGTATACTAATATAGTTTATTATCTAATAGTTCTTTTATTAAGGAACGATGGAGGGAATAAAAAAGAAATAAAAAAAAGGAGAGAAAAATAATTAAAAATGAAGTAGAAAACCCCATTTTAAATGAACAAATTCAAACTACGTTGAAGTTTCACAACTCCTTCGTAGTGTTTGTTTACGTCAAAGCTTTATGAAAATGACGAGAGAATCAAAGTTCATTCTCCTCCGTTACTTTCTGGTTAACGTCAAAAGTCCATGAAAGCTCATCTTTTCCATAACTCCGTGGATCATATTGAAGTTTCGCCAAAGTGACGAGAGAATCAAAGCACTATACTTTTCAAAATCACGAAGGTGAATTATCATGTTTTATTTCTTTTACAAGATTTGGCATTCGCTAGCTGATATATGTTGTTGATGTTAGCCCGTTGACATTTCTTTTTATCGTTGAACCTGCGGCTCTGGAAGACTATAATGAGCTCTTTTTCTGGTTAAGACGTAGATCATACAATAATTATGAATTCACAGATGGAGATTATCTACGTTTGTGTATTTGTGGTTTCTTTAGTAGTGAATCACGAGGCATTCCTACTATCTCTATTTGTTCATTTACATGTATACACTGTTTATACTAAATAATGGACATGATAATATATAAAAATATCCAACTTTATAACCGACATACACCGAATAGTAAATTATCTGGCTTAACTAATCTCTATGAATGTATTTAAACCGCTTCAAGCATGCGTGTTGGAAAAGACTCTCCACCTACAAGTAGGGGTGTTAATGGGCCAGGTCGGGCTATGTCTCATATAGGCCCAACTATGCCCGAAACCAAACAGTGCCAAGCTCGACCCGGTTCAATCCGAAACAGTATCAGTCCGGCCAAAAAATTTAGGGAATTTTCGAGCTAGGCCGGCACGCGCCTTTTTGAAGCAACCAACTTGTCTCTTGTTGCTGCATATGGGGGTCGCTGGTTCCCCTTGGGAATTTTCAGGCCAGCTTGCGCCGAGACAGTACCAAGGTCCGGCCCGAAAATTCCCTAAATTTTCGGGCTGGGTCGGGTAGGGTCCGCGCGGGCCTTTTTGACAGCCTTACCTACAAGATTGGAGCTTCAAAAAGGGAGTTCTGATTTCGAGGGCCTAATTTCAAAGATTAATTTAATAAGTAGAGCATGCTGCAATTCGAACATCGAATCTATCACATTCGAACTAAAATACTTCACCATTCCATCAACAACTCTAAAGTTAATTGATTTTCAAGAGATACAGTGTAAAGAAGTTGGGAATCTTCCTCTAGCCTCTGGCTGTTGTTTTTTTTTTTTTTTGGACATGATCGCATTTCATGCCTTTTTTTTGAAATTATTTCGGAATTCAAGCAAGCTCAGCCCAAGTAACCAGGATATATTAAAGGGCAGTTCGGTAAAAGCACGCCCAACGCCCACGGTTGGGGGCCGAGGAGAAGAGTACGATTCTGAAACAAACCGTATTTAGTGTAAAAACGCCCGCGAGCCTCAGAGAGAGAGAGAGAGAGAGAGAGAGAGAAAGCGAGCACACGAAGAAGTGGAAGACGGGGACAGAGGAAGAAGAAATTCACAAGGTCGAGGAAATGAAGGATGAGGACATAAGCTCAGGAGGCACCAACAACGACGCTTTCACTCTCGCCAGATCTTCTCCGGCCGCTAGGTATCTCATGCCCTTCCTCGTCTCCGCGAGCGCACAATCTCCTTCAGCTTTTCTGTTTTTCCTTTCTAATTGACGGGTAAATCAGTTTTTTTGTTCACTGTATCCAAATGCCGTGTCTGCGAGATTTCAATCTCCCTCGTGCAAGAAGTCGCGCCAGTGTGATTCCGAAGTCGCTCAATTTCTCGCTAGGGTTTGCCGCTATTCTTGTTCCTTATTGTAGCATTGAGTGGCATTGGTCGGCGCAGGTTTTCGCATTTGGTAACTAAAGTGTAAGTGGAGGGATTGTTCTGCATGAGGACTAGAGAGCTGATGTTTTGGGTTTTTTTTTGCGGCTGGTTTTGGTGGGGCTGGGATCAAACGAGGGCACCTAATCGTTTGTTGTGTTTTGCTTAAAGTCTTTTCCAGCATAATGTCGTTGAATTGGGGAGTGTTGGGTGTTCAGCGGAATGCTTCATCGAAGCATGCATGCTTTTCAGCTAGTAATTCTGCTTCTGTAGCCGTTGCGGTTTGCCGCTGTTGACAATCTGACTTTTATCAGTTCCGCTGGGGCCTCATCTCCTGCTATTCCAGCACATGCTGGCACTGTGGAGTGGATGGGCCAGACTTCTAAGGCCGGCTCCCAATCTTTTGCTGGTTGGCATCCCCCAAAGGCATCCTTGAGCACAAGTGCTGCTGGCTCTGCACTTGGATCATCACAAGCATCATGTAGACCTTGGGAGAGAGGGGATCTGCTCAGGCGCCTTGCTACATTTATTCCTTCAAACTGGTTTGGAAAACCCAAGGTTATAATCTGTCAACTTTGAAAGCTTGTGCGTATTGCAGTCAAGTCTGCTCTTGTGCTTTTACTTTTTCTTTCCTTTGCTTGCTGTGTGCAACTGCTGGATGTTGTTTGGTTTTCTTTTCTCCCATTAAGGTCATTAGCAAGTACCAGAACTAGTAAGGCTATAG
Source organism: Lenwebbia sp. NSW1173648 (assembly GCA_029784005.1). Classification (NCBI taxonomy): domain Eukaryota; kingdom Viridiplantae; phylum Streptophyta; class Magnoliopsida; order Myrtales; family Myrtaceae; genus Lenwebbia; species Lenwebbia sp. NSW1173648. The sequence goes on along the minus strand of JARCGZ010000009.1, from coordinate 17,179,143 downwards.
TATGCTTTGCATTTTCACATATGCACGGTTTTGAAGTGCTTGGCTTGTTCAGTTATCAGTTTAGATTCTGTTGTATTTTAAAACCAAGAAAACAAGAGTGTGTGCCAATTCTTCTGCAGGATGCCAGCTCCTTGGCTTGTGCACGAAGAGGGTGGATTAGTATTGGTTTGGACATGCTCGAGTGTGAATCATGTGGTGCAAGATTGAAATATGATCCATCAGATTTCGTGGTGCTTTCTGGAGGTGACTTTTTTATTGATCTAGCTCATCATTTCTTCATATCATGTAAATTCTTGTTCTTTTTGTGCCCTAGCTACTAAAAAGCTGATAGCAGGTTGTTTGGAAGTGCGGATTCTTAGTTTGAAGTTACCTCTTGAATGCTTGGGAGCATGATATGGATTTTTTAGCAGGATATTGGCTGTGTATGTTAGCATGTTGCTGAATGTGACCTGATTGTCCTTAAACTGATGTAACTAAAATGAGAAGTGCTAATATTGTGAGGAAGAGAATGAGTGTGATACTTGATAAGTAAAGCCAATATTGTTCTGCTTGATTGGCTTATGCGAGTAGGTCCTTAGGATGTGGATTAGAGACTGAAAGCTTTTACCTCTTGATGCAAGACGAATGATTAAAGTAATTGAGCTGATGTAAGCCAGAAGAGCTTTCTGTATGGCATAATTAAGTAGTTGAACCGCTTTAGGTAAATCCAGATTATGGACATCTTTTGAAACTGGTCTAATTGGGTTAACCATGAGCTTCACCTAGTCCAACAAACTATGCGACAACATAGCAATGGTCTAATGTAGTTTTATGACACCCTAAGTCCCACATTGATTAGAAGAGGGATTGTTAAATTTCCTTTTGGGGGCTTCGCCCACGTGAATTTGGTTGGGTTGTTACAGAAGATATAGCGAGTTAGACCAGGCCGTCACAAGTTTATTACGATTTTTTCATGATTGAATTTATATCTGGGGAGAAGGTCTTGATGAGTACATTAAGCAGGGAGATGATCGAGGTCTGTCTTTTGAATGTGTGGAGTGGACTAGGCCTTTAACGATGAGTTTGAGAAACCTTCCCAAAGCAGCTTCGAACTTTGAGTGGAAGTAGCTGGGTAGCTGCTTCGGGTTTTGGGCTTTCAAAAGGCAAGATTTGAGCTCATAGAGGCTCAAAATCGTTGTGTCAAAACCAAAACTTTCGATCAAAGAACTCGTAATTCAAAACTACCAAACTCACCCTTGTTTTTAAAGATAGTTGGGACACTTAAGGTTGACATTGATGGATTTGTATCATGTACTCATAATTGAAATTGCAAAGTAAATGATAATTCATTGTGAATTGGGCTCTCACTTCAGTGTTCTTTTGGTCTAAACAATTGTTGAGATATAATCTCTAAAGCATACATATTACAAATAGATTCAGGCGGGCAAGTAAGTTTTAAGTAGCATTTTATATGTACTTATAAGTACTGTACTTTAGCAATCAGGTTCACTGTTTAGTGAGCATTTAGGAGTGGTCAGTAAGGGACGTTGAGGTAGTAACAACATATGACTAAAGGGCTATCCATCTTGAAGATATGTTCACTGGGTCATGAAAGAATATTCTTGCAAAACCAAAGTTTCCCGAAGGCTGAAAACACCGTTGCGGTATGTTTGGTAGACTGGAATCAGCCAGAAACGAAGATGTCATTCCTTCATCTATTCCTTTTCAAGCATTTGGAGCAAATTTTGTGGGTGGAGTCCCAACTCCTATGGAATCCCGATTCTTGTAATTTATGGGAATGTTATTCGACTGCCTAGACACTGCAATATTGAGTCCTTATATGGTCTTCAAACATGATTTTTTCTAATATTAATTATTTGGTAAGGTTGAGAGAGGTCTGTGCAGATCTTTCATAGTTTCTCAGTAAGCATACATTGATATGCTCTCTCTCTCTCTCTCTCTCTCTCTCTCTCTCTCTTATGTGAGTGCACCTAGAGGATGATCTAGGTGACACACGGCCATTATTTTGAGGTATTTAGGAAGAAAAATTAAGTGAAAATCGATGGGAAAGAGGCAAGGATGGCATTTATGGTGTTGGTTGGTGATGAAGTAGAGATGGGAGTGATGGCTATCGGGTGATTTGTCTTTTGAAGGTGTTAAGTCTACATCTTCCAAAATTTTCTCTTTATAGAAATCGAACGGCTGGGTTTTATATTCAGTGTGAAGTTGTGGACAATTTAGGAAATGTACGCTAAGTCTTGATTTTAGGCAATTATTTAAACTGTAAAAACATATGAAGGAAAAAATTCAGTGGGTTTCATTGTTGGATTTAAACATTGCAATGGTAATACTCACTCCTTTTCCAACTCCTTTCTATTCCATTCCTTCCTACAGAACATAGCCTCAAGGTACTTCAGCTATTGACATCAGGCATGACCAGATACTAACCACTTGATTTTTTGACTGGTAAAAGAGAAGCCATTTGTTAAACCTTAATGCCTCACCAATGATAAGATGGAGAGTATATCTGGATTGTCTTGATTTGGCTCTTTTAGTTTGTCTGCTTATTAGTTAAATTGAAGACTTGGACTAGTATTAAGCAGATATTATGTAACCATCACATTAATTTGCATATTTCCTGGTGTTGTGATCTTCATTTGTCATGTATTCTTCATGAAGCTGGTAGCTCTGGGGAAGACTTTGCTAAGCAGCTTGATGGAGGACATAAAGCATCTTGTCCTTGGAGAGGAAACAGCTGTCCGGAAAGCTTGGTGCAGTTCCCTCCTACTCCTCCGTCAGCACTCATTGGTGGTTATAAAGATCGCTGTGATGGCCTTTTGCAGTTTTCAGCCCTACCAGTTGTATCTGCAACAGTTGTCGAGCAGATGCAGCTTGCTCGAGGATCCCAAATTGACCGTTTCCTGGCTCATTCACAGACTTATGTAGCTGGAGAATTGGGCTACAAATCTGAACACGTTGGTGGAATGGAGCCTTCCTTCAAAGACGAGAACGTTGGCGCATACTTTCGTGTAAGAATTGCTTGAAGTTTTATTTTCAATATTATAATTCCTTCTATTTGTTTTCAATCATCTGATGCTACTGTTCTGTTCAATAGGCACAGAAGCTTATAAGTCTCTGTGGATGGGAATCAAGATGGCTTCCGGATATTCAAGATTGTGAAGAACATTCTGCTCAGTCAGCTCGTAATGGATACTCCTCTGGTCCTGTCAAAATCCAGAGCCGTTTGAAAGATCCTGCTCCGAGCAAGAGGGCTTTCTCAACTTCAGCTAATAAAAACTATGGGACCAGTGAGGTGCCTGGCACGGATTTTAAATGTGAGTCGAGGTCACCTTTGCTGGACTGTAGCTTATGTGGTGCCACAGTCAGAATCTGGGACTTCTTGACTGTTTCTCGTCCAGCTCGTGTAATCCCCAATGGCATCGATATTCCTGAAACAAGCAAGAAAATGACATTGACGCGAGGAGCAAGTGCTGCCAGTGGAATTAGTGGATGGATTGGTACTGATGGAGCAGAGAAAGAGCGGCTTGATGACCATGATGAGGCTGCAACAACTGGTAAAAGAAAATTAACAGCACATGCAAGTGTAGATCTGAATCTGACAATGGGTGGTGGGTTAACCTCAATGCCAGTGAACATGATGATGGTGTCAGAGCCATACCAAGATGCTGATATGGTAGGAGATTTAAAAATTGGTCAGCCTTCTGGGAGTGAGGTTGGTGATCGTGCAGCTTCATTTGAATCAAGAGGCCCAGGTACTCGTAAACGAAGTGCAGATGAAGGTGGAAGTACAGTTGACCGGCCACATTTAAGGGTACACCAGGCAGACAGCGTTGAAGGTACTGTTATTGATCGTGATGGTGATGAAGTAAATGACAGCAAGCAGTATTCAGCTGGCCCTTCGAAGCGCATTCGAGAATCTGATGCCTTTGAAACATATCGTTTCTCGTATCGCAGAGATTCATCTGAAGCTGGTCCTAGCCATCCCCTGGGTTATGACTTAGAAATGGATGCAAATAGAGGTGATCAATTTGACCAAATGAATGATCATATCATTGCTGTCCCATCAACCAGAGCTTCAACTCATGTGTCCTCTGTTATTGCTATGGACATAGAATGTCATGGTGCTGATGATGATTCACTAGAGAGCGTTGAAAATCATCCAGTTGATGTTGATGATGGCAATTTTCCCTCAGCATCTACATTCATGAATCCAGACTTAAATGACGTATCAGAATTCAACTACAGCAATCAGGCACAGCAGAGTACTTGCTTCCAACCAGCTGTTGCAAGAGTTGAAGGAGAAGCAGGAGTCAGCAGCACAAATGATGGCGAGGAAGTAGTGAACACAGAAACTATGACTGCGCATGCTAGGGATGGGATTAGTTTCGGTATAAGTGGAGGAAGTGTTGGAATGGGTGCCAGCTATGAGGCGGAAATTCATGGTACTGATGCATCTGTTCACAGGTGTGATAGTGTTGTTGGAGATGCAGAACCAGTGGCTGAAGTTATAGAAAATCAGGGGCAGACGGGGGAATTTGCTCCAGATCACGGGCATACAGATGATTTTATTCCTGAAGAAATGGATCGAGAGGACCCACATGGGGACAGCCAAGATGTGGTCTCCCGCTCAGTAGGGAGGGCAGACAGCGGGTCGAAAATTGTTGGTTCAGCTAAGGCAGAATCCGTTGAAAGTGGGGATAAGACTGCTAGCATGGATATGTTAGCACAAGAAAATATCGCTCATCCATCCCTTTCATGTAATGCTATCGTGTGCTCTGGATATGAAGCATCTAAGGATGAAGTGATGCAAGGAGGCCAGTCTTCTCCTGCAAATGATGGTGCTTACCTTGAGTCTGCTTTTGTGGCTGGAAATGGCATAGGTAAAGATTTACAACTGTATGGACATGGAATTACTGCTTATTGGGTACTACACTTTTACTTTGTTGACTGGGAGCAGCTATGAAGTTACTGCGAAAAAATTATCTTGTCTCAACTTTTTGTTGAATGCTTTGACAAACACGACACTCCAAGTTATATATGTCCTTTGTGCTTTTCATTTTTTCATACTTAAGATGTTTGCCTCCAACATAGCTCTTGCTTCTGAAGTGGCAAATTTTTTGTAGGCCCATTTGTACTTGCATGTTGTCCTAATTTATGCACGCGTGACTGTATGACAGCCACTTAGGGAGCAGGTGCAGGTTGGAGGCAGATTTTTTTCTTTCGTATTTCAACATTTCCATTTTGCTTATCTCTTTTTTTCTTTCTGCTCTTTGGGTTTCAGGGCCACCTGTTGCAGAGAGTAATTATGAAGGAAGTGTTGAATTTGATCCAATTAAGCATCATAATACTTTCTGCCCATGGGTAAATGGAAACGTTGCTGCCGCTGGAAGCACAAGTGAGGGTTCCAGTTCTTCTGCAATTGCTACAGCTCTTTGTGGTTGGCAGCTGACCCTAGATGCACTTGATGCATTCCAATCGCTTGGCCATGTTCCAATCCAAACTGTGGAGTCTGAGTCAGCTGCATCAAGGCACAAGGTTGATTGGATTTCTATCCAGAACCTTTATTTTAGTCATGTAGTTGCTTGTGTCCTCTCTCTCTCTCTCTCTCTCTCTCTCTCCTGTTTCTGGTATTTTCTGAAACTTTAGGCTATCCTATTAATTTAGTTTAATCGGCAAAGGGTATGTATTGAAGTGCTTTAGTTTGTGGTAGATAGCGCACGAAGTTTCCAGATAATGGTGACGTTGGTGATCAATTGTATGTCTTTGCTGCACGTTTGGTTACAATAGTAATGGTTAAGCTTGTAATTGTAATAACTGTTACACTGCCGGGATTATGTAATGGAATAACTATTACTTTGTTTAGCATGGAGCTGTAATAAAATGAATGAAATTAAATGTCCAAAGTCCCTCTAAAATGTCATGTAATTATAAGTGACATATAAATTGACAACACAAGTCATTTTAAATATTATATAAATAAGACGATAGTGTTAATTGATGATTAGTTATATAAAAATGTGTAATACTATGTTAACCAATCAATAATCATCTTGATTTTTATATAATTTTTATATAACTTCTATCTTGCATAACTTTATATTAAATGATTAGATGTTGTCTTATTAAAAAAAACTCATGAAATTTAAATAATTGTACGCAATAATCAACTAACTAAAAAAAATTGTCCTCATTGTTTTACGAGTAATATTACATCAATCATATATCATGATATATATTTGTGATAATATATTCATATAAGCAAAAAGGCGATTATTTTTCATTTAATACAATACTCGTAGTTTGATTATCAGTAAATATCCCAATATATTATCAGAATATTATATTAGTATTTGCATAACAATTACCATCAACATTAACGACTATCATTATTAGATTACTTGTGAGGTGATTTCTGATTATAATTGTTTTTAATTGACTATTGGTCTAGTGTGTAAGGAAAAAGGAAGGGGCACTTTGGTAATAGCTTGGAACTTGTGATAGCCATTCCATGAGCTCTTAGATAGGAGGGTCATATTATAACAATTACTTAACATTATAAAAGTAGACATGTGAGATGATTGCTGTTATTGCAACCAAACACGTTGTTGATCTTTCAGGATCTGGAATATCAGTTCATCGTGTAATTTTCTTTCTCTTTCTGATTGTTAAGTTATCACTTTTTAATCTGGTGATATTGTTTGACATGTCTGCAGGATGAGCACCTAACTCCCAGTCGAACTCTCTTGGCTGCCCACTCCTTCAGCAAAAGTCGTGGGCAAAACTAAAGATCTGGTGGTGCAGGTAACACTTTACACAGTTGACAGTCTCTGCAGTTGTAACTCTATTATTAAATTTGACCTTTATTTTTGTGCATCCAATTTCAATATAAATTAGATGTGGTCTTGTCAAATTTATAATACTGTGGACTATCCAAAGTCACCTTATCTTTATAACATGGTTTTCTAAAAGGAACAGTTTGAATACAAACTACAATACCTCAGTTCATCCTGCCAATTTGGATCCGCCTTCTTTTTCGGTCTAGCTTATACTGGATCTCAATTAATCTGAAAAGATTGCCCTATGTGATGGTTTTGACAGGGTCTCCCTGTCTGTTGTCTCTTTTATTGTTCTCATCTTTTGATGGCTATCTATGCCTCATTTCCTATTATCCGAAAATACAGAATTTCTAATTTTGTCTTTTATTGTTTGTAACTTCCTAATGAATGTTCACTTTTATTTTCTTCCCCTGTGAATAATGGTTGAGTTTTCTTTCAGATAGCAATTGAAACAGCACTATTCTAATCTTATAGTGATTTTAGGTTCAACAGTTGATGATCTTGAGTGAACACAACTCTACATTTTATGAGTCTAGACACGGAGATTCTGATCGCTTTCTATTAAAATATGTGTAAGCTTTTCTTTTGAAACATGTTTACCATACAGAGGATCAATCCTGGGAAATGCCAATAAATCTGTTGGCCTTATTTAGAAGCTTTGTACGCAATGCCACATGATTTGTGGTGCTTTCAGGGAGGTGCAGCAAATTACTCTTTAATGATTTTGTCATTAGACCAAGCCTTGTTTCTGCTCTTAAGAGTATCAGTGGATATGAAATTTGTGTGTGGATTACTGATTCTGCATTTAACAGTCTTAAGGACTCACTTGCAGGGAATTGGCTGGAATGAAGACTTGATTCCAGCTTCAATTCCCTTTTTAGCATTTAGCGCAATTTTCTTGAGGTGGCCCTTTCTGGTTGAAGGATTATTTCCTCCTCTATGATAACAAATATCGATCACATTGCAGCACAAAAAACCAAAAATTTGGTCCAAAGGGTACTATTCTCACATATTTATCGCAACAAGACGAGAAAGTGGTATTTTGAGGGTTGGAATACGGATCTCATTTCATTCTCTTCCATTATTTCCTTCCCAACCTCGTTCCACTTTATCATTTTAAACCTCAAGTTACTTTCTTCAATGGTGATCACTGATGGGCAGAGAGAGAGTCCTGAGAACTCAAATAATTGATGCAGTAGGTTGTAGTAATTGACCTCTTTGTCACTCTCTTTGTTAATTTAATCATTTATGAAAAAAGAAGTTGTGAAACCACTGCAAACTAATTTATAAACTTAAGTTGTTTGTGAGACATGGTTTAACATTTAAATACTCTAGCACTTCCTCTCGCACATAGGCTAATCTTTGGTTTAATCGAAGCATGGGAATGAATTATACTTAGGGAGACATTTGAGGGGTTTAGAAAGGTTTGAATTCAAGATTCCCTGCTCTGATACCACGTAGACACTGTGGGATCACTATCTACTTTTCTAAAAACGTATGTGGTTAAGTGTAGGAATCGTCTATTATTCGAATACTTTAACATAGGGGAAAAACTTGTTACAATAATGTCAGTGGGCAGCATATCCTGTGATAGGAATTTTAATTTTGCACTCCCTTGCTTATCTTTTTTTCATCGGATGAAGTTTGATGCAGTTGTAGTCTCTCCATAGTTTGGACCATTTATGTGTTGTGCCAGTTCTATTTGTTGGCTTTATTTCTCTCCTCACATGCAGAGATCATTGCTTGAACTATCAAAGTTTTATAGGTAGTGCTACGGGCATGGAGTTGCAAGCAAAGCTGCAGAGAGGGCTAATTGTCTACCTTGGAAGGTTTATCTATAGCAATAATCCATCGATGCAAAATGAATCAGATTTTGAAAGAATAACACCCTGCATCTTCGCGAAGACTGATTTGAGCATTTCTTGTTTTGGGGCAGCAAATGTTATCTATTAGGATGCGTTTCAACTTTCAACTGCGGACTATTGTAATCTAGATTTAAGAAGTCGGGACTATTGCTATTCTTTTTTCTTTTTTTTTGGCTCCGTGGTCCGACACTGTTATTCGATTAGCCTTTCTTATGAGATCGGTCTAGTTGCTTCTGGAAGACAGAGTACAGATTGATGCTCAGTGAAATCTGTTGTCACAGGTTTTTTGCTACTGGGAGATATATTACATAGTGACTGATCAATTTAGTTGGAACTCAAAGCTCGAATACATTCTTTATTTTATTTTATTTTATTTTAAATTGAATGGTGGAGAGCCTCTAATCACTGCGATTGTTGCTCCGATCTGAGCGCACGTCTATTTTAACTAATGAACTGGGAACGAACTGACTTCCACAAGCAAAAAAATGAACCGACGTTGCTGATTTCTTGCCGACACCATTTTCAAGAGATTTGGTATGTATTGATCCTAAACAAGATCCTCGCTTACCCTGGATGCAGCCGCGTGTATACACACATGTGATAAATTTATCTCAAATTAATTTTTTGACCACAAAAACCCTTCAAATTGATACATTTGTGGTAGATTTATCTCAAAGTAATTTTGTGACCACGAAAAATTTCAAATTAGTATACTCATGATAAATTTACTCCAAACTAAATCTTTGATCACGAAAAACCCCAAAATGGTACACCTTTGATAAATTTACTCTAGTTAATTTTCGTTAAATTGTATCGTCAAATTGTTGAGTTGGATGATACGTCACTATTGACGAGTGTACTAGTTTGGGGTTTTTACCCTCTGTTTGTGACAAATGTATTAATTTGGGGTTATTTGTGGTATTAACCCAGTTTAAGGAACACTAACGTAGGATAAACTTATCACAATTGTACCAATTTGAAATTTTTGGTGGTCAAAAAATTAATTTGAGGTAAATTTTATCACAAGTACACCAGTTTGAGCTAAATTTGTCACAGTTGTATCAGTTTGAGATTTTTCGTTGTAAGAAAATTAATTTTAAATAAATTTATCACAGAAGTATCAGTTTAAAATTTTTTGTGGTCAAAAATTAGTTTAGATTACTAATGTGAGGTTTTTCGTGATATTGATCCTATGTGTATACGTGCTATGCAGCTGTTCTCGGAATACTTTCTAATAAAATCTTCTCTTCTTAAATTCTTAACGTGGATTAATAACCTCAGACCCTCTGACCTAACGTCCGAGCCGTACGGTTGTAGCCAGAAAAGCAGGGACCTCGTAAGAGTGAACTATGATTTATTCACATGCTTGGAAATCAGCTCGTGAGATGTATTTCTTCTCCATCAAAAAACGTTTGTTGACCAGCAGAAAAGGAAAAAACGAGGACGAACCAACCCCAAACTGGCATGCCTTATCTTCTGTTTGCATTCACTCGACTTCGAACAAACTGCCCTTTATAGTTAAAAGTGGATAAATTTTCATTTTTCCCTCTCACCCGCACAAGGTGCCTCCTTTCTCGACGAATCTTTGGCGTTCGATAATTTTTTTTTTTTTTTTTCTGGTCAAAAATCTGAAGTCGGTATGGCATTGTCGTGTGAAGGTGTGAACTGAAATGAGCTCTGGCATGCGCACGCACAAATACCACATTGAGATGAGATGGTAGCGTGATATACTAGCTTGTTGCTTTGTTTATTAAGCAGCTGCTGCAAAGAAGATAGAGAACCCCTCGACGAGGAACTCACACGGAGAAGGTTTCTACTTTCACCCATGGAAGGCTGGGATTTCGACGCCTTTGCTAGTGCCAGCGACCGGGGCATCGAATCTGCTGAAGAGCCTGTACGAGGACAGGAGCGAAATCGCCGCGTAACACGCCGCCGCCGCCAAGGTGATGGCCACGGATGCCGTTGCCTTGTGACAGAACCCTCCGAACGAGGCGCACGCGGCGCTCCACGTGGTGGCCGCGTCTCCCTTGTAAGCCAGGTACAGCACCTCCGTCGACACAGCTCCCGCAGCCAGTGTTGCGTAAGTGAGGACCTATTTTTTGCAGGCTTTGTTAGACACCGCACAGTTTCCTTTTCTATTAGCAAAATGGAACATTCTTGTGCATGTGCAGCAAATGGAAAAAAAAAAAAAACAGTTTTTGCGCATACATGGACAGAGAATCATCGAGATCGAATCGTATTATGACTCGGGGACACGAATGTAATACCTGATCCAGGAGGAAGAAAGTCCAAGCTCTGGACATGGTTGGAGGACGAGACATGGCCAGTATAGCAGCCGAGAGAAGCGAGTACCCCGCACATATGCCATTCACATGCACCAAGTACCTACAACACGACAGATACGACACGACGCGACACCACCGTGAAACACGCCAATCTCTTCAATATTGACACTAAGAACTTGTACCACATAAAAGTTGCTTTTAGAAAGTTGCCCGAGTGTTGGTGCTCGACTTTATGTTTACTGCTTCCAATATCATTCATTCACGGTAGCTTTCTCTTTACCCTTACTTGCAAGAAGTCGTGAAGTCAACCCTTTTTATCCCAAACTTGCATGGCTGACGGTAAAATGTGGAGGACAAAACCTATGGCAGCACAAAACTCGGAAAGCTCATCGGGGGTGGAAATATGAACAGGAAGAAGAAGAGCATATGGATGAGGAAAAGGAAAATCTCTCTTTTGCTCGTTCAATTGGCAATCCATGCATGCGATGCGCAAGAATAATCAAACAAGAAAAGAGCAAGAACCCCAGTCTCGTACTACATGTAAAAAACCTAACATGGTTAAGTGAGCTAGTTACGAATCTGTCCGAATTCTATCTGAGATCTGAGTGAAGGTGGTGGGGAGAAAGGAAAATGGACCTGAAAGCGCCGAGGTCGGAGTAGGAGAGGGAGCCGTAGTCGTTGGACTCGGAGTTCCGGAGCATCATCACCAGAGCGGTCAGGCACAGACCCATCGGCACCACCCTCATCAACGTCTCCGCCGTTCGCGCCCTCTCACCCCCTTCTCCATTCTCTCCTCCATGCTTGCTGTGGCTCTCCTCCTTCATCGTCGCCGTCGTTGCCATACTCTCTCTCCCTCCCTCTCGCGCTCTCTCTCTCTCTCTCTCTCTCTCTCTCTCTTAAGGAAGGAAGTCGTTTGTTGAAGTGTCGTGGGGACATTAAATGGTGATTAATAGGTTGGTGGGCCGGTGGGATTGCATTAAATGTTCAAATTTAAGGCTCGCCACCTCGCATTTCTAAGTGCATGGGTAATCTCTCGCTCGTCTATCTATCCCTCCAGTACTCCTACCCGCTACGTAGTCTTCGGACAGAGAAAATGGGCGTTTTCTTAGAGGATAATGACACAAATGATTTATGAATTTTAATCTGATATATAACATGGCCCTTCAACTTTTAATTTGACCAACATGATCCTTAAACTTTAGCCCAATATACAATATGGTCTATGAACTTTTAATTTGACCAATATGATTTTTAAAATTTTGGAACATGTTCAACTTAGTCCTTGAATTATAAAAAGATGTTCAATATAGTCCTTTCATTAATTCAAATTTAGGAACGACTTTGAACATTTTCTTATAGTTCAGGAACTAAGTTGAACACGTTCCAAAATTTCATGGACCACATTGCACATTATACTAAAATTCAGAGACTATTTTGGTCACATTAAAAGTTCAGGGATCACATTAAATATTGGGTCAAAGTTTAGGGATCCTTTTCTTTAAGAAAGTTGGTCATTGTAACGAATTATTTGAAATACTTGTTGAGTATGTTTAAGATCGAATAATTGAACTTTAAAATAAGGGATCACGTGCAATACGAGAGCGGTTCAAGTGCTCTTGAATCACTCCTTAATAACAAATTGATTCTCCGAAAGAACAGAGACCCAGATGATAGCCATTAGTCAAACTCAAGGTATGGGGAAGAAATTGTGATTCGTGAAAAATTAGGTGATGGAAACCGAGAACTTCAGATATGGCTTCGATTTCGAAACCATCGCGAACCCAATAGACCGCATCAGCACGAACTCGCAAACAGAGTCATTTCACTCGTGTACCAAGCATAACTGGAGCTAGCTATTTGACCCTTCAAATTGAGCCCTGAAAAGTGTTTGGAGAGTAACTTTCAGCTGCACCCGAGAAACACTAAATGTGATGCAAGCGCCTTCCTGTTAGATCTTAGCAAAAGGACAATCTGATGTAACCGATTGAGACACAAAGACAACGGCGGAACTCTTCCTCAAATCAATTCAATCGGGTAAATTTACACGGGCGAAGCCTCCAACTATATGTCACTTAGCATAAAGCAAATGTCATACGAAGCAACATGAACAATTTACACAAGCCAACAAACCTTGATAAACCGGTAAAAATTTCGCAAGAAATCTACTTTACAACCCAAACTGTAAACAAGACAACGCGGAGACGAGATCAAAGGCTCTGGTCATATACCGCCGAGGTGGTCATGGTACCAAAAGTTGAGGCGGTAGAATTCTCTGGATTATCTGAGCTGGAGGTCACGTTATAGGAGGTGCTCTTTGATTCGGCCGATTTTGGAGGACCCCGCACTTTTAGGTCCATAAAATCAGAGATCAATGCAGGCTTTGAAATTTTATTTTCATCAACACCTATCTCACCGGAAAGCATCTTAACTACAATTGACATGGATGGCCGGCGCTTGGGATTGTCTTGGGTGCAGAGGAGTCCGATCTTTAGGAACCTACAAGCCTCCTCAGCATCAAAATCACCACTCAATGATGTATCCACCAATCCAACAAGTTCCTTCCGCTCATAGAGCTCCCACGTCTGAAACAACAAATTTTCCCAATAAGCACACTCTTTTATCCGATCAAGTACTAGAGCAATATCTGTCCATACAAAAGACCAGTTATAGCATCACTCTGGCAATAGAACATCCTATGAAACAAAAAGAGATACGAGGGGGAAAAAAGAACACGCAGGTCATTGACCCCATCACCGATGAAAAGAATGCAGCCTCAGGAAGACTGAGGCTGGAGCATATTTGAAAGTTAGTCCTATGGAAACCTTTATGCTTTCTTTTCAGTGATTGTCTTGTAGGACCTGTAGTGACCAAAAAGCTGGGGATATAAGCGTCTCTTGAAAGCTCTTCTAAATGTCAGATGAGAATGCACAAGCCACCATTTTGACGGATTCCAGTTAGAACGGTTTAATAATTCTCTTCCTAGTTTTTGGTTGGAAACTTCAACCATTTTGGAACATGCTAACTGAAATCCTTCAGAATGCGCATAGCATGGTTGAAAACTTCTCTTCCCAACTTTGGGTTGGAACTTTCAACCATATTGAAACATGCTAACCGAAATCAGATGTTGGAAAGAGCTTTTCAATTCACTGCTGAGGAACTTATCATCTACTCAAAACTTTTTACAAGCCAACTACTCGGGGATACGAGCAATTTACTTGATTCAAAGCAAATTCAGGGTTATCTTTGAAGGAGACTAAAATGACTTCAAAGAGACAACACTCAGAGAGTACATACTCTTTCAAGGAGATACTGCTCTTCAGGGGGGAGTCTTGTATTTGTATTGCACCTTCCACTAACTATCTCCACAAGGAGAACTCCATAGCTGTAAATATCTGCTTTACGTGTCAAACGCCCCCCAATCGCGTATTCTGGTGCCAAATAACCTCTGCAGGACAGGAAAGAAATATGAAAATGCTTCCAAAATGTGGAAGGGGGAGCCAAATGGAGGTTACAACATTCTGCTAAGTCAGAACAAATGTAGAAGGCTGCTTATAAGGACGATGCACCTTAGTTAACTTTTAGGTTTGTGATTGGCGTAATGTAAATTGGGTACTGTTAACAAAGTGTTCCCAGCTTGTTCAGCATACTAAACAAGGCTATTTCTCGTTTCAAAGCATTGATGCGATGACACAAGACGGTCGATGCATTGGACTTTACAAAATCCATTTAGGTTCTGGCCAAACCAAGATAAAACCTATAAGTTACTTGCACAAGTCTTCTCTATCTTGCTGGGATGCTGGTAAGAGACTGTCATCCACTTATTAGTCCTGCACACAGGTTCTTGCTAGCTAGGTCAATTATCGTAATCATTACTAACTCGTCAGTTCCATTAGAATCTCCAGTTGCTTAGCCCGACAAAGAAAGGCATGGGGGTCTTAAACGGTGTAGTGAAGTAAAGTATTTCTTTAAGAGTATGACAAAAAATCTTGCCAACCTAAATTGCGTCATGCTCACTACAGATTCAAAAAGAGTTAAAGACAGTATATTCGACATTAAAGTGCAGTACCAGAATTCAGCGCCAGAATCGCATGTCAAGTAATCCAAATGGACAAAATAAATAGATCTGAATGATGTAATTGAAAACACAAAGAAGGAAGGAACTCACAATGTACCAGCGACGCGCGTACTAACATGCGTAGCGTTGTCCGGTATAAGCTTTGCGAGCCCAAAATCTGATATTTTGGGTGTCAAATCTCTGTCAAGGAGAATGTTGCTAGCTTTGATATCTCTATGAACAATGTGTGGCTGTACTTCCTCATGGAGGTAAGCGAGGCCCCTTCCAACCCCAATGCAAATGCGATATCTTGTTTGCCAACTAAACTGGATGTTGCTGCGATTTCCACCTAAAGTGAGACGGTCTTAGTGCATGTAGCATTTGAGTAAACTGACCGTCTAGACATGAGGATATGGAACACATAAAAGTGTGGCGGTAGTTGCACGATGGAAGGCTAATTGAGAACCAGAAAAAAGGGGAAGTGCACATTTTTATAATAAAGCATGACTATACCAACTCAAATACAAAACCTGATGAATTTTACCTAAAAGAGTTTGAGCAAGGCTGTTGTTTTCTAGATAGTTGTAAACCAAAATCCATTGATCACTTTGTACGCAACATCCATAAAGCTTGACTAAGTTTTCATGCTCAATCTCAGATATCACATTAATCTCGGTCAAGAACTCTTTCACTCCTTGTCTTGATTCAGCGGAGAGGACCTTTATTGCAGCAATATTTCCACCTTTAAGTCGCCCCTGACCAACCAAGAGATTTCTTCAATTGGTGCAACCCGCAAGATGAAACGACTAGAATCATAAATCGAAATGTTCTGATAGAGTGAGGCCCAAAATGTCTATAGTAAAGTGACATTCATGGAGTATTTACCTTATAAACTGAGCCGAAACCACCCTCTCCGATTTTATTTGCTTCACTAAAATCCTCCGTCGCAGCTTTCAACTCCTTGTAGCTGAAGAGTTTGACATTGTGAATACCTGAAATTTCTGTCCGGTTTTGGCACCCAATTAGATGCTTTCATTAGGCACAACCTCTCGAATAAATCTCGTTTATCACACATGATAAATTCAAACTTATGGCCCAGAATTATTATATGAAAAGAGCCCACTTGGCTACCTTCATCGACTTCTGAAGTACTTCTGGTACGCGAATCCACCTTATTACGGGACAAGAACGAAAAACAACTCATAACTATGTCAGACACAGCAGCTATGAGCCTTGTCGGCAAACTTGACTCTTATCAATGCTTCAAAAGGAATCACTTGAAAAACCTGCCAAAAAGACGAGTTGGGAATTTTATTCCAGATATGTTATATATGGAACACAAGTAAACAAGATGGATTTTCTCATGCAATCGTTTCCTATGACGGAAAATAAACTATGTGACCACAAATAGCAGGTGCTGGGCAAGGCAACAGATGAGACGACTCCAAGAAGTTCATAGCGGAGGATCATTGACAAGCGCGGAGAATTTCATTTCCGGCTACGATCACATGACGGGGGCGAGTAAATTCAGTCCTATCCCCAGATTTCGAGCTAGTAACTGCTCATCGACGAGAAACAAGCAAATGTCTTGCTCGCACGCGAGTTTATCCACCCATCCAATCCAAAAAAAAGCCATCCATGGCATCGAATCGAAGGCTTGGTCAACGCGAGGAACTAAAAAGAGCGGCTTCAGGCAGAGAGAGAGAGAGATGAACGAACTTACCTCAAGAGAAACGACAGCAGGCAGATCGCAGACACTTCCACCGACGGAGAGAGAGAGAGAGAGAGAGAGAGAGAGAGAGAGAGGGTGAGCAGGTCAAGCGAGCTCAAGATGCGCACGGCAATGATAGAAGCCCAGCTAGTACACGCAGTCCCGCCGAGTCCGAGGGGGCGACGCCTACCTTCTTCTCTCCTTCTCCAATTCGGCCAAAAAAGCAATAAATGGCCCTGAATTGATCCCCAAGTTAGTTTTACTTTGGCCTGGACTCGTATCATGTATGATCATTTTACCTGAGCCGCTACATTCTAGTCAAGTAGAACTACAAAACTATCCCACAAAGAGTACAGTAATTATAAAGGACCACCAAGGTTTGGTAGCCCGGCCGGGGTCGGAGCTCACCGTCTTTCTACGAAGTCACGAGTTCCGAGCACATTATGCTCGTGGGTGTCGAGCCTCGTGTGAAAGTGCGCATTTTCACGCTAGGAATGTTCAGCACTTCCATGAGGGAATTACCTTTCTCGAAATCTCCTACTCTTCCGAGGGTCGATATTCTCGAAAATCAAATATTAAACACTGACTTTATTTTTACGTATTCGTGATTTAGAGAGATTGCACGCAATTGATTTGACTTGAACAAATGGCTCCGAAGCTCAAAGATGATAGGGTGAAAAGGATTTATTACTGTCGTAATCTTTACATACGAGTTACCTAGGACTCCCGGCGACAAATGTTTTATGGGAGCTGTCGAATTAGACGCATGGTTTAGGATTAGCCACGTGGGTTCGTTGTTGTAGACTTTGGATACGGGGGGGAATCACACTGTACGTCGATAGACAAGTGGCGGGGGGGAAGGGAGGGGCTTGGTCAAACTTGCATGTAATCTGGCGCTATTCAGTGGGTCATCTTACGTGTTGATCACTCTCCTTTCGATTTCTGCATTGAGCCCTCGCCATTTGCTTGCCGTTTGACCAGACTAAGCTTTGAGAGAACACTTTTCTTCTTCCTCGCGTCTTTTCTCGGCCTTCAATAACCCTTTTCGTCTTCCTTCCCAATTTTTCGTGCACATTGTTGCAGGTAGGTCACCTATTCCGGTCAAGTGTCAAAGCCACAAGATCCGGCGAGGCTCGGCCTCGCTCGAGATCTGCGAGGTCGAGCTCGCGTCAGCCTCGCACAGTGATGCTCGAGGCCTCACCATATCAGCGAGGCCCGAAGCTCAACCTAGCATGAGGCTGGCTGTCACCGTGGCCGACGACTAGCGGAAGAAGAAGGAAAACGAAAAAGAAATAAATAAAAGAAAAATTAAAAAATTAAAATTTTGATTTAAAAAGAAAAAAAAGATAAGATAAAATTAAATTAAAAATTATTAAAATGAGTGCATGGAATTTGATTTTCCTCCACCAAATGGCAGAAAAATATTTTTTAATTCATTTTCAAATTTTGGACTAACGCCAAAAAATATCTGTCATTTTCCTGAAAAAGGACTTACCGGACATTTTCCAGAAATGCCACATTGACTCATATATCAATTTAGCCCATTATATCTGGGTTAAGAAATGTTTTTATTAATCATTTTGACAGATCTACTAATAAGGTCTCTAGAATCGAGATTTCGCGAAGAACGAACAGCTCGCCCTAAAATGAACTCGAGAGCATACTATATTTCGAAATTGTCATCTAGGATCGATAGAAAAGAAAAAGTTGACGGGCGTCTCCGCTATCGAGCTATTACGCGCAAGAAACGGGATTCTGAACCGAGAATGCGATTCATACGCCCACACAACTTGATGACCGGGGTCAACAAGAGATCAACCTGGCCTGGTATCCGGATGACGTGTGTCCTCAATGCCTGCTTCTAAAGGGAAGTCAGACATCTGAGCGTGAAACTAATTATGCCTTTTGCAAGAATTTTTGCCCCGCGAAGAAAGGAGATGGTCTAAAGGTTAGACTTCCCAATAGATCATCATCTTTCGTACAAAGACGATTAATTATGATTTCTCAAAGTCAAAATTCCAGAATTGGCTGCTTGAATTGTCTCTCGGGTGATTCCAACCCCATCTGCCAAACCAAATTAAAGAAGGGCCAATCTTTGATCACCAAGATCATACAGTCCATACGTGTTCGGACCTCACATCCACACTGGAAAATGGATTGATCTTCAACCCGTTCGATCAATTTGGATACCGTGTGTGAAAGGATATCAGGACGGCCTAAAAGTCATGCATTCACGATCGAATCGTCGCGTGTCGCATCAAATCTCGCCAAGTGCCGTCGATAATTTTTCTTCTGAGCTTGATAGGGAACGAGAAAACGATATTTGTCATGTAATGGTTGGTGCGTGGCTGTGGTTAGCGACCACAAATGTATTGATATTTTTCATTCAAGCAACCTTTTTATGCGGTGACTTTGAAGCTAAATAGCATCGTTCATTGCTGTGCATGGGAACAGATGGCTAAATCTATTGAAAAATTGGTCAAATTGCGCCAACTTCGTAACTTGCTGGGTCATAGAAACTTCTTAGCAGCCCGTAGGTGAGGAAACGGTTCGAATGAATTTCCATCACGTGTGAAGATAAAATGTTGAAACGTCCATATAAGATCAATCCCTTTGAATGAAAGGTTTTTGTATGCTAATATTATTCTTTAAGTGAGTTGAACTTAATTGTCCTTACATATTTTCCTATTTAAAAACTTTCTATTCCATGGTTCTTTGAAAGCAAGCCCATTCTTTCTTTTCAAACCAAGCAAAATCCACAACCAAGGCAAGAACCTTTTAGAAAAAAATAATAATAATCCTAAACATTTTGTAGGCTGGCTATTAAGTCCTAACTTTTCAATTTAAGCAATTTAGTCATAAACATTTTGACGATCTGCCAATGTAACCCTTTGTGCCAAGTTTGGCCATAAACCGCTGGTGCGCCGGGCGTTTTACATGGCACGCTGGCGTGGAAGATGATGAATTTTTTTTTCTTTTTTTTTTCCTTTTTCTTTTTCTCTTTTTTTTTTCCTACTTCTCTCCGCCAGTCCGAGGCCTGATGGCTGGAAAATAGGAAAAAAAATATTGCAAAAATCATCAATGTCATCGCCGGCCGTACCACGTAGGATGTCCGGTGTCCACATTGGCGATTTATGGCCGAAAGTTTGGATTTTTTGAATAATAGGTACTTTTAGGGACCACGATGTTCTCCTTCATCCAAAGCTAATCGACATGCCGAAAACTGCTATCATTCCGCAAATGACTAAAGGGAATTCACTGTGTAGTGGTGGCAATTGGGTTACAAAAATGTGGTGCTCCAAAATGGTCTAAAAGTTTCCCATGTAGTTATTCACATGTAATTAGAAACTCGTACGTTATGCTCGTCTAGAGAATTTCAATGGTGATTTTGGACCTACACTTCCACAAGGTTTAGCTCATCTCATTGTAGGTGATCATATGTCTTTGCCGAGACGAGTTCGTGTGTTATTTTAGGTTGGACTCTCGCCCCTCATTCTTACAAAAAGGAAATTATAAATTGCGAAACCGCGAATGACAAATAGTACTAATAATGTTATCAAATACGAAAGTATGAATGGCAAAGAAGAAAAGAAAAAAATTAACGTATTATGTATATATTTAAGCTAGAGGTTCGCTTTGTCACACTTGTAAAGTGATTTTTTTTTCTTTTCAAATTGCTCCTACGTTAAATAATAAAAAGAAAGGAAAAAAATGCAATTGACTTTTCGCCATGACTTCCAAATTTCGGTTACTTTCTTTTATAATTAAGGAAAAATGACACAAATGGTCCATAAACTTTGGTATAATGTATAATGTGGTCCCTGAACTTTAGCTCAATATGCAGTGTAGTTCTCGAACTTTCAATTTGTTCAATGTGGTTCTCGAAACATATTCAACTTAATCCATGAATTATAAGAAAATGTCCAATGTCGACCCTGAACTTGAACTAATGGAACGACTACATTGAACATTTTCCCATAGTTCAGGAACTAAGTTGAACATGTTCCAAAAGTTCAGGGA
Organism: Lenwebbia sp. NSW1173648; assembly: GCA_029784005.1. Classification (NCBI taxonomy): domain Eukaryota; kingdom Viridiplantae; phylum Streptophyta; class Magnoliopsida; order Myrtales; family Myrtaceae; genus Lenwebbia; species Lenwebbia sp. NSW1173648. Next base: position 17,158,372 of record JARCGZ010000009.1, on the reverse strand, counting down.
CCTTATTGGTCAAATTAAAAATTCATGAATTACATTGCACATTGGATCAAAGTTTAGGGATCGTTTATGCCATTATCCCTATAATTAACCATTTTCTTTTTATTCACATATATTAGGATTCGGCGCAAAATCAAGTCGAAGTTGTTCGCTCGTTTTTGCAATAAGGAATATCTTTCACCGAAATTCAGTCTTCGGTTTTTATTAAGAGGGTTCTGTGGCTCAACTCTCGAAAGGAAATTTTAGTGAGAACACGGAGTAACACAAATGGAAGTGAAATGGGTAGGAAATCAGTGGATCGAATATGGATTTGAGATCAACAAAGGTTCAGGCTACGTTACAATACTCCTACTAAAGCAGTAGAAAGCTTGAAACTAAACTAGAATTGCAGAAACTCTAAATGCTGGAAAGGAGAGTACATGGAAGTTAAAGTGCAGAAAAACTTGAGTTCTTTTGGATGTGTGTTGATCTGTCCCCTTTCTCCTCTCTTTCGATTATTTGTTATTCTTTGGCTTTCCATAACCGTTTGTCGGTTATTTTCTTGCTTTCAAACTCTGAATCTTGGCGCCTTCAATAACTTCCCATTTACCCACGTTTTATCCGCCAAAACTTGATCTTTAACTGTCAATATGGCTTTGAATTTGAATCTTTTCCAGCAACTGCCGTGAACTGTTCGCATCCACTATCCGGATTTCTTGCTCGTAACTTCTTGCTGTCATGGCTAGTTTGGCCATCCTTCGGTTCCTTTTGACTTCATACTCCTCTTACTGCTGACCCTTTATAATTTCGGTATGTCCAGAATCTTACCGAATTTTGAAAATCAATGGCCCTGTTATCTTACTTTCCGAATATCGGGTTTAGACTTCTAGACATTTCGGTATGTTACAGACAACTTACCGAACTTCTCAGAGTAGCTTACTATTCCCAATTTACCGATTTTCGGGATATGGTGATACTAAAGTCCATTCGGTAACTCTTTATTATTTGGTGTCAACAGATGCCCCCTTTAAAAGAATTAAAATTTAATTCTTTTAAATGCCAAAGATGACAAGACACTTACTTTTTGCTTCCAGCGCCATTTTGCCGTCTCGTTTCGCGCGCTTGCCTTTTCAGCTTCTCCTCGTATCAACTCCATATATATATCAGATGTCCCCACACAATCTGATCTCTCGCCTTCAAACTTGCTTCTCCAACAAGTCATCTCTTTCGTTATTCTCTTGCTCTTTCGCTTTTTCGCTCCTTCATGCCATTTCCTGTACTTGATCAGACACCATGGCTCCCAAGGCTCAAGCTTCCTCCTTCCTTGCCTCAAATGCCCTAGAGCACTATTATAATTTCAGAGACTCTCAAGATTTCAACGATGACCGGCATTTTTTTCTCGGTGCAGAATGATTTCGAGGATTCTTACATCCTTGGCCCAGCTGTTTACAATCAGTTTTCGATTCCTGCAATTCTCTCTGATTTCTTCCCTCGCCATCAAACTGAGGTACTTTCAATCCACCATTCTTCCGTTCTAGCTTACAACTGGCACTCCCGTCCTTCTCGTCTTAGGGCTTTTTCTGATTTTGAGCCAAATTTTTACCAATGGTATCTTCGACTTCGTCCTTCCAAGGGCTCTCTTTGGGATGGACTTTCGATTCATAATGCTTTGCGTCTTTGTTGTTTTGACTATCGTCTGAATCATGGGCTAATCAGTGCCCTATCCTGTTTTTGGTCAACTTCTACCAACTGCTTCTTCTTCCCTTTTTCCCCGATGTCGGTAACTTTGCTCGACATCCATTGCCTGACCGGTCTTAGTCCTTTAGGTACAGACCCATCTACTCTGTCTTCAGATTCTTACCCAGGACTCGGTAAGTTGTCTGATTCCGAGCTAGCTTATGGGGCTTTTATCGGTAAGTTTTTTACGAAAGAAGGTGAAGTTACCGACGAGGAACACACCGCTTTTCTCATGTACTGGCTCTGTAAATTCCTTTTTTGCCACCCTATTGTGAGAGTTTCAAAGGACTTTGTAGCTATAGCTTCTGCCTTAGCTTCGGGAACTCTCCTTTCTTTAGGAAAAATCATTTTATCCTTATTGTACCGAGGCTTAGCCCATTCGGCTTCTTCCATCACTTCGGATGAAATAGGTGGAGTCTATGGTGGTCCACTCTGGATTCTCCAAGCTTGGTCGGGTTTTTATTTTCCTTTTTGGTTTTCCAAAGACCATGTCTCGCAACCCCCTTCGGTTTCTATCCCGAATCATCATGTCTGTCGAGCCTTAAGCCGAGAGTTGATTCCTTTTCCAGAGGGGCAATTATCTTATTTTCGGTTCTTTGTTTCTCAAATTTTTTCAATCAAAGGGAAACAATTCTCTTTTTCTCCTTTTCTCATTCCCGAATTCAAATCATATCTTCCTTCCTTTCAGAAGAATAAGAGTGATTTCTGGCAAGTCGTTCTAACCTCTGTTGACCTTCCTGTTAGGTTTTCAATAAAGGGTAGATTCGTTGTTGGCTTCGAAATTTACTCCCCCCAATATTGTGCTAGACAATTTGGGTTGATTCAAGGGATTCCTGTCCCGGCTCTCTACACTTTTTCCTTTTCTTCCATCAATAAAGTATTCTGTAAGCAAGGCGACAGCCAAAACTTCATTGAATTGAACAAGCTGATTCGGGACATTTACCGATTGTTCCGTGTTACCGAGTTCATTCCAGATGCTAATCGCTCTTCAGAAGACTTCAACTTCTGGTGGAAGAATTATCGGAAGTCTGTATTCTCAGAGCCGCTGGACATGATTCTTTTGAAAATAAAGGAGACGGCCACTCTTGCACTTCCTCAATCAACCGGAGATGAAGACATTCTTCCTGCTGAACCGGCAAAGCATGCTAAAGGTCAGTTTGCTCTCCTTCTTTCAATGTGTGTCTTCATTCGGTATTTGTTTGTGTCTAACTGTTCTTTGTTCACAGCAGGAAGAAAGAGAAAAATCTTAGAACTGCCTGCTCCAGAACAGGCGCCAAAGAAGCCTGCAACAGAAAGGTCTACCAGTCGATATTTATCATCTCCTGAAAGTTCTTCACCGAGGAGCCTACCTGTCAGTTCCACACTTCGTGCCATGATAAAACCGCGTGCACCAAAAGGTAACTTTGATGATTTTTTTTTTTACCAAGCATGAGCATACTTGCCAATACTGATCTGTGCTTTTCTTCTTTTAAATATAACTCAGGGAAAACTCTCAAGATATACCGATCGAAAGCGGCTTCGCTTTCTTCCCCCTCTGCCAATGCTCCTGATGATGATATAACAATCCTTGACCCTGTCCTAGTGCCTCCGGCTTCTTCGACGGAACTTCTTATCGCATCAACGCAAACCCAGACTCCAAAATTTAAGGAAAAGGAACAAGCTGATGACCCATCTTCTCCTCAGACTAGAAAATCTCCAACTTCTATCGGTAAGTATTGTCTTCACTTTACCGAATGGTGAATGCTCCTTATACTGTTGTTTTAACACTCATAGCTGTGTTTACAGGTACTGATGAGCCTTCATCTGCATAAAAAAGAATCCTGATTCCTGATGGGGAATTTCTTGAAGGCCCATCAACCAGTGTACCTCTGCCGCTTGTTCAGCCTTCATCTATCACTCTGCCTCTTCAAGGAATGTTTATGGCAAGCTCATCTTCTTCACAAGCTCCTTCTGCCGCAGCTGAAATAACTCTCTTATCTACTGAAGAGAAAGCTGAAGTGGAAAGTATACTGCTCACAGATCTTTATAACTCCTCCACTGCTGATTGTCCACCAGAATCTATAGACCCGGCATCATTTTCTAAAGTTTCTAAGGAAGTGGCCAAGGCTAAATGGACTGAACTTCTTAACTTATTAGAGTCTGGCTATGGGAAGTTGATTACTGACTCTGACAGAGAGAGACGAGCAAGAACTCTCTTTCAGGAAGTATGCTCTGGTAATCCTTCCTTTACGTTTTCCCAAGACTTCCAGGACAAAAGTGATATCTTCGCCGTAGGTTTTGTGGATGCTGTGGACACCATCAGAATCAACACCTATCATTTTCTACATCTTCTCTTCGGAGAACAGCGAGGTCAAGCCATTCGAGATGAACTAACCCACAAATGTGCAGATACCCGCTTGTTCTATGACAGTTATAAAGCCGAAGAGAGCAAACTTCACCGCTTAGCAGAAAGAAGAGCAGAGCTTGAGAAAGAATTGAAGACGGTAGAGGTCCAAATGATGGAACAAGAAGCGAAGATGCGTCATCTTTGCCCATCAGTTAGAAGAAAGATGGAGAAGTGTCGGGAGTTGAGGAAAGAATATGATTCCACCTGTGGGTCGGTCAAAACTTGTGAGAAGCAGAGGGCGGAGCTCATGGAACAAAATCTTAATTTAGAATTTGAGCTCCGTTCTTTTGTAAATGAAGCCAAGACTCTGTTGAGGAAATGGAAATGAAAAATCTTGTTTTTTCTGATTCAAGTGTTCTTTTGCTTCATTTGCCGAATTCTAACATCTGCTCTTCTATAATCTTCAACGATTAACAGAGATCCCGATAATCCTCAATAACTAACAAAGATCCCGATAATCCTCGATGACTAACAAAGATCCCGATGATAAGGCTTCTCGATAATCCTCAGTGATTAACAAAGATTTCAATGATAAGGCTTCCCGATAATCCTCAGTGATTAACAAAGATTCTAATAATGAGGTTTCCCGATAACTCCAATGACTTTTGCATACTTTCTCTTGCAAAAGAATTTTTTGGCGGCAATGCTGATAACCGTCTTCCTCCATTTATGGGTCATGTTCTTCCACTTCTTCTAATGATTCGAGAAAAACTCTAGCATGTCACTACCCATGATTTGCTCTATGTCCTTTCTATTTATAACTGCCCAAATTGCACGATTCATCCTGAACATTTGCAATCTTGCTCATGATGTCTTCACATGGTTCTTCATCTTAGTTGCCTCTTTGGCCTCAATCATATAGACATCGTAACGGCCAACATGAAGGTAAACTTTTTGCTAAATGTATCATGATCCCAGCTTTGATAACTGTTCTTCATTTCTTTTAACCATGAACAACTTTTTATCCAATTGCCTACAGATGATCGATCCTTATGGAATCGGCTACATGAACTACTATCCCGGGGACATCATGCTTTGTTACTGAATTATAAGCATAGGTTAGAAGTTACTGAACTGACGGACATTTTCAGGTCCAATGTATTCTTAACTGCTGAGTCTGATCTCTTGGACTTAGCGTGGGAACTGTGCTCTTTATTCCCTGCCAGCTTCGATAAGTTTGAGCGCAATGTGAAGGAGGTTTGGAGCCTTGAACCTATCATTGTGGAAGCTGAGACTCTCAAGCTCCAAATTGTGGAAGAATTCTCCCGATTGTGCGATTCCAAGGAAGCATATGCTCAAGTTCAAGACTCTTGCCTCCATGCCAAAGAAGATGCTGAGACGACACGTCGACTTTTCCATTTCTTTTCCAGTCATAACCGTGCCGAACGCAGGATAATTAAAGACGAAATCTCCCGTGTCAAGTCCATGGTCGAAGCTTCTTCAGACAAGTATAGACGATTGTTACAGGAAACTTGGGAGAAACTTGAAGCTGTTCGCTTCCATTCTCGTCGCATAGAACATCTCAAAGAGCAGCAATTCGAACTCCACCATGATCTTGAATTACATTCCAAACTTGTAGCTCAGAATCTCAAATTGGTTAAAGATCTGAAGACCTTTGTAACCAAGATCAGAATGTACTTTCGCTTTTGATGAATGAATTAATCTCCTCGTGTTTCCCAGATTGATGGATAATATTTCTTCAAGAATTTTCCATTTATAGAACGAGATAGTTCTTTTCCATTAACATCCATCAATCTGTACGCATTTCCACTGAACATTTCGGTAACTAGATATGGGCCTTCCCAGTTTGATGACCACTTACCGAACTCTCTATCTTTGAGATTAAATGGCAACATTGCTTTCCATACTAAGTCCCCGACAGCAAATTGCTTGATCCTAACCTTCTTGTTAAAAGCTCTGGCTACTCTTTTCTTTTGTGCAATCAACTGATCCAAAGCAGCTGCCCTGACTTCATCTCATTCATCCAAATTTATATGCATCCAATCTCTGTAATCTTCTGGCAACATTTCACTTTGCAATTGGACTCGTAATGATTGAACGGTTATCTCCATCGGTAGAACTGCCTCTTGTCCATAGGTCATCATATATGGACTGACGCCTGTACTTGATCTTCGTGATGTTCGGTATGCCCACAACACTACCGATAGCAAGTTGTCCCATTCTCTTGGATTTTCTTCCAAATGCTTCTTAATCAATCCAATCACAACCTTATTAGGAGCTTCGGCTTGTCCATTTGCTTGAGGATAATATGGTGTAGAATGCAGCATCTTAATTCCTCTTGATTGCACAAATTCCATAACTTCATTTCCAGTAAACACTGTCCCTTGATCCGCAGTGATTGATTCCGGTAAGCCAAATCGGTGAATTATGTTTTCCTCAATAAATTTGATCACCGTCTTCTGACTAATGCTCTTGTATGGAATCGCTTCCACCCATTTCGTAAAGTAATCCGTAGCCAGCAAAATGAAACTATGCTTATGAGAAGAGGGTGGATAAATCTTACCTATTATATCCATTGCCCATCCTCGAAATGGCCATGGCTTTACAATGGAATGAAGCTCTACAGCAGGTGCATGTTGCAAAGGTCCATGCTTTTGACATGAAATGCATGTTTTGGCATATTCAATGCAATCCTGCATCTTTGTTGGCCAGAAATATCCGTACCTTTTTAGAAGCCATCTCATCTTAATTCCAACCTGATGTGCTCCACATATGCCTTCATGAGCTTCTGCCATAACCAGTTTTGCATCGTCCTTATCAAGATAACGCAATAGTAACCCATCTGAGGATTTTCGGTATAACTCTTCTCCCAACATTATGTACTTCTGAGCTTGTCTCCTCAACTTTTGATTTCTTGAATCAGGATTTTTCAAGTATTCCATAATGGGCTGCCTCCAATCCTTTTCTCGGATCACCTCACTGATCGCTATCGGTATTTTTCTTCGTTCAATAGAAGGTACCGATAATGAGATGGTAGTTGCAATATTAGCCAACTCTTTTGATATTTTATAACCAGAAGCCACCTGTGCTAATTCGTTGGCTTCGTAATTGGTTTCTCTTTTGACATGGACTATGTCATATTCTCTAAATTGTTCCAACAGCTTCTTGGCTAGATAATAATAGCCAATCAAATTGTCATTTAAGCACTGATATTCTCCTTTCAGTTGCTTTACCACTAGTTGTGAATCACCAAATATTTTGATGAACTGTGCTTCCAACTCAATCAGTATTCCTAAGCCGATGATTAGTGCTTCATATTCGGCTTGATTATTTGAGCATTCAAAATCTAACTTACAAACACACCTTGTAAGCTCTTCGGTGGGAGAGATTATCATCAAACCAGCTCCAGCCATACTCTTAGCACATGATCCATCAAAATACATAGTCCATGGTATAACTTGACTAAAGTTCTGTTTATTTTCTTCCATTTGCAAACATGGGTATTCGGTAAGAAAGTCGGCAACAGCTTGACCTTTGACTGCTTTTATTGGTACGTATGCCAAATCAAATTCAGACAAGATAAATGCCCACTTGGCTATACGCCCTTTTATAACAGGCCGTGACAACATATATTTTATCACATCAGTCTTACCGAGTACATGTACTGTAGCTGGCAACAAATAATGTCTTAACTTCATACAAGAGAAGTACAAAGATAGACATAATTTTTCGATTGCGGTATATCTTTTTTCAACATCAGTCAATATTCTACTTAAATAATATACCGCTTGTTCTTTTCCATTTTCATTCTCTTGTGCCAGCATACTCCCGATAGTTGAATCGGTAGTAGACAAGTACAACTTTAGTGGCCTGCCTGCTTTTGGTGGCATCAATACATGAGGATTTGTTAGATAAACTTTAACTGCATCAAACGCTTTTTGCTGTTTATCTCCCCATATAAACTCCTCCTGATTTTTAAGACGCGAGAGCTGGGTCATTGGTTCTATCTTCCAAGATAAATTGGCAATGAATCCTCTGAGAAAATTAATTTTCCCGAGTACCATCTGCAACTGCTTCTTTGATGTAGGATGAGGAAGCTCTATAATAGCCTTTGCCTTATTCTTATCAATCTCAATTCCCCTTTGATTAATTAGGAATCCCAAGAAATTCCATGCTCGCACTCCAAAGGCACATTTAGCTGGATTCATCTTCAATTTGTATTTTCTCATCCTAACAAAAGCTTGCTCAAGATAATCCAAATGCTCTCCCTGACTTGATTTAATCACAACATCATCAATATAAACTTCCAAGAATTTACCAATCATGTCATGAAAGATGAAATTCATTGCTCGCTGGTAAGTAGCTCCTGCATTTTTCAGCCCAAAAGGCATCACTGTCCACTGAAAAGTCCCGATAGCACCAGGACATCTAAACGCTGTTTTCGGGACATCTTCTTTAGAAATAAATATCTGGTTGTAACCCGAATGACCATCTATTAGAGATAACATCTCGTTTCCCGACGCCGAATCTACTAACATGTCTGCCATCGGCATCTGATACTCATCTTTTGGAGTGACATTATTAAGATCCCGAAAATCAATACAGACTCTCAATTTCCCATTCTTTTTCTTTACAGGAACAATATTCGAAATCCACTCTACATACCTGGCTGTCTCAATGAATTTTGCTTTTAGCAGCCTTTCAATCTCTTCCTTGACTTTGTCAACCACATCTGGAGCAAACCTTCTTGCTAACTGTTTGTGTGGACGAAATCCTTTCTTAATAGGAAGACAATGCTCTACAATATCTCTTGACAAACTAGGCATTTCATGGTAATCCCATGCGAAGCAATCTTTGTACTCTTTGATCAAGTTGATTAAATCTTCTTTCATGCCCCCTTGCAGAAACGCACTCACATATATTGGACGAAAACACCCAGGTTCTCCTATATCAACTTCTAACAATGGGTCTTGAGCTTCTGTTGACCTGCTGTCCTCCTTGATTGGCGACTCTTCCCATTCGTCAATACACTTTGAAACTTCAGCACTCTGCTGGGTCTTCTCTGCCAGGTATGCAAAGTACCTTTCACAAACTTCTTGCAATAAGGGCTCGCTTTCCATAAAGAGTATGTAACTCCTATAATGCCAAGCTAGACTTGGGAATCCATTCAGTTTTCATATTCCCAAAGCGGCAATAAGCGTAAGATCGTGAATCTGCTTTCGGTGTTTCAATAACATATTCTCCATGTGAATACCCTTGATGATCTTGATGAATACCGGTCAACCCTATTGAAGCAAGTCCCGAATCAGCCTCAATGTACTCTACTCCCTTACCATTCCAAAATGCCAGAACCTGATGAAGAGTCGAAGGTACACATTGATTAGAGTGTATCCAATCTCTTCCAAGCAACAAGTTGTACGAACCATCAGACTCTATCACGAAGAAAGTCGTCTTTGCTGTTTTGGATCCTATGGTTAGGTCCAGTACAACTGCCCCTTTGACTTCGGTAACTTCTCCTAGGAAATCAGACAGCTGAACATTCGACGGAATTATATCATCATCATCTTTTCCCAACTTCTTGAAGTACCTGTAAGATATGAGATTCAAGGTAGCTCCCGCATCTACAAAGATCTTACCGACAGCTTGACCATTGATTCTACCTGAAATAACCAAGGACCTTAAATGTCTAGCCTTGTCTGAGGGTACTTTATCAAACCTTATCATTTCTTTATCAGAGAATTCGAATTCTGCCATTGCTATTTCTCTCTCTGAGATATGCTCGAGTTCTTCTTCTACCACTGAGCAAGCCCCATATTCAGCTGGAAGCTTAGCATGGACCATGTTGATCCTCATTGGCGAACGATTCTCTTTCGGCATTTTGGAATGACCAGCTCGGCAACTCTTGTCATCTTCTTGCGACATCTTGAGATTCAGATTCTTTTGTTCTATCTTGACTTGATGCCTCGGATTAAGAGCTACCTGGAATTGCCCAAAGTTAATTATTTGGGAGACTTGTTGAACCTCTTTTCCTTTTTTCACCTCTTGGTGAGAACTACTTCCCGAATCATATACAGAATTTTTTTCTGGTTTGACAAACTCTTTATCATCAGGGTTTCTTCTCTAAACCCAATTTCCTCTCGTACTAAAAGATCTGGTTGGAGGAATCTGTGATGGCATTCCTTTGTCCCGACGATTCTCGAAATCCCTCTGTCTGCTTTTCATTCGCTGAAAACGTCTTTTTGTAGTTCGGTAAGATGCTTGCCCCGGCGGTTTAGCCAAGGACCATTTTCCTTCAGGAGGATCGTGTGGGATCTTAATTGTCTTTGTCTTCTGAACTTCCTGGGGAATTGATGGTGGTGGATCATCAAATTCATCTCCCCAACCAGATGGTTCAACTGGCAATGACGGGGATAAGTAATCTTTCGTGTCTCCATAGTACACCACATAATCAAATTTCCCACTAGGCTCTCCAAGCAATCCTACTTTGGGATCCCCTTCTTTGTATCGCTGCCATAAACTCTTCTTCTTCTCAGGTTTTCGTGGGATTTCCTTCTCCTTGTGAACTCGTGTTTCAACTTCTTGAGTTGGAGGGACTTGTCTTAGTGAATCAGGACATAACTCCTGTCTCTCAGGCATTTGTTCTAGCTGCCTTGATCGAGCTTCTTAACTTTTTTACTGTGCCGAAACGTTTTCAGTTACTACAATCTCAGACCTTATCTGTGGTCTACCTTCCCGACGGACGAAAGATCCCGATCTGTATCTTCCTCTTGTTCCTCTCATGTACTGGAACTTGGGAACTTCCCGATTCTGATGACTTAATTCCTGATGGCAATGGGTGCATAGTTGTTTATGGTCATATCTTGTAGACTCATGCACATTAACCATACTGATCATCTTCGGGAAAGGGTCTGTGTCTACTTCCATTGGAGCCTTGCCTTTGTCTTCAGCAAACTTGATCTTGCCTTGGCGAATCGCTTCTTGAATTGTCTTCCTAAAAATAATACAATTCACCGTATCATGAGTCTTGGAATGATGCCATTTGCAATATCTTTTATCCGTAGTTTCTTCCTTGGATGGGATCACCTGTCCCTCAGCCAATTTAATCATTCCATCTTTCAGCAATAAGTCAAATATCTCATCCAACTTATAGATATCAAAGGAATAATTACTCGTTTCCTTGGTTTTAAATTTGGACACATCTCTCACTCTTGCTGGTTTCAAAGCTGGGCACACATATGGTTTTTCAAGTACCATGGTTGCTACCGCTATCTCATTCTCTTCTTCAGTAAAGTCACTGTATTCGGTACTTTCAACCGATGCTATTGTCTGCCGATTATCCTTCGTCGGCTTCTTATCTTTATCCTTCAGCAGGTGCTCATACTTAGAAACCCGAGCATTTAATTGAAAAAGATCATCAAAAGCCTGCCCCTCAAATCTCTCCTTGAGATTAAACTTCAGCCCATTAAAAGCCAAATCTGTAAATTCCTTTTCGGTGAGAGAAGTTAAACACCGATTCCTGGACTTCTTGAAACGAGCAATGAATTGATCTACTGTCTCAGTTCCATACTGGTACATCCTGGCCAAGTCTGCTACTGTTACCTCTGGTATCGTTCGGTAAAACTGAGAATGGAACTGTCTTTCCATCTCAACCCATGTCTGTATAGAATTTACTGGCAAATTTGTATACCAAGTAAATGCTGTCTTTGACAACGACAATGGGAATAGTCTTAACCTTAGATATTCATTTGTTCCTGCCTCTCCACATTGTGCTAGAAAACGACCTACGTGTTCCACTGTTGATTGATCCTCTTCACCTGTAAATACAGCGAAATCTGGCATTTTAAAACCCCTTGGATATGGGATGTTATCCACCCAATCGGGATGTGGCTTCCTGTATACAGGTCTTGGTGTGCCTCTCTCTGCTCCCAATTGTTGCATTACCAATTCTGTAACTCTGTCTGGATTCCATGGCCTTAAATTCTGCTGACCCAACCAAGGATCTTGCCCCCTAGGGTCAACCTGCTGAGGTCTGTTCATGCCTTGTTGATCCATATTAAGGTTAATGGGTGGCGGCCTGTAGAGAGGGTTTTCCACCACATGTGTGTATGGTTGAACTGTAGGCGGTCTCATAGGATCCATATTAGGCACTGGTGGAGGTATATTCCATACTGGCTGTATATTTGGGACCATGAGATTGATCACATTAGTATCAGTGGGGCCAGTTTGAGGAAAATTGTAACCACTCACACCATTCACTAGGTTCGCTGTCGTAGGATTCTCCGGCCTTGGTATAATTCTTACTGGAGGTTGCAGATTCGATCCTCCACTACCATTATACCCAACATTGGGATGTCCCGATGCTGGTGGAAATGGTATCGTACCAGGGAAATTTACATAAAAGGGAGGAACTTGAGAGGATGAACTAGGACGCGATATTACCTCGTTTATGGCGTTAATCATCATAGGCTTTATCACATCTGAGACATGACGCACCATATGGTTAGTGAGCTCATTCTGCTGTTCCTCAAACATTCTTCTCATCGTGGCTATCAAAGTGTTGTCAGGTGCCAACGCGTGGATCTGTTCTTCATTCAATTGCCGAGGAACATCAGCATTGTGATGGGGTACGTCCTCATTCGCTGCCGAATGCTCCGATCGTGCTCCATCATCTGGGTTGTTGATATTGCCAACTGGTACTCCATCTGATTGACCTCTGGTTCTCACCATTTCTCTTAATTTTACCACACAGGTCCCACCAGGCGTGCCAAAAAGATGTTCACTCGTTTTTGCAACAAGGAATATCTTTCACCGAAATTCAGTCTTCGATTTTTATTAAGAGGGTTCTGTGACTCAACTCTCGAAAGGAAATTTTAGTGAGAACACGGAGTAACACAAATGGAAGTGAAATGGGTAGGAAATCAGTGGATCGAATATGGATTTGAGATCAACAAAGGTTCAGGCTACGTTACAATACTCCTACTAAAGCAGTAGAAAGCTTGAAACTAAACTAGAATTGCAGAAACTCTAAATGCTGGAAAGGAGAGTACATGGAAGTTAAAGTGCAGAAAAACTTGAGTTCTTTTGGATGTGTGTTGATCTGTCCCCTTTCTCCTCTCTTTCGATTATTTGTTATTCTTTGGCTTTCCATAACCGTTTGTCGGTTATTTTCTTGCTTTCAAACTCTGAATCTTGGCGCCTTCAATAACTTCCCATTTACCCACGTTTTATCCGCCAAAACTTAATCTTTATCTGTCAATATGGCTTTGAATTTGAATCTTTTCCAGCAACTGCCGTGAACTGTTCGCATCCACTATCCGGATTTCTTGCTCGTAACTTCTTGCTATCATGGCTAGTTTGGCCATCCTTCGGTTCCTTTTGACTTCATACTCCTCTTACTGCTGACCCTTTATAATTTCGGTATGTCCAGAATCTTACCGAATTTTGAAAATCAATGGCCCTGTTCTCTTACTTCCCGAATATCGGGTTTAGACTTCTAGACATTTCGGTATGTTACAGACAACTTACCGAACTTCTCAGAGTAGCTTACTATTCCCGATTTACCGATTTTCGGGATATGGTGATACTAAAGTCCATTCGGTAACTCTTTATTATTTGGTGTCAACAGAAGTAAAACGTAAAGCGATAAAGAGAAATCGAGACAAGAGATTTTATTCTGGTTCACCCTTAAACTAGAGCTACGTCCAGCAGAGGATTCCACTATAACTAGCGCATCGCACCTCTCGTTACATCACTCAATGTGGAGCGGGATCCACGTGCTTTCCTATCGTAGGGAAGTATGAACCACACCCCCACAACATATAGGCTTTACGCACTTGCATAGCGCGGGTCCCCAATGCCGTTGATTGAGAAATTCGCAAGTCAGGTCTTTAGCCCCCCAAAAAAAGGTATGCTTACCCGATCAATTTAAGATTCCAACGTCCATCGACCCAAGAAAACGAAACTCAACTACCCAACCCGGTCATATTGCGTAATGTCCACAAGTCAATTCAATATTATATGCTTTTGTTGCGATAAGGTAACGCCAAAATCAGTAAGAATACTTGATTTCTTAGTAGAATAAAAAGAAATGCAACTGTTATATCAAATTCATTGATCACTTTATGGTTAGGAAAAATTGAGATGTGAAGTGAATCTCTTGACAGAGAGGTTCGTATTCATACAATTCATTAGATTGGTTAGTAAGATTTTGTTTATTTTGCGAAAAATGAATATTTTGAAAAATATTATCACCGTCTACAAAAATATTTAATCATAAATCATTATGGACAATCTTATTATTTTTATTAATTAATTATTTTAAGAGATACGAATAATTATTTGAAAAAATTATTTTACAAATTATACATTTCTCTCACGAAAAGTAGGTCCTTCCGAACCTTTTGGGCCAGTATTGCCTTTCGATTTCATTGAGCTCGGTTCAGCACCGATAGGGTGCAGATGCAGCACAGATTGAGACCGGATTGTCCGAGGAAAAGCACGATTGTAAGCACTCGCAGTAGAACGAAGAAGAAGAAGAAGACAAGACTCGAGGAGAATGGAGACAAGCGTGTCCGTTGCCAGCAGCATTGCGAGGAAGATAGCCGTTTTGGGAAGTGGAAGTCAGCTTCCAACCTCCTCCTTCTTCGTCGACTTCGAAAACTTTTTTTTTCCTCTTCTCAATTTGATCGCGGCGCTGAACATAATCCTAATTGAAGTCTCTGAACGCATTTCGGCGCAGTCTCGGGAGCAGTATGTGCCTCCACAATCGCCAAGAGTGGAATCTCCGTCACCGTCTTCGACTCCGCCCGAGGTCCTGGCGGTCGCATGTCTCAGAGAAGGTTAGGTTTTTGCGTGCTGCATCATGAACTAGCATCTGCATTTGCAATTGCTATCGAGAACGTGTGAATGGAAGCACAAGCACTAAACGGTGTTTTTAAGCTGTTTGTTTGAGTGTTTAAAGTCTATCTGTGCTACTTTGGAAATCACACGCCGGTCGATTTGGAATCCTCGATTGAGATGATTACTATGTTCTGTTTCAACCAAATCATGAGCTGCTGGTTTTTTTATTTTGCCGATATTTTGATGATTGGAATAGAGAAACTACCGGAGATGGAAAAGAGCTTTTGTTCGACCATGGCGCTCCTTTCTTTAGCATGAGCAACTGTTCCGAAGCCTTCCGACTAGTTTGTGAGTGGGAATCGAGAGGCCTTATTGCTGAGTGGAAGGAGAAGTTTGGTTCTTTCGATTGCATCACCAAAACATTCACCGAGACAGAGCAGGTTTGTAACTGAGTCAATACATTATGGAATACTGATGGATATGGACTAAGAGTAACTATACCTACTGAGTGGCGAGACGATATGCTCATGTTCTCGTCATCTAGCTCTTGTATTGATTCAAGCATAGTGCCGGTGATGTCCCGCACACTGATATGAACTGTTTCTTGCCATTCCTACATATTTTTCGGTCTCAAATTTTGTAGGAAGGATCCAATAAAAGATACGTTGGTGTTCCTGGAATGAATTCTATCTGTAGAGCATTATGCCATCAGCCAGGTACTTTCCGATTCGTCTGTTTCTTTTCTTCAGATAATTTTATGCGGTTGAGCATTCATGCTCAAAAATTGCCTTTTCTCGCTCTGCGCTTTTCTTCAGGTGTGGAAAGCAAGTTCGGGGTTGGTGTTGGGAGGGTGGACTGGTTGGAAGAAGAAAATACGTGGAGATTGACCAGTTCGGATGGACAAAACCTTGGGCATTTTGCGGGAGTGGTTGCATCAGATAAAAACATCGTTTCTTCGAGGTTTACAAGTGTGACAGGAAGACCACCTCCTTTAGGTGGGACGGTTCTTATTTGAACTTTGTCATCCTAATATAAAGAAGGACTTGGCCTATAGCTGTACTTGCACACCCCAAACACCGCCCCCCCCCCTCCCCCCCAAAATAAAAATAAAAATAAATCTGTATGACTATTGTGATGAGCCATCTTGTTGGGTGGCAGAATCAGATAGGGCTGAGCGTCGTTGGAAGTTTATTTTCAGCATAGGCTGGCAGCACAGCCGATATGCCTGTACCTGTCAATTTTCTTTTTCATCTCAAGAGTATAATCATTAGGGAAGTGAGAGAAGTGTTCATTTCCTGATTTCTCTGGCTACGAGTGCCAGACCTTCCATAACACTTTTAAGTTGTTTAGAGTTGAGTCCTATGAAAGGTCTTCTGGGTGCATTCTGGCCTACTTCAGAGCGTTCTAGTACTTTTAAACTCTTGTTGAGTTTGTGTCATGAACCATTCTCCAATATGTGCTTTCTTGGATTACCTCTGTGAACTATTAGCTCAAGAACGAGAATCTTCCAGGAATTACCATCAGTGGCCTATTTTTCACACACTTAGCCTTGCCTCCTTAAAATTTCACAGCAAAAACAAAGATTTTACTGATTTTACTGAGGATGGTATAGTAATGTAGAGATTTTTTCTGTTTCTAACTAACCATAAGGGTGCTAGGTTTATGACGGTGCAATCAATAACAATAGAAGTGGTAATTTCTGTAGTTTGACCTCTTTGCAGACTTGAATTTAGCTCCTGATTTGAGGAACAAGGTGCAAGATATTTCAGTTAGTCCATGTTTTGCAGTTATGCTAGCATTTCCAGAGCCTCTGTCTTGGGTAAGAACTTAGATTATTTGTAGGCATTTGACATCTGATGCAAGTTTTGTTGATCTTTCAACAGATAAATCTTGCCTCATTTCCGTAACATTTACCTTCTGTTTTTCCTATAACCCATTCATGGGGAGGGCTTCATCATGCTTCCTTTCATGCCGATATTGTGAAGTTTACACAGTTGGCCTTGGTGCGTGATGAAAATATTTCAGATACCTTTTAAGGGTTTTGCAATCAGAAACTCCAAAGTCTTAAACTGGGTTCATTGTGACAGCTCCAAGCCTGGGCGATCTACTGCTAGGTTCTTCTTTGCTTTCTTACATGTCTATTAAATTTTAGTTTGCTTCATGGTGTATACTCTTAAACTTTTTGCTTTTCCACCCTAGTGAAAGATGGGTACTGCATTCAACTGCGGAGTACGCGGAGACAGTAATTGCAAAAACTGGACTCATGAAACCTTCGGATGCAATATTGACGAAGGTAGCTGAAGAACTGTTAGAGGAACTGCAGAACATGGGACTGAATGTACCTCAGCCTCTCTTTAAGAAAGCTCATAGGTGGTAAGTATCATCCGTAGACTCTAGTACTTGTTCTTATTTCATGTCATGATAATGTCGAACTGTGAATGCTAAGCAAAGGCTAGCTGCCTGATATGCAACACCATGAAGACCACTCCTACCAAATGATGGATGGAAGTGCATCACTTTTAGCCTCACCAATATTGACATGCTCTTTCGACGTTTATCTAAAATATGGTGACACTGGAGATGGTATAGCACATTATTTACTAACTTCATCACCGAAGCTAGAAATTTCTTAGTTTTACTCTGTTATAATTAGCTTTTACTTATGTGTTTGCAGTTGGTACTCTGCCAGTGCTCCTTGATTCAAGTATTGTCCTATAGACATGAAATGAGAAACTGTTTTCTCTAAAAGGCGTTGTTATCGATTGTTGGCGCCATGTCGGCTCAAAATGTTAAAGAATTTTCTTTCAATGGACACTGCATTGGTTCTGGTATAAGCATGTGGCATTTGACTATAATCCGTATTTCTCTCTCGGATGATTGAAATCCTCCATGGACAACAGTTTCAAATTGATTTGATTATACTTCTCCAAAATGGAAGAATACTTGTTGACACAAATATCAGTTGTGACAATGATTGTAATAATGCCTTGCTTGAAAATATGTTGCCTCCATAGTGAGGATAGCTTCTTTCAATGTGGCGTGCAACCAACTTTGGGCATCCCTTGCCCATTAATTTTTTAGGTGATCCTATAGATTGCTTCTGATAGTGGCAACTTCAATCTGTTTTATGGAGTTCCAGGGTTATGACGGGATTTTAAAAGATCTTTCAATCTATGCCATACTTGATGAAACATGATGCACCGATGTACATCATTCACCAAGGATGGTATAATTCTCTTGAAAAGATTATTTTCCTAATCTTGGTGACAACTATACATGGAGAGACTGAAAGTGCTTTTCAGGAAGAATACTTCTCATGTGCATGTACTTGTCCGAAAATCTTAGATAGTATAATGATCTTTATGGTGAAAGTGCACCTCAAAGAGGCACTCGCCAGTATGCATAATCCCCCAAACTTCCGATCACTGGCTTTTAAATGGCCTCAGGAGTTTCAAAACAGTGAAAATGCTCATTGGAAGGTGACTAGACAAATTCAGTTAGTGTTTAGCTGCGTATGTCAAATCAGTTTGGAATTTGTTCGGTATCAGGTCCTCTTCCTGCATTCGCGTTGTCGTGCTTGTGCAGCCTTCAGTCGTTTGATGCTTTAATCCTAATACGTTCTCTGTATTATTGGCCTGAAATATGAAGTCTTTGTTTGCTTCCATAACTTAAAGATGGTTTCTTCTCTTTGTAGGGGAAGTGCATTTCCATTAACAAATGTGGCTGCGGAAGAGAAGTGCCTATGGGATAAGAAACGGAGGCTCGCCATATGTGGAGATTTCTGTGTTAGTCCAGATGTTGAGGGCGCCATAATCAGCGGCATGGCGGCAACTTCCAAGCTGACTGAAATGTTTAGCTGCTTGTAGCAATCGTGCCACCTTAATGTGGGCGGCGTAGTTGGTGCAGCCACAAAAGTGGCGTGTCGAGTGGGCATGATCTATATCTGGTCGGGACGATTTACGTGATCAACAGAAATAAAAGAATGCATTTTGTACGCATCTTTGCTTCTATTACCGTAGTTCTTTTTTTTTTTTTTTTTTCGGTGTAATGCCAATCAAAGGAGCTACTTCAATGGCAGTTCAATATCGTTGTACTGCAATGACGTAGGCATTGTCGGATTGCAATCTGCATCGTCCCTTAGGCTGCGTTTGGTAATCGGGATAAAATTCAGGACAGGATATGATATCTTATCCTGTGTTTGGCTCCTGTTCAGGACAGGATAAATGGGATATAGCATGGATATAATTATCCCATGGGGGAGGTGGGATAAGGGTGGATAGGATATGGCAAAATTCCTAGATTTCACATTCAATCCTATCTTGATTAGAAATCCAGACGACCAAACATAGCCTTATTGTTCCTCGTCTGGATTTTGCTAATTGCTCCACATTTTCTCAGCCACGAATTGGTCCTTGAAATTTCTGTTAAATTTAGATGAAAATTCTTAATTTTCCTACCAGAAAAATGATAAAAAGAATTTCTAGTAAGAAAGAACTGATAATACAATTCATGGGGGGGCCCACATGATCCATAATCCCCAAGCACGATGCCACCGATTCCGGAGAAAATAGCCATAGAAGAACTGGATAGAAGAGCTCGCCTGTTGATAAACCCCTCCCTCTGTTATCTCAATTCCAGCCACACGACCAGTGCCACGTGTAACGCTCTGATTCACCCGTCCGCCGACACGCCAAAACTATTATCTTCGGAGCGAGGGCGCGTGTGGGCATATACTGGTTGAAGTGAGGGGGAGAAAGAAAGAAAGGAAAAAGCAGAGAAGAAGAGAAAATGGCGGCTTCAGTGATGGCATCAGTGAGCCTGAAACCAGCTCCATTCGCGGCGGAGAGGTCGTCGGGAGCGAGAGGGCTTCCTTCTCTTGCCAGGACCTCCTCTTCCTTCAGAGTCGAGGCCAGCGGTGTCAAGAAGATCAAGACCGACAAGCCTTTCGGTACTCAACTCTGTCCCCCCATCTTTTTCCATGTACAAGCACGACCAAGTGTATGTCGCGAGAAAGCATCCCATGTAGTCGATAACTTCTCCTTTCTTTTTCCAACTTGTGAACATCTTGCGGAGGTGTGATTGGCTTGTCGTGTCGTATATGATCCATGTAAGTGACGTATGGTATACTTTGGTGGTCGCCAATCTGTTGTTGATAGTATGCATGAATGACGGATATGAAGTAACATGCAATTCGAAATGAGATTGAGGATTTTTGTTTGCTGAACAAATTTGTCTCCAGTGAGGGTACTGTCTGAGTTGCTTCTAGGATTTTGTTCATTAGTTAGCGGATGACACAGTTGCGGGGCATGGATGATATTTGCAGGAACCGGTGGAGGAATGAAACTGAGAGATGGGTTGGATGCTTCTGGGAGGAAGCCTAAGGTTGGTCCGCCGTTCCCGTGAATCATTTCCTTATGTTCCTTCTTCTTTCTTTGACTGTAATCGCCATAATTGACTTGACGGTTGCTCGTCCAGTGATAATTCTCGAAAACTTGTTCTGAGAAACTGTCATTGAGTAACGATGGCGGAGAATTTATCGAAACCAAAATCCTAGTTCGGAAGTTTTTAACTTGACAATGGATTTCGTGTTGGGGATGACTGAAGGATCCCTCGCCTGATGGTTTTGATTGATTTAGAATCCAAGGTTTTGTGTTGTTGCATTGCTTTCTGAAATACTAGAGTGCGGTTAAGAGTAGCTTATTGTTAGACTATGAAGGCTGATATACTTAAAGCTTGATCTATCATCTATATCTGTCAGCATCTGAAATGAGAATATACTACAGGGAAAGGGTGTTTACCAATTCGCTGACAAGTACGGCGCCAACGTCGATGGCTACAGGTATACAAAATCAGCAATCTCATAGACTGTATTTGCTTCATCTATGTTATACAGACATCTCCTTTCCTCCTGCAATCCATAGTTTGGTGAGAAATGGATAGCTGTGCCCTTTTTTTCTCCTTTCGTTGCCTAACTGAATAGTTTTTTCTCATGTACACAGTCCCATCTACTCACCAGAGGAGTGGTCTGCAACTGGTGATGTCTATGTTGGTGGTAAGTTCTTGTCTTAGCCAAAATCGTTTCTTTCTCAGAGTATTCCTATAGCTTTTGAAGAAATCCGCAATCCCATGATAGAAATCTCTAGCTACTTGCTGAGCATAATAGTTAAACTTCAGTTCATCTTACTCTGAATGGCGTGTGGGCGTGTGACAGGGAGCACTGGATTGGCCATATGGGCTGTGACCCTGCTTGCGATTCTTGCGGGAGGAGCACTTCTCGTGTACAACACCAGTGCTTTGGCTCAGTAGGCCGAGACATCCAAGTTAAATTGTACTTCAGTAGTGAAACTTCAAGTGCCCATGTGCCCTCAATTGTATTTGCCATGAACACAGCAAGCTGTTTTAACAGAGCACTGTTGCGCTTCAGCAGCAGCAGCAATTATACTGTTGTACTTGTATGTACCCACTGAACTTGATGCCTCGGGTGTTGTGCAATGTTATCGTGGTTTTGTGTAGTATTTGCATCATGGGTTGCATCGATCATACTAATTCACTTGGTCGTTTTGGTCCGAGGATGTCATGATTCTGAGGTCGGATTTTAGCTTTAACTGATCCATGATTGAGTGAGCCACCGGAAGCTTGGCATGGCCTCTGGCATCATAAGAGGAAAAGACCTCACAAGTCGTTTCTCATACTTCTAGGCTTCTAGCCCACATAAGCTTTCCTTCATCCTATCAAGTTATATAATATACACTAGCAACCATCTAACTCCAAAAGCTTAACTCGTTATAGTACAGCGCGGACTGCCTCTTATTTGTTTATACTCTCCCTCACGAGGATCAGCTTGATGAGTGCAATCCAAATAATTAATTTATGTGAAAACTATGAGTAGGTATCGATCATGGACAGCAGATCTTTTCTCTCTATCAATAAGCAAGCTACATCTGCTGTAAACTAATTATGGTATCTTAGATAACATATTCCATCTTATTCCTTTAAATTCTGATAAATTTTCGGTGATTGGCTAATAAGGGCATGCAATGCAACTATTCTGATTCTTTGATTCTGTTTCTTGAAACAAAAAAGGATAAGAATCATGTTTGGTAACGTAAATGATTCTGATTCTGATTCTGTTTCCGGGAACAGTTTTGGATCAAAAACAAGATTAAAAAAAAAGTTGGTTCTGAAAAAAAAGAATCACTTTTGATAATCGCAAAACAAAATGAATTCCCAAATCTCTCACTTTTCTCTATCACTTCTTTCATCACTTTCCCTCGACCTAAAATAGAATGAATTCTCATTTTTAAAGAAAAATATTTAAGATAATAATAAAAATAAAAATAAAAAAACGAAAAAAAATTGAAAAAATTTCTTAAAAAATCAGAAAAATTTCAGAAAATCCCTAGAAATAGAAGAAGCTTAGATTAGGCTAGTTTGACCTCATTTTCATAAATTTGGGCCTGGATTCTCCATATTTCATAGATTTTATTCTTTTTTAGGAAAATCATAAATACCTAGGAAATTAAACTCGAACCACATTTCTCTAAGCCCTTAGGGCTTCATTAGGATTTTATGATGCAATTTATCAATGCCGTGATTCCTTGATTGCGCACTTGATTTCATTGGTTGTGATTTGCCTAGGTTTAGGTACTTTAGACTTAGTATAGTTTTAGAAAATTTGGAAAAAGACAAAAATAACCTATGTGAACACTTAGCACTGGCTTACCTCATAGGTTTAAAAATGAATTGAAAATTTGCATGAAACACATTTAGAAAACACTCAACTTCGGTGCCAAAAAGGCGTCGGTGGAAACACCGACGTAATCAAGTACTCGGATCCTAGATTTCTCTGATTGCGTAGAATCGAACGATTTCTCTCGACCGTTCGATAAGGTTTTCGATCTACCTTTCCTTAAAAACTGGTGGCAACTCCATTTGCATGTACACATACACATGCCACCGATTATACTAAGATCGAATTTGATATTCCCCCGTTGCGATTTGGTATAAATCTGGGAGGGCCCGAGCTAATCTGAAATCACACATTAAGCCAACATGGTCTCTCCTTTTTTAAGCTTAAAATGACTCGTTATGACACTGCAATTAGACGGAATAACACGAAAAAATGTCATATGCAATATGTTATATAAGAGAATCAATATGGATTAATCTTCAATTAATTCGAAATATATGATCAAATTTCACAAAGCAACTACCTAATTATTTGACTTAAATGACACAAATTAGGAAGAGAAATTATTTCCGGAAACAAAAATTTTGTGCAGTTACCAAACGCGTTTCTGTTCCAGGAATAGAAATTTTGTGCAGTTATCAAACACGTTCTTTTTCTCTAAAACTTATCCAGGGAACAGAATCGAAAAAAATCATTCTAATCAGAATCAGTTTTTCGGATCAGAATGGTTGCCATGCATGCCCTAATTGTATCATCAAAGAGAACTTTAGGTGCTTCACTTGATGTTTTAGACTTAGCATACACAAGCCAAAATTACATAGAGCGGCATATAAAGACGATCCACCTCGAGCAAGTATTTTCGGCTTCGGCCCCAAAGCGGTCATAAATAGCAATAGTGGCCCAGTATTCCTAGGAAATATGGGCTTGGCCCATCATAATTGGGCCTCACAAGAAAGAAACGGGTATTCATGTGAAACTGACAACTCAGAGTCCATATTCGAGAACCACGTGGCCCTTCTGAATCTCCCTCCTGTTATTTATTTGGCGCTCAGTCCGGATTTCCGGTTTTGCCCCTCTCTGCCTCGCACCACTCTCTCTCTTCCTTCCTAAAAAGGCTCGAACTCCCCACCACCATCAAAAGCCCTACTCTCTCTCTACAGTCTACCCTCTCTCTCTCTGTTGCATCGTTCTGGTGCACTTCACTTGACGTTGCATTGGAGTACGCTGCTCATTGTCCTCGCAACTGCTTCGTGCTCAGTCTCTCGCTTTGCATGAGCCCACGTTAATGGCGTCAGCTTGCGTTAACACCCCCGGGATTTCGCCGGACTCCTTCCCACCGGCGTACGGATGGCTCAGCCCCCGCACCTCTTTCAGCCGCGACTTCCCCGACGGCCACCCCTCCCCCAAGCCGATCGCCTCCCCACCTCGTCCCGCGGCGGATCCGCCGGGGGGCCCCGAGCCTTCCGCCCCCGGAGACTTCGAGTTCTGCCTCAAAGATCCAGTCGCTATGCTCCCGGCCGACGAGCTCTTCTCCGACGGGAAAATCGTTCCGCTCCAGCTCTCCGCCGCGAAGCCGTCGCTGGAAGCGCCCTCTGCGGCGAGCCTCCGGTCACCGGAGAACAACTCCGAGCGCAGCCGGAGGACCAAGATGAACTCCAGCCGCTGGAAGGAGCTCCTCTGCCTCAAGAAGCTGTACCAGAATCAGAACCCTAAGCGCGCTGATTCGACTCAGAAGAACACCCAATCTACGTCAAAATCGGTGATGCATTTTCTCCACCGAAGCTCCAAATCGACCTCCGATGCCTCAAATCTGAGCCTCCCGCTGCTCAGAGAATCCTCCGACGGCGAGTCCGTGTCGATCTCTTCGCGTCACTCGCTGTCCTCTTCGTCTTCCTCCAATCACGAGCTGGAGGACCTCCACCGCCTCTCGCTGGATTCTGACAAGCCTAACCCTAACTTACTCCACAAGAGCGGTAATACCGTGGCAGCGATGAATGTCCCCAGGATGAGACTGGTGAAGCCGAGACCGGACAATCCGAAGGCGTCGACGGATCACCATCCGGCGGCGGGCAGGGCGGAGAGGAGCCCGATGCGGAGATCCACGGAAGAGCCATCGGGTGGCTTGACGAACAGAGGAGTGACGGTGGACAGCCCGAGGCTGAACGCATCGGGGAAGGTGGTGTTTCAGAGTCTGGAGAGGAGCTCGAGCAGCCCGAGCAGTTACGGTGGGCCGAGATTCAAGTACAGAGGCGTGGAGAGATCGTATTCGGCGGGCGTTAGGGTCAGTCCGGTCCTCAACGTCCCAATCAGTTCGATTAAGGCGGGGTCTGTGTTCGGGTTGGGTCAGTTGTTCTCATCCTCGTCCTCCTCCACCTCCTCCTCGTTTTCTTCATCATCTTATTCGCAGCAGAAGAGAGAGGGCAACAATGGGAAAGCATCTTCGGGCGGAAGGAACCAGCAGAGTAACGGCAAGAACCGGAGCGAACGGAGTCAGTGAAATCTCTCTCTATCCATCTCCGGTTAGTAAATGCGACGGCATTGTTGAGGAGATTTGTCCTGTTGTGAAGCAGGCCTTGCTTCGGGTTTTATAAATTACAAGGCCGCCGCCTGGGGTTGGGCGATTAAATTTGCTTTTCTTTCTAAATGACTCGCAGATTTTAGAGCCGTCTGTGTACATAGGGGGGGAAGTTAAATCACTAGTAGTAGTTGGTGTTTGTTGGAGTTGGGATTTTTCAGCATTTCCTTTTAGGTGGAGGTGGGTCTCTTTGGTTTTTGTGCTAACCCTAGCGGGGGGGGGAGGAGGGTTCTTTGGGAGCTAAACTTTTGATGCTCGGGACAAAGAGAGATTCCGGGAAAATTATTGTCCTATTGATGTCCTGAAAGATGAATAAGACTGTGAAATTTGTTATTTTTCCGTGACCAGTCGTCCTCTTTTTGTTATCTTTTCTTATTTTTCAATATCAATGCACGGAAAGGGAGGGTAAAAGGTAACGAGAATAACAATGGATGGTAACGTGAGAGTCGTTTTGTCATGGAGCGGGAATGAATTAAAAAATAATAAGAGGGGGGAGCTGGAGCTCTGATGGAGGAGAGACAGAGGAGAGGAGAGGGGTGGGCGGGCGTCCGTTGGGTGTCTGGTCGCAGAGAGAGAGAGAGAGAGAGAGGGAAGCTAAAAAGTTAAAAGAGACTGAGAGACAAATGTCTCAGAGTCGCCAGTGGTGTGGGCTGTAGGCTGTATTATTATTATTTTAAAAAAAAAAAAATTCTTTTGTGCACGTTAGTTACTACTGTTTCGAGGAACTGCGTGCGTGTTTTAATAGTTTTTTTACTGTTTATTCGGTGGATGGATGGATGGATGAATTCTCACCACCAATTGGCATTTTGTTTTGGTCGGTAAGGAGGGTGATGAGAATGGGAACCATAAATTAATTGGTCTTGTGTGTCTGCTCTGTTTCTTCTGTTCATTAAGATGTTCAACGTTTACACCGAGCCCGTTTAAGCTTTTGCTAAAAATTCTTTTGTATTGAGTGGAACCCTCTCGCTTTCTCTCTCCTTTTGGTTGGTGTATTTCGGATCAATCTCTCGCTGATTTGGCGACCATCCCTTTCTAACTTTCCTTTTCTTTCCTTTCCTTTCCTGGGATGTGTTTCCCCTTTCCATAAAATTAGCTTCAGGACTAGTATGAGCATATATATTATTAGTTGGTGTAGGGGGGGTGAGGTGATGACCAAGAAGTTGAGTCTAACCCGTCTCGTTGTTGTAGCATCTAGACTTTTTTAGCTTTCATTCTTCTCAACACCAAGTGAGAGAGAGAGAGAGAGAGAGAGAGATGAAATGGAGTGGATGCAGATGCGACCAAACCGGGTGGAGTGGAAAAAGGAAATGATACTCTTATAGTAAAAATAGAGAGGGAGGGAGATATGATATGAGAAGAGACCCATGTGGAAGAGAAGAGACAGCTGGATTAAAAATATATAAAGGGAGAGGAGAGAGCGAGAGTGAGATGGGGAAACAAAAAGAAGATGCGACGAAATTCGATCGTCGTTGTCGTGAAGTCTCTGTCAAAAAAAAAGAAAAAAACAAAGATTTCTTTTTCTATTATTATTATTGGATATTATTAGGTATAAAATGAAATGGGGGGGAAAAAGCGGGGTGGGAGATCTCGCCTTTTGATTTGACGTTTGGGAGGGCTAAAAAAAGACGAGTAGCTCCTCCTTCTCCCCTCCCCACCCCCCAGCCCAACAAAAGAATCTTTTGCAGCGTACTAGGCAATGGGCAGGGCAGGGCGGGGCAGGGCCTCCCTCATCCTCTTCTCTCTTCTTTCTTTCTTTTGTTTTTTTTTTTATAAAAAAAATGACACGATAATTCGAGAAAAGAAAAGGGGCGAAGTGTTTTGTCTCGTTGTGGAGTGGAGAGTCAGAGAGACCTTGGTTGGTGTTCACTTTCTTTGTTCTTTGTTTTTTCCGGGCTGTGTCGGAGCGGAGCCTCGGAGGTGTGTTTGCTTGGGTTTTGACCACGTCTCTCGCCCCGCTGGCCTCTTTTGGGAACATTGGTATCCGCAATATTAACGTTTCTTAATAATAAATATAATAGTATACTATCAATCCATTCCTCGCTTTCCCCGTTTTTTCTCGGCCTTTGCGGGCTCGGCCGGTGCCCATCCAGACTCACTCCTTTCGTTAAATTGGGATTTAATGGTCTTCCCCCCTTTACTTTCTTTCTTACTAATCTCGCACCACCCAATTTTTTCGCCCCCGCCCCCGCCGCCGCCTTCTACATGTCTATGCTCTACCCGTGAGCCGTTGTGATGTCGAGCATCATAGCGCGACGCCTAGCTTTTTTCGTTTTTGAAACCTACCCAACTTCATTTGTAGGTCAGGCGGATCGCCAGCAGCGAACATTAATTAGCACGGTTGACTAGCAGCACCGAGTTACAGCAGTCACCCGGATCCTGGACATGGAGTGTTTCCTCCAGCCCACCTTTTTACTTCTTCTTCAATAAAGTCGTAATTAATATGGCCTGCAAGGCTGGATTGGAAGATCACATCCCTGCCCCGGATCTTTTTCTTCTTGTATTTACAGTTGATGGATTTGGGTAAATGAAAAACAAAAATACATCCATAATATAATACGGGTCGCATGCACTTGCTGTGCGAGGTTGGCAATCTTGTTGGAACTTAGTGACCGCCAACTCAATGCAAAGTCATAGACAAAATGTCTCGGTTCCTGTCCTTATCGCTCTGATCTTGTACAGGATAAAGACATAGACAGACCAGCTCCAACACTTTGCAAGCTCGCTCCTATCATCGGCTGGGGGGGGGGGGGGGGGATCGCGAATTTTAAAACTCTTCCGGGACGAAACGACACGCCCCCATGAATGAATTAGAAGAGCTCGATCCGTTAACCGAAACCCCTTATCAACCCTTCTTCTCTAACGCTGTGCGATTTAAGTGTCAACTTCGTTTTGTCGGAGAAGGCCAGCGATGGGAGATAGAATACCAGATACACTAGGTTTTGCAGCGACAGCGGAAACAGACACCAAGGCCCTCCATCCTCTTTCAATTGGGATGGCGAAAATGAAAGGACGAATCGTTGACTACTCATTATATCGTAAGGATAACGCTGATCTATGCGCCAACCATACGAAGCTCCGCAGACGAGTGACTATACGACCACATACTCCCTCTGTATCTTGCTGGAAAATGAATCTTCGATTTGGTTGCTCAAGATGCGTCCGTTTCCAGAATCAATTTCTTGGGTTAGCCGCAGATGAGCTTCAAATTGTCAAAATTTTCTTCTCTTTCCTTCTTGTTTTTGGTCCTTGGGTGTTCAGACTGAGAAATCTGAAACGTGCACGGCTCAGAGAGAGGGGTCGAGTGAGAGCTGAGCTCACCCCCTCCATTCATTGTGCCTGCGGTTTGTACTTGACGTATTTGGAACTTTCCGGGTTTCAATCGTGTTTTGTTTGTATTCGACCAAACAGCTGGCTGGGATTCGATCGAACGAGCGATCATGTTTTGGAACAAGATCTCGTGTTACATCCTCCTCTGAAGAGGAAAAATTCCAAATAAAAATTTTTATGTGATTTTTATTTCAAACAAAGACATGAAATGTCCTCATTATTTCAAATAAGGGGCTGAAGTGGTCATGACTATTTCAAATAAGAGTTTGACTCGCTGGCCGGTTAAATATTCCCACTGATTAAGGACTCTTTGGTCAAAATACAATTTTAATTTAATTTTTAGTTAAATTAAATTAAGAAATAAAAAAAAAGGAAGGTTACGATACCAAAAAAAAAAAAAAAGGAAACATAGGCGGTAGGACTATCCTCCTACCTGTGTTTGCGGCCCCACCGCTGATGGGGGGGTGTCAACCCCACCGACCAGAGGCGAGGGCCTCTCACCAGAGCCGCGACCCTCTTCCGGATCTGGGCGAGGGTTCCCACCCTTGAACGAATCTGGGCGAGGGCCGACGACCCTCTCCTAGCTGAGGCGAGGGCTAGCCTCTAGTTGGCAGGGTCGTCGGTCCTTGTCGAGGTACTAATGACCCCAACAATCATTGCCGCCGCCCCACTAGAGGTGGGGCGACGTCCATAGGCAAGAGACAACTCCCGCCTGTGTTTAATTTTTTTATTTTTTATTTTTACAAAATAGAAAAATAAAAAAATAATCGGAAAAAAGTAAATGACGAAAATGCACCTAACCAACTCGTGAGAGGCTTTTTTTAGACTGATATGGCTACTTCAATGCTTTATTTAAAATAATATTCACTTCAATCCCTTATTTGAAATAATGAGAGCATTTCGAATTTTTATTTGAAATAAATTCACTTCAAATATTTATTTAAGAAAATGAGGATATTTCGAATTCTTATTTGAAAATTTCCTTTCAAAGAATGAAAACAAGAGATGACCTTGGTTTGAAAGAACCCCCCACCCCCACGTCCGTCCATGTTTGGCAAGTTCATTACGAAGAAATGGAGAAGGAGAAAAGGGGAAATTGACTATCCAGCGAAAAAGGACAGTCAAAGAAAAAACACGTTTAAATTGTGCATCGTCTTCAATCTTCACCCGGAAAGAAAATATACTTTCAAAAGCATATTACAAAGATATCAGAGGGGATAATACCATGGTATCGAATTTGAGAAGATACTAGAGGGAATACTACCATAGCCATTCTTTTAAAAAGGGGCCAAGGAGTCACCCCCGGTTAATTAATTTCATCGTAGCCGAAAATCTTAAATTATACCTATTGTGGCACCCATACGCCGAACATTTAATGCAAGGCCAAAACGCCCAAACTCTTAATAATGTGACACATATATCCTCTGTCTACCACAAAAAAATAAAAATCCTAAAATTTGTCCGCTGAGCGACACCTATTCGATCAACCTCAAATTTATTTTTCGCGCTCACCGATTAGTCAAACTTGTATCGATTTGAATAAAAATTCCGGATTTTTTGCTGCGCTAGCATAAGTTTGGAGCATTTGTGTCACAGCACATGTAACTCAAGGTTTGTCGCGACGCGATAAAAATTTGGTATACGAGTACCATGATCGACAAAATTAATTTTTTTTTTTTTTGCGATATTATGTTTAGCAAGTGCTATTTAGGTTCTATTTATTTAGCTAAAAATGAATGATTTGAAAAGTAATTTTCCTTAAAATGATCACTTGTATCGCTTGAAATGATTAGTCAGTATATACAATAATTTATGTCTAAACATTTATATGACGATAAAAAAAATCTTTCATTCATTTATTTAAGTGATGTGAGCGTTTATCTTTAAAAAAAATTAAATTATTTATTTTTCATAAAATAAATTGAACTTTTAGTCTTATCATTTAGAACAGTCCTTTCGGACCACGTTGGTGTTGCTTTGCAGGAAAAAAGAAAACAAATTCGACTTATTTGTGTTTTTTCTTCTTTTTGGTTTGGGTGGCCTTCTTGGGTCTTTGAAATTCGAGTAGTATAGCTTTGACCGGTCAAGTTAATAAAGTTCCATCCTGACCCATGATGGTTTAAGCAGTAAAGTGCGTGGGGAAAATCAACTTCTGAGCCATTCTTGGCCCACCATCGTGCTTTAGGAGTTATTGATTCAAGGTGAGTCGATTTCCTCCTGAATTCTAAATTTCACTCGATCAAGATCGATTTTCAATTTGTAGAATCTAGAACCTACCTTGTTACCTTTGGAACCGCCCCCGATCGGACTAACTGATTTCAGGGTCAACCCGGGAGCCAAGTGTTTCTTTAAACTTCAGTGAAGTTTTATTCCTCCGATGCCACGCCTTTTATTATCCCCCTTCTTCAAGTTGGGGGAATTCTAAGAAGGAAGAGAAACGAAAACAAAAACTCATGAAGTCAATCGAATATTTTTTACATGGGTTGAAAACTCATATTTTAACATATATTCAATAAAACGAGTCAAATATGTGTTGGCCAAATTTCAATAAGGGGGTATAAATTTAAGCCTAGTTATACGTGGGTTGTAAATGAATTTATCTTTAAACCTATTTAGCTAGACAAACCCATTCCATTCACAATTAACTTAACTTGTAAAATTTATTAGTTTATACTATTTATTATTTATTTTATTTTTTATTTTTTATAAGTAAGCGAAAGAAATAAAAATTAAAAAATACAAAGCTGTTCCAAGAAGTAGAATGTCGCTGGCCGCTGCCGTCCCACACCGCCACTCGTTGCCCGAAAAAAGGAAAATAAAATATAAATTAAAAATACTTTAAAAGATACAGTAATAATTTTAAAAATTAAAATAAATTCACTAGATTTATATTGCATGGAGTTGTTTTAGCAATATTAGTTTTCTTAACAAATTATAAGAAACAAATATTTCATGATTTGGTCAAGTATAGAAATGTTTAATAATACGGGTCAAGTTGGGTAGGAGTTATGTATGAGTTGAGTCGGGTATGAGTCGTTAGATTTATACTGCATGAAAATGGGCCAAAACGGGTTACATGGGTCGGATCATATTCGATTCGAACCAAACTTGACCCGACCCACCTGTTTGACATATCTCGAAACTATTAATTGCATCGGTTTTTTTTTTTTTTGGGGGTCGAACAATTGCATCATTCTAAGTGTATGAGCAGGTTATGCTGATCCTTTTCTTCACCAGCAAAAAACAGAACAAATATTCTGGCATAAAAGTGCAGTGTGTTAGATTTACGATATATATGTGTGTGTGTATATCATCTTTGTATCTTATAATAATACTCTTCAGAAATTCTTCATATATTGTTATATAAGAACAATTCATCCTTAGGAAACCCAAAAAAAGAAAAGAAAAAAAGAAGCATCTATAAGCACTGAATTTGTAGCTCAGATTCGCATAGTAAAGTGGCGACTAAAGTGCAATCCTATAAATTACTACCATGCGTTCGGAATCGAGAATTGAGCTGGTCCTACCTGGTCTTCTTCTCCTGCTTTTGAAACCGAGATTCGAGAATACTTCTCCCGCCGAAACCAAGACCGATCAAATCACTCTCGTCTGCCCTAAGATTCAACCCGAAACCACTGGGATCAGTTCCACGAAGAAGGAAAAGGCGGAGAGCTTCATTTTCTACCTTCACGTCGAGGAGGGTTGCTGAGCAATTCTCGAGAAAACGGAAATCCAGCCTTCCACGACATCGCGTACGGGAGCTAGCGAGAAGGAGAAAAATGCGAGAGTTGCGGCGAATGACAGATCGGAAGACCACAGAAGGTGCCCCCCCATGCCGAGGACGACGGCGACGGCGATCGATGATCTCTTTTGGATTTACTTGGCGTTTCGAAAGTGTTCCCAGTTCCCAGAGCAGTAGGCGATGTGCAGGGTTGATTGGCCGTGTGGCATCTCCATCTTCTCCCTATTTTCTCACACTCCTCCCTCCTTCCCTCCACCAAAAAAATCTGTTTTCTGCTATCCTCTCTCTCTCCGTTTTTTTTTTTAGGTTAATTACTGTATTTTCGTATTCTTATGCGAAATCAATTTAGAAAAAAACTGTTTTTTTTCCTCCCTTTTTGCTGGTCTTTTGTGTGGGGAGGACTGAAGAGGGGGTGCCGATAAGTATAAGCGGTCATTCTTCTGAATGAGATAGATCATGTTCCGTTTCCTTAGATTCGCTTGCTTTCGAGACTTAGTATAATCTCAAAATGAGCCTTAAACACATAAGGATTCGTTCGTTTAGCGGAAAAAAAGATGATTTGGAACACATTTACTGATTACTTGCGTCGCTTAGAAAATAAATGAATGAAATATATATTTATCATCCACGAAAATAATTAGGCATAAATTGTTATCGATGAAAACATTTTTCTTCGACTAATTTGTCTAAGCCATATAACCAATCTTTTTTCGGACTATTTTTCTAAAATCTTATGTTTTTCATGAAACAAACGTACTCCAAATTTAATTTGCGACACTATAATATAATTGAAGGTCACAACTGCGGCTTCACCGGCGTCACTGGTCGGGCTAACGGGTTTCAGCCGGCCCGTGATTGTCTACGTAGTAACGGGAAGCCCAGCGGCAACGCTTGTGGAGAAAGATGAACTTCTGGGCCGTGCTCCGCCCACCATAACGAATTTTAACACGACAAAGGTCGCAGAGGATTTTGCATCGCTTGCCCAAAAACACCATAAACGTAACAGGATTCCTATCATGTCCCCCGATAGTGGCAAACGATTGCGGTCTTCTATTTGGTACACTGGAAGTTACAGCACACTTTCTTGATGAACAGGGTTTAAGATATTGCTTCGGCAGCTGCGTTTTTACGACTGCTTGTGTCAAAAACGGTTTCCTCCGATCGCGTTTCGGATAAAGATGCAACAATAGTTTCCGGCATGTTGCGATAGAAGTTAGCCATGAGCACTAAATAATAGGAATGGTTCATCTCATATTCAATACAAAATAATGCATACATAAGTATGGGATCTGTAACTCAGATTCCCATTATAAAGAGGTGAACTAGTCCAATCCAAACCGATCCTACATCATATAATATAATAGATGCGCACCATGACCATAGTGAACAACTGAAGTTTTGTCCCTCCAGTTCTCGTTTTCGCTTTAATTGTATAGACTAAACATAACATAAGGGGGCAGATGATGTAGCTGTCATTGGTCATGTGGATATCGAAACCGTCGCTTACGGACTTGGAGGCGGGGGCGACAAGAAAGGGAGGGTAGGAATCCCGGGGATCTGGGGAATGGATGATGGCAAGGGAGGAAACACAAGAGTAGGAATTGAAGGAATAGTAGGAAAAGGAGACAGGGGAGGGAGATTCACTCCTGGGAGTGCGGGTATGGATGGTATGGTGGGAAGAGTAGGACGGTTGGGACAGTGGGTACGGCCGGCACTTGCAGAAGTCGACGAGGGTGAAGATCGGGGACGGTTGGAACAGTAGGCACGGCCGGCAATTGCAGAAGTCGACGAGGGCGAGCAGCTTCGCCCATTCCGCCGCTCGTGATCGCAAGAATCGTGACAAGGAAGGCGAAGAAGTAAGCACGAGAAGCCATGACTCTTGGGGTGACTTGGGAGATGAAGCTGAACTCGAGTGGATTGGTTTTGATGAATTACGGAGAGCAAGAGGGGGTTCATATTTATAGGGGAAGATTTGTCTCTTCATGAACACATGTGACTTGATTCAGACATGGTTAAGCTTTGGAGTGGCTAGGAGATGTTACACAAATGACTGTTGGGATGGCATTTATTGTTGTTAGGTGATTATCTTCCATGTCACAAGTAATCTGTTCTGTGCTCACTCTAATTCCTAGGACCTAAAAACACACAAGTTGGGCGTTAAAACTTACCAACGCCTCCTCCGAATCTCCGAAAGAACGTCGATTAAAGAATCTGAATCCGTAAGGACAATGGCATCGCATGGCATCATTAGTTAAGGAGATGAAATGCCACTAAGGAATCGAATCAACAATGGGTAGTTCGTTGTTTAGACGTGGGAGCTTCATGTTGATAAATGAAACCACCTTTTAGGCATTAGGAGATAGATGCTTCTAAGCCGAAACCATAAGTAAAACAAGGCCAACTTACCCTTAATTGAATGACTTGCTTTCACCGATTCAGCTTAAAGAGGTGGTTGGCGCTTCCTGCGAAGAAAGGAATTGTAGGCGTGAGGAAAACTAAATTCATACACGCGAACGTTGTTAGGTGACATCGTTTAATTGATGATGTAGAGATACTAGGTTTCCATTCTGAACGTGGGACTCTTCTCTCCTTTTTCGACCTGCTTTCCTCCAACATCTCGTGTTCCTCATCGGACGAAGATTGGATGGTTCTTTGCACAAACAATTCGCTATTAGAACTTTACTTACACGTAAGCGATCTCATTTTTCTATCCAAAGTACGCTCTTTGTTTCAAAGAGTCCTAAGTTTCAAAAATTAATCATCAAACGGGAGGAAAACAATGTGGCGTTATGGATCAAGACGAGAGCTCCCTCCCTAGGGTTTCTTCTGCACGCCGCCTCCTTCTTTTCCCTCTCCCAGTAGCTGCGTTCCCGAGGGAGAGAACCCTCCATTCCCCTCTCCCTCTCCTCCATATTTCTTTGGATCTCCCCTTCTTTCTATTCCGTAATTTTCTTCGTTATTTTGGTGGACTTGCAATCGACGTCCTCTGTGAAAGTGAGCTTCGAAGATCAAAGAACGAGTATCTCGGTAGAGTGTGCTTTCTCCGTATCTGCTCGCTCGCTTTGGCTCTAGGGGTGCTTGCCCCACAAGTCTTCGAAACTTTTTTCCTATCAATCACCTTATCTGAGAGTGATTTTGTGATCAACGGGTATCCTTTTGCAGTTATTCTCTCCCAATCTATAGTTAAAATTAGATTTGTGTGCTCTTCTATCCCGATTTAGATATAGATCTGGGATTTACAAGGTGTTTTCTGTACTTTCTCGACATATTTGTGTTGTTCTTGTCCCTGTAAGGTGATGGTGCTGGGACGCCGAACGTAGGCGCGGACCACCTTTTGACAAAACCGTAGCTACAGGAGAGAGATTTTTCGGTGTGTGCGCGCTCATCACTAATGATGATGCGAGATTTTGTGATCGGCCACCGATTGTGCTTAGATGCAATGACAGATCCGTCCTTGAAGAGTGAGCAAGTTTCTACAGGATGTACCAAGTTAATTCACCTTTTAGATTTATTTGCTTTGTGAGATTTTCATTTTTATTTTGAAGCGATGTATTTCTCTTTGATATGAAACGAAGATCTTCATTTCGATAAAAAAAAAGAAAAAGAAAAATCCGCCACACACTCGATCTTGAGTGAATGTATAGACAAAGCTCTTCTGCCGAAATGTACTCCCAACGTACGACGAATCATGTCAAATTCTGCTTGAAATTCCACGTCATCGACTATTGTCATTCACGAAATTCAAGGTAGATCAGTCCTTGACGACGAAAAATCTTAAGCACCTTTCTATTTGCAATCAAATGCGACAGATGATCGTACTCACTGTGTCCACACATTCCATCTTGTGTAGCTGTTTAAGCTTCAAGTGCTCGCTATTGTGCTGGCTTGCATTTTCCACTCCTATTGTCATCCGTAAGTATACCTGGATGTGTATCCGTTAAAATCTTATGATTTCATTGCTTTTACGGACCTTTGGCGATTATTGCGTTCACTTTCATTTTACTTAACTAAAAATGAAAAGAAAAATTGACAGATTCCCAAGTACCCTTAAACCACTCCTGAAACCTATTCCACGGATAAGTTTCAAGTTATAGGTTATGATGGATAGGCTCCAAGTTCTTTGGAACCTATTCCGCGGGTAGGTTCTAGGTTGTAAATGAATTTATCTTTAAACCTATTTAGCTAGACAAACCCATTCCATTTACAATTAACTTAACTTGTAAAATTTATTAGTTTATACTATTTATTATTATTTTATTTATTTTTTATTTTTTATAAGTAAGCGAAAGAAATAAAAATTAAAAAAAATACAAAGCTGTTCCAAGAAGTAGAATGTCTCTGGTCGCTGCCATCCCACACCGCCACTCGCAGCCGGAAAAAAGGAAAATAAAATAGAAAATAAAAATAAAATAAAAAAATATTTTAAAAGATACAATAATAATTTTAAAAAATTAAAATAAATTCACTAGATTTGTATTGCATGGAGTTGTTTTAGCAATATCAGTTTTCTTAACAAATTATAAGAAACAAATATTTCATGATTTGGTTAAGTATAGAAATGTTTAATAATACGGGTCAGGTCGGGTAGGAGTTGTGTATGAGTTGAGTCAAGTATGAGTCGTTAGATTTATACTGTATGAAAATGGGCCAAAACGGGTTACATGGGTCGGATCATATTCGATTCGAACCAAACTTGACCCGCCCCACCTGTTTGACATAACTCGAAACTATTAATTGCATCGTTTTTTTTTTTGGTCGAACAGTTGCATCATTCTAAGTGTATGAGCAGGTTATGCTGATCCTTTTCTTCACCAGCAAAAAATAGAACAAATATTCTGGCATAAAAGTGCAGTGTGTTAGATTTACGATATATATATGTGTGTATCATCTTTGTATCTTATAACAATACTCTTCAGAAATTCTTCATATATTGTTATATAAGAACAATTTTTCTTTTTAATGATCCAGGATTCACCTGTCGTAATCGGGCTTCGCCCTTTTCGATAGTGACTATACCTGGAGGGAGGCTGGCCCCGCAACCACCAGCAAGGGCCTCCCACTTAAGTCCGCGGAACGGGTTGGAAGAGGTTCGAACCCCCGTCTGTGGCTTACGCCTGCGACAAAGGGTGCAATTTGAGGTTCGAACCCCCGTCTGTGGCTTACGCCTGCGACAAAGGGTGCAATTTGAGGTTCGAACCCCCGTCTGTGGCTTACGCCTGCGACAAAGGGTGCAATTCTCACCAACACGCCATGCACGTGGTGGGTGTTATATAAGAACAATTCATCCTTAGGAAACCCAAAAAAAGAAGAGAAAAAAAGAAGCATCTATGAGCACTGAATTTGTAGCTCAGAATCGCATAGTAAAGTGGCGACTAAAGCGCAATCCTATAAATTACTACCATGCGTTCGGAATCGAGAATTGAACTGGTCCTACCTGGTCTTCTTCTCCAGCTTTTGAAACCGAGATTCGAGGATACTTCTCCCGCCGAAACCAAGACCGATCAAGTCACTCTCGTCTGCCCTAAGATGCAACCCGAACCCACTGGGATCAGTTCCACGAAGAAGGAAAAGGCGGAGAGCTTCATTTTCTACCTTCACGTCGAGGAGGGTGGTTGCTGCGCAATTCTCGAGAAACGGAAAACCAGCCTTCCACGACATCGCGTACCGGAGCTAGCGATAAGGAGAAAAATGCGAGTTGCGGCAACTGCGTTTTTACGACTGCTTGCGTCAAAAACGGTTTCCTCGGATCGCATTTCGGATAAAGACGCAACAATAGTTTCCGGCATGTTGCGATAGAAGTTAGCCATGAGAACTACTAATAGGAATGGTTCATCTCATATTCAATACAAAATAATGCATACATAAGTGTGGGATCTGTAACTCAGATTCCCATTATAAAGAGGTGAACTAGTCCAATCCAAACCGATCCTATATCATATAATATAATAGATGCACACCATGACCATACTGACCAACTGAAGTTTTGTCCCTCCATTTGTCGTTCTCGCTTTAATCGTATAGACTAAACATAACATAAGGGGGCAGATGATGTAGCTGTCATTGATCCTGTGGATATCGAAACCGTCGCTTACGGACTCGGAGGCGGGGGCGACAAGAAAGGGAGGGTAGGAATCCCGGGGATCTGGGGAATGGATGATGGCAAGGGAGGAAACACAAGAGTAGGAATTGAAGGAATAGTAGGAAAAGGAGACAGGGGAGGGAGATTCACTCCTGGGAGTGCGGGTATGGATGGTATGGTGGGAAGAGTAGGGACGGTTGGGACAGTAGGTACGGTTGGGACAGTGGGTACGGCCGGCACTTGCAGAAGTCGACGAGGGTGAAGATCGGGGACGGTTGGAACAGTAGGCACGGCCGGCACTTGCAGAAGTCGACGAGGGCGAGCAGCTTCGCCCATTCCGCTGCTCGTGATAGCAAGAATCGCGACAAGGAAGGCGAAGAAGTAAGCACGAGAAGCCATGACTCTTGGGGTGACTTGGGAGATGAAGCTGAACTCGAGTGGATTGGTTTTGATGAATTACGGAGAGCAAGAGGGGGTTCATATTTATAGGGGAAGATTCGTCTCTTCATGAACACATGTGACTTGATTCAGACATGGTTAAGCTTTGGAGTGGCTAGGAGATGTTACACAAATGACTGTTGGGATGGCATTTATTGTTGTTAGGTGATTATCTTCCATGTCACAAGTAATCTATTCCGTGCTCACTCTAATTCCTAGGACCTAAAAACACACAAGTTGGGTGTTAAAACTTACCAAGGCCTCCTCCGAATCTCCGAAAGAACGTCGATTAAAGAATCCGAATCCGCAAGGACAATTGCATCGCATGGCATCATTAGTTAAGGAGATGAAATGCCACTAAGGAATCGAATCAACAATGGGTAGTTCGTTGTTTAGACGTGGGAGCTTCATGTTGATAAATGAAACCACCTTTTCAGGCATTAGGAGATAGATGCTTCTAAGCCGAAACCATAAGTAAAAGAAGGCCAACTTACCCTTAATTGAATGACTTGCTTTCACTGATTCAGCTTAAAGAGGTGGTTGGCGCTTCCTGCGAAGAAAGGAATTGTAGGCGTGAGGAAAACTTAATTCATACACGCGAACGTTGTTAGGTGACATCGTTTAATTGATGATGTAGAGATACTAGGCTTCCATTCTGAACGTGGGACTCTTCTCTCTTTTTTTCGACCTGCTTTCCTCCAACATCTCGTGTTCCTCATCGGACGAAGATTGGATGGTTCTTTGCACAAACAATTCGCTATTAGAACTTTACTTACGTAAGCGGAGTCCCTGCAATTTCATTTTTCTATCCAAAGTGTGCTCTTTGTTTCAAAGAATCCTAAGTTTCAAACTTTAATCATCAAACGGGACGAAAACAATGTGGCGTTATGGATCAAGACGAGAGCTCCCTGCCCCTTCTATTTCGTAATTTTCTTCGTTAATTTGGTGGACGAGCGATCGACATCCTCTATGAAAGTGAGCTTCGAAGATCGAAGAGCGAGTATTTCGGTAGAGTGTGCTTTCTCCGTATCTGCTTGCTCGCTTCGGCTCCGGGTGCTTGCTCCGGGTTTTCGGTGCTCGGCAAGTTTTCAAAGCTTTTTTCCTCTCAATGGCCTTATCTGAGAGTGGTTTTGTGATCAACGGGTATCCTTTTGCAGTTATTCTCTCATGATCTAGAGTTAAAATTAGATTTGTGTACTCTTCTATCCCGATCTAGATATAGATCTGAGATTTACAATGCGTTTTCTGTACTTTCTCGACATATTTGTGTTGTTCTTGTTTCTGTACGGTGATGGTGCCGGGGACGCTGAACCTAGGCGCGCACCTTTTGGCAAAACCATAGCTACATGAGAGGAATTTTTCGGTGTGATCACTAATGATGATGCGAGATTTTGTGATCGGCCACTAGTTGTGCTTAGATGTAATGATAGATCTGTCCGTGAAGAGTGAGCAAGTTTCTACGTTGATTCACTTTTCAGATTTATTTGCTTTGTGAGATTTTCATTTTTATTTTGAAGCGATGTATTTCTTGAGAGAACGTATAAACAAAGCTCTTCTGCCGAAATATACTCCCAACGTACGATGAATCATGTCAAATTTGAGAAAATTACCAAAAAAGTTCTAACTCTATTGCAATTATGCTAATTCAGTCCTAAACCTTTTTTTTTTTTGCCGATTCAGTCCTAAATCTTTTTTTTTTGTCAATTCAGTCCTAACCCTTTGCAATTGTGCCAATTCAGTCCATCCGACGAATTTGGTTGGCCGATGCTGACGTGGGCGTCGACCGGCCGGCGACCTAATATTTTAATATATTTTTTAATTTTTTAATTTTTTTCCTTCACCTTCCCCTTCCCCTTCCCTGTTTTTCCGCTTCAACTTCGCCAGTTCACCGACCCCTTCCCTGTTCTTCGGCTTCAACTTTACCAGTTCACTGAAGAAGAAGAAGAACTGAACCAGCTGAACTGGACCCCACGCATCTCCATCGCCTTCGCCCCGCCCCCGCACCTCCTCGCAGCAGCAGCCGCTGCTCCTCCGTCGTGGGTCTACGTGTCGAGGGCCGCCGCGCCGATCCACATCACGCACGGCTGCGTGTTCGCTGGACCTCGGCAAGGCTCTCGCCGGCCTCACCATGGCCGGGCAAAGACGAGGCTCGGCCTTGCCCGTCTCGACCATGGCGAGGCCGGCGACCGACTGGAGGTAGAACGGGGAAGGGGAAGCTGAAGGGAAGGGGAAGAAAAAAAATAAAAAATAAAAAGGAAAAAATAAAAAATTCACAAAAATTATTAAAATATTAGGTCGCTAGCCGGCCGGTGTCCACATCAGCGCTGCCAGGCCAAAATTCACCGGATGGACTGAATTGACACAATTGCAAAAGGTTTAGGACTGAATCGGTAAAAAAAAAAAGATTTAGGACAAAAATGGTATAATAGCAATAGGTTTAGGACCATTTTAGTAATTTTTCCTGTCAAATTCTGCTTGAAATTCCACGTCATCGACTATTGTCATTCACGGAATTCAAGGTAGATCAGTCCTTGACGACGAAAAATCTTAAGCACCTTTCTATTTGCAATCAAATGCGACAGATTATTGTAGTCCACACATTTCATCTTGTGTAGCTGTTTAAGCTTCAAGTGCTCGCTATTGGCTTGCATTTTTCCACTCCTATTGTCATCCGTAAGTATACCTGG
Source organism: Lenwebbia sp. NSW1173648 (assembly GCA_029784005.1). NCBI lineage: Eukaryota > Viridiplantae > Streptophyta > Magnoliopsida > Myrtales > Myrtaceae > Lenwebbia > Lenwebbia sp. NSW1173648. The sequence goes on along the minus strand of JARCGZ010000009.1, from coordinate 17,116,935 downwards.
ATGTGTAGCTGTTAAAATCTTAAGATTTCATTGCTTTTACATACCTTTGGCGGTTGTTGCATTCATTTTCATTTTGCTTAACTAAAAGAAAAAGAAAAATTGAAAGATTCCCAAATACCTTGGAACCGCTCCCGGAACCTATTCCGTGGATAGGTGCCAAGTTCTAAGGCATGACAGATAGATTTCAGAGTTCAAAAAATAAAGAACCTATTTCGCGGGTAGATTTTAGGTTCCAGATGAAACCTGCAAAGAACCTGAAATCGCTCACCCCTACTTGTTCCAGCTTAAAAGAAGTCTCACTACCCAAGAAAGATCGAGTCTTCGTGGCGATGGTACCACTTGCAAAACTTATCTTGCCAGAGGTTTTCTTTGGTCAAAATCTTGCCAGAGGTTGACTACTAATAGAGTTCTGCCTAATGCACTAAATATATGAGTCAGACGCGACCGCAAGTTTAGTTCTTAATTAATTCGTGTAGATACAAGAATGCATGGAGGTCTGACTGTGAAGCTGAGCAACCCCATGGTCGGGGTGGGTTAACAGAGAAAATTCATTACTTTGTCTCAATATTCTCAAAGCTGTGTTGAATGCCAGGCAGACAACTAAAGAATGCACATTCAATCGAATATTCCACTCTTGCTGCAAAAAATTGTAACCGTGTCAATCTTTGCAGCATCATTTCTGAAAAAATCATAAGAACAACTAGCAGGATTGTCACCAACAGCTAGACTGAGTCTACCAGCTTGTCATACTCTATTGATCTGCCACTCTTGTGAACAGAACACACGGATTTGCAGCATGCAGCTCTGAAGGCATACAAAAATTTCAGGTAAAAGAACGTTTGTTTGCTTGATATTTAGGCTGAACAACGTCGGAAAGCACCTTTTCCCGTGGTGAAGGCATTGAGATTCTCAAATCTCTGAACTTTTGAATCATCTTGCTGGATTAGATAGGCAAATTTGACCTCCCAAACTTCACGCTGCCCATGCACAAGTTGATTCAGCTCTACCTACCTGTTGTTTGACCCCAAAGAGTACTCAGAAGCACCAGCAATCTCAAAATTGTCAAACGCCGTCTGAGGTTTTCTCTGCAAAGATAAAAAAAAGGTTCCTAAATCCCCATCAAAGGTGCAGTAAATTGCAACGATCCAGTCAAATGTCTTCCCCCATCAGCTATCCATTTTCACTGAAAATGGAAACAAAAAGCTGGAAAACTTCCTGTGCCAATATACGTTAGATTTAAACAAGTGGTAGCATAGAGGCAGGGAGTTGCAACCATGATAGAAAAACTCCCCAAACTGGCACCGAGTTCCATAGAAGGGATTTCTCTCAACCTTTTATGTATTTTGCAAGAGATAAAAGAACATTTATATAGCCACAGTTATTCGACTATAGTTCTTCATACTGCTGAAGATCCCATTAATACCTCTGAGCATCAGAGGCGAATTATTGTCCACCTAAACTATTCATATAAGACAATACTAAAAGCAAGGTCCTCAGCTCACAATGGTTCCCATAGTCAGTTATTGCAATTCTACATCCAATTGATGTGATGTTACCAACGTATCCTCACATTAGAAGTTGGCAACAGAAACAGAATACAGGTTGACCATGATAACCTTCAAAAATTAACTCGCCCCAAAGAAAGGAAAAATTGATATATCGCCTTTTTTTAAGAATCTTCAAGTGGCCAGACCAAGCCATGTTGAAGAGAGAAGTTTGAACATGATGATTGATTCATCAAGCTCAACAGAAAACATGAAGTGCAACCAGTAAGAGTACATCTATCCTCAAACAACTGCTCAAGGAAAACATGTCGTATATTGGTTAATTACTTTAATGATCAGAAATGAGGGTATGACGTGCATTGCAAAAAACAAGTGAAATAGGGCAACGACTGAATATGTGAAATTGCTCGTATAATAGGATATTGTCAAGATAGCCTAGCTCAAGATTGGCACCTTTTTCTTATTTTTAGTTAAACTCATGACAACCTAATGCGACATCAGCAATATTTCCTGCACTGGTCATTCTCCGAGAAGTCCACGAGTGAAATAATCACAAGAAAGTGCTATCATTAATCTTTGGGCACATTCATGGTGATGACAGAAGATCTTCGGAAGCTATACAAAATAACTAGCATCACCAATGGCACAAGAGGATTATGAAGCAAATTGGAGCATTCAGTAAGCAAGAAAAAATGGATACCGGGGGGCGAGGCTGTTGATAGCATACGGTCAATGTTGTCCACACGCCGCTGTATAGATCTTAAAACCGCATTCATTGATGACACTCTCTTTCTAACGCTGGAGATCCTGGCAGCGTGTTGCATGATGAATGGCAGGGGTGCATCTTCCAGTAACCGATCAAGCTCTGCCGGAAAAGAAAAGAAAATTCAACATAACAATTTTGAACTACCTAATTTAATCATGGGCTCAGCCAAGAAACTATATGGCACTTGAGGAGAAAGAAATTGGACGGCTCTTGCAATATAGTTCAGTACGTACAAGTAAGATACAGTTTAGCAATGATCCACCCATAGATATCTGATTGTCTCTTCATCAACGATACTCACTCTTCCTTTCTGTAAAGCGAGATTCAACCTTAAGTTGCAATCAGTTAGAAGGAAAAGAGCTGTTTATCATGTCACTGGTAACAATGAGACAAGAGAAGCTGGTTCTTTACCAGGACATGTCTCCTAAGCTTCGACAAATTACATAATTACTAAGGCCACTTCTTCATGGTTCATAATCAGGTCACTGCACTTGCAAAACTTCCAATCAAGCCATTCGAGGCAGTGGTTTCTTTTGCGTAGCTCGGTCAACCATCCATTGGAAGCCCATTAAACAACTGAGTTGTCACGGAGAATGGCGCAGTACTCGACTTACCAACATTCAGTTGTTCTCTTTTTAAGGAAATGAAGACGATTCAATTCAAACCAACTCCAAATCACGATAATCTGATTGATACAACGACAGCATCAAAGTACACCAAGCGTGAATAACTGAAAAGGTATTCAACTCCACTAGCTATCCATGATCGGACCAAATTGAACAACAGTAGTTCGAAAAACCTAGCAAGAACGGGTAATGAGATTGAAGAACCAAATTGACGTCTCCGTGCATATGAATCAATAACGCCAACCCCGAGGAAGAGAGAATGAGTACCGCTCGTGAGACGATCGATGGAGGAGGAGAGCTGGTCCTGGCTCTTGAGAGTGTCCTGAGCTCGGGAATCGAAGTCTTTGATGACGGAGACCAGAACCGACGATATTCCTTTGGCGACCGCGTCGCCGGAACTCCGGTCGCCGGGCGCGTCGTTGTCGCCCTCTTTCGAAAATTCGGGAGCCTCACAGTTGTCCGCCCTGGGAGGAACGACGACGACGCTCGCGCCCTCGTCGTCGGGATCGCAATTGGCATTACCTGTTTCCATGGCGTGGTCGAGGACTCGGGAGAGTTCGGCACTGAGAATTGTCAGACACTGTTGCAGCTCAATTCCTAGGTGGGATTTTAAGTACTCTAATTTTTTCAATAGGTTCGTTCAAATAAATATAGAAAATCGAAATGGACAAGAACTTAGGTATATCTTATGTTACACAAAATGTTTTGGCGGCCAAAATTAGCTATATACATTTGGTTTAATTCGAGAAGTGCGCGTGTTTTTTTCTTTTTCTTTTTCTTTTTTTGGGATAACGAAGAAAATAAGCAAACAACATTTAAATATAAGACACCCAAGGGTGAAGATGAAATTAAAAAAGACCGCCTTTAAATATTAAGATAATGAATTCGTCTCACAGCATGATGTCCGGACATGTCACGGATTACCTTCAACTTTTAGAACTTGAAATCAGAAATTTATAAATTTTGAATTGTATCGCCTTAAAAATCTTTGAGGGAAACTGTGGTTCAAAATGTAGCGAAATGTTATCAAACGAATCGACCAGCATACATCCATGAATTTCCAAGGCAGATGCAAGAAAAAATTCCATGGTATTCATGCTGCTTCTGCCATAGGAATGCACTACTTTCTAATCACTCAATGTTACAATCTCTGCATAATTATCTAGCCTGCGTTTTCCTTGGGGAAAGTCCATGTGCACCGACCGTCGAAATGCTCATCTCTAGGGCAACTTTCTGAGAAGTAAAGAACTTGACAAGTCCACATTGCCCATGATCTTTAGCAGCATATGCAAGCTCGGCCAACAGACCGGAGTAGCTGAGACAAGCAATGAGCGCCAAAAGAATTAACATGTGCAGTTCTTCGTCTTCTACACATTCTAGAAGCATGATCAAGTAAAAATCGCCGAAAGCAGTCTTTGTCCCGACGAAAATGTACAGAACAAGTATGCTCTTAATCCGACTGGCCCAAAACAGCTTGTTCCTGCAGCGCGATACCACATACGACTGAGGTAACCGAAAGGGCCGCTATTTGGTTCTCTTCTCTACTAGTGGCTTGGCTATCTAGAATTTCATATTGGTACACCTTCCAGGTGATACTGCATAACAAGTCTTTCTACAGTGCTCTGGCTCACGAATTGCCTCGCTAGCAGCTCTTTCAAAACTTCTGCTGCCAACCCCATCTCGTTTTCATGGGCAAGTCCTTCCACCAGAATGGTATAAGTTGTTTCATTAGGCATGTTCCCTTTCTCAATCATCATCACAAAAGCCTCCAAGGACAAATCTGTCCTCCGCGACTTGCAGAAACCGAGTAGAAGCGCATTGTAATTGTCAACGTCTGGCTTCTGCTCATTTTCCTCCATTACACCAAAGATTTCGATGGCCTCATCTAGCATACCCTCCAGGCATAAGCCTCTGATCAGAGATGAGTACGTATATGAATCAGGAGTAAACCCGTGCTTTGTCATTTCGTAAAGAAGCTGGAAAGCTGCATAAGTGTTCCCTTTTCTGCACAAGCTCGAGATGATGCTCTTGTAGAACTCGCGCGTTGGGGAACTTTGCTTGTGACCCAGGCTATGAATAATGGAAAACGCCTCCTGTGTCTTACCCTCTCCACAAAGATTAGCAACTGCATTGTAAGTTCCCTCATTAGGGTTACATCGCCGATAAATCATCTGGTCTAGACATTTAACTACGAGATCCACCTTCCCTTCTTTACAAAGCCGGGCAATTATCGGATTATAGCTAGTGGCCGTGGGCTTGAACTGTCCTTGCGTCATTTCCTCCAATACCTCCAGAGCTTGTTCAGTCTTGCCATGGAGGGCAAGCGAACTGATCAATATGTTGTAAGTGACAATGGAAGGGGCACGATCCCCGCCATCCATCTCAGCTAAAAGCTCATTCGCCTCCTCCCACCTCCCTTCATAGCACAAACTCCTCAACAGAATATTATAGCTAACGACGTTAGGACTGAACCCTCTTGACGGCAAATTCCTAAAGAATTTGATTGCCTCTTCTGTCTTGCCTTCCTTGCACAAACCAGTCAACAGAACATTATAACTAACCAAATTCGGCTTCCCGCCCTTAGCCACAATCTCGTTCAGAAGCCTCATCGCTTCTTTCACCCCTTTTTCTTTATAAGCAGCCTCCAGCAAGAACGAGTACGTGAAGGCATTCGGAATCAACCCCTTCCGCATCAATTTATCCAAGAGCTGAAGGCTCCGGCTAAAGTTCCCATGCATGCAAAGACCCCGGATAATCGAATTGTAGGTGACCGTGTTGGTAGGGTACCCATATTCTTCCATTTTCTCGACGAGCTGCATCGCATGCCCAACATTACCCCTTTTGCACAAATGGTTCACTAGGTAAGTGTAAGAAGGTGCATCGGGAATGATTCCTGAACTGGCCATCATCTCCATGACCCTGATTGCCCTTTTGAACTTATTGGCCTTGCACAGATCATACAAGAGCTGAGTTGCTCGGTTGACATCAGGCTTTTGGCCCTTCGCGACCATGTAATCTAAATTCTGGAATGCATCATTGAGTCTAAGGTCTTTGCCCCTTGGATCGGTCTTGCCAAGCCTCCAATTGGGCAATGCAGAAACTGAGTCCCTGGAAGAAATGGTGATCTGGGTAGATGCCAGAGCTCTGGCAAAGCCCTTGCTCAGAGAGAAGGAGTGCAAATTTGGCACATGGGAGTAAAACCCACAAGACTTTCTTGTGTATCCCAAGGATGGGTTTGAGACTGGAGACATTAAGTTGAGCAGAATTGCCATTGATAATCAGAATACAATCCAACTTAAACCTGATCAAACATTTTACTTCAACGGAGTTTACGGCAGAAATCTTGAATTGTAAGCAAGCAATCCATCTCTACAGTCAGATATGCACAGAGGAGGCAGGAAAAATGATAGCTTTTTCTGGAAAAAACCTTCTGCAAGAATAAGCAACCAGGATTGAAAACGAAAAGGGGGAAGAAGAAGAAGAAGAAGAAAGGAGCACAAGTTGAGCACATACACTGAGTTCTAGTTCAGGTTTGCGAGAGAATCGACATGAAAGGCTGGCCCAAGAAATATCCACAAAAAAATCTAGACGAAGATGGCTTTTTGCAGTATTATTTGGGTACAAGTCGCTCGATTTTCTCTTTCTTTCTCTTTTTTTGATTTCTGAGGTGAAGAAAATGAAGCCACAAATCCCGTCCACAGCTCGCTCGACTGTTATCCTTTAGAGAAACTGCAGTGCGCCAAGAAGAAGATAAAAGGTTACGAACGGGTAAACGACGTAAATGCTCGATAAACTTTTGTCTATTATTTAACGTGATTTCTAAATTTTTAATTCATTCGACATGATTCTTAATTTTTTATACATATTTAATTTAATCCATAAATTATATGAAAATATTTAATATTATTTTTGAATTTGAATTAATGAAAAAAAATCATTAAATATTTTTATACGGTCCAAAAACTAAATTAAACATGTGCAAAAAATTTAAGAATCACATGAAATAAATTAAAAATTTAATGATGATATTTTACATTGAATTTAAATTCGGAGACAACGTTAGATAAATTTGAAGTTCAGGACTACGTTACCCAAGTTGTGATTACTCTGAAAAGACAGACCGGGTGGCTCAGTTTCACGGGCCCACGGAATACGGGTCGGCAGGCGCTGTACAACCGATTTGGGCCTGAATTAAGAGCCCATTGCGGGAGCAAGTTGGGCGGCGGCGAGATCATACTTCTCCGACGAGACGGAAAGGTCGGCGACGTCATTGATCGCTCTTCTTCTGCGAGCGACGAATTCCGGTCGAGCGTTCCATCGAGTTCGAAGTGGTTAGGCTCTCGAATCCGACTTCGCGAGAAGAGGAAATGAAAGCGCGCAAACGCAGAGCAGAGACCAAAAACATCCAGCTCAACACTCTCCACCACCGCCTCCATGATGCTCTTAATCTCTGCACCAGGTTTCTCCTCTTCTTTCCTCGTAGTCCATAGTTGATTTGTTGAAGAAGAGCATCAATCTGTAGACGAGGAGCTTCGAGGGATTCGCTAGTCGGTGACGAACAGCTTTAAGTCTAGTTAGTGGAGTTGACTGTGAATTCTTTGTACGTGTAGATATCGCGATGGAAGCAGAACGAGATGGGAGTGCAGAGACATCGAGACTCAGAGATATGTGCTTCGCTCAATTGTTGCTTTCCTCGATTGCGTTTCCGAGGAGACGTCGAGTAATCCGCTTCTGAAGGTGAGGTGCTCGATGTGTGATCGTGCTTTATGCATTGATGAGGTTTTGCTGCCTGATTTGCACTTTTTTTTTATCTTTTTTTTTTCTCTCCTTTTCAACTTGCACTGATGAGTTTGCTCTTCTTTCCAATTTTTACAAAGAAATGCCTTCTCTAGGAGCTTATAGTTTCTGAATGAATGGAGTTATATCATACCTGCTTCACTTTTGGTTATCTCATTAGTGCTGATGTTCAATAGAGGACGCTGATTAAGTTGGATAGTTTTCTCATTTTCTTTGAATGCTCTGGTTTATTGGCAATATTATGCGCTTACATCCTAAGACCATGTTGAGAGTTATGAGTTTTTCTCCTCGGATTGTTCTCCGCAAGAATAACAGAAGTTATGTTCTGCTTGTCTATCATAAGGAGTATGCCCATCTCCTTCAGTGGATCACCAGCACTTGCTAGGTTCAATCATTTTGAGCTTCTTGCTAGTGTAGGGATTGTTTTTAAGTTAGGTTGATACACGTTAGCATTTCGTGGTCTCCTCCCCTGTCCCCTTTTGTTGTTCACAATCACTTTATCTTCTCAGGATTCAGCTGAAGATATAGTTGGGGCATTGGTGGGTATTCTTCACCAAAAAAGTGAAGCCACAACTAGCACAGCAGCGGATGCAGTCTACAAGTTGGCCAGTGTCTTAACAACTTCTATTCTGCAACCATATCTCCCAGATCTTGTTCATCCTTTGTCATGCTTGTCAATTTCCCATCAGTTACAAGTTGCTATTCCATCTTCCAGAGCCTTGAGTGTTCTCCTTTCAAATCTAAGCAAAAAGAAGGAGAATGAAGTCTGGGAAGTTCTTGATAAAGAAGATACTACAGCCTACTTAATTAAAAATATACTAGATTTCTCTGCCAGCACTAGCTCAGATGTGTATTCCCAACAGATGTTGGCTCTATTGGCCATAATACTGTTGAAATGGCCTCAATCCAGATATCAAGTTTGGCGTAATGTGAATTTTATGAACATGTTGGAGAATTTCTGTGTAAACCCTGACCCTTCTCTTGGAGTTGCTCTTTTGAAGTTGTATTCTTCCATAGGTACTTTGACACCTTGTCGTACAGTTAGAGAGCTTTCATACTTGTGCTGCAATTTTATGTTGTTAGGCCTATCATTCTTCAGACATAAAAACAGCTGATACTGTTTAACAGCTCTATGCAGTTATGGTGCCAAGAAGATTATGGAACATGGTGAAACTATTGTCGGCGCAATGGTACGCTTTATGGGAAGTTCGAACCCGCTGTCAGTTCGAATTGAGGGATTTAAACTGGCACAATGCTTAATGGTAATGCTTTGGGTTTTCTTTGCTAGATATTCTCGAGTATATTCTTTTCTGCTCATGACAAGATTGCTCCATCCTCTTCCGCTGTGATGAGTCATATGGATGACCTCGTTCTGTTGTTGGGCTCAGTTGACTGAACAGGGATGCTCAAGAGTGGTCAGCATGTGTTGTGAGCCAATTGTAGAAGCCATAGTATGTGCAATCAATGAGTGGAAGTTGAAAGAGGGAAAAGGTGCTAATGACCAGATTCCTTTGATGATTGAAGCATGTCGTTTGGCAATGATTACTCGTTGGCCGGGGAAGCATCATCTTTGCTTTTGGAAAAGGGGGATCAACAAAGTTCTTGTTGATATTCTTATGCCGAACTTTGTTGGGAAGTATCCTTCTTATCACACATACCCACTAGAGGAGCAAATTGCCATAGCACGGGAGAATCTCATTGATAATCTTTTTCTGGTTTTAAGGCCATATGCATGGGACATTCTTGGGTGGCTTGCAATAAGATGTGCTGAAGATTTTGATCCCAAATTTTCTGAAAATGAAGCTCATTTTGACGTTCTTACAGCGGCCACGTGGTATGTTTTCGTCAAATATTTGGTGCCTATAGTTTGCTCAGTTCTTTTTGCATTCTTCATCTTCTTTATGTATCGTATTTTCCTGGTTGCACTTTTGACTCAATTTTTTTTCCTTTTAACTTTCTGATTGTCGATGTATGTTCTTTCATAGTGTAGCTTTTGAGGACATTATTGGCAGAGGGAACCAGCTGTGCCATGATGATGTCATCAGTACCTTTAGAAGTGAATCAGCTGTGCGAGTAGTGCTAATGATGATTTTCTCTTCTTGCAAATACATTTCATCAAAGGCCAGAAGTATGCTTTGTGAGGTTCTGAATCCAAATGGTGAGAGGTATCTAAAGCAATTGCTTTATACACTAAATTCCCCTTCATCTGGAGTTAACCTTGGGATGCCAAATTTGGTTCACATTGTTATAAGTTTGATAGGTTTGACATGCTTTTTGGCTTTGCCTCATTATCAAGGGTTTATTGTGGATAGCTCAAAGACACTATTGTGTTATATGATGGGACGCTCATCTGAATCATTCTGTTTACCAAGGTCAAATTATGCCCTACATCTCAAGAGCAACTTGCCTGGGAGAGCTTGTTGCTCTTTTCATTCAGAAGAGTGGGAAGGAAAAGATGTCATTTTGTTCCATAATTTGTGGGGCCTGTCAGTGTCAATTCATCATTCTGGCTCCAAAAGTAAATTTTCAATCATGGCTGTTCTTCAGTCAGAAAATATCAGGACTGAACTAGTTAACAAGCTCCTGGAAATCTGCAAGGACACTTCCTATTGTGGGGCAAGGTGGTTTGCTTCATACACACTAACCTACTTCAGCTACTTTGGTTTTCCTTCAGCATTAGGAGTAAAAATAGGGAAAGCACTTAATCACGAGGATTACACTGATATAGAGCTGATTCTTGCCAATGGTACTTCATTCTGTGTCCACGGGGTTCTTCTTATGGTTAGGTGTCCTTCGTTATTGCCTCCTGAACAACCTTTTGACGGGGGAACATTTGATGATTCTTCGGTCACTAATGACAGTGACAGCTGGTGCGGCAAGTTCCGGAAAGAGATTCGGTTATCTTGTCATGTTAATCGCCTAGAACTGGATAAATTGTTGGAGTATGTCTATTCAGGGTATGTACAAGCTGAAGAAGATACTGTGAAGAGGTTAAGAATCCTTGCGAGACGCTGTGGCCTGCATCACTTATCTGAGCTACTTTCAAGGAGAATTCCTGAATGGGCCACCGAGATTCCCAGCTTTGATCTCAAACCAGCTCTTGGTCAAGGGAGACATAAGTTTTGGTAAGTTTAAGCCCCCCTCCCCCTCTCCTCTCCCTCTCTCTCTCTCTCTCTCTCTCTCTCTCTCTCTCTCTCTCTCTCTCTCTCTCTCTCTCTCTCTCTCACACACACACACACACACACGTGCACGAGCGCGCGCCCGCCCCCGCGCCCGCGTGCGGGCGCACCCACGCCCACGCCCACGCCCACACACACGCACACGCACAAGCCCACGCCCACGCCCCCGCGCGCGCACAGACCGTGCTATAAATCATTTATTTGATGTATACTTGAATAGACAATTAGATTGGCATCTCCATCTGACTGACCATTTTAGGTGTACTTGAGCACAGTCATTCGATTTTAGTTCCTTTTTTGGCTATTGAGTCATTCGGCTTGGGTTATTGATCATTAGCATACTTAGCCAGCATTCAGATGGAGCCCTTCATCTTCGCATTTTGTTTGCATTCTGCACCATGGATCTCCGGTACCTTAGTGCACCAAAACTTGTTTTTTACTTTTGTTTCTGGCTTTAGGAAGTATCTTGCTTCGTTGGAGGCATGAAACTGCTAGTCACGCATCCTGGGCAAAAACTCAAATGCTAGTCATGCATAACTTTCTGTGCTGTTTAACAGAACTTTCTAAACCTCCTCAATTTGCTACTGGATTAAGATATCCTGAATAATTGACCCCAAAAAAAAAAAAAGATATCCTGAATATGACATTCTGCGACCTGCTTACTTTTTTTTGTTAGCTATAAGCGAGCTTCATTCTGTCTCAGGGACATAATCTTGGAATCCAAAGCAACTGAACTCAGTTGGACATGCTCTATTTGCTCTATGTCTGTTCCACACATGCATGTTCACCGAATAATTTTATGGGCGAGCTGTGATTATCTGCAGGCATTGTTGCAATCAGGAATGCAAGAAAGGTACGTGCTTGTTTGTGTTACGTTTTTTTTTAATATTCCCAGTGCGCTTTGCTGTGTATGGACATTGATATCAAATCCCCATGCGTCTTGTCAGCATGGAGGAAAATATAATTTCTGTGATTCACTCTACAGTTACAAACTGAATTATCCATATGTCCTAAATTTGTCATTTATCGTTAAACGTCTAGTCAGCATGGAGAAGGAAGTATGATTTTGTCCCCTATTAAAGCTGGAGTATCCATGTGAAACTTTGTCGTGATATCTGTCAATTATCGTTAACCATCCAACTCCGAATGTATCAACACTTCCCATTTTCCTTGATGAGAATCCTAGCAATAACAAAAGTGCGCTTCTGCTTTGTTTTATGCGATCCTTAAACCTTTTCTTAAAACCTCCTTGTTTCAAATCCAATTACAACTTGGTCTTTTTGGGGCCAGAAATTGTAACTTGGTGGAGCTTCTTTTTGTGAATAATTTTCATGTTCCGTCAAGAGACTTACCCAATTAAGTGTTCGGGGGGACTGAGCAATGACTTTCATGTTTGTGTTGACGGTGGCGATATTTTTTGAAAGAGGTCAGGATTCGTGATTAGTCCTCCTCAAGTGCAAGGTGGAAGATCTTGCGTACTCTTTTGAGACTTTTTACTCTTTTTGTTTCTCACTATGTTGTGCTGCCATTCTGCAGCCAATCACAAATTCTAAAGGTACCTGTCAGTTGGGAAGCTTTAGTTAAACTAGTTAGTTGGTTCTATTCTTCTGAGCTTCCTGAACCCCCATCCGGTTGTTTATGGAGTAATATGGGTACGAAGGAGAAGCTACACCAGCTAGAGCTGTACGTAGAGCTTTCTTGGTTGGCGGACTTCTGGCTCCTGGAAGACATTCAGGAAGCGTGTTTTAGGATTGTAGACAATGGCCTGTGTTCTGCGAGACACTTGTCCGTTAAGATTCTCCAAATGGCTGCAAATTTGTCTCAATGGAAATTGGCAGAAGCTGCAGCGAATCATGTCGCTCCATCTTACCGTCAACTGCGTGAGTCTGGCGAACTTGATGAATTGGAGGAAACGCTCATCGAAATGGTTCGTGCCGCCTCTGTACGACTTTCACAGAGCAGGGGGTAGTACCTCCAAAATTGTTGAAAAAGAGCGGTTACAAAGTGGCCTAAGACAATTTTACCATTTCAACGAAGGGAATTCAGCAATTGGTCTTTGAAGCAAAGGAGGCACATGGAGCAATTCTTTTTCTGAGAAAGCATAATTTGATGGGGAGCCAGCTTATTTGACCAGATTTTACTAACCAGCAGCTTCCTCGAGAAGTCCTGTCTGTGTTGGGACGGCAAGTGAAAGATTGTATATAGCACAGTAACTACACCGATTAAGCCCGCTTGAGTAGGCTCTAGTTTCATTCTTTTGATTCTCTCGGATGCTACAAGCAACCAATAGAATGCATTGTACACATTTCCCGTTATTACATAGAAACACATTCATGTCATTCTCCTCAGCATCACCGACCAAACCTTTTCCAATACACCCGGGCACTGCCATAAGGCTGAACAGCCCAACAATACGAAACAGATGAATGATTAGATGTCTTCTTAACATATTGGGAATCTGGATGCAGATACATTATGCATAGGAAGGATTCCCTCTTTGATTTTTTGCTTTCATGTCCTCATCCCACTTTTGGCACTCGCAGCCTAATCAGGGAGCTGCATTAAGAGAACTTTGGAGGAAAAGACAGACATCATCGTAGCTCACCAAACAAAAGTTGAGAAATATAACTTATTGCGATTAATCCCCGGAGCTTCAAAGTATTGCACGGTACAGAAATAAACGATTTAACAGCACAACAAAGTAGAGGTAAGAAATGTGCAGGAGTACACACGAGCAAAAATCAAGAGAAGACCTTAGCAATACTGACTATATCAGAAGTAAATCCTAAACTTGACCTTATGACAAACCGCCACAAACCATCAATATCCCCCCCACCCCACCATTTGCTACTTGAAGTTTACAAGGATATAAACCCCCCAAAACCGGTCCCACCTCCTTGGAATAATAGTACAGGAACGCGGGATACCTTTCTACACCAGCCCTGTACAAAACCAAACCCCTTGTTCAGGACCCACATCCGTAACTCAAAACAGAGCAACAAAACACGCTCCTAAGTCAGCAAAAACTGGAAACTACTGCCCTAATTAAGGGGTGGAAAGAAGAAAGGAAATCTGAAGTTGGGTACAAGCATAAAACTGCTGGAAAGTCTCCCCAGAGAAAAGAAATTAAGAAGCTAAAAACAAGTACTTGAACGGCACTAAATCAACCGGGAACAAAGAACTCCCCTCGACTCCCACTTCATACTTTGCTGCATCTCCCTCGTGTCCAGGCTTATTGAGATGCACTTGTATAATACGAAAAAAACGAGGGAACATAGACCCTTTTGAAGCATGTCATGCACACAGCTTTTCCATAACGCTAAAGCCGTGCAGAAGTTAGAGCTCTGGTGCAGCATTCTATTAACTTAACACCGACTCAGAGCTGATTTGACCACCGTTCTCCCCTTCATGGCTGTTAAATCCAACTACAGGCATTGACCTTTGAGTAAAATCCATCAGCAGCTTCCTCTGGTGCTCATCCGTGTGGGGAAGACTTGCTCGCAGCAGCTCAACCGGCATTTCCCGACTAATAGCTTTAGCTGCATCGGCACCAATTACAGGCATGCTTGTCGTTGGGGCTTGCATTAGCAGTGATTGTATTATGCTGTCGTACTTATTTACACAATATTTGGTGAGAAGACCATAAAACTCATCAAATGAAGCCTGCCATAGTTGTCGATTAGTGATGGTATAGTTGGTGCCAGCATGAGGATCAGTTAGGAGATCAGTTGCCCTCTCAAGAACTGATTTGAGAATAAGGGACGCGCCGTCTCCAGCAGGACTACCAAGGGGACGAAGGGGTGGCTGCTCTGAAGAACAGACCACAGCTGCAAGGCAGGCACTCAGCGAACCAAGATCCATGCCGTGCACACAATGTGAAACCACCCTTGCAAGGTTATTTGTTGAGTCTGCTGCTCCCGGGTCAGTAGGAAGTCCTCCAAACAAAAATCTTAAATGACGACAAATGGCCATGCTAACTATCCTCATGAGCTCATCAATGGGAGAAAGGAGCTGAAGGTACCTTGCGAGGAGCTTCCTACCCTTAGGAAGAGATACCAGCCTTAAGAACACAAGGTCATCCTTGGGAGCAAGCCCAACGCTATGGCCGTTTTTGCCAAGAGGGTCGACTAGCTGGAGAGATGTGGCAAGGCCTTCAAGTAGGACCTGCCGCCTCCGTCTTAACTGAGCCCCACCATCTGGGACCTGATTAAATTGCAGGAATCGGTCTATATCATCCACATCAAGAAGAAGACAAAGCCCATCCTCAATCGCCACTCTTGCTGCAAGCATTGGTTCCTGCTCCAGGGGCTTCTCAGATGCTTTCTGTTCAGTATTGCCAGCCGCACCAGATGAATTAGGTGAATCAACTTCAAGAAGAGGCCGAGGTCTCCGAATTGATGAGAAGGAAATTCTCCCTAGGGCATCAACCTGGAGAAAAGCATGTTGTTCAGTGTTCGTGCGGGCTCGAGGAGGGAGTTCCCTGAGATGAGTAGGGCAGAAATGACGCTTCAACTTTGCCCCCACAGTTTTTTTAGCAAGACAAGCCTGATGGTAATAATCATCTACATACGGGTCATTACTGTGTGTTGCTGCAAGCTGCATCCTGAGGATATTCTCTATCTCATCAGCTGACATATATTTGGATCTAAATCTCGGCCACCCACTACCACTCTTCGGGCCATTGAAATCAAATCCCGGCTGAGAAAAACGCAGATCCTGTCTACCTTTCTGAGCTAATTTTAGTCTTTGCTCACTTAAATCAGCAAGATCGAACCCATCAAACTTGCCCATTAACGGTGGAGATGAAGCAAGGTGGGGGTTAAATATTTGGGACTGCATTCCTGACAAATGCCCAAAAGGCGGCTGCATTGGACGGTGCGGCCAATGCTGATGGGATTGTGGCTGTGGTTGTGGTTGAGGCATTAATTGTGGAGGCATTAACCCGTTTTGATGAGGAAATTGCTGCTGTATCCCACTGTTTAATCGACCTGGATGCTCTCCAGGATACAAGTTCATCTGATTGGCCCACTGAGTGGGTGGTCGGCTACTAAGAGGTAAACCAGGTGGCATATTCCCAGCGAACTGGGAGCCATGATGCAAGGTGGTCAACTGGACCTGAGAATTGGAAAAAGGAGGAAGGTTTGGTGCAGATGATGCCATCTGGTTTCCAACAGCAGGATGAGGAACATTTAGGTGGCCTGCATGATAATTTGGGGAAGCATGCTGTGATACTCCACCTGGAGGATATGAAGGGTAAGATGATTTTGGCACTAATATTGGCTCGCTTGAGTAATGAGGCTGGAGCTGCTGCTGCTGCTGCTGCTCTGGGTAAGATGACGTCCTATACAGAGTCTTTGACTCTATAATGTGAGCAGAAGAATATGGTTGTGATGACCATCTTTTGCCTTCTAAAGTGCTATCGGAGTCCACTACATTGCGATGAAACCAGTTAATGTTATCCTCCCCTTGTGCCCACTCAGCAGCGGCAGAACCTAAAAGATAGTGCAGTCCAGAAGTAAGAATTCAATCACCACCATATTGAAAAATGGAGCAGGAAAAGAGTTGAAACACCTAATACCTACAGACAGACTTGTGATGTAAAAAAAGATGGATACTTGGCCAAACTTGAGACTACATTCATCAGCAAGATTCACGATAAATATATGTGTGTCAGCCATACTACAGAGGCCGCCTAAGACCATTCTTGCGCAACAGATGGTGGATTGAATTTTTGAAATAAACAATATGCACATCTTAATTCCTTTCATTTAAGGTTGCATAGAGATGCAAAAATCTACGGAAGCAAAACTTAAATCTGCTAGGGATGACGAAAATATGAAAGCTGAATGAGGAATGGAGCAAATAGTATAAGTCATACCAAGGGTAGAGAAACCACAAAATATTGGTCGGGCTTAGCAAAAGCAATTTTCAAATTCAAACACTAGATGTATTAGTATTTACAAATGCAAAAATTTTCATTTTCATTTTGTTTTGAGCAGATATGGTAAAGCATCACAACATTTAAACTTAACAAGTAAGCTTGCTCAGAGGTCATTTTGTAAAGCAAAAAGGTATGGACACATAAATTTGAAATGAACAACTATGTTATAAGCATTATTACAGCGTGTAAACAATTACTTCAAAGAAATAAGATAGCAACGAATATAAATACTGACATACTCACTTTCCCTAGATCCTCTTTCACCAATTACTCCTGCAACTCTTGGGCCACTGACCACCTTGTTTAACTGCGAGTAGAACACATAGTTTAGTATAAATGCAAAAAAGAGGCATCATAGGTCCCTAATGCTGGAACAACGCCATTAGACACATCCTATCATATGATCGATACTGCGTCGCCACACCCAAAATATTCCCAGAGATAAAGCACCACAAGATATTAATTAAAACACCATGCAAACAGTTCAGATCATAAAGCATCATCCAAAGGTTGCCCCAGAAAACCAATGACAAAGGCTGCGGCAGCTAAAGAACAAGACATTATGCTGGCAACTAGTTCACTAGCTCTTTAAGGAAAACGGAATCATTGCACATAAACTTAAGCACAATATTCTCCCCATTACGACGATTGATATTGAGAAACCATTCTACAGTAAGTAAAACACTTTTATTGTTAACAAGCCAAAGCTCGGTATCAGACCTTTGAAAAGGTACTTGCAAGATCATCAATTTCGGATAAAGATGTTAAGTCCTCACCCTGCAACAAAGGAAATATTTGTCATCCATCAAACACGAGACAATAACAAATTTATAGCCAAAGTGCATCGAGCAATCATCAGGACAACATAAGAAATGCTTTATGGTGATCATATTTGAAAGCAAACACAAAATGACACAAGCATGCAAAGGAACAGCTAGAAAGCTTAGTGTCAAAACATTGCATGAACACATTAACTATGAAAGAAATGCTATTCGTCTTAAGCAACTGTTCTTCAATTGATCTCATGCTAACTTCATCATTCAGTCATTATATATAATAAGATGTAAGAGGTATAACAGCACTTGTTAATTCAACTTCATGAGACAAATCGCATCATCAAACCCAAGGACAGCATAATTAACTTCCATCAGGAAATGAGAAGCACTGCCTCGATAGAAGCCACAATCGCATTTGAAAAGAATACATTGTACAGGTGAAATTAAAGTTTTCAGAGCCAATTCAAACCATAAAAACTTCAGCAATCAAGTAGATATGTGGAACCCAAAAATACTGGTTATGATCAATTTATAAGAGCACTCTACTTGACGTAAACTCTATAATGATAAACCTGCACATACTCTCAAACTATCTCAATGATATTCCACCCAAAGGACACTGCATATCACATATCTGCACCATCATTAGATTAATAAGTGATGTCTCGGTATGATGTAGAAAAGTAACCTTCTCACGAATACATGCTCCAGTGTACAAATTGAGTGTTCACAATATTCTAGCACTACCTATTTGACGTTGCAATCAAAGAAGAGAATAATAGAAAAGGAACTCAAAAATTCTGGAAATGATGAATGTATAAATGAGGATTAATAAATATCAGCTTAGACTTCCACTCAAATTGACAAACGTCGAAGCCAGGTGATATAAAAACCAAGTAAATGAGGTACTATCCCGAAAATTCAAGCTATCAGTACCGCTCCAAAATGTATTGGCATCTCCATGCATGAAGTAACTAGAAAACTAAAGAGGAAAAAAAGGAGAGGGGCACATCACCTCTTCCTTGTCATACAGAAACTCCTCTTCCTCTAAACCAGCAGGAGGCAAATCCTCCTCTTCATCTTCTAATCCCCCCAACTCAACTTCTTCGAGAACATCATTACCAAAGAATGCATATTGCGATGCGTCAAATACAGTGCCCCCTGCTTCGCAAGAAGATTTAATTAATATAATCAAATCAGTCAAATCACGAATTTCTGGAAATTCATATATCAACCTTAGCATGAAATGTATACATCCGTAATCAGAAGTTCAAGAAGAATGTGAAACTTGTTGTTCCAATCATATGCAAGACCAAAATTCATCAAACAGAACTCTCACGAATCTGAAAGCCAGGAAGAATAAAACAGCCTCAGTAAAATTTGATAGTACAACACAGTTACTTGATTTTCGTTTGAAAGCTAGGCAAACCTCCCCCTACTGAACAATTTTGAGCTTGGGATTTCTCTTAGCTCGCAATAAAACATTTGAGAGAACACCAATACTCATGCACACAATTCTCGAGCTTATGAGAATTAGTTTAACTTCAAATGAGAGAAGAAGAGGAACATACGAGGAAAAGCCAAAAGTTAACAGACGATAGGACGACGCTTCCTCAACAAACGAGTGAAAGTAGATCTACAGAAACCACAATCAGCTTGAATCGAAACGAAACAAAAAAGAGAGGTCATCGAACCTGCCGAACCGTCGCCTAATTGCTTGAGATCCTGCGAGCCGGTAAGTTGAAAACGACTGTTCTCGCCGCTACCAAAACCATCCATCGCAACCTAATTATCTACAACTCCAAGCCTAATCTAACACCAGAAGAAGAACCGAATCTGAATCCACAACTCCAAGAGAGCAAAGACCGAGACAACGCAACAGACCCTCCGCGACGGAATACCTAGGGTCTCGTCCAGACGGCGATGAAGAAGACGATAAGATCTGTACAGCTCACTGAAGCACGAGAGACAGGTATCGAGGGGAAGCAATTCGAGCAAAACCGGACAGCCAGGTCCGCAGCAGGTAAGTGTGAAAGTGAGGGAAATAAAAAAGCGAAACAAGGAAACCGAAACCCTATCGCTGTATAGGATAAGACGACGACGTAGACGACGAAGACGACGGCGGCGGAGGACGGTGGAGAGAGAGAGAGAGGTGGGTTTAGTATATGGAGAAGGCTCACAGTCACGGTGGCTCAGCAACAGAGGGAGTAATATAATTGGAGCTCATGATTGAGGAGCGACGATGGTGGTTGTGATGGTTTTTTGTGATGTTTTGGCCCTCTGTAGTGGAAGAGAGAGGGTGGGCTGGGCGGTGGGTTGGCAAAAAATCCAAAAAAGAAAAATGCTCTTGTATGATGTGATGATCCATTGGAATTTTTTTTATTATATAATTATATTATTTCCATACCATTTTGGATAATTTTGGGTCGGTTATTCGTATTTTTGTGTACGTGGGCGGCGACCAATTAGAGGCGGAGGGACATCGGGCCCCCGGTGGTACGGATGATGCCGATTGAAGGTCCGTTTCGATCTATATGCTTTTCTTGCAAGCGGAATGCCAATTTCGGATTACGGTTCCTCGTGCGCGCCTACATCCAGTAAAAAAGAGAAGCCTCGTCTGTGTTTTGCGGAATCGGATCTAATTTCAGCAACTCCCATGATGTCCAGCGGGACGGAAGAATTTAAAAAGTTCACTGCAAACTGCTTCGAGACGTGTTGAATCGAAAATTTGAACAGGATATCTGACTTACGTATTAAGCTAGGAACGGCGTAAACAATAATTTGCTTGGCCATCGAAGGTCGCTAGATCGAGTCTCGAGTTAAGATGATCTGGATGATCTACTTCTTCCACGAGTTCTTCCCTTTTGTAGCAAACTAGACGCGGATCGCTCCGTTACTTTTCCCCTTTTTGTCCTTGGGCATAAGTTCCTGGATTCCCCTCTCCTTACAGGAATGACACGAGTAAAATGCTTTTGCTTGTGATTTGACAAAATCTAAAAAAAAGAGATATGTTCATTTTACGAGTTTAGCTTAACCACGTTTAGATTTGCCTCGAAATTCGACTAGGGGAAAACTACCAAAAAATTCATAAATTTATTACATTGATACTAATTTAGTCTCGAGCCTTTCGATTAGTTCAATTTAAGTCTTAAATCTTTTGAAGATTTGCCAATGTAATCCAATTTGATTAATTTTAACTGGAAATAGTTAACATGAATACTGGCCGCACACGTGGCATGGCGATGCGCCGACATTGACAATTTTTTTTAATTTTTTTATGTTTTGTGAAATTTTTAGCGCATTTTATTTTTATTTTTGTCCCTTTTTATTTTATTTCTTTATGTTTTATTTCCTTCATTTTTTCCCAACCATGAGCGGCAGTAAAAAAGAAGAAGGAAAATAGAAGAAAATAAAAAAAAAACAATTCAAAAAAAAAAACTAAAACAATTATCCACGTCAACCGTAATCGTGTCACATAAAACGATTTATATCCACGTTAGCGGTTTCGGTCATAATTGACCGGATGAACCCAATTGACACAATTAAAAAATTTATAATTGAATTGGCAAAAATACAACGCGTTTGAGATTTTTTGGATAATTTTTCCCTAAATTCTTCATGCTCAAAACCTCAAATTGCCTAGCAAAAAAGTCTTTTAGATTATAGACAAAAGGCAACCACATAAGATTAAGAGTTATGGAAATGATTATTGGCTCGAGGGCTTAACCCCTCCGAGATTTATCGGAGATTCTCTCATGTGGGCCAGGGAGCTGCCACTCACGTTGTCGGATTACGCCCCCACGACCAACTGCGCGACAAGGGACCGGAGAGGAAAAAAGAAAGGAAAAAGAAAAGAGAAAAGAAAATTAAAAAAAAGAAAAAAAGGAAAAATCAAAAAGTAAAGCACGAAAATATCTTCCGGTCAGTTTTTTTTGAAATAAGGTCAACATTAGGCTCTTCTTTGATAAAATGAAAACACTTTATATTCTTATTTGAAAAATTTTCAATGTATAAAATGAGGCAGGGCAATCTATAGATTATAGATCTAGAAGTTGGTTGACTTGAGTTAATTAATCTGAACTCTTTTGGGCCAATTTTTGCTGGCATTAGAATTTAGAAAAACCTTTTAAATGCTCAAAATGATTTATTTACGTTACGCATTTTGATAAAATCTCCCTCCCCTCCCCTCTCTCTTTTCTCCTCCCCGAGCATTAGAAGCAGCAGAAATGGCGAGGATAGCTCGCAATCACCTTATCCCCGCTCTGAGCATCCTCCCAACCAAGTCATGCCTCTCCGCGAACCCCTCTCTCTTCGCGAGCCGCCCTCACTTGACCCCAGTCCTCGGGTTCCGCAGGTGCTTCTCTTGTTCCTCCAGGCTGAGCATGAGCCTGAAAGCCGGCATCGTCGGCCTCCCCAACGTCGGCAAATCCACTCTCTTCAACGCCGTTGTAAGTCACTCGTGGCTCATTCTCGTGCCCCTCTTGTTCGAGTTAGTATTGTTCGCGTGTCGATCTTGTTTTACGAGTCTTATGCAGCATAGCTTCCCTAGCTCGAGCGTCACATTGAGTTGGATTGACTTCCTTACCCAGTTCTGTACGGTTTCATGACATATAGTGTTGTTTTAGGAGATTAGGTACGCATTCTGCTCTTTCAATGTCGTGCCGTGTGGTGAAGGGTACGTGGAGTAGGTATCTTGTTAGTTTTGGGTGCTTTGAGAAATTGCACTCAAGAGGATATTGGCGTGCCGCGTGCCACGTGCCAACATTTCAATTTGGAGGGGAGTGTTTGCGATGGCCCTCTTCCTAGGACAGTGGAAGATGGGTTGGACATCGACGCTTTAATCAGAAAGGAAGGAGACATAGCCAGAACCGGTAGATTAGAGCCATAGCTGCCAACCCGTATTCTTATAGAGATCTTAGTTATATGAAGGGTGTTACATGGCTCGAAACTTCCAACTAGGGAACTGGAGTGCCTTGGCCTCTCCCTCTGCACTTCCTTATCTACTTTTAATCATTGAAAGGGAAGAGGGAAGAAGGAAAAAGTACTCTTTTGGTTTTCTTTGGGAGGTCACATAGGGAATGGCATTGTACTGAAGGCCATGAAAGGAAGATTTGCGTTGGCAGATTGGCCAAACTCAAACTTAGCCACTTTGATTTAATATCAGCAAGGCTGTCGCAGTAATGCGGCCCTCTTTTTCCTTCTTTTTCCCCTGTAAATATCTCTTTTTCCCACCTTCTCATCCTTGGCACATTAGATGCTAGTGTTATTCTGGTGGTTTCTTCTATTTAGGTTGAGAATGGAAAAGCTCAAGCTGCTAATTTTCCATTCTGTACCATAGAGCCCAACGTAGGGATTGTCGCTGTGCCAGATCCTCGTCTGCATGTCCTCTCTGACCTCAGTAAATCTCAGCGAGCAGTCCCAGCCTCTATAGAATTCGTGGATATTGCTGGTCTCGTCAAAGGTGCAAGTCAAGGCGAGGTGAGATTTATGATTAGGCAAAGCAGTTTCAATTTTCCCGCTCTCTGAGAATCCGTATTCATCTAAGTTATATACTTGGTTTGCTCTGGTAGGTTGGTTTTTATATAAATGGCTGTTAAGTCTCTTCTTTTATCATTATTTTTCAGGGGCTGGGCAATAAGTTTCTGTCTCATATTCGCGAAGTGGACTCCATACTTCAGGTCTGTTAATTGATGTGATTGTGAGTCTCCTTAAAGTTAAATGGGTCTTCAGACCTACGGTCACTCACCATTCGAATAAAGATATAACTTGTAAATACTCGAGCACCATTGAGGAAAATGTCCTTTTGAGTGGTCAATAAAAGTATGGTTTTTGCAGGTGGTACGCTGTTTTGAAGACAATGACATTGTTCACGTGAATGGAAAAGTTGATCCAAAGTCTGACATTGATGTGATTAACTTGGAGCTCATATTTTCTGATCTGGATCAGGTATACCATGGCTTCTCTACTAGAGGTTTTACAATGCTCTTCTCTCATTTTCGTTTTGGATTTCCTCAGCTTGCATTAAGGATCTGCGTTAAAAAAGTTCTGCCCCATTTTGAGTGTTCATGGCTGTCCACTGCACTCTGTATCTGTCCCCTGGGATATCATCAGGCAATCAATGCTTCCACAATTTAACCTTCGACAAGAAGCAACCACATGGAGAAACTTGCTTTGCAAGGTTTCCAAGCAGCATCTCTACTTTAGGGTTGACACGACTACTTTGCCGTATACTTTAATAATAGCATTTAGTAGTGAAAAACTAGGAATAAGTAGCTTCAAACTGGAAAGAAGTGACTTTATTGATGGATATGTCAACTTCCTCTAATCGTGATGTATGTCGTTGATACTCAGTGTGATCATAGGTCCTGACCTCCCTTTTTAAACTAATCATGTTTCTACTTTTGAGAAGAGGATCAATAACCACCAGTCATACTGGCTTGTTCATTTGAAAGTAGTGAAAACTTCTGTTTTTGTGAGCTTATCTGCTCAAAACACGATGAGAGCTTACTGAACGTTCTAATTTTTTAATCTGTTAAAATATTTCTTTGGAAATTTGTGCTACTTTTAGTTGAATTCACTCATTTGTCTTTGTGTACGCATATCAATTTCACTTTTTCATGGCCTCAAAGTACTAAGATCTCCTATGAGTCACTTTGGCAGTAGTGATCATGGATGTAGTCCGGAGACCTATTTATCTTAGCATGCTTCTCTATGTACTGATCTGTGACTTTGATCCTTTATGTCACGTTAGTCTTCATAAGGTAGAACACAATTTATTCTTTTTTTGTTCGGAGGTGATGTATTCTGCACAAATACCACAAATATTTGACCGGATTCTGTGAAATTGTAGATCTGATAAGTCTACCTTACAAGAATTGCAGATTCAGAAGAGACTGGAGAAACTGAAAAAAGGCAAAGCAAGGGATTCTCAATCAAAAGTTAAGGTGAAATCTTACTTTATCTTGTATACTGACAAACAAAACTTTTTAATCTTGGCCGACAGCTCATCTCCTTACTTGCCTTAAATCCCATCATTGTGTTCCCAGGACGATGCAGAGAAGTCTGCCTTGGAAAAAATTGAGCAAGCTCTCATGGATGGAAAACCTGCACGATCAGCAAGTTTAACAGATTTTGAAAACGATGCCATCAAGCATCTTTGCTTGCTTACAATGAAACCAGTCATTTATGTGGCCAATGTTGCAGAATCCGAATTAGCTGAACCCGCAAATAATCCTTATGTGAAAGAGGTTATGAATCTTGCATCTGAGTTGAAATCTGGACTAGTGACAATTTCAGCACAGGTTAGTATAACCCAGGTTATGCGTGCCTGTCTCCGTATGTTGAGTAAACTTGTGATGGTTTGTTTTTGTCTTTGTGATTGCTAACCACCACAACCTAGAACTTAGATTTAGATTCCACATTGTTGCAGGTTGAGGCAGAGCTTACTGAACTTCCATCTGAAGAGAGAACGGAGTATCTGAAATCTCTTGGTGTTAGTGAAAGTGGGCTTGGGAATCTGATAAGAGCAACATATGGACTTCTAGGTTTGCGTACGTACTTCACTTCGGGCGAGAAGGTAAAGATGCAAACTTGAGAAGTTTTTCTGGAATACCATATGTTGAATTTGTGTACTCTTCACTATGATGAAGACCAATTTGATCTTAAAAACAGGAAACAAAGGCGTGGACTATCTTGGCAGGTCAGATATTGTCTACCCTTCGATGTTTACGCACTACATTATAGTTGAAGAGTTGTCTCGCCTTCCATCTTCTTTTCCTCTACCTTCCTTTTCTTCTGCTTTGTCGATGCAGGAATGACTGCACCTCAAGCTGCAGGAGTCATCCACTCAGACTTTGAAAAAGGATTCATTCGAGCTGAGACGGTAAGCATTACATTATAGGACCTTAAGCTTCATCTATGGTTTTGAATAGTTGTTAATATGCAATGACATGGCAGCTTCACCTCACTTGGACAAAAAGCTACGAGTTGCAGATTCTTCTTTTCTTGCTGGATCCTTAGTTTGAATAATGAAGCTGGTTTTGCTCATGGGAGAAATTATATAGACTGATCATCTCTCTCCTTGTTTCTTGCGAGCATAGCTTATTATCTCTCACTTTGTAGTGAACAACAAGTGAAAGTCGACCGTCAAAAATGCATTTTGCTCCCGTGGACGCTGAACTTCTGTGTGAATGAAATGAGATCAAGCCCCGCCATCATCTGGGAAGGATATTACAAGGGATGTATAAGAGCGAGCAACAATGGACCGGAAAGGAGAAAAATCCATAGCTATCTGAAGGAAAGGAAAGATAAAGGAGTGCTAGATAGCCGGAGTAGAACTGTAGAATATAAGGATCTCAACAAAGATAAGCAGATAGATATAGAGATCAGAATTCATGGTTATCTGAAGGAAGGAAAGATTAAGGAGTGCTAGATAGCTGGACTAGAACTGTAGAATGTAAGAATCTCAACAAAGATAAGCAGAGAGATCAAAGTTAAAATGAAGGAAAACGGTGATCTCAAGGTCAGCATGTTAGGACTAGGGAGTAGAGAGACAGACTTGACAAACAACAGAGGAATTAAGTCTCTCCAAACAAATAATTGACAAATACTAATGTCACCGTGGAACTTGGAATAAATTTATGAATGGACAGTAAGATCAATTCAGAATTAGATACTTATAGTTTGACTTTTATTTAACCTTAACCATGACTGAAGCAAATCCTAGACAATTAGTGAGATTTGAAAGCTTCAGTGTCACCCTTATGAAATCCTTCGTACAGCTGACGAGTTGTCAATATGTTGTCTGTTTGGGTGAGGCATGATTTTTCTAGTGCCATTTCCGACTTCAATTTATGATGACTACATATTGGGGAGTAAGAAATACTTTTAGGTTCAAGACAATTCAATCTCTTGCCTCTTTCTTGTAGATAGGACCAAAGTACTTCGTCTCCACTTATCTGAAAGCATCTTCCGGTTTCAGGATTCTATTGAATAAGTTTGCGGCCAAGACATAACAATCTCCCTCATAACCTTTGATACTCTCACAGGGAGCCAATTGAAATATGGAGAACCTGAAATATTAAAATATGAAATAGGACCTACAAAAGCCGAGATACATTAGGACCATGAAATAGCCAAGGTGACTTAGCTGGATAAGACTTAGTTTGTGGTTATTGCTGTTGGACTAGGAATTGTTGTTGTTTCACGAATTACCTGTCTTTTCTCAGGAAACCTTGCAAATTTTTTCAATTACATATAACCCGCGTCAAATTTCCCTGCAGGTAGCTTATGATGATTTTGTTACTGCTGGATCATTTGCTGCTGCGAGGGAGAAAGGAGTAGTGAGTTGCTTGCCTTTCTTCAAACTCTATTCAATTAGGCATGGTGGTGTGAGACATTTGGCAGAGCTCCATTAATTCCCGCTAGAAATCACTTTCATGAGCCTGGACATACTTTTCTGGCTCCAATATAGGATGAATCCATTTCTAGTCAACATGTGAGGTAGCGCATTGAAGTAGGATATAATGTACTTATTGCTCATCTTGTTCCCAGTGCACAAAAATGACTGTGTATCCCAATGAAGTAATTATAGATCCTGATACTTCTCTCAATTTTTCGAGGTTTTGTATAGGATGTGAAAGTAGTTATATAGCAGCCCCGCTTAGTGGATGAATTTGATTCAGTGCGACTTTGGGTTGGGGCTATAATTGCATGTTGATTGATTGCCTGTGGTATCTTTGTTTCTCTATGGCTATCCTGTCCTTTGGTGTCTTGTTTAACCTATGGCTTCAAATCACTTTTCTACGTGAATCTTTCGGAATAAGTAGGGGTACATCTAGTTTCACAAGCTTTTTTTTATCCTTTTTTCCCTCCTGTTATGAATCACGGTTCAAAGAGAAAGGTGTGACATTATGATGAACTGAAATTTATGATGCTTAATTTTCTGTTTGGTACTTTGCACGTGACATCTTCGCTTCTCGGCATGCGTCTTAATATTGATGGCTAGGTTCACTTAAGGAAAACATGGAGTGACTTGAACTTCGTTTCCCTGATTTTTGCAGTTGAGATCGGAGGGTAAAGATTACTTTGTCCAAGAAGGAGATGTGATGCTATTTCGCTTCAATGTATGAAGCTGTCCCAATAGTTCTGTTTATAGCTACCAATGAAGCTGGTAGGCTGGTAGCGGCGCTACTTTGTTGATGAAGCAGTTTTCCGCGCATGACCTCAGATACATCATCGAGTTGGGAATGCAGCAGTGTTCAGTTTCCAAGGGAATGGCAGTTTTGCTTGCAGAGTAGCTTCCTATTACCAATAGTTGTATCTTGAGAAAATCATATCATTTTTTTTGCCTTTCTCCAAGACAGAAAGGGTCTGAAACTGGATGTCTTATACACAATTGTTTAATCCTTTTTATAGGAATGAGCGGCAAAGTTTTAGATGAATAGACTCTTGGTAAGTAGCTTATAAGTGGGATAAATATCATTGCAAATTTGAACGAGAGTTCTTTGCAATTCCGTCTCCTATTTTCGTTTTGAAAGCAAAAGGAAACGTAATGTCTCTCAACAATTATTAAACAAAACAATCTTTTCAAACAACAGAATCCGCATGAAGCTCAATAACGAAAACGTACAACCCTATTCCCTGTTTATTTCTTCCTTAGAAAACCCCCTTGGAAAATCAAATATATGAAAGCAGGCACTTGCATGAAAAGGCAAAAACAAAGAAATCAAGCACTTCCCGAGGGTCCCCAAACAGAGTTCGATGTAGTGTCTAAGAAGCATTTTCTCTATTGATCTCTTTCAAATGGAGGATACTGGATACCAATCTAAATCTTATGAAAGAAGAATCTCCAAGTTACTGGAAGACGCAAAACTACCCAAAGGAAATTATTCGTCCTACTCAAAAGTTACTACCCTCGATTCATTGAAATATATTCTATTGACTTCCCAATCTTCATTAAAGTAAAACATCTATTCATAGAAATTATTGAATGCTCTAGCAATTATAGCCTACTAAAGTAGTAATAGGATCCTTAAATTTCGCGAAGATCTTATTTCTTTGTTAGTGTGATGCACTTAGAGTTGACGAACTTGGAATGGGCTGAAATTTGGTCGGTTGCATGGAAACGGGCCACTGATCAAAACTCATGAATGACGTCGTATTTTCGCGTTTCGTAGTTGTTTTGATGGGTTTTTAGGCAATATTTGTAATTCCAACGGCATTTTCGTAATTTTATGTTTTCTGTTTAATTATGACGTTTTCGCTATATAAAAAGGTGTTTTTAACATTCCGAGAGCAGACTTTTGCCATTGATTTTGATAATCGTATTCGAGAGAACAAATTGTTCCTCTTTTCATTTTCGAATTTCTATTTAGCCAATTTCTATTGCGTTTCGGCATTACAGTGTTTCTTGGAAATGTATTTAATCTAACATAAGATGTCCGGACACAAAAAAAAATAAAAAAATACATAAGTTGACGTATTCACTGTTCATATGTCTATTAATTTCATCTGATGCGATTGTGATTACTAGAATCTAAGTAATGATGCAAGGAAAATATATTCCATAAAGCAACCCCCATTAGGGACTACTCTAACTACAATAGAAATCAAGACCTTTATGCAAAGCAAGCTGAACATCATCCCAACATAGTGTTCTGACCATATCACCCTTGGTATGGATCCCACCTTTCGCCATCCTAGAGCTACTAATGCCTAATGGTGGTGTCCCTAAAAAAAAATAAAAAAAAAAATTGGTGGTGTCCCTATTTTGATTTTTTTTTTTTGCGGATCCCACTTTCCTTCGCCTTCTTACTTCTCTATCTTGCAAGCAATCATCTTCTTTCCATGCCTTTGCTACCAAGGAAGATGATGTAGGTGTCGAGTTCTCTCATAGTACAGCCGACGGCTCTATACAAAAAGAGATTGTTTGTTTGATTACTCTCCCTATCTTGGCTTTACCCTCTACCTTTGCTGAAGAAGCCTCTGAACCAAAACATGACCCGACACGACCTTCAACCTGCAAATGGAGATTTCCACACACGCCATTCTCTCAACCACTCTTGCAATAACTCTCTACTTCTTGTGGCACCACCTCCGTCGTCCGGTCCGCCGCTTGTCATCCGGAACCTCCATATCTTCGCTTGGGGGGGACTGATCGTGGGTTTGGCGTGCAAAATGATATTGGGGGCGTAGCACAAAGAATAAATTCAATTTTGAAGCCCATGATTTAGGAGGTTTTGAACTTGCCCGAGGCTGTCAATGTGGCGGATTATGTTCCTTATCTTGGAGCTCTCTATCTTCAGGTATTAACTAGGGCCGCAGTTTTGACAGCAAAAGCGTGGAAGAAAGATAATCGCATATAAAGAAAAAAAGAAGGAAGTAAGATGACGAAGGGAAGTGAGATACACAAGAAAAGAAAATAAAGCAACAAAAAAGGGACACCGCATTTTACAAACAAAAAGGGAAGCTCAAGATCCATAACGGGCAATACGGTGCTGAGGAGTGTTTTAGCCAAATATGAAATGACAAAAGCGCGATCCTAAATTTTTCTAGTGGAGAAATGACATTTTGTCTTTTAATCCACTCTGAGGTGTAAATTAGACCTCACCATGGGCCTCGGTCGACAGGCCCACTCGGGCTTGGCCCCAAAGATTTCTCGACCTAGGCCCGATAGGCCGAAATTTGTACATAAAAAATTTCATGATAGGTGGGCTTAGACAAACATTTAGGCGCGACCCTGAAGCCCGCGCAACCCGAACCCACCCAATCGACAACTAGATATATACACACACACACGTGGGTAATATAGGTTTTTTTTTTTTAAAAATTTTATATTAAAAAAAGGTCGAAGGAAAAGACAAAAAAAAGAACAAAGGAACCGGTCTACATTCTCTCAATTGATCACCTGCTCAGCACCTCGCTGTGGGCCCTCTGCACTAGCCAATCGGGCCACTCGGTTCTCTTCCACCTCCCCTCGCAACACCCCAGTAAAAATGCGGGACCTTCTCATCCCGCGACACACAGTAGCAATGCCCTCTCTCCCCTTCTTCCTTCCCGTTTCAAAGCACTCCACCTTTTCATTGTGAGAGGCGAGAGAGCGCCCAAATTTCGGAGTCACCGACTTCTACGATCGTCCTCGAAGGAGCACTCATTGAGGCGATCATTGCAGTGGGTATGGCTTCTTGGTTCTTCGCGAT
Source organism: Lenwebbia sp. NSW1173648 (assembly GCA_029784005.1). Taxonomy (NCBI): domain Eukaryota; kingdom Viridiplantae; phylum Streptophyta; class Magnoliopsida; order Myrtales; family Myrtaceae; genus Lenwebbia; species Lenwebbia sp. NSW1173648. The sequence goes on along the minus strand of JARCGZ010000009.1, from coordinate 17,086,146 downwards.
TCTTGACGTGTGACTGCATTTTGATTCTGTTGTTCTGGAGAATTTCTTTTTTCTCGCTCTCTTATTGCTTTTTCTTTTAAGGTTTTTGGTTTGGTTCGGGGGAAGATGCAGTTCGGTTTAGACGTCGGGGCCTTTTTCGCCGGCTCCTCCGGCTCAGCAGACGGTACTCTCTCTCTCTCCCTGTCTCTGTCTCTCTCGGTCGATGTACTACCGTTGCTTGCTCGTGAATGGGTGTGTGCATTTATGTGTGTACGCGAGGAATGGATGCGATTCTGCGAGTTGGATACGGCTGTGGTTTCTGATTTCCTTTCGTGTCATAGTTGTGCATGTGCTTGTTGGGCCTTCAATGCTCAGTTACTCTGCTTAAGCTCTGTTCCTGCGACCCCTCTGCTCATGGTCATTTGTGGGAAACTCTTCGCCATTGCAATTGCTTCGACTTGTTTCTTTATTTTTTCGTATTTGTTGTGGATGTTGTGAAATGGTTTTCGCTGTTACAATCCGTCTGTCAGTCCAACGATCTCTTTTGTCGGATCGGCAATCGAGTTTGTGCATACTGATTTAAATGAGTGAGCTAAAAAGGATGGCCAGGGAAGTGGCACACATATAAGGGAAAGTCGGGTTATGCTATAATCACGTCGTCGGAAAGAGTATGCATTTATTTTTTTCCCTTTTGGAAATTTAATATTGTCGTATGTCGTGTTTGTACCCCTTTTAGTTTCGACTGCTTTTTTATCGCATCGTCATTTAGTAGTATACTGAGTTAAATTGAGGAATCAATGGATTTGGGACTCATAACATATAAACCCCGACGATTAACATAGGGTAGAGCATCTGTTGCCACTGTAGCATTCTTTTCGAGAATTCTGCGGCATGGATTGCCCCAGTAAGTGAAACAAAAATAACGTGGAGAGTCCCTTGTTTAAAGAGTGGTACGGTTGCGCTAGGCTTCTTGTAATTATGTAGTTGAAATAACATATGATTGATGAATTAACATAACATAAAAACCCTGACGATTAACATAGGGTAGAGCATCTGTTGCCACTGTAGCATGCTATTCGAGAATTCTGCGGCATGGATTGCCCCAGTAAGTGAAACGAAAATAATGTGGAGAGTCCCTTGTTTAAAGGATGGTACGGTAGCGCTAGGCTTCTTGTAATTATGTAGTTGAAATAACATACGATTGATGAATGATAATCGCAACAGCACACAAGTGTAATTTGACTTAAATGTAACATGAATATAAAGGTCCAATGGGTGTTCAAGCATTGTAATGTAGGGAAAGCTGATTTTATGCCCATATTTCTATTGTAAATTAAATGGCATGCGTGTATAAAATCATCGACTGTTGGGTATTCAGAAAGCTTGTTCTCTATGAGGTGGCTCAAGTGCAAGTTGAAAATTTTCTTTTATTGCGATAAATTTGGCCATGCCAACTTTTGGCTTGTACATAGAACATGGATGTTTGAGACTAGAATTTGTCAGTTTCAATTGATCTACTGCTATTTAGGAAAAGAACTAATTGGAAATGAGACTGTGAAAAGGTTGGAGTGGCTCCAATAGAGAAAGGGAGGGGGGAACACGGTTGTGGTGGTCTGGGCATATGAAGTAATGATAGCAGGATGAGAAGGCGTAATTTGATGATAGGGAAGTGGGTCAGAATGAGAAGGGGAAAACTAAGAACATGTGTATAGGACTGCTAAAATAGGTTTTCAGATGCTTTTGGTTTTACTGAGAATAACGAGGATAAGTGGAGCCTGCCTTTGCTGCTGCTGCTGCTGCTGTTGCTGTTTTCTTTTTCAATTGTGGTAGAGGTGTACTTTAACTGTACATCTCTAAATCACTTCTCCTTCTCTCTTTTGATAATATCTGTAATAGAGGTATATTTCGATTCAACGAAATTAAAATGTTTTCCAAGCTTTATATATTGTGGTCATATCAATCTAATGTTTCTCATCATACTGTCTTTTATCTTGAACAGGGAGGTACTCCGGAGGGCACAAGAAAATGAGATTCTCTGAGGATGGAAACGATCAGCAGAGACCATCCTCCTTCAGGTCTATTTTTAATATATCTAAAGAGGAAAATGGTAAAACTTCTTCCAGTGTTGTTGACTACTCCGATCCTTTTGCAATCCATCGTATGCTGGACAAGCTGGAGTATGGTCAATTTGGCAGTGTCACAAAGGATGTAGAAGCGGTGATTTTCCAGAAGATGCAGTACTTGACCCCTCTCATTAATCTTTCAAATGATTTGTTAAGTACTGAGGTAAACCCGAGAAAGGAGGCCTCAAACCTTGCTGGGGAACCAGCTGCAAATTCTGGGCATCGGAACATTATTAATTTGGATGATGATGGTGCGATAAATGATGCTCCGGCAGCAGCACAACCTGTTCTAATTCTTGATGATTCAGATGACGAAGACCATACAAACTGGAAACCCTCTTATCCTTTTCAGCAGATTTTCTTGGCGACACAAGCAGGAGTTGCTGGGCAATTTCCCGTGGGAGATATAGCGGTAACATTTCATTAAAGTACACAGCTTTAAATTAAAATAAGGACAACATCATGTAGAAACTTTTAACATGTCAATATTTCTTGAGCTGGTAAGATGTTGTGTTAAATGATTCAGGGACCAACCTATGCCTTGATCTTGAGATGAAAACTGGAACTTGTTTATATTTAGACCACAGATTGGTCAAGCTTCTTGCGAGAAGTCTGTGGTGTACATCTCAATAGTGAAGTATAGTTGTATGTTTAAATATCTCATATATCTTTGAACAGCAACACACCAATTTTATAGTGCTTTGTGATTTGTGAGTACTGTGGCATGTCATGGTCACTTATGGTTTTCTTTTGATGCAATGTGTTAAACGGAAAGGGCAAGATCCCTCATTAATTTTCATACAATTACTTTACCCTTTGTATCTGAGAAAAGTCAGAATGGAAGCAAAATAAGGAGAATGAAGGAAGGATTGAAATTGGAGGTGGAGATAATTTTCTTGTAGCCTTGCTTGGATGGAGAGGAAATAGGGGATGGAGAGGAAATAGGGGAAACAAAAAATGCATGGAGAAAATGGTCAGTCAGAAGAAAGTCCATTAAAAATGTTTGTTGCTAGCGAAAAAGTAAATTTGATCACTTTTCTACCCAGCTTGGAGTGATTTCTATGTTTTCCCCAAGTAAAATATCTTCCATTTGTTCTTCCGAACCTTGGAATGTTCCACTCTTGCTCCCATATTTCCCTCCACCTTTTCCTTTCTCCTCTTTCCTCCTTCCTAAAGCCAGTGAACCTGTTCCCTTGTCCTCAGCTCGAACATCATTTTTCTCAATTTGCACATCCTGTGGACTTTCTTCTTCTTCCTTTTCTGTCTCCTCCTTCTCTTTCTCTTTTTGCTCTTCCATCTCTTGCTGCTCCATCTGAGCTGCAATATCATCCTCAACAGCTGTTCTCACAACAGTCTGTATAACATCCTCTATCTCTTGATCCTCCATCGCCAGTTTCTCTAATTCAGCCCTTGCAGCAGCCACCTTCTGCTCATGATAGTTTCATCTGAACTCATCATAGCTGTAGTCTCCAAATTTGTTCTTCTGTTGTTTCAATTTTGCTCGATTGCATGTGTTGCATGTTCTTGCATAACATTAATTGGTTATGTTCAGCAGGTTTTTATTCCCGAAAACTCGATGCACATTTCTGCTAATAAGTGAACCTCTTTACCTTATGCGTTGTGTACCCATTAGCTACATGTTCCCGAATGAAATTGGAGACACTTTAAGTTCCTTATAGCGGCCGCTGGTTCTTAATCTTTGACTAGTAGCAAATGCCTGCTTAAGCTTTGATGAGAAGAAAAAAAGTAGATTTCACCAGAGCATCTATTTCTATATTTGATGATTATTGATTTCATTTTTCTGCTGCCTTACAAAGCGGCTGGATTTTTGTCAAAAATGCATATTCACTGTTTCAGTGGAGTTTGCTGAGGCAATGGCTAAGATCCGTAGAAGCTACTCGTTCTCAAATGAGGATTAACAACACTTTGCTGTTGATCTTTGCTTTTACTTTTTAGTATGAACCTTGTTTGTTTAGCTCATGGGGCGTGCTTTTTTTTAAATGTGTACGTGTGGGTCATGTGAAGGAGTGTTCCAGGGGCACTGGCTGAGCATACCATTCGATTTTCAAGGCATTGATATACATACCATAGAAGAAGTTAGCGCATTGGAAATTGTAATGTTCTCTTGCTTGGTTGCTGAACAAGAACATATATGTGGTGTGTTTTTAATCTCATGGTCAACTACATAAATGAATTGCATCTCTTCTTTGACATCTCGAGTACTACATTTTTAATGATATACGATGTTTGCACGTTTGCTACTGGCGTTTGTATTGTGTTGTGCTTCCTGTGGTTCCTTTTGTTGTTAATGATGTTCGATAGAGTATCAGAAGATAGAATGCAAAAATCGACTTTTGAACCACATATTATGTTAAGCTTTTGCATCCTCCCAAATTGCTCACATGCGTTTTCCTACTCTAGAAGATAGTTTCTGATTTTCCTTGTTTAAACTTGCATTGAGTAGGCCTTTTTCCTTCATGTTGTATCTATAGCCAGTTTAAGACCTAGAATCTTCTTGCAATTGGCAATTCAAGTTGCTGTGTGTTCTATTAACTAATTGTTATCCTGCTTATAAGATTTTGTTGTATATTATATCCAGGTTAAAAACTACAGAAACATTGCTCAAGGAGATGGGCTTCTGAATGCTGAAACTGAAACTGAAAGTAAGAAAGACAAGGGCGTATACGTGGGTGTAGACAATGAAGATGATCACCTAACAAGGGTTGTTGATGATGGTCTTGGGGATATCTGGAGTGAGATGACAATGGCATTGGAATGTTCAAAGGTAGATGATTAATTCTTCATTGAGACTCTTTCCTATCAAAATCTCCATGAGGCCTCTTGTGGCAATTTTCCTCCCTCCCCTTCTTAGTGACAATTCATTTGATTCAGCTTGCTTTAGTTTTATATTGTTAAATCACTTTCCATCAGGTGCTCTATTATTTATTTTATCTATGAAGATTCCTGGATAGGCGGCATAAGGCAGTCAAGGAAATGGTGCATTTCTTTTGTGTAATATGGACCTTTGCTGCTGAGTTTGATTTAAGGTTATTAAGGATTTTATCTTGCTGAAGAGGCATGTGTGGTGCAAGTTGTCACTTTGAGGAGATGGTATTATGAGTTTCAGTTTAAACTGTAAAGCATGAATTGGCATATGCTCTTATTTGATCATATGTGTGCTATTTGAAGTTCACTCTTGTCAGCGAGAACTCTTGGTATTTTAAGCTATGATCCTTCTGCTGTTTATCCTCTCTGTCATAATAGTACTTGAACATGCCCCCAGTGAATTGGCCTTTGGGACTGTAATATTGGTGTGCTACATTCTGCTGATTGAATGAAAGGGATTATTATCAGCGTCTGAGATCTGTCTCTGGATTTGTTTAACTATCTACGTTCTGTTTTTTCGTTTTAAGCTGTTATGAAAGTAACTTGATTTATCGATGTCTACGTGCTTGAAACTTTCGGAAATGTTTACTCTTCCTGAGCATAATGTGCTTACACATTACCTTGCTCTGTCATACTCATTCATCCATCTGAAGTATTTCAATTCTGCTTTTGTTAGGATATTTCTGACGATATGGAGAACTGGGAGCATCCTTCATCCGATGACAATTCAAGTGAAGATATGGAGGACTGTGACCATTCATTTGTTCTCAAGGACGATATCGGTTATGTTTGTCGAGTGTGCGGGGTTGTTGATAGGAAAATCGAGACCATATTTGAGTTCCAGTATAATAAAGTAAGCTTCATCTATTGCACTCTGGATTTGCAGGCCATCTTCACAATGTTCAAAATTTCCATTTATGTTCAATAATTTGTTTAGATGAATATTTGTAACTGAGCATGGAGATACATGGGCGTTGATCGGTTCCACGTCCGATATGCATGAGGTCTCATTAGAATTGCCTTCTGATAAGTTATTTAACCACTGCTGCTCAGCCTCTCTATCTCTTGGGGGAATATGTTCATGCATGTCTGGTACACAACAATTAAAGTTGATTGCATTTTGTTAGTGTGCTTAAGCATTGGCTACATGGAGATTCTTGACCAGTATTTCGTGTTAAACCCTAAGCCCTGTGGAACTTCACACTTCACAGTATTCCATATAAGCTGCTGGGTGGTAGCCTAAGAATATTATGGTTTAATAGAGGACAACAGACTTTAGGAAGGTGATATCAGGAATATATGCATTGGAGATTTTATGTAGAGTATTGCCTTAATAAGATAACATGCACCTTGAATTTTTACGAGCCGCAGTTTCTTGCAGGAGTTTTCTTAATGGGATAATTCCAATTTGTGGTTCTTGAAATTATGTCAATTATGTATTTAAGCTCTTCATTTTTTAGTTATGCAAATAAGTTTTTTAACCTGCTTGATTGCACAGCTTGCACGATTTGTGCGATCGAGCTCTTAGTTATTAGCTCACTTAATCAACGCTACCATTGACTGACAGGGCAACTTTCAATAAAAAAATTGAAAAAATGAATAAAAAGTTTGTAAAAATCGAATTAAAGTTAGAATACAAAAAAAAAAAATGTAATAAAATCTAGAGAGAGAGAGAGAGAGACAGAGGAGTTGGCGGTGGTAGCCACCACCAGGAAGGGTCTGGTGTTGGTGGCTCACGGTGTTGACTGTCAACCATTGCCTCGCTCTAATCCAGTGGGCCCTCACTGGAATTGCACGATTCTGACCAGGCAAGTTTCCTCCTTGCCATTGCGTGGCTAGCTCTCTTGCTTGGATCACGCGACCCAGCAAGCAAGCACTTTGATTGAGAGAGAGAGAGAAAGAAAGAGGCATGGTCTCAGCCTCACCTTCTCTGCTTAGTCATTCAAGTCCCTCGCTCATTTAAAGCCAGAAAGCTCCACTATCTTTGTAGATTTGGAGTCTTAAAGTCATAGTTCTCTCCTGCGTATTATTGTTCCCTAAATTTGTGATTGCTCAATGATCTCCTCTGACTGGGAAGTTGAGGTGGTCCCGATTGCATCTGTGGACCTCAAGAACCTCGACTTCAGGATGATCTGAAGAATGATTGCTCCACCAAAGTCCAAAGAAGGTGATATTGTCGCCATGCCTGGGTCGGGTCACCCTGTGAGGCAGTGGTGCACCTTGCCTGGATTGCACCATCGAGCGAGATTTGGCCTCACGAAGGCGAGGAGGAGCCTTGCCTGCTGGCCCTAGAGGGGGGATGGTTGTTGGTGCCAGCCTTTTGCTGGCGGTTGCTGCTACCATCTCCTTCCCTCCCTCAAACTCTCTCTCTACTCACGGAATCCTTTTTTATTTTTGTTTATAACCAGTTAATCTGAACTTTTTTAAATGTTCAATTATTTTTTTGCTCATCTTTTAATTGTTTCCATGTCAGTTGTTATGTCAGCATAATTAAGTGTGTAAAAAGATTTGATTGCATAAACCATGCAAATTAGATGGTTCGATCGCAAATTGAAAATTAGAGGACTCGTTTGAACAATCGACAGAAATTAGTGGATATGGAATATCCTTTTTCTTGTTAGATTATTGATTGAGAACTCTCTGATCTGATGCAGCCTAGCTTTGCGTAACAACATTCTCTCCCGTGTCACTTATTTTATACTCCATGTTTGTCAGGTAAAGAGGAGCAGCAGGACGTACGTGTCTGATCACCGGAAAGGCAGCGATGCTTCAGGGTTGACTGGTTTTGACCTGCCGCACGATGATTTGGCCGTGACAGAGATAGCTGCTCATCCAAGGCACATGAAGCAGATGAAACCTCATCAAGTGGAGGGCTTCAACTTTCTTGTTGGTAACTTAATTACGGATAATCCCGGGGGCTGTATTTTGGCCCATGCTCCAGGATCCGGGAAGACATTTATGATGATCAGCTTCATGCAGAGCTTCCTTGCAAAGTATCCTCATGCCAGGCCTCTTGTGGTGCTTCCTAAAGGAATTTTGCCTACATGGAAAAAGGAATTTCAGACATGGCAGGTGGAGGACATCCCATTGCTCGACCTTTATAATAAAGCAGATAGCAGGCCCCAGCAATTGGAGGTTTTGAAGCAATGGGTCAATCAAAAAAGCATACTTTTCTTGGGGTACAAGCAGTTCTCTGCAATTGTTTGCGACTCTGGTACCAGTGCTCATTCTATTAAATGTCAGGAAATACTGCTGGAAGCCCCGTCACTTCTTATTTTGGATGAAGGGCACACCCCCCGGAATGATAACACTAATGTTCTTCAATCTCTTGCCAAAGTGCAGACACCAAGGAAAGTTGTCCTTTCGGGAACTCTCTATCAAAATAATGTCAAAGAGGTATTCAATATATTGAATCTTGTCCGTCCCAAGTTCCTGAAACTGGACTCTTCACGTGTTGTTATTAAGCGAATCTTGAGTAGGGCAAACATGTCCGGGATTAGGAAGCATTTGACAGGTGGAAAAGAATCTTGTTTCTACGACTTGGTGGAGCATACTTTGCAGAAGGAAACTGACTTTAAGAGGAAAGCTACTGTCATCCAAGATTTACGCGAGATGACAAAAAAAGTTCTCCATTATTATAAAGGTGATTTCTTGGACGAGCTCCCTGGACTTGTTGACTTCACTGTGGTGCTGAATCTTAGTCCCAAACAGAGGCCTGAAGTGGAGAATGTGAAGAGGCTTGCACTGAAGTTCAAGATGAATTCTGTTGGAAGTGCTGTTTATCTGCATCCAAAATTAAAACATTTGACTCATACTTCCGCTGCAACTAATGGTAACAGCAAGTCAGTGGACCCTGAGACTATAACTAAAATAGATGAGTTGCTGGAGAAGTTAGATGTGAAGCAGGGAGTTAAGGCAAAATTCTTTCTAAATATCCTGAGATTGTGTGAGTCCGCAGGGGAGAAGTTACTGGTCTTCAGCCAATTCCTCTTACCGCTGAAATTCATGGAGCGGTTAGTGATGAAAGTGAGAAGTTGGTCTCTCGGGAGAGAAATCTTTTTCATATCGGGTGAATCAAGTACTGAGGAGCGGGAATCATCCATGGAGCAATTCAACAATTCACCTGATGCCAAAGTTTTCTTTGGCTCGATCAAGGCATGTGGTGAAGGAATTTCTCTGGTGGGTGCATCTCGGATTATAATTCTGGATGTGCACCTCAATCCTTCAGTTACTCGGCAAGCAATAGGTCGCGCATTTCGACCTGGGCAGAAGAGAAAGGTCTATGCATACAGACTGGTCGCTGCCGATTCCCCCGAAGAGGAAGATCATGTTACATGCTTCAAGAAGGAATTGATTTCGAAAATGTGGTTTGAGTGGAACGAGTATCGTGGTTTTCAGGACTTCGATGTGGAGACTGTCGACGCCAACGAATGTGGTGATCCTTTTCTGGAGAACCCATTCCTCCATGAGGATGTCAAAGTCTTGTACAAAAGGTTAGTGCCTGGCAGTTCTCAGCCTTGCATGCACAACATATGAATCGTGTACTAAGTTTCTTGTCTTGTGTGTCTTTTCCAGGTAATTCTGGGGTAGAGGATGATTGAAGTAGCAGAAGTATATTATGAATATGCGGAGCAGGTCGGAGCAACTTGAAATGTGAATATGGCAGTCTATCCAACTCATGCTTCGGTCATGAAAAGAAAGTTGATGCTCTTTTATTTTCAATTCGATCTCTGGACTCTGTTTTTGCTTGATTCGTACTGGATTTTATGGTATTGCTATTTTCCTGATGTCTAGTGCAACTTCAATGGTGTTCTTTTTGAAAGTTAACTAAATGAACTGGGAAGTGGGGTGGGTGACAACTGCCCTGTCTTTTATTTCATTCCGCTACACCTTTTGTTCTTCCGCACAAAGGTTAGATTGCTGTACCTTTATGTTTTTTTTTCCCTTCTTCCACATATGTAGCGAAATATCAAACTGTTTCGCTTGAAAATCGCTCTCTTCGAGTCGATTATCTCAGTCAAATTCCGTGAGTCGACGACAATATTTTTCAAATTGACTTACATTGACTCGACTATCAGTCACTGGACAAGAACCGACCTCATCTGGGAACCGGCGGTCTTTTTCCTTTTTTGAAGCTATAATTCTTTCTTAATTAGAGGTATAATTGATTTTGTAAATAGATAATCAGATTTCTTATTTTGTAATTTGACAATCTAAGGCTTATCTTTTGCTAAGTATAAAGGGATTTCCTTCCTAATGTGAATATTAAGCATGAGTTTCTTATCGGAAAAAATAACAACGATTTAGTTTTTTTCAAGTTTTGATCGTGATTTTGGAGTATGGCATTGAATCTGAGCAGAAATTTCACGATGCACATTGTCTATGCCCCTAATACACCTTTCGTTTTAGAAGAGGAAAAAGAAAAATAAGGCATACCGTGCCGGGCGGTTTGGTTTTGCACAAGGCACTGGAAATCGGACCGGTTTTCGGGGACCGATTTAGGGGTGGACCAGGACCGGGACCGATGCTCATCCTTAGGCTACGTTTAGTATGTTCATGTTCAAGATTGGATAAAATCGGATATAATGGGGTATAGCGCAGATAAAATTATCCCATATAGATGTGAGATTTCTTATATTCATGGTGTAAAAACTATTTTTTTTTTCTAATACCAATCTTCTTAAATAAAAAAACTAAAATAGTAATTAAATATAAATAGTATTCGAATTCTGATATTAAAAAGACAATTCGAAATAACAAAAAAATATCGTTCTTATTTATATCTATTATTATTTATATATCTGAATTTCTTTCTACTATGTAGTATTATATAATAGTGTAGTCTATTATATGATAAAATTTTCCATAATGGAAGGGGATAAAAAATAAAAAATAAAAATGAAGCATAAGAACCCATATTTAAATGACCAAAATATAACTAAACCAGCAAGAGAGTCAAAGGTCCTTATTTTCCGTAATTTTGTGATTCATGTTAAAGTTTCACCGAAGTAGCGAAAGAGTCAAAGCATTAATAGTTTTGGTGATCGCAAAATGAATGATCATATTTTTTTCTCTCTCTCTCTCTTATTAGAAAAGGCAGCGAATTATAAGAGATTTTTACTTATATATTTTCAGGTTCATTTATATTGATATGTCCTAAAAATCAAATAATAGATAAAAATTTAATTTACAAATATCTGACTTTATTACACAGTAACTCGATATAGCAAAATATTTGGATTTTATACAACCTTTTCTGTCATTTCGCATTTCTCCGCCTCGTCCTTTACAATTCCTAGCCTCCTAATCTTACTTGGAAGTACGCTCTCTCTCCTCTCTTCATAAGAGGGGGTTTATCTTAGGGTTTCACTCGCGCTCGCTCATTCCCCGATCTCCACCCACCAAGCCATGGCGAAACCCAGCAGAGGCCGTCCTTCCCAGTCGGGCTCCGCGTCCGGGTCATCCTCTCGATCCCGCTCTTTCTCCGGCTCCGACTCTCGTTCCAGCTCCAGGTCTCGTTCCCCGTCCAAGTCCCCGTCTCGCTCTCGCTCCAGATCGGCCACTTCCTCTTCCTCTCCTTCGCACAGCGTCAGCTCTCGCAGCCGTAGCCCCCCTCGTCACCGCCGCAGGTTTTTTTCTCGCTACTGTTTGTCTTTTTTTGCGTGACGCCGAATTAAAGTTAGCCGCTTCTTTTTTTTTTTTTTGGGGGGGGGGGGGGGCTAGTTGGTGAATGGAAAGCTGGAAAAGCTGGAACTTTAGATGTTAACAGAATAGAAAGTCCGATGGAGGGCGTGGAGATTTGATATGCCGACTAGAACTTACAACTGTTTCTGCTTGTGTAAACTGTGTAGGCTTTTGATAGCACGCCTATTCCTTTTCTTCTTAGTGTAGATTTGTGCTCGGTATGATACTGAGAATGGACAGAGATCCGAGGGGAGTCCGTTTCTATGGAAAGGTGCAGTTATTAGAGTCTAGCTAGGATTGGAGGATTGATGATTCGAATGAGGGAGGTCTATATGAATTGCATGCTTGTTTCTTGGTTGCTTCTCTTTTTGAATTTCCCGTTGCTGACTTCATTTCATCATATATAACTCCACCCCTTTTCTGCAGTTCTCCTGAGGTAGTCAAGCGAGGCCGTTCCCCTCCGCCACCGCCGCCACCTAAGAGAGCTTCTCCGCCCCCTAGGTAAGGATACTGATTTTTAACAAGCTAAATCAAAATCCTACTAGGTAGGATATACATTGTAAGCAGCTCATTATAGGTCATGCAAAGATAATGGCATTTAGGATATGTTTGCTTGAGTGAAAGATTTTCTGTAAACTAGTTTTGTGGACTTCACGTGTTTGATTTGCTGAAATCATTTATGGTGAAAAAAATATGCATGCTTAAAGTGAGAAAGATGAATTCCCTAATCTGAAAAGGGGAAAAATATTTTCCTATATCAATAAGTTTTCCCTGGAACAAACACACCTTTAGATGGGATTGAGGAGAAAACATAGGATTTATATTGATAGTGTGTTGCATTGTCTTCTTCTTTTGCTATTACATCTTATTTTTTGAATAACATTTCATAATTGCAGGAAAGCTTCTCCTATTCGAGAATCCCTTGTTCTTCACATAGACGCACTCAGTAGAAATGTTAATGAAGGCCACTTGAAGGAGATATTCAGTAAGACAATTTCATTTTTCATGTACTTGATTTTTTATAGTTCACTTTCTGCTGGCACAGAAAATACTTCCTTAAGATTGAAATAGTATGCCAGATTGTGGGATTTGGTATGTTGCTCTTGGAAAATTCTGACCCCGTAGCCATATTCTGATGCATATTATCTCTAGCCTTGTAACCTTGTGATTCTGCTCTTCGTTGAAATCTTGAACTTTGAGAACTTGTTCTCCTTGGTTCAAGGGATGTCTATATAGTATATCAGTATGCTCGTTCAACTCTGGCTTTTTTCATGTTTGCTCTTGGCATTTTCTTCATGCAATTCTGACACATTTAAATTTCAGATACTATTTTGTTTGGGAGAGATACTTTTACTTATGTTGTCAATTGGATGTTTTCATCCTCTTGTATTCAATGATTGTAAATGTCCAAAATGCAGTCTCCGGACTTCTAATTTGTTTTCTCAAAGGTTCTTGGTTGGGCAGTTATATCCTTTACCACTTTGATTTTCATTAACTGGTGTTTTCTTCAGTGTTCCTATGTCAGGATGATACTCATAGTTTGTCATTCTAACCTTTTCTCTTCCAGGTAACTTTGGTGAAGTTGTGCATGTGGAGCTTGCCATGGACCGGACTGTAAGTTCACATGTTTGTTTGGAGCCTGTGCGTGAATGTCCACCCATCATGTATAATAACACTAATCCTGTTTCAGGTGAATCTTCCAAAAGGATATGGTTACGTCGAGTTCAAAACAAGAGCTGATGCTGAAAAGGCTCAGCTGTATATGGATGGAGTAAGTTTCACTTACCGTGAGTTGCCTGATTATCAGGACCTCATGTATATTAATATTGAGAAAAAGAGGCTAAATAACAGTCTCTATGTAGGCTCAAATTGATGGAAATTTTGTTCGGGCGAAGTTTACATTACCACCTAGACAGAAGGTTTCGCCAACACCAAAACCTGCTCCAGCAGATTTGAAGAAAGATGCTTTGAAATCTGATAATGTGGGTGCTGATGCATCTAAACAGCCAAGAGACTGTATGTTTGTACTGCCAGACTTTGTTGCAAAATTCTAGTTGTTTTTTATCATCTCATGTGCATCATTGCTTGCTTACGAGCTTTTCTATGTAGCTTCTCCTCGTCGGAAAGCTCTTTCCCCACCACCACCACGAAGAAGATCTCCTGGACCTCGTAGAGGTGGATCTCCAAGAAGACTGCTAGATTCTCCAATCCGCCGTCGAGGAGAATCCCCAATCCGCCGTCGAGGAGAGTCCCCCTATCGACGTGGTGAGACACCTCCAAGAAGGCGGCCTGCATCCCCGGGTAGAGTTCGTGACCCATTAACTCTTCCAAGGCGGCATAGGTCCCCTCTGAGGTTGGTTGTTTGGGTGCTTTCTTGCCATGATTTTATTTTTGAATCTTGTTACTAATATCTCATAAGGTTTTCTCCACGCAGAGCTCGGGCTAGTCCAATCCGAAGACGTTCGCCCCTTCCTCCTAGGCGACGGTAGGATGAACTCATTTGTATTTTGCATATTGCAAAGTTGAGCCTGTAGGGTGCTTTGTCCTTTAACTTGTAATATATCAGTGGCCGAGCTGTAATTTGTGTGATATGTTAATGAGATAGTGGCTATAGCTTAAAGGTGGTACATCATGTAGTCAATAATACTGAGAGTTTAACCTACAGCAAGGACTTAATTAGTTCATTAGTTGACCTGTTGAGCATATTGATTTTATGATTGAGTGTGTTGCTTGTATCCGTTCGCTGATTAATGAGTTCCATAGCAATATGCCTGCAAGTACCTTAATCATACAAGGCGAATTTATGGTGGCCTGCATCGTGCTCCCAATTTTCTTGAGTGTATTTTTTAGTTTTTAATCTCATCACATTTTTTACTGTTACAGGTCACCACTTAGACGAGCTAGAAGTCCGCCTAGAAGGTCTCCAATCAGTCGACGGCGTAGTCGCTCTCCGGTGCGCAGGGCTGCTCGATCACCAGCACGATCACCTTCTCCTAGGAGGTACTTTTTTACAATGATTTAATAGTTTCTTTTTTCCTCTTCTGAATGGAAACTTGCGCATGATGGCCTCCCTGCCAGGTTTGTGTTGTCGTGTTATGGTTGTGTCTTGTGCATGTCTTCTCTGCATAGTTTTGGATGTTACATATTTGAATGTTTCATGCTATTTGATGCTATCAGAGGTCGAGCACCACAAGCAAGGCGTGGCAGGTCATCCTCGTACTCTGACTCACCAAGTCCACGCAAGGTTTGTGTAGTCTACTAGTAACATTTTCAATCACTAGAAAGTGAAGACTTTTTTCTCATTGTCTGTTATAAATCTAACAGATACCGCGGCGGATAACGAGTCGCAGCCCTAGAAGGTATTTCTCTTTCCTAGATCATCTTTGAGGATTTAGATCTAAGGTCTAGTAAG
This sequence comes from Lenwebbia sp. NSW1173648, assembly GCA_029784005.1. Lineage (NCBI taxonomy): Eukaryota > Viridiplantae > Streptophyta > Magnoliopsida > Myrtales > Myrtaceae > Lenwebbia > Lenwebbia sp. NSW1173648. The sequence goes on along the minus strand of JARCGZ010000009.1, from coordinate 17,071,062 downwards.
AGCACCGTTTATTCGTGCCAATAACTACAGTTGTTTGTAGTAAACCTTAGTTTGTGTGCAATGTGATTTCTGGGCGTTGGCGTACAGCTGCTAACAGTTGTGCAGCCTTCCCAGTTCTGCTTTGTATTGGTATGTTGGTCCTCTGTAGCCTTATACTAATGGTGGGCACATTTCTGCTTTAAAATGTGGCTTGTTGTCATGTATCTCTGATTTAATGGTCGTAAGAATGACCGTGAGCTCTACATTTGCAGGCCCATAAGGGGAAGAAGCTCCAGCAATACAAGCAGCAGCAGCTCGCCACCTCGTAAGCCATAGGTAAATTCTCTTTTCCTCCCCCATCTTCCGTTTCCTGTCCCATCTCCACCTCCACCTCCCTTCCCCAGCCCCACTCGCATCGCTCGCATCCCTGCATCCCTCTGATTGTCGGGGAGAGAAACAGAGAGAAGGAACAAGAGAGGAAGTTTCCAGCAAATTGAAAATTGTGTGGTACTTGTTTCTGTGGAGGAACTTTATGGCTGTAATTATGACCATGCTCGTTTTTTAGAGGATTGATTTTGCTGGGCAACTTCGAATCTGTCTTACTTTATTGTTCTTGTAGATGTTGATGATTCTGTTTTATGGTAGCGTTTTGTTTTATCGTAGCGTAAAAGGCAAGATGGGTTTCCAATCTGTAATGCCATTCCAATTGAGTTGAAGCTTAAGGGTTGCCTCGTACGATTGGCTATGGCCTCCTCATGTGAATGCCATTGTCTCTTGGCTGGTCCAACAGAATTTTATGTGGATTGCCTAGATTGGTTAATGGGATGCTGCTCGTCGTGATTTGATTGGGTTGCTTTGAATTTAGGACCTGCTTAATGGTCGGCAGTTCATGGATGCTGCATGAGGTTGGCGGGAGTAAGCCCTTAAAAAGCAGTCTAAAGTTGCTCTCAGTCATACTGAAGTCGTGTTCATTCGTTGAGGGAGACATAGTCAAGTAGTCCAAAAGAAACATATTAAGATTACGTGATTGACCAAGTTTTGTCGATATGGGCAAGTGTGTGAAAAATTGGTGGGAGATTGAGCTGGTCATTCGATAGCTGTCTGAATGATTTCGCTGCATAGGCTATCATTGGCCAAATGTATGTGTAGAAAATACTTGCTGTGGGCGTGGACCATGTGCAACAAAGTCATTAGGTAGAAATGCTTGCGGTGGGATCGTGATGAATGGCTATGATTGACCCGGGTCATGGCAAGTCCAGTCCATTGGTGAAAGTACCTGCCTATATCGTGAATCGTTCGTCGTGTCATTACCTCCATTGACTTTTGTATCGCTTATGTAGGGTTCATCTGGGCTCTATATGATCAAGGGCTTGGTTGAAGCGGTTAATAGGGACGCAGGCTTAGAAATCGTTAATCATTTCCAATTTCTTTCTTTCATATTTCTCTCTATTCGTGAAGTCTTTGTAAGGGCACACAGACCAGATGATCAGATTGAATTGATTCCGTCCATTTTTTTCCAACCTTCCAAGGGTCTCAACTTCTTCGTTGAACGATCAACAAGAACTCGTGCGCATCCTTGCAAACTCAAAATTGATAAGTTCAAACGAACTCTCTTTTACGTTCATCTATCCAAGACCCTAGCATGCTTAGCTTAGGCGACTTAACAAACTATACTTATAATTAACAAGGATCTACCTATTCAGCATCATCGTGAAAACTGTTGATCTCTCAGCCGTGAGCAAATGTAAGTGTCAGCCTGATAGGTAGATCCATTACATCGCACCTTGAGACAAATTATTTCGGAAATTGTTTCCAGTATTCATGCGGTCGATCTGCATAAAACCCAGAAAAGTTAACCAAGAAAAAAAAATAGTTACAATAAAAGAAAAAAAAATCATCATGGTGCTCTGGATATCATAACTGATTTTCCCGCTCCTCACATGTTGCGGACTCGATCGAACGATGTTCCGTCCCTTGCCTTGCCTTGTCAAATTTTCCCTCTTTCAAGAAAAGCCGAGCACAAGAATGGCGTGTCTGTCCGAGACACGAAACAACGACAGACGAACCGACCCAATCCTGTCGGAGGGGGCAAATCTTTGGCACAGAAAGCCGCGTCTCTTCCTCCCTCCCTCCCTCTCTCTCTCTTTTCCCTTGTGAATTGAAAGGTGTGACATCTTTCGCCTCTATTATTCATCTACCCACTTGTGATTCGCCGCCTGCCTTCGTTGTACATAAAGTTGAAATGGAATTTGGATAGACATCGAAACGACGAAAGGTCCAAGCAAACAAAAATTGCTTTTTTTATAACGATAATGACGTTGGTAACTCTGCACTGACCAGATCAATCATGACAAAATGCATCCCCCCACCCCATCCATCCCCACCGACTATAATTGCTCTTCCCTACACTGAAAAGGAGATCTCATGCGACCGGCGCAAGTTGATGAAGTTGCATACCTTTCCCTGCTTCTCTCTCTCTCTCTCTTCCTTTTCCTCTCGATGCGTCCTTCTTGGTCTCATTATTGTCCTCCGCAACAGCACGGTGCGGTGCTGTTGCCGAGCAATAATGGAGGGAGGAGCTCAAAGCGTGGAGACAGATCGATGGATCCAAAGGAGAGGATTATGGGAAGAGCAATTTGTACCGCAGTGCAGTCCTCAGCTGCTAAACCAGTGAAGAAAAGGGGAAGATCATCTCCTACGAGTTTGATTTCGAGCCGGGTAGATTTAGATTGGGCGAACGTGATTTTTTTGAACTGATAATAACGTGGACGTTGGTCGACTCCCTCCTCTTATGTATTTAGTATTTACAATCAAATCACAGTCATACACCGCTCCTTATTGGCATGAAAATTTAAAAAAGAAAAAAAAGAGATGAGGTGGAGAGAAGGGGACAGAAAGCAGAGGTTAAAAATGGAATCATAAACACGTTGTGAGACGAGACGATGAGGCTGTTGGGAGTACCGTGTGACCCCCCACCACCGAGTTACGAGGGAAAAACACATAGAAAGCGAAAGGGAAAGAACGGTGGTTCTGTGCTTCGCACGACGGAGGGGGGAAAAAGCGGGGGACCACCGTCGGGACTCCCGAGGAGGAGGGAAGATGTAACCGGTTCGTTTCCTTGGGCATAAGTACACCCGCAAGTGTCATAACTTGTGTACGGCGTTCACTTGAGCGTCGTAATTTTTTTTTTGCTCACTTGAATGCCACATATTTGAAAAAACGATCACTTAAATGCCATCGCCGATATGCCCCGCCGAAAATCCTACGTGGACGCCGGAAAATCTAATGTGGCATCGCCGGATCAATTTTTTTGAATTTTTTAATGTACATAGGGGTTTTTATTTTATTTTTTAGTTATTTTGAAAAAAATTTGTTTTCCCCCTCTTGGTCGGCTAGCCCAGGGGCAAGGGCCGCGGCCCCTGTGACCGCTAGTGAGGGCGCGAGATGGCCCTCGCCCCTGGGTGAGCAGACCGTGGCCGGTGACCTCGCCGGCCAAGGGGAAATTCAAGCATTTTTTTTCTTTCTAGAAAATATTAAATAGTTAAAATAAAAATAAAAATATCAAAAAAAAAAATAAAAAAATTCCAGAAAATATAAAAAAAAATGTAAAAAAAATTCACGTGTCACTGAAAAATAAATAATAATAATAATAATAATAATAATAATAATAATAATAATAATAAGTCCACTAAGAATATTTGCCGGAAATGGCACTCAACTGAACAATTTTACTCCGATGTGGCATTCAAGTAAAAGAAAAAAAAAAGTTATGACATTCAAGTGAACGCCGTACAAAAGTTATGATACTTACTGTGTACTTATGCCGTTTCCATGAAAGTGCAAAACAAAGTTTATCCCCTCCTCATTTTCGCGTTTCGCCAATCTCTCTCTCTCTCTCTCTCCTGTTCGGCAATTCCCGTACCAACATTCCAATTCGATAAAACGCAAGAAGACACTAGATTCCAAAATCGACGCGTTCTCACTCGTTTTGATTGAAAAGCATACCGCGACCGTGACAAATGCCACGATTTTAAATGGTACGAATAATCGACACCAAGACAACATTCGAACACGAATCACCGGTTCTCATGTGGATCGAAATATCTCACGGTCGCTTGACGATTGGATTTATACGTGGAGTATGACGTGGCCGCCTTGGAGTAGTAGGCAAATAATAATGCGAAACGCATGCTAACTCTTGCATGTCAGGTGGGAGAGGTGGGGACGACGTTTCTTCACCTTTCTTCCGTCGTCCTTTTCCTCTTTTTTTTTTTTTTAATTGGGTTTCTTTTCCTTCTTTTTTATTTTGTTTATTTGTTTTTTTCCTTGAAAAGAAGTTGGGAGTTTTGGCAAGTGGGACGTCGACGTCCCCACTGCGCTCACTGGGGTGATCTGCTGCAACACTGCACAGAGCAGAATACTGTGAACTCAATAAAGACAGAAACAAATATTTAATATATAGAAATTTAAATTTAAAAAAAAAAAATTGGAGAAAAGTGTCAAAATGCAGAAGAACAGCGACATTTGCGCGCGCCACTGGCGTGTCAGCTTTTTCCCCCCTGCCTCTCTCTCGAGATCACTCACTTTCCTCATGGTGCGTATCTCCCACGCTCCCTTTTACAGCTCCTTTCCCCCGATCTTTCTGTCGGGCGGGTGGGCTCCGGGACCCACTTTTCTGTTTCTCTCCCTCTCCCTCGTCTTTGTGAAATTTATTAGGACTGAACAGTGAACAGTTCCAAGCTTGGCGACCAAAAAAAAAAACAGTTCCAAGCTTTTACCCATCCGATCGGGAAACCTACAAAAAATTTACCATCCATGCCCCGAAGTCTGAAAATTGGAGTGATTTCATTTTTCGATTCTATCAAGTGACAAAGCAAGACATTCGAATCTTCCTAATTTCATCACGAGATTTTGCCATGATGTGGGGCGGGCAACACTCCACTTGAATTTTTTGTGGAGACAATTATAGAGCAAACTCAGCACCTAATCACCACATTTTATACGTGCCGGAGGAGGGTATCCTGTGGTCACGGTGGGGACCGCGACGCAATTTCGAGCTAAGGAGAGGGCCAAATTGCAAAAGGGAATAAAAAGATATCTCATAATCATAATCAACGTGCAAAGATTTTCCCTTTTTTTTTTTTTTTCATTCCACATTTCTCATGATATTTTCATTTCCCACATTCACGCCACGTTAACGACGAAACTGGCGTTCTTGGCAGACCTACACACCGGACATGCCCGACACGACGGCTCGCACGTCGGGCACAGGCACAGATGCCTGCACGGCAATATCAGCACCCGCGCCTCCTCCTTCCCGCACTCCTTGCACCACCCCCGCGCCCCCTCCTCCCCCGCTAACCCGCGTCTCCCCTCGCATTCCTCTTCCCCGCCCCCGCCGCCGCTGCTTCCGCAGCACGACTGCGCGTCCTCCGTTAGGGCGTTGTCGTCGACGCCGCCGTTCCGGCGATGGTTCGCGGCGTCGTCGAGGTCGGCCGTTTCGACCGCGTCGTCCGCCGCCGTCTTCACTTGCGCGAGCACTTGTTCCAGGTTCGTCCTCAGCGCGTTCGCGGTGGCTTCGTTTGTCTGCGCCAGGTCTCGCCATATCTGGTTCTCGATGCACAGCGACTTGATCCTCTCTTCCAGCGCGTAGTTCAGCTTCCCGATCTTCTGGATCTCTTCCTCTCGAGCTCGGAGCCGCTTCGCGAGGCCTTGTCCGATCGATTCTGCGAGCCTCCTTGCTTGGCTCTTTCTCTGCTCGTCCATTTCCGCTCGCAGCTTTTCCATCTGATGATTAATGAGTTGACCCAGTTCGAAATCAGCCATTGGCCAGAAGAAGCTCATAAAAAAGTAACAACCGAGCGACGCGATCGCCCAGATATAGAACGACGGAATCGATACTCACGTGTTGAGAAATGAGGCGGTCGATGTCGAGGCACTGGTGGTGGACGTGGAGAGAAACGTCTTCCCCGAGGAAGGCGAAACGGCCGCAACCACCCCTGCCGTCGGGCTGAATCTCCGCCGTCGAGAATGACAAGGCTTGATCAGAGTCTCTGGGGCGCTTTCTGGAGGACGACGATAAGGAAGGAAGAGGGGCGTTGTTGATGTAGGTGATCCCGCTCTCCGACTTCAACGGCGTCGTCTTGAGACGCAGGGACTCGTCGAGGGCGAGGGCAGCGGAGAGATGGGTGTTGAGATTGGGATTGTACAGGGGAAACAGGAGAGAATCGGCAGTGGAGGTTCCCGATAAGGGCAGCCCGTACACCGGCTGGGAGCTGTACATGCTGGCGTTGGGTTGCACATGGTGGTTCATCATCGTTCCCCCTTCCCTGCATTCAAACCACCGTCAGCAAACCCCGGACACGAAGACACGCGAGTCAAGAAAAGGAAGGAGAGAGAGAGGGAGAGAGGAGAGGGTACCACCACCTGTTGCGGAGGAGCTGCGGAGGGAAAAGATGGAGATGCCGAGACTCCACCGCCATGAGAGAGAGAGAGAGAGAGAGGTGGGTCTCTGTCTGGGTTGCTCTGGTTCTACCTTTGGGCAGTGGAGGGAGGGACGGAGGGACGGAATGACTAGTGGAAAGGAGGGAAGTACATGCAGGCCAAAATATAGGTGGCGAGGCTCTGTGAGGATTGTGGGAATCTAATTACTATATCATAACATCTTACCACTTTATACTCTTATATATATATATATATATATATATATATATATAGTATGAATTGTCAGAACTGCCCCTTTTTTCTTTTCGAACTCGACTATTTATACGCATTACTTTCGACACCACTCGATTGATTTTTTTTTTTCTTTTGGGTACGGGTGGGGGTGGCTGCAAGTAGAAAACTTTCCCCATTATTGTTAGGTCCTTCTAGACTTTCTCACTTTCTCTTTTGGCTCTCGTATTTTATGAACTGGGTCTAATCACGATCTCACTTTCCATCGATTCCGCGTCGAGGATATAAGATAGAGCTGCTGGCTTCAACAATTCCTCTCGACGAATTGGTCCCGACATTTGATGCTCCGCGTTCGAATACCGTATCATCGTTGGTGCGTCGTCATACCATGCATCGGCGAGGCGGTTTGTCAATGTCGGGAGTAAAACAGGGGTAATTCACGAGACGTGCTGCGAGCAGGGGTTGGTTGGAAGTTGGAACAGTGCCACTCGCCCCTCAAATTTCTTCTTTGGAAAAATAAAAAGGGAATTGACCGGTCGACGGCCTTTGAACGAGATGGAGAGCGTCGTCCATGGCACGTTGTTGCCAGGTTGAACCGTCTCCCCCGGAACCGCTTCGGTCGGTTGGCAAGACCGAAGCTTTTAAAATTTTCAGCTCTGTCAATTAACGAAGGCGATGGCGATGGGCCTCGTGATGCACAGATTTTTTTTTTTTTTTTGTGCGTATGGATGTCGTAAAGACGCCACCCATTGCCTCGTTTTCCATAGGCTCGTTAAACTAGCTGGTACCACGCAAGGGGGGAAAAAGTGCTCTTCCTATAATTCTTCTCTCGGTGCGCTCAACGCCAAGTTCAATACTTTTAGCACACTAATGACGAAATTTACCGAGTATCTGGACTGCACTTGTAATGTCATCGATGAATCCGTGCTAACGAGTGCCTCTGGAGCACTCCGGTGCTAGAAACATTGCGGTTTTCTCCGATGCGTTAATTGTCGAAAGAAATGTACCGTGGGTGAAATTCAAAAATCGAAACTTTTCCTATATTAATAAGTTCTTTTTACAAATGAAGTCTCGCTTGAAAAAAAAAAATTAAAATGAACAAGCGGACATTCTTCCCCGGGGGGGCCTTAAAAATTTCGATTTTTCTCAATCTCACCGGCAAAGGAAAGATTTCCGTGGGAGATGCGTGGACACATCCAATGAATGCGATGGGGACGTGACGAGTGGTGGCTTATTCGGAGTGGAATTGGAATTGGCAACCAATTTTTCCTACACTACTAGCAAAGGACACTCTCGTGGCCCCCACCACTCGACAGCAGAAACAAACGAACGGGACATGGGACTCGGACAGTGTCGTCGCATCATTTTCCTCGGAACGGAAGCAAGTCGATAGAAATCGATCGAGAGAGAGAGAGAGAGAGAGAAAGGGAAAAGGACGATAGCACGACGATGGAAGCGATCGATAGGGTAGAGACTTTTTTCGGCTATTTCAATCGGGACAACTTCATTTTACGTGTTGTTCTGGATGATAACGACGCTCACCAAAGATCTCCCATCTTCTTTCTTAGACTCTATATAAATATATATAGAGAGAGAGGGACGATGGAGAAAAACCCCAAAAGATCAACGTCCGGCCTAATCGACTCTAGCCATCCTAAGTTACTGCTCTCCATCGTGGAAAATCGTTCTTCCACGACATACGGGAAGTCTCCCTCCACCAACAATTGACGACGCATCAAAATTCGATTCAGATCTTTTAAGGACTCAAACACAGGGTTCTCCAATTCTAGAGAAATCGCCTAACATGTGAGCTTACTCTACTCCGACGAACCAAGGGTATGCCCTACTTGCTCGAAGAAGTAGGCATTGGGGTCACGATAGATTGCGAGTTCCTTAAGTCCGAGGACATAGATCGTCAAAATGGGAAGTAAAGGATGTGATACGTAATCCGATAGCGAGCGTGGTTTAGTAGTTGATCATAATTTAATCGAGAAAATCAGAAGAAAAAGGCAAAAAAAAAGAAAAAGGACAGAAGGATTTCTCCCCGATGAGTCGTTGTGGTTTTGCGAAGGAAGATGTGTAATTTTAGAGTGGCAGGCAAGGTGAGGAGTCCAATTTCCAAAGCTTCGTATGGGGGGTCACCTCGGAATCAGCATCTCCCCTGTATTAAATAGGGATCCGGTTGCAGTCTCAGTCTGGGTCTGCCCGTAATTTTACTCACCTATACTGTCCAATTTATAGCTGGGCCAGATTTGGGAAATTAGGTAAGACACCACTACGACAACTTATGTATGGATGGGATAATCACATAAATAATCTTTGAATTTTGATTTAATATTTAATATGGCCATTAAATTTTTAATTTGATTAATATGGTCTTTAAACTTTAGCCTAATGTATAATGTGGTTCCTAAAATTTTAATTTGATCAATATGATCTCCAAACTTTTAGAATTTATTCAATTTAGTACATGAGTTATAAAAAGATGTTCAACGTAGTTCTTCAATTAATTCAAGTTCAGAGGTGACTTTGAACATTTTTTTTATAGTTCAAGAAGTAAGTTGAACATGTTCCAAAAATTCATAGATCATATTGAATAAATTAAAAGTTCAGAGATCACATTACATATTGAGCTAAAGTTCAGTAATTGTATTACATGTTGGGTCAAGATTTAGTTACAGGTATATATTTTATCTACCTGTAAAGGAGGGTGAAAAGTAAAACGGACAACGAGGGTAGGGGGAGTACAGAGACAATAATGATTCTGAGGGAACAGCAGGTGTTGTTTAATGATGTTTGCTGTTGAACGGATCATCAGTGGGGTCTGGATGGGCCCCACCAGATCAGGACCGTCTGTCCCTTTTCTGACCAACAAAGCATGCCCCCCTTCTCTCTCTGTCTTTGAATCCGATTCCCAGTTCTTTCCTTGTCCTCGTCCTCGTCCTCGTCCTTTTTTTTTTTTGCCTTTTTTTGAATCTATTCTACTTATAGATTAATTAATTAATTTACCTCCATTAGCGGCAAAAGCAAAAACCAGACATAACCCATCTTAGATTGGGACGTTTGATAAAGATCGCATCCGCAGTAATTGACCCTGCTGACACGTACTTTATCTTCATCAGTGCGGCGATTAAAAAGTTATTTTGGTCGAAAAGGGTTCCGGAGTTGGAGAAGCCTCTTCTCTTATAGTTATCATAAAGCTCTAGATCTTTAGTAGTCGCTAGAGGACAGCCCGAGATGGCACTCGACGTCCGTCCATCGTTCGAATAATAGAAAAGCTCGGTGCGACGATGTCGACGGACTAGCCGAGGGTCACCCGGATCGTCAATTTGCGCAACCACCATTCGGGGTGGTGCTTTGCATCATCGCGAGACGATAATTGTTCCGCGTTCCCGCTTTTTGTCGACGGACTCGCCTATCGCGCGCAAGGGCGGGAAATTCCAACGATCATTTTGATCCTCTTCATCATTTAATGTCATGAAAAGCTCGAGCTAACTTTTCTAAACCCTCCTTTTCTGCCCGAAACGGTTTAAGCTGGAGATAGGACTGGGAGGAGAGGAAAAGGTTCGTGTGCAGTGTCGGTCGTGGAGAGTATTCTTTTTCTTTTTCCGCCTTTTTGAGGGGGGGGGGGATCTTTTGTTGTTCTTTTTCGGAGTTGAAGTAAAAGTGGGGCTTTTGACAAAGACACGATAATCTTCCCCTCCTCCACAGATAGTGCAAAGTCATGGTGGAGATGATGGGGAAACGATCACAACCATTGCCCCATGAAATTGGCCCACACATGTATTTCCACCGCATTTTTCAAACTTCTAAGTTACAAAAACTAGGGAAAAGGCCACTAAAAACTCCAACTTATACTCACCGCGACGTATTTAATCTAAACTTATTCTTGTGACATAAAGAAAACGTTAAATTTGTATCTATGTGACGCATTAATCCACCGTCAATGTACGGTTAGATGATTTTTAGTTGAAACAACGTCATTTTTTATTTCACTTAACCCACATGGCGCCATGTCAACACCGTTTGCTTTCTGGCATCTATATAGGTAGATTTTTAATGGTACTCGTTGACAGAACCTTAATGAAGGATAAATATGTAACACATTTGAGATTTTTATTGTCGCGAAAAAAAAATCTAGGGTAATTATATTATAACGGGCATAATTTGAGATTTTAAGTGATTTTTGCCTCAAAAATTACCACCCGATCCTCCAATCTGACAGCTCGTTCTCGTCCTTGCTTTTATAATTTGTCCTTTTCCCCTCCATTCAATATCAGCGTGGATCACTCTTTAATCGGGTCGGTCATGCAATGCCAGTTGGGCTGTCAATGTTGTAGATGGCATCATCATCGGGCTAGAAGTTATATCCAAATACCAAATCTACCCTCTATATAACCTTCGTGAAGTAGAATAAGTTCTTGGGAAGATCAAAGAAAGAATAACTTCCTCCTCCGTAAGGAATTATCCATTCCTTGCACTTATTATTTAATATATATACTCCCTTAGATGTACTCGGTATAATTATATACGAATTATAATTATTCTAAAATATCTTTCTAACAATAACATGTACAAATATTAAATCGAGGTACCTATTCTATGACAACTCTTAACAACTTACCTTCTCTCTTTGTGCCTTTAGTGGGCCTAGTATTTCCGACAATTGTAATGGCTTTTGTTGACGGTAATTCGTGAACCCAATTACCATAGAGAACATATCGTAAAGATCTATCGTGTTTCCATTTGGGACTTGACTTGTCCCTCCGCCAAATTGACCCGACTCGCCATTAAAAAACGCGAAGCATGCTCGGGCGCACATCCGGGTCAATCGAATGGGTCGGCTAATTTAATCTCATCCGGGGAAATTAAATTCCCCGCAATCCTCATATCAATACGATCCGCCGGACGTGATTTCTGCGGGATCATCAAGCAAATTAATTGGAATTAGCCCGGATGGGATGTGACCCGCTCGTGTCGTGACCCTCATCTTCTGACTTATGTGTATGATTATTTATACGTTGAAGATGCGTGGCTCGAATTCCTCTTCCGCCTAGCTCGTCATCGTTGCGTTTTGAGTCGCAATTCATTAATCTCTTGATGGAGGATGGTGCTTCTAAATTAAGTCTCTCTAGGCACAACCTAACACGACCGGGTTTGAAAACGATTATTAATCTCAATAAAGCTTGAGCGGTTGTGCACTAAACTTGGACTAATCATGCTTACCCACGATTGGTGGGCCACGGGCCCCACGGGTCATCATGCACATCAGATTGCGACCGTACAACATTTTGTGTCGTATTATAATGGAAACGTGCGATGATTTGATTCTAATGCTGCTGCTTGGAGAATGGCATCTTGCGGGGGGTGGAATAGAATATAATTTGGGATCGTCAAAAGGTAATTTTAAAAAAAAATCACTTGTCAAAGTGGCTAATTCTCAACGCGAGGTGTCCCCACCTTTTAATTATGTTTGTATTCTATTCGTTTTGATTTAATTTCATGTGAAAGAGGTGTCTTAGTCGACCGGTGCATTGCACGTTGGAATCCTAATGTCACCAACCAAAAGAAAAGCCAACAAAAAGCCATTCTCTCTCTCTCTCTCTCTCTCTCTCTGAAATGCCTTTGAAAAGGATGCGTGAATTAAACAAACACCAACTTCATTGCTTTGCTCCCATTCACACATAAAATCACACGTCCACTTCATGTGGGCCCGACCCGTATGCACTCGAATGATTTGTGCTATATATATATATATATATAATGTTAATGTCAAGGTGCATGCAATATGCAACCGAAAAAAGACTAAAGAAACCGTACGGGCCCAATAACTCGCTCGTCGTGCATGCACCCGACCATGCCTCGACAAACAAACCCGGACCATTTACAAATAGTCTCTCTAGACATCTAAAGGCCCAAGCTTTTGACACTACCTACATTGATTAGACACCACCGGCCGAGCAGCTAAGGGAGTGAATGATAATCATTATATTTCTAGAAACAATTTTTGACCTATTCCTTGGACAGAGTTTCCGAGCAGAGAAATGTGTTTGGTAACGACACATGTTTATGTTCCTGAAAAAAGAAATTTGTTTGATAACATCATAAATTTTTTATGGTCGCATGGGAGGCTAGGGTTGAGACGAGAGGTGGGCCGCCGCGGCAGGCGGCTGGGGACCATCCTTTTCCAATTTTATATGATTCTCACGTGGATTGATGGGCGAATAGAAAGGGATTGGCACCCATCAGACAACGTTCAAACCAGAATAGAATCCCACTTCACATCTTCAACTCTGGTGGTGCCTTCTCAACCAAGATCATGTTGTAATTATTGTAGATTAATGGCTCAACATTATTGCCGTGTCCCTTCAATTACGTGACTCCTCATTCCACTACAGTTTCAATTTTTAATACTGAACTTATTGTCAGCGTAACCGACGTGCACTTATGTTCTCGTAACCGACAAGGGTTAATGGCTCATTTAATGTGAGCCTAACCGACATGACTCTTGAGTTATCGATGTGACTCTTGAGTTCATGTCTTCGGCAGCTTTCTCCTAGTCTATAAATAGAGGCCTCTCCTCTGTTCAGAAGCATGAACAACTCACACCTCAAATCCACTCCTCTAGTTCTCTCGTAGTCGTCCTTCAAGCGTGCCGGTTTCGAGAAGTGTTCGACATAGTCCTGTTTGTATAGTACTGATACAAACAGGTTCGAGGTGTTGTATCTTGGGAGGCATAGTTCGTGAAGCTGCTTAGCACCGTTGGAATGAATTAATCGCCTTAAGGAGATTCCGTTAGCCGTACCTCACCTCTTTTCCAATTCCTTTTTGAGTTTACATTAGCTAGCAATTTTATTTGCTTTGTAATCTTTATGTGTAAAGATTAATAAAAAATTATTTGCTTGGTTATTGTTATTAAAGTTATTATCGCCATCTTCGTCTTATTATTTTTTCTGATTACAACAAACAGTGTTACATATTTCCCCCGATACGTTAACGTGTGCACTTATTTTTCCAACAATTTAAGGTGATTAGGCTTATTCTCACTGTTTGTTTGGGTTTATCAGAAAAATCGTTATGGATGATAACAATCAAGTACCCAGTAATTCTGGAGACGTTCCTATGGTCGATCAGATCGTTGCTGGTGTTGTGGCAGAACATGCTGTGAGCCTTCGGGCTGAAACGATCTTTGGTGGTACGGGTATACATCAACAGGCTTTGCCTTCCTTGATGGTACCATTTTCGGTTATACCGAATGAGAAACCGAAGAAAGTCATCGGTGTAGGTTTTAAGTAGAAGGAACAGTCCCAAAAATTTCACTGGACATGTTTAGTTTGCAATCAGTCTAGCCATCGGGCTAAGGATTGCGAGAATTGCCCGAGCAAAGGCAAGGGCGATGGTGCAACCAAGCAGCTGAATCTGACAGTGCGGGCAGGTAATCAAAGGCTGACTGCTGTGGTGGTGTCTGAGGTATCCTTGGTGTGGAACAAAATCGACTGGTGATTGGACATAGGTGCCACAAATCACATTTGTGTGGACAAACACCTATTCTCATCGTACGAGAAGGCTGAGGAAGATGAGATCCTTTATGGCTTACTCTACATCAGCAAAAATTATCGGGAGAGGAAAGGTGATCCTGAAGTTCACCTCCGGCGAGGAGATTGCCCTGCTAAATGTGCTACATGTACCAGAGATCTGGAAGAATCTCATTTCTGGCCCCATACTTGTCAAGAAGGGCTTCAAAATTATATTTGAATTCGACAAGTTTGTACTTTCTAAAGGGGGAAAGTATGTGGGGAAAGGATACTTGAGTAATGACCTGTTCAAAGTCAATGTGGCTATCATTGATGTAAACTCGAAATTCCTATACCCAAAGACTATTAATAAAGAGAAGTATTCAGTTTACATTGTTGTGTCTCCTTATCTATGGCATGGTAGATTAGGACATGTAAACTATGGTACAATAAAGAAGATAGAAAACTTGGGCCTAATTCCAAAGTTTGAGTTTGATGCCCGTTACAAGTTAGAGACTTGTATTGAGGCAAAGTTTGCTAAGAAATCTTTCAATTCTGTTGAAAGAACTAGTGAACCTCTACAATTAATCCATAGTGATCTATGTGATTTAAAGTTGTTGAAAAAATAAGCGCACACGTTAACGTATCAGGGAAATACGTAACACTGTTTGTTGTAATCAGAAAAAATAATAAGACAAAGATGGCGATAATAACTTTAATAACAATAACCAAGCCAATAATTTTTTATATTAATCTTTACATATAAAGATTACAAAGCCAATAAAATTGCTAGCTAATGTAAACTCAAAAAGGAATTGGAAAAGAGGTGAGGTACGGCTAACCGAATCTCCTTAAGGCGATTAGTTTCTGCCAACGATGCTAAGCATCTTTACGAACTATGCCTCCCAAGATACAACACCTCGAACCTATTTGTATCAACTCTATACGAACAGGACTCTGTCGAACGCTTCTCGAAATCGGCACACTCGGAAGACGACTACGAGAGAACCAGAGGAGTGTGATTCAAGTTGTGAGTTGTCCATGCTTCTGAACAGAGGAGAGGCCTCTATTTATAGACCAGGAGAAAGCTCCTGACAACCGAAAAGACATGAACTCTAGAGTCACATCGGTAACTCAAAAGTCATGTCGGTTAGGCTCACATTAAAAGAGCCATTAACCCTTGTCGGTTATGAGGACATAAGTGCACGTCGGTTATGCTGACAATAAGTTCAGTATTAAAAACTGAAATTGTAGCGGAACGAGGAGTCACGTAATTGAAGGGACACAACAATAGTGTTGAGCCATTAATCTATAATAATTACAACAATCCCCCCACATAATGGCTCAACAGAACTAAGACCCGAGGAATTTCAAGTGTGCCTGTGGAAATACGCTGCATCAAGATAGGTAGCTTTCTCTTTGAACATTCTTTAGCGAAAGCTGTTGACACCTGAATTTTAATCATTTCTTTCTTAGAAAATTAATAAAAAATCCAAAACAATTTATAAAATTGTAAAATCAACTTTGGAAGCCTTTGCCAAGCATAAGGAACCAATTTTGAGCAAAAAAATATTTTTTTGAATTTTTACGGAATTTTCGAAATTTCTTTTCATTTAAAATTATCCGAAAATCAGTAAAAATATCATCAGTGTCCACAAAAATATGAAAAAATAGCCAATATTTTTATTTTAATTCCCTCTTCACGCTGGACACTTTAAATCTCAAAACTTCAGTCTGGGTTGCCATGTTCCTTCACAAACATAAATCCAAATTGAGCCAAAAAATTATGTCTCGAGTCTTTTTAATTCCAATTTTTACTTTTTATAAGCTATGACATTTCCCTCTGATGCCTTGAACTGCAATTAGGTCCATTTCCTTGAGAATTCGTTCAATTTTGGCCAAAAGGACTTATTTGCATTATTTATTTTCAATTTAGTCCCCGGTTTCACTAAAAATGAAATTAACTTCGTCCTAGGGGTACCCATGAGAATCAAAGACCTCTACCCTATGTTTTTTTATCATTTTGAATCCATTGGTAGGGGTGGTTTGGCTTGATTTGGTCATTTAGGCTTTGGATTACTGAAAATTCATTTTCGGGTCAAACTTTGAATTTGGGGCTTTTGCGCAATTTCAAACAAATTCTGCCCAATCTTGTCATTTCTAGATGGAATCCATGATGTAGAATCTAATTCCGGTGCTTAATTGAAAAAATTTAATCATTTTGGGGCCCAATTTGAGGTTTTTAGCCGAATCGGATCAATCGGGCCGGTCAAACCCGGCCCGATTGACCCGGGTCGACCCAACTCAGCACAACCACAGCAACACATGCAGCAGAAGCGCAGAAACAGGGGCTACAAAAAGCTTCCATTTTCCGGCTCTCGCGTGCTCCCTTGGACAAGCACGGGCGACAACAAGCTCGGGCAGTGCGAGAGGCGAGCTCCAAGGTTGCAGGGATGAAGTCCCGAGGAGGAGAGGGCAGTAAAAAGGAGGGAGAACACAGCAGCAAAGAGGAGAAGAAAAAACAGGGGAAAAACAGGGAGAAAAGGGAGAGAGAACGTGTGGGAGTTTGAGAGAAAAGGGAGAAAACTTGAGCGGTCCATAGCCCCGGCGAGACACCACCACCGTCCACCGAGGTCCTCGGACCTCCTTCGAGCCTCCCCGACCGTCGCCGTCGCCGTCTTGCACGCTAAACAGGTTTGGACCCGACACCCCTGTTTTTGGTGCCCGGTTTTCGCCGGTTTGGCTCCGTTCGACTTTCGGGTCGAACGGAGCCAAACCGACCACCCCACATCGTTGTTTCAAGCTTATGTGGCCTCCTTACAGTGTTCCCATGCTTTAATTTCGTTCATAAACACCCTGGGTGCACGTTTTCAACGACGCACATAACGTGATCGATAAAATGCCTCGGCTGGTTCAAACCCCCAACTTTGAGCATACTTTTCGTGCTCTTTTTGCATGATATTTTGGTATTTATTTTTTTAAATGAATTCTACATGTGTAGTTCTTCGTTTTGATATGTTGTGTGGCCCCTAGTTATGAGCGAGGTGTGAGATATGCCCTTCCAAAGTTGCCTTGTCGATCTGATCCGAACCTGAAAATTTTGACAGTGTGGAAAACAGTTCAAACACTCTAGTTTGCGCTCGTTTTTCATTGCATTTTCGTGATGTTTTGTGGCTGTTCTTGGTCTCGTCGCGCTCTGTGTACGTAGTAGAACGCATAGGTATGAGTTTTGGCCCTCGGTTTTGCATGTGGAAAAAGCTTTGGGGTTGGGAAGTAGCTCTGATGGTCTGATCTGTTATGCATATTTTTGCCTAAGTGCTGGAAATGGTTTGAATCACCCACTGTGCACTCAATTTTCATGGCCTTCCCGTGATTATTCTTCGGTGTATTTGGGCTTGTTACGTTCCCTGAACATAGTAGAGCATGTCGGTATGTTTTCTTCCCCTTGGTTCAATTTGTGAGAGAAGATATGTGGTTCGGAATATGCTCAGTTGATCATTTTTGCACTCTGAATCTGTCAAAAACAGTGCGACCCTCCTACTTTGGAGTCGGTTTTCTCTCTCACCTCACGTGTTTTGAGAATCATTTTTGTTTTATATTGTTTACCGTATGAAGGTCTTCACGTCGGTGTTTGTTTAGCTCATTGGTGATGATCGGAGAGCAAGAAAAACGTTCGAGAATATGCTCCAGTGAACTGGGTTCCTGGGTCGGAATATTTTCTAAGTGTTTGAACAGTTCTAGACCTGCCACTTCGGGGCCGCTTTCCTTGGTCATTTCACGAGCTTTTTGAGCCGTTATTCAGTCTAACATGCTTTCTGTGTGTAGCTCTTCATGTTGATACTTTGGGTTTGATTTGGTTGTCTCGGTGGACCAAGTTACGATCCCCGAAAATCACCTCAGTGAGCTGCAAAGTGAGGGGTTTGTCCCTTTTTTAAAGGGTTGGTTGTGCACCAAGCACATTCACGACACCATTACGGTGCGCTCGTTCGGTCAATTCCCGAGCCGTTGATCATTTTGGAAACTAGATCATACCTAGTTTCACATGGTATGATCGGTTTCCCCTGATTAGTTTGCTTTTCCGAGATAATTACTCTCGAATTTGGCTCGGTGAACTGCAAAATGAGAGCCTGGGATTTCGGCTAAGTGTTGCTTTGCAGCAAGCCATTTTCCCGATGCCATTACGACGTGCTCGGTTGACCATTTCCCGAGCCGTTGCTTGTTTTGGAAACCTGATCATACCTAGTTGCTTGAGGTATGATCTCTTTCCCCCTATTTGATTTGAGTACTAAGATAATCACTCTTGAAAACACCCCGAGAGTCAACTTTTCCAAATCAAATTTTTTTGGAAAATGAGCGAAACCCGAGATTTTGAGTGAGACTTTCGCCGAAACTTTGCGCAATTCGTTTTCAGTATCTCCGGGCTCGTTCCGCCCGGTCAGCAAAAAAATCGGAAAGGTCAAAATTGATCTTTTATTGCGTTTTTCAACATGGCCAACGTCAATTTACTTTTATCCCGCATTGGAGGAAGACCGATGTCCAATCCGGTCTTATTATTGTACACCCGATCCTGTCTCGGGTTTTGTATTCCGGCCTTGTACCTAAATACCCGAGGGCCGCGGGTTTTTATTTACCGCATTAGCGTAACTTTTCTTATGCTTCCTCTATTATCCCTTTTGAATTCTTTGGTTGATTTTAATTCGTTTTGATAAAAATAAAAAAAGTTAGAATGCCATGAAATGAACCCCGCAAGACCATTTTGCATGCACACTTAGCGACTGACAAGAACATGATTAGGAGTCAAATTGATAAAACCTCACGTGCTCACAAGTTAGATAATAATCAATTCCGGACGGTAACCGAAAAGACTCTAGCTTAAGCTAGGGTAACCAAATCCCCGGCCTTAGAATCTCTGGTTGCGTAGGACCGAGCGATCTCTCCCAATCGCTTGGTGAGGTATCCGGTCTACCTCCCAAGAAAGACCGGTGGCGACTCCAATTGCATGCACACATAGCACATATCACCCGACCACACCAAGGTCGAAGCCGATAAACTCCCGCCGCGATTTGGTATGGGCCTGAGAGGGCCCGCGCCGAAGCCCCCATCAGAAAGTAGGGCCCGGCAATCCATTAGCCTCGATTCGATCCCTAAAAAGGGGGATCTTCTTTCGGGTCGCGACAAAAGCCTATCGAACATACTTAACCAGTCGGTGAACTTAGTCTTGAACCCCCAGTTGTTGGTGTACGCCCATACAATAGACCTCACACAGAGTATCTCCAAATCAAGATTGGTTCTCGGTTGCGTTCATTCTTTCAGCCCTGAACCTCTCAAGATTCATGCGTGCTTTAGAAAATCTAGCCTTTAAAGATTTTCATAGAGTCGGCCAGCTCCACGCATATAGGTGCATTCCTATTAAAGGTGTCCTACCATACCTTACTATGATGTTAAAATCCAAGCTAATAGAATCATTAAACGCATAGCGTACCCTTAAAATGCGGTAGGAAGCACTGTTGCATCATAGGAATGGGAGACTGTGCTCACTCTAGAGTTTTCAAAATTTACGTTGTCCCGTTGTACCTAGTCCATGGGATCTCCAATCGCATAGGTTAGGTTTCCACCTCGGAAGCTCTTTATTGGGCCAAGGCTTTTAACCCCATTCCCCTCGATGCGCAGTTTACTTGCTCTCTCGACAAACCTTTTGTCAGCGGATTCGCAATGTTTTCCTTTGACTTCACAAAGTCCAGAGAAATTATTCCATGCAAGAGCAACCGCCTTACGGTATTATGTCTACGACGAATGTGTCTAGACTTACCGTTATATATCACATTATGTGCCCTTGCAATAGCTGCTTGATTGTCACAGTGAATGCATATTACAGGCACGGATTTTGGCCACAACGGAATATCCTCTAAAAACTGTCGAAGCACTCTGCTTCTTCAGCAGTTTTATCCAAAGCAATAAACTTTGATTCGATCGTGGAGCGCGCTATTAGAGTTTGCTTCGAGGATTTCCATGATACCGCGGCACCTCCTAGCGTGAACACATACCCGATAGTTGATTTCGATTCATCAGAATCCCAAAATCCAATTGGCATCACTATAGCCTTCCAACACAGCTGGATATTGACCATATTGTAGAATATTGCCGTTGGTATTTTTCAGCTACCCTAATATTCTCAACAAAGCATTCCAATGCTCGTGACCAAGATTACTTGTATATTTGCTCAATTTTCCTACTGAGTATGCTATATCCGGTCGAGTGCAGTTCATGATGTACATGAGGCTACTGATTACTCGAGAGTACTCCAGCTGCCTGATACTGTTTCCAGTATTCTTTCTTAAAGTTAGGTGCGGCAGAAAAGGATTATTCGCATCTTTAATGCCGAATCCTTTAAACCTCTCAATTACCTTTTCAATGTAATGAGATTGTGTTAAACCTAGGCCATCAGAATTCCTTAGAATTTTGATGCCGAGTATAACATCCGCAACACATAAGTCTTTCATCTCAAAGTTCTTCTTGAGAACATTCTTGGTGATTTTGATAACCAGCGTTATCTCCAAGAATAAGCAAGTCATCGACATATAGACAAATAAGTACACATCCAATGGACGTAGATTTGGTATACACACATTTGTTACATTCATTGATTCTATACCCATTTTGGATCATCACTTAGTCAAACTTTTCATGCCATTGTTTAGGAGCTTGTTTAAGTCCATACAATGATTTGACAAGTCTACACACTTTGTGTTCTTGTCCTTTGACCTTGAATCCTTCAGGTTGTTCCATATAAATCTCAACATCGAGATCACCATTCAAGAATACAGTTTTCACATCCATCTGATGTACCTGCAAATTGTATAGCGAAGCTATAGCAATCAACATCCTAACCGATATTATTCTTGTTACTGGTGCATAAGTATCAAAGTAGTCTAGACCCTCTTTTTGTCTAAACCCTTTGGCAACAAGCCGTGCTTTGTACTTATCAATGGAACCATCAACTTTACGTTTTTTTCTTGAATATCCATTTGCATCCAATTGGTTTATTTCCAGATGGAAGATCAACCAATTCCCAAGTATGGTTACTTAGGATAGAATAAATTTCATTGTCAATAGCTTCTTTCCAAAAAAGAGCATGTAGAGATGACATTGCATCTTTGAACGTTTGAGGCTCAATTTCGTTGTCCTGTTGAACCTATTTCATGGGATCTCTAATCGTATAGGTTAGGTTTCCACCTCGGAAGCTCTTTATTGGGTTAAGGCTTTTAACCCCATTCCCCTCGATGCGCAGTTTACTTGCTCTCTCGACAAACCTTTTGTCAGTGGATCCGCAATGTTTTCCTTTGACTTTACAAAGTCCAAAGAAATTATTCCATGTGAGAGCAACTGCTTTACGGTATTATGTCTACTACGAATGTGTCTAGACTTACCGTTATATATCACATTATGTGCTCTTGCAATCGCTGCTTGATTGTCACAATGAATGCATATTGCAGGCACAAGTTTTGGCCACAACGGAATATCCTCTAAATACTGTCGAAGCCACTCTGCTTCTTCAACAGCTTTATCCAAAGCAATAAACTCCTTAAACCCTACATACCTTCTCTCTTGTAACCTCAGTTTGTCCTTCGGTCGCTCATCTCTCCTCTAGCTCGCCGCCATCGTTGGCAACCCTCTCGGTCTTCGACCTCCGCTTGCTCATACAGCAACCCAGCTCCGCCTCCTCGGTACCACTTCTCTCTCTTCCCCCCGCAGCGACCCGGCTTCGCTTCTCTCGTTTTATTGTAGCTTGCCGACTCCGAGTCGCCGCTAATCTTTGCTGCCGCCACGCCTACTTGTCCCATTCGCCGGTGAAACCGAGGTGAGTCTCATCCCCCTTTTGCTCGTGCGCTTGTCTGTAGTACAGGAAACCGCTAGATAAGAATTGGTGGGTAGTGAGATTTCTGACTGCGCGTTCTGATCGAAAGTAGTTGCATTTATCTTTCTTGATAGTTGTGTTGGATGGCCATAAATCCGAGAGACACTGGCGTATTTAATGAGGATGATATGCCGGAGGGTGAAATGAATGATTTCGGTGATGAAGCTTCCGATTCTGAACCAGAATCAGACGCAGAAGAAGAAGATGTAAAGTTGCCCAAGGCCAAGGCAAACGCCATATACGACAGAGACGGTATTATGGATAATCTTGGGGACATGAGCTGGCCGCAGGATGTGCCTTGGATTCACAGGCTCCCGTGGATGTCGATCTTGGGCAAGAGCAAGAGGTCGACGTGAATGACGACCTCGCACGAGACTACTACTCTTTTATTTGACCATTGTTTGCAGCAAAAATTGCAGTAAACTAGCAAATCACCAACAACTAACATCTCATTCAAAAACAAAGCAAAGGAAGTTGAGAATGCACAATAACTAATTAGGATGGTGTTGTGTTGGTAAGAAAATCAAATCGGCAATTGTCGAAACGAGATTCTAATTAGTCACCCATAGTGAACCGGCTGATCGGATCGAAGTCGAAATGCCTAAGCACAACCTCAACATGAGGTCACAAGTTGAATGCAAACTCTAGGTGTCAATATCCGCCGATGTGGGCAACGTTGCCAATGGCCGCTACTGTCCCCGCCAGTAGCGGGTGTCCTCCATCTCTCTCTCTCTTTTTACCTCTGCTTACTTTTCTTGATTTCTCGTTCGTTTCCTTCCAATAGTAATTGTTCTTTAATTTAAAAAAATTTCAACTAAAATGAGTTCGAAATGGGTATTGTCCCAACCCATTGAAACCAACGTCCTATTAAAGCTATGGTTTATGAAATCCATTTCGGCCCATTCTTTAAATTATAGGCGATTCATTTTATCACTTGACCCATTAGATATGAGTTGCAAAAAGATTTCTATATCCATTTCATCGGCTCTAGATAAGGATTCTGAAAACGGCTTTTGTTATATATTTGTCGTGTTTTTTTTTTTGGATTGTGGAAAGCGAGAGCGGATTTCGTAGTTTTCATAGAAGAAAATCATCGACCACCCTCACATGCGCACGTGTAGTGATCAAGCACTATCTAATTAATCTTCATTTTTGTCAATGATATTTATAATAGATTGGTAACGAATTTTTCGCACCCAGAAACCCTATTTATACAAAAACAATGTACCGATCATCAAGACATCGTCTATTTATTTTTAGATTGTGCCTTTCTTGCGATGCTTAAGTATAAACAAAAGCACTTGATTTATTTATTTAATGTAACTTTTACTTTTGACTTTTTATTTTCTACAAATCTCGCGACGACGCACGGACTTTGCTTAAACCCCCAAATTCTTTAGAATACTTAAATGTTGCCTTGCATATTTATACATAGCTTTTCATAGGTTTTTTATAATTGCGCGATGTTTTAGATTTCAGTGGAAAAGTGAGAAAATTATTTTTTGACTTGTGCGACGAACCTCTTTCAGGAGACTTATTAAACATCTCGATTGAGAAATTTAGTCATTTTCAATGCATTGAAATTTTAGATTTTCAGTTTCAGTATTTTCGAGACAATTGTTAATTATATTTAATAAAGAAGTATTTTTATTGTTAATACACTAATTATGTGTACCATGCTTTGAAAATGGAGAATTTTTATTGTTTTGGGTATATAACAATTCCAAAAAATACAAGCTATGAAAATGGCAATTTTTTTTATATAGTTTTTGGGTATTTAACAAGCCCAACAAAATACACAATGAAAAACAAAAATAATAATTTCGTTCTTAAATCTGAAGCGTGAAACCCTAAACCCCAATATACCTTCTGGTCTCTCTTCCCTCCTCTATCTCTCTGGCAAAGTGGACAACCCTTACCGCCATCGTCGATTCTCTCTTGCTCTCCAACTTCCGCTCGCGCCCTCAGCAACCCAGCTCCGCCTCTCTCGATACCACTTCTCTCTCTAATCCCGCAGCAACCCTGCTCTGCTTCTCTCGTTTTGTTGCAGCTCGCGGGCTCCGAGTCGCCGCCAATCTTTGCCGCCGCCACGCCTAGCTCGCCCATCCGCCGGCGAAACCGAGGTGAGTCTCGTTCCCCTTCTGCGCTTGCGCATGTCTGTAGCATAGGAAACCGCTAGAGAAGAATTGGTGGGAAGCGAGTTTTCTGACTGCGCATTCTGATCGAAAGTAGTTGCATTTATCTTTCTTCGTAGTTGTGTTGGATGGCGATAAATCCAATAGACACTGGCGTATTTGATGAGGGCGATATGCTGGAGGATGAAGTGAATGATCTCGGTGATGAAGCTTCTGATTCTGAATCAGAATCAGACGCAGAACAAGATGTGAAGTTGCCCGAGGCTAAGGCAAACGCGATATACGACAAAGACAGTATTATGGATAAGCTTGGAGACATGAGCTGGCCGCAGGATGTGCCCTGGATTCACAGGCTCTCCGTGGATGTCGATCGTGGGCAAGAGCAAGAGGTCGACGTGAATGACGACCTCGCACGAGAGCTCTCTTTCTATACGCAGGCGCTCGAGGGGACGAGGGAAGCCTTTGAAAAGCTCCACTCGACGGGCCTTCCCTTTCTCAGGCCTTCGGACTATTATGCCGAGATGGTGAAGACCGATTCTCACATGGAGAAGGTGAAGGGCAGGCTTTTGGCTGAGAAGAGGAAGATGGAGGAGGCGGATGAGAGGAAGAAGGCGAGGGAGACTAAGAAGCTGGCGAAAGAGGTTCAAGCCCAGAAGCAGAAAGAGAGAGCCAAGCAGAAGAAAGGGGAGATAGAGGCTGTGAAGAAGTGGAGGAAGCAAAGGCAACAGAGTGGATTCTCGGGAGGCGATAAGGACGGCGATCTGCCTTTTGATTTCGAAGACGGGAAGACTTTTGAGAGGACTGGAAAGAAGAGGCCCGGCGTGGCTCCGGGAGATCGATCTGGAGGGAAATTGAGGCAAGGTGGCGGCAAGGGAAGGAAGGGAATGGACAAGAAGATGAAGAAGAGGGAAACGCGAGACTCCAAATTCGGGTTTGGGGGGAAGAAAGGCATGAAGAAGCAGAACACTGCCGAGACTACCGATGACTCGAGAGGCTTCAAACAAAGTAATACCTCAGGAAATAAGAAAAGGAAGAGGTGATTGTGTTCTGGTATGATTCCGTTCCAGAGAGTCAATACGGAAGCATATGCAAGACAACTTTGTGGTAGGGGAATGCTTCTTGAAAGCTCGCGGAGCGTATGTTTTGTAGTGCGCTCATACTTCAGCTGCTGATGCAGGATAAGAAGTTTGGTTTCACTTTCACTTACTTGATTTGATTATGTAGAACATAGCCTTCTCTATGCGAGTCAGTACTGTTTTTACTCATTTTTGTCGTACTTTTCTTGTGGTTAGCCTCATTAAAGTATTATGCTCTTTGGCTCGGCTCGACCGTAGTTGTCTTAGCCTTATGTCTATGAGCAACTTGCTGATGTCCCCATTTGCCAAGGTTGCTGGACATTGTCTCTGGGAAGTAACCTGCACAACAAGTTCCCTGTGTGCTCACATCTCGAATTAGCTGCAGACTCCTTTCAAACTCCTCCTTTGCATTTCCCCCTGGTTTGAGTCTTTGGTGATGGATTGATATGTTGCTTATCGTGAGGATGCGGCGAATGCCTGTTAGAGGCACGAGGAGCTGTGATTTTAGATGCAACCGTACTCCGTTTGATCTTTTCATGGTTTGTTCCAATACCTCCTACAGGAGGAAAGATTCTCTTTTACCAGGAAAAATGTGATCTGCTGACCACTTTCATCTACTTCCTTGCATCATTCCTTGATGTTCTCTCATTTGCAGTTATGCTGTCTTCTTAACAAGCATCGAGTTTATACGGAAGCCTATACTCCGATCAGTATGACGGCCGAGCTTGTCATTGTCTTCTATATTTGAAGTGATCTTATGCTTTTGCATTGCATACAGATACTGGGTTATTTATCTGACTGGCTGGGCATTTATTAGAAATCTGAAAGCACATTGAAATCTCAAGCAGGGCTTGTTCCCTCTTGGATGATGAAGCTTTTAAACCTTGCTGTCTCACTTTGGATCTTGATTCTCATCAGCTGGGAATCATATACAGGGAATGTAGAGTAGTAATTTGGTATGGCTGCTCTTTTAGCCTCCAAAAAGGAGTTGCTTAAGCATAGATGTTGATCATTTAGAGTTGTTACCAATGGTATTGCTCAGGATAAATTGTACCTAATCAGGACGGTGCATTCTCGTTGCTCGGGTGGCCCATACTGCTCAAGGTATGTTAGTTGTTTGGAGAGATGAGGCCCGTTTGGGTTCATGAAAATGTCTTAAATTTCCCTTTTTCCATCTAATATTAAAACGGAAAATGAAGGTTATCTACTCGTTAATTGATGTTAGTTAGTTGATTATCAGCAATTAATGCTTTCACTTGGTGGTTTGGAAGAGAGCTACTGTTTTTTACAAGCACTTTCTGATCTTCAAAATGAATGTTAGGCCAAGTACCAAAGAAATGCACAATCTTTTTACCACATCGATATATTTTAACACAGACCTTTTAAACATACCAAAAACGGCAAAAGTCAAAAAGTTCTAAACCTATTACATTGGTGTCAATTTAGTCTCACGCCTTTTGTATAGGTGCTAATTTAGTTCTAAGAATTTTTGCATTTGTGCCAATTGAGTCAATTCGGTCAATTTTGATTGGAAATAGCTGATGTGTATGTCGATTGTCTTACATGGCATGACTAGCGCTGATGTGGATATTTTTTAATATTTTTTAATATACTAAACAATTTTAACGAAATTGACCGAATTGACTCAATTGGTACAAATGCAAAATGTTTAGGGTTGAAATGGCACCAATCCAAAAGGTTTAGGATTGGATTGACATCAATTCAAAAAATTTAGGATTGAGTTAACATCAAAAAAACATTTTGGGCTGAATTGGTACCAATATAATATAGATTTAAGACTTTTTGGATACTTTTTCCTACCAGAAATCGCACGACCTTTTACCAATGGAAAATATTTTTTTGATCCATTCGTCTTGTTATCTTGTCCACGTGTCAGCTCAGGCTCAGTTGACTTTTACTGTGTTGACGGCTAATGAGTAATAATGCATACTTTCACATTTTTAGCTCCAAGTACAGTCGACTGCTATCTTTATATCGAGTGCATGGGCTCACTACAAGATTCGCAAATAGTCGTAAACTTGTCACGATGATAAAATGCCATATATGTCACACGCTTTAGAACAAATTTTATGACTTTTAATGCACATATATAATTTTGTGACTCTTGAGTTCATGTCTTTTCAGTTGTCGGCAACTTTCTCCTGGTCTATAAATAGAGGCCTCTCCTCTGTTCAGAAGATGATCAACTCATAACACGGACAACTCACAACTCGAATCACACTCCTCTAGTTCTTCTCGTAGTCGTCTTCCAAGTGTGCCGGTTTCGAGAAGTGTCCGACAGAGCCCTGTTCGTATAGTGCTGATACAAACAGGTTCGAGGTGTTGTATCTTGGGAGGCATAATTCGTGAAGCTGCTTAGCATCGTTGGCAGGAACTAATCACCTTAAGAAGATTCGGTTAGCCGTACCTCACCTATTTTTCAATTCCTTTTTGAGTTTACATTAGCTAGCAATTTTATTTGTTTTGTAATCTGTGTGTGTAAAGATTAATAAAAAATTATTGACTTGGTTATTGTTATTAAAGTTATTATCACCATCTTCGTCTTATTATTATTTATGAGTACAACAAACAGTGTTACGTATTTCCCCCGATACGTTAATGTGTGCGCTTATTTTTCCAACATTGGTTTGGTAGGCTCAGCCTATCGGGTCATGACGGGCCCGAGTGGCACCGGCCTGTTATCCTTCCACTGTAGGGAGCATGAGGTATTCGCTGCTCTGTGAAGCTAGCCTCATGCGGACCCCTTCACTCTAGGATCCGAGCGGCCCAAGCCTTCGCCCGAGCCGCACAAATCAGCTCTCAGCTTGGAATGGGCGGGCTAGAAGATAGCCACAAAGAACTCGGCCCGCAGAAGCTGAGCCCACGTCCCACCACGATGGTGCCCCCACTTGGGTCACAAGCCCACGCGATTAAGCTTATACTCATTGTTTGTTTGGGTTTATCAGAAAAATCATTATGACCGATAACAATTAAGTACCCAGTAATTCTGGAGACGTTCCTACGGTCGATCCGACAGCTGCTAGTGGAGAGGTTCATACCTCGAGGCCTAGTGTTGTGGAAGCAAATGCTGTGAGCCTTTGGGCTGAAACCATCTTTGGTGGTACGGGTATACATTAACAGGCTTTGCCTTCCTTGATGGTACCATTTTCGGTTATATCGAATGAGAAATCGGAGAAAGTCACCGGTGTATGTTTTAAGCAGAAGGAACGGTCCCAAAAATTCCACGGGACATGTTTAGTTTGCAATCAGTCTAGCCATCGGGCTGAGGATTGCAAGAATTGCCTGAGCAAAGGCAAGGGCGGTGGTGTAGCCAAGCAGCTGAATCTGACAGTGCAGGTACGTAATCAAAGGCTGACTGCTGTGGTGGTGTCTGAGGTATCCTTGGTGTCGAACAAAACCAACTGGTGGTTGGACACAAGTGCCACAAATCACATTTGTGTGGACAAACACCTGTTCTCGTCGTACGAGAAGGTTGAGGAAGATGAGATGCTTGTATGGCTAAACTAACTCTACATCAGCAAAAATTGTCGGGAGAGAAAAGGTGATCCTAAAGTTCACCTCCGGCAAGGAGATTGTCCTGCTAAATGTGCTGCATGTACTGGAGATCCGGAAGAATCTCATTTCTGACCCCACACTTGTCAAGAAGGGCTTCAAAATTGTATTTGAATCTGACAAGTTTGTACTTTCTAAAGGGGAAATGCGTGTGGGGAAAGGGTACTTGAGTAATGACCTGTTCAAAGCCAATTTGGCTATCATTGATGTAAACTTGAAATTATTGTACCCAAAGACTATTAATAAAGAGAAGTCTTCAATTTACATTGTTGTGTCTCCTTATTTATGGCATGGTAGATTAGGACATGTAAACTATGGTACAATGAAGAAGAGAGCAAACTTAGGGCTAATTTCGAAGTTTGAGTTGGATGCCCGTTATAAGTTAGAGACTTATGTTGAGGCAAAGTTTGCTAAGAAATCTTTCAATTCTGTTGAAAGAACGAGTGAGCCTCTTCAACTAATCCATAGTGATCTATGTGATTTAAAGTTTGGAGAAAGTAGAGGTGGAAAGAAGTACTTTATCACTTTTGTGGATGATTGTATTCGATTTTGCTAAGTTTATCTGTTAACTAGCAAAGATGAGGCTATGAGCATGTTTATCAAGTATAAAAATGAGGTTGAGAACCAACTTGATAGACAAATCAAAGTACTTAGGTTTGACAGAGGAGGAGAATGCAATTCTTCCAATTTAAAGGAGTTGTGTGTTGGTTTGGGAATAATCCTCCAAACAACTGTACCTTATACTTCGCAGCAAAATGAAATTGCTGAACGGAAGAATAGAACTCTAAAGGAGATGGCTAACGCCATGCTCTTAAGTTCTGGTTTACCTCAGAACTTGTGGGGGGAGGCAGTTTTAACTGCGAACTATATTCTTAATAAAATACCCCATAAGAAAATGGGTAAGACTCCATATGAGCTATGAAATGGAAGGCTTCCATCCTACAATTTTTTGAAAGTGTGGGGGTGCCTAGCCAATGTGGCAATTCCTCCTCCTAAACAAACTCGGTTAGGACCTAAAACGGTGGATTTCATATTCATCGGCTATGCTCAAAATAACAGTGCATACATATTTTTTGTTCACAAAAATGAAAATGCGGAAATCCATGCCAATACTATCCTTAAATTAAGGGATGCTGAATTCTTTGAGGATATATATCCCGCGAAAAGAAATCAGGGTGAACCTTCTCGGAAGAGATTCAGAAATTCAAAATCTGAGAATGAGGAAGTTGAGGCCGAGGACGCCGAGCTTCGAAGGAGCAAGAGGTCACGGATTGCCAAATCTTTTGGACCTGACTTTCTAACATACATGTTAGAAGGTGAGCCTCAAACGTTCAAAGAGACGATGTCATCTCCAGATGCTCCTTTTTGGAATGAAGCTATTGACAATAAAATTGATTCTATCCTAACTAACCATACTTGGGAATTGGTTGATCTTCCATCTGAAAATAAACCAATTGGATGCAAATGGATATTCAAGAAGAAGCGTAAAGCTGATGGTTCCATTGATAAGTACAAAGCACGGCTTGTTGCCAAAGGGTTTAGACAAAAAGAGGGTCTAGACTACTTTGATACTTATTCACCAGTAACAGGAATAACATCGGTTAGGATGTTGATTGCTATAGCTTCGCTATACAATTTGCAGGTATATCAGATGGATGTGAAAACTGCATTCTTGAATGGTGATCTCGATGAGGAGATTTATATGAAACAACCTGAAGGATTCAAGGTCAAAGGACAAGAACACAAAGTGTGTAGACTTGTCAAATTATTATATGGACTTAAACAAGCTCCTAAACAATGGCATGAAAAGTTTGATCATGTGATGATCCAAAATGGTTATAGAATCAATGAATGTGACAAATGTGTGTACACCAAATCTACGTCCATTGGATGTGTACTTATTTGTCTATATGTCGATGACTTACTGATTCTTGGAGATAACGCCGAAGTTATCAAAATCACCAAGAATGTTCTCAAGAAAATTTTTGAGATGAAAGACTTAGGTGTTGCGGATGTTATACTCGGCATCAAAATTCTAAGGAATTCTGATAGCCTAGGTTTAACACAATCTCATTACATTGAAAAGGTAATTGAGAGGTTTAAAGGATTCGGCATTAAAGATGTGAATAATCCTTTTCTGCCGCACCTAACTTTAAGAAAAAAATACTGAAAACAGTATTAGGCAGCTAGAGTACTCTCGAGTAATTGGCAGCCTCATGTATATCATGAACTGCACTCGACCGGATATAGCATACTCGGTAGGAAAATTGAGCAGTTATAGAAGTAATCCTGGTCGCGAGCATTGGAATGCTTTGTTGAGAGTATTAGGGTAATTGAAAAATACCAAAGACTATATTCTACAATATGGTCAATATCCAGCTGTGTTGGAAGGCTATAGTGACGCCAATTGGATTTCGAATTCTGATGAATCGAAATCGACTAGCGGGTATGTGTTCATGCTAGGAGATGCCGCGGTATCATGGAAATCCTCGAAGCAAACTGTAATAGCGCGCTCCGATATGGAATCAGATTTTATTGCTTTGGATAAAACTGCTGAAGAAGCAGAGTGGCTTCGACAGTTTTTAGAGGATATTCCGTTGTGGCCAAAATCCGTGCCTGCAATATGCATTCATCGTGACAATCAAGTAGCTATTGCAAGGACACATAATGTGATATATAACGGTAAGTCTAGACACATTCGTCGTAGACATAATACCGTAAAGCAGTTGCTCTCGCATGGAATAATTTCTTGGGACTTTGTGAAGTCAAAGGAAAACATTGCGAATCGCTAACAAACAGGTTTGTCGAGAGAGCAAGTAAACTGCGCATCGAGGGGAATTGGGTTAAAAGCCTTCACCCAATAAAGAGCTTCCGAGGTGGAAACCTAACCTATGCGATTGGAGATCCCATGGAATAGGTTCAACAGGGCAACGTAAATTTCAAAAACTTTAGAGTGAGCACTGTCTCCCATTCCTATGATGCAACAATGCTTCTTACAGCTTTTTAAGGGTACGCTATGCATTTAATGATTCCTATAGCCTGGATTTTAATATCCTAGTAAGGTATGATAGGATACCTTTAATAGGAATGCACTTATATACGTGGAACTGGCTGATTCTATGAAAATCTTTAAAGGCTGGATTTTCTAAAGCATGCATGAATCCTGAGAGGTTCAGGGCCGAAAGAATGAACGCAATCGAGAATCAATCTTGATTCGGAGATACTCTGTGTGAGACCAACAATTGGCGATTCAAGACTAAGTTCACCGATGGGTTAAGTATGTCCGATAGGCTTTCACTAAAGAAGGTTCAAAGCGAAAGCTACCTATCTTGATGGAGTGTATTTCTACAGGCACACTTGGAATTCCTCGAGTCTTAGTTCTGTTGAGCCATTATGTGGGGGATTGTTGTAATTATTGTAGATTAATGGCTCAACATTATTGCTGTGTCCCTTCAATCACGTGACTCCTCGTTCCACTACAGTTTCAGTTTTTAATATTGAACTTATTGTCAGCGTAACCGACGTGCACTTATGTCCTCATAACCGACAAGGGTTAATGGCTCATTTAATGTGAGCCTAGCCGACATGACTCTTGAGTTACCGATGTGACTCTTGAGTTTATGTCTTCGGCAGCTTTCTTCTAGTTTATAAATAGAGGCCTCTCCTCTATTCAGAAGCATGAACAACTCACATCTCGAATCCACTCCTCTAGTTCTCTCGTAGTCGTCCTCTAAGTGTGCCGGTTTCGAGAAGTGTTCGACAGAGTCCTGTTCGTATAGTGCTAATACAAACAGGTTCGAAGTGTTGTGTTTTGGGAGACATAGTTCGTGAAGCTGCTTAGCACTGTTGCCAGGACTAATCGCCTTAAGGAGATTTGGTTAGCCGTACCTCACATCTTTTCCAATTCCTTTTTGAGTTTACATTAGCTAGCCATTTTATTTTCTTTGTAATCTTTATGTGTAAAATTAATAAAAAATTATTGTCTTGGTTATTATTATTAAAGTTATTATCGCCATCTTCGTCTTATTATTTTTTTCTGATTACAACAAACAGTGCTAGGTATTTCTCTCGATACATTAACGTGTGCGTTTATTTTTCTAACGGATCAAAGTCTAGAAAGAAAAACCAGTACACTGTTTGGGAAGTGGGGACATTTTGTGTTAAATGGGTGGAGACGGGCATCAACATAAGATTGCCCACTTTAAAGTGACAGAAGACCCATGCATCGAGTGCCATATATGCTCCAAAATCTTTCAGCTCGAGGCGGGCCCGACCGGAGTAAATGGACAGTAATAAGAGACCACATTATTGTACAGATCGAGAATATTGGGATCGGATCGAAGTCATCGAGAGGGATGCCAAGTGCCATGATGTGGAACCAACCAACCCCATTCCTCCTCGTGAAAAAAAGGGAGCAAAGTCGGTCAATCAGTGTCCCATCCATCTCCCAGTAAAAGCTTTTGATAATTCTCGCTGCTTTCCCCTCGTTCCCTGCTGACTTTTCATGTTCCCCTCCTTTAACATACGATCCGACCCACCCACCCACACCCACGACCCGTTTTCACCAGTACCGATTGGATTTGGACCACCGCCGCACAGGTGGGTCGAATTCGGAATCAAAGGCTCTTCACGTCGAACGAACGGACGGACGTTTCAGGACCCGTTTTCCATTCTATTCTACCAATATAAAGTGGAAACGTTGTGGTTCTCTTTTGCTTTTCTTTCCCTCGGTCACTTCGTCAGTGGGCTGCTGGCTATATCCTTAAAAGAAGAAAAAGAAAACGGTAAGTGGGGGTGATGATAAAAAAAGAATGGAGAATCTATGAACCTGCCAAAAGTAAGAGAGAGAAGAGACTTGCTGCGGTTCTTTTCACAGCACAAGGAATTCTCCTTTTTCCCGACGTGGGAATTTCAAGGGAACCCCCCCCCCCCCCCCCCCCCCGCGGAGGATCGAGCGAAACGGAGAGAATAAAATGGAAACAGATGAAAAGGAAACTGTACACTGGGAATAAACCCCAGTTTTGTATTTCCAGGTGTCAATGGTGGTGTGAAGTGTAAACATCAGCTTCTTCCACTACCCGCTTTAATCTCCTGTGCGTTGGGACATATCATATCTCACAGCATGCCCATTGAGAGTGGCTGCAAAAAGACGCAATACGTTCCATCTGAAAAAAAGCAATTTCATGCAATCTTTAGTATTTGACCTGATATCGAAGATTTGATCACTTCCATAGTTCCATATGTTTCTCAAGGAGATAGATGAGCACAAGTTAGTGCGAAAAATCATAACGATCGAGGACGCGCGATTGGTTTGTGATATCACGTCACGCGCGGGCGGAATACTTCGCTGTCTTTGACCCCAAAAAAAAATCTCTCTCCCCCTCACTCGATTCTTACATGAACCGAAACTTTCAATGCCGGTGATAGTTACCAGGCATAGCTCCAGTAGCTATACATTAAGATAAATACCGCGGACTGAGGTTTAGTTATCAATGGGTACAAGTCATATCCAAGTGAGAAGAAGAGAAAAAAGGTGTTGTGTGTTAGGGGATAATGAACTGTGTTTTTCACTCTTTTAGGCGCGTAATGATTTGGACTGGTTGAAGTTATGTTGATTAAAATCCAGAAAATTGCCGATAGCTTCGCAAAGAGATTAAACCACCCAAATGTGAATCTGTCGCCGCGTGTCGAGAAACTATTCTCTAGGCAGGGTATCGATGTAGTGAACATTCATAATGCAACTTCTTGTGCTCTCATCTGCATTAAACATGACTTGTTTGACAAAAGCCATGAAACGATCCTTGTAGCTTCCCTCTCCTTTCCCCGTTTCCTTCCGGGAAGTCGCGTCCTGCAACATCAAGAGTCTCAAAACTAATCGGCACTTCGGAAGACATTATTTGTTGGATGGGTCTACGTGAATATGTTAGGCAAATTGGCAAAACGATTGAAAGAAATGGAACTGAAAACCGGACTTTCAACTAAATATCATTCACGGAAAACGGGCGTTTGTTTTCTCAGTGAAGTATTTTCAACTAAAAACCACTACACAACGTGTCTTTAGACGACTATAGGTGACTGGCTCGCGTGACTTACATGTTTAGCAGATAGATGCAATTCGTCGTGAATCAGAAGACGAAACCAACTGAAAATCCACGTTCACCAGTTCATGCTATCTTAAGAAGGGAGAGGACTGATCAAGAGTCCACATTACATATACTGCAGAGTCTAATGCAAGTGATAACTCAGCTTTAAATTCATGTTTGCGTACATTTAGGTACGAAGTTCAACTTCTGAAGTAGACGGTGCTCATCTCAAAACCCAATACTTCTCAAGTTGAGCTCGTAAATGTATAAATGAGTTGGCAGCGATCTCGTACAACGCATAACGGAACTATCAATCATGCATGCTCGCACCATTCTTCGCTCCAACTTAACAAATTCCTAAAGGAACAATCTCCAGCTTTTCCCGAAGATTGCTAATCTCTCCCTGGTCAGTTAGCTTTGAAATGGATCAATAAACCTTATTCGTCAAGGTAGACCGCTATGAAACCATCTCCAGAGTAAGTTTCCCGGAATAGAACCATTTGTCTCTCTCTTTTCCCTATAATTGAAACTGGGAGGGTAAAAACTAACAAGATATCTCACAATGTCAACTCAGTGACATCCTTAAAGTTCCATAAGGTGATAGAACTAAACAGTAGGAATGATAACCAACATGAAATTGAAAGGAGAGGCCAGCTGACATGAAATAACATCAATACCAAAATAATGTGACCCAGTACAACTCCTGTCAACTCAAATCACATTTTTGTTAGAATCATTGGATGAAATATTCCCACCTAGCTTTGTTCATCACCAAATGATGAGAAACAGATAGAAATATGTAAGAAACATGCAGGTTCTGTACTTCGACCAAGGTTTTTTGATGGGAATCCTGTGTCTAACAGCAGATGGCATCTTTCTTAGTGTAATGAATTGTGCACTTGAATTTCTGCAAAAGAAGACAAAATTGAGCAAAATGAAAATGAAAAACTGGCTTTAACCAATTCGGCTCATTATTCAAACACGTGGTTCAATGAATACAAGGTGAATCTCATCCTCAAAAATCTTCAGGCACATTTCCAACATGGCGGTAAATGTCCAGGGAATTCCTCTATACAAAAGCTATAAACAAATTGACAACCCTTGACGTGCAACTTGTTAGAATTGAAATAAGGAAACTTGACAATTCTAAAATGATATTAATTCAATAGCCAACGGATCTGTCATCACTGAAGGCATATATTAAGTGACTTAAAAGTTTCGCCAAGTGGAAAATCTGCCATGACACTGCTAAACTTCTGTGCATTATGAACAGGCCATACTATACTAATTAGCTAAATTGGCACGAGAAGGAAATATATCATTGTCATTATGTCATTGGTATTTCTTCCCTACATACATATTATATAAAGGAGAAGAGGACTGATCATATGTTATGGAGAAGTTACTCACATGTACAGATACATTGGCAGATGTTACTGATATTTAGCCCCATGCCATAGAACAAGCATAATTAACAATGAGTTTACCATCAAAGCCAAAATTCTGCATCATTCAGATTGCCATAAATCAGGTGAGAAACACAGCTAAAAGTAGTTATATATGCATGTAACACCATAAGTAGGTAAAGCCTTTAAAAGGAAACACTGATACAGTCAGCAATAAATTCGTTTGACGCAATATATAAGAGATTAACTCTATTCGAAGTTTTCAAAACTTCCCGTGATTTCCACGGAAAAGAACAATCTTCCATAATCACTTACCACTAGAAAACTGACCAGAATAGCAGATGATTGTTAGTATGATTGCTACCCGATATCCGTAACTAGTAAGATCTTTGAGAAAGGGGGACTTCATCAAAAAGCTTCTGCCCCCAATTAGTACAATTCATGCATTTCAAATTCTCTATCAGAAGCTCTTTCTTTAAAGAAATAATCACCATTTGGTACAGGGCATAACTCTATAAGTAAAAACCACAAACAGAGAGGCAAATGTCCCCAAATGGTCAACTACTTATATAACGCTGCATCTACCTCCCATGTCATTTCTACAATGAAGACACCAAGTTCTGTGCTTAGTTACGTACATTACATCATTATCTATGTATGATTTCTCATTTAGCTAATTGAATAAATATAACAGAAAGAGGGAAACCGCTGCGAGTGGAATTCCACTTACAGAATTGAGAGACACAGCAATGGAAAATATGCAATATAGAAAGCACTTGCCTCGTACAGATCATTCACCATTTCATCTGGGTTGGGCGAGAAGGCACTGTTTACATAGACAAACTGCCCGAAAAAAGAGAGAGCAGGAAAAAAAGATGTTTGTTAAGGTACAATTTACGCCTTACAAAAATGGAAACATACCCGTACCAGCTACCTACCAACGTCTCCCGGTGAAGTTGTCGGCAAAGAAAGTCAATCACTTTGGCAAATTTTTCTGCCCCAGATATCTGTTGTTACCATTGCGATCATCACGTGAATATCAAAGATTCGAGTGTTCACTATATCACCACATCACACAATTTTTCTCATGGAAAATAGATACGTCAACTTATGCCGCCAAAGCTTTAATGTTAGAAGACATTCATGCAAATCTGATGAACACTGGTTTCCAAGGAAAAATCCATTGTAAAATGGAGATAAGTACGAGAATGGCCTAGCCAAGCATTTGAATCTATTAAGTTTCAAGATCATGAGCAGTACATGGTCAATAACAACGATCTCGTAATATCTGGTGTAAATCTATATAACCAAGAGTGGGAGATTTTGCCATTCGAATCTTGGTTCATCTATAGAATAGAGATTAAATTGATACCATGTAAAAGAACCCCCAACTTCCACCGTTAAATTTACTAATTATCTTACTTGCATACTGAACCTCTATTGCTGACATGAGACCGAGACATCTGACCCAAAGAAAAGTCAGTTCAAACCAGAATCACCTACAAAGATGCATGAACTCTGACCTGAATCAGCCCTGTGTGAAAGCTATAACCTAACCTAAATCAATGCCGGAAACATTCCAATCACAGTAGATTTCTGATATCCAATCTCTCAGCTCAAGATAGCTCATCAGCAGATGACTAAACTTAACACCAAAAAGGAGGCATGACTCAAATGGATAGGAGTAAGTTTCAACACTCAAGGCGTTGTTTGGTCCAGAAGCATTGAAATTTGGAATGGTATAAATTTCCTCAGAATCGAATTCCTTCCCTCACTGTTGTTTGGATGATTTTAATTCGGTTATCTGAAATAGATAAGTTGGGATTTCACGGTTTAATGCCACCAATAAATTAGCAAATACTCCAATTACCATCTACTATTATTGTCCTCTATGTCAGATAATCCAGAGCCGTGTCATGGAAGTCTAATTAAACAATCAACCTTGACAGTTGGCTCAATATACCAACCCTATTTGCATTCCTTTGTGTGTTCAATGTCGTATGATTGCTGCAAAAACCTTGGAAGTTTAAAAGAAGCATTTGATCAAGCACATAGAGTGCAGCCTTGATTTTTTTGGTGAAAAATTAGCTTCCGCGTGACAATGCAACTAATTGTACATATGAATCCTTGATCATCACTGAGCTATGTCAACAAACAGTGGAGTCACACTTTCAACAATTCGGAATCACCGGCAAATTCCACATGAATCGAGCGATGCCAAAGAGTCAGCAATCGCACACAGAAACATTCCCACGAGCACAATACATGTTACGACGTCAAGAAATTAAGGAGTGTTATTACCACTAACCTTGAATTTGGCTTGCTTCAGAATAGGAGCATCGCCGGTGGCCCTCAAGTGGACAACAACTGCAAAATCACAAGAATTTCACAAACAACACCCCGTGAGCAAGTACCTCGCGAATCAAATTCTAGTAAATCAAGTAATCAATTCAGTATCCAACAAGAAGGATTCGACGAAAAAGATGGTTTCTTTCTCAAGTTTGCTCAGGGACTCACTTTTGCGATCTGAATTTGGAGAATCGGACGCCATTTGCTATATAATACAGATGGAATCCCTTCAAAAAAACATCGAGCGGAAGGACTTCAAAGATTGCTGAAGCAAGTTATGGAATTTGATCTGATTTTCAGTGGGATTTTGCGAGAAAGAACCCCTTCTTGACTTTCGAATTCGAGCCTTTTCAATACTTTCTCCGAAGGATATGGCTGTGTGTGGGCTTATTTGTCTGGGCTTCATGCGAGGACTTCCGGAGGATGAGCCCATTCATACGAAGGACTCGGTGAAAAACAAAAGGGTTAATACCGCGAAAAACCTCAAACTGGTACATTTGTGATAAATTTATCCCAAATTATTTTTTTGATCACGAAAAATCCTAAATTGATACACCCGTGACAAATTTACCCCAAACTATTTTTTTGACCACAAAAAATCCCAAATTGATACACCTGTGACAAATTTACCCCAAACTATTTTTTTTTACCACAAAAAACTCAAAACTATTACACTTGTGACAAATTTACCCTTCGTTAAATTGGGTTAATACCACGAAAAATCTCAAATTGATACACATGTGACAAACAGACGGTAAAAATCCCAAACTGCTATACCCATGAACTGCCACGTGCCATCCAACTCAGCAATTCGATGTTAAATTTAACGAAAACTAACGGAGGATAAATTTGTCACAAGTGTACCAGTTTGGGGTAAATTTGTCTCAAGTGTACCAGTTTGAGATTTTTTGTGGTCAAAAAAATAGTTTGGGGTAAATTTGTCACGGGTGTATCAGTTTGGGGTTTTCCGTGGTATTAACCCAAAACAAAAATACTTCTAAACGCATTTTCCACTTAATAGACAAAATTATAACTAAAAAAAATAAGAACTTAAAGATAAACAAAATTTAAACCGAGAGTAAGAATTTGTGTTTACCATTTTCGCAAATATATCCTGAGATTTGGAACGTGCTTTTATTCTTTTGGTAATTTAACTTTGGAACATGTGGCTTTCGATATTTTCACGGACCCGCATTCAAGCAATTTTTGTAAATCTGCGATGAATTAGTTCTTTTGTCCTCTCTATAAATTTGCGATAAATCAATTTGCAATCCTATTTATGTATATTGACACGCTAGCACGAAACCATGCGAAACCGTGAAACTAAATTGCCCCTCTCTTCCTAATCTCATCGGTCCCATTCCCACGAAAGCAATCATGAATTCGTATCAACGAAGTGGAAATGTCATGACGAAATTGGAGCAAAAGAAAAAAAAATCAATAATAGTAAGAATGCTCTCCGTAAACTTACGCACACGTGATGGACCCCGAGACCCACAATGGAACATGACCTAACCATGAAAGCGGGAAAGCGGGAAAGCGGGAAGTATCGAGTGGTACGATGTCATTGATTGCGGTTGTATTATCGAGCCGGCGAGGCCCCACTTAATTGAGCAGACCTGGACAATCGGGTGGGACCCAATCGAGAGAAACTTCTTCTTCTTCTTCTTTTTTCGAGGCTGGCTGATACTTATGAAAATTACTCTCTCTAGCCCTACCCTTTGACCCGATGGATCCAACCATGCGTTAGTTAGTACATAATAATTTTAAGTTATTTGAGAGATTAACCACTTGCTGTGAATTATAAGTTCTTGAAAGAGGGAACCACATAATAATTTTTAATTATTTGTTATTTATTATTTTGTTGTCCAAAATCGACTATTAATCTCTCCGTGTACTGACCTCTTAGTAAATTACTAACGTGTATCTGAGTCTTGAACAGGCTTAGGTAAGACTGTCATGTCTAGCTTCGAACCTAGCTCGATCGTCCATCCTGATGTTTTCGCATAAGCCTAGTTCGATCGAGCTAGAAGAGACGTATCATTGATCGGGCCGAAGGGTTGCACTAGCACAACGCGTGGTTGATGAGCATCGAATGTTTTCTCCTCTTGGAACACTTTTTTTTTTGGGGTCAAGCTCTTGAAGCTTTATTAAGGACTTTTTTATACTCATTCACAGACGAGAACCGGAATGAAGGGAAGAGCTATTCGTACATTATTCATACGGTCGGGTCAGTATGTACGTAGTCAAGTCCTAGAGCTTTTTCAGCTAGTCATGATCAAGCCAGCCAATATCGTCCTCGAGTAAAGATGCCACGCATTGCAAATCTGGCTCGCTCAGAATCGTCCCTGCAGGATTAATGAATGCTAGGGTTTCTTCAGAGTTCGGCGGGGGCCGCGACGACGACGGCCACTCTTTCTTGTCGCTGTCATCTAATCCTCCATTAACGAAACACGGCTGCTGAGTAGTGGTGGCGAGTTCAGACTCCAAGAAAGCTTCCAGGAAGTTCGCGTCCAGCTCGAAATCCGCCATGAAGTTGCATGAAACATTTGGATTTCCAGCTGATGACTGAACCGCTGTAACTCGATCTCCATGGCGGTCGGAGCTTCGATCTTTGTTGTCCACCGTGTCAGGTGCTTGCGCTTCTCTATCTTGACAGGATTCGGGAGAGAGAAGCGCTTCCGGCCATCTCGTTGCCTTGGCGCCAGAAGCACACGGCTCTACGGGCACGAGAGTGTCGTCCATGGTTGGTTTTTCGAGGGCCGGCTTGGGGCTTCCTTGGGATGAAGACGATGACGGGCGAGCGGAGACGAGGCCCGAGTGGCTCGGCCCGGAGTGGAGCCTCTTTCCGATGGTGGTGTTCCAGTAATTCTTTATTTCATTGTCGGTCCGACCCGGAAGCCTCCCCGCGATCAACGACCATCTGCGATAATTCGAAAGCAGACAACCATAATTCTTCGTTTCCTTATAGATGCACGTATTGCTAACATTTTTTTTTTTTTCCAGAGAGAAGGAAGAAGCACCTGTTTCCCAGGAGATTGTGAAGCCGGACGATGAGCTCTTCTTCGTCAAGGGTGATGTTCCCTCTCTTTATGTCGGGCCTCAGATAGTTCAGCCACCTCAGCCTGCAACTCTTCCCACATCTCCTCAGACCTGCACGAGGCCGCCCCGAGAAAAATCAAAAAACAATAATCCAGATCACTTCGATATTAACCAGATGTCTTTGCAGAATATAGTTTGAGTTCTGCGCGTGTGATGAGTGAACATGACCTGCTTTCTTGGGAAGGTTTCTCCAGTTGCCTTCGCCGTTCACTTTGATGTAATCAGTGAGAATCTTGTCCTCCATCGCTGTCCATGCTCCTCTGTTCACTCCTTCCTTCGCACAGCACGGTCTCCTTCCCATTCTCTCTCTCTCTCTCTCGATCGATCGATCGATCTCGAAAGTGGGAGTGATCCAGGTAATTGGTTCTCTGAGAGAGAGTTTCTCTAGGACCTGTGTCTTATGAATCTTGAAGCATGTATATGTGTGTGTCCATATATATATGAATAATTTTATTTTAATTTTTCTCAGGTCCACACCCATTCCGTCAAAGCACGTTTTCAAGCTACATGTTGCTCCAAAAATTTGAAATAAATAAATGATTGGTTCTTTTAACATGCCGTAGCATGTGGAGGGGGTTCCTAGTCCCGACAAAAACCATGTTTTTTTAAGGGCGACCAGAAACGCTACCCGCGCCGGGGCTGACAAAAATATTCTTAGTGTTATTATAATTGTCAATTAGTAATAAATGTTTACTTCAGAATCATCTACTTATACTAATCATGAAATTATGTAATGCTTAGGGGATAAATTTATGTGTGGTTTACGCGCACTACACAAGTTTCAATCTCCCATATGGTGAGAGAATTACCGAAAAAATCCTAAATATATTTCAATTGTGCCAATTCAGTTTTAAACTTTTTTTTTTATCAATTGAGTCCTAAACCTTTTGTAATTGTGCCAATTAAGTCCATTTGGCCGGCCGGTGCTGACGTGGTAAAATTTTACTATTTTTTGAATTTTTGAATTATTTTTTTATCTTTTTATTTTATTCCATTCTATTTTATGTTATTTTATTTTTGGTTTAGGGTTTAGGGCCGGCGCTGATGACCAGCGGGAGGAGAAGGAAGAAAAGAGAAAGAAAATAAAAGGGTGGGGGGGGGGGGGGGGGGAGAAATCTGCACATAATGGAGTAGGTTAGTGGTGACCACGGTTCCTGAACCGGCGGTTCCGGTTCATGAAAATCGGGAACCCGAACTGAAACCGACGGTTCGGAACTGGTGGTTTGGGCCGGTTCGTATATTTTTTTTATGCCCTTTTTTTTCATGGTTCGCCGGTTCGAAACTGGTAGTTCCAGGCCGGTTCATGATTTTGGAGAACCGGAACCGGGCCCGTATGCCACGGGCCGGTTCTGGTTTTGACCCTGGCCGGTTTCGATTTTGACCCGGGCCAGTTCCGGGCCCAAACCGGCCCGTGGCCACCACTAGAGTAGGTGACCCCAATTCCACTCTCACCTATTGTTTCCTCTCCCCAAGAAGGTTCGTAAAAACCCTCATTTCACCTTATTGTATAGATATGGAAAAAAGGACAAATAAATAAAAAGAACCTAAGTCAAAATAAATATCTATTTTTTTTTTTTTGCAGTGATGACGACGATGATTGCGAGGGCGACGATTATAAAGATAAGGGTTAATACCACGAAAAACTTCAAACTCATACACCTGTGACAAATTTATCTCAAATTATTTTTTCGACCATCAAAAACCCCAAATTAGTACACCTGTGATAAATTTATCCAAAATTATTTTTTCCACCACCAAAAATCATAAACTGGTACATTTATGACAAATTTACCCCAAACTAATCATTTTGACCATAAAAAATCATAAACTGGTACACATGTGACAAATTTACCCTTCGTTAATTTTCATTAAATTGGATTAATACCACGAAAAATCATAAATTTATACACATGTGACAAATAGAGGGTAAAAATCGCAAACGTTTACATCCTGCAATTAGCATGTATCATGCAACTCAGCAATTTGCCGATAAAATTTAACGGAAACTAAAATAGGGTAAATTTGTCACAGGTGTATCAGTTTGGAATAAATTTGTCAAAGATGTATCAGTTTAGGGTTTTTGGTGGTCAAAAAAATAATTTGAGGTAAATTTGTCA
Organism: Lenwebbia sp. NSW1173648; assembly: GCA_029784005.1. Taxonomy (NCBI): domain Eukaryota; kingdom Viridiplantae; phylum Streptophyta; class Magnoliopsida; order Myrtales; family Myrtaceae; genus Lenwebbia; species Lenwebbia sp. NSW1173648. The sequence continues at coordinate 17,027,138 of JARCGZ010000009.1, read as the reverse complement.
CATGTGTATCAATTTGGGATTTTTGGTGATATTAACCCTAAAGATAATGACATGTTTGGTAGGCCGTCCCTATGTGGAATTGACAATTTTACATCGTGGGGTTTAAGAGTTGACTATGTGCGCACAAGCGGGATTAAGATTCGACTTTGCGCGTAGTTAAAAGTCTATTTACGAAATGATTAGATTAGAAAGGCACGCATGCCTAAACCTTTCACTTCATCCGTGGGAATTATTTTTGCCGGCATCATATATTTTGAGTCACAGAGAACACCCATGAACCACAAGCTCAATAATTTTTTTAAAATTGCATATTTTCACCTGCCTTTCTTGTTCGTGCATGGCTGCTTTCTGATCTGCCCAGCAGCTAACTTTCTCGCCCGCCCTTGAAAGTTGGTTGACAATAGACGCCCAAAACAAACGGGAGTTGATCTCCAGCCATCCGGAGCCATCCATGGACACCCTAAAAGCCACAAGAACTAGATTAAGTTCGAGCGATCTGAACTATGCAGGTTGGCCTTAGCCTAAACTAGTGTATACGCGGTTGGTGGGATTTGAACGAGTGACTAATGGGGGAACAACTGCACTAACCTCGGGTTTCTTTCTGTTCTTGTAACACGAAGCTACGTCAACTCCTAATTGATGATGGTAAATAGTTATCCTTCTTGATTCAAATACGGTACTCTCATACGTGTTTGAACTTTCCACTCATATAATTGATCCTGCCCATCTTATGACAAAACCCCATCGCATGCACACGAACGAGACAATTTACGTGTATATCCGAGAACAAGTCCAATTGAAAACTCATATATTCCACGGTACTCGGGGAAAATGACCATATAGATAGCATGCCACAACTAAATTTGGAGGTATTTCAAAACCTAAAAATCTCTATCCTCGTACTATGTTTCCTTGGCGGTAATTACAAGGCCACCCACCAAGAGCCCTCGCATCAAGCCCTTTTGTTGCGCGTCTCGGATTTTTTATTGGTCGTGGTGGCAAATGAAACCTTTCTTCTCTTGCATCTTGATTAACATAAGCACCCTCCATAACTCGGCCTAAGTCACTTTGAAGTTCAATTGACTTGATGATTAAGCTAAGAACCACTACACAATTAAGCGCTAACCCTTGACAAACGTATCTCTCATTACTAGTTAGTGTCATTTGGCCTATGTTCGCTTGCTAGTCGGAATTACTCCGCTCCGAGAGCGCACAAATTTATCCCCCAAAGATGGGTTGATGTGAGATAGCAAGGCGATCGAGAATTCACGAATCGAACAGGGGCAAGGCAACCCGCGTTTGACTCATGCACGAACGGCTTAATCAACGTGGATGTCTGTTTTTGATCGAGTCAATAACCGTGAAATCCTATGTATCATCTCATAATATTCGCCGTCCGATTGGAAAATACACGCACATCAAGGAAAGTGGGCATCTAGACTTGGCACACGAAGTAGGGCCGGGACATAATTGCACAGGCACGGAAAAAAATAAAGTTGTTTTGACTTTTAATTCAAAGAAGGAATATCTCTTCGTATATAGCTGGAGTTTTTGAGGTACTGCTTGTGCTTGTTTTTGCCATTTCAGAGACTTTTCGCCGTTGGCATCCATGAGAAGTGACAAAGCATTTGCTGTCCAGCCTCACATGTTGGCGTTGTACCGGTCGGAATCTGCCTCTCCTGATCTCCATACGTACTCAATAGCCGACAGTGCTTGGCATTTGGTTCATGAAAAACAAAAGAAGAAAGTAAATAGAAAAATGAGAAATGATTATGTGACTATCCATAATTCACTATCAAATTGAGCATATTTTGAGAAAAATAAATAAATGATAAACAATTAGAAATTATTGTGGGATCTACATTTTCGAGAATTTGTGGCCCACGACATGCTGTTTACTCGATTATTATGTTAGCAAAACCATAGAAAAATAGACATGATTGGCATCGGATGAGATTGGATATTAGTTCTTGCACGTACATATCTGTGTGTACGTATGCACGGGCGGGTATTGTTTTAGAATACTTCATTTCATTCCTAAATATACTTGATTCAGAACATGCATGATTACTCTCAAGCACTAAGGAGCATATCAAACCTGATCGTACATGGCTTTTCTTTCATCCGTGGAAAGCTATTTGACATCCAAAATCGACTCGGGCTTTCAGAAAGCAGGAGGGCCCACAGAATATCGTGGGCTAGGAGACCCAGAACACTTAAAACGCGCTAGCAACCAAATAAATGTCTTGGCCGATATCTGAGGAGAGGAAACATCGGTGATACCGCAAGATCGGTATGTGACAGCAAGATACAAGCATAGTAGATAAGTCAAAGAATCAACCGCTCAATTGATAAGACGAGCAATTACCGAAGTGTATCCGAGAAGTTAAGGGATAGAATATGTGAAAATAACCTCTACCGACGGTTATCCTTTGTACTCGACTATAAGTAGTCGGAAAAGAGTCTTTGTAAAGGATCCCACAATCAATAACACTTATCGATTTCCTCTGCAATTTAAGTTATTTGTTCTTTATTTCGTTCTGGTTACCTTAATCGTTCAGTTTATTTCTTATTCGTATAATTACTTCCTGTTCGGAATCGCCACAAGAACCCGATTAAACATCAAGGCCGAGGACCCAAATCGTCGGCCAAAGATCTTTCGTTTGGAGACCATTTCCAGCGATACAAAAGAAAAACCTGTCATTCATTAAAGGAGACAATCGAGTTATTTCAATTAGAATCAGGATGTGGTCCTAATGAATATGATGTGCCCCTGTTGATTAAAGTGGTACAACTTATTTACTTGTTTTGATCATCAAATCACTTTGTTAATGTATGTACTCCAAATTGTTGCGTGGTCCCGACTTCGCGGCATCGAAATGATAACATATTTTTATTATGTCCCAAAAGCAGGTCATTAGCTTAGTTCCTATAAATTAATCCCTATATGTCAATCATTGGAAGGGGAGATAGGCATACGCAAAGAAGTAGCCAACACGAGGCAATTCCTGCAGCAATTTTTGGTGGGCATTGGCATACGACATCAAGAATAGGTGATTCAAATAATTTAACGAGGCTAAGGAGAAAACAAATGTGGTGTGAGCAAGTTATGTTGCGATTGGCGATGCTTGATTCTACTCGACTGATTCTTACGAAATCAAAATAACGACGGCCAATCTCTAATTTTCAATATCCGTGTAACTTTCCATCTATCAACCTAGAAAGACGAACAGAACGTTTATGTTTCATTCAGAGCTCATCTCTACTCTACCTCTGCTCAACCGGATCTTATCACATCCGAAGCGAAATACGCCCGCAGTTGCCGCCGGCGGATTTGGCTTCTCGTGATCTCGCATTTGTGGAACATCAGTCCGGACCATTAAGTGCTTACGAAAAAGAGAGGTGACAATGAGGGAGAGATGAGCTTTGATTTGAAAGTGAACCTTATGGAAAAACAGGGGAGCTTCAAGAAACCCAACCAACTTTCTTGGGGAAAAGCGTTCGTTTGGGTACAAAGAGAGCCAGCACATGACCCATAACCCTATGCTCCTCAGTAGATCTGCGGCAATGTGCACGTGACATGAAATTTACATCCATCGAATGTTAGGGAGAGGACAGTTTGTGTCTTTCTTTTGTTACTCTTACCCTGGTGTTTTCACACGACAGCCCAAGTGGTGATTCTCTATCGTTTATGGATAAGAAGTACCAAGGTACTTGTGTCTCGGATCCTTCTGTCGTGCCAACGAAAGCGCACAACGTTGTAGAAAAATCTCATCTCAGAAAGGAAAACTGCACGATCATTCTCATTTTGTGTTTCGATACACCGGGTAACATCATAATCATCAAGAGCAAACACGATTAAAGCAACATTTTCTCTGTCCTTTTCCAAAATCAAGAGTCGTTCGCTTCAAAAAATGGAAGAAATGGATCCTAGGGAAGATCAAAAAGTCGACTTAGGTTTGGTAGTTGGACGTATAACTAACTTGTTTGGTGGAGCTGCCCTAGCATGATTCCTTGCTGTGTCTGCCTAATTAGCGGAGAGAGAGGGAACATTCTTAAGTCCTAAAAAATCAGGGGATTAGTTAGTTGGCATCAGAATAGGTTGTTATGCCTCAACAACAGCAGTTGGAACCACAAGGTTAGTCTTTCGTTCCCTTTTGTTTCTCTTGACCATCGAGTGGGACTCGCTTCTATGATATACATCAGAAGTTCTAGCATTTTCAAATCAAGAGTGGTGAGCTCAATGAGATTATTATACCCTTAATTAAATTCTCTCTCCCTCTCTCTCTCTCCAAATTTCCTATGTTTGTTTGGCCAGAAAGTCAAATGACCTGAAAAGGAACAATTATATGTACCTTGCACGTCAAGAATGGGTCAATTAAGTTGTTCATTAGAAGATTTAAATATTAAGCCACGCCTTCGTCGAACAATTCAAACTCTTCAGAGCAGTTGACATCGCTCTCACAAAATCGAAAAAATTGTCCAAAAAGTCTTAAACATACCGCACTTTTGTCAATTCAGCCCTAAACATTTTCACGTTTTGCCAATTGAGTCAATTCGACTAATTTTGGCTGAAAATCGCTGACGTAAATGCTAGCCATCCTATGTAGCACGACCGGCGTTGACGTGGGCAATCTTTACTAATATTTTCATATATTTGGAAATCAATTTTTTTTTTTTACTTTCTTTGGTTTTTTCTTAATGTGGCCAGCGAGGGTCATCGGGCCCTCACCGGCCATATTTAGAAAAAAAAAAAGAGGGAAAAAATAGAAAATAAAATTGATTAAAAATCAATAATTTTTTTTGAAAAGTATTAGAATATTATTAAAATTTGTCAATGCCATTGCCTGTCGTGCCACGTAGGTTGACAGGCGTCCATGTCAGCGAATTCCGGTCAAAATTGGCTGGATGAGCTCAATTGGCAAAACGTAAAAATGTATAGGACTCAATTGGCAAAATTGAAAGGTTTGTGACTGAATCGGCAAAATTGCAATATATTTAAGGCTTTTTGGACAATTTTCCGCACAAAATCTTGCAATGTATCCGAGCAGGTAATCCTGAGTACAATTTTTCCAGGCCCTTTATTTGCTTCCCTTGTTATATATTTCCACGCTAAGTCTTAGGCCAAAAATCCACTCTACCAGTGAGGGGGAGCATTGAAATACTTAAATAATAAACCACACATCCATAACAACTTCTAGAACGGTTAGCAATGGCCCCACGAAATTCTACATTGTTAATCAATTCATAGTATGCTATGTGAAAGTCCATGGTAAATTGCATAGTCCATGGCTCAAAGCGAAGACCTTTGACAGCGTTTGTTCTCTCAGTCCTACCCACGAGGAGGCACAAAGCATACATTTTAAGCATGCGTGTTAGCCCTAGGAACGAGGCAAAAGCCCAGGGTGAACGATGCAGAGCAACCTAGGCCCATTCAAATCAAGATAAATGGGCCTATGGAGAATGACGGCGCCAAGATGACATATTCAATCATCTTTCATGTGGTTAAAACTTTCTATTGCCTCTCTCTCAATTTCGTTCTCGTTCGATATAAAGTGCTGGAGACATCTCAACACATACAAATATCGATATCTACATTTTGTATCGAGGTGTCAAATGGGTGGATTGGGTTGGGTTGGGTCGGGTTTGGGTCGGGTCGAATATGGTCCGACCCATATTGACCCGTCTAACCCATTTTGATTCATATTTAATGACTCATACTCAACTCGATCCGCAACTGACCCATACCCGACCCGACCCGTTTTGACACACATTACCAAAATACACGAATATTCTAGAAAAACCTATACAACTCATTTAACCTATTTTAAGCTTTTTATATATTTTTTTAAAGAACGCCAATGAGTCAATACCGGTGATTTGCGAAAGAGCGACAAATCGAGAACTGTGGTCAGGTTCGCCATTTCAAAATTCACCAAGGGAATGGAAATTTATGCTCTTTTTAAGGCGGACTCGTGATGTAAAAATTTATTCTTTTCCAGTCTATCGCACCAGCTAATATATTTCTTAATCCCGAGAAATGGACCAGCAAACAGCACCATCACTAATGAAACAAAACAGCAAAGTTCTACAACTTCAGAGGCAGATCTGGAAGAATGCAAATAGTTATTCCAATCCAATCCAGCATAACAAGTGTAAATAACTAACTAAGCCAGACAAAATCACGAGTCGAGCCCGCATATATAACCGAGTAAAAGTAAATAATACCACGAGAATCTTCAATACCAATATCACAATTTCGCGAGGAAGCGAGTTCGAATTGCTCGAAATTAGCACCCTAACTCCTGGTGCTTGTGACCAGCATTTACGGCCACATAAAGGGACGATGAAGATCATACGATGGCAACCGGCGGCAGCGGACAGCGGGAGGCGGCGGGGACCGGCCGCGGTGGGCTACGGCGACCGGTGGCGGAGGCGGGCAGCTACGGCGGGCCGCCACTGAACAGTTTTTATATTTTTTTAATTTTCTTTTCTTTTCAGACCAAAAAAATAATTTCTCTTTCTTTCTTTTACATATAGAAATATAAAATTCAAATTAAAAAGTAAAAAATATAAACTAATCATGTTGAGCCTTTGAGGTCCATTTACAACTTGTGGAAGCTGCAGGCCACACCCATGGGTCGAAAATGGGTCAAAATGGGTTCTATGTGTGACCTATTTTTGACTCATTAGATTTAGCTTCAACTTTTTTGAATCCATTTTTAGCCGACCTTCTAAATACTAACAATCCACATAGAACCCATTTATATAAAATATGAGTCAGAAATGGGTCATGGACCCATATTGACAGCTCTAATTTTGTGCAAAGTCTTCTAAAAAATAGTTCAAAGAAGAATTTTGGCTTAGAAGGAACATTAGATTCGTACTTAATATGCAAATCGCATGAAAGAGCCCTACCGCACCAGAGGTTTCTCGCCCGGATGATGCATGTGATGTCAAGAGAGGTTTTATTATTATTATTTTTTATAATGACCACTACGAATGAAGGACCAACGACGATGAAGGAAAACGACGAGTAGGAGTAGGAGTAGGAGCTAATTCTGACAGAATTGAATGATTTCGAGATCGAGAATGAGAAAAACGAGAGCTCTTAGACAATTCACTTTGAGTACAGGGAAGTCTAGACAAAAAGAAAAAAAAATCAAAAAATTATTGAAATACTATTAAAAGTTCATGTCAGCGTAGGCCAGCCAAAATTTGTTTGAATGACTGAATTGGCACAAATGCAAAAAGTTTAAAAATGAATTGACTTAAAAAAAAAGTTTAGAACTGAATTGGCACGATTACAATAAGTTTAGGATTCGTTTGGTAATTTTCCCGTCAACACAAGATGGTATATTGGTAACATCTTGCTATAAAAATCTCTAGGTATTCCTGCATCTAGTCGGTCGTCTAACCATATAAGTTTCATGTGATTTTCTAATTGCAAGGTTATGAACGAGAGTTTCATGTAACACTGGTTTGGCCGTAGATTATCGTCTTCGGCGTTTAGTTTCATCTTCTAAACATTAGATAATTCGAGATCAAGCTCTTTCGATCGGTCGATTGAGATCGAGAGAAATGTCAAAAAATGTTAACCATCCATGAAGTTAACCATCAATGAATTCCGACAACGACATCTTGTGCAGTGTGGAGTCGTCTCTCTCACACACCCAGCAGCGAACACACACACACACACACATATTAAGAGAGAGAAAGAAAGAAAAAAACAGTCGAACTCCACCGTTCAAGAGGGTCAATAATGAAGATGAACACCACAAATTTTTAGGGTGTATCTATAAATTTCTAGATAAATGAAAAATATTCTTCATGAAAATCATTTTCAAGGGTTGTAATTAGTTTTTATTTGTTTGATGGTTCAGGACAAGTGATTTTCTCCTCGTCGGAAGTTATTTTCCTCCAATCTGACCTTGTTATTATCAATCAATGGAATATGTTTCCAGTAAATCGATTAGTTTTTCTGTCGTTCAAATACTAAAAAATCAAAAATTAACTTTTTGAAAATAACTTCTTCTTTTTTTCAAACGAACGGACCCTTAATTTAGAATTAATGTGTTAAACGTGACGATCCCTCTCGGAACGCGGGCGTGACCGGACCATCAAAGTGGGCCCTCCGACGTTGATCGAAGATAAGAAGTACAAGGCCCGTCATTAAAAACCATGGACCAAGCCGCTTGAATGATTGGGGCTACAATCGCACCAGGAAGCCGAATTGACAGTTATGCCCCTCCCAATGTGAACCACGCGCTCTTTTGTTTTCCTTCCGTCTTGTCCGAGATAGGGATGACCTGGCAAATGCTGACATGTAGGGACAACGTTCTTCCCGATGCCCGAGGCGATCAAATATGTCACGTGACCTTTTTCTCAACCCCAAAAAAAGAAGAAGAATTTTGGACCAATACATGTAGCGATTCTTGTCATTTCACGTGTAGTTAAAATTTCGAAAGTCAAACCAATGTTCTCAAGACGCGTTCCATAAAATTACTTGACAAGCGTGGCAAAGACCAATTAAATATGCAACAAGCGCAATCAACTTCTTGAAATCACAAAATTGAAAATGTAGGCGGCTCAACTTTCATCCATGCATCCAAACTACTCATAAACATAAAGAAAATGTTCGCGTAAAATGAATGATGTGAAAAATATTTTTGTTTCAAAAATATTTATTTATATCGTCTGAAACAAATAATTAATGAAAAATATTTTCGTGATCACTTAACAGTTTATGAGCTTATGGGATATCTCGTGAACCACCCAAGTAGTCGGATATTTGTGCTCTTGTGTTTCAAGATTATCAAAACTCTGGGGATGTGAATGGCCACCTATCGTTGCTTGCTCCCAAAACTCTGGGGATGTGAATGGCCACCTATCGTTGCTTGCTCCTTGGGACATGGAAGTCCGAAACTCCATAGTCAATATTTCCAAAAGACTATACTAAGACTCCGTTTATATTGAGGAAAATGAGTGATTCGAAAAGTATTTTTCCTAATAGTAATTGCATGTATTGCTTGAACTAATTAGTCAATGACTAATATTTTCTTTTCCAACTGAAAGAATTGGACAAGATGATATTTACTTTATTTCTTACGAGTATTTAAAGTACAATATAGCTAATAGTTTATGGAAAGACATTAGCTAGAATAACCGTAATACAATAACTTTCCTGAGCTAGAGCTTTTATACATGGAAAGATGAAATCATGTATACAAAAGAAAGATAAAATGACATTGTCAACTTTGGAAACTCTCGCTACGCTTGTCAAGAGTATAAGAATTGCTTGACTAGTCTTGATCTGATTGAGAGCAATTTTTGAATTTGCTTTACTATTGAGAGATGCTGTCTCCAGTACGCCCTCGCAAGAGAGGCGTTCCATCCCGAATGCCGATCTTGGACCGTAAATGAAGAAACTGTTGTCGTGCAAGAGACTTTGTTAGTGCATCCGCGAGTTGATAATGAGTAGACACGTGACTCACTCGTAACTGGCCTTTGTTAACCATGCCGCGAATAAAGTGATAATCAATGGCACTTGTTTCATCTTAGAGTGAAAAACAGGATTAGTACACACATACGTAGCACCAATATTATCGCAATAAATGCTAGGTGTTGTCGAAGAAGATAGTCCAAGTTCATGCGGGGGAGATTGAATCCATGTGAGCACAGAAGCTGTCGCAGCAACAACGTGATACTCGGCTTTGGTTGATAAGCGAGCAACAAAACGTTGCTTTCGAGAGCACCGCGATATAGGAGTCTGGCCAATAGAAACTATATATGCGGTTGTAGACTTACGATCATCCTAATTGCCCGCCCAAGCAACATCAGAGAATGCATGAAGCGATAGAGAGGGTCTACTTTGCAAGTATGGGCTAAGATTGATAGTCCCTTTCAGACAACGTAAAACACGTTTAATAGCACTCCAATGTAACTAAACTGAGAGAATTGTTGACGACAAAAGCAATTTCAGGCTTTGTAAATGCAAGATATTGAAGAGCACCAACGATCTTCCTATATCTAGTTGCATATGTATGAGGTGACCCATCAACAAGAGTGAGAGAGCTCCTGGTAGCCATTGGGGTGGTAATCTCTTTGGCTCCTAACATGGTTGCTCAATCAAGAATGTCTCTTATATATTTGTGCTGTGTGAGAAAAAGATCGAACTTCGTGCGGATCACCTTAACTCCTAAGAAGTAATGTAGATCTCCTAGATCCTTTAATGAAAATTTACCCGCAAGTAGGGGTGAGCACGGTTCCAGGGTAGAATCTGAAACTTGAAGAACCGGACCGGTGGGAACCGATCGGTTCTAGGTTCCAAGGTATGGAGGGTAAGTTTCAGGTTTCAAAAATTAGGAAACCTGTTCTAACGGGTAGGTTCTAGGTTCTAGGTAGGTGGAATTTGGAACTGGAACCGGAACCTGAAATCTGGAGCAAGTTTTTATATTTTTTCTTAGTATATGTCTTTGCGTCATCCTGTGGTATTCCATGGTGTCTGATAATGAGTATGTAATCCAAAACCACTTTATCATTGAGACTTTTACTTTGTTAATGTTTTATATTTTTCGTGTGTCTAAATATAAGTTGTGGTCAGTGGGTTTTAGCAGCAGATGGTGGTTATTAAATGTGATTATTCACTGCAATCGTTCAACTAAGAATACATGTGGAACCTGGGTGGAACCTGAAATAGGTTTTGGAACCTGTAATAGGGTAGGTTATAGGTTCTAAGATATGCAAGGTAGGTTTCAGGTTCCAAAAAATGAGGAACTTGTATAGACGGGTAGGTTCCAGGTTCTAGGTGGAACCTATACAGAACCTGAAACCGCTCGCCCCTATCTGCAAGAGCTCTCACAAACTTTTGTAAAAAATTCATATCACTTCCAATCAGGATCAAATTATCTACATAAACCAAGAAATAAGCAATAATGCCATCATGTCTGTATATAAAGAGCGAGGAATTTGATTTGGATTGTTTGAATGCAAACAAGATAACAAAGGTACTGAGTGCTTGATACCACGCACGAGGGGCTTGCATAAGACCGAAAATAGCCTTCTTCAATTGACATATCTTATTAGGATGTGACTGATCGACAAAACCCAGTGATTGTTGCATATACACTGCTTCCATAATAGTGCCATGTAAGAAGGCATTGTTGACATCCAACTGTAGAAGGGGCCAACTGTTTGATAAGGTCAAACAAAGGACGACCCGTATTGTGGCAGGTTTAACAACTGGACTAAACGTATGATTATAAACCTTTCAATTGGACTAATTTAGACCTAAACCTTTTGCATTTGTGTCAATTCAATTCATCCATTCATCCCATTTTGGCTGAAAATAGCTGACATGGACGCCGGCCATCGTACACGTGTGACGACCTGATTTTTCGCCAGAATGGATTAACAAGCGGAATGGTCAATGACGGGATTGAATTGATAGAGATTATGAATCGAGGGATTTAAATTTAGGTGAGGTAGTGATGGATTATTGGGCTTCGGTTGGTCGACAAGCGTGATGAAAATTTAAAAGTCAGGTTGATATTTGCCGATAGCCGCATTGGACACTAAAAGGAATATGTTCGCGCCAGAATTGTTCGCGATGGGAGCGCGAAGCCCTCAACCGACCGACCTACTTACCCCCTCACCTATTTAAGCCCACATTCTCTCTCTCTCTCTCTCTCTCTCTCTCTCTCTCTCTCTCTCTCTCTCTCTCTCTCTCTCTCTCTCTCTCTCTCTCTCTCTCTCTCCCTCCTCCCATTTCCCTCTCTTTTCACTCGGGCGCACTTTCTCTCTCTCTCACCCGACGCTCTTCCTCGACAGCTCCGCCTCTTTCCCTCTCGACCGAGCACCGGTGGAACCAGTAGCTCGGCGCCGCTGACAATGGCCTTGGCCTCAGCCTCTCCCTTAGTCGCTGTAGTCGTTGCCCAGCCGTGAGTTGCCCGCCGTTGTTCCTCGACCCGCGCGACACACTCGGACAAGGAGTAGACCCGGACTCTATTTGAAGTAATTCAAGCCCCACCTTCCTCGTACGTCATCCTAAGGCAAGTAGAGTACTAATCCTCACCTCTAAACTAGCTATGGGTCGCGGATTAGGAAAGGATACTCGGATGGGTCTTGAATGGCGCCGAAGTGAGAAGATGCTTGCATGGCTTAGTGAATGGCGTTGCATGTTGACGATATTTGTCAAATTAGGGTCCTACGGTTATGGGTAGTCGGCAAATGACGGTTGATCGTCATGATTCTCGTTGAATCAAGGTGAATTAGAGATGGTGGTAGTGAAGGGGGCGGTAGGCCGTGGGCTCTATGAGGAAATCTGTACAATTCTTACCATGTGAATTGGTTTAAACTATTGGATTACGTAGTTATGGCCTTGGATAATCAGGATTCAAAGGCTAGTTGTCGTGGGTGTGGTCGTGCGAAGTGACGATGGGTACCAAGAAGATTGAAAGTTACACCAAATGGTGTTCGGTTGCGTATATTAGGATCCCAACTAATGTGTCTCGTGATCTATATTTCAATTTGTAGATTTATGTGTTAGTTTTACTGGATCTGATTTTACCTTGTGAGTAGGGACCACGACAGTTATTGTTTGTGAATGCTCTCTAATCTAATGGTACTATGGTCGGTTTAGTCATTTGAATTAGTAGTCTTACTTGCTGAGTTTTCAAACTCACTCATGTGGCTTCCCTCATTTTCACAGCTAGATAGATATGTTGTCCACCCCTCCTTCCGCCAAGATTATCTACCACTTCAGCGCTCCTGCGCGAGTTACGCGCACATGGGAGGTGCGTACCGAGCCTTATCCCCCATTCATACGTTATGGGAGACGACGTACCACGGTGATAGTTGATGTAGGGCCTCCAGCAGGACGTATAGAGCACCATTTCATCTCCCTTTATGTCCGCAGCCTAGGGTGGTGGATTGGGCTGTTTTCCTCTCCCCTTGTAGGTGAGCGCAACGATGACAGCAACGAAGATGATATGAGTGATTAGTGCGATGGGTGGCGATCGTAGTAGGTTGTATAGGTAGGCTTTTGGTTGATGGAGTCTCGGCTGTCCCTTTTTGATGTAAACGTGAGATGCTTCATGACGTCGATGATTCATGTCAACGGTGGTGGTTTATGGAGGGAGCTGATACCTTTTTGATTGCCTCCCAGTAGTCCGTCTTTCTTTTGTTTGAAATGATGTACTTAAATGCTTAAGATATATATAAAAGAAAGTATTTTCTAATTTGCTGAACGATCTTACTGTTAAGTTATAGGATAGTGGAACCTATTGAGGTCATACCCTTTAGGCACGTGTCTACCCTTTGCATGCACTTGTATGTCGGCCTCGCTTGTTTTGTGTTAGTCTTCCGCATGCGTCCTCTATTATATAAGTAATATCAAATTAAAACAGATCACGATTAGCGAGAAGGGTAGAGGGCCTGGGACGCTACAACATGGCACGATCGACACTGACATGGACAAATTTTACAGTTTTTTTTTATTGTTGTTCTAAATTTTTTTATTATAATTTCTTGTTGTTTCATTTTCTTTTCTTTTCATTTTTGCTGACCGACAATGGCCTGGGCAAGGGTCGCCGGCTAGAAAAAAAAAAGGAAAATAATAATAAAAACTTATAAAATTTATCCACGTCAGCGCCGGTCGTGCCATGACGGCCTCTGGCTAAAATTGGCAGGATGAGTTAAATTGACACAAATGCAAAATGTTTGCGACTAAATTGGTCCATTTAAAATATTTAGGACAGAATTAATACCAATACAATGGGTTTAAGACTTTTTTGGTACTTTTCCCGTCATATTTGAATGTGACCAATTTTCATCAGCTTTTCTAGCCTAGTAGAAGAAAGGGGTTTTATAATCCTGCTCTAGAATTATCTATGCAAACCCCATAGTCACATTTTACTTATTCCCTCATCGTATTATTCCATTGAAAATTAGAAAACACGAATCGAAATAATCCAAGATGAGTACATATCGAAACTCAGTGGACGTGATTAATTAAGAAACTACCCCAGCAAAGCACCGATTCATGCTTGAAATCAGCTTCTAAAACTCATCTTCCAATTCTAGAAAAAGAGCCAACTTCTTCAACTCCATGTGTAAAGCGGGTTGATCACAAGATTCATCTTTATTCATCGTCTGAATTTCGACCTTGTCTTCATCTCTTGAACATGACGAAGCACAAACCTCTGAACAAGGAATGCTCCCACGGTTCACGCCAATTAAATCTTTCTCCTCTTCCATCTCCATCTTCTCATGACGCGATGGCGAATTCGATTCTGAAACACCGAAAACAAAGCCTTCATCACCAGCATGCAAGAAGGTCATGCCATCGTCATCTCTGTCCTCTGCTCGAAAAGGAATTAGGTTTTCGGTATCACTGTTCTTCGCGCCTGCGTTGATCATGTTCGCCAGGTCCTTGTCCAGTTCATTTGACGTTGAGAACTCAGTGAAACCAAGGACCTTATGGTGTGAATTCACCTGTTGATTCAAGACTAGTCCATTACTGGCAAATGACCCGACCTTCTCTTCATAGTTGAGATGATGCTCGGTGTGCGGCCTTGCAGCTTGAAGCTTTTTGACCAAAATGGTGTTCCAATAGTTCTTTATGTCGTTGTCGGTTCGTCCCGGAAGCCTTGCAGCAATCAAAGCCCACCTGTGTAACGCAAATTAATTAGAAGAGGGAAGGCCTTCGATTTAGAACTTAATTTGCTGATTATACCTGCGTATCAAAGAATTATGAAAACGCAAAAAAAAAAAAAAAAGAAATGGATATTGTCTCCGGTTATTATTTCGGAGGGAAAAAATACCAAAAAAATCCTGAACTATGTCAATTATGACACATTTACCTCAATTTTTTCTTGTGACACCAGAAATACCAAGCTCATACCCCGTGTGACCCATTAATCCCAAACTTTAACTTTTTCTTGTGACATCAAAAACTCCAAACTTGTACTCATGTGACACATTTACCCCAAATCTTTAGGTAGGGAAAAGTAACAAAAAAGTCATAAACATATTGCATTGATACCAATTTAGTCCTAAACCTTTTTACATTGGTACCAATTCAGTCCATCCGATCAATTTTGATCGGAAATCACTGACGTGGATGCCGGCGATGCCACGTAGGATGGTCAGCGCTGATGTGGATATTTTCTAATAATATATATTTTTTAAAAAAACTTTTTTTTTTTTTCTGAAACTTGGAGATTGGCCGGGAGGGTCGCCGGCAACCCTCGCCAACTGTTAGCGAGGGCCAGCCAGCCCTCGACGGCTGTTGATGAGGGTTTCAGCCCTCGCCAGATCTGGGCGAGGGCCGCCTTGCCGACCACTCGCGAGGTCACGAAGGCCGTAGCCCAGGGCCGATGAGGCCGAGTTGGCCCTCACCAACGATCGGCGAGGGCTGGCCGGCTCCAAGTTTGGGATTTTGTGTCACAAAAAAAGTTTGGGGTAAATGTGTCCCGGTAGCTATAGTTTAGGGTTTTTGGTGGCTTTTTCCCTGTACCGGAAAACATGAGCCAATTTTACATGTTCATAAATTGTCATTTGAGGGGCCATGTAAACTAGGAGAATTGGAGAATAACTTCAGCAAAAATACGTCGCCGATATTATATCTCGATGAAGGACATGCGACAGAAAGGATTGAAGCATGCACATGCTATCTACGAAGAAACACATTAAAATCGAAAGATTAGGAGTATCAATGAAGGATACATAAGAATACCTGTTACCCAGAAGACGATGAAGCCTGATAATGAGGTCTTCCTCATCAGGGGAGATGTCATCTCTCTTAATGCCCGGTTTCAAGTAATTTACCCATCTGAGCCTACAACTCTTGAAGCATCTGTTTAGACCTTCTCAAGAAGAAACAAACCTGCATTAAGAGAGATGCCATCTCCCTGTGGTTTCAAATTCTGAATGACCAAAGTTATATGACACCTAGTATACGGAACTGGAAGTACCTGCATTCTGGGCAACTTTCCTCCATTTGCCTTCTCCATGGAGGGCGACATAGTTGGCGAGGATTTGGTCTTCCTCATCGGACCAAGCTCCTCTATTCACACCTTGCTTTGCACAACAAGGACTCCTACCCATAAGTTGTATTAATCTATTTGTTTCCTACTTTTATTTCAAAGACATGAACATATCGGCAACAATGGAGTCTCTTGTTGCAGAGCTCCAATGGCTGGTGCTGGAGAGCTGTTTATATAGATGAAGGAAAGTGACGGGCGGTCAGGGGCAATAAATAGCGAAGGGCCGTATATTAGAGAAAGATTCTCTTCCATGCATGCGGGGGAAACATGTGGAGGCAGAATTCGACAATGGAGGATGGCAGTGCTTCACGTCGGCCAAGGTCCGTACCATTCACCGATCTCCACGTGTTCGAATGGGTCCCACTTATCTTATCAGATTTTCTCGTAATTCCTCCTTTTCTCTCTCTGTTACTCGCTCTCTCCTCTCCCCTCCCCTCCCCCCAGTCTCCATTACCGACACACACTCTCTTTGCTTCCTCTTCTTTTCTTGTTCGTTCTTTGAAGAAAGAAGATGCCGAAGGTCTCTATCTTTGGTTCCAACCACGCCGGTGCCTCCCCATCCGCCGGTGCCTCCTGTAGCCCCATAGGCGGCTGAAATATGGCAGCACCAAGTTTCGCACCAGAACTTGCACCGGTAATTCTGAATTGCATGCCAAATGTTTGCGCAATTACCTCTTTCCCTGTTCAGATCTTGATGTGGAGTTTCCTTATTGGGGTTTGACGGGTGAAGTTTCTGGTGTTGAGCTAATTGGGAAAACCGCATGGACATCTTCGTTTTGATTTGATTTGGTGCGCGCGCACGGTGGTTAAGAGCATCCACATTTCAAGAGAAATTTGTGTTCGAGGCTCACTGAAGAGCTTAGGGAGTTGAATCTTGCGGTGTGGGAACAGCAATACCCTCACTTTCGACGGCTTCATTGGCACTAGAAAGTAATGACTACCTACCTTGAATCCATTTTGCTAACGAAACTCTTGTCGAGTTGTTTCGGATTTTGGTCCTTGTGGCTGCTGTTCTTATCTTAGTGGTGTTTTCCATGGTCTCAAAGTGTTCAGCTCTATAATTTTTCTTTCTCAGGGCTATATGACCTGGCCCCTTCAGACTAAAACGGGCAGGTTCAATGATGCGTCTCAACTTCGGTTTGGGTCGAGTTTCACGAACGCGGTCCGGGTGGGGTCGGGTTGTCGGGTCCTCTTTCTTTGTCTTTTTTTCTTCTGTGGCTTCTCTTGTCACAGGTACCGAGTGGTGAATGAGACAGTTGTCTTTCCCAATTTGATAAGATTGAGATTTCGCGAAACTATCGCAATCATATCACATTTTCTAGGATCTTTCATCACCCTACATATCTTGAGAAACCACATCTAGTAGATGTTAATCACTCGCATAATTGCAACGAATCACAGTTACGATGACAGATTACCATCCGTAATGACTAACTAAACGTAGAGCAAAAACAAAAAAGGCTTTAGCTTTAACTTGTAGAGCACTCTGCTGAAGACATTATTGGATCAATCAAACACGCAAAGAAAAAACGGGGCCAATCGAATACCAAGTAGTCATGACCAACACAAAAAACTCAGTCGTCTTCTATATCAACTACGGGTTCGGAGATAGGCTTCTACTCCCTACGCGCTTGCAGGAGGTTCTTACTTCTTATCACGCCGGCAGGCAACGTGAACTTGTAATTCATCCCGACAAGGTCAGATTATAAACACCGGCAGATACTAACCAAGATGACTGAAAAGTGGCGTCTAGTTAATGGAAAATATTATCATTGTCGGTTTACCAAAAAAAAGATATTATCATTGTCGATAATAATTTATGTCTAAAGAATTTTCGCCGACGATAAAAGCATGTTTCCCTCGTTTGTTTTCGCAAGCAAATAGAAAGAATCATTTTTGGGCAAATCATTAGATGACTATCTGAGGTAACATATTAATCAAGATATACGTACAATTTTGAGAGATACAGAGAATCAATAGGGTTATCAAAATAACTCTAACATAGGAAATTAATTCGAAAGAATATTAAAATATTATTAAATATTATCCACGTCTCGCCCTCGCCTGCCCTCTTCTCTGGTCGATCACCCATCTGGCGATTAGCTTAGGGAAGAAAAAGGACCAAAAAAAAGAAAAAATAATTCGAAATAAAATATTATTAAATACTATCCACGTCATCGGCGCCGGCCAAAAAAATATATATTTCGTTCGTTGTTCTTGGTAAGCAAATAGAAATAATCATTTTTAGGCAAATTATTCATTTCCTGCGTATCTCGGCCGAGGATCTTGGCATGACCCGACTATCAAAGTGGGCCCTCCGACATGTTCGGAGGGGAAGTAAAAGGGCCCCATCATTGAAAACCAGGGACCAAGCCGCTTGCTTGAATGATTGGGGCTGTGGTCCAAATTGACAATTACGCCTCCGGATATGGACCACGTGCTCCTTATGTTCCCTATTTTGTGGGCCCGTACGCTTGAATTGTCTCAGGTACGGAAAACCGGGGACAAGAAATGACCTTTTTTTTCACGATGCCCGACGCGAACAGTATGTCACGTGAACTTTTTACAAAACCCTAAAAAGGAAAAGATGAAATTCGGACCGCGAAATTTCACATTTATGACCGAGGATTTTGTTAATGAGCCTGCATTAAACACATAGTATGCAATCAAAATAATGAATTCTATAATTTTCAATGCGCTGAATTTTTTTTCTCATTTCACGTGTAATCAATATCGTGTAAGAAAATATTATAAATTAAATAAATATCGTCAAGACATGTTTAATAAATTTAATTAACGAGCATTAAAAAGATAAATTAATTAAGCGATCACTGTACTCAACTTACTGAAATAAAGAAAAAATTGAAACTATAAGCAGCTTAACTTCTGTTCATGCAAACTGCCCGAAAAAAGGAAAAGGAAATGAAACTTACGGTATTTACGTAAGGTCAAATATAGAAATAAGTTATTAACCACTATATAGGGTATTTATGTAATCCATCGTATAATAACTGCTTCCTGTTAGGAAAAATAATCCAAAAATTCTTAAACCGTACAATAGATAATTTAGTCCTAAGCTTTTTAATTTGGCTAAGTTATTCCTAAATCTTTTGATGGTTTTTCAATATAGTCATTCTGACCAATTTTGAATGGAAATCACTAAGGTAGACATCGATCATCCTACGTGGCATGGCCGACTTTAAAGATGACGATTTTTGTAAAAAAAAAATTCTCAATTTTCTTTTCTTTTCCTTTTCTTTTCCTTCTTGCATGTGGTCGATCTTTGCGATGGATTGTCCACAGCAAGGGTCTGATCTGGGCATGGGAGAAACAAAAGAAAAGAAAAAAAATAGAAAAAAAAAAAAAACTTAACTCTCTCTCGAAGCGTTACCACATATTCATGTAAGTGAACTGCTACGTTGAATTTTCAATATGATTTGCATGGTCCATCGAGCTAACTTTGGGAGTAATGACAATACGAACGACTGCAGAAATATCAAACTAAATTATACGTGCAAAGAGTAGAGGTCATATCGAATGTAGAAGAAAGAAATTTTATAACCCCGCTCCAGAATTGTCTATTCTAACCCCATAGTCATTTTCACCGACAGAAAAAAAAAAAAAACCCTTGTCACACATAACTTATTCCATCATCATATTATTCCCATTGCATATCTGAAAACATGAATCAAAATAATCCAAGATGAGTACATATCACAACTTAATTGACGTAATTAACAAAGAAACTAGCCCAGCAAAGCAACAATTAATGCTTGAAATCAGCTTCTGAAAAACTCATCTTCGAATTCTAGAAAAAGCGCAAACTTCTTCAACGCCATGTCTAAAGTGGTTTGATCACAAGAATCATGGCTATTCGTCATCTGAGTTTCGACCTTGTCTTCATCTCCTAAACATGAAGAAGCACAAACATCTAAACAAAGAATGCTCCCATTGTCCACATGTTGGAACCGAAACAATAACAGTGACTTTGGAAATTTAGAACAAAGGGCACAAATAATGATCGGAGGAAGAACTTTTATTGGAATGCAAAATGCTCTAAGCTCACTTGGAGTTCCGTGGCTTCGGTCGTATTATACAAACTGAGCGGAGTAACCTTTATAGAGGTTTGTGCAGATGAGAAATCTAAAACGCGTAGATAAAGTCAAAGGAAAAAGATAAGATAGAGGAGAAAGGAGCCTCGCATGGTTGAAGAAAGTCAATAGCAACCGGCCTTCATTTATGGCAAATAGTGTTTTTTTGTCTTTTTGCTATTCATGAATAGTTTTTCTTCAATAACGGTAGGAATCCTTCGTCTTCTTATGTCTTCATTCTCTTTTCCCGACGCCTACCATGAATTAATGACACCAACAACCAAATCTAGAAACTGCAGCAAACGTGGTCAAAATCAATTTTATGTCATTCAAACACCACAACAGTTAAATCTTTCTGCTCTTCCATCTCCATCTTCTTACGATGCGACGGCAAATTCGATTCTGAAAATGCGGAATACAAAATCTTCATCCCCAGCATTCAAGAAGTTCATATCGCTGTCGTCTCTATCCCCTGCTTGAATAGGAATTAGGTTCTTGGTGTCGCTATCCTTTGCGCCGGTGTTGATCATGTTCACCAAGTCCTCGTCTTGTTCATTTGAAGCCGAGAACTCAGTGAAACCAAGGACCTCATGGTGTGAATTCACCTGAGGATCCGAGACTAGTTGATTACTCGCAAATGTCCCAATCTTCCCTTCAAAGTTGAGAAGATGCTCGTTGTCTGGCCTTGCAGCCTGATGCTTTTTGGCCAAACTGGTGTTCCAACAGTTCTGTATTTTGACGTCGGTTCGTCCCGGAAGCCTCGCAGCTATCAAGGCCCACCTGAGTAGCGCAAACGAGGTGCGAGAACAAGTTCAGCAGAAGTACATTGCTGACATTGTATCTCTGCTGAAGTTTATGTAACAGAAACTTAATCGCATAGACTTTTGTATGCTCGCGCTTTTGTGAATATTTTGCATCTCTAGGATTTTGCGAATGAAAGTTGTGATGCATCTGTAAAAAGATCTAACTAGAAAGCTTACCTCACTTGTGATGAAGAAGACAATGTTTTGGGTATGTAAATTAAAGAAAGCATCTTAGTTTTTCTCTTCTTTTTTTTTTCTATTTTTCCTCTTAATGAGTACATTTTGCGCCCTCTAGTTTTTTTTTTTTTTTTCGCCTCTAGTTTTAAAACATATACTTTTCTTCTCTATTATTCTGTATATGTGAATCATATAGGGGAAATTACCAAAAAAGCCATAAACCTATTATATTTGTGCCAACTCAATCCTAGACATTTCAATTTAGCCAATTTAGTCCTAAACCTTTTGACGATTTGTTAATTTAGTCATTCCGACTAGTTTTTTTACAGGATATTGCTGACATGGACACCAGCAATGCCACGTAGGAAGGCTGACGTTGAGCTGGACAATTTTTTTTTATATAGTTTTTCTATTTCTTCATTTGTTATTTTATCTATTTCTTTCTTTTTCTTTCTTTCTTTTCCTTAATTTTTTCTATGAAGTCCGGCAAGAATCGCTGGTCGTGGGCAAGGTTCCTGGCCCTTGCCCAAATGGCCACTGGGCAACGGCGGCGACCCTTGCCGGCCATTGGGCGAAAAAGAGAAAAAAAACTAAGAAATTATAAACAAATTATGAATTTTTTTAAAAATAAAATTACCCACGTCAATGCCGGCTGTGCCACGTAGGCCGGCCAGCCACGTCAGTGATTTTCAATTAAAATTTGCCGAAAGGACTAAATTGATAAATCGTCAAAAAAATTTGGACTGAATCGGCCAAATTAAAAGGTTTAGAAGTGAATTGATACAAGTTCAATAGGTTTACGACTTTTTTGCGTAATTTCCCCAAATCCCGTGGAATAACTGTGATGGGATGCTTTGAAATACACTTGCTCAAAACAAGGTTCAACTTATGCAAGTTGAATTTGGTCTCAATTCCTCAAGTACTGAAGTATGCACATGCTATCTAAAAAATAATGAGTGATTTATGGAAAGAAAGAAAAAACACATTAAAAACGAAAGATTAGGAGTATGAATGAAGGATACATCAGAATACCTATTACCCAGAAGACGATGAAGCCTGATGATGACGTCTTCCTCATCAGGGGAGATGGCACCTCTCTTAATGCCCGGTTTCAAGCAATTTACCCATCTGAGCCTACAACTCTTGGAGCATCTGTTTAGACCTTCTCAAGAAGAAACAAACCCGAGCGACGACGGTTGCACAGACTTTGAAGTTAATAATAATCCTACCATCGAAACGTAACAGAAACTAAAAGCAAGTGGCGTTTGCATGTAAGAACTACTGTGTATTCTTCCTTTTCTGCCAAACCCTCAATGACCAGATTAATCTGAAACCAAACGTACTGAAGTACCTGCGTTCTGGGCAACTTTCCACCATTTACCTTCTCCATGGAGGGTGACATAGTCGGTGAGGATTTGGTCTTCATCATTGGACCAAGCTCCTCTATTCACACCTTGCTTTGCACAACATGGTCTCCTACCCATAAGTTGTATTAATCTATTTGTTTCCTAATTTCAGATCACCATTTTTACTACTAATTCAAAGACATGAGTTTATCGGCAACGATGGAGTCTCTTGTTGCAGAGCTCCCAAGGCTGGTTCTGGAGAGCTGTTTGTAGGCGAAGGAAAGTGAC
The DNA here is from genome assembly GCA_029784005.1 of Lenwebbia sp. NSW1173648. Lineage (NCBI taxonomy): Eukaryota > Viridiplantae > Streptophyta > Magnoliopsida > Myrtales > Myrtaceae > Lenwebbia > Lenwebbia sp. NSW1173648. The sequence goes on along the minus strand of JARCGZ010000009.1, from coordinate 17,004,387 downwards.
GACTGTCTAGGGGCAACAAATAACAAAAGGGCCATTACATTGGAGGGAGAATTGCATGCGGAGGAAACATGTGGAGGCAGAATTCAGGTGTGTGGGGAGGAGGATTGGGTGTTGATGGCTGTTGACACCTAAATTTTGATTTTTTTATTTTTTTATTTTATCATTTATATTGCACGAAAATGAGAATTAATTCTCAAAAATTAATTCCTCATGCATTGCATATTTAATTTTTGTCAGTCATGCATTCAGGCCAAAGGTGAAGTAATTGAGCTTCAATTTGACAGGCGACTGAACCAGAGCATATCATGATATTTTGGGTCAAAGCATGGGAGGACGTGTCGATTTTTTCTGTAATTTATTTTTCCATCCCATTTTCAGTCATTTAAATATATATATATATATATATGAGTTCTTTAATTAAATTACTCATTTAATTAATTAAAACCCGAATCAAGTCCGAAATTGCGCAAGATGAGTCCAACAAGTGACACGATGAAAAAATTCATAATCGAAAAGAGAGAAGAGTTTGATAGACCATATGTACGTAAGATAGGAATCCACGTGCCCAACCACTTCGTGTCTATTTGAATTCAAATTTTCTGATGGAATGGTGACTTCTGGAGAATACGTGACTCGGTGGTGTTGGTTCGGTTGAGGAATAATTAGTCAAAGAAAAGGAAAAGGAGAACATTTAAAAGTAAAGATAAGTATTTGTCTCATCTGCAAGAAACATAGATCATGCTCATTTGAACGAGATCTCGTGCTTCTTTTGGACGATATTCCCACTCTTGATGGAGCTTATCCCACTAGGCTGCTATGAAAATCCTGAGCTCCTTCACTCCTGAACAGCCACGTTATCTCATCATAGTCATCCATTTTGGTCGTACATCCAATCCGGCGAGCGTAAGAGATAACATCTGATTCGCATGAAAATCTTGAAGATAATTTTCAAATTCACTTAAATTCTTATCAGTCTATTGTTCATCCTAATTCGAATAAGATCTGTGGGGCTATAAATACTTCCTCTGCTGATCACGAAAGGGAGGAGGATTGAGAATTCGCGTTCAGAGAATTGAAAGAGAAAATACACTGAGAGAGACGAGACAGAGAGCTCTTTCATTGAATTCCTCCTGCTGCTGTCGTCCTCCCCCAACGCCATCACTGTTGCATCGCGGCGCACCGAGGCCACACCAAAAGCTTCGAGTCTGAAATTGGTCGCTGCCCAAGTTCCCGACGTCCAAATTAATCGCCATCATTGCTGCTGTTCGGTGTTTTCCTTGCTGACCCGGTGCTGAGTTCGAGCCGACGTTGTCGTGTTTTGAAGCTACTATCCAAGCACAAACTCAGTTGCTGTCCAGTCGAAGTTCAGCTGCTGTTTAAGGCGTTTGCAACCCCATTTTTTTTTAGATCTTTCACCATATTTCCAGTGCAGGACTTTGCTCGTAATTTTGGACCGTTTTACGATGGTTTTGGTGCATATTCTGTGCTGTCCGAGGAGGCTCGTGTGCGGTTCTAGGACTGAGAATCAAGCTTGCCACCCCATCTGCGGATCAAACAAACGTTGGAGTTTTAATTTGACAAGGTTGTCAAATTAGGTAATGAGTACTTCTAACCCATTATATCTAGAATTCGTTATTGATGCGAATAGCCGAACTGCAATCGATTATCTGATCAAGCAAAATTTCAGAATTTCTTCTTGTGGGGATTGTTCTTCTTGTGAAAATTTGATCATCTGTGCCTTTGTTGAGATTTTCGCGCACTAAACGAATTGCTATAAAATTGTCACTTTGATTGACTTGAATTGTATATCCCGAGAAGGTCAGATAATCGTAAAAAAAAAAAAAAGAAAAGAAAAAAAAAGGGTCTTTGTCTGAATGCTCACATCATTGGTGAATTTAATTGATCTTCGCATTATCATGTGGATTGTCATGAAAAGTTGCCTAATTTGGACTGAAGAATATCTTTTCTTGAAATCTATGAATGATTTGACAAATTTTCAAAATTAGCTGAGCAAATTGTGCACTTCTAGCATAGATGTAAAATTTACGGCACAAGTTAGTTTGAACTGTGGATTTTTGGTAATGGACCTTGGGTTGTGCGAAATTGATGAGCCATGTTGCCGTATGGATGATTTGGATTTTTGTTGCTTATTTCGTTTTTTTTTTTGCGCTGCAATATTGTTTTACTTGATTATGCTCCGCGTTAATTTTTTATATATATAATTGTTCATTATTATTTTTGTAGTATGGTTGCACATTAATAAATAAACATGCCCATAATGTATGCTCTCCTTGTGTCTTGTGCCTTCGGAAAATAAAAATCACTTGCCTTAGCCATGATCTTGTGTGGTTTGTATAGAATTTCGTGGTCTGCCCTTTATCAAAAAAGGTGATGTTATTCCATACCCCTCAATTAGATTCGAGTCTCTATACCCCTCAATTCGCTTACTGACTCGAATCTAAGAGTACGTTGCGAATAAAATTCTACTCTATCCCTAATCTTTAGGAATGAGTGAATTTTTTTGGAAAAATTAAGAAATTAAGATACATTATGGGCATTTTTGTTTATTTTTGTTCATCCTTTTTGTTTGCTTATTTTTGCTTAATAATTTTCTGAAAAAATAAAAAATCATTTGCATTTCATATAGTTTTAGATCATACTTTGCCATGTCATATAGTATAGTTTGCATTCACATTTTCTCAAAATAAAAAATAAAAAAACAGTCAGTTCACTTCATCAACTTCATCAATCTAAAGGGATTTTTCATGAAATCTGGTTCCGAAAGGACATTAGTTTTTTTTTCTAAATTAATGTAATCAAGTCTCCGGACTCATTTCATCTGGTTCGTGGAAATAAATTAATTCTCCCGTTAATTTATTTAGGTTCTAATCTACCTACCAAATAAAGATTAGTGGCGGCTCCAATTTGATAATTTTGCATGAAATCATACTCTAAGTTGTGATTCGGTAGGGCTTGAGAGGGTCCAAATTAGGTTAAACAATTAGCCTGATAATCCGTTATCCTGAATGTGATTTTTAGGTCGCAACAATGGCGCACGATGATGATTGATGATGATTTTGAGCTTTAAGATTCATGGTGATGCATATGTCTCCAGAACTGTCGGAGCACGTGGGCTATACATTGGGCACAGTCGTGTAAAGTTTTTCTTTTGTTTTATAAAAATGAATATTTCTTATAAAGCGCAAAATCATTTTTTACAAAAATATTTTTATAATTATTCATTTTTAAAAAAATGACGGACGTGCCCTATGTATAAGAAAACGAACGAATAAAACTTTCATGGTCCATAAAGTTATTTAAATTATGTATTATTGCCAATGATCAAATATTTTTCATTGATTAATTACGAACAATACAAGTGATTATTTTTAGAAAAATATTTTCCAAATCATTCAATTTTCGCAAAACAAAACGGAGTCTTAGCTTTGTTTGTATTCCAAAGAACAAATGATTTGAAAAAAAATATTCTAAAAATAACTGTTTGTATCGTTTAAAATAATTAGTCAATGAAAAATACTTTTATTATCGACAATAATTTATATCTAAACGATTTTGTATACCGCAAAAATAAATTTCGTTAATTTATATTTGTAAACGATACAGATCGTTTTTACCGTCGGAGCAAGCATAGCAGTCGTTTAATTTACAATCCCCGAAAATGGAGCCAACGGATTGGTTGAAAAATTGGATGGTCGCCACGACCGCTTTTGACCGTTCCTTTTTGTTCCGTTTCTGAAAGGATGCCATAATTTCTTGTGATTTCGAAAGTCTGTCTTCGATTTGTTCATAACCTGTGAGATCGAAGATAACATTATTGGATGCTAATGGATATCCATGAGCAGGGAACGAGTACCCTTTGAGAATGTGCAGTGGAGAAGTGACATGAGGATGGAAGGACTAAATTCCATTCCTATCGTATGAGAATCTTTTGATCAAAGAACAGAGACTTATTGCAATTTTTGATTGTTAAGCAAGTGATGCGTTTGTTTTCTTGTTTTTTTTTTTCCTTTCTTTGGGCCAACAGATAATGCGCTGGTTAAGCTTCGTTACTACCTCTAACAAATCATACGAAGAACAAGAAGAAAGGAACAAAAGAGAAATCGATGCCAAGGAATTGAATGTCGCAGTCGGCACGAGGGAGACAGGGACAGCTAACATGTTTTTTCTCTGCAAAAGTTAAAGACCGGCCTGGCTTATGAAGTTCAAACACCATCAAAACAGGTCCATCCTCGAAAGACAGACGGAGAACAAGAAAAATTACAAAAAGGTGGTGCTCCAGAATCTCAACAGGACCACTCCCATCAAAGTGCAAACACGATTGGTGGAATAAATTGGCTTGTGTTCTTGTGCCAGTCGAACAGGTCTTGTCAAATCCACCGTCTTCATGTAAACTGCCCTTCCAAACATGAAACCTGGGCAAGGATCCATATGAATTTTCGAACAATCTAATCTTGCAATTTCTGAGAAGTTCATCTCATCGTTCATCACCTCAAAGGGTAACAAACTGACAAAAAAGACTAGGTGCCGCATCTTCAATCACACATCCTTGGTAAATTGCCTCTTGGAAGCTCATTCTCTCAGCTGTTCTCATGCCACAGACACAAACTGGCACGCATACACAGAGCAACTCCTCCATAGGAATGATTATTACATGTTCTGGGAGCACTGCTCCAAACAAATTACCAACGATGAACCTATTGAACATGGTATCTCATCTATAACAGTACCGTGCATCCGACAGCTTAGATGTGCAAGAAGCAAAGCTGCTGGAGCACCTGATAGTAATCCATGATGAAAGACTGAAAATATCTCGATGCTCATCTACAGTTCACCCAAAGGGAAGTAAAGTATGCCTTTTAGAACATTCATCCATAAGAACAAGCACTTAAATATTTTGACTAAGATTGAACAGCACCTTTAACTTAGAAAGAGCAGAAAAGAAGAAATCAGCACTTCTCTTCAAGCAAGAACATATATCTGCATCTAAAGGTTACACAAGTTCTGATCGAACACATAACACTATGCTAAAACAATAACACTTCGAACAAAAACCCAGCTGCCCCAGCTTTGGATGCTTTATTCTCCCAAATCAGAGAGTAGAACTCCAGGAAGAATCTAATAAGCATGGTCAGTCACTGTGATCTTTGACCAAATAATTCATGTATCAGATGCCAAACTACTGTACAGTCTGTGTCCTCCACCCCCAACCTGCAGTTAAATATTAGGTCATATCGATAGAATAGTATGATCCTTACTGATACATTCAAGGAGATAGACTAGAGCTGCAACCATCTAAATAAAGCTGTAATAATCACATAAAACTTTAAGGCTCAAATAATTACCAGATATCAAGTGATAAATAACCTCATCTTCAAGTTGACTGAAGCAAGGGAATCTCAGCTACATTAAAACCGCGTTAGTTGCTGCAGCATCTGAGAACCAGTTGCTTGTGTGACCAAATGGTCAGAACTTGGTGAAGGCCTTATTAAATGGTTGGGCCCAATTATGTTGTCAGACCCCTGTCTTGTTATTTCTTTAGAGATATCTAAACTTCTTTCCGCGAACGAAGAATCTCTCAACGCACGAACCTGGCAAACAACAAGAGATAAAAGAAAAGAGAATCTCAGTTCCTTGTGAAAATAAGAGAACAAGCTTGTATTAAGACAAACTCAAACTTACCATATCAAGACGCTTTTTGTGGACCTCACTAGCTAACTGCAGTTATTTAAAAACTGAAATGTCAAAAACAGTTACGATGTCTCATAAAGCAAAATTCAAAATCACATCAACAAGAACTCACCAAGGAAGCATTAAAAAAACTCTTCTAGGACAACACTTTCATAGTGAATAGAAATAAATGGAGCTACTTTTACCATAATGGGAAATGAACTGAAAAGATCCCCCAAATTCATAGACTCGTTAAAACTTTAAAATTTGGATCAAATTGAAAGACAAAGCAAAACCACTTCCATGATTGTGCCAACAGTTCAAATTTGAAACTGCACATACATGATAGGCCATGAAGGAAAAACACTGTTTGTAGTCTTTTCAAGAAAAAGGTGTCCACGATAATGTGACTACGATCATAAGAGTGATGACATAATCTGCATACAGCGAAAATTGAGACATTTTGTAGAACCTCCTATGCTTATCCAGAAGAAACTTAAGTCCTAAACACAATACTTACCGGTTTCTTTAGGTGCTTCTGCCCTTCACTTGAAAATCCAGGAATTGTCAAACCCCAATTTTTTTCTGCAATATAATTTTCAGGACTCAGATACCTAAATATGATAGAAACTGCAAGCATGTGCATGTATGCTTTCCAAAGGGGGAGAAGGACAATGAAAATTACTTTTAGAAAACGGTGCAATTAGATAAACCTAAAATAGCACTTACAGCTGCACGGACAAAATAATATGCAGTTCATGACACCTTAGGACTTCAACGACACATAAATTAGCTCAAGTTTATGTCATCCAAATAAACAAGCAGGAAGACTAGCTAAATCTAGATGATAAAGCCTGCTCACAACCAAAATGCCCTGTGCACATTGGCGTAAACGCGACATTATTCGGAAAGGGGAAAGATGTCCGCAGAAATAAGAAAATCCGCATTAGATTATTAATCTTGCATCACAATAGAAGCTGATAAGTGCCTGGTGTCATTGAGAGGACGCGCTAATACTGACGGTGGTTAACATGCATATCCTTAAAATCAACAAGTTGATGGATTATATTACGGCAGGCATCTCCTAATTTAATCAAATCATGCAATATCATCTTCTCCTTAGGTTCTTAACTATGCAGCAGCTACCAACCACAAAGATTGAACTTTACGGGTTATTCTCGTAAGTGTTTCAATTGATTTTCCACTGAAATATAATGAACTCTCAGACAAGGGGGATGCCAAACCTAGGTGCAGTAATACATCTTTGGACTCCAACGTCGACGATTTGCGATGTTTAGCCAAACTGCAGGCAAACGTGGTTACCTGCAAATAAATACAGTAGGTTGATTAAAACCTAAAGCACAAAGATGGTTCAGGCATAAGCATAAGAGCATAAGAAGCTTGAGTACAACCATGAATTGTGATCGATCATTCGCAAATTTGCAATTCACCATCATTTTAACAAAAGGTCACCAGGTTCAAAGGAACACACTGAGTTAAAACATGACATGACTGCATTTACAACTTGCAAGTTGAATTAAGCTCCAAGAATGCCAATGTCAGGCTAAACTGCCACCCAGGTTGCTTGCAAACCCAGATATGTTGCACTGACCTTCATCACTTAAGCAAGAAGCGAACTTCAGATAAGAAAAAGAACATCCCACACATAGATTAAGCATGCTGAAGCCAATAGAAACGTTATAACCAGTACCCTCACTGGCTAAGCATATGCAACAAATAACCACACAGATCTGAGATTAATCTAAAACAAAGTAAGATGATGAACAATCGGGAAACAGGTAAAAATATAATAAGAGATAAAGTTACCGATTTGGGCCACTTTTAGCAATTGGATTATAGAATTGTCAGTTCATAATCCAAGTTAGCAATTCGGTTAAAGACGAAGGCAACAAATTAGATGACCACAAAACTCACCTGATCAATAAAGTCATCAGCAAATTCTAAAAGAAGATCCTCAACATTAGGATCCAGTACTCCCTGTGGATCCACCTGCACAGCAGATTTTTAACCTCTGTTATAACATACAAATAGACAGACTGTTCGTTACAACTACCTCATAAAAAAGACAATTGGGAAACAACAAAAAATGATATGGAAATGTGGGATAAACCTGTGAAACCAAATCCTGTATCTTCCTTTTCCCAAGAAGCTGATTAGTTGCCTCAGTTCCTTGGCTTGAACTTCCTCCTTGTGTTGTTGTACCAGAAGCAGTAGCATCTGGCTGTGATCCAGTCAAACTAAGAGATTTCTGGCCTGCAGGTCCCTGCATCCTAGGAGAAGACTGCTGCTGCTGCGGATGCATTTGTGCTTGTTGCAGTTGTTGTTGTTGCTGCTGCTGCTGCTGTTGATGTGGCTGTGGATGTCCCATTGATGACTGCTGCTGCACCAGCTGTGATAATTGTTGTGGATTCAGGGCCATTGAGTTTTGTGAAAACTGAGGGGATGAAGTGAGTTGCTGCTGCAAAAGAGCCTGTTGCTGCCTCTGTTGTTGAAGGCGATATGGAGGTGAACCAGGACCGCCAGATATTCCTGGTATTTGCTTCAACCACTGCTGTTGTGACAAATTGTTCGGCATCATAGCTGATTGTCCATTTTGAGTCAATCCAGATATTGGCGAATTCATGAACAGGGATGATGTCCTTTGCAGGTTTTGAACCTATAGTTTGACATATGCATCAAAACATTCTAACTTTCAGCAAGCTGAAAAAATATATTAAGTACCTCAATGAAGAACAGAGTACAATGTAATGCGATGTCAAAAGTAGGAGCATTTGCTTTGTCTTGGAAAGCTAAATGTGCAATTGCATCTGCAGTTTATGCAGTTTATGATAGCATAATAGGTTTACCAATCTGCACCCCATGAGGACATTTCGTGGGCTAAAAAGATCCGAACTTCAACAAGAAAAAATGAGGTCCAACTATTTATATCATGATATCCGTGGATAAATTTGTAAACAAAATGGGAGAAAAGAAATTATACTTGAGGAGATGTGATTTGAGCCTGTTGTGACAATTGCTGCCTCATCTGCCCTGCGGCCATCCGCGTTTGCCCATAACTTAGAGCACCGTTAACCCTTAGGGGTGAGCTCAAGTTATAGGAGCCAATCGAATGCAATGGTTGTCCAGCTAAATTACCAGAGTGGAATTGGCTCCCAGGCACTAATCCTGCCTTTTGCCTTGGCTACACCCACAAAATTAAATGTTTTAAAGACCTATATCTCTCCATTTCCCAACATAACACATAACAGAATAATATTAATTAGCTGATCAGTCTCCAAAAACCTCATCCAATCAAGAGAGCCAAATGGAAAAAATAAAAACTGTTTTACAAACAATCCTCTGCCAACCCAACTCAGAAGGACTCCAAAGCACAGAATTTCCATTTAATGATTACCTGCTTCACCGATGTCCATCTGTCCGCTTGCTATGTAAGATATACTCAAAACAATACAAACTTTTTAAAAAGACAATAAAACCTCCTCACACTGCTCCCAACTAGATTGCCAACCAAAGATAACCAACAAAACTGACTAGCGATGAACGAGATATAGAGAAAAGACTCACCGAATTCAACATCTGAGACTGCAGATTCATCTGAGCAGCAGCCGCGGCCGTACCAGACAGCATTGGCAAATGGCCGCTCTGTCCCATCAAACCCGACCGCGTGAGATTCCCAGTCACCATCTGATTCTGCTGGTTCTGTGGCTGGCTCTGCTGGGACCCACCGAAATTGACCTGCCCATACACTCCACCTTGCTGCTGTTGCCTCAGTAAACCTAGTTGCTGCTGCATTTGATTTAACCTAGACATCGGCGGCGATCTCTGAAGATTCGGCTGAATTTGGAAATTGTTCATGGCGGAAACATTCTGAGCCTGCTGTTGCTGATGCTGCTGCTGTTGTTGCTGCTGCACTAATGATTGTTGCGTCTGTTGATGGACGAGCGACTGAGGCTGCGGTTGTGGCTGCGACTGCGTCTGTTGCTGTTGCTGCTGAGGGAAATGAGGTAGAGGAGGGGACGAGATCTGAGAATTGATCTGAGCGGGGTCGATTGAAGGAGAGGAGTGCGAGAGGGGCGATTGGGACGGGATTTGGGGGTTCGGCGATGGATTTTGGGGAATTGACGCCGCCGAGGCTGCGGGATCCATCGGGTTCGAAGATTGAGGTTTCGGCGACGAGGTCGGGTTGTCCGCCATGGTTCGGACGTAGCGGCGGCGACTCGCGGTAAGTTCACCGCGGAGCTATTTCATCGCGATCGGGGGTTTGGGCTTTTTCTTCCAGCTCCGAACTCAGAGGAGAGAGAGAGAGAGATAAAAACAGAGAAGAGAAGAAGAGAAGAGAGAAGACAGAGAGGTCGAATCGTGGCCGTACACGTCGGACAAAGCGGAACGCGATTGGGCCCACACATGGGAGTTTCAGTCGTCAGCCCAGTCAACCCTGAAAGTCAACTTGGGGGTTAAGTCAACTGTCATGGGGTAACGTATCGGGCATGGTTTTCAGTATCCGGTCTTGGCCAAGTCCGGGGCACGAGGGCATTTCTGGATTTTTCCTTCCTTTCTAATTGTAATTATTTTCACAAATGCAAGAGTAAATAGAAAGACAACATTATTTTTGAAGTTCTTTTTTGGTTTGCTAAATAGGTGACCATCGATCATAATGACGACCATAATTGAAATATTGTTAGTATTGTTAAGAAAAACATTAGATGCCCGCATGATTGACCTGTTATCATTTTAAAACTTAGTTTGTTTCTCGAAAAATAAATGATTTGAAAAATATTTTTCAAAACATGATAACTTATACCGTTTAAAATAAATAGTCAATGAAAATTATATGTTTAATTGGTAAAGGATGAAGGTACTTTTGGTTCATTTATTTTTGTAAGCGATATAAGCGATTATTTTTAAGAAATTATTTTTTAGATTATTAATTTTTTCACGAAATAAACGGAGGTTAAGATCATAGAGCGGAGGCTTGAGCACCTCTATAGTGCAATATGCTAGCAAATGTCAAAAGGTCCAAGGTCCAAATTCCAAGCACTTCCTTCTAGTACTACTCCATTATGTTCTCTTGTGTTTGCATCTCTAATCATCCATTCATAGTTACTCGCGAGTCAAGTGTTTCGCGCATAAAGTCCGACTTCAGGTGATCATTGCCGATCGATTTCCGGATGGCTTAAGTTGTCCGATAATCGATTTTCTAACAGATCCTGGGATAAGTAATAGCAGAAGAGAATGTTTTACAGTGTCAGATCTCCCAAGACCAAAACCACTTCCCGAAACTTTTTGTCTAGCAGTTGCTGAGAAGAACCAACAGAAAGAATTATAAAACAGAAAAATGGCAGGAGGAGGAGAATTGATCATCACAGCTGCTAGTGCTAATCAGCCTTCTCCATCAACTTGATTAAGCACTGCTTCCAATCTGATACCTTCTCTTCTCCATTAACAACCTATCACCAAGGCAAACCATAGAACTCTGATGAGGCAACAGAAACACTTTAGTTTATCCAACATACACTTCAGAACGTTCCCAACTGATTAAGCTAATAGGTAGATACCAATGTTCACGGTGGAGTTTATCCATTTACAGAAACCTCCGCGATGTAAAAGAGGCAAAAGGTGATTGCTACCTCGAATGCAAATCCTCCTTGAGGGACTGCGCTGAGCGCTTCCACACAAATCACAGCAGCATCTTCCTTGCTGAGACTTCCCTTCGCCGAACAACCCTGTAAATGAAGTGTGCGACATAAGTTGCGAGAAAAGAACAAATTTACAGACTCTTCTAAGTATCATCTTTGTCCAACCATTTCAAACAAGAAAATACTTGCAAATTACTACTTATGTGTGCCTCCTGATGATTTTTTCTTTCTTTCCAGAGAATCCAGTCGATTGAGATGGATCCTTTGAATTTAAGAATTATCAATCCCTATGATCACAGGCCATCAGCGGAAAGAGGCAATCCGTTCCCCCAATGAAGAACATCTCGTGGACTTAGCTTAAACACTACCAATTCCATTCATCTTAGCTTAAACACTACCAATTTCATCCATCTTTATTAACAAAGAATTAAACATCAAAAACACCAGAGTAAGACTATAGCGGCACCTCATCAAAACAAAAGCCTCGTTCTCCATCCGGAGTGTCTTGCAATGCACCAGCCCTGATAATGGTGTAAGGTAGTCCTGAAGCCATCAGTTTCGATTCATCTTGCTCAGCCAATTTTTTTGAAGAGCCTCTCATCATAGCTTGAATGCCGCTCGAACCTTCATAAACGGACAACTGCAGCCTCATTAAACAACAACATTTGACCCGCATATATCACCTGCAATGTGTCTGTTCACAGTTTTCAAGAGAGATATACCTGAGATAAGAGAATTACGTGTTTGATTCCCTTCAAGCTCCCAACGTTATATAAGAAACCTTCCTATAAGAGGAGAAACAAAAGGGTGCTGATAAATCGAGATGGAACTAACCGAAAGCGAAAAATGAAGTGTAGAGCAGGTAATTTATTCCTAGAAAGACGATATAAGGTGAGGGCACAATGGTAAAAACAAAATGAAAGAAAGCACATCAACATACGGTTGGACATATGATGGCCCGAACTCCTCTGAGAGCTCTCTCGAGGAATTGCTTGCTATTCATGTCTCCAGCCACTGACTTTGCAAGGAAAACCATAACTACTTAATCGGATGTTCTACCCCAAAACAAATTAACATAGATTAAAAGGAGCCGCTGGAAGCAGAGATGAGTGAAGACAGAAAAGAGATGCTGTGAGTATGCACATCTTTACTTACCTCAACATAGTCTCCAAAGGCCTCATTGGCCAGCCGCTTGTCTTTGACCAATGCTTTGACTCGAGTTCTTTTAACGATCAGTGAAAGAATAATCATCTACATAAGCTAGAAATCACTGGAGTCAGATACTATGATACAATTAACTCAAGAATTTTGGAAGAAAGAACACACTTTAGAGGGAAAGAAATTGAGTAGATGGGACATTGACAGAGAGTCCATAAGTGAACTCTGGAAAGGATGCTGCTATAAGAGCAAAGAAAACATTTCACAAATTTAAACGCATGAATATTCCGCGGGCTTTACTCAGTTAGAGAAATTACTTTCGGATAGAAAAGTCACACACAAGTTTCTGTAGTGCATATGTGCAAAAAGAACAGAAATGGCGAGTACTGCTCCTTCCAACACTGCCTGTGAGAGCTATTGACGTTTAAGTTTGAAACGAACCTGACCCATTTCACTATCACCGCCTGTGACTAAAACAGCATCCCTCACTTCTTCTTCTTCTGTTGAGTTCAAAACAGAAGTGCAAATGCATCAGCAAACTCACAGCACCTCCATGATTACAACAAAACAAAAGCCTCACTGCAATCCAAACACAGTTAATTCTATGACACACTCTAGCAGTTTAGTTATTGCTACTAACTTATTCCTCACGCTTCGTGCAACTAACTCCGCTTGCGCACGTTCATCATCCCAAGCGGAGCACAAACTTTAATGAGAAAAAAAAAAGGAACGAAAACTGAAAGAAACAGAAGCAGAACCTTTGTTCTCATCCTCTTCATCCACACCAGACCCATCCTTGGGAAGAAGATCGGGTGCTCCATACCATTTCCTCAACTTAGGCCCTCCTGAAATTAAGGTCAGAACAAGCAATGAATCAAATGTTGAGCCTTCTAATTTTACTTCTTTAGCACATTGCAGAGCAATATAAACAGTTTCAATAACAAAACGAAACATCTCGGGACTCCATCTTTGAGACGAGCACACAATGAATGAATCCGATTTGGGAATAAAGACAAGACCGCATTCAAACACAGAAATTGAGGATAAAATGAAAAAATGCAAGCAAGAAAGAGAGCAGTACTACCCTCGATGTAATCAAGAATCTGATCAAAAAAGCCAATTTTCTTCTTGGCAGAGCAACCAACGGAGATACGCTTCTGGGTGTTGACGAAAACGGACGAGGAATGGTTGACTTGTCTGATTAATGAGTCTCGGAAAGAGAGTATTGAAGGGAGAAGAGCAGTCGCCATGGATAAAGCTCTCTCTTTTCTCTCATCCAACGGTTTTCATTCCCGCGGAAAACAAAAGAAAAAAGATAAAGCTTCGAACGAGACTTCGTATCCGAAACGGAGGAACCATCTGTTCCAAGTGCCCTCAAATTGGATTTGTGATTAAGCGGGGGCCAAAATCACGCAAATGATTCTTAAATTTTGACATGATACATAATGTTTTTGGGAAAATTTCAAAAAAGGGCCCGAAGTCCTCTCATTTTCTCAAATAAGGGCCTCAAGTGAACCTTGATCAAATAAGAGCCTGAAGTGCTCTTATTTTCTCAAATAAGGATCTGAAGTGAACGTTGTTTCAAATAAGGGCCTGAAGTGACCATGAAATCTCAAAAAATGGCCTGATTTCAAGGGCATTTTCGTCATTTTCCTCATTTGATTTTTTTATTTTTTATTTTTTTTCCTGTTTCCTTAAAAATTAACAAAAAAAAGTTTAAAAAAAAAAAGACAACTTGCAGTGGCGGGAGGGCTGCCCCTCCCGCCTGTGGCCGCCGGCCCACCGTTGGTGGGGGGTCGGCGGGGGCGGCGAAGGCGGCGGAGTCGCCAGCACCTCGGCGAGGGCCGGCAACCCCGCCGACCAAAGGCGAGGGCCTGCTGGCCCTCGCCAAAATAGGGAGAGGGTCGGGCCCTCTCTCGGATCTGGGCGGGGTCCGCCGACCCCCGTCTCGCCCTGACCAGGGGAGGGCGGCAACCCCCGCCCTGGTCTTGGCGAGGGTTGGCGACCCCCGCCCGGTCCTGGGCGAGGGCCGGCGACCCCCGCCCAGGACCGGGCGGGGGTCGCCGGCCCTCGCCCAGATTCGGGAGAGGGCCCCACCCTCTCCCGATTTTGGCAAGGGCCAAAGGCCCTCGCCGCCCCCGCAGACCCCCCACCTGCGGTGGGCCGGCGGCAAGCCCTCTCGCCTGTGGGGCTGTTTTTTTATTTTTAAAAAAATTTTAAAAAACAAAAAAAGGAAAAAATAAATAGGGAAAAAATAAATAAAAAATCAAAATGAGAAATGACGAAAATGCCCTTTAACTCAGGCCCTTTTTTGAAACTCTATAACCACTTCAGGCCCTTATATGAAACAATGTTCATTTATGGCCCTTTTCTGAGAAAATGAGAGGACTTCGGGCCTTTTTTTGGAATTTTCCCAATGTTTTTCATCATATGAAATTTCAACAAATCCATTCAATATAAAGAAAAATAATGATAATAAAATCGACTTTATGACATAATACACTATAGGGAAAATGTAAAATTATTCCGTGCAAGGGGACATTTCAAGTATTATACATATGGCATTGGTCGACTTGAAAATTGATTATCATGTTATTGGATGATGTGGATTACTATATTCTACTTTGAGTAGAATATTTTATTTGGATATTCACATGTGATGTTTTTTTTTTCTTTATGCACAGAAATATATATGATTTAATCAGAGTTAATTTCAAGAACGATATTGCACATTGAATTAAAGTTCAGAGATTTATTAAATAAAAAAAATTCAGGGAGGATGTTGCACATTTAGTAAAAGTTTAGGAACTATTTGAGCAATTGTCTCGTTACGATATTAGGAATACCGATTATCTAAAAGTGGATCAATGCAATATGTATATATATATATATATATATACACACACACACTTGAATGGCCAGCGCACGGAGAAATTTTCCATTTTCCATATGATTCTTCCTTTTGCAAAAGAGTTTACTTTATTATCTTTATTTTACTTTATATATTTAAAGAATGAGTTTTTTGAAATTTAATATGATCAAAGATAAAAATGTAACACATGTTACTTATTAAAAAGAGCATATTTCTCATGCCATACATTCTCATTCGATTACGTGTCAATATAGCACACATAAAATTTAATTTTGCCTAGTCCAAAGTAAAAAATTTAACCTTTTCGAGACACTAATAATTTAATGCCAGTATTTTTATAAAATACAAGTATTTCTCTTTCATATTGTATTAGATGCAAAAACAAAAATGATTTACCTAGAAGTTGATATAAATTACAATAACAGATTAATGCACACAAATTAAAGGTAAAATAAGAAGATATACTCTAACAGAAAAACATTTGTATAATTTGATAAGACAAAATAAGATGAGCCAATTTAGTGAAAGGAACTAAATTTTATGGGCAACTTGATTCGTTGTTTTGTGGGTACTCATTTATCAGACTAATTCTTTTTTCGCTTTAGTTTGATAAAAAAAATTGTGGGAAATCTTATATAAGTTTAGAAAGAAAAAAAAAAGGCAAAGAAACAATTTTACAAGTAACGAATAAAGAAAAAAATGGACAATTTTTTGGGAAGCGGATCACCTAACATTGGGATTTCTGTGACATGAGTAACATTACTCAAATCGGGCCGTCCAAATGAAAATGGACGGCCTGATTTGAGAGAGGGTTGGGATTCAAAATTTTTCAAACTCCAAAAAAATTCCCCCCCCCTAATTTTTTTCCCTCCCCCTCAACAAATGACGTGGCTCATTCTTGGGCATCCAAATGAAAATGGACGGCCTGATTTGAGTAATGTTACTCATGTCACAGAAACCCTAATATTAAATGATCCGGATATTTTTTTAAAAAAAAAATGGGTTAAATGCCTCAGGAAAATTCTTAAAGAAAAATTTAGAATCGACATGAAGGTGCAAGATCGAACTTACAACTTCACCTCTTGCACAATTTTGCAAGCTACATATAGACAGATGTTAAGATCGGATGGATCAACCACAGAACACACGTGATGCATCGTGGTCGACGACGATCGAGAGCTTCTCTTTTGGTACACTATTTTAGTGTTTTTCAGGAACCACTTCACCCTTTTTACCATTTATTATATGCAAGTTAATTTATGAAACCGAACAGGTCAACCACGAAACGACACTTGGTGCATCGTGGTGGATGCTTGACGCCTGACGGCTTCTCTCTGTTTTTTTTTTTCGCTGCTTTAGTGATTTCAAAAATCGTTTAGGGATAGCTTGTTCCAAAATTAAAAAGGAAAAAAAAAATAGAAATCGGAGAATGAAGAAAGATCTAAGACAGTTTTCTCCGGAATAAATTCTCCATGAAAGTACTTTCCAATTGAGAAAGAAAAATATCGAAATTAAATTTGGGCCAAAATGGCATCGTTTTAGCCACGTTATCGCCACGTAAGAAAGAGAAAATATTTTAAAAGAAGTCACGTCAGTAATTTTTTTTTTAGCCAAAGTGCAAGGAGTTATTTGACAAGTTTTAGGACTCCATTACGCTTTTCGTAAGTTTTAGCACTTAATTGCATTTTAGTGATAAGTTTTAGGACCGAACATATCCCAAAAAACAACAACTTTGAAAAGGATCCGAAAAACAAATAGGGCCAAATGTGAAAATGTCAACTGCAACATCACGTTCTGATAATTTCGAGAAGTTTCGTAGGTGAAATTAGTGTTACGACTAAAGAAGAAAATTAATAGGGAGCTGTACGAGTTTTCTCCAGAAAATAGTGCATCAGGAGAAAGGACAAGTGAAAAATGAACCTTCAGAATCGTGGCGAGCAAGTAGCTACAAGTAGCTTACAGAGGTAATGCAATTACTGACTGTCATGAGCCATTCGACTTGAGCAGGCCATAACTTGTCTCTGCTTTTCAGACCCAAAACAGAAAAATTGTCTCTGCTTTGACAGGAAGCGCCGACCCTAATTTCCTAGGACAAGTGAATGCAGCAAATGTTTGAACTCTTTTCTTTGGCTCCTTGGAACCCCGATGCGCGACTGCATACGAACAGACAAGTGTACAGGCACGCACATGCACACAGATGCTGCTGAAGTCGTGAGTTATATAGGTGCGGCAGTTAAATAACGCTGTCCGTAATTCAGTCCAGGACACATTGTTTCAGAGTAGAAGCCAAGCCATTCCTGTTGTCTTACCTAGCACTCTGCACTCCCAGAGTGCCATGCCGGTGCTCATGTTGAACGCTCCAGTGTAGCACATCATAAGAGCTCCTGGAATTCGCAACGGTGATGTTATAGTAAGGACATACCTGATTCATAGCAACAAATTCCTATATTATAAGAAGGTAACCCTTCTCTTTGTATAACATTGCGAGGTCGGGGAAGCACATGTCGTGGCAGATTCGAACCGCAACACAACCCAGGTCTGCTGGCAACGATAACCAAGCAACGGCTCATACAGCCGGTATCAAAGTGCTCGATTTGTTAGGCACGGCATCCAATTGAATACATGGCATTGGTCTCTGAAATTCTGTCTACGTTCGTGATGACAATATTTAGCATGTGAAAGATGTTTCTGTGAGTACCTCTATAGACTATAGCACATTCTCCTCCTGCAGAAATCAGATCAGACTCCTAGAATGAAGACTCTCCCTGGATTTCCATATCAAACAGATGAACCTGGACTGAATGTTCATCGCTCTAGTTGAAAGCGCATAAATGATCTACGCATTCGGTATTCATATTATTAGTTTGCCTTCAAATTCCCCTCTGGACCAACTCGTATTTGGTACTCATAGTATTTGTTTACAACCGACCATTTTCCAATTCGGCGATCAACCCTCCAGGATAGCGAATTCATGTAGCCGAGCAAGTTCTGATAGCCACTTCCACATCTCCTGTACCCAAGCAAGTCAACTTTTAGTCCCATCTACTTGGACATTATAAGAAACAACATCGACGCAAAGTCATTATGAGATTGTTGACACTAAATAATAATGAGTTACCGAAATGGTTTTAGTATCACCATTTCCCGAAAATCGGTAAATTGGGAACAGTAAGAAGTTCGGTAAGTTATCTAAAACATACCGAAATGTCCAGAAGTCTAAACCCGATATTCGGGAAGTAAGAGAATAGGGTCATTAATTTTCAGAATTCGGTAAGATTCTGGACATACCGAAACTGTAAAGAGTCAGCAGTAAAAAGAGTGCGAAGTCGAAAGAAATCGCAGGACGGCCGAACTAGCCATGTCAGCAAGAAGTTGCGAGCAAGCATTCCGGATAATGGGTGCGAACAGTTTGCGGCAGTTATTGGAGAAGATTCAAATTTGAAGCCATATTGACAGTTGAAGATCAAGTTTTGGCGGATAAAACGTGGGCAAATGGGAAGTTATTAAAGGCGCCAAGATTCAAAGTTTAAAAGCAAGAAAATAACCGACGGACGGTTATGGAAGGCTGAAGAACAACAAATACTCGAAAAAGAAGAGAAGGAGACAGATCAACACACATCCAAAAGAACTCAAGTTTTTCTGCACTTTAGCTTCCCTGTATTCTCCTTTCCAGCATTTAGAGTTTCTGTAATCCCGGTTTATTTTCAAGCTTTCTACTGCTTTCGTAGGAGTATTGTAACGTAATCTGAACCTTTGTTGATCTCAAATCCATATTCGATCCACTGATTTCCTACCCATTTCATTTCTATCCGTGTTACTCCGTGTTCTCACTAAAATTTCCTTTCGAGAGTTGAGCCACAGAACCCTCTTAATAAAAACCGAAGACTGAATTTCGGTGAAAGATATTCCTTGTTGCAAAAACGAGCGAACATCTTTTTGGCACGCCTGGTGGGACCATTGTGGTGAAATTAGGAGAAATGGTGAGAACCAGAGGTCAATCAGAAGGAGTACCAATTAGTAATATCAACAATCCAGATGATGGAGCGCAATCTGAGCATTCGGCTGCTAATGATGAAGTTCCCCATCCCAATGTTGATATTCCTCGGCGATTAAACGAAAAACAAGCTCACGCGTTGGCACCGGACAACACTTTGGTAGCCACGATGAGAAGAATGTTTGAAGAACAGCAGAATGAGCTCACCAACCACATGGTGCGTCATGTTACAGATGTGATAAAACCCATAGTGATCAATGCTATAAACGAGGTAATATCACGTCCTAGTTCATCTTCTCAAGTTCCTCCTTTATATGCAAATCCCTTTGGTACAATACCATTTCAATCAGCATCGGGACATCCCAATGTTGGATATAATGGTAGTGGAGGATCGAATCAACAACCTCCCGTGAGAATTATACCAAGGCCAGAAAATCCTACAACAGCAAATCTGGTAAATGGTGTGAGTGGTTACAATTTCCCTCAAACTGGCCCTACTGATGCTAATGTGATCAATCCCATGATCCCGAATCATCCACCAGTATTGAACATGCCTCCACCAGTGAATGTCCCTAACTTCGATCCCATGAGACCGCCTGTAGCTCAACCATATCCACAAGTGGTGGAAAATCCTCTCTACAGACCACAACCACCCGTTAACTTCAATATGGATCAACAAGGAATGAACAGACCTCAGCAGGTTGATCCTAGGGGGTAGGATCCTTGGTTGGGTCAACAGAATTTAAGGCCATGGAACCCAGATAGAGTTGCAGAATTGGTGATGCAACAATTGGGAGCAGATAGAGGCACTCCAAGACCTGTGTACAGAAAGCCACATCCTGATTGGATTGACAACATCCCATATCCAAGAGGTTTTAAGATGCCAGATTTTGCTGTGTTCACAGGTGAAGAAGATCAATCAATAGTGGAACGCGTAGGTCGTTTTCTAGCACAATGTGGAGAGGCAGAAACAAATGAATATCTAAGGTTAAGACTATTCCCATTGTCGTTGTCAAAGACAGCATTTACTTGGTATACAAATTTGCCAGCAAATTCTATACAGACATGGGTTGAGATGAAAAGACAGTTCCATTCTCAGTTTTACCGAACGATACCAGAGGTAACAGTAGCCGACTTAGCCAGAATGTACCAATATGGCACTGAGTCGGTAGATCAGTTTATTGCCCGTTTTAAGAAATCCAAGAATCGGTGTTTGACTTCTCTCACTGAAAAGGAATTTACCGATTTAGCTTTTAATGGATTGAAGTTCAATCTCAAGGAAAGGTTTGAGGGGCAAGCTTTTGATGATCTCTTTCAATTAAATGCTCGGGTTTCTAAGTATGAGCACTTGCTGAAGGATAAGGATAAGAAGCCGATAAATGATAATCAGCAGACAATAGCATTTGCTGAAAGTACCGAATACGGTGACTTAACTGAGGAAGAAAATGAGATAGCGGTAGCAACTATGGTTCTTGAAAAACCGTATATATGCCCAGCTCTGAAACCAGCAAGAGTGAGAGATCTGTCCAAGTTTAAAGCCAAGGAAACAAATAATTATTCCTTTGATATTTACAAGTTGGATGAGATATTTGACTTGTTGTTGAAAGATGGAATGATCAAATTAGCTGAGGGACAGGTAATCCCATCTAAGGAAGAGACTACTGACAAAAGGTATTGCAAGTGGCATCATTCCAAGACTCATGATACAGTGAATTGTATTGTTTTTAGAAAGACAATCCAAGAAGCGATTCGTCAAGGCAAGATTAAATTCGCTGAAGACAAAGGCAAAGCTCCAATGGAAGTAGACACGGATCCTTTCCCGAAGATGATCAGTATGGTTAATATACATGAATCTACGAGGCATGATAATAGACAATTGTGCACCCGTTGCCATCAAGAATTAAGTCATCAGCATCGGGAAGTTCCCGAGTTCCAGTACATGAGAGGAACAAGGGGAAGATACAGATCGAGATCATTTGTCCGTCGGGAAGGCAGACCACAGATAAAGTCTGAGATTGTGGTAACTAAAAACGTTTCGGCACAATCAAGAAGTCAAGAAGCTCAATCAAGGCGGTCAACACAAGTGTCTGAGAGGCGGGAATTTTGTCCCGATCCACCAAGACAAGTTCCTCCAGCTCAAGAAATTGAAACACAATCTCACAAGGAAAAGGAAATCTCACGAAAGCCTGAGAAGAAGAAGAATTTATGGCAGCGATACAAAGAAGGGGATCCCAAAGTAGGCCTGCTTGGAGAACCTAGTGAGAAATTTGATTACGTGGTGTACTATGGAGACACGAATGATTACTTATCCCCGTCATTGCCTGTGGAACCATCTGATTGGGGAGATGAATTTGATGATCCACCACCATCAATTGCCCAGGAAGTTCAGAAGACAAAGACAATTAAGATCCCACACGATCCTCCTGAAGGAAAATGGTCTTTAGCTAAACCGCCGGGGCAAGCGTCTTACCGAACTGCAAAAAGACGTTTTCAGCGAATGAAAAGCAAACAGAGGGATTTCGAGAATCGTCGGGACAAAGGAATGCTATCACAGATTCCTCCAATCAGATCTTTAACCAGTTTGAGATTCTGAGCCACAAGCTTGGAATGTAATTCAAGATCATGGCGGAGTTCAAACTCTAAGTTAAAATTTTGTTCCATGAGCTCCGCCCTCTGCTTCTCGCTGGTTTTGACTAACCTACAGGTAGAGTCATATTCTTTCCTCAACTCCCGACACTTCTCCAGCTTTCATCTGACTGATGGACAAAGATGACGCATCTTAGCTTCTTGCTCCACCATTTGGACCTCTACCTTCTTCAGTTCTGCCTCAAGTTCTGCTCTTCTCTCCGCTAAACGATTGAGTTTGCTCTCTTCCGCTCTATAACTGTCATAGAACAAGTGAGTATCTTCGCACTTGCGGGTTATTTCATCTTGAATGGCCTGACCTCGCTGTTCTCCGAAGAAAAGATGCGGAAGACGATCGGTGTTGACCCTGATAGTGTCCACAGCATCCACAAAACCAACGGCAAAGATATCACTCTTGTCTTGGAAGTCTTGGGAGAGCATAAAAGAAGGATTACCAGAGCACACTTCTTGAAAAAGGGTTCTTGCTCGTCTTTCTCTATTAGAATCGGTAATCAACTTCCCATAGCCAGACTCCAACAAGTTAAGAAGTTCAGTCCATTTGGTCTTAGCCACATCCCTAGAGACTTCAGAAAATGATGCCGGGTCTATGGATTCTGGAGGACAATCAGCAGCGGAGGAGCCAGGAAGATCTGTGAGCAGTATACTTTCCACTTCAGCTTTCTCTTCAATAGATAAGAGAGTTATCTCAGCTGCGGCAGAAGGAGCTTGTGAAGAAGATGAGCTTGCCATAAACATTCCTTGAAGAGGCAGAGTGATAGACGAAGGCTGAACAAGCGGCAGAGGTACATTAGTTGACGGGCCTTCAAGAAATTCCCCATCAGAAATCAAAATTCTTTTTGATGCAGATGAAGGCTCATCAATACCTGTAAACACAGTTATGAGTGTTAAAACAATAGTGTAAGGAACATTCATCATTCGGTAAAGCAAATACAATATTTACCGATAGAGGTTGGAGATTTTCTAGTTTGAGGAGAAGATGGGTCATCAGCTTGTTCCTTTTCCTTAAGTTTTGGAGTCTGGGTTTGCGTTGATGCGATAAGAAGTTCCGTCGAAGAAGCCGGAGGCACCAAGACAGGGTCAAGGATTGCTATATCATCATCAGGAGCAAGAGCAGAAGGGGGAGAAAGCAAAGCCGCTTTTGATCGGTATATCTTGAGAGTCTTCCCTGAGTTATATTTAAAAGAAGAAAAGCACAGATCAATATTGGAAGGTATGCTCATGATTAGCAAAAACTTTAATATTAAAGTTACCTTTCGGTGTATGCGGCTTTATCAT
Source organism: Lenwebbia sp. NSW1173648 (assembly GCA_029784005.1). Taxonomy (NCBI): domain Eukaryota; kingdom Viridiplantae; phylum Streptophyta; class Magnoliopsida; order Myrtales; family Myrtaceae; genus Lenwebbia; species Lenwebbia sp. NSW1173648. The sequence continues at coordinate 16,981,097 of JARCGZ010000009.1, read as the reverse complement.
GGCACGTAGTGTGGGACTGACAGATGGGCTCCTTGGTGATGATGATAAAGATCGAGTGGTAGTTCTTTCTGTTGCTGGCTTCTTAGACGTCTTTTCTGGAGCAGGCAGTTCTAAGATTTTTCGCTTTCTTCCTGCTGTGAGCGAAAACAGTTAGACACAACTAAATACCGAATGAAGACATACATTGAAAGACGGAGAGCAAACTAACCTTTAACAGGCTTTGCCGGTTCCAAGGGAGGAATGTCTTCACCTTCAGTTGATTGAGGAAGTACAAGAGTGGCCATCTCCTTTATTTTCAAAAGAATCATGTCCAGCGGCTCTGAGAATACAGACTTCCGATAATTCTTCCACCAGAAGTTGAAGTCTACTAAAGAGCGATCAGCATCTGGAATGAACTCGGTAACACGGAACAATCGGTAAATGTCCCGAATCAGCTTGTTCAATTCAATGAAGTTTTGGCTGTCGCCTTGCTTACAGAATACTTTATTGATGGAAGAAAAGGAAAAAGTGTAGAGAGCCGGAACAGGAATCCCTTGAATCAACCCAAATTGTCTAGCACAATATTGGGGGGAGTAAATTTCGAAGCCAGCAACGAATCTACCCTTTATTGAAAACCTAACAGGAAGGTCACGACTTGCCAAAAATCACTCTTATTCTTCTGAAAGGACGGAAGATATGATTTGAATTCGGGAATGAGAAAATGAGAAAAAGAGAATTATTTCCCTTTGATTGAAAAAATTTGGGAAATAAAGAACCGAAAATAAGATAATTGCCCCTCTGGAAAAGGAATCAACTCTCGGCTTAAGGCTCGACAGACAGGATGATTCGGGATAGAAACCGAAGGGGGTTGCGAGACATGATCTTTGGAAAATCAAAAAGGAAAATAAAAAGCCGACCAGGCTTGGAGAATCCAGAGTGGACCACCATAGACTCCACCTATTTCATCCGAAGTGATGGAAGAAGCCGAATGGGCTAAGCCTCGGTACAATAAGGATAAAATGGTTTTTCCTAAAGAAAGGAAAGTTCCCGAAGCTAAGGCAGAAGCTATAACTACAAAGTCCTTTGAACCTCTCACAATAGGGTGGCAAAAAAGGAATTTACAGAGCCAGTACAGGAGAAAAGCGGTGTGTTCCTCGTCGGTAACTTCACCTTCTTTCCTAAAAAACTTACCGATAAAAGCCCCGTAAGCTAGCTCGGAATCAGATAACTTACCGAGTCCTGAGTAAGAATCTGAAGACAGAGTAGATGGGTCTGTACCTAAAGGACTAAGACCGGTCAGGCAATGGATGTCGAGCAAAGTTACCGACATCGGGGAAAAAGGGAAGAAGAAGCAGTTGGTAGAAGTTGACCAAAAACAGGATAGGGCACTGATTAGCCCATGATTCAGACGATAGTCAAAACAGCAAAGGCGCAAAGCATTATGAATCGAAAGTCCATCCCAAAGAGAGCCCTTGGTAGGACGAAGTCGAAGATACCATTGGTAAAAATTTGGCTCAAAATCAGAAAAAGCCCTAAGACGAGAAGGACGGGAGTGCCAGTTGTAAGCTAGAACGGAAGAATGGTGGATTAGAAGTACCTCAGTTTGATGGCGAGGGAAGAAATCAGAGAGAATTGCAGGAATCGAAAACTGATTGTAAGCAGCTGGGCCAAGGATGTAAGAATCCTCGAAATCATTCTGCACCAAGAATAAATGCCGGTCATCGTTGAAATCTTGAGAGTCTCTGAAATTATAATAGCGCTCTAGGGCATTTGAGGCAAGGAAGGAGGAAGCTTGAGCCTTGGGAGCCATGGTGTCTGATCAAGTACAGGAAAAGGCACGAAGGAGCGAAGAAGCGAAAGGGCAAGAGAATAACGAAAGAGATGACTTGTTGGAGAAGCAAGTTTGAAGGCGAGAGATCAGATTGTGTGGGGACATCCGATTTATGTACTAAGTGATATGAGGAAGAGTTGAAAAGGCAAGCGCGCGAAACGAGGCGGCAAAATGGCGCTGGAAGCAAAAAGTAAGTGTCTTGTCATCTTTGGCATTTAAAAGAATTAAAATTCTTTTAATTCTTTTAAAAGGGGGCATCTATTGACACTAAATAATAATGAGTTGCCGAAATGGTTTTAGTTTCACCATTTCTCGAAAATCGGTAAATTGGGAACAGTAAGAAGTTCGGTAAGTTATCTGAAACATACCGAAATATCCAGAAGTCTAAACCCGATATTCGGGAAGTAAGAGAATAGGGTCATTAATTTTCAGAATTCGGTAAGATTCTGGACATACCGAAACTGTAAAGAGTCAGCAGTAAAAAGAGTGCGAAGTCGAAAGAAATCGCAGGACGGCCGAACTAGCCATGTCAGCAAGAAGTTGCGAGCAAGAAATCCGGATAATGGGTGCGAACAGTTTGCGGCAGTTATTGGAGAAGATTCAAATTTGAAGCCATATTGACAGTTGAAGATCAAGTTTTGGCGGATAAAACGTGGGCAAATGGGAAGTTATTAAAGGCGCCAAGATTCAAAGTTTAAAAGCAAGAAAATAACCGACGGACGGTTATGAAAGGCTGAAGAACAACAAATACTCGAAAAAGAAGAGAAGGAGACAGATCAACACACATCCAAAAGAACTCAAGTTTTTCTGCACTTTAGCTTCCCTGTATTCTCCTTTCCAGCATTTAGAGTTTCTGCAATCCCGGTTTATTTTCAAGCTTTCTACTGCTTTCGTAGGAGTATTGTAACGTAATCTGAACCTTTGTTGATCTCAAATCCATATTCGATCCACTGATTTCCTACCAATTTCATTTCTATCCGTGTTACTCCGTGTTCTCACTAAAATTTCCTTTCGAGAGTTGAGCCACAGAACCCTCTTAATAAAAACCGAAAACTGAATTTCGGTCAAAGATATTCCTTGTTGCAAAAACGAGCGAACAGAGATGTTCATTCAACTTACAGGTAATAAAGAAGCTCAGCACCCTTCTTAATGGCGGCCTCGGCACGAATGCAGGCACGAACAAGATTATGATCCTTGTCGAGGGTGACTGATAAATGGCAAATTGCAATCTTGAACTGCCCAAAAATAAACAATAAGAAACTAAAAATTACAAACAGAAAGCTTTCAGATTTAAGTTGAATAGAACCTTTGTTAAACAGGGTAACCGGAACGGATCCCAACCAGAGCACATTGCGGTGCTCGTTGCAGATGCCATCACGCTTCTCAGACCACGAATGAGCAACAATTAGACAATTAGCGGATAAATCTTGATTCTTTGTTTGTTTTTGACAATATCTATGAGACCACTGAATTGTCTATAACTCGATGTAGTTGGTCTTAATACGAAGGACAGAGCAAAATCCAAACTTGAAGTCGCCAACTCTAAAGGACCAATCGAACTGTTCTTGCAACAAATAAAAGAATGCATTTCGACGTCTTTCATCGTTCACTATATATTAGAAACATCTCGACTTTTAGGGTGCGCATGGCAATACTTCTGCTTCAGAAATCAACTTTTGACCAGAAGTTGATTTTCTATTCTACTCAGAAGCAGAAGTTGATTTTTCTACTTCTGCTCCAGAAGTTGATTTCTGATCAAAGAAATTCGTTTGGTAACAGTTGAAAATTTCTACTTCTGAAACATTATTAACACAAAATCTTCTATGAAAAATATTGTCGGCGGCCGAAAAATTTCTACTTCATTTTTAAACTTTTTAAATTTCTTTTAAAAATAATTTTTATTATTAAAAAAATTATTTACTTTTTAAAAAAAATATATATATATATATATTTTTTTACTCCGTTAGTCGGAGACAGTGACTAGGCGGCGGCGATGGTCGCGGTGGTGGTCGGCGACCGTCAACGGCTGGCGGCGGCGAGCGAGGCGGTGGTCAACGGTTGGCGGCGAGGGGCGACGGCCAATGGTGGGCGGCGGAGGTGGAGGGTGGGCAATGGTCAGCGGCGGCGGTGGTGGCTGGCGGCAATGGGCGGCGCCCGGCTGTTGGCGACGGTCACAGACGGCGATGGGCATGGCCGACGGAGGTCGGCCGGTGGTGGCAGTCGCGGGCGGAGGTGGGCGATGGTTGACGGTGGTCGCGGTTGACAATGGGCGGCGGTGGGTCTGGCCGGCGACGGCGAGGGCCGGCGATTGGCTGTGGGGGCCGGTGTGTGCGGTGGTCGTGGCTGTCGTGGGCGATGGCAAGCGGCAGTGGAGGTCGGCAGCGGGCGAAGGCTGGCGTGGTCGAAAATAGGGTAAGAGAGTAATGAAAAAAGGGTAATGGAGTAATGAAAAGAGGGTGAGATGAGAAGTACTTCTTGAGTTGAGAAGCAATTTTTTTTAACTTCTCAAAATTGAGGGAAAAACAACTTTAGAAGTGTAAATTCACTTCAGAAGTAAAAATTTTTACCAAACGAATTTCTGCTTCAAAAGTTAAATTACCAAACGGATTTTTGCTCCAGAAATACTTCTGGAGCAAAAATCCACTTCTAGAAGTGTTACCATGCGCACCCTTCACTAGTATCAGCTGAAGTCTGTACCTTCAATTTAGCTCTCGCAGTGCTGCTAAACTTTGTTCTATGCGAGGTTCATCATGTAAGATACAATATCGCAACCGAGCGAAGCTTATGAAGTAACTTAAAACATATCTTCATATCGGTAAAGCATATTCGAATCACATGATAACACAGCAGAAACAAGTACACAAACTCAATCAAAACGCAGAGACACGTACGTTTCTCTCCCCTTTAGATTTGTTAAGGAGAGAGTGCTATGCGGCTAAAATATACTAATCCTTCATAAGGTCTAGCACATGAAGACACAAAGTTGGGACCTCATTGATATCCCCCAGGAGAAACGCCCTTGTAATCTCCACCAACTATCAAACACCCTACTCTACTCTCATCTCAGTCCTTGAAATTTTCCACAATCCAGTTCACACCCCCACAATCAACTCCATCACCGCCAAGTCACACGACCATGTCCATATATGTCTTTGGCGTTGCACTGATCATAGCCTTTGCATTTTCAATAGCCATCTACCTCGCCACCGTCCTAGGACTGCTCGTCTTCAGGTTCTGCTTCTGCGGAACCCAGAACTCCGCCGCGTGCTCGGTGTCCACGGTGAAGTACGCCGGCGAGGCGGACGGTCGGGCCGAATGTGTCGTGTGCCTGACGGGGTTCGAGGAAGGCGAAAGCGTCAAGCAGCTCCAGCAGTGCAAGCACTTATTCCACTCCTCTTGTATCGATATGTGGCTCTACTCCCACTCCGACTGCCCGATCTGCCGTACGCCGGTCTGTTAATTAGAAATTTGTTCCTCAATGTAGAGTCCTCGATCATTGAACAGGCATCCCCAGGGACCTACGCAATACCAAGTATCAGAGTCCCCGCTTATAATACGATCCTATCATCGTAGTCTTTTTACATCTTTTTGCTTTTGATAATATGTAAACTATTCATGAAAGTATCCAATTTCAGGTGAATTCCATTCTTTGAGAGTGCCCAAGTGATGGGTTTTACTCAAACCATCCATCCACAAGCTTATACAAATATGTTGTAACGCGACATCGTTTCTTGATTGAGCTCAACAACCTTAATCAAAGTGCGGACTTCTTTAGGATTAGCTCACACTCCCTTTCTTTTTTTCCTTTTCAGGATCTCTCTTTTAGAATATGGCCTGTGGAAAGTTATTTTCACAAATTGTTACAAACTGTACTTACACCATCCGATTACTGTGAACTGTGATTCCTCTCTTTAGTTCTGCATAAATGGTTGACAATTGTCTGAACTTTTCCAAGCTAGGAAACAAGAGGCTGAAATTTTCTGTTCTTAGCTAAATTCTTGTCGGGATCACCAAGAATTCGTTCACTCTCTCTTGTTTCTCTTTTCCATCTGAGACGCTGGTCTCTGCTTTCATGGGAGAATCATTTTGATGAGGGGTGAACGTGATGGGGGGGCACTGTGGATGGCAGAGCATGAACACCCCAACAGGTCAAGTCTATTGAATGAAACCATTTCTTGACTAGAGACCTTATCATCGAGGGAGGTCCAATGGAGTGTAAGATAGTGTACTAGGTAGACGGGTAGGATGGACATGATCTATGCATGGTTGGCGAGTGACAAATGCATGACCAACCCATTGGCCTAAGCCCGCTTAGGGTCGGCGACATTAACACCTTATCCTGACAGCAAGATTAATTGTCTGGTCAAGGATAGAGAAGTTCAAGCAGTAGCTGAATCATCCACCTTGAATTCGGAAATGAGCATGAACACCCCAACAGGCTCGAAATCTTTGCTTCCAGTTAGGAGTTGACCGCATGGATCCATGAATAAGGGTTCCATCAAGAAATGAACCGACCGTTCGACAATGGAATTAGTAACGATCTGAATTGGGAAAACAAAGCCATGTGATAGCTTCGGTTGATAATGAACACGTCCAGCAGCGAAGATCAAAGATCGACGTTAGATTTCGAATGTAGTCGACAGGGGAAATGAAGAGCTCCGTTAGATCTCTGACATGCATTGAAGACGCCCACTCTGAGTTGAAGCCCACCCGTTTTGACATGGAAGGAGGAAGCTAGAAGAGATCAAAGATCTCACTATCCATGTCCACAATTTGCCAGACAAGTCGACAGTTCATCTTCCTCTTTGTCTCTTCTCAAAGTTTCAATCACTCAAAATTTGTAATTTTTCCTCTCTTCTTTTTCGTCGGCTCCCTTCCGGATCCCCCAGTTTCAAAAGAAGGAATTACGAAGACAACAGAATGCCTCGTGGGTCGGGAAATGCTTTAGGACGAACGTCCCCGAAACGCACGCCGAAGATCCACGATGCTAGAGAACACATGGTCCGGAGACTTACGTTAATCATTCTAACGTACGCGAAAGTCAAATCACATCCGGAGAAGGGAAAAGAAAGAGGGAGAAAGAGCCCGCATTGGGCAGAGTATGTCGATGCTTTGTTGAAGCATGGGACGAATTCACATCACGTGCAAGAGAGACGGAGTGAGAGAAAGCTTAACAGTCTTGTGTGTCAAACGGATGGATCGGATCAAATCAGATTTGGGTCTGATCAATATGATTTGACTCATATTGACCCCATTTAACCTAATTTGATCCATTTTCATGTTATACAAATCATAACCAACCCAACCTATATTATTAAAACACTTCAATATTAAAATCCAGTTTAGAAAAAATTATTTCTTATATATTTTTAAAGATATATATATTGCTAAAAAAAATTAATAGTTTTTAGCTAACTCATTTATGATCTATATGGGACCCATTAGGTTTCTAAGTAAGCCATTTATGACCTGCTTTTAAAACTTAATAAACCCATTTATGACCCACCACCATAAAATAATGATCAACTATGAATTCCAGACCCATTTTGCCGCCTCTAGTCTTGTCTAATCCCTTTCCTACGTCTAAACTCTCATCATATGGTCAAGCCATCACATTGCATTGTGACGCCGGCGACTTATGGCGGATGGATCTTATGAGTCCCATGTGGAGCTCACGCATCCGACGACCTTGGACCGCCCGATTTGTAGCGAACCAAGTTCAAAGAAGGATTCGTTGGTTTTAAAAGATATGGACCTTTGAGCAAGTGTCGAGACCAATATGCATGCGGTACGGATAATCTCGTCACTCACATCCGATTTAATAAGTACTCTATGATGCTAATGCCGTCTTTATAAATTATTTGTAATCACGTAAGTTCCTCGTATGTTGAAAATTTTGTTGCCAATGAAATGGCGTCCTATTTAGGCGTTCCGTTTCATTAACGATAACTTGTTAACAAGTTCGAAAACATTTTTACCGATTATGGAAATACACCAAAATCTCGAAATAAAAATTCGCAAGTCACTTGACACCGTCAAATTCAAGTTTTACACCGGGCTAGCTAACCCAAGATTCTAAACCATCACGAAAAAAATAAAAATCACCGAGATTTACCTACTTACCCCGACCATTTAATTCCTAAAATGCCCTTCACGAGGCCGGAATTTATCAGCAATGTCCAATGTCTGTGAGATTGTCTAACTCGAAGAGATCAGAACTGGAATAACCGTCATCTTCCTCTGCGTTTCGATCTCTCGCAACGGAACCGCCGCTCTCGTTTTGACCACTCTTCTTCAACCTCGTCGTCTCTCGAACGGCCTCCGCGACGCCGTCGACACGAGCTCTCGCTGGAGCAGCTGCTGCTTCGTCTTCTTCCGGTAAGTTGAACCTCACTGACCTGATCTTCGCGAAGCTGTTCACTGACCTATCGCCCGACGAAGGTACAGAGTCGCTCGGGCCTGAGCGCGACCGAGAGAGCGGAGGACAAGCCGGCTCGTCACCGCATTCGGAATTGGACTTCCTCTCGAAGACGCCGTCGTCTAGACGTCCTATGGAGCTCGAAGTCTTCGTGTTCTTCAGTGCATCGCTGGATATTAGCTTGCTCTGGGAAAATGAGATTGCGTCCTTGTATGTACCTCCGTTAATGGAGGCCGAAATCTTCTGGTTCTTGTTCTCGTAGCCATATTTTGATTTCCTCTCTAAAACTACGCCGTAAGAGACCTTGGCGTTCTTCGACGCGTAGCCGGATTTCCATTTTTCCTCCGGAGCGCCGTCGTCATACACACCGCCATCGCCCGTGGTCGAAACCTCCGCTTTCTCGTCGCATTGCTTCAATGAGCTCGAAACCTTCGATTTCTTAGAATTCTTTGAAGCGAGGAGAGAATTAAGAAAGCTGGCGAGCCGATTACCCGGCGAGATCGGCTGCTTAACCTTCTTCAGATCGTCGTAGATTCTGAGCGCCTTTGACTTCGTCTTCACCAGAGAGAATTTCGCTTCCGATGACGACGGAGGATGTTTCGGAGGAGAAGTATTTGATCGTACGGAGACGCGCGTGCGAATCGGCTTCGGCCATGGCGCGTCGCAACAGAGAGACCGCGTTTTCGCGCCACCCTGAGTCGAAGTCGACTCCGACTCGGACGATGAGAATCTCCCTCCAGAGCTCGAATTCGAAGAGCTCGAGCTCGAGCTCAGGATGAACACCGAACGATCATGAGGATCGCTCCGCGAGCGCGCATCAGTAGCTGCGACGGAGTTTCTGTGGAGGACGACTCTCTCTTCGCCCATTTTCTTCTCCATCCATCTCCCGAGTGTCACGCGATTTCTTCGACGGTGGGCGAAGTTCTCTCCCTCTTCTTCTTCTTCTTCTTCAGGGGAAGCAGCGACAGGGTGTTTCTTTCTGGGGGTGCGGAGGTCGCGGAAGAGGGTGGACGAATGGGATGAACCTGCGCGGGGATGTGGTTCGTCGATGGAGCGATAGATGGACTCGAGAAGAGTGGAAGAGAATGAAGGGTGGTGATCGGCTCTGTGTCTGCGCGGGTTGCGCTCCCGAAGGGGTTGTTCGCGTGTCTGCATCTCTCGGAGAAGAAGAAGAAGAAGAAGGGTTGAACTGAAGAGTGGGTTGGAGGAGTCGGAATCAGCGCAGGGAAGACTGACAGAGGATGTTTTAGCAGCTAAAGAGCTAAGCATTCGCAGCCCAAAAGGTCCTCTCTCTCTCTTCTCTCTCTCTCTCTCTCTAACGGTGGAAAAGCAACGAGTTTGACAAATGCATAGTGATGGCTGGCACTCTCCATGGGAGAGAGAAAATGTAAAACGAGCGAGGTAGGAGATTTTTTATTTTTATTTTTATCTCACTTCCATTTTTGTTTTTTGCAAAATTTGATGAGAGGATTAAGTTGTTATTATAATAAAAAAGAGATCCGACGTATCATTTGAACGTGGACCGTCCAAAAAATCACATCTTTGGTGTATCCCAAATATGATTATAAGTTCTTATCTATGGTGCTCTCTTTTGAAAAGAGCTTAAAATGAGGGCTAGGGGTGGCCTCGAGCTAGGATGGAAAGGGCTAGCATCCATAATTGAAGAGGAAAATGACATGTTTTCACTTGTTTTAATGTGGGGTTGGTTTTAGACCCAAAAAGAAAATGTGGGGTTGGTTAGCAAGATTGGATTGTGGGGGGCGTGTATCGTTTTGAAAGGAATAAATTGGCTCTCCAAATCCAAATCTTTGCCTCGATTATTTATTCAAGGCACTCAATGCGATGTTGTAGGATCTCTCAAGAGCAAAAATCAATTTCTATTTTTTTTTTTTATGATGTATGTGAGATTTGAGAACTGTCACACCTAATGAAAAGATTAATGAGAGGCTCAAAATATTTCGAGCACTCCATTGTTAGAAAATAAAGGTTTCCGAAGGAGGAAGGAGAGGAGAAGGCGGTTTTTTTTTTCCATAATAAGAGCGAAAATCCCAAACCTATGGGCCCTGATTTTCGAAACCTTCACTGCATCAGCAACTTCAGTTGAGGAAGAAATGGGGGAGTTGATTTTTACTTAGATATATCAGCAGACGACTCTTTTAGAATTAGGAATTTAGCAACCCCAGTACCAGAACCCCGAGAGGGATTATTTTCTGTTGGATTCAATTGTCCCTTGAACCTACTCGAACTTCGGAGCAAATTTCAGCATCTTGTCGTAAAACATCGTGGGAGTGACAATAAAGGAAATATCGCTTCAGCTTTTCTACGTTTCAACAGTCAACTAATGCGGCTTATAGGGAGCTACACGACCTCAGAATAGGGCAATCAAAGACGGTGTCGACTCGAATTTCCCCTCTTTCGTTATTTTTTCCCTATTGGAGGGAAAATAACTTTTGGCACTTGTCGACAAGTAGGTACCAGTACCACTCGCACCGAGTCAGCAGGAATGGAAAGTCAACAATACAGTTTCCTATCATATCGTGGGTGGCTACAAGAAAACCAGAGGAGGAAGATTCAAATTTATCAGCACGTTAGCCTTTTTCCCCAGATTTTCCTTAAATTACTCATGGCCATTCAATTTGAACTACACAACCTCAACAAAGATAAGGCTTCTATTAACAGAACTCTTCAATGTCAAGTTATCGAATTCTTCATTCCATGGTCAGACCAACGTATCTATCGTCAAGCAATAAAGTGGTAAGTGAGGATTGCAGCTCTTCAATTTACAAGGCCTCTCGATCCTCAAAGGTTCACCATCCACTATCCTCATCTCTAGTAAAATATACTCGGAAGCAAGGATCAATGGAGAAATTAGATTTCATTAAACACGAGATGGACTGATCGAAAATTGATTACGGATGTTATTCGTTTGACTGAAAATACTCGAAACTTTGCAAAGGCCGCTTCCATTGCTCGCAAGCAGAGAGCAGGCGCAATTGCAGCTCGCAAGCAGATTAACATTTCCTTTCAGAAGTTCGTCGTCCAATTAAGATGCCCCAATTGTGGTTGCTGATAAGCACCGACTTGAGCCACAGGAGAAGGCGCAGCCACCCCCACTCCCAGGCTCGCCCCCATAGATGGGCTCAAATGGTGTGGATTCGCGATTGCAGCGCCTTGCGGAGACGGGTGGTACAAGCCCGAGAATTGCATGTGGGAAGATTGCGCAGCAGCCGCGTTGAAGGAAGCATGCCCAGTGTGGGACGGCAAATAAGCAGCATGAGGTGTTTGCCCCGTCATATTGTAGTAGGGGGTGGATTGCATTCCTGGGATTTCTCTATGGTTCTGCATCCACATTTCAGATGTCTCGGCCTACGATATAGAAAAGATCACGAGGCATGTCAGTGACAGTGACGAAGGGGCTACAATCAAAGGGAGTATCATGACTATCAGTAAACTGGGAAACAAAAAGTTCCAGTTAGTCACCCAACTGTTGCATCTGCCCAAGTTGTTGATTTCATAAATACTCGTAAAAGAAGGCCAGGTTTTTCATTAGAAATCCAAATCAAGATTTTCATCCTCAACAACATTAGCCAATCCTAACCAATGACTAGCAAAAGTTCCAAAGTACAGGATTTTACTATTTCAAAAGAGTTCCAGAATCAGAGTTCGTTAAAATCACAGAACATCAAGACCAACGTAAAACTCATAGTATAACACCAGACACAACACCTTCCAAGAAGTAAAACTCGACACAGAAACTTACTTCTGTCAACAAGATGATTGGAACTTAAAGTTCAGTAACTTTTCAGCAAATGGCATTTTTCAATTTCCATCTATTGTCAGCATTGACATAACTGAACCTCATAAAACCATAAGGTACCATGCAGTAGCCACCAGGAAGATTATGAAAGTTTACCTGTGGAGTTGGAACATACAGATTGTTATCCTTATATTTCATTCGAGACGAATCATCAAGCCCAGTAGCACTACCCACGATGCCAGGAGGATTCACAGCATATCCTGCAGGACTAGCGAAATTGCCAAAACCGGTAGGACTACCAGCTGGAACAGGCTTAAACTGTTGAACTCCATATTTGAGGCCACCTGTGTTAAGATGAGAAGCACCTCCAGGCATCAACATGTAACTGTTGCCACTAGATGGATGAGGATACGCAGGGTTACTAGAGTAGCCAGGCATGGCCATAGGGGGAACATAAACAGGTGAGAGAAACTGTCGATATGGCATTAGGTTTGGAAAATGGGAAACATGAACTTGAGGGTACATTTGAGCCACTGGTGGTGGTTGCTGGTGTTGCTGCTGTCCTCCCATGGCTACAGTTGACACCGGCATGCTGTTAGCGGCGTGTGAACTTAAGGCCTATAAATACCAATGTAAGTGATTCCAATCAGTATCCAGCAAACAAAACGAAAGAACATATAGCTAAAGAAGATACAGAGTGATGACATCTCCTATCTTATTGTTAGCACAATATGCAAGATTTGAAAACATGAATTTTATACATTTTAGTGCCCCTTACTGCTCCTAACATAAAGCGCCTTCCCGATCCAAGAAAGAAAGGAAATAACGGCAATCGAATGGGAAAAAAACTTCATTACAGTATGAAGGAAACAGTACTTGTGGCATCCAGAAGAAAACTAGGTGTCACAGCAAGTCTATGGCGAAAGCATGCATGCAATTTAAACATAGAAACATGATAAACAGATTGACCTCTTGAGGAGATGGTAGGCCCTGTCCACGGACAGCTTCCTCCATAGTGGTTCTGAAGTATGATATGTCGTACCCAGTCCGAGGATCATAAGCCTGCATAATGAAAAACACCATAATGCTAAGAAAATAGAATACCCACAATCAGAAAGAAGCATCAGGGCACTCCTACGAGAAATTTTAGACACATTGGACAAAGGAAAACTTGATTCATCAACCCACACTCACCGAAAAGCTGGGAAGTTCAGGAGGATCTTGCTGCTGTTGCGACTCTGAAGGGGCATTGACTCGGGTGTGATCTGTGACCAATCCAATGGCATTATAACTGTCTAAATCCTGAGCATCAGCTTCTTCTTTGTCTGTCAACTGATTATCAGAAGTTGCAGGTGACGTCGGAGAATTTGATCTCGAATTTCTAACACGCTCCTCAACCATGTCCACCTGTTTGGATTCAGAAGTACCGCTAGAAGATGCCAGGGCTGATTCTGACAAACTGCCAACAGCAAATTAATCAGATAACAACTAATGAAAGGATAATCTATCCCTTCTTTTAATGAATGAAACATGCGTAACTCAATTTACAAAGTAAGTACTTTTCTCCAAGAAACAGAAAACTGCAAGGGCATGTCCATCAGGAGTACCATCTACCAAAAATTCGCAAACTCTAATTTTCTGATACGAGTCATACACATGGACAAGATAATGATTTAAGGAACTATTGCAAGTTCCTTAAATCCAAGTCTTGATTCTTGACCACCTCACCCAGCCAAACACTTGAAGATAAAAGAGCCGCTAAACTAAATTTGACTGACCTTGCAGCTGACTCCCCAATTAATTCTTCTCTAGCACCTCCCGGAGTAAAATTCCTAGATGTATCAAAGTCGACACCAAAGCTGCCAAAAGTCAGCTGACAGCGATCAGCATCCGGGACTCTTATATGCTGAGCAATGATTACATTCTGCGCCTCGTGAATGTTAAGACGTGTAAACTTTTCTGGCATGTTAGCTACTTGTGGATCAACTCTTTTAAAATTCTTATCAGTAGGAGCAGCAGATTTCGGAGGTGTTCCAATTATCCCTGGATTACTATTGCTTGGCCTCTGGCTGGACTTTGGTTTCCATTCTTTAATTGGCTGGGAAACTGCATAAACATCTCACATTAGTCATCTGCTGAAGCATGGATCGAGATTCCAGCAGCTATTTATTTGCTTTTATACAAATAGAAGTAATAAGGAAACAAGGAGGTGCCACCCCCCCAACCAAATCATCCACACGCAATAAACAGTTCACAAAACGCCGCCACATACAATAAGTTGGCAACAGAGCCGCTGCTTATGTTTCGAAATAAGCAATTTTATTATAAGCATTTAAACCAGTTAGTTCATTTTAAATCAACCTCCTTGCTTCATCATATGTTGTAAATCTCGACATGACATGATACAGCAAGAGAAACACATTTGATCCCGTGATGAAATCAAAATTCTATTAATGTATTCTGCATTTATAGAAAACTTCCATGAGGGATGTATGAGGCCATACGCAGCACAACATAAGGGTCTTGGCAGAAGGCCTCCCTACCTCTTTTATGGTATATCACATCTCCTGGTTCCATCTTCCTCGTCTGTCCACAATAATTTCAAAGAAACACTCACAGGCAACCGTTATTCGAGGGGATGAATCGGGTGCAGGGGTTAGTTTCAGATTCACATAGGTCATATGGAAAGATGAAAAGATGAGTTCAAATAAATTCTTTAAGGAGAGTACGAGTGATAACTTTTTAGTATGACATGACCCGACCAAAGAATGCCAGTTGATCCTGACAAGAAATAGTGAATTGCAATAGTTTTGGTATAAAATTTGTCTCAATCAACTCAGCATAAATCAACTTCCAAGGTCAACCTAATTAATCTATTTGAGTAAAGCCCATATAGGATCTTCTAGTCATTACCGGATAAGTGAATTAAGCAATCGCACTTGCACTTCATATACATTAATATGGTCTCTTCCGATCACATACCCAAAATTCGTACATGATAGAGTTTCCCCCACGGAAACATGCGGGTGGGTCACTAGTAAATAACATGCAGCACTGAGATTAAAACATTACTGATGACTGGCCATTCACTGATTTACTTAAATGATGACAAGACAATCATCCAAAGAGAAGGTTCCAAAAAATTACAGCAAAAGAGACCATATACCTTTCTGATGGCCCACAGCTTGATGTGGCCTGCCACTGAACTGATTGGTTATGGATGATCGGATGCTTGTTGTTGAGGTTGAAGCAGACTGACTCACAGCAGTCTGACCGAGTTGGTCAGTCTTAGAGACAGCAGTCAAAGACTGAAAGGATTCTGACGGAGAATAGTCCCTTCTCAATGGAGAATTAGAGAAAGAAACACCTGGTTCTGATAAATGCTTGACAGAATCCTCAGAAGACTGTCGCCGAACACCGACAACCCCAACTTCACGCTTAATAGCCCCAACCACAGAAGATGACCTGGAATCAGGAGAGGGAACATGAACAGGGTCTGTTGAAGATGAATAAAGCCCCACCACAGAGTTGCTTGATGCTAAACTTGTAGAAGGAGACTGGGAATTGGTTGGTTTCGCAGCTTGTACCCGCGAAACTGCTCTCGAATCAGTAACTCTTTCTTGCTCTAACGTTTCCTTCCCTGAAGTGCCACTTGAATTGGCCGGTAAGGCTTGTCGATCTAGCGAGCCAGGAACTTTAAAAGCTGGAGAATGACTCTGCCCACCCAAAGGCTTTAGAATAGATGAACTTCCCTTCCATCTGTGCAAAAGGCAACCAAAGATCATTAATATTGCTACGTTCAGTACAAAATTGTCCCAAGAATTAACATAGGAAAATAATCTTTTAATAGAGGACATTAAGTCGTCAGCCAGGAAGATAAGGGATTTGTTCACGATGTCATGTGCTATACAGATATAGAATCGCAAAGCAACACAATGATTAGACTAACAGAATGATTTAGTCAGCCAACCTTCTATCAGAAGTAGATGATATTGGGTCAGTGGAGGGTTGTGGATGTTCCTCCTGGGAGGCAGCCCTCGTTTCTCCATTTGCACTGTGATTAACTCTGTTGTCCCGCACGACACGAAACTCCTTGCTTCTTGCTGCATCGCGTGAATTTGTCCATCAGCCAAACAAATAAAAGGAAACAGACATTTGAATATGCCTCATGAATTGATGAATAGAACTAAATAACCAAATCCATGTGTCAATATATTCCCCTTCATATTTCAAATTAAAAGGTGAACAGCCTCCATATTGTGATGGCTGGTCCAAGAGAATGTATTAAAGCAACGAAAGCATCAACTATAATGAAGACAAAAAGTTTTCACATACTTCCGTTACCAGGTAAAGACTTCCTTGCCTGTCCAGAATTACTGGGCAAAGCGTTCCGGGTATAGCCTTTTCGAATGCCATGATCAACTTCTGCAGAGAACTTCCTACCCTGTCCGACATTTTCGAAATGTTTCCTTTGATCAGTAGAACCTGTCTGTGCTGTACCCTGAGACCAAATGCATAACTTATCAACGCAAAGTCCAAGACACCAAAACTCACTAACAGGCAAAAGGAAGAAAAGGGGAAAAAAAACTATCTAGTTTTCAACAGTCACCAAAGAACATGATGACCTCAAAATGTTTTATTTACAAAAGATATGTTTTTCTGATATCTTACTATTCCGAGACAAATATGGACACTGTGGAGGCATCTGTATGCTCCCAAGGCTCCAACAATGCCATCAATTAAGTCAACCATCCCACTGACATGCACATTTACAAAATGCTTAAGCGACATGATTCCCTCCAAAGTTTATTTCCATAAATATCAGGGGAAAGATAAAATGTACAGACCACACACCATTTTCTTGAAAATTGGACAAACTGCATAGTTAGCATCGAACATGTCCAAATTAGGAATAAAGTCTCAGATATAATAGCAAAAGAAAACACATGAGAGAGACAAGAAATGTCTCTCCAGTCAACTTAAGTTAATGGACAGGATACATTTTTCGGTTCAAGTCTTCCCAACTTTTGTCAAAACGATCCCCAGAAGAGGCACAGTAGAGTTCATGTTCCTCAGCCGTTAGATTAACCTAAATATGACTCTAGAAAACTGCACTTTAAGGGAGATAATCCGCTAACCAAAATAGCCATAAAAAGGAAAGACTTTATGACCATTACCTCCTTCTTCCTATCCCTTCTTCTCTTCACCTCGTGGAATGGATCTGCAAAAAAAAGACAAAATCCCTCGAATCAGCATTGCATGGTTGTTGCGGTCTAAATAATATGATAAGCAAAGCTAAAAAAAAAATCAAAACTGGGGGCTTCAAACATTAGAAGAAAATATGACCACACCTCATCAAAAGGAGTAAAGCAAACAAAAGAAAATCAAATCAGATGAAATATGTAACTTGCACCCCATTAAATTAACACTTTCTAACTAACACAGATATGTCTATAAGAACTCAATGCCAGTTAAAAGATATGCTCGAGGAATCCGATTATTTGATCAACAGTTTCTAACTAATCATAAGCATATCTGTACTTATTCAGTGCCATGAAGCAAAAATCAGTCCCTGTCTGAGTACCAGTAGGGTGACACTTTGAACTTGCTGTTGGAACCCAGAAGCTAAGATATGAAACAAACCCACGAACAGGAAAAACATTCGTGTCCTATCGCTCATGACAGAAGTCCCTGAGCTATTCCATCATTACCTCATTCCACAATGCTTTCTAGGATAGAAAGCACCCCCCCACCCCCAAATCTATTAGGTGTATGCAGTTGTTAACATCCATAAACACTCTGTTTTACATCTAAGATTTCAATGACCCCTTCAAACCCTCTTTCAAAGCAAAGGAACTGCATCTGCCTAGTCCATGCATCCATTCTGCAGTATTTATGTACATTAATGGATGAGTCCAATACTTATTTATTATACCAAGGGGATTTCCGTTGCTGAGTTTGCTAGAATCCCTCGATAGCCTTTATTGTGCTTGAATATGTCTTTGCAATAAAATTTGTCAATACCGAAACAGAATAACAAAATTCCCAAGTCTCCAGCCTTGGCATTGCCTCGGACCAGTTTCAAATAAAGTTTGCAATCACAAGCACCTCATCTTGCACATCTATAGCAAAGCAATCACTTCACCAGAAAAAAGAAAGTGCCGTTAACTGGTGAATACTAATAAGAAGTAAAACGGCCTGATACAATTCGGAGATTAACTAGATAATATCTTATGAGCTGAGACTCGTGATCAAAACCACATTTAAGCACTCTCTACCCGACTTTTAGATTGACTGCTACCAGTACCCCGAAAAAAACTCAAAGTCAATGCCCCACGCCTCAAGTCAAACTCCCAGTCAAGAACTCAAACTCCTACCGCACCAAAGCATCGAAACAAGACTCAAACACGCTAAGAAGCCTAAAAGGACCGAGGCAATGCGGCGGCGGAGCGGGGCAACGCCGGGACAGACCTTGATTGAGCAATTTCTGGGCGGTCTCGTTAGGATCCATGTTGCTCTCCTTGAGAGCGGCGTAGATGTCGGCATCGGAGTGGTTCTTGACAATCTCCTTGATCGTCTGGATGGTGCTGCGGACGCGAGCCGATAGTACCTGAGTGCCGCCTTCGACTTTGGAAGCAGTGACCATCTCAAGCGCTCGGCGATGTGGAAATCGGACGAATGGAGGGCGAGCGAGATGGAACGGGTGGGGCTCGATGGCGGAGGCGGAGGCGGTGAAGAGGGAGGAGGACGGTGGGGGAGCGAGACGAAAAACCCTAGGAGAGAGAGGTGGAGAGAGCTGCGAGAGGTCGCATTGAAAATGGGGGTGCGAGCGAACGGCTTTTTGGAGGAGAGAAGGGCTTTGCGAGCGAGGGCGAGGGTTTTTGAATACGGTTTTTATTTTAGAGAGAGAGAGTGTGTGTACTTGTAGAGAGATTTGGGATGATGATGATTGTCGATTGATGAAATCAGGGGTGTTTTGGGAGTTGCACATGGAAATTATGTGAAATTCTTATTATGTCCCTGTAAATGGTTACCGTAATTTATCTACTAAATCGTGATAATGGCAGTTACATTTGCATGAGTTTTTTTGTTTTGTTTTTTGGGACCCAACATTTGCATGAGTTGACATATATTCTTTTTCATGCCCGTCGCATAATTACAGCCGCGCATACATCTTGAAAAAAAAAAAGTTTGAATTAAGGATGTGCAACAAGATCACCGGAATCAAAAACTGTTTGGACGCCAAACCGATTGATTCTAGGCAATTTCTAAAGGCGTTGGTCTGATTCCTGATTCCATAGAATTTGAACCGTGACGGACTTGGAACGATTCTCGATTTTAGGATGGGAACCGGACCGCTCGGACTTGACTGATTTATTCATAGAGAAATCAAAATAAACCTCCCGTCTTTATTTATTCTTCTTCATCTTCTTCATTTTCATGGAGTCATCACCTCCACACGAACTGCATTCCCCTACCTAGTGCAGGGACACATGCTTCTGCACCTGGACCTCGCCCACCAACTCTCCCTCGGTGGACTCGCCCTCGCTGTGTTGGTCACTCCCAAGAACCTCCCCCCCCCCTCAACCCTCTCCTTGCCACCCGCCCGTCCGTTCAGACCCTCGTTCTCCCCTTCCCTGGCCAACCCAAATTCCCGCCGGGCTGTGAGAACGTCCGCAACATCAGTCGCTTTGACAACGTCCCCATCATCTCCGCCTTCCGCCTCCCCCTTGCCTGGTGGTTCGCCTCCCACCCCAACCCTCTCATGGCCATCCTTTCCTACTTCTTCCTCAATTGGACCCTTAATTTGGTGGACGAGCTCGGCGTCCATCGGTTCCATGATTAGGTGATCCAGTTTCCGGTCCCATAAATTAATAAATAATTTATTGGGTGAGACCGTATCGAATCAGACCGGATCGAGAACCAATCATCTATAATTTGAATGCTTGAATAAAAGGAAATATCCGAGAAAGATCTCTTTCGCACATTGCGAAATTGATAGCAGCTAATGATTTTATTGACAATAAACTTTCATTTTCTTATTGCAAAAATGTTTTTCCCGATATTTCTATAAGATTACATCAATGTTTTTCAAGCAACACTATATCCATAGAAGATTTTCCTTTCTATTGGCAACAAAATGGACGGCGCTAAGAGGCTTAGTTCTCTGACCCAAATAAAGAGAGAGGCTTAGTTCGAAATTTTTGCAACAGGAGCGACGTTGTGGTTAATAAGAAAGTCAAAGTAACTTGGATTGCAATTGGCATAAAAAGCACCGGCAGAAAGATTGCACCCATCAGGCTCATATGTGTTAGATGCAATGACTAGCCAATTTCTTCATGCCGAGCTCTTTGGTGCCTTATCAAGCTTAAGAATAATTACAAATCATCCTCCTTGTTCGCCAAACCCCGGCACGATTGATCGACTGAATGTGTTTAAGTTTCACAGGAAGTCAACGCGATTCGACGTGAGATATCAATTGCGCGAACCAATTGACTAAAGAGTCAATGTACCGAATAGATGACGTCATAAATCATAGCAGCCATCGACCAAGCAATTTGTGCTGGACTACACGATGCCGATATTTCATTTGCAAATCGCAAAATTGCACGAGGTAAATGAGGCAAGATGTGGAGTTTTGCGAAAATGGGTAATTCTTATTTCTATCGCCAGCTCAACATGCATATTGAATATTATCTTTCATCCGTATGGACAAAAGCGGCATCCAATAAAATAAGTTGAAGAAAGAGCGGCCACAAACGACAGGCAAAGTACTGTCGTTTTTAATTAAAGAAAAATGAAGGTTTTATTTATTTATTTTTTATCTATTTTTCGATTTTAGTGGCCAGATGGGGAAAAATCAAATTTTACTTCCACGGAGAACTGTGTCTACTTTTGTTATATAGACAATAGGTACACGTACATACATACTATATGAGAATTGATTCAGGAATTTGGCGACTCTACTGGTATTTCGTTTCACGCAAAATGCTTGTTGTCGTAATTTTTTCGTCGTGCTTTTTACTTTACAAATCGATGTCGTTGTGCAAATTATAATTTCATAAATTAAAAATAAATTCAAATGATAAACCACAGTTAACTCTCGCATATTCGCTCAACTTATTTCTCATTTCTAGTTAATTTTGAATGATGAAAACACGAACGAAATCAACTGACAGTGAAGGTTTTCCAGGGGTAAATGCGGTTGACGCATTTTTCGAGTATAAGCAATTAGGCACGAGCTAGGAGTGTTCGCTAGACTAGCAGGAAAAGACGTAGTTTGCAAATAAAAACGATAAAAACCAAGGTTGAAGCTATTCCTTTGAAAAATGAAAATCTGATTTCATGAAATTTAGTTTCAAGAATTGATTAAATGTATGAGGATATATCAGGTAACATTTTAGATATGCTTTGGTTACAGGATATTTACCTTGAAACAATCTCACATCAGTTCTGAATTCTATTTGTTTTGCTTAGAGGTCGACTAAATCAAGAATATCTCGCCCTTTATCTTCTCTCAACTTGAAAGCCACAAACAAAATGAAGAATATAAAATCAAAATCGTACTGAAATTTTAAATTAATTTACGAGCTCTTCGAGTGTTTCAAATTTCATGAAAATAAAAGGCCTCGGAGATTCATTTAATAAAGGAAAATATAATAAGATTCTGCGAATCTAGTTTACCCTTCATCAATAGACGACTACACCACCGTCTCGCGGTTTCTCTCTCTCGTCTCGGCACAACGACAGATCGTCGCCAAGTTACCACCAGCCTCCCTCCCCCTCTCTCTCTCGATCGATCAAACCCCCCGCATCGACTCTCCTCCGTCTTCAACCTCGAGCTCGATCTCGATCTCTTTCCCAATTCGCCATTCCATCGTCGGCTCTGAGGAAGCCCTAACCCTCGATTTCGTGCGTGGCCTGGGAAAAGTCCTCTCCCTCCTTCCGGCCCCCTTTCCATCGGCAATCGCCCGTCGCTCGAGCCTGTTCAGGTACAGATTTGCGATTTCGAGGTCTCTTTTTTTTTTTTGGGAATTCTTATCGTCGTGTCGGTTTTAGCTGTTCGCTTATGTGAGTCAGTTGTTTGGTTGTTCCGCGACATTTTCGATGCTCGGGTGCTGGGGGTGGTTAGGGTTTTAGTTGCTCGCTTGGGGGGAGGGGATGTTTCTGATCGGTGTCTGTGATCGCAAGTTGATGGTTTAGTTGCTCTTTTCCCTCGGATGTTCATGGGGATAGGTGCGCGTTGGTGCATTCGCTTTTGTTCTGCACTTTACACGGGATTGAAATAGAATGAATATGTTGTTGCTTCTGATGCGTTAGTTATTCTCTTCTCTAGGATTTTGCATGCATACGATCTTTCTCTCTCTCTCTCTCTCTCCACGCTCAAAACGGTTTATGATCGATACACAGGAAGTACGAGTGACTGGTCATGCAGTTAGTTCAAAGAAATCTCTACAGTTGATAGAATGGACTACGGCTTAATACATCGTGCCTTCTTTCCTTCTGCAGCATGATTTTATCCTCCTGACTCTGCAAGCGTGCATTAATGTTGTTTTGTTTGCTATTATAACGCAGGCGGTAATTGCAGATGGTAATCCAATAGTTCCCATCGTCAGATGTTATTTTATCTCTGAACATCTGTTTCCATTTGTGGTGTCCGTTGAGGCATCTCCTGTGGTTGTCCTCTGGGGTCTTGTGGGATGATTTTATATTGCTGTAACCATTGTTGATTACGATATCACTGATTGGCGAGATATTTCAAAAGTCAAAGGTTAGTCATCGGTATCATAAAGCCGTTATCTACATCAGTTTTGTCACCAAGTCAATTCCTGCAGATGCACTTGTACATGAACAAATAGAACTTTGACTAATATTGATTCTCTTTAAAAGTGGAAATTCCTAAATTAGCAGTGGTACTCTCAGAGTAGTTCTGGTTATATTTGAAGATCAACATTCTAAACACGTGTCTATTGTTGTGAAACTTGTGATTGGACGGTGGCGAAGTTCACTGTTTATCGCTTGAACTAATGGATTGGTCATTGCTTGTGGAAGAATTTCTCCTTGTAGTTTATCCGTGATCGTCTTTTGGGTTCTAGAAAAATTCACACTGAGGCAGTAGTAGGGGTTACTGGCCTATTTACAAAGAGAGCTCATTTACAAAAATGAATCCACAGCCAATAAAACTGTTTGCATCCCAGAATGAATGAGCACTATACGAATAGAATAGGGGGATTCCCAGCTCATACAAAACCTGTTAAAATTATCTAGATACCCTGTTGTAAGCTTTCTCCCAATCAACCTTGATATAAATCAGTTTCTTGCCTTTAGGGGATTGCCTCCAGGAAAATATTAACTTGAAGTGCCTCAATAAGACCTCTCCTTTAAAAGCTTTCTATTTTCTAACCAACGGAAATCCAAACCGCGAACTCGATATTCATTGTAGACTATTGTGAGGGACTATGCTTGACCCAGTTTGGCCCTATAGAGGAATAAGAATTTCAAAAAGTTCTCTTCCAGCGTGGAGAATGTAGAAGAAGATGCATCATTGTTTCTTTTTTTCTTGAAAGGAAGCACCCATTTTAGTTCATGATCTCACACTTGATAGGAGCAATGGCGATGCAATTCTAGAGTGCGCTTTCAGCATTTCGTATTCGTCTCTTTACTTGACGCATTTGGTGTGCGTTGTAAGAGGGATGCAACCAGTGAGAGTTGAGGCCGCCAAATGGAGCTTCTATTTACTGTAATTTGTAGTATCTTTCGAACTTTTGGTCATGTCCTCATCAAAAGGCTCTGAAGAATGTTTTATTACAGCAAATTGCAGCAATGGACAACTGACATAATTGATGCATGGGGCTCTTCCACACTCAGTCTCGAGAATTATTCTCTGTGAAGTTAAAATGGAGCTGTTACCTATAGGCCTCTGCTACTAATTTGTGAAGAATAAACATTATTACATATGTATTCTACCAAATTAGTATATGTTTTTGACAGTTGACAGGTTTCTTGGCATATTAGCCACCTGAGTAAGAGGTTACGATTAAGAGTCTCTTCCTTTGTCCTTGAAGTCGTGGGATGTAACCTAGGAAAGTACAGACACTCTCGGGGGGGGGGGGGGGGGGGGGGGGGGCTCCGTGTCGGAGTGTCGGTGTCGGACGCGTGTCGGACGCTCCGACACGTGGTTAACTCTACCGGACACACAGCGACATGCAAGTCAGGAATCCCGACACGCTATTCCAACAAGCGCATGGTCAGTTTTGAAAATTTTCAATATTTTAGGGGTAAAATTGGAAATCTATCAAAACCTAAAAGCCTCCACCTAATAGCCCTAATTCCATAAACCCCATTGGTGGAATGTGGATTGATTTTTTTTCTCTCCAGGTTTTATGGATTATTAGAATGGAATGTAGTTGAATTTGTCAATTCGAAACAATGAATGATACTAACAAATGGTGGATTAATGTTTTTAGTGTAATTTTTTTTTTGGGTACTATAGTGTAAATTCATTCTTGGCTCTTTTTTTATTATTCATTTATTTGTGGATTTGAATCAAATTAGCTAGATTGAAATAATCATGAAAATGATAATTTATCATAAAAATATACATTTAATATACAACGTGTCCCAAGGTGTTGGAATTCTCTACTTTTGAGAAATGACTTGTCGTGTCGCGTGTCGGTGTCGGTGCTACTTAGGACATAACAACCTTTTCTAGGAAAAATTCTCAGTTGCTTTTTTATTTGTGGTTTCTGGGTTCGGTTGTTCCTGAAAGATCTGAAGTGTTCTATCTGCTTGTGATATTTGAATACCTTGTCTCCCATTTTGGAATGTGCATTTCACAAGGCTTGGGCTTTTGCAAACCTTCTACATGTCATATGGTTGAGATAGCTTCTGTTTTTCTGCGACAAAGTTGTATTGTGCATCTCGAAGCCACAAGTACAAGAACAGTTCTGTGCATTGTTGCAATGCTTGTGGTGATTCTGCATTGTAGACTTGAAATCATATACTATTCGTTTATTTCTTTTTGTTGATTGATTAGTGTGGAGGCTAACTTTTTCTTTAACTGCATTTGATTCCCTTCCTGTGATTAACTGCTTTCTTTCTATGTTAATAGTGCTTCTTTGGTCCCCTTGCCTATGTGCCATGTTGTTACTACATTTTTTAAGTGGGCATATTATGCATCTTTTTGGCTGAACTTCATCCATCTTTATCTTTTTTTTGTCCTTTTATTGTTTAGTGGGTTCTGCCAAAAGATCTATTGATTGCTTTTTGATGGTATTACTACCTTATACCATCTTTCAGACTCGGCAGCCAAGGATGAACTTCCAACAACTTGCCCATCCCAAGTCTTCTGCTAATGGAATTGGCCATCGTAAAGGTGAAAGAGAAGGAGGAATGAGGCAGGACAATAGGCTGCATTCTGGAAAATCTGGCATCAGCAAAGCCGGCATCACAGGTACGATATTCCAAAATACGCATGGATTATTTATATACGGGCTTTCTCTAATGGTGGTCATCGTAGGTTCCATGGCTGACAGCAAAGCTGGAGGCAATTTAAGCCCATCCCATGATAGATTAGTGTACTTCTCAACACGCCTCATAGGTCATCATGTGGAAGTCCAGGTGAAAAATGGATCCATATATTCTGGAATATATCACGCTGCAAATGTCGATAAAGATATGGGTAAGTTTTGCTTAATGCTAATGTGGTTAAAATGAATTATCTATTCTTGTGAGTATAAACATTTAATTTATTGCTCCCAGGGATCATCTTGAAAATGGCTCGCATGATAAAAGATGGGTCTGTTCAGTTGCATAGGGCTAACACCGAGTCCCTTAACAAGGCTTTTGCAAAGACTTTGGTAATACCTGCCAAAGAACTTGTCCAAGTCATTGCGAAGGTAACTATCAATTCCCCTTTTGCCATAGTCCTTTTAAACACGCAGCTTAACGAATTGAAATAGTTAAGCAAGTCATGCATAGCTATGTGTATGCTAGGGAATAAATTCTGTCTCGATCGTTGCAGTAGTAAAGCGACGATTGACTTCTGAATCTAATTTTAGTATCTTCATGGGGGATGCCAGGACTTCTCTGTAGCCGGGGATGGATTGTCAAATGAGCTTCAATCTGAGAAACAGCAGGAGATCTTGATTGACTCCTATATATCACAAGCGCGTCACATTGATTTGGAGAGAGAACTAAAACCTTGGATCCCTGATGAAGATGATCCCCAGTGTCCTGAACTGGAGAATGTCTTTGATGGCCCACGGGATAGGTTGTGATCAGTTACTTTCACCTCTTTGGAGAATGTTGTATCTTGTATTCCTGTTGGCAACCTTTGCATGCTAATTGTTAGTTAGGATAGAAAATTAACCGTTCCTTAACTCCGCGTTGGCTAGGAGTGTAGTAAGAGAATAGTGGAAGGAAAAGCAGAACTCAAAACACTTTACAGGCTTTTGTATGTCCTCCTTTATTTAGTGGAAGGTTCTCTTGGTGTTATGACCAGAAGAGCTAGCTTCCGGATCCATGCATGCTTTCCCTAATTTTTTCAGTATATCGCAGCATAATTGCATGATGAATCACGTTTTATGTTCACGTTGACATGCTAAGCGTTGCCTAATATCGCATTTTTGTTCTCAACTGCACGTGTATTAGGAACTTTTATGCTTTATTTGGGGATAGGAGTTGACATGGTTTTAGGGTTAGAACATTGTGTAGTTGCTGGAAAAGTTGGTTTTCCCTAGAGCTAGTGGGCAGCAGCTCCATTGGAGTTCACCTGTTCCAGAAATTGTAGTGTCTTTTGACTCAAGCCTAACCCCTTTTTTGCTTGTGAACTCTGGATTCTGGATTAGAAGGGCAGAGACTACGGCTTGTTATGATGGAAAGCACTGTCCTGTTCTCTTTCTGCTGTCTGACATGTGATATCATAAAACTAGTTTGAAATTCGATGTCAAGCATTCTTGGACTCTTTTGTGTTAAATAGCTGATGTCAATTTCTAATCTCTTGGGTGTTTTAGGTGTGTCACCACGGTGTATATCTACTTATTCATCAAGTCTTGGAGGTTCTGAATGTAGATTCCAAGAGGTGTATTTTGTAAATATACTGACTAGCACGATCGTTTTTTGTCATTTTTAAGGAGGTGGGATCAGTTTAAGGTGAATGAAACTTTATTTGGAGTGAAAAGCACCTTTAATGAGGATCTGTACACGACTAAACTCGAGAGAGGCCCTCAGATGCGAGAGTTGGAGAGACAGGCTGTAAGAATTGCGAGGGAAATAGAAGGTGAGGAGACTCAAGATCTTCATCTGGCAGAGGTGAGCATTTTCTTCATTATTTTCTGCCTTTTAATTTTGTTAGTTTCTCATATTTTTTCCTGGAGTTAGTGTTTTACTTATTTTCTGATCGGCTAGGAAAGAGGAGTTCGTTTCCCCGAAAGTTTCGATGTTGACGAGGAGACAAGATTTTCTTCAGTCTATAGAGGTGGGGTGGTTGATGATAGTGGATATGAAGAGGAAGAGGAAGAGGATATTCTTTTGGATTCATGGAATACTGAAACATTTGGCAGTGGCCCTGCTTCTGAACCAGTATCAGCAAGATCTTCATCCACGGTACCTTTGCAACATTATATTGTTTCTATGATGCATGATATGCCATATGCGCATGAGCTTATTCTCTTATTGCCTTCAGGGGTTCCTGCTAATATAGTGCATATAAATCCTCCTCGTGTGACTTTTTCCACATAACAAAGACAATGTACCTGGTCCGGGAATCTGTAGACTGGCAGTACTATCCTGTTTGATCTTTCTTAAGGTTTCATTATTTCGGCATTGCTATTGTGGTTCACCATAGTTCATCCAAAAGGGTTTTTCCATCGGTGAATACCACCTTCAATGACAAACTTTGGGACGACTGAAGCCATGTTTACATCCTCAACCAATACATTTTTTTAAATCAATTTCAAGTCTTCCTCCACGACAGACTGACATATTTGTGGTTTGCGTACCTGTGTGACATAGTTATACTGGTTTATACTGTCGCCCTATCGTTTGATGTGGTTGAGTTAGACTTATTCTTTACTCATTCAATAGCTCTGAACTAATAGCACTTATGTTACAGCTTTCTATAAGATTTTATGGTGTCTTTCTTTTCTTTCTCCTGTCATAATCTCCTTTTTATATGATATTGCAGGATGGGCCTGAAACTTCTCAATCTAGTGTTGGTGCTGATTTGTCTCAGACCGGTGCTGATCATGCTGGTCGGTTGTCATCTGAACTCACCTGCAAGAGTGTTCTTGCATCAGATGATGATAACAGGTCCTTAACATGCAGATTACTTCTATTGGGAATAAAGGAATTTAAATGTCATCGTGATTGTTTCTTAGGAAATTGCAGAAGCAGTCATTTTTTTTTTCATTTACTTGTGTAGGGTACAGGAGAGATCATTGAGTGAACAAAGAGGACATACTGAGTTAGATGATGCTGGGAAGCTGCCAGTAAGTGAACATTTAGCTCTATGGATCCTCATTGGAATTTGAATGTGGTCTCTGTCATTGCCTTCAATAAATTATCAGTGATGTTGACATTTCTACTTCTCTAATTGTGCAAATACAGCCTGCAAAGGACACCAGGATATCAAAAGCTGAGGGTGAGTAAAGTTCTTACTCAGTATATCTGAATAGGGGGAAAAACCGGAGTTCTTTAAGAGTTTTTTATTTCAAGCAACATAATAAAGGCAATTGCTCGGTGGATAGTGACTTCTACAACTTTCTTTCCTATCTTTCTATTTACTTTGACGAATATTGAAATGATAATATAAAACAGAATGAAATAAGAATTTATGTTAATAAGGTCGTCCATTTTTATATTGTCGTTTAATTGTTTTTGATGGAACCATGTTATATTATTTTTCTTTTGCTCAGATTCCATCTCATCGTCGAAAGGAAAGAGTGTTTCCTCTTTTAAAGGGGCCGTATTGTCCAAGGCTGCAGCTCCTGCTTCTTCTACTGTTGCCTTCAAGGATCATAATAAGATAAATTCTTGTGGTGATCTATTGGAGACACCTACTTTGGCAAAAAGTGGAGAAACACAGTTCGTGGATTCTCATGGACGGCCTGGTAGCTCTACCTCATCTACTTCTGATCGTCTCGGTGCTGCATCAGCTTCTACTGGTGTTGGGTTGACACCCAGTTCATCAGTAGGTTCCTTATCCTCTGAAAAATTCAACTTGAACCCTCATGCTAAGGTTGGTAAACTTCCATTTGCTTTTAGTTTTTCTTACTGCTTTTTATGGAGATGGTTTCAAAATTTGCTGATGAGATACGTGGGTTTTTTGAATTTTATCGTGTTTTCATTGGCAGGAATTCAAGCTGAATCCAAATGCAAAGAGTTTTGTTCCTTCTCAGACACCTGTTAGACCTCTGTCCCCAGTTGCAGATGGCTCCTTCTACTATCCAGCTAATATGTCTGGGGTACCCCAAATTCACAGCATGCCTGTAGGAGTTGGAGTAAGTTTTGTTTCTTTACCTCTATATATTATGTGCTTTATGTTCCATGCACGAGTTGCAATTAAACTTACAAGTGACATCAGTCTATTCACTTGTTCTCTCTTTCCTTGTTGATGTTATTGATCTTTGCTTGATTGCTGGCTTGCTTTAATAATATGCAGATAGGGCCTTTCGTGGGACATCAGCCTGTAATTTTTAATACACAAGTTCCCCCTCAATCACCACAAGCATATTTACACCCAAATGGTCCTCATGTATGGGTTATTCTTGCATTCCTCAAGTTTTTATTGGAGGCTATACATTTGTTATTTGCCTGAATTAATAGTATGCATTTTCATTGTTAATTGCAGTATGGACAGCATATGCTTGTAGCCCATCCAAGACAGTTGCCTTACATGCCAAGCTTTCCACCGGTAAGATACATTGCAATTCATCCGAGTTTTACTAAGTAGAGGATAAAGATAGTAAAATGATTTGGCTAAGTTCCACCTGTCTTGGATACAAGTAATAGCTAAGTTGTGATTGTTTTTTTCGTTTTTCCTAAATCAATCCACGGACATTGTACCAAGTACAATGAGATTGCAAGCAATACTTCATTCTTGCCCCACCTCCATCTTGTGTGATTGTCAATTCAAGTTGAAAATGTCCTCCATGACATTATGTTATTGTATTGCCTATTCCTCCACAATTCCCTTAGAATTGTCTTACAGCTTTAAAGATACAGGGAATGATATACTCTCTCCACTATGCTTGTTAAGAGCATACAATACTA
Source organism: Lenwebbia sp. NSW1173648 (assembly GCA_029784005.1). Taxonomy (NCBI): domain Eukaryota; kingdom Viridiplantae; phylum Streptophyta; class Magnoliopsida; order Myrtales; family Myrtaceae; genus Lenwebbia; species Lenwebbia sp. NSW1173648. The sequence continues at coordinate 16,950,839 of JARCGZ010000009.1, read as the reverse complement.
GCCATTGACACTTTTTCTCCCCTATCTCAGGACATGCCATATAAAGGAAGAGACTTTTAGCCAGTTCCGTTGAAGGTTCGCGTTCCTGGAGGTTTCTACTGACAAATAATTCGGGCGACTTAGATTCTTGGGTGTTCTGCTCACATGAATAAACCTTCATAGATCTGCTTGGGAAAGAAAGAAAATTCTTTTTTTTTTAAGAGCTTGGCTTTCGATGGGGACTCCCTAATTGTAACCTTATTTCCATGGCTGACCAATGTATGCTCCTCTGATACCCTCAGATAGTGGCGCGTTTCAATTGATTGGGACTAAGGTTTTCACTTGACATACTTGTTGACCTTTGCAGACGTGATGGTTTTTGAAAATTTAATGTTGGTGTTAAAGGGGTGTTTCGCTCTCATTAGTTGCTGTGAAACCCTTTAACTATAAGATCAATTGCAGCCACAACCATGTGGAAGTTGAGGCGTAGGTGAACAATTGTGAGTGGGTCCTGTTAATTAGTGGCATGTTTCATGAGCTCAATTTCCCAACTGATAAATACATTTTGTTTAAGTTGTTAATGTGGCGTGAAATAAACCTATCCTTAACTGATCCGCTGATCTATTGAGAAATATTCAGCTGGGATTGTCGTTTGCTTTCCACGTTTCTTGATCCGGTTGTGGCAAAGACCAACTACAAGAAATGTTTGATCTTTTGTCTGTCTTCGCCATTATTTGGTTTATTAGTACTTCATCAGTTTCTTGAACCGGAGAAACAAACGGGTGATGGAAGCGTTAGAGCTACTCGTAAATTAGGTTTCTTGATCCCTGCCTCTCGCCTCAGCTTGTGCAAGCTTGCTCTACGCTGCCGCAAGCATCCACAACAGAGCTTGTAAGCCACACTATCTCTGTAACAGGAGCCTGGCCATGGCCATCGGACTGAGGTCGCCTTGTACTTACTCAATGACCATTGCAGGCCTTAGATTTGAGGTTGGTGACGATCACGACGGCCTCGGAAGAGCGATGGCGGCACGTGCGGTGGAGATGAGGTGTTGGGTGACGGTAGAGAACTGGTAGGGATTTTTTGGGTGGCGGTAATTTGGGAAAAAAAGGTGGCAATTTGGTACATAATGGGTGGGTAGAAGATGCAATTTGGAATTCAATATAAAAGGTCAAGATGGCGATAGTAGAAGATGCAATTTGGTACATAATGTTTGGTGCAAAACGTGACGTGGCCCAAAAGAAAAACTGTAATTCAACCATAAGTTAAATATCGTTTTCACAGGCAATGACGTAGATCGCATCATTGGCATGCAATCTTATCTTTAGCTGTAATCGATACGAGGTCTAATCATCAGCCAGCACTCATCCTAGTACAGGCTGGGAATTGCTTAGTTGGAAAAAAATTGAATATCATATAGTACAGGATGAGTCCTGATCATGACAAAATCCAAGTTAATTGGCAGCTTACCAACTTGAATTATAGAATTACCTTATGAGATCATTACATAGAGTCTGATTATCTTGCGGCATAGTCTATGAATTTTTCAAGTGGTGTGCAGTTGGTAGAAGGTGAGATGCGAAAAATGTTGATAGGAGTGAACACACGCTTGAATTAATCCAATCTTGTCACATCGATCATGATTAGAAATGATAGTGGCCATTGGAATATCTTTTCGGAAGATAATGACCGATTTTTATCGGTAATCTGTGTGACCCATTGATATATATTTTTTCTTACGACAAGGGAACCGACCTACATAGGTAAACATTTGGTATGGTCGAGCAATTAATGGACGTTGCAAATGAAGTAATTCATGAGCAAAAATCTAATTGAATGGTCTGAGCATAGATTGCTTAGTCTTGTAACTATAACGTGAAGAATCGAATCTCTACCAAATCCCACACACTCGTCCATTCCTTAACGGCAAAGTCAATTCAAAGAGTAACTAATATTTTCTTAACCGTAAAAGTTAAAGCAGAAAAATAATCATAAAATCAAGACAGTAACTTACATTTTCCATGTTGAAGATGGGCACCAACTTCAAGGGCATCCAAAGTGATCAAACCATTGAATGACCATCAAGTATATTTGCTTGAAATTCAACAACATACCACAGTCCAAGAAAATCAAATAATTGTGAATGCACAGCCTGACAGCCATACATGTCACGACAGCTCAAAATTTTAGACCTAATATTTTATAATGTGAATTTATAAGAAAATTCACTTAATCGCTACGTGGGTGACTTCTTCTTATCGGACTATGGAAGCTAAGGGCGCGCATGGCAACACTTCTGCTTCAGAAATCAACTTCTGGTTAGAAATTTATTTTTCTATTTCTATTCATAAGCAGAAGTTGATTTTTGATCAGAGAAATTCGTTTGGTAACGGTTGAAAATTTCTACTTCTGAAACATCATTAACACAAAATTTTCTATGAAAAATTATTGTCGGCGGCCGAAAAATTTCTACGTCATTTTTAAACATTTTAAATTTCTTTAAAAAATAATTTTTATTATTAAAAAATATTATTTATTTTTTACTCCGGTGGCCGGAGACGGAGACTCAGCGGCGGGCGGACATCTGCGGTGGGCAATGGTCGGAGGTTGGCGATGGTCGCGGGCGACAATGAGCGGTTGGCGGTTGTCGCAGGCGACAATGGGCTGCAGCTGGTGGAGGTCGGAGATGGGCGGCGGAGAGGAGCAGTAATCAACGTTGAGCGGCAACGGCGGCAGTTGGCGACTAGGGGCGGTGGTCAGCAGTGGGCGTTGGTGGAGACGGGCGTGGTAGAAAAGAAGGTGAGGGAGTAATGAAAAGAGCGTGAGGTGAGAAGTACTTCTTGATTTGAGAAGTAATTTTTTTAATTTCTCGAATTGGGGAAAAACCAACTTCAAAAGTGAAAATTCATTTCAAAAGTAGAAATTTCTTTCAAAAGTAAAAAATTTTACCAAACGAATTTCTGTCCCAAAAGCACTTCTGGAGCAGAAATCTACTTTCAGAAGTGTTATCATGCGCACCCTAAACATTCTTAAGTGCGTAGAAAATAGCCTAGAATCGCCTAATCGAAATGAAACTAAACAAGAACATTTCGAAGGGGGGCAAAAGCGAAATCTAATCATAAAGATTTCGATATATCTTTATAAACTATTGATGTTATTATAAGTGCGATTTAAATGGAGTTAATTTATTTCTTACTAATTTTTAGCTTATTTTAAATAGCCAAATCATGATGGAGAGCCTAATACCCAAAAAAATCCCAAACTTTAGTGTCTCAATTATATCCAAAAAAAATTTCGTCTCATAAAAATCCCTTAACTTTTACTTTTATCGTAATCCTACCGGCCTAATACCAAAAAAAAAAAAAAAAAAACCCTCAACTTTAGCATTTGTCCCAATTATATAAAAAAAAATTGTCTCATAAAAAACCCCAAATTTTTACTTTTATCTCAATTCTATCACCGTCAGCCTTCTGTCCATAATCACTATTCGTTAATCATACGTGGAAATCTAATCATTTGGACGAACGATCTCAAACCTCGTTGTTCCTGAAACCTGCTGTTTTCGAATTTCGAAAATTCATTGGTAAGTTTGGCGAGAGAATTCGAGCCATATATGAATTTTTTTTTGGGATCGAAGAGCCATACAGGATTAACTAACGGTGATTATGAACGGAAGGCTAATGGTAGTAGAATTGGGACAAAAGTAAAAGTTATGGGTTTTTTACAAGACAAATTTTTTTTTGGATATAATTGGGACAAATGCTAAAGTTGATGATTTTTTTAGGTATTAGGCTCGTAGGATTGGGACAGAAATAAAAATTGAGGGTTTTTTATGAGACAAAAAAAAATTGGATATAATTTGGACGGACGATAAAGTTTAGGATTTTTTTAGGTATTGGTTCCATGACGTGGGCTCGAAGTTTTACTTTTTCTTCTTCAACGGGGTACGTTGGTATCATCTGCAAAATTATACTTTTATGTGTATCGCTGTTTTTTGGTCTAAACTTCTCTATTACTTTACTAGTACATGTTAATAGGTAAAACATTACTGAATATATATAAATATATAGCTATATATATAGTAATAATTATAATAGTGAAAAACTCTCAAATCTATGCTAGAAAAGAAAAATATAAAGCGGGAAAAGGAGGGTGGGTTGAATTATTTAAACACGACAACCCCCCACAAAAAAAAAAAAAAAACAGAAAAAAAAGGAGGAGGAGATGGTGGTTATCGTAGGGGTGAAGAAGAAGAAGAAGAAGAAGAAGAAGAAGAAGAAGAAGAAGAAGAAGACGACGACGACGACGACGACGAGGTAAGAGTCGTCACTGGTCAATGGTCATGCACTGAAAGTTTCGATCTTTATTGCAAGCATCGATCGTCTCGGCGATGCGGCCTTCGCTGTAAGTTCATACTCATCCACGCTTAGTTGTCTCCAAGCAACACATGCACAGATTGAAGCGTCCTCATAGCTCTCTCTCTCTCTCTCTCTCTCTCTCTCTCTCTCTCTCTGTGTGTGTGCTTGTTTGCATGTATAGAGGAATTTCGTAGCTTCAGAATTTGTGCGCAGAGGAGCTTATTTTTATGGATTTTGAACTCCATCCCATTGCACATCTCGTTCTTCGAGGTGCTCTCGGAGATTCGAATCCGAAGATGTGCTAGTGTGAATAGTCGTTTTATAGCTTCGAAGCTATCGTTTTCGTTTTCGTTTTCGTTTTCTTTTGGAAATGGGAAGAACGAGACAGGAGCTTCGTGAAGCGAGATTAGAACCAGTTTCTCGTGTACCATGCTTCTCCATTTTCTTGTGCTCTGCTTCTTTTGCCTCTTTTAGAACTTAGTGATTCATGGGCTCTGTGTATTTAGAATTAATGTCTTATCTGTTTGTTCGCTTAATCTGATTGTTAATACTATTGTTCATTCGACTTTGCATAATCAGACTTGCCTTGCATGCATTATGGAGATAGAAAAGTTGTGCCTTCAGAATGCATGTATCGAAAGTGTTGTTACTGGATTATAACTCATAAGAGGTGCAATGGAGTTTCTTTCACTGGTCAAGAGAAAAAGCAGCGACCCTTTAGACAGGACGAGTGACTTTTGCCTGTGGTTCTAGCATGACTTGTCGAAAGCTCACTTGTTGGTGAATGTATCTTATATTTGACTTCTGGGTGTAGAAAGAGGAAGCTAAGCTCGAGAGACTTCAAGATTTTAATGGAGAGTTTCGTTGCGAAGTTCACTTTTTGATTTGTGGTTAAATGTTTCGAATGATCTTTTCTGTCGGAGTGGTCAATCAGGGGTTGAATCCCGTTTGCTGTTGCAGGCTTGTGAGATGATTTAAGACCTTCCACTGCTTGTGATACTCTTCCTAAAGGAAGAGGGAAAGTCTTGATGAATCAGGCTCGTGAAGTGTCTTTTTGGTTTTCTGACTGGCTTACGCATGAAGACAATCTTCTGTCATAGTTAATGTTTAATAGAATGTGCTCTAGAAAATCAGATTCCCGTGGATGGAAATATACTAAACTTCATACTTCTGGCATTTGTTTATCTTAGTTTCCTTGCTACAATCTTTAGCTTTTTTCGGGGTGTTTGTCTACTCAACATCGTATGACCCTTTCTGGCAATCATTCAGTTTGATCGTGAGAGTCTGATGTTGGGCCAATCAATGATCAGGAGAAATGTCTGTGCACTTTGTCGTTTGAAGAATTGGCGGATGTTTCAGCAACGCAAAATACAAGTGAGCATGATTAAGACATAAGCTCTATCCATACAATGTCATGGTATGTCGCTAGTAGCCCATTTTGGGAGGTTTCCACCATATCACAGTCAGAACTTGAGCCAATGCCAAAAGGTTTTAGCGTAAAGACGGGGGTTCCAGTGCAACATTCTTGTGGCTTCAAACAATTGAATGTTCATCTTCAAGAGCAGGACTCGTGTTCTACTCAATCGACCGGTCAATCATACAGTGAAGTGCCTAATTTAGGAGGAAGTACTGACTATAGCCAAGCCACAGCTTTTGAACACACAGGTCATTTCCCTATATCCTCGCTCTCTCTCTCTCTCTCTCTCTCTCTCTCTCTCTTGTCATTGTTCAGCCAGTTCTGTTGGAAGGTTATATCATGTATGCGGGAGAGCAAACTATGGGAAGTTGGGTTTTAGGATCTTCTCTTTAAATTCTATTAAGCGTCATTGATACTGTTCTGATAAACTCAAGGGAAATAGCCACTAACTAGTACCCTTGACCAAGTGTCATTATCCTTTATCATCTTTTTGTTGGAGCTGGTATCCTGGTAGCCATGATTTGAGTCTAACCAAAGTGATGCAATTCCTCAGCAAGGATTCAACTGAAATTTGCTTCTTCTTCTTGGTCAGAACATGGTGAAACTGAAGGGCAATCTGTCAGAGGACAAGCTAAATCAGTCTTGTCAATGGGAACTCAAGATTTAGTCTTCCACCCTTTAGAGGTTGATCATAGGCAATCTACTTAAAGTTGACATTTTCTTAGCATGCCAGGGTAAGTTTACATGGCAGAGGATAACATTTTCTCAATGCAGGTGTGCATCCCACTCCACTATGCTGACCCATCTTTTGGTGGGTTTACGCCTGCTGCTTATGGGGAACAGACAATGGTTAGTAGCCAATGCGTAATACCTCTTTTTTGTTCTTCTTCTTGCTAAAAGCTGTGCAAATGATGAACATGTATAATTGTCCAGTGAATCTGGTAATGGAGTGCACAAACATTCTACTCAGTCTCATTGGCATGATATCTGCTTGTTCTGATTAATTGTGAAATTTAGCATTCTAGTGATAGACCCTGTAGTGTCACGTAAGGTTTTGTGTGGTCAGATCAGTCTAAGCAACTAGTATAGTCTTTTCTCACGGACTTTGCCGTGTCAGATTCTCAATTACAACTCTGCTCCTCTAAGTCTTATCTTCAGAGAGGCCGATAGGTACTGAATGGCATCAGAAATGAGGTGAGCTAGGGGCCAAATGTGACAGATTTAAAGTGCTTGCAGCTCTAAAGTTTGAAGGCATCAATTAGTAAGTCATTGCGAGTCTAGAAAGCATGTCCATATGAAATCAATCATATTTGAACTGTTCTTGCAAATTATCCTTTTTACCCTGTCTAAATTATTTCTGCTTGGGGTTTTGAGAGTAGATCGGTTTCACTCATTATGGAACTTGTCAACTATAATTCTACATTCCAATGTTTGCCTTGTTGCTTTTAATGCTAGTACTCAACTAGCAATTCCCACAGTTATGGATACCTGCGTAACCAAATTTTGCCGTGCAGTTATGAAAGACAGTGCATTTGATCGACTATGAGAAAGAGTTGGCTTTGCTTTTCCACCGTGTCCATGTCATAAATGTTCTGCTGTTGGTCATACTTTCTACTTGATGTCTGCACCGTCTGCCATTCGTTAAATGTCAAAAGGCATAATGCGGATTAGAGTCTGAGGAACTATTAAATCACAGAGCCGCCGAAAATTTCATCTAGGAGAGACTTCATTCGCTTCAACTATTTCCAGTGCAATATATATTCCCTCTGCCTTCCATATTGCGTCTCTTTTCTCTTTTGAGTGTATTGAGTGAAGGGCCTCCTTGATGGTGCTGTCATATTATTCATCAAATTCATAACATAGACCATCCTTTTCATTAAGTAGCAACAGCAAAGCATCCATCCAATTTGATTGTGAGTGGGCTGAAAAAACTAACCCTATCATTTGTAAAGTGGGTCTATGAAATCCTATGCCACATAGTATATGCATAATTTTTTTCTAACTTTGCATCTCCTTTGCTCTTATCTCTCTGCTTTCTATAATTTAATGATTCTTTTTGTAGGTACTTCCTCTTTGGTATAGTGTCTCGAGATTGAAGGCATATATTGCAAAGTTTATTTTTTAGCAGCCTTTCTTTAACTTAAATGCTTTGTGGTTTCAACTCTGTGGTGGTTTTCACGTTGATTCCGATCATTTTTCCGGTCGTGTTCAAATGGAACTCTATTTAAACACCATTAGTCCAACTTGCAACGAGGCAAGCATGCGTCTTCTCTGTTACGCTCTCATAAGCTATTTGCCTCTGAAATGTCGGCAGATCTCTTACCCTCAAATGGCAGGAACAATACCTTCTCGACTGCCTCTGCCCTTTGATATGACACGAGAAGAACCAATCTATGTAAATGCAAAACAGTATCATGGTATTCTCAGGAGAAGACAGTACCGCGCGAAGCTCGAGGCTGAAAACAAGATCATCAAGGTTAGAAAGGTACACACTTGCAAAAGCACAAGATACTATATCGCTTTTCCTTCTATTGGCTGACTTCTAGACGGATATGTGACGGTTTAACGGGATTTAACATTGTATCGAAGTAGAAGCTCGCTCCTTAGTTCAAATCTATGAACTTTTTTTCTTAACTTCCCTAATCATGTAGGTAGAATCTACCTCGAAAATGCCGGGAGCCTTGAGCACTGGGATGCCTTTTTATTTGAATAATTACATAGGTTGAGCTAATACTAGCTAGCTCATACACGAGGGGAAATGTTAAGCACTTGGGTTACACTCCTCTTTATTGGTGCAAGCTTCTAGACTGGTGTTGGTCCAACGAAATCACAAGAAATAAAGTTTAGAACTGATCTATTATAATGTATGCAGCCTTACCTTCACGAATCTCGGCATTACCATGCATTAAGAAGAGCAAGAGGATCCGGCGGGCGTTTTCTCTCAAAGGATCAGAAAGAATCAAAATTTACCTCCCTTAATGATGAATCAAATGTCATAAGCGCCGCAAAGGTGTCTTCAGCCAGTGATCTACTGAATTCAGAGGTGTGTCAGCTGAAAGATCACAGAGACACTGGCTCCACCACCTCTTGCTCCGAAACGACACATACCACCACCCGTAGTGACGCCATCCGAGTGTCAAATTTCAGGTTCTTTGGTCAACCTTGGCATGTTAGGAGCACGTCTGATCCTTCTTGTGACATTCATTGTAGTGGGGATATTCGCCATCTTTCTCTGCCAGGTGAAAGATGAGTCAGAACAACAATCACAGTGGGCGGCTGTGTGAATTGGGTGCTGAAGTGGAGAAAGTACAGCTGCTGGTTTTCAATGGGAAGTCATCCTTGGCTCTGTTAGTGTTGCTTCTTGTTTGCTAGCTTTTTCAAAACTATTTAACTGCCGGGCTTTTCAAAACATACAGTCTCTGTTACGAAACTGACGTTGTAAATAAGCTTATTAAGCGCACGAACACACACCTCAATGGTGTAACTTTGAAAGTGTGGAATTAGATGATATTATGCTAAAGCATGTGAGATGTTTGCCTGATGGTTCTCGGAATTTTAGTTACATGTTCTTTGGGTCAGCACTTTTCTCAAGTGAAGAGAAGCACCTTTGATTGCGTTTGACTACATAAGAGGGGAAGATGACCCTTTTATGGTTATGTCTGCCTGAACATGTCTGATGTTGTCAGTTTGGGCTGTTCGGGTCAGCCCAAGCCCGACAGACTCGATCCATGACTTAAATGGATTATAAGGATTGCAAATACTTAATCATGGATGGGCTTTCGCATATGAAAAGCCCGGGTCCATTTGAATAGCAGCAAGCTCATGTAACTCGAAACGAACAGAGGAGGAAGAAAAAACAGAGTGGATGTCCACAGGTTGCAGGGCAGACAACTAAAATCCAAAACAGCGCAAGCCCCGCTCATCATTCATAACCGATCCCGACGTTTTCCTTTATCTAAGAACCCACCCAGAACTCTGCGTTTTTTTTTTTTTTCTCCTTTGGTGAAACTGAATACCACATTTATGGTGTCATGCTCAATCTTTGAACTGTCAGCATTCATCAAAAGGGTAAGTGGGGGATCGATCGTGTATCAAGCACTATCACATCGCATCACCTATCCCTCGTCCATGCAAACGGAAATTTGATTGCGGGTGCTCACAGAATCGTGCTCAATCTGCATTGCGAGCTCAGCTTATGGAATCGTTATACACTTGTGCAGTAACTTCGCGGGATGACCGTGTTCCTTCCCCTCTAAAGCGAAGGCGGCGGTATTTCACTTGTGATAATGGGACTCAATTCTCGTACAGAGGAAACTGGTGCAAAAGAAATCTCCATTTGCATAGAGATGATCTTGCTCTTTTGAGAGAAAGAGAGAGGGATACAAGTTCAACATTTTGGAATTATGCAAGATACATTTTACTCCAATTTCCCTGTCTGTGATTCAATCTTCTGTGTATGAATGAACAGTGTCTGTGTGATACGACTCCACTCGACTCAATTACAATCTCACTTCCAAGAACAGTCAATCAATCTGAACATCTATGAACAAGAAAATGAAAAACCTCGAACAGAAAAAAAAAAAAAAAGTACAAATCTTTATCCTTGAACAAAACCTCATCAATGTCGCCAAAATCATCCTGGTTTCTCATCCTGTTCTTTCTGGGGCCAAATTGGACCTCCTCTGCTTCAGGGAGTTCGCCTTCTCCAGGTTCAACCCTGCTCTGAATCTCGCGATGAAATTGTCCGCCTTCGTGTCCACGTCCGGGCTCGGGCAGAACGCCGGCGACGTTGCTTCCGATGACGCGTTCGACGGGCTCTCAGTCATCCCCGAGACGCTGGCGTCGTCGTCGCCCTCATCGTCCTCGGTATCTGGCGAATCATGGTGCCAGACGTTCGTGCTCTTGATCCTCACGTAGTCGCCGCGCACGGCAAACTTCCATGACGGCACCTTGAAAGGTGGCGGAGGAGGAGGTGGAGGGATCGGGATCAACGGCGATAGGTTGCCGCTGTTGATGTTATCATCCGAAGACTCGTAGTTTAGTGACGTTGTCACGGGAGCATGAGATTTGTTGATGGTGATCAAATTTGCGGTCGACTGAGAAAATGCAGGAGGTCTTGCCCTGGTCTTGCGCTGACCTGCCGGAGACGGCGGAACTGGCGGCGGAGGAGGCGGAGCCGGGAGAGCTTTCCTTGTCTTGCCCTTTTTGGATGGGAACAGAGTGTGGAACACAGACGGAGGTGGTGGGGGCGGCGGTGGCGGGGGCGGAAGGCGGGAAGATGACGGCAGTGGCTGGGAGGCGAGGAGGGACTCGAAGTTCTCGGTGCTCTTTTGTCTCTGCTTCTTCCTCTTCATCTTCAGCGAGTTCAAGAACTCCTTGGTCGCCGATCCACCTCTCTTTTTCCCACTCTCCTCCTCCATCGGTTGGAACACGGGCTTTGGCGGCGGCGGTGGTGGCGCCGGCGGCGACGCTGGCGATTTTTCAACCTCATCCTTAGGCTTGTGAGCAACAGTTTCATACGTCCTCTTCGGCTTCCGTTTATTTCCAGATACCCGCACTCGCGGCGGAGGCTCCGGCGTCTCCGGCGTAGGAGGCGGCGGTGGCGGCGGAGCAGACGGCGGAGGCGTGACTGGAACTTCCATTTTCTCGACTGCAGCATTACGATCGCGACTATCATCGGCAACTACACGCTTGATCTCGAACTTATTCTCTTCTTCGTCTTCTTTCCATCTTCTCCTGGAATAGACGGGTTCCGACCCGATACCCCGACCCGCGACAAGATGGGTATCGTCGTAGAATCTCCGCCGCCCTTCGCCGTAAGCCCACGGCGAGTCCTGCACCCTCAGATCAGGGTACGAGCTGCTGTTTCTCATCCTCCCAAACGAACTCGAGGAGAACCCATATTCGCTCCGCTCGGAGCTCCGACGATCGAAGCTGTCATACCCATTGTGCGGCGTCGCCGGGTTCGACGACGACGACTGCTGCGAGTCCGACCTCGGGTACGAACCCGGCGACCCCCCGTCTCCGCCGTGGTTGGATCTGCTGAGGAACCCGCAGACGATGGCGAAGAGGACGAGGACGAGGTTGAGAGAGTCCCAGCTCTTCTTGACGGAATGGGGTCTGAAGATCTGGGAAGAGAAGCTGAGAAAGGGCGGGACGACGAAGAAGACGAAGGCGATGAAGGCGGCGAGGAAGAGCAGGAGGAGGACGCCGGGGCCGGGGAGGAGGGAGGACGAGCCGCGGCGGGTCCGGCGCGGGTTGGCGGAGGTCTGGAGCCAGAAGGGTGGCGTGTCGGCGTCGTCTTCGTCCATGGCTGTGGTTGAGCTGGTTTTTGCTTGTGGGGATTAGCTTTTGTGCCGAGCTTTTCTGCCTGTGTTTTTTGGGCTTTCTCGGTTTTTGATTAAACGGAGGAGACAAGAGGAGAGTTTTATTTATACGTGCGTGGGGGATGAAAATTGGAGGAGCGGGGTGGCAATCATTAAGCCGTGATTTATAAAAAGAAAAAACGACCCAAATGATTTTTAAACTTTGGTCCAATCTATAACGTGGTCTTTGAACTTTTAATTTGACCACTATGTTTCTAGAACTTTAGCCCAACGTGCAATGTGACCTCTGAATTTTCAATATGTTCAATGTGATCCCCGAACTTTTGAAACATGTTCAATTTAATCCCGAACTATAAGAAAATGTTCAATGTCATCCTTAAACTTGAATTAATGAAAAGATTACATTCAACATCTTCCTATAGTTCAGAAGTTCAAGGATTATATTGGTCAAATTGAAAATTCAAGGACCGCGTTGTACATTGGACTAAAGTTCAGGGGTCATATCGATCAAATTAAAAAATTAGGGATCACATTACACGTTGAGTCAAAGTTCATGGGTTATTTATGTCATTATCCCTTTATAAAATTATGTATAAGATTTTCGTGAATGCGGGGAACGTAAGTCGTGTGTAGTGTAGTGCTCCCCAAGTTTGCTGTCACATGAAGAATGACAGCGAAACTAAAGCGGCTCATGTCGAGTCGAGTCTCAACGTTGTTGGAGCAGAGCATCAGTAAAACTGTACAACACGTGCGAAGAAGCTTCGCTAGGCTGGGCTCGTCCAAGTTTGACCTTAAGCGAAGACTGGAATTTACCCTCTTAAAAAGGTAATTTTATTTGTCATAAAAGTTTCATTTTTTTTTTAATCGTCTGGCGCTATTCTCTACCCAATCCTCTTTTTACTATTCTTTTCTAGCCGGTGAATGCAAAGACATCAAAAGTAAAATCGCCATCCTCGTTGAGTGCATCCCCGACGGATGGCTAACTGCCTTTTCTTACCCCGTCGGTCTGAACACGTAGGTTTTCATGGCCATTGATCGATCGTACCTGATTTGAAATTAAAAGCCTCTCCGCCCGGCGCCGAACAAGTTCCCGTCCCCATGTCGTCTAATTCGCATTCACTTTTACTTTCCTGTGCCGATTAAAATCGCATTGTATATCACAAACATATCACGAGATATGAGAGTGCTTTACTTTTCTTTCACGTGACATTTTAAAATATCAAGTTGGAACAAATTTTTTCTATCTCGCGACATAATAAAGTGGTAAGTGTCCAATAAACCAAACAGTGGATCTAATAGTTCATGGGCTCGTCCAAGTTCACCTCGTGCCATATGCACTCGAACAGCACTTTTGGACGGGTTTGGACGGGGCTATTCAGTTATGACAGTTATGACGCTCGGACTGACCCAGCCTAATCGGGTACGTAAAACCCAACATTTTTGTACATAAACCTTTGATGTGGGCGTGGAGCAACAAATTAGACCCGATCTCAGAGCACGGCCCGACGTGGCTCGAACCCACCCATTTGCCTCTATCTCTCGACCATAGTTTGTAATTGTACTGGCCGCTACTCACCATGTTAATTATCTAGCACGACAAAAAAAAAAAATTTGACTTATCGACAAGAAAGTAGTTCGCCTATCGGCCAAAACTCGAAAGAAAACAAGAATTTCCTACGAGGGCTCTAGCACTGAAATCGCCTTGGTCATCATGGAAACACTACCAATCCGCAAGCTACGCTGCTTTTTCAGTTTTGAGTATCGTCTTCGGACAGAGCTTGTGTTTGTGTATATAAAAAGGACAACAACAAGTTTATACCAGTCGAGGAAGTAAAGTGGGTCCCCTTCTTATTTATTTATTTATTTATTTATTTTAAATGAAATTCAAAGAAACCGCGTCGTTCATTTGTTACCTGTCCTTATCGTCCCACCCTTTCCTTTTTTTTTGTTCTTCTCGAAAGCTTCAAAAATGGAAAATAAAAAATAAAACAATTTGAGAATTAATGACGTTGATTGTTCTATTACCATTGATTGCTAAAAAAAATCCTCATATCATCATGCTAATCGACTTTGACCAAATGAATTTCTCGGGATCTTAAGTCGTCTGCTACCTACTCCTCTAACGTGTTTTGGAGCCGCAGCATGTTCCCATTTCTTTATAATCACTTCTTAATCGCCCCCCCCCCCCCAAATGAAAAATGCCTCGGTGCTTAAGGAATGAGCGAAATCGCGCATGGTCGTGAGCACAACTCCCGGTATGGATGCGGTTCCTTACGTCGTAGCCGGCGAGGAAAAATCGAGTTGGTGGATGCGTTGAGATCCCGGTCGCTGAACAGATTCGATAAAGTGCTTTAAGCTTGCTCAATATTAGAAGCTACGATGGGCGGTTTCGAGTTCGTGTTGCTATGCAAGATTTAGACATGATCAAACTTTCTTATATTAGTCCACATTGAAATGTGATTAAACATAAACTTTGCGTCACATGATGAGAAATATCCGAAGACTATTAGCTATGAGCTAGCTTGATTGAGTGAGCAAACAGATAAGTGACAGGAAGAAACTTGGGCTTGCCAGCATAACAACTCCCAATTTCTCACGCTATATCCTATTGTTTCAGCTAAGGCATTTTTCAAAATTCTCTTAATTTTTTATTGGTTTGCAAAGTCCAAATTTTTGAAGGTCTTACTACCTCGATAAATATTCTAACACAATATGCGATGATAGAGGCATAAAAGATTTGAACTCAGAATCTTCTACTCTGGTACCGCGTGAGATTTTGTGGGACTACTGTCGACTGTTCTAAAAGTATAAGTTGTTAGATGAACGTGTAGTATTATATTTAAATATTCAAACAACTATCATCTTTACAGATCTAAAATCATTTACACCTTTGCTTTTATCACGATAATTGCCCTGCAAAGTTTTCGAGAATTCCCAATATATTCTCATCCCCGTGCTCGAGTTCGATTCGCTTTCATTGCCGCCCTTTATGTACAAATAATAAATAATCATCGAGATTACCGATTTTA
Organism: Lenwebbia sp. NSW1173648; assembly: GCA_029784005.1. Classification (NCBI taxonomy): domain Eukaryota; kingdom Viridiplantae; phylum Streptophyta; class Magnoliopsida; order Myrtales; family Myrtaceae; genus Lenwebbia; species Lenwebbia sp. NSW1173648. Next base: position 16,935,730 of record JARCGZ010000009.1, on the reverse strand, counting down.
CTTCACCATGCGCACACTTGTTATAGGATATCGCGAAAGGAAAAAAAATCCAATTTTTATATTGTCTCAATTAACATAAATGCGATCCTCTTAATCGAGCTGTAAATCGGAAAAATGGGACGTAATTTCTTCATTCGAACGAAATTTTAGAAATGAAAGGGTCTCCAACCCGAATGCTGCAAAATCGAGACACACGAATTAATTTCCTCAATTTAATTTTTTTCAACAATTATTTTCTATATTCATTTACATTTAAGGCACGTGACAAATCAATTTCCCACGCGGAAAAGGTGGGAATGAAGACGACTGTTCCCGATACAAATATTCATACTGGCCATTAACAAGAAATCCGAGATTAGAATTGTGACCATGTGAAGGAAAACTCGATGGCCACCGTCGTTATTAATTAAATAGGACTTAGGTGACCAGCCACGCCCACCTAACATTATATTTTAAATCATTGTTCAACCAGCCGCGAAATTATTACACTTTGCAAAAGTCGATATTGGACATCTTTAATTTTTACTAAATCGTAAATTTTAACACTTAAAGTTCATTGAAAAATTTTCATCAATCACGAAAATGTGAATGTAAATATACTTTCTTAATTTCGGTGGAGAATTGAGAAAGTTTTCTGTTGGGTTAAGTGAACCAACTTGATGAAACTTAATTCTTTTTTGCTAGAAAAAATCTCGAAAAAACTCCAACTATGCCCACTATGACACCTTTACTTTAATTTTTTTTTTTTTTTGTGATCACAAAAAAATCCAAACTGATGTCGTGTGACATGTCTATTCTCTGTCACAGTTCCGTTAACGAGGACTGTTAAAATTCTACCTGGCTGTCCAAGTGAACAATGGAGACAAAAGGATGATGAAGTGGCGTCCATCCGTTTTGATGGCCATTTAGGGCGCGCATGGTAACACTTCAGGAGCAGAATTTCTGCACTTTTAGAGCAGAAAACCGTTTGGTAACGCAACTTCTGAAGCAGAAATTCGTTTGGTTACACAACTTCATTTTTTACTTCTGAAGCAATTTTTTGCTTCAGAAGTTATTTTTGAGCAATTTTCAGAAGTAAAAAAAAAGTTACTTCTCTTTAGAAATTAAAATCAGAAAGAGACAATTCGCCGTCGGTCTCCTCCGGCCAATAAATAAATAAATAAATAATCAAAAAATCAAAAATATTTTTAAAAAATAAAAAATCGAAAATATGTTTTACAAAATAAACAATTTATAATAACTTTTCACTAAATTTTGTATTGCATGAAAGTGTTTTAAAAATATCATTTTTTTACGAATTATAATAAATAAATGTTCCATGATTTGGTTAAATGGCATTCCACAAAGACATAATTATGGCAAAGTGGATCGAGCAATTGACCCAAGTTGGTTAAATGGTATCCCACAAATATTTTAAAGTGGGCCGAGCAATCCCACAAAAACACAATTATATTATTGTTGTTGCCGTCTTTGAATTTCTTAAGCCATCTGTCTTGTTTCTCAGACTCTTGAAAGCATGGAAATTTGATGTTGAGAAGGCAAAATGCACGTGTGTTTTTGTTTGTCGATATTCTTCACACCATTCAAAGCACTATGCAGGGTTTGTGAATGTCATTTTCAGATGCACTCGCTTGAATTTCTCCTTAGGTTCTCAACAAGTACCAGATCAAATAGTTGCAAAGCATTGTTGCTTGTCATAAATCAACTTGTCCAATGGTATGGTTTAATGAATGAATCATGATGCACATCTGAACTAGAGACGGTTTAGGCACGAAGGAGGTTTATATACCATGTCCATTGTGACATAAACCGCGCTAGAGGCTCAGACGAGGAAGTATCGGAACTACCTATGCTTTTAGCGTGGATATATCAGCTCAGCCATCATATTCATTAATAGAATTTTTCCCATAAAATTGATCCACATTTGCATAAAATAATTAAATGAAAAATTATACGTAGATCCGTCAGTATTTGCATTTCATTTTTCTCGAATAACATGCATTTTAGGTTGGGATCAACAATTAAATTTTGTATTAATAATATTCCAATAGTAGAAATTTTCAACCATTACCAAATGGATTTATGTTCCAGCAGCAGAAATTTTGTTAGGTTATCAAACGTCTTTCTCTAAACAGAAAGCGACTTATGGAGCAGAAGTAGAAAAATTAACTTATAACCAGAAGTTGATTTTTGAAGCAGATGTGTTGCCATAGGTGCTCCTAAATTACAAACGTCTCTCTCTCTATATATACACACATTTAAGGCACGTGTCAAATCAAATCAAATTCCCACGGGCAAAAGGTGGGAGGGAATACTCCTGTTTCCAATACAATGTTTATACTGGCCATAAATAAGAGATCCGAAATTAGAATTTTGACCTTGCGAGGGAAAAATTGATGATCCCACGTCGGCCATTAATTAAGTAGAACTTAGGTGATCGACCACTCCTGCCATACATTATACGAGACGGTACAATCCGAGATTATGTTTGGGTGTCATTCATCGCGAGTTCGAAATTGCAACTAAGTCGTAAATTTTAACATTTAAAGTCGTCCCAAAATGTTTATCAACCATGAAAAGGTGAATGTATTTATATTGGCATAAGTTCGGCGAAGAATGGAGAAAGGGATTTTTTGTTGGATTAAGTGAACCAACATTATGAAACCTAAAAGTCAAATTGAACTCAAGTTACCACGCATTTAATATGCTATGGATCATACTATTCGTTTTCTTCTTTGGTCGGAAGATAATGTATTCGACTACTGAGGAAAACCGGAAGAGCCCATTAAAGGGGCTTCATCTCGAAGTGGAGCCCACAGGGCTTGAGGAGGAAACTAAAACCAATTTCACGGAAGAATATTTTTTCTTTTGATCCTAAATACCCAAATAGTTTTTGTGGCTCTAAAGTTCCTCAGCCAAATATAAACGGCGTTTGGTTCTTTTTTGCTGAAATGTAATTACATCCTTGCGGCTAAAGGACATTAGCCCAACGTAGGTTTAGAGGTACTTTGGAATGCTGAATTTTCGGAATGTAAATAGACTTTTTCGTCTTTCAATTTCATCCTCGCTATAGTTTCATAATTACGGAAATGTCCTTAAAAACCCTAATTTCGAAAAAGGCCTCGGCCGGCGAGCTGCCGCGGGTCTTGCCTGAGGTCGCACAACCCAGGCCTCGCGAGGCTGGTAGCTAGACTTGGCCTTGCTAGAGGCCTGCCGATTGTCAGTTCTTAGTCGATTTTGATTTTTTTTTAAATGAAAGTAAAAGGGCTTTGTAAAATGTGATTTTTTCAAACACCATATTGGTCAAATTGTATCAAATTATATTTTTAAAATACACTTTACCAAAAACTGCTTACATTTCTAAAGATCCCTTTAGGGCAAAAGCCTTTGCATTTTCCTTCCAAAAGACATTTCCTAGAGCGGAAGCAAACAGGCCCTAAGTTTTTTTTATGGTCGAAAATAAGCCATTCATTCATTGACGAATAATATCGAAATAAAACATGAAAGTTTCTGAACAAAGGATATTTCAAAGGGGCCCCGGAGGTTAGTAAACTAATCCGGAGGAAGTGAATTATGTCGATGGGCTTTAACAACCCAGTCCGTAAGAGATTTAGCTTCACGGAGCAACAAGTTAGTGTAGGAGACATCAATTTGGTCAGTTTGCATTCATCCACAATAGTCGCCAGGGCCCATGGGCTTTCATCTTTTCCCATTAGAATCTCTAACGGCATATTTGATTCTTCTTTATCCAGCAAGTAAAACAGAGCACGGGAAAATTTCAAAAAACATCCGAAATGATTTCATTTTCTCGAATAAGGGTCTAAAGTTGAACTTATTTCAAATAAGGGCATGAGATGTTATCTTTGTCTCAAATAAGGGCATAGAGTGAACATTATTTCACGTAAGGGTCTGAAGTGACTTTATCAGTTTCAAAAATGGCCACGATTCACTTGTTGGTAGGGGCATTTTCGTCATTTACTATTATTTATTTATTTTTTCTATTTTTCAAAATTTTAAAAATAACTAAAAGTGAAAAAAGAAAGAAAGCAAACACAGGTGGGAGGGAGGGCTGCCCTACTACCTGCCTGTGGTTGCCGGTGCCTCGGCGAGGGCCGGCGACCACGTCGACCAGAGACGAGGGCCAGTGGTGGGGTAGAGGCGAAGGCCGGTGGGAGGGCGAGGGGAGGGCTGCCCTCTCGCTTGTGTTTGTTTGTTTGTTTTTTTTCACTTTTACTTTTTTTTTCAATTTAATTTAATTAAAAATTAGATTAAAATTGTATTTTGACGGAAATGCTTTTGATCGGCCGGAGAGGTCAGGCTCTTATTTGAAACGGTCATTGCCACTTTAGGTTTTTATTTGAGACAATGAGGATATTTTAGGCTCTTATTTGAAATAATGACCACTTCAAGTCATTATTTGAGACAATGAGAACATTTAGGGCTGTTACTTGGAATTTTCATGAAAAAAAAAAATAGCACGGTGGATAGCTAGGGTTTCGGAAGTCAGAGCGGTCGCGGCTTGCGCTGATTCGGCGAAGCCAGCAACCAGAGCACCGGATGAGTCGGCGCACACGCCAGCCACCGAGCCTGTCGCCGCGCCTTCTACCCACGAGTCATCCGTGTTTAATTTGAGAGTTCCCATGAACAGGCCCTGAGTTCAAGAGGTGATTCTCGCAATAAGACGAAACCCATCTCTCCTCAAGCTCGGTTGCGCTCCTCGACCGCGCACACGCTCCCCTCCATCCATGGATAACACGGAAGCTTCACCCACCAAGCCCAAGAAGCGGCCGAGGGAGAAGCTCAACGCCACCATCCATGTCCTCCACGACAACCCCGACAAGACCCCTCCCCTCGTCGGCTACTTCCCCTCCGGCTTCGACCCTTCCTCCCGCCTCCGTGGCGGCTCCGCGGAGCCCGGCGTTAGGGTCTACCGCCACAGCAGCAGGAAGTGGCCCAATAGGCTCCAGCTCGTCGTCAGACCGCCGGAGTCCAACGTCGCCTTCGTCGGCTCCAGCTTCTCCGGCGAGCCCAACGCCAGCCAGTCCTGCACCTACGCCCTCGGCGTGCTCGATAAGGAGTCGCAGACGCTCAAGATCGTCCCTGTCGCCTGCAATAAGGTGAGTGTTGAAGATTCTTTTAGGGATTTTACGTGGTGGGTATTCGTTTCTTGTTTTGTTGACGCGATTTCGTTCGGTTCTATTGTTGGCCTATATGGTTTGGTTGGTTAGAAAGGGATAATAGAGGAGAAGTTATGCTTATGAAATATCAATTACGTTGTACAGAGTACTGGACGCAAGCAATTTGACGTTAATTTGGTTCAAACAGATAGAAACAAATTGTTTTACCAGCGATCTTTTTCATCTAGAAAACAGATTAGAGCAACTTTTCTCTTTGTTTGGTCCCGAGCAAGATGGGTTTCTCTTGGAATGAAAGTTGGAACTTTGGAGGGTGGTTGGTTCAGCTGAGTAGACTGAATGGTGGCAGTGAAGAAAGAATGCCAACCAGTTTTGTGTACTGTCGGCACCACTGAATCAACTATCAATCAAGCCAGAGATGTTTACAAGATGAACAGTTTGACGCACAACGGATGTGGCTAAATGGTGGTGATGGCGGTTGCCCGTCAGCTGTCGTTTTCAATTTTATCAAGAGTACATCTTCAGTTTGCATCTGTTCCTTATTTTACAAAACATTGGACAGTGGGGGAAATATTTCCTTGCAGTTACTTTACTGTATTACAAACCAACGTTGCTTCCCTGGAAATTTGTTAAACGAATCACTAACTTTCATCTAAGCATGTCCGAAGTAGAGTTGCTTGGAGATTTAATAGCTCACATGGTCAAAGAACACCGTTTGCACTCAAAGATACTCATCCGTCACTCCTCTACATGTTGCTTCTAAATATTGCTTTTTATGATTTAAGTCCTTCCAATTTCATGTGGTACTGCTGCAGATGTTCAGATTGGAACCTAGACTGGGATCAGATTTCGCTGACGAAGAGCACCCTGAGTTGGTTAGGGGAGAGCTTTCAGCAAAAGAGAAGGCTGATAAAGTTAGAGAACTTAATTTACTCTTTGGAACTAAGCGGTCGGTAACACAGGTATGATACATGTTAACCTAGGCATTGGCGATATTCTCTGTTGTTCTATTAATTCATGGAAGATGATTTTGTTGAGTTTCTTTCCATTAAGACTGTCACGCTGATGAAGGGCTTTCATTTGTTCCTCTGAACATGGATAGTTATCAGTACACCAGTCACTAATATTTGATGGGCTTCTTTGGTAACTCTTTATTTGTGAAAGATGAAGGGCTTTCATTTGTTCCTCTGAACATGGATAGTTATCAGTACACCAGTCACTAATATTTGATGGGCTGAGATGTTACATGGGTTAGTTATATTCAGTAATGTCATAAATGGGTTTAGAACGGCAAAACCCAAAATAATATGGGTGTTAAATGGGTCCACAACTTACTTAGACTCAACCCCCCTTTATAACTCTCTCTTCGCTCTCTCTTGCCCTCACTCGATCTCGCGCTTGCTCACTCTGCGCTCTTATTTCAGTTTGGGTATGAGTTTTCCTAAATTAGGTTAAATATGGAAGTGTTTTAGCAATATGGATCAGGTCGGGTATGAGTTACTAGATTCAACGAAATGCGTCAAAACGGGTTAAATGGGTACTTTGGGTCGGGCATTTTTCGACCCGACCAACCGTTTGACGGGTCTAATTATTAGTCGGTATTTTTGCAGGTTGCTTATGAGTAATGGTTTATGCTTAGGCATGTGTGCATCCGTGTAGGAGTTAATTGGCACATCTTGCACAAACTAGCATGCGTGCATGCTTCATGTCTATGCTCGCATGCACTTGTTTATTTGTTTTTCTATGTGCACTTGTGCATTTTCACATGCTTATGCGTGCGAATGTGTTCGTGTGCCTGGGTATGTGTTCATTCATAAAGTTTCGCTACGTACTGTCTATCCATTGGAGCCTTGGAAACTGCGAGTTTGTAATGCCATTTACCTTGCACGATTTTCATCTGCTGCATTTATCGTTCGTAAGTACAGTGAAGCCATGGGCTGAGCCAAATTCTGGAGGAAGATAAAGTTTGAGTAGCCTTGCAGTAGGAATTTGAAGAATCTCATGCTTGATAGTAATTGCTTGGACCTTTGTGGAAGTATATGCAACGTGAAATTTTTTCATGACCGCAGGATAAAAAAATGCAATCTCTAAGGCAAGAGGATGATCCCAACTCTCAAAAGGATTTGGATAGGAAGATTAAGGAAGTCGCCATAAACAAGGAAGCTCTTGAAAGTACGGGTTCTCATACTGCTCACAATATCCCCCCTTACAACTCGTCTGCCACTATCCCAAAGGATGCCTATCCCATAGAGAAAATTATTCTCAAAGGAGAGTGGGATTACGTCAGGGATATTCTTCAACTTCTTGAAGCAGGAGAGAAAGTATCACCTGATGCTTACCCAACGTTTGTTTGCAATAGGATCCATAAAATGGGGGAGACGCAGGTGATTGCCTTTGCCTTTTTGCACGAGTATTTCTATAATTGACATTGTTTCCCATCGGTTCTTGTGGAAAATAGTTTTATTAGCTATTGACCAAACTGGGCAGATTACAATGCTTCATTTGTTTGTTGGACAAAATCTTGCAGATGCATGCCTTGTTCAAAAAACTAATGCCTTTCCTTCTGTCAAAGCCATCTATAAGTTGTATATATTCATTTTGATTTGCCATGTGATGGTGCGTGGTATCTAATGCATCCCGATTCATTTTGTCAGGCACAAAATCAATAAAATGAAAAGGAAAATTGCAATGAAGGGATACCTGTTATTTAGTCCCAGTAAATGGTGTCGTAAAGTTAACTTTCATCAAATATACTTGCCGCCCAATAGCGCATATATAGTTCCAAATCTGCATGAAGTCAATTTATTTTTCTTTTATGATTTTATGCTACCTAATTCATCATGATTCATTGCTGGATTTAATCTGAGTTGAAAAAAATAGGAAAATACGGCTGCAGGCAGTGGAGGAAGTGTGTTAATTGCTTCGAGCAAACAAACCCATATAGCATTTTCTGCCTGCTGTAGCTTTTATATGTTCACTTTTACACTGCTGTGGCCAAATTCTTTGTTTAACGTTTGTACTGGTTTTCTTTGGTCATTTGCTTGTTTGAAGAAGACTGAACATCTTAAAGTTGCATAACCATGTAAGCAACTCTGACTGGCATGACTGGCAGGAGATTTTAATCCTCAATTAGTTAATTTAACATAAACTCTTGAATTCTAAGACTTTTTTAATCTCTCTCAAGTTTCTTTCCTCTTTCATTTGTATAGCTTTTGAATGTTTCACGACGCCTGCAGGATGAGATGGAGAAGGAAACGCTTGGTTGCATATTCTCGTATATCAACCACCTTATTAAGTTCAAAGATCAGCATTCTGCTGACGGTGCGTCCTCTGCGAAGAACCACAGGACTCCAAGCATATTGCGTCAGAAATTCTCAAACATGTTCTCCAACACCGAGTCTAAATGGCTGCCTTCTGAGAAAATCGATCTTCTAATCAGCTATGTCTTGGTGCTCACTTTGTTTGCGGATGATTTTCGGACAGACCCGACAGATATCGCTAAGGATCTGAGGATGAGTTCAGTAACCATAAGACAGCATTTCGAGCATTTAGGATGCAAGTTCAAGCGAGAGAAAAATGTGTTGTATGCCAATCTTCCTGTGCCTCTTAAGTTCCCAGAGTTGAGAAAGAGGCGCCGAAGGTAGATAGCTGAATGGATTTTCTTGTCCTTGCAACAGTTTGTTAAGAGACAGCCGCTTCTACTCTGGAAGTGGAATTCTTAACGTGGGGGAGTTTCATTTTGTATTTCATTTAGCTTACAGCATCCTATGGTGATGGAACATGTTTATGCTTCATTGGAAGCAACTCCACAGCGAGTCTACTTAATCAAATTTGCATGATGTACTTCTTTGAAAACGTGAGAACGCCTGATTGGTAGCGATTTCGGAGCAAGCACCATTCTTTTGGTATAGTTTTGGCTCCTTTGCATCTATCTGAAGCTTAGTGAACCATGAATTTTGTTCTCTTGTAATAGCGTACCTCAATGCCGACCGGCTTGCGTATTCTATGCTTAGTGCGAGAACAGATAATACTATTGGTCACATACAAGGAGAGAGTATTTCTTGTTAGCTCAGTTTATGGTATATGCATCTTATTCAATTTTGGATTTGAATTTTGAAAACTCGCGTCCCATTGACTCAGTTATTTTTATGTGGTTTTATCTGGTACACGGCATTATTCTACTTTCTTATCTCGGACTAACATTTAAGGCGAATAGTGAAAAGTGAATGGCCAAAGCTTGTGTCTCCTTACAGTCACGTTGTTCTCTAATGGTATTATTAGTTGCTTTGACTCGGACAGCCGGCGCCAGTGGAGCGAAATCCTTTTAGCCTTCGAGTCAACTGCGATCATCGAAATGTTGTCCTCATTTCCCTTCTTAAGCCCAAGGCTCGAGAGGTACTCCCCGCAGCGGCTTGTGCATTGTGCTGCAGGGTCAATTCCTCTGCCCCTGTCAAGAGCAATGAAGGAACCCAGTTCTTCTTGTTCCACAGCAAAATCTGTGTTTTTTCGTTTTCATTTGGACATGAAAACAAGCACGGAACCTTATTTTGAAGAGAACATAGTGGGAGGCGCACCTCTCTCTCACGAAGCTCTGTCATCTGACTTTCGATGCTTCAAAAGCATGTAGCTTCCTGAAGCACCAAAAGGAAACGAAAACAGAGTGGCTCATGCACAGTACATGAAGGAAGTGAGATTAGTTAATACGTGTTTGTGCAAGAGAACATTGCCACACCACAGATCAATGCGTAGGACCAGTTGATGTATCAGATTTGATCTTTTCCCTAACATTAGTGATTCGTGTTTCCTAATCTAGCTCTAGAACACTTCCCTTTTCTCCTCTAGCATGATAGTTCTCTTTAGGGAGCTGAATGGGATTTTCTCAGTCAGAAACCTTCTATCTCCAAATTGTGCAGGTGTTCCAGGAGGTTGACCGGGCAGTCCTTGACATCCTTGGTGTTGGCATATCGCCATGCCCCCATTACTATCCTAGATATCTACTAGGGGCCACACCTTATCCGAACCCTCCTACCTTGAAGATCAATCCTAACTCTCATCAGATCGGTTTCGGGCCTAGTTAGCGCTTAGACCACACTTACTAGAGGGGACTCTACATTGACTCGATTTATAGTCACCCGACCTATCCATATTGGCTAAGCTATTGAGAGGGGTAGTTGAGATAGTTACCAGTTTGAGATCAGTCTTACTAATAAATTGCTTCACAAGACTTCCCCTGTTCAATAAAGACTTGGGGTGTCAAAATTACACTCTCTCACCTGTAGGAGGTGCCTATATACTTTGGCATCTAATCAGTTCATCGTCCTTCTATGATTTTGTGCTAGCTAATTCATCAAAATTCATTGTTGGACTGAGGATCTGAACTCCAAAATGAAAAGCCATGCGAGTTCATTGGAGGAAGTGTTATTTGGCTAAAGCAAACATTCTTAATCCAATAGCTTCCGCCTGCTGTTAGCTTTTAAATGTTCAGTTTCGAGACTGCTGCGGCCGTATACTTAAGTCTTATGGTTGTACTTGTTTTCTTTGGATCATTGTCTGATTTCATTTGCTTATTTACCTGAGTTTTTGCACGGTTGGCCTGTCTAAATACGTCGGGCTTAGTTCTGTATCTGGCTGGAGAAGTAGCAGAGGTGAAGCATCTCCATGATCAGAGGTGATGCCCCTGCTTACTGTCCCTCCTATCTCTCTCATCAACGCTTTGGAAGCAAAATTAGTGAACGCTCTACTTGCCTAGTTGGACTCAAGTTGCGGCGCGCTTAATATGCAATGAATGCTTCGGAATACAAAACACTGAAACGAGGAGGGTGGGCTTGTAGCGGACCTTATACTTTAGGCCCAATTTTCAGCCCTAAAACCCATACCAAGCCCCATCAAGATGGGTCGGGTCGGGTCGGGTGCTTATATAAATATATAATTCAGTAGGGTTGACGCGGAGCAATGTGAAGATAGATATGTGCTCTAGCAGGAAGCCTAATGCATGTACCATGGAGTCCAAAACTACGTGAACTGAGGATGTTAGAATTCCGCATTGAACCATATAAGCTCTTATGATAAAATGGGTAAAATTGCCTCGGCAATAACACCTTCCTTCTTTAAAAGGGTGGGAGGTCAACGATTTAAATCTTAAATCTCAAGTTGACTAACAAAATAAAGAATAACTATTTAAAGATGGACCGCGCTTTTTTCACTCCTATTTTGGCTTAGACACTCCCTTTTGTTTGTGTTTTGACCATACTATCCCTTATGGAGCCAACCACTTCTCTTTTTATTATATGGTTAACTTTTTTTTTTGTTTCTTCTCTTTTTTTCCTTGTGGGTCCCACTTTCCTTCTTCTTTTCTAATAACATTTACATTGTGTTCTCTGTTTTACTGGTTCACATGAAGACGATGAAACAAATTCAAAAGGTGGAGAGATTGAAAACACAGAACACAATGTAGATGTTATTCGAAGTGATGGAGACGAAGGGCGTTTTTTTTTTTTTTTTTTTTTGTGGAAACTGCATCGAGCAAGTATCGGTTCTGCAATGGGAGAGACATCAGTGGATTTTTGGAGCAACCAAAAATCATGAGATCCACTGTCCCAGAGGTGTTGTGGGTTCAATTCAAGCAATGATTGCACAATCGATTGTAATGATCTTGATTATGGGCATTGTGTCGGCAAAGAGTTGGGTGGAGGAGAATAAAGCTCAAGAACAAATAGAGGATTTTCTTGAGAAAGATGGCTCTGTTCAAAGCATTGCAATAGATGTAGTGTCGATGACAAGGCAAGGGAACAATTGATGGATCATCAACTTAGTGAAAAGGCAGAGGTTGTTGAATCAGAAGATGATGAGGGCTAATTCAGCAAATTCCCGGGAACATGATGACGTAGTAGATGAGCTAAAGATGGAACTTAAGATTGTGAGAACCAGAGGGCTTCCCACGATATTAGAAGAATCTGAAACGGACTCTCCAAGGATGGTGGGTGACGCCAATCTCAAGCTGAAGCCGCTAAAGATCGATCAGAAGCTTGAGCACAAAGATCCGCCTCAGGAGATTCAGAAAGTGTACAAGAGCTATGCCAAGATAATGCGGAAATTGGACATCTTAAACTACCAGACTCTACATGCTATCGATAAGTTACACTCCAAAATGATTTTTTCACTCTCGTTTCGCTACAATTCTCATTCACATAGCAAACAAAATGGGGTAGAACAAATATTAGCATAAGTCCCTTTGATGAACTGGTGAATAATTTGGAAGAATCTCGATTCTTTCACTCTGATTTTAGTCCAATTTGTCATTGACACATATATATCTAGTACTTATGGGAAGGCTCCAACGAACTGATTCAATTTGTCGAGCATGTTCTTGAGAGCTTTTGTCTCTCATATATCTTGATTTTCTTGTTTCTCTTTTATTTGGAAAGAGGAAAGTGGGACCCGCAAGCAAAAAAGAAGAAGAAGAAACAAAATATAAAGAGTTGATCGTATAATAAAAAAAGAAAGTGAGGGCTCCACGAAAGATAGTATGGTCAAAAAATAAAAAAAAGGGAGTGTTCAAGCCAAAAACGGAGTGGAAAAAGCGCGACCCTTAAAGATATATGAATTTTGCTAGGTAATGAAATATGTGTATATGATTTGCTTCACGATCGATAATCTTATCAATCAGAGCTCTCCCATGCAGTAAAAATATTTGCCAATCTTAAATGGGCTAATCTTATGTGATTCTCACTATAAAACCCGTCTCTCCTCAACCTCGGAAAACATTAAAAAAAAAAAACCTCGGTTTTTGTCCTCGGCCGCGGGCCGCGCGCCGCGCACACTCCCCTCCCATCAATGGACGACACCGAAGTTTCACCCACCAAGCCCAAGAAGCGGGCGAGGGAGAAGCTCCACGCCACCATCCATGTCCTCCACGAGAACCCCGACAAAACCCCTCCCATCCTCGGCTACTTCTCCTCGGGCTTCGACCCTTCCTCCCGCCTCCGCGGCGGCTCCGCGGAGCCCCGCGTTAGGTTCTACCGCCACAGCGAGGAGCCCAATAGGCTCCAGCTCGTTGCCAGACCGCCGGAGTCCAACGTCGCCTTCGTCGGCTCCGTCATTCCCGACAAGCCCACAGCAAGCCAGTCCTCCAGCTTGCGCACCTTAAGCCAGTCCTGCAACTACGCCCTCGGCGTGCTCGATAAGGAGTCGCAGACGCTCAGGATCGTCCCTATCGCCTGCAATGAGGTGAGTGCTGAAGATTCTTCTAGGGTTTTAAACGTGGTGGGTATTCGTTTCTTGTTTTGTTGATGCGACGTTCGGTTCGGTGCTATCGTTGGTTGATGTGGTTCGGTTGGTTTGAAAAGGAAAATGGAGGAGAAGTTATGCTTATGATTTGTCAGTAACGTTTACGGAGTACAGGAAGCAATTTGAGGTCAATTTGTTTCAAATAGATGGGACGAAATTGTTTTTTCAGCGATCTTTTTCATATAGAAAACAGATTAGAGAGACGTTTCTCTCTGTTTGGCCCAGAGCAAGATGGGTTTCTCTTGGAAAGAAAGTTGGAACATTGGAGGGTGGTTCTCGTTGGCCAAGGTTCAGCTGAGTAGACTGAATAGTGGCAGTGGAGAAACAATGCCAACCAGTTTTGTGGCGTCAGAGCCACGGAGTCAGCTATCAATCAAGCCAGAGACGATTACAAGAATTAACAGTTGGACGCACAACGGATATGGCCAAATGGTGCTGTGGCGGTTGCCAGTTGGCTGTCGTTTTCAATTTTATCAGGAGTGCTTCTTCAGTTTTCATCTTTTGCTTATTGCGCTAAACATTTGGAAAGTGAGGGAAATATTTCCTTGCAGTTACTTTCCTATGTTACAAACCAACGTTGCTTCCCAGGAAATTTGTTTAATATATCGATAACTTTCATCTAAGCACGTCAGAAGTACAGTCGCTTGGAGATTTAACGGCTCACATGGTCACAGAACACCATTTGCACTTAAAGATACTCATCTATCACTCCTTTACATGTGGCTTCTAAATATTGCCTTTTGTGATTTACGTCCTTCAAATTTTATGTGGTACTGCTGCAGATATTCAGATTGGAACCTAGAGTGGGATCAGATTTTGCTGACAAAGAACACGCTAAGTTGGTTAGGGGAGAGCTTTCTTTAAAAGAGAAGGCTGATAAAGTTAGAGAACTTAATTTACTCTATGGAACTAAGCGGTCGGTGAAACAGGTATGATCCATGTTAACCTAAACATTAAATCATGTTATGCGTTGTGCTGTTGATTCATGGAAGATAATTTGTTGAGCTTCTTTCCATTAAATGGGTCATGTTGATCTTCTTTGGAAGCTCTTTATTCGTGAAAGATAAAGGGCTTTCATTTGTTCCTCTGAACATGCATAATTGTCAGTCAGTATTTTTGCAGGATTGCTTATTAGTAATGGTTTATGCTTTGGCATGTGTGCATCCGTGTAGGAGTTAATCGGTACGTCTTGCACAAACTAGCATGCATGCACGCTTTATGTCTCTTTGTGCATGCTCGCAGGCGCTCGTTTGTCTGTCTTTCTATGTGCACTTATGCATTTTCACATGCTTATTATGCATGTGAATGTGTTCGTGTGCATGGGTGTGTTCATTCATAAAGTTTCGCTGTATATCGTCTATCCATTGGAGCCTTGGAAATTGCGAGTTTATAATGCCATTATGTGTGATTTCCGTGCACGACTTTCATCTGTTGCATTTATCATTCATAAATACAGCGAAGCCATGGGCTGAGCCAAACTCTGGAGGAAGATAAAGTTTGAGTAGCCCTGCAATAGGAATTTGGAGAATCTCATGCTTGATAGTTATTGCTTGGACCTTTGTGGAAGTATATGCAACTTGAATTGGTTTGCGGATTGTTTTTTATGATTGCAGGATAAAAAAATGCAATCTCTAAGGCAAGAAGATGATCCCAACTCTCAAATGGATTTGGATAGGAAGATTAAGGAAGTTGCCATAAACAAGGAAGCTCTTGAAAGTATGGGTTCTCATGCTGCTCGCAATATCCCCCCTTACAACTCGTCTGCCACTGTCCCAAAGGATGCCTATCCCATAGAGAAAATTATTCTCAAAGGAGAGTGGGATTACATCAGGGATGTTCTTCAACTTCTTGAAGCAGAAGAGAAAGTATCACCTGATGCTTACCCAGTGTTTGTTTGCAATAGGATCCATAAACTCGGGGAGACACAGGTGATTGCCTCTGCAATTTTCACGAGTATTTCTATAATCGACATAATTTCCCATTGGTTCTTGTGGAAAATAGTTATATTATCTATTTACCAAACTCGGAAGATTACAATGCTTCATTTGTTTGTTGGCCAAAATCATGCAGATGCCTTCCTCGTTCGAAAAACTAATGCCTTTCCTTCTTTCAAAGCCGATATAAGTTCTAATTTTTCATTTTGATTTGCCATGTGACAGTGCATGCTACCTAATGGGCGATTCATTCTGTCAGGCACAATATGATTAGAATGGAAAAGGAAAATTGCAGTTGCAATTGCAATGAAGGGATACTTATTAACTAGTCCGAGTAAATGGTGTCGCAAAGTTAACTTTCATCAAATATATTTGACCCCAATAGTGCATATATACTTCCAAATGTGCATGAAGTCAATTTATTTTCTTTTGTGATTATATGCTACCTAATTAATCATGATTCATTGCTGGATTTAATCTGAGTTAACAAAAATAGGACAATACAACTGCAGGCAGTGGAGGAAGTGTCTGTTAATTGACTTGAGCAAACAAATTCATAGAGCATTTTCTGCTGGCTATTGCTTTTATATGTCAGCGGTGGCTTCGGCGGCTTGGATCGGAAGGAAGGGCTTTGCTTTCCAATCACTTTTTGAGTTCACTTTAAGACTGCTGTGGCCTAATTCTTTGTTTAATGTTTGTACTGGTTTTCTTTGGTCAATATCTGATTAAATAGCATTTGCTTCCTGTCATCTCTCTCAAGTTTCTTTCCTCTTTCGATTATATAGCTTTTGAGTGTTTCGCTACACCTGCAGGATGAGATGGAGAAGGAAATGCTTGGTTGCATATTCTCGTATATCAACCACCTCATTAAGTTCAAAGATCAGCATTCTGCTGACGGTGCGTCCTCTGCGAAGAACCACAGAACCCCAAGCATATTGCGTCAGAAATTCTCAACTATGTTCTCCAACACCGAATCTAAATGGCTGCCTTCTGAGAAAATCGATCTTCTAATCAGCTATGTCTTGGTGCTCACTTTGTTTGTGGATGATTTTCGGACAGACCCGACAGATATCGCTAAGGATCTGAGGATGAGTTCAGTAACCATAAGACATCATTTCGAGCATCTGGGATGCAAGTTGTCGCGAGAGAAAAATGTGTTGTATGTCAAGCTTCCTGTGCCTCTAAAGTTCCCGGAGCTGAGAAAGAGGCGCTGAAGGTAGATACATGAATGGATTTTCTTGTCCTTGCAACAGTTTGTCAAGAGAGAGCCGCATCCGATCATGGAGTTTCATTTTGTATTCCTTTTAGATTACCGCATCCTGTGGTGAAGGAACATGTTTATGCTTCATTGGAAGCAACTCCACAGCGAGTCTACTTAATCAAGTTTGCCTGATGTACTTCTTTGAAAACGTGAGAGGCCCGCATTGGAAGCGATTTTGTTGCAAGCACCATTCTTTTGGTATAGCTTTGGCTCCTTTGCATCTATCTGAAGCTAAGTTAACTATTAGTTTTGTTCTCTTGTCGCAGTGACGCCTCAACGAAGCGAGTCACCCCAACTAGCTTGCGTATGAACAGATACTACTATTGGTCCCATACGGGGAGAGTGTTTCGTGTAATAATTGCAATCGTATATCTAATCAACCAATTTGCTCGTGGTATATGCAATCTTCGTCAATTTTGATTTGAATTTTGAAAACTCACGTTCCATTGACTAGCTACCATCATGCGGTATGTCGGGCACACCGGAATTCATTTCCACATTTGAGGCTGAGAGGATTGGAGATAATGCGATTGTCGTTTCCAGCAAATGGTCAATTCTTGCCCTTTCTCTGACCTGTTTTATAAGGTGAAGTATGGAATCCTGCTGATCAATCAGCAGCAGCTTTGCATGGTTGGCTTGTCTAAATATGTCCAGGATAACACTTACTAGTAGACAGTGAGCTCTTCCAAATTGTGCAGGTTTTCCAGTAGGTTGACCGGGCAGTCCTCGATGCCCTCATTGGTGTTGGCATACCGCCATGCCCCCCATCACTATCCTAGAGATCTAGATCTTAAGGGCCAGCGCTTTATCCGAGCCCTCTTGCCTTGAAGATCAATCCTTACTCTCATCAGATGGGTTTCGGACCAAGTCCACCCTTACACCACACATACTAGAAGGGACTATGCATTGCCACTATTTGTAATCACCCGGCTTGTCCATATTGGCTAAGCTAGTGAGAGGAGTACTTGAGATAGTAACTATTATGAGATCGGTCTTACTAATAAATTACTTCACAAGACTTCTCCTGTTCGATAAAGACTTGAGGTGTCACAATTACACTCTCGGCCGTAGACGGTGCCTATATCCTTCTATGATATTGTGCTGGCTAATTCATCAAGATTCATCGCTGGACTCGATCTGAACTCCAAAATGAAAAGCAACACGAGTTCAGTGGAGGAAGTGTTATTCTTAATCAAATAGTTTCAGCTTGCTGTAGCTTTTAAATGTTCAGTTCAATACTGCTGTGGCCTTATTCTCTGTCTTATGGTTGTACTTGTTTTCTTTGGTCATTATCTGATTGAATTGCATTTGCTTATTTGAAGAGGACTAAACATCTTAAATTGATTACTATGCGTGTGAGCAAATCTTGACTGGCAGGACATGCTAATCCTCAATTTGTTCTGTACATACACATTGTGCAACTGGTGCTTCCACTGCAAAGAACCACTGGACCCCAAGCATACCGCGTCAGAATTCTCAAACATGTTCTCTGATACCGGATCGAAGTGGCTGTCTTCTGAGAAAATTGATCTTCTGATCAGCTACAGCCTAGTGCTCACTTTGTTTGCAGATGATTCCCGGACTGACATGCTAAGGATCTGCGGATGAGTGCAATTACCATAATAAGACCGCATTTCAATTGTCTCGATTCCAAGTTGTCATGAGAGAAAAACAGTGTTTATGCCAAGCTACTTGTGCCTCTTAAGCTCCCGGAATTGAGAAAGAGGCGCCGGAGGCAGAAGGACGGAATTTCTTGTCCTTGCAACAGCTTGTTAAGAGGAAGGCGCTTCCGATCGAGGCATTTTGCAATCTTTGGCAGTGAGAGCTTCAGTTAGCATGGTTTATGTATCATCTCTTCTAGCATTCAGCATCCCACCTATCAGTACGTTTCATTACGTGGGATAGAGAATCCTCCTGGTCGAGGCACACCATCAGAAAGAGATCTCCACAGAGTTTAGTACAAGCACTAAAAGGTAACGAATTTGCACCTAATCAGCGGTTACACAAAAGCAGCCGAACTGTTGCTGAAAAAAGGTCTCAGCTTGTCCACACAGTGATGGCGTTGCAGGTGCGTTTGCTGCTACTACCTTTGTATAATAACACTCTACTTTTCTTATCTCGCACAAACATTTAAGCCCATGAAAAAAATGGATGGACCAAAGTTTATGTCCCTTTTACAATCACTTTGGTTCTCTAGTATTTTTATTAGTTACTCTTGCCTCGGATGGCTGGCGCCGGTGGGTGAACGTGGTCTACATCACAGTTTTGCTCTTAAACTTCCTTTGAGCCTTCAAGTCGACCACAATCACCGAGATGTTGTCCTTACTTCCCTTCTCAAGCGCGAGCATAGAGAGGTATTCAGCGGCGGCTTGTGCTGCGGGGTCGATCCCTTTGCCCCGGTCCAAGGGCGATGAAGGAACCCCATTCTTCTTGTGCCACAGCAAAATCCGCCTCCGCGCCACCTCGCATGCTTCCTCGTTGGTCATCACATCCCACAACCCATCACTTGCTAGGATAAGGCACTCGTCCTCCCGAGCTCGAGGGACAAACATCACCTCGGGTTGGGGGATTATCCAGGGTTTCAAGTACCTATCGCCTGTGGGAAGGTCGAACTCAAATAAGTGAAATGAGACGAGGGAAATGTACTGGTTAAGTTTTGAGTAGATATGGTTTTGAAGCGCAAGGTCTTAATCAAACGTATCCAGAGTAAATCTAGGGTAGCCAGAGCCACCTACAAGATCACTTACAGATCCGCTACTAAAACCATGTCCCCTCATGGAGTAGCTTAATCTGCTATGTTGGAAACGCGAAGAAAATTGGAAAAGGAACCACAGATAGCCATATGCCAAACATGCCCGAGCTCAAAGGGTCCTTTGAGTGACATGACTTTCAGCGGAAGAACTGTATTACCCGCAAAATAGGTAAATATTAAATAACATAAAACAAATATGAGCACAAGTAATTGCATAAGACACCTACCAATTGACCTTGACATTGCAAGTACACCAAAAACACGGTAGCCGTTCCACTGTATGACCTTGCCCCCAGCTGCATCAATTCGAGCATACTCCTTTTCTGTATCTGGCTGGAGAAGTAGCAGGCACCAAGAAACATTATTATCTCCTGCAATATACTGTGTTTCTCTAAATTTTAGGCATGAAAAGCCAGAAAGTTGGCTTACCTTGTGATCCACTGACAAGGGCACGGCTTCTTTGCCACGCAAGAGGACTGCTCTCGAATCACCACAATTTGCGACTATAATGTGGGAAGAGCATACCAAAGCAACAACAGCTGTTGAACCGACTGTTTCTGGGGCAACCGGCTCAAAACTAGCAGCTGAAGCATCTCCATGATCAGAGGTGACGCCTCTGCTTACTTTTCCTCCTATCTCATCATCAACTCTTTGAAAGCAATTAGTGAAGGCTCTTTCCCACATTACTTGCCTAGCTTCCCCAACATTCCCATCTCCTATGTTATCTTTGACCTGTCCTATTTCTTCAGCCAAAACCAGGTGGATCCGCTCACAACAATACGCAGCAACCTGCCATACAAATTTTCCAATAATGCTAATTGATACTATAAAATAGAAATCTCAACAAAACAAGTTATTGGTGATAGTCACGAGCAAGATACAAAAAAGTTTACACAAATTAATTCTCAGTGTGTAGAACTGAAGCAGGAGTCAAAATACTCCAAACTTGAGAGCTGAAAAGAAAAAAGTCTCCAGGAAGGTTCAACTAGTTACTTTAGAAAAGACAGCTAAATAAATTTCAAGAATATAGAGGATGTACCCGAGAACCTCCATGGCCATCGTAAACGCCAAAGAAGTGACTGGTTACATGAGTTAGACTTTGGCAAATCCCATCAATCATGTGTTCCCCAACAAGCATTTTGATAGGAATTTTCGTGAACTGTGGCGCTGTTGTAACAGCATCTTCCATCTCTGGTCTTTTCCCACGTATAGACACCGAGCCCCAAAGAGGTATACAATCTAGCTCGAAAACACTCCTAATGCCTCCTTTGGCAAGACTCTTCTCCTGTGGAAGCTGAGAAACCACGGCAGCAGCCTTCAGAATTGCAATATCAGAGCCTTCAGCTTGTGAACCCACTGCTGCTATAAGTTCACTCGCAGGGACCTCGGAGTTTCCCAAAATTATGGCCTCAGCCAGAACTTGATCATTTTCTACTGCTTTTATTACCACTCGGCCTGTCGTTAATAACTCATCAGCAATAACCAAGCTGGTGTCTTCCCCGACTGACATAGTCTCATCCTCGTCGTTTTCTTGCATCGAGTTATCATTAGGAACCGAACTATCTCCATTCTCGGTCACCATCACCAACTCATTAGCTCCACCACCACCATCATCGCGTGCCATATACGTGGCCAAATTGCTCACATAACTCGAATCAGCAGTATCCACACAGCAACAGAATACAGACTCAGTGGACACCAGATTTGAAGGATTTGCTAACAAGCTGGCTGCGTTTGTCACAAGCTTGAGCCGTGTAATTTCCGCAGAGGATGAAATTCCAGAGTTATCGCGCACCGAATTAGCTACACTAAGAGTTACTGCAATGGCTGGAGACATTTCTTCCATATAGATGCTCTCTGTGGTATTATTGACGGATATCTTCAACTCCCCTCAATTTCCATCACTAAACAAGGAGATGGGCACAAAGTTTGCAAGACTGAGCAACACCGCCTCATTCTTATGTTGTTGTAAATTCTCTGCGTTCTCATTAATGGTTGTCTTCAACTCCCTCAATTTCCATCAATCAACAAGTAGATGGGCATAAAAGTTTCCAAGACTGAGCAACACCATCTCATTCTTGTGTCGTTGACTCCCAATCTCGAACCAATAAGAGATGCAGCTAACAGGAAGTGAATTCAAGATTAAGATAAATAGATGGGCATGCGGCCAAATTGAAGAATGTATCAAAAGGGTAATCGTATCTCTGAGAACAGATCTACGCCTTCAGTTCCAGAAAAATCAAAGAAGTTTGCAGTTTGTTTCCCAGATTCCGTCAAGACCTTATATAGTCCACTAAGTTCTTCCCGATTCTTCCTCCAGCCCCAGAAAGGACAATACAGTTCCTAACCCACCACCAAACCTTAAATACAAAACATGATGTGTCAACAACCTGATTCAAGCTCTTATCCAAATCCAAACCCCGGAAGAGGAAGAAATGGATTGTCACGATAAAGAACCTGAAAAAGTAGAAAATTGCACACAAGAATCACAAGTTAACCCCGAAAAAGTGGAAACTTTTCCACAAAAAAAAAACATGAATTTCCTGGATCTGAAGCAACCCATCAAGGCCACCCTTGAAAAAATGTTCCTCCTATCGCTTTCTCGATTTTCCTCTTCCGAGTACACAGCAAGAACCCAGAAAATCAGCAGACAAAATTCCCCATACACTATAATGAACTATCAACTGGGTGTTGTATTGCAAAGACCAACTTCCTCAGCCAAACGAACCTTGTAATCAAGAACGTAAATCAGGACAGGAGTGATTGAAGGGTGCTCACCAGCTGAAGAAACAGAGAAGACTTGATGGAGAAAAAAAAGCGGAAAAAAGAGAGTAAAGAGCATGAAAAGGTGATGAGTGAACTGTGAAACCTCTTACCTAGAAAAGATTTTCCTGAATTTTCTATTCTGTTTCTTTTTTAATAAATTTTTATCTAGGCATGCTTTTAATTTACCTCATGCATTGTTTTGGGGACACGTATACGATGAATACAATCTTACATCATTCAATGCGCTCGGACCAAGAAAATGCTCACACAAAGACAACCACTCACTCATGGGCCCTTCACAGTTCGTACCCTTTGAGGAGTGGCACGTGTCTCTCCGGACTGGACTCCCCAAGAAAACGAGAAAGAAAAAAGGAAAAGAGAAACTGCGGCAAAACAAGCAGCACCAAAAATGTCTTCTCACTTCCTCTTACGAAAGTTCATATTTGGGGAAAAATTACAAATAAGGACTTACGTGCCATCATATTCTTAAAGAATGGCATGACGTGGATTTTATTTTAAATAAGAACATGAAGTGGTCATAATTATTTTAAATAAAGGTTTGACCTCGCTAGCCGGCTAAATATTCCGGCCGATCAAGGGTATTGTCGTCCAAAGATAATTTTAACTTAAATATTAGTCAATTAGATTAAAATGGAAAAAAAATTAAAATTTTAAAAAATACAAGCCCTCTCGCCTGTGGTCGTTGCTCCATTGCTAGTGGGGTGGCGGTGATGGCTTGCGGGGTCACTGGCGCCTTGGCGAGGGCTGGCGACCCTCGCCAGAAGCGGGAGAGGTCTGCGACCCTCTCCCCGATTTGGGCTAGAGTAGCCAGCCCTCGCCCAGGCCCTCATTGAGACATCGACTACCATGGCCGCCGCCCCATCGGCGATGGGGCGGCGACGGCCACGGGCGGAGGGTTAGTTTTCTTTTTTCTTTTTATAGCTTTTTTTTCATCTTTGAAAAATGAAAAAATAAAGGAAAAATAAAAAAGATAAAGGAAGAAAATGCCTTTGGTCAAGTTTTTTTTTTTTTTTTAGACTGACATGACCACTTCAGGTCCTTATCTCAAATAAGGTCCACTTTAGGCCTTTATTTGATAAAATGATGGCACTTCAGATCTTTAATTAAAATTTTCCCTACATGTGAGTGCGAGTTTAGCGATACATCTCATCTTACCCATTTATATTTTCTAGGACGAAACAAAAAGAAGGTAACGTTCAATCACTCTAGTGTACATTGGAGCACCGTTTCAAGAAAACTTACGGCGAGAATTCGCAGACACACCTTGATTTTCGGAGGTTTTATATTTCGTCGGAACCGATGAATTTAAATATTGATGGCACTAGATTTTTCCTTGGCGATACGATTCCGCACATTGGAATTTGACGGATTCAGTTTGCTCCTAAATTTCTTCCTTTTATCATCTAGCCCGATATCGATGACTTTCGGTACTTCATAATGCCTGGAATCGATATTTGCCCATGCATAATCATGGGGAAAAATTTCAAATAAGGATCTGAAGTGCTCTCATTTTCTCAAATTAGGGCCTGAAGCGCCCTCTTCATTTCAAAGAAAGGCCCGACTAAGGATATTTTCGTAATTTCCCTTTTTTCCTTTTCTCTCGTTTCCCCTTTTTTTTTTTTTTTTTTTTTTTTTTTTTCATTTTACCTTTAGTTTTGCCCTAGCTTCTTGCCGGTGACCAGACCGACCATCGGCGAGGGCTGGGCAAGGCCGGCGAGGGTTGCCTATGCTGGCCCAAGCGAGGCCCTCGCCAGATCTGGCCGGCATAGGCAACCCTCGCCCTGCCCAAGTGAGGCCCTCATCGGCCTCGAGGCCGGCCTCGTTTGGGCAGGCGACCCTCGCCTCGCCCAGGCGAGGTCCTCAACAGATCTAGTCGGCGAGGGCAGCCCTTGCCTCCCCCAGCCCTTGCCGATGGCCTGTCCGATCACCGCGGAGAAGCTAGGGCAGAAAAAAAGAAAGGGAAAAAAAAGGAAAAAAGGAAAATAAAAAATAAAAAAGAGAAATGACGTAAATGTCCTTAGTCAGGCATTTCTTTAAAATAATGAGGGCACTTCAGGCTCTTACTTGAAATAAGGTCCACTGCAGATCCTTATTTGAGAAAACGATGGCACTTTAAGCATTTATTTGAAATTTTCCCTAATCACGATGACAAGACTTCTTTCTTTGGGAATGTTTTTTCTCGCTATAAAAGTTTTATAAAAACCATTTAATTAAAAGCAAGATGATAGTAAGATTAATTATTGAATTGCGAAGATAACACCTCGATTTTAGCCCTTTTCCTCCAACATACCAAAGTCCGTTAAATTACGTACCCTACGAAGTCAATATCGACATCAATTTGCAAGGTTTTTAGCACATGGTTCGATTCCGAGTGTAGTTTCACTAAAAACGTCATCGACGTACCATCTTTCGAGCTCGCACATTTTCACGAAAATTCCAATAAAAAAGCCCACAACCTTTAAAAACATCAATAATAGTAACTTAAAATAGTCTGCCCCAATGCTCGAAACATGTCCCTCAAGTGTTTTCATGCTTTCTAAATTTAAATCTATTTGTTAATCATAATCCTGACATAACATAATTAATTTAAAAAAAAACTAATAATTTTTTTACTAGTAGTTACCTTAGAGAGAGAGAGAGAGAGAGAGAGAGAGAGAGAAGGGAGTGATGATGTGGAAATAGTTCGACTCGTTCAACGATGTTTCGTTCGGAGGATGTCCGTTGCGAAGAAGAAGGCCGTTATGTTCGTACGCGCATGGACCGAAGTTTAGAAGAAGCAGGCAAACATTCCAAAATAGGCATGGCCGAAACGATCAAGAAACCATTTTTTACTCGACTTCTGTTAGAAGGTTGCAACGCGTCCCCACTCATTATAGCTTCAGCACATACAGAGAGAGAGAGAGAGAGAGAGAGAGAGAGACAGACAGAGAGAGAGAGAGAAGCGTTGAACAATCCCGCTCTCTACCCTCCGTCGTCTTCCTCGTTCTCGTTCTCGTTCTGTGGAACTCGTGCATGGCGCGCTCTCACTCGCGATTGTCGGCGGCGCAAGAGGAAGCAGACAGCGGCGGCGGCACGATCGTGACGGCGATCGCGATCGACAGAGACAAGAACAGCCAATCCGCCGTCAAATGGGCGGTGGATAATCTGCTCAAGATGAAGAGCTCCCACTGTGTTCTCCTTCACGTCAGGACCCAAGGCGTTTATTCAGGCAGGTTCTTCTTTTTATATCGAACTCTACTATGTTTTCTTCTAATAAAAACACATTTGCTCGACGTGGACTTTGTTCGATTATTTCGGTAATGTAGCTTGTTAGTTAGTATTTTCATTGAACAGTTATTATGACAAGCTTTGCGGGATCCGTGTGAGTGAGCCAGATTTTTGTGCTCTCGAGTGAATTTACCACATTAGGTACTGGACTGCGTTGCATTACATCCTCCCGCATTCGAATCCTGATGAACAACTGGATTTGGACATGAATTTGGTAACGATGTGCGGCGATTGCGCCGATATGGCTCGACCAACAAAATGTCTGATCGCTAAAAAGCTTAAAACTGTTGCAGGTGACGCGGACATGGTGCCCAGCGGAGGCCGGATGCCAACTGAAGCTGAGCTGCAGCAGTTTTTCCTTCCCTACCGCGGATTCTGCGCACGGAGAGGGGTAAGTTGGGCTCAACCGAACTGCGTGACCATACTTCACTTTTCTTCCTCTTCCCCGACATAGATTAGGAAGCAAGGAACTTCACCTGCATAAGGTCATTTTCTATGTATGAAAATAGAAGTCAAAAGCTTGAGGTGAAGATGCCTTTTAGGAGCTTGCCAAGGTTTGCACTTCAATTACTCGGATCTGATTTTCCAGGAAAATGGTTCTTTCAGATTGCAGCAAAGGAAATTATCCTCCCTGACATCGATGTTCCCAGTGCACTGCTTGATTACATAGCTAATAACTCCATCAGCAACGTTGTGGTCGGTGCTTCCAGTCGCAATGCGCTTACAAGGTCTCTCTCTCCAAACCCCATATTTGTGTTTTAAATCGTTCTCCCCTATGATAACTAAGAAGTCCTAGTATATCTGATCTTGTGCAGAAAATTCAAAACTGCGGATGTGCCGTCGAGCTTGGTGAAATCTGCACCGCCAACCTGTTCTGTCTATGTTATATGCAAGGATAAAGTTCAAACTGTTAGAGCGGCAACGAGGCGTCTCATGTTATCGTCTACACCGACTTATATGAAAGATACGCCGAAGAAGGGTTATCCAAAGACTCCGGACTCTTTTGATATCGACAGGTGAATTTAATTTTCTCATGACTCTCTTTCTGGGTGACCATTCAATGAAGGACCTACTTCAAAAAAAAAATCCCTAACCCCTAAACAGCAAATAGCCAAATACAGCTCGTCGACAAGTATTGACGGTGTTCATTCGGAGATCATCATAATGCATATGAATCTTTTAGGGGATAGCAAAATGCAGGGATTGCTACTATGCTTATTAGATGATAGTACTAGGTACCAAAGTAAGAAGATGCCTTTGATGTTATGCTTGACAAACTTAATCCAAAGTATATATGGTGACCTGATTCTGGTATGTATGCTATTCATGCAATTCCAGCCCATGTAAAATTTGCATATTGATTACCGATGACTTCTTGCTGCACAGGAGTACATATAGTGTTGACAGTTTGAGAAGTCAGAGCTCGGATAGTACATGTTCCGAGAAAAGTACCGATGTTCGGCAGATGAACTTTGACAGCTGGAGGGAAAATCGGTTACCCTTGGTGCGGCCATTGGAAGCTTACATGCCGGAGAGTTTTTCTACTCAAAGTTCTTCGTCAGATGCCACCGATTTTTCAGGACAGTTAAGTTACCGTTCATCTTCTGATAATGTACAAGGATCCGCAGTGCCAGAGAATTCCATGGGCTCCTTCGCCTCACATGCCTCTGTGAGTACAACACACAACATTGTCTTACACATCTTTTGATCATTGCAGGACATGTTTATGTGCAGGACACAACATTGGGTACTAATAAATTCCACTTAATGTGTTGTGCTCAAGATGATATTAAACTGAACTATTCCGAACATTCATCCTTAGACAACCAAATGAAACAACTGCCCTCATTTTTCATGAGTTTCTTGACAGCGTGGCCTGGAAGCAGAAATCGAAAAGCTAAAACTTGAGTTTAAGCAGTCCTTATCTACTTACAACATGGCATGCAAAGAAGTGTCTGCTGCAGAACAGAAGGTAATGCTTTATAACTCAGGGATCACGATCAATCTATCACAGAAAACGAATCATGTCCATGTTCACCTTTGCGAATTTGACAGAGCCGATTTTTTTCCTCATCGTTTTGAAGGCTAAGGAGCTTCAGCGAACGAAGACTGCAGAAGTTATAAACTTCATGGAACCGAAGCTTCGTAAGGAGGTTGCTTGGACTTCCCCAACAGTTGGGAAGAAGGAGACATCAGTGGCAAAGGGAGTGACACAGATAAGAGAACGGCAACCTTTGGTGGAGGCCAACAAGGGACACAACGCAGAAGATACAA
Organism: Lenwebbia sp. NSW1173648; assembly: GCA_029784005.1. Lineage (NCBI taxonomy): Eukaryota > Viridiplantae > Streptophyta > Magnoliopsida > Myrtales > Myrtaceae > Lenwebbia > Lenwebbia sp. NSW1173648. The sequence goes on along the minus strand of JARCGZ010000009.1, from coordinate 16,908,034 downwards.
CAAATGGCGAGTCGGGAAAGAGGAAGAAAACAATAGATGCTTTGGCCCAGAAGAATGTTTGGTACAGAAAGTACACGATCGAACAGATTGAAGATGCCACTGATTACTTCTCGAATTCTCTTAAGATTGGTGAAGGAGGATACGGACCTGTTTTTAAAGCCTGCCTTGATCACACTCCTGTGGCCATCAAGGTCTTGAGACCCGATGTTTCCCAAGGACTGCAACAATTCCAGCAGGAGGTGAGTGTAGTTTGTTCTGCTGGGCTTGCTCTGATTCCTAGTTTCTCGGTTAAAGCTACTTTTCGTCGAATGAGCTCCTCTCGATCAAAGCTATGGACCTGTTCACACATTGGGATCTCCATAAGTTTGCATCCCAATGATCAATTCGAAAAACCTTCATGACTACTTTTCCTTTTTCATGGTCTCTCCAATAACACAGGTTGAGGTACTCAGCTGCATGAGACATCCAAACATGGTCCTCCTTGTGGGTGCATGCCCTCAGTACGGATGCCTCGTGTACGAATACATGGACAATGGTAGCTTGGAAGACCGAATCTTCTGCAAGAACAACACCCCTCCGATTCCTTGGAGAAGCCGTTTCAAGATAGCAGCCGAAATTGCGACAGGTCTTCTTTTCCTGCACCAGACAAAACCAGAACCCTTGGTGCACCGTGATATCAAGCCCTCGAATATCCTCTTGGATCGCCACTATGTGAGCAAAATCAGTGACGTGGGTTTAGCGCGGCTAGTGCCGCCATCGGTAGCCAATAGAGTGACCGAGTACCATATGACGGCAGCGGCCGGGACATTCTGTTATATCGACCCGGAGTATCAACAAACAGGAATGCTTGGCGTAAAATCGGACGTGTACTCTTTCGGCGTGATGCTGCTGCAGATTATTACGGCGAAGCCTCCGATGGGGCTGGCGATGCAAGTCGAAGATGCTATCGAGCGAGGAACGTTTCCTCAGGTGCTCGATCCAGCCATAAACGATTGGCCAGTGGAAGAAGCCTTAGCATTGGCGAAGATGGCCTTAAGATGCTGTGAGCTGAGGAGAAGGGATAGGCCAGATCTCGGTTCGGAGGTACTACCGGAGCTGAACCGGCTGAAGAACTTTGGGTTGGATGACCAAGCTCCTATGGAGAAGACTCTGCATAACCCACGTCTGTATAGTACGGTGCCTGAGGTGGAATCACAAGGCCCTCAGGTTAGTATTTGAAATTACTCAGGAAGTGATTGCTTTAATGAATCAGTTGCTCATTTTACACTTAGGACTGCATGGTTCTTGGCATTTTCCCTACTTTCCATCAGTGTTATGCCCATAAGAAGTTGCTAAATTCTGGCACTTAAGCTTTGGCTGGTAAAGTCAGAAACAGCAAGTTTAAGAAAATGGCACAAGTTAACAGAAGGTTTCCCTGATGCACGTTCCAATCATATCTGTATTATGTATAATCAGGAAGGAATGAGAAAACGAACCTAACGTGGCACAATTCAACTCAGATCAATGTGAGAGGAAGGTGGGGGCGCTTTAAGTCGAAGGCCGAGGCATGGAGTCTGAAGGATAGCTTCAGGAAACCGAGGCCTCTCCCGCCTAGCAGAAAGCAAGCGGACAACAATCCAGGGAAGATGCCGGTCGTCGAAGGTTGCTGGTCATTCGTGAATTGTTCCACACCCACTCCTCGGGTGAAGAGATTCATGTCGTTCTCGTAATGACGGTTGTCGAACGGTTCGAATGCCGCAGAAGTCCCTAGTATCTAACTGACTCGAAAGATACGTAGATCACTAGCCATGAGTTTTTACCATGACTCCTGTAAAACTTAGTGCCTCGGCGCCTTCTCGAATGTCAACTTGAAACGAACCCATCTTGAGGTACCTGTTAGTCAAAGAGAAATGGCCATGGAGGAGGAGCTTTAAAATTCACAGACGTTCATGAGATTTTCCGTCGCATCTGTCATAGTTTCAAGCGCATAACTGGATTTGTGACCATCATGTCACTTGCTCTGACGGAGCTTAATAGCAGCACTTTCCAAATCTACAAAGTTGGCAAAACCATGACCTTGGCAGTTTTGTGAAAACTTGAGATTGATGTGTTAACTGTTAGGTATGTATGTACATTTATTGATCGGAACTAGAGATGTACAAGAGTTTGACTAGAATTTGTTTACTGAATCACATTGGCACGACTCATCGCAAAATTTAATCGGTTTCTTAAAGAGCAGATACCCAAATCAATAAATGCGTACATCGCGTCACTCACCGAAAAACATTTAGTCCCTGTTTTTCGATGCATGTAAGGTTAACACTTGTCAGTAGAAAATGTTGAAATGTGTCTCTTAAGGCATTTATTAACTCTCACTAACCATGTTTTTTAAGTGTTCAAAAAAGTCTCGAAAAATCATTTGACCTGCAATAAATAAGATTGCAAAAGTCTGCGGTGGATAACCGAGTAAATTTAAATCGGACTCCTGGGGTGTTGGCTGGGCTCCCCATAAGTTAGTGTGAATTCATCGTCGAGCAAAAACATACGTTGGATCCTGCCGTTAAACCAATGCACGGTCCTGCCTTTTTTCTGGGGGCGGGGGAGGACTTTGCAACTAAAGGTTGCCTCACGAGGCACCATTTTCTATGATTGAGCGGCAGAGATTGGCGAATCTTTTGAGGAACTGCTCGAGAAACAGATTACTCAAACAGGGACTGCAGGTCCACGGTGTGATAGCGAAGGTGGGTTTTGCTTTCGATGTGATGCTTAACAACGACTTGATCGATCTGTATGGGAAATGTGGCCGGGTGGGCGTGTCCCGCAAAGTGTTCGACAGAATGCCCCAGAGAAATGTCGTTTCTTGGACAGCTCTTATGTGCGGTTATTTGCAAAATGGGAATGCCGAGGCTTCGCTAATGTGCTTCTGTCAAATGAGGAGGTCCGGGGTCGAGCCGAATGAGTTCACTTTGTCGACCAGTGTTAAGGCATGTGGGGTCGCGGGTGTTCTTGATCACGGGATGCAAATTCATGGACTGTCCAGCAAGACTGGATTTGATTCTGTCTGCGTGGTTGGCAATTGTATAATTGACATGTATGCGAAATGCGGCAGGATTGATGAAGCTGCTCGGATGTGTAATACAATGCCGTCTATGAATCTCATTAGCTGGAACGTGATGATCGCTGGACACGTACTGGAAAATAATGATGCTGGGAAGGCTCTTGTTTTGTTTCGAGAAATGCAAGAGGCAGGGGAAGTTCCGGATGAGTACACATTCACAAGTACTTTAAAGGCGTGTAACCGTCTTGGGGACATAAAGAGAGGAAATCAAATTCACGCTTTCTTAATTACAAGTGGGTTTGGAATCTCTGGACGGCCTGCGGTTGCTGGATCTCTTGTTGATCTATATGTTAAATGTCAGAATATGTATGAAGCTCGGAAAGTTTTTGATCGAATAGAAGATAAGAATGTCATCTCCTGGAGTGTACTTATTCTCGGTTATGCTCGAGAAGAAAATTTGAGACAAGCCATGGAATTATTTAAGCAACTTGAGGAAAGCAGTGTCCAAGTTGATGGGTTTGTTTTATCCAGCTTGATTGGAGTATTTGCTGATTTCGCACTCTCAGAGCAAGGCAAGCAAATGCATGCATACACCATCAAGCTGTCATGCGGTTGGGACATATCTGTTGCCAATTCGATTCTGGATATGTATCTCAAGTGTGGATTAACGGATGAGGCAGAGAAGTTTTTCAGTGAAATGCCTGCAAAAAATGTGGTTTCTTGGACAGTCATGATCACTGGCTTTGGAAAGCATGGCTTGGGGAAAGAGGCAGTTAGTCTCTTTAAAGAGATGCAGTTGCAAAATGTTGAACTGGACAGTGTAACTTATTTGACTGTTCTTTCAGCCTGTAGCCACTCAGGGCTCATTGATGAAAGTCAAGAAATCTTCTCAAGCTTGTGTGCGGATAGGCGAATGAAACTGCAAGTAGAGCACTATTCTTGCATGGCTGATGTCCTTAGTCGAGCTGGACGCATCAGAGAAGCTAAGAGTCTAATTGAAAGTATGCAGATGAAGCCCACCGTAGGAATATGGCAGACTTTACTGAGTGCATGTCGGGTTCATGGAGATCTAGAGACAAGTCGAGAAGTGGGAGAGATCCTTATGAAAATGGACGAGTTAAATCCGGTGAACTATGTGATGATGTCAAATATCTACCTTGAGGCAGGATATTGGAGAGAGAGCCAAAAAATAAGAGAAGAGGTGAAAGAAAAGAGGTTGAGAAAGGTGGGAGGGTGCAGTTGGGTAGAAATTGACAAAAAAGTTCACTATTTTTATAGTGGAGATGACACGCACCCACTAATAGATAGCATCCATGACACCTTGAAGGAAATGGAAAATCGGATGAAAGAAGAGCTAGGTTATGTGAATCAGGTGAGATTTGCGTTGCATGATGTGGAGGAGGAGTCAAAGGTCGAGAGTTTGAGAGTTCATAGCGAGAAGTTGGCAATTGGGTTGGCTTTGGTTTCTGGTGGACTGGAACGCAAGGAGGAAGTGATCCGCATCTTTAAGAACTTGAGGATTTGTGGAGACTGTCATGAATATATTAAAGGTTTGTCAAAGGTTTTGAATATGACATTCATGATCAGAGATGCTAATAGATTTCACAAGTTCCGGGATGGACTGTGTTCTTGTAAGGACTACTGGTAATTCAGAAATGGATACTCACTTGGCTGTTCTTTGGCAACATTTTGAGATGAACTCCTTGCTTCAGTCTGAGAGCTGCCATGAATGCTCGTTCAGCAGGATGTTAAGTCTGAACAAAAAGAATACCGCATGGTGAGTTTGCTTGAAACTTAGCATATTTTTGCAGGAACCAAATAAAAGGCAAAGGGAACTCCTCAAACCAACCCCCCAACAAAATTCTTTTTGGAAACTTCACTGAATATCCAATATGCGCTTCAGGCTATTTATATGCCACTGGGGTTGGGAAGCAATATTACACAAAAAAACACAGATACGTTTAAATGAGTTGAAAGTTGACTCTATATATTGTATCAATTTGTCCAAAGTAAATATGCTTTCTCAATAAGATTCCCTACCAATCCTGACGGGGTATTTTGGAGACTGATTCCAGACAAGCCCAAGATTGGGACTTGGAACGATTGCTGACTTCTTAAATTTGTTGTATGATTTTTGGATCGCTTCCAAGCTCAAGCATGTGTCATTTGGTAGGGTGTCAAAGATGGCAAATTCCCTATAAGATCCTTTTGATTTCATGGAGGAGAAGGTATCGATTTTGGCAGAGCAGTTTTTCCTTGTAAAACTATTTGGAAAGTAAAGGTTCCAGCACATTATCTTTCTTTCATTGGTAAGCTTCTTGGGAATGTTTTCTTGCTTTGGTCAATCTGAAGAAGAGGGGTAAAGTATTGGCCAATAGATCTTTCCTTGCAGAAATGGCGAAGAAACTGTGTTGCATCCGCTTCTTCATTGTCCTTGGATGCAAGCTTTTTGGGAACTTGTTGTGCCTCTATGCTGCTATGTTGGGTTAAACTGGGCCGTGAGAAAGAGCTATGGACATGGCAAGGTAGTCATATCCCTCGCCCTAGGATGAAGTTGATATCATCAATTTCTCTTCTTCTCTTTTTTTTTTGTAGGGGGGGGGGGGGGGGGGGTTGGAAAAAGTGGAACACCAGAGCTTCTGGGGGCAAGAGTTCGTGTTGTAAATGCTTGGATTGAGATTGTAGAATCATTGTCTTGTAAATGAGCCCCCATCCGGCTTTGAGCTCTTTAAATGAGTCTGGCATGTCTTGGTGCCAAATAATGAATTTCTCTTTACTTATCATTATCATTTAAAGATTGCTTGATAATTTAGTTTGAACCTAAAGATGCATGACTTGATCTAATAAGTGCCATTCACGTTTCATACTTGATCGACAATTCGTGTGGTACCAAGTTGGTAATTCATGCCATTGTTAGAATACCATGCTTTTTGACATTGGTAAGAGCACTCTAACAGTGGATGCTTCTGAACAGTGGACGCGCCAAGTAGGGACGTGTGAATGAAGTGTTATTTCGTTTTGTTAAATTGTTGTTTCTCTAAGCTGTTTATCTCATCTTCAGGTGTTCAATTGTATATTTGCTGCTGGCTATCTGGAACTTTATGACAAAGCAAAAACGATAAGAGTGTGCAGGAAACAGAATTCAAGCACTGTTTAGTTTAGTCTGCTATAACTCTGGAAGGCAGAAATACTGATACCATTTCGGAAAGCTTGTTCAGAGATCTGTTTGAGCATCTTTTTTTTTTGCCTCAAAATCCACCGCCACCGTTTTCTATTTCTTGATCTTTTTATTTGTGTCTTGAGCCACCGTGTTGTTTCCATGTAAGTTTCAGATTTTCTCCGGTAAAAAAATGTTATGGAGGGCTTTTATTGTGTCACGTCAGAGGAGAGCTTTCGCCGGTTCAGGAAAAAATACGTTGAGAGAGCATTTCTCCAGAGGTGTTGGAAAAGGATCAAACTCACGAGGTTAATTTCTTCCATAGGCATTGAAAAAATGTGCAACAACTCCAAAAGTCGTAAATCTCAGACATTAATTTTCCTATCTTAGGGAGATAAATAGAGGGCACGAGGCCGAGCGCACCTCACAATCTTAGCGAAGCATCCCGAGATCTTCGCTAGTAAAGCCTGTGGAATACCAGAATCCATTTCCAGTGTCTGTCTAGTTTGCGTGCTTTTACCGCGAGGTTGGAGCAACCAACTAAAAACTGGTGCATTCCAGTTTTCTGGCCACCTTCTCCCTACAGGCTGAGCTAAGACCATAAAATGTGGGAGTAGATTTCCGGTGTCGTGTTCCTATCTTTATCATGGAGTAACATTCGTAAACCTTTTTCCAGGCATTACAGAGACCATCAACACTCAAGAATGCTCCATCTAAGAGAGACATGGAGATTGAATAGATTCAGGCCGCACATTTCGTTGAAGTGCTCTATCCTTGGCACAGGGGCGGTGCGAAATCCATCTTAAGCAATTTGCTTCCTCAGAAGCATCCCCTGTTCATTTCATCGTATCATTCCCATAACTCTCTCTCTCTCTCTCTCTCTCTCTCATCCCCCTAATCGGGACCAAAAAATTCACACAGCGCTAGTTGATTGAATGCAGACACAATAAAGGTCCCAATCGGCTTGATAAAACTATGTCAGTTTCAGACAGAATCTCCATAACTATTGAGATAAATTAAGTTAATCATAGTGAAACAAACAGAACGTTCATAATTATTGTAAGGGAATGTCCCATAGTGCGTGTGGGTGCTGATAACCGCCTATAGGGAAGTAACGTGTCCTGCGATGCTTTTGTGCTTCTATCTCCTAATTATGGCTCCGGCATGAACCGTAGAGTCGATGGCCTGCTGGCGATTTCAGTTATGTCGATTTTTGCAAGTCGCCATTTTAAGCATTGAAAGCAAAGAACCTTTTGGCGACAAAACTTGTCCTGTTCATGGGAAGAATGTAAAGAAATATGAATGAGTATGACACGACCATATGTCGGACTAGAAATCATCAGGGAAGTATCTGTCAAACCTGCTCAAACAATTGATAGAGCGCATCAATCACCAATTATTTAGAAGCTAGAACAGAATCAGGAACTCCGCAATTTTGCTTAGTAAATACGCCACGAATCCAGTACCTAAAGTTGAAATTCACAATGAGTAAGCAGAAAACTTTAGATACCGTAATTGGATGCAGAATAGAAAGAGCAGGCCAAATCAACTCACTCCAGCTTAACAGTGTCATCACTTTCTAGAGCATTAAGATTCAGAATCAGACTTGTGGTCCTTATTAGTTCCTCTTGGATTGATTAACATGTATCTTTCCTTCGTCTCTCGTATCAACCTTCTCAAAAAGGCAATCCATCTTAGAAAAGCTTTTCTCATTCGTTCCAATGAAGATTGTTCATACAAAACAAATCAATCAACGCGAAACTTCAGTTCCACTCAAGCATCCACTCGGGAAAGATCGAAGATTTCTGTTTTTTGTAGTCACAAAATTTCTATAGAAATCCATTGCATACACTCAAATGCTGAATAAAGACTGAATACGGTACAGGTATGTTGTATTCAGACTCATAGATACCCTGTCCCTGTAATTTTTGTCTTTCCCAGTTGTAGTCACCGCACTCACTCAGGGTTCTCCAATTCATAGGTCCGGCCTTTTTAAAGATATTATCCCAAAAAGATAATTCACGAATGATTGTTGGTAAAATGAAGAAGAGTAAGAAAAAGTACCTATCCATGGTTACACTGCGTGAGCGGTTCTCAATTTGTTTCTGGTATATGCTCATATCTGCTGTAAAAAATCCAGCTCCCAGAAACAGGTTGGAAAGGAAATCTTCAGTGAAGTAAAATGAACACTGGAGAGAAAGATTTTTGAAAATAATGTCCCTGGCATCAGGCCTTGAAAACATTGATTGTCAAGCAGAAAAAAAACAATACTTAGTACTTACAGTACCATCTCCTCGTACATAAAAGTTCTCGGTGATCATCCGATCTTTCTCTTTTAGCTTCACCTATACATAGAAGGAACAAACCCAATGAGTCCACAGTTCTCGGACACCCACCAAAACTTAACCCCTTCAAGAAGCGAGACACTACCATCGATTTCATGACTGGTCTCTTCACGCATCAAGACTGTGAACTGTTTTGGTCGACTTTAGCCCACGCTGCTTAGAATTATCAAGCATTTGGATTTGTGTATTGGACAACACTTTGAATTAATTCCCACTAAAAGGCAAACGAGTAATTTTACATCCAAATATTTTTCCCCTCCATTTTCTCCCCTCTTTTCAAACAAAGGATAGTATCTGCATTCCATTTTCTGCACCTTCACTTGCAACCTTCCCAAACACCAAGAAGGGACAGAAGTCATTTTCTTCTCCTTCTTTTTCTACACTTCCATTTCCAATCTGTTATTTTTCTTTTGGCCGTGAACTTCTTCGAAACATAAGTGTTCGAGACTGTGTCGTTCCACCCTAAACATAGTTCAATGTTGCTAATTCCAATAGACAGCAACATGTGTCATTTGAATTCTGCCGATACCACAAGACTTCCACTAGCTTTTCCATCTGTATGATGCTAAATTTTACCGTTTATCAATTGCCTCTCCATAATAGAGCCCATCATACATACAGTGAGGTAAATTCCCCTTTGATACATGGATTTCTCTCCACAATAAGATCTCCAGGTTGTTGTCCCTTATGACAGGTTTCCATGACATATGACCACCATGAAGGCATGTAGCAGAGTGAAGAGTGACCCTTGCTCATTTTGTCAGATTTCTCAACCAATGTTGCATATAGATGCCCCAGCCCGTCCTTCCCACTATAGCACGCATGGTCACGCAACATCCAAATGTTCCAATTATCAACATGGGCTAGCTTCTTACTGCAGACTATATTTGAAACACTTTAAAACTTGCAAAAACGCGATAAGTGTCATTAGACTATGAAGGAGAAGGTTGTCATGGATTTGTCATTACTACACAAAACTACGAAGTGGTTTGTTGGACTAAGCACCAAGTGACTTACTTGCGCAAAATCTCCAAAGGCGTAGTCTCGAAGCAAGACACAACCACCTGGCTGCAACCGTCAGAAAAAAGTTACGTTGATCTATCAAGAACGAAATAATCAACTAGAAGATAAAATGTAATGATCAGTACGAGAAATTACCCAAACTATACCTTCAGCACACCTCCAATATTCTGCAATATCTTGGGCATTTCAGTTGGTAGTACTGCAGATAGCATGAAAATCTGCTTAATAAGTTAGGAGCTGAATAAGTTCATCAATAATGTGTTGCAGGTGAAATATCATAAATATTGAGAAAGCAAGAGTATACAAAAGAAAGACACGCACACATTCTTACCAAGGTGACAATGTCAACTGAAGAAGGACCAAGTCTGTCACACAGATCTTCCTCTGTGACATTGCACACGAATGCACTCACCTGGGTTTCTTTGTAATCTGCATGAGACTGCAAATAGAAAAACACCCAAATTTATCCGTATTATTCTTCACAGTCCTAGGGGCGTACAGTCGAAGACAAGCGGATCGAAATGAATGAATGAATGAACAACCACCCAGAAGCACCTTGAGGAGTTTAATTGCGTGAGGTGACAAATCGCAGGCATGAATATAGAGGTCAGGGAATGAAGCCAAGAGAGGAAAAATAGTATTGCCAGCTCCACAACCAACCTGCCACAAGAATTTCTTATGCCACAACAATAAAAGGATAATATGTAATCACGATTTTATTGATAACACTGCATTCTAATAACAAGTCCTTAAAATGCCCACTGAGTCTATCGCCTGCTGATTACTTCAAATGCAGCAAGGAAGCTCAACAAATCTACTCTTTTTTGTCCAATAATACTAGTAACTACCGAACAATTCACTCCTTATTTCTTTTCTTTTAAAAGAAACACAAAAATGGATGAAATTATTGCCTCTAGAACCACCTTCTTGCCATTTGACGACCCAATATCACCAGAGAAGTATTGACCCCAATCCTTCTCCAGGTAATGCCTATCCTTGAAAAACTGCAAAACTCCAACATCATCAATATTCTTTTTTCCATTACAAATTCATATAAGCTGAACAAAAAACAAACAAAAAAGAAGGCTTTCTGAGCTGAGCGAGTTATATAACCTTGTCTTGGTGACGCCTATAGAAGTTGTCCCAGTACTTGAGGGCATTGTTGGGGAAGTGAAGGGAAGGCCGGACGCCTGTCGGGTGTGAGCGGTGGTGGCGACGGCGGACGGCGACGGCGGAGCGGAAGAGTGATGGGCGTTGTAGATTTTGGAGAAGAGCGAGAGGACTGCTCATCTCATCTCCCACCCTCCAGCGAGCTGTGAACCGTCTGAACAAGTATTCGGAAAATCAAAGAACCAGATACATTTTTTTTTTTGGGTCGAAAAAGAACCAGATACATTTAAAGGTATATCATTGACATTTGCCAATTTAATCTAAATCTTTTGACAATTTGTCAATATAGTCCAAATAATAGGTTTAGAACTAAATTGGCAAAACTCAAAAAAATTTAGGATTAAATTGACACGATTAAAATGTTTAGGATTGAATTGACAAATTGTTAAAAATTTTAGAACAAAATTGTCGCAATTGAAAGGTTTGAAATTAAATTGACAAATCGTCAAAAAATTTAGGACTTTTTGGATAATTATCCCCTGCATAAGTCATAACTAGTCCATAGTCCATCCACAGTCACGAGACGAGCTATGGTGCTTTAACACTGGTGCTCAGTTACAAAAGAAAGTGTTATGTCGCAACTTACTAGTCGCAATTGAAGCCATAAGAAAAGAGTATTTCCAATTATTCTAAGCTAATCTCACCTTTCTTAAGATAAAATCCTTCTCATATAAATTGTGTCACGGCATATTAAAAAACTATTAATCTCATGAGTCATGTTATTCAAAATTTATTTGACTAACGGCGTTAAACTTATATGAGACTTTTCAAATGAGAAAGGAAGTGTTGAAATTTCTCGAGTACAGATTGCAAAATTAAAGGTGAAAGATCACTCCACCCACATGCAACAACTTGTTAACCATAGTTCTCGTTATTGTTATAAATATTGTTTCCTTGAGCCGCAGGTTAAAAGTCGAAGCCGTCGCCGTAGCCGAACGAGAGGGATACGTCCCCTCAAGAAATCGCTGGATTTTTATTCCTCCCACCACCGCCCAGCGTCACCGCCTCCACTTCTCTTTCTATCTCGGCGAAGAAATCTGAAACCCTAAATTTCGGAGCTTTACTTACGTCCAGCTGAGAAAATGTCCTTCCGGAGCTCCGATCGCAATTCCGAATCACCCGAGCACCACGAGCAAGACCGCCTCTATAACCCCTACAAGGAACTCCAAGTCCCGATCCAAAACCTCTACAAGCTTCCCACCTCCCCGGAGTTCCTCTTCGCTGAGGAGTCCCTCCGCCAACACCGCTCCTGGGGCGAGAACCTCACCTTCTACACCGGCATCGGCTACCTATCCGGCTCCATCGCCGGCGCCTCCTACGGCCTCGTCTCCGGTGTCAAGGCCATCGAGCCCTCCGACACCCTCAAGCTCAAGATCAATCGGTTACTCAACGCCTCGGGGCACTCCGGCCGCACCTGGGGGAACCGGCTGGGAGTGATTGGCCTGATGTACGCGGGGCTGGAGAGCGCGATTGTGGCGGTGAGAGACGAGGATGATTTGTGGAGTAGCGTTGGGGCGGGGCTCGGGACGGGGGCGATTTATAGGGCGGCCAGGGGCGTAAGGTCGGCCGCAGTGGCTGGTGCTGTTGGGGGGTTGGCGGCAGCCGCAGCAGTTGCTGGGAAGCATGCGGTGAAGCGATACTTGCCGGTCTAGGGTTTCGAGTGTGAGTTTTGTTATGCCTTTGTTATGTGAGCCAAGTCATGGATGTTTTATTGAGTTAGTGATCATTCGTGCGATAAAGTTGGTTGCTGAATTCTAGTATTAGTTAAAGAGCTATTATACTTTTCATCTGGGTAGTATGGAGGTATGCATTTTTGTTGTTGTACCAGACAAGTGTATCAATCTTGCACAATTCCATTGCCAATAACTAAGATTGGATTTGTACGCGGTCTAGAACTGGCTCTCCATATGCTCTCTATATCCTCGTTGGATAGCAGTAGGACTTAAAACATGCTGGACCTCTATTTCAGTCAATGTAATTTTACCTAAAATATTTTAAGGAAATAATGGCTTCACTTTGTGCAAAACTTCAATCCCCATGTTTTCTCCGTTTGTTCAGAGGACAGGCCACGATTTAATTAGATAACTTTAGTAGGGATGAATGAAGTTGTTTAGATGATGTGATGTACAAAATGCTAGCAGCCGTTTGTACGGATAAACCAAAAGAGTTGATTGTCTCTCTAGCAAAACTTTGATGAAGGTGATCAATGTGCTTTGACTGTAACGTTAGAGTTGGATTTCTTATGCTACAGCCAGTACATTCCTTTAACTAGTTTGTAGCTCTGCCTTGTTGAGAATTTGCCGGATGTTCTACCCGATATTCAATTTTTTCAAAAATTGGTAAGGCATGCGTTAGTGTGCGATAGTGACGGTATGGAACATTACAGCCCGCCCTGTGTGGAGGTTTAAAGATTGGTTTACAATTTTGACTTATAAATCGATATAGTAGTGTTGCTTGAATATGACTGGCATAAGTACTCAAATGGCGAAATGTCGTATCATGTTGATCTGACATCCCTAGCATTTTTTTTCACCTATATAACATATTGGGTTGTGTGTTAGTTAGATATTCATCCCTGATTGTTATGCTCTGCATATTGTAGAAGCACACATCATTTTGTACTCAAGATGTAGGCATGTCCTTTGGTGCCAAATTCGCTCAAGATCCGAGCCATCCATTTGCCAGGCATCCTGGCATCAACATTACTGGATACATCATTATGGGAGGAAGGAACAGGATATGATGAAGAGCTGAGCCTGTACTTATTAGCAATATCGGTCACTTTTTTTCGTTTGATTTTTACTTTCGGCTTCCAAAATATTTATTAAATCTTTCTGTTAAACATAGCGAAACATCATTTTAAACTGTACAATGAGCAGGTACTGCTTCCCGTGCCATAGAATCTGGTACATTTGGAGTCTCTGTTAATCTCGAATTTGTTCCTGTTGGAATTTGCTCCGTCAAGAGTGCAGATGTTGTCATGTTAGTGTAGAATTGACAATGGGATATTATATTCAGAAGGCATTCGGCCTGACAATGTGTGAAATTATTGAAAGCAGTTACATGAGCGTGGCACGCTTGATCTGAATTGCCAGTACGCAAATCTCGTGAAAAGGTTGACTTGTTGCGGATCTATTTTGCTTGCAATGAATAGCAGTCAGTTGTCATAGCCGACGTATGGTGTGTTCTAGACTAAGTGGTGCATGATAACCATTCTATTTTAGAAATAGATTTTTGGCTAGAAATATTATTTCTATTTATGGATGAGTTTTTGAGAAAAAAATGCGTTTGATAACGACATAAAATTTTTGATTCTGGAACAGAAATTCGTTTGACAACAGTTGAAATTTCTACTTCTAGAATAGAAATAGGCATTGGCCGGCGTTGGTCGGCGGCGGTGGGCGGTGGACGGCAGAGGCGGCGGCAGCTGACGCTAGGAGGAGACACCGAGCGAGTTTTCTGTTTCTACCGGAAGTTAAAATTTTCTATTTTTCATTTGCCTTTCAAATCTATTTCTGAAACAACTTTATGTTTAGAATGACGTTACCAAACGAGTTTCTATTCCAAACTTGTTCCAAAAATAGATTTGGAACAGAAACAAAGAAGTAAAATGATTTTCATACATCCCTAAATCAGAGTTTCTGAGTCTAGCTTTCCTAGAATTTCTTAGTGAGAACTACGAGTGAGATTCTCATCAGACCTACTTTGATCATAATTATCAAATCAGTTCGATCAATGCGAAAACCAGAAAGTTCCTACTTATCGAAAGCAAAGGCCAATGTTGGGTTAATTTGACAGCGCATTTTCCCAGATTACCATCTCAGTTAATCCCTGGGACAAGCCTTTAAGAAGCGTTGTAGATCCACACGATCATGAGATTCTGGTATAAATCTGGTTCAAAGTTCACTATTTGTCTCAATTGGAGACGTCCCATTGAAGTAGCTCAAAGTATTGTGCACTACACTGGTTCACTTCCTGATACTGGATTCGAATACGGAAAACCGAGCTGTCTCCTCACCTAAGGGTAATATCTTAACAAATTTGAGCAATTAACCAATCGAAAGAGAGAGAGCAATGTAACATGGGGACAGCAAAGACAAAAATGACAGGCCTCATATTGCCCCCCAATCCAAGGGATTATTACTCAGCAAAAACAAATCAAAACTCAGTGACGGCTTTCCTCGCCTCAACCTTGACTTTATTTGAGAGCAAAAGTGGGCCTTTTAACTACATAGAAAACACGAACCGGGAGGAACTGAATGATACAACGAGCAATCGGGACTCGAACTCAGGAGAACAATTTGAAACTTTGACACCCCTCATCCTGATCAGCCATCTCAAAAGAATATGTAGAAGGGAAAAACAGTGATCGAGATTTAAAGCAGCATGGACTCAGGATTTTCAATGTAGCCCTTGAATGCTTTCAACCACTCGGCTCCAATAGCACCTGTGTAGAAGGCCAAATTAACATCGTCAGGATGTACAATAACCACGAATAAGGTGTTCCAAACTCAGACATGCTGCGGCTGTAGATTTAAAGATTGAGCATAAATCTAACTACAGCCGCAGATATGCATGTTTTTGTGCGGCTTGGTGCCTCTGTGAAGTACTTACCATCAATAACGCGATGATCACAACTTAGAGTCACTGCCATGAAGGATGCAAACTTGTAGTCACCAGGGCTTGAGCCGGGTACAACCCTCTTCTCAGCTACGCAAAATCGGAGTTTCACTGTCAGGACGACTAACTACAGTTTAACCAAAGGAAAATTATAAAGGGCCTATCTTACCAGACCCCACTGCAAGAATGCCCGACTGAGGTGGATTTATGATGGCACAGAATTGCTTGATACCAAATGGTCCACCCAAGTTGGATACTGTAAATGTTCCTCCCTGGAAAACGAAAAATGCATGTATTTTGACAAAATAGATCAAGAAACAATCAAACTGTGACCATTAACCACCACTAGTTAAGAAAAAATCATTAAAATGCTTGCCTCGTAATCTTCTGGCTTCAAGCTGTTTTCCTTGGCCTTCTGGGCCACATGTTTGACCTCTTCTGCAATCTTAGAGAGGCCTTTCTTGTCTGCATCCTGCAAAATTACCAATGACACAAATTTATGTTGAAGTCAGTTTTGAACTCACACGGTAACCATGGAAAGGCGATATATCCTATATTCCAAACGACTGCTCACCCTTATAACAGGGACATATAGCCCATTATCTGTTTGCACTGCTACATTTATATTCACATTGTGATACCTGAAGCGATATGAGAAGAGATATTATACCACAAACTACAAAAACTAAGGTTAACTTAAGGTTCATGAACTTACTGACGGATGTAATCATCGGTCCATGAACTATTGCACTGTGGGAATTTACGAAGAGCCAGTGCAGCAGCCTGGGTAAAAAGGCACTCTCAATCAATAGTAACAGTTAAAAATCAATTGAGACAGTTTCAAACGTGGCATCTCACAAGCAAATTGTGTGAGAGGCACACATGTGCCTCTCTCAGAATTTGCAGGTAAATAGGACAGTCTACAAGCTTAAGGGGGTAAGTAGAGCATCTAGGATATTAACCAACAAGGGGCAGACTAATTTAACATCCTTCCTAGTTTGTCAAAAGCTTCAATACCTTAATTACAAGATCATTCACCGATATCCTCTTTCCACCCAAGCTCTCTTGCAATGAGTTCAGTTGACCACGCAAGCTGCGGGAGAGCAATGATTTAGCTTTAGATGAAACAATAGAAGTCTCTACAGTAATTGATCGCCAGGTTATACTCACTCCATAAGTTTGTCAACACATGTATCCACTGTCAAATAGTAATGAGGTATCGTTTGCTTTGAGAATAGCAAGCGTGAAGCTGTGATCTGTCATAACACATTGAAATTAATAGAATCACAATCTCAAAAGGATGGGGTAATATAGAAATAGTTCGGGCAAAAGGGAGATATCATTATTAAAGTTCTCAAGGGTTAAGGCTGAGTCTGAAAGAAACAAAGAATAGACAGCCATCAGGCCATAAGCTTTTAATATCGCAATGAAGATGTAAAAGACGAGTAACTGTATATTACCTTCCTTATTTGAGAATGTGGAATGTCTGTGTAGTCCAAACCTGGAGCGGTAGCAAACTTCTGCTTAGAAGCTGCAGCTGGAACTTCCATCCTACCAGAAGCTGCATTATAAAGGAAAATGTCAGTAAGCCACCCCATAATGCAGCTAAACCACCCAGAAACAAAAATAAGTCGTGCACTCTCAAAAGATCAGTGCTTTTGAATACTCCAGAATAAACAAAAAAAAGAAGTAATTATAACATAAACCAAACTAATGAATGAGGAAAGCGTCTCCGCTTAATACCCAAGTAGTCTTCTATATCAGCCTTCACGATAAGACCATCAGGACCGGTTCCTTTGATGCTTGAAAGAGGAATCTGAGTTGATATAGAAGAAAGTGAGGTGACAGATATGCTTAAATACACATCAAGTTGACAAACTAATTCTACCAACTGACTTTGTGATCTTCGGCCATTTTTCTTGCGATAGGGCTAGCGAAAATGCGGTCCTCAGAAGCAACCGAACTTGGCTGGGAAACTTTTGGCTCTGGAGCTTTAGGAGGCTCTTCAATTACTTCTTTTTTGGGTGTGGAAGGCTCAGATTTATCTGCAGGAACGTTGTCCCCTGAAGCTGAAGGAGTGTAATCTTTGAACTTCTCAATGTCCTCCTCTTCTTCGACAGTGATAGCAATCACCTAGATGAACAGATATAAAAGAATAAATGATACATAAAAATGGGTTGCTAAAGATATATTTATATAAGTTTCATGAGTAACTGCTAAGAATATTATTCATAAGCATCTCCGCACAAAAGATTTTAGCAGAGCTGTAGCATAAATGACAAGGACTTCTAAAATAAGAGCAATACCTCACCAACTTTAATTTCTTTTGATCCATCTCCTTTAATTATCTTAGCAAGATAACCTTCCTCCATGCATTCCATCTCGACCGTAGCTTTGTCCTTTAATACCAGCGTGTGTCAATTTAAAACAAAGGCAAAGCACAAATGTCTTAACTATTTGACAGATACCAGAAAAGTAGTAGCTCGTGAGACATACAGTTTCCACTTCACAGAGTACTTCACCAGGAGACATCTTGTCACCTTCTTTTTTTAACCATCTTGCAATGTTTCCCTGAATTTTATTAAAAAAGACAAAGAAAATGTTAGGATTGGTAAGCATACTTAAATGTATGTGAGATTGCGAATAAATGCCGATGAATAACAAGAATCCATGCCTCAGTCATTGTGGGTGAGAGAGAAGGCATCCCAATTTCTTGGTGTGGTGGAAGTCCTGAAAATTGTTGCCTAAAATTGTTACTGAATGAAACATCACATGATAAGGGCAAGAATTTTGGCAATATTCCAAATAAATACAGAGTTTATACATACTGAACTGCTCATGACTCCATAGAATCTGTTATTTCAAAGTACAAAGAAAAAGAGCAAAATCTTGCAAATGACAGAAGTGCCAAAATTGCTTGGCTAACAGTTGAAAGTACAAGAACATAAATTAGAGAAGGAAGCCACGAGGACATCTTTCAAGGTCACCTGACAAGTACAAGGTGCCACAGGCAAGGGTAATTCAGTATCAAACAATCGAGCATTACAAAAATTGTAGAACTACATCGGCGATTGGATTTGAAAAAAAAAAAAAGGCTTGAAAAGGAACCAACATAAATAAACAATAAAACAACCATAAACTAAAATCGTCCGCATGGCAGAAATTATGACTTGCACCCAAAGTAGTTGAGCAGAATCCACACATACGTACTTGTGTTTATACAACAATATAGATTATATTCCAAAAAGCCATGAACTGTCGGAGAGAACAAAAGTTCTAGAAATTATGGGGTTATTACCCGAGTCAGAAGAAAAACCCCTCTTCAGGTGCGCATTTGTCCTGATACAGCAAAACAATACATACCAATTTTTGACAACTTGGAGAGGAGATCATAGTTAAAATTCAATTTATTTCCATGAGTCTTGGAGATAAGAGAATGGAATGACATACAAGGAGGAATTGTTGGTCTGTAGTGATAGAGCTGGCGGATTCCCCAGTTTCTTTGCCATCATCCAGTGAATATTGCTCTTCAACGTGGCTGGTGATGACATCTACAGGATCATGATGGTTAGTCATTTCCATATTTAAACAGAAGCAAGTACTTAAAAGGAAAAATGTTTCGGAAGGAGATTAGTGGGATGATGGTAATGAAGTTGAAAGATGACTATGCCAGTGACAGTGTGATAGAGGGGTTCGTCAAAGGAAATTTCCAGATAATGGAAAGATTAATGAGCGTTAGCCCATCAATAAAAGGTAAGAAGGGGCTAACTTACCATCCCATCATTGACAGACTTAGAATAACACTGCTTTTCCGCAGGTACGTAGCCATGACGACGGATTCTTAAAGCATCTGAAAAACAAGATCTTTTGATTAATAAATCACAGGATCCAAAAGTTTGTGCAAATTTCCCTTCCCTTTTCCTTCCCCCACCCTCTCTGAAAGAAGCAATTGACAACAAACAGCCAAAATTTACAAGGACCTTGGGATATGGAAACTCTTTCAGGCAAGTGTGTAAGGAAATCTTAAATTTTATCGACACAATGAATTCCATTACCAGTAGATCACTACTTTTTCTAGTGTACATCTAAAAAGTACTAAAGCGAGCTACTTCCTCTATGTTTAATCAGAAAATTTTCTTCCCAATCTTCCAAGAAAACTTTTACCTCAAAATCGTTTTGTCCAAATATCATAAGCATGCTGATCATAAACAACCATATGATGAGGTCACATATATGACTTCTCAAAGTTCAGATTAGATAAGCAATCAAAGCAGAATACAGAGGCAGATATGGAGGTTGATTTGAACCCTATAAAAGGAGTGAGTGCAAGGCTGGACAAAATATAGACCTTTACTCACATTACAAAGACATGAAATATCCATACGATCTGACACTTCTCTTCTATTTGAACCCTAGTTGGGACCAACCACTAGTGTACTATTGTGAGCCCACTGGCAGATATGAGAATCTATTGGTGCATGCTACGATCATGAATCTAAGCAACAAGAACGAGGTTTACATGCTTCTATGTACTACTTTATAAAGGGACCCCATTTAGAGAGGAAAGCAATGTGGTACATGTGCAATTGCACCATATCTATCATATTCTAAAGCGAAGACTTTAAATATCGACCATTGAAAAGGTAAAACAAGAAATATTACCAAGATGAGCAACGACAACTGTTCTAGAACTATACTCAGGCATATTTTACAATATGAAAACCAACCAAAATAAGATCAACCAGTCGAAACACATATATCATCTAAAACATAGTGTGATGCTTTACTTTTTTCCAGATTTTGAAACAGGTCTTTGCCAATCTGTCTGAAGATCTTTTTAGGAGCAGATATTCACAGAATACCCACGACTATGGTAACCTCATACACTTTGTTCAAGTTCGAGCAGAGTAGATGCCTATGTATTGGATGAGCATATTCTACATAGCACACTGAATGGACCTAATTAGCTTCATAGGTTGAACAGACTATATGCTCTTCACAAAAGCCTTGCAAAGCAAGAAATTTCCTCGGTTACACTGAAGAGGTCTTTCAGCAACAATAATCACCCTCACCCTGATAGATACATATGCAAGGCTAATGGAAAACATCGGTTGAGAGGGTCGTATATGGTAATGGTTCAAATGACTAGCTGCTCTAAACTGATTAAATTGACTACATACCATCTCTTTTACTGGAAACTGTATGAGAACTGTTTGATGTCCAACGAACAAAAAGGGCATTCTCTTGCCTTAGTAGCGCCGACACATTCCGTAACTGCACAAATCAAGATTTCGTGAGAAGTTCAATGTGTGTAGAACTTTGAAATTTAAAACAACAAGTACCAGATATCACACGACAGGAAAATTAGCTAACACAAAGTTAAAAACTATAGCATAACAAAGAAATAGAAATACAGGTAGAGAAGACAACCATTACGCTCAGAAAGTAACCAAACAAAATGGGAAAAAAAGGAACAAGCTCGATGAAAATCTATTTCAGGTTTTCAATCCCATTTCATCAGACATGTCAAGGACAAAGAAAGCTTCATGATATGGCTGCCCGTAAGCAAACAAACAAAAATTTAAGCTTTGACCAAGCAATTACCGAGCTCTACATATAAGCTCAAACCAATAGTCAATCCAAAGAAAACGCCGCATGACGGCATTGAACTAAGATCCCCGGCAAGATGTGAACAGGACCTGCCGAAGCCAATTTCGCACCCACTTTATCAAGACACAATTTAGCGACAATCAAAGAACATGAAATTAACTTCTACGAACTAACGACGAGGATATAATCCTCGCAAGTGAAACCAGTCCAAACAACAAAATAAACAGCGAAATTCGCATCTGAAGCAAGAGCAAATCGAGATATCCGTAATTGGCTCTCCATCATCTCGTTTATCAGTCAGAAAAAACCGAACGGTAATCGCGCACAGAGCACGAACAGCATGCAATTGAACAATTCACCGAAAAGCAACGAAACAAACACCATCTGCACCTCACCTTTCTCGAGTGGTTGATGACGCGAGAAGCGCAAGTCATTTTGGTTTCCCCTCACTGGAACCTCCGAAGCAAGAGATCCACGGCGCCAGAAGCTGAACGGAGGAACTCGAATGGCTCGCAAATCCAGAGATGATTGAGAATGATGTGCACGAATCGCTGTGGGATTTAGGGTTTCAAGTCAAACACGACGTTGATGGAGATCGCAGTACCACACTGACTTTTATCATTTGTTAATTCTTTCCCGTTTTCAGCTCTCCTTTGCCATTTTTAACTTTCGGGAGTTTTAAAATCTTAATTTTTTTTTATTCACGTGATTTAATGTTTACAGTTGCTTATTAGCGGACAGGAAAGACGCGAAGAGAACAGTCGTGTGCGTGAAGAAATCTGGGCCGTTTTGTGTGGTCTGAGATGCTGTCGTTTTGGAAGGTGTAGGGTCATGATGAAAGTGGGAAGGCATAATATGGGTTGGCAGAGGGGCGAGTGATGCTTGGTAAAATTATTCTGATTGCACTGTAATCAACCTTATCCTTGTCCTCTACTTCTCCTTTATTTCATTGTGCTATTGAAGTCATAAACCTTATTATCAGCATATGATGTTGCACAAGGAACAAAAACTAATCAGGCACGCTATGCACGTGCGTGAAAACCAGTTGTTAGATCATAATTTCGTATTTTAAATCGCGAGTGAAATGTTAACTTATTAGGTTCCACTAAGGCTTTTGGCTTTTGGCGAACTCGGCGAATAGACTCTTGTGTTTATCTTCTATGGAAGCTGCTAGCCTGACAGTACCGTCAGTTATTTCTAACCACACGATCTCCCAATCAATGAGTGCTTTATGCAAAACAAGCGGTGATGGTGTGTGGATCTATGGTTGAGATTGTACCGTCTCTGACAGTACTGTCAGTAAAGCATTTCCCATTTTATATTAGGTTAGATCTCTACCATACATAAAGTACTACTAGAGCTATTTTTTTTTTATCAAACTATTTCTCTTTCAAGAATTCCATGAAGTTAAGTGCAAATGATGAGTCCGACAAAAAAAAAGAAGTGCAAATGATGAAAAATGATTTCTTATTTTTATTATCTCATTATACTATGAGCAAAACCGTAGCGTGAGAAACGATAATCCCACAAGTCTCCGGAAACTTAAATTCTAAAATCTTTCTAACGTAATGACTATTAAACGTAGATGCCAAAAACTATATGAACACCTGTCAAAATTTCCTTTCATTCGATACAATTTGAAACTTTAATTTTACAAACAATACTGAGCATTTAGGTCTTTCGAAATAGAAAAAGGACGTGCTTGTTAATCTGAATCCATACTCCAAAATAAAAAACGGTGTGCATGTATGGTACATGCAAGAAAGCTTTACAAACTTCTTCGCTTTGAAAGAAATGTGGAACGACGAAGAAGCCTGTGTTTGCAAAGCCACATGCACTGTTCAAAAAGCTTAGCACGTAAAAGCTTTGGCGAAATCCGGATCAAATAGTGCGCGGGAATTCGAGGAGACCCAAGACTTCTCAAGAGTCATCCGCTTCGTTTCTCGCCCACTTTCACTTTACCCGAAGTCACTCACCGATCGTCGTTTCAAATGCTCGTCGCAAACGGGAGTCGTTCGCAAGTATTAAAGCTGCTCGCTTCTTCATATTTGCTCTCTCAGTCTCTCGTTGCTTGATACTCTCGGTCATATTTATCAATCTTCGACGGGAAAGTAAGGAATTTTTAATGGCTTCTGAGACGGGTCTGAGAATGAGCAAAGGATGGTTGGTCATGGATTCTACAGAAGGAGCAGAGGCTGGTTCTAGCAGGAGGAAAGACAAGCCCAGTGACCTTACTGATGTTATCTTCTCTTGGTCTCTTCAAGACATCTTCAATATCAATCTCTACAGGGACAAGGTTCTCTTTTCTCAATCTCTTTCATTTTTTGTTTTTTTCCTTTTTTTCGGGCTATTGTGTTGTTCGGATCGTGCTTGTTGGTACTATTATCAGTATAACTTTAATGGGTGTTAGGTCGAATTTTTTTAAATGATGTTAGTTCTTTGCTCTTTGGCAATGGTTTTTTTGAGGACCGTGTTATGTATAGCTGGACTATTGTATAGTGGAGAAGGACCTTGCTCTCTGTCTCTATATGGGGAAGGTATTAGCTATATGATGTCCGATTCTTGTGACATTGATATGGCAGATGACAGAGTCTGCTCGCTCGATCTATGGAGTGAAGTCGGTTGGTCGTGTTTGCTTTTGAATACACCCGTTTTGTAGGTGGAGAGCATCCCAGAGTCATTTCAATCTGTTGAGCAATACCTTGCTTCTTTTATCTTCCCTTTGCTGGAGGAAACACGAGCGGGACTCTGTTCAAGTATGCAGAATGTACGTAGGCTGCCTTTCGCTAAAGTCACTGGGTTTGTTGAAGGCGAGAAGAATGCTTCCCATGTCGAAGTGGATTACTGGAGAAACAGGTCCAGTAACCGTGGCAAGGAACCTTACAAAACATCCCCTGGGGATGTTTTGATGCTAACTAATGCTAAGCCGGATACCATTCCCAGCTTAGAAAGGTTTGCAGGAAGGTGGGCCTTTGCATCAGTCGCAGCGATGGTAGAAGACGTCGACGGGGACGCTCGAACATCAACAAAGTTCAAAGTCAAGGCATTACTTGACGATGAAATGAATGATGTTCGCAACTGCAAGTCCATGTTTGCAGTTTATCTGATGAATGCAGTCACTAACGATAGGATATGGAATGGGCTACACAGATTTTGGAACTTGAAGATTGTAAAGGAAGTTCTATGTACAGATTCAGTGGTAAGGATTTTCTCTACTTATTATCGCCGTACAGTCGGTAAACATATTATTGCTGCAATAAAACTTCATCCTGATTACACAAAAACTTCATTCTCTCTTGAGTTAGCTTTTTATTTCTCCGAAGAGTCAAAAGAAAATCACAACAAAATTCAATGCTGCAGTAATATAACCAAGATTCAGTGATAGACCATGCTTATACATCACACAATCCTTTGTGCTCAATGTTTGTGCAGGTTGTACAAGGATGCAACAAAATCAACAAATTTCATGGTTTTTAACTTTTACTTAAGTTATCAGGGTGTCAATTTTCAAAAGTTTGTGCTTGTTTTCAGGCTGGGAAAGATTGCAATCTCTGTATTACTCAAAGTCACGGCTCTGGACATGAGAGTCTCAATAAGAACTTGTTTGGTAGTCTGAATGAATCCCAGACAAATACAGTTCTGGCTTGTCTTGATACAATCAAGTGTCAACACAGGTCGTCTGTAGAAATGATACAGGGTCCTCCAGGGACAGGGAAGACCAAAACTGTCGCGGCGCTGCTCTTTACTCTCTTGAAAAGGAAACACAGAACCCTTGTTTGTGCTCCGACAAATGTTGCCATCAAGGAATTGGCATCTCGTGTTTTGCAGCTGGTGAAACAATCGGTTTGCACAACTAGTGGGGAAAGCTTGATGTGTAACTTAGGAGACATGCTATGTCTCGGGAACAAGGAGAGGATGAAAGTAGATTCAGATATGGAGGAAATATACTTGGATCATCGCGTTAATCGTGTTGCGGAGTGCTTTTCTGTAGTCACTGGTTGGCGGCGTTGTGTAACTTCCATGATCGATACTCTCGTAGACTGTGTCCTCGAATACCACATTTTACTGGACAAGGAGTGCAATATCATATGGGAGAATAATGGCAACGATCTTGGGAGCAAATGTAGAAGCAGCAAAAACGAATCCAAACCTGAATTTAAGTCATTTCTGGATTTTTTCAAGCACAGATTCAAGTCAAGTGCAGAGTCTCTCCGGAGATGCTTCTCTATCTTATGCACCCATATATCCAAAAGTTACCTTCTTGAACAAAATTTCCAGGACATTAAGTCCTTTCTCGTCTTACTTGATTCTTTTGAAATTCTACTATATAGAGAGAAGTTGGATTCCGGAAAGTTGAAGGAAGCATTTTCGTCATGCCCATCTTCATTCAAAACTTGCACAGATACACTATATACATCGTTATCCATGAAGAGACGTGAGTGCCTCTCTGTATTGCAAAGTCTCAATACGTCTCTTGGAAGGCTAAACCTTCCAACATTTACGAGTAAGAGCATGATAGCGGAGTTCTGTCATCAAGCGGCTTCCTTGATTTTCTGCACTGTCTCTAGCTCATATAAGCTGTGCTCCATGGAAATGGAGCCTATCAGTTTATTGGTAATCGATGAGGCTGCGCAGTTGAAAGAATGCGAGTCAATGATTCCGCTACAACTGCGAGGTGTTAGGCACGCAATTTTAGTTGGAGATGAATGTCAGTTGCCTGCTATGGTTGAAAGCAAGGTATGTTACAGCTGAATCTTTGTCTGGCATGAAAGGTCTTACGCTTAATTGACCTTTTAAGTTTTTGAATGTTTTTATTTCTATAGCTTTCTTACAAGGCTGGCTTTGGAAGGAGTCTATTCGAAAGATTGAGTTCTCTGGGTCATCCTAGACACCTTCTCAATGTCCAGCACAGAATGCATCCCGCGATAAGTCGCTTTCCAACATCAACATTTTACAAAAACCAAATTCTGGATGGGCGGAATGTTACTGGCAAAAGTTACAGCAGATGTCATTTGCAGTGGCCAATGTTTGGCCCCTACTCCTTCATAGATATTTTTAATGGAAGAGAAGAAGTTGGGGATGATGGACGTAGCCTTAGAAACTTTGTTGAAGTAGGAGTTGTCTCAATGATTTTGAAGAATCTATATGAAGGTACGCCATGAGAGAATTTTGCCAGTTCATATTCTTTCCTGCCAAAACAGCATAAATTTATGCAAATAACGACTATATCTTTCGAATAGACTACCATGCCACGTTTAATTGTATCATATTGGTTTCTGCAGCATGCAAATCTTCAGGGGAAGATCTAAGTGTCGGCGTGATATCTCCGTATGGAGCTCAGGTTGCTGCAATACAACAGAAAATTGGAAAAGGATACGAAAACATCAAAGGCTTTACAGTGAAAGTGAGGTCAGTGGATGGGTTCCAAGGGGGTGAAGAGGACGTCATAATAGTATCCACCGTGAGATCAAACCCTCGCGGTTCGATTGGGTTCGTTTCAGATGCCAAGAGAACCAATGTCACTCTTACCAGGGCAAGGTAGTCTCTTCTATTCCTGCTTAACTGGGCAGTCTAAATTTCGCCATAATATGCTATCTACAATCCCTGCTTTTTGCTGCCTCTGTGTAGATACTCTCTCTGGATTTTGGGGAACGAGAGAACGCTGACGAGAAGTAAATCCGTATGGGAAGCTTTGGTTCATGATGCTAAGATCCGTGGGTGTTTCTTCAGCGTCGATGATGTCAACGCCGCTTTGGATGAGAAGAATAATCAGCTTGATGATCCAGTTGATGGAAGTGGTGTGCTATTTAGAAATGAGAGGTGGAGGGCAAATTGCTTTCAGGATGCGAAGAGCCGAGGATGTTCCTCCAGGACTGATGAAGTTAAAGCCATTTCGGATGGGAAGAAAGAGAATGTTCGGCTCGATGATCCGCGCGATGGCAATAGTGTCCTACTTAGAAATGCTCGTCAGGATGCTAAGAGCCGAGGATGTTCCTCCAGGATTGATGAAGTTAAAGCCATTTTGGATGGGAAGAAAGAGGATATTCGGCTCGATGATCCGCGCGACGGCAATAGTGTCCTATTTAGAAATGCTAGGTGGAGGGTAAAGAACTCTGCGCCTTGCTTTTGTTTGCTATATTTGTCGGTTCAAAATGAACATTCGACTTTTGCAGAATCGATGACAATACCTTTTCTTGTCGACTGTTCGTCTCTGTAGGTTTTCTTTGCCGACAACTTTGTGAAGTCTTTCAGAAGGCTGGCGTCGCTTGCGACCCAGATGGCAATCTTGAACCTCTTGTCCAAACTTGCTGGTGGCTGGAGACCTGAGAAGAGCAATGTACTCCCTACAAGCTGTTCTCTTATGGTGAAGCAATTCGAGGTCGAAGGTCTCTACGTGCTGTGCACTGTGGATATACTAAAGGAACTGAGAGTCATCCAAATTCTGAAGATTTGGGATGTATTGCCCTTATTGGATGCAATGAAACTGGTTGAACGTCTCGGCAGCGAGTTCAAAGCGTATACAGACGATTTCATTGGTCGCTGCAACGAGAAATGTCTCGAGGGGTAAGTCTCATCTTTTTTCCCTAACTTCAATCGAAAACTTATCAATTGATCTTTTTCGAACTAATGTTATTTGCGCATGTCTCATCCATCATATAGGGATCAGGTTGTTCCAAAGACATGGGATTCTTCTGTTGTTATTGCTCGTTTCCGTCATATCGGTGCCGATATTTCGAATCCGGGAGCGATCGAGAGCCTGCTTTCGATGAGATTCCACCCCTCGTCATCAGGTGTAGTCAGGCACTTGCTTTCGGAGGACCACGGTAGTGAGGAGAATCTCGGATCTGAAGTAACCGAGCCAGCTCAAGAGATGAGTTCCCGCTTCCGTGGGCTTCATATTTGAGTAACCCGCATTGTTCCCCGTCTTCACAAGGAGCTTTTGACAGAACCAGGGTAAAATGCAATTTGTTTACCAGGAATTTTTCATATAGGTCCGGAATTTCTGTGCCCGTGCCGGGTATTTTCGATAAGGCGTGGACCTTCGTAATTATTTATCTTCTTCTAGCTTTATGTCTGGATATATTTGGTTGGATTATTGCACAGAATTTTCGGTTCAGGTGTTTGGGCTATGATTGCTTCTTATACTTCGGATGTTGATTTTTGCCTTCGCATGATATATATAGGACGAGGTAAACGTGGACAATGCGAGATTGTGAATTCAAAAACAAAATTACATAACACACTCTTGATCCTAATGTAAAACCAGAGCGAATCGCGATATCCATAATTGGCTCTCCATCATCTCGTTTACCATTGAGGCAAAAACAAACGATAATCGGACAGAACTCGAACGGTCGATGCAGTCGAACAATTCACCGAAAGCAGCGAAACGAACACCATTTGCACCTCACCTATCTCGAGCGATTGATGACACGAGAAGCGCAAGTCATTTTTGGTTTCCCCTCGCTGGAACCTCCGGAGCAAGAGATCCACGGAGGAGCCCGAAGCTTAACACAGGAACTCGAATCACTCTCAAATCCAGAGATGATCAAGTGAGAAGGATGCGCAAATCGCAGTGGATTTTGGGGTTTCAAGCCAAACACGACGTGGATGGAGATCGCACTATGGCACTAAATTTTATCATGGATTATGTTCAAATAATCCCTTAACTTTGACTCAATGTAAAATGTGATCCCTGAACTTTAAATTTTTTTCAACGTGGTTCCTGAATTTTAGCTTAATGTTCAATGTGGTCTCTGACCTTTTATTTTGTTCAATGTGACTTCTGAACTTTTGGTACATGTTCGATGTAGTCTTTCCATTAATTTAAGATCAAAGACAACAATGAATATTTTCATATAGTCTAGGGACTAAATTGAACATGTACTAAAAGTTCATGGACTACATTGAACAAGTTAAAAGTTCAAAAACCACATTGCACATTGAGCTAAAGTTCATGGATCACATCGAACAAATTAAAAGTTCAGGAATCACATTTCATATTAGGCCAAAGTTTAAGGATTATTTGCGTCATTTTCCCTTTTATCATTTCTTTAATTCTTTCTCATTTTCAACCCTCGGGCTTTCTCACTTTTTTTTTCTTTTTTCTTTCGGGATTTTAGAATCTTTCATTTTCCTTGACGCAATGTAATGTTTTCCAATCGCTTATTACTAACCATAGGAAGACACGAAGAGAGCAGCATCATGCGCTGGGCACGTGCGTGAGCGAGAAGAAGTCTGGGCTGTTTGCGTTAGGGCTGTCAAAAAGGCCCGCGCCGACCCAACCCGGCTCGAAAATTTAGGGAATTTTAGGGCTGGACCTTGGTACTGTTTCGGCGCGGGCTGGCTCGAAAATTCTCAAGGCGAACCAGCGACCCCCATATGCAACAACAAGAGACAGGTTGGTTGCTTCAAAAAGGCTCGTGCCGGCCTCGCCCGGCCCTAAAATTTAGGAAATTTTCGGGCGGACTAGTATTGTTTCGGACTGGGCCGGGCCGAGCTTGGGACTGTTTGGTTTCGGGCCGGGTCGGGCCTATATGAGACCCGGCTCGACCCGGCCCATTGACACCCCTAGTTTGCGTGGCCTGATATTCTTTCATTTCGGAAGGTGTAGGGTCCAGATGATGAAAGTAGGGTTGTATAATTAGGGGTTGGTAGGGTAGCTACAATTTTGGGTTGACCAGAAAATTTTAATTGGACTACTACTACTATCTTAAAAACGCTTCTCTTGTTTTCTTTTATTTTTTGAATTGGAAATACACGTTTTATTTTCAGTTATTGAAGACAATAGCAAGGTATTCATCCAATTCTGAGAAAAGAATGCGTATAGTTGTGAAAGGGAAAAAAAAACAAATGTCGAGTTTTTCATTTTTCTGTGCAAGTTATGGATTTTATTACTACCTTATGATGTTGTACAAGAAATAAAGTCTGACCTCACACGCCGAACCTTCTCAAAATTTCCTATTTCTACCAAAGGATCCATATTGCGAAAGGGATAACACTATCTCTGATACTATGTTAGAAAATCCAACCCAAGAGCTTAATCTGATAGGTGGAGGAGACCACGTGAATATAAAGAGCATATATGATCAATTGTCAAGCGATGTGGGACAACAAGTTCAATAGTACTCACGTACCAATCACGACCTAATCTCATTTCTAATTTTCATAACCAGTCATGAGATCAAGCCGCATGTACACACGTGTGGTCATTTGAAATAGAAATGGAACATGTGCTTGTTAATCTTAATCCAAACTCCAAACATTCATGACACCGATTACTTCAGACCAGGAAAAACTGTGTGTGTGTGTGTGTACGGTACATGCGAGAAAGTAGAAACCCGAGCATGCAGGAAAGCTTTACGTAAAATAGCTTTTCTTTGTTGCTCTGAGGTATACAACTACTTCGCTTTGAAAAAAAGTGTGGAACAATGAAATAGCCTGTCTTGCAAAGCCACATGCATCATGCAAAAAATTTGAGAAAATTACCCAATCAATCTTAAACCTGTTATACGGATGTCAATTCAGCCTTAAACATTCTAATTTTGTCAATTCAATCCTAAACCTTTAGTCGAGATTTCAACTTAATTTTGTCAATTTTCGTTAGTAATTTCTGGCGAAAATTGGCCAGAAGAATTGCATGGAAATTCCGCGGGAAAGTTTAGAGCCAAATCGATAAAATTAAAAAATTTAGAACTGAAATGACATTCGTACAATAATTTTAAGACCGAATGAGAAATTTATTTCTAAAAGCTTGGCATGTAAAGTTTTGGCGAAATCGGATCAAATAGTGTTCGAGAATACGAGGAGACTCTATCAAGACTTTTTCCAGAGCCATCAGCTTGCTTTCTCGCCCCTCTTTCTTGACCCGAGGTCTTAAATGATCATTATTTCATTTTCTAATCACGAAATGTGACCGTTGAAGAACAAAATTATTTTGATAAGCGCATAATTTTTTTTTTCAAGAATTGCAAAATGACAGGAAACAAATTATACTTCCATCTCGTTATACTGCGACCAAAATCCTAACGCGATGAATCTCTTGTAATTTTTCATTGAAAACTTTTGCGGTTAGACTTACCACATAACACCACAAGTTTCCATAAAGTCGAACTTCGAATCGCTCTACGTAAGACCCATTAGACCCAGTTGCCAAAATTATTTGGACACTCTAAAAAATTTCCTCTCTTTCAATACATTCCAAAGTTTAATCCTACGTACATACGATACCAAGTATCTATTTTGGATTATTTAAAGGGGGCCCAAAAAGCCCAGATAACCATACAACAATACTCTTTGTTCCATCCATGAATACTCGATCGACCGCCTAATTAAGGGGCTATGGTTACTTTTAGGTCCTCATTGAGCGATTTCAGTACTCATGTACGTCAAACACAACCATTCTTAAGATCAAGACGCGTGTACGCATGTGTGGTCGTTCAAATTAAGATCACATGTGTGGTCTTGCCAATCTCAATCCAAAGCTCCAAACATGTTTGGTCGGAAAGGCATATATACCTTGATGATACATCTCACGTACCTTTTTCATTTTTCATTTTTCATTTTTGGTCGGCAAGGCATATATACCTTGCGTTGATTCGGAAAAGCCTGTATTGCGAAGCCACATGCATTGTGCGAAAAACTTAGCATGTTAAAGGTTTGGCGGAATCGGATCATACACAGAACGGAAGTCCGAGGAGACCAAGAGTTTTCACGAGTCCCGAGCTTACTTTCTCGGCCGTTTTTCGCACTGCCCGCGGCCACTCACCGATCGCCTTTTTTAAATGCTCGTCTCGGACGGGATTGATTCATGAGTGTTAAAGCTGCTCGCTTGTTCATATTTTGATCTCTCAGTCTCTCGTTGCTCGAAATTCTCGGACGTATTCGTCATCTTCGACGGGAAAGTAAGGAATTTTATGGCTTTAGAGATGGGCGTGGGAGCTGGTTCTGGCAGGAAGAAAGACAAGCCCAGAGACCTGATTGATATTATCTTCTCTTGGTCTCGTCAAGAAATCTTCAATATCAATCTCTACAAGGACAAGGTTCTGATTCCTTAGTCTCTTTTCTTTCTTGTTTTCCCCTTTTCTTGGGCTATGTTTGTTGTTCTGATCATGCTTTCATACTATCATCAGTATAATTTTAATGCATGATTCGACCAAAAAAAAAAAAAAAAGGTTTAATGCATGTTAACTCGAAAATGTCCTAAATGATGTTAGTTCCTAGCTCTTTTGCAATGTTTTTTTTTTTTGTTGTTGTGAAAATTGGTTGGTCATGTTTGATTTTCGATACACCCGTTTTGTAGGTGGAGAGCATCCCCGAGTCATTTCAATCAGTTGAGCAATACCTTGCTTCTTTTGTCTGTCCTTTGCTTGAGGAAACACGAGCCAGTCTCTGTTCAAGTATGCAGAATGTATCTAGTCTGCCTTTCGCGAAAGTCACTGGGTTTGTTGAAGGCAAGAAGAATGCTTACCATGTGGAAGTGGATGACTGGAGAAACAGGTCCACTGACCGTGGCAAGGAACCTTACAAAACTTTGCCTGGGGATGTTTGGATGCTAACTAATGCTAAACCGGATACCATTCCCAGCTTAGAGAGGTTTGCAGGAAGATGGGCTTTTGCATCGGTCGCTGAAATTGTAGGAGATGCCGACAGGGATGTTCAAACATCTACAAAGTTCATAGTCAAGGCATTTTTGGATTATGAAGTGAAGGATGATCGTACCTGGGAGTCAATGTATGCAGTTTCCGTGACAAACGTAGTCACTAACAATAGGATATGGAATGTGCTACACAGATTTCGGAACTTGAAGATTGAGAAGGGAGTTCTCTGCAGGGATTCAGCGGTAAGGACTTTGTTTCTATACTCATTATCTCCGTACCGTTTTACGGTAAACATATTATTGGCTGCAACAAAACTTGATTTCGATTACTTTGAAAAAAAAAAAAAAATATCGTGACCTGCCTTTACCTCTCCCAGGATCCGGCGGGTTTAGAGGTATTGCCTATTAGTTTAGGCGTGAACTCTCTCAAGTCCTACCTCGGGTGACGTTGGATTTCGTTTTACTGAAAAGCAACCTAAAATGTTATTAGGAGTCGTCACTAGCCTGTTGGGGTCGGCTACGAATCGAGACACGGAAGTATCATCTCAATTCCTACGCAACTAGAGTTTCTAGGTTTGGGGACTTGTTTATGCTAACTAGATAATTAACGCCATTTCGGTACCTAACTAATTAATATTCCCTAAAGTGATTACACATTTTGTATATCATTTTAAGCTTACCAGGTATCTAACCAGTGCTTGATGATCATGCATAATGTTTTCCTGTCATTGCGTGCAATTACCTATTAACCTTTAACCTAATATCTAGGAGAAGTAATTAACAGGTAATTTATCAAAAGACAGTGCTGTAATAAGCACTCAATTAGGTAACATATGCCAAATATTAGATTAGAATGTACACATGCAAACCAAATCTATAATGACGATATTTAAAGAAAACAACTCCGATATGTGGATCGAGTATATAAAAATGGACCGGATTGGACGTCGGTCTTCAGTCACCAAGCCTCAGTGGGCTACCATCTCCATGGGCATCATCGTTAATCGCCCCATTGGGATATCAGTCTGATGCATCAAGTATTTGGAACATGCACTCACTCAAAGAAGATAATTAGCAAAGTTCAGCAAATTAAAGGATAAAACGAGCATTTCGAATTAAACTCTAATTACCATGCTAATTTACTTGCTGAGGTATGCATTACAGAATAAAATATATCAAGACATTCACATGCTAAGTTAAAACTAAGTCATGCAAATTAAACATGCAAAATAATCAATAATTAGACAATATAGGCAAATGGAAGCAATTCCTACCTATTTCCTATTTTTTGAGAATTTTCTGGAATTTTCTATTTTTTTTTTTTAGAATTTTTTATTTTTTTGTTCTATAAACCGGGTCCGGGTTTGGTTCTCAGACCCGGACCTGGATTAGGTCGTTGGACCTGATTCGGCTCGGGAGGGAGAACTGGAACCGGGCCCGGGCGGCACAACAGGGGCTCGAGCCCACCTTTACTCCTCAGCCCGCCCACTCCAAGCCCAGACTAATCCTTTTCTTGAAATAAAAGCCCAGACCCAGTTGCATGTTTTCCTTCCCCAAACCAAAGCCCATCCGGCCGGCCCAAAAAAAAAAAAAACCAAAGCAGCAGACATGGGGGGCCCAAGCGTCGGCCATGGTCAGACTCGCCTCACTCGACTAGACTTTATCTCCGGCGAGATAGGCTCCAAAAAGATCGCGAAAGAGTGTCACTTGCCCTGCTTGATGTCCCACCGTTACCGACTCCAACGTTCTCAAAGACGACTCCCCAACGACTCCCACATCAAACTGTTTTAGGGCGAGGGTACGATGGCGGTGGACCGCTGAGGCGACTGGCCGAGCTTGACGGGGCGACGACGGGCGGAGGAGGGGTCGGAGTTCCTCTCGGTCGCTTCCTCTACTCCCTCCAACTCCCCATTGCTTTCCCTCTGTTATTCTCTTCTTTTTTTGTTTTTCTGCTCCTCACCTGCTCCCGTCCCTTCTTTGCTGCTACGTGCTCCCATCCCCTCCTCTGTCAGAGAGCCAAACTCAGCTTTCTCTCCAAGTCTCCTTCGTGTGGACCTCGATGGATTGAGATCTGATCAAAAACCATTTTTTTTGACGGTCCAAAATAGGGGTGTGCATAGTCCGAGCCCGTCCGGTCCCGGTATGGAACCGGGGATTGGACCAACAGTCTCGGTCCTAATGGGACCACTAACACTAGTTCTTCAATTTTTTTTAATTTTTTTTTCTAATTGCTCGCCCCCCTCGCGC
The DNA here is from genome assembly GCA_029784005.1 of Lenwebbia sp. NSW1173648. NCBI lineage: Eukaryota > Viridiplantae > Streptophyta > Magnoliopsida > Myrtales > Myrtaceae > Lenwebbia > Lenwebbia sp. NSW1173648. The sequence goes on along the minus strand of JARCGZ010000009.1, from coordinate 16,873,226 downwards.
CCCCCCCCCCCCCCCCCCCCACACACACACACACACACACACACACACACACACACATATATGTATATATATGGCTTTGCATGAATGCAATGGCGAGACGACATTCCCAACTCGCAATCGCCAAGGAATGCAATGAAGAGAAAAATGAAAGGGAAAAAATAAAAGCTAGTTGCAACTCTTCAAGTACATGCAACTAGAGCATCACCAAATTAACATCCTTCATTGAAGCAGTCTGCAGTAATTAGCAATAAATGAAATTCAAAATAAGTAGCCAATAGACAATTAAACTGCGATTTTGAAAATTACTGTGACAGGTTTGAAGTGTCGAGAAATATCAAGATTACAATATATATATATATATATATATATGTTCTAGGCGGTCCGATCTGGTCCCATCCACCATGGAATCGGGGACCGGACCGCCCGACCATAGGTCCCATTTATTGGGACCGGGGACCGGACCAACCCAGCGGGTCCCGATTCGGTCCGGTCCAGTTTGCACACCCCTAGTCCAAAGTGTGTGGTCAAAGAGTTGAGTGAGGTGGGTGGTTTGTGGTCAAGGGAATTGGGCGGCTGGGAAGTGAGTGGGTGACGTGAAGCAAGGAGAGAGAGAGATTGACATGAGATAGAGAGAAAAGTAGGCCAAAAATAATAAAACATGGACCAGTCTTGAGGGGAAGGAAAAGGACCGCTGGCCGGGTTTCGCCCCGTGCGGGCTCGGGCCTAATCAGCCCGATTCAATTTTTTGCAATTTTCTAGTTTTATATTTTTTCTTTTTCTTTTACTTTTCTATTTTGTAATAAAATAAGAAAAGATGCATAATTAACAAATTTGACATATTTCATTTTGCGAAGAAAATAAAATATGGGATCATCAAAATTAGGTGTCAATAAGAACTCTATTCTCTCTTGAGGTAGCTTGTTATTTCTCCAAACAGTCAAAAGAAGATTGTCTGAAGTTACGCGATCACATCAAATTTTAATGCTGCAGTAGTACGACCCATGTTTAGTGATAGACCTTGTTTATACATCACAAAATCCTTTGTGCTCAATATCAGTCCAGGTTGCGCAAGGATGGAACATAATCAACAATTTTTTCCAGTTTCTAACTTTTGCTTTGGTTTTCTGGGTGTGAATTTTCAGAAGACTATGCATTTGTTTGCAGGCTGAGATAGATTGCAATCTGTGTGTTACTCGAAGTCGTGGCTCTGGACATGAGAGTCTCGATAGGAACTTGTTTTGCAGTCTGAATGAATCCCAGAAAAAAGCTGTTCTGGCTTGTCTCGATACAATCAAGTGTCAACACAGGTCGGCATTGGAAATGATACAGGGTCCTCCAGGGACAGGGAAGACCAAAACTGTCGCGGCGCTGCTCTTTACTCTCTTGCAAAGGAAACACAGAACCCTTGTTTGTGCTCCGACAAATGTTGCCATCAAGGAATTGGCGTCTCGTGTTTTGCAGCTGGTTAAACAATCAGTTTGCACAAATTCTCATGGGGAAAGCTTGCTCTCTAACTTAGCAGACATGCTATGTTTCGGGAACAAGGAGCGGATGAAAGTAGATTCAGCTATGGAGGAAATATTCTTGGATCATCGCGTTAATCGTGTTGAGCAGTGCTTTTCTGTACTCACTGGTTGGCAGCGTTGTCTACCTTCCATGATTGATACTCTCAATGACTGTGTTGGCCAATACCACATTTTTCTGGAGAATGAACGCAGGATTATATCGAAGCCTAATGGTGATGGATCCAAACCTGAATCTATATCATTTCTGGAATTTTTCAAGCACATATTCCTGTCAAGTGCAGAATCTCTCCGAAGATGCTTCTCTATCTTATGCACCCATATACCCAAAAGTTACCTTTTGGAACATAATTTCCGGGATATTAAGTCCCTTCTCATCTTACTTGATTCTTTTGAAGTGTCACTATGTAGAGAGAAGTTGGATTCGAGAAAGTTGAAGAAAGCATTTTCATCGGACCCATCTTCATTAAAAGCTCTCACGGATCCACTATATACAGCATTATCGTTGAAGAGACGTGAATGCCTCTCTCTTTTGCGAACTCTTAATACGTCTCTTAGAAGGCTAAACCTCGCAAGATTTACGAGTAAACGCAACATAGCTGAGTTCTGTTATCAAGCGGCTTCCTTGATTTTCTGCACTGCCTCCAGCTCATATAAGCTCTACTCCATGGAAATGAAAATGGAGCCTGTCAGTTTATTGGTGATTGATGAGGCTGCGCAGTTAAAAGAATGCGAGTCAATCATTCCGCTACAACTTCGCGGTGTCAGGCACGCAATTTTAGTTGGAGATGAATGCCAGTTACCTGCAATGGTTGAGAGCAAGGCATGTCATCGCTGAATGTTTGACTAGCAATCTGCACTAGCATACATAAACATGACGATTTTATGCCTACTGACCTTTGTGTTTGTGTATGCTGTTATTTCTATAGCTTTCTAGCAAGGCTGGCTTTGGAAGGAGTCTATTTGAAAGGTTGGTTTCTCTGGGTCATCCAAGGCACCTTTTCGATATCCAGTATAGAATGCACCCTGCGATAAGTCGCTTTCCAACATCAACCTTTTACAAAAATCAAATTCGAAATGGTCCGAATGTTACCAGCAAAAGTTACAGAAAATGTCATTTGCCGTGGCCGATGTTTGGCCCCTACTCCTTCATAGATATTTCCAGTGGAAGAGAAGAAGGTGAAGACGATGGACGTAGCCTTAGAAACTATGCTGAGGTAGGAGTTGTCTCCACGATTTTGAGGAATCTATACGGAGGTACGCCATGAGAGAATTTCGCCAGATTATATCATTTCCTGCTATATAGTATGAATTACTGCAAATAACGACTATATCGTTGCACATGTTTGGTCATGTATGTGGATGCACCTTTTGCTATACTGTCGCAGAGCATGGGCGGCCAGTTGTTGACTGCCGAAGCTGCAAGAGAAAAATATTTCTGTTCAATTTTACCATGAAGTCCATTCAGTTTCTTAAGATGTTTGGAGAGATTTGCATAGCTTTAAATGCTTTTTGACACTGGAGATGATGTGCTTTCTTGTCATTTATGTCATTAACTGCGCCTTACATGACACATAAGACAGTAATTGGAGGTGTACAGAACACTTTCATGTTAGCGTCGTCGTAACTTCTCCCTAATCTAATTATATGATTCTGCAGCATGCAAATCTTCAGGCGAAGATCTAAGTGTTGGCGTGATATCTCCATATCGAGCTCAGGTTGCTGCAATACAACAGAAAATTGGAAAAAGATATGACAATATCACTGGCTTTACAGTGAAAGTGAGGTCAGTGGATGGGTTCCAAGGGGGTGAAGAAGACATCATAATAGTATCCACGGTGAGATCAAACCCTTGTGGTTCTATTGGGTTTGTTTCTGATACTAAGAGAACCAATGTCACTATCACCAGGGCAAGGTAGTCTCTTCTATTCATGCTTAACCTGGACAATTTGAACTTTGCCATAAGATATTTACAAACAATCCCTGCTTTTTGCTGCCTCTATGTAGATACTCTCTTTGGATTTTAGGAGACGGGAGAACGCTGGCGAGAAGTAAATCTGTATGGGAAGCTTTGGTTCATGATGCTAAGAGCCGTGGATGTTTCTTCAGCATAGATGATGTTAAAGCTGCTTTGGATGGGAAGAATAATCAGCTTTATCATCCGGTTGATGGAAGTAGTGTTCCATTTGGAAATTCGAGGTGGAGGGCAGAGTGCTTTCGTGATGCTGAGAGCCGAGAATGTTCCTCGAGTACTGATGAAGTTAAAGCCATTTTGGATGTATTGCCCTTAAGTGATGCGACGAGATTGGTTGAACATCTCGACAGTGAGTTCAAAGCATATGCCGACGATTTCATTAGTCGCTGCAATGAGAAATGTCTTGAGGGGTAAGTCATCTTTTTCCCTTAACTTCCAACCGAATACTTATCAATAGTGTATAAGATTCACTTCCCTGGATGAATGACCCCAAGAACTAACTTGAACTGATCTTTTTGGAACTACAATCTTATGTGAGCACATATCTTCTGTTGTATAGGGATCCGGAAGTTCCAAAGACATGGGATTGTCCTCGTGGCATTGCTTGTCTCAATAGTCCGGATCAATTTGAAGCTGGAAGCAGATTCGGCGCCAATGCTTCAAATCCAGGAGCGAGAGAGAGCCTGCTTTCAATGAGATTCCACCCCTCATCATCAGATGTAGTCAGGCACTTGCTATTGGAGGACACCGCCAGCGAATCGAATCGTGCATCCGAAGTAACCGAGCTAGATCAAGAGAGGAATTCCCCGAATTCCCTCTTGAGCGGGCTTGTGAATTCCCTCTTCAGTGGGCTTCGTATTTGCGTTACACATGTTGTTCCTTGTTTTTTGTTGGTCAAATATGTTGTTGTTCCTTCTTCACAAGGGGCTTTTGACAGAATCAGGGGAAGGAAATGGTTGATGCTTTTATCAGGAAGGCAAGGACCATTTCTTTGCCAAGGAACTTCTCATTCCGGGCCGGAACTCGTGTGGGGTATGTTCGAGTAAGCATGGAACTTCTCAACTACTTATCCTATCCTAGTTTTATGTTTGGATCTATTTGGTTGATTTATTCGCACGTAATGTTCGGGTCAGGTGACCACAGCTATAAAGTGAAAATTTCATCTCCAGACATGACTGGAATTGCCTTTATACTTGGTCTCACACAAGAATGTACATAACTTTCCTTAATACTTTGTTTTTTTTTTTTTCAATATAATAACATGAAACGAATGATTTTTGCTATGGGGATGGGGTCACGTGGCCAATGTGAGTTTGTGAACTCAAAGGCAACATTACTTAACATAGCCTTCGTAGGGACTTACAAACGGTTCTTCCATTTCATCGTCCATTAGAGGGTTTTGTCTTGTTTTTGAATGTAATTTGCGGTGTGGAACTTTTTTTTGGGAAAATTGTCCAAACGTCTTAGACAAATTGTACTTTTGTCAATTCAATCCTAAACGTTGTAATTTTTCTAATTAAGTCCTAAATATTTTTACGTTTTGCCAATTGAGTCCATCCGGCCAATTTTAACAAGAAATCGCTGACGTGGACGATTTCTAAAAATATCTAAAAAAATTATTTTTTCAAATCTTATTTATTTTGACTTTCAAATTTCCTTTTTTCTATTTTCCTTCTTTGCTTTTTACTTTTTTTTCTTTTCTCATTTTCCATTTTTTTCCTCTGTCGGCTATCGCTGGGTGAGGGCTGCCCTTGTCTGGGCTAGCGAGGTAGCCACCGATTTGGCAAAGGCTACTGTCTCTCGCCCAAGCCAGGGCGTCCCTCACCAGAGGCCGGCGACCTCCGCTAGCTATCAACTTGGCTCGGTGATGACCGGTGAGGGAACAAGGAAAAAAAAAGTACAAAGTAAAGAAGGAAAACATAAAAAAAGAAAAAAAAAGAAAAAGAAAATAATTTAAAAAATTTTAAAAAATAGTAATATATTATGTACATGTGACACCCTGGAAATTCGCGTCTGTAAGAATTCGGAATTCAATAAAATTTTCGAGGTCGAATTTCAGTTTATATTGAAATATTGGATTTTTGAGGAATTAAGTGACAATATTTGGGAATTTCCGAACCGATGGTCGAATCGATTTCAATTTCGATCGTTCAGTCACCGCGGGCAAGAAATTGATCTTTTCGCGACTGAACCTCACCCTGACCCAAATTGACCCGAGACTAGACTAAATTACCCTCCGTCGAAAATCCGGATACCCAAAATGCCCTTGAAACTTCTTGAACCTATTCATGGGTATGAGACAAAACCCATTAAAATTTTTGGACCCAACCTCTCCTAATTGGCCACCCATCCCTCTCACGTCTGATCTCTCTCTGCTCTCCCTTATCTGCTCATCTCTCTCTCTCTCTCTCTCTCTCTCGTGCGCAGACCCCCCCCCAAGCGGACTCACTTCGGCCGAACCCCCCGCCTCCCGCCACCTCACCAACGTCCACCAGCCCCTTGTGCATCCCTCGGACCCAGCTGCACCGCCGGAAAGCCACCGGAGCCGCCGCGAGCCACCCCGAAGCCGCCGGTGCCCTGTTTTCAGATCCGGTTCGGTTTTGCTTGAAGCCCAGCCAAATCCAGCGATTTCGCCGCTCACCACCGCCGCCGACGACCTCCTTGGACTCCCCTCTTGACCCTTGAAGCTTGTCGGAAGCAATCGCGGCCTGTGGAGCTCGGATTAGACCTCGGACCACCTCCCCTGTTCTGCCGCGCGGCTGCCCCTGTTTCGGTCGGTTCTGTTGGCGCGCCGTTCCGCCGCCTCCGGCCGCCCTCCGCCGCCCTCCGCCGATCCCGACAGACCCCCTCAGCCCCCTAGTGAACCCTTGGTCCTTCCCCGGCCTTGCCTTGGCCCTTGAAGCCGCGAATTGAAAGCTTCGCCGGAAACCGCCGCTGCTGCCGTCGCCGTCGCCGCGCCGCCGTTGAGACCGCCCGAGCTAACTCACCTAGTGAGTTGACCCTAAACCTTGATTAGGGCGTTAATTACGTCTAGTGTTATTTAATTAGTTTGATAGGGTGTTTAGGTAGCACGATCGGGGCCGGTATAGTTAGAAGTTGAATTTAGGTTAAATGGCCGCGATCGATTAAATTAGTCGATAAATTTAGATTCTCTGTGATTAATTTTGGTCGATGAAATTGATTGGTAGTCTAGTTGATTGATTGCTAGATTTTGTTCGCGAGCGAGCGACATAATAAAGACGAACGGGCGATTGATATTTATTAAATTAATTTGACTAATATAAGACCATTGCACGAAATTGAACCCTTATGCGGCCTAATTGGAGTAATTTACTCGTGTCTAATTAATGGCCTTTATTCAGCCGATCGTCTCGTTGAAATGTCTGGTTGACTGATTGACTGCTCTGTTGTGAATTGATTATCAATTATGATTGCAGTGCCTAGTGAGTAGCCTGCATTTGCATATGACCGAGTGCGACATTAAAGACATGTTTTATCATGAAATTGGCCGTGGGCCGAGTCTTTGAACACGTTGTGTGAGCATCCTGCCTAAATCAAAGAGAATAAAATGGTTTGATTGTCGGGTGTGAATCGTATGGTCATATAACGGAATGATGATGGGTTTTTCCTAGCAAGTTCGTCTTGTACTCAAGTACACACCACACCATTTTTATGGAATTGTACGACTTGTCAGAAGCACGATAATTCATGCCCCGTATGGTGTTTACGGTTTTAAGGGATTATCGGATACCGGTCGCAGCTTGTGAGGGACCGACGCCCCGTTCAGGGATGCCTACTTGTGGGTGCCGTGCTGGATGCACTGGAGATACCTCTCGTAGTAGCCGTTGCCGAAGGGAAAAGGAACGTAGCCTGGTTCTGCCGGAAGAGTGCGGGATCGCATTGTTTGTGAGAGTCGATCATGCTAATCGCGTGGATCCTCATCACTTTGACGCTTAATGCGTGGGATCATCATTAATAAATGGACTTGTGTGGTGTCCTGTGCATATCTGTGGATGTGATGCATTGTCTGTGGTTGTCAGATGTGACTGTTGAGTCGAGTATTGCATCATGTGTGATTGATGGCTGATAAGCCTGCATTTGACTGGTTATTATACCGTGGTTATATGTGGTTGTTTGGATGTTTTATATGCTTGTTGTTTGGGGCGAATCACTGTCCTAATCGAGATTAGGCTTGATTCACTGAGATTTATTTTCACCCCGTTGTGGGAACCATTTTCAGGTCCGAAGTGACGGAGCTTGTGGATGCTTAGACGAGGGTGTTGTGAGATTTTTGGGAGCAAATTAGATCTTAACCTTACCCGACCGCGTAATCTTTTGAGGTCCTAGTGAGCCGCCCCGAAGTATGGGGTTGTATGTGTTTACTGTAGCTCAGTAGGGTTAAAACTCCTATGCTTTTGATTTGTGAATCGAATTGTATTTTGCTGAATTGTCTGCCGTGTTATCTTGCTTTACTATCCCGCTGATCTTGTTGTTTAGGAGAAGGCACGTTCCGCATGCGTTTTATGTTTAGGTCGATAACGAGCCTGGGACGTTATCATTCGTGACCTCGTGGTGATTTGGTAGGGATGTCGCGGGCCTGAAAGTCGGGGCGTGACAGTACAATTGTCCACGTTAACGTCGGCCGTGCCATGTAGGACGATTGACATCCAAGGTAGCGATTTCCACCGGATGGACTAAATTGGCAAAACTTGAAAATGTTTAGAACTCAATTGGCAAAATTAAAAAGTTTAGAACTAAATTGGGAAAAATGCAATAGGTTTTGGACTTTTTGAATAAATTTCTCATTTTTTTTTAATGCCGAGCAATTTATCTCGTGGGTTGTTGAAGCATGTGGATCTTTTACTATGGTCTCTAATAAGTAAGAATCTCCCAATAATAAAATTTTGTCCCCAATCAGAGCAGTTTTTTTATGGAAGATTTATACAAGAATAATCGTCACTTTGTAGATGATTTTCAGAGATTAGAGAGATGTCACGGTCCAGAGGTTTTCACGCTCAAAGTCCGGTGAACTTTTCAAGAAGAACGGATTGTTGGGGTGTGGTTCATACTTCCCTATGACAGGAAAGCACGTGGGTCCCGCTCCACACTGAACGGGCGAGGGTCTCAAGGGGGCAGCGCCCCCAAGACACCATAGGACTTTTTACGATTTAAGCCTGTAAATTTTCATTAGTAGTTTGGGCTTGGGTTCATGAATAGCTACTGGTGTATATACTCTTTTTCGATTGTAATTGAGTGATGTAACGAGAGGTGCGAGGTACTAATTATAGTGGAATCCTCTGCTGGACATAGCCCTAGTTTAAGGGTGAACCGAGATAAAATCTCGTGTCTCGATTTCGCTTTCTCGTTTTACGTTTTACTTCGACTTGATTTTGCGTCGAATCTTAACACGGATGACTCTCTCGTAGGTTCTCTAGAATATTCCTAGGGGTGGGCAATATTGTAATTGTATCATATTCTAGGGAGTGATTGGTAGATAGGAATGTGCAATCTACACCGTCAGATCGAGGAGAGATCTACGGCTTGTAATCGAGAGGGTGTTTGTATATATATAGAGGGGTCTGCCCTTCATTTGTATCATTTCAAAAGTAATACAATTTAGAGCTTCTCTCTAGAGTTTCTCTCTGTGATTCTTGTGAAAGAAATTCCTATGGCTAACTCAACATTCCTACCATTAAATACTTATTCATATAGCTTCTCTCTAGAGTTTTTCTCTACTTATTATCGCCGTACAGTCCGTGATAAACATATTATTGCTGCAATAAAACTTCATCCTGATTATAAAAAAACTTCATTCTCTCTTGAGTTATCTTTTTATTTCTCCAAAGAGTCGAAAGAAAATCACAACAAAATTCAATGCTGCAGTAATATAACCAAGATTCAGTGATAGACCCTGCTTATACATCACACCATCCTTTGTGCTCAATGTTTGTGCAGGTTGTACAAGGATGCAACAAAATCAATATATTTCATGGTTTTTAACTTTTACTTAGGTTATCAGGGTGTCAATTTTCAAAGATTTGTGCTTGTTTGCAGGCTGGGAAAGATTTTGATCTCTGTATTACTCAAAGTCATCGCTTTGGATATGAGAGTCTCAATAAGAACTTGTTTGGTAGTCTGAATGAATCCCAGACAAAAGCAGTTCTGGCTTGTCTTGATACCATCAAGTGTCAACACAGGTCGGCTGTAGAAATGATACAGGGTCCTTTGGGGACAGGGAAGACCAAAACTGTCGCGGCGCTGCTCTTTGCTCTCTTAAAAAGGAAACACAGAACCCTTGTTTGTGCTCCCACAAATGTTGCCATCAAGGAATTGGCATCTCGTGTTTTGCAGCTGGTGAAACAATCGGTTTGCCAAACTAGTGGGGAAAGCTCGATGTGTAACTTAGGAGACATGCTATGTCTCGGGAACAAGGAGAGGATGAAAGTAGATTCAGATATGGAGGAAATATACTTGGATCATCGCGTTAATCGTGTTGCGGAGTGCTTTTCTGTAGTCACTGGTTGGCAGCGTTGTCTAACTTCCATGATCGATACTCTCGACGACTGTGTCCTCGAATACCACATTTTACTGGACAAGGAGTGCAATATCATATGGGAGAATAATGGCAACGATCTTGGGAGCAAATGTAGAAGCAGCAAAAACGAATCCAAACCTGAATTTAAGTCATTTCTGGATTTTTTCAAGCACAGATTCAACTCAAGTGCAGAGTCTCTCCGAAGACGCTTCTCTATCTTATGCACCCATATATCCAAAAGTTACCTTCTTGAACAAAATTTCCAGGACATTAAGTCCCTTCTCGTCTTACTTGATTCTTTTGAAATTCTACTATATAGAGAGAAGTTGGATTCGGGAAAGTTGAAGGAAGCATTTTCGTCATACCCATCTTCATTCAAAACTTGCACAGATACACTATATACATCGTTATCCATGAAGAGACGTGAGTGCCGCTCTGTATTGCAAAGTCTCAATACGTCTCTTGGAAGGCTAAACCTTCCAACATTTATGAGTAAGAGCATGATAGCGGAGTTCTGTCATCAAGCGGCTTCCTTGATTTTCTGCACTGTCTCTAGCTCATATAAGCTGTGCTCCATGGAAATGGAGCCTATCAGTTTATTGGTGATCGATGAGGCTGCGCAGTTGAAAGAATGCATGTCAATGATTCCGCTCCAACTGCGAGGTGTCAGGCATTCAGTTTTAGTTGGAGATGAACGTCAGTTGCCTGCTATGGTTGAAAGCAAGGTATGTTACAGCTGAATCCTTGTCTGGCATGAAAGGTCTTATGCTTAATTGACCTTTTAAGTTTTTGAATGTTTTTATTTCTATAGCTTTCTTACAAGGCTGGCTTTGGAAGGAGTCTATTCGAAAGATTGAGTTCTCTTGGTCTTCCTAGACACCTTCTCAATGTCCAGCACAGAATGCATCCCGCGATAAGTCGCTTTCCAATATCAACATTTTACAAAAACCAAATTCTGGATGGGCGGAATGTTCCTGGCAAAAGTTACAGCAGATGTCATTTGCAGTGGCCAATGTTCGGCCCCTACTCCTTCATAGATATTTCTAATGGAAGAGAAGAAGTTGGGGATGAGGGACGTAGCCTTAGAAACTATGTTGAGGTAGGAGTTGTCGTGATGATTTTGAAGAATCTATATGAAGGTAAGCCATGAGTGAATTTTGCCAGTTCATATTCTTTCCTGCCAAAACAGCAAAAATTTATGCAAATAACGACTATATCTTTCGAATAGACTACCATGCCACGTTTAATTGTATCATATTGGTTTCTGCAGCATGCAAATCTTCAGGGGAAGATCTAAGTGTCGGCGTGATGTCTCCGTATGGAGCTCAGGTTGCTGCAATACAACAGAAAATTGGAAAAGGACAAGAAAACATCAAAGGCTTAACCGGGCAATCTAAATTTCGCCATAATATGCTATCTGCAATCACCCTGTACAAGTATGCTATATCAGAGTTCCGTTTCTCTTTCTTACAATATCCGATGTCGAGTTATGTCATAGGCAAGGTAGTCTCTTCTATTCGTGCTTAACCGGGCAATCTAAATTTCGCCATAATATGCTATCTGCAATCCCTGCTTCTTAAATAGTGTCCTATTTAGAAATGCTCGTCAGGATGCTAAGAGCCGAGGATGTTCCTCCAGGCCTGATGAAGTTAACGCCATTTTGGATGGGAAGAAAGAGGATATTTGGCTCGATGATCCGCGCGACGGCAATAGTGTCCTATTTAGAAATGCTCGGTGGAGGGTAAAGAACTCTGCGCCATGGTTTTGTTTGCTATATTTGTCGGTTCAAATGAACATTCGACTTTTGCAGAATCGATGACAATACCTTTTCTTGTCGACTATTCGCCTCTGTAGGTTTTCTTCGCCGACAACTTTGTGAAGTCTTTCAGAAGGCTGGCGTCGCTTGCGACCCAGATGTCAATCTTGAACCTCTTATCCAAACTTGCAGGTGGCTGGAGACCTGAGAAGAGCAGTGTGGGTTCACTCCCTACAAGCTGTTCTCATATGGTGAAGCAAGTCGAGGTCGAAGGTCTCCACGTGCTGTGCACTGTGGATATTCTAAAGGAACTGAGATACATCCAAATCGTGAAGATTTGGGATGGATTGCCCTTAAGGATGCAATGAGACTGGTTGAACGTCTTGGCAGCGAGTTCAAAGCGTATGCAGACGGATTTCATTGGTCATTGCTACGAGAAATGTCTCGAGGGGTAAGTCTCATCTTTTTTCCCTAACTTCAGTCGAAAACTTATCAATTGATCTTTTTCGAACTAATGTCATTTGCGCATGTCTCATCCGTATAGGGATCAGGTAGTTCCAAAGACATGGGATTCTTCTGATGGTATTGCTCGTTTCCGTCGTATCGAGGCCAATATTTTGAATCCAGGAGTGACCGAGAGCTTGCTTTCGATGACATTCCACCCCTCGTCATCTGGTGTAGTCAGGCACTTGTTTTCGGAAGACCACGATAGTGAAGCGAATCTCGGTTCTGTAGTAGCCGAGCTAGATCAATTATTTATCTTCTTTTAGTTTTTATGTCTGGATATATTTGGTGGGATTAATGGCATAGAATTTTAGGACTAAGATTGCTTTTATACTTCGGCTGTTGATTTCTGCTTTGGCATGCATGCTATACTTTGTGCGGGTTCACACACCATGTATAGCCAATGGTGTGAATTCAAGGACAAAATTACATAACATACTCTTGATACTCACCATTAGAATTTCAGTTCCGCATTAGGTCAAACGAATGGTAGGCGTGAAAAAATTTTCACAAATTTTTTTTCCACTCATTTTATGTAGACTTCATAGATATTTCTTGCAAATTTTCTCAATTTTAATTTAATTTCAATTCCGGTCCACTCAGTTTATATAGTAATTTCATTTTTCTGTTTCTTTGTCGGACAATGAACCGAATGCAACGAAACGAACACCATTTGCACTTCACCTTTCTCGAGCGATTGATGACGCGAGAAGCGCAAGTCAAGAGATCCACGGAGGAGCCAGAAGCTTAACACAGGAACTCGAATCACTCGCAAATCGAGAGATGATCAAGTGAGAAGGATGCGCAAATCGCAGTGGATTTTAGGGTTTCAAGCCAAACACGACGTGGATGGAGATCGCAGTATCGCACTGAATTTTATCACGGGGATAATGTACGAATAGTCTCTTAACTTTGGCTCAATATGCAATGTGATCTATGAACCTTAAATTTGTTTAATGTGGTCCATGAACTTTAGCCTAATGTTCAATGTGGATCTTGAATTTTTATTTTGTTGAATGTGACTCTTGAAATTTTGGTATATATTCAATGTAGTCATTCCATTTATTTAAGACCAGGGTCAACAATGAATATTTTCATATGGCATAGGGACTAAATTGAACATATACAAAAAATTCGTGGACTACATTGAACAAATTAAAAGTTCAATAACCACATTGCACATTGAGCTAAAGTTCACGGACCATATCGAACAAATTAAAAATTCAAGAACCGCATTGCACGTTGGGCTAAAGTTTAAGGACTATTTGCGTCATTTTTCTTTTTATCATTTTTATAATTCTTTCTCATTTTCAACCCTTGGGCTTTCTCGTTTCTTTTTTCTTTCAGGGGGTTTTAGAATCTTTCATTTTCTTTGACGCGATATAATGCTGTCCAGACAGTTATTACTAGTAATCAGGGCTGTCAAAGTGGCCAGCTCCGTTTCCGCTAGGATTAAAAAGCAAAAAGGGGAAATAGAGTACTTAAGCTATTGAATTCTTGAAATTTTGGAGCTTGATTCCAAAAAAAAAAGAAAAAGAAAAGGGTCGCCCGGGCCAGGCTCGAATATTTTGGACGTATATGATCCGGGCATCGGGTGGGCCCGGGCCGGTCCGGGCCAAGCTTGGCACTATTTAATTTCGGTCCGGGTCGGGCCTATATGAGACCCGGCCCATTGACACCCCTAAATACTAATCATAGGAAAGAGACCAAGAGAGTAGAATCATGTGTTGGGCACGTGCGTCAGCAAAAAGAAATCTGGGCCGTTCGCGTGGCCTGATATTCTTCCATTTCGGAAGGTGTAGGGTCCAGATGATAAAAGTGGGGTGTATAATTAGGGTTGGCAGCTACAATTTTGGGTTGACCAGAAAATTTTATTTGGACTACCACTATCGTCTATATATTTAGGGGACAATATCGAATTCCCTCGCTTCCATTAAGAAACTCGTAAATTCATCTTTTTGAAATGTAAATTAAAGAGATAAGGGAAAATTTCAAAAAAGGGCTCGAAGTCCTCTCAATTTCTTAAAAGCTTGGCATGTAAAGTTTAGGACCAAATCAATAAAATTAAAAAATTTAGAACTGAAATGACATTCGTACAATAATTTTAAGACCGAATAAGTAATTTTCTTCTAAAAGCTTGGCATGTAAAGTTTTGGCTAAATCGGATCAAATAGTGTTCGGGAATACGAGGAGACTCTATCAAGACTTTTTCCAGAGCCATCAGCTTGCTTTCTCGCCCCTCTTTCTTGACCCGAGGTCTTAAATTATCATTATTTCATTTTTCTAATCACGAGTGGAAGGGCTCCACCATACGGCTCTTGGCCTTTAGCGGACGACAGAGGTGACCGTTGAAGAACAAAACTATTTTGATAAGCGCATAAAAATTCCTTTTTCAAGAATTGCAATTTGCAAATGATTGGAAAACAAATTATATTGCTATCTCGTTATGCTATCACAAACATCGTAACATGATAGACAGTAATCCCATGAACCTCTCGTAATTTTTCATTGAAAACATTTCCAGCTAGAATTACCTTCTAATCCCACAAGCCTCCAGAAACTCGAACTTCAAATCTCTATACCCAACACCCATTAGATCCAGTTGCCAAAATTATCTGGGCACTCTAATTTTTTTTTCCTTTCATTCATTACATTCCAAATTTTAATCTTACGATTGCCTAATTAAGGGGCTACGGTTTTAGGTCCTCCTTGAGGGGTACGTCAAACACAATCATCCTTAAGATCAAGACGCGTGTATGCATGTGTGGTCGTTTAAATTAGAAAAAGGAACGAAGGGTCTTGCCAATCTCAATCCAAGCTCCAAACACATCGGACTAGTGGTGGCCACGGTTCGGAACCTGCCGGTTCCGGTTCGTGGCCACGGCCGGACCGAAACCGGCCGGTTCCGGTTCGTGGCCACGGCCGGACCGAAACCGGCCGGTTCCGGTTCGTGGCCACGGCTGAACCGGAACCGGAACCTTTAGGGGCGGTTCCGGTTTCGATTTTGAACAGACGGTTCCGGGCCGGGGGCCGGTTCAAGGCCTGGTTCCAATTCAAAACAGAAATGCTTAGTAATGCAACCATTTCGTTCGCATTGCCATAATAGTCGGACCTAATTGATCATCTTTTTCATTTTCTTCAAAAATACAAGCAATATTAACACGCTCTATTAAAAATAAATGCTTAGTAGGATAATAAACACCGGATAAAGTATAAGTTGCATCATTAAAAACTTTTAAAAGATCTATTTTTTTTTTGCAAATATCCCACTCTTGTAGGAATAAATTAATTTGAGAAATATTATTCGAAATAAACGTACATAATAAATCTTTATATGCAAAAGATTGATTAAGCAACTCGTACGTAGAATTCCAACAAGTTGGAACATCTCTTGGAAATCTTTTTGGTCTTCTTATATTTACTTTACAAAATCTGCCCCATTCTTTCATAATTTGGGGATGTTTCCATAAAAATTGAATTGCTGTCTTTATTGGGTTGAGAAAAACATCAAGAGTTTATAAACCATCATGTACACATAAATTTAAAACATGACAAGCACATCTAATGTGAAAAAATTATCCACCAAAAGCGAGTTTACAAATCTTTTCTAACTCGGGAATGAAAGCAGTATTTGCCGCGGCATTATCAAAATTAACTGAAAAATTTTATTAACCAAAAAATATTCTTCTAAAACTTGCTTAATTATTCTATAAATATTAATTTCCGTATGCCTAACATAAAAAACTCGAAATGGAATAACTCTTTTTTGAATATTCCAATCATTGCCTATCCAATGACGTGTAATACCTATATAAGAATGGGTTTGCCAAGGATTACTCCAAATGTTGCTACCTATATGCACACGTCCATTTAAATTCATAATTTTTTTTTTCAAATCTTCTTTTCTCTTTTATAAATATCAAAAAGTTGACGTTTAAGCGTATTTCTTGAAACAGATTTTGCTTATGGAGTACATGCAGTTCGTGTAAAATGATTAAAACCAACTTTTTCACCAAAATTAAACGATAAATGTTCAACGGCAACAAATCTAGTTAATTCTTCTTTATAAAATTTTTCATTGTAACGAAATAAACGAAGAGCGTTAGAATTGGCTGACCCGGAAATTTATTATTGGCTGGTGTAGCTCCCCACTTGCGTTGGATGTTTCGGCCTCAAATGCCGTTTAAATGTTCCATAACCGCATCCAGCTATAAATTTGTATGTTGCCCCGTAATATTTACATTTTACCTGATATTTGTTTTCGCCTAAATGTTCATTCGTGAAGTGTTCCCATATGTCGGATGTACCCTCCCATTCTAGCTCCTTTTGTGATGTCCTGAAATTTCAAGGCTTATTAAATGAATGATATTGGACCTTTGGATTTTAGTGTCAACTGTCGGACGCAGTTTTATTTGTCTTGGTAGAATTTGTGTGGCCCTCGTAGTGTAGTTTATTTCTGTTAGTCTAGTTTAATCGCGTCGCGATTCTTTCTCTTCGAATTCCTTCGCCCCCGCGCTCGACCCTGAACCAAATATCCAAAACCAGTCCTGATTTATCAGTTTACCGTTCTGCCCTCATATATTATACGTATAAGCCGAAAGCAATTAATACCGATTGACCCGTGGGCCCCGCGTATTAATTACCCCAAAATATTTACTTTTGACTTTTTTGACTTTTACCCCCCAAGCAAAATTACCATTTTACCCCTCAAAATCATCTTCTCTCTCCTCTCTCTCTCTCTCTCACCTCACCCTCACGGCAACTCACCCCCCTTCCTTCTCACTTCACGTTGGCTTCACCATCTTAATCTTTAAGCCACGTCGGACCGCCGGACCGCCCTTGCCGCTCGCGCCTCATGTCCCCGTGCCGTGCACTACGCCACCACTGGCCCAGCCGAGCCGTCCACCGCCCTGTCGAGCCGCTGCTCGAGCTCCGCCGCACTTCACCAAGCCCCGACCAGCCCCGCTGAAGCCACCGCAGCACCGTCGGACCTCAACCAAAGCTCCGCCGAGCTTGCCGTCACCATTCGCCCGTCCGTCGAGCTCGTTTGCTTCGTTTTACCGTGAGAATAGCCGCTATCCAGCACTGTTTCGCTGCCCTGCGCTTGTTTTTAGAGTCCGCTGTCACCGTATTCGTGACCGGAACGTCGAGAAGAGTCCATAGGACTGTTCGCCGGAATTTTCCGCTGGACCGCCGCAACTAGCTGGAAACCGCCGTCGCTGCTCATCGCCTGTCGCCACCGACCGTCGCCGCCAGTTATCGAAGTGAGTTAACCCCTAATCCCTGATTAGGCTGTTAATTACACTTAGTAGTTAATTAGATAGTTACCGTAGCTGATTAACTAGTTACCGCAGTTAAATTAGATAGTTACCGTGGTTAGATAGTTAACTGTGGTTAGATTAAATAGTTACGGTGGTTAGGTTAATTAGTTACCGTGGTAGGTTAATTAATTACTATGGCTAGTTGGATTAATCATGGTTAGGTGGAATAGTTACCATGGTTAATTGCCTATTTTATTGTGCCTGATATTTATCGGTGTCTGATCGTGGATCGAACTGAGTGTTGATTGTGTTTAATTGCTGAATGATCACACTAGTGTCAAGATGCCATGTTTATCTGAAATTGAATATTCGCGTAACCAATTGTGGATTTGAACATGAAAATGGTCACAGGTCGGGTTTTGATCATGATGTGAATGTGACTGCATTGGACTAAATTGGAATTAAGAATTGGCTTGATTACTTGTGGTGAATGTATGGTCACATGATGGCTTTAATTGTGTCACCCTAACATAACTAGGGACACGAGCGATACCGTTGTTGGCATGGGTTGTTGCCTAATAAGTCTGTGTGCCGGCGACGTACAGTCCAGGATTCCACGGCTTATTGGTTGCCTATCAGTCCGTGCCAGCGACGGATAGTCCGGATTACCACGGTTGACTAGATGCAGATCGCAACTAGTGTTGGTCCGTAGCCCTCCTAGATTTATTCCTGGTATACTCACCTTAGGAAATTTAAGGGAGCTATCGGATGCCGTCGCTGTAACGTAGTAGGACGACGCCCGGTTAATTTGGAAGAGTACTAGCAGTGAGGCTGTACTGTGGCGAGAGTGGGGTATCTCTTGGCCTTTGATAATTGGAACACGCTTGTTGCATTGTGCATGGTTTATGGCTGAGTGTTCTGGTTGTGTGATTGATCTATTGTTTATTCCTTGCTATGAATTATCTGTCATATGGCTCAAGACAAGGTAAGTTGCATGTATCTTTTGGCTGTTGGGCTTAGCTCGCTCGATTTGTTAGACTGCTTGAGTGAATCAACGTCCTAATCGGACTTAGGTGTTATCTTGTTGGGATTCATATCTCATACGTTGTGGCTGATCGCCTTTTAGGTTCTCGTAATGGCAACGCGCCACGTTAGGTTCGGAGTTCCCGTCGACCAATCCGCGGTCATCCATTATCGTCACGTCACCAATTCTGACGACGTTTGGGAGCAATACGTGACGACCGTCTAGGTCGATGAAGGGTTGCCACACTATGTGGCACACCTTTTTAAGGCCTGGTTCGTTCATCAGGGTGATGTTCTCATCGGACCGATTCAGAGGTACCCTGGGTGTAGGGCCAGTCGTTCAGACATGGGATGCGATGGATTCGGATATCCCGGATGGGGAGGTCGAGGAATCGAGTCCTAGATCTGATGAGAAGGACCCCGATTCACAGCCAGGGAATTAAGGTTGACCCGGTACCGGAGTCAGCGCGCGGGTAGAGCTGTGGAGGAGCTCTTTTATTAGTTAGTTTTGCTTGTTAGTCAGTAGTAGTAGTGTGTGTAGCGGCAGTAGATGGTCCCTCACCTACTCGGTATCTTTTTGAGGGTTTAGGGAAATAACCCGAAGGTGGGCTTGTATAGTGGAACGTTTCTTTGTGGACTAAATGTATATTAATAATAAGACTTGTTGTAGTTCGCTTTGTTCCATATCGCTATCCCTGTTTGTTTGAAATTGTCTGGGGTTTTGTTGCTTCCGCATGTGCATAATTGCATGATAAAATGAAATGGGTCGATGACATGCCTGGGATGTTATCCTTTGACCTGACGTTTGGAAGGGTTGTTGTGTGCCGAGGGTCAGGGCATGACATAATCGTTTTGGTATCAGAGCATGGTTTATTGAGTGATAATGTGCGATGGGTTTTAGGGATAGTTAGTGGGATTGAAATCCTATGCTTGTGATTGTGATTTGATTGCTTTGCCTTGTTTAGTGGTCCTGTATTCTCATTACGCGGTATTTTGGGCGAGCATGAGTCCTTAAGGTCCCACGAGATGAACAACCATATTAGGAGAGCACATAGAGGGAGGGTGACTTAGAGAGATGCCACCGCTGAAGGGGATCATATATAGAGGGAGCCTAGAGGAAGGGTAACCCATGTAGATCCCAGAGTGGACGGGATCTTGCAGCCGTTGGAGACCATAGGGAACTTGATGGGATAGCAAGTGAGGAATCAAGCTGCAGTTGCCGTTCCACAAGAGAATCCATTGGCTAAAGACGAAAACTGTAGGCCGCAGACTCATAGACTAGTAGAGTAGTTTCTAAAGCTCAAACCATCGAGGTTTTCGGGAACTGGTGACCCAGAGGTTGCAACCTCGTGGATTGAGGATTTGGAGAAGGCCTTCGCATTGTTAGGATGTTCTGAGGAGGAAAAAGTAATGCTGGTTGTCTACCAACTGCAGGGTAACGCTAGCTCGTGGTGGAAGGCAGCGCAAGGGAGTGTGTTTCCCGAGGGTGTGGTCCCGGAGTGGGGTACCTTCGTGGAAGCCTTCAACGGAAAGTACTTCTCGAATTGCGCACGAGAGCGGAAGATGGATGAATTCCTGCACCTTCGTCAGAATAAGTTGTCCGTAGATCAGTATGAAGCGAGGTGCATCGATTTGTCTAAGTATGCGCCGAGGATGGTGGAAAACCCCGAGGATAGGGCGAGAAGGTTCCAAGATGGACTAAAGCCAGAGATTAAGAGTGTACTGGTACCATTCAACCTGAGAAACTACAATGAGTTGTATGAGAGAGCTCAGCTGGTGGAGAGGGATATTACCGAGAGGATAGCCGCATCTGGACCGCGGTTCGCTCCTGCGGTCAGGGATAACCGAAGATTCGGTAAGGCGCCAATGGTGGGCAATAGGTATCTCATTCCGCCTAACAGAAGGAACTTTGTCGAGAAGCCGACGTTTTGCCCCGACCTCGTGTGTCAGATCTACCGACAGAAGCATGGGTCAGCCCCGTGCCCGAGGAGGACGGGTGCTTGTTTTGATTGTGGCAGGCATGGCCACCAGATCAGAGATTATCCTTAGAGATAGGTGGGAAGACAGATGTAGCAAGGAGGTCAGATGTGAGGAAATGTTTCGCAAAACTTTCAGGACCGACCACCGGTACAAGGGAGGGTGTATGCTGTCACCCCGAGAAGAGGCGAGGGATTCGCCGATCATTTTAGGTACGATCTTCTTGCATAACCAAGTAGCTTATGTTTTGTCTGATTCTGGAGCTTCCCACTCCTTTATTGTTGAATAATATGTTAAACTAGCTGGACTGAGTACGGAACGGTTGAGATCCGTCTTTAAGGTATCTACACCGCTTAGAGATAGTATCATGTCTACAGTAGGTTGCCCTGGTAGTAAGCTGGTTGTAGATGGCCATGAGGGGAGGATAGATTTGATTGTGCTGGCCATGTATGATTTCGATTTGATTGTTGGTATGGACTGGCTCACTGAGCAAAGAGCTATTTTGGATTGTCACCGTAAGACTTTCCTGTTTAACCCATTGAATGGGGTTAGTTTCGAGTTTGTTGGGAACCGAGGGGGAACTTCAATCCCCTTAGTTTCGTCGCTGGAAGTGACTCGATTGTTGGATGGTGGTTGCCAAGGTTATTTGGCGTCTGTTGTTAATGTGTTGGCTGAGGAGTTAAGGTTGGAGGATATTGCGGTAGTAAGTGAGTTCCCTGACGTCTTTCCTAAGGAGTTGCCTAGCTTACCGTCGGAAAGGGGCATAGAGTTCGTAGTTGAGTTAGCCCCTGGTACGGAACCGATTTCGAAAGCACCGTATCGGATGGCGTTATCGGTGCTTAAGGAGTTGAAAGTGCAGATGCAGGAGTTATTGGATAAAGGATACATCCGTCCAAGTGCATCTCCGTGGGGAGCGCCTGTTTTGTTTGTGAGGAAAAAGGATGGATCACTTCGTCTGTGTATCGACTACCGTCAGCTCAACCAGGTGACGGTCAAGAACAAGTATCCGCTACCAAGGATTGACGATTTGTTTGACCAACTTCAAGG
Source organism: Lenwebbia sp. NSW1173648 (assembly GCA_029784005.1). Taxonomy (NCBI): domain Eukaryota; kingdom Viridiplantae; phylum Streptophyta; class Magnoliopsida; order Myrtales; family Myrtaceae; genus Lenwebbia; species Lenwebbia sp. NSW1173648. The sequence continues at coordinate 16,851,625 of JARCGZ010000009.1, read as the reverse complement.
AGCTTCGGTATTCTCCAAGATCGACCTAAGGACGGGATACCACCAGTTAAGGATCAGAAAGGAGGATGTACTGAAGACGGCTTTAAGGACGCGCTATGGTCACTATGAGTTCACAATGATTCCATTTGGTCTAACAAATGCTGCAGCTGCTTTCATGGAATTAATGAACAGGGTATTCTGTGAGTATTTGGATAAATTCGTCATAGTGTTTATTGACGATATCATGATATACTCTAAGAACCTTGAGGAGCATGAGCAACACTTGAGGACACTGTTAGAAACTCTTCGGGAGCACCAGTTGTTTGCTAAGTTTAGCAAGTGCGAGTTCTGGCTAGCTCGCATAGCCTTCCTTGGTCACATAATTTCCGGAGAAGGAATATCTGTAGACCCAACCAAGATTGAAGCAGTCATGGATTGGTCGAGACCGACGTCAGTGAAAGAAGTTCGTAGTTTCTTGGGTTTAGCAGGCTACTATAGACGTTTCGTGGAAAAGTTCTCTACGAGAGCCTTGCCGTTGACACGCCTGTTGAAGAAAGACGAGAAATTTGAGTAGATATATAAGTGCGAGCGTAGTTTCCAAGAGCTTAAGTAGAAGCTAACTACGGCTCCTGTTTTGACAATACCGTCTGGTCCTGGAGGTTATGAGATTTACAGCGATGCATCCTTCAAGGGACTAGGCTGTGTGCTTATGTAACATGGGAGAGTAGTTGTATATGCTTCTCGTCAGTTGAGACCGCACGAGTCGAACTACCCGACGCACGATCTAGAGTTAGCAGCGATCGTGTTTGCCCTTAAGATTTGGAGACACTACCTGGTAGGAGAAAGGTTCCAAGTCTACACCGATCATCAAAGCCTGAAGTATCTGTTCTCTCAGAAGGAGCTGAACATGAGGCAGCGCTGTTGGATGGAGCTTCTTAAGGATTATGACTACGAGATCTTGTACCATCTGGGAAACGCCAACAAAGTTGTAGATGCGCTGAGTCGGAAGTCAGCAATTACCCAGTTGATGGTCCAGGAGTGGCGTCTTCTGGAAGAGGTGCGAGATTCAGAGTTTAAATTGGAGGTAGGCAGTCTGTCAGGTTTGATGGCTACGTTGAGAATAAAGCCGGAGGTGCAAGCAAGGATTAAGTTATTGCAATCAACGGATCCTACCATTCAGGAAATCCTTCAAGAGGGCTTAGAGAAGAGGAAAGAATACTTTTAGGTAGCTGGGGATGGAATACTGAGGTTTCGAGGACGTTTGTGTGTGCCGGCTGTTGGGAATCTTAGGGAAGAAATCTTGTCAGAAGCACATCGTAGAAGTTACAGTGTTCATCCGGGTAGTACGAAAATGTATCAGAATCTGAGGCAGTACTTTTGGTGGAGTGGCATGAAAACGGACATAGCTAAGCATGTGGCAAAGTGTTTGACGTGCCAGCAGGTCAAAGCGCAACATTGTAAACCTGGGGGACTGTTACAGCCGCTTGAGATTCTGGAATGGAAATGGGAACACATCACGATGGATTTCGTGACGGGTTTACCAAGGAACCAGAGAGAAAATGATTCGATTTGGGTTGTGGTGGATAGACTGACGAAGTCTGCGCACTTCATTGCGGTACGAAAGGATTTTGCCTTGGACAGGTTGGCAGATTTGTATGTACGCTAGATAGTACGTCTGCATGGTGTACTAGTGACGGTCACGTCAAGTCGTGATCCCAGGTTCACTTCTACTTTTTGGAAAAGCTTATAGACTGCGTTGGGAACAAAGCTACAGTATAGTACTGCTTATCATCCGCAGACGGATGGCCAGTCTGAAAGGACGATTCAGACGCTTGAGAACATGTTGCAGGCATGTGTGTTGGATTTCAAAGGCAACTGGGAAGAGCAGCTTCATTTGGTCGAATTCGCCTACAACAATAGTTACCAGCAGAGCATTAAGATGACACCTTTCGAAGCGTTGTATGGTAGGCCCTGTAGAATGCCAGTCTGTTGGGACGAAGTTGGTGAAAGGAAAATCACCGATCCCGAGTTAGTACAATAGTCATTGGATACAGTCAAGATCATCAGAGAGAGGCTAAGGACAGCTCAGAGCCGTCAAAACAGTTACGCCGACAAGCGGTGTAGACCGCTGGAGTTTTAGGTCGGCGATCATGTTTTTCTGAAGGTGTTGCCGTGAGAGGGACATCTCGTTTTGGCAAGAAGGGAAAGTTAAGTCCGAGGTACATTAGACTGTTCGAGATTTTGGAGCGGATTGGAATTTTAGCTTATCGCTTTGCATTGCCACCAAGACTTGCTCAAGTTCACGACATTTTCCATGTGTCGATGTTAAGGAAGTATGAGCCCAATCCAACTCATGTGCTGAGGTTTAAAGAGATTGAAGTAGATGAACGTGTATCATACATGGAACGACCGGTGAGGATCGAAGATAGGAAAGAGCAGGTTCTGCGAAAAAAAAAACGATTCCTTTGGTCAAGGTGGTTTGGCAACACCATGGGACAAAGGGAGTGATGTGGGAAAGCGAAGAGTCGATTAGGAACCGATACCCTTTTCTTTTTGAGGTAGAGTAATGTTTTAATTTCAAGGATGAAATTTCCATAAGGGGGAAGAGTTGTGACGTCTTGAAATTTCAAGGCTTATTAAATGAATGATATTGGACCTTTGGATTTTAGTGTCAACTGTCGGACGCAGTTTTGTTTGTCTTGGTAGAATTTGTGTGGCCCTCGTAGTGTAGTTTATTTCTGTTAGTTTAGTTTAATCGCGCCGCGATTCTTTCTCGCCGAATTCCTTCGCGCCCGCGCTCGACCCTGAACCAAATATCCAAAACCAGTCCCGATTTATCAATTTACCGTTCTACCCTAAGATATTGTACGTATAAGCCAAAAGCAATCAATACCGATTGACCTGTGGGCCCCGCGTATTAATTACCCCACAAATATCTACTTTTGACTTTTTTGACTTTACACCCAAGCAAAATTACCATTTTGCCCCTCAAGAACATTTTCTCTCTCCTCTATCTCTCTCACCTCACCCTCACGGAAACTCACCGCCCCTTCCTTCTCACTTCACGTTGGCTTCACCATCATCATCTCTATCTTCATCTTCAAGCCACGTCGGACCGCCCCCGCTGCTAGCGCCTCACGCCGCCGTACCGTGCGCTACGCCACCACCGGCCCAGCCGAGCCGTCCATCGCCCTGTCCAGCCGTTGCCCGACCTCCACCGCACTTCATCGAGCCCCGACCAGCCCCGCCGGTGCCACCACAGCACCGCCGGACCTCAACCGAAGCTCCGCTGGGCTTGCCGTCACCGTTCGCTCGTCCGTCGAGCTCGTTTGCGTTGTTTTTGCCGCGAGAACAGCCGCTGTCCAGCACTGTTTCGTTGCCCTGCGCTCGTTTTTAGAGTCCGCCGTCGTCATATTCGTGACCGGAGCGTCGAGACGAGTCCGTAAAACTGTTTACTGGAATTTTTCGCTGGACCGCTGCCGCTCGTCGAAAATCGCCGCCGCCGCTCACACCCCGGTCGCCGCCAGTTATCGAAGTGAGTAAACCCCTAATCTCTGATTAGGCTGTTAATTACACTTAGTAGTTAATTGGATAGTTACCGTAGTTGATTAGCTAGTTACCGCAGTTAAATTAGATAGTTATCGTGGTTAGATAGTTAACTGTGGTTAGATTAAATAGTTACGATGGTTAGGTTAATTAATTACCATGGTAGATTAATTAATTACTATGGCTAGTTGGATTAATCATGGTTAGGTGGAATAGTTACCATGGTTAATTGCCTGTTTTATTGTGCCTGATATTTATCGGTGTCTAATCGTGGATCGAACTGAGTGTTAATTGCGCTTAATTGCTGAATGATCACACTAGTGTCGAGATGCCATGTTTATCTGAAATTGAATATTCGCGTGACCAATTGTGGATTTGAACATGAAAATGGCCGCAGGCCGGGTTTTGATCATGATGTGAATGTGACTGCATTGGACTAAATTGGAATTAAGAATTGGCTTGATTGCCTGTGGTGAATGTGTGGTCACACGATGGCTTTAATTGTGTCACCCTAACGTAACTGGGGACACAAGCGATACCGTTGTTGGCATGGGTCGTTGCCTAATAAGTCTGTGTGCCGGCGACGTACAGTCCGGGATTCCACGGCTTATTGGTTGCCCGTCAGTCTGTGCCGGCGACGGATAGTCCGGATTACCACGGTTGACTAGATACCGGTTGCAACTAGTGTTGGTTCGTAGCCCTCTTGGATTTAGTCCTGGTATGCCCACCTTAGGGAATTTAAGGGAGCTATCGGATGCCGTCGCTGTAACGTAGTAGGACAACGCCCGATTAATCCGGAAAGTACTAGCAGTGAGGCTGTACTGTGGCGAGAGTGGGGTATCTCTTGGCATTTGATAACTAGAACACGTTTGTTGCATTGTGCATGGTTTATGGCTAAGTGTTCTGGTTGCGTGATTAATCTGTTGTTTATTCCTTGCTATGAATTATCTGCCGTATGGCTCAAGACAAGGTAAGTTGCATGTAATTATCTTTTGGCTGTTGGGCTTAGCTCGCTCGATTTATTGGACTGCTTGAGTGAATCAACGTCTTAATCGGACTTAGGCGTTATCTCATTGAATTCTCGTAATGGCAACGCGCCACGTTAGGTTCGGAGTTCCCGTCGACCAATCCGCGGTCATCCATTATCGTCACGTCACCAATTCTGACGACGTTTGGGAGCAACACGTGACGATCGTCTGGGTCGATGAGGGGTTGCCACACTATGTGGCACACCTTTTTAAGGCCTGGTTCGTTCGTCAGGGTGATGTTCTCATCGGACCGATTCGGGGGTTTGAGGTACCCCTGGGTGCAAGGCCGGTCGTTCAGATGTGGGACGCGATGGATTCGGATATCCCGGATGGGGAGGTCGAGGACTCGAGTCCTAGTTCTGATGAGAAGGACCCCGATTCATCGCTAGGGTATCAAGGTTGACCCGATGCCGGAAGTCAGCGCGCGGGTAGAGCTGTGGAGGAGCTCTTTTATTAGTTAGTTTTGCGTGTTAGTCAGTAGTAGTAGTGTGTGTAGCGGCAGTAGATGGTCCCTGACCAACCCGGTATCTTTTTGAGGGTTTAGGGAAACAACCCGATGGTGGGCTTGTATAGTGGAACGTTTCTCTGTGTACTAAATATATATTAATAATAAGACTTGTTGTAGTTCGCCTTGTTCCGTATCGCTATCCCTGTTTGTTTGAAATTGTCTAGGGTTGTTGTTGCTTTCGCATGTGCATAATTGCATGATAAAATGAAATGGGTCAATGATATGCCTAGGATGTTATCCTTTGACCTGACGTTTGGAAGGGTTGTCGCATGCCCGAGGGTCGAGGCGTGACACCTTTGTTGTTGACATTTCTTCGATACTAGTAGGAGGAGGATGCAGACTTTTTTACGTTGGGACGTGCTCGACGTTGGGAATAATGTTGATATCATTAATATCGTCTCCCAAATATGTAAAATCACGAGGATCATGAGGATGAGGGTAATCGGATTCCCCTATCGGGCTCTTTCCTCTATCACTACTTCTGCTTCCACTTGCCATTTTTTGATAGAATTGAGTGGAAAGAGGATTCAGAAAATTGACAGAGTCACAGAATTGAGCGGATTGAGAGAATTTGAGAGAAATTGTGAGAAAAAAATGAAAAGATGAAAATAGATATTTATAATAGTTAGGAACTTAAGATAGATTTATTTAAGTCGGTTCGGAATCGGTCCGGAACCGCCGGTTCCGAGCCTGTTCAAAAAATATTATAACCTGTAACCGACCCGTATGGGCCGGGCCGGTTATGGGTTGGAACCGGCGGGCCTGGTCAATGGGCCTGTTTCGGGTTTGACCCGGGCCGATTTCAGGCCCAAATCGGCCCGTGGCCACCACTACGTCGGACACCATATGTTTCGGACGAGGAAAGACAGTGTGTACCGTACGAGCAAAGACCGTGTGTACGGTGACCAAGACTTTTCACACTGCCCGCGGTCACTCACCTCGTCCCTTCTTCACACTGCCCGCGGTCACTCACCAACCGTCTTTTTTAAATGCTCGTCTCGGACGGGATTGATTCACGAGTGTCAAAGCTTCTCGCTTGTTCATATTTGATCTCTCAGTCTCTCGTTGCTTGAAATTCTCAGACATATTCGTCATCTTCGACGGGAAAGTAAGGACTTTTATGGCTTTAGAGATGGGCGTGGGAGCTGGTTCTGGCAGGAAGAAAGACAAGCCCAGAGACCTGATTGATATTATCTTCTCTTGGTCTCGTCAAGAAATCTTCAATATCAATCTCTACAAGGACAAGGTTCTGATTTCTTTGTCTCTTTTCTTCCTTGTTTTCCCCTTTTCTTGGGCTATGTTTTTTGTTCTGATCATGCTTTCATACTATCATCAGTATAAGTTTAATGCATGTTAACTCGAAAATGTCCTAAATGATGTTAGTTTCTAGCTCTTTTGCTATGTTTTTTTGTTTTTTTTTTTGTTTTTTGTGAAAGTTGGTTGGTCATGTTTGATTTTCGATACACCCGTTTCGTAGGTGGAGAGCATCCCCGAGTCATTTCAATCAGTTGAGCAATACCTTGCTTCTTTTGTCTGTCCTTTGCTTGAGGAAACACGAGTCAGTCTCTGTTCAAGTATGCAGAATGTATCTAGGCTGCCTTTTGCGAAAGTCACTGGGTTTGTTGAAGGCAAGAAGAATGCTTACCATGTGGAAGTGGATGACTGGAGAAACAGGTCCACTGACCGTGGCAAAGAACCTTACAAAACTTTGCCTGGGGATGTTTTGATGTTAATTAATGGTAAACCGGATACCATTCCCAGCTTAGAAAGGTTTGCAGGAAGATGGGCTTTTGCATCGGTCGCTGAAATTGTAGGAGATGCCGACAGGGATGCTCAAACATCTACAAAGTTCACAGTCAAGGCATTTTTGGATAATGAAGGGAAGGATGATCGTACCTGGGAGTCAATGTATGCAGTTTCCGCGATAAACGTAGTCACTAACAACAGGATATGGAATGTGCTACACAGATTTCGGAACTTGAAGATTGAGAAGGGAGTTCTCTGCAGGGATTCAGCGGTAAGGTCTTTGTTTCTATACTCATTATCTCCGTACCGTTTTACGGTAAACATAATATTGGCTGCAACAAAACTTGATTTCGATTACTTAAAAAAAAAAGAACTCTATTCTCTTTTGAGTTAGCTTGTTATTTCTCCAAACAGTCAAAAGAAGATTGCCCGAAGTCACGCGATCACATTAAATTTCAATGCTGCAGTAGTATGACCCGTGTTTAGTGATAGACCTTGTTTATACATCACAAGATCCTTTGTGCTCAATATCCGTCCAGGTTGTGCAAGGATGGAACATAATCAACAATTTTTTCACAGTTTCTAACTTTACTTTGGTTTTCTGGGTGTGAATTTTCAGAAGACAATGTGTTTGTTTGCAGGCTGAGATAGATTGCAATCTCTGTATTACCCGAAGTCATGGCTCTGGACGTGAGAGTTTCGATAGGAACTTGTTTTGCAGTCTGAATGAATCCCAGAGAAAAGCTGTTTTGGCTTGTCTCGATACAATCAAGTGTCAACACAGGTCGGCATTGGAAATGATACAGGGTCCTCCAGGGACAGGGAAGACCACAACTGTCGCGGCGCTGCTCTTTACTCTCTTGCAAAGGAAACACAGAACCCTTGTTTGTGCTCCGACAAATGTTGCCATCAAGGAATTGGTGTCTCGTGTTTTGCAACTGGTGAAACAATCAGTTTGCACAAATTCTCATGGGGAAAGCTTGCTCTATAACTTAGGAGACATGCTATGTTTTGGGAACAAGGAGCGGATGAAAGTAGATTCAGATGTGGAGGAAATATTCTTGGATCATCGCGTTAATTGTGTTACGCAGTGCTTTTCTGTACTCACTGGTTGGCAGCGTTGTCTACCTTCCATGATTGATACTCTCAATGACTGTGTTGGCCAATACCACACTTTTCTGGAGAATGAACACATGATTATATCGAAGCCTAATGGTAATGGATCCGAACCTGAATCCATATCATTTCTGGAATTTTTCAAGCACATATTCCTGTCAAGTGCAGAGTCTCTCCGAAGATGCTTCTCTATCTTATGCACCCATATACCCAAAAGTTACCTTTTGGAACATAATTTCCGGGATATTAAGTCCCTTCTTATCTTGCTTGATTCTTTTGAAGTTTCACTATGTAGAGAGAAGTTGGATTCGAGAAAGTTGAAGGAAGCATTTTCATCGGACCCATCTTCATTAAAAACTCTCACGGATCCACTATATACAGCATTATCATTGAAGAGACGTGAATGCCTCTCTCTTTTGCAAACTCTTAATACGTCTCTCAGAAGGCTAAACCTTGCAAAATTTACGAGTAAGCGCAACATAGCTGAGTTCTGTTATCAAGCGGCTTCCTTGATTTTCTGCACTGCCTCCAGCTCATATAAGCTCTACTCCATGGAAATGAAAATGGAGCCTGTCAGTTTATTGGTGATTGATGAGGCCGCGCAGTTGAAAGAATGTGAGTCAATCATTCCGCTGCAACTTCGCGGTGTCAGGCACGCAATTTTAGTTGGAGATGAATGTCAGTTGCCTGCAATGGTTGAGAGCAAGGTATGTCATCGCTGAATGTTTGACTAGCAATGTGCACTAGCATACATAAACATGACGATTTTATACCTTATTGACCTTTGTGTTTGTGTATGTTGTTATTTCTATAGCTTTCTGGCAAGGCTGGCTTTGGAAGGAGTCTATTCGAAAGGTTGGTTTCTCTGGGTCATCCAAGGCACCTTCTCGATATCCAGTACAGAATGCATCCTGCGATAAGTCGCTTTCCAACATCAATCTTTTACAACAATCAAATTCAAAATGGGCCGAATGTTACTGGCAAAAGTTACAGAAAATGTCATTTGCCGTGGCCGATGTTTGGCCCCTACTCCTTCATAGATATTTCTAATGGAAGAGAAGAAGGTGAAGACAATGGACGTAGCCTTAGAAATTATGCTGAGGTCAGAGTTGTCTCCATGATTTTGAGGAATCTATATGGAGGTACGCCATGAGAGAATTTCGCCAGATTATATCATTTCCTGTTATATAGTATGAATTACTGCAAATAACGACTTTACCATTGCACATGGTTGGTCATGTATGTGGATGCACCTTTTGCTATACTGTCACAGAGCATGGGCAGGCAGTTGTTGACTGCCGAAGCTGCAAGAGAGAAATATTTCTGTTCAATCTTACCATGAAGTCCATTCAGTTTCTTAAGATGTTTGGAGAGATTTGCATAGCTTTAAATGCTTTTTGATACTGGAGATGATGTGCTTTCTTGTCATTTAGGCCATTAACTTATCCTTACAGGACACATGAGACAGTAATCGGATGTGTACATAATAACCCTTTCATGTTAGTGTGGTCATCTCGTAATTATATCGTCTTGGTTTTTTTCTGCAGCATGCAAATCTTCAGGAGAAGATCTAAGTGTCGGCGTGATATCTCCATATGGAGCTCAGGTTGCTGCAATACAACAGAAAATTGGAAAAAGATATGAACATACCAAAAGCTTTACAGTGAAAGTGAGGTCAGTGGATGGGTTCCAAGGGGGTGAAGAAGACATCATAATAGTATCCACGGTGAGATCAAACCCTCGTGGTTCTATTGGGTTTGTTTCTGATACTAAGAGAACCAATGTCACTATCACCAGGGCAAGGTAGTCTATTATATTCATGCTTAACCTGGACAATTTGAACTTCGCCATAATATATTTACAAACAATCCGTGCTTTTTCCTGCCTCTGTGTAGATACTCTCTTTGGATTTTGGGAAACGGGAGAACGCTGGCGAGAAGTAAATCTGTATGGGAAGCTTTGGTTCATGATGCTAAGAGCCGTGGATGTTTCTTCAGCACAGATGATGTTAAAGCCACTTTGGATGGGAAGAATAATCCGCTTGATCATCCGGTCGATGGATGTAGTGTACCATTTGGAAATGCGCGGCGGAGGGCAGAGTGCTTTCGTGATGCCGAGAGCCGAGAATGTTCCTCGAGTACTGATGAAGTTAAAGCCATTTTGGATGGGAAGAAAGAGCATATTCGGCTTGATGATCCGCTTGGTGGAAATAGTGTCCTGTTCAGAAATGCTCGGTGGAGGGTAAAGCACTTTGCCGATGGTTTTCTTTTCTTTCAAAATGGATATTCGACTTTTGCAAAATCAACGACATTAGGATTTCTTGTCAACTATTTTGTCTCTGCAGGTTTTCTTCGGCGACAACTTTGTGAAGTCTTTCGCAAAGCTGACATCACTTAGGACCAAGATGTCAATCACAAACCTCATAACGAAACTTGCCAGTGGCTGGAGACCTGAGAAGAGCAATGTGGGTTTACTCCCTAAAAGCTCTTCTCCTATGGTGAAGCAATTCGAGGTCGAAGGTCTCTACGTGCTGTGCACTGTCGATATACTGAAGGAACTTAAATACATCCAAATCTTGAAGATTTGGGATGTATTGCCCTTAAGTGATGCGACGAGACTGGTTGAACATCTCGACAGTGAGTTCAAAGCATATGCAGACGATTTCATTAGTTGCTGCAACGAGAAATGTCTTGAGGGGTAAGTCATCTTTTTTCCGTAACTTCCGACCGAAGGCTTATCAATAGTCTATAAGATTCACTTCCCTGGATGACTGACCGCAAGAACTAACTTGAACTGATCGTTTTCGAACTACTATCTTATATGAGCACATATCTTCTGTTGCATAGGGATCAGGAAGTTCCAAAGACATGGGATTGTCCTCGTGGCATCGCTTGTCTCAATAGTCCGGCTCAAGTTGAAGCCGGAAGCAGATTCAGCGCCGATGCTTCAAATCCAGGAGTGAGAGAGAGCCTGCTTTCGATGAGATTCCACCCCTCATCCTCAGATGTAGTCAGGCACTTGTTGTTGGAGGACAACGCCAGCGAATCGAATCTTGCATCCAAAGTAACCGAGCTAGATCAAGAGAAGAATTCCCCGGATTCCCTCTTGAGCGGGCTTGTGAATTCCCTCTTCAGTGGGCTTCGTATTTGTGTTACACATGTTGTTCCTTCTTCACAAGGAGCTTTTGACAGAATCTGGGGAAGGAAGTGATTGATGCTCTTATCAGGAAGGCAAATACCATTTCTTTGCCAAGGAACTTCTCACTCCGGGCCGGAATTTCTGTGCCCGTGCCGGGTATTTTCGAGTAAGCGTGGAGCTTCTCAACTATTTATCCTCTGCTAGTTTTATGTTTGGATATATTCGGTTGAATTATTCGCATGGAATTTTCGGTTCAGGTGACCACAGCTATAAAGTGAAAATTCATCTCCAGACATGACTAGGATTGCCATTATACCTGGGATGTCGCTTTCTGTCTTTGTAAGCTATACTTTGTGCAGGGACGGATACAAGAATGTATATAACTCTAATTAATGCTTTGTTTTTTCCTTATAATGACATAAAACGAATGATTTTTGCTATGGGGATGAGGTGACGTGGCCAATGTGAGTTTGTGAATTCAAAGACAACATTGCATAACATAGCCTTGATCCTCACCATTACAAATTCCCTTCAGCATTAATTAGGGCCGAGCATAATGGACCGATTGGACTGCATAATATTGCCTTGATCTGTACATAGAACTTCCTTTACAATCTTCAAGTTCCAAAATCTGTTTAGCCCATTCCATATCCTATCGTTAGTGACTGCATTCATCAGATAAACCGCAAACATGATCACAACGGTAAACATATCATTGACGCAATAAAACTTCTTCCGGAGTATAAAAAAACTTCATTTTCTCTTGAGTTAGCTTGTTATTTCTCCAAAGAGTCAAAAGAAGCTCACTCTGAGTCACATGATCACAACAAATTCAATGCTGCAGTAATATAAGCAATATTCAGTGATGGACCCTGTTTATGCATCACACCATCCTTTGTGCTCAATGTTTGTGCAGGTTGTACGAGGATGCAACAAAATCAATAAATTTCACGGTTTCTAACTTTTACTTAGGTCATTAGGGTGTCAATTTTCAAAAGATATGTGCTTGTTTGCAGGCTGGGAAAGATTGCAATCTCTGCATTACTCAAAGTCATGGCTCTGGACATGAGAGTCTCAATAAGAACTTGTTTGGTAGTCTGAATGAATCCCAGACAAAAGCAGTTCTGGCTTGTCTTGATACCATCAAGTGTCAACACAGGTCGGCTGTAGAAATGATACAGGGTCCTTTGGGGACAGGGAAGACCAAAACTGTCGCGGCGCTGCTCTTTGCTCTCTTAAAAAGGAAACACAGAACCCTTGTTTGTGCTCCCACAAATGTTGCCATCAAGGAATTGGCATCTCGTGTTTTGCAGCTGGTGAAACAATCGGTTTGCCAAACTAGTGGGGAAAGCTCGATGTGTAACTTAGGAGACATGCTATGTCTCGGGAACAAGGAGAGGATGAAAGTAGATTCAGATATGGAGGAAATATACTTGGATCGTCGCGTTAATCGTGTTGCGGAGTGCTTTTCTGTAGTCACTGGTTGGCAGCGTTGTCTAATTTCCATGATCGGTACTCTCGATGACTGTGTCCTCGAATACCACATTTTACTGGACAAGGAGTGCAATATCATATGGGAGCATAATGGCAACGATCTTGGGAGCAAATGTAGACGCAGCAAAAAACGAATCCAAACCTGAATTTAAGTCATTTCTGGATTTTTTCAAGCACAGATTCAAGTCAAGTCTCCGGAGATGCTTCTCTATCTTATGCACCCATATATCCAAAAGTTACCTTCTTGAACAAAATTTCCAGGACATTGAGTCCCTTCTCGTCTTACTTGATTCTTTTGAAATTCTACTATATAGAGAGAAGTTGGATTCCGGAAAGTTGAAGGAAGCATTTTCGTCATACCCATCTTCATTCAAAACTTGCACAGATACACTATATACATCGTTGTCCATGAAGAGACGTGAGTGCCTCTCTGTTTTGCAAAGTCTCAATACGTCTCTCGAAAGGCTAAACCTTCCAACATTTACAAGTACAAGCATGATAAGGGAGTTCTGTCATCAAGCGGCTTCCTTGATTTTATGCACTGTCTCTAGCTCGTATAAGCTGTGCTCCATGGAAATGGAGCCTGTCAGTTTATTGGTGATCGATGAGGCTGCGCAGTTGAAAGAATGCGAGTCAATGATTCCGCTACAACTGCGAGGTGTCAGGCACGCAATTTTAGTTGGAGATGAATGTCAGTTGCCTGCTATGGTTGAGAGCAAGGTATGTTACAGCTGAATCTCTGTCTGGCAACGTGCACATGCATACATAAACATGAAAGGTCTTATGCTTAATCGACCTTTTAAGTTTTTGAATGTTTTTATTTCTATAGATTTGTAGCAAGGCTGGCTTTGGAAGGAGTCTATTCGAAAGATTGAGTTCTCTGGGTCATCCTTGACACCTTCTCAATGTCCAGCACAGAATGCATCCCGTGATAAGTCGCTTTCCAATAGCAACCTTTTACAAAAACCAAATTCTGGATGGGCGGAATGTTACTGGAAAAAGTTACAGCAGATGTCATTTGCAGTGGCCAATGTTTGGCCCCTACTCCTTCATAGATATCCCTAATGGAAGAGAAGAAGTTGGGGATGATGGACGTAGCCTTAAACTATGTTGAGGTAGGAGTTGTCTCGATGATTTTGAAGAATCTATATGAAGGTACGCCGTGAGAGAATTTTGCCAGTTCATATTAATTCCTGCCAAAATTGTATAAATTCACGCAAATAACGACTATATCCTTGCGCATGTTTGGTTATATATGTGGATGCACCTTTTGCCTTGCTATCGTGGAGCATGGGCGGCCACTTGTTGACTGCTGAAGCCGCAAGAGAAGAATATAACGTTCGATCTTACCATGAAGCCTATTTAGTTTCTTGGGATGTTCAGAGAGATTTGCATAGCGTTATATGCTTATTGACATGGGAGATGATATGCTTTCTTGTCATTTTAGGTCATTAACTTATGGTGCAGGACAAATAAGACAGGAACCGGAGGTGCACATAACACTTCCATGTTAGTGTAGCCGTAACATGTAGGAGTTGCGACTACCGTGCCACGTTTAATTGTATTGTCTTGGTTTTTCTGCAGCATGCAAATCTTCAGGGGAAGATCTAAGTGTCGGCGTGATATCTCCATATGGAGCTCAGGTTGCTGCAACACAACAGAAGATTGGAAAAGGATACAAAAACATCGAAGGCTTTACAGTGAAAGTGAGGTCAGTTGATGGGTTCCAAGGCGGTGAAGAGGACGTCATACTAGTATCCACCGCGAGATCAAACCCTCGCTGTTCGATTGGGTTCGTTTCAGATGCCAAGAGAACCAATGTCACTCTTACCAGGGTAAGGTGGTCTCTTCTATTCCTGCTTAACCGGGCAATCTAAATTTCGCCATAATACGCTATCTACAATCCCTGCTTGTTGCTGCCTCTGTGTAGATACTCTCTCTGGATTTTGGGGAACGAGAGAACGCTGACGAGAAGTAAATCTGTATGGGAAGCTTTGGTTCTTGATGCTAAGATCCGTGGGAGTTTCTTCAGTGTTGATGATGTTAACGCCGCTTTGGATGGGAAGAAAAATCAGCTTGATGATCCGGTTGATGGAAGTGGTGTGCTATTTAGAAATGAGAGGTGGAGGGCAAATTGCTTTCAGGATGCTAAGAGCCGAGGATGTTCCTCCAGGACTGATGAAGTTAAAGCCATTTTGGATGGGAAGAAAGAGAATGTTCGGCCCGATGATGCGCGATGGCAATATTGTCCTATTTAGAAATGCTCGTCGGGATGCTAAGAGCTGAGGATGTTCCTCCAGGACTGATGAAGTTAAAGCCATTTCGGATGGGAAGAAAGAGGACATTCAGCTCGATGATCCGCGCAATGGCAATAGTGTCCTATTTAGAAATGCTCTGTGGAGGGTAAAGAACTCTGCGCGATGCTTTTCTTTGCTATATTTGTCGGTTCAATATGAACATTCGACTTCTGCAGAATCGATGACAAATACCTTTTCTTGTCGGCTGTTCGTCTCTGTAGGTTTTCTTCGGCGGCAACTTTGTGAACTTTCAGAAGGCTGGCGTAGCTTGCGACCCAGATGTCAATCTTGAACCTCTTATCCAAACTTGCTGGTGGCTGGAGACCTGAGAAGAGCAATGTGGGTTCACTCCCTACAATCTGTTCTCAAACAGTGAAGCAATTCGAGGTCGAAGGTCTCTACGTGCTGTGCACTGTGGATATACTAAAGGAACTGAGATACATCCAAATCCTGAAGATTTGGGATGTATTGCCCTTAAGGGATGCAATGAGTCTGGTTGAATGTCTCGGCAGCGAGTTCAAAGCGCATACAGACGATTTCATTGGTCGCTGCAACGAGAAATGTCTTGAGGAGCAAGTCTCATCTTTCTCCCCTAACTTCGGATCGAAAACTTATCAGTTGTCCATATGATTCACTTTCCTGGCTGAATGACCTCGAGAACCGACTTGAATTGATCTTTTTTCGAACTAATCTTATTCGCGCATGTCTCATCCGTTGTACAGGGATCAGGTAGTTCCAAAAACTTGGGATTCTTCTGATGGTATTGCTCGTTTCCATCGTATCGGGGCGATATTTCGAATCTGGAAGGGGGCGATATTTCGAATCTGGAAGCGAGTGAGAGCCTGCTTTCAATGAGATACCACCCCTCGTCATCTGGTGTAGTCGGACACTTGTTTTTGAAGGACGAGGATAGCGAAGCGATTCTTGGGTCTGAAGTAACCGGGCTAGATCAAGAGATGCGTTCCTGCTTCGGTAGCCCGTATTGTTCCCTTCTTTACAAGGAGCTTTTGGCAGAACCAAGGGAAAATACAATTTCTTTACCAGGAAATTTTCATATAGGGTCGGAATTTCTGTGCCTGTGCCGGGTATTTTCGAGAAGGCGCGGACCTTCTTAATTATTTATCTTCTTCTAGCTTTATGTCTGGATATATTTGGTTGGATTAATAGCACAGAATTTTCTGTTCAGGTGTCTGGGCTATGATTGCTTCTTATACTTCGGATGTTGATTTTTGCCTTCGCATGATATATATATAGGACGAGGTAAACGTGGACAATGCGAGATTGTGAATTCACCGAAAGCAAGGAAACGAACAGCATTTGCACCTCACCTTTCTCGAGCGATTGATGACGCGAGAAGCGCAAGTCATTTTGGTTTTCTTTCGCTGGAACCTCCGGGGAGCAAGAGATCCACGGACGAGCCAGAAGCTTAACACAGCAACTCGAATCACTCGCAAATCCAGAGATGATCAAGTGAGAAGGATTCGCAAATCGCAGTGGATTTTAGGGTTTCAAGCCAAACACGACGTGGATGGAGATCGCAGTATCACACTGAATTTTATCACGGGGAAAATGCACCAATAGTCTCTCAACTTTGGCTCAATATGCAATGTGATCCATGAACCTTATATTTGTTTAATGTGGTCCATGAACTTTAGCATAATATGTAATGTGGACCTTGAATTTTTATTTTGTTGAATGTGACTCTTGAAATTTTGATACATATTCAGTGTAGTCATTCCATTTATTTAAAACCAGGGTCAACAATGAACATTTTTATATAGCCTAGGGACTAAATTGAACATATATCAAAAGTTCATGGATTACATTGAATAAGTTAAAAGTTCAGTAATCACAATACACGTTGAGCTAAAGTTTACAGACCATATTGAACAAATTAAAAATTTAAGAACCACGTTGCACGTTTGGCCAGACAGTTATTATTAATCATAGGAAAGAGACCAAGAGAGCATAATCATGTGTTGGGCACGTGCGTCAGCAAAAAAGAAATCTGGGCCGCTCGCGTGGCCTGATTTTCTTCGTCTTTGTACTTGTACATGTTTAAAAGGACGGCAGTGCATGTTTGTGTCGATTGGTTAGCCAACTTGCTTTGCCAGGCAATAAATTTGCACTTACAGGATTCCAACCTTGGGCAGAAATAGTTTCTCGTGTGAAGGGCAAGAATGAGGTTGATTGCATCATAAGCACGTGTTCAACTACTTCGCTTTGGAAAAAAGTGTGGAACAATGAAGTAGCCTATCTTGCAAAGCCACATGCATCATGCAAAAAATTTGAGAAAATTACCCAATCCGTCTTAAACATAGTGTACGGATGTCAATTCAGCCTTAAACATTCTAATTTTGTCAATTCAATCCTAAACCTTTAGTCGAGATTTCAACTTAATTTTGTAAATTTTCGTTAGCAATTTCTGGAGAAAATTGGCCAGAAGAATTGCATGGAAATTCCGCGGAAAAGTTTAGGGCCAAATCGATAAAATTAAAAAATTTAAAACTGAAATGACATTCGTACAATAAGTTTAAGACCGAATGAGAATTTTTTTTCTAAACGCTTGGCATGTAAAGTTTTGGCGAAATCGGATCAAATAGTGTTCGGGAATACGAGGAGACTCATCAAGACTTTTTCCAGAGCCATCAGCTTCCTTTCTCGCCCCTCTTACTTGACCCAAGGTCTTAAATGATCATAATTTCATTTTTTATAATCACGAGTGGAAGGGCTCCACCATACGGCTCTTGGCCTTTAGCGGACGACAAAGGTGACCGTTGAAGAACAAAACTATTTTGATAAGCGCATAAAAATTCCTTTTTCAAGAATTGCAATTTGCAAATGATTGGAAAACAAATTATATTGCTATCTCGTTATGCTATCACAAACATCGTAACATGATAGACAGTAATCTCATGAACCTCTCGTAATTTTTCATTGAAAACATTTTCAGCTAAAATTACCTTATAATCCCACAAGCCTCTAGAAACTTGAACGTCAAATCTCTATGCCCAACACCCATCAGACCCAGTTACCAAAATTATCTGGGCACTCTAAAATTTTTTCCCTTCATTCATTACATTCCAAAGTTTAATCTTACGATCGCCTAATTAAGGGGCTACGGGTTTTAGGTCCTCCTCGAGGTGTACGTCAAACACAATCATTCTTAAGATCAAAACGCGTGTACGCATGTGTGGTCGTTCAAATTAGAAAAAGGAACAAAGGGTCTTGCCAATCTCAATCCAAGCCCCAAACATGTCGGACACCAGATGTTTCGGACGAGGAAAGACCGTGTGTGCAGTACAGTGACGAAAAGCTTAGCATGCAAGAAAGCTTAGCCCAAGCCAACCATTGTTCTTGGGTTTGAGGCATATATCTCTTTACGTTTTTCATTTTTCTTGTTTGGTCGGAAAGGCATACATCTTGCTCTGATTCGCAGTAAGTGGGGAATGATGGAAAAAGCCACATGCATTGTGCAAAAAGCTTAGCATGCTAAAATCTATCCACGCATCCAAAAATCACTACTAATTTCTTCAAGATTAGCAACATCAAGAGGCTACTGTTGTTCCATACAAAGATGAAGGTGTTTATGAAGACGCACTTCTAATAATAGACCTCTAATTGGCCTTGAGGTTGATAATGTTGAAAAAACTAATGGAGATTTTTGGAGTCGTGGGTGGATTTGGGATTAGAGTGAAAGTTTAAAATTTTCTTTATAGACAAAAAAATTCGATTTATAATTAAGATTAGACCTAAAAATTGATTTTTTTTTAAGGAATTAGACCTTCTGCCCTGTCAGTAAAAAATGTTCTCGGGAAGATTGTTGTTGAACAAGCCATTTTACAGATGGCATGAATCTTGTTCTTGGCAGAGCATCAAATTCCCACTCACCTGCCTAGTGTTATATATGTATATTTGTAAAATCAATCAATCTTGTGAGTCACAAGATTGATGGGAATAAGCCATTTTACAGATGACGTGAATCTTGTTCTTGACAACACTAAGCAGTAACTAATTCCCACTCACCTGCCTAGTGTTTGGTATAAAAGTTCAACCCCCAATATATATTAGAAAATATTAATCCTTTAATCATAATTTTAGTTTTAAATGATAAAATATAATTACTTGACTTAGATTTGTCTGACTAATCGTTATTAGTAAATGTTAGCTAGTTATGGATATTAGTAGCTACCCCTAGCAATTATAGTTGTATGTTAAAATAAAAAATAGTATGAACTCCAATTATAAGACTAAGAAGTATACCATGTGCTATTTACAAGTATAAAGATTATACCATTATCAAGTTGGACGTGACTCCTTCCCCTATCTGCCCCGTGTCCTACCGAGACTACGAAGCAAGAAGGCATACATCTCTTTAAGGGGCTATGGTTACTTTTAGGTTCTCATCGAGCAATTTCAATACTCATGTACGTCAAACACAATCATTCTTAAGATCAAGATGCGTGTACGCATGTGCGGTCATTCAAATTAAGATCAAGACGCGTGTGCGGGCTTGCCAATCTCAATCCAAAGCTCCAAACATGTCGGACACCAGATGTTTCGGACGAGGAAAGACCGTGTGTACGGTACAGTGACGAAAAGCTTAGCATGCAAGAAAGCTTAACCCAAGCAAACCACTGTTCGTGGGTTTGTGGCATACGTCTCTCTTACCTTTTTCGTTTTTCTTTTTTGCTCGGAAAGGCATATATATCTTGCTTTGATTCGCAGTAAGTGGGGAACGATGGAAAAAGACTGCATTGCGAAGCCACAAGCATTGTGCAAAAAGCTTAGCATGTTAAAGGTTTGGCGGAATCGGATCATATACTGTACGGAAGAACGAGGAGACCAAGACTGTTCACGAGTCATGAGATTCCTTTCTAGTCCCTTTTTCACACTGCCCGCGGTCACTCACCGATCGCCATTTTTAAATGCTCGTCTCGGACGGGATTGATTCACGAGTGTCAAAGCTTCTCGCTTGTTCATATTTGATCTCTCAGTCTCTCGTTGCTTGAAATTCTCAGACATATTCGTCATCTTCGACGGGAAAGTAAGGACTTTTATGGCTTTAGAGATGGGCGTGGGAGCTGGTTCTGGCAGGAAGAAAGACAAGCCCAGAGACCTCATTGATATTATCTTCTCTTGGTCTCTTCAGGAAATATTCAATGTCAATCTCTACAGGGACAAGGTTCAGATTTCTTAGTCTCTTTCCTTTCCTTTCCTTTTTCCCCCCTTTTCTTGGGCTATGTTTGTTGTTCTGATCATGCTTTCGTACTATCATCAGTATAAGTTTATTGCATGTTAACTCGAAAATGTCCTAAATGATGTTAGTTGCTTGCTCTTTTGCAATGTTTCTTTTGTGAAAGTTGGATGGTCATGTTTGATTTTCGATACACCCGTTTTGTAGGTGGAGAGGATCCCCGAGTCATTTCAATCAGTTGAGCAATACCTTGCTTCTTATATCTTTCCTTTGCTGGAGGAAACACGAGCCAGTCTCTGTTCAAGTATGCAGAATGTATCTAGGCTGCCTTTCACGAAAGTTACTGGGCTTGTTGAAGGCCAGAAGAATGTTTACCGTGTGGAAGTGGACTACTGGAGAAACAGGTCCACTGACCGTGGCAAGGAACCTTACAAAACTTTGCCTGGGGATGTTTTGATGTTAACTAATGCTAAGCCGGATACCATTCCCAGCTTAGAAAGGTTTGCAGGAAGATGGGCATTTGCATCGGTCGTTGGATTTGTAGAACACGAGGACGGGGATGCTCAAACATCAATAAAGTTCACAGTCGAGGCATTTTTGGACGATGAAGTGAATGATGATCGTACCTGGGAGTCAACGTATGCAGTTTTTTTTATAAATGCAGTCACTAACAATAGGATATGGAATGTGCTACACAGATTTGGGAACTTGAAAGTTGTAAGGGAAGTTCTCTGTGTGGATTCCGCGGTAAGGACTCTGTTTTTTTGGTACTTATTATTTCTGTAGGGTCAACGGTGAACATATTAGTGCAGCAACAAAACTTCATTCTGATTATGACTCCATTCTCTTTTGAGTTAGCTTTGTTATTTCTCCAAACGGCCAAAAGAAGATTGCCCGAAGTCATCACATTAAATTTTAATGCTGCAGAAGTATGACCCATGTTTAGTGATAGACCTTGTTTATACATCACAAGATCCTTTGTGCTCAATATCAGTCCAGGTTGTACAAGGATGGAACATAATCAACAATTTTTCACAGTTTCTAACTTTTACTTTGGTTTTCTGGGTGTGAATTTTCAGAAGACTGTGTTTGTTTGCAGGCTGAGATAGATTGCAATCTCTGTATGACTCGAATTCATGGCTCTGGACATGAGAGTCTTGATAGGAACTTGTTTTGCAGTCTGAATGAATCCCAGAAAAAAGTCGTTCTGGCTTGTCTCAATACAATCAAGTGTCAACACAGGTCGGCATTGGAAATGATACAGGGTCCTCCAGGGACAGGGAAGACCAAAACTGTCGCGGCGCTGCTCTTTAATCTCTTGCAAAGGAAACACAGAACCCTTGTTTGTGCTCCGACAAATGTTGCCATCAAGGAATTGGCGTCTCGTGTTTTGCAGCTGGTGAAACAATCAGTTTGCCCAAATTCTCATGGGGAAAGCTTGCTCTATAACTTAGGAGACATGCTATGTTTCGGGAACAAGGAGCGGATGAAAGTAGATTCAGATATGGAGGAAATATTCTTGGATCATCGCGTTAATTGTGTTACGCAGTGCTTTTCTGTACTCACTGGTTGGCAGCGTTGTCTACCTTCCATGATTGATACTCTCAATGACTGTGTTGGCCAATACCACATTTTTCTGGAGAATGAACACATGATTATATCGAAGCCTAATGGTAATGGATCCGAAACTGAATCCATATCATTTCTGGAATTTTTCAAGCACATATTCCTGTCAAGTGCAGAGTCTCTCCGAAGATGCTTCTCTATCTTATGCACCCATATACCCAAAAGTTACCTTTTGGAACATAATTTCCTGGATATTAAGTCCCTTCTCATCTCACTTGATTCTTTTGAATATTCACTATGTAGAGAGAAGTTGGATTCGAGAAAGTTGAAGGAAGCATTTTCATCGGACCCATCTTCATTAAAAACTCTCACGGATCCACTATATACAGGATTATCGTTGAAGAGACGTGAATGCCTCTCTCTTTTGCAAACTCTTAATACGTCTCTTAGAAGGCTAAACCTTGCAACATTTATGTGTAAACGCGAGATGACTGAGTTCTGTTATCAAGCGGCTTCCTTGATTTTCTGCACTGCCTCCAGCTCATATAAGCTCTACTCCATGGAAATGAAAATGGAGCCTGTCAGTTTATTGGTGATTGATGAGACTGCGCAGTTGAAAGAATGCGAGTCAATGATTCCGCTACAACTTCGCGGTGTCAGGCACGCAATTTTAGTTGGAGATGAATGTCAGTTACCTGCAATGGTTGAGAGCGAGGTATGTCATCGCTGAATGTTTGACTAGCAATGTGCACTAGCATACATAAACATGACTATTTTATGCCTAATTGACCTTGAGTTTGTGTATGTTGTTATTTCTATAGCTTTCTGGCAAGGCAGGCTTTGGAAGGAGTCTATTTGAAAGGTTGGTTTCTCTGGGTCATCCAAGGCACCTTCTCGATATCCAGTATAGAATGCACCCTGCGATAAGTTGCTTTCCAACATCAACCTTTTACAAAAAACAAATTCAAAATGGGGCGAATGTTACCAGCAAAAGTTACAGAAAATGTCATTTGCCGTGGCCAATGTTTGGCCCCTACTCCTTCATAGATATTTCTAATGGAAGAGAAGAAGGTGCAGAAGATGGACGTAGCCTTAGAAATTATGCTGAGGTAGGAGTTGTCTCCATGATTTTGAAGAATCTATACGGAGGTATGCCATGAGAGAATTTCGCCAGATTATATCATTTCCTGCTATATAGTATGAATTACTGCAAATAACGACTGTATCGTTGCACATGTTTGGTCATGTATGTGGATGCACCTTTTGCTATGCTGTCATTGTTGACTGCCTAAGCTGCAAGAGAAAAATATTTCTGTTCAATCTTACCATGAAGTCCATTCAGTTTCTTAAGATGTTTGGAGAGATTTGCATAGCTTTAAATTCTTTTTGACTCTGGAGATGATGTGCTTTCTTGTCATTTAGGCCATTAACTTAGCCTTACAGGACACATAAGACAGTAATCGGATGTGTACATAATAACCCTTTCTCATGTTAGTGTGGTCGTAATTATATCGTCTTGGTTTTTTTCTGCAGCATGCAAATCTTCAGGAGAAGATCTAAGTGTCGGCGTGATATCTCCATATGGAGCTCAGGTTGCTGCAATACAACAGAAAATTGGAAAAAGTTATGAAAATACCAAAGGCTTTACAGTGAAAGTGAGGTCAGTGGATGGGTTCCAAGGGGGTGAAGAAGACATCATAATAGTATCCACGGTGAGATCAAACCCTTGTGGTTCTATTGGGTTTGTTTCTGATACTAAGAGAACCAATGTCACTATCACCAGGGCAAGGTAGTCTCTTCTATTCATGCTTAACCTGGACAATTTGAACTTTGCCATAATATATTTACAAACAATCCCTGCTTTTTCCTGCCTCTGTGTAGATACTCTCTTTGGATTTTGGGAAACGGGAGAACGCTGGCGAGAAGTAAATCTGTATGGGAAGCTTTGGTTCACGATGCTAAGAGCCGTGGATGTTTCTTCAGCATAGGTGATGTTATAGCCGCTTTGGATGGGAAGAATAATCAGCTTGATCATCCAGTTGATGGAAGTAGTGTTCCATTTGGAAATGCGCGGCGGAGGGCAGAGTGCTTTCATGATGCCGAGAGCCGAGAATGTTCCTCGAGTACTGATGAAGTTAAAGCCATTTTGGATGGGAAGAAAGAGGATATTCGGCTAAAAATGAGATTCAACCCCTCATCATCAGGTCTAGTTAGGCACTTGCTGTCGGAGGGCCATGATAGCGAATTGAAGCTTGCGTATGAAGTAACCCTGCTAGATCAAGAGAAGGACTCCTCGGAAGACCATGATAGCGAATTGAAGCTTGCATCTGGAGTAACCGAGCTAGATCAAGAGAAGGACTCCTCGGAAGACCATGATAGCGAATTGAATCTTGCATCTGAAGTAACCGAGCAAGATCAAGAGAAGAATTCCCTGGATTCCCTCTTCATTGGGCTTGGTATTTGTGTTACACTGTTACCCATGTTGTTCCTTCTTCACAGAACCAGGGGAAGGAAGTGATTGATGCTTTTATCAGGAAGGCAAATACCATTTCTTTGCCAAGGAACTTCTCATTCCGGCCGGCATTTCTGTGCCTGTGCTGGCTATTTTCGAGTAGGCATAGAGCTTCTCAACTATTTATCCTCTTCTAGTTTTATGTTTGGATCTATTCGAATGATTTATCCGCACGTAATGTTCGGTTCAGGTGACCACAGCTATAAAGTGAAAATTCATCTCCAGACATGACTGGGATTGCCTTTATACTCTTGGGATGTCGCTTTCTGTCCTTGTACGCTATACTTTGTGCAGGGTCGCACACAAGAATGTATATAACTCTAATTAATACTTTGTTTCTTCATTATAATGACATAAAACAAATGATTTTTGCTATGGGGATGGGGGTGACGTGGCCAATGTGAGTTTATGAATTCAAAGACAACATTGCATAACATAGCCTTGACCTTGATCCTCACCATTTACAAATTCCAGTTCAACATTAGTTAAAATGAACGGCAGACGTGAAAATTTCTTACGATTTTTCCTTTCAGCTCTTTCTTTTCTGTTTTAGACTTCGTAGGGACTTAAAGACGATTCTTGCATTTTTCTCGATTTTGATTTCATTTTCCTTTGCACTATTTATATTTCCTTGTTTCTTCTTGTCTCTAGATTGTGAATTCAAATGTAAGACTATATTTCTTAAGTCTGCCATTTTGTCTGCAACATCTATCCCGACATCTCTCTTAATTAAACCCCACGAGCTTACCCACGGGATGGCAATCACGGCTCCTAATATTCCATCAAATTGAGCAATTTACTATTTGTGGAACATATTCCCAATTTGATTGCTCAACCAACCCTTTTGTTTACAACATTAAAGTCCAATTCCAAATTTATTAAAACGAGAAGTTTTCTCCTATGACGAGGAGTGAGGAGTCGATGCATAAAATTGTTCATTTGTTTTTCCGTTTTAGAGTTGGTGTGAATTTTTAGATGACCAAGCCCATCCGTGGCTCCATCCATCGCCCATTAGACAAAAATTGTTCAAAGGTCCTAAACTTATTATATTTTTACCAATTCAGTCTTAAATTTTTTAATTTTGTGAATTGAGTCCCAAACTTTTTCAAGTTTTGCCAATTGAGTCCATCCGATCAATTTTTTTCGTAAATACTGACGTGGGCGCCGACGGTCCGACATGTCACGATCGACGTTGACGTAGATAATTTATAATAATATTTTAAAAAAATGATCTTGAATTTTTCATTTTTCATTATTTATTTTATTTATCCTTTTTTTTCTATTTTCCTTCTTTTCTTTTCTTTTTTCTTTTTTCATTTTCACTTTTTTCCTCTGTAGGCCATCGACGAGAGAGGGCCACCGTCGCTTGAGCTGGCGAGGCAGCCCCTGATCTGGCGAAGGGTTGCCCTCACCCTCCTAGGCCCAAGCGTCCCTCGCCAGAGGTCGGTGATCATCGACAAGGCCCGATGATGGCCGGCAGAGGGGAAAAGGGAAAATGAAAAAAGAAAAGAAAAAGAGAAATAAATGAAAAAATGCGAAAATATATTAAAATGACATTAGCAATTGTTCACGTCAGTGCCAACCATGTCACGTAGAAACGACTGACGTCCAAGGCAGCAATTTTCGGTCAAAATTGACCAGATGGACTTAATTGGAAAAACATGAACATGTTTAGGACTCAATTGACAAAATTAAAAAGTTTAGGACTCAATTGACAAAAGTGCAATATGTTTTGGACTTTTAAGATAGTTTTCTCATTTTTTTATGTTGAGCAATTTAACTCTGATAAGAAGAATCTTTTGATAATAAACTTTTCTATGACCCAGGAGCGGAGCAAAGAAAACCTATCTTGCTGCATCGATTTTGTCTAGATCCTCCTTTTCTTCCGAAAAAAGGGAAGGAGAAGGATCTTCTTCAGTGGATCCCTCTTGTTCCTGTTTCGTCCCCTTCGTTTCGAAAGTTATTTCTATTTCTACATTATACAAAAATAGTCGTTACTTTGTAAATGGTATGTAGAGATTAAAGAGATGTGACGGTCTAGAGGTTTCCACGCTCGAAGGACTGTGAACCATCCAAGAAGAGCTGACGACTCTCTCTAGAGTTCTCTAGAATATTCCTGTGGCGGGCAATATAACTAACGACTTTAGATCGAGAAGAGATCTACGGTTGTAATCGAGTGAGTCTTTGGCTTGTCCTTCCCTTATTTGTATCATCTCACGTGAATATAATTTAGATCATATTAGATTCTAACTACACACAGAGAAGGATTTAATATTCAATTTTGGTACCCATGTTCCATGAGTATCCTTTTCTTATTTATCAATCTGAACAGTTTTCTTAAGTTGTTGTTAATTAGGTATAACTCAGAAATTGCATTCAGATTTTAGTTCACTTATCAAGCTACATAAATATATTCTGATAAAAAAAAGCTACATAAATATTCAAAATTTTGGATCCAAGAAAAGGAATTTCTCTTGCTTGTTCACGTGACTGTATGCTCAAAACTTAAAAAGACCGTTTTCTATTGATCACGACCTGAGTTTCTTTCGGACTTTTCAGAGTGATAGAAGAATTTCATTTGACTGCCGAAGCTGCAAGAGAAAAATATTTCTGTTCAATCTTACCATGAAGCCCATTCAGTTTCTTAAGATGTTTGGAGAGATTTGCATAGCTTTAAATGCTTTTTGATACTGGAGATGATGTGCTTTCTTGTCATTTAGGCCATTAACTTATCCTTACAGAACACATAAGACAGCAATCAGATGTGTACATAATAACCCTTTCATGTTAGTGTGGTCGTAATTATATTGTCTTGGTTTTTTTCTGCAGCATGCAAATCTTCAGGAGAAGATCTAAGTGTCGGCGTGATATCTCCATATGGAGCTCAGGTTGCTGCAATACAACAGAAAATTGGAAAAAGATATGAAAATACCAAAGGCTTTACAGTGAAAGTGAGGTCAGTGGATGGGTTCCAAGGGGGTGAAGAAGACATCATAATAGTATCCACGGTGAGATCAAACCCTCGTGGTTCTATTGGGTTTGTTTCTGATACTAAGAGAACCAATGTCACTATCACCAGGGCAAGGTAGTCTATTATATTCATGCTTAACCTGGACAATTTGAACTTTGCCATGAGATATTTACAAACAATCCCTGCTTTTTCCTGCCTCTGTGTAGATACTCTCTTTGGATTTTAGGAAACAGGGAGAACACTGGCGAGAAGTAAATCTGTATGGGATGCTTTGGTTCACGATGCTAAGAGCCGTGGATGTTTCTTCAGCATAGGTGATGTTATAGCCGCTTTGGATGGGAAGAATAATCAGCTTGATCATCCGGTTGATGGAAGTAGTGTTCCATTTGGAAATGCGCGGTGGAGGGCAGAGTAACCGAGCAAGATCAAGAGAAGAATTCCCCGGATTCCCTCTTGAGCGGGCTTGTGAATTCCCTCTTCAGGGGGCTTCGTATTTGTGTTACACATGTTCCTTCTTCACAAGGAGCTTTTGACAGAATCAGGGGAAGGAAGTGATTGATGCTTTTATCAGGAAGGCAAATACCATTTCTTTGCCAAGGAACTTCTCATTCTGGGCCGGAATTTCTGTGTCCGTGCCGGGTATTTTCGAGTAAGCGTGGAGCTTCTCAACTATTTATCCTCTGCTAGTTTTATGTTTGGATCTATTTGAATGATTTATTCGCATGGAAAGTGAAAGTTCATCTCCAGACATGACTAGGATTGCCAGTATACTTGGGATGTCGCTTTCTGTCTTTGTAAGCTATACTTTGTGCAGCGTCGCACAAGAATGTATATAACTCTAATTAATACTTTGTTTGGCGCTGCTCTTTTTTTCTTGGCAGGAACGAGTTATGATAGAATACGTTGTGTTTATCTCGACGAAAAATGGCTTCACTTGCATTACTGGGTATGAGTGGTTTTCTTGCAGAATTGATAGTATTTTTTGGAATAATTACCGGCCAACAATATCTTTTAATGCCAAAAATACTAATTACTTTTGTAATGGCAATTGGAATGATATTAACTCATATTTATTTATTATCTATGTTACGCCAAATGTTCTATGGATACAAGTTATTTAATGTTCCAAACTCTTATCTATGTTACGCCACATGTTCTATGGATAGTGAGAGTTATTTTTTTTTTTTATTCTGGGCCGCGAGAGTTATAACTCTAATTAATACTTTGTTTGGCGTTGCTCTTATTTGTTTCCAATAATAGCTATTGGTATTTATCTAGATTTCGTTCTCTCACTATCTGTTGACAAGGTTGAAGCTATTATATCTAATTATTTTTATGAATAGTTTTCATCAATAAAAAAAATAAAAAGTAATCCTATTATTATTTTTAATATTGTTCGTTGTACAATGGAAAAAAAAAATCTTTTTCTCTTAAGTAAAAAAAAAAAGGAATTGTGAAGAGATATTTTTGGTCTTCATGAGAATCTTTTGAATCAAGTATTGTAGTGATTCAAATGGTTCTCGACTGCCTAGATGAAGTAGGAAGTTTTCTTATCTTCTATTCTTACTTATTTTTATATTCTATTTCTATATAGGCTTGTTCTATGTTTGTATTTGTAGGTATTTTTTTTATTTAATTAGATCTTAATGTAAATTAAATGAACCATAACTATGTAATCCTATTCCTAATAAATTGACCCCAAAATGGCATATCCAAATTATAAGAAAGCCTATAGAAGCCACAATTGCGCAATTGAAACTTTCCCAATTTTTATTTGTTCAAGTATGTAAATAAATCGCAAATAGGGTCCAAGTAATAAATGCCCAAGTTTCCTTTGGGTCCCAATTCCAATATGACCCCCATGCCTCATTAGCCCATATTGCACCCGAAAGAATACCTATGGCTAAAAAGATAAACCCGAGACTAATAATACGCTAACTCGACTGATCTAATTGTTGAATCAGTTGAGCTCTGTAATAATTTCAAGAAGAAAAAAAAAGAAGTGTTTAGTAAAACATTGCTTTGACATAAAACGAATGATTTTTGCTATGGGGATGAGGTGACGTGGCCAATGTGAGTTTGTGATTTCAAAGACAACATTGCATAACATAGCCTTGATCCTCACTATTACAAATTCCCTTCAGCATTAATTAGGGCCGAAATTAATGGACCGATTGGACCGAACCAGCTGGTTAAGTCTGATTCCAAAGGGCTCCCATTTCCTAAAAGTGAAACCGGTAATCGGGCGGTACGTTTCCCGGTCCGTTTCCCAGATCCTAAAAGTTTGCCATTTCGTCTGCAACATCTATCCGAACATTTAGCATAGTTAAACCCCACGAGTTTACCCACGGGATGGCAATCACTGCTCCTAATATTCCTTTAAACCGGGGATAATTACCAAAAAAGTCATAAACCAATTATAATTGTGTCAATTCGGTCATAAACTTTTTTTTTTGCTAATTGAATCTTCAACCTTTTGCAGTTGTGCCAATTTAGTCAATTTGGCAGGCTGGCGCTGACATGGCATCGTTAGTGCTGACGTGGACAATTTTAATAATACTTAATGTTTTTCAATTTTTAATTATTTTTTTATAATTTTTATGTCTTTTTGTTTCCTTCTTTTTTGGTTAGGGCCGGCAGGAGGCCGCTGAATGCGAGTTCTTGCTAGCCTCGGTGAGGGACCCGGCCCTTGCCAGTCGCTGGCGAGGGCTTGCAACCCTCTTCCAGATGTAGGTGGACGAGGGTCTCGGCCCTTGCCCACCTGTGAGAGAGGGCCGTGCCCCTCGCCCACCCAGATCTGGGCAAGAGTTACAAGCCCTCGTCCAGCGGCAGGCAAAAAAGAAAAGAAATGAAAAATAATTATTAAAAATAATTAAAAAATTGAATAAATATAAAAAAAACATTATTAAAAATTGTCAACGTAAGCCCCGACGGGCCAAATGGATTGAATTGATACAATTGAAAAAGGTTTAGGACTCAATTGGAATAAAAAAAAAGTTTATGACTGAATTGGCACAATTGCAACAAGTTCATGACTTTTTTGGTAATTTTTCCCTTTAAATTGAGCAAACAACTATTTGTGGAACATATTCCAAATTTGATTAGTCAACCAACCCTTTTATTTACAACATTGAATTCCATCTTTTTTCGCTATGACGAGGGGTGAGGAGTCGTCAATGCATAAAATTGTTCATTTTTTCTTTTTCCGTTTTTGGAGTTGGTGTGAATTTTTAGAGTCGCTCCATCATACGTAGACGACTAAGCCGATCTGTGGCTCCATCCATTGTCCATTAGAGGGTTTTGTCTGGTTTTTGGATGTAATTTGCGGTGTGGAATTTTTTTTTCGGGGGAAAATTATCTAAATATCCTAAATCAATTGTACTTTTGCCAATTCAGTTTTAAACATTTTTATTTTGTGAATTATGTCATAAACCTTTTCGCATTTTGCCAATTAGGTCAATTCGGTCGATTTTGACCAGAAATAGCTAATGTAGGCGCCGGCAATCATACGTGGCACAGCCGAAGCTGACATGGACAAATTCTAGTAAAATTTAATATTTTGTTCAAAATTTTCAAATCTTGTTTATTTTTTCTTTTATTTTCATTTTTTTTTTGTGTGTTTTCCTTCTTTGCTTTTTTATTTTTTTCTTTGTTTGTTATTTTCTCATGTTCCTTTTTTCCTCCGCAGGCCATCACTAGGTGAAGGGGGCCCTTGTCTGGGCTGGTGAGGCAGCCCTCGATCTGGCGAAGGGCTGCCCTCGCTCGCCCAAGCCCTAGCGTCCCTTGCCCGAGGCTGGTGACCTCCGCCGGCCATCGACGAGACTCGGGGATGGCCGACGAAGGGAAAATTTGGAAAAAGAAAAAAGAAAAAAAAAGTAGAAAAGGAAAACATTAAAAAATCAAAATAAAAAAAGCAAAAAATTTATTAAAATATTATTTACAATTGTCCATGTCTTGGCCGTGTCATGTAGGACGATTGGTGTCTAAGGTAGAAATTTTAATTCAAAATTGGTCGGATGGATTCAATTGGTAAATTGTGAAAATATTTATGATTCAATTGGCAAAATTAAAAAGTTTAGGACCGAATTGGCAAAAGTACAATAGGATTATAATTTTTTTGATCAATTTGTCAATTTTTTTTTCATGCCGAGCAATTTAACTCGTGGGTTGCTGAAGCATGTGGATCTTTTATTCTAGTCTCTTGATAAGTAAGAATCTCCCGATAGTAAACTTTTGGGTTAATATCACGAAAATTTTCAAATTGGTACACATGTGACAAATTTATCCCAAATTAATTTTTTAACTACCAAAAATCCAAATTGATACATCTGTGTCAAATTTACCTTAAACTAATTTTTTCACCAAGAAAAACCACAAATTAATACACCTATGACAATTTTATCATCTGTTAGTTTCCGTTAAATTGGATTCATATCACGATAACCCCCAAGTTTACACATGTATTAAACGGATGGTAAAAAGCCCAAATTAATAAACCCGTCAACTGTCACGTGTGGTCTAACTCAGCAATTGAAAGGTAAAATTTGACAGAAACTAACGAAGGGTAAATTTGTCACAAGTGTACAAGTTTGGAGTTTTTGGTGGTCAAAAAATAGTTTGAGATAAATTTATTACATGTGTACAAATTTGAAGTTTTTCATGGTATTAACCTAAACTTTTATTCCCAATCAGAGCAGTTTTTTATGGACAATATATACAAAAATAATCGTCACTTTTTGCAAATGATTTGCAAATATTAGAGAGATGCCATGGTCAACAGGTTTCCACGCTCAACGGCCCGTGAACCTTCCAAGAAGAATAGATGACTCTCTCTTGAGTTCTCTAGAATATTGTGAACAATATTGTAATTGTATCATATTCTAGAGAGTGATTGGTAGATAGGAATGTGCAATCTCCACCGTTAGATCAAGGAGAGATCTACGGTTGTAATCGAGGGAGTCTCTCCTCTCCTTATTTGTAATTTTGTATCATCTCTTAGAGCTTCTCTCTTTAAAATTTCTCTCTATGATCCTCGTGAGTGTGCTTGACTTAAAAAGAAATTCTAAGGCTAACAAAAGGAAGCGAATCAACTACCCACAAACAAGCACTTGAGACTGTGTTTGGTCATCTGGATTTCTAGTCAGGATAGGACCAGATAGGATAGGATACGAAATCTAGAGATTTGATCATATCCTATCTCCTGTTTGATGAACTGCGGATATAAAGTTTGATATCTTTATTATGACGTCCTGAAATTTCAAGGCTTATTAAATGGATAATATTGGACCTTTGGAAATTGAGTGACATTTATCGGACGCGGAATTGTTCGATCTAGAAGACTTTGATCAACAACTGAAGCATAGATAATTGTAATTCGTTTAGTTTCGTTGCGTCGTAGATTCTACCTTCGTATTTCTTCGAACTCGAGCCTAACCCTAAACGAAATATCTTCTGTCGACCGAGCCAAATGCCCAACCAGTCCTAAATTAGTAAATGCCCAAAACGCCCTTGGATATTATACGTATAAGCTGAACGCCATAAATGCGGAATGACCAGGGGACCCACCCTCATAAATGTAAGTTAAATATCGTATTTACTTTTTTGACTTTTTGACATTTGACCCAAAATTACCAAAATGCCATTTTCTCTCTCCTCTCTCTCTCTCTACCCATGGCCGGCCACCCCCATGCCCATTTCTCTCCCATTTTTCTCACGTGAACCACTATCTCCATCTTCATCTTCATCCTCAAGCTCCAATCTTCATTTCCAAGCTTCGTCGCCGCTCGACCGCCCGCTCGACCGCCGCCGGCGGCCACCCGAGCACTGCGCCACCCCCACCGCCCAAAACCGCCCCTATTCAGCCCCCTTAGCCGCTGTCCAGCCACTGAACAGCCTTGCCGCAGCCTTGTCGTTGCCGCCGTGAGCTCCGCCGAGATATCCATCGCCTTCCGCCCGTCCGTCGAGCTTGTAGTTATCATTTCGCCGCAAAACCAGCCACTGTCCGCCACTGTTTCACCGCTTTTCATTCGTCGTTGTCGTCCTCCGTCATCGTATTCGAGTCCGAAGCGTCGAGACAAGTCCGTAGACCCGTCGCCGGAGTTTTTTGCCCTCCCCGCCGACCACCGCTCATCGCCAATCGTCGCCACCGGTTTATCGAGTGAGTTAACCTCTAATCCATGATTAGGCTGTTAATTGCACTTAGGTTTAGTTTAATTAGGTAACAGTAAATAGATTAGTTAGTTACCGTAGTAATTGAATAGTTACTGTAGTTTAAATAGTTACTATGGCTAGTTTAAATAGTTACCATGGTTCGATTAATTAGTTACTGTGGTTAGATAGAATTACCGTGGTTAGGTTGAATACTTACCATGGGTAATTGCCTGCTTTATGGTAAATTGATGTGATTGATTTATATCAGTTGGAGAGATAAATAGTCCGGGCATGGATATTTATCGGCTGATGAATAGTGAATGTATGATCATTGATTGATTGACTGGTTGTTGACTTGAGTGTGGATTGCGCATTTTGCTGAATGGTCCCACTTATTTTAAAATGCCATGTTTAAATAAATTTTTAAACGTTTGTGTGACCAACTGTGGCTTTGAGTACGAAAATAGCCGAGGGCTGAGTTGAGCATGAAAATGGTCGTGAGCCGAGTTTTGAGCATGACTGAGTTGCATTGGCTAAATGCGAAGATATAAATTGGCCTGGTTGCCTGTGTTGTTGTGTGGTCATACGATGGATAAACGTCACCCTAAGGTAACTGGGGACGTAAATGGTACTCGCGATAACTAGGATCTATTACCTGATAAGTTCGTGCCAGCGGGAGTTCGAAATTTCATGACTTATCGGAAGCCTGGCAGTTCGTACCGGCGGGAGTTCGGCATACTACGACTGTTTTAGAAGTCGGTCGCAGCTAGTGATGGGCCGAATTCCAAATTGGAATCCTAATATGCTTACCTTTGGGGTCTTGAGGGGGCCATTAGTTGCCGTCGCTGTGAACGTTGTGGGACGACGCCCGGTATAATCGGAAGAGTACTAGCAGTGAGGCTGTACTGTGGCGAGAATAGGGCGACTCTTGCATTAATAACTGGAACCCGCATGTTGCATTGTGCATGAATCACTGTTGAGTGTTCTGGCTGTGTACTTTGACTCACCGTTGTTTAATTGCCATGTAATACATGTTGAGTGGTTAAAGCATGTAAGTTTGCATGTGATTGCCTATTGGCCGTTGGGCCGTGTCATGTGTTGTTATGTGCTACTTGAGTAGGCCGCTTGGGTGAATCAACGACCTAATTGGACTTAGGCGTTGGCTCATTGAGATTTATATCTCATTTGTTGTAGTTAACCGTCTTTTACAGGTTCTTGAGTATGGTGAAGAGGCACGTCAGGTTCGGAGTACCTATCGACCAGTCTGTGCATATCAATTGCCGCCTAGGTCCGGGTCCGAATCAGATATGGGAGCAACACGTGACTACTGTGTGGGTCGATGAAGGGATGTACCACTATGTGGCGCATATCTTCAAGACCTGGCACATGCGTCACGAGACGCTCTCTATGGGCCAATTTGAGGGTTTGAGGGACTTTCGAATGAACCCCCGATCGTCCGATCTTGGGACCCTCTGGATTTTGATACGCAGGACGGGGAGGTGGAGAATCCTGACCCTGAGCTGGTGGATGTGGAGGAGGATCCTGAGGAGGAGCCCGAGGTAGCCCAGTGGTATACGGATTGGCTGAATCGTGGAGGCCAGTGAGAGCGTGAGGATGTGGAGGTCTTTTGTGGTAGCTTTTGTGAAGAGGTGGTAGTAGACCCTTAGCCATGCCTGGTATCTTTTGTGAGGAATAGGAAACGGCCCTGGAGATGGGTTTGTAAATTTGTACGTTTCCCTATTGGGTTAAATGAAGATAAATAAAATAGGTGTGTATATTTTATGTATCTCCTGCTGTCTATCCCTGGTTGACTACTTGTCTGGGATTTTATATCACTTCCGCATGTGCTTAACGGAAAGATAAAAACAAATGGGCCGATGATGTGCATGGGATATCATCCTTTAACCTGACGATTAGAAGGGTTGTCGCGCGCCTGAGGGTTGGGGCGTGACATTTATATCCTGTCATATCCATTGTTTGGTAGGAGGTAGATATCAATATACTTGAATTGCTGGGGATTGTGAATTTGTGGTTGTAAATTTCTTGAGAAATGAAAAGAAAGAAAGAAAGAAAAATCCAAACCTTGTTTTTGGGTTAGTGGAAAGTTGTAAAAATATCAAACTGAGGAACAATTACAACACAATTTTTGGGTGTAGTTCATCGATATTTTCGTGTCTAGTTTCGTCCTCGTCACATGTTCATCGTTGTAATGGAACTCATGCCTTTCCTGCTGTACTAGGATGTTCATGAGGTCGTGCAAAAGGCTGAGGATAATGAAGAAATCGGAAGCCAAGGACTCCGCAGTGCTGCAGACCAGGGACTTCCTCAAAGGCACCTTGAAAGACGATAACTGATGAGAAGAACTAGCTACAAACTTCTGTGATGTGGAGGAACTTGACATGATTCCCCAAATGTCGTACGTCTTCAGATTAGAACAGTGGTCTTAATCAGCTAATGAAGTAGCCGAACATTCGTCGAATTTAAGGTTGGATGTCTATGGCTTGAAATACTTGCCGGAGAAGTTGCCCGCCACTATCGTCGGAGAGGTGGCCCGTCGCTAGAGAGGCGGCTGGGCGTGGCGGAGAGATGGATGGGCCGTGGCGAAGAGAGGGTGGCTTGAGCGATGGATAAGAGAAATCCTATCCGGCTCTATCCCACCCCCCAGGATAATTTTATCCCCCCCTATACCCCCTATATCATGTCCTGGACTACTACCAAACACAGGATATGATAAAACATATCTTATCCTGAGTTTTATCCGAACGACCAAACGCAGCCTCAGAGTATTCAATATTCAATTTTTATACCTATCCATTAATATCCTTTTCTTATTTATCAAACTACACAGTTTTCTTAAGTTGTTGTTAATTAGGTACGTACAACTTAGAAATTGCATTCGGATTTTACTTCAGTTATCAAGCTACATGCTTTTTCATTTTTTCCAACCAAAAGAAAAAAGAAAAACGTATATCTCTTTCTTAACTGCACGCAAGAGGTGAAAATTTTGTATCTTAAAACTTAAAATCACCTTTTATATCAATCACGAGCCTAACTTTCTTTCGGGCTTTACAGAGTGATGGGAGAATTTCCTTTTTTGTGCATGATGTGAATTGGTTGATGCTAATATCTTCCTTTCTGAATAGAAAAAATTGACATCTTGTCACGCCAGACTCGATCTACAATGTCATATGCAACAAAACGTACAGTTATTTAGATTTGTTGGACTTTATTTTCGATGTGAAAAAGAGAGTTTTGCTTTCATATCCGCACATATTAGAAAGTCAATAAAGCGTAATTTTCGAGATATCTGAGAAACCCAAATGTCCTTGCCTGATAACAATCATATCTCATTAATCGAATGGAATCCACAAAATATTACGAGTCAATTATATTTCGTGATTGGTTTTACAATGATAATAAGCCAAACCAACCCAGAACCTCTTCCCAAAATATTTTTAGAAAGAGAAGCACATAATATTGAAGCCATGATAATAAGAACATAAACTTAGTTCGATTAGTCAATTGACAGGATGTTTCAAATTCGGTATAGAGCATCCCACGACATTCTTCTGACCAATTAGACCTTCATATGTCTACATTCACACGTCACTAGACCTGTAAAAAAAAAAAGTTCCGGTCCCAACTGAAACGAAAATTTCGGGCCTTGGCTGATCGGACCTCAAATCTGTTTCAGGTAATAATAAAAACGAGTTAACCGAAACACAAACCCTACCCGATTGTGAAGTCTCAAAATATCCGTCTCTTCTTCCGGTTTCCACTTCCGTCCTTGTCCTTCCTTCACTCCACCTTAGTCGAGGATTCTTCAACTCCATAGTAGCACCCTCTCGTGGCTATGGCGACCACCCACTCGTCCTCAATTGGACCCCTGTTCGACGTTTTCTGCTTATCGATTCCGAATGTTGCCGTTGCTTTTGCCATTGTCAGCGAAGACGGTGAATCTTGAGGGGTTTTCGTGGATCGAGACGGGGATTTTTGAAAGAGGAAGATGGGAATGTGAGATTGTGATGGGTGATTTGCAAGTGGGGGAGTTGGAATTCGTAAAACTGGAGGATGGAGCTAGAACCCGAACAGCGTTTTCGGTTCGGGGCATATTTGGGTAAAAACAAGTGCGCAAGAGGGCCAACTCTGAGCTCGCGAAGCTCCTTGACCCACCCTCACATCTCGGTTTCTCTGATGCTGATGCTACGTGTTGGAAAAAGAGGGTGTATGGGAGTAACATGGTCCGCCCATGTAGGGTATCCCACCCCTTGACCAAAGGAATAACTGCTAAAGGCAGTTTATCCTTGAACGTGATATAAGATCACGTTTTCTTCTCTACATCAACAACGGTCTCTCGTTCCAACGAGAAACACATCTTCTTCAAAAAGAAGAATATTGACAGAAAAAATGACGACGAACTCTCCCGATCGTCAAACGGGTGATTGGACGAACGATCTCTCAATGGACTGCAACGGTAACATCTAATCTGTGAAAACCCGAGGTATGTCCGTTACGTGATGTACTTCTCCGATCAGTGATTCAAGTAAGTGCTTGGGCTTGTTAATTCCATGTAATTCCGCTGCGTACGTTATGGGATTGGTTCCCTTCATTGGTATCAGAGCCTTTGATCTTGAATTCTGATCTTGTCTATGTTTATAATTGAATTATCTAGATTTTGGTGATTTTCGTGGGATTTTTAGGAGAATTGTAATTTGGGGCTTTTCTGGCCGGGGAGTTTTTCGCCGATTCCGGCCAAATTCCGGCGAATCACGATCCTCCTTCGAAACAGCAGGGTCGTCTCACCATGGGGAACAAAAGCCCTAAGGTGTCTCGGCATTTGATTGTTCGCCGGAGACGAATTTTGCGAAGGAAGTTCGCGGTTAGGGTTTTTCGTCCGAGCGGTTTTCGCTCGATTCCGGGAAAATTACTTCACCGTATTCGTTGATTCTTGGATCTATGTGGTCGCGCCGACTTGTTGTACAACACCCACTATTTATTTTGCTTAAATGTGGGCTGTCGGAGAAGAATCGGTGGCGGAACGAGCGGCGGACGAAGTTACTGTTCTTGCGAGAAGGAAAACCAGAAAATTCCCTTCTGTTCGTGCGCAAGGAGGAGAAGACCACGTGCAAGACGTGTGCGGGCAGTGGGCAGTCTAGTGGGCAGCACACGGGCAGAGGTAGTTACTGTGCAAAAAAAAAAAAAAGTTGAACCCACGCCCTCTACACAGACTAAAGCTTAGGTCCGGCCCATTAGACCACTCAGCTATCTTGACTTTATCTGTTCAAAGTCAGAACGTTTTTTATTTTTAAAGAAAGAGCTGATCGTGCAAATTGGGGCACGTGAGATGCACGCGCTCGGCTGAAAATTCCGGATTTGCCATTCCGTGTCCGATTTTCCAATTTTGCCCGTGCTAGAAATATCGGTTCTGCCCTTGCCAGCTGGATTTACTAATTTTCCTTGGACTCGCAGTTTTACAGTTTTGCCCCTCCACGCCAGAAATTCTATTTTTGCCTCCTGTTTGTGCTAGAAAATTTACAATTCGATTAATTTACTATTTTACCCATTCAGTTAATTTACAATTCAGTCCTTTCCCGCGTAAATTTACTGTTTTCCCCTTACATTCAATATTATGAATATTTTGCATGAAATTAATTGTACTTGCTATTTATATCTTGTATTGTGAAATTAGAGTATGATTTGATGCGTGAATTATTTATGTATTAGTTCCAATCATGCCATGCCATGTTATGATTACAAGATATAGGGATCATTATATGATTTATGATCTTTATTCGAGTGGGGAGTTCTATAAAGTTTTAGTAACTTTAATGAACTAAATTTTACATAAATGATTATGTTAAGGATAATTTCAAGTGAGGATTCTTAGACGATGATTGGGAACATAGTGAACTTTCGAATCTGAGACCTTATGTGAAATTATTCATTAATGTAATTAGTTAGTGTAAAATATATGCATAAATGTTAGGTATTAATAGTTCGTGAATACATGTCTATAGAACTTCGTGTTCAGATACAATGGCCATAGCTTCTTAGAATATCGTAGCTGAGCTAAACCAAGGAGAGAATTTGAACGGCGAAAATTATGAAAACTGGAATATGAAAATCCAGTATGTGCTAGAAGAGCAAAAAGAACTAGAAGCTCTTAACCTAGTTATAGAAGAACCTGAAGATGAAAATACTGCACATCATAGAAAGTATAAAGAGGCATTTGCTGCATGCAAAAAGATGAACTCTTGCTCGCATTATGTTGCTGAGTAGCATGGAAAATTATTTTATGCATGAGTTCAGGCATTTATGAAAATGCCAAAGTCAAGTGGGAAGCATTAAAAACTAAGTTTGGTTAGACATTGGTCTCCAAGTTGAGATAGATCACTATAAGGTTTGACACTTATATGATGCCACATGGGCAGAATATAAAATAACATTTTGAGAAGTATGTCAAACATGATAAGTGAATTGTAAGATGCAGGCCACATTTTGACTAAGGAGCAGTAAATACAAGCAGTAATCCATTCTTTGCCTCATAGCTATGTGCGTATCAAAAATCCACTTAATCCACAATGAAAAGTAAAGACTTTTGAGGATGCTTTGCGCCGTCTTGAACCAGAGGTGGATTGCCTTCTGGCGGCTAAACCAATAACTGACATTTGTTATGTTGGTTCTAGTTCACATGGAGTTTCGGACTCCAAGCGTAAGCGTCAAGGTGGGTTCAAGAAGTGGAAGGGCAAGGGAACGAATTCTTCAAGAAAGAAACTGAAGTTTAACCGACATGGGAAAGGAAAGTGTCCTTTCAAGAATGACATTTCGTAAGTGAAGTGTTTTATTTGTGGCAAAAAAGGGTCACTTTGCTCGCAACTGTGGTGAGTCAAAGAAGTTAGAAACCCTTTGTACACTTTAGAGTGTTACTTATGTCTCCAGTTCAGTTTTTGTAAT
Source organism: Lenwebbia sp. NSW1173648 (assembly GCA_029784005.1). Classification (NCBI taxonomy): domain Eukaryota; kingdom Viridiplantae; phylum Streptophyta; class Magnoliopsida; order Myrtales; family Myrtaceae; genus Lenwebbia; species Lenwebbia sp. NSW1173648. Next base: position 16,811,423 of record JARCGZ010000009.1, on the reverse strand, counting down.
TGAACCTCATCCTTTGTGGACTGTAGACTCAGGAGCCACAGACTATGTAGTAAAGGACATAAATGCCTTTGTAGAATTTCGACGAAATTCCACATGGAGCATAGTAGATATATGTGGGAAATAATTCCTGAGTGAAAATCAAAGGGATTGGCACCTTCCAATTGAATATGCGCGGTGGTCGCATCATGTTCCTACATAATGTGTTATATGCTCTAGAAACTCGAAGAAATTTAATTTCAGTATTAGTATTGGTTAAACTTGGTTTTAGTTTAAACTTTCATGACGATGGTGATGACTTGTCATTGGGAACAAGTTATTGTGGTTTTGAATATTTTCTGGATGGTTTTATTATGCTGGTTGTTGAGTACAATAGTGTGAATGTTAGTTATTCCCTATTTACATCTTCTATAATGATGTGAATGTATGGCATGCTAAGCTAGGTCATATTGGCCAATAATGAATGTTTAGATAAGCCAAAGAGGGCTTATGTGGCAATATTGAAAAAGTCAATTTGCCTATTTGCAAGCATTGCCAGGCTGGAAAAATAACGAGGAAACCATTTGGAAAAGGAACAAGAGCTGAGTTTTCTTTGCAGTTGATCCATTCGGACATATGTGGTTCAATGAATGTGACAGCAAGGCATGAGGCTGTTTATTTCATCACGTTTATAGATGATTACAATCGATTCGGACATGTTATTTTTAATTTCTCATAAATCTGAAGCATGAGCTGCTTTGAGAAATTTTTGAGCTTCTAGAAAATAAAAATAAAAAATAAAAAGATCCGATCGAGGTCGAAGAAAATCTATCTGATCAATTCAGATGTTTATGTGATGAAAAGGGAATAAAAAAAAAAGGTTAATTATTCCATCGATTCCTCAATAGAATGGAGTTCTAGAGAGAAGAAATATGTCTCAATAAAAATGGTTAAGTCTATGATGGCACATGCTAATATGCTTATCACCTTTTGGGGTGAAGATTTGTTGAATGCTGTCTAGATATTTAACCGTATGCCTTCTAAATCAGTTACCTTCACTCCATATGAGTTGTGGACAGGTCGAAAATAAGATTTGAGTTTTCTTAGACCTTGAGGATGTGCTACTTATACACACGAGTCTTCCCACAAGTATGGGAAAATGGGCCCTAGAGGTAAAAACGAGTATCTTCATGAGATACTGAGAGCACTCGAAAGGGTATGTGTTTATAGGTGAGCAAGAAAGCAGACAGTGTAACTAAATTCGAATCACGAGATGTCACATTCTTAGTAAATGAATTTTAGAAAAAGGGTGAGATATGTGAAGACTATTCTCTGTTTAAAACCTTGGATAGTGATAATGATTTTATTGAGGCATATCATCCAAGTGGGAGCAATGTGAGAAGTGGGGAATTTGTTTCGAATCAGTCTCAATTGCAACCACTTGATGTGAAGATGTAGTCGTTATCTAATCCGAGTGGGAGCGTAATGGAGATTGACGTACTAAGTGTATAATCTCAAATTTGGCGAACAAGTTGCAAAATCGTTCTCCGTCGACTTGTCGACGTTTAGACATTGAAGGTAAAGCTTTCATGGTCGCTCCACAAGAAGAGAATGAGCCGAGGAATGTAAATGAGGCTCCGACTTGCCCCGATAAAAAAAAATTGGATACAAGCAATGGAAAAAGAGATGGAGTCAATGAGATCAAATCAATTTTGAGAACTGGTTGATCTTCCGAACGGATGCAAAGCCATTGGGAACAAGTGGGTTCTCAAAATAAAGCGTAAAGCTGATGGCTCGATTGAGAGATATAAGGCTCACCATGTGGCAAAAGGGTATAATCAACAAGAATGAATTGATTATGAAGAGGTTTTCTCCTGTGGTGAGATTTACCTCAATTCGCCTTATTCTAGCAATAGTGATTAGCATGGATCTTGAATTACATCAAATGGATGTAAAGACTGCAGTTCTCAATAGAGAATTAAAAGAAGAAATTCATATAGAACAACCCGTTGGGTTTGTTACAGAAGGCCAAGAACAAAAAGTATGTCGACTTTTGAGATCGATATATGGCCTTAAGCAGTCTTCGAGACAATGGTATATACTTTTTCGTAATGCCAAAGTGGTATATGATTTTGTAATGATTGATGAAGATCATTACGTATATATCAAAAGATCCAAAGATCAATGTGTGATCTTATCATTATATGTTGATGATATACTAATTGCTGGGAGCAATATAGATTTTGTTAATACAGTCAATAATTGGTTATGTTTCAATTTTGAGATAAAAGATATGGGTAAATCTGCATATATTCTTGGAGTTAAGATTTCAAGATATTGTTCAAAGAGATTGTGATCTCTTTCACAAGAGACTTATATTGATAAAGTTCTTGAATGATTTCATATGCAAGACTGTAAACCCAAAGATACTCCTATTGCAAGAAGTGAAGGGTTGAGCCGTAGAATGTGTCTTGAGACTCCACAAGAAAAGGAACGAATGGAAGGTGTTCCATATGCTAGTGCTGTTGGAAACTTAATGTATGCTATGGTGTGTACAAGACCTGATATTTGTTATGTAGTTGGAATGGTGAGTAGATACCAATCCAATCCAGGTCAAGCACTTTGGACTGCCGTCAATAAAATCCTGAGGTATCTGAATGTACTGCTAATTATTCGTTGAGTAATCAAGGTAGTGATCTGCGCCTTGAAGGCTATACTGATGTTGACTGAGGAGGAGGTTTAGATGAGAGAAATTCTACCTCTAGATTTGCATTCTTACTTAACAATGGCGCCATATCATGGAGTAGTAAGAAGCAAACGTGTATAGCCTTATCCACAATGAAAGCCGAATTTGTGGCATTATCAGCAGTAGTACGAGAGGGTATTTGTCTTAAGAGATGTTTGGATCAATGAGGTGTTGCTAAGGATGCTGTAGGTTTAATTATTGGTTAATTGTGATAGCCAAGCAGCAATAGCTTACACTAAGGATCCACTGCAAGACGAAACATATAAACACGAAGTATGATTTTGTGAAAGACATGGTTGTACAAAAAAAAAAATGTGAACATACAGTACATATCTATGCATAGAATGATAGCAGATCTAATAACGAAGTCAATTCCTAGAGATGTTTTTCCTTGGTCGTGTGTTGACAAAGGGATTAGTTCTCTATATTGAAATCTCTAGGATTGCGTAGAAGTTGAAGTACTGGATATTTATTTTTCCCAAAGATTCACAGTTAATGGTATGTTCCATTATTATTAATGCTTGAATTTGTTCGATATTTATGCATATTAATGCTTAGTGCATTATGTTGAAAAGGTATGTCGGACAGATAAGAGATTAGCCCGCTCACACGGGTAATCACATTTATTTACTATGTGATAAATAGAGATGAGACAATTTTAAGCTCATTATCTAGGTGATAATTGAGAGCTCGAGCTTAAAGTATAGATGTCACCTTAACAAAGTGTTAAGATGAGAACATATTATTTATTATGTCCGAAAGTGAAATAGCCCACATATTTCGCTTTATCTGTCTTAATGCCAGATGTGAGTTCTGATGGATTCTTTCAAAAGAGTAGATTTGTGAACTCAAGTTAGACATTGGGTATGTCTGAACTATCATTTGTACGATATTAAGTGACAAGACATACGCTCCATGGGAAAGGAGAGAATACCGTAATACGTATTTCATACTACGTATGCATGAGACGACCAATAAGAGTTGGCGGAAGTTTTGATCTCAACTTTCAAGCCGTGTGAAACTCTTGAGGGTAAAAGTTCCTCAAATTTGTCCCCTCACGACTCTTACTTATTCTCAAGATTTCTATTCAGCGTTTGCTATCTTAGAGTGTTGCCAATGGTCATGAGATTGATTCGATCTAATGAGACATTTCTAGAAAAGCGAGTTGAACTGAAATTGAGAGGTTTAAGGGAAGAGGAAGATCAATTTGTTTTGATGTCACATTCTATCTTTGTATTCACAGGTCGACCAATTATGATTATTTGAGTTTAATCATGATTGTGAATACAATGCATATGAAATGCTTAAAGAGATCAAGAGAGATATGATGTAAATGTGACTGATTGATCTAGGGTACTGCATACTGGATCTACTCTGAGTTAATATGCCCATTTTGAGCTGCTATATACTCCTAACAGATGTATGGCAACGAGCTCTCGTAGTATGTTGGTCGCACGGATTATTTGTTGATATGAACTTTGCAGAAAAGAGAGAAAGTTATGTTTAACCCTTGGTGGGCAAGTGAGAGTTGTTGACCCTTCGTGGGCAAATGAGAGTTATGGATAGCCCTTCATAGGCGAGTGGGAGATGTTGGAAAAAGAGGGTGTATGGGAGTAACATGGTCCGCCCATGTAGGGTATCCCACCCCTTGACCAAAGGAATAACTGTCAAAGGCAGTTTATCCTTGAACGTGATATAAGATCACGTTTTCTTCTCTATGTCAACAACGGTCTCTCGTTCCAACGAGAAACACATCTTCTTCAAAAAGAAGAATATTGACAGAAAAAACGACGACGAACTCTCCCGATCGTCAAACGGGTGATTGGACGAACGATCTCTCGATGTACTGCAACGGTAACATCTAATCTGTGAAAACCCGGGGTATGTCCGTTACGTGATGTACTTCTCCGATCAGTGATTCAAGTAAGTGCTTGGGCTTGTTAATTCCATGTAATTCCGCTGCGTACGTTATGGGATTGGTTCCCTTCACTATGGGATCAGATTTCTCCGGTGAAGACTTCTGCAATTACAGTCTGATGAGCGTCGTGGATCAGATCAGAGTGGTTATGGATGAGTAATCCTGAGAGAGTTTGGCTGCCAAAGAGCATTTCCGTTCGGTCCAGTGGCTACCTTCGGATTGAACCAGACTGCTGCTGCAAAGGTGAGTTTGTTCTCTGGATTCCATAAATTCGCCGAACAAATTTCATCTTTTTTTCCCTTTACGAATTGCGCTTGGATATTCGAACTTCGAATCGCTCCAAGTAAGACCCATTAAAGCTTAGCATGCAAGAAAGCTTAACCAAAGCAAACCATTGTTCGTGGGTTTAATGATACATCTCTCGTACCTTTTTCATTTTCTTTTTTGGTCGGAAAGGCATATATACATTGCTTTGATTGGCAGTAAGTGGGAAACGATGGAAAAAGCCTGTATTGCGAAGCCACGTGCATTGTGCAAAAAACTTAGCATGTTAAAGGTTTGGCGGAATCGGATAATACACATTACGGAAGTACGAGGAGGCCAAGACTTTTCACGAGTCCTGAGCTTACTTTCTCGTCCCTTTTTTAAATGCTCGTCTCGGACGGGATTGATTCACGAGTGTTAAAGCTGCTCGCTTGTTCATATTTTGCTCTCTCAGTCTCTCGTTGCTCGAAATTCTCGGACGTATTCGTCATCTTCGACGGGAAAGTAAGGATTTTTATGGCTTTAGAGATGGGCGTGGGAGCTGGTTCTGGCAGGAAGAAAGAGAAGCCCAGAGACCTGATTGATATTATCTTCTCTTGGTCTCGTCAAGAAATCTTCAATATCAATCTCTACAAGGACAAGGTTCTGATTTCTTTGTCTCTTTTCTTTCTTGTTTTCCCCTTTTCTTGGGCTATGTTTGCTGTTCTGATCATGCTTTCATACTATCATCAGTATAAGTTTAATGCATGTTAACTCGAAAATGTCCTAAATGATGTTAGTTTCTAGCTCTTTTCCTATTTTTTTTTGTGAAAGTTGGTTGGTCATGTTTGATTTTCGATACACCCGTTTCGTAGGTGGAGAGCATCCCCGAGTCATTTCAATCAGTTGAGCAATACCTTGCTTCCTTTGTCTGTCCTTTGCTTGAGGAAACACGAGCCAGTCTCTGTTCAAGTATGCAGAATGTATCTAGGCTGCCTTTTGCGAAAGTCACTGGGTTTGTTGAAGGCAAGAAGAATGCTTACCATGTGGAAGTGGATGACTGGAGAAACAGGTCCACTGACCGTGGCAAAGAACCTTACAAAACTTTGCCTGGGGATGTTTTGATGTTAACTAATGCTAAACCGGATACCATTCCCAGCTTAGAGAGGTTTGCAGGAAGATGGGCTTTTGCATCGGTCACTGAAATTGTAGGAGATGCTCAAACATCTACAAAGTTCATAGTCAAGGCTTTTTTGGATAATGAAGGGAAGGATGATCGTACCTGGGAGTCAATGTATGTAGTTTCTGTGATAAACGTAGTCACTAACAATAGGATATGGAATGTGCTACACAGATTTCGGAACTTGAAGATTGAGAAGGGAGTTCTCTGCAGGGATTCAACGGTAAGGACTTTGTTCCTATACTCATTATCTCTGTACCGTTTTATGGTAAACATATTATTGGCCGCAACAAAACTTGATTTCGATTACTTAAAAAAAAAAGAACTCTATTCTCTTTTGAGTTAGCTTGTTATTTCTCCAAACAGTCAAAAGAAGATTGCCCGAAGTCACGCGATCACATTAAATTTTAATGCTGCAGTAGTATGACCCATGTTTAGTGATAGACCTTGTTTATACATCACGAGATCCTTTGTGCTCAATATCAGTCCAGGTGGTACAAGGATGGAACATAATCAACAATTTTTTCGCAGTTTCTAACTTTGGTTTTCTGGGTGTGAAATTTCAGAAGACTATGTGTTTGTTTGCAGGCTGAGATAGATTGCAATCTCTGTGTTACTCGAAGTCCTGGCTCTGGACATGAGAGTCTCGATAGGAACTTGTTTTGCAGTCTGAATAAATCCCAGAAAAAAGCCGTTCGGGCTTGTCTCGATACAATCAAGTGTCAACACAGGTCGGCATTGGAAATGATACAGGGTCCTCCAGGGACAGGGAAGACCAAAACTGTCGCGGCGCTGCTGTTTACTCTCTTGCAAAGGAAACACAGAACCCTTGTTTGTGCTCCGACAAATGTTGCCATCAAGGAATTGGCGTCGCGTGTTTTGCAGCTGGTGAAACAATCAGTTTGCACAAATTCTCATGAGGAAAGCTTGCTCTATAACTTAGGAGACATGCTATGTTTCGGGAACAATGAGCGGATGAAAGTAGATTCAGCTATGGAGGAAATATTCTTGGATCATCGCATTAATTGTGTTGAGCAGTGCTTTTCTATACGCACTGGTTGGCAGCGTTGTCTACCTTCCATGATTGATACTCTCAATGACTGTGTTGGGCAATACCACATTTTTCTGGAGAATGAACGCGTGATTATATCGGAGCCTAATGGTAATGGATCCAAACCTGAATCTATATCATTTCTGGAATTTTTCAAGCACATATTCTTGTCAAGTGCAGAGTCTCTCCGAAGATGCTTCTCTATCTTATGCACCCATATACCCAAAAGTTACCTTTTGGAACATAATTTCCGGGATATTAAGTCCCTTCTCATCTTACTTGATTCTTTTGAAGTTTCACTATGTAGAGAGAAGTTGGATTCGAGAAAGTTGAAGGAAGCATTTTCATCAGACCCATCTTCATTAGAAACTCTCACGGATCCACTATATACAGCATTATCGTTGAAGAGACGTGAATGCCTCTCTCTTTTGCGAACTCTTAATACATCTCTTAGAAGGCTAAACCTTGCAAGATTTACGAGTAAACCCAAGATAGCTGAGTTCTGTTATCAAGCGGCTTCCTTGATTTTCTGCACTGCCTCCAGCTCATATAAGCTCTACTCCATGGAAATGAAAATGGAGCCTGTCAGTTTATTGGTGATTGATGAGGCTGCGCAGTTAAAAGAATGCGAGTCAATCATTCCGCTACAACTTCGCGGTGTCAGGCACGCAATTTTAGTTGGAGATGAATGTCAGTTACCTGCAATGGTTGAGAGCAAGGTATGTCATCGCTGAATGTTTGACTAGCAATGTGCACTAGCATACATAAACATGACGATTTTATGCCTACTGACCTTTGTGTTTGTGTATGCTGTTATTTCTATAGCTTTCTAGCAAGGCTGGCTTTGGAAGGAGTCTATTCGAAAGGTTGGTTTCTCTGGGTCATCCAAGGCACCTTCTCGATATCCAGTATAGAATGCACCCTGCGATAAGTCACTTTCCAACATCAACCTTTTACAAAAATCAAATTCGAAATGGTCCGAATGTTACCAGCGAAAGTTACAGAAAATGTCATTTGCCGTGGCCGATGTTTGGCCCCTACTCCTTCATAGATATTTCCAATGGAAGAGAAGAAGGTGAAGACGATGGACGTAGCCTTAGAAACTATGCGGAGGTAGGAGTTGTCTCCATGATTTTGAGGAATCTATACGGAGGTACGCCATGAGAGAATTTCTCCAGATTATATCATTTCCTGCTATGTAGTATGAATTACTGCAAATAACGACTATATCATTGCACATGTTTGGTCATGTATGTGGATGCACCTATTGCTATACTGTCGCAGAGCATGGGCGGCCAGTTGTTGTCTGCCGAAACTGCAAGAGAAAAATATTTCTGTTCAATCTTACCATGAAGTCCATTCAGTTTCTTAATATGTTTGGAGAGATTTGCATAGCTTTAAATGCTTTTTGATACTGGAGATGATGTGCTTGCTTGTCATTTAGGCCATTAACTTATCCTTACAGAACACATAAGACAGTAATCGGATGTGTACATAATAACCCTTTCATGTTAATGTGGTCGTAATTATATCGTCTTGGTTTTTTTCTGCAGCATGCAAATCTTCAGGAGGAGATCTAAGTGTCGGTGTGATATCTCCATATGGAGCTCAGGTTGCTGCAATAAAACAGAAAATTGGAAAAAGATATGAAAATACCAAAGGCTTTACAGTGAAAGTGAGGTCAGTGGATGGGTTCCAAGGGGGTGAAGAAGACATCATAATAGTATCCACGGTGAGATCAAACCCTCGTGGTTCTATTGGGTTTGTTTCTGATACTAAGAGAACCAATGTCACTATCACCAGGGCAAGGTAGTCTATTATATTCATGCTTAACCTGGACATTTTGAACTTTGCCATAAGATATTTACAAACAATCCCTGCTTTTTCCTGCCTCTGTGTAGATACTCTCTTTGGATTTTGGGAAACGGGAGAACGCTGGCGAGAAGTAAATCTGTATGGGAAGCTTTGGTTCATGATGCTAAGAGCCGTGGATGTTTCTTCAGCACAGATGATGTTAAAGCCGCTTTGGATGGGAAGAATAATCAGCTTGATCATCCGGTTGATGGAAGTAGTGTTCCATTTGGAAATGCGCGGTGGAGGGCAGAGTGCTTTCGTGATGCTGAGAGCCGAGAATGTTCCTCGAGTACTGATGAAGTTAAAGCCATTTTGGATGGGAAGAAAGAGGATACTCAGCTCGATGATCCGCGCGATGGCAATAGTGTCCTATTTAGAAATGCTCGTCAGGATGCTAAGAGCCGAGGATGTTCCTCCATGACTGATGAAGTTAAAGCCATTTTGGATGAGAAGAAAGAGAATATTCGGCTTAAAATGAGATTCAACCCCTCATCATCAGGTGTAGTTAGGCACTTGTTGTCCGAGGACCATGATAGCGAATTGAAGCTTGCATCTGAAGTAACCGAGCTAGATCAAGAGAAGGACTCCTCGGAAGACCATGATAGCGAATTGAATCTTGCATCTGAAGTAACCGAGCAAGATCAAGAGAAGAATTCCCCGGATTCCCTCTTGAGCGGGCTTGTGAATTCCCTCTTCAGGGGGCTTCGTATTTGTGTTACACATGTTGTTCCTTCTTCACAAGGAGCTTTTGACAGAATCAGGGGAAGGAAGTGATTGATGCTTTTATCAGGAAGGCAAATACCATTTCTTTGCCAAGGAAGTTCTCATTCCGGGCCGGAATTTCTGTGTTCGTGCCGGGTATTTTCGAGTAAGCGTGGAGCTTCTCAACTATTTATCCTCTGCTAGTTTTATGTTTGGATCTATTTGAATGATTTATCCGCACGGAAAGTAAAATTCATCTCCAGACATGACTAGGATTGCCATTATACTTGGGATGTCGCTTTCTGTCTTTGTAAGCTATACTTTGTGCAGCGTCGCACACAAGAATGTATATAACTCTAATTAATACTTTGTTTGGCGCTGTTCTTTTTTTCTTGGCAGGAACGAGTTATGATAGAATACGTCGTGTTTATCTCAACGAAATGGGTGGAATGGCTATCCACCTTCCAAAAATATTCACGATGTTCAGTATCTTATTCATGGCTTCCCTTGCATTACTGGGTATGAGTAGTTTTCTTGCAGAATTGATAGTATTTTTTGGAATAATTACCAGCCAACAATATCTTTTAATGCCAAAATACTAATTACTTTTGTAATGGCAATTGGAATGATATTAACTTCTATTTATTTATTATCTATGTTATGCCAAATGTTCTATGGATACAAGTTATTTAATGTTCCAAACTCTTATTTTTTTTATTCTGGGCCGCGAGAGTTATTTGTTTCCATCTCTATCCTTCTACCAATAATAGCTATTGGTATTTATCTAGATTTCGTTCTCTCACTATCTGTTGACAAGTTCGAAGCTATTATATCTAATTATTTTTATGAATAGTTTTCATCAATAAAAAAATAAAAAGTAATCCTATTATTATTTTTAATATTGTTCGTTGTACCATGAAAAAAAAGTCTTTTTCTCTTAAGTAAAAAAAAAAAAGGAATTGTAAACAGATATTTTTGGTCTTCATGAGAATCTTTTGAATCAAGTATTTTACTGATTCAATTGGTTCTCGACTGCCTAGATGAAGTAGGAAGTCTTCTTATCTTCTATTCTTACTTATTTTTATATTCTATTTCTATATAGGCTTGTTCTATGTTTGTATTTGTAGGTATTTTTTTTATTTAATTAGATCTTAATGTAAATTAAATGAACCATAACTATGTAATTCTATTCCTAATAAATTGACCCCAAAATAGCATATCCAAATTATAAGAAAGCCTATAGAAGCCACAATTGCGCAATTGAAACTTTCCCAATTTTTATTTGTTCGAGTATGTAAATAAATCGCAAATAGGGTCCAAGTAATAAATGCCCAAGTTTCCTTTGGGTCCCAATTCCAATATGACCCCCATGCCTCATTAGCCCATATTGCTCCCGAAAGAATACCTATGGCTAAAAAGATAAACCCGAGACTAATAATACGATAACTCCACTGATCTAATTGTTGAATCAGTTGAGCTCTGTAATAATTTCGAGAAGAAAAAAAAGAAGTGTTTAGTAAAACATTGCTTTGACATAAAACGAATGATTTTTGCTATGGGGATGAGGTGACGTGGCCAATGTGAGTTTGTGATGTCAAAGACAACATTCCATAACATAGCCTTGATCCTCACCATTACAAATTCCCTTCAGCATTAATTAGGGCAGAAATTAATGGACCGATCGGACCGAACCAGCCGGTTCAGTCTGATTCCAGAGGGCTCCCGTTTCCTAAAAGTGAAACCGGTAATCGGGCGGTACGGTTCCTAGTCCGTTTCCCGGATCCTAAAAGTCTGCCATTTTGTCTGCAACATCTATCCCAACATTTAGCATAGTTAAACCCCATGAGTTTACTCACAGGATGGCAATCACTGCTCCTAATATTCCTTTAAACCGGGGATAATTACCAAAAAAGTTAGAAACCTATTGTAATTGTGTCAATTCGGTCATAATTTTTTTTTTTTTTTGCTAATTGAGTCTTCAACCTTTTGCGGTTGTGCCAATTTAGTCAATTTGGCCGACTGGCGTTGACGTGGCATCGTTGGCGCTGACGTGGAAAATTTTAATATTACTTAATGTTTTTCAAGTTTTTAATTATTTTTTTATAATTTTTATGTCTTTTTGTTTCCTTCTTTTTTGGTTAGGGCCGGCAGGAGGCCGCCAAACGCGAGTCCTTGCCAGCCGCGGTGAGGGTCCCGGCCCTCACCGATTGCTGGCGAGGGCTTGCAACCCTCTTCCGGATCTGGGTGGATGAGAGTCTCGGTCCTTGCCCAGCTGTGAGAGAGGGCCGCGCCCCTCGCCCACCCAGATCTGGGCAAGAGTTACAAGCCCTCGTCTAGTGGCAGGCAAAAAAGAAAAGAAAAGAAAAATAATTATTAAAAAATAATTAAAAATTTGAATAACTATTAAAACATTATTAAAAATTATCAACGTCAGTGTCGACGGGCCAAATGGACTAAATTGATACAATTGAAAAAGGTTTAGGACTCAATTAGAGTAAAAAAAAAATTATGACTGAATTGGCACAATTGCAATAAGTTCATGACTTTTTTGGTAATTTTTCCCTTTAAATTGAGCAATTAACTATTTGTGGAACATATTCCAAATTTGATTGCTCAACCAACCCTTTTATTTACAACATTGAAGTCCATCTTTTTTCGCTATGATGAGGGGTGAGGAGTCGTAGTTGATGCATAAAATTGTTCATTTTTTTTTTCCGTTTTTGGAGTTGGTGTGAATTTTTAGAGTCGCTCCATCATACGTAGACGACTAAGCTGATCTGTGGCTCCATCCATTGTCCATTAGAGGGTTTTGTCTGGTTTTTGGATGTAATTTGCGGTGTGGAATTTTTTTGGGGGGGAAATTATCTAAATATCCTAAATCAATTGTACTTTTGCCAATTCAGTCTTAAACATTTTAATTTTGCGAATTAAGTCATAAACATTTTCACATTTTGCCAATTAAGTCAATTCGGTCGATTTTGACCAGAAATAGCTGATGTAGGCGTCGATAATCATACGTGGCATAGCCGGCAGTGACATGGACAAATTCTAGTAAAATTTAATATTTTGTTCAAAATTTTCAATTCCTGTTTATTTTTTCTTTTATTTTTATTTTTTTGTGTTTTCCTTCTTTGCTTTTTTATTTTTTTCTTTGTTTGTTATTTTCTCATGTTCCTTTTTTCCTCCACAGGCCATCGCCAAGTGAAGGGGGCCCTTGTCTAGGCTGGCGAGGCAGCCCTCGATCTGGCGAAGGGCTGCCCTCACTCGCCCAAGCCCTAGCGTCCCTTGCCCGAGGCTGGCGACTTCCGCCAGCCATCAACGAGACCCGGGGATGGCCGGCGAAGGGAAAAGGGGGAAATGGAAAAAGAAAAAAGTAGAAAAGGAAAACATTAAAAAATCAAAATAAAAAAATTATTAAAATATTATTTACAATTGTCCATGTCTTGGCCGTGTCATGTAGGACGACTGGCGTTCAAGGCAGAAATTTTCGATCAAAATTGGCCGGATGGACTCAACTGGCAATATGTGAAAATGTTTATGACTCAATTAGCAAAATTAAAAAGTTTAGGACTGAATTGGCAAAAGTACAATAGGATTATAACTTTTTTTACGAATTTCTCAAATTTTTTTTCATGCCGAGCAATTTAACTCGTGGGTTGCTAAAGCATGTGGATCTTTTATTATAGTCTCCTGATAAGTAAGAATCTCCCGATAGTAAACTTTTGGGTTAATATCACGAAAAATTTCAATTTGGTACACATGTGACAAATTTATCCCAAATTAATTTTTTAACTACAAAAAATCCAAATTGATACATCTGTGTCAAATTTACCTTAAGCTAATTTTTTCACCAAGAAAAACCACAAACTAATACACATGTGACAAATTTACCCTCCGTTAGTTTCCGTTAAATTGGATTCATATCACGATAACCCCCAAGTTTACACATATGTAATAAACGGATGGTAAAAATCCCAAATTAGTAAACCCGTCAACTGTCACGTGTCATCCAACTCAGCAATTTAAAGGTAAAATTTGACGGAAACTAACGAAGGGCAAATTTGTCACAAGTGTACAAGTTTGAAGTTTTTGGTGGTCAAAAAAATAGTTTGGGGTAAATTTATTACATGTGTACCAATTTGAAGTTTTTCGTGGCATTAACCTAAACTTTTATTCCCAATCAGAGCAGTTTTTTATGGACAATTTATGCAAAAATAATAGTCACTTTTTGCAGATGATTTGCAGAGATTAGAGAGATGCCATGGTCAACAGGTTTCCATGCTCAAAGGGCCGTGAACCTTCCAAGAAGAATAGATGAGTCTCTTGAGTTCTCTAGAATATTGCGGACAATATTGTAATTGTATCATATTCTAGAGAGTGATTGGTAGATAGGAATGTGCAATCTCCACCGTTAGGTCAAGGAGAGATCTACGGTTGTAATTGAGGGAGTCTCTCCTCTCCTTATTTGTAATTTTGTATCATCTCTTAGAGCTTCTCTTTAAAATTTCTCTCTATGATCCTTGTGAGCGTGCTTGACTTAAAAAGAAATTCTAAGGCGAACAAAAGGAAGCGAATCAACTACCCACAAATAAGCACTTGAGGCTGCGTTTGGTCGTCCGGATTTCTAGTCAGGATAGGACTGGATAAGATAGGATAAGATATCTAGGGATTTGATCATATTCTATTTCCTGTTTGGTGAACTGGGGATATAAAGTCTGATATCTTTATATCCTGTCATATCCATTGTTTGATAGGAGGTGAATATCAATATACTTGAATTGTTGGGAATTGTGAATTTATGGTTGTAAATTTCTTGAGAAATGAAAAGAAATAAATAAAAAAATCCAAACCTTGTTTTTGGGTTAGTGGAAAGTTGTAAAAATATCAAACTGAGGAACAATTACAACACAAAATTTGGGTGTAGTCCATCGATGTTGTCGTGTCTAGTTTCGTCCTCGTCGAATGTTCATCGTTGTAATGGAACTCATGCCTTTCCTGCTGTACCAGGATGTTCATGGGGTCATGCAGAAGGCTGAGGATAATGAAGAAATCGGAAGCCAAGGACTCCGCAGTGCTGCAGACCAGGGACTTCCTCAAAGGCACCTTGAAAGACGATAACTGATGAGAAGAACTAGCTACAAACTTCTGTGATGTAGAGGAACTTAACATGATTCCCCTCATCTTCGTACGTCTTCAGATTAGAACAGTGGTCTTAATCAGTAGCTGAACATTCGTCGAATTTAAGGTTGGATGTTTATGGCTTGAAATACTTGCCGGAGACGCGGCCCGCCACAACCGGAGACGCGGCCTGCCACAACCGGAGAGGTTGCCCGCCGCCGGAGAGGTGGTTGGGTGTGGCGGAGAGGTGGATGGGCCGTGGCGGAGAGAGGGTGGCTTGAGCGATGGATAAGAGAATCTTATCCGGCTCTATCCCACTCCCCAGAATAATTTTATCTCCCCTATATCCTGTCCTGGACACCTATCAAACACATAATAGGATAAAACATATCATATCTAGAGTTTTATCTGGACGACCAAACGCAGCATCAGAGTATTCAATATTCAATTTTGATACCTATCGATTAATATCCTTTTTCTTATTTATCAAACTACACGGTTTTCTTAAGTTGTTGTTAATTAGGTACGTACAACTCAGAAATTGCATTCGGATTTTACTTCAGTTATCAAGCTACATGCTTTTTCATTTTTTCCAACCAAAAGAAAAAAGAAAAACGTATATCTCTTTCTTAACTGCACGCAAGAGGTGAAAATTTTGCATCTTAAAACTTAAAATCACCTTTTATATCGATCATGAGACTGACTTTCTTTCGGGCGTTACAGAGTGATGGGAGAATTTCCTTTTTTGTGCATGATATGTGAATTGGTTGATGCTAATATCTTCCTTTCTGAATAGAAAAAATTGACATCCTGTCACGCCAGACTCGATCTACAATGTCATATGCAACAAAACGTACAGTTATTTAGATTTGTTGGACTTTATTTTCGATGTGAAAAAGAGAGTTTTGCTTTCATATCCGCACATATTAGAAAGTCAATAAAGCGTAATTTTCGAGATATCTGATAAACCCAAATGTCCTTGCCTGGTAACAATCCTATCTCATTAATCGAATGGAATCCACAAAATATTACGAGTCAATTATATTTCGTGATTGGTTTTACAATGATAATAAGCTAAACCAACCCAGAACCTCTTCCCAAAATATTTTTAGAAAGAGAAGCACATAATATTGAAGCCATGATAATAAGAACATAAACTTAGTTCGATTAATCAATTGACAGGATGCTTCAAATTCGGTATAGAGCATCCCACGACATTCTTCTGACCAATTAGACCTTCATATGTCTACATTCACACGTCACTAGACCCGTAAAAAAAAAAAGTTCCGGTTTCCACTTCGCTCCGTCCTTGTCCTTCCTTCACTCCACCTTAGTCGAGGATTCTTCAACTCCATAGTAGCACCCTCTCGTGGCTATGGCGACCACCCACTCCTCCTCAATTGGACCCCTGTTCGACGTTCTTTGCTTATCGATTCCGAATGCTGCCGTCGCTTTTGCCATTGTCGGCGAAGACGGCGAATCTTGAGGGGTTTTCGTGGATCGAGACGGGGATTTTTGAAAGAGGAAGATGGGAATGCGAGATTGTAATGGGTGATTTGCAAGTGGGGGAGTTGGAATTCGTAAAACTGGAGGATGGAGCGAGAACCCGAACCGCGTTTTCGGTTCGGGGCATATTCGGGTAAAAACAAGCGCGCAAGAGGGCCAACTCTGAGCTCGCGAAGCTCCTTAACCCGCCCTCACATCTCGGTTTCTCTGATGCTGATGCTACGGGATCAGATTTCTCCGGTGAAGACTTCTGCAATTACAGTCTGATGAGCGTCGTGGATCAGAACAGAGTGGTTATGGATGAGTAATCCTGAGAGAGTTTGGCTGCCAATGAGCATTTCTGTTCGGTCCAGTGGCTACCTTCGGATTGAACCAGACTGCTGCTGCAAAGGTGAGTTTGTTCTCTGGATTCCATATATTCTTCACAATTTGTCAATGACCTGTGAAATTGCGCTTCCTTGTTTGATCGGTCGATCTCAATCTCAGTTACTTTCAATCATGATTTCGACTCTGGATTATATTCTCCTATCATTTTGCTGAACGAGTTTGATTATTGCTTTTGATATTGGTCAATTTCAGTCTCTGTCGATTGAACTGGCGTCTCCTATTCATTTGCTTTTTGATGATTGGATTGAAACTTAGTCACGATTATCAGAATACTCTCGTTTTTCTTCTCCATATTCGCCGAACAAATTTCATCATTTTTCCCATTACGAATTGCGCTTGGATCTCCTCTTGCATGTGCAATGGTTTGATTGTCTTTTTCATCGTATAACACGTTTGAAGTCAGAGCATCTTCTTGTCGTTCTCTGTATATTTTTGGTCTTCGTAGATTTCTCGTAACTTTTGCTTCTCGTTCACGACCTTAGTTAAAATTGTCATCAATCATGGCATCATCTTAGGAAGGAATGTTCGTGTGTGCAGATGCAACAGCGCCCGTCGTATGTGCCGGGTGGGAAGAAAGAGCAGGAGGCATTGGAGTTCGAAGTGTACAGACAGGGGATGTTCAAGATGGAGCTGTGCAACAAGTGGCAGGAGACAGGCACATGCCCCTACAGCGACCTCTGCCATTTCACCCATGGCATTGTCGAGCTGCGTCCGGTGATCAGGCACCCACATTACGAGACTGAGGTGTGCAGGATGTTCCTAGCCGGCAACATGTGTCCCTACGGCCACAGGTACCACTTCCTGTCACTGAGCAGGCTCAACGTTGATCCTGGTCTCATTGCATTCATTAATTTGCCCCATTCATTCGGTAATGTTCATAAAAACTCTTTAAAGAAATTGATCAAACCCACCAGTAATAACTCAAAAGTATAAAAAAGATGGTAAAGGGAGGTAAATCAAAATAAATGTGGTTAATACTCGATTTCAGACAAAACCTTTTGCTTCAAGTCTGGTTTTAGATATAAATTTTATTTAAATTATATTAAGACAAGAAAATTAGGAAACCACCGCCGTTGCATGCCCTCGCCTGCATTTTCCTCTTTTTTTTTTTGCTTATTTTTAAATGTAACTTAAATAAAATTTATATTAAAAATTAGATTTGAACCAAAACGATGTCGTTTTAGCCTTTTGATTCATATTTTAACCACGACATCTTCACAAGAAAAAATATTAAAAAAAAAAGCAACGTCAGCATTTTTCGTTAACCAAATTAGATGGAGTTAATGGAAAGATTCGATTGCACTAATTTGACAAGTTTTAGGACTAGATTGCGATTACTGAACTGTACTTTCGTGATAAGTTTTAGGACTTCCTGTGCACTTAACCTATTGGATTTTGTAATAGTTATCATGCTAAGACATACTTGGCTGTTTCTATTACTATGATTTTGCATATTATTGTGACCTATGATGGTTGGTTGAGGTACAAGACCAACTTAACCTACAATACCCAAGTCTCTGGGTTTTGTAATGATGACTCAATTGCTAAATAGGGAGTAGGTTACTTACGGTGCAAGAGACCCTTCTCAAAAAAATCTCGACACATGACCCGGACCTTCAATCGGCAAGGTTTGTCTGCATATGAACGTGGTCAAAAAAGGGAAGAAGGAAGACGGTCACGAGGATGAAAATGGCAAAGATGAGGAATCGAGCCGCATGTACACACGTGTGGTCATTTGAAATAGAAATGGAACATGTGCTTGTTAATCTTAATCCAAACTCCAAACATTCATGTCACCGATTACTTCGGACCAGGAAAAACAGTGTGTGTGTGTGTATGGTACATGCGAGAAAGTAGAAACCCCAGCATGCAGGAAAGCTTTACGTAAAGTAGCTTTTCTCTGTTGCTCTGAGGCATACAACTACTTCGCTTTGAAAAAAAGTGTGGAACAATGAACTAGCCTGTCTTGCAAAGCCACATGCATCATGCAAAAAATTTGAGAAAATTACCCAATTAATCTTAAACCTGTTGTACTGATGTCAATTCAGCCTTAAATTTTTTAATTTTGTCAATTTAGTCCTAAATCTTTGGTCAAAATTTCAATTTAATCCTTTCGATCAATTTTCGCTAGAAATTGCTGGCATGGCGATTTGGTCATTGCCGGATGTTCTGCGTGACACATCGAGACGTTAGCGATTTTTGGCGAAAATTGATCAGAAGGATTGCATAGGAATTTCGCGGAAAGGTTTAAGGACCAATTCAATAAAATTAAAAAATTTAAAATTGAAATAACATTCGTACAATATGTTTAAGGCTGAATGTGTGAATTTTTTCTAAAAGCTTGGCATGTAAAGTTTTGGCGAAATCGGAACAAATAGTGCTCGGGAATACGAGGAGACTCTATCAAGACTTTTTCCAGAGCCATCAGCTTGCTTTCTCGCCCCTCTTTCTTGACCCGATGTCTTAAATTATCATTATTTCATTTTTCTAATCAAGAGTGGAAGGGCTCCACCATACGGCTCTTGGCCTTTAGCGGACTAGAAAGGTGACCGTTGAACAACAAAATTATTTTGATAAGCGCATAAAAATTTCTTTTTCAAGAATTGCAAAATGACGGGAAACAAATTATACTTCCATCTCGTTATAGTGCGACCAAAATCCTAACGCGATAGACCGTAATCCCATATAACCCCACAAGTTTCTAGAAATTCGAACTTTGAATTGCTCCAAGTAAGACCCATTAAAGCTTAGCATGCAAGAAAGCTTAACCAAAGCAAACCATTGTTCGTGGGTTTGATGATACATCTCCCGTACCTTTTTCATTTTTCTTTTTTGGTCGGAAAGGCATATATACATTGCTTTGATTGGCAGTGAGTGGGGAACGATGGAAAAAGCCTGTATTGCGAAACCACATGCATTGTGCAAAAAACTTCGCATGTTACAGGTTTGGCGGAATCGGATCATACACATTACGGAAGTACGAGGAGACCAAGACTTTTCACGAGTCCTGAGCTTACTTTCTCGTCCCTTTTTTAAATGCTCGTCTCGGACGGGATTGATTCACGAGTGTTAAAGCTGCTCGCTTGTTCATATTTTGATCTATCAGTCTCTCGTTGCTCGAAATTCTCGGACGTATTCGTCATCTTCGACGGGAAAGTAAGGATTTTTATGGCTTTAGAGATGGGCGTGGGAGCTGGTTCTGGCAGGAAGAAAGAGAAGCCCAGAGACCTGATTGATATTATCTTCTCTTGGTCTCGTCAAGAAATCTTCAATATCAATCTCTACAAGGACAAGGTTCTGATTTCTTTGTCTCTTTTCTTTCTTGTTTTCCCCTTTTCTTGGGCTATGTTTGCTGTTCTGATCATGCTTTCATACTATCATCAGTATAAGTTTAATGCATGTTAACTCGAAAATATCCTAAATGATGTTAGTTCCTAGCTCTTTTGCTTTGTTTTGCTTTTTTTTTTTTTTTTTTTTGCGAAAGTTGGTTGGTCATGTTTGATTTTCGATACACCCGTTTCGTAGGTGGAGAGCATCCCCGAGTCATTTCAATCAGTTGAGCAATACCTTGCTTCTTTTGTCTGTCCTTTGCTTGAGGAAACACGAGCCAGTCTCTGTTCAAGTATGCAGAATGTATCTAGGCTGCCTTTTGCGAAAGTCACTGGGTTTGTTGAAGGCAAGAAGAATGCTTACCATGTGGAAGTGGATGACTGGAGAAACAGGTCCACTGACCGTGGCAAAGAACCTTACAAAACTTTGCCTGGGGATGTTTTGATGTTAACTAATGCTGAACCGGATACCATTCCCAGCTTAGAGAGGTTTGCAGGAAGATGGGCTTTTGCATCGGTTGCTGAAATTGTAGGAGATGCTCAAACATCTACAAAGTTCATAGTCAAGGCTTTTTTGGATAATGAAGGGAAGGATGATCGTACCTGGGAGTCAATGTATGTAGTTTCCGTGATAAACGTAGTCACTAACAATAGGATATGGAATGTGCTACACAGATTTCGGAACTTGAAGATTGAGAAGGGAGTTCTCTGCAGGGATTCAGCGGTAAGGACTTTGTTTCTATACTCATTATCTCCGTACCGTTTTACTGTAAACATATTATTGGCCGCAACAAAACTTGATTTCGATTACTTAAAAAAAAAAGAACTCTATTCTCTTTTGAGTTAGCTTGTTATTTCTCCAAACAGTCAAAAGAAGATTGCCCGAAGTCACGCGATCACATTAAATTTTAATGCTGCAGTAGTATGACCCATGTTTAGTGATAGACCTTGTTTATACATCACGAGATCCTTTGTGCTCAATATCAGTCCGGGTGGTACAAGGATGGAACATAATCAACAATTTTTTCACAGTTTCTAACTTTGGTTTTCTGGGTGTGAATTTTCAGAAGACTATGTGTTTGTTTGCAGGCTGAGATAGATTGCAATCTCTGTGTTACTCGAAGTCCTGGCTCTGGACATGAGAGTCTCGATAGGAACTTGTTTTGCAGTCTGAATAAATCCCAGAAAAAAGCCGTTCGGGCTTGTCTCGATACAATCAAGTGTCAACACAGGTCGGCATTAGAAATGATACAGGGTCCTCCAGGGACAGGGAAGACCAAAACTGTCGCGGCGCTGCTCTTTACTCTCTTGCAAAGGAAACACAGAACCCTTGTTTGTGCTCCGACAAATGTTGCCATCAAGGAATTGGCGTCGCGTGTTTTGCAGCTGGTGAAACAATCAGTTTGCACAAATTCTCATGAGGAAAGCTTGCTCTATAACTTAGGAGACATGCTATGTTTCGGGAACAATGAGCGGATGAAAGTAGATTCAGCTATGGAGGAAATATTCTTGGATCATCGCATTAATTGTGTTGAGCAGTGCTTTTCTATACGCACTGGTTGGCAGCGTTGTCTACCTTCCATGATTGATACTCTCAATGACTGTGTTGGGCAATACCACATTTTTCTGGAGAATGAACGCGTGATTATATCGGAGCCTAATGGTAATGGATCCAAACCTGAATCTATATCATTTCTGGAATTTTTCAAGCACATATTCTTGTCAAGTGCAGAGTCTCTCCGAAGATGCTTCTCTATCTTATGCACCCATATACCCAAAAGTTACCTTTTGGAACATAATTTCCGGGATATTAAGTCCCTTCTCATCTTACTTGATTCTTTTGAAGTTTCACTATGTAGAGAGAAGTTGGATTCGAGAAAGTTGAAGGAAGCATTTTCATCAGACCCATCTTCATTAGAAACTCTCACGGATCCACTATATACAGCATTATCGTTGAAGAGACGTGAATGCCTCTCTCTTTTGCGAACTCTTAATACATCTCTTAGAAGGCTAAACCTTGCAAGATTTACGAGTAAACCCAAGATAGCTGAGTTCTGTTATCAAGCGGCTTCCTTGATTTTCTGCACTGCCTCCAGCTCATATAAGCTCTACTCCATGGAAATGAAAATGGAGCCTGTCAGTTTATTGGTGATTGATGAGGCTGCGCAGTTAAAAGAATGCGAGTCAATCATTCCGCTACAACTTCGCGGTGTCAGGCACGCAATTTTAGTTGGAGATGAATGTCAGTTACCTGCAATGGTTGAGAGCAAGGTATGTCATCGCTGAATGTTTGACTAGCAATGTGCACTAGCATACATAAACATGACGATTTTATGCCTACTGACCTTTGTGTTTGTGTATGCTGTTATTTCTATAGCTTTCTAGCAAGGCTGGCTTTGGAAGGAGTCTATTCGAAAGGTTGGTTTCTCTGGGTCATCCAAGGCACCTTCTCGATATCCAGTATAGAATGCACCCTGCGATAAGTTGCTTTCCAACATCAACCTTTTACAAAAATCAAATTCGAAATGGTTCGAATGTTACCAGCAAAAGTTACAGAAAATGTCATTTGCCGTGGCCGATGTTTGGCCCCTACTCCTTCATAGATATTTCCAATGGAAGAGAAGAAGGTGAAGACGATGGACGTAGCCTTAGAAACTATGCTGAGGTAGGAGTTGTCTCCATGATTTTGAGGAATCTATACGGAGGTACGCCATGAGAGAATTTCTCCAGATTATATCATTTCCTGCTATGTAGTATGAATTACTGGAAATAACGACTATATCATTACACATGTTTGGTCGTGTATGTGGATGCACCTATTGCTATACTGTCGCAGAGCATGGGCGGCCAGTTGTTGTCTGCCGAAGCTGCAAGAGAAAAATAGTTCTGTTCAATCGTACCATGAAGTCCATTCAGTTTCTTAAGATGTTTGGAGAGATTTGCATAGCTTTAAATGCTTTTTGATACTGGAGATGATGTGCTTTCTTGTCATTTAGGCCATTAACTTATCCTTACAGAACACATAAGACAGTAATCAGATGTGTACATAATAAGCCTGTCATGTTAATGTGGTCGTAATTATATCGTCTTGGTTTTTTTCTGCAGCATGCAAATCTTCAGGAGAAGATCTAAGTGTCGGTGTGATATCTCCATATGGAGCTCAGGTTGCTGCAATACAAAAGAAAATTGGAAAAAGATATGAAAATACCAAAGGCTTTACAGTGAAAGTGAGGTCAGTGGATGGGTTCCAAGGGGGTGAAGAAGACATCATAATAGTATCCACGGTGAGATCAAACCCTCGTGGTTCTATTGGGTTTGTTTCTGATACTAAGAGAACCAATGTCACTATCACCAGGGCAAGGTAGTCTATTATATTCATGCTTAACCTGGACAATTTTGAACTTTGCCATGAGATATTTACAAACAATCCCTGCTTTTTCCTGCCTCTGTGTAGATACTCTCTTTGGATTTTAGGAAACGGGAGAACGCTGGCGAGAAGTAAATCTGTATGGGAAGCTTTGGTTCATGATGCTAAGAGCCGTGGATGTTTCTTCAGCACGGATGATGTTAAAGCCGCTTTGGATGGGAAGAATAATCAGCTTGATCATCCGGTTGATGGAAGTAGTGTTCCATTTGGAAATGCGCGGTGGAGGGCAGAGTGCTTTCGTGATGCTGAGAGCCGAGAATGTTCCTCGAGTACTGATGAAGTTAAAGCCATTTTGGATGGGAAGAAAGAGGATATTCGGCTCGATGATCCGCGTGATGGCAATAGTGTCCTATTTAGAAATGCTCGTCAGGATGCTAAGAGCCGAGGATGTTCCTCCATGACTGATGAAGTTAAAGCCATTTTGGATGGGAAGAAAGAGAATATTCAGCTTAAAATGAGATTCAGCCCCTCATCATCAGGTGTAGTTAGGCACTTGTTGTTGGAGGACCACGATAGTGAATTGAAGCTTGCATCTGAAGTAACCGAGCTAGATCAAGAGAAGGACTCCTCGGAAGACCGTGATAGAGAATTGAATCTTGTATCTGAAGTAACCGAGCAAGATCAAGAGAAGAATTCCCCGGATTCCCTCTTGAGCGGGCTTGTGAATTCCCTCTTCAGGGGGCTTCGTATTTGTGTTACACATGTTGTTCCTTCTTCACAAGGAGCTTTTGACAGAATCAGGGGAAGGAAGTGATTGATGCTTTTATCAGGAAGGCAAATACCATTTCTTTGCCAAGGAACTTCTCATTCCGGGCCGGAATTTCTGTGTCCGTGCCGGGTATTTTCGAGTAAGCGTGGAGCTTCTCAACTATTTATCCTCTGCTAGTTTTATGTTTGGATCTATTTGAATGATTTATTCGCACGGAAAGTGAAAATTCATCTCCAGACATGACTAGGATTGCCATTATACTTGGGATGTCGCTTTCTGTCTTTGTAAGCTATACTTTGTGCAGCGTCGCACAAGAATGTATATAACTCTAATTAATACTTTGTTTGGCGCTGCTCTTTTTTTCTTGGCAGGTACGAGTTATGATAGAATACGCTGTGTTTATCTCGACGAAATGGGTGGAATGGCTATCCACCTTCCAAAAATTTTCACGATGTTTAGTATCTTATCAAATGGCTTCCCTTGCAGTACTGAGTATGAGTGGTTTTCTTGCAGAATTGATAGTATTTTTTGGAATAATTACTAGCCAACAATATCTTTTAATGCCAAAAATACTAATTACTTTTGTAATGGCAATTGGAATGATATTAACTCCTATTTATTTATTATCTATGTTACGCCAAATGTTCTATGGATACAAGTTATTTAATGTTCCAAACTCTTGTTTTTTTTTTATTCTGGGCCGCGAGAGTTATAACTCTAATTAATACTTTGTTTGGCGCTGCTCTTATTTGTTTCCAATAATAGCTATTGGTATTTATCTAGATTTCATTCTAAATGTTTTTCAATTTTTAATAATACTAAATGTTTTTCAATTTTTAATTATTTTTTTATAATTTTTATGTCTTTTTGTTTCCTTCTTTTTTGGTTAGGGTCGGCAGGAGGCCGCCGAACGCGAGTCCTTGCCAGCCGCGGTGAGGGTCCCGGCCCTTGCCGGTCGCTGGCGAGGGCTTGCAGCCCTCTTCCAAATCTGGGTGGACGAGGGTCTCGGCCCTTACCCAGCTGCGAGAGATGGCCGCGGCCCTCGCCCACCCAGATCTGGGCAAGAGTTACAAGCCCTCGCCTAGTGGCAGGCAAAAAACAAAGAAAAGAAAAATAATTATTAAAAAATAATTAAAATTTTGAATAAATATTAAAACATTATTAAAAATTGTCAACATAAGCCCCGACGGGCTAAATGGATTGAATTGATACAATTGAAAAAGGTTTAGGACTCAATTGGAGTAAAAAAAAAAGGTTTATGACTGAATTGACACAATTGTAATAAGTTCATGACTTTTTTGGTAATTTTTCCCTTTAAATTGAGCAATTAACTATTTGTGGAACATATTCCAAATTTGATTGCTCAACCAACCCATTTATTTACGACATTGAAGTCCATCTTTTTTCGCTATGACGAGGGGTGAGGAGTCGTAGTCAATGCATAAAATTATTCTTTTTCTTTTTTTTCCGTTTTTGGAGTTGGTGTGAATTTTTTGAGTCGCTCCATCATACGTAGACGACTAAGCCGATCTGTGCTTCCATCCATTGTCCATTAGAGGGTTTTGTCTGGTTTTTGGATGTAATTTGCGGTGTGGAATTTTTTTTTTTTGGGGGGAAATTATCTAAATATCTTAAATCAATTGTACTTTTGCCAATTCAGTCTTAAACATTTTAATTTTGTGAATTAAGTCATAAACCTTTTCACATTTTACCAATTAGGTCAATTCGGTTGATTTTGACCAGAAATAGCTGATGTAGGCGCCGACAATCATACGTGGCACAGCCGGCAGTGACATGGACAAATTGTAGTAAAATTTAATATTTTGTTCAAAATTTTCAATTCTTGTTTATTTTTTCTTTTATTTTTATTTTTTTGTGTTTTCCTTCTTTGCTGTTTTATTTTTTTCTTTGTTTGTTTTTTTCTCATGTTCCTCCGCAGGCCATTGCCAGGTGAAGGGGGCCCTTGTCTAGGCTGGCAAGGCAGCCCTCGATCTGGCGAAGGGCTGCCCTCGCTCGCCCAAGCCCTAGCGTCCCTTGCCCGAGGCTGGCTACTTCCGCCAGCCATCGACGAGACTCGGGGATGGACGGCGAAGGGAAAAAGGGGAAATGGAAAAAGAAAAAAGGAAAAAAGTAGAAAAGGAAAACATTAAAAAATCAAAATCAAAAAATCAAAAAAATTATTAAAATATTATTTACAATTGTCCACGTCTTGGCCGTGTCATGTAGGACGACTAGCATCCAAGGCAGAAATTTTCGATCAAAATTGGCCGGATGGACTCAATTGGTAAAATGTGAAAATGTTTATGACTCAATTGGCAAAATTAAAAAGTTTAGGACTGAATTGACAAAAGTACAATAGGATTATAACTTTTTTGACGAATTTCTCAATTTTTTTCATGCCGAGCAATTTAACTCGTGGGTTGCTAAAGCATGTGGATCTTTTATTATAGTCTCCCGATAAGTAAGAATCTCCAGATAGTAAACTTTTGGGTTAATATCATGAAAATTTCAAATTGGTACACATGTGACAAATTTATCTCAAATTAATTTTTTAACTACCAAAAATCCAAATTGATACATCTGTGTCAAATTTACCTTAAACTAATTTTTTCACCAAGAAAAACCACAAACTAATACACCTATGACAAATTTACCATCCGTTAGTTTCCGTTAAATTGAATTCATATCACGATAACCCCCAAGTTTACACATATGTAATAAACGGATGGTAAAAATCCCAAACTAGTATACCCGCCAACTGTCACGTGTCATCCAACTCAGCAATTTAAAGGTAAAATTTGACGGAAACTAACGAAGGGTAAATTTGTCACAAGTGTACAAGTTTGGAGTTTTTAGTGGTCAAAAAATAATTTGGGGTAAATTAATTACATGTGTACCAATTTGAAGTTTTTCGTGGCATTAACCTAAACTTTTATTCTCAATCAGAGCAGTTTTTTATGGATAATTTATACAAAAATAATAGTCACTTTTTGCAGATGATTTGCAAAGATTAGAGAGATGCCATGGTCAACAGGTTTCCATGCTCAATGGCCCATGAACCTTCCAAGAAGAATAGATGACTCTCTCTTGAGTTCTCTAGAATATTGCGGACAATATTGTAATTGTATCATATTCTAGAGAGTGATTGGTAGATAGGAATGTGCAATCTCCACCGTTAGATCAAGGAGAGATCTACTGTTGTAATTGAGGGAGTCTCTCCTCTCCTTATTTGTAATTTTGTATCATCTCTTAGAGCTTCTCTTTTCTATGATCCTTGTGAGTGTGCTTGACTTAAAAAGAAATTCTAAGGCGAACAAAAGGAAGGGGATCAACTACCCACAAATAAGCACTTGAGGTTGCATTTGGTCGTCCGGATTTCTAGTCAGGATAGGACTGGATAAGATAGGATAAGATATCTATGGATTTGATCATATCCTATCTCCTGTTTGGTGAATTGGGGATATAAAGTCGGATATCTTTATATCCTGTCATATCCATTGTTTGATAGGAGGTGGATATCAATATACTTGAATTGTTGGGGATTGTGAATTTATGGTTGTAAATTTCTTGAGAAATGAAAAGAAAGAAAGAAAAAATCCAAACCTTGTTTTTGGGTTAGTGGAAAGTTGTAAAAATATCAAACTGAGGAACAATTACAACACAAAAATTGGGTGTAGTTCATCGATGTTGTCGTGTCTAGTTTCGTCCTCGTCGCATGTTCATCGTTGTAATGGAACTCGTGCCTTTCTTGCTGTACCAGGATGTTCATGGGGTCATGCAGAAGGCTGAGGATAATGAAGAAATCGGAAGCCAAGGACTTCGCAGTGCTGCAGACCAAGGACTTCCTCAAAGGCACCTTGAAAGACGATAACTGACAAGAAGAACTAGCTACAAACTTATGTGATGTAGAGGAACTTGACATGATTCCCCTCATCTTCGTACGTCTTCAGAGTAGAACAGTGGTCTTAATCAGCTAATGAAGTAGTCGAACATTCGTCGAATTTAAGGTCGGATGTTTATGGCTTGAAATACTTGCCGGAGAAGTTGCCTGCCGCCGTCGCCGGAGAGGCGGCCCGCCAGAACCGGAGAGGTTGCCCGCCGCCGGAGAGGTGGATGGGCCGTGGCGGAGAGAGGGTGGCTTGAGCGATGGATAAGAGAATCTTATCCGGCTCTATCCCACTCCCCAGGATAAATTTATCCCCCTATATCCTGTCCTGAACACCTATCAAACACATGATAGGATAAAACATATCATATCCAGAGTTTTATTTGGACGACCAAACGCAGACTCAGAGTATTCAATATTCAATTTTGATACCTATCCATTAATATCCTTTTTCTTATTTATCAAACTACACGGTTTTCTTAAGTTGTTGTTAATTAGGTACGTACAACTCAGAAATTGCATTCGGATTTTACTTCAGTTATCAAGCTACAAGCTTTTTCATTTTTTCCAACCAAAAGAAAAAAGAAAAACGTGTATCTCTTTCTTAACTGCATGCAAGAGGTGAATTGGTTGATGCTAATATCTTCCTTTCGGGCTTTACAGAGTGATGGGAGAATTTCCTTTTTTGTGCATGATATGTGAATTGGTTGATGCTAATATCTTCCTTTCTGAATAGAAAAAATTGACATCCTGTCACGCCAGACTCGATCTACAATGTCATATGCAACAAAACGTACAGTTATTTAGATTTGTTGGACTTTATTTTCGATGTGAAAAAGAGAGTTTTGCTTTCATATCCGCACATATTAGAAAGTCAATAAAGCGTAATTTTCGAGATATCTGATAAACCCAAATGTCCTTGCCTGGTAACAATCCTATCTCATTAATCGAATGGAATCCACAAAATATTACGAGTCAATTATATTTCGTGATTGGTTTCACAATGATAATAAGCTAAACCAACCCAGAACCTCTTCCCAAAATATTTTTAGAAAGAGAAGCACATAATATTGAAGCCATGATAATAAGAATATAAACTTAGTTCGATTAGTCAATTGACAGGATGTTTCAAATTCGGTATAGAGCATCCCACGACATTCTTCTGACCAATTAGACCTTCATATGTCTACATTCACACGTCACTAGACCTGTAAAAAAAAAAAGTTCCGGTCCCAACTGAAACGAAAATTTCGGGCCTTGGCTGATCGGGCCTCAAATCTGTTTCAGGTAATAATAAAAACAAGTTAACCGAAACACAAACCCTACCCGATTGTGAAGTCTCAAACTATCCGTCTCTTCTTCCGGTTTCCACTTCCGTCCTTGTCCTTCCTTCACTCCACCTTAGTCGAGGATTCTTCAACTCCATAGTAGCACCCTCTCGTGGCTATGGCGACCACCCACTCCTCCTCAATTGGACCCCTGTTCGACGTTCTTTGCGTATCGATTCCGAATGCCGCCGTCGCTTTTGCCATTGTCGGCGAAGACGGCGAATCTTGAGGGGTTTTCGTGGATCGAGACGGGGATTTTTGAAAGAGGAAGATGGGAATGTGAGATTGTGATGGGTGATTTGCAAGTGGGGGAGTTGGAATTCGTAAAACTGGAGGATGGAGCGAGAACCCGAACCGCGTTTTCGGTTCGGGGCATATTCGGGTAAAAACAAGCGAGCAAGAGGGCCAACTCTGAGCTCGCGAAGCTCCTTAACCCGCCCTCACATCTCGGTTTCTCTGATGCTGATGCTACGGGATCAGATTTCTCCGGTGAAAACTTCTGCAATTACAGTCTGATGAGCGTCGTGGATCAGATCAGAGTGGTTATGGATGAGTAATCCTGAGAGAGTTTGGCTGCCAATGAGCATTTCCGTTCGGTCAGTGGCTACCTTCGGATTGAACCAGACTGCTGCTGCAAAGGTGAGTTTGTTCTCTGGATTCCATATATTCTTCACAATTTGTCAATGACCTGTGAAATTGCGCTTCCTTGTTTGATCGGTAGATCTCAATCTCAATTACTTTCAATCATGATTTCGACTCTGGATTATATTCTCGTATCATTTTGCTGAACGAGTTTGATTATTGCTTTTGATATTGGTCAATTTCAGTCTCTGTCGATTGAACTGGCGTCTCCTATTCATTTGCTTTTTGATGATTGGATTGAAACTTAGTCACGATTATCAGAATACTCTCGTTTTTCTTCTCCATATTCGCCGAACAAATTTCATCATTTTTTCCCTTTACGAATTGCGCTTGGATCTCCTCTTGCATGTGCAATGGTTTGATTGTCTTTTTCATCGTATAACACGTTTGAAGTCAGAGCATCTTCTTGTCGTTCTCTGTATATTTTTGGTCTTCGTAGATTTCTCGTAACTTTTGCTTCTCGTTCACGACCTTAGTTAAAATTGTCATCAATCATGGCATCATCTTAGGAAGGAATGTTCGTGTGTGCAGATGCAACAGCGCCCGTATGTGCCAGGTGGGAAGAAAGAGCAGGAGGCATTGGAGTTCGAAGTGTACAGCCAGGGGATGTTCAAGATGGAGCTGTGCAACAAGTGGCAGGAGACAGGCACATGCCCCTACAGCGACCTCTGCCATTCCACCCATGGCATTGTCGAGCTGCGTCCGGTGATCAGGCACCCACATTACGAGACTGAGGTGTGCAGGATGTTCCTAGCCAGCGACATGTGTCCCTACGGCCACAGGTACCACTTCCTGTCACTGAGCAGGCTCAACGTTGATCCTGGTCTCATTGCATTCATTAATTTGCCCCGTTCATTAGGTAATGTTCATAAAAACTCTTTAAAGAAATTGATCAAACCCACAAATAACAACTCAAAAGTATAAAAAAGATGGTAAAGGGAGGTAAATCAAACTAAATGTGGTTAATACTCGATTTTTAGAGTGGAGGGAGGAGTGTATCCTGGTGCATATATAGATTAGCCTGAAGAGAGTCAGACAAAACTTTTTGCTTCAAGTCTGGTTTTGGATATAAATTTAATTTAAATTATATTAAAACAAGAAAATTAGGAAACACACAAAGAAAAGAAAAAAAAGGGGGGGGGGGGGGGGGGGGGGAACTCAGGGGAGGGCTACCACCGCCGTTGCATGGCCTCGCCTGCGTTTTCCTTCTTTTGTTTTTAAAAAAATATTTTAAAAAAGCCACGTCAGCATTTTTCGTTAGCCAAATTAGATGAAGTTAACGGAAAGATTCGATTGTAAGTTTTAGGATTAGATTGCGCTTACTAAACTGCACTTTCGTGACAAGTTTGAGGACTTCTTGTGCACTTGAATTTTATAATAGCGATCATGCTAAGACATATTTGGCTGTTTCTATTACTATGATTTTGCATATTATCGGGACCTATGATGGTTGGTTGAGGTACAAGACCAACTTAACCTACCATATACCCAAGTCTGTGGGTTTTGTAATGATGACTCAATTGCTACATAGGGAGTAGGTTACTTACGGTGCAAGAGACCCTTCTCAAAAAAATCTCGACACATGACCCGGCCCTTCAATCGGCAAGGTTTGTCTGCATATGAACGTGGTCAAAAAAGGGGAGAAGGAAGACGGTCACGAGGATGAAAATGGCAAAGATGAGGAATCGAGCCGCATGTACACACGTGTGGTCATTTGAAATAGAAATGGAACACGTGCTTGTTAATCTTAATCCAAACTCCAAACATTCATGTCACCGATTACTTCGGACCAGGAAAAACAGTGTGTGTGTGTGTATGGTACATGCGAGAAAGTAGAAACCCCAGCATGCAGGAAAGCTTTACGTAAAGTAGCTTTTCTTTGTTGTTCTGAGGCATATAACTACTTCGCTTTGAAAAAAGTGTGGAGCAATGAAATAGCCTGTCTTGCAAAGCCACATGCATCATGCAAAAAATTTGAGAAAATTACCCAATCAATTTTAAACATGTTGTACAGATGTCAATTCAGCCTTAAATTGTTTAATTTTGCCAATTTAGTCCTAAATCTTTGGTCAAAATTTCAATTTAATCCTTTCGATCAATTTTCGCTAGAAATTACTGGCATGGTGATTTGGTCATTGCCAGATGTTCTGCGTGACACATTGGGACGTTGGCGATTTCTGACGAAAATTGGTTGGAAGGATTGCATAGGAATTTCACGGAGAGGTTTAAGGGCCAATTCGATAAAATTAAATAATTTAAAACTGAAATGATATTCGCACAATATGTTTTAGACTGAATGAGTGATTTTCTTCTAAAAGCTTGGCATGAAAAGTTTTGGCGAAATCCGAACAAATAGTGTTCGGGAATACGAGGAGACTTTATCAAGACTTTTTCCAGAGCCATCAGCTTGCTTTCTCCCCCCTCTTTCTTGACCCGATGTCTTAAAAGATCATTATTTCATTTTTCTATTCACGAGTGGAAGGGCTCCACCATACGGTTCTTGGCCTTTAGCGGACTAGAAAGGTAACCGAATTATTTTGATAAGCGCATAAAAATTTCTTTTTCAAGAATTGCAAAATGACGGGAAACAAATTATACTTCCATCTCGTTGTACTGCGACCAAAATCCTAACGCGATAAACAGTAATCCCATGAATCTCTTGTAATTTTTCATTGAAAACTTTTGCGGTTAGACTTACCATATAACCCCACAAGTTTCTAGAAATTCGAACTTCGAATCGCTCCAAGTAAGACCCATTAAAGCTTAGCATGCAAGAAAGCTTAACTAAAGCAAACCATTGTTCGTGGGTTTAATGATACATCTCTCGTACCTTTTTCATTTTTCTTTTTTGGTCGGAAAGGCATATATACATTGCTTTGATTGGCAGTAAGTGGGGAACGATGGAAAAAGCCTGTATTGCGAAGCCACATGCATTGTGCAAAAAACTTAGCATGTTAAAGGTTTGGCGGAATCGGATCATACACATTACGGAAGTACGAGGACACTACAAAAAAAACAAGGTTTTAGCCACGGAAAATTAGCGATGAAAGAAAATTCGTCGCAAATTAGGGACGAAAATAGCGATGAAAAAACATTCGTGGCAAATTTGCGACGAAAATAGCGATGAAAAAGAATTCATTGCTAATTTGCGATGAAATTAGCGATGAAACATTATTCGTCGCTAATTTGCGACGAAAACTGTTTAGTCACAAATTTATTGTCGCTAAATTCGTCGCTAATTAGTGACAAAAAATTATTCGTCGCAAAATTAGCGACGACCCGTTGTCGCTAATTGACGACGAAAAATGTTCGTGGCAAAATAATTCGTCGCTAATTTGCGACGAAAATAGCGATAAAAAACATTCGGCGCAAATTTGCGACAAAATTAGCGATGAAAAAGGATTCGTCGCTAATTTGAGACGAAAATTGTTCGCCGCTAAGTTATGTGTCACTAAATTTGTCATTAATTAGCAACAAAAATTATTCATCGCAAAATTAGCGACGACAATCATCGTTGTCGCTAATTGGCGACAAATAATACGTAGCTAAATTATTCGCTAATTAGCGAAAAAAAGAGTTCGTCGTAAAATTAGCAACGACAACTACAGTCGTCGCAAAATTGTTCATCGCTAATTTCGTTGCTAATTAGCCACAAAAAAATATTTGTCGCAAAATTAGCGACGACATATGCTTTTGTGGCTAATTGGCGATGAAAAGTGTTCGTCGCAAATCCCTTTGTTGGTAAATTCGTCGCAAAATTGATTTTCATTTATTGTTATGGTAATTGTTCCTCGCTAATTTCGTCGCTAATTAGCGACAAACCGTCTTCGTCGCAATATTAGCAATGCGTTAAACTATATTTGTCGCTAAATACTTCGGTAATTAGCGACAAAATAAAATTCGTCGCAAAATTAGCGACGAATATTGCCGTCGTCGCTAATTTGCGACGCAAAGTTTTTGTCGCAAAATTATTCCTCGCTAATTAGCGACAAACTATATTCGTCGCTAAAATCTCACCGACTGTTTTTCGTCGCTGAGTTCGAATGTTCGTCGCTAATTTCGTCGCTAATGCCTTTGCCGCTAATTTCGTGGCTGAGTAAAATTTCGCCCTTTAAAATCCCATTGCCTTCTCTCTCTCTCCGCACTCTTCTCTTTAGCCCGCACTCTTATCTCTTTTGTCTTTTGTCTCTTGTCTTCTCTATTCTGTGTCTTATGGTAATCACAGAATAAACTATTGTTTATTTCACCATTTTCTTCTATCAATTCCCATAAGCTTCATGAATCTTAAGTAATTTATCTTTTTTTTTTTAAGGTACGTGTCCATTTGAAGGTCTCGCAATCCAAGTGAATGTTGCAATTCTCATCAAATTGATCACTTTCTACTACAAAGATTTCAGCCAAATACTTGGGTAAGTCTTCTTGACATGGTAATTTTTTTATTTTTTCAATTTCAAAGTAATTGTTTCGTCACATACAGAATTTTAATTTTTAGAATTTTATGGGTTTAATTAAGAATATTGAACAGTAGATATGATATTTTTAATAATCGTCGCTAAATTCGTCACTACCTAGCGACAAAAATGGTACGCCGCAAAATTAGCGACAACAACTTCAATCGTCGCTAATTGGCGATGGACACAGTTCGTCGCTAAATTATTCAGCCAAATTCATCGTTAAATTATTCGTCGCTAAATTCATCGCTAATTAGCGACAAACTATATTCGTCGCTAAAGCCCTCCAACAGTTTCTCAATGATTTCGAACGTTGCAATTCTTAAGTAATTTTTCTTTTTTTAGGTACGTGTCCATTTGAAGGTCTCGCAATCCAAGTGAATGTTGCAATTCTCATCAAATTGACCACTTTCTACTACAAAAGATTTTAGTCAAATACTTGGGTAAGTCTTCTTGACATGGTAATTTTTTCATTTTTTTTTCAATTTCAAAGTAATTGTTTCGTCACAAACAGAATTTTAATTTTTAGAATTTTATGATTTTAATTAAGAATATGAAACAGTAGATATGATATTTTTAATATTTTATGAGATTTTTTAATTTCTATACAGAGACAATGCAAAGAGACAAGGCTTGGATGTATAATAAGAACTTACCAGGACGTCGAGGATTGACCGATGAGTTTCGTACTGGGTTGGAATAGTTTTTGGACTTTGCTAGTAGTAAATTTGAGTTCATGGATGGAAATAAGTTAAGGTGTCCGTGTAAAAAGTGCAGTAATGGTAAATTTCATGTGTGTGATAAAGTTAGAGAACATCTTTGTAGATTTGGGTTTACTCCGAACTACTATAATTGGACTTGCCACGGTGAACCATTTATATCTGATGAAGAATATCGAAGAAGTGACCAATTTTCAGTTAGGGAAGAATGGAGCTATTATAACCAATTGAACCCACACCAGAGGATGGTGATTGATGCAGCCGGAGAAACTAGAGATAGATATTGCAATCATTCTTTGCAACATAGAAAAGATATTTCCTCCATCGTTCTTTGATTGAATGGAGCATCTCTTAGTTCACTTGCCTTATGAGACCAAAGTTGCAGGTCCCGTCCAATTTCGCTGAATGTATCCATTTGAGAGGTAAAATATTTTTTTTAATGAATTTGAAATTACTTTATTACTTATTATGTTCTGATAAAACTTCTTTCTATTGCAACTAGATTCTTATATCATTTGAAGAAAAAAGTGAAGAATAAGGCATGTGTTGAAGCTTCAATTTGTAATGCATATATTGTGGAAGAAGTGACAACATTTGCATCATACTATTTTGATGCAAAATTCGTCGCAAAATTAGCGACGAAAACACTTCGTCGAAAAAAATTATTCGTCGCAAAATTCATCGTTAATTAGCGACAAAAAAAGTTCGTCGTACAATTAGCGACGACAACTCCAGTCGTCGCTAAATTATTTGTCGCTAAATTCGTCGCAAAATTAAATTGTATCCGCTAAATTGTTAAAGAAATAGTTCGTCGCAAAATTCGTCGCTAATTAGCGATGGACTTTTTTCGTCGCAAAATTGTTCGTCGCTAAATTCGTCTCAAAATTAAATTTTATCCGCGAAATTCTTAAAGTAATAGTTTGTCGCCAACATTCGTCGCTAATTAGCGACGGATATTGTTCGTCGCAAAATTGATAGCCGCTAAATTCGTCGCAAAATTAAATATTATCCGCGAATTTCTTAAAGTAATAGTTCGTCGCAAAATTCGTCGCAAAAGTAGCGACGAAAACACTTCGTCGCAAAAATTATTCATCGCAAAATCCATTGCTAATTACGACAAAAAAAGTTCGTCGCACCAGCCGTCGCTAATTAGCGACGACAACTCCAGTCGTCGCAAAATTAAATTTTATCCGCCAAATTGTTAAAGAAATAGTTCGTTGCAAAATTCGTTGCTAATTAGCGACGGACATTGTTCATCGCAAAAGGCAAAATTAATTTTTATCCGCGAAATAATTTGTCGCAAAATTCGTCGCTAATTTGTCGCAAAATTAAATTATTATCCGCGAAATTGTTAAAGTAATAGTTCGTCGAAAAATTGGTCGCTAATTAGCGATGGAATTTTTTCGTCGCTAAATTCGTCGCAAATTAAATTTTATCCGCGAATTTCTTAAAGCAATAGTTCGTCACAAAATTCGTCGCTAATTAGTGACGGACATTGTTCATCGCAAAATTGTCCGTCACTAAATTCATCGCAAAATTAAATTTTATCCGTGAAATTCTTAAAGTAATAGTTCGTCGCCAACATTCGTTGCTAATTGGCAACGGATATTGTTTGTCGCAAAATTAAATTTTATCCGCGAATTTCTTAAAGCAATAGTTCGTCACAAAATTCGTCGCTAATTAGCGATGGACATTGTTAGTCGCAAAATTGTCCTTCGCTAAATTCGTCGCAAAATTAAATTTTATCCCGAAATTATTAAAGTAATAGTTCGTCGCCAATATTCGTCGCTAATTAGTGATGAACACAAAATTAAATTTTATCCGTGAATTTCTTAAAGCACTAGATCGTCGCAAAATTTTCCATTGCTAAA
Source organism: Lenwebbia sp. NSW1173648 (assembly GCA_029784005.1). Classification (NCBI taxonomy): domain Eukaryota; kingdom Viridiplantae; phylum Streptophyta; class Magnoliopsida; order Myrtales; family Myrtaceae; genus Lenwebbia; species Lenwebbia sp. NSW1173648. Next base: position 16,774,380 of record JARCGZ010000009.1, on the reverse strand, counting down.
TTCGTCGCAAAATTAAATTTTATCCGCGAAATTCTTAAAGTAATAGTTCGTCGCCAACATTCGTCGCTAATTAGAGACGGATATTTTTCGTCGCTAAATTCGTCACAAAATTAAATTTTATGCGCGAATTTCTTAAAGTAATAGTTCGTCGCAAAATTTGTCGCTAATTAGCAACAAACCATCTTCGTCGCAAAATTGGCAATGCATTAAGCTTTTCGTCACTAAATTCGTCGCTAATGAGCGATTCGTCACAAAATTAGCGACGAATTCGGTTCCTTCGTTGCTAATTGGCGACGGACATAGCAATAAAAAACTTGACTTGGCATGCAAATCATGAAACCGAAGAATCGCTAATGCGTCTCCGGCTTTATGCGTCTCAAGCCACTTGAGTTATAAATATAGCAGATCGTGGCTAATGTCGTCGTTAATTGGAGACCAAAAAAAAAATCGTTGCAAAATTAGCGACGATATTTGCGACAATTTCATTTTTTGAGTTATAAATATAGCTGGTCGTGGCTAATGTCGTCGCTAATTCGCAACAAAAAAAATTCGTCGTAAAATTAGCGACGATATTTGTGACAATTTCTTGTTCTGCGTTATAAATATAGCCTGTCATGGCTAATGTCGTCGCTAATTGGCGACAAAAAAATTCGTCGCAAAATTAGCGACGATATTTACGACAATTTCTTGTTCTGACTTATAAATATAGTCAGTCGTGGCTAATGTCGTCGCTAATTCGCGACAAAAAAAAAATTCGTCGCAAAATTAGCTACGATATTTGTGAATTTTTTTTTTTGGAATTATAAATATAGTGGATTGTGGCTAATGTCGTCGTTAATTGGTGACAAAAAAAAAATTCGTCGCATAAGTAGTGACGATATTTGCGACAATTTCTTTTTCTGAATTATAAATTTAGCACATCGTGGCTAATTCTTTTTCTGAATTATAAATTTAGCACATCGTGGCTAATGTCATCGCTAATTGGCGAAAAAAAAATTTCATCGCAAAATTAGCAATGATATTTGCGACAATTTCTTTTTCCGAGTTATAAATATAGCGGATCGTGGCTAATGTCGTCGCTAATTGGCGACAAAAAAAATTCGTCGCAAAATTAGAGACGATATTTGCGACAATTTCCTTTTGAGTTATAAATATAGCTGGTCGTTGCTAATTCGCGACAAAAAAAATTCTTATTTGTGACAATTTCTTGTTCTGGGTTAAAAATATAGCGGGTCCTGGCTAATGTCGTCGCTAATTGGCGACAAAAAAATTTCGTCGCAAAATTAGCGACAATTGTTTTTCCTGAGTTATAAATATAGCAATCGTGGCTAATGTCGTCGCTAATTGGCGACAAAAAAATATTCGTCGCAAAGTTTGGCCGGTTTCAATAAGGGCCAGTATCATTTTCCGGACTTCCTGCTAGGTTTCTTCATTCACCCTCTCGCCCTCACCTCGCCCTCTCGTGGCCTGCGACTCGCGCTCCCGTCGCCCTCCGCTTCATTCGCCCTCGCGCCACCCTCCCTTCACCCTCGCGCCACCGTCCCGTCGCCCTCGCATCCTGTCTCTGTTTTCCCCTCCGCCCTCTCGCGCTCCCATTGCCCTCGTGCCGCCCTCTCGCCGCCCTCACATCCTCTCTCTGTTTTCCCCTCTTTCCACCCTCTCGCCTTCGCATCTTCTCTTCCATTTCCATTCATTCTCACGCAACTTAGGGCTTCTTCGTCTCGTCCATCGTCTCCAAAGCTGCTCCTCTCCTGCATCGCGCTTCGCCTCGTCTCATCCCACAAATACACGATTCCCAAGGTAATCACTGTAATTAGCTCTCGTTTCTGCAAATCGATCTCTTTGTTCGGTAGCCGATTGAACGAAAAGTGCGAAAATCGTTTTGGAACTGATTAATTGTCTGTTCGGATCGTTGTTCTTCGTCTTGACAAACATTGTGTGATTCTTTTGATTTCTGAATTGGGAAAGAGGTCTCTTCTTGACGAACATCGTGTGATTCTTTTTTGTGTGATGGCTGTAACTGAGAGGTTTAGGGCTAAAGGGTTTAAAAAATCGTTGGTCTTCGTCTTGAAATTTTTTTCTTTCGATTACATATTTCATGCTCTGTTTGATGCGATGCGAATAACAGCAAGATAGAAGAGCAACCTCTGGAATTTCCATTTTTATTAGCAGCGTCTAGAATTTTTCTTTTGATTACATATTTCATGCTCTGTTTGGAAGGCCTTGTCCTTCGAGAATTAAATGATGTTTGCCTTCTCTGTGGATCTTTAAATGATGTTTGCCAATGAATAGTTGGAAGAGTTGCAGTGGATTTGTGCTAGTTGCAAGAGGAAAGCCATAGCTAATGTTGATTGCAAGATTGCATGGCCTGCTGTTGTTTATCACACCTGATATAAGAGGAATAGAAAAATTATGTAGTATTCTTTGTTCGGCAAGCCTCTGCATTTCCAGATGTTCGTTTTGGCCTTTATTTATTTTGGGGATACAATAATGATAGTTTCCAAAATTTGCTGTTGGGAAAAAATGATGCGATTTTGGAGAGCTCCAAGAGGGTTTGGAGGCTTCTTGCTCAGGTTTTGAATTTGATGAGATGCAGGACATCTTTTTTTCTTTGATTTATCTGCTTAGGGACAATAGGCGATATTTAGAATCCTAATTAGTCTCTGGATCTGCAGTTTGTAGATAAAAGTGTTGCTCAGTCGGAGAGAGCTCATGTACAGAAGAAACTAAAGAAAAGGTCACTTCCTCGAGGCACCTCTGAGTATCAGGGGCGATAGCAAGTTTCTTTCATTTTCTCAAGTTTATCTCTTGATCTTTGAAACAAAATGGTAAGCTTGATGATGTACGTCATTATGTGTCCTTAATACATGTTCATATTTTTTAAGATATTTGTCTAACCTTCCTACTTATCGGTATAAACGTGGAGGTCACATGCATGGTGCAGTTTCACAAAGAAGACCAGCCCCTTCTTCCCCTTCCTCATCCCCGTCCCTTTCCCTTCCATGTAACCCTCAACAACTACATGCTGATGGACAACATGGACACATTGGCCCTTCCTCCGACCCTCAAGAACATAGTAGGGAACAACTTGGACACATGCGAACTGAATCTACTTCAGTTCCACCTTCCCCGCAACACTCGAATGATGAGGGAGGTGAAGAAGATAGCCGATTCATCGTATGCCCATATTGACATTCGTAAGCACTTCATTTTTTTTTAAGTATATGTAATATTTAGGGTCATCCCTTCATTTGGGTTTTAGATATGGATGTCGAACCTTGCTGCTTACTTGCTATATCCTCGACTGTTTCAAGGAGGACACGACTTGAGGAGCAAATGACCGAAGAATTGAGCCAAATGAAATATTTACTTGTAGAGAAGGACGAAGAAATAAGAGCAGTCAAACAACAATATGAATCACTCAAGTCACAGAAAGATGAAGAAATCAAAGAGGTCAATGACCGATATAAATCTCTAGAGTCTCAAACGCAATTGATCTTGCTGCACCTCAACCTCAATCCCGATCAGGTTCCTCCTGTACCTCCCACTAATCAAATAGGTGATGGGCACAATGATGGGCGACACAATGATGATGAGATTGCTGATGATGTTGATGATTTTGTCAGTCGTTTGATTGATTAAACAGCATGCTTGAAGACATCATAGCTTCTTTTTGTTTGGCAGTCAGGTTAGTTATTGCCTCCCTCCATGTTCTGGTGTGATTTCAGTGGATGCTGTGAAGCATAGCTTTATTTCTTTGAAAGTTGATCATGCCAAAGGTGTTGTTTTGTCTGGATATTTGCAGTCGCTACTGGGGCCACTGTTGTGAGTGAATATGTATATGCCTATGCTTCCAAATATCTAATAGTGTTCCTTTAATCTATAGATGGAGTTTTGACGGCAGTTCAAACGTTAGCTTCTACTGGATTGTGCGAGATAATACACTCTGTTCTCGGAGGCCAGCCAGCAGCTAAATATGTAGAGGCTTGTCAAGAGCTTGGTTTGCAAGTTTCACTTTTGAATCTTTGCTTCTACCAAGTCAAATAGTAGCAGCAACCTTTTCTTGAGACACGATTAAAGGGCATCCATGTCTGCTTTTCAGGGATCAAATGTGAGGTCTGAGCGTTTGGAAACTGCAAAATCACTTCCAAGCACATTTAGCAAAATTGTGGAAGTGATCAACAGTGACTCAATGTCTTGAGCTATTGAGTATTACTCAAATTTTGTGAAAGATGCTCACACAGAGAAGGATGGCAGTAAATTAGAAGTTATTGAAGATCCATTGATTGGTTTTTGGTGTGATTTTAAAAATTAATTTCTTGAAACATGTTTGCAGGTATATGTGTGTTGTACCACACTTGATAGACATTCGTGCAAATCCACCATCTTTGAACGATTTTGCTATCTCTGATATCACAGACTCTGCAAATACTCAATCAGGCTTCAATGAGACAAGAGGTGATGTGGATGCTGCTGCATATAATATTGACTGGGATATCTCGGTGGACAATGCTGCAATTGATTGGGATATGGGACTGTGGAAGAAACTGATGAAAGTGTTGAAACACCTCGAGTTGATGTCATTGATGATGAAACACCTCGAGTTATGAAATAGTCAGAGCAAGTGAGGTCAACGAAGCTGTCGAACCTAATCCAAATCAACCAAGCAATGGTTCTCGTGTAAGGTTTGATTCCTTTTGCTCTTCTTTATTCGATCGCTGGTTGAAGAATTCTTCTGGGGTCTTTGATTCTTCTCTGCTCTCTCAATTGGTCCTTGGGGGTTGTGTTACCCTGAATTGTTTATCTTTACTTTCGTTTGCAACAGGTGGTCTTCCCTGGTTCTTGTTTGGGTCAATGGATTCGTTTTCTTACTTTATTTGATCAAAGATTGGCAAAATATCTTCTGGGTCTTCAATTCTTCAACTTTCTTTTGAATTGGGTCCCTCCATATATGTTTGACGAGTTCTTTTGGTGGGACGAATCTGAACTTGCAATCGCGCTAATTGCTCCGACCCTGCTCTGTTTCTATATATGTAGGTGAGGACTTGCATCAAGCTTTCATTGTTGTGTTAGCAGGGACAATCTTGTGCAGATTATAGTCTGACGGGATGACAGTGATAACGAACGGATTCCTGGAAGGTTGTTTGCCGGAGGAATTGAAGATGGTGCTTCGGTCGGTGGCGTCCGAATTGGGGGATGTCATCGATGACATGGACTCAATTCAGGTGATCCCTCTGAAGGGGGCCATGACTAATGCGGTGTACCAGATAAATTGGCCGTTGAACGATATGCCGGATCTCGTCAGAAAGGTTTTGGTTAGGATTTACGGCGAAGGAGTCGAGCTCTTCTTCATCCGGGACGATGAAGTGCAGACGTTAGAGTGCATATCGAAGGATGGGCAAGGGCCTCGTTTGCTCGGCCGGTTCGCGGAAGGAAGGGTGGAGGAGTTCATCCATGCGTGGGTATGCAATTTTCTCTGATGTTAAGAGATCTTTGAAAGCACCTTTCTCTGGTTTAATTCCTGGTTGTCGACTTGTTATTAGAGAAATTTTTTATTAAGTATTGTAATTGCATGACAGGCGCATAATAAGAAAGTTATGGTTTTTCATTGTTTCTAGAGTACCACGAGACTTCTCCTGCTCTTTGAATTTAGGGGACGTAATTCTGTCTCGAATGAGTAAAGACAACTGAAATCTCTTCTTTATTTTCTCTCAGTTCATTAGAGCAGTTTCTCGACAATAATTCTCTGATCGTTTGCTAATCTGTGGGGAAAAAAGAGAGACAATGGTAGATGAATGTATTTCGTTTTCATATTATTATAATATTTAGATCTTATTACTTGCTTAATCAATGTTAAATATAAATTCTAGAAATTAATTTTGCTTTTAATTAGATTTAAAATTGAAAAATAAAAGAAATTATTTTATCATACGATCACAAATTGCAAAATTCGTCCCGTGCTAGGTCGTCCACCGCAGGAGAAGATTAAAAAATTAATTAAATTTCGTAGCTAAATTCGTCGCTGGACTATTCGTCGCAAAATTCATTGCTAAAGAATAAATAAAAATTCGTCGCAAAAAAAAAATGTTGTCATTAATTTCATCGCTAAATTATTTCAAAATTCATCATTGCTGTCGTCGCTAAACAGCAACAACTTTTGCGACGAAAAAATTCGTCGCTAATCGGCAATGATTTTTTCCACGAATAGTTTCATGGCAAATTGGCGATGAATTTCGAGGAATTTTCGTCGCTAAATTGTTGGCGACGAAATGCTTTTCGTTGCTATTTTCGTCTCAAATGCCGTTGCTAAAATTCGTCACCATTTAGCAGTGAAAAAAGATTTGTCGCTAATCGGCAACGAATTTTTCCATGACAGGGTTCGTGGCAAATTAGCGACGAATCTTTATTTTGTGGCAATTTAGCGACGGAAGTAACATTTTTCGTCGCTAAATTTTGTCACGCGAATTTGGCAATGAAAATACTTTTCTTGCAATTTTCATTTCAAATTAATTTAGCCACAAATGTTTTCGTGGCAAAATGCCGTTGCTAAATCTTCGTCGCTAATTAGCGATAAAATTGGCAGCGAAATTATTCGTCGCTAATCAGCGACGACATTTTCCACGAAACGATTCGTGGCAAATTAGCGACGACAATTAAATTTTCGGTCGCAAAATTTTTGGACTCAAACTTGGCTACGAAAATGTTTTCGTTGCAAATGCGAAAATTAGCGACAAAATTGGCCATGAAATAATTTCATCGCAAATTAGCGACGAATTTTGCAGCGGATATCTTTCGTCGCAAATTAGCGACGAAAGTTCATATTTTTCGTTGCTAAATTTTGCGATGCCGGATTGGCGACGAAATTTTTTTCGTCGCAACTTCATTTAGCCACGAATTTCGGCAAAATGTTCGTGGCAAATTCGGTGGCTAAAGCCTTGTTTTTTTGGTCTCCGGAGACCAAGACTTTTCACGAGTCCTGAGCTTACTTTCTCGTCCCTTTTTTAAATGCTCGTCTCGGACGGGATTGATTCACTAGTGTTAAAGCTGCTCGCTTGTTCATATTTTGATCTCTCAGTCTCTCGTTGCTCGAAATTCTCGGACGTATTCGTCATCTTCGACGGGAAATTAAGGAATTTTATGGCTTTAGAGATGGGCGTGGGAGCTGGTTCTGGCAGGAAGAAAGACAAGCCCAGAGACCTCATTGATATTATCTTCTCTTGGTCTCGTCAAGAAATCTTCAATATCAATCTCTACAAGGACAAGGTTCTGATTTCTTTGTCTCTTTTCTTTCTTGTTTTCCCCTTTTCTTGGGCTATGTTTGTTGTTCTGATCATGCTTTCATACTATCATCAGTACAAGTTTAATGCATGATTCGACCAAACAAAAATCGAATGCTTAGGTTTGGAACCGGCGGGCCTGGTCAATGGGTCGGTTCCGGGTTTGACCCGGGCCGGTTTCAGGCCCAAACCGGCCGTGGCCAGCACTACGTCGGACACCAGATGTTTCCGACGAGGAAAGACCGTGTGTACGGTACGAGGAGACCAAGACTTTTCACACTGCCCGCGGTCACTCACCTCGTCCCTTCTTCACACTCTCCGCGGTCACCCACGAACCGTCTTTTTTAAATGCTCGTCTCGGACGGGATTGATTCACGAGTGTCAAAGCTTCTCGCTTGTTCATATTTGATCTCTCAGTCTCTCGTTGCTTGAAATTCTCAGACATATTCGTCATCTTCGACGGGAAAGTAAGGACTTTTATGGCTTTAGAGATTGGCGTGGGAGCTGGTTCTGGCAGGAAGAAAGACAAGCCCAGAGACCTGATTGATATTATCTTCTCTTGGTCTCGTCAAGAAATCTTCAATATCAATCTCTACGAGGACAAGGTTCTGATTTCTTAGTCTCTTTTCTTTCTTGTTTTCCCCTTTTCTTGGGCTATGTTTGTTGTTCTGATCATGCTTTCATACTATCATCAGTATAAGTTTAATGCATGTTAACTCAAAAATATCCTAAATGATGTTAGTTCCTAGCTCTTTTGCTATTTTTTTTTTTTTTTTTGTGAAAGTTGGATGGTCATGTTTGATTTTCGATACACCCCTTTCGTAGGTGGAGAGCATCCCCGAGTCATTTCAATCAGTTGAGCAATACCTTGCTTCTTTTGTCTGTCCTTTGCTTGAGGAAACACGAGCCAGTCTCTGTTCAAGTATGCAGAATGTATCTAGGCTGCCTTTCGCGAAAGTCACTGGGTTTGTTGAAGGCAAGAAGAATGCTTACCACGTGGAAGTGGATGACTGGAGAAACAGGTCCACTGACCGTGGCAAGGAACCTTACAAAACTTTGCCTGGGGATGTTTTGATGTTAACTAATGCTAAACCGGATACCATTCCCAGCTTAGAGAGGTTTGCAGGAAGATGGGCTTTTGCATCGGTCGCTGAAATTGTTGGAGATGCTCAAACATCTACAAAGTTCACAGTCAAGGCATTTTTGGATAATGAAGGGAAGGATGATCGTACCTGGGAGTCAATGTATGCAGTTTCCGTGATAAACGTAGTCACTAACAATAGGATATGGAATGTGCTACACAGATTTCGGAACTTGAAAGTTGTAAGGGAAGTTCTCTGTAGGGATTCAGCGGTAAGGACTTTGTTTCTATACTCATTATCTCCGTACCGTTTTACGGTAAACATATTATTGGCTGCAACAAAACTTGATTTCGATTACTTTAAAAAAAAAAGAACTCTATTCTCTTTTGAGTTAGCTTGTTATTTCTCCAAACAGTCAAAAGAAGATTGCCCGAAGTCACGCGATCACATTAAATTTTAATGCTGCAGTAGTATGACCCATGTTTAGTGATAGACCTTGTTTATACATCACGAGATCCATTGTGCTCAATATCAGTCCAGGTTGTACAAGGATGGAACATAATCAACAATTTTTTCACAGTTTCTAACTTTGGTTTTCTGGGTGTGAATTTTCAGAAGACTATGTTTGTTTGCAGGCTGAGATAGATTGCAATCTCTGTGTTACTCGAAGTCATGGCTCTGGACATGAGAGTCTCGATAGGAACTTGTTTTGCAGTCTGAATGAATCCCAGAGAAAAGCCGTTCTGGCTTGTCTCGATACAATCAAGTGTCAACACAGGTCGGCATTGGAAATGATACAGGGTCCTCCAGGGACAGGGAAGACCAAAACTGTCGCGGCGCTGCTCTTTACTCTCTTGCAGAGGAAACACAGAACCCTTGTTTGTGCTCCGACAAATGTTGCCATCAAGGAATTGGCGTCGCGTGTTTTGCAGCTGGTGAAACAACCAGTTTGCACAAATTCTCATGCGGAAAGCTTGCTCTATAACTTAGGAGACATGCTATGTTTCGGGAACAAGGAGCGGATGAAAGTAGATTCAGCTATGGAGGAAATATTCTTGGATCATCGCATTAAGTGTGTTGAGCAGTGCTTTTCTATACGCACTGGTTGGCAGCGTTGTCTACCTTCCATGATTGATACTCTCAATGACTGTGTTGGGCAATACCACATTTTTCTGGAGAATGAACGCGTGATTATATTGGAGCCTAATGGTAATGGATCCAAACCTGAATCTATATCATTTCTGGAATTTTTCAAGCACATATTCTTGTCAAGTGCAGAGTCTCTCCGAAGATGCTTCTCTATCTTATGCACCCATATACCCAAAAGTTACCTTTTGGAACATAATTTCCGGGATATTAAGTCCCTTCTCATCTTACTTGATTCTTTTGAAGTTTCACTATGTAGAGAGAAGTTGGATTCGAGAAAGTTGAAGGAAGCATTTTCATCGGACCCATCTTCATTAGAAACTCTCATGGATCCACTATATACAGCATTATCGTTGAAGAGACGTGAATGCCTCTCTCTTTTGCGAACTCTTAATACATCTCTTAGAAGGCTAAACCTTGCAAGATTTACGAGTAAACCCAAGATAGCTGAGTTCTGTTATCAAGCGGCTTCCTTGATTTTCTGCACTGCCTCCAGCTCATATAAGCTCTACTCCATGGAAATGAAAATGGGGACAGTCAGTTTATTGGTGATTGATGAGGCTGCGCAGTTAAAAGAATGCGAGTCAATCATTCCGCTACAACTTCGCGGTGTCAGGCACGCAATTTTAGTTGGAGATGAATGTCAGTTACCTGCAATGGTTGAGAGCAAGGTATGTCATCGCTGAATGTTTGACTAGCAATGTGCACTAGCATACATAAACATGACGATTTTATGCCTGCTGACCTTTGTGTTTGTGTATGCTGTTATTTCTATAGCTTTCTAGCAAGGCTGGCTTTGGAAGGAGTCTATTCGAAAGGTTGGTTTCTCTGGGTCATCCAAGGCACCTTCTCGATATCCAGTATAGAATGCACCCTGCGATAAGTTGCTTTCCAACATCAACCTTTTACAATAATCAAATTCGAAATGGTCCGAATGTTACCAACAAAATTTACAGAAAATGTCATTTGCCGTGGCCGATGTTTGGCCCCTACTCCTTCATAGATATTTCCAATGGAAGAGAAGAAGGTGAAGACAATGGACGTAGCCTTAGAAACTATGCTGAGGTAGGAGTTGTCTCCATGATTTTGAGGAATCTATACGGAGGTACGCCATGAGAGAATTTCGCCAGATTATATCATTTCCTGCTATGTAGTATGAATTACTGCAAATAACTGACTATATCGTTGCACATGTTTGGTCATGTATGTGGATGCACCTTTTGCTATACTGTCGCAGAGCATGGGCGGCCGGTTGTTGTCTGCCGAAGCTGCAAGAGAAAAATATTTCTGTTCAATCTTACCATGAAGTCCATTCGGTTTCTTAAGATGTTTGGAGATATTTGCGTAGCTTTAAATGCTTTTTCACTCTGGAGATGATGTGCTTTCTTGTCATTTAGGCCATTAATTTAGCCTTACAGGACACATAAGACAGTAATCGGATGTGTACATAATAACCCTTTCTCATGTTAGTGTGGTCGTAATTATATCGTCTTGGTTTTTTTCTGCAGCATGCAAATCTTCAGGAGAAGATCTAAGTGTCGGCGTGATATCTCCATATGGAGCTCAGGTTGCTGCAATACAACAGAAAATTGGAAAAAGATACGAAAATACCAAAAGCTTTACAGTGAAAGTGAGGTCTGTGGATGGGTTCCAAGGGGGTGAAGAAGACATCATAATAGTATCCACGGTGAGATCAAACCCTCGTGGTTCTATTGGGTTTGTTTCTGATACTAAGAGAACCAATGTCACTATCACCAGGGCAAGGTAGTCTATTCTATTCATGCTTAACCTGGACAATTTGAACTTTGCCATAAGATATTCACAAACAATCCCTGCTTTTTGCTGCCTCTATGTAGATACTCTCTTTGGATTTTAGGAAATGGGAGAACGCTGGCGAGAAGTAAATCTGTATGGGAAGCTTTGGTTCACGATGCTAAGAGCCGTGGATGTTTCTTCAGCACAGATGATGTTAAAGCCGCTTTGGATGGGAAGAATAATCAGCTTGATAATCCGGTTGATGGAAATAGTGTACCATTTAGAAATGCGCGGCCGAGGGCAGAGTGCCTTCGTGATGCTGACGATTTCATTAGTCGCTGCAACGAGAAATGTCTTGAGGGGTAAGTCATCTTTTTCCAGTAACTTCCGACCGAATACTTATCAATTGTGCATAAGATTCACTTCCCTGGATGAATGACCCCAAGAACTAACTTGAACTGATCTTTTTGGAACTACTATCTTATATGAGCACATATCTTCTGTTGTATAGGGATCAGGAAGTTCCAAAGACATGGGATTGTCCTCGTGGCATTGCTTGTCTCAATAGTCCGGATCAAGTTGAAGCCAGAAGCAGATTCGGCGACGATGCTTCAAATCCAGGAGTGAGAGAGAGCCTGCTTTCCATGAGATTCCACCCCTCATCATCAGATGTAGTCAGGCACTTGCTATCGGAGGACACCGCCAGCGAATCGAATCTTGCATCCGAAATAACTGAGCTAGATCAAGAGAGGAATTCCCCGAATTCCTTCTTGAGCGGGCTTGTGAATTCCGAAATAACCGAGCTAGATCAAGAGAAGAATTCCTCGAATTCCTTCTTGAGCGGGCTTGTGAATTCCGAAATAACCGAGCTAGATCAAGAGAAGAATTCCCCGAATTCCTTCTTGAGCGGGCTTGTGAATTCCGAAATAACCGAGCTAGATCAAGAGAAGAATTCCTCGAATTCCTTCTTGAGCGGGCTTGTGAATTCCGAAATAACCGAGCTAGATCAAGAGAAGAATTCCCCGAATTCCCTCTTGAGCGGGCTTGTGAATTGCCTCTTCAGTGGGCTTCGTATTTGTGTTACATGTTGTTCCTTCTTTCACAAGGAGCTTTTGACAGAATCAGGGGAAGAAAATGATTGATGCTTTTATCAGGAAGGCAAGTTCCATTTCTTTGCCAAGGAACTTCTCATTCCGGGCCGGAATTTCTGTGCCCGTGCCGGGTATTTTCGAGTAAGCATGGAGCTTCTCAACTACTTATCCTATCCTAGTTTTATGTTTGGATCTATTTGGTTGATTTATTCGCACGTAATGTTCGCGTCAGGTGACCACAGCAATAAAGTGAAAATTTCATCTCCAGACATGACTAGGATTGCCTTTATACTTGGTTTCACACAAGAATGTAAATAACTTTCCTTAATACTTTGTTTTTTTTTTATAATTATAATAACATGAAAGGAATGATTTTTGCTATGGGGATGGGGTGACGTGGCCAACGTGAGTTTGTGAACACAACATTACTTAACATCGCTGTGCAAGGGCTGCCCTCGCCCGCCTAGGCCAAGGCGTCCCTCACCTGAGGCCGGCGACCTCCACCAGCTATGAACGAGGCTGGGTGATGACCGGCGGAGGGAACAAGGGAAAATGAAAAAAAAAAAAAAAGGTAAAAAGTAAAGAAGGAAAACACACAAAAAAAAAAAGAATAAAAGATAAATAAATAAATAAATTCAAAAAAATAGTAAAATATTTTGTACAATTGTCCACGTCGTCGTGCCATGTAGGACGACTGACATCCAAGGCATCTATTTCCATCCAAAATTGATAGGATGGACTTAATTGGCAAAGCTTGAAAATGTTTAGGACTCAATTGTCAAAGTTAAAAAGTTTAGGACTAAATTGGGAAAAGTGCAATAGGTTTTGAACTTTTTGAATAAATTTCTCAATTTTGTCATAGCAATTTAACGCATGGTTTGTTGAAGCATGTGGATCTTTTACTATAGTCTCTGATAAGTAAGAATCTCCCGATAATAACATCTTATTCCCAATCAGAGCAGTTTTTTTATGGAAGATTTATACAAAAATAATCATCACTTTGTAGATGATTTTCAAAGATTAGAGAGATGTCACGGTCCGTTGCCACACTCGAATTTCCGTGAACCTTTCAAGAAGAACGGATGACTCTCTCTTGAGTTCTCTAGAATATTCTGAGGGGTGGACAATATTGTAATTGTATAATATTCTAGAGAGTGATTGGTCGATAGGAATGTGCAATCTCTACCATCAGATCAAGGAGAGATCTACGGTTATAATCGAGAGGGTCTTTGTATAAACAGTGGGGTCTCCCCTTCATTTGTATCATTTCAATAGTAATACAATTTAGAGTTTCTCTCTATGATCCTTGTGAAAGAAATTCCTAAGGCTAACTCAACATTCCTACCATTAAATACTTATTCATATAGCTAATCACAGTTGATCCAAAGAAAAGCACCCAGAGTATTCAGTATTCAATTTTGGTACCCATGTTCATTAATATCCTTTTCTCATTTATCAAACTGGACAGTTTACTTAAGTTGTTGTTAATTAGGTACAATTCAGAAATTGGATTCGGATTTTACTTCAGTTATCAAGCTACATTATTTTTTAGTATTTTCAATAAGGAAAACAAGAAAATATTCATATATCTCTTTCTTAATTGCACGCAAGAGGTCAAATTTTGTTTTAATGAAAAGGAATTTCTCTTGCTTGTTCATGTATGCTCAAAACTTAAAATTACCCTTATCGATCACGACCCCTGACTTTCTTTTTAGGAGCAGATATTGACAATATACCCAAGATTATGCTAACCTCACACATTTCATTCAGGCTCGAGCATAGTAGATGCCTATGTATTGGATGAACATATTCTACATAACACAATGGACCTAATTAGCTTCATAGGTAGGACATTAAAGGAATATACTATATGCTCTTCACAAAAGACTCGCCAAAGCAAGAAAATTGCTCAGTTACAATGAAGAGGTCTTTTAACAACAATAATCATCCTCGCTTTGATAGATATATGTGCAAGGCTGATGGAAAACATCAACCAATTGATAAAGGGGTCATATATAGAAATGGTTCAAAGAATGGCCAAACTGTATCTTTCGGAGTTAGATATCACTGACGGACACTATGCCCTCGCACGAGTTATGTACAAGATATATGTGTCACGGGCCGATAGATTTCAGTCGCGAAATTAGCCCGTGTGGAGCCTGGCAAGCCAAGCCAGGCCAGCCTTCCTCATATAGTTGTTTCATAGAACACTTAGGCGAATAGCTTTCCCATATTGGATCATACCATGCCCAGCTTAGCTCGGACATCCATTACATCGAGTAAGACAGGTAGAACACTTTAGGCACAACAACTGGTTTTGGCCTGCCATGGCCTCATTAGGAGAGCGGCATCAGCTCCCAACCAGTTTGTACAAGGGAGGCCAACCCTGCCTTCAGAGTTCCTAAAGGTATATTCTATCTAACCTAGAACTCCTAGTACAAACCCGTCCTGATGCCACTCACACGACCTAGTTGCGTCTTCCCCCTCTACACCACAAGCTCCACCCTCAAAGGTATACGAGTACGGGAGAACTTGCCCACCTGGGACACGGAATGATCGGCCCGTGTCATTCTCCCCCACTCAATCCCCAAACGCCCTCGTTGTGGGTTGTTCTGTCGCTTGCCTACGTTCTCCAACCATCACTGCCACTCCCATGGGACTTACATGAATGGAAAATGCTCACCCAACAGAACAATTCTACGCCACTGGTAGCTTCCCCCGATCAAAGCTATTCGCGAATCTCCAGTCACTTGTACTCCCTTGACAAGTGCGGCACCCCTTGCCAACTGCACACCCTCAGCAGCATCTTCTTTCGCCTATTAGGCTTCTCCTGATCTCAGCAGACCACTGGAGGTTTCCCCCTTGATGAAACGTGGTAGCGGACCCATCTTGAGATTCGCTAAATTGATCCAAGAACGTTATCCCATTTCAGTGAGCAATCCGGTTTCTTCCTATGCCCCCATTAGCATCCTAGAAGCTAGACGAGAGCCGCACCTTCTCTAAGCTCTCTTGGCCCCGGCGATCACTCTCCGCCCTCAAAGGACCGGGAAGACCACGGGTTTTCTCCGAATCACCCACCTACTGAAGGGATCTTGCTTTGATACTAATTTATCACGGGCCGACAGATTTCAGTCGCGGAATTAGCCCGTGCGGCACCTGGCAAGGCAAGCCAGGCCAGCCTTCCTCATATAATTGTTCCATAGAACACTTAGGCGAATAGCTTTCCCGTATTGGATCATACCACGCCCAGCTTAGCTCGGGCATCCATTACATCGAGTAAGACGAGTAGAACACTCTAAGCACAACAACTGGTTTCGGCCTGCCATGGCCTCATCAGGAGAGCAGCATCAGCTCCCGACCAGTTTGTATACGGGAGGCTAACCCCGCCTTCAGAGTTCCTAAGGGTATATTCTATCTAACCTAGAAATCCTAGTACAAACCCGTCCTGACGCCACTCACACGACCCAGTTGCCTCTTCCCCCTCTACACCGCTCACTCACCATGATGACACCACAAGCTCCACCCTCAAAGGTATACGAGTACGGGAGAACTTGCCCACCTGGGACACGGAACAACCGGCCTGTGTCATATGCATCATACACTAGAAACAATCCTACCCCCGATGTGAAACAAAATGTTGTGGTAATTGGTATTGAAGAGTCTTGGCCAAGCTGCACAGTTCGTTTAGTCGCCCGAGAGGGGAGTACTCTCAATGATATGGACTGGCTATCACTGACTCTTGCTCTATGCCGCATTCAAGTGGAATCAGATGTGGAGTCGGAGGATGAGTCTGCTAACTCTTGCTATGTGTGCATCAAGTGGAGCCTTCGAGTGAGCCCTTTAATGTGCAGCTTTTAGGTAAGAAAAGAAAGCGGGGATAGTCGTGTGATACTTTGCCCTCAAGGAATTTAGTATGTATGAAACATTAGATCGTTGGACCTTAGCTGTAGCTGTAGCTTGTCATATTTTGGCTTCCAACCATTAAACATTTGAGCAAAATTCATCATTTTGTCCTATACAATAAGCAATACTACTTCTTGTGCAATATAATCTGGTGTATAGTCATGACATTTTGGAGTGTTGTGTTAATCTCGAAATTGCTTCTGTGGAGCTTATGTGAGTCAAGAGTGCAAGGTTGCCATGTTATATATTAATATCAATTACAATTGTCCACGTCAGCGCGGACCGTGCCATGTGAGACGACTGATATCCAAGGCAGCGATTTCCAGCCAAAATTGACTGGATGGACTCAACTAGCAAAACTTGAAAATGTTTAGGACTCAATTGGCAAAGTTAAAAATTTTAGGACTAAATTGGCAAAGTTAAAAAGTTTAGGACTAAATTGGCAAAAGTACAATAGGTTTTGAACTTTTTGAATAATTTTCTAATTTTTTTCATGCCAAGTAATTTAACTCGTGGGTTGCTGAAGCATGTGGATCTTTTATTATAGTCTCCTGATAAGTAAGAATCTCTCGATAATAAAATTTTATTCCCAATCAGAGCAATGTTTTATGGAAGAATTACATGAAAATAAACTTCTCTTTATAGATGATTTGCAGAGATTAGGGAGATGTCATAGAGGTTTCCACGCTCAAAGGCCCGTGAATCTTTCAAGAAGAACGGATGACTCTCTCTTGAGTTCTCTAGAATATTCCCAGGGGCGGGCAATATTGTAATTGTATCATATTTTAGAGAGTGATTGGTAGATAGGAATGTGTAATCTCCACCGTTAGATCAAGGAGAGATCTACAATCGAGAGGGTCTTTGTATATGGAGGGTCTCCTATTCATTTGTATCATCTCAAAAGTAAGACAATTTGGGGCTTCTCTCTAGAGTTTCTCTCTATGATCCTTGTGAAAGAAATTTCTAAGGCTAACTCAACATTCCAACCATTAAAATATAGCTAATCACAGTTGATGCAAAGAAAAGCACCCACAATATTCAATATTCAATTTTGGTACCCATGTTCATTAATATCCTTATTTATCAAACTAAACAGCTTACTTAAGTTGTTGTTAATTAGGTACAATTCAAAAATTGCATTCAGATTTTACTTCAGCTATCAAGCTACATTATTTTTTAGTTTTTTCAATAAGAAAAACAAGAAAATATCCGTATATCTCTTTCTTAATTGCACGCAAGAGGTCAAAATTTTGTTTTAAAGAAAAGGAATTTCTCTTGCTTGTTCATGTATGCTCAAAACTTAAAATTACCCTTATCGCTCACGACTTCTGACTTTCTTTTTAGGATCAGATATTCACAATATACCCGAGACTATGGTAATCTCACACATTTCGTTCAGGTTTGAGCATAGTAGATGCCTATGTATTGGATGAACATATTCTACATAGCACAATGAATGGACCTAATTAGCTTCATAGGTAGGACACTAAAGGAACAGACTATATCCTCTTCACAAAACCCTCGTCAAAGCAAGAAAATTGCTTAGTTACAATTATGAAGTCTTTTAACAACAATAATCACCCTTGCCCTGATAGATATATGTGCAAGGCTGATGGAAAACATCAACCAATTGATAAAGGGGTCATGTACATAAATGGTTCAAAGAATAGCCAAATTGTATCTTTTGGAGTTAGATATCAGCCACTAACACTATGCCCTCGCATGACTTATGCACAAGATATTTGTATCATACACCAGAAATGATCCTATCCCTGACGGGGAAACAAAATGTTATGGTAATTGCTATTGAAGAGTCTTGGCCAAGCTGCACAGTTCGTATAGTCGACCGAAAGGGGAGTACTCTCAAAGACATGGACTAGCTATCATTGACTCTTGCTCTATGTCGCATTCAAGTGGAGTAGGAGGATGAGTCCACTAACTCTTGCTCTGTGTGCATTCAAGTGGAGCCTCTAGTGAGCCTTTGATGTATAGCCTTTAGGTAAGAAACGAAGTGGGGACAGTCGTGTGATACTTTGCTATCAAGGAATTTAATATGTCTGAAACATTTGATCGTTGGACCTATAGGTTGTCATATTTTGGCTTCCAACCATTAAACATTTGATTCGATTTGATTATTTCTCCATTCATCCCGAGGATAGGCCAAGATTTTTATTCTCGCTTTTCGCACATGCAATTAAGTTTGATTAGCATGCAACTCACGTGCTTATTCCAATAGCAATATCAAGGAACATGAACAAAAACTTTGACTGGTTAAGGAAATGACCTTGAATAATGTTTTAGGAGGAGGAAGAAAAGTATACAAAAGAAGAAGAAGAGAAGAAGAAGGAAGAGGAATAAGAAGATAAGGAATCTCGTTTAAAATATATTGGATCGTGAGCTTTCCGTTGATAAAACAATCGAGTGAATTGGACAACGAACGGAAAAGTCATCATCTGTCGAGTTTTGGACAACAATAGGTATAAGAAAACAAAAATCAAATTTCGCATAATAGCATTGAAATCATATCAGAATAACAACAAGCTAAGAAATATCATAACGCAGAAAATTATCCTACATCTCCTTATCTTTATATTTATTTTTACTTTGTTATCTATAAATTTATAAGAATTACTTCCAACGGACTCATCCTTCCACACCACTTGAATTCGGTCCTCTAGGTATGCCTGAATGCATTTTAGATGATAGTTAGTTCATGTCTTTGATATGAGTAGGTAGATAACACTCTCATCTCGGCGAAGAGAGTAACTCTCTAGCTTGGCCAAGAGCTTTCATTTATCCTATTTCTCTTATATCTTTATATTCATGTTTACTACCAGAATTACTTAGTAGATGCCTATGTATTGGATGAACATATTCTACATCGCACAATAAATGGACCTAATTAGCTTCATAGGGTAGGACACTAAAGGAACAGACTATATGCTCTTCACAAAAGCCTCGCCAAAGCAAGAAAATTGCTCAGTTACAATGAAGAGGTCTTTTAACAACAATAATCACCCTCGCCCAAATAGATATATGTGTTAGGAATCACGCACCAATTCCAGAAAAATAACCCAAGTAAACAATCCACGGTAGCAGAATATAATAATAAAAGAACAGAATCAGAAGAACACACTAGAGAATTTGTTGTCAAAGTTCACCCAAACTTGGCCTACGTCTCCCGCGCATAGGCACTCTGCTAATTCACTAGTCTTCGAGAAAAGTAGGAATACAATTGATGATCTTCTCACAAGATCAGGGCACAAAGAGATTGAGAACACTCATAAAGCCGTCATCGCTTCTCTTTTACTTTCTCTCTATTCGTTACTTTGCGCTTCTTTTTCTACTCTTGTGACGGCTACTATCTTTACATCGCTAATATAAGAGGTATAGCTTTTAACCTAGAAGCAAAAAAGGATCAAAGACAAAAAAGCCCTTAATAAAATATTTTGGCTTCACATGCCAATAATCTCCCACTTGAAGATAAATATATCTGATGCACCAAGCAACTTTTCATCCATCCTCTTCAAAAACTAGTAACTAGAACTTGTGCCTCTGCGATACTCCTCATCAATTAACATGGAGTAATACCAATAGTAGTAGTACAGAAACTATGCTTCTCTCTGTCTACTACCTTAGTAAACATGTCAGCTGGATTATTTGAGTCATCAATCTTCTGTAGCTTTAACTCATTATCTTTCAATGCTGACCTGATGAAGTGATAACGCTTCTTGATATGTCTAGTCCTTGAGTGATAAGCTGCATTCTTTGCTAAGTGCATTGCACTTTGACTATCACTCCATAGTGTGCTCACTGGCTGCTTTCGATGTAGCTCCTCCACGTAATCTTGTAACTACATGATTTCCTTAGAGACTTCCGTGATCGCCACGTACTATGCTTCTATCGTTGATAGAGCCACTACTTTCTATAGTTGAGATGCCCAACTCACTACTGTACCTGCAACTATAAAGACATATCCAGTGGTACTCTTACCACTATCTCGATCACCTAAGTGGTTTGCATCAACATAACCCTGCAACTTTAGCGATGTACCTCCATAACAAAGAGAGTAATTTGATGTACCTGCTAGATATCTCAATATCCATTTTACTGCATTCCAATGCTCTCTACCCGAGTTCTGCAAATATCGACTCACAACTCCCACTACCTGTGCAATGTCTGGTCTCGTGCTCACCATGGCATACATCAAACTTCCCACTGCTGATGCGTATGGAACTACCGCCATCTCATCTTTCAAAATCTGAGTACTCGGACACATATCCTTGGAAAGTTTGAAGTGACTCGCTAGAGGAGTCGCAACCGGTTTTGCCTTATCCATGTTAAATCTCTTTAACACCTTGTTCACATAGTCTTCTTGCGACAACCATAATTTCTTATTTTTCCTGTCCCTGATGATTTTCATGCCTACAATCTTCTTGGCCTCTCCCAAGTCTTTCATAGCAAACTGCGATGCTAACATCTTCTTTACTTCTGCGATTCTCTTCATATTAGAATTAGCCACTAGCATGTCATCAACATATAAAGAGAGATACACAATATCACCATCGCTATACTAAATAAACACAATGATCAGCCTCATAGTGTGCAAATCATTTTTCTTCAATAAAACCATCAAACTTTAAGTACCATTGCCGCGGAGCTTGCTTCAAGCCATACAAGCTTTTCTTCAAGCGACACACCATGTGTTCTTTACCTTTGACCTCAAAATCTCTGGGTTGCGCCATGTATAACTCTTCATCTAGATCACCATGCAAAAATGCCGTTTTTACATCTAACTGGTGAAATATACTCAACAAAACTCTGATTGATATCATCTTCACTACTGGTGAAATATCTCGGAGTAGTCGATCCCTTCTTTTTGAGAAAAGCCCTTTACTACAAGTCTCGCCTTGTATGTGATACTACCGTCGGCTTCATTTTTGATCCTGTACACCCACTTGTTTAATAAAGCCTTTTTACCAGTAGGCAACTCGGTCAACTCCCAAGTTTTGTTCTAAAGTAACGAGATCATCTTGTCTTTCATAGCACGCTCCCACTGCATGTGAGATGTGTCTTTCTTTGCCTCATCATAAGTCTTCGGCTCTCCCGAATTTGTATATAAGACATGGCTCATAACGGTATTAGCTGATGGATCAAAAATTACATTTGGCTATCTCACATGTGTAGATCTCCTCAAAACAGATACTTCAGGGTCGTTAGTCTGTTCGGGATCACTGCATTCCTCTTGAATTGCCTGCTCATTAATAATGTGTTCATCTTGAACCTCCCATTCAGGTGCACTCTGATCTGCTGGAATCATCTTCACAGGAATTGTGTCCAACTCAACATATTATGGTTCTACTACCGTCTCATGCTATGTTTGGCCATCTTTGTACATATTTTCTTCAAGGAACACCCCATTCTGACTGCAAATGACTTTGTTATTCTCGTAATCTCAAAGCCTATATCCATATTCATCGCCACCATATCCAATAAAGACGCACTTCTGGGACCTAGCATCAAGCTTCTTCCTGTCCTCTCTGCCAATCAAAGCATATGCAATACAACCAAAAACTTTTAGATTTGAATAATTGACCTTTTTACCTGACCATTGTTCTTGCGGTATTCCTCCATCTAGCGCTCTAGATGGACTCCTGTTAATCAAATATACAGCTGCATCAACTGTAGCAATCCATAAGTGTAGTGGGAGACCCGCATGTAGTCTCATGCATCTTGCACGCTCCAAAATAGTCCTACTCATCCTCTCAGCTACAATGTTCTCTTGAGGAGTTCTAGGAATAGTCTTCAACCCATGTATGCCGTCCCAGCTCAAGTATTCTGCAAATTCTTTGCTCGTGTATTCACCACCATTATCAGACTTCAGAGCTTTAATCTGATAACCTGTCTCTTTTTCTACCTTGGTCTTCCAAATTTTGAACACCCCGAATACGTCTGATTTTTCTCTGAGAGCATAGACCCAAGTCTATCTTGACGCATCATCAATGAAAGTGACAAAATATCTCTTATCACCATAAGGGACCTCTTGAGCCGATCCCCACACATCAGTATGAACCAACTCTAGCTTTTGCCCCTTATTCTGTCGCCCATTCAATTCAAAGCTAATCGTTTTTTATTTTCCATAAATGCAACTCTCACAGAAATCTAACTCAACTTTTTGCAAACCTGAAAGCAATTTTCTTGAGTGTGACTGCTTTACACCCTTTTCACCAAGATGTCCCAAACGATAATGCCAAAGAGTAGACAAATTACCTGTAGCCATTGTAGTTGCAACCATATCACTGATATTGTTTCTCTGGAGAAGGTAAAGTGTACCTGTAAGCTTTCCCTTTGCTACTACTCTTGCCCCTGAGGTTATCTTCCACTCTCCGTATCCAAAAGTTGTTACCATGCCTTCTTGGTCAATTTTACTAGTTGAAATCAGTTTTTTCTTCAACTCGGGAATATGTCTGGTTTCACGCAAAATTAGACGTCCTCCACCTGAGATGTTCACAATCACAATTCTTTTTCCTATAATCGGACACATGTGGCCATTTCCCACAACCACTTGCCCAAATTCTCCACTGGCATAATCAACAAATATATCTCTTTGCGAGGTGCAATGAAAAGAAGCATCAGAGTTGACAAATCACTTGTCTGTCATCAAGTCAAAGTGTTAAACCCTACAGGCAAACACAAGTTCTCTAGAAAAGGTTTATTGCTAACCACATTAGCTCCTTGATTCTCATCTCGTTGCTTCTTTTTGTAGGCTTCACACTGAAATCTACTGTGTCCCGTCTGGTGACAAAACCAGCACTCATCTTTTGCAACCTCTCTCTTCCCCCTTGATTGTGACCTACCATGCCCGCTGAATTTTCCTCTGCCTTTACTTCTCCCACGGTTCTCCACTGCTAATGCCTTCGAAGATGTAGATGCCAAAAACTTATCTCCACCTGAGACTTTCCTTTGCATCTCTTCATCCATGATGCTGTGAGCAGCATTATCCAAAGTCAAATCATCCTTCATGGTGCTCGAAATTCCCTGCACCGTGGTGTTATAGCTTTCCGGAAGGGAACATAAAAATAGTAAAGCTTGCAACTTCATATCTAGATTTATGCCTGCGGATTCCAACTGACCTATGACCTGCGTAAAACTGTTGATATGCTCTGCAATAGATCCTCTGTCAAATAACTTCATATTGACCAATTTCTTTAGCAAAAATATTTGATTTGATGTGGACGGTTTCTCATAAATATTCATTAGAATATCCATGGCTTCGTTTGTATTTTTCTCTTTCGCGATGTGGTACCCTGTCTTTTTCGTCAAGCCAAGATGAATCGCACCTAATGCCTTTCAATCAAGAATTTTCCATCCCGATTCTGCTGTCAGATCCACTTCCGCGAGTTCAGGTTTCCAACCCTCAAGTGGTGCATAGAGATC
Organism: Lenwebbia sp. NSW1173648; assembly: GCA_029784005.1. Lineage (NCBI taxonomy): Eukaryota > Viridiplantae > Streptophyta > Magnoliopsida > Myrtales > Myrtaceae > Lenwebbia > Lenwebbia sp. NSW1173648. The sequence continues at coordinate 16,750,689 of JARCGZ010000009.1, read as the reverse complement.
TTTCTGATAAAGATAGTCCTCTATTTGGAGTTTTCACCATCCGAAATCCTGTCCATTGAACTTATCGATTTTGATTTTATCTCTGCCATACCGTTTGCTTTCAATCTAATGTCACCGAAAAACCCTCTATGTTTTCGATTAGCCAACCCAGGCTCTGATACTAGTTGTTAGGAATTGCGTACCAATTCCAAAAAAAATAACCCAAGCAAACAATCCACAGTAGCAGAATATAATAATAAAATAACAGAATCAGAAGAACACACCAGACAATTTGTTATCGAAAAGTTCACCCAAACTTAGGCTACGTCTCCGTACAGAGGCACTCTGCGAATCCACTAGTCTTCGAGAAAAGTATGAATACAGTTGATGATCTTCTCACAAGATCAGGACACAAAGAGATTGAGAACACTCATAAAGCCGTCACGGCTTCTCTTTTTCTTTATCTCTCTATTCGCTACTTTGCGCTTCTTTTTCTGCTCTTGTGACGGTTACTACCTTTACATCGCTAATATAAGAGGTATAGCTTTTAACCTAGAAGCAAAAAAGGAGAAACGACAAAAAAAAAGCCCTTAACAAAATATTTTGGCTGCACATGCCAACAATATGTGCAAGGCTGATGGAAAACATCAACCAATTGATAAAGGGGTCATTTACAGAAATGGTTCTGAGAATAGCCAAACCGTATCTTTGGGAGTTAGATATCAGCGTCGAACACTATGCCCTTGCACGACTTATGCACAAGATATTTGTATCATACACCACAAACAATCCTATCCCTAACATGAAACAAAACGTTGTGGTAAATTGGTATTGAAGAGTCTTGGCCAAGCTGCATAGTTCGTTTAGTCGACCGAGAGGGGAGTACTCTCAAAGACATGGACTGGCTATCACTGACTCTTACTCTATGCCGCATTCAAGTGGCATCAGATGTGGAGTCGGAGGATGAGTCTACTAACTCTTGCTCTGTGTGCATTCATGTGGAGCCTCCGGTGGACCCTTTGATGTGCGGCCTTTAGGTAAGAAAAGAAAGCGGGATAGTCGTGTGATATTTGCTGTCAAGGAATCTGTAGCTTGTGATATTTTGGCTTCCAGCCATTAAACATTTGATTCGATTCGATTATTTCTCCATTTATCCCGAGGATAGGCCAAGACTTTTATTCTCGCTTTTCACACATTCAATTAGCGTGCAATTGGCGTGCACCTCACGTGCTTATTCCGACAGCAATATCAAGAATGACCTTGAATAATGTTTTAGGAGGAGGAAGAAAAGTATACAAAAGAAGAAGAAGAAGAAGAGAAGAAGGAAGAGCAATAAGAAGATAAGGAATCTCATTTAAAATATATTGGATCATCAGCTTTCCGTTGATAAAATAATCGAGTGAATTGGACAACGAACGGAAAAGTCATCATCTGTCAAGTTTTGGACAACGATAGGTATAAGAAAACAAAAATCAAATTTCGCATAATAGCATTGAAATCATATCAGAATAACAACAAGCTAAGAAATATCTTAACGCAGAAAATTATCCTACATCTCCTTATCTTTATATTTATTTTTACTTTTTTATCTATAAATATATAAGAATTACTTCCAACGGACTCATCCTTCCACACCACTTGAATGCGGTCCTCTAGGTTTGCCCGAATGCATTTTAGATGATAGTTAGTTCATGTCTTTGATATGTGTAGGGTAGATAACACTCTCATCTCGGCGAAGAGAGTGACTCTCTAGCCCGGTCAAGAGCTTTCATTTATCCTATTTCTCTTATATCTTTATATTCATGTTTACTACCAGAATTACTTAGTACATGCCTATGTATTGGATGAACATATTCTACATTGCACAATGAATGGACCTAATTAACTTCATAGGGTAGGACACTAAAGGAACATACTTATGTTCTTCACAAAAGCCTCGCCAAAACAAGAAAATTGCTCAGTTACAATGAAGAGGTCTTTTAACAACAATAATCACCCTCGCCCTGATAGATATATGTGGAAGGCTGATGGAAAACATCAACCAATTGATAAAGGGGTCATATATAGAAATGGTTCAAAGAATTGCCAAACTGTATCTTTGGGAGTTAGATATCAGCGATGAACACTATGCCCTTGCACGACTTATGCACAAGATATTTGTATCATACACTATAAATAATCCTATCCCTAACGTGAAACAAAATGTTGTGGTAATTTGTATTGAAGAGTCTTGGCCAGGCTGCATAGTTCGTTTAGTCGACCGAGAGGGGAGTACTCTGAAGGACATGGACTGGCTATCACTGACTCTTGCTCTATGCTGCATTCAAGTGGAATCGGATGTGGAGTAGGAGGATGAGTCTGCTAGCTCTTGCTCTGTGTGCATTCATGTGGAGCCTCCGGTGAGCCCTTTCATGTGCGGCCTTTAGGTAAGAAAAGAAAGCGGGATAGTCGTGTGATATTTGCTGTCAAGGAATCTGTAGCTTGTGATATTTTGGCTTCCAGCCATTAAACATTTGATTCGATTCGATTATTTCTCCATTTATCCCAAGGATAGGCCAAGATTTTTATTCTCGCTTTTCACACATTCAATTAACGTGCAATTGGCGTGCAACTCATGTGCTTATTTCGACAGCAATATCAAGAATGACCTTGAATAATGTTTTAGGAGGAGGAAGAAAAGTATACAAAAGAAGAAGAAGAAGAAGAGAAGAAGGAAGAGCAATAAGAAGATAAGGAATCTCATTTGAAATATATTGGATCGTGAGCTTCCGGTGATAAAACAATCGAGTGAATTGGACAACGAACGGAAAAGTCATCATCTGTCAAGTTTTGGACAACAATAGGTATAAGAAAACAAAAATCAAATTTCGCATAATAGCATTGAAATCATATCAGAATAACAACAAGCTAAGAAATATCTTAAAGCAGAAAATTATCCTACATCTCCTTATCTTTATATTTATTTTTGCTTTGTTAACTATAAATAAATAAGAATTACTTCCAACGGACTCATCCTTCCACGCCACTTGAATGCGGTCCTCTAGGTATGCCTGAATGCATTTTAGCTGATAGTTCATGTCTTTGATATGTGTAGGGTAGATAACACTCTCATCTCGGCGAAGAGAGTAACTCTCTAGCCTGGCCAAGAGCTTTCATTTATGCTATTTCTCTTATATCTTTATATTCATGTTTACTACTAGATGCCTATGTATTGGATGAACATATTCTACATTGTACAATGAATGGACCTAATTAGCTTCATAGGGTAGGACACTAAAGGAACAGACTATATGCTCTTCACAAAAGCCTCGCCAAAGCAAGAAAATTGCTCAGTTACAATGAAGAGGTCTTTAATAATCACCCTTGCCCTGATAGATATATGTGCAAGGCTGATGGAAAACATCAACCAATTGATAAAGGGGTCATATACAGAAATGGTTCAGAGAATTACCAAACTGTATCTTTGGGAGTTAGATATCAGCGACAAACACTATGCCCTTGCACGACTTATGCACAAGATAGTTGTATCATACACCACAAACAATCCTATCCCTAACGTGAAACAAAATGTTGTGGTAATTGGTATTGAAGAGTCTTGGCCAGGCTGCATAGTTCGTTTAGTCGATCGAGAGGGGAGTACTCTCAAAGACATGGACTGGCTATCACTGACTCTTGCTCTATGCCCCATTCAAGTGGTATTAGATGTGGAGTCGGAGGACGAGTTTGCAAACTCTTGCTCTGTGTGCCTTCAAGTGGAGCCTCTGCTAAGCCCTTTGATGTGCGGCCTTTAGGTAAGAAAAGAAAGCGAGATAGTCGTGTAATATTTGCTGTCAAGGAATCTGTAGCTTGTTATATTTTGGCTTCCAGCCATTAAACATTTGATTCGATTCGATTATTTCTCCATTTATCCCGATGATAGGCCAAGATTTTTATTCTCGCTTTTCACACATTCAATTAACGCGCAATTGGCATGCAACTCACGTGCTTGTTCCTACAACAATATCAAGAATGACCTTGAATAATGTTTTAGGAGGAGGAAGAAAAGTATACAAAAGAAGAAGAAGAAAGAAGAAGGAAGAGCAATAAGAAGATAAGGAATCTCATTTGAAATATATTGGATCGTGAGCTTTCCTTTGATAAAACAATCGAGTGAATTGGACAACGAACGGAAAAGTCATCATCTGTCAAGTTTTGGACAACAATAGATATAAGAAAACAAAATCAAATTTCGCACAATAACATTAAAATCATATCAGAATAACAACAAGCTAAGAAATATCTCAACGCAGAAAATTATCGTACATCTTCTTATCTTTATATTTATTTTTACTTTGTTATCTATAAATATATCAGAATTACTTCCAACGGACTCATCCTTCCACTCCACTTGAATTCGGTCTACGCTTGAACGCATTTTTTATGATAGTTAGTTCATGTCTTTTATATGTGTGTCGTAGATAACATTCTCATCTCGGGTGAAGAGAGTATGTCTCTAACCTGGCCAAGAGCTTTCAATTATCCTATTTCTCTTATATCTTTATATTCATGTTTACTACTAGAATTACTTAGTAGATGCGTATGTTTTGGATGAACATAGCACAATGAATGGACCTAATTAGCTTCATAGGTAGGACACTAAAGGAGGACTATATGCTCGTCACAAAAGCCTCACCAAAGCAAGAAAATTGCTCAATTACAATGAAGAGGTCTTTTAACAACCATAATCACCCTCACCCTGATAGATATATGTGCAAGGCTGATGGAAAACATCAACCAATTGATAAAGGGGTCATATACATAAATGGTTTAGAGAATAGCCAAACTGTATCTTTCGGAGTTAGATATCACCGACGAACACTATGGCCTCACACGACTTATGCACAAGATATTTGTATCATACACCAGAAACAATCCTATCCCTGACATGAAACAAAATGTTGTGGTAATTGGTATTGAAGAGTCTTGGCCATGCTGCACAGTTCGTTTAGTCGACCGAGAGGGGAGTACTTTCAAAAACATGGACTAGCTATCACTGACTCTTGCCCTATGCCGCATTCAAGTGGAATCGGATGTAGAGTAGGAGGATGAGTATGCTAACCCTTGCTCTGTGTGCATTCAAGTGGAGCCTCTGGTGAGCCTGTGTGGCTTTTAGGTAAGAAAAGAAAGCTACTCTGTTGTCAAGGAATTTAATATGTCTGAAACAATAGATCATTGGACCTTAGCTGTAGCTTGTCATATTCTGGCTTCCAACCATTAAACATTAGATTCGATTCGATTATTTCTCCATTTATCTTGAGGATAGGCCAAGATTTTTATTCTCGCTTTTCACACATGCAATTAACGTGCGATTGGCGCGCAACTCACGTGCTTATTCCGATAGCAATATCAAGGAACATGAACAAAAAACTTCGATTGATTAAGGAAATGACCTTGAATAATGTTTTAGGAGGAGGAAGAAAAGTATACAAAAGAAGAAGAAGAAGAAGAAGAGAAGAAGGAAGAGGAATAAGAAGATGAGGAAGAGGAAGAGGAAGAGGAAGACAAAGAAGATGAAGTAGAAGGTGATGGTGATGGAAATGTCTTCAAGATCTATAAAATTATACACTGCGAGTACTTAGAGGAGCCCAAAAAATTTGAAGAAATAGCTTCTTTAAACCTCGAATTCTCGAGATATGACAGCTTTGCAATGTCTCGAGATATGACAGTTTTGCAAAGGCTGTCCATGCTGAATGGGTGAACCACCTGCCTAGGCACGAGTTATTGATAAAGACTATCATGGACCCTCTTTGGTTGCAGTGTCTTGATAGAGCGCTAGAGTTGAAAGGTTTTTAGAAGATGAAGGAAGAAAGAAAATACAACTACATCGAGAAAGACAGAAGCCCTGGAACCCAAATCCCGGTTCACCTCCATCTGGGAATGACTTAACTATAAAAGCCCGTAGATTTCCCCATATCTAACAGAACACCATTTGTATGATAATGTAACTTCTATTATCTATTGATAGAATATAGTAAAATATTTTAATGTCTTATATCCATATTCGAATCAAATCAAACATAGATAAAGTCGGTTCTTGAGGCAAAAAATGGTTATCTCTTAAACTCTCAATTTAAAATGAATGAGTGTATTGTTTGTATGTGTATCTGGAAAGACAAAGTAAATGTACAATGAAAGGATACATAACGTGAACAAAGTTGACAGTTGAGTCTTATACATTTGTAGTTGAAGGGAACCAATCCCAATACATACGCAGCGGAATTACACGGAATTAACAAGCCCAGATACTTACTTGAGTCACTGATCGGAGAAGTATATCACAGAACGGACATACATCGTTTTCCACAGATTAAATGTTACCATTGCAGTCCATTGAGAGATCGTTCGTCCAGTCACCCGTTTGACGATCGGGAGAGTTCGTCGTTGTTTTTTCTGTCGTTTCTCTACGCCATTCTGTACGTTAAGAACGTAAGAGAAAACTGACAATCTGAGGAGAGGGGATGACGTCTGTTTCAAACGTGACTTTATCACGTTTGAAATCAATAACTGCCTTTGGCAGTTATCCAACGTGGTAAAGGGTTGTGGTGCTCTACATGGGCGGACCACGGTATTCCCATACACCCTCATTTTCCAACATCTCCCACTCGCCCATGAAGGGCTATCCATAACTCTCATTTGCCCACGAAGGGTCAACAACTCCCACTTGTCCTCGAAGGGTTAAACATAACTTTTTCTCTTTCCTGCAAAGTTCATATCAACAAATAATCCGTGCGACCAGCATACTACGAGAGCTCGTTGCCATACATCTGTTAGGAGTATATAGCAGCTCAAAATGGGCATATTAACTCAGAGTAGATCCAGTATGCAGTACCCTAGATCAATCAGTCACATTTACATCTTATCTCTCTTGATCTCTTTAAGCATTTCATATGCATTGTATTCACAATCATGATTAAACTCAAATAATCATAATTGGTCGACCTGTGAATACAAAGATAGAATGTGACATCAAAAACAAATTAATCTTCCTCTTCCCTTAAACCTCTCAATTTCAGTTCAGCTCGCTTTTCTAGAAATGTCCCATTAGATCGAATCAATCTCATGACCATTGGCAACACTCTAAGATATCGAACGCTGAATAGAAATCTTGAGAATAAGTAAGAGTCGTGAGGGGACAAATTTGAGGAACTTTTACCCTCAAGAGTCTCACACGGCTTGAAAGTTGAGATCAAAACTTCCGCCAACTCTTATTGGTCGTCTCATGCATACGTAGTATGAAATACGTATTACGGTATTCTCTCCTTTCCCATGGAGAGTATGTCTTGTCACTTAATATCGTACAGATGATAGTTAAGACATACCCAATGTCTAACTTGAGTTCACAAATCTACTCTTTTGAAAGAATCCATCAGAACTCACATCTGGCATTAAGAAAGATAAAGCGAAATATGTGGGCTATTTCACTTTCGGACATAATAAATAATATGTCCTCATCTTAACACTTTATTAAGGCGACATCTATACTTTAAGCCCGAGCTCTCAATTATCACCTAGATAATGAGCTTAAAATTGTCTCATATCTATTTATCACATAGTAAATAAATTTGATTACCCGTGTGAGTGGGCTAATCTCTTATTTGTCCGACATACCTTCTCAACATAATGCACTAAGCATTAATATGCATAAATATCGAACAAACTCAAGCATTAATAATAATGGAACATACCATTAATTGTGAACTTTGGAAAAATAAATATCCAGTACTTCAACTTTTACGCAATCCTAGAGATTTCAATATATGGAATTAATCCCTTTGTCAACTCATGACCAAGGAAAAAACATCTCTATGAATTGACTTCGTTATAAGATCTGCTATCATTCTATGCGTAGATATGTACTGTACGTTCACATCTTTTCGCACAACCATGTCTTTCACAAAATCATACTTCGTGTCTATATGTTTCGTCTTGCAGTGGATCCTTAGTGTAAGCTCTTGCTGCTTGGCTATCACAATTAACCAATAATTGAACCTACAGCATCCTTAGCAACACCTCATTGATCCAAACATCTCTTAAGACAAACACCCTCTCGTACTGCTGCTGATAATGCCACAAATTCGGCTTTGATTGTGGATAAGGCTATACACGTTTGCTTCTTACTACTCCATGATATGGCGCCATTGTTAAGTAAGAATGCAAATCTAGAGGTAGAATTTCTCTCATCTAAACCTCCTCTTCAATCAACATCAGTATAGCCTGCAAGGCGCAGATCTCTACCTTGATTACTCAGCGAATAATCAGCAGTACCATTCAGATACTTGAGGATTTTATTGACGGCAGTCCAAAGTGCTTGACCTGGATTGGATTGGTATTTACTCACCATTCCAACTACATAACAAATATCATGTCTTGTACACACCATAGCATACATTAAGTTTCCAACAGCACTAGCATATGGAACACCTTCCATTCATTCCTTTTCTTGTGGAGTCTCAGGACACATTCTACGACTCAATCCTTCACTTCTCGCAATAGGAGTATCTTTGGGTTTACAGTCTTGCATACGAAATCATTCAAGAACTTTATCAATATAAGTCTCTTGTGAAAGAGATCATAATCTCTTTGAATAATATCTTGAAATCTGAACTCCAAGAATATATGCAGATTTACCCATATCTTTTATCTCAAAATTGGAACATAACCAATTCTTGATTGTATTAACAAACTCCATTTTACTCCCTGCAATTAGTATATCATCAACATATAATGATAAAATCACAAATTGATCTATGGATCTTTTGATATATACGCAATGATCTTCATCAATCATTACAAAATCATATGCCACTATGGCATTACGAAAAAGTATATACCATTATCTCGAAGACTGCTTAAGGCCATATATCGATCTCAAAAGTCGACATACTTTTTGTTCTTGGCCTTCTGTAACAAACCTAGCGGGTTGTTCCATATGAATTTCTTCTTTTAATTCTCTATTGAGAACTGCAGTCTTTACATCCATTTGATGTAATTCAAGATCCATGCTAATTACTATTGCTAGAACAAGGCGAATTGAGGTAAATCTCACCACAGGAGAAAACCTCTTCATAATCAATCCTTCATGTTGAATATACCCTTTCACCACAAGGCCAGCCTTATATTTCTCAATTAAGCCATCAGCTTTACGCTTTATTTTGAGAACCCATTTGTTCCCAATGGCTTTGCATCCGTTTAGAAGATCAACCAGTTCTCAAACTCGGTTTGATCTCATTGACTACATCTCTTTTTCCATTGCTTGTATCCAATTTTTCTTATCGGGGCAAGTCGGAGCCTCATTTACATTCCTTGGCTCATTCTCTTCTTATGGAGCGACCATGAAAGCTTTACCTTCAATGTCTAAACGTCGACAAGTCGACGGAGAACGATTTTGCGACTTGTTCGCCAAATTTGAGATTATACATTTAGTACGTCAATCTCCATTACGCTCCCACTCGGATTAGATAACGACTACATCTTCACATCAAGTGGTTGCAATTGAGACTGATTCGAAACAAATTCCCCACTTCTCACATTGCTCCCACTTGAATGATATGCCTCAATAAAATCATTATCACTATCCAAGATTTTAAACAGAGAATAGTCTTCACCTATCTCGCCCTTTTTCTAAAATTCATTCACTAAGAATGTGACATCTCGTGATTCGAATTCAGTTACACTGTCTGCTTTCTTGCTCACCTATAAACACATACCCTTTCGAGTGCTCTCAGTATCTCATGAAGATACTCATTTTTGCCTCTAGGGCCTAATTTTACATACTTGTGGGAAGACTCGTGTGTATAAGTAGCACATTCTCAAGGTCTAAGAAAACTCAAATCTTATTTTCGACCTGTCCACAACTCATATGGAGTGAAGTTAACTGATTTAGAAGGCACACGGTTAAATATCTAGATAGCATTCAACAAATCTTCACCCCAAAAGGTGATAGGCAAATTAGCCTGTGCCATCATAGACTTAACCATTTTCATTGAGACATGTTTCTTCTCTCTACAACTCCATTCTATTGAGGAATCAATGGAATAGTCAATTGTTTTCTCTATTCCATTTTCATCACATAAACATCTGAACTGATCAGATAGATTTTCTCGACCTCGATCGGATCTTAAAATTTTTTTTTTTAAATTGATTTTCTAAAACCTCAAAAATTTCTCAAAGCAACTCATGCTTTAGATTTATGAGAAATCAAAAATAACATGTCCGAATCGAGTGTAATCATCTATAAATGTGATGAAATAAACAGCCTCATGCCTTGCTCTCACATTCATTGAACCACATATGTCTGAATGGATCAACTGCAAAGAAAACTCAGCTCTTGTTCCTTTTCCAAATGGTTTTATCGTTGTTTTTCCGCCAGGCAATGCTCACAAATAGGCAAATCGACTTTTTCAATATTGCCCAATAAGCCCTCTTTAGCTTATCTAAACATTCGCTAGTGGCCCATATGACCCAGCTTAGCATGCCATAATTCACATCATTACAGAAGATGTAAATAGGGAATAACTAACATTCACATTATTGTACTCAACAATCAACATAATGAAACCATCCAGAACCATATTTACTTGTTCCCAACGACAAGTTATCACTATCGTTATGAAAATTCAAACTGAAATCAAGTTTAACCAAAACTAACACGGAAACTTAATTCCGTCGAGTTTTTGGAGCATATAACACATTATGTAGGAACAGGGTGTGACCACCACGCATATTCAATTGGCAAGTGCCAATTCCTTTGACTTCCACTCGGGAATTGTTTCCCACATATATCTACTATGCTCCATGTGAAATTTTGTCAAAATTCCACGAAGGCATCTATGTCCTTTTACTACATGGTCTGTGGCCCCTGAGTCTACAGTCCACAAAGGATGAGGTTTAGTTACAAAAACCGAATTGGAGACATAAGTAACACTCTAAAGTATACAAAGGGTTTCTAACTTCTTTGACTCACCATAGTTGCGAGCAAAGTGACCCTTTTTGCCACAATTAAAACACTTCACTTACGAAATGTCATTCTTGAAAGGACACTTTCATTTTCCATGTCGGTTAAACTTCAGTTTCTTTCTTGAAGAATTCGTTCCCTTGCCCTTTCACTTCTTGAACCCACCTTGACGCTTACGCCTAGAGTCCGAAGCTCCATGTGAACTAGAACCAACATAACAAATATCAGTTATTGGTTTATCCGCCAGAAGGTGATCCACCTCTGGTTCAAGACGGCGCAAAGCATCCTCAAAAGTCTTTACTTTCCATTGTGGATTAAGTGGATTTTTGATATGCACATAGCTATGAGGCAAAGAATGGATTACTGCTTGCATTTACTGCTCCTTAGTCAAAATGTGGCCTGCATCTTACAATTCACTTATCATGTTTGACATACTTCTCAAAATGTTGTTTTATATTCTGCCCATGTGGCATCATATAAGTGTCAAACCTTATAGTGATCTATCTCAACTTGGTGACTAATGTCTAACCAAACTTAGTTTTTAATGCTTCCCACTTGACTTTGGCATTTTCATAAATGCCTGAACTCATGCATAAAACGATTGTCCATGCTACTCAGCAACATAATGCGAGCAATAGAGTTCATCTTTTTCCATGCAGCAAATGCCTCTTTATACTTTCTATGATGTGTAGTATTTCCATCTTCAGATTCTTCTATAACTAGGTTAAGAGCTTCTAGTGTTTTTTGCTCTTCTAGCACATACTGGATTTTCACATTTCAGTTTTCATAATTTCTGCCGTTCAAATTCTCTCCTTTGTTAAGCTCAGCTACGATATTCTAAGAAGCTATGGCTATTGTATCTAAACACGAAGTTCTATAGACATGTATTTACGAACTATTAATGCTTAATATTTATGCATCTATTTTACACTAACTAATTACATTAATGAATAATTTCACATAAGGTCTCAGATTCGAAAGTTCACTATGTTCCCAATCATCGTCTACGAATCATCGCTTGAAATTATCATTAACATAATCATTTATGTAAAATTGAGTTCACTAAAGTTACTAAAACTTTCTAGAACTCCCCACTCAAATAAAGATCATAAATCATTTAATGATCCCTATATCTTGTAATCATAACATGGCATGGCATGATTTGAACTAATACACAAATAATTCACGCATCAAATCATACTCTAATTTCATAATACAAGATATAAAAGCAAGTACTCTAAACTTTATACATGCTATTAGCAATCATGCTCTCCACAATTTGCATGCGATTATGAACACGTAAGCCATCCTCTATATTTACAAAAATATAGGAGTAAAAAAAATACTCGAAAAACCCCCCAAAATAAGTGTATCATGGGTTTCATACGTATTTTCATAATTTTAAATACATCAAACCTGTCCAAATAATATATCAAATTGAAGATAATTTCGATACGAACACAACGGTATCTCGCACGCCCCAAACGGAGCTTGGACGCGCTTCCACGCGCCGGTCAAAGCTCCGGCGCGTTTGGTCAACGGAGGCCAAATCGAAATTTTCAACAATTTTGGAGACTAAATTGCAATTTTCCAAAAATTGAGGGACCAAATTGCAATTTTCTGAAAAAACAGGGACCAAAATGAAATTTCCCGAAAGTTTGAGGACCAAATTGCAATTTTCAGAAAGATCAAGGACCAAAATGCAATTTCCCGAAAGTTTGGGGGCAAAAACGTAATTCTGCCGGTCATAGTCAACGGTCTGAGTGAATGGTCAACGATAGACCAGTCAACGGACGGTACCGGGTCGGGTCGGGTCCGGTTCTAGGTTGGGTCGGGTCGGCTCAGCTGACGTCATCATGACGTCACTGCCACGTCAGCAATCGGTTTGAGACGGTTCACGCATGCGTGGAGCACGTGGGCGCGTGAGTTCCACGCGCAGCGGTGCTCCTCGGCGCGTGTCGGCGCGTGTGGGTTGCTCCGGTCGTATCTGACGGCGTTCAACCACTCAATGTGCTCGTATGATCAAGGCGAGCCTATTGGTATACTTGAAACTCATTTTCACTAAGCCAAATTTGACGAAAAAGGCGACGTTTCGCCGCGGCCCCGAGGGACCCCGCCCCGTCACAGCGCGTGGCACGCGTGCGGGCTTTTCTGGCGTCGGCTCGCGACGTGTGACCACTCAAAATCTTCGTCTCTCCGAGCCCATTCCGTTGATGTGTTCAAAAAAAAAAATTGGATGAGAAGAACAGAATCGACTCGCAATGAACAGTGGCGACGAAAATCGGCTTTACGCGTTAAAACGATTACAAAACATCACTTGATCAGGAAACAAGAATCGATGGCTCTGATACCAATGAAGGGAACCAATCCCAATACATACGCAGCGGAATTACACGGAATTAACAAGCCCAGATACTTACTTGAGTCACTGATCGGAGAAATATATCACAGAACGGACATACATCGTTTTCCACAGATTAAATGTTACCATTGCAGTCCATTGAGAGATCGTTCGTCCAGTCACCCGTTTGACGATCGGGAGAGTTCGTCGTTGTTTTTTCTGTCGTTTCTCTACGCCATTCTGTACGTTAAGAACGTAAGAGAAAACTGACAATCTGAGGAGAGGGGATGACGTCTGTTTCAAACGTGACTTTATCACATTTGAAATCAATAACTACCTTTGGCAGTTATCCAACGTGGTAAAGGGTTGTGGTGCTCTACATGGGCGGACCACGGTATTCCCATACACCCTCATTTTCCAACAGTAGTTAACAAAGTAATAATGAATATAAATATAAGGAGAAATAGGGAAATTTTCTATGTTGAGATATCCCTTATTTGGTTGTTATTCTAATGCGCTTTCAATTGATAGACTTTACCGTTCGTTGTCCAATTCAATCGATTATTTTATTAACGAAAAGCTCACGATCCAATATTTTTAAATTGAATTTCGATTTTTCATAAAAGAGTCGGTATCATGAATCCAACCGATATATGTCGTCAATATTGTCATCTGATTGATGTTTTTTCTCCTCTCTAAATTGTTAGGCGGCTTGCATGCATTTTCTCCTTGTAGAATTCTGTCTTATAATTTGGTGAACCAGCATTTCCCTAAACTTGCTTCATTCTAAGCTCCATAGAAGACATTGATGAGGGAACCCAACAATTGTGCCAAAATTTCCTAATTTTCTTGTCTTTATCCTACCTTTATGATGTCTAACCCTTTGGTGTTGTATTAGAAGTAGGCAATGGTTCGACTTGTCTGCCTTTCTATGCAATATAATTTGGGATACACCAGAGTATGGTGAATGCTATTCAATGTGATAATGACCGTACAATCTCTTTAAATGTCTTATAGCTATTATGCCAACATGTTGCTCTTAAGCGATGCAAGAGACCGAGTTCCACGTCGACACCTAATTTTTTAGTCCAGTAAATCGTCTTTTCTTATAAAATATAACAAGTAAAAAGGTCAAGACAAAAAACAGAAAAGACAAAAAAAAAAATTAGACAAATAGGTTAAAAGCAAAAAAAAAAAAAAGTCACGCGAAGGCCTATCCAGCCTGGCCCTTCCGCGCCACTCGGCCTTCTCTCGGTCCAGCCCTTTCGCGCGTCCAGTATGATCTTCGCTCGTGAAAGAGGGGCGACACAGCAAAGACAGCGTGAATTAGTGATGAAGGGCAAGACGACACGCATCTCCCCTCGTAACCGCCTGGCCAAGGCATCGCAAGGAGAGGGGACAGAAAGCGTAACACAGCAAGGACGAGCCATTTTCGGTGAAGCTGACCTGGAGATTTTTCTCTGAGAAGAAGTGTTCACCTCACTGGGAAGCCATTCCCGTCGCATTCCTTCTCGCCACTACCAGTAGCCGTTGCGTAGCCAGCCACTCTCTTCGAACCAGGTAAGGCTTCTACCCTGTTTTGCTCCATTTTTAATGGAAACGGAGATCGAGTTTGCGTGAATACTAGCCTAGAATGAGCCATTTGCGGTGGCTTTGTCCTCAAGATTGTCTCTGCCACCGGGAAAGTTATTGAGCTAGGAGAATTTAAAAGAACTGCCACTTTAGCGAGTATGGACGAGAAATGGATTTACATATATCTTGTTTTACCTAATCCAGCACTAAAGGGCAAGAAGGTGCTTTCAAAATAGTAAGGAATGTTCGGAGTTGGTAGGCTGCAAGGATGACGCAGGGAAGTAATAACTGGAAAGTTTCTCCAAAGATTGACTGAAAATTCTTGTATTGAAATCTGACATTACATAAGATGGACGTCCCTTATTTAGATAGGACTCCTTAAAGATAACATAAAACGAGATAACAAGAATCAAATCAAAACAGAAATCAAATCAAAAAGATATATCGCAAAGTTGCCTAATTTCAAAAACAGTCCGAAAACCTATCTAAACGAGCTCGCCAGCCCCTAGCTCGAATTAGCATAGAAATCGCCCTGATTTCTGGCGATCGCGTTTTTCCAAGATATCATACGCCAGTTGTTCTACATCATTCTCCTCCTCTTCAGAAGAACTCGTCCTCGAGTTATAATCAGGATAAAGGGGAGTATCTGGAGAATGATACTCGAATAAATCGGCCACATTGAATGTTGGAGAGATTATAAGATCACCAGGAAGATCAACAACATAGGCATTGTCATTGACCTTTTTGATGATTCTGCAGGGGCCAACCTTCTTGTGCTTTAGCTTGTTATACGTACCGACAGGAAATCGCTCCTTTCGTAGATAAACCATGACTTCATCACCTACTTCAAAAACTTTAGAACGACTTCGTTTATCAGCATCATCCTTATACTTCGAGTTAGAAGCAGCAAGTTGGCGTGCAACATTAGCTTGAACCTCCATAATTTTGGTCGCCAGATTTTCTGCCGCCACACTATAACCAGGAATTTTAGGCAAAGGAATCAGATTAGGCAGAGGAATCAGATCAAGGGTATGTTGAGGAACATGACCATAAACAACCTCGAATGGAGATTTGCTAGTGGAGCGGTTGACCATGTTATTGAAAGCAAATTCTACCGGTGCAAGATATCTGTCCCACTGCTTTGGCGTATCGTTGTAAAGACAGCGGATGATGTCTGCCATAGTTCGGTTAACCACTTCGGTCTGTCCATCAGTCTGAGGGTGGAAGGAGCTACTGTACTGCAAGCTCGTACCAAATAACTTCCATAGGGTTCTCCAGAAATGGCTGAGAAACTTGGTATCCCGATCGGAAGTAATCGTCTTTGGTACACCGTGTATACGAACCACTTCGCGGAAGAAAAGACCGGCAACTTGAGAAGGGGACATCTTTGCGAATCTATCCACCACAACAAAGACAGAATCCATACCTCGTTGGGTTCGCGGGAGTCCCAAGACAAAATCCATGGAAATATCCACCCAGGGTCCTAATGGAATTGGGAGTGACATATAAAGGCCAGTATTCTGGGAATGTCCCTTCATAGTCTGGCAGACAGGACACTTCTGAACATAATGCCGAACGTCGCGCTTCAATTGTGGCCAATAATAACGCTCTTCCACCAAGGCAATGGATTTATCATGCCCCAAATGTCCTCCAAGGTTCCCACCATGTAGTTCTCGAATCAGTTTCTCTCGAAGAGAACTACGCGGAATGCACAACCCGTTGCCATAAAACAAGAAGTTGTCATGAATAATCATGTCACCATCAGAACCAGCAGCTTGACATTTCGCCCATGTATCTTGAAAGTTCTCATCTTCAGGATAGAGGTCACTCAAAGACTCAAAGTCCACCACCTCATTCTGCATAGTAACAAGTAATGTGGCTCGGCGGCTTAGAGCATCAGCCATTTTGTTAAGATGTGTCGCGACCTAAAATTAGGAAATTCCAGGTTAATGGATTACTAGATTAATTAAATGAATTAACTAACCTAGTCCAAGCTCTCCCAAGCTCTACCAATTCGCAACTTAGGTTTATGTTCAAATGATTCAAATTTTGGAGCCGCCACTAATCTTTTCTTGGTAGGTAGATTAGATACCTAAATAAAGTATCGGGAGAATACTTTATTTTCTGCTAACCAGAGATTTAAGTCCGAGGACTTGATTATGTTAATTTTTCAATTAACACCCTTTCGGTACCATTCTTGTGAAGATTTCTTGAACTGGCAAATTCAATGGATTCAATTTATAGAGCAAGGTGCAATTATGTTTTTTTTTTTTTGGGGTTTTTCTTGATTAAATGCATGCTATGTAAATGCAACTATATGACATGAATAATAATGATATTGAGAAAATGGGTTTTGATGCACATAAAAACGTGAATTCTAACTACATGACATGCAATATGAAATCTAACCTATATGACATGCGGCATGATTTAATTAAACTACATGACGAGCAAGAGTATTTTACCATGACATGCAAAATTTGAGGGTTTTATTTTAGCTTAAATGACATGCAAATTAAACTAGCAAGGCTAAAATTGTGTTCTAAATGACATGAAAATGCATGGATGACATCTATGGTATGCATGAATGACATGAAAATATGTATGAACTATACTATATGAAATGCACATGAATGACATTTTTTGGTATTTTTTATGTTATTTATGAAAAAAAAGGAATCAAATACTAATATAATGAACCTTGAGCATAGTACACCCTAATATCCGAAATTTTCGATGAATTCGCTTCGTACCCAAAGTTTAAGGTCGGAAGGGAATTTATTAACGTCGTACCCCGGGGGTGGGGTCGGATGGTGAATTTAAATATTATGAAATTAGTCGGTCCGGTCCCAAAGTTATGGGATGAGATGGATAATTTCATCGTGCGGGTGACGTCGTACTTCGAGGGTGAAGTCGGATGGTCATGCACAAATTCCGAGGGACAAGGCACAAGGAAGCATGTACTATACTCAAGGTAGATTATAAAAATATTTGAATTAGACTATAGTATATAAAAGGAAAATGAATTTTCGGCCAACTAGAGGGAATTGCCGAATTATAAAGGGCAAGATTGCCCTATCCACAAAGGATCACATCTTGTTCAAATTAAGAAATTATCTTATGATATTTGAAAAAATATTTTCAGACAATTCTTAATCGGGAAAAGATATATTCAGAATTTTTAGATAAGCCTAGATATCTCGAGGATATGTTTCGAAATTTAAAAGATATGCACAATATCTAAATAAAGAAATGAGATATGTGAGATATTCAGAAGATATGCCAAATATTCAAAAATAGGCAACAAATATTCAGAATATTTCCCGGATAGAGTCGTTACCTAATTTGTGGATAAGCTCCCAAATTCGATCCGACGATGGATGATGATCGGCAAAGGACTCTGGCGGCTTCGACCAATCGCAACGATGGTGGGGCGCAATAGCGTAAGAAATTAATGCAAGTCCTCAAGGAGAATCTACCGAATGATCCCAGAAAATTATCTTTTGCTAACCCCCTAAACCCTTTGACCGAATCTGGTTGGTATTGTAAGGGGTTTCCTGCAATCAAACTTTCCACTTGGCTATTCTCGACACTTCCATGTGTATTAACCAGGAAACCTGCAAACCATAGCACTCAAGCACATGATAAATAATTAAAGGAAAGAATGAACTTTTGTCCTTTTCCCCTCCTTCCTTCGTCAAAGTGGTGTCCTCTTTTACTCTGACCACTGAATGACCCCAAACTGGATTGGAGTTATTGGCAACGCTCAGAACGGTGGTGGTGGCTCGGCCCGCTACGCTCCTCGGGTCAGTTATGACCTGCGAAACGAAATAAATTGATGTCGCAAATATGTCTCTCCGTTTGGTGACGATGCCCGACGATGTTCACGGCCAACAAATCTGCGATGTCATGCTCAGCCTGGTGTGGACTTCACTTCGGAAAACCTTTGTTATTGCCGCTGTTCTGGAATTGATGGTGTGGACTTGACGAAGCAGGCCGGTGGAGAGAAAAACCAACGAGAGCTCCTCCAATGACTACTGCTTGTATCTTCTTCTTTGTCAAGCCTGGCGAGATGAAATCTCACCGTTCCTCCTCCCCTCGTGAAGCTCTCTTGGATCCCTAATGGCCGTGTATGATAATTGTATTGGCCTCTGGATTGTTGTCCTCAAAACCTGCACATGAGAAAACGGCAAAAGAAAACTTCCCTCAAGAAAATAAAAGAGATGAAACTGAGACTTCCCTAGAGAATGGGCATGAATGTCCACATTTGCAGAGGGATTTGTCTCCCAAGAATTCCTGTCAAGTACAGGAACCTTTTCTTTTCCTCGGGCGTGCTCCCTTTGAGAACGAAGCTCCTTTTTCCCCTTCGCACTCACTTTTGCCGTATGTGTAAAATTGTGGCCTCGAAGTGCCGTGTATTCTATTGTGAGTCCCCCCTCGATGTGAACCCTAATGCACCTATTTATAATAGTGAGCTAGGGTTTCACCTTATTTTCTTTTTTCGCAAAATAGTCCCTCAACTTCGGATAGTCGCAATTTGATCTGGAGACAAAATATTCTGTCCATAAAACCTTTTCTTAATTAATGGGCATTTTTAATTAAAAGGCTTTTTTTTTCAAATTAAACTTTAAATGGGTTGATTTAACCTCAGATTAGACCTCAAGACCTTGGCACAAACTCCCCTCGATTGGCGAAAATTCTATTATCAATTTAAGTTCAGTCGCCTGATAGATTAAGCTCAAATCCTCCGCCGCCGGCCCAATTTAGTATGCAAAATGCAATGCAATGCAGAGAAAATAAAATATGCAATGCATGAGGAAATATTTTTGGCGAGAATTAATTCTCATTTTATAAATAACTTAAGGAAAATCAAAATTTAGGTGTCAACAGCTGCCCCTCTTTGAGTGGAGGCTTGCAGAGGTTTCGCTTAAAGACAAAATTGAACCCTAAATTTTGACAATGCAAATAATGAATGATAATTTTTTATGGGGTTTTAATCCCATTTTCTATGCAGATAAAGATGATGTATGAAATGCAAGACTGTAATTAACACATGCCAAGACTTCGTTCTTCCATGGAATAGAATAGGAAGACCTACACATGGATCGCATATGAAATACCTGTTTTACCAGACATTTCGTAATGCTGATGATTCCCTTAATTTCCAAGCTCCTTCTTAGGGATACAAGGATATTAACGTACTAGGGCCCATCTGTTACCAGAACTCTCATTCTGATGCGAGACAGCGCAAGATTTGTAATGGATTTTCCGATATCACGAGAGCGTATACATTGCGAATCGGAAGTAGGACCAAGATCACAAGAGCGTATCATTATGATTTGGTAGAGAACCAAGATCATGAGAGCGTATGCATCACGATTTGGTAAAAGGGACCAAGATCACAAGAGCGTATCATTGTGATTTGGCAAGGGGATCAAGATCGCAAGGGCGCATCATTGCGATTTGACAAAAGTACCAAAACCATAAGAGCGCATCATTATGATTAGGTAAAAGGGACCAAGATCATGAGAGCGTATGCATCACGATTTGGTAAAATGAGACCAGGATCACAAGAGCGTATCATTGTGATTTGGCAAGGGGATCAAGATCGCAAGAGCACATCATTGCGATTTGACAAAAGTACCAAAACCATAAGAGCGCATCATTATGATTAGGTAAAAGGGACCAAGATCATGAAAGCGCATCATCATGATTTGATACTATCAAGGCTAAATAGCAGAAGTATGAGGGATGTATTACCGAATTGAATCGATGAATACAAAAAGGATGTGTCGCTTGAATCTCATCAATGCGAACACGAGAGGTCAAAATGGCAACTAAAGTCAATAAAGCTGTCAATTTGAAAAGGGTTCAGAAAACTTACTTGGATTTCCCAAACGAATGATCAAGGCACAGCTAGGCTGACTACATCATACCTGCTTATTCACTTGAAGTATAATCATGCATATAGACAAAACCAATGCTAATGCGACATGTATTTCATAAAAATCACGCTTCACTGAAGAAGGTGGATACCTGAATGAGCGTACGTGCCGCAATGGATTCGAGTACCTTGACAATCGTCAAAATTCATTCTTTTGAAAGGTTCAGGTTGAAGATATACTTACTTGAGGATTTGGGAGATTACTTGCGCGGGCGTTTGCCAGCAGGGCTTGTTCATTCAATAATCCTTGGATGAATTTCGAGACCTTAGAAGGTAACTCGAACATTGGGAATGCACTACCTATCAGACAGTGTTAGAGGTAACACGTACAAGCGTACATGCTAGAATTCAATTGGTTCATGCAAAACTATCCAGCTAAGTTTGCAATGATTAGAACAAAATGTGTATAATTTATAATGCAGTTCATGCAAAACTATTCTGTCAAGTTTGCATTACCAATTCTATCTAGGGAGGTCATTACATTGTGAATGCCTCGAATGTAACCTGAATGGGGAACTTTAGTCCAAAAGGGCTTTCTCACTCTCGAGAAAAGTTGTTTATCCTGGCTGTAGGATTTAAGAGAAACACTCAATCTTACCATCATCGTATTCGACAAGGGCCTGAGTAATCTCGCAATTGGTACGACCGAGCAGATCTGGAGGTCTTGATTAGGACCGTAATGAGGGCTAGGTCAAAGGTTCACAAAAGGGGACTCTTTGTGGAGTCAAGGCTTTTTGAAAGAGAATCTTCGTCATCTGCTCCGGGTTTACAAGTCAAGAACCCTGCAAAAATGAGAGAAATAATCTTGCTCGAACTTCTTCGAGCGATGCTCAAAATCATTTAACTCTACGTTAACTCAAGTGCCCTAATCAGAAGAGACTTTCAAGGGTTGTAACGTATGTTGGGATTTGGGACTGAGAAACGAAAAGGCTCGTTTTAGCTCAAAAAGTATATGAGAAGGGCTTGATGTTGGTGATCATTGCTGCCTTATCACCAATCTTGGCCTTCTAGATTGATTTCGCTGATCATTGCTTGAAGATGGCATGAATTCAGTCGAGAATTACATTTTACAATTTGGAGCCTCTGAGATTTTTCTTTACAAGTCGACCCATTGGGGATTTACAAAATGCAAACATGTACATTAAAAATTTAGAAGTACTTTACAAGGGAACAAGGGTTTGAACGGACATTGGCCTTGCTTTTGATAGGCACTTTGCTTTTTAATGCCCGGGATTTTCTGTGAGGTCAGCCTTCGCTTTTCTTACTTCCGACTCCCGAATTTTTCTTCTTTTTTTGGAAAGAGATTTCTTCTTCTTCCATTTTTTTTTCGAGAAGAGGTTTCTCCTCTCTTTTTTTTTTTTTAACGGGAGCGGGCCCTTTTCTTTCAAGCTGAATTTACTTGCTTTTTACAATCCCATGATTTTGAATCCCCTTTTTCGTAAATAATTACAGCAACAAGATAATTTAAAAAATGAAGCTAGACATTACATGAAAAATCTAACATACAAGATGAGTTCACTTGGAAATTCTCTGTTGACCCGATTCTCTTTTGAGTTCTCCTGCTTGGAGATGAGGCTGTCTTCATCTTGGAATGGCAATGATCACCAACAAAGGTTGAAGAAATAAATTTGCAGGCTCAAGTGGGCTATGCAAAGGATATAAGTGTATAGGATAAAGAAATGAATGCTCTTCATCATCCTAAAGCACTTGAGTTAAAGTTCGAGTATAATGCTAAGAAACACCCGAAGATTGATGTTAATCCGAGCAAGAAAATTTCTAACCATTTACCTCATGCTGCCGTTGGAACTACCTCCGTTTTGCCCCAATATGGGGTGGTTCTTGACAGGGGTACAGAAATGAAACCTCCGCTCAAGGGGTTTGCAATGGATAACCTGTAGTGTTTGGGATGGAGAAATGAATGCCTCTTCACTTCGGCTATCGTACCTTTTGCGAGAAAACCCATTACCTCAGGGAATGCGGAACTTATCTACCGCTCAGCTCACTAGGGATTAAGACGCAGGACGTGTGTGGAAACGGCTTGCCTTTCATCATCCTGTCATGCCCCATTCTATACATTCGATGCATCATAGGCAGATTATACTTCCTATTTAGAATTGGTAAATTAAACATGAAAAATAATCATACATAAACCATGCAATGTGTAAGCACATTCAAGCATGCAAAATGTAGTAATTTCAAGCATTGTGTCATATTTCATGAAAACCTCATCCATTTTGCAAGAAATAGACTATGCAAATACGAAAAAGAGTCCTTAGGGATGGGAGAATCTGAGTTGCCCCATAATATGTGGGTGGATCAAACAAGTCAGGGAGTCTATTCCTTGGGTCGAGGACTAGCTCATTCCTATTCTTGCCCAGAACAAGGAAAACATGCATGCTCTGGCTGCCCCTGAACTCTGAATTAATTGGCCAAAGCTGGAAATCATGGCCCTTGAATTGACGGATATTCCATTTTTAAATTGCCCAGTACAAGAGAATCATGCCTGAATAGTAGATTAAGTAAAGACTCAAGATGTCCTGGCCGTTCAACCATGATGACCGTCATGGTCGGTCATATGCTCCTGCAAGAGAGATAGTAGAAGGTTATCCCTAAACCAAATGAGTTTAAAGAAGATATACTCCCTTTCCAAAGTTAGGGTTTGTTGTCGATTTGCCCCATTTTCAATTAAGATAGGTATGTCAGATGGCCATAGCTTTGCCAAAATGTGGGATTCCCCTAGACATGGCCAATGCTGGGAATTCGATTCCGAGCTTTGGTAAACAACTTGTCTCCATACCTGATCCTTGGCACCTGCAAGAGGAAAAAAGTCATTTTTCAGAAATGATTGGGCCTGGCAAGAGATACTCCCTTTGAATTTAGGCAGCCTTGATTGTGTCCCGTCTTTCGTCGACTATCATGGCATGATCAGAGGATCGGTCGAGGACGAAGCATGAATCGACCTTGACTAGCCGATGAACTGGTGTTGAGTTGGCCTGTGCACTTCATAAAGTCGGACTTACCCCGATCAATCTGAATCACGACCATGTTGGATATCATTCTGTTAAGGGACTAACCATTTGCGGCCATAGATGCCCCTGTTTGGTGCTAGGTTGAACTCTGGTCTTGAATCATCTAGGGGATGGAAGCTCCGTGAATGATCCTCTAATGGCCCAAGCTATCCTCAAATGTATTAGGCCGACTTGATATCTCCGTTGGCTAACGTGATGCGACTGATGAGCCGATCGAGGGATCGATCGAGAATTGCCCCGAGGATCATCATTGGGTTGATCAAAGGGTAGCCAAAAGTAACGCCGATCGATACAGGGATCACTGACGACTGGTGTTATAACTCGATGTAAGGACTACTAGGGATCACTGCACATTTGACCCACTACAGAACTTTCGTAGGCATCAGTGTTTGCTTAGAGATAGTCTTGACTCGCGGTTGGTGTGATTCTTGAACCTCAACTTTGATCGAACCAATGTGAACCAGATTCAGATTGACCAGTCGCTCCATCGCTTGACATAGGAGATGATCAAGGGCGAAGCATGGACTTGCTTCAACTGGTGGATGAATTGGGATCGGCCAAGGATTTCTAACTCACTTCGAGGCTCAACATTCATGTGCAGGGCCGTCCAAGGGTTGATCGGGTTGATGCATAGTTAGGGTTAAGAATCATGCCCCCTTGCCCCTGAATTAGTTCTGAAGCATACGGTAGATGGATCAGTAGGACAACCAGGGTTAAACCGCATGCTAGCCATTTTTGAAGAATTTTCTTGAAAAACCTCTTGTTTTCGAAATCCTCAGGACAAGAATTCTTGAGAAGCCCAACCCTCAGTGCTTACCATAGATGACAAATTTTCAATTGTTGGCTATCGTCATCGGGTTGGTTTGGGATGCCTCAACAAGATTCCAAAAAATGATGAAAAGCTACCTCAACAAGATTCCAAAAATGACGAAAATCTTTTGGTAATTTTATCGATAATGAATCAAAAAATTACATCTTATTGAAATGGAAATCCTAGTAATTGAAAATGCAGCCTAAACACTTAGAAAGCAGGAAATGTCCCATGGAAGGGGAGTGCATGAAATTAAAGGTTCAATCATTCGGGCTTGTGCCCGTCTCCATTGATGGTTCTCAAGTGTTTTGCGATCAGAAGATAGTCAAATGGAGTGGAAAACACTTTTGTCAATCCGGTGTCAAATCTTGAGGTGATGGCACAAGGGTATCTGGAACTCCTGCTTCACATGTGGAGCTGTGTATGGGCCATCATGGACGTTCACAGACGTGGTGCACTTGGCATAGACGTCATAGTTAATACTCGGCCTCTCAAAGGCACTTAGTTTGGCATTCTCGAAGGAACTGGGGGATGCGACTCGAATGTGAGGCAACACCGCTTCAGGTGTAATGGGCACAATAGCATGATTCCTCTAGAGGGACTCGATTTGCAATGATAGCCGTTTCATTCGTTCTTTCATGCTAGAAAAATGTTTCAGTGTCTAATTGACTGGCTAGCTTTGTGGGGTGATCTTTGACGCACCGTGGTTACCTAAATAGAAACAGGAATGCAATGAGTATGAGATTGACAAAAGGTCGGTCCATGACGGGTGCCTAGACTCTTTCCATCTTAGTGCAACTCGTGGACAAATGTGATAGTGTACATGTGGCATCAAAATTTCATTTCAGAAAAGTTTAGTATGTCCACCTTTGGAAAAAAATTCACGAAAATTCATGACATTCTTAAAATGATGCTGAAATTTACGGACATATGACCGAGAGGATCATGAACAACTTTCATGTTTTGAGCTTGGGCAAAAAACGCATGGATCGATACATTTGAATTCATCTTTCCAGAAAATCCTGATCAGAAAACGGATTCAACCAGTTTTCACTTGGGAGCTAAGTGGGCCATCAAAACTTCGAATTAAGATCCCAAAATTTTCAGCCCTCTAGTTCAAAACCCATTTAACCACTTTTATTCTTTGACTTCTTGCAAAAGAGTTCATTAACTTGTGGTAAATTTCAAAATAAAATTGGGGCCCGAAAAATTCTGAATCTAGACTGATTTGTTCTCATCTTAAATTCTGAAATAATTGAAAAACGTCTTGGATTGATCCGAAATTTTTCTCTGATAGATTAGGATCTTCCAAACGTTTCTTGTGAAAAGGTGATGTTCCAATTATGGGCCAAAAATGGTCGAAAAAATCGTTGAACCAGCAAAGGTCGATCAGTCAGAATGCTTTGCAGTTTTCATGTATTCAGAAAAACGTGAGTTTGGCCCAACTTCGTCCCAAGCAAATAAAGTCCGTTGGTTCTGATTTTTTTACATGTTGAAAACCATTATGTTATCTACGACTTTTGTTAAGGGTGTTTGCCCAAAATTCGATCGTAGAATTTTACAAAAATCATGCAACACAACAAGGTAAATCAGAACAGGGGGAGAAATTCATTAGATTGCATTTCCTTGAAAGATTCAACCAACCTAAATGTCAATGGACCGACCCAAAATAACAACGTGAAATGAGTAAATTGGAAGACAAGGTTAAGAAGCTTACCCATGGAAGACCACAATCACAAACACATGCGCATGAATGCAAATTCATTGATTAATGATCTTTTCAAAGTGAAATTCCAAAAACGGACCGTACCAATGGGGCTTGGTCGGGTCTGGTTTCCAGAATTCCGGCTATGGTCGAGATTCTGGCCGTGCCATTAGGGTATGGCCAGGGGAGAGATCTCCAACACGAAGGAAAGCTCGGGATCGGGGACGGGATCGACCGTACCTCGGGGGTGAGGTCGGGTGGATTCTCGCGCGATACCATCCTATTTACTAGCGACCCAGGTTCGGTTGCGGTGAAAATGCGATGCAATAAACATGCGGACACATGGCATATTATTCAAATCAGAAATAAAATCAAACTATATTACCCTGCAAAACAAAGGTTAATAGTTTAAATTTATCCTGCAAAAACATATAACACCTAAATAATTAGGAGTCAATCAAATAATACCAACTAAAAATTATCACAAGAAATCGGCCTAAGTCCACTTAGAACAAATGAAAATTCCGAAAATTGCAATAGTGCACAACAAAACCCAATTATTCGAAAATCCAAGTGTTCACTCCCCAGCGGAGTCGCCAAGCTGTCGCGACCTAAAATTAGGAAATTCCAGGTTAATGGATTACTAGATTAATTAAATGAATTAACTAACCTAGTCCAAGCTCTCCCAAGCTCTACCAATTCGCAACTTAGGTTTATGTTCAAATGATTCAAATTTTGGAGCCGCCACTAATCTTTTCTTGGTAGGTAGATTAGATACCTAAATAAAGTATCGGGAGAATACTTTATTTTCTGCTAACCAGAGATTTAAGTCCGAGGACTTGATTATGTTAATTTTTCAATTAACACCCTTTCGGTACCATTCTTGTGAAGATTTCTTGAACTGGCAAATTCAATGGATTCAATTTATAGAGCAAGGTGCAATTATGTTTTTTTTTTTTGGGGTTTTTCTTGATTAAATGCATGCTATGTAAATGCAACTATATGACATGAATAATAATGATATTGAGAAAATGGGTTTTGATGCACATAAAAACGTGAATTCTAACTACATGACATGCAATATGAAATCTAACCTATATGACATGCGGCATGATTTAATTAAACTACATGACGAGCAAGAGTATTTTACCATGACATGCAAAATTTGAGGGTTTTATTTTAGCTTAAATGACATGCAAATTAAACTAGCAAGGCTAAAATTGTGTTCTAAATGACATGAAAATGCATGGATGACATCTATGGTATGCATGAATGACATGAAAATATGTATGAACTATACTATATGAAATGCACATGAATGGCATTTTTTGGTATTTTTTATGTTATTTATGAAAAAAAAAAGGAATCAAATACTAATATAATGAACCTTGAGCATAGTACACCCTAATATCCGAAATTTTCGATGAATTCGCTTCGTACCCAAAGTTTAAGGTCGGAAGGGAATTTATTAACGTCGTACCCCGGGGGTGGGGTCGGATGGTGAATTTAAATATTATGAAATTAGTCGGTCCGGTCCCAAAGTTATGGGATGAGATGGATAATTTCATCGTGCAGGTGACGTCGTACTTCGAGGGTGAAGTCGGATGGTCATGCACAAATTCCGAGGGACAAGGCACAAGGAAGCATGTACTATACTCAAGGTAGATTATAAAAATATTTGAATTAGACTATAGTATATAAAAGGAAAATGAATTTTCGGCCAACTAGAGGGAATTGCCGAATTATAAAGGGCAAGATTGCCCTATCCACAAAGGATCACATCTTGTTCAAATTAAGAAATTATCTTATGATATTTGAAAAAATATTTTCAGACAATTCTTAATCGGGAAAAGATATATTCAGAATTTTTAGATAAGCCTAGATATCTCGAGGATATGTTTCGAAATTTAAAAGATATGCACAATATCTAAATAAAGAAATGAGATATGTGAGATATTCAGAAGATATGCCAAATATTCAAAAATAGGCAACAAATATTCAGAATATTTCCCGGATAGAGTCGTTACCTAATTTGTGGATAAGCTCCCAAATTCGATCCGACGATGGATGATGATCGGCAAAGGACTCTGGCGGCTTCGACCAATCGCAACGATGGTGGGGCGCAATAGCGTAAGAAATTAATGCAAGTCCTCAAGGAGAATCTACCGAATGATCCCAGAAAATTATCTTTTGCTAACCCCCTAAACCCTTTGACCGAATCTGGTTGGTATTGTAAGGGGTTTCCTGCAATCAAACTTTCCACTTGGCTATTCTCGACACTTCCATGTGTATTAACCAGGAAACCTGCAAACCATAGCACTCAAGCACATGATAAATAATTAAAGGAAAGAATGAACTTTTGTCCTTTTCCCCTCCTTCCTTCGTCAAAGTGGTGTCCTCTTTTACTCTGACCACTGAATGACCCCAAACTGGATTGGAGTTATTGGCAACGCTCAGAACGGTGGTGGTGGCTCGGCCCGCTACGCTCCTCGGGTCAGTTATGACCTGCGAAACGAAATAAATTGATGTCGCAAATATGTCTCTCCGTTTGGTGACGATGCCCGACGATGTTCACGGCCAACAAATCTGCGATGTCATGCTCAGCCTGGTGTGGACTTCACTTCGGAAAACCTTTGTTATTGCCGCTGTTCTGGAATTGATGGTGTGGACTTGACGAAGCAGGCCGGTGGAGAGAAAAACCAACGAGAGCTCCTCCAATGACTACTGCTTGTATCTTCTTCTTTGTCAAGCCTGGCGAGATGAAATCTCACCGTTCCTCCTCCCCTCGTGAAGCTCTCTTGGATCCCTAATGGCCGTGTATGATAATTGTATTGGCCTCTGGATTGTTGTCCTCAAAACCTGCACATGAGAAAACGGCAAAAGAAAACTTCCCTCAAGAAAATAAAAGAGATGAAACTGAGACTTCCCTAGAGAATGGGCATGAATGTCCACAGTTGCAGAGGGATTTGTCTCCCAAGAATTCCTGTCAAGTACAGGAACCTTTTCTTTTCCTCGGGCGTGCTCCCTTTGAGAACGAAGCTCCTTTTTCCCCTTCGCACTCACTTTTGCCGTATGTGTAAAATTGTGGCCTCGAAGTGCCGTGTATTCTATTGTGAGTCCCCCCTCGATGTGAACCCTAATGCACCTATTTATAATAGTGAGCTAGGGTTTCGCCTTATTTTCTTTTTTCGCAAAATAGTCCCTCAACTTCGGATAGTCGCAATTTGATCTGGAGACAAAATATTCTGTCCATAAAACCTTTTCTTAATTAATGGGCATTTTTAATTAAAAGGCTTTTTTTTTCAAATTAAACTTTAAATGGGTTGATTTAACCTCAGATTAGACCTCAAGACCTTGGCACAAACTCCCCTCGATTGGCGAAAATTCTATTATCAATTTAAGTTCAGTCGCCTGATAGATTAAGCTCAAATCCTCCGCCGCCGGCCCAATTTAGTATGCAAAATGCAATGCAATGCAGAGAAAATAAAATATGCAATGCATGAGGAAATATTTTTGGCGAGAATTAATTCTCATTTTATAAATGACTTAAGGAAAATCAAAATTTAGGTGTCAACAAGATGACCTGCCTTATGTCGAAGCACAAAATTAATTGCTCCAAGAAAGAAACCCAGCGCTCGTGCATCTTGTTCAAATGCTTCTGGCTCTTGATGTACTTAACCGCTTGGTGATCCGTATTGAGTATAAATTCACGCTGATATAAATAAGATTGCCAATGTTTAATAGCTTGTACCACAGCATAGAATTCCTGTTCATAAGTAGACCATCGGCGTCGAGCTTCATTTAATTTCTCATTGAAATAGGCAACCGGTTTGCCTTCTTGGGATAGCACAGCGCCAATCCCTGTTCCAGAAGCATCATAGTCTAGCTCAAATACTTGTCAAAGTTTGGCAAGACAAGAACGGGAGCAGTAGATAATTTGTCCTTGATTAAGGAAAAACTCACCTCCGCCGCATCACTCCACTTAAATTGCCCCTTCTTCAAACACTCTGTAATAGGAGCCAAGATGGTACTGAAATTGCAGATGAACCGACGGTAGAATGTTGCTAAACCATGAAAACTCCGCACTTCCCCAAC
Organism: Lenwebbia sp. NSW1173648; assembly: GCA_029784005.1. NCBI lineage: Eukaryota > Viridiplantae > Streptophyta > Magnoliopsida > Myrtales > Myrtaceae > Lenwebbia > Lenwebbia sp. NSW1173648. Next base: position 16,720,220 of record JARCGZ010000009.1, on the reverse strand, counting down.
AGTCTTGGGTGTAGGCCACTCTCGAATGGCAACAACCTTTGCCCCATCGACTTGAAGGCCATCTGTACTAATAACATACCCTAAAAACAGCAATTGATTGGTCATAAAGCTGCATTTGGGCAAGTTGATATAGAGTTGATTAACCTCTAGAACCTGCAAGACATCTCGTAGGTGGTCCACATGTTGCTGTTCATCATGACTATAGATAAGGATGTCGTCAGTATACACCACCACAAACTTTCCCAAAAAAGGTTTAAGAACTTGCGTCATCAAGCGCATAAAAGTGCTAGGAGCGTTGATAAGTCCAAAGGGCATGACTAACTATTCGTAAAGTCCTTCGCTTGTTTTGAACGCCGTCTTCCATTCATCTTCGGGTCTCATGCGGATCTGATGGTATTCGCTCCGCAAATCAATCTTCGAAAAGACCTTTGATCCTGCCAACCTGTCAAGCATATCATCTAAGCGAGGTATAGGAAAGTGATACCTCGCAGTGATTTTGTTAATTGCTCGACTATCTACACACATTCGCATGCTCCCATCTTTCTTCGGTGTAAGGAGGGCAGGATCGGCACAGGGACTCATGCTCTCTTGTATGAAACCCTTCTGAAGGAGTTCTTCCACCTTCTCCTGTAGTATCAGGTTTTCCTTCGGGGTCATGTGATAATGTGGTAGGTTTGGAAGACTAGCACCAGGTAGAAAATCAATTTGATGGTGGATGTCTCGCATCGGGGGTAACCCATCAGGTAGATCCTCAGGAATAAGACCAGAGAAAGCCTTAAGCAACGGTTGTAGAGCTTCTGGAATTATGCTGATTTCCTGCTTGGGTCCACTATCTATAATCAAGTACATACGATTCCTTTTGCGAACATTAAGTAGAACGCCAGTTCCATTTTGCTTTTGAGTAGTTCGCGAGACACGAGTGGCTTCATCTAAAGGACGAAGAGTGATTTTCGTCTTCTCCCACACAAAGGAGTAAATATTCTCACGCGCTCAGTGAGTAACATCAACATCATATTGCCATGGTCATCCCAACAAGATGTGGCATGCATCCATCTCAACAACATCACAAATTATTGTATCCCTGTATGATCTTCCAATGGAAATAGGTAAACGACAAGACTGAGTTACCTTCAATTCCGACCCCTTACGAATCCAACCAATCGTATAAGGCGACGAGGTGAGTTGTTGTCTTCAGTTGGAGGCGATCGACAAGTGCCTTTGATACAATGTTCTCGCAGCTGCTGCTATCAATAATAACATCACAGACCTTCCCACTGATAGTGCAACAGGTGCGGAAAAGGTTACTTCACTGCGAATCATCCTTTCGTGGGGTCAATAGCAGCCATCTGACCACGCAGTTAACATGTTCTCCTTCTTCGTCGACTACTTCTTCTTCATCCTCCTAGTCATTCTCATAGGGTTCATATGCAGGCTCGATAAGGTTCACTGCCTTCGCCACGGACAGTCACTCGAACGATGTCCAGGTTCATTGCACTTAAAGCACTTTCATGGATAAGGCTTTGCGTAAGGATTCTGAGCAACCTCATGAGCTTTGGATGTATGAGGCTTGGGAGGCTTGGGCACCCCAACAGTACTCCCCGTACTTCGGTTCATGGTGTTGGAATGCCAATTAGAGGATCCAGTAGCCTTCGGTGATTTTCCCGACCCGAATGCCCCTCGATTTGAGAAGTTGGTTTGCTCCAGTTGCAACTCTACTTTTCTGGCCATCTCTTGTGCATCCTCTACAGAATATAGGCGATGTAGCGAAACACGATCTTGGATATTTAAGCGTAGGCCGTTGATATACCTGGCGGTTTGCTGTGCTTCCAACTCAACAAGATTGTTGCTGGCAGAGAGTAGGAGAAATTCCTCCGCGTAGGCCTGAACCATCCGACCTGTTTGTTTGCAGTCCTGGAATTGTTGGAACAAGACTTGTTCATAGTCAGGCGGAAGGAACCGATCTTTAGCATCTGCTTCATCTGACTCCAGGTTTGGATTGGAGCCTTACCTTGACGGCGACGGGATAATTGTGTTTGCTCCCACCACACCGAGGCACCACCCTTTAGTTTGTAAGCCACCAGTTTCATTTGGCGGTCCTCTTCAATATCCATGGCCTCAAAGAATTTCTCGACTTCCCAAAGCCAATCAAGGAAGTCTTCGATGTTGAGATTGCCATTTAAGGTGGGGAGGTTGATCTTCAATTGGTATTGCTCAGGATCACGTCGGTAGCCTCTGTTCTGGTAGCCCCTACGGACCGGTTCCAGAAACTCACCTTCATATTCGTTGGAATCCTCAGCATGGGCTTGACGCCGCCACTGGGGGTTGGCCCCGTGCTCCACCTCTACTTCTGGGATGTGAGCGACCCGAACACGCTCGGCCGGAAGAACGCCGGGGTTAGGGTTAGGGTTTGCAGACAACCGTTGGATGGCGATAAGCAATTCTTGCATCGTCCGTTGGTTACCCTGCAGGGTTCGCCGAGTTTCCTCAGCAAACTGGGTAAACTCCTCTCGTGAAACAGTCTCATTTGCATGGCCCTCAGCTACAAAGGTATTTTGATTCACGTTATTAGTCATCGTCGCAGGGAAAACCTTGCTCTGATACTAAATGACGCAGGGAAGTAATAACTGGAAAGTTTCTCCAAAGATTGACTGAAAATTCTTATAGTGAAATCTGACATTACATAAGATTGACGTCCCTTATATAGATAGGACTCCTTAAAGATAACATAAAATGAGATAACGAGAATCAAATCAAAACAGAAATCAAATCAAAAAGATATATCGCAAAGTTGCCTAATTTCAAAAACAGTCCGAAAACCTATCTAAACGAGCTCGCCAGCCCCTAGCGCAAATTAGCGCAAAAATCGCCCTGATTTCTGGCGATCGCGTTTTTCCAAGAAATCATATGCCAGTTGTTCTACATCAAAGGACTTTTCAAGAGTCACGGACAACCAATGAACATGATGCCTCAAAAGAAATCACATCCTTGGATATTGAAAACTCTTGGCCAGTCTATAGAGTAACTCTCTTCACCCGAGATTTGTTCTCTGCCCACGTATATAGTGTCTATCATTTAGTATAACTCTAAAATACGTTCAAGCGAAGCCAAAGGACAGCATTCAAGTGAAGTGGTATAAAGATATAAGAGAAAAAGGATAATTGAAAGCTCTTGGCCAGGCTAGAGAGTTAGGGGGTGCATCACAACCATTCTGTTCAAGAAATAGATTTCTGGCTAGAAATAGATTTTTCTATTTCTATTTCTAGATGAGTTTTTGAGCCAAAAAATGCGTTTGATAACAACATAAAATTTCTGATCTTGGAACAGAAGTTCGTTTGACAACAGTTGAAAATTTCTACTTCTAGAAATTATTATTTACTATTTAAAAATAAAAAATTATTATTTATTTTTTACTCCGGCGGCGGCGGTGGTTGTAGCGGCCGGCGGTGGTGGGCGGCGGCTGGAGGTGGTGGGAGGCGGCGGCCGACGAAGGTCGGCGGTGGTCGGAGATGGTTGCGGCAACCAACGAAGGGTGGTGGTGGGCGGCAGAGGTTGGCGGTGGGCGGTGGTTGGCGGCAGGCGGTGGTCGACAGCGGCGCGGTCAGCGGTGGCAGGTGGTGTCACGCCCCGCACCCGTTGGACACGCCAACATCCCTTCTCGATCGTTAAGTTGCGACATCCCAGGCCACGTCAACGACCCATTTATTTATCTTTCGATTAAGCGCATGCGGAAATGATTCACCTCCCCAGACAAACATATAGCATGGATAGATGGAAAGGAAATCAACAATATCATACAACAAACATTCATTTTATTTAATTACTGTTAACCCTGGTAGATTACAATATATACATGCCTATCACAAGGCCGTTCCCTAGCAGACCACTCATACAAAAAGGGGTGGGGGTGATCGGGTTAACCTAATTTCACTACTAAAAGGGGGCAGCTCCAAAAAGGATAAGCATACAGTGCCTATCACCACGCCTGATCATAACTGGGAGGAGGCTTCGGATCGGACTCCACTTCTTTTGCCTCGGATGGATCGGACTCCACTTCTTCTGCCTCGGATCCCACATCGCTCGGACCGATGTTCGGATCAGTAACAGCTCCGTCCGAAGGGTCTAGATCCATAGGATCCCAAACCTCTTCTCCAAGGCTACCAGCAGGGGGTCCATCGAAACCTCTGATCGAACCGTGCAGGTTATCCCCTTCCTTAATGAACCAGTCCAAAAACTCGTGCGGCTGCCACATGTCTAACCCCTCATCAACCCAAACGGTTGACAAATGTTTCTGATACCACCTATCAGGTCCCACCTGATACTCTACCACTATTGTACCCACCTCCATGGGTACACCAAAACGCATAAACAACGGTGGTCGATTCATGCTCGGGGTCTAAAATATTTAATAACAATAACAATGAGATAAATCTCAGCGAGCTAACGACCTAAGCCTCGATTAGGAGGTCAACTCAGCTCGAATGCACCTAACACATGCAATACAGTACGATACGCACAAACATGCTATCACACATTCATAGGCAACCCAACCTTACCTTGGCACACGCCCTACGCGTTATAACTCGCCATATTCAATATAATGCAATAAATAAACAACACAATCAAAACGCCTGTCGACATTCTCATTCACAGAGCACTCAAGCGCGTTCTAATTATCACGGCCACTCAGGCACACCCGTCCTCACACGGGGGTCCTTCAACTCAATTGAATATTTATCCATTCGATCAATTATGGCCGATCGAGGGCACGCTCATCTTCACATGGGGGTCTTCCGGCTCAACCGGGCATTTATCTGGTTGATCAATTATGGCCGATCAAGGGCACGCCCGTTTCTATGTGGGGGTCTTCCTGCTCAATCGGGCATTATTCCATTCGATCAATTACGACCGATCGAGGGCACGCCCGTCTTTCTACGGTGATTTTTCGGCTTATCCGGGCAATTATCCATTCGATCAATTACGGCCAATCAAGGGCACGCCCGTCTTTGTACGGGAGTCTTCCAACTTATCCGGGCAATTATCAATTCGATCAATTACGGCCGATCGAGGGCACGCCTGTCTTCCTACGGGAGTCTTCCGACTTATTCGGGCAATTCTCAAAGTAATGCAACTCTCATGCCATAATGCAATAATAAATTACACGTGACCACATACACATAAAATTGACATATAAACCCGACACCTCAGGGTTTACTATTTAGGTGTCCACAATTCTAGCATAAAACAATCACGATTTAGCATTAAAATCTACACAATAATATTAGTAAAATAAACCGATAGCTTATCACTTCAAACACCGATAGCTTATCATTCATTCTCGATAGCTTATCACCTAAACCATGATAGCTTATCACCTAAACCATGATAGCCTATCACATGAACCATGATAGCCTATCACTAACAACATCGATAGCTGATCGCATTCTTGATAACCTATCAAGTCCACTTATCACTTATCAAGATAGCTTATCAATTAATCCCTAATTAATTAGCACAAAACATACTTATCCTAATCTAATCTCATCCTAATCAATTTTAACATACTAATCAAGGGATTAGGGCAAAAACTCACTCTGTAACGATTTCGAAGACACGGGCATGACAGCAGCGGCGAGGGCTACGCGTGGCTCGGTCAAGAAATGACATGGAACGACGACGAACGGTGGACAGCAGCAAAACAGATCCGGCGAGGCTGTTTTGGCCCGCTGAGGCTCGAAACGGCGGCGAAAACGGCTCAACAAGTAGCGTACAGCCATAGGAGGTCACGGCGGCACTCGGTGGTAGTTTGGCCGGAAAAAAGGGGGCCAAAGGAGGCTGGTGATGGCACTAGTGAAAGGTTGCCGAGAGAGAGGGGAGGAGAAGGAGGTGGGTGGTTTTCTTGGGGAAGAGAAGAGAGAGAATCAAGTCCAAGAATGAGAAATATCTCTGTCTTGCAAACTTCTTGAGCAAGCCAAGAATCCCTCATAAATGCTTGCCTTCAAAGTCGTCATCAATGATGATCTTTTGTCTCTAGCTCATAAATTCAAGGAGGGTAGTTTGATCATTCTCAAGCAAGAAGGGCATTTTGGTAATTTCGCAAAGTATACAAATACTATACGTGTATACGAGCTAGAATTTTGTACGGGTTCGTATAAATCGAATTTGGGCTTAAAAGGATAAAGATTGGGCTTGAAAAGCTTATTGGGCCCAAATTGACTAAATGGGCTTTAGTAAATTTAAATTGCGCCCAAATGGCCGAACCACATTGGGCTTGAGGCCCAATGTGCCTTCGCCAGTCCGCTTCCTCGTGGACTCCAAATCTCGGTCTGTTAACCCTTTTCCGAAGGTCTCAAGCAAACCGATGAATAGGCGGCTCAATGAGGCGACGTCCAATAACTTACTCTTGAGATCCTCAAAAGTTCGATACCCAAATTTGGATTCTAATTCATTGAGACGGCCGGTGGAGGGTGGCGGTGGGCGGCAAAGGTTGGCAGCAGGCGGTGGTCGGCGGCGGCCGGCGGTGGGTGGTGTTACGCGGCGGCGGGTACTTAAGAAAAAGTGAGAGGTTATTATTTCTGATTTCTATTTCTCCGAGAAGTAGAAATTTTTTGTTTTTGATTTCCCTTCCAAATCTATTTCTGGAATAAATTTTTGTTCCAGAAATAGAAAAATAGAATTACGTTACCAAACGAGTTTCTGTTCCAAACCTGTTCCAGAAATAGGTTTGGAACGAAACTAGAAAAGTAGAATGGTTGTCATGCACCCCCTTACTCTCTTTGCCCGAGATGAGAGTGTTATCTACCCCACACATATCAAAGACATGAACTAACTATCATTTAGTATAAATCTAAAATTCATTCAAGCGTACCTAGAGGACCGCATTCAAGTGGAGTGGAAGGATGAGTCCGTTGGAAGTAATTCTTACATATTTATAGATAACAAAGTAAAAATAAATATAAAGATAAGGAGATGTAGGATAATTTTCTGCGTTGAGATATTTCTTAGCTTGTTGTTATTCTAATATGATTTCAATGTTATTGTGCGAAATTTGATTTTTGTTTTCTTATATCTATTGTTGTCGAAAACTTGACAGATGAAGACTTTTCCGTTCGTTGTCCAATTCACTCGATTATTTTATCAACGGAAAGCTCACAAACCAATATATTTTAAATGAGATTTGATTTTTCATAAAAGAGTCACTATCCGGCCGCTATAAGCGTGCGGCGCAACTATGGCACGGTTCGTTCACCAACGTCAACCATCTCCACGAGGCGGAGGTTGTCGAGGTTAGGAAATTGTAGAAAGGGATCTTGCCAGTTCGAAGCTATTGAGCTTGGAAGAACTGAAAAGAACTACCACTTCAACGAGAATGGACGAGGAAGGGACTTACATATATCTTGCTTTAGCTGATCTAGCACTAAAAGGGCAAGAGGAGACTTTCGAAATAGTAGGCGTAGTGTATGTTTCGGAGTTGGAAGGCTACAAGGATTTCGAAGAGCCATGCACGACACGACACCCCAGAAGAAATCTTGTCCCGATGTAGTTCATTTTAAAAACTCTTGGCCGAGCTACAGAATTACTCTGTTTGTTTGAGATGAGAGTGTTTTCTACTCGCACAAATATCACAGAAATGGACTGCCTATCATTTAGTATAACTCTAAAATGTGAGCCGGAGGACAGCATTCAAGTGGAGTCATCCGGACTTGTTCTACCTGTATGAAGATCCTGAAGCAGCTAATGAAAAGGCTGAAGGATCCAAAGGAAAGGTCAAGTCCATACGACAATGTGGGAAGCTTGAGAGGGAAATCATGAGAAATGGAGCCAAGAGTTCCGAAGGGCCTCTGCCTATATTTTTGTTCTTGGTTGCCAGCGCCTTAAAAGATAAGAGCTCAAAGCTATTGCAAGAAGCTCGGGGCCTCGATGACATCGTTAAGGTAGTCTGAGAAGTTTCTAATGTCGAATCTATTGTCCATTAAGAGGGGAATAATGAATGTTGCTTATGTGCTTCTTGGAGAAAGTGGGATAATGCTTTGCAAAGTAGGGCACAGGAGGGAGTTTATTCGACTGCCATGGCATATTCGAAACCTAATGTTCATTACGTTGGGAAAAAAAGAAAAGACTCTGCAAGAATCATCCTCCAATGCTCATAGTTTTTGCACTTCTGAAAATTTGAAGAATACCATTATCTAATTGATCTGTTAATGCAAGACTGCAAGCACTAGCCTGGCAATATGATCTTGCTTTTTTTTTCTCTGTTTTGGCCATTTCCTAATGAGGCCTTCATAGTCGTGTGTAGATATTGATTTAAAAATTGACATGCTTTTCTTTCGGCTTTAGTTGAATTGATGTTCAACTTCTTTCTAACCCTTTTCAGATATTGAATGATGCCGGCAATGTCACCTGTAACCTAGATGCCAAGAAGGCTTGCAGCAGAGCTATGAAAATACACAAGTGTTAAGAAAGGTACCATCTTGTCTACTCTTTCTTCTTCAGTACTTGGTTTAGTATGATATGTTAAGTTGAAAGGATGTAATCAAGCTGGGATGAGAATCCAGACTTCTTTTTGCCTCGTCTGGGGTGGACAATTTTCTGTCAACACTTTCAAGATATATGAAAGTTCTGACCAAAATTAGCATTATAGTTTGGCCAATTCTTTCCAATTTGATTTGGGCAACTCGTAAGAATCATACATCTACTGTTCCTTGAACCAATGTGACTGATTAGTCTTAATGGGAATTGCTTATTTGACGAGCTTGTTCGCTCCGATGTTTTTGTCCTCTCCCCATATCATGAGCTTTAGCGTTTATCGGCATTTCATTTCCGTTGTAGTAATTCTTGTACATTTATAGGTAATAAAGTGAAAAATTAATATAAAGATAAGGAAAAATATGATAATTTTCTATGTTGAGATATCACTTAGCATGTTGTTATTCTGATATGATTTCAATGCTGTTGTGCAAAAGTTGGTTTTTTATTTCTTTCCTAAATCTGTTGTTGACCAAAATTTGATAGTTGATGACTTTTCCATTCGTTGTCCAATTCACTCGATTATTTTATCAATGGAAGGTTCACGATCCAATATTTTTGAAACAAGATTCAGCTTTTCAATAAAAGTGTTCTAGAACTGGCTCTCCGTATGCTCTTTGGATAGGAGTGTAGGACTTAAAACATGTTGAGCCTGATCTTTTTGGTTGTGAGCCACCTCTATTTCAGTCAAAGGAATTTTACCTAAATATTAGCCTCTTAAGGCTTTAATAGCTTCGTTTTGTGCAATAACTTCAATTTCGATGTTTGCTCCATTTGTTCCGAGGACAGGCCAAGATTTAATTTGTACAGACAACTTCGAGCTCATAGTAGCAACTGTCATGTCAGTAGAGATGAATGTTCAGTTGTTTAGATGATTTGATGTACCTGTTATATGTATAATATACTAGACTAGAAGCCGTTTGTTCGGATAAACAAAAGGAGGTGATTGTCTCCCTAGCAAAACGTTGATGAAGGTGGCATCAGTTTGGCTTTGACTGTACCATTAGAGTTCGATTTCTTATGCTACAGCCACTACATTCCTTAACTAGTTTATAGTTTTGCCTTGTCGAGAATTTGGTAGATGTTCTACCTGATATTCAGTTCTTCCAAAATTTACTAAGAGTGCTATCATGAAATGGAAACTTCCCCAGGTAAAAGGTAAGGCATGCATCAATGCGCGATAGGTGACAATAGTGAACATTACAGTCCGCCCTGTGTGAAGGTTTGAAGATTGGTTTACAATTTTAACTTATAATCAATATAGTAGTGTTGCTTGAATATGACTGGCATAACACTCAAATGGCAAAAATGTCGTATCATGTTGGTCTGACATCCCTAGCATTTCTTTTCATCTATGAAAAATTTTGGGTTGTGTGTTAGTTAGATATCTATCCCTGATTGTGATGCTCTGCAAATTGTAGAAGCACACATCCTTTTGTATTCAACATGTAGGCTGTCCTTTGGTGCCAAATTCACTCCGAGAAGAAAGACCCAATGGCATCCACTTGCCAGGCATCCTGGCATCCACTTGGGAGGAAGGAACGGGATATGATGAAAAGCTGAGCCTGTACTTATTAGCAATATCGGTCACTTATTTTCTTATGATTTTTACTTTTTGCTTTCAAAAAATTTAGTAAATCCTAAACATTTGAGCGAAATTCATCATTTTGTACTCTACAATGAGCAGTACTGCTTCTCGAGCGATATAATCTGGTCTGAAGTCACAAGGCGGAGGTTGTTGCGGTTAGGAAATTGAAGGGAACCAATCCCAATACATACGCAGCGGAATTACTCGAAATTAACAAGCCCAAGAACTTACTTGAATCACTGATCGGAGAAGTACATCACGTAACGGACATACCTCGGATTTTCACAGATTAGATGTTACCGTTGCAGTCCCTCGAGAGATCGTTCGTCCAGAAAGCACATTCAAGAGAGAGGTGTCGTTCTTTTGTCACTGTTCTTCTCTCTAAAGAAGATGTGTCGTTTCGTTTAAATGCGCGACGGACATAAACGTAGGAAAGAAAACGTGATCTTATATCACGTTCAAGCATAAATTGCCTTTGGCAGTTATTCCTTTGGTCAAGGGGTGGGATACCCTACATGGGCGGACCATGTTACTCCCGTGCACCCCATAAAATCCAACAGAAATCATGGGAAGAGATCTAGCTAGTTCAAAACTATTGTGCTGGGAAGAATTTAAAAGAACCGCCCTTCAGCGAGTACGGATGAGGAAGGGATTAAGATATTTTGTTTTAGTTAATCCAGAACCAAAGGGCAAGAAAAGGCTTTCAAAATAGTAGGTATAGTGTATGTTTCGGAGTTGGCATTCTACGAGGACTTCACAAGATCCATGTAAAAGGAATGGACACGACATCCCAGAAGAAATCCTGTCCTTGATATTGAAAACTCTTGGCCAGGCTATAGAGTTACTCTGTTCGTCCGAGATGAGAGTGTTCTCTTCCCCACAAATATAAAAGACATGAATTGGCTATCATTTAGTATAACTCTGAAACGCATTAAGTGGAGTCGAGGATAGCATTCAAGTGGGGTCGGATTCTGGTAGTAATTCTTATCCATTTATAGTTAACAAAGTTAAAATGTATATAACGATAAGAAGAAAATTGATAATTTGAATGTTGTCGTGCGAATGTTGGTTTTTTGTTTCTATTTCTATTCTATTGCTATTGTTGATCAAAATTTAACAGTTGACAACTTTTCCATTCATGGTCTAATTCAGTCGATTATTTTATCAACGGAAACCTCATGATCCAATATTTTTGAAATGGGATGCCACTTTTCATAAAAGAGTTAGTACCGTGAATCTGGCCACTATAAGCGTACGACGCATCTATGCCACGGTTAGAAATCATGGCAAGAGGTCACCACAATTCAAAGCTATTGAGCTGGGAAGAGTTTAAAAGAACTGCCTTTTCAATAAGTATGGACAAGGAAGGGATTTACATATATCTTGCTTTACCTAATCCGGCACCAAAAGGGCAAAGAAGAAGCTTTTGAAATAGCAGGCATAGTTTATGTTTTGGAATTGGCAAGCTACGAGGACTTTGCAAGAGCCATGTATCCTATCAGTCATCACAATAATAACTCTAACCCAGTTGAACCGCGGGTAGAGGGGGCTACAACTTGAGAAAAGTTTAGAAGTAACAGCGGAAGGTAATCATAAATTTTTCAACAATTAATACAATCAATAGCGCGTGAATAGAACATTCCCTAGGAAAACAGCTAGAGAAATCAAAGTTTTTGCCTTTGGTCCTCATCTCGTCTTGAAGAAACTTTTTTTTTCCTCTTGTAGCCAATCTCCTGATGTACTTGATATTGAAACTCTAAGCCAGACTACATAGTTTCTCTCTTCACCCATGATGAGAGTGTGACATATCGAAGACATGACTATCATTCAAGTGGAGCCGAAGGATAACATTCAAGTGGAGTTGGAGGATAGTTAACAAAGTAAATGAATATAAAGATAAGGAAAAATATGATAGAAATATGATAGTTTTCTATGTTCAGATATCCCTTCTCTCATTGTTATTCTGATCTGATTCCAATGTTATCAAGCAAAAGATTATTTTTTGGTTTTATATCTATTGTTGACCAAAATTTGACAGTTTTCATTCGTTGTCAAATTCACTCGATTATTTTTATCAACAAAAACTCGATATCTAATATTTTTAAATGATATGTGATTATTCATAAAGGAGTCGGTATCTTGAATACGGCCGCCATAAGTGTGCAACGCATCTACTACACAATTTGCTTGCCGACGTCAACAATCTCCACACGGTGGAGGTTGTCGCGGTTGGAAATCATAGTAAGAGATATCGACAATTCAAAGCTATTGAGCTGGGAAGAATTTAAAAGCACCGCCACTTCAATGAGTATGGATGAGGAAGGGATTTACATATACCTTGTTTTATATAATCCGGCACCTAAAGAGCAAGAAGAGGCTTTCGAAATGGTAGACATAGTGTATGTTTCGGAGTTGGCAAGCTACGAGAGCCATGTACAAGGAATGGACACGGCATCGTGGAAGAAATCCTATCTGTCATCACAATAATAACGGCAAAAATACACCTGGAGTGCCAATATTTGTGTATAGCTCTCACTTTGGTGCCATTTTTTTTTATTACTTAAAGTGCCAAATCGGAGAAAAACGATCACCTAAGTGCCAATTTCGGCAAAAAAAAAACAATCACTTAAGTGCCAATTCCGGCCAAACAGTACGCGTGTCATTTTTTATTAATTTTTTAATAACACATGGCAATTTTTTTAAAAAAAATCAACCCACGTGGCGTCAACGTGGACTACTCAACTTAAAAATAGCTAAATTTTTTTAAAATTAAAATTAAACAGAAAAATAACCTAAAAAATCAAAAAAAAAAAATAAGGGAAGCAGAAGTTGCAGCGGCCAAGGCGAGGGCTGTGAGCCCTCGCCGCCGCCGCCCCACCATCGCCGACAATGGCCGACGAGGGGTGGGGGATGGCCGAGGGGGGTCGCTGGGGCTCGGCGACCCCAGACAGCCCTCGCCGCCGCTGCCCCACCATCTTCGGCAATGGCCGGCGAGGGGTGGGGGATGGCCGAGGGAGGTCGCCGAGGCTCAGCGACCCCTAGCCCTCGCCACTGCAACTGCTTCAATTTTTTAAAAAAAAAAAATTTAGTTTATTTTTAAGTTTTCTAATATTACGTGGATTTTTTATTGATTTTTAATTTATTTTTTTTGCTGACTAGGATCCTCCGGCGAGCCACGTAGATGCAACGTATGATTTCCAATGAGGTCATAGAAGTTGGCACTAAAATAACCGTGTTTCAAAAAAATTGGCACCAAAGTGAGCGCCGTACACAAATATTGGCACTTCAGGTGTACTTTTGTCCAATAATAACTCCAACCCTGCCTGTTAAATCGTGGGTGGAGGGGCTACTTCTTGAGAAAATTTTGGAAGTAAAAACAGAAGGTAATCATAACTTTTTCAACAATTAGTGCAATCAATAGCGCGTGAACCCCTTCGCTACTAGTCTGCCCTTATAGCACTCAATGCGACGAGGTGGTAAAGGAACGATATCGTAGGCCTTATTCCCTATTAGAGCTCGTAGCTCATCTGTCATGGCGTGCTGCCAACGGAGATCTTTGGCGGCCTCGTTGTACATAGACGGTTCTTGTTTCTCAGATATTCTACTAATGCAGGACAAATGTTTCAGTGATAAATGAGCAAAGCCAATATAAGAAGAGATGGCATAGTATTGACCAGATGAGTTCAAGACAGAACAAATACAGTCATTCGTCCATGTCGGTGTAATCATAAGAAGAGGAGCAAGATTAGACTGATCATCATCAAGTGGTCCATGAGGGTTATGATCCGGACATTGTGATGAATGAGCCATAGAATCCTCTGATATTGGTGTCTCGTTGTCCATTTCTAATGACGAACATGGATTAGGTGTGAGAGGTCCCATAGGAGATGGCATTTGAGGAACCATAACGATCTGTGAAGGTGATGAATCTTCTTCACTCTAGCACCGACTATGATTGAAAGTTTCTTCATCTTGTTTCTCTGAAGATTGTTCATCTTGAAAAGGAAAAATATCTTCATGAAAAATAACATCCCTACTAACGAAGAATCGTCCAGTCGATGGATCAAGAATCCAATATCCCTTTTGAAGAGTAGAGTATCTCATAAATATGCACTTAAGGGCATAATGACCCAATTTGTCCCGAGGGCCCACAATAGATACATAACATAAGCATCCAAATTGTTGGATATTTCAACGGTTTTTGTATTATTGAAGCAATTGTTTTGTAATAGCTTTAATGGTAATTATGACCACAATCACTTTTTAATTGCACAGTATTGTTGATTTGATTTATTTCTTTATTAACTTTGTTCCTCTTTGCCTATAAAGAACCTGTGACGTCCCGGAATTTCAAGGCTTATTCAATGAATAATATTGGACTATTGGAATTGAGTGACATTTGTCGGACGCGGAATCATTCGATCTGAAGATCGTTAGTCGTCGATCGAAGCGTAGTTAATTTAAGTTCGATTAGATTAGTCGCGCCGTAATTAGTCTTCGCTGTATTCCTTCGCGCTTGCGTCGACCCTGAACCAAATATTCTGAACCAGTCCTAAAATCGTCAGATTACCGAAATACCCTCAGATATTATTCATATACGCCAGAAACAATTAATACCGAATGACCGTGGGCCCCGCATCATAAATGCCAAGTCATGTCATGCTTTTTGACTTTTGGGTATTTACCAAAATGCCATTGGACCATTGAAAAGTCCAAAATGCCCTCAAGACCATTTTCTCTCTCTTCTCTCTCTCTCTTCCCTTTCTCTCTCTTCTTCCCTTCAATCCCACGCACGGCAGCCCCCCCTTTCACGCCATTTCCATCTTCATCTTCATCATCTTCATCTTCTTGGCTTGAACCGCCGCTCCACCGCCCGCCGCTCGCGCCGTCGCCGCCCATCCCGCGCCCGCCGAGCCGCCGGCCTTCCTCCCGTCGCCGTGCCGCCCCAGCCGAGCCCCCTGCCGCCCCTGTTCAGCCGCTGCCCGTCAACCACCGAGCCTCGCCGTCGTCCGCCGAGCTTCACCAGAGCCACCTAGGACCCGCCGGACCTTGGCCGAAGCTCCGCCGAGCTTGCCGGCCGCTCGTTGAACTCCGTTTCCGTCGTTTGGCCGTTTTCCAGCCGCCGTTCGTCGTCGTCCGGTTGTCATTTTGGAAATCCGACATCGTGGTTGCGTCCGGATCGACGAGGAGAGTCCGTAGGAGCGTCGCCGGAAAATTTGCCGCCGCCGACCGTCGCCGCCAGTTTAGGAGTGAGTTAACCCCTAATCCCTGATTAGGCCGTTAATTGCACTAATTAGATTAATTAATTAGTTACCGTAATTAGATTAAATAGTTACCGCAGTTAATATATAGTTACCTGGGTTAGTTAGTTAACTGTGGTTAGATTAATTAGTTACCATAGTTAAATTAGATAGTTACCATCGTAGAATAATTAACTGCTGTGGTTAATTGAATTAACCGTGGTTAGGTGGAATAGTTACCATGGTTAATTGCATGTTGTTGTGCCTAATTTGTGGCGTCCGATCGTGGATCGGACTGAGTGTTGATTGCGCATTAAATTGCTGAATGATCACACTAGGATCGAAATGCCATATTAAATGGGAATTGATTATTTGCGTGATCCATTGTGAATTTGAGTGTGAAAATGGCCGTGGGCCAGATTTAAATGTGAAATTGGCCGTGGGCCAGGCTTGAGTGTGAAAATGGCCGTGGGCCAGTTTTGAATGTAAAGATGGCCGTTGGCCGAGTTTGAGCATGAAAATGGCCGTTGGCCAAGTTTGAGCATAAAATTGGCCGTGGACCAGGTTTGAGCATCAAAAATGAGATTTGGCTTGAGAGCCGGTTTTAAGCGCGAGGTCATGCAGTTGTTTCACAGTGTCACCCTAACGTAACTGGGGGCACGGGCGATACCCTTGTTGGCATGGGTCGCCGCCTGATAAGTCTGTGTGCCGGCGACGTACAGTCCGGGATTCCACGGCTTATTGGATGCCTGTCAGTCCGTGCCCGGCGACGGACCGTCCGGATATCACGGCTGATGAGATGCCGGTCGCAACTGGTGTTGGTCCGTAGTCCCTCCTGGAATTATCCCTGGTGTGCTCGCCTTAGGGGTCTTGAGGGAGCCATCGGATGCCGTCGCTGTAACGTAGTAGGACGACGCCCGGTTAATCCGGAAGAGTACTAGCAGCGAGGCTGTGCTTTGGCGAGAGTGGGGTATCTCTTGGCCGGCTGATCGGAACGCGTTTGTTGCATAATGCATGACCATTGCTGAGTGTTCTGGCTGATTGGTTGATGCATTGTTTATTTCTTATCATGTTGTACCTGTCGCATGGCTCTAGGCGAGGTACGTTGCATGTGGTTGTTGTTCTGAGGTTGAGATTAGATCGATAGAATGGCTAGGTCGTGAATCAACGTCCTAATCGGACTTAGGCGTTGACCCGCTGAGATTCATATCTCATGCGCTTGGCTGATCGCCTTTCAGGTCCTCGTGATGGCCGCACACCACGTTAGGTTTGGCGTCCCGATCGAACTCACGACGGTACTTCATCGCCGTCACGTCGCTAACTCTGAGGACATATGGGAACAACATGTCACGACAGTCTGGGTTGACGAGGGGTTGCCACACTATGTGGCACACCTCTTTAAGGCCTGGTTCATGTGTCGGACTGGTGTTCCCATAGGACCGATTCGGGGGTTTGATGTACCCATGGGTGCGGGTCCAATAGTCCAGACTTGGGACGCAACGGAGGCTGAAATGCCGGATGGGGAGATCGTGGACCCAGATTTGAGTTCGGAGGAGGAGGATCCAGATTCGCCGCCTGGTTACCAAGGTTGACCCGGTGTTGTTGGCCCGGGGGTTTTTGGAGAGGCTGCGGAGGAGCTTTGGAGGTTGTTTGTGTATAGCTGGTAGTGTAGCAGTAGTGTATCGGCTATAGTGCGCCCTGACCCGACCCGACCCGGTATCTTTTTGTGGGTCTAAGGGGATCGGTCCGAGGAGGACTCGTGTAAATTATGTGTGTATTGTGAACTAATCAAGCAAATGAATGAAAAGGGTTTGTTGTTGTTGTTGTTTGTTGTAGTTCCTATTCTTTCTATCCCTGTCGTTGTTGTCTGGGGTTGTTGTTCGCTTCCGCATGTGCTTAATTATAAGATAAAAGAAATGGGTCGATGATCTGCCTGGGACATCATCCTTTGACCTGACGAATGAAAGGGATGGTTGCGCGCCCAGGGCTCGGGGCGTGACATTACCTATTACAATAAAAACATACCAAAATAAGAGATCCTCCTTTATTTCTTTCCCTTTATTAGCTGGGATTAACTATAACGTGTTGTTCATGTTCGTTCTATTTATTTTGTGCGGAATATAGAGGAAGATCTTTTGTATCCTAGGATGATAGTTGCTAGAGCCTTACGCATCGAGTTTCGTATTCTAAGGGGCGGAATTATCCTTAAGGACAGTGTTTGCACACCTAAGATAATTGTTCTTACTTTCTCGTCTTTTCTAAATAGATTTCTAACAATTATTGTTTTTCATGTTATCCAATATTCTTTACAACAATCTTAAGGATAATTGCCTTATGCATTCTCAACTTGGAATTGCTGCCGTTACCACCGTTGTAGGGATTGAACGAGGACTCGAAGATGGCAAAAGACAAGTATCACACATTCATGGGCGGTTCATCGAGGGGCATTACCGAGCATCAATTCTCAACCACAAAAGAGCTTTTGGTCATTCTTGTAAGGTGAGTGGTGTTGTGGATTCCGTGGTGGTCGAAGACGAACGATGAGGAAATAAATGGCATATGTGGCTGTTCTCTGCATAAGGCGTGTACATCTTGTTCGCCGGAAAGGCTTATGTGCATTCCATTGTTCAATCTGTAGAATGCATGTAGTGGATGCCCTCATGTGGCTGCGAAATAAGTCTGGTTTGGCAATAGGTTGACACACGGAAAATTCTTCTGAAATCCATTGTGTTTCCATTTCTATAGATTAGTACACCCAATCGCTGCTAGATCAGATTTATCTCTCGCTCTTGCCTTGTCACATGTCTGACAAGTTTTGTAAGTTCATGGGTATTCACTGCTTATAGTTGATTCCACGCATATTTTTGTCACAAGTTTACTATCTTCCTTTACGTTACACATTTCGGTTCTCTAGCTGTGTTGAATTAATTTCTGTCGGATTACTTTGTTTTGCGTCCCACTTTCATGTTGAATTAAAATGAGAGAACCGAGTCAAAGCAAATGCGGGAGTAATCGTTTTATCTCATTTGATCCATGTGCGTAATGCTGATTTCAGTTTGGTCATCTACTTCGATTAATAGTGCAGAAAATATATCTTGAAATTCATGTTGATTAACCAGCATATCAAGTGTTTGCGTTTTGACACCGAGTCGTCTCAGCTAGCATCGTGACTTGCATTGATAGGAAACTTCTTGTTCATATCAAAATGATTTTGTTCAAATTCGTTTTCATGATTGACAATGAGTATCACGGTCATAGATTGCATATAGTTGAACCTTCAAGCTAGGAGAGACGTGCCGTGTGTCTGCGTGAATGAATGGGTTGATAACCCGTGTGTGGACTCGTACTGATTTGCGCTTGTGCAAAAAGTGTTGTGGCTGAAGAACTTGTGAGGCAAGTTTTTCCAGCGACGGAGTTGGATTTTGAATGGGCTGCTCGAGTTGCTATTTGGATTTCCCTTTTTCATTTCAATGTCCATGGTTTGAATGTGTTCGATAGGTATTCATGCTTACTGTCCTTATACATTTTCGTTCAAATAATGAGAATTTGATCCCATGAAAAATAATATATCAGCAAATATATTCACGTAGGAGAAAGTCAGGTGGAATTTATATTGCTCCTTTGCTGAATATTTTTATTGTCATAGTTTGAACACGTCAATTGGATAAGATGTTATTGGATTGGATTTTCATGTTATTCGAGCCACCATAAAATATGACACTTTATATGGTGGATTTCCTGCGGCATTTGATGATATAGTGATCCTAACTGAATTTTAAATTCAGATGAGATAAAGTCCACTATAGGACATGTGTTCACCCTTGGAGAAAATTGTGGGAGAAATGACAATACTGCTAAACTAATACTCAACTTGGTTGAAGCAGTTGATTTTGATGACGTAATTACCGTGGTCATTTCCCAAGCCAATATTGTGGCCAAATGGGTGGTAGACTCAGGTGCTACCAGACATGCATCTAAAAAAATAAAAAAGATAAAGTGATGATCCTCCGACATTCTAGTTGGGGAAGGAAAAGAAAATTTTTGTCTTAGTGATTTGAGAACTGGTCAAGTTATTGGGAAATAGAAACTTCTTCTCAAACTCACAATTGAAAATGAGGCTAAGCAGTTGAAAAACTTCTTAGCAGATGTTCCTTTGGGAATGACACTGACACCTTTTGTGTCTAGGCATTGCGATTGCTAAGAGGCAATAACCATTGCAAAGAATATTTCAAAACTGCTGAAATATCCAACAGCCCATTTAGCTATGTTTTGGTTGGGGGATTGGGAAAGAAGCGAAGGAAATAGTAGACTAATCATTGTGAAATTGAAAAGGAAAAAGACTAGATAAAAGGAAATGGACACAAAACGTCGAACCGGGACCCAAGATTTTTTAGTTAACTAATTTTTCTATCCACTATTTCTAAAGTAAATGGAAGTTTACACAATCCCATTATTTCCACGAGAGGTAATTAAAAGGAAACATTGGCTAGCAATACGGTGGGTAAGCTATAGGTGGATATCCTTGAACCTTTGGTGAAACATAATTTCATGGCTGAGAGGATGAACCTTTGGTCTCAAATTACTAATTGGATTTAGCTCGCATTGCACAAAATTTGTCAGTTCGTTTAAGGTCATGTGTCACAGAGGTCATGCACTTATCCCGGCTTAGCAAGAGCACTAGAGCATTCTCATGGCTCGGGGCACGCGACCCTACTTCCACATTGGAAAGGTGAATCCCATTATGAGTGCTCGCAGTTCCGTTTTCGTTCCCCTTGTGTTATGGTTTAAGAACAATTGAGTTTCAACCTTACTTTGTCGAGAAAAGAAAGGTGCACGTTTTAGACGGAATTTCCCCTTTGAAACATAAGTGGCCCTGGTTAAATTTACTTCGAACTCTTGCCTTGTAGGTAATACAAATATAGAGTAGGCTCCAACGAATGGATCGTTAAATAATAATCGGTCCTAATCCCATCTCTTTCGACGCTTTTAATTGCTTTTCGCAAGTTGATATAGCAATCAGTCAATGTCAACTCTGTCGATATATACTCAAGGTGGTGCAAATGATAATTATAATATTTCATTCAATTCTAATTTTATGAGTATTTTCGAAATTTTGAAGCTATCTCCGTTATTACATATGTTACTCATGAAACCAAGCATTGTAATAGGTATTACATTTACCTAAACCAAACAACCTATTAGCTATTACAACGTTACTTCATTAATGCAACCAAACGGGCTATAAATATTCACGTACTAGAACAATCTATTGGTCGGCTTTGGGCCCGGGCCGAGCCTAATCGTTGAAAAAGCTTTCCAGCTACCAACAACTAATACTATCCTTTTGGGCCGGGCTAGGCCTTATTTTTCCTAAGTTTGCTCAACTCAGTCTTCTGTCTCCTTCGGCTGTGGCCTAATAGTAATACTTTCAAGATCAGGTGTAACTAATATGAGCCATATTATATAAGTTTTTCATGAAAATCGATACATGCTCATAATATTTTTTTTTTCCATAGATAGATCTATCCAAAGAGATCCAAAATACCATTTCTGCATATTACATTCTTATATCGGACGCGTGCGGAATCCCAATTTCCTTAGAATGTCTCTCGCTCTCCTAACACAATGAAATGAATTAAGCCTAAATTTTCTCGATGGAAATAAAAAAACACAAAGTTGATAAGAATCAACATTGTTCTATCGAGGGAATCAGTGCGGACAGAAAAGTTGTAATTAGTTGACTTAAAATTCTTTTAAATTAGAGAATAAGGTCTCACGCTTTACAGAGATCTGCTAGTTACTCAATAGAAATATTCTCGATTGTTTACTAATTCCTCTTCTATGCTGAAGAAGTGGCATTCGAGTTAAATACCCAATTGGTGCGTAGACCGAACTCTGAAGTTGGTCGATAAAGGAGCTTCAAAACTCCCAAGGCGTCACCAAGTTGGACAAACGATCTCTCTTGTTCATCTTTGAATGAGAGACATGACTGGGAGCCAACATTCTACATCAACTTTTGGAGATTTGAGATTCATTTGCGACTAGGAAGTGTTGGAAAAATTGGTCAAATACCCCGACGTCGAATCCAAAGCTAGTTTCGAAGACCTGGGATCTCCGCTTTTGATAGGAGGTTGCCTACTGTTTGAGGTCATAATGAAGTTCAAAATGGTAGTGGTGTCAGGATCTATGCTGACGATGCCAAAGTGAGTGAGTTTGCTGTGGATGAAATTCTACTTCTTATCGTCAGATGTAGCCGAGAAAGTATCCAATCAAGTACTAACGACTTTGGGTTGTCGGATCCGATATATCTCTTGTTGGATCCGTATGGAACCCGCTATTGAGCTTTCTTGAGTAATTTCTTGATGGAATCAACCACTTGCTCTCCGAGGACTGTCTGCAGGAGAGTGAGTCTTCCATGTCAAGTAACACAACTAGGGGGTGGACTACTACACTCAATTCGTCATAAAGGTCTCCTTCTTCACAAGGACTTTGTTAGAATTAGACGCACAAACACAACGAAATAAAGAGTAAAAGTGAGAAAGAGAAATCTAGATACAAGGTTTATAGCGGTTCATTATTAAATTTGTAGGGATACATCTAGCATAGGATTCTGCTATATTTAGCATCTCTCACCTGAAATAATTTCCCTTAAAAAGCTTGGCATGTAAAGTTTTGGCGAAATCGTATCAAAAGTCAGACATTCTCCTATCATGTCCAATTAACCTGAAAATGCGCAGATGATGATTGTCAGAATCACTGACAATTCACTACTAAAAAAGCCACAAATGCATAAAGAAATGTAACATATATCAATCATCAATCCATGATTATTGAATGATTTACATTTTAAACAGCAAATGAGCTTTGACTCTCTCACCGTTTTTGTGGAGCTTTAACATGAACTAAGAATTACAGAGGAATTGTAAAGCTTCAACATGAATTAGAGGTACGGAGGAGAAGGAGACAGAGAGTTCTTTTTTTCTTTTTTTATGGAATCTCATTGCCCCTCATTCTTCGAGAATTAGAAAAATTTATTTTCAAGTTTGAATTTGTTTATTCAAAATTTGGGTTCTTCTACTTTATTTTTATTTACTTTATTTTTTAAAATTATTTTTCCATCTTTTTTTTTATCTCTTTTATTTTTTATTTTTTATTCCCTTCCATCATTCTTTAATAAAATTTTATTAAATAATAGCTTATACCAAAAAAATTAAGAAAGAAATTCAAATATATAAATAAAAATAGAAATAAATAAAATGAAAATTGTTGTTATGTTTTTTGTTATATAATTCAAAAAATTTAAGAAGTTTGTTATTCGAGAAAAATAACTTTTATACTGTGAATATGAAAAGTCCTACCCACTTTTATCTCATCTCTTCCATAGAATATTTTTATCCAGGCTGGATATCCCTTATATTCGACCTTACCTTGTCTTGGGCAAAAACTAAATAGAAGATATCCTGATTTTTATCCCAATCACCAAACTTAACCTAAGACTTTTCAAGAGTCGTCGGCTTCCTTTGTTGCCGCTCTTACATGACTCGAGCTCTCAAATGATCGTTATTTCTTTTTTCAATCACGACTGGATGCTAACTTATAGGTTTCCACTATAAGACTCTTGGCTTTTAGTGAACTAGAAAGGTGAATATTGTAGAACAGTGTTGAATAAGGTGCAGCCGAAGAGAATGATGGGACGCTTGTGTGTTGGCTCCCTACTACCACACGTAAAGTAAATTAAGGGCGCATGTGGCAACACTTCGGTCTTGGAAATCAACTTCTAATTAGAAGTTGAGTTTTTTACTTCTGCTTCCGAGCAAAGTTGATTTTCCTACTTTTGAAGAGAATGAATTTGTTTTTTACTTTTTCAAGTGGCTCCAAAACTACTTCTCCAGAAGTAGAAAAACGAAATTTGTAACCTAACGGATTTCTGCTCCAGCAGTTGCGTTACCAAATAGATTTTTGCTTCAGAAGCCAAAAGCACTTCTGAAGCAGAAATTCTATTCTAGAAGTGTTGTCATGCATGCCCTAAGAATACTTCTCAAACTATTTCTTTTTTCTCTGATAAAAAAAAGACAATTTCTTTTTCGAAAATTCCATATTGATAAGCGCAAATGATGGGAAATGATCAAAATCATAACGCGATGGGCAATAGTTCCATAAATCTCTCCTAATTTGTCTTTAAAAATCTTTTCAGCTAGAGTTACCATATAATCCCATGAGTCTCCAGAAACTCGAATTTCAAATCTCTTTATGTAAAACCCATTAAACCCAGTTGCAAAAATTGTCGGAACCCACTAAAAAATTCATTTCATTCAATATATTAGAAACCACTAAATAGATTCCTTTCATTCAATATATTGGAAAGTCTAATCTTACATCATAATACCGAGTAATTATTAAGGAGTATTTAAAGGGAGCCAAATAACCATACAACAGTACTCTTCGCCTGTTTGGTGCATAAATACCCACTCGATTGCCTCATTAAGGGGGCAATGATTTTAGGTCCTTCTCGAGTGATTTCAGTACTCATGTACCGACGACGAAAAAGAGTAGGTGTTGCTAATCTCAATCCAAGCTCCAAACATGTTCGGACACCAGATATTTCAGACGAGGAAAGACCGTGCGTACGGTACAGGGACGAAAGCTTAGCATACGAGAAAGCTTAGCATACGAGAAAGCTTAGCCCAACCGAACCATTGTTCGTGGGTTTGATGATACATCTTTCGTACCATTTTCATTTTTCTCTTTTGGTCGGAAAGGCATATATATCTTGCTTTAATTCGCATTAAAGTGGGGAATGATGGAAAGAGCCTATAATGCGAAGCCACATGCATTGTGCAAAAAGCTTAGCATATAAGGTTTTGGCGAAATCGGATCAAATAGATTGCGGGAATACGAGGAGACCCGAGACTTTTTCAAGAGCCATCATCAGCTTCCTTTCGAGCCCGTCACTTTACCCGTGGTCGCTCACCCAGATCGTCGTTTCAAATGCTCGTCTCAAACGGGACTGATTCGCAAGTTTCAAAGCTGCTCGCCGCTTCATATTTGCTTTATCAGTCTCTCCTGGCTTGAAATTCTCGGACATATTTGTCATCTTCGACGGGAGAGTAAGGATTTTTATGGCTCTAGAGATGGGTGTGGGACTGGCCATGGATTCTACAGAAGGTGCGGAGGCTGGTTCTGGCAGGCAGAAAGACAAGCCCACTGACCTGACTGATATTATCCTCTCCTGGTCTCTTCGAGAAATCTTCGATAGGAATCTCTACAGGGATAAGGTTCTCATTTCTTAGTCTCTTTCCTTCCGTGTTTCCCTCCACCACACCCAGCCACCCCACCAACCCCCCCACCCCCGCCCCCCCCCCCTCTTTGGGCTATGTTTGTTGTTTTCATCACGCTTTATTACTATCATCAGTATGTGTAATGGATGTTAGCTCGAAAATGTTCTAAATGATGTTAGTTCCTTGCTCTTTTGCAATGTTTCTCTTGTCAGCCTAGTTTTTTAAAGTTGGACTGTTGTAAAGTGGGGAAGGACCTTGCTCTCTGTCTCTGTGAGGTGAAGTTATTGGGTGTTCGGGGATATACTTCCCCTTTTAATATGCTTATCCCGTGTGAAATTCATATGCACGACGACAGAGTCCCTCGACTGAAGTTGGTTGGTCGTGTTTGATTTTCAATACACCCTTTTTGTAGGTGGAGAGCATCCTAGAGTCATTTCAATCAGTTGAGCAATACCTTGCTTCTTATATCTTTCCTTTGCTGGAGGAAACACGAGCCAGTCTCTGTTCAAGTATGCAGAATGTATCTAGACTGCCTTTCACGAAAGTTACTGGGCTCGTTGAAGGCAAGAAGAATGTTTACAGTGTGGAAGTGGACTACTGGAGAAACAGGTCCACTGACCATGGCAAGGAACCTTACAAAACTCTGCCTGGGGATGTTTTGATGTTAACTAATGCTAACCCGGATACCATTCCCAGCTTAGAAAGGTTTGCAGGAAGATGGGCATTTGCATCGGTCGTTGGAATTGTAGGAGATGCTGACAGGGATGCTCAAACATCAACAAAGTTCCGAGTCAAGGCATTTTTGGACGATGAAGTGAATGATTATCGTACCTGGGAGTCAATGTATGCAGTTTTTTTTATAAATGCAGTCACTAACAATCGGATATGGAATGTGCTACACAGATTTCGGAACTTGAAAGTTGTGAGGGAAGTTCTCTGTACGGATTCAGCGGTAAGGACTTTGTTTTTTTCGTACTATCTCCGTAGGGTCAATGGTGAACATATTAGTGCAGCAACAAAACTACATTCTGATTATAAGAAAAAACTCCATTCTCTTTTGAGTTAGCTTTGTTATTTCTCCAAACAGTCAAAAGAAGATTGACCCAAGTCTCGCGGTCACATAACTTTCAGTGATGCAGTAGTATGACACAAGGTTTAGTGATAGACCTTGTTTATACATCACAAGATCCTTTGTGCTCGATATTAGTGCAGGTTGTACAAGGATAGAACATAATCAACAAATTTTTCACAGTTTCTAAGTTTTACTTAGGTTATTTGGGAGTGAGTTTTCTAAAGACTATGTTTTTGTTTGCAGGCTGAGAAAGATTGCAATCTCTGTATTACTCAAAGTCATGGCCGTAGGCATGAGAGTCTCAATAAAGACTTGTTTCGTAGTCTGAATGAATCGCAGACAAAAGCTGTTCTCGCTTGTCTTGATACAATCAAGTGTCCACACAGGTCAGCCGTGGAAATGATACAGGGTCCTCCAGGGACAGGGAAGACCAAAACTGTCGCGGCGCTACTCTTTACTCTCTTGAAGAGGAAACACAGAACCCTTGTTTGTGCTCCAACAAATGTCGCCATCAAGGAATTGGCATCTCGTGTTTTGCAGATGGTGAAACAATCGGTTTGCGCAAACTCTCACAGGGAACACTTGGTCTATAACTTAGGAGACATGCTATGTTTCGGGAACAAGGAGCGGATGAAAGTAGATTCAGATATGGAGGAAATATTCTTGGATTATCGCATTGATTGTCTTTCCCAGTGCTTTTCCGTACTCACTGGTTGGCAGCGTTGTCTACCTTCCATGATTGATACTCTCAATTACTGTGTCCACCAATACCACATTTTTCTGGAGAATGAACGCAAGATTGTATCACAGCGTAATGGTAACGATGTTGCAAGCAAATGTAGAAGCAGCGAGAAGGAATCTAAACCTGAATTTAAATCATTTCTGGAATTTTTCAAGCATAGATTCAGGTCAAGTGCAGAGTCTCTCCGAAGATGCTTCTCTATCTTATGCACCCATATATCCAAACGTTACCTTTTGGCACATAATTTCCGGGATATCAAGTCCCTTCTCATCTTACTTGATTCTTTTGAAACTTCACTATATAGGGAGAAGTTGGATTCCAGAAAGTTGAAGGAAGCATTTTCATCGAACTCATCTTCATTAAAGACGCGTACAGATCCACTATATACATCATTATTGATGAAGAGACGTGAATGCCTCTCTCTTTTGCGTACTCTTAATATGTCTCTTAGAAGGCTAAATCTTGCAAAGCCTACGTGTAAGAGCGAGATAGCTATGGGTAAGAGCGAGATAGCTGAGTTCTGTTATCAAGCGGCTTCCTTGATTTTCTGCACTGCCTCTAGCTCATATAAGCTCTACTCCACGGAAATGGAGCCTGTCAGTCTATTGGTGATTGATGAGGCTGCCCAGTTGAAAGAATGCGAGTCAATGATACCGCTACAACTTCACGGTGTTAGGCACGCAATTTTAGTTGGAGATGAATGTCAGTTGCCTGCTATGGTTGAGAGCAAGGTATGTCATCGCTGAATGTTTGACTAGGAACGTGCACAAGCATACATAAACATAAATGAATTTATGCTTAATTGCCCTTTAACACAAGCATGCATAAAGATGAATGATTTTATGGTTAATTGTCCTTTTAAGTTTTTGTATGTTTTTATTTCTATAGCTTTCTAGCAAGGCTGGCTTTGGAAGGAGTCTATTCGAAAGGTTGAGTTCTTTGGGTCATCCAAGGCACCTTCTCAATATCCAGTACAGAATGCATCCTGCGATAAGTCGCTTTCCAACATCAACCTTCTACAAAAACCAAATTCAGAATGGGTCGAATGTTACCAGCAAAAGTTACAGAAAATGTCATTTGCCGTGTCCGATGTTTGGCCCGTACTCCTTCATAGATATTTCTAATGGAAGAGAAGAAGGTGGGGATGATGGACGTAGCCTTAGAAACTATGTTGAGGCAGGAGTTGTCTCGATGATTTTGAGGAATCTATACGGAGGTACGCTAGGATAGAATTTTGCCAGATTATATCATTTCCTGCCAAATTGTATGACTTAATGCAAATTACAACTATATCTTTGCACTTGTTTGGTTATATAAGTGGATGCCCCTTTTGCTATACTGTCGTAGAGCATGGGCGGGCAGTTGTTGACTGCCGAAGCTGCAAGAGAATAATTTTTCTGTTAAATCTTACCATAAAGTCCATTTAGTTTCTTTGGTTGTTTATTTGCATAGCTTTGAATGCTCTTCGACACTGGAGATGATGTGCTTTCTTGTCATTTAGGTCATTAACTTAGCCTTACAGGACACATAAGACAGTAATCGGAGGTGTACATAATACTTTCACGTCAGTGTGGTCGTAACTTCTCCCTCATCTAATTATGTCGTCTTGGTTTTTCAACAGCATGCAAATCTTCAGGGGAAGATCTAAGTGTTGGCGTGATATCTCCATATAGAGCTCAGGTTGCTGCAATACAAAAGAAAATTGGAAAAAGATATGAAAATATTAAAGGCTTTACAGTGAAAGTGAGGTCAGTGGATGGGTTCCAAGGGGGTGAAGAAGACATCATAATAGTATCCACTGTGAGATCAAACCCTCGTGGATCTATTGGGTTTGTTTCTAATACTAAGAGAACCAATGTGACTATCACCAGGGCAAGGTAGTCCCTTCTATTCCTGTTTAACCGAGCGATCGAATTTTGCCATAAGATGTTATTTACAAACAATCCCTGCTTTTTGCTGCGTCTATGTAGATACTCTCTTTGGATTTTGGGGAACGGGGGAACGCTGATGAGAAGTAAATCTGTATGGGAAGCTTTGGTTCATGATGCTAAGAGCCGTGGATGTTTCTTCAGCATAGATGATGTTAAAGCCGCTTTGGATGGGAAGAATGATCAGCTTGATGATCCGGTTGGTGGAAGTAGTGTTCCATTTAGAAATGCAAGGTCGAGGGCAAAGTGCTTTCGTGATGCTGAGGACCGAGAATGTTCCGCCGGTACTGATGAAGTTAGAGCCATTTTGGATGGCAAGAAAAAGAATAGTCGGCTCGATGATCCGCTTGGTGGAAATAGTGTCCTATTTAGAAATGCTCGGTGGAGGGTAAAGGGAGACAAGAATGATCAGCTTGATGATCCGGTTGGTGGAAGTAGTGTTCCATTTAGAAATGCACGGTGGAGGGCAAAGTGCTTTCGTGATGCTGAGAGCCAAGAATGTTCCGCCAGTACTGATGAAGTTAAAGCCATTTTGGATGGCAAGATAGAGAATATTCGGCTTGATGATCCGCTCGGTGGAAATAGTGTCCTATGTAGAAATGCTCGGTGGAGGGTAAAGAAGTTTGCCCGATGGTTTTCTTTGCTATATTCGTCGGTTCAAAATGAACATTCATCTTTTGCAGAATCAATAACAATACTTTCTTGTCAATTGTAGGTTTTCTTCAGCGACAACTTTGTGAAGTCTTTCAGAAAGCTGACGTCAATTAGTACCAAGATGTCAATCATGAACTTCATCTCAAAACTTGCTGGTGGCTGGAGACCCAAGAAGAGCAATGAGGGTTTACTCCCTAAAAGTTCTTCTCATATGGTGAAGCAATTCGAGGTCGCAGGTCTCTACTTGCTGTGCACTGTTGATGTACTAAAGGAACTAAGATACATCCAAATCCTGAAGATTTGGGATGTGTTGCCCTTAAGGGATGCGGCGAGACTGGTTGAACGTCTCGACAGCGAGTTCAAAGCATATGCAGATGATTTCATCAGTCGCTGCAGCGAATTATGTCTTGAGGGGTAAGTCTCATCCTTTTTTCCTAACTTCAGATCGAAAACGTATCGATAGTCTATATGATTCACTTTCCTGGATAAATGATCTCAAGAACTGACTTGAATTGATCTTTTACGAACTATTGTGTTATTTGAGCGCATAACTTCCGTTCTATAGGGATCAGGAAGTTCCAAAGACATGGGATTCTCCTCATGGTATTGCTTGTTTCCTTAGTACGGATCAAGCGCAAGCTGGAAGCAGTTTCGGCGCGAATGCTTGGAATCCGGGAGATGGAGAGAGCCTGCTTTCATTGCGATTCCACCCCTCATCATCAAGTGTAGTCAGGCACTTGTGCTCGGAGGACCCTGACAGCGAAGTGAATCTTGCATCTGAAGTAACCGAGCTGATTTCCCTCGTCAGTGGGCTTCATCTTTGAGTAACCCGTGTTGTTCCTTCTGGAGCTTTTGACAGAATCAGGGGATGGAGTTGATTGGTGCTTTATTAGGATGGAGTATACAATTTCTTTGCAAGGAATTTTATATCTTAACCATCGAATTCCAGTTCTGCATTTACTAATATGAATGGCAGACGTGAAAATTTTCCAGGAATTTTCTTTTCTACTCTTTTCCTGTTTTAGACTCTGGGGAGACTTTTGGAATAATTCTTGCATTCCTCAATTTTCATTTCAATTCCTTGCGCTTTTCTTTTTCTGTCTCTAGTCGAATTTGAATATGAAACCGAATGTCAAACACAACCAGTCTTAAGATCAAGAGGCACATTTTAATGTAGAAAAGGTAGCGTAATAATCCAAAACTCCAAACATTTCGGACACCAATTTATTTAATTAACTTCTGTTTGTTAGTGTTAGCCATACAGCTTCTTACCCAAGGCATCTTAGGCATAAATGTCTTCGTGATATAATACTAAGAAAGGATAAAATATAAATTTTAATTGTAACGGATGTTATTTGTCAGACTTTAGGAGAACAGAACAAGCAATTAATGGAAAAGAAATCGACGGGGACGATGTGAAATACCCAATATAATTACACTAAAAAGACGAACTGGGCTATGAATATATATACATATAGAGTTAATAATTCTAAAGAATCGTGTCAAATTGATGCCTCTTAGGCTCTTACCCTATTTAGGATGATTTGATAGATGAATACAACAGAAATAAGAAAATGTCTCTTGAAGTACAAGATAGCGAATCTCAGCAACTCCTTAAACTACTTCGTCTGAACTCCGAAACGTAAAAATTCGAGGGTATTCCCCGCCATACAAGGAAGAAAAATATTTGTTTGGCAATTGGGGGTGCAAAGCGTGTGGGCACCGGCACGTTAAAATAAAGAACGCGTCTGTTAGAAAGAGTCAAAGTTGTTTTTTATGTTTTTCAATTAATAGCTAGTCATGTGTTTCTGTTACTTAGTGGGTCCTAGTTTTCAGGATTTAGTTGGCAACATGTTGCTGCACACGTTCACCATTTTGAGTAAAAGTAGTTGTTATTTTTGTTGGGATCTCTTCTGTTGATGTACAGCCTATAAAACGGCTAAGTTGTTAATTTCAATAAAATTGACGAATGCAGTAAGCATCTTTAACCTGTGTGCCTCTCCATTCTGGGTTTCTTTTGGGTGCTTGCAAAGCACAGCCATCTTCTGCATTTTTCTGTATCAGTGGTATCAGAGCTTGGTTAGTGAGGGTTGAGAGTTGAGAGTTAAACACCTGAGGAAAGAGAGTCTTGCAGCAAAGTTTTTTTTTTTTCTTGCTTCTTTGTTTGCAGCAACAATCATGGCCACAGATTTCAATTTTGTCCAACCGGCAATCCCTCGCTTTGATGGTCATTATGACCATTGGAGCATGTTGATGGAAAATTTTCTAAGGTCCAAAGAATTTTGGGAAGTTGTTTCTTCTGGAATTCCTGAACCGGAAGAAGGAGCCACGTTGACAGCAGCACAGCGGACGGCTCTAGAAGCAGTAAGGTTGAAAGATCTTAAGGCCAAGAACTATCTCTTTCGGGCCATTGACAGATCTGTCTTGGAGACAATCCTTTGCAAGGATACTTCCAAGCAAATATGGGATTCTATGAAAAAGAAGTATCAAGGCTCTGCAAGAGCAAGGAGGCAACAACTACAAGCTCTTCATACGGAGTTCGAAATGCTATGAATGAAATCAGGGGAGTCGGTCACAGATTATTTCTCAAGAACGATGGCAATCGTTAATAAGATGCGAATCCACGGTGACAAGACGGAGGATGTCACCATTGTTGAAAAAATTCTTCGATCCTTGACGCCAAAATTCAATTTTGTTGTCTACGCCATAGAAGAAGCTAAGGATATTGAAGAACTTTCAATTGATGAACTGCAAGGTTCTTTATTGGTTCATGAACAGAAGCTCCAACACCAAGATACGGAAGAACAAGCCTTGAAGACCTCTACTAATTTCCGTCATTCTTCAGCAACAAGAATGAATAATGGTAGAGGGAGAGGAAGAGGATTCCACCAACGCAGCAGCACCATCAATCCAAGAATTGTAGGCTCTTCTTCCAATGATGCACGAAGTGGAGGTCGAGGTTGGTATTCAGGTGGTTTCAAGTCAAAACCAACAGATAAATCTAAAGTTGAATGCTTTAGATGCCACAAATATGGACACTACAAGTCCGAATGTCGAACCAATCTCAGTCGACATGTGGAAGCAACAAAGTTTGCTGCAACAAATGAAGAAGAAGGAGAGAAGCTCCTAATGGCATGTCAAGAGAAAGAAATGTCTTCACCAAATTTATGGTACCTTGACACTGGTTGCAGTAATCATATGTGTGGCAACAAGGAGGCATTTTCTTCTATCGATGAAACCCACCGCACAAAAGTGAAGCTTGGAGATGATTCTGCCATTTCAATCATGGGAAAAGGTACTGTTCAAATTTCTTCAAAAGGGAAAATGCAGACCATTAATGATGTTTTCTATATTCCTGAATTGAAAACGAACCTCATGAGTGCTGGCCAATTACTTGAGAAGGGGTATGAAATTGTATTCGGAGGTGGAGTTTGCAAGATTTATGATCAGCAGTAGAACTTGCTTGTTCAAGTTGATATGACACCAAATAGAATGTTTCCTATTTACCTTCATGATTCTGCTCATGCTTGTTACGCGGAAAAATTAAAAGAGGAAGCATGGATATGGCATTTTAGATATGGGCATCTTAATTTTGGTCGTTTGCGGGCACTATACCAAAAGCAAATGGTGGAGGGACTCCCTACTATCAAAATCTCATCAGAAGTTTGCGAGGATTGTGTTGTCAGTAAACAACATCGAGCTCAGTTTCCACAAGGCAAGGCGTGGAGGGCAAAAAAGCATCTTGAGCTGGTTCATTCAGATCTTTGCGGTCCAATCTCACCGGTTTCTAATGGAGGTAAACGATATCTGATCACATTCATTGATGATTTCAGTCAAAAGGTGTGGGTGTATTTCTTGCATGAAAAATCTGAAGCTTTTGAAGCATTTAAGAATTTCAAGAGTCTTGTCGAAAAAGAAAGTGGCAATCCAATCAAAGTTCTTCGAACTGATCATGGAGGAGAGTACAAGTCTCTTGAGTTTGATGATTTTTGTACGAAGCATGGAATTCGTAGGGAACTTACTACAGCCTATACACCACAACAAAATGGTGTATGTGAGAGGAAGAATCAAACCATCCTCAACATGGTCCGAAGTCTATTGCGAAGTAGTGGAATTCCGAAGAAGTTTTGGCCAGAGGCTGTAAATTGGAGTGTCCATCTCTTGAACAAAAGTCCCACACATGCTGTTCTGAATATGACTCCTGAAGAAGCTTGGAATGGACGAAGGCCGACGGTTGATTACTTCAAAATTTTCGGGTGCATAGCATATGCCCACGTTCTAGATCAGAAAAGGAAAAAGCTTGACGATAAGGGAGTAAAATGCATCTTTCTTGGTGTAAGTGATCAAACAAAAGCTTACAAACTCTATGATCCTGTGACCAAGAAGATTATAATCAGCCGTGATGTAGTATTTGACGAAGAAAGTTTCTGGCTTTGGAATGATCAAGCTGAAGGGGCTGCACCAATTGTAGCTGATTTTGAAGAGATTGGGGAGGAAGACCAACAACACAATTTGGTCTCAGCTCGCAACAGTTCTGACCCTATTGAAACGGAGAAGCAGCAGCCCAGTTCAGATATTGTTGCAACACATGATGAACGCCCCCAACGTCACCAACAAAGGCCAGCATGGATGAGAGATTATGAGGTGTCTGGAGTTGATCAATGTGAAGACCCGTTAACTCACTTTGCTTTGTTTGCAGATAGTGATCCAATTACTTTTGATGAAGCAGTAAAACATCAAAAGTGGAGAGATGCAATGGATGCTGAAATTAAAGCAATTGAGAAAAACAATACTTGGGACTTAACAAATCTTCCCAAAGGCCACAAGACTATTGGTGTCAAGTGGGTCTTCAAGACAAAGCTGAACAAGGATGGTGGCATCGACAAATACAAGGCGCGTTTGGTGGCAAAAGGCTACAGGCAAGAATTCGGAGTCGATTACAAAGAGGTGTTCGCGCCAGTTGCGAGACTTGACACAATTCGGTTGGTGATTACGCTAGCAGCTCAGAGATCGTGGTCTATCCATCATTAGATGTCAAGTCTGCCTTTTTACGTGGTGATCTCCAAGAACATGTATTCATTGACCAACCTCCTGGATATGTGAAGCCTGGTTGTGAGAATAAAGTATACAAATTAAAGAAGGCTTTATATGGATTAAAGCAAGCTCCTCGAGCTTGGTACAGTAGGATTGAAGCTTATTTTTTGAAGGAAGGCTTTACGAAGTGTCCTTATGAACATACTTTGTTTATTAAGGTTGATCATGGTGGGAAACTACTTCTTGTATGCTTGTATGTAGATGATCTCATCTACACAGGGAATGATGGTGCCATGATGGAGACATTTAAGCAATCCATGATGCATGAATTTGAGATGACAGATCTTGGGTTAATGCACTATTTCTTAGGCATTGAAGTTAATCAATCTGCGGCTGGTACATTTGTTTGCCAAAAGAAATATGTGCAGGAGATTTTAGAGAAGTTTCAGTTGAAGGATTGTAATTCAGTTGCCACACCAACGGAGGTTGGATTAAAGCTCACCAAGGACCCTGGTGGAAGGAAAGTGAATAGCACTATGTATAAGCAAATTGTGGGAAGTCTCATGTACTTAACAGCAACAAGGCCTGACATCATGTATGGCGTTAGTCTCATCTGTAGATACATGGAGAGTCCCACCGAAAAACACCTTCAGGCTGCAAAGCGTATTTTACGCTATTTGAAAGGGACATCATCTCTTGGGTTATTTTACAAGAAAAGAGAAAGTTCAGATTTGCTTGGTTTTACTGATAGTGATTACGCTGGTGATATGGATGACCGAAAAAGCACTTCTGGTTATGTGTTAATGCTTGGTTCAGGGGTTGTCTCGTGGTGCTCAAAGAAGCAACCAATTGTTACTCTTTCGACCACTGAGGCTGAGTTTGTAGCTGCCACCTCGAGCGCTTGTCAAGCTATTTGGTTAAGGAAGATTCTTGGAGAACTTCGGTTTAAACTAGAAGAAGCAACAACAATTTTCTGTGACAACAATTCAGCCATCAAATTGTCAAAGAATCCAGTTCTACATGGGAGAAGCAAGCATATAGATGTGAAGTATCATTTCTTGAGGGATCTTACAAAAGATGGTGTGATTGATCTTGTTTTCTGCAGAAGTGAAGATCAAGTTGCTGATTTATTCACAAAACCTCTTAAAATGGCCACATTTCAGAAGTTAAGGAAGCTCCTTGGAGTTTGTTCGATGGATGCGTCAGATTAAAGGAGAGTTTATTTCTACGCATTTAAACTGATCACTTGCAGTATCAGTTTATGGGATGGCATGTTAGAAAGAGTCAAAGTTGTTTTTTATGTTTTTCAATTAATAGCTAGCCATGTGTTTCTGTTACTTAGTGAGTCCTAGTTTTCAGGATTTAGTTGGCAGCATGTTGCTGCACACGTTCCCCAGTTTGAGTAAAAGTAGTTGTTATTTTTGTTGGGATCTCTTCTGTTGATGTACAGCCTATAAAACGGCTAAGTTGTTAATTTCAATAAAATTGACGAATGCAGTAAGCATCTTCAACCTGTGTGCCTCTCCATTCTGGGTTTCTTTTGGGTGCTTGCAAAGCACAGCCATCTTTTGCATTTTTCTGTATCAGCGTCCACGCAGCCCGCTAGGACCCTTCTATGGTGAGGTTCAAAAAAGTACAATATAGCAATTTGTTTTAAGCTTTTAAACAATATGCATTGGAAACAAAACCATAACCTAGTGAATAAAACAATAACATACCACGAGGGGGAAAATTACCAAAAAAGTCCTAAACTTATTGTAATTATGCCAATTTAGTCCTAATTTTTTTTTTGTCCCAATTAAATCCAAAACCTTTTACAATCGTGTCTATTCAGTCCATTTGGCTGACCGGCGCTGACGTAGTAATTTTTAATAATATTTTAGTATTTTTAGAAATATTTTTAATTATTTTGTTTTATGTTTTTTTTCTTCTCTTTTTTCTGTTAAGTGTTTGGGCCGGTGGGGTTGCCGGCCGCTGTGCAAGGGCCACGAACCCTCGCCGCTTGCCGCGGCCAGGTGAGGGTGGCGAGCCCTCGCCCAGGGGCCGGTGGCCGGCAGTCTCCGCTGGTCCAAACCCTAAAACAATAAAATAAGACAAAAAAGATGGGAAAAAAATAAGAAATAATAATTAAAAATTTGAAAAATATCAAAGTATTATTTAAAAAATTGCCAATAGGTCGAATGTTACCAGCAAAAGTTACAGGAAATGTCATTTGCCGTGGCCGATGTTTGGCCCGTACTCCTTCATAGATATCCCTCCCTAATGGAAGAGAAGAAGTTGGGGATGATGGACGTAGCCTTAGAAACTATGTTGAGGTAGGAGTTGTCTCCGTGATTTTGAAGAATCTGTACGAAGGTACGCCATGAGAGGATTTGGCCAGTTCATATTCTTTGCCGCCAAAATAGCACAACCTTCTGCAAACAACGATTATATCTTTGCACATGTTTGGTTATATTATATATGTGGATGCACCTTTTGCCATACTTCGTAGAGCCTGGGCGGCCAGTTGTTGACTGCCCCGAAGCTGCAAGAGAAGAACATTTCTGTTCGTTCTTACCATGAAGTCTATTTAGTTTCTTGGGATGTTAAGAGAGATTTGCATGGCAGTGTATGCTGCATATTGACAGGGGAGGTGATATGCTTTCTTGTCATTTTTAGGTGATTAACTTAGGCTTGGAGGGAGGACACATGAGACAGGAATCGGAGGTGTAGTCGTAACGCGTAGGACTTATTGAAACAAAGACAAATTCTTTATAATAAAAAATGAAAGCACCAAATCAATCAAGATTTATTTCCCGAGAATTTATTAAATGATTATACATGCTAGTCATGCGGGAGCAAGTAGTATATGTAGACTCGGTTGATTATGTCAAGCGAATTGCATTTATTTAGGGAGTTTCCAGGGAAAAAAGAAGGAACATTGGGTTGCCCAGAAAATTTACTTTTTACTAATATCACACGGACATACTGAAGAAAAAAGGTTCGATTCTCTCGCTTCCCTTACAGTCCTTATAAATTCACTTTTTTTTAATGTAACTCAAATAGGTAAAGTTGGACCAAAAATAATAAATAAGTAAAACGAGGAAATTAACTATCCACATTCTATTAATAAAGTATACCTCGTAAAATTACTTAATTTTTCTTATAGGTAACTAAACTCATCCTTGCCCTCTCTTTGAACTGTAAATACATGTTCATTTTCAGTTATCGAGAAAGTAACAAAATATTCAGGAAAATTACCAAAAAAGTCATAAATCTATTGCAATTGTGCCAATTCAGTCCTAAACCTTTTGTATTTTTGCCAATTCAATCCTTCCGGCCAACTTTGGCTAGTCGGTATTGACGTGGACGCCGACCGGAGCTGATGTGGACACTGGCCCTGACGTGGACAATATTTTAATATTTTATGATTTTTTTTCCTTTTTTTCGTTTCTTTCTTTTTCTTTTTATTTCCTTCTTCTCCTTCCCGGCGACCGACCGGAGGCCAGAGCCAGCGAGGGCAAGGTCGGCCTCCCCCGGGCCAACCCTAACCACCGTCGCCAGCGAGCTCGCCCAGCAATGATGCAAGCTCGGCGCAAAGAGAGGGAGGGTTTTGGAAGAAACCAAAATAGGACGAGCTCGGGACAAAGAGAGGGAAGGTTTCGGAAAAAAATCAAAATCCTCCATGGCGAGGCCTTGGCCTCGCCATCGCCGGCGAGCTCGGCCAACGACGATGGCGAGGCTCAGCCTGGGCAAGGCCGATCATGAGGCGGACCTCGACCTCCCCGAATCTAGAAGGAAATACAAAGAAAAAGAAAGAAAAGAAAAAAGGAAAAAAAGTATAAAATTATAAGATTATAAAATATTGTTAAAAAGTTATCCACATCAGCTCTGATCGGCGTCCACATCAGCATCAGCCGGCCAAAGTTGGCCTAAAGGACTAAATTGACAAAAATGCAAAATGTATAGGACTGAATTGGCACACACAAAAAGTTTAGGATTGAATTGACACAATTGCAATAAGTTTACGACTTTTTTGGTAATTTTTCTCAAAACATTCATCTAATGCTTTCTTCTTAAAAAAGTATTCGTACAGTAGTAAACGAAATAAAGAATGTCTGATTTTTTTTTATCGCTTTGAACAATTAAAGTTGCGAATTTTATCATTGCCTTATGATATTGTACAAGGAATGAAAACTATCCGCGCGCAAGAAAATTAGTTATTATCAACAATATCATTATTTTGCTTTTATAAATCGCGAGCGAGTGTTAACTTATTTGGTTCCACTATTAGGCTCTTGGCTTTTGGCGAAGTAGAAGGGGCGAAGGTTGAAGGAAATGTTAAATACATAGGAGATGCAGTGGAAGAAGAATGATAGACGCTTGTGTGAATTTTATCTTAGGTTAGATCTCTACCGTACATAAATTAAAAAGTTCATACCACGAAAAACTTCAAACTGATACATTAGTAACAAATTTACCCCAAACTATTTTTTTGACCATGGAAAACCCCAAACTGATACACTTGAGACAAATTTACCCCAAACTATTTTTTTTGGACCACATAAAACTCCCAAATTGGTACATCGGTGACAAATTTACCCTAAACTATTTTTTTTTACCACCAAAATTTCTAAACTGGTACACCTGTGACAAATTTACCCCAAACTGATACATTTGTGACAAATTTATCCTCCATTAGTTTCCGTTAAATTAACTTAATAACCCGAAAAATTCCAAATTGATACACTTGTGAGAAATAAAGGGTAAAAATCCCAAATGGATACACCCGTCAACTGTCACGTGTCATCTAACTCAGCAATTTAACGGTAAAATTTAACGAAAGCTAACGGATGGTAAATTTGTCACAAATGTACCAGTTTGGGGTAAATTTATCACAGGTATACCAGTTTAGTGTTTTTGGTGATCAAAAAAATAGTTTGGGGTAAATTTGTCACAGATGTATCAATTTGGGAGGGTTTTGTAGTTAAAAAAAATAATTTGGGGTAAATTTGTCATAAGTATACCAGTTTAGGATTTTCTGTGGTATTAACCCTAAATTAAACTATGAGATTATTATTTTCAAGAATTGCATGAACATTAGTGCAAATGATAGTTCCGTCTCGTTATACTATAAACAAAACTATAACCCGATAGATGATAATCCCATAAAATCCCTCATAACGTTTTAAAGTAAAATCTTTGCGGCTAGAATTACCATACAATCCCACGAAGTCTCTAGAAACTTGAATTCCAAATCGCTCTAATGTAACTACTATTAAACTCAATTGGCAAAATCATATGGACCCTATCAAGATTTCCTTTCGTTCAAAGTATTTGAAAGTTTAATCATGCTTAAATACCGGTCATTAATTTTGGAGTACGTGGATAAAAAGCCCAAACAACCATACCATAGTACCCAAAAAATAAAAATAAAAAAGAACATACCATAGTACTCTTGGGCTCACAAATACCCACTTGAACTTGATCGCATGGAGGCTAAAAACAAGAGGAACGAATTCTATCAAATGTTGGAATCCTATAAGTGCGAATGAATGGTCTGGAAAAGCAAGTCGGCTAACCAATCGACACAAGCATGTACTAGTACCACCGACCTTATAAACACGAGCAAAAATAATTCGCATGTCGTCACGTCCCGCGGAAATGATTAAAGGGACCAC
Organism: Lenwebbia sp. NSW1173648; assembly: GCA_029784005.1. NCBI lineage: Eukaryota > Viridiplantae > Streptophyta > Magnoliopsida > Myrtales > Myrtaceae > Lenwebbia > Lenwebbia sp. NSW1173648. The sequence continues at coordinate 16,680,501 of JARCGZ010000009.1, read as the reverse complement.
AATTTAAGTTCATCTCGTAATAATTTTAGAACTCACATACTCATCACCACCAAACCTCACTTTTAATTTTCACGCCGTAAATCAAACATAACCTGGTCTTAAGATCAAGACACAGTTATCTACCAATGTCACCGAATGGATTCCCCTCTAAACGGTTTAGGGGGATTCTAGGCGCTGGCGGGAAAATGTCCATCCCCATGCCATGTCAGTAGCCAATGGCGTTCCTCCACGTGGGGGTTTGAGCTTTTCAGTTGACGAGCACCGGCATTATCCTGCACTAGAGAGTACCCGATTGCTTTTGATTTCCTCTTCTCCCCCGCTCCTTCTTTTACATCCATTTCTGTTTCTCCCTGTTTGCGCCAGGTGAGGCTCGCTCTCCATTGACGTATCTCGCTTCCATCTCTTTTGCTTTTCTGTGCCGCTTTAAATGATGCAGTGACACTGTCGATGTCGGATTTCTCTCTCGTTTGTCTCAGTACATCGTCCGACCGACAAACTTCCTCTCCTGAATATAGTTTTCCTTCTGTTCGGACATGGAAAACGACGCCTCCGCTCAGTTCTCCATCTCTGCACTTACCCAGCGGTTCGCCGCCAATTTCAGCGCTCTGTACCGCTCCATTTTCCCACCAAAATCGCCTCACTCAAGCTCCACGGTGATCTCGTACTCCGCTTCCTCCGACGACCACCACAGCACAAACGCAAGGAGCGCCATCGCCATGGAGCACCGCGCTCGCCTCGTTCTGGAGTACCAGCAGCTGCGTGATCCCTACAATCTCTGTCCCGCGTGCGACCTCACAGAGGAGATCGACTTGCTGGCGCAGCTTCGCTTGGCCAACTCCGAGCTTGGGATGCAGAGCTGCTTCCGCCGTCTTGGTCTCTCTGAAGCTAATTCCATGGGATCGGATTTCTCCAGCGAGGGCGTCTGCAATTACAGACCGGCGAGCGTCGTGGAGCAGAGCGGATATGAGACGAGCAATCCTAAGAGAGTTTGGCTGCCGAAGATTCGGTCCAGTGGCTACCTTAGGTTGAACCAGGCTGCTGCATGCTACAGCCGGTCGAGTCGACCAGTGAGTCGACTCTGCATGCCAAGAGCACAGGAGCCTACAAAGGTGAGTTTCTTCTCTGGATTCCACAGATTCTTCGCAATCTGTCAAATGATCTGTGAAATTGTGCTTCCTCGATCTCAATTTTCTATTGACTGAACCGGCATCTCATATTTCACTTGTATTCTCGTAACATGTTGCTGAAGGAGTTTGATTGACCAGTCTCTGTCGATTGAATTGAACCGGCGTCTCCTTAGTTAAAATTGTCATCGACCATGGCATTATCTCAGGAAGAAGAGTTCGATGTGTGCACTTGCAGGTGCAACAGCGCGAGTATTTGCCAGGTGGGCAGAGAGAGCAGGAGGCATTGGAGTTCGAAGTTTACAGCCAGGGGATGTTCAAGATGGAGCTGTGCAACAAGTGGCAAGAGACAGGCACATGTCCCTACGGCGACCACTACCAGTTCGCCCATGGCATCGGGCACCCACATGATGAGACTGAGGTCTTCAGGATGGTCCTAGCCGGCGACACGTGTCCCTACGGCCACAGGTACCACTTCCATAACTCCCTCACTGAGCAGGAGATGATGCTGGCTCAACGTTGATCCTGGTCTCATTGCATTCATTTGGTAATGTACATAAAAAATCCTCAAAGAAATTGATCAAACTCACGAATAACAACTCAGTTTTTTGAGCGGAGGGGAGGAGTGCATCCAGGTGCATTTATAGATGAGATTAGCCTGAAGAGAGTCAGATAAAACTTTTTGATTGGATTTTACTGTAGCTATACATATTTGGTTGTTTGTGTTACTGTGATTTTGCATGTTACACAGGGAGTACGTTACTTTCAGTTCAAGGTCCAACCCAGAGGAGGAAGTGGATAACTTAGAAGAGGAGGAAGAAGAAGATGACGAAGAGGAAGACATGGCCACAGAAGAAGAAGAAGAAGAAGAAGAAGAAGAAGATGATGATGACGAAGAGGAAGAAGAAGAAGATGGTGACGTAAATGGAAGTGTTTAAAATCATTAATGTCCTCAATCAGAGTATTGAAGATGAAATAGCTTCCCTAATGCTCAGTGAATTCTCGGATTATGGACCTTTTGTACAAGCTGTACATGCTGAGTGGGTGAAGCTCACAGGTAGAACACCACAACCGGAAGTGGACATAGTCAAGTCATGGCCAAACTTCGACGCACTTTATTGTGAAGGTGAAGCAGATGGCAGTCCCATTGAGATAGAAGTAAAAGAGCTAAGATGGGAAGAATTCAGAAAAGTTGCGAGTTGTGTGCGCATGTTCCATAATCTGGTTAGCATTTATCTCAATGAAGATAATCAAGCAAAAAAGGCAGTAGGTGAAGCGGATCTTCGTCCTTTGGGAAGCTATGAGGATCTTGCACATGTCCTGCACTTTGAGTGGGCAAGGTATAGGGGAAGAAATCCTAGTCCTAACGTGGTGGATATTGGAAGTTCTTGGCCAGGTTACAGGATTACCCTTTTTGGTTGGGAGGATCCCATAAGTACAGCCATGGTTTGGGAAGAATTCAAGTATGCACTATGCTTCATTCGTGTGAAAATGATAGATGGAGGCCCGAGTGGAGATGAAGAGAACACGGAGACTACAGAGAAGAAAACGGTCTTCAAGATTTGTAAAGTTTCAAGAATCGAGCACCTTGACGAGACCCCATCTGAAAAAGTGATAGCCTCTTTAAACCTTGACCAATTCTCGGCATACAACAGCTTTGCGGAAGCTGTCCATACTGAGTGGATGAACCTTCTAAGTAGACCACGAGTATCTGGGATAGATCAAGAGAATCCCTGGCCACACTTTTTCGCTACTTACCGCGGTGCAAATCAAAGACCAATTGATGTAACGGCATTAACTTGGGAAGAATTCAAAAAAATTGCCACTTCAGTGACTATGGAGGAGGAAGGGGTTTCGATATATTTGGCTTTACCATTCTCATCATCTCAACTGAAACAGATTTCCGAAGTAGGCAAAGTGTATGTTGTTGAGTTGACAAGTTACAAGGATCTTGCAAGAGCCCTGCACAAGGCATGGGCGCAATATACGGGAAGAAATACCAGTCCCAATGTAGTCGATGTTGAGTATTCTTGGCCAGGCCACAAAGTAACTCTGTTTTCCCAGGATGACAGTGGTCTCTGCCATCACCCTATAGGGATTACTAATATGGATTGGGTAGAATTCACGGAGACTCTATACAGTATTCAAGTGGAACCGGACAAAGAGATGGACTCATTAGATGGTACTTCAAGAAGTGTGGGAGATGAATTTGAAGATTATGGAGAGAACGAGGATGGCGGTGGCAATGGCAGAGGCAGTGATGAATAATTGTGGATGACGATGGCCTGCGCCTGCGGGCATATGGAATCTGGAGAAGATCGGCAGACTCCACCCATCATCTCGTTACTGGGATGAAAAGATTGATCTCCTCCATTAGCCTGTTTCTTACTTTGGACTTTAGTTTTTCTTTTTTCTTCAATATTCCCACGAACTTGCCGAAGCTGTTTTTTCTTTCACATTCATGAGAAGAACTTGCACACTTAGCTATGTTTGGATTGGACCACGGGAAAGAATTAAAGGAATTAGTAGACTAACGACCTTTGTCGTAGGAAGTAACCTAACTTGCACACTCGCCAATGCAAATCTCATCAAGAGCGTTCGCAACCACCGTTAGTAATTCCAACCTTACCTTTCTGCGGACAAAACAGTGTACATTTCGAGATCGATTTTTCCTCCGAAACCTTATTACCCCCACTAGTGCCATATAATGTGCCTCAGAAATGTTAACGCATGTAACCTCAGCTTTAACATTTCTATGGATCAGTTGGTTAGGGCGCACTTGGGATTGTGTGGTTAGGCGCACTGGTCTCAAGTTCGATTCCTCAACTAAGCACCTGTGATTTAAGTGGGGGGCCATGGCGATGGGTTGCTGTGCTAGTCTTCCCGAAAAATAGTCAAGGTGAGCGCAAGTTGGCCCGGACACCTCGGTTATAAAATTAAAAAAAAAACTAGTTAAATTCTTTTTGAACTGTAACTATTTGATGATACAAACATAGAGTAGGCTACATGCAGTGTATGTTCAAAATTATTACTAATCCCAGCTCCTTCAAGGCTTTTGATTGCGTTTGACAAGTTGATCTCTTAGTAAGAGGATCGGCCATGAAATCGGTTGGTACATAGTCATTGTCGGAAAGTTTCGTCTTTTTGGGCTATGTAAATCGCTTTCTTATTGTCGTAATAAATAGTAATAGGATGCAAAGGGATATGCCCTAATGGAGTATTTCTCAATAATCGCCTAGCCAAAATAATTTCTTTTCTGGTTAATGACATAGGAATATATACTCGGAGACAATGCAATGCTTGATTGTTTTTCAGATGACCAAGCAACCGCTCCACCGCCCATAGCAGAAGTCCATCCATTAGTAGACTTCGATTTTAAATTTTTGTGAAACCAAACTCACATCCGAATAACATAATTGAGTAAACACTATCTATTATCTTCTCTAATGACCATAATTCCCAAAATCACATCCGCAGGACCAACGAATGTAACTTCGAAACATCTTTAATATAAGATATAGTCTCCTCATCAATGTAAAGAGTAATAACGGCACATTCCTTATTTGACTTTTGCAAAAACACAATTTTCAGCTTTGTTAGATTTCAAGCCAGCTTTTTAATTTCTCCAACTTATTTTTTATACAATTGTCTAGGTGTTTGTTTACGTCCATACAAACGTTTATCTATTCAGGCCCCGTTCGTTTCGTGGGAAACAACTCCGAGGAAAATATTTTTCGGATTTTCGGCATTCATTTCACGGAAAATAAATGAGTCAAGGAAAACATTATCCACCCATGAATAAAACACATTCAAAAGTGGAAAAAATATTCTCCTCTTTTGAAAAGAGGGAAACATTTTCTCTCATCTTTCCTTCCTCTACTCCTTCACATTACTTATTTTTCAATTGTTTTTGAATTTTTGAATTTTTAATATTTTAATATTCTAAAATTTAAAAAAAATTCCTTTTCTTTTTTCCTTTCTCTGCCGGTCGCCGACAACGGTGACGGCCAGCGACCGGCTGAAGAACAATGGAAAAAAAAAATAAAAATCAAAAGTCAAAAATCAAAAATAAAAATTCGAATTTTTTTAAATTAAAAAAATAAAAATGATAAGTACTATAAAGATTGCACGGAGGAAAATCAAATCGTATTTTCCGTACCGAACAATGGAAAATATTTTCTAGTTCATTTTCAGGTTTTAGGCGAACACCGAAAAATATTGTCATTTTCCTGAAAAATGACTTCTTGAAAAACATTTTCTGGAAATAACTCTTTTTCCGCGAAACGAACGAAGTCTCAATATACAAACTTTGTCTTCTTGACCAATTCCTACATAGGCTTCCAATTAATCATTATACTCCTTATTTAAATCACTTTTTAGGAAGGCAGTTTTAATGTCCATTTGATAATTGTCATTAGCCTTGTGTGAGAGCCTCGACACCCAGGCACGCCATTACTAATTCAATTTTTCATTAACTATATTTTCGAGATTAGCGCGAACGAAATAAAATCAACAAGTCATTTTCATCATCAAAACAAGCACTGAAAGACTACACAACATAACGCCTTAAAGGAGTTAGAGTACATATTAAACGATCTTGAAGCACTTAAGCCTGGATGACTTCCTAGAACCCGTCTAATATGCGGCACCATCCTACACAAAAATTTTGCCTATCCACATGGACATGAGACACACGAATACCGTCTAATCCTCCACCACTTCCTCGGGATCACTATGGTCCTCCGAACCGCCGTCACCACGTCCATCATCATCGCCGCCATTTCCACCATCATCGCCACCATTTCCACCATCATCGCCATCATCCGCAAACCGCAAGGGTCCTAAAATCTGACGATCCCGTCTCACATACCGAGCGAGGAAACGAAAAGTAGCGGGAGGCCCCTGTTCTATATCAACTCACAAGGTGAATGTGTAGCAGATGTAAACAGTAGTGGACCCCGGAAAGACCACATCCTCCGTCCGGGAGTTAAAACAAAATGGCACTCCATAAATACAACAAGGCGGGACGTTCATGGCTATTTATCTGAAAATAACGACAAGAGTGAGCAAAGCCCAGCAAAATGTATTATCTAACTATTACACCATTCGATACATAGATTCCTCAATCAAAGTATCATTCGCACCCAAGTACGTACACATAACCACCCATATCACGAGTCATGAAATTCATGTAATGTATGCTATGCAATCACAAATGTGCATATGATTTTAATTCGAATTCCATTTAGTATTTTCAGAACTCTCTCTCTCTCACCCGCCAAGACCCACAGATTTCTCACAAATCTGCGCATGGCGCTCCCAAGAACACTTATTGGGCATTTCAACTCCTGAGACTTCTCTGATCACGCAGTAAAGGCTTCCCTTATACACGAAGGGGCGTCCCAAACACCTGAGGTATCATCGGGTCGTAGACACCGATGGACATATTTATATCTGTTATTTTATGCACTCGTGCATTCCGATCTTTACATGATATGCCAATGCACATGATAAATTACCATTCAACATCATACTACTACTCATTATGTACGAGAATCAATCTCACAATTATAACTAGCACACTACTTCTTAGGATGCACGTGTGAGTTCTGTTAGAGAAGTCCCACATCGGATAATTGATGTGGTGTAGAGCAATTAATATATTTTAGTTGGCCCATAACTCATTGGCTTAAGCCTTTAAGTGAAGGTGGATCCAACTAGATATATTAATAGGCTCAGATTTGGGCTCCCTCTTGACGATCTCCCCAGGTGAAGTATCGGACTTCTGCTGCCACTCCCAATATGTATCGGTGTTTGGTGAATATCTCAAGGAAGGAATCTTATGATCGACGCTTGTTTCGGGTGGAAATTGTTATCATAGTTGCATCTTGCAAGAAAAGACCATGGATAGTTGGTCCAAGACGCAAGATGGAGACCATGGGTGATGCAATCCCAAGTTAGCAATTGATATTGGTTGATTGATGTGCATAATTGCAGGTGCATTACAATCACTTGAAGATTCAACTTAAGATAAGTTGATGCGGAATGATACTTGAATTAAGGGGGAGTAAATCTAACACTGGAGCTCACACGTGAGGGAGAGATTGTTAGGATGCACGTGTGAGTTCTGTTAAAGAAGTCCCGCATCGGATAATTGATGTGATGTAGAGCAGTTAATATATTTTAGTTGGCCCATAAATCATTGGCTTAAGCTTTTGAGTGAAAGTGGGTCTAACTAGATAAATTAACAGGCTCGGACTTGGGCTCCCTCTTGGCAATTTCCCCGGGTGAGGTATCGGACTTTTGCTGTGCACTCCCAACACTACTAAACCGAACAACACAAACCAGTGTAAAACTACTACTGAACAGATTCGAACGCATTCAGTTTGCATTAATCAAAATTATTAATTAAATTCTTAAAGTCATGAAAATTCACATGATGATAGTTCAATGTGTGTTGAGTAACTGTAGTTCACAACTTTTTCTCATTTGGACTATGGAAATGTGATTTTTCCTTAAAATATGAAAGCTGCTCATAAAAAGTCAATTCTGGACACTGATCAAAATTTCCACTTTTCACCAAGTAAAACAGTCTCAAAAATCACGAAATTTTAACATATTGTAAATAAGATCTAGATATACAACTTTCATAACATGCACGAAGTCCATATTAGTACGTATAAGATGCAGTAAATCGTGGAACTGAGAGTAAAAACGGACCTTAGAAACAGTATAGTACCAATCGAAAGATTAGACCTTTACCCAATTTAAAAGGTCCCAAAAATTCCCAAATTTTTATATGTTATTTATTAATATGTTACCTTAAAATTTTATGTTTTGATATCAGTTAATAGAAGCTCACGGAAAAAAGTACAAAAAAGAAAATAGTACAAAAAATCACAAGCATAGAAGGCCAAATCAGACTCGGGTTCAGCATAGATAAAATTGTGAAAGTACAAGGCCTTTTGGCTGACTAGATGAACTCCAAAAATTCTCAAATTAATTTATGTTTTATTTTAAATTTTCCTGAATAAATTTTATGTTTTACATTTGGGCCAGATCTGTCCAAAAAAGGCTATATAAAAATGATAATCTCAAAAGGTCGTAAGAGATTCGGAACATGAGCAACATAAGATGTACATGCAAGACCAATTCCCATTCTCTCTTGCCAAAACTGACCATAACCAATACATAGACTCCATGTAACCTCCATTTACAACATATAGCAAGTACCATCAAGTCACAAATGATGCTTCAATCAAACAATCATATGATCAAAACAATGTAACACCAAGATGAACACACTTGCCTTAAAACTTCAACACCAACTTGAACTTTCTTGAGAGAGGTTTTTGGGTGTAAAATGAAGACAAGAGGAGCACAATAGGGGGAGGGGGTTCGGTCACCTTAAGAGGAAGAAGAGGAAGAGAGAGATTGAGTGAAAAGTCATGTTCATGGATGAAATCTCATTGGAGTTTAGGGGTGGCATGAATAGTGTTCATGAATAGTCTTATAAGGTGAATCATGATAGGTAATTGAGTGAAAATTGGGAACAAATCCCTAGGAATTGTCAGCCATAGAGGGGTTTAATGTCCATTTTGCCCTTGGTAATTTGATTATGCACATTAAACTCCAAATTAGATTACAATTTGTACTATAGTCTTGATAATCTTACTTTAGAGATCTAATTAACACTATTACCCCTCAATTGACCTCTTGATATATTTAATTAATGATAACTAATATCTAATCTAATACTCTGATCGCATTTAGTCGATTAAGAAGAATCACGGTTATCATATTTGTATTATGATCACTTGATATTTCTCACCCAGGAGATTAAATTAGCGCTATCGACTCTCAATTAACTACATGACATTTCCATTTTAATGTCAAGTAATTAGACTCTAATATCTTCATCGCCTTTAATTAAATAGGCGAAATTCAGGATGTCACACCTTGTTACTCGAGAATAAACACCAAAGTAGCTTTTTTAACCCTTTTAGTTTAGCCCCCAATCTTGCCTTATCTTTATCTATGGTACCTTTTTGTTTTTTGTTTACCTTTTAACACCCATTTAGAACCTATAGTTCTAGTGTTAGGAGGAAGATTAGCTTAATGACCATGTATTAGTAAATAGATTTGATCTCATGATCCATTGCGATTTATCTTGGCATCCGGTCTAGACATAGCATCATTAGAAGTCTTCAGATCATCCACTAAATCAATAATATAGGGGGTGAAAAATTCGGGTCCAAAGACTCTTCTTATTCCTTTTCTTTCCCTCCGTCTAAATACTTGCTTTCTTCACTAGAAAAAGATTCTTCAGAGAGAGAAGGAACTTGTTCAGTTATAACTTGTCTTCTATTATCTAAAGATACAATTTCTTTTTCCAAATATTTCTCTAATTCGAGAGACTTAACATCTTTATTGTTAGTGTCACACAAAAATTCAGCATCAATTGCTTCAAAAATAGTATTAGCAACGAGATTTCAAAAACTATATGCTTACTATTCAATGCATAACGCGTAAAGATAGATTTAAAAGCCATTGATCCAAGTTAGGGTCTTTTATGAGAGATCCCAAACATAAGCAATACGTGCGAAATTTGAATGATGAATACATTTTGGAGATACACTCACGGATTGCACAAGACATATATAATGATTGGGAATCGCAAATTTTGGCATTGATGATAGCACTGAAATTTTGACGTCTCAAAACGTCATGAGCAGCGCAAGATATTTCAATAAGTTATTTTTTTTTCTTTTAGGCACGCGAAAGCACAATGAAATAATCACATCATATGAAAAAGGAAATTGACAAGTTTAAGTAATTTAATATGCATTTTTCCCTTAATATCCTCTTCCAGTATTAATACAAGCATAAAAAAGACGAATACAACGCATCGATCCTGGGAAGAGGGTTGGGTCAAAAGTAATCACTACACCCCTACTCTTGCACCAAAAACTTGTCAATACAAAAGTCGCGTTATTACACTATGGGTCGATAACCTCTCCCATCGGCACATCGCCATTGCCATAGAAGCCAGGGGAATATTGAAGCTCCTCAGGGTCCAACTAACTCTCCGTCAATTTTTAAATACCAAGCGGCAAGTCAATATGGAATCCACTCTTGCAATCCCACGTTGATTAATATGATAAATCTACACTTGGCATAAATTACTATGGATTCAGGTATAAGCACATCTATATATTCACAGTTAAAATACACGGGAACTCCAAAGAGCAGTGACGGTGGGGAGATCCATTCTACAAATCCGGAAAATTAAGGGGTGAGTCAAATCTATAAGTTTAAGGTAGGAGATTAATTTTACCACTCAACCTTATATCTACAAAATAATGTGCTATCAAGATGAGTGCAAAATAACTATCAAAGGCAATTGAATGAATATATGCATTATTTTATTTTATTTTTATCATGATAGCCCAATGAAAATTGATAAATAACATTGCATAAATTATTCACTCAAATACAAGCAGATGTCATATTATCTCACAATGCGTACGTCCATGTAGTGACTCACCAACATACACATGTGAGTATCTAAATCCTATTTGTCACTAGCTAGGACCATCTCGACTCGCTAGGTATCTCGACTAACGAAACATTGTCTATACCAACTCTTGGGGGACAAAAACATAAATACATCTTTGCCATATCACACAATCCATTCATCACGGGCATCCCCTATATCAGTGGGGATAAATACGCCACTGTATAACCGCACGATGATGGTCAACTCAAGTTACACAAGATAACTTGGGGGGAAACTACCAAAAAAGTCCTAAACATATTACATTTGTGACAATTCAGTCTTAAACCATTCAATTTAGCTAATTTAGTCATAAACATTTTGATAATTTGTCAATGTAGTAATTCCGATCAATTTTGGCCAGAAATTGATGACGTAGACGCCGGCCGTCTTACGTGGCAGGGCCGACGCTGAGGTGAAAATTTCTTGAAATTTTTAACTTTAACTCGAATTTTTTATTAATTTTTTTTGTCTTTTTTTTTTGTTATTGCTAAGGGCTGGCAGAGGGCTGTCGGCCACCGGCTAAGGCCCTACAACCCCCGCCAGCCACTGGGCTAGGCCTCGCGACCCTCGCCTAGATCTAAGCGAGGGCATCAAGCCATCGCCAGCCATTAGGCGAGAGTTGCAAGCCATGGCGAGGACTTGCGGCCCCTCGCGATCCTCGCTCAACCTCACGAGGGCCGCGAGCACTCGCATAGTGGCCAGCGGGGGTTAACGAACCCCAACATGCCCCTACGAATAAAAAAAGAACAAAAAAAAAAAGAATTAAAAAAATTATTTGAGAGTTTCGGCGTCCCCGTTATCTGTTTCCAGCAAAAATTGGCTAGATGGACTACATTGGCGAATTGTCAAAATATTTAGGACTAAATTGATTGAATGAAAGATTTTGAACTAAATTGGCATAAGTGCAACGAATTTAGGATTTTTTTGATAATTTCCCCCCAACTTGGGCTACATAGCCAACTCATATCTTGTGTAAATTATAAGACTTTCATGTCCCTCCAATCTTGTAGAAAGCCGTCTTTAAACGGTAGAACATTTGTCTTTTCCCAAAGTCTTTCGCACAAACTCATACAAGGGAATTTGCTCTATGGCGAATGGGTTGTGGCAAAGGTCTTCCTCAAAAAAATCTTATATCTATTGCTGTGTCAATTTAGTTCTAAACCTTTTTTTTTTTTGCCGATTCAATTCTAAACCTTTTACAATTGTATCAATTCAGTCCATCCGACCAATTTTGGCCGGCCGGTGGCACAATTGCAATATGTTTAGGATTTTTTTGGTAATTCTCTCGTTTTCCTCACATGGCATCATTCCCATACATTTCATAACAAATGATATCATGCTGGAGTCATGATGTTTTTCATATCGATAATGGTATCGACATCCATTTATTGCAATATAACTACCACTCAATCTATAAACACATTCCCAAATGACAACATACTCACCTTTCGGTAGCTCTTATATAAATATTGACAGAAGGACACCTCAAGTGACAATATTTGTGTACGACGTTCACTTTGGTGCCAAAAATTTTTCCGGCTCACTTAAGTGCCAATTTTTTTGAAAAACGGTTATTTCAGTGCCAACTCCGATGAGTCTGGCCGGAAATCATACTTGGCAATTTTTTATTAATTAACTAATCTTACATGGCTCGTCGGAGATCCTAGTCAGCTTCCAAACCACAAACAATGTCGTTTAGCCAATTTCGCGGAGTGACTTTCAGTGCCATAAGTTGCAAATTATGATCGTTTGAGTGCTAAGTTTTTCTAAAAGCAATCACTTAAGTGCCATAAGTCGTAAAATGTGATCACTTAAGTGCTATAAGTTTTAAACATCTCAGCCACGTCAACCGAGCGACGTTGTTCTCTTTGCACACGTGGAATTAATTTTTTATTTAAAAAAAGCCATGTCACTAAATTGTTTGAATTAAAAATACCATGTTACTAAATTGTTTTAAGTAAAAATGCCACGTATTTATTTTGGCCGGAATCTCTCGCCATTGGCACTTAAATGATTATTTTTTCTTCGATTTGGCACTTAAGTGAGTCGGCGAAAAATTTTGGCACCAAAGTGAGCGTCGTATACAAATATTGTCACTTGAGGTGCCATTTTGCCAATAAATAATGGAAACTTAGGGCCCATTTGATAACGTTTCCGTTCCTCTGATTCTGTTCCCCGGAACAAAAAAGAATCAGAAACAAGTTTGGTAACGCAAATGATTCTGATTCCGATTCTGCTCTCGGGAACAATTTTGGACCAAAAATAAGAACCAAAAAAATGTTGTTTCTCCAAAAAAAGAATACTTTTGAGAATCACAAAAAAAAAAGGTCTCAGTTCTTTTAAAAAGATTAAGTCCACATAGGCTTTCACGTGAACTTCTGAACTTAAAAAAAAAATTAGATTTGAAAATTTACTAACAACTAATTTTTTTAAAAATTAAATTTAAAAATAAGCTTTAAATTTAAAAAAATTTAAAAAAATTTAAAAAAATTTAAAAAATAAAAATGGGGGCAATTAAAAAATGTAAAAAAAAACTTTAAAATTTGAAAAAAGTTAGAAAAAACATTTTAAAAAGGTTTAGAAAAAGATGAAGAATTTTAAAAAAAGAATTCTCGCCACCTAGTTGTTTCCGGGAACAGAAATTTTGTACAGTTGCCAAACGCGTTTCTATTCGAGAACAGAATTTTTGTGCAGTTACCAAACGCGTTCTGATTCTCTAAAAATTATCTAGGGAACAGAATCAGAAAATATGATTCTAATCAGAATCACTTTTTTGGATCAGAATCGTTGCCAAACGAGCCCTTAGTAATTTTGTAGAAAAATGACAAGTTAGAAGTCGACAACATAGTAATCGATACCTAAAAATTGAAGCTTAGGAATCGATAATCTTGAAATGGACACTCAGAGATTGACAACGTTAGAGTAGGCAACTTTAATCACAAGTCGACATCTTCGAGATCAACAACTTTGAATTTTGGCATTTAGAGATCGACAACGTGAAATGGGTATCTAGAAATTGACAGCTTTGGGATCGGCACTTGAAAATCAACATCTCGAAAATTAGCTAATTTGTTGATAATTAGTTAAGACATCAGTTTGGCTTGAAAATCGGCAAGATGCGGTGAGGTGGGTCAAAATCAATAGATAACCAAACTCGGTGAGCAGGTACAAAATCGATTTGGTCAGAAATCGATGACTATTAAAATTGGAAACATGATCAGAAATCGATTAAATAATCAAAATCCGTAAAGATTAATATCTGCCAACACTTAATCAGAATTACGTGAATATCCTTTTCAAGTCCAAATTCCACGTTTCTCCTTTTCTCATCCAATATGCTACCAAGCCCTTTGGGAAGTCGATCAACACTTTCTACACGTGAAAATACTTATCGATTTAAGTCAAGTAGGCATAATGTTTCAACAGGCTATTATCAAAGCTTGATCAAGCTTAAGATTAGCATTGAAACTAAGTTAACAAGCACCAACCAAGCAACCAACTCAAAAGTATTAACTAGATCGATCTAATTTAGACTCTAAAGTTTCACTTACCTTGAATAAAAGACTTGAGCGACATAAGATCTTAACCACCTGATAAACAGTTGAAAGATCAAATCATAAACTTTAAGAAATCACAAGTATGGGACTTTTCACTCTTACTCAAAAGATCGAATAGTGAAAATTTGAAAAGAAGGTGACATGAGATTTCTTTTCCTTCTCTGCAAGAACAAGATGGAAATTCCTTATTAAAGCTTGAGTACTCGTAGTGGTTTGCTCGATCAAAAAGGGGATATATTTAGCAAACTATACAAGAGTTACAAGGAGATAAGATTTATTAACCAAGATTAAAAGCAGCGATGACATTGGGGTTTAAAACACTAGGTGGAGGATGAATAGATTGGTGATCGAATTAGAAAGTGATGAATGATTTTACTATATGGTTCTGAAGTAGTTATTTCAACAGGTTATTAAGATTTTTTGTATTTCAGTATAAAAACAAGGAAACCAGTGTCTATTTTAAACACTAATTAGTCTGAAAATATTTCGAATCCACTAAAATTATCAGTAGAAGATAATGGACGTTTGAAAAGCTCAACTCAGTAAATTTAGCACTTGAAAATCACCCAATATGTATTTTGAAGCGTATCGGTCCTGTCAACAGCTACTATGGCAGTAACTTAATCACCGCCACTCTACAAAATCGACATATATATCAACATCTATCAATTTAATCTTAATATACCGCATTTCAGACAACGGACGTGAAGAATCATCCTTTGAACTTTTCGTATGTCACAAAATTAGTGACCCATCTGAAATTCCATACATGCCTATAGAAACTCCAAGCTAAATAATAATTGACTTTACATTCGAAATATTATTATCAAACCAGGAAAATTTTCGGACGTCCCCGAGATATCCGAGACTAGCCTGTCCTCGTTTGGGGTGGTCGCTCTCATGTTGGCTGATATACATTTCGGACCTTATTGCTTTTGAGTTGGCATAGCACCCGGTATAAATACCAACGACTAGAACGGTGAAAATGCTTCTGTCCGGATCTACCTAAGCCACACACCAAAAATGGAGATTTTAGCAGGATATACAAGACTATTCGCAAGGATTTTTTTTTTCCCAATAATTTCCACTGCAGAAATCAAACATTCAAGTACCTATAAGACGGCTGTGCTCGTGGGATTGGCAAAAAAATGATCACGTACAATGGACTTCGAATCACGGAACCTGTTCCCGAGGATTGGCCGCAATATGGGAGGGGCACCACCACGAGACGTAGCTTGATGCATTTTCCTCACAATGAGGTTTTTATCCAGAATCATTAAACCCAACAGCTTTCTACAGCTCTATGAGGTTTCAAGAAGACCCGTTAGATGCCATGAACTGAAAAGATCAATTTAAATGCAGCAAAAGGATCGTGAAGATGAGCTTTCTTTAACTTAGCATGAAAAAACATTATGGCCAGAAGCTGACCAGCTATGGGAAAGCTCCTAGGACAGACATTTGCCTTCAGAAGCTATAAATTCTATTAATAGTGATCTTGAACAAATTTAATGGAAATGAAGCCTCAATCTAAGACTCTTTCAATGTCCATGTCCGAAATAGAATGAGGGAGACAATTAGGGCACGCATGACAACCATTCTATTTCTCTGTTTCTGTTCCAAATCTATTTCTAGAACAGAAATTCGTTTGGTAATGTAATTCTATTTTTCTGTTTTTGGAACAAATTTTTGTTCCAGAAATAGATTTGAAAGAGAAATGAGAAGCTAAAAAACAACGAAGAAAGAAAAAGTAGGGAGTACACGTTTTAACATGTGAGAGATTAATAGCTTACCTGAGGGTTGAGAATATCCACATGACGGATGATATTATCCTGGAAAATCAATTGCAATATGGTGAGTGGACATGCATTTCTTTTTTCTTGGTTGGATTTTTGGAGCTACTTGAAAAGCTTATGTTCTACCTTAGTCCACTGAGAAACTCCTTACAACGACTGAAAAAGAAAATGATTTCTACATATGTCAAATCAACTACTGCAATACCATGAGAAAGAAGAGAGATCAAACCAGTCGACTGCGAGCTTTATTTCTTTACAAAGGTGTAAGATATGAGAATAACGCAGCAGCAAAACACTGTTTTTATGGCCACTGCATAGACCTGACTGTGACACAATCTACAAATTGTTTTCATGAGGAAATCTGCCAGGAGTATTGGGATTGCCCCAAGGGCAGATATAGATGTTAGTAGCTTTAATAAGATTGCGAGTTGCTCCATGTGAAAATTAGCATTTCTTACACTTTATAAATTCTTGACTAAATGTTAAGCTGCGAAGGATGACTGCAAAATTATGTTTCAAAAATAACGAGAAGTAAATCTACTTCGCAAAAGTGCAGATGGAAGATGAAGTACCTCTGTTGTTCCTGGATTTTGCATCACAAAACCAAGGATATTGCGTATTAGCCCATTAAAGACTATCTCATTGACAGTCCCATCTATATTTAACCATGGCAGGATTGGCTTATACGTGTCATCACAAGAGAAGCTGATACTTGTAGACTCCTTCGAATCTTCCACTGGCACGACAACACTATCCAGCAAACTACCCGTACTGCTGGATGGGACTGTACTTGTCGATGCACCCACATCTTTGTGACAGTCGGTAATAGTCGTTATGGGAATTCCATCAGTATCGCGATGTGCAACTCTCTTTGAATTGAGACAACCAACATCATGATTATTATCTTTGGGATGAGGTACCGTGCAGTCATCACTCCTCTCCTGAGACTTCATCCAGGAAAGATCTCTACAGTCCCCACCGGAAACTGCCCTTGAGGGCAAAGAGTACTTGGAGCAATATAAAGCATCAGTTAGACGAGTTGAGTCATATCCGTTGACCTGTAAAGATCATTGAAAATGGAGGTTCAACATATCTTTTTCAATAGAAAATTCCAGTTCTCAATAGAAGAATTTTTTGGATCACTTCTCTCAAACCAAGAAAAAGATATTGAAGAAGATTATGCAAGCTCAGATATGAAAAAACGTAGAAAGAAAAAGCAATATAAGAGCAGCACGGACGACCTTTATTGCCAATCCAAATGCTTGAAATACGTCCATGACAATTTCAGGAATTGCCTCATCTGAAACATTACACAATATATTAAAACAGCGGATTAAGTTTCCTACTTCATTTTAACTGGAGAAGACAAATTCAATGAAAGATTAGCAACCCACCAGGCATCTCTATTATATGTGAGACGTCTTTGGCGGTTAAACCTTGCTCACCTCTCCTTTTAAGGGAACTATAGACAGCTCTAAATATGTCAGGTGTGAGGTAAGTTGCTTGCTTACCATTAGAGGGTGTCAACATCAAATATCTGGCAATCCGTGTCATCGCATCCCAAGATGACTCATCACTTTTCCTGGTAATGGGGACTCCGTTGTCAAGTTCTTGAACTACCTTATAGTCACATCCAGGAGGAAACCAGGTAGTGTTGAACTGATCTGCAACAGCCATGTTATCAGTTTCCTGAGGCAAGCAAGTTTCAGCAGCTAAGAGATCTCCATCCTCGAGCAATACCAGAACATTAGCTCCTGAAATGGATGCAGGTTCCACCAGAACCCTAATCCCTGGAAAACCCTTCTCTCGTCGGTTTTCGAGAACATCTGTTGCTATTGGTTTTGGTCTCTTAGCCTTTCCACAGTCTGGAAATTCATCACCAGCAGACTTACGTTTCAAGCTTCTGAAGTCTTCAGCCTCTCCAACACCTTCTTCAGGCATGCTTAGTGATATATTCAATTTTCGCAAAGCAACTAAACCAAACAAATGGAAGAGTTCTCCACATTGTAATTCACGGTCAAGAAAAAACTGCCCTTGGATAAGATCTTTTTGTCTTTCCCGAAGCCATCTGGAAAATTCAGCTGCTTGCTGTCCAGTACCAGGGTGGAACCGTGACTTCGAAATATTCTCCAAGAACATGTGAGAAAGTAAAGGTTGATCTCCATTACGCAAAATCTCCCAAAAGAAATAAAAGAAAATCAGTTCAAACATGCGTGTACAGATGCAAACAAAGACGTGTAATAGAAAGAAAAAATAAAGGACAGCTACTGAAGCAGATCTTAGGGAAACTTGACATGTCAAAAGATGCCAAGTCAATAAAAAATAGTTCGGTGGCTGTAGGTCGGTGCTCGGACTGATGACGGGTCTGGCAGCATACCCAAGTCTGTGAGGCTTGAAGGTAAAGTAGTGAGTGGGCTTGGGTAAAAGGTTAGGCTTGATGGTACCATTTCATCAGGTCGACAGATTGGGTGGTTCCATGATCCATCCACCTCTAAACAAGCACCAAAAGAGGAATTCTTCTAGGGGAAAGGTAAGTACATACAATCAAGCAATCAGGTGAAGTTGTGTGTGGAAGTTCTGCTTGAAATATATCATTGGTCAAGAATCCATTTCTGGTAAGTAGAATGGAGTGAAAAGTACAAGAGAAGGCATGTTCTTGAAAGACATAAGCAGCTCACCTAAATTGCTGAAAAGGGGGACCACCAACAGCCTTAAAGTGAAATTACCGTTAGCACAGTGCAAAGAGAACAATATCATTAGAAGAAATATGGGCGGAAACATAGATAGATTCAGAATCCTTTTAGGGTAGGCACACATAAATAGTTCGTTCCAACTAGGAGAAACAGCTTCACGGGCAATCTTTAGCTGTGGTTTCATCTACATACCCAGAATACCATGTAACAGAGTATGGAGAAAAGGAAGAGGTATCTTACCATGAATTTCTTCTCACTCAGGTAACTAAACGCTGCAAAGAGATCATCATTTGAAAACTGGCGTAGGAGTTCTGCACTCTGATTGAGCACATCGTTTTCTCTCAAGGGGCTTAACAGGACAAGTTTAAGTAGCTCCACAGCATTAGAAACAGCCACGGATCTATGGACTTTTCTGCTGACCTTCCTCCTATTATTCGATAGCTTGGGGTGCTTCTTATGAAGATGACAAGAGTTTGATCGGTCTACAGAATCTTTATACCGTCCCAAAGTATGGTGATTAACATCTTCAATGCAGTTGTCTGAAAGGACCAAATCAGAGGGCAGGGAATCCTGCAGAAGCACTCGAATATCAGAAAAGCTCAATGTCATTATAAAACATACAGTCTATTATATTAGTCATGGCATTATGATCGAGATGTAACTTAATAGGAGAGTCATTGATTACATTTTCTTCATTGTGTATACATTCATCATGGCGTTCCTCCAATGTGGCTCTGCGCTTATACTGGAGAACCTTCTCAAGTGCTGCCTTTATAGTTTTGTCATCGAAGTTGTCCCATTCTCCATTCTGAGAACCCACCACTGAGGTGTTTTCAGAATTATTAGGTAAACCTATGTTAAGACCTTCCATGGATAAATCCTTCATCACAAGTTTGCGGTTATTGTTATGCAAGCCCTCCCGACTTTCTTCAAGCTGCTTTAGAAACCGTTTGCTTAGTATGTTGCAGAGACCCATCAAGCTTTTTCTGAACGTAAAGTTCTTTTTGAGCAAGGAAATTCTTCTTCTGCAGCATTTTGGGGGTGCTGGAAGATCAGGGAGTTGATTCCAATCTACGCGTTGAAACTTTGCACCTTTTGCAGCACAGATCCTTGCGTACTGGAAAACCAACTTCCTGAGACAGATTAAGAATTAGTCAATAACCGAAACATCATGAACACCATGCATAGCATAAAAGAGAGTCATGTATCTTCCTTGGACAAAGATAAACAGAAGTGTTGTAGCTTGGAGTTAACAAGGTAGACTGATGTAAAAACCCTTAACTTATCCAGATTGTGTAAAAGGTTAAATACCTATCCGCTTCATCTGTCCATGTAAACCTTCTTCGAAATGTGGGGTTCATAGCTGAAGAGGCATTCCTGTTAACAAACGCAGTACACACTTTGCTTTTTTTAGTTTCCGACTGTTCAATATCTGCTGGAAAATCCCCTGCTTTGTCATGAACCTGCAAATTGCTGTCATGCAGTCTGGAAGAAGCTATTGATACAGCTTCTCCTTCCCTGAATTGTTCGACTCTATCGAGCTGTCTGGCAGGACTATGTCTTCTCATACATCCTCCTATATCAAATTCTGTGCACTCCCACGATATAGCTTCTTGAGATCTCTTTCTTATGTGAGTTGCTGAAGCATGTGTTTCTTTTTCTCTAGTCTCCTGATCAGTAAGAATGTCACCTTGATACTTACGGTGCTCTTGTTCAGACTCCCGATAATAAACTTGTATTGCCTACAAGTAGTCACGAGAACATATATCAGTTATCCCAAATGACAAAAACAGAAAGAAGTTAATATGGAACACATATCACTTCTGTTGCTTATTTAATCTAACCTGCTGTAAGGTTGACTTTGCATGGACCATTTTACCAAGATTGGACCCATCAGCTTGTGTGGCTTCTGGTCTGGGAGTTTGAGGATCTGGACACATGGGGTCCAGAGTCTTGACCAGGCCTCGTTTGGGCTGTTTAAAGGACCTGATTTTTATTTGAAGTTCTGCAGAGATACTTCCAATGGATACGGATGGATGCAAGACCACTTCGGCACTACGACTACAGCTAGGACTATCATTCGTATGTACACATTTGCAGAGCCCTTGTTGCTCAAGTTTCTTTAGAATTTTGTCCATGGTTTTCCTGCACATAGTTATACCCTTTTCCTTCTCAAGATTCACAAGCCAACCATAAAGCTCACGTTTCAAAATGAACTTCTCTTCCTGCAGAAAATAAAGATGCAAGCAATGATTCTTCAGCACTGAAACTTGTAGTAAATTCAGCCACATTTTCTACCTCCAGAGTTGCTATAAATTATCCAGGTACCTGGAATCGATCCAATATCTTCTGTCGTCTTCGAATTTCGTTGGTAGTTAATGATGTAACTGGTGAGGACAGAGCTGCCTGAATAATATTTGCTTCCGTCTGTGTATGCCTAGGATAACCATCTTCATCAGGAATCCACTTCATTTGCTCAAGATGCGACCCTTCTGGGTTAAACAGGACACTCTCCTCAGCAGCACCATTACCTTGGGGAGTTGAAGAATCACTTAAGGTCATTCCTCCTGTGTCAGAAAAGTCTAAATTAGAAGCTTGGTTGTCAGCCTGTACTGGGAGATACAGGCTTTCACTTGGAAGTACGACCGACCGCATAAGATCGAGATTACCAAGGATCCGATATCGATAGGCAACTGCTTTAGAACAACTTCCTTCCTCCCTAACAACCCCTACTTTCTCCCTATCCATCCCAAGCCTAGAGTAGTTTTTCGAGAACCAACGCGAAAGCCTAGTTCCAAGCCTCTTTTGAACCTGTGAAATAGTCAGGGGATGGCAGGTAAGTGTACAAATGTTATGGATCGAATTAAGAAATATGGGTGAGCATCAAGTATTATGTATATGTAAAAAAATTAGAATAAACCAAAACTGAGGCCAAGTGATTCTGTCCTTGTTTCATCTTTCTTCGAGTCAAACTTACCAAAACTAGTGATGTCTTAGAAAACCATGGTGCAATAACCAATTTCTTATTCTATTAAGACTGTTGGCTAGTGCTCCTGTACTTTCATATATGTGACTCTCTTCGCTTATACTAAAACCAAAGTATCATTTATTTATAAATGGCGCTTCGACAGCAACTAGGTTTAAAAGGAAGTTATAAGCATCATGTTTATCTATAACTTTCACACCAAGTTTAGCTTGGTTAATAATATCGGCCCAAGTATTAATTACACGATCTTGACAATCAACTAAGCAGCGGTTAATATTGAAATCATTTCAGTTGAAAAACACAGTGCTTATACCTATATTAGTGGGAGAATTACCAAAAAAGTTCTAAACCTACTGCAATTGTGCCAATTCAGTCATAAACCCCCCCCCCCTTTTTTTTTGCCAATTGAGTCCTAAAACTTTTGTTTGACCCGCCGGCACTGACGTGGGTCGTCGGCGCTTACGTGGACAATTTTAATAATATTTTATTTTTTTCAAAGTTTTTAATTAAATATTTTCCATCACTTAAATTGGACAAAATAAGAAAAGTATGATTGTACTAAATGGACAAGTTTACACAACCTATTTGCACCATTTAAAAGTTTAGGACTTGATTGTTCTTCCACGACAAGTTTATAGACTCTTCTAGACTAAGAAAGAACTTAACTCTACAGACCATAGATTTGAGAGGTATATGCAAGAAAATTACTTATGCGAGTGAAGTTAAGAGGCTTGTTGCAGACTAATACATGCGTAGAGTGAACTTGCCTCCATCGAAGTCACACCTTTAGACCCAGAATCAGCAACCATCTGGTATATTTGCTGCTGTACAGGAAGCTCCATGATGATCTCATTGTGATGATTTTTCCTTCCATATGATACTTGATGCTCATTATAAATGTCTTCGGCTCCAGATACAAAGGCATTTGGAGAGAAGTTTTTCACCAGTTGCAAGCGATTTTCATCCTGTCAAACAGAGAGATCCCAAGCCACTGATCAGGATACACTTAATGTTGTACGTGGTGTTCACGTCTGGAATAAGTTCAGATGATAAGTTTGCCCGTTATCTGCCTATCAGTGTTAGGCAAGCCAATTGACAGGCTTAAAAGCGAAGGATCAAGCAAAAAGATATACGTCGGATCATTGTTGTTTTGCTTGTTCTAATCTCTTCTCCGACATGATGTTCACAGCTTGAGATTTACAATGACAATGCAGATTCGAGCATCAGAGGACTTGGTTCAGAAGATTAACTATGCGTGAAATACTTCTGAGGTGATGACAATACAGTCATCAGTCACCACAGAAGTTAAAGAATAAGTGGAATCTAAGACATGCTGAATTCAAACAAGTGAAAGGAAAACATATGCCGCGATAGTTTTTACACTTGCCTTGTCTCCGACTCTGGCTTGTTCCTTCACGAAGCCGGCATCTTCCAACATCCGACGAATCTGAACCAAATTTCATCCAGGAAAATAAGTATTATTTACTTGAGGAGAATCTGTTTAAAGAGAGTTCGCAAACTGAGGTGCGAAACTGCAGGTATAAATGTCGATAACTTACAATCGTCCAGGCTTTGTGTGCTGAAGATGATCCAACAAAGCCAAGTTCCTTCTTAATATCCTTTACAGCAAGGACCTAGAAGAAAACAATGGCTAACCAAATCAGTATGTGTAAGGCAACTTACTCTGCAGACTCAACCTTTGTGAACCTTGCTAACGTACCCCGCCATCGGCTTTTTCAAGTCTATCGCAGACTAATCTCATCGCGGGTAGGTAATCCTTTACGAGCACCTCCTCCTCAACACCCTCACCAGCAAAACCGTCTTCGCCGGTAGAATTCCCATCGACTCTCGAGGGAACATCCAATCTCTTCTCTCGTCTCGAAACCTCGAACTTCCCTCGAGACCCTAGACACTTCGAATAGCGAGACATAAACACTAAGTTTGTAGAAACCACTTTGCAAGAGTCCCCTGGACAGCGAGCTTTTCCCATTCTGAGGATCGCCGGTTGCCGCGTGATCAAATTTCGAGACTCGAGGGACTTCAGTTCATAGGCGAAGTTGTTAGCCCCGATGCCAAGCACCTTAGAAAGCTCGCTCTGTGCGATTCCATCCGTTCTGCAGATATACACGGTTAGCGAGTTATCATCTCAAATCCGCAGCTTTCACTATCTAGCCGATTAATGACGGTCTTTAAACAACCTAGCTAGGAACATGAAATTTCGATAGTCAAGTGACACGATTCCATCTTAAATCAAGATGAGGCCTTCTTGCTACCACGGAACTTCCCTAAAGCAAGAAAAGACGCGGAATTAGAGTGAACCTAGCGAGGGCGAGGAGCTCGAGAGCTTTCCGCTGAGACTCGGAGACCTCTGAGTCTGCGAGGCGATCGTCGTAGAGGCCAAGGAAGCATCCTCTGAGACCATCGCTGCCTACGATCTTCAAACCCAGCTCCTCCGCGTCGTCGACGTGCTGGATCGAGCGATCGGCGGGAGTGCAAAACGCATACTTCTCGCCTCTACAGTACCGGAATCGGAGCTCCGGAACGTCGAGGAGATTGAGCCACAGGGCGCTCTTGAGCCCCGGCTCGAGCTCGAGGCCGGCGGAGGCGAGAGCTGGCACGAGCTCGTTCCAGAGAGAGGCGAGGGCGACGCCACTCTTGCCCCGCCTGCAGATTTCTCCGAGGGCCGATGACACGATCGAGTCCATGGGCGAGACAGAGCGAGGGAGAGAGAGAGAGAGAGAGAGACGATGACGACCGTTGGGTCGTGACAGAGGGAGGCGTGATTTTGGCGGGAACGGGGGGAGTGAAGGGGGAAGAAGGCCAAGAGGCGATGGAAGGAAGGAGAGAGCGGCAGGTGGAGGGTTCGAAACTCCAGCGGCACTGAGGGCTCCTCTTTATAGAGAGCGAATTTTATCTTTCCTTTTTCCGACGAAAGCGAAAACGCATCTCCGTTTTAGGAAATTTACTCAAAGGGAAGTGGGGGGCGGCTCCTACTAATTCCCAAAGGAATTGCCTATTAAAAAGAAGTAGAGTTGTATTTTTAATGGCATGAAAAGATTGATTTACGACGAATTTTAAGACTAATTACGCACATTAATCTCTCGATATTTTAGATAAATCTTTTCATGGATTGGGTTTTCGCAATTCGTTTATTGTAAAAGCGCGAGATTGAAAGCTAGTTATATGAAAAGGTCCATATGGTTTATTTTAACTTTGCCAAATAAAAAGAAAAAAACTGGAAAAATGCGAGTGAGAGAGGCAAATTACCCGGCTTAAGAAAGGGCAAGATGGGAAATTAGCTCTTTTTGGGGGGAAGAGAGAGGGAAAACCTAAGAGCCAGGGCCTTGCAATGGGAACTATAAATTGGAAGGCCACTCCCTCGCTCTGTGTTGGAGCTCCACGGCGCAGATCCGAGGAGCTTGGGAAAAACCCTACTTCACCTCTTCAACTCCCAAATCAGCCTCCTTTTTTAGCTTCTCTCTCTCTCTCTCTCTCTCTCTCTCTCTCTCGATCTCGACTTGCATTCTCGTCTTCACCCATCACATCAGGTTATTGCCTCTCTCTCTCTCTGGGCGTTTAATTTGATGGCTAACATGCTGCGAATGTTGGATTTTTCGGCTTGCTCGATGGGTTTGTCTGTTGTTGGTTGATTTTGCTTTGTCTTGGCGGACTCTGCATCGGATCTGAGGCTGCTGGCTCTGCTATTCCGCGCTTGTTTCGCGGTTTTTTTTTTTTCCTTCCTTTTGTCGAGGTTGTTTTGTTTGCTTCTTTTTCTGTGTTCTCTGTAGTTGTAAGATAGTTCGTTGGAAGGAGATTAATAGTGTTGCTTCCTGAAAGTTTCCAGATCGTCCACGTTCTTCGTTTGTTGTCATTGTTTTATGGCATCGCTGCAAAACTCATGCGCATAATGGCACGTTTTAGTTTGGACTTGCGGTGTTGTAGCTTGATGTCAGTTTTTGGTGTTCCAAACGCGGACTGATTCAAAAGTTTGTTTTCTTTCAGTCGTTATTTGGAAGTTTTTCTTGGACAAGCGAATTGTAGTTTTCGTGTGTGGTATGTACACTGATGCTATGCTCATTGGTGTGGAGTTTGAAGTTTTTCTTCTACAGCCAATAGTAGTTTTTGTGCGGTATGTTAGCTGCTGCTATACTCATTGCTGTGAAGCTAGCGTTGGTTGGAGAATATTTTGATGAAACCATGCTCGCCGTGTCAAGCTGTTTGCTTTGCAAAGACCTGCTTCTTCTGCCCTACGTCTGCCTTTGTTTTTCCCTCCTCCTTGATGTTCATACAAGAGTCTTTATGGTGTGGACTTCTAATTATATCCTTTCTCAGCTAGATTTCCAGTGTCTTCTGTAACTCTGGAGAAGTGGGCGCTGTGGTTTCTGGTGCTCAAGGAGTCTTTCCTGATATATCAGATAACCAGCTGCCCTTTATAGTTCTTCTTTGGAAATTGAAACAGAATTTAATGCTTGTAGCCCTGTCCTAGTGGTCTGCAAGTTTGGCTTTTCTGTAACATTTTTCTGCATTGGAAACAATGTCTCTTGCGCGGATAGAATTCTCTCTCTCTCTCTCTCTCTCTCTCTCTCTCTCTCTCTCTCTCTCTCTCTCTCTCTCTCTCTCTCTCTCTACATGCATCCATGCAGACACTCAATTGATATCTTGATATTGAACATACTGTTCTTTCCATCCAGTATGGCAGGACTGGCACCAGAAGGTTCGCAATTTGATCCCCGTCAGTATGATGCAAGGATGAGTGAATTGTAAGTAGTTTTCTTCTATTTCATAGCTCTGGTACCATGTCTTTGTTAAATGTGTAACAAAATGTGTCGTTCCTGGCTCAAAGGAGATAACACTATAATTTCTTGATGGATTGTAGATCTGTTGATGGAGGGGAGTTCTTCACCTCGTATGATGAAGTTCATGATAGTTTTGATGCAATGGGTTTGCAGGAAAACCTTTTGAGAGGCATTTATGCTTATGGTACCTTCCAGGATCTTTTTTCTGAGTTTACTGTTTGCCTCCTATATGGCGCTGCTGATTAAAAATATTGTTTAACTGGAGAACTGTTATAGTTGGGGACGTCCCAAGTTGCAATTTTACCAGATTGCTTATTTATTAATTGAAAACATACTTAAATACGAACACGTACATATATCCAGTGGTGTAGGTTTTCCCTGTAGATTGGTAGACTTTTGTGATCACATAAGTGCCTAAATTCTACAATGTAGTTTAAATAGGGTGGCAACCTAATTTGCTGTCTAGTTAGACAACATCATTTGAAAGTTGTAGTAAATGCTACTCAATCTAATTTGAAGGTTTTGAGAAGCCTTCTGCAATCCAGCAAAGAGGAATTGTTCCTTTCTGCAAGGGTCTTGATGTGATTCAGCAGGCTCAATCAGGAACTGGGAAGACAGCAACTTTCTGCTCTGGAATCCTGCAGCAACTTGACTATGGTCTAGTCCAGTGCCAGGCGTTGGTGTTGGCACCAACCAGGGAACTGGCACAACAAATTGAAAAGGTCATGCGGGCCCTTGGTGATTATCTCGGTGTGAAGGTTCATGCTTGTGTGGGTGGAACAAGCGTTCGCGAGGATCAACGCATTCTTCAAAGTGGCGTTCATGTTGTTGTTGGCACCCCTGGTCGTGTTTTTGACATGCTGCGAAGGCAATCATTGCGTCCAGACTATATCAAAATGTTTGTGTTGGATGAGGCTGACGAGATGCTTTCACGAGGTTTCAAGGATCAGGTTTCTTTCCATCCAACTCAGTATTCTTTACTGATTTATAATGTTTATTTTAGAGCTTGAACAAAATGCAATGAAACTGAGATTTTCCTGAATTCATTGTGTCCAGGTTGAACAATTTATCGTACCTGTGGAAAAAAAAGAGAGCATTTTGTGGTGGATATTGTAGATGTCATATTCGTACTATGCAAGAAAGAAAAGTCTTGATCTGGCAATAATAGATTACTCAGTCATTGATGCTATTGAAGCGTCATTCATATATAATTTCAGGGCAGAAATTTGTGTTCTGAAAATGTATTCATGACCTGGTTGATTTGCTTCTGTTCTCTCTCTCTCTATTTCACTCGCACACACGCAAACCCATGCCTTTGTTCCTGTGACCTTGAAGGTTGGGTTGCTGAAGCCCAACCACAAGGCCACAAAGAAGGCTGATGTATTTGAGACCTCCCTTGTTGCTAGGTATGAATGCAGTGCCTTTCTGTTAATTTTTGTCAAATCTGTTGAATCATCCCATGTCTCTTAAATTCTAGATGTTCTTATTGCATCGTGTGAGCATTGGGTCCCTGTTAACTTAAACTGGTTGGTGTTCATCTCCTGATGTTAATGAGCCTACTATAAAGACATTATTGACTGGTGGCATTGTCCTCATTTGCAGATCTATGACATTTTCCAGCTCCTGCCATCTAAGATTCAGGTCGGAGTGTTCTCTGCTACTATGCCGCCAGAGGCTCTCGAGATCACAAGGAAGTTTATGAATAAACCTGTGAGGATTTTGGTTAAGCGTGATGAGCTCACCCTTGAGGGTATCAAGCAGTTCCACGTCAATGTTGACAAAGAAGAATGGAAGCTTGAAACTCTGTGTGATCTCTATGAAACCTTGGCCATCACCCAAAGTGTTATCTTTGTGAACACCAGGCGGAAGGTTGACTGGCTCACTGATAAGATGCGAAGCCGAGACCACACAGTCTCGGCAACTCATGGTGACATGGACCAGAACACCAGAGATATTATTATGCGTGAATTCCGTTCTGGATCTTCTAGGGTTCTTATCACCACTGACCTCCTGGCTCGTGGTATTGATGTGCAGCAGGTCTCGCTTGTTATAAACTATGATTTGCCGACTCAACCGGAAAATTACCTCCATCGTATAGGACGAAGTGGTCGTTTTGGAAGAAAGGGTGTGGCGATTAATTTTGTGACCAAAGATGATGAGAGAATGCTATTTGATATTCAGAAATTTTACAATGTGGTGATCGAGGAGCTACCATCCAATGTTGCTGATCTTCTTTGATGAGTTTTTCTTATTGGTCGAGGCAGAGGGATTTTTCTTATTCTCGAGGTATTAACAGCATTCTGTTTTGGTTCCTCAAAAAGTAGTTTCCTAAGTTATTGATGTCCAAAGGGATCTGTTGATTAAGTCATAATTCTCCTGGTGCAATTGCAATACTGCTTCAAGTTTTGTTGTAGGGAGGGTTTTGTATTATGCTTATCCTTCAAGGTTATGGACAAAGTCATTAGTTGGTCTAAGCATGGTCTTTTCATTCTGGTGACAGCTTTACTTTTTGATGTTGTATGTGATAGTGGCAATGTGGCATGGCCTAGTCCTTTATCTCTCTTTTCTTTTCTCAGGCAATGCTTGCTATTTGATTATTGTATTCTCTCGTCGGAAGGGTACTTCATTCATTACCCTGTCACCTTTTTTGAAGGTAAAGATAACTTAGGATTTTGTGATTTCCGGCTTCATGCGTTTGTGCACAGCTAGACCAAATTCTTGTTCATATTAATGTCTCGCAGAAAAATCCCAGTGTCAATCAGGTTTTCAACTGCTGCATCATCGTCATTAGTTTTTCTTTGGTCTGAATAACTAACTGTATGATGTATTTTCTTCTCTTAGAAACGAATAAGATTAAGCCAACCAAAGGGTTTCTCACTTGATTCAGTCGAGCGAATCTGCATTCTGTCCTCTCTAAAGTTTGAAATAAGTCATGATTATCAGTAAGCAATTGAGTATCGAGTTTTGTCTAAAAGGACAACGACATGTCCGTGATGCAATACCTATTGTAACATGATGTTCTTTCTCAACTAAGGGCAATTGTAAAAGAGATGGTACTAGATGAAACTTAGAAATTCATAGGTCAGGGCCGTTTGTCCCTTGTGACATCCTACTTATCCTTCGTTGATGCATTTTGTGATTTGAGGGAGATCGTATGGATTCCCAAATTCTGAGAGTTGAGACGCAGGGGATCGTTTTTAATTGTCCGGTCTTGATCTTAGCCTTATAATGGAGTTGTATATTCTCTTTTTCTTTTGCCAAAATTATTCTTTAAGTTCTTAACGACAAGCTCTCTTGATGAGGGGTTGATGATTCAGCTAACAGCACTCATCATCACCATAATGTTCAAATCCACAGGACCCTTTAGGCTCAACCACCGTGCCTTTCTTTTTGTGCTTTTTGGACCCGCCCATTTGTCATTATCAAGAAGATCGAAGGCTTATTAACCCAATTCCTGAGCGAACAAATTCCCACCAAAGAACACACCAGTTGCTCCCAACCACCAGCTGCAAAAATATCTCCCCGCAACCCTGACCATCCGATTGGTTCGTGATCAGTCTAAAGGAATTCGATCATCTGCAAACAATCGCTACCTATTCGCGACGGTCTCAATCCGCCGCCAGCAAAAGCTACCGAGTCCGATCATTTCGTGTTCGCTAATCGTTTTCAATTTATCTATATCATCGCAAATGAGAATGCACTAATACTATAACCAAAATAAAGAATCGGCAAAGCACGTTTGGTTCTCCACGCTAAGTCATCTTCAAGATCTGAGTAAGCGGTCAAAGCTGGCTTTAATTATCCAAAGCTTGTCACTGGGCCCTCCACGCCCGTTCAAACATATCGGCCAACCAAATGCAGCTTCTTTTTTTTTTTTCCTTTTCCCTTTTGTTTTTCTTGCTTTTTCATGTTTCCCACTAGTTAAATTAGCAAAGTCACGGAAGCTCATGCAGTCATAATACAGGGCATGCCACTGCCCACCTGAAGTGCCTTTAAATGCCCAACGCTAAAAAAAAGTTCAGCACCACAGTACGTCAACTACTCGTATTGAGCAGTTCCCAATACTCTACGATAACCCATAAATTTATAGGGTTGATTCGAATGGCAATAAATTCTGATTATATCACCACCAAAGAAAAATAGAAAAGAACCCAAGAACTCTCTTCCTCTCTAGTTTGTCCCCTCTCTCTCTCTCTCACTAGCACCTCCATTTTTCACACCTTTCACACAGTGGGTTCTTCTTCTTCTTCTTTCTTCTTTCTTCTTTTTCTGCTTGGGTTTGTGTTGTGGTCAATGGAAGAATACAGATCCAAGTCATGCAGAGATGGGAGAATGCAGATGGAGAGCTACTATGGTGGAGGGAGGCCAGCCCCAAGCAGCATGCATGATCTGAGGAGTTACAGTGCCAATTATGCAGGCTCTACTTCTTCTTCCTCCTCGAACCCGCCAACGTTCGTGCCCGGCAAGGAGCTGAAGTTGAAGAAGAGCAAGAGCAGGGTCGGATCTGCATCGTCAAAGAGCTGGACCTTCGGGGACCCTGAGCTCCAGAGGAAGACGAGGGTCGCTGGCTACAAGGCCTACACCGTGGAGGGCAAGATGAAAGGGTCCCTCAAGAAGAGCTTCAGGTGGATCAAGAACACGTGTACCCAAGTTGTCTATGGATGGTGGTGATGAATGGTGATGATGGTAGAAAGGGGAAAAAAAAAGGGTGTTTCTTCTTCTTCTTCTTCTTTCCTCCTTTGTTTTGTGTTTTACTTGAGGCTAAAGGTGCTGAGGACATAGCATGTCTGCAAATGCCAAATCTCCCAATTCCTCTTAAAAATCAATCTAGTACTTGATGTAGCAAATTGATGTGGAGCTGTCTCTGTTATTTTTCTGAGAGGGGAGAAAAAAAGAGCAAATCTTTAGGTGGTTGTAGACCACATCGTGCCTGGCTCAATCTAGTTTCATCAGATCTGTATAGTCAAGTTGTTGATCCAACTGGAGAGATGCTAGTAATTAAGTACTTTTCGAGTTCAGTGTGTAATTGGCCAATCTACACTGGCTTCTGGCACAGAAAGAAGAAAATGGAAAGTCTGAGAAGCACAATGAAAAAGACTTCCTTTTGAAACTTTTCTTTCTGTAGTTGATCTTTGGATTGCTAACAATGAAAAGGACTTTCAGGAAGCATCTTTCCTTGATTCCTTTCTCCATCTATGCCATTACATCTTCCTAACTTATCTTCTGGCTCAATGGCTAACCTATATTTGATTTAAATGTAATATTAGCTGCAATTCAGAGAATTTGGTATTAAGATTGAAGCAAATGGAGAGAATAGGCAAAAGGGTGATTATCTCTGTCATAAGAGGGGCAAAAGGGAAAATTTACAGAGTCCCTGGCAGTGGAAAAAAAAAAATTTGTGTGTGGGGGGGGGTGGGGGGGGGGAGGGGGGAGGGGGGTGGAAATTCTGACAGCGAACTCGAGACCTTAATATCTGCAAATGTTGTCGAAGTTAATGTGGGCCGTTTTAAAGAAATGGTCTTTGGAAAACGTGAGGAGGCTTCATGTAGAACATCTAAATGATCCATGAGGATGCTTCATTGTCACATTGTGTGAAATCCAAGGTCTGAGGAAGGAAAAATATTCAAAATTTTTGTTTTTCCTGCCGATTTTTTTGGGAACCTAACATGCAAATGTATCAAGAGTTCAATAAGGAAAACGGGAGATTAACATTAACTAAGGGTGACTTGAGTCATGCTCCTTCCGAACTCACTTAAGCTCCAAACCAACTGCATCCCATATTTTTTTTCTGTATTTCGCAGAGTGCAATTGGTTTTGAGTTTTGCTTTGGAACAAGACAATTTGGGTTTCCGAGCATGCCAAAGTTTACTTTCACTAGTTGAAACAATCCGTTTTACTACGAAACAACTCTTACTGAGTGTTGAATGTGACCCACCGGTTTAAATATCCCCTCACAGTCTGTCGTATCACTAATAAATCAATTTATTAAACTGATCTGTCCATGAAGTTTGCATTACTCTTGGTTTTCCTCTCATGGAACAACATGTGAGCAAAAGTGATATACCGTTATTTCGTCCGAGTACTCATTCAAGAACATCGTGACTGTTAGAGCTAGGAGCCGGAGATGGAGAGGGGACCTAGTCTGCATATTAAGATCAGATGAAAATGTGCACAACCTATGACCATATGTTTATAGAAATCACATTTTAAGGTCCCCCTTCCCCCATGGGTGAAACCAAGTGCTACACAGTCGCAAATAGCTTGAGCTTGGCTCGATAACTACTCGGGATCGACTCACCTCACTTCATCTAGTTCGAACCATTTAGGTATCTTGAGGTTCATTGCTCCGGCCTAGAATACGATTAATCCGGCATGGGCTACATGAGCCCCAATAGTTTACCGGAATTGAGTATGATTGTATGTGTGATAGCATCTACTATACCAGGAATATCAATGAACCCGAAACTAGATCTTATCGAAACTAGCTCCTCCTAACTCACGACCCTGATTGAGTTTTCCTTCCTTTTCAACAAATATTTAGTAATTGCAAGATTACGTAATTTGGAGCTCAAACTCGAATGTCTTTTATTTTTAAATTGATCGCATTCGAGTCAAACTCAAATGGAGCTCGAGCATCTCGATTTTCGGATCTCAAGCTCGAGCAGGATAAATACATTTGAGCTAGAGTCAAGTTTTGAGAACCGAATATGCAAGTCGAGTCAAGATGCAGTACTCGTCTTCCCCTAGTCAAGTGAAGTGAATAAGCCACTTCCTCAAAATGGAGTACCAGACGTCCACCTCGGCAGTTTCCCTTTTGAAATGCTGGGCTAGCTTTTTGACGATTGACCCGACCTGAATCCTCATGTGTGTGTGTGTGTGTGTGTGTGTGTGTGTGTGTGTGTGTGTGTGTGTGTGTGAGAGAGAGAGAGAGAGAGAGAGCACATTCCACATGGATTAAGGTAAAATCTACTCTACTACTTCATGATGTTAACGAAAATCATTAAGCACACAGCCACCCGTGTACATGAAATCTAAGGTTTTGCCGGACAAGAAACGTCAATTAGACGCAAAAGTTCCAGTTAGGCAGGCTGATAAAGGGATTGCTGTAACAGTATGAGCAACGAAAAGACAAATAAAGGTCAATTCCAAAAGTAATGTCATAAATTCCTATCAGCTTCTTGACAGAGCATGACATGCTCTTCATCTTGATAATGTGAAGCAAAGTGTACAAACGGTTTCAACCCGACTTTAGGACACTCCTCACACCATGATTCAAGCAGAGGTTTAAAAAACTGTTAACCATGTAATACAACTGAGTTGGAATGGTAGCTCTTACAGACCAAGCTGGGTAAATCAAGGGATTCACTTAGAGCATGGTTTTTATTGTGTAGCTACAGTTAGAACCCCCCCAGCAGGATAAAACAGACTTCGCAAACTCAGTGCACCAATATTATACCATGAACAAATTTACAATGGGTGGTGATTCAAGCTTCAACCTCGCTAATACTGCAACCTCCCCTTGTTGAAATGCAAGCTCTCTAACCCTCTCAGGGTGGTCTCAAAATTGTTTGTGTTTGAGGCATTTCTACTTGAAGCCTGCTTCTGCTCTGATGATCCAACAGGCAAATTTCTTTGGGCACTGGAAAATTTCTGATTAACTCCTGGGCTTACGTCTGTGGCACGACGGTGAGAGGCATCCAACTCAGTCCCGAGAACCCCAGCATCCCGACTGCCAGAAACTGCAGGCTTCCTTGATGAACCGCTTGACCGCACAATATTTGAACTAGATAACTGCATACATTTAAGAGAATATATGGCTAATTAACATAGAGAACCTAATCATCCATTATATCATCCACATTAGAAACAGAGACCAAGCAACATGCATTAAGATTGAAAAACCAATTATCACGGTAGACCTGCACTTTTCCACCTGGCAAAGTAAAAGTGTGCAACATGTTCCCTACAAAATTTTAGTAGAAAAATCTCCAAGCAGATGCTGGAACTGCATAGTTCGGGTTCGGTACTCAAACTCAAATGCAATTTATCAGTTGGATACATAAGTTTGGTAACTAAACAGATAAAATGGTATCGCTTTTTTCCCCTCCTGCATCCCAATACTGCAAACTGAAAGTAGAACACAGGACATGATTATTATCGCAGCAACTAACCACTTGTCTTGTGACCTGACAAGGCACAATCAGGTAATCCCACCAAGCTCACCACAGTATTATTCTCAGTGGCATCATTCACGACAGTTGGATTCAGATAGAATTATTTCAAGTGATGATGACCAAACATATGGAAAACAACACTAAAAACAGCCAACAACTATAACGATATTTTGGGGCATATTTCCTTCGTTGTCTATATGAGTGACTCACCAGAGCTTCTTTAGATGCGATAGAATCATTTGTCACTGGATTCTTTGGCTTTGACAAACTTCCAGAAGTGACAATTGGTCCAGAGTGCCTCCGACGAGATGGATCTCCGAGAGACCATGCAGCAGGTCTACCATCTTCACCGCCTTCATTGGAACATTAAAAGCAATATCAAATTAATGGAGATTTTTGCAATGTACTAATGACTGATCCAAACTTCCAGGTATGGGGCGAGTTGTGTCATGATGGAATGGAGGATCACCTGATTGCCTCTCTGTGTTATTAACAGCTGGAGGTACACCAGAACTTGGACCAGCCCCATTGCCCTGTTCATAAGAATGTAATGTAGCATAAGAACCCAATGAATCTGACCATCCAAGGGCAACAAAATTCCATGAGGAATATGATTCTCACCAAAGCACGGGAAGGTGGAGTGGCAATCTGAGATTGCTGATACTTCAAAATGGTCCAATCAAAGACATAGTCAAACTGAAAACCTAGAGCAATAAAATACTTTCAATGCCAATTAGATGTAAAACACTCAAAAAAAGGGGAACAATCTAACATGGAGGCAGAACTGCGGTCTCAAACAACTTAACATGCCATCACTACAGATAAAAATGAACTGATTAAATTCGAACCTTCGCGGATGAAGAGATCACGGAACAGTCTCTTTAGATAAGCATAATCTGGTCTATCATCAAATCGCAACGACCGACAGTAATGGAAGTATGATGCAAACTCTGAAGGATAACCCCAGCACAATGCCTGGAAAAACGAGAACGCGTATCAATTTTCGAAGACTATCTTCCTGTCGTTGAAGAGTTCTAAAGAAAATAAATATCTATTAGCTACACATCAAATTAACTTTAAAAGGTAGTGATCACCTCAATAGAAATTGAAACTTTCTTTTCACTGATTTTCTCATATTTCTGCTTCTTTGTCCCAGCTTTCAATCCCTGCCAGGGTAGGCTAGAGAAAAGCGAAAACTTAAATGAGAAAGGAAAAAGACAAAAGAAAAGAAGAAGAAGATAGGGAGTGTTAGAGAGGGGTCTTGGGGGAGGGGGTGTGGAGGGCATAGAGGATGGAATGAGGAAAAGAGTCGGCAAGAGTTTTACCTTCCTCTGAGAAAGTACATCAAAACATATCCAAGTGATTCTAAATCATCTCTACGGCTTTGCTCTGGCAATATCAGGCAAACTATAGTGAGTTTTTCTACGGGCAATGAAGTTAAAGACCAGAGCCATTTGACAGTGTCGTTATGAGGGTAACATGAGAAGATAGAAGAAATAGGCTAAGCATACCAATCCCGAGGTGAGTATTCATGCTAGCATATCTGGCTGTTCCTGTTAAATTCTTGTTTTCTCTGTCATCCATATCAGCATCGGCATGGAAACAGCCAAAAAAAAAAAGGGCATGTAACTAGTGAAACACATATCAAAATGGTTGAAATCTGTAGACAAAAAGGCTGGGAGGTAACAAATTACGTCTTCACAACGCTGGTTTTGCAAACACATTAAACCAGAGGAATTATGCTGGCCAGCAGAACATGCATGCTTCAATTGCAAAAGACAAATAAATGAAACAGAAAATAATAGGAGGAACTCATAAACACAATCCTATCTTAATGAATAATGAGCAATTACAAGGAGAGATTAGAAGCCAGCCAATATGAGAGCAGCAACTTTAGCACTGCTAAAGTAGCAAAGGCTCATCCCACCCTTAAAAAGGGGTAGAAACTATCAAATCCCAAAGACATTAAAGTACCAACAGTTTTCAGAATGATGGGTCATAGCTTAGGAGGAAGAACTGGTAGTAGACATAAAACCATCCATTCAGGTTCTATATTTGTTCGAAGAAAATGCTTAGCCAATTCCATGCATCTAACCAAAAAGTCCTTTCTAAATGTAAAATAACCAACCTGTAAGGGATATGTTGATGAGTTGAGGTGTCCCTGTATTTCTTTGCAAGACCAAAATCAATAATGTAAACCTATATTCAAGCAGGCGAGAAGGCATCACAATCAAGCCCTTTTATATGCAGATATCAAGTCAAACAAAAAAGGAGTTTCTGAATGCCACCTGATTTGCACGTCTACCCAAGCCCATCAGGAAATTGTCTGGCTTAATATCTCGATGAAGAAATGATTTAGAATGAACAAATTCAATACGATTCATCTGTAAAGAACACACAATTTCTATAAAATGACAAGAAGAGGAGTAAACAAAGAACCATGAGCATAAAGAAACCTACCATTTGATCTGCGAGCATGAGAACAGTCTTAAGGGAAAATTTCCTACTGCAAAAGTTAAATAAATCTTCCAGACTTGGTCCCAGTAAATCCATCACGAGTACATTGTAGTCGCCTTCAATACCAAACCATCTTACATTTGGAATACCAGCTGCCAAGGATAAGTACATGCAAAACAATGGCATAATGATAAACATCAGAAAAGACAAAAAGCACAACAGTTGAATCAGAAAACGAAGCACCATAAGTCGGGCGGAAGAGAGGTCTTACTTGCTCCCTGAAGTATTTTATATAACTTTGATTCATACATCAACTGAGGATGCTTTGTCTTGACAGTTTCCTAAACAAGTGGTATTATATAAAACTAAATCAGCATTTACCAATGTGCTTCAGAATTCAAAAGCATCTTCGATTAATGTTCAAGTACAGAGAAAAGGCACAATCAATTCAAAATGGTGCATGCACTGCAAAATAAATAATCAAAAGAATTAAGAAGCACGGTTCACTTTCCTTAGGAGACCATGCTTCTATCTTTTGACAGACATGCAGATAAATGAAATGGTGTATCCCTCGCAAAAGGCTGGCAATTCGCGTTTACATGTCAAAGTTGATTTATGAACTCGCATCAAGTCGTGTCATTGCACAACGTTGTATTTTTCTTGAGCACACTTAAGGAATGTTGTATTTTGATTTGTGTCACTTTCGGGCTTGTCAATATCTGCGTTGATAAACATTTCAACTCGAATCAATTAGTGTTTACAAACACACAAACCTTAACAGTCTGCCACTGATCATCAACTTAAATTCATCTACCTACCAATAGATAATGGTCCAACATGAAGGATCTTCTCCACTACTAAGTCAAGTAGATAAGGCAGTATCATTCTCCATGTAATCATAATTGGTAGAGCCACAGACCCGCAGCACCAATAGAGTTTACTCATAGTAACCAAACTCAATTCTCATACCAATTCAGAATAGTTTATGTACAACACGAGTCTTTGCATGCAGACTACATCATCCGGGCGAGAACAGAAAAGGAAAACAAATCTGAAGAAGCTTGTTAAGTCTCCTTTATTCCTAATTTCAATTTTCACCAAAGACAAATCTCTCATCATCTGCATGGGTACTTGCTACTGTTTCTTTAATAGGTTTTCCACCGAATGGTATGTACCATTTTGGCAAGGAGGATCTACGCATAGGCTAAGTAGCACGGACACGCGACACGACACGACACGCTGACACGTCATTTATAAAAAATAGAAAATTCCGACACGTTGGGACACATTATATAAATATATAATTTTATATATACACATGTCAATGAAAAATTATTTTGTTGGGCATGTGACGATTTTAGGATAGAATTAAAGAAAAAGCTCACTTTTTGAGAATTTTTTTTTCAGAAATCTAAATGAAAAATATTCACAATTTTCCCACTCTTTCTTTATCTCTTGACCACGTCTTGTCAACATCAATCCTCTCCAAGACTTGTCAACACTACTCCCGAAACTTTCTTTTTTCTCTCGTTGAACTCCTCTGCATCAAACTCCTTTGCGTCCGACCAAAACAAAAAAACTCCTTTGCATCTTTCATCTCCATTCATCTCTCTCTCAGCGCCTGCTTGGACTCCACCAGCCGGCCACAACCGAGCTAGCGACTTCTGAGTGCGTCTGTCGTTTCGTTCTCCGGCAGCCTCTGCACGTCGTCGCTCGTGTTCGTTAGCGAAACCTTGTCTCTGGCTTTTCTCATTTTTCAGGCCGATGAAACCCAGATCTAGGTCGTTGCGGGTTCATCTGCCATTTCACCGCCCTCCTCTCCACCACTTGCCTCGCCTCCTCCGACCTCACGCCCTCCAGTTCCTCTTCTCCTTTCCCTCCGGACTCGCATGTCACCGGCGAGTCCGACTCGTTGACTGCGTGTCAGACTGACTGCGTGTCGGAAGTCCGACACGCGTTGACCACGAGTCCGGACGTGTCCGAGAGTGTCGGACGCGTGTCGGACACGCGACAGGTGTCCGACACCGACACTGTACCTCCTTAGACATGTCGGTGCTTCATAGCGCATAGGTCTAGCCACACTAGTACACTCGTAAATTGGTAACAGAGCTTCTTCATGTCATCAAAAGAGAAGACTCTAATTGCCTCAGTTCCTAGCAACCCCCTCTCACTCATTCAAAACATACATGTTTCAAGTGAAAAATCAATCTTTTATCTTTCTCTTTTAAGTAATCTTTCAGGCAAAAAGTCGATGCTCAACAATGCACAAGGAGCGC
Organism: Lenwebbia sp. NSW1173648; assembly: GCA_029784005.1. NCBI lineage: Eukaryota > Viridiplantae > Streptophyta > Magnoliopsida > Myrtales > Myrtaceae > Lenwebbia > Lenwebbia sp. NSW1173648. The sequence continues at coordinate 16,641,086 of JARCGZ010000009.1, read as the reverse complement.
CGACTTGTCGACAAAGTTGAGACATACATTGTAAAAGATCGCCAAAGATGCATTACTCGGGCTTATAATCGTATTATACCAGAAACACAATACATACACATGCATGTGAAAGCCACAAAACCAGGAAGATTCCACTTGTTAACTATTATCATTCTAAAATATGGAAGTTAGCACCGCCGACTTGCTGGAAGCCAGTGAAACGATATCTATGCCAGTCAAACAACCCATAAAACGGAACAAAGCACAATCCATATCGACTAAAAGAACGTAAAGTAAAAAACATCAAAATTCTAAATCAACAAAATACCGATGCGATGACTACAACTACACTAAAGAAAACTAAAACGCCCAAAAATGGAGAAAACGAAATTCAACTGGGAGAAGAGCCACTCACAAGCTTAATTGCGATTTCCTCGTTCGTCTGAATATTAGTACCTGAAAACAATTCACGGAAAAACTTCAATCACAATCAAACTGAAAGCAGAACGGACGAAGCAAAAAAAACCAAGCATCAGTCAGCGAGCGGTCCACCGAGGTAGATCTCTCCGAACGATCCGCTGCCGATCTTACGGCCGAGCCGGAACTTGTTGCCGACGCGCGGCTCCATCGGAGAGCGAATTCCAAAGCCCCCCGCTGCGAAGGTGGAGAGAAACCCTAGCTACGCGCGCTCTTATCCAGAGACTACAGGAGAGACTTCATTGCCATGAAATGGAACCGCGACGACTGAGCCGGTGATGAAGAGAGAGAGAGAGTGTGTGCGCGTGTGTGTTGGTATACCGAACCGAACGAGACGGTGACGATCTTTGATCTAATCGACATTTTAATTGTGATTACGTTACTAATCAATCATTTGTTTATTTGCTCATCGAAATGTTAATTTTTTAGTACATTGTTCAAGAATAAAAAGAAATTCGAAAATTATGTCCACCTTTCCGATTAGCGATATTATTTATTTATTTTTTCAGTTAATAATACAATTACCTTTCATGTCCATTGAAATGAAATTCCTCCTAGAATTAGATACTTTCCCATAACTGACAAATTCCTATAGTTAAGCAGCTCTGTATAATCAATCAATTTGTGGTTGGTTTGCCTCCTGTTCACAGCTGTTGCATTCTTAATTCTTAATTAATAAGCCATATCTCGGGACAAAGTGTAAATCGAATATAATTCGACGAAATCGAGAGATTGATTTTCATGACGCGACTTCCCCGATTTTGATCATGCTTACCATTTTTTTTGCTTGTATATCCAGTTCACGGAAGTTGAAGAACAAATTTATTTTTGGGTCCTCTCCTTGCTGATATAGCGCGGGAAACTACAAGTAGTGTGGAAAAAAAAGAGAGGGGCATGAATTAGCAATCATGGAAGAGTCTCTAGGTTGAGTGTGTATCAGGCTGCTGCCCTTTTCTGTTCAATTTTCAAAATTACAGTAGTCAGGAAATGGTTACCTGCGAGCAAACCTCGGCGGAAACATCTTGTTCGAATGCTCCCGACGAAATGGCGGGGCAATGAAGTGACGAAGGCATTGAACGATATCATGTACCAGTCGTCATGGATCGATTGCCCGGAGAAGGCCGTCACAGCTTCGAAGTAGAGGAAGGTCAAACCGAATGCTATGTTCTTGTAGATGAAGTAAGTTGTAACATATCTGGATAAAGAAAGGGAAGAAAAAAGTCAAGTGGGCTATTCTTTTGTAGCACCACCAGTGTCCGTGAACAACTAGGAGGAGTTTCTCCAAAAACCGAAACTGGGCAATCGAAAAATCACTAGCCATCACAGCCTGCAAAACAGTAATGATCTCAAATTATTATGAAGATCCAGAGTCAAAAGCAGGAGATGCTCCTTTATTCGAGTTTCTAGTCGAATCAAGCTCGAGCCGGATGAACTCAATTGAGCTATAGTCAAGTTTTGAGAACCGAATATGCAAGTCGAGTCAAGCTTGGCAGTACTCGTCCTCCCCTTGTGTAAGTGAAGTGAAGTGAATAAGCCACGCAGCCACCAGTGTACATGAAATCTAAAGCTTTTTTCGGGACAAGAAACGTCAATTAGACGCAAAAGTTCCAGTTATGCAGGCATGATAAAGGGATTGCTACAACAGTACGAGCAACGAAAAGACAAATGAAGGTCAATTCCAAAAGTAATGTCATAATTTCCTATCAGCTTCTTGACAGAGCATGACATGCTCTTCATCTTGATAATGCGAAGGTGGTGGCACTCAAAATAATCCACCCATCAAAACACGTGCTACGCACAAGAGAGGTTAGCACACATGCAAAACACGTGACGGATCGACACACGTGAAAAGCAGCATTTTTGACCGAGTGTGAAGAAAGCACGTTCAGAGCATGTGAGAGTGCCGATAAATGTTGATTGATGGGAGTACTAAGCAAGCTATCGATACTGTCAAAGGGAAGCACTACTTATTCAAGCAAAGATAAGGCCACATTGTGGAGCATATCAAGGACGGATAAGGCAAGTTCAAGCTATTAACATGGGCGCCAATGAAAGGTAATCCCCCCAAAGATTCAAGAACTTTTTAAGGAGCGCCAAAAAAATACGAAATTTCCCCCTTGAATTCTTTGGCGAGAGAGCAGTTTTAAACAGATAAAGCTAGAACAAGTCCCTAAGAATACCGTCCAAGAGCTCGTGAAACGCGGAAGACGTGAACATAAGCCGCACGATCAAGAGGGTTAGTAGATATACTTATTGACAGTTACTGGGATTTTTGACTTAAAAATCCTGAGAAGTGGAGAACGTGGACACGATTGTCTCGAGAGAAGGGGTTAAGCCAGAGCTGAGATATTGACAGTTATTTGAAGTTAAACAACTGCTTGAAGACCCGGTCAAAAGGGTTCATGGAAGATGTCAAACGTGGCAGCTATTGGCGTGCTAAAATGACAACCGCTGAAGAACAATTATCTCTTCAACCATTATAAATACCACCAGACAACACAAAAGAAGCCCTGAACAAATCAACAAATATATCTTATCTTTACTTATCGCACTGCACTTTACTTAGCTGTAACTTTCAGATTCTCGTCGTTGAGTCAAACTCCGGCATTTATTTTTATCCCAGATACTGCATCATCGAATCAAACTCTAGTGTATTACCAAAGCGTATTCAAGGCTTTGTCGTTGAGTCAAACTCCGGCACAATTTCGAGTGCGTTGGTTCGTTATCCTTTGAAGGGAATTGTGCTTACGAAGCCATACCATCTAGTCAAACTCTGATTTGGTCTACGTTTGTGTATTGTATTTCCTTTCAATTCCATCTGTATCAATTCCTTTTGAGTTGTAATTACAGAATCTTTCCATCGAGTCAAACTCTGGTTGAGACAATATTTGTGTAATTCTATTGAAATCTTTGCAAACATCACATGTTGTTTTTCTCATTATCTAAAACTCTCCTGTCCAAGATCATCACAGGACCCTTTATCATATTTAAAAGTCGAAGAACGAATTTCGGTAAAAGATATTTTGTCGCGGAGTAATTCCAACGAAACAGAAGAAACGTGTCCAAACGGTTTCAACCCGGACTTTATGACACTCCTCGCACCGTGATTAAAGCAGAGGTTGAAAAAACTGTCAATCGTGTAATACAACTGAGTTTTTTTTTTTGGTCGAATAATACAACTGAGTTGGAATGGTAGAAACTCTTACAGACCACGCTGGGTTAATCAAGAGATTCACTTAGAGCATGGTCTTTATTATGTAGCTACAGTTAGAAAAGCAGGATAAAACAGACTTCACAAACTCAGTGCACCAATATTATACCATGAACGAATTTACAACGGGTGGTGATTCGAGCTTCAACCTCGCTAATACTGCAGCCTCTCCTTCTTGTTGAAATGCAAGCTCTCTAACCCTCTCAGGGTGGTCTCAAAATAGTTTATGTTGGAGGCATTTCTACTTGAAGCCTGCTTCTGCTCTGATGATCCAACAGGCGAATTCCTTTGGCCAATGGAAAATTTATGATTAACTCCTGGGCTTACATCTGTGGTACGACGGTGAGAGGCATCCAACTCGGTCCCGAGAACCCCAGCATCCCGACTGCCAGAAACTGCAGGCTTCCTTGATGAACCGCTTGACCGCGCAATATTTGAACTGGATAACTGCATACATTTAAAAGAATATATGGATCATTAACATAGAGAACCTAATCATCCATTATATCATGCACATTAGAAACACAGAGCAAGTAACATGCATTAAGATTGAAAAACCAATTCTTTAGATGCGATAGAATCATTTGTAACTGGATTCTTTGGCTTTGATAAAATTCCAGAAGTAACAATTGGTCCAGAGAGCCTCCGACGAGATGGATCCCCGAGAGACCATGCAGCAGGTCTACCATCTTCACCGCCTTCATTGGAACATTAAAAGCAAGTATCAAATTAATGGAGATTTTTGCCAATGTACTAATGACTGCTCCAAACTTCCAGGTATGGAGCGAGTTGTGTCATGAAGGAATGGAGGGATTACCTGATTGCCTCTCTGTGTTATTAACAGCTGGAGGTACACCAGAACTTGGACCAGCCCCATTGCCCTGTTCATAAGAATGTGATGTAGTATAAGAACCCAAAGAATCTGACCATCCAAGGGCAACAAAATTCAATTAGGAATATGATTCTCACCAAAGCATGGGAAGGAGGAGTGGCAATCTGAGATTGCTGATACTTCAAAATGGTCCAATCAAAGACATGGTCAAACTGAAAGCCTAGAGCAATAAAATACTTTCAATGCCAATTTGTTGGTGAAACACTAAATAAAACACAACTTAACATGCCATCACTACAGATAAAAATGAACTCATTAAATTCGAACCTTCGCGGATGAAGAGATCACGGAACAGTCTCTTTAGATAAGCATAATCTGGTCTATCATCAAATCGCAACGACCGACAGTAATGGAAGTATGATGCAAACTCTGTAGGATAACCCCGGCATAATGCCTGGAAAAACGAGAACGCGTATCAATATCTGTTAGCTACAAAATCGAACTTAAAAAGGTAGTGATCACCTCAATAGAAGTTGAAACTTTCTTTTCCCTGATTTTCTCATGTTTCTGCTTCTTTGTCCCAGCTTTCAATCCCTGCCAGGGTAGGCTAGAGAAAAGCGAAAACTCAAATGAGAAAGAAAAAAGACAGAAAGAAAAGAAGAAGAAGATAGGGAGTGTTGGAGAGGATGGGCTGAGGAAAAGAGTCGGCAAGAGTTGTACCTTCCTCTGAGAAAGTACATCAATACATATCCAAGTGATTCTAAATCATCTCTACGGCTTTGCTCTGGCAATATCAAGCAAAACATAGTGAGTTTTTCTACAGGCAAAGAAGCTAACGACTGGAGACATTTGACAGTCAGTCTCGTTATGAGGGTAACATGAGAAGATATAAGAAATAGGCTTAAGCATACCAATCCCGAGGTGAGTATTCATGCTAGCATATCTGGGTGTTCCTGTTAAATTCATGTTCTCTCTGTCACCCACATCGGCATCGGCATGGAAATAGCCAAAAAAAAAAAAGAAGCTAGTGAAACACATATCAAAATGGTTGAAATCTCTAGACAAAAAGGCTGGAAGGATAACGAATCACATCTTCACAACGCTAGTTTTGCAAACAAATTAAACCAGAGGAATTATGCTGACCAGCAAAACATGCATGCTTCACTTGCAAAAGACAAATAAATGGAACAGAAAATAATAGAAGGAACTTATCAACCAGCAATCAATCCCATCTTAATGAATAATGAGCAATTACAAGGAGAGATAACAAGCCAGCCAGCCAACATGAGAGCAGCAACTTTAGCACTTGCTAAAGTAGCAAAGGCTCATCCCACTCTTAAAAAGGGGTAGAAACTATCAATTCCCAAAGGCATTATTAAAGTACCGTCTATATTTGTTCGAAGAAAATACTTATCCAATTCCACGCATCTAACCAAAAAATCCTCTCTGAATGCAAAATAACCAACCTGTAGGGGATATGTTGATGAGTTGAAGTGTGCCTGTATTTCTTTGCAAGACCAAAATCAATAATGTAAACCTATATTCAAGCAGGCAAGAAGGCATCAAAATCAAGCCCTTTTATATGCAGTGCAGATACGAAGTCGAGCAAAAAAGGAGTTTCTGAATTCCACCTGATATGCACGCCTACCCAAGCCCATCAGGAAATTGTCTGGCTTAATATCTCGATGAAGAAATGATTTAGAATGAACAAATTCAATACGATTCATCTGTAAAGAACATAAAAAAGTTCTGTAAAATGATAAGAGGAGGAGTACTACACAAAGAACCATGAGCATAAAGAAACCTACCATTTGATCTGCGAGCATGAGAACAGTCTTAAGGGAAAATTTCCTACTACAAAAGTTAAATAAATCTTCCAGACTTGATCCCAGTAAATCCATCACGAGTACATTGTAGTCCCCTTCGATACCGAACCATTTTACATTTGGAATACCAGCTGCCAAGGATAAGTACATGCAAAACCAATGGCAAAATGATAAACATCAGAACAGACATAAAGCACGCAAAGTTGAATCAGAAAAAGAAGCACCCTAAGTCGGGCAGAAGAAAGGTCTTACTTGCTCCCTGAAGTATCTTATATAACTTTGATTCATACAACAACTGAGGATGCTTTGTCTTGACAGTTTCCTAAACAAGTGGTAATAATAAAAACTAAATCAGAATTTACCATCATGGAAAGCACAAAAAAGGTGCTTCAGAATTCAACAGCATCTCTGCATAATGTGTTCAAGTAGAGAGAAAAGGCACGATCAATTTAAAATCAAAAGAACTAAGAAGCATGGTTCACTTTCCTTATGAGACCATGCTTCTATCTTCTGACAGAAATGCAGATAAATAAGATGGTGTATCCTCGCAAAAGGCTGGCAATTCGCGTTCGCATGTCAAAGTCGAGTTATGAGCTCGCGTCAAGTCTTGTCATTGCAAAACATCATATTTTTGTTGAGCACACTGAAGAAATGATATACTTTAATTGTTGCTTTCATGGGTTCATAAACATTTCAACTCGAATCAATTAGTGTTTACAAACAGACAAACCTCAACAGTCTGCCACTGATCATCAACTTAAATTTCTCTACCTACCAACAGATAACGGTCCAACATGAAGGATCTTCTCCGCTGCTAAGTCAAGTAGATAAGGCAGTAGCATTCTCCACGTAATCATAATTGGTAGAGCCACAGACCCGCAGCACCAATAGAGAGTTTACTCAATTCTCACACCAATTCAGAGTAGTTTATGTACAACACGAATCTTTGCATGCAGACTAAATCATCCGGGTGAGAACAGACAAAGGAAAACAAATCTGAAGAAGCTCGTCCAACCTCCTAATTAATCTCACTCATTCAAATCATACATGTTTCAAGTGAAAAATTGATCTTTTATCTTTCTCTTTTGAGGCAAAAAGTCAATGCTCAACAATGCAAAAGGAGCGCTGACTTGTCGACAAAGTTGAGACATACATTGTAAAAGATCGCCAAAGATGCATTACTCGGGCTTATAATCGTATTATACCAGGAGCACAACATGAATTCATGCATTACATCTCCAAACATACACACACATGCATGTGAAAGCCACAAAACGAGGAAGCGCTTCCACTTGTTAACGATTATCATTCTAAAATAGAGAAGTTAGCACCGCCGACTTGCTGGAAGCAAGTGAACCAATATCATGCCAGTCAAACAACCCATAAAACGGAACAAAGCACAATCCATATCGCTTGAAAGAACATAAAGTAAAAACATCAAAATTCTAAATCGACAAAATACCGATGGCGATGCCTACAACTATACTAAAGAAAATTAAAACGCCCAAAAATGGAGAAAACGAAATTCAACTGGGAGAAGAGCCACTCACAAGCTTAATTGCGACTTCCTCGTTCGTCTGAATATTTGCGACTTCCTCGTTTGTCTTAATATTAGTACCTGAAAACAATTCACGGAAACCTTCGATCACAATCAAACTGAAAGCCGAACGGACGAAGCGAAAAACCAAGCATCAGTCAGCGAGCAGCCCACCGAGGTAGATCTCTCCGAACGATCCGCTGCCGATCTTACGGCCGAGCCGGAAATTGTTGCCGACGATCGGCTCCATTGGAGAGTTAGAGAAATATAATGCGGAGTAGATAAATATGAAACTTGTATATTTGAATATATATTGAACAAGAATACGCGAGCCTATTTACGGGCTTTATTATAAAAATACGTAAGATAATATATCAATCAAAATATACGCATAATCTTGAGAGATACAGATAATTAACGTAATTATCAAAATATCTCTAACATAAGTAAATTATCCTATAGAATCTTTGATTATCGCTAACATTTCTCCTCAAATTCAAGATGAGTAGAAGATGTCAACTTGAGTTTGAATACAATCCAAACAGTGTCCAAAACAAATCTTCGATCCCCATGATATCAGATAGTGAAAATGGTCAAAATCGGCACTGAACAACATCGTGCATGATTGATACAGGCATCTGTTGTTGACCACGAGATTTTAATATGCTGATTGTTTGACGTCGGCGAGTTTAGTGGTGGGGTCGACTTCTCGAAATGACACACGAAAAGTTGAGAATCGGAGAGAAAATAGCAAGCGGCCGATTCGCTAGGATTGCAAAACAGAAACTGTACAAAAATTTGACCCTGAAACAGTGAAATCTATCAAATATACTTCTGGCATACATCTATTTGAGATAATACATTTTTAAATCCCGTTGGACATTTTATTTATATTTATATTTTTTTCTCTTTTTACAATTACCTTACATGTCCATTGTCATTCCTCCTAGAATTAGATACTTTCCCGTAAATGGCAATTCCTATAGTTAAGCAGCTTGCTATAATCATTTTGTGGTCGGTTTGCCTTCTGTTCATAGCTGTTGCATTCTTAATTTTTAATCTTATCTTGCATTTGTGCGTATCAATATAGACTTTGTAAGCCATGTCTTGCCACAAAGAGGAGAAGAATACTATAACTGCCAAAAATTGTGTACGACGCTCACTTAGATGCCAAAAGTTTCATCCGGATCACTTAAGTGTTTAACTTTTTTTTAAAAACGATCGTTTGAGTGCCAACTCCGATATGCTTTGCTGGAAATCCGACATGGCATTTTTTATTAATATTTGAAGCTTACGTGGCTCAACGGAGGTCCAGACATCAATTTTAAAAAGGCTAAAAAATAAAAATAAAAATAAAAAAGGCAAAAATTTGAAAAAAAAATATCTAAAAAATAAAAAAAATACGAATTTTTTATTTAAAATAATTCAAAATAAATAAATAAATAATTCATAAATTTTTAAATTTATTTTAAATAAAAAATTTATTTCAATAAAATTTTGTTAATTTTTCTTTTCTGAAATATAATTTTTTTTTAATTTTTTTTTAAGTTTAGCCAGGTTGTTTCTTTATAGCTTTTTTTTGTTAAATTTTTAAGCTAATTTTTCAATTTATTTTAATTGAAATTTGTACTTTATTTTTTAAATGTTTCTTTTTTTAATCTATTTCTATTTTTATTTTTATTTTTATTTTTTAAAAGTTTAACTAGTTTTTTTTACCCTTTTTGGTTAAATTTTTAAGCTAATTATTCAATTTATTATAAATAAAATTATTATTTTAATTTTTTTTATTAATTTTTATTTTTTTAAATCCAATTTTGTTTTTTAAAATTTTTTGAAGTTTAGCCCGGTTTTTTTTTAGCTTTTTTTGTTAAATTTTTAAGCTAATTTATCAATTTACTTTAAATAAAATTTGTATTTTATTTTTTTTTGTTAATTTTTTTAATCTGCTTTTTTCTTTTAATTTTTTTAAGTTTAGCCCGGTTGTTTTTGTTAGCTTTTTTTGTTAAATTTTTAGGCTAAGTTTTCAATTTACTTTAAATAAAATTCTTATTTTAATTTTGTTGTTAATTTTTCTTTTTTGAGATCTACTTTTTTAATTTTTTTAAGTTTAGCTCGGCTTTTTTTTTAGGTTTTTTGTTAAATTTTTAAGCTAATTTTCAATTTACTTTTGTATCTTAATTTTTTTCTTAATTTTTTTTAAAATCTAATTTTTTTAAGTTTAGCAAGGTTTTTTTTTATTATTATCTTTTTTTGTTAAATTTTTAAGCTAATTTTTCAATTTAATTTAAATAAAATTTGTATCTCAAACAAATTTTGTTATTTTTTCTTTTTTAAAATATAATTTTATTTTTTTATTTTTTTTAAGTTTAGAATTCCCTGTGGACTTAATTTTTTTAACAATGATACCACTAAATATGAAAAATTTAATTCAAAACACCACGTATTATTTTGGCCAGATTTTCTCACAAGAGGCACTAAAGTAATCGTTTTGTTTTCGATTTGGCACTTAAGTGATCTTGCAAAAAAATTTGGTACCAAAGTGAGCCACATACACAACTTTTGACACTGATATTGTTCTTCTTCTCGACACAAAAGTGTCGCCCGAAAGTAGCTCGAAATTGAATATAATTTGAGAGAGATTAATTTTCATAGCTCGACTTACCCGATTTTGATCATGCATAACATTTTCTAGAAGTAGAAAAATTAGTCAGTTTGCTTGTATATCCAGTTCACGGAAGTGATCAAACCAAAGCAAGAGCACTTATTTTGACGGAAATTGGTGGCAATAAATCAGGAAAAATTACCAAAAAAATACTAAACCTATTATAATTATGACAATTCAGTCCTAAACTTTTTTTTAACTGATTCAATCCTAAACCTTTTGAAATTGTGTCAATACAGTCCATCTGGCCAATTTTAACTGGCCGGCACTGATGTGGACGTCGGCTAGCATCGACCGTCCGACAATATAACATTTTAATATATTTTGATTTATTTCTTTTTCTTTTTTTCTTTTTTTTCTTTTTCTTTCCCTTCCCTCTTCTTCCTCGTGAAGTGACGGGTAGGAGCACAGGCTGGTTTTCCAAAGGTGAAGCGATAGGTGATTGCAGTCATGCCTTCGGTCTCCCTCTTGCATTTTTGGCCCGTAACTGCATTGTCGTCATCGGCCTTCGCGGCTGGGCAAGGCTCAATCTCGCCAGATCTGGGTTGGCAAGGCTCGGCCTCTCGTAGCCATGGCCGTCGCCTCTAGCCGGTCGCCAGAGAGGAAGAGGAAGAGGAAAGGTAAAGAAGAAAAAAGAAATAAAGAAATAAATAAGAAAAAATAAGAAAATTCAAAAAAATATTAAAATATTATGTCTCTAGACGGCCGGCATCCACATCACCACCGGTCCGCCAAAATTGACCGGATGGACTGAATTGACATAATTGCAAAAAATTTAGGACTAAATTGGCAAAAATAAAATAAAATATGTATGACTAAATTGACACGATTACAATAGATTTAGTGATTTTTTGATAATTTTTCCCAATAAATCAACATAGGAGTGAAGAGATTGTTACAGAAAATAAGTAATTCCACTATATCTCAGAGCTATCACTCAACAAAATTTTACACAGATTACAATACAGGGAGTTTATGACTACTTCAGATTTATCTGTGCACAAGAGGGAATCCAATCATCCCCGCTTCTTCATCTGATTACAATTTTTTTTTCTGGGACAAAAAAAATTGAGCAAGAAAAGGGCCTCAACAAAGAAATCTGCAATGGCCTCAAACCCTAGTGAAAGAAAAAAATGTACCCATGTCAATCAAGAACCAAGACCCTCTTTGAGTCCTGTCACGACCCGATGGCAAGGTGCTTCTTTTGCAGCCTCCCTTTCAGATGCCTAATCTTCGCCTCCACCCTCGCGGTGAAACCGATCTTGGTTTCTTGTCTGGCCTTGGACCGTTCCCTCGTCCACATGACATGGTCTCGGACGTCCTTCTTGTAGTACTTGATTTCTTGGATGATGTGGTGATCCATGGGATAGAAACATCTCTGGATAGATATGTGACCGAAGTAAAGTAGGTTACAGGTAACCGTCGCCAGGAGGGTGACTGCCCAGAAACTCGCGGCAGGGGCGAGGACCTCGACGAGAATCTTGTACACGTTCCCCGTGTAAATGGGAGAGAACAATCCGTAGATGAAGAGGAACAGGTACCAAAACGCGATGCTTCCCCAGATGAACAAGTGTTGGATCCATGTGAAGTGGCTCATGGTGAGCGCAATCTGGCAGTTCACCACCCACACGATGCAAGTGAACAACACGGTTCCCACGGCTGTCATGTCGGCCGTTTGGCCTCCCGAGCGAAACGCTTGCTCGTAGAAGAAGAGAACGTTGATGATGAAAACAATGATGGAGGCAACGAGACCATTCGCCATCCACCCAAATATCTTATACCAGTTGAAGAACAAATTTTTGGGTCCTTGCTGATATAGCGCGGGAAACTACATAAAGTGTGGGAAAAAAAAAGAAAACATGAATTAGCAATCATGGAAGAGTCTCTAGGTTGAGTGTGTATCAGCTATTGCCCTTTGCTGTTCATTTTCAAAATTACAGTGGTCAAGAAATGGTTACCTGCAAGCAAACCTCGGCGGAAACATCTTGTTCGAATACTCCCAACGAAATGACGGGCAATGAAGTGATGAAGACATTGAACAATATCATGTACCAGTCGTCATAGATCGATTGCCCGGAGAAGGCCGTCACAGCTTCGAAGTAGAGGAAGGTCAAACCGAATGCTATGTTCTTGTAGATGAAGTAACATATCTGGATTGAAAAAGGGAAGAAAAAAGTCAGTGAGCAGGAGAGATACAGATGTTTGACACGAACGCACGACCCCTGAGTTTGTTGTCCCTTGTATGCTTGCTCAGCATAAATCAAGAGAGTAGGATAAAATATAAAGTCAATGAGGAAGTCGCAAAATTACCATCTGGGCTATTCTTTTGTAGCACCAGTGTCCGTGAACCACTAGGAGTTTCTCCAAAAACCGAAACTGGGCAATCGAAAAATCACTAGCCATCACAGCCTGCAAAACAGTAATGATCTCAAATTATTATGGAGATTTGTAGTCAAAAGCAGGAGATGCTCCTTAATGTTTAACCATCAAAAGATATATGTCCAACACACCCCAATCATCAGGGAAGGCACGATGATAGCCCTAACAAGGAGATAGAAAAAGAGGCACTAACCTGCATACCTTCCACCCCACTGATGCCTACGCCGATATCAGCTTCTTGAATCATGCCAACATCATTCGCTCCATCACCAATTGCTAATGTAGTCTTGCCGGTTCCTTCCTTCACTAACCTCGTCACCTGGAGTCAGGTTCAGACTTTCTAAGATAAGTACGAAATCCCGTTTAATTTTTACCCACAGGCATTGCAAGCTTGTGTGTATATGAAGATGCCTCTGCAACGTAGGCAGGACTACGACAATTATGAGAGGGGAAAAAAAGGTTACCAGTGCCTTCTGCTTAGGAGAGACCCGACAGCATATGACGGATGAACAGTCAATTGCCAATCCTAAGAATTGATGCTTCACATCATCTTCAAGGGCATAGGTCAGAGTTTTTCCATCGATTATCAGTGCAAAGGCAGCATGTGGATCTTTTTCTAGCTTGATCATTTGTGAAGCATTGGTGATTTGCATTATGATGTTCTCTTTGATGGCCTGATCCGCGATAAGATGCGATGTGCACAAAATGTCAAATGAAACAGTTATGCTGAATCAAAATGTCCAAACTCTCTGGCCAGAGCCTTACCTTCTTCGAGTCTTGCCCTAATGTGTCTGGACTGGTTGCTGTTAAACAGATCTGCTTCATCCCCTGCCTAAGTAAACTGCAAGCAAATCTGCAATAGACACGATGGATTAGAAAAACCATCGGGTTTCCTATTCTGCCAAACTTCCAACGAGAAATTAATTTCTCGATAGTAGAGATCTCATTCGAAGTAAGAGGTATTGGGAAAGCTTTCTATTAGCTACAACCATCATACCCTATGTTGATGGCAGTTTCCATCTTATCTCCGGTGAGAACCCACAGCTTAAGACCAGCTTGGGCAAGTTTGTCAATGCACTGGGGCACCTATAGGGGAAAAACAGTAGATATCACCTTCGAGTTCAGATGAACTAAATAAATGGTGTATGTGAGTAAATAAACTCAAGAGTACGATTCTTTTATTTTACCCCTTCCTGCAATTTGTCCTCCACCGCAGTGGCACCCACAAGAATCAAATCCTTTTCCATCAATTCAGACACCCTTTCAAGCATGGCATCTCTGTCTGCCCCAATAGTAGTCTTTGCTTTGACAAACTCGTCATTCCAAGCAGAATACTCTGACTCTCCAAGCTTTCTATAAGCAAGTGCTAGCGTACGTAACCCAGTTTCACCATATTCATTCAGATGTTTATTAGTAGCTTCCTCATATACTCTTCCGTTCCTTGCCAACCGATCGAAAATGATACTGCACAATGAATGAAAGTTAACCTTCGGGTCCAAAGAGATGCCACATAATTCCATCTATACTTTCAATAGAGAAAGTAGTAGGAGCGTGATGATGGGATGGCTGGATTCCATGTTAGCGTTCACAGATGATGTTCTTCAAAGAAAAGAGAAGTGAGAAGAGACACCATGGTGGTGCTACCCTCCAAGTAACTGCTCTTGGAAGAGAATGCTTATTTCAAAATCAGCTTTTAACTTACAGCTCTTTCTTTCAAATAAATCTGTTTGTATACCCTAATCCACAGTAGCACAAAAATAGAAGCTAGAAAAACATGAAGAAACTTTTAAATTTAACCATCAGTTTTCAAAGTACTCATTCATAGCAAGGTTAACTGATTGCCCCCATGATAAGTGAAAAAAAGAAAAAAGGCGATGAGCAAAGCTCATCACATGCAAAGAAACCCTACAAAAACTGATTAAAATTGAAACTGTAATGTTACAATGACTATTGTCTAACAAAAATGGTCATCACGGCAGAGTATGATATCTCCTATATAAAAATTCCTGTCTCCAAGGGCACCTGAAAGAGAATCGCGGTAACTCGCTTTCTCATGAGATAATGAAACTAAAAATGTTGATGTGACATATGAAGTGCTATCATAAGACCAACCTGTCAGCACCTTTGCACAGAAGAAGAATTTGCCCTTCCTCATCCCGCACGATCACAGACATCCGCTTTCTTTTGCTGGTAAAATCCAACAGGTTCAGAATTTTATATTCCCTGGAAAACATCCAAAAATCATACCATAAGACAAGGACAGTCAGATTAATGTTACCAAAGAAGAACATAGGGGCAGAAAATACTTCTGTGCAAGTTCCTTGCCTTTCAACTGGAGAAGGATATTTTTCACGGACAAATACGCTTGTTTGAGTTCTTTTGCAAAACTCAAATCCAAATTCTTTAGCAGAAACCAGAAATGCTATCTCATCAGGCGACTCAGCTTCGTATGTGATTTCACCTGTCTCTTCATTTACCTCGGGAATCGCAGCGTGGCATAGTGCTAGTATCCGCAAGAACAGCAGAATCATATCTGGCTTTGGTTCTTTCATCCAGTTTCCCTCCATCAAACGGCTGTCATCAAAACTAAAGCCCTTTATGGCGCGTTTCTCACGCTTTCCAGACATAGAAGTAACGACTGTCTCTAGTTCAATCTCCGATGCCCCAAACTGGTTTCTGTTGTCCCGGACAGTGAAGGAGCTGGAAATCTCGGGGTCCTGCTCCTCAAGGTCATTGGCCATTTGCTTTGCAGCGGCAAGCTCAACCTCACTGGATCCAGCACCATATGCAGTACCTGCAATGGAACACTTGAGAAAATCCATCTGATTACATGTCAACGTTCCGGTTTTATCAGAGAGGATCGTGTCCACCTGGCCCAACTCCTCATTCAAATTTGAGGTCCTTGCATGAGCATGAACCCCGCTCTGTTCATCATACATATCCAGGTCCCCGTTAATAAAAATTGCCTGCAAGAACTTAACCATCTCGATGGATACGTACAGAGAGATGGGTATCAAGTACCCATACAGCATCAGAGCAGTGACAAAATGGCATAGGCCCGATGCCACTGCTTTCTTTGGATCATAACAGGACAAAGGATTCTGGGGTTGCAAGTACCACCAGTCGGGCATTTGGTACTTTGTCTGCACAAAGAATCCTATAGAACTGATCAACGAGATACCGAGTAGAGCAGCGAGAAGAACATATATGATGCGGTCCATTTTCCTCTCTATTGTGCTCCTTTTGGAAGGTGATTCTGTCGCATTTTGCATCACTTTACTATCATGACCAGTAAAAATAGCCACTCCATAAACATAAGCTGTATTCCTGAGCTTGGAATCTCTGAGGAGTATCTGACTAGGATCCAGTGGATAAATCTGCCTGTCATACTCAAAATTGCCCACAAAGGTATAAAGACTGGGATTCGGGTCTTCACACCTGACCATCCCAGTAAAGTCCTTGAAACTTTCATCACTATCCAAAGGCAAAGTCGCCTCTAACGATCTTTTTACTTTCAAATTTGTTTCACCATCCAAATTCATGGTTTCAACATAGCATAGACCGTCCTCGTAACTGGATGATAGCAGAAGCAAGTCTGCAGGGAAAAATTGATCTTTCTCAACTTTCACGACATCCCCTACACCAATATTCCGCCACTGTTTATAACCAAAGACTCCATCTCCTTTATGGACACTAGCTTTTCTGTTATTAACCTTCATATCCTGAATGAACCTATGCCAATCTTCTACAGCCTCCTTCGCCATACTAACCCCAAGAACAAATGCCAACGGGGCAATCATGCTCAATGGGGAGAACGGGGAAAAAGAAAAGAGAGAGCATATTGCAGCCACAAGGAAGTAAATATTCGCTACCCTCCTAAATTGCTCAAAAAATGCTTTGGGCAAAAATGTAACGGCGTTATACCTTGTGGTTGATATGTAATTCGAGCAGTATTTCAGAGGTTTCTTTTTGTGCACATGGGGCTCGTTGCAATGTACAATGCGAGAATAGCCTGGGCCTTGTAATGACTGCGGGTTCTGAGTCTCGGCAGTGTTGGGCCGGACGCATCCGAAGGTATAAAGGTTGCTCTGGCGGATCCTTGCCCTTATCCTACCTCGAGTCATCTCTCTTCACTTCAGCACAAGATTATAGGATCTGATATATAATCCTCTAAACATAAGAACTAAATCTTGACTCCAGCAAGGAGGGTCGCTGTGCTTCTTGTAATGGATTCCAGGTCATTTTTCTACCTCCACCCAATGATAACCAAGAGCTAACCGTTTACACTACTTTCACTTCAGCAATCACTACGATGGGGTCGCTGATGCACAACACCTTTCCACAGCCTGATGAGATACACAGAACAGATATTTATCAATTCACCAAACTAAATAAGCTATACACAAATTGCACAAGAAACAACCAAATCCTAAAGAATTGAATGTGGTTAATTTTAAGAAGAATATTTCGTTTCAAAAACCGCAGAGTGAATTGGGATCGCATTCAAAATTTCATTCAATACCTTTTGTATGCTTAACTGCACGGGACTTATCGACTAAAAGAGTCCCTTTTTTAATGCTCAAATCTTTGACAGATGACATTTTATACTTGAATGGACAAGAAAAGCAGCTTTAATTGATAGCCAAAAGCATACAACAGATGCGGCGAATCAGCTCAAGAATTCAATTCTCGAAACAGTCCCCAAGCGAATCAGGAAAGAGCAGGAAGGCGGAATTCAGAACCACCAAAAATGAGACAATGCCCAGCTAGAACCGTTGGCATGAGCTTCACAAGAAGGGGGGATAACGCTGCTTCTTCATGACAAGACAAATCAACCCGAGAAAGAAACAAAGAAAATGCAAACACAACGTCCCAACCCAAGAAAAACATTTCAAAAGGGTACCTGAAATCGCCCTTCTCGTCTTCGGAGCAATTCGACGAAGACCCACTTGCGAATCAAGAATTAAGAGAGACAAAGAAGCCTCCTTTTAATCGCAGATCAAGGGGAGAGAGAGAGAGAGAGAGAGAGATGGCCACTGTCTCCGACGGAGCTCCGAGAAGAAGACAGACCCAGGAATTCCCGGGGGACTTCTCTCTCTCTGCGTGCTTATATGTTCTTCAACCTCAGAAGTCGGAGTTTCAAAACACATTCAACAATGGCTTCCTGAGTTTTATTTCATCAAACGGGAGGAGGACTTTTCTTTCACCACCGGACCGCTCTTTCTCTTCTCTTTCCTTTTCTTTTTCTCCCTTTTTTTTGTCAAATCTGTTCATCGTTCGTCTCCTAGATGACCTGTCCAGCGGGAGCACCCAATTGTAGACCGAGTATTGACCAAAAAAAACAACAACGTATATTCATCCTCTAGTCCCAAAAAACACGCTCCAATCCAAAATAAAAATAAAAATGGAAGGCTTTTATTTAAAAAAATAAAATGAAATCATGGTATAAGATAAATAGTAGTATTAATGACAAGTGGGGTTCACCTTATCAGGACTATACTGTATAAAGTATAATAGGGTGATTAGGTATTGTTTCAAAGGATTGTGATCATCAGCCGAGGCAGGAGATTCTTCAAGCTAATTCCAAGCTAATTCCTCCATCAGCCGCAGCTATTACAGGGGAAGCCAAATCTTGTTTTCAAGAGAGAGTTGGTATTCCCATTTTTTATTTTTTATTTTGCTTTTCACTTAGTTAAAGCCTTGCAGCACACCCGTCCGAACACGTTCGAGAGTGAAACGATAAATAATCTCGATTGTTTTCTTGAAAATAATCGATTATATCGCTTCTCAAAACGAATGATCGATAAATAATCTCGTCCACGAAGATGCGGGGATAAATTATTGTTGATAATGAAAATATTTTTTATTGACTATTTATTGGATTCGATCCAAGCGATCCGTTTTAGAAAATTAATTTGCAAATTATTTATTTTTTCGCAAAAAAAAAAAAAAAAGGGGGGGGCCGAACCCATCCCAATCCCATTGATTGTATTGAAATTGAAACCCATGTGCTCCAACACATGCAATTAAATTTAAAATTCTACCACAACCACTAAGATTTGTCAGATCAGATGGCTTGGATTGAAATCATTAAAAAGCGGAACAAAGAAAAGTAGGAAAATCAACGAGAGAATTTGGGTCTTGGTGGGGGCCACGTGGTATTTGGAATGGCCAGCCTCGACGGGCCCCCCAATTTTTATTAATTTCAATGGTCAATAGCCGGTGAATACCTTCATTAACTTTCGAATTGCCTCGAATGATATTATATTAAGCTTGCATTTATTACGCGAAAAATAAATAATTTAAAAAATATTAAAAAAATAAAAAAATATTTTTATCGTCCACAAAAAAATATGAAGATATGATCTATTACTACTAATAACAAAAATATTCTTTCATTAATTAATTATTTTAAGCGATATAAACAGCCGCTTTTAAAAAAATATCTTTGAATTATTCAATTGTAGCGTGACAAACAAACATATATATATATCAAGGTTTTCTTAACTGGCGACTGTGTGGTAAGACTCGCCGGATTGGCACTTCTCTGGAAGGGTTGATCGTGCCAAAAAATTTTTTAAAAAAATTTGGTTTACATTTATGATAATTAATTTGCTGGAATAATATTTGATTGATACACTGAATCTGAGAAACCCTTTAAGAATCTGGTTTTTACGAGGCGGCATCACGCCAAGGAATTTGGACTGTTTCTAGACGGCTTTGATTACAAGAATCAAGAAGATGTCAAACGCGTTTGATGTTGATCGATCTGAGCCCAAGGATATAAATGCTTTGCTTAATCTTCTTTTCTTTTCGATTATATTGAAGAACAATAATAACTTGTTTCAAAATATTAAATAAAAAAAAACGAAAGGGATATTAGTAATGGGACACACTTCCCTTGTGCCCTTTTACCTAAAACCAATTTTAAAATGGGTTAATACCACGGAAAAATCCAAACTGATACAACAAATTTACTTCAAACTATTTTTTTGACCACAAAAATTCCAAACTGGTATACTTGTGACAAATTCACCCCAAACTGGTACACTTGTGACAAATTTACCCTCCGTTAGTTTTCGTTAAATTTAACGTCAAATTGCTGAGTTGGATGGCACGTGGCAGTTCACGGGTGTATCAATTTAAGGTTTTTACCCTCTGTTTGTCACATGTGTATCAATTTGGGGTTTTTCGTGGTATTAACCCAATTTAACGAAGGGTAAATTTGTCGCAGGTGTAATAGTTTAGTTTTCATGGTAAAAAAAAATTAATTTAGAGTAAATTTGTCACGGGTGTACCAGTTTGGGGTTTTTTGTGGTCAAAAAAATAATTTGAGGTAAATTTGTTACATGTGTACCAGTTTGGAGTTTTTCGCGGTATTAACCCTTTTAAAAACTTTAGTATTTGTCTAGACAAGTGGTTGGAAAAGGCAGCAATACGACGCCTTTTTTGGTAAATAATATGGTCTTGACTTTTTTTCGGCAATGAAAGGGAAAGACCCTGATTTTGACAATTGCTTTCTTAGAATTGCGAATGCTTAAAACTTGTTAAGCAAGTTCTCAAGAAATCGCCATGGGGACGCAATTTTCAGAATAGTCGCACATGCAATTTCGAGATGCTTGTCAAACGCCCCGTTTAGCTAATTGCAATTGCAATTGTTTCGAACTTTTTTTTATTTTTTTAAATCTAGGTGATCGAATTTCTTTCGAAACGTTCTAGGAGTTTCCATATTGGAAGTTTCCTTCTCTTCTCTTGGGGTCCAAGTCCAACGTCTCCATTCGTGCTTGTCTTTATTTTAAACTTTGAAATTCTGAAGGCGGCTTTTAAAGGGGGGCAAAAGGATGAAAAAAATGTAAGAGAATATTAAAAATAGAAAAAGAAGTGAACTCCTTCTTCTTCCTTAACCTTGAAGTTTGATTGCATGACCTCAACAAAAGATAGGTTAACTGAAAAATGAGAAATGCTAAAGATGCCATCCATTCCTCGCACATCATTGCTTTGTCTAAGGCATCAAATGACCCACATTATCCTCATCAGTTCGAGAGTGACCTTCATTTCTGTAGATGCATTATTTACTTTCCACATCTCATGTTATACCGAAGCGACGATCATGTTAGCAAACATAAATAGAATATCGTAGCCATTTTCAAAATAGTCATAAACTTATTGTATTTATGATAATTCAATCCTAATTTTTTTTAATTATTTTAAATTGTTATGACAATGCGGAAACTAAAACGAAATTAAAATTGAGAAGAAGAAAAGAACACAAAGATTTACGTGAAAACCCTTGCGGGAAAAATCACGGGGAGAGGAGAAGCGAAATCTACTATAGAATTAAGGATTACAAAAGGCGGCTCAAATATGCTTCTTTTCATAATAGTTTGAAAAAGAGCAATATTTATACTACTGCCATCAAACCCTAACGTTGATCCAAGCCCATAATTAATTCAAGACATATCAATAAATCTCCACCTTGTCTTGAATTCCTCAAGTAAACAGAAGTAATAAACAATTTTCTCCTCCCACCGGAGTAAAACTCAGTGCAGCAAACATTAACCAAATCCAAGCAATACTTGAATTTAGCAATAGGCAAATACTTCGTTAACATATCAGCTAGATTGTTTTCTGTACCAATCTTCAAGACATTAATATAGCCATCAACAAGAATGTCTCGAATATAATAATACCGCACATCAATTTGCTTTGTCCTCTCATGATACATCTGATCTTTAGTAAGATGTATAGCACTCTGACTATCACAATAGACAACAGTCACATCATAATCTACACTGAGCTCTCCAAATAAGCATATTAACCATATAGCCTCTTTAACTGCCTTTGTAATAGCCATGTACTTTGCCTCTGTAGTAGACAAAGCAACTGTATGTTGTAAAGAAGCTTTCCAACTGACTGCACAACCTCTAATAGTAAAGATGTACCCATTCAAAGACCTCCATTTATCAAGGTCACCAGCATAATCAGAATCAACATATCCTGTAAGAGTATCATCAGTTTTCCCAATCTCTAAACCATAATTTGAAGTACCCTTCAAATATCTCAAAATCCACTTCACAGCTTGCCAATGAACTTTTCCTGAGCATGATAAATATCTACTTGCCACGCTAACAGCATGTGAAATATCCGATCGAGTGCAAACCATTGCATACATTATGCTAGCAACTGCACTAAAGTATAGAATATGTGACATATATTTTATTTCCTCATCTGTATGTGGACATAAACCAGCTGATAATCTAAAGTGATCTGCAAGTGGAGTACTTACTGGTTTGGCATTTTTCATGCCAAAACGATCTAACACCTTCTTAATGTAGCTTTTCTGGGAAAGATGCACTTTTTTTTCTTTTTCGATCTCGCCGAATTCCATGCCTAGGATTTTCTTCAATGAACCTAAATCATTCATATCAAATTCAGCGCTCAACTGTGCCTTCAAATTCTGTATATCATATTTATCTTTTGCTGCAATCAACATGTCATCAACGTATAATAGCAAATAAATATAAGAGCTGTTTGGAAGTTGGCACAGATATACACAACTGTCATATTTGCTTCTACAATAGTCAAGTTGCACTATAAACGAATCAAACCTTTTATACCACTGTCTAGGTAATTGCTTCAAGCCATAGATAGACTTTTTCAATAAACAAACATGATATTCCTTACCTTCAAACTAAAAACCCTTTGGTTGACCCATATAGATTTTCTCTTCAAGTTCACCATGTAAGAAAGTTGTTTTCACATCAAGTTGTTCCAACTCTAAATCATGCATAGCAACTAACAAACAAAAAAAACCCTAATAGAGCTGTATTTTAACGACGGGTGAAAATACATCATTAAAATCAACTCCCTCAAACTGACTATAGCCCTTAGCAACTAGACGTACTTTAAATCTGATGTCTTCAACTCCAGGAATACCTTCTTTTCTTTTGAAAACTCACTTGCAACCCACAATTTTATTTTATTTTCTTTTGGTGGTTTGACAAGCTCCCAAGTTTGATTCTTTTCAAGAGATTCCATCTCTTCATTCATAGCAACCAACCACTTTGCTGAATCTTTTGAAGAAACAGCTTCTCTATACGTTTTAGGCTCATTATACTCAATTGACTCTGCGGCTAAAAGAGCATAAGCAATAAATCTAAGTACTTCTGCGAAGGCTTCACTGTTCTTCTTGGTCTATCTTTGGCAATCGAATAATGTTCATCTTCAACTTCTTCAATCTCAATATTATCAATAGACGACTGAACTAGTTGCGAAGAAGTTACTTCAAGCTCCACCTTTTTCACTGCACTTTTAGAATTTTCTTGACAAGGAACAGACGATTCCTTGATAGGATGAAGCATAGCAGACTCATCAAAAGTAACATCTCTACTAATGATAAACTTAGATGAATCAGAACACCAAAGTCTATAACCTTTTACACCAGAAGCATAACCAAGAAAGATGCATTTTTTTGCTATAGGCTCTAATTTTCCTTCACTAACATGTGCATATGCTAGACATCCAAATATTCAAATAGAAGAATAATCAACAGGATTACCTGACCATACCTTCTTAGGTGTCTTGCACTCGATAAATGTGCAAGGAGAACGATTTATCAACCAACAAGCTGTATTGACTGCTTCAGCCCAAAACTCCTTGCCCAAATCAACGTTAGACAACATGCACCTAGTCCTTTCTAGTAAATTTCTGTTCATGCGTTCTACAATGCCATTCTGTTGTGGTGTATTCATTGTAGTATAATGCCTCCCAATGTCTTCACTTTTACAGAACTCATTAAACTCACCTCCACAAAATTCTAGCCCATTATCTGTTCTCAGCCTCTTGATTTTCTTACCGATCTGCTTCTCGAACAATGTTTTTCATTGCTTAAATATAACAAAAACATCACTTTTCTGCTTTAGAAAAAATACCCAAACTTTTCTTGAAAAATCATCAATAAAAGTATGCATATACCTAGAACCAAGGCCTTTTGAAAGAACTTTTGTAGGCCCCCAAAGATCAGAATGAATATAATCCAAAGTGCCATTTGTTGTGTAAATTCATATTTTGAAACTGACTCTTTTCTGTTTCCCAAAAACACAATGCTCACAGAAATCTAGTTTTTCAATTTTCTGGCCACACAAAAAACCTCTCTTACTGAGCTCCTCCATCCCTCTGATGCTCATATGGCCTAATCTCATATGCCATAATTTAGTATTATCTGAATCTATCATAGCAGATGAGACTGCAGCTGAACCAGTAACTGTAGTGCCTTGCAGCTGATACAAAGTGCCAATTTTTAGCCCTTTCATCAACAAAAGTGAACCTCTCATAATTTTCATAACTCCACCTTCAACAGTAATTCTACAACCATTAGCATCAAGTGTACCCAAAGAGATGTGGTTTTTCTTCAAATTAGGAATATATCTGACATTATTTAAGGTTCTGATCATGCCGTCGTGCATTTTTATATTAACAGTCCCAATCTCAACTGCTTTGCATTTAGCATTATTGCCCATTAGAATAACGCCGCCATTATATTCGTTGTAGTAGAGAACTAATCACGATTAGGACACATGTGGTACGAACAGCCTGAATAAAGAATCCAACTATCACAGAATTTTTCTTTATCATCTGCAACCAATAGCCAATCATCGTTTTCTTCTTTAGCAACATCAGCTTGAGCGGGATTTTCATTTCCCTGATTCTGTCTATTCTAGTAGTTGCGATTGTTGTGACGATTGACATTCCCTTGATTTTGCTGATTTAGATTATTTTCTCTTTGCTACTTTGCCTTCAGTTTTAAACAATTTATCTTAATATGCCCCGGAGACTTACAATAGTTGCAAATCATATCTCTGTGTTTTGATTTTGACTTGCTCTAGCCACTATTGCTTCTCTCAATAGACCTTCCCCGAGCAACTAAACCAGCCCCATGATTATTACTGCATTCAAAAGTCAATTCTGTATCAAGTTTCTACTTATTTAGTAGACTAGTCTTGACATCTTCAAATCAATAGTTTCTCTACTAACAATCACGGTCTCTCTAAAATTCTTATAAGAGGGAGGTAGTGAAACTAACAATAAAAGAGCGTGATCCTCATCTTCAATCTTCACATCAATGCTTCTTAATTTAGAGATAAGAACATTGAACTCAGAAATATGGGATTTAAGAGAAGTACATTCGGCCATACGAAAAGTGAAGAGCCGTTGCTTGAGCCTCAATCGATTGGCGAGAGATTTTGTCAGAAAAATACTCTTCAATTTCATCCATAAACCTGCAGCTGTTTTTTGATCTAGTACCTCCTGCAAAACTTCATTCGTGAGGCACAACTGAATAGTAGACAAAACATTTTCATCCAATTCTTCCTATGTTTCATCTGATGTAGTTTCCGATTTCTTCCCTTTATTAAACAGAGTTTTCTTCAAACCCTGCTGCGTAAGAACAGCTAACATACGAACTTTTCATTGGTTGAAACTGTCGCTCCCATCAAACTTCTCAATATCAAATTTTGTTGTTGAACTTGAAGTCATAACCAGAGGATCAAAAAATCCTAAGGCTCTAATCCCGGATTGTTATGACAATGCGGAAACTAAAACGAAATTAAAATTGAGAAGAAGAAAAGAACACAAAGATTTACGTGAAAACCCTTGCAGGAAAAACAACGGGGAGAGGAGAAGCGAAATCCACTATAGAATCAAGGATTACAAAAGGCGGCTCAAATATGCTTCTTTTCATAATAGTTTGAAAAAGAGCAATATTTATACTACTGCTCACAAACCCTAACGTTGGCCCAAACCCATAATTAATTCAAGACATATCAACATAAATGAATCCCAAAAATGTACACATTTTGTCAATTAAGTCTATCCAGCCAATTTTGACCGAAATTTGCTGATGTTGCTGATGTGTACGTCTGCCCTCTTTCGTGCCACGGCCGGCGCTGACGAAGAAATATTTCAATTATTTAAAATGTTTGAATTTTGTTGTCTTTTTTTTTTGTTGTATTATTGTTAAGGGCCGCCGGCCACTGACCACTCCCTCGCCGGCCGCTAGCGGGGCGCTAGGCGGGTGGCTGGCGGCCTCCTGCCGGCCCTTAACAATATTTAAAAAGAAATAAATAAATAAAATTGAAACAAATTTTCACATCAGCATCGATCGTGCCATATAAAACGGTTGGCGTCCATGTCATAAATTTTTAGCCAAAATTGGCCGGATGAACTGAATTGGAAAAATATGAAAATGTTGAGGACTGAATTTATACAATTGAAAGGTTAATGGATTGTATGTTAGGGAAAATCTGTTGGATGCGACAGTTCCCCTTGTAAATCAATTTTTGGCAATTAAAAGAATTCTTAACAAAATTACACTTGTGTCAGACAAGTATGAAAACGTGCGACCCTCGCTGGGGTGTTCGATGGTCTGTCGAATGGATTCGCTGACTCCACGGAACATTGCTTTGCTGCCCTTGTTCGTATCTGGTCAATATGCACGCTTTTGTCTTCTCCAGAATCCGATCATTTTCCCCGAAAATAGTGGGTTTGGCACGCGTAACGTGCTGGATGTGTTCTCTTGACCTTCTAGATTGCAAGAGAACAAGAGACGAAGTTGCAACGAAGATGACCTCTTGACACAAGATTTTTTTTTTTTTTTTTTTTGGGTCGAAACTCGACAAAAGATTTTCAAGCACAGAATTGATGGGGCATCAAGGACCACCGGGCTACTAGAAGAAAAGGTGGCTACTTGAATTTTGGACATAGGAAAAATGCCGGAAAAGTATCCAAAAAGTCCAAATCATGTTGTATTGATGCGAATTCAGTCTTAAACTTTTCAATTAGACCAATTTGATCCTAAACATTTTTCACTTTGGTACCAATTCAGCCCATCCAATCAATTGTTGACATGAACTCCGGTCATCTTACGTGGCACGGCTGGCGATTAAGTGGATGTTTTTAATTTTTACTTTTTGTGTTTTATAATTTCATTATCTTTTTCTTTTTCTCCTCCCATTTATTTTTGCTGGTGGCCACAGACGAGGGTCGGCCTCGCTGGGCAGCGCATAGGCAAAAGCGAGCGCTATGAGGCCCCTCTTGCCAGACCTTGTGAGCCCGACCTCCTGGTCGAGGCTCACCGGACCTCGCCCTCGCCTGGGCGTGGCCGGCCACAGGTTAAAAGAAAAGTGCCAGGAAAAAAAAGAAAAAATAAACAAAGGTTAGCGTCAGCTATGCCACGTAGAACGCTGACGTTCATGTCAACTATTTTTGGCCAAAATTAGCCCGTTAACATGAATTGGTACAAATGTGAAAAGGTTTATGACTGAATTGGTCTAATTGAAATGTTTGAGACTGAATTGGTACCAATGCAACACGTTTAAGAATTTTTTGATACTTTTCCCGAAAAAAATACCGACCTCGAACAGTTCTATACGTGAGAATCGTACTGTTTAGTTGATGCCGAAGTATGATTTCGTCGGTCCAAGCTCCATCATCCAATGTTAATTGTCATCGAATGGATTGGCATGAGTCAACCAAAACGCCGTGATTCCAAAGCAGTTGTACATCTCTCCGACTGATTTCACCACTGTCCCCCGCTAGAGAGTATAGACACGTCATAAAGATACACGAGACGCTTTCTTGTCGGAAAAGTGTGGTAGAGCATATTTGCAATTCGATGTCGGTAGTTTTAAGTCTCGCGCTTGTTTATCAAGACTTGTTAAACACATATTGCATTTTCTTTTAGCTGTTTAAATTTTTTGGAGTAAAAACACAATGTTTATTCGTTCGTTTTACGTTGATATCAAAATAGGAGGTTTTGAGTTTGGTTTCTAACTTTCTCGAAAAAATTGTCCAAAAAGTCATAAACCTATTGCAGTTATGCTGATTCAGTCCTAAACCTTTTAATTTATCAATTGAGTCTTAAACCTTTTTACGTTTTGCCAATTGAGTTCATTTGCCAATTTTGGCCATAAATCGATGACGTGGACGCCGTGCCACGTAGGGCGCTGGGACGGCCGGCGCTGACGTGAACAATTTTTAATAATATTTTAATAATTTCTCTAATTGATTCATTTATTTGTTTATTCTTTTCTTTTCTTTTCTTTTTTCCTTCCCTTTGCCGGCCATTGACGAGCCTAGTAGAGGTCGTTGGTCTCACGCGAGGGCCTCCCTCAGGCGAGTGTTGCTCTCGCCAGCCCAAGCTTGGGCGTCTCTCTCCTGAGGCTAGCGAGAGCGGCCCTCACCTGAGCCCGTCGGAGGTAAGAAGGAAAGAAAAAAAGAAGAAAAAAAAAGAGAAAAGGAAAACAAAAGAAATGAAAAAAAAATATAAAAGAATAATTAGAAAAAAAGGTTAAAATATTATTAGATTTTGTCCACGTTAGCGCCGGCCAGGCCACATAGGACGGCCGACTCGTTAGCGATTTTCGGTCAAAATTGACCGGATGGACTTCGTTGTCAAAACGTGAAAATGTTTGTGACTCAATTGGCAAAATTAAAAGGTTTGGGCCCGAAGGCAAAACTGCAATAGGTTTAGGACTTTTTCAACAATTTTCCCGATACTTTTTCTACTGTTTATATATTTGAGCCTCCTCTTCTTCTTTACACATTCTAAGATCCAACCAGTTTTTTCCCAATAAAATAAAGTTATCAATTACGAGACTTTCATCTCTTGTGAGTTTGAAAGTTCGAATACAATATATATTGAAGTTCTTCCTATACTAAAGAGGATTCCCCTAAAAATTTTAGAAAGCCTGTTGCAGCTCGGTAAGAATACAGGATTGGTGTTTCTCTTAATATTTTGATTTGTCAAGTCGACTTGTCCTGCCCATGAGAAAAGCAAACACTACAATAGATAGTGGCATGGCATCATCTCATGAGACCCACATCAACTTGAGGTGGGGTGACATTTTGGGCGAGACTGAAGCAAAGCTCGAACAAATGGGGGTTGGAAGACATTTTCAGCAATTAATATGATGAATCTCTTGGGCAATTAGGTTTTCACTGTGGATCAAGTCTGCATCACTGATCATGACCTAAAAATGGCGAGAGACACGTACTAAGTCTGATCTTCTAGATAGAAAGTCTGAGAAAAGGTATAGGGTGATCCACAAGTCGGCATCGAGAAAAGGAAAGATATCATATTATTGTTAGAAGGTGTGTTTGTTTGAGTGAGGAAATTTTTCGCGAATTAGTTTTTTAAACTTTCACTAGTTTCACTAGTTTGATGTGCTGAAAATGACCGGTCAATGGAAATCCATTTATTGTCAAAGAAAGTATGCTTGTTTAAAGTTAGAAAAAAAAAATTCCCTATCCTAAAAAGAAGAAAACATTTTCATGGAAAATTATTTCACGAAAAGTACTTTTTTATCATTAAGTTTTCTCCGAAACAAGCACATTCGGTGAAAGAATTTCTCGCGAATTAGTTGTCTGGACTTTCACGTGTTTGGTTTGCTAAACATGATCACTCAACGAAAAACCATTTATACTCAATGAAAATATGTGCGCCTAAGATAGAAAAACAAATTCCATAACCTGAAAACTGAAAAATGATTTTCCCGGAGAATATTTTACTTTATCATGGTATTTCCCCCCGAACAAACACACCCTAAGTCTTAGTTTCAATACATATGGAAATAATATCCGCTAATATTTTCTTTTCTTATTTTGCTTAAAGCACAAGAAATTTATGATTACAATGGACAAACTAATACAAAACATATAAGCTTAGCTCATTTATGACCAGAGTCCCCTGGAACCAAAGCTTCCAATATATGCGTCTCGGATTTAGCTCCTAGACTATACCAACGCTCTAGTTGTGGTAAGTTTATATCAACTGAAAGGCATTCAGGGTTTGGTTCTACTTTCACCCAATCGTATTTATCGCAGGTGTACCAGACGTGGAAGCATATGCGTGTGCATGTATCGAAGAGTAGTCGACTCGAAGTTAATGTTTCGGGTGGGCTGGTTGGGCATCTTTCTAGTGGAATTCTCGCTAATATGGATAGGGAAATGGGAGAGATGCTATGCATTATTGGGGTGAGAGCTACTTCCCTAGAAAAAGATGGGTTTGAACCAGTCCAAAGCAAGTAAGGGACCGGAAGAGAACTAGTGGGAGTAACGGCCGTAGCATGCACTAACAACTACAGGCAAGAGCAGTTATTGAGTCCAAATCTTAGGTGTAACGTATCACTCAAGGGAAGGTTCCGCTAGGCATATATACTGAGAAAAAATTGAGGATTGAAGCAATCAGACAGCGGACTAACTAGTTACGGGACGACCCAATTTAGAGAACAAAAGGGTTTTAATAACAAAGAGGAATATGTGAGATGCTACTTGCCGGAGGCTTAAGATATGAAAAATGAGCAAACATGGCGATCTTTCAACAACCATGATATAATAGTCAAACATGGAATTGATATGATTGGAACTAATACAGGCAAGGAAATTGTCAAATTCTGCTTCGATTTGATTCGTATGAAGTTTCATAACGGAGCGCATGAAGTTTCACATTCGGTTCTTTCCATCCCACCAAGCATGAAATGAGTTGAAGCTGGTTGTGGAGGGAGGAATAATGGGCGCTGAGGACCTAGAGAAAGGGGGAGAGGGTTCAGATTGATGATGTTTGGCGGCTAAAGGAGGAGGGCAACCAGCGTGATGTCCGAATTGAAGCATTGATTTCGATTGCAAATGAAAAGAGAGGTTAGAGTTTGGATTGCAACTTAATTTAGTCACAAATCCTCCAATCGGGGGCAAGAAACGGTATAAACAGCGTTGTTTTAGAACATTTCGCAATCCTATCTCCCCGACGAGCCATGACTAACAATTTAAAATCAAATTATTGTCATCTGACGACACGACCCAACTTAGAGGACTAAAGGGTTTTGACAACGAAGAGGAATACATTTAAAAGGGTTCATGGATATATAAGATGTTACTTGCCGGAGGCACAAGATATGAAAATAAGCTTATGGCCATCCTTCAACCACCATGATATAACAGTCAAACACGGAATTGATACGATTGGAGTTAATACAGGCAAGGCAATTGTCAAATTCTGCTTCGTTTTGATTCGTATGAAGTTCCATATTTGGTTCTTCAGGCAGGGCGATAGAGACCCCAGCTAACTTCCCATCCCACCAAGCATAAACAGCACACAAGAGAATCATGTCATCACACCGGATAGCCCGACCACTCGAAGGCCCTTTTCATGAACTCTCCAACAACTTTCCGTGGATCTAACCGAGGTACCATCATCAATTGCTTCGATACAGAACCACCAAGCAAATGCACGCGTGTAATAGATTACATAGTATCAAGCCAATCGCATTTTGAGAGACACCAAACACACGGTGGATTTCACAAAAAAACACACATGCTTCAAGTCTCCGTCACATTTCCCACGCATTGCAATGCGTGGTTTTACCCGCATCACATCATCCATATAGTAGTTTTATAACAAAATTTCATGCACAGAGATCATCTTACTGAAAAATAACCAAGATCTATCTGAACAATAGCACCTCAACCACAACACAATCAACGAGGAAAGAGAGTTGTCATAACATGTATCATGTGAGTTAATGAATAGAATAACCAAAGCGTTTTGTGCCACTAGAATTTTCGTAACAAAGCCCACAAGAAAACTCCAATAGATGGTAATTATTTCAATAGGAGATCTGCACCAGCCAGAATTACACAATCTCATTGCCCAATCAACCAATGGCTGTTAAAACAACTTAATTGTCATGCAAAAATATTTTTTTCTTTGGTAGGGGGGA
Source organism: Lenwebbia sp. NSW1173648 (assembly GCA_029784005.1). Lineage (NCBI taxonomy): Eukaryota > Viridiplantae > Streptophyta > Magnoliopsida > Myrtales > Myrtaceae > Lenwebbia > Lenwebbia sp. NSW1173648. The sequence goes on along the minus strand of JARCGZ010000009.1, from coordinate 16,609,410 downwards.
TAAAAACTAAAAAAAGAAGCAGCATACTTATCATCAATTACGAGCAGAAAAATCATGTGAGGAGGGATCTTGTGATATGTTCGCGAGCTGTAGCCAATGCTTGGGTTAAAGTCTGCAAGATTTTAAAAACCAGTAAATAATTATAGAGAAGTTAGATCAATCATGCAGAAAAATAAATATAGCAGAAAAGCAAAGCAAAGCAGGGACGTAGTTTCCTATCAGGAGATATTTAGCTAAGCTTATCAGTAGTAGTTATTGAGCATCATCCAAGAGCTTGTAACTATTCCTGCTAGTAGGAAAAAGCACACATGGAGAGATGCAACACCTGCTCAGACAATGGGGCGGCAGCATCAATGCTGTGGGATGCAACTTTTCCAGCTATGGTACTGGCATCTGTTTCAAGGATCATCCTACAGAAACAGATACTTAAGATACTAGATAAGCTTGGCCAATTTGAACAAAGCCAGTGTATAAGCTTTTTCCTTCTCCTCCTAATTCACTGAAGAAGGATTTCCTGAAGCTAATTTAGCACAATGGATCTCAAAGGAAGCTATCTAACTAAACGGAAGTGCAGAAGGAATATTTACCCTCCATCAACAATCTCGTCAATGCAAAGAAGAATAAGATCTAGATTCTCGAGTGCTTCATTTTTGTCAACATTATTTCTGAGGGGAACATAGACGAAAAAGGATAAGCACATGAACCATGAAGATACTAGATAGCTGCAAAATTCAAAATTTCGCACAACATCCAAAAATAAAACCAGCAATACCTCAGAATAAGGGCAACTGCATCAAAAAAACCTTGAAGTACTGAAGCTAAAATCAGCTCATTGTCATCATCACTTCCAGTCACAAAAAAGTGCAAGTCTTGTACGAATTTGTAGACGACAATGTTATTTTCGAACATTGCGATCTCCGCTGAAAGTGATAATATAGCTCTAGATCAATATTGCAAGTGCTCAAATAATTAAAAAAGACAGACCCGACATCCAACTGACCAAATATCCATAAACCAAGCAATCTTCACTAACTTCTCATTTCTAAGGTGCTATACGCCACTTGTTCATCCAGTCACATATAAAAGATGCACCCCTTGCTAATTTTGGCAAATAAAACCATGACAATTCGAATTCAATCTCATTTGCCCTTTCCGTCTCTGCCTCACAAAATCCATTTCAGACACCAAGCAGGACATAGCATCAGTGCAGGTCGAAATCAACCAGTTATATAGTTGATTGCCAAAGTTTATACACAGTGTCAAACCAAGGAAATTCTCGCTGAATTCATGTATGGTCTTCTCCACTAAGGCAAAATGCATAAGATACGAAACTTACATGAGCGATTTATCATCTACATCTACAAGCACAGCTATTGAAATAGTTAGTATGTAATAGACCGCCCTCAAGTCAAAATGGTATCAAACTCCCGAAATTGGTGAAGCGCCATAATAGAACAGGAAACGCCACTCACTTAAATCAATGTAAAAGGATTCGAATAACAGAATCTTCATAAACATATCTTCTACGTATGAAGTACCTTCTGTCCTAGCATTTGTCTTCAAAGTTTTGGTGAAGACAGATTTCTCAAAGGCTAATTTAGCACTATTTGTGGCCCAATCATCTGAGTAATATTTGACTGCAACACGTTTTCCTTCAGAATCCAGCAGAAGAATGTTCTTCACCAAAGGGCACAAGTCCTATGAACACAATGACAATCACATTAAGTGGCAAAATAGAAATTCACGAGAGCGTGACGAGAAAAAAAAATGCGGATCTATTTCCATTAAACCAGCCAACTAAGTAGTCGAGATAATTTGATTAGTTTAACCGAATTAGCTCAGTCGTCACAGATTGACTCATTATTCAAGGAAATAAAATTGCAGCAGGTCTTTTCATAAGAGACTAAATCAGAATCTTGAGTACTGATCTCATCTTAGTCAACAGAAGCAGTTTATAATGTCTGCTAAAATAAATTGGGCTGACATCTATTTAGCCACTCAAGAGCACACTTCAAATTCTAGACATTTTCTAGTTATGCTGTCATTAAACTTCTTAGAAAGAACAGCCCTACATTTTCTTAAGTTTGCCCTGACATATTAAGAAATCATAATCCTAAGATCCATAATGTAAAAACCATTGCTCCACTATCCGATCTAATTTTACAAGTATAATAGCATACATCAATACGATGTGTTTATGCATAACAAATAATCGAACTTCCACCACTATCGAAAAACTTTCAATAGCAGTCCTTGCTCCACATGTGCGCGCGGAGAGAGATCAGTTGCACAGCATATTCAATCTGCATCGAGCTAAATATGCATGGCGAAACAACTCCAATAGCAAAATCCAGATCGCCGTCCAACAGATCTATAGAGACACAAGCAGAAGCACTGAATCGTGCCTCTTACTCAACGCAAGCAGCTTCCATTGAAACTCCGAGCAATGACAGAAATCGAAAAACCAAATCGAAGTCCACAAACATCTCACCGCAGCTCGCATCGCTCAAAACATCACAAACTATGACATTCACAAGACAGTCAATAACTTCAGGAGGATCAAAAATTGTTTAACCGAAAACTTGTCTCGGAACACAGAGGGAGAGAGAGAGAGAGAGAGAGAGAGAGAGTTACGCGAGAAGAAGAGAAATGCGCCATGGATGCGTGGGTTTGCGATCAGGAAGAGATTTTGGTGAAACTGCGAAACTGTTCGTGCTCGATTACGAGTTTATATTTTCCGCTTTTTAGATCGGAGATCTGGTTTTAATACGGCACGTCGTTTTTGATCCTCTATACCTGGTACGTTGCTCGTCGTTTTGGGCTTTCGAACCGGGCTCCGTGTTGAGCCCATTGAGTGTGGTCTGGGCTTGCTCTTTTGGTATGCTGGACCTGGAATCACCTGTAAGGTAAGGCCCACTTATTGCACTTTCAATTTCTTTGATTTAATGTTCCTATTTATCTCTTCCTAATCTCCATTGTGTTGTTTTTACTATGAGGGTGCGTTTGTTTCACGGAAAACTTACGATTTAAAAAATATTTTCAGAAAAACAATTACTTGTATTGCGTACAAAAATAAATTGATGGAAATAATTAGATTAAATTGTTGTCGATGAAGGAAACATTTTCCATCGACTAATTTTTCTAAACAATTTAAGTAATTATTTTACAGAAAATATTTTCCAAACTTGAGTTTTCATGAAACAAGCACACCCTTAGACTCCGTTTATTTCGTGAAAAATGAATGATTTGAAAAAATAATTTCCTTAAAATAAGTGTTTGTATAGCTTAAAATAATCAACTAATAAAAAACGTTTTCATTGTCAATAATGATTTATGTCTACATTTTTTTTTGTGGATAATGAAAATATTTTTCGTTTATTTATTTTTATAAGCGATCATTCTTAATTTTTTTTAACAAAATCATTTATTTTTTTATGAAACAAACATAACCTTAGTTGGACCACCACAACAAGCACATGCCATAGACTAGAATGAGATAGTTGTACCCTCCCAAATCATCTCTTCTCAAAACTGAAAATCAACAATGAAGTCCCATTGAAAATTTTAGGGAAAATTTCAAATAAGGACTTGAAGTACTCTCATTTTCTCAAATAATGGCATGAAGTGGACCTTGTTTCAAATAAAGGCATAAAGTGCCATCATTATTTCAAATAAGGGTCTAATCAAGGGCATTTTTGTCATTTGCTTTTTTGATTTTTTTCCTGTAGTCTTTTCTTTTTCCCATTTCTTCTTTTTTCCTTTGTAGGCGGCCGACGAGGGCTCGCCTAGGTGAGGCTGTCCCTCGTGGCTCCGAGGGCGGCCTCGTCTAGGTGAAACCAACCTCGATGGCCATAAGCGAGGCTGGCCCTCGCAGGTGGCCGGCCATCGCCTGTGACAGGCAACCGGTGAAACGGAAAGGGAAAAAAAGGAAATGAAAAAAAACTAATTAAAAAATAAATGACAAAAATGCCATTGGTGAGGCCATTCTTTGAAATAATGAGGGCACTCCAGACCTTTATTTGAAACAAATTCCACTTTAGGCTCTTATTTGAGAATATTTGAAATTTTTCTAAAATTCTATAGAAGATAAATAACTAAATCCTAGAAACAGAGATTCTAGTGCTCAAAGAAAAAAAGACAAAAAAAAAAAAACTTGCAAAACGACTTGTCGGTTCTCGAGCCTGTATGGTAACCATTCTCATTCTCTGATTCTGTTCTTCGGAACAGTAAAGAATGAGAATCATGTTTGGTAACGCAAATAATTCTGATTCTGATTCTGTTCCCAAAATCAGTTTTAGAGAACCAGAATCAGTTTTAGAGCAAAATCTAGAACTAAAAAAAAGTTGGTTCTGAAAAAAAGAATCACTTTTGAGAATCACAAAATAAAATGAAGTCTCACATCTCTTACTTTTCCTTTTCAGTTCTCTCGCCACTTCTCTCAACCTAATAAAAATAAAATAAAATAAAAATAAAAAAAATTCGAAAAAAAATTGGAAATTTTTTAAAAAATCATAAAAAATTTAGAAAATCCCTAAAAATAGAAGAAGCTTAGATTAGGCTAGTTTGACCTCATTTTCATAAATTTGGGCCTAAATTTCCTAGATTTCACTCTTCTGCAAAAAAAAAAATGTCTCGGAAGATGAGGGCATCCAACATGTGGATGATAATATATATACTTGTAGCCGTGCGTCACAAAATGTGACCATCTGCATGTGGAGCTAAAGCCAAACACCCACTTGGATTTAGGACAAAAGCTACAAAATGATAGTGAAGGACTTGTACTTCCTATTAAGGAGGATAATTTGGTTTTTTTTTTTGTTAATGGATAATTTGGTTATTCAGCTGCTATGTTTGTATGTATTTTGGACAAAGCAACATTTAAAGAAAAAAAATGAGTTCTTAATATGGAAACTATCCCATGCTTCAATCGAACTTCAAACATCATGTATTAAAATTTGTATTTCATTTATGACATGCTAAAAAAAATGTATTTTAAATTATTTTAGTGTGCATTGGAAATTAGTCTTCAATTTAGGATGAAATTTTACAAAGTAACTACATAATTATTTGATTTAAATGAAAAAAATTAGGACTAAAAACAGTTTTTCGAAACAGAAATTTTGTGCAGTTATCAAACACGTTTCTATTTCAGGAACAGAAATTTTGGGCAGTTAACAAACGCGTTTTGATTCTCTAAAACTCATCCAGGAACAGAATCAGAAAAAGTCATTTTAATCAAAATCAGTTTTTCGGAACAGAATGATTACCATACGCAGCCAATCTTCTTATGAGCATCAAAATTTTTGAGCCAAACCATCCCAACTCATTTTTAACCGAGAAAAGGAGGAAAATTCCATTTTTAGAAAGAGTTATTCAGAGCCACCCAAAAAATGTACAAAGGGCAACCCCATTCTGTGAGTCACCCACAAAAGAAAAGACATGGAATCTTCCCCCGTGGGAAGATTCATGCATGGCTGTTCTGAGAATGGGGACGACTGTTTCGTTGATGCTTTGCCAGTTTGTGTGAGGGAATTGATCGCTGGAGGCGCTGCTGGTGCTTTTGCCAAGACTGCTGTGGCGCCCCTTGAAAGGATCAAGATTCTCTTACAGGTACTTTTGGGTGTTTAATATTGCATGTAAGGACGAGATTTTTTCCATTCAAGGTGTCTTTGGGGGAGAAAAAACTATAAGAATCAACATAAGTTGAACAGAATGAACCGATCAGCTTGTTGTTGTCCCTCTTGGAAAGTTTAATTCCTTGCATGATGATAATGTTTGTCTTATGTTTAGATCAGAAGCGAAGGGTTTCGTTCCATTGGTGTGTACGAGTCCTTCAAGAAGATCCTGAGACATGAAGGTGTTCAAGGGCTATACAAGTGAGTCCTATTCCTCTGTTTCATGTGGTTTGTCTTGGAAACTATGGTCATTCTACGTGGTATTTATGGTTCTCCGAAAAACTTGCAGAGGAAACGGCGCGAGCGTCATCCGGGTAGTCCCGTACGCCGCGCTGCAATACATGACGTACGAGCAATACCGGGGTTGGATCTTGGACAACTGTCCCTCGCTCGGGACGGGTCCTTTTATTGACCTCCTGGCGGGCTCTGCCTCCGGAGGAACGGCTGTGTTGTGTACATATCCCTTGGATCTGGCTCGGACGAAGCTCGCTTATCAGGTCAGCAATAGGCAAAACAAGCAAATGATGGAAGGAAAGAAAAAGGAAGGACGAGCTCCTTAGCGCGAGAACTCGATCCGTTCTGATTTCTGTTAACTTGGCTCAATTTCGAGCAGAATCAGAGCATATTTTCCTTCGTGTCCTCTTCATATTGATGATTCTGTCATGGGGTCAAGCAGATTTCAAAACCTTTGCATGAACCTTATCTGCAACAAATTTTCCTGGCAAATTTATGTGCTCTGTTTGGCCAGGTGATGGATTCGTATTCTAGTGAAAATCCTCATTCTCCACCTCGACACCCGAGGCTTCGCCATATCTTCAGGGACGTCTATCGAGAAGGCGGAGTGCGTGCTTTCTATCGAGGCATAGGTACATCCCTGTGACAAGGTAGTCCCTACGAGACATAATCGACCGTCCTAATCGTTTTGCGTTTCTCATATGATGTGCCATTCAGGTCCAACATTGGTTGGGATTCTTTCGTATGCCGGCTTGAAGTACTACATCTATGAGGAGCTCAAGCTCAAGATTCCCGAGGATCGCCAAGATTCGATCGTTATGCGCCTCTCCTGTGGCGCTTTGGCAGGGTTGGTCGGGCAGACATTCACGTATCCGTTGGACGTCGTGAGGCGACAGATGCAGGTAACTCAGACACCGAAGAATGCTCAACGTTTGATGTCTCCATCTCCATGACAAGCAAATAGGGAGAAAAAGGAAAACCACATGCACATCAACTGTGTCTATCAGGCTCAACAATGTTTGCTGCATTCAAATTTTCAGGCTGAGACTGCGGTACTGGGCAATGCCCGGTTCAAGAACACCGTAGAGGGGCTTTCGAACATCGTTCGCAATCAAGGGTGGAGACAATTATACGCCGGTTTAAGCATCAATTACATCAAGGCAAGCTCTCGTTATAGCCAATCCAGAACGCCAATTTGCTATCTTAAGAAGTCTGGTGCTAATCAATCCGTCCGTGCAGACTTTTAAGATTAGAATTTTGCATCCCCTGCATAGATTTCTTTACTGAAAACTCGATTTATAGTAGAATGAAGAGTCTGATTACATACTTGGAATGCAAACATGTATCTGCGACGAACAGTATAGTGTCGAGCTGAATGTTCTTATGCATATATTTGGGTATATTTTGCAGGTGGTGCCTTCAGTGGCCATTGGGTTCACAGCGTATGATGTGCTCAAATCTTGGATGCATTATTCAAACCAGCAAAACGCTCATCGCTCGTCATCTTCGAATGCACAAAATTGAGCAGAGAAATAGTCTGTCCAATGCCCGATCACGAACGGACGCGAAAGCATTAGAATTATAGGATTCAAGGTTTGTTCTAGCCTTCTCATTTTTGCTGTAGACGCCAAAATGTTGCTCATAGAGAAATTTGAATAGCAAGAACCGGACCGAGTGGCCGGAATATGAGTTTTGCCGTCGATGTAAAGCGAAATTTTTCTGAGAGTGATGCTCTCGAGTCACAGATCATGTCACATTTTACTATTAGTGGACTGTTTCATCAGATGCCCTATTGCGATAAATGTCGGGACAATAAAAATCTTTCAACGTTTGAGAATGTTGTAGCCTATGTTTTTCAATCACATTGTGAAAATGTGTTGTTAGGTGAGACGCGTGCATCTCGTTACTTGGTCTAGTTAATAATCTTTCTAAAAGTAATGATTCAATCCCGTTCAAATGGTTTTCTACGCCTGTTAGTCAGTCCAAATCAAATGCATCGTTTTGTTTGTCATAGGATCACGAATTCAAAGAACGAGATGAGTACTTTGGGTGATCATATTCCCATGAGAGAGCAAGTCTCCGCGCCGGCACATGGGTTGATCGCGGCGATGAATTCACTTCCCCGTTTCATTTAACGAAAATTTCCAATAATTAACTTTCTCATTTCATTTAACAAAAATTTCAAATGAGGTTTGAAAAATCAAATCTCATTTCAAAAAGATTGGGAGACGAGCTTTACGTGGATAAAATAATCGCGTTAATTTTTTTTTGGTCAAATAATCGCGTTTATTGAACTACGGAAAAAAAAGCCAAACGGTTTCGCGGGGGGGGGGGAGCGCTTAACCACGGGAGTCCCTACCCTGCTCTAGAGAGCAAGCTCGAGGCGAATCGGCCCACCGCCTCACAAAGTTTCCAAACCGAGATCCTCGGGCAGAGAGAATCGAACTGAGCGACTAGAGAGAAACTCGCGGAAATGTTGGAAATCGGGATGAAGAACTCGTGTGAGGGAGGGGGGCTGCCTAGAGGTTGTCCAACGGCGACTTTGGAAGTAGCCGGTTGAGGGTTGTGTGAGACTAAAGAGGGGAAGTTCGCGATACAAAACATCCTGATACAAAACATCGTCCATGCGATAGGAGCCCTCCTTTGAAATCCAATACGATTTCTCATCTGTCTAGTCACTCAACTGCAAAAAGAAAAAACTTCTATCTTTAAATCGTTTGTCTCTATCAGTAAACGTGTGTCGAGTTTCGAGTGTCGTTGTCCCGAGACCATGCCTATGCTTCCGAGGAGTAATGGCAATAGCCAAATCCAGTCGACCGTTTGACTTTTTTGGAGCATCTTTTGGCTGCATGTGTTGGGAAGATGGAAAGGGATCTCCTCTCGGGCACAAAGAGAAATGGTATCTCTTTATGTCCCTGAATATTGCGAGCATGTGGTGATATTTCTAATTTTCTACATTAGCAGTCGTGGAATAGATGTGACCTCGTAGTGCATTTACAATATATCGTTTTGTTGATCTCTTTGCCTCAATTGTCTTTTAGGTACATTACATACAAATTACAAAAATTCACCGAGAAACATAGTTATGTAATCGCAGTCATGGACAAGGACCATCTCAGCGATATCGAAAAAATTAGAAGTATGTAATGCCTCTGCCCCGACCAGGTCCACCATCTGCATGTGTAAGCTCCCAAGAATCAATGTCTCTATCTAATCATGTCTGAAAGTAGGTCAGAATTAGTAATATAAAAAAGAAAAAATTTCATTTCGATTATGGAATATGAAAGAGCAGCTATAGGTCATACGGTATGGCACATTCAAAGGTCCAATTATTGAAGATCTTGGTGATCGGGCAAGAGAGGACTAATGGCTCATGGTTTGATTAACGTATATATGATTAGAGAAGGATTATATTAATTAACGTAAATCTACAAATTAAATCTTCAATAATTAACTTCGCAGTTTCATTTAACAAAATTTTTAAATGATGATTTGAAAAATCGAATCTCCTTGTAAAAAGATATGGTGACTAGTACTATGTTGATAAAATAATCGAGTCAACTGGATTACAAACAAACAAGTGATGAAGTGGTCAAATTTTGGTCAAGAATGGTCAAATTTTGGTCTAGAACAAAATAAGAAAGTGAGACCATTTTTCAAAAGGAGATTGACCACGTTTTCTTTTAGCGTGTCTTGCTTCTTTGCTTTCATCATAGAGGAAAACAGTTCTCTTTCATGAATCAGATGACAATTAATCTAAGTAAAAGCATTTTTTGTTCCGTAAATGCGTTGTAAGATATTTTCATTTGATTGAAACATGACATATTTTAAACAAAGGAATCACGCAACATGTAATTGTTTGTAGCAACAAATCTATAAAAGCGAGAAACTATCCAAACAATTGTACAAGGAGCATCGTATTATATTAAAGAACTCTTCCTTGACAAATATACTTTGTTATAAATGTAATTGACACATAATTTCAAGTATACTTTTTATAGAATTTGAATAATATTTTAACCTTCAACATACATTATCACTTTTGTTTGAATGCAAACGAGGTTAGGTGATATAAACGAGGGAGAGAGCTTCCCTATTTATACAAAGGTCTCTCAGTGACTACCATTGACTGACTCTAGATCTAATGGTGGAGGTTGCATATCCCCATCTACCAACTATCGACACTTAAGATAAGAATGCTCTGGAACATGGTACATTTACCGTATCGCCCACTTCTAGGAATATTCTAGAGTACTCAAGAAAACCTAGAGGCCAAGCATTTCAAGTCTTGTTGATCATCAGGGCTATATCGCCAATCGGTTGGGTCACGGAACCTCCGGTCCGTGACACATTGCTAAAAGTTGCTAGAGAAGATAGTTCGATCATTGTAGTTATGGGCAAAGCCCAACTTAGCGGTATCAAGAAGAATTGGAAGCAGCATGTTGCGGTTGTTTTTAATAATTGATGGTTTATACATGTTGATTCGTGTTAAGGTCTTTTATTTGTCTGAAATCCGAAGTTTAACCTGACTTGTTTTGTGGCTTTGTGTCAGGTAAATGATCTAAAAGTTTCACCGAAAAAGCTTACCGTTTCTACCATCAAAATACTCTTGTCTTTGGGTGTCGCAGTTATTGGTGTTGGGGTGTGATTCATACTCCTTATCGACATGAAGACATGAGGGTCCCGCTATCCCGTGAGTGGGCGGGGGTCGGGAGGGTTGCCCCTGCGGAGGTCGCAGGGGTAGCGCCCACGAGCCACGACAGGACTTTTATAGTTTAAGCCCATATTTTTTCATTGGTAGTTTGGGCTTAGGGCCATGAATAGCTACTGTTATATATTTATCTCTTTCTCTTGTTTTAAAGAAGGGCATGACCAAGGGTATTTTCGTCATTTCTTTTTTTTTTTTTCCTCTTTTTTCCCTTTCCTTTGTTCTTTTTTCCTTCTTTTTTGCCTTAGCTTCTTGTCGATGGACGAAGAAAGAAAAAAGGGAAAAAAATGACGAAAATGCCCTTAGTCAGGCCGTTCTTTGAAACAATGAGAGCTCTTCAAATCCTTATTTGCAACAATGTCCACTTCAGACTCTTATTTGAGAAAATGATGGCACTTCAGGCCCTTATTTGAAATTTTTCCTTTCCTAAATTAGTAATTGTAATAATTATATGGGAGTTGCAACCCACATTGAATTGAAAGGGAAAAATTACACAATCAATCCTAAACTTATTGTACGGATGCCAATACAATCCTAATTATTTCAATTTTTCCAATTTAGTTTTAAACCTTTGCGTGAAATTCCAATGTAATTTTTCTGATCAAATTTCGCCAGAAAATCACTGTTGAGTCATTGCCGATCGTAGCACACAGCTACGTCAATGATTTTCAACGAAAATTGGCCGAAATGACTACATTTGAATTACGTGTAAAGGTTCAGAACTAAATTGATAAGATTGAAAAGTCCGTAAATAGGTTGAGGACTAATTGGAGAAATTCCCTGAATTGAAAGCGAGAAACGTGTTTAAAACTGGTGGGGTTGTTCCACATCGGTTGTGTAAGAGGCTAGTAATCAATTTATAAGCACGAGAGAAAGCCTCGCCCTTTGAGCTAATTTTTAGGGGTAAGAAAGGCTCAAAATCACCTAATATTATCTAAGCTTAGGTTACCAACAAGTCTAAACTTAACAGTCACTTGGAGAGAATTGCTGCTGCTTTAATCTAAGTCCGATGTGTAAGGAAAGATTGTTGGGATTATCTCTCATCGATTAGGAAAGGAGCTGGTGTTTACTTTATAAGTGTAAGGTAAAGCCTCCCAATAAAAAATTTTCAACTCAATATCGCTCTCTTCGTACACGAGTTGGCTCAAACAACAAAACCAATGATCATCCTCAGGTCAGCTCCACAAGCCTAGAATATCAAAACGCAAGCAATTACACCAACTTTGAAGAAAGAAAATTGAGAAATCTTTTTTCTTTTTGTTCTATGGAGGGGGTCAAGGGGCATAGAGGGAAGGGCCGCACTTGCACTTCCAACCCTCGGGCTGATAGTTGGTGTATTGGACCCGGACATGCGTGTGCCCGTCGTGGGTGGCTGGCACTTGGGTGGCTTCGCAGGGCGTGCAACCATAGCACTTGTGCTCGCACCTCGGTGGCCTCGACCCGATCTTGCTCACTCCCATTTGATTCCCATCTTCTCCTTCTTCTTCACTGCTCCTGATCTCCTGCGCTCTCTCTGATAAGGTCCTTGGGTGCTTTGAAGACGGAAGCATCTGCGGATTCGTCTCTGCTTGGCCATTATTGAACATATGGGAAGATGGGTCAGTAATGCTCGTGCCTATGGTGGACACGAGAATTCAACTGAGGATGAAGAAGACAGTTGCCCCCGAGTTAAAATGATCTTATTTTGTAGCTTTTGTCAATATGATACAGTTATAAGAAACAACAAGCATTGATCGAGTTATGAGTATGACACGAGTGCCTAAATACTCTGTTAAAATCAAACTGAGTCTATCGAATGGACTTATAAAATGGGTATATCAGATAAACATTCTTCAGAGATATAAACATATAAGTTGGGAAAATAGGAATTGAAAAAAAAAAACCAATCTTTAATTATTAGATCAACAGCCGTAATGAAGAGGACAATACGCACGAAGAAGAAGCCAAGCAACTGGGTTTCAACACAAAGGAAAGAGTGAGCACTGAGCAGTAGGCAAAAAAGACAGCTAACCAGATTGAAGAAGAGCAACACCATGAAGATCACCACCACTCTGTGCGAAAATCGAGCTTCTTGCAGAGACCCAACTCAAATGCAGAACCAACACAAGAGCCCCACAACTTCTCTTCTCCACCGTCATCATCTCTCTCTCTCTCTCTCTCTCTCTTTCTCGATTAGCCTCAACCTCAAATGATGGCAATTTCTGATCTTTTCTTTTCCTTGTGATGACGTTTGACAGAGTGTTCACATATTAATATAGTGGAAGTTGCCAAAAAAGCTCAGTTCACGAAGAGCAATCAAAAAAATTTGCGTCAAATATGATATTTTTTTCTTCTGGGGTTTTTCTTTCTGAATCTGCTTCTCTGGCATTGGTGTGAAGAAGTGGAGATATCTTCTTTTCCTTCTACAAGCAAAGTCATGCTAGCTTCTTGTCATGCATAGCTGAGAAGAAGAAGAAAAGGCTGCTGAAGTTATCAGTTCCTCCTCCTCCATTTGACAACTCAAAGCTTGTGAAATCATCTCTCTCCCTCCCTAGAAAAAATCAAAAATTGTTCCTTTCAACACAAGGCAAGTCAACACCTCTCTCTCTCTCTCTCTCTCTCTCTCTCTCTCTCTCTCTCTCATCAATCTTAAAGATCCTATTTTTTGGAAGAATCTTTTTCTGCGGGGTATCTCTGAGAAACTCCCTGCAGGAGTTACCTCAAGAGTAACTAAGAAATCTCTGAAAAGAAAATTTCTAATTAGCTGTGTTTTGCGCCGTAGACATTATAAATGGTGAAATGGGACTTCTTCTTTTGATGTGCTGGCTGTGGCCTTATTCTACTACAGGAAGAAAGAAATCAAAAGTTGCAGAGACCATTTATTCCCTCGACCCTGCTGCCAAAGAAAAGGGAATCAGATCTCGGAGAAAGGTCAGAAATTGCAGTGCTTTTCACGTGGAGTTAGTTAATAAAAATGAAAGATGGCGATTCTAATCTCTACTGACACAAATATGGGGTCAACTTTATATCTCGCAGGTAGGTTGGTGGGTGGAAAGCAAACGACTTTGATAATCCCACAGAATTTCCACTATATTTCTATTTGAAACTTTACTTACTCTCCTCAATACATTTTTAATTTGTCCATTCAAATCCTTCTACATTCATAAAGTTTTTTTAGTCAAATCTCCCTAATGCCAAATTCAACTGGATTAACTGACTCGGATTTGACGTCGAAGGGACTTGATTAAAAAATTTAACGACTTATTTCGACAAATTAAAGTTGCAACAATTTGATTTGAAAAGGCGCAGAAATGTTGAGACCGAAATCGTTGCTTTCACAATTTGGTTAGCCGCGCCCCTTCTCATTTAATTTCCCCAAGACAAAAAGAGAATGGATGACTTTGTGTTGGACAAAATAACGTTGAAGGTACTTGTAGACAAAGATGTCACTGAAGCAGTTTGGGATGGGGAGTGATACAACTTTATATTATCAATGAAAGATTTTAGCAGGTCACGAAATCTCGAGTGGTGTGAAAATGTCTTTGAAAGGAAAAGTATACATCAACCGAACTTTTCTCTTGTCCTACTCTTCGTAATTCTTGTTCCATAATCAAATCCTCTGGCTAACTGAATTTGTAGCCTCGGGTCCTTCCACCACCATATGTTATTTATCTGGTCGAATTGCTGAAGTGGCAAGTATTGACACGACGCCGGTAGCTTATTTGACAAGCGCCTATTAGAAATCTTCCCCGGTACCCGGAATAGAAAAGGCGAAAATAATGAGTGAGACCTTTGCAAATGGTTAGCTATGGCAGCCGATCTTTCTAAATCTACAACGAGGAAGAGGAACAACCTCCTTTGCCACCGCAGCTTGGCTTATGCATCATTCGACAAAGAATTGTAGAGGATAGCACCTTCAAGTCCAAGCTCCAAAGAGAAAAAAGAAAATCTGGTTGCAGATGCCGAGCAACTTCAGGACAAATCCCCAATGATGGGATCCTTTTTATTTTATTTTAATGTTTTCGACATTTTTTTGGGACGAGGGCTTCAAACTCCTTTTCTTGGCAGTTTTAGCAATAGCATTATATATCTCCTTCTTCCTCTTCTTGTTGTTATTGTTGTTGCCGTTATTGTTATTACCGTGTTCATGGTTGCTGTTGATATCAACAACCGTCGAACTCTTTCCTTGGACTTCCAGGGCACCCTTAACAAAATATTTCTGCATTTGCTCTGCATCAGATCATAGCATTAGTCGGTTCTTGGAAACTTTATGACGTTAGCTAGCCATGTTGTTCTTCGATTTCATGTTATGACTTAGTTAGCACTGTTGTTCTTAGATTTCATGTTATGACTTAGTTTTTCATGTTATGACTTAGTTAGCACTGCTGTTCTTCGATTTCATGTTATGACTTTAGTTAGCACTGTTGTTCTTCGATTTCATGTTATCACGTTACCTAGCACTGTTGTTCTTCGATTTCATGTTATCACGTTACCTAGCACTGTTGTTCTTCGATTTCATGTTATGACTTAGTTAGCATTGTTGTTCTTCGATTTCATGTTATCACGTTACCTAGCACTGTTGTTCTTCGATTTCATGTTATGACTTAGTTAGCATTGTTGTTCTTCGATTTCATGTTATCGCGTTACCTAGCACTACTGTTCTTCGATTTCATGTTATGACTTAAGTTAGCACTGTTGTTCTTCAATTTCATGTTATGACTTAGTTAGCATTGTTGTTCTTCGATTTCATGTTATCACGTTACCTAGCACTATTGTTCTTCAATTTCATGTTATGACTTAGTTAGCATTGTTGTTCTTCGATTTCATGTTATCACGTTACCTAGCACTGTTGGTCTTCAATTTCAGGTTATGACTTTAGTTAGCATTGTTGTTCTTCGATTTCATGTTATCACGTTACTTAGCACTGTTGTTCTTCGATTTCATGTTAGGACTTAGCACTGTTGTTCTTCGATTTCATGTTATGACGTTAGCTAGCACTATTGTTCTGTTATGATTTAGTTAGCACTGTTGTTCTTCGATTTCATGTTATGACGTTAGCTAGCACTATTGTTCTGTTATGATTTAGTTAGCACTGTTGTTCTTCGATTTCATGTTATGACGTTAGCTAGCACTGTTGTTCTGTTATGACTTAGTTAGCACTATTCTTCGATTTCATGTTATGACTCAGTTAGCACTCTTGTTCTTCTTTTACTAGCATTGTTGTTCTTCGATTTCATGTTATGACTTAATTGGCAATGCAGTTTGCATATTTGTCTGAATTGCCTAAGTCTCTTATGTGTTTTGTTGCGATTGGCAGCGCACCAGCTGCTTTTGTTGTTGCGGGGGCTACACGCCGTTTTTTTCTTCCGACGAGGTATATTTCAGTAACAATTTCTTAGAATTATAATCATATTGTATTTCATAACCTCTGCATAATCTCTACAATGCAGCCTCAAACGCCTTAACAAGTACATCCATGAATACATCATTAAACTAAAGCTGACCGATCTTGCGAGCCTCTTCCTGGCAGAGGTTGAACAAAGTGCCAAAGCGGGCATTCCGCCCGTTACTTTTGTGCAAACTTGGATTGAGTTGGACGGTCGACTTATCATCCCTCAATGTGCTCCCCCGAGGTAAGATTCAATAGGTTTTGCAGTGATAAATTTATCGATTGCATTGATAAATTTGTCCATTGTAGCTCTACTAAGCTTAAATCTTTTCTGCAGTGATACGACGTATGCGATGCTCTCCCTCAATGAGGGCATCCTGCAGTATTTTGACTTCCTCGGGATCAAGGCTTCGGACTTTAATGACAAGGCTTGGGAACATGCCAATTACGGGGTTCGGTTGACTGCAATTTGGGTGGAGCGTATCTACCCTCAGTATAATCTTTCAAGAAACCAGACTGGGAAAAACTGATGGGTAGATGTGGCTGTTTTTCATTCGACTCGATAGTAAGGGTAGTTTGATTCACAGTAGACCATCCACTGTCTGTATAGAATTTTCCTGCACTGTAAGAAAGTTGGTAACTCATAGATAGTTGTTGATTCTCTAGGACAGGCAAGAGCAGCCAGCAGCTTCTCGATCAAACTAGTTTGACTCGTGAGAGGGTAAAGCCATACTAGTGATGATGAATGAGCAGCCAATATTATTCTCGTCACTGCCGCATTGAACGAAATGAGTTGTGTGGCCCAAGAGGCAAAGTTCCTCACTTTTCACTGTTCATGTTTTCCCCTCCAAACACTGTTATTGGCCAATCAATTCCCCTTCTTTCACTCCATTTTTGCTCCCCACCCCCGGCCCCCCAAAAAAAGGAAAAAAATGAACATGAAAAAAGAGATGCCACACTTCCAATTCCCCACAAGACTATTCCTCTATGGTTGGACCAAAAATATGCTTGTTGTCTAACATAAGGACAGTATGAGCCAAACCTTCCACTAAAGGACAAACACCATGTCAGGGAAAAGGTATACAAAAACACGCCAGACATCGTAGAAAATGACCCTGATCCTACAATTGGGACGTACATATGAGGATGGCCAGCTAGATCATCTCTCAGATCCCAATAACCTTATGAGGCAAATGTTACTGGTACTCGAAATAGAACTAATAGAACATTGTGAGTACATCAATTTATATGCATGGAAAACCATGCAAGACAAAAATGTAATTACATCTCAGTACATCACTTTTAGTTAGTTTGGAAATCCGCATCCGCATGCTCGAATATGGGAGTAGTTGACATTGACAACAAAAGTTTGATCTTCACAAAAGTTGCTTCATTGTTAGATGCAAAAATCTATGTGTGTAGAGAACATTCAGCAAGGCTCAACAAACATTGACAAACGACATTAAACACTCTGAACACCGATCAAAATAATATTTGAGCATCCTGATCAGGTAGGTGAAGAGGTCAAAAGTACGAAAGCGAAACCACTGTACTTAATACTAGTCGCCCAATTGGGAGAATGACTATACCTCTTCTGGACCAAGAGAATGCTCAGAGTGATTGAACAAAAAAAGGGCAGAGACATATTGAATAACACTTCCTCTGGTATTGCATTTCTTGAATACTGTGACAAAAATGGATGGACAACTACAAGATCTAATTCTGCCACAGATAAAGTGAATAGCATGATGAGTTGCATCTCAGCAAACTAAATATCTTGTAAGGATGCCTCCTCGACTGGTTCCCAGTGAGCAGCACACATCTCTGGAAAACAATAAGGGGCGGGATTGACTTAGGCAGAATTGAGATTTTGATGCAGAAGGATGGGGGCGCAGGGGGGGGCAAAAGGGTAATAAGAGCAGCGCAAAGAAACGAGCATATGGTCTGTATATGTGAATTTGGAATGAAAAAAGAGGCGTATCAATTGCCAGCATGGGACATAAAATAGGACAAGTTTGGTCCAAGTAACATCCAAATAAATGTTTTAACGTTGACTAGAACCAAACACGTTCAAGATTACAAGAGCAATGATAGGATGGATGCATGATTCTAGTACAATTTGCTGTCTGCTCACGCAAGTAAGAAAGAACTTGCCTGGCAGAGTATTACGCCAAACTGACTGATAAGCTGTTGCATTCTCTTCGCCGCGGCGGCTTCCCTACTACAACCATCCTGTTGCAGCTTCTTGAGACCGTTAATCTGCCTCTCGTCCTTGCCAAGTGTGCTTCCTTTGGAGATGCTTGGCTGCTTTTTACTTTGATCGTGATAGAATTGCTCGACCTCGTTAACCCTTTTCTCCATCTATAAGGTGAAGTTAAAAAAACCAAATTCGCACAACGAAATCCAAGTTTTCCAGATACAACGAAACTCAGCATACATATGTAAGAATGATTAAAAGATTCTGTACAATTTCTAGAGGCTGATACTAGTTGATAACAAACAATACATCCTTACCTCATTAACCTTGAACAGAATTCGATCCACATCGTGCTCATATGCTTCAATGTCGGAACTGGAATTTCCTGTCCCGACATATGGAATCAGACCATCCAGCTCCATTTCTTCCATCTCGCGCTGACTTCGAGTGTTTACTGTGAACTGCTGGCCACAGAAAAACGCAAGAGGAGCATGCACACGCACCCCAGATTTGCGCGCCCGTGAACATAGACATGAGCCATTCACAAAGTCATGCGGGTTAGATAAAAACTTCGCAAAGCAGAGAAAGCAAGCGCAACCGAGCAATTCTCCCATTGAAGGGGCCGCAGTTCAAGCTTGCTGTCCCTACCCTTAGACGTGCCTAACGAGAACACTCCGCCTCGCCTTTTCATCAATGTTTTCTCTCTCGAATTTTTCTACCGCAATCGAACTACAAACAAATGCTCGCCCAGCGAAATCAAAGTGTAGATTTTTAGTCCATCAATGGAAAACAAGAGATTAACAAGAAAATAAGAGAGAAAGAGAGAGAGATAGGGCGCGCATGGCAACACTTCGGCTTCAGAAATCAACTTCTAACCCGAAGTTGATTTTTCTACTTCTACTCAGAAGCAGAAGTTGATTTTTTACTTCTGCTCCAGAAGTTGATTTCTGATTAGAGAAATTCGTTTGGTAACGGTTGAAAATTTCTACTTCTGAAACATTATTAACACAAAATCTTCTGTGAAAAATTATTGTCGGTGGCCGAAAAATTTATACTTCAATTTTAAACATTCTAATTTTTTTAAAAATAATTTTTATTATTAAAAAAATATTATTTATTGTTTACTCGGGCGGCCGAAGACGGCGACTCGGCTGCGGCGGCCGGCGGAGGTCAGCGGTAGGCGGCGCGGTGGTTGACGATTGACGGGGTGTGGCGGTTGGCGGTGGTCCGCAGTGGGCCATGGTCGACGGTTGGCGGCAGTCACCGGAGGTCGGCAGTGGGCAGTAGTCGGCAGCAGCGGTGGTTCGCGGTTGGCGACGGCCTGCGGTGAGCGGTGGTCGGCGGGTGGTGATGGTCGCAGGCGGTAATGAGCGGAGGTTGGCGGTGGATGGCGGCAGGAGGCGACGGTCATGGGCGGCGACGGGGGATGGTCGGTGGTGGGTGGTGGTTGTGGGCGGCGGCCGGTGGAGGTCAGCAATGGGCGGCGGCTGGTGGTGGTCAGCCGTTGGTAGCGGCCAGTGGTGGTCGGCGATTGGCGGCGGTGGTCGCGGGCGACGGTGGGCGGTGGTCAGCGGCGGAGGTCGGCGAAGGCGGGCATGGTCGAAAAGAAGGTGAGGCGAGAAGTACTTCTTAAGGTTTTTTTTTTTTTTTTTCCAAGAAGTACTTCTTGAGTTGAGAAGTAATTTTTTTTAACTTCTCAAATTGGGGGAAAAATAACTTCAGAAGTGAAAATTCACTTCAGAAGTAGAAATTTCTTTCAGAAGTAAAAATTTTTACCTAACGAATTTCTGCTCTAGAAGCACTTTTGGAGCAGAAATTCACTTCCAGAAGTGTTACCATGCGCACCCCAGATTACTGTAAGAAGACGAGCTTGTTGTTGAGAGTGAAACTGAATGAAACCCGACATGAACTACGTTAGAGATATTTCCTTAGGGCACGCACGGCAACACTTTTGCTGCACTAAGATTAGAAGCAGAAGTTGATTTTTCTATTCATGCTCCAGAAGTTAATTTTTTATCAAAGAAATTCATTTGATAACGATTGAAAATTTCTATTTTTAGAACATTATTAACACAAAATATTCTACGAAAAATTATTATTGGCGACCGAAAAATTTCTACTTCATTTTTTATTTTTTTTAAAATAATGTTTATTGTTAAAAATTATTATTTTCTTTTCCAAAAAAACTATTTAACTTTTACTCCGGCGGCCGGAGACGACAACTCTGCAGCGGGCGATAGTCTGCGGGGGGTGGCGGTGGTTGGCGGCAGGCAGTGGTCGGCGGTGGGCAGAGGTGGCCGATGGAGGTCAACAGCGGTGATGGTCGGCGATTGGTGGCGGGGCGTGGCGGCGGGCGATGGTCACAGCGGCGGTGTGGCTGTGGGGTCCAGCTGTCGGTGGCTGGAAGGCGGTGGGCGGTGGTCGGCGGTGGGCCACGGCGACGGCGACAGTGGGCAGAGGCTGGCGAAGGTCGGCGATGGGCGGCAACGGCAAATGCATGGTTGGGAGAGAGACGCTGAAAATGAAGAGGCCGAAGTGTGAGAGATATTGATGTTAAGAGATTTCTACTTCTGAAAGAAAAGTAACTTTTTTTAACTTTGGGTTAATACCACTAAAAACTCCAAAGTGGTACACATGCGATAAATTTACCCCAAACTATTTTTTTGACCACCAAAAATCTCAAATTGGTACACCTGTGACAAATTTACCCTCTATTAGTTTCCGTTAAATTTTATCATCAAATTACTGAGTTGAATGACACGTGGCAATTGTTAGGTGTACACGTTTGGGGTTTTTACCATTTGTTTGTCACAGGTGTATCAATTTGAGATTTTTCGTGGTATTAATTCAATTTAACGAAATTTAACGGAGGGTAAATTTGTCACATGTGTAGTAATTTGAGGTAAATTTGTTACAGATTTACCTGTTTGGGATTTTTGGTAGTCGAAAAATATTTTTATGTAAATTTGTCACAGGTGTACCAGTTTAGGGTTTTTTGTGGTAAAAAAAAATAGTTTGGGGTAAATTTGTCACAAGTGTATCAGTTTAGGGTTTTTCGTGGTACTAACCATTCAACTTTTGGAATTGGCTCAAAAACAACTTCAGAAGTAGAAATTTGCTTCAGAAGTATAAATTTAATGTTGCGTAACCAAACGGATTTTCGCTTCAAAAGTTGCATTACCAAATGGATTTCTGCTCCAGAAGCACTTTTGGAGCAAAAATTCATTTACGAAAGTGTAACCATGCGCGCCTTTAACTATCTTTAAATAATTAGAATATCTAATTGTGGATACGATTAAACTAAACTGATAATATTTAAATGATTAGAATATTTTTTCAGTTTAGCTTAATAGCATCCACAATTGAAAATAGTAAAGGAAACATCTCTAACGTGAATCTCTTTCGGTGTATGAAAATTGACTTCTGCACTGGATTATCTTCATCACCAGTGACATATCGTCGTCATTCATCACGATCTAAAGCCAAGCGTCATCCTCTTAGATGCTGAGACGGTTGCACACGTGGGCGACTTTGGATTAGCGAGATTTTTTCTTGGATCATGCAGAGACATTGGAGCTAATCAAATGAGCTCAGTGGGTCTTAGAGCGACAATTAGTGTTGTTCTCGTAAACGGGAGGTAAAATCTATAACCAAAGACGGAATACAATTGCTCTTTTTCACTCAAGATGATAGTTAATCACTATTCCCCATATGTATGTGTAGTTTGAACATATTAAACTATCACATGGGCTGTGGTGCCCACGCATTCTTGAGTATCGTAGGTTTTCTCAAATCACCACGCATGCTCAAACTTAGGGAAAAGTACCCAAAAAAATCATGAATCTATTACATTGGTACCAATTCAGTCATAAATCTTTCAATTGGACCAATTTAGTCTTAAATTTATTCATATTGATACCAATTCAGCCCATCCGATCAATTTATGCCGAAAATTGCTAACTTAGACGTTGGTTTTCTTTCGTGACACGGTTGACACTGGCGTGGACTTTTTTAAATATTTTTTTTTAGTTTTTTTAATTTATTTCTTTCTTTTTCTTCCATGCCTATGCCGGTAGCTGGCGAGGGTTGCCCTTGCCGACGCTTGCTCTATGCCGGTGTTGGCACCGGCTAGGAAGAAAGGGAAAGAAAAAAAATTCAAAAAAATTCATAAAAAATGTCAATGTTAGAGGCAGTCATGCCACGTAAGATAGCTAGCGTCCACTGTCAGCAATTTCCGGCCTAAATTGACCGGATGGACTGAATTGGTACTAATGTGAAAAAATTTAGGACTAAATTGGTTCAATTAAAAGGTTTATGATTTTTTTGGTACTTTTTCTCTCAAACTTGCTTCTCTAAATAAAAAGTAACCATTAGCGTAATGAAGTGACTAAGTTCTTTTTTTGGTCGATGAAGTTACTAAGTTAAAAAAATTCAAAGTAAAGTTACTTTTCATGATGACAAAATTGGTAGTTATTGATATGCGCAACCTGGTTAAAAGTTACTGAATACGTCAATACATGTTGAAATATCACTAGGTAAATTTTGAGTTCTCCACTTAGTATAATCACATCCCTACTTTTCATATGAAAGTTATTAATCATGTGGAGAATTATTAGCTATTAAAAGGCCGAAAGTAAATTTTCCTCTTAGAGAGTTATTAATGTCGTCGATACATGTTGAAATATCACTAGTGTTATTGTCAATATTGAATTGTACAACGCTAGACTCACTTCAATTGACAAGCAACGATACGGAATGAAAATCTCGTGAATAAATGTCGATACTCCGATACGGAACCAAAATCTCGTGAATCTCGAAATATTGAATATGTTCCTAAATGAGTTTTCAAGTGCTCTCCCCTCAAATTTGGAAAATTTATGAAATCTGTCGTTTCTGCAATTAGATCGGATGGACAATTCATTCTTCTTTAGGAATTGACCAAGTTGAATACAATGGTCTTGATGAGAACAACTTTCATGGACAAATTCCTTCACAGCTATCTAACTGTCAATCTCTGAAGCTGTTCACTCTTTCTAATAACAACCTCAGTGATAGCATAATCAAATAGGTGGAGAATAGCTAACATGTCCTAAATCTTTCGATTATATTAATATAGTCATCAAACTTTGAGTAACAGTATAATCAAGTTCTATTGACCAAATCTCCCTTGGAATTTCTGACTTGGTTATCTTTTCGTTGAGAGTCATCCTATGTGTCATGACCAACAATCTGACATGGACAAATTTAGACGAAGACGCCATTTTGCTTGAATTTTTTTTAATGTCTTGGATTTTTTTTCTTTTCTTTCCTTCTTTTCTGGTCGCCTTCTTTTCTCTCTTTCTTCTCCTCCGATTCGAACCCCGTGTTGAACCCTTCATTGAATCTCGTGGGAGCTATTGGACATGCTCGAGCCGTTAAGCTTAACCCCCTCTAATAGTGCTGACGCCATACTTGCGCTAATAAAATGACTCCAAGCCTTTCTCCCTTTTAATTAGTGCTGACGTCATAAATATTTTTGTTTTGAACATCAATCTAACTCCCAAATTAGTAATGCTTATATATCACCTCAGAGTGGCAAACCGCATTTAATTAAAAGCAAGAAACATGTCCATTGGTAATTACACCAACATTGAAGAAAAGAAATCGAGAAATCTTTTTTCTATTTTTGGTCCGTGGAGGGGTCAAGGGGTATAGAGGGAAGGGCCGCACTTGCACTTCCAATCCTCGGGCTCATAGTTGGTGTATTGGACCCGGACATGGGCGTGCCCGTCACCGTCGTGGGTGGCTGGCACTTGGGTGGCTTCGCAGGGCGTGCAACCATAGCACTTGTGCTCGCAACTCGGTGGGCTCGACCCAATCTTGCTGACTCCCATTTGATTCCCTTCTTCTTCTTCTTCTTCTTCACTGCTCCTGATCTCTTCTTGCGCTCTCTCTGACAAGGTGTGCTTTGGAGACGGAAGCATCTCCGGATCGGTCTCTGCTCGGCCATTATTGAGAATATGGTGAGATGGGTCACTAATGCTGCTCGTGTCTACGGTGGACACGAGAATTCAAATGAGGATAAAGAAGATATTTTGTGGCAACCAGAGATTGAAGTCACGAGGAGTCTACAACAGATCTCACTAAAAAGATAATCACGACACGTGAACTGGGTTTCATCACAAAGGAAAGAGGGAGGAGGAAGCAAAGGTAAGCTAACCAGTTTGATGAAGAGCAACCCCGTGACGATCATCGCCATTACATGCAAAAACCGAGCTTCTTGCGGAGACCCCACTCAGCAACTGCAGAACCAGCACGAGAGCCACGCAACTTCTCTTCACGATCATCAGCATCATCCCTACTCTCTACTCCACTCTCGCTCTCTCTCAGTCTCGATCTCCAATGATGGGAAATTTGTGGTCTTTTCCTTTCCTTGCTTCTGCTGGCGATGATGAAGATGATGATTAGCAAAAGGGTGAGTTTCGATGCGGATGAGGATGATGACCATCGACAGAGTATATATCTGTAATGGAAGTTGCCCAAAAGAGCCCAGTTCACGAAAAGCAATCAAAAGTTCTCTCTGAATCTGCTCTTCTCTGGTATTGGTGGGCTGGAGTGGAGATATCTTCTTTCCTTCCACAAGCAAAGTCGTTCTAGCTTACATAGCTAAGAAGAAAAGGCTGATGGAGAGTCATCAGTTCCTCCTCCTCCTCCTCCATTTGACAACTCAAAGCTTGTGGAATCATCTCTCCCTCTCCCTAGAAAAAATCGAAAGTTGTTCCTTTCAACACAAGCAAAGTCAACTACTCTCTCTCTCTCTGATCAGTCTTAAAGATACTATTTCATGGAAGAATCTTTTTTTCTCTGGGGCATCTCTGAGAAGCTCCCTGCAGGAGTTACCTCATGAACAAACTAATAAATCTCTGAAAGAAAAAGAATTCTAATTAGCTGCGTTCTGTGCTGCAGACTTCATAAATGGTGAAATGGGACTTCTTCTTTTCATCTGATGGCTGTGGCCTCACTCCTATAAGAGGAAGAAGGAAATCAAAAGTTGCAGACACCATTTATTCCGTCGCCCCTCCTGCTAAAGAAAAGAGAATCGGATCTCCGGGAGAGGTCAGAAATTGCAGAGTTTTTTTTTTTTTTTTTTTTTGAGCTTTTCAAATGGAGTTGGTTAATAAGATAAAAGATCGGTGATTTTAAATTTTACTGATACTAATGTGGGGTAAACTTTTTTTTCCCCACAGGTTAGTAATAACTAATAAGTGGAAAGCAACCGATAAGATAGTGTGACCTCATTTTTCACAACAATAAAAAGTGCTGCGCTATTTCCACCCCCATATGACTAAATCCACTCAATTTTCACCAAAAAGACGAAATTGTCCTCTATTATTCAATTGCAATTTAAATTGGTGGTCACAAATTTATTTACTTTCCTTTTTTTGAGTTTTCTATAAGCACGTACGATCTACTTACGATATTTGAAAATTTCATATGTTTAGATGTATTGTAGAATTTCCATGTATATTAAAGGTGTTGGGGCTAACAATACAATCAAGAGGGGGGGTGAATAGGTTGAGTGAAGATACAAAATAAACTTTCGCGGAATACCAAATCATCTGCAGTCAAGATGGTGTTGCAAACATATCAGTGTGTATGCAGATGACAGGTAAATCAGAGTGAGATAGATAGATCAAATCCATAAACAACTTTGCGGAACATAACAAGTTAAAGCTTCATGAGCAGCATAAACAGTTTAATACAATCTGGAGTGCTGCTGATGAACAAATACGTAATCGGGTGCGGTATTGACAAATAGATGATGTAATCAGGAGTGGTGATACTAAAGAGATAGAAGATAACACACTGGGATTTATAGTGGTTCGGCTTTATCCCTAAGTCTACATCCACTCTCCAGACTAACAGCCACAATGAGGCTGGAATTCACTAGTAATCAGCAAAGCAAGTTACAATCAGCAGTGCTGCTCCTATACCGGTAGATCACACTATTAGGACAGCCACTACTCATACATTTGTACACTTGACCATTTGCTATTACAACTCAATAGCACCACACATAGAGACAATAATAAGCATCGCAGATGCTAACAACAAAAGCAAATAGAAGAAGAAGACTCAAGAGTTAAGACTCGGTTTGTTCATCTTCACCCGACACTCTCCCACTTGCTTCTTCGGCCTTCCTTCTCCTGATATATACCTTCTGGCTTCATACTAGCCGTTGGGGGTCTTCAAGGATGCATAGCTGGCCAGCAAGGACAAACAGCTGGACATCAGGCACACTTGACATCTTTATCCACATGGGAGACCAAAATAATACTGATCCAGGCTAAAGACAAATAGTACTGGTTCTAGTCAGAGATAATCCATACATGTTAGGTCAGGAGGTCAGGTAGTACATCTTCAATCTTTGTCAGAAGATCAAATAGTACAGATCCTCTCGCATGCAGTGAATGATCTTAGACAAAGCACTGTTCATCCGTATTGTGCAGTGTCATCTTTTAGTAGTCCTTTTGCAGCCTTTGTCTGTGGAATCCAGAGCATCAAACGGCTCTATTCTGAACAATCAATAGTCATACTGGACAACGAATATCACACCATTGTTACACCTACAATGTTACTCTAAACCAACAAGCACACGCATTATCACCAGTGCACACACACACTATCACCAGTGTTGCTTGCAAGTAACTTGGCTACAATCTCCAGTGATGATATTGTCACGCCTCGACCCTCGGGCACGCGACAACCCTTCCAAACGTCTCGGGTCAAGAGGACGACATCCCAGGCATGTCATCGACCCATTCGTTTTATCTTTTTAATTAGCGCACGCGGAACGAATAATCACCCAGACAATCATAAAAACAACATGGATAGAAAAGCAGGACGGTCACAACAATCAATATCAGCAAGCTCAACAATAAAGATTTCTTTCATTTATTAATAGATATTCATTAATCCACGAGGAAGCTACAGAATCTACTAGCCCATCTTCAGGGCTGCTCCCTAAGACCGACAAAAAGGTACCGGGTCAGGACAGGATTAACTTCTCAACTACTCCAAAAGAGGGGCTACACCACCCTCGTCCTCAACATCACCTTGGACCTGAAAAAGGGTTAACCACGACGGGGTGAGAAATAAATCTCAGTGAGCTAGCGCCTAAGCCCGGCTAGGGCGTTGACTCGCTCAGGCACCCTACACACACAGTACAACACAATAGTATATTGCCAATCACATGCAAGCTTACCACGCCTTGGACCACACATATGCAAGACTCGACTTGACATGACAGTCAATTAACCAAGGCAAACAATCAGAATACCATGACAGCTTGCAAGCACAATGCAACACGCGTGTTCCGATTATTAATGGCCACTCGGCCCCGCACACTAGACAGTTGGTGCGCAGCACACTAGACAGTTGGTGCTCAGCACACTAGACAGTTGGTGCTCAGCACACTAGACAGTTGGTGCTCTACCGGCATGACCGGGCTTCGTCCCTTACTTCCGGCGACGGCAACCGATAGACCGTGTGGTTCCGATCGACACGGCACGGAACTACCAGGAATCCCTGTAGGGGCTTCGGTCCATCCATACTGCGACCGGCATCCGACCAGCCCGGCGACACGGACTGACGTGCATCCGATAAGTCGTGTTATTCCGATCGACACGGCACGAACATATCAGGCATTCCATTATATGACCATACAATGCACATCAGGCAACCAGCTAGTTTATATCTTTGCATTTAGTTCGATGCTCACACGGTCGTGCTTAAAACTCGGCCCAAAGCCATTTTCATGCTCAAAGATGCAGTTTGATCCCACGCATGATCATGTGATGTACTAATTATCCACCAGACTTTGCATCTAAATACGGGTGATCAATCCTCATGCAGTCAACCACAAATCAATCAGAGCACTCAATAGTCAGGCATTGATCACCACATCAAACAATCGACAACAAATTAACATATCGCACTCAAATATTAACACTGACCACATGCGACTAATCTGCCTACCAACCAACCAGTCAATCAATTCATCGTTCACTCGGCTCTGGCTAATCGCTCGCTCGCGGTCAAACAATTGCAGTCAATCAATCAATCTTGGCTAATCATCAATTAGCCACAGACAACCTAGCTAATCAGCCTAATTTGTTTAATTGTGGTCATTTAACTTAAACACAGTCTTTAACTAAACCGACCACAATTAATCTACTTGAACGCTTAATCATGCTAATTAATCTAGACCCGAACGCAATTAGCGACCTAACCGAGAGTTAGGGGTTAACTCACAACTAAACGGTTCGGCGGCGACGACAGCGACGGGACAACGACGACAACGGCGGCGGCGGCGAACGGCGGCAGCGAGCTCCGGTGAGCGGCGGCCGGCTCCGGCGAGCGGCGGCGGGCTCCGGCGAGCGGCGGCGGCCTCCGGCGAACAGCGACGGGCGGCCGGCGGCGGCACACGAGCACAACGACGACGAAGCAGCGGGGTGATCGCTGCGGCACAAGGCGAACGGCGGCACGACGGTTCTCGGGTGGCACTGTTCACGGGCTGAGGTTGGCGGCGGCTCGGGTGGAGGGGCTGCTGGGCGCTGGTCAGCGGCGGCTCGCGGCTGACCTCGGGCGAGCGGGGGCGACGGGCGGAGGAGGCTCGGGTGGGGTCGCGATCGAGAGAGGTGGGGGTCGTGGGCGGCAGCAGCGGCGGCGGTTGAGCTCAGGCGACGGGCTGGTGTGGCGAGGCGACGGACGAGCTCGGGCAGCGGCGGAGCACGGGGCCGAGAGGGAGAGGAAGGTCGCGGGTTGCAGGGGCTGGCTCGGCCGACACGACGAGGGACGGCAGGGCTGCGGTGACCGGCGAGCTCGGCGAGGGGACAGGCGGCTGAGGCTGGACGACGGTGGCTGAGGCGGAGCGGCGCGGCGACGGAGGAGGTGGGGCGGAGGTGTCCACGAGCAGATGGAGAGGGAGAGAGAAGAGAGAGAGAGGGGGAAAAGTAAGAGAGAGAAGAGGAAAGATGGAGTGACGTGAGTGAGTGGGTGGGGCAGGTGGCGCGGCAGCCAAGGGAGAAAGAGAGAGAGAGAGAGAGAGAGAGGAAAAAGGAAGAGAGAGGGAGGGGCCCACGGTCAAATCAAAGGTTTGAATTTCTTTGACTTTGAACATAAACGGTTTCAGGCGCGAAAGGAGGGTTTCGGGCGCGAAAGGTCTCTGACCGGCACTTCGGGATTTATTAAATCTATCTTCAGATCAAAATAAATCGCGTCCAATAATTGTCCCTTAGACCACAAAAATTCCAATTTTATTTATTTTATGAACCTTAGAATTTCAGGACGTCACAACTCTCCCCTCCTTAGGAAATTTCGTCCCCGAAATTACACCACTGTTACAACTCTTCGAACAGAAAAGGGTAACTACTCTTCATGACTTCCTCGCTTTCCCACGTGGCTCTTTCTATGCCATGATGCTGCCAAACAACTTTGACCAAAGGGATCGTTTTGTTTCGGAGCACTTGCTCACTTCTATCCACGATCTTCACCGGGCGCTCCACGTATGATGCTCGCTCGTCTAACTCAATCTCTTCGTAACTCAACACATGAGCGGGGTCCGGCTTATACTTCCTCAGCATCGACACGTGGAAGACGTTATGCACCTTAGCAAGCCTCGGCGGCAACGCAAGACGATACTCCAAAATCTCAATCCATTCCAGAATCTCAAACGGACCAACATACCTCCGACTCAACTTCCCTTTCTTACCAAAACGGGCGATCCCCTTATAGGCGACACCTTCAGGAACACATGATCACTCACTTAGAACTCCAAAAGTCTACGCCTCCTATCGGCGTATCTTTTCTAGCGACTCTGCGCTGTTCTGAGTCTATTTCTGATAACCTTAACAGCTTCCATCAATTACTGTACCAACTCAGGACCAATGATCTTCCTTTCACCAACCTCGCCCCAACAAACAGAAGTCCTACAAGCTCTTGTTGTATGGTAGGGCATCTTGATACTCTGCCGATAGCTGCTGTTGTAGATGAAGTCAACCAAATGCAAATATTTCTCCCAACTTCCCTTGAAATCCAAAACACAAGCTCGTAATATGTCCTCGAGCGTCTGAATTGTCCTTTCAGACTGGCCATCCGTCCGCGGATGAAATGTCGTACTAAACTGCAGCTTCGTTCCCAACGTAGCCTGCAAACTTTTCCAAAAGGTGGCAGTGAACTTGGGATCACGATCCGATGTGATCGTCACTGGCACTCCATGAAGACATACTATCTGTCGCACTTACAGCTCAGCGTACCTGTCCAAAGCGAAATCCTTTCGCACAGCAATGCAATGTCAGTCTATCCACTACAACCCAAATCGAATCATTACCTCTCTGACTCCTTGGCAATCCCATCACGAAATCCATTGTGATATGCTCCCACTTTCATTCTAGGATCTCTAATGGCTATAGCAATCCTCCAGGCTTACAATACTGTGCCTTGACTTGCTGGCACGCTAAACACTTCGCCACGAGCTTGGCTAGGTCGCTTTCATTCCATTCCATCAGTAATACTGCCTCAAGTTCTGATACCTCTTTGTGCTACCCAGATGGATACTGTCATTACTGCGACGGGCTCCCGATAAGATCTCCTCCTTATCCGAAGTAAGACCCTCACGGTCTTTGTCTTACTCAACTATGTGGCCTTACTACGCTTCCACTACGCACTCTGATTACTTGTTTTCCTTAATTGCCACAACTCACAGTCATAATTCAAGGTCATCACCGACGCTAACAACTCACAAATTCATCTGGCAAACCCCACTATGCCATCTACTCATAACTTGCCAATGCTAAGTCCACTTGCCATGCCTGTGATTCTGTTGGTTGCTGTCTTACCACGCTACACACCTCACCACGATGTTGTTGGGTCACTGGCCGGCAAGTTCGCGTGGGTCTCAACTCAAAATACGACTTCCCTGATCACTCAGTAAGGCCCTCTCCGACTCCCATTCGGAGGCACACACAAGCATTGACTTTCACAAACTCTCTACCAAGCACTTCCACATCCTTGTCCATAGTACTTCAATCTACTCATCCTTCTGATACTCACCACTCCGATCTTAAAGATGCAATACTATGCATTTTCAAAAATATTTTTCACCTTGAGAATCAACTTTAATGCAATAAACAAGTGCAATGCATGATCATCCTCGCCACTCTTTACACACCACTCGCTTTCACATCAATCTTATCAATCCAAACTTTCTAACTCCACAAGCGACCATCACATCTCAAAGATCAATCGTCTAAGATCAATCCATAACCTCATGTCTGATCGTCGTCCAGACAAAGCTCGTATGCATCCAATCACACTGGCCCTTAGTCCAAACGTTCGTCGTTCACTTTCTTGCGAACCTTTTCTCATTCATATCACCACTCAGGATCATCAATTAAAGTCGATAACCAACACCATTAGAACGCCACACAAGTTCAAACTTACACCCAAGTACACATCCATCATACAAACCTATCCTTTTCTCGCGACTGCTTAAAACCAAAATACAACCGAAACATCCTACCGCAGACACTACGCTATCCTTTAGCGGGATTGATTCAGGGTGTCCTGCGGAGCGTTCCCTCGCAGTTGTCCTCCTTGCGACACCGGCATCTGTCTTTCCAACTGCCTCTGCGGGCAATCCCTAACTTGATGGCCAAGCTGACCACACCTAAAGCAAACTCCCGTCCTAAAAGGGCACGGGGTTGATCCATGCTTCCGCCTACAGAGCCGGCACGCTTCATTGGGGCGGTACACCGGCTTTCCTACCGAGTTCCTTCGGTTGGGAGGAATGGGGTGCTTTCTTCCTATCATCGGCCTCTTCCCAAACCGTTGGTTATCCCTTGCAGAAGGCGCAAACCGCGATCCAGATGCGGCTGCCCTTTCAGTCATGCTTCTCTCTACCAACTGTGCCTTCTCATACAACTCATTATAATCCTTGAAATTCAGCGGCACCAGCTGATCCTTGATCTCGGGCTTTAATCCATCACGAAACCTCCTTACCCTATTCACAGGGTCTTCGGTTATCCTGGGCGCATACTTCGACAGCTCGGCGAACTTCACCTCATATTGGTTCACAGACATCTGGCTCTGTCGAAGACGCAAGAACTCAACCATCTTCTGCTCTCGCGTACAGTCTAAAAAGTACTTTCCATAAAAAGCTTCGGTAAAGGCATCCCACACCGGGGCCATACCTTCAGGGAAGATCCTTCCTCGCGTGGCTTCCCACCACGTGCTAGCATTACCTTGCAGTTGGTAGACAGCTAGCATCACCTTGTCCTCCTCATAGCACCTCAACAAAGCAAAGGCCTTCTCTAACTCCTTAATCCACGAGGTTGCAGCCTCTGGGTCACTTGCTCTCGAAAACTTCGGCGGCTCAAGCTTCAGAAATTGCTCCACCAACTTAAGCATCTGGTGTCCAACATTCCCGTTTCTAGCCAACAGGTCTTCATTCGGAGCGGCGACAGCTTGGTTCCTAACTTGTCGTCCATCTGTATCTTCTAAGGCCTCCAACACCTGCACGATCCCGTCCATTCTAGGATCCTCCTGAGATGCCCTTCCTCTAGGCACCCTCGCATTACGGTTGCTCATCCTGCAGGTACCTTACGGGGCCCTGCTTACCCCAAAGCAACGCATAATGAAAACTCAGGCATACAGCATAAAACTTAAGCAACAAACACATGCATAGGGTTTCCAATCCTACTAACTATCCCAAAACCCAACGCTCCTTATCACTCCAGGCCATGACCAGATGGATCAGGCTGACCTTGCTCTGATACCAAAACGGGGATGTCACGCCTCGACCCTCGGGCACGCGACAACCCTTCCAAACGTCTCGGGTCAAGAGGACGACATCCCAGGCATGTCATCGACCCATTCGTTTTATCTTTTTAATTAGCGCACGCGGAACGAATAATCACCCAGACAATCATAAAAACAACATGGATAGAAAAGCAGGACGGTCACAACAATCAATATCAGCAAGCTCAACAATAAAGATTTCTTTCATTTATTAATAGATATTCATTAATCCACGAGGAAGCTACAGAATCTACTAGCCCATCTTCAGGGCTGCTCCCTAAGACCGACAAAAAGGTACCGGGTCAGGACAGGATTAACTTCTCAACTACTCCAAAAGAGGGGCTACACCACCCTCGTCCTCAACATCACCTTGGACCTGAAAAAGGGTTAACCACGACGGGGTGAGAAATAAATCTCAGTGAGCTAGCGCCTAAGCCCGGCTAGGGCGTTGACTCGCTCAGGCACCCTACACACACAGTACAACACAATAGTATATTGCCAATCACATGCAAGCTTACCACGCCTTGGACCACACATATGCAAGACTCGACTTGACATGACAGTCAATTAACCAAGGCAAACAATCAGAATACCATGACAGCTTGCAAGCACAATGCAACACGCGTGTTCCGATTATTAATGGCCACTCGGCCCCGCACACTAGACAGTTGGTGCGCAGCACACTAGACAGTTGGTGCTCAGCACACTAGACAGTTGGTGCTCAGCACACTAGACAGTTGGTGCTCTACCGGCATGACCGGGCTTCGTCCCTTACTTCCGGCGACGGCAACCGATAGACCGTGTGGTTCCGATCGACACGGCACGGAACTACCAGGAATCCCTGTAGGGGCTTCGGTCCATCCATACTGCGACCGGCATCCGACCAGCCCGGCGACACGGACTGACGTGCATCCGATAAGTCGTGTTATTCCGATCGACACGGCACGAACATATCAGGCATTCCATTATATGACCATACAATGCACATCAGGCAACCAGCTAGTTTATATCTTTGCATTTAGTTCGATGCTCACACGGTCGTGCTTAAAACTCGGCCCAAAGCCATTTTCATGCTCAAAGATGCAGTTTGATCCCACGCATGATCATGTGATGTACTAATTATCCACCAGACTTTGCATCTAAATACGGGTGATCAATCCTCATGCAGTCAACCACAAATCAATCAGAGCACTCAATAGTCAGGCATTGATCACCACATCAAACAATCGACAACAAATTAACATATCGCACTCAAATATTAACACTGACCACATGCGACTAATCTGCCTACCAACCAACCAGTCAATCAATTCATCGTTCACTCGGCTCTGGCTAATCGCTCGCTCGCGGTCAAACAATTGCAGTCAATCAATCAATCTTGGCTAATCATCAATTAGCCACAGACAACCTAGCTAATCAGCCTAATTTGTTTAATTGTGGTCATTTAACTTAAACACAGTCTTTAACTAAACCGACCACAATTAATCTACTTGAACGCTTAATCATGCTAATTAATCTAGACCCGAACGCAATTAGCGACCTAACCGAGAGTTAGGGGTTAACTCACAACTAAACGGTTCGGCGGCGACGACAGCGACGGGACAACGACGACAACGGCGGCGGCGGCGAACGGCGGCAGCGAGCTCCGGTGAGCGGCGGCCGGCTCCGGCGAGCGGCGGCGGGCTCCGGCGAGCGGCGGCGGCCTCCGGCGAACAGCGACGGGCGGCCGGCGGCGGCACACGAGCACAACGACGACGAAGCAGCGGGGTGATCGCTGCGGCACAAGGCGAACGGCGGCACGACGGTTCTCGGGTGGCACTGTTCACGGGCTGAGGTTGGCGGCGGCTCGGGTGGAGGGGCTGCTGGGCGCTGGTCAGCGGCGGCTCGCGGCTGACCTCGGGCGAGCGGGGGCGACGGGCGGAGGAGGCTCGGGTGGGGTCGCGATCGAGAGAGGTGGGGGTCGTGGGCGGCAGCAGCGGCGGCGGTTGAGCTCAGGCGACGGGCTGGTGTGGCGAGGCGACGGACGAGCTCGGGCAGCGGCGGAGCACGGGGCCGAGAGGGAGAGGAAGGTCGCGGGTTGCAGGGGCTGGCTCGGCCGACACGACGAGGGACGGCAGGGCTGCGGTGACCGGCGAGCTCGGCGAGGGGACAGGCGGCTGAGGCTGGACGACGGTGGCTGAGGCGGAGCGGCGCGGCGACGGAGGAGGTGGGGCGGAGGTGTCCACGAGCAGATGGAGAGGGAGAGAGAAGAGAGAGAGAGGGGGAAAAGTAAGAGAGAGAAGAGGAAAGATGGAGTGACGTGAGTGAGTGGGTGGGGCAGGTGGCGCGGCAGCCAAGGGAGAAAGAGAGAGAGAGAGAGAGAGAGAGGAAAAAGGAAGAGAGAGGGAGGGGCCCACGGTCAAATCAAAGGTTTGAATTTCTTTGACTTTGAACATAAACGGTTTCAGGCGCGAAAGGAGGGTTTCGGGCGCGAAAGGTCTCTGACCGGCACTTCGGGATTTATTAAATCTATCTTCAGATCAAAATAAATCGCGTCCAATAATTATCCCTTAGACCACAAAAATTCCAATTTTATTTATTTTATGAACCTTAGAATTTCAGGACGTCACAGATATCATCCCAAAGACATGTTGAGATAGCCACAATGATCTTGTTACCTTTCATCGGTACCAAAGACTTCCAAGAATACCATCTGGACTGGTCCTTTCAAGCTGCCTTGATATACCATCTTGGCACTTGTTTACTCATCTTGTCACAAGGTTTCACGTCTTTGCTGACGTTGTAGAATCATTGATGATGGTAACAGAACAGCTTCTTGTCACTTTTTCAGCTTCAGAACGGATACTTCTGATAGTGTCAGAACGGCTAGTTTCCCAAACCAGTTTCGCTGTTCTTTGTTAGAGTCTGTCTTCTATCGGAATTGCCAAAACTGCTCTGACACATCTCTAGTGCTCCTGATGAAAACTCCAAGCCTTTGTAATGGCTATACTAATCTCGATAAACATTCCAATCAAGTGAGCAGATGGTTAGCACCTTCCAAGACTCGATATCTACACTGCTCCTTGCCCATAAAATCTGGAGTGCATATGATCATCAGTTTGCCGATGCTGCCCACCGACGAACTCGTGTGGAATGACTTGGAACCAATCTTCCAATGATCCTTTTGGTTCCGTCAACTTCCAAAAACTTCTAAGGATATCAACACACTCGTTGACTCCTCGTCATCACTGAATGTCCGAGTCCGCTTCTAAAGACCTTCAGGGACATCAGCATCACTGCTAATGCCTAGTCTTCACTGAACTCTCTGGACCATCGGCATTGCCACTGTCTTTCCACCTCATCTTAAGAGAACTACTCCGATCAATAATCCGATGTCCCAATGGCGATCCGTCTTTCTATCTTCTGGTCCTTCCAAGTGTAATGGCGATCATGATTCTACCAAGTTGTTCATCTTCACAAGTGTGGTCCTTCTAAGCTTCAACGAACATTACCGTTCTAGGCTTGTTCACTCTCAGCAAGGTCTATTCAACTATTCACCTTATCTTGGTCTTTCTAAGCCATCAAGAACATTCTCGTTCTTCTTGGCTTGTTCACCTTCGATCAAGGTCCTTCCAGCTTGTTCATCTTTATAGAGATCCTTCCAGCTTGTTGATATCTCCACGCCCGACACCTTGTTCACCTCAGATATCTGCAGTGATCCTTCCATATAGGTAGAGCATTCCCGATTATAACAGAGCACTTGCCATCACACCAAATGATGATCAAGATACCATATGCACTACGGCTAGTGTATGTATCACCCGGTACTACTTGACCAACATATACGTTAGTAGCCTTTGATTGTCTTTGTCATCTTCAAAACATCATAGGGCATTTTTCCAACAAAAGGCACTATATTTTTTTTATTGTTATATATTACTTTCATAAAAAAAAATTGTTGAGAAGAGAAATTTCCCATAAATCTAGTTCTTTTTTACGTTGTCGATCGAATTTATGGATATATTGCTAAGTAGATAAAATTTAATTATATCAAAACACTGCATATAGTAAGATTTTTTTATAAAAAAAATGCCAGTGAGATATCACTACTTTAGGTTGACAAAAATTAATATCATCTATCAACTATTTACGAAAAAATAACAATATACCTCATTGTGCATAATATTTTGGAAAAAATTCAAATAAGGGCCTGAAATGCCATCATTTTCTCAAATAAGAGCCTGGAGTTGACATTATTTCAAATAATGGCCTGAAGTGCACTCTTTGTTTCAAATAAGGGCCTAAAGTGGATATTATTTCAAATAAGAGGCTAAAGTGATGATATCAGTCTAAAAAAAGAGCCTGACTCACTAGCTAGTTAAGGGCACTTTCGTCATTTACTTATTATTTATTTTTTTTCTTTGTTTTTTTTTTTTTGTTTTTCTTCTTCCTTTTTTTTTTTTTGGTTTTTTAGTTTTTAATTTAATTTGATTAAAAATTAAGTTTAAATTGTATTTCGGCGAAAATGCACTTGATCGGCCGGCAAGGTCAGGCCATCGTCTGAAATAGTCATGGCCGCTTCAGGCCTTTATTTGAAATAATGGGCTCACTTCATGCCCTTATTTGAAACAACGTCCACTTCATGCCCTTATTTGATAAAATGAGAGCACTTCGAGCCCTTAATTGAAATTTTTCCTAATATTTTGAGTGTATTCGCAGATATTTCCCTAACGTCTTACCTTCTCTTGTATAAAAGTATCTCCTCAATAAAGTATGGAGAAAAGATAAATTCTTCGATAGAGGAAAGATAAATTTTTGATATAATAAATAAAAAGAATTTTGATGTATATATTTTAGACTAATGATTTTAAAAAGACAAGTTCACCAAGAAAGTGAGCTTTTGAGATAAAAGGAAAAAAAAAAAATAGAGACGTTATAACATCAACGATGAAGAAGAGACTTTTCGGTCCTATACTATATCAAAGAAAGTCTTCTTTTTTTCTTACTATTAGCGAGATAATTTTATAGAGAGCATGTAAACCATCATAGGATATCTTAGAATGTAATTTTCTTTAATAACCCCAAAAACAAAGCATGTGAAATGCTTAAAATTATGGTAACTATCCTAAATAGAAAAAGACAAATAGAAAAAAGGAAGAGAAGGGCTATCACTTTAAATTGCAATTGAACGATTGAGGGCAATTTTGTCTTTTTAGTGTAAATGGGGGTGGATTTAATCGTTTAGGGGTAGAAATAGCACCGCCCTAATAAAATATAATTTTAATTTGTCCCTTTTTGTCAAAAAAAAAAAAAAAACAGACTTCCATTCATTTAAGTACGTCGCCAAATTATGATGCGGATGAGATATGTATATCTCACATCACCACATGGACATGCGCGGAAAAAACTAGTTTATACAGATGACGTTAAATGATGTGGATGAAATTTAGCCAATACAGATGAGCACCCACATTGGCTAACTTTTTCTCTACAACATTACGACATAAGGAGCACGTCATTTGAATTTGATTAGATTCGAAATTGGAGAAACTTGGTTAGAAAACTTGTACGAGAATGAGACTCGACTAGAAAACTTGTACGAGTATGAGACTCGACTGAACAAATTAAAAGTACAAAAATTTCGAATAGAAAAAGCGCGGAACCAACATGGACGAAATATTGTTGCTTTTCACAGTTTGGGTTAGCCATGCCTTCCTTTTTATTTCCAAACTAAAATGAAGAATGGATGGCTTTATGTTGGACAAGATAGTTTTGAGGTAAGCTAGACAAAAATGTACCGAAGTGGTTTGGGATGGGGAGTGATATAACGTTATATCAAATGAAAGATTTTAGTAGGTCAGGACTCAGGAGTATCACTAGAGCTTTTGTCTGATGGTCGCTCTTCAATGAAAGATTGTTGTAGCTTCGGTTCGGCCTGTCTCGCAAAAACAAATGATTTGAAAAATATTTTCTTAAAAATGATTACAAAAATGCATAAATGAAAAAAAAGAAAAATCATCGCTCACGAAAATGTATGGACATAAATTGTTCTCGGTAATGACAAATATTTCTCATTGATTAATCGTTTCAAGCGATACAAGCTATCAATTTTAGGAAAATATTTTCAAAATCATTGATTTCCAGCGAAACAAACGAGCCTTAGCTTACCACTCAACTGACAAATGCATGTGGCAATTTTTTTTGGCAAACATAAAATGATTGAATATTTCCTTATTTTTTTCTGGGAAGAGAAGTATATTCGTTTGGAGGTTTGAGAGCAATTGGTTCTTTGACACACCATTTAACAGCATCAAAGTGTGAAAAATGTTGTGCAATTCAGAAAGGGAGCGAGATGGGCCTCCAGTTAAAAGCAGATCTACTAGTACCAATAATAGAGGCCCACGGTGAGAGCCCAAGCTGTAGGATATCCCAACGGGGATCCAAGGCCTAGGGGTGTGCAGAGGAACCGGGAACCACTCGGACAGCCCGAAACAGGTGGTTCCTAAGGGAACCGGTCCGGTTCCCGGTTCCAAGTGGGGAACCGCCCACCCGGACCGAACCGTTAATATATAATATATATTATCTAATTATAATCATAAAAAATGAAAAATCTTAAATCCCTAATTTGAAACTCGCTCATCTCGTCTCAAACTCTCACTCTCACCTCGGTCTCTCCATCTCCATCTTTTGACTCACGACCTCGACTCCCATCGACTCACGGCGTCAACTCCCATTGACTCACGGCCGCACCTCCGACCATTCATCGTTTCCCTCTCTCGCTCTCGGTCACCTCCATTTACTTGGTGAGACTGATTCCGTGGATCCACCTAGAAACCGGTCCGGTTCTAGGGTGGATCCATGGAACCAACGGACGGTTCTCAATTTTCAATTTTTCGAAACCAGCCCTTGGTGGGCGGTTCCCGATTCTAAAGTGGGAAACGCTCACTCATACTATGCTCACCCCTAATGGGACCCCCTTAGAGGAGAAATTATTAGGTGCATACAGAGCAATACGTAGATTGCTCACCCAACGATACGAAACCTAGATTTACGGTCGACACTATTATCATAAGTTAAACCGGATCATTTCAACTTGTCATTGTCACATAAAAAAGAAAGAAAGAAAGAAAGTATATATCAATTGACCTTTTTCATGTTCTATTGTCGCCATTTTTATTGCATAATCCAATCCTCTGGCTAGATGAATATGTAGCCTCAACCTCAAGTCCTTCCATCGCCATTTGTTACTTATCTCGTCGAATTGCTCAAGTGCCAAGTATCGACACCACAAGGGTTGTAAGCTTATTTGACAAGCGCCCATTAGATATCTTCCTCCGGCTCCCAAGATAGATAGAAGGTGAAAAAGAAAGAAAAGAAAAAGGAGGAGGAAGAAGAAGAAGAACACTTTGGGCTGCATTAAAGAAAAGAAAGTCAATAATGGCGTGTCTCCATGGCCGTTACAGCGGGCGGAGGGTGTTTGTCCCTTCCTTTTCCTTTCGAAATTCGAAATTCAAACGTCTCTCTCTCCAACCGGCCGACTTCACCACGCTTCATCTCCCTTTCTCTCTTTAGCTCGCGTGCCACAACCTCATTTCCTTCCGTACCTGTGCATAACTCTTCTTCGTCTCGCAGCTCCTCTTGTTCGTATCCGATGGGCGCGTCCGGAGGCAAATGGCTGAAGTCGCTCATCCCTCACAGAAAGTCCCAACCGAGCAGCGATCAAGTAAGTCCACTTAAACTGCTCTAGCTGTCCCGTTTCGCTGTTAAGCATGTCATGATGTTCGGGCCATGTTCGCGTGCCACTCTGTCCACTGAAAGAATCTAATCTCATTCACTGTGCAATCGTGCTTTTGGGTTTAGATGCTGTGTAGTAAGCTGGTTTTTTTTTTTTTGGGGGGGGGGGGGGGGCATTTTAGACCGTTTCCTTCTACTTCCGAGCTGAATCTTATTGAGCTATAAGCAGGTTCTTAGGGTTTAGATTTCTTGTGGTGATGACAGATTTAAGGGTACCCAGTGAGTGTCCTGCGTTTGAAGTTACATAGATCTGGGCATCTGAATGGGAGTCTGCATTTTGAGCACAGTAACAAGAGCATTGTCACTTTTGATTGAGTTGCATCTAGTCAAATTGTAGAGGGTCTCTCGAATTTTGAATTGGATGTGTGTAAATGTCATAGGAGAAGGTTGTTGAGAAGGGAAAGAAGAAATGGAGGCTATGGAGGAGCTCCTCCGAGGGGATCGGGTTAATGGGGAAGGGATTGAAGGGGAGCCACGTGGCGGCTTCGGAGCTGTCCGATTCCTCGTACGCCCTTGATGATGCTGCATTTGCCGCTGCAATGGCTACTCTGCTTCGCGCTCCACCAAAGAATTTTGTGGTCATCAAGCAAGAATGGGCCGCAATCCGGATTCAGACTGCATTTAGGGCATTCTTGGTACATTTGTTTTCCTGATCCCCGTTTCTCTTTTTGACTCTTAGTTTCAAGCTAAATAAAGAAACGTTGTTTTTGTTAGTTTTGCTCTTGCTTTGATATAGATCGCTGTTTGGTCCTGAGTGATCCCAATATCAGGTGTTACCATGAGCGCCTTTAGCTTAGAATCATTATGAATTATCTTTACTTAGCTTGCTCGATAAGTATATGTAGCAAAGACTTTTGACTTATATATCATATCAACTGTCAAAAAGCTTTGATGAAATCTATGTAGCTCTTCTAGGTCCTGAATCTGCATAAGGCTAGATTAAGTTGACTTTCTTAAGCATGTTACTTGGTGCTTACAGAAATTGTAGAACTTTGCTCCGTTTCAGAATCATGAAGAATTCTCTAATTTGCTTACTTTTGCAAGCTGATTTTTGGGGCTTACATGATCTACATCGTAGGCCAGAGATTATTAGCCGATAAACATGTTCGACCTCGTTTATTGGCCTAGTTCCCTTTAAATTAGCATTTTCAATGCACTTGAAATCTGCATTTTGAGTAAGCAGTTCTAAGCAGCATCTGCATGCTCTGTGTCTGAATCAACTCGTGATTGTGTCGAACTGGTTTCTTCTTATTGCACTGCTCCAAATATGTAGGCAAGGCGTGCTTTGAGAGCCTTGAGAGCAGTTGTCCGTATTCAGGCCATTTATCGTGGCCGCCAGGTCCGAAAGCAAGCTGCAATAACACTCAGGTGCATGCAGGCCCTTGTTCGAGCTCAAGCTCGCGTGAGGGCACAGTCTGTAAGAACA
Organism: Lenwebbia sp. NSW1173648; assembly: GCA_029784005.1. NCBI lineage: Eukaryota > Viridiplantae > Streptophyta > Magnoliopsida > Myrtales > Myrtaceae > Lenwebbia > Lenwebbia sp. NSW1173648. The sequence goes on along the minus strand of JARCGZ010000009.1, from coordinate 16,567,191 downwards.
TCTTCAGAAGGGCAAGATATCCAAAATTTATTTGCTGAACATTCTGATCAAGCGGATCCCTCTAGGCAAGCAGAGGTATAGGTTCAGGCCACTTTTACTAATCATGAAAAGATGGGACTCTTTTCACCTGATCAAGCAGATCCTCTTTCTTTCACTGTTACTTTGTCTGGGAATTATAATCAAATCTCAATGTATACCATGGTGAATTTCAGCAACGTTGGTGTGCTAGCCCTGGCACTCTGCAAGATGTCAGGACAAAGCTACAAATGAGACAAGAAGCACTCATTAAGCGAGAGAGAGCAATGGCATATTCCCTATCTCAACAGGTAACAGATTTGTGAATTCTCTGGCAACTGTGAATTGTCTTTGCACATTTTCGTAATTTTGAGTTGTTGAAGGATTCTTCATGTTGGTCAATATTACTTGTTTTTAAATTTTTGTGCACCATAGTTGATCTCTTAATGCGTACTTTGTCTTAGCAATCAAGATCAAGTGCGAGCCCAAATTCAAGGAAATATAAGTCTGCACAGTCTCTCAGACATTTGGATGAGAGTAGCTCAGGATGGAGCTGGTTAGATCGCTGGATGGCAACTAAGCCATGGGAGAACAGGTTAATGGAAGAAACCCACAGTAGACAATCAGAAACAACTGTCTTTTCTCGAAAACGTCAAGACCATCGTGTCAGTAACCATTCATGTTTTTCTGAACATGATTTGGTTAGAGTGAGACGTAACAATATTACTACCAAAGTCTGTGCTAAACCTCCTTCCAGCTGTCAAATTACTGGCTCATCTTCAGATCCAATCTCAGAATCCCTTTATGGTGAAAGCACAACGTCAGCTTCAACATCTGCCTCTCTGACTCCAGTGTCTAAGGTGCTGATGGTTGAAAGAGGAGAGGAGACCAAAGTTTATAAACCAAGCTATATGAATCTCACTGAATCAGCTAAGGCTAAACAAGCTTGCAGATATTCTTATCATGATATGCAGAGACAACTAATGGAAGAGTTACAATTTTGTAACAAATCGATGGCACTTTGCAGTGGGGATACAAGAAGTATCTCTGGTTCCATTCAGTCAATAAATTTTTCGAAAGATCTTTATCCCCCTATACAGTTGGAGAGACAAGATCAGGTAAGGAATCAACTTCATTGAAGAGTCCATACAATGGGTTCAACGACTTGTTGTCAACTCAAACTGCTGCACCTATATACAATGGCATCAAAAGGACTTATTGATGCTGAAGATACAAACAAACTTTGTCAAAACAAATTTGGGACAATTACGGGAGTGTATCATGATAGTAACATAGTGATTGTGTTCATAGAAGTCGAATTACTTACTGATAACTTATGATTGCTGAATTTTGTCTACACCTTGTTTAAACATATCCTGCTTTCTAGCTTCGTTTGTCAAAGTCTATGCTGTAAACAGTGCAACAAGGTTGAGTTAAGTGTGTGCTTGTGAGGCAGTACACGATGAATGACATTCACGGATGATTTGCACTGGCGATGCTTACTGAATCATATTTGTGGTTTCGACTTTGAATCTGGTTGTTATTGTGTAGAGAACTCTTCTCAATCTATAATTGATAGACGCGTGGCAAATTGAACAAAATTGGCAAATGTTCTTCCCTGTATTGCTCATTTAAGTACATGAAGTTGGTAATTATGCATCTGCAATTACTTTTGCCAGTATGATCAATCCAATCCAATCAGTCATCTCCGGATAGACTAATTATAATTAACTAGAGCCTGCAAAAAGAAGAAAACAGATTCACAAGATCTTCTTTACCCTTCTCGTGTTAATTTGTAAACTGTTGTTGAGGAGGTTGATTGAGCCATTTTTAGCTTAAAAGCATTTCAGAAGAAAGGACTCCTTTTCCAAAGGTAAGGTGATATTGCAAGATCTTCAATAGAGAGAGTATAATCATTGTTTGAACTATCTAAATTCGTTGGCTGGTGATCTTTGGCAGGCATTTGGTCACTCCAATTTAGGAAAAGAATAGCACGCATTGATGTGGTTCTAGGAGCTTCTGTTTCAAACTTGAGCTCTTGAATAACCCAGAATAGATGTTGGAAGCATTAGGGCAGGAAAATAGGAACCTAACATATCCTTTTATGAATTGCAGAGCGCTGCTAGTACTAGCATACTTGGGCACATTACTGTGGGTAGTAGGATTTTAACACTGTAATCTCCTGGCCTTGATCCAAAAGATTATTTGATCTGATAAATCACAGTGGTAAAACTGATTACTGAGATGTTAAAGCCGTAAGAATAGGTTAAACATGCACGAATTATGGTGGTTGATTATCGTGACTATTTCGATCAAGCGTCTGTTATGGTCCCGTCATTCAAGCACGATGTTATGGTCCCGTCATTCAAGCAAGATGCTAGGACCACAGGCATCGATATCATCCTAACCTGATGTTATCGCAAGCTGTTTTAATCATTGTATCTTAAAGCAATGACATGAAAAGGAAACCCGTAAAACAAATAAAACGAAAGAAAAAAAAGAAAGAGAAATCGGATAATGGAACAAGCAGTTGCAGAGTAAAAAGACCAGACAATGCAACAGTTCACAAGTCGGTTTCACATTTTCTTGAGGATTCGTGGACAGCATCAGGAATCCGTTAGAGTTTGACTTCTCAAACCTGCATGCAAACGTTGTTTCCAGCGGGGATCGCTAGTTGGCCCCACGCGGGTCGCCGAGTGACCGAATAAGCAAAACGATCCGGACAACCCCGAAAAGCTGAAGGCTTCCATGATGGTCTTGAGTGCATGGGATTTTCAAGTATAGTAGAGAGGAAAAGAGGGCGTGTATGAGATGAGACGGTTTCTTCAAAACTGAGTAAAATCGGCGCACTTGCTTTCGTGGGGATGTTGCCATGAAGAGAAGGAAACAGAGTGTAGGGACAGTGGGGTATATATTAACTTGGCGCATTTACTCCTGTATGCCATTTAAATCAGTGGGGGCATTCTTGATTTGCTGCATTTCCTTTTGAAGGCCAAAAGATTTTCTCATCTTGCCTTTCTTTCCATCTTCTATGCAAATCTTTGGGTGACTCGCAGTGGCATGTCTCTCTGGCATAATTGGAGACCAAAATTTCCAATTGACAGTTCTCATCCTCTGTTATTGCTGTCCATTCAATGGATTCCCTGTATTTTGTCAAAGGTGAAATTTTTTTTCTTCTGAGAATGTCCTTTTCACAGTTGAGTTGAGTTGTCCATCATTTTCATTATTCTCCCGAGAAAAGGCCATGAATCAGGGCCAGAGCGCTGTGTGTGTGTGTGTGTGGAAGATGTGCTTGAATTTAACCATCTTCAGTCTTGGATATTTTAGTGTGAGATACTGAATTGCATGCAGTAACAATCCTTATGCAGCTATCTTTGTATCATGTACTCACTATGATTATAAAGTCCGACGATGTCTGCCTCCGATTAGCGAAACCAAGTTTGTTTGAAAGCACATACAAGTAGGTAAACACGAGAGATCTTCTGGTTTTGATTGCAAACCTTCACCTTTTGTTTGCCACCATACTCATCTCTCTGTTTGTAGCTTTCCCTGCAGTTTAATATGCTTGATTTCTAGATTAGGTCTAGCAATGAAAAAGTTGTTCATTGTAGCTTTAGCTATTATGCTGCATTTATTGTTGTTCTTTTGACCACCAACCTGATCCTCCTCCATCTTCACTTAATACAATCAACCAGGTAGAATCAGGGAAAATTCCATATCATAACTGTAATATATGATATTGGGATACTGCGTCATTTGGGTTTTTCAGAAGCAAAGACATCACGCACGCAGAAAAAAGAAGAATATGCTTAAAAGAAATAAAACCAGAAAGCTATGATAACATCTATATATCTCCAACTTTCCTCAATGAGCTAGATTAGGGGAATAAGCCAAATTTTTGATGTAACAAATCATAGGATGTTCCTGGCTTTTGGGTCATGCCATCTCATTCCAAAAACAACATATTTTACCCCTCAAGAAAAGAAAGAAGGGAGAATGGGTAGTTAAGTGATTGATTTGAACGAGGTCAGCTTTGTATTCGAATCGCAATATCTTTCACTCAAAGTAATTTGGGCCCGTACTCGCCCTTCTGTGGATGGATTCCTTACCCCACGCACCAGAACGGAACAAGTATGTGTGTTTTCACAATTATTAGCGCGAGTCGGAATTTTCGAATAAAAAAAAGAAGAAGATGATGATGAAGAAAACAAGGGGAAAAAAAAAAATTAGCCCTTGCATTGAAAAGGACCTATACCAAAACCAATCTTTACTCAAGCGAGGACAAAGAATTTCCTATCTCATTCTTTCATGTACTTGCCTTTTGAATTCCATGAGTGGGGAAAAAAACAAGAAACTCCCACAGCTACTGTCCTGTAATGGCTCCACAAATAAGGCCAAAGGGGTCTGCTTTATTAATTGTTGCATGGGCAACATCAAACCTAGAATCTTGTTTGGTCCCTTTATCTTCCATTACAAGCGCACTTACCCCTTCCTTACTCTTGTTTCACAAGAAAACAGACACACACAGACCCAAAAAAAAAAAAAAAAATTTATTCTCCAACAAAAGCTCTTTCTTGACAAGCACCTAGAAAAGCAAGTTGTATATTCTGTTAGCAACATATCCTACTAAACATATTGATTATTGATCCTGTGCTTGTTTTGAGAAGAAGATGAAAGAAAAGAGATTCTGCACTTTGCCGATAAAGGGAGAAGAAACAGTTTGTCTCGTGCTTTTCAATGCATGGCCACCTTAGCCACGTTTTGCATGACTCTTTCATTAGAAGTTGCTTTACACTCAAATTTTGCAAAACTTTCTGGAAATCAAGGGACAAGGGTTTAAAGTTTTTAGGCTGGCATGCATCATTGTTGATTGGAAAAAGAAGCCAAATCATTTAAAGGGGAGATTGTACTTATCTCATTACCAAAAAAAAAAAAAAGACTTTTTCATTTTGGCGAACTGAATCAGTTACAAATCAGGTGGGAATTATACATAGGATGGTCGGTTAACTGTAGAATCATCCCGTGGAACGATGGATAGTAGATATCGCACTGTTAGTATAGCAAGAATCATCCACAAGCACAATCGACTGATGTAGGATACATGCAAGGAACAAGTTAACTATAGTGACTCACTCACATCGTATGCACCCGTCGCCATCGATAATGATCTTCGCAAATAATTGTACCGAATCGGACTATCTTGGTGTGCAAGTTTTCATAATTTGGGTGCGACTCGCCTGTCTCCGACTAAGGCGAAGAGAAACGCTAAACTGGCTGTAGAGAAAAGACAGAAACCAACGTGATGTGTACAACAAGGAATCTTCAAAACGAATGTGAAAACCTATAATGTCTCCCCTCCTTGAGCAACTTCATTTAAGATAAGATGTTTATGAGGAAAAAGGTTGATTGAAGATTCTTCAATCTCTCTCTCTCTCTCTCTTTCTCTCTAAATGCTTCACAACGTGTAATAAACGTGATCAGGAACGGTGTTAGATGCCCCGTAATTTTCATGTGTGGTCGTGGATTGTGTAATTAATCAGCCAACCATCCATCATCAACGTTGACACAAGAACTTATGTTTGTTGTTTTCACGGTAATTATTTCTCGAGACGAAACTCGGTGCCACGGTGGAATTTGCTTAATTGCCATATAAAGATCGAGAGGTTTTGTAGGACATGGATCTTCTATTTCCTTCGATATTCCCCTTCGATCCCTTGAATAGATCTTGAGTTCGATCCATGAAAATGAAGTGTTTACCAACGGTTAAGATCTGTCGAGACACCGATATGAACATCGAGAAGGGTTAGAAGATCTTCATCTGGTTTTGCAGCATGAGAGAAATGCTAAATTAAGTCTTTAAGTTTTTGGGGTCGTTTGGTATGTTCAAGCTTTCCTTTTGCTTTTTCATTATTGGTGGGATCATGGGTGACGTAAAGAGGGATTAAGGTTTTTATTTTTCAACCCTTTAGCTGGATGTAACTTTCACAAAATTCACTCTTGGATTTTTATTTAATCCGAAACATTTGAAATCATTCGAAATACTCAAATATCGACATGCCGAGTTGAACATTTATAGTGGCTTTTCAAATGATATTTCAAAGCTTTGAAGGAAAGTGATAAATACTAGCAAAGTTTTATAGGAAAATTATCAAAAAAGTCCTAAATCTATTGCACTTTTGCCAATGGAGTCCTAAACATTTTCACACTTTACCAATTAGCTCCTAAACCTTTCAATTTCGCCAATTGAGTCCTTCAAAGTTTTGAAGGAAAGTGACAAATGCTGGCAAAGTTTTATACAGCTTGTTCTCCCTTTCAAATGACTAAACTAGAGAAAATTGTGGAAAAAACTGCCATTGGAATGCAGATACCTCTCTCTGTCAATGACTGGCGTCCATGATAATGACGGCAACATTTCTTAATCACACAATCTTACCCATTAAAACTCAGCTTCCCGACTCTTGGAAAAGGCCAAGGCATTTCAAGGAGGAGGGTCTTGTATTTAATAGGGATGGAGTCATGATTATTCCCAACTAACCCACAAATTTAATCAGACCCAAAAGGAAAAACAATGAGAAGAAGAAGAAAAAGAAAGATACCGTCCTAATTTGATTGGAGTTATCTACTTACTATGAGACAATTTACAATCTCTAAAGCACTTATTACTTTATTAGACATATTACACGACAATCATTGCATTCTCGAGTTTAATTACTTAGCAAATGCCCTTGGGATCTTAATTTGTAATCGATAGGGTTCAACCACCCATAAATCGAAAAAGAAAAAATCATAACCAACTTAGTCCCAAAGTTGTTTTTGTTGTTGTTGTTGTCGTCGTCGTCGTGTAGGGATCAGGTGGCGTTCTTGATAGTCAGTCCGATTAAAGACAAGTCATCCTTGTAAGACTGGAGAACTCACAAAAAAATTATCTTTCGCGATCCACATGACTGCTCACGATGTTAGATCTCAATGGTTTTTCCCACTCGAACCAGTCTTTGGATTAGCGGGGGTGGAGTTTGCTAACAAGCAGTTACTCCACTTCTGGAATAGGCTACAAAAAAACTTGTGCACTTTCCAGGAAAAAAGAAAGAAAGGAAGCAGCATTCAATGCATGAAATGTGGCACAACCCCTGATAGTGATCACCCAAATTAAGAACCTTTGATAATCATTGATCTGATCCTGACATCATGTATCTTGTTCTACCTTTCCAAGATTGGATTATAATCACCCATACACAATATTAAAAAAAAATTGAAAAAATTATCCAAAAAATCTTAAATCTATTATAGGACGCCCAATTTAGTCCTAAACCTTACTATATGCCAATTTAGTCGTAAAAATTTTGACAATTTGTCAATGTAGTCATTTATGCCAATTATCAAATAATAAATTTAAGACTAAATTGATAAAATTTCGAAAGATTTAGAACTGAATTTACACTAACTTTAGGTGAGTTTTGCAAAATTAGGACATTTTAATTCTGAAACTCACATTGATTCTGTTCCCCGTGGGTACAGTCAAAACCCTAATCATATCCTTGTCACTGCTGTCAACTCCATGATGGTCCTCATCAACATCAATTCTAGATTTTGGGAGGAACACGCATTAAAGAGCATCCACAAACAGAAACACACTAATGGAATGGATCTTTTCCTCCTCCTCCTCCTCCTTCTTTTTTCTCTCTTTTTTCATGGCTTGGGGACATTTATGAATGCAATGAACTAACCGTGCTTTTTCCATTATGAACATCTTGTGACCTTCATCTCCTCACTTCTCTTGTCCTTCCATTTTCGTGCTTAATTTAGAAGGTCCTGATTTAGAAATTGCATGAACCGCACGTTTCACCTCCTGGTGATTTTGTGATGGTGATTAATCACGACAAAACTTTACTATTACATGAAGTAATTTTCACCATCATTGCATTCACATTCCATCAGAAGGGTTTTTAAGCACCCGAGGTCATGTTGATGTGGATTTGACATGGCTGTGTATTGTAGTTTAAGTTTTGGTGAAAGGACATAAAGAATAATCAAATTAGATTTGAAGAAACTTTATTGAGATTATGACTTTCAAGATGTTCTGTGTATATAAACAAGCAAGATGTTAGAGGATCACATGGTAATTTTTTCATAGAGATTACATTTATTTTTCACTGCATAAATTGTGCCTATTAATTAGGGATAATAACACAAATAGTCCCTGAACTTTGACTCAATGTGCAATGTGGTTCCTAAATTTTTCATTTGTTCAATGCGGTCCTGAACTTTATTTTCATGTGCAATGCCGTCCCTAAACTTTTAATTTGTTCAATGTGGTCTCTAAATTTTTTGTTTATGTTCAATCCAGTCCCCGAGCTATATCAAATTGTTGAATGTTGTCCACAAACTTGAATTAATTGAAGGACACTATTGAACATTTTCATATAGTTGGAACTAAATTAAACATGTACCAAAAATTTATGGACTACATTAAACAAGTTTAAAGCTTAGGGACAATAGTGCACATTGAGCTAAAGTTCAGGGACCGCATTGAACAAATGAAAAGTTCATGGACCATTCTCTTTCGTAGCATGCATTCCCACCCGTGTCGCAACTGATTCAATAAACTACGTGTCCGTTGCACGGAGAATTATTTTTCACATTGGGTCAAAGTTCATGGACCATTTATCTCATTTTTTGCTATTAATTACTATGACTTCTCATCCTACTAAACCAATGGATAACACAGAGAAAAGAAAAAGCAAGCCTCTCCTAAATGTCTTCTCATCACTACATAATGCATAACTCAAAGAGAAAATTTGATATGTGGAAGTACAAGAATGAAAGAACCATTAACTTTATCACCCTAACTTAATTATCACATAATCATATGCAAAAAGCCATGCCCAACGAAAAAGATTGATAATATTAGTGTAGTTATCACAAAAATACATATTGAAAGCCATGCATCACATGGGCATGACACTAGCTTAGCTTATAAGGCAACAATAGCATTAAGTGATATAAGGGATAATCATCTGACTTTTAAAATTGAAAATTTATTCGTTTTATTTTCCCATATTTGTTTTCTAGTATATGCTTTTTGCTGTCTGCTGTAGGGGGAAAGATGTGCCAAAATGTTCACAGGTTGATGATGAAATTTCATGGAACGATAATGTGTTTTTTTCAGTTGTTTAGCTAAGTCCTTTAGCTAATTAAATAAGTGCAATTAAGTCCTTTTAAGTATAGTTTGGTGAACCAGGACAAGATATTGAAATCACAAATTCTCCAAATGAGTGATTAGACTCTCTTTCTCCGTGCAAAACCAACTCCAACATGGGTAGAGATTTTCTTAATTTTGCTCAAACGGAAATCATGGTTTTCATGTGGGTGTTGTGTCATTAAAAGTTAAGAGCTCCAAGCATAGAGGAAGCTTAGACGATCTAAGAAAGCAGATCTTAAAAAATTGTACCTGCTTGATTAATTGACACACTAGTGGAAGCATAATCATCTGGACTCATGGAAAATGATACTTTTAGACATTGTTGTATTTGAATCAAAATGATAATTTTAGACATTTCAGTGATTCATCAAAACATCGATACGCTGTAGAGATATCTTTACGAGTCATCACTAAAGCATGCGAGATCAGTCAATTGTTAAGCCCGATATGTAAATAATTTTCCGGCGTGTGTAAATTTGGAATTGTTTAGCATGTTTCCTGTTCTTCGACTAAATTCTGAAATATCATCCTATAGGAAAAAAGAAGCAAGTTAGAGATGATCCCATGATGCTTGTACGCACCCCATCTCTCTAGCCCTAGCTCCAGCTCAATTCAGTATCGAATTTGGAGTGCATTCTCAAAGGTCGATCACACCTTGATTTTTGATGGCCAATCCTATGTAAAATGAAAATGAAGGGTAGATTTTGACACGTGTAGTGGAGCCATCCTACGTGGCACACGAAAGTTTTTTTGTTTTGTTTTGTTTTGGTCGAATCACATGTAAGTTCACCTCTTTCTTTTTTTCACTCCCTCTCTCCAACAAAAGTCTCCAAATCTTGGGCCACCATCCGCCATTTTTGTACTGCAACCCGACATTAAATTCATGACAACGACTCTCTCTCTCTCTCTCTCTCTCTCTCTCTCTCTCTCTCTCGCGAGTATCTCAAACTCACGTATGATACATATTACAGATGACATGGTCCATTCATTAAATAATTTGTCTCGCTCCTTTTTTTTTTTTTTTGGCTTTTTGCTTTTTTGTCTGCTTGCTTTCTTGAAGTATCATGACCTTCAACCTGTTGGTTCTAGGGCTAGAGAGATCCAGCTGATAAAGTCATCTCTCTTCCTCTTCACCTTTTTCTTAAATACCAAGTACCCCAATTTTTTCCTCTCTTGTGGCCAGTGGCTTCTTGCTCTCACAGAAGAGAGAGAGAGAGAGCGAGAGAGAGAGAGAGAGATGGGACACCATTCATGCTGCAACAAGCAGAAGGTTAAGAGGGGGTTGTGGTCACCTGAAGAAGATGAGAAGCTCATAAACTACATCTCCACTTATGGCCATGGTTGCTGGAGCTCTGTCCCTAAGCATGCAGGTTATGATCATATACATACCTTACCACCACAAAATAATCTTCTTTCCCTTCAAATTGTTCTTCACATTCTCATGCATGGATCAGCATTACTTCTTGAAAAATATGTTGCTAACTCTAGATCTTCATGAAGTTTTTGAACCAGTTCATACACGTACATTCTTTGAACTCACCATCTTGATTGGTTATTACTTTTCTTGGTCCAATGGTCTTTAATTACCATAAACTCATCTTTTGTTTGACTATATGATGTTTCTCTTGCTCTGAGATTATAGGCCTTCAGAGATGTGGAAAGAGCTGTAGACTAAGATGGATAAACTATCTCAGACCTGACTTGAAACGTGGCAGCTTCTCTCAGCAGGAAGCAGCTCTCATCATTGAACTCCATAGCATTTTGGGCAACAGGTTCATTCATATGAATATGCACTATATGGAAAATTCTACTACTATTTCATACGGGGTTATAAGATAGAGTTCGATTTGTGATAAAATTAGAATACACGGTCGGACTGATATCTTTTTATTTTTTATGAGTATATAACACTATGTTTTTTTTTCCTGCCATTGTTCTTCGTGTTCAATAAACTTTGTGCTTACACAGATGGGCTCAAATAGCCAAGCACCTCCCCGGAAGAACAGATAATGAAGTGAAGAACTTTTGGAATTCAAGCATCAAGAAGAAGCTCTTGTCTCATGATCATCACCATCACCACCATCATCATGTGATCCACGATCCTTATGCTGCTGATCAAGAAGGGTTTTTCTCTCTCCTTTCAAACCCTAGCCTGATCTTAGCATCTCCAGTACAGGATCAGGTTTATTTCCCTACACCTAATAGTAATACTGCTTCAACATTACCTCATGTGATGCAAAATCTTTGTCAAGGCAACTTTGAATTCGATCTGCCGCAACAACAAGAAGTGCCCAATTTCGGTTTCGATCATTTGGTCCATTACCCACATCAGATCTCCCATTTGTCAGGCAGCAACTTAGCTTCTTTGTATGATCAAGGTTTGTCTTTTGGACACCCGCTTCATCAAATCAACGGTCCGACTCAAGAAGATCGACCTTTCACAAGCGAAGGTGCTGAACACTACGCTGACAATGGAGATAATAAGATTGTTGATCCTGGTGAGATTCTTCAACCTTATGGCGAATACTCACCCATGTTACTGGCGATGCCGAAGTTCTGCGAGATCATCGACGGCAGTTTCTGCAACATACCGGTCACGACTTCCTCTTCCTCTTCTTCGCAAGAAATGTTGTTAGACCCACTAGGCGCCAAACTCTCAGCATCATCATGCCTTCTTCTTCAGACGGCGTCTTCATCGTCGTGTCAAGACATTTATCCCTCGTACATTTCTACCGCCATCAATCAAACGGAGTGCAACTATACCATCGATGCATCGGTGATGTCGCCATCTTCTTCATCTTCTATAGTAGCAGATTTATCATCAAGTGGCCCATTTGGTATGAACCCTAGCCTCACGTCCACGTGGGATCAGCAGACAACCTTGGACTCCAAATAGAAACAGATCATGTGGAGTGGGTGGTGTTCATGGACAATAGTCATTAAATGCAGAATAATGCATTTATTTCTTCTCAAAGACATATTCTGAATAAGGTAAAGAGAATGATAAATACTGGATCTGCGACAACCTATGATTTGGCATCCATGTCGATGCATGCTTTGGAGGAGAGAGAGAAATGGTCACTGCAGATTCATAAAGATGAGCTGTAAGTTCTTGCACATGCTTGCTCGCCTTATTATAAGCTCAACTACATTTCTGTACATCACAAACCTGTGAACTCCTGTCTGAGTGTTTTCCCACTTTGATGCACATCATTTACTCTCTCTCTCTCTCTCTATCTGTGTTGGACAAATTTTTTCTGCCATGAGTGATTCTAGTGATAGGTATTATTTCCTAGAACTGATTTGTTATGGAATATTTCGAGACTTAGAAAGAAAATGAGATTTCCCGGTGAGACCGGTGAGACCGGCTCATCCAACGGCCGGTAAACTTAGTCCAGCGGATTCTTGAAGGGTAATTCTAGCATACAGTGGCACGATGGATGTTATTAACAATTGATCTAAGGATTTTAATTGATCCGCATTCTCACTTACCTTCAAATTAAGGTAGATGAGACCGTCCGTAGCACGTAGAAGTGGGGAAGGAGACGCTGAAAGAGAGAAGAGGAGTACGATTATATATCTGAAGGGGAAGCATTCACTTTGTGCAGAGAGTTGACTTTTGAGCAAAGCAATGGCTTTTAGTGAATCTTGAGCGAGTGGCGTCATCGCATGACGCAATTCCCGCGAATCCTTATGATTTTCTATCTGGATACACTTAGGACTGAGGACCGTAAATCAATGTGTGATTTACTTATCAGGTGCTGAGTCCTTTCTCTCGAGTCTCTACGCATAGCGCTTTGGTTTTCGACAACCAAGGAGGGACGCGGTTCGGCTCCTCGTACCCGCTTCTCTCGATTCACGCCTTGTGTTTAGGGGGGTAGAACCGGTCGTCGCGCATCGCGAAGGCCTTACCGACCCATGAACCCGTGGGATTGCACACTTAATTCCCTTCTATAAGAGGATGTTAGAAAGGAAAAAAGTAGTTGTACGCTGCCTAATTCCATCGGGGACTTTTGAAGGGCAAAAACAAAAAAGAGGTGATGGAATCGAATTGTGGGCAAATTTAACCAAGTGAACTGGACAAACGAGGATGCTCCGGGACAGAAGGAACCGCATAATAATGGAACTCAGGAGTTCAAGGAGGTTGACCTAGACGTGATGGTGAAGGGAGAAAAGAAACCCCTGGTCCTGAACTACTGATCAGCGTGATCACCATACAATGCCAAAGCGATCACTTCGAAGCGATGGCCTGACGGGGCTCGACAATGATATTTCTTAGGCGCAAGACCAGACTTCGCCTGCTCAAGCCCAAGCGCCTGCTTATCTTTTCATGATATCGGAGCTTGCCGACACTTGCCATCGATCTGGTTTTCGAGCAAATATAGCCCGGCATTGAAATCTTACTGCGTTTCTATGCCGTCTGCAAAGGAGTGAGCTGTGCAGCCACCATATCTGTTGATTTCTCATAGCACATAATGCTAGTCATACCTCGGTGCTCGATGCTATTTATGAGACCATCAAATGCGGCTGTTTCTTGAAAAACTGGTCTGCTTGATATAGCAAAACGAATTTAAATGATATTCTCTTCGATAACAGAAGTTGGAACTCAGACGACCGACTGTCCGAGGCGACTAGGGGATCATGCATTATACTTCTTGTTTTCTTTTATAAGTGTCCTCTACGTGTGCAGGGCGTCAGCCATTGTGAGATTTTGTTGAAGAAAATGATGCTGTCTAGATCATGCCAGCACACAAATGCTTTACAAAATCATAACAGTGCTAAACGGAAAACAAAACTAGCATTAACAAGTCCAAGTCAACCTCGGAAATTCAATTTCTCAAGCTATGTATGATCAGACAACATAATCACCAGATCCAGTCTTCTGTTAGAAGTCCCCCTCCGAAGCATCAGTAATACCACGATCTACACGATGGATTACACGATAGGAATTGAGTAAAGCAAAGTAGGTGAATCGCTGACATAGAGCCAAACCTTATTCAGAGCTCCCCTAGAAAGCTCACCCGGAAGATTAGACATCCCGGGCATTTCAAATTTCATGATACATTAAGTCGTTGCCCCACTAGAAGAACCAAAATAGGAAGCACGCTGTGATGACACGGACTTGGTTGAAGCAACAAGAAATTCTTAAAGGATTATTCTAAGCATGACAGAGAAGGAAGAAGTCTTAGAACACAAAAAGTTGCTGTCATGTAAGAAATGAGTTCACATTCCACATAGGACCTTAGTAGCATGCTGAGCTAGCTAACCTTGAGCGGACTCTTCTAACTAAAAATTGGCTCACTGTCAGGAAAGGTACATGTGTCTGATCATATTGATTGCAACCAGACCACATTAGAGATACTAAGCTGTAATTCTTGACCTGCCCTTTGCTATTCTTCGAGCAATGACTCTCCGACCACCCTTGGTTGACTTTCTGTTTATGTAGCAAAGTGTTACAATTCAAAAGATAAATTTTCGAATAATAAAAATTCCAAACCAGCAATTAGCTCGTCCATATGGAAAATATATTGTCGAAAAGCAGGACAGACAATACTACGGAAGTGAGAGAAACAGCAACAGGTGGAGAGCTATTGTGTACATAGCCTTCCCATCAATTTGCTATAGCAACCACAGCACGATCAGTTTATAACCCTCCTTAAGACAGTAGCTGAGTCATTCACCGTTAAGACTGATTTCTCCATCTAGTTCCAAACTAACTGTCTTATCTTAGTCCATTGTTTTTCTTTCCTCAGGCACAGTCACCAGATTCAAACAACTCGCATTGACAGCAAGCTCACATACAACCATGCATATTGGGAGAGAAGAAGAAGGATAGCAAGCCATACCGAGCAAAGAACCCATGTTTTCTCTTACGCCTAATGGTACTGGGCTGGTATGTCCGCTTTGTGGATAAGAGCATTGGATCACTCGATGAGTTCACATCACCTGCACACGAAAACGAACCTTGCAAACAGTAAGAGAACGTCGAAAGGTATCGGACAAGCAAGCATTCGAGAGAGAGGGAGAGAGAGGAGATGCGGGCTGCCAACCGAATCCAATGGTTATCCGCAGATTATTGATTATTCAGTCACCCTTTACATCTAAATACAGTAAAAGCGAATACAAAATCAGGACAATTTATACCATCACAAATAGAAGAAACACTGTCATGTTAAAAAGAAAACAAAGCTACTTCCACAAGCCTCGAAGAAGCAGGGAGTACTCTGAAATTCTGAATCTCAGAAAGCTTGCAGGTCAAATATTAAGCTTAAAATGAACTATCATGCCAACCCCGCTAAAGTCACAGGGAGGACGATACATTAGAGTGTTTAAGATGGTCAATAACAGTTCATTGCATCAAACTTAAAACTGTCAAGTTCACCAGAGACCATATTGTCAAAAAGACCAAATTTTCGGTAATCCCAGTAACTCGACATAAACACCTGCGATGCAAATTCCATGGTCCTACTACACAGGAAACGAAATATCTATCGACAAGGCAACAACGCAGTAGCTATCAACAAGCAACCAAAAATTGAACACCAATCACCGAGAGAGAGAGAGAGAGAGAGAGAGAGAGAGAGTACCGTCAGGTAAGAAGAAGCTAAGAGACGGCATGCCGAAAGGATGAAGGAAAGAGTGAGAAGAGGCTCGATCGAGCGAATCGGCGTCGCTCTGGTACAAATGGAGAGAGGTATCGAATTTGGAGACGGAAGGGAACAGCTTCGGCGCGATCTCGAGGCTCGGAGAAACAACGCGTTGAGTCGGACTAGGGTTCCGACGAAGGAGAGGGTTCGTCAGAAGCCGTTTCGCCAGCGAAGCTCCGTTTCGGATCAGTGATTTGGTCGCCATTATTTTCTTGGCTCCGATTGGAGTTGCAGAGATTCTGCTAACACCCTGGAGATTCTACTGACCGAGAAAGGGTCGAGCCGATGAAGAAGGCGAAGGTGTGTGATTCGGATCTGGAACCCGACCCGAATTCGAACTGTGGGTGTCTAGGGCACGAATTTCTTCAATAGCCTAGTTAAATTACAATGTTCAATCACACGACGATCCCAAAAACTTTCGAGGGAAATGTGATTCTCCCTGTTCCCTTCTTATTGTTTTCCCACTTTTCGATTTTGGGACAGGGAAAACTAATTAATTTACAAAAAAAATATTTTCATAGATTAAAAATAACACGTCTTTCTTGTCAAACTAAAAGTAACAAATTTTAATCGAGAAAAAATGATAAAAGAAATCACTTTCCCTGACTAACCATTTTCCTTAGAAATAATTTATATGAAAAATATTTTCATTTATCATGAACTGAAATTTTAGGTTCCGTTTGTTTCGCAAAAATTAATAAATTAAAAAAAAAATTCTGAAAATATCATTTATATTGCTTGAAATAATCAGCCAATGAATTTTTTTTCATTATCAATAATAAATCGAAGTAGTTAGGGGGTTTGCAGTAGGTGCAAAGATAAATTAAATAAAAATGAAGTCATGCTTGGTTCACAGTGCCATTTTTGATTGCCGATAATGCGATATCATTGAAAAGCACCTCCCAAAATTTAGAAACATCTCTAATAATAAAATTAGAGATATGGATAAATTAATTTCACAGTCAAGCTCGGAAAACATCATACGTCGTAAAACCCAAGCAAAAGCTTTAACTTGATAAATCGAGCTCGATAATTTTCTGCTCTCTCTTTTTTTTCCAAAAAAATAAATTACAAACACTGATATTAACTTTTTCGTTAATCAATTATTACGTTTTCTACCATTTACTCTGCGTTGTATGTCGAAATCACATACTTTTACATGTTAACATTTAAAAATAGGTAAAAAAAAAAATTAGGCTCCGTTTATTTTGCGCAAAAATAAGCTTTGTGAAGCCCATATACATCAAAAGATGCAAAAATTGTCACGACAAGAGAAAAAGTTTGGCATTATCCGTGGAATTTCCTATGAAAAAAAAAAAGAGAGAAAAGAGAAAAGGGGAACATCGCTGCCGTGAGATAAAACGCGTATGTCGTTTCGTGGTTTGCCCTAACTAAAACTCAACCCCGTCCGCGGCGTCGGCGGCGAGTCGTTTGCCGCTGTCTCTCTCTCCATCAAACGACACCTCGCTTTCAGGTCTCGCGCGTCCCGTTTCCCAGTTTTTGAAACTCCCCCTCGCTTTCCCTCTACGTTCCTCAGACAGGCTTCCAGTTCCAGGTACACCTTCCACTGCTCACGCACACATGCACACGGGAACGAACTCGATGATGCCTCTCGATCGCTTCGGAAACGTTGGATGCATCACCAATCCTTTTCGCTGATCACGTTGTGATTTCTGGAATTTATCGGCGAGCAGTATGTTTTCCGGTGGGAACGAACGATCGGTCAGAAAGTTTAGAGTCGATCGTCGTAGCCCGGACTGATCAGTTTCGTTCAGAGACCACATGTCAATCTAGTTTGTGATCGAACGGCTGAGAGTTCTCGATTTTTGTAGCTGGATGTTTGTGCTTATCTTGGTCGGTGGTTGAAGTTCTGTGGGGATTGTAGGTTGGGCTGGGGGGCGATGGAATCGCGGGATGAGCAAGTTAGGGGATGCCAGGAGATTTTGGAGATCATAAGTTCGATGTCTTTTGCGAATTTGAGCGAGGAACAAGTGCACAAGCTGGTGACGATGAGAGAAATAGCGCGCCAGGTCGTGGGCGGTCAATTCCAGGGGGTGGGTGGAAAACGGAATTTTGCCGGCGTATGAAACGGTCTCTTTTCTGTTGCTTAGTATTTCATTGACTTATACTATTTTGGCCTAGCAGGTCTCGAAGATTGATGTGGCTAGGGCATTGCGCTCTACTATTGACGATATTGTAGGTCCAAATTGCAGTATGTTAGCAAACTCCTAAGGTTTATGTGTTAATGCAGCTGACTCGTAGAACGATGTGGTGCAGGTGGTCACATGCAAGGAAACTCTAGATATCATAAGTAGGATGTCGCATGAGGGCTTAGATGATCATAGAGTTCAGTTGATGTCAAGGATTAAGGAAATTGCTGGAGCCATTGCTGATAGAAAAGCGGATGCTGGTAGCGCTTGGCATTATGAATTTGCTGAAAGAGTAAGTCGAAAAGACAGATTAGCCTACTTTCATGCATAGTGATTTTTAAGTTCAGATTATTTTCTAACAGGCATAGTTAACAGATTAGCGAGACTGATGATGCGGGGATCAGAAAGAGCATCATGGACTGTGCAATGCAAACAAACCGTGAGGATATTCACATTCTGAATATGGAAGGACAGGGGTTCGTGGACGAACTAACAGGGGTTGCAGTGAAGAATGAGGAGTATTTTATGGGTGGCGAATTGGTAGAACAAAATGATAATGTGGAACTTCTATCAGGGTCAATGTCTCATACCTCAATATTTTGGCCTCAAAATGATGAAGTAACTATGGATTGGGTTGAAGATTTGATGTTAGCACTAAAGAGATCTTCATGGGAAGGTGTCCCCTCTGACTTACAATTTGTTATGCCTGTCGGTGTGGTCGACAAATTGATCGATTCAGCCGACAACATTCTAAGTCAAGAACCCAATTGCGTGATTATTAATTGCGCTGGAGAGGATTCAAGAGTGATTGTGATTGGTGATATTGAGGGACAGTTCCACGACTTATTGTCTCTCATGTATGACCATGTTGGCGTGCCTTCAGAGTATAAATTCTTTGTTTTCAACGGTAATTATGTCGGTAAAGAGCCATGGGGTTTGGAAGTACTTCTCGTGTTGTTGGCCTGGAAGGTAAGCCGTCTTTTCCTTTGTCAGTAATGAGTAGATACTTCTGCAGGAGCATACTCTGGAAAAGGAGTAATTTTGTCTCCATAGCCCCTATAAAATACAACCTGGAAAGAATGAAGAGTGGTGTCGGACAGAGTGTTATGACTTCATATACATGTTTACTGGCATTATGTAGGCTTCGACACCTTCCAATGCCTTGGTTTCTGATCCGGGTCCTTTCCAATTAGGCATCCTCTTCCTCTGTCCATACCTATTGTCACTATGCCACACTCACCCCCACCCCCTCCCGCTCTTTCAAATTTAGTACTAGAACAGATACGTGTTCTTTTTTCTGTTGGTTGACTATGTCTGAGCCATTATTTACATCTAATACTTGGTGTGTAGGTAGTAATGCCTAGTAGAGTCTATCTTCTCCGTGGAAATCATGAAACAAAGTCTTTATCATCATCCTGTGGCTTTAAGGAGGAGGTGCTGACCAAGTATGGTAATCAAGGTGGCTATGTCTATGAGAAGTTTTTGGGATGTTTCAAAAACCTTCCCTTGGCCTCGATAATAAACAATAGTGTGTATACTACCCATGGTGGGCTATTCCAAAGCACACGAGTTCTTTCTTCTGAGTCGATCAAAGGACTGATGACGGTTGGTTCTTTGGATGAACTTTCTAGAGTTAATAGATACACTATAGACACTCTAGATGATGATCATATTCACGGTGGCTCTCTAATCTTGAACGACGTGCTCTGCTCAGACCCATCATCTGTTGAAGGTCTTAGGGAAAAGAGAGTACGCCAAGCAGGTCTATGGTGGGGCCCAGATTGCACAGAGACTTTTCTGAGCCAGTCTAAGTTAAAGGTAATGTGAATAGTTCAAGTTATGTAATTTATGCAGCTCTTTTTAGCGGTGTACTTAGCATATGTACATTTTTTCTTGCTGGTAAGCGATGGGCATTGGACAATTCAATACCCTACGTACTCAGTCTATGGTTTTCCTTTGAATATGAGCATGAAGTGATGGTTAGAGTAATGGTATGAACTGTGACTTAAATATATAAACTAGAAAGTTAACCGGCTTTATGCACTTGACTCGCTTAATTTTCGTTTGGTCTTCATTCGATTATGATTTTGGTCATGTTTGAGTCTCAGGTTTTTACTCTTTGTGTGTGTATTACGAGAGCTGAGTGATTATTAAGGGCTATCTTGCTGCAGTTCATTATTAGATCACACAAAGGGCCTGAAAAAAGGGCTTGTCGAAAAGTTTTAGAAGCACTGTCCAAAGGCTACAGTGAGGATCACAGTGGAGTATCAGGGAAGCTATTTACTCTGTTCAGTGCTCCAGAATACACACAGGTCCTCATTTTTTATCCCTTGCTTTTCACTTTCGTTCGCTAATAGTAACAGGTTTTGATAACATGTAATTGTGGCTTTATTTGGATCTTTCCATGTCCTTGATATTGTGCTTTCTTTTTAATAACTGTCTTGAAGTTGAGTTTCATATGCCCGCACGAGCTTATTCATGCTACGAAGTGCCATTGAATTCATAAGATAAATTCCAAGGTCCTGTTTGATTTTTTTTTTTTTTTTATAAAAGGCATTAGGGAATAATTGGAAACAGGAATGTTGGTACATGTGAAATGGCAGAAACTTTTTTCTAATTTTCGTTGATTTTCTCAGTATCGTAGCTAATCTCAGCTCCGATTTTATTTGTTGAATATGGATATCTGCTGTGCATCTTTACCATTTGTTAAAAAAAATTGAGGTAGTTATTATTGACGAAACTTTTCGTGTCTTTCCGTATTTTGTCCATTTTTCAGTCGCCATCCAGAAGAGTCGAGATAATTAAGAGAATATTTGATTATTGAAAAGAGACGTTCATGTTAGTTAATATCATAATGTCTGTGCCGGTCTTCTGCAAATGCTCTTCCACTTCCACTGGCCACATCTCCTCCATGTATTTTTTCCACTTGACATTTTCTTCTATTTCCCCCTGGATGTTGGTTGCTAGAGGAGCTTAATAATCACATTAATGGCGCCTATGATCTCTGATCCTGAGGCTTCAGTTTTTGTTTTGAAGAAACGGTGCAACAATCCGTCCATTGGCATTGGTTTTTCTTGAATTGGCACAAAATTTCTAATTTTGTTCGCTCTTGTTTTAATTAAAGCGAATCTTTCATGTATTGTCTTTCAGTTGGCACAGGTTTAGCATGAGCAATTGGACTAGAATATCTAAGCTAAATTCCGCCACTGTTTGTGTCTTGCAGTTTCCTGAAGAGATGGGAAAAAATGAAGGTGCATATGCTATCTTGAAGCCACCCAATTTTACACCTGTGTTCTGCTCATTCAGAGCTGTAGACAGACCAAAGGTATAGATTCTACAGTCTGAACCTGTGAAATTATGCATATTACTTTAGAGGAATCAAATATAGATTTTTGCATTCTGGGATAGTTAGCAGAAAAGTTATGAATGTGAGGATTTATTTTTTCTGGCGATGCAAATGTGAGGATATTGTTTCTCTTTTGGAGCTAGGCTATCCAGGAGCCTGTTACTCTAATAGTATGATTTCTTTCAGTATCTCCTGTTTTTAATTCAAACCACCTTAGGTCTGAGGTTTGTACTCTAGAGTAGACCCTTACTTTTTGGAAGAAAGGAAGATATCACTAAGGCAATGGCCTCTTTGGATATCTTATGTCTTTCATCAGGGAGGTGTGTCTAATCCATATGTTGGAATCCATCGTGCAGGCATGCCATTACACTGTCAGAAAAAATGAAGATGAGGTGGATTTATATGAAGAAGAAGTCTCGACGTCCATGGTAAGTTAGTGGCTCTTTTAGCCTTTAGGGGAAACAAGCAAATCTCCATTTAACAAATATTTGACTCAAGATATGGCAGTGATTCTTGGTGTTGCCAACTATCTTCTATAGATAGAAAGTTCTGATATCTAGTTCTTATAAATGTCTAGTGCAAGGAATTTATCAACTAAGAACATAAATGAGCTTATCTTGTATGCTAATGCCCTAGTTTAAATGGCACATGCTATGTCATTTACCATATATGCCCTAATTTCCTAGTTTTGTGATCTCATGAGCCCTTGGCAGTTGGATTAACTGGTTGCGCTAAAATTTAGTCTCATTTTTTCTGTTGATATCAGAGTCTGGAGGCTTTGGGTGATTCCATTGCAATGGATCACTTTCATTATATGGCTGGGACGAGTTCTGAAGTTGATTTTGGGGCAGTAGGGATTCATAATCCCCCTTCTTGGAGTGTGCTTTTGGCAGATGAAGCTGGTAACCCACGGTGTGTTCAGCTTTCAGAAGCTCCTGACGTTGAAGGGTTGCCCTTATCTCCCAACTCACAGGTGATGGGTCTGCTAGAATTGCTTCGGTTTTGTGACATGCTTGCCTTAATAAATGTTTCAATAACACAGGAACCTCACAAGTCTGCTTACAAGTACTTATTGAAATTGATTGCAGCCCTGAAACATGAGCTCCAACGAAGGGTATGTGAAGCCCACCTCAAGTGAAGTTCATTATAATTTTCTTCTTTTGCAAAATTTATAATTCTAACGTAAAATTCTTTATAGGATGCTCAAAGTAGGAGTCGTATGCATGAGTTGGTAAGTACAAAGTTGCATACTTCATTGCCTGGGGCAAGACTTTGTGCAAGTTCTTATCGTTCCTGTGCTTTCAATTCACCAGATAAAAGAGTTGGAAACAAGAAAGACTGTTGCTTATCCTATAGAAGAACATAGGATTGAAGTTGACAAAAATTCTCACCCTGATGGGACTGAAGTTGTGGAGAGAAGTTCCACCTTCACACCAACTGGCTTTCTTAAAGCAGAGGAGAGTGCAGAGCAGGAAGCATATGAAATGAGGTCCAGTTATAAAAGGGCTGCTCCTCATCATGCTTCAAAACAGATAATAACATATAAGAGAGTCCGAAGTCGGGGTGGTCCAAAGAACTAGGTTCACTGGGAAGATGCTTGCGCTGGAGGCTTCTACCTTAAACCATAAATGTTTCACTGGGGAAAGAAATCTTTTGCAGACGACGACAATGATATTTACTCCATAGAAATGGGTATTGCCAGCCCGGACAATGAGAATTCGTACAAGAAGTACAGAGAGTTTAAGCAACAACTCAGCAATGGAACTATGCAGCTCTGCTGTATAGTTCAGTGCACCACTGGAGGTAACTGAGTTAAGTTGGGTTTGAATCTAGCACTATATGTGCATGTGATTGGGTTTATAGCACGGAAGGTTAGACTATATCTACTGAGAACACACTGATCTAGATCTTTTGTATTGAGGATGAAATTTTGATACCAAGTGTTTGTATGTTCAGATGGGGATTTCAAGCTGCTGGGTTGATGTCAAATGCCCTCGAGGATTTAATCAGTGCCCGAATTGGCTTTCGAACTTAGGAAGCACAGGTTGCTGAGTGGAGCTTGATACGTGACTTGCCGTAACATATCCCAGTTGGAGATGGCTTGGAGCGGTTCACTCGCAATTGGGTGCGGCAATGAAGAAGGCTTGTTGCATCAGTGCACACTCGAATTCTACCAGCTCCCATCCTTGTTGCAGAGCTTATTCCCTCACGAGCTTAGGCAGGAATCGACCAGCTGGGCGATTCTATCCGACAGTGTGTCGCTGTCTACTTAGCTGACTCATTTTTTGTTGGGGAAGGATGTCTATTACCCTGGCGATGGTTATCTTATACTGCTATAGTGAATGTGCAATTGCGTCAGAATTGGCTTAATGGCAAGCTAGGACAAAAAGGATTCCATGGGAAAATTCATGCGAGATGGATGTCTTGATTGTATCCAAAGAGTTGGGAGGAATGCAAAAAAAAATTTGGTCAGAAGAGGAATGCAAATTTTAGGACTGCAAAACAAGAACGAAAACCACTTCCTAAATATGAACAGTAATCCGACCAGAAAAAAAGTTAACAGCCAAAACGACAACCCGTTCCACTTTTCAGTCAAAACGACAACCCGTTCCACCCACGATGGTGAAACGGGTAGATAAAAAACGGCGCCACACTCCCCTTCACTGGCTGACCGTTTTCTCACTCGTTCTCTTGGCGCGTTTTTCTTTCTTCAATCTTCTCTCTCTCTCGAGCTCGAGCTCCTATGGAGATTGAAGGCGAAGAAGGTTCGAAGGTCACGCTCAAAAGAGCTTCAACGACGACACTCTTCGGCAGAGGACTAGGGTTCAACACCGACGACCGAAGCGTGTCTCGCAAGCACCTGCTCCTCCAAGTCGGCGACGATGGAACGGCGGAGCCTAGGGTTTCGTTCCAGGTTCTGGGAAAGAACCCGGTGTGGGTCCGGAGCAGAAGTGGCGGAGGTATTCGGGTGTATCGGAGGTCGGAGAGCGGCGAAATCGGAGTCGGCAACCGGTTCTGTGTCTCGGGGAGGAGGCCCGTTTGGTTTGATCTGAAGAAGATTGGTGATGGAGATGGAGGCGGAAGCGAGAGGAATTCGGAATGTGAGAGCGAATTGGCAGAGAGTGCTGAATCTGTTGATGTCTCGAGTATTGACCCTGTGAAAGGTTAGTTGATTAGCTTTCTTTTTTCTCTCTAAAGTTGGTCTCTGCTCATTTTCATTGCTGAAAGAGGGGGTTAGTCGAGCTTTATTGATGAAGAACAAGCATGTAAGACACGCAGTTTCTTTTATGTCAAGCTCTTGCGTGTCTGGAATTTGCGAAAGCTGTTGCTTTAGACACGCTTTCTTTCCTCCTTGTGAGTTCGATTTTGAATGACCGGATAGTTCGCTTCTCCTCCTGTAATAAATAACCCTGCCAAAGTCTAGTATTTCCAGCTTATATATTTGGATCAGTTTCTTTCTTTCTATGGAGCTGGTTTAGCATGGTTTGGTAGTTTTGCAATCAGCAATTAGTCAATAGATCAGGAAAAAAATAGATTTCTTAAATATTGACCCTGTTGGTAGGTTAGTTTGTATCTTCCTAGCGATAATTGACTGTGCTTAGTTTAGTTTCTGGAGATTTTATAAAATGATTGCAAATCGGGACGAGTGATTTAGTTTCATTTGGACTTTTGGACATGCTATTCGTCTGTATATGCCATCGCATCGAGAAAAGCTCGGCAGTTTTTTTGTGAGTCGTGTTTTGCACAACATTTTGTTAGGTATACAGTTGGTAAAAATAAATTTCTGTGATGTTTATAACAGAGACATTTGCTTTTAAACAGAATAAGTTGAAATTGGACATCCTCTTTCTTTTCTTAACTAGGTAATTACCAATAAGGGACTGAGGTTGTCCTTTTGGAAAAGCTTTGCTGTTATTTTGTGAGTTAAATATTGCTGAAATGGGATAATTTTTCTCCTCTGTCGGCTTGATAATGTGGCAATATCAGAATTTGCATTATGTTCGAGGCAGAATTTTTGTTTTGTATGAAGTCATTTGACAGGTAGTTTGCTGTGTGTCGCTACTAAGACGCATTAGTCAAGATCATGTGTCATATTATGGATGCAGAGTTTGGTTTTCTCGTGATTGGACATGAGTTTGATCGATATCCTAAGCAAAGGCTTCGCAATGCAAAGCATTGGGATTGGTTTCTCGAGGACCCAAGTAATGGCAGTGATGATAGTGGGGATGAAGATGAAGGGACAAAAGCGAAGCGCAGAGGTAGGAGAAAGAGGAGACGGGCTGAGGGCAATATCGGAGATGTTGAGTGGACTGGCGAGAGCGAAGACGAGAAGGATGTTTTGACTGCTGTGAGAAAGGCTAAGAAACCATCTTACTGGACAAGATCCAATGACAACAGGAAAGTGAAACCTCCCAAGAGTACAAGAAGTGACGGGACATCTCAGAAGAAGAGAAGTCCTCGTTCAGAGGATGAAGATGTTGAGGATGAAGAAGACGATGAAACGCTGGGAGGGTTCATTGTAGATGATGAAGATGTCGAAGGAGGACAAGAAGAAGAGAGTGAGGATGAGGATGAGGAAGAGGAAGAGGAGGAATTCATTGATGATGAGGAGGATGAGTAGTTCAAGTAATTTACTTGGGATGTGAGAAACTTTGACGTGCATAGCTGACATGAATGCTGTATGTTTAATGTAAACCATGTAATCTAGTCTTTTCACTGTTCTTGTTTTTAGTGTTAGAAGTCCTGTACCTTATAGGCTGTCGCTGACTCTATTGTTGTGAGATGTTTTTTGGGAGAAAATAACAAATCATTCATCATTTATGGGTATCAGTTTTCTCCAGTTTTGCTGGTTTCTGCTGTTGATCAATGCCAAGGCGACATCGACGAATGTGGATGTAACTGTAAGCAAGTGATCCGTGGCTTATCATTGATTTGATTGGCTCTACTTCTTAAGTTTTTTTGGCACAATCTTTGAGTGTTTCCTTAATAGAATTAACATTCTCTCTAGCAAGAATCATCGGCTTATCGAGTAAACAGTCCGACTACCCACACCAAGGCAGCAAATTTTTTCCAAGGGAAGCTAATTTGTCCTGGTGGTTGTGGTTGCTTAGGGGTGCATGGTAATGTTTCAGAAATAGAATTTTTGTTTCAAATCTATTTCTGGAATAGGTTTAGAATAAAAATTCGTTTGGTAACGTAATTCTATTTTTCTATTTCTGGAACAAAAAATTGTTCCAGAAATAAATTTGGAACAACTTTGAGAAACAAAAAATTTTAGTTTCTAGGAGAAATAGAAATAGAATTTTTGTTTCAAGCCGTCGCCGCCCACCGTCGCCGCCTACTTCTATTCTAGAAGTATAAATTTTCAACCGTTGTCAAACAAACTTTTGTTTCAGGATGAGAAATTTATGTCCTTATCAAACGAATTTTTTTAGCTCAAAAATTCATCCAGAACTAGAAATAGAAAAATCTATTTTTGTTTTCAGAAATCTATTTCTAGAACAGAATAGTTTTCATTCACCCCTTAATGCATCTCCAAGCCACCACAATCTCAAAGGTATCATAACGATTGACTATCAATGTAAGGATAATTAATTTTGATTTGATTTTAGAATAGATGAGATAAATTAATCGTACTAAAAGAGTAAGATCTCATGTTAAAGTAATTTAAAATGACTCGTTATCGATAGATTTTTAAGCTCCTAAGCAAGAACTCGTGAGTATTCCTTTATCGGAAATCGAACAGTAATTATAGTTTGACGTAGACGAAGTGAATACAATCGAAACAAGGAAAATGTCCTTCGCTAGTTCGCCTTATTTCACGATGGAGTTTTGCATTTGGAAAGTTGTCTTCTTCCGTCTTCTCTCTTTGCGAAGAGGAACAAAACTATATATTTCTCTTCTTTTTGTTTTCGTTCTCTTCGCCTTTAATGTTTGATCTTTCTGGAGATAAACTTCGGGGAATATACTTCTGAGCCCCCAGATTTCCTGCACGGCCCCAACCGAGCACGGTCGAGGATAGATTAGTGGGGAAAGAAGCTGTCATCTAAGCAGGAGTCGCTCCTAAGCATCGCCTTGCGTCTTATCCGGCGCATGAACGCATCGGTGCATAAGAGCAGTCGCAGTGTATCTTCAACAGCCGTAGCCATGGCAATGTGCTCCACCTTCTGCCCTCGCATTCCCCGCTACTCCTTCCTCAGAGCAACACCGTCCGTCCGTTCGATCCCGCCATCGTCGCCGTTTCGGCTCTCTGTTAGGGCTCTATCTTCCCCAGCTCAAGCTTCGAGTTCCTCCTCGTCCCCTGGTGAGTTCAACCTGCCCACTCTATCTAGAGTGGTTGAATTAAAAATTTTGCATGGTCGCACAGTGGGCTCTTTAGATGAAGGCGGTTTCTGTACAAAGTTTTAATCTTTTCGGAACAATTTGGTTGTGTGCATTCACTTCTTTTAGTGAGTTCAGGGTTGCTTGCTTGAATGACCATCTGTTTTCGTTGTAGTGATGTGGTCACAATCGGTGCTTGACGCATTTGTCATGTGACAATCAGCTGGACTCTTTTTCTTCTTATCCTTGCAGCGAAGGAAATACCAGGACGAATAGGGTTCTTGGGTCTTGGAATCATGGGAACGCCAATGGCACATAATCTCATCAAGGCTGGGTAGTGATACTTTTTTTGTCTTTTTTCTAGATATTACCCTTTGCCTTTGCTTTTTTTTTTTTTTTTTCACTTGTTGGACTTGTAGCTGGGTTTTCAGTTTAATTGAATCAAAACGTATTTAGACTTAAAGAGTAACTCTGTCTAGATGCTGAAGCCTTGCATTAGCCTTTTGTCAGTGATAAACTGAAGCGACTAGTATACTCAGCAATCTGATTTTCCGCTTTTGTTTTAGATGCGATGTGACCGTCTGGAACAGAACCAAGAGCAAATGTGATCCTCTCATAAGCTTGGGTGCACAGTAAGTTGTCGCTTTCAGACCATTACACCTATACGCATGTTCACATGTGAACTTTGTGATGCATTTTGTCTCTGGAATTGAGTTAACAATGTTATTTTATGTTTCTGGACTTTTGATTCTTAATTCTGTAAGAGGACCGTCTTTTTGACAGTGCATTGGTATTGGGAAGTTTATCTCTCTGCAAATCTGCTGCTTAATATTTTCCAAATGGATCATTCCAACTACAATGGGTCAAAGGCACTGGTTGCCTCTATATTCATCTGATTGCAATGCAAAAATCATGCCAGGGAAGATCAAATATGAGAATTCCTTGTTGACCCTTATTGCAGATATAAATCCTCTCCTGAAGAAGTCGCTGCAACTTGTGATGTCACGTTTGCCATGCTCGCTGATCCTGAAAGTGCAGTGCGTATGTTTCAATGTTGCTTTTCTTGTTGTGGCTCAAACTTTTTCACAGTGACTAAGAGCTGCTTGAACATAGGTTGATGTTGCATGTGGGAAGCATGGAGCTGCTAATGGAATGAGTTCAGGAAAAGGGTGCTATTAATTTGTTTCTTTTTCTCTATGAGTATTGCTTACATTTGTATGAGATGGACATTCGTTCTATGTTTTTGGTGAGAGACCATTTGAGGAGTTGGTGCTTTATCTTTTCCAGCATTGTGGTGCATGTTTTGTATCCCTTGGATTGTTTAGAGGCTCAGTTATTACATAACTTAGGTTCTAATCATTGAAGTTAGTCTGGCCTAAAGAAAATGACTCCTCCGAATCATCCGGCTCCTCAGGGAATGCGTCGAGGCGGCCAACAGCGACACGCAACTACATTCCGCATTCAGTACTAGCTGTTTCCGCATTGGCGAAGTCAGTTGTGAACTTCAAGAATAGTTTCTGATGCATTGAAGCAGATAACATGTGAAGCCTATTTTGTTAAATTGCATGGCCATTTCAAGTTGTCTCTGGCCAATATTATATTATCAGAATTTACAACTCCTATTCTGTCTCTCCACTTTGCCTATCTGCATCAATCTTTGGCAGCTTGCTGATTAACTTGGGAACTGCATTGCATGATTGCTCTACTGACATTCTCCAAGTGGATCTTGCAGGCGTCTGCTCATACATATTCAAATACTCCTTTTCATGCAAAATAACATATCGCAGGAAAATTGAATAATATGCATTTTCATTGGCAGGTATGTGGATGTTTCGACAGTTGATGGGGCCACTTCTAAGTCTATTAGTGGTCATATCAAGGGCACTGGAGCACTATTTTTGGAGGTAAAATTACTATCTTGCATTTATACTTGATTATATTGAGATGAAGTATATCAGTAAATTTTTAATTGAGACACTGTGATATGATTTAGAGTTAGTGAAACTATTTTGATGAGCAAATGCATTTCCTCCAGGCTCCTGTTTCAGGCTCCAAAAAGCCTGCCGAAGATGGGCAATTGATCTTTCTCACGGCAGGTAGGCCCCATTCCATTTCCTTTATCCATTAAGTAGTTGAAACTTGTCGTTCATGGTATGTTTCCTATTCAATGCCAATTCTTGTGTGAAATACCTGGAATGGAGCATTGTCGAAGTAGCATAGTTGCTAGTAACTTTGAAGAATATAATTTGCTCATAAATACAAATGACATCTCTTTGGCACTGAAGTACGCCATAGAGTAATTGTAGTATTGGTAATCGTTCAGGTGACAAAGCTCTGTATGAGATGGTTGCTCCATTTCTTGACATCATGGGAAAGGTAGTTTCTCTTTTTTATTGAGTTCTCCTTCTTTTGCCAAATATGATCCTTGTGCTTACGGTAATAGTGTTGGAACCCAGTCAAAATTTTACCTTGGCGATGTTGGAAATGGAGCTGCTATGAAACTTGTTGTCAACATGATCATGGGAAGGTGCTGCAGATTTTTATTTATTTTTTCTATTTCATCTATTTCACGAATGATTTGCAGATCATTGTGCTTGCTAACCCTCACTCACTCTTCTCTTGACATTGACTAGTATGATGGCATCATTTTCCGAAGGATTACTCCTTAGCGAGAAAGTAGGGTTGGATCCTAACGTACTTGTAGAGGTACTTCTTTTAACCACAAGAGATACTTACGTCAATGTGTGCTGTATATGCTGTTTATGTCTGGATATGTGCTCTATACACTTGCTTATGATGCTTATGTGAATTACTTTAGATGCATTATTGACGTCACGCAATCTAACTTGTCTAGAAATCATAATCTGCGGTATGGTTTTGACAAAATGTAGATATCTTGAATTGACATTACCGTTTCTGAAAGGATATCAGTGCATCAATGAATTATGGATTGTTGATATAAGATGATCAGAGTTATTTATCTTTCTGTTGCTCCAGTCAATGATATCATCTTCCTTTAATTCATCCGATGGTCAAGTCTAACACCACAAAATTGTAGGGATATCTATCACATGACTGTTGTCAGGTTCACTGGTGGAACGGTATTAAACTTGGCTTAGAAACTTGCTGCTTGATATCTTTGCTCATTGATCATGCTTAGGGACTATAAGTCTACCAGATTTAACCTTGCATGCTAAATGTCTAAACTGCAAAACTATGGAGTACTTTTGTGCATAAAGTTTAGCAAGACTCAAAACCATTTAAAGGTATTGGTAAACCAAGTAATATAAACGCTACAGAGCTATTCAAGTGAAGAGCATACTCCATTTCAAATCAGATTATTGTCTATACGGCCTAAGTGAAAAACAATGCCTGAAGCTCACAAGTAAGGATTTGAGCTCAAGTAGCAGCAAAAAGATTACTGTTTAGATAAATCTATCTTTTCATCGGTTTCGTTATTATTGTTTTCTCTTATCAATCAAACTAAGCTCTTTCTTAGGATACATTGAGACTGGGACCTAGTGATATTGCAGGTGGTGTCACAGGGAGCCATTAGTGCACCCATGTACTCAGTCAAAGGTCCTTCAATGGTCCAATCCCAGTATCCCCCGGCGTTTCCTTTGAAGCATCAGCAGAAGGTTTGTAAACTTGTAAGGACAACCCTCAACTGAAATAGAATCCGTGCACGTTCTCTCAGCATTATTTACTTTGGCAGGATCTGAGGCTTGCTCTAGGGTTAGCAGAATCTGTTTCCCAATCCACGCCCATTGCAGCAGCGGCAAATGAAATGTACAAAGTAGCAAAGTCTCACGGTCTAAGTGACCAGGACTTTTCAGCAGTCATTGAAGCACTTAAAGCGAAACAATGAGATACGCCTGCATCTTCTTAGTTGATACGGAGAATTTTCTTTCGATGCCCTGGGTCATATGGTAAGTTGGCAACACCTCCTGCTATGTTCCTTAGATTTTTCTTCCTCCATGGAAGACAAATGCAGTTTTGTGCATGTCTTATCCATATGATTTGTAACAAGTTCAGATCTTTGATTTGGCATCTGAATGGTTGTGGTTACATCTGCCATTAGTTTAACATAGGCGAAATAAAATGAAGAAGGGTTTGCAATATGATTGAATTTGTTTGCCTTTATGTACAGTATTGATCTTATAGTCTCCTTTAAACCGTGTTTATCCATTGATGTCATGGACAAAAGACTGTTCATCATCTGCCTATCAGAGAATGTTTGGTTAGGTAAAACGCGAAGTGCAATTGCTTCTGCATGATTGACTTTACAGTAACAAGGGCCAATTTTTGTCTAAGTGAAAAATAGACAATTCTCTTACTGTCTCCCAACAAATTGATGTGATGGGATCGGGATGAAAGAGGGATAGTTTTGTAGCAACAATAGATGGTCAAATCCGTGCTTTTCTTTCGCATTTTTTCCCTTGCATTTTTCCTAGTGTTGATGACGTGCGCTTATAATTGTTGAAGTTACATTCACCAGCATGTTCTGTTGTCTTCTGTAAACAAGCCTCTTTTTGGTCGCGTAAGATATATATTTCTTAGCATTTTTCGGGTTTTACCCGTAAACCATATCTTTCAACATATGCCAATTTCCTCCACATCAAATCACAAGTGCTCATCTAGATAAGACGGCGGATAAACCTTCTGTTATAAGTTAAGGGAACATTTGAAATCCCTGATTATTCTTGCTTCAGTAGTAACCCTCGTTTCGAATATTTTATTTGATAACTAAACAAGCAAACAATTTTATTTCCCTCACTTCTTCCTTCAACCATAAAAAATTCTCCTTCATGCGTCATTTCCTTCATTTAATTCAGCAGATGGGATCAATTGATCTTAGCTTTCTTCATGCTCCAAGCACTTAACTTCGGCACTCCAACACTCTGAGTCCCGTTGTTGAAGACATGCAAGTGGGTGCCATCTTCCACAGCCAATACAGGGTAAACCCTAGCTGTGATGCAACTCTTCCCTCCACCACCAAAACTCTCCACTATAGAATGATCTATCTGTTGAAGGCAAAAAGGGGGGGGAAAGAAGATAGTCAAAGCAAATTAATCATGAGTTCCAATATCTTGGGATTCAGAAACGTGGCTTCTCGCCACTAAATTGTCATCTTTGTTTCCATTTATTGGGTGCAACAAGCGAGCGCCTAAATGAAATGGGTTTGGCTGAAAATGGAGGATAACTTTAAGCTTTTAAAGCATGCCAAAGAGGGGGAATCATACCAAATTGCCATGACAAGCGACAACACCTAAACATAGAATAGTGCAAGGAGATGGAGACATGTATCCGAAATCCAGGCATGAGTAAGCATCCACATGCAGAGTTGGGACAAATAAAAAAGTCACAACTTGAAAAGATGCTGAATCTTGCTAAATTTAGTCAGTGGGAATCTCAACGAAAGCTTTAGATGGACATCAGCACTATGGGGTTATACTTTACAACTTACCGCTTACGATGATCCGTTAGTATTATGTATGTAATGCAGAGATTGACCAGATTAGATATGCAGAAAGAATTTCCAAGTCTAGAGCAGACACACATGAAGTGTTCATATGTATTGATGAACTCACCAAGGTCCTCAACGACAGCTTCTCGTGCAGAGGGTCCACATCCAGAAATGCTCCATAAGTGGTCTTATCATTGCTGTTGTTAAGGGAAGATCTGAAAATAGAAGTCGAAATAGCCAAAAATCAGAAACTTTCTGGGGATTGGTGGGTGGAATACGTGCCCTTGAGATAAAGAAACAAGTTAAAGAGAGGGAGGTTGGACCTGCTCTGGTCACTACACATGAGGACAACATATTTGTTCTGGCCTTTGAAAATTCTGAAGAAAACTGCTGTGTATTCTTGCAATCCTTTTGAAGCCATGACCAGCAATCCAAATGGTCCAACACTACCTTTAACTGAAGCACCCTTTTGGCTACACAGCATTTGCGGGTTGGTCCACGTTGGGTCGAACACTTCTGCCTTCTCGAGCTCTTTTACTTCAAATGAGACCTCCACGTCTGCCTGCAATGAAAAAGGAGATTGCAGGGACCATACCCATTTTAGCATTCTAGAGCAGGGGGTTAGGTTCGCGAAAGAGTCGGGTCCGCCTATAGTGCGGTGTCAAGAAAGCACGGGATGATATTCCCGTGAAAGGAACTTTTCATAATGTGGAAGTCATTTCATTCATGTGTGAAGTAATTCAGTGTTTGCTAACTTATGTTATCAAGGCAATGAGTGCGAATTCAGTACTAGTCACAGGCCCTGAAAAACTGTCTGATAGTCATAGGTAAGTTGTAATCTTGAAGAAAATTTTCAAGGTTGTCGAAGTAAAACAAAGAAAACCGATGAAGATGAAGCCTATAGAGTAATCACCGCCACAAGCCGAATGCCGGGTACTTTTTCTGTTATTGAAAATTGAAAGGAGAAGAGTTTGGAGTTGTGGGTGGCTTGTGGCTCAAATGGAACCTATCAACATGCCTGATGGAATTGTGAGCAGAAAAGCTCACCTGTGCAGCTGTAATACCAGACACTTCAAGAACTGTTCCTCCCTTAATCAATTTGTTGGGCAAAGCAACTTGGTTGGTGCGTAGCTTCTCTATTTCCAATATCGGCCATTGCACTAACTGTTTTCCAGATTTGTCCAGCCAAATGGTCCTTGGAATTGCCTGCCACACAACCATTCCTGACCATCAACACTTGCGTAGGCCGCCAAACATAATAATCCCAACTTCACCTAATTTAAGTGAATCTAGGATTTGAATTTTTCGCAGTCACTCATCTTTAACAATAGTTATATCGATAGGAATAAAAATGTTGACCTGGATCCCGGACCATCCTTTCTTGATGTCATCGTCCACGCTGGACGACTCATTGATCCAACCCAACAAGATCCGGCGGTTGTTCTTGCTGTCGAAGAAGGTCTTGGAAGCATAAAACTTGCCGTAATCGTATCTCAACCCCGAATCGCTATCCACCGATCCATTGTCGGGAACATACGTATCCTTGATGGAGTTATAAGTCCCAACAGTGTAGTACTCGTGCTTAGTGTCATCCAAGCTCACCTTGAGCACATGCTTAACGTTTGGCCCATTAATGGAGGTGTCCAAGCCAACGGGGACTTGAGCAGAGACGGGGAAAAAATCTGGGCACTCCCACATCCCAGTGTTCTTAGCAGAGTGAAGTGGGTGTTGAGCCTTGGTCCATTTAACAAAGTCCTTGCTTCTGTACAGAATGGCCATTCCCCTCCTGTTTCGTTTGCTCCCAATGATCAACCTCCACCTCCCATCAGGGCCCACCCAAGCAGTGGTGGGGTCTCTGAATGAGCTTGCATTAATCTTGTTCATCTCTGTGGGTGCCATCAGAGGATTGTGGGGTGATTTCACCCACTCAATCAGATATGGGTCTGATAAATTCTTGGGCACTGCCAAGTTTTGGACCTGCTGGTTCTGGGGGTTAATCCCGGTGTAGAGGATGGCCGGTTTGTACCCCGGGAGGATGGTGGCCGAGCCCGACCAGCAGCCGTTGACGTCAGACTGCTGCGACGGGAAGATGGCGGGGACGTGCGGGGTCCAGTTCACGAGGTCCGTCGACGTGGAATGGGCCCAGACGATGTTGCCCCACACCGCACCTTTCGGGTTGTATTGGTAGAACAGATGGTATATGCCCTTGTAAATCATTGGCCCTGCAGTGCAATGTGTCCGTCCATTTGTTTTTAACTTTAAGCAGGTCATTTCCACATAATTTAACCGTAGTAAATAAGTGATGTAATTGTAAAGCTACCAGTGAAGCATATTATAGTTTATGCAAATCAAAACAGAGACTCTTGAGGTCTCTCTGGTCCTAATCCGACAAGATAGAAATATTCACCGCTTTAAGTTTAACAGGCAATTTCCCAAGATTTAAAAACCAACAACATTGAGGTAAACAACAAATAGGGTCTTTATGAGTGCGACAGGAAAAATAAAGAGAATTGACTGCTGCTGCATCTGTTAAATTTTCAACTTGTACAAATATTAATGGTACGTAGCAGGGGAACAAAAAATAAAACTAATTGAGTGATCTGGTATGATAAAATAATGAGTTAACATCAAGAAACAAGTTAAATAATTAGGGGGAAGAAATCAAGAAAATAAGCAAATCATGGGAGAGAGAGAGAAACTGACCATTTGGATCTGAGAATCCCATGAAACGGGTTTGTCCATTTCACCACCAGACCAGGTCAAATCAACACGAAGAAATAGAATAAACCAGCAAAGCAAAGCAAAGCAAAACAAAACTGTTAGTCACATTCATGGCAGACACCAACATGTGTGTTTGTGTGTGTGTGTGAGAGAGAGAGAGAGAGAGAGAGAGGGAGAGAACCATTAATCCAGTTCTTGGGAGGTTGGAAATGATAAGAAGTCCTGTAAGGCTGCTTCACAGAGGTGGACTCGACAGTGGCCTGCAAAGTCCTGTAGACTCTGTGAGAGGCCCCAACATGGAGAACCCCATGGCCAAGCAAGACAGAGATGGCAAGGACTGTTACAACAGAAGCAAGAAGATGAAGAAGAGATCTGGGTTTGGCCATGGCGTGGTGCACTCTGTATGTTCAAAAGAATGGCGCTTCCCTACAGCTTCTGAGCTTTGGACCATGAGCTGCGAGAAGAACGTTTATGTATAGAGTGGTGGTCCTGGTGGAGGTAAATAGTCACATCATGCTTATGGGATTTTTTTTTTCCACAGAGAGAGAGAGATCTGGCTTTGCAGAAAGAGATGAGAGGAGAAGGTTGAACATTCAGAGTGTTCTCACATCACAGAACCATCCAGGAAAAAGAACAGAACAGAACAGAACGCGATTCTTTCTTTCTTTCTTTCTTTCTTTCTTTTTTTTTTTTGCCATGTCTTTCATCTCGGATTCTCAAGTCAACGTTGAAAGCTGATTTTTTATGACTAAAATAATGAGGGATGCTAAAGGCTAAGGAAGAGGCTGGGACCGGACGAGACAGCTATGGCTGTCCCAATCTCGAGCCTGTAGTTTGCCTGCTAAATCTCTCCCTACTTACTGGATTTTATCATAAACTTGGTTTGGCAATGTGTGCATTGAAAGGGAAGTGTTGTGGAGAAAAATGAAGTTTGTGATTCACCAAAAAAAAAAAAAAAATTTGTTTAATCGAGCTTATTTTTTAATCTGCGACTTGAGTTAACCTGATCGCGAATCAGAAGTACAACATTATGAATCTCGAACGAAGAAGCCAGCCAAGACTAGAATTCAACAAATACCTAAAACGGGTATTTTGTCCGTGAACGGCGATGAATATATCTTAGTACGGGGTACGTGTTTTCATGAGAAGATGTTGTAACCTTCGTATATTAAACGCTAGGACTGCTTAATCGTGATGACGAATTCTTTGCACGCCCATTTGATTTTATAGTCGGATGTAGAGTGCGAAAAAAAAAGCTTGCGTGATATAATTCTAATAGCTCTCGAAATTATAACACGCATATACAATGCTGCGAAAATTACATGATTTCATAGTCGAAAGTGTAATAAGCTGGAAATCCATTCAATCGACAGATCCACTTCGAATCGTAAATTCGCACTCGAGCCTATAGATTATAACATTCGCTGCCAAACAGTCGGATTTGCTGATTCGACCATAATACCAAATGGGCCTTAAACTAATCCGTGTAAAAAAATCTATGACTTGTTTCAATTTCCATTGATTTGATGTGTGTGGTTATTGACTAGTTGACCATTCGTTGGAGGCCAAACCGAAGGCGTGAGGTATTGCGGAAAGTTACCGTAAGGACTTGCAGCCTTTGAAATCTTCCACGTGTTCAAAATTCAAATCAATTTTGGACAAATTACGAAGGTTGGAAAGGTCAGTTTTTCTGGTAAATAAGAAGCCAAGTGATATTTGGTTTCTAATGTTAGCGACGCGAATAGTTGAAGAGAAAAAATAGAAAAGCATAAACACGTAATTTTTACGTGAAAAACCCTTTCAAAATTATAAAGGCAAAAATCACAATGCAGCACTAGGTAATTTCTTCGTTATCAGTATCGATTGTCAGAATTACAAATTTTTGGGTTACAACTATAAAAGGTATTGCCCCAACATGTAGCCGGAGTCCAGACCATACATAATTATCACGGAATTTACATGTATGTCATTAGCAATCGTGCTCTTTACTCTGCTTTAACATGAAAATTACACGTATGCACGATATTAGCACTAAAATGCCTCTCGGGTTTAGTGTTACTTTCCTCTATCGGACTCCACAGCTCCATCATCTAATCCTCGGGGAAAGCTTGGTTAAATATTTAAGAGGGTCAAGACCTTGAAATACAAGTTCGATTAATGAAAACGATGACTATGGAGAACGTCGAATGACCAAAATTAAAGAACATTCAAATAATTGTCGTCGCTCATTTATGGATATAAACTTGACTAAACAACATAAAGCTTGCTTAATTAGCTTTTTTAAAAATTTATTTATTTATTACTAAACAAAGAAATTTAGTTGTTCTAGTCTTAGTCAGAAAAGAGATGGGAATTGGAAGATCACAATGACACGTCAACTTTCAACTTTTTGCCACGTCCCCCAATGGAAACATGGGAGATGTCGTGGCACTGAAAACCCGGTTCCTTTTTTTTAAAAAATGGCTCGATTGCATTTTTTTTTTAAATATTTCGGAATTTACTTGGACCAATTAAAATGTTTAGGGGTATGACCAAAAAAAAATGTTTAGGGAAAAATTACCCAAAAAAATCACAAGCATATTGTAATAGTGCCAATTCAGTCATAAATCTTTATTTTTGTCAATTAAGTCATAATAATTTTAAATTTGGACAAATTCAGCCAATCCGACCAACTTTGACCGGTCGGCGCTAACGTGGCATTGCCAGCGTTGACGTGACAATTTTTAATACTATTTTTTTTCCTTTTCTTCCCTTCTCCCTCTGTAGTCACAGGCCTCGGGCGAGGCTCGCCTCGCAAGGGCAAGGTCTCCTCGCCAGGCGACCTCGTCGCTGTCTAGGGAGGGTCGACCTCGCCGGCCTCGAGCAAGGCTCACCCTCGCTTTCTGCAGCTTTGATTTCGTAAGTTCTTGCTCGGCCATCGTCAATGCACCTCAAATGTTTGTAAAAATGCCACCTTTCTTGCATCATCTCGCCAGAGGCCGACCCTTGCCGGCCTCTGGTGAGGGCGAGCCTCGCCAGAGGCTGGCAAGGTCGACCTCGCCCCTGCGAGACGAGTCTCCAGAGGAAGAAGGAAGAAATAAAAAGAAGGAATATAAATAAAATATTAAAATATTATTAAAAATTGCCAAGTCAGCGTCGATCGGCCAAAGTTGGTCGGATGGACTGAATTGACACAATTGTAATAGGTTTAAGATTTTTTTTGTAATCTTTGCAAACGTTTAGGATTCAATTGCATTCCGTACACGATGTTTGAGACTTTTCGTGCACTCGTGACCTATTGCATACATGTTGTTTATGTTACGACATAAGGACGCTCCATAAAGTGCTTTCTCTTAAATCCTCGACAATTACTTCGCACGTGCAAAGTCGACACTCTCAATTACATTATTATCGATATCGTAGTTTCCTCTCCATTATTCATCGCGTCAGTCTTTTCAGAAAATTTTTGCATCGATTGAAAGCATGGGCACAAATTTTGGTGTTACAGCTCCTTTGTTCTTATTATAATCGAACCCATGCCATGTAATCCGTCTCGGAAGCCGCCATACCTGCACATCGCCATGTTCCTTTCATTTATTACTTGAGTTCTGTACGTGCATCGATCTGAATTTGGACTTCCGACAGATGTCGTGACTTTTTTGTTTTTCCCTTTGAATTTTTCGTCCGTAAGTGACCGTGCTGCCGACGCAATGACTAGTCCCCGGCGGGTACGAAAGATGATAGTTAGGTATGGAATAATCCCGTTCTTTTGTTTCCTTTTCTTGTAAGTTGCTCGATTATATTCAACGGCGTTGCTGTTCAAGATTTCCTTCTATGTGGGATCCCTTCATCTCGTCGCAAACTTATCGTAATTCGAATTAATGTAGCTTTTGGAGATGAGCTTCTATTTACGTATTGACTTCTATTTATACCCCGTTTCGTTTACAATCGAATAGACGGATATATATTTGTCGAATTATCTATCTGTTGATGTATCTGTAATTGCGTGCGATTGTTGACGAGTTGACGATTCTTTGGAGGCCAAACCAAAGGCGTGAGCGAAGTGGTCCAGAGAGTTACCCGTGAATTTCATGGACTAGAAACCTTTCAAATCTTCCACCTGTCCGAATTTCAAGTCACGTTTGGACAAATTTTCCAAGGTTGGAAAGGTCAGTTGTTCTACTAAGTAACAAGCGAAATGATATTGGGTCCCTAATCTCAAGAGAGCCCGGCTAAATATCTAAGCGAAAAATTACCAAAAAAGTTCATCTATTGTACCTGTGCCAGTTTAGTCTTAACTCTTTCAATTATGCCAATTAAGTTCTAAACCTTTTGACGATTTACCAATGTAGTCCATGCAGCCAATTTTGGCCAAAAATCGCGGACATGGACGTTGACTACGCGGCACGACCAATGCTGATGCGGACAATTTTTGCAATTAACTATTTTTTTGTTTTTTGTCTTCTCTTTTTTTTCACAACTTTGGGATCGCAGGTGAGAGCCACCAACTCTCGCCTAGTCTAGGTGGGGGCCTCCGCGCCTTGGGCCCAGATCCAGGAGAGGGCATCGTGACCCTGACTTGGATCTGGGCGAGGGCTCGTGGCCGATAGAGGCGGAGGCCCTCGCCTAGACCTCCCCTGTGGCCGGTGACCTCGTCGGGCAACAGTTGGAGGGAAAAAAAAAGAAAGAAAAGAAGAAAAACCTAAACTATTCAAAAAAAAAAAAATAGAAAAAAATATTCACATTAGTGTCATCTATCTCACGTAGGATGGTTAGCGAAACCTAGCGTCCATATCAGCGATTTCCAATCAAAATTGGGGGATGTACTATATTGGCAAACTGTCAAGTGTTTATGATTCAATTGGTACAGTTGAAAGGTTTACGACTGAATTGACATTAGGCCGAGGAGGATTAACAGGGCGAACTGCTAGTTTTTGAATACGAGATATCCACCCTAATCACACAAGTGCCTTGGTGATTTTCCTAACATATAAGAGGGTTACAAAATTTAAACATGTTTTTGGTTATTGAAACTATTAAGCATGTTGAATGACCAAAATTAAACAACATTCAGGTACTTGTCGTTGCTCCAATCGATACAACAATTTACCTTCCACCATTAATTTGTGAAGAGGAGGCTGCTAAATAATCTTAACCTTTTTGCCCCTAAAGTCTTCTTGTAAATCCACATCTGCCCATAATTAGACGCCTCTAATGAATCACCATGATGTTCGTGTGGACATCGATTTTCACATTAAGAAAATGACATGTGTGCAGCTTGTTTTTTTGTCTTAATCTGTGTTTTTCGTTCCGGTAACTTCTGGTCAGAAGTTGATTTTTCTACTTTTATTCAGAAGCAGAAGTTGATTTCTGATCAGAGAAATTCATTTGGTAAGGGTTGAAAATTTCTACTGCTGAAATATTATTAATACAAAATTTTCTATGCAAAATTATTGTCAGTGACCTCATCACGGATCTGATTGAAAGCATGGGCCAAACTTTTTGGTGACTTTGCTTTTTGGCGGTACGGCTCCTTCATTCTTATCATAATCCAAACCGACCCATGATGCCATGTGATCCCACATCTCGGACCCGCAACGTCACGATGCTCCCCATCGATTTTATGGAAGAACGATAGGCACGAATCCCAAAGAAGAATACAAAAAAGTTGACTCCTTTTCTTTCGGGTCAATCATTCACCATTTGCTTTTATCATCTGAATAATCAATCACGAGGCTGCGTCTGGTTTCACTCCTGCAATTGTAAACGTGGGATGTCTGCTTGTTGCTGACATCGTCAAATTTGAACAAAAGTAAAAGTGAGAAAGGGGAAGAGCGGCCGGTCCGTCGTTGTTCAGCTGGTTAGGTTCAAACCGATCCCGGTTGGACCGGCCGGGCTGATCATTTTATGCAATGGAGTACGTGTGGGAGTCATTAGTTGTGTTTTTTTTTTTCCCCTTCAAATAAGTGATCATTGTTGTCGCGACCTAAAAAAAAAATCAGATTTTAGGCTAATGGATTATCAGGCTAATTAGAAACTAACCTAATACGGACTCTCCCAAGCCCTACCAAATCGTAACTTAGGTTTTATTAAGATGATTTTAAATTTGGAGTCGCCACTAATCATTTTTGGTAGGTTGATTAGGAACCTAAATAAAGTAGCGGGAGAACCACTTTATTTCTACGAACCAGAGATTTTAAGTTCGGGGACTTGATTACACTAGTTAATTAAAACTAATGCCCTTTCGGTACCTTTAATTCCATGAAAGTCCTAAGTCGGCAATTCAAGCTTGATTGATTTTCTTTAAATTCAAGTGAGGTGTTGTTCTTCTTTAGTTTTCATTTTTTTAAGGATGAATGAGATGCATGAATGCAAGATTAGACTAAATATGCCGAATTTAATTAAAGATGCAAAATCACATGTCATTAATGCAACATTCAAAGATAAATAAAAACCGCATGCAGACCATGAACATTCAAGAATTATCAGACTAGACAACGTGTAGATTTTTATTCAAGCAAATCAAACATGCGAAAGTACTTAAGATGAATGCTCCTAGACATGATACTAAATGACGTGCAAAATGACATGACAAAATAAAATGACATGGACATGCGACATATGAGATATGCGAAGATATGCATGATGTAATATGTGATTTTTAAATCATGGAAGGACATAACTTATGATATTCGAAAGTATGCAATATGGATATGCAAGACTAATTTTCGAAAAAAATGGAAGGAGGAATTAGATGATACTCGAAAATATTTGATATGCATTGGAGATAATGCAAATCATGCAAGCAAGATATTCGAGATATGCATGAAGTTCCGAAAAAAAAAATGGAATGCAAGAAGTGATATTTGAAAAAAATCATGATGTGAATATGCAAGATATGAATGAGATTTTTTTTATTATTTTTAGGAATTAAAATATACAATGTGACACAAGATAAACATGAATATGCAAATGATATCTTTTGAAAATATGGGATGCAAGATATGGTACTCGAAAATATGGAAAGATATGCAGGATATGCAGACAAGAATATTTGAACCATGCATGAAGATGTGTCGACTTTTCTTGAGACTTTTTTAGATTTTTAGATGCAATCTTCGGTCACATTTGGAATATCCTCGATTTAATCCTATTAACTACCATTTTTCAGAATAGACTTAATCAGATGAAGTTTCTAGGAAACTTTATCTTCCTAAAGATTTAACTGGATATAATTTCTAAGAAACCATATCTTTCTAATTTTTTAGGAACTTCAAGTCTATTAGAAAACTCATATCAGATAGAATATCCAATCAGACAAGATATTTCAAGATAGCAATTAAACCAATCAAGGCAAATCAAACCCCATCTTCTTATAATTTTCGAAAAAGAGAGAGGAAGGAAACTAAATCCAAAATCGGCTTTTGAAAGATAGCGAACCGGATCTAAATGGCAATAGATCGAGTTGGCCTATCTTTCCCGCTATTCTATACCAGAGGATCGTTCCCGAATGGTGACGGGAAGAATCGTCCAAGTCTAAAAATTCGTTGCCTTTTAGGAAAGGATCTTCCCTAAATTAGATTTAGCCTTTTTTTTTAATATTATGAAAAGTATATCCAATAAGTCCAATTAAATCCCCAAATTTCGAAATATGTGACAAGATTACGATTTTAGAACACAAAGATTGCTTCTTGACAATTTTCCCGAAAATCAGCAATTATGCCCGAAAAAACGGCAAGCAAAATAGCATCAAATTCATGCAAAAAAGCATTGAAAATAAGTAAAATACTTACCTCTACACTCCCGGAAAAATTCTGCATGAGTTAGTAGCATAAAAACACAAAAACAACTTGTTTCGGACAAAAACAGCATGTAAACAGCATAGAAACAGCAGCAAAACAGCATGTTTATCACCTCAAAACAACATCAATTCAACCCTAAAAAGTATAGAGAAGTTACCTTGTTTCGCTCTCAAAATCCTGTACGTGCGCAAGCTGTGGGTTCCGCCCAAAAACAGCACTGTTTCGCCTTAAGTTACAGCAAAAACGAGCCTTGAAACAACAGCGAGGTCACCTTAATATCCTGCAGAAAAATTCTGCACTGAATTGTAAATAAACCTGGGCTGGACAGCACTGTTTTGGCGCCAAAACAGCTTAAACCGCACCCCAAACAGCAGCTCCAATCGCAATCGAACGGTGAAGTATTGAGCAGCAAACAGCAGCTCAAATCAGGCCAAAATAGAGGAGTATTCGTGCCCAAACAGCTTTTGAACCTGCACCGAATAATAGTAAAAAAAAACAAACTTTCTTGGGCACCGAATAGCAAGAAATCAAGAGGTGAATTATTGCAATAATCCGGCTTGAGCAGGGACTGAATTGGACTCCAAATCGGCGGAAGATAACACCAAATAGCGAGGCTTCAAGACTGGACAGCAGAAGACGCCAGGCTGGTGGTGCACCGTGAATCAGATGAGGACCTTCAGGGTTGAGCAGAATCCATTCTCCTTTTGTCTTCTGATGGATGCTTCTTTTGTCCTCAAATTGTGAAGTCCACACCTCTCCACTTCCTCTCAATTCTCTCTCTGGATTGTTGTGAAGCTCTGTGTGTGCTTGCTTTGGAATTTGCGATTGCCATTGAGAGAACACCAGAGTAGTGAGATTGTCGACTTTTGCTCTCTATGCTTCCGAGAATTCTTCAAGGGTTCTGCCGTGGGAATCTCCATAAAGTAATCTTCATCTTATTTCTCTCTCGGAGACCAGAATGTGTCGTCCTCTTGTGGAGCTCTCAATGTGGCCGTGTGATAAATTGTGGCCTTGAAGTGCCGTGTATTCTATTGTGAGTGGCCTCCTTGATTCAATGACCTACGTGTGCTTATATAGG
This sequence comes from Lenwebbia sp. NSW1173648, assembly GCA_029784005.1. Taxonomy (NCBI): domain Eukaryota; kingdom Viridiplantae; phylum Streptophyta; class Magnoliopsida; order Myrtales; family Myrtaceae; genus Lenwebbia; species Lenwebbia sp. NSW1173648. The sequence continues at coordinate 16,522,466 of JARCGZ010000009.1, read as the reverse complement.
GAACATTAGGTCAAGTTAGGGGCTCTAACTTATGACTTTTTATGAAATAGACCCCGTATTGCAAGACCTTTTAATTAAGCCCCTAAGGACTTAATCACACTTAATTAACAGCCTATATTTCGTAAAAATATCGGCACAAGCTCAATTCAGATAATTCAATCAAGTTCAAAACCTTGAATTAAGTCCATCCACCGCCGGTCTGGATAATATGCAAATGTGCAAAATGCAATGCATGCTAAACCAAATTAATTATGCTATGCATGAAAACTAATTTATTTTTGGTGAGAACTAAAATTAATTTTCATTTTTTATGTAAACGAAATGATTTAAGGAAAATCAAAATTTAGGTGTCAACAGCTGCCCCTCTTTGAGTGGAGGCTCGCAGAGGTTTCGCTCAAAGATAAAATTGAGCCTAAATTTTGACTATGCAAATGATGAATGATGAATTTTTGCGAGACTTTTAGTCCCATTTTCTATGCAGATAAAGATGATGTATGAAATGCAAGACTGTAATTAACACATGCCAAGACTTCTTTCTTCCATGGAACAGAATAGGAAGACCTACACATGGATCGCATATGAAATATCTAAGCTTTACTAGACGTTCATGATGCTGTCGATTCCCTCGATTTCCAAGCCTCTTCTTGTGGACGCGAGGATCTCAAGATACTGGGCCTATCTGTTACCAGAAATCTCATTCTGATGCGAGATAGCGCAAGATATGTTGATTATGAAATGTGCTTGAGTTATGGTTCAAGCTGCACCATTTTGTCTCTTGGGACCACCATCGTTTTAATGGGTTGCCATGAGCTGGAAATGTCTCTCGAGACCACCATCGTTTTAGCGGGTCTTCGTGAGTCGGTAAAATTTCTCTTGGGACCACCATCGTTTTAGCGGGTCGCCATGAGCTGGAAATGTCTCTCGAGACCACCATCGTTTTAGCGGGTCTTCGTGAGTCGGTAAAATTTCTCTTGGGACCACCATCGTTTTAGCGGGTCTCCATGAGCTGGAAATGTCTCTCGAGACCACCATCGTTTTAGCGGGTCTTCGTGAGTCGGTAAAATTTCTCTTGGGACCACCATCGTTTTAGCGGGTCGCCATGAGCTGGAAATGTAGTGCCAAGATCACAAGAGCATGTCGATTGTGATTTGGGTAAAGGTATCACGAGAGCAGGTCGATCGTGAACCGGGTAAAAACCTCATGAGAGTAGGTCGATCATGAGTTGGATAAAGATAAGATCAAGACCACAAGAGCATGTCGATTGTGACTTGGGTAAAGGTATCACGAGAGCAGGTCGATCGTGAACCGGGTAAAGATCAAGAACACGAGAGCAGGTCGATCGTGAATTGGGTAAAGATAAAGATCAAGAACACGAGAGCAGGTCGATCGTGAATTGAAAGGATCAAAATGACAACTAAAGTTAGTAGAGCTGTCAATTTGAAAAGGATTTAGAAAACTTACCTGGATTCTCTAAGCAAACGGCTAAGGGAAGGACAAGCTGACTGGGTCATACCTGTCTTTTCACTTGAAGTATAATCATGCGCATAGACAAACCAACGCTAACGCGACATGTATTTCATAAAAATCACGCTTCACTGAAGAAAGTGGGTACTTGAGTGATCATATGTGCCGCAATGGATTTGAGCACCTTGACAATCATCAGAATTCACTCTTTTGAAAGGTTCAGGTTGAAGATATACTTACCTGAGAGCTTGGAAGATCGCCTGGTGGGCACTTACCAGTAGGGTTTGTTCATTCAATAATCCTTGGATAAATTTCGAGACCTCAGAAGGTAATTCGAATCATCAGGAATGCACTACCTATCAGACAATGTCAGAGGTAACATGGCGAAGACATATCCATCAATGAGTTTATGCAAAACTATATGCTAAGCTTGCATTAACAATTCACTTTAGTTCCTGTCAAGCATGATTAAAAACAAAATGTGCATTTTGCTCGCATGCTATAATGACTCATAATGCGGTTCATGCATAACTATTCGAGTTTGCATTACCAATTCTGTTCTGGGAGGTTATCACATTATGAACACCTCGAATGTAACCTGAATGGGGGACTTCAGTCCGAAAGGGCTTTCTCTTACTTTCGAGGAAAGCTATTTATCCTGACTGTAGGATTCAAGAGAAATCGCTCAATCTTACCATCATTGCATTCGATAAGGGTTTGAGTAATCTCGTAATTGGTACGACCAAGCCGATCTGGAGGTCTTGATTAGGACCGTAATGTAGGCTGGGTCAAAGGTTCATCAAAGGAGACTCTCTGTCGAGTCAAGGCTGTTGAAAGAAGTCTTTATCATCTGTTCTGGGTTTACAAGTCAAGAACCCTGCAAAAATGAGAGAGAAATAATCTTGCTCGAACTTCTTCGAGCGATGCTTAAAATCATTTAACTCTACGTTAACTCAAGTGCTCTAATCAGAAGAGACTTTGAAGGGTTGTAATGTAGGTTAGGTTTGGGGACTGAGAAACGAAAAGGTTCATTTTGGCTCAGAAAATACATTGAGAAGGGTTTGATGTTGGTGATCATAGCTGTCTTGTCACCGATCTCGACCTTTCTGGAATAGTCTTCAAAGGATACCATCATTTCTTGAGAATGGTATGGACTCTCGCTGGAAATTGCATTTTGCAATCTGGCTTCTCTGAAAAATTTCCTTTACATCTCGAACCCTTTGGGGATTTACAAGAAAGAGCATACAAATATATGCATTTAAAGTTCAGAAGTACTTTACAAATGGACAAGGATTGAATGGGCATTGGCCTTGCTTTTGATAGGCATTTTGCTTTTTCCGCCCGGGATTTTGTGGGATCAGCCTTTGCTTTTCTTACTCCCAACTCCCATTTTTTTTTCTTTTTGTCTCGACGTCTCGATTTTTCTCTTTTTTTTTTTGACGTCTCATTTTTTGCTTGTTTTTTGGGAGAAGGCCATTTTCTTTCAGGCTGCACTTGCTTCTTTTTGACAATCTCATGATTTTGAATTTCCTTTTTTTTCTTTAAGGAATTACAACAACACGAGCATTTACAAACAAAAATTATGCCAGACATTACATGAAAAATCTAGCATACAAGATGAGTTCACTCGGGAATTCTCTGTTGACCCGGCCTTCTTCAGTTATGCTTCTTGGGGAAAATGCCATCTTCGCCTTGGAATGAGCAATGATCACCAACAAGGGTTTAGGAAATGAATTTGTTAGCTCGAGTGGGCTATGCAAAGGATAAAGCGTATAGGATAGAGAAATGAATGCTCTTCGTCATCCTAAAGCACTTGAGTTAAAGTTTGAGTATAATGCAAAGAAATACCCGAAGATTGATGTTAGTCTGAGCAAGAAAATTTCTAACCATTTACCTCATGCTACTGTTGGAACTACCTCCGTTTTGCCCCGATGTAGGGTGGTTCTTGACAGGGGTAAAGAAATGAAACCGCCGCTCAAGGGGTTAATCAATGGACACCTGTACTGTTTGGGATTGAGAAATGAATGCCTCCGTCACTTCGGCTATCGTACCTTTTGCCAGAAAACCCTTTACCTTGAGAATGCAGAGTCTAGCTACCTCTCAACTCACTGGGGATTAAAAATGTAGGACGTGTGTGGAAATGGCTTGCCTTTCATCATCCTGTCATGCCCCATTTTGTACATTCGATGCATCATATGCAATTCATGCTCCCTATTCAGAGTTGGTAAATTAAACATGAAGAATAGTCATGAATAAATCATGCAATGTGTGAGCATTTTCAAGCATCAATCATATTTCATGAAAATATTATGCTTCTGCTTAAGGATCAGACCGTGCAAGTATGAAAAAGAATTCTTAGGAACGGGAGAGATTGAGTTGCCCCAGAACGCGTGAATGGATCAAGCAAGTTGGGGAGCTTAGTCCTCGCGTCAAGGAATGAATTACCCATGACTTTGCCCCTGCACAAGAAGACACATGAACGAATAATAAGTTGAGTAAAGGCCCGAGATGCTCTGGTTGTTCATTGGTGTTGACCATCATGTTGGTTGTGTGCTCCTGCAAGAAGGAAAGTATGAGTGTTATCTTGAAAATATCATGAGACAGAGAAAACACAACTCCCTTTATCCAAGTGAGGGTTCACTATCGATTTGCCCCATTTTTCATCAGAATAGATCATGTCAGATGATTGTAGCTTTGCAAAAATCTACAATTCCCCCTAGATATGACCGATGTTTAGAATTTGATTCCGGGCTTTGGCAAATGATGCGTTTCATCACTTGACCCTGCAAGGAGGAAAAATAGAGGGTCATTATTTCAAAAAATGATCAGGCCATGCAAGATATACTCTCTTGAGGTCAAGCCATCTTGGATTTGTCTTGCTTTCTGTCTGTCAGAATAGGCTATGTCGGGTAGCATAATCCGAGATTGCCTCTAGGTATGCCCCGAGTTGGAAGTTCGATTTCCAGCTTTGATAGGCATATCATTCTTGTGCTTGATCCTGCACAAGAAAAGGGTGCGTGGATGGAGTCCTAAAAAGCAGGCGAAGACCCATGATATCCCGATCATTCATTTGCTTCGGGGATAGAAAATTAGGGTCATGCTTCATATCTTGGCACCTGCAAGAAGGAAAAAAAATGTCGTTTTCAAGACCGATCAAACTTAAGTAGAGATGTTCCCTTTTGAAATCGGACGACTTCAGATTTGCCCCATTTTCCTTCAGCTGAAGCATAGATCTGCTTTGACTAACTGACAGCTTGATGTATGGGCCGGTATGGGATCGACCAGGGTCTCTAGCTCGATTATGAATTACAATGCTCACTACTCATGCATGGACTGTCTCAGGATCAACCGGGCCAGCCTCTTAGTTTTCGGCCATGTACGGATGGCTAACGGTCAATGATTCATGATCACCAGGAATGGCATGATTGGTGGTCGTGAGTAAGAGCGTCGCTAGGGGCACAGTAGAGACGATAAGCCGCGAATGAACATTGTTATAGCCATATCGCCAGTGAACTCCGATCAAGGTTTCACCATAACTCAATTGAGTTAGTTGATTTGCTAATGTCATCAACAGCTGACATGCCCCTAGTTTTGTTACCTGCAAGGCAAAGAGGAGGAAATTTCATTTGAGTCAGTCAAGTTCGGAAAAAGAAAACTTACCTCTTGGTTCGTCTGTCTAGCATCATCCGATGGGACCGTGTTGGATTGGCGGTCAGGATGTTGCCCCTGAATAACTTGACTGATAAGACCGACGTGATCTCTTGCAATACTTAAGCTTGCCTCAATCCTGAATTCTCTAGACGGTCCGCTATTAGTTAAGATTGCAGTGTCATAGTGGTTGATGCGGCAAAGTCACAAGGCAATCTCTTCTTGGCCCATTCTTGAGATCTCCTCCAGCCAAGGATGACTACATCCGTTCATTTCTCGCATTTCGACTTGATCAGGCCTAATGCCAATCAGACTCAGGTTGACCAATAGCTCAATCGCCTGGCACGGGAAATGATCATTGGCGAAGCCTGGATCTGCCTTAACTAGTCGATGTACTAGGATCGATCAGGGACTTCTGGCTTGACCGTGAGCTACAAGGCTCGAAACATATGTAGGGATTGCGCAGGATTATCTAAGGATCGGTCGGACTAGCTCACTGTTCGAGTTATGAATCTGTTCCTTGCCCTCAGATGACATATGGTAGATGAGTCAGTAAGACAAACAGGTTAAACTGCATGCGTTTTTTTTTATAAAAAAAATTTCCTTGAAAAGCTTTTTATTTTCAAAAAAATTGGGATGAGAAATCTTGAGAAGCCCAACCCTCGGTGCTTACCATAGATGACAAATTTTTCAATCATTGGTTATCGTCATCGGGTTGGTTTGGGGTACTTCAACAAGATTCCAAAATATGATGAAAAAACTGTAATTTCATTGATAATGAATCAATCGAATTACATTTTATTGAAAAGGGAAATCCTAAAGTGCGACATGAGTCGTAATGAGAAATCCTAGAAAGCAATAAAAAATGCAGCCTAGACGCCTAGAAGAAAAGGGGAATATATCATGCAGGGGATAAAATTAAATGAGCTACTGATGTGGGTCTATGCCTGCTTCTTCAGTGGTAAACTCTCTTGTCTTTTGATTTGGCTAAGCGTCCTAGGTGTTCCAGGTAATGCCACGAGGGACGGGACGGCGTTGCGGAAGTACTTCATTTCTGAACATGTGAGGATACTCTAATCGCATGCTCGGGACCACCAGCATATCTCGGTTTCCACCGCAATATTTCCATGCACGAAACATGAGATCGGCAGCATCGATCATATCCTGGACCCGGAATCTCAGAGTGACGCATTCTTCGAGGGAGTGACCCTCTCGACCGCAATGGAAATCACAAAACTTGCCCAATTCGAAATTGCGGGTATTCTTGAGCCATGGAAAGGCTTGTTCTCGCTGGATCAGCCCCTTCTTTAGGAGTATTGGCCATATGACAGGCATCGCTGCGGGAAGTAGAGTAAATTCTCTTCCCTTCAGTACTGGGGGTTTGTCACAGGGAAGTTGGTCCTGTCTGCCAAAGTCTTCGACTATGTCACGTTCAAGCTGGTACTCGTGAAGCCGAACAGCATGTTTCATGATATCAATCATTCCATCCATGATAGTAGTGAAGGCTAGCATCCTGTCATGAAGCTCTTCAAGCTTTTCTTTTATGGTGGTTACAACCTCAGCTTTGTCAGTCATCTTCTTGAGTAGGTAAGGATCTTGTGGGGAACTGTGGTAAATTACCTTCAAAAGACAAGGATCGAGGTTAGTACAACCATTGAGAATAGTGAGCCGGTCCATGACGTCCTCTAGACTCAAAAGGAACTAAAGACACAACCAAAGGACTGACCCAGAGCACTTTCCAGTTTCGTCGACTTTTACAAAAAAAATCACATTAATTCGTAGAGTGATCAAAATGATGTGAAATTTTACGAGGACATGTTAAGGAGGTAGATAAACGACTTTCATGTTTAAAGGTTGGGCAGATTTCCCCTGGATCAATACAGTTTAATTGTCCTTTCCAAAAATTCTGTTCAGAAAACTGATTTGTCCGGTTTCTATTTTGAGGATAAATGGGTCATCAAAATTGGGAATTGATGTCCGAAAATTTGCAGCTTCCTAGTTCAGGGCCCATTCTACCACTTTCAAGTTTTTACTTCATTCAAAAAGGCACTTTTACTAGTGGAAAATGGTGAAACAAAACTAGTGTCTGAAATTTCCTGAAAACTCAGATTGCTTTGCCTTCATTATCAATTCAGTAGAAAATGGAAAACATGATGGATTGATCTGAAAATTTTACAAATGACAGGTCAAGATCCTCCAAACACTTTTCATTCAATGGTTGAAACCCAGAAATGCCCCGAAGGAAATCAAATAAATCATACAAAGCAGTAAGGTATATCTGAACAACAGGAATGCAGAATGCAAACTAAACATGACCCTATTTAGCTTAAGACACTTGACTCACCTAACAAATGTCATGGACCGACTCGAAAAAAAAAATAAAAATAAGCAAAGACAAGAGTAAAGGTTAAGGAAGTACCGCCTTTTAGAAGAAAAAGAACATGCCAACCACATAGACATGCACATGAAATTGCTCGTGAGGTTCGATTTCTATCTAAAATGGCTTGACAAAGGTGGAGCCCCAAGGATGTCCGGACTGAACCACCTTAGCTTGTGATTGAGTCGGGGATCCCCGTAGACATCCGGCTCAGCCAAGTAACAACCCGCATCACATGGCTAATGACGGGGGTGGTAACTCTTGGCACCGATTTGAAAAGTTCGGGACTTGAAAAGGGAGACTCGAGCCAAATGGCGATGGCCGGTGTGCCCCTAATCAAACACCATCCTAAGCCTAGCCACTCGGGTTCAGTGGCGGGTTGTGTGTGCTAAGTGTCGTGCTTAAAAGAATAAAGGCATGCGAAACAGTTCATGGCACTCAACACTTCAAAATAACTAGGACATTCATTCTAACTTCTCTCTGCAAAACAAATGGTTAACAATCAACTCCACCCCTTATCACTCCAACCTGCAAGAACATATAACACCTTAAAATGAGATTCAATCAAGATCGCCAAAAGCGAAACATCCATGAAATTTTCTTTAGGCCTAAGTCCGCTAAAGCTTTTAATTTTCTCAAAAAATTCAAGTAATCCAATTAAGGCTTAATTTTTTTTCGACAAAATTAAAGCAAGTCCCCAGCGGAGTCGCCAAGCTGTCGCGACCTAAAAAAAAAATCAGATTTTAGGCTAATGGATTATCAGGCTAATTAGAAACTAACCTAATACGGACTCTCCCAAGCCCTACCAAATCGTAACTTAGGTTTTATTAAGATGATTTTAAATTTGGAGTCGCCACTAATCATTTTTGGTAGGTTGATTAGGAACCTAAATAAAGTAGCGGGAGAACCACTTTATTTCTACGAACCAGAGATTTTAAGTTCGGGGACTTGATTACACTAGTTAATTAAAACTAATGCCCTTTCGGTACCTTTAATTCCATGAAAGTCCTAAGTCGGCAATTCAAGCTTGATTGATTTTCTTTAAATTCAAGTGAGGTGTTGTTCTTCTTTAGTTTTCATTTTTTTAAGGATGAATGAGATGCATGAATGCAAGATTAGACTAAATATGCCGAATTTAATTAAAGATGCAAAATCACATGTCATTAATGCAACATTCAAAGATAAATAAAAACCGCATGCAGACCATGAACATTCAAGAATTATCAGACTAGACAACGTGTAGATTTTTATTCAAGCAAATCAAACATGCGAAAGTACTTAAGATGAATGCTCCTAGACATGATACTAAATGACGTGCAAAATGACATGACAAAATAAAATGACATGGACATGCGACATATGAGATATGCGAAGATATGCATGATGTAATATGTGATTTTTAAATCATGGAAGGACATAACTTATGATATTCGAAAGTATGCAATATGGATATGCAAGACTAATTTTCGAAAAAAATGGAAGGAGGAATTAGATGATACTCGAAAATATTTGATATGCATTGGAGATAATGCAAATCATGCAAGCAAGATATTCGAGATATGCATGAAGTTCCGAAAAAAAAAATGGAATGCAAGAAGTGATATTTGAAAAAAATCATGATGTGAATATGCAAGATATGAATGAGATTTTTTTTATTATTTTTAGGAATTAAAATATACAATGTGACACAAGATAAACATGAATATGCAAATGATATCTTTTGAAAATATGGGATGCAAGATATGGTACTCGAAAATATGGAAAGATATGCAGGATATGCAGACAAGAATATTTGAACCATGCATGAAGATGTGTCGACTTTTCTTGAGACTTTTTTAGATTTTTAGATGCAATCTTCGGTCACATTTGGAATATCCTCGATTTAATCCTATTAACTACCATTTTTCAGAATAGACTTAATCAGATGAAGTTTCTAGGAAACTTTATCTTCCTAAAGATTTAACTGGATATAATTTCTAAGAAACCATATCTTTCTAATTTTTTAGGAACTTCAAGTCTATTAGAAAACTCATATCAGATAGAATATCCAATCAGACAAGATATTTCAAGATAGCAATTAAACCAATCAAGGCAAATCAAACCCCATCTTCTTATAATTTTCGAAAAAGAGAGAGGAAGGAAACTAAATCCAAAATCGGCTTTTGAAAGATAGCGAACCGGATCTAAATGGCAATAGATCGAGTTGGCCTATCTTTCCCGCTATTCTATACCAGAGGATCGTTCCCGAATGGTGACGGGAAGAATCGTCCAAGTCTAAAAATTCGTTGCCTTTTAGGAAAGGATCTTCCCTAAATTAGATTTAGCCTTTTTTTTTAATATTATGAAAAGTATATCCAATAAGTCCAATTAAATCCCCAAATTTCGAAATATGTGACAAGATTACGATTTTAGAACACAAAGATTGCTTCTTGACAATTTTCCCGAAAATCAGCAATTATGCCCGAAAAAACGGCAAGCAAAATAGCATCAAATTCATGCAAAAAAGCATTGAAAATAAGTAAAATACTTACCTCTACACTCCCGGAAAAATTCTGCATGAGTTAGTAGCATAAAAACACAAAAACAACTTGTTTCGGACAAAAACAGCATGTAAACAGCATAGAAACAGCAGCAAAACAGCATGTTTATCACCTCAAAACAACATCAATTCAACCCTAAAAAGTATAGAGAAGTTACCTTGTTTCGCTCTCAAAATCCTGTACGTGCGCAAGCTGTGGGTTCCGCCCAAAAACAGCACTGTTTCGCCTTAAGTTACAGCAAAAACGAGCCTTGAAACAACAGCGAGGTCACCTTAATATCCTGCAGAAAAATTCTGCACCGAATTGTAAATAAACCTGGGCTGGACAGCACTGTTTTGGCGCCAAAACAGCTTAAACCGCACCCCAAACAGCAGCTCCAATCGCAATCGAACGGTGAAGTATTGAGCAGCAAACAGCAGCTCAAATCAGGCCAAAATAGAGGAGTATTCGTGCCCAAACAGCTTTTGAACCTGCACCGAATAATAGTAAAAAAAAACAAACTTTCTTGGGCACCGAATAGCAAGAAATCAAGAGGTGAATTATTGCAATAATCCGGCTTGAGCAGGGACTGAATTGGACTCCAAATCGGCGGAAGATAACACCAAATAGCGAGGCTTCAAGACTGGACAGCAGAAGACGCCAGGCTGGTGGTGCACCGTGAATCAGATGAGGACCTTCAGGGTTGAGCAGAATCCATTCTCCTTTTGTCTTCTGATGGATGCTTCTTTTGTCCTCAAATTGTGAAGTCCACACCTCTCCACTTCCTCTCAATTCTCTCTCTGGATTGTTGTGAAGCTCTGTGTGTGCTTGCTTTGGAATTTGCGATTGCCATTGAGAGAACACCAGAGTAGTGAGATTGTCGACTTTTGCTCTCTATGCTTCCGAGAATTCTTCAAGGGTTCTGCCGTGGGAATCTCCATAAAGTAATCTTCATCTTATTTCTCTCTCGGAGACCAGAATGTGTCGTCCTCTTGTGGAGCTCTCAATGTGGCCGTGTGATAAATTGTGGCCTTGAAGTGCCGTGTATTCTATTGTGAGTGGCCTCCTTGATTCAATGACCTACGTGTGCTTATATAGGGAACATTAGGTCAAGTTAGGGGCTCTAACTTATGACTTTTTATGAAATAGACCCCGTATTGCAAGACCTTTTAATTAAGCCCCTAAGGACTTAATCACACTTAATTAACAGCCTATATTTCGTAAAAATATCGGCACAAGCTCAATTCAGATAATTCAATCAAGTTCAAAACCTTGAATTAAGTCCATCCACCGCCGGTCTGGATAATATGCAAATGTGCAAAATGCAATGCATGCTAAACCAAATTAATTATGCTATGCATGAAAACTAATTTATTTTTGGTGAGAACTAAAATTAATTTTCATTTTTTATGTAAACGAAATGATTTAAGGAAAATCAAAATTTAGGTGTCAACAGCTGCCCCTCTTTGAGTGGAGGCTCGCAGAGGTTTCGCTCAAAGATAAAATTGAGCCTAAATTTTGACTATGCAAATGATGAATGATGAATTTTTGCGAGACTTTTAGTCCCATTTTCTATGCAGATAAAGATGATGTATGAAATGCAAGACTGTAATTAACACATGCCAAGACTTCTTTCTTCCATGGAACAGAATAGGAAGACCTACACATGGATCGCATATGAAATATCTAAGCTTTACTAGACGTTCATGATGCTGTCGATTCCCTCGATTTCCAAGCCTCTTCTTGTGGACGCGAGGATCTCAAGATACTGGGCCTATCTGTTACCAGAAATCTCATTCTGATGCGAGATAGCGCAAGATATGTTGATTATGAAATGTGCTTGAGTTATGGTTCAAGCTGCACCATTTTGTCTCTTGGGACCACCATCGTTTTAATGGGTTGCCATGAGCTGGAAATGTCTCTCGAGACCACCATCGTTTTAGCGGGTCTTCGTGAGTCGGTAAAATTTCTCTTGGGACCACCATCGTTTTAGCGGGTCGCCATGAGCTGGAAATGTCTCTCGAGACCACCATCGTTTTAGCGGGTCTTCGTGAGTCGGTAAAATTTCTCTTGGGACCACCATCGTTTTAGCGGGTCTCCATGAGCTGGAAATGTCTCTCGAGACCACCATCGTTTTAGCGGGTCTTCGTGAGTCGGTAAAATTTCTCTTGGGACCACCATCGTTTTAGCGGGTCGCCATGAGCTGGAAATGTAGTGCCAAGATCACAAGAGCATGTCGATTGTGATTTGGGTAAAGGTATCACGAGAGCAGGTCGATCGTGAACCGGGTAAAAACCTCATGAGAGTAGGTCGATCATGAGTTGGATAAAGATAAGATCAAGACCACAAGAGCATGTCGATTGTGACTTGGGTAAAGGTATCACGAGAGCAGGTCGATCGTGAACCGGGTAAAGATCAAGAACACGAGAGCAGGTCGATCGTGAATTGGGTAAAGATAAAGATCAAGAACACGAGAGCAGGTCGATCGTGAATTGAAAGGATCAAAATGACAACTAAAGTTAGTAGAGCTGTCAATTTGAAAAGGATTTAGAAAACTTACCTGGATTCTCTAAGCAAACGGCTAAGGGAAGGACAAGCTGACTGGGTCATACCTGTCTTTTCACTTGAAGTATAATCATGCGCATAGACAAACCAACGCTAACGCGACATGTATTTCATAAAAATCACGCTTCACTGAAGAAAGTGGGTACTTGAGTGATCATATGTGCCGCAATGGATTTGAGCACCTTGACAATCATCAGAATTCACTCTTTTGAAAGGTTCAGGTTGAAGATATACTTACCTGAGAGCTTGGAAGATCGCCTGGTGGGCACTTACCAGTAGGGTTTGTTCATTCAATAATCCTTGGATAAATTTCGAGACCTCAGAAGGTAATTCGAATCATCAGGAATGCACTACCTATCAGACAATGTCAGAGGTAACATGGCGAAGACATATCCATCAATGAGTTTATGCAAAACTATATGCTAAGCTTGCATTAACAATTCACTTTAGTTCCTGTCAAGCATGATTAAAAACAAAATGTGCATTTTGCTCGCATGCTATAATGACTCATAATGCGGTTCATGCATAACTATTCGAGTTTGCATTACCAATTCTGTTCTGGGAGGTTATCACATTATGAACACCTCGAATGTAACCTGAATGGGGGACTTCAGTCCGAAAGGGCTTTCTCTTACTTTCGAGGAAAGCTATTTATCCTGACTGTAGGATTCAAGAGAAATCGCTCAATCTTACCATCATTGCATTCGATAAGGGTTTGAGTAATCTCGTAATTGGTACGACCAAGCCGATCTGGAGGTCTTGATTAGGACCGTAATGTAGGCTGGGTCAAAGGTTCATCAAAGGAGACTCTCTGTCGAGTCAAGGCTGTTGAAAGAAGTCTTTATCATCTGTTCTGGGTTTACAAGTCAAGAACCCTGCAAAAATGAGAGAGAAATAATCTTGCTCGAACTTCTTCGAGCGATGCTTAAAATCATTTAACTCTACGTTAACTCAAGTGCTCTAATCAGAAGAGACTTTGAAGGGTTGTAATGTAGGTTAGGTTTGGGGACTGAGAAACGAAAAGGTTCATTTTGGCTCAGAAAATACATTGAGAAGGGTTTGATGTTGGTGATCATAGCTGTCTTGTCACCGATCTCGACCTTTCTGGAATAGTCTTCAAAGGATACCATCATTTCTTGAGAATGGTATGGACTCTCGCTGGAAATTGCATTTTGCAATCTGGCTTCTCTGAAAAATTTCCTTTACATCTCGAACCCTTTGGGGATTTACAAGAAAGAGCATACAAATATATGCATTTAAAGTTCAGAAGTACTTTACAAATGGACAAGGATTGAATGGGCATTGGCCTTGCTTTTGATAGGCATTTTGCTTTTTCCGCCCGGGATTTTGTGGGATCAGCCTTTGCTTTTCTTACTCCCAACTCCCATTTTTTTTCTTTTTGTCTCGACGTCTCGATTTTTCTCTTTTTTTTTTTGACGTCTCATTTTTTGCTTGTTTTTTGGGAGAAGGCCATTTTCTTTCAGGCTGCACTTGCTTCTTTTTGACAATCTCATGATTTTGAATTTCCTTTTTTTTCTTTAAGGAATTACAACAACACGAGCATTTACAAACAAAAATTATGCCAGACATTACATGAAAAATCTAGCATACAAGATGAGTTCACTCGGGAATTCTCTGTTGACCCGGCCTTCTTCAGTTATGCTTCTTGGGGAAAATGCCATCTTCGCCTTGGAATGAGCAATGATCACCAACAAGGGTTTAGGAAATGAATTTGTTAGCTCGAGTGGGCTATGCAAAGGATAAAGCGTATAGGATAGAGAAATGAATGCTCTTCGTCATCCTAAAGCACTTGAGTTAAAGTTTGAGTATAATGCAAAGAAATACCCGAAGATTGATGTTAGTCTGAGCAAGAAAATTTCTAACCATTTACCTCATGCTACTGTTGGAACTACCTCCGTTTTGCCCCGATGTAGGGTGGTTCTTGACAGGGGTAAAGAAATGAAACCGCCGCTCAAGGGGTTAATCAATGGACACCTGTACTGTTTGGGATTGAGAAATGAATGCCTCCGTCACTTCGGCTATCGTACCTTTTGCCAGAAAACCCTTTACCTTGAGAATGCAGAGTCTAGCTACCTCTCAACTCACTGGGGATTAAAAATGTAGGACGTGTGTGGAAATGGCTTGCCTTTCGTCATCCTGTCATGCCCCATTTTGTACATTCGATGCATCATATGCAATTCATGCTCCCTATTCAGAGTTGGTAAATTAAACATGAAGAATAGTCATGAATAAATCATGCAATGTGTGAGCATTTTCAAGCATCAATCATATTTCATGAAAATATTATGCTTCTGCTTAAGGATCAGACCGTGCAAGTATGAAAAAGAATTCTTAGGAACGGGAGAGATTGAGTTGCCCCAGAACGCGTGAATGGATCAAGCAAGTTGGGGAGCTTAGTCCTCGCGTCAAGGAATGAATTACCCATGACTTTGCCCCTGCACAAGAAGACACATGAACGAATAATAAGTTGAGTAAAGGCCCGAGATGCTCTGGTTGTTCATTGGTGTTGACCATCATGTTGGTTGTGTGCTCCTGCAAGAAGGAAAGTATGAGTGTTATCTTGAAAATATCATGAGACAGAGAAAACACAACTCCCTTTATCCAAGTGAGGGTTCACTATCGATTTGCCCCATTTTTCATCAGAATAGATCATGTCAGATGATTGTAGCTTTGCAAAAATCTACAATTCCCCCTAGATATGACCGATGTTTAGAATTTGATTCCGGGCTTTGGCAAATGATGCGTTTCATCACTTGACCCTGCAAGGAGGAAAAATAGAGGGTCATTATTTCAAAAAATGATCAGGCCATGCAAGATATACTCTCTTGAGGTCAAGCCATCTTGGATTTGTCTTGCTTTCTGTCTGTCAGAATAGGCTATGTCGGGTAGCATAATCCGAGATTGCCTCTAGGTATGCCCCGAGTTGGAAGTTCGATTTCCAGCTTTGATAGGCATATCATTCTTGTGCTTGATCCTGCACAAGAAAAGGGTGCGTGGATGGAGTCCTAAAAAGCAGGCGAAGACCCATGATATCCCGATCATTCATTTGCTTCGGGGATAGAAAATTAGGGTCATGCTTCATATCTTGGCACCTGCAAGAAGGAAAAAAAATGTCGTTTTCAAGACCGATCAAACTTAAGTAGAGATGTTCCCTTTTGAAATCGGACGACTTCAGATTTGCCCCATTTTCCTTCAGCTGAAGCATAGATCTGCTTTGACTAACTGACAGCTTGATGTATGGGCCGGTATGGGATCGACCAGGGTCTCTAGCTCGATTATGAATTACAATGCTCACTACTCATGCATGGACTGTCTCAGGATCAACCGGGCCAGCCTCTTAGTTTTCGGCCATGTACGGATGGCTAACGGTCAATGATTCATGATCACCAGGAATGGCATGATTGGTGGTCGTGAGTAAGAGCGTCGCTAGGGGCACAGTAGAGACGATAAGCCGCGAATGAACATTGTTATAGCCATATCGCCAGTGAACTCCGATCAAGGTTTCACCATAACTCAATTGAGTTAGTTGATTTGCTAATGTCATCAACAGCTGACATGCCCCTAGTTTTGTTACCTGCAAGGCAAAGAGGAGGAAATTTCATTTGAGTCAGTCAAGTTCGGAAAAAGAAAACTTACCTCTTGGTTCGTCTGTCTAGCATCATCCGATGGGACCGTGTTGGATTGGCGGTCAGGATGTTGCCCCTGAATAACTTGACTGATAAGACCGACGTGATCTCTTGCAATACTTAAGCTTGCCTCAATCCTGAATTCTCTAGACGGTCCGCTATTAGTTAAGATTGCAGTGTCATAGTGGTTGATGCGGCAAAGTCACAAGGCAATCTCTTCTTGGCCCATTCTTGAGATCTCCTCCAGCCAAGGATGACTACATCCGTTCATTTCTCGCATTTCGACTTGATCAGGCCTAATGCCAATCAGACTCAGGTTGACCAATAGCTCAATCGCCTGGCACGGGAAATGATCATTGGCGAAGCCTGGATCTGCCTTAACTAGTCGATGTACTAGGATCGATCAGGGACTTCTGGCTTGACCGTGAGCTACAAGGCTCGAAACATATGTAGGGATTGCGCAGGATTATCTAAGGATCGGTCGGACTAGCTCACTGTTCGAGTTATGAATCTGTTCCTTGCCCTCAGATGACATATGGTAGATGAGTCAGTAAGACAAACAGGTTAAACTGCATGCGTTTTTTTTTATAAAAAAAATTTCCTTGAAAAGCTTTTTATTTTCAAAAAAATTGGGATGAGAAATCTTGAGAAGCCCAACCCTCGGTGCTTACCATAGATGACAAATTTTTCAATCATTGGTTATCGTCATCGGGTTGGTTTGGGGTACTTCAACAAGATTCCAAAATATGATGAAAAAACTGTAATTTCATTGATAATGAATCAATCGAATTACATTTTATTGAAAAGGGAAATCCTAAAGTGCGACATGAGTCGTAATGAGAAATCCTAGAAAGCAATAAAAAATGCAGCCTAGACGCCTAGAAGAAAAGGGGAATATATCATGCAGGGGATAAAATTAAATGAGCTACTGATGTGGGTCTATGCCTGCTTCTTCAGTGGTAAACTCTCTTGTCTTTTGATTTGGCTAAGCGTCCTAGGTGTTCCAGGTAATGCCACGAGGGACGGGACGGCGTTGCGGAAGTACTTCATTTCTGAACATGTGAGGATACTCTAATCGCATGCTCGGGACCACCAGCATATCTCGGTCTCCACCGCAATATTTCCATGCACGAAACATGAGATCGGCAGCATCGATCATATCCTGGACCCGGAATCTCAGAGTGACGCATTCTTCGAGGGAGTGACCCTCTCGACCGCAATGGAAATCACAAAACTTGCCCAATTCGAAATTGCGGGTATTCTTGAGCCATGGAAAGGCTTGTTCTCGCTGGATCAGCCCCTTCTTTAGGAGTATTGGCCATATGACAGGCATCGCTGCGGGAAGTAGAGTAAATTCTCTTCCCTTCAGTACTGGGGGTTTGTCACAGGGAAGTTGGTCCTGTCTGCCAAAGTCTTCGACTATGTCACGTTCAAGCTGGTACTCGTGAAGCCGAACAGCATGTTTCATGATATCAATCATTCCATCCATGATAGTAGTGAAGGCTAGCATCCTGTCATGAAGCTCTTCAAGCTTTTCTTTTATGGTGGTTACAACCTCAGCTTTGTCAGTCATCTTCTTGAGTAGGTAAGGATCTTGTGGGGAACTGTGGTAAATTACCTTCAAAAGACAAGGATCGAGGTTAGTACAACCATTGAGAATAGTGAGCCGGTCCATGACGTCCTCTAGACTCAAAAGGAACTAAAGACACAACCAAAGGACTGACCCAGAGCACTTTCCAGTTTCGTCGACTTTTACAAAAAAAATCACATTAATTCGTAGAGTGATCAAAATGATGTGAAATTTTACGAGGACATGTTAAGGAGGTAGATAAACGACTTTCATGTTTAAAGGTTGGGCAGATTTCCCCTGGATCAATACAGTTTAATTGTCCTTTCCAAAAATTCTGTTCAGAAAACTGATTTGTCCGGTTTCTATTTTGAGGATAAATGGGTCATCAAAATTGGGAATTGATGTCCGAAAATTTGCAGCTTCCTAGTTCAGGGCCCATTCTACCACTTTCAAGTTTTTACTTCATTCAAAAAGGCACTTTTACTAGTGGAAAATGGTGAAACAAAACTAGTGTCTGAAATTTCCTGAAAACTCAGATTGCTTTGCCTTCATTATCAATTCAGTAGAAAATGGAAAACATGATGGATTGATCTGAAAATTTTACAAATGACAGGTCAAGATCCTCCAAACACTTTTCATTCAATGGTTGAAACCCAGAAATGCCCCGAAGGAAATCAAATAAATCATACAAAGCAGTAAGGTATATCTGAACAACAGGAATGCAGAATGCAAACTAAACATGACCCTATTTAGCTTAAGACACTTGACTCACCTAACAAATGTCATGGACCGACTCGAAAAAAAAAATAAAAATAAGCAAAGACAAGAGTAAAGGTTAAGGAAGTACCGCCTTTTAGAAGAAAAAGAACATGCCAACCACATAGACATGCACATGAAATTGCTCGTGAGGTTCGATTTCTATCTAAAATGGCTTGACAAAGGTGGAGCCCCAAGGATGTCCGGACTGAACCACCTTAGCTTGTGATTGAGTCGGGGATCCCCGTAGACATCCGGCTCAGCCAAGTAACAACCCGCATCACATGGCTAATGACGGGGGTGGTAACTCTTGGCACCGATTTGAAAAGTTCGGGACTTGAAAAGGGAGACTCGAGCCAAATGGCGATGGCCGGTGTGCCCCTAATCAAACACCATCCTAAGCCTAGCCACTCGGGTTCAGTGGCGGGTTGTGTGTGCTAAGTGTCGTGCTTAAAAGAATAAAGGCATGCGAAACAGTTCATGGCACTCAACACTTCAAAATAACTAGGACATTCATTCTAACTTCTCTCTGCAAAACAAATGGTTAACAATCAACTCCACCCCTTATCACTCCAACCTGCAAGAACATATAACACCTTAAAATGAGATTCAATCAAGATCGCCAAAAGCGAAACATCCATGAAATTTTCTTTAGGCCTAAGTCCGCTAAAGCTTTTAATTTTCTCAAAAAATTCAAGTAATCCAATTAAGGCTTAATTTTTTTTCGACAAAATTAAAGCAAGTCCCCAGCGGAGTCGCCAAGCTGTCGCGACCTAAAAAAAAAATCAGATTTTAGGCTAATGGATTATCAGGCTAATTAGAAACTAACCTAATACGGACTCTCCCAAGCCCTACCAAATCGTAACTTAGGTTTTATTAAGATGATTTTAAATTTGGAGTCGCCACTAATCATTTTTGGTAGGTTGATTAGGAACCTAAATAAAGTAGCGGGAGAACCACTTTATTTCTACGAACCAGAGATTTTAAGTTCGGGGACTTGATTACACTAGTTAATTAAAACTAATGCCCTTTCGGTACCTTTAATTCCATGAAAGTCCTAAGTCGGCAATTCAAGCTTGATTGATTTTCTTTAAATTCAAGTGAGGTGTTGTTCTTCTTTAGTTTTCATTTTTTTAAGGATGAATGAGATGCATGAATGCAAGATTAGACTAAATATGCCGAATTTAATTAAAGATGCAAAATCACATGTCATTAATGCAACATTCAAAGATAAATAAAAACCGCATGCAGACCATGAACATTCAAGAATTATCAGACTAGACAACGTGTAGATTTTTATTCAAGCAAATCAAACATGCGAAAGTACTTAAGATGAATGCTCCTAGACATGATACTAAATGACGTGCAAAATGACATGACAAAATAAAATGACATGGACATGCGACATATGAGATATGCGAAGATATGCATGATGTAATATGTGATTTTTAAATCATGGAAGGACATAACTTATGATATTCGAAAGTATGCAATATGGATATGCAAGACTAATTTTCGAAAAAAATGGAAGGAGGAATTAGATGATACTCGAAAATATTTGATATGCATTGGAGATAATGCAAATCATGCAAGCAAGATATTCGAGATATGCATGAAGTTCCGAAAAAAAAAATGGAATGCAAGAAGTGATATTTGAAAAAAATCATGATGTGAATATGCAAGATATGAATGAGATTTTTTTTATTATTTTTAGGAATTAAAATATACAATGTGACACAAGATAAACATGAATATGCAAATGATATCTTTTGAAAATATGGGATGCAAGATATGGTACTCGAAAATATGGAAAGATATGCAGGATATGCAGACAAGAATATTTGAACCATGCATGAAGATGTGTCGACTTTTCTTGAGACTTTTTTAGATTTTTAGATGCAATCTTCGGTCACATTTGGAATATCCTCGATTTAATCCTATTAACTACCATTTTTCAGAATAGACTTAATCAGATGAAGTTTCTAGGAAACTTTATCTTCCTAAAGATTTAACTGGATATAATTTCTAAGAAACCATATCTTTCTAATTTTTTAGGAACTTCAAGTCTATTAGAAAACTCATATCAGATAGAATATCCAATCAGACAAGATATTTCAAGATAGCAATTAAACCAATCAAGGCAAATCAAACCCCATCTTCTTATAATTTTCGAAAAAGAGAGAGGAAGGAAACTAAATCCAAAATCGGCTTTTGAAAGATAGCGAACCGGATCTAAATGGCAATAGATCGAGTTGGCCTATCTTTCCCGCTATTCTATACCAGAGGATCGTTCCCGAATGGTGACGGGAAGAATCGTCCAAGTCTAAAAATTCGTTGCCTTTTAGGAAAGGATCTTCCCTAAATTAGATTTAGCCTTTTTTTTTAATATTATGAAAAGTATATCCAATAAGTCCAATTAAATCCCCAAATTTCGAAATATGTGACAAGATTACGATTTTAGAACACAAAGATTGCTTCTTGACAATTTTCCCGAAAATCAGCAATTATGCCCGAAAAAACGGCAAGCAAAATAGCATCAAATTCATGCAAAAAAGCATTGAAAATAAGTAAAATACTTACCTCTACACTCCCGGAAAAATTCTGCATGAGTTAGTAGCATAAAAACACAAAAACAACTTGTTTCGGACAAAAACAGCATGTAAACAGCATAGAAACAGCAGCAAAACAGCATGTTTATCACCTCAAAACAACATCAATTCAACCCTAAAAAGTATAGAGAAGTTACCTTGTTTCGCTCTCAAAATCCTGTACGTGCGCAAGCTGTGGGTTCCGCCCAAAAACAGCACTGTTTCGCCTTAAGTTACAGCAAAAACGAGCCTTGAAACAACAGCGAGGTCACCTTAATATCCTGCAGAAAAATTCTGCACCGAATTGTAAATAAACCTGGGCTGGACAGCACTGTTTTGGCGCCAAAACAGCTTAAACCGCACCCCAAACAGCAGCTCCAATCGCAATCGAACGGTGAAGTATTGAGCAGCAAACAGCAGCTCAAATCAGGCCAAAATAGAGGAGTATTCGTGCCCAAACAGCTTTTGAACCTGCACCGAATAATAGTAAAAAAAAACAAACTTTCTTGGGCACCGAATAGCAAGAAATCAAGAGGTGAATTATTGCAATAATCCGGCTTGAGCAGGGACTGAATTGGACTCCAAATCGGCGGAAGATAACACCAAATAGCGAGGCTTCAAGACTGGACAGCAGAAGACGCCAGGCTGGTGGTGCACCGTGAATCAGATGAGGACCTTCAGGGTTGAGCAGAATCCATTCTCCTTTTGTCTTCTGATGGATGCTTCTTTTGTCCTCAAATTGTGAAGTCCACACCTCTCCACTTCCTCTCAATTCTCTCTCTGGATTGTTGTGAAGCTCTGTGTGTGCTTGCTTTGGAATTTGCGATTGCCATTGAGAGAACACCAGAGTAGTGAGATTGTCGACTTTTGCTCTCTATGCTTCCGAGAATTCTTCAAGGGTTCTGCCGTGGGAATCTCCATAAAGTAATCTTCATCTTATTTCTCTCTCGGAGACCAGAATGTGTCGTCCTCTTGTGGAGCTCTCAATGTGGCCGTGTGATAAATTGTGGCCTTGAAGTGCCGTGTATTCTATTGTGAGTGGCCTCCTTGATTCAATGACCTACGTGTGCTTATATAGGGAACATTAGGTCAAGTTAGGGGCTCTAACTTATGACTTTTTATGAAATAGACCCCGTATTGCAAGACCTTTTAATTAAGCCCCTAAGGACTTAATCACACTTAATTAACAGCCTATATTTCGTAAAAATATCGGCACAAGCTCAATTCAGATAATTCAATCAAGTTCAAAACCTTGAATTAAGTCCATCCACCGCCGGTCTGGATAATATGCAAATGTGCAAAATGCAATGCATGCTAAACCAAATTAATTATGCTATGCATGAAAACTAATTTATTTTTGGTGAGAACTAAAATTAATTTTCATTTTTTATGTAAACGAAATGATTTAAGGAAAATCAAAATTTAGGTGTCAACAGCTGCCCCTCTTTGAGTGGAGGCTCGCAGAGGTTTCGCTCAAAGATAAAATTGAGCCTAAATTTTGACTATGCAAATGATGAATGATGAATTTTTGCGAGACTTTTAGTCCCATTTTCTATGCAGATAAAGATGATGTATGAAATGCAAGACTGTAATTAACACATGCCAAGACTTCTTTCTTCCATGGAACAGAATAGGAAGACCTACACATGGATCGCATATGAAATATCTAAGCTTTACTAGACGTTCATGATGCTGTCGATTCCCTCGATTTCCAAGCCTCTTCTTGTGGACGCGAGGATCTCAAGATACTGGGCCTATCTGTTACCAGAAATCTCATTCTGATGCGAGATAGCGCAAGATATGTTGATTATGAAATGTGCTTGAGTTATGGTTCAAGCTGCACCATTTTGTCTCTTGGGACCACCATCGTTTTAATGGGTTGCCATGAGCTGGAAATGTCTCTCGAGACCACCATCGTTTTAGCGGGTCTTCGTGAGTCGGTAAAATTTCTCTTGGGACCACCATCGTTTTAGCGGGTCGCCATGAGCTGGAAATGTCTCTCGAGACCACCATCGTTTTAGCGGGTCTTCGTGAGTCGGTAAAATTTCTCTTGGGACCACCATCGTTTTAGCGGGTCTCCATGAGCTGGAAATGTCTCTCGAGACCACCATCGTTTTAGCGGGTCTTCGTGAGTCGGTAAAATTTCTCTTGGGACCACCATCGTTTTAGCGGGTCGCCATGAGCTGGAAATGTAGTGCCAAGATCACAAGAGCATGTCGATTGTGATTTGGGTAAAGGTATCACGAGAGCAGGTCGATCGTGAACCGGGTAAAAACCTCATGAGAGTAGGTCGATCATGAGTTGGATAAAGATAAGATCAAGACCACAAGAGCATGTCGATTGTGACTTGGGTAAAGGTATCACGAGAGCAGGTCGATCGTGAACCGGGTAAAGATCAAGAACACGAGAGCAGGTCGATCGTGAATTGGGTAAAGATAAAGATCAAGAACACGAGAGCAGGTCGATCGTGAATTGAAAGGATCAAAATGACAACTAAAGTTAGTAGAGCTGTCAATTTGAAAAGGATTTAGAAAACTTACCTGGATTCTCTAAGCAAACGGCTAAGGGAAGGACAAGCTGACTGGGTCATACCTGTCTTTTCACTTGAAGTATAATCATGCGCATAGACAAACCAACGCTAACGCGACATGTATTTCATAAAAATCACGCTTCACTGAAGAAAGTGGGTACTTGAGTGATCATATGTGCCGCAATGGATTTGAGCACCTTGACAATCATCAGAATTCACTCTTTTGAAAGGTTCAGGTTGAAGATATACTTACCTGAGAGCTTGGAAGATCGCCTGGTGGGCACTTACCAGTAGGGTTTGTTCATTCAATAATCCTTGGATAAATTTCGAGACCTCAGAAGGTAATTCGAATCATCAGGAATGCACTACCTATCAGACAATGTCAGAGGTAACATGGCGAAGACATATCCATCAATGAGTTTATGCAAAACTATATGCTAAGCTTGCATTAACAATTCACTTTAGTTCCTGTCAAGCATGATTAAAAACAAAATGTGCATTTTGCTCGCATGCTATAATGACTCATAATGCGGTTCATGCATAACTATTCGAGTTTGCATTACCAATTCTGTTCTGGGAGGTTATCACATTATGAACACCTCGAATGTAACCTGAATGGGGGACTTCAGTCCGAAAGGGCTTTCTCTTACTTTCGAGGAAAGCTATTTATCCTGACTGTAGGATTCAAGAGAAATCGCTCAATCTTACCATCATTGCATTCGATAAGGGTTTGAGTAATCTCGTAATTGGTACGACCAAGCCGATCTGGAGGTCTTGATTAGGACCGTAATGTAGGCTGGGTCAAAGGTTCATCAAAGGAGACTCTCTGTCGAGTCAAGGCTGTTGAAAGAAGTCTTTATCATCTGTTCTGGGTTTACAAGTCAAGAACCCTGCAAAAATGAGAGAGAAATAATCTTGCTCGAACTTCTTCGAGCGATGCTTAAAATCATTTAACTCTACGTTAACTCAAGTGCTCTAATCAGAAGAGACTTTGAAGGGTTGTAATGTAGGTTAGGTTTGGGGACTGAGAAACGAAAAGGTTCATTTTGGCTCAGAAAATACATTGAGAAGGGTTTGATGTTGGTGATCATAGCTGTCTTGTCACCGATCTCGACCTTTCTGGAATAGTCTTCAAAGGATACCATCATTTCTTGAGAATGGTATGGACTCTCGCTGGAAATTGCATTTTGCAATCTGGCTTCTCTGAAAAATTTCCTTTACATCTCGAACCCTTTGGGGATTTACAAGAAAGAGCATACAAATATATGCATTTAAAGTTCAGAAGTACTTTACAAATGGACAAGGATTGAATGGGCATTGGCCTTGCTTTTGATAGGCATTTTGCTTTTTCCGCCCGGGATTTTGTGGGATCAGCCTTTGCTTTTCTTACTCCCAACTCCCATTTTTTTTCTTTTTGTCTCGACGTCTCGATTTTTCTCTTTTTTTTTTTGACGTCTCATTTTTTGCTTGTTTTTTGGGAGAAGGCCATTTTCTTTCAGGCTGCACTTGCTTCTTTTTGACAATCTCATGATTTTGAATTTCCTTTTTTTTCTTTAAGGAATTACAACAACACGAGCATTTACAAACAAAAATTATGCCAGACATTACATGAAAAATCTAGCATACAAGATGAGTTCACTCGGGAATTCTCTGTTGACCCGGCCTTCTTCAGTTATGCTTCTTGGGGAAAATGCCATCTTCGCCTTGGAATGAGCAATGATCACCAACAAGGGTTTAGGAAATGAATTTGTTAGCTCGAGTGGGCTATGCAAAGGATAAAGCGTATAGGATAGAGAAATGAATGCTCTTCGTCATCCTAAAGCACTTGAGTTAAAGTTTGAGTATAATGCAAAGAAATACCCGAAGATTGATGTTAGTCTGAGCAAGAAAATTTCTAACCATTTACCTCATGCTACTGTTGGAACTACCTCCGTTTTGCCCCGATGTAGGGTGGTTCTTGACAGGGGTAAAGAAATGAAACCGCCGCTCAAGGGGTTAATCAATGGACACCTGTACTGTTTGGGATTGAGAAATGAATGCCTCCGTCACTTCGGCTATCGTACCTTTTGCCAGAAAACCCTTTACCTTGAGAATGCAGAGTCTAGCTACCTCTCAACTCACTGGGGATTAAAAATGTAGGACGTGTGTGGAAATGGCTTGCCTTTCGTCATCCTGTCATGCCCCATTTTGTACATTCGATGCATCATATGCAATTCATGCTCCCTATTCAGAGTTGGTAAATTAAACATGAAGAATAGTCATGAATAAATCATGCAATGTGTGAGCATTTTCAAGCATCAATCATATTTCATGAAAATATTATGCTTCTGCTTAAGGATCAGACCGTGCAAGTATGAAAAAGAATTCTTAGGAACGGGAGAGATTGAGTTGCCCCAGAACGCGTGAATGGATCAAGCAAGTTGGGGAGCTTAGTCCTCGCGTCAAGGAATGAATTACCCATGACTTTGCCCCTGCACAAGAAGACACATGAACGAATAATAAGTTGAGTAAAGGCCCGAGATGCTCTGGTTGTTCATTGGTGTTGACCATCATGTTGGTTGTGTGCTCCTGCAAGAAGGAAAGTATGAGTGTTATCTTGAAAATATCATGAGACAGAGAAAACACAACTCCCTTTATCCAAGTGAGGGTTCACTATCGATTTGCCCCATTTTTCATCAGAATAGATCATGTCAGATGATTGTAGCTTTGCAAAAATCTACAATTCCCCCTAGATATGACCGATGTTTAGAATTTGATTCCGGGCTTTGGCAAATGATGCGTTTCATCACTTGACCCTGCAAGGAGGAAAAATAGAGGGTCATTATTTCAAAAAATGATCAGGCCATGCAAGATATACTCTCTTGAGGTCAAGCCATCTTGGATTTGTCTTGCTTTCTGTCTGTCAGAATAGGCTATGTCGGGTAGCATAATCCGAGATTGCCTCTAGGTATGCCCCGAGTTGGAAGTTCGATTTCCAGCTTTGATAGGCATATCATTCTTGTGCTTGATCCTGCACAAGAAAAGGGTGCGTGGATGGAGTCCTAAAAAGCAGGCGAAGACCCATGATATCCCGATCATTCATTTGCTTCGGGGATAGAAAATTAGGGTCATGCTTCATATCTTGGCACCTGCAAGAAGGAAAAAAAATGTCGTTTTCAAGACCGATCAAACTTAAGTAGAGATGTTCCCTTTTGAAATCGGACGACTTCAGATTTGCCCCATTTTCCTTCAGCTGAAGCATAGATCTGCTTTGACTAACTGACAGCTTGATGTATGGGCCGGTATGGGATCGACCAGGGTCTCTAGCTCGATTATGAATTACAATGCTCACTACTCATGCATGGACTGTCTCAGGATCAACCGGGCCAGCCTCTTAGTTTTCGGCCATGTACGGATGGCTAACGGTCAATGATTCATGATCACCAGGAATGGCATGATTGGTGGTCGTGAGTAAGAGCGTCGCTAGGGGCACAGTAGAGACGATAAGCCGCGAATGAACATTGTTATAGCCATATCGCCAGTGAACTCCGATCAAGGTTTCACCATAACTCAATTGAGTTAGTTGATTTGCTAATGTCATCAACAGCTGACATGCCCCTAGTTTTGTTACCTGCAAGGCAAAGAGGAGGAAATTTCATTTGAGTCAGTCAAGTTCGGAAAAAGAAAACTTACCTCTTGGTTCGTCTGTCTAGCATCATCCGATGGGACCGTGTTGGATTGGCGGTCAGGATGTTGCCCCTGAATAACTTGACTGATAAGACCGACGTGATCTCTTGCAATACTTAAGCTTGCCTCAATCCTGAATTCTCTAGACGGTCCGCTATTAGTTAAGATTGCAGTGTCATAGTGGTTGATGCGGCAAAGTCACAAGGCAATCTCTTCTTGGCCCATTCTTGAGATCTCCTCCAGCCAAGGATGACTACATCCGTTCATTTCTCGCATTTCGACTTGATCAGGCCTAATGCCAATCAGACTCAGGTTGACCAATAGCTCAATCGCCTGGCACGGGAAATGATCATTGGCGAAGCCTGGATCTGCCTTAACTAGTCGATGTACTAGGATCGATCAGGGACTTCTGGCTTGACCGTGAGCTACAAGGCTCGAAACATATGTAGGGATTGCGCAGGATTATCTAAGGATCGGTCGGACTAGCTCACTGTTCGAGTTATGAATCTGTTCCTTGCCCTCAGATGACATATGGTAGATGAGTCAGTAAGACAAACAGGTTAAACTGCATGCGTTTTTTTTTATAAAAAAAATTTCCTTGAAAAGCTTTTTATTTTCAAAAAAATTGGGATGAGAAATCTTGAGAAGCCCAACCCTCGGTGCTTACCATAGATGACAAATTTTTCAATCATTGGTTATCGTCATCGGGTTGGTTTGGGGTACTTCAACAAGATTCCAAAATATGATGAAAAAACTGTAATTTCATTGATAATGAATCAATCGAATTACATTTTATTGAAAAGGGAAATCCTAAAGTGCGACATGAGTCGTAATGAGAAATCCTAGAAAGCAATAAAAAATGCAGCCTAGACGCCTAGAAGAAAAGGGGAATATATCATGCAGGGGATAAAATTAAATGAGCTACTGATGTGGGTCTATGCCTGCTTCTTCAGTGGTAAACTCTCTTGTCTTTTGATTTGGCTAAGCGTCCTAGGTGTTCCAGGTAATGCCACGAGGGACGGGACGGCGTTGCGGAAGTACTTCATTTCTGAACATGTGAGGATACTCTAATCGCATGCTCGGGACCACCAGCATATCTCGGTCTCCACCGCAATATTTCCATGCACGAAACATGAGATCGGCAGCATCGATCATATCCTGGACCCGGAATCTCAGAGTGACGCATTCTTCGAGGGAGTGACCCTCTCGACCGCAATGGAAATCACAAAACTTGCCCAATTCGAAATTGCGGGTATTCTTGAGCCATGGAAAGGCTTGTTCTCGCTGGATCAGCCCCTTCTTTAGGAGTATTGGCCATATGACAGGCATCGCTGCGGGAAGTAGAGTAAATTCTCTTCCCTTCAGTACTGGGGGTTTGTCACAGGGAAGTTGGTCCTGTCTGCCAAAGTCTTCGACTATGTCACGTTCAAGCTGGTACTCGTGAAGCCGAACAGCATGTTTCATGATATCAATCATTCCATCCATGATAGTAGTGAAGGCTAGCATCCTGTCATGAAGCTCTTCAAGCTTTTCTTTTATGGTGGTTACAACCTCAGCTTTGTCAGTCATCTTCTTGAGTAGGTAAGGATCTTGTGGGGAACTGTGGTAAATTACCTTCAAAAGACAAGGATCGAGGTTAGTACAACCATTGAGAATAGTGAGCCGGTCCATGACGTCCTCTAGACTCAAAAGGAACTAAAGACACAACCAAAGGACTGACCCAGAGCACTTTCCAGTTTCGTCGACTTTTACAAAAAAAATCACATTAATTCGTAGAGTGATCAAAATGATGTGAAATTTTACGAGGACATGTTAAGGAGGTAGATAAACGACTTTCATGTTTAAAGGTTGGGCAGATTTCCCCTGGATCAATACAGTTTAATTGTCCTTTCCAAAAATTCTGTTCAGAAAACTGATTTGTCCGGTTTCTATTTTGAGGATAAATGGGTCATCAAAATTGGGAATTGATGTCCGAAAATTTGCAGCTTCCTAGTTCAGGGCCCATTCTACCACTTTCAAGTTTTTACTTCATTCAAAAAGGCACTTTTACTAGTGGAAAATGGTGAAACAAAACTAGTGTCTGAAATTTCCTGAAAACTCAGATTGCTTTGCCTTCATTATCAATTCAGTAGAAAATGGAAAACATGATGGATTGATCTGAAAATTTTACAAATGACAGGTCAAGATCCTCCAAACACTTTTCATTCAATGGTTGAAACCCAGAAATGCCCCGAAGGAAATCAAATAAATCATACAAAGCAGTAAGGTATATCTGAACAACAGGAATGCAGAATGCAAACTAAACATGACCCTATTTAGCTTGAGACACTTGACTCACCTAACAAATGTCATGGACCGACTCGAAAAAAAAAATAAAAATAAGCAAAGACAAGAGTAAAGGTTAAGGAAGTACCGCCTTTTAGAAGAAAAAGAACATGCCAACCACATAGACATGCACATGAAATTGCTCGTGAGGTTCGATTTCTATCTAAAATGGCTTGACAAAGGTGGAGCCCCAAGGATGTCCGGACTGAACCACCTTAGCTTGTGATTGAGTCGGGGATCCCCGTAGACATCCGGCTCAGCCAAGTAACAACCCGCATCACATGGCTAATGACGGGGGTGGTAACTCTTGGCACCGATTTGAAAAGTTCGGGACTTGAAAAGGGAGACTCGAGCCAAATGGCGATGGCCGGTGTGCCCCTAATCAAACACCATCCTAAGCCTAGCCACTCGGGTTCAGTGGCGGGTTGTGTGTGCTAAGTGTCGTGCTTAAAAGAATAAAGGCATGCGAAACAGTTCATGGCACTCAACACTTCAAAATAACTAGGACATTCATTCTAACTTCTCTCTGCAAAACAAATGGTTAACAATCAACTCCACCCCTTATCACTCCAACCTGCAAGAACATATAACACCTTAAAATGAGATTCAATCAAGATCGCCAAAAGCGAAACATCCATGAAATTTTCTTTAGGCCTAAGTCCGCTAAAGCTTTTAATTTTCTCAAAAAATTCAAGTAATCCAATTAAGGCTTAATTTTTTTTCGACAAAATTAAAGCAAGTCCCCAGCGGAGTCGCCAAGCTGTCGCGACCTAAAAAAAAAATCAGATTTTAGGCTAATGGATTATCAGGCTAATTAGAAACTAACCTAATACGGACTCTCCCAAGCCCTACCAAATCGTAACTTAGGTTTTATTAAGATGATTTTAAATTTGGAGTCGCCACTAATCATTTTTGGTAGGTTGATTAGGAACCTAAATAAAGTAGCGGGAGAACCACTTTATTTCTACGAACCAGAGATTTTAAGTTCGGGGACTTGATTACACTAGTTAATTAAAACTAATGCCCTTTCGGTACCTTTAATTCCATGAAAGTCCTAAGTCGGCAATTCAAGCTTGATTGATTTTCTTTAAATTCAAGTGAGGTGTTGTTCTTCTTTAGTTTTCATTTTTTTAAGGATGAATGAGATGCATGAATGCAAGATTAGACTAAATATGCCGAATTTAATTAAAGATGCAAAATCACATGTCATTAATGCAACATTCAAAGATAAATAAAAACCGCATGCAGACCATGAACATTCAAGAATTATCAGACTAGACAACGTGTAGATTTTTATTCAAGCAAATCAAACATGCGAAAGTACTTAAGATGAATGCTCCTAGACATGATACTAAATGACGTGCAAAATGACATGACAAAATAAAATGACATGGACATGCAACATATGAGATATGCGAAGATATGCATGATGTAATATGTGATTTTTAAATCATGGAAGGACATAACTTATGATATTCGAAAGTATGCAATATGGATATGCAAGACTAATTTTCGAAAAAAATGGAAGGAGGAATTAGATGATACTCGAAAATATTTGATATGCATTGGAGATAATGCAAATCATGCAAGCAAGATATTCGAGATATGCATGAAGTTCCGAAAAAAAAAATGGAATGCAAGAAGTGATATTTGAAAAAAATCATGATGTGAATATGCAAGATATGAATGAGATTTTTTTTATTATTTTTAGGAATTAAAATATACAATGTGACACAAGATAAACATGAATATGCAAATGATATCTTTTGAAAATATGGGATGCAAGATATGGTACTCGAAAATATGGAAAGATATGCAGGATATGCAGACAAGAATATTTGAACCATGCATGAAGATGTGTCGACTTTTCTTGAGACTTTTTTAGATTTTTAGATGCAATCTTCGGTCACATTTGGAATATCCTCGATTTAATCCTATTAACTACCATTTTTCAGAATAGACTTAATCAGATGAAGTTTCTAGGAAACTTTATCTTCCTAAAGATTTAACTGGATATAATTTCTAAGAAACCATATCTTTCTAATTTTTTAGGAACTTCAAGTCTATTAGAAAACTCATATCAGATAGAATATCCAATCAGACAAGATATTTCAAGATAGCAATTAAACCAATCAAGGCAAATCAAACCCCATCTTCTTATAATTTTCGAAAAAGAGAGAGGAAGGAAACTAAATCCAAAATCGGCTTTTGAAAGATAGCGAACCGGATCTAAATGGCAATAGATCGAGTTGGCCTATCTTTCCCGCTATTCTATACCAGAGGATCGTTCCCGAATGGTGACGGGAAGAATCGTCCAAGTCTAAAAATTCGTTGCCTTTTAGGAAAGGATCTTCCCTAAATTAGATTTAGCCTTTTTTTTTAATATTATGAAAAGTATATCCAATAAGTCCAATTAAATCCCCAAATTTCGAAATATGTGACAAGATTACGATTTTAGAACACAAAGATTGCTTCTTGACAATTTTCCCGAAAATCAGCAATTATGCCCGAAAAAACGGCAAGCAAAATAGCATCAAATTCATGCAAAAAAGCATTGAAAATAAGTAAAATACTTACCTCTACACTCCCGGAAAAATTCTGCATGAGTTAGTAGCATAAAAACACAAAAACAACTTGTTTCGGACAAAAACAGCATGTAAACAGCATAGAAACAGCAGCAAAACAGCATGTTTATCACCTCAAAACAACATCAATTCAACCCTAAAAAGTATAGAGAAGTTACCTTGTTTCGCTCTCAAAATCCTGTACGTGCGCAAGCTGTGGGTTCCGCCCAAAAACAGCACTGTTTCGCCTTAAGTTACAGCAAAAACGAGCCTTGAAACAACAGCGAGGTCACCTTAATATCCTGCAGAAAAATTCTGCACTGAATTGTAAATAAACCTGGGCTGGACAGCACTGTTTTGGCGCCAAAACAGCTTAAACCGCACCCCAAACAGCAGCTCCAATCGCAATCGAACGGTGAAGTATTGAGCAGCAAACAGCAGCTCAAATCAGGCCAAAATAGAGGAGTATTCGTGCCCAAACAGCTTTTGAACCTGCACCGAATAATAGTAAAAAAAAACAAACTTTCTTGGGCACCGAATAGCAAGAAATCAAGAGGTGAATTATTGCAATAATCCGGCTTGAGCAGGGACTGAATTGGACTCCAAATCGGCGGAAGATAACACCAAATAGCGAGGCTTCAAGACTGGACAGCAGAAGACGCTAGGCTGGTGGTGCACCGTGAATCAGATGAGGACCTTCAGGGTTGAGCAGAATCCATTCTCCTTTTGTCTTCTGATGGATGCTTCTTTTGTCCTCAAATTGTGAAGTCCACACCTCTCCACTTCCTCTCAATTCTCTCTCTGGATTGTTGTGAAGCTCTGTGTGTGCTTGCTTTGGAATTTGCGATTGCCATTGAGAGAACACCAGAGTAGTGAGATTGTCGACTTTTGCTCTCTATGCTTCCGAGAATTCTTCAAGGGTTCTGCCGTGGGAATCTCCATAAAGTAATCTTCATCTTATTTCTCTCTCGGAGACCAGAATGTGTCGTCCTCTTGTGGAGCTCTCAATGTGGCCGTGTGATAAATTGTGGCCTTGAAGTGCCGTGTATTCTATTGTGAGTGGCCTCCTTGATTCAATGACCTACGTGTGCTTATATAGGGAACATTAGGTCAAGTTAGGGGCTCTAACTTATGACTTTTTATGAAATAGACCCCGTATTGCAAGACCTTTTAATTAAGCCCCTAAGGACTTAATCACACTTAATTAACAGCCTATATTTCGTAAAAACATCGGCACAAGCTCAATTCAGATAATTCAATCAAGTTCAAAACCTTGAATTAAGTCCATCCACCGCCGGTTTGGATAATATGCAAATGTGCAAAATGCAATGCATGCTAAACCAAATTAATTATGCTATGCATGAAAACTAATTTATTTTTGGTGAGAACTAAAATTAATTTTCATTTTTTATGTAAACGAAATGATTTAAGGAAAATCAAAATTTAGGTGTCAACAATTGTTAACGGGAGAATTGCTCTTAACATAGGCTACACGTCTTATGCTCACGACGAGAAGCAACTCCAACTCCGACCATTTGAGTCGAGGGAGCTCGAAATGACCCCAATGCGAGAGGTGAACCACAATTGAATCTGCAGGATGCAACATAATGTTATATTGTGTAATGAAATTGTGATCTTTCTCTCATACCTCTAAAATACACGTAAAATACATGAAGGATAAGTAACTAACAAGTACTTTGATGCTTCTCAAAGTCAATATTAGTTGTTTTAATCCAAGAACAATCCAAAGGTGGGGCAACAAGAGAGCATCTAAAAATGGAGTTGTCTAGGCCATATAAACAAAACCAACTCACTCATTCAGTTTACACTCAGAAAGAATTAGATGTATTTAATTGGTGGAACTTTGCTTTTAAAATACAATAGTTATAAACTTATAGTTCTATAGGGGATCCAATAATTAGATACTAACAGCGTTTCATACACATTTTTTTTTAAAAAAATCCTAAATATCTCATTAGGGAAGTTCAAAAATGTTTAAAAATGTCTACAGATTAATTTTATCATATGAGCATTGTGGTCCTAGGCCCGACCTTAATGGGCCCGGGCCAGGGTGTCGACGTCTCGGACTTTGATGGGCCTGGGTGCGGGCGCCAGAGACTCATGCACAGGCACTAGGGTCTCGGGCCCTACCTTGATGTACCTAGGATCCTGGGCCCAACCTCGATGGACCATGGCATAGGCACCGGGAACTCAAGCTTGGCCTCAATAGACTCGAGCCTGGTGGCCGAGGTCTCGAGCTTGGATTTGATGGACTAGGGCGCGAGCGCTAGGGACCTAGGCCCAAGCACAAGGGTCCTAAGCGCGGCCGTGATATACTTGGGCTCGACCTAGATGGGCTCCGGCTGGGGTGCCGGGGTCACAAGCTCAGGCGCATGAGTCCTGAGCCTAGCCTCAATGGACTCGGGCCTAGGCGCCGAGGTCCCGAGCTCGGATTTGATGGACTAGGGTGTGGGTGCTAGGGACCCAAGTCCAAGTACAAGGGTCCTAAGCGTGGCCTTGAGTACTTGGGCTCAGCCTAGATGAGCTTGGACTGGGGCCACGGGCTTAGGCGTCTTGTGCCCGGCATCGATGGACCTCGATAGACCCGGCCCCAACCTCTAACCCTGCCTCGCTGCCAAGGGCCCTAGAGCAAGCATTGGGGTTCTTGTACGCAAGTGCAGAGTGTTTAGCCCAAAAGCCGATATCTAGTCATATTTTGGAAAATGATTTTTATTTTTAAAAAGACGATGCAAGAGGGATAGGGCATGAGGAAGAGCCAGACTCTGGGATAATATTTATGGGAACTGGGACAAGTGAGGGGATTCCAAAAGAGAACTGCTTGACAAATCCTTTTAAAGAAATAGTAGATACCCCAACACTTTGAGCCACATTGTTGAATAGGGGTGAGCATGGTTCTTAGGTAGAACATGTAACCTGAAACCGGACCGGTGGGGAATCGGTGCGATTTCAGGTTGCAAGGTGTGCAAGGTATGTTCTAGATTCCAAAAATTGAGTAGCCTATTCCGACGGCTAGGTTCTATGTTCCAGGTAGGTGGAACCTAAAACCCGTAAAAAAAAAAAATTGGTTTTCTTGGTATATGTCTTCTTACGATCTTGCAGTATTCTATGGCATCCGATGATGAGCATGTAATTTAGAACCACTAGTTTAAGCTTTCATTTCCGGCGATATTTTTGACTGGGACTTTTACATTATTCATATTCCATATTTATTTGCATGTTTAAATTTGAGATGAAGTCAGTGGATTGTAGTAGCAAATGATTATCATTAAATATGGTGATTCACTACAATCATTTTATTAAGAATTGTAAAGTTGCAGAGAAGAGGGAGAGAAGAGAGTGGCGTTAGAGAAGAGGCAAACGTGTGTCTCTCTAGGTTAGAGACACATCTTGTATTATAATAGACAATAGCGTATTACATTAGATGGGCTAAGCCCAAAACACCAATAAAATAATAAATAAAATAAAAAAGAAAGAGAGGGGGGGAAAGTCTACGTGACTTAACACTCCCCCTCAAGCTGGAGCATAGATATTCATCATGCCCAGCTTGTTACAAATGAACTCTATCCTCTTTCCAGTAGTAGATTTTGTAAGGATGTCTGCAAGTTGATCACTGGTCCGAATATATCCAAACTCAATGACGTTCCTGAGCAAAGCATCTCTGACAAAGTG
The DNA here is from genome assembly GCA_029784005.1 of Lenwebbia sp. NSW1173648. Lineage (NCBI taxonomy): Eukaryota > Viridiplantae > Streptophyta > Magnoliopsida > Myrtales > Myrtaceae > Lenwebbia > Lenwebbia sp. NSW1173648. Next base: position 16,486,557 of record JARCGZ010000009.1, on the reverse strand, counting down.
ACAATCAACTTCGATGTGTTTAGTCCTCTCATGAAAAATTGGATTATCTCTAATATGTAGAGCTGACTGATTATCACACCATAATTTAGAAGGACAATCAATGGAATAACCTATCTCCGTCAAAAGCTGCTGCAACCACATAATCTCAGCAGTTGTACTTGCCATTGAGCGATACTCTGCTTCACAACTAGATCGAGCAACCACATCTTGCTTCTTACTCTTCCATGAGACAAGATTACCACCCATAAATATAGTAAAACCAGATGTAGATCGCCTATCAGCGGGAGATCCAGCCCAATCCGCATCACAGAATGCTTCGATGCGAGAATGTCCGTGATTTTGATAGATAACACCCTTCCCGGGGTCTTTCTTCAGATACTTTACAATCCGCAGAGCAGCTTCCCAATGAGGAACACGAGGGTCAGCCATAAACTGACTAACAACACTGACTGGAAAGGCAACATCGGGTCTGGTCATCGTGAGATAATTGAGTTTTCCCACTAATCTACGATACCTCTCAGGCTCTGGAATCGGGGCCCCTTCTTGCGGCATGAGCTTATCACCAGGAATCATGGGGGACTCGCAATATTTTGCCCCAAAAAGCCCTGTATCCTGCAATAAATCTAACACATATTTTCTCTGAGACAGAAAAACACTATTCTTACATTTAGAAACCTCAATACCAAGAAAGTATCCTAGAGGACCAAGATCCTTCGTTTGAAACTGACTGTGCAGGAACTCCTTGAGCCTGGAGATGCCTTCTAGGTCACTGCCAGTGATCACAATATCATCCACATATACAACCATATAGATACAACCAATAGGAGAAGTATGATAGAAAACAGAACTATCCTTAATACTCTGCTTCATACCAAAATCCCGTACAGCAGCTGTAGTAAACCTACCAAACCATGCACGAGGTGACTGCTTGAGACCATATAAGGAGCGACGAAGCCGACAGACCTTACAAGACTCCCCCTGAGCAACAAACCCGGAAGGTTGCTCCATATACACCTCCTCGTCAAGATAGCCATTCAAGAAAGCATTCTTGACATCAAGCTGATGGAGGATCCAATCATGGGAGGCTGCCAGAGAAATAAATAACCGAACGGAGGCCATTTTAGCCACTGGGGAAAAGGTCTCAAAATAATCAACTCCATACTGTTGAGCATATCCCTTAGCAACAAGACGAGCCTTCAAGCGAGCAAGCGAGCCATCCGGATTAACCTTGACAGTATAAACCCATTTATAACCAATAGCTTGCTTACCTGTGGGAAGAGGAACAAGCTCCCAGGTCTCATTTTGAACCAAGGCCTGCATCTCATCCACCATAGCAGCACGCCAACCAGAATGAGCCAAGGCATCAGAAACTGACCATGGAACAGAGATGGAATCCAGAGTGACAATCAACGCTTGTGTCTGAACAGATAAACCCTTATAAGAGTCAGAATAGACAGGTCTATCACGGCAAGCACGAATACCTTTACGGAGAGCAATAGGCTCATCATCTGAGGGGAGATCCGGCACCAACGGAGAGGTATCCAGCGGAGGTGGCGCTAGCAAAGATGCATCCGGAGGAGGATCTAATGAGTCATCAGAAGGCACATTGGACGGGGTCGAAGAAATCACAGGAGCCGGCCGCCGATGATACACACGACCGTACCACACGTCAGTGGATTCGTCTATGGGTGTGGATGGTTTCTCAGAGGTAGGATTGGACAAAGGACGATGGACAAGGACATCCTCCAAGAAAGTAGATGGAGAATCATCCTTGGTGCCATAGGACTGAGACTCATGAAACGTAACATCTGAAGAGACAACATAGCGACCTAAATCAGGAGAAAAACAGCGATAACCTTTTTGATGCCGGGCATAGCCTAGAAAAATACAACGAAGAGACTTAGGGTCGAGTTTAGAAACCTGAGGTCGCGTATCACAAACGAAACACACACACCCAAATATCTTGGGAATGAGAGGAAACAGAGATTTAGTAGGGAACAAGACACGGAAAGGGATTTCTCCATTGAGAATAACAGAGGGAAGACGATTGATAAGATAGCAAGCGGTCAAAACTGCATCCGCCCAGAATGACTTAGGAACATTGTGCTGGAATAAGAGAGCACGAGCAACCTCTAACAGATGCCTATTCTTGCGTTCTGCTACACCGTTTTGTTGAGGTGTATCAGGGCAAGAGGTTTGATGGAAAACACCATTACGGGAAAGAAACGACATGAATTGAGAGGATAAATATTCCCGACCATTATCACTGCGCAAACATTTAACAGAAGTAGAGAATTGAGTTTGAACTTTAGCAAAGAATTCACAAAAAATTTGGAACACCTCAGAACGATTTTTCATTAAATAGACCCACGTCATCCGTGAATGGTCATCAACAAAGGTTACATAATATTTGAAGCCAAGCTTTGACACGATAGGACAAGGACCCCATACGTCTGAATGGACTAACTCAAATGGAGCTGACACTCTTTTATTGACTCTAGGAAAATAAGACACACGATGGTGCTTAGCAAACTGACACGACTCACATTCAAAGGAAACATTCTTAAACTGAGGATATAATTTCTAGAGGGTGGTAGGAGCTGGATGGCCGAGACGACAGTGAATCTCATATGGACTAGGGGATGTGGCGGAGCAAGTTACTGACGGTGGTGTGGCTTCAATAACATAGACTCCTCCTTCGACCCTTCCTCTACCAATGACCTTCCTCGTCAAAAGATCTTGAAAGACACAACCATCAGAGAAAAATGAGACTGAACAATTCAATTGTTTTGTGATCTGACGAACCGAAAGTAGATTGAAAGGTGAATTCGGAACATAAAGCACAGAAGACAAGGTTAAATCCGATGTAAGACAGGAAGTTCCACTCCCTTTTACAATTGCTGAAGAGCCATCCGCCACAGTAATAGCACTAACATGTGATGAAGAGGAATAGGTTGTGAGATTACCTACTGTCCCTGTCAGGTGATCTGAAGCACCAGAATCAACAATCCATTTGCCACGAGACATGGAAACACATGCCATATGATTACCTGTCTGTGCATATGTAGCAGTAGAAGCCTGCCCGTCCACCTGAAACTGAGTATATCGTGTAAACTCCTCATCAGTCATCTCAATCATTCTCCTCCCGGAAACAGGAGAGGCCTCCTGGATATCAAAAGATGCAGGTACTGAGGCATTGGCCACCTTGTTACTACTCGGATAACCGTGCAGCTTATAACAGTTGCTCATTAGATGACCGGGAATACCACAATGATGACAAACACGCTGGTCCTTACTACCACCACGACCTCCACGGCCACCACGACCACCACGGCCTCCACGACCACCACGTGATCCACCACTCCCAGAAGAAGAGAACAAGGCGGACTTGTCACTAGATTGTGGTTGCATAGACGGCGTATGAATCCCAATGGTAACACTACTTAGCCGATTATAAACCTCGGGAATAGATATTGGAACCCTCTCTGAGAGGATTTGATTTTTAATTGACTCAAGTCCGGGATGAAGACCCGACAAGAAACACATAACACCGAGCTGCTCCCTCTGAGCAATCATCTCATCAGGACTAGTTGGAATCGGCCACAACAAATCAAGTTCATCAAACAGGGCCTGAAACTCAGTATAAAACTCTTGAATAGACCGCTCCTCCTGATTAAGTTGAAATAATTTCTTCAACACATCACACACACGAGATTTGTTGTTGGTGTTTGAATATAACATAATCAAACGATTCCACACATCTCGAACCGTTGGACAATTAGCAATCATAACCTTAACTTTGCGATCCATGGAATTTAAGAGAAGTCCGAAGATACGGTTCTCTTCAATCTCCCAACTCATATAATTAGGGTCGGTAGACCCAGGAGGCAAATCAGTTAGGTATTTAGCCTTACCCATACCTTTTAAACAGACAAGAATAGTCTTTCGCCAAATCTGAAAATTTAGGGCTCCTTCCAAATTTTCATCGGACAGTCTCGTTGGGAAAGAGACAACACCCTCGGTATTGCTGGAGCCCACAGAAGTGTCACCCGTGATCACCTCCTTCTGTGGATCATCTCTTGCCATTGTTGTTGCAAAGAAAAGAAGGAGACACCTGCTAGGTCTCTACACAAAGAAACTGGCACCTCTGGACCGGAGCAAGAAGATAACAGCACCAGCACCTCAGGGCTGGAAGCAGAAGACCAGCCTGCACCGCTGGGCAGGCTGTGGAAGGAGAAGAAATCCTAGCCTCGGTAAGAAATCTGTGGCTTAGAAGCCATGCTGTTGTGTGTCCATTATAGAAGAAAAGAGAAAAAGAAGAAAAGAAGAAGAAGCAGGTGAGGGCCGATCAAAACAAGGGATGCGACAAAACCTTGCTCTGATACCATGTAAAGTTGCAGAGAAGAGGGAGAGAAGAGAGTGGCGTTAGAGAAGAGGCAAACGTGTGTCTCTCTAGGTTAGCGACACATCTTGTATTATAATAGACAATAGCGTATTACATTAGATGGGCTAAGCCCAAAACACCAATAAAATAATAAATAAAATAAAAAAGAAAGAGAGGGGGGAAAAGTCTACGTGACTTAACAAGAATATATGTGGTCTAAACTCTAGAACCTATGATAGGGTAGGTTCCAAGTTTCATGTTCCAAAAAATGAGGAACTTGTTCCCACGAGTAGATTCTAGATGAAACCTGTACGGAACTTGAAATAACTCACCCCGATTGTCGAAGACATGCAAGTGGGTTCCATCTTCCACAGCCAATACAGGGTAAACCCTAGCTGTGATGCAAGTCTTCCCTCCACCAAGGACTCTCTCCAATATAGAATGACCTATCTGTTAAAAGCAAAAGGAGGGATGAGCATGGTTCCAAGGTAGAACCAGGAACGGAGAACCGAACCAATGAAAACATGGTAGGTTCTAAGTTCTAAGGTATGTAGGCTAGGTTTCAGGTTCCAATTTCGACGAGTACATTTCAGGTTTCAAAAGGTGGAACCTGAAACTTGGAATTAGACTTGTGTTTTTCTTGTTCTATGTCTTCGTGCGATCTTGTGATATTTAATGGCGTCCGATGATGAGTGTAATCTAGAACCATTAGTCTGAACTTCCATTTTCGATGATATCCACGACTGAGACTTTTACATTGTTAATGTTTTATATTCTTCGTGTGTCTAAAAATGAGTTATGGTCAGTGGATTGTAACAACAATAAAAGTGATAATTCACTGCAATAGTTCAATTAACAATATATGTGGAACCCGGGTAAATTCTGGAATCGACCATGGAACCTGTGACATAGTAGATTACAGGTTCTAAGTATGCAGGATAAGTTTCAGGTTTCAAAATAGGAGCAACCGGTTCCGACTGTTATGTCCCAGGAGGAACCTCGAATCGTTAATCCCTAGACAAAAAGGGGAAAAACAGATATTCAAAGCAAGTTAATCATTATTTGAAATCATGAATTCCAACGTTTTAGGATTCATAAATGTGGCTTCTCGCCATTGAATTGTGATCTTTGTTTCCATTATAGGGGGCAACAAGTGGGCACCTGTATCAAATGGTTCTTGCTGAAAAGGGATGATGGTTGAACAAACTATTAGCTTTTAGAGAATGCAAAAGAGGGAGAATCATACCTAAGTGGCATGACAAATGACCATACCTATACATAGGTTAGTGCAAGGAGATCGAGACATTTATCTGAAATCCAAATTAAGTATGAATAAACTTCCACATGTGGAGTTGGGACAAATAAAAAAGCCACAACTCAAAAAGATGCTGAATCTGGCTAAATTTAGTTTGTGGGAATCTCAACGAAAGCTTTAGATGGACATCAGCACCATGGGGTTGCACTTTACATCTTACACTTAAAATGATCCATCAGTTTATGAATATAATGAGGAGATTGACAAGATTTGATATGCAGAAAGAATTTCCAAGTCTAGATCGGACAACATATGAAGTGTTCATATCTATTAATGAAGACCACATCAAAAAATGCTCCATAAGTGATCTTATCATTGCTATTGTTATGGTAAGATGTTTGAGAGCGCGTAGCAGAAGTCCAAGTCCGAGCCCATTAACATATCCAAATGGACTTATATTCACTCAAAAACTTTAAGCCAGTGAGTTATGGGCCAACTAGAATATATTAATTGCTCTATAGTACACCAATTATTCGATGTAAGATTTTTCTAACACATCTCATACATGCATCCTAACATAAGATCTGAAAAGAGAAATACAAAACATAGGAGTGAGCATACTTGTGGAATGCTCATTCATTTGTTGTAGGTATGGATTCAGCACCTCTTTCGCTGAACCGAAATGCCCGGTATTAATCAATTGATTCTGGCTTTCTTCATGCTCCAAGCACTCAACTTTGGCACTCCAACACTCTGATCCCCATTGTTGAAGACATGCAGGTGGGTTCCATCTCCCACAGCCAATATAGGGTAAACCCTAGCTGTGATGCAGCTCTTCCCTCCACCACCAAAACTCTCCACTATAGAATGGTCTATCTGTTTTAAGGCACGAAGGGGGAAGAAAGAGAGTCGAAGCAAATTAATCAATTATTTGAAATCAATGAGTTCCCAATATCTTAGGATTCAGAAACGTGGCTTGTGGGGTTGCACTTTACAGCTTACACCTTATAATGATCCATTGGTTTGTGAATATAATGGAGAGATTGACCAGATTAGATATGTAGAAAGAATTTCCAAGTCTAGATCAGACACATATGAAGTGTTCGTATCTATTAATGAACTCACCAAGGTCCTCAACGACAGCTTCTCGTGCAGAGGGTCCACATCCAGAAATACTCCATAGGTGGTCTTATCATTGCTCTTGTTAAGGGAAGATCTGAAAAGAGAAATACAGATAGCCAAAAATCAGAAACTTTCTGGGGATTGGTGGGTGGAATTAGGAATATGTGCCCTTGAGATAAAGAAACAAGTCAAAGAGAGGGAGGTTGGACCTGCTCTGGTCACTACACATGAGGACAACATATTTGTTCTGGCCTTTGAAAATTCTGAAGAACACTGCTGTGTATTCTTGCAATCCTTTTGAAGCCATGACCAGCAATCCAAATGGTCCAACACTACCTTTGGCTGAAGCACCCTTTTGGCTACACAGCATTTGCGGGTTGGTCCCCGCCGGGTCTAACACTTCGGCCTTCTCGAGCTCTTTTACTTCAAATGAGACCTCCACATCTGCCTGTAATGGAAAAGGAGATCGAAGGGGCCATACCCATTTTAGCATCCTAGAACAAGAGTTTAGGTTCGCCACCTATAGTGCTGTGTCAAAAACCACGCAATAATATTCCCGTGAATAACTTTTCTTAATGCGATAGTAGTTTCTTCATGTGTCAAGAAACCTATGAACATGCCTGCTGGAAATGTGGGCAGAAAAGCTCACCTGTGCAGCTGTTATACCAGAAACTTCAAGAACTGTTCCCGCCTTAATCAATTTGTTGGGCAATTCAACTTGGTTGGTACGTAGCTTATCTATTTCCAATATCGGCCACTGCACTAACTGTTTTCCAGATTTGTCCAGCCAAAGGGTCCTTGGAATTGCCTGCCACACAAACATTCCCAACTTCAACACTTGCATTGGCCACTCAACATAAGAACATAAATTTTTCTTTTTACCAGGACTCCGGACCATCCTCTCTCGATATCATCGTCGGTGCTCGACGACTCATTGATCCAGCCGCACAAGATCCGCCGGTTGTTCTCGCCGTTGAAGAAGGTCTTGGAACCGTAAAACTTGCCATAATCATATCTCAACCTCGAGTCACTCTCTACTGATCCCTCGTCGGGAACGTACTTATCGGTGCGGGAGTTGTAAGTCCCGATGGTGTAGTATTCACGCTTAGTGTCGTCCAAGCTAACCTTGAGCACATGCTTAACATTTGGCCCATTGACGGAGGTGTCCAAGCCAACAGGGGATTGAGCAGAGACTGGGAAAAGATCCGGGCACTCCCACATCCCGGTGTCGTCGGCAGAGTGAAGCGGGCGTCGAGCCTTGGTCCAGCGAACGAAGTCTCTGCTTCTGTACATAATGGCCATTCCCATCCTGTCTCGTTTGCTCCCAATGATCACCCTCCACCTCCCGTCAGGGCGCACCCAAGCGGTGATGGGGTCTCTGAATGAGCTCGCGTTGATCCCGTTGGCGGCTGTGCTTGCCATCAGAGGATTGTGGGGTGATTTCACCCATTCGATCAGATACGGGTCGGATAAATTCTTGGGCACCGCCAAGTTTTGGCCCTGCTAGTGCTGGGGGTCGACTCCGGTGTAGAGAATGGCCGGCTTGTACCCCAGGAGGATGGTGACCGAGCCTGACCAGCAGCCGTTGAGGTCGTATTCCTGCGACGGGACGATGGCGGGGACGCGTGGGGTCCAGTTCACGAGGTCCGTCGACGTGGAATGGGCCCAGACCTTGTGGCCCGGTACCGGGCCTTGAGGGTTGTATTGGTAAAACAGATGGTATATGCCCTTGTAAATCATTGGCCCTACGGTGTGCAATAGGTCCTCTCTCATCTTAGCTTTGGCAGGTCAATTTCTACATAATCTAGGGGGAAAATTCCAAAAAAGGGCCCGAAGTCCTTTTATTTTCTCAAATAAGGGTCTCAAGTGAACCTTGATTCAAATAAGGACCTGAAGTGACATAATATGTTTCAAATAAGAGCCTGAAGTGGTTATAGAGTTTCAAAAAAGGGCTTGAGCTGAAGGGCATTTTCGTCATTTCTCATTTTTATTTTTTATTTATTTTTCCCCTATTTTTTTCCTTTTCTGTTTTTTTTTTAAATTTTAAAAATTAAAATAAAAAAATAAAAAAAACAGCCCATAGGCGGGAGGGCTGCCCCCTCTCGCTTGTGGCCGCCGGCCCACCGCAGGTGGGGGGTCTGAGGGGCGGCGAAGGCTGGCGGGGTCGCCGGCGCCTCGACGAGGGCCGGCGACCCCGCCGACCAGAGGCGAGGGCCTCTGGCCTTCGCCAAAATCGGGAGAGGGTCGGGCCCTCTCCCGGATCTGGGCGAGGGCCGGCGACCCCCGCCCAGGTCCTAGCGGGGGTCGCCGGCCCTTACCCAAGATCGGGCGGGGGTCGCCGACCCTCACCAAGACCAGGGCGGGGGTCGCCGCCCTCCCCTGGTCAAGGCGGGGCGGGGGCCGGCGACCCCCGCCTAGATCCAGGAGAGGGCCCAACCCTCTCCCTGTTTTGGCGAGGGCCTGCTGGCCCTCGCCTCTAGTGGGCGGGGTCGCCGGCCCTCGCCGAGGCGCCGGCGACTCCGCTGCCTTCGCCGCCCCCGTCAACCCCCCACCTGCGATGGGCCGGCGGCCTTTGCAAGTTTGTCTTTTAAAAAAAAAAAATTGTTAATTTTTAAGGAAACAAAAAAAAAATTAAATAAGGAAAATGACGAAAATGCCCTTGAAATCAAGTCCTTTTTTTAGATTTCATGGTCACTTCAAGCCCTTATTTGAAATAACGTTCACTTCAGACCCTTATTTGAGAAAATGAGGGCACTTCAGGCCCTTATTTGAATCAAGGTTCACTTGAGGCTCTTATTTGAGAAAATGAGAGGACTTCGAGCCCTTTTTTGGAATTTTCCCTAATCTAGGCGTAGGAGATGAGTGACGTAAAGCGACCAGGGAAGGCAAGCATATAAAGTATTCACCGTTTGGAGTTTAGCAGGTGATTTTCCAAGATTTAAAAACCATCAACATGATGATTCACAAGGTGTACAACAAATATGAAATTGATATTTATGAGGGGAAATTACCAACAAACTCCTAAACCTATTGCATTTGGGTTAATTCAGTCCTAAATGTTTCAATTTAGCCAATTTAAGCCTAAACCTTTTGACAATTTACCAATGTTGTACATCCGGTCAATTTTTACCGGAAATTGCTAATGTGGACGTTGGGCGTCCTACGTGGTACATTTTTAGTATTTTTTTTAATTTTTTTTTGAAATTTTATTTTATTTCCTTTCTTTCTTGAAGCGACTAATTCCATGCATATTGTATGCACATCGGGTTGCACAAATTGCATAGTATTATCATAAATAGCTACTCTAGGGAGCCTTCTTCCTTCATTGGTTGCCAGGCCTCAGCGTTGGTTAACAGTCGGCCACAGGCGACGATCGGCAAGGGGCGACTTCGCCAGATTTGACAAGGGCTAGGCTCGACCTCTTGGGTCTGGGGAAGGCGAGCTTTGCTTGAGGCCGGCAAGTCACCCCTTGCTAGATCCTGGTGAGGTCAAACCTTGCTCGAAGTTGGTGAGGCTCGACCTTGCCGGTTGTTGCCTAGGGGGTGCGTGATAACACTTATGCAATGGCTTCTTTGCTCCATAAGTCATTCCGGTAGAGAAATCCGTTTGGTAAACTAACTTCTGAAGCAGAAATTTGTTTGGTAAATTTTTTTACTTCTGGTAAGATTTTTTGCCCAATTTGAGAAGTAAAAAAAAAATAGCTTCTCCAAGTCAAGAAGCACTTCTTGGACCAAAAAAGCAAAAAAAAAAACTCAAGACCGTCGCCGCCACCGACCACCTGCCGCCGTCGCCGCCGCCACCAATCGCCGCTACCGCCGACCACCGACTGCCGCCGCCGACCGCCGGAGTTGTCGCGACCTACGAATCGACTTTCCCAATTTTAGGTTAATGGATTGCCAAATTAATTAATTAGATTAATTAATTTAGCTCGAACCCTCTCAAGCTCTACCAAATCGCAACTTAGGTTCAATTTCATGCAAAGATTTATCTTGGAGTCGCCACTAATCGTTTCTTGGTAGGCCGATTAGAAACCTAAGTAAATTAGCGGGAGAACTAAATTACTTCTACGAACCAGAGATTAAGGGTCCGGGAACTTGATTACATTAATTTTTTAATTAATGCCCTTTCGGTACCAACTTCACGAAAAAAGTTCAATTTGGCAATTTTGATACATTCTCACTTGAAGTCCAAAGGTGCAATTTTTTGGGTTTTCTTTTTTTATGAAAATGTAAGAATTAAACTACATGCAATGTATGCCGTGAAAGTTTAATAAAAATGCAATTTAATCGAAATATTTACAAGATGGATTACACGTGCAATTATCTACATGATGTTAATTTTGGAAGATGCAATTTTTAAGCATGGTGGAATGATATGTCCGAGAAGATTTAATCGGGATTCCAATCAATTAGGTAACAAAGTTTTTGAATATTCTAAAAAAAGATTAGAATTGTTACCTAATTTGGCGGATTCGACTACCGAGTTCGAACCTTGAATTGTCTTGTGAATCAAGACCTTGGACCACGGCTCGAACGACGGGAATGGACTTGCGGCTTTGTGTTGATGAAGGGATCGGCAAGGGGGACTCGGTCGGAAAATCTCTCAACCGAACTCTTTCTTCTTTCGCACACAAGTATTTTCTCACCTCACTTTGATGATTTTTTTTTTATATCTCTCTCCAAGCTCTCAAGAACTTCTTCTCCAAAGATTATTTTCTCCAAAAATTCCTCTCCCAAAGCTCTCAAAAAACTCTCTTCCAAAGATTCTTTTCTCTAAAAAATTTTCTCCCCAAAGCTCCTCCTAAACTCCCTCAAAAAACTCTCATCCTCTTCTCATTTTATAACTCCCTCATTCTATCCACCTTTCTAATTTCTCTACTAACTCCATCTTCTCTTCTCCATCCCTCTTTCTCCATCTTCCTTTCTCAATCTCCCCTTCTTCATCTTCCTTTCTCAATCTCCCCTTCTTCATCTTCCTTTCTCTATCTCCCCTTCTCCATCTTCCTTTCTCCATCTCCCCTTCTAATTTCTCCACTAACTCCATCTTTTGGTTATTTGCAAAGTAGTCCCTCAAGTTTTGAATATTTGCACTTTAGTCCTTGAGGTTTTACGTATTTGCAATTCAGTCCCTGAGGAAATATTTCTTCTTCTGATTAAGTCCGAGCCTTCAAAAGATAAATCCTTCGTCGAAATTCGTGCCTAGTCCAATTGCCTATCGTTTTAAAACTCGAATCTTCCGCCGTTAGTCTGAATGCAATGCATAAATAAATATGAAAAATTACATGATTATTTTTTTGCAAGAACTAAAATTAGTTCTAATTTTTATGGAAAGATGACTAGAAATGTTAGTCAGAATTTAGGTGTCAACAGCTGCCCCTCTTTGAGTGGAGGCTCGTAGAGGTTTCGCTCAAAGACAAGATTGAACCTAAATTTTGACAATGCAATTGATGAATGATTATTTTTTGGGTGGGGTTTTAATCCCATTTTTTATGCAGATAAAGATGATGCATGAAATGCAAGACTGTAATTAAAAACATGCCCAGGCTTCTCTCTTCCACGGAATAGAATAGGGAAACCTGCACATGGATCGCATATAAAATATCTGTTTTACCAGACACTTCGTGATGCTGATGATTCCCTTAATTTTCAAGCTCCTTCTTGGGGATATAAGGATCTTAAGGTACTGGGGCCTTACCTGTTATCAGAGATTTCTTTCTGATGCGAGACAGCGCAAGATATGTTGATTATGAAATGTGCTTGAGTTATGGTTCAAGCTGCACCATTTTGTCTCTTGGGACCACCATCGTTTTAATGGGTTGCCATGAGCTGGAAATGTCTCTCGAGACCACCATCGTTTTATCGGGTCTTCGTGAGTCGGTAAAATTTCTCTTGGGACCACCATCGTTTTAGCGAGTCGCCATGAGCTGGAAATGTAGTGCCAAGATCACAAGAGCATGTCGATTGTGATTTGGGTAAAGGTATCACGAGAGCAGGTCGATCGTGAATTGGGTAAAGATCAAGAACATGAGAGCAAGTCGATCGTGAATTGGGTAAAGATAAAGATCAAGAACACGAGAGCAGGTCGATCATGAACTGAAAGATGTCGAAGTCACTAGAGCATGTCGATCATGACTTTGATAACATATATCGATACCACGAGAGCAGGTCGGTTATGGGTCGATAAATTCCTCATGATATCAATCATGAGTTGGGTAAATATCCAGATCACAAGAGCAGGTCGATCCTGAACTGGATTTTGTCGAAGTCACAAGAGCAAGTCGATCATGACTTTGATAACATATATCGAGACCACGAGAGCAGGTCGGTCATGGGTCGATAAATTCCTCATGATATCAATCGTGAGTTGGGTAAATATCCAGATCACAAGAGCAGGTCGATCCTGAACTGGATTTTGTCGAAGTCACAAGAGCAAGTCGATCATGACTTTGATAACATATATCGAGACCACGAGAGCAGGTCGGTCATGGGTCGATAAATTCCTCATGATATCAATCGTGAGTTGGGTAAATATCCAGATCACAAGAGCAGGTCGATCCTGAACTGGATTTTATGGGCAAACGGCCAAGTAATGGACGAGTTGACTATGTCATACCTGTCATTTCACTTGAAGTAGAGATTGAAATGGTCATGTGCATAAAATCAAAGCAAATGCAACATCATATGCCAGTAAAACTTATTTGCTTGCTTGCATTATAAGGCTTCACTAGGGAATTTCATCAATAAGGAAATCTGTTTGATCCTTTTGATAAAACCAATCAACATTGAATGAGGAACCTTCAGTCAGAAAGGACTTTCACTCACTCATCATGAAAAGGCTTTTGAGACCCGACCATTGATGCGGGTATGAGAATCACTCAGAACTACCACTGTTATGCTTGACAAGGGTCTGGGTATTCTCGCAATCAGTATAACCAGGCCAATCTGAGAGGTCTTTGTAGGGACTGTAATTAGGGCTAGGTCAAAGGTTCACAAAAGGGGACTCTCCGTGGAGTCAAGGCTTTTTTGAAAGAGAATCTTCATCATCTGCTCCGAGTTTACAAGTCAAGAACCCTGCAAAAATGAGAGAGAAATAATCTTGCTCGAATTTCTTCGAGCGATGTTTAAAATCATTCAACTCTATGTTAACTCAAATGCCCTAATCAAAGGAGACTTCCGTATGTTGGGATTTGGGACTGAAAAACGAAAAGGCTCGTTTTAGCTCAGAAAGTATATGAGAAGTGCTTGATGTTGATGATCATTGTTGCCTTATCACCAATCTTGGCCTTCCAGATTTGATTCCGCTGATTCCATCATTGCTTGAAGATGGCATAAATTCAGTCGAGGATTACATTTTACAATTTGGATCCTCTAGGATTTTTCTTTACGAGTCGACCCATTGGGGATTTACAAAAATGCAAACATGTACATTGAAAATTTGGAAGTACTTTACAAGGGAAAAAGGGTTTGAATGGACATTGGCCTTGCTTTTGATAGGCACTTTGCTTTTTAATGCCCGAGATTTTCTGTGAGATCAGCCTTCACTTTTCTTACTCCCGGCTCCCGTTTTTTCTTTTTATCTTGACGTCTTGAATTTTTGTCTTTTTTTTTTTACGTCTTGATTATTTTTTTCAGGAGCGGGCCCTTTTCTTTTAGGCTACACTTGCGTCTTCTTCTTTTTTGACAATCTCGTGATTTGAATTCCCTTTTTTTTTCTTTAAGGAATTACAACAATAAGACAATTTACAAAAATTATGCCAGACATTACATGAAAAATCTAGCACATGATATGAGTTCATTCGGGAATTCTCTTTTGACCCGATTCTCTTCAATTCTGCCCCTTGGGGATGGTATCGTCTTCACGTTGAAATGAGCAATGATCACCAACAAGGGTTTAAGAAATGAATTTGTAGGCTCAAGTGGGTTATGCAAAGGGTAGAGTGTATAGGATAGAGAAATGAATGCTCTTCATCATCTTAAGACACTTGAATTAAAGTTTGAGTATAATGCAAAGCAAAACTCGAAAGATTGATGTTAGTCTGAGCAAGAGAATTTCTAACCATTTACCTCATGTTCTGCCGGAATTGCCTCGTCTGGACCCCGATGTAGGGTGGTTCTTGACAGAAGTAAAGAAATGAAACCGCCGCTCAAGGGGTTTGCAATGGATAACCTGTAGTGTTTGGATAGAGAACTGAATGCCTTCGTCACTTCGGCTATCGTACCTTTCGCGAGAAAACCCTTTACCTTGAGAATGCATAATCTAGCTACCTCTCAACTCACTGGGGATTAAAAATGCAGGACGTGTGTAGAAATGGCTTGCCTTTCGTCATCCTGTCATGCCCCATTTTGTACATTCGATGCATCATATGCAATTCATGCTCCCTATTCAGAGTTGGTAAATTAAACATGAAGAATAGTCATGAATAAATCATGCAATGTGTGAGCCATTTCGAGCATCAATCATATTTCATGAAAATCGTATGCTTCTGCTTAAGGATCAGACCGTGCAAGTATGAAAAAGAATTCTTGGGAACGAGAGAAATTGAGTTGCCCCAGAACGCGTGAATGGATCAAACAAGTTGGGGAGCTTAGTCCTCGTGTCAAGGAATGAATTACCCCTAACTTTTCCCCTGCACAAGGAGACACATGAACGAATAATAAGTCGAGTAAAGACCCGAGATGCTCTGGTTGTTCATTGGTGTTGACCATCATGTCGGTCGTGTGCTCCTGCAAGAAGGAAAGTATGAGTGTTATCTTGAAAATATCATGAGACAGAGAAAACACAACTCCCTTTATCCAAGTGAGGGTTCGCTATCGATTTGCCCCATTTTCATCAGAATGGATCATGTCAGATGATTGTAGCTTTGCAAAAATCTGCAATTCCCCCCAGATATGACCGATGTTTAGAATTTGATTCCGGGCTTGGCAAATGACGCGTTTCACCACTTGACCCTGCAAGGAGGAAAAATAGAGGGTCATTATTTCAAAAAATGATCAGGCCATGCAAGATATACTCTCTCTTGAGGTCAGGCCGTCCTGGATTTGTCTCGCTTTCTGTCTGTCAGAATAGGCTATGTCGGGTAGCATAATCCGAGATTGTCTCTAGGTATGCCCCGAGTTGGAAGTTTGATTTCTAGCTTTGATAGGCATATCATTCCTGTGCTTGATCCTTGACGAGAAAAGGGTGCGTGGACTCCGTGATAAATTACTTACAAAAGTATAGATGGAAATGAGCACAATGAGCAAAAAAGTGAGTCGGTCCATGACACCCTCCTAGACCCGAAAATCGAAATAAACAAGACCAAAGGATCGAAACAGGCAATTTCCCAGTTCCGTCGGCTTTCACGAGAAAATTCGTATTAATTCGCAGAATGATTGAAACACTGCAAAATTTTACGAACAAAAGGATAAGACATGGATGAACAACTTTCATGTTTTAAGCTTAGGGAAATCCCGGACGGATCAATACAGTTTAATGCTTCTTTCCGAAAAGTTTCTTAGAAAACTGGCTTGTCCGGTTTTTTCTTTGAGGATAAATGGGCCACCAAAAATGAGAATTGATGCCCAAAAATTTGTAGATCACTAGTTCAGATCCCATTCTACCACTTTCATGTTTTAACTTCTTGCAAAAAAGTTCATTTATTAGTGGTACATGGTGAAACAAAACTAGTGTCTGAAATTTCCCGAAAACTCAGATTGCTTTGCCTTCATTATCAATTCAGTAGAAAATGGAAAACATGATGGATTGATCTGAAAATTTTACAAATGACAGGTCAAGATCCTCCAAACACTTTTCATTCAATGGTTGAAACCCAGAAATGCCTCGAAGGAAATCAAACAAATCATACAAAACAGTAAGGTATATCTGAACAACAGGAATGCAGAACGCAAACTAAACATGACCCTATTTAGCTTAAGACACTTGACTCACCTAACAAATGTCATGGACCGACTCGAAAAAAAAAATTGATATAAGACAAGATGAAGTTGGGGGTCATACTTTACCGTAGGATAAGAAAGTAAACAATCACATAGACATGCACATGATTCATGAGTTATCCTTATTCTAACTATCCTAAAGGCTCGCAAATTGAAGTGAAAGACTTGCGGCAAGGCGACAATCTCGCGCACATAATCAAAGTTAGTCGTGATACTTTGACATAACCAGGATTAGCCGGGTCTTTCAACTTCAGCTTCTCGAGTTAAAAATTATAACCCCCGCTTCGGTAATCCTACCGAGCACGAGTTCTAACTTTTGAAACTCAGTTTTGAAAAGAGGGTCGGGATCGAATTCGGACTAACTTTCAACCGTGATCACACGGAGAACGTTAGGATCCAATCTCGATACCATCTTAAAACTAGTGGCCCGGGTTCGGCCACGGGTAGTGTGTGGTGTAGTGCTAAAGCAATTAATCACGCATAACAGTTAAATTCAAACACCGCTTCAAAAGGTGCACAAATTAAATAAGGAATTCCCAAACACCACAATTTACAAAAAAAAAAAGGGTTAGCCAAACACTCCTCCCCTTATAACTCCCATTCTGCAAGACCATTTAACACATAAGGATGAGAATTCAATCAAAATTTGCCAAGCAAAGGGACAATTATCGCGAAAATTTTCTGGCCTAAGTCCTCGTTTAAAAAAAAAACGTCCCCAGCGGAGTCGCCAAGCTGTCGCGACCTAAGAATCGGCTTTCTCAATTTTAGGTTAATAGATTGCCAAATTAATTAATTAGATTAATTAACTTAGCTCGAACCCTCCCAAGCTCTACCAAATCGCAACTTAGGTTCAATTTCATGCAAAGATTTATCTTGGAGTCGCCACTAATCGTTTCTTGATAGGCCGATTAGAAACCTAAGTAAATTAGCGGGAGAACTAAATTACTTCTACGAACCAGAGATTAAGGGTCCGGGAACTTGATTACATTAATTTTTTAATTAATGCCCTTTCGGTACCAACTTCACGAAAGAAGTTCAATTTGGCAATTTTGATACATTCTCACTTGAAGTCCAAAGGTGCAATTTTTTGGGTTTTCTTTTTTTATGAAAATGTAAGAATTAAACTACATGCAATGTATGCCGTGAAAGTTTAATAAAAATGCAATTTAATCGAAATATTTACAAGATGGATTACACGTGCAATTATCTACATGATGTTAATTTTGGAAGATGCAATTTTTAAGCATGGTGGAATGATATGTCCGAGAAGATTTAATCGGGATTCCAATCAATTAGGTAACAAAGTTTTTGAATATTCTAAAAAAAGATTAGAATTGTTACCTAATTTGGCGGATTCGACTACCGAGTTCGAACCTTGAATTGTCTTGTGAATCAGGACCTTGGACCACGGCTCGAACGACGGGAATGGACTTGCGGCTTTGTGTTGATGAAGGGATCGGCAAGGGGGACTCGGTCGGGAAATCTCTCAACCGAACTCTTTCTTCTTTCGCACACAAGTATTTTCTCACCTCACTTTGATGATTTTTTTTATATCTCTCTCCAAGCTCTCAAGAACTTCTTCTCCAAAGATTATTTTCTCCAAAAATTCATCTCCCAAATCTCTCAAAAAACTCTCTTCCAAAGATTCTTTTCTCTAAAAAATTTTCTCCCAAAGCTCCTCCTAAACTCCCTCAAAAAACTCTCATCCTCTTCTCATTTTATAACTCCCTCATTCTATCCACCTTTCTAATTTCTCCACTAACTCCATCTTCTCTTCTCCATCCCTCTTTCTCCATCTTCCTTTCTCAATCTCCCCTTCTTCATCTTCCTTTCTCTATCTCCCATTCTCCATCTTCCTTTCTCTATCTCCCCTTCTCCATCTTCCTTTCTCCATTTCCCCTTCTAATTTCTCCACTAACTCCATCTTTTGGTTATTTGCAAAGTAGTCCCTCAAGTTTTGAATATTTGCACTTTAGTCCTTGAGGTTTTACGTATTTACAATTCAGTCCCTGAGGAAATATTTCTTCTTCTGATTAAGTCCGAGCCTTCAAAAAATAAATCCTTCGCCGAAATTCGTGCCTAGTCCAATCGCCTATCGTTTTAAAACTCGAATCTTCCGCCGTTAGTCTGAATGCAATGCATAAATAAATATGAAAAATTACATGATTATTTTTTTGCAAGAACTAAAATTAGTTCTAATTTTATGGAAAGATGACTAGAAATGTTAGTCAGAATTTAGGTGTCAACAGAAGTAAAAAATAAATAATATTTTTAATAAAAAATTATTTTTTTAAAAAAAATAAACGTTGAAAAATGAAGTAGAAATTTTGTCCGGTTATCAAACGCATTTCTCTATCAGAAATCAACTTTTGGACCAGAAGTAGAAAAATCAACTTCTTGCCAAAAGTTAATTTCTGGTAGAGAAGTGTTACCATACGCGCCCCTAGCGACCGGCGGACAAAGAATGGAAAAAAAGAAAGAAAAGAAAAAGAAAAAGAAAAAGAAAAAGAAAAAGAAAAAGAATTTCAAATATTATCCACGTCAACGCCCGCTCGTGTCACGTAGGACGCTGGCGTCTACGTCAGCGATTTCCAGCCAAATTAAAAGATTTAGGACTGAATTGACACAAAAAGTTTGACAACTTTTGCTTGTAATTTTCCGCTCTTTATGAGTGGCAGAAAATATGCCAAAGCATTCTGAGAATTGACTGCTGCTGCATCTTCTTTAAATTTTGAAACTCATCTAAATGTTATTCTTAAGTACGAGCGATTGATGGTTTTGGCATGAATGATAGAATAACGAGTGAACATCAAGGAGCAAGTTAACTAATTAAGGGGAAAAGATAAGCAAATCATGGGTAGATGGAGAGAGACTGACCATTTGGATCTGAGAATCCCATGAAACCGGTTTGTCCATTTCACGACCAGACCGCATCAAATCAAGTTCAACACGAAGAACAGACCAGCAAAACAAAAGAAAACTGTCAGCCACATTCATGGCAGACACCAACATATGTGTGTGCTTGTGTGTGTGTGTGTGTGTGTGAGAGAGAGAGAGAGAGAGAGGGAACCATTCATCCAGTTCTTGGGAGGTTGGAAATGAAAAGAAGTCCGGTAAGGCTGCTTCACAGAGGTGGCCTCGACGGCGGTCTGCGAACTCCTGTGGACACCGTGGGAGGCTCCAACGTGGAGGACACCATGGCCAAGCAAGACAGAGATGGCAAGAACAACAACACGAGCAGGAAGGTGAAGAAGACAGCTGGGTTTGGCCATGGTGTGGTGCATTCTGTATCTCCGGAAAGAATGCGGTTTCTCTGCGGCTTTCGAGTTTTGAGGATGAGGCAAATGATGTTTCCTGGAGTGATGGCAAGATTCGGCCGCAAGAGAGAATGGGAGGAGGCTGAAGAATCGGAGAGGCGAACCACCCAGGAGAAGGTGCGAAGTCAACCGGTCGATGCTGGTTTTTGATGAGTAAACCAAAAAAGTATAGCTTTGGCTGTCCCCGGTGCTGAGAAACTAGTGGAAAAAGTTACCCCCCTAAAAAAAAAAAATTTATTACATCGGCATCAATTTATTCTTAAATTTTTTCGCATTTATACCAATTTAGTCCATCCGGCCAATCAGAATGTGGACGCCGGCCGTTTTACATGGCACGATTGATGCTGACATGGACACTTTTATAAATTCTTGAGAAAAAAATTTCGAAATTTTTAATTGGTCGACCCTAGAAATATTTAAGTCATTAAAGTTTCGCCTCCCTCGCATGTGAATGCATAAATATGTAAGTTTTTTTGCCCAATTCGCTGATGTTCTAAAACCTAGTCCAGTGATTATCGTGTTCTCTTTGTTTTCAAATCCACTTATTACCCGGAGAAAAATTGCATCCCTTGTCCTAAATTTTATGTAAATAGCGCGATTGGCTTCTTAATTTTTCGATTGATTCAATTGAGTCGCGAACTTTATGCTGAAAAATGAAATTAACTCCTAAAACTTATATCAAAAAAGCGTCACATGGGCAATTTTCGGATCTTGTACGTCGAACTGACTTAATTTCACTTTTTGGACCATGTTTAACACTAAATTGAACCGACGGAAAGCTTTAGGATTCGAGTGTAATCCGTGCATGAGATCTAGGATTTTCGGTACACGTGCCCATGTCTCCTGAAAGACCAAAAAAAAAAACACATGGGCAAATATTGGCTTCTTTATTATAATCGAACCCATGGCGTGTGATCCGTCCCGGACGCCGCCGTTCCCGCATATCACGACGTTCCACTTCTCCTTTTTCTTTGTACCTCTAAAATATGCGAAGGAGAAAACAATTAAAAAGTAGATTGAAACTACCGGTTAAAGTCAATATTACTTCCGACCCAAAAAAAGAGAGTCAATATTACTTGTTTTTATTCAATCTAGCATCACTCTAAAGCAAACAAAAAATGGGTAGAAGTACTTCTGGAGCATAAATTCGTTTGGTAACGCTACTTTTGAAGCAGAAATTTGTTTGGTTACGCAACTTTATTTTTTTACTTATGAAGTAATTTTTTGCTTCAGAAGTTGTTTTCGACCCATTTTCAGAAGTAAAAAAATAACTACTTCTCTTTCAGAAGTAGAAATCTCTCTACATCAATATCTCTCTTACTTCGTCTTAACTCTCTCTCACTTCGGCCTCTTTTCATTCTAAGTGCCTCTCTCCCTTCGCTGCGAATCTCTCTCTATACTCACTCCCAACCACGCCTCCACCGCCGACCTCCGCTGAACATCGCCACCCCCCGCCCCACTGCCGACCACCACTGACCGCCGCCGCCCGCCGTCCACCCCTACCGCGGGGTAGTCGTCTCCGGCCTAGGAAAAGGTAAATAATATTTTTTATTTTTAAAAAGTAAATAATATTAATTATTTAATAATAATAATAATTTCAATTACATGAGAGTTTTTTAGCAATATCACTTTTCTTAATAAATTATAAGAAATAAATATTCTATGATTTGGTTAAATATAGAAGTATTTAAATAATAAGTGTTGGGTCAAGCATGGGTCGTTAAACTTGTATAGTGTGAAAATGGAGCTTTCCGAAAAAACCTGCTAGTGGAGGAAGAGGAACGGGTTAAGTGGGTAAAATATGGGTCGGACCATATTCAACCCGACCCAAATCTGACCTGACCCACCCGTTTGACACCTTTAGCGTGGATATATGAGCTCAGCCATCGTGTTCATTAATACAAATTTTCCCCATAAAATTGGTCCACATTTGCATAAATAGTTAAATGACAAATTATACGTAAATCTGTCGGTATTTTCATTTCACTTTTCTCGAATAACATGCATTTTAGGTTAGGATCAATAATTTTTTGTAAAAGATTTTGTTAACAATGTTCCAGAAGTAAAAAATTTCAACCGTTACGAAACGAATTTATGGCTAGAAGTTGATTTCTGAAGCAAAAGTATTGTCATGCGCGCCCTAACTTGCTTATATAATTTCACCCTTGAAAGAATTAAAATATACTTAATTGGTCAAATTTTCCTCTAGGATACGTTAGTTGTTTACCGATGTTTGAGGCTCAATTTCCTAAAAACCCCTAACTTTAGGTTCAGTCCTAACTGTGCCTCGAACTTTTTCTGCCTCAGAAAAAGCCCCAAACTTTAGGTCCAATCCAAAATATGACCAGAATTCTTTTTTTGTCTTGGAAAAAACCATAAACTTTAAGTCCAGTTTCAAATTTGCCCCGAACTTTCTTTTTGTCTCGGAAAAAATCTCAAACTTTAGGTTCAGTCCCAAATATTCCTCGAACTATTTTTGTCTAAGAGAAAAATCACCAATTTTTGTTCTAGTCCCAAATCTGCCCACATTAGCTCTTTGTCCAAAAATCGCCATTAGTCGTCCCAAATTTTAATATCCTAAAATGTTTTCACTTTGGAGATAATTTTTCATGTCATCTTGTTGACTCTATTTGTTATCGACGTGGAAATGCTACATTAAGTTGGGACTGGAGAATAGATGGCAAGTTACTGATTTTTGTTTAGACAAAACAAAATTCGAGGCAAATTTGGGGTTGGACTTAAAGCTTAGGATTTTTTTCGAGGCGAAAAAGGGTTCGGAGCAGATTTGAGATTGGACCTAAAGTTTAATTTTTTTTTCCCAAACAAAATAAAGTTCGGGGCAGAATTGAGATTAGACCTAAAATTAGGGATTTTTTTTTGTGGAATTAAGCCTAATGTTTGGTGATCCGATAGTTAGGTACCAACCACGTATCATACATATGCGCGAGTCAAGTCATTAAAAGATAATCCTAAATATCTCGCTAAAGAAGTTTAAAAATGTCTACAAAAGCTGGCATGGTAATTGCATAGTCTAAGCGTCATTCACGGTATTGCCATTTTAAAAATTTGAAAATGAAGTACACTAATTTCATGCTAATTAGATTGACCACAACATTGTTGTAATAAAGTTAGTTTATCTTCTCTATTAAGCGAGTAGGTGATTTTATCAGACATTTCTCGTTTTAATTTTTGTCTTTTATATTGAGCAAATATGTGATTTATCGACCACTTATCATTTCGAATTCGTTAGCTAAAAATTCGATTTTTCAAACGAAATATCTATAGACGTATATCGATTTATAATTAGATTGTTACAAATATATTTTTCATAATCGGTTAGATTTTTATTTTTATTTTTATTTTTTATAATCGGTTAGATTAGGTCAATCATAAGTTTATGCCACGGTCGGGGTCAAAAACGACACCGCATTCGGGAATGAGTCATCAGGTGGTGGTTGTGGCTCGTTTCCTTCGTCTTCTTCGGCTCGCACTCTTCTCTCCGGAATCCATTGAAGGCCAAAACGAGATTATTCTCGATTCCCCACTTCCAGAGAGTCGCTTTTCGAACTCGCGTCCGTCAATTTGATTGTTTGACACGCACAGACAGAGAGAAAAGGAGTAAGAAGCGCCGAAGCTCCGCCGATGGCCGTCTTTTTGGGGACTGCTCGATGCGCTCCGAGCATGACCCGCCTCGCTCCGTGCGGACGCCGATTTCGCATCTCCGACCCTGCTGTCTCGCTTTGCAGGCGCGGTTCATCTCCCTTTAGGCTTCATTCTCGAGCTTCTCTCAGTGAGTTCTCTTCGCTCCTCCACTCGCGCGCATCTTCCGTGGCTTCGCGTGGTAATCCGCGATGAGCGGCAGTTTCTGGACCATCGAATGTTGGTTGATTCTTTCCCGCTGATTTTGCAGTGACTCGTTGATAATTAAGTGGTTTCAGATTATAATTACGTGTCGAAAGTGGTTCATCGAATTGCATTACAGATTCTGCTGCTGAAGATGCGGGAGGGGTGAGGCATGAGGGAGAGTCCGACTCTGAGATCATATTCATGGGAACTGGGACCAGCGAGGGGATTCCAAGAGTGAGCTGCTTGACGAATCCTTTGAAGAAATGCCCGGTATGGATGCAGCACCTCTTATGCTTGATTGAATGCTGCTATATGAGTGAATTGATGCTTCAAAACATAGGATTGGACGTACTTGTAGCGGCCAAGGGCATGGTTTGCTTATTAATCTTCTGTAGGTATGCTTAAAAGCTGTTGTACCAGGGAGCAAGAATAGGAGACTAAACACAAGCATTCTCATTCGATATCCTGGACCAACAGGAAAATGTAATATCCTCATAGATGCTGGAAAGTAAGTGATGGATACATGCAGAATTTTAATTTTATGCATTGTCTTTATGAGCTAGAAAATCTGCGTCAGTTTGTTGTGTTGCTTTCTCTGATCATATTCGCTAAGTATGGAGAGAAATCTATTTATCGTTCATATTAGCTCTGTAATACCAGATACTCATGTGGCTCTTTTTGTTCAGGTTTTTCTACCATAGTGCTCTTCGCTGGTTCCCTGCATATGGGTTAGTTCTCTCTCTCTCTCTCTCTCTCTCAATACAAATTATTTTCCGTAGTTATTCCAGTCGAAGCAGGACTCAATAGTTCTCACAGTTCTTCCTAGAATCTTGGATTATCAATGGTTTCAGTAAAATTGCAATATTGCAATCTAATTTAGACAAACTCCAAAAACTGAAGATTCATAACTTAGGAAAATGCCGTCTCACAGCATTATACGATGAACTATTAGCTATCACAACGATGAAAATGAAAAAATATTTTCTTAAACGCTGTAATAGATATAATGCCTCTATAACTTATAGATTGATTCCTGTCTTTTTACCTTCTTGGATTTACACTACTTGTACAACGGTGAGGAGTGTGAGGGTCATATGTCGCTGTCAACTAGCTATAGGACTGTGCAATTTTTCTAAGGCTCCAACAGATGATTAAGAATTAGGTTTGTTAAAAAGTGTCTCTAAATTTCTTCGTATTGTCTGCAATTTGCTGATAAAGTGACTAGTTGTGTTTATGTCAGGATAAGAACAATTGATGCGGTTATAATTACTCATTCTCATGCTGATGCCATTGGAGGTCTCTGAACAATTCCTCGTGTCTTTTTCTCCTACATGTATGATTGATGACCTCATTGAACTAACAAAGCTTTTTCACCTTTGAGTTCTCTTTCATCTTTTTCTTTCCTTCAAAGTAATGTCCGAAACTACTTACACTATATTGGGTGTACTTTCCTCTTCAGGTCTTGATGATCTTCGAGATTGGACTAATAACGTCCAGCCACATATTCCAATTTATGTAGCCAATCGTGATTTTGGGGTTAGTTGCAGTGCTCTTTTGTATCAAAGTAGTCATTTCCCCTTTCATTCCAAATATGAAAGTAGAAATAGGATAATTTGGAATTTGATATCACCTATATGCTTTGCACAATTATAATGGTAGCTCTTTTTTCTTTCTTTCTTTCTTTTATTTGGGAGGGATTTTTTTTTTTTTTTTGGGGGTGGGGGGGGGGGGTGGGGTGGGTGTTGGAGGGGGCAGCCGGGCCAGGTGCAATTCATTTTGTGTAAGTTCTAAATAGGTCTGATGTATTGCTGCAGCACTCTTACCCTCCAAAGTAAGAATCTTGTTTTTTTCCTTAAAGTGGTTTATAAGATAGAATTTGCGGAGGAGATTGGGGAGTTGGAAGCTGATGATTGTACTTTGTTGGATTGAATGGTTAGTGACTGGTTAATGGGGTAAACTTTCATATGTATAGGAACAGGAAAGAAGTTGACCTTAGCTGGATGGTTGTATGTACATCTGGATATGACCAGAGAAGGAATTCTACCTATAAATTCCAGGAGACGAGAGAAGAAAGCATTCCGATGTGTGAACTTGTATATATCTTGGTGGACAAATTGTTTTGATTGAACTGCGTTAGATTATTATTCCATCTGGTTGGTAGATCACAGTGAAGATTATGTTAATTCATCCCAGAGCATGCTGTTTCATTTTACTGCTTTTTATGTTTCCAAACGTGTGATCATTGTTGTTGGTATATTCTGCTACACAATAAGATTCTCCTCAGATCTTGACATCACTTTGCAAATTTCTTGATTAGGCCATTTACATTGTGCGATCCTTTTGTGTTAACTATCGTAATGCTAAGTAGATATGTTGTGTTGTGAAAACGGCCTTAGGTGATGAAGAAAACTCATTACTATTTAGTGGATTCCAGTGGCATCATACCTGGTGCCGCAGTCTCAGAGTTGCAGTTTAACATAATGCAGGAGGAGCCATTTGTGGTGAATGATCTGCAGGTAGGATATTGTATGTTACTGCATTGTACTTTCCTATCAAGTATAATAAACCCCGTAAATGTGGTTGCTCACTAACTGGTTGCCACCTTGTGAATTTCCATAATGCTTTGGCAGAGTGGTTAAAGTCATCCCCTATGCTATTGCAATTTTTGCTCATACATGTGAATAAATTCTTAGTTTTTTGAACTTCTGTTCTGAATCTAGTTGATTTAAGCAGTTATGGATATTAGCATTGATTTGCAAAATGAAATTGTTGACAGGTGATTCTTTTTTATGGTGACCTAGTTAATTTGATATAATTTTCCTTGTTCTATCTGCAATTGTTTGCTTTTACATCTATTTGCTTTTCATGGTTTTAAAGTCATTAGGTGCACATGTTATGGTACTGTGAGTGTCTAATAACCATGAGCTTATTAACATAATTTTCCAAGGGCCAGAAAGTATGCCGAGAATATGGCAGGAGAATTAACTGGTTTAACTGGATATGTGAAAGGGACATCTACTTACGTAAGAGCAATCTCCAAAATTTGGTTAGTAGTCTGACTGAGGGATGAGGAAAAATATTTAATGTCTCACAACTTTTAAATAAAGGCCGAGTCATCAGATTTGAACTTCATTGAAGGGTCTCTGGACGCCTGTATAGAGCAGATGAGAAGTTACAGTGTGTCATTCTACTTTTAATGACTACATGGAGAGTGCTGGAGATGCCTTTCCCCATTTCTTGCATGTGCTACCATCCATCTGTTGTCTCTCATTTAAACATTTGTAGTTAGGAAAACCAAAGCATGCAGAAACATGGTTTTAGACCACATACTACCGTTCTTTCGAGATAGAGATGCCACTGCTTATATACAATTGTTATAAAAAATTGTCTCATTCTGCTATGTTTCTCTGTGGATGTTGTGCTTCAGATAACTCCTTTGCCAGTGTGGCATGGACAAGGTTATCGTTCTCTTGGTTTTCGGTTTGGTAAAGTCTGCTACATTAGGTAACAAAGCCTAGTATTTTCCAGATCCATTTCTAAGAACTTATGCTTCGGTGGACCTGATCTGTATATCTGTATACAGTGATGTTAGTGAAATACCAGAAGAAACATATCCTCTTCTCAGGGACTGTGACATCTTGATAATGGTGCGTCTTTCTCTCCCACTGCAATGAACACGTTTCTTCGTACGGACATTGATTGTTTGTTCGCAGGTGATGTGTAACGATCTAGTGTATGAATATGAAACTGATGGTCTTATTGGTTGTACAGGATGCATTAAGGCCAGATCGCTCTTCTTCAACACATTTTGGCCTCCCCAGGGTAAAACCTTCAATAGCTCAACTTTGTTAGAAAGGAAGCCAATCAACTCTTTGATAACTTTCACATTGTATGTCTCTCAATCAGGCTTTGGAAGAGGTCCGGAAAATCCAACCAAAGCGAACACTCTTCACTGGTATGTTAGAGGCCCTATTTTAAAATAAGTAACATTTTAGGAGGAAGGATCATCTAGTGAAGTTTTCTGCCCTTATTAAGGTTGAACTAGTTTAGTTTCAGATTTCAGTCCCAAGGATTTCATATATTTCATGCTTATAGTTTTGGCATATATCTTATTTGTTCTTTTGTTATGATATCTTGATTTGGGGTCACCTTCTCAAAACTCTGTTTACCATGTTTTTCCTGGTTTGGAAAATGGCGAAAGGTATGATGCATCTGATGGATCATGAAGCAGTGAATGAAGGTCTTAAAAAGCTCTTGGAGACGGAGGGCATTGATGTGCAGCTGAGCTACGATGGACTCCGCATCCCTATAATGCTCTAGCCTTCGAGTTTGACGCGAGTCTCGTTCTTTGATCAGATAAAACATTTAAAAATAAACACCTGTGTCGACTATCGAGGTCATTTAGAAATTCTTTTACCGGATGAATTGAGTATTGAAGCAATCAGCTCAACTCCATCTCTACCTCTAATGTTGGTGTTGATGCGGTTCATGAATAATATTTTCTGTAATTTTTTGGCTGTTTCCTAGCGAGAACCAACGTTATAGATTCGCTTTTCAGTTCATGACGTTATAGATCCGCTGCCAAAACATCGTGATACCAAATGGGTCCTTTATAATCCGTATATTGTTGTGTGTGGTTTTTCAATTTCGGGAAAAGTACAAAAAAAAGGAGAATATTAAAGTTATTGTATTGGTACCAATTTAGTCTTAAATATTTCAATTGGATAAATTTAGTCCTTGAACCTTTTCACATTGGTAGCAATTCCATCCATCCGATCAATTTTGGTTGGAAATTATTGACGTGGATTCGGTCGTCCAACGTGGCACGATCGATGCTGATGGGGATATGTTTTTTAAATATTTTAATATATTATATATATATATTTTTCCCTCTTTTCTATTCACCTTTGGCCGGCCATCGGTAATCAGAAAAGGAAAGAAAAAAAAGGAAAACAAAAGAAATAAAAAATAAAAATATTTAAAAATGTTTACGTTAGCGTCGGCAATACCAAGTTGACGGTGAGCGTCTATGTCAGCGATTTTTAGTTAAAATTGGTCGAATGGACTGAATGGTACCAATGTGAAAATGTTTATGATTAAATTGATCCAATTAAAAGATTTATGGCTGAATTAGTATCAATGCAATAAATTTAGGACTTTTTTTTTTAATACTTTTCCCTTCAATTTCTGTTGCTATGTATCTGTGATTGTGTGCGGTTGTTGACCAGTTGACCATTCTTTGGAGGCCAAACCAAATGCACCAGTTCGGTAATTCCACATCAAGAGAATGTAGTATAAAAGAGTGGAATTTGCAATTGCGAGATTATGGGGGGAAGGAGTGGATTAGTTGCAGTCTTGCAGAGCAAGAAGTCCGCTGCAAAATGTAACTAAGCTTTCGGGCATAAGAACGGTATTAGTGGCATAACGTATCAGGACTTACTTTAGCATCAAAACTTTTCAAATAACGACGTTTAATTGACATAAAATTTAAAGAGCAGTCATTTTAATGATGCTTGCGCCGGAAAATCTGATGCGGTTCGCCTGAGAAGCTTGGAAAAACGTGGTCAAGTAGGTTCCGACACGTTCCTGAGCATTGATTCTTCCATTTGATCAAAGAGAAATGTCCATTTTCACAATGCTCCAGGCTCTGTTTTTCAATCCCAAAACAACAAAAAGGTGATATATATATATATTGGCTCGCTTCCTTTTCTTCAAGGGAAACTATAATTGAAATCATTTGGACAGAATACTTGCTCCATGATTTGCTTCACTTTTAAGTATGATAAAATAAAGAAAAAATAGTAGCAAAATTACAATATTTGCTTTGTGAATTTTGTTTTTGGCTCACGACATCATTTTTTCAAATTTCTAATTTACAAGTTTTAGCGCAAGAATATTTATATGACTAATTTAGTATCGAAACTTTACAAAAGTTCATTTAAAAAAGGGAAAATTCCAAAAAATGGCCCGAAGTCCTCTCATTTTCTCAAATAAGGGCCTCAATTGAACCTTGATTCAAATAAGGGCCTGAAGTGTCCTTATTTTTTCAAATAAGGATCTGAAGTGAACGTTGTTTCAAATAAGGGCCTGAAGTGACCATGAAATCTCAAAAAAGGGCTTGATTTCAAGGGCATTTTCGTCATTTTCGTTATTTTTTGTTTCCTTAAAAATTAACAAATTTTTTTATAAAAAAAAAAAAAAGAAAAGAAAAAGACAACTTGCAGTGGCGGGAGGGCTGCCCCTCTCGCCTGTGGCCGCCGGCCCACCGCTGGTGGGGGGTCGGCGGGGGCGGCGGAGTCGCCGGCGCCTCGGCGAGGGCCTGCTGGCCCTCGCCAAAATAGGGAGAGGGTCGGTCCCTCTCCCGGATCTGGGTGAGGGTCGCCCGCCCCGCCCTGACCAGGGGAGGGCGGCGACCCCCGCTCGGACCTGGGCGGGGGTCGCCGGCCCTCGCCCAGATCCGGGAGAGGGCCGGCCCTCTCCCGATTTTTGCAAGGGCCAGAGGCCCTCGCCGAGGCGCCGGCGGCCACAGGCGGGAGGGGGCAGCCCTCCCGCCTGTGGGGCTGTTTTTTTATTTTTTATTTTTATTTTTTTAAATTTTTTAAAAAATAGAAAAAGGAAAAAATAAATAGGGAAAAAATAAAAAAAAATCAAACTGAGAAATGACGAAAATGCCCTTTAACTCAGGCCCTTTTTTGAAACTCTATAACCACTTCAGGCCCTTATTTGAATCAAGGTTTACTTGAGGCCCTTATTTGAGAAAATGAGAGAACTTCGGGCCCTTTTTTGGAATTTTCCCTTTAAAAAACGTCCATTTAAGCCACGTCAAATAGTCGAAGTCGATTAAATTATTATCTTGCTCGCTTATTAAATGACCATATGTATAATTATCACTTCCATTTCCGTATAAAGAATTTAGGTATGTTATGATGATGATGATCTTACATTATCTTCCGGGAAAATTTCGAAAAAGGAGTTGAAGTGTCTTCATTTTCTCAAATAAAAGTTTAAAGTGTCCTTATTATCTTAAATAAAGACATGAAGTGGATATTATTTCAATAAGGGCCTGAAGTGACCTTATCAGTTTAAAAAAGGGCCTGAGTCATCGATAGTAGGGGCATTTAGGTCATTTAGTATTTATTATTATTATATTATTATTATTTTTTCCTTTTTTCAGTTTTTAAAAAATTGAAAAAAAAAAACTAGAAGTGAAAAAAAAAGAAAAGAAACACAAGCGGGGTGGCCAGCGCTTAGACGAGGGGCCAGAGGCGAGGGCCTATTGGCCCTCGCTAGAGCAGGGAGAGGGCCCTGACCCTGCCCCCTCGCCGAGGAGCTAGCGGCCACAAGCCAGGGGGCAGCCGCAGCCCTCTCCCGCTTGTATTTTCCTTTTTTTACTTTAACTTTTAGTTTTTTAGTTTTTAATTTAATTTGGCTAAAAATTAGGTTAAAGTTGTAATATGACGAAAATACACTTGATCAGCCGAAATATTTAGCCGGTCGGTAGTCCGGCAAAGTCAGATTCTTGTTTGAAACAGCTGTGATCACTTAAGCCCTTGTATGCGAGAATGAGCACGTTCCGGCTCTTATTTAAGATAACGATTTTTATTCGAGAAAATGAGATCGCTTGGGCACGGGCACTTGTTTGAGATTTTTCCCATTCTTCTCGCACTCGGCTTATCATCGTTTCCATTTTGATTGAGCAGAGAGAGAGAGAGAGAGTCTGAGAGAGATCTTCGTCTCTATCAAGTCCGAGACCGACACTTGTTTGAGCGCAGCGAGCGAGAGAGAGAGAGAGAGAGAGAGAGAGAGGGAGCGATGGAGCACTCGTTCTCGGGGGGGAGCTGGAACGTGATCCCAAGCATGGGGACCCACAGCAACGTCTCTACGCCCTCGAGCCATGACCATCTCTATCTCCAGCAACAACCCCCTGACCTTCTTCCCCAGCAGCAGCAACCGTTTCACCAATTTCAACCTCAACTTCCCCAATTCCAACAACACCCACAGTTTCCACAGCAGCAGCAGCGTCTAGTTCATCAGCAGCAGCAGCAGCAGCAACACCAGTCTCTCGCTTCTCACTTCCACCTCTTGCACGTACGAATGAATTTGCAATTACATAAAGATTTAAAAAAAAAACCCTAACTTGCCGCTCATGATGCTCGTAATTTTGATTTTTTGCAGTTGGTGGAGAGTTTGGCGGATGCCGTTGAGAACGGGACTCGCGACCAGCACTCCGATTCCTTGGTTCGTCTCGTCTTTTGCTTCGTTTCGAATTCGGTTGTGGCTCTTTAGTCTACCCAATTCGGGGTTATGACATTCTTGGCTTGTCTATTTATTTTTTTGCCTCTTTCTTGAAGGTCAGTGAACTGAACAATCAGTTTGAGAAGTGCCAGCAGCTGTTGAACTCGATAGCTGGGTCAATTAGCTCCAAAGCTGTGGTAACTATGAATCTATGATTTCTCCAATTACCACTTACATGTTCCTCTGGTAATTTGTGATGCTTAGAGATGGGTTTCTAATTTCAGGCTAGAGCATGTTCTTGTCTTTCGTTTTCTTTAGTCATTACCCGGAATCTATTGGAGCAGGAGTTTCCTGAGAGCTGCATATCTCGCTTATAGTCCTCCAACTCTGACTAATAGGCACACTTGATGTGCCCAATTGACTAGGCTCTTCCTTATCCTGACCATAGAGCTCCAAACCTGTTCCTTCGCCCCACCATCGAAGTCCAATCCTTTATGTTGTATCATCAGGTGTATAAAAGTTATCTCCTTCTTGTACTAGGCGATCGTCTCCTACTTCACTTGTCAATCTTGGCCTTAGATTCATGTTTCCAGCCTGTTGTTCTAATTTTTTTGGACCTATATTCATCGGACAACGAGTCTCCTCCATTTTGCCTATTTGTCGTTAATGACAGCTCTGAGTTGGAGAATGCAAACCCTAAGACGTTTGGTTTGCTGGAATAGCTGCTCTATTAGATTGTAGAATAACGTTGGTTCAGTATGGAGGAAGGAAATGGAGACAAATAGGAAGGAGGCGTTTGTTGGGGGGGGGGGGGGGGGGGTCGAGTTCCTATATCAATAAAGTTTTTATTTTGGGGCGGTTCCCATACCAACGAAATTTTTATTTCTCTCCAAAACTAGGAGAAACTAAGGTACTGGTATCGGACATTATTTCTTCTTTCCCTATGCTCAATTTCACCAAGGAAGAAATGTTTCTCCCTTTTTCTCCTTTTTCTCTTCTATTCCCTTCCATAATGTTTTGTTGGAGAGAGAAGAGGGGGAGAAAATGAGAGATGGGTGTAGACAATCTTAATATTTTGCAAAAAGGTATTGGAGCAGAAATGTGATATCTTCTTCACCAACCTTCACATTTTTCTCTCCTTTTCATTTCTACAAAGCATAAGAGACGTTCTTTTCTTTTAACTTTTTAACGTAATCATTCAAATGTCGATGGATATTAACTTGGTCTTTTTTTTTCAAGATATTAACTTGGTTTGGGAAGTTGGAAATGTTTATAACAAATTATATGTGCTAACTTTGGACATCCAGCTTTTGCCATTTCGTATTACTTCCTTGAAGCATTACCCTTGTGATGAGTATCTATTCTCTTTTAGGTACTATTAGAATTGGCTGTTTTTTCGCTTGTATATGTTTACTTCAGTAAGCATCTGGAAGAGGAAAGATATGGCAGGAAATACCCTTTATTTGGTTCTTGCGAAACTGAAGACCGCATCAAACAATTTCAATGAGCATTGGCATGTATTTTTCATGTAAATTACATGAACATTTTTGTCATGTCATTCTAATTTTTTTTTTTTCACAGACAGTTGAGGGGCAGAAGCGTAAGCTGGAGGAAGCTGAGCAAATGCTAAACCAAAGAAGGTTGGTAGTGCTAGTCACGAACTTTTCTGTTCAATCACTGTGGTAATATTTCTTAATATATTAAGTTGTCTTGATGCCAGGGATCTAATTGCCAGTTACAGAAATTCGGTTGAGGGACTGATAAAGTCTGAGCCTTAGATGCTCATTCTCCATGCGTAGATTCATATAGAAGAATGTTAAAGTTATATGGTTGGGGTTAGAAGGGAAATTTGAAACTGGTATTAGAATTTGGGGATGTTATGTTGGTCGAAAGCAACATTGTGCCGCTTGATCATATTTCAGTGCGAGGCAAATCGTCTTGTGGAGATTTCGACTGGAATCTGTTGGTTTATCATCTGATTGTAGTGTCAGATAATCTCGCTACTTAGCGCCTACTTTTACTCTAAACTTTCTTGTTTTCGGCATGGGGGCTTGTCCATATGATATGCGAAGTCCACATCTTGATTTGCTTGGTCTGTAAGGTTCTTTAAGGATCCCCTAGTCCCAGGACTTACCGGACCATAATTTTCACAAAGGAAATATCTAAGGTTCATGCCGGAAGGGCGATCAAGATGAGTGTCGTTACAGTCGGTGCGCTAAGCACCCCCCTCTTTTTATATTTTTACCCGGTGGCTGAAAATTCATCTACATGACTTGGTGGATGCGAGCAGAACTTCATCGAGGCCTTAGATACGATCAAAAGCGCCAAAGTTGTTATTATTCGGCTTGCGTTTCCTGTTGTCCGAATAGTCTTGTCCATCATTCTCTTGGTTTGTGTGATTCTGAGAACAGTGATATGGAGCTTATTAGCGCTCTGCATTTCTTTTTTCTCTTTTTTAGCATAACGACAGACTTCGCGTTGACAGTTTACTCGATGCCATCCCCTCCTGCCACATGCGGGCAATTATCCTCACAGCCAAAAAAACAGGGTACAGTTTCTTGCGGTCTCCGATGAAGGTGTTTACTTCTAAAAGCCCAAAGAATGGACAAATAATAAGTCTATCAGTCCATTCAACAAAATTTGGGAAAGAAGAGAATCAGAATTTCATAATTTCCATCAATGGTAGCCAAGTCTGCATCACCATTAGGTTGTCTCTAACGGCTATTTTCTCCCAAGTCAGATTCATCTTCTCGTTCTCATTAGCTCTTCTCCATCCAAATAATTGGAATGTCTTTAAGGCATCGTAACGTTAATCCGTATTCCCGCCAAGGAGATTTTTCTCCGGTTACACTCAAGGGGCTCAAAATGCAAAACCTTTTCTTCTCAACGTGAATAATAGCAAATCAATAGTCCATATCATCCATATCCGGCATACGCCTAGGAGGCTTCTTCTCATTTGCGCGCTCAACAACAACCACCTCAGTTGTCGCCAGCAACAATGAGACACTGCAGTTTGTAGGAAATTTTCAGCTTAAATAATGAAAAAACAGAGTTAAACTCACGAAAAATTGATATTCACCTTGCAGCATCTAATAATGCCGTTTTAACAACTTTGAGAGGATCTATGATGCCTGCCTTCACCATGTCGACGTAATCTCCTATTTCAGTACACAATCATTGTCAGTGCTTTGAGTGACAGAAAATTCCTACTAAATAGCTTAGAAACAACATGGCTTGTGCTATAATAAGATAAGCTCATTAAGTTTTAATACAGCATGGGCAACATGAAGATGATAAGAACAAATAGTTCATGCCGAGAACAGAAAGCTAGCAATGACAGCTTAGTGGCAGTTGAGATCGATAAAGACAGCTTTGTAATTCGTTCTAGGAAAAAGTTATCGAGGACTAGGAGAGGTCTGTGCTTTATCAGTAATTTGGGAGAAAAGGGAAGAACCTTTTGCAGCATCAAATCCCATATTGAAAATATCTTGCTCTAATAATTTGCCAAGAATCAGAACTCCATCAAAGCCAGCATTTGAGAATATTGCGAGTGAAGGTGCCTGGAGAAACCAATGGATTAGAAAATGAACACCAAATAAACCTCAAAAGTACACTAGGTGATAACATTGAAAAACAAACCTTAAGAGCATTTCGAATGATTTGGACACCCCTTCTTTCGTCCTCATTTTGAGTTTGAACATTCTCCAAGACCTTTGTGGCATATAAAAGAGCAACACCACCACCTGACACCAATAGACATATAAGACTATAGTTCTCCGAAAATGTTGAAGCAACTTATGCATAAGTGAAAGAATTACCTGGCACAGTACCCTCTTCAACAGCTGCCCTCGTAGCATTTAAGGCATCAGTGACCCTGTCTTTCCTTTCACCGACTTCTGCCTCACTAGCCCCACCAACCTATAAGTATTAATAACGTGTCAGGATGTTTCAAGCATGAAATCACAAAAGAATCAGGATAGCTAATAAACAAACCTTAAAAACAGCTACACCACCAGACAGCTTTGAAAGACGCTCCTGTGCTTTCTCTTTGTCAAAGGTGGATGTACTCTTCTCCATGGCTGTTCTCAGCTGCTCACAAAAATTATATGTCAACTATTCTCTCACCTTTGGCCCCAAACTGGGGAAAAAACTACTCTCTCCAAGAAGCATTAGTTACTAACAGTCCTTACAAAAGCCAAGGTATTCGTGAATATGCTTCTTCCAAAAGGCAAGACGTGAAAATTACCGACAAAAAGGAAAAAAGAAAACTTTGTAATGCTGTTCTATTGAATCTTTCTTTGACTGGTCTCTTATTTATTACTTTTGTAATGTTTCAGCCCAGTTGCTAATTCTGGGTTTGTATTGTAAATTCTCAGTTTTATGCTAATAAAGATAACTAACATACCCCAGAAAAATGAGATGTCAAAATACGCGAGTCAACAGCAAGTACAACCCTCGGTTATGAGTTAAAAACAAGGAAAGTGATATACACAGTGGAACAATAACAGAGAAGGGCAAAATCTTCCAACCTATATTAACTAAAAACATTAAATCTTTTTCATGTCTATTAGAATGATTACTAGATGGAATATAGCAAGTAATCTGATCAGGAAGCTGCGAAATTTCTTCTTGCCATCTTCTTTCACTTATTGTTCTATTACATTTGGACTCTTACCGCTCAAAGGATATTAGACTAAGTTTGACATGTCCATTATCTATAGGAACCTGCATCTTTAATAAAACCAATGGGCCAAAACTGATTTCTGGTATTGGGATTGCATGACCTTTTCATTGTAGACTTAATATAAGTGATTAAGCTTTATATCTTCACCCAAACATAGATTTTCTTTCTTTAAACAGAGACTCTAGCTTTTAGTATGACATAATTGAAAGTTCACTCATTTGCAATGTTATACTAGGCTCTCAAAATTCTCACCTATGATTGCACAAAATTCATATGAATAACTGGAAGCAAGAAAAGTGCATTGAAGTTCCTTTCAAGGGAGAGGTGAATGAGAGAGTCACCCAGCTAAGTAGATGCACATTAATTAGACATCTCCATCGTCATCAACGCCACATAAAATGCTAAGAAGTTATGATATCAGAATTCAGATATATAAAAAAGTGACATCTGCATGGCAGCAATTCATCATTGTAACGGAAGGCACATCTGTGTTTGCTCTCATCGATTAAACGGAAACAGCCATAGCTACTCAAGAAAACAACTATTCTTTATACTCAACCAAGTCGCAGTAATACCTGTTCACATCTTTCTTCAATTGCCTTCTTGTCGCCTTCTCCATGTAGAATAATTGTATCATCGAGAGAGACGGTCACCTGCAGTGGTAAATAAGGATTTACCCAAACAAATCCAACACGAAGCATAAAATTCCCACAAACATACCTTTTTTGCACTACCCAGCATTTCAACTTTGACTTTATCAAGAGTAAGACCATGATCTTCAGATATAACCTGTAAATATTTGCTCTGTCATGCACAGCAAGCATTTACAAAGAACTTCTGGGCATCTCAACTTTTATCACCTCTCCTCCAGTAAAAACAGCAAGATCATCCAAGTTTGCCCTTCGGTTTTCCCCAAATCCAGGAGCTTTCACGGCACAGAGCTGAAGAGAATTTCCCAGCAAAAACTATCATAATCGAATTGCCTCAACGATCAAGAAGAGTACATGATGAAGATGATGTATTTAGGAAGACAGTAATTTTTTGTATAGGCATGTCATGAATGCAGATGAGCTTGAATAAGATCCGTGGTTAAAAAAATTACTCAGACATCGAAGTTCTCTATTAACGGTAATTCTGTATTACAGATACTAAGCAACTCCTTGATGATACATAAAAAATATGTCCAAATGAAGGCTATTATAGTTTTACTTAACAAAAATGGGGGACAAACGGCGTTTGTACTCTTCCGCAACTTCTAAGCAAATATTTTATGAATTAGAGAAGGAAGTTGGCTTACAAAATGACTTTGACACTGTGAGTGCTCTACGATACTATATGTACGTTCATCCATATTACAGGGGAATATGTAAAGTGGATGAAACTACCATTGTTGTCAACACATCACTCCAAAAAATGAATCTATAAGTTCTTGGAAAACTATATATTGTCATCATGCCCTATATATTAGATACCTTTATCCCGGCATGATGCTTGTTAATGATGAGTGTTGTCAGTGCCTCGCTCTCTAAATCCTCAGCTACTATGAGAAGAGGTCTGTTCGTCTGTTCAGAGAAAGAGAGAAGGTGGGGCAAGGAGAGAAGAAAAAAGGGGTAATTTTCATCATTTCATGCAATTATTCACAGCAATCATGGTTGGAAAGATTTCTTAAAAAAGGTCCACTACCTTCATAGCCAGCTCCAATATTTGCACAACCACATTCAGATCTGAAATTTTCTTGTCATGAATGAGGATGAGGGGATTTTCCAGTTCCTGCAATTACACATTCCTCATGTCAACATCTCAATGGTTCTTCTCCACTTATTTTCCACTGGCAAGAATAAAGAGAGTCCCAATCTAGGATCATGCAAACAAAGCATTTAGCTATGTGGACTCAGAACTCGTAAAAGAATTTCAATATTGTGACTCAATCAGTGTGGTGCGAGAACAAATGGCTATAGTAGCTAACATCATCCCTCCACAATTTAAGCAGCAAGAAATTCATATCAAGTGAGAGAATTCTTTTTCAGTGGCAGGGATATTTGTCTACAGTTTCCACAATTATTCTTTTCATCAAAGATTCATAGTAACAAGATCCACATTAATTATATGTTTTTCAGAGTCTGAACATTTCATCAGGGCCAGAGAGAAATGCGTGAAAAGGAACACCCAAGCTTAGATTCTCAAAGCTAAGAAAGGGAGCTCTTGGCTTACGCATTTCTGGGTCTTTCGATCAGTGATAAAATAAGGAGACATGTAACCTCTGGCAAGCTTCATTCCCTCCACCACTTCCAATTCATTGTCCAACGTGTTCCCATCCTATGTCCAACACATTCATTATCTATGTGGGTAACCAAGGAGCACAATACAAAAGAAAACATGATCTGCTTACAGTGACAGTAATTATTCCTTCCTTTCCAACTTTCTCCATTGCTTGTGCTATCAGTTCTCCAATCTCCCTTTCACCATTAGCAGAGATAGTGGCCACCTGTCAGTTATGTATCAGTATACAAACGATTTGTTGGGAGATACAGTAAGCAACTGCAGCAAATTAAAAAACAGATGATAGAAATACAAACACTAGCAGATCCGATGAGCATTTATGACAATGCCAAAATGGGTCATGACAATGCCAATGATTATTCATTCATATTATTTGTGCTTCACATGCAATGACAAAAATCTTTATCACTTACCAGGAAATTTTGCCCATAATGCTTGTGTATGGTTATAATAACTGATCATTTGGGAAAATGAATCATTTTATGTTTTAGATAACAACCATTTTTGAGATCCAAAATTCATGATAACCAAATTCCACAAAACCAGCCGATCACTGATAAACACACCCTTGTCAGCAGCATAATTTACAGGAAGGCCTTTACCTGCGTGATTTCTTCAGGAGTACTAATCATCAGGGCTCTGCTTTTCAAGTCAGCTATGACAGCATCAACTGCTTTATTGATCCCACTGCGCAAATCCATCACATTTGCACCAGCAGCTACTGACTTGCATCCTTCCATCACTATTGCCTGGGTCAGTACAGTTGCACAAGTTGTACCTGCGACCAGGTAGGTATCTCTCTTGAAATAGTCACCAAAAAGGAAAAGATAAAACTCTTTCAATTCACAAGTCAGAGTAGTCAGGTCATGAACAATAAATTAACATGCTGAGCATGATAAGATGACAACTAACATGAATGATTCAAACTCTTTATGTAACTGTACCCATCAGAAGAAAAAGAATAATTCAAACTCACTTTTAGACAAGTACCAGTACAAAGATTTAGAGGGCAGAAACTCCAAAGGCATTAGAACGATTATATGCAGAAAAGACTGCAAACTCAGCAGCTAAAACATAACTGAAGCTCCACAGGAAATTGAGGTCCTGATTGGAGCAATAAAGCACACAAAAGCTTTCCACTCTTTTTTTGGCCAAGCAGCCG
Source organism: Lenwebbia sp. NSW1173648 (assembly GCA_029784005.1). Classification (NCBI taxonomy): domain Eukaryota; kingdom Viridiplantae; phylum Streptophyta; class Magnoliopsida; order Myrtales; family Myrtaceae; genus Lenwebbia; species Lenwebbia sp. NSW1173648. The sequence goes on along the minus strand of JARCGZ010000009.1, from coordinate 16,446,337 downwards.
CACCTTCGTCAGTAAACCACAACTAATTGTACTATCATCATTTTGTCTAGCGTAGCACTACTCCAAAATAGTTCTCAGTCAAGTCAACCTAAGTGACTTTCAACCAAAAAAAAAAGTCAACCTAAGCATCTTGCTGTGGCCCCTGTCTGTCAAGCGCAGGTTTCTTGGCTCTGAGAAACTACCACAATCTCTGGCAAACACCTAACAAGTTATAACTCAAGAAAACAAATTGAAGCTGGGAGCATAAATGCGGATTATGCTTATGATGCTCATAAAACACAAGCAAAATGAGGAATTTACCATCTCCAGCAGCTTTATTTGTTGCATTTGCCACCTGTTTTACGAGATCCGCACCCACATTCTTGGCCTTATCCTCGAACTTGATGCTTTTGGCAACAGTGACTCCGTCCTTTGTGATTTTGGGATTCCCTCCACTCTTTTCAATTATCACAATTCGGCCCTAAATTTTTTATTCAGTGCAATGGATTAACCAAATTACACAATAATGTTTACATGTATACTCATTGATGTGACCTCAATGTCATTACAAGTGGTAGTCATGTTTGCGATGAATCTAAAGGATAAAGCTTTTAGGTTAACGTAAAATCATTGGCGACCATATTGTGGTCTTTTTCACAATCAAATTCAGTACTATTTGGAATGTAGCTAAACCCTCCCCCTCTCCCAAAAAACAAATAAAATTCAATAAGCAGCCCCCAAGTAGAGAGAGAGAGAGAGAGAGAGAGAGAGAGAGAGAGAGTACACCACGCATGCGATGAAGAGAAAATGAAGATAGATATCATACAAACATAAGGTACCTTAGGTCCCATTGTCACTTTTACAGCTTCTGCAACCTCCGTGACACCTTGCAGCATAGCTGCACGGGCCCCGATCCCAAAGTTGATATCCTTCGCGACATAACATCTATTCCCGAGGACTGCACGAAAAGCCTTTCATTTCCAAGACATCAGGCATCAAGAATGATCAGTTCAAGTGTCAAGCCCAAGGATGACTTGACAAATCAGTGAAATAAAGACCATAAATTCCAAAATAGACGGTTCAATTACACGTATGATGGTTTAAACCAAAACATCAACTAAATAATGGCGAGAATGCAATCTTTTTCATGTCAGAACTTTCGAATCCCCAGACAAACAAAAGGCGAAACAAATCCACCTAGCCCACAACATAAAATCGGAGCTCTAGCTCGCTGATTTTCTTTTCTCGGAATCTAATCTCCCGACTTCGTGTCGACTGACTCAAACGAGTTCTACATAAACAATCAAGGAAAGAAAACAAATGCCGCAAATGAGAGACAAAAAAAAAAAAAAAACTTACCAGCTTCTTCGAAGAACCATGACTGGAAACATCAACACACGAAAAGCAAAGAAGCCCGATCAGTCATGCAATTCCATACACACGAGGAAATTCATATTTGCGACGTCCATTAACGGTACCTGAGCGACGAAGCTAGCTTCGAAGCAATTCGAAACATTTTGGATTCACCACACTGCCGAGGAAGCAAACACAGCACAGATTCGGGAGAAGACAACGCAGGACTAGCGTTGATTCAATCGTCAATCGCAGGTCCTGAACATTGACTTGATCCCAAGCTCGCCAAGTTCGCTTAAATTCAGACGAACTTGTCCGACTCCTTTCGCGGGGGTTTTGGTAGGGTTCAACGAGTTGCAGCGATAGCCGTTGATGCTGATTACTAGAATGACGCCCTTGACGTGGTGGTTGACGGTCTGGATTCTTCTTATCGTGAGTGGACTGCGCAGCGGAACAAAAGACCGATCCGGGCCAATTGATTATCTATAGGCCCATTAGTAGCCATGGGCTTAACGCCGTCCGATCTTCAACCCCGTTCAAGTTTCAAATCAACTCCCATATCATACCGTGAAAGATTAGAACCCCAAAAGAACTAACATAAAGAAAATAATTAGTATCAGAAATTATTGACTTGACTTACATGGGCATGAGGTTTCCATGATTAAACTCGCTTTAATACGAGTTTTTTCTCATAAATTATCTATGCTCAATTTATTACGTAGATCAAGTTGATTGCGTTCTAACTCCACGAGAGGTCTCGGCTAAAACAACATTTAATTCTCATATTTTTTTAACATTGTGATAAGATATGTCGATCGGATCAGTTGCAAAATGAGCCCGTGCAACATTCTATCTGTATGACTTGCAAGCCCGAAAGTTAAGTCGTCGTATAGATTCCAAATCCCGACTTTATCCGTGTGGGATTTTTGTTAAAATTCCGCTGCTTGTGTTGATAGCTTACCATTGCTCGAGACAGTGCCCTACCCTTAACGGCAAATCACTTATCTGACCTGGTTTCATTTCAATGGTTGATCTCATAAATAGATTTCGCGTAATCAACGGCCGTGATTTCAGATGGTTGGTCGAGTTGACCACAGATTTAGTATTTCCCCCCTTGTAACAAGGCATTTCCGGTTTCATCGGCGTGCTCTAGTTGATCGTCTAGGGAAGCGGAAGAAAAGATCACATGGCCGGCACATGCAATCAATGAATCATTCGTTGAAGGTCAGGGAAAATCATGTAACAATGATGACAAATGCAATCGAGATTGAATTATGTAACCGTGATGATTGATGACTAATTCTACCCCAACTTTCATCCCATTTACACGCACAATGCGATGAACAAAAGGAAAAGAGAGAAAAGTTCAATGGTAAGAACCGAAAGTATACGAGGAAAACAATATACCCATCAATGGAAAAATTGAAACTATACCATAAAATCATATAGACCTCCATCAAAACGTCCATTTCCAAATCTTGACCCTCGTGTGGACCTTGCACTTCGCGCCCGCCGTGGACGCCGTCGCTGTCGCGTTCCCGCTTGGCACGCTTACCTTGATCCCCACGCACGTCACTCTGATCCGGACCTTCGGCGTCTTCAAGCTCCCCATCTTCGCTTTGACCTTCGTCTCCAACTTCACCTCCAACGGCAGCCCGTTCTTGCTCTTCATGTCCGACGTCAGCTTCGCGAGGGGCGCTGCGTCGATGGCTCCGCCGCTGCCGTCGCTTTCGATTGAGGTCTTCAGCAACGTAGTGTTCTTGGTCCCGTGCACGAAGGAAGGGAAGGAGCCTTCGCCGAGGTCCACGCCGTCGCTGGTGACCGATATGGTCATGGGGCCGTAGTAGAACACGAGCTTCTTGTTGGGGTTCTTGGCGGTGACGTTGAGGTCGAACTTGGAGCTGACGGTGGAGGAGGACTGGGAGACGTTGAGGTAGGAGAGCTTGAGGGCGGAGACGGCGATGGCCGGGCGGTGGGGGCGGTAGACGAGGAAGAGGACGGCGGCGAGGATGGCGGCAAGGAAGAGCAGGGCGAGGACGAGGAGGGTGAGGAAGATGCAGAAGGAGCAGCAGCAGCCGCGGCGGTGGCGGCGCGGGGGCTGCGGGCGGTAGGCCGGGCGGTTGGCGCCGTAGAGCTGGGCTTTGGTGGCGGGGAACGGCGGGTTCGGGGCGGTGGCAGCAGCGACCGGGGTGGGCTTGGAAGGGTAGACTTTCTCAGCCATTTTGAGAGAGAGAGAGATGTAGGATCTCAGGAAGAGTTGATTTAATTCAAGATAAATAGAAAATTTAAGGAAAGTTTTGGAGAGGGGGGGGGGGGGGGAATGGGAATGATGCAATGACATCAGAGAAGTAATTGAAGAAAGATAGAAACATTGCAACTAACACGCATTAAATGCGCTTTCCTCTCTACCTACTAAACGTTATTCTTGTATGCAAGGTCCAAATAGTGACTTCACTAGTATGAGCGCGGTTCGATTTTAATAGTTGCATTCATTTCATAAACACCGGAGACATAACTTATCGCGACATCGATACATGAACGAATAGAACTCTCAATGGTTATCATCTATACGGTTATGTAAAGTAAGGAGGGTCTCTCACTTTTGATGAATCTTTTCTCATACTTCAGATGTCATCGGTTAACTATTTCCTTTCAAACAATGTTGCCCCTTAAAGAATCCATGGATGTAACCCCTTCAACTGCTGCATTTTAAGCAATGTTGAAAGTGAAGTCTAACCTTCCTTTACGACCAACTAGGCAAAACTCACATGCGGTGACACTTAATGCGACGCTTCTTCTTTTTTCCTCACATGGAGCACATAAAACATTGATATGCTTTCGTGAGAATTTGCAGAGAAAACCATATGCATTGGAGAAACTGAAAGGTTGGATCAATGGAAGTTACACAGTATGCAGAACAATCCCAGGTCTCATCACAACTCTCTCTCACCCATTTTCTTGGGATAAGCTTGGAAACTTTTCTGGGAAACTGTGAAAAACGAGATGACAAAATGCAAAGCGGGTCAAAACCGATCACAATGAGCTATTTTTTTTTTCTTCAGCCTGACATGAAAGTTACTGCATCTGAATATAATATGGCTGGATTGATGCAGGCTGTGGTGTTCAGGTCCTTCAGGACCATGTTTCAAGAAAGATCCAAACTTGAAGAAAGTAAGAAGATTTCATCGACCCAAGACTTGTTCTATGAATAAACAACGAGAGAAGCGGGTGTGGCATCACATCACAACCTCAAAATGAAGCAACCAAAACAATTTACAAAGTTGCAATGACAATCTCTCTCCCCCAGTCTGTTCCACGTTCTCAATCATTAGTAAGTGAAAAAGTCAACAGAAACAGCAAATTTGATTCTTTTCACCAGCTAACTTGTTTGTTGTTGTTAATTGTTATTGTCAGGCTGGCTGTGATATAGCCTCATGCACTGAACTTATAAGTAAGTTAGTAGGACGAGTTGGAGCATCTCAATCACTCCCAAAGTTTCTTGGGAAAAAGTTCATTCATTCCCCTGTGTTCTCTAACACCCTATTTGTTCAGTTTCTCCAACCATTCTCTGGTTAGCTCAGCAACACTTGTTCTGCTGAGGGAGAACTTCCATCTTATGTTTCTAGCGGTTTTATCAGAGGAGTCGAACAAGGTTTAGACACAATCTAACCAAGAACTTTCAGAGACTGATGGCTCTAAACCTAGAGAGACTCACAAACTCTGCCTAGTCAATCAGTTCATTTCTAGGAGTTAGGGAGAACTCTTGCCAATGAGGTAGATTTCGTTTAGGATCACAAAAGTAAAATATATCTCACACGAACATTTCAACTCCTACTCGACAGGGCTCGCTAGGAATGAAATTCTTTACTGCTCGAATCAAGAACTCGAGTCCCTGAAAGGTTTTGTCTATTTCAGATGTAAATTTCCAGGCGACGCTTGCCTGAATAATGTGAAAACAGAGAAGGCCCGGAATTTTTAAGTCCAGAGTGATTAATTAAATGGAGTGATGAGCAATGATTCTTCATCCAGCATTCCTACCTTCTTAGAACCAGTGAAGTTTTTTCATATCCATCAACGAAATGAGCTAAAAGCATTCAAACATCTTCCATTCACCTCAGGGTCCTCGTGGACCGCAATGTTAAAAAAAAGAAAGTAGATTAAGGTTGTTCACATAAGACTAGCACTAAATGGAACTGTTCATCTCCCAAGCAATCAGATTCGTCTTTCCACAAATTACAATTACTAGATTACATTTCAAAAGTGACAACATACATAACTCTTTCGAATTCCTACAAGTTTTTCGGCCCTCACACCGCAGCTGCTCGTCCTAGTCTTTTTCTCAAGATTTTAGCTCCCATATACCTGCATATCCCAACAAGACAGAATATATCAGTGCATTACATATTAGACCATTCTTCTTTTACTGAAGATATAACCTTGAAGTCAAAAAATTGTAGATGTACCTGCCCATCATCATGACAGTGGCTTGCGGATTAGTCCCGGGGGACTCGCCGAATGTCGAACCATCGACGACTCTGAGCTGGTCAATGCCAAGGACCTTGTTCTCATGGTCCACCACCTTGCCTACTTGGCATCCTCCGTGGTAGTGCCAGATCGTGATCACCGTGTCCCTGCAGAACTGCTCGAGGGACTTGGTGTCGTTGGTGTGCTTGGGGATGAGGTTGACGTTAGCCTTGACGCTGATGTTGAGCAGCTTCTCCGTGGTTTGCTTGCTCACTCGAGTCAATTCCGTGAAGTACTTGGACTGCACGACCTTGGTGGCCAGGCGAATGCCGTCGACACAGCGCTCCAGGTCATAAGGATGGCTGAAATAGTTGAAGGTGATCAAAGGGTTGTCGTCGACGTTGGTGTTAATCAGCCTTAGCTCGCCTTTGGACAAGGGCTTGGCAAGCTTTTCGAGGATGAAGCCTCCGCGGAACACCTCATGAGGCAGGTTCCTTTTGCTTCGTTTATAGGCTTGAATGGCTTCTGGAGTTCTTTGTTTCGGGGGTATGGTGGATAACTGCCCGATCTGGTTACATCAAAAGATAGTCATCACGAAATTTACAGAGACTGCACGCGTGGATCGACAAAACATAGCACTAAGTAAAATGGTTCTTAATGTGATACAAAAGCTTCCTAGACCATGCTATCATGCTATGGCTATCTTAAGTTATAAAGTAGTCAATAGTCTGTAGGGTAATATTTATATCACCAGGGTCTTTGGATTTCGTTCTTTGTAATAAAGCTCACCTCTGCTGACACGATTCCGTGGTGGCAGCGGATACTATCTTTAGATTGCCCAAATCCACTGCTAGATTCAAGATAGACTCCCAGCTTGGTGATCCCGACAGTCTGAATGAGTGACTGGCGGATCGGTCCATTTGTGGGTACAAAAATGGTGTTCATAGGGTTGTCCACTATGTCTTTCCCGACAAATTCCTGGTCCAGGACTGTGGATATGTTCAATTTTTCAAGGTCGGCTTTTGGTCCGATGCCGCTGAGCAGGAGCAGTTGAGGGCTTCCAATAGCTCCAGTAGATAATATTACTTCGCTCTGCAGATTGCTTTTGAGAAATGCTTGATGGCCATTTCCATTTTCATCTTTAAAGACGACTCCCACCGCCTTTGGTCGCTTCCCTGCGAAAGAAAAGGTTTCACGTTCATTCTATTTTTGCCCATTACGTGATATCAGATGTAACTTCATACTTTCAACAGCTTCGGTTAAGGACTATGGCGAGCTATCAACTACAAAAGTCAAGAAGCTATGCTCAAGAAGAGCCTTTTAGTGCCGAAAAGCTTGACAAGGACTGGCCTTGTGCAACATTCATGCCAATCGATAAAATTAAGAAGGTTTACCTCTTGTGTCGAACACAATCTTTTGCACTGTCGCATATATCAAGACAGTAAGCTTCTGAGGATTTGCAGTGGCAAGAAGCTCGGCAGCAGTGTGGCGCCGGCCGTACCTATCAAAAATGGTGCCTCCCACTTTGGTCCCGTATAAATGATCGTAGGTGAACCCGTTAAAAGGTGACACCCCAACGTCCAAAAGACTGTCCTTGAACGCCCTTTGCCAAGGCGCAAAGTCCGGCCTATGGACAACCTGCTTCTCGACCCACGGGTACGACTCGCTCACCAATTTCTCGTCCCAACCTACCTTTCTAATGAACCTGCAAGCAAGAACATACTGCAGTTATTAATGCTGAAATTATAGAAACATTAATCCAAACTAACAACCAGTACCATCTATATATCTCCAACAGTTCGGGTCCACATCTTTTGGTCCTTCACCATTTAATGTTTCTCTTTGTCCTAAAGTTTAATGCTTATCTCATGAGAAGTAATAAATGAAGAGGGACCAGACAAGCATCTAACGAAATGAAGCAAAATGAGAGATGGGGATCATAAATGCGGTGACGTATGGTACTATGAGGGTATGATTATTGTCATATGGTCACCGTCATTGCTTTCAAACCTCAAAATTAATTGCTTCAGTAGCGAGATTGCACTATCGAATCTGTCGACTTTGACAACCATGGTCTGCTTAAAATGCCTTCATATCTGGTGCTACGGCTGCAAGAGAGCGCAATTCTGCTTTCACAAGACGTCATGATGCGTGATTGACAGTCATCAACCTCTAATCCAGTTTCAATATTACTAACAACTACTCTTTTCGACGGTCATCCAGAAACTTATGATTAGGTGGGACACGTTAGTGCATCGAAGGGCATTCAAATGTGGGAGCTGGTTCAAGGAATGTACGAAAACCGGACGTCTGTGCTTACGGTGTATATTCTCCGTTCTTCTTCTTCAAGAAAGAGACATCCAAGGACTAATACAAGCAAATATATGTCTAGATCTTGTAAAACTAAGGTGAGACCAGGGAAATACAAATGCAGAAGTAAATTCCCACAAGGCTTCTTAATAGGCAGAGTGAATTATGATCTACAAATGCTAGGAAGCACTACTGTCACAGGCTACAGCAGTATGTATGGACATGTCAAGATTTTCCGTAATGGTGAACTGTCTACATAATTGTTTACAGTCAAATCTCTTTCAACCACCCTAAAACAGTTATGGCCGCCCCCCAAAAAAAGCAAAAAAGAAGTTAATAGAACACCTACCTTAAAAGTAGGTTCTGTATTAGTGAGAAGGCATTTTGCCCTTTTTGGTTAAAAGGATAGCTATCTCTCACATCAGAAAGGAAAAGAAAGAGACTACAAGCTCGTTTGGAGTATCCACATGTTCAAACTAATTTGCGTACTTTTACCGGGGAACGTTTAGTTTTGAATGATTATAGCATACACCAACACAAGTGGTGTTATCCACCCTAGATTTGATGGTTAGTGAGAGCCCGGGTACTTAAAATGCTGAAATTAATAGTAGATTAGACTCTGTGTAAAATCTTCTTTACACTGGCAGTGTGTGTATCAATTTTCTGTGTACTGTTCACCTTGAAAAGCCTTTATTTGCTGAACTGGAAGTTGGCCACTGATACTGTGAATGTATTTAAATTTACTGTGCACTTCCATAATCCAAAAGAGGAATTAGGCAAAAAGGCTGTCTTTTCTAGTACTAGTCTGCAACATGTTCTTCTCTTGATTCTCATTTACCCTACTGAAAGTAGGGTCCAAGAAAATGAAATTCCTCATCCCACTCACAAGTAGTGATCTTTTCTCTCTTTTTCTGCCCTTTTTACCTCAATCTTTAAGGAGACATACCAGTGTAGAAACTGCATGCGACTATGAAGAGATAGACAAGATGTGTGTCATGGATATGTCAATGTCCTCAGAGGACTTACTCTGTGCTTGCTCTGGTATAGAACCCGGCATTGATGCAGGTGCCGCCACCCAAGACCCTAGCCCGGGAATTGAGAACGCCGTCTGTGGAGCTGAAGAACTGTGAGGCTGAGGTTTTCGACAGGTCCGCGAGGGTGAGGTGGAAATTCTTTAAGAAAGAGACATTGGTATTTGCAAACGGGACGCCCCCTCTTTCCAGCAGCAGGACACTGAAGTTCCGAGAGAGGGTGGCCGCCAGGGGACACCCGGCGGTGCCACCTCCCACGATGATGTAGTCGTAGGCTTTGTTGACGCCATTCGACGAAAACGACAAGGACGATGAGAATGTGCTTGCCTTCCGGATGAATGGGTACCTGTACTCCGAGTAATTTGGCTTCCCTGCATTGCAGAACATTGTGTCAATGGCAAAGTTTGTTTTTTTACCTCCTTAATTTCTTCAGCCCCATGTCTCTAATCAGCTGCCAACATCCACGTAAATCAAAGCATCATTAAGGCGTTAACCAAAACGAATGGGAAGGAAAATGCAAAGGTTGAAAAATGTACTGACTGAATGTGGCAAGTGCTTTTTGCTTAGGAGCAACGGGGGTCAGCTTCACTTGCAAAATGACGTTTACTTTTTGCGCAGAAGACAAGATCAAGATTGAATGGCAATGAGAAAAGATCAAAGAGACAAGGCACCAGACAATGATATTTTTTCCCGTAAAAAAAAAAACCTTTCTATCATTCAAGGAACCAAAGCCCAGGAAGGACAGTCTCATCACAAAGAAGAAGTGCCCATTGAACATAAATCCCCTAGAAATGCAAATGCTTCTCTGTCTGAATGAGGCACAATTAGACCCAACAATGGCACTGATCAAACAAGCTCTTATCTGAGAAGGCCGTGATCACAAAAGGATTGCAGACACTGAGGACATGGAAGAGAAAATCAGGACACCCCTCGCGAGAGAGAAGCTAACCAGACGTCACAACAAACAGAACACCAACTTCCTTCCAAGTCAAAAGCAACAAGAGACCAAGACGAATAAAACAAACTCACCGAGAGAGAGACAGAGAAAGAAACTTTGGAGGAAAAAAGAAGGGAAACAATGTACCTTGACAAGGAGAGAGCAAGCACAGGCAAATGAGGAGGAGGAGGAGGAGTAAAGAAACAGAGAGCTTGACTGGCGGTGGTGCTGTGGTTGCTCCAACCAGACCCATCGCAGAAGCAGACAAAAAACACAGAGGAAAGCAGAGGCTCGCACTCACTCCCCAACCCAACTCAGAGAGAGCTGCTTCTCTCAAGCGCGATGTGGCTCGCTCTGGTTGGCCTTGTTCCATGTGCTTCTCTGAACGACCATATATATGTACAAACTCAAGCAAGACCGAGAGATAGATTAGCATAATTACGTGCAGAGTAAATGCTCGAATTATTGTCAGGTTAGCGGTTCCCAAAAGATTAAAATCCAAAAAAATGATTTTATGAACAATGAGTAGACCCCGGGGAAAATTTCCAGCTCCTCAAAAGGGCGACTGATCATCAATCAGGCCCCCTATTAAAGATTCACTGGAACTACAACTGGAAAGGGGTCATTCAATTCAATGGGGTTGGGCACCCAAAAAAAAAAACACTCAATGGGGTTGAGGTTGAAAGGTGGCCATGAAAAATTTGTTTTTTAAAGGTTGAAATGGGTAAAAGAAAAAAAAGGGAGTGAATGCCACGGTTGGAGTTAGGAATTCTTGGCCGTTGGGATTCAAAGTCCCCAAGTCTCAATCCCGCCGCTGTACGTACGTGGACAGCTCATGTCATGCATTGAAACTTACCATCTTTTGTGTACGAGTGCGTGTGATATTAATGTAGCTAGTCTATTTTATCCGTTGTCCTCTATGATCCTAAGAACATAAATAAACTTGGATGAACTAGGTGTCAATGTATCAAGATTAGGCGCACAAATACAACGAAATAGAGAATAAAGACGAGAAAGGAAAAGCGAGACACAAAATTTATCTACCCTTAAATTATGGTTACATCTAGTAGAGAATTTCACTATAATCAGCACTCTTCGCCTCTCCATTACTACTCTCAATTACAAGAGAAAGAGACTTTATATAGACGACACAAGAAAACCCTAGAGGCCACGAAACTGTCCAAATGAATAAAGAGCGGGACCAGCCTTTCAGTCAATGGGAAGTATGTAGGGGTGATCGGTTCCAGGATGGGTGGTTCCCACCCTAGAACTGAGAACCGCCCGCTAGAGACCGGTTTCGCAAAATGCGAACCGTGAATCACTCGCTCGTTTCATGGATCCACCCGATAACCGAACCACCGGTCCGGTCCGGTTCCCGGTTGAATCTCGGTTACCGATTAAATCCCGGTTACTGTCCTACCGAGCACCAACATCAATTAAAAAAGAAAATGGAACCAATCCCTAGCGATTGAAGGAGGAGGGCTCAACTTGAGACTTTGGCAGTGCATTCTCCACGTTTGCGTTCAGCATTCTTATCACATGAAAAAGTTAAGGACAATGACTTTTGTAGGCGGCAATATTATTGTCAGCAATGGAGTCGAGTATCGTGGGAAATGCAATAGCAGTTGATCAACTAATTAACGCAGGTTTCCAAATGCATCCACAGTGCACAACACATATCACACATGAAAATAAGTTGGGTCTGGACTCTTTTTTCTTTTTTTGGACGGATGGGTCTGGACTCTGGACTTTTGAGGCAGATGGCTTCAATTAAAAGAATATACATTTGTATTATATAAATGGACCGGTTCAGTTGGGCTGGTTGGATGGTTCCCATCCGAAATCGCAAACCGAACCGGTACCCACTGGTTCCAGAAAATTGAAACCAGGAAACCGAACCGGTACCCGCCGGTTCCATCCAAAATTAACCAGTTGGGCACGGTCTGGTCCGATTTGGGTAGATCATGATTTTTTTGCTCACCCCTATAAGTATGAACTACACCCTAACACAATGGAAAACTGTTCAATTGTAGAAAGATTCTAACCCCAAGTCAGTGTCATTTTCTATACTTTTTGTATTAAGTATGATTTACTCGTTAACAAGACTTGTTTATATTTAATATTGGATATCTGGCTTTTGCTATATACAAAATAACAAAGCATTAACTGATGATGTAAAATTCAAGATAGGATTGGATATGATATGATGTAAAATTCAGGAATTTTGCCATATCCTATCCACTATTTGGTGAATTACAGAAATAAAGCCGGATATGTTCATATGCTATCATGTTCATTGTTTGGTATTTACACATATCAATGTAAATGAACCTGAAAATGTACTAACAGAGACTATAAGAATCTCTCGTAATTCACTATCAACTCTAGTAAGAAAGAGAAAATATGATCATTCACATTTGCAACTACGAAAAGTTTTGCCTCTCTCGCTACTTTCGTTAAACTTCAACATAAACCACAAAGCTACGGAGGAGAATTAGTTTTGACTCTCTTTCTGCTTTCATAGACTTTTGATGTAAACAAGAAACCTCCAAAGGAGAAGAAGTTTCGACTCTCTCGCCGTTTTGTAAAGTTTTGGCGTGAACTAAAAAACTATAAAGGGGTGATGAAACTTCAACATGAACCAGAGATACATAGGAAATGGAAATGGAGATTTCTAGATTTTTTTAGAAATTTGATTGCCCCACATTCTTCGAGAGTGAGAAAGTTCATTTTCAAGTTCGAATTTGTTCATTTAAAATCTGGGTTCTTCTCATTCTTTTTATTTACTTGTCTTTTTATTTTTATATCTCTTTTGTCATAATTATTTCGTTCCATCATTTCTTAATAAAAATATTATCAAATGAGAAACTATACTACCATACCTAAAATATGTAATAATACAGATATGAAATGTGTGTGCATATATATATATATGAACAAAATACACATTATAAAGTAGAAAGAAACTAAAATTTATAAATACATCTAGGAATATAATTCATATTTAACTATTATTTTAATTTTATTATTTAAGAAGTTTGTTATTTGAAAAATAAAATAGCTGAAATCCTATCTACCTTTATCCCACCTCCCCCATGGATAATTTTATTCATGCTATATCCCATTTATATCCCACTTTACCCTATTTTGGGCGGGAGCCAAACACAAGATAAGATAAATTTTATCCTATCATGACTACTAAACACAGCCTTAGATATTGAGATATGAACCTATAAGCCGTGTTGCTTTCTAATGGTTCATGCTTTTAAAACGAAAAAGCTCGCTCGTTTTACTTTTGATCGACGTGATAAACAAAATGCAATTATATTAGGCAAGGTTTAGTACAAGGAAATGGGGCTGGAATAGAATTGTGTATTTATGATCCATTTATTTCGCAAAAAAATGAATGATTTGAAAAATATTTTCCTAAAAGTGATCGTTTGTATCACTTGAAATAATTAGTTAATGAAAAAATTTCATTATCGACAACATATTTTCATAGACAATGAAAATATGTTTCATTCATTCATTTTTTATGCGCATTTAAGCGATCATTTTTAAGAAAATATTTTTCAAATTATTCATTTTTAGTTATAGTACTTGATATGACTTCAACATTAGGAAACAATACTTCACAGGGAATGCTGACTCTATCAATGGATGGCATGGGCATTGCATTCAACTATAGAACACATGTACCACAATTCTTTCGGGGTAAATTACCAAAAAAATCCTAAACCTATTGTAATTATGCCAATTCAGTCCTAAACCTTTTGCAATTGTGCCAATTCAATCCTAAACTTTTTTTTTTGCCAATTCAGTCCATCTGGCCAAATTTGGCCGGCTGGCGCTGACGTGGATGCTGTCTAGGGACATAATATTTTAATAGTATTTTGAATTTTTTTAATTTCTTTTTCCTTTTTTATTTTCTTCTTCTTTCCTTTTTTTCTGCCCTCTCTTCTTCTTCCTCTGGCCAGAGGCGACGGCTGGCTCGGGTGAGGTCGAGGCTCGCCTCGCTAGCCCAGATTTGGCGAGGTTCCACCTCACCGTCGCTGGGCGAGGTGACGCTAGGCGAGGCGAGTCCTGCACGTATCTCTGCTCGAGCTTTATTGTCTTCTCGGGAGGCTGGAAATGGAGCTAATCGAGGACACGTATGGCCTCCGAGCTTTCGGCTTCGAGTAGAGCCTTCGGCCGAGGTTCTCATCGTACCTTTCCCTCGCTCGCTGGGTTTCTTCTCCCTCCGATAGCCTCGCCCAGCATTGCCTCGTTATGGCTGGGTGGGGCTTGCCCTCGCCAGTGGTCGACGGGGGGGGGGGGGGGGGGGGGGGGGGGGGGGGAGCCTGAGCCGGCCATCACCTCTCGCTAGAGAAAGAAGAAAAAAAGGAGAGAAAAATCAAATAAAATAGAGAAAAAAGAAAATAAAAAAAATATCAAAATATTACATCGCCAGCCGACGTCCACGTTAGTGTCGACCAGTCAAATTTGGCCGGATGGACTGCATTGACACAATTACAAAAATTTTAGGACTGAATCAACAAAAAAAAAAAAGAGTTTAGGATTGAATTGGCACAATTGCAATAGGTTTAGGACTTTTTTGGTAATTTTTCCATTCTTTCAAATACCCACTGTCTTTTCCTTGTTACAATAGAACAGTGTGTTGCAATAACGATCTATTGCTTGTTTCATTCTAGTTTTATTCTCCATTCTGATTCTCATATCATTTCAGTCATAAACCTTTCAATTTTGCTAATTTAATCTAAATATTTTGATGAATTGTCTATATAGTCCTTTCGACCAATTTTGATTGGAAATCACTGACATGAATGCCAGCCGACATTGACGTGGACAGTTCTTGCAATTTATTTAAAAAAATTGAAATTTTCATTTTTTTCATTGTGGTAGGCGGCCATCGCCGACCTACAAGCCCTTGCCTAGTGGTCGGCGAAGGTCGCCAGCCATAATGAAAAAATAAAGAAAAGACAAAAGTGATAAAAATGACAAAAAAATCGGCGAGGGTCGTCCAAAGGTTTAGGATTAAATTGGACAAATTGAAAGATTCATGGCTGAATTGGCATCCATATAGTTGGTTTAAGACTTTTTTTTGGTAATTTCCCCGCAAACATTCTGTGTTCTTCATGGCTTTCATATAGTTAGTATGGAAAAAATTCGTGGCGGTTCGACGCTGTAAATTTATGTATGGCGATTGAAACGGCGATACCAACACTACAGAGAGGATGGTACAACCAACAGCAAAGGAAAACCAAACACATCTTTGCTGGCTTAAGTACACTACAAATACCAAAATTTGTGTACGGCGCTCACTTTAGTGCCAAAACTTTCAAAACGATCATTTAAGTATCAATTTTTTTGAAAAACAATCACTTCAGTATCAAAACTTTCAAAACGATTACTTTTCAGTGCCAACTCCGGTGACGGCTCGCTGGAGTTGGCACTGAAGTGAGCGTTTTTCAAAAAATTCGGCACTTAAGTGATCGTTTTGAAAGTTTTGGCACTAAAGTGAGCGTCATACATAAGTTTTGGCACTTAAGTTTTATTTCATTTGATTACTCATGCTTATTCGAAAGCATTGTTATTTTTAAGGATCCGGATCAATTATTCATTCAATGGAAGCTATTGTTGGATATTCTCCAAATAAAAGTCAGAATATGATTCTTATGAGAGGTTTTAAAAAGCATGTACCAATTACAAAAACTGCTTTTTTTAGTAGGTACACTTTCTCTTTATGGTATCCCTCCACTTGCTTGTTTTTTGTCCAAAGATGAAATTCTTAATGATAGTTGAAAGTGTACTTTAGCCCATCTTTGATGATCAACACAAACAATTTAAGCGCATTTAAGTGCATAACACAGTGTGACTAACGTTAGCCGACGCCTCAGATACTTTTTCTCTCTTGCGGCAACTCGTTGACTGACAAATCAACGGCGAGTCAACGGGGCTCGAAGTAACTGAAAAATACGTAGGATCTTGGGATTCTTTCGAGGTTTATAAAGAAACCTGAGCATTCGTCGCCGTCAGTGTTGTCCCCAGATGAAAGGAGGACCTGTGGTTTGTGGACGACAGCGTCTAGGGTTTTTTTCACTGGTGCGTTCCAGAAGTTACAGACGTGTGTTCATCAATGGCGCGGATCGGATCTGGTGGGGACAGTAAAGTTTGGAGGGTTGAAGCGGTGTAAATGAGAAGTGACGGAGAAGAACACTTTACATCTGCCGAGCTGGTTGTGAATGGGGGGTCCAACCATAAAGGAGATGAAGGAAGGGGAGATGCCTTTCGCTTTCACCATTTACGCACGGCTCTGCAGCATGACCTTTGCTTTTGCTCTCCTCTTTCTTTCTTCGGATTTTTCATGGTGGAGACTTTGCCAGGACTTCACTCACAGGCTCAGAACTTTCTCGGCTAAAAACTTTGTTTTCCTTTCTTTTTGTCTAAATCGCGGGGTTGTTTGTCCGCCCAAAACTCACTTTTATTTATGATTTTTGAGTTAATATCAAGAAAAATCTCACGTGATAAATTTATCTTAAATTATTTTTTTTTATCACTAAAAATCTTAAACTGGTACATTTGTGATAAATTTACTATCCATTAACTTTTATTAAATTTTACCGTCAAGTTACTGAGTTAGATGATACGTGACAGTTGACGAGTAACCAGTTTAGCGTTTTTACCATTCATTTATGACAAGTGTACCAATTTAGGATTTTTCGTTTTTTCATGGTATTAACCATTGATTTTTTCTTCATTTAATTTTGATGTTGGAATTTGGATACTTTTAACTTTTTAAAATTCTAAAACATTTGAAACTTTAGTAATATAGAAATATTAACAATAAATTCACATATACTTTGTCGTAATTTTTTAAAGCTGTATAATCGTTTGGATTTTGCTCGGAAAAAAAATACTTTGTATTTTTACTAATCTTAAACGAACGAGCCCTAAATTTTTTACTTTCCTGCCCAATCCAATATAATTTTCAAACTTCAAAAAGTTACGGTAGAATTATATATGAATTTACCTATTAACATTTTGTTTCGTTGGAATTTCTCCCGCAACGAAATGCCCTTCATCGAAAGTCGTTTTTCAGCTTTTAAGCAGAGGAAAAAAGGTTATGTGGCGATTCCAGACAAGAATTATCCAGGTAAATCAGGGAATCAACAATTTCACTTCGAATAGAACTATAAGAAAATAAATTGTGTTGCGAGGAAGGAAATGATCAAACAATAAAAGACAGAACAAGAAAATAAATCAGACACCAGATGTACGTGGTTCGGTCATAGAGACCTAGGTCCACGAGAAGAGCAGCAATGAATTCCACTATTGAACAAGCGATCCAACGGAGATTACAAACCACACTCGAGTTACTCAAACACTCTTAGTGTTTCCCAGCCCTAATGACATCCAATAACGCATACAGTGTTTAATTTATAATTCCTCACGAAATAACTTCTCAATCTCACGAATGAATTATACGCAAATTCTTATCATAAGAATTTCTCGACTAGAACACCAAATATATTGATGTAATTCCACAAAGTAAAACCCCCACGAACAAGCACTCAACAAAAGGCGCTTCAGGAATTCCTCGTGCAGACAATTTCACGAAAACCTCTCTGCCACTTTTGATCAATCAACAGCCCAAGAAATCCAATAACATAATATATTTATATGTGCCCCCAAGAGTTGACCGAATCTGGTCCAAATCCAAGTCCACATTGGACTTTACTGATTTGTTGTTATCTTGCCAACTTCACCACGGATACTGATTTTCATATATTTCAAACAAGGAGATCACGTCTCCAATAGCAAAAGGAAAGATAACGTCGCATATTTCCTTTTCCTAGATTTTCTTGATTTCTTATGTCCACCGAAATTCCAACTTTCGGACTTTTTTTATTTATTTCCAAAATTCAGATTTTCGCTTCAGGCTCAAACTCGAGACATATTTTCAACAATCTCCACCTTGACTCGAAGTTTAAGCCGAGTCACAATCGCTTCGCTAGAACTTCGAACTTTGTTACTACTCTCCCAACAGCCCCAATGGGCTCAACGTCATACACGTCTTCTAAGTCCAAGCTGGGCTTGAACTTTGCCATAATCGTGAATCTCATTCGAACACCAACTGAACATGCACCTTTAACTGCTCTACAAGGACTTTATGAAACAACCTCCTTAATCACAGATAAAGCAAAATCACCGTTGCATCCATATTTGTCAGGAGACCTAATACGTACCTTGTCAATATCAACAGTTATAGCAACTGTTGGCTCTACAGGCTCCATCTCGCCACAAGCACTATCCGTGTTGATTACTTCGCTAATACCCGTTACCCCAGGAGTTTATGGTTGCAACTCCACCTCAAGATGAACACCGTTCAGATCCGTATGAACACTGCTATAATCACTCATAGCCAGAAGTATTGGAGACTCGTCAAATGTAACTTTTCTACTGATAACAGGTGAATTTAATTCCAAGCATCACAACCCATAACCCCACTCATCTTGTGCATAGCCTAGGAACATGCACTTTCTTATCCTTCTATCAAGCTTACCATCACTAACTCGAATATAACATGAGTAACCAAATATTCTAATAACAGAATAATCAGCAGCGTTACTTGGCCACACTTCTTCGAGAGTCGACATCCAATCGCAGTCAATGGGGATATATTCACCATGTAGCTCACCGTACTAGGCGCATCTGCCAGAAATCTCCTAGCCATACCAGCACTAGAGAGTATTTTATCGGCTGTCTCTAGTTACGTTCTGCTCATAAATTATGCGATATGTTGTGGTTCATTGGCACTAGTGCGACGTCTCACCATGCCTTCTTTCATGCAAAATCCGTTTAACTGCTCAGAGCAAAACTCTATGCTTTTGTCAGTCCGCACATGCTTGATCGTTTTCCCAGTCTCCTTTCAATCAAAGCTCTTAACTGTCTAATCCTTACAATAGCATCAAACTTGTGCCTAAGCACAAACACACAGGTCTTCCTCGAGTAGTCATCAACAACTGTTAGCATAAATCTAGCACTTTTCCTTGAAGGAAACCGCGACATCTTGTGAACATCCAAGTGAATTAATTCTGCAATTTTCGTGATTGCTTTGACAATCGCACTCAACTACGCTTTTCGCCGTTGATCTAAATCAGAGCACCTGCATACATTCAGTTCGTTACTCACATAACCATATAGTAAATCCTTTCACTTAGAACCTTTAGGCTTCTCTCGCTAATGTGCCCCAAATGTATATGCCACAATTCAGACTCTCGAACAGATGCATCTGACGTCTCGGCGGTGAAATTTGTCATTGTATCACCTTGAAGCTGATAAAAGCTATTGTGTTTGAGTCCTTTCATTATCACCAAAGGCACCTCGAATAATTTTCAGAACTCCGCATTTTGAAGAATACCGACACCCAGCTAAATTCAATGCACTCAAGGAATTTTCAACTCTGGAACATGCCTTACTCCAGTCAATATCGTCACCATACCATCATGCATTCTGATTCTAACATTGCCAACACCTATAACATCGCATTCAGCATTGTTCCCCAACTGCACTTTACTACTATCCATGCATTGATAAGTAATAAACCGATTCCTATTTGGTGTAGAGCATGAAAAGAACAATCAGAATCCATAATCCATCTGCCAAAGGACGAATCCTCAGAGATAGACAAGACATAATTAGCATTATCCGAATTACCGTCAGCTACAGCTGCAACATCATCTGCAGATTCAACTCTAGTTTCCTTACACTTCTCGTTTTTCAGCTTAAGGCAAACCCTTCTAAGATGCCCCCTCTTGCCACAATTCCAACAGACAGCACTACTAATCCTAGACTGCCGCGTCTATTCGAGTTCATACTACTTCTGCTAACACGAGTACTAGTTCTTCCTCTATTTTCACCTACTAAGCAGTAGATACAGATTTTCCAAATTCTCTTCTACGGATGTCCCCACTCAGAATTAAATCTCGAATCCCATCAAACGTCAAACTTGTTGACCTAGAAGAATTACTAATAGCAATAACAGTAGTATTCCAACTATCAGGCAGTGAAGATAATAGAATCAAATCACATACCTCATCTTCAAAGTCAATATCAACTGAACTCAATTGACCAATGATCACATTGAATTCATTGATATGATTAGTAACCAACGCACCTTCACCCATAAATAAACGTCGCATCAAATAGACATTGTTGATCGCAGAGGGCTTCTCGTATATATTCGACAGGGCTTTCATCAAACTCGCAGTGGTTTTCTCTTTCACGATATTAAACGGGATGTTACGAGCCAACGTCAGCCGAATAACACCCATTGCTTTTCTATTTAGCAATTCCCGGTCAGCTTGCTTCATTGTCTCTAGCTTCTCCCTAGACAAGGGTAAGTGCAGTTTCATCAGATATAGATAATCCTCAATCTGCATTTTCTAGAAACCAAAATCCTTCCCATCAAATTTGTCAATTTTCACTTTACATTCTTCTGTCGCCATCGATTCGCTTCAACTTCAGCCAAGCCTAACTCTAATACCAATTGTTACGCGAAAGCAAGTGATCGAACAATAAAATAAAATTGTTGGACACCAGGTGTACGTGATTCGGTCGTAGAGACCTACGTCTACGGAGAGAGAAGCAACGAATTTCACTGTAGAACAAGCAATCCAACGGAGATTACAAACCACACTCAAGTTACTCAAACACCGTTAGTGTTTCTCAGCCCCAATGACATCCAATAACGCACATAGTGTTTAGTCCCTAATTTCTCACGAAATAATCTCTTAATCTCACGATGAATTATACGTAAATTCTTATCACAAGAATTTCTCGACTAGAACACAAAGCATATTGAGGATTATCTATATCTGATGAAACTGCACTCAACAAAAGGCGCTTCAAGAATTCTTTGTGCAGATAATTTCACGAAAACCTCTCTGCCACTTTTGATCAACCAACAGCCCAAGAAATCCAATAACATAATATATTTATATGTGCCGCCAAGAGTTGACCGAATCTGGTCCAAATCCAAGTCCACATTGGACTTTACTGTTTTGTTGTTATCTTGCCGACTTCACCACGGAAACTGATTTCCGTATATTTCAAACAAGGAGATCACGTCTCCAACAGTAAAAGGAAAGATAATGCCGCATATTTCCTTTTCTGCTTGATTTCTTATGTCCACTGAATCCAACTTTCGGACTTTATTTATTTATTTTCAAAATTCAAATTTTCGCTTCGGGCTCAAACTCGAGACATATTTTCAACAAACCATACTGGAATTTAATCGATGACAAGATTTAGAAAGTATAATAATTACAGAGGTAAACAAACTCTGCTAGAATTTAATCCACGACAAAGCCTGAATAGATATTATGCTACAATTTCATCGACGACTCAACACCCAAGATAAAGATATATGCCAAAATTTAATCGATGGCGCGTATTTGAAAACTAGAACAAAGGAAATTAAAGTACCATATAGGAAATCTAAAGATAATTGAAGGATGACATTTTGTTTGATTCATGCGGGGCCTCCTAAGAGTATGATGTGGCTATTTAAAGTCTATAATCGATGGAGGTTACAAACGGAGGCTCACAAATAAATACTACAAGTAGATGTTACAAACAGAAGTTACAATAGGAGGTTACAGAGGGAAGTTACCAACAGAGGTTACAAGCGGTTATCGACGGTTTCTTCCACTCTACTATCTTGACAATTTCTTCGACTTCAATTTTTTGTCGATTCCTTCAAGTTGTCGATTTATCACGCTGTCGATAATTTTATTCATAAATGACAAAATTCTGCTATCATCGACTAAGTCTATCACATGTTCAATAATAAAAGAAAATTAGTCATTTGTTGTGCAAACACATTTATGCTCCGTTTACATCGCAAAAAATGAATATTTTTGTTTAAAAAAATAACCGCTTATATCAATAGTAATTTATGTTTGAACATTTTCGTTGTCAATAAAAAAATATATTTTCAGTTATTTCTATAAACAATACAGATGATCATCTATTGAAACATATTATCCAAATCATTCGATCGTTGCGAAAAAAACACATCCTTATGTGCATGAATTCTTTTGAAAACAACATAAGTGAAAAAAAAAAACAGTAATCAAATAGAAATTAAGTTGACTTCATAATTAGACAACGCCACATCAACAACTACTATCCCTATCACGAAATCATTGAGAGCCCCTATGGCAAGAAGACAAAATCAATTAAAAGGCCACATTACATATCGATTTCGGGGTGGATAGATTGAGGTTTTTTTTATTTTTTTAATAGAAGATGGGTCGAGTTTGACCATGAGATTTGGGACAGCATGTGTGGATTGACACCACCACCCGACCAAGATACGACATCACATCGCCAAAACCGACACAAAGAGCCAACTTGATTAGGGGTGTGCAAATCGGACCGAACCTGACCAAGACCAGGACCGACCCGGGCGGGTTAGTCAGATCCTTGAGGGGGCGATCCGGTCCTCGATCCCAATAAATGGGACCGATGGCTGGGTGGTCCGGTCCCCGGTTTCATGGTGGATGGGATCGGATCGGATCGCCAAAAATAATAATATATAAGTGTTGACACCAAATAATAATGAGTTACCGAATTGACTTCGGTATCACCATATCTCGAAAATCGGTAAATTGAGAACAGTAAACTACTCTGAGAAGTTCGGTAAGTTGTTTGTAACATACCAAAATGGCCAAAAGTCTAAACCCGATATTCGGGAAGTAAGAGAATAAGATCCTTGATTTTTGAAATTCGGTAAGATTCTAGACATACCGAAACTGTAAAAGGCCAGCAGTAAGAGGAATACGAAGTTGAAAGGAACCGCAGGATGGCCAAACTAGCCACGTCAGCAAGAAGTTACGACCAAGAAATCCGGATAGTGAATGCGAAAAGTTCACGACGGTTACTGGAAGAGGTTCAAATTCGAAGCCATGTTGACAGTTGAAGATCAAGCTTTGGTGGATAAAACATGGGCAAATGAGAAGTTATTGAAGGGGCCAAGATTCAAAGTTTGAAAGCAAGAAAATAACCGACAGACGGTTATGGAAAGCTGAAGAATACAAATACTCAAAAGAGAAGAGCAAGAAAGAAAAACGACATATCCAAGAACACTCAAGTTTATCTGTATTTTAACTTCCCTGTACCTTCCTTTCAAGTATTTACAGTTTCTGCAACTAAAGCTTATTTTTCAAGTCTTCTACTGCTTTTGTAGGAGTATTGTAATGTAGCCTGAACTTTTGTTGATCTCAAATCCATATTCGATCCATTGATTTCCTACTCATTTCACATCTCTCTGTGTTGCTTCATGTTCTTACTACAATTTCTCTTTGAAAGTTGAACCACAGAACCCTCTTAATAAAAATCGAAGACTAAATTTCGATGAAAGATATTTCTCGTTGCAAAAACGAGCGAACAATAAGGATCTCTTTATTCGTAATGCTTCTGACATGATCAAAACCTTCATTTCGTTGTTCGAAACTTCGGTCGACTTTCCAAGCGTTGGAGAATCTAATCACTTCAAGATCGACTTTATTTGGATCGTCGATGAGTCTATATTTCTTCTTCTGAAGATAACTCATATTCATCTTCGTCAGAATACTCAAACTTTTCAATAGACATAAGGTTTAGTATTAGCAATCCCATTGGGACCGGACCGCTGGTCCTGGGCCGGTCCAACCCCGGTCCCGAAAATTTGGGGACCAGGACTATCGGTTCGGTTCCCAGTTCCATATCGGGACCGGACCGGCCTAGACCATGCATACCCCTAAACTTGATACCTTAGGACGCATATCGTGCTTCACGTTCCTACTCTCGTTTTATTTTGTTTCGAGCTGTAGTCAAATTATGCCCATATGGCCATGAGCGTGAGCTTGAGCTAAGACTCCCGATTGGTGTCGATGCCACACTTGGCAAGTTGCATGCTTGCACGCAGAGAAAATTACCTAATCAGTCCTGAATTTATCGTATGTATGTTAAATTCAGCCAAAAAAATTTTCAATTTTATTAATTTAGTCTTAAACGTTTGCGTGAAATTCTGACGTAAACTTTTCCGGTCAATTCTCGCTAGAAATTGCTAACGTGACAGTTCAGTCATCGCTGACCGTTCAACACGACGGTGTTCCGACAAAAAATTGGCTGGAATGACTACATTGAAATTTCATGCAAATGTTGAGGGCTAAATTGATAAAATTAAAAAGTTTAGGACTGAATCAGCATACGTACAATAGGTTTAAGAACTGACTGGATAATTTCCCCCTTACATTCACCTGCTTGTGGCGAGATGTTTGCGAAGTCTCCGTTGATGTTTAGTTTGGTGCGTTTGACCTGGTAATGAAATCGAAATTATAGCAAGACGGTGGAGTTTGTATAGTAAAGTATCTTAATTGAGCCGGGTGGGTAAAATTTTTGAATCGCTCCAGCGATCAACAAATGCATTCATCAGGCATACTTGAATATCTTGAAATTTCATAAAATCGATTCCACAATACCTATGTTGTAGCCATGTTGTTATTCGCGTTCATTCGCTTTGAATTTCAATAACAATTTCGGCACTTGACCGTTTAATTACCACATAATCACATAAGTCAATAAAAAATGACAGCTATTGCTTCTTCTTCTTCTTCTTTATTTTGATCTAGCAAGTCAGGTGGTGTCCGAACCAGCTCTTGCGGCACCTCATCGGTCCATCTCTTTTGGCGAGCTTAAGAACGCACTCCCTCGTTATAGATGTGTGCGTACGAGGATCTGAAGTTCGCCGTCAATCTGAAGTTAATAACATGGGAATTCTTTGAAAAAGTTCATGAATTCTTTAAGAAGATTCATGAACTGAGAAATTATAAAGGTTTGGCACATGCAGTATCAATGCAATGTTCCAAGAAAACAACTCATGGAAACGTTAGAGGTGTCCACACGCTCATCTGTTTTTACACGTATATGTTGCCATTAATGAAGGCATTTGTGCAGATGAATGCCCCAACCAAAATGGCTGACGAATTTTGGACCAGCGAGAGGCAGACACTTGCACGTGAAAGAACTTGGGATCCAGCTGTAAATGCAAAAGCTACAATTATTCGGTGAATTGAAAATTTGACAAATTCTAAAATGATCCGATACACGCAAGCCCGATGCATTCGGGTTATAAGACCTCTATGAATGATTTAAGGATCGGGATGCACTGGAGTCTGGATCGACATGCACCGGCCATATCCAAGAATGCCTTAGTTAATATTAGGGATGAGCGGTTCCAAGTTCCATATAGGTTTCACCTGAAACCTGAAACATACCCATCAGAACAGGTTTCTCATTTTTTGGAACCTGAAACCTACTCTACATACCTTAGAACCTACCGTGTCACGAGTTCCAAGGTTTATACAGGTTCCACCTGTATTCTTAACTGCATAATTGCAGTGAATCATCACCTTTAATGACCACCATTGACTGCTACAATTCACTGAGCACAACTCATATTTAGACACATAAATAAATATGAAACATCAACAAAGTAAAAGTTCTAGTAAAAAATATCACCGAAATTGGAGACTCGGGTTAATAGTTCTAGATTACACACTCGTCATCGGGCGACATGAAATCGCATGAAGAGATATACCAAGAAAAACACAAAAACTTGTTACAAGTTACAATACATGTTACAAGTTCCAGGTTTCACCTATCTGAAATCTGAAACCTACCCGTCGAAACAGGTTCCCCAATTTTTGGAACCTGAAACATATCATGCATAACTTGAAACCCGAAACCGAACAAATTCCTCATCAGTCCGGTTTCAGATTCCAGGTTTTACCCTCAAACCATGCTCAGTGCCATATACGAAAGTGTCGGAGATTTTCATCTCAATCGAGTTCTTAATTTCCCTCCTGTTTTCATTCCAATTTCCCTCTTCTTCTTCTCTTTTTCGATTTATTACTTAGGTAATTTCCACGGATCACAAACATGATGTGATGCTACAGGCACCACAATTTATGAGGAGGATCAGGTATTGCAAGGCCAAATTTATGGCAACCACGCTCTGTCGTCGGTCAGTCAGGGCTTCACATCTGTGAACTTCAGGTGCGAATTTGAGGGGAGAAATTGTCTTTCCTCCATCTAAATGAAGAAAGTAATGAAAAAAAATAAAAAAAAATAAAATGTGAACTGGAAAGGCAATAATGAAATTTTGCAAAGTGCATATGGTTTCAGGTTCTGTGTTTACTGCTATCACAAAAATGGGGACTGGGGAGATGCTCTTGAGCCCTATGTGCATCCATGGTCCCCTCAAAATCTACTTTTGTTGAAACAATGGAAAGCCCTAGGAGAGATTCAGGCCTATGTCAATTATATAGTCAATTATGTATATTTGACCTCAGGTGTGTTAGCCCGGTAGGCGAATGAAATCTGGAGGCTCATTGATCGGGGGAGGTCGGTCTCGGTCGGGTCCCGATCCGATGTAAATCCTCCGGTCCTTGCGTGGATGACCGACCTTTTGATGAACTAGACAGGTGCGCTCGAACCTAATACCCAAAATTAAGTTAAAATGCACGAAAGAAGTGTTGAGATGAAGGTGTGAATTGTGTTGGAAAAATTTCGTATCGGAAAATTTATGTGACGTTGAATACTTAACATATCATAGTTGGTTCATAACTCATTAAATAAAATTCTTGAGTAGAGATGGATCTAATTTAATATGTTGACAGGCTCGGATTGGAGCTCTGGATGAAGGTATTGGGAGTCGGTTGCGCGTACGAGCTGCAAGGCTACCTTATCCCGCACGAGTCGTTTACCTGTAACTATCCAGTATCCTTATGAAAAATTAATCACATCCAAGCGTTTGCGAGGCCAAATCCATTTTGAATTTAATAAATGCATTGCTTGTCAAGTATATGTTCGCGTATGTCCTATAGATCTACCTGTTGTTGATTGGAAATTGGAAACTGTATATGAAAGAAACGCTTGCTTAATTGCAGTATTGATCTGTATTTTTTGTGGTAACTGTATTGAGTATTGTCCAACAACTTGTTTATCAATGACTAAAGAATATGAACTTTCTACTTATGATTGTCACGAATTGAGCAATCTCATAAATCTTGGTTTGTGAAGATACGTTGTTAGGTCTTCTATTTCATTTCCCCATTGAGGCCCAACATAAACCTTTGCTCGAGAGATAGTTGTCCATGCACTAACGAGGGATGTATGGATTCTTAAGAAAAGAGGAGCCGCTGGGGTCCCCCGATGGCTCGGATCCCATGAGTGAATAGAAAGTTGGCTCCCAACATATGGTTGGGTCTGGTCTCGTTGAGACATGTTTGAGACATCTTGGTGCAGGAAGATACCTTAATTAAAGGGGAGATCATCTTGTATTAGAAAGTTCCAACTCTCCCTTTTGGCTTCTGCTGCGCCCTTCCGCTTCCAGCAAGATGCAAATGACCAATTTGTATTGAGAAGTCTTGATATTTTTCTTCACCGCATCTTTCTTAATCATCACCTTAGATCTCACATTTTCGCTTTAGTCTTTGTTTGGAATCTTACTTATCCCCAAATTGGACCAGCCATTTTCTTTAACTACCTAATGCCCGACAATGTCCACTTGCACTTGTTCCAAACGTCGCCGTTTATCATAATCGAATTCAAAAGAGAGTGGGTCGAGATTTGAAGATGACAATTTGACCACATGAATAATAAGCATGCTGGGTTAGTTGAGGATTGATTTAGACCATGAGGTGTTGGTTGAGTTAGCGATGACGGGACCTGATTACGTCTAATGGCCGTTGGCCCGGTCGAGCCAAACCAACCCGACCAGTTGAAAGGATTGAGAAAAGGCATTGTAGTTACAAAAAGCCCGCTGGTTAAGTTAGTAGAGACTAGATTGGATCATGGCCCGACCAGCCACGCGGTCCCAGCGTTCGTCGATCTAGGCCGTCATTACGATCGCCTATGATCGATACTCGACGCTAGACGGCGTATTGGATCACACAAGTATATATGGTGAATTATGTGTCATAATCGGTATAAAAAAAGGAATTACGGGGAAAAATTAAACTCGTCTTTTAATATCTCGGAAAGATTAAACAACTTTTTGTTTTGCTTTTTGCACTCCAATAGTAAGTTGGAGTGCAAAATGCTCCGTCGCATCTTTCGATATTCATTTAAATTTTTATGATAAAGAAAAATATTTTTGAAGTAAATCATTTTTAAGGAAAATTGTTAGTTTTCATTTGTGCGGTGGATTAGGGAAGGAAAAGCGATTTCCTTTTTGCTAGAAGGAGAAGTCGTTTTCCCGCAATCTAAACTTGTTTTGGTCATTTATAGAAAACGTTTTCTAAAAAATGATTAATTTTTCATCATCCAAACACCAAAAAGTCGAAAAAAAAAAATAGAAATAGTTTTTTGTTTGTTTCGTGAGAAATGAATGACTTCGAAGACATTTTCTAACAAGTAATCGCTTGTATCGCTTGAAACAATTAGTCAATGAAAAATATTTTCGCTATCAACAACAATTTATGTCTATACATTTTCATAGATGATAGAATATTTTTCGTTTATTTTTTTTTTTGTAGGCGATACAAGCAAACATTTAAAAAAATATTTTCGAAATCATTCATTTTTCGCGAAACATGCACGTTAAAAGTAATAAAATAGGACTAGTAACTCAGGATTCATTATTTCAAGTCTTGTTGTCTTGAGTCCTCTTACGGTAAAAGTTAAAAGCTCCGAAATTAGCTGATGCACAACTGGATTGCCTCCTAACAAAAGAGGTCTCCCTCCAAGCACGGAATGGAACGGGCGTTTCATGTTTAGAGACACCCAGCAAATCACCTCAACTCTGTTGGAAATTCGTTATCACGACAATGTCGCCACCGACCCGTCGAGCTTTATCTCGCTAGGCTATAGCACGGCGGTTGAACCTGAAATATCTCCGGGCGGAGCAACGCTACCTTTTCTCCACCAGAGACAACGGTTTTGTGGGACTCGGAACTGTCGTCGTCTTCGTGTTTTTCCACCTTTGGACGAAGCAGTAGCATGACAAAACCCACGGCCACAGTAGCCAGCACTAGGCAATGATAGTTCTCTTATGCGAAGCTCCGGAATTTGTCGACGCAAGCTCTGTTCATTGTCCAAGTCGTCGTGACTCGTGGACAATTAAGGCGACGATTGGCCATGTTGACACCAAAAATAGTTCGTCCGTCGACATACGTGCCTAAGGCACGAGAGGAAGGGTCAAGACAAGATATTAGAGCATGGATATGTCATGCATACAGCCCGTGGGTATCATCATGCAGTTATCAATCTATTGAAGGATGTTCATGTACTAATCGACAATGACATCTATTAATGCCATGTGTCCAGTCATCAAATACGACGATGGAATTGAAATAGTTGCTGATTCTGACGCCAAGAACAGGTTATGCCACCAGAAATTTGAAATAATCAGGGGCAGGTGCATGCTAGAAGCGGAGGATAGTCACCGTTTGACCATCCGGCAGCAGAATAGTCATGGACATTTATGAAAGCCCTTAAACAGCTAACTGGAGGCCTGATCGTGGGAATCGTGGTGAATAACAAACATGGGCATGATCGATAAGGGCAAAAAAGAGAAGATTCAAATTGCTGCAAGCTGTCAGAGGGATATGGACGATTATATGACCTCTTATATGGCAGAAAAAACTACCCAAGAATGTGGTCGAGCAGTTCATGAAGAATAGCAAACACAGTCGATGAAGGTCATTTGAAAGCTGCAGCAGTTAACCATTCAATCATTATAAACACCACCAAGTATCCACCAAAAAGCCCCCAACATGTCAAACAAATTATCTTTATCTTTACTTTCTGCATCGCACTTTAATTTCCTTAGTTGTAGTTTTCGGATTCTCGTCGTCGAGTTAAACTACGGCGTTTATCTTTATCCTAGACACTTTGCTGTCGAGTCAAACTTCGGTATAGTGTCGAAGCGTTTTTAGGCTACGTCGTTGAGTCAAACTCCGTCGAAGTTTGTTCATCATGGTTCGTTTGTTAAAACTATACTTTCTGAACCCTTTTGTCGAGTCAAACTCCGGCTCGATTCACGTTTGTAAAATTTATTGAAGTTTTATTCGTTGATTTCTTGATTTTCTGGATCACTCCTGTCCGGAATCACCACATAACCCTTTTCCTACATTTAAAACCGAAGAACTACTTTGGTGAAAGGTATTTCGTCGCGGGAGAAATTCCAGCGAAACAGACCGTGAACAAGACCTTGCGGCCGGGCAACAATTGTTGTCAAAGCAGAGAAGACCTCATCCATCGACCCGTCTTCCGTGAGCCTCAACACTCTGTCGGGCCCCTTTTGTTCTTTAGTCGCTCGTCGAACAGGAAGAAATCGCAGTAGAAAAGCCACGGATATGCCGATTCGATCTATGGTCCGAAGGAGCATCTGACTGCATTGCTATTTCAATCCTAACTTTGAGAATTCCATAGTTTTAGGTTCTGTTTGGTAACGTTTATGATTCTCTGTTTTTCTGTTCTTTTGTTCTCCGGAACAAAAAAAAGAACAGAAACCCATTTGTGTACATTAATTGATTTTTTGTTCCCAGAAACAAATTTCTGTTTCTGAGAACTTAAACAAGAAGTTAAAAAAAAACGTTAGGATTCGGCGCACAAACCACAAACGAAGTAAAGCGTAAAAGCGAGAAAATAAAATTGAGACATAATGTTTTATCCTAGTTCACCCCTTAAACTAGAGCTACGCCCAGCAGAGAATTCCACTATAATTAGCATCTCGCACCTCTCGTTACATCACTCAATTACAAACGAAAAAGAGTATATATAACAGTAGCTATTCATGGGCCCAAGCCCAAACTACCAACGGGAAAATATGAACTCAAACTATAAAAGCCGTCCAGGGGGCGCTGTGTAGCGTCCCAGGCCGCCACCTTCTTGCTAGTCACGTTCTGCTTTAATCTGATGTATTATTTATAATACAGTGCATGCGGAAGACTATACCAAACAAGACGACCATACAAACATACAAGTGCAATTAATGACGTAAACACGATGCCTAAAGGGTATGGCCTTACATTACAGGGTTTCACTACCCGTCTTCAGACAATCAGTAAGATCAATCAACGGATAATCAAAATACTTCTTATACATATTAAGCAGGTTATGTACATCATCTTTAAAAACAAAAGAGTACACTGGGAGGATTCAATAG
Source organism: Lenwebbia sp. NSW1173648 (assembly GCA_029784005.1). NCBI lineage: Eukaryota > Viridiplantae > Streptophyta > Magnoliopsida > Myrtales > Myrtaceae > Lenwebbia > Lenwebbia sp. NSW1173648. Next base: position 16,415,043 of record JARCGZ010000009.1, on the reverse strand, counting down.
AGGTATCGTCTACTCTTGTGTACTATCTACGATCACCATGAGCGTGCTCCAACACCATCACTATCATCTGGAGCCACGGGTACTTGGGTATCTGAAAAGAGGGCAACAACTAAACAGTAAGCCGAAACTCAGCAAGTAAAACTTCTAATGCCACGACAAATGGCCCGTTAATCACCCAGCAAACAACACATATCAACCATAATAGGGCAAGTAAAACCAATGAATCGGTATAACCAGACCATTCAAGCAATAACCATATCTTGCAATTCATACATGCTATCTATGTGTTCATCTAAATCCACCGCCGACCCTCTCACATGGACCCATCCACGATCCATAAGCCGTCTTGCCCAATTCACCTCGAGTTCCACCTACCCAATGCCAATAGTATCTCATCATACGCAAGCTAGAGACAAGCAAGCCAACTCGTGGTCTTTCGCGCCCTTAAATACCCAATTCTGAACTTTCCAGGCACGATCCATCATCATCCGTTGGCCAATTCGACGATCAACCAACGAATTTCACCATCCCAACACCAAGAGCATCTTATCCAACAAGAATACGGGACATGCAAACCAATTCAAGGCCCATTGCGCACTAACGCCGCCGTTACCAAACCCCTCACTTGCGGCCAACCTCAATTCGCCACCAGATTCGACGATCCATCCATAGATTCAGTAAACCCAATATAGAAGGACAACTATCTAGCTCAAATACACAACATGCAAGAACAATCAACGATCCAAAAGTCGGGGAGTTAGAAATTCTACTCACCTTAACCCTACGCTCAAGGAGGAACGCGAAACCGTCGCCTCGCCATACACGAGCCTCCGTTCTCCTTCCTCTCGGCACGTCTAGAGCGAGAGAGAGATGAGCGAGATTGAGGGCGCGAGTCGAGAGAGAGAGTGGGGAGATGGAGTCAGCGCAAGAGGGGAAGGGGAGAGGGAGAGCTCAAGGTGAGAGAGAGCTAGAATAGAGAGAGTGGTCTTCTTGGGTTTCATAAAAAATAAGAGAGGAGAGAGAAGAAGGGACCTATTTATAGTGGAGAAGGCTTCAAGCATGTGGGACACTTGTCCCACGTGTACGCCACTTGTCCCCTCATGCAACCATCCACGTGTCTTCGGTCCATTAGGTAAAAATTTCACTAGTTGCTCCCACTTTCTCGTAATCTAACTTTACGGGACCGAAACTAATTATAATATGTCCCCGTCCACTCATCGACAACCTTCCGTGCCATCGACTAAAGTTCCTTAAATCATAATTTCTAGACAACCATTGCCAAAATAATTCCATTTCGTCCATTAAACAAGTTAGCGGAATTCAGGTCGTCACACGCTGCCCCCTTGAGACCCCGTCGGGGTGGCTCCCCCGCACCTCCGTGCTTTTTCTGTCGACGAAGAGTATGAACCATACCCCAATAAAAAGTAGATTATTTATTCTCGGGAAAAAAAAAACAATGTCATTTTAAAAAAACAAATTTAGTATAACTTAATGCTCGTCTCTACAACCACGAGTTTGTTGCCGATCGCTAATCGTCGCCGCCGGTCTCCTTTGTTGGTCGACGCCGTAGCTCGCCGGTCTCGCCGCCTCCACTGACATTTTTATAATTAAATAAAAATTAAGAATATAAATTTTGAAGGTTGTACCAAATGCATTTCTATTCGTTTTCTATTCCGAGAATAAAAATTTTGTGCAGTTACCAAACGCATTTTTTTACTCAGAAACTGTTCCCGTGAACAGAATCAGAAAAAAATTATTTCTATTCAGATATTATTCCTAAAAACAGAAACGTTATCACACGCGCTTCTGTTGTGGAAAATCCAAACGGGAGAAAGGTAGCGAGATTCTATCAAAGGTTGATGGCCCAAAAGGAGAAAAAAAAAATTACGAAATTTTTACCAGACAAATTCACGCATCAAAATTAATTAAAAAATGAAAAATAGGAGTGATTTTGCATAATGCGCTTGGTTTTAACTTTTGTATGCGGTGAAAGTGAAAATCTCTGTTCACGTGTATTTTTTGTTCCATCTAATTTTTACATAGCGAACAGAGTTCTTCGTGAAAAGGATGATGATAATTTACCAATTTTTATATTGATTAATTAAATCCCACTTCTGGGCAACCAACCACAGAATCTGAAGTCGACCCAAACTCAATAGTACTTATACGCACTCTGCTTTGCTTTTTCATAGCTCAGCTTCCATCTCTCTCCGCAGCGAATCGCAGAAGAAGAAGAAGAAGAAGACGGCGACGAAGAAGACGATGGGAAGAGTTCCCACTCGAGCTACGACATGGCTATTCTTCGCTCTCCTCCTGAGCTCCTCCGCTCATTCGTTCTACCTCCCAGGCGTCGCCCCTCGCGATTTCACCATCGTACGCCTCTCTCCCATCTCCCTGTTCCCCGATCATTTCTCATTGCTCTTTCGCTTGATCCGTTAACTTCTTGTGGCTTTTGATCCGTTGCGCGTTGCTGCGTCTGTTGATCTTCCTCGAGCGTTGCTCGGACTTAGTTTTGGATGATCTAGGGTTTTGGGCTTGATTCGTGCTGCGTGCTTGTGGGTCTGCCGATCGTCCCTAGATCTAGGATTTCTTGTTGCACTTGGTGTGGTTTTCGGTACTGTGTTCCACTCTTTGTCGGGTGAAGTAGCTGTACATCGGCCTGTGACATGCTTTAGCACGGTAATTTGAGCAATCACTTGATGATTGATGGTCGGGGGTGTCAAGATTATGACATATGGAGGAGCTATTAAGTTTTCGATTGATGATCTTGTAAATCAACAGAAGAACGTGAAGAATGAGTGAGGGTGGGCAAGTTGAGGGAGGATGTAAAAAGCACGGTACGGCAAGCAAGGAGAAGGAGATGAAATTGTTATGGAAGAGACGTTATGGTCCATAACATCAAAACAGTTGCTTACAGTCGAGACATTTTTGCACTAAATTAGATGAGAGTGGTGCACTAGCAGATGGAGACTGTTGCTTGATTGGGCTAATTCTGGCTCCAAAGAGGGGTTCTGGTGGTGAATGATGTGTTTGACTCTAGGAGGATGATGCATAAGCGACCCTTGATAATGCTGATGGCATTAGCATGTGCTGGTGGTGATGATCGTGTTTTCAAAAAAGTTTGAAGTGATGGGCCCCTTACGAGATGTGCCATGAGATTTGTTGACGGCCCTCTTGTAGACGTATAACCCGTCACAAACATGAGAGATAGCTGCAAAACGATTGATTTATAGCTGGGTCTTTTGAGAGAACTTTATCTTGTTTATTCATAAGCTGACCAATTCCTTTTTGCATATTATGCGGTCCCTCTGTTTCTGAATGAATGTTAAAAAACTTACTTTAGGACATAGGAATCCAGGAACTAACTCTATTTGGTCATAACTTGAATTTTATATGACATTAGAAGACATATATGGGCATTTGACTCATAATCTCGTCATTCTGAACAGGGGGAAGATCTTACTGTCAAAGTGAACAAATTGTCATCTACCAAGACACAGCTTCCCTATGATTACTACTATTTGAGGTACTGTAAGCCTGATAAGATTCTGAACAGTGCAGAAAATCTGGGAGAGGTACTTAGGGGTGACCGCATTGAGAATTCTGTGTACAAGGTAAGCATCTTCTGGCTTTTTCTCTGTCCATCATACTGAATGATAATTAAAATACTATTCTTGTATGGTGGTGTATACGTCTATTTCTTTTATATATACTCCCAGTTTCGAATGAGGGAGGAGGAACCGTGCAAAGTAGCCTGTCGATGGACTCTTGATGCTGAGTCTGCCAAGAACTTTAAGGAGAAAATTGATGATGAATATCGAGTAAATATGTAAGTACTTCATGTCTATAATTCGCTGAAAGTTTAGTGAGAATAAATTTCTAGAACTCGGGGCTCCTTGTTGTCTGGTTGAGTTGGGCCTTCTTCGGTTATTGTGGTCCAATATTAAGTGACGATCTGTTTTCCTAAACTATCAGGTTCTTTCTATGATCAGATTTAGTACGAATCATTTGTGTTGGCAGGATCCTTGATAACCTTCCAGTGGCTGTTCTAAGACAAAGGAGAGATGGAAGCCCATCAACCACTTATGAACACGGTTTTCGTGTTGGATTTAAAGGAAATTATGCTGGGGTAAGTATCAGATCAAACTACATGAAGCAAACTGTAGCCTAAATGGTTGACGATATTTTTGTCTGTTTATTTCAGAGCAAAGAGGAGAAGTATTTCATCAATAATCATTTGAGCTTCAGAGTCATGTTTCACAAGGACGAGCTGACTGATACTGCAAGAATTGTTGGATTTGAAGTCACTCCTAATAGGTGTGGCTTTGACTCTCTATCTTCAACGAGTTGTATGTTTACTTCTTTCTCAGGTTTAGTTGTGCAACCATTAATTGATCATAAAGTTTGGAGTCCTTTTGCTGATAGTTAGGAAGGAGATATTAAGTCGGAAGAAGTGAGGAAGACAAAATCATGGTTGTTAGTTACCTTAATGTTTCGGAAAGGATGTTTTGCAATGTTCAAGCATCTCTGTAGTTCCCCACCGTTGTCACTGATCATTATTGTGAGATGCATCCTAGACTGATTTTGATGTTGGTTATACTGGGAAGCATGAATCCCGTGTAGCTCTTTCGGAGGTTTGATGGGGACATACCTGTTCTAAACGCAATTATGCATCTTGGCTGTACACAGGTTTTCGGGACATCCAGCAGTATCGAAGTTTGTTTGGTTTGGCTTTAAACCAACCAAATGAATCACATTTTCCGTTTTCGCGCCAAACTGTACATAATATATGGATTTGTCTATAATTATGGAAAAAAGTTGAGGGTGACTCTAGTGCTTCTATTTATGATTTTAGAAATCCGAGGTGTTTAACATTGGATTAGCAAAAGGCATTCAATGCCCACTATTTCTGTGCCTTATATGTTCATTTTCATATTTTGCTTTTGTCTATCTGTGTGGAACATTTCAATGCCATTTATTTTATTTGTTGAAAAGTGGCAATTTGGTGCATTCTGACTTGGTATTTTGCACAGTATCAAACATGATTACAAGGAATGGGATGAAAAAAATCCTCAAGTGACGACATGTAACGCAAATACCAAAAATTTAGTTCAGGGTAGCACTGTTCCTCAGGAAGTTGACGCAAATAAGGAAGTTGTGTTCACATATGATGTCAGTTTCAAGGTACGTACTTGTAAAATGATCTCATTGAATTGCTCTTTTTTCGTTCTCTCAATTGCTTTATGTTTTGAGGTTCTGAATTTTGTTTTGGCGTTTCTCAGGAAAGTGACATTAAGTGGGCATCTCGTTGGGATACCTACCTCCTTATGAATGACGATCAGATACATTGGTTCTCTATCATAAACTCCCTAATGATTGTCCTCTTCCTTTCTGGGATGGTGGCAATGATCATGATGAGAACTCTTTACAGAGATATTGCAAACTATAACCAGTTGGAAACCCAAGACGAGGCTCAGGAAGAAACAGGATGGAAACTCGTCCATGGAGACGTTTTCAGGGCTCCTATCAATCCAGGTTTACTTTGCGTTTATGTGGGAACAGGTGTTCAGATATTTGCAATGGCTCTAGTGACCATGATTTTTGCTTTGCTGGGCTTCTTATCTCCTTCCAACCGAGGGGGTCTTATGACTGCAATGGTCCTCTTATGGGTCTTCATGGGCTTATTTGCTGGTTATTCGTCATCACGGTTGTACAAGATGTTCAAGGGCACTGAGTGGAAGAAGACCACCTTAAAGACTGCAGTCATGTTTCCTGGTATTCTGTTTGCTGTTTTCTTCGTGCTGAATGCCCTAATATGGGAGGAGCGATCATCTGGTGCTGTGCCGTTTGGGACAATGTTTGCTCTTTTCTGCTTGTGGTTTGGTATTTCAGTGCCTTTAGTGTTTGTGGGCAGTTACTTGGGGTTCAAAAAACCGCCGATGGAAGATCCTGTGAAGACAAATAAAATCCCGAGGCAGATCCCCGAACAGGCCTGGTATATGAAGCCGGTCTTCTCCATTCTCGTTGGAGGAATTCTTCCTTTTGGTGCCGTTTTCATCGAGCTGTTTTTCATCCTGACCTCAATATGGTTGAACCAGTTCTATTACATCTTCGGCTTCCTCTTCATTGTGTTCGTCATCCTTTTGGTCACTTGTGCCGAGATCACGATCGTGCTCTGCTATTTCCAGTTGTGCAGTGAGGACTACCACTGGTGGTGGAGATCTTACTTGACCGCTGGGTCGTCGGCTCTATACCTTTTCCTCTATTCAGTGTTCTACTTCTTCACGAAATTGGAAATCACGAAGTTTGTGTCAGGCATCCTCTACTTTGGGTACATGATAATCATTTCATATGCCTTTTTCGTCTTGACAGGGACAATTGGCTTCTATGCTTGCTTCTGGTTTGTTCGAAAGATCTACTCCTCAGTGAAGATTGATTAATCCAACCACAGAATAAACTGCCAAATGAAACTTGGAAAGAGGGAAGCAGAAACTGCTGCTCTCGCGAGGGTCGCCGCTTTCGTTTCTGGGAAGTGACGTACTGGAACTCTAAAATTCTGATGGTACTAGTGTAGGGCTGCGGTTGGTTTGTTACCTCTATTAAAACTACATGAACCGGAAGATTTTGCCTGTACTTTATTATAGCCCTTTTTCTCACCATAGATTTTGGTAAGTTTATCAGCTGGTAATGTGATGAAAGTGTGTATGCGCCAAACGTTGGAACTCGTGGTCTGAGATTTTAATTTGGGCCAAGGAAGTCTCTGGTAGGTCGTTGATGGTTGACGCTTTTTGACCTATTGTGCATGGCATGGATTGCGCAATGTAATATCCTCTGCTAAATGCTAATGGCTAAAATGTCGTACGGGATAGTAAATATGTGGTGTTAACAAAGACATTAAGTTGTGTAATTGTGGTGGTGGGATGCAATCCCCTCTCCTCTTCGACGAGAAATTTCAGTGCTCCGAGAGCATGTTGACTCTGTCAAAATCTTACTGCCCTTCCATCGTGCCACGCCAAATGTTTTGGATTACTTGGTTCTCTTTCCAAATCATACTGCTTCCGCGCCGTGATTATTGGCAATTGGAGATGCTATAGAAGAGCCATGGACATTTTATTTCGTGGATCAATACAGAGGTCCACGATAGGTAATTAAGGTCCTTACAGGTCTGTCTGATGCTTGAAAGTCCTGTTATCTGACGTCAACCGTAAGAAGTTATCTTACAGCAGGTGCTCACCCGCATAATTGCTTGTGACTCCATCATTGAAATTGCGTGATCGCTTTGCTGCATGGTGTCTGACTGTCGCAAAGAAGTGTGACTGCATCATCTAAAATTGCGTGATCGCTTCGCTGCATGGTGTCTGACTGTCGCGAAGAAGTCCACGACTCCCAGGAAGTCCCCCCAAGGTTAATGGACCATGTTCATTTTGTGCAAGAATCTGGTACCACCAGGAACTTTCTCCTTAGGCGAGCGAACCACGATGGCCCGATAACCAAACTTAGGTATCCAAACTTAGAGAATATATACCGCATTGGAAAAGAAAACCAGTCCCATTCACATTTCTTGGGGTCCTATGACCGTTATTGGCTTGAAACTGATCCAACTGATTACTCAATTTGGTCGACTCAACTCATGTCTAGATCCTCTCTTTCTTTTTGCACACACATGGCTGAAAGACTATCCTATGCGGGAGACATAATTGCAGATTACAAAGGAACCGCAAGGAATGGTAACTAGCAGGATCTTGACACGAAGATTAAATAGTCTTCGGATTGATAACTTGGGAAGAAGAATTTCTAACAAGAAATCGAACAAATTGCTGCTTTAGGATTACATCCATTACAATGCAAAAAAGCTACTGGAAACAAGATGCTTCCATGTTCCGACTCTAAACTCATGCGCACATGGACTCGAATTGATTCCGTCTCAATGTGCTTCCACCAAACTCCCTCCTCTGAATACTCTCCAACAGAGAACCAAAATCAGAGCAATTATAGCTCTTGTGTACATGTTTATCTGCTTTCCCTTTGAGAATCTATGTGGGCTTTTACCAAGAGGTGTGTCCTTTATTTTCAACTTCACCTCAGAAAAAGCCAAAAAAAATGGTTCTTGGAGTATTGAATGTGACGATCCAGTTTACCCGGAAACCCAAATGTCGGAACTGATGTTGTCGGGAATCAGACTTGGTTAACTTTTGAACTTCTGTAGGCCGTCAGCTGCAAACTGCCTCCACGGAGAGCTTCTTCATGACATTCGGACATGGATCTCCCCCAAATATTTCGGGATCTACAGTTACTGAGCATGAGTTCAGCCCAATGCAAGTCTGCAAGAACATCGTGAATTATTACGGAACAATAGGCTAAACTCAAGATGCACCAAGTGTAAAGTCTCAAGGCTACCAGATGCAATAATAAATACCGTGAAACTCTCAAGACTCAAATTGCTTGGGAATGTTTTATTGTAAAATCTAGCACATCACCAAGTTGAGTTCTCACAGTACGTCATGAAATACAGTCTTACGGCCATATTATGCACGTGAAGGGGAACTTAAAATGCGACAGCAGTGATGAATGACTGGGAAGCATTTCTTAAGCAAAGTTTATCCAGGTGGCTCATGTTGCTGAGTAGAATATGGATGAGATCTCAATGCTAGAGAATGCATACGGCATTAGAAAGTTTACCCTCTCAAAAACGTCATACGAGTGGAAGGCGTGACAACTTCCTTGCTGGAAGCTACCACAGGTCCCTTCCGGTGTTCCGAAGCTAGCAAACCTTATTGACGAGATCTTCTGACCAGGGGAACACCATAAATGCGCTTTAGGCCTCAGGCGCTTGTTAACTTTGCCTGATGCTTGCATTTTCCAATTCATCAGGGTTGGTTGCCATTCAAATATATCAGAACAGACACTGTCGATCTCTCTTTTGACCAGAGAAATCCCATTCGGGTTCCCACCCCACTCTTCGAAAACAACCAACAAATTCCCTGTCGGATGTAACCATGAACGAGGAATGTGATACCTGACAAGTTTAGGCATTGATGAGCTTTCTCGATGATTTCATTTCTCCTCGAGGAAAAAGTTCAGAAAAGATAATACTTGTTCTTACCATCTCTGTGAAGCCTCTCCACAATTGCTCAAACATTTCTTCTCATCGAAAGTTCCAGTGTAATTACAGCTATTGCAAGCGCCGGATGCTTTATATGCAGGCCAATAGCGCCCAAGACTCTGTCCATTTATCCATACTTGACCTTTACTCATACTGTCCATATCCAAAGCCAATGGTGCACTTCCGCCTGGAGCATTGAAAATAGTCTGGAAGCATGATAAACACCAAAGTCAATTTCTGTCACATTACTGATGTCAAACCAGACCAACTACGAACTAGATATCATGCATTATCATATGAGGTAGAACCATCAACCATGTATCTGTCCTATTTGCAGCCAAATCTGAAAAACTTCACTAGAAAGGGATGTTCTAATACTCATAATAGAAATCACAGAACAAGAATAATGGATGCCACCAGCCCTAGGCAAATTGAGAACTTAAGTCATCTTTCTCATTTAAAGAGAATAGCTATCAAATATAAAGGATGTAGGATTTGAATATGCGTGCAACTTTGCAGATGCTTATTAAATTATTTGTCCTGGTTTGACCAATGACCATAAGCATGAGTTTCAATTCCCACACAGTTCATTAACCTAGGAGGCTAGGAGGATAAATCAGTTTGCCTTGCTGAACCTTGAAAATGCTTACCTTGTACCACGTTAGAGGCTGTTTTGCTGCTACTAAAGATTCTTGTGCCCACTCAACTGAAATACTCCCACTAAGAGAATGAAGACTCAAAGCTTCTCCTCTGAGACCAACCTGAACCAAAAGAAACCTTCAGCCTTTTCAGAGAAGTATGAAAAGATGATAGACGCGGAGAATTCGAGATACAAACCTTGTAAGACCATTTCTGCCATGACAAGTCTCTCCATCCATCATTGAGACCACTTAACGTAACTGGACCAAGAATACCAGCATTCCATGTCTCAAAATGTACTCCAACATTCTGGAATAGAGTTGATTGTCACAAGGCAAGAAAAAACTAGTATTCACTCACGCTAGACATTATCCTGGGAACAAGTGTGTGAACATCAAGCATGCTAATGCCAACACCCACACACCCACCCCCATAGAGAGAGAAAGAGAGACCTACCGGGAGACCAACAGCGATACTTAGAAGTGAAATTTTGTTGGTCCCTGCTCTCATCCTCACACCCTGACTGAAAGTTAGTTTAGGAAATTCCAGACTTCCATAGGCAGTTCCTGCATGAGATGAAGACACATAATCATTGAAAAAAGCAGAGGCTGCTTATATTACTTTTGTCACGGAGTGACAAAAAGAAAACTGAATACTTTTGTCGGTAAACATGCGAGCAATTTTAAGATTCTATATGCTTAAAGAGGTCAAAAAAGCACATATTAGTGCCCTAGCATTAAAAACTATAAATGTTATGTGCTAGCATATCAACAATGAAATTGACTTTTGGGGCAACTTTTATTGGTGTTGTTTTATTCATGTAATAGTGGTTCTTCAAAATTTCTAGAAACAATTATTAATGAAGGCCCTATTCTACTAAACTATGCCATTAAGGCAATGCAAAAATGATGATAAATCATTAAGAAGCACCAATAACCTAAGAGCATATGAGTTACCTGCAAGTTCACCATTGACAAAAACATGCAGAGCATGACCAGCAGACAACACTGTGAGAACTGGATAACTCCCGCTCTTCAGAAACTCTTCATTAGGATCCACATCGACGCTGAAGAAAGTATGGGGCATTGTAAAAGAAAGGTAGACCAAATATGTGCTGATATTGATCCTAAAATCAAGACTGCAAGAGGTTGAGGTAATTCACTGTTTGTAGTCTACTCACTCTGTCATATACCACAAATAGTCAGTAACATCTCTGGTTGTATTTATTTGTTCCAATAACCCAGTCATTGTAAATAAACTGTCTTCAAAAGCAGCAGTCGCTTCGCTATAAACCTCCCAAGAGAATCCTCCATCCACTGGAGTCATCTTCATATGTGCACTTTGAGCCCCCACCTGTTTTTTTTAATTTCAGCATACTTCAATTGCACAAAATGCTTATTTTGTATTTTTATTTGAAAATATGACAATAGGAGATGGAGTAATGACATTATACACATAAAGATTTAGCATGAATGGAATAGGAAGTATGCAATGGAACTTCCTTGACAATACACATCACTACCTAAGATCAATGCTATACAAAGATGTTGATATAGTTTGAAATGAATGCAACCCTCGCAACTGCATTAACTTCATCATGCATTCCTTTCTCTTAGGCTAATAGGGAAAAAATGGAGGAGGAAAAGAATAGGAGAAAGGGCATTTTATTCTCTCACCCGTGCAGTGTTATATACTGTGTTCTTGCAATCAGGCAGTACGCTGATGGACCAAGGAGGAAGGTTATAATGCATGCTCCCAAAAGAAACTTTAACAAAAGACCACCGATCGTAGTTTGCAAGGAATGCTGCACATGCTCCAGAATCTGATTTAAAGACATGAGCCTGTAGTAAGCAGTAACATAATCATGAATGAAGCTTAGTCTCAGATACTCTCCAGGTGGAAAATGTAACTCTTAGATAACACGTGACAAAAACCCTAACCTCTTGATAGTTTCCTAGTGGTGTCACAGCAGGCTCTGCAGATACCAAAGCTGGTTCACAAAGTTTGATAGCTCTATGCAGATCTTTCAAATGACCCCATTTAGGTTGCCTCAATAATCCTGAACCAAAACACAAAAAATATGGTATTTCACATAAATTTAACCATCTAAATAGAATCTGTAGATTCTAAAGTTCAAGTTATAGATAACAGTGCCACCGAGATTAAAAGATAGGCAGACTATTGTATAAAATCGTTACTCTAGACTGTAAATAGCTCTTGCAGGCCATTCAGATAAGGGGTCCTCAAAATAACCCAGGAAGTGTATGTGTGCTTCCAAATGTTTCTGGACAGGAGATCTAGTTATCTAGACTATCAGAGACTTAAAAAATCTCCCTGGTAAAAATGTTAACCATATAAACACCCAAGTTTCACGAATAACACTACCTAGTTTGTTGCCAATCAACTCATACTCTGCACATTGTTTATGAGATTTCATGTGTTACACAGCATTTTTTGCTTCGTAGGCAGTATTTCAACAGAAAGCAAAAACAGCTAATCACTGGATATTTCCTTTAGGATGCCCCATAGGGCTTGATCAAAATTTGGATTGAAAAACACTGTTGAAGCAGAAAAATTGCACGCTAAACATAATTTCTTAGAAAATAAATGAGGCACAGCACGTATCCATGGGAACTGAAACAATTTCGCATACCATACTCATCCAGAGGAGCATCATAGTCATAACTAGTAGCAATGAAAGGACCACCAGAAGTCCTGCCAAAATTGGTTCCTCCGTGATACTGAAAACCCATAGTAACAGAATTAAACCAAATGAGATAATTCAGGGATATACGGTGTGCTTCAAACAAAAAGAGCTGCGGGTAATTCAGTACCATGTAATAGTTGATGAATGATCCTCCCTTCTGTATAAACTTAGCAACTGAGAAAGCCATGTCTTCAGCAGGACGATATGGGACTGCACCTCCAAACTCAGTATACCTTCAAAATGCGGACCACAAAATAATAAGAAACCAGAAAGGGGAAGGAAGATATTCGTGTAAATTGTTCTTCTTGGGTGGAGAATAAAAGATCTCTTTTTACTGACTTTCATTAGCTTACCAGCCCGTCCAAGCTTCAGTCCACATGGTGGGTTTATAAGCCTTGTTTGGAGAAAAGTAATCGCAGTAGAAACCATTGCAAGTATTAATCTGTTGGGACACACCAGAATGAAAAGCATCAAATGATTTGGGCCAAATATATTTGATTCACATTACTTGGATAACTTCAAAAACTCCAGTTTAGTACGTCAACATGGAAAAGAAACCAAAAAGGAAAGCATCTCCTATTAGCATTGCTGATCTTGGAAGCTGGGAAGAGAAGAATTACATACAAGGGAAACTAGAAATGCAAATCATCACAACAAGAGCACAGAGAGCAAGGAAATAAGAAAAGAAACAGAAACAGAAACAGATCGGACAAAGCATTGAGTAAACTTGAGCCACGTGCAATGAGGAATAATTATGCATATTGCCCATCACCAGCAAGGGGACAATGTGCTCCTGAGCAGCTACTCAGGATAAATATAACACAAGAACCATACCGAGTGGATCTAGAAATTTAAAAGAACAGGCGAAAAAAAAAATAGCTTACAATAGGGTCAGGAGCGTCATCTTGTTTGCACATGACCCACGGGACACTTATGTCTAGATTCAAAGCCATTTTTGCTGCCCACTGCGTGTAAACTTGACCCGGTGCCCCGATTTCATACTCCATGGGTCCATATTCATTCTCAATCTTTTGTAGTGAAAAAACAAAAAAGATTAACAAAACTACAGTTAATTCTGTCAATAATAACTCGTAGAAAGGATAATATGCAAGTAGAGGCTTGCTTCATGTACCTGGGATAGAATAATTGGCCCACCTTGAGATTCAAACAACCTCTCTGCTTTCATCACGTTGACAATCTTTGTTGCAAATTTTTGCATTTGATACTTCATATTTGGCAGAAGTCAACATCAGAAGCGACTAAGATCATGTCGGTATACTGGTGACGTTAATTGAAAAACGTAAAAGATAGGAGGGGTGAGAGAGAGGGCAAAATGCCTCACCTTGAAAGGTTCATTATCTGTTCTGAAGTTGATTCCTGGAATGTACTTCAGCCAAATAGGAAACCCACTGGAAAATTGAATTACCACAAAACTATTTAACTGCAAAATTTGAAATCCCTTTATTTCATTATTTCTAGAAATAGCAAACACTTGAACTATTACCCGAAGTTCCACTCAGCACACACATAGGGGCCAATCCTGAGATGAACATAGAGACCTGCCTGCTTCACCAGCTTAATAAACTTTACCAGATCATAGTTTCCTTCAAAATAGTACTACCAAAAGGACAAAAAACGAATACTTTCAGTCCGAATTCACAGTCAAATAAAATGTAGGAATAGCATAATACTATAGTAGAAAATGTTGTCGCTTATACACACTTTGCCAGGTGATGGCTCATGCCCATTCCAGAAAACATAAGTCTGAATCACATCAAGACCTCCTTCTTTTGCCTTCTCAATGAGATCTGGCCACATCTACACATCGAAAAAAAAATCTCTCAGAAGCAACAAAAAAAAAACATAAAAGAAAATCACATTTTACGAAAAGAACGAATAACCAGAGAACCAGCAAGAATGAAATCAAGAATCCTTCACAAATTTGGAAAACCAACCCAATCACAAAATCCAAAGTTATACATTTCATGAGCAACCACAATTAAGTGTTCCCTGAGGGAGACGAAAAAGAAAAACAAGAACAAGTACTATGCATTTTGTAAGTACCTCGGGAGTGCTTCTTGGGTAGTGAATGGATCCAGAAATGAGGATCCTTCTCTGGCCATCGATGACAATAGCCTTGGAATCATAAGAAACAGAGGCTAATACAGAACAAACGCACAGACCCAGCGACAAGCCAAACACATTCCCCAGCACAAGCCTCAAACCCATGAGCCCAGCTCTCTTGTCAGTGCACCACCAAAGCAATGCCCTTTTTTCCTCCCTTGTTCCGTCTCCAGCAGCACTTTGCCCACTTTATTATATGCTTCTACACATAGAGAGAGGGAGAGAGAGAGAGAGAGAGAGAGAGAGAGAGAGAGAGAAAAGAAACGGCTTTACGGCTATCAAGAAGGAAGGTGGGGAAATGGAAATGGTGGAGAAAAAGGAGGGATTTTAGTCGAAGAAAGGGGAGGCCAGGCCACTGAGAGAGTGGTTTTAAGTTGGGTTTCTAGCTGAAACCACAAACGAAGGTGCTTTTCGTCGCAGCTGTCACCATAAATCATAAACAAGGAAGAGATCAATGTGAAGGCAAAGAAAATGGTGGGACCAATTCAATGTTTGGGCGACTTTTGGGCCCACCAACCTTGGACTCATGCTCCTGCTCCTGCTCCGACGCGGGATTCCATCTCGTCATCCAGGGAAACTGCCATAGATGTCGTAAATTTCTCAGCTTTCCTGTTTCTATGTGAAAAATGTACGTGATGAATACGGTGAAGAGCAGCGATCTGCTTGGCTGCATTACGAAGCGTTCTTCCTACGGAAAACACACAGATTCCGAACTCGATCATCCCAAGATGGCATGGTCGGCTGACAGTTTCTTACTTGTTTTCACGAGGAACAAAAAAGCATCTTTAAAGTCCCTGGCTTTGTCCGATTGTTTTTTTTTTCCAGGCCAAGTCCAAATTTCTAATTCCTAGACTCTCGTTAAAACTGCGCTTTAATCAAACTAAACTTTATCTTTTTGCAGTTCGATTCGTGCAATCGCCTTGTGAGTTTACCCATTTTGTGCAATCGGATCATTCAAGCACTTACAATCAGCACTCCTTACTTCGTTCCAAAGATATTATTGGTACGATGAAAATTTATTGTATGAAATTTTCATGTGACCCAATTCGACCCAAAAAAAAAAATGTGACCCGTCATGTCATAATTATAAGGTAAGAACGTTTCGTTTCGTCTCGCCTATCATCACGTTATACCACGTCAAATGTCACATTAGGCTTAATAAGGCACTAATTGAGCTGGTGTCCGTAAAATTGTATATATTGTCAATGTCTAACTTAGAAATTTTCATGACTTGCCCTAATAAAGTTACATGGGATATACAAAGAAATGTCGCCATTCTCTTCCTTCCCCTCATTTCCCTTTCTTTTTTGGCAGTGTAATGTCCATAGATGAAGCTCTTTGACCGTTGGAAATTTAATAAGGATTAGGTGAATAAGATGGCAGCCATTAGTCCGCTATTTAATGGGATATACAATCATTAGGAAGGTTGATTTGCCCCCAAGTATCCACTCTTCTCTTTAATCAGCTTCAACATAATATAGCACACTCGACGTAGAGGACCTTTGCATGTCAAAGTTGCAAGAAATGCACTCTATATTTTTGTAGCAGTCAGTGATTAGTTCTACTAACTGGCTGAATCAAGAAATTATCTGAAGGTTAATTTGTAATTTGTTATGTGATTTTAAAGGATTTAAGGTACAGAACAATTTAATATTTATCAATGCATGTTAATTTTCTAGGGTCCTATTGGTGAGTGCTCCTAGAGCGTATTATTTATTTGGAATAATTCGATTTTCAAGGCAGTGATTATGTGTATAACATGAAAATAATCGGTGCATTAGAAATTATGAAATCTACTTAACTAGTTGCTTAACAAGTGCCCCAAGGAAGCTCGTCGACAAAATCCTTTCCAAAAATCCAATTTTGTACGGATCCTTAGCACATGATCCTTTCCCCAAAGAAACCTTTTTCGATTGTGAGATACCGACGCGACAAACAGTGCGTCGTTAAGACTCGTTGTGGCAGGATATCATAGTCCGAGGGGCCATAGAAAGGCCTCTTAGCGACATAAACCTCGGAAACAACCATCTAATTAACACAATGATCTCTCTTCCTTTCTATAACGAGCCAAAGTTGAAGAGCCTTCACTGTTCACGGGTGTTGATTACTTGCCGGGAGGAGCAAGAGAGAGCAAGGAGCAAAAGGCTTTTTATGATTAGGATCTGTCACAAAACCCCTAAACCAAGCAATGGAAAAGCTTGCATGAACCCCATCTTTCAAGCCTTGTCCATTGTAATCAAATGAATTTGAGTGAGATGAGACATGATGAAGTGTCATCGCAATCATTGGGCTTTTGGCTTGTAACCTACTAACCATCTAGATGTAAGGCTAAGGTTGTCGTATATCTAAATTATATCCTATCAACGATGCAAGAAAGTAATGGTAATTCGCACAACACAAGAATTTACGTGGTTCAGCAAGGGAGATGTTCCGCCTACCTACGTCCACGGAGAGATGAGATCTGTTTCACTAATAACGTAGAAAAGTGTACAACCGCTCTTCTCACCCTCTCTCTCTACCATAAAGACCTGTTTCGCCCTAAATATATATAGCGAAACCCTACATGGCATAAATTACAAAATTGCCCACATAGCCTAAAATATTTAACTTTCCCATATAAATCCTGCTATGACTGAACATAAAACGCCTCTGGCTGCTCGGGGGCGCTGCCCCCGCGACCCCCGCCCGCTCACTGGGGAGCGGGACCCCCGTGCTGTCCAGTCGTCAGGGGGCCTTTCGGAACCGCCTCATAATCTCTTGGATAACAGAATACAAGACATCAACCTCAACAAGGGTTTATCTTTGTTCCCCGATAATTTTTCGTACTTATATCTGCTCACGTTCGAATATATATAAAAATAAAAAAAAAAACTTCATGTGTTCGAGCGAAACCAAACCCTTCGAAGTATTTGACTGCATTGAGTTTTCTATCCTCTAACAAAAAAAAAAATGCGATTCAGACTCATTTTCATCTCTATCTCGACGCTTTCAATAACAGACAATTACGTTATCAAGAAAACCAAATCGCTTAATGTGAGTTATGCCAAAGCTTGCCAACTCCTATCCTAAATTTAGCAAAATGAAGTGAGCATGACCTGAAAATGACATCGTCCAATGTGAAATGGATCAATCATGTCCATACGAAATTATGTTTATTTATTTGCTTTGGACACTATCGACAGTAGTCAACAATTTCGACACATCCAACAACATCGATGCATAACGTCCTTTTCTTAAATGCGTCATTCATCTTCATCTTATGAATCATTTTCGTGAATTTTACCTTACCTTCCCATGAAATAATTTGTTATTATGATCATTATTATTATTTTGTTTTGGTTTTTCGGCGGATCCGTGGGTTCTGTCTGGATAATCAGCATGCTCGTGCCCAGCTCATCAGATTCAAGAATTTCCAATGTCATGTCATGGGGGCCTCCTTGTGTTCATCTTCCTCAAGGCTTTCACACAAAAAAAAAAAAAGGGGGCACAACAATAAATGATATCGGAGCCGATGATTGGTGGATCCTCAATCTGTTCCTGTAACATGGTAAATATCTCGAGGAAGGAATATGGTGATCAACGTGGTTTTCGAGCACGTAGGCGTTGTGGTGTATAAACGCGGTCTCTATGGCAACCTTCATGATTCGATCCGAAGAAAGAAAACATGGATGAAAGTGGGAGTTAGAGTTTCAAGTTGAGATATCAATGATGCTTGAATTAAGGAGGAACAAAACCTAATACTGGACTCACACGTAAGGAGATGATTGTTAGGGTGCACATGTGAGTTGTGTTGGAGAAGTTCTACACCGGTGTTGTAGAACAGTTAATCTATTCAAGTTGACTCATAACTCATTGACTTAGGATTTTGAGTTAAGATAAGGTCAACTTAATATGTTGACGGTTTCGGACTTAAACTTCCGTTTAGCATTCATGATATGGTTTGTGATTGATTGGATAATTTTCTCCGCGATTCTCCGATCGATGACGTGTGAAGCATTCAAGGCATATAGAAATATTCTTTCCGGTTTTGACATCACCGCGAATGGGGCACCCAACAGAAAATGTCTAGATAAAATAATTGCTGATGCCAGAAGGTAA
This sequence comes from Lenwebbia sp. NSW1173648, assembly GCA_029784005.1. NCBI lineage: Eukaryota > Viridiplantae > Streptophyta > Magnoliopsida > Myrtales > Myrtaceae > Lenwebbia > Lenwebbia sp. NSW1173648. The sequence continues at coordinate 16,396,372 of JARCGZ010000009.1, read as the reverse complement.
CAGCAACATGCATGGGACAGCCAGATGACAATATGTGATGGGTTCTCCCAACTGCTTTCGTTTCCCTACCATAAATTATTTTACTTAAGACCTTAGTGATACATAGATCCCTAATTCATTATTTTATCTGATAATTTAAAACTTTGAAACAGTTGGCAATAATCCCACGAAATATTTCGGTTTATCATAGCAGGAGGCCCGTATTTTGCCTTAATCACATTTTCGCCTAAATCCAGCAGTTGAAACTTCAGAACAATCGACAGTGGCCCGACAAATTCTATCACATGATCCGACAAATTGAGATGACACGTTTCTGGATTTTTACCGAAAGTTCCAAAGCAAATAAAAAAGCATTTTTTTATCCAGCTTCATTATAGAGAGATCACAAATCTTGGTTAGTGTTTTCTTGACGTGTTAAGGTTTGGCATGAAACCATTAGCTTAGTATGGTCCAAGTGCACCTTCCCGCATATAGAGTATCCATCGACATTTGTACTACACGACTTTTGCATCATACGGATCAAACTCAACTCCGAACCAATTTGAATTCGATGCACAGTCGATTTCCGCACGTAAGGTCGGGCATAAAGTTTCGCACGATGCGCGATGCGTCCCTATCTGATATGTTACCCTACAATACGAATAGTGGATTTTATAGCTATGCGGATGATGAACATATTGATATACACAAATAAGTCTTAAAGCTATTGCACCCATGCCGATTCAGTTCTAAACCTTTCAATTATGTCAATTTACGAAGGAAATTGTTGACGTGGACACCGATTGTCCTACATGGCACGGCCCGGGCTAACGCGGACATTTTTAATGATTTTTTTTTGTTTTTTTTTAGGGAGGGCTAGAACGCCCTCGCCGGCACTAGGCGAGGGTCGTCGGTCCTCAGTCCAAACAAAAGAGAGAGTAAAGAAAAGAAAAGAAAAGAAAAAGAAAAAGAAAAAATCAAAAGAATATTAACAAATTATAAAAAAAAAAATGTCAACGTCAGCGCTAATCATGCCACGTAGAACCGCCGGCATTCACGTCAATAATTACCAGCCTAACTTGCTCAGATTGATTCAATTGACAAAATACAAAAGACTTAAGACTGAACTGGCACAATTGACAAGTTTATGGCTGAATTGATACAAACGCAATAAGTTCGTGACTTTCTTGATGCTTTCCCCACTAAACTTGGGTACATGACCCCTGATCCTATAAAATAGCATTGGACAATAGAAAAATTAGTAGTATGTGACACGGCCAAGTTTGTCCTAGGGGCTGAAATAGCTACTAAGGACGATTCTGCTGAGATTATAGAATAGAGTGGGTTGTTATGTTGTCTCTCTCTAATCCACTTCACGGATCCCTTGGACGTGCATGAACTTCGATTACAAAATGCACCAAGAAATATAAATTCGGCCTAAATAGTTAGAAATAAATATGTTCCTATCGTCCTCTAATGATTGAAAGCAGATTTCCCTTCAAATCAAAGACGTAATTAGTATGCTTAAGACAGATTATTCTTCCTAATCATTGAGGAGCATCGGTCTATTTTGTCAAAGTTCAATTCCTACGAGAGACTACCGAGGACTCTGAATTAACGTCGAGTGGTTCTTGAACAAGTATACATTTCAATTTTCATGAAACTAGTGGCTGTGCTATCGATCCTCGATCTTGTCGTGAACATGGTTTGGAGGCATGTCTGGGGTCGAGTTCGCCAATTTGGCCAAATCACCAATCGAATTTTCATCTCCTCACATATATTTGTGGGTTAAAATCAAAGGTCGAAGCAACAAATGTTAGTTGAAACATGTGCGGAACAGAGAGTCGTTGACCTTCGGACCCAAATCGAGATTTGTAGTCCAATCAAAACCACCAATCTTTTAAAAGTTACTACTGAAGTTACCTAACCCCTTCTTTCGATACGGTTCCCCGGTTCAAAACTTTCCCGGGCTCGGTCCATTTTCGCCCGATGTTCCAACTTCCAACTAACATGATGAACAAGATCAATCACGACGCTATAACGGTACACAGATGTTTCAGAGGTTTGTTCCCAAGAGAAGACACTTGAAAAAAGCACTTCGGCTTTCGTAAGAAGCAATCGCGGGAATATCGAATGCTGCCCAACGAACGAGGGGAAGGGGGGGGAAAAGGCATGTGGGGCCTTGAAGCTGCTTTCACTTTTGAACTGGGATCCTAAGATCAAAGTGAGTGGATGGATATTGGATGCACATCAAAGTTTCATTCTTTACTACGTTTAAACAATCACCGAATCGATTCTTTATCTGATCTATTGCGCCTTCGTGTCTTAAGCCTTAAGCAAGCAATGATTGATTACCACCCCCTTTCCTCATATGCAGCGTGGCGATTCTTTCTTCCTTTTTTGCTTCACTTTCTGCTCATAAGCAGGAAGCTTCGCAAGTCCATTTCTCGATTCCAGTAGCGGGCATGTACGGCGACAGCTTTGCCTTCATAGGCGTGCCTCTGTTGAAATAGGTTATTGCAAAATCATTGTGGGGTCCATAAGATCATAATAAAGGTTATACAAACACATCACATATAAGCTAGAAATATGTCGCTCTATCATTATAAATGGCCTGCATCATAAATAACGCAAGAAGCACTTTGCGTAGCGAGTCACTAAAGCAGAGACATAGATACAGAGTGCTTCTTGCCAAGCGAAAAGCATAATCATGTTGCACACTCCAGCTATTATATAATCCCATGGTCCATACTTTTACACACAAGAAATTACACACTACAAACTACAGAGATAAAGCTTCAACAATCTGCAAGATAATCATAACCAACATTGTTATCAAAGTCTAGCCCATGGTCAGATCGCAGCAGAATCGTTGAATTTAGTGATTAAGTGTCTGTTTGTTCGAAGGAAAACCGTTTTCGAGAAATTGTTTTCTTACTTTCCGGTGTTTGGATGTCGAAAAAACTGATCAATTTATCACAGAACATTTTCCATGAATTTATAACAACAAACTTAACAACTTCAATTTTGGCAAGAAGAAAATCACTTTTCCTAAACAACCAAATAAATGAAAACTAACCATTTTCTTTAAAAATGATTTTCGTGAAAACTATTTTTTTTTTATCATGAAGTTTTCAACGAAATAAACCCATCCTAAATCTAGATTTTAACAACCACTGTGTAACTACTTTTTAGGCCTAGTTATTTTGTCACCAATGCTGGATTTACACATAAAGTACGTGTTGAATGCAGTTTTGGGGAAAAGAGGCCTTTCAAGACTTCAAGTTTGAGGATTAGCCATGGTAATTGACTGTAGTTCCCTGACTCAGATACATGAGTATGTCTTAAAACGAGTAATCGACTGATGATCACCTGTGGAGTTGATCTCTAACCCATGCATCACTCGACCTCTGTGAAATATGGGGTCTCACAATGACACAAACCCACCACCTTGGCGCTTCTCACACACATGACTCGGGCAGCGTAGCATGGCATATATGCCCACCAACTGCCCACCCGAGTAGGAAGCCACCCCTATGTCGGACTGATATGTTGCATCATTCATATGAGCCTCACTTCACCGCAATGGTCCATGTCCCGATACCATTTATGAATGGCATGACCGAAATTCAAGCAGGTCGAGGCCCAAAAAACGGCGCTCAAATGGTTGCTTTTGGATGTGGGTGTTTTCCAGTGATGTACCACTTAAAAGCCTTTCCCCTCACCTCACAAGGGACATGAGGATGGGGTCTCGCAACCAGAGAAACAGGAAAAAGGTGAGGGAAGAAGAGAAGAAACTGTTAATGGAGACCGACCGAGAATGCATTACAACCAGATTTTGATAATTTATCCAGCGGCCTATGGAGTACAGTGCAACAGGAACATGTAAACCCAGATATTCTTCCAATACTGGCAGTGACCTTCAATTATCATCTAATTGAAGATTACGAGACTTCAAACATTCTTACTGATTCGCTCTCCACATTTTGCCCTTTGGAGGTTTAGTAGTGGCTGGTCATTGTCATAGCCATGTGTTATGTATTTATCTTCACTCTCATCCTAGCTGACCTGGAAGGAGACGTATTAGCCAACAAGTAAATACCAGCACTATCAAAGAGAATGGACAAAGAAGTCCATTTCCAACGCTCAAAGAAAAATATGGCAAAGAAAGACATTTGAACGAGTGAATTAATCCCCACGAGTCACATTGACCAATAGAATGACAGAAAGATCATATCACCAAGCTAGAACTTACTAGTAGCTCTTGATTCAGCACCCATTCAGATGAAACACCTGTTGAGAATCCCAACTTCAGCATGACATCTTCCAAGCGTTTCACATTCGTCAAGTACAGATAACCAATCTGCAAAGATGCAATGTAATAGGAAATTTGATATAATAAAAACAGATCGGAAGAACCATAGGATCGCTTCATAAGTGTTTGAAATTCCACTGTTTTAATGATATTTTTTTCTACTACTAGACTAATATAATGCAAGGGTACTAACCAAAGTTTCCAGCGACGATGCTCGGTTGTAAACTGCAGTACCAGCACGTTTTCTAGACCGTGTTTTAGCCGTACCAACATTCTTTCCCCACCGAAGAACACCCCTGCGACAAGCAAAGCAGCTTCTGAGAAAGATAACAAAGATAAAAAGTGTGAAATAGTCATGCAGCACGTCTTTATTAAGGAGCATTGCAATCTTCACCAACCTTTCTTCTTCTGATAGATAATTGTCAGCAAGCAGCTTTTGAAGTAGTTCATCCTGGAATGCAGCCAAGAATGGCCCACAACCCAATGTGAAAAGAAATAATAGCATGAAAGAAATTTAGCAACAAATTAATGTAGATGTCATTGGAAGCAGATAGATTAAACCACAGCAAGTTCAAACCTCTGAACCAGAGAATACCATAAAAGACGGCAATTTTAAGATACGAGGAGTACAATGAAAGACAAACATCTATAACTACATTCAACAAAACCCACAGTACGCCTTGATAAGGAGACATGCACTTTTCCATCCATTCTAAACTTCTATATTTCAGGGGTATACACACACCACACACACATACATACGTACATACACATCTATATGTAATTAAGACAGTGAAGTAAGATTCTTAAAGCAAGTCAGTTCAGGTGAGGACTGAGGACATAGACCATAACGACCACCGCCAACAAACTTAAACGCGTGAACTTCAGTCGGAGCACATACTTTAACTTCCAAAGTCGCAGAAAGCATTACAGTGGAAAGAAGCTTGGTCAAGAACTACAATTTACCTGCGCTTCACAACGTACTACAGATGTTACACGATCATTGAATTCTTCAATGCTCAGGGGAGGAAACAAAAAGTGCCTGCGAGCATATAGCTGCATATTTTAAGAAGCACTGAGGGGTGAGTGTTGTTGAAAGAATTCAATTCCCGAGAATTAGTCCTCATAACTACAATGCACTTGTTTGATCTGAACTACTACTACTCTTTTTCCCACAATATATTCCTTTTTCAAGATACAAGAACCTGTCTTTGAGCTTCGCTCGGTTCCATTCATTACACTACAAAAATGATTCAATTTGACCATATGCATGTTCCAAAATAAGATCAAACTCAAGGAGCACACACCTCGTATATGCTATCCCCAATGTATGCTAACAACGCAGCATTGTAGACAGACCGAGGCTTCTCCACTTTCGGCGGACTAGGCAGCCACTGCTCATACCCGAAGTACAATTCATCTGAAAAGAACAACACAACTCAACACCAACCACTTCGACAAAATAATTCACGATTAAAACATATCCAACAGAAACGGCACAGAACTTCAAATCTTCCACCAGCTTCAACAATGTCTCCAGAAATTATTCATCTCAACTCTATTGCTAGAAACAAGTGAATCAACCATTCGACAAACCCACTCATACTCTCGCTCCCATCACAAACAAACGCTCTTCACAAAAAGCACAACCTCGAAGTCTCTAACAAGAAACCCCATTAACAACGCCAGACAGACACGAGCTCATGCAACAGCGACACGCGAGTGACAGCACCTTGAGCGCGCGGTGCGTGAGCATTAGAGCGCTTGAGAAGATCTGCGACACGGGGGTCCGTGCGGTGGGTCGGAGCAGCGACGGCGATGTGCGGCGTCGGGACAGTGGAGAACTGGGCGGGGGTTTTGAACCTGCGGGAATTGGGGTTTCTGGGGGCGTTGCGGTTGTAAGGGAGCCTCTGTTGGGTGTCCCAGGAGCACGAGCAAGAACACGAAGGCGCTCGCGCTCCCAATGAAGGCATGGATACAGCGAGTACTTTCATGGCTGGGCGGGAGCGAGGCGAGCGCGTCGGGACAGTTCACGATTGGTTTTGCTCGAAAGAGGGTGCCATCCATCGCAGACGAAGACCGAAGACGATGATGGGTCGGGCTCGTGTTGGGCCATCCTGGGCTTTTCCTGCTAAAGTTTCTTAGGCCCAATTCGTTCCTCCCTATGGATATGCTCATCGGGCTCGAGATGAAGGTAATTAGTGATGGCTAACTACTAATTCAAAACGAAAAATGACACAAACATGTCCCCAAACTTTGACTTAATATATAATATAATTTTTTAACTATCGATAAAGATTTAATGAAGTTTGTCTGTTTGCTCAAACGACAAATTGGACGTTATTTGATGACAAGAATCATTATATGCTGAGTTGGATTATTAAAAATGATGAGTCAACATGTCTATCATTTTATTAATTTACTTTATAAATAGAAAAAAAATTATGGCATTAACATGTCCATCGTTATTTGATTACAGAGATTGTTTGTCCTATTTTGAGGTGAATATCTTACCTGGATAATTTATTTGTTACTTTTTCTTATTACCAACGTTCAAACTTTATGGACTAGAAGCCATATCAGCAAAAGACGGCATTGAGTTTTTTAATATAATTTAGAGATTAGATTGAACGTTTACCGATAATTCATAAATCATATCGAACGAATTAAAAGTTTATGGACGACATTACATAATAAGCTCAAATTTAGGGACCATTTGTGTCATTCTTCCTATTTCATTTCTTTTTCACTCACTAGTCATGTTAATTTGAGTTTCCGAAAAAAAAAATTAATGAGGGCTCTATTTGTTTCTCAAAAAATGAATCGCTTAAAAAAAATGAACTGACAAAAAATAATTTTATCGTCCACGAAAATATTTAAACATAAAATGTTGTCGATAATTTAAACATTTCTGGTTGATTAATTATTTCAAGCGAAACCAGCAATTATTTAAAACATATATATTTTTCAAATCATTCATAATTGTAAGATATTTTCGATTGGCCTAATACCCTAAAAAACCTCTAACTTGAGCTTTCGACCCGATTTACCTTTTGTCTCATAAAAAATCTCTAACTTTAGATCCAGTCTCATTTCTACCCTAAACTTTTTTTGTTCCATAAAAAACTCTCAACTTTAGGTCGTATCCCAATTCCACCCTAAACTTTTTTTTTGTACAATGAAAAAGCCATAACTTTACGGCTTGCCCAATTTTATCGTCTAATCTCAATTTAACCCTAAAATTTTTACAGCCTCATAAAAAATTACAAATTTTTTCTTGAGTTACAAATTTGCTCCCATTAACCCTCCGTCCAAAATTTCTTGTTGACAACTGAGAAATGAAAAACTCCCAATAATAAGCTATATGAGCATCCCAAGCGTGAGCTTTCCGATTGCGAGAGATAAAACATTCCCATACGCAAGAAATTGTAGACCGAGTGCAAAATACAAAGGGCGATTTTGACGGAGGGTTAATAGAGACGGATTTATGACTCGAGTAAAATTTGATTATCTTTCACGAGACAAAACAAAAATTAGAGTAAAAATGAAACTGGACCTAAAGTTTGTATTTTTTTTATGAGGGAAAAAAAGTTTAGTATAGAATTGGTAGTGGACCTAAAGTTCTGCGTTTTTTATGAGACAAAAAAAGTTTAGGATATAATTGAAATTGTGGACCTAAAGTTTGGGGTTTTCTATGGGACAAAAAAAAGGTTCAGGTTAGAAAATGAGACTGCACCTAAAATTGGAGATTTTTTATGAGACAAAAGATAAAATTGAGACAAGAATTAAAGTTGGAGGTTTTTTAGGATATTAAGCCATTTTTTATTGGGTTTTATAAAGTCTGTTTAGCAACGATTCTAATTCTCTGATTCTGTTCCCCATAAAAAAAAAATAAGAAACATGTTTGGTAATGTATATGATTTTGATTTTGATTTTGATTCTGTTCCCGGGAACAGTTTTGGAACAAAAACAACAACAAGAAATAGTTGATTCTGGAAAAAAAAATCACTTTTAAGAATCATAAAAAAGAACAAAGTCTCATTTCTTTTAAAAAGATTAAGTCTACGTGAACTTTTGAACTTAAAAAAAAAATTAGGTTTGAAAGTTTACTAACAACTAATTTTTTTAAATACATTTTTTAAAATTTAAACTTAAAAATAAGCTTTAAACTTTAACAAAAAAATAAAGCTAAAATTTTTTAAAAGGGGGAAATTTAAAAAATTAAAAAAATTCAAAAAAATGCAAAAAAATTTAAAAAAATTCAAAAAGCATTTAAAAAAAATTCAAAAAAAGAATTCTCATCAGCTTATTGTTTCTGAAAACAGAAATTTTGTGCAGTTACCAAATGCGTTCTGATTCTCTAAAAATCATCCAGAGAACAGAATTAGAAAATATGATTCTAATCAAAATTACTTTTTTAGATTAGAATCGTTGCCAAACATACCTTTAATATAACGTGTGTCCAATTCATAAGCAAAAATTTAAATAAAAAATGAAAATGAACAAAGCAGTGAACTGACTGCCGGTGGATTGGTGAACGCTGCTGAGAAAACGTGCCGATCGCTTTGCAGAGGTAAAGAAATGGAAAAAGAATAAAGAGAGAGAGAGAGAGAGAGAGAGAGAGAGAAAACATTGTTTTGCCCGCAGTTTGCTTGGCGAAGGAGATGATGTGAAGCAGCAAAGTCACTGTCAACCCAGCGGAGATCGAGAACAACATGAGGTCCGCCACGAGCGAAGAAGGTCCCAAGCTCTACACCAACAAACCCAAGAAAGGTAACACTACTCCCCACCCGTTGAACCTCTTCATCTCTCACATTCACAAACCCTCCTGATTCCACAAAAGAAAAAAAGCGAACAAGGTATAAAAGCATCATCAATCAAAGTGAACAGCCTTGCACCAGCTTTGAGAATCTTCTTCCGGGTTTGCGTCTTTCTTTCTTCCTTCCTTCCTTCAATAGTTAACGCCACCCACGATCGTTGTCCGCATCGACAGCGCAGCTGAAACAGAGCGGGAAGGAGTCCACTTCGCCGCCGTCAGCGGCCGCAGCGTCGTACACGATGGGGTCCCAGCCCCAGCCCCAGCCCCCGCCGCCTCCCAAGGAGTCCTTCGCTCGCCGTTATAAGTTCCTCTGGCCTCTGCTCTTGACTGTCAATGCCGCCGTTGGAGGTTGCGTTTTCTTTTCGTCCGTGCTTATGTGTGTATGGTCACGCGCGCCTTTGTGTTTGGTAAAACTCCTCACTGGTTTTGGGGCGTTAATTTGGTTAAGTGGCCTCTTCTTTCTTTTAGATCTTTGGTTCTACCTATAAGAATTAACTCCCTGAGTTGATATCAATTAGACTAGAATTCTTTCGTTCTACTTTGTTAGGAAGAGGACAAAGAGAGAAGAAACAAAAGGGTGGAGAGAAAACTTGAGCGGACTGCGCTTATGCTACCTTTTTGGGCAGAAAGGGAAAATTCAAAGGTGACTTTAAAGGACAATGAAGAGAATATTAATCTTTCCAGAAGTTGTTGAAACGATGAGAATGATGGTATGGCGTTTTAGTCAGGAGGCTGTATTGTTGTAGTTGGACATCGGTTTCAATTGGCGTGCTGAGAATTTTATATGCCTGCAAGTAGGATTCAGTGGCTCGCTGTTTTTAGCACTAAGCATCTACATGAATTAGCAGAGATCCTTCTAGAAGTAAACAGTGTTTCTCCAGGCTCTTGGTTCGTTTTCGCATAAAACAAGGCATAATAAGCATCCACTGTTTGCAATGAGCCAAAACGTTTGATGGTGCATCAGAAAGAGCGGTGCATTAAAAGAATTGAATCGTGTTTCTCTGCATCTTTGGATTCTGATGGGTGGGTACTGGTCTCTATGCACTCCAGTAATCTATTGATCTGATACTGCAGTTGTGGCTGGATAGGGCATTTTACGGTGAAATTTAAGTGAAGGAAGTTGAATAGGTTTCAGATTCTCATGGCTAGTATTTATTGAAGCGTCTCGCAAGGGTTGGTTCTGCAGCATATTTTGGATGTGTTTTCACGTAACATACAGTAGACTGCATTTGCAAATCTGACCTACAAAGGGTCTTCCATGAACTATGCCAAAATGTTACAGCAACCTGATAAGTCATATATCCTAATTGGTTCGATGGGTCAAAAATGTGAATGTTCTAGATTTGGTGGATGGATGACCAGGAGTGAGAAGTCTAATACAATAGGAGATTAGTGGGAGTCATCTTGCCAGTGTCTTTGGGTTTTAGGCCTTGCATTAACGTTAACTTGTTCTTGGAAAATGGTCTGCTAAATCCTTTTGATTAGAGATTTTCTTATTTTGAGGGATGGCACCTTAAGTATGAAATCCATGTGAAAGCTCATGTAGACAAATCCCTGTTTTTCTCTCTATCGTTCTTGAAGTTCTGAAGTCAGCTCATTGATGGCCTGTAAGGACGACGAGAGATGTGTGTATCTTGTGAGCGTACTATTAGGGGTACAGCTTCAAGTATGCAGCAAAGCTATTGCTTGAGGTTTGCATTTGATATTTCACAATACTTCTCCCTGAAAATTTGGAAGAAGATAGCAGATTTTGTTGAGGAAAATGGCAATTATTAGTCGAGAACTCTATGAAATGCCCTGTCGAGACGGGAGACTGCATTCTGCTCTTAATTTTTCTTTTTTCCTGGAATTTTCCTGGAAGTTCACGTCATGCCACCCAAGAAACTTGGTGCAAGAGATAGGCTGTATGGTTATGTCTAAAAGCATTCATGAAGGAAAAGTAATAGTCTCTTTCTTGCTCTGCCTGATATATCTGCTTATAGTGATAACTGCTATCACATGTGTAACATGTTAGATTATGAGCAAATCCCCTTCTTCCATTAATCTAAAATTTGGGAAAGGAAACCTGTTAAGAGTATCAATGCACATGCCAAATGGATGGAGAGTTCTGGCAGATCATACTCGTTCGATTGCCTGTATTGCCAATGCAGTTGAATGTGGAAATCATCGTGATTTGGCTCTGAGTTGCTTATTCAAGCTATGGTTGCGTATTTTGTTATGGACAGTTATTTGTGGGAATGTTGCAAATTCTCCATGGATATTAGTTCCTTAGGATGCATAGCATGATAAGACTCTGAAATGTGTAAGAATCTGCAGATACAGCATGTGAAGCAAAATGGACTGAATGCTTGCTTAACGACCTTTACCAAAACTATGTTCCCCCAGCTTACCCTCACCTATTCCACTTGTCTGTCTGGAAATTGGATATCACTATCATATTAACCTATATAGGAAATGTGATGAAAGCAAATTATAAACTAGTGTTAATGTTGATATTGGTCACCTGGCATTTATGATAGAAGGTATAGATTTTTCGGGCTCTTCATTGCACATACATATTTATTCTGCCTTGATTAAAAACATAGCTTATAAACCAGCTGAAAATTGTAGCTTAAGAATCTGTTCTGTCCTGTTATCTCATGATTGTATCATCAGGAAACTACGTATTTGATCATGGTGTGACTGCTAAGCATTTCATTGAATCCCTTTAAATCTTGTCAACTTGTCTCCTTGTGATGTCAAATCGGTGAAACCTTGGGGGCTTTGCTTGTTTGACTGAATATTATATATTCTTGTAGTTTACCTGTTCACGAGGACCAACAAGAAGGACAATACCACAGAGGAAGAAGATTCCAAAGCTGTATCCTCAACTCCAGTGTCTACGATTACTCCTGCTACTGTGAAACCTGTACCTGTGCCAATCATCACAGAGCCTGTGAAACCACGAGAGCCAATTCCAGAGGATCAACAACGTGAACTCTTCAAGTGGATACTGGAGGAGAAGAGGAAGATCAAACCTAGAGATCCTGAAGAAAGGAGGCACCTTGATGAGGAGAAAGCCATTCTCAAACAATTCATTCGTGCAAAGTCTCTGCCGTCCATTTGATGGATCGCCTTGCTACTCGTCGTACCGTGGGGCTAGTCGGACTAAGCAACCCTTTCTTTCAGATTTCGAACTTTTGTTGCTCAATGTGAATGAATTTCGTGATTGAAGAACTCATTCTCGCGGAGATTGAATCATCATCCTCTGGACGGTATTTTCCCTGGAATTCAGTCGGTTCATTTGCTTGTACATTTGCTTGTACATGTCTTCTTATGAAAAATATTGATGGTAAAAAGCTTCTCATAGGGCCACATGAATCTCTGGTATTTTAGGAGGTACGAGATATAGCTGTCCCATTTTTATTTTCGCAATCTGTTGTCTGTCTTGCCGTATAATCAATGGCTAGGCTATGCTAAATGCTAGAGTTAGGAAATTTGAAGACGTCCAAGACGAACCATTTGTATACAAGCATATGGAGGACAGGGCAAAATTTTGGAGACATGGACAAAATGCTGTGAAATTCTTCCCCTTCAAGTCATCTCTTGTTACTGGTTTAACGAATTGAGCTAGTTACTGAGATTCAATTAAACGATACACTGCCGTTAGCTGCAAGTTCCGGTCATAAATGCCAAGGACAAGGTATACAAGGCAAAGACTTACGAGACGATTTCACTCTTCCCATTGATGCATAATTTGCTAATAATAGAAACCTGGAAAGTGTGATCTTGCTAGGTTCTGATCTAGACCCTTTATTTTTGGATGTTCAATGTATAAGTTAGCTGTCAAATACATTCCCTAACATCCTCGACATGATCTAGGACTAAATGGCAAATGCAAACACAAAGAGAACTTGTGAGCTTTGATTCAAAATGTATTACATTAACTATGTGTGTACCTGGACCAGAAACCGAATCATCATGAGTTGCGCAGTTTGGACAAAGGGAAAAGAGAGTTGCTCATAAGTAATGGGGAAAAACAACGTTCGAGATTCCGAAGAATGAAGAATCGGGTCAAAGGTTTTATGGGTGCAAATGCGCTTTGATGATGGTCAAAAAGAAAATTTGGGAGTCGCAACTTGCAAAGTAATTTATTCGCAGCTGTCGATTTAATTGGAATATGAAAGCTGGGAAAGCTCATCTCTATGGTGTGTACGTCAATAAGTTAAGACTCAGCTGACTTGTGTATGCATGGAACAATGCCATGAATTTTGTGGGGAAGAAGTAATTTTTTGGAGTGCATGCGTTCATGCAATCATGGGTTCCCTCTGCCCTCAATGATACAAATCTAGGGTTTGGACTAATTTATGATAATTGCAACTTTTTTTTGGGTTGGTTTCTTGTTTGATATTCGGCTATCTTTGGAGCTACTCAGTAGTAGTTAGGACAACCCGGAAAAAGTACAATCATCTAAGTAGTTAGGACAACCGGAAGGTTATGATCTAAGTACAATCTTCTGATCCTAAATTTTTCTGGATTTCTCTCCTTGAGACAATGCATCGGGAACTACTGTGATTGATTTGTTTTAATAGGGATATGTCTAGAATGTTTTCGACAAATAGAAATGTTCGAGTCAGTTAGAGCATGATGTCTCCCTTATGTCAAGTACATATTTTCTTTTATTTTTTTAAAGTGACATTATTTTTCACCAATGGTTATTCATTTGAAAAGATAGGAACGCAGGAGACTGTCTTTGAGCTCATCCGTCGTAACTTTTCATCATACTCACCTCCACACAGATTTGGTATATGACTTACATATAGAGCTTTATCTTCTATTATCCATCATAGTGACGGATCTAAACTCTTAGGTTTAGGTGAAGAGTTTCGTTTCAGAGAACCGCGATATTACAACTAATAATTGTGAAAAAATGAACCTAAGAAAACAACTAAGTCGATGGACCACTTCTAGCTCCTAAGGAGTGTTACAATGCTTCTACGATAAGTTAATTATAGGAAAAATTCTCATTTTAAGTCTTTGTACTTTCATGGCTTTTCTGATCATGTCCCTCCGCCACTGAGTTCGATCAAATTCAGCTGACGTGACCCACATGGACATGTTGGTAAAAATTTAGATGATGTACACAAAGTCGAAGTATAAGGTGGATAAAAATTTAGTAAAAAACGGACACCTACATGGGCGCTAAAAAGTTATCCACGTCGCGCTATAAACGTTGTCCAAATGGCTATGTCAGATAATTTTGGTGTCAGAGAATTTACGAAAGTAAAAATGATTCGGGTACATAAATTAAATTAAAAGTATACGAATTTTATTAGAAAAGTATGTGGACGAAAAAGTAGAGGTTTTTCATGATTTTATCAGCTGTATTTGACCCATCAAACTACTGATGTATAAGAAGAAAACACACGAACAACCAAACCCAAATTCAAAGTGTGAAACTTGTTAATTTTGATGCTTTGTGTCGAGTTGTTTTGGCAAATAGAAGAGGGTCCACTGCAGCTATGATTTCAGAATGCAGCCGTGCGGCAGTAGGAGATTGCAAGAGCACCCCCCAATCCCCATTGCCGAATGTGCAATCATGAGCAGAGTTAGGTCAGCTTTTGCGACCAATAATTGCTGTGGAAATTTGGGTCCCGAGTATTGTATCACACGTTCGTGGGGGGGGGGGGGGGGGGGGGGGGGGGTGTGGGGGATGAGGATCATCACATGCGATCCTCATTACGAGTTGTCTTGATTTAGATTTTGGTCGATCTGAGTTTTTGCTTACACACAGGATGAGGTTAAGCCCTTGTTAAGTCCTTGACACTTCTTCATTTTTGCTTCTCTCTTAGGCGTGACAGATCCGAAGAATCATGCACGGCTAGTCGGTAGGGACGGACGCAAAGTAACCTCATTCGATGCAGAAAGTCGCGGTCGTCTTACTAACTCGCCCAACATGTGTAGTTCTTGTTCCGAAACAAGAACGAAAGCCAAATGACCAATAACAGCAGCATCTAACAGAAATAAGCAAGAACACCACAGTTCAATGGATGTTCACATGAACATATAGCTTCCATCCATCTTTAGTGGCCTTACCATCATGGCCATAGTCAAGGACCACAGAATAGTTTTTCTCTTGAATGGGACGAGAAGACCTGGATATTGAGTAGACTCGCATGTCACTGTTAAAAGTGACGCAAAGGAAGCAATCACAAACACACAATACGTAAAATTATGTGGGGCTAAGTAGCTATCTTACCTTATAACCCTTGAATCTGAACATGAAAACAGACCTCTTCCGACATCTTATGAGGCCACTTTGGTTCACTTGAGACCTTTGCTGAAGCAATTACAACTAGTGAGATCTTACAACAAAGGAACTTAAAGAGAAAATAAAGAAGCTGGTATAAGTTCTTCGACTTCCTTAATCTTTTCGATGTGGTTTTGTTCGCCATACACATGTTACAAAGTAATAACGTGCTGATTGATCAAGACCGTTGGCGTAAAGGAAAGATTTCACCGTCGGCACTCTCTCAAATATCCAATTTAAATATCCCTAACAATACTCAAATCACTCACCTTTAAATTGGAGAAACTCTACCCTACAAGAACTTGGAATCAACTCTCTCTCTCTCTCTCTCTCTCTCTCGCACACATTCATTGATGACCATATATTTAAAACATATGTTCAACTGAAGCACACAGTGTTCAACTGAGAGAGAGAGTTTAGCTCAGAGAGAGAGAGAGAGAGAGAGAGCTTTGAGTTGGAAAGAAAATGGATGATGCCATGATTTTGTTGACAGCGGCAATCTTATTCTGCGCCATCGTTTTCTGCTACAAAGTGATCGTCATGTCATCGAGGCGCAGTCTGCATAAGAACCCACTTCTTCAGCTTGAAGTCCCCCCTGGTTCTCTTGGATGGCCCTTCATCGGCGAAACCATCGAGTTTATCTCTTCTGCCTACTCGGACCGACCCGAGACCTTCATGAACAAACGACGTCACATGTAAGTTCAGTCACAGTACATAAGACGTGCCACAAATTCATGCTTCTTGTTTCAATGAACATAATGTGGGAGTAGCAAATTATGCTGTTGCTTTCATATGCGCGTTGCCACACTCGTCTTTCTCTCTCTCCACTCTTACGCGAATTTACCATGTACTTCTTATCAGTAATGTTATGTTATCTGCTGAAAAAAAAATGGATTTTTTCTGTGATTCCAGCAATGCGATTGAAACATCACTTGTGAAGATAATTTTTCAAGAACTGAGCTCCTCTCTTTTTGTTTGGGTTTTCTTTTGAATGTGCAAAGTTATGGAAAGGTGTTCAAGTCACACATATTTGGGAGCCCCACAGTAGTATCAACCGATGCAGAAGTGACCAAATTCATCCTGCAAAGTGATGCCAAGACCTTTGTGCCATCATACCCGAAGTCCCTCACCGAGCTGATAGGCAAGACCTCCATTTTGCTCATCAACGGAAGCTTGCAGAGGAGGATCCATGGCCTTGTTGGATCTTTCTTCAAGTCCCCACAGCTCAAAGCCCAGATCACCCGAGACATGCAAAAGTACGTCCAACAATCCATGGAACGTTGGAGGGATGATCGCCCAATTCTCATACAAGATGAAGCCAAAAATGTACCACTCTCTCTCTCTCTCTCTCTCTCTCTCTCTCTCTCGATCCTTTACTTTTTCAGTTGGCTATTTCATTTTTCTTTTTCTATCCTGCTATATTGAATAACTTTATAATGCAGCTATTACTTACTTCCTTACAAGTTTGAGATGAACTTTATTGCCAAAAAGCTTGACATGACCTACCAATGAGTCAAAGATGAAAACAAAGCCTTCTCTCTCTCCTAGGATGTGTAATGAATGTGAACTATGAACTTTTTGAATGTGGCTTCTGCCTAGTTTTGAGATGATTTCACTGTAGAAGTGGGGAAGCCCCTGCTGCTATCAATGGGTTGCATAATGATATTGCATGGCCACACGATGTCTTGAAAGTTTGGTCCAACATAATTACCTTCTAAGCTTAAAAGAGAAGGGCAAGAGAAAAAGAAACTCCTTTTTTGGATAGTATAAACTAAAGTGTCCCTTTTGTTTTCCTTTGTCTGCAGATAGCCTTTCAAGTACTGGTCAAGGCCTTGATTAGCCTTGATCCTGGCAAAGGAATGGAGTTTTTGAAGAAACAGTTTCCAGTTTTTATCTTGGGGCTCATGTCTCTTCCAATTAATGTACCTGGAAGTAGACTCCACAGATCCCTTCAGGCAAGCTAAAAATCACTGGAAAATTCCTTTTCTTTTCCCTTCACAAGTTATTTCTCATCTTGTTGTTTTCCTTTTCTTTTGTTGGTTTCAGGCAAAGAAGAGAATGTCCAAATTGGTGAAAAATCTTATAAAATCTAAGAGGGACAAAGGTAGAATAATCTCAACAGTGGCACAAGATGTCGTGGATGTTTTGCTAAATGACCCACATGAGCAGTTGACAGATGATTTAATAGCAGATAATGTCATTGATATGATGATACCAGGAGAAGATTCAGTGCCTGTTCTGATTACTCTAGCAGTTAAATACCTCTCAGATTGTCCAGCTGCTCTACAACAATTGACGGTATGGCGCGCGCTTTGATTTTGCAAATTGTTACACCGGAAAGACCATTACATATTGTTTATGTGAGCTGCAAAATCGCAATGATCATTATGTCATCATTCGAAATGAATTGCCATGCAGTTAAGATATTTCATCTTCACATGTAGACACTTGAATCAGATAGACCCCACGTGAAACTCACTAGATTCTAGGGCTTAGTCGCACGTGCGCTTAACACATCCATCGCCGACTCAGTATGAGAAGAAGTTAGTCTATCCTTTTCTGAGATCTTATACTGTTTTGTGCCAACCAACAAAATTGCAAAGAGGACTTAGATTAGTTGGCTTTTGCTTGAATTTCAAAGAACACTTTTGTGCTCCAATTTTGTGTTAAATCTTCAGAATCCATGGATAACTATTTGGGACCATCTTGGTTTGAGAGAGAATTATATGCAACAGTAAAAGATAGGCCATTGGCATTGTCACTCCATTCATTATTGAGCTATTGATCGATCACCTCAGGAGGAAAACATGAAGCTGAAAAGAAGAAAGGCAAAGCTTGGGGAGAAATTGAGTTGGAATGACTATTTGTCCCTATCATTCACACAAGATGTAAGTTTCCTTATCAAAACTGATGGGTCTCATCTTCTGGTGGACTTTAAAATGAAATAGCAGCTCAAGAACCGGATGATCCAAACAGGTCATTACAGAGACTCTAAGGATGGGAAACATAATAATCGGAGTGATGAGAAAGGCGACGAGAGATGTCGAGATTAAAGGGTACTCAATTCCAAAAGGGTGGTGTGTACTTGCATATTTTCGGTCAGTTCATCTTGATGAGACCAACTATGAATGGCCATACCAGTTCTACCCATGGAGGTGGCAAGTAAGATACATGTTGTGTTGTCTATTTTGGATAAGATATGTATTCTCTTAGTCATATGAACTGATGATTAATCTTTGGATGCAAATTTACGAAGCATAAAGAGATGATGACGAGTAGCAACTTCACTCCTTTTGGAGGGGGACAAAGACTCTGTCCTGGACTGGATTTGGCCAGGCTGGAAGCTTCCATCTTCCTACACCATCTTGTCACTCAATTTAGGTAATGTTCCTTTTCTCTATCAGAAAATAAATACATTTGGACAGTTGGTGCACGATGCGATGAGGATCTTTTCGATTAAATTACTTAATACTCCACTCCTAAATTGAGGAGATTCACATCCCTAGAATGATTGCCTTCAAAATTCTAAGGCAAGCATGCCATGCTTTCCGAATTCGATTGACGTGGGTTATATCAGGCACAGTTGCTGTCTCCCGCAAGAAAGCAGAACAAAATTCATCTAGCTGAAAGTACATAGGTTGCTATTGTACATTACGAAAGTAACAGAAGAAGATCTGTAAGTTATACCTATTTTTTTGAAACTATTTAGAAAGACAAAAGATGACTTAAGACTCTTTGCATGCCATCCTCATTCAATCTACTGATTACCCAGAAGCCATACAATATGCAGGAACAGTTACCCTGACCACTGACACAGTCAAACAGAGTCAAAATTCAAACTTTTGGTCACTGCTTCATGCCCAGACTCATGAGGGAGGTTGATGACAATGACACCCAAACCTAACATTGTGGTGTCCACATGCTACTCACCCAACTAATGATAGCCATAACCATTAATATAAACTACCTTCTCTTTTGGACTGATCTCATAAACCCAACAGACCAAACATTGACTGGTCAAGTGGTTTGAAATCTCTTTGTTCGGCTGAGGTCTGCGCATGATCTGCCATGAGCGGCGGTTGACAATATTTTAGAGGACTCTTATCCCTAACTTCTTTTTTTCCCCTCTCTGTGGCATTGTTAATGGTATTGTTTCTAATGTAGAAGAATCTTGTACCAATTCATGCAGTTGGAAGGCTGGAGATGACACAGTAGTGAACTTCCCCACAGTGAGACTGAAGAGGAGAATGCCAGTTTGGGTCAAAAGGAGATAATATTCATAGAGCTGCTTTGGCCCCCCCAACCACCACAACCCAAAGGAGCAATAAGGGGGAAAAAGAAAGATAGCTTCAACAAGACTCTCACAGAATGACAGTGTTAAAGACCAAATAGAAGGAAAGTGAAGTTGAGATGCATTTGGGCTCCAAGACACGTGTGGGAGCATCATCAAAGCAGGAATGTGTAATTTTCTTGGAACCCAAATTTAGAGTCCTCGCTTCCATCATATTTCAACTTCATATGCACGAAAACTAAGTAGAATTCAGCTCACCGAAACAAGAAAAGGAGAACAAAGAAAAGTCAGGAGGTAAAAGCAAGAAGAAAGTACCTTTTTTGTTTTCTTTCTTTGTTCAGATGATGGGCTTTCATGTAATGATATTGATACCTATCTTGGGTCCCTCCTGACATTAATGTTAATTGGGGGATTGATTTTCCAATTATGTATTACTTAGCTGCTCAATCACATCTTCACAGTAAGGCGGGGCTAGGGTCAGAAGCAGAATCTGGAAGAAGGGCCTTCAAATGAAGCTTCAATCACATGGGAACAATGATTGGAGCAATTTGTTTACGGCCCTTTTGCTTTTGGCAATGCATGATGGTACGGTTAAGTAACATGGACTTCAATCATTACTTGGAACAACAAAAGTCTATGTTTATTTAATTAAAAAGGATGGGTAGAGATGACCAGCCTTGACGACCACCCATTGGTGTCGGCACAGGAGTTCCACCCCCACGATGACCGGTTTCAATCATTATTTCGTAAGGAATTGAGTGTCCAAGTATCGGATGGTTATTTAACATGTGTGAATTTGTGGTTACTTGACGAAAAAGAGCGATTGATGTTTTTATCTTCTGATGCAAAAATGATCTTGAATAATTAAAAGTGAGACAAATAGGAGTTTTGACGTTACAATCGTCACCACAAAAGTAAGAACTTGCACGCATACATAAATTCAGAAAGTAGTAGACGGTGGTTATCGAAGATTAGCGAAAGTTTTTCTCAATTAAAAGAGATCTTCCTAAATAATTGCAATATAGAAGAATAATCTGGGAATCTACAATGGGAGGTTTCTTTTGATGTACATGGATTATTTGGGATTAAAATCATTTACGCTATCGCATTGGGGCAATATGAAAACAGATGGAAAAAGGCCAGACAATTGGGTGTTTACCACTAAACATATAGAGTGTTTTCTAAAACACATGAAACACAGATGGGTAAGAACATGATTGCCGTCGTTTGGAAGTATTTTTCATGGTGGCACGACTAATGCGAGGGGGAATCGGAAAATATATCAAAAAAGTCCTGCCAATTTAGTCATAGATCTTTAATTTGGCCAATTTGATCCTAAACATTTTAACCATTTGCTAATTAAGTCCTTTCAGCCAATTTTGACCGAGAATCGCTGAAGTGAACGTTAACCGTCCTAAATGACATAGCCGACAGTTACGTAGACAAAATTTTCACCATCTTAATTTTATTTTATTTTTTGTTCATTATACTTTATTTGTTTTTTCTTTCCATCATTTTTTTCATTGTGGCCGGCAAGGATCATCAACAACCCTCGCCGACCGCTCACTGACTGCAAAGGTCCTGAGCTAGGCCACCACGGCCCTCGCTCAGATATGGCGAGGGCCTTTGCACCCTCGCCCGCTGCCAAAAGGGCCGTGAAGACCCTAGGCGAGGGCCTTCATGACCCCGCTGGGCTTAGGTGAGGCCTTTGAAGCCGACAAGGGTCGCCAGTGACCCTCGCCAACCCAATGAAAAAGAAAAGAAAATATAAAATATAATACTCAAAAGACAAAAGAAATTAAAAATAGTCCACGTCAGCACGACCGTACCACGTAGGATGGCAATTCTCGGCCAAAGTTGATAGGAAGAGCTAAATTGACAAATTGTCGAAAAATTTAGGATTAAATTGGCCAAATTGAAACGTCATAGGTTTTAGACATTTTTGGTAATTTCTCCGGAAAAATAAGAAGAGAAGAAGGCTTAAACTCGTTCAGAAGAGGATTCTATTCACTTTATAACCAAATCCTCCGGATTATTACAAATCTTAACTTTCGTATAGATTTATCCAATACCATTTGCTAAGTTGAGTGCTACCGAAAAATCACTTGTGAATCGGGTGTGCAAGTGGTCATTGCCAATGTTACAAACAAGTCAGTCAGACCCTACCAAGTACCAACCCTAATCACCATTTTGCCTCTTCTAAGACACAGTGCCATCCTCGGACAGTTCATTAGCGAGGGGCTCTATCCCATGTTAGAACTGCTACACTACCAGTATGTGTCATTCCGCAAGAGAGAGAACACCCACTTCTACCAGAACAAAGTTGCCCAGATAAATACAATTTTTGGGAAGATACCCCTTCATCACCCCAATAACAGAATAAGATATCTAACGACTCCAAAACCATAAATCATCACTTATTTAACGATAACCTAATGCATATCCTTTGCCAATACAAGACCCAAAGATGAAGCAAATCTTTTACAACTAGTAAATAGCTTCTAGTTATAATTAAAGATAGAACAGGCATAAAAAGTTCTTCCCTAGAGTTGGAAGTGGCAATTATTAATTTCAGATTACCTGCAAATGACATGCAAGGTAAGCAGCAACTCTAGACTATTAGCAGAAGGCAGCTCTCGGTGAGAAATTTCTTCTGGGATCTCAAACAAACAAGATGAATTCTTCAGGTTATTCCTAACAATAGTGGCATAATCGAGGGTTGAATGCTGAAAAGGCCACCAGCGAGTTACGTCCTCCAAATCCAAACGAATTTGAAAGGGCTGCAACGATGAATGCACAATTAACCTGAGATCTACCATTCAAACCGATGTCAATATGGTACCATATTCGGGGTAATCACTCACCCGCATTCACTTCATGTTGCTGATTCTTGTTTGCAACAGTGTCGAACTCCACAGAGGTCTCGGGATTCTCCAGATGATGAGTTGAATCGTAGATCAAAACAGACCCCGGTCAGCTGCCTAACACTGTTCTACCAAAGCAAAGATCTTCTACAACACAGTTGATCACACACAAGCAAAAACATGAACGTATGAGACAGGAAGGAGCAGACTACAATGAATAAGTGAACCAATGCCTAATTGATATCACAAGTTACAGTAGTCATTTGTCATTTGCTTCCTTAATAGAAAAACTTCTCATCCACAATCATGTATATACTTTGCTTAAATATGTTTTTTGCCCCGCATTTAAATTTCTTTCAGCCACAAACTTGAGGCTTCTTTTTTAACAAGCACTGTCTTCCCAGTTTTGACTAAGAGTTTGTACGTCAAATTTCAGTGACGTCTGCCAAACAAATTTAAGCTTAGTTTAGCGTGAATTTCATGGGTCTCTTCATCCAATCATTCGACACATGATGAAGTCTAACAAGCACTCTCTTCCTAGTTCACAGCTTAGAGCTATTCAATAATAAGCATTAGGCATAAAGTACATACAAACTGGTTAATAGTGGGACATTGCCACCGCGTTGTGATGGCTTTCACCATTGCAATGGCTTCCAAACCTCCAGCAGCTCCGAGACAGTGTCCAATCATAGACTGATACAATAGACTTCTGTTAGAATGCATCAACAGCTGGTCACAAAGGGTGCAGGACAGGAACATGTATCCACACACATGCACGCGTGTGCGGGCATGAGAGAGAGAGAGAGAGAGATTACCTCAGTTGCATTGATTTCAATTCTGAGGTACATTTAAACACCTTTTTTATGGCATTAAACCTCAGCAGGTGCCCCAGCAAGAGCTGAAGTTGCATCTGCATTTACGCAGTTAACCTGAAGGATGAAGAACTTCTTCAATCAAGCGATCTCTGGCACCTAGTAGTATGATGCACTCAATTTTCAAGAACAGATATGAACACAGGACAGGACAGTCAATCAGATTCTGCACCTCCAGTGTGATAGGCCCATAAGAAAGATGTATTAGAAACTTTAGGCACTCCGTTAACCCAGGCATTCCGTTAATCCTTTGGGAGAAAACGAACAAACAACTTTAGGCCTCTAGCATTTAACATTGCTCTTTCTTAATTTCATATCCATTTTAGCATCCAAAATAGCATCAGCATCTGCAAATGTCTGGGCAGGAACAGAGTTGATGATTTTATGAAACTTCAACATACAAGTGGAAATGAAAACAGATGAATTAACAACCAGAACCAGCCTAATGCAAATTAACTCCACGAAATTCATGCAGCAAAGGACACTAGAATCCAATGCCATGGCAACCAGCATTCATGTGATGCAAATAAGCAATCCTAAGCAGATTGTTGATTCATTTCCAGTCAAAAGCACTTGGTCCAAACCTTAATACTTCCCGGAAATCAGATCCAAAAGAATTCACCTACCTAGATGCACGCCTGACCTTCCTTAGTGACAACTTAGAACCACGGAAAAGGAAAAGAGGAAAGACAAGACAGAAGACATAATATAAATAGAATAAAGGGAGGGGGTGAGTTACAATATATACAAAGCAAGCTTAACAAAGCGGTTCAAGTTACAATGGATACGCTTCACCAAAAAAATTCCAGGAACTCGAGAGCCTAGAGGAGGAAGACATTTGATGAAATCAGACTTTCAAGAGATGGAATTGCTATTCATATAGCAGGAATCCTTCCCTCAGGAAATGAAGATGCCTTGAATACAGACGGAATGCCTTGCTTATAAGTTGGAGAGAGCAAGAAGGAGAAAGTGTGTATTCAGGATGAACAAAAGGAATGGAGAACTCCTCTCTTGACCCACACCCTGGTAGCAATTCCTTTGTTTAATCTTCTCGACGGAACAGAGGAGAAATCACCTAAGAAGACTGATCCATATAAGGAAGGCTAGATGACTACTTGCTCTCATCATATTCTGGATGGTGATCTTCCTAGTATTCACGCTTACTCTCTCTCTTATACTTTTGATTTCAAATTAGCAGTTATTGTTGAGGCAACAGCTATACAAAAGAATGGAAGGAAAACGTAACTCTCAATTGTTTCCGATCTGCATCTACGATATCTGGTGTTAGCATCTTCATCTAACTGCCTGAAGATGCATATGAAGATTTTCGTAATTCACTCAACAGCTATAGGAATGCTTCCACGGCAGAGCACACACAGATGACTGATATTCCAATAAAGACGGACATCCTCAGGAATATATTGTATGTTAATGTTAAGGTGGTCAGTACAAAAAAAATAAACAAATAAATAAAACAAATAAATCATCCAGCAGCAGAAGACATGTACAAATAGATTTAGTGGAAGGGACTTCTGCTTGAATGCAGAAGCACATGCAAAAACACAAATACAAGCACTTGCTGCTGCACATACATTCAAAACCTTGAAATCTGCAATCACCTCCCAGACCATACAAAAAGATTAAGAAAAAAGTGAGCCCAAAACATATGCATATGCACACGAGCGTATATGTAAAAAGTGAAAAAGATGAAATGAACAGAAAAAGCAAATTCATCAAAGAGCATACCCTATGGAAGGTGAAGGTTATCCTGCTATACAGATTGTCCTAGCCACTGAAGAGGTCGATTCCGGCATATGGCGTATCCACTCACCTGATTAAAGTACATTCAATCCATACTCCTCCTTTTGTAAAATTCTGTCAAATACCTTTCAGCATCAACTTGTTTCCCAAGTTTTGAAAAGGTAAAAGCAATATGGGATAGGGTACTTTCACATGGTACAAATCCTTTCTCATTCATCTCAGTTAGTAGTCTTTTCGCCTCCGCCTTGTATGACCTTTTGGACACTTTATCCAGCTCCGGCTTATTAGACAGCTGGCACCAACCACAAATTAGAATATCATAGGTTGCAGAGTTAGCCGACACACCCCTCGCTTGCATCTCTTTCATCAGCTCTCTAGCCTGTTCCATTTTTCCCACCTCAGAAAAATCACTAATAAGCACATTATAAGTGCTGGTTTTCGGAATAAAGCCTTTAGTTATCATCTCACAATAGAGTTTCATGTACTCCTTTCTGTTTCCGAGTTTACCATGGCCGGTGATCAAAGTATTGTACGTCATAGCATTAGGAAGTAAGCCTTTTCTCTTCATTTCGCCGAATAATTCATCTGCTTCTCTCATTAAACCATCAGAAATCAGACCACCCATAAGAGTATTGTATGTCGCAGTATTTGGAGAAAGCCCTTCAACCAACAACTGAGAGTATAAAGCGAAAGCTTTATTCAGATGGCTTCCCTTGCAATACCCAAGGATCAAAGCATTGTATGTAACTATATTGCACGGGATCCCCTTTTCCCTCATATCTTCCAAAACCGAAGTGGCTTTCTTGGTCATCCCAAGCCTGCAAAATGTAATTATGAGATAGTTGCACACTGCCTGGTTGAGTTCAAGCCCCATTCCTAAAAGCTTATCGTGCATTTGGAGAACTGCATCGGCCCTCCTGCATTTTGAGGATGCATCTAGCAAAGCCCTATACATAGTGAAGGTAGGGCATAAGCTGTGGAAGCACATCTTGTTTACCACATAGATTGCTTTTTCTATCAGACCAGCTTCACATAGTCCCTTCACGAGGATGTTATATGTGATCAGGTTCGGAGTTAACCCAGAGATCTCCATGTCATTCCAAAGTTTGAGAGCATTATCCAAGTTCCTTTTCTCAATACATGCTTTTATCACGGTATTGTATGTAGCATGGTCTGGAGTCAAACCAAACTCTCTCATTTCAGCAAACACGGGTTTCAGTTCATCTTTGCCTAGCTTCAAAAGACCTTTGATTAACACATTATATGCAACAACATCCAATCCAACATCTTTTTCCATCATTTCCTGAGCGAGCTTGAAGGCATCTGACTCCTTCCCTACCTTGAACAAGCCATCCATCCAAGATGTATAATTCACTCGATCAAGCAACAGACCTCTAGATATCACATCTTTAATGAGCTCTTCAGCTTCCTCCATCTTTCCTTCCCTTTTCAAGTTGTTCACGATAGCATCAACTACATACTCATTCTCTTCCAAACCTCTTCTTTTCATTTCACTGTAAAGATCAAGAGCAACCTCTTGTCTACCTCCTTTAAAGAAGCCATCAATTAGAGCAGCATGAGTATATATGTTCGGCAATATTTTTAGCCGGTCCATCTTCGTCTTGATACTGACAGCTCCATCAAACATGCCTTTCTTAATGTAGCCGCATATGATGGAAGTATATGTCCTGATATTTGGTGCAATATTTTCATTCTCCAGCTTTTCTAGTGTCCGTTCTATTATATCCATATAGCCTAATTTGGACCAGTTGTTGATCAGTGCAGAATAGGTGATGTAATTAGGAACTAGACCGTCATTCATGATAGTCCTAAACACCTTCTCTGCCTCCTCAACATTTCCTAACTTAAAGAGCCCATCCATCAAAGAAGTATACACAACTACGTCAAAAACTATCCCACGAACTACCATTTGGCTTACAAGTGCAAGAGCATCCGCATATTTCCTATTTTTCAAATTGGAGTCAATCAAAGTAGTAAACACAATATGATTAGGATCTATCCCCATATCCTCAATCTCCCCTAAGAGCACCCCTGCTTCGCTCAACCTACTGCATTTGCAGAGGCCATTCACAATCGAACCATAAGTAACAGCATCAGGCAAAAACCCACTCATGACCGCCTCCTCATACAAGGAGAATGCTTCATCGAGGCTCTTATTCTTACAGTACGAACTTATGAGTGTAGTGTACGTAATGAGGTTTGCTTGCAAATCCCCACAACCCTCTCCATCTTGTGTAGCACTAATCCTAGAAATTTCTTCAATAAGGCCGTTAGCCTTAACAAAATCACCAACTCTGCATAACCCATTGATCAAAGTATTATAACTAATAATATCAGCCAACAAACCCTGACCTTTCATGACATCCATCAACTCGAGCCCGCAACTCACATCACCGCGTTTGCAATACCCATCAATTAAAATGTTCAAAGCTATCACATCCCTGCTAATCCCCCCTCTAACCAAATTTTCCAAGAGCCATTCAGCATACTCTACCATCCCAATATCACAAAACCCCTTCACCAATATATTGCAAGTAAAAGAATCGAGACTAATCCCGCTCCTCACCATAGCCGAGCACAACCCAAAACCATCCCGCACCAAACCTAGCCTACAGAATCCCCACATGACCGTATTATAAGTCACCGTATCGACATCCACGCCGTTCCAAAGCAACTCAAGGGCCGAATTCACGTCCCCCGCTTTGCACAGAGCGTGGACCACCACATTCTTAGTGAAGATATTAGGAGCAACGCCGCAGTCGATCATCTCCGAGTAGAGAAGCCCCACGTGAGAGAGCAAACCGGAGGCATTGAACCCGTGGATGAGCCGGTTCCACGAGGCCAAGCCGGGAACGATCCCGCGGCTCCGCATCGAGGCGAAGGCGTCCACGGCTTTGGCGTACCTACCGCAGGTCAAGAAGAGGTGTATGAGGGTGCAGAAGAAGGAGGCGTAGAGGCGCGACTTGGAAGGCGGGATCATCGTGGAGTGACAGCGAATAAACCAGACTGAGACGTTGCCGAGGGGACTGGGATTGGAGGGGGGCAAATGGCGGTTGTCGCGGCCGCGGAGGAGATTGGGCGGCGGAGGAGAGAGGGGAGAGGTGAAGCGAGGGATGAGCAGGGTGTTGGATCGGTTTCTGAACTGCCTCATCGCCATTGGAGAAGCGAGAGAATCGAAGCTGGAGATGTCGGAACAATTACGGAGACTCCATCTTTTCTTCTGCCTCAACTCCTGTTACTGTTAGCTCAGACTCAGAGCTCCTGATTTTCAATTTTGTCCAACGTTCCCCTCCAAAATGGACAAGCACGAAAAAATACGTGCATAATACGTATGTAAGTTTTTGCGGACCGTTTAAAGAAATTTCAAAGTTATATATTTTACAGATGAACAAAAGTAAGTACGAGCGCTGCTGCGAATTTTAAAAATTAAAAGTCATTCGAGAAGAAACCTTTCTCCTTCCTTTGCACGTCAGAGAGAGCGCAAGTCAACCCCAGTAAACCACTGAATATTACCTGAATTTGACATTAAAAACCTCAATTCCCGGAGTTAGATTTTGAATTGTTCATCGGAACATCTAATGCTGTTCATATTATAAGCCAAATATTTGATTCACTTTGATAGTATTGTTCGGAGAAGGAGAACCACGGTGACTCGATAGGAATTGCCATCTCTCGGATTTTCTTTTTCCTTCTTTGACGACTGACTGCCATGCCATGGTGTTTCTGCGCAACACGACTTTGCCGGTTGCCGTACTACATATAAAGCCATTGTAGTTTAATGATTAGCAAGAGCCACTGTCCCAATTGCCACAAAGAGACCTCTGTGAGATCCATTCAAAAGTCCTCAGATATCTTCTAATTCGACAGTCTATACAGCAAAATAGAGGAGGGCAGAGAAAAAAAGAACAATTGACTGATCGATTGGTTTATAAATCGAAGTAAAAGAATTAATGTAGTATGTTGCCGAGGAGATTGGACGAGTGCCCTCGCACCGAGGATGAATTGAGAGCTAAAGCTTGACGAGGGAAATGGCGTTATCAAGAGCAGTTGAGTCGGTAATAGGGGCCTTCTTCTCTGAGATAAACAATAACCTGTCGGAAGTCCCTCGCAGGATCGGACTAAAATGTGGCTGCGACAGGCTTGCGACCTTGGTTCTTCTCGATCAAGAGGTTGAATAGTTGTCACAGCCGTCATTCGTCAACTTCCGTGTTGAAAATGAAACTAGGGAATGCTGTAGTAATGTCCCTGAGGATGACCAAACAAAGAAATGCGAACTCAATGGAAGCGCAGGAAACAGAAAAATAGCAACCTAGGTAAGGTTGAAGTAAAGTAGGCATCAGTAAATTGCTAATCCCGTATATAATCAACTCGATGAAAACCAAAACACTCAAGACACATGTTTACTTTAAAGTGGTTTACCGCAATTGGTGAACAGTCATGTGTTTCAGAAGCGTCGGGCGCCGAACAACAAAAGCCATCCACTCTGCTCTATTTATTTTGCCATCCTTGTCTATGTCAGCATCTTCAAATGTCTGCATAGTTCAAAGAGAAAGAAAAAGACATTCATGGAACCCAATCCTACACATGGGCATGCCAATATCAATCCTCAACAAAGTTTTCACCTTATCTATAATAGCTTCAACGGCTTCATCAGACACAGATAAACCCGACTCCTGTAAAGTGGCAACCACCATTTGCTTAACCTGAACAAGTGCATGCCATGCATAGCTAGCTAGCGGGTCAGTTTGAAGCACAAGCAGCCAAGAGACCTTAAGGTTAAGCATACAAGAAATTGAGAACGTTATAATACTCGGTCTCCGAGATAGATAAACCAGCATGAACCTTCAGTCTGAACATATCAATTCAGATACTTACCTCGTCCCGTTCAATATAACCAGTGTGTCTCAAATCATACAACTTGAATGCAACTGCAAACGCCGGGTGGAATAGTTTTATCAACGGGCACATGGATACTGAACATAATGAACAAAATGCCAGCTGGATACTTACAGTTAATTTTGTCTTCCATAGGGGCACATGGATGGAAGACACTAAGTGCATGAACGAACTCCTCAAACTCTATAACACCATTTTTCTTCTCATCAAAAAGATCAAAAACCTAAATTACAGACGTTATCACGAAATAAATCCATTGAATTACATAATAATAGGAATAAGCAACCAAAAGTTATCAATGAGAGTCTTGCTTGCCATTTTAAGGATAGTTAAGGATGTAAAGGACTACAAAAGTAAAGGAGGGAAGCAAGCAGCAGCACTCAGCAACTTGTGTTTCATACAGATGAAGTCCAATAAAAAGTAACTTCCTGGGAATGGGGACCACTTCCTTTTGAGCTAAATAAATGAAATATATCCAAGAAACCCAAGTGCACCAAAGGCAGCTTAGAGTTTACACGACCAAGATGGGCTTCCTTGGCTACATTTACAGGAGGCAAAAACAGAGTGAAGAGATACCCAACAGAACTACTTCCTAAATTAGCTAACTAATGAACTACGATTTTGGTGAAACAACAAATGAAGGATGCCGCGGCAGTTGAAATCTACTGAGGCGAAGCAACACCAATTTAGGAGTGCATGTTGGCTATTGACGGCACTAACCATCAAGTACACAAATTTCTCCTACTTTTATTTCATGACCAGAAAAAGTGTGAGAGTTCAGAAAAAAATTACCATTTAAGTGTTTCTCTTACACAAATATTATCAAAGTTCAAAAAGATTTCCATCGCATAATCCCTGCCCCTTCCCTCTGTCAAAAACAGATACTGTTTATTTAGCATTTTCATGGCAATTTGCTCACGAGTACTCATTTTGCCCTCTATTTCTGAAACAACTCTTCAAGTCGACCTGAGTAATATTTCAACGATGACAACGTGATGTGGCTCTGTCAAACAAATCAATCCAATGGAAACTAGGAATCTGATTGAGTGAAAATCCCCTTGATTGACATAAAAACAGAATGAGAATTACCCTGTCTAGAAAAAGATTCTTGCCCACTGCTTTTCTAAATAGCGCCAGCTGCAGTTCTTCCTGTAAAATTGGCAAGTGAAATACTCTTAAAATTTGGACCCCAAAAAAAAAAAAAAAAATTTACTCTTAAAATGAAGCACTATAGATGAGTAGATCGAACTCCAAGTTACACTTAGTCAACTTGCATGATGCAACTAATGCTTGTTAAAACATTGATTCTATTTTAATTTTTAACTGATGATGGTGACTGCATTAACTCGATCTTACACTGACGTAAACTCAAACATCTTTGCACTTGCTCCTGGCAGACCATAAATTACTCTTTCTCTAATTAGGCAATTCTCTTCGTAAATTCCGTAAGCAATTCGATAAGCAGCAACAAGTTAGAGGCCTAAGCTTATCAATCTCTGTGAACTGATTGTGCTCCTACTTCCACATACTCAACCATTTCCACAACTTACACGAATGCAACTCATCAAACGGCCTGATAAAGAAAGCTCAATAAATGCTACATCACCTTGTGGATCAGGCCGTCGTCAATGATCGAGCTACTCAACTTCTTATACAGCTCAAGCAGCGCTTCGATCTCATTGACAGAAACTGCAGCAGAAAACCAAAACAACCGAATGACGCTCAATGAGCTCAACGTTTTCGACTAATCCCTCGTCATACAACGACAATACAGGGATGGATGATGATGAGAGAGAGAGAGAGAGACATGGCGTGTTCTCGGCGATGCGGGAGAGTTCGTCGAAACTGTAGCAGTGCCTCCGAGGACGGTCGGAGTCGAAGCAGCGCGATAAATTCACGAGCACGACCTCGAGTAAGCCTAGGAGCGGGATGGCCAACGCGCACAGCCGCTCGCCGATCGTTAAAGAGCTCAGTCCCTTGTAGGAATCGCCGAATCCAACGCACGCGGAAACGTTATCAAAACCGCAAAACAACAGGAAAAAGAAAGAAAAAATCACACGAACGAGGAGAAGAGAAAAAGAAGAAGGAAGTAGGAAAAACGGTGTCGTCTCGTTTCGAGAGAGTACCAGAGCGCTGGTCCAGGAAGCCATGGCAGTTCAGATTGCAGAGGCTGCGCATCAGCGACGACGACGAGGAGCAGCTCTGCAACGGTTCGGCTCCGACCCATGCGGTTGCTGCAGCAGCCGCAACTCGGAGCAGACGGAGGAGCCCACAGGCGCAAGGCAGTCGCCAGTTCTCTCTGTCTTTTCAGCATTATCATTTCGTTCACCTCTTCTTGTTCGTCGGTCCCACTTTCCAAATAACGCTAATATTGCGCATAATAATACATATTTAGGATATAATAGATTGCGAAATAAATGTCAACGTTCATTACGATGCAATACTTAGTACTTACCTATAAGGCTATAACGAGGATTGCATTTAGCACTCATAAAATATCGAGCGCTGCAGTTTGTAAATCAATCGAGGGAAATTTTTTAATCGGCTTCTTTTCGAATTTCAGAATAAATAAAGGGTGAATGTATAAATATCGTATTTTAAAATTGGACAAAACAAATGATTGATTTCGTCTGAGCCAAAATAACTTGACCCGGGAGCAACGAAGGTGGGCCATATGACCCACATTGGAAGATTGGGTCCACGACCGCGACTCCATACTAAACTTATCAAATTACCATTGCGTCCTATCATCGGGATTAAAAATTAGGATGATGTGCCCATTCCGTTCCAAAATGAAAAATAAAAATAATAAATTGTCATTTCTCGAGTTTTTTTCTTCTTTTTTTTTGGGGGGGTGGTCCCCACGCTTTGGAGATAATTATTGACAAGCAAACAAAACCAAAAGTAGAAGAAAAAAGGGGGAGGGGTTATAAAACTTTTTAATAATTAAGATGACGTGGCAATTGGAGACGAGTGGGATGGATTGGGATGAGTTCCGCTGTCAGTATGCCGCTAGGGGGGCTACGTGTTGTTGAAAAGATTAAAAAACAACGATTCACGTAAACACATGATTCCCACCGGCTTTAATCTTTGAAAAATTCAAATAATGACGTGGAGTGATCTCATTTTCTTAAAAAATAATTTAAAATGAATTTAATTCAAAATAAAGGCTTCGAAATGCTATACCAGCATCAAATGAGGGCGTAGTCGCGATATTCCGGTCCATCAAAAGCATTTTCGTCTAAAGATAATTTTAATTGTAAATTAATTATTTAACTTTTTTTTTTGGTAAGGAATTAATTATTTAACTTTTCTCTTCTCTTTTTTCATTCTTTTTTTGTTTCCTTTGTTGCAATAGCCAGGGCTTGGCGACCCTCGCCGGTCACTGGGCAAGGGACTACAAGCCCTTCCTGATAGCTAGCAAGGTCGCGACCCTCCCCAGACCTCTCCAAGCATCGCCGGTGCCCGGTCATTGCCTGATGCGAAATGGAAAGGAAAAAATAAAAAAGAGAGTAAAAATATCATAAAATATTTTTTTTTAAAGAAGAAAATGCCATTGACTAGCTGGGCGAGGTTAAACCCATTTTTGAGACCAATATGGCCACTCCAAGCCTTTATTTGAAACAATTTTCATTTTGAATCATTTTTTGAGAAAATGGGTGTATTTCATGTCCTTATTTGGAATTTTCCAACTTTATTTTGCAATAGATGATTAATTTGATAATATTCTTTTGAAGATGATCGCTTGAAATGATTATTGACTAATCAATTATAAATATTCTCAGTATCGACAATAATTGATATTTAAATATTTTTTTGTACAGTGAAATATTATTCATTCATTCTAGTAAAACGATTCAAGCGGTCGTTTTTAGCAAACCTGTCTTTCAAATTATTTACTTTGTGCTGGAACTAGGAATCGCCAACTATTCATTCTCCCTCCTGCCTGACTCAGAAACAGTGTGCAGGCCAAGACGAGCAAGGCCAACATAGAACTACCCACTCAAGTCGAAAATTTCTTATTCTTTCAATTACTAATCTAATGAGTTCAACTTAACTGCCAACAACAAAAATTTGCAAATTTTCATCGAAAACGAAACTTTTAAAAGAGATTCCACTTATTGAGATGAAACCTACTGAACCGGTTGAGGATTGCGAAATTTTTAATTGGAATTTTTGTTTTGATCTTTGGTTTCATTAGAAGTATTTTCTTAAGAGTCATAACTTTTAAACTCGATTGTCCCGGTGTTCATCGCATAAAATAAGATGATGAAGTCATTAGACAAATTGTGATTTCAAACTAAACTTCACTTTTCAATTGATATAACGTCTCCGACCAAAAGAAATATAATACAATGTATGCTTTTGTGCTATGTGGTCCAAAATGCCAAGGAAAGCAAGGTAAGGGCCCAAATGGAAGCCTTTGTAGGTAGGGGTTACTGTCCAATAGCCCAACAAAATAGTGATTACCATGCAAGTTCTCTGTCATGGAAATCCAAATCGTGCAATTATTTCAATTTCGAAACTCTCGTACAGGTTCTATAGATCAAAAAACATAAAATGGATAAGTGCATTCAAAATCTTAAAACTCGTCGCCAATGTGCAATTGAGTCCTAAGACTTATGAGGAATACGATCAAGTCTTAAAATCTGTCAAATCGGTAAACTCTTTCCGTTCACTCTGTCATACTTGGTTAATGAAAAATGTTGACATCATCTTTTTATTAATATTTTCTATTTCTTATTTGGCGTCGACGTTGGTAAAATGACATTGTTTTGATCCAAATTTTATGTTTTATTGGAAATAAAATTAGTCGTATTAAAAAATAAGTTATTTTTAGAAATACAGAAAGCAAAAAAAAAAAAAAATGAAACCAGGGCCTTGCATGCCCTCGCCGTTTTGACTTCCTTCCTATTTTTCTTAATTTTTTTAGTTTAATTTTAATAATATTCAAATTAAAAAAATCACGTTCGAATCTAAATGACGTCGTTTTAGCATTATACTTCTTGTTTTAGGCAGTCAGCGCCACGTAGGAGAGAAAATAATAATAATAATAATAATCATCATATTGGGTTTTTAGGTTAGCCAAGTTGGACCTAGTAAACGTAAGGATTTGATTACATTTTTGTACTTTCATGACTTGTTTTAGGACTTTCAGTGTATTTATTTCCAAGAAAAAAAGTGAAGTAGAAAAAAATGATTTTTGCAAAAAGAAATGTGAATTGCACGAGTCTTTTTCTATTAATTTTTTTTTTTTTGGGGTGGACATATATACATAACCGACCTTATATATTGTTTTTTTAAAGAGTAAAAATATGTTAATAAAGTAGGCCTTGAGTTCGAATTTCGGGTTA
Source organism: Lenwebbia sp. NSW1173648 (assembly GCA_029784005.1). Classification (NCBI taxonomy): domain Eukaryota; kingdom Viridiplantae; phylum Streptophyta; class Magnoliopsida; order Myrtales; family Myrtaceae; genus Lenwebbia; species Lenwebbia sp. NSW1173648. Next base: position 16,360,911 of record JARCGZ010000009.1, on the reverse strand, counting down.
CCCGCAAGATAAATGCCAAATTCGGCCCATGCCCACCCCACAACACTATTCAAACCGCAACCTCTCAACCTGCACTGGATGGGCAAGGTATCTTACAAGACTCGACCCACTTGTATCCCTATGTGGTGATTTTTCTTGGTGATTTGTCAAGCCCAAGAAGTTGACTTAATCGGGGAAGATCGAAGCACTTCAACTTTAAAAAAGGGTAAGAGATTCTAGCTTTAAATTTCTAATCGCGCATTGGTATTCTAACTCTCTCGAACCGTGCAATCGAATTCGCCCCCACCCACCTTGCATGCAAAGAATACATGTATACAATGCCGTCCGGTCTACTCGCCGATGAACCCGATCCAAACGAGTCGCGACATCTCCTACTTCAATTAAGCCTTTACCCCAGCAACCTCAGAAGTTAGCGTCCTTTGGACTTTGACTTTGGACAAGAGCATTTTCTGTCTGCCCATTAAGAACCAACTCTGCAAAAAGGTTGATTCTTTTGGAATCGCCTCTATCATCGGCTTCGGTAGGGGTTCGGATTTTCAGGCAATGTTCATACCCAGCCGAGCTTGTAAATTCTTTCCGGGCACATACAAAAAAAATTCCCGAACGAGAAAGTGTATTAACGTGCAGAAATGATGTAAATCCACTTGCGCTAAAGATTCGATGCTCACTAAGTTAGTCCGAAACAGGAGTAGCATGACAAGATAGAAAGCGTACCTTTTAGGAAAATCACAAGAGGGTGGAGCCAACGAACGGAGAGACTCGCGGCTGGATTCCACCGATCCTCCCATTCTCCAGACAATTTCCATTTCCATTTCCACGAGCAGTCGCCGAATCGCATCATTCATTGGGAAAACGTCGACGCCCCCGTCTGGCTCGCAAGCAGTTGGTGCCTACATTCCAAGCACTAATCCACCAAAGCGAGAAGATCTTTCCGAGTCTGGTCGACGATAAGAAGCTTTGCAATAGCTACTACCAATAATTGGGGAAATCATCACTTCCGCGTGTCCCTAAAGGGCCAAGGGACAACAAGAAGAGCGCCTAATTTCAGTACTCACCACATGTAATGATGGGCAAAAGCCGGATTTCGATGGGGCATTCCTTTCACATCATTGATGTCCAAGAGCTCCAGGTGGGCATGTCTAACTACATCTCGTTTTCCCCAAATTTTCTCAAATGTTGTGCATTTTAAATTGATCAGTTGAATCTTCTCGGATTGCCCTGTGACGTTGCAATTAGCAACGATACATCCGCAGGAAATGACAAGTTATAATGTTCGCAGGATGAAGTTTATTGGGTGATTTTCATTAGCATGATAGCGTGGCTCACCTCCGAGACAACTTTATTTGTCTATATTTTTTATTTTTCTTTCCGAGTAAATCAGGGCACAGGAATAAAGGTCCGATTATAATAAAGTTCATTAGAACACTCCACAAGCTCTGTGAATCGATTGAGTTCGGATCTTAGGTTCACACATATGACCTCGATCGTAAATATTTGCGTGCAGTTCGCAGGGCTTGAACAGATGACCTCCAACTCACGAGTTAGAAATCTCCCGACATTTAAAGCCACATCACCAACCTAGGGATCAAATTAGTTTGCCTCGCCAATACATGTCATTGGACAGATTTTCCAAAGGAGCAAAATTCTCACGTTGATCACGGTACATTTCGCGTGCCTAATTTCGTACTTACAAGTTTGAGGAAATCTTTTGATACTCTAGCAAACGAATGTATCGAAAGCTCTAAAGTTCATCAAGAAAATGTAGTCGAGACCTAAAATTTCTATATAACGCGATCGAGTGGTAAAAGTTATTCAATTGCTACGGCCTACGATCAAGAATTTCAATTAATTCCGTTCATTTTGATCGATCCATGCCGCTGGGGTTTTCCACGAAGTGTGTCCCATATTGATATTACCACAAATGGGGCAAGAATAGACATGGGGTGTACTTGGAGCCCATGCACCTCACACCCACCTTATAAAACCCCCACATCTGCCACATTCACTCCATTGACCACCTCCCACGTCTCCTCCAATCCCTCACCCTCCCCCAATCCTCTGCTGCCTCGTCTTCTTCGACCTCCGATCAGTCGCCGGCAATCGCAAAAACCCTAGCCCAACTCAAAAAATGACCACGTACGGCACAATCCCGACCTCCTCCTCCTCGGCGCCGACCAACCTCGAGTTCATCTCCCGCGCGAAGGAGCGGATCAAGTCCGGCCTCGCCGAGCGCCGCTCGTGGAAGCTCATGCTCGACATCCGCTCCCTCAGGCTCCCCACCAGCTTCCCGGACGCCTTCTCCAGAGTGCGGACCAACCTCTCCTTCTTCCGCACCAACTACGCCATGGTCTTCCTCTTCATCCTCTTCCTCAGCCTCCTCTGGCACCCGATCTCGCTCATCGTCTTCATCGTCATGATGGCCGCGTGGCTCTTCCTCTACTTCCTCCGGGACGAGCCCCTCGCGGTGTTCGGCCGCACGATCGACGACCGCATCGTCCTGGTCGTGATGTCGGTGCTGACGATCGTGTTCCTGCTGCTGACACACGCGACGGTGAACATTCTGGTGGCGATCCTGATCGGGGCCGTGGTGGTGGTGCTGCACTCGGCGATGAGGAAGACGGACGACCTGCCCGCGGACGAGGAAGCCACGGGGACGCGTGGGTTGATGGGGAGCGCCGGATCTCCGTCTTCGTGACCTCTGGACTGTTGGTTGTAACTTAATTTTTTGGTTTTTTCCTCTATTTTTTTTTTTTACCCAGATTCGCCGTCTATCTGTAGTTTGTTTAGTTTGTTTAGTTTTTTTTTTTTTTCCAATTGGAGTGGGTTGGTGTTTGTATAACAGAGGTTCGAATTCTATTATTTTAGTTCTTGCGTGGGAACTTTGGGAGTGAATTGAATGATCAATGTTGGCATTTCAGATTTTGTGTATTAGTTTAGGCACTTTGTAGTTGTACTTGTACACACCTCGATAGTTAGATGTGTGACGACGGCCCGGAATTTTACTATCCAATCTTTCCGGTCGAATACGCGATTATAAAATTGGGCCGTAGGGAAAGCAATTAGATAAAATTAAAATTACTTATACCCGCTCGCGACAAGATGTATTTATAAAGTTGATCCGAAAAATGATTCGACTGCAATGTGAATGTGAACTGAAATGTATCGGCCGCGTTTTATTATTTTCAGTACCGATCAATTACATCGTTAAGGGCGTGGCCCCTTTTGACACACCAACTTAACCTAAATAATGGAATTGGTACTAATACTTAACATTGCAATATTTGATGATGGACCATACAACTTTATGGTGGTAGGCAATAATAATTCAAGCATCTTTTGTTGCCTCCGCAGTTTGAGGGTCCCCTATGTATCCCCTACATCATTAACATTTAAGCTCGATAGCTTTAAACTCTCGTGAATATATATATATGAAGCATTTAAAAAAAAATATCTCCTTTTTCGTAATTTTGTAAAAGCTAAAAGTCTTTTTCTTTTATTATTTGTATCTTTCTCTCTGGACCGATTGGAGGAAAGCCGATGAAGTTGAATCTGTATCGAATAACAATGAAGTGTCACGGATTTCATATCTGCTGGAAGATAACGCAAAAAGCCAAATCGAACCACGTTCGAACCTTTTAACCAAGTGGGGAGAAAAATCTCCGACCAAAAAAAAAAAAAAAAAAAAAACACCAAGTGGGAAGAAAAATCATTTACATGAAGAAGGATTTTAACACGATACTATAATTTTCTCGAGAGACTCAACAAATTGTTTATTTGGGTTTTTTTTTTTTGGCTCGAGTCTTTACGGCGCACTTTGATCCATAAGTGTTTCTGGAACAGAAATTCGTTTGTTAATCCAATTTCTAGAGTAAAAATTCGTTTGGTCACGCAATTTTATTTTTTTTGCTTTTGGAGCATTTATTTACTCTATAAATAATTATGGAGTCACTTGAAGAAGTAAAAAAGAAAATGCACTTCTCTCTGTAAATAGAAAAATCAATTTTTAGCCGGAAGTGTTGTCATGCGCGCTTTCAAGGTTTAGAATATGAATTTTTGTTTGTATTTTACATGAATAATTGTAAAAGAAACAAAATTTAGTTTTTCTTTAGTTGAAATATAGAATAAAAGGAGATTGAATATCATATGAGCTGTGTCCCCCAGAGCCACATTTGGAGTAATTTGATAAATTGGCCCCAAAAAAAAAAAACGAATGTTATCATTCTTCGCGCAATTATTCCGGTGGAAAGGAAAAATGTTAAAAAGAGAAAACGACTCACGAGCTCTTACTTCACCGGAACCTCGCGACTCTTTTCCTCCCCTTCAAAACCCCTCACCGCCACCGCCACCGCGGACGGCGTTCCCCAGCCGCGCGATCTCATCACCGGAATGTCGCACCAGCCGTACGATCCCTACTACCTGGCGGTCGCGCCTCCGATGCCGGACTACGGCGCGAGCTTCGCTGGCGGCGAAAAGGGGCTGATCAACACGCTCTTCGTCTCCGGACTCCCCGACGACGTGATGGCGCGCGAGATTCACAACCTCTTCCGCCGTCGCCCTGGGTTCGACTCCTGCCAGCTCAAGTACACCGGCCGTGGTAATCAGGTTGATTTAACTCTCTATTTAATTATCGAGGAAAAATTGCATTCCTTCGTTTTCAGGTGACCGTGCGGAAATAAGGGACGGCGAAGATGTCTTTATATGGATGTTTTGTTAGTGGGTATTCTTTGTTCTTGAGATGGTTTTGTGTGATTGTCTTCTCGTACGAGGATGGATAGATAACATGCACTGTACGTGTTTGTGTTAATTCAGCTTCTAGTTCATAATCATCGCTCTCTAATTTGATTTGAGACTTACGAGTTTGGTCATTTAGTGATGGAAGATAAAAGAGAGTTCACACACATACACGATATATATGGTGTAGTTGCTGATTTGCTTGAGTTGGTTTTGTGCAGTCATGTTCCCTAAAATCAGATTAGGGAGAAGAATGCACTCTATTGGGTTTATTTTCTATATGTATTCCGTGGCTAATATTTGTTCTTTCCATGCAGGTGGTTGCTTTTGCTACATTCTTCAACCATCAATCGGCAATAGCAGCATTGCACGCCTTAAATGTGAGTGCCATGTCCATTTGTTGGATAGTTTTGTACTTGGCAACCTCCGATGGACGGCTGTATTTACTGGCTTCACGTTGGATAATGCAATTACCACTTGTCTTTTGTTAGTACGTAGGAGTAATAATTAACTTGTATTGGATTGCCTTGCTGAAAACTGTTGTCAGTCTTGTTGTCTGTTTAGCAATCAGATTGTTTGATTCCTTGTGTTCATACTGCAACTCATCTGGATGATGCATATAGGGCATCAAATTCGATCCTCAAACTGGATCCACTTTGCATATTGAGCTAGCCAGATCAAATTCAAGGCGAAAACGTAAACCAGGTGAGCTTTTGTGTGTCGCATATTGTTTCTTGAGCATGGTTTGCTGTTTTTGCTGCTTTTCATTGTGATGTTCCTTTCTTTATCAGAGGGTCATTTATCGTTTTGTTATTTCTTTTTGTCTGCACAGGTAGTGGACCTTATGTTGTTATAGATAATAGAAGTAATGAGGCATCAAATGCGCAGGAACCTTCAAGCAATGATGATGGTAATATGCCCCTTTAGTTTCTTTTTTCCATGTCTCTTTTCCTTCAGGCTGTCCTTTTGGTCCTTAACATGTAACCTCTTTTCCTAATGGGAGGTGGAGGTTCTACTTCTGGAGCTTGATTCTATTGCTCAAAAGATTATCCTGTATATGCTTGTCCGTTCAGGAGACTCTGAATCAGAGGATCCGTCTGAGGATGATAATCACGAATCCGGCAACGAGGATGATTCAGAGACTGCAAAAAGGTTGGAAGCGCTCAATCATCACAGTAATTTCCTTTAACATGTTGATCTTTTGATACTTAGTTTTAGTATCTAGCTAGCACCATATCTCCGTCGTTAAGTCTGGCTTTGTTTCTGGTAGCGGTGAGACAACAGGTGCTGATGGCACTGCAGAAGCCGAGAATGTAAGTGAAAGCATCTGTCTAATCATTTGCATTTTATGTCCTAAGTGGTGGTGACTCTCTTTTTCCTTCGTTGAATGCTCTGGTGTTCTCTGGATGTAAATATGAAATGCATTACTCTTTTTATTCCTATGACTTTCTTCACGTTTTTTTTTTTCGCCTTGAAGAAAGTTGTTTGCTTAAATCAAGTCAAGGTGTGGAAGTTTATGTCTTTTAATGTGGTGGTATAATTGTCCAGCAATCTGATATTAGAACTGTTGTAGTCATAGCAATTCGTCACGATTTGAGTCGCAAATTTCCAGTTCACCGTTGAGCATTTTAATCTTAGCTGTGGGGGGTCTTCAATTCTGGTTCTTTTTCTGACCCCCAAAAAAAAATAAAAAAATTCTGGTTCTTTTAGATAAGCTCAATTAAATGATCGAGCTCATCTAGACCTCATTCTTTTGCCAGCAATGCTTTTTCCTTGATATTTATGAATTTGACCAAGCTCCCCGGTTTGTGCATCATGGCAGTCAGAGAAGCCCGTGGATGGGAATGTCAACCCATGTTCGACTTTGTTTATTGCGAACCTGGGTCCAAATTGCACGGAGGAAGAACTGATGCAGGCTCTCTCCCAGTAAGTTACTGCATCCCCTCTCGATTGATTTTAGCTTTTGGATTATATAATATCTGCAGTTCTCAGGATAGTTGCAACATCTATCTCGTTGCTTTTGTCAAAGACCCATTTCGTTGGTGTCAGATATGCTGGATTCAAGATGGTTAAACTACGTGGCCGAAGTGGAATGCCAGTTGCGTTTGCTGATTTTGAGGTATCACGTATTGAATTATTTTTGAGTGATAACCATGTGATCAGAAGCATGCTTTTCCATGGCACAGACACATAGCTAGAAGTCACAAGCATATGAGGCAATTCTATCGCTTTTTCCCTAGAATGACTAAATATTGGGTACCCGAGAAGGAGGATTAATTTCAGATCTTACCCTGCTCTTCATATTACCGGCAGGAAATCGAGCAAGCTAGTAAGGCGATGGAGGAGCTTCAGGGTAGCGAGTTAGCAACGTCAGACCGAGGCGGCATGAACATAGAGTAACTCGGCTTTCCATTCTTACTCGATTTTTCTGTTCACTCATTGGGCATTTCCCAGATGCATTGTGACTGAACCATGGCTTATAAATTTCTTTTCTAGATATGCGAGGTCCAAAATGAGGAAGCATTAGAACTTCTGGGAAGACGACGACAAAGCTTTTCGATTCTTCAAAGTTCAGCCAAATGATACATGAAGCGCAATTGAAAATTTTGCTCGGATTTTCTGCTCTCTCTTTGTTTTTTTGAGGTTGTAATATTTTTTGGCGTTTCTGGTATGATAGAATCATTTTCTGTTTATTCCTCATTTGGTTAACACTTTCGTCCCATGGCCATTTTGATATTTCTTCTCTTTGTTTTTGTTTGGTAAAATATGCTTTTCTCTGCTTATTGGAGTCTGCATTCTGATTGTGCTCACAAACATCGTTCTATCTCGTGAGACCGCGGTCCGCAATAGTTAAAATGGTTTAATTGCTTCCGTGAGTTATTCAAGGGAGTTTCCTGGGGAGGATACTAAAGCCTGCTGCTTACGTTATTCTGAAACGGAAATGAAACTTGCCATATTTGCAAAGGCATGAAAGCGGTAGAACTCAGAAGGTTGATCTTTCCGTTTGCTATGGTCGATTTCATTTAAGTCTGTATGATTTGGTCATACGAGTCTCTACTAGAAGAGAGATGACGATGATTATGTGGAACGGCGGTTTCATGAATGGTCAGGATGGGAATGTTTACTATTCTTGCTTGTGGATCATGCGATTGTCCTATTGAAGAAGAATTATGTGCATCTATTAAAGCGGTGTCCCTAGACAAAATTCATGTCACAATGTCTAAGCCCACCTCTCCGATCTAGTCAGAGGGCAAACGACGAATCTAATCCATCGGGTGTTCCATTTGTTTTGCAAATTGCTTGGACTTGGCATCAAAAACCAAAAAACGAAACGAAACGAAACGAATTGAAAGGAATTTAATCTTTCTGTCGTGCTAAGACACCTTGGCGGGGCATTCAACAAGGCCTGCCCCCACTTGAAGAGAGAGAGAGAGAGATTGAGAGCGCGCGATGGCAAAGACGATATCAAATGAATTGAATTGAGGTGGGGGGGCTCGCTGACAGCATTTTCAATTCCCGCGACAGTGCCTACAATTTTAATATGGTCAGAGGACGATATGTGCAGACAGCTTGGCTCCTCCTGCAGATTAAAAAGAAATAATGAATGCCCTGCATGTCCTGTTTGCGTCGTGAAACTTGGCCTTGCTTTGTCGTTGTCGAGACAAGGACTCACAATGAATGCCCTGCACGTCCCCCTTCTGTTTTTTGAAAACTCACAGGGTTTTGTCATTGTATTTGTTGGTTGAATCTTAGTGTGTCCCATTTTTAAACGTTTGAATTTTACTTGGGACTTTAAAGCCGAATCCAAGAAGCAGTCAATGTATGTCAGCTTGCAGTTTTCCTTCGTTTGCTTCTTGAGGTAAGACAAAATTCATATATTTAGAATCAGAACATTGATCAGCCCTCAGCGGCCAACAGAGAGAGAGAGAGGAATGCATTCTTGATTTAACCATTTAACTAGAAAATATGATATACTTCGAACATTCACATAATTAGCATACGCTATTCAAAGAATTACACCAGCAGGCTATTCCCTACTCTCCTTAAAGACTATACACAACCCAAAATTTTAGACGGCTTCGACAGAGAAATTCTTAAGAGCAGACAGAAAAAAATTATGCAAAATGGCAAATTACTCCACCATATAAAAACCTGGGTAAGCCTTCCTCACATCTCATCTTCACATGGTATCCTCCTGGCCATCTCCCGCTCCTTGATAGAAAGCCTCTGTGTTTTGCGGCACAGCTGCCCGCTAAATGCTTCGGTTGCCTCGTTCAGTAAGGAACGGCTGTGATAATGCCGTGCCTGCTGCTCTGCCCAAATTCGTCCACTCTGGCTTCCAGCATCAGACCCCGGAGTCGACATGTAATTGGTGTCGACAAGCATGTCGCCTTCAAGAATGCGCAGCACCTTCTCCCATAAACAGAGACGTAAAACTATTAGTTCGAATGACAACTATCGTTACCAATTCAACCATTACATCTTTACATTTATAATGGGCCAAATCCACATAAAATCTAAGCATTTCTTCCTGAAACCATTACGAATTCTCAAGTGCTTAATTTTCATTTTCTTCAGACATCCATAGAAATTCCACTCAAGGTCTGAATGCTGTGAGCTTGTTTTCTGCCTATCTTTTCTGATGTATTTTTCATTACCTGTGACATGCGAGGCCTAGAATGAGGATCACGCCGTATACATAGCGATGCAGCATGGAGCATGCAGCAAACCTCTCGCTCGGAATAGTGATTTCCCAATCGTGGATCTATCAGCTGATCAATTGCATATTCTTCCAACAGTGGCCGAGCCTGATGAATACTAAGATATAAGTTACGAGCAGAACATGGAAAGTTACCAATGAAGAGAACACAATATCCTGTATCTTGATAATACCGTATCACATTTGTTTGAAAGACACCGGAAATCTAACATCACTATTTTTCAGAGTCATACCCACTCAGTTAAAAACTGCTGACCCTTGGGCCGATCAACGTCCACAGCTTTTCTCCCAGTAACAAGCTCCACCAACACCACCCCGAATGAATATACATCAGCTTTCTCTGTGATTTGTCCACTTTGAGCATATTCAGGAGCTAGATATCTATCGACGAAAGTAGGTGAATAAATATTCCAATCTCGCAGAAGTCTAGAAAATAAAGCAACTGTTAACAAATACACACCCAAAAGTTCCAATTACTCTTGTTTCAACACCAGTGCGTCCATCAGGCTGCCACCGAGCGAGGCCAAAATCCCCTACCTTGTGAATGAAGCAATCAGTTAAGCATTAACACACCACATCCTCAAAGTATGAGTACTATATCTAGAAATTAAGAATTCAAGAATATCCTCCGGAAGATCACAAAAGGAACGGCCCACAGCTTCAATGACAAAGGTGAAAACATCAAAAGATCCAAAATAAAAGATCACGACTGTACCAATGGTTCAAAATCATGAGTTATGAGGATGTTATTTGGACGCATATCACGATGGACAATACAACCCACTCTGCACTCTTCATGAAGATATCGCAGACCTCGAGCAGCCCCAACAGCAATCTTTTGCCGTGCCGACCATTCTAATGGCTCTTGATGACGTCCTGAAACAGAAAAATCATCTATGAGTTACATAGGGACATCGAGAATATTAACCTCGGCAGTTCATTATTCCAGTCAACAAACAGGTAGACAAGAGGTTAATGCCAATGCAGTACTTGGAGAGTTAAGAAATAACAACTTCCATTTCGACATTCTTTTGGCCATCCACTGCAATAGTAAAGAAAAATTACCGTAGAGATGTGAATCCAGGGAACTGTTGCAAATATACTCGTACACCAGTAATCTTCTTTGGTCCTCTATACAGAACCCAATCAGCATTACAACATTTCGGTGCTGAGCACAGCTCAGGACTTCAACCTCCGAGCAGAACTCGTGATCACCCTGAGAACTAGCCAATTTATGTTGCTTGACAGCAACTATCTGGCCGTCTGGAAGTACCCCTCTATGAACAGATCCAAAACCACCTTCAGCCAAGAAATTAGCCTGTGAAAAACCGCCAGTTGCAAGCTCTAGCTCAGCATAGCTGAACCATCTTGGCGGTTTTCCAAAAACAGGAGACTTATTTTGACATATTGAGCACAGTGGAGGAGGGCCACTGGGCATATTTCTGGAAAGTGAGATTGCTTCTCTCAAATTTCCACCTATGTCCATATCATCCCCGTAGTCCGGCAATTGAATCAGATCATCTTCTTTGCTTCTAGCAAACTTACTTGGCATATCCTTGGTCATTAATGCTTGCATTGTGTCGTTAGATCTCTGAAAGTTTTGTCCAAAATGAACGGAATCGTGAGAATTAGAACCAAGCAATTCCGCCATCCATGGTTGAAACCTCAAGCTCGTTGAAGCGAGAGATAAATTTTCACTGTCAGAGTCTGAGCTACTACATTCATCGATGTCCCTGGTTTCCTTCACTGCATGAGGCACATTCTTTTTTATGCCTGCATTCACCTCTGAAATGAAAAAGGGTGAAGTTCCAGGGTCAGAGCTCGACACTGATGAAGTTCCAGCTTCAGTAGAAGTGAATGGTGTCCCTAACTCGGGACTACTAGTTGGAGTGACCACTGGTCCACGGACAGCATTCGGGTCTTCATGCTGAATTTTGCGATGTTTATCAGATGCTTCATCCAGCTCAGATGGTGGCGGATGAGCTTCAGTTTCCTTCTTGGGCAATCCCGTCAAGTTCAAGCGAAGAACTTTCGCCTGAGACCGTTTCATTACAACAATGTTGCATTGTAGCTCTTCCATGCATCGCTTTTCCTCGTGTTTTAGCTGTCTGTTAAATGTAAGCAAGGTAGACCAAACAAAGGGTATGTCAGACTTAGGGGACCACCTGCATCAGTTATCTTGTATTCAAGACCTCCCTAACTTTTTTCTTATTTCTTTTAACAGGGAAAATAGATGATTACTTGTCCAATACAACCCAACTTGCATGAGCTTTCTTTGCCTCCGCAGCCACTGCTCCACACGGCGATCCAGAGATAATTTTTATCTTGACGTTTATCTGTGCAACAGAGGTGGGAGGCGTTATGTGATGAGAAGAAATCAGAAAAATACCCTAAACACATTTCACCAATGGCATTGACCTTATTCGGATCATACACATCATGGAGCTGCAGGATCATTTGGGAGCAGGAATCCGTTATATCAATCTTCTGCTCTGCACTTGACCCTAAATGGGACTTCCGATGCCCACTGGCACAGTCCCCTGCAAACCTTGGGAAACCCCATAACTTTCTTCCTGGAAAATTTGTAATGGAATTGCTGTTAGGAAGTGTGGTTGTGACAGGATTTGAGTGGAAACACTGAACGCAGTGATTGAATTCGGTAAGAAATCAGCAGGTAAAACCTATTTGGGGAGAATATCTCAATCTCACATCGCTGAAAAATGGGTATACACATTGTTCCAGGAATTAAAACCAAGTGTTACGTTACAATGAAGAAATTCAGACAAGCTGCATCCATCAACATTCATTAGCTGGACCATCCAATTTCATAAACTATGATGAGCCTGAAGAGAAGTTCACATAATACAACTGAAGAACGGAAAGGAGGGATGTTTGCATGACGACATAACAGATAACTTACCTGAACTTTGGGAAGAAACCACAACCAGCAGGGTAATGCAATCCCCAGGTTGAACAACATGAGTCAAAGCCCACACGAGAGCTGTCTTCGGAAGCTCCTTCGATGCCTTAACAGCAACCACCACCTTTTCAGCAACATCCCCGTTGCCCTTTTCCAGCTTCCCTCTGTTCTGTTCTCTACTCATTGCGAAATAAAATCTCAGTTCTCTTCTGCCGCAGGGTCGCTCACTTCCCAAGCCAAATTGCACCTTAATAAGCTCGAAATGCACGTATTAGAGGACAAGGGGGAAACTTCCACATTGGACGCGTCAGATCCAACCTTCTTGTTCGGCAAATCAAGCTTTGAGTAACCAATCGAACCCTTATCGTTATTGCTCTGCCCCCACCACGGCGAGATTCAGCGACATGTACCACCGACAAACAAACTATTCCACTCAAAAACAGCAGATTCTTGCAATGACAAGACCCTTTTCACCGGTTGACAAGTAACCCTCCAGAATCACGGAAAAGCCGGCAATTGAAAAATCAAATGAAGTGGAAGAAGGAACTCGCTTATTCCAGGTGGTGAAAATCAAGCATGAATATTCCCAAAGTGAGAACGGATGAGCTGGGCAGCACAGAAGTACGGATACCCTTTTCGGTCCTGGTCTTGCCAGAGAAAGGGACGAAATCCTCAATAAGCACTCATCTGGTGTGAACTTTTCCTTTCGCTGGTACACAGTTGTGCAGGCATGAGTTCGAGGGAAAAAAGTAAAAAATGACACTGAGGAGTTAAAACTTCACGTAAGATAAAAGGACACCTGTGTTGCTGCTTTCAGCCTTCAAATCACTCCTCAGCAGAAAACACGACCCAACACAGAGCGAAAGGAACAGTTGAAAGCGAAACAGCGAGGCGTGAGATGAGATTGGATCCAGAACCCAACTCCCAAGAGGAGCTTCCTCCTCCAATAGAGTCCAAGCACAAGGCCCTCGCCTGCTAAAATCCGTGCACAGGGGAAGCCTCTATCATATCAAATCTCCATGCGACGCCAAAGGGGACGGTCCAACCCAGGACTGGACGAGAGAGATTAAGAGCACCCACCTGCAGAGTGAAAGATCACAACCGAGTTGGAAAAGAAAGCGAAGGAGGCAAATGAAGTTGATTAGACTTTTTGATGTTTTTGAATGTTTGCTTTCGTTTGGATTCCACATCTCAAAGCGCCAAAATCCAGAATCTAATCTACTCCACCACTTTAAGAAACTTGAGACTTGAGAGAGACTGCCAACTTTAAAATTTTTCTTTTTCCCTTTCTCTGTTTTTTGGCCTCAATTTTTCTCATCAAACAAGACAGAAACATCAAAGTGAACGAAAATGCATCTACCCACCAGACGACTCTATTCAAACCCGAATCGCCATTACTGAAATCACGTGAAAATCCCCCTCACTCCACCGCCCCAAGCAAAATCAGCTCAAAAACTCCAACCCCCACCAAAAAAAAAAAAAATGGCGTTCGCTTTCATGGTTCCTCTTTTCCTTCGTTTGCTTTTTTTGGGTATTATCAGCTCCCGGGAAACAGTACTCACGTTCGATCAGGATCGCACCAGCAACGAAACGCCAAATGGGCACCGAGACGTTACGAAAAGAAAGGACTTTGAGATAAGAAAGAAACAAGGAGACGTTACTGAAAGCGAGAGAAGAGCGCGAAAAGTTGAATCGAAAACCTCTCTCTCTCTCTCTAGGTTTGGCCTTCTTCGTCAACGACCAGGCCACCACCACCTCCCACATCTCTCCATCATATGGCTATATGGCTCCAAAAAGGGTGTCCTGTAGCGACGCAATCAGTCGGCTTCTGGGCAAAGCAACCTCACTCTAACACACACACACACACACACACAGATGGAGAGATCAAGAATCAGCTCCGTTGTCCGTGAAGGAAATGGCGCAGAAGATAGCTCGGATTTCAGCGTTAATGGCGACACATGCGGCCCCTCCCCATCAACTCAATCAAAAACTGGGAAATTAAACTATTCGTGAAATGATATGATGATGCGTGCGTATCTCTCTTTCGGGTACACTTCCTCTCTTCTTTATTCCATTCCTCTCATGAAATAATTTATAAAAAAAAAAAAAAGAGGAAGAGAACTTTATATTATAATGAATCGAAAATTGACTTCGTTGTATATTAAAAATTCACCGCGAGAGGGCTCACGGAATACACGACTAATCACGTCGATTAATTAAGACACGAATCAAGATTTTACGATGTCCGCATTCGAAATTGCTTGAAATCAACGTCTTTCGAAAATCGAACTAGCGTGACTGGACGTGTCTCGAACATGAGCGATTCGGCCGCGTCGCAAGTCTTTCAATGAGTTCTTCTTCTTCTTCTTCTCCTTAGAAAATGTAATTTAGTATCGTATCAAGACATTTGGATGGTTATACGAAAATGATTAGTACGCACCTCAATTTTCACGAAAACGGAGCATGAACTGAGGGAGAGGGAGTGTTTTTTCGCGCGGGACGTGCAGAGGATCTCTTGGATCGCCGCCGGGATGGATCATCGCCGTCGATTTTCTAGGTGCCGGAAATGCCCCTCGAGTCGGGTGTAATTTCGAGCGTGGCCCTCCGGTGCGGGTCGGATTTTTATAGTCGCTGAAAACGAGAGAGAGAGTTAGAGTGTGGAAGAAGCATTTGTTTTGATATTTGAATCGGGTCATGGCGCTAACTTTAGGGAAAAAAGTGAGGGTTTGGCTTTGCCTAAACTTATTTTAAAGGCCTTTTTTTGGGAATAAAGACAAAGCATCTCGATCTTCCTGCCGATTGAATTCCGTAAAAATAGATTGCTGCTACTCGTCGCTAATTTTGATGTTTTTCTCGAACAAATTGATGCTCGGGCATGTCGATGTCGAGACATTTGGATTCCTAGTTTGTTTTTCAACACGACACCGAGAGCGCGATTCGAAACTCGTTTAAAGGGGTCGCAGGTATCTAGGATTTTTTCCAGAACAATTCATGGCATTCTTCATATCTCCGTTCGATTATGCATACCTGTCGAGTTATTTTAAATAGTTATCCCGTACTCTTCGTTATACGAAAATTTCACGGTTTTAAGGGAATATTCCAAATAAAGGCCTGAAGCGTCCTCGTTTTATCAAATGAGGACTTGAAGTGGATCTTGTTTCAAATAAAAGCCTGAAGTGGCCATGTCGATCTCAAAGAAAGGGCATGACCTCAACGGCCGGGCAGGACGAGGGTCGCGGCCTTTAGGGGTGAGCATGGTTCCGAGGTAAAATCTAGAACCGGACTGGTAGGAAACTGGTTCGGTTCCAGGTTTCAAGGTATACGGGGTAGGTTCCGAGTTCGAAAAATTGGGGAACCTGTTCCAATGATTAGTGTAGCCTGTAACAATTTCTTGTGTTTTTCTTGGTACGTGTTTTTGAGCAATTTTGTGGTATTCCATGGCGTTCGATGATGAAAGCATAATCTGGAACCACTAGCCAAATTTTCATTTTCGACGATATTTATGACTGAGACTTTTACTTTATTAATGTTTCATATTTATTCGAGTGTCTAAATATGAGTAGTGGTCAGTGTATTGTAGCAGCAAACGGTAGTCATTAAAAGTGATGATTCACTGCAATCGTTCAATTAAAATTATAGGCGGAACATGGATAGACCTGAAACACGTGACAAGGTACGTTATAGGTTCTAGGTTCCAGGGCATGCAAGATAGGTTACAGGTTCCAAAAAGTGAGGAACTTGTTCCGACAAATAGGTTAGAGGTTTCAAGTTAAATCTATACGGAACCTGGAACCGTTCACCTCTAACGATGGCTCTTGTCCATGCCCTCTCCAAATCTGGCAAGGCCGACCCTCGCCCAGCCCTATCCGGTGGCTGGCCATCGCGTGAGATCGGCAACCGACGAAAAAGGATGGAAGGAAACAAAGAAAAAACGGAAAATGAAAGAAAAAATAAAACAAATTTTAAAAAATTGCAAAGGACGATATGTCCTTGACAGGTCGGAGAGGTCAGGTATTTCTTTAAGACTAATATGGCCACTTCAGTCTCTTATTTGAAACAACGTCTCGGTCCCTTATTTTCTCCACACACAAAAAGGCACTTTGGAATTTTCCCCGATTTTAAATAGTATCGACATTTGTGTACTATTATGAATTATCTTCAAAGTCAGTTCTATATTTAATTATCCTCGTCAATTCAATATTTGGACATTAGTGTCGTGTCCTTTGCTTAGCAGAATTCAAGCAAACTCTTCGGCGCTGATGTCCGTCCCGAGCCTATAATTATACCCTCCCGTCTATAACTAACTCTAAGATTAATAAAGTAGTCAAAAGATGATATTGGCTTTCACGAATTTGCGATTACACTTTAGATCCAAAGGTCCCCGTTGCGCTATGCAAATCCTTTTTTTTAGATTGACTAAAAAAAATTATCAAGATAGAGAGGAGACGGAATACTTATGCCGAGCGAAAACACGAGAATATAATGCTCGGAATTTTATTTTTAAACTGTTCGCCAAACTCAGCGGTGCTCTCGCGTCACCAAAAGAGATCGAGTAACCACTCCCGTCGTCCAATTTAATTTAGTTGTCAATTATATTTTATTTTTTCGCATCGGCGCGGCTGTCGCATGCATCACTTCTGATATCTAATTATGGCAATAAATGGCACGGAGTAGGTGCCCCGATAGGGAGATTAGTAAACGAGACGAAGATTTCGATGTTATAATTCCAAGTGGTTCTAATGAATAATGTCGAAATCCGATTCCAGCACATGGTACAGAGACTCCGACAATTCAACGACCGTGCCTTGGTCTCGGAGTCTTAAATGAGTAATTAAACTTTAGCATCAATCAGCACATTAATTCATTCTCAGTTTGCATTAGCACCTCCCTCGTACGGTATGCTCGAAATCTCTTGTAGGTTAAATTATTGTCATGTCTTTTCGAATCCTATTCAATTCGCCCACCTAAAAATGCTAATGAAAATAAAGCATGGTCGTATCTGCTCTTGAAAGCATCTTCGAGTACGCCCGTCGTCACGTGTTCGATGAGGAATTTCCCAACGTCGCGCCCGTTAGCGAGCCCGTAGGTGCGATTAACCAATATCGCAAAAAGGTTTGGAGTGTTGCGTTTATCGATATCGCTCCCGAAGCGATGGGGTCGGTGTTGGCTTAATTGATAGGCACATCAATCTCGGTACCGTATCTTTCGATTGGAGCATCTCGCATTTGTCGATGCCGAATTCCGACTCGAGCTGTTAAGGGAGCGCATGAAAATCATTCTATTTTCGGAATCAATTTTTGGCCATTTTCCTATTTCTCGATGAGTTTTTGAGCAAAAAAACGCGTTTGATAATAATATAAAATTTTTGTTCCTAAAACAGAAGTTCGTTTGATAACGGTTGAAAATTTCTACTTTTGGAATATTATTAACACAAAAACTTCTACGAAAATTTTCTACTTCGTTTTTAATTTTAAAAATTTCTTTTAAAAAAATATTTTTTATTATTAGAAAATATTATTTACTATTTAAAAATTCAAAATTAATATTTATTTTTTACTCCGGCAGCGGCGATGGTTGCGGTGGTCGGCGGCAGCCGGCGGTGGGGGGCGGAGGCCGGAGGTGCGGCGAGGGGCGACGGAGGGCAGTGGAGGGCGACGGCGGGCGGGGGTTGGCAACGGCCAGCAGTGGTCACGGCGGTGGGTGGCTTGGGCGACGGTGGTGGTTGCGGCAACGGCGAGGGTCGGCGACTGCGGGCAATGGGCAGGGGTAGGCGGCAACCGACAAAGGAAGGGCGACAAAGAGTGTGCGACGAGGACTTGAGAAAAAACGAAGGGCGTTGGTAGGTTATTTCTCATTTCTATTTCTGGAACAGAGGAGTTACGATTTTTAACTTCTCATTTCTCTTTCAATTCTATTTTTGGAACAAAAATTTGTTATAGAAACAGAAAAATAGAATTACATTTTTTCTTTTTTTTATTACTAATTTCTAACCTATGATATATTATAAATACCCATTCTCATCTCTCATTTTTTTCACACAAATTCTCTCTTCATCTCAATTCTCTCAAATTCTCTCTAGCTCTCAATTATTCATAAGTTCATAACATCCAATTTATTATTTTCTTTTCTTCAATTACGTTCTCTAATTCCTTATTTTCTTTATTTATTATCTCATTTAATAATTTTATATTTCAAATTCTTTTTTCATACCCTATATTTTTTCTATATCAAAAAAAAAAATGACAAGTGAAAGTAGAACCAGTGGCAAAGGCAAGAGCAGGGAGGGGGAATCCGATTATCCTTGGGGACCCGATTTCGAAGTTGATGTAGATGATGAAATCAACATTATTCATAATACGAAGCAAGTCCAAATGCAAGAGAGTACCGGTATCGAAAAAATGTCAACAACAAATGAGCGGGAGCTTACATCTAACGTATAGGACCACTTCATGAAAATTAAAAGATTTGATATAGCTCCAAAAAGGTATGATGTAGTTTGTAAACATTATCACACAACATACAAATATATGGGTGGAGCCGGATATGGAACATTTACCCGGCATCTTCAAAAGAAACATCCAATTGAAGCGGGAATTGACATCGAGCAACAACAAATTTTCGGGTACGCCAATCCTAACACTCCTCCTTTATTTCGTTATAATGAAAAAACTTATAAAGAAGAATTAGGTAAATTTGTTTCCGTTGAACATTTATCATTTAGTTTTGGTGAAATATTTGATTTTAATCAATTTATACAAAATGCATATGCTCCACAAGCAAAACGTGTTCATAGAAATACACTTAAACGGGTTATTAAAGATCTTTATAAAAAAGGAAAAAAGATTTACAAAACTTTTTTATGAATTTTAATGGACGTGTGCATATAGGTAACGATATTTGAGGTGATCATTGGCAAGTTAATTCTTATATGGATATAACATGTCATTGGATAGATGATAGTTGGAATATTCAAAAAAAGTTATTGCATTTTGAGTTTTTGATGATAGGCATACGGCAAATAATATTTATAGATTAATTAGGCAATTTTTAAAATAATATTATTTGCTTAATAAAAAAATTTCAATTGGTTTTGATAATGCCGCGGCAAATACCACTTCAATTGTTGAACTATAAAAGATTTGTAAACCCGTTTTTGGTGGACAATTTTTTTATGTTAGATGTGCTTGTCGTGTTTTAAATTTATGTGTACAAGATGGTTTAAAAACTCTTGATATTTTCCTCGACCCAATAAAAATAGCAATTTAATTTTTATGGAAACATCCCAAAAAATGAAAGAATGGTAAAAAATTTGCAGAGCAAATGGAAAAAAACCCAAAATATTTTCAAGAGATGTTCTAAATAGTTGGAATTCTACTTACGAGTTGCTTAATGAATCTTTTGCATATAAAATTGTATTATGTGCACTTATTTCAGATAATATAACTCAAATTAATTTATACCCGTAAAAATGAGATATTTGCAAAAAAATAAATATATATATATTTTAAAAAAAAATTAATGATGCAACTTATACTTTATCCGGTGTTTATTATCATACTACGCATTTATTTTTAATAGAATGTATTAATATTGTTGGAGTTTTTGAAGAAAATAAAAATGATAATTTATTAAGTGACACTATTAGAACAATGCAAACAAAGTGGCTACATTGTTATAGGAAAATTCCTATTGTTTATATATTTGCTTTTTTTTATCCACATTGTAAATTCGATGGTTTATGTGATTATTTGAATACGTATTGTGAATGTTTACATTTAATTGATGAGGTAAATATTATAAATATACAAAAAATGGTTAAAAACGCAATAATAGCATTATATAATGAATTTTGTAGTACATATCATCTAGGTGATAGTGGATCTTCTCAATCTAGCGACATACAAAGTGGGAGCATAGGTAAAATTAGTAGAGGGTACCAACTTCTGTTGCATAGGCAAAAAAAGCAAAATGGAGCAATATGAAGTAATTCTGAAATAAAGAACTATCTAACCGTTTCTTTTGAGTTTGATGAATCTGAAGGCAGCTTAGATGTCACAATATTGAATTGATAGAAGAGGCATTCCATCCAATACTCAATTCTTACTCTAATTGCAAAATAAATTTTAGCAACCACTTGTTCGATAGTTGAGGTAGAACAAGCATTTAGTGCCAGAGGCAATATTTTCGACAAACGAAGTTCAAGATTAGTTTCCGATTCGGTGGCAGCTCAAACTTGTGTTGATGATTGGACAAAGGCTCAATATAGACAATAAGAGATAGATCGCAATAATGAAGTCGAATTCTTTGATGACGTAGATACCACCGCCACCGGTATCGGAAGGGATAGTGACGATTGAGGATTGATGTGATTTTATCCTAAATCAAATCAGAACAATCACAAAGAATAGAAGAGAAAGACACGCGAGTTTACCCAGGTTCACCCCAGAAATAGGGCTACGTCCTGCAAAGGGATTTCACTATTTTAGGTTTTCACCACAACCACTTGTTACAATAATTTCTCATACGAATACAATATATATGACTTAAAAATGGGTCCAAAATCCAAGCCTATCCGAAACCCTTTGACCCCATAACAAACGGGTCAACTTAAACACAACCTAAACCCGATGTTGTTTTGGGGTGCTGCCCCCGAACCCCCGCATTCCGTGTGCAGAGGTTATACGTCGTCGGTTCATATTTCAGTTTCTCTAAGTTCACATGAGCGTGCCCGGTATGATAAACAAGGGTCCCCCGAAATATTCGCCAACTCCAACAAGGATGAGGTAAGTATGAGATTATCAAAGGTAAGAGAACTACACGGGTTTTGATTTTTCTATCCCAAGAAGATATTTATGCGCTTAATGATGATTCATTAAGTTCAAGCTTCCTCCCCCCCTCTCCATTTTTTTCCCAAATTTGATTACAATTTGTATTTGATAATTTCATAATTCATAATTATTTTTTATTTCATAATTTGATTATAATTTTATTACAAATTCATTACAATTTAATTTTTAAACTCAAAAATCGAAACTGAAATCGGCGGTTCCATTTTGGGTTCGGAACCGGAATTGGGTCCGGAACTGAAACCGATGGTTCCATTTTCGGTTCGGAACCGGCCGGTTCCGGTTTGCCCGGATTTTGAACCAGAACCGTGGCCATGCCTGGATCTATGCTTAATGATGCAAATATAACCTAGAATAATTCAAGTGAACTGTTTTTTTTTTTTGTTCGAGACAAGTGAACTGTTTTAAAAGTATATTTTTTTAACCAAATCATAGACTCTTTTTGCGAGACAATCGCATCATGAAACTGGGAAATAAAATGTCAAAAAACAGAGTACTCTCCATGCACAGAGACGCATTGAAGAGACGACCCCCACAGGCCACTATTAAACGGCACCAGGACACGGCGTCCCATCGGGTGGGACCCGCATGCTCTCGCGTGGGTGGATCCGACGTGTCGTGACCTTTCCAGGCTGCAAAACATCTCATCATCCCCAATACACGAACTACGTACCCCTCCAATATTCGGCGAACATCGAGAGTATCATGTTATCCAAAACTATAAGAACGTTGCTGTCTTTGGTGCACTGTGAGATTATTAATTTATTCGAAACTATTAAACAAAAATAATTAATAAATAATTAAAACTTTTTGTGAGTCAATTCCTTCAAAAATTTGTGTCCCACGAAGTTTTCATAAATTTTCTTAATTTCTCCCAACTCATTTAGTTTTTCATAAAATGTTTCCATATCCTTTAAAGCATACCGGTTTGCATCCGATATCGGCACCAACATCCGATATCTTTTCGTCTTTAGTAAGTATGGATTCGAATCATTGTATTTGTGCATTCTTCTTAACGATCGCTTTTGAAAGCACGGACCCGCGTCTCTCGGTAATTATCCGACGCGCGTGCAAATCCCTCGCGAAACTTATACAAAGCCGTAGAATTATGAGTTAGGAAGCATATTTACTTTTCGAGGGCCCCCGTGTCGTGTCGGATACCCACACGCGTCCGACATTCTCAGACACGTGATCGACACGTGATCAACAGGTGTCAGACATCTGACATATGGTCGGCGTTCTGGACACGTCAGTGACACGCGATTCCAACATCCCGACGCGCATGGAGTCAATTTTAAATATTTTCAATAAATTAGGGATCAAAATATAAATTTATCATATATATAAGTTATTTAGCCAGCCAATCCAAAATTAATATACCCAGCCAGTCCCAGAAAAACTTAATTGTGAAGAAGAAGAAAAATAAGAAGAAGAAAAAAAGAAAATCACTGTTGAAATTTTTTATATATACATGATATATCATGCATACATAAAAATATATATTTAATATTCAACGTGTCCCAATGTGTCGGAATTCTTTATTTTGTTGAGAAATAATATGTGTCGATGTCGGTGCAACTTAGATTATGAATTATTGTCGTCCCTGAAACCTGTTGTTTCCAAATTTTGAAGATTTATTGATAAGTTCGGCGAGAAAATTCGAGCCACGTAAGATTAATTAACGGTGATTATGGACGGAAGGTTGTCGGTGGTAGAATTGGGACAAAAGTAAAAGTCGGAGGGTTTTTTATGAGACAAAAAAAATTGGATATAATTGAGACTTATGTTAAAGTTGGGTTTTTTTTTTTGCATTAAACCGGTAGAATTGAAACAAAAATAAAAGTTGAGATTTTTCATGAGATTTTTTTTGATATAATTGAGACATATGCTAAAATTAAAGATTTTTTTTGAGTACCAGGCCGATATTTTGGGGGAGACAATCGCATCTTGAAACTCGGAAATAAAATGTTAAAAAACAGAATACTCTCCATGCACGCGAAACTTATACAAAAGTCGTAGAATTATGAGCTCTATTATTTCTGACGCTACCCTTTCGGCGGTCATGCACCGTTTCCCATCGGGTCGAAAATCATACAAAGATCATCTCATTATTGTCAACGGCGCGAGGGGGTACGACGGGCCGAGCTGTCGCGTCGCGTCGCGTCACGTCGCAGGAAATTAATTGACCCCGCCACTTGGGTGGTGGGTGGGTTGATGGGGAGCGTTCCTGGAGACGGCGACAGCACGACGGCGCTACCGCTGAGCGGGGCGTGCTCGCCTTTTGCGCCACGTACGGCGGCTCTTGTCCCGCAGCTTTCCCCCCCAAGCAGTAACCACGGGTTGAACTGAACCATAAGGCCTCGGGAGAGCGCCGATGGCGATTCATTGAGAACCGTAAATTTTTTTTTTTTTTTGTTATGGATCTCGATGGAAAGAAATCTCGAAGTTTTTAATGGCCCATCATCATCAATCTGGAAATTTGCAATCTGGAAATTTGAAGATGATAGGGCGCGGGGGGGGGGGGGGGGGGGGGGGGCATGACGCATTGAAAGAGCCATGAACGCCGAGCACTTTCGCAGGCTCCACCGCACGTAACATCCGACGAGCGAAGGCTCTGTGGATGGCCATAAATGGACTGCGGGGGCGGGAGATTGAATGAATCCTGACAGCTCCACCGCCCCCCTTCCCCCCACCACCACTTTCATCTCTGCCGAATGACTCGTTTTAAGACCACACTGACGAAAACCATGTTGGCTTTCGATTCATTTCAGCCTCTAATTCTGCAAATGCCAACTATCCAAACTCTTAAGTCCAAATTATTCCAAGGGCGTTACATGCGGGGTCCAAAGTGAGTTTTTGTCTTCAGCGGCAGGTTAGAGGGTGACAGACCCTAAGACGGATTGCATGGGGAAATGAACCCTCGGATTCACGAGCTTTCGCTGTATTGGCCATGGGTGTATGGTCCGGGCGTCGTAGCCTCGACATTGTTGTCGGAAAAAGAGCGAGGGGTGAAGCAAGCACATGCACGATTCGATTGAGTATTCGGGGACCATTGCGGAACAAGAGTTTGTTCCGCAATGGTCCCGAAATGAACATGGGGATTGTGCGCGCTGCTAGAACTAGAGACGTTGGGACTTCTCTTACATTCTCCAAACGACATCATTAACTTCTCCTCCGGCCAAGTTTGGTTGTTGGCCAATTTTCTTCATCACCACTCCGATAGCTCATCGGGCCGAAAACTAGTCCTCGGAAACATCCTCGTTTTTCTAGTGCCTGGACAGAACTTTCGAGCGCGGAACCCTGATCATCCTCGCTATCCAATTCTCGTGATGATATTCATTCACCCTGATCATCCTTTTTTTTTTCCTTCCTTTGCCAGAAACAACCTAATAGTTCATTAGCATCACCGGAAAATAAACATGCCAATCCCTCAATTCACGCAGTCAACATGCACATGGATGTGCTGGTCTTCTCTTCCTCTTTCCCCCCTTCAAATGTGGCAACTGCACATGGACGTTAGTTGGGTGGTCCAAGATTGATCATTAGTTTTCTTACAGGTCAATAAATTGCACAAGGAATCTGAACAGTAGATGCTGCGATCTAGCTGGTATTTCTGCCATATTAAGCCTGAATATACAATGCTGTTGGGACCTTCGTCGGTCTCGGGAGAGGACATATATGAGGGGCAAATGGTACGAGGCACGGCTAGAACGGTCTGCAAAGTGCATGGATTTTCATAATATGGACTCTGTGCTTACACGGAGGTTGACAGGTTTCTGCAAGAAACCAGTAATTGCGATCCTGCACACAACTTCTTCGCCAAAATCAGAAAGAACGTTGCCATCTCGCATCAGTTGCAACTGATTCTAGTGAAGTGGATTATTTCCTAGGAGCGTTAGCTGGTTAACCATAGTGATCGTCTTGCCTTTTCACGTGGAGAGCTCTTTCGACGGTGTCTGGGCAAGGAAGCAACGGCGGGCTGTCTCCAGGATCATTATCATGGCGAGGGTCGTTCTGGCAAGACGGCGACGGAGCAACATCTCGAGGGATCTTCCTAATCCTTAGTTTTTTTCTCAAGGATGTGCATGGGGCCGACCGACCACGTTAGATTTTTCATCGAAACAAACACAGCCATGTTCTTGAACTCGACGTAGCGACAAAAGTTCCCGGATAATGCACAAACAGATTTTACACAAGAATGGGAAAGAGGCAGCAAACCCTAGCAGGAAAAATAATTGGAGGGGTGGTTCGGATGGTGGTGGGGTCGTGAAAGTTTTCCGGGTTCGTACACAATCATGAACGACGGGAGTTATACATGTTGGGAAGGGAGAAGAGGTTCTTGTCGCAGCTTCTTTCGCATGAGCTTTTTGTGTTTGTCTTGATCTCGAGCGAATCCAGGATGCTTTGAACGGGGAAGAGGGACGTGTTGGGTCGTGGCCACGTTCGATCTTCTTTGGGCCCATAAGGGGCCGAGTGGTTCTGCATTAAGCCATTCGAAGCCCGATCGGGTTCATGGTTTACACTACGATCAGGCCTCGTTAGCTATTATAGGCATTACTGCCATACTAATCAGTCTCGTACATATTAATGGGAATCTGAAGTAAACCGCTCGAATAAAGGTTGGTACTTTCATGTAATAGTCAGTAAATTTAAAACGTTGCGGAAGGTAGATAGATTTTTAAACAATATTAGTATATTTTCACTATTGGAGATAAGAGAAGTTGGTAATTTCGGAAAGACCAAATGAATGTTACTCAAATAAGAGTTGGTAATGCAGAACTAGTTGGTGACCCTATTCGGCAAAAACTTGGTTATCACTCTAGTTGAGCTTTATAATTTCTATAACGAGTTGGTAAATTTAACGAATGTGTAAGCAAGATAAATAAAAGTTGGTAGCTCAATAGAAAAGTTGGTTTCGACAAAAAAGAAGAAGAAGAAGAAAAGTTAGTGAATTGAAAAAAAAATACAACCAAACGATGATAAACAGTTCAAATTAGAGCCGGTAAACCCAAAATTACATAGTAACCTATTCGAAGAAAAGTTGGTAAGTCACTCAGGTAAAAATGGGTAATTTTGTAGAATAATTGGTGAATTTTGAATTGTTGCTAATAAAGGTGAAAAAACGTTTGTAAAGAATACGAGAATTTTTTTTTAGTAAAGCTAATAGAAGTTGGTAATTAAAAATAAAATAAAATAAACGTCGGTAACTAATTCAAATAAGATCTGGTAAGCACCTTAAATGGGAGATGATAAACTCCAATTAGTTAGTGACTTACTTGGAGAATATTGGTAAGTCGCTTAAATAAAGGTCGGTAAATTCCATTGTATCGATAAGAAAGCTAAACAAGCAAGAGAATTTTTTTTTATCAGACACAAAAATGTAGATAACTGAAAAAACTAAACAAAAATCGGTAACTAACTCAAAAAAAGTTGGAAAGAAAAGTTAATTGATAATTTGATCGGAAAAGAGTTGGCAATAACAGTAGTTAAAGTCGATAATTTTTTTAAAGAGTTGGTAATTTAACGGGTTGGTAAGTAAGGCGATAAAAGTTAGTAACTCGAATCGAAAAGCGAGTAAATATAGAATAAATAAATGTTGGCGAGAAATTCAAATAGAAGTTCGCAACCTAATGGGAGAAGATAAATCACACAAATATAGGTTGATAAATTCATATAATAGTTGATAAATTTAAGGCATTTGTGAGAAAAGGCAAATAAAAGTCGGTGAAAGATAACAAAAGTTGAGAAATTGTTAAATTCCAAATAAACGTCGACAAGTAACTCAAATAAGAGTTGGTAATCCACTGGTCGGTAATTCAATCGAACAAAAAAAGTTGGTGGCCACTCCAATAAGGATTGGTAAACTCATATAAAAGTCGATGAATTCAAGTCGGTGGTAATAAAGACAAATAAAAGTTGGTAAAAATAAGAAAAAAAGATGGTGATCTACAAGATGTGAAAAGGAGTTGGTAATATTAGAAAGGTGTTTATAAGTCATTAACAGCCATCGGGAAATCAGGTGATTGGTAATTTTTTCCGAGAACGGTTCTTTGATACTTGCTAGTTTTTTTTTTTTCTTCTAAAATCTACTAGCATGGAAAAGAAATGGATTTTCTGTGGACGGAACAAAAGAACCATCCAGATGAACTGAGACTCTTCTGGGGCATTAAACTTGACTTTTACCAAAACGACATATCTAACTTTGAAGAATCTCAAGCCACCCTCGTTTTAATTAGGAGACACAAGGATTCTATCAAAAACACACAGAGTATTGTGCCGCCAATGAGTCCCAGTTGGCCTTTCAATTTAGATTCTCAGTCATAAGCACTTCCCAACTCAGATACGCACATGAGGTTTCCAATCTCCGGCCAAATTCTCGTGTCGGCAATGGCATCGAAGACGGGGTCGCGTTAAGGTTAGGAACTGGGCTATGTCGTGTTCAAACACGCGTCGGACGGAGCCGATGCCGTGTGCCCGGGCCCTTGCCCGTTTCGATGTGAACGGAAACTTTCGGAATTGATAAGGGAAGTTCATGATGCTCGGCATGCCGTCATGTAGAGCTATGAAAGAACCTAAAATTGTTCTAGAGAGCGGAGACTGATTAAACTGCCACAAACTGTAGCTTGGTTTGAAAAAGGAAAAGATTACCAGTTTATGCAATTTCCATCCATCAGTTAAAAACGAGGGATTATAGATTCATCGATCTAGGTGGATTTTTCCACTAAGTGCGTGAATGACGATGATGCATCATGTTCCTAGAAATGCCAAGATCATAATCTTTACCTTATAAAGACCGAATCGCATTGATCGGGGAGGTTTAGAAAACACAACATTGAGCAGTTGAACAAACTAAATAGGATTCGACAAAAAAACAAAAACAAACTAATTAGGACTACTACCACGAAACAATACGAGTTTTAA
This sequence comes from Lenwebbia sp. NSW1173648, assembly GCA_029784005.1. Lineage (NCBI taxonomy): Eukaryota > Viridiplantae > Streptophyta > Magnoliopsida > Myrtales > Myrtaceae > Lenwebbia > Lenwebbia sp. NSW1173648. The sequence goes on along the minus strand of JARCGZ010000009.1, from coordinate 16,332,773 downwards.
ATACTTTTGGTGTACACGTCATAGAGCAAATACTCGAAAAAGACCGGTAAATATCGAGGGGAGTGGATCTATTGTGCTCTGATTATGCTTGGGGATAAGTGTACCAGAAAACTTAAAACTTGTTATGAAATTATAATTGAGCTCTAAAATTTTCAAAAAGTACAATTAAGTCCTAAAATTTGTTAAATCGTTACCATCTAATCCTTCCGTTCGCTCCATTCAATTAAGCTAACCGAAAATGATGCCGTGATTTTTGTAATTTCTCTCGTTTCGTGGCGTCAATGTTCACTAAAGCACTAATACCATGTTTGTCTTAGTCCAAATTCTAAATTTTTACCCCAAATCTTAGTTAAATTAGATATTTGGAAAAGAAAAATACAGAGCGAGGGCAGGCTGGCCCTCACCTGATAACCACCCCATCATCACTGGAAAGGGCCAGGGTCACCGGAGCCTCGGCGATTCGCCGACATTTGGTGCCCGAAGTGCTTCTGCCAAAGCGTGACTGCAAAAATGGAAGGGAGAGAGACCTCTGTGATCAAAGTAGACCAAAGGGAAACTTAGAATCGGGAGGTGGTTGAATTTGGGCCAGTCCGCTTTTGTTAACACCAGGGCCACGTAGTATAGAGGACAAAAAAATTTACATCAACATTTTTCGTTAGCCAAATTAGACGGAATTAATGAAATAACTCGATCGCACAGTTTTGACAAGTTTTAGGACTTGATTGTACTTTTTGAACAAGGTAAAGTAGTAATCAAGCGAAATGGTAGCTGGACAAATCAGCTAGAAGACTAGCGGACCGAGCTAGATTTGTACGAGTATTAGCGTGTACATACTGAACAAATTTGCGATTATTTATCTGCGCACCGGATGCTGACCCCGCGAAAATTAAGTACGGGACCGAGGCACAGGTATAACTGATCCAACCAGCCTATCCTTACATTGATAAAATCTGGATAGACTAGGCTGTGTTACATTTCCACAAGTTATGTTCTCTTTTGGAACAACTGTGTCAAAATAGTCCGTTGAACTTAGGAAGCGTCGGCTAGGCTTAAGAAGCGTCGGTAAGGTTCGGGTGTCGGTAACTCTCAACACAATGAAAACACTCAAAGAAAGAGATGAATGTGCTATTTTATTCTGACTCGTTTCACATAGCACTTAGCACAACACAACTAAAAATTAATTTCCTTAAAGTGACAATCACTTTCGGAAGTCAACTCTAGATATAACCTCATTTCCGTCTCTCTTAGAAAACCTTTTGGTCCCTGTATAAGGTTGGCCATCTACTCCATTTCCCGGGTAAATTTCCAAATCAGGCGTTTTGTTTTTTTTATACCAAAACAGGTTAAAAAAAAACACCAAATCAGGTGCCGCTCGGCAGTCTTGCTGCCGAGCGGCACTGTTGGGCCGGCCCGGCCGGCCGGTTCCGGTGGCCCGCTCGGCAGCCACACTGCCGAGCCGTGCCCCAGCACCCCAACTAGTTTTATTTTTATTTTTTAAAATTTCATAAGAAAAATCATTTTTTATAATATTTTTTATTTATAATTTTATTCTTTTTAAGCTGATTTTTATAATATAATTATCAATATTTAATTACTTAAGATATATAATTATAAAATTACAATAAATTTACATATGTAATGTCGACATCGAACAAAAGAACTGAATAAATATCGCGCAATTGGGATATTGTAAAAAACATGGGATTTTCATAATAGATAACAAATTAACTGCAGTTACATGTACTAATGACGCCGTCTTCCTACATGACCTCCTATTCCGCAATGGGGTTGTCTACGTTGATCGAAAGGTCTAGTGCTGCATTTTTTCAGCCTTGGGGAGGCCCCCCTCATATTTATTAAGTTCATTTTTTCGTGGTTTTTATATTAGATATGTATATTTTTGTACTATTACAATATCCCAATTGCGCGATATTTATTCAGTTCATTTGTTCGACGTCGACATTACATATGTGAATTTATTGAAATGTTATAATTATATATCTTAAGTAATTAAATATTGATAATTATATTATAAAAATCAGCTTAAAAAGAATAAAATTATAAATAAAATAAATATTGTAAAAAATGGTTTTTCTTATGAAATTTTAAAAAATAAAAATAAAACTAGTTGGGGTGCTGGGGCACGGCTCGGTAGTGTGGCTGCCGAGCGGGCCGCCGGAACCGGCCGGCCTGGCCGGCCCAACAGCCCGCTCGGCAACAAGACTGCCGAGCGGCACCTGATTTGGTGTTTTTTTTTTTTTAAACCTGTTTTGGTAAAAAAAAAAAAAACACCTGATTTGGAAATTTACCCAAAACCTTTGTTCTCAAAGATCACTTGCAACCTTTCCCACATTGCAAATCTTCTTCTTTATGAAATGTTCCATTGGAATATTCCTTTTGACGTAAAAAAAGATTTGTTTTTTACTCCCAGGAACCCTAAATAGGCCAGCATTTACTCTCGAAACTGCTGTTTTTAGTTGGGTGCTGTCGAAGAAAGAATATCCGCAGTATCTTTCCATTTTGTCATGCGTGTTAGTTCACTGTTCATCTGGCCTTCTGTTCTTGGGTCGATCAGATCAAGAAAGATCTTGATCACAGCCATAACTCATTTTATTGGAATTCCTCTGTAAAAAGTATGCATGTTGGTGAATCAGTACAAGAATTTGAAGTCTTGAAGTTGTTTTCACATGTAATTCCTGTGTGACAGTCCCATCAAGATGCTTCAGCCTTCACCTAGCCAACAAAAGAAGCTCCAACTCACTCAAAAAAGATTAGGACATTTCTTAGGAATTGCCAATTTTTCACATCCAACAGCAGAAGCAGAACCAAGATGGTGTATTAGTATTCGTCTCAATCAGTTCTTGACCAATGACAGAATCATAAACATCCGAAGCTCTACAGAGGTTCCAAATTGTTTTTCTCCATTTTCCCCTCTGGCTGAATCACATCCCAAAGGAGCTGCCCCCCCAAAAAAGTGCAGCTGTACAAAAACTAAGTCAAACTAAGTTATCCCGTAAATTATCTTTTCTTATTTTGCCATCATTTTTAGAAGTTCCTATTGAGGAACAGGGAGAGCCGGAAGGAGGGCTTCATGGGCAGACAAAGCAATGTTCTGCAACTTGCAGTCTGATGAAATCAACTGGCCAGATTTGATCTTCTCTTCAATGACTATCGTGTCAATCAATCGAACCAGGACTCGCTCCAGCTCTTCGCCGTCGGTCCACTCGTAAATCTCCGCCTTCAACAGCATGGGATTCCTGCAGATCAAGTCCCAGACAGGGTAATTCTTCCTTGGCATCATGAAGTCACCTTCCAAGAGCTTCAGGCTTGGGCAGTAGTCACCATTCCCATCTCCGAGATAGATGAACCTCTTTTTCTTCCCCTCGGCAGATACAGAGGCTTGTATTCTTTCAATCACCACTCCCTGTGAAAAAATACACATGCTGTTTAGTTTATCGTGATTGACCACGAAAGATCCGATCCTTCTGTCATTTGTCTTTTTGTGTTTTTCCATAGAAAGAAAACACTGAAACCAATCATGGATGGTGTGGTCAGAGTTCCCCCAAGTTTGGAGACTCCATTGACAGATTGACCAGTCCACCTCCTGATATACTTCTGTTTTAAAATGGTCCTTCTGAGGTTTCATGCGACTTGATAGAATACTGTTCTAAATGGTCCCTGTCAAAATGTCCGGATTTCATCCTTATTTTTTCAAAGCTGGTGTGAATTTTCAAGAACCTTCTCTTCTCAAAAGCAGGCGACAATCGAAGATGGAAAATGGAAAACGTGAATTCGCTTGCATATAATATGTGTTTTATTATTACCTTGCACATGTTTGGAGGGCAGAGACCACATCCATGAGAAGAGGACTTGAAGTCGTGGAAAGGCAAGATCCTGAGCCTCCCTTCTTCATCGACAAAGCCCGGGTTTGTGTTGATCTCGGAGAAACACTCCCGGATGCCCAGATGGTTCAGGATCGTCTCGATGAAGAAGAGATTGGCGTCACTCACAACCCTCAAATCACACCTGAGCAGAGAGAGAAATTGTCAAAACAAGAAACCCACTTAAGTTCGTTGTTCCAGAACAACGCACTAAGCAGAGAGACAGATTGCTTCGTTATAATTTACCCCAAAGCATGGATTGATTTGATGGCGGGGACGATCCTGGGATGGATTGGAGCTCTTTTCAGTACGTCCGCAATCTCTTCGATCGTTCTTCCTCTTGCATGAAGCTCTCCCATCATCTTGTCCTGCAAGAGTTTCATTTTTTTCGGGTTGTGTCAGACAAGAGCATTAGGCCCCCGATTTCCAAAACCTCATAAGAAGCAGAGCCCGAACATCAAAACAAGCACTAGAGGGAGGGAAAAGAAGGGAACAAATTGGGCTGCACAAGATTATGCCAAGGAAACAAGAAACTGTTTACGAAAGTGGGGGCGTTTTACAGTACTAAAAAAATCCAGAAAATCCCACGGAAAAATGAAATAAAAAGAATGTTGAGCAGAGGCAGATCCAGATGAACTTTATATGCAAAAAGAAAATAACCCATAACCCAAAAATGAAAAAAAAGACAAAAAAAACGAGAACTGACCATGAGAGAGTTCCAGGGCATGGTAGGAAGGAGCTCGTTGAACAGATCGGTGAAGCCCAACTCGTCGACGACCCAATTGTCGCTGTCGCAGTCGATGATCGTCTTGTCGAAGTCGAAGAGTACCACGATGTCAGCCATTCTTCCCCACAACAACAAGGACAATGCACGAGAGAGAGAGAGAGAGAGAGAGAGAGAGAGAGATTGGGAGGGGGTGTTTCTGAATACTTCTAGTGAACAGGAGAAGATTTCTGTGCGTGGAGACACGAGAAGGGCGGGTATTTATAGCGCGGGGGCTCGGCGCTATCAATCCCGATCGGTGGTGGTGTATTGCCGAAGAGTCGCGGTTACATAGGGTGGTGCCATTGGTAGATTCCATGGAATATTACGCGAATGTGTGGAAACGTGCGCGTGCTTCTCCCTCTCCTGGTGCGTGCTGTTAACAAAAAAGCCGCGGTACACTTAAAAGGAGTCCCCTCTCTCTGTTTTGTTTGAAATTTGGACGGTGTTGTGTTGACGACCCCTAGACCAACAACCAATAGTAACAACATTCAAATTAAGTACGACCAACGTGTGATTATGTTCTAATCACGAAGGTTTATAATTATCCAATCGAACTTCTCGAATTTAATCGTTTCGAAATGCAATCCCCGATACGAGTTTCGAAAAAAAAAAAAAGTCGAGACGCCCAACACCCCCCCTTTTCAATTCAAGACGTTGGATCGCCGCTATGGGTGCGACGTAGTTTGGTCTCATGTGATAATTCCTTTTCCTTGTTTTTTTTTTAATTATTTATTTATGATGGAGTTGAAAATCTCGTGCAAAGGATCCACGGTCACGTGACCGCTTTAAGAGATTCCGTGGGGGGACAAGCAACCCAGGCCGTTGGATGGGATGACCATGGGGCGCAACGCAACGGTCAGAGACAACAAGGCGTGGTCGGAAGATATCGAGCGGTTAAGGATCGTGTGGTTCGCGATTCGATAAGATTAATGAAAGTGGGATTTTTGGGAATATGAGGAGGGAATATTCGCCGGGAATGGAATGGAATGGAATGGAGAATTGGATTTGTTGGGTGGGCTGCACCTTTTTGAAGTGCATCCACCACTAACCCGTAATAGCCGACGAATATTCCAAATCCTTTGTTCTTCCGAAGTTTCCTAAACTTATCTAGTTATCTCTATGCTAAAGCTGTCATTACTAGTTTTGCTTTCTAAGCAAAGGATGAGTTTCCACACGAGTGTTTTTCGTTAACCGAAGAGGAAAATTCGAACTCCTCCTGTCTGCCGAATTCGCCGGTATCGTTTTTGCAGCCCGTTGCGAGGGCGCGAGAACTCGAGCTCTTGAGAACGAGACGATGGAATTCGGACACCAATCGCGGCCTTTGGGAGAAAAAGAGAGGAGAGTTCTTTTGGTGCTTATTTGGCGTTCTATCTACCATTCCCTCCCTCTTGCAATCAAAATTATCAATATAGATTAATCATCATAACTTACATACATATCAAGATTGATTTCGACAAGTTTTTTCATATGGCGAGATGATATACAAGCCGAACAGCATCGTGACAAGTTTTTTTTACTGAGTATTGAATATGGCTTCTCTTTTTATTTAAAGAACCGTTTGCCATCTATTATGTATTCCGGTATACTAATTCTTGTAGATCGGTCTTGACAGACCTAGCTTAGCTTACACCATCGTATGTCACTGCTGCATGACAACCGCACCCATTCGCCCACTACCGAAAGCGTAATAGCATATATCCTTTTCGAATGAAATTTCGACAACGAAATCATTTCCTTTGAAGATGATTCTAAAAAAACATGAAAATTCGATAGTTTAAATGTTTTCTTTGTAATCAATATAATGTTTTCGACCTTAATATAGTCCATCATGCCACACATATATGAATATTCTTAGCTTTGATCAGCAATGACACTGCTCGTCTTTGCTTCTGGTCAATTTTCTAAGGCAAGAAGAGAACAAGTCCATATGGCTAACCAGGCATCAGCACCTTCATGGATCTTTCGAGCTCCCAACATGCTGGGCGCCATCGTATTCTGTCATCCACGATTGTCCCGTCGAATCAATTCGGATTACGTACCAATCAACATTCAACGCCCTTTGAATTTTGTTTTTATTTTGCCCCCTTAAAAAAATAATAATCATAATAAGCACGTGCATCAAACCATATGCATTCTTAAAGAGTTTGCGGCTAAATGGTGTCCCATCCCATGGATGTCCACTTTACTCGAACTTTTTGACCAGTTCACATTGGTATAAATTTCGAAATACTTTGCTAGACTTACTTAATAGGAGATTATTTAATCGTCCCAACATCGGTCGGACATTATATGATAGTAGATAGTTACGAAACACCCCAAAATTTGATAGATCCATCTATTAATTCTCGTTGCGATCAATTGAACTTCGTATGACTTGAATCCCAAAAAAAGTACCAAAAAAGTTCTAACCTTATGAAATTGGTACTAATTCAGTTCTAAACCTTTAAATTTGACCAATTAGTCCTAAATCATTTTGAATTGGTACCAATTCAGCCCACCGGGACAATTTAGGCCGAAAATCGCTGACGTGGACGCCGACCGTCCTACGTGATACCGCCGACGCTAGCGTTGACATTTTTAATAATTTCTTTGATTTTTTTGTATATTTTTCTCTATTTTTTTCTTCCCCATTTCTTTTTGTCGGTGGCCGGCGATGGCTGGCCTCGCCTAGGTAAGCGCAGGCGAGGCCGCGAACCTCGTCCTAGCCTGGGCGAGGGTTAGTCTCCCCGATGGCGAGGCCAACCCTCGCCGGGTGGCCACAAACATACAGAAATGGAAAAAAAAGGGAAAAAAATAAAATAAAAATTTATAAAAATATTATATATATATAATGTCTACGTCAGCGCCAGGGATGCCACGTAGGATGATTGATGTCCACATCAGCGTTTTTTGTGTGTCTAAATTGGCCAGAATGATTGAATTGGTACCAATGCAAAAAGGTTTAGAACTAAATTGGTCCAATCGAAAATTTTATGACTTTTTTTGTACTTTTCCCCTTGAATCCGGTATTTTCCAAAAAGTTGAACTCAAAACCATCTTTTATTACTCATTTTGTTTATATATTATGCGGTCGTTCACCCACATAACATCTATTTTTTCAGATTAAATACCACACATAGCATGATTTTTCCTTCATTCAAATGGTTCATGCACTTTAACCCAATGTATAATACGGTCCTTTAACTTTTACTTTATTCAACGTGGTCTGAAACCTTTACCCCAATGCAATGTGATTTCTAAATTTTTAAATTGTTCAATGTGGTGCTTGAAATTTTGGTATATGAAAATAGTCAATGTTCACCTGGGGACTAAATTAAACATGTATAAAAAGTCCATGGACTATATTAAACAAATTAAAAATTCAAGGACCACATTGCAAATTGGGCCAAAATTCAAGGATCATTTGTGTCATTTTCCCTTGTATTTTCTTCAAGCTATTGAATATACCTAAATATAAACATGCAATTATTTGGAATAGCTGATTTAGAAAGAACCACATTGAACGGGTGATGAAATGTTTGGTTTTGGAAGTTGACGAGTTTCGTATAGTTTCAACTTGAATGGAATCTCAAAATGATGATGCGATTGATTTGGCTTGAAAGTCTCCATCTCTCTCCTCATCAGCGTCGGTCGTTAGGATGGTCGGTGTACACCTCAACAATTTCCGGTTAAATTTGGCCGGAATGACTACATTCACAAATCGTCAAAAAGTGAGAAAAGTCCTAAACGTATTGCATTGCTACCAATTGAGTCCATCCGGCCAATTGTGATCGGAGATCGTTGACTTGAACGCCGGCAGTTTTATGTGACACGATCGATGCTGATGTGGATAATTTTAGATATTTTTTGTTTTCTTTTTTCTTATTATTATTATTTTTTCATTTTTGTAGGAGAGGGTCGCCCCCTGGCCAGAAGCGGCAATCGTCGAGCCAGGCGAGGGTGAATCTCGCCAGAGTCCACGAGGGCTCAATGCTCGTTGGGCAAGGACTTGACCCTCGCGGTCGACGATGGCTTGGTAGCCCTCACACAAGCGGATCACCAGCCCAAATGCAAAAAAAAAAAAAAGTTGTCAAATTTGTCCATATTAGCGTCGATTGTGTCACATGGGGCAACCGACGTACATGTTAGTGATTTTCAGTCAAAATTGGCCGAATGGACTCAATCGGTACTAATGCAGTAAGTTTAGGACTAAATTGATACAATTAAAAATATTAGGACTGAATTGATGCCAATGCAATAGGTTTACGATTTTTATGATACTTTTTCCTAAAAAAATTTATGGCTAAATTTACAAAAGTAAAATGTTTAGGACTGAATTAACCGTATATTTATGACTTTTAGACAATTTTCCCGTATATTTTTCCATCCTGATCACCAAAGAAAAGTTACAAGTAGAGACACCGGCACCCAAATTCGGTTCATACTATTCTATGCTGATATGGCCGACACCCTTAAAGTACCCAAATGATTGTTTAAGGTCGCATACACGCCCCACGGCATTCCATAGCACGTAGAGTTAGGATTCTATAAGAATCCATGCACCTCCACGATACTTTTAACTTGAAAGTTCTCGATGTTGGGTGATGTGGGATATCTTTAGGCGTTATAGCACGATGTATGTCAAATTGATGATTTTTCAATGCTCAAAATCATAATCATCGCTATCTTTTCAATAAGCCAGATTAGTAAACGACAGAGATTGAGCGTGGATTTAGTGGCATCATTGCCCATCGTTCTTGTCAAGTTGCAATTTGTGCATCCTAAAGGCGAGATCTTGGCGTTGTGGAGCGAAATGGGTTCCTTTAGCTAGAGACTTTCCGCTTATTTTTTTCTTCAATGCTTTCCTTTAGCGAAATATATAGTCTCTCGAAGAAATGTTTGCACATTTGCTAGGGTGTCGACATTTAAGATTGGGCGGTAGGCATTGGATCGTAAAAGCCGGTAACGCGGTTCGTCTACCTACGTAAAACTGAAAATGTCGAATCGCCGGCTGAACCGAATGAAAGTAAAAAGAGAATGAGTGCATACTCACTTTTGGTTGGACTTTCGAAAATCCATCCTCATTTACCATGAAAATCTTGCTGCGACCCTTCTTTAATGTATGCTTTTAATTCACGAGGGAAATGATACAAGATGGTTCAACAACTCTGGTTCGACGTGTGATGTCGTCTCTGAACTTTTTATTCATTTTCACAGAGTCTAGGGATTGCATCGAACATTTACCAATAGTTCAAAGATCACGTTGAATAAACTAAAGTATAGAGACAACATTGCACATTAGACTAAAGTTGATGGATCATTTGTGCTGTTTCGCACACGATTATATATGCGCGTAGGTACACCGAATTGTTCCGTAACTTTGCTTTCAACTACGCGTCGTCGTATAGGGGAAAATTCGTGGCTTTCTTGTGGCTTGTGGTGCCTAAATTTCAATTTTTAATGACCACTATTCTCAATACATGCCCATCGATGTGGTTGGCATATGTACATATGTTCCTTTCGCAGTTAGGTTCGATCCCAGAAACATTCGAGATTCTCGAAGAGAGGTATTGCTTCATCCTTTGGTGCCACGTCAGACGTCACTTCATTTTTTTCTGTCCATGAATAAACGCGCAACTCGACACGGATATATCCACGTGGCGCGCAAAGCAAGAGGAATATTCTTTTATGTCCTCTTGATAATCCATTTAATATTCTAAAAAAAAAAAACTCAATGCAAAGGAATTCCCTTCCGGGTATCGTTCAACTTCGTGATAAGGTTCGTTTCATTCCATGATAGGGAATCTTTATGCCCGAGCAATCTCGTCCTTCTATTCTCATCAATTGTTGTTTTGTTGCAAAAAAAAATTTGAGATTCAACGAGAGAATACTTCTCATCAGCGACGGCGGACGGCGAAGTTCCTTGACTGGCGGCAATTGGTTTTCGACAGTGGCGTCAATCAGCAACAAAGCCCGCCGGTAGAGCCTATCTTTGGCAACCAGCGACGGAGTCCGGGCGATGACTGTCGTCAGTGACCGGTGGCGTGGCGGAGTACAAGAATCTGCGACCGTCGATCGGCAATAGAGGCCAAAGATTGATGGCGGTGGCGGTCGACGGTGGAACTGAGTTTTTAATAGTTTTGTGGTTATAAAAGATATGGAATGAAATCTCACACAATGGTCATTGAATTTTAGTTCAATGTGTGATATGATCCCTAAACTTAAAATTTGACAATTATGGGCCCTAAACGTTAGCCCAATATGCAACGTGACGTGGGTCATTGAACTTTTAAATTGTGTTATGTAGTTATTGGACTTTTGGTACCTATTCAATTTAGTTTCCGGACTATATGAATATGTTCAATATTGTCATTCTATTAATTCAAGTTCGGGGACATGGACAGTGTTGAACATTTTCATATAGTCAGGGACTAAATTGAACATGTATCAAAAGTTTGGGGATCACATTGCACACTGGGGTAAAGTTCATGGATCACGTTGTACATTGGTCAAAAGTTCGAGGATCATTTCTATCATTATCGCAGCAGTTTCCTACCAAAATTGGCCGAAATGACTAAATTGAAAAATCGTCAAAATGTTTTGGACTAAATTGGCCAAATTGAAAGATTTATGCTTGAATTGACGCAAATGCAATAAGTTTTGGGTTTTTTTTATATATATAATTTTTCCTTTGCAAGACTCAAGGCCTTAAATTCGTCACGTCAATTTTTAGATGAGTTTTTTTTTTCTTTTTTTGTTAATGAATGCTATATATCTAGTTAAACACTTCCTACCAATGCAATAACTGCAATCAAACAAAATTTGGATATTGTGAGTAATTTGATAGGACACAACACAAACGGCTACTAAAAGAATATTTCCAGGAAATATTAAAGTTTGAGGATCTCCATGGAGTTTTGATGGGAGTGGGAGTTATGAAAATAGTTTGAGCTTACCCCTCCGTTTGTTTCTCGAAAAATAAAAATTTTGAAAAATATTATATCACTTGCAATAATTAATTTGTAAGAAGTATTTTTATTATTGATAACAATTCATGTTCAAACATATTCGTCGACGATGAAAATATTTTTCGTCCATTTATTTTTGTAAGAGATACAAACAATCATTTTTAGAAAAATATTTTGCAAATAATTTATTTTTTACGAAATAAATGATGCCTATATCTTTCTCCTAACTTCTTAAACCTTTACGGGATGAAGTGACTAAAAGTGAGATTAAACCCACTTTTGACCTGGATATATAGGAGATGAAGAATAACTAAGTTATAGTAGTGTATTGGGAAAATTCCAAATAAAGTCCTCAAGTGTTCTCATTTTCTCAAATAAGGGCCTGAAATGAACATTGTTTCAAATAAAGGTATTTTGGTAATTGATATTTTCTATTTTTTCCCTTTTTTCTTTCTTTTTTCCTTTTTTATTTCCCTTCCTTCTCGCCGCTGGTCGTGGCGGCACTTGCCTGCGACTAGAGGTGTCAAACGGGTGGGTCGGGTTGAGTTTGGGTCGGGTCAACTATGGTCCGACCCATATTGACCCATTTAACCCGTTTTGACCCATTTTCATGCAGCACAAATTTAATGACCCATACCCGACCTGTATTTCTTAAACATTTTTATATTTAACCAAATCATACAATACTTGTTTCTTATAATTTGATAAAAAAATGATATTAATAAAACACTTTTATGCAATACAAATTTAGTAATTTTTTAAATTTTATAAAATATATTTTTATTTTCTTTTTTCTTTTTTCCTCATTCCTCCTTCCTCCTCCGTCTGCAACTCCTCCTTCGTTCGTCGATTGCAGGGCCGGCCGCGTCCCTGTGACCTACAGCTCGGCCGATCTAGGCGAGCACGAGCTCGCCCGAGGCCAAATCCTGGCGAGCTCGGGGCCAAATCTCGGCGAGCTAGATGCTCGTGGGTGACCATCGTGGCGGAAGTAGGCGGAAGTAGTCTCCGAGCTCGCGATGATCCAGATCCCTCTCCTGTGGCTCTCGCTTGTCTCGTGGCTAGAGCCTCTCTACATCACAGCGTTCGTCACTCTCGGACTCGATGAAGAAGACGGAAACAGAGATGAAGACTGTAATGGCTTCCTGATCGTGGGTGTGGCCTTTTTTCGAGAGACGTAGAGTTAAAATATGGGTCAATAAGGTGACCCATATTTGAACCTATTTTTTGAGCTTCAGTTTTTTCCAACCCATTTTAGCCCATTTTAGAAAAAAGTGAGTTACCCGCGTAGAATGGGGCCCCCTCAAACTGAATCAGAAAATGGGTACATGACCCATATTGCCGGCTCTACTTGCGACCGTCGAGGGCAGCCCTCGTCAGATCGAGCGATGGCTCGCCTCGCCTTGCCTAGGCGAGGCCGCCGTCGCCGATGCCTGGCCACCAGCGAAAAGGAAGGGATAAAAAAAAAAGAAAAAAAGAAAAGAAAAAAGGTAAAAAAATTATAAATTATAAATGTCGAAAATGTCGATGGTCAGGCCTTTTCTTGAAACAACGAAGGCACTTCATGTCCTCATTTGAAATAAAGTCCACTTTATGCTCGTATTTGAGAAAATGATGGCACATCAGGCCCTTATTGGAATTTCCCACGGTATATATCTCTTTCTATCGTCAAGGCTTTGTATCAACAAAACTAGGACGTGGAAAGTAAAAGAGTTTGGCTTAGCCCGGGCTAATACGACATTCTGATTTGCACTTTCTCTTTGTTCCAATGTGGATGAATTTAACCAAAAAAAAAAGTGCATGAATTTGCAATCATCCAAGGCTCCAAGCCTTCAAGGGTCAATTAAAAGGCTCAGATTGAAGATTGGGTGTTTTTTGGATCAGACTCGCGCGGCCCCAGCGAAGGAGCTAGTGATAATACGTTTGCAGTTTGATCTTCGCTTAGCCTTGAAGTGCGCGTTCCGACCCGAAATTGACCTAGACCCTTATCATTTGAGTATAGATTGCCGGACGGCTCCTTTCCTGTGTAATTTGACGAGAGCCGTGAGCCTTGAGTCCCCGGGAGCGATCAGAACGGACCACGCGCCGTGCATCCCCTGGGTGATGCAAAGTCGAACCTGCGATGATAGGAGTACACTCTGTATGGACTAGAAATACAGCAAACATGGCATTTGGTCCAAAACCAAAATCGAACCTCGTCTTTAAGAATCAGTTCCTCGACATCCTATACGTGTCTTTGGACCCATACACACTCAGCCCATTTCCATGTCGTTGGGCTTCAATTTCAACTGGGCTTTTTACGGGCTAAAGGCTCACGGCCAATCCGGTTGAGCGTGGACGGGCCTTCCGGTACGGGGTATTAGAATTCCAAGTCACGTAAATATTTTACAGCCGAAGGGACACTGCTTAGACTTTAGCGTATCTTCTAGCCCATCGACAGCCGAAGTCGTAATCCCACGAGAGCGATCGAGTTGTGAAGTATGTAGCTTTATGTCTTTAGTATTTGCAATCCCGCGTTTGCTTTTGTCTCGACGTTGTGTTCTGGGAGGGTTAGATTAAGTAGGAATACTTTTTGTCAAATTATTTCTTACACTTGAGATGGATTCCCAGTGTGCGCATCTCGCTTTTTGGTATACCGCTTGATCGTGACAAAAAAAAAATAAACGTGTTAACATTATTGACTCAAATAACCCTTGCACAATTAGTTTTTTGAATCTCAATCAATTAGTTCAATCTTACTTCCGTAGACATTAATTGGGCCAAACACAATTGCAAATAGGCTTTAGAAATCAATTTGGGAACAATTGCTCCCTAAGACATGATTAGATCCTTAATCTTTAATCAATTCAATTAACCTCGGGCTTACCTAAATTTTCTCTCTCTCCTGCAACCCCAACACGCACAACTAGGGGGGATCGGTTCTAGGGTGGGAACCGCCCACCCTGGAACCAGAAACTATTCATTAAGGACCAATTTCAAAAAATTGAAATCGAAAACTGCCTGTTGGTCCCATTGACCCACCCGGGAATCGGTCTGTTTTTTTTTTCTAGCGAAAAAGAACCCCTATTGTTTGTAAAAAAACTTCAAACACGTGCAATGAATACTTCACCTTACTATCAGTGTTCCGAATAGTGAGTAGATTGAAGAAATAAAAAGGGGCAAATTGTAGCAATTAAGGTTTCTAACTTAGAGCAAATGGAGGCGAAAGAGAGGGGGGGGGAGAGAGAGAGAGAGAGAGAGAGAGAGAGAGGATGCCATGAGTCGTGTCTGCGAGGAACGGCCGGTGGCGCGGCCGTGAGTCGATGAGAGTTGAGAGTCGAGAGACGGAGAGACAGAAGGTGTGCTTGAGAGAACTGGGATGAGAGAGACTGAGATTGTTAACGTGATCTGTCAATTAGATATTCTTGTTTAATATCTTTCTATGTTTATCTCCTGATTAGTAGGTCTTTGAGGTTAGCTATGTTCTCTGTATATATAGGTAGAAGTATAGCCTTGTAAAGATATACGAAAATCATGAAAATACAGAAGATTTTCCTCCAAGGTTCCTTGTTTCTCTACATGGTATCAGAGCCGATGGTTGGTGTCCCATGCGATTATTGAGCGGGCCCAAAGGTAGACTTCATGGTTATGAAGTTGGGTTTTGATGGAGATTCAACTTGAGATAAGTTGATGCGGAAGGATAGCTGAATTAAGGGGATCGGATCTAACACTGAGCTCACATGTGAGGGGGAGATTGTTAGGATGTACGTGTGAGTGAGTTGTGTTAAAGAAATCCCATATTGAAAAATCGAAGTGGTGTATAGCAGTTAATATACCCATGTTGGCCCATAATTCATTAGCTTAAACTTTTGAGTGAAGGTGTGTTTGACTGGATATGTTAACGGGCTCGGACTTGGGCTCCCTCTTGGTGATCTCTCTGAATGAAGGTATCGGACTTCTGCTGCGCACTTCCATCAAATAATTGTTAGGATGCACGTGTGAGTGAGTTGTGTTAAAGAAAATCCATATCGGAGAATTGAAGTGGTGTAGAGCAGTTAATATACCCATGTTGGCCCATAACTCATCAGCTTAAGCTTTTGAGTGAAGGTGTGTTTGACTGGATATGTTAACAGGCTCGGACTTGAGCTCCCCGAATAAAGGTATCGGACTTTTGCTGCGCACTCCCATCAAATGGTATCAGAGCATTAGATCTAGGGACCCGAATTGACTCGACATGACCTAGAAACCCATCGAATCCCAGGAACCCTAACTGATTTTGTTGCTGCCGCTGCCGTGATGCCACCAAATTCGGTTGTCACCATCGCCGCCGCTGCTCTTGTGCTGCTGCCGCACCGACTTATCCACGACCCAGACGCCTCCTCTGCTACCGCGATTCAAATCGCCGTTCAGACCCACTCCTATTTTTTCATACTGTTTGCTTCTTACCAACACACACTCTCATGGCAGATGCAAATCCCCCAAGTGATGTTATCCCTCACCAAGCACAAGGGAGACCATCGAACATGGATGTTCTTCTTGAAAGATTGACCCAGATTTTGACGCAACATACCACACCACCGTCTCATGTTGAGACACACGCTACCGCCCTGCCGATTGCTGTCAAGTTAGATGGCCGCAACTATGGCCTTTGGTCCCAAGTTGTCAAGATGTACATCTCAAGCAAAGATAAATTGGGATATATTAATGGGACTCTACCTCTACCCCCTCCGACTGATCCTGGCTTCCGGAAGTGGAAGACCGACGACTCTACAGTGAAGGGCTGGATCATCAACTCTATGGATCCGACTTTGATTGGCAATTTTATTCGATATCCTACTGCCAAGGCGGTTTGGGACTCGGTGGCCACCACTTTCTTTGACGGCACCGACGTATCGCATGTGTATGATTTGAAGCAATGCCTAACCCGATTGAAGCAGACGGGAGGACCTATTGAAAAGTATTATAATGATCTCCAAGGTCTTTGGCGGGAGATTGATTTTCGCCGCCTTAATCCCATGACGTGCCCTCTTGACATTGAGAGATACAACATCTTGGTTCAGGAAGATCGTGTTTACTTATTTTTGGATGGCCTTGATGATCGTCAGGACAATGTTCGGGCTGATGTGCTATAGATGTCATGATGGCGCATACGGATACTACCAATGTTGCTGCCATGGTGTCGCATGGAAGGAAGATGAATTCCTGGCTTCCAGCGGGCAGCAATGAAAATAGTGCTTTACAGATGGTTCTTGCTAGTGCTACGTCTGGGAGAGGGCAATATAGCACCGGTCCAAAGGCTAGAGCGCCACCGCAAGTAGTAGGGGGTTGTACCCACTATGGGAATTCTAAGCATACCAAGGAGACCCGTTTCAAGTTGCATGGCTACCCCGGTTGGTGGAAAGAATTGCAGGCTAAGAAGGAGGCTGAAAAATCGAAGGGTAGAGGACAAGCATCCTTAGCCAAGGTGGACTCGTCCTACTCATTGGTGCTGCAGGTAAACTCCACCGCTACTCCTGATTCGGCTCTTCCAAGAAACAATGGGTGTGTGTTTGTTAGTGCTTCTCAGGGTAGAAGTAACGATGGGTGGATTGTTGATTCGGGCTCTACTGATCACATGACACCCAATTCTGATGACCTCTTGAGCCGTCCAATAATCTCCTTCATGAGGATATCCCGAAATAAACAAAAAGCTGGATACATAAGTACACTGCAATTTAACTCATCAGTTATTTGCCAACAGATAGCAATCGGTTAGATAATGATGGCACTAGTAGAGTGTGAGACAGTGATAGAGACAGAGAAAGATCAACACTGCCAGCCCCTTATCGCGACCCGGATGAAGATCCCCCGTGTGAATCGAATCGGGCTAATGGATTACCGAGGCCATAATTTTCTTTTTTGGATGGGGGCTTCGGCGCGGCCGTCCCAGGCTCATACCAAATTGCGACGGGAGATTATCGGCTTCGACCTTGGTGTGGTCAGGTGGTATGTGTTATGTGTGCATGCAATTGGAGTCCCCACTGGTCTTTCTTGGGAGGTAGACCGGATATCTCACCGAGCGATTGGGAGA
This sequence comes from Lenwebbia sp. NSW1173648, assembly GCA_029784005.1. Taxonomy (NCBI): domain Eukaryota; kingdom Viridiplantae; phylum Streptophyta; class Magnoliopsida; order Myrtales; family Myrtaceae; genus Lenwebbia; species Lenwebbia sp. NSW1173648. The sequence goes on along the minus strand of JARCGZ010000009.1, from coordinate 16,315,133 downwards.
GATCGCTCGATCTTACGCAACCAGAGATTCTAGGGTCGGGGATTTGGTTACCCTAGCTTAAGCTAGAGTCCTTTCGGTTACCGTCCGGAATTGATTGTTACCTAAGATGATCACGCGAGATTTTTACCATGCAAAAATGGTCTTGCGAGGTTCATTTCATGGCATTTTTTAAATTTTTGATTTTTATCTAAAAGGAACGAAAATCAATCAAAACATTCAAAAGGAATAATAGGGGAAGCATAAGAAAAGCTACGCTAAGGCGGTAAATAAAAACCCGCGGCCCTTGGGTATTTAGGTACACGGCTGGAATACAAAACCCGAGATAGGATCGGGTGTACAATAATAAGATCGGATTGGACATTGGTCGCCATCCAATGCGGAACAAAAGTAAATCGATGTTCATCATGTCAAAAAAACGCAATAAAAGATCAATTTTGAATTTTTCTCGAATTTTAGATTTTTTGGGATTTTTTTTAGGCGGGCCGAGTGGGCCCGGAGAAAACGACGATGAATTGCGCGAAGTTCCAGCGAAAATCTCACTCAAAGTCTCGTTTTTTGCTTATTTTCCAAAAAGGCTTGACTTGGAAAAGTTAACTCTCGGGGTGTTTTCAAGGGTGATTATCTTAGCACTAAAAAATAATCAAGTGAAACCGATCATACCATGTGAAACTAGGTATGATCGGATTTCCAGAACGCTCAACAGCTCGGGAAATGATTAACCGAGTGAGTCGTAATGAAGTCGGGAAAACGGTTACTCGCAAGCCAACACCTAGAAAAATTACAACCCCTAATCTTGCAGTTCATCAGGGTGTTTTCGAATGAAAATGTATTAATGTTGAAATCAAATCAGAGAAAAAAGATCATACTAGGAGAAACTAGGTATAATCAGGTTTCCAAAATGACCAACGTCTCGGGAAATGACCAAACGAGCGCGTCACAAAGGTGTCGGGAAAACGGCTCATTGCAAAGCAACACTTAGCCAAAATCCCAGGCCTCTCACTTTGCAGCTCATTGAGGCGACCTTCGGGGATTGTAACTTGATCCACCAAGACAATCAAATCAAACCCAAAATATCAATGTGAATTGCTACACACAGAGATCATAATCCATCAAAGAACGACCTCAAAAGCCCAAAATATCATCAAGAAACACGACCCCGAAGTGGGGGGTTCGCATTGATGGCAACACCTAGAAAAATTTCAAAGCCCATAAACGGTTCACAGAGGCGTTTTCGTGGACGTTTTTCTCGCACTCTGATCATAACCAATGTGAAATCCACATACCCACACGAAGAGCTACATACTAGGAGAAATACGAAACAAGAACAACTCATAAATCACATAAAACAAGAGCGAAAATCGCCATGAAATTAAGGGATTTGCACTTTTCTAATCACAATCAGGGCACAAATCAGGCCAACGGGGCATATTCCCGACCCCGTAACTTCCTCTACAAATTGAACCAAGAGCAATTAAACACACCTATGTATTCTACTACGTACTAGGAGTACAACGAGCCCAAAAACAACCAAATATAATCACAAGAAATCCATAAAAATCGAGTGCAAAGTGGGCAGTTTGAGCTGTTCCCAACACTTGGACAACATTTTCACATGCAAATCAGGTCAACATAGAACATTTTCGACCCCATAACTTCCTCTATAGATCAAATCAAAGGCAGAAAAACATACCAACATGCTCTAATACACTCACAGAACACAAAGAGCCCATGAACGACCGAAAACGAGCAAGGAAAAGCAGTGGAAAACGAACTCGAAGGAGGTTTGATCACAAAAGGCATTTCATTGAACACGTATTGGGCAATAGGAAAAACATGAAATCGAGACATTATGGGTGAAACCGAGCTGTGCAAACATGCAAATGAGACTAAATAAGCATAGGGAGGTGTATGAGAGTAGTAGGTTTGGCCCCGTTCGACCTGAAAGTCCAATGGGACCAAGCCGGTTAAGGCATCAAAACCAATTCGCGAAGGGGTATTCGCGCTACCTTTGTGAGCGGCTCCGGTGACGTCTAGGGGTCGGCGAGGCCTCTTTGTGTAGCTGGAGTGTAGGTGAACGTTGGGTGGGGGGTGGTGATCGCTCGGAGTTTCTCGCTCGCTCAGTTTTCTCTCACAAAAACCCTTTGTTGGTCAGCCGGGAGAGCTCCTAGAACCAGTTATGGCTATCTCTTCCGTTCGAAAAATAGTCCAACCCCCTCACTCTTCGGCCTTGCCTCTTCTTATAGACGACGTCCCGTTCTCGTACCGCTCTCTCTCTTCTCTGTACGAAGGTGGACAGCTCGGATATTCCCTCCTGGTGTCCTTTTTTGTCTTCCTCCTCACATACCCGAGCCAGCTAGCTCGTTTTTGTACGAGTCTAGCGCAGATAAACGACAAAGCGAGGTTTGGAAGATTAGGGAATGGGGTACGTAGCATGGGTGTGCAAAAACGCTCGTGAATTTAACTAAGGTTTGTCTGGTTCGAGCTCGGGCACACCTGCCGCGGTGGAAATGGGGCCGGGCATCCCGGCTCCGGCGACGTCGTGTCCCGAAAATTGGCTCAATGGAACCGGACATGAATGCCCTACAAAGCCCAACCATTTTTATCGTCGATTGTGCTCGATTAGCCGTTCAATTTGGTGGATTCGTGCATGGGGGTCAGCTGGCCGGGTGGAGAAGAAGGTGAACAGTACCGGGTCGGATCCGCCCGACTCGACCGACCCGGTTTAGCGAATTCTGCCAAATTAAGCCCTAAAATAACCCATTTTCATAAAATTGAAGCTAAAATTGGGTTCTACGACATGTTTTACATCAAATAGAGGTGTTTTTGTGATTGAATGACTTGATTTTATGCAAAAACCCCAAATTTTTAGTTTGACCCGAAATTAAATTTTCAATAATCCAAAGCTTAAACGGCGAAACCGAACCAAGTCACACCCACCAAAGGATTTGGAATGATGAAAATTATAGGGTGGTGGGTTTGGATTTTCATGGGTACTCCTAGAAAAAATTTAATTTAATTTAATTTTTAGTGAAACCGGGGGCTAAATTGAAAATAAAAAGTGAAAATAGGTCCTTTTGGCCAAAATTGAACAAATTCTTAAGAAAATGGACCCAATTGAAATTCAAGGCATCAGACGAAAATGTCATAGCTTATAAAAAGTGAAAATTGGAAATAAAAGGACTCGAAACGTAATTTTTTGACTCGATTTGGGTTTATGTTTGTGAAGGAACATGTTGACCCAAATTGAAATTTTGATATTTAAGGTGTCCGATGAGAAAAGGGAATTAAAATAAAAATATTAAATATTTTTCTTATTTTTCTGGACATGGATGCTATTTTTCCTAATTTTTGGCTATTTTCCTAATAAAAATAAAAATTAAAAAATGTCAAAAATACGAAAAATATTTTTTACTCAAAAGTGGTTCCTAAGGCTAGGCCAAGGCTTCCAAAGTTGATTTTCCAATTTTATGATTTCTTTTGCTATTTTTAATTAATTTTATAAAAATAAAATGATTAAAAATCAGTGTCGAAGCATGTTTTGCTTCCCTCAGTGATGACTTTACCTCCCAAGGTGTTCGGGTGTGTGGCGTATGTCCACCTCCATAGGAATCAACGGACAAAACTGGACCCATGTGCTGTAAGGTGTGTTTTCCGGGGTACGGAAACCCACCAAAAGGGCTACCGCTGCTACAGTCCAGACACGAAGAAAAATCATGTTACAATGGATGTCACCTTTGTTGAGTCCGATCTTTTTTTCGCCACCAATTGTACCTTTCGGGGGGAGCTACATGGTGAACGGGGTCAATTGGTGGGAAGGTAACATGATGGTGGCGGCAAGTCCAGCTGAATTTGACCCTTCGGTTGCGGGTCCAGCTACGCCAATGGAAGGCGGTTTAGGGGTGGAGGCGGCAGGTCCGGTTGCGGATTAGGGCAATATATAGGGAGATGGGCAGCAGCTTCTAAATGAAGATAATCGACATAGTGTTCTGCCACAGGAGGAACAATCCTCTCTTCCTCAGATTGTCCCCTCTTTAGTATCCGGTCATTCTCCCGAGGTAAGGTCTCCTACCATACATGATTCTCTTGTTGATACTAATGTAGTTGGTGGTTATAAATTGCCCGATAGGCACAATCGACGCAAGGCTCCTAATAGGTACTCACCAGATGTGAAGAAACGAAGGTTGAAATATCCAATTACGAATTATGTTTCAACACAGACTGTCGAAACCCTTGAAGGCATTTATGTCCAATGTCTCCACAATCCGTATTCCTGATGGAGTACAAGAAGCTTTGAGAGATCCTAAGTGGGTTCAGGCAATGAAAGAGGAGATTGAAGCTTTGCAGAAGAATAAGACCTGGAGATTGGTAGAGTTGCCGAAGGAGAAGGGAGCAATAGGGTGTAAGTGGGTCTTCACCCTCAAATATAAAGCAGACGGATCCATTGAGAGGTACAAAGCACGATTGGTAGCAAAGGGATATACCTAGACCTATGGCGTAAACTACCAGGAAACAATTTCTCCGGTTGCGAAGTTGAATACGATATGGGTGCTAATGTCTCTTGCAGTGAATCTGGACTGGCCTTTGCACCAGTTTGATGTGAAGAATACGTTTCTTCATGGAGATCTGGAGGAAAACATTTACACGCAAATTCCCCTAAGATATGCATGTGCTAATCAGTCAAATGTGGTATGCAAACTTGAGCGGTCATTGTATGGATTGAAGCAGTCGCCCCATGCGTGGTTTGGTTGTTTTAGCTCGACGATGAAGAGGTATGGGTACACTCAAAATAATTCGGATCATACGTTGTTCCTAAAAAGACGATAAGGCAAAGTAACAGCTTTGATCATATATGTGGATGACATGATCATCACAGGGGATAACCTTGAAGAAATGTCGGATCTCCAAGAGAGGCTGGCGAATGAGTTCGGGATGAAAAATTTGGGAGGCCTGAAATATTTCTTGGGAATTGAAGTGTCCAGGTCATAGGCAGGTATTTTCTTATCTCTGCGGAAGTACGTGTTGGATTTATTAACTGAGGTTAGAATGTTAGAGTGTAAGCCTGCTGATACCCCTATAGTCCAGAACCATAGACTGAGAGAAGTTCCTGATAAGGTACCTACCAATAAGGACAGATACCAAAGGTTAGTAGGGAGACTAATATATTTGTCACACACTCATCCTGATATTGCATATGCTGTAGGGGTGATGAGTCAATTTATGCATGCTCCGAGTGAAGAGCATATGAATGCTATGGTTCGAATTCTGTGTTACTTGAAGTTAGCCCCAAGAAAAGGATTGTTCTTTGCGAAGAACGATCATCTAGAGGTGGAAGGATTTACAAATGCGGATTGGGCATGTAGTATCTTTGATAGGAGGTCTACATCGGGCTACTTCACGTTTGTGGGAGGAAATTTGGTGACATGGAGAAGCAAGAAATAGAAAGTAGTAGCCTTGTCGAGTGCTGAAGCAGAATTCCGAGGGGTTGCTAAAGGGCTGTGAGAGTTGCTATGGCTCAAGAAGTTGATGACAGAGCTTGGTTTTCCACCGGAATTTGAGATAAGACTATTTTGCGATAATAAAGCTGCGATTGAGATTTCTCATAATCCAGTTCAACATGACCGCACTAACCGCACTAAGCATGTTGAGGTGGATAGGCATTTTGTCAAGCAGAACTTAGATGCTAAGGTGGTAAGGTTTCCATTCATCAAGTCTGAAGATCAATTAGCGGACATTCTTACAAAGGCTGTGTCGGGTCGAGTGTTTCAAAGCTCACTTGTCAAGCTGGGTATCAAAAATATCTTCTCACCTACACTCACTTGAGGGGGAGTGTTAATGAGAGCTGTCAATTAGAGATTCTTGTTTAATATCTTTCTATGTTTATCTCCTGATTAGTAGGTTTTTGAGATTAGCTCTGTTCTCTGTATATATAGATAGAAGTATAGCCTTGTAAAGATATACGAAAATCATGAAAATACAGAAGATTTTCCTCCAAAGTTCCTTGTTTCTCTACAAAGATAAGACGAGACAACTGACGAGTGGGGTTAATGATTTATTATAGGTCCTGGTGGGCCGTTCCACACCTGGAATCAGGAATCGGACCGTTATCGGTTTTAGTCTACTGGAACCGTTGGGAACCACTGGTTTTGGGCCGATCCGGTCCTATTCTGGATGGTCCGGGCAGTTTTCGATTCCTTCGCACACCCGGACGCGCATCGCCCCACGCCATCCAGAAGAGAGGCTTGCAGATTCCCGTCCCTTTGTGACCGTCCGATCGTATTGGCCGCTGACCACGTCCCCCCTCCAATTTAAAGTCATCGATCTCTACGCCCAAAATCAATACCATTATGCCTCATCAAAGGGCAGAAGTTGAAAAGACTCGAGGGGCATCCTCATCATTCCACCCTCTAAATTTCCCACCTTGCGTTCGCGCTCTCGAATACGCGACTGGAAGCTTTTAATCTACGACGATGATGATTTCTTCCCAGGTAATAACAGGTTTAGGTTCTGGACTTAATCTCACCGGCGTTCACTCGCATACCTCACCCACCAATCGGATCCGCCTCTCGCTGGGCCCTAATAGGAAGGGGGTCCATCCCTTGCTTGAACACAACCCGATGCGGGGTTGAGGAGGATGCGAGCTTTCCTTTCGTGAAGTCGCGAATTTGATCCTCGATGGGTAGACTACACGGGCGGTTGAGTCCGGGAGCGCCGAACCTAGAATCCGAAATCCTTTCTGGATGTTGAATTATCTCGACGGAATCGATCGAGTCTGGGCGGTTCCAGATATCGGTCCACCTCGCTAGTCGAGCTTTAACTGAAATCAGCTTTTTTAGTAAGTGGGTTTGCAAGCCCAACCTTCCTCATAAAGAGTTTTGTCCACACTTCGCATTGGCAGCGTGGCGATGTCAGGGTGATGGAAATCCTCCTAGGATCGAGACTTTGTACCAAGAATCTACGGTTGGACTCGAGTTATTCGGAAAAGTTTAGATTAACAAGATTTAACACGTCTTAACAAGTTCTCTGCTTTATCACGATGTGTCCCGTTAGACCTAGGGGTGATCAGTTCCTGATCCGATTCTCGGACGGTCCATTGGAATCGTTGGCTCCCCTTCTCTCTTCTCAATTTCTCTATTAATCATAAAGCTCAATTCTTCAGCAAAGACTGCTTTTTGCCAAATAGGAGTTAATTAACTTAAGAAACAAGCTCAACACGAGTTCTTCAAACATTAAGCATAAATGCTGCAAAACGAGAAACTAATTATGACCCACGAAATTGATTAGAGCCCCACCTCCACATCCTCATTTCATCTCTTTTCTTTCCAATAGAAGAAGAAAAGGCTTGCATCCATCATATTCACTCCACGGTTGCAAGTAGAGATGTTAAACAGTCCCGAGCGAGAAATCATGACCCATAATGCCCACAATCATACAACTCCACCAGGCCACAATAATATTCTCCATTCAATGTACAACATTGCAAAAAAAAAAAAAAAAGGAAAAAAGAAACGCGAACAAATTAATGAACATCAGCAGAAGCAGAGTATGAATTCGAGCAAGCAAATGCACCATTTTTCTTCCCGAGAGGGAAAGAGCGAGGGTGAGAGCTGAGAGGCGAGAGGGAAAGAGCGAGGCCTGAGCGGCGATTAGGGTTTGCCTCCAATGAGCTGCTGATTCGAGCGTGAAAGAGGGCCGAGCCGCCAAGGTGTGAGAGAAGAGAGGGAAAGAAAAAAAATGAGAATTATTAGATCCGATCCGAGCGGTCCGGTCAGTCCGATTCCTCCTTCGAACCAAAAATCGTTGATTTCAATTTAATGAAATCGGGAGCCGGTCCGAGCAATTCCCGATTCGATCGGTCTGTCTTGCACGCCCCTAATCGGAACTGTATATATATATATGGGTATGAAACATAGGGCACCACGCGAATTATTCATAAGGAAAATGCAATAACATGAGGAGGGGAGCGAAATATATTATTTAAGAAAAAAAAAACTAAAATAAAGCAAAATAAACGATGCTAGTACATGATTGAGATGAGAGAAGGAAGGGAACTACCGGACAAAGGAAGGGAAAAAAGAGCAGAAGAAAAGGAAGAAATTAGACAAGTCCATTGGTGTTTTTAGCTTCTCCCCCCCTTAAAGAACGGTTCGCTCTCAGTCATTTCGTTTCATCTCGATCCTCCTCTTCGCGACGAGGGGAAAACAAGAAGTGAAACCCAAATCTACACACACAGTCGAAGTTAACTCTTCTTTTTCCCCACCTGGAGGTTCATTTTTGTCTGGGCGATTGATTGGGTCGTCCGTCCAATGGTTGAATCGGAAGCTTCGGAATCACTTCTCTGAAGTTCGCCTCCTCTCCTTCTCTGTGTGTGTGTGTGTGTGTGTGTGTGTGTGTGGGTGGGTTCCGAGCGATTACGGGAAGCGGAGCTTGTTGGTTATGGTGGGTCGAAGTGGATCTCCGATGCGGAAGTGATTTCGGCGTCGATTCGGCCCGGGCTTTGATTCTGTTGACCGTCGGTTCCGGCGATTCCAGGCCTGTGTGTCGAGGAAATGAACGGTGGCGATGAGGTCGTGGCGGGCCCACCGCCGCAGCCTCTCGAGTGGAAATTCTCGCAGGTCTTCGGTGAGCGCACCGCCGGCGAGGAAATCCAAGAAGGTAAGGAGAAAAAGGGAAGAGAGGAAAATCGGGGTGAATGTGGCGTGTGCTGTGTGGATAAGGGCGTGCCATAGGGTTTGCGTACTTGGATCCGATCTGTGCGGTGTGTCTTGTAGTGCGATTGCTGCTTGTTTCGAGCAATTTCGATCTGTTTTGTTGAGTTTTTGAGGACTGTCGGATTCGATTCGCGTGATACGTATGGGTAATAGTGGGTTTCTGAGGTGTAATTGATCCAGGACTGCGCATGCTATGCTTCAATGAAGTCTGATTTAGTTCAGTGTACTAGTTTGATTCAGATGGGAATGTTAGATAAAGCTGGGGAAGTCAGTGCGTTGCATGCATTTCTTTTGCAGTCAGAATTGGTTCTTCTCAGCTCTTAAAATTCTACCTTTTTAAATAGTTTCTGTGTCTTCTAATTTAGCGCCATGTACTTAAATTGGTCAAGTTTGCTTCCTCAGTGCATTAGAAGTTGTACAGTTCTTAACTTTGTACTGGTGTATCTCTACTTGGTTTTGATGTGGTGTGGCTGGATATTAGTATATGGCGTGGTCAAATGGGGGAATGAGAGTGGAGTAGCTGACGAGTGAGGCATAGCTATTTGTTTGGGGATTTAAGATTTTCTTTATCTATTATCTTTTGTAATGATCACTACGCATACCCTTTAAATTCCCTAAGTTTCATTAGTTTTCGGGGACTCTCCCTATGCACTGAAACAAATGAAACCATCGTGCAGAAAATATGTATTTTGACTAGCATTTAGAGAAGAATGATTCATGACTGCATTGACGAAGGATTACTCTATTGTCCTATGCTCACCATTAAACATTTATCTCGTCGATGTATGTGATGATCATCATGGACTTCATAATACGTTTGCAGTTGATATCATATCAGCAATCGAGTTTGATAAAACCGGTGATCATCTCGCCACGGGTGACCGGGGTGGTCGGGTTGTTCTTTTTGAAAGGACCGACACAAAAGATGTGAGTGTCTCTATCCTAGTGGTTTTTGTCACTTACTATACCACAGTTTAATTAATGTCATCAATTTTAGGTTGGTGGATCCAGAAGGGATCTGGAAAGAATCGACCATACTGTTAGTAGACATCCCGAGTTCCGCTACAAGACAGAGTTTCAGAGCCATGAGCCTGAGGTAGCAGTCTTTAGTACATTCTGTTGTCTCATATTCGGTTTTGTCTGCCTTTTTGTGTCCTGATCTGTTTGTGTCTTGATTTATCTTGTCAGTTTGACTATCTGAAGAGCTTGGAGATAGAGGAGAAAATCAATAAAATCAGATGGTGCCAAACAGCCAATAGTGCTCTATTTCTCCTATCTACCAATGATAAAACTATTAAGTTCTGGAAGGTAGGAATATGGCTTATTTCTGCTGCTTCCCCTTTTATTTTTAGAATTATAGTAGATGAGTATGCAACGACTTGCGCGGCATGTTGTTTAAAGTTCTTGATGAAGTGAGAGTTTTTTGTGGGATTTGTTACTTGCTAATGATCTGTATGCTGACTTGTCTATTCTCATTTTAAGTGTCATACAATGTCAGAGAGTCAACGAGCTCTCTCTCTCTCTCCCTCCCTCTCTCCCTCTTGTCTATCTCTCTCTCTCACATTAGCACTAGGGAAGATATCTCGTCTATTGATCCTCCAAGAAAGTTAACTTGTAAACTGTAATCATGATTCTCTTTTGGAAGTTGTATATTATGCTTTCATGTAGGATAGCTTCTCATGTATAGTGTAAAGGATCTTCTACATGTATTAAGATAACTACAGGACGGTGCTTCCTCTTGTACCCTTTGTTTCACAGAGTTATAACTCACTAACATTCTATAAGTTGTTTTCTGATGGTAAGGAGGCTGTTGAAGACAAACCCCTGTTTTTAATGTTGGCACTATATACTGGTCATGAGTTAGAGAAGACATGATTGTCCAAATTGTTCAGATTGTTATACTATTGGCTGTAATGTTTTGAGCTTTCATCATCTTTGTTTTTTCGTCTGAAGTTGTTTTTCTGCTGGCATTTTTTGAAGTTGACTTATTGTAATTCCTATTGAGAATTGACCAGGTCCAGGAGAAGAAGATCAAAAAAATTTCTGAAATGAATGTGGACCCTTCTAAAGCTGTAAGCAATGGTACTATTGCGAACTCCAGCAGTTCAAACAGCCACAGAACATGTCTGGCAAATGGGGGATCCCCTGAGAGATCACAAAATTCTCTTAGCAATGATTTCTCATTCCCTCCAGGAGGCATCCCTTCACTTCACTTACCTGTGGTAGTTGTGCTCAACCCGCTCTATTCATGTTTCTGTAATTTCTGGAAAATTTTCACCTTATTTCTTTAGTTTCTCGTTTGGGTGATCATGTATGTTGTTTGCTCTTGGTTGTCTTGTGGTCCTGTTGTTTGGAATGTTTGAACCACACGTGGTTTGACCCTGGAACTCTTTTTACAGGTGAACAGCCATGAGACTAGTCTGGTTGCCAGATGTCGAAGGGTGTATGCTCATGCTCATGATTATCATATCAATTCCATTTCAAATAACAGGTATGTTGTTTTAAGGTGGTACCTTGACTTTTGTCCTCATGTATATGAACTCCTCATACTTTTTTCCACGACTCAAGCTTCGTGGCCTTGGCACTCAGCTTCACTAGGGCAGGAAAATAAGAGATGAAAAATTATTCCCTAGTACTTCCAATTTGAGTTCTGTTCTTGACTGAAGTTGACATGGTGGAAGTGCAATGTGGATCTCATACTTATAGCAAACCTTTTAAAATTCTTAGTCTGGTGAAATACTGTTTTGCTATAAAATAAATGATGACAGACTGTTCTCCTTCGCTTAAGGTGTGAACAACCAATTTTTTTATAGCTTTAGATCAAAGAGAATCTTTCTATAGGCATCTCTTATTATTTCACTGAAGCATAAATTATGTTTGTGCTGATATGTTCTTCAATGCTATGCAGATTATCTATTTTTGGTTTTTAACTGGTTTTACTGATACTCCTCATTCTCATATTGGTCAGTGATGGTGAAACGTTCATCTCTGCTGATGATCTGCGTATAAACTTATGGAACTTAGAAATTAGCAATCAAAGTTTCAACATCGTTGATGTAAAGCCAGCAAATATGGAGGACTTAACTGGTAAGCTTTATATAGTATCTCTCCAGATCGTTTTTTTTTTTGGTCGCCTTCGAGAATTGAGATACTAGCAATTAGTAAAGGTTTTTCCAATGATAAAAGCTAATTGTGGTGCTGTTATTGTACATTACTATTACGAGTTTTCTAGAGGTTGGCTCCAAAAATCTTTTTGGCATGGAACTGTCTCTGGATTCTGAATGGGTAGGTTGAGCTGTGAGATATTTCAGCTTAGCCATGAGATACTGCTTGATGCTTATTTTGTTCTTCTCCCTTTGCTTGCTTTCACTGAATTTTTTTATCTATACATGAACTTCACAGAGGTGATAACATCAGCTGAATTCCACCCTACACATTGTAATCTGTTGGCATATAGCAGTTCAAAGGGCTGCATCCGCCTCATTGATTTGCGACAATCAGCTCTGTTGGATTCTCATGCCAAAATGTGAGTAATGCCATTAGTTTGCTTTGATCTACGTCCTGTTGCAGGCATAGAGCATAGAGCTTTTGTTATGGAAAACTGCAAACAATAACTTTTGAACTTCTTAAGATGACCCGTTACAGTAGTTTCCATTTTCATTTCTTTAGTTTATCCAGTTGTTAATTTGTCTCCTTGTGGGATCCTCGCTTAGTGAGGAAAATTTGAAGAATTTCATGGTCGGTCATCGTGGACTTAACGGATTTTTGTGCATACAGATTTGAGGAGCCGGAACAACCTGGATCTAAATCATTTTTCACAGAGATTATTGCTTCAATTTCAGATATTAAGTTTGGAAGGGATGGGAGATATATACTTAGTCGTGACTATATGACTCTAAAGGTTGGATATCTGTTTTTTCTGCAAGTTCATGTTTGGCACGAAGTTTTCTTTGATTCAGCAGCTAGAGATTAAAAATCTAAGTGTGATAAAAGTATCCCTTTATGTTACCTTGTGTAGTTAACTGTCCTGGTAATCTATATTAAGTGTATAATAAGCACGCATGCTGAAGCTAAATTTTGATCAAAGTATGGAGTTCCAGAGTGAGTCTTTTTCCACTAGAAAACAAAGGATCCTGAGATGACCTGCTCTAAAGGTCAGCTGAATGCAGCAGTTGAATTTTTCTGAATATGTTCAAGCTGTGTCCCCTCTTAAGTGAGGAGAAAGTGAATAGGTTTACCTACATCACTTTTTTAACGACCCTAACACCACAATACCGTTGTCTGCTTGCTGCTGATCAATTGATCAATTTGCAACTTGTATTGTAAACTGATCTTCTCGCACTTCTGAATAAGTCGCTCGTCTTTTTCCCCAGTTATGGGATATCAACATGGATTCAGGTCCGATTGCAACCTTCCAGGTCCATGAATATTTAAGACCTAAGGTGACAGTTTCTCTTTAAGAAAAACTACTCAGGAAGTGATTGTTGCATTGTGCTGTTTAGTTTCTAACTTACTATTTTGTTTTTTCAGTTGTGTGATTTGTACGAAAATGATTCAATATTTGATAAATTTGAGTGTTGTCTAAGCGGTGATGGGTTAAGAGTGGCAACAGGTTCATACAGGTTTGTGCGACTCTGCTTATCTCTTTCCATATGAACTGCATACATGATTTCTGGTTCTCAGATGGATATTTCTTCATGTCCAGTAATCTCTTCCGGGTCTTTGGTTGTGTGCCGGGGAGTACTGAGGCAACAACTTTGGAAGCCAGCAAAAATCCAATGAGGTAAATTGAAATTCACTTTTGATGAATAAGAAGAATATTGATGGTTTCTTTTATGGTGGCACATGGAGATGTATGTCAATTTAATGACGATGTATTTTGTTCCCAGAAGACAAGTTCAGACTCCTTCACGGCCTTCCAGATCCATCAGCAGTATTACACGAGTAGTCCGACGAGGTCTGTACATTTCGCTTACTTTCTTCCTTTTCTTTCAGTGAATCGTTCAGTCTCTTCTAGTAGCAGCAGCTGTCGATTGTTGTTGTTGCTTTTGTTTCTTCATGGCAATGAGGTTAACATTGTTTTGGGAGATCAAAACCAGGAGCGGAATCACCTGCAGTTGATGCCAACGGAAATTCCATCGATTCCACCACGAAGTTGTTGCACCTCGCGTGGCACCCGTCTGAAAACTCAATTGCCTGTGCTGCTGCAAATAGCTTGTACATGTATTACGCATAATGATGGGACAGTGACAAATACTCTTGATGGTATTGGCTCGGGTTGCTCTTGGAGAAGAATGCTGCGTCGCCGATGCGCTATTCTGGGGACCGCATCGCATCTTGCCTCCCAAGTGCCAGTTAGATTTGTAGCATGTGGTTTCAAAAAAAGTTAAAAGCTGTATCACAGGGTCTTTGCCCCGGAAATCAGTGAGAGGAAGCAACTCATTTTTGCTCCTGCTGTGGCAGTTTGCTTCGCATGTCTCTCCACCCACTGCTCTTTAACCCTCTCCGGAATTTCCTTTTTCCTTTTCTTTCCCCAATTATTTGTCCTTTCTTTTTGGGCACCTTTTTCTTAAAGGGAAGGTGCCGTGTTCTGTTCTAAATTTGTTTCTGGGTTGGAGTCGGAAAAGGGAATATGATTGTAGCTCTCCTACAACCGAAAAAAGAAAAAAGAACAAGAACTGAAGAATGTTCTATAACTTCCACTAGGTTTAAGATTATGACTGTAGCTTTATTCAAATTCTGGTGGGGAAGGAGCTGTTTGATACAGTCACTGCAGCGATTTTTTAATTGATTCTTTTGTCTTGGCTAAAGATTTCATAAAAGAGTGGTTCTTGACATTTGATGTGGTATTTTGTCTTTGTTTTTGCAGTCCCTCAGTTGGAAGCTTTCTCCTCCATTTGATTATTTCTATTTTATGTCGGGCCAAAATTTCTACTGCATCAGGGTTCTATCCTACCCACATTGCTCAAACCTTAAGGAATAAACACAAACGTCGTCTGATCATTAAAGATTCAGACTTGTATGTCTGAAGAAGCCCGGTTTTCTTTGGGTTATGTTTTTCACCAAGGGTGATTGGTTTCCGGTCCGGTCCGGTTTCCCTCAAGAATTGGGAACCGGTAACATGATAAAAAATGGAATAGAATTGTTTGCAGCTAGTCCTCCCGACCCACCTTTTTCAAGGACTACTAAAACCTTAAAAGATGTTTGGCACCATCTGCTGGTGGTGAAGGATGCGACAACATGACCATGATTCTAGTTTAGTTTAAGAAATCATCTACATCTAGTAGTTCTTTGGAAGTGCAATCCGGAACCAGTAATAGTTGTTCCCTAGTAAACTTTAGGGTTACTTTAAAAAAAAAAAAAATCAACCGGTCTGGTTTGGTTTTATGCCCCTAGAATCGGGAACTGAATTGCCAGGCTACCGGTTCCAATTTTAAGAATCACGAACCGAACTGCTATCTAGAACTGAAAATCAGACCACCAGTCCCGGTTTGGTCTGAGAGGTGCCAGTCCGATCGGTCCGATTTGCTCACCCCTAATTTTCACTCAACAGAACCTTGACAAATGATTCTGCATGTTACATGTTGGTAAAATAAAGGGAAAGTGTTTTTGTACTACAAATGAACATCTATATTTGACCAAAAAAAAAAAAAAACATATACACATATTTAGACTAGGGAAAATTTTAAAAAAGAAAGCCCGAAGTGATTTCATTTTCTCAAATAAGGGCATGAAGTGGCTTTATCAATCTCAAAAAATGGTCTAACTCAATGGTTGATAGGGGCATTTTCGTTATTTACTATCTTTTTTTCTTTTCTTTTTCAAAAATTTAGAAAATAACTAAAAGTGAAAGCAAACAGAGGCCCTCTCGCCTGCCTATGGCCGCCGCCCCATCCCTTTGGTCTGGCGAGGGCCAACCAGGCCCTCGCCAAGGCGCCGGCCACCCCACCGGCGGTGGGGTGGCGGCTATAGGTGAGCGAGAGGGTCCCACCTGTGTTTTTTTTTTAATTTGATTTAACTAAAAATTAGGGTATAATTATATTTTGACGAAAATGTCATTGATTGGTCGGAATATTTAGCCGGTAGGCCGGCCGGCGAGATCGGGCACTTATTTAAAACAGTCATTGCCACTTAGGCTCTTGTTTGAAACAATGAGGGCACTTTAGGTTCTTATTTGAAACAATGACTATTTCAAGCCTTTATTTGAGAAAATGAGAGTACTTGGGGCCTTTATTTGCAATTTTTCATTTAGACTTTCTATTTCATGAAAAACTGATGATTGACAGAGAAAAGAGAACGGGACATATGTTTGTGTGTATTTCCTGGGGGTATATATCTCCATGTAGTCTTTAGTATCTACCACCAACGCATACCACATCTCGTTCTGTAGCCTCTGTTCACCTGCCAAACACATGTTTTGAAATGCCTTGTCACTCCGTATTCGGCTTACTTGAATTAGGATCTAAACCGACTTCCGGTGGATCTCATCTGAAAAGACCGGTAAAATTGAACTCAATAGTTGCACTAGCTCGACTTTGGACGACACTAACGTATTGAATCGGGAAAATTACAAAAAAAAATCTTAAAGTTATTGCATTTGCGCCAATTTAATTCTATATCTGTTTCGACCAAAAAAAAAATAAATCTATACTTCTTAATTGAGCCAATTTAGTATTAAATCTTTTGACGATTTGCAAATTTAACATGTAGGATAACTGACACTGATGTGGATAATTTTAAAAAAATATTTAATTTTTCTTAATTTATAAACGTTTTATTTTTCTTTCTTTCTTTCTTTTCTTTTGCTTTTTCTACAAAGTTCGACAAGGGTTGTCGGCCGACCCTCGCCAACCCCAAGCTAGGTATGGTGACCCTAGTCGGCTCTCGCCTATGGTTGATGAGAGTCAGCCGATCCTCGCCTGTGACCGACGAGCGTTGGCTAGCGATGTTTTGCCGGGCTTAGGAAAATAAAGCAAAAGAAAAGAAAAAAGAGAAGAAAAAATAAAATTGGCATGTAGGAAGGCTAATCGGTGTTTTTCAGTCAAAAATTGGCCGGAATGACTAAATTGATAAATTATCAGAAGGTTTTGGAATAAATTGGCACGATAGATGGCATGATTGGAGCATGGGTTGGTTCGAATGAGTGATGTTACTTTGACAAACTTTGGATTTTGTTAATGCACACATCAACGTGTTATATACGACACAAAAGTCATTAAAAACGATACACAAACTGGAGCGCCGACGTTTCGTGCAGCGAAGTCAACAGTCAAAACCCCTAACCCCTTTGTCGTTCAGTCTAGCTGCGTCTCTCTTTTCACGTAGGAAGGAGAAAAAGAACACAAGTCCCCCAAAGTGATCGGAGGTAACGTTGATCTCACTTTTTTTTTTGTCTCTCCAATTCCAATTCGCTTCTTCCCATTCTAGCACATTCTGTTTCTGACGATAATCTAGTGAAAATCGGCACTCTTTCATACTTGAATTGATGGAATTCCGACCGATTACAGTCTCGGAGCTGCAGAAGTTGCTGCTCTCTGTTTCGATGGTCGCCACATGATGGCGGAGTTCGGTTTTCGAGCTTTATTCTGATGGGGTTCTAGTCGCGTGACTGCGAGTTCTGGTGTTGTGGCCATTCTCGCGATTTGTCCATCTCGTCTTGAATGTCTTTTTGTTTTTTGTGTTTATAATCGGGTGTGTCTTCTTGTTGCGATTTAGATCGAGATGTATGGAAGTGATATTATGCAGCTCAATGTGTGCATGACTTTTGGGAAGAAAGGTTTATCTAAAGGGTCTGTGTATGCCGGGAAAATGTAGGAAGCCATGGCATCGAAGTTGCTTCAATTGCAGAAGATGGCAGTTCAGGCGACTCAATATGCTTCGAAGCATGGGAATGCCTACTACAAGCAGTTGATGGAGCAGAACAAGCAATATGTTCAGGAGCCACCCAGTGTGGAAAAGTGCCAACTGTTATCCAACCAATTGCTTTACACTCGTCTTGCCAGGTCCTTTACAAGCTTTAAACAAGTTCGTACATATGCACTTTTTTTGCTCGTTATTTGGATTTACACGATCGAATTGGGCTTTATGATGCAAAACCTCGGTTTAAACCTTAGTTTGACATAAAAAATGATCAATTGTGATTTCCATCTAGGGTGTGTTTCTCAAGATTCTTGTAGGAACAAATCCTCAATCCCTTGGTGGTCTTTGAATAAAGAAAGAGTAAATCTCTCCGGTCGATTGTAAACATTTCAGGTTCTCGTGCGTTACGGGATTTTGTATCGGAGTTATGAAAACACGTAAGATCTAGTACAAGTTACGGCCAAGGGATACATCCCCCTGGGGACCATATAGCTGCCCTTCCAGCTGATCTTGAGAGCCTGAGACGTTGATATTGAATTGCAAATTTTACTTTTTGGCTCTTTCAAACAGTCCGATCTGCCGCACCTGTCATCTATGAATAGTCCACACATGTCACGGGACATGCACAGAGTACTTCAGCCTTCATCTTATATTCATGATGGGTTTGTGAAGGCTCTGATGGTGTACATAGGATAGGATGAATTTCAAATTGTCAAGATTGGAGGTATAACCTCCTAGGGGTTATAATGGTTTTTAACAAGTGAGTTTTTGTGTTAAAAATTTTCAATTACGACATGGTAGAACTCCACGTACAAAGTCATAGTGGTAAATTCATTCGAACAGCTAAAGTCATTGAACATATGGATTTATAGTGCAAATTTGCAGAAATGCATTCTGCTTAGAGTGCTTGTCAGTGATGCTATTTTATAGTGTTGAAATTCGTTTCTCTCTATGTTGTCTACAGCATTCCTGGGAGACGTGAGGCATTTTGGAAGGAAGTAGATTACCTCAAGCAACTATGGAAGAACAAGCAGGAGCTGAACATTGAGAAAGCTGGCATAGCTGCTTTGTTTGGTTTTGAGTGTTTTGCCTGGTACTGTGCTGGTGAGATTATTGGAAGAGGGTTTACAATCACAGGGTATCATGTCTGAGAGAAATTGCTTTGGTAATAAAGGATCTACTACTTCCTGTTTAGATTTCCATAAGTGGGTGAGTGAGGTCACCGATAGGGTCCCCAGTGCGAGATTTTTCTTTTATATACTTTGAGCTTCAGTATAGATGAATCTTTGCTGTGGCACTAACCCATAACTTTAGTCTTATGTACTTCCCCATCTCAAATTCAGTTGATTCATTTCTTTTGTTTTCTGTGCGGCTCCAATGACGCTAAAGAAGTTACTAGTTCGGTGCCTAAATACCTGGATATACTTTTACCGGACACCACGCTAGGCGCAACAAAAGCCATATCTCTCATGGGTGATCACCAGATGTAGATAATTCGCACCAATACCCGTCTGATTGTTATTAGCTACCTGTTCTCTATTTCCTTTCTTTCCTTGAAGTCTCACTAGCTGATCTGTGGAAACAGAAACCCAGCTCAACTTGACTGATTTCGTGCCAAACCAGTTCAACTCAACTCTGTAAATCGGCTCGTTTTCCAGGTACCTCTCTCTGATTTCTGTTGTCTGAGTGAAGGTTGCCTTGTCATTAGTTGTTTCTCTGAACTCCTCGACTTTCATTATGGCCTAATCACCAGAAGTTTAGTTTATATTATTAAGGGAAAATACCACTTAAAATCCTAAACTATGCCCACTATAATACCAATACTGCAAACTTTTTTTATTTGTTACCGAAACTCCCAAATTTGTACCGGTGTGACAAAAATGCTATCCGTAGGACCAAAAACCCTAAACTTTTTTCTTTAATGTGACAAGTACCCCAAACTTGTACAAGTATCACAAAAATTTGGGGTATTGGGTTGCGATGAGCACAATTTAGGGGTTTTTGTGACAAAAAACGGGTATTGGTGTCATAGTGGGCGTAATTTGGGATTTTTTGTGATAGAAAATAGTTTGAATTATCGATGTTACGGTGGGTATAGTTTAAAGTTTTTAACGATATTAACCTCTCTTATTTATCTACCCTGTGGCAACGACATCTTGAGGATAAAATATAAGGCGAAAGGGAAGTGATCCTGCTGATCTCTTCTGTGTCACCATCAAAAGCAAGAGAAAGCATAGAATTGTTGGGATTCATACTCATGGAACTTTAGCGAAGTTCGGCCGGTGCTTTCTTGGAATATAAAACGGGAACTCTCTCTCTCTCTCTCTCTCCCTCTCTCCCTTCACCGTCAACATGTCATTTTTACACCATGCGAGATGGTTTGTGGCTCTGGTACTGTGACCTGCAAAATGTTGTGGTTTCATCTGTAGATTATTTCCATGTACAAGGCTACTAAGTTCACTTCACCAATCCCAATTGCCGTTCGAAAGACCCATCCATGTTAGAGATTAAGAGAGTTCATTGCAATTCCTTCGCCTTGGCCTTGATCTGGAGATGTGAATGCCGATTCGGAAATGGAATTCAACAGCTCGAAATCCTAATCTTTTGATTAGCTCGACCAACCCTGAAGGGAGTTTCTGCTGATAGAAAAAGCCCAGTCCCACACAAGATTCTCCAGCACAATGACAACATATGCTTCCTTGGGAAGATTAATTCTAGACTTAACCTCGATTGTTCTCCATCTGCAGAACCTGGAGAAGTGAATCTCAGAGTACAATCTTGTGCCAAGCAAATCCAGAAGCTAAACAGAATTTGGAACGATTAGTTCCATTTTGGTTTTACTTTCTTTTTTTCCTGTGCCCTCTCTTAATACGTGCAGGTATTTGATCAATCCTTCCAGAAATAGGCTTTTGTTTATTAAATAAAATCCATCCTGATGTATCCCAACCTGATTTTTTTCATGCTGTTCGAATCTCAAATCGATGAATGATTTAGCCTCAAATTGCGCACACAATATTTTTATTCTAGTGTAACGAATTCAGTTTTGTCGAAGTTATCGAATAATTCATACAAACCAATAATATTTTTAACATCCTAAATGATCTTAGCGAAAAAAAAAAGATTTCAGCAAGTCATGGAATGTGTATGTATGTGTTGTGTAAGCCTCTCTCTCTCTCTCTCTCTCTCTCTCTCTCTCTCTCTCTATCTATGTGGGTATCTAATGATGTTCTTTCGGTCAACATTGGTGGGCGACAAACTTGATCGAACAGTGAGGTGAGGAGAAGTTTTTAACAACTCTGTTCGTTGCTAACGACATGTTTGAGGATTTATCCAGTAATTATGGGCCTTTAAATAAAGTCTGAGCGGAGTCCTCAACAACCCTGGCTGCTTTCCTCCTTTAGATAAAGGCTGATTGATATACCATCTTACAGAAACAGAAGTCACGTTTTCGTCGAGCGCTAAGCATCAAATTGAACTCTTCATGATTTTGATGACAAATCATCTGATCAAGACTTAAAAAATCAAGCCCATGACATCGGCTCACGGCAGACATCTGTTCTCATCTGCCAACCAGACGAGTGTTTTTTCCAAGTCAACTTGGCGGACAGAGACCAGATTGCACTTTTTAAGGGGGGGTCTAAATCAATGTGATTAAAGTAAATACCAGAACTTAAGCAAAGTATGTTTGGTCTGGTCTATGTCCTTTTCGATGAGGAGAAGAAGTAGAGAAAGAGAGAGAGAGGAGGGCCACAGGGGAGACTCTCTCTCTCTACCTGAAGACAGATGGCAAGCGTCTAAACTAGAGGGAGAGGGAGGGAACAGTCGTTTGGACTCGTTTTAGGACAAGGAAAAGGATGATGAGGATGATAACGACGACGATGATAATAATGGGATGCACAGAGCACCGCTCATTGAGACCGTAAGTATGTGTAATATGGACCTGCTATAAAGATCGTTTCACCTTAGACGAATCGTATTTCAAGAATTCAGACCCCATGACTACTTCCCCTCCTTAGCTCAAACTGTTATGGCATCTCACCTCCTAGATCAAAACGTCATCTTGAGCTCTCTCTCTCTCTCTCTCTCTCTCTCTCTCTCTCTCTGTTCGTTCTTGAATGGAATTTGAAGGTGATATGAGTCCAGATCACTCAGAAAGTTCAGCTTCATCTACGTTTCGACCAGAAGAGTTTCTTTAAATGTTTTGGGACCAAACCGGTTCTCTCTCTCTCTCTCTCTCTCTCTGCAGCTTGGAGCTCTTCAATTGTTCGTGGTTGTGGTGAAATGATGTTCCATTCCCACAACTTGTACCGAGAAACCATCCACGCCTCTTTCTGTTTTTGCTACTTTGATCGTCCCTCTCTCTCTTCTTTGCCAAAAAGATCCTCAAATTCACGTGTTGCTGGCTGAATTTCATCTGCTCATCTTACCCAGTTCTCCAAATTCCCATCTTTAACTCCACAAGTTTCTTCTCCAGCTACACCAATTCTTGATTTGATCATTCTCAGTCTATCTTTTCCGGGTCTCTAAACTTGGCCGATAGTCAGGATCTTCACTCCTACCACTTCAAATCTCAATCACTCATCACTCCCTTGTGATCTCAGAACCGATTTCGTCGCTACCGTCCACCACATAGTCCCAGACTTTGGTGGCGCTATCAGTATCACAAAGAGAGAGATGCAAGAGACGACAGCGTTTCAGAGCACGAAGCTACAGTTCCCAGAGCAAGAGAGGCTGACCTGCCCACGTTGCGATTCGACCAACACCAAGTTCTGCTACTACAACAACTACAATCTCTCTCAGCCCCGCCATTTCTGCAAGAACTGCAAGCGCTACTGGACCAAAGGCGGCTCTCTCCGCAACATCCCCGTCGGCGGCGGAACCCGCAAGAGCTCGTCCACCAAACGGGGCTCCAACCCGAAACGCCAGAACCCGGATCCGGATCCGGATCCTGACCCGAGACCCAGTAAGCACGGGCTGCAGCTCCTGGAGTCAACCCCAGCTGACTCCTCGCAGTGTAATGCCACAGAAGGGGCCCTGTTGGAGGGTCCGCACTCCAGCGGAACGGGGGCGGGATCCGGTGAATGTGGAGTTAGCCTGAATCCGGGCTCGAGTTTGGGTTCGGGTCCTGTCATGGGGCCTGAACCGGAACTCGACTCTCGACAAGGCGGCAGGGGGCGGGAGGATCATTATGATCATGCAAGATGGTCTTGCTATTTAGAGTACACTTGCTTCAAGACTGCTGCTCCAGGGGAGGAGAGATGGTAATATGTAGATGTCAGTCGGCAAGCTGAACAGGAAAGGAGTTCAGTGAAATTGCTTGGGGGAACAGCAGAGATTGCGAAGGAAGGAAGATGAGAGCATCATCATCAGCAGCAGCAGCTTGCATTCGCACATAACAAAGACTAAAAGACCAGCAAGCAACTCAGGGACGACGATAATTCCTAGTGTAATTTTGCGATTTTATCGTAGGTTCTCTACAGCTTTTCTAGTTTTAGAGTGTAATTTTACGTAAGGTCGTGAGATGATTATTACACGCTCGCGCGAAGTACTCGTTTTTTTTTTAGAACATTACCCGAGACGAGAGAGTTAATTCCGAAAATAAGAAAACCTGCTGGATAAAAGAAGAAGAAGAAGAAGAAGAAGTACAATTTGTAATCTATATGTGACATTATTATAATCTCCAGTCCTACAAAGTCCATCTATATCTTAACCTAAATAATCATGCAGCAAAACCGTCTCCATTGTGGAGACACGGATTCGGTTCTCGGGTTGGGTGTGAAGCATGTTGCAGAGGTAATTTGTTGAATCAGGATAAAATCTCGTGTCTCATTTTTTTTTTTCTTATTTTACATTTTACTTCGACTTGATTGTGCGCCGAATCCTAACGAATCATCCATGCCCAGTTTTTTTTGCTCCATGGAAGAACGGGGAAGGGGAACACACGTTTAAGCGTTGGACAAGTTGTCGCTTTTGGGACAATTGAAAAGAATTGAATTGTTTGGTTTGAGCGAGAGAGAGAGAGAAAGCAGCCAACTCTTCCAACGCAATCTTGCCTCCCCACTTGCTGACAAGGACAAGACAGGTTCTTTTATTTTTTTTATTTTTTTTGGTCGAAAGGTTCTTTTATTTAGCTCCCCTTGCCTTTTGGTTTTTTCTCATCTGATTGAGAAGTTCCCTTCGTTTTTTTTTTTTTTTTTGGGGAATTTCTAGTGTCTCACAAGTGTTTTTACGAGATTGGTCATTCTCGCACTCGATGTTGAATCTTTGGATAAGATAGGAAAAGGCAGGGTTCGACAGACATGCTTGCAAACCGGATTTCCAGTCGCGAGTTACCGAGGAAGAAAACGACCAATCAGATTATTACTAACAATAACACGAAAAGATATTTTACAAATTAAATTAAGAACAATTACTGTTCTTGTGTAGTCTTGCGAACTCCAAGACTCGGAGAACATACGACCTTTGTAGAGTGAGAAAAAAGAAGAAGAAGAAGAAGAAAGTTACAATTCATTTTGTGATTTACTCACTGTTAGGAAAATAAATTTTCTATTAACTTAAAACAGATGACAAATTTTCTTTTTAGGACATCACGAACTATAAGAACCACAAATTATGACCCGTCAAAAAATTGTGAAAGCGACGAATCAGTGTTGCAAATGTCAAAGGGAAGTTAGGATGTATTAGGTGGGTTTTGGTCCCGTTTTTATCTTGTGGGACTGTAGAAGGGCCCTTTTCCGTTGTTTTGGTCAATCCCTTTGCATCTCGTGTGGGGTCGATTGGAGTTGCCTCTTGTTCAAAGACTTTGTTTTGGTATATCTTAATATGCACCAAGTCCAACTTGGAAATTTGAATAATGGGCATGCCATTTTAGTTAACCATCAAATCAATGCTCCGCAAGTGGCAGAAAATAGCCTAGACCGAATGATTTTTTCTTCACCTAGAACTAGAGGGGGGTGTTCAATCGGTTGGTCGTGCATTGGATTGGACCTCCACGTTCCGTCCTGATTGATGTGTCGTTGTTATTCAGCTTAGAGGGGAAGAACTTGCCTCTCTCTCTCTCTCTCAATAGTTGTGAAATGGACCACTTCAATAGTCTCATCATCATCAACTGCCCAACCTAACAAGTTTGTGGGACTATCAATTTAGCACGTGGGAACGATAGATTTGGAGGGCTAAAAGATGAATGGCCGAAAGAAGAAAGAGGGTCGTGATTGGCGATGTCGAAGATTGCTTCATTCATTTCTAAAGATTGTTGGAAGATCGAATCAAGTCAGCACGCTCTGGTAATAGAATAGTATAACGAGGACGAAACTTGTTTCCGTGGAATCTACCAAAGGTTGGGGGTTTGAACTTCGATCTCGATTTGATTCCCGACTTAGTTATTATATCGGGTCATGTGTTGGTCAACAGTAGGCTTAAATTCGTCTGTGAAAATGAGAACCGCGTCTGTTATTCCATAAATCAAAGCCGCAACGCTCTCCCCCAGAGGGCTCTTTAACTTTCGACTCTTCTGCAACACACCCCTTTTTTGCTACATGAAGGAAAGTACTCGGAAATTGGAAAGCAAGACAACCATAACAGACTGCTTCCTCCAATAAAAGAGGCCTACTAGCGCTAGTAGATCAAGGCTACCGCGTCTTACCTAGCTAGAAATGAGAACATACAATTGCATCTGAATCTTAGCTTCGAGAGATGGACAAGCAAGTACCCAGACAAGGAGATGAAAGAAACTATTGCTGGCGTCGGCAGATTCTAGTTCTTAATATGAAAAATTTCGATCTAGTTTGGTGGGTAGGACGACTCGCCAGTCTTATTGGTCAAGAAAGAAGGAGCGAGACTTGTTCTTTAATTGACCACGATTGTCTTTGGGCTAGCCCTTGGGTCTGCAAGAGTAGTAGACCTCCCTCGTTTTCTATGGTTCTACGAAAAGAAAATTGGCAGCCTGACTGTCCTGTTGCGTTTGACAAAGCAGTGTTTTAAGTCCCTATCAAAGTTTCAAATATTCAATGTCGGAAAACCCTCCACCCATTCAAGATTTGAAACGTCTGGATTGTCCAACATTTCCAACATTCCCCTCTCTAACTAGTAGTGTGGACGCTACATGGCCAAACAGAGCCACACTTCATAATGGTATACAAATAGACACGACTGTCTGTCAAAGACTTTCTACAGCTATTTTCACGGTTCCCGAGAGCTACCACAGAGCTTTTCTAGCCAATAATATAAATCCAAAGATGCCCGGAATCAAGCATTGGACGGCGGAAAATAAACGAAAGAATCACATGGGAACAACTCGAGCCTTGTACATGCATATGTACGCCATATGCCAATCACCTGAAAAGGAAGACAAAAAAAAAAACACCAATGAAAATAACATTTCTAATAATCTGGAAAAGAGGACAGACCACTCGCACCCCGGTTCTCTTTGCAATCGCGCAGACGCAGCGTACAAATTTAAAGACTCTGGACCAGGCCCTTAGTAAGATGGAATTTCATAACAAATCTGGATGAGCTTACCTCCTCCAGACAGTTTCGTGATGTCCTCTTCCCGCTTAGGAGTAGGATTATCATCATCAAACTCAATCCATTTACCTACAACCGACATCAACTCTTGATTCAAAATCATATTGAACAGAAAGAATACCTGAATGCAATAGCAGATTTTTCTTGGCTGGAAAGTAGAATAGCAGATAACTAACCACTTTCTTGCTTGACCCAAGCAACATAATGTCCTGAATCAGCACTCCGGCCCTTGTGAGTTAATACAGCAACCAAATCATAAATTCCTGTCAACTGTTTCTCCTCGACTGGGGCATCTAAAGGTAAGATTGAGGATAGAGAGGGTCATCACCAGCCGGAGCTAGTACCATGGAAACAGAAAGAGGGAGTACGCGTATGCACTCACATGGATGATCACATCTTTTCTTAGTATTACGAGGCAATTTGGAATCACACAAGTTTTTTTCTTTTGGCTGAACAAATTATAGCAATAGCAGTCTTTAATAGGGAGAAAACCACAAAAAGCCTGATATCAACGTATTGCAAATAGACTCAGACATAGGAGCTACAACCATCACTTTCAATAAACAAAATTCCCTCAAGAAGCAAAGAAGTATCTAGGCAATCAGCATTAGCATAACTTCATCCCAAAAATACAAAAAGATGTTGCAAGTAACCAAATGAGGAGACGAGCGTCAAGAATGTCAGGTACTCAAAGCTTATAAAGATATTTGAAGTGTTGGAAAGACTTACCATCCTGTGCAGCAGCTAAAGATGATTCCACGGCTACATTTGATGAACCCTGTCCAGCAGTTGATACATCAGACATCCAAATGCAAAACTCCATTTATATACATTAATTTGCATGAGTATAACCATTCACTCACCTCGGCATCAGACATCTTCACGTCATTCTCTTTTGAAGTAGAGCTCTTCTTTGTTGCTTTCAGACCAAGCTTTTTTCCTTCTTCATCCCTAAGAAGCTGGTGCTCAAATAACAAATGAACAATCAGCATAAGAAAGAGTAGAACTTACAAGGATTATCGCTGAGACCAGTAATAGACAAAACCTGGCGAGGAGCCTCCAACTTTTTCTGTAGGTCATCTGAACAAAAATCATAAACATCCAACTCCAATGGGTAATCTACTTTCTGAGAGCAGGTGAAATTTAGTTAGTCAACTTTCGTTAGAGATCTTATACGCCCCCTCAATAAAGGGAAAGGCTCTAACACTGATGAATCTCCAATGACATAGAAGAAAATAAGAGAATCCCTTTAAAAGAAAGTTTGCAGAACATCTTACCCGCAAAATCTTGGCCTTCTGATTTGACTCCCTCTTCCAGAAAAAACGAACAAATTGAATGGTCAAGTATCTGCAAGAAGACGTTGAATGAGAACTGTAATACATAGTGAAAACCAAGAAATCCGTTACAATCATATATAAGAAAATCAAGCCAAGCTACCTCGGTAAGCCATTGATACGAGACTCTTTCAAATAGATTGCACTCCGCCCCAGGGATGGGGACGCCTTCTCCAATTCTGATTTCAACCCCTACATGAGTTGAAATAATTGTAAAAAGATGCTGGTATATACTGTCTCACTACTGGAAAAAAGAGCACAGATAACTCATTCAACACGTTGAAAAAAACTACAAGCAACAATTCATACCCTTACTCATGAGCATTTGATAAATTAGCAAAGATCAGTCTCTGATTTGGTTAGAAATGTAAACTGTAGCTACTCCATAAAAGCTCAGGCCATCCACCAAATTCTGCTTATCTTTTACAACATATCAAGGGAAGTTTTCAAAAGATAGAAAAAGCAACTGAAGTTCTTCCAAATTCTTCTGAACAATGGAGTAACATTTTCAGCTAATCTTCTTTAAACATTGTGTTCACAGAGTAGGCAACTAACTCCGTAATCTATTCTCTTTAGCTTGCATACGGTAATCCCTAAGTTGTTGGTTATACCATAACCAACATTGCAATTTATAAGAAGTCAGAGCATTCAAAACTCATGAATTTTCATCCTAGCTGAGTTACATACTGACGGCTGCAGTTATTTTCGAATGGAGCCAACTGTGAATAGTAACATGAAGCGGGGGAACAAGAGACTCAAGCCCAGGAACAGGCCTGCTAACAGACTGGGCCGACCCTTGGTCTGAATGCCATATACATCACCTTGGTAAGCTATTGCCTCAAAACTACATAATCCGACCTGAGCCCCTCCTCGGTACAAATAGAAATAGCATTGGAAGTGTCTACTAATTACCAATTAACAACCATTACAAAAGGATGATTTCAAACAGTAAAAGTTACAGTTAAATAACAAAATCCTCGAAACACTGGCATCTAGTGATCTACCAGAACAATTTAGTAGGGGGGAGACAACTTACATGTCTTAGCCCTTCATGCAAATGGTTCACTTCATGTGATATATGGCATTTAAGTGAATAAACTGTCTCTGATTCTGAGCTTTCTTCACCACTTTCTTGGCAATGCATCCTAGATATCCAACATTGTAAATACATATTTGAGTTCAGAATTTAGGCTTAAAAAAACGGGAACAGAGAAAGAGTTGCCAAGCATTGAACTGTAGCCATTTGGAAGAGAATATTGATGTCTGAATGACATGACATATGCAGGGGACTTCCAAATTGAAATCCAAATTAAGGTAAAAGCTAAAGTGAAATATGCAAAGTCCATAAATTAATATTTCCCAACAAAGGTGACCCAATGAACATGCTAATCACAGAACAACTCCACAAATATGGCTTTAAAAAACGTTGATTGCACACCTGCTAACGAGTTCAACTCCAAAAAGTTCCTTCACAGTGTCTGGATTCTCACTGCAGTTAACAATTAACATATATAACTACCATGAGGTGAAACGGAAGAATTACTAATAAACACCTAAACCAGCATATAATGATCAAAAAGACAAAGTGAGAGTGATAAATCATCTGAAGATACATGCACATAAGAAACAGCCTAGAAGTTGTCAAGGATGGTTTTATGAAAGCAACTAACTACCATATTTTTTGTTTCTCAACTTGTAATGTTCCAATAATAATGGTACATGAATATTTTTAAATACTCGAGAAACATTAATACCGGACTCTTTGGAGTGACTCCTATTTTTTACTTTTTTACCCTTTTCTTTGTCCAAATCTCACAGCTCTCATAATTTGACGTTTATCGAACGCAAAACATTTGAAACATTTCAAAACATAAAAATATTGGCATGTATGATCATATATACTTCTTCCCATATTTTTCAAAACTCAATTACATTTTTTTGTCTTTTTTCCAACTTTAGGAGGGAAAGTAAATGTAGGAAAAAGTAATTAAAGTGTAGACCAACGGACCCTAAAGTCTTATGCCAATGATTCAAAAGCTCTATTTTTAAATGACATTGACATGAATATGAGTTGACTCTTATCGTCAGTTAAGTGATCACAAATTTGACTAAAAAAAACTGCCCAATGCTTTCCCTATATCATCTATTCACTCTAAGTATATCATATGATAAAACTCCCTCAACTCAAAGCCAAAAAACTTCATACCTCAAAGCCTACAATAATAACTTGCAGCAATGCGAATCAGAAGCTAGAATATTCAGATAGAGAAGGAGAAATAATCTCAAAAGAAGCTGATGGGCTCATCCCAAACTGTTCTAAAAAATGCATGTTTAATTTTTAAGGAAAAAAAAAAAGTGGGTCTATAAAGGAAGATGCCTTCAAAACTATCAGAATGGTGTCCTGTAATTTCTCCTTGCTATTCAAGAAATTTACAAATGCCCATGCTCAACCAACTCTAGTTGGAAGATATTAACTTAAGCTAAATATGCCCAAAACTGAAATTATTTGGCCCTTGTCAAATTCAAATTCGTAGTCAATCAAATGGATAGCTTTTAATAGAAAACACCTTCAAGTTGTTTTTCTTTCAATCTCAAAAACAGCTTATAAGACCAAATTATCAGGAAATACTTCCAATGATCACTAAGAACCTTGCTTATGGCCATTTAAGATGACAAACCGAAACAAGCCACATACTTGGCACCTGGTGATCTAAGGGACTGAGAAAGAGTATATAATATTTGAGTCCAGCATTCTTCAGCATCCTGTTAGGTAGAACAAAAAAACATTTCAATAATCACTAATTGATTTAACAATGAGACACATTTAAATTCTTGTTGTGAGAAAACCTGCTGCATGAAGACACCATTATGTAGCTGGCCGAATTGAGGATACTTTTTGCGCAACAACTGCAAATATGACAAAAAGAGATGATAATGCCTGTTTTCTTATCCTAAGCACTGTGAAGATGTACCAGCTAAGTAAAAGAGTTTGTAACGTTCATATAAAATCAACTTTGCCTATAGAACAGCAAATTGAAAAAGTACGAAAACTTTGTGATAATCTGATACAAGGATACAATCTCTGTTTCTACCTATAAGTTTAGCTCTTGTAAAATCCAAACAGAGATTCCCAGAATCCTCTATCAGCATTCGAATCACTAGTTACAGCTCGTTTTATTTCATAAAGCATCCTCTATCAGCATTCGAATCACTAGTTACAGCTCGTTTTATTTCATAAAGCATGCCATGCTTTATGATATAAAACTCAACCTTGTCTATAAACCACAAACTTAAAAAAGTAAAAATAATTTTTTCATAGTATTATACAAGAATACATCACAGTAGACATATATTACTTTCAGTTGCTTTCAGTTCCCTGTTAACCGCCCACAACCTACAAAATATCACGAAGCAATTTCTTTCCTGAAGAAACAAATCAACTTATATCTCACCCAACAATGAATAACACTGCTTTGTTTCTCTAAAAGCATGTACCTATTGCAAAATATGACAGATGGCGATACTCAAAAGAGCCAGTAAAGTAAAAGGGCCAAAGAAAGATGATGTTAAAATCAACCACAGTTAAAGGATCAAAGCCCAAACCATCCAAAATTGCATTGGTGCAACTGGTTTGGCAGTTTTATCGAGCTCATTGAACAGATCGCGGGTTGCAACAGTCAACATGTGAGAAGGGTGATCCAAATCATTCCTTCTTCCAGATTGGTGATACCTAGTCAAGATTTACAGCATGAAGAACAAAATATCAGTCATGCTCAGTGGTTTAAAAAAAAAAAACATAACATGAATGAAGGGTAGAAAGAGAAGTCAGAAGAGTAGATGACTAACTGATGCAAAGCAGACTTCAATTCTGGAACTGAATGCAAGCATTGAATGGTAGAGTTCATGTAGCAGGTGTTTCCTAAGTTGAATAAACCTGCACTATGACCCTGAAGAAAAAGTATCGGTCAACCAAGCAGAAAGGCAAAAAATTCATGCTTATAACAGAGGGGAAAAACACTCACTAATATCGCTATTTCTACCATGGAAAAAGTTTTGACAGTTCCTTATAGGTCAGAATGGATGCATTATAACTTGCAAGACATGGGATGTCATTTTAAAATAATTGAAAGTACACCAACGAGCAATGACAAGAAATGTGCGCCATGGTGGACAAATATGGGTATGTCTATTTCCAGCCAAACCAGTTACGGTAAGACCTACGGAAACATGTATGGGTTCGGGTAAAAGATTTCCCGAATATTGAGTAGCTGTCGTTAAACCAAGTAGAATACTTTATGAAATGGGCGGAGTAAATTATCCTTTTGCTTAATTGCAACTAGAAGTGTGCCACCAAGCTAAACAATTACCACTGCGACAGCTTGTTCTTCCTCTGGAAGATCTTCCATGAATACAGGACCCTTTTCTGGGGCCTTCACTATCTCATCTGCAGTTCCCATCATCATCAATTTTTGGCCCTATACAAGTTCATTTCGATGGATTAATATTTAGAAAACTAATTACGCAACAAAGGATTGCTAAAGTTCCTCGACATGGTTTGGGTCTTCAAACCAAGAAACTGAAAGTTACGAGTGGAAAGGAAATATTTAAGGATAGTGAATAAGAGAGGTGCTAAATCCATAGGCAAACAAAAGAACGAACAGACTTCAGTACACCTGCCATTTCTCAGAGGATACAGTCACACAAACTTGACCATGACATGGCCCTTTTTTTTCTGTTGTAATGATGTCCATACTTTATTTTTCAATTTCCCATATAATTTTGGCTCATCTGCTCACTCGATCCAATCCATCCCTATATTTCTTCCGACCACATTTATGAACAAGCCGATAAGAAGAAAAAACGATACTTGGCTGAATAATTCTATTCTAACATAATTGATAGACCTAGAAAATAACTTTCTCCATTTCTGAAACAGTGAAACAACATTGACAAGGTACAATTGTTTACTTCTACTAAAAATGTAGGTAAATAGTCAAACTAGGATAACAAAGAATACATGAAAACATAGAAAAAAACGAGCCTCAAGATCGAGAAAATAATATGCCTCATATCTCCGTATAAGGAAACCTAATGCTTTGACCTAGATGTGTGACGATAGATAGTTGTATATTTTATATACGTTCACATAAGCGAAAATGGAAACATCTTTCACCTTTTGATCCTGTTTTCACCATCTACCCTTATCTAAAAAAGAAAAGTAACTAGGCAGCACGCACTATCCACAAGCACGAAGAAAAAAAAATGGAAATTTATGGGACATTCTCATTTGAAAAACAAATCCAGAAGGAAAAATGCAATTAAGCTTATTACCTGCTTGACTCCTAATGTACTCCAGTCAGCATCATCCTGTGTAACAAAGTAAAATACTTTCAACCATATGTAGTGTAGGGAACAAAACTCAACGGTAAGGACAATATACAAGAATAAGGAGCGGATCTACTAAAAGTGTATGCAAGGAAAAGTAAGTACCTTTAATAAACCACCCTTAACCATGATCTTCTGCCTGTCAGGTGGGACTCCTGTTAGATCATATAACTGGCACTTGAAAAGATAAGGTGGCTGGCTAGTGTCAATTTCGACATCTGGAAAGACCTCCTTTTGCCATTTAACACTCACTATAGATGGCAGAAAAATTCAATCGTCAGAACAGTGAGATGCATTATGTAGATCAGAAACATGGTGAAAGAGACAATTAGGCGCCAAGGATTAATAGCAGGTAGGTGGCAAAAAGGGAACCATTAACAGGCAAGCTTTTGAACAAAGAAAAATCTGAAACCATGGTCATCTGAACACAATTCTCCCGCTCCAACTTGATGCCAGTACTTTGTTTTTCTCATAGATACTACATAAAGGTCATTACCTACACATGGAGCCCGAGTATACATCTGCATATGATGAACTGCTTCAATAATGAGTCATTTCAGTTTCTGTTAGAGTCATACCATAACCATATGCCTCTTAAATATTGAAGTGAAGGATGGAGAATGCGCTTCACTCTTCTCAAAGTTCTGTCGAAAATTATTTCCGTGTCTTATTGATTAACCAAAGTCTCTCAGACATTTTAAGATGATCTCAGAATGAAGTTTTTGCATTGACTCGTTATGTAAAGTACAGTAGTTGACAGCCGCAAACATCCTATACCATGATCATTGTTCCAGGAGGTATCAAATGGCCAACATCAACTGAGCTGCACTATAGACATGATGGTGCAAATTACTGAAAGAAGAACTGATGAGGTGAATAGAAGCCTAGATTCTCCACGAGCATAAATAGAACATCTTGCCGATTCAAACAAGCATTCAAGAAAATCACCAAAGCAGAAGATTCACCAGTCGCCCACAATTAAACAATTCCACATCCGAGCAACTATAAATCATACGGAAGCGTATAGCTTCCAAGTTTCCACGCACTCAAATCGCAGTACAAGGATCCGCACCACATGAGCGTGAATCAGTCGCTCATACATCACAGAACGAGTTCGTTCACGAATCGATCCCCGAGCAACTGGATTGCCCAAATTATAAGCGAAGACAACACATGGAGCTCAGCGGTTGCATCAAGCCTCTCGGCGAACAACGTGCTCGTAATTCCGCAAAGTAAAACAGGAAAAAAAGAAGAAAGAAGAAGAAGAGATTTCGATGAGAACGAGCGTTGAAAGAAGCTAACCTCTAAGCATGGTTGAAGAAGAAGAAGAAGAGGAGGAGCTCCGAGCTACGCTTGATTGATTGAAGAAAACAGAGAGAGAGAGAGAGAGAGAGAGAGATTGAAGGAAATGAGAAGGGACGCGGAAGTTTTGCTTTGCGATATAAGCTTTGGGTTTAGCTTGAAGAAAGGGCAAGCTCTTCGGGCTTGGTATGGGCCTTTTGAAAAGAACGAGGCCCAGCCCAATTTGACTCAAGATTAAGCCCGGGAACACATATTTCGCCCCAACGTCGTCTTTCAAAAATCCAATTTCTGTTGTAAAATATTGCGTTGCAAGTATATAATAAAGAGAATAGAGAGAGATTAAGTAGAAAAAGCAGATAAACACCAAAGATAGTAAAGAAAGCCAGAGGAGAAATTTTATTTTCAACTATTTCATCTTCATCATTACAAATGACCAAAACTAAGCTCTTATTTATAGGAGAACAAAGATGCACTTATCATTAATATCAATGTATTGAATAAATACATACATTGGATAAGGAGATGGACATACATTGAATAGGGAGATGTACTTAAAATATAGAATACAAATGTACCATAATAGGTACATTATATAGGATGAATATAATGAATATTCATCCATGTATTTCATAACACTCCCTCTTGAATATTCATTGTATTCATCATATTACGAATGTGCATTGAATGATACTGCCTCATTACAAACCTTAAGCCGGAAAAACCTAGTGGGACAAAAATCGGACAAAAGAGTACATAGCACAAATCTTATGATCTCTCCCTTTTATGGATGCATTAATTGCCTCGTTAAAAACCTTAAGCCGGAAAAACCATGTGGGAAAAAAAACCAGTCAAAAAGAAAAAAGAGTGCAATGCATAGTTCATAATATCTCTCCCTCAATTGAGCTATATAGCCACTACTGGGGCTAGTCAATCTTGCATCTTGTGAACTGGCCTCATACTAATGCCATATACTAATTTCTCAAAAGTTGACGTTGGCAATGATTTAGTAAAAAGATCGGCAAGATTATTTATGGATTGAATCTGTTTAACATCAATTTGTCGACTTTCTTGGAGTTCGTGAGTATAGAAAAATTTCGGCGAGATATGCTTTATCCTATCACCTTTGATATATCCTCCCCTAACTTGTGCAACACAAGCAGCATTATCTTCATAAATTATAGTGGGAGAAATTGTAACCGGTGTTAAACAACAAGAATTGTGAATATGCGTTATTACGGATCTTAACCCAACACACTCTCTTCCAGTTTCATATAAAGCAATAATCTTAGAGTGGTTAGAAGATGTAGCTACTAGCGATTGCTTCGTAGAACGCCAAGAAATGGCGGTGCCGTTATAACAAAATAAATAACTGGTTTGAGAGCGAGCCTTATGTGGATCAGATCTATATCCAGTATCAGCATATCCAACTATAGCAGAGGTAGTGGAATCCTTGGAATAATATAATCCCAAATCTATGGTTCCTCGGAGATAACGAAAAATATGTTTAACTCTATTCCAGTGTCTCCGAGTTGGCTTAGAACTAAAACGTGCCAATAAATTTACCGCAAAAGCGATATCTGGTCTTATACATCGTGCCAAGTACATCAAAGACCAAATTGCATTGAGATGTGGTACTTCAGGACCAAGTATCTCTTCATCAGATTCTCTAGGACGAATGGATCCTTTTGGGGATCTAGAGACCTTACAACCATAGGGGTGCTCAATGGGTGAGCCTTGTCCATGTTGAAGCGTTTAAGTAATCTTTCAATGTATGCTGATTGATGAACAATTATTCCACTTGCTTTATGCTCAAGCTCTAGACCAAGACAAAGTTTGGTTTTACCCAAATCTTTAACTTCAAATTCCCTTTTCAAATACTCATCAGTTTTAGCTAACTCTTCTGGAGTTCCAATTAAATTCATATCGTCGACATAAACTGCTACAATAGCAAATCCGGTTTCTGATTTCTTAATAAATACGCATGGGCAGATAGGATCATTTTTGTACCCTTCCTTAATTAGGTACTCACGTAGACGTTGATACCACATGCGACCGGATTGTTTTAACCCGTACAAAGATCTTTGCAACTTTATTGAGAATAAGTTGCGGGGAGTGCATACATCAGGCATTTTGAATCCATCGAGAATTTTCATATAAATATCAGAGTCTAATGAGCCATATAGATATGCCGTCATAATGTCCATAAGACGCATTTCCAATCTTTCAAAGATTACTAGGCTAATTAGAAAACGAAATGTAATCATATCCATCACAAGTGAATATGTCTCATCATAATCAATCCTAGGTCTCTAGGAGAATCCTTGGGCAACGAGTCGGGCTTTGTACCTCACAATCTCGTTTTTCTCATTTCGTTTTCGGACAAATACCCATTTATATCCAACGGGCTTTACATTATCGGGGATTCGAGTTACGAGTCCAAAAACCTCTCGTTTAGCTAGGGAAGCTAATTCAGCCTTAATTGCTTCCTCCCACTTAGGCCAATCTTGCCTTTGACGACATTCAATAATAGATTGCGGCTCACAATCATCATCCATAATTTTATGAGCAACTGAGAATGCAAAAACATCATCAATGATGATTTCATTCCGATCCCAAATCTCATTACAATATGTAATGGAATTCTCAGTATTCCTAGGGTTTGTGATCTTTTCATGGGTTTGTGCCTCTTTAGGGGCAATAAGCTCCTTGGGAGCAAGCACAACACCAGGCTCTTCTGGAGCGGATTCCTGATTCTTTCCCCTTCGTTTTCGAGGGACGGTGTCCTTTGATCCTATCGGTCTACTACGCTTCAGGTGTGGGGGATTTTGATCCATTTTAGCCTGTCCTTCGGGAACAGCTATCCTAACTGGAGCATTTATAGCTGGAATATTAGACTTCGTTACCTTAGTAGCATCATTAAATGCGTCAGGAAGTCTATTGGCCAAAGCCTGTAAATGGATTATGTGTTGTACCTCGTTTTCACACTCAAGAGTTCTTGGGTCTAATTGAGATAAATTTTTCTCATTCCATGAGATAACCTTAACTGGTTTCTGCTTTGCAGTCATGAAAGTTGTAGGTGTCCTAATTGATGGAAACACTGTCTCATTGAAATGACAATCTGTGAATCTGGCACTAAAAAGATCACCAGTAGTTGGTTCCAAGAACCTAATGATGGATGGTGAATTAAACCCAACATAAATGCCCAAACGGCGTTGGAGACCCATTTTTGTTCTTTTTGGCGGTGCTACAGGCACCTGTACTGCACAACCAAAGGTGCGTAAATGTGAAATATCAGGTTCGTAACCAAGAACCATTTGAAGGGGAGATTGTAAGAGACTAGCAGTGGGGCGCAATCTAATTAGGGTTGCCGCATGCAAAACTGCATGACCCCATGCTGTATCGTTGAGATTCGTTCTCAATAATAGAGTGCGGGCAATGATTTGGATACGTTTAATCAAGCATTCTGCCAATCCATTTTGAGTATGAACATATGCGACCGGGTGCTCAACCTCGATTCCGAGTGAAGCACAATACGCATTAAAACTCTTTGATGTAAATTCACCAGTATTATCCATCATTATGCTTTTAATTGGATAATCAGGGAATTGTGCCCAGAGTTTTATAATCTACGCAAGTAAACGTGCAAAGGTGACATTGCGCGTAGATAATAGGCAAACATGGGACCATCTATAGGATGCGTCCACTAGTACAATAAAATATCGAAATGGTCAACTTGGTGGTTGTATTGGTCCACACATATCACCCTGAATCCTTTGCAGGAATAAAAGGGATTCAAGATTAACCTTTGTTATAGAAGGTTTGGTAATGAGTTTTCCTTGTGAACAAGCTTCACAATTATAATCTTTGGACAACAATACTTGTGTATCCTTTAAAGGGTGCCCTTTTGTATTCTGAATTATTCTACGCATCATTGAAGCGCCAGGGTGACCAAGGCGATCATGCCATAATCCAAACTAATCAGGGTTTACTAATCTCCAGGACATGGTGGCGTAGGTTTCAATAGTCTTAATCATGACACAATACAAACCCATAGGAGAAGCTTCTAGCTTCTCATGGATGGTCTTCAGGCCCATTTTATAAGAGGTAATGCCGATATATTCCTTATTTTGCTCATAAATAGTCTCAATATGGTACCCATTTCGGCGTATATATTTGAAGCTGAGCAGATTCCTTTTTGATCTATTGCTTTTACGCATCCTCAATATGCAAGATGGTGCTATTTGGCAAAACAATTGCGGCATTCCCGAAACCATCAATAATCGGAACCGGACCTATTATTGTATGGACATGTGTCTTACGAAATGTCATACTCGAGAAAAAGTGTCTACTATGAAATATGGTATGTGTTAATGCACTATCAAGCAAACAAACATCTTCCTTTTCTCGGTATTTTCCATTTGCACTTTTGTTGACAACTTCAGGTGTCAAGTATCATAAAATTTGCATATTAGTTATAGGATCAAATAAAATTTCAAAAATAATAAATATTATATAAGGTTCATAAGCATTTCATTACATAACCATATTAGAGAACAATAAAAGGTAATACATTTAAAGAAAAGCAATTAGAAAAGAAATTATTAGAATCATAAAATTCGAAGTCTAAGTTAACATCCACCAGTCTGATGCCTCATCAAAGCAATCAGAGGTCCTCAAAGAAATCAGAGACATCCAGGGATGCATTTGCTACTTCAGGAGCAAGAGGAGTCCCACCAACAGAGATATTGTTGACCTCAACAGTGGTTATGACAGTATGATTAATTTCAATGGCGTGAGATTCATCACGCTTGCCCGTATTTTTTAAAGATGCATGGTATAGATCAACAAAGTGTTTTGGCATAAGACAAGTACGTGACCAATGCCTAATCATGCCACAACGATGGCAAATACTTTCATTAGTCACCTTCTTTGGCTTCTTTTCTTTGTCATGATTCGGGCCAAAGTTAAATTTCCTAGGGCGGTTAAATTTCCTGCCACCCCTTCGAGGAATATGTTCTTGCCTGCGCTTATAGCCCTTAAAATGACCAGTATTTTTCTTAGAGTTAGCATGTACTTCAGGCAATGCTTTTGAGCCAGCAGGTATAAGATCAGGATTTTTGAGCAGCAATTCATTAGTTTGCTCAGCAATGAGGAGCACATAAATTAATTCAGAGTATGTGACAAATTGATGTTGCCGGTATTGCTGTTGCAATACAATATTCAAAGCGTGGAAGGGGGAGAAAGTTTTCTCTAACAGTTCCGCATCAGTGAGCTTGACATAGCATAACTCAAGCCAAGAAACAATATCAAATAAAGCGGAGTTATAGTCAGACACTGATTTAAAATCTTGCAGCCTGAGATGCTGCCAGTCATACTGTGCTTGAGGGAGGATAACAGTCTTGGTATGATCATACCTATCCTTCAACCTCTTCCACAGAATCTGAGGGTCTCGAACGGATAAATATTGAGTTTACAGGCTCTCATGCAAATGACGACGAATTAAAATCAGTGCATTTGCATTATCTTTTGCATTTGAGGTTCCGTCTTCTGTAATTGCATTATCGAGACCTTGCCCTTAGAGGTGCATTTCCATGTCAAGGCACCGGGACATATAATTTCCACTCACTTTCAGGATGTGGAATTTGGGCTTTTCAATATTTGCCATAATTCTAAAAAAAAAAATGAATCCTTAAATTAATTAGAAGGATTTCCAAATATCCACCGCCACTTCAGGAGCAGAAGGATACTTTTAGATTTGAAATTGCTAAGAAAAAAAATGAAGAATTGATAGGAAAAGATGAAGTATAAGTTGATTAAAGAAAACAAAGAGAACACTTACCTTGCAAAATTATTTACTCAGTTGGTAGATCTTCGTGCTAATAACGTGTTGTAAAATATTGCGTTGCAAGTATATAATAGAGAGAATAGAGAGAGATTAAGTAGAGAAAGCAGATAAACACCAAAGATAATAAAGAAGGCCATAGGAGAAATTTTATTTTCAACTATTTAATCTTCATCATTACGAATGACCAAAACTAACTAACTAACTAAGCTCGTATTTATAGGAGAACAAGGATGCACTTATCATTAATATCAATGTATTGAATAAATACATACATTGGATAGGCAGATGAACATACATTGAATAAGGAGATGTACTTAGAATGTAGAATACAAATGTACCATAATAGGTACATTATATAGGATGTATTTCATAACAATTTCATCATTTTTAGCGCCATATTAACGTTGAAGAATCAGAACGGTATGCACTTCGCACTTCGAATGTCTTTTCCTAATTTTATTTTTGGTCGAATGTCTTTTCCTAATTCGCCGGCAGAAAAGTGTGGTTTCGAGTCTCTCTTTTTTACATGCTGTAATAAATTAACAGATTCGGTGAAAATCATGAGAAACAGAATTAGGAGAGAGTCAAAGGTCTCTCCAACAGGGGCCCTCTCACTTTGAAAAGATAAATGCAGCCTTCGGTTCAATATCAAAGCCAATCTATCTCATTAACCCTGATACGAAACGACGGACATGATCCTAAGCTAAATGTATTGCCACAAATCGCGCACATTTTCAATCGACTCCCCGTCATGACTTGCATTACCACCGACTCTAGCACGAATTCGCCTTGAAGAAATTTTTTAAAGTGAAAGAATGACCATTGACCCATTGCACTGTTGATCCACATATCTGTCCCCAAATCCAAGGAATAATCTCAAGGCCGGATGCAACAAGCTTCCAATACCAATGCCCCCCCCCCCCCCCCCCCCCCCCCCCCCCCCCCCCCCCCGAGTACAGCGAAAAAGTTGAAGGTTCCGTTACAACACAAACTGCTCTACCAGTTTGCAGAGGAGAAATGAAAAAGGAACCCATCATCTGCATAGTCTCGCTCTATCCGCTACCATGTTTCTTCTCGTGTCATAACTTAATGCCGAGCAGTCGAATTGTGTGGCTAGCCTCGAGAAATAACTAATGCCGAATGAGCAAGTTACAAGGCCGTGCATCTAGGTTCTTCCGTCCAGATAATTCACGACTCCCCCTGCAACTTTCGGTTTAGCTCATTCTCCTAGACGAATGAGTGGATGAATCTGACTTCTCGGCCAGATAGTGCTCCAGCATGTCTTCTTCATCATCTGCCATTATAATTCAGAGAGAATTACAACCATGACCATCCAAATATAAATCCATCCACAGCAACAAAAACGCTTGTCCAAGAAAAAAAGACAAATACAGATTACCTTCAAAATCATCGTCATCAAAGTCAATTTCTTCCTCATCCTCCTCATCAGATTCCTCAGCAACTGCGGCTGTACCTTTCTGTTAAAAGTGGAGATTAACTATACTTTTAAGACTTTTTCACGCGGAAATTATATTTATGCAAGATGACGGCCTACGTCTTATTTAAATGCCATTTTACTATTCTCAGCAGATAAGCACATAAACACTAGCAAACTAAATATATAACAGGCTAATCCACAAGTTCTATCTTTTCAAATTTTAGCACTGGCATGCAGCGAGATTCGAGAGTGACTGACGCTGTTCACAGTTTTTCTTCCTGTGACCCCACTGGCCCACTGTGGACTGCCCACTGGTCAGTCCAGTATCACTTTTCTCTCAGAGAACAGAAAGCTTCGATTTAATACTTTCTTTCCTTCCTCTTTCACATGAGTATTACTGATAGGGAAAAACTTTCTCAGTATTTGAAGAAACATCAGTCCATCCTCAGAATTTACTACCTCATAGGCTATTTTTGTTGGACCACATGAACCAACTTCAGGAATCATTTAGCAGCCTATGCATTTTTCACACCGTTTGCGGGCCATTATTCAGTTCAATAATAAAAGACGAAAATCAGGCATAAAATAGAGCTATATATGAGAACAGTGAAGAAGTCAGTTACCGCTCTTCCACTTTCAAACCACTGTCTTCCAGTGAGCCTTTTTTCCTTGGTTGCTGTGAGTACAGACTCGGGCATTAGCCTGAAATACAAGTGGCCATTATCTGTCAAGAATACTAGGACAAGGGACAGAATTGAAAAGCATAGGCTCATAACTGTGAGAAATGATGACCCAGAAACTACATCAGGTACTATGTGAACACGTTGCTTTCAGTCTAACTTCCATCGTGACGATATAAAGAGGTATTGAGGAACTAATCTTGGATAATAAGAGTCTTTCCCAGGATGGAGTAGCTCTCTCTCTCAAAACCAAGGCAACCCAGCCATTGCCATCATTAATTGAAGATGAAACATTTGCCCCCACAGGAACTTCCGCATTATTAGGCTTGAAAGTTCCCACTTACCACAGATCTTCCATTGCCATATCCTCTTATCATCACACAAAATTGGTTACACTAGCGGGTGAAACAAAGATCTAAAATTGTTCTGCGGATTTGCCCGCTCACAACTAGAAAATCCTATAATAGCAAATCAGTCACAAATAGGAGAACTATTTTCAGTTCCTGGACAGCATCGGAGTAAAATGGAATCTTGTTCTTCTCTTCAGGAAACCCAAGAGAAAATGAAGGTACTGACAATAGAGAGAAATCTTTCTATTGGGCCCTCCATCCACCCAAAATACCAACAAGCTCCTAAGCCCTATAACCAAAACTACCCATTGGGCTCTTCCATTGGTTGTTGAAGGATGTAGTAGTCAGTTTACATTGGAATTTTTCCTTTCTTCAATTTCTATTTTCTCCCAAACAAAAGTAAACGAAATGCAATTAAGAGCAGTTCAAATCAGCTCTTTCTGCACAACAGTAAATCATCAACTATGACTACAATTGACAAAAGAATATGATGTAAGATAACAATCTGTCGCTAGATAATGCAAAGCTGACAGTAGGAGAAATAGACAAAATATTGTGTTGAAGCTTACTTTGCTCGCTCTAGTGCCAACTCTGCTTCAAACCTTTCTCTCCATGCAAGAAACGTATCCACAGTGACTGGTTCTCCATGGGGCACAACTATCTGAGAGGTAACAAAAAGTAAGAAAAACTCTGCCACCATCTACTGAATGACAATCC
The DNA here is from genome assembly GCA_029784005.1 of Lenwebbia sp. NSW1173648. Classification (NCBI taxonomy): domain Eukaryota; kingdom Viridiplantae; phylum Streptophyta; class Magnoliopsida; order Myrtales; family Myrtaceae; genus Lenwebbia; species Lenwebbia sp. NSW1173648. The sequence continues at coordinate 16,271,992 of JARCGZ010000009.1, read as the reverse complement.
CGAATATTTGACCAAGATGTCCATTCACTTAGCCATAACAGAAAATATCAACAGTAAACAACTGCAGTGTCTTTAACTTTCAAGGTTTTGTGATGTGAATAAGACAAGACGAGAATGTGATCCTTTCACAAACTCCTGAAGAAGTTTCTGCTATCATCTTTTCACAGATTCTCAAGCTAGACAGCCTGCAAACAATAGGTCCATGTTCACTCTGAACCATTAACAAAATAATGGCTCTTTCTCAGAACTTACAACTGGAAGATTTTATATACACAATAAGCAGTCAATGCCTTCTTCATCAATATATAGCAATATAACATGGGAAACAGAAATCAACTATCTAATCTCATGCAAGATTCAGCCAGCCCATTTTCCCCTAATGTCAATACCAATGGTCTATATCTACAACCAAGCTTTTCACTGCAGAATCATGATTCACACTATAACTGCAGCAATCCAGAGAGACTCGATTTCCAAGACAAGGGAAGGTTTAAAATATCAGTGGAGCTTTCACTTAATTCCCACACATATGGTCATACTGTAGCATATTAGCAAATAGCTGTGGATTCTGAAAGCTGGAAATATAGTTACCTCATCCTTTGCTGCCTCTTCTTCAAGGTCCTCAGTGCTGTCATTTTGACAAAATCTTTCAGACAACCAGTCTTTTGCAGATGTAACAAGAGTGTATACCATAGCCATTCCCAGGTTTTCAGCTGCCTGAACAAACAAAAGCATTTTGATCGAATCATACAAACTCATGTTGACACTGGTCATTGAGTTAGACTGAAACAAGTTGATTAACAGTTCTAACCACATAAAAGAGAGAAACTATAATTTCCAAAAGAAATGTAAATTTTACTCTTTATAGGGCGTTATGGCAATTGGGAAAAACGTAATGCATACTTTGCTCCTATCTTGCAAGGTATAACACACAATATTTACCCAAAAGTGTTACTGTTTGAATTTAAGCTACATTGTCTAAACTAAGACCTTATTCGTTCAGCCATTGCACACATATTGGACATGTTCATGGAAATAGATCTCTTAGAACCGGGCTAATTCAGAGGAAGAAGGTGCAGAACTGCAGAACATCTCAAACATGTTTATAAATCCCCAAGTAGGCAAGCATAAAAAAATTTGACAGAGATACATAATACGATTATAGTTTCTTGACGCAATAAGATGGGCTTAAGAGGACTGGAATTAGGCCCTCTCACAGATAAATGCATAGTGCCCCTCCTTATCTCACTCTCTCAGAAGTAGTGACATGACCAAAGCTGAATACGCATATGAATGTCCAAGCAATGTAGCCATACATAAGGAAAATTCTTTACCTCTTGTTGGAGCTTTTGTTTCAATGTCCTAAGATCTTCACTTGGTATTCCACGTAAACTGCAGGATTCAAATAACGTTTCCAATTGTACAATGAAATATTGGGCATTTATGCCAAAGAACATAGTAATGTTACTTGTGATGATCTACCTAAGTAAGAATGGTACAGCACATAAACATTGACCACGTAAATCAATGTCATTTCAATTCAGAGATATCCAGAAAGAACCTACATTAGCAAGACACGACGGATTTTTAGGCCATCAACCAGGAACAATTTTTCCAAGCAAACTCAGTTTTGCTAAATCATATCAATCGTGATAAAAAGCAAAGTTATAGTATCAGCAACATATGACAAAATAAAATGGAATTCTCTATGAATTTCCTGAACTTATGACAACATAAATCATAGTCTCCTGCACACTGCAAAGGCTAAAAACCTCCTAATGTCTAGGCTTGATACTACATGTAAGCAGACAAATGAGCTACATCACATTGACCATTTGCACGACAGAACCAACAAGCCAAATCGAAGCTGATACTGACGTCGTTTGAAATTTATGAAGTGACTATTCAAACTAAACAACATAAACTTCACAGAAACGCATGCGGAAATAGAATAATATACTGGATCAAACAGTATTGTCAGCTGATACTCTTCAATTTTGACACAAGTATTAAGCCAAGAATTTCTAAGAGTGAAAAATTCATAGAACTAGTGAATAAAAGGCAAAACTTGGGGGAATTAAAATGTTGTAAAAAATCAACGAGTAAACTACTCAAATTTCTAATTTCCAATACTGATTCACTTTCACAAGATACAACTATATAGTTTGCAGAAATATGATAATCTTAAAAAGGGGGGCTTTTTTATGCTGAGATTTTGTTTACATCACATTGCAATAACAAGTAACGCATTGTGCAAACTCGGCAGAAAATTAAAATCATTAGAAGACAAACCAAACAGAGAACTGCTATGAAACAGACCACACAAGTAGAATCCATGACACTTGAAAGAAGATTAAGCTAGGAAGCGATTATCAATTCGAAGTTGACTAAGAAGTTGCACATCATGGGACAGAAGTATTACTAGAAGGGTCCACCTTTAATGCCATCCAGTGAACCAAAAATAAGAGGGCAAAAAAAATCCCCATCGAGGACTTACTATCACTGTTTCCTACTATTGCAAAAGCCCAAATTAAAGAAGCATTGTTTTAAGTACTGTGAAAAATTACACATCAAGGACAGAGCTAGCTCCACTAAAAAATGTGAGAACAATTTTATCGCAGTTTATGGATAAACAATAAAAGAAAAGCAACTCTTCCTTCCATAGAAGTATCATTAACCTTTTGGTACTTAAAAGTGGAGGTTCATCTGGATATCTTTCTGTGTGGGAGAATATCAAGGCCAGCTCAACTGCACATGATGCCAGAGAAACATATTAGCTCCACGCGAACTAGATCCTGAGCTCCAAAAAAGATCATCGCCCTCAGCTTCAAACATAAAATCAAGCAAACTGAAAGAAAAATTTAAATAATCAATCACCTGGTGTAGTTGTTGACTCGTCTAAATCGTCTTCCTGACAAATAAAAAATGTTAAACAAATTAGCGAAATAATGATAAAAAGGTCAGTGCCTGTAAAGGACAAATAGCATGTAGTTGCAAAGCGAGATGTCCCAGCAATGTCTTCTTATGACAAAAGCAAAATCTGAAAATGCTTTCCCTTTGGCCATGGGATTGCAAAAGCTTAAAACTCATATGTTCATGCCCATTAGTCAAAGCCTTTAAGAGAAGACAAATTGGGATTATATTGTTGTATGATTTTTCACAATACTAGATAGAACCTCAGCTTCTTTTTGGCTAATGCACGTATCCTCAGTAGTCGTGCATTAACCTAAATCAAGCATCATAGTATAGCTATCTGAACCCCCCATAAACCCATGTCTTAGCTATTAAATGCTAAGCCTCTCTGAGCATATCAAATCTGGAAAATAAGACCAGGTTTAACACCCAATGTGAAGCATTCATAACTTCCTAAGAATTCTCTAACGGATAATCACAACATATGGTACGAGATGTATGATGGGGAGAATAGTGGGTACCTGTGGAGATATATTGATTTGGAAGCATTTATTGGATGTATTTAACCCACTTTCGCTGGGATGAATCTCTGGCATTAAAGAGAAAACAGCAAATAGCATCCCTCACAGGTCGAAACAAGCAAAAAAACAAAATAAAAAGCATGATAATGAAAATAGATGTTGGCTAAATATACCTTTAAAATCATCCATAAGTATAGCTTCCAATGCTTCAATTTCCATCGACTGCTCCAGCTCATACTCTACATCCACGATTCAAGATTGCCATAAATACAAAAGGTGACTTCACATAAACAAAAAGCCAAAACCCATCCATATGCCAGCGATGGTCCTTCACATTACACGGTGTAATCTTCTTTTGGTTAGTTTTTTCATCTCTGGATTCGATATCCTCAAAAGAATAAGCTTTGTTACGAAACCATCCATCATAGGAATGAGAAAGAAAAAAAATCAAAACTTTCGCAGAGTGCCAGCAATGAATTGTCCGAAATTGAATACTATTAGCAATCCACATTCAGTATACTACATAATTGAGAGGAATTCAAAAAGAGCAGAGAAATATTTGCGGCTTCCGTGCCCAGCAATTTCCTCTCGCGTGAGCTTTAACTGTACACGGTGCGCAGCGATCATAATACCACGCATCTAGATTCTTTGACACTTCATAACTTGTATAAACTGTTCAAGAAAAGTATCCATGGTTCTAAATTCTCTGCCCCGTGATTTTCAAAAAGGCTAAAGCTTTATCAAAGCTGCGCTTAACAACATCGTAATCGAAAGCGGCGATCCACCTGCGAGCAGAAAATACTACCACCCGTGCAACTGGAGAAGATGAACGAATAGCAGCCGAAATCAAGTGGAAGTAACAGCAGCAACAACAACCAACAGAAATCAGAGGATGATCATGCAATCGCGATTGTGAAGTAACTTTTCAACAGCCGATGAGGAAAAAAAAAAAGATTTTCAAGTCGATTGATTACCGGTCATCGTCGCGATTTCTTGGGTTCTCGCTGTAGCAAGACGCCGGAGAGGGAGCAAATTGAGCTCGAGCTGGGAAGCGCCTTAACACTCTGAAACAGAGACCTGGGACAGATAAAAAGACCCTTGAGCGGCGTCGTATTTGGGAAACATAATACTTGAGCATTGTATCATTTGGATGATTTACATTTCCTTTTAATAAGTATTATTCATAAGAAATTAGTATAATAATTAAAAATTGTGTCAGTAATTTATAGGTGTAATTTACCTAGCCCACTCGAGACACATGGCTTGAAGGGTTCTTTTGGGCAAAGCTTGTTCAGCAAATTAGATTTGACTATCAACCTGTTGATCTATCTCTAATCATGATAGGGAGAACGATTTGACAACTATTATTAAAGCGGAATTGGCATAATTAAAATACAGTAATAAATTCGTAACCTCGTTATAAATATCGCAACCAAACAAGTATTAAAAAATATTTTAAAATTGGAAAACATGTTTAAATTTCTTAAAAGTTTATTGTATTGTAGTTTAATGCTCCGTCTCTGTATATATGGTAATTATAAAATATAAAATATGACTTTTTTGTTTATTTGTCCTATTTCTAACACTCCCTTCTCTGTCTTTTGCTCTGTCTCTTTGTAGAGTACGGAAGTCGAACCCCGAACATCTATGATACTAGCGCCCCTATCCCTAATCCTTTTATCGGTAGGGCTACAAGCCTATTGAAAAAAAAAATGTGACTTTAGAAAAGAAAAAAATACAAAGAGGTAAAATTGAAAACAAAATAGATGGATGAGTGAATGAATACTGTTTTTCTCTTTTTGTTTTTTGTTTTTTGTTTAGGTGGGGTGGGGGCGAAAATGGAAATTGGAATCCACGACCGCATCAGATGAAGATGAACTGTCCGAAGCATATAAATTATATATAATTTTTATTTACTTATTTATTTAGTTACATTTCTTGCTAAAGAGAAGAAACATTTTTTTTTTCATATTTATTTTCAAAAACGTAAGTCCGATCGAAACAAACGTAACAAACCTATTTTTTTTCCACTTTTCTCCGACTGACTTCACCACCATCCCCACCTCTCTCTCTCTCTCCTCGCTCTCTCTTCCTTTCTTCTTCCTCTGCCTCTCTCACCGCAAGCTCCGCACGCACTCAGCAGGGTTCTACAAACCTCTCTCGCCAACACATTTTCCAGGAAAAATATAAAAAGACAGCAAGGGAAAAAGAGAATCCGCACAGCTTCGCACCTCTAAATCTGCAAAAGAAACAAGAAACCAGAGGCTCTGAAAGCCGTTTCTGAAGCAACGCTGAGTAAAAAAAGAGAAAATAAAGGAGAGAAAGGGAAGGATTTTCTCAGCGAGCCGTTTCTCTGTGGTCTTCCCGATCCTTCTGCAAGCTTCTCCAATCTAGGTTTCTTGGTCTTTTTGCAGTTTCCTGTTTTTTTTCCCCGATTTTTATATTTTCTTTGCGATTTTCAATCTACCCGCTTCAAATTTTTCTGCGTGCCAGATTGTGCTTTTGTTCATCTGGGTTTTTTTTTTTTGTATTTCGTGGAATCTTGATTCCTTTTTCTTCTCCGGATTTTTGGGCAGGTTTTGGGGGTTTCGCGTTTTGGCGTGAAGCGCATGTGCGCTGCGCCCACTCGGAATTACTTGGTTGAGTGTTTTGGGAGCTTGGGAGGTTCGCGAATGAATGGTTGAAACAGATTTGGATCAGGACCTGGTTATTGTTATTGTCGGCGGCGGCGGTGGTGGAGATTTGGTGGCATGAGCAGTTCTACTGGTGAGCCCTGCAACAAGGGCATTGACGGGAGCGTAGGAGGGTTGGTTTGGGTTAGGCGGCGGAACGGTTCGTGGTGGCCCGGTCGGATTATGGGCCATGACGAGCTGCCCGAGAGCTGTCTGGTCTCGCCGAGATCGGGTACTCCAGTGAAGCTCCTTGGTCGCAAGGATGCTAGCATGTGAGCCCCTTAGCTTGCCCTGATTATGTGGTGTCTATATGTTGTTTTTCCTTCTCATCGGTTGGCGATTTGTTTTTTCATTCTTATTTAACCGAAACACTTCTGTTTCCATAATCGCATCAAGAATGTGAACCTCTGGAGATGCCGTTTTTGTTTTTTTGTTTTTGTTTTTTTGTGGAGGTTGATGGATAGATGTGCTTCGGATAGCTTGATTAAATTTAAATTCCTTAAGGTTCTTCAAACTGTTGCTCGACCACCACTGCTTATCAACAGCAGTATAGATGAGTTTTGATGTCAATGTTATTTAATGTGTGAAACATGGTTGTTGGAGCATTTGACATGGTGAAACACTTCACTAAACTTGAAAGCCATAACCATTAGGCAAACACTTGCATTTCTGATTTCAGCGGTAACTGATTTTGCTCGTCACAACATCTGCCTGCTTCTGCTTGGTTGTAGTGTTTGATTATGCCTCATTACTTAATGGGCTGTAGAATGTGACTTCAAAATACTGGACCTTAGCTTGCATTGTGTTAATTCATGTAAAACTGGAGAGGTTGGATCCAGTTAATGTTTTTTTCTCAAAATACCCTGACTGAATGTGCACTCCAAAATGGTTTACATGCTTTTCATAGACATAAACCAGAACTTAGCTTTGTTGTTTGCAGCCGCTTTTGAGCTGATTTTGTCCTTTATGTTGTACATAATTAAGCAAAAGATCTAACATCATCTTTTACCTTGGGTATGTGGATCAGAAATCAGGTTGCATTTTAGCTAAGAGATTCTTGATAGCAGTTTACTTCTTGTGAAATTATCTTAAACTGGTCTCTTCTGCCTCATGTTACTGCAGAATACAGTATCATGGTGATTGTAACTGTTCATGAAGTCTGCATGGAATGTTTTCACGAAATTTGCTTAAGAATTACCCAACCATAGTTCTGATTGAGATATTTATGGGCAACCCCATAAATCTTGATTTGTGATTCGTTGAAGGAAGACATGTGCCAAAGTTTTGTTTGTAATTGTTCACGTTTGCATGCAATGAATGACTATTTTGCTCCTTGAGATTCTTTATTGTCTGGTAGCTTGCTCATAACGAAACTTGCTTTGGAATATTTTTCTTGACAATGTTGCAAGAATGAGCTCTGGGTATTGTTTCTTGATTATGTTTTCCCCGTCATCATTCTTGTTATCAATGGACCATGCAGCTGATGTTTAAAACATTCTCTCTGGTGAAATCATTCAACTTATCAAGTATTCTCATTTTCTTGACCTGTGATGCAGAGACTGGTATAACCTCGAAAAATCCAAGAGAGTGAAGGCGTTTCGTTGTGGTGAGTATGACGATTGCATTGAAAAGGCAAAGGCAGCTGCAGCCACTTTAAGTAAGAAAGTGGTGAAATATGCAAGGAGAGAGGATGCAATCTTGCATGCTCTTGAGCTTGAGAGTTCTCGATTGGGGAAGGACCATCCAGATTTTTATTGTGGAAATTATCCATCAGGGAGAGGTGGTGCTTTGGCTATGGAGTCTCCTACAATCTCAGATTCTGGTAGAGGAAGTGATGAAATTTCTGGAGATGAGAGTGACTGTGATACTGATTCACATACCGGGCCTGAGTTATCTCAGTCTGGCATATCTTTTGAAGAACCAAATCATGTCTGTTCTTCTAAGCTGCAATCTGCACAGGGAAGAAGGAAAACCCCGAATGATTCGGAAGACGATGGAATTGAAGGAAGCAAGCGCATGAGAGGGCTTGAGGATCTAGGTATGGGTGTGGTGTCTAACAAAATGGTTCAGGTTGTTGCCGTTGACGAGTCGGTTCACCAAGATATAGCACCTGGCACAAGTATTGTCAATTTTGTGCCAAATGGAAGTCCTGTTAATGGTTGCAAAGGCTATTCTTCATCTCTGAAGAGAAAGAGATCTCAAGTGGCAATAGTGCATGACTTCCTTAAAAAGAAAAATAGACGTCGCCCTTTGACCAAAGTTTTGGAGAGTACAGAGATGGTGTCCGTTCCAGTTACTTGTGACCAGTCAGCCTCTTCAAGTGGTAATTGTCTTGGCACTGCATCTGACTGCAAGGCATCTGGATTGGAACATCTTGATTCAAAGAAAACGTCTCCCATGGTCCCAGTGAACTCAGAAAGCCCTGCAGTTTCACATGACAATGAACCAATGGTAAATGATTGCAAGCATGCTCAGAAAACCAACGATTTCTCGAAGACAAAGGAAACTTCCCCCTTGTTGGGGCTACACGAGAATGAATTATCTGATGTGTTATTTGATGTGCCATTTGTTGGAGATGATAGAGACTCTACAGGTAAGCTATGTTATGAATTGGTTTTTGTATGTTTCCTTCTTATCTAGTGTATTTATCCTCTATTGTTTCGATATTGCTTAAGATCTGTTGGCTTTCTATCATAAGCTGGGAAGTACTAGTATTTTTAATGTCGTATTTTCAATCTCGTTGGTGCAATGGGCATTTTCACTAAAGATACTTGGCACTTTTCTGTGCTTCATGGTAGATTAAGGAGTTAACGTGACTAATCCTTGCTGGGGAAGCATGCATCGTGTGACATATAAGGATAAGATTCTGGACAGTGTATCAATGCGGTCTTGCTGCGAGCTGTTTGATTAGACCAAGAAAGTCTCAGGGCTTTTCTGTGACAACTTAAGTTTAATCGATAAGTACTTATTGAGTTTTCTCTACAAAATTTACAAAAAACTTCTCCATGATTGCAAATGATTCCAAATCTCTATATTTCTTAGGATTGTAAAGATTTGAGTGGTCATCATCTCAAACTCCAAAAGGCAAAATATCATAATCACCCCACACATGCTTAGTATCTTCTGGGGGACATTTGCTCCTGATGTTTGCTTTGGCCCTTGGCTTTCGACATTCAATTGGTCTTTGGAATCAAAATGCAGCTAGATTTCTACTTAGAAATTTTACAGGGGTAAATTCCTCTTATACAAGTAGGAGATTGACAAAACTACAGAATATGCATTTTTTCGAAAAGTACTTCTATAAAGGGTTGCATGGCATTTTGCAACCAAAGTGGAAGGTCATCCAGTCCTTTGAAGTTCAGCATTTTCCTTTCATGGCATTTTAATTTTTCAAAACAATGCTTCTCTCATGCTGTATATTGGCTGGTCTGGTGGTAAAACGGTAAAATATAAAAATGGGGGATGAAAATAGGAAGTTTTTTGCTTTGTATATGTCTGTATCGAAGTAAGTTTTTCAGGTTTGCAACCTGAGTTTGGTGATGTAGAGATTAGTCTTTGACAAGATCCTCCATCCTTGCATTGTCTATGCCAATCCCATCTACCTAGTATTATTAGTGTTGTCTTATCATTATATTGTATCATGCCATGGATGAAAGGGGCCTAGTAATGATGTTTTAGAGGACTTCGCAGGTTATCCTCCAATGCTAGCCAGGGCTCAACTTAGCAGCTCAGGAAGGCATTCAAGTCAAAGCAGTCAAGTAGCTGCATCTTTGCCATGCAACCATGTCAATGAATCTGGTCCCAACAGTTTGGCTGCTGTTCATGGAGATCAAGTAGACCAAAGGATAGACAAGAGTACTTCCAAGTGGCAGTCGAAAGGAAAGAGGAATTCCAGGCAGTTAAGTAAAAACAGGAAACGGCACCCAGGAAGGTATCTGGAAATGGACAAGGAATCTAATACCTATCTGGCAGGTCCACGTAACCCAGATGGTTGCTTGCCGGGTTCTGATTGGAGACCTGGCACCACTTGTGTTGATGGGTTCCCTACTTTGAATGCTAAACTGAAATCGGGTAGCGAAGGTCAGGTGGATGGCGTACCTGATTGGGGCTCTCGAGTGTTCCCAGGAGAATCTCAAATGAAAAGGCAAGCTGAGCTGAAGCCACCGCCCAATGGCTCTCCAACTTCTCACAGATCGCTCCCTCATCGTCAGTCTCGCTTTACTGTGCACTCCAGGCATAAGACGGATGAGTATCCTATCGGGGACTTGTACTCCAATTCGCCCTTGTATGATGTTGAGCTGGAAGTCAAGGCTAGCTATCGTCCAACTCATGTTCCTTTGGTTTCGCTCATGAGTAAATTAAATGGTAAAGCCATTGTTGGACACCCTCTCTCAGTTGAGGTCCTAGATGGTGGGTACTGTGATAATCTGGTAAATACGGTCAGCTGTGATGCAAATAAGCTCTCTATTTGGGGAGGTTCTGACATGGGTCGTGTGGTTCATAGAAGCTCAGGGCATGTCCGACGTACCGCTAAGTCCCATTCACGAAAAAAGTCATCGAAGGCGAGGAAATCGGGTCAGTTGTCTAAAAAGATGCGGAAGTTGTCCTCATTGACCGGACATAAGCGAGGTGAGGACATGGGGAAATTCGCGGTAGAGAAACCTGCTGGTCCTGTTATAGCTTGCATACCATTGAAAGTAGTGTTCAGTCGAATAAATGAAGCAGTGAACGGTTCAGTGAGACCGACTCATCGGGCTTTGACATCCAGCAATTAATGAACTTTTTCTTGCTCTGGAAGTCGATGCGCGGCTCAATCTTCTTGCTGTATGTAGTGCATTTTCAGTTGCGGATTTTGTTTCGGTTTTACTCTTAGCCTTAGACTCTCTGCTTTGTATATCAGCGAGCTCCTTTCTGTATAATTTGATCTCGGAACCCAACCTCGTAGGGAAGCTACTACCAGATACCGTACATATTTAACATTAGTTGAGGTGTAAAGTGGAAGTCTCTGGTAATAGGCAAAATTGCTTTACTTGGTAGTGGTAGTAGACCTTTGGTAGGTCAAATATATCAGGTTGGTTCTGTGAGTTAATAACTCTTCTGTATCTGTTGCTGGTCATGGAACATGTTTATTAATTTTATCAACTCTCTCTCTCTCTCTCTCTCTCGCGCTAGGATCTGGTGGTTTTTGCTTGGAGTGAGATACCCCAGGATTCCCGTATATTTCTTGGGTCAGGAACTCCCATGTTTGTAAGTGAGTGTTGAAGGAAACAGGCAAGCTTCGGTGATATCACGTGCCTTGTGTCTTTTCTAGGATCAGCATCCATGAGGGTCATCTTTCCAGGATCAACATCAGGGTCAGAAAATCTTGCCGGATGACGTGGGGTTGTGCTCTTTTGCACACTGTATGAATACAACCATGCATCAAAGTATAATTCGCCATGAAAGGCCAACTGTTTGTCGATCGAAAACGGTCTATCGAAACAAGCTATATCGAAACAAGGTACATAACGTGAGCCGTCAGGATGTTCTGTAGTGTGAGGTAAAATTACGACTTTAATTGATTATCTGTTTGTCGGAAGTAGAGGGTCTACGAGAGAATTTAATTTCGAATACCCCCTCCTTGCCTCATTCTGTCTGGAGCGATACAACGAAGTGTTTACGGAACAGGGCAGAGCAGAGACTGGGCCAATGAATGGGCTACCCAAACCCAGGGCATGCTCGTAAAAATGACAATAAAGCGTGGCTTTTATCGTCCCGAAATCTGTCAAAACTAGCTCCTGCTGCTGGTGCCAAGGGTTTTTGATGCTCATCGTAATAGTAGCAACTCTTTCAATTTTGCAGCCTCCCACCGCGCGCTGCTAAACCCCATCTGGTATGATCACCTCCATCTCTAAGCAACACATCATAACAGCACACGCTTCGATTTGATCCGCGACTGGTTCGATGAAACACGATTTCTTTTCTCTGTCTCTGTTGTTTTGTGGAATGCAGGTGGAGGGAGGGAGGAGATGGCGACGGTGCCGGGGCAGCTGATATGGGAGATTGTGAAGAGGAACAACTCTTATCTCGTGAAGGAGTTCGGGAGGGGGAACGCGAGCGTTCAGTTCAGCAGGAGCCGAACAACCTCTTCAACCTCAACTCCTACAAGCACTCTGGTATTGTCCCCTTTTTTCAATGTCTGCGGGTTTTGCGGTTCTGTTGGTTTCCTGCTTGTTGATCTGGAGGTGAGGTGGAATGTGGAAATTGTTGGTTTAGGACTGAATTGTCAAAAGTGCAATAAGTTTAGAACTTTTTGGACAATTGTCTTGACCAGTGAGGGTTTAGGCGAACCCATACTGGCGCTGTAAGCTAATCTTTAAAGGGAAGCCCTGTTTAGCTGAAGATAGGATTCATTCTTCAGTTATGTTCGGCTTTAGATGTTACCAAATCAATTTTTTTGTAGTTGTTAGGAGTTATATGTGTTGGGACTTTGGTCTCCAAGTCCCATAAGAAGGTGAACAGGAAGTGAGGGATGGAGCAAATCCCACGTTAGAAAGAAAGAGGAGTTGAAGATGGGTTTAAATAGAGGAGCCTCTCTAATGGGTTTGGGCTCCAAGGGGCACCCCACTTTTGTGGAAGGGAGAGGATCTACCCAAAGCTGGGTCGGTCCACACGCGCCGCCGACCAAAGGTCTGGGCCTGTTCCTATTCTTTTTGGAGCCTATCAGTTTTATTCTTTCTTTTTTTTTCAACCGAACAGACATGTTTGTTCGAAGTTTTCATCCTAACCGAACAGACATGTTTGTCTGGAAATTTTTTCTTGAACAAACATGTTTGTTTGAAGTTTAAAAGATATCTGTTCGGGTTTGTGACTCTTCGTTCTTTTTTAATCGCTTCACTGATATCCTTTCGGATAAGTGACTCTTCATTTTTTTTAACCGCCTCACTGTTTATAAATACAAACATTGGCTGCATTCGGGGGGTTCGGTGATTTTCGGATTTCCTTCGTTCTTCATAATCATCATTGTCGTTTGTGTGATTAGTCTACGAAGTTGCATTCGAAGATTTTCCTTTGAAGAAGTACCGCTTCAAAGGAAAGGCGATCCGTAGGAGGCAATTGTTCAAGAACCTTGGGTTTGTTCAAGAACCTTGGGTATCGGTGGAGGGGACAAATTGTCTTAAGGACACAATGTGAATTCGTTGGGCTCGGATCATTCGTCTACATTCGGATTATTCAGATTTGTCTTACAATTTTATTTTGCACATACGAACACTTGGCAATAACAATGTGTATTCACATATTGGAAGTTGTATGATCGTAACCTGTCACATTATTCCATTGGAAAGATGTGGATGAGTTCTGCGAGGAAAATGTCGATCTGTTGCGAATCACTTGGACCTTTTGTGTACTAGAATGGTTTGAGAATCTTTTTGAAAAGTTGCAGCTTTTTTTCACGCTTGAAATGATTGAGATTGCTTGAAAATGGGTAATTTGGTTTCTTGATGCGGTTCAATTGGTTAGTCTCTCCTTCGGTTGTCTTCTCTCCATTTGAAATTTTGATCATTTAACGCAATAGAGGCTTGTTGGAGCTAAAAGTTGACATCTTGGTTGGTGCGTGGTAGGCTTCGCAAATCAGAAGACAGTCACCATTCAACCAGTTGGTAAGGAGCAATCCGTGATGCTTGCTACGACTAAGACCAAGAAACAAAACAAACCCACAACATTGCTCCACAAATCTTTGATGAAGAAAGAGTTCAAAAGTATGGCCAAGGCGGTGACAAACCAGGTAGCCCTTCATTTGCAAAGTGGTTTGATATCTAGTAGATAACAGGCGTTTTTTTTTCCCACCTCGTCAAGTTTCTTGGGTACTTCCCAGTTGTAGATTAACGAGTGTCTCGCGGTTACCTAGGATCATTGTTTGTTCTTCCACACGATTAAGCAGCATCTTTGTGATAGCTGTGCATGAACTGTTGAATTTGCTGTCTAGAGATACTACTGCATCATGTGATCAGTGAGATTGTCCTAGGGCCTGTGAATGGATTGTGTTGTGCGCTTGACGGTGTTGGTTTGTTTCTTAAACAGCTATTGACATATTCGCCATGTCTATCCTTTTCCTTTTTGTCCCCTTTTCATGGATATGTATTGCACATTCGCGAATAACTATGGCATTTTAACTGCAGGTTGCAGATAACTATTACAGGCCTGATTTGAAGGATGCTGCCCTAGCAAGGTTGAGTGCTGTGCACAGGAGTCTCAAAGTAGCCAAGTCTGGTGCAAGAAAAGGAACAGGCAGGCTGTTAAAGTCCGTGGCAGGAAATGAAATTGGAGAACTATGATAGAAATCCAGCCTGCCTTTTGCCCTTGTGCTATGGAATACTAGATTTGAGTTCCTTCTTTCCTATTAGGAACATGGAAAGTAATGTTTTTGTCAAGACAAGATCTTGCAGAGGGTGCTTAGGTTTTGGTTTGTTTCCATTTTTCGCTTTGTTTTTAACTATCATATATATCAGCTGTCTCGGGAACTTGCTTCTGAATACAACCAGTCTATCTCCAAATCTGCTTTGAAAGGAAACCAAATGATAGCCGGATTCCTTACAGAGTTCGGCGGGGACATTCAAAACCAGAGAGACATTTTAGCTGGAACGCTTCATTTCCAAATTCAGAATCCACGTTTCTTTACCAAACGCTCATTTCTTTGAGAAAAATCCTCTGGCTCTTGAGAGAGATTCCTCGCTGGCTTTCAGTTCACAAAACCCTAAGCAAAAAAGCACCTAAAAAACGGCTTGCCAAGCTAAAAGTGATGCAACTATGAGAGGGAACTTGCTGTATACACAATTTGGGAAGCGGGTGAGTCCGAAAGCGAAGCAAGCACTGCCAAAATCTCAAACAGATGAAACAGCCTCCCTCAATCATCCTTGGTAGCTTTGGCCGATATTGTTCTCAACAACTGTTTGGAGCACACGTCCTGCGCCTGCGTTGCATTCTTCACACGGTTTGCCCTCACCCATGCGGGTTCCTATAGCAAATAGAAGCATCAAAAGCTACTCACAAAACGCACAGTGGGAACTGTATATACAAGGAACGAAGGAAAAAAAAGGATCACCTCAGGAACAAAGCGAGAAACTCCGAACTTAATGAGCAGGAGCACATGTTCCATGACTAGGATTGCTGCGAGTCCAGGTTCAATTTTCCATTTTCCTTCCTGATCGTATAAACATACCAGGAGAGCGGAATTTGTGCATATGGACGTCACTATTAGAAACTGAAAACACAAACAGATTTCAAATATTAATACCATTCTTCGCTTGTAGCGGATTCCGATGAAATAAGATAGTGCGATGTTACATGAGGTCTGGGAGTACCTGAAATATATTCAACCAAGCTCCAATGGTCACAGCAGTACGAGGTTCGGGTCTCTTCATGATAACTAACAGCTTCAGTGCATCTGTCCTAATCTCGGTGATGTTGTTCTGCACAGGACAGACCTTGAACATCAGTTTCTCACTATAGTAGGGACCACTCATAGATAAAGAACCAGAAAAAACATCATTTACCAAGGCAGCAAAGGCAAATGCAAGAGGGAATACGCAAGCGAACATCATGATCATTCCAAATTGTAATGCCAACTCCAAGAAATCTGCGAATTCAAGTATAAGAACCAGCAATCAGATAAACTTTTAGAAGGATAACTCAAGGTTCAATCAGCAGTTTCTCCATTATCAACATGGTATCAACAAAAAGAGAGATGTAAATACCACCAACTGCGATGTCTATTCTATGGTAAGAATGTCAAATAATGTCATTGACAATATTTTTCGCATTAAAACAAGAGAGCTTGCAGTAACTTGCAAGTTTTATTTTGTTACGGATCGATTGCAAGTTGGGAGAACCACCGAGAAATACTGGAGAATATAACACATTCCACATTACTTAATACCATCGAACAGCCCATCCTCGAGCTCCTCCCCAATGCTTGCAGAGTAGGACGGTTTCAGATACTCCTTTTCTACCCTTGATGCAAATTGAATTTTGCCCCTTGTTGATCCTTTTTCACGCCTTTTCTTCTTTCTAAGAAAAGAAAAAGGATCTGCCAGTTGGTCATTCAGGTTTCTCGAAATATAATATACTAACAAAGAGATCAAGAGATCAATAAGTATATAAAGGTGGCATACCTAACTTTGTGTTTCTTATAACTGTACTTCAGATAGGGGAAAGAGTTCTCCCACAGGTTTTCCAACACCTGAGATAAGTCAGCGGAAGAAGATTAGCTAAACTGTGTAAGACACGTGAAATTTATTATTGTGATTGCGATACTCCACCTCTGAGATGATGAGGCGCTGAATCAAGACTTGACGGAGAGTCTTGAAGTTCCGGTGCAGGAGGGCGTGGTAGAAAAGTCCAATATACGATTGCATAAAATAGAGACCGAAAACCTGCAAGACAAAGTTAATAGAAAAAGCTTACACATAAGGCCAGAAAAAAATGAAGGCTCCTTCATAAGAAAACAATAATAAAACATGACAACCACCTTGTAGACCAAGCTATCAGCCCGGTATTCTCTGCTAACATTCTTCTCATGGTTAATCAGCTGAACCGATACTTTACCCCCAATCCTTGTGAAGTGCTGAATGAGGAAGAGATAGATGGCTGTCAACCCAAACCTGATGAAAAGTCAAATCAGAATTATGTCATTAAACTCTCAAGTGGAACCTTGTGAAAACTGACTATAACAAGGGACACATTTCTTCAAGCTTGAACTGTTTACATAGCGGGTTCAAGAATTGGTAGCTTAAAATTTGTCTGTCATGATGTTTGAGCAATGGTTTGATTTTGCACAACGTGCTTTATAATGTGTAGGTGTTAATTAGCTTCTGCCCCATAAATTTTGAGTGGGTGGAATGTGTGACAAAGTAAGATGACAACCTCGAAAACCACTTCTTATGGGAAATACCTACTTCAGTAGTAAATGGCTGGCTCTGAAACCATCACATGAGATACAACAAAGAAGAGCCGTCGATTGGCAAGGAATTAAGGAATTTTCTGTATGGGCTTTCATATGCGACAGAGGCTATATAACATTTCGCACACGAGGATCTTTATTTGAATAGTTACTCAATTGCTAACAATATTACTACCTATATCAATGGTGATGGAGGTGGTGTGTGTCAGAATAAAAAGGTTACATGGCTTCATGTATCATGCTTACAGAATAAATATGTTTTGGTATCTTAGGGAAAGAACCAAAACTAACCAACAAACTGCTACATAACATGAACACGTTTTGCATGGACATAGAGTGGTTTGACGTTGCTGTTAAGCATGCGATATGTACGAGTGTTGAACAAAAAGTCCAGACAAAAGACTGAAGGAAGGTGACCACACAACAGAATGTCAAACAAGGGAAATTAGTATAATTCTAGCAAAGAGAAAACACCCGGGAAACTTCAGTGATCCGATTATTCTTACTTTATAACATCAGATTCAACGACCTCGTAAAGATGTGCATAGGCCAATTCGAATGGCAACTGGAGGCATATGATACACAGGATAACAATAGCATCGTTCCTGACCCTCAGAAAAGCTCCGAACCATTCTTCTCTTTGAAACTTTTCCTTATCCTTCCTTCTATCTTGCTCTTCTTTACCAGCCAGTTCCACAGTTGACTGTACCAAGCTCCATTCTTTGCCAGAGAGCTTATAGCCCAGGTCATAACCAGGGTCAGCTCCAACTGAATAACTGATCTGCCACCTACACCCCCCCAGAGAAGGTGGAGAAGTTTCCGACAGTGAGAAGTCATTATACAATACAACAATGTCCGATAATGATAAATCAATCTAACATCGTCACCGAAACATTCTTAAACTACACCCACATACCTGGTTAGAAGGGCAGAGTTTTTACGCTTCCAGAACTGGAAAAACATTACAGCCCATAATGTGATGCTTACAAAGAAAATTGGGAGGACTAGCACTTGGAATGGCCTAAAGAAACATACAAAAAAGTTGAAGCCAAAATAATCAGTGCGAAATTGCACATAGTAAAGCAAAACTGCACTCAATAGAAGGGGCAGGTAGAACTCACCCAAAATCAATCAACTGTGAAATGAGCCCAAGTCCTGCAGGAAACAGCATCCACCGAGTATACATTCCAAGAAAAGCGAAGTAGACTGCAATCTGGAAATGACAATCGATTGATGATGACAGAAAGTGAATTCTCTTTTTTTTGCTAACTGCACTGGTTGATGTCACTGCAGTTACCTTTGTGCCAAAGTACGAGTAAATATCATCAATTGGCTGTTTTGTGAAGTCCAACCAATTCAATGCCCAACTTCTCAGAAGCTCTTTCCTCTTTGTTTCAACTGCACATCAGAGGTCATATAACTGCAGTAATAACGAGCAAATTGACTTGCTGGTGATCTCAAACAGCTTACCATGCATAGGAAACACTTGTTTGACGATGCTCTCTGATTCCAATCTATGTAGTAAAGGTTCACCAGGTTCCCAGTGGATTTCTTCTGCATCCCACTTTAGAATTATATCTGACTGGCTCTTATTCACCTATATATATACAAGTCTAAATTAAGAGGTATGACGTTAATGTTGCAATCATGTACCTCAGGATCTATCTCCATAGGACTTGATCCACTTCTTAGTGCTCTTAAGGTCACAGAAAACAATTGACTGCGCTATTCGTACACATCCAAATTTTCAAAAGGAAAAAAGCTAGAGGTACAGAAGCAAGAGCAATACAGAAGAATAGCTATCTTTATAAAATCTGGATGTTCCTTCATTATATGTCTAGTGAGAGTGATTATGGCTTGGCAAAATGATTACAAATGGCAGTCATATGAGACATGTAATTTACTCCTTAAGCAGCATGAAGCATATCATTTATGAGAGTCTGATGACTAATTAAAAAGTGCAGTTCATAGGAATGATAAAGCAAAATAACTCACTATCCCATAAATCAAGTGGTGGTAGAAATGAAAACGCTCACACCAGCTGAACAATGAACCGTCCGGCTGTCGCACAAAAGCATTGACATCCTCCCACTCAAATTGCAAGTCCATCCCTGACATCAACACCGGAGTCTCACATTTAATGCCAACCCATATGACAATCACGCAAAAGGCAGAAGCAGTAAGGGCCGGTACTTACCAATATGTGTTGGTTTCCTCATACGTAACTTAGCGGCTGTCCGTCCTAAAGTTTCCAAAGGAGCTGCCAGCTGAGGAAAAGTAGCTGCAGTTTAGAGGAAATCTAAGAGAGAAGCATAAAAATTACTAAAAACTTATAGTGAGCATGGTCCAAAATTCAGCTAGTATACAAAGGATCTACGTGCCCTGTCCACCACACTATTTCTGCTGATGCCAGGGTACTTAACTTCAGAAAATGCGCCAGCATTGTACACAAGGATACTCTTCAACACAGCCTCGCATGTAAACAAAATCTCGTGTATGTAATATGCGGACATAAGAACACTTAACAGGGCAAGCGACACCAAACAGCAAGAATGGGTATAACTATCAATCGACATGAGAGTAGAAATAAAGATAGCATTGCAACAGAACCTCTCATAGGAATTCACATTCAGAATACACGCATTCCAAGTTACTCCATGAATCTTCTAATAGACGTGTACAGCTAACAAATAGCTAATCAGACCTAAAAGCAGATAATGCAGTTTCCTGAACATATGATGCACAATTACGGCAACGGAGCGACAAAGTTCAAATCAATCGATAGACCACACCTTGATGAACTCATCTGCAATGCCAACAACGCTCTCAGTTATCAACCCCACTTTCCTGAATTCATTCACGAGAACCTCCACACAGTCCTCGCTCTCATCTCCTTCTTTCACTCTCCTCTTGGGCACTGCCACCGCAATCTCATAAACAGGTTCTTCCTCTCTATGCCCAACCATTTCTGTTTAGGAAACGTCACAAAGACAGGATTCAGCAAAGCCCTCGTATTTGAGGGAACAAAAGAAAATCGTCATTTACCATGGAAAATATGACTCGCTCACCAGACACTGGATCCACTTCAGTAGATCAATAACGAAAGGCTTGTGCCATATTAGTGATCCGAGTCAGCTTGTCTCGGGAAAATGTCGAGTCCATTTCCTGAAACGGGTCTTTCAAGGCAAAGCTGAGAACTTTTTGCAAGATTGTTTCCAAAATGCACATGGGGTTTAAGCAAAAACGATCTCCCTTCGGGTCAAAAACGGCCCAGGAACCAGCTGAGGCAAGATCGAGATGGGGATTTCGTTTGGGGACTAAAAAGGCAAGATCAAGAAAACAAAACTTGGGAACTGAAAAACCCAAGATTTATTCTTGGAAGCTAACGAGAGAAAAAGACAAATCGCTTCTCGAGAAGATAACCTGCAGAGGAGACGATTAGAGCGGAGAGCGAGCAGGAAGAAGAGAGGAGAAGAAAGCGTCCGAACGAACGGGCGGTCGGGTCAGTGGGGAGGAGCCGTTGCGTTCCAGGTGGACGCACGAAACGAGGAACAAAAGGAAGCGGGACATGACACGTGGCGCCCGAGCTCGCGCCTGCAACTTTTGTGTTTTTTGAAAACCGCTCGAAACTTTTCAAGTCATCCTCATCGGCATCATCGTCCCTATTCAATTCATCCGGGTGCGACCGTGGGTTTATCGTCAGGTGGGCTATCTGTCGGTCCAGGCCCATACCTATTTCAGGCCCACCCAATTTCGGTCGGTCCAGGCCCATATAGACTTCAGAACGAAGTGATTTAATCCCCACGCGTCCTTGACGCTGACGCTCGAAGACATACGCGCAGAAACCCAGCTTCCCTTCAAATAGAAGAAACGCAACCACGCGCTTCATCAATCCACATTCATCCGTCGACAATCTTCTGAGCTGAGCTTCGAATCGAACCGATTTGCTCCTTGGGAGTTCCGATCTCGCGAGCCATGGGGAACACGGAGAAGCTGCTGAACCAGATCATGGACCTGAAGTTCACGGCCAAGTCGCTGCAGAGGCAGGCCCGGAAGTGCGACAAGGAGGAGAAGGCCGAGAAGCTCAAGGTCAAGAAGGCCATCGAGAAGGGCAACATGGACGGCGCACGCATCTACGCCGAGAACGCCATACGCAAGCGCACCGAGCAGATGAACTACCTCCGCCTCGCCTCCCGCCTCGACGCCGTCGTCGCCAGGCTCGACACCCAGGCCAAGATGACCACCATCAACAAGTCCATGGCCTCCATCGTCAAATCGCTCGAGTCCTCTCTGGCCACCGGTAAGTTTAGGTTTCGATCGCGGCGGATTTTGCCTTTGTTTTTTCCCCTGATGGCCTGTAATTGTTGATTGATGGTCGATGACTTGACCTGGAACTATCGACTTCCCGTTCGTGTGTTGTCGGTGCTGAACATGTTGGTGCTTCTTGTAACGCTTGGCTTTCATCTCAATGGTGAATTTTGCCTCCGGTTCAAGGACGTTTGGCCATTGTAGGCATTGCGTAGACTGTAGAGCTCCTTTAACACACTAAGCACCTTTCTCTGTGATTGAAAGTTAAAGCATTAGCAAGATTGAAGTACCGCGATGATTCTAGAGAGCCGGAGGTGCTGTAGGGGATCGAGTAGCTATAGAATTTCTTGGTTTCTTGTGTTGCCAGTGTATGGTGAGATGAAAGTGAAACTCCATGCGTTGCATTACTTGTTTAGGTACCTATCACCTTTGTTTAAGATGCTGGCGGTAAAATTGAAATAATTGCGTATACTATATTCGATCGGTTCAGATACATGAGAGTGTATTCCCTCAATTTATTTCATATGAAAGTGAAGTTCAGAGTCTCAGAATGTTCACAAACCTGTCTTTGTCCTGCCTTAAGTCAAATTTGTGTTGCATACATGAGCTCTCAGAGTGCGATGTATCCCATTCATTAGTTTACACTTGCAAGTGTTGTCACGTAATTCTATTATGGCGTGGCTGGTTTGAATCACCTCATATGTTTGAAGTGTGTTAATGTCCAGCGAGGGGAAAGTGGGATTTCTTGTCCTAATGTCAATCTTATTGGATGTTTTTCCTGCTCCAGGTAATTTGCAGAAGATGTCCGAGACGATGGACCAGTTTGAGAAGCAGTTCGTAAACATGGAGGTCCAGGCGGAGTTCATGGAAAGTGCAATGGCGGGATCGACCTCGCTCTCCACCCCAGAAGGAGAGGTGACCAGCTTGATGCAACAGGTGGCGGACAATTACGGGTTGGAGGTGTCGGTTGGTTTGCCCCAAGCGGCCACACACGCCGTGCCAACCAAAGCATCTGAAAAGGTCGAAGAGGATGACCTGTCCCGGCGTCTTGCCGAGCTTAAAGCTCGAGGGTGAGAATTCTTTTAGGAAGAGATGTGACGTATACTGTATTTGGGCTTGTTATGATCTAATAGAGACTTCTTGCCATGTAAATTCATCTGAATGGGAACATAGATGCGACTTCTTTGCTCTTGGCCATAGGTAACATACCTCCAAGTGTTTGCTTCGATCCACCTTTGTTTGTAGAGCAGTGGAGATTCGTAATTTGGTCTACTGGTTGAGCACATTTGATGGTTGACTTGATTAGCTGCTTCTTTCAGCTAAGCTGAAAATCCGGACGGCTTGTAATCTGCCGTGCTCGGGCACGTCAAGGAAATAAAACAACTGAGCCAGGTAGTGACCTAATGTTCTCCAACATAAAATGCTCTCTGAGTATGATTTTTCTGCAAACCGCTTTTCACAGAACAGCGTTTGAGTACTTTATTGCAACATCTAGCAGCATCTTCATCCCCTAGCAATTTTCCTTTTGCTAAATGAGGCCGTCCACGTCCTCATTAATAAAAAAAAAATATTTGCTTATGGGAGTGAAAGAAAGCTCTACTTTTAGGCGAAAACAACAGTAGCTGAAGTGAAGTTTGTCTTGGGAGGAGCCACTTCTATAGTCCCAGGGAGCTCTGTGGTGCATAAAAATGGCAAGGCTGGTTAGTTATCCATAGATATGTGGGATGTATAGCTTATGTGTTTTCTAATCATATATAGTCTGATAGATCTCTTTCGAACTGGAACACAATAAACGGTGAGTCGGATATATCAGTCTCTCTCAAACTGGAACATGATTAACAGACGACTCTAAAAACTCCATATTCTTTACTACAGCCAGAGGAGAAAAAGGAGAGTCTGAATAGCCAGCTTATTGATCGCATCTATGCATAGGCATACTTCAAGGGCCTCCACCCTCTCCGTCCTTCGACGTCAACAGAGGTTTCGAAACAGCGGTGCTAGCAAGTCTCCGAAATGTCTTGTGAACCCTCTGAAGTAGCTTTGCCGGTTGAGCTTGGGACACGTGGAACCCAATAGAATCAAGGTACCAGCCGCTTCGTCCCTTGAATCCGACTATCCGGCCACCGTCCACTGGGAAAGAAAATGGCGTGCCGTGTTCCATCCCAAACGGCCCGAAAGTTCTTTTGTTGCTCTTGAAGGTGAGCGATCTAATGACCGGGCTGCCTCCATGAACCACGGGACAGTAGTAGCCGCTTACGCTGACCAAATACTCGTCTGGAAACTGCAGTTTAATCTGCCATCCAAAATAATTCATGTCATGTTCTCTTCTACAGCTTGTTGCTTTAAAAAATCGTTGGCGGTGGTTTAGTTCTTGAATGGAGAACTAACCTCAGCTGTTTGATTGCCTCCGACACCTCCATGCTTCTCTCCTGCCACAGGTTTCCCATTCTTATCGTACACCACGCAGATCGAGTCGATGCAACGGCAAAAAACAAGAGTGATCTCCCTCACGCCATGGTAATTCCCATCTTCCCAGCTAGTTCCACCATTTCCTCCCCATGGTCCGACTTCTATGCTCTTCTTCTTCTTCTCACTTCTGTTCTCTTTCCTATCCACCTGCAACATCACTCATCCGCTTTCATGCCTCTTTGCGAGGAAATTGAAAATCTTATTTTTATGGTTGAAAGGTCATTCTTAGTAATTCGATCGGCGAGTTCATGACTTGGCACAAGAAAAAACTTAGCGGACTATTGGTTGTTCTTGCATCAATCTACCAATCTTCAATCATACTAGTTCTTAGAGTCTAACCGTATACTTTGAGGGTTATTCGCAAAACGCCTGGTCAAGTATCTATAGTATCATCAATCGAGTTTGATCGAGTTTGGAGAAATCTGCTCAATGTTGAGCCCGAGTAGGCATCTTGAAGGATGATCCTCATCAAGACAAGGACATGTCGAAATCAAACCAGAAAAGAGAATTGAAGAAGACACCTACTGAAATGCAAACGATGCTGGTCTTTCTTACCATGAAGAAGACTGCTAACTTGAGGCAGCGAAGCAGGATATAGAAGAACAAGATGCAAAGCTCAGAGGTGAAAGATATTGTTGCTTGTGGGTGGTAAGTGATGATGCACATACAATGACCTATATAGGGATCGAGTGGACGGCTTAGTGCAGCATCAGATTCCACCTTGGAAACCAAGAATCTGAACTCTTTCGCCTTTTAGCATAAGAATTGGGCCTCCCAAATTCAACGGTGAGCAAAGATGACACTTGTAAGCCGAAACGGTATATCAAACAAATAGCTTGAATTACCGCCATGGGTGGTACCCCGACGTCTCCGGCGGGCAATAATGTCCCAAGCGCGGATGCCGTGGTTCGACAATTCATCTTTCCTCTTCTCTTCTTCCCCGGCTTCTCATCCACTGAGGCAAAAAGGATGCTCGCGTACGTGGCACAGAAAGGATAATAATCTGCTTTCACTCTCGCCCATCCGGAAAAAAGAAAGCATAAAGCTTCGACAAGGATTCTCGACATTAGTCTAACAAATAGGGGATGAGCTAAATCTTTCTTTCTTCTCTGCTTTATGCACATATGCGCTACACATAAACCATAATCAGTAGCAATCTCTAACTTCATCAGTAAGTCAACTATGAACAACCGGCGTTCACATAATGGCCTAATCCAATCCACCTATGCAATAAGCAATGTCCTTGTCAATCGTGCATGTTTTCCACAAAAATAAAAAACAAAAAACCATGGAATAAGCAATCACTGATCAGATTCACTTCGGGGATTCGCTTTGTGGGTACATTTTCTGGGCTTCCAATCCAGTGTAAAGCCAGTTGATTTCAGCAGTACCGTTGGAGATGACTTGAACAAGGACATCCAGCTACTAGTCCTTTCATCTCCAGCCAATCCGATGTCTAAAGTGTTGACGTTTTCTAGGAAGTGCCTCCAACATTTGTTCTCGAACGAGACAAATCCGCAGCAACTCAGATGATTATCTCGTTCCATCAGCAAACCATGTGCTAGCTGCATCAGATGTTAAGAGAATTTCATATATGTAAATAGAGGTAGATAAGAGCATGCATAGAAAGAGAACCCGTGTGCAATGCCTGCATAATCAATTGAAAGTATCAGCTGCAGATGCCATGGCAAAAGCCAGAGGAGTAAGTCGAGTTACTCACCATAGAAACACATAAACAGGGACAGAAATTCAATTCAAACATCATACCAGTTCCGACAGTCGTATCTATGTCGACAGTGTAAGAAACCAAACCTTTGGTAATGTGCTACCAGGAGATGATACCACAATGACAGTCTTGGGATGCCAAGTCCGTAAAGAACTCTCTAGTATGTTTTTGAACCCTCTGGACGAGTCAACAATCTCGAGATCAAGATTCTTCATTGGAGGAGGCGAGAAGTCTCTGAGGTCCTCATGAATGATGACATTCTACTCAAAACAACAGAGTTGATTCAAGGAAGACCAGAAAATAGGAATACACGATTATCAGATTGTAATTCCTGCACATAGAACATTAAGCAAAGACAAAGTTACTGAGACTGTACCTCCTCACAGCGGAGGACCAACTTCATTCCTCTTGAATGATTGATCTTTCCTAGAAATAAACGCCAGTTATCAGACCAGAGAAGGTCCTCAATACCAAATAGCAGGTTCCACACGTTTTTCCTTAAAGTAATTTTCACCTCCTTCAGATCAGAAGGTAACAATGACAAGGAGGGCATCTTATTTCCTTCAAACTTTAAGGAACAAAGGTTCGGGGCATTAATCTCAGCATCATATAATATTCTGCACTGTCTCAAGACTAAACGCCTCAGTACCTTACTTAATATCGCGACACGCTCCAAGGAATTGCACTTGCTTAGTTCCAAGGTTTCCAGTAAAGGACAATTGTCAAGCAATGCTTGGAACATTTCATCTGTCAATTCAGCATTCATTAGGGCTATCGACTTCAAAGATCTACAAGTGGCCGAAGACAAATTGAAGGGCCGAGACCCAGGCTTATGTCGCTCTATACAATACAAGAATGTCTGAAGATTCGGCGCTTCAACTTGGATACTCTTCAATTTAGGGCAGCAATGTACCTCAAGCTTATCAAGTTTCTCAAGGCCAGAGACATGTAGTTCCTTCAACCCGATGCAGCGTATGAGCCTCAAATCCTTGATCAAGGGGCAATAACGGATCAGATCCCGAACACGACAGTCACTAATATAGAGCTTGCCAAGGCAAAGTCCCCGCAAATTAGGTAGCTTTATCTCCTCAAGCATTCCTAGCTTGCAATTGAACAACTTTAATCTAGTTATCGCTGAGGAAGTGAAGAGACTCTGAGGCAGATTATAAGGTCCATTATCCATGAATGGAAAGTGGAGATCCAGTTCTAGGACATTGCTTTTGGCCACGAGACTTAACCAATTATCAATCCTATTGCTATAATCCAAATCACAGTATGTCATATGGAACTGAATTTTCTCCATATGATATCCACCCTGAAGACGAGTTTGCAAGGAGCGAAAGGCGAAATTCATGAAGACTTCTGTTTTCTCCCTAAACTCCTGCTGCTTACTACTTCCAGTATGTTTCTCTGCTTTTGTGAACTTCCGTTGGTCGAACATCAGAATGGTGTAAGAGGAGCAGATTTCTCTCCATTGCTTGGACAAGGTGGTAGCTCGTGCAACTTCTTTCGGACTACGCAACAGTGACAGAATATGATGAATTAATTGTTCTGGCAATGTTGAGATCCAATCACTTGAATTAGTTGTCTCATTACTAGTGCATGTATCCACCTTCAATCTCTTCCTATTACGACCAAAAGTCTCTCTGTCATCAATATCATCTTCCCTCTTTTGCTTTAATTGACCTCGTGATGCTTGTGAACTGGAATCACCGTTGTCAGTTATCTCCGTGCTTGTCCCACTTTGGGTCCCTAATTCATCATCATCTGCAGTCTCCAAACATTCTGATATCCCATCTTCAGGGTCATTGATCACCTGGTCGGCTTTCGATCGAACTTTCCTCTCTTTACCACAGCGGGCTTTTCGCCGCGAAAGTTGTTGGACAGCTAAGGTTGACGACATTTATATTACTACATGAAAAAAAGCAACCAATACCCACAATCAGATTGGATCACATAACAATTTGTGGGAACTTTGCAAACTAATGTGATAATAAGCACGTCAGAATTTAGAATCAAAATTTTCTGTCGACAACACAAATAAAAGAAGTTCGACGAGCATCAGGTAATCAAAAAGGCGAAAGTACAACCGACAACTAACTGAACTAGGGTTCGAGCAATAACCTAGAAGCTGAAATTGAGGTGCATCCAAGAGAAGCCGCACTGCCACAGGTTCATTCAATAAACACAAGGAGAAGAACAAATCAAGACGCAAACCCAACAAAGTCTCAATTCGGTGCGCGGCTTTTCACGAGATGAGACGCACAACTCACAAGTACCACAATGAAGTCTAAACCGACATAACTCTTACGTGAGCCGAGATGGCTAACCCACAGGAACACAACAAAAAGTCTCCATCTTTATACGACTTCTCATGAGCTGAGATGCTCGACCAACATGCCCAACACTGATCCGGTAAGAAGAACAGAGGAATTTACAGAACCCTGACGACAAATGCCAAAAGGAAGTCAAAGAATTGGGCAAATAAAAAACACACATCAAAAGAACAGAGAAACAACACAGTGAGGCCACAACGAAACCGCAAAACAAACACAAAGTGCCTTTCAGTGAGAGGCAGACAAGAAAGAAGTCTTTGAACACCTGCGACTCTCTATGAATGAGACAGTAGAGGAAGAAAGCAATGGCTAAAAGGGTTGTCTTCAAGATTTGTGCATGTGCAGCGCTTGGGTTCTCGATTTCTGAGTTTTTCACAGAGAGTTGCAGCTCTGATTACCAAAAGAAGAGGGTGCTTGCTTATTATAAAGCAATCAAATTTAACCGTGGGTCTCACGGGTCTGATAGGCCATGGGCCTGTCCCCGCCAGCTTTACAGTGCAAACGGGCAGGAAGCCATGAAGAATAATCTCCTTTCTAGGCTACAATCATGCTTGTTTGTTTTGACTT
This sequence comes from Lenwebbia sp. NSW1173648, assembly GCA_029784005.1. Classification (NCBI taxonomy): domain Eukaryota; kingdom Viridiplantae; phylum Streptophyta; class Magnoliopsida; order Myrtales; family Myrtaceae; genus Lenwebbia; species Lenwebbia sp. NSW1173648. The sequence goes on along the minus strand of JARCGZ010000009.1, from coordinate 16,243,541 downwards.
TTGGAAAAGTAACAAACAACCTTTTCTGGGATTACTCGGCCTAATACCAAAAAAAAACCACAACTTTAACCTTTATCCCGATTATATCCGAAACTTTATTTTATCTCGTAAAAAATCCCAAACTTTAGCATCTGTCTAATTATATCTATGACTTTTTCTTTATCTCTTAAAAAATACTCAACTTTTACTTTTGTCCCAATTCTACCGGCTTGATACCCAAAAAACCCAAAAATTTAGTATTTGTCTCAATTATATAAAAAAAATCGTCTCGTAAAGAACCCCCGACTTTTACTTTTGTCTCAATTCTACCATTGTCGTCATTTCATCCATAATCACCGTTAGTTAATCCTATATTACGCGAATTTTCTCGCCGAACTTACCAATAAATCTTCAAAATTCAAAAACAGCGGGTTTTAGGGACGACGAGATTTAAGATCATTCATACAAATAATCAGATTTCTACGTCTAGTCGTTCTTTGGGCTGTTGAGTGTTGGGAAGAATTCGAAACGCACCTTCTTTAGTGGCTCTATATCTCTCGGCAATATGTAGGAAAAACATATGATATAAGAGAAGTTGTGGGGAGGGGGGGTTTCATGTCAGCTTTGCTGAGGTAAAGCTGACATGTTATTCATTAACGACGTAAAAATGCCACGTAGGATTAACTAACGGTGATTATGAACGGAAGGCTAAAGGTTGTGGAATTGGGACAAAAATAAAAGTTTGGGGTTTTTTTATGAGATAAAAAAAATTGATATAATTGGGACAAATGCTAAAGTTGTGGGTTTTTTTTTTATAGGCTAGTAGAATTGGGACAAAAGTTAAAGTTGTGGTTTTTTTTTTTTTGGATTAGCCCAGTAGAATTGAAACAAAAGTGAAAGTTATGTGTTTTTTTATATGACAAAAAAAATTAGATATAATTGGGACAAGTACTAAAGTTATGGGTTTTTTTTTGGTATTGGGCCGAGATTACTCTATCGAGTTCCCTACCATAGAAATTTACGGTTACATATAATTGTTCAGCGCTATGCTTCAATAAATGATCAAACCAAAAAGTCAAATCATTTGCGCTACAAAAAACTAAAAATAGAAAGAAAAAAAAATACTCTCAGATTATATTCATTGTGACACATTTACTCTCAACTTTTTTTTGTTACATAAAAAATGCCAAGCTACCCATTGTGACATGTTTACTCTTGCGACATAAAAAATCCTAAACTTGTACTGACACATTTACCCTTTGTCAAGACTCCATCAGTTGATATTTTAGCCAAAAAGACGTCATTTTTATTTTACTAAAGCCATGTGAGCACCATATTAACACTGTTTGCCTTCCGTCGTCCATGTAGGCAGATTTTCAACGGGGTGCATTGGCGAAATTTTGATGAAGGGTAAATGTGTGACGCCTATACGAGTTTGAGAATTTCGGTGTCACAAAAAGAAATGTTTATGATGAATGTGCCACGGTAAACATAATTTGTGGTTTTTGGCGATTCTTTTCAAAAACAAAAAAGAAAAAGATAAGAACTCTCGGCCTCACATTGAATCCGGCCGGCTCGCCCAAACTAGTTATAAGGTGTATTTACTAACATGTGGGAGAAACTGAATCCGAATGAACGCAGTCATTGTAGCATATCGTTCATTGTTGCATCGATATCGTTTTGTTCTGTACGTTTTTTTTCCCTTCATATTTTCCAAACAAAAGACAAATTCCATACTTTAATCCCAATATAGCGTCAACTAAGGACTGCTTCTTCTAAAATAATTTACATCTTATGCGCATGCTCCATCGTGTTTTTATTAAATAATCGCAGAATGCAAAAGGACAATTCATCGTGGATTCAAAGTCGCCATCCACATGAAGGCGTACAGATCCTTGAAACTTATTGCAATTTGCGAAAGTACTTATGAATATATTTACGGCACTGAGAAGATTGGGTTTGATTTGAATAGGTGGTGTCGATTCTTGATCGAAAACACCAAACCAACCGGTCCTGTCGAACCATCACTGGCTCTTGGCTTCCCCCCACTTTCCCGACAGGGCCGTGTCCGGTTTTGCTTTGTACTTGTAATACCACGTTTTATTTTGGTTGATGGAGATTGTGATCTTTCAACGACACGTGCTGAAATAAAATCCAGCACGTTTGTGATTGAAGACTTCTGTAAGTCCTGAAACGATAGAATATCTGGGGTTTGAATGCATCGCGGACATGAGGAAGATGTTCCGTCATTACTCGTTTTTAAAGTCACCGCATGTATTTTTTTTTTCCCCCTCCCGATAAGGGCTGGATGGTGGTTTTTGAGGCATTCGATTGATTTTTCATAAGTGCGATAGTCCTTCGATTCCGTATATTTTGAGCGATTACGGATGCATATATGTGCTCTTAGGGGAGTAATTTGTACGTAAGCATGGAATTAAGGATGGGTAAAACATGAGTTCGTGAGTTCGTCGAGAAAAATCAAACCGTCTCTTTCGAAGATTTGGCGATGATCATGCGCTTCTTTTTGTTCGCACTAGAAAACCTTTTCTCCTTCGGGTTCGTGTTCGATTTCTTCACTTCTCGTGTACAATATTAAAAAATCCAAATTCAAAACAAGAATCTATAAATGCAGACTGGTCTGCTTGTCCTAATCCTTCTTTAAAAGCTCAACTCTCCTCATTCGATTCCTCCACTTCCTTCTTACTCTCTCACCTCTCTGGAAGGGGGAAAAAAGAAAAGACTCTTCTTTTGGAAAATAACCATGGATATTCCAAGGTGGGTCTTCTTGGTTATTCTTCTTGACCTGTTGTGCACGACTTGCCACTCATCCGATTCTTCGGTGAGCTCAAATGGGTCGCCGGAACTACCCCAAAAGTTGCTCGATTTCGCCAAAAGCCGAGATTTTTCCGAGTGGATGATTGGAATTAGGAGGAAGATACACGAGAACCCGGAATTGGGCTACGAAGAGTTTGAGACCAGCAAGCTCATAAGATCTGAATTAGACAAAATGGGGATTCGATACAAGCACCCGCTTGCTGTAACTGGAGTTGTTGGCTTCATTGGGACTGGCAAGCCTCCTTTGGTCGCTTTAAGGGCCGACATGGACGCTCTTCCCTTGCAGGTTCAGTTAACCGTTTCTCCTTCTGCTGCTTCTGCTACGTTGTGCTCTTCTTTTTCTAGTTTGGCTATTGGTGTTCTTGTGGATTTACACTTGGTCATTAGAAAGGCTAGAGCTTGAACTTTTTTTTTTGGGTAGAAATGGTTTCAGGTTGAGAGAGAAAACTTTATGAAAGTTGGTCCTACTTTGGGTCTCTGTCAAGTGTCAAGCACCTTTTCTTTTCTATGAGTAGCTGAAGTTTGAGGACATAAAAATTTGCGCACAGAGCGCATGAATTGTATTTGCTTAGAGCAATGATTGGATGGTTTATGATGGTTATTCGTTAAATTTGCGCTGATGCTTTTGTCCTTGAATAGGAAATGGTGGAGTGGGAGCACAAGAGCAAAGTTCCTGGGAAAATGCATGCTTGTGGACATGATGCTCACGTTGCAATGCTTCTTGGTGCTGCAAAGATCCTTCGAGAGCATCAGGAAGAGATAAGAGTAAGTTTTACACACTTCCTTTGTGATAGGCACCCTGGCTTCGTTGCTTAAAAGATCGGTGTTCAATGAGTTAGGATGATACTGAATTGACCTGAGTTGTAGGTTGGCTCATAATATATGTTCGATGGTTTCATCGAGAAACAGCAAGCAAAATGGTTCTGTCTTGGGGCTGGCCACAGAGAGAGATTTCTTGCAGTGTCAACTCATCAAACGTATTTAAGTCATCTCTTTTTCAGATTTGCAACAACAACAACAACAGAAACGAATTTAGCCTAGTCGCACTAAATGGGGTCGACTGTATGAATATTCTTAACATCATTGGGGTAGACTTTGTATCAAGTATTCCATAAGCTCCGAGGGCTCCTTAATTCACCTTTTACATCTTTTTAGGCCTTCATTTTACTTACTTGTATCATTACAGTTGAAACATGTAGATCGGTGCCTTTGTCTTAGTTAATCTTACACTATATCATGCTCATACATTCTACGTCACCAGGGCACGGTAGTACTTGTCTTTCAGCCGGCGGAAGAGGGTGGTGGAGGAGCCAAAAAGATGATTGAGGCCGGGGCGCTCGAGAATGTAGATGCTATTTTTGGGTTGCATGTTGCACCTCATTTGCCTGTTAGTGTAGTGGCTTCAAGGCCTGGCCCTCTTTTGGCTGGGAGCGGTTTCTTCGAAGCGGTCATAAGCGGAAAAGGTGGTCACGCTGCAATTCCTCAGCATTCGATAGATCCTATACTTGCAGCATCTAGTGTGGTTGTTAGCTTACAACATCTCATTTCGCGGGAAGCTGATCCTCTGGACTCTCAGGTACCTCAACGAATCTATTTGTGAAGATATTGTCCTGTTTAATGTTGATGCCTAACTTTCAATTAACTTACTGTCTAATTAAAAAAGTAGAAGGAAATTCTGGAGATTTTTTTTGGAATTAACCGGAAGCATGGCCGATCCGATTCTCAGTTCTAGATATTCAAACTTTCGTGTGATGCAATCGGCGCATTTCCAGGTTGTGACAGTTGCAAAATTCCAAGGAGGAGGAGCATATAATGTCATTCCGGATTCTGTTACTATTGGCGGCACCTTTCGAGCCTTCTCAAAAGAGAGCTTTATGCATCTAAAGCAGCGAATTGAGGAGGTACAGCACTTCACACCCTATTTAGCAATGCAACTGACTATTTTCGGTCTTCTAAAGTTCGGAAACATCCTGCTCCTACTTTCTCAACTGAGGCGTTAATGACTCTGTTTTTTGCCATATTTACTTGAATTTACACGCTGATCATACTGCGACAAAATTGATCCGTTTGGCCTTTCCAGATTGTAACCAGGCAAGCCGCTGTTCAGAGGTGCCATGCCACCGTTCATTTCTTTTCGGAAGAAAAGCCCTTCTTCCCACCGACCATAAACGACGAATACTTGCATAAGCACTTCAAGAAGGTTGCCGGCGAACTGCTCGGCCCTCATAAAATCAACAATATGCAGCCATTGATGGGATCAGAGGACTTCTCGTTTTACCAGGAGGTGATACCTGGGTACTTCTTCTTCCTCGGAGTAGGGGACGATACAAGCGAACACTACGAGTGGGTGCACTCCCCCCTTTTCAAGATAAATGAAGACGGACTCTCTTATGGTTCTGCGCTTCATGCATCTATGGCTATTAGTTATCTTCTTGATCAACAGCAAAAGTTCCTGTCTGTTGAGGGAGGGGGCCACGATGAATTGTAAGGATGATCATCGGATTATATACACAATTGATGAAGAATAGTATTCCCAAATTTCACGTCCGCAATTTCTCCATGGACAGCCATGTCTATATGGAAATTTTCACTTGCTGATCTACTGGAACTTCGTTCTGGATTTCCAAAGAGAATCATAACAGTAGGAAAGTTTCCCATCAACATTATACAACAATTTTCCCCAAGCATTCCGGCTAATTCAGTCTTAACAAACTGTAAATCAAATGCAGATTCCAAAATGTATTCCCCCAACCACTGATTGTTCCAGGAGCCTTTTGGTTAGTCCAATTGGCCTGTAAGATTAAGGAACAAAAGATGCAAACAATCTGATTCCGTATCATCGATCTCATTGCACATTGTGTTTCCTCCAACACGAGGGTTCTGGATATGAATCTTATCGAAGCATCATGTAAAATTTTCTACAAATTAGAACCAAAATCCAAGGTAAGCCAAGAAGCTACCTTCTTTCTAACCTATGTACATCAAGAATACTTGCAACATACAACAGAGCCTCTCAATTTTGATACTAATACAATGAACTTGTAGCAATCAATGACTCAGCTCATCAAGTATATAACCTCTACTGGTAGACGAATATCGATATCTGTCTCGTTAGTCCGAGAGCATCCATCAAAAGCCAAAAACTTTTGACGCAAGATCTAGAAGGGGTTCCAAAGCACTGGGAGCAAACTTTCTGGCGAAGAGAAAACACAGTGAGGAAGGTTGGTTATTGTAAAAGCATGTGCCACGCTCAGTAATTTTCTTCTTGAAGAACTCTTCGGTTATATCGGCCTTCCCGAATGTAGCAGGGTGAGCGCCACCCCTTGACCAGTCCACCCAAGTGAGGGTCCGATTTGCCAAAAGATGAGGGGACTGAATTGCCAACATTGTGGGAAAGTAATGTTCATCCACATAACAAGCCGGTCTACAGAAATCTCTGAACTTGGGGTAGTACTTGGTGTCTACAACTATGTCTAAAGCAAGTTTCCTGTTTACTTCGAACCACTGAGCACCTTTACGCCACTGAGTGAGGTTGACCTCAGGGGCCATGTTTTCGTTATAGCGACCTCTTCCATAAGGCCCAGGTTCGTCGAATGACCCTACGAAGCTGTACCTGGACCTCAATAGGTAAAGATAGATGATGCTGAAGTTTTGTAGAGGAATGCAGGATTCAGACAGCAGGACAAACCATTCATTAGATATATCGAGAAGCGCATTAGCCAAGAGTCTCCTCTCAGCATCGCACATACTCATCCTCCCCCACTCTACCACCTGTGCGGTAAATAATTAAGGTGATGAGAATATGAGAATTCCCCATTCAAAAAGGTCGAGAATTTCATCCTACATGTGGTTATCGTCTGGCGAGCACAAATTAAAAACTAACAAGACAGCGAGTTTCTTGAGAATGGCTTGGGCACATGGCATCATATTCATTTTGTTAGCATAACCATATGTCATGGAGCAACCTTTCAACAAAGCTTCAAAAGTCATATTCTTGAATGATGAAGATAATTACACTTAAAGTAGGAGAAACTTAACACAAAATGTAAATAACTCCAGGAGAAAACTTCATAATTTAAATATATATTGACATGTTTGGTTTAACAGTCAGGAGGCAGCTCAAGATAAGGGAGAGAATCATCTTCTTGTATTTGCTATGCCAGATTACGATTACAAAAAAGGCGAACAACGTACTTAAACTGAGAAATGCAAAAGACAACCAGCAAGTGAAGCAATCTATCATCGCACATGAGCCATCTTAAACCAAGTATATGGAGGTAAAAAACGGATTATTCTTCTATTTTATTAAATAATATCGTCAAGAATCATTATAAACCAAAGACAAGGAGCGCATCCCTCACCGAGATATATGCTACTATACTGCCAGTATCAATAAAAATAATCTTAGTCATACCATCTGTTTCTCTATAAACCTGTATGCAGAGTCATTTCAGAGGTTCAATGAAAATGAGATACCTACGGCAGTCCATATGATTCATCCTGATTATAGTGAATTATTTGCCTATCGCAACCAAGTTGTGTAACATGAAAAAGAAAGACTCTAGAAAAGTAATCTCAACGCTGTAAAGCAGGAGCAATTCTAAGATAACCGAGCAACTTAAGTTACAAGAGGAGGTCATGCACCAAGTGCAGGCGCTTTTCGAGCAGACAAAATGCTCTGTGATAGTAGAACTAAAATTTCTTATCCCTATTCAAAAGTACATCCATCCATCCCTCGATATTATGTGAACTACGATACAAATATGAACGACGCAATCCTTCCAGATATAATGAAGAGCTATTTTTGGAGGGCTTCTCTTCTCCACACCTACCTTCTGACAAAGTAACTTCTTTTACTTTCTTAACAAGTGTTAGCATGAATGTATCTACAAGCACATCAAGGATAAAGCCTTTAACAGCTAAAATTCTAAGGGACGCTTGACTTGTGCTTTTCGGTTATGAGCATAAAAATAAGGCAGAATTATCTCCCAAAGGCGGAAATAACCCAACCATATTCCAGTTCAGCTTTTACCTTTTCTCCTTATTCACAATTTTACCACTTTTAAGAGAATTCTACTGAGAGCAGCAGAAGCCCGGCGATATTTTCGTTTTCTATTTGGAAAATGGTCACTTGTAGTTACAATGAATCAAAAGATAGGCACTGCATTTGTAGATGCACGAATCCTTCAGATAAAGATCTAACAGGGCCAGGGAAACAAGTCAAGCATTAGATAATGATTGAAATGGTCCGCAATCAGACGATCCAAAATGCAGGTTAGTAATTGTGGAACTGAAATAACTTAATAGCACAAAGACAAGGGAGGCCTAGGAAGCAGACTAGCCCCGGTAACATGGACTACTGGCTGCATCTCCAACTATATAAACCACAATTCCCATGAATCCCCAAGAAAGGCTAAAATCGAAACACCCTTAAGGAACAATAGGAACATAACCAGCATTTTGCAATAGTCCTAGTGTCAACACATTGTTAGAACTTATGCAACCAAATATACTGAAAAAGGCTTCAACGGCCTTTGCATTGTCATCTGCAAGAGGGAGAATTCATATTCTTTCTGGTGGTGGACAGGAGAAGAATGCTAAAAACTCTCACTGTGCTTGTTGATGAGAAAGAAACTTAACTCAACGGAGAAACATGAACTTTGACATCAAAGCTTGCTGATACCTGGCTTGGGATTTGTCTCTGGTAGAAGACTGATGTTGGCGGAAAATCAGCACGGTAAGATGGAAGCGAGTGGATGTAGATGGAATACTTGTCCTCATTCCCCTTGAAGAACCTCTCCCAGAGCGGTGCCAGTGGTAGCGGACCCTTCGTCAAGAACATAAATGCGATCTTGGCTTTTCTCTTGAACGGGTGAGTTTTTATCCGTGGCACGAAGGACGCCCGCCAAAATAGCTCAGAATCGTTCATGTTATGCAACAAATCCGATGGTGGCCTGATCCAACTCCACAACCGACCAGACTCTTCAAAGCAAGGTCTTATGTTGGACTCTGCCACCGGAGCAACGAGGATTCGACCTTGAACATTGAAATATTTCGCAGCGTACATGCTAACAACGGAAAATCCGAGAGCGACGAAGAGAAACAACACGAAGAACTGGAGAACCCGCAATGGAAAAACCCTAGAGTTAGATTGGGTTGCTCTAACAGCAATGGCTTCCTTCCCTTCCTCCATCGCCACTACCCAAGAAAGGCGATATTGCGTTGCGCCTGAACAAGATCAGGAGGACCAAGATCACCTTCTTAAATGGCAACAAAGAGATCAGCTCTTTCACCAGATGGGCATTAGCTGAAAAGCAAGCTTTCCCAAACAACGAGTGATGTTCTCAAGAATCAAGACAGCCCTCGCAGAGATTCCTGGATTTAGCACCAATCAAGACATGAGAAATGAACACCACACGCACACGCACTCGCACTCGCAGAGAGACAGAGAGAGAGAATGTGTTTACCACGTGGTTTGCTTTTTGTAATGGGGTGCCCAGATTCGAAGACGTCACTGAATTGCATACCCACCAAATTTTGAAATGGCGTGATCAAACTGAATTTTTCGCACTGTTCAACACATTATTTAATTCCCAGCAGTTTCTTGAATGGCCAGCTGCTGACGAATCTGAATGTCTTCTGCTGCTGCATCCGAGAAGAGAGGGGGGAAGAGAAGGGTTTAAGGAGGTATTCTTTGTTTGTCCCCTTTCAACACGTGGCGCTGATTTGAAACTTCAGTAATATAGGACTTTGTCTTGGGTTTGAATTTGGACCGTGTGACTTTGAGTTTTGAGAACAAGCAGCCTGAGGGTCGGTTGGGCCCAAAACAAAGAACCTAGGATGGGACACGTTTCCTGGACAGTTTCTTGATGGCTTTGGTGCCTTGTCTGCTGACTGGACTCTGCTTCTGAGACTCGTGTTCTCTCTCAGTTTTGGGCTTCAAAGTTTTCTGTTTCCCCTGTTCTTGAGATCTTGATGGGAATTCTCCACGGTTAAAACAGTATAGCCGTTGATACCCCAAAAAGTAAGCTTGATTTCACAAGATCATGTGAGAATTTTATGCTTTGTCAACCACGAGATGTCAGATTTGATTCTAGTCCCGCGTAGAGAAAGTAAATACGACTCGATTATTCAATTTCGACACCGGAAGAGATAGAATTTAATATGATGCATGAAAGTTAACATAGATGCTGCCGAAAATAACAAAAGGGGAAGGAAAAAAAGGGAGAAATATCCGCGTCTTTCTTTTACATCAGTTCATCCGAAAAGCCGGGCATTAATTCTTTCATTAATTTTCTAAACTTTCAGATATAGTAGCTGATAAATTCTCTCCTAAATCACATTCCGCCTTAAATTGGCCCAACTCCATATTCTCTGTTATTTCTTTTCTTTCTTTTTACTTCTGTTCAGCTAGACAGCACTCCATTGTGTTCAATTCTCCAGCAACTGCCAACACCTTGAAAGTTTGTGTTCGACGTAGCTCCTACTTCTTGGCCACTCAAAATCAAGAGCGAAATGCTGAGCCTATGCTCATACAACATGCTTGTCATTGTAAGATAAGACTAGAAAAAATTTCATTGTCAACCACTACCACCCAAAAAATAATAATAATAATAAAAATCCATATGTTTGACTAAGGCCGCTAGGCCCTATGGTCACTTTCTGCTTAGCAGGTATTAGTTAGTACAGTAATTATCCGGTACAGGGGAATGGGGCTACTCATGCCGTTTCCTTTCTTCTTGTATTGATTGGAAGATACGAGCTGCCGATGCCGCGGCCGACGTCGGGTTATGAGGTACAACCTTGATCACCTTTTCTTGCCGGTTGCCTCTATGCACCTGCGCTTTCTGATCTGACTTTGTTGGATCCATAGGAAAGAGAGGAAGCGCAGCTCCTCCTAACCTTTCCGAGGGACTACTTCCAGTACTTCCCTGAAGCTCATTTTCCTCCACAGTTTGACTTTTACCGCCATGACTCGAGATTACTTGACTCACCTGAGTAGACACGTTGCCCCCTGTCGACCACTGGTTGACCTGCGGATTTGATTGAGAGCCCAAAATAAACGGATTTCTCATCTGTTCGATGGCCGAGCTAGCAACCGATGGATTCATCAACGAACTTCCCCAAGGCAGAAAGAAGGTTTGGCCCACCGGAGGAGTCCTGGGAAGTATTCCCCTGGCTTGTTGGTGGGAAGCTGGGATACCAAATGTCGTGCTTACATCGTTGCCCATGGAATCGAAGCTCATAGGCGCAGAAAAGCTATAAAGGGGTCCAACAGCGCCTCCTCCGGGAGGGCACACCGCAGAATAAGACTTATAAATGAGCCCTTCCGAGGGGCTCATCACAGGAACTAACCACTGGTTTCCGATGGGTGGGAAGCACCACGGAGCCGGTTTGCAAGCTGCTCGATTTTTTGAAGTTTCTGAATAATGGCTATGTTCCGGTCGCTCACCAACGAGCTTCTTGCTGAAGTCGCTATTTATTGAAGGGAGAGGAAGTTTTACTATTGGAGTTGTGTTCCTCTCTTGGGTGCTTAGCGAATTACTTTTCAGCAGTGTTGTTGCTTCTCTGAGACGTTCGGACGGAACTGACTTTATTGCATGGAGTTCTACTAAAGGCTTCCCAAAGCAGAGACTACTTTCAAGTAGATGAGGAGATCTTGAAATAAGTCTCTGCACCTGGATCACACAAACAAAAGGGTACCACAGTTTTTCTTATTAAAACCATGTCCAAGAAGATAGAGATAGATCCATTGCATAAGAGGTAGAGCAACTTTGAGTCAGCAAGAGAAAGCATACCTTTATTAGCCTATGCAACTCAAACACTTGCACCGCAAAGATCCTCTGCTGACTGCAGATTGGACAGGAGAATAAAGTTAATTATGAAATGAACGAAATCTCTAACAAGAATGGATTACGGTCGGAAAGATGCAGTTTTCTGCAAAATAAGCAAAACATAATGCGTTCAGCGAACCTATCTACAAGTAGAAATAAGAACGTCAAAGAAAGAAGAGCTAAATATTGTCCATTCAACTGCGACAACATATAGTAAGTAATTTGAGCAATGTCAATGTACTTTTGTTCCTACATAGGCAAAACATGTACTCTGCACGTTTTCTTGTTACTTAACTCGCACAAAAAACTGATTATATGTTGTCTCTACAAGTACACTAGATCTAGATGTAAAGTGGAAAATCTCAATGGTTTTCCAAGGAACGTGCATATTTAAATCTCCATTGCGCATTGTAGTACTTGCATAGATGCACTTTGCACAGGAGAATTTCCGTTTACCCATCATTCTAGACATTGAAAGTTTGAGAAGCACTGGCCCCATCATCATACTGACAATGTACATTTTTTTGGCCAAGTGTCTTGATGATAGTAATAATGGTATTATCCCACTCGTCAATAATTGAACGGCCTGTTTCGTCACACAAAAACCCATTTTTTTATGCCCACCCTGGATAAGTACTTCCTTTCTTCGAGATTATAAGGGATATTAGGGCTAATAGCAGCAAACAAGGAAAATCATCTGCAAGAGTCAGAGAGAGAACTAATGCTTTATTCGATTTTCCACCAAAGAAGAAAAAAATTGAATTTCTAGATAAGATGAAAAGCAACTTACTTGATAATGGCTTTTCTCGCATTCCAGAATTGTTTTTCACCTATTACTCCAACAACGTCATCCGGCAACATATACAAAGAAGATGGAGACTCTTCCGAATGGTCCAAGACATTACATCCATTTCCTTCTGCTGCTTGGATGGGATATTCACCGTCTTCATGATCCTTATTGTCACACTCGGACCCATTTGCACTTCTTTCCTCATTCTCAATCAATGGCTTTGAACGCAATCTACACCTCATGTGTGGAGCATTGCCCTTACTTAATTCCTCTAAAACTTCACCTCTCACCATTGATATGTCTTGCTGCACATGACACCCCTCACCCAATGATGTATTCGAACATGCTAACGTATTCAACCCATCAACCGAACTGCTTCTACATTCTCCAATTATAGATGCATGAGATCCTTTTGAAGTTTCAGATTTTTTGTCTTTGCTTGATGGGGGGAAAGATGCATCTATTTTCTCCCTACTTAATGTGACTGGCCTCTCATGACTTGCCAAAGACACCTCTTGATTGTCCAGTAAGGGATTTCTTGCGCATTGTCTTGACTTCACGCTGTCGGATCTTGTAGGGTCAAACTGCTCTTCTCGAGCACTCCTAATTTGGCTTGAATAGCTCACGTGTAAGTCAGGATTAAGCTTGAGATTTTCGTTGCGCTTACAGTCACTATGGGGAGTTAACACTCTCTTGACAAGAGCTGGAACAGTAAAATCATCAGCATCTCTGTGTTTCCTGGGAGCAACTCTCTTCAAATGCGATGAACCACGTGATTGCATCAAGTCGATCTCTCTATTTTCCATTACAGAGTTCAACTTGACGCCAGCGGAAGCAACCAGTTCAGGTTTCCTTGTAAGATGAGTGACCACCGAGCTACAAAATGGCGTCAATGCGATGCTTTGGTTTCTTCCACCCTACAGTCACCATATAACCTAGCGATTAGTCACGGTGCACCTAAATGTCCAATCGATGTATATGCATAATCACATATCAGAAAAAGTCAATTCCAGTAATGTTTTACAATTCGAGAAACAGATTAGGAAAAAAACAGATAATGCTCTCAATTCAATTGAACTTATAGCTAAGGAGCAAGTTCAAGACCTAGAATAAAAGATTGACGATGTATAGAAATTGCTAAGAACTTACAAAAAGTGATGGTGCCGCGGAAGCTAGAGAGCCGCCCCGGTTGAGCGGAAGGGGCAATAATGATGTCGTTTGAGAGTTGAACCTGTGTGAAGGAATGCTGAGCTGTTCATAGAGAGCCATTTTGTTCCCGGGAGATGCTCTCGGCCCTCCTTTTTCCGGATCATTCACATGAAACCTCGGAAACATCGGGACTCGTATTCATCTACTTCTCATCATCTTTCACATCTCTCATTTTCCCTGATTCACTCCTCTTCACAAGCACCACCCCAACCAAAAATTGCTCATGAACACCCCATTTCAAGCACCCTCCACAAAGCACAAAAGAAGTCCCTCGTCACAAACCATCCCGCTCATGAAATTCAAATAACCCCTCAAGAACAACCCAATCAGATGCGACAGTCCTCGCTTTTCTTACATGAAATCAACAACCCAGATGACGAAAACATAGCAGAATTGTCTATCTTCATCTATACATAATTCACAACGGCGGGGAAGGCGAGTTTATAAGGACCAGAGAACCTCAATGTGCGAAACGCGATGGCTCCAGTTCATAAAACAAGACCGAAATCTTCAGCGAACTGTCCGAAAAGGGACAAAATCCACAGAACCCAAGGCCGACCCACCTCCCAAGATCATATGCAGAGCACAGAATGGTACGAAAGAAACACGCATCCCAGCTCATCATCCACAGGCATCCAAATGAATAAATCACATTGAGGAAGTGTATTTAAGCAGAGGAACTTCCTCACTCAAAGGAAAAGGCACCCGACAGACCCAGCTGCCAAAAATAAAACACGAGAAACGGAGGCAACCCGAGAAAGAAAAGGAGAAGAAAGAGAAGTGTGGATAGATATGCGCGAGGAAGATCGGAGACTCGGCTTGAGAAGAGGGCTTGCACTAAACTTGGTTCCACGCAAATTCTGATAGGATCAACTCCGAAGAAATAAATAAATTCCAACCAAGTACGAAAAGAGAGAAAAAGAGCGAAGCAAAAACGAGGGAGCTGCCGAGAAAGGTGTGGGCGTGGCGGGTCCCAAGTGGATCAACATCTTCCTACACAGCCTGTTCCATCCCGACCATTAGATCACGTGGATCTCCGCAGATCCAGTAGCTTGAGATGAAATGAATCCAATGATTTGCCGCACAAAAGAAATATTTCCCTCTTAAAAACATTGCTACCATATGGTGATTAATGTCGCGCCACGTCAGACCAGCCGAACCCACGTAATCACATTTTCTTATGGTGGGTAAAGGACGGTACTTTATAGAAGCAACCGAAGAATTCGTTTGGTCTTTCCGGCGGTGAGTTAGGCAAGCTCTGCAGTTCTTCTGGGACAGCAAGGAGATGAATTCGGCCACTCGGCACGTCATCCGATCCGGCATGCCTAGTGATAACTTCGATCTCCCGAAGCACCGACCGATAAGTAAATTTGAATTTCTGGAAAACGTTTGTGATATCTTGATTATGATTGCACGTCCTGAAATTGGGATCACGAGCTTCAACCCAACAAAAATCAGGTCAAGTGAATGTCGTCCAACCCCCTACGTGATAGTAAATAATGATTTTTCCAATCTATAAATCACCAAAACAATGTCATGTTCATACACCCAAGCCTTAGCTCCGGTTCCTAACAATATCGGGTTTGTTGACCTCCCTTCCTTTGAGTTAGTGGCCAGTGTTCCGTGGAATATTTGGAAGGCGAGAAATGAGTTCATTTTCCATCGTCGTCGCCCAAATCTAGTAAATCTCGTTGAATCGACACAATTAATGCTGCGGAATTGGGGAAAATGAAATCGTGAGAATGATGAAAGCCATCCGGGAACAGAGAGCTTACTTCAAAGATGAATTCCGCCAAAGGATCGATTTTTAAAGGCAAACTTCGATGGCTCTTTTTGTCGAAGGCTCGAATAGAGTCTCTTACGCTTGCGTCATCCGAGATACGTCAGGAGCGATGGTGGTGGGCACGGCGAGCTCGAGTCCAGCAGCATCGGCTCTTCACGCAGAAACCCTAGATTTGTTGACAACTCTCTCTCTCCTCGAAGACTTGAAGAGTGAAGCACTTCAGATAGAGCCAGATAGTTTAGTACTTGTTAAAGCTGTGAATACTCTAGAAGCTGTTCTTTGGGAAGTTGAGGCCCTCATTCTGGAAGCTCGCCGAATAATGGGCCATTGGAAACACTTTTCTTTGGCCCATTGTTCAAAGGAGTCTAATAGTGTGGCAGGTTGGCTTTGTAAGACCTAAATACTCTTCCTTTGAATTGGGTCACCCATCCTCCTCAACCCCTTTGGGATTTACTTTGTCTGCCAGGTAGTGTGCTCTCATGTTTAAGTACTTTTGAATCCAATAAAGTATATTTCGACCAAAAAACAAAACGTAGGCTCGCGTAAACATGTTCTATCACCATGGGATGCTGAAAGCTAAAAGAAAGAGACACCAACTGAAACTCCCGCCCGACAAGAATTTTCTTCTTGATCGGAAGGGGCTCTCTCTTCACAAATTGCTGCAAGGACAAAAAAAATCCATTCATCTTTCTATCCTCGACGCCTCTTTCTCAACTCCGGGAACTTCAGAGGCACAGGAAGCTTGGTGAACAACACATTCTTCTCCCGCGACAACTTGCATCCTAAATGCTCGAAATGCTGTCTTATGGTTACTGGACTTATCCTCAGATCCTTAGCGATATCTGTCGGGTCTGTCCGAAAATCATCTGCAAACAAAGTCAGCACTAAGACATAGCTGATTAGAAGATCGATTTTTTTCAGAAGGCAGCCATTTAGATTCGGCGTTGGAGAATATGGTTGAGAATTTCTGACGCAATATGCTTGGGGTACTGGGGTTCTTCGCAGAGGATGCACTGTCAGCGGAATGCTGATCTTTGAACTTAATAAGATGGTTGATATATGAGAATGTGCAACCAAGCATTTCCTTCGCCATCTCATCCTGCAGGTGTTGTGAAACATTCAAAAGCCATGTAATCGAAAGAGGAAAGGAGCTTGAGAGAGATAGAAAGTCTGAGAATTCAAGACTGTATGTTCAATTAACAGATTGAGGATTAGAATCTCCTGCCAGTCAGAGTTGCTTACAAAGTTAACTTTGCGACACCATTTAGTCAGACTAACAGGTATACCTTCATTGCAATTGCAACTGCAATTTTTCTTTTTCCATTTTAATCATACCGTGCCTGACAAAATGAATTGTGATGCATTAGGCAGCTTGCACTGTCCCATAGCAAATCAAAATGGAAAAATACAACTTATTGATGGCTTTGCTAGAAGGAAAGGCATTGGATTTTTGAACGAGGAAGCTATCTGCATGGTTTTGTCCAACAAACAAATGAAGCATCGTAATCTTCCCAGTTTGGTCAATAGCTAATATAAGTTATTTCCACGTGATGCAGGCATTGTTTTTAAATAGCTAATAATGCCTGCATCATCATCATCATGGACCGTAATATTAAGCTTAATTATGGTAGTTTGTATCGCTTCTCATATCTCTTGGGGTATCACAGTGGAAATATCAATGTAGTAGCCCAAACAGATAATGGGCTTTACGTCCCTGTTGTGAGGGTGAGCAGTCATTTGGAATATAGGATTTAGGGTCAGCAGTTATCGACAAAAATTTATGTTTAAATAATTTCGTGAACAATGAAAACATTTTTGGTTCATTAACTCTTATAAGTGATAGAAACGATCGGTTTTGGGAAGATATTTTCCAAATCATTCATTTGTCGTGAAACAAACTTAGTCTAAGCTCAATATCCTTTTCACATACATAACGTAGATCTAGTCATGGCCACGGCCCGGGTCAAACTCAAAACCGGCCCGTGGCATAAGGGCCCGATTCCGGGCCGGTTCCGAACGGTGAAAAAATAAGGATAAAAAGAAAAGAAAAGAAAGAGCCGTTGCCAACGGTCACCTAATTTTTTTTTTCTTTTTTCTTTACTAATTTCTAACCTATGCTATAAATACCCATTCCCATCTCTCATTTTTTTCACACAAATTCTCTCTTCATCTCAATTCTCTCAAATTCTCTCAAATTCATTATTATTATTTTTTTCATAATTCATAATTTGATAATTTTATTACAATTTTATTACAAATTCATTATAATTTAATTTTTAAACTCAAAAACTGTAACCGAAACTGGAGGTTCCATTTTTGGTTTTGAACCGGAACCGGGCCTGGAACCGGCTGGGAACCGACAGTTCAAAATCGGAACCGGAACCGCCACTTAAGGGCTCGGTTCCGGTTCCTCCTAAATTTGAACCGGAACCGGCAGTTCATAAACCGTGGCCATGACTACGTAGATCGCATCATTGGCATGCAATCTTATCACAGCTGTAATCGATAGGAGGTGTTATCATCAGCTGGCATTCATTCTAGTGCAGGCTGGGAATTTGCTTAGTTGAGAAAATTGAATATCATGTAGTACAAGATGATGACAAGATCATCCTGGAAAGTGTGATTATCTTGCGGCATAGTCGGTACGAATTCTCAAGTATTGTGGGGGTAGGTAGAAGGTGAGATGCCAGAGAACGTTGATAGGAGTGAACACACGCCGGACTTAATCCAATGTTGTCGCATTAATCATGATTTGGAATGATTGTGGCCACTGTGGAACTTCTTTTTGGAAGATGATGACCGGTTTTTGCCCGTAATCCGTGTGACTCGTTGCTATATTGTTTACGAGGAGGGAGCCTACTTTCAAGATGGTTAGTCGTCTTCAAACAAGCAAATGCTATTTAATGAGATACTGACCGAAGAAAACCAGTACAAACATTAAAAAGAGGAATTTGGCCACAGGACTCTTAAAGTGAACTCAAAATGCCATCGGAAACCAAAGCCCTTCCTTCCAATCCAAGCCGACGAAGCCGCCCCTGACATAGAAAAGCTACAGATGGCAGAAAATGCTCTCTATAAATTTGTTTGCTCGAGTCAATTAACAGGCACTTCCTCCACTGCCTGCAGCTGAATTTTCCTATGTTTGTTAACTCAGATTAAATCCAGCATTGAATCACGATGAATTAGGTAGCTTGACTATCCCCGCTTTCTTTTCTTACCTGGCTCCTCGATAGGCTCTAAATGAATGCGACGACGCAGAGCAAGAGTGAGTTTGGGCTTTTTGGGCACGCACTCCATAGTTGATGCACGGTTAAACTTTCAAATAATTTGAATGAAACGAAATCTTGATAGGGTCCATACGATTTTTGCCAATTGAGTTTAATAGTAGTTACATTAGAGCGATTTTTAATTCAAGTTTCTAGAGACTTCGTGGGATTGTATGGTAATTCTAGCCGCAAAGATTTCACTTTAAAATATTATGAGGGATTTTATGGGATTATCATTTATCAGGTTATAGTTTTGTTTATAGTATGACGAGACGGAACTATCATTTGCACTAATGTTCATGCAATTCTTGAAAATAAAAAAAAAATAACAATCTGATAGTTTATTGTGGGATGGGCATGGGACGAATTTGGCATTTATCTTGCGGGTAACCCAAAATTCGAACTCAAGGTCTATTTTATTAACATGTTTTTACCACTATACGAATTCTTTTTTCAAGAAGACAACATTAGATGAATACTTTGTTATTTTCTAAATAACTGAAAATGAACGTGTATTTACAGTTGAAAGTGTAAAAGAAGATAAGAGAAGCATTTTTAAAATTCTCATAGAGAGGGCAAGGATGAGTTTAATTTACCTTATAAGAATAATTAAGTAATTTTACGAAGTATACTTTATTAATAGAATGTGGATAGTTAATTTCATCATTTTACTTATTTAAGCGATCAATATGTGCGTCAATCAGTAAATTGATCGATTTAAAGGAATTTTTAGGAGGGCGTTACGATTTACACACGTATGTGACTGTGAGGATCATTTAAGCTAAAGATTGGGATAAATGCTGTTAACAAAATGGCAGACTCGTAAGATAGGTATGTATGCAATTTTATATATATTTGAATACACAGGCTAGAGACAAAAAGAAACAGGAAAAAAACAGTGCAAAGGAATTGATTATGGAACTATAAAATAAGAAGTATGAAGTAATTATGCAATATAAAATTTTATATTGGGATTGATTCTCTGAATTAAGTCGTTTAAAAATATAGGATGTACCTCTTATTTTAACAAAGATAAAATTGAAAAGTCAAAGCAGCAAATCATCAAGATTTATCCCACGAGAATATAGTAAATTTAAATAAAAAAATCAGATCTGAAATAATAGCGGTCAGGTTCTAGTGAGGGCAAACGAAAATGACTTGCGCTTCTCGGGTCATCAATCGCTCGAGAACGGTGAATAGATTCCGAGCTTGGTAGTTGTCGTCTATACCTGTATTTCTATTTCTTTGTTATGCTATAGATTGAATGAATAGATTCCAACTTTTTGTTGGCTAATTTTCCTGGCGTGTGATATCTGGCATTTGCTGTTTTAGACTTGAAAGTTGTACACTCATTGAGCTCCTCATGAAATATTGATTTGTGCAGTTACGGAATGTCTCCGCCCTACTATGGCAAGGGAATGCCATTTTTGTCGTTGGATATCAAAAGTTCTCATAAAGTTTCTAGTAAAAGAGATGGTGCATAGTCCGTTCCTTTGTTGTCCTACCTATGAAGCTGATTAGGTCCATTCAGTATGCTGTGTAGAATATGTTCATCCAATACATAGGCATCTACTATGCTCGAACCCGAACGAAATGTGTCAAGTTACCAATCTCTGGTATGTTGTGAATATCTGCTCCTAAGAAGATCTTTAGACAGATTGGCGAAGACTAGAGGTGTCAAATGGGTGGATGGGGTCTGGTCGAATATGACTCGACCCACGTTGAGTCATTTAACCTATTTTGACTCATTTTCATGCGGTACAAATTATTTGAATTTTTTTTATATAATTTCTAAAAAAAAATTAATTTTTTTCAATTTTTTTAAAAGGTATTTTTTATTTTTATTTTTCTTTTCTTTTTTTCCCCTCAAGACGGCAGCGACCGGCGGGGGGGCAGCAGCGACCGGCAGCGGGCAGCGGTAGAGGACGGCAGCGACCCAAGGCGGGCGCCGGCGGAGGCGTTACACCTCTTGAACAATTTTTTACATTTTTACATTTTTTTTGTCTTTCTTTCTTTTGCTTTTAAAAAATAAAATATTAAAATATTAACTAATATACTTTAGGCCCATTCACCCAAGCCAAGTCCAACCACTTGATTTTTTAGATGAGTCGAAAATGGGTTCAACTGTGTGACCCATTTTTGACGGAAAAAGTATCAAAAAAGTCATAAACCTATTGCATTGGTGCCAATTTAGTCATAAACCTTTTATTGGTATCAATTCAGTCATAAACTTTTTATTGATGCTAATTCAATCCTAAACATTTTGTATTTATGCCAATTGAGTCTTAAACCTTGTGCATTAGTGCCAATTGAATCAATCCAGCTAATTTTAGCCTGAAATACCTTACGTGGACGTCGGTGGTTCTACATGGCACGGCTGGCGCTAGCATAATATCATTTTAATATTTTAAATATTTTTTGGGTTTTTTTTTTCTTTTTTTCCTTTTTTTCTTGCACTTTCTTTTTTGTTTGGATTGGGGGCCGACGGCCCTTGCCAGCACTGGGGGAGGGTCGCCAGCCCTCACCTGGGGACGGCAAGGGTCGGCTGACGACCCTTGCCGGCCCCCAATCATTAAAAAAAATGCAAGGAAAAAAGAAGAAAAAATCAAAAAAATAAAAAAAAAATCATTAAAATAATGTTATAAATATAAATAATATTTAAAAAATATCCACGTCAGTGCCAGCTGTGCCACGTAGGACCACCGAAAACGTTCACGTCGGCGATTTTCTAGTGGCAGGATTAAATCAATTGGCACAAATGCAAAAGGTTTATGACAAGATTTAGGACTAAATCAGCACCAATAAAAGGGGCAAAAGGACAATATTTATTTGGATGTGACACTAATTAAATCAATTGACACTTAGTGATTGTTTTTTCTCCGATTTAGCACTTAACTGAGCCGGTGAAAAATAGTGACACTAAAGTGAGAGCCGTACACAAATATTGACACTCCAAGTGTCCTTTTGTCCAATAAAAGATTTAGGACTGAATTGACACCAATAAAAGGTTTAGGACTGAATTGGTACAAATGCAACAGGTTTATGACTTTTTTTGACATTTTTCCCCATTTTTGAGCCATCTGATTTAACTATAACTTTTGGATCCATTTTCACTTCGCCTTTTAAAAACTTACAACCCATATACAACCTATTTGTACAAAATATAAGTCATAAAATGGGTCATGGACCCATATTGACAGCTCTAGCGAAGAAATGTTTCAAAATCTGGAAAAAAAAAGTAAAGCATCACACTATGTTTTAGATGATATATGTGTCTCGACCTGTTGATCTGATTTTGCTTGATTTCCATTTTGTATATAGCTCTCGAACTGTTGACGTCGCTCATTTGGGCAATATTTTCTGGTTATATTCAAAGTCTTTGAATATGATCTATGGCGCAATTGCCCTTGTGCCACATTGCTTTCCTCTCTAAATGGGGTACATATATAAATTACAACACTTCTCGTTGCTTAGATTCATGATCGTAGCATGCATCGATAGATTTTCATGTCTACCAGTGGGCTCACAATAGCACTGGTGGTTTAATCCCGACTAGTGTCCATCACCAAAATGGGAGAGAAGGTCCATATTTTGTCCAGCCTTGCATTGCATTCACTCCTATTATAGGGTTCAAATCAATCTCCATATCTGCCTCTGTGTTCTGCTTCGATTGCTTATCGGATCTGAACTTTGAGAAGTCATTCATGTGACCTCGTCATGCGGTTCTTTATGATCAGCACGCTTATATGATACTTTGACAGAATGATTTAGAGGTAAAAGTTTTCTTAGAAGATTGGTAAGAAAATTTTCTTATTAAACATAGTGGAAACTTTAGTTGGAGTGAAAAGCACCGAGGATCTGTAGACGACTAAACTCGAGAGAGGCCCTCAGATGCGAGAGCTGGGAGAGATAGGTTTTAGTTTTTAAGTTTCTCATATTTTGTCCTGGAGTTAGTATTTTGCTCGTATTCTGATCAGCAGGAAAGAGGAGTTCGTTTCCCGAAAGTGTGGATGTTGACGAGGAGACACAATTCTCTTCAGAGTATAGAGGTGGGGTGGTTGATGATAGTGGATATGAAGAGGAGAAGGATTTTCTTTTGGATTCATGGAATACTGAAACATTTGGCAGTGCCCCCTGCTTCTGTCATGATTGGTTCACTTGATGGGACAGACACTGATGCTACGCAAGTGTCAGCAAGATCTTCATCCACGGTACCTTTGCCACATTATAATGTTTCTATGTTGCATGATATGCCATGTGCGTCAATCAGTAAATTGATCGATTTAAAGGAATTTTTAGGAGGGCGTTACGATTTACACACATATGTGACTGTGAGGATCATTTAAGCTAAAGATTGGGATAAATTCTGTTAACAAAATGGCAGACTCGTAAGATAGGTATGCAATTTTAAATATATTTGAATACACAGGCTAGAGACAAAAAGAAACAGGAAAAAAACAGTGCAAAGGAATTGATTATGGAACTATAAAATAAGAAGTATGAAGTAATTATGCAATATAAAATTTTATATTGGGATTGATTCTCTGAATTAAGTCGTTTAAAAATATAGGATGTACCTCTTATTTTAACAAAGATAAAATTGAAAAGTCAAAGCACCAAATCATCAAGATTTATCCCACGAGAATATAGTAAATTTAAATAAAAAATCAGATCTGAAATAATATCGGTCAGGTTGTAGTGAGGGCAAACGAAAATGACTTGCGCTTCTCGGGTCATCAATCTCTCGAGAACGGTGAGGTGCAAATGGGTTTTGTTTCGTTGCTTTTCGCGAATTGTTTGATTGCATCGATCGTTCGTGCCGTGTGCGATTATTGTTCGTTCTCGCCTAATTAGTGAACTATGGATATCTCGATTTGCTGTGGTTTCAGATGAGGATTTCGTTGTGTATTTTATTTTTGGACTGGTTTCATTTGCGGGGATTATATCCTCGTCGTTAGTTCGTAGAAGTGAATTTCATGTTCTTTGGTTTTCGGTAAAATTTGTGTCAGAGATTAAGGCCTTGTTTGGTTCAGCATTTCAAATGAGCTTTGGGGCTCTAAAGTCCCTTGGCCAAATGCAAATGTTGTTTGGCTACTTTTTTGACTCACTTTGGGCAGATGCAATTGCATCTCAAATGCTCTCCAAAGGTCTTTTAGCCCAAAGTACCTTCGGAGGTACTTTGGGAAGTTGCATATTTCGAAATGCAACTATAATTTTTTTATTTTATTTTCTCTTTTTTCTCCTTCTTCCTCTGCCGGCCGCTGGTCGCCGCCGGATTTTTTTTTTCCCTAATTTTAAACAAATTAAAGTTAAAAAATATTAAATTGGGACATCAAATATTAAAAGTTTACCAAACAGCATTTTCCCCAAAGTTGCATCCAAATGCACTTTTCAATTACAGTTTACCAAACAGTATTTACATTTCACCAAACCCTTTTAGCTCAAAGGTATTTGCATTTTCTCAAAGTCCTTTGATCAAATACCGAACCAAACAGGCCCTAAGTGCGTGCGCAATTGGCTTCAGTAGCTCCTATTAACATACTGTCGGGAATCTTTGCTCAATGCAAAGTGGCGTTTTCTTTGGATTGACTATTGGTTTGAGCTTATGTTATTTTTTTTTCTGTAATTAAACAAACTTTTCTTTTTTGCTTTTCGGGCAGCCACTTGATGAAGCTTTCTTTGTCCTTGACATGTCCGATGAAATAGGATTGAAAACCGGAAATAATTTTTCATTGAGCTTTTTCCTCTTTTGTCCCATTTCGTTCGGTTACTTTCCGAGCTTGGTAGTTGTCTTCTATACCTGTATTTCTATTTCTTTGTTATGCTATAGATTGAATGAGTAGATTCCAACTTTTTGTTGGCCAATTTTCCTGGCGTGTGATATCTGGCATTTGTTGTTTTAGACTTAAAAGTTCTACACTCATTGAGCTCCTCATGAAATATTGATTTGTGCAGTTACGGAATGTATCCGCCCTACTAAGGCCAGAGAATGCCATTTTTGTCGTTGGATATCAAAAGTTCTCATAAAGTTTCTAGTAAAAGAGATGGTGCATAGACCGTTCCTTTGTTGTCCTACCTATGAAGCTAATTAGGTCCATTCAGTATGCTGTGTAGAATATGTTCATCCAATATATAGGCATCTACTATGCTCGAACCTGAACGAAATGTGTGAGGTTACCACAGTCTCTGGTATGTTGTGAATATCTGCTCCTAAGACGATCATTTTAGACAGATTGGCGAAGACTAGAGGCGTCAAACGGGTGGATGGGGTCTGGTCGAATATGACTCGACCCATATTGACTCATTTAACCTATTTTGACCCATTTTCATGCAGTACAAATTATGTGAATTTTTTTTTATAATTTCAAAAAAAAAAAATTAAATTGTTTTCAATTTTTTTAAAAGGTATTTTTTATTTTTATTTTTCTTTTCTTTTTTCTTTTCTTTTTTTTCCCTTAGGACGGCAGCGATCGGCAGGGGGCAGCGGCGACCGGCAGCGAGCAACGGCGGAGGACGGCGGCGACCCAAGGCGGGCAACGGCAGCGGCGTTACACCTCTTGAACAGTTTTTTACATTTTTACATTTTATTTTTCTTTCTTTCTTTTGCTTTTAAAAAATAAAATATTAAAATATTAACTAATATACTTGAGGCCCATTCACCCAAGCCAAGTCCAACCCACTTAATTTTTTAGATGAGTAGAAAATGGGTTCAACTGTGTAACCCATTTTTGACGGAAAAAGTATCAAAAAAGTCATAAACCTATTGCATTTGTGCCAATTCAGTCATAAACCTTTTATTGGTGCCAATTCAGTCATAAACCTTTTATTAATGCTGATTCAGTCCTAAATATTTTGTATTTGTGCCAATCGAGTCCTAAACCTTTTGCATTTGTGCCAATTGAATCAATCCGGCTAATTTGGTTTGAAATCGCTTACGTGGACGTCGGTGGTTCTACATGGCACGGCTGGCGCTAACGTAATATCATTTTAATATTTTAAATATTTTTTTGGGTTTTTTTTTCTTTTTTTTCTTTTTTTCTTGCACTTTCTTTTTTGTTTGGATTGGGGGCCGACGGCCCTCATCGGCATTGGGGGAGGGTCGCCAGCCCTCACCTGGGGACGGCAAGGGTCGGCCGGCGACCCTTGCCGGCCCCCAATCATTAAAAAAAATGCAAGGAAAAAAATAAAAAAATAAAAAAAATCATTAAAATAATGTTATAAATATAAAGAATATTTAAAAAATGTCCATGTCAGTGCCAGCCGTGCCTCGTAGAACCACCGACGTCCACGTCGGCGATTTTCTAGTGGTCGGATTAAATCAATTGGTACGAATGCAAAAGGTTTATGACAAGGTTTAGGACTGAATTAGCACCAATAAAAGGGGCAAAAGGACGCATGGAGTGTCAAATATTTATGTACAGCGCTCACTTTGTTGCTAATATATTTTTTTTGGATCATTTAAGTGACAATGGCCGGCGATCCTTGCCAATGGCTGGCAAGGCCTTGACCTCGCAAATGTGGCGAGGTCGAGCCTCGCCGCGGCTTTTTAAGCTTATTTTTATTTAATTTAACTTTTCTATAAAAAAAATTGTCGCGTGGACTTATTTTTAAAGAGAATTGCCACGTGGACTGCCATTTAAAAAAATATCCACGTAATATTGAAAAATTAGTAAACAATGCCACGTGTACTGTTGGTTGGAATTGACACTTAGTGGTTGTTTTTTCTCCGATTTGGCACTTAACTGAGCCAGTGAAAACTAGTGACACTAAAGTGAGCGCCGTACACAAATATTGACACTCCAAGTGTCCTTTTGCTCAATAAAATATTTAGGACTAAATTAACACCAATAAAAGGTTTATGACTGAATTGATAACAATGCAATAGGTTTATGACTTTTTTTGACATTTTTCCCCATTTTTGAGCCATCTGATTCAACTATAACTTTTGGATCCATTTTCACTTCGCCCTTTAAAAAATTACAACCCATATACAACCTATTTGTACAAAATATGAGTCGTAAAATGGTGGGTCATGGACTCATATTGACAGCTCTAGCGAAGAAATGTTTCAAAATCTGGAAAAAAAAAAGAGAGTAAAGCATTACACTGTTTTAGATGATAAATGGGTTTCGACCTGTTGATCTGATTTTGCTTGATTTCCATATTGTAAAAGGTGCCTGAGTATAGCTGTAGAACTGTTGACGTCGCTCATTTTGGCAATATTTTCTGGTAATATTCAAAGTCTTTGAATATGATCTATGGCGCAATTGCCCTTGTGCCACATTGCTTTCCTCTCTAAATGGGGTACATATATAAATTACAACACTTCTCGTTGCTTAGATTCATGATTGTAGCATGCATCGATAGATTTTCATGTCTACCAGTGGGCTCACAATAGCACTGGTGGTTAATCCCGACTAGTGTCCATCATTAAATGGAAGAGAAGGTCCATATTTTTTCCAGCATTGCATTGCATTCACTCCTATTATACGGTTCAAATCAATCTCCATATCTGCCTCTGTGTTCTGCTTCGATTGCTTATCAGATCTGAACTTTGAGAAGTCATTCATGTGACCTCGTCATGTGGTTCTTTATGATCAGCACGCTTATATGATACTTTGACAGAATGATTTTGAGGTAAAAGTTTTCTTGGAAGATTGGTAAGAAAATTTTCTTATTAAACATAGTGGAACTAACTTGCTTTAGTACTTTTTAGATGTACACTTAAAAAGTAGTGATCTACTGGTAATGGTATTCATCTGTGTATGTCAATAAATCTTAAGATTTACTTACAACTTGCTGTCACTGGCATGGCATGGTCATCTTTCAACTTCATTACCATCATCTTACTAATCTCCTTCCGGAATATTTTTCCTTTTAAGTACTTGCTTCCGTTTATACATGGAAATGACTGACAAGTCCTCCTTGTATCTCATGCCATTCCCTTATCTCTAAGTCACATGGAAACAAATTGAATTATTAACCACGATCTCATCTCCAAGTTGTCAAAAACTGGTGCAACTGAAGAGAGGTTTTTCTTCTGACTCAGGTAATAACCGAATAATTTCTACAACTTTTGATTGTTCTCACCGACAGTTCATGGCTTTTTGGAATATGATCTATATTGTTGTATAAACACAAATCCGTATGTGTGGATTCTACTCACTACTTTGGGTGCAAGTCATAATTTCTGCCATGCAGATGATCTTAGTTTATGGTTGTTCCAATCGCTGTTGTAGTTGTACAATTTTTGTAATGCTCTTTTGTCTGATAATGAATTACCTTGTACTCGTTTGTTCCAGAGAAGTGCATCTTGTAAATATACTGACTAGCACGATCGTATTTTGTCATTTTTAATGGGGTGGGATCAGTTTGAGGTAAATGAAACTTTAGTTGGAGTGAAAAGCACCGAGGATCTGTAGACGACTAAACTCGAGAGAGGCCCTCAGATGCGAGAGCTGGGAGAGATAGGTTTTAGTTTTTAAGTTTCTCATATTTTGTCCTGGAGTTAGTATTTTGCTCGTATTCTGATCAGCAGGAAAGAGGAGTTCGTTTCCCGAAAGTTTGGATGTTGACGAGGAGACACAATTCTCTTCAGAGTATAGAGGTGGGGTGGTTGATGATAGTGGATATGAAGAGGAGAAGGATTTTCTTTTGGATTCATGGAATACTGAAACATTTGGCAGTGCCCCCTGCTTCTGTCATGATTGGTTCACTTGATGGGACAGACACTGATGCTACGCAAGTATCAGCAAGATCTTCATCCACGGTACCTTTGCCACATTATAATGTTTCTATGTTGCATGATATGCCATGTGCGCATGACCTTATTCTCTTATTGCCTTCAGGGTTTCCTGTCCTGCTGATATATTGCATATAAATCCTTCTTGTGTAGCTTTTTCACATAACGAAGACAATGTACCTGGTTGGGGAATTTGTAGACCGGCAGTACTATCCTGCTTCATATGCCCCTTGTTTGATCTTTCTCAAGGTTTGTTTAGTTCAGCATTGCTATATTGGTTCATTTGCGACCATAGCTCGTCCAGAGGGTTTCCACCGGCGAATATCACGTGCAATGACAAATTTTGGGATGACTGAAGCCATGTTTACATCATCAACCAATAAAGTTTTCTAATTCCATTTCGAGTCATCCTCCATGACAGACTGACATGTTTGTGGTTTGCATTCCTGTATGACATAGTTATGCTGGTTTCTACTTATAGCCCTATCCTTGGATGTGGTTGGGTTAGACTTGTTCTTTACTCATTCAATAGCTCTGAACTGTTACAGCTTTCTGTAAGAATGTATGGTGTCTTTCTTTTCTTTTTCCTATCATAATCACCTTTTTCTATGACATTGCAGGGTGGGCCTGAAACTTCTCAATCTATTGTTGGTGCTGATTTGTCTCAGACTGGTGCTAATCATGCTGGTCGGTTGTCATCTGTACTCACCTGCAAAAGTGTTCTTGCATTGGATGATGATTACAGGTCCTTAACATGCAGATTACTTCTATTGGGGATAGAGTAATTTAGATGTCATTGTAATTGCTTCTTAGGGAGGTCATGGTCTTTTTTTACTTATGTAGGGTGATGATAACAGGTCCTTTAACACTGGGAAGCCGCCAGTAAGTGAAACATTTAGCTCTATGCATCCTCATTGGAATTTGAATGCCTGTCATTGCCTTCAATAAATTTTCAGTGATGTTGACATTTCTACTTCTCTAATTGCGCAAATGCAGCCTGCAGAGGACACCAGGATATCAAAAGCTGGGGGTGAGTAGAGCTCTTACGTAGTTTATCTGAAAAGGGAAAAAAACTATAAATGGAGTTCTTGAATGAGTTTTTTTCATTTCAAGCATGATAATGAAGGCAATTGCTCGGTGGATAGTGACTTCTGCAACTTTTTTTCCTATCTTCTTGTTGAGATTGTTGTCAAATACTAACGCGGAATAACAGGATCTTGCAAATTAAGTCAATGCGAAAAGTCCAGAAAAATAACGAGGAACGATAAAGGACACTAGAGATTACGTGGTTCGGTCCGAATATCGGTACCTACATCCACGGGGAGAGCCAGCCAGAACAATTCACTATAATCGGAGAATCGGAATTACAATCGCTCAATCGCTCGTGTTTCCCGCACCTAGATTATACCCAATACCCAAAGTGTTTACAAGTAAAATAACTTTTCAATCGGATATAATAACAAACTCACTAAGCACAAATCTCGCCCGCGTCCGAAGCTCTTCGTGCGGCCGAACAAAGAACTTCTCTGTGGTGTATCTTTTCGCATCGTCTTCCACGGAGTCGCTATACGCTGCTTCTATTCGGCTTGTGCGGCACTCTGTCCGTGTGTCAGTAAAAAGAAAGAAAACCTTCTTTCTTTTATTTCTTTCTTTCCTCTCTAATGAAGATTTGCTTTGCACTGGGACCCACCAAATTGTTTTCTGTTGAAGACAGACCCCCAAATCTTGGTCAACGGTCAAACGTGGAGATTAACCTCTTCCCTTTCAACAGAATCCAAATTCGCACTATATATACATATATATGCCTGGAAATTCTAAGTAAATAGGGTCTCGTTTATGAACTCAAACTCGAGACATAATTTAACAATTCTCCACCTTGGCTCGATGTTTGAAGCCAACTCATAGTGCTCATTATCCATGCTGCTCTGCCATCGCCCCGAAGGGCGCTCACTCTCTACAGACGCCAATAGTGCTCAAGCAGAGCTTGAGCTTCGCTAAAGGAACAGGCTTAGTCATCATGTCCGCCGGGTTCTCCGCTGTAGCAATCTTTTTCACAACAACCTTACCCTTCGCTAAGACATCTCGGATGAAGTGGTACCTGATGTTGATATGTTTCGTTCGCTCGTGATAAACCGGATTATATGCTAGATAAATCGCACCTTGGTTATCACAGTGTATATCAACACTTTTCTGTTCTAACCCAAAGTCC
Source organism: Lenwebbia sp. NSW1173648 (assembly GCA_029784005.1). Classification (NCBI taxonomy): domain Eukaryota; kingdom Viridiplantae; phylum Streptophyta; class Magnoliopsida; order Myrtales; family Myrtaceae; genus Lenwebbia; species Lenwebbia sp. NSW1173648. The sequence goes on along the minus strand of JARCGZ010000009.1, from coordinate 16,212,894 downwards.
AAGAGCAAACCCTGTAACCATATCGCTTCCTTCGCTATGAAGGTAAGTGCCATGTACTCTGCCTCAGTCGACGACAAGGCCACGTGGTCCTGTAAGGACGCCTTCCAACTAACTGCACCACCTGCAAGCGTAAACACGTACCCTGCTAAAGACCCGCACTTATCCAAGTCACCTGCATGATCGGAATCCACATAACCAGTGGTTTCACTGCCATTTCTGTCCCTCTGGTACACTATACCAACGTCTGTTGTCCCCTTCAAATATTTGAGTATCCATTTTACAGCTTCCCAATGAGCTTTACCAGGACGCTTCATATAACGACTGACTACACTCACCGCCTGTGAAATATCAGGCCTAGTGCATACCATAACATACATAATACTACCCACTGCACTAGAATAAGAAACACGAGACATATGCTCCTCCTCCTCCTCAGTCTGCGGTGATAACTTAACTGAAAGTTTAAAGTGCTTCGCTAATGGTGTACTCACCGACTTCGCTGACTGCATATTAAAACGTGCAACTATCTTCTCAATATATTTCTTTTGAGACAAACGTAATACTCATGCAGTCCTATCACGCAAAATCTCCATACCCAAAATTTTCTTTGCAACACCTTAATCTTTCATCTCAAATTCAGTACTCAACTGCCTCTTCAGCACATCAATATCAGACATATTCTTAGCTGCTATCAACATATCATCCACATACAACAACAGATATATCAAAGACCCATCATCCAGTCTCCTAAAGTAAACACAGCTATCCATTTGACTTTTCGAATAGTCCTGACTAGTCATGAAAGCATCAAAACGTTTATACCAATGCCTAGGAGACTGTTTCAGCCCATATAACGATTTCTTTAGTAAACAAACATGGTCTTCCTTACCCGGAATAGCAAATCCCTCTGGCTGCCTCATGTAAATCTGCTCCTCCAACTCACTGTGAAGAAACGCCGTTTTCACATCAAGCTGCTCCAACTCGAGATCCTGTGCAGCAACTAAGGCAAGTAAAACATGAATAGAAGTATGTCTTACCATAGGAGAGAACACCTCGTTGTAGTCAATTCCCTCCCTCTGTGTATACCCCTTCGCAACAAGTCTCGCCTTATACCTTGCTGCCTCGACATCAGGAATGCCCTCTTTCCGTTTGTAGACCCATTTACTTCCGACAATCTTCTGGCTCTTGGGTACTTTAACTAGCTCCCATGTCTGATTTCGATGGAGTGATTCCATCTCTTCACTCATAGCCCCTAGCCACTGCGACGACTCACTACTAGCCATCGCCTTAGAGTAAGACGAAGGCTCATTTGTCTCCACCTCATCACCTACATTCAAAGCATAAGCAATATCTGTATAAGCATAACGTACCGGTGGTTTAATTTGCCTTCTCTGTCTATCTGCGGCTATACTATGCTGCGGCTGTGCTGGTTTTTCATTATCACCGACTTCAGGATCTGCGGCCTCATCTGCAGTCTCAACCTCTGTTATCTCTGAGGTCTCCGGAGTCTCCACTTGAAGCTCCACCTCACTACTGACACCATGATCTGTCTGCTCTGCTAGTAGTGTCTCAGGACTCCTCTGTCGAAGCATTGCAGTCTCGTCGAAGATCACGTCTCTGCTGATTAGAAAACCGGGTGATCTGGGATCAGTGCACCACAGCCGGTAGCCTTTCACCCCATGTGCATAACCCAGAAATATGCACTTCTTTGACCTTGGCTCAAGCTTACCATCACTAGCATGAGCATACGCAGGACATCCGAATACTCGTAATCCGGAGTAATCAACAAGTTTCCCCGACTATACTTCCTCTGGAGTCTTCCACTCGATAGCAGATGATGGAGATCGATTAATTAGGTAACATGCCATATTCACTGCTTCGGCCCAAAATTCCTTGCCTATTCCAGCATGCGAAAGCATGCTCCGAGCCCGCTCAAGTAAAGTTCTGTTCTTCCGTTCTGCCACGCCATTCTGCTGTGGTGTCCCAGGTACTGTGCGGTGTCTCACAATCCCCTCTCTCTCGCAGAACTCGGTAAAATCTTTACCACAGAACTCCATGCCGTTCTCAGGCACTTGATCTGTTTATCTGACTGCTTCTCTATCAATGCCTTAAATTTCTTGAACCGATCAAACACATCAGATTTGTGCTTCAGAAAATATACCCATACTTTCCTGGAATAATCGTCGATAAATGTCAGCATATATCGGGAACCTCCTTTGGAAGGAACGGGAGACGGGCCCCAGACGTCTGAATGAATATATTCAACCGGTTGCTTGGTCGAATGAATACCTGTAGCAAACTTAATCCGGCGCTGCTTCCCAAAGATATAGTGCTCACATAAATCTAACTTACTTGTTTTTTGACCCTTTAACAACCCCTTGTCACTCAGCATCGTCATACCTGCCTCACTCATGTGCCCTAAACGCATATGCCATAACTGAGTTAAATCAGAATCTGACTCACCTGATGAAACTGCAGCAGCTCCTGTCACGGTCTCTCCTAGTAGATGATAGAGAGAACTCACTTTCTTCCCTTTCATCACTGTCATGGCACCTCGAGAGATCTTCAGCACTCCACCTTCAGCGGTGTACCTACACCCAATATCATCGAGTGTCCCCAGAGAAATAAGGTTCTTCTTGAGCTCCGGTACATGCCTCGCGTCTGTCAAAGTGCGCACCACACCATCGTGCATCTGAATCCGAACTGTCCCTATCCCCACAACCTTGCAGGCTGCGTTATTCCCCATCAAAACTCTACCACCATCTGCAGTCTGGTAAGTAGTAAACCAGTTCCTATGAGGCGTCATATGATAAGAACACCCCGAATCTAGCACCCATTCGTCTCTTGACGAACCTGTAGTCACACATAAAACAGCCTCTGCATCACTAGTGCTCTCCTCAGCAACGTTTGCCACACTGTTTGTGCCTTTCTGCTTATCACCTCTATTTCTCAACTTAGGACAATCTCTCCTGATGTGGCCCTCCTCGTGACACTCAAAGTACTTCACGCGTCCCTTGAACTTTCTATGGCGTGATTTAGACCTACTTTTACCTCTGCTGCTACTGGACCCCCGATATTGCTCTCTACCTCGAATCATCAGTCCCCGCGCTACATCCTGCGCCAAACTGTCATCTCACAACTTTCTCTGCCATTCCTTTGAAAACAAGGCGGACTTTACCTCTTCTGAAGTAATCGTAGTACGCCCCTACAGCAATGAATCAGTAAAGTGCTCCCATGACTCTGGTAAAGAAGCTAACAACATCATGCCCCGTTCTTCATCATCAAGTGTCTTACCGACGTTCTTTAAATCCATAATGAGTTTATTAAATTCATCTAGGTGGGATCTGATAGACGTACCTTCAGTATATCTAAATTGAAACATCCTCTTCAGCATGTACAAGCGATTATTCAAACCTTTTGTTACATAGAGCGCCTGAAGTTTTGCCCACAACGATGCGGCATCTTTCTCCTCGATCACCTCTATTAACACCTCATCCGATAAATTCAGTAGTATTATACTCTTTGCTTTCTCCAATAACTCTACCTTATCAGCCTCTTTCATCGAAATCGGCAACTCATCTTCGCCATCCAATGCCTTGGCTAAACCTTGAGTTGTCAATAATGCACGCATCTTAACACTCCACAACCCAAAGTTGTTCCTCCCGTTAAACTTCTCAATTTCTGCTTTAACTCCAGACATAATTGCAATAAATAGAATATCCAGATAATAATCAGACAAGCAAAAGCCCCAAATCACAATCTAGAAATCCGATCCCAAGCTCTGATACCAATTGTTGTCAAATACTAACGCGGAATAACAGGATCTTGCAAATTAAGTCAATGCGAAAAGCCCAAAAAAATAACGAGGAACGATAAAGGACACTAGAGATTACGTGGTTCGGTCCGAACATCGGTACCTACATCCACGGGGAGAGCCAGCCAGAACAATTCACTATAATCGGAGAATCGGAATTACAATCGCTCAATCGCTCGTGTTTCCCGCACCTAGATTATACCCAAAACCCAAAGTGTTTACAAGTAAAATAACTTTTCAATCGGATATAATAACAAACTCACTAAGCACAAATCTCGCCCACGTCCGAAGCTCTTCGTGCGGCCAAACAAAGAACTTCTCTGTGGTGTATCTTTTCGCGTCGTCTTCCACGGAGTCGCTGTACGCTGCTTCTATTCGGCTTGTGCAGCAATCTGTCCGTGTGTCAGTAAAAAGAAAGAAATCCTTCTTTCTTTTATTTCTTTCTTTCCTCTCTGATGAAGATTTGCTTTGCACTGGGACCCACCAAATTCTTTTCTGTTGAAGACAGACCCCCAAATCTTGGTCAACGGTCAAATGTGGAGATTAACCTCTTCCCTTTCAACAGAATCCAAATTCGCACTATATATACATATATATATGCCTGGAAATTCTAAGTAAATAGGGTCTCGTTTATGAACTCAAATTCGAGACATAATTTAACAGAGATGATAATATAAACCAGAATGAAATCAGAATTTCATGTTCTGGGAAGGTTGTCCATTTTATTTCGTCGTTCAATTGTTTTTTAATGGAAAAATGTATTATTCTCTTTTGCTCAGATTCCATCTCATTGTTGAGAGGAAAGAGTGGCTCCTCTCATAAACAGGGCGTATTGTCCAAGGTTGCAGTTCCTGCTTCTTCTACTGTTGCCTTGAAGGATCACAGTAAGATAAATTCTCGTGGTGATCTATTGGAGACACCTACTTTGGCAAAAACGGGAGAAACGCAATCCGTGGATTCTCATGGACGGCCTGGTAGTTCTGCATCATCTACTTCCGATCGTCTTGGTGCTGCATCAGCTTCTACTGGTGCTGGGTTGACGCCCAGTTCATCAGTAGCTTCCTTATTCTCTGACAAATCCAACTTGAACCCCCATGCTAAGGTTAGAAAACTCCCATTTGCTTTTAGTTTTCCTTGCTGCTTTTTTATGGAGATGGTTTCATAATTTGCTGATGAGATACGTGGGTTTTCTGAATTTTATCATGTTTTCATTGGCAGGAATTCAAGCTGAATCCCAATGCAAAGAGTTTTGTTCCTTCTCATACACCTGTTAGACCTCTGTCCCCAGTTGCAGATGGCTCCTTCTACTATCCAGCTAATATGTCTGGGGTACCCCAAATGCACAGCATGCCTGTTGGAGTAAGTTTTGTTTCTTTACCTCTATATATTATGTGCTTTATTTTCCATGCACGAGTTGGTATTATACTTTCTAGTTACATAAGTCTATTCGCTCGTTCTCTCTTTCCTTGTTGACGTTATTGATCTTTGCCTGATTTCTGGCTTGCTTTAATAATATGCAGATAGGGCCTTGCGTGGGACTTCAGCCTGTAATTTATAGTACACAAGTTCCCCCTGGGCAATCACCACAAGCATATTCACACCCGCATGGTCCTCATGTATGGCTTATTCTTGCATTCCTCAAGCTTTTATTGGAGGCTATGCATTCGTTATTTTCCTGAACTAATAGTATGCATTTTCATTTGTTACTCAATTGCAGTACGGACCGCATATGCTTGTTGCCCAGCCAAGACAGTTGCCTTACATGCCAAGCTTTCCACCGGTAAGATGCATGGAAATTCGTCCAGGTGTTACTAAGTAGAGGATAAAGATAGCAAAATGGTTTGGCTAAGTCCCACCTGTCTTGGGTACAAGCAATAGCTAAATTGTGATTGCTTTGCTTAATTTATGGTAGTTTGTATCGCTTCATCATATCTCTTGGGGTATCACAGGGGAAATATCAAATGTAGCAGCACAAACACATAATGGGCTTTACGTCCCTGTTGTAAGGGTGAGCAGTCATTTGGAATATAAGAGTTATGGTCTTTTTATGGTTACCCTGTAAAGGTCAAGACTGATATCATATTCAACATAAATCTGTTTAAATTGGTAACTTTACAGGATGCAGATAACAAAGGTCTGGCTAAGATTGTGGAAGAGAACAGACATCTGGAACAAAAGGCCATAGAGAACAGCGTAAAGTCAGAAGATTACGAGGCGAGGCGAGCATTTTAATGATGTTTTCTTTACAAGAGGCGGTCACAGTTTGATTATTACTCGATATGTTTGGTGAAAATACATGCATTTTCCGTTTTCCAAGGAGGAACATTTAACGGTGTCCAAAAACTTGGGCAGACCATTTGGTATCTATCAGTGCCATAAAAAATCCACCGCAGTCAGGCATCGCCTTGCGGTGGGGTCTGGTAAGATAGGGCCCTTTACAATTTTCCTTTGGTTATACTATAGTTAGTCCTCCTGACAGTGAAACTCCGATTTAGCTGAGGAAAGGGTTGTACCCCGCTCCAGCCCTGGTGACTACAAGTTTGCATCCTTCATGTCAGTGACTCTAAGTTGTGATCATCGTGTTATTGATGGTAAGAACTTCACAGTGGCACCATAGCTCACAAAAACAGGCATATCTGCAGCTGTATGAGTTTGGAGCACCTTATTCATGATTATTCTAAATCCTCACGATTTAAATTGGCCTTCTACCTCGGTGCTAGTGGAGCCAAGTGGTTGAAAGCATTCAAACGTTTAACAGTCGTAAGCCAAAATACGACAAGCTACGGCAAAAGTCCAACTATCTAATGTTTCAGACATACTAAATTCCATCACAGTATAACACGACTATTTCGACCAAAAAAAAAAAATGTATAACACGACTATGCCTGCTTTCTTTTCTTAGCTGGTTCCTCCATAGGCTCTACCTGAATGCACACAGAGCCACAGCTAACACCGCTAACAGACTCATCGTCCGACTCCACGTCCGGTTCCACCTCAATGCGGCATAGATCAAGAGTCAGTGATAACCAGTCCATGTCGTATTGCAGAGTACTCCCATCTCGGGCAACTAAACGGATTGTGCAGCCTGGCCAACACTCTTCAATACCAATTAGCACATTGTCGTTGATAGGATCCATTCTGTCGTATGATACATATATCTTGTGCATAACTTCTGCAAGGGCATAGTGTTCGTCATCTTCTAACTCGGAAAGATACACTTTGGCTATTCTACGAAAAGGCCCTTGCCCATCAAGATACACTCCATTTCTTTCAAAATAGTCCAGTTGCTCTTGTGAAGTTCGGATAGGAAATTTATAATACACTAAAATCCCTTCCTCATCCATTATCGCCAAAGTGACGGATCTCTTAAAGTCCTCCCAACTCAATACCTTTGAATCGGCATGATCTCCATGTGTAGTTTTGTAAACGCAACGAAAAAATGGCCATGGGTTATCTTTGTCTATAATTTCTGCCCGTGGTCTACTCAGAAGCTTCATCCATTCCCTATGTAGAGCCTCTGCGAAGCTATCATCCCCGGGTAATTCCTCGATGTTTATGGAAGCTATATACGATTCTCCTTTGAACCCCAAATTCCGGCCCCTCTCATATGCCTTCTCATTTCTATACTTATAAATCCCAAAATCTCTTACACCACTATCAACTATTGCTCCTTCATCATCGTCGTCTTCCTCCTCTTATTCTTCAGCCTCTTCCACATCCGATTCCACTTCAATGCGGCATAGAGCAAGAGTCAGTGATAGCCAGCCCATGTTATAGTAATTGAGAGTACTCCCATCTCGGCCGACTAATCGAACTGTGCAACCTGGCCAAGACTCTTCAATACCAATTACCTCAGCATTTCGTTCAACGACTAGGATAGGATCTTTAGTGTTGAATGAGTTACATATATATATCTCGTGCACAACTCTTGCAAGGGCATTGCTGATGTTGATATCTAACTTCGAAAGATACAGGCTGGCTATTCTATCCAAAGGCCCTTGCCCATCGAGATACACTCCATCTCTTCGGAATAAGTTCCATTCCTGTTGTGATTTTGGCTTAGGGAATTTATAATACAATAAAATCGCTTCCTCCTCCATTTTCGCCGAAGTGGCAGATCTCTTAAAGTCCTCCCAGCTCCATACCTTTGAATCGACACGATCTCCATATCTAGTGTAGTAAACGCAGTTAAAGAGCGGCCATGGATTCTCTTTGTCAATAATGTCTGCCCGTGGTCTATTCAGAAGCTTCATCCATTCCTTGTGTACAGCCTCTGTGAAGCTGTCATATCCGGCTAACTGCTCGATGTTTATGGAAGCAACTTTTTCTGCCGTTTTGGACTCCCAAATATGCGGGCGGCGCCCCAACGCATAGGCCCCATGTAAAATCATATAGATTTTGAACAGTTTATTGTTATCACCTCTTCCTTCTTCATCGTCTTCGTCTTCCTCCTCATCCTCCTCTTCGTCTTCTTCCTTTTCTGTAGAATCCATGAGTTCCTCCTCATTGTCATATTCATCCTCGTCCGCGTCCGGATAATCCATGTCTTCACTGTTATATCTATCACTGTCATCTTCATCCTCTTCTGGATAATTGCTGTGTTCCTCGTCATCACCGTCATCTTCATCCTCATTACTGTCAATAACATGCAAAATCACAGCAACAGAAACATCCAAATATGTCTTAGCATGATAGCTACTGCAAAATCCAATCAAAAAGTTTAATGTGACTCTCTTCAGGCTAATCTCATCTATGTATGCACCTGCATACACTCCTCCATCCACTCAAAAAACCGAGTATTAACCACATTTAGTTCGATTCACCTCCTTTTACCATCTTTGTTATCCTTTGAGTTGTTATTTGTGGGTTTGATGAATTTCTTTGAGGAGTTTTTACGTACAGTGCCAAATGACTGGGAAAATTAATGAATGCAATGACACCAGGATCAACGTTGAGCCAGCATCATCTCCTGCTCAGTGAGGGAGTGATGGAAGTGGTACCTGTGGCCGTAGGGACCTGTGTCGCCGGCTAGGACCATCTTGCAGACCTCAGTCTTGTAATGTGGGTGCCTGATCACCGGACGCAGCTCGGCAATGCCATGGGTGAACTGACAGTGGTCGCCGTAGGGACATGTGCCTGTCTCTTGCCACTTGTTGCGCAGCTCCGTCTTGAACAACTCCAATGCGTCCTGCTCTTTCTTCCCACCTGGTGGGTTAAGTTGGTCCCTGTACCTCAACCAACCATTCATCGGTCAAAAACATGCTAAATCACAGTAACAGAAACATCCAAATATGTTACAGTAAAATCCAATCAGAAAGTTTCATGTGACTCTCTTCAGGCTAATCTCATCTATATATGGACCTGGATGCACTCCTCCCTGCCCAGTGTTAGCCACATTTAGTTCGATTCACTTCCTTTTACCATCTTTATTATCCTTTGAGTTGTTATTTGCGGGTTTGATGAATTTCTTTGAGGAGTTTTTACGTACATTGCCAAATGAATGGGGAAATTAATGAATGCCATGACACCAGGATCAACGTTGAGCCAGTATCATCTCCTGCTCAAAGAGGGAGCGACGGAAGTGGTACCTGTGGCCGTAGGGACCTGTGTCGCCGGCTAGGACCATCCTGCAGACCTCAGTCTTGTAATGTGGGTGCCTGATCACCCACGCAGCTCGGCAATGCCATGGGTGAACTGACAGTGGTCGCCGTAGGGACATGTGCCTGTCTCTTGCCACTTGTTGTGCAGCTCCGTCTTGAACAACTGCAATGCGTCCTGCTCTTTCTTCCCACCTGGTGGGTTAAGTTGGTCCCTGTACCTCAACCAACCATTCATAGGTCGATAACATGCTAAATCACTGTAACAGAAACATCCATATATGTTACAGTAAAATCCAATCAGAAAGTTTCATGTGACTCTCTTCAGGCTAATCTCATCTATATATGGACCTGGATGCACTCCTCCCTACCGAGTATTAGCCACATTTAGTTCGATTCACTTCCTTTTTCCATCTTTATTATCCTTTGAGTTGTTATTTGCGGGTTTGATGAATTTCTTTGAGGAGCTTTTACGTACATTGCCAAATGAATGGGGAAATTAATGAATGCAATGACACCAGGATCAACGTTGAGGCATCATCATCTCCTGCTCAAAGAGGGAGCGACGGAAGTGGTACCTGTGGCCGTAGGGACCTGTGTCGCCGGCTAGGACCATCCTGCAGACCTCAGTCTTGTAATGTGGGTGCCTGATCACCGGACGCAGCTCGGCAATGCCATGGTCGAACTGACAGTGGTCGCCGTAGGGACATGTGCCTGTCTCTTGCCACTTGTTGCGCAGCTCCGTCTTGAACAACTCCAATGCGTCCTGCTCTTTCTTCGCACCTGGTGGGTTAAGTTGGTCCCTGTACCTCAACCAACCATTCATAGGTCAATAACATGCTAAATCATAGTAACAGAAACATCCAAATATGTTACAGTAAAATCCAATCAGAAAGTTTCATGTGACTCTCTTCAGGCTAATCTCATCTATATATGGACCTGGATGCACTCCTCCCTACCGAGTACTAGCCACATTTAGTTCGATTCACCTCCGTTTACCATCTTTATTATTCTTTGAGTTGTTATTTGCGGGCTTGATGAATTTCTTTGAGGAGCTTTCACGTATATTGCCAAATGAATGGGGAAATTAATGAATGCAATGACACCAGGATCAACGTTGAGCCAGCATCATCTCCTGCTCAAAGAGGGAGTGACGGAAGTGGTACCTGTGGCCGTAGGGACCTGTGTCGCCAGCTAGTACCATCCTGCAGACCTCAGTCTTGTAATGTGGGTGCCTGATCACCGGACGCAGCTCGGCAATGCCATGGTCGAACTGGCAGTGGTCGCCGTAGGGACATGTGACGGTCTCTTGCCACTTGAACATCCCCTGGCTGTAAACTTCGAACTCCAATGCATCCTGCTCTTTCTTCCCACCTGGCAAATAGTCGCGCTGTTGCACCTGGACAGATCGAACTCTTCTTACTGAGATAATGCCATGGTCGATGACAATTTTAACTAAGGAGACGCCGGTTCAATTCAATCGACAGAGACTGGTCAATCAAACTCCTTCAGCAAAATGTTACGATCAGAGAAGGAACGCAACAAATCACGATTGAAAGAAGAAATTCGCACAAGTGAAATATGAGACGGCGGTTCAGTCAACAGAAAATTGAGATCGAGGAAGCACAATTTCCCGTGGAATCCGGAGAACAAACTCACCTTTGCAGGCTCCTGTGCTCTTGGCATGCGGAGTCGACTCGAGCGGCTGTAGCTAGCAGCAGCCTGGTTCAACTTAAGGTAGCCACTGGACCGAATCTTCGGCAGCCAAACTCTCTTGCCATTACTGAGTCACGTATCCGCTCTGCTCCACGACGCTCGTCGGACTGTAATTGCAGACTGATGGGATTTTATCCTCAAAGAACAGAAAGTAACGACACACGAATTTATTCAGGTTCATTCAAAAATTAGGACTACATCTTGTCACTATGTGTTAGGTTTTCACCTCTAACCACTCGTTAGAATGATCTCTCATACGTGTATTGTCGAATATCTAAATTCGATTCTATGAACGATGCAAGAAAGTAATGGAAATTCGCACTACATAAGAATTTACGTGATTTAGCAGGGGAGATGAGATCTGTTTCACTAATAAAGTAGAAAAGTGTACAGCCGCTCTTCTCATCCTCTCTCTGTTTAATAGAGACTGTTTCGCCCTAAATATATATAGCGAAACCCTATATGACACAAATTACAAAATTGCCCACATAGCCTAAAATATTTAACTTTCCCATATAAATCATGCTATGACTGAACATAAAACGCCTCTAACGGCTTGGGGGCGTTGCCCCCGCGACCCCCGAAGGGGCGGCCTCCCGGACCCCCGCCCGCTCACCGGGGAACGGGACTCCCGTGCTGTCCAGTCGTCTGGGGCTTTTCGGAACCGTCTCATAATCTCTTGGATAACAGAATACAAGACATCAACCTCAACATGTATAATATATAAGACTTAAAAAAATTGGCCCAAAATTCAAACCTATCCGAAACCTTTTGATTCCATAACAAACGAGCGGAACCCCCGTTTCGGGGGCAGCGTCAGGTTCATATTTCAGTTTTCCTAAACTCACGTGGGCGTGCTCAGTATGAGAAATAAGGGTCTCCGAAATATTCGCCAATTTCAACACAGAGACCCACGGAATTAGCATCAGAGATGATGTAATATAAACGCGTAAACTAATCAGGATTAGAAAAAGACTCACCAACACAAAATCAATGATGTGTTCCTCTGTTCGTACGGCCGCTCGATTTGTCACCTCTTCACTGTTCGGTTATCTTTTCTTTATATATGCGGCCCCCTCAAATTCAATGAGACGTCCACAGTAGGTTAGAAAGTCCAATTGTGCCTCAGAGGATAAAACTCACCTTTTTTCTTGAACTCTTGTCGACCGCGAGGGAAAAAGGAACGCCCACGTGAAGGAGTCCAAGACTTGGTCAAACACTGAATAATTACGGAAAAGAAATCACCGCCTAAAAGATGAAAGATCTCAATCTTTTGAGATTTCGTTTCCTGAAAATCCAAGTTTAACAAACCAAACTATATTTTTCAATTGGATCAGGTTTCGTAATCGATTCGAACTCGAGACATAATTTAACAAGAGAGATCGAGACGGCAAAATCAGCTCTGCATCACGAGCTCGGAGTTGGCCAAGCGAATCTTAGCTAGTAAGTCAATCTCCTCCGGAATGAGGCGAGCACGGTGCTCCATGGCGATGGCGTTCCTTGCGGTTGTGCTATGGTGGTCGGAGGAGGAAGCGACAGCGACGGAGAGTGAGGCGATTTTGGCGCTGAAATTTGGACGAACCGCTAGGTAAGTGGAGAGATGGAGGACTGAGCGGAGGCGTTGTCCATTGGCCGAAACTAGATGTGATGGCTAAAGTGTTCTACTCGTCTCGCTCCATGAATTGGATGGCCGAGCTAAAATGGGCGTGATACGATCCGATACAGGAAAGCTATTCATCTTACAAGACAACTAAAGAAGGAAGGCTAGCTTGGCGTTCTCGACTTGCCAAGCACCGCACAGGCTAATTTTCGCTGCCACACCTATAGGCCCGTGACACTTGCACATATATCTATCAGTGTGAGGGTGGTTATTGTTGTTAAAAGACCTCTTCGGTGTAACCGAGCAATTTTCTTGCTTTGGCTAGGCTTTTGTGAAGAGCATATTAGGTCCTTTAGTGCCCTGTCTATGAAGCTAATTAGGTGTGGCATGTAGAATGTGTCCATCCAATACGTAAGGCATCTACTACGCTCGAACCTGAACGAAATGTGTGAGGTTACCACATTGTGAATATTACACGAACTTGCAGATCTTGAGATGTATCATCAAAACATCTTGTTTTTCAGATTATTTAGGTTTCGTTTGTTTCGCGAAAAATATTTTTCGAAAAGTCATTTTTTAGGAAATGATATTTTTCAGTTTTTGGCTGAGACCTAAAAATGAACTGAAAAATAATTTCGGTCTCAGTCGCTTGTCAAGGAATTGATTTTCCTAGAAAAATCATCAAAAAATTCAATTTTTAAATATTTTTTATTTTTAGAATAAAATTATTTTTATTCTTTTCTTTTCTCTTCCTTTTCTTTCTCTGCCGATCGTCGGCCACGACGATGGCCACAGCCTCTCGTTGGCTCGCCCGAGGCCGAGGAGCTAGACCTCGCCAGCCTTAGGTGAGCAGCTGTGGCCAGTCCCCGGCCGTCGCCATGGTCTGCGATTGGCAAAGAAAGAAAAATCAAAGAAAAAAATAAAAAAAGTAATCAAAAATTTAAAATGGAAAATTTTAAAATAATAAAAAATTATTTTTTAAATTAATAAAAATAAGGGACATGTTCACTAGAAGTCCTAAAACTTATCATGAAAGTACAATTGAGTCTTAAAACTTTTAAAAAAATGCAATCAAGTCCTAAAACTTGTCAAAAATATGTTCCCGGGTAAGACCTCGCCGAAATGCAGGTAAAAAAGAAAAAAAAAAACATGTACAGGCGACGGCTTGCATCGTAGATCTAGACCCAAGACTCACCAAAGCATTGCAGGAAAGAAGTGAAGAAAACGCGATTCAAGAGAGATTTGAGAAAAGAAAACGAACCCTTTTCGATTCTTTATGCGATTTGAATCATTGATGTGATTTCACAGGTGGGATTGAATAAAAGGCATGGGGATGACTTTCTTTGCGGGACCAAAACTAGGGATGTGCATGGTCCGAGCCGATCCGGTCCCGATATGGAACCGGGGACCGGACCTATAGTCCCGGTCCCCAAATTTTCGGGACCGGCCCAGGACTGGCGGTCCGGTCCCGGTCCAGTCCCAATGGGACCGCTAATACTAGTTCTTCAAAAAAAATTAATTTTTTTTTCTAATTGCTCGCTCGCGCGCGCACGCGCACATATATATTTATGGCTTTGCATGAATGCAATGGCGAGACGACATTCCCAACTCACAATCGCCAAGGAATGCAATGAAGAGAAAAATGAAAGGGAAAAATAAAAGATAGCTGCAACTCTTCAGGTACATGCAACTAGAGCATCACCAAATTAGCGTTCTTCACTGAAGCAGTTTGCAGTAATTAGCAATAGATGAATTCAAAATAAGTAACCAATAGACAACTAAACTGCGATTTTGAAAATTACTAAGACAGATTTGAAGTACCGAGAAACATCAAGATTTTATATATATATTTTGAGCAGTCCGATCTGGTCCCATCCACCATGGAACCGGGAACCGGACCGCCCGGCCACCGATCCCATTTATTGGAACTGGGAACCTGACCCCCCCTCAAGGACCGGACCAACCCGTCCGGTCCGGGTCGGTCCTGGTCCGGTCCGGTTTGCACACCCCTAACCAAAACTACTACACCACCGCCAACCCTAACTGCAGAGAGGAGAGAGAGAGAGAGAGAAAGAGCAGTTGCCCTGGGGCCGGCAAGGTCTCGCACGGGGTTGGCGATGGTGGCGGCGGCGACCTCAGCCTGCCCCTCTGGCGGTAGGCGGCCGAGCCTCACCAGCGACGAGGCCCTGACCTTCCGTTCTTCCTTTGTTGTTTTTTTTCTTTAAAATTTTAAGTTTTTAGAATTAAATATTAGCATTTTCTTTGTTTTTTATTTTTCTATATTTTTTGTCAGTTCCTGGTTTTTTAATTTAATTTAAAAAGGAGTTGAGAAAAAAATTGATTAAAAATGCCATGTAAGAGAGAGAAATTAATTTAAAAATGCCACATCAGCATTTTCCGTTAGATAAATTGACGGTGTCAACGGAAAAACTCGATTGAACCAATTTGACAAGTTTTAGGACTTGATTGCACTTTTTCCTAGAAATAAAAATGAATGTAAAGGAGTTGAGGGAGCAAAAGAAAATATTTTTCCCTTCTTAAAAAGAGGAAAATATTTTTCTCACTTTTGAAAGAGTTTTTTTTCTTCTAATGATGAAAAATATTATACTTGACTAGCTTATTTTTCGTGAGCCCAACGCCGAAAAATCTAGAAAGTATTTTTCTGGAAGTTATTTTTCGTGAAACAAACGAAATCTTGATAATTCGTGTTCAGGCTACGTACCTGTGGAAAAGGTGTCATTCCAAGTCTATCAACGATGGGATGGTAAGGTAACCCTTCTCACCTTTTATTGTTGGGCTAAGGGTAATTAATTTTTCCATTATCTGAAAATTTTCTAGGGTTTTAGCGAGTGCCTTTCTGCTCGTTGGTGGGGGATCACCGATCAAGTAAGTTTTAGGGGCGGACGTGAAGTTTCTCGCCCTCTTTATGGCTGTGGATTCGCCCATATTTCGTTCCTTGATTTCCTCTTTGTTTGATTGTAGGAGGAGAACTGAACCTACTCAAGTCTGAGGTCCTATTTCGTTCCTTGATTTCCTCTTTCTTTGGTTTGCCTTTCAGCCCATCTCATGGGGTCACCGATCAGGTAATTCTTGTCTCTGTCCAATTTCTTTTTTGTTTTCTTATCTCTCGTTGAACTTAGTCGGGGTGTTGGATTTTATGGGGTGTACGGGACGTACCGTGATCCGCCCATGTAGGCTACCACACCCCTTGACCACATTGGATAACTGCTAAAGGCAGTTATTAATTTTGAACGTGATAAAGGGTCATGTTTCAAGCGTCGTCATTCTCACGTTAAGAAAACAGACGTCGTTGCTTCCTCGGATTATTCAAAGAGAAAGACAGTGAGAGGAGAACAAAGAACGAACGACGAATTCCGACTCCACTTCCGAACGTCAAACGGACGAATGAAGGATCTCTCGAGGGACTGCAACAGTAACTCTTAATCTGTGGAAATTACGGTATGTCTCTCGTGTGATATATTCGTTTACGATCAGTGATTCAAGTTGTTCTTGGGCTTGTTAATTCCGCGTAATCCGCTACGTATGTTATGGGAATGTGTTCCCTTCATTGGTATTAGAGCCAGGTTTATACTTATTTCCTGATCTCATGTTACTATACGTGTGAAAAGGCTTATGTATGCTTGTTTTTCTGAGTAAATTGTAAATTGGGCAATTCTGGCTGGGGAGAAAAGCTCCGATTCTGGCCACATTCCGGCATATCAAGGGTTGGCTTCGGACTGGTAGGGTCGCCTCGCCATGGGGAACAAAAGCCCTAAGGTATCTCGGGTTAGGGTTTTTTGTCCGAGCTATTTTTGCTTGATTTCGGGTAAATTTCTTCACCATTTTTGTTGATTCTTGAACCTATGTGGTCGCGCCGACGTGATGTTCAAAACCCACTATTAATTTCGGTTTGAGGTGGGTTGTAGGAGGAGAATCGGCCGGTGGAAGATTGGTGGAATCGGGCGTTCGGTGGTGCAAAGTTTACATTTTTGCCCCTAGCTGATTAATTTACGATTTTACCCCTTCAATTGATTTACTGTTTTTCCCTTATATGCAATATTAAGTATATTTTGCATGAAATTAAATGTGCTTACTATTTATATCTTGTATTCCGCAATTTGAGTATGATTTGATACATGAATTATTTGTATATTAGTTCAAATCATGTTATGCCATATTACGATTACAAGATATAGAAGATCATTGTTTGATTTATGATCTTTTATTCGAGTGGGGAGTTCTAGAAAATTTTATTTACTTTAATGAATTCAATTTTACATAAATGATTATATTAATGATAATTTCAAATGATGATTCTTAGACGATAATTGGGAACATAGTGAACTTTCGAATCTGAGACCTCATGTGAAATTAGTCATTAATGTAATTAGTTAGTGTAAAATAGAAGTATAAATGTTAGGCATTAATAGTTCGTGAATACAAGTCTATAGAACTTCGTGTTCAGATACAATGGCTTTAGCTTCTAAGAATATCGTATCTGAGCTAAACAAAGAAGAGAAATGGCGTATATTATAAAGTCTGGAATGTGAAAATCCATTTTGTGCTAGAAAAGCAAGAAGCACTAGAAGCTCTTATCATGTTTGACATAAATGTTATTTCATATTCTGCCCATGAGGTATCATATAAATATCAAACCTTATAGTGAGCTGTCGCAGCTTGGTGACCGATATCTAACCAAACTTGGCTTTTAATGCTTCCCACATGACTTTGACATTCTTAAAATCCTTGAACCCTCGCATGATATCATTCTCCGTGCTACTCAGCAACGTAATGCGAGCCTGTTTTAATCTAATATTATGTATATAATGGCGCATGCGGAAGATAATATCAAGCAACGAGGCCTGTCTTGCAAGTGCAATCAAGAAATAAGGTAGGCACGCCTACAGGATATGACCTCTTAGGGTTCACTACGGCTTACAATAGATAGCAAAATCAGTCAGCCAATGGGAAAATACATACTTTTATATATAATAGGCGTTCAAGTACATCATTTATTTAAAATGAAAGAGTACACCGAGAGGATTGCAAAAGGTGACATCTAATCCCGAATACTATCTAATATCTCTTTTGACATGCTCTGACACCATCACTACTATCCTAAGCCACGGGAACCTGGATATCTGAAAAAAAGGGTCAACAACAAGAGTAAGCCAAAGCTCAGCAAGTATAACATCTAGCCGAACGACTAAGCTATCCATTCATTCATTCATTTAAGCACAAAACAACAAGCGACAATCACTAGCACAAGCAACGAAACCACCATAAGATAAGTACAAATAGACTAATGTTAGTCAAATATCCATCCCAATCGATATTTGAGCTACGACCTTCCTTCTCGGTCATTCCAAAGCTTGCGGCCAATGCCCCCATTAACTCGATCCCCACTTCTTCACAATTCGGCTATCTTTCGGCGGTCCAACCTTAAAGTCAATCTGTCCATGGCCTCAAGATGCTAGGTTATCAACCAAGATCGACATGTGACCTATGAAACTCCAAAGATAAACCCCATGGTATTCGGCCAACTCCATCACGGGACTTGAACTTCGATTCACGTCGGTTTGGCGACTTACAACGCAATTCATCTTTGCATTCAACCTTCCTAGAGCCAGATAGTCAAGTCTTAACTAGCAGAAACAACAAGCAAGTGCTGAACATCAGGTATCTCTTCCGAAGACCCACGGCCGAATCTCCCCTACCCACGGTTCAGCTCAAATTCATCACAAACCAGTGGAAAACAAAACGATCAACTCGTATAATCGGCTTACCCACATCCCATAGATGTTAACTCAAGCTACGGATCGTGCATGCAACATCAATTTCCCCACCATGCAAGCACATCTTTCAATCGGCAAACCCATATCCAAAATCAACTATCCGTGCTAAACGAACGACAAATGGGTAATCTAGTGGTAAGGATAGATATCTACTTGCCTCAGATTGCCGTACGAAGAAAACGGAGCTCGAATCGCCCTCCGAACGAAGATTCAGGTAAAATATGCACTTCTTCGGGAATGAAAAAAAATCGATTTAGTTTCATCTGGTATTTTTGCTTAAATCGTCGTCTTCTCATATCCTTCCACGCCCAAGCTAAAACCATAACCTCTCGCGCAATCCATACAAGGGTCTCCAACGAATTCGCAATGCCATGGCTCAGTCACTAGAGGTCGACTCACTTCCCTCACACTCTACTCGTTCCTTCTACGTGTCCTAGGCATTTTGCTGCGTCGGAATTTCGATGTTCTGCATTCTCGTGTATTTTTTGGTGAAATTCAAGTGGTGGGCTGGTTGAAATTCAGCTGTTAATCTTGTGGCGATCGGTCATTCAAATGCCCCGGTCATTGCGGTCATATTGACCTTGTTTCTATGGTCTATAACCCCTCTATTCAACACGCTCTATAATCTTGTAAAATGACTTGCTTCTTTTGATTTCATTTCAGGGAAAGTAGGAGCCAGGTAATTCATTGCACGTAGTGTCAATATTGCTTTTACTCCCAATCATGGAAAACAAGTGCATGATTAGTATTGCTGCTTGTAAATTTCTTTTTTGATTGATTTACCTAATGGCTCCATAGATATTCTATTCATGTGGTCTACTGTGACATGCTTCTCAATGCTGCTATTTTGTATGACAGAGGTCGATGCATGTGTTTCCAAATTGAAACTCATTGTGATGTAGGGTTTTGGTCGCTAAAATTGTATTACATAAAAATGAGTCAATACGGGTTAAATTGGTCAATTTGGGCTGGGCCATTTTCGACTTGACCTGATCCACCCATTTGACGAGCTTAGTTAAGGTGAATTTGGAATAAAAGAAAATAGAGACAATTTTGAATATCTCCATAGATATAAAATGTTACCCTATTTTAAGGCCATTATTAACTCCAATTCGGCCACGGGCCTCTTCGATAGAAGAATTTGTTTTTTGTCTTGGTCCCAATTCAAAATTAAACAAGTCCGAACTAATTGAATATTTGTATCAAAAATTCTCCGAATTGGTTTTTCATTTCTATAAACAATATAATTGACAACTCAAAGTTGCATATTATTCCTTTCTTGTAACAGATCCAGGGGGAGAGTGTTGTTAAATTTATACGGTCTGATATTTCATATGTCACTACGGGTCAAACTAAAACAAAATAATTTTTCTTAGTAGGTGTGATCCGTTGGACATAGATCCAATTTTTCAATTTTTTTGATTCCTTAGAATTTGTTTTTCTGTTCCTCTGGATATCGAGATGCCACTGTGTTGGTATATCTTATCCGTTTCTCCAGGAAAATGGATATCTCCAGAAAATATTTTTAGTTCAATCCTTTTTTTTCTCTTGACTTGGACTAATCCGCCCACTCGACTTCTTGTATTTAAAGCGATTCATGTATCTACTCCAATCAGACTGTTGTTCGGTACCATTATCGAAGAAGATTAGGGTAAAATATGCACTTCTTCATGAATGAAAAAAAATCGATTTAGTTTCATTTGGTATTTTTGCTTAAATCGTCTTCTCATAACCTTCCATGCCCAGGCTAAAACCATAACCTCTCGCGCAATCCATACGAGGGTCTCCAACGAATTCGCAATGCTATGGCTCAATCACTAGAGCTTGACTCTCTTCCCTCACACTCTACTCGTTCCTTCTGCGTGTCCTAGGCTTTTTGCTGCGTAGGAATTTCAATGTTCTGCATTGTCGTGTATTTTTTGGTGAAATTCAAGTGGTGGGCTGGTTGATGTTCAACCTGCTTTCTCTTTTGCAGCTGTAAATCTTGTGGCGACCGGTCATTCAAATGCCCCGGTCAATGCAGTCATATTGACCTTGTTTCTCTGGTCTATAACCCATGCTATTCAACATGCTCTATAATCTTGTAGAGAGGACTTGCTTCTTTTTCTTCCATTTCAGGGAATGTAGGAGTCAGGTAATTCGTCGCACCTGGTGTCAATATTGCTTTTACTCTCAATCATGGAAAACATGTGCATGATTAGTATTGCTGCTTGTAAATTTCATTTTTGATTGATTTACAGAATGGCTCCATAGATATTCTATTCATGTGGTCTACTGTGACATGCTTATCAATGCTGTTGTTTTGTATGACAAAGGTCGATGCATGTCTTTCCAAATTGAAACTCATTGCAAAAGGCAACGATATCGCAAAAGAACTGGATTTCAAGCGTGCTAATTCTTCGCTGTCGGATGCTAGTAATGGGGTGACATACCATACTCGATTGTGAACTCTGATTCGCAGCATGACAGCTCTGAGCGTCAGAAGCAAGGAGGATGGACCTTACTTTAGTTCAACGAAGCGATGTGAGTTTTGAATAAATTTTTGAAGCCAATATATGAGGAGTGTAAGAACTGCAAAGCTAAAAATCCAGCTATCAGCAAACCTACTTTTGGCTGGTTCCACACGGTATAGCTATTGAGTGCTTGATGAGGGAAAGTCCTTATATATGTGCATGTTTTTTTTTGTATTTTTCGATTATGCTCATTTTGATTCAACTGTCGGTTTTATGGGTTAATTATAGTTTGTCGATTCAATGCTCTCTCTTTTGGAGTTTGCACTAGCCGTTGTTTGTGTATGACTTACTGGACGACTTATTGCTACTCAAAGATATCGCTTTTGATCAAAAATAAATGCCAACAGTTAGCATATCAAGAAAATCATAAACCACAGTGAAAATGAATGAATTTATGAAATGGGGCTTGGTCTTCATGCTAACTCAAGTAGGGAGTAGATACTTGGAGGTTTTTTAAGAGTCTGAGAAGAAAAAAGTGACCTTGTCATTCCAAATTCGGTGGCTTAAGTTTTTGAATTGTCTCCATCCGTGAGTTTATGAGCAGAACTGAGTGATAGTAGTGTATATTGTTTCTTCTTTAGTGATTTTTAAAGTTGTTAGACAGTTTCCAGAAGGTGAATTGAAATATAGTGTGGAAAATACATTACTGATAGAGCTTTCTAGAAACTTGGTACGTTGACTGTCAAAAAATATCTTGAACAAAGACTCTTGGAGAAAAGGTTTTAACTTTTGAGGCTACCTATGTCACTCCTCCTTTTCTACCTAGGTGATTTAACCAGGCTGATTCTTTCGATTACGAACCGTGCGGCACTTAGACTGTGAATCACTCGAACCGGCCTAAGTAAGCCTTGATCTCACTCTTCTTCTCTAAGTAAGCCTCGGCCTAAGTAAGCCTTGATCTCATTCTTCGTCTCTAAGTAAGCCTCGGCCTAAGTAAGCCTTGAAAGTAAGCCTCCTCGGCCTAAGTAGCCTAAGTAAGCCTATCTCACTCTCTTCTCTAAGTAAGCCTGATCTCACTCTTCTTCTCACACTCAAGGAGAAAGGGATTTTTTAGAGAGAGAAAGTAGAGAGAGAAGCTCTAAAATATTTGTATTGCTCAAATGAAGTGGATGATCCAAATAAGGGGGAGGGCTCCCCTATTTATACAAAACTCTCTCTAATTACAACCATTGATCTACAACACGATCTAACGGTAGAGCATATCAATTCTCATCTAGTCGATCCAGTGGTGGAGATTCATTGATCTAACGGTGGAGGATAGTGATCCGTCACATTAATTCAACGGTGGAGATTAGCCTCATCCGATGGTTGAGATAATCAATCCTTGTCAACCAAATCCGATGGTAGAGATTGAGTCCCTTTACGATCTAATGGCTTCGATGAACTCCCTTTGGATTGATGACGTGGCGCTCTTTGATCCGGGATCTGTGCATATTGGAGCATCATATTGCGAGGTCAAAACTTGTAAGTCCATGTCTTAATGTAAAGAAACTATCTAGAATCTAAATCTCTCTGAAAACGATCATGAAAGATTTTAAAAAATGCGTCATTCGACCAAAAAAATATATTAAATGCTTATAGTCCAAGTCCACGTCCAACGGTCAATGTGTCCCACATCATGATAAACAGACAAATCAAATACCATGATCCACATTCATACTTGGCACCTCTACTTGAGTCTGAGAGACATACGGGGCTACTAATAGCTTTTATAACTATGCAGCTGAAGTTTGCTGTTTAAGTTTCATCTTAGACTTAGACATCCTCGCTGAGCAATTTCTGTATGCCGTGTCTATTGCCCTTGATGTTGAGCGCCTTAGTTTTGGCTGGCTATGCATGGCTACATGATTTGTATTGCTTACATTGTCTTGCTCGGCAATTGCCCCTTATCTCATAAGAGCTCATGTTGTTTAGATACGAAATTCTCACATCCTCAGTTCATGTAGTTTTGGATTCCGTAATATATAAGATTAGATTGTAAGGGTGAGCAGTCATTTGGAATATAGGATTTATGGTCTTTCTGTGGTTACCCTGTAAAGGTCAAAACTGATTTTACATTCAGCATAAATCTGTTTAATTGGTAACTTTACAGGATGCAGATAAGAAAGGTCTGGCTAAGATTGCGGAAGAGGTCAGACATCTGGAACAAAAGGCCACAGAGAACATCTTAAAGCCAGAAGATTACGAGGCGAGCATTTTAACAATGCTTTCTTAACCAGAGGTGGTCACAGTTTGATTATTACTTGATATGTTTGGTGAAAATAAATGTATTTTCCGTTTTACAAGAGAGGAACATTTAAAGGTGTCCAACCCACCCATGAGTGGCTCAGTTGGTTAGGGCGCATTTGGGATTGTGTGGTTAGGCGCACTGGTCTCAGGTTCGATTCCCCAGCTGAGCGCATGTGATTTAAGTGCGGGGCCATGGCGGTGGGTTGCTGTGCTAGTCTCCCCCGAGGAATAGTCGAGGTGCGCACAAGCTGGCCCGGACACCTCGGTTACCAAAAAAAAAAAAAAACATTTAAAGGTGTCCAAAAACTTGGGCGGACCATTTGCTATCAAGCAATTCTGCGCCATCATAAATCCACCTCAAATGTTTAACGTTTGTAAGCCAAAATATGACAAGCTACAGCTAAAGTCCAACAATCTAATGTTTCACATATACTAAATTCCTTGACAGCAAAGTCTAACACGACTATCCCCGCTTTCATTTCTTACCTAAAACCGCACATCAAAGGGCTCATCCGAAAAAAAAAAAATCCTCCCGAGGCTCTACTTGAATGCACACAAAGCCACAGTTAACAGACTCATTGTCCGACTCCACGTCCGATTCCACTCCAATGCAGCATAGAGAAAAAGTCAGTGATAGCCAGTTCATGTCGTAGTTGAGAGTACTCCCATCTCGGGCAACTAAACGAACTGTGCAACCTGGCCAACACTCTTCAATACCAATTACCATAGCATTTTCTTTCACGCCAGGATAGGATCCTTTCTGGTGTACGATACATATATCTTGTGCATAACTTCTGCGAGTGACATAGTGTTCGTCACCGATTTATAATTCCGATACAGTGGCTATTCTATGGAAAGGCCCTTGCATACACTCCATTTCTTTGAAATAGTCAAGTTGCTGTTGTGATGTTGGCTAGGGAATTTATAATACACTAAAATCCCTTCCTCATCCATTTTCGCCAAAGTGGCGGATCTCTTAAAGTCCTCCCAACTCAATACCTTTGAATCGGCACGATCTCGATGTGTAGTGTTGTAAATGCAATGCAAGAGTGGCCATGGATTATCTTTGACAATAATGTATGCCATGCTCACAGCAAAAGGCGATGTTGTTAGTGCAAAAGAACTGGATTCCAAGCAGGCTAATTCTTCGTTGCCAGAGACTAGTAATGGGATGAGATACCATATTCGACTGTGAACTCTGATTCGCAGCATGACAGTTCTGAGCATTAGGGAGGATGGACCTCACTTCAGTTCAACGAAACGATGTCAGCTTTGAATAAGTTTTTGTAGCAAATATATGAGAGGGTGTATGAACTGCAAAGCTAAAAATGCAGCTATCAGTAAACCTATTTTTGGTTGGTTTCACATGGTATGGCTGTTGAGATATGCCTTTTGAGAATGCTTGATGAGGAAAGTCCTTATATATGTGTATGTTTTTTCGTATTATAGTTTGCTGATTCAATTGTCGATCCGTACAGCTACTTAGACCTTAGACTTCCTTGGATCGCTTCTAAGCCTTCGAGTCTCTCTTTAGAGACGAGAGAGAAAGTGTTTAAAGAGAGAATCTCTAGGAGAGAATGCTAAGTGTTGGATGATACAAATGAGGAGAAGACACCTCTATTTATTCTAGAGGGCCTCTCATCATAACCGTTGATCAACTCTTAGATCTAATGGCTTAGAATGCATCTCCTCATCAACATCAACATCAACATCATCTTTACCCCAAACTAGTTGAGGTCGGTGGTCGATGAACCCAATATATATATATATATATATATATATATATATATATATATATATATATATATATATATATATATATATATATATATATATATATATATATATAAAGGGAAAAAGGATTAAAAATGACAGTTTGGAACATAGGAGATCTGCCTCTCCACAATGCTAATAGCTTTCCTCCACTCCGTCCTAAGACAAACAGTACGCCAATCCAATTCCCACTTCATTAAATCTTATCTTACTACTTTTCCGCAAGTAAGTTTCGGTCGACCCCTTCCTTTCTTCATGTCATGCTCTCGGTAACAAACTTCTGTTCTTACCGGAGCATCTAGGGATCTTCGGAGAATATGCCCAAACCATCATGATAAACTGACAAATCAAATAGTGAAGGTGTTGTCCTCCAAGATAATGGCGGTGTTGGAGCAAGGGGCTTATGGTGTGCCGCCCATGTGGGCAACCATTACCCACCCCCTAATGATAACTGCACGACAGTTATCATTCTTATTTTTGAAACAGTATGACGTTTCAAATTATCTAATAGAAAAGAGAATATCGTCAGATCTCTTTACTTCTTCCTTTCGTTCTCTGTCGTTTTCAAAAAAAAAAAAAGGAAAACGAACGCAGTCTCTCTCTCTACTCGATTCTTCGACGCACGACGGTAGCGAGGAATCTCGAAACTGCAAAAGAGACTCTTAGTCCGTGAACAATAAGGTACGCTCCGATTTTGTGACGTGTTCTTCGATCGGTGTCTCAACTATCTTGGGCATGTTTTTTCGCTACGATTCTATGTGAATCTGTTTCCCTCATTGGTATCAGAGCCTGATTGTTGATTCATGATTGTATGAGACTCTTTGCATTGAATTTCTTCGTCGATTTTGTAAATGGCCCAAAAAAAAATTTCTTCGGAATTACTGTTCATGAGGTTTTCGTGCCTTAAAAAAAAAATTATTTTGGTAAGATTCGAAGTGCTCGTCGATACGAAAATTTTGATATATTATGGGTCTTGAACGGAGATCGGATGAAGTCGCAGCGGTGGCCGGAAGCTGCTGGTCGAATGGACGCCGGCGGCAACGGTTACCAAAAAAAAAAAAAAAAAAGGTTTTCGTCGGTTTGGAAGACGTGGGGCGAGTGCCAAGCACCCGCCGCACGCGCTAGGCACGCGCCATAGGAGCCCAACCCACGCGCGCAGGGCGCCAGCCCGAGTGGGCCTCAGCGCCAGCCCTGGGCCCAATAGCCGCGCGCACTGGGCCTAAGCCCCAGGCAGGGCGCCAGCCCGAGTGGGCTTCAGCGCCCAGCCCGGCGGACTAGGCCCCCCTGCCCAGCGCGGGCCGAGGCCCAACCCGGGGCATCCGGCTCAGCGCCTTGCAGCCCGTTGACCCGTGACCGTTGACCCGTTAGCCCGTTGACCGTTGACCGTTGACCAAAAAAAATTAAATTTTTTTTTTTGTCAATCTATAGGAGTTTGTATGATGTTTGATTTACGTGTCTTTGATTACGATATGTTCATAATTATTATATTATTGACGGATTTTAGTAATCCAATTTGTTCTGCATTCGTTGCAGGAACAATGTCATCGAGGCCGGGGCCTAAGAATGAATGGAAGGTGAGAAATGCAAGAACACCTTCAAGGCCAAAGACACGTGAGCAAAAACAAGCTCTTGCTGAGAAGATTGAAGTATTGGTTAATTACCAATGGGATAATGATAGTGACATCATAACTCATATGAAGACGGTCAACGACATGATCCAAGAGATCATTTGGAAAGGACAAGAAGTGAACGCTGAAAGTGCATTTTATGCACTAAGAAACACTATGCCTGCGGAATGGCATGGATTGATGAATCGCATCTGGCTTGATTTCATCACTTACAAAGAGTTCGTGCTTCATTTCTTGAATGAGTTCATAAGGGTCGGGGCGACAAAGACATCGTCGCTTAGCATGAATGGGTCCTGGCGCAAGCAGAATGCGCCCTGGCGTAATAACAAGACTTTTCTGAAAGGTTTTCCGAAAGCACCGATATGGGTTCCTGATATGATTGAAGATCCTCCTAAAGACCTTGAGGATTCCTTTCCTTGTACGTTGGAACGTACATGGGTTAATTTACGAACGAAGATTAGGCAAACAACCCGTGATTATATTTGAACTTATCTTTGATAGTTTTATTTCAATAGATGTCTGGACAGTCTTTTTTGAATTGATGTTCTTTGAAGATACTGTGGTTATTTGATGTTCTGTTTTGAACATTGTTGGCTTTTGTTTAGTTAATCCTTTTTTTTAAGTGGGAGTGTTCATAAGTTTTAGTAACTTTATTGCGAACACAGTTGAATAATTGTATTAATGCTAGTCTCAGATTAGAACTCTTAGAAGATGACAAGGAACTTAGTGAACTGTTGATTCTATGGTCTTTTATGAAACTATATGTTAATTCAATTAAAATGTATAAATATGATGCATTTGTTGCGTTCAAATAGACTTTAATAATTCGTGTAAAAATGTCTATAATGTTCAGATACAATGGCTTCTGCATCTAAGAATATAGTAGCTGAGCTGAATAAGGGTGAGAAGCTGAATGGTGAGAATTATGAAATATGGAACTTGAAAGTGCAATATGTACTGGAAGAGCAAGAAGCTCTTGAAACTCTTAACCAAGTTATGGAAGAGCCTGAGGATGGGACTACTGCCCAACATAAAAGAGATAAAGATGCATTTGCTGCTTGGAAAAGAAAGAACTCACTTGCTCGCATCACATTGCTGAGTAGCATGGAGAATGATATCATGCGTGAGTTTGGTCGCTTTGAGAATGCCAAGGACATGTGGGATGCTCTGAAAGTCAGATTTGGTCAGACGTCGGTCACCAAACTGAGGCAACTCACTATCCGCTTTGACTCATACAAAATGCCTCATGGTCAGAACATGAAGCAACATCTGAGGCGTATGGGCAATATGATCAGTGAGTTGAAAGATGCTGGCCATGTACTCACTGATGAGCAACAAGTGCAGGCAATTATTCGTTCCTTGCCCCAAAGTTGGGAACACATGAAAATCCACTTGACCCACAACGAGAACATCAAGACTTTTGAGAATGCATTGCGCCACCTCGAGCTGGAGGAGGACCGCCTTTTGGCGGCAAAGCCGCAAACTGATATCTATTTTGCTGGTGTTAGCTCGTATGGAGCTTCGCGCTTCAAGCGTAAGCGTCCAGGTGGATTCAAGAAGTGGAATAGCAAGGAAATGAGCCCCTCAGGAAAGAAACCAAGGACCAATCAACAGAGAAAGGGAAAGCGTCCCTTTAAGAAGAACATTTCAAAAGTGAAATGCTATAACTGTGGCAAGAAGGGTCATTATGCTCGCAATTGTGCTGAGCCCAAAAAGGTAGATGTCCTTAATACCCTTGTGAGTTCTACTTATGTGTCGAGCTCGGTTTTCTTGACTGAATCTAATCCTTTGTGGACTGTAGACTCGGGAGCCGCCGACCATGTAGTGAAGGACAGAGGAGTCTTCGTGGAGTTTCGACGGATTCCACGTGGAGCGAGGTGGATCTATGTTGGGAACAATTCCAAAGTGGAAGTAAAAGGAATTGGCACCTGTCAATTAAATATGCGTGGTGGACGCACTTTGTTCCTACATGATGTATTGTACGCTCCTGAGATTCGTCGAAATTTGGTATCCGTTTTAGTGTTGGTCAAGTTTGGTTTTAATGTTAACTTTCATAACTATGGTATGGACTTGTATCTAGGAACAAGTTATTATGGATGTGGTTATTTTCTTGATGGTTTCGTTGTACTAGATGTTGACTATGATAATGTTAATGTGAGTTATTCCCTTTTCACATCTGCTGATTCTTATGAGAATAATGTGAATGTATGGCACGCTAGGCTTGGTCATATTGGCCAACAAAGAATGAATAGATTAGCCAAAGATGGCTTATTGGGCGATATTGATAAAGTCGATTTGCCTGTTTGTGAATATTGCCTAGCAGGGAAAAGTACGCGAAAACCATTTGGAAAGGGCACAAGAGCTGAGTTTCCTTTGCAACTAATCCATACAGACATCTGTGGCCCAATGAATATAAGAGCAAGACACGGTGCTGTTTATTTCATCACATTCATTGATGATTATACTCGATTTGGATATGTCTATTTGATTTCTCATAAATCAGAAGCATTGAGTTGCTTCAAGAAATTTATGACCTTAGTGGAAAATCAGTTAGACAAGAAAATAAAAGTATTAAGATCCGATCGAGGCCGAGAGTATTTGTCTGATCAGTTTAGAGATTTGTGTGATGATAAGGGGATAGATAGACAGTTATCTATTCCATATACTCCTCAACAAAATGGAGTAGCTGAGAGAAGAAACAGAACCTTACTTGAAATGGTTAGATCCATAATGGCGCAAGCTAATTTACCAATCACCTTTTGGGGTGATGCTTTGTTAACTGCTGCCTATGTTCTTAACCGTGTGCCTTCCAAATCAGTTGCTTCCACTCCATATGAGTTATGGACAGGTCGAAAGCCTAATTTAGGTTTTCTTAAACCTTGGGGATGTGCTGCCTATACACACGAGTCTTCTCATAAGTATGGAAAATTAGGTCCGAGAGGCAAAAAGAGTATCTTCATAAGATACTCAGAACACTCGAAAGGGTATGTGTTTATAGGAGAGCAAGATAGTGGGAGTATGACTGAATTTGAATCACGAGATGTAACATTCTTAGAGAATGAATTTCCAAGGAAGGGCGAGATAGGTGAAAACTATTCTCTATATGAAACTATGGAAAGTGATAACGACATGGTTAGGGTATCTCTTCCATGTGAAGGCAATGTGAGAAGTGGGAAATTAGTTTCGGATCAGTCTCAATTGCAATCACTTGATGAGACACCGTCGTTATCTAATCCGAGTGGGAGCATGATGGAAAATGAGGTACCTAGAGTACAATCTTTTCCGCGGCGATCATATCGTAAAAGCATTCCTCGACGACGTTTTGACATCGAAGGGGAAGCTTTCATAGTTGTCCCACAAGAAGAGGATGAGCCAAGGAATGTAAATGAGGCTCTTTCTCGTCCTGACAAGGGAAAATGGATAGATGCAATGAAAGAGGAAATGAAATCAATGGAATCAAACCAAGTTTGGGAATTGGTTGATCTTCCAAAAGGACGTAAGGCTATTGGGAACAAGTGGGTTCTCAAAATAAAGCATAAATCCGATGGCTCAATTGAAAGGTATAAGGCTCGTCTGGTTGCGAAAGGGTACAACCAACAGGAAGGAATTGATTATGAGGAAACTTTTTCTCCTGTAGTTAGATTTACTTCAGTTTGCCTCATCCTGGCAATAGTAGCAAGTTTGGATCTAGAGCTACATCAAATGGATGTAAAGACTGCTTTTCTCAATGGAGAACTAGAAGAAGACATTTATATGGAGCAACCCATTGGGTTTGTTACCAAAGGCAAAGAACAAAAGGTATGTCGACTTTTGAGATCGATATATGGCCTTAAGCAGTCTTCGAGGCAATGGTATATACGCTTTCATAATGCCATAATGGAATATGGCTTTGATATGATCAATGAGGATAATTGTGTATATATTAAAAGATCCAAAGATCAATTTGTGATCCTATCGTTATATGTTGACGACATACTGATTGTCGGAAGCAATATGGAGTTTGTCAATATAGTCAAAGGATGGCTGTCTTCCAATTTTGAAATGAAGGATATGGGTGAAGCTGCATACATTCTTGGAGTTAAGATTTCAAGAGACCGTTCTAAAAGGATGTTATCTCTTTCTTAAGAGACGTACATAAATAAAGTTCTTGAACGATTTCGTATGCAAGATTGTAGACCCATTGATACTCCTATTGCAAAAGGTGAAGGATTGAGTCGCAGAATGTGTCCTAAAACTCCACATGAACAAGAGCAAATGAAAAACGTTCCATATGCCAATGCTGTTGGAAGTCTAATGTACGCTATGATGTGTACCAGACCTGATATTTGTTATGCAGTTGGACTGGTTAGTAGGTACCAATCCAACCCGGGTCCAACGCATTGGATTGCTGTTAAGAGAATTCTACGGTATCTGAGAGCAACTGCTGATTACTCGCTGACATATCAAGGAAGTGATCTGCACCTTGAGGGCTATACTGATGCTGACTGGGGAGGAGATCTGGATGAGAGGAAATCCACTTCTGGAAACGTATTCTTACTGAATAATGGCGCCATATCGTGGAGCAGTAAGAAGCAACAGTGTATAGCCTTATCTACCATGGAAGCCGAGTTCGTAGCATTGTCAGTAGCAGCACAAGAGAGTGTTTGGCTTAAAAGATTTTTGGATCATTTAGGTGTTGCTAGAGATGCTGCAAATCCTGTATTGGTTTATTGTGATAGTCAGGCAGCAATAGCTTATACTAAGGATCCTAAGTTCCACTCCAAGACCAAACATATAGACATTAAGTATAACTATGTCAAGGATATGGTAGCACGAAAGGATGTGAACGTACAGTATATATCTACGCATAGAATGTTAGCAGATCCTATGACGAAGCCGATTCCTAGAGATGTTTTTCTTAGTCATATAAAGACTCTAGGACTGCGTAGAAGTTAATGTACTGAATAATTTTCTTGTCTTTTCCCTAGAATGTTCACAGTTGATGATGTTGTTTATCAATATGGATGTCTATAAGTCTATTTGATATTTTATGCATGTTAATGCTTGGTGCATTATATTGAGAAGGTATGTTGGACAGATGAGAGATTAGTCCACTCACACGAATAATCGCCTCTATTTACTGTGTGATGAGTAGAGATGAGGCAATTTTAAGCTTATTGTCTAGGTGATAATTGAGAGCTCAAGCTTAAAAAACTAATGCCGCCTTAACTAAGTGTTAAGATGAAGTCATATTATTTATTATGTCCGCAGGTGAACTAACCCACACATTTCACCTTACCTGTCTTAAATGCCAGATGTGAGTTTTGAAAGATTTTTTTTTAATAGAGTAGATTTGTGAACTCAAGTTAGACATTGGGTATGTCTGAACTATCATCTGTACGGTATTATTTGTATAGACATACGCTCCATAGGGAAGGAGAGAATACCGTGATACGTATTTCATACTACGTATGCATCTTTCGACCATTAAGAGTTGGCAAAAGTTTTGATCTCAACTTTTAAAGCCGAGTGAGACTCTTGAGGATAAGAGTTCCTCAATTAGTGCCCTCACGACTCTGACTTATTCTCAAGATCTTTTTTTTGGTGTTTGCTATCTTAGAGTGTTGCCAATGATCATGGATGATTCGGTCTAATGGGACATTTCTAGAAAAGCGAGCTGAACTGAAATCGAGAGGTTTAAGGGAAGAGGAAGATCGATATATCTTTGGCTCACATTATAGTTGGCATTCACTGACCGGTCAATTATGATTGTTTTGAACTTAATCATAATTGTGAATACAACATATGTTTAAAGAGATCAAAAGAGATGATAATGTGAATGATCGATCTAGGGTGCTGCATATAGGATCTACTCTAAATAGTCATGTCTAATTTGAGCTGCTATATACTCCTAACAGATGTATAGTAACGAGCTCTCAGAGTATGCTGGTCGCACAGACTATTTGTCAGTATGAACTTTGCAAAGAGGAGAGAGTTATATTTAGGCCTTTGTGGGCTAGTGAAAGTTGTCAGTCCTTCGTGGGCAAGTGGGAGCTATTTGCCCTACATGGGCGAGTGGGAGATGTTGGAGCAAGAGGCTTATGGTGTGCCCCCCATGCGGGCAACCATTACCCACCCCCCTAATGATAACTGCACGACAGTTATCATTCTTATTTTTGAAACAGTATGACGTTTCAAATTATCTAATAGAAAAGAGAATATCGTCAGATCTCTTTACTTCTTCCTTTCGTTCTCTGTCGTTTTCAAAAAAAAAAAAAAAGGAAAACGAACGCAGTCTCTCTCTCTACTCGATTCTTCGACGCACGACGATAGCGAGGAATCTCGAAACTGCAAAGGCGACTCTTAGTCATTGAACAATAAGGTACGCTCCGATTTTGTGACGTGTTCTTCGATCGGTGTATCAACTATCTTGGGCATGTTTTTCCGCTACGATTCTATGTGAATCTGTTTCCTTCAGGCGGAAATGAAGCTGAAACTCAATCATCCACTTTTGCAACTCCTGACAGTATCGGCATTGCAGAAAAAGAGCACAGAAGAAAGGGCCAAAGTATATCTGATGAGTATATCAAGCAGGAGAATTTGTTTTTCTCAGGGCCTTTATTACCATCAGAGGTTTGCTAACTTCTAACATTGATCTGCCTTTGCTCTTGTCTGTCTGCATAAGAATTTTAGATTGTCCACATATGCACGAATTCTTCATTTTTGCTGTTGTTGCGACCGTTTTTTACAGGTTAAAGAAACTTCTGTGGAAGAATGAAGCGCGACTATGCTCATTTATCAGTGACATACAGCAGCAGGGTTCTGGGAATAGAGCAACTCACTCTATGTTTTTCTTGGGGACTGTTCTTGTACCTTCAATCAGATTTCGTCCCCCATCTAAGGGAGGTGATTCAGTAAGTGAGCTTCATCTCTGCACAAATTTTGCAATTGTTAGGATAGAGCGGCAACAATAATGTAGCTATCAAGGCTTTGGTTAATTCATTAAAACAAGATCAAGAATTTTCCTTCTTGGAACAAAATCATTTTGAGAAGCAGAAACCAGCTTATAGACAACAATTTTAGCCAATTAGCCACCGCTTTAGCGGTAATCTGATATACTAGGCATTCATTATTGACTAAAACAATATCAAGAATTTTCCTTCCTGTAACAAAAGAAATTTGAGTAGCAGAAACCAGCTTATAGATGACAAATTTCAGGCAATCAGCTCGCACTTCAGCAGTAATACGACTTACCGAAATTACGAGGCTGAAATCCTTTTTATCAAAACAATGATTTTATATGGCCCGGAACTCCTAGCTGCTAGCCTCTCTTAACACATCGAATTTCATCAGGTTGCCTGAACAAAACAATACAAGATGTCCTTGGAGATGCTCAATGCCATGCATATGTTTCTAATCTCACTAGGTATGTAAGTCACTGAACATGATTATTTGATAATCTCTTTTATCTTATCTTTGATCTTTATTGGTCAGCTTATAATAGGTTTAAGGGATCATGTTGCTGCTCTCTGACAGTCTGATGCATCTTTATCAAATTTAGGAATGGAGAATGATGGGTCCACCTGAACTGTCAAAGTTGTTATAAGTGTTTGACTAGGGGAGGAAAATACTACAGACTAGATGCACAACCTCCAAACCTGACACTCTGTAGTTTTAAGTAGTGACTGTCTTCCATGATCAGATTATCTAATTTATGGAATGGTGATACTACTTGCTATCAATTCCAAGTCTGAGAAATCCAAATGAATGTCCAAATGGCTTCTTTTAAGATTGAGCAAACTCAAACAACTTGAAAAGCAGGAACTGTTGGCTTCTAGGACTTGTCTGTGCTGATCGAAATTGTGAGATTTGGTTTGATTGCAAAGTTGTATCTAGCTAGACCTCAGACTCACTTTGCATCATGCTGGATGCTCACCAATATTTGGGAGCTAACAGAGTAAGAATCATGTGTTGTCGTCTGCATGTCTGCCTGGTTGTGTCTTTTTGGAGAGGCTGGCTGCCTGAGATGACAAATTTATGATAGGTAAGTACTTGGGTTAAGAAGAATGAGATGCTGGATCAACTTCCTAGCCCATTGCAGCCAGTGGATGGATCTTCAACAATCAATAAATCTTCCTTTTGATAGCAAAACTGCTACAGGTCAGTGTGTTTCTCTCATGTTGTTTCCAATGTAGCTTAGCATCTTGAAGCTTAAGTTGGTAGACATAGCATTTCCTTGTTAAGCAGTTGTCTAACGGTTTTTGTGCCTCATTCCATGTTCAAGTGCATAGACAAGAAACAATAAAAAAAGCCCGTACAAGGCGTTTCTCCTTATCCTGGAGGGACCTCATTTAATGGTCTAAGTATCGGGCGGGCCGGGCCGGGCTGTCCAAGAACGGAAGCAAGACGGGTTTGACATCTCTAACCTCATCTCAAACCCGTGCCATCCAACTTTTTTGTCATCAAAGGGGATACTGACACAAATAATTTCTGAACCTTGACTCAATCCGCAATGACATTCTTGAACTTTAAATTCTTTTAATGTGAACCTTGAACTTTAGCCAACCTTAGATTTGTAATTTGTTCAGTATGGCTTTTGAACTTTTAGTACATGCTCAATTTAGTCTCTAGACTGTATGAAAATGTTCAATGTTATCCTTCCACAAATTTAATTTTTGCGATAACATTGAACATTTACATACAATCTAAGTACTAAATTGACATGTACTAAAAGTCTAGGCGAGAATAATTATATTTGCTAGATAATC
The DNA here is from genome assembly GCA_029784005.1 of Lenwebbia sp. NSW1173648. Taxonomy (NCBI): domain Eukaryota; kingdom Viridiplantae; phylum Streptophyta; class Magnoliopsida; order Myrtales; family Myrtaceae; genus Lenwebbia; species Lenwebbia sp. NSW1173648. The sequence goes on along the minus strand of JARCGZ010000009.1, from coordinate 16,177,482 downwards.
TAACGAGCAAAGTTGGGCCTGGTGGGCCCGGACACGCGAGGGGTCGCCATCGTATTCAAGGCTCGGGAAACCCACATTTTTGTGGGGCCCAATGGGCTTCGGAAGATCGGAGGAGACAAAGATGGGGAACAAATGCATGTACATGGGAAAACCTCGCAGCCACAAACCGGGTCGGGCCAATCGGAATTCTCCAGACTCGACGACGTGTCCCCGTCGGTCCCTGTCCACCCGTCATCGTCGCGTAATTCGGATTCCCAATACGAGCTCACAAATGGTAAGTTCAATCAAACATCAGCTCACAAATTTTTTAGCATATTGCGCAGGGAGTATATAAAAAGAAGGGCATCAAAATGCCAAACCATTAATTGAAATGTTCATCGTTGCGCTTGTACCATGTCAAAAGGTTTAGCATCAAGCTTGAATTTTCGAATGGAGTCAACAAGTGTTTAGATAAGACAGAGATAATCCAACATGAAAAGGGTAATTAGCATAATAAATTTTCAAACCCTCGGCAAATTAATTCATGCATTAGCATCATTCGAAGATCACATCGGGCTTGAGGTTCAATTCCTACGGAATGCACACCAATAGGACTCTACAACAAGTCTTAAGGCTTATGATGTTGTTCTTTGCCACTAAAGCATCTCGTCGTCGCCGTAATAAAGATGTGTTTATTGTACGGCGTCATTTTATGTCTGCATAGAATGGGGAGAATTGCGAAGCGAATAATTAATACTGAGAATCAACACGTCGGCATTCAAAGAAGTTTTAACAAGGAGAAAATATAAAAGTATGAGATAGACTTACATATAGATTTCATATTAACTCGAATTTAATTAATCACAAAAATGCATCCAAAGAAGGTGACTTACATACAAATTTCATATTAACTCAAATTTAATTAATCACAAAAATGCATCCAAAGAGGGTCGGTCATTCATCGTTGCGCAGCGCCGTAGTCCCACAACGCAGTTAAATCGCATCAATCAACTGATAAGTAGATTTGACCAAAAAAAAAACTAAGAAGTATTAATTTTTAGAAAAAAGAAATGAAATGCTAATGTTTTTTGGGAAAAGATAAAAGAAGAACTCATAATCAAAAGATAATGCTAAAATAAGAAAGATTCTCCAATCCTATAATCAGATGGTCCTGGTATTTACAGCTCCCCCCACCCAATGTCCACCGTTGCGATCTCCCACGTGGGACGAGGCTATCCCACGGGGGTTCCCGCCAATACCCCCTCGCCACGTGTGCAGAGAGAGCCGTGTTCACGTGTGGAGCTGTGATAATAATAGAAGGGAGAAGAATTTTTTTGGGGGACCACCATCGGGTTCATCTGAATGCGAAGCCGAACCAATCCAAGCCGACGGGGGACAGCTCACATCTTGTTACGAGGCAAAATGGCGTATAATGCGAGGGCGAAAGGGAAAGGGCATTTAATTTCGATTTTGACATTCTAGATTTATATACTTTATTTTATCTATCGTAAATAATAAAAACAGCAATGAAAAAAAAATGATATTTATCTTCTTCTTCTTTTTGGTCCGATCCTATTCTATGTTATTTTACAAGTCACCGTGTGTGCTATGTGTGTACGCAGGTTGCGAAACCCTGCTCTCTCCTCAAGCATCTCGACTCCAACTCTCCCGAAGGTGGAGAATTCGAATCTCCCACTTCCCAAGTACCTCTTTAATTTGGCCGAATTTGCCTTGTCTCTGTTCATTTTTTACTCTCCCAAACCCTTTTGTATCGCGCGCGAGAACTCTCGTTAATATCAGCGAGATTGAAATGAATGTTATTGCTTTGAGATAGTAGCTCCCCCTCAAGGTAAATGACATGAGAAAATTCAGAAAATTCGACACTTGCCTACTCGAAAACCCGTCAAGAGCTATGAAATGGGTATGCGAGAGTTGATGACAGGGAAACGGCCTAATGTCGCGGTGCAATTACCTGTGCTCAGTTTTGGTTAGACCTCGATGTTGTCACTTAGGCATTCTGTGGTGCAAGCTCTTTTAGCTAGTTGCCTTGGTCATTCGAGTTAGCTCTCGAGCCGGAAAATTAGAAGAACCAAGCCGGGGGCGTGGATGAAGTAGTTTTGTATAAGAAAGAAATGCCGGATTTATTAGGAATTTCTATTGAAATTTATTTATTAAGTGATGTAACTAAGTGTTAAAGAAACATATCATGTGATGCAAGATTCTTTATATAAATCGATTCGAAAGTTCACGATATAGTCATATGAAAATATGAAAATACTCCTCCGACATAAATAAAAGGGGAAAAAAGAAGAAGCAAAAAGCAAACGTGACTTCCTAATATATCGAAACGGTGGACCTTCAGCAGGGTTGAAGGTCAACTCACGAGCTACGCCTACCCCGTTTCCCTTCTTTAATTGTCTGTTTTTGGCGCATCTCGAATGCATAGTTTTGTTTCACACAAATCGATCTAAATTGCTCCCTGAAGGTAAATATGGAAATCGTGTTTTGTCTCGACGATCTTCTGAAATTGAACCCCAATTCGTCACTCAAGGAAGAACAAATAAGAGCGGGAATGTGCCGATGTTAAGCTGTCGATATCCATTTTAAAGCTGAGGATCTTTTCTTTTATAATTTGAGAATTCACGTAAGGTTACCGACCATGTAAAGTGTCTTTAAGATAACTAGTCGTGAAATGGAAACTATGACCCGGTAATAGAATGAATTCGTCTACCAAATTAGGAAAATTGTATCTCTGTCGACACCTAAACTCCACCCGCTTACACGGCTTTGGTTTGGGTTTGTTCCTCGTCAGTTTCCGAGACGTCGCCAGTGGTTTAAACAAGTTGGGACGAGGTGAAGAAAAGCATGAGAGTTGTTGACGAGTAATTGAGGGATGAGATAACAAAAAAGATTTCCACTTATGAAGGGCCTGTGGGAACCCATTCACTTAGCTGGAATCATGGTGTGCATGTGGGGGTGTACTCAGAGATACAATCTCTCTCTCTCTCTCTCTCTCTCTAGAGAGATGCAGAGCAGAGCAGACAGGCGTGGAGTTAGATAAACAAATAATGGCCTAGATGGCAACCATTCTGGTTCTCTGATTCTGTTCCCTAGAACAAAAAAGGATGAGAATCATGTTTGGTAACGTACATGATTCTGATTCTGTTCCCAGGAACAGTTTTGGAGCAAAAATAAGAACAAAAAAAAAGTTGGTTCTGAAAAAAAAATCACTTTTGAGAATCACAAAATAGAATAAAGTCCCAGATCTCTCACTTTTCCCTTTCAGTTCTCTCGTAGATTTTCCATCGACCTAAAACAGAATGAAGTCTCATTTTTAAAGAAAAATACTTAAGATAATAAAAATAAAAATAAAAATAAAAATAAAAATTCAAAAATTCAAAAAAAAATTGGAAAAAATTCTAAAAATTCAGAAAATCCATAGAAATAGAAGAAGCTTAGATTAGGCTAGCTTGACCTCATTTTCATAAATTTGGGTCTAGATTTTCCAGATTTCATAGATTTTGTTCTTTTTTAGGAAAATCAAAAACACCTTGGAAATTAAACCCAAACCACATTTCTCTAAGTCCTTAGGGCTTCATTAGGGTTTTATGATGCTATTTATCAATGCCATGATTTCTTAATTGCGCACTTGATTTCATTAGTTGTGATTTGCCTAGGTTTATGTACTTTAGACTTAGTCTAGTTTTAAAAATTTTGGAAAAAGACAAAAAGAACCTGTGTGAACACTTAGCATTGGCTTACCTCGTAGGTTTAAAAATGAATTGAAAATTTACATGAAACACGTTTAGAAAACACTCAACTTCTGTGCCGAAAAGGCGTCGGTGGAAACACCGATGTAACTAAGTTCTCAGACCCTAGATTTCTCTAGTTGCGTAGAATTGAATGGTTTCTCCTGACCATTCGATAAGGTTTTCAATCTAACTTCCTCAAAAACTAGTGGCGACTCCATTTGCATGTACACATACACATGCCACCGATCACACTAAGATCAAATTTAATATTCCCTCGTTGCGATTTGGTATCGACCTGGGAGGGCCCGAGCTAATCTGAAATCACACACTAACCCAACATGGACTCTCATTTTTTAAGCTTAAAATGACTCGTTATGACACTGCAATTAGACGAAATAGCACAAAAAATGTTATATGCAATATGCAATATGTTATATAAGAGAATCAATGTGAATTAATTGAAGGGATGAAATTTCATAAAGTAACTACGTAATTATTTAACTTAAATGACACAAATTGGGAAGTGAAATTATTTCCGAGAACAAAAATTTTGTGCAGTTACCAAACGGGTTTCTATTCCAGGAACAGAAATTTTGTGCAGTTATCAAGCGCATTCTGATTCTCTAAAACTCATCTGGGGAACAGAATAAGAAAAAATCATTCTAATCAGAATCAATTTTTAGGATCAGAATGGTTGCCATGCAGGCCCTAAGTCTCATGCACTGTGAAAAAGACCGGGTGTGTCTGTGAAGAGACAAGATTTCTATGAGCACTAACTTGGTGTTTGTATGATGTACTTGCCTCCTAGGAACTTACCATTTTCATGAAAAAAAATTGTCCAAAAAGTCATAAATTTATTATATGGAAGTTAATTCAGCCATAAACTTTTTAATTGTATCAATTTGGTCTTAAATTTTTTGATGATTTGCCAATGTATAGCTTTAAGACTAAATTGGCAAATCTTCAAAAGGTTTAGGAATAAATTGACAAAAAGAAATATGACGAAATTGACAAATCATCAAAAGATTCGGGACTAAATTGGCACAATTTAAATGTTTATGAGTGAATTGGCTGCCGTACAATAGGTTTAGGACTCTTTGGATAATTATTTCCCCATTTCTTGGTACATCTCACTTGACTGAGCTTGCGTCCATAAGAATGACATTGATTATATAACAGTTTTTGGGTGGCTATTATGCTAACAATATGTTTAGGGCCACGAAAAATAAATAATAATTAATTAAAGATTGTTGTGGGTGTTATTTTAAGAATTTGTGGCTCACAACATATTGTTATTCTCACAGTGACCCAAAGACCGTTATGCTAGTAAGTACCTAAAAAAATAGCAATCCTAAGAGAGTGACTCTGCAACCCTTCTTTCCATATCAGCTCATTTTATTCTTCCCTCCAGAGGAAAATACAATGAAGTGTCGAATTAGTAAATTTTGGTTCAATTGTTTTACCAGGTTTGTATATATATAATTGCAAAAGGAAGATGCTTGCCTGACAGTTTGATAGTACTGTCTGTTATTTCTGACCACACGATCTCCAAATCAATGAGTGCTTTATGCAAAACACGCGATGATGGCGTGTGAATCTACGGTTGATATTGTACCATCCCTGACAATACTATCAGGGAAGCATTCCCCATTGGAAAACGAGGGGTCCTGTCTATGGGAGAAATTGGCAAAAGAGAAAAAGGATGGAAATGGAAAAGGAGAAGTTTGTGTTGCCATAGTATCATGAAAAATCGCGATTATGAACAAGTTATATCTACTTGTTGTAATAGGACTATCTAAAGTACAAAGTTTTATGGGAATGCCGTATCTGATAATTGAATTTTATTACTCCATGTTATCTATTGAAAAATCACGATAATACTATATTTATTTCTGTGAGTATGGAATAAAGTACTCACGTTTTAACCATATGAAATTGTTCTTGACGTGTTACAAATACATGTTCACTCTATTTGTATATAAGTGAGTTTACTCCAAAAAATGAACATTTTTGCGCAAGTTTCAACAAACGTGCTGGAGATGAAAATTATAGTGATAATCATGTAGGTACATGCATTCCATATAAAAGCGCGAGTATTCTTTACTAATAGGGTTTCTAATAACATATACAATTATGCTTTTATCGATCTCATATCAATCTAGAAAGCTTCATTAATACTCTTTTGGCTCGAATCAGAAGTTCTAAATTGAGAATACGAAAAATTTACAACTAGTAGTAAGCATGGGAATCATCTAGGACGTATGATTACACACTAATAACAAAGATACTACAACTGCATTGTAAATTCAATATGGAAAGTTTTTACGTTGTCCTAACTATCGTAAGTCTAAATGTTCATATTTTTCATTTGTCACAATAGTGAGTCTGTTCTGATAAACTAAAAATGGAATTATCAACATCAGTTGTCTTTGTATTTCTGATAACAACTTATCAAAGTTTGGAACGGGGCAAGAGAAATTCGCAAAGCTAAGACGAAAGAAACACACCTTTTGAGGGACAAAAAAGCAAAGCTATGCTAGACTCCACATAGAATTATCAGTTACAATGGGCCTATTGACCGCATAAAAAAGCACAACTTAGAAAGCCAACATAAAGTGTTATGATTAACCCATGATTAATAGTTTCAAAAGAGAGAAATCACTGTTAAAAAAAGATGCTTACTTGAAGGCTGCAAAGCTCGCAGAAACTTTACAGAGCGCATGGAATTGCATGAGCAAATGGACCCAAAAGTAGGTCAGATCTTTCCCCACTATACACAATAAATTAGTAAGGAAAAAAAAAATAGAACATGACATAGAACAATTCATTAACTTTTCCAAATATTCATAAACTTTTCAGCTCTCTGAAAATCTCATGCTCTCCCTCTGCAAACATGCACTACTCCAACTCTCTTACAACACACCCACCAAAAAACTGACCCAAGCACCCAAAACCCTTTTATCATTTCCAATGCCATTACTCCCATAAAAGTATTGTATATTGTCATTGTCATATTGAGCTTATAAAATTTTTCTCATTTTGAACATGTTCAAGTACTATGCATGAATATTACTAAAAAAATTTCTAGTCATGTCTCCATCATCTCTATCTTATCTCTATTTATATAAACCTAGTCTTCCAAAGGAACACGCTTGTGCACTAGGATCAGAAGGGTGCTCTCATCAACCTCAGCTGACCGACTTCTCATGCATAAGCTGGCTCTTCAACTCCTTCTCTCGTGTAAGTTCAATAATCACATTTTTTTTTTTCCTTTTTGTGTTTGGTTTTCACTCTATTTATTGTTCTTTATTTTCTGGGTCTTCCCAACATGAAGCTGTAAGGATTTGATTTGCTATTACAAATTGGAAGGCAACTTTCAGTTGCCAAACTGACGTTAGCAATTGTGTTTTATTTTCTTTTTTTCTCAGAGTAATCCTCAATGACATGATGGACGTGGATATATATACATGACAGATGGAGTCATCTATGTCATAACCTTTTATCACAAGTCAAAAAGAGTTTCTTCCTCCTCTGTTCATCACTAGAAGTAGATATTCCTTTTCTTGGAGATCCATGAGTTGCAGAGACGTGAAACTGGATCAGGTAATAACCAAACTGCTGATTATGATCTGAAGCTCCTCTATAGCTTTTTATTTCTTTCGTTTCTGAATTAAACGAGCTCTGAAACTTTTTCGTCTGTGCCCGAGTACCATCAGATGGACATCTTTCTGGGTCATTTTTCAAGAGCTGGCACAGATTAGTGCTATCGATATTGATATCAGCAATCATGGAAGATTTTGGGTGGCCGAGAGGCGTGCGAGCCGCGGACAACCTGACGTCGCTTTGGAGCATTAATCAGCAACAGAACAATAATGGGAGCTTCAGCACCAAGTCCAAATCAAACAGCTGTGGATTTGGTGGCGGTGGTAACACAGATCGTCATCATCATCTTCTTGTGGAGTTAGCTAGCACGTTCAAGGGTAATTCAGACCATGTTGAGCTTCAGAAGGTGAAACAAAATACCAACTCTAGCCCTGAAATAATGCCTCATCCAGTCGCTCCTCCTATCATGGAGGAGGCCATGGGTGTCTTTTCCGACTCGGCAGTCGAGCTCTCGCCATGTTTGGTCAGCAACTTTTGCTCCACGAACACATTCACGGCAGCTTTTCCTGTTGCCCAGAATGTCGGCGTTCCCAGCGAGCTCGACTGCTTCCTCTCTGGAGCCAATCGCAACGCTATCAACATGGACACGTCCATCAAAGAGGACGGTGTCGTGTCCAACGTAAATTTCTCCGAATCTGGAAGCTTTTGGAGCAACTTCGCCAACACTTCTTCTGCAAGCACAGCAGTTTCATCTGGAGAGTCCGATCCCATGCATCATCATCCCAGCCATGAGGCCAATACGGCCTCACGTCGTACCTCCGCAGACAAAGCGGCTAGCAGAACAACGCCGTTTTTCGCCAAGAGAAAGAACGTTGACTTCAGCAACAGGAATAACCATTTTGAACCGGATTCTCATGCCGGAGGAGGATTCAATCTTGTTTCTGAGGTCCCATTGAGGCCTAACAAGAGGCCCCAATCGCAAAAGCAAATCTTCGCCACAACAACGACGTCTTCGTCCTCAAAGAACATCAACTTTCAGCAACAGCCGTCGTCTTCCGGGTCTTATTCCTCCGTCGACCAAGAGCCAGACCCGGAAGTCATTGCCCAGATGAAGGAGATGATCTACCGGGCTGCGGCCTTCAGGCCCGTGAACTTAGGGTTCGAGGAGGTGGAGAAGCCAAGGAGGAAAAATGTGAGGATATCGAGTGACCCGCAGACAGTGGCGGCGAGGGAAAGGAGGGAGAGGATCAGCGAGCGGATAAGGGTTCTGCAGAGGCTGGTCCCCGGCGGGAGCAAGATGGACACGGCGTCGATGCTCGACGAGGCTGCTAGCTACCTCAAGTTCCTTCAGTCCCAAGTGAAGGCGCTTGAGAGCTTCGCCAAGGATAACGACAACAGCTTTGTGTTCTCTTCTCTGCCTTTTGGTCACTCTTTTGTTCCCATGCAAAGCTATCAGCATGATCTCCAAAACCCTTTTGCCAACCTCCTTCATCCTCAATGAGGATTGTTAGGTTTGACCTCTCGTTTCTCGCACGGCTTTCAAGCGGTTATTGCACCGACAGCATCGGTGCGGATTGCATTCGGGTCGGAATCAATGGACCATGCAACTGTCGGAGAATGGATGATCGTGATGGATCATCTAATGCTACCGTTGACTGAATTGGCGACGAGGAATTTTGTTCAAGCTTACAATAGATCTGACAAAAAAAAAACCTAATCATTCTGCTAATCATGTCTCTGGATTCTTTGTAATGATAGCCTCATCTCAAGAAACTTTTTCAGGTTTGTAAGTCCAGTTATGGCTCCTGAGTGCAATAGTTTCGATTAGTCGAGGTTTGTAACGATGTCCTTCACCACAACATTACTATCAGATATGGAGTTGAAAGCCCAACCAAATGACACATGTTATCTCTGTTCATCATCACATTTTCTCAGGGTGTTAAACTTTTTCACCATCTGAAACCTCGTAGCCCTTCCACTGTAAAACAATTTGCTGTCAAAAAGTGACGAGGATAATAAACTTTTTACTTGTCGAAAAAGCAAGTCCAGCATAGTAAATTCATCTCCTCTCAGCTTTGCAAGGCCTTTTCCCGGGTGAAAAGGGGGGTCAGCAATTATAGCTGCCATGATTATGATCATGATCAACTTCAGATCAAAGGTAAAAAAAGCAATCGAGACTTTTTGTTCAACTTTTTCTCGTTTTGAATCGGTGGGACTGTTCAGTTCACTCTGTCCCGTGCATGTACTTAAGTTAAAGCTGATTCTTTTTGTGCTAACCAAGACGAAAGACATTCTCTTATTAAGAAATGGGACTGGCCCTTTTGTCTCCTTGATTCAATCCAAAGCGTGCTCTCGATAAAGCCACCACCCCTTCCATCGTATTGCCCCGCACATGCCTACATTCTTCTTTTTTGGCCGGTGGCTTCGAGTTTGAGAGCTGGAAACTGAGTTAAAAATTCGGAACCATTCCAAGCAATTCTTGGAGTTATGCGATCTGTGTTCTTGTGGTCTTGTTTCGAAGGTCATTGATGGGTGTTTGTCCCGACGCCTATTGTCATTAGGGTTTGGACAAATTTTTTGGGCGATCACGGTTCTCGTAATCGTTTGGATTTTCCTGAGGCTAGCTGGAGTTCGAACTTGACATGTTTACAGGACTTCCGGAAGAAAATGATTGTGAGATACCACCGCCGGCCTATAGTCCAAAGGCTTGATTTGGTGATCGAATGCGTGAATTATTATTTGAATATGCTCTAACACCGGCTATAACTCATAGATAGATTTCAATACGAGCTTGATCTAGGAATAAAGTTTGTGATAATGATTAATTTAAACGAGGAGACAAATGAGGGTAGCCGAAACTTATTTACAGAATTTCCTTGAGTAGAAGGATGGTCAACTCATCTTAAAAACTTGAGTTGATACATAAGTGAACATGCATTTCTTTCTCGTGATAGTACATATGGTTTTCTGGTAGGAAAAAAAGAGTGCCCTTATGAACCCCTATAGACAGGACTACGCTACGTATTAGGTCTAGGTCGATCGGCTTGGTGACCTGGGCCGAGGCACGAAGGGCAAAATGGGCGAGCTGAAATAATATCCCCTTCTGGAGCTCGATCGACCTGCCTAGGCACGGACAAATTTGGATTTTCTATGCCTCGATACGATGCTTGGCCCGTCCATTGGTTAGGTCTGTGTTTTTAAGTGAATTCAGGATTGTTGATGGTCGAAGAGATAGAAAGTAGTGTGGATGTATGTGTTGTATTGGCACTAAAAGCTTTCATTTACAGTGCTCTTGAAACCCGAATTGGACCGTCCTAAAGGGGAGTCCCGTGCAATTTTTTTTCGGCCATTGCAGGCTCCAAACTCATCCCATGCCGGTTGCGAAGTCCTGCTACATGAACGCCAACCGATCTTATGCGCGACTCATCCTACATTCATCATGCAATTTATATTGTCCACACATACATGTTCATGTGCACATATACTGTATAGTGATCGTCTAGAGGTCCATGGTTACGAATAGTTGACACGTGTGAAAATACAGTATATGTGTTGGGTCGTATAGAGATGGGTTGGTTGGGTCGATCCCACGTGTAAAATACACCAATCTCTTTCCATTGGGGGGAGCAAAACGGCGAGGATCGAATCAAGTGGGCGCGTTTGGTGGTTGGGATTTCTTGCTAAATTTAGGCAATTTCTGTTCTGCTGTGCAAAAGCATCCCGGATCTCTCGGTTTGATTCCTCCTCTTCTTCTTCTCTCTCCCCCTGTTTCCAACCCATGATTTGTTTTGCAAATTGTGGGTGCTGAAATTTTTTTGGCTTCGTATTGCAATGGGAAATGATGAGCTGACGGTGCCGTCAGCTTTTCATCGTGTACGGTGGCTTCTCCAAATTTAGCTCTCCCCCTTAAATGATATGAGTAAATTTTATTTCTTAAAATAAGACAAACTCGTTCCCAACATTTGAAAATTTTTGAATCACAACATTCTTTCAAATCAGGCCATCCATTTTCATTTGGACGGCCTAATTTGAGTAATATTACCCATGTCACAGAAACCCCAATATCAGGTAATCCGCTTCCATAGGGTCACTTTCTTACCACCAAACAACTATTGCAGTTATTTATAGTACAATTTGTGGATGTGCTGACATCACGAGGACCTGGTTGAGCAGATCGTTCATCAACCCCGTGTCATTGGAAAAAAAATTATCAAAAGAGTCTTGAACCTATTACAGTTGTGCCAATTCAGTCTTAAAACTTTTGCATTTGTGTCAATTCAATCATTCCGACCAACTTTGGCCGGCCGATGCAATTTTTAATAATATTTTAATATTTATTCGAATTATTTATTTATTTATTTATTTTTTTGTTTTTCATCTCCTTCTTCCTCCAACCGATTGCCAGGGCCAGAGAAGGCGAATTGAAAATATTAAAATACGTCCAATTGAAAATATTAAAACTGACTGAATTGGCAAAAAAAAATATATTTAAGATTGAATTTGCATAATTACAATAAATTTAGGACTTTTTTGGTAATTTTTCCGTGTCATTTGCGTTGGCCTTCTCATTCCCCTTTCAATGAATAAGACATCTCACGACAGCGTCTCGAGAGAGAAAAATGAGAAAGACGAGAGACGTGATTGTCATTGTTTCGTTATTGTTTTTCAAGCTGTATAGCATTTTCCAATAGGAAATTGAGCTAGTGGAGATAGTGGGATGCCCGAGGTTGTTTCACTCACGAGTTTTACTCATACGTAGAGGATTTTAGGGGTGATCGGTTCCCATCCTGTAACCTGAAACTGAATCGATTAGCATTGGTTCCTCATTTGTGAAACCGGGACCGATCCTGTCCACCTTAGAACCATTGTTTTTCTCGCGTTGACTACATCCCTGCCCTTTGTACACACCGCCCGTCGCTCCTACCGATTGAATGGTCCGGTGAAGTGTTCGGATCGCGACGACGTGGGCAGTTCGCCGCCGATGACGTCGCGAGAAGTCCACTGAACCTTATCATTTAGAGGAAGGAGAAGTCGTAACAAGGTTTCCGTAGGTGAACCTGCGGAAGGATCATTGTCGAATCCTGCCTAGCAGAATGATCAGAGAACTCGTAATGAACTCAATGGGGATGGTGGGTTTTTTTTCCCATCGTCCCTCGACGCTCGGATCGCACGGGCGCTCTACTATTTCCGGTTTCTTCTATACAAGAGAAATATTTCGACAGTTTAAGCATCATGCTAATTCAGGGAGCTGCAATTAAAGGAGCTTTTTCTTTTGATCGGCAAGTTCTAGAAGGAGAGGGACGGATGGTGGGTTTTATCTGGTTGTTGGATATTTTTTCCTCTGTTTTTGTTGTGTTGGGATTGTGCTTGTGTCAGCTTGCGGGTTGAAAATGAAGAAGGCACGAAGAAGAGTCCGAAATTGAATGAGGCAATGAGAGAGAAGAATTTGGTGAAGAGAACCGGGATTGAAATGCAACCCAAGCTTCATAAAAGCAACAAAAAAAGAAAAAGAAAAGAAAAAAACTGAACTGAGCCGGTTTCGTCAATTTGGTTCCCGTCCGGTTCCGCACAAGGAATCTAAAACCGGATCGGTTATTTCCGATTTTAGTTTTGTGGAATTGGGAACCTTTGAAACTGGGCGGCTCGGTCCAATTGGCCCGGGACTTGTGCTCACCCCCAGTGGATTCAAACTTGAACCCTTTTGGTAAGCTTGACCCGAATTTACATCCAATCCGGTCGAGGACGACCCGGGTCGAGATTTCATTCTCCGTACCGTGAGCGCGGCGGGCCTAGTTGCTCATTTCCTTTTTTTCGCTTCTCACCCAATTGGTCCATAGATTCGAATGCGTGAATACTAGAGAGAGAGAAAGAGGGAGAGAGGTATGCACCGTTTTATCATCTGTAGTTGAATTGGGCCCAGTCCGGCCCACACTAGTTCACACTCTGGGTTTGCAACACATTGTAGTTTGGAAGCATTAGGTGCGCCGGGTGTATTCCAGGATAAATATCAATCTCGGGCGAGGCCCGCTCAAATCAAAGGGTTGAGCCCCGCCCTTACGCCCGTTCTACCTTCGAGTTTTTTTTTTTTTTTTTAATAATGGGGTTTTCGTGTGTTTACAATTGTTACGATAGTTCAGTTCAGAACGAACAACGGTTGTCCGGTTTAGTTGGCCTCATACTTGACCGGCACTCGGCCCCTTACGAAACCTTGACGATAGGGTCGACGGACTTAACAACGAGATGTGGAATGGTCCCCAATTTTTTCTGCCCATGATATTAGAATCGGTATTCATCCTCGTGTGGCTGCCCCCCGTCTTTAAAACTTTCGTGAATGGCGGGTGGACCTATAATAATCAAGATCAAGCGGGCTTAGGGCCTGAAAGCCCGTGTTGGTTGAATCGACTGGGTAAAAGGTCCAATCGAGTAAAGCTGCCAATCGCTCGTTTCCCGGCCGACCAAACAGGGAAGGAAGGAAACAATGTCTCTCGCTCGCTCGTGTCGGAACCATTTGTGCCCGTCCATTTGGCCATTTCTTAGTCATCTGTTCTCGTACGATTGGGCCAAGAAGCTGTTGGACAGTTGTTTGTTATCAGCGAACGGATCGACACCACTTGGTCGCATCATCCACCGCAGGTTCCTGGTGCATGACGCAGTCCGCGGCGACTTTGGCATCTAGTCAGAAAGCCCGGCCCGACTTTTACCCGACTACATTTTCGAAATCTCCAAGCGTTAGCTGATCTGAGATTACCTATTTTTAGGTGCAATCGCTATAGACTAGTCAACGCATTGACCGGGTCGTGTACCAAGATGAAAATCTCCCGGCGACCGGCAAATCCTCCGTGACATTATCGTTTTCGCAAAATATTGTCGTAAAATATTGCCCCATAGATCCTACATCTATCTGTATGAAGAAGAAATCATGTAACGAAGGGGATTCTTATTTGTACAAATAGTACGGTCACAGTAGTTACGTCTGACTCTCCAAATCCGATGACTAGGACCTCGATGGCGAGGCTCAAGCCTCCCGAGGTCGGACCTGCAACCTCAGCCGTGGCCTATGGCTTATGCATTTGTGATTTTTCTATAACAAACATTGAGAAACGACTTCCCTTAAAAGTAAGTTTGTCTCGAGAAGACTTTCTCAATAGAACTCATTTTTTTGTTGAAAAAAGAAGCTCAAAAAGCACGTGTCTTTTTCTCTCTCGTGGGCAACACCACCTAGTCGCTAATCCGTTGCCATCCATGTCTCTCTCTCCCGTGACACCTACGTGGGCTCCACCAAGACACGTGTCGACGTCTCTTGCGCCTTGGGTCCACGTGCGTTGCTGTGGGTGCAGCTGGTGGACAGCTCATAAACCAATATGGACCGTCGATTCACTAGGAAATCAAATATATATATATATATATATATATATAAAGTCACTATCACAGGTCATACATTGGGTCAACAATGTGTACGCGCTAGCACAATCATCCGTCAAAGTGTCATACATACATGCCCTCGAAATATTTGTTTAACCATGCCATTAAAAATAAATTATTAAACAATATCTTTTACATTGAAAACATAAATACTATTTTCAAATTAGGTGGAGTTAACGAGTATACGGAGAAGACTCGTTATATTTTGTTATCTTGTCGTGTTAGCGCTGCAAATAAATTTAAAAAGCTATTTATACAACAGATCATATGGTAGGCCAAACTCGATAGAACAAAATAAAATGAATACACTTAAATTGGACGAGGATATGTGCATGCGTCAACCTCGTCAATCTCTGCGCGTAATGTAGGAGACAAAAATCATACGATACCGAATACAAATGGATGTACGATCTTCTTAAAGAGATGAGAAAAAGGATTCGACATTATTTTTCACAATATATAAAAGTACTTGCATTTTTGCTACATGATCAAAATAACACTATTTCTGCATTTCTTTTGGAGAAAATATTGTTATAGAGAAAAATGATTTTCGCTGAAAATCGTTTTTTCCTTTTCAAGTTACGGAATTCATTTTCCTAACCTTAAGCATTCATAGTTTCTTTGGCCGCGAATTGTTTTTCATTGACCGATCATTTTCAGTAAACCAAATGGAGCGAAAGTTGGGCAAATTGATTTGCGAAAAATTCCTTGAACCGAACGACCACAGAGACCTTACATAAATTTATACGAGACGAGTATGCTATAATCGTTTTCTTTAATAAATGGAAAATTGAAGTATTTTCTTTTATACATATAGTGTTAGAGAAAAAATCTTATTAATGACTGGATGCCACGTCGAGTGGGGCCCACAAAACCAAACCCTGCCTGGCGAGACACTGATATCTCTCCTCCGATGCGAAGCTGACTCATGAGTGACGAATTTAATCAAACTTTAACCGCCACTAATCACCAAAATAAGAAAATTCACTTTCATATTCTACTTTAAATTTGTGTTGCCAACTAGCGCGAGCTTTTCCTGTGGCCTAACTTTCTGGGATTAAAAAAATCAAATCTTTTTTGACAGGTGGGGTTGAAACTTGGAACTCACTCGACAGTGGATAAGTGATTGGCAACACGCACAGAATAGATGGTAATAGAAAAAATGATTTGAGGATTTTTCAGGGAAGGACTCAGGACCTCCGAATTCTCAGGGAAGGACTCAGGAGCTCCGAATTCTCAGGGAAGGACCTTCTCTTCTCCCGTCCCGGCCAATTATAAATAGCCCTTCATAGTTAGTCCCAATATGCAGTAATAAAAAAAAAAACTACTCAGAAGTCAGAACAACACCCTTTCATTCATTCTCTTCTCTACCCCTCTGAATATTCCATCTTTTTCTTCTCATTTTCGGAGTTGTTCTTTTGATTCGACATGACTATCCTCATTGATCAGCCCGAGCTCGGTAAATCTCTGTTTCTGTGCACAATTCAGTTCCTGTTGGTTGATTATTTATTGATCAGCAGTTGGAAATGGAAGGAACCCTCAAAACTGGAGCCAACTTTAATTCTTGAAAAATGGAATTTTTTGCTTGATTTATGATAATTTCCTCTAGTATGAGAATGCAGACTTGTGATTCTATGGAGACCAACCTCTTCTCTGTTTATGGCAGTGGTGGAAGAGGAAAAGAAGGTCCTTGTTGAAGAACAGGAGTTGGTACTTGATGGTGGTTTTCTGGCGCCAGACACAAATTCGTTTGGCCACACATTTAGGTTTCTCTCTCGCTCTCTCGCTCTCTCGATGTACAAATTTGTTGAGCCCACTATGTGGCCCAATGGGCCCAAAACGCATGTCCCGGCCCATAGAGAATTCGACATCGGTTGGCCCAACCTCCATGAAGAGTTGTGAATGACATCCGAAAGGTCTTCACATCACACGTCCAAACTTCTGTTGGTAGTCATTTTGCATGACCAAAGGTGGTTCTACCGTTCTGGTGATACTCGCTTTTATTACTGTCCATCTTCTACTTAACACTATAATCTTACTAGAATTCGGGAATCTTTCTTCTTTTTGTCTAACAAAATCAAACATTGATTGGACCTGGAAACGTGAACAGGGCCTATGATGCAGAGAGTGAGAGGCAAGCAGGAGTGGAGAATTTCTACAG
This sequence comes from Lenwebbia sp. NSW1173648, assembly GCA_029784005.1. Classification (NCBI taxonomy): domain Eukaryota; kingdom Viridiplantae; phylum Streptophyta; class Magnoliopsida; order Myrtales; family Myrtaceae; genus Lenwebbia; species Lenwebbia sp. NSW1173648. The sequence continues at coordinate 16,160,565 of JARCGZ010000009.1, read as the reverse complement.
GATCAATCACATCAGCCAGACATATGACTTTGTAAGCCAACCCTGCAACAATATCTTCTTGGCCCATAACATGAATTCTTTTTCCCACAAAAAAAAAAAGCAATTTCAGCATCAAATTGATCATTTTCTTTTTTTGTTCTTTGTGGGAAATGGGCAGGTGCAGAGGATGAGGGAGGCTTATGGGAAATTGGACAAGGTGGAGATGAGCATATGGGACTGCTGTGAGCTGCTGAATGACGTGGTGGATGAGAGTGACCCTGACCTTGATGAGCCCCAGATCGAGCATTTACTCCAAACTGCTGAAGCCATCAGAAAAGACTACCCCAATGAGGATTGGCTTCACTTGACTGGCCTCATTCATGGTACTCCTCAAAGAATTCCTAAGTATTTCTCGAGATTTAGGATTCTTGTCCATGACTTTGTTTCAGATAGGATTGTGCTATCAGGTTTTTACACTCTGTCATGCCTTTGTACAGTAATTTTAGTATAAGCCTTCAGTGTGATCTTTTTAGCTTAGAATGAGCAATTAAGTGGACTGATGAGTCTTCAACTTCCGATGGTTATAGATCTTGGGAAAGTGCTGCTTCATCCAAGCTTTGGGGAGCTTCCTCAGTGGGCTGTTGTGGGTGAGTCAATAGGTTTTCTCAATTCTCATCAATTTAGTCCAAATTTAACAGTATCAGAAGTTATCATCTTGCCTTAACGATTACCCATATTCACCCGGTCGTGTTGCAGGCGACACGTATCCTTTGGGCTGCGCTTTCGACGAATCGATCGTTCATCACAAGGTAATTCCCCTAATTGGAATTGATTCTTTGATGAGAACAAACAGAAAGTGGATTAATTGGTTAAATTATTAATCCCTATACCTCTTTTGATCTGGCAACAGTACTTCAAGGAAAATCCAGACTACCACAATCCAGCATACAACACTAAATATGGAGTATACTCAGAAGGATGTGGACTCAACAATGTTCTGATGTCATGGGGCCATGATGATTATATGTATCTGGTAACATCCTTTTTGCCCTTGATTATCGCAAAATATTTTAGTCAAGCATCAATCTAGATTTAGATTGCTCTGCTGCTTTTATAAGTAAAATTTCGAGTTTCTGAATTTCGGGTTTTGTTTCATAAAGGTTGCCAAGGAGAACAGAACGACCCTGCCTTCAGCAGCACTCTTCATCATCAGATACCATTCCTTCTATTGTAAGCGGATTAAATTAACCACCCATAATTAGTATGCACACATAAGAAACACATTTCTTTAATCTTTTCTAATTAAAGAGGCTGAAGCTAACAAAAGCAAATGCAATTTGCAGCTTTGCATAAATCAGGATCATACAATCATTTGATGAATGAGGAGGATGCTGAGAATCTCAAGTGGCTTCAGATATTTAAGTAAGTCCCAGTTTGTTCTCTCTCATTGGTGCCAAAAGAGAAATTTCAATCAAATGACAAGATAATTGCCAGGCACCTTTATTGTGTATATAAGTCGAACAAAGAGAGAGTCCAAATGAAAAAGTCTAATTTAGACTTTTCTGGTGCACAGCAAATATGACCTTTATAGCAAGAGCAAAGTCCGGATAGATGTAGAGAAGGTCAAGCCTTACTACCTCTCCCTTATTGAAAAAGTGAGCATCACTTAAACCCATGTTTCCTTCTGAAAAAATAAGGTACTATGTCTCTCAGTTCTCACCTTATTTTGAAACTGTCAATTCTACTTCTGCAGTATTTCCCAGCACAACTGAGATGGTGAATTGGGGGGAGAGGTAATGAAGTCTGTGACAGATACAGAAGCAGGGCACATGGTTATGAATCAGCTGGGCTTGTTGATTAGAGATCAAGAGTTCAGATCACTGTTGGTGATGGCTGTCATGTAATCTTTACTTTACTTAGTATCTTGTACATCTGATGAATGCATGTAGCATTTCTATGGAATAATAAGATCAGCTTCCGTCCGCACCTTAACTCTTTACGCGTAATTTTCATGAAAGTAATGCCATTTCTATTTAACCCTTGTGAAAAATCGAGGGTGAATCATCAAATGATATGACGGAATGAAAAGAGATAATTGTTATCTACTTGATCTCCAAAGTCTTCATTTACCTTTTTGCAATCGAAGATGATGATTCACGCAATGCATCTAAGTCTCGATTATGAAAAGATCGATCACAGCGACAGCCATTTTCTTGTAACATATTCAATTCAAAACGAGTGAAAAGGGGTGGATCTGAAATTGTGAACCCAAATTGAGGACCATGACCTTGACTAATGCATACACAGGAAAAGTCTCGATTATGAAAAGATCGATCACAGCGACAGCCATTTTCTTGTAACATCTTCAATTCAAAACGAGTGAAAAGGGGTGGATCTGAAATTGTGAACCCAAAATGAGGACCATGACCATGACTAATGCATACACAGGAAGAGTCAAAACCTTCATTTCAAAGTTCAAACTTGGCTGCAGATTGAAAAAATTGTTTAAGTTACAGTCCAATGTCAACACATGTTACTCTATATATTCTGTAAACTCCTCTCATCTACTATACTACAGCAGAGACCACAAATACAAGCCAAAAAGATGGGGAGTTCAAAACCAGTCTCCGTCTTCTTCTTGAGTCTCGTCTTCTTCGCTGCGGTTCTAGCGCCACTGCAGCCTTGCGACGCCATTCGCATGACCGAGCGAGGTAAGAACAGAGTCTCTGACACTTTATATGGCTGATATTAAATTTCGGAAATACTATGATCTTGAACTGTTGAATTTGAATGTGAATGAACATTGAACAGTTTTACAAGGCGGACCAATATGCCCTGCTTGTGTGTGTTGCGCACCTCCGCCGCCGGGATCATGTTGCCCCTGCTGTGCTACTCCTGGTGCAACTCAGTCCACAACCGGGTCTCCATGAGAGATCAACTGTTTACTTCAGACAGTTGCTAATAACTAGTATGAATAAGGAAGCAGCTCTGAAATCGGATTAACTGATGTTGATTCAAGACATTGTCTGTGTGCTGCTCGGAAATTGGAATAAGTGTAAGCATGATCACTAGTTTCTTGTTGTTGAACCAGGGACATGTTCTTATGAAGTCGAAAATTTTCATGTTCTATCATCAATGTTCTCGTTTTAGCCCCCCAGCCACTTTGACCAATCTGTTGTATATATTTCCATTACGATCTCATGAGTTCATCGGATCAATCATAGAACGAGTCTGCCTGGTGACTTTTTCGAGTTTAATTGGACAGTAGTGATTGTCAGCTCCGTCAATCCAAACCACTCGCCCATCTTACAGACGAAAGATAGTCGTTCGAGCAACAGCAATCGATTTTCGTGAGAGAAGAAAAGTCGCATAAGATCAAGTCGTATTCAATTTTTAAGTCAGATCACGCTAGTCACCGCGTGATGTTCTGATTTTTCACGATAACTATTTTCCCGTGCCTTATCGCGTTGTCACGCCATGTGAGGAGTTACCCCCCATGAGTACTAAGGAGTTGATGAATTTCTTGAAGCTATGGCTAGAACAATGATAAGATCCTAAATCTGGCAATGGAATTTCGGTCCCAGATTGGCATCCAAACCACCCCAATTCATTGATGGGTCGGAACTTAAAGACTTGTCGACCCCATTTTTGGAATGGATGACAGTTGATGCTGTGTAAGAAATATTTTGCAGATCTTCTAATTTCGTAAACTTAGAACCAAACATGCTAAAGACTTTTCCTACCACCGAACCCTTCATAACTTCACTGGTTTGACTGACCTTTTCGTTCTGTCACCGAAAGTAATACAACTGCTGGAATCACCGAAGAGGAGGGATCAGAAAGCTGATGAAGAAATCTCCACTCTTCTCGAGAAGCACCCTACGAATTCACTGGAGTCAATTCTCGCTCCGTTGACGAGAGCTCGGTGGCTCCGTGTCGCGATGAACGGGTCATTTCCAAACCTTTGGTCGTTAATCTAGCTTTCAAAAGGCGTTCCTAGTTTCCCACTTCGAGCGAGAGTCTTGAATCTCAATGCAGATCTAGAAATGTTTCATGGCACATACTAGCCGATTCACATATCCTCGGGCATCATCAACTAGACGGAGGATGCCGCCATATAAAAACCGGTTATGAAAATCTGTTCACAATCTAATGCGGCAAATAGTAGCGAGATAAACGCAGACGTCCGTTCAGGGTCTGTCACGTCCCTTTATTATCGAAACTCTCAGTGCATGTACCTCTGTGATTAGTCTCAGGGACAGAGCAATCCTAGGAGGAACCAGCTGTTAATGGCTACAAAAGACTAGAACATCTTAGTTTTTCACAGTTAGAATCTCATCTTGCAACAATCATGATCCGTGAAAGGAGACTGCTGACGGAGAGACAACAGCATATGCTCCGACCTCGCTATTGATGGTGGTTCTGGTATTGCCCCAGATCTGCAATACACCCCACACATGCACTACATCAGTCACATGCACGTTATCCCTTTAATCTTCCCAACTACCATGCTCATTGCAGCCCCATCATTGGTTGGATATGCAAGGATTCATAAATCTCAGACCTCTTAACCCTAAAGAAGGCACTAAAACAAATAATTGCATGAAAAAAAGTAGAAAGAAAGAAAGAAATATCTCTTGCATGCAGAATAAATGCGAACATTATCATGCAAGTTGGGGGGTGTGTTACATCAGTTTCTGCCAAAGCAGGCCTTTATTGCTGAGACCAACCACTCCAATTAAATTTCACACACTCCCATCTTCCTTCTTTAAGATCTGTCCTTGCTTTCTCCCCCCCTCTGGGCGGTTGCTGCCATATAAGGGCTTTCTAGTTTAGCTTCTGCAATGCTAATTCAAGTGACTCAGAGGCTGTTGTTGCTCACTCAAAGATGGGGATCAAATGGGCGTTGTGCTTGGCATTGGTAGTGGTGGGTTTGGCAAGAGATGCTGGGAATGCACAGGAGTCAGGGGTCACCACCACTCTGGTGCCAGCTATCATTACGTTTGGGGATTCAGCTGTGGATGTGGGCAACAACAACAACCTCCCAACCATCTTCAGGGCAAACTACCCTCCCTATGGCAGGGACTTCACCAATCACAAGCCCACTGGCAGATTCTGCAATGGCAAACTAGCCACCGACATCACTGGTTAGCACGAAAAAAAGAAAGAGACTGGGGAATTTTCGTTTCTTGTCTGCTAAGTTTTGTTTTGCATGTCCCAGTTGTTAATGGGTCTCTGTGTTTCTCTCTTATTTTCTCTCTTACTGTCATGTGCAGCTGAAGCTCTGGGATTCAAGAAATACCCTCCAGCATATCTGGGTCCAGAGGCATCAGGGAAGAATCTTCTGATGGGAGCTAACTTTGCTTCAGCTGCATCTGGTTATGATGAGAAAGCAGCCCTCTTGAATGTAAGAATTTACGACAAAGTTAACTAAATCATATATTTCTTTTTTGTGGGAAAATTCTCTTGCTTATACTAGTAGAGTTGACTTGACCTTCTCGATGCAGCACGCAATCACGTTACCTCAGCAACTTGAGTACTTCAAGGAGTACCAGGGGAAGCTAGCCAAGGTGGCCGGAAGCAAGCAAGCAGCGTCCATCGTCAAGGACGCACTCTATATAGTGAGCGCGGGAAGCGGCGACTTTCTTCAGAATTACTTTATCAATCCTTTCGTCAACCATGTCTACACTCCAGACGAGTACGCGTCCCTCCTCGTCGGCTCATTCTCGAGCTTCATCAAGGTAACATAACTCGGTCCAAAACGGATAAAACCAAAAATTGCAGTCTTGAAACCATATCTATCAATTACACTTTAGAGCAAACTTTAATTATGTGAACAGGGGTTATATGGCTTGGGGGCTAGGAAGATTGGAGTGACCTCGCTACCACCGCTGGGTTGCTTTCCTGCTGCAATCACCCTGTTTGGGTCCCATGAAAGTGGGTGCGTTTCTAGGATTAATACCGCTGCTCAGGGATTCAACAAGAAGATTAACTCGGCAGCGGCGAGTCTTGAGAAGCAACTGCCTGGAGTGAAGATCGTGGTGTTCGACATTTTCAAGTCACTATATGACCTAATCAAATCTCCTTCTCAGAATGGTAGGGGACATGCTCCTACCACTGCACCCACCAACAGCATATACAATTCTGGGATTGTTGCTCTAACAATTAACCGTCTTCATATTCTTTTTCTGTAGGTTTTACAGAAGTGAGGAGAGGTTGCTGCGGAACAGGGACGATTGAGACCACGGTATTCTTGTGCAATCCAAAGTCGCCAGGAACTTGTTCCAACGCCACCCAATACATTTTCTGGGACAGTGTTCATCCATCTGAAGCAGCCAATCAAGTTCTCGCCGATGCTTTGATCCTGCAAGGCCTTTCCCTGATATAAATATTTGTGGTTTTCTTCACCGAATACGTCGTTAAACTTTGAACTACTATTTTCAATTTCAGCATGCTTTGGGGCAGTGGTACTGATTGCAAAATGTCTCAATCAGATTTGATTACAAAGATTGATTTCGTAAAGTTGGAACGAATAAGGGAAAGATAACAGAGAAAAATGAGGGAAAATCCGAGTACTTAGTGTCAAAATGGCAAAAAGCCACAATACCTGTTGCAACAATGTACTTACAATCTATTCGTCAGTAACACTTACTAAATTCGAGAAAGGAAATGAAAGGAAGTACGCTCAACCAGCAGTAGAAGCAGAAAGATTCGCCAAACATAGGGCTAAGAACAAAAGCGTAATGTCCCCCCATTCAGTAGTTTAAGCAGCGAGCCGATTTGGGCAAAGCCATGCCACCACTTGCAATGGTCCTAGTGTTTGCCTCCCTCAGCACTCGATCTGCCCTGTTAACCTGAGCAGACAAGAAATTTGGAGAGCTGATCAGCTTCTTAACATCAGAATCTTTCATTTCCGATAGCATCCCAGTTATCTTTGCAGCATGCTCAGGCTACAAAGGAGAGAAAAACATGGAGATCAGAAGCAAAGAACAGTAAAGAAGAATAAAAGCCATTCTCAAAAGACAACTTGTTAAATCAGACCTGAATATTCCCAACGAGTGGATAAAGAAAGTTCCCAAGAGTTGCAGTACACGTTCCTTGGGATGATGGAGCAGGTAGATTTCTAGTCCTGCTGGTGGTGTTTTCTGCAGGAAGAAATTTCTTGTTGCCCCTCTTCCTGATACCTAGTCCAGAAACCCTGGGCTTGCAAAATTTCTGATCTTGCCCCTGCAAGCCAGAGGTGGAATATGTCGTTGACTGAAATAAAGCATGTAAATGTTGCGGCATCAAATTTCATTTTAGATGTCCAAGTACACAGAGTGGCAGATAGAAAGTGGACAACTGACAAATCCTACAGCACTAATCCTATTCCTTAGAATGAAAGGGAGAAACAGTAAATGCATGGGTCCCTAGATAAACATAGACCTACATGATCTCCATAGACCCAATTCTTGGAGTTAACCTCCTGGGGTTGTGCATGCCTCCAAGGAACCTGTCAAAGATGTAAACAAGTGAACCAGTTAGTGACCAGAACTACGATACTGGCAAGGATGCTGATTGCTCAGGTTTCATGGAGAAATATTGTAGTAATAAACTTTGCATTGCAAGCATTACAGATGTGGAGTGATATTCTCTGTAACTCTCTGTTGCATATGGAAGGCCAGCATTGGCTCCAACATACTGATGGTGGATTGATTGGGACAGTAAAGTGTATGGAAGATGAAGAAGGGGGATGTTGTAAGGGGGTGCATAGCGTTGGCCTGGCAGAGCATTCAAGTAAGAATGATGCTGAGATTGAGGTTGAATCTGGGAGCGATACTCTTGTAAATTACTGGAACGATCATCTTTCTGCTGGGCAATTGCCACATAGAGAGGTTTCCCTTTGAAGATGATTCCTGGAATGATACGTACAAAGATTAAGTTTCATCCAGAAATATACCAGACAGAAATACAGGGAATTGTAAAATACCATTCAGTGTCTTCAGTGCTCTTTTTGCTTCTTCACAGTTGGAGAAACAAACAAAACCAAAACCTTTGCTCAATCCGTTGTCCTCACGCATCACTTTCGCAGAAGTTATTGTCCCAAATCTACTAAAGTATTCCTGGAGTTTGCTGTCATCAATGGACAAATCAAGGTTCTTCACATACAAATTGCAAGCATTCTTCTGAATCCAACCGCTGCGCACCACCTGGTGAGCATCTTTTGAAAGCTGTTCCCTTTCAGCTTTCTTTTGAGCCCTTCCAACAAACAAAATTTTCGACCCTGTTACAGAATTTTGTAAAGTTAATAAGAAAAAGCTTGCTATGTAAAGAAAATGATTTCATCCAATTTTAAATAAAGTGTAACACAGAATTATCTGGTTTTTTTTTTTACCCATTATTGTGCCATTCAAGGCCTCCACAGCTTCCTTTGCTGCTTGTGGTGATTCAAAGTTGACAAAGCCAAATCCCCTTGATTTCCCATCAATGTCCGTCATTATTACAACATTGGAAACCTTCCCATATTCTGAGAACTTGTCTTGGAGATGATCCACGGTAATATTGTCCCCCAGATTTTTCACGTATAAATTCGTAAATTCAGGTTCTTCACTAAATGACGTTCTTTCACTTTTCTTGACAAATTTGGAAACATATCTACAAGCAATGGTATAAACAACGTATTTAGTCGAGAATTCCCACATGTACCGAAGTAGAAAACCAAGACATAAATATGTAATGGGAAAAGGCAGGTGCATAACGATTGTTGACAGTAATCCTGATTTAGCATCAGAGAAAGAAATCGGGAAGAAATAAATACCAGAGACATCTGTCATCAATTTCCATTTTCAAACTGAGTAAAGGAAGACGTGACCAGGCAGGTTCTTAACACAGACTAAATAATATGATAAATACGCTAAAACCATATTATGCTAGGCAGGGCTTCAGTGCAGCTATTTTTCATGAAGTCTATAATCGGTATACATACTCTTTTTTCTGCCAATAAATCTTGGCTAGTGACAAAAATTTCAGGCAAAAACTATAAAGCGATGTCACTGGCTATAGCATTTATTTTATTGGGAATAGAGACAACAGAGGGCTTACATCTTCTTCCCCTCGAGCATGGTATCATGGAGGGCTCTAAGAGCATTCATGGCTGATTCCTCAGATTCAAACTGAACAAAACCAAATCCCTTACTCGATCCATTGTCTTCAGCAACCTTGCAAGAGAGTATGTTACCATACTGGCAGAAAATGCTTTGCAAGCGTGCACTGCTAATTGAAGGGTTAAGGTTCTTGACAAAGAGATTTGCATTTCCAGCCTTCCTTCGAGAAGGGTCTCTCTGACACCACATTATTCTCATGGGCTTTCCTTTCAGCTTTGAGTAATTTAGACAAGCCAAAGCCTTAGATGCTGTAGAAAATGGAAGCAGCAAAAGAGAACAATTATTTGCAAGACTAAACAGAACGAATAAATCGTAGCACACCAGCACAAGAACACATATATGAATTCATAGACCAAAGTAGCAGGAACATATAGTATTGCTCCTACAAAAGGCAACAAATAAGTGACTGAACAATTTAATCATCAAGTTAACAAGTTTTGAGGGGGAAAAGGCGATCTTGAGAATTGGCAGGTAGTTGCTGCATTTCTTTTTTTAGACAAGTTATGAAATCAAAATTATGTGCACTGTCACTATGGAAGAGACACATCATATGAACAAATGCAGCATAGAAGATTGGACGAAAAACCTTGTGTCACTTTATAAGCAGGGAAAAAGCAAGAACCAGGATAAGCTTCCGTAAGAAATCTGCCTAAATAACGAATGCATAATTCACAACAACCAGCATGAATAAACCAAGTTACGAGAAACTAGAGCAAACAAAGGAATTCAATCGTAAGTAAAAAGAAGAAAAGGAAAGAACAACTGGCTATGCAAGCTACATAAGCACAGTCGCTTTTCAAAATCACACACTTGTTTCATTTCTCAACAGCACCGGCAAGATAAACCCCCATTTTGGAGAGAAAGAACCGTAGTCATCGACCATTTCACAAACAAATCGAGAAGAAGGACAACACGGCGACGAACGACAGAAGCACCATAAATCAATTCGCAAGCCTAATAAGAAAATTCACAGAGGCCGAAAAGGAAATCACCAATAACCACGGAAGCCATAATAAATAGCAACGAACATTTCGAAAACCTGGCATGCATCATGCAGAAACGAGAACCGCACACAACTCCAGACGCACGCACAGCACAAGCATTTTTAAAACCAGAACCACAGTCACATGCACGAAACCTAAAACAGAGCAACCGAACGAACTGATCAACATTCCTATGCACCCGAGAAGTAGAAACGACGAGAAATGAGAGAATCAACATTATACCGAGGAAGTGAGAGAAGAAGTTGACGTAGCCATAACAGAGGGACCTGCCGGAGACCGCGTCCCTGCAGACGCGCACGGAGGCGACGTCGCCCATCTCGGAGAACGCCGCGACGAGGTCGGCCTCGCCGACCTCCGGGTGGAGATCGCCGACGTACAGCGAGGCCAGTTGCGGAGGACGATCGCATTTCGACGGCGATTGCGGCCGCTGCTTTTCCAGTGCTTGAACTTGGTCATCTTGTGCCGCCATTTTTCTTCGCTCTTCGGTTCTCGGACGGAACGAGGGCACAACACCGAAGCGTCGCAGTCGCAGTCGCAGTGGCGGTGCAGAGAGATTCTGCTTTCGAGAGGGAGCTTCTGTTTTGGGAGGGAAGAGAGGTTCTTGTTTGTTTGTTATAGCGCGGCGAAGAGAAGCGCGTGTTTCGAGTGACCGTGACACCGTACGAAGGGAGCTTTTCCACCTCCGGAGACGCGTCCGGCTCACTCGCGCTCTGGATATGACGCGTGGCAGGTCGCTTCGCGGTTTCTACAATCTGAACGACGGCATTCACCTCCGGTAGCCCCGCGTTTCATGAAAGTAGGACCAGTTGGCATATCATTTTCCTCCGTGTTATATGGTTATAGTGTTCGTCTTCATGAATCAATAATGTCCTTCCAGGAGCGGTAAACGAGAGCACAAAAGCCCGGATAATCGCTAAATGAATCAGCTGGTGCTGTATAATGAAGTCCGACAATGGCGGTACTGTATGGACCGCCTATCCAACCGCGACTTGCCCGATTTCTTTCCCAAGATACATCTAGACAACTGAAAATCGATAATGACAATTTTCCTTTTCCGTCGAGAATGAGCTTCGCCGGTGATGAGCTTGCTCGTGCATGCCAATTCAGAAAGAAATTGCATGAAATCGTTATACACAGAGAGATGACATTTATCTTGCTCGGAATATCAAGCAATCCCTTTTCAGTTTACAGCGGGTGCAAGCAAAATCGACCAAGACCAAGAAAATGCAGTAGAAATTAAAGACAGAATCAAGAGATTACCATCTAATGTCTTTATATATACACAATGGAACCGGGACTAATAATGCGGTTCCAAACATCTCCTTCCTTACTTACAACAGGCCATCTATGATACAGTGATCGCTGCAAAAAAGCCTGTCTTATTCTGCAAAATACACTTTTCTCTGCTGGTATTCCCTTGGTGAATCTATGCAGAGACTGGTGGATGTCTACCCATGAAGAACTCAGTATATATGGACAAGCGTGAGAGATTTCTAAATGTCAAAAAGAACTAAAAGATGCTGATTTCCTATGGATTTTAGGTGTGGTGCTGCGGGAGTCCTTGAGAACCTTTGCATACTTTGCCAGCTCGTACTTCCGAAATGAATCTTCTTCTGGATTTCCAGCCAAATCCGCAGCACCCCCCGAGCCCACGCTGGATTTCTTGGAATGGCAAGAAACCCCCACATCGCTGTTTCGGCGAATCTTTTCTAAATCCCTTGCCTCGTCCAACTTAAAACTTCTCAGTCTACGGATGTCCAGAGAATGTCTAGAGGAACTCAAACATGGAGTGGTGATGCTGCTGCTCGGCCATGTGTTTCCTGCATCTATGCCGGTTAAAACGCTTGAACTGCAACGGGGAGAATCAGAAGAGTATGAACCCACGCCCACTTCTAGGGGTTCCATTTTTTCTGATGATGCAGGGCGATTATCATCATGACCATCTTTTCCCAGAACCAGTCTCCTAAGCTTGCCAAATAATTTGTTTTTCTTGGTGGTGGTGTTTGCCTTGCTGGCTAAAGAGTTATCAAAAGATGAATCGTCGATTTCACCGGAATCTGTCACAAAAGAGGCTTGTGAGGATGACCATTGATCAGAGTCGAAGTCAATGGAACTCATTGCCTTATCTGCTATCCCTTCCGTGTTAGCATATTCAAGTATAAGCTGCTTGGCTTTCTCCTCGGACTGGGGACTCAGAGTTTTGCTCAGGTCCCTGGCGACTGTTTTACCAGCTGGTGCCTGATAATTCCGAAGCTCGTATCTTAAGCAGGCATTTATCCATCGAAGATAGACTAGTTCCTCAACATCAGCACATCGATCTGCTTGGAGTTGCTCAGTTTCTTTTGTCAAACTTTCGTTTTCTCGTCTCAAACGCTCACTCTGTTTCTTCAATGCTTCTGCCTGAACAAACAAACAAGATTATAGATTAGATTTATCTTACTTTAAATGCAATGAGCGAACTTAGAATAGCTGCAAAGATTACCTCTGGATCTTCCAAAACAGAGTTTGCGAGGAGCTGGGTGGACTCCAGCCTCTGAAGCAAATCAGAATTATCCAGCTGCAACCTCAGATTAGACTTTCTCAACTCTTCTACCTCATGCTCCAGTTGTTTCAACTTCTGCAAGTTTGATTGCACGCTCATGTCATATTCTGCGGCCTTGAGCTCCTGGTCATGCAACGTAGCAACTCTCTTCTGAAGAGTCAATATCTGTTCCTTGTTTTGCTCGGCTTCAAACCTCAGTTTCTTTTTCAGCAACTTAATTTTGGATCTAGCATTGTCAAGTTCAGCCACGACTTTTGCATGATCAGCCACTTGAGTCTCTAACCTACGGTTATCTGCTTGTAGAGATTCAATCTTAAGAGTGAATAGCTTAGCCTCCATATTGTTTATCTTCAAACGGTTTTGGAGTTCCACTACAGCCGCTTCTTGCTCCTTAAGCCCATAATATTCTAAGAGTTGGACCTCAAGATTTCTTTCCCTCTCTCGAAGCATTCTGACCATGCTCCTCAGGTGCTTGATCTCTCCCTCATACACATCCCTTTCCGTACAAAAGAATGATTGAGGAGTTTCCACATCAGACGTGGGGGTCTCAATATCTTTCTTTGGAGAAATCCCAGCACCACAACCACCAAAGTCAAATTCCTTCACAAGATCATTAAACTCAGGCAAGAGATACCCATCTTTATCTCCACTTTTCCCACTGCTTGGAGAGTGGCTAACCATGGAAGGATCGACATAGACTTTCGGTACGTGTGTCTCATCCTGACAAAAAAAAAAAAAAGGCAGAAGGATCAGCTCCTGTAAGTCCAACTGGGTACACTGGGAACCAGTTTGTCCATTTCAAGTTCAAAGCATCGTCAGTACATCGTTCTGTCAAATAAACGGCTAGCTCGCTCCTGCATATTAAAAAACCTGGACATGTCCAAAATGGAAAAGGAAGAATGGGAGTATCATCTTGACAAATCAGCTCCTAACTAGCAGGTTAAATCGAACAAACACTTAAGTCAGCATCAGAATGATATCTCACACACACATATTTACCCTGTCTCAAAGATTATTCAAAAGAAATTACCAGATCGTTTTGAAATTAACCTGGAAAATACAAAACCCCTGACTTCCAATACCAAGCCTCAACATAAAATAAGAAGGTGAAATATAGCTTACACTATTCTCCTCTGTAGTTGATACAGTGATGCGCGAAACGTGAATCGCTGTGGTTGCATGGAGATCAGTTTTTACCCCAGTTCTCTGGCCTTCGGAATGAGCCTCGCCGCCGCGATCTACAGACCAACCAACAAGCCATTTCAGCAAAATCCGTAAACAAGATGAGTAGACAAAAATCTCTAAAAAGGGCAAGTCATTCAAAACCTGAAGGGCTGCCCGAAGGAGGCAGTTTGGGTCTGACTCGTCTGGTTCGGATGCGAGAGTAGAGGAATCCAGCAAAAGACAGAGCCAAAACAACCCCAAATTTCAACAGAATAGGCCTTATACCCCCCTTTTCTCCCACCATAATAAATCAATCTAGTCTAAGTTTCGAGCTCTGTACACGCAACCAAACCCACAAATGGATGAATCGAGAGGGAAGTCATGAATCATCTTCTTCATCTTCCTCCATCTGCATGCAAGCAAGCAAGCAAAATAACGCTTAATTCATAATAATAATAAAAAACAATTAAAATTTTCGAGACAAACCAAAAGAAATTTCACTTGCTAATTTGATTTAGTATCGACACGCATAAAGAATCCTGACGCAAAATCACGAGAGAACGAAATGATCGCGTCGACCAACCATATCAAACCGGTGAACAACAAAAATGAAATCGAGCGCAAGACTCTTCGGATCATTCAGACGAACACGATCAGCTCCAAGCTAAACAATACGACGGCACATAAAAACGAAAATAAAACAGCTCCGCTTCCTAAATCGCTCAATCCGTCACACGCAAAGCCCGAAGATGCACGGCCACGCCTCATCACAGATCAGGGACGTTACAAAAGCGTTTCCCATGTAGATAAAATGAAGCCACTAATTGTATTTTAGAGAGAGAGAGAGTTACTCCTGCGGAGGTTTCTTGGGAGACGCATTGAACCAACGAAGGGACGTGCCGGAGCGCGGGGAACTATGATGAACGCCTACGTGACGCCGTCGTAGCCGTCTCTCCTCTCTTGGCTTCGCGCGCTCCGGTTGCGCAGAGCTTGGTCGATTGCGTGCGAAGGCGAACCTACTACCGTCCTCGATGCGCCAAGAACGCCTCCAATATAAAAAGCGAAAACGAACAAGCGATGGCCCTTGATTCTTGTCTCATGTTCTGTTGAAAGCGACGCGCGTAAAGTTAAGGCTCCCCTCTGCAAATTCTAGAGAGAGAGAGAGAGGGAACGACGTTGACGAATGAGATGCTTATTCAAAGAAGTTGACGACGACGACGGGAAAGAAAACGAAAAATGGTCTTAGGATAAACGAAAAACTCGAAAGAAATTAATTATTTGGGTTTAATAATTGAAATTTTTAAAAGGAATTTTGAATTAAAAAAATAAAAATAAAAACAGATGGAGAACTTTCGGGACATCGATAAAGGAGAGATATTATCTGGGATTCCGGATATAATCGGATATTTCAAAAATAGGAAATTTTGGTTTAAGAAAACAGTGGACGCCCTGTTAACCCGCCAACTCATCAGAAATCAAATATATATATATATGTATGTATTTTGAACGTTTACGAAAATATTCAACCATGGACTTTTCTTTTTTTTTGTCGACGATGAAAATCAATTTCATCGATGGATTATTTCAAATGATATAGATGATCGTTTCATAAAAATATTCATCAAAATATTTAGGATTAATACCACGAAAAACTCAAAATTGGTACACTTGTCACAAATTT
This sequence comes from Lenwebbia sp. NSW1173648, assembly GCA_029784005.1. Lineage (NCBI taxonomy): Eukaryota > Viridiplantae > Streptophyta > Magnoliopsida > Myrtales > Myrtaceae > Lenwebbia > Lenwebbia sp. NSW1173648. The sequence continues at coordinate 16,145,052 of JARCGZ010000009.1, read as the reverse complement.
ACTCATAACTATTTTTTTGACCCCCAAAAACCCTAAATTGGTACACCTTTGACAAATTTACCCTCCGTTAGTTTTTGTTAAATTTTATCGTCAAATTGCTAAGTTGGATGACACGTGACAATTTTCGGATGTACACGTTTGGGGTTTTTACCCTCTATTGTATCAATTTAGGGCTTTTCGTGGTATTAATTCAATTTAACGGAAAATAACGAATGGTAAATTTGTCACATGTGTACCAGTTTGGGGTTTTTGGTGATCAAAATAATTAGTTTGGCGGTCAAAATAATTAGTTTGGCGTAAATTTGTCACAAATATATCAGTTTGGGGTTTTTGGCCGTCGAAAAAATAGTTTGGGGCAAATTTGTCACGGGTGTACCAGTTTGAGATTTTTTATGGTTAAAAAATTAGTTTGGGGTAAATTTGTCACAGATGTACCAATTTGGGATTTTTCGTGGTATTAACCATAAATATTTATTTTCCAAGAAACAAAGGAAAATAATATGGTTTCGTAACATATGACTTTTAGTCACGTGAGAGTGAGGCTAGGAGACATTTTAAGAAATAAACTATAGTTTCATCGTTGAAATTTTGATGAGCGGATGAATTCGGTCACACAACTATCCTTAAGCACATGCGCAATCCATCCAATGGTAAGTAATTGTGCAAAAAGAAAAAAATTACACTGACTGTGAATCTAATAATGATCGCTAATGGATTAACCATCCAAAAAATCTTAATTTATGATTGCGGATTCATCTACGCTACACTGATTACACAAAAATTTAATTGGCGATAGCGAAACATCTAATTGAATCCATTCTAATCACATCGAACTGACTAATTACATCTTATTCACTGATAGGTAGCGAGAAAAGATGAATTAACATTAAGATTATAATCAAGGTTCAGTTCGAGTGTCTTGATACACTATACTTACTCGATTTTGAAATAATTTTAAGTTTTAAAGATATCGTTGTGCATAACACGAGGGATAGGGGTGAACATGGTTTCAAGTTTCAAAAATTGGCGAATCGATTACAGGTAGGTTCCAGGTTCCATGTTTTGTGTCTTTCATGTGGCATTCCATTACGTCCGTCGATGAGCGTGTAATTTGGAACCACTAGTTTGAGCTTTCATTTTCGATGATACCCATGATAGACTTTCACTTTGTTAATATTTCATATTCTTCATGTGTCTAAATATGAGTTTTCGTTAGTTGATAGTATAACCAAGTTGTGATCATTAGAAATGATGATCCACTGCAATCGTTCAATTAAAAATTCATGTGGAACCTAAGTAAACCTTGAAACTAATCCTGGAACCTGTGACAATATAGGTTTCGGGTTCGAGAATATGCAGGATAGGTTTCATGTTCAAAAAATTGAGAAACTAGTTCGATGGATGGATTCTAGGTGGAATTTAAACCGATCTTGGAATCGTTCAGCCCTGACGAAGAGAGCTTGTACAGTGAAAACTTAGAAGCTTCCTTAAACCGATTGCTTAGACGGATGCCCTCCACGAAAAGAGACGGCGTTGGGTTTGTAATGCGCCATAAATATGGTGGTTGGCCCTATGGAAAAATCAAAGCTTAGTCAATTAATAAATCGCAGGCAAGCCGGACCACGTGGAATGCTTTTGATCACGAGACACAAAAATTCATTCATCACCCATTAATAAACCGAAAACGTGAGATCCACGTAACTTTAGTTTTTTTGCTTTGCAAGAGGCAAGAAAAATGGGGCAAGAAGCAATTGGGGATCACCCTTGGAAGTCGTGATGGAAGTCTCGTGTCCCTTAATGGAATGCCCGATTCGAAAGTATAGCCATCTCTCGCGAGGTCCTAAATCTTCGAGTCCAATAGAGATGACACCGTTTTGACCAAAAAGTCGATTAACTGATGAAATCCCGAGAGAAAAAATTATCAAAAAAATCATAAATTTATTGTAATTGTGCAAATTCAATCCTAAACTTTTTTTTTTTGCCAATTGAATCCTAAACCTTTTGCAATTGTGTCAATTCAGTCCTCTCCAAAAGCCTCATAAGGGAAAGACCATGTAGGACATGGTATGGGAAAGTCAAACCAAGCAAAACAAAGGGAAAAGGACAAGCAGAAAAGGCCGAAACTGGGTAGTCCAAGGGTCATCCGAAAATCTGCCCCCTCTTGTATCATACCTTGTACACACATCATCAAGCAATAGAACACCCATTCTCTCCCACAACTCTCTCTCTCTCTCTCTCTCTCTCTCTCTCTCGTACCTCTATGTTCGAGCAATGTGAGCGAGTGAACGATTCTCGGGCCTAGGCTTGACTCGTGCGCAACATCACTCAAACAGCAGCGAGTCACCGCATGATCGTGGTTCAAACAACCAGCTCGTGGCCTGCCGGCCTTGACATGGCAAATTTATACTAATATTATAATATTTTCAAACTTTTTAAATATTTTTATGGCTTTTTTTTCTTTTGTTTAGGGCCTCGAACCCTCGTCGCGAGCCCTCGCCTAGCGGATTGCAAGCGTTCATAGGCCCTCACCCAGTGGCCGGCAGGGCTGCTGGCCCAAACGCTAAAAAAAGAAAAAGAAAACGTAAAAAAAAAATTAGAAAATCATTTAAAAATTATTAAAAATTTACCATGTCAGCGTCGGCTGGCCAAATATACTGAATTAACACAATTACAAAAGATTTAGAACTCAATTGGCAAAAAAAAAAGAAGTTTAGAACTGAATTTGCACGGTTACAATAGGTTTAATTTTTTTTTTTGGTAATTCTCCCACTTTCAGTTCAAAAAATTCCACTTTCCATTAAAGAAGGATAGGAAAAACACGCACAAAAAAAAAAGGAGGAGGCAGCAAAGTGTGATTTTTCCGTCATAAAATGCTGAGGTGGACAAACACGATGCATAATATAGTGGAGAAAATAGTGTGGTATGCTTTTGGTATCTCAAGCATCATGCGACATGAGCTGGCGTCAACGTTGTTGCACGGTGGATCTTCAACGAGCATCAGAGGCGCTCATGACACCTCACAAGCCATGCGCTTTGCCCACCAAAATCATCGTTCATTCGCAGGATTCTGTCGGTTCAGAGTAAAATAACAAGTGACATTGATTAGCCAAAACGTGGTCAAAGCACATTAAATTAACGACATACGTGATTTTTCGCTTCTTATCTAAGGGGGCGACGGGAGCATCAGAGCTAAGCCCGAGGGTGTCAAAGAGAGGACAAGACCGCATCTTTAGAATTTGAGAATTAATAAGTGGTTTTCGTAGCAATGGCTCTTTCAAGCAAGAAAGAAATCTCTTGCATTTTCCCCGCTCCACGTGAGATCATTTAGATCACGTATGGAGAAAGAATTTAGCAATTTACCGGTCTGGGTTCTGAGGGAAGATGGCATTTATTGGATTCAAAACTGTCTCTGAGGAAAGAGCATTAAGGATGATCAAGACAGGGTACGGTCTGATAAATGAGCCAGTTTGCTTGTGGGAGCAACCTTTGAATGCTGGTGCGGCTCTCTTCGTGACACAGTCTTGCAAAGTGTGGGGATCAAAGCCCCTACACGTCACGGGGCTTGCGTTCACCGGATTGCTTTGGACTGATACTCTCTACCAGACCCACCTTCGCGAGATCGAAGCATTCCGTTTCACTATGGATTGCGCGTTATTGAAACGTTTAATCAATCAGGCAAAGCCCGAGGCACTCGACGGTCGGAGAAGTCGAAATTGTCGACGCTAATGACATGAATCACATCCCATTCAACACTATTGATGTGACGGTGCCGGCTATTATGCTCAATCCTGCCTGAAGTGTTTTGACACAAAAGAAGTGAAAATTGGCAACAGAGGCAGCAATTGGCGTGAAATTCCCCCACGAAGGAAACGAAAGGTGACGGGGTCAACTTAGAAAGACAGAAACGAGCAATTACTTTAAATTCAAGCCAAGAAATCCTTCGTCATGTGGTGCTTACTTTACCATCATTCCCCTTGTTCTATATACATCCCTCGCGAGAATCATCGGCCACAACAATACATCTGCCACCGAGCATCGTTATCAAGCATTCGGCAATGGAACTCTACATAATTACATCCTTGGGCAAGGACTGTAGGAGGATAATATATATACAACACTCGGTGTTTCCAGATCTTCCTACCTGGAGGAACAACCTCGAATTAGGCAGCCATTAAGTTTTTGGCAGGTGCTCTACTCATTTTGCGTGGCCGTTGCTGCCTCCAGTCGATCATGTGATATCTTTGGCTCGTGTGTTTCTTCCGTCTTTTTCCTCGCCACCTCTTTTGGGTCCAAGAAGCTTGGCTGATTGGTTGAAGACAGCAGCCTTGCCCACATCCTGTCTGTTATCACGACCTTGTTCTGCCTCTCAATGATTTGCTGCCAAAAGAAGATAAAAGGCTTCATTTGACTGCCAGAGCTGGATATTGCAGTGTCATAGATATTACTTAAGGCTATTGTTCAACAAGCAATCCTTCGTGCTTGCCTTTCTCGAGATCCTCCATACTCAGAGAATCGGACCACACTCTCCAACAAAATATAGGTAGATCCAGGTCTTCTGCGCCCGATATGAATTTGCCACCTAATTGATATCCTAAGAGTCCATGAGTCTATTCTATTAACTGACATTGGAAATTGGAACTCCATGGAAGAGAGAGACAATCGTGGCGGAGGAGACAAACAATTCAATCTTGTGAAGAAAGGCCCGGTGCATGTGTGTGATACAGATTGTTGTAATGCCATCACAGGAGTCCTTTTATGCTATGGACTTTGGAACTAAATATGTCAACAGCATGCTGCAGTAAATATCTCACCTTTCCATACAAGCAAGAAACCCAAAACAACAGCAGGATAATAGTAACAAGTGCTTAAATTTAAGTAATGGATCGACTCACATAAAACGGAATGTAAGCGTGTCTCCCATTGACAGGGCCAACGGTAAATCCTGTATAGCCTGCCATTGCACCATGAATGGCACTATGAGCCAGGAGAGTGCAGTACACATTATCAGATGCATTGCTGGGAATAGCACGAATCATGTATGTGGGATCTGCAGATGAAAATTTTAGGTCAAATTAGTCAGTTTAACAAGGACGATTCATGTGAGTCAATCCATTGCTTAAGCTTAAGAATAGTGAAAGAAGCAACTTCAGCACACTAACCTATATACTTGAGATTTATTGCCATCTTCTGCATCCTTGCAAAGTGATCCTGTTCAATTTTAACCAAACCTGTAAATCAAGTACAATAAACTTTCTTGTCTATGATCCAAGAAATGACACTACTTCACTACATAAAATGGAATGAAAAATATCCATGTGTGGCTCGTGTTATCAATGTAATAGGCCAGAACAACAAATGATCAGTTGTGAAAAGGCTTATTTTAACATTTCGTATGAAGAAACCTGAGGTGAAGACTGGAGCTCCATGCACTCAAATAATTCTTGTCTGCTAATAATTTTCCTGTAAAGATCTCACATGGGAGAGTTCATTTCATAACAGGAGGTCATGTTGCACAATAAGTGGCCGAATACCTTAATTTTCTGAGAAATCCAGAGGCCAACATCTTGAAGTAGCTTGTTTCCAGAAGCATCTGCCTGTTCCATGGTACGCATGCTTTCAGATAGGAGCTCTTGTCCTGCACCTTCAGCCATTACAATGACCATATGCCCATTCTCTTTAAGTCTTCTCTCAATGTATTCAAAAAGACCACCAGGGCCTTCAAGATAAAAAGGGGATTCTGGGATCAAGCAACAGTCCACATCTCGACTGGCGAGAGTAGCATACATTGCTATGAAGCCTGCAAAATGTTTCATCATAATCACAAGAGTACATTGCCAGCCAACAAAAGCATAGAGATGCTACAACTTCATCAATCCAAGCAATTACGTAATCAAAATTCACTGTTTAACCAGACAAAAGGGAATACAGTAAATTCAAGGTGCCTAGTACAAACTAGGCATGTCCTTGATATTTTAAATGCATTGTCACTAGTATAGGCTGCTTCCATAGAGTACCCCGAAGACAAAAGGAGGCATTATTGCCGAATTGCGAAGTTATCAAAACCACTAACAACCTGGACATTTCGTCAGAAAGAGAAACTTGAAGAATGTCAGCAAAATGACGCTTACCACTATAGCGACCCATTAATTTTACAACGCCAATTCCATTCTCGATGCTTTCAGACTCAACATGAGCTGCATTTATAGCTCGCTGTGCTTCCTCAACAGCAGTATCAAAACCAAAAGACTTGTCTATAACCTAAAGAAGAGGTATGAGACAAAGATAAGATTCTATTAAGATAAAAATATCATAGTCTGAGGTTCGACTTTGCTTGAACAGTACCGGAATATCATTATCAATGGTCTTGGGAATACCCACAACTGCAACTTTCAGGCCACGCCTTCTAATTTCCTGCAGAGACGGATCAAAATGATACATAAGCACTGCCAGGCTAATCGCTAAAGTTGATCCAGCTTGTAGAAAAATCGTATCAAGATCACAAACTTTACAGAATCTGTCTCTGATGAGTGCAGATTTCACAACTGTGCCCAAATAAATTCATTATCTCAAATGTATATTCATTGTCCAAACAGCATTACCTCAAAGATAACTGAAGCACCCTTCTGAGTTCCATCTCCCCCAATTATGTAAACCTGAGAGATGCACAACAATAGTACAAAGCCAGAGTTCCTTGTTATATTGAAGCTACTGTAGAAAGTAAAGGTTCACATTTCTCAATAAAACGTTCATAAGCACAAAAAACGCATACCTGATTGATGCCCCTGTCCTCTATGCTGTCAACAATCTTTGAGGTGATATGGCCCCCTCTTGACGTCCCAAGAATAGTTCCACCACGTTTATGTACGTCATTGACAACCTTGGGCGTCAAAGTAATTGTGTTTCGTGCATAAAAGCCTCTGTAACCTCCCTATACATGGAATGGCAAATAAGTAAGAGCACCATTCTGCCGATTTTCTGACTTTAGATATCAGGCAAGTTCTAACCTCTATACCAAGAACTCTGTTGACGCCATACATGTAGTGCAGGCCACACACTATTTCTCTAATGACAGTATTCAGGCCGGGGCACAGGCCCCCACATGTTACAATACAGACGTGCACTTCATCTGATTCAAAATATACCTGAGAATGCAATGGCACGGGTCACTTAAATTTTCAGGATGGCCAAAAACGTAGACAACAAATAGAAACAATCCAACACCTTCTGCCGAGGTCCAGCTCGCCGAAAATGGGTCCCTCTCGGGCTATTTTTCTGAACGACAATCTACAAAACAGCGAGCACGATGCTTATCATCAAACAACATTATCACAGCATAAAATACCACATACATGCAGAAACTAATGGAAAATTGAAAGCGACGGGAAAGATAATAAATTTTAAGAGAGAAATTTACCTTTTGGGCCACCGTATCATCCATATTAACAAAATACTGCCTGTTCCATCGATCAACGAATATGTTAAACTTTTAATGCAGCACACTCACCCAGAAATAAATAAATCAATAAAACCAGCAGCTCAAAAGCAGAGCCATGCCACGAACTCACTTGACTACTGAATAGGAAGGATTGTCTTGCAACGGATTAGGATATGTCTGCACGAGACATGGGAGCAAAGATCAATGGAACTTGCAGCAAACTTCGTAAGGAGTGCATTCGTGCACGAATGATACACTATCGGCATGACATAGATTAACCCTTGGACACCGCAATCCTACGTTTTTCCTTGTTTACTTCGCTGTTCCGGTTTGAAACAGACAAAAACATGGAAGCCATTATTAAGGAACAAATGGTTCGTTCGCGTCTACTTGGATAAGTAATTAAAGATCCAAAATTCAATTTGGTGCAGAAAAACAACGATTATCGACGAGCAAAGATGAAGCTACTGAATGATGGCCATCAGCAAGGACTCCGATTTTGCTTGCTTCCCCCTTACCATATCCTAAGCAATTAAGAAATAAATCGTACGTCCAATTAAGCGGGAAAAAAAAAAAACAAAACAGCTCTCACTGAACAAGTACAGCGCGCGATCAACTCCAACCAACAACTTCTCTTCTCTTCGCTAACTTCTCTCTCGAGTCATTCGAAATCAGCATCGCGGAACTACTTCTAGAGAGAGAGTACTTACAGGGAGGTCAGGTAAGTAATCGGTCAAGTGAGGGACGTCTTCGAGGACGTAGCCGGCCTCTCCGGTGACGATCTTCCGGACGGCGATCGCCGGCGACGGCGAGCCGGTCGCCATGGCGCCGCTCGAATCCGAGGAGCAGTTGCCGTTGTTCATCGAGCGACGGCGGTGATGGAAGGTCGCGGGACTGGAGGTCGCGGGGTCGAAGCACCGAACCTTCGGGGTGGAGATTGAAGCCGAGCTCGAGATGGTGGAGGTGGTGCTGGAAACGGTGGGCATGGCGGTCACTTGTTCCGCTGGAAGTGAGAGCAGGCCAGCGAAGGAGCGCGCGTATTTGTAGCCGTCGATGGTGGGCTCGTCAGAGGGCGGTGGAGGCGCTTTGACTTATAAAATATACTGTTTTTCCTTTTTTTCTTGAACTCTGAAGGCGGTAGAACACTCGACTCGACATGACTCGACTTGACTCAAGCTTTTGGCTGTCGGACTGGTGAGAGGGGTAAAATGGTCCTTTAAAGGCATTTAGCAATTAGCATGCGTGCTTCGTTGACGTTAGTACTCACGCTTCCCGCAGGATTTCTTTTTTGACTCCTGTTATTATAATGTTTTTTTTTTTTGTGTGAAAAATTGATGTACCTGGCCCCACTGGATTATTGCAGTGCTTGCTTTTATAATTGGGAAAATTTCAAAAAATGGCCCGAAGTCCTCTCATTTTCTCAAATAATGGCTCCAAATGAATATTGTTTCAAATAAGGGCATGAAGTGGCATAATATGTTCCAAATAAGAGCATGAAGTGGTTATATAGTTTCAAAAAAGGGCCTAAGCTAAAGGGCATTTTCGTCATTTCTCATTTTGATTATTTATTTATTTTTTTCCTATTTTTTCCTTTTTCTATTTTTTTTAAAAAATTTAAAAAAATAAAAATAAAAAATAAAAAAACAGCTCCACAGGCGGGAGGGCTGCCCCATCCCGCCTGTGGCCGCTAGCCCACCGCAGGTGGGGGGCCTGCGGGTGCAGCGAAGGCTGACGACCCCCGCCTAGGTCCGGGCAGGGGCCGCCGGCCCTCACCCAGGACCGGGCGGGGTCACCGACCCTCGCTAAGACCAGGGTGGGGGTCGTTGCCCTCCCCTGATCAGGGCGGGGTGGGGACCGGCGACCCCCACCCAGATCCGGTAGAGGGCCCGACCCTCTCCCTGTTTTGGCGAGGCGCCGGCGACTCCGCCACCTTCGCCGACCCCCCACCAGCGGTGGGCCGAAGGCCACAGGCGAGAGGGGCAGCCCTCCCGCCTTTGCAAGTTGTCTTTTTTTTTGTCTTTTTTTTTATTATTTTTTGTTAATTTTTAAGGAAATAGAAAAAAAAATTCAAATAAGGAAAATGACGAAAATACCCTTGAAATCATGCCATTTTTTGAGATTTCATGGTCACTTCAGGCCCTTATTTGAAACAACGTTCACTTCATATCCTTATTTGAGAAAATAAGGACACTTCAGGCCCTTATTTGAATCAAGGTTTACTTGGGGCCCTTATTTGAGAAAATGAGAGGACTTCGGGTCTTTTTTTGGAATTTTTTCTTTATAATTAAATGAATATTTGATGGTATGCAAAACATCTGGGATGCTCCGCTTAGGGGTGTGCATGGTCCGGGCCGGTCCGGGCCCGGTATGGAACCGGGGACCGGACTGGTAGTCCCAGTCCCCAAATTTTCGGGACCAGGGACCGGACTGGCCCAGGACCAACGGTCCGGTCCGGTCCCAATGGGATCGCTAATACCAAAAAAATTTAATTTTTTTTTACCTCGAACTTGACTCGAGCCTACTAGTAATGGTGCAGTTTAGACCGTCCAACTGGTGTAAATTCCTCTTGTGTGAGAGTGGGATCTATAGTATTTTTTTCGACTCTTTTTTTATCCATTAGACGGGTTCGGATTAGGCTAAAGAGATCGTATTGCTGTAATATACCTTGAAATAATAAAAACGTCCGATCGAACACTTATTGCCAAACCCCTCAGCTACCAAAGCTTCATCCACATAACTTGGATACCGCTCAGTTCTGATTTATTATGTGAAAAACTTCAAATTCTGCAGTTTATTTTAGAAGCAAGGAAGTTACTTTTCTCTTTTGATCAATAAGTGCTCATAAAAGTTGGATATCCCAACAAGATGGTGTTGGCTACTTATTATTATTTTTTTTTCTAGGCGGTCCGGTCCCACCCACCATGGGACCGGGGACCGGACCGCCCGGCCACTGGTCCCATTTATTGGGACCGGGGACCGGACCGCTCCCCTCAAGGACCGGACCAACCCGGCCGGGTTGGTCCGGTCCAGGCCGGTCCGGTCCAGTTTGCACACCCCTAGCTCCGCTATTATTACGCATTAAGTAAAAAAGATAGAAGAATCGAGTCAAGTATTTAATCTTATACTATGCTTATCAGTCAAATTTGACTCCGAATTGAATCAAACTACAAATTTCAGTTTAGTTCAGTTCGATTTCAAATTCTTTTTTAGTTCGTTTTCATTTCAAATTCGACCGGACTAATCATTCTTACGTCTATATCTTGACAAACGATCTTTCTGGTTCACTCATCTTATCATCTTCATTTTTTTTTCTTTTGTACATTCGCTTGTTTGATTTTTCTTTTCTTACTTTTGGCGATAGAGTCGTGCAATGAGAGAAAATATTCTATGGTTTCGAACCACCACATAGGATGGCTTCAAAATTGCCAATCACAAGCCAACAAGCGACAACGAATACATGTTGTCGCTAAACAATGCCAATATCTATTATCACTTGCTCATCGGGTTATCTAAAAGATTTGTTTGTTTATGATTAAGAAAGAAAGTAGTATCTTGCTTTTTTTTCTTTTTTTTTTACTTTATCAAAATTTAAAAAAAGTTATGAAAAGTCGCATGGGAATTTACATTTTAACAAATATATTTTATGAAAATTTCAGATATTCGAGAATAAAAAAAAGTCAAGTTGCGCATGTTTTTATATTTGAATTAAGGCTTCGTTTGTTTTGAGAAAAAATAAATAATTTCAAAAATAATTTCAAAAAATTAATCGCCTCCATTACTAAAATAATAAGCCGACGGAGAAATTTTCATTATTGAAAACAATTTATGTCTAAACATCTATGTGTGTGTGGCAAAAATATGTTTCATTCATTTATTATTATAAGCGATGCAAGCGATTAGCTTTTGGAAAATATTTTCTAAGCCATTCATTTTTCACGAAATAAAATGAGCCTAAAGTGAAAATCAATTCGAAATTTAGAAACAAAAAATGGCCATCGGTGTGACTTAGAGACAAGAATTTCTTTTTGACGGACCAATATCCAGCGGATCGGATGAATCACTAACGGTTGATTTCGTAGTTCTCACGTCACAGGATCGACAGCTACAATCCAGTTGGTCCATTGAACTCGGATCCAAACAAGTTTCTTCTCTCGACACCCGAGTAACCAACTAGACATCGTTGATTTCCAGGGCAAGTTGGGCTTAATGGGCTACTCAACCGGTCCATTAGGCCCATAACGACGGTCATGTAGACCATGTTCTATCTTGGAAGACCATTCCTTGCGGCCAGAAGTTGCAAAAGACTTGACTTAGGCTTGTTTTTATTTTATTTTTATCAGTGACTTAGGCTTGTTCACACAGTGGTATTATCAGATCAACTATAGTCTCTTGTTATTATACTCTAGAGCTCAATGTGACTCCCATTATTTTTCGGAGTAGCGACGTGTATTCTAGTAGAAGGGTCGACGTTATTTTTTTTTCTCGCTCCTCGAAATTTTTTTTTTCTGAGTTAATTAACATAGTGGTCAATAGAGCTTGAGATTCTTTCTTTTTCTGGTTCGCCTCATAAGGTTTAGGAAAGAAAGCAAAATGCAATGACTTCAATGGGACTTCACCTCATGGGCTTTTTGCTTTGGATGGACCATTTGGAAAAGCCTGTTTTAATCCACAATGATCTTGAAATCGCTATGACTAGATGAGCGCAAAAGAAATTAGCAATTTTAATTATCAAAGGGTCTAAATGCAGCAATTTGAAAACCTGACGGACAAATTAATGAAAATCGGTAAAGTTAGAGGGTCTTTCACGTAAACCCCCCTAAAATTACCAGAATGCCATTTTGTCATTGCGGCTTCTTCTACTATTCCCACAGCCACCACCACCGTCGCTCGCTTCCTCTTCCCTCAAACGCACCATTTTTCAGCAGAGTCTCTTTAAGCTGCTGCGTCCAAAAAGGAAGAGCTTGCTTTTAGGGCTTTGATTACTTCGCCAAAATCGCCATGTACCGGACTGCAGCTTCGCGCCTCAGGTCTCTCAAGGTCAGTATTCACGCGGTTCCCTTTCAAAGATCCGGGCTTTTTGCGATTAATACCTCAAATTTGAGCCGGGAACTTTGTAAGAACGGAAACGGATTCTTATGCTCGTTTGTATGGTGTTTCTGACTTCTGTGTGACTGGGTCGCGTTTCAATCGAATGGTTGATCACCAGTGGAAGTTGGAGAGACATTGGGTTCGGTGGATTTGAAATGCAGTCCAGGATTTTGTGTCAGGCGCAGCTTCGATTTTGATTTGGGTTTGTTCCCTTTGTTTGGCCTACTTTGTTCATTCTCGGGTTCTGGGCTAATGTTGCTTTGGTGATTCTGTCTGTTCTCTTTGTTTTGAGTAAAAGGAATTGCTCTTTTGGTTTGCAACGTGCTTATTGATCAAACCAAGAGTTCCAAACGAGCAAACTTATTGCCTTTGTTGAGAGTCCTTTCTTTGCCAGTGTCATATCTATTGCCTTCTCAATAAGATGCTCACCTTGTGGTAGAAGGTTATTCTGAAGTCGAGTTTCTTGTTACTTCTGAACAAGAGATATGCCAGGACTGAAAATGGTTCTTTGCTGGGTTCTTTGGTAACAAAATATTGAACTACATTTATACAGCATTTATTATCAACAAAAGGGATCATAGTATGTGGCGTTTCATATGCAGTAATAATGGAAATGTACATGGGAGTTCCTAATGGAATATTCATGTTGTCATCAAATATCATGTGGCAGGGTCGAGTGGGCAGCCTAGGAACTTGCAGGTATGCTACTTCAAGTGCAGTTGCGTCAAGTTCCACCTCATCAGGTTTATTTAGTTGGTTGACCGGAGAAAGTTCAAGTACACTTCCTCCTCTAGAGATGCCTCTTGCAGGCATTTCTCCTCCCGATGCACTACCGGATTACGTCGAACCAAGCAAGACCAAGATTACCACCCTCCCTAATGGCGTCAAAATCGCCTCGGAAACATCGACAGTGCGTTTCCACTTTGCAGTTTAATTTGTCATTTCAATTAAGTTCATATAGCTTCAATTTCTTGTCTATCTATTTCCTGCCTATGTCTTCATTGTCAATTTGATTGCTTCTGATTTAGTTTAGTTGTTTATTTCTGGTTGACTAGAATCCTGCAGCCTCCATAGGATTATACATCGACTGTGGTTCTGTCTATGAAACTCCCATCACCAGTGGAGCCACACACCTGCTGGAGAGGATGGCATTCAAGAGCACAAGGAATAGGAGTCATCTGCGTGTTGTTAGAGAAGTGGAGGCAATTGGAGGTAATGTTGCTGCCTCTGCCTCGAGGGAGCAGATGGGTTACACTTTCGATGCCTTGAAGACTTATGTTCCCGAGATGGTAGAGTTACTCATTGACAGTGTGAGGAACCCCGTATTCTTGGACTGGGAAGTCAATGAAGAGGTACACCAAAATTAGCCCTTTCGAACTATTGTCTTTCACTTGAACATGTACTTTTAAAGTTTATACCTTTGTCAATTCTCTACATCTGATCTTGACCAAGTTGTCCTTACAGAATTGTTCATTTAGTTTTCTTGCAATAGTAAGATGTGCAAAGCATAGCCTAGTATCCTTTAGTTTCCTTTTGCTGGTGGTCACATCGAGAAAAAGGGGATATCTTAATTGTAGAATCAGTTTGAATGGTTGAAAGAAATGCAAAGTTCAATTTAGATAAAGGTTGAACTTTGTTTTATGTACTTAGCTACCCTTGCTGGGTGCAACTATGTTCCTAAAATTGAAGTATCCGTGTAATTAGAAAATATGTGGTAAAGTTTCAAATGATTATATGTCTTATCCACTTACCATGCAGGTACTGTGAATTTTAAAAATCCTTAAATTCACGGAAGCTTGTGTTTATGTCAGATTTGCTTCGGGAGGAAAACGCTACCAGTGTTTTTGTTGTTCTTTTGCTTCTACTTCTGCCCTTCTGTAATCCTTAGATTTTATTCCTGGTTTCTAAGCTAATCATATGTGGTTATGCAGCTACTAAAGGTGAAAGCAGAACTTAGTGAACTTTCTAACAATCCTCAAGGCTTACTTTTGGAGGCTATTCATTCTGCTGGTTATGCTGGTGCACTGGCAAATCCTCTCTTGGCTCCTGAATCAGGACTAAACCGATTGGACAATACCATATTGGAGGAATTTGTTGCTGTAAGACTGGAACTCATTGAACACTGCATTTGCAATTGAGCATATATTCACTAGACAATCCCTGCAATCTCTTTCCTTCAACATTTTCTTGCTTAAATTTTCTCATCTGTCGTAATGTAATTTGTATCTTTATTGTGTGCCTGATTTTCCTGAGAAACTATTTACATTTAAAATTCAGGAAAATTATACAGCACCTAGGACGGTTCTTGCTGCATCGGGGGTTGAGCATGAAGAGCTCTTGTCCATAGCAGAACCACTTCTTTCAGACCTTCCTAAGGTTGCTTCTCCTGCAGAGCCAGAATCCAAGTATGTCGGTGGTGATTTTCGGCAACAGGCTGATTCAGGGGTATTTCTCTAGTTATATTTTAAGAGAGATAAGAAAAGGGAATAACTAAATTGTCGCTTATCTCTCAGTTTTATCTGTGCAGAGCACACATATTGCTCTTGCTTTTGAACTTCCTGGCGGATGGATTAAGGAAAGGGATGCAGTCATCTTGACCGTGATTCAGGTTAGCACTGAAATCTTTACCGCCGGAGTTTGGTGGACCATCGCAGTGTTGTTTCTGTGTCGTCGCTTGTCCTATAAGGATCCCTTGAGACTTTTTCTTCCTTGGTTAAATGAAGATGGGTGACATTTCATTAGTCCTGCAGATGCTTATGGGAGGGGGTGGTTCATTTTCTGCTGGAGGCCCAGGAAAGGGGATGCATTCCAGGCTGTGTAAGTTGTGTCCTGACCTTAATTTTGTTGACAAACTATTCTCTATTTCAGTGCGAGGTATCAAATATTCAGGCTTTCATTGATTGTTGAGCATGGTTCTTCGAGCACCCTCTCGCTTTTGTTGGACTAATAGACCTTGTAACCTCAGAACACATTACCTAAGATTAATGAATCTGGTCATCTTGAATACGCAGATCTCCGTGTGTTGAACGAGTACCAACAGATTCAATCTTTTTCAGCATTCAACAGCATTTTCAATAAAACTGGGTTGTTCGGCATTTATGCTAGCACTGTAAGACTGATTCATATCTTCTCCTTTCTCTTGCCAACTTTGCGTTCCTTCTGCTGGACCATGCTAGTTGGTCATAGATATTGTAGATGTCCGATTATGTATATGTACAGAAATATTAAGTCCCACGATCTGATGGTACTGGCTTGAGTAAATGGAAACACGCCTAAATTTCGAGGATGCCACTGGTCATAGATATTGTAGATGTCCAATCTCGTCACTCTTCACGACAGACTTGTATTTCTGGGTAGGGAAGAATATAATTATAATTTTGAGGATGCGATTATGGGGAAGAAGTTGAGTTGCTATGTGGAAACAATTGTATGGTTAGCTTCAGATTCGTACGTTTTGGTTTTGGACTGACTGGAGGAATAAGAAAAGAGTGAATGGGGTCCCTGATGCTTGACATTGGTTAAAACACGAAAATATATGGTAAATTGGAATTCTTTTTAGCTTCTGTCAGCATGGAGTGCCACTGACTAGGTGTTGAAAGATTACTCGCAGTGACGAACTTTTATGTTTTGCTAATTACTTCTGAGCTTATCGTTTTTCTTCTAAATTTGGTTAACAGAGCTCTGACTTTGTGGCAAAAGCTGTCGATTTAGCTGCAGAAGAATTAATGGCCCTGGCAACACCTGGACAAGGTTTATGCTGCGTCTGTTTATGTTCTTCAATGTGCCATTTTTGTTTTTCATTTCTACTTTTCCCTGACATCAATTGAAAATTTTTCTTTTTGGCAGTTACTCAAGTGCAACTTAATCGCGCTAAAGAGTCTACAAAATCTGCAGTCCTGATGAATTTGGAATCTAGAGTATGGTTCAAACTCCATCTTGAAATGATTTCTTAAGAACAGGGAAAGAAAAATGAAGGCTTTTGGGCCTAAACATCTATGAACTCTCTTTTTAGCTATTTCCTTGTTGGCAAACTTTCTTTTACCTCAAGGTATCGCTAAAAAATTCCTTGAATATGATTATCTCACAACCTTTTTCAGCCTTTGTTCTTTTCTTCTTTGTTTGGGAAGTTTTTTCTGTCAAATCTTTTCCTTGCAGTGATTTCTAATTGTTGCCTCTCACAGATGATTGTCTCAGAAGACATAGGAAGACAGATCTTGACATTTGGAGAGAGGTATTTAAGTGACAATGATGCTATAATTGACACGCTGTGCACTCATGCTTGTAACGTCGGTTACGTCCGGTTTAGCTTTACTTTCACATCTATGGATGCACTGCAAGGCTTGAATAATGATTTTAGTATGCATTGCTGGTGGCTATACATTATTCACCGTCCATCTCATGGGGAGCTAAGCCGGTCTGCAGAAAATAGGAAATGAAGGCCATAGAGTTCTTTGAAAATTGCCAGTTTTTCAATATTAGAACTCATGCAAATTAGAGGCAAAAGGCATGACATGTATGTGGCCTTTGGCCATGAGTCTATTGCTTTAGCTGTGCCATTTATTCAATGTCATGTTTGGAAGCTGCGAGGATGGAAGTACAGACCAAATGCACGAGCTAAATAAGTTTCGAATGTAACATTTATTCACATATATTTCCACTCTAGAGCCAAATTCACGAGCTAGAAGCAGAAGCGTCCTTGAATAGCATCAAGTTAGTGCAGTGTCCAAGGTGAACATCATACGCATTTGTTTTAACATCCCTTTTGCTGTCTTCCAGGAAACCCGTGGAGCATTTTCTGAAGGATGTTGAGAAAGTCACTTTGGATGATATCGCTAGCGTAGCTCGTCGAGTTCTTTCTTCGCCGTTGACAATGGCCTCGTACGGGGATGGTAACTTTTTTCCACCCAACCTCCAAACACACATTTAATATCTCTTAGGATCAGTGCTCTAGGAATGAGACATCTGTAAAATTCCTCCTTTTGTGGCAGTTATCCATGTCCCGAGCTACGAATTAGTGAGCAGAAGATTCCATGCAAGATGAAGCTGCAGATCCATTTCGGACTCTCCTGCCGCAATTTTCCATCTGGCTCGCTGCCTGCGCTGTTCATCTCGTTCCATCTCAATAAGGTCTTTTGAGGAAGTTTTGACCTCAATGCATCAGAAAGCAACACCGTGCGTTGATCTTGGAGGATTCATTCGTGACTAAGATTTATATTTTTATGACTTTGGCCCCCTCCATTTCCCCCTGAAGTTCGAAAATTGCAAAAGTTTTGCAGGTTCCGTTACCTATTTTCCAACTTCCGCTCGACATCATTCGAGCATCATTCCGTTGCTGCTTCAATCCTTTTTTTTTTTGTTTAAATTCCTCTCATTTGACACAAGACAATGCAGACAGGAATTACGTTTGCTATGAGAGCCAACCAAGCGCCTATGTGCCATTAGATGATGACTAAGATCATTAACTGCTTAATGTGCCTCAATGCTGCAACCGAATATTTTTTTCATCTATAAGCTAAAGCTAATCACGCAACAGAGGAAATGAGATGTTGTGTGCTTACCCTGCCGGATGAATTGACAACCATGTCTGATCGGACCTTCGTTGGTACTGCTTGTTCAAGAGAGTACACGAAGGACAGTCTGACGCCTACCAGGAAAGAGAAAAGGAAGCCTGCACTTGCAAGCCATTCAACTCCGACTTGCCATCCCAGCTCGACTCTAAATACCTTGTACTCGTTCGTGAACCAGATTACTCCACTCGAGAGGGACGACGGAAGCAGCAGCTACGTGAATTTCACGGGGCAAACTGAGTCGATTTGATTTATATTAGGGGCAAAGTTGATACTGTCATGAAACTTGAGGGGGACAAATCGTGATTCTCTCTAAAATCGGAAAGGACCACAAAAAGAAAAAAAAGAAAAAGGATTGATGGGCCATCAGAACAAAAGTCCATTAACAGTAGTAGGCCCAAGATTTAAGCAACGGCGTCGTTTTGCTCTGCTTCTCCGAAAATCGCCCGACCTCAAGACAAAGTAGCGGCACCCTCGCTGCTCTGTCGTGAAGTAACAAAGCTCAAACGACTACCACCATGCGTCTTCTTCGCGCCCCTCGGAGCCACCTCCTCGCCGCCGCATCCCTCCTCCTCCCCCGTCGCCGCTACGCCACCAAGTACACCGCCAGGGTAACCTCGATATCACCCTCCGGCCGCTCCCTCTCTGCGGAGGTTCCCCCTCCGCCGCCTCTCCCCACTGACGTCCGCGGCTACCCCATCCCCCGTCGCGACCTCATCTGCGCCGCCACCAACATCCTCCTCCATAGCCGCCGTCTCCGCAACTCTTGGTCGCTGTCCCCCGACGGCGAGGGCGGCGTCGGCGATGACGACGCCTTCTCTCGCTTGTCCAGCTTCTTCCACTCTCTCTCCCCCTCCCTTACCCCTTCGGAAGCCTCCGAGATCCTCAAATCCATAAACTGCCCCCGCCTCGGCCTGAAATTTTTCCGATCCTGCCCTTCGCTTTCCCCGAATTTTCAGCACAACGCCTTCACTTACAACAGCATTTTGCTTATCCTCTCCAAGTCGACCGACCCCGACCGGTTCGATCAGGTCCGCTCGATCGTCGAGGAGATGGAGAAATCCGACTTGGGCGGCACGATTTCCACCGTTAATCTCTTGATTGGGATCTTCGGCGGCAACACCGAGGATTTGGACAAGTGTGTGAGTTTGGCGAGGAAATGGGAGCTGAAGCTGAATTGCTACACGTATAAGTGCTTGGTTCAAGCTCATTTGAGGTCGTATAACTCGAAAAATGCCTTTGACGTGTACTGGGAGATGAGGAGAAGAGGGTATAAGTTGGATATATTTGCTTATAATATGCTGTTGGATGCTCTTGCTAAAGATGAAAAGGTCTGCGTTTTATTTAGATGAATCTGTTTATGCTCTTATACTCGTTCCTTCATGTGTTTGTGGAGCTGGAGTTCAGTTATGCGATTGTTGCTTCAGTTTGTGAATTCAATTCTTGTGCGCAGACTTTAGTGTGCTTTGAAGTTTTCATTGATCATAACGCTGGCATGAACATCGGTAACGTGTTTATGCTCCGTAAATCAAGGCTAGGAGCCAAGGACTAAGTTTCTTGGTGTAGCTTTAGGTTTCAGGATTACAGATTTCTTGGGTTGCATTCTTGATGATACTTGTTGGAGGCTTACACTAAACAAGGTTGAAATGTTATGTTCCCGATAAGGATGCGCAGTAGCATATGATCTCATGACATAGTTTCAATATGCTAACACTAAAGCCTTAAAGCCGGATTTGGAACTATAGGATTAGTGAGTATAGTAGATTTGCTGATGCAGCATTGAAACATGTAAACCGATAATTGCTTGATATTTCTTGAGGTTTGTCGAGAGAATTTGCTGTGCTTATTATTATCCAGGCATTGTAGCTCATGTTGCTAAATTACTAATAATCCTTGTTTTGCCAAGGCACTAGATGAGGGTTGAATTTGATGATACATAACTCCATGTGATGATCTCATTTATTATCACGTTTAGTGATAAAATTATGTTGGGGCCAATTTAGATTTGGGGCTCACAATTGTGCTGGGAAATAATTGTAGTTAAATTACTGATGAGGGACTAATACTTGAAGCCAACAAATACTGAAATGTTTTCTTGAGATTACTTGATTGAATTTATTGTGTTTGCTATACTAAGCATGAACTAGTTCAGATGCTGATTACGATGTCTCTTTGTGCTATTGCATTAGCATTGACTCAAAGTGAAAATGCAATAGTTAGTAACTTAGTAGACATATGAGGATACAGAAATGCTTGATATACCAATCTTGGTTTACAATATTTTCATTTTGACTTATGCGGGAGATTTTGGCAGGACGTTTGAGATAGTTAGGGGCATTTCATACTCAATAGAAGTTTGCTATATCACTTGGTATAACAACATTGGGAACTAATCTTCGAATACTTAAGAATACTCTAGATGATAATACACTTGATTTAGCATCTGGGCAATGCCTCTCTCTTGGTCCATGTAATTGGCTGAACTAGATTTTTTTATTTACTATCACTCTGCCTCAGAGTTCTTGTGGAGCCTGATTGCCTGATCTGCAGCTTCTTGGTAGGTTGATGAAGCTTCCAAGGTTTTTGACGACATGAAAAGGAAGTGGTGTGAACCTGATGAATTTTCATACACCATTTTGATCAGATTGAATGGAAAGATTGGCAAACCCGATGAAGCATTGGTACTTTTCCAAGAAATGATGGAGAAAGGATTATCTCTCAACTTAATTTCTTATAACACCATCATCGAAGCACTTGCTAGAGGCCGTATGGTTGACAAGGTCATATACATCTTCTCTAAGATGGTGAAAAACGAGTGCCGCCCCAACGAGTTCAGTTATAGCGTAATTCTGAATCTCTTAGTCTCGGAAGGGCAACTAGGTCGGTTGGATGAGGTCATCGAAATGTCTAAGAAGTTCTTGAACAAATCAATATATGCGTATCTTGTGAGAACGCTCAGCAAATCAGGCCATGCTGGTGAAGCTCACAGGCTATTTTGCAACATGTGGATTTATCATGACCAGGGAGATACGGATGCTTACATGTCTATGTTAGAAAGTTTGTGCAGTTCAGGTAAGACAACAGAAGCTCTGGAACTTCTGCAGAATATACACGAAAAAGGAGTAGATCCCAATACCATGATGTATAACATGGTATTCTCGGCTCTGAAAAAGTCTAAGCAAATATCCCAACTTCACGACCTTTATGAAAAGATGAAGCTTGATGGCCCTTCACCAGACATATTTACGTACAACATTCTAATCTCCAGCTTTGGCAGAGTGGGAAAGGTCGATGAGACTGTCAAAGTCTTCGAAGAGCTTGAGCAGAGCAATTGTAACCCCGATGTTATATCTTATAATACATTGATCAATTGCCTGGGGAAGAATGGTGATCTTGATGAAGCTCACATCAGGTTCAAAGAGATGCAAGAGAAAGGGCTGAATCCTGATGTCGTCACATATAGCACACTAATCGAATGCTTTGGTAAGACGGATAAAGTGGATATGGCATGCTGCCTGTTTGATGAAATGCTTGCAAAAGGCTGTTGCCCGAACATTGTGACATACAACATTTTGCTGGACTGTCTCGAGAGGTGTGGGAGAACGGCGCAAGCAGTAGATCTTTATGCAAAACTTAAGCAGCAGGGATTGACCCCAGATTCTATCACGTACTCTTTGCTTGACAGGATACAAAGTGGTTCCCACAGGAAAGTCCGGGTGCGCAGGAAAAATCCAATCACAGGTTGGATTGTGAGTCCTCTAAGGTGATAGGCGTTGTAACTGGTGCTTTGAAGAACACCAAGTTGGACTTAGCAGGTTATAGTGCTTCGTGTATTTTTGGTATGAAAATGGCGAGAGATACGGAGCTTCTTTCAACGAGGCACTTCATACACCAGAGGCTGTTCCGGAAATCTTGTCGGCGTGATCACTCTCGTAGCTCACTTTTTCGACAAGCAGGCCCTCTCAGATTGTTGCAGTTCATAAAGTTTTAGAAGAAATTGATGAATGACCGTAGTGCAGGATGACTTGGGCTTCCATTCCATGAGTAGTCAGCCTCATATGTAAGGATGGTCTTCCAGCGGCACGAGCTGAAAGCCATGTTTTTTTATTTTCACTGCTGTTCGGGGCTCCCGCAATTTTTATCCGATCAGGAAGAGGAACTAAACCCATCTTCTACATATTCTCTATTTTCTCTTCTTTTTCTTGCTTTTAAATAAAGAGGAGGAACCATTCAATCATCATAGAATACTTGTGCAAGATTTGTGGTGTTTGGAATTTTGAGAAATTGTGATGTCCATGGTTGGAATTGCCTCGCGAATTGTACATACCATCGGCAGTTTCGTTGGCTACACAATATGTTTTTCGCGTCGAAAGCCGGAAGGCGACCTCTGTTCGAGTTTGCTCGTGTTCTTGTTCATTCCAAAACGACCTAAGTCGGCTCTCGCGCGCTCGTAAGATCAACAGTTTAATGTAGACACAGCTACAGAACCCCACCAACTTTGCAATGAATCAATGAGAGTTGGTGGAAAAATGTACCCACCCGAAGATCAACTATTTTCGCACCCATCCAGCACGACTGAATTTGTACTGCAATAGTTATTAAGATGATTAATAATAAAAATACTTTTTATACTTATTGTGCAATTTCTCTTAAATAATGAAATGATAACTCTTTTGTATGATTTAACATTGTAATAACTAGGGCCGTTAAATGGGTGAGCCAGGTCGAAAATGATCCGATTCATATTGACCCATTTTCATGCAATATTAATTTAATGATCCATACCCGACCCAGACATGATCCAACCCATACTACTAAAGCATATTAATATTCTAGAAAAATTCATACCTACTTATTTAATCCTCTTTATGCTATATGTTACTTGGATAAAAAATTCATATCAATTTAAAAAAGTAAATTAAATAATAAAAAATTAGTAAATAAAAAAGGAAAATTTCCAAATAAAGGCTCGAAGCACTCTCATTTTCTCGAATAAAGGCCCCAAGTGAAGCTTGTTTCAAATAAGAGCTTGAAATGGCATAACATATTTCAAATAAGGGTCCGAAGTGGCGATAGAGTTTCAAAAAAGGGCCTAGTCAAAAGGGCATTTCGTCATTTATCCATTTTGATTTTTTCTTTATTTTTTCCTTTTTCTATTTTTTTAAATTAAAAAAAAAATAAAAAAACAACCACACAGGCGGGAGGGCTGCCCCTCTTGCCTGTGGCCGTCGCCCCACCGCTGGTGTAGGGTCGCCGGAGCCTCGGCAAGGGTCGAGCCCTCGCCTAGGACGGGGCGGGGCTCACTGGCCCTCCCCAACAGGCTAGGGCGTTGCGACCCTTGCCTGCCCTGGCTGTGGTTGGTGAGGGCCCCGACCCTCACCCCATTGGTCGGGTGGGCTTGTGTAAAAATAAGGAAAAAAGAAAAGAAAATGGATACAATAAATTTAAAAATAAAAAATTACAGATAAAATAAATTGTAAGAACCGTCAACGTTAGTGATTTTTAGACAAAATTAGTGGGAAAGATTACATTGGTAAATCATTAAAATGTTTAAGATTAAATTGGTAAATATAAAAAGATTTAAGATTAAATTGGCACAATTGAAAGATTTAAGACTGAATAAACCACCGTCCAATTAGTTTAGGACAATTTGGATAATTTTCCCCTTGTTTTCATGTTACATCGCGAGCTGAAGTAAAACTGTCTTCCATAATCCGATCAAAGACGGGTCATCCATGGCCTTGCACGCCGAGGCCATGTGAAACTCACTCTCTCTTCCCGTGGCCGGACTCGCAATTTTTTTCGCAGATTCGGTTCAGGCCGACTTAAGCCCACGTGAATCTAAACCCGCGCCCCGGGGCTTATGCACGAGTTTGGTGCAAAACCATAGTAGCATCGATCGATCTGCCATTCATGTAATTGGAAAGCTGGGGTGGCTCAATGGTATTCAATTGCGCCATCATAGCCTGCTATGAATCCTCTAGCCTTAGCCCGTGTTATGCTAAGGTGGGGGCGCATAGTGCGTTCACATTAGCCATTCCGAGCATAATGGCTTTTGTACGAAGTGGCCACAAGGGACAGGCCCCACACATTTGGGCAAATGTTCTGTTTGATTGCCTTTGCCTCCACACACGAGGACATATGATTATACATTTGGATGCCCACATCCTGTCAATCATGGCCTATAAAGTTAGAGGCGAGCATCGATCGGTTTCGTGCCAAACTAAAGTCGAATCGAACTAATTTAGTCCGTGAACAAAGAGATTGGAAATCCGACCAAAAAAAAAAACAAAGAGATTGGAACCAAACCTAGCTCGGAATAAGGATTTGGGATCCAACCACGCCAAATTGAACCATTCAATTCCCTTAGCTAGCAAAGCAACATTCTTTTGTTATGTTAACTTAAATTTCATACAAGGGTTAATTAGAATTACGTGACCGTCTTACATGGCATGCTCGGCGCTGACGTTGACAACTTTTGCAATTTTTTAATCTTCTACGTTTTCTTCTTTATATCGTTTTTCTTTTTCTTTTCTTCTTTCTTTGGCCCTTTTTCCCTCCCCTAGCCATCGCCGGCCTCGAGCGCCGGTCGCCCTCCCTTTGGGCTGGCGAGGGATTGAGACCCTAACCAGTGAAAGGGAAAAAGAAAAAAAGTAAAGTAAATGAAAAGATAAAAAAGAAAAAATTCGAAAAATTAAAATGAAATTGCAAAAATTGTTCACGTTAGTGTCGACTATGCCACGTAAGACAGTCAGCATTGACTAGATTGCCGCGTCAACAATATCCTGCCAAAATTACTCGGAATGATTCAATTGGCAAATCGTCTAAAGGTTTAGGACTAAATTGACAAATTGCCCGAAATGTTTAGGAATAAATTGGCATAATTGAAAGGTTGCGGACTAAATTGGTACATTTGAAAATTTTAGGACTTAATTGGCCGCCTTACAAAAGGTTTAATAGTTTTTGGACAATATTTTCATTGTTATATGAGTTTATCACTTACAGGACCAGCTTTGCCACCTTTGAGGCAGTTTTTTTTTTTTTTTTTTCTGGGTAATCTTGAAGATAGCTTTATCGAAGCATCCAAGAATGAGACGATGTAGATAGTTTTTACACAGAAGAAATTTGGGGCATTTAGGATTTGAAACTTACCTCCATTAATTTGAAAGTAGAGATGAATAAACCATTTTTCTAATTATGAATTTTCTTTCTTTCATGATAATAGATTGTGTTGGTTTTTGTTCTTGAAACAACCAATTTTATCAGTAATCATCCAAACGTTGATTTCATGTGAAAAAAATAATCTTTTTTTTTTTTTCTGTTTTCAAACAACAAAAGAATGTTTCTGATTTAATCGGTTCATGGAATCTCATTATAATCTCCACACTTCACCAACTACAAATTGTAAGCTCTTCCAAATCGTCCATAACCATAAACCCATAGTTTAGATAAGGATAAACCCAAGTGCCAAGGCCAATAATCTTTCACAAGCGTGCTTAAGAAGTCCCACTACCTATTATCTTTTCATCTTTACGTGTGTTGAGTGACATAAAAAGAGAAACTGTTTTGTTTGTTTTTTTATCTCGACACGAGAAAGACAGAATGATTATCGTTCACGCCCTTGAAGGCAAGTTAAGCAGCGTGATATGTTATGTTCGGGTTCAATTTCTGGTCTGTGCAATCACTCGAGGATAGGGTAATTTCAGGGAGATTGTTCAATTTCTGCTACCAGATGAAATGATCATTGAACGACGCCTCTTTTGTTCTTGGAACTGTTGTTAAAGCATGATTTAGACAGAGACTAGGAAAGGGCCCGCGCGTTGCGCACATGTTGGTGAAATGTTTTGCTGAACTAAACAGTGTTTTTTTGGGGAGCCTCTGCTTGCGTGCGTTTTGCTCTTGTTCTGAGTTCCTGTGTCTTGGGGACTCTCTCTCTCTCTCTCTCTGGTTTTTTCCCATAATCATCGTCCCCATTCCTCTGTGTCATTGCCCTTCAACAACACTCCATAAAACGGGCAGAAAGAAGGGGAGTGAAACCCATCTCTAAGTGCGCCAACGCTACAAAGAAAAGCTTGATATCATTCCATTCCACCCTGCTCTCTCTCTCTCTCTCTCTAGCCCGGGTTTTGCCTTCTTGCTCTCGTGACACCTTCTTCTCTTGGGAAGGTTTATGCCGGTCTCCTTTTTTAGTCCTTCAGGTTTCGAGTCTTGCGTTGTTTGGCTCTGTTTCTTCGAAGTGGGTGCTTCTAAGTTGTGCTTTTTGTGGCTCTCAAGGTTCAATCTCGCACCTTTCCCTTGGTTTCCAACAATCTGAGCATCTCCATCTTGTCCATCTTCATGCAAGGCCTGGTAGTCTGGTTCAACACTTGGAGGTTTTAAGGGGAGGTACTAATGGTCTCTCGGATTTTCCACCATTCCTGTGCCTATTTCTGTTTTCTTACACGGCTTTGTAAAATATCTCTCTGGGTGCAGAATTTTAAGTAACAGGCTGTTCCTTTCTGTCCACTCCCAACTGGTAAAACCCAAAACACTAAACGCATGGAGGGAGTTTCAAGAAATGGGGAGGCTCCTCAGCTGCTAGATTTCATAGCAAAGGAGAGAGAGTGGCTCATGAAGAGACTCCAAGAGCAAAGCCATGGCCCTCCTCCTCCTCCTGAGGACAAGGCGCTCGAGCTCAAGCTCGGCCCTCCTGGTGACGAAGACCGGTCCAACATAGACTTCACCGAGAACTACAATTTACAAAAGGACGAGTCTCTTCTCTCTCTTGGCTACTTCAACGGTAGAAATCAAGCTCAAGCACAGAACTTTGCTCCATATCTCCAGTTCTCGCCCTCAATCTCTCAGACCCAATTGCCTGTTTTGGCAAAGGATTCATCTTCTGACACGGTGGACTTGCAGAACAATAATGAGACAGAGAAAAAGAAAGCATTTTCACCAGCTTCTGCTGCTGCAAATACAGCTGGGCCCGACAGCTCTCAGAAAAGGTACACAGTTTCCCCCCTCCCTCCCTCTTCCCGCTAATTGTCTCCATCGGCCGAGCATATTCACTCGCAGGACAGTGAGTTTTATTCCATTTGTGTATACTTGAAATGGGAAAAGATAGCAAAATCATGGATTAGCGATAAGTTAATTTTTCTAGCTGTGGTAGATCTACATGTTGTGGTCCATGGCTCATGTGTATTGGCTTCTGGACTTCATGTTTGCATAGTGTTTAAGAAATATGTTTGCCACTATGCAAGTGTCAAGTAATTTATATCTTTGCCTTATGGAATATTAGAACTTGGAGTTTTGTTCCACTGCCTGGGTAGTGGTGCTCTAATGCCGTATCTTTCTGCGCATTAATGCTGACGTTTAGCTTCTTTCGGCAATAAAAATTGTTATTTCCCGTGCTTGTTGATAGCCTCTTCTGATGCAAGTCTTTGCCCTTTCTTTAATGACTCCGTGTCTGAGTTTTCGCGTATTTGTTTTGTTTTACTTACTTTCTTGCCTTTTTCCCTTTTTGTCCCGGGGCTTTTGGGGCTATTGTATGGTTGGTTTATCATTAGGACAAGTCATCTAAGGGGAGAACAAACATTTTAATTATCTGAAATTTTACTAGATCACGAGGACAGTCGTCATTTGAAGTGTTCCCAAACTGTATTATGGAAAAAATCCATGTTATTGGCTGAGTATATCGATGTTGGATGACGGATATACTTTCTTTTTCTTTGGTATCGCGACAAGATAAATAGTACTTTGCTGGTGCAGTTCCGTCTATTATTTGTCTAGTCTCTGGATGCCTTTTCATACTCCTACTTATGCAATTTTGTGCCCTCATCAATGTTTCCTTAATAGGACTGCTCCAGCTCCAGTTGTTGGGTGGCCGCCACTGCGAACGTTCAGGAAAAATCTCGCTAGCAGCGACGGCCATGACAAACCAGCCCCCAAGACTCATCAGAACGTGGTCTCGAGCAAAATAGTCAGTGAAAGGAGTGGAAATGGTTTGTTTGTGAAGATGAACATGGACGGTGTCCCCATTGGCAGGAAAGTGGATCTCAATGCCTATGACAGTTACCAAAAACTGTCTGCCGCTGTCGATGAACTCTTCCGAGGCCTTCTTGCAGGTTAAACATTTATGTAAATAAACAACTATGTATTCTTCGCACTTGTGTTGTGGGAAGGCACAGATTTTAATTCTTGCAGCTAAAAGTAATTGAGTACTGAGATATCGGCGCATCGCCTACGCGGCTACGCCTAAGTGTCACCTTTGTCAGTGCGCTATAGTAAGTTTTCACAAAGTAACTAACGAGTCAATCTAAGTGATTTTCTAATCCCTTTGTAGTCATGATGAGTAGATGGTTTTACTTTTGAGAAACTATTAAGTATTCCTGGACTATTGAAGCATTAAGAACAGAGCGCAACGTGGAAAGATTCTTTAATCTGCAGTTTGGTTCAAGAATTCTCATCAATCGTTTTGTGATTATTTCCAACACCATCTGTCATTATACTGAGGCTCAACTTGTGTGTAGACTGTGCTTTGCTCATGTCATGTTTTTGTCATTTTTCTTCTCCGTTCAGCACAGAGAGATTCCTCTGGCTGTGGAATCAAGAACACGCGAGAGGAAGAGAAGCCGATTACAGGTTTACTCGATGGAAGCGGGGAATATACTCTCGTTTATGAGGACTACGAAGGAGACAGGATGCTCGTTGGCGATGTCCCTTGGCAGTAAGCATCTTCCCACTCTGGATCTGATGCATTTACGAAACATATACCTCTGTTTAATATTTGTGCACTCGGTGATTGAGCCTTTGTTTAATGGTATCATGTTTCTTAGTTGTCTTGAGAACAGCAGCAGATTCATTAACCGGTGTCATTTTTGTGTTATTGTATTACGTGTACTGTCTTGGCCAGTGCAATTTGTGGGACTCAAATGCAGTGTGGCATGTTTGCTTGGGGCGAGAATGAAACACGAATATTCCGTGCTAACACTGATTTGCGAAAACGGATTCGTTCCTGAATGTTGCTGTGAAGTGACTGAATTTTTTATGTTTTGGCTCTCTGTGTTGCGATCTAATGTACATCACGTGAATTACAGTATGTTCGTATCGACCGTGAAGAGACTGCGTGTTCTGAAGAGCTCTGAGATTTCCGTGCTCAGCGGTAAGTTTATATGTGTTTCTTCGATCCAAAACTTTGGTCATGCATAATTTATTCTTTGATGCTTCAACAATGGTTACAAATCTGAAGCTGTGCGACATGTCTTTGCAGCCGGTGGATGGAAGCAAGACAAGATGCCGTCGGATTCTGCCATGCAATGAGCAGACTCTCGAGAGGGAATTTTTCGCGTTAAAAAAGGGATTTAGTTCGGATTCTTACTCAATACTGAACTGCGTATTACGATTGATGGAGTATCCATATCCTTATCTTATCTTACTGCTAATAATTTCACCCTTTTTGTGAGGACGAATTCGATTGTGTCCGAACACTTCTTGTGTTACTCGGCCTCATCTAGGAAATGCATTTTTCAGAACCGCGAAATCGGGTCACCCGCCCAAGGCGAGTGGAATTTTTTTCTTTTCTTCTCCGCAGTCGCTGCTGTGTCGGTTACATGAAGAAGAAAACGAATTTCTCTAGGGAAGGCCTACCGATGTTCTTGAGAGATTCTGCAATATTTCAACTAGGAAAAGGAATGTCATTATATGTGCTTGAGAGATTAGCCTTGAAGAAACTACAGACTGTTCACCTATTGAACTCCAAAGGAAAGGTCGACGGCAAAGGGTCCACATTTAACAGTCTTCTGGGTTAAATAACTGTGGTGTACTTTTTTTTTTTTGGTCGAAAAACTGTGGTGTACTTCAGTCAAAGGCTTTTGGGTAAAGTTTCAAATAACGGGTGAAGTGCTATCATTGTTTCAAATAAGAGGTTGAAGTGGACTTTATTTCAAATAAAGACATGAAGTGATCATATCAGTCACAAAGAAGGGCCTGACCTTCTAGCTGGTCAAGGGTACTTTCGTCATTTTTTTTTTATTTTTTTCCCTTGTTTTCCTTTTTCTATGTTTTCTTTACTTTTCGCCGATGGTTGGCCACTGGCTATGCCCAGAAAGTGGTGAGGGCCACAGACGAGATCATCTCACCCGCGGCAGGCAAGGGCTTGGGCGAGCGTTGTCGGACCCTCACCAACCACAGCAAAGAAAAAAAAGAACTGAGAAAAAATAAAAATAAAAATAAAATTATCCTTAGATCGGCAGGAGTATTTGGCCGACCGGCAAGGTCAGACCCTTATTTGAAATTGTCATTGCCACTTTAGGCCCTTATTTGAAATAAGTAACACTTCATACCTTTATTTGAGAAAATGAGCTCACTTCATGCTCGTACTTGAAAATTTTCCCTTAATTAGTTTTTGGCTTGGACAAGAATCAGATCTGGATCTGCACGGGATGCATTGGATTGGACAGTTTCGTATGTCATAGACTCAATGGACTCTTAGAAGTTGTGTAATCTCAAGCTGCACTATCCGTAGCTTATGAGTTCTGAGGATCTGGATATTAGAACGGCACGTAGTTGTTCTGTTGGGTACAAAGTACGAGCTAGAGATTGGAGGGGCTTTTGTTTCTCCTCTCTTCTGTACCCAACAAACTCGCATCGTGCGACTTGGTGAATTTGGTTAACTTGTCGGAGCATGCATGTTCCTCGGTCTTGCACACCTAAATGGATCGGGACTGTTCAAACATGCTCACCTTAGGGTCGAAGTTGAACAATCCATTCATCCGTCGCCATCATTCTCTCTCGCGGGACCGTGAACTGGCGATCGGAGATTAACGTTCTCCTAATTTAGTAATCGACGAGATGACACATGATGGCACGACGAGCCTCGCGCCGACTTCGAAACAGGAGCCAACTCGTACGATGGGCGAGGCCGGGATATAATTGCAGAAAAGTTGTTGGGATGTTGAGAGTCAATACGCGCATGAACGAACGGTCGTTTTCGATGAAAGAAGCGTATGCCTAACAAGGGGGAACGGAGCAAAGAATTCTGTCTCGGAAAGTAAGCCAAGCGTGCGTTTGGTTTCCCCATGTGTGCTTCGTTTAGCCCACATTTCTGTCCAACCTCGAGCCAAAGACTCTTCTCGTTTTGGCTTGGTGGCTTCAAAGAGGAATTGCGAGTCAGTTTTGGGGCGAAAATCTCTCCGCCGACCGATGCTGTTTCAGGAGACAAAGCAGAACGGATGGTCCCTTGGGTTCTTGCTTCTGGGAAGCAGGGCAGGTTGACGAAGGCGCCCCTCGTTCATCTCGATGGGGTTGGATTCGGAAGCTAGTTCTGGTTCGCGCTCCTCTGTTCAGAAGTTCGTCGGCCTCCGGGAGTAGATCGTCAAGCCAAAGCCTTCGACTGTCATCGGTTTTTTCTGCTAGGTAGTCTTTCCTTTTCTCTCCCACTATGTTTTGGGAGTTTGTGATTATAAATAATTTTCTGCATCGGATTAAGCCGCTCTTCTATCCCCGATTTAGATTTAGGTCTAGATCTAGGAATTTTACTCTCCCGATCTATATTTATATATAGATCTGGGAGTTCCCTACATATATCGGATCTGTGTTCTTTCAACATACTGTTGTTGGTGTTATTGCTCAGCATTGGTGATGGGAACGTTGAATTTAGACACGCACCGCAAGCCGTGGCATTTGGTATGGGAGTTCTCGGTGTGTACCTATCACGGACTTTGGTGATCGGCCGCCGCAAGTTTATGGTATCAGATCTACACTTGGAGGATGAAAGTGTACTTCCAACTGCATAATTTGCTTTCTGGGATTTTTTCTACTGTCTTTTGGGAGTTTGAAAGCTTTCTATATAACTCTCTCGACTATTAATGAATAGAATCTTTCTTTCGACCAAAAAAAAAAATGTAAGCCGTGCCACGTAGGACGTCGACGCTAACTAGACCGCCCTAGTAGTGATTTTTAGCCAGAATTAGAAGAAATGACTAAATTGGCAATTGTCAAAAAGTTTAGGATTAAATTAGCAACTCATCAGAACGTTTATGACTAGATTGACACAATTAACAGGTTTAAAACTGAATTGAATTTTTTTTAAAAAGGTTTAGGGCTAAATTGGTCAAATCGAAAGGTTTAGGATTGAATTGGCACAACTACAATAAATTTAGAACGTTTTTGATAATTTTTCTCGGCTAAACACATGGACTAATAGGGTACGCCATTGTAGCAACGCGGCCATGTATTTGAAATTCCCCGTTTGAGATTCACTATCCAACCATATAGCCTAGTAAGAAAAAAACGTGTATATCGAGTGCAACTAGGATCTAATCGAGTTAGATGGATCTGATGTAACTTGGTAACCAAATTCCATCTCAATTTTGCTCAATAGGAAATCGAGTTCAATACAGTTATGAAAATTGGAGCCTTTTTTCCTTAAGACTAACAGAGAATGTCGTATCTAGCAATATTACATAGAGGGGGTGAATAGGTGATTCTGAACAAATTTGACTCTAAATTGTGGAATTAAAAGAATCAAGTGAAATTAAGTATAGATTAAGAATCTGGATATATACGATATGAGATTCTGAACGACAATATGCAGTACTCTATCAAATGCGAAGAAAAGAGTTTAGAGATAAAGAAATTTGCACACGATGATTATAGTGGTTCGGCTTAGGTCAAGCCTACGTCCACTCTCCTACGCTGATAACCGATTGGCTGGATTCCACTAGATGAATTAATGAAAGTTACAAGTGATTGCACTCTTACACTCTTACAAAACCTCTAAAAAATTATAGTATGTAGCTCTCGAGAACAAGTATAGAATCCGAAGCACTCTAACACTTTGAAATTGATGATTCTAATCACACACCAGAGCAGCACCATGGATCTCCTTTTATACTCCTCCCCAAACTAGTCGTTGGATAGGTATTCAAAGGATCGATTTTCAATCGTTGATTGGACGCCATTAATCTTGATTGAACGAGACTGTATCGAGGGAGATTTGATGACCGTTGGTGTTGAATCTGAACCCCTCAGATTCAGTCGTCCATACAACTCAATCTTCGATTTCCATAAATGAAGTTCTTCAAAAATGAAAGTTGTTTTGTCTCTTTTGGTTGGTAATTTCCAATAAAAAAATATTCTACTAATCTATTGTAGGATTATCTTATCAATCAAAGATTGCAAACTTCTATAAACATCTCAATCGAAACGGAAATTTGTCAGCCGTGGGTCTTCACAATCTGGAATTGATATACTGTAGGTTCTGAACAGTCTTCAGAAACAGAAACAGTCTCTAGAATTTGAACATATTAGAATGCTGAATATGAGCTCAATAAAGTCCTCGTTGATGCTTGCACATAAGTCTTCTTCAAATGTGTAGTTGAATCTACATAGGTGATATTCCACTTAATATGGATAACAAAATTCAACTCATTCAGAAACAAATATGCAGCGACTTTGTTTTGAGTCTGAACACCAATTAAGATCAATATAAGCTTCTCCATTCATGTGTTCCACCTAAGATAAAACACTTAGAGTATTTACCAGATTTTATAAGATATAGGACAGTTTTATCAGAATCAAAATATTCAGAATGAGGTTTTCTCAACAGAGAAAAGGTCCTTCATGATGACTCACAACTTAGTATTGAAATGGGCAATGTCACCATAGCCTTACCATCAGGACTATTAGAGGTTCAGAATCATTCATGAGAGCGGAAAACACTTATGGCAATCGGGTTTGAAGTCATGACTCATTGGAAATATTAGCCGGAATCATCGTACAATCACCCGAGCGACGTGAAAGGAAGGCGAAAAAAGAAAAGATATGTCGCACCGTTGAAGCTCTCCATAAGCTTGAGTTTGAACTCGTTCATCTATTGATCAAAAGGCAAGGCCCTCTGGTGAAAATAGCTCGATTTCTTCTTAATTCGACCCTCAAACTTGACGAGAGCTGGAGAGGCTTATGTTTGAATGCCTACCTACAAGTTATACCAATTATTCAATCAGTATATGCCTTGCCTTGCTCTGTGAACACACCTTTGATTCAAGAATTGAATGAAATTTCATTTGTGTAGATTGACTTAAACTTATTTAGAGAACTGATTTGTTAAGTGATGTGTCGGACTGTGAGCAACTTTTAAACAGGTGGATCGTATTTATCAACCGACAATAGTTTGACACAACACTTTGTAAATTTTGCAAAACCGGTCTTAGAAAATCTAGCATTGCTCCTAAACTAATCTATCTTTGTGCTTCTACGTACGTGGGATGTGTATGCCGTTTCATCTCATACTGTTATGAGTTCTCTATATGAATGAAATCTTCATCAATTCCTAATAATTTACTGCGCGACAAGTACGTACGAGTGCTTATGCTTCGCATCAATAGATCTTGTAACCATATTTCAATTTTGAATGCGAAATTGAGTTTCGATCTGTAGAGGATTAGACATTAGTTAGGAACTGTACATAATAATACAAAGGGGGGGAAAACAGAGCAAAGGACAATAATAAAATAAATAAATAAATAAAGGTCTAGGTTATTTGCTTCTGGTTCCATCACATTGGATTTCTTCTTAAGTCATCAGTAGAGGAATTGTGAGAGCACAAACTTGACAAAGTGAAATGGAGACACAATCATTTGAAGAACCTTCCCATGCCTCGTCTCACCTCATTTCTATTCCCTCTCAATCTTTAGCTGAAGAAATCAAAATGAGAGGGTGGATTTTGGTAGGGTTTTCCAGAATAAAATAAGATAAAAGATATGAGATGGTGCATGCACATCATCCCTTCTAATTTGATAAACATGTTGACTAAGGTAAGAACGAACGCGCAACATGTTGACCTGTTGATCACTCAAGGAGAGTGATAAGCTACACGCTGTCGCATAGTCGGGGAGTATCAAAAGAGGTCCGATGTCGAATCATTTCCCTTTTACAGTTTCATTATCGCCGGCATATTTTGGGCTCGCAAGGTCCGCAAACTTATCATTCTTAGTCTTTTATGTGTGAGGGGTGATGGGTCGGAATTAATACCTCATAGTTGAAGAAGATGGATAGATATACACACAAGAAAATCCTCTCATCACGTTCTTCAAGCATGTAATCGAGCAGTAAATCCCATGGGAAATAAGAGTTGAGAAACAAACGTATACAAAGAAACAAAGGGAATGACGACTTGATTCAAGGTTTGAACATCTTCCAACAATTGTCGGCTTTAGTTTGATGATCATCAGACATACAGAAACTGAGGGCTGCCCCTCTTTTCGTGCGGACGTCTCCTGAAGAGGAGGTTGCACAGAAGGAAAACACTCCATCGACAGAAACTTTAAGGGCAACGAATTGAAGAAACAAAAAGCATAAGTTCCTATAATATCTGAATTCACTTCACACCAGTGCCTAACCCTAAACAAAGGATTATCTCAACATACAAGGGCCTTCATCAGAAACCTGAAACACGAGGAAAGACACAGAAAACGCCGCGAAGAACCTGAGGAGCCACACTAGAAACCGCGATAACTAATGAACGAATCAATCGAAAAGGGAAGGGGAAAGAAAGGGCAAGAAAAGAAACCTTAGGAAGAGAGGGCGAGATGAGACTACTGTACATGTGATATCCATTGATCACATGCATTGCTGAATCTTGAATAAGCTTGAAGAACGGACATGGTCATGCAAGATATATTCTTTTCTGGTGATATCTGATAAGTAAATTTTTCTCTGCCTGGCTTAACCCTGTGTGCCACTTCCATGGGTGTAACCCTCTATGTTGTGATCATTGGTGGAAGAAGGCACAGCTGACCAAGCGATCTACCACCGCATACTCCGCCTCCGCCGCATGCGGCGACGGTTCTTGGAAAGCAAGATCCATCACCATGATGGATGTCAGCCATTCTGTGTGCTGTGTGTGTGTGTGTGTGTGAGAGAGAGAGAGAGAGAGAGAGAGAGAGAGAGAGAGAGATTATGGTTCTAGCTTGCTCTCCATATAAGTGGAAAATAGCCTTGCCTTTTTATTTTCATCTCCCCTCTGTACGATCAGTATATCTAGATGCCCCATGCATTAGTAAACATATAAAATTCAAAGTAGTATTCATTCACGAATTTAAGTTTGGACATGCACGTCATTGGGTAATCGATTCGAGCCGAAAAATTAATCAAGGATTTCATCGACAAGATGAGTATCATCAATACCCTTAATAGCTACAATGAGATAGGTAAATTAGTTTAAACTGTGAGCCGCCAAAAACAGCACCCAATATCACCATAGCCAGATATCTTTAACACAGTAATGGAGAAAAAGGGATTTGCGCACATGATGCGGAATAACGATGATCAAGAGCTCAAGTGCATCTCTCCTCTTGCTCTCTGCATCACTGGCTTAATGAGACTGCCCCTCACGAATCATTTGTGCATCTACGTTAGAGCAGAGAATTGAACACTATTTATAAAGTTTTCAGCTACGGATCTTCTGATTATAGG
This sequence comes from Lenwebbia sp. NSW1173648, assembly GCA_029784005.1. Lineage (NCBI taxonomy): Eukaryota > Viridiplantae > Streptophyta > Magnoliopsida > Myrtales > Myrtaceae > Lenwebbia > Lenwebbia sp. NSW1173648. The sequence continues at coordinate 16,108,509 of JARCGZ010000009.1, read as the reverse complement.
CCGAGCTTTACTCGACCCACACCAGCCAGCCCCATACTAGACTAATTAAGAATTTTTATATCTTATCTTATTAGACCAACATATAAAACAGTAAATATCAATCTCAACTAATGTAACTCACCTCAGAAAAACTCTTACAGAAAAAAAAAATATTGGCTTCTAGTAACTTAAGACAACTTTTTCCCCAGGCAAGTCAAGCGAGTCGCCCACTTTCGACTCGGCCAAATCAAAAATTGTTGTAGGGCGTAGTATTCAACTTTGCATAATGATATTTACAGTCCCAAAAGCAAGTGGGAGTGATAAGGACGCATCGTAAATGTTTCGAAAAGGTTTCAATGACGAATTGATTCTTAGTTGGACTAACTCCCGATGGGAGAACAAGAAGGCAACAAAGTTGGGGGCACTTCCATCTCTTCTTTTTCTTATTGGAGAGCACTTTCTTGTTTTGGTCAAGAAATGATCAATATGTCATGCCTTTATTCCTCTGCATGTAGACTTTTCTGTACAATGGCTCGATGCATGTACAAGATAAAGAGCGCCATGATAAAAGAATAAATATATAGTTCTTGTTTTTCGAAATCTTCGATTTGAATATGTCTATACTCGCAAAGGGTATTCACGATGGAACATATTTCTTAGCTTCTCATATAATTATTGTGCTAATTAGTGCATGAAGCAAATCTCATTACAGGTCGTCCCTGATCCTATCCGAATTCCAAAATTAGAGGAATGGAAGTTCATATGCTTAGGTAAAGACCGAGCTTACGACGTACGTCGTGTTTTTGGTATCATCCAATGCAAACACGATCACTTATTTAGATCACTTGCTCGGGCATTTGCTTGAGTAATTACCTGATTCGTAAGATTAACCGCTATTGCATAAGCTCGGATTAATTATCTAGTATATCTATATCTACATAGCTCTTCAGGCCCGGTTCCACGTCCCCCCACCTCCCCCCCCAAAAAAAAGAAAAAAAGAAAACCTCATTCAATTCAAAACAATTCAAAAGAGAAAAAGTTCTGACGGGTCGTTAGGAATATAGAATGTGACCAGCTTTCAAAGTAACCATCGCTTTGTGCTGAGTTGGGCTATTGGACCTACCATGGACTAAAACTAAGCCTATGAAATTTATGGACCGGTTCCAAGACAGCCATGTCTGAGATTGCTTCTGCAACTGTGATAGGAATAGGATAGGCCCATGCATGACTAGCACAAAAGCAATTAGTCTCTCGCTGTCTTATGTAGGCATAGATGGATTGGATGCTTGCTTGCCCATTCAATGTGAAAACTGCAACACATGGATCAATAACCTCAAGAAGCTTCTCTATCTGGAAGCCTCACAGTTAATTTTTTTTTTGTTGGGTCAAAAAAACCTTACAATTGGGTGCCCTAAAAAGTTGCCCAATTTAGCTGTGAACTATAGTTGATCTTAATTTTCTTTTCCTGAAAATAAAAGACAATAATCAAACCGGGGTTGCTTTTCCCGCTCCATCTTTGGCTTATACACTCCTCGATAAACCATGCTCCGGGGAGTGTATAGTCAAAACACTGTTTTCGGAGAGTGTATAAGCCAAAGAGGAATGAAGAAAGCGTGGGTTAATTAACTTTCCATGTTTTTTTTTTTGTTCCTTTAATTGCTCATAAATTAGCTCTGCCTACTTAGCCACATAAAAAGGGGGGGAAAGAAAGCATCACCACTAGACTTGCAAGCCAGACTATTGAAAATTTGTTGTTTGAAGTGGAATTTGTCCTAGGGTCTAGGTGGTTTTGCTAGGGTCAACACACAAATTGAATTGAAGAACCTCACCTTACCAATCCTAAGCTATGGCTACTTTTTTTTTTGGTTTTTTCCGTTCAAGAATAATTAAGATTTTAGCTAGTAGCCAAGTTGAAATGGGGAGCTTTTAGGCCTGCTCTGTGCTGGGCCTAGTAAGTAATCCAAATCCAATCATTTTGCTGCCCCGGACGTAGGTCTCACGATTCAACTGCTTGTAATACTGTAACGGGTTCTCACGAGTGATATTTCAAAATTCAAACCACGACACTCATATTTTCGATTCGAAAACTCCAAGCCGAAATCAAACCAATGAAGCAAAGTCTACCTCGAACCAAAACTAAGTACTTGGATGGACACGATATTTAAACTCGTCTCGCATTATGAGCACACGTGAAATTCCTAGAAAGCAATTTTTTTTTTACAGTACTCCGCATACAAAGCTTCATCCTTACCCTTTTTCATAGGTAGTAGCAGTCATAGTTGACTGAATTTGCTGCGAAAGTCCATCGGGGTTCGATACGGTGTGTTAGGGAAAGAAAAGACATAGGTATAGTTTAACCAGATAGCGCTCGGGAGTCGGAACTTACGAGCAAGGAAGTGGGATCATAATAATCTCCAAAGGGTTTCTAGTTTTGTCTATGTTTTAAGCATGTTAATCTAACATGAAACATGACAACATGACCGCGAGCTTTTGTGATGATATGTTCATTCTATGACGAGATCCTCATTCCTCACCCAGGAGGAAGCATGATCGTTGCCATTATCTCTCCTAGACAAATTCATTCACAGTATTATTGCATCAGGACACCTTGTCCTCCCCAAGAATTATCTCTTCTTTATATTGTAACGACCCGATCCGATGAGGGCAGGGAGTGATCGCAGGAGCTAGAGGGTCTGCACAAGGAGCGGCTCTTGACAGGCTTTTAGGATGGCGAAGGGGACGGGAATGAACCGAACTGTGCATCGAACAGAGGGAGAGCCATTATGAGACATATATATGAAAACTGAAATTAACTCACGAAAACGCATTTCTACGTAATGGTAATGCTTAGTTTCGGAACTCTAAAATTAAGCGTACTCATATGGGATCACTCCAAGGATGGGCGACCTCTTGTACGCAAAATGACAAAACCGAGAAGCTCGAAATGGGACGGGCCAAAACGGATAATACCTCCCTATATATGTTAATCCGGGATGTCACACTCACATATATGGTATAGCTTCTTCCATATATGTTAGTCATCTACACGAGAGATTGAAGAGCAATTGGTTCTTGGGATTCACATTAAAGTCGAGGAATGATTAATTAACAATTCTTGCAGTCTGCATCGATTAGGTAGACCCAAGAACGCGGGTGGGATGGGTTTTCACCGCTCCGAGACGATGAACCGGGCACTTGTGGCAAAAACTTAGCTGGCAAATCTACTCTAACAAAAGGAGATATAATTGATGTGCTCCAAAGTGTACCCTGAAGGGGCCAGCACTCTACCTTGAACATTAAGCGAAACAGGCTGTTGCATGAGCCCGGTCCATTTTTTGACCCTCTTCCACCTCCTGGATCAGTTAAGGTCAATTTTGATGCGGAGTGGAAGGATTCTTGAACTTGTACCGCGGCGATGATTCGAGATGACTTGGGTAGTCTTATTGGTAAGTAACGTAATTTCAAGCTCTCTCCTTGTTATGATTAGGCGCACAAATACAATAAAATGTAGAGTTAATGCGAAAAAGATAAATCGAGACAGAGCTACGTCAAATAGAGGATTCTACTATAATTAGCACCTCCCATCTCTCAATTATATATCGTAATTACAAGATAAATATGTTATATGCAGACGGCACAAGAGAATCCTAGGGGCCGAGAAAGCCCTAAACCACTCAGTAGTTATTCATGGGTCCAAGTTCAAACTACTAATAAAATGCTGACCCAAACTATAAAAGTCCTCTGGCAGCATCTCTTGAGCCCCTGAACCTCCATGCATTCATATCGATGAGGAGTATGAACCACATCACAACACTCCTGAAGCCGCCAAAGCAGAAGCAACTCTCTGCACAACAAGAATTGCGGAGTCTCACGACAACTTTGAGGGTAGTTTCTAAAAAAAATAAAAAATTATCCACGTCAGCGCCGACTTGATATGTAATGGCCGATATCCACGTCTGTGATTTCCAGTCAAAATTGGCCATATGGACTCAATTGACAAACTCAATTGGCACGATTGACAAGTTTAGGATTGAATTGGCAAAAATGCAATAAGTTTAGAATTTTTAGACAATTTTTTTTTTCATTTTCTTTTAGTACAGATGTTCCGCTATCTTCCTGACGAGCTCCTTTCTATCTCCGTGAATAAACAATTGTTTACCGTGGGTGAGGATGTTTTCATGCCTAAAACAACCTTCAGTCTGGTCTCTCATAAACCTTAACTTTTTCACTTATCAAAGCATCAAGATTTTCTCATTCATACATGACAGACTTAAGGAAATATATAATCTCACAAATAATATTTTCCAGATTCCCACGTACTCCAAATCAATTTCTCTGTAAGGCAAGGACCCAAAAATTGACATTTTGTGATTGGAAGAAGAAGGGCAGCTGTCTCCCATCTCACAGAACCGGTCGATTAGATTCATGTATCATATACATATAGGATGACATCAATAGCAGATTCTTGATTGTAAAAGCTAAGGATACTTTCAAAAGGATCTGCAATATTTTCCCATTATGTTATACGTTTCTTTTTCATTTAATTTTTCCTCCCTAGGAATATTTTCCCACGTTATGTAGTTAAAGCTAAGTACGTGGGTCCATCTCAAATGGGTTCACCCTCCAATTTCTCTAGGATTCCCCCTATCTGATCTGTCATCACCAGCAGATTCTTCATTAAGTCTTGAAAATGAAATTGAACTCCTTTGCTGTCACACCCATTCAAGTTCTCTTCAATCCTTTGAAAAAAACAAAAACAAAAACAGTTCCACACAATAATTAGCTTACACAAGCTGTCAGTTCCTCATCTGTTCATATCTTCATCCATCACCCTCACTACAACTAATTACCAACAAATGTTTTTTTTTTTTCATCCTTGAGTTGATGATGGGGGGATTTGGGACCCCCAAGACAATTAATGTGGAGGGGGGGTAAGAAAATAAATGCTTGTTTCTTCCCAAATTGGGGAATTGGGGGGGGGGGGCTCTGATGATATCTTTCTTTACCAGAGAAGGAGGTAGGAGAAGCTCCTGACTCAGATTTTCTTTTCTTTGGCAGAGAAATCATACTGAGCGAGCGAATCATGGGGCAGCAGGATTAGGTGAGGATAGAAGAAAGGAGATGATGAGGGTTGAAAGATATGGAAGCTGAAAGATTTTCTACACCCCCAGCAAAAGGAAAGGAGGCCCTTTTGCTTTTGACTCCTGATTTGAGGGGGACCGAGAGCATCATCCTTCAAAAGGAAACCCTTTTCGCTGGCCTTGCATTAATCATCTTTCAGAGAGAGAGAGAGAGAGAGAGAGAGAGGTTTTTAAAATGGGTTGAGTGGACTTGCAATTGGGTTTAAGGTTAGAGAGAGAGAGAGAGAGAGAGAGAGAGAGAGAGAGGGAGAGAGTTCTTTTGTTCATGAAAATTGGAAATTGCCAAAGGAATTGGGAGTGAGACACGTTGCTCAAGAGAGAGAGAGGGAGAGAATATTTCAGAAGTGAGCAAAGTGGTCATCTCCTACCGTGGGTGGTTCAGGCATTTGGCAGCTCAAGCTTGAAGGTTTTTTTGAATTTGAGAAAGCACTTCACTTTGGGTATCTCTCTCTCTCTCTCTCTCTCTCTCTCTCTCAGAGCATACAATTTATAACACCTTTTTCACACGTAACTTTTTTTCTCACTTTTTCATGCTTTAGCTCTAAACCCTCGTTCGCACACTTTGATTGAGAGTTGTTGGATTTTTCTTTTCTTTTCTCGTTATGATTTGTTCTTTTGAACGGCTAATAAAATGGTTTTTTTTTTAATGGGTGTTGAGCCTCTGTGTCTTTCTGTGACAACTTTTTGTCTTGTAATGCAGTCCCCTTCACGAGGTTGTGTCAGAACCATACCTTTTCAAACAAACAAACACTATTCCCTCTCTCTCTCTCTCTCTCTCTCCTGTTCTTTTCAAAATGAAAAGATAACACAAAATGATTGTTTGAAGAAGAAATCTTGGTTCCCATTATTAATGATTTGCTCCACTCTGCTTCATCTCTCTCTCTCTCTCTACTCGCTCACTTCTCCTCTCGCAACCTGTCCAACATTTCTCAAAATCTCAACACTTTGCGACCCCTACCGTTTCTCTCTCTCTCGACCACCCTTTTTGAGTTCTTCTATTTTCTTGCACCGACCCACATTTCAAAATCGTTTCTTTCCCCCACGTTCCCTCCACTTCTCTTCTTCCCTCTGAATTATCTCAAGAACCGTTTCTTCTCCATATGTTGTGATTATCTTGTCTGTTGTTGCTGCTTTTAAGCTCGACCCAATTCGCTTTTTTTGCTTCAAGAGAAAATGGGAAGAGCTGCGAGATGGTTCAAGGGCTTGCTCGGGATGAAGAGGGACAAGGACCAGAGCAACCACAGCACCTCCAGCTCGGTCTCCGGCGACAACAAGAAGGACAAGAGGAGGTGGAGCATCGGTAGGTCCGCCAGAGATTCTGATAAGGTCCCGGCGGCGGACGCCAGCGTGACCGGCGCCGCCGGAGACGCCGCGTGGCTCAGGTCGTTCATTGCGGAGTCGGAGAAGGAGCAGAACAAGCACGCGATAGCTGTCGCGGCAGCCACCGCGGCAGCGGCAGACGCCGCGGTAGCGGCCGCGCAGGCGGCCGTGGCGGTGGTGAGGCTGACGAGCCAGGGCAGAGGAGCTCTGTTCGGGGGCGGGAGGGAGCAATGGGCCTCCGTCAAGATTCAGACCGTCTTTCGCAGCTACTTGGTAAGCACAAAGTGATACGAATTTGACATGACATCAACATAGCGATTAATTTAAATTCGTATTGTTTAAATCTGACGTGAATCGACAGAAATCGATACAATTTTTCGTGAGAATTAGTTTATCCATCGTACTTATCAAGAGACTTGACTTGTGTTCGGAAGAATGTAATGACAGCCAGGATGGTTGATGTTTGAAGAAGTCCTAATCGTTTGAATTTTTGTGTGCTTCTCTGTTATACGTTCTCGATGTGTTTGATGATTTGTTTCTGAGAGAGGGTGCCGTGATGATCTTTGTCTAATTGGTTTAGGCCCGAAAAGCTCTGCGAGCATTGAAGGGACTGGTGAAGTTACAGGCGCTTGTGAGAGGTTATCTGGTGAGGAAGAGAGCCACGGCAACGTTGCATAGCATGCAAGCTCTCATAAGAGCGCAGGCTAATGTGAGGTCTGAGCGAGCTCGCCGTTCCGTCAACAAAGAGAACCGGTCCCATTTCGAAAACCGCCCTAGAAGATCCATTGTAAGAAACTGGTCTAGTTCTTCAAATTGCTTTAAAAAAATTTCGTTCTTTGGATTTGTTTTCGATAATTTAAGTTACTCCATTGGTTGTGGATACTTCCAGTGGTCTTATTTATGGTGTTCGATGAACTGCAGGAGAGATTTGAGGAACCGAGAAGCGAGTTCCATAGCAAGAGGCTATCCGCTTTGTACGAAACTCCGGTAAATCCCTTCGACGAGAGCCCGAAAATCGTCGAGATCGACACGATCAAGCCGAGGTCTCGGTCACGCCGAATGAACAGCGTGCTGACCGAATATGGAGAAGATTTTCCCTACCATGCTGTCTCGTCCCCGCTCCCCTGTCCTGACCCTGCCCCGGCCCGGCTCTCGATTCCCAATTGCCGCCACATGCAAGACTTTGATTGGTGTTTTGCTGGGGATGCGTGCAGGTTCTCGACCGCGCAGAGCACGCCCCGGTTGGCCAATTCTCTGGGGTACTTCGCTCCGGCGACCCCCGCGAAGAGCGTGTGCGGGGACCACTTCTTCCGCCCCTATCCCGGCGGATTCCCCAACTACATGGCAAACACGCGGTCATTCAATGCCAAGTTGCGGTCCCATAGCGCCCCGAAGCAGAGGCCCGAGCCGGGGTCTAAGAAGAGACTCTTGCTAAACGAGATCATGGCGTCGAGAAACAGCATGAGCGGCGTTAGAATGCAGAGGTCTTGCTCTCACCTTCAAGAAGTTTTGAACGGTTGAGATTTGAAAAAACTCTCTTATGCATTAGTGAAGTTAGGAGCAGTCGGTTTTCAAGGTTGTTAGAATTGGAAACGGGGCTTCCATCTCGGAGCTTCATGGAGTTTGCCACTTGATGTGAAACAAAAAGAAATAGGATGAGCCGGAGTGCTTGTGTAAATTGTCCTCGACAGTTGTTTTTCTTGTGTGAAAAATGGCTGCTTACAGGTTTATTGTAATGAAAGTGCATGGAAATGATAAAATCTCTTGGCCATATTTATGTTCGGAGACAAAGAATTGCAATTGTGCTAATCCAACACGAGCGTCGAGGGTCATATACAGTTGGTCATGCACAGGGTTGGACCCTATTGGTTCACTTCATGTTGTCGTCTGTTCAAGCTTTTGCATGTGGATTTCCTTCTGTTTCGGCCAAAGAAAGCAAGTTGAAATCAGATCACCGCCTTTTGATTTGAAGAGGTCACAGCCAAAAGTTCCCATGCGAATGGATCAATAATGGTCAATAATCAAATGTCCTCCTCCCTTTCTGGTTAAAACTTGAAAAAGGCACCAAAAAGGCTGTCCTTGAACCAAGTTGATGTGCCAAGTCCTTTGGCTGTTAATAGCCAACCATGTTAGAGCTCTCCCTCGGTTGTCAACATGGCTATCCATGAGAGAGAGATTCGTCTTCAAATGGAAAAATGGAAACTTTACACTTTATCATTGGACATGTCATCTTTTCAATTTTTTCTCTATTCTTATCTATGTAGGGTAATTGTACCGAATCTTTTATTCTACCTCGTTCATTTCGAAAAATCGATCTAAGTTTAACGGACAAATAAAATACAAAATTTAATGGAAAGCTTACACTAAATTCGCAATTAGACCGCTAGACACACCGACACAATGTTATGGATGTTAACTCCAAGAGAGTGGCCAAAACACCCTTCTACCGCGCATATTAATTGAAAATGTTAAGTACCTTCTAACGACGAAGAAAAACTTCCTTTGCATATCCAAACTTTTGAGCTCGAAGTTCTCAATTCTAACTTGACTCTAATATCACAACCCCTCGCTCGACTTTGAGTCGAAACCTTATATTTCTTAGGGGTCTAACCTCCTCCGAGTAAGGAAAAATCGGTACGACGTGTTTTTCAGCATTGTTTAGTTAAGCAAAAACACAAAGAAAGCTATGTAACAAACGAGGTTGCGGCAATCGCCGTTCTACTCAAAAGCCACTTCAATTTCTCGTTCAATTAAGAGATTTAGGCACGTAAGTCGATCTTGTTACCGAAGTGCTCACTCGATTCGGGACTCTTGGCGCAAGAACCGTTTATACGTACCAAGGTCATGTAAACGATATACCGACTAATAGGGTGATCGCTCGCAGATTCTCCTTTTCAAAACTCAATAGATGAGCCTACTTTAAATTTCAACAGTGGGAGGGAAAAGGCAAAAGGCCAAAAAAAAATAAAAAAAATTAAAGATGATGAACAGATGCTGAGGCATTTATACTTAGCATCCAAGCAATGGCTTCAGAGTCCTTTGTAGCTTTTTTTTTGTCAGGGACAAATGAACGCCGGGGTTTCTTATCAGCAATGATTAGAGAATTCGACGTGATTGATGGGGGCAGTAGCTTTTTCCCTCCTCCCTTAGCAAGCAATCAATCTCATTACGGCCTCACGTGCTTCCTGGATAAGAAAAAAGGGCACGTGACGTCATCATTAAGGGGTAGTTTCGGTATTTGTGGTGCCCCCTTTTTCTTTCTTTTTTAGTAATTTTTTTTTTGGATTAGATATTTGTTTACCTTAGCCCATACCTCGTCGACTGCGCACTTGTTGCAGTGGAAGATAAGGTTTCTTCGACAGTAACGTGGAATTCCCTAATTGCCCTCTTCCTCAATGACAGTTCTTGTGCACGGGTAATTCAGATTAATCCTGTTCTTAATTAGAAAATTGTCCCTCTTTTGAAAACAATGGGGACCATTTGAAAGCAGACTTGCGGTTCACTCTTTCTCTTGTCCAATCGGTACCATCGAGCATGTTGCGAGGCTGGAAACATAGTACAATAAAGAAACATGGTGAGACTTTGAGTTTCTTTGATGTAGTACACGCAACTTCTAATTCTAGTCCATCGTATGTATTTCGATTCGCTCGTACTTCCTACAAAATGACAATCTTGGTCTCCGAAATTTGAATATCCGTTTAGGCTCCGTTCGCTTCGCTGAAAAAACGAATAGTTCAGAAAACTTTTTCCTTGAAAATGTCACGGGCACACGAAAATGAATTGATGTAAATACCTTCATCGTTCACGAAAATGTTCTGACATAAATTAATTAGTTATTTCAAGCGACACAATCTATAATTTCTTTTTCTAACTATTCGTTTTCAGCGAAACGAACGAAGCTATAAATTCTCCTTTTTTTTTTTTTTTTCACCAAAGAAATTTTTTATCGCTATATATGTTAAGGTTAGCAGTATTATTTAGTAGCCTGTTTGAAATGGCTTCTATTTTTAATAATGCCCGTATTTTCAAATTTCATGGCCCCCTTTTGACTTTTGTTCCACATGAATTTCATGTATAAGATATCGACATTTTTTTTTTTTGTTCTATCTCTAGCTCTCATGTTTTTGACTTTTGATCTGCCTCTTTTAAGAATGCGGGAGTCAAACCCCGCATTTATGATACTAACGTCCCAACACTATCGAACTTTGCGGGAAATTTCCTAGATGTGGGTCATATTTTCTCGGAGTCAAAACAGAAGAAAGAGACGTTAGGGGATCGATTAAACAAAGCATGTCTCTTCAGATTCAAACACCGACAACCTCAATTTCTTATTCAAATCCATCCCTGGTTTTATCCATTTTCTAAAGGGAAAAACCTCTTCCCACGAGAAGGTAGGGGAGTCCGTGTCCGTCCAATCTGCTAGGCCGAGCGGCCCATGGCTTGCGTCATCTCGCGCTCGTGTTTCGATGCGCTGCTCGAATAAAGTACGGCATCTTCTGGCGCTGGCTTCAGTGGGGGAATCTAAGATTTTGATACCAGAGAGAAAGAGAACCGAACCGGGCTGGGTTCCTAGGGCTCAGCAGTTCGATCCCTTTCGGAATCTTGGACAAATCAAAGGGGGGATGTGTTTCCCTTTCTTGGTTTCGATCCAAACAGGAAGGATGCCGCGGAAATGGGTCAAGGTCAGCTTTCGCATTGAATGCGAAAAGAACCCCAGAAATCTCCATTCCTAGCGGGCACAGAAAGCAGGCTAAAAAGCTCCCACCTTGACCGCCTAGGAACCAGGGCTTTTCCTAGGATGAAGAACATCGGAAACCTCACATTGATTTAAGGAGATAATTAGAGCTTAAGTTTAGTTTGGTCGCTTTGATTCTTTTCTCTCTTTTCATGTGGGTGCCACTATTCAGAAGGCGAGGTTTTGTTTATTAGTTTGTGGTGGTAGCTAGTCGATTAACTTATTATGTCCATCCACAGGCCACAAGGCCTTCGGCCTTTGTCTGTAATGCTGATGTTGTTTCTCTTTGTCAGGCTCGTGGTTAGAGGTTCAGAGCTCTTCGATCGCGGACCCGTTTTCGCCTCGCCTGAGTTCAAAGAACCGTGCGAAAGATGGGGGGGGAGGGGGACCATTCTGAGGTGAATGTTTTTAGATTCATACATGCTTATGTAAACTATGATTTCTTCCATACTAATCAGAACTTATTTGAACTATAATCCTCTCAAGATCAAGACACGTGGGCCGATTTATCTTCTCGTGCTTTTAGCATAGTCGATTCGCGGGCATGGCTTTGTAATTGGTATTTGCTTCCCTTGGTTATTTGGTTCCACCTCGGTCGATGTTCCTGAATACAGGTTTAGCATTCCAAGAAAAGGAGAGGGCCTTGGTTCCCGCTCTTAAGGAGGTCGGGTTACTAAATTTACTATAGCTAACTTCAAGGGGGTTGGCGTTTTGGATTAGGCGCGGGCACGGTAGCTATAGATTGCGAGTCCTCGCGCTACCAAGTGCTGATCACCTTGGCCGCCCACTCGTGCTTCGACTGGCTCCTTGAGTGGCCATCGTCGTGGTCTGCAAGGTCGGTCGGAGTCGGATAGTTCGTGGGTCGAAACGTTGGTTAACCTCATCACAGGGTCATGGGAATTGATTTGTGGCTGAAAATGGACTCGCGAGCAAAGAAAATATTCGGATCTGGGCCAACTCGGTCCATGCTCTTTGGGCCTCCAGGACGAGGCCCAATTTGACCCCAGGCTCGGCTCTTAATAGCCGTTACAGACATCGGTCTGGACAACTCAACGGTCAAAATGGAGAGGGCTGTTTGGAATTCAAAAGAGGTCTGCAATATAAGCAGTACCGTCCCGCTTCCCAACGGTCGAATTCTCCATCTTCATCCCTTCCGCTATCTCCCTCCAATCCATCTTCATCCCTCCCGCTATCTCCCTCCAAAAAGAGAAGTAAATCAAGAAACTGAAGAAACAGAAAGTCTAACCGAAATTCGTCGGCATGGATGTCACCGAGAGTCCCTCCTTTTCTTCCGCTAAAAGATCTCCCAATGCGAAGCCCTCTGTATCTGGTATGTCTCTCTCTCTCTCTCCTTCTCTTTCCGAAATGCTTGATAGTTCTCTGTGCGCGCGAATGATTATTTGCCGCCAAAGACAAATTGATTAAAGAGATTTTCAAGAAAAAGGGAGGAGCTTTTTTCGGTTTGTTGCTTAACCAGCTGAGTCGTATGTATGAGTGACGCAGATGAGAAAGATCAAAGTCTTCATTTTCGGCAACTAGGGTTCTGCAACACGAAGAATCCGTCACCGAAGAAGAATCTGCCTACTGGGGGAGCTTCAAAGGTTACTCCTCCAGAGAACAAGGTCTTAACAGAAAGAAACGGATCCGACCATCCAGTCGGAAACATCCCCATGTCCCATTCAGAGCCCGTCAAAGCGAGCCCCCGCACCAGCCGTTCCAAGATATCCCTGTCCTCGTCAGCCGATGGGCTCGGCAAGGAATCTTTGCTTCCTTACGGACCGTACACGAATTACCTATCTCCCCGGCCCCGGTTCCTCCGGTACAAGCCAGATAGGCAGCGAGAGATGGCGCTTCGCCTGGAGAAAGAGAAAGAGGCGGGGAAAGGAAAGGAGGGATCAAGTTCGGGCGGGAGTCCTAACGAGATGGGAAATGTCAATGGAGAGGGAGCTGGCTCGGTTAGCTCCTGTGACATTCTGAAGCTAGAAGGGGAAGAAGATCATGGGGATAGTGATGATGAAGTTGAAGAGGAGGAGGAAGAAGAAGAGCAGAGAAGCTCAATTTGCCAAGAGCTACTCAAGACCTTGCTTTTGCTTGTAGTGCTGGTATTTCCAGCCTCATCATATATGTCCGACATGAACTCGGCTCCATCAATATCACGCCAAGTTGGGGTCAGTGAAGATGGGTGCTGGAGAATCGAGAATTTTACATATGAAGAAACTGCTTTATATGGGAGAGCTTTTGGGCTTGGATGTGGCTCAAACCTCATGAATCAGGCACGTGAATCTGACAATGAAGTCGGTTTTCTGGTGAAGAATGTGCACAGTATTGATGAGCTTGAAGATCAAGAGGAGGTGGTTGAATTCGGGTTAGGAGGAGCTATTGAAAATACTAATGACGACGGAAATGAGGAGGGATTGGCCGTGGTTGATGTGGGGGAGGAACCGGTGCTAAGTTTGGAGGAAAGTTCTCATCTTGATCAGGGAATTGTTAAACCACATGAGGTTTCTGATCAGCTAACTGAAGGTTTTGAGTTGCAGCAGAGCAAAAATGCAGAGAACTTGGACTTTGAAATTCCTACTGCCTTGGATATGCAAGCCAATCCGCCATTGGAACCAGAAACTCGGACATCAGTGCGAATTGAAGTCGAGAAAGAATGGGGAAGAACTGATGAGGAAAGTGGAGCAAATTTCCCCATCGGAAAGCCTGAAGCAGAATTGAACAATGAAGTGCTTATGGTTCGCATTGGAACTGAGTCGAGTTACGATACTATTATTGGTTTATTAACTGTGTCATTGGCGATTTCCGCAGCTTTCCTCTTCCTCCTGTTCTTGAAAGGCAAAAAGTATCCGGCCAATCCTGTTTGTTCTTCTTCTTTGAAGAAACAACTGTGTCCTGAACCTGTGGCTGAAGAAAAGCACGAACCGCAATTCCAGAAGAAAGAACAGAACTGCACCGAGCCACTTGTTCCAAATTCAATTAAAGATCCATCTCCCGTTCATGCACCGGAGGAAGCCAGTGCACAGTCTAACCAAAGTCGAGCGCCGAAAATCGAGCTGCTCGGAGAATTCGTGGTCGGAGAGCTAAGCAGCTCGCACAGGAGCAGAGAAATGAAAAGCAAGATGATTGGCAAAGTCGAAGAGAGCACAAATTCTGTGTCCACGGATAAGTCAGGGATCAAGGTCAATGTGACACAGCCGGCTTTCTCGGAATTTTCTTCGATGGACTCCCCTTCACACGGAAGCTTCACTGCTGACAGGAACGTCAAGAAGCCACAGGTTTGTGTTAATCCTAGAGGGAATTGCTCAAATGTGCTTCTAGCCATTTCAGATCTATCGCTGAGTTGCAGTTCAATTCATTTTATTTCACTTTACTGAACCCTTTTATACGCTCTGAATCGAGGAACTTTATCAGAAAGAGATAGTGAATAGGGAGGGAATCAGCGGGAGTTTTAGATCTAGGACAAATGAAAGGAAATCATAGTCTGTTCAGAACACCAAAAATTGAGTATTTTTAATTAATTAACACGAGTGCTTTCAATGCTCAAACAGGAGGATGGAACAGGAGAATCGAGGACGGCTGTTGCAACGTCTGCCAGGCGATCTAGCCGGACTCAGAACACTCCGGTGAGGCGATCTAGCCGGATCCGGAACCTAGCGCTTCAATCTCCATAAAGCTCATTGCTCTCAAATCAGACTAGAACAGCAACCTCTGTTGCTTCATTTTACTACTTCGGAAAATCAAAAGCTCGACAGCTTCAGCATTCTCTGTTGTTCTTTAGGACTTTCATTTAGCTGTTGTATGTTCTTAGAACTTCATTTAGCTATGTGTATGGCAGTAATATGTATCCGTGCTACTACTTGTTCTGCTCTGCAAATTAACCAAAACTTCAATGCCTTAGTCCAGCCATTGTTATCAATGTTTGAGGGAGGAGCAAAGTGGATTCTGCAAACTCAGCACAGATCGACCAAAATTTCAATCCTTTGGTCCAAACTCTGTCAATGTTGCTGGGTTAGATCTCTCTCTTTGCAACTCTAAAGCCCTGAACTTTTTAAACCGTAATCGTCTTAGTTTGGTATCTTCTAGTTTTCAGTTTAAATCATATATGCCTTAAACCTTTCTTGCACATTTCACTGATCTGCGTTCACAAAAGATACGAAAACGAAAGGGTTCTCAAAATCCCCAAAACAGCAAAATCAAATTTTCCGATCGAAGCGTTGGAGAAAAAGATCAACCACTTCCGATACTGATCCTAAGTGAAAAATGACAAAACTTTAGACGTATCATGCAATAAAAATACGACTGACAACGGAGAGAAAGGAATGTGGGGAAGATGATTGTTGAAGAGCTCAATGGGAAGTTAAGCTCCAACTGCCCACCTTCCCCTTCTCGATTTCGCAGAGATCACCTTTCGGCGATTGGCGCACCTTCGTCGCGCCACGCCGATACACATTCTCTGCTAATTATCCAAAAACCACAAGAGAAAAAATCCCAAAATCTATTACGAAAACAATCGAAATCGAATCGCAGTCGCAAACAAACAGCATGCTCATTTCACACGAGACACGGAGAGAGAAGGAGACAGAGGGGGGGAGAGAGAGATTTGGTCTGGGGGTAGACGGCCAATTTAAAAGGATGGAGGAGGAAGCATTAGGGTTTTAGGAGCGGCGGCGGAAGAAGACGAAGAAGAATCCGTCGTTACCAGGCATTATAGCATTTCACGAAAACCCTAAATTTTGGGCCGGGCCACCGGAAAAAAGGCCTTATAAGTCATCGAAACGGCCCATGAGCCATATACCTGATTTCTTGCTTTGTTGCAGGTGCGCACGATAAATATTCTATTTCTGGAATCAATTTCTGGTTAGAAATAGATTTTTTCTATTTCTAGTTTCTGGATGAGTTTTTGAGCAAAAAAACGTGTTAAATAACGACATAAAATTTCTGTTCCTGAAACAGAAGTTCGTTTGATAACGATTGAAATTTTTTACTTCAGGAATATTATTAACACAAAATCTTCTACGAAATTGTCTACTTCATTTTTTATTTTTTAAAATTTATTTTAAAAATGAGTTTTATTAAAAAATTATTATTTATTTTTTACTCCGGCAGCGGTGGTGGTCCTGGCGACCGGTGGAGGTCGGCGGTGGTCGGCGGTGGTAGGCGAAGGGGGGCGGCGGCGGGTGGTCGGCGGTGAGTGGCGGAGGGGGGTGGTCAGCGGGGGGTAGCGGCGGCAGGCAGAGGGGGGCGGTGGCGGCGGTAGGAGTAGGGGGGCGGCGGTGCGACCGGGGGGGGGGGTGGGGGGAAGGGGGGCGGCCGGCGGTGCGGTGGCGGTAGGCTGTGGTGGCAGGGGGGCGACGACTACAAGCGGTGGTCAGCGGGGCGAGGTCGGCGGCGGCAAGCAGTGGTCGCGGCGACGGGCAGCCAAGGGCAGTGGTTGGCGGTAGAGGTCGTCGGTGGGTGGCGGCGAGCGAGGGTTGGCGACGGCTAGTAGTGGTCACAGCTAGTAGTCAGCGCGGCCAACTGTGGTGGCAACGGCGGTGGTTGCGGCTGCGGCTACGACGGGGGTAGGCCGTGGGCGAGGGCCGCCAGCGGTTAGTAGCAGTGGGCGGCGACCGAAAGGGAAGGGCGACAGAGAGAATGCGATGAGGACTTGAGAAAAAACGAAAGGCTTTGGTAGGTTATTTCTCATTTCTTTTTCTAAAACAGAGAAACTACAATTTTTAACTTCTCGTTTCTCTTTCAAATCTATTTCTAGAATAAAAATTTGTTCCAGAAAGAGAAAAATAGAATTGCATTACCAAACGAATTTCTATTTGGAATAGAAACAGAGAAATAAAATGATTATCAAGCACAACCTTAATTTTTTTAGCAGGAAAAAAAGAACTTGGCATGTGTACATAGATATGTGTTTACCTACGTACGTACGTATCTCTGTAAGTACATTGCGCGACACGCAAGAAATGAAACCACTGTAAAGTTCCATGAACTCAGAGAATCAGTCAAGGGTACAAGGAAGATTGCGCAAATGCGGCGGAAAATGGATGCAGAACAAGAAATTTAAGAGCCCAACAAGCAATTTAGAAAATTAACGTGATTCGAAAATGTGGATTGTGGTCATAGCATTGGCGACTAGAACATTTGATAAACTCTAGCACAACCCTGTTTGAGTAAGGCCAGAGGGAATTGGCAGAAATTTGTTAGGTCCCCAAGGAGGGGGGGACCGGGTCCAGCTAAAATGAGCTTGAACCATGCCCTCCGTACAAGGAATGTCAAAATCTAAGAGAGAGACCTCCGAGAAAAAAGAATTGCATAAACGATGCTGGTGGCCGACTTGCTGCGGCTTATCCTATGGAACATCGTACATGCAGGCCATCTTCTTCTTGTATGCAAAAAAGCCGGGCAAAATGCCAACTGCCAAGTTAGGATTTCTTGAGCTTGGATGTGCATATTAGTATAATCGAGAAGGGCGGGCCGAAACCCGTTGAAAGAGTAACTAAAAAATGCCTTCATCTGCAACGAAAGAACAGTCAGAAAATCAGACACAGTAAACAGGATATCTGGCTTGGCACATCTCAAAGAGTGTATTCCAAAGCATAGCGGTCATCCATCCTATGTTAGCAAGACTCACCGTCATTGTCATCTGCCATGTTGAAATCATCCTCATCATCATCGAAGTCTACATTCTGTAACATCAGATGAAATCCACTACTGGCATAGTTCTTTAATACAAGAAAAAACGCATGCTCTCCTTCGTATTTTATCCTTTTTCTCTTACCAAGCAAAGAAACGTAGAAACAAACTAAAGGAATCTATCAAATCACAGCAAGAGTTCATTAGTGAAATTACAAGTCCATCCACTAGCCACTGCATGCTTTCTGTTTTACCTGTATCTAAATGTCTCTCTACATGATCTCACCTAAAGGCTGGTTGTCTACCAACCAACCAGCATGATAAGTTAGAAATTTATAATTTTAGAGTTTGCCCATTCAAACAAGTCTATGTTGATAGAATCTATTAGCCAATATTATCTTCTTCTGGCTAGCAATCTCTGTTGCAAATATGAATGGACCGCTTCCCACTGTGAAAGGAAAATAAGCATGAACATTAAATCTGTGGTTCATCTCCAGAGTTTTGTTCATAGTATTTGGGACCTTTGGTGATAAAAAGGAACTCAATTCCAGGGGATTATTTCTTGATCAATGAGCAGAAGCAGATGTATTCATGAATTGCAGCTAAGTCATACGAAATCAAATACTTGCTAATATATTCACGTTAATTCTGAACGAACCTGGTTGTAATCCCCATCATCACTAAATTCTTCATCAGCTTCCTCCACTTCATCATCTTGCTCTTCTTCGTCACCTTCTTTCTTTTCCTTTTCACCTTTCTCTTCTTGGCCCTACAAACAGGGACAAACTCTCAAGTTAGGCTACCAGATAGGATGCAAAAAGGTCAGAAAAGGCCTTGAATGTTAAAATTGTATATGTTTGAAGAAGACAAAGAAAAGGGGTAAACAGGGGGATCCCTGCATAGTAAAATTTTTTACCTGATACTTCTGCTCAAGCTTCTCAAAGAGATCTAGCTTCTGCAAGCCTGCAAAAGGACATTCATGTTTCATCAAAATCAGTGCTGACGGACCTAATTTAGGAAAGATGGAGACTTTACTAGCAAAGAGTAATGGTATATTGCCAAAAAACAGATGTCATTCACCATGACACCAGGAGCTCTCAGTAAATAAAGACAATCTTAGTATGAGCACTAAGAAGCACGAGCTGTTCTGCTGATACAAGAAATAAACCATTCAAATGCCATTCATCCTTAAAATTTGTGCGTGAAGTATATATGCACATCTATACATAGACATGTATCCATCTGCTCACCACATTCAAGGCTGCACAAATTTTGCAGAATCTCAGAAATTATTAGGTTTTTGGCCTCAAAACACAATTTATGAGATTCTCCTTAAAACTATCATAAATTACATTGAAGTGATTGGTAGCGACTAGAGAGAAACCATCATCAAGGCACATAGCAGGGCAAACATTTGAAGCAATTTTCTCAGGAAACTGAAAACTCAGAATTGGCGAGATCATAATCAAGTGTCATTTATCATCAAACCTGACTCTGGATTCCACTGCACCTTTCTCCTCTTTCTCCTCTGTTCCTCTCGAGTATCTACTTATTGCATTAACAAACAAAAGTCAGAACGTATTGACAAGACCAAATGAAGCAAGCAAAGTTAGACACTGTCTGGAAGAATAATCTTTCAGATTGCAAACCTGCTACAAGCTCTCTGGGGAAATTAGAAACATTAGCATCTAGGAATTGCATGAATGAATCACGTGTCGGCTTGGCCTTCAACTTGTCCCGGTCAGAGAATCTCTCTATATCGGTGCTTTGGCTTGCTAAAAACACACACGTACAACGTGATAGAGCCGCTAGAATTTTAATTCGAGGGGCATCAAATTATTCAAATAACTGTCTTGAAATGATAAAACGGTAGATGCAGCCGAATTATACTTGAAGTAAAAATAGTCAACAAGCGAAGACTAGATCTATGTAAAACAACCAACTTCGTTCAAGGAAATGAGTGCCAACATGACTCAAAGCCAAATTTATGCGAAAGATACTCGCTCTCATTTAAACAAATCTAAAGCAAGCAACTCTGAAGAGAAACTGCTCACTGCTTGAAATGGTCTCTTCAAGGTAATAAGGAGACGATTTCCAGTAATTTTGTAGCCTTGAACTCCAAACTACAAGTGCCCTTTCCTCCTTAGACACATCTCGCACTGCAGGTAAATCGACATCCTGCAATTACACACAAAAGAACTTCACCGTATATATAAAGAACACTCTTACCCTTCAAAGGAAACTTCAACTGCTACAAGACAAAGGGAAACGGCAATCCCAGTAAACAAGAAGAAGATATAACTCACCGGGAAAAGAACAAAAGGCTCTTGCTTGGCAAAGGAGGTGCCGCCACCACCACCGAATCTCCCTCGGCCGCGGCCGCGACCTCTAAAAGCCATGGATACCCTGAGAAAAAGACAGTCAGATGCTTATTGTAATATATGGGCCATTAAGTCTAGCCCATTGTTTTGTTAAATAAAACCCAATCCTTATTTCTAAAGCCCCAGCCCAGCCACATCTCTTTTTTATGCAAGCAGTGGTGCGAGCGTGGGTAAAACTAAAAGGAAAAGAGGAAGCGTGAAAGCCAGCTCGTGGAGAAAGGGAAAGAGAGGAGAGAGAAAGTTTGCGAGTACACGATCCGGACGTCCCGACAAGCCGAAGTAACTTCGAATTGCAAGGTCGAGTAAGTATTCAAGCCTATTATTCATCTAATCGGAAAATTTTTCGGTATTAGGGTTTGAATTCGAAGTTTTGTTAAATTCGAATCACGAAGTCAGATTTTTTAGTAATTGAGTTATGGGATTTCGCGGAATTGGTGGATTATGGCGTTGTAGAGAAGTAACAGTCTTGTCGGAGTAAAATTTAAGAGTTTCGGTGCCAGCTATGCGATGTGGAGGGTTGGAATAATAGCTTTGGGTGAGCGATTTGCTGGCGCAAGGAGTTATTTTGTTAGCGATTAGAATTAGTTTAGCCGATTTGCAGTTAAGGTAGTGTCGCACTCGTTTTAACGGTATTTCTTGCTTATCTGATAGGATTACGAGTGTGTCGGCTTGATTAACAATCGTAAGTTGGTTTTTGGCTATCTCAGGTGAGTGGTGCTATTTCTTCTTTGAATTTGTAAACTCATATTTTGAAAAATGAAAAGTATGATATGTATTATGTGCAAAGTGTGATTTGGCTAAAAGGCAAAAGTGATGTTTATAGCATATTTGATGCATAACTTTGGATCGGGTATTGCTACTCTATTTGTTATTCGAAATGGTTTAAGAAGTGTGTATGAAAGAAATTGCGAAAGGTTATTCATATTGATTTGTGAATGGTTTTACAAATGTGCTATGAAATGTTTGGTGAAAGTTTATTTTTATTATATATATGTATATATACATGTGAATTAAGTTGCGAACTTGTCTGTGGAATGAGTTCTAAAATGATCTGAGAAATGCTTCACGACAAGTATTTCTGGCGGATGAGTTGAGTTGTGAAAAGATGTATGTTTGGTTGTGAAATGTATTCTGCTTTATGAGGAAGATTATATGAAATGATTTTTGGAACCGTTTTGTGACTTGGATTTTGAATTGGCTTGTGATGTGTGAATGAAGATATTGTGAGATTGTGTGGTACTCAATATCATTGTGAACCCAAATAAGGGGTTTGTGGGTATGCGCATACTAGTATTAGGATATCCTTGTGGGCCGACCCACCGGTATTATAGGTGGAGACCTTGCCAAGGGGGAATCTTGGTCGCCTTTGTCCTAAGGCGTTATGCGTGACCATTGTTAGATATTTGAGCACAAGTTTGGTCAATGGAATGGAC
This sequence comes from Lenwebbia sp. NSW1173648, assembly GCA_029784005.1. Taxonomy (NCBI): domain Eukaryota; kingdom Viridiplantae; phylum Streptophyta; class Magnoliopsida; order Myrtales; family Myrtaceae; genus Lenwebbia; species Lenwebbia sp. NSW1173648. The sequence goes on along the minus strand of JARCGZ010000009.1, from coordinate 16,086,893 downwards.
CATTGACTTATGATTTGAGATTAGTCGATGGAATGGACTATCTTCGTTTGATTATGTATGAGATTGATCAACGGAATAGACCATTGATATTTGATTCGATGTTGTCGATTTAGATGAAGATTTCTGATATTTATAAAGTTATTGTGAAAAGATATAACTCGCTTTTGGTTTTGTATGTATATGAACTGTGATATTTGAAAATAACGTGTATTTCAATATTTTGCTATTTACTGGACCGCGTACTTTACCGTGTATTTTGACCGATGAAAGGAAATAACTTATATTTGAAGTTGTGCGTATATTATCAAGCGAATTTGGGATTATTGAGTTCTGTTATGGTTTTGTAAATATGCATAGTAGGTGCTCGATTTGCTTAGAAGAGATACGCACTACTCACTGAGCTGTGATTGCTCACCCTATTCCTTCCAATCCTTTTTAGGTTTTTTAGCTAGTGACGGATAGAGCGAGAGCGTTATTGACGGGAACCTTTGGAATTGATACTTTTGGGTGGTTTGCGGCTGCGTCATTCGGGTGGAAGGATAGCTGTGTCATCCCCCTTTTCTGCTAGGAATCGGGGTGTGACACTTATGATCATAATACACGTGAACCAAGTGAAGAGTTCGTTCTGATTAGCTGCATGAAGAAGTACGTGTAAATCGCTTCCGCGACCACTCAAAATCTAGTCGAAAAGTTTAGAACCCTGTAGCTAACCGCTTCAGCTTCGTCCAGTGCCGGAACAACTCCACACGTAATCTAAAGAATGAACAAAGCATTGTCTGAGGCATTTCATCGAACACCTGCCGTGACAAACGGTCCCCTGATTAGGATTAATCCCATCAAAGGAGAAAGTGGACGCTGCTACAACTAGTCCCCATACACGAAGAATACGTTGTGGGTGGGGTGATATGTTGAGTGCATGCCATCCGCGCGTGTCAAAAAACTACTGTGTGATTGTGAGAGAGACTGTAATGGCGTCTGAGGAGGTGGGAAGAGGGAGGGAGAAAGATGCAGTTTTTTCGAGGGTTAATAGTGCGGAAACGCAAACTGATATACCACAACAAATTTATCCCAAATGCAGTTTTTTTTTTTAGGGTTAATAGTGCGGAAACGCAAATTGATATACTATGATAAATTTATTTCAAATTAATTTTTTTACCACAAAAAATTTCAAACTGATACATCGTGATAAATTCACTCCAAATTAATTTTTTGATCAATAAAAACTTCTAACCGGTACACTTGTGACAAACTAAACCTCGATTAGTTTCCGTTAAATTGAGTTTATATCACTAAAAACTCCAATCTAGTACAGTTGTGACAAACGGAGGATAAAAATTTCAAACTGATATACATGTCAACTGTCATGTGCTATCTAACTCAAAAACTTGACCGTAAAGTCTAACGAAATCTAACTCAAAAACTTGACCGTAAAATCTAACAAAAATTAACGGATGATAAATTTATCACAGGTGTATCGGTTTTTGATTTTTAGTGGTCAAAAAATTAATTTGGGGAAATTTATAGCAGATGTACTAGTTTGAGTTTTTTGTGGTATTAACTCTCTTTTTTTCAATTTACATTGGGACTACTTTGTTTTTTTTTTTTTGGTAAAAAAAACACGGTTCTTTTGTATTTTAGATTAAAAAACACTTGTTTTTCTTCTTACGTGTGTTTTCATGCGATCAGTTAACCAATTTTTTTTTTTTTATGTACATAGCACAGCAATTCATCACACGGCACAGCAAGTATGCATGCTGCGCACACATAAATACGAAATTTAGTTTGTATAAATTATAACACATAATTAAGTGCACAAACTATCACAATTATTAACTGTTTAGCTACTAATGTGTTCCTTTGTTATTAGTAATGAGTTAAAATATGGGTACCTAACCCTATTTGTAAAACGGTTAATACCACCAAAAACCCCAAACTGGTACATATGTGATAAATTTACCCCAAACTATTTTTTTGATCACCAAAAATCCCAAACTGATACATCTACGATAAATTTACCCCAAACTGGTACAACTGTGACAAATTTACCATCCGTTAGTTTCCGTTAAATTTGATCTTCAAATTACTGAGTTGGATGACACGTGGCAATTATCGGGTGTATACGTTACCCTTTGTTTGTTATAGATGTATCAATTTGGAGTTTTTCGTGATATTAACTCAATTTAACGAAAACTAATAAAGAGTAAATTTATCACATGTGTACCGATTTGGGATTTTTTGTAGTAAAAAAAATTAATTTAGGGTAAATTTATCACGGTTGAACCAGTTTAGCATTTTTGGTGGTCAAAAAAATAGTTTGGGGTAAATTTGTCACAAGTGTACCAATTTGGGATTTTTGATGGTAAAAAAAATAATTTGTAGTAAATTTGTCATAGGTGTACCAGTTTGGGGTTTTTTGAGGTATTAACCCTTTGTAAAATTTGCGTAGCTATTCTTAACCCTACATTTTTTTTATTGAAAAACATTTCAAATAAGAAATGCTCGCATTTTCTCAAATAAAGGTTCCAAGTGAATTTTATTTCAAATAAGGACATGAAGTGGCCATGAAGTCTCAAAAAAGGCCTGATTTCAAGGGTGTCTTCATCATTTTCCTTTTTTATTAGTCTTTTTTCCTTTTTCTATTTTCTAAAAAATTTAAAAAAAGCCACACACACACACACAGAGGTGGGAGGGCCCCTCCCGCCTGTGGCTGTCGCCCCACCGCCGGGGGGGGGGAAGGTCGGCGACCCCATCAACCAAAATATAATATCAAATGAATTATATTAAAGGTAAATGTATCAGAAATATTCCTTTAATCAACAAATATCAGAACAAACATCAATAGTCAATCTATTGATCAATCTTCATCGAGGCAAACGTTAATGGTCTACTCCATCAACTACTATAATGCTCGACATCTAACTATGGTCACGTTTAACGCTGTAACAAATGCGGCCAAGTTTACCTCCTTGGATAGGTCTACCACCTATGTCACTCAGTGGTCTGGTACAGAAGAACATCATGATAGTATGCATACTCCCCCTCAAACTATGCCTATTTGTCGATAAACGATACTTTCACGCCAACAAAAAGCTTGTCCCATTACTGTCTGCTATGCGTAGCTTGAGCGCTGAATTTGTTTGCGCTATAACTTTCTACACCGAATTTTGTTTCAAGCAAATTTATAGTCAGCACAAAGCCTTTTCAAAGTATTACAAGACCTCCATCTTGGCCAACGAAATTTAACTTCGAAAGTTACTATTCAGCATGTACGGCTAACTTCAAAAATTCATTTCGAATGAACCATAAGCTCAAATCGAGTTCTGTAAAATGTTATATCTTCACAACACCCTAAACTATCATTTTTACATACGCAGCCCGACAACTTCTCAATCGGACCTTGCAACTCAAGATTGACATAACTTCGAATTTTGTACCCTAACATCGGAAATTACTCGATGCTTACTTGGCATTGCAATTTGTAGTTGATTTGGTTTCGGATTGTGATCACGCAAAGATTTTTCTTCTTTCTCTCTTTCCCCTTTTCTCTCTCATGAACGAGTAGAATTGATTTTTCTGATTATGTTCCCTGAATGAGTTTTAGAGAATCAGAATGTGTTTGGTAACTGCACAAAATTTTTGTTCCCGAAAATAATTCCCCTTCCCAATTTTTGTCATTTAAGTCAAATAATTACGTAGTTACTTTGTGGAATTTCATCATACATTTCGAATTAATTGAAGATTAATTCATATTGATTGTCTTATATAACATATTGCATATAACAATTTTTTCGTGCTATTCCGTCTAATTGTAGTGTCATAACGAGTCATTTTAAGCTTAAAAAAGGAAAGACCATGTTGGGTTAGTGTGTGATTTCAGATTAACTTGAGCCCTCCCAAGCATATGTATACCAGAACCTTATCGAACGATCGGGAGAAACCGTTTGATTATATGCAACCAGAGAAATTTAGGGTCCGGGGACTTGGTTACCTTGGTATTTCCACCGATGCCCTTTCGGTACCGAAGTTGAGTGTTTTCTAAATGTGTTTCATGCAAAATTTTAATTTATTTTCAAGCCCATGAGGTAAGCCAATGTTAAGTATTCACGCAGATTGTTTTTGTCTTTTTCCAAATTTTCTAAAACTAGACTAAGTCTAACGTACCTAAACCTAGAGAAATCATAACTAATGAAATCAAGTGCGCAATCAAGAAATCATGGCAATGATAGATCGCATCATAAAACCCTAATGAAGCCTTAAGGGAGTGGTTCCGGTTTAATTTTAAAAGTGTTTATGATTTTCGTAAAAAAGAATAAAATCAATAAAATCTAGGGAATCTAGGCCCAAATTTATGAAAATGGGGTCAAACTAGCCTAATTTAAGCTTCTTCTATTTTTAGGGATTTTCTGATTTTTTTATTTTTGATTTTATTTTTTATTATCCTATGTATTTTTCTTTGAAAATGAGACCTCGTTCTGTTTTAGGTCGAGGAAAAAATGATGAGAGAATTGAAGATGTGGAACTTCATTCTGTTTTGCTATTCTCAAAAGTGATTCTTTTTTCTAGAACCAACTTTTTTTTTTGTTCTTGTTTTTGCTCCAAAACTGTTCATGGGAATAGAATCAGAATCAGAATTATTTACGTTACCAAACATGATTCTCATCTTTTTTTTTTCTGGGGAACAGAATCAGAGAACCAGAATCGTTGCCATGCAGGCCCATACCTTCACAACACCAACTATCATTTCTACATACGCAGCCCGACAACTTCTTAATCGGACCTTGCAGCTCAAGGTCGACATAACTTCGAATTTTGTACCCTAACTTCGGAAATTACTCAGAATAGACGAATAATAGGCTTGATGCTTTCCTGGCATTGCAATTCGTAATTGATTTGGTTTCAGATTGTGAACACGCGAAGATTTTTCTTCTTTCTCTCTTTCCCCTTTTCCCTCTCATGAACGAGTAACTGCTTCTTTTTCTTGTTTTCTCCGCTGGTCGTGGCTTTTCAACGAAGCCGTTGAAGGTAATTAAAGAGTGGGTTAATGGGCCGAGCTTTACTAGCAAAATAATGGCCTTGGGCTAGGCTATGGGCCCATGTATTACAGTTTCCATGATTGAGTACCTAAGAAAGGTTTTGTGCTATATCATTGTTGTTTAAATCTCTTGGACTGAGGCAAAAGAACATTAGGGGCGCGAATGATAACCATATTATTTCTCTATTTATATTCCAAACATATTTCTAGAATAAGTTTGGAGCAAAAATCTATTTGGTAACGTAATTTCAATTTTTTATTTCTAAAACTATTTTTTTTTTCAAAAATAGATTTGGAACAGAAATGAGAAGTTAATTTTCAACTTCTTTGTTTCTAAAACAGAGATGATAAGTTAATTTTCAACTTCTCTGTTTCTAAAATAGAAATGAGAAAGAGAGAAGAACACCAGAAGTGTCAAAAGTTGTGTACGGCGCTAACTTTAGTGCAAAAAATTTCCGTCGGATCACTAAAGTGCCTCCGGCGAGATATTACTGTCAAAATTAATATGTGGCATTTATAATTAAATTTTTAATATAAAGCGGCATTAATTTACAAAATTAAGTCCAGTGGACTTCTCAACTTTAAAAGAAATTAAATTAAAATAAAATTATTTTTAATTTTTTTCTTAAAATAAAATTATTTTAATTAAAATTTAAAATAAGCTTAAAAATTTAACAAAAAAATTTAAAATTTAAACAAGAAGGTGGGGGGAATTAAAAAATTCAAAAAAATTAATTTTTTAAATAATATAAGAAATTTAAAAAATAATAATAATCAAAACGGGAGGAAATTTAAAAAATATTATTTTAAAAAAATTCAACAAACTTTGAAAATTCAAAAGAGATTTTAATTTTTTTTAAAAATATTAAAAATTGTAAAAAAAAAAATCTCCTATTTCTTCCCCACCCCATGTTTTTTTTTATACTTTTTTTTAGCTTTTTTATGTTAAATTTTTAAGCCTATTTTTTAGTTTAATGTAGATAAAATTTGTATTTAAAAAAAATTAGTTTTAGCAAATTTTTAAATCTAATTTTACTTTTTAAAAAAAAATTAATTTTTTGTACTTTTTTTAAAAATTTTGCTTTTTTATTTTTTTAATCTAATTAAGCTTGTATTTTTTATTTTTTTATTACTTTTTTTCTACTTTTATCTTTGTTTTTTTATTGCTGACTGGACCTCCGGCAAGCCACGTCAGCTTCAAATATTAATAAAAAAATGCCACATCAAATTTTCGGCCAACTAGATTGGAGTTGGCACTTAAGTGATTGTTTTTCAAAACAATTGGCACTTAAATGATATGAGGGAAGTTTTTGAGACTAAAGTGAGCGCTGTGCACAACTTTTGGCACTCCTAGTGTTGTTCGTGCTATATCATTGTTGTTTAAATCTCTTGGACCGAAGCAAAAGAACACCAAGGGCGCGAATGATAACTATGATGTTTCTTTATTTCTGTTCCAAACCTGTTTTTAGAACAAGTTTAGAACAAAAATCTATGTGGTAACGCAATTTCATTTTTCTATTTTTAAAACTAAAATTTATTCCAGAAATATATTTGGAACAGAAATGAGAAGTTAATTTTCAGCTTATCTATTTCTGGAACAAAAACGAGAAATAATAATTCTTCTCATCGTTCACTCTCTCTCTCTCGCGTCTCGGTCGCCAATCGTCGATCTGCCGTTCACTGGCCACCGATCGTCGATCCGTCGTTCATCGGCCTCTGATTGCCGGTCTGCCATCCACCGAATGTCGGTCGTCGGTCCGCAGGCCGTCGGTGATGCCTCTCTCGCGTCCCGGTTGTCGGTTCGCCAATTGCCGACCACTGGTCTGTGTTGACACCTGAATTTTAATCATTTCTTTCTTAGAAAATTAATAAAAAAATCCAAAACAATTTATAAAATTGTAAAATCAACTTTGGAAGCCTTTGCCAAGCATAAGGAACCAATTTTGAGCAAAAAATATTTTTTTGAATTTTTACGGAATTTTTGAAATTTCTTTTCATTTAAAATTATCCGAAAATCAGTAAAAATATCATCAGTGTCCACAAAAATATGAAAAAATAGCCAATATTTTTATTTTAATTCCCTCTTCACGCTAGACACTTTAAATCTCAAAAATTCAGTCTGGGTTGCCATGTTCCTTCACAAACATAAACCCAAATTGAGCCAAAAAATTATGTCTCGAGTCTTTTTAATTCCAATTTTTACTTTTTATAAGCTATGACATTTCCCTCTGATGCCTTGAACTGCAATTAGGTCCATTTCCTCGAGAATTCGTTCAATTTTGGCCAAAAGGACTTATTTGCATTCTTTATTTTCAATTTAGTCCCCGGTTTCACTAAAAATGAAATTAACTTCGTCCTAGGGGTACCCATGAGAATCAAAGACCTCTACCCTATGTTTTTTTTATCATTTTGAATCCATTGGTAGGGGTGGTTTGGCTTGATTTGGTCATTTAGGCTTTGGATTACTGAAAATTCATTTTCGGGTCAAACTTTGAATTTGGGGCTTTTGCGCAATTTCAAACAAATTCTGCCCAATCTTGTCATTTCTAGATGGAATCCATGATGTAGAATCTAATTCCGGTGCTTAATTGAAAAAATTTAATCATTTTGGGGCCCAATTTGAGGTTTTTAGTCGAATCGGATTAATCGGGCGGGTCAAACCCGGCCCGATTGACCCGGGTCGACCCAACTCAGCACAACCACAGCAACACATGCAGCAGAAGCGCAGAAATAGGGGCTGCAAAAAGCTTCCATTTTCCGGCTCTCGCGTGCTCCCTTGGACAAGCACGGGCGACAACAAGCTCGGGCAGTGCGAGAGGCGAGCTCCAAGGTTGCAGGGATGAAGTCCCGAGGAGGAGAGGGCAGTAAAAAGGAGAGGAAAACAGCAGAAAAAACGGAGAAGAAAAAACAGGGGAAAAACAGAGGAAAAAAGGAGAGAAAGAGGGAGAGAAAATGGGGGGAGTTTGAGAGAAAAGGGAGAGAACTTGAACGGTCCATAGCCCCGGCAAGACATCACCACCGTCCACCGAGGTCCTCGGACCACCTTCGAGCCTTCCCGACCGCCGCCATCGCCGTCTTACACGCTGAACAGGTTTGAACCCGAAACCCCTGTTTTCGGTGCTCGGTTTTCGCCGGTTTGGCTCCGTTCGACTTTCGGGTCGAACGGGGCCAAACTGACCACCCTATATCATTGTTTCAAGCTTATGTGGCCTCCTTACAGTGTTCCCATGCTTTATTTTCGTTCATAAATACCCCAGGTGCACGTTTTCAACGACGCACATAACGTGTTCGATAAAATGCCTCGGCTGGTTCAAACCCCTGACTTTGAGCATACTTTTCGTGCTCGTTTTGCGTGATATTATGGTATTTATTTCTGCAAATGAATTCTACGTGTGTAGTTCTTCGTTTTGATATGTTGTGTGGCCCCTAGTTATGAGCGAGGTGTGAGATATGCCCTTCCAAAGTTGCCTTGTCGGTCTGATCCGAACCTGAAAATTTTGACAAAGTGTGGAAAACAGTTCAAACCCTCTAGTTTGCGCCCGTTTTTCATTGCATTTCCGTGACTTTATGTGGCTGTTCTTGATCTCGTCGCGCTCTGTGTACGTAGTAGAACGCATAGGTATGAGTTTTGGCCCTCGATTTTGCATGTGGAAAAAGCTTTGGGGTTGGGAAGTAGCTCTGATGGTCTGATCTGTTATGCATATTTTTGCCTAAGTGCTGGAAATGGTTTGAATCACCTACCGTGCACTCAATTTTCATGGCCTTCCCGTGATTATTCTTCGGTGTATTTGGGCTCGTTACGTTCCCTAAACATAGTAGAGCATGTCTGTATGTTTCCTCCCCCTTGGTTCAATTTGTGAGAGAAGATATGTGGTTCGGAATATGCTCAGTTGATCATTTTTGCACTCTGAATCTGTCAAAAACAGTGCGACCCTCCTACTTTGGAGTCGGTTTTCTCTCTCACCTCACGTGTTTTGAGAGTTATTTTTGTTTTATATTATTCATCGTATGTAGATCTTCACGTTGGTGTTTGTTTAGCTCATCGGTGATGATCGGAGAGCAAGAAAAACGTCCGAGAATATGCTCCCGTGAACTGGGCTCCCGGGTCGGAATATTTTCTAAGTGTTTGAACAGTTCCAGACCTGCCACTTCGGGGCCGCTTTCCTTGGTCATTTCACGAGCTTTTTGAGTCGTTATTCAGTCTAACATGCTCTGTGTGTGTAGCTCTTCATGTTGATACTTTGGGTTTGATTTGATTGTCTCGGTGGACCAAGTTACGATCCCCGAAAATCACCTCAGTGAGCTGCAAAGTAAGGGGCTTGTCCCTTTTTTAAAGGGTTGGTTGTGCACCAAGCACATTAAAGACACCATTACGGTGTGCTCGTTCCTTCAATTCCCGAGCCTTTGATCATTTTGGAAACTAGATCATACCTAGTTTCACGTGGTATGATCGGTTTCCCCTGATTAGTTTGCTTTTCCGAGATAATTACTCTCGAATTTGGCTCGGTGAATTGCAAAGTGAGAGCCTGGGATTTCGGCTAAGTGTTGCTTTGCAGCAAGCCATTTTCCCGATGCCATTACGACGTGCTCGGTTGACCATTTCTCGAGCTGTTGCTTGTTTTGGAAACCTGATCATACCTAGTTTCTTGAGGTATGATCTCTTTCCCCCTATTTGATTTGAGTACTAAGATAATCACTCTTGAAAACACCCCGAGAGTCAACTTTTCCAAACCAATTTTTTTTGGAAAATGAGCGAAACCCGAGATTTTGAGTGAGACTTTCGCCGAAACTTCGCGCAATTCGTTTTCAGTATCTCCGGGCTCGTTCCGCCCGGTCCGCAAAAAATTAAAAATTAAAAAAAATTAAAAAAAATCGGAAAATTCGAGAAAAATCCCCAAAAATCAAAAAAATCGTGGAAAGGTCAAAATTGATCTTTTATTGCGTTTTTCAACATGGCCAACATCAATTTACTTTTATCCCGCATTGGAGGAAGACCGATGTCCAATCCGGTCTTATTATTGTACACCCAATCCTGTCTCGGGTTTTGTATTCCGGCCTTGTACCTAAATACCCGAGGGCCGCGGGTTTTTATTTACCGCCTTAGCGTAGCTTTTTTTATGCTCCTTCTATTATCACTTTTGAATTCTTTGGTTGATTTTAATTCGTTTTGATAAAAATAAAATAAAAAGTTAGAATGCCATGAAATGAACCCCGCAAGACCATTTTGCATGAACACTTAGCGACTGACAAGAACATGATTAGGAGTCAAATTGATAAAACCTCGCGTGCTCACAAGTTAGATAACAATCAATTCCGGACGGTAACCGAAAGGACTCTAGCTTAAGCTAGGGTAACCAAATCCCCGGCCTTAGAATCTCTGGTTGCGTAGGACTGAGCGATCTCTCCCAATCGCTTGGTGAGGTGTCCGGTCTACCTCCCAAGAAAGACCGGTGGCGACTCCAATTGCATGCACACATAGCATATATCACCCGACCACACCAAGGTCGAAGCCGATAAACTCCCGCCGCGATTTGGTATGGGCCTGGGAGGGCCCGCGCCGAAGCCCCCATCAGAAAGTAAGGGCCCGGCAATCCATTAGCCTCGATCCGATCCCTAAAAATGGGGGATCTCCTTTCGGGTTGCGACAGTCTGCTGTCTGTCGATCGCTTATCCACAGTCCGCAGGTAGCCATCCGCCGGCCCGCTGTTCGCCGGTTGCTGATAAACATAGAAATTTATGCATTTATCAAAAAAATTTCTTTTTCATGAACATAAATTTAGTGTCTTTATCAAAAGCGTTTACTTGCTCAGAAACTTGTCCAAAAACTAGAATTAAAAAAATCTATTTCTAGTCAAAAATTGATTCTAGAAACAGAATGGTTGTCATTCACGCCTCAGTAGTGCCAAAATTTTTATACGACGCTCACTTTGTATCAAAATTTTTTCGGCTCACTTAAGTGCCAAGTTTTTTGAAAAACGATCACTTAAGTGTCAACTCCAATCTACTTGGTCGAAAATCCTATGTGATATTTTTTCATTAATAATTTAATCCTACATGGCTCGTCAGAGGATCTAGTCAACAATAAAAAAATCAAAAGTTAAAAATAATATTAAAAAAATTTAAAAATTAAAAAAAAGAAAAGGAAAGGGCTTGCAGTGGCTAGGGCTTGCAAAATTTTATTTTATTTTTATTCTTTAGCTTATTTTTAAGTTTAGAAGTTCATGTGGACCGAATACTTTACAAATTTTGCCATGTGGACTCCACATGGATTGATATAAAAAAATTGCCACGAAATATTAAAAATTTAATAATAAATATCACGTAATTAGTTTGGTTGGAATTTCTCCGATTTGGCATTTAAATGATCGTTTTTTTTTCGATTTGGCACTTAAGTGAGCCGGCGAAAAACTTTAGTATTAAAGTAAGCGTCGTGCACAAATTTTGACATTTCTGATGTTGTTTTGCCCTCGGATCAGAGTGACCACTATAAAGTGGTGGATTTGTATTTCATCGGTTCCCCTTTACAATATGCTAAAGCTCTTGAAGAATGCCCTCGAAACCCTTCTTAGCATGATGCCCGGAGAACTCAATTTTCATGGCCTTTCGTCTAAAGACCAAGAAGAGAAGGCTAGTGAGTCGGGTCGACAGCAAATCCGGCAATCCAACAAGGGTGCAACTGAAAACACTGGGCACACAACCCAATAACGGAAAATAAAAATAACAAAATGGGAAATTGCAGAAATATGCGAATCCACAGGGACCGAAACGCAAATAGAACCTTCTGACAGACCTGCTGCTCTCGCTCTTGCGTCGCCATCTCCAGCGCCTTGCTTCCTGAAACGTCATAAACCCGCTCACCGTTTCTCCCTCAAGCTAAAACCCTAACTCTCTCTCTCTCTCACCCATGGCAGAACTCAGTGAGCTGACTCGTCACATTGAATCATACGTTGACACTTCTCGCTCTCCGAGGGAGCAGGTTAGTTGCTCCGTCTCTCTAGCTTCATTCAGTTGGATTCCGGTTCATTGATCTGTTGTCCGTGCTCTGTGGATGCCGATTAAGAAAGGTACAGAAAGTTTAATAGTTGGAGCGAGGTGCAAAACCATGTAAAGTTTCCAAATTGAGTGTAAACTGTCTAAGACTTGCTTCTTTGGCATAATTAGTTCACTATGGCGAGTGAGTACGCATTTTATGAGTCTAATTGCTCTTGTAAATAAATGTACCATGCAAGAGGATTAAAAGTTTGAAAATTTATTGGCAATTATGTACAGTGAGCCGGCCTGAGGACTGACTTTTAGGGTGGCGACAAGGGATTTTGATGGGAACTGGAGTTCTTAGACGTTTGCTTTGTTTCGTAGTTTGTGATTGCTGTCAGAGAAATAATTTATGTCTCCTTGACCACCGATATTTTCGTTTTTGGATTGAGAAATAGGGTCTGGTTGGTTTTGGGAAATAATTTCTTACTAAACTTGTTGGTTGCTGGTTTTCTAGATAACAGCAGAATAACAATGGTCGGTTTTAAATATTGTGTTATAAATGAGAAGAAGAATGAGACTTCATGAACGGCTTTAACATTCAAAAAATCAGCAACAAAAGGAGAGCATACATATAGACTTGAAGACAATGTCCAGAACTTATTTGTAACAAAAGAGTAGAACTTGAATGAATAAAAATGTTTCACAGTGAAAGAAAGCAAAAATAAAAGCTGGAAAACCTGTCTAGACTCGACGACTGAATTTCCCCTAACAGTTTCAATGAACTGTGTGATGAACCCTCTCTAAGAAATGAAAAGAAAGAAAAAATGGAGATATCATGGAGTATATTTGTCACTTATTTTATGGGGGTGCACGGTATATGTATTACCGTAGATGAAGTCTCCTGGTACAGATTAAGAGCAGTGGTCCATAAACAACGAGGGCTGCAAAGTTTCGTTTCTTCCAGCTGGCGCTGTAATAAAATCGATCATCTTGTCAGAGTGCGCAATTCGAGCACAATATGGCCAATTAATCCTCTAGCTTGTGAATGTTGTCCATACAGTTTTCTTTATGCTTTCACCTTCTGTTAGTTTTCTTATTATCCTGCAACAGGTGGCAAGTTTACGGGCAATCACTTCCCTTTTGAAGAAGGATCTCCTACCTATAGAGATATTGGTAACCTCCCTTTCAGATTCTCTCCGTAAAGGAGAAACGCAAGTTACTCTATAACCTGAATCTTTATGCCTCTTTTGGTTTATTTGGCTAATGCTCTCCATTTTTCCTGTTATAGGTCAGAGAAATGGGCTTGTATTTGACAAGTACAGATAGTGTTATTCGCTGTAGAGGTATATTTCAGTGACTTTAAGATGATAAATTGCTAACATAATTGTTTTCTTTCTTATGCCTGGGTTATTCTAGCCAATTTTTACAATTTTGTGTAAGCTTATGAATAGAAAGTGGATCAGCATGCAAGTTGGTGGTGAATTTAGTCATTTGAAGCGTTTTGACTCCTTTTGCATCTCATCGCTCAGCGAACTAGTGCATCATTATTGTTTGTATTTCATTTCGCATCCAAATTTGAAGCAAGCTATCTTAAGCGCGGTCTCGTTCTTCAGGTATCCTTCTCCTAGCGGAATCGCTGGACTGTCTCTCATTGAAGCCTTTGGACACATCCACTATCCACAGCTTGATAATATTCTTTGCAGATAGACTGGTGAGCAAAGGACTTTCTTGTATACAGGAAATACTGAAGAATATTGTTGTGATACTTTTACTTAGCATCATATTTCATCTTTGTTTATCAGTATCCATTTTGTTTTCTTCCCTTTCTCCTTATTTCCAACTTTTATTCTTCTTTGGAAGTGGGTTCTGGAAAATCAAAGATGTAACAGGCAAGGTTTGCGTGGATCTTTCATCATCGTTGCACTTTAGTAACACCTGAAGGGGCATTTTTCCCTGTAATTTGGGTCAATAGAGATTGATTGACGAAATTGTTGGAGGTTTGTCTGGAGCAAATTGTAATAACTCTTTTTAGCAAAATGGATTAATTAATAGTTTGCCGGACATTTCTTTTTTGGTTGTTTGTTCCGGAGGAACTTTTGCTGAAAGGAAGTCAGATTTTTGAAAAGAGCAGATCATAATTTTAGTTGTTGTTTAGATATTGTCATCTTATACTTGAGGAAGTGTAGATGACAAGATCAACTGTACAACATATTTGTCATTCTTGACTGACAACTTCAGACTGGCGTGAGTTACCTAGTTGGATTAGCTGAAATAGGATTTCCTTGGTGGTTTAGTCTGGTTAATCGCGTGAGCCGAGTTCAGTGTTGACTTCATCTTGTTTAATCACTGGTCTGACCAGTTTGGAATCGGATCAGCCCAGTTTTAAGTTGGGGGTTCGTCATTTTGGCTTGTCATGGAGATGGGGGTGAGATAGGTATGACGCCTCTAATCTTGAGTTTTGATGTATTTGGAGATTCTACATTGATTGGAGTTGTGCTTTGCAATTGCCTTGCGTATCTGCAACTGCAACAAAACAATCAAACTAGGCTGCATGGGCTAGTTGGTCGAATCGTAACTGGGACACATTGGTCATAATAAGTGTGCTGGCAAGACCGCTGGGCTAATACTTTGGGCACGTCACTGTATGGCATATCTTATGTGTAAAATAACTAGTCCGATGTCATAAAAATTTAACCATAGTCTGACTGATTGGACTACCAAGAGGCCATCTGACTGTTGGTTCGACCTGTTTAACTTAACTTCCGATTCCAATTGGACACCAGACTAGTCTAATTTAAAGAAAAAGATTTATACTACTAGATTGATATCTATATTGATTAACTTGTTTGAATGGCTATGCCACATAAAAAAAGTTGCTGATCCATGGTGAGAGGATGCTTGGGAAAGCCTTCTCTCTCTCCTTTTTTTTTGGTGAAAGGGAGGGGGAGGGCTGGGGGGAGGGGGGAGAGGTGGAAGGTGTACGAGCTTGTAAAAAATCCATTGAATATGCTATATTGCAGGACTTGGTTGAAAATTGTGGTAAATTTACTGAATGTGAGTTTTTGGTATGCGTGGGGTTAAATATTAGTCTCAATTAGATTCTCTCATTTCTTTTAAGTTTTAGTAGCACAAAGCTTCGCTAGATGTGTTGTTCTAAAAGCTGGTGGCATTAATATAGTGCGGAGAGAGATAAAAAAATTGCTGTCCATAAACCATAAGAAGCATGGTTGTCCAAAATTTGCATTTCTGGGGGCATTGGGATCATAGAGGGAGAACTAAAGGACATATTCATGCTTAGTTTTGGAAATGCCAATCGTGGTCTGTGGTTGTTTCCCTAGACTCTTTTGGCTGTTTATATATGTTTCTCATATTTTTGTATAAAACAATTTGTAGTCATAAGAAAAGTGAATCATACTTGTATCAGGCGGATTGGAAAGCTTTGCGAGGTGCCCTTGTTGGTTGCTTGGCTTTGATGCGGAGAAAGGATGGGGTGGGCATAGTAACAATTTCTGATGCATTGGCTGTTACAAAGTCATATGTGCATAATCTACATGTCCAGTCCTTGGGACAGCATGATAGAAAGGTGGGTGTTAATTGTTTGAATATCTGAAAATTCTTGGCCAAATAAAAGTGGTAAAGCATTTCCTTTCTCAATGTTCAGCTATTTTCTAGAGTCTTGCTTGCTTGATTTTACGTATCCATATTGCAGCTTTGCTTTGAACTTCTGGAGTGCCTGCTGGAAAATTATGCAGATGCCATTGTTTCAGTGGTATCATTCTCATCCAAGTTTTCCTCAAACAATTCTCTGTAATGTACGGTTGGATCATTGTATCTGTGCATTTTTTCCATCTTCATTTATTGATGAAGAAGCTAAGAGGTAAATACCTGCAAATATTTTTGTCCAAGCGGTATATATTCATCTCAATGATGACCAAAAGTAGGCCTTTCATCTTGAACTTAATTGAGTTCAGTATGATATAAGGCGAAGCGAACTTGAATACTCGACAATAATCTCTGTTGGTCCATCAGAACCTTTATAAATGAACATATTTCAGCACCGCCTGAATCTTGTCATTGTGTGATTCGGGTTGAAATGCCTGTTTTGGTGTTTCTTGTTTTAAAAGTTTAGATGTTATAGGTGCCCAAATAGTGACATTAATGCTGTTACCTCTCTTTTGCTATGCCATGAGTTACAGTGAATACATATATAAGCAAACCTATTCTGTTTCATTTGATGTTACAAAATGTCGTTTCTTATGCAACACAGCCTAGATAATACAAGTTAATATTATTCCACATTACATCGTGTTGCAAGCTGTATAGAGCTTACCTACGTAATAATGAAGATGCATTCCCTTTCTTTTCCAGAAAGATTCCTTCTTAGAAACATTTGCTTCTTTTATTGGGTGTACCAAACCCAATTTATGGGCTGTTATACTTTAGCACATAAACTTCATTATGATGCTATTTCAGAAATGAGAAATGCCAAAGGTGCTAAATCTTATATTAACAGCTGTTTACTACCGTATATCTGACACGTATTTGAAAAACTAAACTAACACTGGTTTATGATGCAACGTCATTAGATAAGCAATTTTAGTGAATTGGTGTACGCTGCTATTGACAATTATTTCTTGAGGATGATTGCAGCTTCTGTGTGTGCGCTTATGTGCTTTTGGCATCTCCTAGATGTGTATGCATAAATCTGCCTGTTTTGTTCTAGTGCATTAATGCCATATTGATTGATCTCTCCTATGTACATTCATTGCTGATATTTTAGTTGGGTTTTTAATGTCCTTGATATATAATCCTGTCGTATCAGTCACTCGTATTCTGTTTGCAATCTAGGGCAATGAAATCTTTTATGCAATATGTGAAGCTGTTGATTATGAAAAGGACCCTCAATGCTTACTAGTGGCATTTCATATTGTTGAACTTGCGATGCGCCTATTTCCAGATTTATGTGGTCCTTCTGATGGCTTAGTTGGGGAGATATTTGACACGTTGGGCCGCTACTTTCCAATCCATTTCACACATGTAAGTTTTATGTCGACTGTGCTTAGGATAGTAGTTTACTTGAAGATTCTTGGCTTTATTTTGAAAGGTGCCTCATATCCTTTAATTCATTATCAATCTGAAACATCCTTCTAGTTGAACGCTTGCATTTTGCTTTAGTGTGTATGTTTTTATGTTTGGATGGTTGGTGAATTGAGGATTTAAGGTTTTGTTTTGGTCAATTGAGGACTTAAGGAATTGAAAAAGCCACAATCAGGTCTCGAGCTCGACATTGGTGGAATTTAGGCATCAGAATTAACACGTGGCAAATGACCAAATTTTTTGTGGGAGCTACGCGGACGCCTAAATTCCACTGACGGTGAGCTTGAGAGAATTGGGGTTTTTTTAAGACCTTAAATCCTCAGTTGACTTTAATAAAACCTTTAAGTCCTTAATTGATCAACAGCCAAAATTTTAAGTCCTGGTTCTGCACTTATCAGATATATTTTTATCCTACAATTTCCAAAAAGGAATGAGCTTTAATACAGTTCACTCATAGCTGATTTCTAGCTAAAAGCATGCGGATTTTTTTGTCTAGATAAATGGCCAATGTACGTCTTTGTTTTCATGCATAGAGATATGCACTTTTCATATTGTCTGATTGAACACCAAATCTGCATGTAACTTAGTAGTATCAGCTGAACTAAGAGGAACCATGTACATATTTGGCTCTTTAATTTACTGTTTAGTTAATATTGGATAATCATATAATAATCCGAGCCGTGGAGCAGATTAAACTTCATTAATCATTGCAAAAAACTATATCCTGTATACTTTTATTCTTTCTACCCGAGTAATTCCCCTGGCATGGCAAGCTTGGCACCACTACACCAAGCTTCCATTGGTCACAGAGTTTAGAGAACTCAATATGAAATGTTAGGTGCTACAGACAGTTCTCTGCAGAATAGAATTTGCTTGGTCATGTTGACGATTTCTTCTTTTAACTTCACTATGAAATTGGCCTTTTTTTTTGTTTTCAATGAGATTGTGATCAGAGGTTGGCTGTTCACGTTGTATCAGGTCGATTAATGTAACTTATTCTAGGTTGACCTGGTAAATACTGTACATGGCTCTAACTGGTTGGCAGTGAACTTTGTCAAGCATGAGAGGAAACATACTTAGAATTGGCATTCGCAATTTGAGGAAGAATTTATACATTTGTGGGTCATTTGGCTCACAACTAATTTGATGTATCTTATTGACCTTATCCTCTTGTCTTGAGTCAGATGAGCAATAGCTTCACTTTGAGCTTTATTAGCTGTAGAAAAGAGCAAAGAATATGCTAGCTGTTGCATGTTTTCCATACCGTTGTTCCATGGGGATATCACATGAATAACATGCCGTCATTGTTCGTGAGAGGGAAAGCGACTTTTAGTCTGTCTAACACTTAATGCATTGTAATATTTCCAAGCAATTTGCATGTTACTTAGCTGATGCATAGATTCTTCTCACGCTTTCCCAAATCCAGCCAAAAGGCGAGGATGTAGATGTCACGAGAGATGAGCTCTCCCGGGCGTTAATGGTACGCACTGCATTGCTTACTCTTTTCTGCCATTCCATAAACGTGAAATTTGATTTGTTTCAAGAGTCTATCAGTGCTATAATGAGTTATTGCTTGTAGAGCTATGAGTTATCTTATCCTCTCTCTCTCTACATACAGAGATGCAGTAACGACTAGGTAGCACCTTCAGTGTAAAATCATTGATGACATTATGGCAATCCTGGCATTACATTGCTTTGTTGAAACCAATGATTTCATGCCTTGGATGGTCGGGAGAATCTTAGGCTGCGTATGGTAACATTTCTGTTCCCAGAACAATTTTTGGAACAGAAACACTTTTTTCTGTTTCTCTTCCCGGCAACGATTTCTGGGAACAGAAACGCGTTTGGTAACTGCAACAAAATTCTGTTCCCGGAACAAAAAAAGAATAGAAACGCGTTTGGTAATTGCAAAAAATTCTGTTCCTAATTTTTTCATTTGATTAAGGGGCTATATATACATTAAAATTAAGATGTCTTTATCTTTTTAACTTACTAAATCAAATTAAATCTCATTTGTTCAATTTACTAAATCAAATTAGACCAATATATGTATAAGTAATTTATGCACGATTTATCAAATTACAATATGGACGAGATCAACTATAAAAAAATAAGGTGAAGTCCCTCAGCCCAACCCGTGAGCAGAAACTCCCTCACTGGCCCGACTCCAAGCACTTCTTCTTCTTTTATTTTATGTTTCTATTTTTTTATATTTCTTTTATTACTTTTTGGTCTTCTCTTTTGGGCGTCTTCTTCCACACGACAACCTCCATCGTTCACCTTCTCCTCTTCAGCGAACGACGACCAACAGAACGACCAAATTCTGCTCCAAAGCCGTCTCTCATCTTCTTTCTATCTTGGTCGAGTTTAGCCTTTCTTGCGCGGCGGGCGCGAAGCCGACCCGTGCCATCGCCGGCCGAGGTCGAAGCTCGGCCGGTGATGGCGGGGTTTGGCTCGCTCTCGCCGCACGCGGCCGAGCCCTGCCCAGATCTGAGCGGGCTTGCACGAGCTCGCCCGCGTGTCGGGTGCCAGCAAAGAGCGCCCAGAAGAGGAAGAAGAAGAGGATGAACCGGCGGAAACTCACCGGAGCGGCGGTGTTGGCTGGTCGAGGAACCGCGTTGGCTCGTTGGCTCGTCAAGGAATAGAGGGAGGAGCTGCTCGTGCGTCTTCAAAAGAGGAGTGTAAGGGAGGAGCTGCTCATGCGTGAGGAGTGTGAGGGAACAAAAGTGTTCCAAATGTGTTTGTCAAAAGTGT
The DNA here is from genome assembly GCA_029784005.1 of Lenwebbia sp. NSW1173648. Lineage (NCBI taxonomy): Eukaryota > Viridiplantae > Streptophyta > Magnoliopsida > Myrtales > Myrtaceae > Lenwebbia > Lenwebbia sp. NSW1173648. The sequence goes on along the minus strand of JARCGZ010000009.1, from coordinate 16,067,035 downwards.
TCCGGGAACACAGAAGCAAGTTTTTTTTGTTTCTTGTTTCTGCTTCAAAAGTGTTTTTGTTTCTCAAAAGTGTTCCCGGAATACTTTGGGAACACTTTTTTACTATATGCGTTTCTGGAGCGTTACCATACGTAGCCTTAAAATCCCGAGCAAATTCAAGTTAAAGTTATTTGGGCCTGACAACATTGGCCATGTTCAGTTTGTCTTGAAATTGTTAGCATGTGTCCCTACTCTTATCTTTTTGATTTTTGGCTTGCATATTTACTTGAGTGAGTATTTAAACATGAAGAAAAGAACTTGGAAGGATAGCCAGAGACAATATAAGCACTATCATTAAATTTTGTTTTCATCTGCCAGTTGATTATTCACTCATTTTCATGTATAGCAGCCTTAGAGTTTGTCTACTGTGCCTATGAGTCGCTAGTGGCCAGGTTATTAGTCTTTGAAACTTTGTGCACCTTGAAGTATATTTGGTAGGGGAATCATGACCATGATGATTTCGTTATATTTTTACCGGTTCTATGTTGCTTGTCTTGAATTTATGCCCACACTTCATAAGAATGATTTCCATCAGATGCTCGGCTTTGGGCTTTAAATTACAATGTGGACTAGTCGCAGTCCCAGCATGGCAGGGAATGTTGCTATATGCCATTGTAAAGCTCTTCGAAGAGAAATGCATCCATAAAAATTTCAATAAAGAGGAGCTGCTGCGCAATGTCGTGATAATATTTGTAAAGAGGGGAAACAATGTTAGGATGCACTACAAACTACCATAAAAGGTGATTGGTCGAAGTTCTAATGTGCACGATCTGCGTATTTAGTTTTTCAAACCCAAATGCCTACTCAAATATATAGAATTGTCTAACATATAAGTTTGTGGACTGGAAAAAGTGACTGTCGTGGTTGGGGTAGTATTTTGAGCACCTTTGGAAGCTATATTACTAGCTATATCTTACTGTTTGTTGATATCAGTGTCAATGAAAAGTGGTCATGCATCAAATACTGAGCATCTTCGAGATTTTTAATTAAAAAGAACGATCCTATGAAAGGTGGATGAGCCCACAGTATTACCAGAGGATTTCTTATGTTTGGGACGTGGTCATTCAATGAGTAGCCGTGACTAAAGTATTTAGAGACTAACTTTTAATGACCCTATACTGAAGTTTCGCAGAGACATGTTGTGAAATTAGGAGGCATCTTGATCAAAGTTTGCAGGTGTTTGGCTATTTGGGTTACGAATAGAAAATATTTAATTGTATTAGCGGATTCTACAATGTGTCTTTGTGACTTTCTTATGACATTGAGCTTTGCCAGGGCATAACAATTAAATATGTGTTTGAATTTTAGTGAAGTGAATCATATAAATCATGTGAAGTGATGGAAATTTACTGCTCAATCTAGTATGAGATTTGATATACTCTGGAGAGAAGGTCAATAAATTCAAATAATTTATAAAGTTCCATTATAGTGCATTTAATGAAGCACAATAGAGACTAACCACATGCTAATGACAGTTATCGACTTTATCATATCCTATTGTCATTAAAGGTGTAGAACCAATGCAGAGAACTTATGAGACTTGTGAAAACAATGATAGATCTTTGATAATATAAACGGGAAAAGGTCTTTTCCATTAGAACATAAGGTATCTATCTTGGTGCTCATTTTTACTGTGGGACTAGAGGATTCGAGCAAGCTTTGCAGATTACGATCGAATTATTGCCATTTAGTTGCAAGCATACATCCCACCATTGCTTTGGCAAAATTAAATAGGTGAAGCATATGATGGAGAGAGAAGATTTGATTGTTAAACAAAGTTAAAGGTCAATCTTTGGCATGTGCTATGTATTTTTAAACCTAGCTGAGTCTTGCTTAGAGCACTTAAACCACGTTAAGTATCCGAACCTATGCAGCATTTCAGAAGGTGGCATATAATCTGTTAAAGTGTTGTGGTGGATTAATTAAGCTTCTCAGACACTTGTATGTTTAGTATGTTCTCTAACATCTTTATTAACTTGTTTTTACTATACAGTTTGCATTCACTTCTACACCACTTTTTGAGCCATTTGCAATACCATTGCTTCTCGAAAAACTTTCTTCTTCTCTTCCATTGGCGAAGGTTAGAACCTCTCGATCTTGTTATCACAATTTATCCGGCAATGGAGCCATTTTATGATTGTGCCTATTTTCTTAGTCTTTATTGTGGTCACTGTGTAAATTTGAACTTCATTTGCTTGCAGATTGATGCTTTAAAGTATCTCAGCCATTGTACGTTAAAGTATGGTACAGACAGAATGGAAAAACACGCTGTGGCAATCTGGTCATCGTTGAGAAATATTGTCTTTTCTTCATCTCAAGAGCCTGTTTTACGCTTTGACTGTGAATCTGTTGATGGCATTGGATTTTCAGATGACGACATTGCAAAAGAGGCTTTAACAGTTCTGGAGAAGCTTGTTACGCAAAACAGTGCCTTATTCTTAAATTTGATTGTTAATGATGAGGATATAAATCTGATTTTCGACAACATCAATAACTACATGAGCTTCAGTAATATTTCCTTGCAAAGTAAGCAGAAAATACATGGAGTTGGTTGCGTCTTGGCTACTGCTGCAAGAAGTACTATTTCCTCATGCAACCGGATATTTGAAAGTTTCTTTCCCTGTCTGATGAATACTCTGGGGATTTCCATCCTCAAGCCATCTGAAAATATGTCTCCCAGTGGCGAGCATGCAGTTTCCGGAACACTTAATTTTGGGGCTCTTTACCTCAGTGCCATACTTCTTGAGGCATGCAGAGACCTGACTGTGGGCTCTGCTCAAGTTGCATCTTTTCCAGCACACGAAACATTTTGCTGCATGCTTGAGAGTTTTTCAGCTTCACTAGCTAGAGCTTTTATTTCTTACGTGGGGAGGGGCAATGAGACATCCATAGCAGACGTTTTCCTTGGAGGTAAATATTTTAGTCGGCACACTGTTGTCCTCTCTATTAGAATTTTCTTGGTCTTTCTGCAATATGAGAAAAATGACATCTTCCTTCGAAGTTTTAGTGAAGTTTTGATGCTGTGGGCAGCAAAGCTAACCTTCTCATTCGAAACAAAAAATTCCTTGTTACAAATATTTGATGGAATGAACATATGAGGCAAATCTTGCTCTCATGGATCACAAAACGGATCTTTTAATCATGTAGATATTTGTCTGATAAAGCAAAAACCTGGCACTAACTTTGTATTGTGGGATACTCATGATCCTTGTGACGGATTGACTCGATTTTATGGAAGTTTGTCCAACCTCTATCTGCCAGAGAATTCTGATTTCTGGTTTTTTTCTATTCCTTAAACCCCTTAAAACTGAGGTAATTAGTCCAGAACAGAGATGGAGTATCCAATGTGAACATACAAGGGTATTGTCAGTGATGGTTTATTATTTGCTTCATTGTTGCCCTCTCAAGTGGGATCTATTTGAATCTTCTCTTGGTCCCCGTTTTTGCTGATTTTAGGTATTCATGGACTTCAAGTTTTTGACTTTTATGAATTAGTGTTGCCTTATCAATTATTTTTCTTCTTTTTGTATGTTCCTGATGTACATGAACATCGTTCTCTATTAATGAATATATATATGTAAAAAAAGACTCCATTAATTATTTTCACTGTGTTTCTTCTCTAAGTCCAATGGTTTATGCAGTTAAAGGCTTGCAAATTTTGGCCACATTCCCTGGAAGTTTTCTACCCATACCAGAGTCCTTATTGGAGTACATTTTGACAGCACTCCTCTCAATTATCACTGAGAATTTCCAGGGCACTCTTTCATGGAACTTGGCTTTGAAGGCACTTGTCAATGTTGGCTCATATGTAGAGAAATACCTCGAGTCCAAGAAAGAGATATCCTATATGGTTGTTGTTGAGAAGATTGGTTCATTATTGACTGCAGCTGAATGTATGATGCCTTACTCTCGCAAACTGGAGGCCGTTTCTGAGGTTGGCATGAGTGGAAGAAACTATATGCTAAAAGTTGTTCCAAGACTAGAAGAAGCCATATTCACTAATTTATCAGATCTTTATGTGAGTATTCATCTGATCATCATTTAGTAGACAGACGATTCTTGAATAAAGAAGGTCTTAAAGTTCCTTCCGTGAAGGTATGGATATGTGTCTAGGGATTGGGTAGTTGTCAATGCTAAGAACATGGACTGCTGTAGATTGTGGTTTTCTGCTAATAGTCGTAGTCTTTTAGTGAGCATCTGGAAAAGTCTAATGTATTCGTCAGGGTTGGAATCCAAATACTCTTGCAACTAAAGAAGTGTCTCTCTTTACTGTTGTTTTTATCTTCCACTTGATGGTTAAATGCCCACCTACCAAGTATTCGTTAAGTTAATTGAACATTCGGTTTGGGCAGGTCAATGGATACATGGGGCCAGCTGAAAACACAGTTCAGCTTTTGGAATGCTACACCAATAAGGTTCTTCCATGGTACACAACGTTTACGTATGCTACTTAATGAAGTTTCTCTATTTGTTAGAATTCCTGTCCCTTTTAAAAGTTTCTAGTGTTGTCAAATATTCCTACTCTCTTTGAACTATTTGTCTACTGTCTCCTGCTCTTCTACTCTCCTTCCCTTGGATAAAATTAGGGTTCCCTTGTCCAAATTGATTTGTTGGTGGTTGATACTTATCAGTTCTGTTAGAGTAATTAAATACTGAACTACAACCTTCATCCAATAGTTTAAGCTTCTGGAACAGTTGGCAGTGGTCCTACAAAATTACACATGGTATCAGAGCAGGAGGTTCTGAGTTCAAATTTTCTCAGGCCCTTATTTGCCTCCCCAATGATATATTTCCACGCTTAGTACTAGGCAAAAAGACCAGACTAAACGTGAGGGGGAGTGTTAGAGTAATTAAATATTAAACCACACCTTCATCCAATAGCTTAAGCTTTTGGAATAGTTGGTAGTGGTCCTACAAAATTACACAACTTGGGCTGTTTGGGATGCTGAGAATTCTACGGTGATGACATGGCTGGTGAATTCCATGGAGGAAGAAATTGGAGCCAATTATATGTGTTTTTCCACTGCCAAGGAATTGTGGGACAATGTAAATCAGATGTATTCTGATTTGGGGAACCAATCCCAAATCTATGAGCTGAAGTTGAAGCTCAGTGAGATTCGGCAAGGAGACGATACTGTCACAAAGTCTTTCAATGTCTTGAAAAGGCTGTGGCAGGATCTTGACCTCTTCAACAATTATGAGTGGAGATCTATTGAAGATTCCAATCACAACAAGAAGTTAGTTGAGGCTGATTGTATTTTTAAGTTTTTTGCAGGTCTTCGTAATGAATTTGATGAAGTCAAACGAAGGATACTTGGTAGAGAGCCCTTCCCACCTATTGGTGAAGTTTTTTCTGAAGTTAGAAGAGAAGAAAGTCGGAGGAGCGTCATGCTTGGTAAGACCAGTACCGAAGCAAGAACCTCTGCTGGAGGACAGTCTGATGCCTCAGCTTTGGCTGTGTCTAAAGCAACTCTTGACAGGCCGAGTGCCACTACACGCAGGGCAGATGAGAAGCCTCGTGTATGGTGTGATCATTGTAATAGACCTCGGCATACTCACGAAACATACTGGAAGATTCATGGAAAGCCAGTAGCGTCTGTGAGAGGCAGCAAGACGGCAAATAGAACCTATCCTTCGGCCAATGAAGCTGAAATCAGTTTAGTCAGCAAGGAGCAGATTGATCAGCTACTCCAGCTACTGAAGTCTAGCTCAGTTCAGGGTAAACCAACAGTATCTATTACCCAAAAAAGTAGTAATGCAAATGCTCTATCCAGTTTTTCCAATTCTGCCCTTTGGATTATTGATTCGGATGCCTCTGACCACATGACAAATCTTCACTATTTGTTCAAAACCTATTCTCCTTGTCCGGGTAATCAAACAATCCGCATAGCGGATGGTAGTTTCTCACCCATTGCAGGGAAAGGCTCTATAAAAATTTCAGATTCTATAGACCTTCTGAATGTCTTACATGTTCCTAAGCTTGCATGCAACCTTTTGTCTGTTAGCAAGTTGTCTAAAGATTCAAACTATCGAGTTATTTTCTTTGATTCCCATTGTGAATTTCAGGAGCAGATTTCGGGGAAGACGATTGGCAGTTCTAGGATGGTCGATGGTCTCTACTACTTTGATGAGTCCATCTTGGACAAAAAGGCTCAGGCCTGTGGTACTTCCAATTCATCTCGTGTCCAAGAACAGATTTTACTTTGGCATCTTAGACTAGGCACCCCGGTTTTGAGTACTTAAGACATTTGTTTCCCTCTTTGTTTAAGGGTGTGGATTTGTCATCCCTTCATTGTGAAAGTTGTCTTCTCTCTAAAAGTACTCGTGTTTCTTATACTACAAAACCCTATCGTGCATCCAAACCTTTCCACTTAATTCATAGTGATGCTTGGGGTCCCTCGCCTATTACTACAATGACCGGGAAAAGGTGGTTTGTGACTTTCATTGACGATCACACACGCTTGAGTTGGGTTTATATGATGAGTGCTAAGTCTGAGGTTGAAAAATTGTTCAAGAATTTTTATCACATGGTTGCAAATCTTTTTCAAACCCAAATTAGCATCTTGCGTACTAATAATGGTACAAAGTTTTTTAATCATCACTTGGGGACTTTTTTAAGGGGAAAAGGTATACAACACCAATCTTCTTGTCGTGACACACCTTAGCAAAATGGTATTGCTGAAAGAAAAAATAGGCATCTTCTTGAAGTAGCTCGTACCCTAATGTCTTCTATGAATATTCCTAAATACTTGTGGGGCGAGGCTGTGTTGACTGCATCTTATTTGATTAACCGGATGCCCACCTGGGTTCTTCGATATATCACACCTTTAGATTATTTCAAAAAAACTTTTCCAGCAGCCCATATTTATTCAAATTTTCCCTTAAAGGTCTTCAGTTGTACTGTCTTTGTTCATTTACCTAACCCCGTCCGATCTAAGCTTGATCCTAGGGCCGTAACATGTGTTTTCGTTGGGTATTCTCCAACTCAAAAGGGTTACAAGTGCTATGATCCCCACACCAAAAAAACCTACATCAGCTTTGATGTCACGTTTCTTGAACTACAACCTTTTTTTCCAAAACATTTTCTTCAGGGGGAGCAGGGTAGTGAAGATAATTTTTGGGGTATATCTCTTCCTAGTCCGGTTCTTGTTTTGACTCCAACCGAATCTGCTCTATCTTCTGTGTCAACTCAAACACCATCTCTGCCAAAAGTTATTGATGTTTCACAGACGAGGGGAGAAAAAGTAGCAGAACATCTTGAGCTTCAGGTTTATTCTAGAAGAAAGACACTTCAAACGACTAGACACCATCCCATTCTGGAACTGCATCAGTCTGAGGCCCCGAGAGATGATTCTTCACATCCTTCAAGTAATTCTGATCCCATTTTACCTTTAGTATCTTCTGATTTGGATGCTTCTACACTTGACATTCCTATAGCACTTCGAAAAGGGGTACGGTCTTGTACTCAGCACCCTATTGCAAAACATGTATCCTACCAAAAGTTGTCACCCAATTATAGAGCATTTGTCACGAATCTATCTCGCATGTCTATTCCTAGAAACATTCAGGAAGCCTTGAATGATCCTAAGTGGAAGGAGGCAGTAGAGGAAGAAATAAAGGCACTTTGGGATTTAGTTGATTTGCCGAAAGGGAAGAAGATAGTTGACTGCAAGTGGGTGTTTACAGGGAAGTGTAAAGCAGATGGAAGTGTTGAGAGGTCAAAGGCTAGACTTGTGGGGAAGGGATTCACACAGACCTATGGAGTTGATTATCAGGAGACATTCGCTCCAATTGCCAAGGTAAATTCTATCCGGATTCTATTATCCTTGGCTGCCAATTTTGACTGGCCTTTACATCAGTTGGATGTAAAGAATGCATTTTTGAATGGTGACTTGGAAGAAGTTTTTATGAATATACCACCTGGTTTTGAGGAAGGGGATGGAAAAAAAAGAGTCTACAGACTAAAGAAAGCGTTGTATGGACTAAAGCAATCGCCTAGAGCATGGTTTGAGTGGTTTGGGAAGGTTATAAAGAGACTTGGCTACTATCAAAGTCAAGGAGATCACACCCTGTTTTATAAACACTCAAAGGGAGGTAAGATAGCTATCTTGATTGTTTATGTTGACGACATAATTTTAATAGGAGATGATAAGGGTGAACTAGAAAGTCTAAAAAGGAGTTTGGCCAGTGAGTTTGAAATTAAGAACTTGGGTACTTTGAAGTATTTTCTTGGTATAGAGTTTGTAAGGTCTAAGGAAGGCATATTTGTTAATCAACGCAAATATGTGCTCGATTTGCTAAAGGAGATAGGTCTGCTTGGGTGTAAAGCTGCAGATACACCTGTGGAACCCAATCTGAAACTAGGACCTGCAAAAACCGAGGAAGTAGTGGATCAAGAACGGTATCAAAGACTGGTTGGGAGGCTGATTTACTTATCTCATACACGGCCGGACATAGCTTTTGCAGTGAGCATGGTGAGCCAATTCATGCATTCACCTGGTCCAAAGCACTTTGAAGCTGTTTATAGGATCTTGCGATACTTGAAGGGATGTCCTGGTAAAGGTTTGATGTTCAGGAAGCGAGGACATCTACAGGTAGAAGTGTATACTGACGCAGATTGGGCCGGGAGTAGTTTAGACAGGAGGTCTACGTCTAGTTATTGTACCTTTGTTGGGGGTAATCTTGTTACTTGGAGGAGCAAGAAGCAGAATGTGGTGGCAAGAAGTAGTGCTGAAGCTGAATATCGATCCGTAGCTCTTGGTATGTGCGAGGTGATGTGGATTAAAAGGATCCTAGAAGAACTAAAGGTTTTGGATTTCTCACCAACGAAGGTTTATTGTGACAACAAAGTAGCAATTTCAATTGCTCATAATCCAGTTCTTCATGATCGTACAAAGCATGTAGAGGTGGATAAGCATTTTATTAAAGAGAAGCTTGACAGTGGACAGGTTTGCATGCCATATATTCCAACAAATGAGCAGGTTGCTGATATATTGACAAAGGGGCTACATAAGAAACAGTTTGACAGCCTAATAAGCAAGCTGACAATGGAGGATATCTTCGAGCCAGCCTGAGGGGGAGTGTTGAATGGCTGGATTGATTTTCTGTATATTGCTAGCTGTCTAATTAGCTAGCTGTCAGATTAGCATTGATTGTGTAAATATTTAATTAGCCTAATTAGGAGGAATAGTTATTTCTTTCCTTGTTAGCTGTATATTTCCTTTTCTGTTTTTTGGTTCTCTTCTCCTATAAGTAGGACTCTGTAACCTATTGGAAAATATTGACAAAGAATTATATTCCCTCACTTACGTCTTCAAGTTCTTTTATCCTGCTTCCATCAATCAAACTGCTGACCCGAGCATGGCTTCAGTCACCTCTTTCCTTTAACCCCTTATGTACTTTCTGATGCCCGCAATCTATTGATTTCAGGATAAACACCTCGGAAGGTTTTGATGAAGTTCTTCATCTGTTTGTGATCAATATATGGAACCAAATAGAATGCTGCAAGCATTTCAGTACAAGGACGGAAGAAAAGGTAAGCTGTATATTGTTTTCTTAATCTGCAATCTTATCCCCTCTGGCTTGTTTTCTTAAAGAGTTCTTGAAGCAAAAGCATCTGCAAGTATCTTCCGAATGCCAGACTGTTGACTGCGGCTGCTGTACACTGGTCTTGAGAGTTTTTTTGTTGCAAAATTGAGACTAATCTGCTGCATTTGTTTAGGATATTTTTGAGGCAACCACGAAAACTATGAAGTTTGCCGTTTCAAATTGCTCAGAGACAAGCCAGAATGTAATTGTCCAGAAGGCTTATGCAGTTGTTTTGTCATGCCATTTCTTTTCATGGAATGAATCTGCTGTCAATCCAATTGAAATGAGAGGGTTGGATATTTCTCATGAGCTAAAACTATCTATTAGAGACAGATGGGTTCTCTCTCTATTTGCATCTGTAATAATGGCAATACATCCCCAGACTCGCCTTCCTGATGTGAGAGCTACACTGTGGCTATTCATGGAAATGCTCCTTAAGGGGCATGTTCCATCAGCACATGCACTGGGCTCTTTGGTGAACAAATTTGGTTCAAAATCCAATGGCCAGAGTACTTTGGATGATTGTCCTTTGGAAGAGGCAATGGATATAATTTTCAACACGAGTATTAGCCATGCAGATAGCGCTTGTGGAATCTCTATGGGTATAGGGGATAAAAGCACAATGAAATTAGCGGATTTGTGTTTTGGTGCTTCAAACAGTAGACCGCTTCAAATAAATGCCATTATTGGATTAGCATGGATAGGAAAAGGTTTGCTGATGCGTGGTCATGAAAAGGTTAAAGATATTGTTATGATACTTCTAGAGTGTTTGTCATCCAAAGATGGGAGACAGTTAAGACAAGATTCTGGACAGGAAAATTGTGAGCAGGGTGTATCTTCTTCTGTCATGACCTATGCGGCAGATGCATTTCATATCATGATGAGTGATTCAGAAGTTTGTTTAAGTCGAAGATACCATGCAAATATACGACCTCTCTACAAGCAACGGTTTTTCTCAACTATGATGCCCATACTTCAAGCATTGATCATCGAATCTGATTCATTGTTCAAAAGGTACGATTTCCCTTCTCAATTTCCCCTTAAGTATTCTCGTTTCGTAATTGTGTGATTCTTGCCTCCATCATTATCAAAATGGTGGAGGCCCTTCCATGTGCTTTCTTTCAGTGCCATAGCTTCTAGTTAGACAAGGTTCACGAATCTTCCAGGGGCTATATGCACGAAAAAGCTTGAAGCTACAGATTGCCATAATGTGGCCTTGTCCTCACCATGTCTGTATTATTCTGGAGAGATCTGTGGCTCAATATGTACTTATTTGTGCCATGTCACCTGCTTACTTTTTTCGAACGAGTAGCAAAAGCCTCCTATACTTTTGCATGCAGGATGCCCTTTCGGGTCCCTGTGGAATGTGTATTGAGCATCATTAAATAGCTACAGGACTGCTGCCATGTTACTATTCATATTGCCTCGTCCTATAGTTGGTTTTGTTACGAAGCATTATATATTTCCGACTTTTATCATGGTCTTGCCTTTATCATTAGGTCAATTCATTTGATTAAACTGGCTGAGGCACTCTTTACTGTTGAGACAGTCTACGATGGTTATATGCTGAAAGTGAAACTCTTCCTAATACAGATCTGTACTTTGTCGGGCTCTGGCATATATAATGTCTGAGACTCCCCTAGTTGCTGTCCTGGGAGAAGCGAAAAAGGTTTATATCAAGAACCTCAGTGCTCCGGTTATTTCTTATGAGATTCATACATATAATAGTTATTCCAATGCTAATACTATTAGGAAACACAATCTGAAGCAAGAATATTTTTCTCCCTTTGGTAGCTCACTCCAGTTCTTCTAGATGCCTTACTGATGTTCAGCAAGGATAATCTGGACAAAGATACGATGTACAGTCTTCTGCTGCTCCTGTCTGGAATATTGACAGACAAAAGCAGTAAGTGAAACCTAATCTATCTTTTTAAGAGTTCTGACACTGTTCTCTCTTTTGCTCTTTCATACTCTGAGAATAAAGAGAGGAAGTCCTGATTCCCGATGCCTTCTGCGGGCATATAACTAATGGGAAATACTTTGTAGGCAAAAGGTTGATGTGTAATTTCAATGTCATATACAATATCCTGTATATGTATTGCAGGATGAATATTGTTGATCAGGAAACTTGTTCACTTGCTGGATTTTGTACTGATTCATATAAGACCGTTCACATCGTTATCTAGATTTCAGTGACTGGTATGGCGAAGTGCTTACTTCTTTGGATGTCATGATTGCCCTGAGTAGAAGAATAGCTGCACCCATCGTGTTCGTCTGGAGTGGTTGGTGGAAGAGTTTTGTGAAGTGATGCTTTTGCTTCCCTTTTTGTAGATTGTCCTCGTATGTTTTTAGTAGTAGTAATTTGGCAGAAAAGTTCCTGTGCATGCCGGATTATTGGTTCTGTAGCTTTTTTCTTGAGTGGTAAAACTTAGTTTAAATTCATGGATCATGATCCTGTTTTTATTGAGATGTCTCCCTGTCTATAATTATCCTCCAATATCTCGAATCATTTCGTCAGCCTCCTGACTCCATTCCCCAACACAACCTAAAAGAAAAAAGAAATGCAAAAAAACAAAGTTGAGTGACTTAATTAGGTTCGTGTCCGCATTTGTTACATATTTATTTCTAGGTTTTTACAATGAGGGAAATTGGGTGGATTCCTTGGCGTCCATGAAGTGGGATAGGTGAATTGCATAGCTACTGAGCGAGTGACATAGGATTGATGGTACCATGAGCAAGGGCGCTGGCAGAAGCCAACTTTAAGATGGAAAAAGAAAGATATTATCCGTGTGTATTATCCTTGTTTATGATTATCATCATGTATACCATGTCCATAAGCCTGTATTTTGTGTTACTAGCTGCTAAAATATTGCCTAGGATTGAAATTCTAAACTTTTGCATTGCAGGCCAGGAGGTTGTCATTGAGAATGCACATATCATTATTAATTGCCTCACCAGGATGGTTAGCTATCCCCATATGATGGTATTTGATTCTTTTCCAAAGTTTAGAAATTATTTAATGCTTGATTTTGCTTTAGGTCAGTTAGATTCTGTATTATATTTTCTTTCAGTCAAGATGACTCCCAGCAATGAGCAAAGGTTTTGACTTGTTCCTTTACCCATCCTACATTCTCTTTTCTACTTAAAAGTTAAGTGACCGCCAGATGATCATACTATTGCTCTGCTTGCCTTGCATGTGTTAATAAAGAGCTCCACTGCCCGTTCTCTGTGCATGCATCTGCACTGTCTCTTTTAATCACATTTAACAGCGGGGAAGGATGGGTGAGGTCACTCCTCACTCACCCTTAAACATTTTGCTCCTCCTTAGCAATAGGTGTTTCTAAAGTAATAAGCCAAAAGGCTTTGGAGCCTGAGGGTCATCCTGGTCAGTAGGGGCAAATCAGGCAGTGGCCGTACCTTCAAGTATCACTATTCTCTCTCTTCATCAAACGTGAGTAGAAAAACAGAGGGAAGACTTTAGTCTACTGATAGACCGAGACAGGTTTCATAGATTGGTGAGGACATAGCATAAGGGGTTATAAGCTCATACACAGAAAGTAGATTCAGTCACCGAATCAAGAAAAAAAGTTATTCGAGTATCCGGGGAGATAATGGAACTAACTATAATCCAGTTGTAGTCCCCAGACATGGATATGCGTATTGTTGAATTCTTGCTAGACATTTTCAGCTAGCGGTGATGCTTAGAAGACTGAACATTGACTTAGCAATTGCTTCAGCGACACTTATCTGTTGTAACCTTTGGCTCTTAGGTAATTTTATCGTCATTTGTACTGTATTCAACATCATTCTCTGTATTGGTGCAAGTACTTCCTCATTACTTCTTGCGAGGTTGAGCCTTCGCATATTGGTAAGATTACCCACTTGGGATCAGAAACAGCCTCCTTGCATAAAAAGGCAAGGGGAAGGCTGCAACCCCCTCTCTTTGCACAACGGAAAGGCTTGTGATTTTGCCCCTAGACACTTTTGTCTGTACTGTTTCCATTTCCCTGTGGATAAGTAATTAGGTTAAAGCATCTGGTGTTCTTTACTGACCTTTTGCTACTCATAACTCCTATTCTTTACTGACCTTTTGCTACTCATAACTCCTATATATCTTCTGCATGCGTAGCTTGTTCGAGAGACGGCACTTCAATGTCTTGTTGCCATGTCAATGCTGCCGCATTCTAGGATTTACCCCTTGAGAACACAGGTAGGTTATGCTTGCTTCTTGTGAATGTTTGTCTAATGAGTATGTATATATTAATCTATCAGGTCTGTTTACTCTAGGTATTGCAAGCTGTATCAAGGGCACGTGATGATCCAAAGAGGTCTGTGCGACTACAAGCTGTCAGATGTCGGCAAGCATGGTCCGTGTCTTTTTACCCACTTGTCTAGTCAGACATTGGTATCAATGATATTGCTTCATCAGGTTTTTTTGACTGTCACAGGTCATCGTCACCTGTAACAACTTAAGTCTATGGGAGTTCTCGATGATGCCGACCATCAGTTCTCCTAAATTTTTCCAACAACTATATGCATACCCCCGTTATTGATAATTGGAAAGAAATGTAAATATTCGCACATTTTTTAATTAGCATGTGTAGTTATTTGATTTTCATTCTCAATTATTCCCTAAACGAGGAGCATCATTGTAATATTTGACAATAGAATCTATTTAGATATCTTGAATCTTTCAGATGCATCAGGTACTCTTTTATGGCGACTTCAGAGATGGAGTAACTGAAATTTACCATCTGGAGTTAAAAGTCCACGTTTGGCTATTTCCTTCTTAGAAGCTCTACGATTACCAATACAGCTACATAAAGGAAAAGAACTGCGAGAGATGTAGCTCACATTTGGAATTACAACGACTCAAGGCCTGGCCCAGAGCGGACTTTGGGTAAGAAAATGAGCTGATCTCAAGCCCAATAGCAAATTACTCCCCCACCCCAAATGATCCCCATCATCCACGAGAGTCGATAGAGGGCACGAACTCCTCTTGGTGACGTGGATGGTACCCGGGTCATAAAGCCATTTTTTTTTTTTTGGATGAACATAAACCCTAGTTGATCCTACCAATTCTTCAATTTTATGGAGAGAGTCGCAATTTGTCAGAACAGGTATCTTGAAGTCTAGTACTCGTCAGACTTAAAAAAAGAAGTCTAGTACTCGAGCCAGGCCTTCAATGCATATCATTGAGACTGAGCTCGAGATTATACCCTTGACGAGATTTCTCAAAACTCATCACGAGAGTGCAATTGATCTTTAAAATTTATCAAATTAGTAAAATTAAGTCCTTCAATTAACACCATTAATTTGACTAACAGAAAATACTGATGTGATATTTTTGAATTAATTTCTCTCTCCAACGTGGCATTATTTAATATTTTTTATTTCAAATATTTTTTAAGTAATATTGAAAAATAAGAAGAAAATGCAAAATTTTATTTTAAAAAAAAAAGAACTTAAAAAAAAAATACAGAGAAAGGCAAGGTTTGGTTGGTAGGGGCCTGCAGCTGCCGCCGCCCATCGCCAGAGGGGCTGGCGACGTCCGCTGGGCAAGGGCGAGGGTCGGCCACCCTCGCCTAGGCTTGAGCGAGGGAGCCCAGATTTGGGCGCTGTCTCCTGGGGTGGTTTAGGGATCGGGGACAGTTTCACCACCGAAGGCTTCGGCATGGATGGCGGCTTGACGACGGGAAGCTTTGGCTTGGGTGGCAGTTTCAAAACGGGGGGCTTTGGCTTGCGGGGATGCTTTGGTGTAGGCATTCAGAAGGCCGATCCTCGAAATTTCCACGCATTCGAATTACAGGAGGTGGCAAATTTCATTCTGCAAGATACGTAAATCATGATAAGTGCATCACTCTTATTTTTTGTTCTTTCAAAATTTATGCCAGATTTGTGGCAGCACTGCTGGGCAGATCCGTGGAGGATGAGCTGCAGTATACAGAAGATTTGATTGAAACAATTTCGGCCGGCGGAGGTTGCCAGCCGAACCTTGCCTTTCTCTGTATTTTTTCTTTAAAGTTTTGTTTTAAATTTTTTTATTTTCTTCTTATTTTTCAATATAACTTAAAATGATTTGAATAATAAATAATAAATAATGTCACTGGGAGAGGAATTAATTTAAAAATGCTACATAAGCATTTTCCGTTAATCAAATTAACGGTGTTCAAGAATTTTTTTTTTACCAATTTAATAAATTTTAGGACTTGATCGCACTCAATTGAACTTTCGTAACAAGTTTTAAAATTTCTAGTGCACATATCCCGCAGTTTTTTTATCTGGTGTGATGATCTGCAGTTTCTGAGTTTTAGCAAACCTTCCTCTGACTGCGCAGGAAGTGGCTTCATGTGGAAGGGGCATAGAAAGGCTTGAAACCCCGGACAGGCTATCGATTCTCGCCAAAAATAAGTGGAGCACTAAAAAATGAAGATGAAAGGGAGATCCATTCGCCATTATGAAGATTGGCATTTGCTAACTACAATTTGAAACGTAACATTATTGTATCTTCTAACTTTTTGCACAGCCTCCCTAGAGCATTAGGGTAATCAAGGAAAAACCTATCTTAATGAAAAAGCAACCTCAGTACACTCTGTCTAGAGCAGGGTGCTAAAACTGCACATTCGAAGGTTACTTCCGCCAGCCAACCTGCTCACTCAGACATGTCATCTTCGGCTCCACTAGATCGTTCCATATGCTCGTCCTGTGTGACCCTCTCAGGTGATCCAAGATCGTCTTCATCATCTTCTAAAGCCCCTAAGTTAGAAGAAGAAGCACTCCTCTTTGAATTTGAGTAGACCTGTAGGACACCAGACTAGGACCATGTTACCGAAAATTAAACATCAAAGAATTGGCAGAGTAAAAAACACTTGTGGCTATACCCCTGGCTCTTTCAACTCGATAGTAGCAGGTGTTGGTCTGCGCCTCACGGTAACACTGGCAGGTCTTGCAAAATGTTCGACTTCATCACCGGATCTTCCCTCTGCTCTCTTCTTCCTCAAATTGAGCTTTTTGGGAAGAGGCTGAATTGCGACGACCTCACATGAAGCTACTAAAATATGGTCTAAATCCTAAAAACCAAAGAAAAAGCATGCCAATATTTACCACATAGCGTGCTTCACCCTCATCAAATGACACCAGGTATGTGCTGGGCTCCTCTGCATCATTGCCGCCTCGAACCTGTAGCATACAAGGTGGGAGATTGTATGTTAAACAACAGATATTGCAAGATGTACCATCAAGCATTACAGTAGATTGTGTCACATACAAAATCCCATTGGTATTCCCGAAGCCAAGAGTAGCCAATTTCTTCGTCCTCATCATACATATCCTTCGATATCTGCCATCAAAACATAAAACAGACCACTCATTGTGACTAGCATAAACATCCACCACGGTTAAAAGGTATTTACGGATAGCCAGGAACAGAATCAATTACGCGAGTCTTACCTCATCTGCAGAAGGGACCATGTAGGCTAAGAATTTCTCCGGTTTTGATGGATCAGAGCCTATGGCCTCATAACTTTTCATAATAGCCTGAAATGGACATGATGATAAGTTGCTTACCCCTTAAGTAATTGGCTATGGCACACAATTTAAAATGAAAAAAAAAAAACAAAGCTCAGGTAGAAGAAGGGCTACACCTCCCAGGAAACCAGAAAAGAGAGACTAAAGGAAAACAGCAGAGTACTTTTACCCTGTAATTATCGCGCTTTAACATGTTTTTCTTGTGTAGCAAAATACTCCAAGCAACATATAACTGAACACTATTCTTAACCTTTTTCCCATAACACCATCTACTAAACAGAACTATTCCTGACCATTTGTGCAAGAGGAGCTACAACTCACCTTTGCTTCATATTCATCGCGGGCAGATTGTTCCAACTTGCTGTAGATTTCTGAATCAGCTGTGGGATCATTATCAAATGATGCGACAATAAATTGATCATTGTACCTGCATCAAGCGTAATAGACGACACTAAATGGTCATCGTCACTCTCCTGTAATATGAGATCAGCTAGAAAGGAAATTAGAACCTATCAGCAACTTTTTTATTGTGGACTGGTAGTAATCATACGATGCCTCCAGTGAAAATCTAAATCCAAGCAGTCTCTGCTAATGCCTAGCCAATGAACTGACATCAACATATCCCCACCTACAGATTGCTTACCACTGGCCAAAAATGTTTGGCGCTCAGCCCAGACAATTCTAGATCAACCCATTTTACATGCAACAAAAAGCAACTCCTTATGTTCAACGAATCAGTACATGCATACACATCAGATGATGAATTAAGAAAAATACAAGTTTTCCATGGCATATCAACTCTCGTGCAAGAGAAGCTATCAAGACAAGCATAGATTGAGTACATACCGATCGAAATCAGGTAAAAGAGGCAGAACTTCAACTGGATATAAGTTCTTATTAGTTGCATGAACAGGGTCTAACTTAGCTGCCTCAAACGATGCCTCGATTTCCTTAATTCGTCTTTCCCTGGAATTAGATTACTCCTTTAGCAAAAAGAAAAGGACAAACAATCCTACACTAAGGATATTTCCTGATAAATGATCAGAACAGAAAACCTGTCATTGACATTCTCCAAAATGTTGCGACCTCCCTTCGATTCACGCAATTCTTTTGCTTGTTTCTCAGTTAAAGACTGCAATTCCAATGCAATTAAACAATGACTAAACCAAACAAAAATATTTGATGAAAAAAGTTTCAAATCAGTAAGGCCATCAACCTGTTTTGCTGAATCCAAACTGAGAGGAGATATGTACTGTGTTTTAACTAGCCAAGAAACACCTTTATCGGTAGGTCGTTCTTTCCTTCTTATCCCATCTTTCTTTACTGGTGTCACCACATCATCATCACGCAGTAATTCTTCGTCCTCTGGATCAAGGGGTTTGCGAATACTTGGAGGACTAGTGAAAAAGTGAAAGGAAATCAGATGACTGATGATGAGAGACAATTTAACACCATTTAAGAGATTAGTGTGGCCGCGAAAATACTTGTATATATTCAGGTCCAGCAGGTCGAGAGGTATGCCAAGATCAGGCTCAACATGAAGTTCAGGCTTCCAGCTTTTCTCCAGAGATGTAATAGTGTATTTAGCAAAGCTGCAAAAAGGAAAAAATAGCAGGCATTATCTTCAAATGAGATCATGTATCTTGTAAAGCTTCAATTATTTTTCTTCATAAACTGTACTGGTAATGATCCAAAAAGTGAAATTTCAGCCTTCTGTTGGGATTAACTTGACCATCCAACCAATGTCACGAATCTTGATGGAGTAATGTTTCAGAAATCACTGTATAACTACAATTTTTTGCGCTTCTATACCTATCCTCTGAATGGTTTATAAAGCCTTAATGAATTACTGCTCTTTCTGTAATTCTTTCCCCAGTTTCCTACTAATTTCCCAAATTCAACTATACCGCACATCATGAGACATGCAATACTCTTGAAAGAGCAGGTGTAATTAGCTTAGTGATATAAAGGCAACGTCACACATACATGCACCCAGGGAGAAAAATCGAATTCAGCAACACAATGACGTTACATACCGATCCTTGTCTTTCTTGAAAGCCATAAGTTTTGGTTGAGCACTTGGATCTGGAAGCTCATTTCGAAACCTGCGATAAACAGAAAGCAAATTAAGGGTAAGCTGAAGATACCATTTGTCATCATTAGGCAATCAATAAAGCGTCACTCCTTATCTACAATGATCGAACTGTTCAAATGAAAATATTGAAACCAACAAAGTACACGAGAAATTTTCAGCCAGAATTTGTAAAACAATATCAGTGTTTGTCATTCCATAAACTAAAAACAAATATGTCAATGCTATATCTTTTAGTCTTCAAAATGCTATTAGGACTCGGTAAGTTGCATTTCTAATCTCACAATCATGCATCATTTTAGCTAATTTAGTGGATTTAGAATACATGAACATTTGCCAAATAACATATCCTTAAACAAAAGAACATCATCTAAAAAGACATGGCTACTTCATGGTATTATGTTCGACTTAAGGATAGTGAAGGATTATACACATAGCCACCTCAAAATTAGATACTAATTTGCAATCTTGTACCAGCAATAACATCAAATCTCGTAGTAGGAGATGCAGTGGAGACAGAAAACTTGCTTCTTGCCAATATTTTTATGCTTCTTCATAAGCTAAGTTTATGGTATCATGAACGTTAGGAAAATAGAAAAGTCTCCACACATGCTGCCAGCATAATGTTAGCAAGCAACTCAGGCTGAAAAAAATGTATCCATTAAAACACTTACTTCAACTTGCACAAAAAAGTGGTTGGCTTCTTCAACCTATTCTCAGACCTCTCACCCGTCAAGAATGGCGTTGCTTTCCTATCCCCCATTCTAGAACCGACAATTGATCCATGTCCCTTCCCTGAAGACAACATATGGGTCTTATGTAATATCGAATTTTGTGACTCCTTCATCTGCTGCCTGTGTTTCTCCTCCTGTTTTTGCTTCTCATACTCCTTCTTCTTTCTCAACCTCCTCTCTTCTTCAGTCTCCACCCTCCCCGAATTCCCATTCGGTTTTTTCACCATTGGGGCGGGGAGTTTATGCGGTTTAACAGAAAATACACGATCATATTTACCAGGTTCACTTTCTCTCGAAGCACCTTTATCGCGCTCAAGGGATTTCCTATCAGAGCCTAAATTTTCTTTATTCTGAGGAGGAGGAGGAGGAGGCGAACTTGGGGGTGGTGGCGGAATGGCAGAACTAGGAGGAGATGATGGGGGAGGAGGAGGCGGAGGCAGCAGTGGCTGCAATGACTGCATTGATGCAGGATTGTACTGAGTATATTGCGAAGATGATGGGTAATACATAGGAGGCTGTTGTGGTTGTGGAGGAGGCTGTAAGCTCGCTGAATTCTGGGGAGGTGGTGGTGGCGGGGGAGGGGGATATGAAGAATCTGGCGGTGGAGGCGGTGGAGGCGGCTGGTAAGGATAATGGGGGGGAGGGGGGTGTTGAGGTCTTGAAGGATTGTAAGGTTGGTGGGGATAATTAGAATTCGGGTGCATTTGGCTGTAGTTTTGAGGGAATGCAGCGGAAGCAGCTGACGGCATAGGCACGTCACTACCACCTCCACCACCACCGTAACCCCAATTCTGTGAATACTGCGTACCTGCCTGCGGCTGGGAAATTGTTGCCGGTGGCGGTGGCGGTGGCGGAAGTGGATTTTGGCTTGGCGGCGGCCCAAATGAGGATTGTGGGGGAAAGGGCCTATACGAGGCCATGGCCGAGATTCAATCCAATCAAAGAAAACCCTAGAAGAGAGGAATCTCACTACTGAAGCTCCAACTCTGAGGTTCCAAGATCAGAAGAAATCAGGGAGAGAGCAATGTTTCGATTAGGGCAGATCAAAAAGTTGAACAAATAAAGAATAGACATCCCAAAAGCTATCCTCTCCGTCCGTTCTAAGCAGACACCTAAACCCTAAAACAGCCGGAACCAAAACCAATCAAGACGAATCCGTCTCGAACGAACAGCAAGAGAAGAGGCGCGAAACTCAGACAGCTCCCGACCAAAACCCTACTTCATCCAAACCTCGAATTCCAGAGACTAAAGAACCTACGGAGAGTGACAAACCAAAATCCGAACCAAAACTGATCTCAGAATGTACAGATCCTCGACGAAGCACTGAGAAGCCTCAATTGGTGATGCCAGCTGAAGATTAAACGAACACCGAGCGTGTAATCGAAGCAGAGTGACGGGAGACAGCTTTCGACTGACAACGACAACTCTCGTCAGCGACTGAACTTCACTGAAGCATCAAGAGTCCGTATTTATATAGACAGAGGAGAGAGAGAGAGAGAGAGAGACGAGCGCTTAGATTTTGGTCCGGCTGCCAATTTAAACATGCCGGAAGATTTTCGAGAGAAGCAGCGGCTTGTGTCCTTTTGCTTGCATGTTTTTTTTTTTTTTAATTTATATCTTCTAATTTTGGCAAATTGTATAATTCTTAATTTCCGAATTCTTTATCATTTTTTGATCCAAAACTTTTTGGGACAAGAAGGGTTCTACTTGAGGAAATTGTTCATTGGCCTTCCTAGATCCTTGTCGTTACATAGGATTGCTCTCTTACAACTGCTTTTCGAATTTGATTACCCAAAAAAAAAAAAAACAATGATTATCTTAGGCAACAGAGAGAGCGATAATGCTAATTGTCGAAAATAACCCAAATGTTTGTCACAGGAATCAAACATGTTGAGAGGTGCATGATAAACAAGTGGTGTCATAATCACACCCTACTAACTACTAGATAAGTCCAAATCTATTCGTAATAAAAAAAAAAACTAACCACAATCTTAAGCACATATCTATACAAAATCTATGAGGCGGTGGCGTCATACATGACAAGGGAAACTCTTTGCGATTGACATGATTGAGAGATCATGTAGATATATAAGTAAAATTAAAAGATAATGCATGACAAACAGAATGACATTACATCGACTCTTATATTTTAGAAACGTGAAATCATATGAATCATACGTTGGAGGGATTGAATAGCTGTCGGATCGTGACCTGGTCTCTATGAGCATAGCCGTGGAAGACATGCGAGCTCTCTGGGTTTGCGTGAGCCTCGAGGGGTCGAGGTTTTGTGATTCGTGACTTCCCATAGCCGTGAGTCTTGAACTCCGTGGGGAGAGAGGAGAGAGGGTGTGTTGTCAGGGCGAGGGACTCGGCGGTAAGGGAAGCCAGGGCAGCGTCGGGCGAAATGGCGGCGAGGGGTGGGGAGAGAGAGAGAGGGAGAGGAAAGATACGGAATAGGGTTCGAGGGTAAATGTATTTTTTATTTATTTAGATAAATGCGACTCGAAGGGTTTTAAAAGTGAGTATGTTTTTAATACGCAAGTGTAAATTCGAAGATTTCTTTCCAAAAAAATAAAGATAAGATAGGTAAGTCACTTTGGGCCACCTAGAAGAGAAGTCCAAATATCAGAAAAGCAAAGCATTAACAATTTTATAAGTCAATTTATGCTGCGTTTAGTCGTCCAGATAAAACTCATGATAGAATATGTTTTATTATATCCCGTGTTTGGTAGTTGTCCAGGACAGGATAAATGGGATATAGAAGGGATAAAGGGGGATAAAATAATCCTAGGAATGGGGGTGAGATAGAGTTGGATAGGATTTCTCTTATCCATTGCTCAAGCCACCCCCTCTCCGCCACGCCCCATCCGCCTCTCCGCCAAGCCCAGCTACTTCTCTGGTGGCGAGCCGCCTCTCCGGTTGTGGCGGGCCGCCACTCCGATGGCTGGCCGCCTCTCCGACGGCGACGGACAACTTCTTCAGCAAGTACTCCACTTTTCTCCCTTCATGTGATCCGTTTGATCTTAAGGGGTGTGGTCGAGATTATCAGCTCCTCCAAATGATTTTTCAATTTTGGATCAGCAAAATAATATCAAGCCATTGCTCCAAAATGAGCAAGACAACTAATTCTTGATCATTTTCTTCGTCGTACAAGGCGCAATTTCTTTAGTGGTTCCATATATCTTGCATAATGGACATAACTAACAAAATGTAAAGAACTCGAAAACGAATCGAAGACAACTGATCTACCAGAATACTAACAAAGTGTACCTCAGAGACAAAGGGCATAACTGTGGCTGACAATTAATCATCAAAGAGAGACTTAGCTTCAAATGCAGGCAGCATTAAACTAGAAATGACAAAACTTGAAGCTTAGGCAAGACCTAAGAAGAAGGGAAGGATAATAAGAAGACCAATTTTATATTATCCTGAACTAAAAGGAACCTGAGAAAAATGATCAAGCACAGATGATTACAACATTTTAGAACGAGTAACTGCATTCCATGGATATCTAGTCTTCAACAAAGTAATTGATTGCATCAATTTTGTATGTCAACAAAATCATTTGAAGTTCATGTAAGAGAACCCGAGGCGGATGGCCGTCCTCTTGAGCTCCGACCCAACGAGCGGTCGGAGATCTGCTGCGTCGACTCCGTAAAAGAGCATCCAGATGGTACAAGTCAAGAATCATTACATTGATATCCAGCTTCTACCAAACAATAGATAGAATGAGATATAAAGATATCTGACTTTAAATCCATAGTTCACCAAACGAGAGATAGGATATGATCACATCTCTGGATTTCTTATCCTATCATATCCAGTCCTATCCTGATTAGAAATCCGGACGACCAAACGCAGTTTTAGGGTGTGTTTGATTGAGTGAAATAATTTTTCATGAATTATTTTTCTAGACTTTCACACGCTTGATTTGCCAAAATTCATCAGTCAACGGAAAATCGTTTACGGTAAAAATGCATGCTTAAAGTTAGAAAAGTGAATTTCCTAACCTGAAACTGGAAAAACATTTTCCTGTAAAGTTATAACTCGAAAAATATTTTCTTTTATTATGAAATTTTCCTCGAAACAAGCACCCCTTAATTATTTGAAAATCCCATCCCAAAAAAACCAAATTATTTTGGTGGCGACATTAGCCGCTCGAAAAAAAAATGTAGTAACAATTTAAAAAAAGGAAATAAAGTGGTTAAAGGCTGCTCCACACTTTGTAATTTGGACAGTATAGAGGACATTGGAACTTTGTTTGAAGGGGGGACGCATGCCACAATGGAAATCATCAAAGGGCCGCTGAGGAGTTTGAAATTTGGATAAATGGGCCGCACAAGGCCCACTCGAGGCGAGAATACGCCGCGGTGCGCTTCTGGAAATGCGAAAAATAGAAAAGAAAACGACGAGGGAAAATGATCGTCCGACTCCAATGGGCCCAAATCAAAAGCCCATCAATAAGCTAAAACCAATTTTTCCACATTGTACGAGCACAGAGTTTCTGTTTGCCTGATTCGTATTGTTTTGAGCTTTCAATGGAACTGAATTGCAATGTTGAAAGCACAAGATGAGCCGAGCCGAGAGATTTTATACGTAGAAGGGCCAAGAAAATTAGCTCCGATCAGAAAATGTAAGGCTCTAGTGGCGTACCTTTGCTCTAACCTCAGAAGGAAGACGAGTTAGGGTTTCTCCATTTCTAGCAATTTACTGTCGTCGAGACGAGTTCGTATTCATTGCTTTTGTTCCGGACAGATTTCCTTAGATACGTATAAGTAATCCAAATCGTCGAAGCTGCTTCTTCGATGTTCAATTAGCATGGCGTCCTCGTTTTAATCCGCAAGTAAGATGATAATCTACTAAATTGGATCATCTTCGTTAAAGCGCTGACAGCTAATTCTTCTAATACAAGTCCCCCAATCATTCTGAAACACTGATCCAAAGATGGATATCTCCTAGATTCAATCGACACGACCGTTTCACCGATTACTATGACAATAGTTGGACAATAAGTGCACCCTCCTGCCCCAAGAGGGGAAAGAGTCGTGGTTTCTCGACTTCACCATCTTAGTTGCAAGAAAGCTCGACTCCTTCGCGCTCGCGCGTGTTCATCCCATGGATTAATTGAGTCACACATTGAGGAAAACATATTGGATGGGTGATCATATAGCCAAGAAAGAGCTACTATCTTTTTCTCAATACATATAAATATCGCAAGTCACCACACTTGAGATTACAAAGACACTTCTGTGAACTTGGAAAAGCATAGAAACCCTAGTAAGATCTCCTTCTGAGTGTTCCTGGTACAAGCAGACACCAGCTCACCACTCACTCACTCACTCTCATACATTGCAGCCTCCACGAGCCACATTACTTACTATTTTCGGCAGATTATTTTTCTGAAGCTAAGTCCCTAGTAAAAGCTGTATTCCTATGTGGAGCGAGAAGCTGTGTCTCTGGGCCCTGCTTGTCTTGCCAACTGTGGAATAGAACTCAAAAAGTTATGTATCTTAAGGAAATTTTAATCGAAAAAATGGGTTTCTGTCATAGATGAAACGACGAATTAAATGAATTAAACTAGTTAAAGCACCTGAAAGTAGGCCTCAAGTTTCTTCCTCAATGTTGCATATTCCCTCTTCACCTGCTGGAAAGTCCTAATGCATCTGGTTTTTTTTTTTTGGTAATGAGTTAAAACCACAATCTCTTAACAAATCATTAAAGAAACCTATTTATGGGATAACATTAGTATGTATGCAAAGACGGGTATATATCGATTCTCACTAGTTTATACGGTTTCGACAGTACATATATAGTGTTTCGTGACAAGTTGCAAACACCCCGAGGCAAAATTCAAGAAGTTCGAGTGTTGTTTATGGAATTATGGATTACCCTTCTCCATTTCCTGTCCTGCAATATTCCCTGAACTGCGAGCACTCAGCTTTGACTTTTCTGCCTCCAATGCTGTCACGAATCACAATAAATGGACAAGAAAAAGAAGAATTAGAAAGCTGTGAATATACCTCACGATTCCTCTCCTGCATAGTATACTTTTTATTGACTGTTCTCATGGAACTTTTGCTGAAAAATTGAAAGATCAGTAGCTATGCATGTATGTACCTTGAGCTGCTTCCTTTGAACTGATGCATGTAGCTATCCAACCTGTTGAAATCAAGAGGGCTCTTGTCCCTGAATGAAGTAAGGTACAAGAGGAATAACTAATTTGTAGATGTAAAACATATACCTAGGTACGAAGGTGGAAAAACAATAACAAAAGATAAATGAAAGAAGAAACCAAAAGGAGAAAAAGTTGGCTAGTGACTCACAATGCCTGCTCTATGCTGGCGACTAGTCGAGCTGAATCACGGTAATACAATGTCACGACTTCCTCGACAAAATTAGGGTTCGTATCGTCTTGTAGCTCCTCCAACTGAACAAATTGTTCATCAAGATATCCCTGTGTCATGTTGTTTCATCAGTATCGAAATGAAAACTTATGTTTTCAAGTATATCAGCATACCTAAAGAACTCTTTTTGCAATTTCTTTTTCATTTGTCATTGGTAAGAGGCTATTACATGCAAGAATGAAGGGAAAGAGATGATTATCATGAGCAAATCTGTTCGAAATCCGACGCCTTCATCATTCAACAAGACGACGAATCCAATGAACCTGATCAAAGAGGGATTGCCTCATGAGAGCAACTTGGCGGTGCAGCTGATTGTTCCTCTCCATCGGCGAAACAACTTCAGGAAGCACAAGAGAAGGGGGGGTGTCTCTAAGTTGTTGTGTAAAAAGTTGAAAGGAGATGGAGAGAAGGATGATACACAATGGTGCAAGCTAGTGTTCAGTAGAGGCTTGATTGACCTTGCAATGGTATGAGGTTTATGAAGGTTTTTATAGTAGTTCTAGGTAGGGGAGAGAGAGAGTTAAGGAATGCAGACGTGTCACTGTGAAGGAGAAAAGTTAGGAACTTGGGAATCCAGGCAATGGTCATGTAATGGGGCTTTCTGATTCTGTCTGCAAAATATAAAAATATCACATCAACTTGCTTTTGCTTATCATATGTGTTTTAGTTCTTGTGAGAGGACGGATGACAAGAAAACCTTGTAAAGGGGGGAGGGGAGAGAACGTGAGGAAAGTTTTGAGACTAACTCTTGTTTTATAAGAATTGAAGTTCCATCTGTCATTTCATGGTGTACTATTATTATTCAGGTTAATATCTTGGTGGGCCAAAATATTTTTGGGTGTTTTTTTTTTGTAAAAGCTTGCCCAAGATGTTCGGAGCTTTTCTAGAACTCCTATTACCATTTTGAAAGTTCTTACTTTTAAAACATGAAATAAGAGAGAGGAAGATTAATCAAATACTTTAAGATGCTATGCAAATATTCCTATGCTCTTATTAGCGAGATTAAGAAATGTGTGTTTATAGGCCAAGCCAAAGAGATATTATAATCAATTTGGCATATGTTATTCGGACGGCTGGTAACATATGAATTAGTAATAGATAACAGATCGAATTATCAAAGTGTTGTTACATCATATAAAAGAGAAAACTTTATTATAAACACTTGATATTTTTGGTGATGAATCTTCAAACCTATGAAGTAATTAACTCTCCATCCTTCGGGACCAGCAACTTGTTTTTTCCTCATCGGTCGAATTGATGGCTCTATTATTCCATTCAGTGAATGACACAGAATTCCATGTGTCCCTGAAAATATCTATCATCTAGTTGCATAAAATAAAATAAAACACACACACACACACACACATATATATATAAAATAATAAAAGGGACAAGTACAATAATGAAACACTTCTATCGTTCTCTAAATGAGTTGGCAGCCTGAGCAAGAGGACATGCAATTTTCCTTTTCGAGTTTTCCTCCATTCTCTGCACAGAGTAAAGGAACATTTTTTTTTTCCTTTTGTTTTGTTTTTTTGTGCTAGAGACATGGATGTAATAATTCCAAGACAAGCATGAAAGAGGGTTAATACCACCAAATTGGTACCTCCTTGACAAATCTACCAAAACTTCAGGGAAAAATTAGGAATTTTAGCAGGTCCTGTGATATGAAAATCAGTTTATGATAAATGTGACACGGGTGTACTAATTTAAGAGTTTTTTGTGGCATGAAAATTAGTTAGGAGTAAAAATGATACGGGTGTACCCGCTTGAAATTCTTTGTGACGCGGAAATTAATTTGGAGCAAATGTGACACGGATGTATCAGTTTCGAACTTTTTGTGACGCGAAAAATGATTTGAGGTACATGAGGCACGAACATACCGATTTAGGATTCTTTGCGATATCAATCTCGTGAAAGATAAATGACCATGTTATAACCGTCTCATTTCACTCTTTTCATTGCTAAAAAGTACAGAATTATTAAATGGTGCACGACTTGTGTACTCTTTTATTTTACGAAACGCATTATTATCATCATCGATTGAGTTAGTTATAGTTTGAAAAATTGATCAACCATTGGAACAGAAATGAGAAAAAAGTACACCCCATCCGGTTTTCTTTCATGTGCTTTTAGTTCTCAAATAGAAGTGAGAACAAAGTACAGCAATGCCTCGAGATCTTTCTCGATCAATCTCCTTGCTCTTCGTTCTTCGAGAATTAAAAAAAACATTTTTAAATTTAAATTTGTTCATTTGAAATCTGAGTTTGGCATCATAGAAAGAAACAAAAGAATGAAGAATACAATTCCTACGCCCAATGTCCTACTCTGACTGTGACCCTTCTTTTTTCTGACGTCCCGTCCCCCCTCAGTCGTGAGATTAATTTTACATCTGAGCGAGAGATTTGACACGATCTGATCTCGTCCCTGTTCTGTAATTGCAAAACTCAAGCGTCCACGCACCCAATAACCCAAAGACAACTTACTCTCTCCCCACACCTTTATTTTTTTTCTCTTTAAGATTCACTCATTGACAACTCGAGCCGGTCTCGAGTTTGCACGTGTCTCCGGTCATCCATACGCTTTCATATTCTTTGGTTTCTTCACGTCGGTAATACAACATCTATGTGCAGTACTATCTCGTTTAAGAGAGCTTCTTTTTCTGATTTGTTCTTTCACTTTCTGATATTTCCTCTCATGTTGTGTGCGCGACGGCACTGATTCTAAACTATTGATTTGAAATGATATTCATGTTCAACTTAATGCTAATTTTAGAAGGAAAAACAGGGTTTTTGCTTCCTTCAATCATAATAACCGAAATAGAATAAGATGTGATGCGTTTAAGATGGAAGCACAACCCCACTTGCCACTGAGCCGGTTACTATTCGATTTGCAGCTCAAAAACGTTGCTTGAATATAATTGCGTGCCTTAACAATAACCTACGGCCATTCTTCCTTGTGGAGAACAACTGCAATGTTGGAGAATCATACAGTAACCAAAAGAGGAAAACAACGCTTAAGATGGGAAGGAAAACAAAAATCCCACACAACCGGCAGAGGTCAGTGGTCCTTGTCATGTCTCTAAGTCTGTCTCTATCTCATTCTCCCAAAACTCCCTCTCAAAACTGCCATTTTAGCAAAGATGTTAGAAAAAGGAAGCAGGAGTGTCCAGGAAGAGATTCTTCCTTTATTCCTCTGCCACACTGAAGAGAGTGAGAGGAGTCTCTAGCAATGATGAATTTTGCAGCTCTCTCTCTCTCTCTCTCTCTCGCCAGTGTGTGGTCACATCTCTTGCTTTGTTAAAAAGGAGAGTTAAAGGGCTGAGAATGTGTGTGGGTGGAGTGGGATCAGAATATGTTTTTTTTTTGTTTTCTATCCTCCTCCTCCTCCTCCTCCTCCTCCTCCTGTGTTGTCTTGTGGCACACAGATTGTCATTCCTTCCCCCCATCACTGTCTCCTGTGTTGATAAGAATCCCACCCTGGACAACTGATCATCTCTGTTTGGCTTGGAACTGGGCTACTGCACTGATGTGCCTACATTGCATCAGCTCACAGTCATTGCATGTCATTGCATGTTGTCCTTTTTCACAATCATTTCAAAGTAATTGGGTCCTGTTTATCTCTGACCTTGTTTCTGTAGAAGAGGTTGCTCCATTATCCCCAGAATTTGTTCATCTCAGATTTGTTTGTAATGGAGTCTTGTGAGTTATATGAAGCTGCAGAGCACCCTTTGTAGTTTCAACATATCTTTCAGCATGTCTTCAGTCCTTAACATCGATCGAAATCGGAATAAAGACACCACTAGTTTTCGAACTTTTGCTGAATAATAATCAAGTGGATTGGAACTTTTTGGCTAATCATGTCCCTAAACCATGAATATATTCGTTTTGTTCATATTGATTATTGAGTCAAAACATGAATAAAACACCGACATGAACCGCCACATCAACATTGACTAGATGGAAAGTACCAAACAACAAAAGCCCCGGGGGAGGGACAGAAGGGGGCAGTTGCCGGGCTTAGCACAAGGTCCAGCGACCCTCACCGTGATCAAGCGAGGTCCGCTGCAAACCTTGTTTTCCAGCTAGAGAGTGACGGGTAGAGGCAGAGAAAGAGGGGTACATTTGCCCGGAGAGTCTTATTAAACCACACAACAGACTCTATGCAAAGCACATCTCTTGCTGTTGCATTAGAATCCATTCCTTTAAGCCAAAAACGACAACCTGCACATTAGATTTCCAGAGACTCAAAGTTCCTGGAGATCTTTTGCGCCTTTTTCTGGCTTAAGCAAGAAACAGGGAAACGGTGGTGGTGGTTGTTGATGCTGTAAATCTCCGCAATTACAAATGATGTACACCTTTTTTCGGTGCGGCACCATGTGACAGTGGGTTTCAGCCTGCACCACTTTTTCCCTGCATGAAGCAAAACACACAAACACCACTGGCTAGGGGTGTCACAAATGGGGATCTAATGGTTTATGGAGCAGATGATGTGCTCCAGTGGACATAAAGTCCACTTGGTTCCGATTCTCGGTTACCCCATTCACTCTGCTTTGAATCTTGCATAATTTTATCAAGTCTACCTCTGTAATTCGTTTCAATCTCCCATCGAAGGGTTTCGGTTCAATCAAAATATCTTAAAAGCCTGTGCTAGGTCGAGTTTTCTAATTTAACCTAGATAATACTTTGAACCAAAAGGAAGGACAAGTATTTGCACAAAATACTAACAAACATAAAGTCTACCGAATTCTCAAGAGTTGCACATAGTTTGATCTCTCATGTAATAATAGCCTACTTCAAAGAGATGGTGGCCAGAATTTATGTATTTACTCAAGTTCTAGCAGAGTCTCTTGTCATGAAGTAAAAACATAGAATGGTTTCCAACCCAGAGTGATCTTTTTTTTTTTTTCCTTCATAAAAGAAGAAAAAGACTAGGTAGGAGAGATTCTTTGACAAGAAAGCGAAATGGGGTTTCAAGTGTCGCATACTTCAAGGGAAAAAGAAGGCTGGGGTTACAGAATCAAAGAGTTGGTCATACTGTTACTAGGCTGCTTTTGACCTTCTCGAAAAACAAAATTGCCACTTTTTCCTTCCCCCTTTCACTAGGAATCTGCTCATCATGCGAACAAATAATTGTTACAATCCAAAAAAAATGTGGGCATCGATGCAGAAGTCGGATTATATTTAAGGTTGCTTTCTTGTTTGTCTATTTTTTTTATTTTTTATTTGTAGATATTCGCCTCTTTGCAGCATCAATTCTGCTCATCCTGTATGCAACCACCCAATGGTTGGCATACACACGATTGCAAAAGAATCTTGCGTCCGCTCCCACTATGAGCAGCTTTTTTGCTTCCTCTGCTAAAGTTTTATCCATATGGAGGATAGAGACAAGATCCATCGCAGCACATACATCTCTACCATAAACGAGCAATGCGAACGTAAATAGCCGCTGTAAACTGTTAAGAATAGAAAACTTTGGGCCCGGGGTAAGCGAAAAAGGGAGAAAAACTGTAGTTTCGGGAAGGATTGACATGGAAAAAGCAAAGGCTGAGGTGGACCTTGACGCCCAAGTGGGTTCCTTGAACTGTTTTAATAACCCATTCATTTAAGGAGCTAACTCATTCTTGAGGTTCTTTGCATGCCTGAAAGAGAGAGTAAAAGATCCATACTTGTAGGGAGAGAGGGCATAATGCTTCTTGAGTAGAGACTGCTAGCATGTACACTCTTAATCGGATCCCCATTTATTATATACACTGCCCTGAGCAAAATCAATCACATACAAAAGCCAAACATCAAGCACAAGTCTCAGGTTGCTCTCAGATGAATTAACTTTGAAGACCGCAACCACATAACATGGAATTGAGAATGGAAAGTGCGGTTGCTTTGTCAAGATAAGCAGCAGCTATACCTCTAATCACGCTCCTCTTTGGGGGGAATCCATCTTTCCTCGATAAGGATTTTTTCCGGATAAATCTTTCCACAGAAACATGGAAAAGTGTGGGTAGAACACTAGATCCCTGGTTTCAAAGGGAGCAGAGGAGACCTAAAGAATTCAAGAAATGCACCCAAGAAAACAGAAATGGAATCATCTCCATATTTAACAGCCAAGCTCCTCGGTCAGTTATTAGCACTGCATTGTCGACTAGGACATAAAAGGAACCACATGTTTCTGCAGCAACAGCTTGCAAAGATAATAGTTCTATTGTTACTAAACAATGCTTCTGAGGAGCTTATGATTCTTATTTTACTCAAGCTTGATTTGTTTCTGGTTCTTTGTGCTGCTTCTTCCTTCTCCTGGGCGCAATGAGGTCGATAATTATAACAGAAATGTTGTCACCACTCCCTTTCTTAATAGCTCTTGCAAGGAGACTCTTAGCAACAGCTTTTGCAGGACGATCATGACCTAGCACTGCCAACCTTTGCAGCCTCCTGAGTGCCAGTCTTGCAAATGCAACCGCCTCCTCATTAGTCATGACATTCCACAGCCCATCACTTGCCACAATAAGAAATTCATCATCTTCAGATCGAGTCATGAAAGTAACCTCAGGTACTGAGATTACCGAGGGTTTTAGAAAGTGATCTCCTGAAAATCCATGTATCAAGTAAATATGCTCAGTGCAATAATAAAGTACAGTATTACTCGTAGATCAATTGGATAAGTGGAAAATAAGAACAATCAACATCAACATCAACATCACCTTTATCCCAAACTAGTTGGGGTCGGCGGTCGATGAACCCCAAAAAATATAAATAAATAAATAAATATATAAATAAAAAAGGGAAAAAGGACTAAAAAGGACAGTCTGGAACATAGGAGATCTGCCTCTCCACAATGCTAATAGCTTTCCTCCACTCCGTCCTAAGACAAACTGTACGCCAATCCAATTCCCACTTCATTAAATTTTGTTTTACTACTTTCCCCCAAGTAAGTTTCGGCCGACCCTTTCCTTTCTTCATGTCATGCTTTCGATAACAAACTTCTGTTCTTACCGGAGCATCTAGAGATCTTCGGAAAATATGCCCAAACCATCTCAATCTTTGTTCTCTCATCTTTTCTGCCACCGGTACTACTCCAACTTTTCGTCGAATATCTTTATTTCTTATCTTATCCATCCTTGTATGGCCACACATCCACCTCAACATCCTCATTTCCGCTACTCCCATTTTATGCTCATGTTGCTTCTGTGCTGGCCAACACTCAGCTCCGTATAGCATTGCAGGCCTTACTGCTGTTCTATAAAATTTTCCTTTTAGCCTAAGAGGGATTTTGCGATCACACAAAAACCATGATGCACTGCGCCATTTCATCCAACCTGCTCTGATTCTATGGCTTACATCCTCATCAATAATAAGTAAAATAATAGGCATTTTCCAAAAGGCTCTTAGTACCATGTTAAGATTTTCAAGAGGCTCACTATAAAGAAAATCCATCTTCAAACTCTTGGGGGATATTATATGTTTTATGTCAAGCAATTTATGGATTGACTCCTGATGTAGCAGTAAAAGTAAGACGTATCGGTGGATCGGCTCATCAAGTTCCTACTCAAATAGGATCCACACGAGGATAAACACTTCCTATTTAGTAAGTTATTAGGGCATCCTAGAAACTTTATTGGAGATTACTAGATGGAAGGGGAAAGCTAGCTCCAAATGACTCCGCCGCATATTTAACAATTCTAAAACATCAGACAAGCTCAGCTGCTTGTGGTGGCGATGGCACCGATCGATATCTAATCAGAGAATAAAATACATTAGAGTCTGAATAGACTTTCAGATAAGGTAAGGAGATCAAACCAAACTTCTCCTGACCCAAAAAGAATCACCTATTGGGGGGGGGGGGGGGGGGGGTGTGTGTGTATCTCTGTGCTTTTCTGCTGACCCAAAAAGAATCACCTATTGGGACTTGCACAGACAACACTTTATCAAAATAAAATATATTAGAGTCTGAATAGACTTTCAGATAAGGTAAGGAGATCAAACCAAACTTCTGGCCTCCAAATTAATTGGATAAACTGAACAAGTGGTTTTCGACCACATACGCTTCAGCCACATGAACAGACATATTAAAAAAGAAGAAAATAAAGTCAATGATACAGGTGAACGATAAATTTCTCCAGCTGATAGTCTAGAAATGATAAACAGACACTATGAGAGATGCACCTACCTATTGCTCTTGTCATAGAAAGAACTCCCTCTACTCTCTCACAGTCAGTGTACAGAATTTTGCCTCCTGCATCGGTGATCCTCTTCAGCTCATCTTCCCTATTAGGCTGCAAACACAAATAGTGTAAAATCTCTACCAAGTGAACCAATAACTCAAAAAAATCCACCCAGGGAGCACTGAAATGAGTAATCTAGTAAATGTAGAGAAAGCCGGTCAATGTATTGGCATAAATGGTATACAATTTAAGCTTTCTCAAATTCCCTTCCCTTTCTGTTGAAGCAATGATGTCTAAGTTATTCCTCCAATCTTCCAATTGAATTCCAGAAGACATTATGTACCACAAACTGTGGCTCCTAAGGAATATCGACAAGGGACAATACTCGGAATGTGTGTAACATGAAATAAGGAGTATGCCTGCACTAACGATTGTCGCACTAATAGGCAAATAGAGATTTACAAGAAGAAAACTAAGAATAGGCAGTAACACCAGTGCTAATGAACCAATACATGGTTTTCTACAAAATACAAGAGAAACCTCGCATAAGGTCAAACTGCAAAATCTTCTCCATGCCTAGATTTTATAAACTACTGCTACAATGTCCAGCCATAACTTATGAAGGCTATGTTCTTCAATGAAGACTGAGACCGATGTAATAGGAGTAGGGCAAAAAGTAAAACTATCTAGGGCACATGGCTCAAGACTTTTTATACAAAGCCTTTCTCTTCTTCACTCAGAGAGGCAATGCACCAGGTACTTGATTCATATTCCAAACTTTCATTCCTTATTGTGACAACAACTTCTGCCCAAACTCAATAGAGAAAAATGCTTGAAGAAGAGGAAGAGAAGCTTAAGAAAACATAGTAACAAAAAGGAAACAAACAGAGAAAGAAGAGGAGCCACGGACAAGTAGTTGAGGAGCAAAATACAAATCTCAGGAAAGCCATCTATAGTGTTTGATTTTGTTTGACTTGCCAAGTAGCAGTTGCAAAAGTTGCACCCCATTCTACCCATGGTTTTAACTACTGACCACCCATAAACAATCATTAAATTAAAAATAAACCAGAGAATATGCAAACTCCATCTAGATACCCTAAACCTTCATCCTCAGTTTACCTCGATTTTCCATCGAATTGCAGAGTTCTTCAAGCCAAGCCAAAATAAATTATACTAGAATGCTTTCTTCTGATATAGCCAACCATTTCAGTCAAGAAACTGAGTGTGCAGGCTCACCAATCTAACCATGGACTTTCCCTGCTCCTCCATTCACCAAGCTGGTTATCGGATGGTTCCTACTTGTCATCAATTGGTGCACTTTAAGGTTTTACTTGGCAGCAGCTAATATAGGAATAAAGGCTTGAACAAGAAGGGGTAAACTTATGACTACCTATCAACTCCTTCTATCACATCTTGAGACCAACAAATGCAATCTCTTCTTGTTAATTCGAAGTTCAAGTGTCAATTTCACGTTAAAGCCAACCTATCAATATTTCTCTAGGTCCCTGCGATTACAAGGCCTAAAATACCGAGTTCACAAAATGTTAACCAAATAAAGTCGGCTGAAACCACAGTGAACACACAGCAACCTCACAGTTTGCAGACCTCGCAGGTTAGCAAGGAGAACTTACTCCATCATATAGTTTGTCAGCATATTTGCCCAAAATCTTTCATTTTACTCTTTATTAATGCAACAAAACAAATTTTAGACCACATTTAGACCTTTTGATGAGTCCATGTCTATAAAACAGACTCCAAAGTGACTATTTGGAACTGATATGAAAGTTCACGGTCAACAGATCCACTAATATATCATTCCATATGTGACCAACTACGATAAAGTTCCATTCCACAAGTGTATAATAACCACTTAAAAGTCTCGCTACATGAATGCATGAGTAGGACACTAAAAACATATATTGCTGCATGCATGGTAAATGCTTGACCAGTAGCAACATTTTTTACATGTACCAGCAACAATCAAATGTAAAAGGGGAGATGAAAATTGAGAATCAAAATTAGGCAGTCATCTAGGACCTTGTGATCAACGGTCAAAGGAATAGCTTCATTCCCGTGACATAGCACAGCCCTGGAATCCCCACAGTTGCCAACAACGATCTGGCAAGCAGACAAAACAACGACCACAGCTGTTGAACCAGCATTTCCCAGGACACGTTTGCCATCTTTGAAAGCATCATCAGCCCTCTCATAAGCCCTTAAAATCGCTGCCTCCCACCTATGCTTCCAACCATCTTTATCTACAGCTTCTTTCCATTCTTGTGCTAAAATGCCATGCAGGTGATCTGCACAATACTTACTCACCTGAAAAAAATAATGGGCATATTATTCTACAGCGCATGTTCTACTTCTAATAGTGTTTTTTTAATTGCCGATGTACTGGTAAGAAAAACTAAGGTGTACCAACCACTGTAGTACAAGTGATTGGAGCCTCACTCAACAAACATATATTAATCAGAAGAAAGTGAGGCAAGAAAGGGTAGGTGAACAGCTTAATATGATTTCTAATAAGAAAGTGTCCAGATTCAGAAAGAGAGGAGAGGAGAGTATAACAGGAACAAAAAGGGGCGCATGCTCATGCTGATTGCTACCAAAGAAGTATAAATGATAGGTATGCACTGCTTTGGGACATGTCGCAGAGATATACTATTTAAGCAACTCAATAAATTATGGAAATTTACTCAAATAGAAGAAAGAAAAATCTGTTGACAAATGAATCTCAGTTTGCGAAAGTTTCACTCTATACAATTCAACATGAACAATGAAAAATGCATCCACTGATGACCTCCAGCAAAATAGCGTCATGCTTCTTCATGCACTTTAGAACACTTGTAAGTCACAGCTATGAGCCAATAAACAAGTAGGAAATCTTAATCATCCGGTTCCTTGAGTACACATAATAACAGTCAAAGTAGGAACCTCTTTTATCTTTTGCAAAAATGGCAATGCCTGCTAAAAGGATGAGTAGAAGCCTGCCTGATAAAGAAGCTCTGTTTATAGCCACTACAGATCACACAGATAGTTAACTAGGACTACCAGCAACATAACCATGGGAGAAGGTTCAATTTTCCCGAACAGATTTACGTCCAAGTAAATATTTAGAGCCCATGCATTTATCCTAAAGTTGTTTCAGAATTGCAACACTTGTAGAAATAACTGGCGACTCATTATTTCTTCGACATGAATAGCCACTCAGAGAGAGATACTTTTCTATTTCTTGATATCAGTGAATTTGCTCTGCAAGACTGTGTTAAGTGCGTCTCAGTTGCACTGCCAACTGAGCTAGGTACTCATCCTGCGAAGTTTTTGGACAGATTGTTTCTTTTTAAGTCAACCCCTCGAACTCAAAGGCTGATGAAATTGCCAATTCAGCAAATGAACGACTCTACTCATCAACAACTATGCACCCTTCATCTCCTACAAAGCACATCGAGAACTTCAGAGAGGGTCCCCTTCTACCGAGAACAACATTCGGTCACTTTTCATACACTTCCCGAGCAACCAAACTCGCCTATTGTTCAGGCTAGCACAGTCCAATCTTCTCCCAATTCTCGCGAGATTGCACATAACTCTCAATTCGCATAATCAGAGAGCAGCTTCACGTGTACTTCACATACACGAGCAGCCAAAAATCACGAAACGAAGCACCTCCACCAAAACATAACCAAAGAATGCATATACACACAGTCTATCGACGAGCGTGAAAATCACGTCCACTTGAGCTAAGAAAAGCAAATTCAGGAGTCTCCACCAAAACGAGACCGCTCGAGTTTCGGGCGAACACAGAAACAGATCGGCAAGGCGACAACAGCACAACTAACACTATGCCAAAATTGGATGCTACGCACCGGCGACGGCAAAATCCGCCAAAATAGGCCATTAAAGAGTACCTGCTCAGATCACTCGGCGTTTTCCGGCGACCGGAAGTTTCAGGCGATTCGGCTTTCGCCGTTTTCGTCCCCTTCATTGCGATTCCTTTCTCCGATCTCCTAATCCGATTGACGAGGGGAAGGTTTCACGTCCAAACATTTCAATTTGTACTTACTTTTTTATTTTTTATTTCATTATTTTGTATTTTTATTTTGTATTTTGAACCGCTTATATTTTCGACAAAAAAAAAACCGTTTATATTTAATAAATATTCGTGAAAATAAATGTAAAAATTGTTTAAATAAAATATTGAAAGAAGAAAATACATGGTTGCATAACTATCAACGTATATTCACTTTCTTTACCCCTATAATAATTTTCCCACCCCAATTAAATTTCTTTATATATATATATGCGCGCGCGTTATTCATGACGAGTAAGAATTGTTCAGATTCTAAATATAATTAGAACTCTAACAAAAAAAAATATAATTAGAACGGACTTGATTTTCTATTTGAGCACGTGCAAAATAAAAAAAAAAGAAATTCTAAGCGCATTAATAACGAGAGAAAAAGAGGGTCTTATTTTTTACGGTCCCGACATGTGCTGTGCCTCCGTCGCTCCCGCGTGGACAAACCGACAAGGTACGTTAAGATACTTTAATTGAAAAATGACGGACGAAGGTTGGATAAAATCCAATCCAGAATTACCGAGAGGAGCATGCGGTTATGAATTCAAATCTCGGCGCCGCCTCTTTAGTAATTATTACATAACGATCTGCAACGAAAAGATTGTCGCGACCCGGTAAAATTTTAGCGAAGTACTTAATATCTATCGCCACAAAAAGATTATCGAATGTCGGACTTCGAAAACATGCTTAAGCTCAACGTACACGATGAAGCTGATCACTCTTCTTTCTGATGGTCCACCTCTAAAGTCTAATGGAAGAAAGAATGAGCAAAAATTTCAGAACCCACATGTATCGTCTTCAGGCGCATGCACAGAAATGAAAATTAAACGGGCAATCACGTAGAAAATCGCGATAATAATGTGGATTATGAACTGTTCACTGTACCTCGTAGCCGCCGTGTCCGTCGAACACTCCAAAGTAGTGAGCATCCGGCCTGTGGTGCGCCTCCTTGTTCGGCGGAGCGGTGCATTCGCCGATCGCGTGGCAAGGCCCGGCGATGAACCCCGGTTCGACGCGCACGAAATCCTCCATGGTCTCCCTACGGCCCTTGGCCCTGGCTTTGGCCCATGCTTCGTCCGAGTTCAGTCCCGCACCGTCCGCCCTCTCATTTGTTGGAGGAGGGTCGATCTCCCCTGGGACAACCGCCATTGCCTGGTCCAAATGCCCGTCCGCAGCGGGGATCTCAGGGACATCTTCAGCAGCAACGGTGATTTCGATACTGCCCTCACCGGTCTCTGCAGGCACCGGAGGCGCATTATCGGTGCCTTTGGCCGCGGTTTCTCCGTGATCGAGCTTGTTTCCGACGAGGTTCTTTGGGGTTTCAGCCATCGGAGAAGTTAGATCGTCAGGAAATCACAAGACACTAAGGAAATGGGTAGTAACGGTGAGAAGGAGAAAAGAGAAGAAAATACGGAGGAAGGTGGCCGAGGAGATTATTGCAAAAAGGAGGACATTTCCCGCAAAAAGATTTTCAGACAACCGACTTTCTCGTGATACACACAATCTCGTTGCGCTTCCTCGTTGAGCATTTTTTTTTTATACGACATTAGTGTATTTAATTTGTTAACAATACCCTTTTTGTAAACATGACAGCAAATAATTAATGTTTCGCTTCGTATTAGGTATGTATAATCTGGCAATCGTTTGGCGACTCCCGTGTACTTTCAAACTTACACGGGGGCAACCCTAATTTTCGAGTAAGTCCGGCGAAGATCCAATCGCATCCTGCCACGTAAGAGCGATTCGCGAGATTTTCTGACGTGGCGTTCGGGTATTGGGTGCACGCAAGTCGTAAGCGAGAGGGGCCTCCTCTTTTCTAACATCTTGAGCGCCACCTTTGCATGCGACTGTCGAACGTGAGATTCAGTCAAAGCCAGTTCAGTGTACGGACAGATTGGGTACCATGTAGTGTAGACAACTTATAACGTAAAAAGTTTTCCCAAATAAATGCGTTGACCATTTATGGCGGATAAGGTCAGATTGTCGTCTTGGAAGTATATGGAAGTATCATTAAAGAGGGAGATAAGAAAGGAGATAAGAAAGGAGATCCGTTGCTTTATTAGGAGTCTTGGACCCGCCATAAAAATAATTCCTTCGTGAGAAAAGTATGATTAATTAGGTGATATATTGTAATTGATTTTGGCAAAAGATGACTACTTTTGTGATTTTAGTTACCTCCTCGTTAAATTCTGGCCAGGAAAGAATGACGTAAATGGTTCTTAAACTTTGATTCAATATGCAATGTCGTTCATGTACTTTTAGTTTGTTTAATGCGGCCACTGAATTATTACTTAATGTTCAGGCCAGTTCCTAAACTATATGAAGATGTTCGATGTCGTCCTACCGTTAATTCGAGTTAATGGAACCTGCCGATATGGCTTCTAATCCCTTAAGTTTTAACGGTGGACAATCTTAAAAAAAAAAACGAAAAGTCACACGTAGATTATCCAAGTAAGATATTCATTTCATGTCAGGATATAAAAATCTCCGTTATCAAATAATGATTGACATGTTAACACCATAATTTTTTTTTTCCCTCGAAATTAGACGGATAAAAAAGACGGAGATGTTGACTCATCATTTTTGAAAATCCGACTCAGAATATAATAAAACAAGCCACGTCATCAATTAACATATGGTTTGTTGGTTGAGCAAATGGAAGGACTACATTGAATATTTACCAGCAGTTAATGAACCACAACGAATAAATTAAAAGTATAGGGATCACATTACATATAGTGCCAAAGTTTAGAGATCATTTATGTCATTTCCTTATAAAGAAAAATGAAATTGATATCGCACGGTGACTTGTAGGGGTTGGGGATGAGGAAAATCATTTTAAATATTTATTTACTTTTACTAAAAGGATAAAATAAATTATAGGCTATGGTTTGGAGTCATGTCGGTAGAATTATGTTATCCCTGTAGTTATGTTAAAGAATGGGCCTAATATCCAAAGAAACCCAACTTTAGCATCTGTCCCAACTATGTGTAGGGGAAGCAAACAAAAGAAGAGAAGTCTGGGTTTTTTTTTCGTGACAGCCTTACTGAGGTGTAATTCATTAACGAGATGGAAATGCCACGTAAGATTAACTAACGGTGATTATGAACGGAATGCTAACGGTGGTATAATTGGGACAAAAGTAAAAGTTGGGGGTTTTTTATGGGATAAAAAATAATTTTGGATATCATTGGGATAGATGTTAAAGTTGTGATTTTTTTTTGGTATTAGGCCGGTAAAATTGGGATACAAGTAGAAGTTTGGGATTTTTTATGAGACAATTTTTTTTTTATATAATTGAGGCAGGTGTTAAAGTTGAGGTTTTTTTTTTTTTTTTTTTTTTTGTATTGGGCCTTAAAGAACGCAGCTAAATAATTTTTAGGGCCCTGAGATACTATTTGAGGGAAAACACTTGTCTAAACCCAACTCAGGCCCAAGTCGGGTCTAGTGGATCCGTGTATCCCGTCCCGTCCAAATATCTGTCTATTTTTAAGTCAAATGCTAGAAAATTCATTTATAATAAAGAATGGCTCCGTTGCTTTTTATATATTTATCTTGTCTGTGATACCCAAAAGATATTCTTTTTTTTAGACCCATCAAAGCACGAAAGCTAGGATCTTTCTTACTTCTTTTTTTTTTTTTTTCATTTTTAAGGGATATCCCAGCATCACAATTCCATTTTTGTCGAGTAAAACTTACAAGTAAACTAGATATAGAGAGGGCGTTGATAATGGAATCCAATTTTTTCCATTGTGGATCCCAGGTCCACCATGCAAGAAAAACCACTTACCAGCCTGATTGCAGGGCTGTCTGGCCCACTTGCGTTGCCATAAAGAGAAGAAATGATAATGTAGAAACGCTTAGCACTGTTCAAGGTGAAGCGTCTCCCCTGCATGCGTGACCAAGTTAAACAATTAGGCCTACAATGCATAAGGCAATTCTGCTGCATCACCAAGTTAACAACTATGACATCTGGGTATGCGAGTAACAACTATGACATCTGGGTATGCGAGAGCTGGTCGACTTTCGATTGCAAGGAGATTGTTTGATGAAATGCCGGAAAGAGAAATTTTCTTGGACAGCAATGATGTCTGGTTATGTTCGCCATGACATGCCCGGAGAGGCAATCTAACTGTGTAAAATGATGCAAAACGCTTCAAATTCCGATGTCGAACGAGTTTACTTCACTTTTTCCGGTGCTTGAGTCAGTTTCTGAGTTTTGGAAGGATTTTTGTGCTAGGTCATCACCATTAGATGACGGTTGATAGGCCATCTACTGCCCATTCTCCTCTTTGAGTTGACCGTGCAAATGCATGCTGTTGTGACTACAATTTGAAATTCTTTAACTGGATAAGAAATTTGAGGTTTCTAATAATTCGAGGAAATTCAGTTACTCTCGGACTAGAAAAGTGAGAGGGACACTAGCGTAAATTGTTAGTTCAAATGGTATTCATGAGATTGAAATCATTTTTCAAATGAGATGCAAACATCAAAAAACATTTTCGATCACATATCATCAAACATATGAAAACTAACTATTTTCCTGAAATATGATTTCCCGAAAAGCATTTTCCTTTATCATGGAGTTCTCCCCCAAACAAACGCACCCTTATTTTGGATTCCATCCACATAGTGCGCAAAGAATATATACTTTGAAAAGTATGATCTAGCTAGGGCTGTGTGGAGCAGCAAACCTAAAGAAAACAGAAACAAAAGGAAAAGGACACCAATACAGTTAATTTAACAGAAACATTCACCAGAACTAAACCACTGCTGATCTTAGGCACAAATCAAGCTGCTTGAGTGGCACCATCCTTGCAGTTGTCAAGATCCGATTCATTGACTGAAGAAGCCTTACTAAATGCTGATTGTCGAGAAGTTCCCCCGAGAAACTTCAAAGACAGTGGTGAAGGTTCATTCTCAGCAAGACTTAGCTGAGACATTCCAACTATTTGGTCGATATTAATTGGTTCTTTTGGAATTACCGGGATTGGCTTTAGCACACGGTGATGAGATGTCTCCGCAACCCTTCCATCTTCAGGATGTGCCGCGTTGGGTGGCCACATGGGAAAAGGTACGGGTAAATAGTATGGGAAGTAACAGGGGACAAGAGGTACTTGACCTGTTGATTCCATCGCAGCATCACTGCACCCTTCAAACATTTCTGGGTGAGAGGTCTCCATAGGCATTCTTTCCAAATCGAGTCCAATACCGGTTGAAGTTGTTGAGTTAGTATCATCGTTAACTCTCACCGAAGGAGGCAGAAATGTTTCTTCTTGAAGTGAGGGTTGGTCAGCAGTAGCCTAACAAAAGCAACAGATGGATCTCACCGAAAGTATTGACAGAATAAAAAAGACTGAAGGAAAAAAAGAATAGTTGTGGGTATAACATTTAAATACTACAAGATCCATTCCTCTACGATAGCTTAAGCTTATAGGAACGCAGAGTACTGTTTTGCAATTTCTCCAGGCCTCTTATCTACCTCACCATTCAATATAATCAATTTCCCTGCTTAAGTGGTAAGCCAAATCTCAGCCTATATGTGACGAGTGTTACGCTATCTAAATATTAAACCACACCAACATTAATAATCTAAACATTTGATGTATCGGCAATGGATCCATAAATTCCACAGTCATAACCCATGAATTGCACAAAAGAGGTCCTTTCCCGTCCTTTATTTTTTCTATATATTATGTAGAGAAAAGAAATGATCACGCAATTCACTCAAAGAAAAAGT
Source organism: Lenwebbia sp. NSW1173648 (assembly GCA_029784005.1). Taxonomy (NCBI): domain Eukaryota; kingdom Viridiplantae; phylum Streptophyta; class Magnoliopsida; order Myrtales; family Myrtaceae; genus Lenwebbia; species Lenwebbia sp. NSW1173648. Next base: position 16,022,674 of record JARCGZ010000009.1, on the reverse strand, counting down.
AATTCCTAATTGACCATTCAATGTGTTCCAAAGGTCTAAGGGGAATGACCTTTATCAATGTAATCTGCACTAGAGCAAGGTTAAAGCATATGTCAACATGAGCTAAGAATACATCTTAATACATGCATAAGCAAGATGATTGAACGAAGTGCAATGAATGGGCAGAAGCAACATCATAGAGAAGACAAACCATATCTGTATTCATGTCAAAAAGGCTGGAGCGCCTCTTTCTTCGGCCAGCATTACTCTGCCGGATATAATACTTCTGGGCATGGCTTGCCACTTGAGTAGGAGACCTTGTTGTCACAAAGTCACGAGCTATCCCTCGCCAGTCTCCTTTACCCAATTTCTGAAGACCAATTAAAAACCGCCGGTGCTCTTCCTCCGTCCACGGGTTACCTGGAATCAAATCCAATTGAACTATAAGTAACATCCACCGACTACACACAGGAGATGCCATATACTTCTAAATATCAAATGTTACATGCTCAGCGTTATGCAGTATCTATTATGGTGTCTACATAACAATCTAGAAGGCACACCCATCTGAGTATCCATCCCTGGGCAGTTAGAGCGCAGTCAACCATGTAATTTCTACTAAGCAAAAACCAAAGCAAACAAGGTCATTAATCTGACACCGACAAAGATAACAGTTGATTGATTCATGGACCCATGACAAGTTGGCAACATATTGCCTATCCTGCGCAACACATTATTGCTGATGCTGCTATCCTGTTGGAACACTAACGAGGTGGTATGATATACATGATATCAAAAGAAGAAACTTAACATGATTCAACTACAAATGCAGAGATGAGATAAGCCGCCTCCTATTTGGCAGGAGAAAAATTTGATGGAACCATGCCGGCCGCTGATATAATTTCTCACTTCTGAATTTACAAGACATGCAGTACCACCATTCTTGCAGAGCTAAGAAGGAGAATTCACAATAGTGGAGCTCATTCATTTGTTCAGCGGGGAATTCCTAATCACGTCGTAAGGTTTTGATGCTCATTTATCGTGTTTGATCATTTCTACAGAACAGGTGTGGTAACTTATGAGTCACAAATGACTGAATCTCATGTTTAGCGACCAAAAGAGAAAGAATCACAGAACTTAAAATATAACTTCACGCATGTCCTCTTATACCGGATCCATCGACATCTCATTTCCTACAAGGTAACAAGGCAATAGAACATACAAGCAAATTAATGTAGGAGCCTTATCTAACATCATCAAACTTTGACTTAATCTCCAAAAGACGGTTAGCTTTCCGAAATGTCAACTAATAACAGATACCAAATATAAGACATTTTGCTACTCGAGCCAAATTATTTTCATTAGCAATCCAAATCCATTACAATGATTGTACCACATAAATACAATTGCGTTTGAGATCAGAATTAACTGACACGTGATATTCTAACTGTGATTTTTCTTCATGAAGGTGCTCTCAATCGCTTTGACATGTTGAGAGCTGCAAAAGAATGATCTTTACATTTAAACTGGAAATCCAAAAGCAGGGACCATTTCTGATATGTCCTAGCCGGCCGCTGATATAATTTCTCACTTCTGAATTACAAGACATGCAGTACCACCATTCTTGCAGAGCTAAGAAGGAGAATTCACAATAGTGGAGCCCATTCATTTGTTCAGCGGGGAATTCCTAATCACGTCGTAAGGTTTTGATGCTCATTTATCGTGTTTGATCATTTCTACAGAACAGGTGTGGTAACTTATGAGTCACAAATGACTGAATCTCATGTTTAGCGACCAAAAGAGAAAGAATCACAGAACTTAAAATATAACTTCACGCATGTCCTCTTATACCGGATCCATCGACATCTCATTTCCTACAAGGTAACAAGGAAATAGAACATACAAGCAAATTAATGTAGGAGCCTTATCTAACATCATTAAACTTTGACTTAATCTCCAAAAGACGGTTAGCTTTCCGAGATGTCAACTAATAACAGTTACCAAATATAAGACATTTTGCTACTCGAGTCAAATTATTTTCATGAGCAATCCAAATCCATTACAATGATTGTACCACATAAATACAATTGCGTTTGAGATCAGAATTAACTGACGCGTGACATTCTAACTGTGATTTTTCTTCATGAAGGTGCTCTCAATCGCTTTGACATGTTGAGAGCTGCAAAAGAATGATCTTTACATTTGAACTGGAAATCCAAAAGCAGGGACCATTTCTGATATATCCTAGCCACTCATCACACGTATGAAGCTCCAACTTTTTCAACCAAATACACACAGACTCCCAATATGAACTCATAGGGAGGAAAAGAAACATCAAAATCCAAACAATCAGAAACGCAGAATCGATATCCCGGAATCAGGAGCTGCAAGTAAGAAGAAATCCTCGATACCTTTCTTCCTCTCCACGCGCCTATTGGACGAGCGGGAGCCGTGCGCGGGATCGTCCGACAGGTAGCCGTCGCTCCCGTCGATCGGGGACGAGCCGGGATTCGGTGAGGCGGCGGCGGAGGACGAGGAGTGGTAGTGAGCGGCGGACAAGCACCCCACGCTCGCGCTCTTCTTCATGATCGAGCCGTCCGTTAACCTAACCCCGAACAGCTTCACTCCGCCGCCGCTGCTGGAGGCTGAGGCGGCTGCTGCTGCGGCGGTACTAGAGGAGGAGGAGGAGGGGGAGGTGTTGGCCGCCACGCCCCCGCAGTCTCCCCCGCCGCCGCCTCCGCCGGCGCTGCGGACGGGGCAAGTCCTGGAGTTGTGGCCCTTGTTGCAGCAGTTGGAGCATCGCCGAGTCATGGCGCCAGGTACCGGGAGTGTGTTGACTCGGCCGAGTCGGGTGGTAGGCGTGCCGAGGTGTGGTTTTGTGAGACGATTTTTATATACGCGCAGAGCAGAGGAGGGTAAATCGGGGATTGACGAGGGCTACAGAGAAACGCGGGGTGGTCGTTTCGTTAGAGCTTCTTCGACGAAGGAGAGAAAAGATAACACAACACGTCCTCTGCTTCTTCTTCACGAAATTTGACCGCTGTGCTTTTTTCGCTTTTTTTTTTCTTTTTTTTTTCGTGTCAAATTTTATCTCTACTTTATTAGCAACACAAATAAAATTATTTTTATTGCATTTCACCCGCGCTTATCCCTTTCGAAAAAAAACTGATTTGAACTTTTTTTTTTTTTTTTTGAATTCTTACGTTTTACGGTAAGTAGAATTCATGAAATCAAAATGCACCGGGCCGCCGTCGGAGAAATGGGTTCCGATGTGAGCTCAGCCACCATAGAAAAGAGAAGAAAAGAAAATTTGTCCAATGCGATATAATCTCTTGGACGACATCCGTTGTCAGCTTGACTCTTACTTGCTGTGTACCTCGTCGCCGGTCCAAAGTCAACGTGGACTTTTCTCGGTGGGGGGGTGCCTAGGGGAGGGGGGCGGGGGGGATCTCATTGACGTTTTTATCCACTTTGGACCGTCGATGGGCTCATGGAATTCGCATCTCCAACCGTTCAAGAATTTGAGTTATATCGACGATCATCATTGGGAAATTCCCAAATTTGATAGAGAATTCGTATTTGCCAAAATCCAATAAGGACTATACACGCTATCGGAGGGGACTTATTGTAAAAGCAGAACCTAATGTATAAACGAAGCTAACCTTCCCTTAAGCTCGCTGAAGCGAAGCCCTGTGTTCATATATAACTGCTTGCCGCCTACGCTCCACCACACGAAAGTTGAGAAATCTATGGTTTGATATCCCGAGTAGACGGGTGATAGGAGGAAAGTCGATGCTACTCTTCGAAAGGCCTAGAAGTAGAAAGAAGTAACAGCTCCGACGGACGAAGTCACTTTCGAGACTTTGAATTCCCTTCTCCTTTTCTTTTCTTTTTTTAAGGGAAAGAAGGCAACAACAAAATTAGGCGCGAAGTCTTACTTTGATTCGAGGAAAATTCATTTCGAATAAAAGGCAGCTATTTCATTTGGCTCAAAAGCCTCGCTTTTGGTCTTAAACTCGTTTCTAGTGATCCCTTAAGTTTCAAAAAAATGGGGAAAATTATCAAAAAGTCATTAACCGATTACAATTATGCCAATTTAACCTCAAACAATTTTTTTTTTATCAATTCAATTCTCAACTTTTTACAATTGTGCTAATTCAATCCATCCGGCGAATTTTAACTAGCTGGTGCGAACGTAAACGTCGATCGGCTTGTGACATAATATTTTAATATTTTTAAAATTTTAATTTATTTTTCCTTCTTTTGTTTTCTATCTTGGTGTTCTTCTTCTGCCTTTTTTTTTTTTTTTTTTTTTTAAATTTGCCCTGTGTCCATCTAAATAAGTCAAGATATGACGAGTGTTCCATCAAACAAACCCAACGCGAATAGCCTAAATAGCTTAAAGATTAGTCAAGCGTGATGGGACATATATCTCCCTCGCCCTCTAAACAAGTCAAGAAAAGGACCGAGTGTTCCATCAAAGAAACCCAGTGGGTAGATTAGTCAAACGCGATGCAATCCAATTGAGCACATCAATGCAGATATTCCCATAATGGCAACATGCTTTTGCTTTTATGAGTTTTTAATCCTCGCCACCCTTTTGTTTAATATTTGTCTTCACCCAACTTGTGGCTGAATCTCCACAGACGAGAATGTGGAGAAGAAGAAAAAGGACACCAACGTAGGAAACAAACGACAACCTAGGTGAAGAAAACTCCACGCGAGACAGCATACAGTGCCTGTCCTCATCTTTACCGGTAGCACCGGTAGGTAGGGCTGTACATACAGCTCTCGGCGTACTTCACCAGGTCTTTCGGCTGAGGGAGGCGAGTGGCCAAGCCTGCAAAAGCCATTTCATCCGCGAAATAAACACGAGAAACTGAGGGTACGCGTCATCGCTTACGTGCAAATGCTCAAAAAAGATCTGATACCAAATCCGGCCGAAGCTGTCGACCGTCGGACAATGCCAAAGTATGCTGCAAATAAAACATGCGGATGCCCACGTGGACGTGCGTGGAAAAACATAATATAGACAATTTCTAAATATGACGTGGATAAAATTTAGCCAACGTGGATGTCAAAGTTTTATCCATGTCAAATTACGGCATCATATGACGGCCATGTCGGTAGGATTTGGAATAAGGGGAACTTGATTAGACAAATTAAAAGCACCGGGACTTGATTAGAAAAAGCATAAAGTAAAAGCACAAATAGTAGGATCTACCCAAAAATAAAGAACTTACCAAGCTCATAAGCTTTTGCCGCGACATCGGCAGCTATTTGGGCTGAGATCTTTCTTATGTTAGTAAAAGGAGGATATATGAGCCCCTTGTCAAAGTTTTCCCGAGTCACTTGGGCAGCCAGGGCTTCCGCTGTTCCAAAGAAGTATGCATATCCGCAAAAATAATCAGAAAGGTGGACATTTTGAATTAGCTTACATTCCCATGTCGAGGAATTTATCGGTCCAAGGTCAATAATAACGTGCATGCCGAGCTCCGTGATAGAATTTTATTTTAACCCCAAAATTGTGCACTTACAGGCAGCCAAAAGCATATCGTTGTGAACACGGATTGCACCAGACATTATCAAGCCTAGACCAAGTCCTGGGAAAATGTATGCATTATTGGCCTGGAACAGAAGAAAATAACAGCGAAGTCAGTCGTCGAGATTTCATGTGCTCGCATCTAGAGTTGAGATATATGCTCTAAGTTAAAGACCTGGCCAGGCACAAGAGTTTTCCCCTTGTATTCAACGGGAGCGAATGGGCTCCCACTGGCGTATATAGCGCGGCCCTGCAAGAACAGAAAACACAGTAAGCATAAATCACACCAACAAGGTAACGAGTATTTATGTTTCGGGAACAGAGAGAGATGCAAATTTCGGTAAAGACGGGACTTGCGTGATTATGTTACCTGACTCCATTTATAAGCTTCTTCTGCTGTACATTCAGATTGTGAAGTTGGGTTGGAAAGAGAGAGAATGATGGGTTTCTGCAATTCCCGGACGAATCTAATTAAGCATCTTGACCTTTAGAGGGTAGGTGAAGTGGACAGAAGAGATACATACGTCATTCAGTGCAGCCATAGCCTCCACCACATCTTTCGTAAATGTCCTTCCGACTCCTGATGTTCCAATCAACACCGTTGGTTTGATTGCCTAAGACAATAAGAAATCATTAGAATAAGAACCCTAGACAACAAAGAGAGACTTTGAGATTAGCCTGAGTTCATATATCCGGTGCCTGCATCATGCACATCAAAGCAAGCAAGCGCGCTCGCGCGCGCGAGAGAGAGAGAGAGAGAGCACCTTTACTGCATCCACAAGTTCATTAATAGGTTCATGTTCATGAGCCCAAGGCTTCTTGAAATGCTGGAGTGATTCCCAGCGTGAATTGACTATCAAACCCTGGCAGAAGAACACATGCAATGGTTTGCCAATGGATGGATTATAACAACTAAAGCGATCCAATTCACAAAGAAAACAGCACATTTTACTACCTGCGAATCGACTAGCCAAATTTTCTTACGAGCTTCCTCCACTGGAACATTTGTCTGCAAAGAACATCAGGAATATCTTCTTACGTTTTGTATGTCATGTCATCGTCCAGAATTTCTCAAAGTGAATACTCAAGTAAATATAGAATGCTATGTTTTGACCTGTTTTGACATTTCGAGGGCCATAAGTTCAGCTATACCAGTGCCAGCCTGTTACAAGCGCCAGTTACAGCAGAACTTCCTTATACCAGATATTATAAATACGCAAGCTAACGAAATAAGAAAGAGGAGCAAATTTGTGCAACTTTGTATTCTTCAATGACTCCAATGGAAGCAGAACCATAATACATAAATGCAGACTATAGGACTTTTATACTGATACACGGAGCTACTTGAAAAGAAATTAAGGGCTCTCATGACAAAATTTGAGAACAAACCTCCCCCGCACCGAGGAATAGGAATCGTTGATCTGCCAAGGTTCCACCAACAAACTTTAGTGCTGCAATAAGCCCTGCAAGGACCACAGATGCTGTTCCCTGGAGCAAAGTAGCGGAAGGGTAAATAGTCATGTTTCGACTCACAACTAGGGAGTTCTGATTTTCACCTGAATATCATCATTGAAGACAAGATGAGTCGTCCCATACTTCTCAAGCAGCTCAAAGGCATTGTGGTTTGCAAAATCTTCAAACTGCAGCAAAAGTTATTTTAAGGCATGAGGTATCCATAAAGATTGAAAAAAAAGAAAAAAACGATGACTAGCACAAACTATAAAATGATAGTCAAACCTGAATGAGTACTTTCTCCCCATAAATCTGCTTGACTGCAGTCATAAATTCATGTAAAAATTCAGCATATTCCTGAAAGAAGAACATGCGATTCAGATTTCTCCCATTGCATAACGTGTGACTGCATGAAGTAAATAAAATGATAATTCCAGTGCTAAAAGCAACTCAGACCTCCCCAGTTGCCCTCCTCTGCCTGAGCCCAATGTAGAACTCATCCTTCAGTAGGTTCTCATTATTAGTCCCCACATCAATAGTTACAGGCAAGCACTGTAAAATGATAGAATGTACAGTCATTATAATGTGTCCGGAGAAAAAAGTGATTGGACAAACATAACCACCATTACTCAAGTTCCGGACATGGTTTGCCGTGAACAAAATAAAACATCTAAAACCTTCAGATAGTCCATGCTAGTAGTCTTTCCATATGTATGTTCAGCATTTGTAGAGCATTGGCAAATAGAAGCATCACAAAGTAATAAAAATCGACACTATTAACTGCCGTCTCATTCTAAATGCAAACTGTCCGGAAAAAAATAAAATGCACATGTAATTTGGTTGCATCATTTTACTGAAGTAAGAACTGCAAATGCCACACAATGGAAATTTCACTAAAGCCCGTTGTAGCAAGAGATAGAAGGTAGAGAGTGATATCTAGTGTCTATTTAAAGAAAACGTAGCACCTAATGGTGGCTCCAGGACACTTGATGTAACAGGTTCTTGACTCAAGTATATTTCACAATAATATTGACACAGAAGCATAACTTACTGCAGAAGGCCGGACTCCGCCAAGAGCAGTGTACAATGAAAGCTTCCCTACTGGTATCCCCATCCCCTAGCAAAGAGACAATTCTAGAGACAGTTATCAATTGCGCCGTGTGAGCATAAGTGCGGGCGTGCATGCGTCCTTGGGGTGCAAGTGAGTACGTGTATGTGAAGGAGAGAGACAGTCAATGAAAATATATACTTGGCAGCCAAGATCTCCAAGTCCTAAGATCCGTTCACCATCGGTCACGACAATAACCTGAATGTTTCTCTGTGGCCAGTTCTTTAAGACCTCAAGAATCTTGCCCCTAAGATAAATTATTTGTGAGTACCATATATGCATCCAACACCAGACGATAGCAAGGGAATGTCTATTAGGAAAACAGAATCCCACAATAGATGAAGCACAGCAGACATAGAGACATACTTTTCTTTCAAACTGATAAAGAGACCCTGAGGTCGTCTGAAAATGCTCCCATATTTTTGGCAAGCTTCACCTACAGTTGGAGTGTAGACAACAGGAAGAAGCTCCTCAACATGGTCAATAAGAAGCTTGTAGAACAGCCTCTCGCTTGTCTCCTGTGAAATGGATACTCCAAAAGTATGAAACAGGCAGCATACTTGGTCTGCTCACGTGATTGAATAAAGCAGACAATTTTATAAAGGGCTGAAAAAGCGTGATCCTCTAATTTTGAGATGAGTGAGGATAAGCCATGTGTGCAGAAAAAGTACATAAAGGGAGAAGAAGCACATCAAAGAAAAGAATTTCAGTTAGCTAGTTCCATTGGGATGCTTGATCATGTACAAAGCAAGATACGGAAAGCACATAAACATGATCCTAAGTGGAAAACCTGAATCTCTTCAAGAAGGAAGAAACATAAACTCACTTGAAGATCCATCATTGCCATGTACTTTTGCAGTGGGACTTGGTACTGGCGGAGGTTGTGCATTATCTTCTTCACCTGACATTTTTGAGTCGCAAAATAAATGTCATATGTGATAGACCCGAAATGGAAATGCACAAGAAGGGGGGCATGTAAAAAGTTGTTAAAAGAATTATTAACAGTGCGTAGATAACCTGAAGATCTTGAGAAACAACTATTGGGGGGAGAAGACCGCGTAAGTAGTGCGCGTCTCTCTCTTTTTCAGAAAAGGCAAGTGCTTTGTTGTGGTGTGGATCTCGAAGCAAACTATACCCACTGACAAAGGGGAAAATTTGCTTATTAGAAACTAAAAGGCTAAGCAGTAGAGAAGCAAGCATATAAAAACTCATATTTATGCATAAAGGACCATAGAATTTTGCAGAAGGCATGCCAAAAGACTGGGCTGAGTGGATCCCTTGCCCTATTGTGCTCTATTAGGACGTCCTGTTAGTCATTATCGCTGTATAAATCTCCATCTATATCCTTCAGATCTTTCTCTGTCCATCCAAAACCTGTATTCCAGCAGAGGTCACACCTTACCATCTGAGCTTGTCAAGAACGTTTTTTCTCGTGTCTAAATCACCTCAAACGAGCACCACTCAAATTCTCCTTAATTGCTACCACTCCAACTTCTCTCTAAACACTGTGTCTAATCCTGTATGTATGAAGATAACGGATGAATAGCAGCCTAATTCTTCAATGAATTCAAATATACGGAAGACATGCATCCAGAAAATGCAGAACACAGATGCTTTGAACCTTCAGGACTTGTACAGCATTATTAGTCCAAAAGATAGTCTTCAAGAAGCAATTTAGGGTGCTTTGCATCACCAATTGCGGTTGAAAATTGTTAATGATGAATTCTCTAAATACATCAAATACGATTTCGTAGTCTGTAACTCGCTGGCTTATGAAACATTAACAGAATACTCAATTTTCCAGGACCACCAGCCAGCACCTTTGTCATCTCGAAATGGACAGCTCTGTAATATCTCTAATAATATTAGCACCCGGTGCCATAAACAAAAGTACCAAGTCTTGCTTAGAAAGTTTGTTGCCGGAGAAGTCAGAACAGAAGTGCCGTCATTCTTACAGCAATTTTTTTTTTGCTTGGTTAGATCATTCTTAGGGAGGAAAATTACAAATTAGGACCTGAAGTGCCCCCATTTTCTCAAATAAGGACTTAAAAGTGAACCTTGTTTCAAAGAATGCCCCTAACCAAGGGTTTTTTTGCCATTTATCTTTTTTTTTTCTTTTTTCTTTTCTGTTTTCTCATTTCTTTTGTTTTTCTTTTCATTTTTTTGCCCTTCTTTCTCGCCGGTGGCCAGTTTCAGGTGACGGCCGGCCACCGGCGAGGGCTGGGTGAGGCCGCCCTCGCCTGAACATGTTGGCGTCTATCTAAAATAATTATCATACAATATGATTTCGACAAAAAACAAAAACAAAAAAAAAAAACAAAATGATCCCTTTTCAATGCTACCTAAACATGTCGGCGTCCATCTAAAATAATTATAGCGTCATAAATATAATCGGTGGAAAATATGAAACATTTAATGCATAGAAACAATATAAAAATTCTCAATAGTGAAAAGAGCATCGGAACCATCGACACCAGAAGACGACGAATCTAACCTGGCAACAGAGACGGCCCAAGGCGTGACGAGCTGGTCCTCGGTGGCTCTGTCTTCACCGTACACGTCGGGGCCGCCGCCACCGACGGCGGACTTGGAGCCCACCTCCAGAACCGAAGAAGAAGAAGAAGAAGAGCCGTCTTCGTCCAATGCGCCGTCCACCAAAACGCGGCCGTTCCCGTCGCTCGCCAGTCGGCAACGCCCGTTGGGCTTCGATGGCACTTTCACGAAGGCGACGGGGTCTCTCTGCGCCTCATTGAAGGTTCTACACGACTTGCAGGTGCTCGGATTCTTCTGCTACCACACAAGGGAAAGCAAGCGAAGAGATCAACGAAGATAAAACAGCCGATAGTTTCCATCAGTGAAATGGAGACGTAAAATCGGGTTGAGATGTCGATTTCGAACGCGAGGCCCGAGAACGAGCTGAACATTCTGGTTTTTGATTGACGAGGCTAGAGAGAGAGAGGGAGAGAGAATTGCGTGCACAGTGAAGATGATGAAGACGAGTCAGATATGTTAAGTGAAGTGGGGTTACCAGGAAGCTGCTTCCATTCAACGAGATCATGGCGAGAGAAATGGCAATGGACTCTGAATCTCTCTCTCTCTCTCGTATTCGATGTCTTCGGTGAGGAGAGAGGGAGAGAGAAGAAGAGAGGAAGAAAGAGAGTCTTGTCTGTTTGTCTGAGGAAGCAAAGTCCTCTCTCTCCGTCGGAGATTCATGTACGAATTTGGTTTCTATATTTTATTTTATTAAAATCAGGGATAAAAAAGAGATTTTCTACCCCCCCCAAAAAAGAAAAGAGAGACTAAAAAGGTCATGTGTACTGCACATGCCAACGAAAACATTAAAAAAAAAGAAAAAAAAAGAGTTTTGACAATTAAATTAAAATAGAAAAATCGTGAGATTATGGACCTTGAACTTGACGTCAGAAATTGTCCTTTTCGGTCAATCTTAACATGAATTTGTCCGACCCATCTTCAATCTATTATTGAAATCATTTGGATCGGGCCCTATTCATGTCGGTAATCACCATGAAATTTAAACGAGCTTCACGGCTTGTTGGATTCGCCATAAACAGATCTAGCCACGGAACGAGGACTCGGACCAGAGCATTGTTACTCGGAACAATCAGACCTCGATTTCAAATCGAAATGAGAACACGCATCAGTCTCCGTATAATATTTTGATATTAACGGGAGTTTTCCGTATTCGTTTAGATACTTTGCGATATGTGATGACGTTATAGAGTTAGGTGCTGGTGAATCGATAAGTCGATTTAAATGTTCTCGCACAAGCACGTGATATGTGATTGTAATTTGTAATTGGCTTTTAATTAGGGGAGGGAAATTAATTCTTTTATAAATCCTGTTAATCTGGGCACCAAATGTCTGGTCCTTTTTATTAGGTCGAGATGGGATTTTTAATGCTAGAAAAACGCAAGAGATTTGAAGAATTCTTACTAGACGAGAAAAGTCAACGAGCGGCTTTACTTTACTTGTCAGTTCGTCACTATACCCCACCCATTCAGCAAATGAAGCCGACTTATTACAAAATTTTGCATCGATAAAACTCTATTTATTTAGTGAAAAATTGAATTATTTAAAAATAATTTTTTTCAAAAATAATTTAATTTTTTTATTATCGATAATGATTTATGTCTAAATAAATTTTTTTGAACGATGAAAAGAATTTCATTTATTTGTAAGCTATGCAAGCTGTTATTTTTGTGAAAATATATTTTAGATTATTTATTTTTAGCGAAATAAACGGAATTTTAGCATGGAGGAAAAAAAAAATCAACCGTGCTTCATTAATTTTGCATGCTATATCCGTTTTGCTTGTTTTTTATTTTATTTTATTTTTTTTCACATGAGAATAAGAATAAGGCATAGTTGGTAGCTGGAGCTTGGTCCAACTACCCAAGAATGAATATATTCATTAAACTTTTTTTTCCAGGATACCCAAACATATCGTTTTCTTCACGAGACAGCAATCGGATTGAACTTATTTATACTACAATTTTCTTTTAGAGCAATAAAAGAAAAATAGTAAAGAAAAGCAACCGGTAAGATCGACTTGCGTTGAGGACTCAGCCGCCGTCCCACGCACCCAATAGGGCATCGGCGTGAATCTCACCGGGGTCGGACGATGACAAAGATTCGGATGCACTTGATCTCAAATTCGTTTAGCGCAAGCTGGTATTCACGTTAGCGCCGTACCGTCCCAACTAAGACTTGGTAACACTATTTCCACAAGGCATTAAGGGTAAAAGCAACGTGATCTATGCATTTCTGATTGTACTAGTTGCTCAGCCAAATAGTGGTGAATCACAATTGGCAAACAGACGAAGAAGAAGAAAAACAAGAAAAAAAATCAAAGCAATCTGATGAATTCTTCCTATTTTCCTACTCTACCTTCTTTGGAAGTTCAGGCGGGTGATGCAGAAGGCGAACAGGAGCGCGAAAAACACCGCGAAGACGACCAAAATTGCTGAAGTTGGCCCCATGAAGTGCAGGTCGTAGCCGAAATGGTCCTCGAGGTACCATTTGATGCTCGGATCTGGAGACATCCCGGGCACGTTGATCGGGTCGTCCATGTCGCCGTATTGCGTCACGATCAGCGCGTACACCGTCCATGCCAAGGGACAGATGTAGTAGTACCACTTCCACCACACGGGTATTCTCTGCAATCACAAAACGAATAGTAGTTTGTCGATTTTTATCTTCTTTTTTTCCGCGCAGGAACTGTGTCAGCGGTAGGATATAGGAATTGGAGGCTCACCGGTTTAGGAATGAAGAATCCCGAGAATAGAGTAAAGAAGCCGAAGAAAGCCGACGCGAAGATAGCTGCCGCTTGAAGGTTCGGGGTGAGCGCGACTGTCATCATGCCGTAGTATGTGAAGTAGAGAAGGGAGATGAAGGTGATGAAGAAGAACCAGAAGAACTTCGCCGTGGTCCACTGGAAGCTCATCATGCCGTATATGATCACGGAGTAACATGCCGATTGGACCAACACGTACGGTATTTCCACAATTACCTGTTTTGATCCGGCAAGCGAAGAGAAAATGAATTCCGAAGCGACTAATCGATGGCTATTCCTTCATGAGCATGAACCATTAGAGTATAGTTGCTTATTTGTTTTACCTGGGCCACTGCATATGGCAGAGCGGCATACATGCCGGCGGCTCTTTCTCGGTAGAACACAGACCTCTCTCTGGAAACTATCGGTTGAACGGTCGAGCAATTGTTAATCCCCACGAATAAGACGGAAATGTACATGGCTCCGATCACCGTGGTCAGATCATGAACCTCATCCCTAGTTAAAAGAATGTATGTTTTAGAATAACCATCTGATAACTGATAAGCAACAAGAGTTTCAGTCAAGGAGATTCAATCAGAAAGGTTCAGTTTTCTTGGAATCTTCCAGAGGCAGCCGGCTAAGGAGTAGGAAAGATTTGAAGGCTTTCGGGATGGACAATACTATCACCTGGTTTTGCCGATCCGCCAGAAAATCGAACCGAGCACGAGTGCGACCAACAAAGTGAAGAGGATTCGAACGAGGTTGTAGTCGGGGCTCCTCCAGTAGATCCGCCATTGCTTCCACAAGCAGGACTTGAACTGCCCCCACGTCGACTGAGAGTACTGGTTGGGGAAGTACAGGTCGCTCGCACCTGCTGGCGGCGTGCGCAATTCATCCACGAGATCCTTATTTTGCCTTTACATGTACGAAATGCGATTCAGCTAAAGGACCAACGCATTCCGACGGCAACTATAGAATCCTCTATCCGTTCGAACCTTATTTTTCGCACTTACTTATACAACGCTGATGATTTATAGTATTCGGCGAAGTCCATCTTGAGCTGGACCTCTTTCCCAACTGAGCTCACGTCCAGCATCCATCCCGCCGGATTTTGCTCCTCTCCTAGTTTAGGGACTCCAGGGATTGCCTGCAGACATCCACATATTCCTAGAGTTTGAACTGTGCGGGTTATCAATTGACGCTACGATAGAAAGTTGAGACCGGGAAGGGTGAGATGCACCTCGAAATACTCTACGAGCTTGCAGGAACGCCGACCAAGTGGTCCGGAGTAAATAACTTGCCCTCCTCTTTTCATCAACAGCAGCTGTCGCAAGGCATCGCGAGCGTTAAATTGGAAATAGCAGAAGGTTCCCTAGAAATCGGAAGGTTATTAAGCGGTCTACCTCATCAAATGCTTCGAATATGTCGATGCTTGGCTGATGAATTGTGCACACAACGGTTCGTCCCGTGTCCACTGTGTTCCTCACGGTCCTCATGACAATGGCTGCTGCCCTCGCATCAAGACCCGAAGTCGGCTCGTCCATGAAAATGATCGAAGGGTTGGCGACGAGTTCTACTGCTATAGTCAACCTCTTTCTCTGTTCTGTCGACAACCCGGATACCCCTGGAAGCCCAACTATGGCATTCTTGATACTACCAAGCTCTACAAGTTCCATCACTTCGTCGACGAAAATCTGGAGCATACGCAGGATGTAAATTAGCAGGAAAATAAGCTCGAAAAAGACAGATAAGCCAATTGCCCCGGCAACAGTCGAGGTTTTCTTACCATCTTTGCCTCATCGTCTACTTCGTTAGGGAGTCTCAAGAAGGCTGAGTAGATTAAGGACTCTCTAATAGTGATCTGAGGGGAGTGAACATCCGTCTGCTCGCAATAGCCGGAAATTCTCGCAAACGTTTCTTGCTTCTTGGGGAACCCGGATATTCTTATATCTCCTTCTGTATAACCCCCAGTTTTCCTCCCTGCGAGAACGTCCATCAGCGTCGTCTTTCCAGCACCACTAACACCCATCAGAGCAGTTAGGACACCGGGCCGGAATGTTCCTGCCACTTCTTGGAGCAATTGGAGCTTGTTCTCGGTCACTCCTTGACTTCTTATTTCCTGTCCTCATACAAAAGGTCTGCTCAGCTCCATGTAAGGGGAAAAGAACGGATTGTCGACTTAGAACGGCACGAGAATTAGAAAGAATACCGGGGGCATGTCTACGTAGTAATTGACACAGTCGAAGGACATCGATAGAGGTCGAAATGGGAGTACCATTCCTCTCTTTGGGCCTGCGCCGTCAGCCGCCGGAATGGCAGGTCCGCCAAGAAGAACGGACTTGCTACTTTGTCGAGCGGACATTTCCCCTGACGATTCAAATAGAAATCTTTTCTGTGTCGAAATTAAGTAAAAAGCTAAAAAAAATCGTGATAACATAGCAATATGCATTGTTCTGCTCATACTTTGAGTTTAACTAGGAATCACGAATAGCAAAACGAAACGTTTACCCGTGCTACTTCTCGTCGCTAATCCTCTTGCTTTACTTTGTTCTGTTTCTCGGGAGACTTCGCCATTTGATTGCTCGTCCTCGTCGGAAACAACAGCTTGTGGCTGTCCAAAGGCTGCAATATGTGCATTCAGCTCAACTAGTCAGCATATATTGAACTGCTGCTGCAATATTGGCATCCAAATATTCCTGGCATCACAGATTAACCACAGAAGCTGCTAGAACTCACGGTTTAGGTACATGAGGACGACGGTAAATAGTATATTGAAGAGGATAATGAATCCGAAAAGTGCTCCAGTTCCAATCCAAAACCAGTAGCTCTTGTAGTTGACGTCGAATACGTCCAACGCCGCCACACCTAATTTCGTACTGTTATCCGGTCCCTGCAGCAGTAGCAAGTAGTCCTGAGTCAGTGACTTGTATCACTATAACTTCAGACAGCGCCCGACCAGTCCGTTAACCCGACACATGTTTCAGTGAGTTACCAATTTGTTCATCCACCTCGGAGCACGCATCTCGTTGATGGTCAAGGCTTTGAATGCATACGATAGAGGTGAGACCCAGTTAGCCCAAGACCACCATACTGGTATTTGGCCTGCACTTCGAAGCCTAATTGTGTTACTCTCTAAATCTTTCTTGCTTTCACTGTTGAAAACAATCTTTTATAACAGTCATGAAAAGGTTCTTGAACAATAACTCTTACGTTTCGGAAGAATGAAACCTCCGAGCAGGAAAATAAGGAGTAGAGCAAGAGAACCGCCGGTCTGGGCAATCATCATAGTCCTGCAAGCACCAGCCAAGAACCGGAACAACCCCGCAGCCATTTGTTGGATCAAAAATACCACGAGCAGGTGCTTGAAAAACCTGGGAAAACACAAGAAAGAACCATAAATTCTTCCTAAGTGAACGAAGTAGATTGAGCGCATAATAGGATATATGGTTAAGTACCGGCTAGCTCCTGGGGCATATCCAATGGGATAGTAAGTCATGAGTGTCCAGACTATGGCTTCCCAAACTGAGATGGGCACGCGGAGCAAGAAGTTCGGGACGGTGAACACCCAGGCTGGATAAAATAGAAAATCCCTTTGCTTATAGAACACCGGAAGCCTCATAAGAGTGAGAGATAGCTCAACATTGCCATTGAACATATTGACAACCATGGCGAAAATAAGTCCTCCGATGTAAACAGTCGCATCGTCAAACGTCCTATGGAGCCTCGTTCTCAAGAAGACCGTTGCTGCCACAAACCCGACTATGATAATCTGAGAAGTCCTGAAGATGTAAACGGCCCTGGTTCTCTTGATCAGGAGCCATTCTCTATCGAGAGATGCTTTTAGGAGTTCCATTTTGGGAGTCGACTGTCTCGTAAAGGGCAGAGTAACTCTGTGGCTTTCGCTTTTGTCATAAGGAGTTTGGAGTTCCCTTTCTAGCAGCTGACCCACATGAAAGGCCTTAAACCTGTCGGAAAACTCGGCAACCGAAATGAATTGGTAGGGCTTGTTCTTATCTGCCCAATATTGCTCTTGGTCCTTCTTGGATGTAACCTATGATAGTGCTATGACAAGTGATTAAGCAGGTTCAAGAAAATGTTTCAGGAATTGTTAAAGGATAACAGGTTCTCCTGTGCTGATGATCAACCTAAAAAGCCATCTATTTGTACATAAAAGTCCAGCAGATATACTTAGTTGCATGAAAATCATAGCTCAAGAAGCAAAACAGTGCTTCCCAAAGGATCTAGTGATTTTGAACAAAAGGTTAGACGTCTTCACCTCTTGCAGAAAGTCAGCGACGCCCTTCCTATCAGGACACTGAAATCCGCAGCTCTCGAAGAACTCCACTACATGATCCCGAGGACCCTGGTAAATGATACTGCCTTCTGATAAGAGGACGATATCATCAAACAGCTCGAACGTCTCAGGATCTGGCTGGAGGAGGGACATGAATATGGTGGAATCGACTAAATGCGCGATCTGTTGCATGCACCTCACAATTTGAAATGTTGTTGAGCTGTCCAGACCAGTTGATATCTCATCCATAAGAAGAGTTTTCGTCGGTCCCACCATCATCTCGCCTGCATCATACGAGACGGGGGCGTGTTTATGACTAACGATTGGCAAATGAAAATAGGCACTTGACATGTCGAAGATGCGTCGGAAGTAAAATGAAAGATTGCTGTGGTCACTTGCATTGCAGTCATATGTCCAAATATGCATCTATTTGATCCGTTTCAATCAACTAATTAGTTCCCTCTGTATAGATTTTTAAAATAACACGTAGTACAGAAAGAGCTAATCATTATGCAAAAAGATATTGTCCATCATTTGGACACGCGACTGTGAATTTGTCGGCACTGTTGGGTAACCAGAATTAACCTGTTGTCACTCGCTTTTTCTGTCCCCCTGAAACTCCTCGTTTCATTTCATCTCCGACGACGGTGTCCTTGCATACGTCAAGTCCCAGAAGCTGTTCCAGCAAACTATACAGTGATCGGTAATTCAACGACTCAATGGCTTCACGGGGATAGTACCGACCACAACGCAATGAACAATTTACATTACTCCGTGATGGCTATTCAAGAACTAACCTTGAGCGTGTAATCGGTAATGAGATTTGTCTTGGATCCAACAGCAGTTGCCTGCATTTAGAAATAGAGTGCTGAAGACACATATATGGACGAGCTTGCTTGAATGCGCGAATTTGATCATTTGCACTTAGTTCAACATTAGCATCTACCTTCATGAATAGATCAACATCGGACTCTGGGCGTATTCCGGCATCCGTCTCTCTTCTTGAGAGCTCAGCTAGTAAATCTAACATATCAAAAAAGAAACAGATTTGAGCTTCTTCAAGTGACTGACAAGAAAAAGAACAGTCATGAGTTGGACGTTCTTAGAAAGTGGTACCATAACGAGGGCCGCTTCCTTGGAATCTCGCCGAAAAATCAAATGTCTCCTTGACAGTAAGATCGCCCAAATGCACATCGTTTTGGCTGATGTATGCCGACGTCTTTTGGGGCACAAACTCTTTCAGTCTATAGCCGTTGTACGAGACTTGTCCTTGCACCTGATGGACAGAGATAAGAATCTAGGACCACTTCTGAACTGATGACCAGCTGAAAGTGCAACTGGCTCAAGAGTTTCCATTTAGTAGCTTAAAGCTGACCAAGCTTAACATGCTTATGTCCAACTAATCTTGAATTTATCCTTAGAAAGAGGAAGAATTAAAGAGAAAAATTAATAGTTGTATAGGTCTGAAATAGAGCGTTATAACTTACCTTTAGACTTGAGTCCAACTTTCCTGCTAGTGCCAGCAAGAGAGTTGTCTTCCCAGATGAAGGTGGTCCTAGAAGAAGAGTCATCCTGATCACATCAGAGAACAAGATTATAAAAGTACATCAAAGTGCATAACCCAATACTTAACCGAGTGATAGATCTATATCCAATATAGCTATAAATGATCTAATCAAACTGATATCAAAGGTTTGACTTCCTCTGCTCAAACAGAGAAAATAAATAATTTCGAAGATACAGCAAAACGAGCGAGAGAACGCATAGTTGAAGCGCATCAACTCCGAAAGACTAATCGAAACATTTTAGATACATGTAGCATCTCACCTTGATGGCCTAATGATTCCAGAAACATCCTTAAGGATTGTCAATTTCACTTTCTTAGCAAGCTTAATACCAAACAGGCGAAGCGCTGATTCGGCAATGTTACGAGCTTCGTTCAGCAGTGTCGGCAGAGCTCTGGACCCGACATAGCAATCTGCTTCTACTCGTAATTGTTCAAATCTGACTTCTATTGTAGGAAGTTGAATCCCTACCCTGTAATTGAATTGACAATTGGAAATGCATCAAGTACACAACTTCGGGGCAAAAACATTGAATGTATCACCGCCAAATTTTGAATCTTGGAAAGTTATATAATACCTGTCGATGCGAGCTCTGAGCTTGGTCAAGAACTTGGCGTTATCTACATCGGCGACCTTGAAGTGCTTCTCGATGAACTCGTGTCTCTCCTTCTTGTTCAACTTCCGGACGTCAACCTCCTTGCTCGTCGTCGTGCTCGCGCCCTGCTCGATGTCATCCTCCTCCGGGGTCGATTGCAGAATGCTCGTCCTCAGCCTCTTATACGTGGGGAGCTTCTCTAATGCAGCCCATTGCAGCGCGTCCTCTTCGTCCCTCCTCGAACTCGACGTGCTGAAGAACTGATCGTCCTCCGGTCCCCAGTTATCCATCCCTTCCTCTGTCTTTTCCTGTGACTATTCTTGAACTTCTTTTTCCCCTCGTCTTGATCCCTATTTATGCAGGCATTTTCTGTTATCTGTTGAGAGAGATGGGATTCTGTTAAGAACCTGGAGTAGGAATGGTTTTTTATCAAGATAACCGTGAAGAAGATGGACGTGTAGCTTCAGGCCTAACATATCTAGATTTGAATGAACTTAAAAACTGCCAACTTTCTCTTGAGGAGAGTGGACTTCATGCTGTTTCTGCATGGTAGCTGGGAGGGCAATTAATCCTGAGCATGCAAAGATGGCGAAACTCGGAAAATTACGAAGACGCTTTATTTTGTCCAGCGTCAATAAATAGAAAAATAAAGTCGCCTTCTATCGTCACTGTATAGAAAAATAAAGTCACTTTCTATAGCGACACTAGCAACATGTCGCCGTTCCAGATACGTATCAGAGGTGAGATTTCTTTCGAGATCTACTTGTGTCACACGTGAAATATCATGTTCCGTCGCGGTCGATAGTTGGTGGGAAAAAGAAATTTCGGCGCTACACTTGCTTTTAGAAGCAATAGTCGAGGGACGGACCGTACCTGGAATGCAGTTTCGGCACCACCACGACGAGCAGCCTCAGCCATCTGTCATGGCAGTCGGAATGTGCGGTAGCCACCGCCCCATATGTTCTGTGCTCGGCTATGGAGATTTGGAGTAACTTTTGTGATCAAACAATTTTCCGGGTGGGGGTTCAATCCAGAGTCATGGGCATACAGCAGTTTGCTAATCCTGATGAATTGTGCATTTGGTTCCTATTTTGGCTCTCATCCAGACTTGTGCTCTGCTAGTGTCCACTTATACTTTGCTGATTCTACAGGCCTTTTGTGACCATGTTGTGACCTGAAAAATAGGATCTTCATCTTCACATCATCGATGGTGCAAAATTGGCCATTTTTCATTTCCATTTCCACCTTCATCTCCCGCCTTTATTATTTTTCTTGCTGGCTGGTTTTTCTTCGAGTTAATTGAATGGCTCGCCTAAAAAGCGAATCTGGGTTTCACATTAGCAGTTAGTTCCTCCCTATCTTTCCTGTAACAGAATATTAGCAGATATTAAGAAGAGGATATCGTTTACGCGCTCTTTAAGATCATGCCCCGGAATCGCACTGGCGCCCGTAATGATTTCCCTCCTTGGTTTGGTTTGGTAATACTAATTATACACTCTTTTTGGGAGTTTATTAGAAGCAAAGCAGGGCAAAAATAAATATGGAGTCTCACGTGAATCAGTTGCCAGGAATTGTGGAACTGTCAGAGGCAGATAAAAAATTCCTCTGTGCCTAAATGCTGTAGCTTTACATACAACAAGCTGCATCTCAGAAACTTAGCCATATTCATCACCATCATCATCATCTAATATAAGTAGGAAAAGCATTGTTGTACTGTCTCTAATATTTTGATCAATATTGATTGAAAAAATCAACTGAAAACACTAATTACATCATATGTTTTGGTACTTGGAAATCTACATGAGTCTCTCTTTAGCTGGAGTTCTCTTGTCCCTATTGATCTGCATCTAACCTATCTCATTTGAAAGTTTAGACTATTTATGCAGTAGGCAAACAGAAGCGCGAAGAACACCGCGAAGCCCACCAAGACTCCGGCGACCGGCCCCATGAAACCGGGGTCGTACCCGAAATGGTGCTCTATGTACCACTTGATAGTTGGGTCAGGCGACATCCCAGGCACCTTGATGCGGTCGGTGACATCGCCATACTGCGACACGATCAGACCGTACACCGTCCATGCCACAGGGCAAATCCAGTAGTACCACAGCCACCATTTGGGTATTCTCTGAAAATTCCAACAGAGAATTGTGTGCGCATCAAGATTTATGGCAAAACAAACTTTATTCAAAACGAATTCGAACTCTTCGAGGGTCTAAAGGAATAACTTACCGGTTTCGGGATGAAGAATCCAGAGAATAGATTGAACAGCGCGTAGAAGGCTGCGGCGAAGATGGAGGCCACTTGGTGGTTGGGTGTGATGGAGACGGTCATCATGCCATAGTATGTGAAGTAGAGGAAGGAGAAAAAGCTGACAAAGAAGAACCAGAAGAACTTCTCCACCGTCCATTGGAAGCTCACCATTGCATACACTATCAATGTGTAATACGTGGTTTGAACGAACACGTACGGTATTTCACACATAACCTACATTGACATATAAAGCCAGAATCATGACCATAAGGATTAAAAATTCGTCAGGCTAAAATTTTTCCCCTCTGACTATCCTTTAGTTCATTGTAGGGTGGGGCAAAAGATTGGATTTTTAAAACTTGACACTAAAATGAGATCGAGAAACACGGTCGAAATGAATTATTTCCTCGTCACCTGTGCGAGGGCATAAGGCAGTGAGGAGTACATTCCGGCCGCTCTTTCTCGATAAAACACCGTCCTTTCGATGGCTACGATGGGCTGCACGGTAGCGCAGTTGTTGATTCCGACAAATAGCACAGCCGCGTACATGGCTCCAATTACCATGGTAAGATCATTAGAATTTTCCCTGGAATGATGAAATGAATGAAAGAACACCAAATCAATAGCAAGTTTGAGGCGAGAAGAGACTGACACATGAAGTTCGCGTAGATTTTGTGTTTTTTCCCCTCAAGCCCTCACCAACCTTTTAGTGCCGACCTTCCAAAAGATTGTTCCAACCATCAAGGCACAGGCTAAAGTGAAAAAGAACCGAACAAGATTGTACTCTGGACTTCTCCAGTAAGTACACCATTGTTTCCATATGCATGATATGAACTGTCCCCATGTCGACTGAGAATACTGGGTCGGGAAGTAGAGATCTTTGGCGCCCGGCGGAGGTGTTCTTAGCTCCTTCACTAATGCCGTGTTTCTCCTGCTCTAGGCCGCATATTTTAGCTCAAGATCAAGAAAGTAACACCATTATCTTCATAAACACATGCTCTTGCGAGAATGACATGACTTACTGATACAAGGATGAGGACTTGTAGTGTTCGGCGAAGCTGATTTGCAATCGTACTTCTGCTGCTACCGAGCTCACTTCAAGCATCCACGTGGCTGGATTGTACTTCTCTTTAATTTTCGGGATCCCGGGTATAACCTGCAGTTAGTTACTACGCGTCAATTGATGCTATCTAGGACTAGTTATGGCCGCGTCTGCACAACTTTAAGAGTATTAGTCACCTCAAAGTATTCGATGATCTTGTGAGAATTCCGACCTAGGGGACCCAAGTAGATCACTTGTCCTCCTCTTTTCATCAGTAGAAGCTGATATAGAGCATTTTTGGTCAGTGTCGCTACATCTAATGTACATCTGTGTAAGAATAGGAAGAGATTTCTCTTTTTTCAATAACTACCTCATCGAAGGCTTCGAAGATGTCGATGCTCGGTTGGTGAATCGTACAAACAACCGTCCTGCCAGTGTCAACCGTGTTCCTCACTGTCCTCATGACAATGGCTGCAGCCCTTGCATCGAGGCCTGATGTAGGTTCGTCCATGAATATGATTGAAGGATTCGCGACAAGCTCCACCGCAATAGTCAGCCGTTTTCTCTGTTCAGTCGACAGTCCTGTAATTCCCGGAAGGCCTACTATGGCATCCTTAAGGTTGTTCAGCTCCACCAATTCCATCACCTCATCCACAAAAATCTGGAAAATTCAACACAAAAAACATACATTTCTTGAGTTGATTCAAGCTCCTTCTCTTACTCTTGGATGTAGAAAGCCAGATAAGTCTTTACCATCTTTTCTTCCGTGCTGACTTCTTTTGGTAGCCGGAGGAAAGCCGAGTAGATCAAAGATTCTTTCACAGTGACTTGAGGAGAGTGGATGTCATTCTGTTCGCAATACCCGGATATTCGAGCAAAGGTTTCTTGCTTCTTCGGGAATCCGGATATTCTAATGTCACCTTCAATGTAACCGCCCGTCTTCCTTCCTGCTAAAACATCCATCAATGTCGTCTTTCCAGCTCCACTGACTCCCATCAGTGCAGTCAAGACTCCGGGCCTAAATGCACCCGTTACTTCTTGAAGTAGTTGGAGCTTGTCCTCTGCAACTCCTTGTTCTTTCATTTCCTATTTAACGCAAACAAAGGATTATAGTCAGAACATCCTGCCCGGGATTCAAACTAAAACATATATAGACTCTTACCGCCGGCATGTCTACAAAGTAGTTCACATTGTCAAAGGACATAGCAAGAGGAGTGAAAGGAAGAACCATTCCTCTCTTCGGAGCGATGCCATTTGCCCCTCCAGGAGATGAATGATGCCTACTTAACTCGTTAGCATTCGCTGGTCTACTCGCTCTTTGAGTTCTCATTTCCCCTGAAAGATCCATAAGAGAGAGGGGTCATTTCAGCTATTTTTAGTCCACTCTACAAGTTGATAGTCTAGCTCTTCATGCTTGCTTACCTGTATTGCTTCCATTGGAGGTGTATAATGATCTAGGTTTCCGATCTTTATTGGAATGGTGTCGTCTCATTCTTGGTTCTTCCGCCGATCGTCCCTGTTGAGCTTCCATCTCTTTAGCAGATTCTTCAGATATTGTAGCTTGTGGTTTCCCGGGAGCTATCACGTTCCAATAAAAAAGAAGAGCTTTTAGAATTAGATACAAGGGGAAAAACTGTAGTTTATGTCAGTTACTCACGGTTCAGGTACATAAGCGCGAAGGTGAAGAGCACATTGAAGAGAACTGTGAACCCCAGAAGTGCAGCTGCTCCAATCCAGTACCAATTTCTCTCAGGAAAGACATCAAAGTTTTTAAGCACCGCAATGCCTAATCTTGTGACATCGTCCGAGGCCTGAAATTCAAATTAAGTTCAAGCTCAGGAAAGACATCAAAGTTTTTAAGCGCCGCAAAGCCTCGGCATTGCTCATTGCTGAGTCTAAGTACATGCTGTAGTCTATAAGGTGGAAAAGGAAGAAGATAACTATTTACCCATTTGTCCATCCATCTCGGAGCGAACATCTCGTTCACGGCAATGGCATTGAAACCGTATGTCATAGGAGAAACCCAGTAACCCCATGACCACCAGCTCGGTATTTGACCTGCCCAATGCATACAGAGGATTTTCATGTTCACTAGTCCACTTTGTTTTGCGGCACATCGTTTTTTCTTTTTTTGTGGTCGAAACGGCACATTGTTTTCTCGATGAAATAATGAATGACAAGCTGACCTCGCGGAAGTATGAAACCGCCGAGCATGAACACCAAGAGGAGCATGAGAGCTCCGCCCGTGTTGGCAATAATCATCGTCTTGCAGACTCCGGCTATGAATCGAAAGATTCCAGCAGCCATTTGTTGGATCAGGAATACCAACAACAGTTGCTTGAAAAACCTGCAAGCAGGAGAATATTAGATGCCAGTTCAATTCACATTTCAAGACTCACTCCCTACAAACAATCAGTTACAACGAAGACATTATAGAGTACTTTTAAATCTGTACGCGACACGAATTTCTAGGGGCAGTTTCAAAAATTACCTGCTTGGTTCGGGTGCGAATCCAATGGAGTAGTATGTCATGACGATCCAAACAATGGACTCCAAAACGGACATGGGAATCCTCAGCAGGAAATTGGGGAGGGTGAAAGTCCATGCAGGGTGAAGGAGAAGGTCTCTGTGCTTGTAGAACACTGGAAGCCTCATTATGGTCAGCGAGAGCTCGGCAAAACCGTTGAACATATTGATGATCATGGAGAACAAGAGCGCGCCGACGTATAGAGCACCGTCGTCTTCATTACGAGTGTGCATCCTGGTCCTTATGAACACCGTCGACGCGATGATCGCCACGAGAATGATCTGGACAGTCTTGAAGATGTAGATGAACGCGTTCTTCTTGATGAGCAGCCACTCCTTGTCGAAGCAGGCCTTGAGGAGATCCATCTTGGGGACCAAGTACCTGGTGAAGACGAGGGCGGCTCGGTGGCTGAGGCTCTTGTCGAATGGGATGGAGAGCTCGTTGTCCAGCCTCATTCCCACATGGAAGTGCTTGAACTTCTCTGCGAACTCGCTCACTGATATGTATCTGTATGGTTTGCTTCTGTCTGCCCAGTACTGCTCCTGATCCTTCCTTGATGTCACCTGCCATAAGTACACAAAGATGAGAGATTTCATACAATTATGCATGTCTTTTGTCGTCCTTGTAAGGGCTGAAGCTCAAGTGCCCCAAGAGTTTGTGATTACTCATGCATGCCCATTGTTCAGGTACTGTGTATGACAATACATGTTTACCTCTTGCAAGAAATCAGCAGTCCCTTTCCTCTCTGGGCACCGGAACCCACACCGCTCGAAGAACTCAAGGATATGGTCGCGGGGGCCCTGGTACACGATCTGGCCTTCCGATAAGAGGATGATGTCGTCGAACAGATCGAACGTCTCGGGAGCCGGCTGCAGCAGGGACATCAGTATGGTCGCGTCCGTGAGGTGCGCGATCTGCTGCATGCACTTCACGATCTGGAACGTCGTGGAGCTGTCCAGGCCTGTCGATATCTCGTCCATGAACAGCGTCTTCGTCGGCCCGACTATCATCTCTCCTGGTGGTTTAACACCACACATAGTATAACAGTTATAAATCCGCTTCCGATACGTCTATACTTAACAAATCCAGTCGAAAATCGTCCAATGCGTGACATGTTCTATGCGGAGGCTATTCCGGAAATCAAAATTAACCCTACTAACTTCACACATTACGCGAAATGCATCTAAAAACACTCTGGGGGGAATTCAAATTTTCAAACCTATGTGAAAAAATGCCACAAGATTCAAGATGCATATTACAGAATTTATCTTGTCTGGGTGAGTGGAATGAACCTGTTGTCACTCTTTTCTTCTGCCCACCGGATATGCCTCTCTGCATTTCATCGCCAACAATTGTGTCCCGGCATATATCAAGCCCCAAAATCTGTTTTTTTCCATCATATGAACATGTTATAATAGACCCGTATTAGTTATACATGCTAATAAAAGAACGGAGATCCTTACTAATCCTAAATAGTAGATTCAATTTAAGCCATCGAGACCATAGCACATTATCCAATTAAGGTAGATAAACACTCATGGTCATCTGTAAGTGAGATTTCGTCATCGTTTCATCTTCTCTGTATTAGGAGTTTCCCAACCTTTCGGGAAAAGCTCTTCGCGAAACAGATATAGAGTTTGATAACCGAGTAGTCGCTTCATATGCTTATTGATAATGCTTCAGGCACACGCCTGCGCGCAGTTTTCGCGAATGGGTTGGTGATCTCTCAAATTGGGGGTGTCAAAGTCATCTAATCACTGCCTAATTTCCTAATGTGTGAAGGTGTTGAACTGAACTTGAAAGCTGACAAAACAGTTATGAAGTTGGTGTTTGGACGCGGACATGTTCTTCGATTGGAAATTGTTCACAAGATGAAGTGTAAAACATATCAAGAAGGCATGGGCATGGGCCCCAGAGTTCACCAATAAAAGTTGGACACCCGTCAATGTAGTAGGTGAGTTGCAAATGTTGACCGAGAAAAGAGCAAAACACAAAATACATAAGCAAAGATTTTCCTGAGTTCAACAGGGTTTGGCTGAGAAGAGTGTTCAGGGCCACTCACCTTCAGTGTGTAGTCTGTAATGAGACTGCTCTCTACACCTTTCATTGCTGTTGCCTGGAAGATCATAGAAAAGAAGAAGCAAATCCCATTATTTGAAATTGCATGCTGAGAAATACATGTGACTAATTTTGAAAAAAATTTGCTATGCGTGTCATGTCGACAGTACGTAGTAAATAGTCGCGCCATCTTCTGTCTTGCTTTCGTTTTTCGTATCAACCGGTGATTTAATGAGGTACACATGACTAATCCGGAGAACAGTTCCCAAGATGTGTTTACCTTCATGAAGAGATCAACTTCAGGTTCAGGGAAGATCCCAGCATATTTCTCTCTTCTTGCAAGCTCACTAAGAAGTTCTGCAAAAATTTACACATAAATTTCGATCTTTTTTCCACTGTTTTTTTTTTTTTTTTTTGCCTAACGGTGACCTGAAATTTCATATTTGATCACGCTCTTAAAAGAATTATTATTTACCGTATCGAGTCCCGACTCCTTGGCACCTCGCAGAGAAGTCCAAGGTTTCTTTGACAGTCATTTCCCCAACATGAACATCGTTTTGGCTAATATATGCAGCTGTCTTTTGTGGTACAAACTCATTTAGCCTGTACCCGTTGTATGTAATATCTCCTTGAACCTGTGTTGAATCACCATGTAACATTAACTAAATGCCCAATTCAGATGGAAATTTTTCTCTTTTATCTGACAGGGGCTCTGGGAAAAAAAAATGCAATATAATTAATTAATTACCTTCAAGCTTGGGTCCAACTTTCCTGCAAGGGCCAGAAGAAGGGTGGTCTTTCCTGAGGATGGTGGTCCTAATAGCAGAGCCATCCTAAAGACAACAATTCACAATTTACAGTACAAATTACTTTAAGCCGCATAGATAATGTGTAGTGTAGCTAATTAAAAAGTTGAAAGAAGGTACTGAGCTGCCATTTAAAAGTTTCCAATCTGATTACTTGGGGTGTCCTCTCTGCAGAAAAATCTATGAATTACCTAAGTTGTTGGCACATAATTAGAGAAGTACATCACTCGTTTGAAAAATATTCATATATGTCGATCTTCTAAAATTTATGTAGGCGTCAGTATTGATTCCCTAAATTTGAATTGCGCATATTGACATGAATGTCGTAGTAAAAGACGATCTTCCACCGACGATAGACAGAATAAAGATGTCCTGGTTTCGACCATAAAGGTCGAGGTTTCGAACCTCGAGGGTTTTATGATTCCGGAGACATCTTTGAGGATGGTGAGCTTAGTTGTCTTGGCCCATCTAATCCCAAGCAAGCCGAGAGCAGACTCTGCAATGTTTTGGGCAGCATTTGGAAGAGTGGGAAGAGCTCTGCTTCCTACATGACAATCTGCTTCCACCGTTAACTGCTCAAATCTAACTTCCACTGTCGGTAGTTTTATCCCGACCCTGAAAAAAAAACATAATCACCAGCTGATTAGGACAAAGAAACAACCACAAAATCCAAATCAGGAGATGCATTTGCCATTATGTTTCAGATCAAATGACTCTGTTTAACTAGGATCTAAAGCTTAACGCTCTTAATACTGATATTTTATCAAGTGACCAGGACCATGTACACGTCAAAGATTGAAGAAAGTAGTCTGCCTAAAGATGTTCTCTTTTCTTTCTTGGGAGTTCATTTTGTCTGTAGATCACGAGGAAATGATAGAGGCTGACTTTTCTTGCATTTATGCTTTGAAAAATCGAAACTTTTTTTGTCCGACGCGTGAACACGAATTGGCCAGAGCATGGGGTAACGTCTCCTTGATGGGGTAAAATGAGGGAGACACAGGAATCGGCGTACTTGTCAATCCGATGCCTGAACTTCTTAAGGAACTTCTCGTTGTCTTCTTCGGCCACCCTGAAGACCCTGTCGATGAACTTCTGCTTGTCGTCCATGTCAAGCTTCCTCAGGTCCACCTCTCTACTGTTCATCACCACCTTACTGTTCTCACTGTTCTTGTCCGTGAACGACTGGATGATGCTCGTCCTCAAGCGGTCGTACGTGGGCAGTCTCTCGATCGCGGCCCATTTCAGCGCCTCTTCGTCTTCGTTGTTCGTCCTGCTGGAGTCTCTGAACACGTCCTCCATGCTCCAAGCAGTCCTCCTGCTCGTGCTCTTGCTCATCACGCTCCCCGCCGCCGCCCCGCCACGCCCCGCGTTTTGCCTCCCGGACCAGCTCCTCTCCGTGTCAGCCATCTCTGAAGACTTGCTCATTCATAAACACGAGGAAGTTGTCAGTAGAATGATTCGCAACTCCCCCACCACCCACCTCAAACAAAAGGAATCAATTGAGAATGTGAAGCTTAAGGGAGAAACTTACTCAGCTCCAGGCACAGAGAGAGATAGAGATAGATCAGAACAGAGTGACTCCAGAGCTCAAATCTCTCTATTTGCAGCTTTTGCAATTTTCAGAGAGAGAGAGAGAGAGAGTATTGGGAGGGGGCAAAGTGCATCAGGAGAAGTTGTTGTGGGCATTTATACACAAGCTAGGGAAGTGGTTGGCATATTCATATGCACTGAATCAAACATTCTTTTCTTTTGTGGGGAATTGGAATAGAGAGATTGAATCTTGTGTTTTGCGGGGCCTTGATCCACTTTGATTCACCAACTCCTGCGAGTTGGCGGCAATTCGTGTTTCCGGGTCGTGTTTGTATCGGATCGGCATAAGAATCAATCTTATACAACAATTAAACCCAAATAGAAGACACAGTCAATTAATGGTGTCGACCTATGCGCCACGAGTATGATTTATGAAATTTAACTGATCGACACGCGACATGACCTGTGTGACACAATACAAACACGCGACATTGCTTGACCGGCTAGACACGCAATCAACCCGCGAACAAGAACCCGAGACGAGATGTTCTCCATTTTTCATGAAACTAATATAGAGATTATAATAATCCATCTGCAAAATATCAACAAATCAAATAAGACATGTTCATAGTCAGTGAAATACCATCTATTTACAATCTTAATAGTGGATAACATGAAAAAAATAGTGCTTTATAGCTAACTATTTTAGACGGTTCGCATAAATGCCGTGTCAACAATTCCAATTAAGTTAAACGGATAATCCGGATCAATTTCGTGTATGGCAAATTTGGCACGTACACGATAGAATTATTAACTGTGTCTCGCATGTCGATGCCGAATTGACCCAAACACGATCGGCCTCAACCTAAACCTGCTAATTCCTTCTAGTGTTTGAGTCGTGTTATCATGTCGTGTCAGAAATTGCCACGATATCAATCAACAAAAATGAATCGATCTAGTTTATTCTATTTATAAGTGTGTGGTGCCAAAGGGTATTTATCAATAACGCATCTTCTCCTTGTTTCTTTGCTACTAGTTACGATCGCTTCTACAGAACGAAAATAAAAAATGGTATGAGTTGCTCAAATTTCAAGCCCAATTTTCACTATTATATTCACTTTCCATTCTATCTCTTGGTCCCAGCATATCAAACCCACCTTTGTGGGGTCCTGAACTCCTCTTGGTTCACCTTGATTACATCACATCGGTCAACAATAATGAGAATATATTTAGGATAATTACCAAAAAAGTTATAACTTTTCAATTTAGGTAATTTAGTCCTAAACTTTTTAACGACTTGTCAACATAGTCATTCCGACCAATTTTAACCGAAAATCGCTAATGTAGATGCCGGTCATCCTACGTGGTACGGTCGGCACTTACGTGGACAATTTTTTCGTTTGTTTTAAATTTTCTTTGATAAAAAAGGAATAAGAGAAAATGAAAAGATATTCAATTTTTTTTTAAGAAAATGCAAAAATTGTCTACGTTAGCGCAGGACTACATCGGCAAATCATCAAAAATTTAAGATTAAATTGTGAAAATTGAAAATTTTAAAACTGTATCGATTTATATACGATTTAAGACTTTTTTTGGTAATTATCCTGAATAATCTACCCTCCCATTAAAGAATCTGCTCGATGCCCTTCTTTCGTGCAATGAATTCTTTAAATTGATGTGTTTGACTTGCAAGAAACATTGATTGCTTGAAGTATTCATCCGTCATGCAAACCATCGCATCATCCGAAAGCACATAGTCCATTTGAAAGACGAGGTTGCCCGACCGTTCTTCGTTGCGGTGACAAACATCAAAGAGATGGCATAATTGTGACTTCATAAGTGTGAGGTGTAATGTCATTTGGATGGAGGAACACATCACTCGTTGCATCAAATTCACTCCCTAGACTCAAGATGGTGTTAGCCTGAATGGATCCTATAAGTGATCGATAAGCCAAACTAAGGATGTTAAGTCGCTTGATAAATCTTAAACATCGATAGAAGGCTCGTTTTCGTACATCAATGGTTGAGATTTACTGAGATAGTAAAAGGGAGCACCATGTGGAATAGAAGATCCGTTTCCGATATTGCTAATTGTGTTATCCTCATTGACCAGGGGTGACGTGAGATGTCTCAAAAATATGATTATCGTTTGCTTATCAGTTATTCTTGTAATGATCTTTCTCTCTCTCCCTCCCCCCATGCAAATCTTGAAATAATTGCATAAATCGAGTCTAACGGGACTATGCCAACTACAAAACCACCTCACAAGTACAACTCTTTTATATAGTCCAGGGCATAAGCGCAGAAACTCCGGCTACCTGAACATCCATGAAATTCACCGCAAGACCCATGAACCGTCCAAGTCCAAATCTTTGGCCTGTGTAAGTGGCCCCGAAGTCCTTCAACAGCTTGCATACAGTTTGTGAGATTTGAATACCGGACCTCCGGTTTTCTAACTCGGGAATCCTCTTTAAGACTCTAACCAATTATGCCTAACGCTTACGGTTCCCTCACGCGTATGAATGCTAAGCCAGCTACCAATTCTCACCACTTAAAATTGGACACACATGCTTACGACTTCCTTGGTAACCCAACCTCACCCAAATCAAAAGGGTATCGGCTGAAGTGGGGGTTGGTAAAATGAACCACTAGCGATGCCCAATGTCTCCGATCTTTGCCATATTTCGGTCCACCAATTCTTACACTTCCATCTGTTGCGATTGTCACCATGGTCTTATCTTGTCCCTGGACAATGCGAAGTGGGTGCACGTAAGCTGATGCACTTGCTTTGCTTTGTTTGTGTGAGATTTGGTGGGACCTTCACGTTTAGTCTGATCCTTCTACCTAGTATTAGGAGTGGACATATTTAATTGAGAAAACAAATAGGATCTGAAAAGATTTGAACTGAGGACCTTATGCTATGATATCGCATGAGATTTCGGTAGGACCACTACCAACTGTTCTAAAAGCTTAACCTGCCAAGTGAATATGACAAAGAAAAACTTATCAGATGAAGGCGTGATTTAATATCTAATTATTCTATCAGTTTGAAGCTTCCCATGTAGAAACTAGATATCTATCTCGGCTGGTTGATTAGAAGAATAAGCAAGCAGAGTTAAACGATCCTGTGGAGAACGGGGTTGAAATTAGGCTAGCTAGAAGACCTCTTTGTTTCTTTTCTTTTTTTTTAAAATTCTTGACCTAACTTCCTAGTTATTTGTAACCTTCCAAGGCTATGCTCATTGCCGACAGATAACCTACTCGCTTCTCTTGTACATAATTGCTGTTATTATTATCCATTTCGGAGTCAATTTACAAAGCAAATAGTGAGTCATTCTATATGTCTACCCTATGAATAAATTTCTCTCACTGTGTCTTTTTGTTGTTTCCCCGTTTTTTGAGAGAAAATTCGATGCTCGGTTCTATTTTTAAGTTCACCTAACATTTCTTAGGCATTTTAAATATAAATTTGTGTCTTTATCTTTCCGATGGCAACCTAACACCTATCCTTCACTTAGACACACACACACACACTGTTCAAATGACTCCATGAGATAGTCAATTTGGCACCCCTTGAATGGGTACATCTTTTCGACAAAAAATAAAATAAAATGGGTACATCTCAAAAGGAAAAAAAAAAAAATTTGGGAACTTCTCTTTGTTGTGACATAGTGAAGTTCTAAGTAAATGTATTACATTAGCTTGTATACGTTTGATTCTGTATAGGCTAAGACTAGGTAATCAAGAAGTTACTCGCGGATCTTTACATATGATCTCCGGGTGTACTTTTTGGAAAAATTCAGCACATTTTCTTTGTTGGATGGTTCTACTATTTCGATCTGAAAGATGGAATTCTTTTTTTCGTGCTGGTAGATTTGTGAAAAAACCTGGTAACTGCCAACAAAAAAAAAAATTGGTAAAGAAAATTGCCGGTTTTCAAACTAACTTGTTGGTAACTTACTGATACTTTTATGAAATTATGAACTCTTTTTTGTTGGTTGCAAATTACAGACTTTTCTTATTTTCTATAAGCTTTTATTTATCCGTCTTACCTATATCTTAAATTTATCAACTTTTATACGAATTTAAATATCAATCTTTTATCTGTATCAACTAGTTTTTTTTTATCACCAACTCTCATTTTCTACGACCAACCAGTTTTGCATTACTAACTCTTGTTTAGTTAGATACTATGCTTCTTTGATTGGTTTTAAATTATTAACTCTTTTATCTCTGACAAAAAAAAAAACTTACTTTTATCACTTTTTATTTACTTTTCTTACAAATGCTTTGAATTTTCCAATTGTTAATATTAAACATACGGGCTTTTTGTTTGAATGACTTGTTAACTTTTTTTCCCATTACGTAACCTAATGAAGAAGTTGGTAAAAAAAAATAAATGTTAGTTAATAATCCAAATGAGAGTTGGCAACACGAAACTAATTGATTACTTAGTTGGAGAAAAGTAGATAAAGCCGCTTAAATTAAAGTTATCACTTCATATAAGAATTGATATGTTTAAGGCGTGGTTGAGAAAAGTCAATAAAAGTTAACAAATGGGTAATTTGATTAGAAAAGAATTGTTAAGTCAATCTGATTAAGGTTGGTACTTTTTGAAGAAAAAAAATGACGACTTTAAAGCATTTTTAGGAAATAAGCGCATTAAGTAACTTAAAGTAGAGTTGATAACTCAATACCCGGGTGATAATTTAATACGAGAAAAGTTAGGAAGTCACGCTAATTTAAGTTCGTAGTCTCTTAAAAGAGAGAGTAAATATTTAGGGGTTGCTAATCAAGGTAAATAAAAAAATGGTAACTCAATAGAAAAGTTGGTAAATTAGAAAAAAATAATAATTAAATGTTGGTAAGTTACTCAAAAGAGAGTCGGTAACCCACTATTGTTTAGTACTTCAATCTAATAAAAGTTGATAAGTCCCTCTGATTTAAGTTAATAATTTTATATCACAGTTAGTAAATTCAAACGTCGGTAAGTCATGCAAATAAAAAGTAGTAAGTCAAATGGTGATATGCAAACGGTTCAAAAAGTTGGTAATCTCACGAAACAGTATTTTGACACTTACCGATGTTTTAATGTAATTTACCAAACCACGAATAAAAACATCCGTATTTTGGGCACGAAGTAACAGAATTCTGTCTCGCTCTACGGTTGCTTCGTGAACATCATTCTTACCAGACTCATGTCGTGCGCGGGACGCGGGCTGTACTAGCTTTGGCAGCACCACGTCAGCATTACGCTAGGAAAACAATTATTGAGGAGCACCTTTAACGACTTCGTCTTCAGATGAAAATGACGACGACGGTTGGGACCACGGTAGGTGAACTAAACATTGAAGATGGCCATTGACTTGAGTCATTTGGTCGTCCCTGTTGAAATTCGAATAGAAAGATTCAACTTTACTTCCTCTCACTATACCAAACTTCTAGAGAGAAATTTTATACATACTTTTTCGTTATATGAACGAGACATCTTGTTTGGGTTAAGTCAAAATTCATTTCTTAACCCATGTATGATGGGCTGGATCGTTATATGAGTTAGTTACGTTCAATAAATGTGTCACGAATAGGTTTAAACACATTATGAGTGGTCGTAAATGGGTTTACAACATACTTAAATTCAACCCATATTTATGACTCTCTCTTCATTTTCTTTCGCCCTCACGCGATCTCGTGCTCGCTCACTCCGCGCTCTCACCTCGATTTGGGTATAATAGTGATATTGGAATATGGATCGGATCATGTATGAAATGAGCATAGGCCACTAATTTTGCATTGCAATAAATGGGTTATAAAACAGATTAAACGGGTCTATTTTGGTCGGACCATTTATGACCCGACCCGATTCATTCGGGTCTAACATACACTTAATTCATTAATTTGCTCGTTCCGATCCCCTCTTGTGCTCTTGTTTCCATCATGCACCCGTCATTCACATGCGTGTGGGAATAGGTGAAATAAATTTCAAACTTTAACCCACCGCGAGTTGTTGGACCTTTGTCGCAATCTTAGTCGGTTTAATGCATTGTAAATCGCCGGGATTTTCAACTAGGCCACTGTACATTTGAAAACGCTGCTACCCCCATCGGACATATCTTCGGAAAATCAGCGGAGCGCGCATCATGTGCGTTCGGACAGAACAGGTTCAAGAAGGTGACTTCGTCGCCATCCATCATGGTAGCTTCTCATGGCTTTCACAAGTTGTTTGATGGCGCACATCGCTTGGGAAAATGGTTGTGATTGATCAAGGTGAACCGCGAGCTAAGTCATGCACGAGAACAGGTTCAAGAAGGTGCTCGAATGATGAAACCGTCGAGATGTTATGTGTCGACGTTCGACTCGATCTCTCGAGGAGCCTTGGTAAACTAATTCCTCACAACGGGCCTATATATCGACGTGAATATGACCCGCCTTTGATCAGACGAGGGCAGTGGGTAATCTCGGTGACTGAGATTGAACGAGAATAGAATAATCTGCAAACAATCTGATGTATTAAAGTCAATTATTATGGAATTATTTTATATTAAAAAAAAAAAAAAAAGACGGTGGTAGGAAAGGGAAGAACAGCAAATAAACAAAAGGAAGGAAGATTTTGTAAGTTGTAAATCAAAGGAAGTCAAGATCGACTGACTTTTCGAACCCAAACAAGATGTAGGTGAGGGCCATGAACTTTGACAAATAGGACACCACATCCCAACTACAATTGAAAGTGACCTTGGTGTTTGGTTTTTGTATCCTATGGCCTTTTTGGTGACCACTTGCTTAAGGGAAAAAAAATATATTATGAACAAGTAAAATTCGCTTTTTTTTTTTTCGTGTAATTCCTCCTATTGTCACCAATGATGAGAAGATTCGATTTTAAGTTGTTATTATTCGATATGTTTGGGATCTTATTTTGCTAGGATGCACGCGTGAATTGTGTTAGAGAAGTCCCACGTCGGAGAATTGATGTGGTGTGAAGTAATTAATATATCTTAGTTGGCTCATAACTCATTGGTTTAAGCTTTTGATTGAAGGTTGGTCTAACTGGATATGTTAAAATTTGAATTAACTCACGGAAAACACGTAGTCAACTAAGTATTATATGAGATGGTAAAAAGAAGCAAAATGCAAAGTTTAAAAAAAAAAAAGGTTAAACTTGGATTTTCCAAGTAAAAGGATCTAATAATCAATGTCGGCAAATAATGCTTGGCGTTGTTGACGCCCTAATTTTTTTTTCTTCATTTTCTAAAAAAGATGGATAGAAGGATGGACTTGTTAACACATCATATTCAAAAGTACAACTCGGCATTTAATGATTCACATCAATAGATAATATCTAATTTGTCCTTCGAGCAAACGAAAAAATTATATTGATCAAATTAAAAAGTAAAAAAAAAGGTACCACGTGTCAGGCAAAAGTTTGAAGATGATCCGTGTCATTTTTCACCGATTCAACTTGAGTACATTCGACAAAAAAAAAAAAAAAACTTGAGTACATGGAATCACCGTGTAAAGAAAACAAAAGAGGGGAGCCTATTGATGGAAAACTAGAGAGAGAGAGAGGAGGAAGGAAAAGTCCGAAAGATGAATTGTGTTGACCCGTGCAGTCAAATGTTGACTTGGTTGGTGGACTGTATCAGACCTCGAGCGAGCCGTAGCCACCGTGTTTGGCTACGGTGCACGACAATGCACGATAATTCCAAAAATAACTAATTTTTTTTCTTATTTGGCGTATATTATTATCATCGAGAATGTAACATATAACACTGAGTTGGTTGGTTGGTTGGTCGGGCCTATTCAAGTTAGGACTTTGGAGGACCATATCTTTAGCCCATCCCTTAGCTACATCCTACATGCT
This sequence comes from Lenwebbia sp. NSW1173648, assembly GCA_029784005.1. Taxonomy (NCBI): domain Eukaryota; kingdom Viridiplantae; phylum Streptophyta; class Magnoliopsida; order Myrtales; family Myrtaceae; genus Lenwebbia; species Lenwebbia sp. NSW1173648. Next base: position 15,984,778 of record JARCGZ010000009.1, on the reverse strand, counting down.
TGGAGTCGGGTCGGGGTCCGTGGGTTGTGCGAGCTGCACACACATTCGCATTAAAATGCAATTAAAAGAAGCAAAATGGCATGACAAAAAGAGTTCGGGGACCAATATGTGAATTTTGACCATGTCGAGGATTAAGCTGCAAAATCGATCTGATTTAGCGAGACCGAGGATGGGATTTTCCTCTCGCGTTCTTCAAGTTGAAATCATCTCTGGAGTTAATTTCAAATCCAGCCTATGACCTTACTTTTTAACTGATGGTTTTTCCAATAGCTTGACCCTTTCTTTTTGTTTTCTCTTATTTGGCCCCAATTATTCAAGAAGAAAACAAGAAAATCATTCTTTTTTTTTTGTTGGGGGTCAAAGAAAATCATTCAATTGGAAAGAACGACTTTTCAGATAACATGGGAAAAAGAAAGGTCAATCTGAAATCATCAAGCGCAATTGAAGTTGGCAAAGGCACGTGGCATATTAGTTTTTCCAAAATTTTCAATTTTGAAACTACGTGGAAAAATACAACGAAAGCGACTATTCAACCTTTGTAGTTTCAGAAGAAAAAAATCATATGGATGTTTGGAATTTTTATCTTTGTAGTGAATGATATCGGGAAAGTCTATGTCCACAGTCGAATTGTGCTGACAAATGCACATAATTATAAGAGGTTGATTAATTCCCATCGAGTACGATAGTCTCCCAATCCCATACACAAATCAAACAATTATATGAGACACATGGGTCTATGCTCCTTGATGTGGCCTCAATAAAGCCCGCGTGCCTGACAAGTCGAACCCTAATTTGAACGAGAAAGGCGAACGCGCTTACCACTTGAACAATTCTTCGGATTTGTGTGTTAACTTCTCGCCACTCTAATACCTCCTCTATCGTGCTTAAATTGGTAACTCGAGTCGTCCCTTTCATTTCCACCTGTAATGATTCCTTTGGATTTGGAATTATAGATTCTCACCATCGAGTCAAACTCTGGTCGAGATAATATTTGTGTAATTCTATTGGATTCTATACAAATTTCGCCCGTTGATTCTCCTGACTATTTAGAACTCTCATGTCCACAATCATCACAGAACCTCTTATCACATTTAAAAATCGGAAAGAGTTGTGTAAATTTCGCCACGCAATTCCTAGTTTCGATGTGAAATTTCGATTTTGAGGATTTTACGTATTTAGACATGCCTTAGTATAGGAAAGCCAAATTAGTGAAGTATGAGTTGATGGGAGGAATTCATTATGGGAAGAGCGAAAGGGAGATGGCAAAGCACCGGTAACAACTTGGTCGACAGTGTGGAAGATGTTAAAGGGGCAATACCTTGCTCAAGAGAGTTTATCTCCCCGCGTGCTTCATGTATTTAACTGTAATAACTAGGTCCGACGAGGGCGAAAAGTGGTCATCGGGGCGTGAGGGCTTGGACAAGGAGCGGATCTTGGCACTTCTAGGATGGCAAAGGGGCATGAATAAACCAAATTGCATACCAAGAAAGAAGAGACTGTGGCTGGGATATGTATATGTCAAAACTTGAATTAACTCACGGAAACGTCTTTTGACATAACGTTAAGCTTTGCTTTGGAACTCCAAAGTTAAGCGTGCTCAAGTTTAATCACTATCAGGATCTGTGATCTTCTAAAAAAGTGATTGCATGTACGTTAAAGGACAATAACGTGAGGCTTGACATGAGACACACAGACTTGTGTTTTGCGAGATGCGACATGTGTTCCCACATACTCAACTGAGTAGTATATGAGATAGTAAAAAGAAGCAAAATACAAAGTTTAAAATAAAAATAAAAATAAAAATAACTGGTGCATCATTCCTGTAAGGGAAAATGACAAGTACAATTCTGAAATTTTGATCCAATGTGCAATGTCATCTCGGTACTTTTAGTTATTCAATTTAGTGCATGAAATATTGGTAAATATTCAATCTAGTCCCTAAGCTATAGAAAGTTGTTCATTGACGTCCTTCCATTTATTCATGTTATCAGATAATATCTAATTTGTCGTTCGAACAAACGGAATAATTATATTGAACAAATTAAAAGTTAATAAAAAGACAGAAAAAAAAAAGAAATGAAATGAAGCAGAGGAAAAGTCCAAAAGACGAATTGTGTGGACCCGTACAGTCAAACGTTGACTTGGTTGGTGGAGTGTATCGGACCAAGCAAATAATCTCATGTTGATTTTTCCAATAGGTTGACCCTTTCTTCTTCTCCTTTCTTGTTTTTTTGGCCCCAATTATTCAAGAAGGAAACACGAAAATCGTTCAATTGGAAAGAACAACTTTTCAGATAACATGGAAAAAGAAAGGTCAATCTGAAATCATCAAGAGGCAATTGAAGTTGGCAAATGCACGTGGCATATTAGTTTTTCCAAAATTTTCAATTTTGAAACACCGTGGAAAAATACAACGAAAGCGACTATTCAACCTTTGTAGTTTAAAAAAAAAATTCATGCGGATCATAATTATAAAAAAAATAAAAATTGACGGACCACTTTAAGTTTAAACACTTATATACAATTTTTTCTATTATAACAATGAGTGCTCGGGTTATCTAAGCGCTCGATTAATTCTCATCGGGTGCAACAGCCTTCCAATCTGACAAACACATCAAACAATTACCGGAGACACATGGGTCTATGCTCCTTGAGGTGGCCCTGATAAAACCCGCACGCCTGACGAGTCGAACCTAAACTTGAGCAAGAAAGGCGAACGGGCTTACCACTTGAACAACCCCTCGGGTTTCTGTGTTAACTTCCCGCCACTCTAATACCTCCTCTCTTGTGCTTAAATTGGTAACTCGTGTTGTCTCCTTCTATGACATCAACGAACATGCAAACCCAAGAGTTTTCTTCTTCTTTTTTGGTCGAAGCAAACCTTAGAGTTCAAGTTCTAATAATACACAAGTGCACGGGTTCTCGGGTCCGAGCTGAGTTTTGCTGGTTCTAATTGCAAAACTGAGTTGGTTGGTTGGTCGGGCCTATTCAAGTTAGGACTTAGGAGTGTTGAGAAAACCTTCACTCTGAACATTTTGATTCTGACAAAACTAACCCTCTTGTAAGAGAATCTGGTTAATGCAAATAATCTTTATATTACAAGAATGAGCATGTGAACAAAAGCTTATAATGTTCCAAAACTGGCGTGCAGACTCAAGGAGTAGTCGTAGCACACTTGCTTCTAAGATGGTTGAAATCTAGCATTTAGACGGAGATTCGTGCTGCCTCTGAAGACTTCAGAAGGAGGTTCACGTTGTCTCTGAAGACTTCAGAAGGAGGATCACGTTGTCTCTGAAGACTTCAGAAGGAGGTTCATGTTGTCTCTGAAGACTTCAGAAGGAGGTTCGTGTTGCCTCTGAGGACTTATCTCAAGAAGATTTATGTGACACGTCAGCAAGGACTTTACAGAAGCTCAGAGTCACTGTTCTAATCTGTTCAGATTCAGAGAGTCTCTTCGGTTCAGAAGACTGCTTCTGAATAGCGTTCAGATTCTGAAATATCTCTATGCCAGATTCTGAAGACCCACGTTTGGCAGGTTTCCGGTTTGGCCGCGTCTTTTTATGGAAATTTGTAAGATTTGATTGACAGGATTATTCTCCAATCAAATCAGGAGAATATCCTCGATTGGATATTACCTTCCATGGACAAGATATCTTGGAGATTTGGATGAACTCTATTTATGAAAACTGAAGATTTGGTTGTATAGGCGACTGAATCTGAAGGGTTCAGACTCTACTTTAACGGCTACTAGATCTTCCCATATACAGTCTCGGTCAATCAAGATTGTTGGCGTCCAATCAGAGATTGAGGAGTGATCCTTTGAAGGACCTTGGTAACGGCTAGTTCAAGGTCGAAGGAGTATAAAAGAAGATCAATGGTGACTATTACGGAGAGTTCACGAACTTAAAATTTCAAAGTGCTGAGTTGTTCAGATCCACATTCTCTTGTTCTTGTGAGCTTAAAATTCTCATTCTTAAGAGGTTCCTTTGTAAGAATAATTAGAGTGACAACTCTTGTAACCTTTCATCGACTCATAGTGGAATCCAGCCGATCGGCTGTCATCGTGGGAGAGTGGACGTATGCTTGCTAAAGCCGAACCACTATAAACACTGCGTACAATTTCTCTTTCCCTAAACTCATCTTGCCGTGTTTAGTTAATCTGCACGTCTTTTTACTCATCTTACTCAGTTTATGTTCTGAACTTATTTATTTCCGCATTAATACCAAAAAGAGTTCAGAATCACCTATTCACCCCCCCTTAGGTGATATTGCTAGATCCAACAAGGAGGACCATATCTTTAGCCCATCCCTTAGCTACATCCTACATGCTTGGAGTCGGGTCGGGGTCTGTGGGTTGTGCGAGCTGCACACACATTCGCCGTAAAATGCAATTAAAAGAAGCAAAATGGCATGACAAAAAGAGTTCGGGGACCAATATGTGAATTTTGACCATGTCGAGGATTAAGCTGCAAAATCGATCTAATTTAGCGAGACCGAGGATGGGATTTTCCTCTCGCGTTCTTCAAGTTCAAATCATCTCTCGAGTTAATTTCAAATCCAGCCTATGACCTTACCTTTTAACTGATGGTTTTTCCAATAGCTTGACCCTTTCTTTTTGTTTTCTCTTATTTGGCCCCAATTATTCAAGAAGAAAACAAGAAAATCATTCTCTTTTTTTTTTTTGTTGGGGGTCAAAGAAAATCATTCAATTGGAAAGAACGACTTTTCAGATAACATGGGAAAAAGAAAGGTCAATCTGAAATCATCAAGCGCAATTGAAGTTGGTAAAGGCACGTGACATATTAGTTTTTCCAAAATTTTCAATTTTGAAACTACGTGGAAAAATACAACGAAAGCGACTATTCAACCTTTGTAGTTTCAAAAAAAATAAAAAATCATGCGGATCACAATTTTTTCTATTATAACAATGAGTGCTCGGGTTTAGTGGTGGCCACGAGCCGGTTTAGGCCCGGAACCGGCCCAGGTCAAATAGGGAACCGGCCCGTTGACAGGGCCTGGAACCGGCCCGGGTCAAACCTGGAACCGGTCCGTTGACCGGGCCCTCCGCTTTCGAACCGGCAACGGTCGATTTAACCGTTGCCTTGCAACGGCCATTTGGTCAATTTTTTTTTTTATAAAAAAAAAATAAATCTATCATAAATTCTATAAATATCCATTTTCATCTTTCATTTTTTCTCACAAATTCTCTCAAATCTGTGACTCTGTCAATTTTCTGAATTCGCTTTCCGCTCAATTCTCTCAAAAAATGGAAAGTGGAAGCAGAGGTAGTGACAGACGAAAGACCCAGATAGGGGAATCCGATCATCCTCATGATCCTCGTGATTTTACATATTGGGGAGACGATATTGATGATATCAACATTATTTCCAACGTCGAGCACGTCCCAATGCAAGAAAGTCTGCATCCTCCTCCTACCAGTGTCAAAGAAATGTCAGCAACAAAGGAGCTGGAACGAAAGGATACATCCGACATATGGAACACTTCACGAAGGAACATTTAGGCGGAAACAAGTATGAGGTAAAATGTAAATATTGTGGGGCAACATATAAATTTACAGGTGGAGGCGGCTATGGAACATTTAAACGGCATCTGAGGTCGAAACATCCAACGCAAGCAGGGATTGACACTAACCAACAACAAATTTTCGGGTACGCCAATTCTAACGCTTCTCCTTTATTTTGTTACAATGAAAAAGTTTATAAAGAAGAATTAGCTAGATTTGCTGCCGTTGAACGTTTATCGTTTAATTTTGGTGAAAAAGTTGATTTTAATCATTTTATACAAACTGCATGTACTCCACAAGCAAAACCTATTTCGAGAAATACGCTTAAACGCCAACTTTTTGATATTTATAAAAGAGAAAAAAAAGATTTGAAAAACTCTTTTATGAATTTCAATGGACGTGTGCATATAGGTAGCGACATTTGGAGTGATCCTTGGCAAACTCATTCTTATATGGATATTACATGTCATTGGATAGACGATGATTGGAACATTAAAAAAAGAGTTATTGCATTTAGAGTTTTTGATGATAGGCATACGGCAATTAATATTTATAGAATAATTATGCAAGTTTTAGAAGAATATTTTTTGGTTAATAAAATTTTTCAGTTGGTTTTGATAATGCCGCTGCAAACACCGCTTCCATTCCAGAGTTAGAAAAGATTTGCAAACCCGCTTTTGGTGGACAATTTTTTCACGTTAGATGTGCTTACCATGTTTTAAATTTATGTGTACAATATGGTTTATAAACTCTTGATGTTTTTCTCAACCCAATAAAGACAGTAATTCAATTTTTATGGAGACATCCTCAAATTATGAAGAATTGGGAAAATTTTGTAAAGCAAATAGAAGAAGACCAAAAAGATTTCCAAGAGATGTTCCAACTCGTTGAAATTCTACGTACGAGTTACTTAATCAATCTTTTGCAAAAAAATTAGATCTTTTAAAAGTTTTTAATGATGCAACTTATACTTTATCCGGTGTTTATTATCCTAATACGCATTTATTTTTAATAGAGTGTATTAATATTGCTGGTATTTTTGAAGAAAATGAAAAAGATGATCAATTAGGTCCGACTATTATGGCAATGCGAACGAAATGGCTACATTATTATAGCGAAATTCCTCTTATTTATTTGGTTGCTTGTGTTTTCGATCCACGTACCAAATTAGATGGTTTATGTGATGATTTGAACACGTATTATGACTGTTTACATTTGATTGAATTTATAGATATTAGAACTATACAAACAGTAGTTAAAAACACAATAGTTGAAATGTATAATGAATTTTCTAATAGATATAATGTAGGTGATAGTGGATCTTCCCAACCTAGTGACGTACAAAGCAAGGACCTAGGTAGAATTAGTAGATGGTGCAAAATGCTGATGAATAGGCAAAAAAGATAAAAGGGAGCAACAGAAAATATTTTCGAAGTAGAGACCTATTTAACCACTTTTTTCTTAGTTTAGTGAATCCGAAGGCGGCACAGATTTCAAAATTCTAGAGTGGTGGAAGAGACATTCAACCCGATTTCCAATTCTTGCTCTCATCGCAAGACAGGTTTTAGCAACCCCTTGTTCAACAGTTGCGGTTGAACAAGCATTTAGCGCTGGAGGCAACATTTTGGACGACCGACGTTCAAGATTAACTCCGGAATCGGTGGAGGCTCAAGTTTGTGTGGATGATTGGACAAAGGCTCAACATTAACAACAAGAGATGGATCGCAGCAATGAAGTCGAATTCTTCGATGATGGAGATACCACCGCCACGGGTACCGGTACCGAAACCGACGAAAAGGGTAGCGACGATTGACGATGAGGTAAGTATGGGATTATCAAAGGTAAAAGAACTACATGAGCTTTGATTCTTCAATCCCAACAAGATATGTAGACGCTTAATGATAATTCATTAAGTTCAAGCCACTTCCTCTTCCCTTTTTTCTCCCCTCAAATTTGATTACAATTTACAATTTGATTACAATTTGTATTTGATATTTTATTATTTGATAATTTCATAATTTTTTTTATTTCATAATTAATTATTTAAAAATTAAATTCGAAAACCAAAATCGGGACCAGAACCGGCCGATTCCATTCCAGCTTGAATCGGAACCGGGCTTTGAACGGACCTGGAACCGCCGGTCCAAAATCGGAACCGGAACCGGCCCTTAAGGTTCCGGTTCCGATTCATAGTGGCCACGAACCAGAACCGGCCGGTTCCGAACCGTGGCCACCACTACTCGGGTTATCTACGCGCTCGATTAATTATCATCGGGTGCAACAGCCTTCCAATCCGACAAACACATCGAACAATTACCGAAGACACATGAGTCTATGCTCCTTGAGGCGGCCCCGATAAAACCTGCATGCCTGACGAGTCGAACCTAAACTTGAGCAACAAAGGCAAACGGGCTTACCACTTGAACAACCCCTTGGGTTTCTGTGTTAACTTCCCGCCACTCTAGTACCTCCTCTCTTGTGCTTAAATTGGTAACTCGTGTTGTCTCTTTCTATAAGTGCAAACCTAAGAGTTTTTTTTTTTTTTTTTTCGAAGCAAACCTTAGAGTTCAAGTTCTAATAAAATAATACACACGTGCATGAGTTTTGCCGGTTCTAATTGCAGAACTGAGTTGGTTGGTTGGTCGGGCCTATTCAAGTTAGGACTTAGGAGGACCATATCTTTAGCCCATCCCTTAGCTACATGCTTGGATTTCCAATTCGGCTCATGTTATGTCATCCTTTCCTATCTCTCTAACCAATTCCGCATACACCAGTCAAGCCCATCCCCGCCGTGTCGCCGGATCGATGGAAACCGAGCTTGGGCAATCGATCTCTTTTCCTGATTTTCGACAATTCATATTTTTGCATCAGATCACATCACAAGCCTCGATTAAGTAGATCATGTCATTATAGATCGATCCGGATTTCCATGAACCCATCAATTCCATACTGGAGCACAGATCAAGATCCGACCCAATTAGCCTCGTAGGCCCAATCATATGGTGGACTACAGCTAAAGATCGGACCCAAAATCTCCTTATCTTTCCAAATTCCAACATCTCGATCAGTGATTTCATTGGCGGGTCCAAAAGCAACGGCGGACCCAAAACGAACAGTCGATTTCTAAAGCCGAAAATTGAGGTGAGAAAAGAAAAAAATCTGCAGTGCCCGCGGGTCGAAACTTGGACCCGCCAGCCAAACGACGATGCCCACCAAAGAGCGGGCCTATATGGTAATCACTCTGATTCTCTAATTTTATTTTTTGAAATAAAAAAAAGATGAGAATTCTGTTTGGTATCGTAAATGATTCTGATTCTAATTCTGTTCCTGGAAACAGTTTTGAAGCAAAAACAAGAACAAAAAAAAATTGGTTCTAGAAAAAGAATCACTTTTGATAATCACAAAACAGAATGAAGTACCACATCTCTCACTTTTCCTTTTCAGCTCTCTCGTCACCTTTCCCTCGACCTAAAACAGAACGATGTCTTATTTTCAAAGAAATATATATAAAATAATAAAAATAAAAAATAAAAATCGAAAAAATTGGAAAAATAATATTTAAAAAAATCAGAAAAATACCTAAAAATAGAAGAAGATTAGATTAGGCTATTTTGACCTCGTTTTCATAAATTTGGACCTAAATTTCCTAGATTTCATAGATTTTGTTCTTTTTTAGGAAACTCATAAACACTTTTGAAATTAAATCCGAATCACATTCTCTAAGCCTTAGGGCTTTGTTAGGGTTTTATGATGTGATTTATCAATGCCATGATTCCTTGATTGTGCACTTGATTTTATTTATTATGATTTGCCTAGGTTTATGTACTTTAGACTTAGTCTAGTTTTAGAAAATTTTGGAAAAAGCCAAAAATTACCAGCGTGAACACTTAGCAAGCTCTCGTTTTTAAGTTTTGGATGAATTAAGATTGAGATTTGATTTCCCAGAACCAAAAACGCACACCAATGCAGGGTAGTGCAGTGCATTTTCCTTGCAGAAACGAGGGTGTTGCTCGTGTTGGTTGTCCGCTCGCTCAAAAGAGTTGGATGAAACCCCATAATAAATTGCGAAAATAACTCATGATAATTCTTGATATTTATTTTTACATTTCAATATGTAATATGTTATATAAGAGAATCAATATGAATTAATCTTCGATTAATTCGAAATATATGATGAAATTTCACAAAGTAACTACGTAATTATTTGACTTAAATGACAAAAATTGGGAAGAGAAATTGTTACCGGGAATAGAATTATGTGCAGTTACCAAACGCATTTCTGTTTCAGGAACAGAAATTTTATGCAGTTACCAAACGCGTTCTGATTTTCTAAAACTCATCCAATGAACAGAATTAAAAAAATTCATTTTAATCAAAATCACTTTTTCGAATCAGAATGGTAATTATACATGCCCTTAGTCGCTCGTGAAAGAGCGATTCCATTATTCTTCTCGAGAGGAGAGGACCACAAGAAGGTAAAGACAGGGACCAAACCATGACGGAGCTTTGGTGTTTTAGGACATGATAGTCAATCATTAGAATCGTGTTCCTGAGCCATCATCACTCACTAGGACTCATGCCCATCAATGATTCGCGGCTAATTGATGATAACATCTGGGCTGTAAAGGGAACCCCAGATGAAAAAGAAAGCAGATCAAATCCAACGAAATTTGGGTAAAGAATTGAAAAGAAAACCGAGAAAAAAAGTAAAAACCAGGACTTGATGATTCTCTCCAATGTCGGCGACGCCGTGGACATTCCCATCATTGCTGCCGCTTCTTGCTTTTCCTCTTTCTCAAGCTGTGTGTCGCAGATGGGAGTGCTTTTAGCATATGCAAGGATAGCTGTTGCTTTGGGTTGGTGTGCCTCAGGGTAGATTTGATCATGGGTGTCTCCCCGGAGTCGGGACGCGAGAAGCACGTCGATTTCCGCGCCCCGCCGCCGTCCCCAGTGGCGTCGGGCCGGCGGTCGTGCGTCACGAACGACGATGTCTTGACCGAGTTCTTGGAGAGCTCGCTCCGAGTCCCCGATCTCGTCTTGCCTGACAAGATCTTCCCGAAGCAGAAGTTCATCGAGGACCCCTCGAGGATCGATTTCGGCTCGTTGGGCGCCCCGGGGAGTGACGCCGCGTCGAGAGTGTTGGATTCCGTAGCGAGGGTCGGATGCTTTCAGCTGGTGAACCACGGAATTGGACGCGAATTCTCACGGAGCGCGATGGCGGCTGCCGCCGGGATCTTTCTGGTGCCACCGGAGAAGAGAGCGGCGGCGATGAGATCGCCGGACAAGCCTTACGGATTCGAGGAAGTCCACGGCGGTGGCGAGGAAGAAGAGAGCAGTGAGTTGGCTGAAGAGTTCGTGTGGTGTAGAGAGGAAGGCTTGGAGTCGGAGATGCAGATATTATGGCCAGCGGGTTATTCAAATTTCAGGTAAATAACTACCTAGTCCTTTGTCCTCTTATGCGTTCAACTTCAGTTTGATGCTACTGGATTACCACATTAATCATTCTAGAAAATCAGATCATTCTCCAAATTTAGCCGTAAAGTTCTCGGGTTTGCGCTCTAGTGATCTGCGATTATCATTCTGACAAGACTGAATTAGCAGATAATGCGATTCCTCGTCGTAGGCGGCGCATTCTTATGTAACTTGCTCCCTAATTTTGGATTAAATTGCAGCGATAAAATGGCGAAACTTCAATCGCATGTTGAGAAGATTGCAGAGAGGGTCATGACAGTTCTCTGGGAGGAATGCCTCGATAAACCCACACGCGGAAACGACGGCATGAACGGCGAAGGACGCGCCGGCTCCGGCACAGGAACGATGTGCTGCCTTCTTAAGCACAGTAAGAACGTCCTGGATGACGATCGGTGGGCGAGCTCTCTCAGGTACGACGTGATCAGGATGCTGATCAGAGGAGCCGATTACTCCCACGCCTTGTGCTTGCACGTGTGCGACGACGGCGCTTCGGAGTTTCACGTGTACTCCAAGAAAGGGTGGGTCTCGTTTTGCCCTGATAAACACTCTTTGATCATCACAGTTGGTGATCAATTTCAGGTACGCCGATGTCGATGATTTATTATTGCAGGGCATGTCGCTACTGTTTCAATATCCAAAACAGACACTAGACTTTGGGGAAAGCTATGGTTCTTCCCTGAAAATGTCTGGAAACGTTCTGTACAAGGAAAATCAAGTAGGAAGATTGAATGAATGAATGCTTCCAGAAGTTGAACTCTACATAACTTAGCCGTTATCGCGGCATATAAACAGATGCTCGCGCTTCCTCTGTCGAACATCAACAGCGCCACTTCTCTTCTTTCTTTTTTCTGCAGGCATTGAGCGGCGGGCGGTACAAGCACGTGGTAGGGAGGCCGATCGTCAAGAGCGAAACGGAGGACCGTATCTCGATGGCTTTCCTCTACTCGCCTCCCGCGCACTCTCCCGGTTCGAAGGATGGAGAGCGCGGCGGAAGAAACACGGTCTCTATAGGCCAACAAGTCATGGTGGCCATCGTTCTAAGCCTTGCATACCATCTTTTTGTTTACATTCTCAACAAGTTTTGATCATCTCGAGGGTTTTCTGCATGGGATACAGCACGGGGAGGACCATATATACAAAGCAGAAGTTTCTGTTTTCCTTGTGAGTGAATCTGAAGGACAAGGTGTTCTTGAGTTTTCACATGGTTATTCACAGATTTGCGTTACTTTTGAATGGTACAGTAGTTAAGTGAGGTTTCAGCTTTTGATCAGCTTGCTGGATTTTATTTTATTTTATTTTATTTTATTTTATTTTTTTCAGTCCAGAAATGAATTGACAATGGTCTTGCCATTTACACATTTAGGGTCGGTCTATTTCGCGAGAAATGAATGAGCTAAAAAATATATTCCTAAAAATGATCGCTTGTATCGCTTACAAAAAATAAATGAACAAAAAAGATTTTCATCGTCTATGAAAATGTTTAAACATAAATTATTATCAAAATGAAAATAAATAAATAAAAACTCAATTCAAGCAATACGAGTGGTCATTTTTTTAAAAACGTTGGAAAACACGTTGGAACATACAAATTTACACTCCTTCAATTGGAAGTATCATCTCAAGAAGATCGCTTGGTTGTGGCAAGAGCGCGAAAAGCCCAGGCAAAGTCGTTATAGAGAGAATTTTGCAAATTCAAAGCGATTTCTCCCTTGTGGATGAATCTAATAGAAATTCAATAAAAGTTCGATGGTAAGTTTCCTTATCAACAATAGAGTCGGTAAATATTCGATATTGTATATGATTATAAATGCCCAACTAATATGAATAACAGATATTTAAAAAAAAATTCCTCAATTACTAAACAAAAATATGAGTAAATAATTTTCGATTTGCTTTACCGTTATGAAAAATATTATTTTCGAGAACCACGAGGGTTTAAAGTATATTACTCTGCTTATTCTATCGATTTAATGGATGAAAAAAATCTCAGCCACTAACTAAAAATACGAATAAATAATCTAAATAAATTAAAAACAGAAAATACTTGCAACAGACAATATACGAGATAAACGAATTGTTAATGAATGACCTTCGAACATTTTTATGTATGTTTTCATATTTAATATTCACAATATTAATTGTGTAATGAACAAAAACAGTCGATACATTGAATGTTTGTTCTCTCTTTGACCGAAATGGAATATGTCTCTTTGACCTGAAGAAACCCTCCCTCTCTCCTCTCTCTCTCTCTCTGCCTATACGAGAAAGAGTCGACTTCATTGCTGGAGCTAGTCTCGATCAAGCGCGAGAAATGGAGGGAGTTGGGTCGAGGGATTCGACATCCTTTCATTCTCTGTTTTCGCTGTCTGAGGTGAACTTTGACGACCCTCTCTCTTCTCTCTTAATTGATCGCCTCCTGCTTTCGATTAAACACTCTGCAAGCGCATCTTGATCACGAGTCTCGACCCGACTCAGTGTTTCCACTAAGCTAGCTCAATGTTCTTTAGCCTCTTTTTTCTTTCTTTTTGGGTGCCCATTTGCTTTTCATTTTGTTGTGTGCCCACTTGATTATGACTCGGGTTTGTGTCCCCATTTCGGTGTTCTTCTTTTTGTTTTTGGTCATATTTCCATAGCTGATGGAAACAACATTCCTTCTCTGTTCTTGCTGGTAAAGCCCATTATTTTCTTTTTCACAAGGTGTAATGGAGAGTAAAAACCTTTTGCTAATCGTTTTGGTGAAAAGCAATGTCAAGCTGTATGCTCATTGTGTTTTGCCTGAAAAAGTTGCGTGCTTTGGTTGCTCCAGTTCGTGTTGTTGCGATTGGCTAGTGCTGTTCTGCTTCAAGGGTTTATTCTTTGTGTACCACGAGTTTGTTTCCGACAATGTGTTTGGCAAAATAAAAGTAGAAGCTTGCAGGATATGAGACACTGAATTATGCCAGAAACAATTCCAAAAAGGAAAGAGGCTATAGTTGCAATGTGAAAAGAGGAACGGTACAGGGGAAGCAATCAAATAAATTGAATCAGATACAGACATGCGTTCGCCACTGCGTTCTGTCTATTTACTTAAAATACTCTCTTTTAAAGGATTTGAAAACCTTCTGCTCTTGCAAATCACATAGTATGTGTTGAACCCTCCAATTGTCCTTTTCTAGGATTCTATCACGTTTCCCCCGTGTCCTACATTAATCAATCAATATGAATGAAACCGAATATAAAAGATTCCTAAAATTTGAGCATTCATAACTCATAAAATCATAATATATCTCCTGAAAGAAGAAAAAGGTTTTGATTTTTGTACACTCGAGAAAAGCCTCAAGCAGCATTCATTAAGAGCTTCATTGAGGACTCGCTAACTTGATTCGACCAGCTAGTATATGTGTCTTGGCTGTTCTGTTGGCTATGGCCTCGCCGTCTTGAATGAAGAGGCTCTTTTCAGCAAAGAGTTGTACGAGCACAACATACTTCCTTTTACTGTGGTTTTTGATGATCCATGTTGTCCTTATTTGGATGAGTATATAACCTCAGATTTAGTTGATGCTTTGGGACTGCGAATGATCTTAAGGCAGTGGAGAAATGCTCATTTCTGATTGTTATGTTGCCGCTATAATCCTAAATGTTTTGTGCAATCTTTTATCTGGCTGGCAAGGTTTTCGTGGTCGGATTCTACTCGTTTTTCTCATTAGCATAATCAATGTTTGGACTGAAATGTTCATTTGATTGCATTCCTTTTCTGTTTCTCGTGTTTCTTGGGTTTTCCATGTTATTTGACAGATCGTGGAGATGGAGAATATACTTAATGAGATGGGAGAGAAATCTTTGCATCAAGAGTTTTGTGAAGAACTTGCAACAAGATTAAGGTAATATTTGTACCTTCCTTTGGGACGTACCCATTCCTTATTAGTATGAACACTATCTGTCTTCATTTGATTTTATTTGACAAGTTATCAGCACATAGTTCCTCAGCAATTCGAGCTGGAAGAGCTGCATTGACGTGGCAACAGGTTTGCATTTTTCTGCTCTTTTCATTTTATTATATCCATCTTTAATACGAGAAAAAGAAAAGGTGTGTCCCAAGCATTAGAGAGAAACGCACTTACTCCATTATCACCATGTTCAATTCTCTTTCCTAATTTTTTTAGTTCTAGATGTGGCTTAACGTCATAGTCTCTGCGCAATCGGGTGATAAACATTTGGTGGAACGATCTGCCTCTCTTGTATGTCCAGGTGCAAAGTTGGTTCCAGGATAAACACAAAGAGCTGCAAGCTGAAACCGTGTCTTCACCTATTGCACTGAAGCTGTTTGTTGATCTTTCAGATGCCAACATTTCTAGAGACGCCAGTGAAAGTTCCCAGAAGCCTGAAGGTGCCTCTTCCTCAATCTTGGGGTGGACTATCGAGATTGTTTGATATGCTTTTGTATGCATATAGGCTCCCAATTTTCACCTCTCTTTTTTCATTGTCTTACGTTTAGCATGGAATGTTTACCAGTTTACTTGCATATTTTCCTCGTCATTATATTTGTCACATCATCCCTCAATTGCGAAAAGAGTTGTCAATTATTCTATGTTATTTGGCCCCCATATGTTTAACAGGTGATGATGCGATAGATCTATCAGAATTGGCATTTGAAGCTAAATCCTTCAAAGACGAGGCCTGGTAAGATGCACAAATGATCAAATGACACCTTATTTTGATGTATTATGTTGTATTCTGGGTTTCAATGTTCTTCACCTTTTCTTTCGACTGGTTGATGAGTTGGCTTCAATGACTTGATCTTTTTGGTCGCAATGGCTCTATTAGTCTATTCCAAGCTCAATAGAACTCTTAAGTTCCCAATTGTCCCAGATAGGTTATGATATTATTGTTAATATTTTTCTCTTTTAAGCTTCTTAAAGACATTGGTGCTATTGAGGCATTATAAGTGTATGATGGGCGCAGAGTCGTAGACCTGTGTCACCGGTCTTGGCAGTCCTTATTTTATTTTGCTTCCTTAAAAGTACATCTTTGATTAATTATACGATGTGTCGATAAGACAAGAAGTTCAGCTGATAATTTTGAGAAAAACATCATAATGAAAGACTCAAAGTCTTATATTCGAGGTGAGCCTGTGCTCCTGTTTGCCATCATTCTAATACTGGTTGGACATGGCAGTTGTAGTATGATGCTCGTCGAGTCTGTATTTTGAAGTCAAAGCATCGTTGGGATTTAAGTATTAGCCATCCTTTACTAAAGAATGCTTATATCTTTCCACAATTTGCTCCTATCTAATAATACTACAGTTTGAATCGATTGATTACAACAAAGCTGTTGGGCCAAAAAGATGGAATACACTTAGTAGTCTGTCAGTTAGTGTGCGACAATCAAATTTTCCAGTTTTCATCCGGGCATATGAAACTTCTGGAATCTTATCTTCGTTCTTTGGTTTTCCTTTATCACCTTTCCAAGTCTGGGAAGGATATTTACTCCCTGGAATGCCATCTTCCTTTTGGCTCCTCGTTCCTGTTCAAGGCTTTCAGATGCAAGAAATTTGCTTTTGGAATCAGATCAGTGGAATCATGGAAAAATGAACCCTAAGTGAGTCCTGACATTAATTTTCATGTCCAAAATTGAGCTTTGACAAAGCAATATTGCTTCTCAGCTCAACTTGATGAACAATTTACTTTTCCTTTCTGCCATGGACATAATAATTTATGAAGGGCATGTGGCATTTGTAGTCTACATCCCCATTACAGCTGCCATACCATTTATTGTTGAGACACAATGCTGTTTATGAATGGCATGATTTATTTACGAGTCAAATTTTACCATCAGCTATATCTCGACGGTTTTTCAGGTACGACGTCGCTTCGTTTCTCACCTTCAGGGTTCTTTGTACGGGTGAACTTGTAAGATTCTTCTGCTTTTAACTAGTCACTTGTCTTAGTGTGGTTATTGGATCTTTTTTGCCTCCCACACTAGAAAAGCCAGCTGTCAAGCTCCTTTCCTATTAGACAGCAAAATCCTTCTAGTGTCATTAACTGAGTTTGCCAAATCCCCTTGAACTGTTTTGGCTCGGCTTGATGCTGTTGCTTGTTGCTTGGATAATTGCCTCATTATTTATCACCAAACACATAATTTTGTCAAGTGACTATTGCATCTGTTGTCAAGATGGCATGCTCATAATAAGAATAAAAGCTTCGTAGAGCTCTCAGAAAGATGGTGTGATGGGGATCTCAGTGGTTCATCACCTCACCATAACTGAGACTTCGTGGCAAGGAATCAATAGGGGCACAATAGCGGCCACTTCAAAAGGCACTCCAATATTCTTAAAAAATCACCAACCAAGCAATTTAATTACGTTTCTACTGTATCTTGTGCAAACATTTCGAAGTTCACACCTGCTATGATGCGCTCTCCGTTATTTGGCAGCCGCTAGACCTGCATTCGTGATTGTTTCAGCATGCATGTGGCAGCTTTAAAACCTTCCATAGGGATAATTATTCTTAAAGATATATGCCCTCTTTTTATGCACTATGCCCACATGGCCTATCGGACCCATCAATGGAGTGGAGAGGGCATCGACTGGGGGTTCCTAGATATAACTTTTTATGCTTTGCAGGAAGCTCGTGTACGATTTGCTGGGTTTGATAAAGGGGAAGATGAATGGGTCAGTGTGAGGAAGGGCATCAGGGAGCGATCTATTCCTTTAGAACCTTCGGAGTGCCACCGAGTCAACACTGGCGATCTTGTTCTGTGCTTTCAGGTACCGTTTATCTTTGAATTGGCAATGCCAATACTCTCTCCATTACTCTAAAAAAAGCTTTATCACATGCTCATTACTAGAGGTCTGCAATTTCGAGAGAATATCACAATGACCATTTTAGAGCTTGCGGCACCAATTCATTGTTATGCGAGTAATGAATGCCCCAGAATCTTTTCATTTTCATTTCTGGAGTGTCTGTGTTGACCTGTGATTCTGTACAGGAACGATTGAATCAAGCAGTCTATTGTGATGCCCATATTATGGAAATTCGGAGAAAACTGCACGATGGCAGCAGTTGCACTTGCGTCTTCATTGTCCGTTACGACCATGATTTCAGTCAGGTGAGAGCTAAACAAAGCTCTTTGGCTATTCTATGAAAGGGTCCGTTGTTGACGCTAGGTTTTCCGGACATCTGGCTCCGGCATCTCCATAAAACTTGGTTATGTCGTGCATGGTGTCTGCATGCATTTAATTTAAGCATAGTATGCCTTCTCATCTCGGCTAATTTTTGGTACAGGAAATAGTTGAGTTGAGCAGATTGTGTTGCCGGCCGAGGCAAGAAGCGTGCCCACAGCTTCCTGAGACCAGTCAGCATGAAACTGCCTTGAGCATCTCAGCCCGTAGCTTGTGGGAGTAGCCGGTGCATTGCCCGGAAAATTGGAGAATAACCGATGGGGCTTCCAATTTTCTTTGCTTGTTCTAAATTTGATATAAAAAATAATAATAATAAAACCAGCGAAATTGAAGGCAAGGATGAAAAGTATGTCAAGTACATTACAAGACACAATTAGACGTAAGCGTGCGAAGTGCCTTTTTATGGGACGCTTCTAGAAGACGATAGCATGTTGAACTCACAGCCATGCTAACCATTGGTAACGAGTAATGGCGTTAACGACCAGCTGATTAATGAATGATCTGCATTTCTCCAAATTCTGTAATGATCGTGTTACACAATTTATTCTGAAGAAGAAACTTGGGTTTGCCTGTATATGAGTTACTAGGGAGGTTACAGAATGGATGGAATCGGTGCTCCATAGTTTCTGCCTACTGATTTACACGTTCCATCTCCATACGAAGGCCGACCACACGTACGAGCGCACAAATTTGCCATACAAATCTAAGTTTGACATCTTGAGCCAGGGAAGTTCCTGCTTGGTGAATATTACTTGAAATTGAATCTTAACATACCAGATCACCTGATCAGCCACAGCTGTTGAAGCACTTCTACCTCTTATTCATAGGGGAATTGGAATGAGCTCTTTTTTGAATGAAGAATTTCGATGCTAGTAAATGAAACACAACCGCCGCAATCGTGCACCCACCCACACGAGAGAGAGAGAGAGAGAGAGAGAGAGGCACCAATATAGACCCCAAACCATATTATGGATATCGAGCAGGACAAGATCCAACAATACAAAGCTTTCCTACAACTACGGACAAAGGCTGACTTCTACAGAAGCTGCACTACTTAACAAATAGCCAAAGCTTTCTTTCATCGAGAGACTTCTCTTAGCTCCAGGAATGCCAAGACTACGAGAGAGCAAAATAAGGAGCACTCAGCCATCTCTTCAGAGCTTCAACGGACTCAAGAAACGGTTCTTCCATAGCACACGGATGCAATATAAAGATTCTTTGCCCACTTGTCCTGCATGACAAAAACAGAGTGTCGACCTTAAGGTATAAAAAATGTTGGGACAAGTCATTTCAATAATCTAATGTCGTGAAGTATGCACCTTGACATGTGTGCTTGGGAAAGCAGAAGTTCGCAGAGTCTCCTGCGTCTCATCCGTTGGCCTTCTCCTTGGTACACTAAGAACAAATGCAGCTTGGTCCCAAGTCGCAGCAGTTGCTGTGATTCGATACCCACAGTCCCATCTCCGATGTATGCCTTCGCTTGGGTAAAGGAAATCCAATTCAACGACCTGAAATTGATGGTCGAATGGTGAGTTCTCGAAAACCGTCAGTAGATGAATGTAAAGAAGACACTAACTCCAGTACCTGGTCTGAAAAACCTGCACCACGAGACATTACAATAGCCCATCGACTTCCCGATGTGGCCATTGCAGTTACGTAAAAACCCTCTTTCCATTTTTTGTTGATCCATTTGAATGGAAAAGAATCACTGACTTTGTAAGACTGTTGAACATACTGGGTTCCTGGGGGTCAACAAATTAGTATTGGAAGAATGCAAACATCAGCAGGCACATGATACCCAAAGTCGGGGAAGTACCTTTCGACATCACCACTAACGAGCTCCCATTAGTTGCTCCAGCTATTGCACTGATGTAATAGTTCTTTTCCCACTGATCCATTATCCATTCCTGCAATCGTAGATAACATGTTAGCGTCTGACAATTCATGACAGAGCAAGAATTGCGTTTTTACACTGGCAACTTTGGGAGTACCCGGGCCAAACCTACATGTTTACAGCTTACATCACCAGGCTTTTTCAGGTGTAGCTCTACCTAATCTAAAAAGGCAGATTCCTTAATTTGGCATGCACCCATATGACTGGCTATTTGAAGTCTCGCAAAAATGTCAAAAGAGCATAACATTCTCAAACCACTCAGATAAGGCGATCCATGGCCTTAGGGAAGTACCTTGTGAAGAAAATAAGGAGAGAGTTCATAAACTTGGGAAGTAAATCCAGTGCCAGCGTCCATGATAAGGGCCCAGAGATTTTGACATGAGGCCACGCTGCTGATAAACAAGCCATCCTCATTTCCTTTCTCGATGTGTTGATTAAGCCTTGCATCCGCCACATTATAGTGATACCTATAAAGTAAATAATTAATTTGACTATTTTAACCATTAGCACTAACCAATCATACTTAAAATAAGAATTTACCAAAGTTGCTCAGAATAATGCAAGACAAACAAGTTCATTGCGAAAACAATAACTCCGGAAAAATCCCAACCACTTCATATAGCAATTTGTGACCACATCATATTAATACCTTTGCTTCATAGGGCGGCGAGCATTGTAAACACTTATCCACTGAGTCGCTGGCATACCCAAGCGGAGCTTCTTCTTTGGTTGCCCATCATCATCTTCATCGTCTTCCTCCATTGCCAAGCGTCCTCTCTTATGACCAACCTGAATGATGAGCTTTTTTATGGCAAAACATATAACCTAAGTCAGCTCCACATAAATTTCCACGAGGATAAAAAAACTTGATTCATGTGTTTGTTAATAATTGCACTAGGAGAAAACCATCTTTGGCACCTTCTCAGCACCCTCTGTGTTAATCGGTCTAATATCCGGGTTTGGACCAATAATCCCATCAAAAAAGGAAATATATTTTGCATATTTAGGTTCCTCATCAAACTTCAAATTCACCACATGTTCAACGAACTGTCGAAATGGTTGTGGACAGAAACAACAGAGAGTTTCTGGAGATGTAGCCATCTTCTTCTTGCAAACAAGAAAACCTTTATTCTCTCCCTGCAATGTGATCAAAAGCATAAATATCACGTCAAATTACTGTTCCCATTTGACAACACTTTATAAGCAATTTGCTAATACCAACCTGATAACCCTGCCAGGGTAAACGACCTCGGAGAAGGAAAATCAGAGTGTAAGCAAGGGATTCAAGATCATCTCTCCTGCTACCAATTCTCCCCAAATGAGCATGGACACTTGCATAACGCACTGTTCCCCTGCGACAAAGAAGCCAAACAAGGGCAGCTAGTGTTACAAATTGTAATATGGAAAGAACCAGGTCAATGAGAACGAAGAGAAAACTTCTCATAAGAAAATATGTACAGCGAAATGCAGACACCTGAAAACATCTGGCCGTTGATCATACTCAACATGCAGACCAGTTGAATTGTCCCGCCATTTAGTCGCTGATAGATGAGAACCGATAACAATTTAATGTGAGACCTCTACCAGCTTCACAAATACACTATGCATAATGTAAGCAACAAATTACCTAATCCGAGGTCAACCAAGAAAAGTTTCTTCTCATCAGGAGTCCCGGGTGGGCCAAGTAAAAAATTCTCTGGCTTTACATCCCCGTGTACATATCTGACAAAGTTTCATGATATATATGTATGAAGAACTAGTTAGAAATAGCATAATGATTCCAAGGAGGGAAAATTAAAACTATTCTCCATCGTTAATGATACCAGGCCAATGTTGTGAACCATTAAGGAATTGCATTTTAGACAAGGAAAGACGTCGGTCAGAGAAGTTGCACCAGAAAGATCAGTCACAGCACATGAAATTAAAAAAAGATCTGCAAAGGTAATAGCAGAAGAAAAAGTACCCTCTAGAGTGCATTTTCTCCAATATGGATATTGCTTCAATGGCAATGCATGCAACCATTTCAGTCGACATTCTGCATAAACAACAAGTTTTTAAGCACTTGAGAAGCATAACAAAGCAATAAGCATTAGGGGCCAAACGGTGTACCCCTTAACTTACGTGTGAGAATTGTTATTCCAAACATCCCACAGGCTTGGCCCCAGAATATCCATAACCTGCAGGAAGTATGATCTCTCAAAGACCTATTATGATGCCAAAACTTGGGAAAAATCTACTTCAACAATCTGCACAAAAAAAGCATACCATGACGTAGTAGTCACCTTGCCGACCCTTGAAGTGTACCCGGGGTACACCATGACTACCACCTAGAGTGCTGCACATATGAGACAAGAGTAAGTGATTCGTTTATAAAATGATACAAGACTGAAACAGAATGGCGCTAGATGAAAGCATACTCACTTGTAGACCTGCCATTCGTATGGGGGTCCATAGTTACATCCTTTGCTACTTCTATGCTCAAACTTCAAGGCCACCTAAGGGGCACATTTATTTGATAAGTGTAAGAAAAAGAATCATGAATGCATGATATTATGGAAGTGAAGCGTAAACGGAAAAGCAGTATACCTGCACTGGCCCATTGGTATTAATACCAGAAGCACGTCGACCAACATAAACTTGCCCAAAACCGCCCTTTCCCAATTTCCTCTCTATTCTATACACTGGGGACCCACCAACCTGGACCTGCAGTAAAGTATTCAATGAATTATATTCCAACTCAAGTAAATAACCACCAAAAAAAGGCAATCCCCTAGTTACTTTGTCATACAGCAAAGGTAACTCAGCAGGCTGTAACCAGCTTTAATGCCGCTCACAATGCTATGGCCACACATCACAAACTTGTACCAAAATCAGAATAATGAGGTCATTCAAGACACGAAAACATTTAGGCTGTCCATAGTGGAAAAGATGCCTGAAAATCTAGAGCCAATGAAATTTTTAAGCTTTAACAGGTTCGTGGTTCTTGTGCTGCCACCTCGCCATGACAGCTGTATAATTTCATCAAATTCAGCTAATATGTCATACGTGGAACCATCAGCTTTTGTAGATGCATGCACACCACAATTTAGGTATTGCATTAAAACATCCAGATTTTCACTAAATAAAGAGAGCTCAGAAAACCTATCCAAGGCATGCAAAATTTCCGACTAAAGAATACCCACAAGAAAAGCATGCTAAAAGCAGAATCTGTGCAACAAATTTTCATAGCACAGGCACAGCTGCAAATGTTTTACCTAGATGTTTAAAAAAAATGTAATGGGCAAACAGTGGCTAAAACAACAAATTCAACGACTATTACACTGCATTTACTTTCTCAGAATACCATCTGGTAAGCTCTTTGCTGCAATGACTAACCCTAATCGAATGCACACTAAGATGTATGCCAAATTCAAGATACAGAACTCCCATTATATTCTCCAAAAGGTTAAAATAATTCTGACTGCCGGTAACATCAATAGCTTAGAGATAGGACTCACACGCCTTAGTGCTTTAATGATGCCGCAACAAGGATTTCCTTTTTTATTTTCCAAACTTAAACATGGAATTATTTAAAGAAAAGATAAAACCTGCATGATGCAATCTTCACAGTCGCCCCAATTAAAAAAATTTCAAAACATATTAAGCTGGAGATTATACTGTAGAACTAGGTCATACTTAGGGTTGGTCTTCCCACAGCATTAAAATTGTAGTCCTGACCCAACAAAGCTACACGACGAAGCTAAATTGAAGAAACATGCAGCATCAAGAAATTCTTTCCCTTCTTCCCTGAATGTTCTTTTTCTCTTTTGAGGTGGCTGTCACGTTGTAACCAGAACAGCATATATCTGGGGAGTTTCACTATCTCGTGGTTAATTAGTAAGTGAAACTGTTCCTTTAGATCTTGATGGATAGGCGGAAACAGACCCACAAGTGACATGCCAAGAAGCATTTCTACAGATAAAAAATTTCCAAATTGCCTTCAACCTTCCTCAGTAGCATTCCTTGATTCCTTTTCTAAGCTATGACACCGGATGGAAAAGAAGACGTGCAGTTACTCTACTCAAACCATCTACTACTTTTGTTGGATGAAGCCTTCATTTCAAAATTGAAGTCAATCATAAACTTCCACAAAGATGTATGAGTAATTTCAAATTGGATTTTGACTAAAAACAAGGATAAAGAGGAACAGTAATTAGCATAGAGAGGTTCAGCCAGTCATGCCACAAGACGTAATTACATATTTTAAGACAACGCCCATGTCTAAACAATTAATAAGTCAAGACAATCAAGAAGTTGAAAAATTAGTTGAATTGTCTTCCCCCATGTCATCTTCTCTGCTATGAGATTTGCTGTGGTAATCATCTGAACAGCGTAATGTTGCAGTCTCATGCTTCTTTGAATATCAATGACATGAAACAACATTTCATCTCTTCTGCTTCACTTTCTCCCTCCCCTTTCCCTGTTATTTCTTCCTCTTTCCATATATCTTTTTCGGTAGAGATAAAATGGCACCAATGGCAACCACTATCAAGCTAATCTCAACTTGTCTCAAAAGATACAATGATGTAAGATATGACCAATAGGATACCAATATATTTCAACATAATTAGATTATGCAAGCACCAATGACATATTTTCGTCACCTCCGAAATCGTTTAACACGCAAGAATTAATTAAGGGAAAAAAGAAGCAGAGAGACGTCTAAAATTAGTAGACATCAAGCATCATGCATAAAAGTTAGAAATTCACTCGCCTTAGTTCCACGCTCGAAGAAAACAGAGGTTGGATAGCTATATGAACGAGCGCCGGTCGCCTTTTCTTTTGTGCGTGCGTGACCCGATTTGGGCAGCACCACGTTCTTTGAGCCGACACTGGTTCGGCGTGGCACGACTTAGGCAAATAAGGCCGGCCGATTAAAGAGAGGGAGAGTAGAGTAGTAGAGGGTTTTGTTCTGACGAATGAATGACGAAATGAACTGACGTCAGATTCTATTTATAGGGAAAGCACGTCAATTGGCGAGTCAGCTTCCGAGTTCACCATAGGCTGACACGTGCCCGCCACGTGTCACCGCCTTCGCCACGTGTCTTGTGGCGGTGACACGTGGCCTTGCATGCCACGTGTCCAGGTGCGGCCATGTGTCAATCCCTATCCCCGGTTGTCCCGATTTTGCACATATTTGACCCGATAGAACTTAATTTAAACGCGTAGCGTTTTCTAAAAATATTATCGGGCTAATACAACTCTTTTAAACTAATCTGAACCTGTTAATATTAATTCACATTTTACTTAAGCAAGTGAAAGTTCGGGTCATTACATCATGTTACTCAGGTCTCTTCATAAAGGTTTTACTATGACTCCACATAATCAAACAGAGCAATCAAAAGAGAGGAGAACAGTTTAAATGAAGAAAATGCAAGAGCAAGAAATCATGGAATGATGAATAACACATGTAACAATTAACAAACACATCAGTCTTCCCAATTAATAATTCGACAATTGACAGCTAACAGACATTCTTCAACCTCAGGCCAAGGTTATGCACTCTGGGTAATTCTTAAATCAGATAAACATAGAAAACCAGCAAATTGATTGTGTCATATGAGAAGTACACTCAATTTGTAAGCACAATCTTAACTCTCGAAGATTGACTTCTACTTTTGGAGCATATACTATAAGGAGGTTCTAGAATTGTCATAAAATCATAAGCAGAGAAAAGACATTTAGCTGCCTCAAAGCAGAAGATATATACTTCAAGACCAAATATAACTTGACACGATGCAAGAAAGTTATCCACAATATTCCTCAATTGATAGTCAGAAGAATTCCCATCCTCATTATCACATGATTTACTCTACAAAGTATAAAAGTAAAATCACATATTTTATGATGTCCAGGATGTGTACTTAAGTGGACAATCTACGAGCCCGAATCGACATACAGTGGGGAGCCGACTGCGGGGCCTTCCAACAAATAATTATTACATCGTGATAAATGCTCCTACTGCTTTTCAACCATTCGAGTTAGCAAACAAGACGTGCAATGATTGACAGTTTCATGCATCCCAGGGCTCAAATGCAATGAGAGCACCATAAAAGCCCCCTCCAACCCCCAAAAGAGAACATGTCGCGCGCTTGGACAAACATAGAGACAGAGACAGAGAGACTTCACTTTAAAAATGATAAATGTGGATTGCTATCAGAGTTTCTTCTACAACCCAAGTCAAGTACTTGGGATTACGTTGTCAATCAAAGTAATCTATTCGAAGTATGTTCTTCCCTGTCATCCCAAATTACATAAATGCCAGCCTCTAGAAGCTTAATCTTTTAATCTGAAAATTGTTTCAAATAACAAACACTTAACAACAAGGATGCTCAAAACTACCACAATAATTCAACTTTCCACTGCTTTTAATTCAATGTAGCAGGCAAGATCACATAAATTCGTGAACCAACAGCCCACTGTCATTCTCCACAATAACTAGCCACCACATTCATCCCTTACAGAACACAAAAAATAAAGCATATCCAGTTAAAATGACAATCACTAAACCCACATAAAATTTCAAGCAATATGGAAGAGGACAGATGACAACAGTGACGGCAAGACAACAACAGCAATAACAGCAACAAAAATAGTAATAATCGTATATTAAGAGCACAAACCTTCTCGGGAAGAGGAGCCGTGCTCCCCTCATCCTCCCCCGCGTGTCCCTTGTTGCTGCGCCCCGCTCCGCTGTCAAAATCGTCCATTGGCTTCTCTCCCCCACCTTTCTTCTGCAATGCAGGTGGGGACACTCCCAAACACTCCTCCAAAATCACCCTGTCACCTTCCCCTTCCTTCGCTTCCCCCTCCTCTGCCTCCGCCGCCTCCACAACTACGTTCCCGTCGCCGGCCTTCTCCTCCGGCTCTAGTTCGTTATCTGCTGGCACAGCTACGGTCGCCGCTGCCACGGCACGCCGCCTCCGCGTCCTACTCGCGATCGCGCCCCCGGCGTCGGCCGGTTTCCGTCGATTCACTGCTTGTGCGGCTCGGCCCTTGCGCGCGCCACTACGGCGTACTGGCATCGTTCATTGTCCAATCACCATCCTCCAAATCGAGAAGGAAAAGACAAAAACCCCAGCTTTTCTGTCCTCACTCCAATCGATGACTGAACAGCCCCAAAAAGGAAAGACGACGAATCAGCCAAAAACTCTCACAATCTCCAGCCGATAACCAAGGCTCTCACGCTCAACCGAAGTACACCGAACAAACAGCGACGAATCGGAGCGACAGAAGGAGGAGAAAACAGTCGCGATTTAGCTCAGTCCAGTATCGCCGAAATGAATGTGATCGCGCGGAATCAAGAAAACCGGTACCGAAGCGCGTCAAAAATGCGAACTTTCTCGGGCGGAAGCAACGAAACGAACGCGATCGAAGCTGGGACACTAGGATCGGCGATGGACAAGCATCTCCGAACACCCGAGCGAGCGAAAGAGGACAGGAGAGTGAAAACGACGGGATAAATTATCTTTCTTTTTTTGGTGTCTCTGGGTTAAACGACTTATAGAAACGAGGAAATTATTACGTGGCGAGATGTGGACCGTTGAAATTAGAATATCGACGGTGGTCCGGGGTCCACGTGTGCGTCGTATTACGGGGGGATTTATTTATTTTTTTGGTCGAAATTACGGGGGGATGAATGAGGTTTATTTTCTGTTACGGAAAGTGAGTGGAAATGACATATAAAGGTCTTCGAAAATAAGGGCTTCGCGTTTGTTTTTTGTACTTTTCCTTTTTTGCCCTTTTCGTTTCAGATCATCAGAGAGATGATCCTGACAGAACAGAGGTTTTAGAGCACATGAAAATCATTATACTTCTCCCTTTCTGTTCCGAATTTATTTCTGAAATAAATTTGGGTCATTCTATTCTTTTATTTGTAGAATAAAAAAATATTCCAGAAATAAATTTGAAAAGCAAATGAGAAACAAACAATTTTAACTTCTGATGAAATTAGAAATCAGAAACAGAAAACTCGTAAAAGTCGCTTGGTGTTTCCTCCTAACACCGGCCGCCACCTACTTCTATTCTAGAAGTAGAAATTTTCAACTGTTGTCAAACGAACTTCTGTTTCATGATCAGAAATTTATGTCATCATCAAACGCATTTTTTTGCTCAAAAACTGATACAAAAATAGAAATAGAAAAATCTATTTCTAGCAAGAAATCTATTTCTGGAACAGAATTGTTGTCATGCTCTCTTGAGAGACGGACGGCTATCAACATGGGGTGTGGGGGGATTGGCGGACGGGGGAGTGCACAGCCGTCACGGTGAGGAGCGAATCTGGACCGTCGGATCCCAAAAGGGTGGCGCGAAATTCTCTTGCGTTTTCCCGTCGCCCGGGAGCGACGACTTTTCGGGTGGGTCGACTCTTTCCTTGGAGTCTGCGTTGACTTACGTATCTTGGTCAGACATAGGAAAAAAGAACAGTATGAACAGAGGTGGAGGTTGGTCAACGTGATGTGAAGATGTGTTTCTTTAAATAAATAAAAAACAAAGAAGTTAGAAAATGTGTTATTACTTGAGCAGAACGCATACGTGTATGAATAATCAATTTGGATGGAGGGATTAGTAAAGAAAGCAAGGGACTTCAATAATTACGAGAGAAAAGAGGATACAAAGAGTATAGAGAAAAAAAATGTATTGCGAAAATATACTTTTCACGTATATAAAGAGTATAAAGGAAAATGCAGAATAAAGTTGTCGAGTATTACCCGAATTCTTCCAAATCCCTCCATATTTGGAAAGTTTCATCGAGGCTTAAAGATTGATCGGCGCAATCTCTCCGAAACTCTCCTCATCTTTCCTAGCCATTTCTCTCTCTCTTTTAAGAACATTCTCTCTTCCCTCCAAATATCTTCTATCAAAAATAGTGTAAAGGTCCGCAGTTTAAGACCTCGAGGAATCTCTAGATTACGAGAAAACTTTGAACCTAACGAAAATCGAGGAATAAATAGGAACATAAGAAACATTGCTAATTGAAAACAACCATAATCGGATGGTTTTCGGTTTGAGAACTCGTGTAGAATTAGGTGCCAAAGTTTCTCTTGGTCGAGGTAAACTCTAAGCACCAAGACGAATGTTCACATTACGGGTGCCAACGAGAAAACGGGTCAAGTCCATGCAATAACTGGTCTTAAATAAGTTTCGGATCGGGTGACCCGGGTTCGATATATTTTCCATTCTAGTGAGGCCTTGCATCTATCTCTAGGATCAAGAATTGCTCTAGGCCACCATTTGGGTCACTCAATATGACGGTCCTGGCCCATCGTGGAAATTCAAATACATACTTGATTCTATTGGATTCATCGAAGTGAAAGAAGGCATGAGAATAGGTTAATGGGCCCAACTTGGCCCATATCATTCGATCCACAACCGCATCTCAAACGGCCCATATTGGTCAATCCACGTCGGAGACTTATGTGGTTCGGTCCGACTATCAGTACCTTCTTTACGCGGAGTCCAACCGCCAATAGCTTAAGTATTTACGGACTATAATTCACATCCGAAGCAATATTCACAAGTGTATCTTACAATCTCTAACAGAAGACTCAAAGAGAGAAAATCCTAAACTCCTCTTGTATTTCTCTAGTGTGTAATAAGCGAGTAGAATTTGTATCTTAAATAGATAATACATGTATCCAAAATAGGAATTCCTTTTTAGAAAAACTACTCGAATTAAGAAACCACATAAACTAAAATCCCTATTCAAATTAGGAAAACTATTTGGTTCGGTTTTCTCTGCAGACTCAAACTCGAGACCCTCGCGATATATATAATTTGCCTTTAATTTAGCGTAGACCAAACTAAAGACTTTTAACATGCACAAATATCTCCATGCGAAGATCTTTTCATACCATTTCGACAATCTTCTTTCTTTTTTCTTTGTCGTTTCTAAAAATTTGAGAGGGACGTCAAGACAATCAACCCAACAAGTCCCACGAGGTAGCTTCGAGAAAAATTAACGGTGCATGGATTGTCGTGTGTATAATAATAGCCACAAATCTTGGATCTATCTCAACTTGCCACCTGTCGTCCCTACAAAGATTATAAGCAATTAAAAGAACGTCTTAAAGCTAATCACGGATTAGCACACCAAGATTTAGAGCAAGATAGGTATCGGCCTTATATAAGTAAAACAGTCTTTGAGTTAACTTTTGTCGATTGTTATGTTTTGTCTGCCAATAATTCGACAAAATCAAAAAAGCAACGAGCACTTGTCGAGCTGACAAAAACTACGAGACTTAGGGTTAATGGAAAATTAGCCCATTTGATAAAGTTAAAGGTGCCCTCTTCACCCCCCTTTTGTCATTGCTTAGATTAGATTAATCTCAAAGCAAGTTTCCATCCTCTAATGCGATATTGCTTTGTGAGATGGGACGTGTCTCTTTTGATGGAGCGCCACGTGTCTGAAATCAGATGGATTTCATACGCGATGAACTCTTTTTATTAGTAACGTTCTTTTCCACATGCACTGGCATGTATGCACATGTTTAATGTTAGATAATCATTGTTTGTTGCATAATAAGTATGTAGAAGTAGTTAACGACACGTGTATGGGTCCTATTTTGTTACGGGGCAAATTTAGCGTTGCTGGAAAAAAAAAAAGTTTAACTCCGGAGAAAATTTATTTATTTTCGCATGCTTACTTATAGTTTGAAACGGGCTCGGAATTTTTTTTTTTTTCCGCGTGTTCGTTAATAAAAAAGCGGTTCGGCCGCGAACAAGGGACACCAATCTGGCCATCGTGCATACGAGGCCAATGCCAAAGGTCCTGAATGGCTCGGATCTAGTTGAGATGGTCAGTGGCGACGGTGGAGGTCAAATTGATTTCCCGAAAAGCAACTTTAAATTCTTAACGGCGTGAATTGCTTTTCCGAATTTTACACGGTGTTGCATTTATTGAACCTTCAACTATGCTTAATTTGCAAAGTTCGCGTTAAATGACGGAAAATGCGGAAGATATTATCCGATATCGGTTTTCTTTTTCTGTAAAACAAACGGCACCCAATATACACATGAAATCAGCACTTTAAAAAGATATTTTCCGTAAAAAAAATGATTTAGAAGAAAAGAGTTCTAGAAGATCCAAAGGGGCCAATTGAAGGGAGAGGAAACAAAGTCATATTTGGTCCAATGTGATGGAGACTTAGCAAATTTCAAGAGCAAGATTAATAAAAAAAATTAGCCCATTTGCTTAAAGTGAAAAGATGGCCTCTTAACCCTGCCTTGCCTTTGCGTGATTAGATGGCCCTGCAAATGGAGCTTCCCCTCTTTCAATGAAGCATCGTGTCATAGAGATCAAATGGAGATGAACTTTTGGACATGAACATCGGGAAAAATAAAAAAAATAAAAACAGTCGGGCTCCTCAATCCGACCAAAGATAACTACTCCTCCTCACGTAAACAAATTCACGATTAGCTTTTATAAAGTGAAAGCTGCACGGATACGTAGCAACATTAATTTTAGGTACACGTGGTATTCGGTAAAAGTAGCAAAAAAGTCATAAACTCATTGTATTGATACAAATTTAATCATAAATCTTTCAATTGGGCCAATTTAATCCTAAAAATTTTCACATTGCTACCAATTCAGTCCATCCGGCCAATTTAGATCGGAAATCTCAGACATGAATGTCAACAGCCCTACGTGGTACTGACGGAGCTGACATGGACATTTTTATATATCTTTTTGATTTCTTTTTCTTTTTCTTTTTCTTTCCTTTCTCTATCTATCAATGGCTGGCTATGCGAGGGTCGGCCTCGCCAGGCCGTGCCTGGGCGAGGTGCGCGCTGGTGAGGCTGACCCTCGTAGGTCACTAGCAAAAAGAAAAGGGAAAGCAAAACAAATAAATTTTTTAAAAAAAATTGTTAAGAAATGTCCACGTCACCGCCGGCCGTACCACGTAGGACAAGTGGCTTCCACGTTAGCAAATTGGTCGGAGTGACTAAAATGGTACCAATGTGAAACTATTTTAGGACCAATTTGATCCAATGACAGGTTTGAAACTGAATTGGTACAAATGTTATATGCTTATGACTTTTTGAGTACTTTCTCCCATGATATTTATAAGGCGGACATGTTATTTCTTCCATAATCTTTGTTAAAATTAGTAGTGGCTTATCGAACGGACACGCATCAACTTTCTAATATGGACTTCTGTTTCGTACCATTTCACCACCAAGACATCTGGAAAAGTGAATGATATTTCATGAATATGATATCTATCTAGTGTGATAGCTACATCGGCCATGAAAATGCAGAGGTTTAGAGCCAAAAAGATCTAGGGAGAAGCATGTTCTTGAATCATGGCATCATGTATACGAGAGAGAGAGAGAGAGAGAAGAGAGAGAGAGAGAGAGAGAGAGAGAGAGAGAGAGAGAGAGATCCTGGGTCTTTGTCAATTGGTGGCTTCTGCAATTTTGGACCAAGGGCTAAAAAGGGAAGAAAAACTCACTTATTTGCCATCATTTCGCGCCTACGTTAAACAAAATGGTTAATACCGCGAAAAATTTCAAACTGGTACACCTAGGACAAATTTACTCCAAATTATTTTTTTGACTATGAAAAACCCCAAACTGGTATACCTATGACAAATTTACCCCAAACTATTTTTTTTACCACAAAAAATTCCAAACTAGTACATCTGCGACAACTTTACCCTAAACTAATCTTTTTTACCACAAAATATCCCAAACTATTACAATTGTGAAAAATTTACCTTCGTTAAATTGGGTTAATACCACGAAAAATCCCAAATTGATACACATGTGACAAACATAGAGTAAAAACCCCAAACTGGTATACCCGTGAATTGCCACGTGTCATCTAACTTAGCAATTCGACGTTAAATTTAACGAAAAATAACAGAGAGTAAATTTGTCACAAGTGTACCAGTTTGGAGTTTTTTGTGGTCAAAAAAATAATTTGGTGTAAATTTTCCGTGATATTAATCCTAAACAAAAAGGGGCCAATAACGTCAACTTGTTGGAATTCATGCACGTTGAGAACGTGCGGTGATGAGGATTTTTAATTCGAAAAGTGGCATTACATCATTAGTGCCTTGGATATCGGTTTATTTTAAGGGAAAAAACCCAAGAGTAACAAAAGATCATTTTTCCATGCTTTTTATTCGTCACATTCTATGTAGCCGAAGGAATCTTAGTACGCAAGGTATAACAGAACTAGCAAGTATATTTCGAGTCATCATGTTATAGACAGAATCGTCAAATCAATCAGGTCCACAGTTAAATATGTCCTCAAGATGCATCCGCCGAGACTATAATTATCGGAGAAAGCCTTTTATAGTATGGGAAAACTACAAAAAAAGAAGTCATAAACATATTGCACTTATGACCCACCCATGGATGGCTCAGTTGGTTAGGGCGCACTTGGAATTGTGTGGTTAGGCGCACTAGTCTCAGGTTCGATTCCCCAGCTGAGTACCTGTGATTTAAGTAAGGGGCCATGGCGATGGGTTGCTGTGCTAGTTTCCCCCGAGGAATAGTCGAGGTGCGCGCAAGCTGGCCCGGACACATCGGCTACCAAAAAAAAAAAAAAACATATTGCACTTATGACAATTCAGTCTTAAACTTTTCAATTTAGCTAATTTAGTCATAAATATTTTGACGATTTGCCAGTGCATTCCTTCTGGTCAAAATCGCTCACGTGGATGCCAGTCGTCCTACGTGGCACAGCTGCAGACGACGTAAATATATTTTTTTTCATTTTTCATTTTTTTTCTTTTTTTTTTCTTCTAACCCTGGCGAGGGTCGCGAAGCCCTAGCCAGCCGACGGTGAGGGCTTCGCGGCCTTTGCCAGATCTGGGTGATTGCCGTGACCCTCGCCTAGGGGCTGGCCAAGGAAGCCGATCCTCGCATGTGGTCGGCTGGACTTGGTAAGGAAAAGAAAAAATGAAAAGTAAAATATAGTACTTTTTCTATATAAAAAAAGACGTTAAAAACTTATGAAAACCGTTAACGTCAATGCCGACCGTCTTATGGGGCATTGTTAGAGTCCATGTCATCGATTTTCGGCCAAAATTGATCGAAAAGATTATATTGGGAAATCGTCAAAATGTTTAAAACTAAATTGACCAAATTGAAAGTTTCGAGACGAAAGTGGCACAAGTGCAATATGTTTAGGACTTTTTTCGGCAATTTTCTCTAAAAGTATTGATCGGGCTCAAATCAGCCACTCTCCTTTCTTTGAAAGCCGGTGGGGTTGAAAGAAAGTCCGAGCACTCTTCAATCCGGATACGTTAACGACCGCAGCGATCTCGGACGCCTCCATTTGCCAAGATGTGCTTCATTGTATATGTGAAAAGCATATACTATTTCCTTTCATTTCATTTCATTTCGTCTCTCTCTTTGTTAGTGGGAGGAAATGAGTGAAAGCATGGCATTAAAGAAAATGAACTTTTGGCATACTAAGCTTTTGCTTTTCCCACCCTCCCCCACTATATGTATGAATACAATCCATCTTTAACTCCTTAAGCTTTTTGGTTCCTTTTTTTAAGACTTTATCTTACTTTAGAGGGAGCACCTGGTTTTCTCTGGAGTTCCAAGGTCTTTGAATTGATGATTGATTGGACAGTGCTTTTCTTAGCTAGACTCGGAGCTAAGCAAAAGTCACTGAAAGATCATGACTTTCCTTTGATTTTTCAACGCATTTTTGTCGTGCCTAGGCTTGTTTTCCAGTCATTACATATTTATAATTTTATCATAGAATTATGTCAATAAGTGTCCTCGTTACACTTGTAAACACCCAACTAAGAAATGTTTGTGATGCCCAATACAATCGTCTCTATGAGTAATGAATATTGGGAATTATTTCACTATTTTTTATTTTTTATTTTTTATTTTTAGACGCTAGTTATTGACAAGGCCCTTTCATAATTATTTTTCTTCAAAAAAAATGGATCGATTGCCCCCTTTTGTGCGCGAAAGAAAAGTCGTCTTTGTTTTTAGTTCGATCTAAATAACAAAACACGACGGGTACCCCATGCATATAATAATATCTTAGCTTTGATTAATGGGCTGGTGCTATATCTGGATTAGTACTTGTTAGGGTTTTTTTTTGGCGGAAAAACAAATGATGGCGAAGTAGTTTTTTTTAAAGAGAAATCAGGATTATGGAGATAATGATAAGCTTAAGTAACAAGTAATTAATATATTGTATTAGTAGCGTGAAAATCATGAAAGAAGGCCAATGATTGATCTGTAATCCCGCATGGTCCTGTATTTTAAAAGGGAATGAATTGAAAATTGGAAAACACATGCACACGTTGCATGCGGAGAAATCATAACATTGGATTCTGTCGTGTCAATGCGTGGGGCCCAAAATTAGATGTCCACATCAATCGAGACGGACTATCTCTGAGATTTATTTAGCTTAAGAACTAAATGTTTCATGCATGTCCATTTAAGAACTTGTTTTGTTAGGGCCGGGCCTTGTACAAATCAAAATACCTATGGAAGTAATTGTTAATAACTCGAGATTAATTTCGATTTGCATGTATAAAAAGTACTAGTTAAAATCAAGTCGATTAATTGCTCATACGATAAAACGGGAGTGTTAAAATGTCGGAAAAACGTTACGTTATCAATTAAGATAGAATCGTGGGTGCTCTTGAAACACGGCGTTCTTATCCACCTCGATCTGGAAGTGTCGCGACTTTCGACTCGTAATGCAAATTGTTTTGAATTTAATAGCAGAAATTTAAGATAGCTTGTATCATGCATCCGGATAACTTGTACGAACTTTACGCGGGGCTTTTTCCGTATAAAACACACGAAATTAGCTGATAATGCGCTGACTTTTGGGATAATTTCGATAATTATGTAACGCCGCTTTCCATGTTTGTGCACGAAACGAATTATTGCCCGTAAAAAAATAAAACCGTTGTTTTCCATAATCAAGGGAGAGGAAGATCACGAAACCCCGTCTGGCATTCCACGTGAAGCATGTCCAGAAAAGCCAAAGCCGAGTTTCAAAAAGCGACATATGTCCCGCAATTTCACCAATGTCTTTTCCCCTTCACCTAACACTTCACCTAAAATTTTGGCTTTGAGCCTCTTTACGCATCGCTGCCTGGCATCATGACTTGGAAAAAAGTTGGAAACCCTAGCCGTCATTGTATGTTGCCACTTGCCAATAATGACGAGGGTTCTCTCCTTTCCCCAGCTTGATTTCACCGATTATTCGATTTAATACGAGGAATTAAAAGCAAGGACATGAAAAAACATGCGTAGGTTTTACTTGATCCGAACGGGAAGGGAACATAAAACCAGTTTAACCCTAGATTTATTGGCTAACTCCGTATGTTTGGGGAACGGGCTCGATCCCATTTAATTTCACGCCACTGATTCACCTGATTGCTTAATTTGTCCACCTTCATCGAACAGATCGAGATTATTATTTGACCTCTCAAGCCACGAAACTTTCTTATTCTGAATTCGATATTTGAAGTCGTGACGCAATTTTCTCTCTTATGAATATGCAAAATATATGAATTTTGCTAACATAACAGTTTTTGAGTAACTGTGAGAGTAACAATATATTATGGGCCACAAACTCTTAAAGCAAAATAGACCACATAAAAATTTGTAATTACTGGTTTTTATTTATTTATTTATGTGTGACCCAGAACATACTATTAATTTCACGGTAAATTAAGGACAGTCACATAATCATTTCTTTACGAGACACTTCCCTCGCTTGATTGATTAATCACGAGCGCCGTCGGAACATGATGCAGAAGAACAATGACATTTGGCTTAATGTCGTGCAAGGAAAAAGAAATTTGACAGTTCTAGTATTAAGGTGGTTTAAGGCCCTCGTTTTTTCCTTCTCCGATAACATAAAAATGACTTACTCAAGTCGTACATGTTCTAATCGTTTGCAGATAATCTTTTCTTGATTGCTATTTTCAAAAGTAATGTGAATTGGTCTCGTGGAGAGTACGTGTTGTTGTATGCACCATGTACGAAAGAACTCTCCTTGAGAGATGGCTACAAGAGAAAATCCCGATTGGTATATAAATTTTCTAGATTTATATGCTAATTTTTTTTAAACTTAAATCATGTCATTGTCAATGTCGATAAATTTTTTAATGCCTCTCCCTACCAATGATTTGAAAGTGACCTTGTTGCAATCTGGGTTCGCCAGTGAAACTTTAGGGAGAGAGATGACAATCATCATAGATGCATGTGTATACACTTAATTTATTAGACAAGGTCTTACAAAAGAAAAACTCATTTGATTCTTGAATTATCCGATGATTTGGTCCACCACACCACCCATAAAATGAGAAATTTAAAATTATACGTTTCGTAGAAAACGAACCCCACCGTAAAATTTGCAAATTGGGAAACATAGTTATAAATGACTTTTCTTATAAGGAAATAATTCTCCTACACATTTTTTTTCCCCACCGTAAAATTTGCAAATTCACCGACTAAGCAATGTTTATGCATTTTGGTAAACCATCTCTTGGTATGATTTTTTTGAATGATGAAGGGGTGGGAAGGAACGATCAGCACTAATAACCCCTTATGGGCATTACCATGAGGGTCCCATACCCGTTACGGAATTTTTGGTTCAAGTCATAACTACTCAGCACCACCCGCGATCCAAAAGTCCGAGATTAGCGAGCTTGATAGCCTCACTAAGGTGCTAGCAACCAAGAAGCCTCTCTGTATGACGTAAGTTGCTGTTAGACAACGCCGCACGAGCTGTTAAAAATTTCTTCCCAATTTACATGGTAAATAAAAATGTCACTCGCATTGTGCCGTGAGAATTAGGGGGTGTCAAAATTGGACTAGAAAATCGAACCGAACTGCTAATCGCACTAAATTGAACTGAAAATTTCGTGCAATTTATATTCGATTTTTTGTTCAAGTAATTGGAAAATAACCATTCTTTTTTTGAGTTCGATTATTTCGGTTCGTTTAACCAAATCGCACTAAAAATCTCCAAAATAACCATTCATTTTTTTCTTCCTTTTTCTTTCTTTGCTTTTCTTTTTTTCTTTTTTGGGGAAAAGGGACGACGGGGCCTCTGGCCACTGGCTGAGGGTTGGAGGGGGTCACCAAGCCCTGGGCAAGGGCTTCGTGGTCCTCAGCCAGTGGCCAGCGGCTCCGCCGACTTTAAACAAAAAAAAAAAACGAAAGAAAAGAAAAGAAAAGAAAGAAAAAGAAAAAGTGAAAATAAAAATGAAAATCGAAAATCGAAAATCGAATCGAACCGAACTGGATTTTTTGTTCAGTTCATATTCGGTTTAGAGCGAGATTCAGCATAGTTCGATTTTTTTGGAAAATTAAACTGAACTGAACCATTGACACTCCTAACAAGAATACCTCCTTATCTTTTCAAACCACCCTCCTTAAACTAGCAAGAACAAAAGTTCCCTCCTCATAAGACATTTTTTTTTAATCAAAATACTCCAATCCATTGCAATTATTATTGCTGGGACCGTGAGTGGTCAGATCAAAATTTTTGCAAAAGCAAACTCGTTGACAACCAAAAAGAGAGAGGAGGAAGTTTCCCGTAAACCAGCTCCAACTTTAGAAGTCGCGAAATAATTAAATAGACAAAAAAAAAAAAGGAAAGGAAAAAAAGAAAAAGCAGGGTGGACAATCAATATATATATATATATAAAGCTTAGTCGTATTTTGCAGAGGGGGCCAGCTATCAGATTCACTTTTTTCACGTAGTGGAATCGCATTAGGACATGTTAGTGGGAACAAAAAATGAGGGTTTCAAAAAGTTTGATTTCTCCTAGAGAAATAGAATCGGGGGTTGGTGCTTTTTCAGGAGGGCCAATTGGAGTATATACAACCATATGCTACCACAGGGTTCATGGCCTACCTAACTCGAGTTGATTTTGTATGGTGAACTTTACATGTAGGCCACATTTGATATTTTCTTGATCTCGTTCCGATAGACAAGAACAATTATCAAAATTAGGGTTATGTTTTCGTTCGATTTTGGTGGAAGATCGCCCGTATTTTCTAATGCCGAAACGCAACAGAAATTGGCTAAACAGAAATTCGGAATTGAAAAGATGAACAATTTATTCTCTCGAATACGATGATCAAAATTCAATAGCAAAAGTCTGCTCCACTCTAATCTTAAACACCATTTTATATGGTGTTAACCCTAATTGCCTAGGAAAGATAAAATTACGAAAACGCCACTGAAATTATAAAAATTGCCTAAAAACCCATCACGACGATTACGAAAAGCGAAAAAACGACGTCGTTCACGGCGTAGTAATGAGTCTTGATTAACGGCCTATTTTCATGTAGCCGACCAAATTTCAGCCTATTCTGAGTTCGCCAACTCTAAATTAATCATTTTCAATTAAGTTTGCGTACGGGGTAATGTCCATATTCGTAACGCATAAATCAAAAGCCTTCTTGGGGGGGGGGGGGGGGGAATACAAGACTATTGAATTGTATAGAGCATAGATCTATGCGGGGAGCCGATACTCGTGGTGGAGCTTTGAGGGCCTCGACGAAGTAGACCAATTTTGATGACGATATTATTAGCCTATCGTTTATAGGATGACATAACAAATATGCCCTCGTAAAAGACTAATCACATCTATTGACCTCGATAAAAGATTTTTGCAGTTAATCATGGAAAAAAGAAGAAGAAGAAACTACTTGATCCTTCATTAGATATCGTTGAGAATATGCTTAAAGTTCTAGGACAAGGCCTTTGAATTCTTTAGAATATACACTACTTATTTCCGGAAACTTCTTAAGAAACAAAGAGGAGGAAAAATCAAAAGGCAGGAAATAGCTATTCATGCAAAGTTAAATCTCTCGATATTATTCTCATCAACAACAAGAACATCCTCTTCGTCGAAGAGAGTTTTCGGGCACGCCCCCACAAACATTAACTAGAATTAACTACACAAAATATCAACAGCGAATAATTATTCAACAAAGATTCTATGCGTGGGCATGGTTATTTCAACCGTCCATTCCCCTTTGTTGCCTCAGCTCCTTGTAGAACTTCGCTATGAACTCCGCCGCCTCCTTGTCCACGCGGTGGTCCTCCTCCTCCTCCTCCTCCTTCAACGGGAAGGGCGAGTCCGTGATCCTCAGCGGCCGCACCAGCGGGGTCCGGCCGAACCCCGGCAGCATGGGCGACGCCTCCACCACCTCCCTCTGGCTGCTCAGCATCTCCATTATCGCCTTATCGAAGTTGAACGCGCCCACGGCGTCGTCGTCTTGGGTCGGGGGCGGGTGAGCGCACATGAAGAGGTTGTGGAGGTGGTGGTTCAGCTGGTTGCTCTTGCGCTTGTGGGCGTGGAGGTTGGGGAGATGATAAGGGAAGGCGGGGCTGTTGCTGCAGCTGAACTCGTACTCGAGCGGCCCCGACGCCGCAGAGGAGGACGAGGAGCGGCGGCCGGCCGCGGCGGTGTGGTGGTGGTGGGGGAACATGAGGTTGCCGATGGCCTTGCCAGCGACCTTGCCGCGCTTCATCATCATGTTGAGATCCGCCATGATCCTCCTCTTGGATATTTCTTTCCTCAGCATGTAGAACACGACGCGTACTATGTTCCATATTTTCTTAGCCGTCAAGGGCAGATTATGTTCCATGTCTTTCTTTTGAGAGAGTGAGAGAGAGAGAGAGAGAGATATGAAGCTTTCGTTTGGGGAAGATGTGTAAGAGTGGGGGAGTGAGAGTGGGTATATAAAGAGGGGGGCATAAGAAGGGAGAAGACGCAAAGCTAAAGTTGTGTGGGTACCTCTTTTCGGTAAATTAAAGTAAGTTAGATGTAACTCAAAATGGTTGTGGGTTGGGTGCTTAGATATTTTGGTTAATATAAGGAAAAACGCAAATTGATACATTTATGATAAATTTAGTCCAAATTAATTTTTTGACTATAAAAACTCTAAATCGGTACACTCGTGACAAATTTACCCTCATTAGTTTCTCGTTAAATTTTACAGTTAAATTACCGAGTTAGATGACACGTGACAGTAGACGGGTATACCAGTTTGAGGTATTTACCATCCGTTTGTCACAAGTGTACTGGTTTGGGGTTTTTCGTGGTATTAACCTAATTTAACGAAAACTAAATAAGGGTAAATTTGCCACATGTGTATCAGTTTGGGGTTTTTTGTGGGGTTTTGTCACAAGTGTACCCATTTAGATTTTTTGTCAAAAAATTAGTTTGAGATAAATTTATTACATATGTACCAATTTGAGGTTTCTCGTTGTAATAACCCTAGATATTTCGTGAGTTAAGTTAAGGGTCACTTTCGCGGATTATAAATTCATCTGTTCAATAATTAGAGAGAGAGAGAGAGAGAGAGAGAGAGAGAGAGATCAAATATTGGAGCCAAAACAGCCGTGCTTGGAATGGCTGCTAAGTGTCGTTAATTTGACTGGCACTACTACCTTCGCCTTTTTTTCGTTTCTTAATTGCTTGTCTATGTACTTCGATGTCCGAAATTCAAGACTCTTAACAACGAAGGAAGAGCGTGGGGCGATCTTGGGACATGGGCCTAATTATGCCCTTTTGCTTGGGCTGGTCTCTCTTTGCAATTTTGCCTTTTTCCTGCTAAGGACTGGAATCTTCGTACCCTGAAAATAAAAAAAAATAAAAAAAAAGCTGACCGCTAACTAAAAATGCCTGTAAAACGGGACCCACTTGTCGTTCGTTTAATGGTCCGGCCCCATGGTGACGTGGTGCGGCCGGTCTCTGCAACATTTCTTCCTAAACGCATGTGGAAGAAAAGGAAGTGCTAGGGCTAAATATCCCAAAAGGACATGCAGCATGCGCGAGGCGTACGAAGGTTCCTATCCACTCCGATCGTCCCTCGGAACCTACTTCAGGGTTGTTGATTCTCTTTAGAAAACCGTTACCCTGATAGTTTGATAATACTGTCAGTTATTTCTGACCACACAATCTCCTAATCAAATAAGTGCTTTATGCAAAATATGCATTGATGATGTGTGGATCTACGGTTGAGATTGTACCATTTCTGATAATACTATCAGGGTAACATTTCCCTTCTCTTGATTATCCCATGTTATTAAGAAAAACTCATACTTTATTCTCATTGAGTTCATTTAATGGTTGAGGTACAAATGTGTTTGGCTAGCGTTTTACTTAGTCCATAAGATTAATGCAGGATATTTCATGGGATCGAAGGATATATATATATTGTGTGTTTCCATGTTATCCGAAAACAAAAATACCTACACTTTTGTGGATGACATTGTCGATTAATTGCTTTTGTTATTGATACACTTTTATGAAATTAGGAAAATGTAAATTCGTCAGCTAAAAGAATAACTTATACACTTACAAAACAAGAGCGATGCTAAGGGAAGGGAAAATTACCAAAAAAGTACTAAATCCATTGCAATTGTGCCAATTCAGTCATAAATATTTTTTTGGGTCAATTGAGTTACAAAGCTTTTGCATTTGTGCCAATTGAACCTAGACCGTCGCGAGGCGGGGCCGCAGGCTAAGCCGCGGGGGAGGTTGCCCTCGCCCAGTGGCCGGCGAGCTTCGGCAAAGAAAAAATAAAAAGAAAATTATCAAATTTTTTGTCAATGTCAGCGTCGGCTGGTCAAATGGACTGAACGAGCACAAATGAAAAAGGTTTCTAACTCAAATGACCAAAAAAAAAAAACATTTAGGACGGAAGTTACACAATTGTATAAATTTAGGACATTTTTGATAATTTTCCCGCTAAGGGTATTAAGAAGTTCTACAGAG
The DNA here is from genome assembly GCA_029784005.1 of Lenwebbia sp. NSW1173648. Taxonomy (NCBI): domain Eukaryota; kingdom Viridiplantae; phylum Streptophyta; class Magnoliopsida; order Myrtales; family Myrtaceae; genus Lenwebbia; species Lenwebbia sp. NSW1173648. The sequence continues at coordinate 15,941,942 of JARCGZ010000009.1, read as the reverse complement.
ACTTGTATATTGAGTGATTAGCATGATTAGATCTTATGTAGGAACAAGTGGGATGAGATCGTCTCTCCCTGCCTATGCTTCCGTCCGTGTCTCATTGAACTATTAACCTATGTGAATAAGATTTGTTTATTACTCTTTAGGCTCAATTTGTTTCGCGGAAAATTTCTAGAAAATATTTTTCGAAAATTCATTTTAAGAAAAATGATAATATTTTTCAGTGTTTAGCTGAGGCCTGCAAATGAATCGAAAAATGTTTTTTGTCGTTTAGTAAGGAAAATGATTTTCCTAAATAGATATTCATTATTCGGATGTGTGACATCCCGATTTTCGCCTAGCTAATTAAAGGCGATTACAATATTAGAGTCAAATTGCTTGATTTAGAATTGACTAATGTCGTGTAATTATTGAGGGTCGATAATGTGAGCTTAATTTCTCAGGGGAGAAATATCAAGTAATCATAGTACAAATGTGATTACCGGGACTTTTCTTGATCGACTATGAGTGGTCGCTATATTAAATTAGATATTGGCTATTAAGAGGTTAATTAAGGGACTATGGTGTAAATTTGACCTCTAAAGAGTCATTTTCAAAAGCATGATTTAATCGTATTATAATTAAATCTACTTGTTAGAGATTAGAATATGTCACGTGAATAACTACGTGATTATGATGCTAATTTTATATGCTAACCGAAAATACTAATTTATCATAGGGCAAATTATAGTCTAATCTAAGGTTAATGTGCATAATGCGTATAATTAAGTTAATGAGGGAAAAATAGGCATTTCACCCCCATATATGGCCGAAAATGCCTTGAGAATTGTGCCCAAAATGCACTCAAGTAACTTCATGAATTATCCCAAAAATACTATTCACACCACCCATGATACCCAATGGGATTTTATGACAAATTAAGGCTTACACTCAAGCATTTTCCTCCTCCCTTTAACACCATGGCCAAACACCCCCTCCCCCTCATTCTGATTTTTCAAAAATTCACACACACTATCATCTAGCTCTCAAGAAGTTGCAAGAGATTTGGGTTGTTCTTGCAAAGGAATGAGTTTGTTTTGTTTTTAAGGCAAGTATCACATCTCTTCATTACTTCCATAAGGTTTAATGTTGCTAGATCACGACTTATTTGAGGTAATGTTAGGTCAGTAGTTCTGCACGTGATAGATTGTAGTGTAGAAGTGTGAGAAATAGCCATGCACGTGGATTTTTGAAGCTGTCCTGAATCTGTGTTTAATCTGACCTCCCATCCTTGCTATTTTTACTCCGTCTTTTGTGAGCTCCAAATGACTAAAGTCAACACATGAAAGTTGATTATAACATTCTAAAATATAACATATTTTAATTTTAGAATTTTTTAAGTTTATATGGTCGGCCAAAAGACCTTGCATGTTCACGGTTTTGGTCTGTGATAAATTTGAGTCTAGTCTGACTTTCGGTTCTCGTTATTTTTGTACCGATTTATATAGGCTTATATTGACTGAGGTCAACGCATGAAATTTTATACTAACATCATAAATCATAACATATATTAATTTTAGAATTTTTGGGGTTCATATGGTTAACTAAAAGTCCTTGCATGTCCACGGTTTTGTGTGTACTGTATCTGATTTTGAACAGATGTTCCGTGCTTGTTATTTTGTACCATTTTCTGTAAGCTTCTATTAACTAAGAATAAAAAATAAAAGTTGAATATAGCATCTTAAGCTATAACATATATCAATTTTAGAATTTTTGGAGTTATTCAAGTCGGTGAAACGTCCGATCCTTTGACCAACTCTGTTCTGTGGCTGAGACTGATTTGTGTTGTAACTTTCTCTATTTACTGTGATTTATACATACTGATCTAGACTTCGTGCATGCTATAAAAGTTGTACATCTGGGTCTTATGTACAACATGTTAAATTTTCGTGATTTTTGGGATTGTTTTACTTGGTAAAAAGTGGACATTTTGATCAGTGTGCAATATTGACTATTTATGAGTGGCTTTCGTATTTTGAGGAAAAATCGTATTTTCATAGCCCAAATGAGAAAAATTTACAAACGAAAGTTTCTCAGCATATATTAAATACCATTTTGTGGATTTTCCTGATTTTCGGAATTGATTTGATAATTTTAATCAATGCAATCTGATTAAGTCCAAATCTGCCTGATATTGTACCTTGTGCTGCATTGAACCGCTGTTTGCTACGATAACGATTTCTCATGAAAATGTGCGCCTATACTTGCTGAGTAGTGGTTGACCCATTGAATTATGTGTGGATAGTTCATACTACATATCACATAATAACATGTGTGCATGACCACGGAGTAAAACACTTGCAAATTTCCCATCGGCTAATGTGCCAATGGAGCCTTAGGTGTTTGGGACTCTCCTTCGTGTATAAGGGAAGCCCCTGCTGTGTGATTAGGGAAGCCTCAAGAGTTGAGATGTCCAAGTGTGAAAATCTTGATAGTGCCATTGCGCGGATGTGGAGGACGAATCCGTGGGTCTTGGCAAGTGGAATTGTGGAATGTGAACTGAGATAAGGCTTAAAGATAAATTATCTGCATATTCGTGAATGCATAGCATACTTCATGCGATGTGACTTTCATTTCTGTGAATGTTTAATTGGTATGTCGTGATCTTTCTAGATGCGATTAAATGAATATAAAATTACGTGCCATGTTAAATAGATAAAAAGAAAGAACGTTATCGGACATCGCCAGCACCTCGGTGTGGTGGTATGGGGAATGAAAAGGTCCGTAGACGACCGGGGTTCAATCCCTGGAAGTCGTTATTGTAATAATAATAATAATAACTTTTTCCTCGTCAAACTTGAAAGAACATTTTGTTAGCTATTAAATCGTGTCTTATTTGAAGTGATCCATTAGAAAAGCATGTCTTAGATAAATTGTTGTCGGGTAGCATTTGAATCGTGTGTTGTAATGTTTAATGTTTTATTTGCTGGGCTATGGCTCATTCTTGTTGCTAATATTTCAGATCATTAGCCATGGACGTACCACCTAACCACTTCTATGGAGCGCCGTTTCATATTAGGTCTTGGCATGAGGATGTTGTTTTCCCTGATTCGCCTACTGTTTTTTTTAAGTATATGACCGTCTTATTTGTCAACAGGGGTCGTCTGCCTGTTGTTACTTTTAGATTCTTCGCCTGGTATTTTAGGTAAGGTGATCGTGTGTTAGGACCTCTGATCATAGAGGACGATGGCAACGGAGGCGACGGCGGCGGGACGGCGAAGACGGGCCAGAGGGCGGTCCATGGGAGGTGGTAGAGGCCTAGATAGTGGATGTATATGTACGTATGTGTGTATGTTTGGGCGTACAGGGTATAGTATCTATATGCATTGGACAAATTTTGTTGAGACCGCCTGATAGGAGGGAGTAGGATCCTTTTTGCGTACTCCTCTAGGTTGGTTAGATCTTTTCCCCTGACGCCTTGGATAGTATTATATGTTTCGGCTATGATTTGATTATGAACTTGTTTATGTCCATAAGTTTCTATGGAAATGGAGGTATTATATTTACTATTGACGTAATATGATTCTTTCTTCCGCTTGCGCTAATTAATCGAAACCGTCAGGAAACGGTAAGGTGCGTCACAGGATGCTAGTGACTTGTGCTTGGGTTGCAAGGGACCCGGCATAGGCACTGAGGTCTCAAGTCCAGATCTCGACTCCTAGGCACGAGCATGGAGACTAGTCTTGAGTCCACCGAAACCGAGCTCGAGAACTCGGTGTCTATGCTCGGCTCCCTAGCGCCTAACCCTGGGTCCATCAAGGCTGGGCCCTGGACCCCAATGCTCAAGATTGGGACGTCGCCTCCCCGGAACCCGGTCCCCTGGGCCCGAGCACAAGTTCATAGAGGTCGGGCTCGAGACCTTGGTTACCCGTGCCCAATTCCATCGAGGCCAAGCCCGACATCGACGAACCAGGGCATGGGCACAGGGGACCCAGCCACGGGCACGAGTGTGTCGAGTGTGGCCTCGATGGACCTGGTCTCGGATGTCGGGGACCTGGGCATGGGCGGCGGGGTCCGAGCCCGGCCTCGATGGACCCGAGCACAGGCTCAGAGGATCTAGGCTCGACGTTCTAGGCACGGGAACTAATGTCCTGGGCTCGGCCTCGATGGACCCGAGCACGGCCTATATGAACCAGAACAAGGGCCCCGGGGTCTCGATCCCCGCCTCGATTGACCGTGATCGGGTGCCAGGGTCCAGGGCCCGACCTCGGAGGACCTGGGCTTGGTGTTCCAGGAACGGGCACCGGTGTCCCTGGGCTTGGCCTCGATGAACCTGAGCGCGGCGGCTGGGTCTCGAACGCGGCCTACATGAACCCAGGCAGGGGCCCCGGGGTCTCCGTCCCCGCCTCGATTGACCGGGACCGAGCGTTAGCGACCCAACCCTATTGCCAAGGGCCGGGGAACGAGCATTGGGATTCTCATGCCTAAGCACTGAGTTTCTGGTCCGAGCGCTGATACTCAGTCATATTTTGGAAAATGATTTTCGATTTTCTAAAGAGAAATTTATTTTACCGAACTTGAGCTTTGGTAGGATAAAAATTTTCATTGACTAGGACAACATTTTCTTTTGACTCATTTTCATAAGTGAGCCAAACGCCGAAAATTGAGGAAAATATATCCCCGAAATATATTTTTCGCGAAACAAACGGAATCTTAGATTGTCTTTATATTTTACAAACATGAAATCCAAAACACACATTCAACTCCATGGTGTTATCAAGCAAGATAATCAAAGATCAACTCCTTCGAATCACATTCACCATCTATGCTTCTTCTAGAGAAGCTTTTCTTCTAATGTTTGAACAAGTACCAAGCCTTCTCCTAAACCAATCCCGAGCCGGGAAAGAATTGAATCAGCAGTTGCAACGCAAGAAGGGGCAAACTAAAAAAGAGAGTTTGAACAGTAGTTGAGGGAAGCCATTCCCCTTATCAGCTGAGCAAAGCCCGTGAAACATCAGCATCTCAATCTCCAGTTGATATTTTCGACCCAAAAAAAAAAGAAAATCTCCAGTTGATGCAGAAATCAAGTGATTAGGCAAAAAAAAAATGGAATTCCAAATTGGTCCGCACAATATCAGAAGTGCAGCAGTAAATGAATGAAAGATCGTGAATATTAAAGTTTTGATATTAGGGAAAAGTAAAGCCTGGCGAGTCCTTTTCTTGATAATTCAACTCCTCTTTGTTTGGATTTAAACGAAAGTTCTCGCCAAAACTAACGATATTATTCGAGTTTCAGGAAATTATGAAGAAATTAATATTTGTGAATTTACGTGTCAATAATTAAGTGATATGGAAGTTTATTTTTTTTTTTTGGTGAAATTTCTGTAATTGATCCAAATTAACAAATGATCGTTCAGTAGTCCCAGTCAGCATTGACGCCGTAACTGACGTCATCAATTCCTTTAACATTCGACAGAAAAACATACTTTGAAAGACTCAATTGTACATATTAAAGTGAAGGGACCTCATTGAATATTTTAGAAAAGTTAGGGACTGCCAATGCTTGATTTATGAAATTCGGATTGGATGAAGTTCACCACCAATCATGACATAGAGAGGGAGAGAGAGAGAGAGATTCTTAATTAAGAGTACATTAATATTCTTTATTGGATACAGCGACTAGACTAATATCGAAAAAAGGGTCAATAACTAGATACACAACCAGCTCCTAATCAAACAAAAAGGGCTAATACAACATAAAGATCGAAATCAGTTCCACTTACCCTAGATGGGCCAAAAAGGATCATCTGTAACCTTAAAGCACCATCAAATATCTGCCCTAATTTTGACTAGTCGAAGGTTGATAACTCAACAAGGACTTGTCCATCAAGTTATCATGTAAGTAGGGTTCAATCTGATACACGAGGACTGGACTTGTCAGCTTAAACGCAAAACCCTAATAAATGGTGCACATGGTTGATGAAATATGAAACCATGTACACCAAAAATCCAAATCTGTGTAGCTAGACAGAGGTTCTTCTTCCTCGGAAATGAATTCAGTTGGCCAGATTGAGGTCATTCAAGTCCTTGGTGATGGCAGGAATGCAGCTTGAGCTCCTCGTGATCATGGCGACTCTCTTTTGGCCTTCCGGGTCCCTAGGGCTCATAGACTTGGCCCTCACGGTGCTCTTCTTCAAGATCTCCCTCATAGCGCTGGCCTGGAACAACGCGGGGGACGCCCGGATCTTCTTGAACTTGGCGCACGCGCTCATGTGCGCGGCCAGCGCCTCGTCCCGCCTCCCGCCGTTCTTCTCCGCCTCCTCCTTCACCGCCTCGGCGCACAGCCCGCATATCCACCTCCCCGAGAACCTCTTGCGCACCCGCTCGATGTACTCCGGCGTGCACTCCTCGCTCATGCCGCAGCACTCGCACTTGGCGTCCTCAACCTCCGATATCGGCGGGAGGGGGGCCGCCGCCGCCGCCGCCTCTTTCATCAGCTCGAACGTTATGTCCGACTTGGTCCGGTGCAGGTTGTCGGTCGACAGCCTTGACGGCTTGGAGAAGGCACCCAATGCCTTGCCGGCAGGCTTGGAGTAAGAGCTGACGATAGCCTCTCCATGTGGTGCCATGAGGGTCTAAGAATTTGGTGCGACGAGTTCAAGATTTTTTCCTAGATTGTGCCGAAACTGATCGAGATCAATGAGGGAGAAGGAACTACCCACGAAGAGGAGAGGGAGTGCAATTGACGGCTAGAAGATCATGTCAAGTTGGGGAGACACAAGTGCAATGTCCACATATATATAACGATAGAGAGGCCTCTCTCCTAAAATGAATCTGTGTGTTTGTGTGTGCGAGAATCGTTTTAGATGTTGTATGGACCGGGATGAGTCTCGTGTCAGCTATCAGCGACGCAGGAATCGCCGTGAACGGGCTAGATTTTTCAGGAAATAAACGGCTGAGAAGGAGGAAGTTGCTCCAACTTTTGTTTCAAAGTGTTATCATCAATGAGAGAAGCGAGGCATTTATTTCCAAGAGAACACTAGCTAACTGTTTTTTGTCTTTCCTTCTCTTTTTTTGGCTGATGATGGTGATGACGAAGACTGTGTGTTAACGTGAGCGTGAGCTGCACATTGCGTGATCTTCTCTTCTTTTCATGATCATCTGTTCTTTTCCTGCTCTTGTTCTTCTTCTTCTTCTTCTTTGTTGCTTTTGTTTGGACGGAAGTGAGAGAGAGATTGGGAAGAAACAACTATGAGTTCTTGCTGGTTATCAGCGCGTATTAAGCGAAATAAGTCTACAGTCAAATGCTCCAGATGCGTGTGTGTATACATGAAGAGCATGACACGATTGAAGCTAATTACAGTGCGGGTATATTTTCCTAACATGGTTATTGTGCAGCGATTAGGCGACATAAATTGAAGTTACTCATCTGGTCTGTAACTTTACTAAGTGAAGCTAGAAGCACAAGACCTTAAGAAAGAGACATTCAGCTGGACATTGGTAAAATCTCGGGAGGCAAGTGTTCATGCTAGTTACGAGAAAGAGACACATTGCGAGAAGATAGGACTACGTTAATGGTTGCAAACGAAATATGTCCATATATATTCATGTGTTTGTATGTACATAACGTACTTATTTTCTTATTGTGCACGAAATTAGGCAACATAAATCAGCCCTAATTATGTGGCCCATGATTCTGCTTGAAGCTAGACCAAGAAGACCTTAAGGAAAAGAGACATCTTCCACACAAAGTGGAAGAACTTCACGTGTGGAACTAACACAAACATGTATGCACTTGTGCTGAAATCTGTCTTCTTCTTCTTCTTTTTCCTTTTCTTAATCTCGTAAAAGCATGAAAAGAAAGGGACTGCTCCGTAGCTTGCCCCCACAAAGAATTGCCATAACTTCACGAGCCTGCGAAGCCATATCGTGAGCTTTAACTTTCACGATGAGCAAGAGAAAGGTGGTTGAGGTTTGTTGTCACGAGGAGAGGAGAGGAGAGGAGAGGAGAGGTGTTAATTATGAAAAAAAGAGTATTTGCGAGTTGTAGTTATCTTTACATGGTCGAAAGGTTTGAGGAATTAGCTTTCGTTATGTGGCTGTTGTTGGACGACACTCACGAAACCCTAGCTTTTCCTATCAAGATGTGCTTTAGTCTTGAGGGGGAATTAGTTTCGAGGTCATTTGTGTCATTTCTTTTCCCTTTCTATTTAACTTGAAATTTTTCTAGAAGAATCAAGAATTCAAATGTGTGGATGTTGGGTGTTTGCGGTTCGGTTTGGAGAAATTTTAGAGATATAAGAACTTATCATTTCTCAAATTGGGCATTTTTTATTACTTGACTCATGATGGACGAAATCACGTTATCGTGAGCACCGCCTGTCCCACGTACGCTTGATAACTCGAATAAATGTGATCGAGTTTGCTTAGTGAAATAACAAAGATGGTGTCAAACTTGACCTAATTTGTGAATTTTTGCATTTTGAAAATGTAATGTACGTGAATGAAGTTCTGAAAGAGGATGAAAAAAAAAAATTGGACTATGAACCACCAGAGACTATCATAAGTTAAATCATATGAAAGCAATTTCTTATCATAAAGATCAAGGATACTCTCAGTTCATAATTTGGTCTCTTTATCTTGCTCGACGTCTAGTTGGAATATACCATGATTGCAACTCTCTTAGGGTCATTCTCAAGAGAACAAGACCTTTGTGCTCTTGTAAATTTTTTTATTTGCGTGAGATTGGAGGATTTCCACACTCTGTGGAGATTGGTAAGGTGATTGAACCCATGAAAGGAAAATCATAAAAAAAAAAAAAAAAAAAACTCGTAAAGTTATAATGTCCATGGAGTGTGGAATAGATTTAGGACCTTTTGTGGTACTTTTCCCTGAATGGGCTGTCCAGAATTTGGATAGCGAGTAAGGTGTAGGACTAATCTCCACACGTGGCCAATGTGTGTGGAGATGTCCGCACCGGCCCTGCTATATAGACAGCCGGCATCTACGTCGGTGATTTTCGGCTTAAATTGGCTGAATGAACTGAATTGGTACCGATGCAAAAATGTTGAGGACTAAAATTGATCTAATTAAAAAGTTTAAGACTTTTTTGGTACTTTTCCCGCCCATCACTAATGAAAAACCAGCTTGTTACTTGCTCTTCGTCACGGAGTAATTTTTTTATCATGAAAATCCCGTTACTATCTTATTTAATTGGACATAAAAATAAACAATCACAAAAAAGTAAGATCGTCTATTTAATTTTTCAATTAAAACATAATCCAAATACATCATGATGACCTCATCTGAAATTTTGTTGAGCGACTTAATTAGAAATTGATGAAGTGTTCATCTGAAAGAATGACATTATCCCCTCGGTCCCTCGTAACTCGATAAGTTTAAAGTTTGTGAATAATCTATATATACCATCATAAAATCTATATCAATCTTAATGATTGCATAAAATTAAGATAATAGATTGATAAATAATTGAGAAATGAAATGCTTAAACTTAGGATATGAACTTAATATTACCCTAGAGATGCGCGGGCGCCAGAGAGAGAAAGAAGGGGAGGGAGAGAGAGAAAGAGGGCGGAGCCGAGTGAGACAGAGAGTGAGAACAGCCCGAAGGAGAGATGGTGTGGTGGCGCAAGCTTGGAGGACGGAGGGGGTTCCCGGAGACGAGAACGTGTGGAAGGCAGCTAGCGGGCGTGGTGGCGCAAGCTTGGAGGAGGACAGCTGGGGTTCCCGGAGACGAGAACGTGTGGACATCAGCTAGCGGGCGGCGGTGGTGGTAGGGAGATTTGGGTTTGTTGGAGAGGGGCTGTTCTAGGGTCCAAAACTATTAATACACAGTATCATCCAACTAACTTCATTTTGGTCCCGGTTGAGGCCAGAGTGGATTTTACGTCATTAGTAGTATACACTACTTTTTTACAACGTGCACAGAAGCAAACTACCTATTTCGTAATACTCGATTCGCTACGTTCTTTATATATAACTTTTAGCTCCCAACGCTGCAATCGAGCCTCCAAGCAGAGAGAACATGCACCTGGTGGGAGCAAACCGGCCATAAGATGAAAACGACGAAGGGCGATGGCTAATGCTAATGCTAATGCTAATGCGGGGACAACAAGCATGAGGATGTAGACCTTGAGTAGGTCCTAGTTCGACACAGTAGTTACTGATTGCGCAAAATATCCCGAAAATCTACTATTGTTTACCTTAGTTCAGTTGCAGTCGTATCACTTTTCTACCTAAAACTCAATTCATCTCCAACTAGAGAACGAAAAAGTTACGTCAGTGTCCACATCCACGACAACGATAATCAACCACTTCCAAGCATAATATCCAGGTCCATTCATAACCACTACACAGACATGGCAAAAGAGTTTGACATCGACCAGCGTCTACATGACAGCGTCTAAACAAAAGAGGACATATCAGTTCTAAGGTTCACAGACCAAAGTGGTTTTTTAAGTAGCGGTTTAACTAGATAAAGAGTGCGTCTCCTTCACGACTTACATGGCTTGATGCCTTGGCTTCTGCAGCAGAAATCACACAAAAGACCAGTTGATGAACATAAAGCAGATACAATGGGCGTTCTCTTCCTCGTTCATAACTTTCCAGGCCACCGCCCTTTCATACGACACTGGTCGTCCCATGCTCGAGAGGCAGATCCCACCTTGAAGACAAGCGAAACCCTGCAAGAAAAACTCGAGCAGCTTTAGCTCGCAGAACATGCCGAGGCTTTAATAAATCAACATATGCAGTAACCACTTTTCAGAGAATAATGGATGGTTTGAGTTCAAATGCTATTGAAATAATTACAACAAGATCCCACTGAAGCCGATAAATAAAACAGAAATGCTGTCAAGAAGGAAAAAACTCAATTTAGGTGGCCTCTTTTGCATCTAGTCCTATCTCTCTGCCTTAGGATTATTTCTGGCTTGTCCTAAGTGACCCCATTTTGATCAGAAGCTTTTCCAAATAAATACTGTCTTGGGATAGAAGAATGTAGGAAGAAGTTACAGACCTGTTGCATGATTTGCGGGAACTCTGAACAGAGAGTCTTTCGGCCGTGATCATCAAATATCTTTTCAAGGGTTATGTCTTGCAGCGCCACCAAGGTGGTTTCGAGCATGTCTAGACCTGCCTGATTCGCAAACGTGAACACGGGTAAGGCCTGCAAGGAAGAGGGGTTTTAGAATATTGATCATATTGCAAAATGGGGAATGTATTCCTGCATAATACAAGGACAGCAAAGAAACAACTTGTAGAGATGAACTACAATACTATTGCAGGATTGTGAAGCAACTATACACTCGTAACTCCATCTATATGAGATGCATCATGAACAGTCACAAACAAGTCGTCCTTAAATTTAAGATCACGAGACTAGCGACTTTAATTTGAATCTTCTGAAGGAGATAGTTGCTTCAGCAACAATTTTGAGACGCAGATCTGTTTTCAGTAGTACAGGAACGATTCCCTTGTGGTCCTGTGGATCACTTTTCGTAGATATCCTATGCAAGGGAACAAGAGTGCACCTTAAGAGAGCAGCACATGATAGCATCTGAGTGATGCCACAGGTTCTTGAGAATCGACTCACTTCCTTCATTGCTCGACTTGAGAAGATCCACCCCCAAGTAACACCTGTTCGTAAAGATAGTCCATCAGACACACCAGGTGATGTAATAGTTCACCCATCAATCAAAATCAATGTCCAAACATAAGTTACCAGCTGTGCACCAATATCAAAGGAACTTATGTAACTGCCAATGATGACAAAACTGTAGTTCCTTTACCTTACACTGGTCAATAAGGAGAAGATCAACAGCATAAACGTGCATCAATAAAAGGCCAACACGCTTTGCGTAACACCTATTCCTTTAACAGAAGATTGTTTAAATTTAAAGTAAATTCCGATAGCCTCGTGATTTTTTCTTTTGGAGAATGTATCAGGAGCCTTACACATTATAAATAAAAATAGAGAGAGTGGCAGACCTATAACTGTGGCAAATCCAGCGGGCAAGTGTTTGGGCTTCAGGAGTGCCAAGAGGCGTACGCAGACCAGCATGTGAACCGAGATTGGAAGGAGAGAGCGCCAATGCCACTCTCTGAACCGAGGATATTATGCTACGCACATATTGGCGGGCCATGGAGGCCACATGTTCCTGCATGTGGCTTTCGAATGCAAACTCAAAGGCAATAGTCATCACCGATCTCGTACAGCCAGAATTAGCATTAATATCGTTAAAACTCCGATTTCCAGCTGGCCCTATCTCAAGAGAAGAAGCGAGGTCCAGCGTGCGATTAGGACTAGAAGCTTCCTGCAGTGCAACACAGTAATCAATGTGACAGCAAAGAAATTGCAAGAATCAAGGGTTTATGCCAATTGATCACCACTGTGTTAGTGTGAAGTGATGCTGAATAAAGTAAGTTTAAGCCTCACCTTTACTGAATCAAGAGGAATGATACGAAACCCAGAAGGAAGAAGAGGTGCATCATCAGCAAAGGAAGCATCAATTGGAGCAAATATCAATTCGGCAAATGTTCCCACAGCATTTTCATCCACTCCACTGCACATCTGTGAAAAAATAGACAAAAAGAGGGATTAACCAAAAACAGCAAGAAAAAGAAAGCACACATGTGCTTGCGAGAGAGAGAGAGAGAGAGCATACATCAGATGATTCTGGTCTCTACATTAACTTAACTACCAATCAGTGGTTTGCATGAAAATGGCGACTGATCAAGCCAAAAATATTGGTTCCTATATGTAACAGAATAAAAAAATACACGCAAAGCGGAAATAATACTTACTTGCAGGAAGAATATATCTCTAGGCATTAGGGCATCTTCTGGAGAGTGGCCCATGCCTTCCAATTTGATGACCTCCAAGAACTTGAAAAGAACAAGAGAAGATAAAAATAGATAATCACAATCAGGCTGAACAAAATAAAAGGACGGTGCAAAAGGGTGTCAGATATAGTATTTAGCCATCAATCATACCTCTTCATGCTCGATAGTATGAGCAAGGGGAAGTATAACTTGACCCCCGAAACTCCCCATACGTGATCCAGGTAGAGCACAGGGACCAACTTTCACTGCTGCGGCTGAGTACGCATCGATACTGTTGTCAGCCCATTCCGACCTGTGCTCACGGAGGAAGCGAAGGAGGACTGCAGGAGGCACATTCTGAAAGGGAAAGATCAAGCCAGGACAAAGAGATTAGAAATAGAAACGTAATAGAAAACAAACTCTAAGGCAAGTCAATCAGAAAGAATGCTTCGACCCAAATTGAACTGGAAGGAACTTCCTAAAGGACACTCTTTTATTCTTCTATTTGTGGCCAGGGTGGGGGGTGACTCTTTCCGGAATTTGACAACTAAATCATCAGAATGTAGGTTGCACACTATTTGCTCACATGGTGTACAGGATAACAAATACAGAAGTGTCATTCACAGAAAAGCCTATAAGCCATTCACTGCACTAAAAACAATTTATGAGCATGCCTTTCTAGAGAACAGATGTAGAGTAGTAGTAGGCTCCAGCGCAACCCACAAAAATCAAAACTAAACTAAAAGATAACACCAAGCAGAATAGGCTCCAACGATTAGCCTAGACAACGTACGTATATTCAGTTGGGATCATGAATCCATATGCATCGTGATTGCTTAGCAACATTTTTTCTCAAAATAACTCGGCAAAAAAAGACGATTAGCATCCTCACCTGCAAGAGCATAGAGGCCCTAGCACATAGGACAGCGTTGCTCACAGCTGGGAATCCATTCGAAAATGAAAGATTCAATCCCATTAGCTTGTCAGGGGATGAATTGACGAGAATAGTGACATCATCAATGCCATCATTTCCCATGATCGACCATCCTTCATCAGTAAATCCATTAAGAGCCTCATTAAATCCCCTGCGCATTATCGTTTATCAGTTCAAAGCAGCAGCAAGAAACCATCAGCAATCAAATCATGAGCTGAACCCTTGAAGATGATTTTCACCTGCTTAACCTCTGGCTAAGAGCCCTAAGCGCTGCGGGTCGCCTTCCCCAGCCGGAAACATTAGGCTGTGAAATTTCCTGAGCTATCTGCCTCAGCTGTCGCAGAGCCTGATGTCATAGATGGGAAAAGATGTTGGATCAGAAAACCCCCTCCAACTAATATGAGACTCACCGTTTTAAAGTAACATTTAATAGAACACTTAGAGATGCTAAAAGATGTTGAGTCTAAACATAGGCATGATTCATGTCAACTTACTGCCATAGTCGTCTTCTGAGCAAGCATTGTGGAGGACTCATACAATGGGCGCAGTACTTCAGGCACACTCCATGGCTGCGAGATGCTCAAGTAAGTACTATTGAACAGCAAGATATACCCCAAGCAAGATCATTGAAGATACTTCACAATTTTTACCTCTAGATCCAAGTGATCAACAATGCGTATGATTGAACCACCACCTTCACATGGACGTACCAAGTAGCCACTAGGGAGCATCTCTGCTCGGACAAAAGGCTGTACTGGAGGCATGCTTGGACCATTTTGAGTATTTTTAAGTGACCTCTCACACACCTAAACGTCATATTTACCAAGATAATGACAATGATAGTTAACCAAAGATATAGTAGACATGAGCAGCTGACATGGAAAAGGTGTTTATTTGACATCTGCCATTAGAAGAAAAGAAATGGGGGAAAAAACAGTATTTCCTGGTCAAAACAAGAACACCAAACGCAAGCCAACCACTTTTTCACCAACATACCACAAGACTCCCATCTTCCAGAACAGAAGTATAACGCAGCAACCAGAAGTCACGAGCTGGCGCCAAGGTTGTTGGCGCATAGAGCTGAATAATGAATAGAACCATGAGGAACACTCCACATTCTAGAGTAGCAAAACACTTCACAGTGTATTTTAGCACCTGCATGTAGAGCAGCTCAATGGTTCCACCATTTGCTGTCGGCAGCACGTTCAAAACATCCACGGCTCGACAGTCACGGAACCATGACGGTCGATCCTTCAGGATTTCTGCGACCTGAATCACTTTCCAAGTCACATTTATGTACACATTGGGATGAGCTTCAAATACAAATTGGACAGAACGGTTCTGAGACACTTACTCTTGTAGGTTCAAGACCCACGAGTCCGCATGCTCGTGCTGCGACACCAGTGCAACCATGAGAAATAGCAACGATTCCAATGGAATCCGGACCAGGCTATGCAAATTAACAGACCTTTGTCAATTCTTTGCAAACACAACACCAAATGAGAAATACAAAAAACAAAAACAGCAGCTTGCATATTGGTGCAGTCGAATGGAGCTCAAAAATAGAACTGACTGTTCTGTATTTCTATGACAATCAATTTTTACAACAAAGTAAAAAGCTCTCCAGTAATTGTCTCAATGAAATTATTCATGCCAAAGACTGTAAAAGAAAATAAGTCCCAAGATACCTTCATTCCAGGCATTTGGACCCACTCCACAGCGGTTCCAGTGGCCTTTGAAAGAAACTCTGCTAAAGTCTCTTCTGCAATGGACAAAAGCCTGCAAAGAGAATATTAATTAATTATTAAAAAAGACAAGGAAAGAACCAGGACGTTGTTTTTAACAGCGAAAGGAGACAAAAACAAAAGAAAAGGATCAAAAGGCCATTTTTTTTTTAAATGACAGAAAGTGACACCACAACCACATCCCCACTAACCCTGCAGGACTAGCATCCCTTGGAGGATGCTGAGATGTCAACTGGTGTTGACCGCTCGTCACCACCGATTCACAGCTTGTGTCTTTGGTTGCAAGCGTAGTCTGTAAGAAACAAATTCACCACCATGTCACAATCCAAAATGCTCATATACCACAAAGCACTCATGAAACTAACAAGAAACAAAACCCTCTTCATTTGCTAACTATCAGAATCACAAAGCGAAAACAACGAACTCAATATAAAGAAATGATCTTCCATTGCTGTATGTCCAAATCAAATCTTTAAGTATGTCACATTGTTCATAGGAGAGAAATACAAGGGAAAAGAGAAAGTACGTTCTGGGTGTGTTGGCGGAAATAGCCATTCTCATACACCAGCTGAGAAACTTGCTTCTGCAACCTATCATTCTCCTCCATCAATAGCTTGTTCATGGCAGTGAGCTTCCTGTTCACAGCTTGCAAACGGGAAGCTTCTTTCCTCTGCTTCTCCCTGCATCTGCAATCAGCAAAAGCACACAAGTACTTGCATGTAACTACATAATATACTATGGGAAAACGCCTATTTGTACCAAGTCATTGTAATGGTTAACGCTAACTTCGGCAACATGCTTCACATTACTTTTAGCACTGGAGCGACTACTTAAACAGGGTACCCATTCCAAAAATCGAAGAAAGAACAGATTTTCAGGGGTTACTCTTCGAGCCTTTACCAACCGATCGAACAAAGCAATGAGGACACAACACCCTTCAACTACAAGAAAGAAGAAAAACAACGGAACTTCATGAACTGACACATGCTTGCCGTGTTTTCTTGCTTCAGAAAAAGCATCTTCGCACTATGACAGAAACCCAAAAAAAAGAAAGGGACATGGACAAACCTTCTGTTCTGGAACCAGACCTTGATTTGCTTGGGCTCAATGTTGGAGAGAATGGGACACTCCCTGATCAACTGTTGGCGACGGAGTGAACTGGGCTTCGGACACTCGTGGTAGAGCCTCTCAAGGGCCTCAACCTGCTCAGGCGTGTACCTCACATATTTTCCATTGTCCAAGCTATTGCTACTGTTGCTGTGCCCGAGTTTACCGTCCTTGCAGGAGGTTGCCATCTCCAGAAAAATTCAATTCAATCACCCGGAGAAATTCTTACTTTCCAGGAAAAAGAACCACAGAACTTCTCAAGAAATAGTCTACAGTGCCACCTGACCCCAAAGCACCCTCCTTTTTCTTTTCTCGACTCTTCAGAGCTCCCACCCACATACAAAATGCCAAATACCCAAGATTTCAGTGCAATCTTGAGAACTGCTTGATACAAACAACAAAGCAAATACTATCCCCGGTCTAATTACGCAGTCTCATCCCTTGTTGTCCCATTGAGAAGCATCACCGAACACAAGACGAACAGTGGAAAATCTTTCTCTAGAGATCAGCGCTTCTTCAACCTAATACCTTTCACAATCGCTAGCTTCATACATAACACCAACACCCCTTTTGTCTATTATTCAAGAATCGGAGCTCGACTCTTCAGGGTCACATGATCCGAGCGAGTCAACGAGTCAACTCAGAGGCAAGTCTTCGGCATGCATAAAGTTGCGAACTTCGCTCACACCCAGATCCAAATTTCAGCTCCAGGAGCAACAAATGGCTGAAGAAGAAGCGGCAACAGAAGCTTTTCTCTTTTCCTTATCACCGATCTTCATCGCGCCAATAAAGATTCTTCTGAGTCCACTGTTCATCTGCTCGTCCACACATCTTTAATGGGGGGGTTTCACGAAAAGGATATAAAATCCAAAAACTTGCAAGCAAAACCCATAAATGAGGAGAGAGAGAGAGGGAGGGAGAAAGAGATGATGGTTTGGGTTGGAAGAGAAGTTTGGAGTCAAAAACAGGAGATCTCAGATATCGTGATAATTATTCGTTCTCCTGCAAAATGGAGAAAAAGTAATACAATTCATTGAATTTGAGTAAAGGGTGTTGGGGAGAGAGAGGGAGAGACAATAAAAGAGACCAAAAGGAAGGCTTTGTTACTTGCACAGGAAAGTGGTTCTACTTTGGTTTTTTCCATACCCTCTTCCGTTCTGTGCGCGTTCGTGCTTTCATTGGTTCGTCACTTTCGGCTCAGAGCAAGGTCCTTTGCAATTTTTTTTTATTTGTTTTTAACACAACAGCGTCTCTCCCACTTCACTGTGTGCAACAACAACAAAACAGAGCAACAAACTATATGAATGTATTGTTTTTCCTATCTATGTATTGTATTTCAAAAATCATTAATGAGGTTCTCTGTCTAGTGAGGTGAGGTGTGAGGTCCAGTAAAGCACTTCGAGACAGACAAAGGGTATAGAAGATATCCCTGCAAAAAGTCAATCTTTGAGAGGTGTTAAACCACATTTGTCCCTCTATCTCTCTCTCTCTCTCTCTCTCTCTCTCTCTCTCTCTCTGCCGGTCAATCTTTGTGAACAGTGCCAGTGTAATCTTTAATGATTTTGTGCTCAGAGGAAAAAGTTAATCTCTGCACAAATCTATCTAATAGGGCAATTAATGCAGGATTGCAAGAACTTGCCAAAGGATTCAGATAATAACTTCTTTTGCCCTCGTCCTTCTAGGATTGGAAACGAAAAAAAGCGGGAAACAGGGCTCTCTGGAAATAGTATCTATTGCGATGAGACAAGAATCCAATACGAGATGTATTTGGATCAAGTCCATCATTTGATGTGTCAAATAGAGTTGAGGTACTCATCAACACAAGCTCTTAAACATGAGCTGATGACGAGCAAGAATGAGAGTAAGACATGCTTGGTTTCCTGATAGTACATCCTAGAGAAGAACATTTGTTTCCCTCCCCAAGGGAATCCACCAATTTTTTTCTTTTGGGGGCGGATTTTGGGAATTGGAAAACAAAGCTAAAAGAAGGGAAAGATTAACTAATTATCCATTAAAATCACTGTCGTGAGAACTGGGGATGCACGTAACAAAAATGTCATCTTTGTCTGGTAAATCCAGAACCTGCTAACCAGACTTTCGTCCAAAAGATCCCAAGATGCCAAATTCAAAAACTGCGATTTGGATTCGGAACTACTGTCTCCCTACAACTATTCTTGGACCTCCCCATTCATGGCAATTCCGTCCATCCAAAAATGTTTGCCCCAACAAGGCCACTTCCTCTTTGAAGGGCATGTTGGTAAGTAACAGCAATCAAAAGGGGCAATTCAAGAAACAGAGAGCTTGCATCAGAAACTTATAAAATACTCTTTTATAGAGCACGAGAGAGAGAGAGAGAGAGAGGCCTGGCGTGGGACACAGAGAACACCATCATGAGCTTTCTTGCATGCGTCTCGGATTTTAAAGCTGGAAAACCCCATAAAGAAAAGAGGAAAAAGAGAAAACTCATTTCTTTTGAATTCATCTGTTCTTGGCTCGGAGCCAATAGGCTACGTCATGATCACACACCCTCCTCCATATCCGTATGCTGCATCACCATTCCCAGATCTCTACTACGCTCACGTACGTATACGAGATCATATATAATATCCCATATATTCCGTCGAGTGACAGGACATGATGAGACGTGAAAACGAAAGGGGTGGGTGTGTGATGTAATAGATATTGTAAGATTGTAGGGACAAGCGGGAGGTGTTAGCTGGACTTATCGTTGGATTTGTCTGATTGGGCTTTCATCAGAAAGTGAGTCATTTGCCGGATGGGGCCGTGATTTGCGACCGGATTTGACACCTAATCTCGATTTCGCAGGGCGTTGGAGTGGGGTTAATCTTGGTTCATTGTTTCATTTCTTGCTCGTGAAAATGAAAACCTTGCACTCGTGTATTTTAACTTCTTTTGATCGAAAACACCTGACATTTGTTGTAACATGTAAATATTGACATCGCTTTAGGGTAGCAAGGTGCCATTTTTATGCTTCCGAAAATATTTCGCAATCTCGAAGGCGCTTGCCGAAATGCGAGACCACGCTGCTTTCGAAGTCGAGAGCGACTTACATATTTAAGTGGATTTCCTCGTTGGAAAGAAGAGAATTTGAGAAAAGAGAATGTATGTAGAGTGAAATGTCGCTTTCAAAACCTGTGATGAATAACTTAGAATTTCCAAAATGCAAAACTAAGTGAATTGGACTCATGCGGTTGTGTATAGAAGTTCTTCATCCAACTCTTCATCATTTATGTCGAGGGTTCGATTCTCCTAGGCAACTTGTCTGCAACTTGCAAGTTGGGAATAATCGTTGCCAACGCTGTTAATTGCAGAAAATATAAGAAAAAATTAATTTGCAGATTGAGTTTTGTAATTAATTGGGGTGGTAGGAAAATAGTATATTTGGGGGTATTCATAACCCACAATCAACGGTTATTGAGCTTAAATACACGAATAATCTCCCAATCCTATATGCTTTCACAAGAAGTTACGTTATATCCATCATCTTAGCGATTACATCGACTTTACTATATTGACGGTTCGTGAACTCCGATATCTTGACGGTTACATCGCCCACTCTTCCCCATTGGTCAAATTAGTCTTCCTCATTTACCGACTTTCACTCCAGGACTTCTTGTCGTTGGAACCTCTGTCAACTAAAGTGAGTTTTCTTGTCGAGCAACCGCACTGTATCAAAGCGAAAACTACAAAAAAGTCATAAATCTATTACAATTGTCTCAGCTTAGTTTTAAACACAATCTTTGGCCGATTGAGTCATAAACCTTTTCGCATTTTGCCAATTGAGTCCATCAAATCACTTTTGGTTGGAAATATTTTTGACATATACGTTGGCCATCCACCGGCTGTCTTAAGTGGCACTGCCGGTGCGAACGTGAAATTTGTTATTAATTTATTTTGTCCTTTTTTCTCTATTTTTATTGTTAAGGCTGACAGGAAGCCACCAGCCGAGGGCTTTCGAGTCCTCGCTAGCTATGGCGAGGCAGCCCAACATGCACCTCACCTAGTGTTGGTGAAGGTCGTCGAAATGCAGCTAGTGGCCTCTTGCCAGCTTTAACAATAAAGAAAAAGAAAAAGCAAAAAAGACAACAACAAAAAAATTAATGTCATCGTCAATAGTGTCAGGTGGACGACCGTTATCCATGTCATCAATTTCCAACAAGAATTGATCGTATAGATTCAATTGGTAATATGAAAATGTTTAGAACTTAATTGACAAATATATATATATATATATATATATATATTTGCACAATTACAATAGGTTCAAGACACTTTTGGTAATTTTCCTTATATCAACCAATTGTTCTTAACACAACTATCTTCCACTCCTCTGTACCTCTGACTGGTTTTCGTTGAACAAACTGTCGAGGACAAAATTCTTGTGTCAACAATACTTAATTTTTGTGCTAAATTAAACTATTTCTCCAATAACGTACTTAATTATATGCTCTAAAACATTTGGCATCATTAGAAAAAAAAAAGGAAAAAGGTGAAAAAAATAAGAGGACAAAAGATCGCAATAACTAAGCTAATTATGAAACAAACAGTTTAAACTCGAGGCGACGCAAAAATAAAAAAATAAAAAAATAAAAAACACAATTTCATGATGCGAGGAAATTAGCAAATTCACTCAAAAGACCAAGAACAAATTTATTAAGAGAGACACTGTGGATTGCATCTGATCATCTGATGGTTGGGGACCAACTTAAATAAGATGTAAAATTGTCTTATCTAGCATTTAGTGACAGCACTAGAGGGTTTGATTAGCATCATTGGCGAATTAACTATGAAAATCAGCACGCATATTATTTTTTAATACTTTTTTAATCTCTCTTATTTCCTACTTTTCCTTGTTCGGAAAATATAGTAAGTTTAGTTTATTTCGGGGAAAATTATAAAAAAAAAATCTTAAGCCTATTGCAATTATGCCAATTTAGTCATAAATATTTTTTTGTCAATTCATGCCAATTGGACGGCCGGCGCTGACATGGCAAATTTTTAATAATAATTTAATATTTTCCGAACTTTTTAATTAGTTTTTTCTTTTTTTTGGTTGACCGAGGGCCTACGAACTTTTGCTGGTCGTTGGCGAGGGTCGCGAGCCCTCACCCAGCGGCTGGGGAGGGTTGCGAACCCTATTCGCGGCTGGGCGAGGGTTGTGAGCCGTCGTCCAGCAACCAGCGAGGGCTCGGTGACCGGCAGGAAGCTGCTAACCCAAACCCAAAAAAAAATATGAAATGAAAAAAAGAGACAAAAAAAAGTATTAAAAAATAAAAAGATAAATGAAAAATATTATAATAAGCCAAATGGATCGAATTGGCACGATTGCAAAAGATTTAGAACTGAATTAGCAAAAAAAAAAGCTTTAGGACTGAATTGACACAATTGCAATAAGTTTATGATTTTTTTTTTGTAATTCTCCTTTTATTTGGTGAGTGTATCATATATATATCACATTCATAAAAAAAATCCGAACTCTTAAATTTAATGAGATTCGCTTGAAATCGATGAAATGTGACCATCTTATTTCATAGGATTAAATATCACGAAAAACCCCAAACTGATACACATGCGAAAATTTTACCCTCCATTTGTTTCTGTTCAATACCGTCAAATTATTGAGTTGAATGACACCCGACAATAGACGAGTGTACCGGTTTGAGATTTTTACTATCCGTTTGTTACAGGAGTACCCGTTTGGAGTTTTTCATGGTAATAAGCCAATTTAACTAAAACGGGAGAAGTGTCAAAAAAATCATAAACCTATTGTATTAGTGCAAATTCAGTCCTAAACCTTATTTTGGTGCCAATTTAGTCCTAAATTTTTTGCATTTGTGTCAATTCAGTCATAAACCTTTTATTGGTGCCAATTTAATCGTAAATATTTTACATTGGTGCCAATTCAGTCTTAAATCTTTTACATTTGTGCCAATTCAATTGATCGTTTTACATTGGTGCCAATTCAGTCTTAAATCTTTTACATTTGTGCCAATTCAATTGATCGATTTAGGACTGAATTGGCACCAATGCAAAATATTTAGGACTAAATTGGCACCAATAAAAGGTTTGGGATTGAATTGGCATCAATGCAAAAGGTTTAGGCCTAAATTGGCACCAAAAAAAAGTTTAGGACTGAATTGGCACAAATGTAAGAAGCTTAGGATTTTTTCGACACTTTTCCTTAACTAAAACTAACGGATGCTAAATTATTCACATATGGGGTTTTAGGTGGTAAAAAAATTAGTTTGTGGCAATTTTTTCATTGGTATACCAGCTTGGGGTTTTTATGGTCAACAAAATTAGTTTATAGTAAATTTATCAAAGGTGTATCAGTTTAGTACTTTTCGTGATACGTCGAGCCGAAAGCTGACGTAAAAAAATCAGTTTGTGGTAAATTTCTCACTGATGTATCAGTTTGAAGATTTTGTGATCCAAAAAATTAATTTAAAGTAAATTTATTAAATATATACCAGTTTAATATTTTTCGTGATACATTGAGCCAAAAGCCGACGAGGCGGGGTTGTTGCGATGGGGTAGAATCGAGAATTTGCGCGGGCACGCCGGCACTTTTTGGCAAATACGATAAAGTCCGGGGGCTTTTGTTACATAGCCCGTTCGAAACAAACACGTGGCGTTGAATTTTTGAAAAATTGAGGCGGAAGGAAAAGGGCAAAAAAGAGACACTCGATGTTATGTAATTATTATGTCAATTTACCTCCTTTTCTTTCTTTCTTTCTTTTCCTAATTCTGTCGTTGGCCACCAAATCACGAACGAAACGGCGACAATTAGGCGACCCTAGTCAATTACCCAAAAATTAAAAAACAAAAATAAAATAAAAATGAAAAGTTGCAATTTCAGCATGAGTTAGCTTCATAGGCACCTTGGAGAGGCAATGATGGCCATCGCCCCCTTAACTAGAACCCCAATTCCCAATGGACTCCAGCTTTTTTTTTTTTTTTTTTTTTTGTGGTCTTCATTGAAAAATCTAAAGTATATCGCCAAATCAGGCCGAGTCGACCTCGCCGGTCTCAGCGAGGGGCCGTGACCTCTAGCCCACGGCCGGCGAGGGCTTCGCTGCCCTCTCCCAGTGGCCGGCGGGGGTTATCGGTGATCAGTCAGCTACCGGCCCTTTTCACAAAAAAAGGAAAAAAAAAAGAGCAAGCAAAAGGAAAACTAATAAAAAAAATCAGAAAAAGGAAAACCAAAAATCAGAACGGAATTTTCGGTTCGGTTCGGTTCGTATTCGATTAGGGTCACGATTCGATTCGTTTAGCCGCTCACCCTAACGGTTCGGTTCGGGTCGATTTTCAGAAAAATCGACCACGATCCCCATTCAAATCGACAAAATATGCCACCAGGTCGGAGATTTCAGAAGACAACTCTACATGATTCCCGACGGACATTAGTCTTTTTTATTGTTCACCCCGAAGGTACTGTGAATGTGGTTATGCAGAGGTATTTGGGCCTAGAAGGAGGCCCGCCTTCGCTGCCCTTGTGGGCCTTCTGGTCCATATGGGTCTCCGGATAGCGAGACGATGTACAGAAAGACCAATTCACAGCTAAAATATTTTTTGAAAAATGATCGCATGTGTCACTTGAAATAATTTATTAATAGAAAATATTTTTATTATCGACGGCAATTTAGGTCTAAACTTTTTTTTATAGACAATGCAAATATTTTTTAAGTCATTTACCTTTTGTGAAACAAACGGATCTTAAATCTCTCACTCCGGAAGTCAAATTTTTTTTTTTTTCGAACCCCGGATGTCAATTTACAAACAAATTTGCGTGACGGATTTTGTGTGAATTAACAAGTATAATCGTGACCTTAAAGAAAGATTAGGGTACAAGAAGAAGAAAAGACAAGGGTTAGATCTTCGAGTGTTGTTGCCTAGATGCTAGAGCAGGCATCTACGCCATCATTGTAATTATAGCTTCTGTCTAGAACGGCAGCCATATGTCAACCTTTGTTTGTCAAAAGACACATTCAGCAAATGAACTGATTTACGCTCTATATTTTTCAGTCAAGTCCATGCACTTTCAAATTTTTTGTTTGGAAATTTTTTTAGAAACCTCCTTCATCAAAAGTCAATTTTAGAAAGGCTGAAAGATCAAGACAGCTTCCTCGGTGTGCGAGACTAGGGTTAGTAATTCTTTTTCCAAAACTATCGTCAACAATTTGTTATTTTTCAATTTTGCCCTCGTTTAAGACTTTTCATCGTATTCTCTATTGAGGACGGCCGACGACTAGCCGGCACAATCGCGAAATCCAAGCGATTGTTGCCTCAGGTCGCGCAAACCTTAAGTGGCCCTTGTCGGGGTCGCGTGACCCAGACGGCCTTCGCCGGGGTGGGGCCGCCCTTTGTCGCGCGACCCAGGCGAGGGCAGCTTGAGGTGGCGCGACCTCGGCAAGGGATGGCTTGGGGTCGCGTGACCCAGGCAACCCTCGCCTGTGATTGCGGGCAACCGCCTACTTTTCGCCGGCTCCGGTGTAGGGTTTGAGCTTTTTTTTTCCTTCCTTTTTAAAGTAAAATAATAAGAGAAGTCCTTTGCAAGAGTACATTTTTCAAACACTATTAAATCCAAAGTTGCTTTACAATAGCCTTTTAAGTTACAATTTCAGAAGCACGGTTTGCATTTCGAAAAACTCATTTAACTTAAAATTCTTTACATTTTCCCGAAGTTTTTTTCCTAAAAGTCCAACCAAACTCAGCTTAAATCCGACCAAATTCAATTGGCGTGACCGTCTAAGGATGCCGGGGCAGGAAATGGATTAAACATTACCTACACGAAGACCCAATACGGATAGCGAATGGTCGGGAGAATGCAAATAGTAAAACAAATATTTTATCTCTTCACTTTCTATGCTCCCCAAATGTCCAGTTAGGCAACTCTTAATCCACTCAAAACTCCAGCATGCTCCGGCGAACACATCAGCTAGATTTAGTCGAATTCTGGTTACACATTTGAGAAAATTACATGAATAGTTTCTAAACTTCGACTTTATGTGCAATATCATATCTGAATTTTAACTTAATGTGCAATGTCGTCCCTGAACTTTTAATTTGTTTAAATGTAGTCCTTAAACGTTTGGTGCATGTTCAATCTAATTCTTGAACTATATGAAAATGTTCAATATTGTCCATGGACTTAAATTAATACAAGGATAGCATTGAACATTTTTATACAGTTCAAGGATTAGATTGAACATGCACCAAAAGTTTAGGAACCACATTGAACAAATTAGAAGTTTAAAGATGACATTGCACATAAAGTTAAAGTGCAGGTACTATATTGAAAAAATTTAAAATTTAGAGATGACATTACATATTGGGTCAAAGTTCACCGACCATTTATATTATTTTTCCTAAATATTTTGGGTAAGCGAAACAGTCTTCATCAGAAAAACTTCTAAGTAGGGAAATTCGATTAGAAATGTGGTAAATATACACGGATTTAAATAGAATTTTCTCAATTATTAGTAGTTGAGAGACCAAAACCTATGGTAGGTCAGTAAAGACAAATTCACCTGGTGCAATGTGCGCCATGTGATCGCCTACCCATGTCTTTCTTTCTGTTTCTCTCGGGTCAAAACAATTGCCAAAGGCGTCCATTCCAATTGTCCTGTGCACTCACGGGCATCCCCGTTTGCCTCCAAATCACCACATTTTGTTACGTGTCGCACGGCCCGTGGCGAGATTGATCGTGGGCGCGAGAGGTGCGGGTCCTTGAATTTTGACTAAGTTGAAAAAGTTGAGAAATGATTATGTGACTATCCATAATTCAGTATAATCAGCTTACATGGTACACAATAAGATTGACACCAGAAGACCATCAACCTGTGATTATTTTTTTTGTTGAAAATGAATCTATGATTTCACCACACACAAAAAAAGCTCATTTTTATCTTTAGAGAACAAAGTCCAAATCAGCAACCTGACATGAAAAAAAAATAAGTCGAAGTACATACTGGCCGATAGTTTGCCACGAAATTGAAGGATATATAGTCTTAAACTCGAGATAGTAAGTAATTAGCTAATGCGTCTCTATTTCCCATGTGACTAAGATAATATTTCATATGTCATAGCATAGTTGGTTGACAAGGGGAATACATCCTACTAGAGATAATTGCCAAAAAAGTCTTAAACGTATTGCAATTGTGCCAATTCAATCATAAATAATTTTTTGTGCCAATTCAGTCATAAACCTTTTGCATTTGTACCAATTCAGTCATTCCGGTCAAAATTAGAAAAAAAAAAGGAAAATAAAAAAAATAAATCGAAAAATATTTAAAAATTGCCACGTCAGCACCGACCGCGCCACGTCAGCGATTTCGGCCATAATTGGCATCGGGATCTTTTATGGCCATGGAGCAACACTTTCTTTCAAAGAATTCTTTTCTTTTGAGTTCAATGGTACTATTTGGCTTGCCAACAAAGAACAAGTGAATAAGTTGGATGGCATTATCCGGGCTTTGAGTCAAGAAATACCTGTTTCGGATGCTAAAAAAGAATGCACCGCCATGGAGACCGAAGCAGTCGCTTATCTGAAAGAGATGCTGCAACATCTCCCTCCGTTACAAATCCCATCCTCCGGGAAAAGGATATTGCAGACCGATGAAAAAGGTTTAGGACTGAATTGGCACAATTACAATAGGTTTAGGATTTTTTTGGTAATTTTCACCGCGTGACACCTGATTTTTAATCAGTTTTTCTTTAGAAAAATCATTAAAAATACCATAAAAATTCATAAAATTTGAAAATCAACTTTGGAAGCCTTGGCCAAGCCTAAGGAACCAATTTTGAACAAAAAATATTTTTGTCAATTTTTCTGAATTTTTGACATTTCTTTTATTTAGAAAATACCCCAAAAATAAGAAAAATAGAATTTGTGACCAGAAAAATACGAAAAAATAGCCATTAGTCTTGTTTTAATTTCAATTTCATTTTGGCCACTTTAAATCTAAAAAATTGGACCAGGAACCCTAATTTCCAAAATTTTACAATTAGGTCCCTAAAAGAGCAAAAATCTCAAATTGAGTCCCTTTTATTCCTTTTTTCACTTTTTTTTTTTTCGAGTTATGACATTTGATCCTTTTGTCTTTAATTGCATTTCAGTTCAATCAGTTGGCAAATTGAGCGATTTTAGCGAAAAGGACATGTTAACATTTTTTATTTTCACTTTAGTCCCTGAAGTTTCTAATTTTGCTCAATTCGCCATTTTTGGGCAATCTCGTTCGAAGGAGAACACTTACCTCAAGGTTCTTCACCGTTCTGAATTCAATGGTAGGGTCGGCTTGGTTCGAAAATGTCATTAGGAGGTCCAATTGGCCGATTTGCATAACTGGGTTAAACTTTGAATGATGGGTTTTTCATCAGTATAAATCAATTAATAAATCTTCATTCTTATGATAATCATGCTGTAGAATTCAATTTTGGGGTTAATTGTTTTGAATTTGGACAAGAAATGGGTGAATTGAATGTTTTTTTGGCATTTGGGTCAATTGGGTCGGAAAAATCCGACCCAGTCAACCCTTTGACCCGCCTAATCCACGAGACTCTAGTCTGCTCCTTCTTCTTCCTTGCGCAAGTTTGGCAACAATGGAGGAACATGAAAGTGAAATTGACGATCAATTCGACGACAATCGGTCACGACTTGGGGTGGGCATTTTAGGCCTCGTCGTTCCGCCCCTAATGAACTAAGTTTCAAGACTCGAAGACTCCTGAACCGGAATTACGGAGCCGTTTTGTTCGCGGGTGGCAACCAAAGAAGACCCGAACGAATTTGGCAAAATTGAAGTCCAAAAACATGCTTAATCGGGGACCAAAAGCAAGATCCCATAATGCCCATCGGAGTGCGGCTTCAGGCGACTAATTCGCACGAGTTCCGCACGTACGGGAGGTAGTCGACTCAAACCGACTTCTCCCGTGCGTGAGCCAAAATTTTCGAGAAAGCTGGCTATAACGGATCCCACGCGGTTTCAAGAAGGGGAATCTTTTCAGTTGGAGAGGAGAAACAGAATAGAGATAGAGCGAGAGTGAGCTCGCGGAGCCGCCATCGACGCTGGGAGTTGCAAGATTT
This sequence comes from Lenwebbia sp. NSW1173648, assembly GCA_029784005.1. NCBI lineage: Eukaryota > Viridiplantae > Streptophyta > Magnoliopsida > Myrtales > Myrtaceae > Lenwebbia > Lenwebbia sp. NSW1173648. Next base: position 15,913,240 of record JARCGZ010000009.1, on the reverse strand, counting down.
TCCAGGCGACCATCACGCTGTTCCAGGCCGTATCAAGCCTTGCCGATCATCCCTGAAGCTTCGTACTACCTCAAGGAAGCTCTCAAACCCGGTGGCATAGCGTTTCATCGCTGGAACAGTTATACGCCATTTTCAACCTTCAAGCTCTATGTTAATGGCGGATTATTGATCGAGCCTTATTTTTCTATTCCAAATGATTGAATCGAGTCTACAACCGACACTAAACCCATCCTCATCTTTGTTTTGCATTGATTTGGTAAAAATTGCGTCGTTCACCTCCATGAACCTTCGGCCCAACCATGAGCTTCATAGCTCATTCTGCACGTCCTTGAGTTCCATGGATGCGCAAGTAAGTTTTCTAGACCTCATGAGATGTTGATTGATGGATTAGTTCATTTAGTTTATGTGAAGACCTGAATATTCGCCGGGTTAATTTAACAAGTGAAGTGATTAATAATGGACGTTAATGATGAAGGGAATGTCTTTGAGGATTGACCTGGCATCTCGACAAGAGGATTTCGGAACATCCGTCGGTGATTGCTCAATTACTCATGCAAGTTAGCTTTCTAAACTATTTCTTGGCTAGCATTTGAGAGGTGTGGACCAAATGGCACGTTCGACCCGAACAAATGTGAAGGTCATTTTGGATATAATGAATTACCAATTCCAATGTGTCATCCGAGCCATGTTGGCGAATTGAAGCGAATGTTAAGTATGGCTTGAGGAAATGCGAACGTTGTTTATCAGAAAAGTCTCGAGATTTTCCTCTTGTAGTGTGATCACCGGTGAAGCCTTTTAGAAGGTCAATGAAATAGGCATTCCTACTGAGATTGTGCAGAGAATAATATTTGAGGAGAAGGATTTTGAACGTTGGGGTAATATTTTGATCCGGTGGAGTTCGTGCCGGGAACGAAGCGCGAATGGCACCCCCTAGACGGACTTTCCCCTTCCACCGCCTCACTTCCCATCCCTCACTATAAAAGGGCCCAATTCGTTCTCTCTCTCTCTCTCTCTCTCTCTCTCTCTCCTTCTCGGTCACTCCACTCGCCCGCGTCCCCTTCTCTCTCTAGCCCAACGCCGCTCCTATTTCGACGACGGCCTCGACCAGCAGCTCCTTCGCACCTTGCTCTCTATCTCGCCCTCGACCTCAGCTCTTGCCTCGTTCGCCTCCGTTGCCGCTCAGAACCGCGAGGCCAAGGAAGGAGGAAGGAGACCTGCGACTTGTTGGCGGCAATTCGACGTCGGTCTCGCTTCGCTTAGGACCTGAGGCAAGTGGAGTAGCTATCTCAACGTCTGATCTATCTATTCGTCACTTGATTGGGTGCGACAATGCCGTTTGAAAATGGGTATGACGAAGGGAAGTTTGGCTTGCATGTCAGAGAAAACGGCTTTGTATGTCTGATCTATTGATTCATCTAGCGTCCTTGAGTTATGGGTGATTAGAAAATTGGAGCTGATCGTTTTATTTATCGTCAATTCGAGGGAATTGAAGTTGGATGGCGAGTGGTTTGGGCGTGAACCATGGGAAAAAAGAGATGACCAAAGCTTGCTTTAACAATGATTGGGAACTCCGTCTCCCCGAGTTTGGACAAAGGCAAGTAGAACCTCTAACCCTTTTAATTAGATTACCTATTAGATCGCTGATTTGGCGCCACGGCACTATTTGTTCTTGGGGATGTCGAAATGAGGTTAGGCTTGGGTGGAAGGGAAGGCTAGATTGCACGATTGATCTGTTGCTTGAATTAGTGTTTGTGGGATTTGGGGAAGCTGAATTGAGGGACTGATTGTGTTGATCATCGTTGAAATAGCTAGAATTGGAGTGGTTTTGCGTGTGGGTGTTCGAGCATGTAGTCGTGGGATGTGTGTTGTGTAATTGGGTTTCGTCTGCTGGGATTGACTGAGAATGTGTGTCTCGCGGCTTTGGATGTCGAGCAGTGGTGTTGGAATGCATTGCATATAAGTATCAAAGCATGCGTTGTGGTTCTAGTCTTAAAAGTGTGTGGTCGAGTATGTATGGTTGGTTGCTTTGCCCGTTGAGTCACGAGTCCGTGGGCGTGTGTGCAAGATTGTGTAATTGGTGTTTGGTCTGCATATGAATTGAGTAAATGAACAGAGGGTCCCGTCAGCCTGTGTCCCGAGGAGGACGAGTGATATCCACCTGTGTTCGGATGATACCCCGTGGGAGCCGGAGGGAAATCGGGAAGTCTACGGCATGTGTCCTGTTGGAATACTTGAGGCTTGTGTCCCTCGGAAGCCCTGGAGTAAGGGAGAATTGAGGCCTGTGTCCCTCATGATTCCTATGACCGGTATCCCATGGACGAAAAGCTGAGGTGCTTATCCCTTTAGAATCAAGGCCTGTGTCACTCGGAGACGAAAATGAGGCATGTGTCCCATGGAAAACTGGTAATGAAGTGGAAACTAAATGGTCAACGTGTGGTTGTCTGCTTGCTCATGCGCGTGTAAGGTTGAATTATGTTATGTGTGGAATTGTTAAGAGTCTCATACTTGCTTGTCATTGGTGTCGTGTGTGTGGTTTGCGTGTTGAGTCTTGCTTGGTATGTAAATGTGGTTTTTGCTTGATCAAGTGATGAATAGATGGTTTAGTCGATTAGCTTAGAAAGTCCTACTCGCTGAGCTTCAGCTCACTCCTGTTGATTTAAACCTTTTTCAGATAAGCTAGTTGTTTGAGAAGTAGTAGACATGGATGGGAGCATTGGAGCATGTCAATGGTTACGACGGATAGTACTCTCGAGTAGATGTTACCCCTTTGAATCCCCAGTGTATTTTGTGGTTTCGTTTAACAAAAAGACAATGCAACTAAACGCTTATCTATTACATATAAAATTCAGTGTTCGTGGATCCTGTGAATGTTTGAACTACAGTCGGTGGAACCCTATGAGTAAGGCCATACCCTTTAGGCGTCGTGTCTACGTCTTTTGAATGCACTTGTATGTTCATATATGGTCGATGATTGTTTCGATTTATAGTCTTCCGCATGCGCCCTCTATTATATAAGTAATATCATATTAAAACAGAGCTCGTTAGTATGTAGCGTGCCTAGGACGTCACAGTTAACGTAGAAATTGTGTTGTTAATTGTCACCGATTTTATGCCCACAACCGGTGCTAGTATAGGTAGTTTTAGGCTTGATTTTGGCGTGAAATTCATGTATGTTGATGTGGAAGTGCAAAGGATTGGACTGAGGTTGAAATCGGGGAGTTTCGATCTCGTTTTGGCACTGTTTTGGAAGCTCCGATGAGTCTCCGATGGTTTGGCCGGAACCGGCAGTTAGCCGGTCTTCTTCTCCGGTAGAGTGTTGACTCGGTCAACGTCCGTTGACCGAGTCAACGCTGACGTTGATGCTACGTGTCTGCAACGTGGCGGCCACGTTAGCAATTCAGTTACAATCTTATTTAAAAAACACAAAAACTCGATCGGACGGCCACGATTTTGCCACGTGGCGCGATCGTGGATTTTTGTAATAAAATCATTTTGTTAAATGAAAATTGATTTTTCAAAAATAAAAAATGTTTTCTAATCGCGCGGCCCAGGTTTGGTCACGTGTCAACGTCTTAGATTTTCTAGGTTTTTATTTTCTGAAAAATTTGAAAATAATAAAAATAATAGAAATTGATCGGATGGCCGTGGATTAGCCACGTGTCACGATCTCGGCAATTGAAAAATAAAAAATTCTAGAAAATAGAAAATTGCTTAAAAAAAATCAGAAAATTCATAAAAATGCCAAAACTACATCGTTTAGTCCGACCCGAAACCCATATGGTCCGGGCCTGGCGCTCGAGAGGCATGGGCCGGGTCGACCCTGTGACGACCCGAATCTTCACTTACTTAAGTTAATAGCAGAATTAGTATTTATCGGGCTTTGATTATTATCAAATTGGACAAGTCTTGTGAATTATTATTGATCTGATAATATTTTTAGGGACATCATGACTTTAATTAGGGTCCCATTGTGTCACGCATGGACACGTGACAATTGCATGCGTGACACGTGTCACAAGCAGCTGACACGTGTTGTCATCCGGCGTAGCTGCAAGCTGCTGACTCGTCGTAAGCTGACTCTACTGCAAGCTGACTAGGCTTCAGCTGCTTCCCTCTATAAATACCCTTGGGTCAATTTATTCGTCATAACGATTGTTAGAACGTCGTCACTCTGCTTGTGGAATCCTCTAAGACCGCCGACCACCCTAGCCGTCGTCGTATGCCGTCTGACCGCTTTAACCGTCGTCGCCGTTTGTTGCGTTGGCCTTGCGCCGCCTTGGCTGATCACTGTGCACCGCCTTACCCACGACCACCTTAGACGTTCGGGGCCCTAACCCGGCCGTCTATTCGTCCGTTCGTCGTTTCTTCTTCGTTTCTACGAAGGCAAGTCGGTTTCTAATCCTTATTACCAGCCTGTTTATGTTTCGTTGATTGTGAGCATTGTGTTCTGTCTGGCTGTTATTGTAATGATTCTGGTTGAATTGATGTTATTGAGGTAAATTCGTGGTGGGATAATCTTTGGATTGAGATTCTATACATATTGGTATCAAGTGATGGCTAACCGTGTTTATAAGATGACGATTCTATGGATAGATTGGTCATTCGGCTTAGGAATCTTCTTGCTGAGTTTTTATACTCACTCTATTGTTAAAACCACTTTTCAGTTCACTAAGGTGTCTATGGATCCAACGCCCATACGGCAACGTAGGTATGGATATCCGATAAGGATTACCCATACGTCTGAAGAGTTCACTGATCCTCATCCTGAAATACCATACTATCCCGTCTATAAGTTGGTTCGTTCCAAGGTTTATATAGATGAGGGACCCCCTGATGGGATTGTGAAGCTAGAATGCAAGGTGATATACGGTCAGGATTATATTTTTTAATAATAAAAAAATCAAAAAATAATAAAAAAATCCCAAAAATTTACAAAAATTTCGAAAAATCCCCAAAATTAGGAAATGGGTCCATTCAATTGGCCAATCCTATTTTTGATATTTTTTACCCTCTCATTCTTTCAAAAATGACAGTTTTGCCCCTTGTAGGCAAATTATCTTGAAAAATTCCAGAAATTCCCAAAAAAATTACAGAAAATAGGAAATGGTCAAACTTGGCTGGCCATGCCTGTATTTTGTGATTTTGACTTCTAATTCTTCCAAAAATGATGATTTTCCCTTCATGGGCAAATCGTTTCAAAAATTTCAGAAAAATTGTGAAAAATCTCAAAAATTAGGAAATTGGCACATTCAACTGGCCAATCTTATTTCTGACGACTTTGATTCCAAATCTTTTTCAAAATGACAATTTTGCCCCTTTGAGCAAACCGTCTCAAAATCTTCTCAAAATCTTTCTAAGCTCCCAAACACCCCTTCGCTAAGCCATTAGAGCTATACTAGGGATGCCATGTATTGATTTCATGTATTTTATTCGCATGTCCTGGATCCTTGATTGCACCTTACTTTTATTGGTTGTGATTAATAGGTTAGATACTCCCATCTGCATGAAATCTTAGATTTTAGGACTTTCATAATCCCAAATCATTTACATGAAATCAAGTTAGGAAAATCGGTCAACTTAGGTACCGAAAGGGCGTCAATGGCGACATTGGCGTTACTATATCCCCGATTCCAAATCTCTGGTTCCGTTTGAGTCGTACTGCTTCTCCCACCGCCCGATGAGGTTTCCGATCTACCTTCCCCAAAGATCGGTGGCGACTCCAAAGCATGTACACTTATGCACATGTCACATGACCATACCAAAGGCCGAAATCATTTTAAATCCCACTGTCGCGCGATGTGATGACTTGGGAGAGTCCAAACCGACCTATGGATCACCGCAGATCCTTAGACACGGTAATCACCTCTAAACTCCTCCGGCTCCGCTCTTGAGAGGGTCGCGACAGCTGTCGTACCAGATATTTTTCTAATTTCAAAGTATGGTATGGCATACTTGCTTAGACTGCGTATGGTAACCATTCTGTTCCGAAAAACTGATTCTGATTAAAATGACTTTTTCTGATTCTGTTCCTGAATGAGTTTTAGAGAATCAAAACGCGTTTGATAACTGCCCAAAATTTCTGTTCCTGGGATAGAAACACGTTTGATAACTGTACAAAATTTCTGTTTCGAAAAACTGTTTCTCTTCCTAATTTTTTTCATTTAATTCAAATAATTATGTAGTTACTTTGTAAAATTTCATCCTAAATTGAAGACTAATTTTCAATGCACACTAAAATAATTTAAAATACATTATTTTTTTTAGCATGTCATAAATGAAACATAAATTTTAATACACGCCGTTTGATGTTCGATTGAAGCATGGGATAGTTCGCATATTAAGAACTCATTTTTTTCTTTAAATGTTGCTTTGTCTAAAATACATACAAACATAGCAGCTGAATAACCAAATTATCCACTAACCCCAAAAAAAAAAAATTATCCTTCTTGATACGAAGTACAAGTCCTTCACTATCATTTTGCAGCTTCTGTCCTAAATCCAAGTGGGTGTTTGGCTCCAGCTCCACAGGTAGATGGTCACATTTTGTGACGCACGGCTTCGAGTATATATGTTATTATCCGCTTGTTGGATGCCCTCATCTTCCGCGACATTTTTTTGCATAAGAGTGAAATCTATGAAATCTAGAAAATTTAGGCCCAAAATTATGAAAATGAGGTCAAACTAGCCTAATCTAAGGCTTTTCTATTTTTAGGGATTTTCTAAAAAATTTATGATTTTTTAAAAAAATTCCAATTTTGTTCGAATTTTTATTTTATTTTTTATTTTTTTATTAGGTCGAGAGAAAAGTGACGAGAGAACTGAAAGGGAAAAGTGAGATATGTGAGACTTCATTCTATTTTGTGATTCTCAAAAATGATTTTTTTTTCCAGAACCAACTTTTTTTTTGTTCTGAATTTTGCTCTAAAACTGATTCTGATTCTCTAAAACTGATTCTGGGAACAGAATCAGAATCAGAATTATTTGCGTTACCAAACATGATTCTCATTCTTTACTGTTCCGGGGAACAGAATCAGAGAATGAGAATGGTTACCATACAGGCCCTTATAATCATCATCATCACTATTCATCTCCTACGGAGCATTCAAGTAATTTAACTCATTTAATCCTACGGATACCCGTAAATCATCTAATTTACAAGCATCGTACGAGACTCCATCTATTGAGTTGAGGGGCGTGACTTGTTTTGAGAGTGTCGCATTATGATTTGAAAACGAGACCAGCCTTCGTGCTGCGTACCCCCGGCCACCATAGTCAATCACGATCTCCACCACCCCACCCTCGCCGTTGGCCTCGACGATGTGCGACGCCTCCATCCTCCGCCTCGTGTTTCCCTTTCTCTCTCCTGCTATCTTTGTCTCTCGCCTTTGTGGTCAAGCCATGCCTTTCATCTCGGTATGGGTGTATGCGCTTCGCGGCCATCAATATCGGTCACTCCGTTGTGGTCGCACTTGTTGCATGTATTTGGATTGGGAAAATTGTTCAAAAAGTCATAAACCTATTTCATTTTTGTTAATTCAATTCTAAACCTTTTAATTTTGCCAATTTAGTCCTAAACCTTTCCAATTTTTGCTAATTGAGTCCATCAAGACATTTTTGGCCGGAAATCGCTAACGTGGATGCTGGCTGTCCTACGTGGCACAACAGGCATTGACGTGGACAATTTGTAATAAATTTTTCCGATGTATTTATTTGTTTAATTTCATATTTCATTCCCATTGGGACACATGATTTCCTCAAATTGATTGCTTATATCATTTACAAAAATTAATAGACGAAAAAATATTTTCATTGTCTACGCAAATGTTCAGACACAAATTATTATTAGTAAGGAAAAATAATTCTTATTGACTAATTATTTTAAGCAATACATGCGATTATTTTTAGAAAAATATTTTCTAAATCTCTCATTTTTCGCGAAATAAATAGAGCCTGTGTTGATCTAAAATCGTTCCAAATTGAATAGTCTCGAGATATTGGAGTATCTCATCCTTAAATCTGGTTCACTGAGTTCACAAAAAGAATGTGGGTGCTAAGACAAAACACGTCACTTTCGGTAGGCATTGTGTCTAAAGGTACTACTTCTTGCAGGTATTTGTATCGGCAGGCCTATTGCATGATCGGGATAATTGTACAAAAAATTCTAAATTTATTCAACTTTGGTCGATTCGGCTTCAAACCTTTTAATTTTGTCATTGAGTCCTATACATTTTCACGCTTTGCCAATTGAGTCCATTCGATCAATTTTAGTTGGAAATAGCCGACATAGACGCCAGTAGTGCTGCGTAGGACGGCTGATGCTAATGAGGATAATTTTTTAAATCTTTTATTTTTATTTTTATATGTTTTTATATATTTGTTGTTTTCTTTTTTCTTTTTTCTTTTTTTTTTTACCAAGTCTAGCGAGGGCCGGCGACCCTTGTCGGCCATTGGGTGAGGGCCGTGAAGTAGTTGTCGGTCTTGGGCGAGGGTCGACCAGCCCTCGACTGTGACCGGCGAGGGCTGGCCGGCGACCCTCGCCGAGCGTCGAAGGAAAAAAAGAAAAAGAGACAAAGAAAAGAAAAGAAAATATAAAAAAATAAAAAAAAATAACGAAAAATTAAAAAATTATCCACATCAACGCCGGCCGTGCCACGTAAGACAGCGGCTTTCACGTTTGCGATTTTCGGCTAAAATTGGACGGACTCCATTGGTAAAACATGAAAAGATTTAAGACACAATTGACAAAATGAAAATATATTGGATTAAATTGACCAAAGTGTAATTGATGTAGGATTTTTTGAATTATTTTCCCTTGCGTAATCCATTAGATCTTAAAGGTCCCATGTAGGATCCACATGATCCAACGGATCTCCTACATTGGACATATATGATTAAGGTGCAACCAGTAATTCTCCGTGGGTCTCGTTGAAAAAAAAAAAAGATTTCATGTAGTTCTTGGATTGTGATTAATTTTGCCCCGTAGCTATTAATCACGCAAATGTACAATTTTTATTTTTTTTCCAAACAAGACATTTCCCCATGGAATTTTTTTGGAAGCTACTAGCCTGATAGTACTATCAGTTATTTCTGACCACATTATCTCTTAATTAATGAGTATTTTATGCAAAACACGTTGTAATGATGGGTCTACGTGAGTTGTATAGTCCCTGACAGTACTATCAGAGAAGCATTTCTCAATTTTTTTTTCCATATATTCATGGAAAGATTAGCATATATAGGCTGTTTTAATCTAATACTTTTCAAACTTGTCTTTACACCAGACCAAAAAAAACTTATCTTTACACCGATTTGCCTATATAAATCTCATAATCAATCCAAAGGAAACCGAAGTTGCTACCTCAGGTAACTCTTTGCCCTTCTTTTAAACACTCGCAAACTCAGTCTCTTTCTCTGTGTCCATCTCCAAAACACAGGACGCACACACAACAGAGTCTCCACACCCACGATTATTTCTTCACGGAGAGAGAGAGAGAGATGTTCAACGGGCAGAAGCTGCCACAACCAGAGGCGGCTCTCCAGCAGCCGGAGACAAATGTGGCGGCCGATCGCCAAGGCGCGACAACGAACGGGTCCCTCGAGGGGGCGGGGGAGCCACGCCTGAAAGGCGCTCGCTGGAGAGCCGACGTCATGCACGTGATCCTGAGGGTGATGTGCATGGCGGCTTCTTTGACAGCCCTCTCGTTCATGGTCACTGCCAAACAGCACAGCTTTCTCGTAATCTACGACTTCCAGTTCCCCGTTCACTCCAAATGGTCCTTCTCTAACTCCTTCGAGTACGCCTCTCCCTCTCTCTCTGTCTCTCTCTGTCTCTCTCTCTCGATTTCGTGTAGCCATGTTAATGCAATGAGTGAAAGGTTTCGTTTTTTGCTAAATAATTCAAGTTCAAGAACAATGACGGGAATCTCTTCTGCTCCAGCATCACCAAACGAAGCTTAATACTTGCAAACTCTCTCTCTGTCTCTCTTGTTTTTTGTTTCTTGAACCGGGATTCTGCGAGGAAACTGACCGGCTGAACCGGAGAAATTGTCCTGCTTCGTTTTGTCATGTTGTGACTCGTGAAGCTTGGCATCAATCAGCTGAAGGAAGCTAGTCCTTAAGAATAAGGTGTTGAAGGAATAGGAAAGAGAACCCGTGAGCATACGAGCATCTACCCTAGGACCATCTTGTCCTCTTTCCGAAAGACACATAAGAAAATAAGAAAAGAAGAACATCTTTGGTTTCAACTCATGTCGGTGACCCAACAAGAATTTTCTACCGTTGATTCATACGAATGATGCTGACCATGTTGTTGGGTAACAATATAGCTCACTAACTTAGCGTGGTACTTACTTTTTTCTTTCCAGGCAGAATTTTTTGATGGGTCCCTCTAGTTGTTTTTTTTTTTTTTTTTGGTAAAGGGGTCCCTCTAGTTGTTGATATTTACATGATTAGGAAGTCGGTTATTCATCGGTTTACATCGCTCTGAGGCCAAATCGATTTCCTTGTGGTACTGATTCAGGTACTTGGTCGCCGTCTCGGGGGCGGTCGCGATCCACTCGTGCCTGCAAATGCTCGTCTGCGTCTCGAGATTGCTCCGGAAATCGCCGGCGATTCCCTCTAGGAACCACGCGTGGCTCCTATTTGCTGGGGATCAGGTACTCGCGTACGCGTTGATGAGCGCCGGGTCGGCCGCTTCCGGGGTCACCAACCTGAACCGCACGGGGATAAGGCACACGGCGCTCCCAAACTTCTGCAAGCCCCTCCGCAGCTTCTGCGACCACGTCACGGTCTCGATCGCCTTCACTTTCCTCAGCTGCATCCTGCTCGCGACCTCGGTAGTCCTAGACGTCGTCGGGCTAGCCAAATACTAACTCATCCGCTCCGCATGTTCTCCTTCCTTAGTTCGTAAAAAAACGGTAGCTAAAGTCGCTTCCTTAGTCCCCCGTGCGCTAAGAGATCCTAGCACGACTTATTGATCTTATTTGCATATCTCTATCAAATTATAGTGACATTTGGGACAATATCTTCTAGTTTGTTTTCAAGATTTTCATTTTTATCGTTAGTAGTCGCGGATAATGCGAGCGTCGGACTCATTCTCATTTTCCTCAGATTTATGTTCATATGGATATCTTTCTCAATGGTTATTGATGTCTTGCCTGGAGGGGAATTAATATTGAGCTCTGTTCAGTTTGGACAACTTTCAATTGACGAAGGATCTTTGGATTGCCGATGCCTAAAAGTGGCCGGTTCACGAGAGCGAGGGCATGGCTTATCACCCGGGCAAGATCCATTACCCTTTGCCTCATCGCTGCTTCCACGCCCTTGTCCATAACCTAACCCCCGAATCCGTCCACACACGTGTTCTTGTTTGCTAGTGCGGCGCTCACCCACGTTTCCACGTTGCTCATGTGCCACGTGAAGTCCTAGCCAGTGACCCGACGCGAGCTAGGGTTTATATTCGAACTCGTGGGATCCGTAGCCGTACCAACCGTTTCACCACTTCCTGTCTAGGATATCTTTTCGACAACGATCGATACCTTCTAGTGACTAATTAATGCGACTGATGCGGCTCTAGTCCATGCATTGTGGTCTCCAGATTAGTATTAGTAGATATGAACTTGAAAATGCTCGAGACTCGCAATGACATCTTCATTCTCATCTTGAGTTGAGGCCCACTCGTGGGAGATTGTGTATTCGGCCGCTCCTTGTTCAATGCTACGCATCATCTTTGGTAACCTCCAATTTGATCAGGGAAACTATAGAAAATCAATCTGCTAATGAAGGTTATAAATTCGGTCAAGAGGAAGAAATTTATTATTTGGCGAAACATTTTCATGCTCTATTTTCGGCTTCTTCAACCCTGTTCTTTGTTGCTAAAAAAAAAAAAACTTCTTCTTTTACAAGGCCCATGGGACATTAGGGCTTGCACCGATGTTTGCAAAATGAAGTTGGCCCGTCTCAGTTTTGTACATCTGACCCATTGTCCAAGAGAGGCGAACAAACTAGCAGATTGGGTGGCAAAGGCCCGGTTGGAAAAAAAGAGCTCCCTATTGGATGGCTGTCTTTTATCTCAAAACCTATGTTGGATATTTTAGTTTTCGATGTTCACAAACTTGCTTTGAGTTAATGAAATTTTTGGTATTTTCGACAAAAACAAAAAACTCTGTTCTTCTCCAATCCTGAACCTACTTCTTCTCATTTTGAGCTTGCACCCACCTCCCGTCCTCCTGTATGCTTTCTTCATGTTCGATGCAAACTAAAGATTTCTTCTTCTTCTTCTTCAAATCTACTTAAAATTTTCTTCTTCCTAGATGTGTCAATGTGGGTCTTTGATCCACTTTTTAACCCACTTTTATTCAATTGGGTTATATATAGGTTCACTTCAGGAAATTTAAAAAATGGGTCGAATAGGGGTTTAGGCTTATAAAATCTATTCAAATATGGGTCTTAACTCAACCCATTTTCTGCCCGTGGTCTGCAGCTTCCTAAGCACCCACTTGTAAATGGGCCTCAACTCAAGTATATTAGTTTATATTTTTAATATTTTATAAGTAAAACAAAAAAAGAAAAATAAAATAAAATAAAATAAAATAAAAATTGTTCTGGAATCTGCAGGATGCCGCTCACCACCGACCGCCACAGGCCGCCGGAGAAAATAGAAAATAAAATTAAAATTTAAAATTTAATTTTTAAAAATAACCAATGATTTTTTAATAATAAAAATATTTTTTTAAAAAAATAGATAATTTTTTAAATATTTATAATTAAATAACTTTAATTTTTTTAAAAAAAATCAATTGCATGAAAGTGTTTTAGTAATGTCATTTTATTAACAAATTATAAGAAATAAATATTTCATGATTTAGTTAAATATTGAAGCTTTTAAGTAATACGGGTCGGGTCGAGTATGAATTGCGTATGGGTCGGGTCGGGTATGGATCGTTAGATTTGTATTGTATGAAAATGGGTCAGAACGAATCGGACCATATTCGACTCGACTTAAATTCGACTCGACCTACCTGTTTGACACCTTTGGGAGGGAAATGCATTCCAAGTTTCCAACGGCTAGATGTTTAACGGGTCTCTCTCTACCATGGGATGTCGCCGTCAGTGAAGCTCTTGGACCAACTGGATCTAAATCCAACGGTCCTATCGCGATGACGAATGGGTCGGGCTCGACCCAACACAGAAGCCACGTTACCTACCTTCATTGTGGGCCATCCCGGGCCCCGCCTGCCGTGCCCGTGGCCCACGAGCGGGGGCGTGGCACGGCCCCATCAAGAACCAGCTCAGCACTGCCCCTAGAAACGCCCCGTCGTTTCCGTTCACCTCATGGAAGGACACGTGGACACGACAAAAAAGAAAAGAAACTTCCTCCTCCTTGACTGACGAAGCTGACTCTGACCACCACCCTCCCACGATTAACCGCCATTAACCGCCACGTCCCTGCTCCCACTCTCACGTTCGTCAGAGAGAAAAAAGAAAACCGAACCTGCTTATAAAAACCACCCCCTCTCCTTTCGCTCGCTCCAAACGGACGAAACTCTCATGCACGTTGCTTCTCTCGGTGTTCTTCTTTCGCCCAGTGCGTGCGAGAATCATACGAAAAATGGCGTCTGTCTGGGGACTCTGTAATTGGGTCGTCGCTGTTTTCGCCGCTCTTGTTCTTCTCGGTGGAGTCTCCATGAAGGCGAAGGTCGAAGCTGCGAGGGAATTCAGGGTGGGTGATGGTGAAGGTTGGCATGAACCTGCTGAGCTCAACTCCTCGTTTTACTCTGACTGGGCTACGAGGAACAGGTTCCATGTCGGAGATTCTCTCAGTGAGTCTTTTCTCTTCGCCGCTCTTGTTTAGTTAAATGACAGAGATTTGATTATAGAAGAATCTGTGTGAATTTCCAGATGTTAGAGCTAGGGTTGTCAAAGCTAATCCTAACTCTTGTTCATGCAAATTTGGTGATGGGCTTTCAAATATACTTACCATATGGGAGCAGGTCTTTAGCATTACCTGGAGGGACGAAAATTTTGTTCCATAGATATCACTTGTTATTACTAGAAAAGGTGCAAACTTTAGTGTATTCCAGAAAAGAATGCTCGTTGCGCGCAGAGCGCTTTCGACTGAAAGTTTGTTTTGTCAGAGTCTATATCATAAAATGAGTAGCACATTGAGTAAGTATGGAGCTATTGCCTCTATAGTTCGGTGGAGGTTAGTAATAACTTCGTTGTCGATTGATCGTTTTTTCCATAATTTGAAGATTTCGAGTACAAGAACGACTCGGTCCTGGTGGTGGACAAATGGAGCTACTACCACTGCAAGGCGAGCGACCCCGTCACGGCCTTCGACAACGGGAACAGCACATTCACGCTCGACAAGCCCGGTTTCTTTTACTTCATAAGCGGGACAACCAATCACTGCAAGAACGGCCAGTGCTTGATTGTCGACGTGATGTCTCCTCACCGGATCCCTCACTCCACTCCTCCCTCCATCGCCAACCCTCCAGAGACCGGCATGGGCGGCCTCTCTCCTTACGCCTCCCCACTCTCCAGTGCTTCTTCAGGAGCAGCAAGCGGAACCTCACCAGCTGCGGTTGCGGTTCTTATGAGTCCATTGGCCATGGCTTCTTTTGCAGCTAGGATGCGTTTTTATCATTAGCCTCAGGAGGATTTGGTGTTTAGGCGGCTTAAGTAGTTGATTATTTTGTTTCCACTCGTCATTCCGTCATGGTTGTTTAATTTATATTGCTCTAATTTGTTGAATTTGGTTCATTTGATGGGTATCTAGGGTTATGTTTGATTGATGAGCATTTGTATTTGATTCATTAGAACTTCAGACATATTTGGAGGTTGGCCCTCTATTCTATAATATGTTATGTTGTCTACGTGCGCATGCATCTCCTTGTTGACGTTATTATCCTAACCCTAGAAAATAAATGAGATGAAATGGAGGTCAACAAATAAATCCTGAACGAATAGTGCCCAGGGCCTCTTCTGTGGACCGTGATATGGGCACGTATATCAAAGTAAAGTCGTTATGTTACAAACATGTACCACGGTTTTTTTTGTTTTGTTTTGTTTTTGTCTTTTTTGTTTTGGGATTCAAGCACAGTGTCCGATAAACCAGGGGTACTAGTTGGACAAGTCAGTTATCAGACACTGTGCGAAGCACATGTCAGCCTAGCAGGAAGCCGAAGCTTCCCCTTCGTGACTTCAGGCGCAGGTGGCTACTACACCAGCCTACGCAGCAGTCGTCAACCATAGTTGACCAAGTGTCTACCTTCACCTGCCGAAGGCCCCTAAGTTCTCACCAATTCTTTTTCTTCCTTAGTGAGAGGGAATACAGTGAGAACTTATGGGGAGATCCCACCACCATACGGGGAGTTCCTTCCCCTGTCTCCTCTTGAGCTTTTTAAGGATCTGCTTTGGTCCAAAATGAACATGTACTACGTGCTAATAAAAGGTGATGAGAAGGTGAGGACTGCTTAATTAATTCTATATGACTGTTATGTCTATGCGAAAAATTCGTATGCCCTTCTTGTGGAATGAGGATTGGCACTCGAGATCCGACTAGCCGCATTGTACTGTTTTAGCGTTCCTTTAAAGTTTGAGCTACACGAAACAAACAGATTTATCCTCGAGAATTAGACATTTTGCTTCATTTCTAGTTGTCCTCGAAGAATCTGTAAGGTTCAAAAAGTTCTAAACTTATAACACTTTTGCCAATTCTGTCCTAAACATTGTAATTGTGTCATTTGAATCTTAAACCTTTTGAATATTTGCCAATTTAGATGCTGATGTAGACGTTGTCCGTCTTACGTGCCACAATTGAGGTTGACGTGATTTTTTTTTTGAATTTTTTTTATTGTCAAGGACCGACAAGGGGCCGCTGGCTACCAGCGACCCTAGCAGACTAACCCTCGCCCTCACCAGTCGTTGTGAGGGTAGCGAGCTCTCACCGGGCCTCGGCCAAGGCCGCCGGTCCTTAACAATTAAAAAGGAAAAGAAAAGAAAAGAATTAGTAAAAAATTCAAAAACTTTCACGTCAACGTCAGCCGTGTCACGTCGGACGGCTAATGTCCACGTCAGTAATTTACGGCCGAAAAAGCCCGGAATGACTAAATTGGCAAATTGTCAAAAGGTTTAGAACTCAAATGACACAATTACAAGGTTTAGGATGGAATTGCCCAAAGTGCAATAGGTTAAGGACCTTTTTGGGCAATTTTTCTGAAAACCTGTCAAGAGCTATGAAACGAGTATGATTTTTTTATAAAAAAAGTGGCAATTATAGGTTAGTAATTTCTAAAAGTGACAATTTAATCGGTATGATGTAAAAGAATAGAAAATTAAACATTGGTTAGCAATTCCATGAAAATTGGTAACCCAAAATTAGTGGATAACTTGACCAAAGAAAAGTTGGTAAATCACTCAAATAAAGGTTCACAATTTCATCTAATAGTTTGAAATTAAGGTGTTCTAAGAAAGGTAAACAAAAGTCTATAACATATAAGAGATTTTTTTTTTCGTCACAAATAAGAGAGGTTGGTATTACAAAAACCAACTCAACGTCGGTAACAATGACAAACAAGAACTAGTATCGCAAAGTTAGTCGAAAACTTAATGGAAGAAAAATTGGTAATCACTCCAATCAAGAGTGGTGTTTCAAAAGGAGTCGATCAATTTAATTGGTCAGTAAGTAACACAAGTAAATGTTGGTTACTAAATACAAAAGTTTGATGCTTTTTAAGAAAAAAAGCAAATAAACGTCGGTAAATAACTCATGATAAACCAAAATTAATTGGTAATTTAATAAAAGAAAAGCTAGTGGGTCGCACAAATAAATGTTAGTAAGTTCGTATAAGAGTTGATAAATTAAAGATGCTTGAAAAAATGATAACTAAAAGTTGGTAAAAGATGCCAAAGGTTGATAATAAATTAATAAACAAATGAATGTTCGTAACTCAAAACTAATTTGTAATTTAATCAGAAAAATTTGATAAATCACTCAGGTAAATTTCAACAAATTCATATTAGTTTCAAGCCCACCCCATGTCGTTGCTGTAAAACATCTACCGAAGGAACATCTCACATACAATTTCTATAGTTATCGAACGCCGGCCCGTGTAATTTATGATTTTGACTTTAGGGTTGAGTCCGGAAAGTTTGGTTATGATAACATTTCATTACGAACTAGATAAAACCAATCACAATGCACAATCAAGGTTCTATCGAGTCATTTTCGCGGGGACTTGAGTAATGAGATTGAAAAACGCGATTAGCCTATGTAATCCAACCATGCAAGGCATTTCTCGTGCGACCGTGTCCCTCTGTCGTAGAGTTGTCAACGGTTCGGTATTGATTTTCGTGACCCAACCCGAATCCCAAACCTCATCTGACCCTAACCGAAAATGCTGTCTTTCGATTTTCGGAGTTTTTTTTTGGGCTCAAACTCTCCAACCCTGAAAGCCTTCCTTATGCACGCCGCTGCTTCTTTCGCTCCACCTCTTCTCTCTCTCTTCACACACACACATGCAAAAGCTGCCACCGGAGGCCATCCACAAGCCTGGATCGAGGTCGCTGCAACGGTGGCCGACGAGCTAGAGTCAAGGTCATCGGTGGCTTCTGCGACCTTAAATCCTATTTGCGACCTCAAACAGAGGTGGTAGACAAGGCGGCGACCTAGCGAACGCAAGAGAGAGAGAGAGAGAGAGAGAGAGAGAGAGAGAGAGAGAGAGAGAGAGAGAGAGAGTCGCACACAAAGAGCACTTGAAGCCACATGGTCAATTAAAGAGAAAACTAGGGGAACCGATCACCCCTATGGTGCAGGGATCACATTGGAAGCTAAGGGAGCGCATGACACTACTTCTGCTTCAGAAATCAACTTCTGGCCAGAAGTTAATTTTTCTACTTCTGCTCCAAAAATTGATTTATGATCAGAGAAAGACGTTTGATAACAAGATAAAAATTATGCTTCTAGATCATGTCATTACCATACGCGACGGCTAGCTTTCTCTGCATGCTGATTAGTGCGTGGTTGTCGAGGATGCGTACGAGATCGGTGGGATTTAATCAACATTTCTGGCTCATGAAAACCCTAAAATCGAATTCAACAATTGGTAAATCAAGGACAAACGCGAAAGAGGGAATAAAACCCTAACCTCTAGCGGATCTGAGTTTCTCGGACGCAAACGACGAATCGGAGCTGCCGATAGGTCTCCGAAAGGCGACGGTGGAAGCGGAGGCGGCGGCATGGTTGGGAGCGAAGAGGGAGAGACCTTCGCAGTAATGGGAGCGTAGCACGCACCGAAGATTCAGGTATGTTGACACCTAAATTTTGAATCCCATTTGTAGTCATTTATTTTGCATAAAAATTAGGAATTAATTTTAATTCATACAAAAAATAATTAAATCATTTTTCACATTTATTTTAGCATGCATTACATTTTAAATTAAATTGAACCCGCAGCGGAATTGTGAATTTAAATTGAATTAGTTGGAGTCGGCCGTGAATGAAGCAAATTTGGTCAAGCACCATAATGGCCGAAAATTACATGGAAAAATGGGGAGTCACGAGCTTTGAATGACATGGGTGAGCTTAATTAGAAGAAGTCTGTGATTAGTAGATGGGTGATTTTTTTTTTTTTTTTGTCATTGCTCCAGACCAGCACCAGAGTTGCTCCTGCCGCCCTCGGTTCCGACGATGATTCGCTGCCCTGTCCCCACTATAACGAGGCCGCACTGGGATGAAGCCGCTACCTACTCCATGACGATCTGTTCATCCCAACTGCAACGAGAAGCTTAGGACACCCATGATAACACTTATGCTTTAGAAATCAATTTCTGGCCAGAAGTTAATTTTTCTATTTCTGCTTCAGAAGTAGATTTCTGATCAGAGAAAGGCGAAAATTTTTGCTTCTCGAACAGAAATTCGTTTGGTAACGGTTGAAAATTTCTACTTCTGGAACATTATTAACACAAAATATTCTCCGAAAAATTATTGATCATAACCTAAAATGCATGTTATTCAAGAAAAGTTAAATGCAAATACTGACGGATTTACGCATAATTCGTCATTTAATTATTTATGTATATGCGAACCCAATTATGGAAAATTTGTATTAATGAATATGATGGCTGAGCTCATATATCAACGCTAAAAGCACAGGTAGTTTCGGTGCTTCCTCTCATGTGCCTCTGGCGTGGTTTATATAGCAATTGGCATAATATATGAACCTTTTTCGTGCCTAAATCATCTCTAGAAGCACAAATCTATGGCAATTGTATGTGTCATGAGATCACATAGATATTAATGAGAACTTGGGACATAAAACTATAATAATGATGAGCTTGTTTTGGCATGAAGGCATCTCTAGGCAAAAAGACAAAAGGCAAAAACTGAGGTGTCATCATCTTAATCTTTTCAACCCAGCTTTGGTTTTCCTGATTTTTTTTTAATAAAAAAAATGGAGGGCACGAGATCACAGGCTCCATCTATCACGCCCCGACTTTTGGGCACGCGATAACCCTGCCAAACGTCTCAGGTTAAAGGGACAACGTCCCAGGCACGTCATCGACCCATTCATTTTATCTTTCGATTAAGCGCACGCGGAACGATCTACTCCCCAAACAATCATAAAGCAACGGGGATAGAAAAGCAGGAAGTCACATCAACCAATATCAACAATCCCATCAAAAGATTTCATTCATTAATAGATAATCATTAACCTTAAGGAAGCTACAGAATCTACGAGCCCATCTTCAGAGCTGCCCCCTATGATCGAAAAAAATGGTATCGGGTCAGGAAAGGCTTAACATCATATCTACTCCAAAAGAGGGGGTCCCGACACCCCCATCATCCACAACAATAGATCTCCAAAGTTACAGACCTGAAAAAGGGTTAACCACGATGGGGTGAGAAATAAATCTCGGTGAGCTAACGCCTAAGCCCGGCTAGGGCGTTGACTCGCTCATGCGACCTATACACACAACATATCGCAATAGTATAACGCCAATCACATGCAAGCTTACCACGCATTGGATCACACATATGCAAGACTCGACTTGACATAACAGTCAACCAACCATGGCAACAACCAGAATACCATAACAGCTTGTAAGCACAATGCAACACGCGTATTCCGGTTATTAATGGCCACTTGGTCCCCACACTAGACAATTGGTGCGCAGCACACTAGACAGTTGCTGCTCTTCTGGCATGACCGGGCTTCGTCCCTTACTTCCGGCGACGACAACCGATAGACTGTGTGGTTCCGATCGACATGGCACGGAACTACCAGGAATCCCTGTAGGGGCTTCTGTCCATCACAAGCTGCGACCGACATCCGACCAGTCCGGCGACACAGACCGTCGCGCATCCGATAAGTCGTGTGATTTCAATCGACATGGCACGAACATATCAGGCATTCCATCATATGACCACGCAAGCACACCAGGCAACCAATCAGTTTATATCTTTGCATTTAGTCCAATGCACCCACACACGGAATCGTGCTCAAAACTTGGCCCAAGGCCATTTTCATGCTCAAATATGCAATTTCACTCTACACGTGGTCATGTGATGTACAAACTATCCAACAGACTTTGCATCTAAATACGGGTGATCAATCCTCATAAAGTCAATCACTAACCATTCAGAGCATTCAGCAATTAGGCATTGATTACCACATCAAACAGTCGACAACAAAATCAACATATCGCACTCAAATGCTTGAACTGACCACAGGCGACTAATCCGTTTTCCAACCAACCAGTCAATCAAATCATAGCCCTCTCAGCTCTAACCAAACGCTCGCTCACGGTTAAACAATTGCAGTCAATCACACAATCCAGTCTACTCACCAATTAGCCACAGACAACCTAGATAACCAGTCTAATTTATTTAATTATGGTCATTTAACCTAAACCCAGTCTCTAACTAAGCCGATCACAATTAGTCTACTTAAACACCTAATTAAACTAAATCCGAAAGCAATTAGCGGCCTAACTCAGAGTTAGGGGCTAACTCACACTCTAAGCGGTTCGGCAACGGTGACAGCGGCGGCGGCGGCGGTCGGCGGCGAGCTTCGGCGAATGGTAGCGACGACTCAGATGACGTTCGAACGGCTGGATAGCGCTCACGAGGGCTGGACAGAGGCTTGCGAGGCGATGGCTGGAGGGTGGCGACGCGGCTAGGGTCGGCTGGGTTCGAGTCGAGGTCTCGGTGGCTGCTCAACAGACTGAGGTGGTGGTGGCCGGCGGCTCAGCTCAGGCGAACGACGAGACGACGCGAGGGACGACGACGAGCTCGACGGCAGCAGCAGCGGCGGTCTGAGCTCGAGCTGGATGAGACGCGGCGAGCGAAGTGGAGGTCGTGGGTCGGGGCTGGGGCTCGGGTGGAGGGTGAGTGGCTGACGAGGGAGGACAGTGTGACTGGCGGGGCTCGGCGACGTGGGGACGAGCTTGGGTGGGTCACGGGCTCACGGGCGACGCACAGCACTCACGACGGACGGGTTAAGGGGTCGCGGGCGACGGCTCGGCCAGGGGAGGAGGGCGTGGTGCAGGGGCTGGGCGAAGACGGGCGGCGAGGTGGCTGAGCTAGGGGCCGGCGACGATGAGCGGAGGTGCGGTGGTGGCTGGGTGGTGCTCGGCAGCTGAAGGAAGAAGAATAAGAGTAGAGTCGGGGGAGGGGGGTGTCCACGGCTGAACAGGGAGGGAAGGAGAGAGAGAAGGGAAAAAAAGGGAAAAAGGTGATGGGAGAGGGTAGGTGCACGGCAGTAGAGGGGGGGGGGAGAGAGAGAGAGGTGACAAGGGGGGCCCAAAGTCAAATCAGGTTTTGATTTTTTTTTGTCTTCTAGCACATAATGTGGGGGCAGAAAGGTAATTTCGCGAAGGTTCAAGGCGAAGGGGGTTTGGGCGCAAAGGGTCTCTAATCGGTGCTTCAGGGTTTACCAAATCCTTTTCCATATCAAATTAAAATCGCGTCCGATAATTGTCCATTAAATCCTTACAAATCTAATATTATTTATTTTATAGACCTTAAAATTTCGGGACGTCACACTATCGGATCAGAAAATCGTGTTTTGGAGTAGCTGCACCCATTGTTGGACTAAACCAGACAAGCGAAGAAAGAAACAAAATCTAAGAGTTCATGCAATTAGGAATATCTAACTTATCAATCATAATCAATAAAGATAGGTGCGCAAATCAAGAAATCAGGAACATGCGGATAAAACTCATCAAATCAAAACATAGCATCCCTAATGAAGCCCAAAGGCTTAGAGAATATGTGTTTGAAGGTTTGGAAGGAGTTGAGGACATTTGGAGACAATTTGTCCAAAGGGCAAAATTGTCATTTTGAAAAGATTTGGAATCAAAATCATCAGAAATAGAGTTGGCCAGTTGAATGTGCCTATTTCCCAATTTCTGAGATTTTCTGAAATTTTTCTGGATTTTTTGAACGATTTGCCGATATGAGGGCAAAATCGTTGTTTTGAGAAAGATTAGAAGTGAAAATCACAAAAGACGGGTTTGGCCAGTGAAATTTGACAATTTTCCATTTTCTGTGATTTTTTGAAATTTTTTGAAATTTTCCGAGACTAATTGCCCATAAGGGGCAAAACCGTCATTTTTGAAGAAAGAGAGGGTAAATCATCAAAAATAGGATTTGCCAGTTGAATGGACCATTCCCTAATTTTTGAGATTTTTCTGAATTTTTGGAATTTTTTTAGTACTTTTTTTATTATTATTAATTTTCCATTTTTGGGATTTTTTTAATATTATTTTTTGAAATTTTTTTATTAAAATAATTATCCGGACCGGGTCGGGTTGAGACAGATGAGCGAAGAGAGAGACAGAAAATATGATAAGGGAGGGTTAAAAAGAAAAAAACGACTTAAGATGATGAGAAGTAACTTTTTTTTACTTCTCAAAAGTCCCCAAAAACAGATTCTGAAGTAAAAAATTGTTTCAGAAGTAGAAATATACAATTGCGAACCAAACGAATTTCTGCTTCAGAAATTACGTTACCAAACAGATTTCTACTCCAGAAACACTTCTAAAGCAGAAATTTATTACCATGCGCGCCCGTTACGTCTCCGGAAGTCCGAGTCGGACCCCGTGCTGCTCTAAAGACGATGGTAAAAAAGCTACTGGGATGTCCTTGAAAAAGGCTAAGGGGTGGACTTGTCTTTTTTTTTTTTGGGCATTCTCCAAATCTGATAATTACGTGGAAGTTAGAATTTTGACACAAAGGGAGAAGGGAGACCCCACAGTTGGAGCAATCCGGGTAAATCTGTTGAAGCAAGGCAGCAGAATCGTGGGGTCACGCCAACACACGTACAAGAGACAAACGACCAATATGCGCAGGGAATCCCGGGCACAATCTGTCTAAAAGTCAAAACTTGAGATACGGCAAAATTGAGGTGATCAGAGCCGCGAGAGAAGAACAAGCGTCCACGAGACAAAAGTGAATAACCTTGATCATCGTCCTCCTCGCCGTTTATTTGTCTCGCATCATAGACGTTCATTGTGCCGGCCACCGTGAGCCCCACCGTCGTTAGTCATCGCCAATCCGAAACCCGTTCCGTGATTCGCAAGTCGCTCGAGCCCGAACCAACAGATTCTACAATCCCGAACTGATCCACTGGTCTCCATTCAAACTTGGAACATTATCGGCAAATTAGGTAACAATCGCGATCTTGATATTCCTTGAATATATTGTTTCCTATTTTGAAGCTATTATTATCTCTAGCGATATATGTGGATATCATGCCTATCTCTAGAATATTCGTTATCTTTTGTTGCTCGATTTAAAATTTCCAAATCCCGAGCATATCTTTTGAATGCATTAGATCTTTGAAGAATATTCTTGCACAATTTTTCAAGATGTGAATCATTTGTGGATAGGACAATCTTGCCCTTTATAATTCGGCACTTACCCTCATTGGCCCAAATTTTCAGTTATTTTTATGCTATAGTTTCATCAAATAATTTTATAATTTACCTTGAGTATAATACATGCTCCCATGTGCCTAAATCCCGAGGAAAATATGTGCATAAAGGACGATTATCCGACTTCACCCCCGAAGTACACATCGAAATTGTCCGTCACATCCCATAACTTTGGGATCGGACCGACAAATTTCACAAAATTGGACTTCACTATCCGACCTATAATATTTGGGTACGACTTTAGTCCAATATTAAAATTCACCATCCGACCCCACCCCCGAGGTACGACGTGAATAAAATTCCCTTTCCGACCCTAAACTTTGGGTACGAAGCGAATTTATCGGAAAATCGGATTATAAGGTGTATTATATTCAAGGTTTATTATACTTTTATTTGAATCTTATTTTTAGAAAAATCACAAAAAGAACATCAAAACATGGTCTAAAAGGGAATTAAATGTCAAGATACCTTTTAATATAAAATTAGAGTTTGAGTGATCAATTTCTTAATTTATATTAATTGTTATCAACCTTCGGACCATCTTTTGTCTTTGCCTTTTATTTAATCCGAAAATTCATCAAAAATAAACCAAAAAATGTCATCCATGTGCATTTCATGTAGTATAGTTCATGTATGCATTTTTCCATGTCATTCATGCATACTATCAATGTCGTCCATGCATTTTCGTGTCATTTAGAACATAGTTTTAACTTTGATTTCGCATGTCATGGTAAAATACTCATGCTCGTCACATAGTCTAATTAAATCATGTCGCATGTCATATAGGTTGGATTACATATTGCATGTCATCTAAGATAGAACTCATATTTTATGAACATCAAAGTTCAATTTTTTAAAAGTCATCATGCATGTCACATAATTTAGAATGTTTGTCATAACATCATCTAATTAGACTTTGCATATCATGTCATGTTTGCATTCATATAGTTATATTCATGCATTTCGCATAGCATTCATTAAATCAAGAAAACCCAAAAACATAATTGCACCATGATTTTTCAAGTGAGTCAACTGAATTTGCCAATTCGAGAAAATTTTCATAAGAATAGTACCGAAAGGGCGTTAATTGAAAAGTTAACGTAATCAACTCCCCGAACCTAAATCTCTGGTTTGCAGAAAATAAAGTATTCTCTCGATACTTTATTTAGGTATCTAATCTACTTACCAAAAAGATTAGTGGCGGCTCCGAAATTGAAAATCTTTTTATGAAAATCATGTGAACCTAAGTTACGAATTGGTAGAGCTTGGAGAGCTCGGACTAGGTTAGTTAATTCATTTAATTAATCTGGTAATCCATTAACCATGAATTTTTCGAATTTTAGGTCGCGACAAGGTCGAGCTTGTTGGACCTAGACGACGGACAAAGAAGGGGATCGGGGGCTCATTGAGCTCGTCGGTCACACGAATCGGAATCAACGGCTCCGGGAGGCCACGACGGAGGCGGAGGCATGGTTGGGAGTGACTACAGTGAGCTTCGCAATTGGGAGAGAGAGAGAGAGAGAGGCGCGTCCCAAAATGAAAAGAGGAAGAAGTGAAGAGCGAGGACTAAAACAAAAATTTACTTCTGATGAGAAGTATGTTGTTTTTTTTTTACTTCAGGAAGTTGCTAAAAAAAATTACTTCAAAAGTAGAAAAATGAAATTGTGTAACCACACGGATTTCTGCTCTAGAAGCACTTCTAAAGCAGAAATTTTACTTCTAAAGTGTTACCATGCGCGCCCTAACCGACCGTGACGACCTTGTAGGGTCCGCAAGTTCCATCCACGAGCTCTCCGATACACTTTTTGTATTTACGTTCTCTTGCCGTGGATTGTTCATTTTCTTGCCCTTTTGTATGTCTTTTGGGACACTCCACCGGATTGTCCACAAAAGGGCTAACCGGTTATCAAACCCTAAAAAACAGAAGCAGTGAAGTGTCATCATCGCGAGACCAAAACCAAGTTTAATCATGTTGCGCGGAAGCAAGCGATCGAACAATAAATAGACAAAACAAGAAAATAAATCGAGCACCAGATATACATGGTTCGATCGTAGAGACCTACGTTCGCGGGGAGAGCAGCAACGAATTTCACTATAGAACAAGCGATATAATCGGAGATTACAAATCACACTCGAGTCACTCAAACACTTTCTAGTCCCAATTGCATCAAATAACGCACACAATATTTAGCCCCAAATTTCTTACAAAATAATCTCTCAATCTCAAGAAGAAATTCCATAAATCTAAAACAACAAGATTTCTATCGGCCACGAAACACTTGCGTGAATTATATGCAAGCACTCTCTGCAACAACAACGATCCAAGCACTGACGCGGCGCTTCGTATATCGTGTGCTTTAGTTCCCACAAGCAGAGTATTGTCTTTATAGCCCCACCAAAGCATACCATCAAAGGAAATATCAAACCATAATATTTATATTAGGCCCATGTAACCGAATCCAATCAGAATTAAAAGATTTCTATATCTTTTAACTCTTCTTTCCTTTTTTTTTTTTTTTTCTTTTTTACTTTTCTTTAACTGTAGACTTTCCTTCTTCTATTTTGGTCCTCTTTTAGGGTCGAAGTCCAACACGTCTTGGGACTTCACCGTGTGCAATCATAGCCGAGTGCGACTTGGAACAACTCCCGTTCTTGATCCCGACTTCCCCACGAAAGTAATTTAACAATTTCGTTTTGACCCGGTTTTATTCGATAGGCTTAATCGAGACATATTTTAACAAATCCCACGGGATCATGCATTATGTCGTGTGTTAACTATAATCACGAGATTATCAAATAAGCAAATACTATGGCGACCCCGCACGATTTCCACATTGCCGTCGATCTTTCCTTTTCAAAAAACTTGAGTTGTCTTCCTGCTGTAAGGAAGAAAAACCAGCATCTCAATCATTGAAGCTGCCTTTCCTGCTTCAACGAATCGTGAAAACTAGTCAGACAAGAATCGCATCTACTACGCAAAACCTTTGTCAACATCAGAAATCGAGCTCAAATCCTATAGGATAAGGCGGGGTTTCCAGTAATTTAATCGGAGTTATCCGATCCTACAACGAGATAGAGAACAGATCATTAAAGTACGATCACGAACACACAGCTTCTCGCACAAGGGTTAAAGTCCAAAAAAAAGAAAGAAAAAAAAAGGGCGCGAACCTTTTGCACCGTTCCATAAAAAGTGCGACGGAATCGAACACGTATCTTGAAGCTACACAAGTTGTTTTAGTTGATCGCGGAGATGCGAAAATTTGATACTGCAGAAAATCTGCACAGCGTCTGGACATACGTTTTTAACAAGTCCGTGCTAATTTTGTTGGAGATTTAAGCCGATAAAAAAGGAAAAATTACCAAAAAAGTCACAAACCTATTGTAATTGTATTAATTTAATCATAATTTTTTAAAAAAAATGATCCCTTGACGGTACTGTCAGGAACAGTACAATCTCAACCTTAGATCCACACACTTCACCGTGTGTTTTCATAAATCACTCATTGATTGAGAGATCGTGTGGTCAGAAATAACTAACAGTACTGTTAGACCGTCAGGCTAACAGCTTTCATTTTTTTTTTGGCCAATTGAGTCCTAATTTTTTTTGCAATTGTGTCAATTCAGTCCATTTGGCCGGCCGGCGACGACATAGATAATTTTTTTATAATATTTTAATATTTTTTGGGTTTTTAAATTTTTTTGTGTATTTTTTGTGTGTGTGGTTAGGGCCGGCAGGAGGTTTCCGGACACTAGCCAAGGGCTCGCTGGCTACTCGTGAGGGTTGCGACCCTTGCCAGCGGCCAGCGAGGGCTTATAGGCCCTCACCCAATAGCCGGCAAAGGTCGTCGACTGACTCTTGCCGGCCCTAACAAAAAAAAAAAAAAAGACATAAAAAATTTATTTAAAAAATAATGAAAATTTTCAAATATATTTAAATACTATTAAAAATTATCTACGTCAGCGCAAGCGATGGCACATCAGCACGGGCCTGCCAAATGGAATGAATTGACATAATTACAAAATGTTTAAGATTCAATTAGTAGAAAAAGAGTTTAGGATTGAATTGACGTAATTATAATAGATTTATGATATTTTTTTAGTAATTATCTCAACAAAAATTCCCATAACTCTTTTCTTAGTCCAACATCGATCAAATTTTTGCACGTTCGATTAGGTGTCTAATCTGTCGATCGTAAATATCTGGGTGATGGGACCCGACATCATTCATCACTTTTGTTTTTTTGGTCGAATCATTCATCACTTCTCTAAGCTGTCCTTTTTAAAAAATTTGGGACGAGTCATCCGTCAATTGTACTAACGCGATGGCCGTGTTGTCCAATAGGTGTTGTTCATATCTCGAAAGCTGGAGATGCCCAAGATTTTGGGAATCAATTTGATTGGGATGACTTATAATGTCCTAATCTAATTTCTGTTTCTATCGCGGATCAAATTTAGGCGTCGGCAAGACTTTTACGAATTAAGCGAACCGTATGATTAAGTTCCTAATAGCGGGGCAAAAGCACCGTGGCACCAATAAAATCTTTGAAAGTGGCGTGTCGAAAAAAAAAAAACGAAAAGAATCACGCATCGTCTCTAAAAGTTTTGGGATGGTGAACTCGGTCCGCCATAAAGCGCAGGCGTTTTTAGTCGTAGCAATTCGGGTGACGTATCTCGAGTCTGTTACGTATTAAGTTGTCTCCTTACAAAAGTACCAACATCCTATAATCCTCATTACGATCGAAGTTACATTCTTTATCAGCTATTGCAATCACATGTGGATCACTAGTGCACAAGAGCGACCAATGATGCGAGTGATTCAGATTTCTTTGTTTTTGCGTGTTCAAGAACGACTCCATAGGCCTAACTAGCCTCACGTCTTGTCCCAAAGTGAATGAACTCTACTCCTCTATCCCTTTTGGGGGAAAAGAAGAGCTTTTACAGCATCTTCAGCTTAGGGCACTCGACGTTAAAACTTTAACATATTTTTCGTTTCCCTCGCAAGGCACGACATGTTTTGGACGTGCAAATTCGGGTTCTTACCTTGTTGGCAACTCATTAATCTTTCCTATAAGTAAACAGAACTCTCCCCCAAACTCCAAACCCTAGTTTTCAACCAATATTGGCACCAGAGCTCGTGTAAGTTTGCGGAAAAATACAGTGGTTTGTAGTTGTAAAGTGGTCAAAATTAACTTGATCCCATTTCGTCCATCTTCACCATTAACCTAAAATGCAACGTGTCCATTAATATGTAGGTTGTCATATTTCTTCTGATGACTTTTTGTATTTTTTTTTTTTCATCCTCAGTTAAGACTGCTGGTGATCAGTTGGTGGAAAATGAGGTTTACGTTAAGTCGGGAAAATTACTAAAAAAGGTCCTAAATTTATTGTAATTGTGCCAATTCAATCCTTTTTCTTTTTTTTGCCAATTGAATTGTAAACCTTTTGTATTTATGTCAATTCAGTTCATCCGACCAACTTAGGCTGGCCAGCACAGACGTGACAATTTTTAATAATATTTTCTTTTCTTTTCTTTTTTCTCATTCTTCCTCCAGTTGGTCGCCAGATTGGCGACTGGCCACTGGCAAAGCCGAGCTCGCATAGCCATGGTGAGGTTGCTTCGCCCAGCGACGGTGAGGTTGAGCCTTGCCGGCCCTCACTTTTGGCCAATCACCCGACCGGCTAGAGGAAGAAGAGAAGAAAAAAAGAAAAGAAAAAAAAGATATTAAAATATTATTAAAATTTACCATGTCAGTGCCAGCGGGCCAAAGTTAGTCGGATGGACTGAATTGGCATAAATGCAAAAGATTTAGGACTGAATTAACACAATAGCAATAGGTTTAGGACTTTTTCGGTAATTTTCCCTGTTAAGTTATCATGCCCCTTGTGCCCTAGCCGATATACATGCGACGATTATTAACGATTTCGACTTCATGCGGGCTCTTTCTGCACATGCTCGCCATTGGAGCCTTTGGTAGCACAATTGAGAGAGCAACGGGTTCTCTGCCCTTGCCGGGATGGAGCCTCTGTTGGGAAACACGTAACATGCATAGGCAAATAAAACATATAAACGCAGCGGAAATAAAAACCCATACATGTATCTCCAGAGGCGTTGTTCGTGCGTTTCAATCAAAATCATATGAAACGAAGAGGGTTAAACGAATTACCTCTTGAAGCGAGCTTTAAACAAATCGGCTCAGATGTTCTTCAATTTGAGTCCCACAAGCGTCGGACCTCTAGTTCAGACACACCACCAATCGTACGACGAACGGGAGAAAGACGATGCGGATAAACACCACACTTGATTGTGCTAGCAATCTTGTGAAGATAACTCTCCGCGCTATTGATTTTTTTTCGGTCACCGCAAGAATAAAAGTGTAGAGAGAATTTTTCTAATTTCTCTCGGACTTTTTCACACTTTCATGCGAGCACACTTAACGAAAAGCGAAGACACTTGAAAATTATCCACGAAACGAAGCTAATGGTTTTTCTCGCACTGCACACACGATCAGATCGTGTGTGCATCGTGCATAACGTCCACACGGTCAACAACTGTTTGTTGACCGTGTGAGACATGCAGGTTGTGCACTTTGTGCACGTTGTGCACATAACACACGGTCAGCAAGCAGTTGCTGACCATGTGTGATGTGGTTAGCAACTGCTTGCTGACCACGTCACACGTGCACCCCCTTCTTCTTTTTTCTTTTTTTTTTTAATTATAGAAATAATAATAACAATTATTATTATCATCAAAATAAAAGGGTATACCATTAGCTTGTGCGCATTTTGGATATATCGATATATGTCCACTTAGAACGTGCGTGTGCATCATATGCACGCGTGCCCATGACCTAAAATAAAATAAAATTAAATCACATTTAATTTAATTTCAGCCCGACTTAATTTGATAGCCGTTATTGCAAACATTTTTGCAATATCGTCTTTCCCGTTCAATGTCGTCATGTATTGGTTGTGGTGTGTGACAACCCTAGGTTCATCACTAAGCTGGCAGTAAGACTTGCACTAACACATTAGTACTTCCAAGAGAATTGATTGTCCCGATCAATCTTCAGGTCCTACAAGCCATGAGTGATATCTAGCAATATGTCATGGCTACCCAGATAGTGTGAATGCTTTAAGAACACAATGAACCTGTCAGCTCTGGTTACAGTGTAATTCAATCCCTCTGTCTTACTATGTCCCGATCGAACAAAGACCATGGAATATTTGTCAAGCCACCAATTCAATCATATGCACAAATCTAATCGACGTGCATTTATACGAGACATGAACATTTCATTCTTGGCTACAACCCCGGCCGAGGATTTCAATGCATTGTCATAATTAGATTGCATAGGACATCATACCTTGCATGTAATAAGGAGACAGATTCCATTTTGCGCACACGTGTGACTCCGTATGTGCATGAACTATAACCGTCAAGTACAGAGACGGATCGACGAACCGCCAATAAGCGCACTTGTGAACCATAGCCATCCAACACACAAGTCAACACTATGCCTCAGGTCTAAGGATTATTTACACAAGACCAGAGCATGAACAATTAGACATTGACCACGCTAAAAGCTTCCATGTTGCTAATCGTTCAATGCGTGTCACGTTCAGTGAACTTGTCTGGTACAAGCACTTGTGTTCTAACTCGGGCATCGCAATAACCAATAACTTGTGACTCGTCATTCCCTTAAGTATCCAATACTTAATGGTGAAGTTAAGAACACACCGGTCTCAACAGGATCATTAATATCCATTCAATGATCCATCGACCGGGAACAGTTTAAAGATTCAGTCTAACTGTGAACCCGTCACACATATTCTCAACGTCTCAAGAATAGGTTCAGTCACAACTAATCTTATGGAATTTATTCATATAAATAATTGGACAAATGAATAAACACGTATTTGCCATTAATTTAATAAGAAATTGAAAATACAATAGAAATCCCTAACATGTAACTATTACATGGTAGCTTTAGGGTATACATCTAACAGCCTCTTCGGGGATGGCCAGCTCTTCGATGCAAGAACTTCTTGCATCGGTTTAGGGATAATTATGCTCAAGCCGATGACATCCACTATGTAATGATTTGACACCTCGTTTTGAAGCAATTAGTCTTAGCTGTGAAACATCTCCGCAAAAGGGGTAATCTTCGTGTGCTGGAGTCGAGCTAAATTGTTGTCCTAGTCCTCATATCATGAAAAATCTACTTATAACTCTTTGAGATAGGCTCAGCCTAACCAGGACCAAATTGGGTCAGTTAGATCTTTTAACTAAACAACTATATCCAAACTCGCCTAAATTTTGGCCATTCCATCAAATTGGTTCGATCGAGTTTGGACGTGATCATGGGCCACTAGCCTCATGATTAGGCCTACTCCACAGTTAAAACAACTTGCAATAGGCTTTAGAAAGACTTCTCACCTAATTTTAAGGTGTTGCGACGTCGAATACAAAATTGACAATGACAACACAACACAACACAATACAATTACGGTCATAGCAATGATTCCCTTACATAAAATTTTACATACGGAAAAGAAAAAGTCTCCTATTTCCACATCAGTCTATTCGAAATGCAAACTCAAAGGCAACTTCTTACCTTGAGTTCCAACCAACAATTCCATAGAAAGCTCATGCCTACTACAACATAAATAGTAATCTTACACTACAAGGTAATGGACAAATTAATAATTTAAAATGGTCAACAAAACTATCATAACATCTCAAATAATCAAAGCACAATTTGATGCTTTTAATTAATGGAAATATTAAATTTTTTTTATTGCTAGTGCAAATAATTCAAACCTTTCCTTAAGTACTAGGGTCGAGCGTCGGAGCCTCTTACAGCAATGAGCAATCCACTAATCCTCCGTCGATTCAAACCTTCTCCCACTAATCGTCCGATCTCGATCGGGCAATTACTGTGATCGGATGAGATACATGAGAAAACAACATTGATGCTCGTGTATGAATTTCATCCACTCTTTTTTTTTTACCAAGCAAGAAAATATCAGTTTCTGCGGAAGAAATTCTTGATTTATTCTGGGCTTGTTTCGCGAAAAATTAATGATTTTTGCAAAATATTTTCCTTAAGATGATCGCTTGTATCGCTTACAAAAATGGATTGAACGGAAAATATTTTCATATTTACATATAAACTATAGTCGGTAATGAAAATATTTTTCATTGACTAAATATTTCAAGCAACACAAACGATCATTTTTTAATTTTTTTTTCCAAAATATTCATCTTTTCACGAAACAAACGGAGTCTTAGAGTGGGTTTGGTCCTTGAAAAATGAATGATTTTGCAAAACATTTTTCTTAAAATGATCGCTTGTATCGCTTACAAAAATGGATGAACTGCAAATATTTTCATCATCCAAGAAAATATTTAGATAATAACTGTTGTCGGTGATGAAAATATGTTTTTATTTACTAATTATTTCAAGCGATGCAAGCAATCATTATTATTATTATTTTTCACGAAATAAAAGGAGCCTTTATTAAGGAAGTCTGTAGTTGAATTAGAAGACAGCAATCCATGTCCATTTCTACAAAGTACTTGGTTAAGCATTGCGGCCTGCGCTCATTGGAAGCTTCAAGTTTCCTTTTCCTTCGTTCTCCCTCCGACATTGACAAACCGTACGGCGAAGAGTCTTTCCTCAATCTTAATTACGACAAATCAAACTGATTAAGCTTTCGTAACCACCAAATCATGAATAATCCCTTTTATTTGAGTTCTAGTGGCTGTGAATGGACCTGCGAGGAAAAGCATTGAGCCAACTTATGACATGGCTGATTATGTCTTTTGCACCATATTTTCTTCAAGAAATTTAATTTTTTTTTCTCTTACCAAAACAGACTGATCGAACAAAGTGGCGAGCTATGTTTACTGAGATCGGTTTACAAAATCGGTATGTTACATTGTATATTGACAGGTTATTGTTGGCTGTTGAATGTGACTCGTTTATTTGATTGATCACTTACGATCCTTCACATCATATATTATACACGGGAAAATTATCCAAAAAGTCCTATACCTATTTCACTTTGGCCAATTCAGTCTTAAGCATTTCAATTTTGCCAATTGAGTCCTAAATATTTTTAGGTTTTGCCAATTAAATCCATCCGATCAATTTTAATCGAAAATTGCCGAAGTGAACAGCAGCTGCCTACATGGCATGATGGTCACCGACGTGGTCAATTTTGATAATTTTTAAACATTTCTAAACTTTTTTTTTCTTTTCTTATTTTTCTTATTTTCCTTCCAAGCCAGGCGAGGGTTGCTGGCCAACCCTTGCCGACCACTGGGCGAGGGTCGCGAAGCCCTCACCGATCGCGGGCAAGGGCTTCGCGGTCCTCGCCTAGTGGCCGACAAGGGTCGCCAGCCCTCACCAGACTTGGAAGAAGAAAAAAGGAGAAGAAAGAAAAAAAAAAAAGAAAATCAATAAATATAAAAATGTTAGTATTTTAAAAAATTATAAAAAAAAATGTAATCTACATCTTCGCTGACTATTATACATGGCACCATTGAAATCTATGTCAGCGATTTCGGATTAAAATTTGCCGAATGGACTCAATTGACGAAACGTAAAAATGTTTAAGACTCAATTAGCAAAATCGAAAGGTTTAGGACTGAATTAACTAATGTGTAATATATTTAAGATTTTTTTGGACAAGCATTTCGTCAAGGTGGCCATCGGAGGCTCTTTTCTCTATCATACGCGGTGCTCTCCACCTAATAATTTTGATCGTGGACACGGCATTAAACCTATAGGGGCCCCCTGTGACCCATGCAACTGTTCGCTTAAATGCAGTATCGGCCCCATTCAGGACACAATGACGAATAGCTTTGTGTCACTTCGGCTCTAATTTCTCCACATTTTCACTCTAGTGGCATCAAATCACATGCTCAACCACCTCAAAAGTAATAAGCAATCATAACAAGGCCAGACCCAGTGAGTGATTAGAATCTTCTTCACTATTAGATTAATTGAACGGAGGAAAAGCTGATCGCCATGCCAAAGGCTGGGAAAATCACCAATAAAATCACAAATCTATCGTACATATATTAATTAAGTCCTAAACATCTTGGCGATTTGTCAATATAGTCCTTCTGGCTAATTTTGTTCTGAAATCACTGATGTGGATGCCGACCTCTTACACGGCACAATCGATACTGATGTGGATAATTTTTTGTAATTATTATTTAAGGCGAGGATGCCTTCAAGCTCTCGCCAACCACAATGAAAAAGAAGAGAAAAAGAAAAGAAATAAAAAAATTACAAAAAAAATTATCCACATCAGCGCCGTCCATGCCACCAGGATGACCGGTATCCATGTCAGCGATTTTCAACCAAAATCGATTGGAAAGGACTATACTGGCAAATCATAAAAAAAAAAATTATGATTGAATTGACCAAATTGAAAGGTTTATGACTGAATTGATAGGCGTACAACAAGTTTAAGACTTTTTCTTTTTGTTTGTACTTACGCCAGCTCACGATCGATAACGAGAGAGACGCGTCTGTTTCCATGTTGAATACAACACGTCCAAGAACGATGGAAGGGTTGATTTCGAAATTGAGGGTCTTTTCTCATCACTCGACAAACCATGTCATCTAACCACGCGATGATCATCTTCCAGGAACGCTAGGTTATCCTCCAGGCTCCAAGTTCCACAGAACCAATCTCCCTCTTGTGAATATGGGAAAACCTTCCCTCTAGACTCAAACAACGACCCTCCGTTGCTTCACTCCAACGTCGAACCGACTGCCCTCAATATATTACTCGATCCCTTACTGGTCCAACTAGAAAAATCTTTGCGTGGAAAATGACCCTAGAAGGCTAGAACCGGTAGCCAGATCTTTCCAAGTGCAGGAGTCTTCACGAGGAAAGTTCCTGCACAAAGCAAGAAGTCGGACGATATGGAAAACGTCACTGTCGCCATCGCAAACGAAGCGTCGCTTTCGCCCGTCCGATTAACTGCAAAGTCCCACAATGTCTCCCAAAGGCTGGACCTCGAGCTTTTTTAGGGCCATGGCTTTTCCGACGTAGACATGTCTGTGAAACCAAGCTCGAGCTAGCTAACTGGGGTTTGTGTGGACAAGAGCGTCAATGGAGTCGAGGGGGGGAACGGGTAATAAATAAGGGGGACTCGCCTAGTGTTTTTTAGGTATGTCGATCCCCTAGGGGCCCTATCATTTTCTCCTCAAGAACAATTTCGTTTTCCCCGTTTAATTGGCAAAGTTTGTTCCCCCAATATTCCCTTGTAGCTCTTGAATCGAAATTTATTGCTTACTGTCTTCCTACAACTAATTGGAATAATCCCCGCTTAATAAGAGGATGCGCCCGCACATTGAACGGTACCGCCGAATAGAAATCGAGATTTGATCTCAACCTGAAGAGATAATTTTGTTTTATATCGTTCATGGGCAAGCCTAGGCAATAAGTTAGGCTCAATTTGGAGGCCGAACTCGCTCACGCCCCTATTGCATTAAAACATGTCGTACTTAATTCAGATTATGCTAGGATTATTTACCGACGCAACAATTTAGGTGCGGTTGTTGTGGGATCGGGAACATGACTCGCATCTAATAATGTCTATTGTCTTCATATGCGATTGGGAATAAAAGGGCGTTGGTGGGCAAAATGCTTGTATGAGTTAAAGGCAATACAAGATGCATGTATGTGTTATTTGATGGGAAAATTACCAAAAAAATCTTGAACATATTGCAATTGAGCCAAATCAGTCCTAAACCTTTTCTTTTTTGCCGAGAATCGGTAACGTGGTACGGCTGGAGCTAGTGATGGCCACGGTTCGGAACCGGCCGGTTCTGGTTCATGAACCGGCAGTTCCAGTTCGTTGCCCTGGGTGAACCAAAACCAGAACCTTAAAGGGCGATTCCGATTCCGATTTTGAACCGGCGGTTCCGGACCAGTTCAAGGCCCGGTTCCGATTCAAAACAAAAAATGGAACCGCCGGTTCCGGTTTCGATTTTCAAATTTAATTTTTAAATAATGAATTATGAAATAAAAATAATAATAAATTATGAAATTATGAAATAATAAATTATCAAATACAAATTGTAATCAAATTTGAGGGGGGAAAGGGAGGGGGAATGGGCTTGAACTTAATGAATTATCATTAAACGCATACATATCTTATTGGGGATAGAAGAATCAAAGTTCATGTAGTTCTTTTACCTTTGATAACCCCATACTTACCTCATCGTCAATCGTCGCTACCCATTCCGGTACCGGTACCGGTACCCGTGGCGGTGGTATCTCCATCATCGAAGAATTCGACTTCATAGTTACGATCCATCTCTTGTTGTGGATGTTGAGCCTTTGTCCAATCATCGACATAAGGTTAAGCATCCACCGAATCCGAAGCTAATCTTGAACGTCGATCATTCAAAATATTACCTTTAGCGCTAAATGTTTGTTCAACCGCAACTGTTGAATAAGGGGTTGCAAAAACCTATCTTGCGATGAGAGCGAGAATTCGAAATTGGGTTGAATGCCTCTTCCACCACTCTAGAATTTTGAAATCTGTGCCGCCTTTGGATTCACCAAACTAAAAAAAAATGGTTAAATAGGTCTCTATTTTGAAAATATTTGCTGTTGCTCCCTTTTATATTATTTTTTGCCTATTCATCAGTATTTTGTACCATCTACTAATTGTACCTTGATCTCCTCTTTGTACGTCACTAGGTTGGGAAGATCCACTATCAACTAGATTATATCTACTACAAAATTCATTATACAATTCTATTATTGCATTTTTAACTACTGTTTGTATAGCTTTAACATCTACAATTTCAATCAAATGTAAATAGTCATAATACGTATTCAAATAATCACTTAAACCATCTAATTTGATACGTGGATCGAAAACACAAGCAATCAAATAAATAAGAGAAATTTTGGTATAATAATGCAGGCATTTCGTTTGCATTGCTATAATAGTCGGACCTAATTGATCATCTTTTTCATTTTCTAAAAAAAAAACAGTAATATTAACACATACTATTAAAAATAAATGCATAGTAGGATAATAAACACCAGATAAAGTATAAGTTACATTATTAAAAAAATTTAAAAGATCTATTTTTTTTTTTGCAAATATCCCACTCTTGTGGGAATAAATTAATTTGAAAAATATTATTTGAAATAAACGTACATAATAAATCTTTATATGCAAAAAATTGATTAAGCAACTCGTACGTAGAATTCCAATGAGTTGGAACATCTCTTGGAAATTTTTTTGGTCTTCTTCTATTTGCTTTATAAAATCTGCCACATTCTTTCATAATTTGAGGATGTCTCCATAAAAATTGAATTGCTGTTTTTATTGGGCTGAGAAAAATATCAAGAGTTTGTAAACCATCTTGTACACATAAATTTAAAACATGGCAAACACATTTAATGTGAAAAAATTATCCACCAAAAGCGGGTTTACAAATCTTTTCTAACTCAGGAATGGAAGCGGTATTTGCCGCGGCATTATCAAAACCAACTGAAAATTTTTTATTAACCAAACAATATTCTTCTAAAACTTGCCTAATTATTCTATAAATATTTTTTGCCGTATGCCTATCATCAAAAACTCGAAATGCAATAACTCATTTTTGAATGTTCTAATCATCGCCTATCCAATGACATGTAATACCCATATAAGAATGAGTTTGCTAAGGATCATTCTAAATGTCGCTACCTATATGCACACGTCGATTAAAATTCATAAAAAAGTTTTTCAAATCTTCTTTTCCTCTTTTATAAATATCAAAAAGTTGGCGTTTAAGCGTATTTCTCGAAATAGGTTTTGCTTGTGGAGTACATGCAGTTTGTATAAAATGATTAAAATCAAAAATTTCACCAAAATTAAACGATAAACGTTCAACGGCTGCAAATCTAGCTAATTCTTCTTTATAAAATTTTTCATTATAACGAAATAAAATATGAGTGTTAGGATTGGCATACCTTGAAATTTGTTATTAGCTGGTGTCGTTCTCCGCTTGCGTTGGATGTTTCGACCTCAAATGCTGTTTAAATGTTCCATAACTGCCTCCACCTGTAAATTTGTATGTTGCCCCATAATATTTACATTTTACCTGATACTTGTTTGCGTCTAAATGTTTCTTCGTGAAGTGTTCCCATATGTCAGATGTACCTTCCCGTTCCAGCTCCTTTGTTATTGACATTTCTTCGTTACTGGTAGAAGGATGCAGACTTTCTTGCGTTGGGACGTGCTCGACGTTGGGAATAATGTTGATATCATCAATATCGTCTCCCAAATATACAAAATCACGAGGATCATGAGGATAATCGGATTCCCACATCGGGCTCTTTCTTCCGTCACTAGCTTTGCTTTCACTTGCCATTTTTTGAGAGAATTGAGCAGAAAGTGAATTCAGAAAATTGACTGAATCACAGAATTGAGCGGATTGAGAGAATTTGAGAGAAATTGTGAGAAAAAATGAAAGATGAAAATGGATATTTATAATAGTTATGATGGATTTAATAAATTAATTTTTAAAAAAATAAAGGGGGGAAGCAACGGCTATAAAGCCGGTTCAAGCAAATGAGGGACCCGTAACCGGCCCCTATGGCACGGGCCAGTTTCTGGCCCAAACCGGCCCATGGCCACCACTGGCTAGTGTTGACATAGCGCTGATGTGGACAATAAATAATGTTCTAATACTTTTCTAATTTTTTTATTTATATATTTATTAATAATTTTCTCTTTTCTTCCTCTTTTTTTTTTCTTCCCTTCTTTCTTCCTCCAGCCTCGGCGACCGGCCAGAGGGGAGGGCTAGCAAGGATAGGAAGGGAAGAAAAAAAAAGCAAGAGAAAAAAAAAAGAATAGCTATTAAAATATTATTAAAAATGTCCGCGTTAGTGCCGGCCACGCCACATTAGCGATTTTTAGCAAGAATTGGCTAGACTGAAAAAGTTTAAGATTCAATTGGCAAAAAAAAAAAAGACTGAATTGATACAATCGCAATAATTTTACGACTTTTTTGATAATCCTCCCATTATTTGATTGGTATGACAATAGTTTTCAAACAACTTCTACGGTGAATGATAATGGGAGATCCTGTATCGGAGACTCGAAGCGTCCTAATTCCTTTCCCGCTAATAGTAGATTTCCGCCCTGGTAACTTTGGGCGCGCATGATAACACTTCATAAGTAGAATTTCTGTTTCAAAAGTGCTTCTGGAGCAGAAATCCGTTTAATTCACAATTATATATTTCTACTTCTGAAACAACTTTTTACTTCATAAGCTGTTTTTGGGGAACTTTTGAGAAGTAAAAAAAAAGTTACTTCGTATCATCAGAAGTCATTTTTTTCTTTTTAGCCCTCCCTTTTCATATTTTTTGTCTCTCTCTTTGCTCGTCTATTTCAACCCTACTCGGTCCGGATAATTCTTTTAATAATAAAAAATTTCGAAAAAAAAAGAAAATGATTTAAAAAAATCCAAAAAATGGAAAAAAAAAATCCTTAAAAAATTCCAAAAATTCAGGAAAATCTCAAAAATTAGGAAATTGGCCCATTCAACCGACCAATCATATTTTTGATAATTTTACCATATCTTTCTTCAAAAATGATGGTTTTGCCCCTTATGGGCAAATCGTCTCGAAAAATTTCAAAAAATTACAGAAAATGAGAAATAGTCAAATTTGACTGGCCAAACCCGTCTTTTGTGATTTTCACTTCTAATCTTTCTCAAAACGACGATTTTGCCCTCCTATTGGTAAATCGTTCAAAAAATCCAGAAAAATTTCAGAAAATCTCAAAAATTGGGAAATAGGTACATTCAACTGGCTAACCCTATTTTTGGTGATTTTGATTCCAAATCTTTTTAAAATGACAATTTTGCCCGTTTGGATAAATTGTATCCAAATGTCCCCAACTCCTTCCAAACCTCTAAACACCCCTTCTCTAAGCCTTTTGAGCGTAATTAGGGATGCTATGTTTTGATTTGATGCCTTTTATCCGCATGTTTCTGGTTCCTTGATTTGCGCACTTATCTTTATTTATTGTGATAGGTTATATATTCCTATCTGCATGAACTCTTAGATTGTCTCTCTCTTCGCTTGTTTGGTTTAGTCCAACAATGGGTGCGGCTACTCCAAAACGCCATTCTCTGATCCGATGGAGCCTTTGCTCTCGTGCCCTCCATTTTTTAAAAAAGAAAATTCAGAAAAACCAAAGCTGGGTTGAAAAGATAAAGATGGTGACACCTCAATTTTTGCCTTTTGTCTTTCTACCTAGAGATGGCTTCATGCCAAAATAAGCTCATCATTATTATAGTTTTATGTCCCAAGTTCTTATTAATATCTAGGTGATCTCGAGGCACATACAACTACCGTAGATTTGTGCTTCTAGAGACGGTTTAGGTACGAAAAAGGTTCATATATTATGCCCATTGCAATATAAACCACGCCAGAGGCACATGAGAGGAAGCACCGGAACTACCCGTGCTTTTAGCGTTGATATATGAGCTCGGTCATCGTATTCATTAATACAATTTTTTCATAATTTGGTCCGCATTTACATAAATAATTAAATGACGAATTATATGAAAATCTGTCAGTATTTGCATTTAACTTTTCTTGAATAACATGCATTTTAGGTTAGGATCAATAATTTTTCGTAGAATATTTTATGTTAATAATGTTTCAGAAGTAGAAATTTTCAATCGTTACCAAACGAATTTCTGTTCGAGAAGCAGAAATTTTGTCATGTTATCAAACGTCTTTCTCTGATCAGAAATCAACTTAGAAAGCAGAAGTAGAAAAATTAACTTCGGGCCAGAAGTTGATTTCTGAAGCAGAAGTGTTACCATGCGCGCCCTTTAAGCCCACCCGCTAGCCTAGATAACTAGGACTGCTACATTCATGTGCCTAAACAATTAGGATTGAACAGTCGAGCATGTGTAACTCTATAACAAGAACACGTACAACATACCAAGTAATATTACCAACCCAAAAGAAAACGATTAAACGGGATTTTCATGTTCGATTCACGCTCGGCGTAGCTATTTAAAACCGGTGCTGTAAGGAAATATGTTTATGCAGATCGCCAGTTTCGACGTAGATGACTTGCCTTAGAGTCAGAAAAGGCCCTTAAGGGAGTGGACTCGTTGCGGTATGCGAATACTATTCTCAGACAAACTATGACGGCCGTCCAAAAAATACTTCATAGTATCAAAAGGAAAACGACACTGTTCACCAATCGTTTTGAAATTGCGTTCCCGCTCGGCCCCCCGTTCAAGATCGAGCCGTCCGTTGGACTGTACGCTTCAATGGTGGAATTTTCAGGATGATTGCGTTCCTCCCCATCCCAGTGGACCAGCTCAAGAGGCTTCGGGTCAAGGTCAACATCATGACGAGAGCACTGCTCCAATGATTCATCAAACGCTTCGGAGGGACGCCTCCACGTTTTAATAGTCATAAAATTGATTTAGTTTTCAAACACAAAATTGCACATCGAGTTTCGACTTTTCTTCTCGAGTTTGGTCCTCACACGTCGACGTTGGCCTTGTCACATAGGACGGCTAGTGTCCACGTCTACGATTTTCGGCCAAAATTGATCGGATGGATTCAATTGACAAAACGTGAAAAATGTGAAAAATTCAATTGGCAAAGGTGTGAGTTTTTGGACAATTTTCCCTGGCCACACCCAATCAACGAGGAGCAACGGTTCCGAGGAAGTTGGTCCCGCTTCTTAATTTTGACAGTGTCGCAACGTTATGATTGCGAAAATCAAAACCATAGTGTGTTGAGGAAAGTGATGTTGGGATGACAACGATGGGCCAGAAGTTTGGATTTCATTGGAGGATGGTTTCGGACAGTCACCATGCTACCGTTGCTAGACGAGGTGATTTTCTTCGGCTGTAACAAGGATTTGCAATCATTTGTTAGGGATAATTAGGATTTATCTAGGATAATTTTGTGTTAGAGATATTTGATATTTCTATTAATTTTATGTATCTCTCAAGATTGCGCATATAT
The DNA here is from genome assembly GCA_029784005.1 of Lenwebbia sp. NSW1173648. Classification (NCBI taxonomy): domain Eukaryota; kingdom Viridiplantae; phylum Streptophyta; class Magnoliopsida; order Myrtales; family Myrtaceae; genus Lenwebbia; species Lenwebbia sp. NSW1173648. Next base: position 15,870,259 of record JARCGZ010000009.1, on the reverse strand, counting down.
CTCCTTTTGATTGTGCGTAGCATATATATATATATATATATATATATATATATATATCTTGCATTCAATAGTGATCTCATAAAGCCTATAAATAGGCTGATATAATTTTCATTAATAGGGATGAGCATGGTTCGGGTGGGTAGGTTCGAGAACTAGAACCTGAAACCTACCTTGTTATAACTGGTTCCCATTGTTTGGAACTTGGAACCTACCATTTTCGTCCCGGAACTTGTTTTGGAACATACCCTATTTTTTCGATCCGATATCAGGGTCACCTATTTTTCTTTTGTTTCTTTTTCTGATTTCATTTTTTTCAGCAAAATAATATGAGTAGCAATGAAATGATTCAAAGTAAAAGATGAATAATAAAACTCAATATCTGCCAAAAGCAGCAATCCCTAAAATGAGTGATAGAAATACAAAAAACAGAGGAGGTGAGGCGAGCGAGACTAGTTTTTTTTTTTAATAGTAGCTAAAAATCGATTCCAAAATCAGTCTGGTTCCTGGGTGGGTCTTCACTTGGAATCGGGAACCAGACCGATTCTAACCGATTCACAAAAATTAGAACCTATTCCCGGACCGATTTGAACAAGAATCGGTTCTCGAACCTATTTTTCGAGTGGTCCGATTCGGTCTTCGGATAAACCCGGTCCAGTTGCACACCCTTAATATCGAATACAGAGAAAATTCTTCAATTCATGTTTCCGTATTATTTTTCAAAATTCATGTTCAAAAGATACCATTATAGTTTATACGAATGATTGGGGATGTCGGGGGGCCACGGTATAATCACAACATATCTTGAGGGGAATGAAAATACAAGAAAAAAAGAAAGGAAAAGAAAAGAAAAAAGGTGGATTATTATTAGCCACTCTTTCGAGGATGACATCGAAAGTACAATTGATTTGACGACATCCACGACAATAGTAAATATATTTACCCTTAGCATGAGGCACAATTCGCCCGAAAAATAAAAATTGAATTTCCCACGTTGTAATATCGCCTACATATAACTCTAATTTACCGATTTCGTCTAGTTAAAGAAAAAAAAAACCAATGTGAAAATTCAATAATTCTCGACGCATAAACAAGATTAGAAGTTTGGGTACAAAAAGAAAAAGAAGGCCTCCATATTTTCCTTATACGATACAAAAGTTGCTTTTGTTTTGATCGAGTGATGTCCACCTTATGTTTCGCATCATTTAGGATTCGATTTTTGTCACTATCGGCGTCCGCTGGCCAAGTGCACAAATTTCTCTGGGGGAGAAAATCCAAAACCCTCCAACGGTCCATTTATAAGTCCATTTTTTAGGCCCGTTTTCAAGCAAGCATCACAAATTACCGCGTGACCGGATTAGGAAAAAGAAGGAAGAAAAATCGGAAGAACGACGAGCCGTGACCCATTTTCAAGCAAGCATCACAAAAAGATAGTCTGCTCCTAGACAAACTCGGGATTACTAAGCAAGACCAAGTGTGCAAAATTGTGCAAGTATATAAGATTAATTTACATTGATCCAAGAAATTGGTTAGCATATAGCTACTATATGGACACATATGAGATGATTTCGTACAGAGGAAACTATAGTCTTATATGTTCTCCCAAGGAATGAAAAAGAAGAAAGAAAAGGAAATGGAAAAAATAAAGAAGCACCTAAAATAATTAGCCCGTAATTAATCCCGCTCAAGCGCTTCGAATATAGGAGGGTAACTACTCTCGGTCTCAGCCGCCAAGAACTGATGAAGAAACTCCGCATCAAAGTCGGCGTCTTCGCTCTCCATCAGCCACCGTGGCTGATCCTCCACCCAACCGTAGTCCACCGTGTCAGCCAACAACACGTCGCCCGACGACCCGGATGGCCCGAACCCGAACCCGAACCCGAACCCACCATCTATATTAGGCAGTTCGATGATCTCACTCAGCTCCTCGGGCTCCGCGACCTTGGAGCATGATGGTGGCGGTGGCGATGATACCAGCGTTGCCACACCGACGTCAATCGTGGCCGCCCTTGCCGCGGCGGCCTGGATGTCGCGGGGCGCGAGCGACGCGGGCCGGGGCAGGAGCTCGGCGAGGTGGGGGAAGTTCAGCACGACCGACTTGCCCTTGATGCTCAGCGCGGCCACGTCGTGGGCGCGGGCCGCCATCTCCGCCGTGGGGAAGGTGCCGAGCCAAATGCGCGACTTCTTGCGGGGCTCGCGGATCTCCGACACCCATTTGCCCCAGCTCCGCATCCGGACCCCTCTGTACAGCGGGTGCTTGCTGCCGTCATCCTGAGCCCGCTTGGCTGCCGCAGTCAGCCGGCTTTCGCTCTCCCCAGCCGCGGCTTTCCCTTTCGCTTTTGCTTCCGGCTTGTGACCGGACGGCTCGGGGTTCGACACGTAGGACGAGCCGGAGGAGGAAGACGGGGAGGCCGGCGACGGGGTGGTCAGGGAGTCGCTAGCGGCTGCCTCGGCCGCGCAAGGTGGCTCCGGCATTGGTGGTTGCGTTATGGAGAAGGAATCGGAGGTTGAGAATGTGTTAGAGAGAGAGAGAGATGGTTGGGTTTTTGTAGTGAAGGGTTAAGAGTGGGCACGCTCCTGCAAAGCGACCCATAACCTACCAATTATTATTATCTTTTTCCCGCATGACAAAAACATACCAACGAAGAGAGAGAAGGGCAGGAAATGCTGAGGAAATTCATTATCAAACTTAGATAGTCAATAGCTACAAAAAAACGTTATGTACAGCTCACCCGTTTTAATTTTAATTTTATTTTTTGCCTTCTCTTACTCCAATCTCTAAACTACGTTTTTAGAACAATGTGTGCTCTAGTGACTATAAATGTCAAAGAAACTAGATAGAATAAAAAGGTTGGAACCCCTATGCGGGCCATTGTTGAGTGAGGAGATTAATGAATGGGAAAAATTCTTACCTCTTGTTTTTGCATTCTCACGCCTTTTCTAGTCAAGCCTCTATGCTTTCGATTTATCTCGATAGATACTCTAATTAAGTTCCTCCCACACCAAATTTAGCCGGACCCTGTTGACGTGCCCGTTAGACAACGTTGTAGTGCGACGTGAATAAAATTTCTCCGACGTGAACGTCCACATGAATGGTATTGGCTAAATTATATCCACATCATATTCCGATATTTTCTGCACGCACTTACACTTTGGAGTATCTGAATATATTTTGGCATCTTGCGAATACCGTCACTTGAATTTGGTGAGGATTTGTTGTCGGAAGGACTTGATGAGAATATTTGTGAAAGCAAAAAAAAAAAAAAAACCTTGATTAGACATATTAAACATGCAAAGACTTGATTAGGAAAATCATGAAAACTCAAGGGCGAAAAGTGAATTTTTTCTTTCCGAGCGAATCACGTGGTATTTATGAGATGATATATTTTCTTTTCCAAAAGGAAATAGAGGAAATGTCAAGATTATTAGGATTCGAGATATATACTTGGATATAATCTAAAATTTAAATCTTTAAGAAACAATCGGTCGAAGATATTGAAAACATTATCGGAAAATGGAATAATTGTTCGACGCAAAAAAAAAATTAAGAGACTCGAATAGTTAGTAGCTTAATCCCATCGAATTTCTTTTTTCTCCCCCTCCTTATGTAATATCTTGTGCTATTAAACACTGGATAAACTAATGTATTGGAACCAATTTTTGATCTAAAGACAGAAAGAAGAAAGGTCCAAAAAAAGAGGAAAAAATCAACGAGAAAGAAGAAAGCCAAAACATAGAGTCGTGGACCCATTGATGGGCATGTGGTGGTACAAAATTGGGTTCCACAAACTTGTACCTAAGCTATACTTTGATTCAAAGATTTCTATTGCATCCACACTCTCTCTCTCCCCAATTATTGTCCTTTAGGGTTCCACGTACTTGTACCTATTGATTTCTCGAAGCCCAGGTCTAGCTAATTGATGGGAACTGTTTTTACGTGGATAAAGGATGGGTATTTAACCCTTCTTATTGCACGAAAAATAGTTTGATTGGAAAGAAATATTACGAAATTATCTACCTCTGGATTTTTCTTTATTTCTTTTGGAGTTTTCGAGTAGACTCGGATGAAAGATTGACATCCTTTAATATTTATTATCGTGCACCTTCTTGATGTGATTTGTTTACTGCCGTGCAAAATTTTAGGGACAAATACTTATCTATCGAAGAAAAGAGGTGTAAAAGCAATTTGCGCTATGTTAATTGTTGAATGCTTTGACATCTTCGCATGTAAAGTAAAGATAATAAATTCTAAAGTTGGCAGCCAACCAATTGATCAGACCAGGCATGAAAAGATCAGACCATATTAGAAATTGTGTAATAATTGATGATAATGTGTCCCTTACACCCAACTCTTGCTGGTTCAATGCAGAAAGCAAATAAAAGAATGCACATTGCTCTCACATGCGCAAATAGATAGACGACACAGGATCACTCGTTGCGCTCCTTGGTGTTTATTTGATTATATACCAAAAAAAGAAATAAAAGAAGAAAAAAGATCTTTAACATTATACCCTGCGTGGATACTTCCTATTTTTTTAGTCTCAAATGGTGCAATCTATTTTGTGATTAAAATATATACGAGCATTTGACCTATGCAGACATTAACATCTCAACTAATTAATGGAGAATAAGGGAAAAAATATGTGCAATTTTGTTAGAGGTGAGCAGTTTCGGGTTTCATAGAGGTTCCACCTGGAACCTTCCCGTCAAAACAGGTTCCTCATTTTTTTGGAACTTAGAACTTACTCTCCATACCTTGAAACCTACCATGTCACAAGTTCTAGGGTCGGTTCCAGGTTCTATACATGTTCCAATATATTCTTAATTGAACGATTGAATCATCACCTTTAATAACCGCAATTTGCTACTACAATCCATCGACCACAACTCATATTTAGACAAACGAATAAATATGAAATATTAACAAAGTAAAAATCTCATTCATAAATATCGCCGAAAATGGAAGCTTGGACTTGTGGTTTCAGATTATACAATCGTCATCGGACGCTAAGAAATTTCGCAGAATCGCGCGAAGTGATATTCCAAGAAAAACACAAAAACTTATTACAAGTAACATTACAGGTTTCAAGTTACTCGTTGGAATAGGTTTCCCAATTTTTGAAACCTGGAATCTATCCTGCATATCTGGACCTGGAATCAGACGTGTTCCGAAGGGGTGAGCGGTTCCAGATGGAACTTGTAACCTACCCGCTAAACAGGTTTCTCATTTTTTGGAACCTAGAACCTACCCTGCATACTTTGGAACCTGAAACCTAGAACCTACCCCGTCACAGGTTCCGAGGTCCGGTTCCAAGGTACCCGAGAACCTGCCAATTTCAATTTGTTCTCTATTTTTTTTTCCATATTTAGTTAAACAAAATGAGAGTGAGCGCAACAACAAAAAATGTCAAGCTACCACCAACTATTTTTCCATTGATAGGCCTATAGATGTTTTTCAAGTCAAACTTTAGACCGGTGAAAGAGAAATTAATCAGTTTGGGGATGCAGTGGGTAGGAAATCAGGAGGCTTTGTGCTTGTCAAAGATGGAAATTCTCTCTTTTGAATTAGAATTTTCCTCCTGCAATAAATGCTAAAAAAAAGGTAAAAAGAAAACCCATAATACTTCAAAGTTGGACCTGGACATTCGGATAGTGCTCCAAAATATGAAAACATTTGGGGGAAAAAAGTATTCCAAAACCTTTTTCATTGAAAGTACCAATACTTACAGTTACAGTTGATATTGTTGATATTGATGAAGAACACTGGCGAGTGGTGTATAATCCTAAGACCGGAAGAGAATAAGGAAGTAGTAAGGTGATTAAAGTTTGACTTGAAAAACATCTATAGCACTGAACTTTCTCCGGTTCCGTTCCACAGGGAATCGAGAACCGGAATCGGAACCAGTGGTTCTTAGAAAAATAGAACCGGGAACCGAACCATGGCTCATTGGAACCTAAAACAGAATCGGGAACCGGCGGTTCGGTTCTCCGGGTCCCGATTCTACCCTGGAACCATGCTCACCCCTAATGTTCCGCACAGTTCCGGTTCCAGGTTCCAGATTCTACCCTAAAATCATGCTCACTCCTACAATTTACTTTATTGGTTATTTAGGGTATGTTTGACAACGATTCTGATTATCTGATTCTGTTCTCCGGAACAAAAAATGACGAGAAACGTGTTTGGTAACGTAAATAATTCTAATTCTGATTCTGTTCCCGGAATCAGTTTTGGAGCAAAAACAAGAATAAAAAAAAAAATTGATTCTCGAAAAAAGAATCACTTTTAAGAATCACAAAAAAGAACAAATCCTTAGTTCTTTTAAAAAGATTAAGTCCACTTGGGCGCTTCCACGTGGACTTCTGAACTTTGGGAAAATTTCAAATAAGGGTCCCAAGTGCCCTTATTTTTTCAAATAAGGGCTTGAAGTGGACCTTGTTTCAAATAAGGACATGAAGTGCACATTGTTTCAAATAAGGGCCTGAAGTGACTATATTTGTCTCAAAAAAGGACCCGAGTCACTTTAGTTAGGGGCATTTTGGTCATTTAATATTTTATTTTATTTTATTTTTTCCTTTTTCTGTTTTTTACGAGATTTTGAAAAAAAAAAATAAAGACACACAGGCGGGAGGACTCTGCCGCCGCCGCCCCACGACCGGTGGGGCGACGGCTATGGCCGTCGGGGTCGCCGGCGCTTCGGCAAGGGCCAGCGACCCCGCCGACCAAAGGCTGGCCCTCACCTGAGCCGGGAGAGGGCCGCGACCCTCTCCTAGATTCGGCTGAGGGCCAGCAGGCCCGTACCTCTGGTCGGCGGGGTCGCCGGCGACCTCGAGGGCCATTGCCGCCACCGCCCCACCAGCTGTGGGGCGGCGGCCACAGACGGGAGGTAGCCTCCCGCTTGATTTTTTACTTTTTGTTTTTTTTTGTTTTTAATTTAATTTAACAAAAAATTAGATTAAATTTACATTTTGACAAAAATGCCCTTAATCGGCTGAAAAATTTGGCAGGCCGGCGAGGTCAAGCCCTTATTTGAAACAACCATAGCCACTTCATGCCCTTCTTTGAGACAATGATGACACTTCAGGCCCTTATCTGAAACAAAGTCCACTTCAGGCCCTTATTTGAGAAAATAATGGCACTTGGGGCCCTTTTTTGGAATTTTCCCCTGAACTTTTAAAAAAATTAAAATTAGATTTGAAAATTTACTAACAACTAATTTTTTTTAAATACATTTTTTAAATTAAATTTAAAAATAACCTTTAAAATTTAACAAAAAAGTTAAAAATTTAAAAAAGGGTGGGGGGATTAAATTTTAAAAAAAATCAAAAAAATCAAAAAAGGGGGGAAATTAAAAAAAAATCAAAACATTTTAACAAGATTTAAAAAAAGATGAAAATTTAAAATAAATAAAAAAACAATTCGCATCACCCGGTTGTTCCCGGGAACATAAATTGTGTGCAGTTTCCAAACGAGTTTCTGTTCGTAGAACATAAATTTTGTGTAGTTACCAAACGCGTTCTGATTCTCTAAAAATTATCTAGGGAACAGAATCGGAAAATATGATTCTAATCAGAATTACTTTTTTTTGCTCAAAATCGTTGCCAAACGGGCCCTTAGAAGCCCGTCGATTTTCTTTTCCATTTCATCGGATGGCATAGCGACGGATTCACATTTTCTTTTCCTTTCTTTTTTCTAATTTGTTGGCCTCTTCCAATAGTTATGTTAAGAAAGAACGGATTTGATCCCAAAAATCAACAAATTATCACCTGACTAAGGAGCCATCTCCTTTAACTTAATATTATTAAAAGGAGAAGTTTCGGCCGAGAATAATTGCTTTGTTCACAAAAAGATAGAAAGGTCGATATTCCATTTCACGTGATGAGTTAAAAATAATTCTTCGTACCTCTTTAGTCCACCAATGGTTGGATTTGCCAGCCCATGTGCAATTGGATTTTCCAACTTTTTTTTTAAATTAATTATGAAAAGTGGCCCAATGGAAACAAAGTAGACTTGTTCACTCGAGACTTTCGCACGAATATATAATCGGAATTTCAGGTCAATTATGGTTCGAGGACAAAAATATTTTCTGTTGGAGTGAATAACGAAAGCATTTGTAGATTAAAGTAATCTCAACGTGATTAAGCAAGAATCATTAGTCAAAAGTTCCGGGGATTGTTTGTGTCCCTCTTGCATTGTTGTCAAGCCATCATGGTCCACGGGACAAACGATGTGTTAGTTGTGATGCGAATCGACAAGATTAGTGTTGATATGATCACACCCTAATTGAAACGCGAACTATTAAATATTGGTACGCAATCGAAAGAAATTATGCTTTCACCAGTCGTTTGCAAATTTCCGGATAAATTAAAATCTGGCTCTCACTAGTCTAGGAGCTATCTATTTTAACTGCGGGACAAGAGCTGCCTAGCTCCTACGCTCGCCGTTTTTTTGTATATGTTCGACAATCCACTCTCATGGGATATGATCTTCGTTTGCAAATTTAGCTGATTGTTCAGTTTTAATTTTATAATCTACAAATTTGATACCTTAGATGACATCCACTTAAATCTCTTGAAAGAGGAATTTGTAGATTAACCATACATGGATAATTGTCCAAAAAGTATTATACGGCCTCAACTTTTCATATCCCAATTTAGTTTTAAACTTTTTGATGATTTTTCAATGTGACCATTCTGACAAATTTTGGCTAGAGGATGTCGGCCGTCCTAAATGGTGCGTCCGGCGCTGATGTTGACAAATTTTTTTAAAACTTTTCTGAAAATTTTATTGATTATTTTGAATTTATTCTTTTTTTACTGTTTACTTTCTTTTGTTCTTTTACTTTCTTTTCCTTTTTCTGTGTAACCGGTGGCGGCCGGCCACAAGCAAGCCTAGGTTAGGGATGACCAGCAAGGGCCACGACGCCCTCACCTTGTGACCAGCAGCAAGGAAAAATGAAAAGAAAAGAAGAAAAAGGAAAAAAAGAATTTCTTTTAAATTGTTCATGTTAGCGTCGGTCGCGCAATGTAAGACTGCCGCCGTCCACATCGGCGCTTTTTGGCCAAAATTGGCCAAGATGAATAAATTGACAAATCGTCAAAATGTTTACGATTAAATTGACACAATTAAAAAATTTAAAACTGAATTGGCCGCCGTACACTAGATTTAGAATTTTGTGGATAATTATCCCTAACTATATGGCTCGATTAGTAGTATGAAGGCGTGATACTGAGTATGTTTAAAGATTAAAGGTGGACTCATGTACACTACGAAAAATGCCATCTTTTTAGGGTCTATTCATAGTTCTTTCTTTGATAATAAAAACCATTTACCTACTGCCTGCCGCTCCAACCTCTCTTCCTCTATTGTTACGAGGTTTAACAAGATATAATCTCCGATTCATATTTCACCGATCAATCCTTCTTAATTCACATCTTTAGATAACTAGAGGGAATGTAACTTCGGAAATTGAGTCAAATATTTGCGTCAGTATATCAAAGACGTGGGTTTAATCTAAGGCTCCTCTTCTTTCGTGGAAAATAAATTATTTGTAAAATATTTTCCTAAAAACGACATCTTGTAACGCTTATAAAGATGAACGGGCAATTTTTTTTTTCTTTCATCCACGAAAATATTTAAACATAAATTGTTGTCGATAGCGGAAACATTTTCAATTAGCTAATTATTTCAAGCGATATGAGCTATCATTTTTACAAAAAATATTTTTCAAATGATTTATTTTTCGCAAAATAAACGGAGCCTTAGATTATGGTCGGAGAGAGAGAGAGAGACTGGAGCTACGACGAGGCCATGAAGCAAATGACAAACTGAAGGAGGGGCCGACCGGAAGGGCCGGAGAGAGATATCATGGGCCTCATTTTATGGGCCACGTTTGCCTTTTTCTCAAGTTGGGCCGAAATCGTTAAAGGGCCAGGTCACATTCATGCCCCCAAGCACAAGTTGAAACTAATTTAAGTTATTGGGTTCATACCTGATCTGCCGTGGAGCCCATGGTTTGCTCTAGTCACGTCTCACATGATGCATTTCATCAGCCCCACCTTGATTCGGTGGCTGGTGTCAGCCCGAAACTCATCGCTTGAGATCGGAGGGACTTAGGTGCGAGAGAGCTTTTGATCCGAGATTGTAATCTCCGTTGTTGGTAGTGGATTCATAGATTCCGACGCTCGGGCCGAACCACGTAAATTCTGGCTCGTTGTTTCTTCTGTTATCCTCGCCTGTTTGGACTGATCGCACAGTCATTTTTTTTGCGACACTTGGAAACATCGAATCGATATGGATAGAGATCGTATAAATACGAGGAAAATAACGGGGAGAAATATATAATATTTTCCAAGCTGTTGAGAATGGAGTAGGGATTGAAGGGGAACTAGTCATGGCGTTGAGTTTGTTCACCTAATGTGCGTTCATCATGGTATGGACAGCTCTCCAAAAACTTCCTAACGAGTCCAATTCCAGGACATTGCGTGATGATGTCCGGAGTGGTTGGTCCAATAGATCGACACATACATTCCCTCCTTGTCCCGTGACTTGGTATGAAGCTGCCATGTTCGTGCTAGGTTGTTCAACCTTTGGTCTTTTCCATACTTGAATATGCAGAAGAAGAAGAAGAAAAGAAGGGAGAATAGAGGAGCGAGATAGTCGGAGCCCATGTTGCTTTCCGTCTCTAAATCGCTAAAGGAACATCCATGCTAAGTAAATAATTGGCAGATTTGGGACTGAATTGGCAAAAGTGCAATATACTTAGGACTTTTTGGACAATTTCTCAGTAGATAATTGACATACGGGACCACTAAATCGCACTACACTTGGCGATATCAAAAAGCCACACTTGCTATCGCGTGCTTCGAACGTCCGAAACGTCTCTCGAGACCGACGGAGTTTAGCTCTACGACCATGGAAACCACATTAGCGTGCCCGATTTACGCGTACGATCGATTCCGTCGGGTCTCGAAAAGCACATGGCCTTCTCCCCTCATTGGGGGGTCGAATCGAGGAGGACCGGGACAGGCATTCGATCCGTGTGCTCTACGTCAGTTTCTTGAGCCCCGCCGCGCAGGAGACACAGAAACGATCTTTGAATGACCAAAGTTGGTGTGTGTGGATGTGCCCAGAACCGGTCCTGAAATCGGGGCGGGGATCACAGAGAGCACGACCGGAGTGGGGGGGTTTGTTGAAAATAAAACGACACCGTCTTTGGCCAAAAAAAAAAAGCCAGAAAAGGAAAATAAATTACACGACACCATCTCCCACTTATAATCGACTAACTACATCATTCATTATAAAAATAAATGAGCCATTATCTTGTTTTTTTAGTCATATAAAATATTGAGTAAAATCCATGTTTTTTGCAGAAAATGAAAAATCATTTTGGAAGTAATTCAGTTTAAGATTATTTCCGATAATTGTGCATATTCTAACTAGAATATCACATTTTGAAACTGGAAATTTGATTTTCTATTTTGTCTCTGTGTGGGGCCAAAATTGAATTGCTTGCACGCGCCGACACGTGGAGCGCGTTCCAACCGTATGAGAGTATAAATAGCCCGCAGCAGACGATCGTCTCTCTCTCTCTCCAACTGAAAGTCTGAAACTCAGGTATCCGGAAATCTCCTGCTTCGTTTTAGCAGAAGCTCCTCCGGAGATGGACGCACCGTACCTTCTCGGCCTCGACGAGTCCTACCGGCCTCTGCCTTCGGTGTACTTGGCCTTCCTCGCGATCTGGCTCGTCTCCGCTTGCTCTTGGACCTTCAACACCTACCGCAACGCCCACTTTCAGGTCCTGCTTCTGCTTCTCCCTCCCCCTCCGTCGACCGGTCTTTCGTTTCGTTAGCCGCTTTCAGTTCGGGTTCGCTGTGTTCAAGTGGGGAATTGATTGTTCTGTTTCTCGTCAGCTGCGCTTATTGCTGGAAATGATTTCCTCGGTTCGCCATTCTAGTTTTCGAAAGAGCTTCGGTTTTATTGTCCATCGAGACGTTCTTGTCTTTCGGCGTCCTTGGTTTTCTCTCTCAAGTTCTCGCTGAATTTAGTGAAGACTTTCCCTCGTTTTGAACATCCTCGTAGTTTCGATGTCATTCTCTCTGTTTCTTTGTGAGCATATTAGTTAGCATAGCATATCGAACAGGAATGCTGTGTTGCCTGATTGGTTGTTTGTATTGCTTTAGAGAACGCTTTGATTGTTTGTCGTGTACAAGTTGTATAGTCGGGGGGTTTCCAGTGTTGCCATTCACATTTCCTGGTTCAGTGAAGTCGCTTTTCTTCCTGGGTAATTTAGATAATCGCTTCATTTTTACATCTATGTAGCTATCATCTCTGGTGATCGTTCCATCTTTAATTCCAGGCATGTCGATTATCTTTTGTTTTTCCTTCTTCCTTTGTACATGACAGCTGATTCTTTTCGTGAAGATACATCTTTTCCTTCAAAGTGATTTTCTCTTTCGTCTTTGGTTGTCTATTCTTATCCTAGAGCAGACGAGTAATTTGCAGTGGACGCTAGCATCTGTTCCTTTGATCAAGGCTTTGCAACTTATGCTCTCCTTCCTTTTCTGGTAAGCTATTTTTTTTTTTTTTTCATTTTTCGCCAATTATCTATGATAGGATGGAGTGGAGTGGAGGTGGTTGACGTTTTGATGATTTGAGTCCAAAATGGAGCTTCTTTCTTTTTTTCCCCCTGTTTCCTCCTTGGGACATCGTGATCTGTTCTGGTTTTGTAAACTCTGCATTACATTACAGTGTCATGCTTTTTACTTCAAATAATATAATCAAGTATTAATCTTTTGAACAATGGAGCTGGTAGGTAATTACAAGCATGTCGAATAAGGACTGCTTGTTTAAACCAAGTTATGGATTAAGAAGCATGTTTATTTATGCTCAGTATTGCTTTCCCACATTAATCGCAGACTGGAAAAACTGTATACCTTTCTAGAGCAGTTGATACATGTACTTACAATGCCAAGAACTGTAATTGAAAGTCAGGCTAAATCCTTTAGTGGCACTAACTACGGTTTCAGGCTGTGGTGAAAGGTTACACAGTGTAGATGTTTATATCCTTCTGTAAACACTACTTATCAACTGCCTCTTTTCCTGAAAATTTGATCCAGCAAACATGGTGCCTTTTGCAGGTATTCGTGCTTTTATCTTCAGAGGTGTTCTTTATGGATGTCTTTTGGAGTCTATGTAACTGGAGTACTCTTTCAGACAGCTTCTTTTATATCCTTCTTGCTTATTTCTCACGGATACTGCATCACCTGTGAGCGCCTATCCGTAAATGAGCGTCGTACAACAGCTGTACTTGGGAGTGTGTTTTATCTGACTCTTGTTGGTTACAGAGCTTCTGTTCCTTATTTTACGGTGAGCTTCATGAAGCTAGTGTGTGTTGGTTTCATTTTTTAATTGCCCGGCAATTTTTTATGCAGAGTCTTTGTTGGAGATATGCATCTCTTCCTGAGTAGAACTTGTGACGTATAATGCATTCTGGTGCAGGGGCTTCTGTTGATTAATTATTTTGTATCGTTCTATACAATCTTTTACCACATATCTCAAAATCTATCAGCACTGAGGGAGCAGTTGAACTATATAGAAGACGAGGATGTTCATGCAATGCATGATGCTGTATTAATGAAGTACATCATGTTCAAGTACGCGGTGCCCTATCTGTCTTTAACCCCAGTCCTATGGGCATTGTTGGTTTTTTACCCCTCTCTTTTGGACTACCAAAGATTGAATTTGATTTGCTCTTCTTTTGGTTCATACAGGAAATTTCAGAGCGCAATGCAAATTGTGGCCATGGCTGAAATAGTGGCAAGTATATTATATGTCTGCGTCAATATTATGATCTTTTTTGATTGGCAAGGTAGGGAGTATAATTTCTAAGATGGCTTGGCATTTATTTCCAGATATATGTAAACATTGACGACTCATCAAATAATTACTGGCTTCGGTTGTTAGTTCGAGAATGGGCAATATTCTGCATATTTTTGTACATCGGGTAAGTAATCTGCAAGTTTATGAAGGTTTTCCTTATCAAATATGCCTTTTCTGAGCCCATGAAGGCCTAGCATAAAAAATGGAAATACTTCAACCATATGGAATTGCTGACTCTGCTCATGTTCGTCATAGGTGGACTTTCAGATCACAAGACCTGGCACCACGCTTCACAGTCATGCCAACTGTTAAATCTAAAGGCAGCACGGTCATTCCTCCTATATACAGTATTGTAAGTTATCTCATTTTGGAGACAATTGTGATTACTCCAATGCTACGTTGTATTTGGATTCATTACATTATCTTCTCAGAAAACTGAGGAGCCTTTAGTTGCCGTTCAATTTTCTGGGGTAAAGGTGTACCACTTTTCTATTGGTGTCTCATAGTTGGCCTTAGTTCTGTAATTTCTGTTCAAATAAATGTTGTTACCAAAGTTTCAATTGATCGTGGAAATACATAAGATGTTTACCTTGACATTAATGTGGGAATAACTTGGCTTTTCCTCCTTTAAAACTTGAGCTTAATAAGTTCACCACAAGAACCTATTAAAGGTTTCGCTTCCTCATGACTTTAACCTCTTATTTAAACTGTACATTCTTAATCTTATCAAAAGACAGAGGCAAATAGTTCATCTGCTCTCATTGTTTGGTTCCCTCAACTCATATGTATCATCTGCATGCTTCCTGAAAGATACATTTGTTTTTTAAGCTTTGCTAGACTGTTGATCAATAACGACATCTTCTCAGCTAATGATTAACACTCGTTCCAGGAAATGGATGCAGCTACTTTTAAAGATTTCAGTCGTCACAAGTGGCACATTGGAATAGTAAGCAGCTCAAACTTAAACAACATAACCAAGTCTTTAAGCATTTGCTTATTAGGATCCGGTGTTAGCTGATACAGAAAGCTTGTTTGTTTTCTCGGTTTTATTCTAGCTTACGGTGAATGTTAGTATGTGCCTTTTTTCTCTCAGTGAACCCTTCCCTCTTAAAGTCCTACCTGGCCCTTTTGGAAATTAGTGAAGAGTATCCGACATTCTTTCTACTGACCAAGTATGTCTGTGTTAAATGTAGCCAGCTTCCCTTTGCGGCGACAAGAGCTGTAGGGATTCAATTCTCGTTGTGATTCAGCATCCCCACCCGCCGCACATGCTTACAAATCCCGACAAGCCTTTGCAAGCGCAGGCGTGCTAGTGGCTTTGAGTAACCGAGTCCTCGCGAGTATATGCGTGCGGTTATGAGCTCACGGGAAAAGACCAAAGCTCTGCACAATTGCCAGAGTTCAAGCAGGGTGTTTATATGGTGACTAGAGTATACTTCTCAGCCGGAATTTTTTCATTTCCCCTCCGTAGAAGAGCAGAGGAAGGGGCCAAGGAACGGCGACGATTCGCTGTCATCCCCTGGTGTAGCTAATTACAGCTCAATCTTGGAAACTGTATATTCTTTTCTTTTCTTTTCTGATTTACCTGATTAGAGTTTCGTATGTAGAGAGGATAAGCAGCCTTAATCTCTCAATCAATGTCTTAAGCTCTCTACCCTTTGGCTACGACATCAATAAACATTCAAAAAAGCGTGAGATTAATTGTTTTTTGGTCGGTCGGAACTGCTCATACTTCTTTAATTCAAAACAAGTTGGTTAACATCCAAACATAAGATATCTAACATAGAATGCGGGGGGGGCGGGGTGTGTGTAAACCATCCAATTAGAAGGGAGTTCATTTTTCCTCTTAGCCTTCACCACCCAGTCAGCGAGCCTATTTTATCTTCTCTTGGACAAAATTGCAGCCGCGCAAAGCTGAGTCGGCCCAGCATATCCTTGCACTCGTCGATCCAAGGCTTTATATTCCATGATGGTCTTTCGTCCCCATTCAGCAAGCAGTTGACTACGTCGCCATTATCACTCTCCAGAAGCACATCTCCCGCGCGGGCGACACTGCAGTCAACCACTTCCTCCACAAGTTGCAAGATTGCTAAGGTTTCGCACGCCATTGCTGTTTTCGCCTAAACCGATCTCGCGAACCCCTGTATCAGTGTTCCCCTGTAGCCGCGCACCACTCCGGCTACCGCACAGTCCGGCCAGCCCTCCTCCTTTCTAACCGTCAACGTTAATTTTAAGGATACCTCTCGCCGGTTGCTGCCATATGGGAGGTAAAACTTTTTGTCGTTTAATTTTCCTTCTTTGTTCTGGGTTCCACCTCCAGAAGCATGTGGTTTCTGCAATTGCCCTGTCCACGATCAGTCCTGGGTTTGGCCGGCGTGCTTGGAATATGTAACTATTCCGCTCCTTCCAAATTAACCATAAAACAGCTCCGAGAACTTCATTTGGTTGCATTTTTGTGTCTGAATCAAAGTGTTGCGAGACCCGTTTATCCATTCGTGTGATGGGTTGGATCCTCCCAAATTGTTGCTGTGCAACTGCAGATCAGGAAAATATGTTCGACTGTCTCTGTCACCTGGTTGCATAGAGGACACATGGGGTCGAGCACAATATTTCTCGTGGAGGTTGTGAGATTAATTGTTGGAAAGCACGAAATCTTGGGAGTGAAAACTTCTCTTGTTAGCAGAATGTTTCTCCAGGACAGCTCCCTATGACTGCCTTTTGTACAATTCGCATCCCATTACGGGCCTAGAACCGGCCCGAAGGGGTGTAACTTTGGGTCGGGCCATCCTATTGGCCCGGTCTAGCGAGGAGGGAGTTCTCTCGATTTCTTCTTTCCCTCTACTCTGCTATTGTAGTCGCGTCGAAGCGCAACTGATCTGCCAAAAGTTTCGGCAGACACCCAAGTTGCAATGAGTGCAGGTAACGTCATCTTCGTTTTTCACAAGCATTTCTGGAGGATTTGGCGCTTGAGCTTTTGACAGCCAGCTTCTGGAACTGCTAGCTATTCATTCCAATTTTTCTTCCTTCCACTTCAATTTCTGTAATTTTCTCCGTTGCCTTTTCTTGCACGTTCTTTATAACTGAAATTGTGCATTTTTGTTTATTTTTTTTTCCTGAGTGGGGTATCTTTTTTGTTTTGTATTGCGGGGGGGGGGGGGTTTCTTGACGAGTTCTTGAATGCCGCTGTCAGTGGCTTAATCTGTTCTATGGGATAAAATGAATCAAGTTGGTGAATTGAGCCCATGTTTTACCTTTTAAGTGTGCTGCATAGACTATTTCACCTGGGCATGAGAAAAGCGAAGTCTTTTTCCCAGAACAAGAAGAAGCTAACTTGGTGATTAGTTTATAAGTGCCAGTACCTGCTATTGTTTGAAGAAGAAGATTGCAAAGCTGACTTGGGGTAGTTAGTCTTCTCCAATCACTAGCTAAACTGGTGATAAGTAGTTCAGGCCCTTTCACAGAGATTTTTTGAACAATCAGTAGTGGTGGGTGTGGTGTCGGCAGTTAGTGGTGTCATTAGAACTAATGGTGTTTGAGGCGATGATAGGAGTGGCGGCGGTGGCGGTAGGGGTCGCATTAGTAGTAGGATAGTACTTGCAATCTGGCACGATGTACTGCAATTGCTGCAAAAACAGTACCTTCACTTGCATTACAAGATACTTTTCCTCTGGCGTGGTAGAGAAGAAGCACCTATACATGACTGCATTCATCTGTGACTTGCAATCCTCGCAGGTGGTGCATTTGGAGGGAACAGGGGATTGAAACCAGTACCTCCAGAGAAAGGTGTCTTCCCCTTGGATCACATGCACGAATGTGACGTGGTACTTCTTTCGTGCTTTTGACAAGAAAGAGATCCCAGAATCCTGTATAACTTGGGAATATTTGATTGACAGTTGGGTGTGTTTTCGACTTTCAGTTTGTTTTTAGTCATGTTCTTGGCTCTTTCTGCTTCAGGAGAAGAAGGGTTACCTCAGTTGCCTCAAATCTTCAAGTCATCAATCTGACAAATGTAGACAGTTCTCAAAAAAGTATTTGGAGTGTCGTATGGCAAAGTAAGTACGCCTTGTAAAATGGATCACTATTGTGTTGTTGTATATCTGCTGTTGTTTGCAAAGTATCCAAAATGTTCGTTTAAGATATCATAGTTTAAGCATGTAGAGCGCCCATCAAAACAAATTTGAAGGGCTGGATGAACGTGGTTCTTCATCTACTTAAGAGTTGCAAAACTTCGGGAAATCTTGTAGAAACGTGGATTTACACCGTGTTATGATCTGCTTTCTCGCAGTTTCCTTGATTCTAAAATCTAACGTGAATGAGGGGCTTCTGTTCATTTTCTGAATTATACAATTATACTAGTTGTATTTTCCAGCTATGCGATAGATTAAAGTTTCTTGACGGGGTATTGCTATGTCACTCGAATGATATCATTCTAGAGTTTTAGTATTACAAGCCACTCGAAGTGCCTCAAGAGTAAGTCAACTCATCCCGACTACTAAACAAGTTTCTCCCAAGACTGATTTGCCTTGAGGACTCAACTGGGCAGCACAACTACCAATTTGACTGCACAAAGGATTATAATGTGTGGATTATTAATTTCCTGATGACGCGGAGATGGAATGGATGTCTACAGATGTGGTTATAATGCAATGGGTACCCATACCCAGCTTCAATAAATAAAGTGTTTTTTGATATTGAGCTCACGAGTGTGCCGTTTGCATTCTCTAGGAACTTGATGGCAAGGCAAGACATGTCGGAACTAGGATTTGGAAAGGAAACTGGCACCGAAGCTCCAGCAGAGAATGAATCTAAGAGGATCGAAGGGTGATTCTCCAGTTGCTGGCTTATGGATGGACTATACAGAAAGGAACATTTACCAAGGTTGCGACTCCGGGCAAGTCCTTGCGAAACTGAAGCAGCAGTAACAATGCTGTTTCTACAGGTGATTGGAAAGAAAAAACCAGAAATGAATCAACAGGGATATGGTTTGTGAAGAGGTACACTAATCCATTTCTCTCTGAACAATGATCTACAGACAGAAGTCAATGAGATGGCAAAATTTTTGGGAACTCTTTACCCGGGTGCTTGTTAACTCATCTTTTTTACAGTTTTCCTTGGATGATGGAATATGAGCTGATTCTTAGCAATGCTCTTTGGGAATGGTAGGTGCCGTGAGCTAGTGAGGGTCTCACACCCTCAATCTTAACTTCAAACCAAGTCCTAGCATGTTCTGATTGCTATGATTTCCGGTCGAACAGATAACTTTCTTGTGTGAATCAGCTTTTTGTTTGAGAAAACCCCCCTGAATACAAGTGTTTTCACATTCAGTCACCTGTCTTATAGCTGAATTTCCGCAATGGAGGCGTGAAGTATTTGGAGCAATTAGGAAGATCCGGGCAATATACTCACAAGTTCTCCTAAAGCAACGAAGACAAGCCTTGCACTTGATGCTAATCTGCTAAGTTCTGAAAAGAGGCAGAAAAGCCGTGTCTTGATAAACAATTCATCGATGAACTGGTTCCCAAATCTTATCGAACATCTAACAACACATACTCCTAAATACCATGCCTCCTTTGCCGGAACATCTTGTAAAGCTGAAAACTTGATAACGCATGAAACAGGTCAAGCCCTTTTCTGTTTTCCTTTTCTTTCCAGTTCTCGTTAATTTTGAAGTCCTAGAGGGACCAACAAGACCCAAATTGCTCTTTCCTCGAGAATTCACTCTCTTGTTTCTTCCTTCTTCTTCTCTTTGTCTGTGGGAACTGTTTGGTTTTTTCTTGTCGACATTGCTTTGAGATTATCAAACACATGGACAAGGCTTGACAAGTGTGATGGATGACTCTACATGGAAGTTCAATATGCTGCAATATCTCATGACGAGGCATCTGTAACCCAAGTGGCACATATAGGCATCAATTCGACCCAAACATTGAACAGCTTCCGTGTCCGTGGATAAGCTCTTCCTGGTCGTCTGGTTTAAAAACAAGAAAAGAAACAGTCTTGGTTTTGGCTCACAGTGTTAACATATCCTCAAATTTCCAAAATCCTGGAACACAGAGTAGCCGGCGGGTGTCAACTCCAATAAAAACCCGATTTTTACGCAAAAAAGAAATACCCTTTGTCTAATTGTTTTGGCACCTCGATGGCTTCGCTGAGGCAAATCCTTGTCGTATATATTGGGGAGACACTACAATGTTTGCTCTTCTTTTGTTCACTTCGTCTTCTTTAATGGCTTCTCATTTGTGTCTGCAACTCCCCAAGCCTCTCGGCAACTCGTAAGCTGTCTCATTTTGACTCGAACTTCATTGTATACCATCGTACCCATGCGGTTGTGTGACCCATATTTGGCATGAGAAGTATGTACGTGAGAAGATAGCTTTTTGATGTGATTATGGACCAGAAGGAAGAAGGAAGAGAAGGAAAAAGAAAGGAAATGGGATGTGAACCTTGTGATGTGCTGGTTACTGGTTAGATATCTATTCAATGTGTTTAAAGAAAACAAACATAGAGGTGGATAAATCATAGGGGACTGCTTATTTTGCCTATATGACTTGAATATAAATGTTTGATCTTTGAAAAACTGCTAAAAAGTTTTGAACTTCGAAGGCTGAAAGTACGGGGGTAGATGTGGCTTTCTCATGCTGTATGTTCATCCTGTTTTTTTTTTTTTTTTTACTTTTCATGATGGTGATCATGTTGTGACTGGTAAATCACGATTTTTGTTTTTGTGATTTTTGTTTTGTCCTTTGGGGGTTTTCACAGAAAATCGCTTCATTCAGACAAGAACCCAAAGATTAAGGCCACTGCATTGAATCCGTCGAAATTAATTAGGAAGGACCGCAAGAATTATGGTTGCTCAAACAACTTCAGTTCTTCGAAATTCTTCCTTGCGTATCACCCTTCTCCACGGGAGTTTTCCTTGGAGGCACTGTCACCTGTGGCTTCCTTGTCCACTGATGAGACCATCGTTGAGAACTGGGGTCAAATTGTGAAAAGTCAAAGTAAGAAAATGGAGTTCAACCGGGTAAATTGTCTCGAGTGGGTGCTCCACGAATCCGCTAAGAGCTTCTCTACTGCGATTGAATCCCTCGAATTAGAGGGAAGCAGTGCCGAGATTTCGATGGCTTGGCTTGGACAGGATGTGCACCAGTGGCATAAAAGGATTTCTTATCAGGTATCTCCAGCCTACTTATTAGCTATACCTGTGATTATTCAGATGTGGCTTCTCCGTGTATATACCCAATCACCTGTCTATACATGTGTTCATAACTTCTTTGGAAGGATCATCATTTGTAAATCTCGTACAGGTGGCAGTTTATGCTATGTTAACGACGGCCGTCGAGGTGGAGATTTTGCTCTCACTTGAGCGTAGCAACAATCCTTCGGTTGTCAGGGAGATGTGAGTCTTGATTCTTTCAGTTTCATGCCATCATGCTTTACCATACTTCTATAGAGCAAAAAGGAAGCAGTAATTCAAAGTTTCAGGTCCTAAATTAAAGTCGAACCAGTATGTTTGGAGTCGATGGAAGCCTATTGTTGCCCTCGCTGGTCCACCATGTATTTTTGTCAATGAGATCTTATCAAGTTGTTAAAGCCAGTTTGTCTCCAAAGAATTTATCTTTTGGTCAATGGTACAGTTGTTATCATTGTAAAAAATTGTTTAACAGCTTTACTTTGTTACTTGCTTCTCATTATATTTCGCCGTTAGTCCAGTATCTGAATTTTACATCTCACATCCATCAGCTTGAACCCGAGGCTGGACTTGATAAAGGAGTACATAGAAAGCCAATTGAGCGAACAGCACACCGAACTAGTAGTATGGTTTAGGGAGGTTGAATTGCCACGGGTAGCTGGATTTTTCATTCCTTTGTTGAAGAAGTGGTCTATGGAATATGCAGGAAGGTTAGTGCAAAAAAATCTCCAAGTGTCGCCTTTTCTGTGTATTCCTTGAGAATCCTAAGTTTCTCCCGTTAGAAAATGTACTGTAACTCCAATCTGACCTCTCTGCTTATTAGGAAATAGACTTATAATGTTCTCATAAGTATGGTCGTGGACTTCATTGTTGCACAACTTTTGTTCTGCAGCAATCCATAGATAACATATTACAAGAACCTTGAAAAAGGTGCTATTCTCTGATGCTAAATATGATCCTAAAGATTATTCTCCAGTGGTGTAGCAGGAATTGTTATTGCAATAAGTTGCTGTTCGGCAGTGGTGAAATTAGGTCCCCGGCAGTCAAGCTGCCGCATGCTTTCAATGTCCATCGATGCTATTTTGCTTGAGCTCATGGAACTTTCTCACGGTCTTGTGTCGGTGGAAAAAGGGCATCAATTAGCAACTGAAGCTGGTTTTGAATTGGACTTCTTGACACATTTTGGGAGAAAGTTCCTTCCCAGCGAGAAGAGTGAAGAGCTTGAATTTTGGATTGGTCTCGCTCAAAAGAAGCTCTCACTTGCATTTCAGAAAGAGCCTCTTGTTTCGTGCATGGAAGATTCTCTTGACAAGGTTAGCGCTCCAATTTCACGGATAACTTTGAAACTGCGATCACTATTTTTAGGTCGAGTAGCAGGAGCTTCAGTAACATTATCCATCTTAATCTCAGTATGTAATTCTAGGAAAGTTCTTAGTGATGGAAACAATTGATATAATGTTTAAAACTTGGGTTGGTGAACAATGTCAATCCTGGTGAATAATGTCAGTCCCGTTGAAATGAGTCTCATACTTAAGAATGGAATTCGGGTTTGGTTCATAACTCTGTGGCAGGTCAAAGTGGAGAATTTAGCAATTCTTGGGCTATTTGCATATTTGGGAAGAAGAACTAGACTATACTTGACAAAAATGGGCATAAGAGAAGTGGATGAGCAGGTTAAGGATTTTCTCAGGTATGTATCACTTCACTCGAAAGCTATAGGGTCGTTTTCACGTGCTTTTCGGTGTTCCCCTTTAAGGTGATTTCATATCTGTGTAGTTACTTGGAGTGTGGTATCATCTTCATATACCCCGGATTTTCTTCGGTGCAGATGTATCAGATTTTTATG
This sequence comes from Lenwebbia sp. NSW1173648, assembly GCA_029784005.1. Taxonomy (NCBI): domain Eukaryota; kingdom Viridiplantae; phylum Streptophyta; class Magnoliopsida; order Myrtales; family Myrtaceae; genus Lenwebbia; species Lenwebbia sp. NSW1173648. Next base: position 15,847,348 of record JARCGZ010000009.1, on the reverse strand, counting down.
GAGGTCAGATTCCTTAAACCCTAGTTCAGAATGGGAAGAGATGTTCATTTCAATGTTTGAAATCTCTCTCTCTCTTCTTTCCCCAGATGATAATTGATGAAATCGGATGGCTTGACTTTTACGCTTCACAAACTGCAAGCAGTCCAGACAGGAAGAGGTCCAAACAGCATGTCATCCAGGCGGAGACAGAGATTATTCTGTCTCGGGTGTTTACCACTTGCTATGATGTTTTCTCTGGCTTCGCTCATTTCAGCCGTTCAACATTGCAACCCTTAGATTCAGAATTGCTGGCGTTTCTACTCAGGAGGTAATCTAGATCAGTGAATCCGTCATTTTGGCTTCTTGCTTTTCCTCCTAAATTTCTAGCGATAAACCAACTTCGAAATTGTCTGCGATGAACTTTGCAGCCAAAGCCTGCTGAGTGCTTGTCTAGAAGATTATTGGGTGGTTTATGATAGATCCGGGTAAGCTATTTATGCTCCTGGTCTTGTTTGTTATTTCTTGAAGCAAATGAAACTTATTTCTGAAAATATGGGCGTTTTCAGCGAAACTTCTAAGACAGCAGAAACTGGTGCGTCAGACCCCACATTGACTGCAGCAGCTAAGCCGAAGGCGTTATCAACAGCCCTGGAGGCACAGCATAAAGCAAGTGTGTCAATGACGCAAGAACACTTTGAGAACAAGTCTCAGCATGTGCCCAAATCGACAAAGGTATGCCCTATCCCTTCAATTAACAGAGTCATATCTGTGTCTACTTCCTTTTTCCTCTGCAAAGATCTCAAGATGTCCATAGAAGGAAGTGATTTTAGTTCTGACAATCCATGAGGGATAGTGGGGAGAAAACTCTTTCGTTATCGCGGTTATGGAAGTGGTCCGATCAGCCAGGATCATAACATCTAGGCCGAGCAGAAAGAAGCCAAGATTCAACATACAATTTCAATAAGAAAATGTAGACAATCTGAATATTTCCGACGATGCGGAGACTGGGAAGAGCTTATCAAAGGAGAAAAGATGTAATACTTGGAATATATCTCACTGTTTTAATAAGAATTGCATCATTTCCTTTGGAAGCAGCAATGGAATGGTTATCAAAGACTCTCCGACCCTCTTAACCCCATATTTGGATTGATATGGACACATTATTTGGTCTAATGATCCATGATGTTGGCTTCAGCTTGCCGTGTATGCCTTCATTTTAGCTCCGGATTCCAAACATTACCTCCATCGGCATCATGATCCTAGTTGATATACCTGTCTTGGCCACAAATTGCAGGATAATAGCTCAAACCTGACAGTTGCTGTAGCCACTGTCGACAGTGTGGGAGATGCTAAGACCGATGCCCGGGATGAAGGCTTCTGCAGGAAGTTCAGCATCAAGTTAGTCTCTGCCAGAAATGTAAGCCCCATGATACCATTGCAAACTCATCGTCGTGAACAAATAGCTTCTGATAAAATCTCATGCTCGCTGGCAGAATATAGGGATGGGCACCCAGCTACTCTGGATAGACATCACACTGTCGCTCGAGCTTCTCCTTAAGCAAATGCGGGGCCACAATATCACGACGAGAGAGAGGAAGAAGGTAAAGAGGACGTTACAAGATATCGCAACACTCATTCCAGTCACCATACTGATGCTAATCCCAGTGAGTACCAACTCAGTTCTCTGCTCTCTCGTTTCTCTGCGTAAAAATTGTGAGCTGAGCGCCACGTTTGGGCTTGCGAAGTGGAATACGAGAGGGAAGGAGACTCAACTGCCTTCGTTCCTTCTGATTCCACTATATGAAATCCGGTGCATCATTTACTATTTATGATTAGCTACCGTAGATAACTATAAGCAGCATAACATTCTCCAATTTCTAAGTCAAGTGACTCATATAACGGGCACAACGTGCATAAACATGCATGCACGTGGGCTCCCGCACTCCCGGGTGGCCATTCCTATCCCTTCCGCTGCTGTTGGTACTTCTGAACTTGGCTTGAACATTCAGACAAAGGCTATTTGCTACATCATCTGTATGACATGAACAATCGCATAAAGCGAAATGCTGCTGAGATTTCGGTCATTTTCCTCCATATAACTTATATCATTAGCCTTTTCTGGTCCTGACTTGTATGTTTGACTTCGCCAGGTATCTGCTGTGGGTCATGCTGCCATGTTGGCCGCCATCACAAAGTACATACCTTCACTGGTAATGCATACCGATCTTTCTCTTCGCTAACGCCTTTTTTCTTTGCCACGCTCTAATAATAATGTTTCAATTGCTGTGGCTAGATCCCTTCTCCATATTCAAAAGAACGCCTGGACATTGTCAAGCAATTACACAGGACTAAGAAGATGGAAGTCCGTTTGTGGAGCAACCTTGAAGACTCCTCCCTAAAGATAACCTAGGATGCAACTTTCTGCACGAACCATGCTGTATATATCACACATAAACATGAATTATCTGAAATATTGTACAGTAATAAGATCAATTCATTAAAGCTTATGCTACTTCCATGGAGTTATGCAATCTCTCGTCTCGTTGCATCTTTGATGCCTCAATGCATCCAAAACCCTACACAGTAGCAACGATTTTATTGGGTCCCGAACCAGTGTTGTGACCATTTTTTTGGCGAGAATGTTTTCTTCTGCATCAGGCAATGATGGAAATCCAAAGGAATGAGACGATGAGAACATGAATCTTTCCTCGTGTAGGCATGCAACTTCTTAGGAAAATGATTAGGACAAAGTTGAGAACGATCAATGACTGGAGAGAAGACCCGCTTCTTGGTTTGAGGCAGAGAAATGCAATGGTACAAGAGAGACCGACTCAAACACACACGGGTAATTCACCGGCACAGAATAGACAATTAGCACTTTGCTCATTTATGTACCTCACCCGCATTACGACCTTGACAAGTCGATAACCACCATAGATGACGCATTCCTTTCATACTGTTGAACAACTGACATTTACAACCAGAATTATACATTCCAAAACTATGCAAGCAATTTGAAAGCTCCTCAGTGGTTAATGGTCATTCTGCTTGTGACTTCCACTCAAATCTGTCACCAAGTCGCACTTGCTGATGCATGTTCATGGTATTCCGACGAAAGGGATGTATGACCATCTCTATAAATAGATAGCTGCTTTGGTCACCTTCCCAAACTTTACGAGGCGATTTTGACGTATGGGCAAGTGCTTTCTGAGAAACGTTACGCTCAAAATCCTTAAACTGTCCTTTTCGAATCTTTAGCTGCAGCAAGACGATCCTGCAAGAGAAGACACAAGCACATGACCATCCAAAAACAACCGTCATTAGAAATCTCCAGCATGAATAGAATAAGTCAAAGCAACTCAACCAAATTTTACTATGGGAACCTATCCCAAATTTTAAAACAAAAAAATTGGGGGAAGATTTTGTATCACAATAATCTTAACCAGAAAATGAACCATTAGACCTACTAAGAATCCACCTTCGCCATCCAAAAGATGACGTTAACAAGCGTACAATTCCTCTCACTCAGAGACTTCAAGGTCAAAGTAAGTAGCTAGTCAATGAAAATGATTATCAAGCAGATCATACGAGAAAAAAGACTTACCGAGATAAAATCAAATGCTTTTGTCTCCTCTTTCTTCAAGTTGCTCCCCATCATATTAGGAGACTGAGTGGGAAAATTTGCCTGGAAAATATCAGGGAAGGGTGATGAATGACTGCCATTAGTTCCAGTAACATGACTGGTGCCGACATTCTGAGCATTCATATTCCCATTAAGTTGGAAGTTAGACATGTTTGCTAGAATTTGCTGCTGAGCGAGAAAATTCCCCATCGCAACATAATTTATGGATTGTGATGGAAAAGCAGAATTAAACATCATCCCAGGAGGTATGCTAAATGGCAAGCTGCTGGAGAGAGGCATGGCATTGGGACTGATGCCTGTCATTTGAGATCCAACCGTTCTGTTCAACGTATCATTAGAGACCTGATAGCCAGGATTGCTTTTTAAATCTGACGTTATGGCTTCAGATAGCGTTGCAGGAGTTCCTTTCACCTCACTCTCGTTTACAGACAAGCCAGCCATCAAAGCATTGACATCATTTCTCTGATTTACCTGCTCTGAAGAGATGTCAGAAGACCCAAATATATCAAATAATTCAGGCCTAAGTTCGTTGATTGTTACATGGTTTTGATTAACACCATGCTTATCATCAATAGTCATCCCCTTAAAGATATCATCAGTAGAGTCTTGACCTTGGCCACTGTGAAAAGAGACATCAGCAAAGGGATCATCATCATTTCTTTCTTCACTGGTGCTCACACCAGACCCAACATTATCTCCAAGCAAGTCATAGATGGAAGGGGTCAACTCTTTCGCCGAGCTTCCAGTGTTTGCAGCACCTTGCATACGTGTTGAATCATTTGTTCCATTGATGTAATCGGATTCGCCGGTATCTATTAGATCAGGCATCTGAACTGCAGTAGCAGTCTCAGCCTTCACTGACTTACCTGAACCAATTGCCAAAGAACCTGCCTGTTCTCCATCCAAAAAGCTAAGGACCTGTTCGCAACAGGGCAAACATACATTATACATCAGGATCTTACCATAATGCCATTATATAAATGCATGAGTGAAGAAAAGCCATAATGCCAAGCAATCAATCTCATACTATAGAAGTTTTTGGGCTAAACATATACTGACAAAACAAGTTGCAAGAATCTAGATGTAAGGAGGATGTGTGCTACCTCATATATCATTTGAGTCTGCAGACTAACTGGTATCAGAAATAACATTAAAAAAGTACTGGAATGCTCCCCATATGGAATGAAACAGTAAAATATAGTGATAAAACTTTATGATCATACTCATAAAAAAATAAGTGGCATTTGACCTTTTCATCATCCAAAAGAGATTAATAGTCATGATAAAACCAAAAGGAGTAAGAAGCACTCCCTGATACATGTTGAGCTTTGATAATCATTACGTAAAGAAATATTATCTTCATTTAACTAGCTAAAAGAAGCATCACTTCACTCTCACAATTTACTCAAGAGGTTTGCATAGATGGAGTCTACAACTTTCCACTGTCTCTCATCTCACAATACAGAGCTCCAGCTCAACACGTATGACACCCAATTAAGATTTTGGTGCCAAATAGATCAACCGCATTGCACATGGTGACACCACAAGTAAACAATTGCGTTTTTCCTTCCCATAAATTGACACAATAGACATGGAAAGAAACCACAGAAGATCTCAAAATAATAGAAGGATGGGTACCTACCTTATTTGCCTTTTCCCTCAAAGAAGCTTGCGGAGACAAAGAACATCTAATCAAAAGTTCTTTGTTTTCACTGAAATAAGAAGCCACAATTGAGAAGGGTTCATTGTCCTTTCTCCTCACAATGGAGTCCAATACGCAGACAGCTCTCACACGAACCTGAAAAGCGACAAATTCATGAAGTATATTTATGATGAAAGTATAATTTGTCTTTTTGGCAGCCCGATGGAAAAAAAAAGGGCCAATTACATGCTGGAAAAAGAATTATCATTTTATAGCTGAGTGGCAGTGCTCATATGTTACAGCCTGTTGAACAGCTTTCATGGGCCACACCCATGTTTCAACATCCTGGACCTCATTTCATGAACATAAGAAGATTAACTGATGGTTGATAATGAGAGATCCCTGCACGCTCCGGACTCGAGACTGGACCCGACCCGATCCACACACTTGAGTGATCCAATATCCAGGTATCTTTTAGCCGATTTTCTTCTAGATGGCTGTTTTAAGATTACAACTATGGGAAATTATTTTTTTACTGTGGCCATCAGTGGTTTTCTACATCTCTAATTCTTACTGCCTCAACGAAAAGAAGGTAATAATCCAAAATGAATACCTGCCATTGAGGAGACTGAAGCTTTGTTTCAAGGGCCTGGCTTATGGCCATTGGATCCAATTTTGCTGCCTCCACAAGGAAAACATGAGTAGCATCTCGCGTGGGTTGTAGACGAACACCACCAGATGTTACGATAGTTTCCAACAACCGCTCTTCACGAGTCTTGCTCTCGGTATGACTGGAAGTGGAATTTCCATTGATCCATTCTGTATTTGCCACTCTCATATCTGGATTCCAGGAACCACTAGCCTGTTTTGTTGAGATCCCCAACCGAGCCTCATTGCCTATTTCAACTGGTTCATACTTATTTGTGTCGTCACTTTCTATTGTCAAAGATCTCTGAAGATTCGGACCTCTATAACTGCCATTTTCTTTCTTTCTAAATGACTGCCCCTGAGTGAGACTATTGAGTCCTTGCTTGATGGATGCACTTCCAAGCCCAACTACCTCACTGAGAAACGATTTCTTGTCTTCTGATGGTATTTCATTATTAGTGTTTCCAAATCCTTGAATTCTTGTATTAAGATCCTCAGTGGGTGCTGCTTTATTGTCCTGTTCAGAGAAGATGGCAGAAATTGCCTCATGAGCTGTGTCCCTCACAGCCTTATTCAGAGAATCCCCCTTAAGAGGATTTGGATGCCCCTTGTAATGGAATAATTGTCGAACTGCAACAGAATGTCTTTGCATCTCCCTGCGAAACTCCAAACCAGATTTTCCAACCACGTATTTAATTAACCTAAGAGCCTGCAGAAGCCATTTAACTGGTTATTCATCTGTGTCCAAGTTAAAACTTCCTATGCGCTATTTATAGTTTATTAAAGGCACGAGAGACGGAAGAGATATTCAACTTCGTCCAGGATGCACAGAAGTCAGAAATAGTCGCTCCGAAGCATTTGAAGGTGCTTTAGATAATTTATCACCTCACCAAGTATGTTGGACTAGGAAAAGAAATGAAACAGCTCCGAATTAAATCACAAGATATACACAAAGCTGCAGTCAGACAAGTTCTTTCTAATATTAACCTGCACAAAAGACATGCCGATTTGCAGGGAGACATCGTGGTAAATCTGAGTTGACAGACGCCTTATATGCAGGGATGGAAATTATGTCCACAGAAAAAGAATGGGGCGCCGTGCAGATGCTATCGGTCTCATTCATATTTAATTTAGTTCTGATTTGAGTTAGTTATAGACATTCGAGGAACAACACAGCGTGATAACAGAGCTCGTGGAGCTGACTGTGCTCCAGCGTGTCGGCTAAACAATACACACAACCTGCAAGAGGTAAAACCTTTTCTCCTTACTTATAAGACACACCCCATAAACTAGTACTGAAAAGTGAACGTCCTGATTGCAATTCGCTGTGTTCAATAATCTAGCACTCTCATGGTCAGTCAAAAGATTCAACACGAGAAATTCCCTTTGTTCTCATAGTTATCCACACCTTCATAATCTTTTGTTTTTGGATAAAGTAAACGATTTCAAGACTTCAAAACGATTGTGGGAGGACCACACCCATTACATGCCCTTCAGTATTGTTAGAGTAATTAAATATTAAACCACGCCTTCATCCAAAAGCTTAAGCTTTTGGAACAGTTGACATTGGTCCTACAAAATTTCACATGGTAACAGAACAGGAGGTTCTGAGTTCAAATCTTTCCAGGCCCCTATTTGCCTCCCCAATGATATATTTCCACGCTTAGTACTAGGCAAAAAGACTAGACTAAGCGTGAGATGGAGTGTTAGAGTAATTAAATATTAAACTACGCCTTCATCCAAAAGCTTAAGCTTTTGGAACAGTTGGCAGTGGTCCTACAAAATTTCACAAATATTACAAATTCAGGAGCACTATCATACTCATAGCAAGAACATCACTCAAACCAGGAGAACCAACTAGTAAACATTTCCCCGTCAAACAAGCTTAGAGAAACATATCCCAAGAAGCTAATAACCAAACCAGTAGCTCAACTCAGGTACTAAACAGCAGGAATCCTCCATTGCTCACAAAGAAGAAGTCTATCTGAATCAAACGGAGGCCCCCTCCCATGTATCGATATCCGCATCTCCATTATGGAGGACATCACTCCTCTCTTTCCAAATCAAGTAAATTGATCTTTTCCAGGCCAATATCACAAGTGTCCTCACAAATGCTTTACCTTTCAACTGTTGCCGAACCCAAACAAACTAAAAGCTCCAACCACCAACAACTCTCGGAACTCTACTTTAGTTCAGCTACTCCTCCCCCCAACCCCCCCACACTTGTTTAGACAAAGAGGATTCAAAAATTAGATGCTGCCTACTCTCTTGAACTGATCCACCTTCATAAATTTAAGATATATGTATAGTCTAATCTTCAGACAGCTTAAGATGCCGCGACAATCTCTTATGTATCACAGAACTAAAATCAGGAGTTCCAGTATTCAATACTTTACATGCTTCTTTCTAATTGACTTCCTGAAAATGATCCATTGCAACCATTTTTCTCTTCACTCACGTGAACAAGGTTCCTTCAAGATTCACTCTCATTGATTCTGCAGGACTAACCGGGTGCATGATCAGCTCCACACATGCAAAACGCGAAACGAAACGAAAGCAAACCAATCAGAAAAGCACCACTCCATTACCCACCTTCTGTTTGACGACGGGGCTCTTGTGATCGAGCCGCTTCAATATGAACTCCGAAACCTCCTTGACGATGCTGGCGTGAGAAGAACGCAGGAGCTCGCAGATTTCCTCAAGCTTGTAAACAGGCGTGACCTTGTCCTCATCGGAGGTCGCGGCGTCGATCAGCCGCGATCTCCAGTACGACTCCACAGCTCTCCTGCTCGAATCCATCTCAGCTCAATCCCCCCAAAGAAAAGGGGAAAATTTCCGTAGAAACACGAACGAATTCACGCCGAATCGGATAAATAAATTCCGTCACCGACGTCAGCCGATTAGTAAAATCCGATCTCGCGAGAAGGTTCAAGTGCTAGATTGACAGGTTAAATGGGAATTAGCAGCGAAGTGCATTGATTTGAGTCGAGGGGAATCAAATCGAGACTTTCATGTGAACCACGACGCGACTCCGAGGTGCGGCGAGAGATGGAAGAAGAAGAAGCAGAACGCGTGGGTGGTGAGCGCAGTGAGTCGCCGACGCGTGTGGACCACGTTGGAGCTGGAACTCCGAACCGGCTACAGCCGCGCGCACGTTAGCGGATACCGGTTCAATGTTCGGGCCCGGTCGGGATCGGCCTTGAAGCCTAGAAGCTATGTAGAACGGACACACTGCGGTGCCTTCGTGTCGTGTCGTGTTGGACACTCTCCGACATGCGATCGACACGTGATTGGCGCTCCAAACACACTAGCGAAACGCAAGTCCAGCATCTCAGCACGTCATTTCCACACGCAATGGGTCAATTTTAAGCATTTTCAATAAATTATGGGTCAAAATATAAATCTTAAAATATGTATATACTTGAGTCATAAATTCAGCCATCCCAAAATTAATATACTCAATCAGCCCTAAAAAAACCTAATCACGAATCTCTAATAGAAGAAGAAAAAACGTTCCAATGTGTTGGAATTATCTATTTTTTGAGAAATCACGTATTAACGTGTCGTGTCGTGTCGGTATTACATAGCTCAGAAGTCTGCCTATGATGGGGCCTAACCGGATGAACCTATTCACCAGACCGGTCCGGGTCAAAAAAACAATAGCATTTCAAACATCCGGCTTGCAAATACCCAACGGACTGCTCAAAACCTTTATGATAAATTTATGCGAGTTTTAAGATTTTTATTTTGACAACTATTTCCCACTCCAAGTCTCCAACTAGTCTGTAATTGATTGCCGTGGGCTCAAAATTACACGTGTAAATAAAACTTGTAAGCTAAGACAATACGGTGGGCGAGTGCTTTATACTTAATGCAATCGGGTCCTTATGATCAAAGTAGCACCGATGCTGACACGCGACACGCCGACACGTCATTTTTCGAAAATAGAGAATTTCGACACGTTGGGACACGTTGTATATTAAATATATAATTTTTATATATACATGGCAAATTATCATTTTTAAGATTATTTCAACCAAATTAATTTGATACAAAAGGAGAGCTTATGGAAATGACATGTGGTTAGAACTCAAACGGCTGAAAGGGATGAATTGATGTTAAAATGACAGCAGTAAGGTCGCAAATTAAATGTCTTGAATTAACTGCGAAATGGGAGAGAGAGATTCTTTTATCCTTGTTAGTCTCATTGTGGACAAAGTAAGAGTTGAGTTTCAAGAAGACTCTCTCCCTGGCTCTCGTTCGATTGAAGATAGATGCACACAAGATCCTCAGTGAAACAACGGTCATTCGCCAACCTTACCATCCTTAACTTATCTGTGTCAGTTGTTAAGTCTTTTGGCTACTGAGAAGCCTCCTTGGTTGTCATCGAGAAATGGTAGAAAAGAGTTTTCTTTAATTTTCACTTCTTTAACACGTTGCAAATATGTCTCCTCTGCACATAATCGTTCTGTCTAATCCCAAAGCCATTTCATTATTCGGGGTCGCAAATCTCCCATAATAATCTGCCATTAGTGTCCCTGCAACATGTTATTGCAATTGACCTTTGAAGCACTTCTCTTGGCTCAGTAGGAACAGCCAAATTAAAGGACAAAGTGATGAAGGAGTTGTGATTTAGAGAGAGAGGAGGTGGGGCGGGACGGCGGTTGAAGGCAAGGAGAAGAGGGCAAATGCAAAGGGACAGAGGGAAGGGCTGAAGAGAAAAAGGGCGAGACGCACGGCCAAAGTGAAAGATCAAGAGAGGAAGAGAGACAAGTAAAAAGTCTCTTTTAAGAATTCAGGAATAATAGGCGGTACAAGTTGAAGGAAAGAGTCTCATATCGACTATATAACGAGGATAACAAGTAGGATGCCTCTTTAAGATGCCAGAGATGAGACTTAGTCACTTAAAGACTTACTTCTCTTGGTTGTTTGGCTAAAATGAAGTATAGTTTAATCTCCAATTTAGCTTACGACTTGAGTGTCTAGGTGTGTCGTGAGTGTTGACTTTGTGTCGGATCTCGGATGACTTTGTGTCGAATGATCTCGGACACGCGTTGACCACTGTGTCGGATCTCGGACACGCGTTGACCACGTCTTGGACGACGAAGACCAATATGACCAATATAATGTGTCCGTGCTTCATAGCTTATGATAATTCATTCATAGCTTATGATAACAAAAAGAAAAAGTATCACAAATCAAATCCTATTCCTTTATAAGAAAAAGCACGATTAAAACATATTGATAAAATTACTTCTAAATGAGGCCTGAAGTTGCACTTTTTCAATGTGATCTAGTACTCGGTTATACTAAAGTTTAGGAGTTGATTGTACGAATTAAAAGATTTTCGATTCGATTGAGCTCAATAAATGAAGTTTAGTATCTCAAAATTATGCGTTATAGAATATTAGTAATTTGTTCGCTAAAGTTGAAATTAGAAAATTCTATCTCGATTGAAATCAAATACTGTTCAAATTAATGAACTTATCTATGAGGGTACTGAAGTAAGGACTTCAGTTACGTATCTAATGAACCGAGCTAAAATCTATGCAAATAGTAGTCAAACTCAAACTTCTTGAAGTTTGAATCGCTTCAGCTCAATCTTATAAAATATTTTTTGAGTTTTTAGTATTTAAATGGAGTCAGATTTTAAGGCGTAGCGAAGTACCAACTATCCGATGGCCGAGCCCATCATCATAAACTCCGCTACGGTGTCGGTGGACAGACCGGCGATCCACCGAAGTTCCGGGCCTGGCCGGTAAAACTTAACTAGGACATAGTTGGGGTGTAATGTAGAAACCAGATTGTTGTTACCATGTATCCCCAGGTTTGTGCATTGGATAAGGCGAACCAGTATCATCACCACAAAACCCAAAACCAATCTCCATGCAAATATCAAGCAGACCCCCAAACAGTCGGAGAACCTTTCCGTTCTTCTTCAAGAAATGGGTAGCGTCCAATTGAACTCATCCCATTTGGCTTCTCTCTCTCTCACTCCCAGCTTCAACCATCGCTCACGCCCTCGCCGAATCCACCTCGAACCTTTCAGGAGCCAGACGAACTTCTCAAGAAGCAGGATCAGAGCAGTTGGAACCGTCCCCGAGAGCGGCTCTGAAACTGCAGCTCCAGAGGAATCGCCGCGTGTGAACTTCGCATTTGTCAGCGTAAGTCCCAAAAGGGAAAAAGGAAATCGAAGATATTCACGTTTTCTAAGGTGATTTTTTTTGTTAAAGTCGAGAACTTGAGATTGCCCATTTGAGGTTGAATGTATTTGTTGGTGTGAACTTTTGTCAGTCGGTTTTGCTTCCTGATGGGACTCCAGACGTTCATCTTCGCACGGCGTGTGGCGGGCAAAAATTGAGGGACATCATGTTGGATTCCGACATTGAGTTGTATGGTCCCTATGTAAGCACGACTGAATCATTTCTGGCGAATGTTCCAGTTTTTTAATGTGTTTGTGTCTGGACTGATCTGATGTTGGTGTTTTGTGATGATCTTCAGGCTAGACCTTTGTTGAATTGTGCTGGGGGAGGAACTTGTGCAACTTGTATGGTTGAGGTCGGTTTTTTTTTTTCCGCATTTTTTTTCCTCAGATTATGGTTTCTGAAAACAGTTTTATGGGTTCGAGTTTGGTTACAGAAAGTTACTGAACTGTATAGACTAGTGAACTGTAAGAACTAAAAACCAAACGGGGTCGAACGACATATCAATACTAACACATTTGTTGCTGTAATGCCTAATAGATGCTTGGATCTGGTCCTAATGATAACTACTCCATAAATTGTTTGGACTAGCTTCCCATTCAATTAGTCTCCTTGGTAAGATAGAGCTTGAGGAAGTGAACTAGTTCTCTGCAGTTGTCACCTGCCTAATGATGCTTACTTTCGAAATGAGATCAACAAAACCTAATGGAAATGTGCCCGTTTTGCACGATTCGAGTGACTCATTTAAGGTGATGAGGAAACAGAATCCTTGACATGGAATTTTGGGTTCTCATGCTAGGTTGTTGAAGGAAAAGAGCTACTAAGCCCTCTCACGGACAGAGAAAAGGAAAAGCTTAAAAAGGTAAGCAATATGTGTTCCGATTAACGATAAGCAACTTTCTAAAGCAGCATTTACAATCTGCATCAACTAATTCATTGTGGCCACTTGGCACCAGCTGTAGCACTCAAATCACAAATCACAGGAATTCCAGCTTTTGAGTCTCTAATAAACATGAATTCAATAATGCAATAAGCATCTCCCTTGATCTTCGTTGTTTTTCCAACCTATGTACTAGGACTATAAACTATTTCTATGCTTAATGGGACTTTATTTCAAGTGTTACATCCTGTCCAGTGGGGCTAGAGAGAAGCATCCATGAATCCTTAAGGGACTATGAGCTGTTTTTCTTGTTTTGGTGGATTAAATGTAATTATCAGATGAATTTTCTGATTTGATCATGGTTCTGATGCTTAATGTCATGGATTTTGCAGAAGCCGAAAAACTATAGGCTTGCATGCCAAACAATGGTTGGTAAACCAGATTCTAGAGGGCTGGTAAACATGTCTCTCCTTATATTTTCTACATATAGAGCAACTACTTTCGAAAGTTTCAGTGTCTTATGAACTACTCTTTTCTCAGATCTTCATATGAACGAAATCGGTCCTCTTTCTATCTCTTGTAGGTTGTCATACAACAATTGCCTGAGTGGAAGGCTCATGAATGGAAATATGAGAAAGTGTCGCCTTCAGAGTCTTCATGATACACATTTTGTATGTACTGCATTGTGAATGGACAAGCTCGATTCTTTTTTTCCTTTTTTACGAGACTATCAGATAGTTCCTCACAATCTATTGAATTGAAATGAATTTCCTGTTGCAGTTTATATAATTTGGGTTCATAAGTCTGTAAAAGGTTTATCAGCAATGGATAGAAGTAAAAGGTAACAATTTTAATTTATACGCCATACATAATCTCGAAACTAGTTAACATTATAAGCAGAACTCTTCCCTGTACAAAGGGGATTAACGAAGAGTTCAACTAAGACATCTTTCGCTTCTCCGATGTGTGAAATAATAAGGGGAAGTGCGAATAGACTATAGCGACGATCTTGTATAAGCTTAGTTGTCCAGCTATTTATGTCATTACTATTGTAGGATAAGTGAGACGAACAATGATCTGATAAAATAAGTATTGACCAAGATGCATCTTGTTTCATCAGGACAGATGCTCCTCCATTTTTACTTCAAGTGGATCAATGTTCGCTCCAAGTTAAAGACTCATCCTACTATCTCATAATGGTATGTCCTGTGAGCAAGGCAAGGGGAAAAAACAGAAAAAGAAAAAGGGGGGGGTCACATAGCAAGAAACTGAGAGCATGCTAGATCCAAAAAGCTGACAACTCCATCAATAATTTGCATGTGTCCAAACCATGTGAAGCCATTCTCTTACAGATGGTCTCACCACCATTATCACAAGCAAAAGGAAATCAAAAAGCAAGTAAAAAAAAAGGGACAATTCATTTTCTTGACAACACAATGGACCACAACACAAGGCTTTACAACAACCAAATCAGAGAGAACTGAAAACAAAGAAAGACTGAGAAAAAGAGAAGAAAAGAAAATAAAGGGCAGCAGAATCTGCTCCTCTCTCTTTTATTACAAGAACAGAGGGATTGTGAGCGCACACATGGTTTGATTTGATTAACTTAGAACTCATTGGCAAGAGGTGCATGGTCTGAGTGCATGAACACGTTTCCGTAGATGAGCCCCGCCAGGCCACCTCCGATGAGGGGCCCGACCCAGTAGATCCAGTTGTCGTGGTAGTCTCCACTGACCACGGCGGGCCCAAAGGAACGGGCCGGGTTCATGGACCCGCCGGAGAACGGGCCGGCGGCCAAGATGTTGGCGCCGACGATGAAGCCGATGGCAATGGGGGCAATTGTTCCCAATGAGCCCTTCTTTGGGTCGGCTGCTGTGGCATAGACAGTGTAGACCAATGCAAAGGTGATTATGATCTCCATGACCACCCCTTCGATCGCTCCAACTCCAGCTGCAACACTGTGAACAGGGATTGCCTGCAAAATAATTTAAAGCAAGTGTGAAAAAAACACAAATCAATTAAACCGAATATGAATCATTAGCTTGCACTGGCCTATAAAGGGTACATCTTTGGCTTTACAGAGAACAGTGAAAGTTCTTCTTAAAGAAAGAAATGGTACAAGCTAGTCTGCATGCACAAACTGCTTTCATGATTAATGTTCCCCAAAAGAATTCCCTCATAAAGCACAAAAATATGAAAATGAAAGAAAACTATACAGCAGGAGAACCTTCATGGAATATAACATGTGATTAAGTTATCAAACCAAATAGTCTCAAAATTAACACGACTCTGCCTAGTTTGAAGACATTGTTCGCGACACAACCAGTCAAATGCACTTTCATTAGGTTAATTTTACAAGTCCAAACCATATGCAAGTGAAGTAATTACCAGTCCTCCAGTGACAACTTTGAGGAGCAAGCAAGCAACAATGGAGCCAAGAAGCTGGGCAATCCAGTAGAAGATGCCTGTGAGGATGGTGATCTGGCCACCCAGAGCCAGCCCCAAAGTGACAGCAGGATTGACATGGCCACCAGAGATATTTGCACCCACTGCCACTGCAACAAAGAGAGCAAACCCATGGCAAACTGCTATTGCCACTAGCCCAGATGGATCAAGAGCAGCATCTGATGTCAACTTATCTGTAACAGCACAATCCACCAAAACAGAACATGTTAATTTCAACTCAAGAACAAGAAAAAAACCAGAAGGTCACTTGCTTGTTCTGCACTTTTTTTCTTCTTTTTTCTAATGTTTTTCCAACTGGGTCATTTTCTTTTTAGGGTATCTTGACGTTGTAATCGCCATAGCTAAATCTGGTGTTCCAACACCAAGTGAAAAAAAGGAACTTTTAAATGGAAGAAATAAGAGCAAGTAAAGCTTTTTGGAAGAGGGGTCAAGTGGGATTGACCATAAGCAATGGCTGAGCCAACACCAGCGAACACAAAGATCAAGGTGGAGATGAACTCGGCCAAGTAGGCCTTGAAGGAGCCGAAGCTGAACGAATCATCGAACCGTCCAAACGCAATCCATGCCATGTTTCTTGCTACTGTAAAGAGAGGGCTGAATCAAAGGAAGAGAGAGTGAGATGAGCAAAGATGGAAGAAGGCGAAAGCTGATGCCTCAGATAGCACAAAAAATTCATTCTCCAGGCCACATATATATATAATGACACATGGAGCACTTATGGTGTATTAATGAGCATAAAAACAAGCTTTATTAAATGGAGGACGAGTTTTTGCATAATCGTATGCTTTAGAATAATGTATAAGTGGATAGAGGGAATATGCCCATACGTACACGTCCATGCATATCCAAATTTTAGCCCACACTCTTATTTTTATTTTCTTTTTATATCTTAATTTTTGGCTTAAATTATGTTAGGATTCGACGTACAACCACAACAAAATAGAGCGTAAAAGCAAGAAAGAGTAATCGAGACACAAGATTTATCCCGGTTCACCCTTAAACTAGGGTTACATCTAACAGAAAAATCAATATAATTAGCACCATAAACAATAAAAGCCCTCTAACGTCAAGAGGGTGCTGCCCCCTTGAGACTTCCGTCGAGGCAGGTTCTACGGACACCTGCCCGCTCACCAGAGAGCAGGAGTCCCGTGTTTTTCTATCGATGAAAAATATAAACCACGCTCCAATAAAATATTGCTATGCACATTATCCTCGCTGTCATCAACATGCTTTTATGGAAGTGTCGCGACGCTCATCAATGATTCTCCCATGTGACTTGGCCAAACATATTGCACAAAAACATTGATGGGGTCGTGAGTTGAAGAGGCAAAAAAAAAATCAGAAAGAGAAAGAAGAATGATAAAGAAAAGATGGTGATAGGAGCAGGAGAGTGAGTTTGGGCCACATGATGCACCGACCATAGATTAGCATACAAATCGTGATGGAATTGTGGGCGTTGTCGATGTTTGAATTGTGTGGATAGGACTGCTGGGTCACGTTCATAATTCTTGTGGGGTTGTCTTTATCGTGCTAACTCATCATTTTATGTAATAATCTGTTCTTTGGTACCAACCCTTTTTTTCCTAATCTCTCGTCTCTACTTATACAAAACTGGGATCAAGATCAAATGCAGGGGATTTGGCTGGCTTAGTAGAGATCGGTAGGGAGGAATCTTGAAGATTATCTTGGCTTGTTTCGGCATGCTTTGGTATGATAAGCTTAATCCACTAGTCAATAATAAAATGATTTTATGATAAGCTTAATTGAGTTTTTTTTTTTTTTTGGTTTGGTCCTATTCTATTCTATTTTACAAGCCATCGTGTGTGCTATGTGTGTGCTCAGGTTGCGAAACCATGCTCTCTTCTCACGCGTCCCCACCCCAACTCCCCCCGAAGGTCGAGATTCGAAACCTCCCACCTTCCCCTTCCCAAGTGAGAAGATTGGCCACTGGGGCAAACCCCAGTAGTTAGCTTAATTGAGTTCATCCGATCAATTTTGGCCTAAAATTGATGACATGGACGCTGGTTGTCCTACGTGGCACGGCTGATGCTGACGTGTAATTTTTTTTTTAATTTTTCTTTCTTTCTTTTTTCTTTTCTTTTTATTGTTAAGAGCCGGCAGGGGGCTGCTAGCAGCCGGCCACTGGGCGAGAGCTACGAGTCCTCGCTAGCCACGACATCAATTGAGTCTGGAGTTTGGGGGGCTCCATTAAGTTGCATCGCCTAGCTGTGAGCAAGGGCTGCAAGCCCTCACAAGCCAGTGGGTGAGGGATCGTGGCCCTCGCCAGCCTCGTGCGAGGGCTCGCAACCCTCGCTTAGTGGCCGGCAGCCTCCTGCGACCCTTAACAATAAATAAAAAAACAAGAAAAGAAAAGAAAGAAGAGTAAAGAAAAGAATTAATGAAAAATTAAAAAAATTCACATCAGCGTCAACCGTGCCACATAGGACAACTGACGTCTATGTCATCAATTTTCGGCCAAAATTGGCTGAATGGACTCACTTGGCAAAATGTGAAAGGTTCAGAACTCAACTGGCATAAGGTTTAGGACTGAATTGGCACAAGTGCAATATATTTATAACTTTTTGGTAATTTTCTCGAATTTGGAGGAGGCAATTTGATGCAAAGGCAATAAGGAGCTGGTTTTTTAGGAGAAATTTATCCCGCTTTTCGGCATTAATTTAGGGAATTTTTTTTTATTTTATGAGTGAAGGAAAATATTCTCGCGATGGACGTGAAAGAGAAAGAGAAGAAAAGTCGTGTAGTGACGTTTAAAGTCAAAAAGTTTCACTTCTAAACTGCTCGAATATTGCTTCTATGTCGATGATCGACTTCGTTTTTGGATAAAGTTGACGGGAGTAGATATAGACACCAACGTCGAACTTAGCTTAAAACCCATAATCGACTTGCACGAAGTTTAGGACGTGTGTTCCAGGCATTTGGATCACTGGGAAGTGGGAACCACTCACATGCTTTTTGTCTGGGACAACATCCTTTCCATGAGAGCGTGGATCTATAGTGGAGTTGGACATGAGCACATCGAGTTCATGACGACCGATCAGAAAAATTATCAAAGAAGTCCTAAATTTATTATAATTGTATCAATTTAATCAATTTTTTTTGCCGATTCAATCCTAAACCTTTTATAATTGTGTCAATTCAGTCTATCGGGCCAATTTCGAGCGGCCGGCGCTGACGTGGACGCTGACTGGCCGGCGACATAGTATTTTAATATATTTTTAAAAAAATTATTTTCTTTTTGCCTTTTTTTTTATTTTCTCTTCTTCTTCCTTTGACCGGTAAGGCTGAGCCCCGGTCCAGAGCGAGGCTCGACCTCGCCAGATTTGGGCCGGCGAGGCTCGCCCTCGCTAGTGGCCAGCGGGGGCGAGCTTCTCTTGAGGCCAGCGAGGTTGACCTCGCCGGCTGTTGCCTCTGGCCAGACCGGCCAGAGGAAGAATAAGAAGAAGAGGGAAGAAAAGGAAAAGGAAAATTAAAAATTAAAAAATTAAAAAAAATTAAAAATATTATGTCTCTTGCCGGCCGGCATTCACGTCAATGCCGATCGGGCAAAATTGGTCGGATGGACTGAATCGACACAATTGCAAAAGGTTCATGACTGAATTGGTACAATTGCAATAGGTTTAGGACTTTTTTGTTAATTTTCCCACAACCCATCAAAACTTCGCAAGGTTTTTTAAGATACGAGTCTTATTTTGAGCAAAAGAACATACAGTTGACTAGAGCATAACCATTAATCTTATGGATGAATGTCCAAATCGTGACGTCCAGTTTTATCTTAACACGATGTCTTAATCACAAAATTTACTATAAACAAAACTGTTTAGTAGCTCATTCATAGGCGAACCACAGGATTTGGGCAAGCTGGTTTGCATACTTGACTTAAAGAAAAACCCAAGGTTACTGCCTCATTGGGCTTTTGATATCCCCCCAACTCATCCCAAGTCAAGTAGGCAAACTGTGCCATCAACCATTTTCTGAGATCGAATCATGCAATTTGATCGTTCAACTTCGTTCCCGCAACTTGTAACTGTCGCGGTTACTAGGGGTCTGCATGGCAACCATTCTGGTTCTCTAATTCTGTTTCCTGGAACAAAAAAAAATGAGAATCATGTTTGGTAACGTAAATGAATCTGATTCTGATTCCGTTTCCGTTCTCGGGAACAGTTTTGAAGCAAAAACAAGAATAAAAAAAAAGTTGGTTCTGAAAAAAAGAATCACTTTTGAGAATCACAAAACAGAATGAAGTCCAAGATCTCTCATTTTTCCCTTTCAGTTCTCTTATCACTTTTTCCTCGACCTAAATCAGAATGAAGTCTCATTTTTAAAGAAAAATACTTCAGATAATAATAAATAAATAAATTCGAAAAAAATTGGAAAAATTTCAAAAAATTTCAAAAATTTCAAAAAATCCCTAGAATTAGAATAAGCTTAGATTAGGCTAGTTTGACCTCATTTTCATAAATTTGGGCCTAGATTCTCCAAATTTCATAGATTTTGTTCTTTTTTAGGAAAATCATAAACACATTGGAAATTAAACCCGAACCACATTTCTCTAAGCCCTTAGGGCTTCATTAAGATTTTATGATGCGATTTATCAATGTCATGATTCCTTAATTGCGCACTTGATTTCATTGGTTGTGATTTGCCTAGGTTTAGGTACTTTACACTTAGTCTAGTTTTAGAAAAATTGAAAAAAGACAAAAACAACTTGTGTGAACACTTAGCATTAGCTTACCTCATAGGTTTAAAAATGAATTGAAAATTTACATGAAACTCGTTTAGAAAACACTCGACTTTGGTGCCAAAAAGGCTTCGGTGCCAAAAAGGCTTCGGTGGAAACACCGACGTAACCAAGTTCCCGAACCCTAGATTTCTCTGGTTGCGTAGAATAGAACGGTTTCTCCAGACCGTTCGATAAGGTTTTCGATCTACCTTCCTCAAAGACTAGTGGCGACTCCATTTGTATGTACACATACACATGCCACCGATTACACTAAGATCGGATTTGATGTTCCCTCGTTGCGATTTGGTATAGACTTGGAAGGGCCCGAGCTAATCTGAAATCACACACTAACCCAACATGGTCTCTCCTTTTTTAAGCTTAAAATGACTCGTTATGACACTGCAATTAGACGGAATAGCACGAAAAAATGTTATATGCAACATACAATATGAGAATCAATATGAATTAATCTTCAATTAATTCGAAATATATGATGAAATTTCACAAAGTAACTATGTAATTATTTGACTTAAATGACACAAATTGGAAAGAGAAATTATTTCCGAAAAAAAATGGTGCAATTACCAAACGCGTTTCTGTTCCAGGAACAGAAATTTTGTGCAGTTATCAAACACGTTCTGATTCTCTAAAACTCATCCAGGAACAAAATCAGAAAAAATCATTCTAATCAGAATTAGTTTTTCGGATCATAATAGTTGCCATACATGCCCTAGACTGCCACATTTCAGCAGTATTCACAGCTTATAACACAACGTAGCCATCTCCTCCCCATTTATGAACCACAAGCTACCCTCAAGTCCTTTTATGTTTCTTGGTAGTTGGTATCGTCACATCATTGCTCACCAGAACACGCTTGCAAAATATCGTCTTTGTTTTAGTGATTACAGCATGATGTTTCTCCTCGGACTGATGGTATTCATCCCCGGATTTTGATGCCGACGAGCAGCGAAAGGAAATTGTTCACCATCCGGTGGCTGTCGAGTTGCTGTCCATGTCCGAAACTGAAGTGAAGCTAGAGACACTGTGAGTTGTCCCCCTGATCTAGCTGTCTGCTAACCATTTCCCTTGTAAATAAGTGGTAGGTTACACCATTATTTGATCAGAAGAGAAGTCGGTGAGACCATTACCAAAATTATTGGCTGGCCTTAAAGATGCTGCATTCATGCACACCTTCCCACTTCAATGTTTCAACTTTCAGACAAAACCCAAAGATCTGTCCGTCGGTTGCCTACAATCTGATTTTTTGTTGAGTTTTTCATTTACCTTTCATGGATCTTGAAGAAGGTGCGCTTACAGTTGAAGTTGATGTTTGTTCACGACATTGAAGAAGGTGCACTTACGGTTGAAGTTCCCTACATGCCTAAACCAACCATCCCAAGGGGGCTCCAACTGAACTCCAATCCTAGAAAGAAATCTCAGACCTTTCGGGTTTGATCGGTATGGACTTCCACGAGAAGATGACGCTATGGAGCTACATCGACGAAGAAGCAAACCAAGTCGAGCAACCTGCTCGTCCCTGCGTCCTTAACCACCGGAGCTCGTGCGAACGCGACGATATGCAGTTTCCCGCCGCTAGAATCTCTGCTGCTTCCGCAACATCAATCCCGGCACGGCCTATGAGCCCCGAGACGCCGTGGATGTTATCGCCCATTCGCACATCCCCTTCGCAACCTCTTCTCTACCATTGCGTGGCCTCCCTCCACCGCCATGAAGGCAGCATCCTTTCTCTCGCGGTATCTAAAGACCTCATATTCACGGGAACCAAGAGTTGTAGGATCCATGCATGGAGGCACCCGGATTGCGGGGAAGTGGGTTACATAAAAGCTAGCTCAGGAGAGGTTTGGGCGATCTTAGCTTACGGGAGGATCTTGATCACCGCACACGGGGACCACAGAGTTCGTGTATGGGGCGTTTCGGCCGCGGACAACTTCCGGCCGAAGAAGATCGCCACACTACCCCCGAAGAACTCGTTTTTTGTGTTTCCGAGGAAGAGTTCGAGTCAGAAACATAAGGACTGCATCTCGTGTCTAGCTTACAACCACGAAGAGAAGCTCTTGTACACCGGCTCGTGGGACAAAACAGTCAAAGCGTGGAAAATCCTGGAAAACCGGTGTGTCGATTCATTCGTGGCTCATGAAAGCCATGTCAACGCAATCGCGATCAACCAAGACGACGGTTGTGTATTCACCTGCTCCTCGGATGGTTCGGTGAAGATATGGAGGAGGGTTTTCGGAGAGAGCTCGCATATTCTCACCATGACGCTAAAGTTCCAACTCTCGCCGGTCAACGCCTTGGCGTTGTCCTCGTCGCCGAGCACATGCATCCTCTACTCCGGCTCGTCCGACGGGCTCATCAACTTCTGGGAGAAGGAAAAGACATCAGGAAGGTTCAACCACGGAGGTTTCCTGCAGGGTCACCATTTCGCAGTCCTTTGCTTGGCCGCCGTGGCGGATTTGATCTTCAGCGGCTCCGAAGACGCAACCATCAGAGTGTGGAGGAGAGAGGAAGGGAACTGCTTCCACACCTGTCTCGCGGTCATGGACGGGCACCATGGACCGGTGAAATGCTTAGCGGCAACCATGGAGAGGGAGGCCACAGTGAAGGGCTTGCTGGTTTACAGCGCGAGCTTGGATCAGACGTTCAAGGTGTGGCGAGTCAAGGTTTATCCCACAGAGAAGGTGAGCCTGCAACACTCGGCTATGGAGGATCATCAGCAGATGGACGGTGTGGATTTTGAGGCCAGTCCGGTATTGTCGCCCTCGTGGGTGGTGAAAAAGCTTCAGGTTTGATTTAGAATAAGCCTTGCTCGATGATAGTTTGTGGAACTTTCTATGTTATTATTATTCCCATTGTTGAAATTTTTGGTTGTCTGCTCTCTGGTTCGAGTCACGTCTGCATGACTTAGAAAATAATTGCTTGGGACCGATTGATAGCATTGCATGTCGATACATCATTTTAGAACTTACTATCCTAATCCAAGGTTGGTTTTTTTTTTCCCATCTTCGTACTCTTAACAACTGAATATCTAAATGACCTACTAAGATTACCATCAATAGCATAAATTGAAACTCGTATTCTCCTTTCTAACCCAAAATGCAGAAAACTGTTTTTTTACATGAATTCTATGGACTAAGTGTAGCCTACAGCGAATTTCATACATTTCCTCGTGTACTTCTAGTTCAACAATCAAGTTTTCCCATGTTCACTTTGGTAATCAAAATCCAAGTTACACGACTTCAGTTCATAACACAATTTCATGAAGCAATCTGTTTGATAGAAACTAGTGAATGGGATAATTTTCAACAGTTATTAATTAGTCAATATTAAATATTTGACGTTTTACACAGTAAAACCAAAACAACCGCGAGAACAAAATGCTAAACCACCTAAGAATCCTTAGCTTTCTCATCTCCAAATGAAATATCAGTTATACAGAGGAAGTGAATCAGTCCAACTGCATGCTTTCTGGGAAGGGAATCGAAGCACAACAGTGGTAATAACCGTTCTCATCGAACACAAACCTTTGTGAAAGATGAGCTTCACGGAGGAGATAATCCCCCCATTCCTCGGATCCGTACTGTTTGAATATCCCTCTTGCGTCAAATGAATCCACCTTTCTAGTCCTCTTGCTGAATTAACCCCAAATAGACACATTAGCAAAAGATGTGGTGGCGTATAAGTCGGAGATAGTTAATGAAACGACGCCATAAAACTTATGAAAGGAAAAGGGAAAAGCAAAAGGATGACGGCTGCACCACCTTTTGCTGTGCCTGGCATTCATGATGGTGGCGTGCAACTGAAATTCAAGGAGGCAAGAGCATTAAGACTCTGAGCTCAAGGGATAAGCTACATAAAATTTGACAGCACTTTGATTTGCAATATGTTTTTGGAGACTCTTTTCAAATGATTAATCCCCCTACAAACTCAAAAAACTTTCCATGCACGTCTGTCTCTGATGAAGCATTGTAATATTGCAGAGATCCATCATGCCAACAGACCCCCGAAACACACAGAAGAAAAGTAAAGGCCATAGAGAGTACCTTTAACTTTTGTTTAGCATCTTTCTCTAACACGAGTCCTGCCTCAGTATAGGCATCAATAATAACTCCTAAAAATTGTTAAGGAATTCAAAGAATTTCTGATCCAGTCAATCAAAATATCCAGCTGGCAGCAAAATTTTCCCCCATGCATTCCCTAAGCCACAGATATAGGAAAATATATTGATGTCGCTCGGACACATCAGAGGAGGATACGACAAGCACGTAAAAGTCTGCCATCATTGCCGATCTCTTCTACAGGAGCATAAAGAACACGGGCTTTGGCCGCAGAACCTCTCATGCAGTCCTAGAAGGAACAGAAAGAACAGGTTCTCCATGATCATGTACTTCAAATGCCAAAAAAAGGGTTAAAAGTTGCAAATTATATTACGCAGTGTTTCATTTTCAATGCCATATATCTGAGCAGGCATGCAACATCAGTTGTTGCTGTGTCATTGAAATAGTATGAACATTCTTAAGTTTACATCATGCAAGCTACCAACAGCATAAACAATTAAAAAGGCTTTGCAGAAAGATTTTGATATATTAATTAAGACATGAGCAGATGCTTTTGACTGAAGGGACCCGTGAAAATGTTGGAAGAATACTTGAAAGCATATTATTATATTTGGCTTCATAATTGACCATTCCAATTTCAAATGAACCTTACCAGTCCCTTAAGCCTTATGAAGATGGGACGGTTATCCAATGCATCTCTCACTTTTGAAGAGATGTTCTGCATAGAAAATGGAGTGATTTACTTGAAGCACATCAACTTAAGAGACAACATTGTAAATATTCTAGGATCTTTCAGAGAAAGGGTGATTTACTTTATCTCCTAATGGAATCGACTTTATTAAAAGGCA
Organism: Lenwebbia sp. NSW1173648; assembly: GCA_029784005.1. Classification (NCBI taxonomy): domain Eukaryota; kingdom Viridiplantae; phylum Streptophyta; class Magnoliopsida; order Myrtales; family Myrtaceae; genus Lenwebbia; species Lenwebbia sp. NSW1173648. The sequence continues at coordinate 15,822,222 of JARCGZ010000009.1, read as the reverse complement.
CATAACATGACTCTATTTATAGAGCCCAAGAGACACCCAAAACCCCAATTACATCAATTAAAACTCGTCTACTAACCACTGACTAATACAATTAGATACACTTCAAAACTCCCCCTCAAGCTGGAGCATGTAGCTTGCAAATAACAAGTGCAACTTCCTTCAGACATCTGTGACTAAAGTTTTGTGTAAGCCGAACCTCACATTACATAATTGTGAAAGCCGGACCTTACACGACAAATTGAATGTAATCCACATTGACTTGATAGAAGCGCTCTAGTGACAAATCGAGTAAAGAAACGTCACACCTTTCTCTTCCCCAAGCAAGTAAGACAAAATCTGTGAGAACCCAACAGCATGAATTATGGCAAATTGAATTGCATCACCTCATGGTGCTCAACTCTGGCTGCTCGATAAAGTGTGCTGGGCCTCCGCGCTCACAGCCGCTTTGCTCGCCAACGACGCTCACAATCGGATATGGGTGATATTCACAGTAGAGGTGAACTTAGAGAGCAGGAGATGGGAGGAACCAGGAGAGCGACATTGACGAAGAATACTCGTTTTACTTTTGTTCACTGACGACAAGAAGAAACAGAATCTAGGATTTTGATTTGGGTCCTTTCTATCGAAGGCTCTGATTCCATGTATATCTTAAGGCTCTTCAAGAAAGAGGGAGAGAGAGACTCGATAAAGACTACATATTTACTCAATTGACTTGCTAAAGTACATAAGATGGCTCCATATAAAGAGCATAAGAGAGACCCATAATCCCAATTACCATAGTTAAACTCACCTACTAACCACTAATCAAACATTATGTTGGATTAAATGATATACCTGCAAAACCTCAGCAGCTGCAGCAACCCGATCTTTGTTCCACAACTTCAACATGAGTACAGTTAAGTGGAATGTTTTTGGCTTAACAAATATGGACTTGTCAATCCCGAAGTCTGAAAAATTAGCTTAAAGTGAGTGTAATTATAGCACATTTGGAGGGAAACATGTAGGGAAACAAGGAAGAATCGAAGAATTATAGATAAAGTAGTGTGCACTTGAAGAAGATGCATGTATGACTCAGTCCTAAGAAATACATCTTCTATGTCAATGAAACAAAAGCAAAAGGTAAAAGACGGAGGAGGAGGAGATATCAAAAGGACCCCAAAGCCACTAGTGTAAAAATCAGTAAATTTTCAAGATTAAGAACGAAAGACAGCATTACTTCACCCCCCATGAAGATAGAGGTCTGAGAGTCTCTGGGATTACGTGTATGAATATGTGCATTTTGACATGAGGTGCCAATAACCACAACAACCCCACAGAAGGCCAACTCAAATTGCTGAGACCCTTGAGCGTAAGAGTGACAAGCTTTTCCTTACCAGATAATGAGGAAGATGATGTTGCTTTTGGGGGGTAACTAACAATTGGTATGCTGGTGCTATCGACCTTAACTTGTTCCTTCCCATCTGCAACTTCAAGCTTGACTGCAACATTCCTTGACTCCTGCTCACTGTCTTCTCCTTCAGAGTTGTCTTCACTTGAATCCCTATCTACGATCTCATCAGCAGAAGAATTGCTAGTACCCAGTATACAGTTTTGAAAGTCGAAAAGCTTGTCAACCAATGTTGGGTGTATTGCCAAAGGAAGTGAAACAAAATGGGAATAATCGAGACTTGGGCTTTCAACTGCCTGCAATTTGGGAATGTCAGGAGATATCAAAGATCATCATGTGCTTCATGGTGAAAAAGGTTCAACCATGCAAGGTCCCATAACAAAAATTTCTCTGTATTCAAAGAAAAACCAAGCACATGACTATGCCAACTCATTGGACCATACATTTTCCAAAACAAAACATGAGATGATGAATTGCATCAATGGATACGCAATTATACAAACTCTATGGACTAACTTACAAAATTTGGGAACTAAGACACTAACTATCAATCAAAAAGAACTGAGGAAAGTAATCTTACTTGAGATGGACTAGCAAATAAACATCAAAAAGTTCAAGTTTGGGTAGCTTTTTCACTGAGCAACTATTAATAAACATTCAAGGACAACATATCGTTTCATCATTTCGAGTTGAAAATTACATCCATCGAAATGGAGAACCGAATTATGTTCAAACTTCACAGATTTTCTCAAGTCACATAAACTCAAAGTTCTTTAAGGACTTGTGGCATAATGCATAGGCTCATAAAGCTATTGCCAGAAGCACATCACCTGCTAATGGAACTAATAAGCAAAACTTTTACAGCTAATTGGGCCAGTCAACTTCAAGAAACCAATCCAACTGCTATAAGCTTGAGAGTGCTAGTTAGAGGCAAAACTTGGACATTTTGAATAGATGCTTGCTTTCGTGGATTAGTTACTAAGGAATACAATCATACTAAAAAAATTCGAAACTCTGTTAGAATCATCACAACAACTTACCTCACCAACTATAATTTGAACCTTCTCCAACGCACAATTCACAGCTTCTCTGGAATCTCCTTCAATGACTGTATCAAATAACCTTGTGGAATTACCAAAGATTGTAAAGCAAAGTATAACTAGAAGACAATAAGAATTCACAATCACGAAAAGCATTCCGAGACAGAATCACTCGATAAGAAGTCTAAAACGCGATCAGGTCATATGCATCCAAACTAGTAAAGATAAGTATCTCTTTGAGAGCACAAGGAAGTATGTAAATGGTTGTGCATCCATTCTATCTAGAACCAAAATCTTACCAATGTGGTCATCCTTCCTTGATGAAGGAAATACAATTTTAACTTTCATCTCCTCCTCAATCTTCTTCTGAGTAGATCCTCTGTTGAATGAAGTACAAAATCATAAGGGACTAAGGCCATGAGTTTAGTTTGAAACAGTCATGAGTCATAAATCTATACCCTTTTCCTTTTACAAAACGCATTAGTGAAGAACCTACCTGCATAGAAATGTGAAGATGAGATGGCATGTCAAAGTAAAAGACAAATGGTTACAAGATCTTTAGATGCATGTTCTCGGACAAACTAACATGACCGATGGTGATATCACCGACTAAATCAGCTCAAAAGAAGTATCTTTCTGACTACATGATGTCAAACAAGTATTTTTTTCAACTTTAGCTTTGTCGTGACCGACAGACATATTTTTATAATTTGCCAAATGCAAAGCTTTGACGTTGTATATGATAATTGCACAGGCGCTTGCTTAACCCCTAGCTAAATAATCAGATACTACCTTTAAGATATATCTTAAAAGGTAAAGAGGTCTGGAGCCACATTGATGGTGATGGATTACCAGGAACATTTTATTGCACTCATGGGCAACTCTTGTACTTGGGGCTCTACTGTCACGAAAATATAACCCTCCCAACCAAAAATAAAAATAAAAATGATCCTAAGTTAAGTTTGGGTTCACCAAAAGAATAATACCACAGACAAACAAATGGTTTCCAAGTTTTTACAGCTTCAATAATTCCTGTAAGAACTTTTATATGCTAGGTCTTTTGTTTTTTGCTGCAGTAAGTGAAATGATTGATCATGCGGCCAACCTCTAGGTTGTTGTAAGAACCATTACAACTCCTTAATTCTATAGTCTAAAACAATGTTTTCAAACCAGGACCGGACCGGCCGGTTCAACCAGCTGGACAGGGAACCGGACCAGGTGCAGTTCAGTCCTTTTATATACCCCAATTGGTCACAACCGGTGATAGACCCAGTCCAAATGTTCAACCCGGTGCACTGGTCACACAGTTCGCCCGGATCTTTGACCAATTTATTGACTTGGTGAAAAAATATGAAGTGTTCGTGCCCCCGACCCTTGTAGTTAAAAGAGTGTCGTATCCGCTGGAATAGGCATTGCTGTTAGTGTACATAGGCATAACCAATATAGTTATATTGTAAATTTATCTGTTTATTGACCTGGAAGTTCAACCGGTTGACCCGCGAACCAGAACCTAGACCCGAACGGTTCACACGGATTTTTGATCAATTTATTGACTTGGTGAAAAAATAGATTGTTCTGACCCCAAAAAAACGAAAAAAATATAGTGTTCAGCCCATGAACCTTGCAGGTAAGAGAATGCCGAATCCACTTGAGTAGTCATTGCCGTTTGTGTAAATCGGCATAACTGATATATTTATTTGTAAACTTATTTACTAAATTCTCTAACTTTATTGACCCGGAAGTTCAACCAGTTGACCCGCGAACCAAAACCTAGACCGGTTCTTTGACCAGTCCAGTTATAAAGACATCATTCTTACACTCTTCCATGAAGATGGGACTCCATTAATGATGCTACACATATATGATGATACAGCTTATTGTTCAGCCAAAGGAATGGAGAGAATAAAGTTTGTTATTATCTCCTAGTGGCTTCCGCCACAATTTTGTTTATTGGCTCAAATCACCTTCCTAAATGCTGGGATCCTGCAAACTTCAATGCTTAATACTGCACTAAGGAAACAAAACCAGTTGATAAATGAAGATAGAGACAGGACAACCATTTGATTTTTATTCTGCATGCCAAGGATCTTGTAGGATAAATGTACACTTGCAACTCTGGCTCATTGCATCTCCATTGGAAAGACTCGCAGGGATATACATGACAGTTCTGTCAAACAGGCCTAAGAGATTTGACTAACTGTGACTTAGTTGTGCTACAGCTCATGTGCACCTTGTATCCTAATTTTAGCAGGACACAATAGATCATATTTAATGCGTGAAAGCGTGAAAGACAAAATATGCCTTGCAAAGATAAGAGCTAATTAACAAGACTTACCTCGACTGAAATACTATGCTTGTCAGAATAAAGGACAGGCTCTGTATCTGCACCACCACCTGGAATGCTAGAGCTGATAAGAGATTCAGTTATGTCAATTTCTTCTTCAGCTACGTCCTTCTCAGCAATTGAAGCCCGGCCAATAATGCTCCCGTGGACTTCTTGAACTTGAGTAGTACCCTCCGACTTGATTGACACATCTTTAACTGTGAATTCAAGGAGATGAGCATCGACAAAGATTGTCAGTATTACCTTCAGAGCCTACTCCCTACTAATACCCATGCCAGATTTAAGTGCTGATATTCTCGTAATGGTGCACACTTTGAGTAAGGAAAACGTTAACGAATAGAAACCGCATTAGCATAATGGTCAGAAAGAGTTGCAAAGGACAAGTCAATTCTGACTAATTTTGAAAACCAAAGGTTCTTCATTCAGCTTATCCAAAACCAACTCAACCATAGCATACTGAATCAAATGGAACGACTTTTCCAGTAAAGAACCGACCTTCAAAACAAGTAGCTTGAGTAGAAATTGGTCTCCATACAAGGCCAATTTTTTTCCGCTTCTTCTTCTGCTCCACAGAACTCTGTGGATCCTTTTTGTCCATTGTCCAGTTGCAACTCACACCATGATAAGCACACTGTACATAATGCCATCAATTGGCATTAGAAACTGTTTAAGAATTGCGGCAGAGAAACGTAGATTTCCCAGAACATAAAATGATAAGCAAGATGTGGCTAAGACAAATTATGTCGGAGATGAAAAAGTATACAACTTCCGTATGCATAAGGGCCCCTGCTACAACCTTGGATATAAGATTCCACATTTCCACGAGCGCAATTGGGTTAAGCCGAAATTTAGTTAACATAGGTCAATTCATCCACCAACCAAGACGAGGTAAGTGAGCATAAAGGAGTACAATTCCTGCAGTTCCGTTGACAGAACTTTTGTCCCAAGAGACATCAATAAACAGACATTTCAAAGATCTGCGCTCTGCAGTGATAAATGTTACTACTCGTGAAATTCACTCCCTACTATCAGTTAAAAATAATCACCCACTATCCAGCTTCTGTCAAGCATCATGACTTTTTCCCCAATATCAAGGAACAGACAAAGAGTGAAGACTTTTGTACCTGAAAATTATTCACAGGACGTGATACCACATATGAGCTCGTAAGCTTTAGCGCGCGATCCAATCTGCGGAAACAAAAAATAAACCATGTGCAGTGCTTTCAAATAGATGAAGTGACTGGAACTGTCGAGCTATCAAAGCACAAAATGAAGAAGCTTCACTCAAAATTCGAGTGCAGCACTTATCTATATCCAGCTAGAGGACGCAAAACAAAAATAGAAGAGAAACGTCTATCATTCCTCATTCAAATCCCTCGTCAAACATATGTGGGACTGAACTTAGCAGAGTGAAATCGTCCGTTAACTATCATTCGACGACATAAAGATCACGTTTTTCCGGTCAAGAATAACGTGGGTCGTTCCTAATTTCATCAAAAAAACCATAATTTCAAATGGAACGGGAAACTGATGATTACCGAGAGGGTGCGAGAGACCTGGAACAGCAAGCGATCATTCCCTAAAGTCTTCGTGCCTTCCTCTGCGACTTGGAAAAAGGCTAGGCAGGAGGAGGATGAGAGTGGCGGCTGGTGTCGCTCACGTGCCATGTTCAAAGGATTTCCATTGCGATTTTTGATTGTGTGAATTCGGATTGCGACGTGAAAAAATGAATGAAAATTATCTGTTTCGTGTAAAAAAAAAAAATTATTATTATTTTTAAAATAATTATTTAGATCACTTAAAATAATTAGTCGTATATTTAAATATTTACATAAATGACAAGAATATTTTTCATCCATTTATTTTTGTAAGCGATATAAGTAATTATTTTTTGAAAAAATATTTTTCAAATTATCTATTTAAGCGAAACAAACGTAATCTTAGACTTGAATTAAATTTAATAAAAGTGAAACTAGCGTATTGCGTAGATTATCATACCAAAATACGTTTGAAATGGACCGGGAAACTTTTTAGCATTAAGAACGTGATTATCTTAAGGTACCATCAGTTGCAAAAGATACAATAAAATCAAATTATCAAATTAAAAATGAACTAATTAGTATTAAAAAAAAACCACAGACACAATAAACATCGCAACGTAGGCATTATATATGGATAAATGAAATCAAAAGGAATGGAATGGCCATGATTCCCATTTTAATGTTTGGTGGACATTTAGAAGTTGGAATCACCGTTCCAATGAATGCAACTAATAAGTCATTATAGTAGTTAATAATAAATTAATTATAGCATTTAATTATCTTAGTAAAATAATATATGTTATAGTGAATGAATGATATGACTCATATTGACTAATTAAGAATTCCGATTGAATTATTATTCTTCAACTATAGTAAAATTGTTAACAATATCTGATTAAATATGGTTGATGAGTAGTATGATCAATACTGAAAAACCGGTTATTATAATTGAAGTATCGATAATTCTACTTCTCAATTATTTGTGATTGCTACTTATTTTTTTATTACGATCAATTAATTATGAGTAAGGAATAATATGATCATTACTCAATAACTTTTGATTAAGAATTCGATTATTTTACTATAACACAAAAACAGTGTAAAATAAATTTGCTAAAAATTCCTCATTGAGTTCTATTCCGACGACATTTTTTCTTATAACCAAACACAAGAATGATCGTTTCATTTCATTCCATTCCCACAATTTACCAAACAAGATCTTTAAATCAACATTCCCTTCCCTTCCTTCCCTTCCATTACAATTTATTTTCAATTTTATTTATTCCACTATACAAAACACAAAACAACCATCTAAGACAAATTATGAATTACGTACTCATTGAGAGATTTTCTTTTTCGGGTCATCTCTGATGTTTAATTCGATGTAAACAGCCTATCTCGAGTTCGCACCGAGGTGAAAAAATCGCAATTTTTTATTCGAATTCGGCAAACGGATTCATTCGCCTAGTGATTATCTTCAATAAAAACGGGATTGAAATGTTAAAAGATAGCAATTCCCATTCATTCCTCTTGTGCACGTGTGAAATTTTTTTAATAAAAATGTTTGGTTAGAGATAAAAGCATTAAAAAAAGAAGAAGCCTGTGATTATGTTCGATACAGACAGGATTGAAACGTTAAAAGATACGAATTCTCGTTCAAGTATGCGATTTAGATAAATTTTGGGGTTTGATTTAAATTCAGATAAAGATGATTCAAACAATCTAGAGAGAGAGAGACAGAGACAGAGACAATCTGAAAATTCCGGGTCACACTCGCACACTCGCATCGCTCGCTTCTCACTCTCTCGCTCCGATGCTCGAGAGAGTCCTCTCCATGCGCAGACCCTCGCCGCACACCGACGACGGCGAAGGCGGCGGCGACGGGGACGCCGCCTCCCTCTCCGCCGACGAGTCCAAGACCAAGAAGCAGAACCACGTCTCCATCCTCGTCGCCAGGATCACCAACCTCTCCAAGCTCAATCACGTCTGCCCCTGGCCCTGCGTCCTCATCTGCCTCCTCGTCCTCTTCCTCATCCCCTCCGCGATCCGCCACTCCCGCAACATTGTCTGCATCTCCGACCCCTACGACCCCGTCTCCCGCGCCCGCTTCTTCGGATTCGACGGCCTCGAGTCCGATTTCGGCTCGCTCGGCGTTCCTTGGTGTAAGTTTCTCCTTTTTCGATGGATTTTAGCCTTGTGAGGGACGCAATTTGGGGGAAATTGCGGGATCGGATCTGGTTTGTTTGAATTTGGATCGCAACTCGCTTCGGTCTCGTGTTTGAGCTGAAGTGAAATTTGGTTTTGTTAGCTTTTCAGTTTTTGAGTGTAGACGTAGAGATTGGTTTGATTGCTGAATCTAAGAGCAAGGTAATACATAAATTTTTTTGTCTCAGTTTGTGTGCGTACGTGGAGTGAACATCGCCTTTCTCTCTGAGTGAGCTCCATATATTTAGAAAATGCCCTTCCTCCAAGGCGGCCTTGGTAAATTGTTTTCCGAATGTGGGAAATGTGGCTTGGCCTTGGAAGATGATAGAGAAATGAATTGTTGAAATGTCCAAGTAGTGCCCCTGGTCGTTGAACTGTCTTTTGCATCTGTTGTTTCATCATTATGAATATCGTGCCCAAGGTATTTTCTGTGCACACATGAGAAATGGAGGAGGTTTGGTCTTGATTTTTTGCGTTTCTGCAATATCTACCGTCATCACATCTAAACTGAACTTAATTAGATTATCTGGATCTGCTGAGGTTTCCATGAATTTACTGTAATGAGAGAAATTTGATGTGTTTGAAGCTTGATGTAATTTGCTTTGGTGTGGTAGCTCCATTTCAGTTTAATTGTGAATCTTTTGCTCGATTTTATTGTGCAGTATTGGATATGGATTTGATAAAATTTGTATCTTGATTGATTGTGTATTAAACACCACTATTCCGTTTTTGCTGAATTTGGTAAATAAATTTTTATGTCGAAGTTTATATTAGTTTAGCATAACGAGAGCAATCAAGGTGCTGCTCCTTTCTGCTGCTTACTGCTCAAAAGCTTCTAAAGAATTGATTGATGAAGTGTGAGAAATGTCATCCTCAGCATTGAATTTAGTGTTCGGGCATTTGATGGACTATGCAAAACTGGAATTTCTGATATAGAAGGTCTATGCTGCCAGTCTGTTGCTATGCATCAGTAGTCATCGGTAAACCTGCATCTCTTCTTACACATTTACATGAAACGCAGGCACTTTAAGGGGAATTTATAAGTAGACATAAGTTCACTTGATAAACATCTTGTGCTTTAAATTTATCTGCATTGCACTCAAATTGGTTAAATCGAGCTGGGATTAAGGAAACCCAGATCTGCAAATAATTTCATTTTCAGCTTTTGATTTATGAATTTATTCAATCTTTGATGTCCCATCGCTTACAATTTATAATTTGTCGATTCATACATGAATTTAGTTGGAGTACCTAGTCATTTGATTTTTCTACTTGGTAAAAGGCAGATCGAAACACGGAAAAAATGTTGAATGGACATCCAAGGATTTGCTCAAGGGGTTGGAGGAATTTGTACCTATATATGAAACCCGACCAATCAAGAACAACATGTATGGAATGGGCTTTGATCACAGCTTTGGCTTGTGGTTCATTGCACGGTGGCTTAAACCAGATCTCATGATAGAGAGTGGTGCTTTTAAGGGTCATTCGACTTGGGTCTTGCGGCAAGCAATGCCAGACACTCCAATTATTTCACTTTCACCCCGACACCCTGAGAAGTACCTAAAGAAGGGCCCTGCTTACGTTGATGGCAACTGCACGTACTTTGCTGGGAAGGACTTCGTTGATTTTGGAAGCATGGACTGGAAAACTGTGATGAAGAAACGCGGGATCACTGATCTCAGTCGTGTTCTTATTTTTTTCGACGATCATCAAAATGAGTTGAAAAGGTATAGTTTGACTTATTTCATTTGTATCCCTAACCTTTTGGTTCCATTCATGCGAGCAAGCTAACTCTTTTCATTGCAATTGGATACATGCGAGCAAGCTAACTCTTTTCATTGCAATCGGATTACCTATTGTTGCTCTTGTACCAATCTTTCAATTGCAGGCTCAAGCAAGCACTGAGAGCTGGTTTCAGGCATCTTGTTTTTGAGGACAATTATGATACTGGGACTGGAGATCATTATTCTTTAAGGCAGATCTGTGACCAATTTTATATTACAGGTGCTACAGCTCTCCTTTATCTCTTAAAGAATTAGAGAGTTAGGGTTCTTCTCTTCATTTTGGGGATAATCAGGACTAGTTGTTGATTCCCTTTGTTGTGCAACGTCTTTCAGGTGGTGGCCACAGCTGCTTTAAGTTTAGCGATGAAGCCAGAATTAGAGCGAAGAGAAAGAAGTTCTGGGAGAAGGCAGTGGATACAGATGAATTATGTGGTCCCGGCGAAGCTTGGTGGGGTGTTCGAGGCAATATGCGCGATAACTTCAACCACAGTAATGAACCTATCTCCTACACAGAGCACTTTCAAAACAGCCGATTCCTTGAGTCAGTGCTCGATGTATATTGGGAGCTCCCTCCCGTCGCCGGCCCTTCTCTCACGCATCAATCCCGATATGATCCTGCTCGCACCAGCCCTCCGATTGTGGAAGATGGTCGGTTTCGCTTATTTCAGCGCCTTGGCTTGTCGGGATTCGATCGTTCTGTATTTAACGGATATACTCAGATGGTATATGTTGAGGTATCAAAACAATAGTCTTAACACTGATGAGACAATTTACCGTGACACGCCGCCTTGCCTTCTTTCTCGAGACTCAGACTCGTGTTAATACTAGTTAGGCTTGGTTTTTTCACATGGCTGTAGTGTTGTTATTAGGTTCATTTTACTTCTGTTGTAGTCTCTATTTCCAGTTTTCGGAATGCTCCGCTGCAATGAAATGCTTTAACATTCTTTCTCTGGCTTGTTGGTGCTGATGGATTTGGCGAGAACGTGTTGGTATCCTCGTCGGAACGATTGACTATTAAATGGAGATACATCAAAACAACACTGCATTCTTCTGATTATCCACTCGAATGGAAATCCTATTTCAGTGGAAATGTCAGTGACTATCTAAACAGTACAATGGCAGTAACGTAGAATCCAGTCCTTGTGCATGTATCTTGAACACTCGTAACATAGACACAGAAGATTTCATCCTTCGAGACTTTGCCCTTCGCCTTCGGCGATGCAGGTGAGGATCAAACCTCCCCATATTCTAATCCTTATCCAGTTGTGTTTTAGAAACCAGGAACCGTCATCCGAAACAGGAAGATCAGTGTGTGCATTGAATCCAGACTCATTCAAATGGCAATGGAAACCTAAGAAAGAGGTCAACGAAGTCAACTAGTGGAGGCACAGTGGAAAAAATGTGGACTTGGTTGACCCAAGTGTAAGGATATGAATAGTGAATACTCATTTCATAAATCAAATTAGGTAAGCCCATGTAATTTTCAACCATTTGCAGTCTCCCATGATTCTTGATGTATGATGAACCATGAAACTCGTGGTAGAGAGAGAGAGAGAGAGTCTCATAAGCAGCAAGCAGACCATTTACATCAACAGGAATTCGAACATACAGCGTCATAGGAACCAGAAAAACAAACATATGATCTAGACATGATTCAAATGAAAAACTTCCATTCAAGGAAACTTTCCAAAGCTTCAAGGGACAATTAGCAACAGACATAGGAATCCAATAGAATTATATCACTCAAAATCCTTTTAGAGGAGATCTTAAGCGCCTTGCCCGCTAATCCCGGCTCTTGCACTTCTCTGTGGCCCTCGGAGCTGCAAGCGAAGAATTGGCCGGTGACATTAGGTCAGATCAAAATGAATTTCCTAGTGGATAAAAACTTGTACGCACGTGCGGTAAAGAACCAGTACCTAGACCAATTGCTTCAGAACTCTTCATGATCCTTAGTCTCCTACATGAGTCGGTGAACATCCTGAAGACGGCATATGTAGAGGGGATTCAGAAGAAGAAAGAGAAACGGGCTATTTGATAGCTTGGATCTTCTTCATTTCAAGAACTAAAAATCAAGTCCTAAGTGGAGAATGCTCATGAGTGAATTTTAGGAGAAGTGCTTACTCCCAGGGGACATCACCCACGAGCATCCAGTCGCCGTCCTTGTCTTCGTACGTGAGAACATATTCAGAACCATTGAGAAGGTCGGCCAAACGGCTCTCGCTCAGGCTTTCTTGCCCCAGAGGCCCATGAGAATCACAATGCCCTGATACTGCCATTCGCAATACAGAGTCAAGGCATGGACAATCTTAGCACCTTCTGAAATGAAGGCATTTTTGCATCCACATATAGCAGGGCAAGCCAAGTACCAGAATGAGACATGAAAGCTCGCTGATCATTCGAAATAACAAAAACTGATTCGAAAGTTTAGTTGCACAGAGTGTACACATAGACAACAACAAGTGAAAGACAGTGAAGTTAACACATTCATAATTGAAACCGAGCGCCACTGTGTTTATCTCATTAAAATCTTTTGTAGTCCCCAATGAAATGGGTCGGAAACTTTACCGATGGTGAAGCAGCTAAACATTTTCTCGAGAGCAGTGGAGAGTTCCGAGTAGCTGCTGTAGGTTTTGAGGTCCACCTTCCTCAGATAGGGAGCTCCATCCATGCTGACCTTCACGTAGAGGCATTTGCCTGCGGCCTCGTCGCTGTTCTTCGCCAAAGTAGAGGCCGTGGTGTTCTTCCGAAACGATCGAATTGGTGGCCATCCTACTACCTGTGCCCTGTTGAATTGCATGTTGCACTAGCACATTCAGCACCCACTTAAAACTAAGAACTAAAATCTCTAACGGTGAGTAAACCGAAGATGGGAATATCTCAGAGAACGAATACAGTATGATCAGACCTCCAATTAGAGGATTTTAACTGAGAAAAGATCTTTAATTCTCTTCTTGTGATCATTAACAGAGGCCCAAATGGTGCACACAAGAGTAAACTTTAAAGAAGTTGATCCCAAGGCAAGCAACTATTTTTTTATGGCCTTATCTGGGTCATAAGGCAGTTTGAAGTATATGACACTTTGAGGAGTGAAAAGGGGATTTGCCCAAGAATCAGGCATACATGCAGATAACTGAGAAACTTCAACAGTGTAAGCTCAAACACAACAAAACCCAAATGAGAAGAAGATCATGGGCCTGGGTATCATGGATCCTTTCACTAATTACCTTGCACAAAGAAACAAACCAAAAGACAAAAAACCTGCAGAAAGCATAGAGTAAAAGCTTATTCATCATCAGAAGATCACGTAACTCCAAAAACACTTTAAAAAAATTGAAAAACGGGATTAAGAAAACCCAAAAAGCTGGGTATGACTCCGGAAATGAGCCAAGAGCGAAGCTTACTTTGCAGCTGGAGCAGAGCCATGCTCGCTCCCAGCAGCACCTTGATTCTTCCTCTCCTCTTGCTCGGACTTTGGAGACTGAGGAACACCACCAAGACCCTCTTTCATGGCTGGTTTGGACACACAAGATTGCAGGGTGTGGACCCCATTATCACTCTCTTTGCCGCTTCTTGGAGACAACAAAACAGGACCCCCTTTGGCCAAATCAACCTCAGATTTACCGTTGCTCGCGGAGAACACCCATTTGCTGGGACACCCATCAATGGCATCGCAGAACACTCTCTTGGCTCCTGAAACCGAGTTCCTCAGAGTGAAACCCAAAACACTGCTCTTGCTCTCCAAATCTTTGCCAAACAGAGAGGCGCCAAGAGCATGTCTTCTCTCCGGAGACTGAGAACCAGGCAAGCCAAGCCTCAGCTCGGTTTCTCTGAGGTTAAGAGAGGATTTCTTCTCATCTTCGCCCGGGGAAGAAGAGGGCAAGCCCTTCTCAGAGCTCCTCGACATTAAAGAAGTCTCTTTTAAGCCTATGTAATCATGTTCCAACGGTGCAGTAGACATCAAAGTTCCTCAAATTGAAAAGGAGCTCCAAGTTTGCAGAGATGAAAGTTTGGAAGAGATATGTGAGTGCGAAGCAGAGATTAAACTGTTGAGAGATAGAGGGTAGTGAAAAGCAGTCACTCTGGTTTAGCTCTATACAGAGATAGAGAGAGAGAGAGAGAGAGAGAGAGAGAGAGCTGGTTTTGCTCTGTTGATACAGAAAAGAAGCTTCTTTGACCTTTTCTATAGCACCCCCTTTCTTTTTTGGCATTTTTTTTTTTATAAAATTTTTCCCTTTCATTATGGAAAACTTTTATCTTATTTTTTAATTATTATGTTTCTTTCTCTTACCACTGCATCAAAAGACGGATGGATTGTGTGTCTAGGAAAAAGAAGTTGCACCTGGCTCAAGATGTACTGTCAAATGTCGAAATTGTATCATGAATCAAGGCAGAAGAATGTCCTTAAAGAAGCAGAGACCAAGAAAAAAAGGGCGGGGGGGTAAAGGAATGTCGTGTGTGATATGAAATTGATAATTGTCTTGTTATAGATACAAAGAGAGTAATATTAATGAATATAAAAGACTGGTATATAAAATCTTGTGATTCGGTAAAAATATAAATGGGTGGTATTGGGCCAAATTACATCAAGTAAAAGAATATTTCGCATTAAGTCGCAAACTCGCAATTACAAATTTTTTTTTGCAAGAAACCCATATTAGTCTGAAAAGGGAAAAAAATCACCAAAAATCCTAAACTATATTCACTGTGACGCATTATCCCAATTTTTTTTTTTGTGAAGCCAAAAGCTCCAAACTTGTTACCGCATGACACATTATTTTATACTTTACCGGTGTGACACACTTACCCTAAACTTTTTTCCGTGACATAAAAAATCCTAGACTTGTATCCGTGTGACGCATTTATCTCAAATTTTGGGGTAAATGTGTCATATGCATACAATTTGGAGTTTTTTTGTGTCACAAAAAAATAATTTTGGGTAAATGTGTCATACGGGTATAAGTTTGGGATTTTTGGTTTCACAAAAAAAAAACTCGGAGTAAATGTGCCATGCAGGTACAAATTTAGAGTTTTTTGTGTGATAAAAAAAGTTTGGGATAAATATGTCACATTGAATTTTATTTTATTTTTTTGTCGAAGTCACGGTGGACATAGTTTAGCACTTTTTGTGGCTTTTTCTCTCTAAAAAAAAAAAACATGAGGGAAGCATCTCGCATAGAAAATTGTCTGATTAACTAATAAATTCTCTCAGACAAAAAAAAAAACTAACAAATTCTCTTCCGAGAAAATATGGCGCTTATGATTGGATTTTGCATCTACAAAAAGCCATAGCGAGAACGATCGCATGTCTCGGCGATTTTTTTTATCATCGTGGATAATTTTTTTTATCATTTCTCGAGAGAGGCATGACTTTCGATCCGAAGTTTGGTACCATGTTTTAATGGTTATTGTAATCTTGAACGGATCAAGAAGTAATTTATTCAAGTAAATCAGAAAACATTGAATGCATGCTGGAGATTCAAATTAACCATATATGCACTGACAATGAAGCAGAAGCGATGTCATTGTTTAGTTGATTCAAACTTTGTCATTTGCTAAAATCTCTGAAGCTTGTACAACAGCAACACCACCGACAGCTCACTCGGCATCATTTCTCGGCCATTATTACATCGTTGAACCTAAGACATGCCCACTCACCCCACTGAGAAATTCCCCCACCAATCTGTTATATATATATATATATATACATACATACACATACACCGAAATTTTAGAAAACGATATTAAAACAAAAAATATTCATAAAAACAATAATTATGTACTATGTCACTCGGTATTTCACATGTAGCCTCCAAGCATACATAAATTATGTACACTCTAAATCGTTTGTGCTTTTCTTAAGCAAGAAAAGTTTACATTCGCCATGGAACCCTAATCGAAGAAACGCAGTATGACGTAACAAAAGGGGTCGGAAAGCGCCGGCGTAGAGTAATTGTTTTAGAAGAAAATTAATCGGACCGATAACAACGTGTAACTTGAATGCATGGCCGATATGGTATAACAAGCTAATCGCGACCATTGTTGTTGAGTAGGATCGGTACGGTGGAATGCCTTCTCTACGTCAAGAACTGTGCCAGCAACGAACTAATCGCGGTCATTGTTGATTAGGAAGACTTTGGAGTGTTTTTTTTTTTTGTTTTGCACTCAATGTTGGTCCCGTGGAAATTTTAAGCATATAGTTGTCTGAAAAGTCGTTAGGGTTGATTCATTTTTTTTTCGCAGGGATGTGTGTTATCCGAGCAACCAGTATTAAGGCCTCTGTAATTTAAGTATGCTGTGGAAGCGTGTATTTTCGTCGACAATGCATGGCCTTAATCACTATTAAACTTGTCAAAATTGGTCATAAATGAGTGTTAGCATAATATGAATGTTAAAATGACTGATAAATGAATTTACAACTTACTTAGATGCGAACCACTCTCTCATCTTCACTCGATCTCTCGTTCATTTACTCAATACTCTCGCTTTAGTTTTCGTATAAATTTTCCTAGATTGGATTAACTATGTAAGTGTTTTAGGAATATGAGCGGGTCTTTAATCATGATTTCTCTATAGATTGTAATTGCGAACTTATACGTAGCTAACCGGAAAACCTTGTAAAAACATTTCTCAGTCCACGAAACGATGCATGATTTTCCTGTAAATTTATGTTTTTGGACTGCGGAAAAGGGAAGGAAAAAAACAGATAATATATGGAGACAGAGAAAAGTGCAGCACACCACAGAAAGGGATTGAACAAAAAGGGAACGACTTTCCATGGCAGATGATCATCAACTCAGTGACAAAAACACAGATCTGTCATCGAAAGATTTTACCATCGGTCGTCGCGTTTTACGTGCAGAGATGGTCCACCGCATTCGATGATCAATATGGTGGTGGTGGGTGGTGGGGAAGAAAGGAGGAGGAGGAGGAGGAGGAGGAGCCCATCGAAGAGGACAGCATGAAAACAAAACCCTAGAAAAGCTTGAGAGAGGAGAGAAAAACATCTGACATGGAACAATCACAGTTCACGAACTTCACATAGGGAAAATAAAAGCGTCGACAGTTCGTGTTCAGAACGTTGTCTGAAGCGCCATTGAAATGGAAGGGTCTATCGTTTTTGGGCCAAACAAGAACGACCAGCCTGGTCTCTCATTCATTCTTGGCTAAACGAGACTAAGCTCTGGATTAAGCTTGTACCCTCTTAAAATTATGTACTTTTGGTTTTGCTCCATTTAGATTATTGAGAAGAAAAAAAAGGGACTTGTAGATTAGGTTTCCTTATTTTAAAAAATGGGCAGATCATCTTCTTGCTCTTTTGAGTAATGAGATTCATTTCTTGGCCAAGTAAAACCTAGAACAAGTACATATAAAAGTTTATTGGCAAAAAAGAAGAAGAAGAGAGAACCGGATTTTCCATGGCGGATCTTAAACGCGACTGACTATTATTAGTCTTTTGAATATCGAACGGTTTGATTTTGTCCCATTAAGATTCCGTCGAACTGTTCATTGGAAATTGAGAAACTTATGGTCGAACAGGATAGATGTATTCGATTTGTTGATTTATGGTTTGTTTTTTCCTTTACGAGTATGTTGTATTGTACATCGCAATCTTACAAGTGTACTAAGGCTCTGTTTACTTCGTAGAAAATGAATGATTCGAAAAATATTTTCATAAAAACGATCACTTGTATAGTTCAAAATAATTGGTCAATGAATATTGTTTTCATTATCGGAAACAATTTATGTCTAAATATTTTCGTTGATAATGAAAATATTTTTCGTTCCTTCATTTTGGTAAATGATACGAGCCATAGTCTTCGGAAAAAAATATTTTTCAAATTTTTCATTTTTCGCGAAACAAACGGAGCTTAAACTTGCTTACGAGTTGCACGCGTCGGTGTAGCATTTGTACATGTTTAACAAGGAACGACCCAATTATAACAAAGGGACCTATGAAATAGATTGAGAGTTCTTAACCTCTTCTAATTTGGTAGACCTACGGAACAAAACACATCTAACATTTTTCGTTTCAATTTAATCTTTTCCTAAGTCAAGCCTAATTGATGAACCGATGATGCGAATGACCTTTTTTATGTCGTTTTTTTAACACGTAATTCGCCAAAAAAAAAAAATATTTCCTTTTGTTTCAATTTGAAAATATACTTTTTCAAAGGTTGTAAATAGAATTCACAGAATTCACAAACTAAATTATAGTGTCTATATGAATATAAATACATATAGACATCAAACTTTACATTTTTCTAGGTTTGACTTGATAGTGTCCTATTGTGAATGTCATTTGATAATGCTTTATAATAGCCATTGAGCATAGTTTATGTTATAAATGAATGTTAATGGTTTGAACTTGAACCAAATTGATAACGGAGTTCACATCATTAAAATCCCTAACAAGCACCCCATCATATATTTAACAATAACTATTTTTTCGTCTAGAAAAGATTCCAAACTAGTACCGATGACATACTTATTTCAAATCGATTTTCATCTTACGAAAAATCCCAAATTAGTGCTTCTCTTAGTTTCGGGTGAATGTATCGCGGATATCGATATGAGATTTTTTACCAGACGAGAATTAATCTAGCACGTGCGTGTTATAACCATACCGATTTGAGCTTTTAATTAGTGTTAAACTCGACAGTGATGAGTTGGATTCGAGTCAAAATTTTCCCAAATTGGCAAAAGTCTCGTTTGGACCGAAATGTGGGATTAAACCGAACAATTCGAACCGTGAGCACAAAAGTCGTGACTAGTCAATTTAGTTAGAAGAAAAGAAAAACCATAAGCATAAACAAAACGAAGACAAAAAGGTACGATTCAAAATAGTAAATTTTTCCATCTGTAAAAAATTGACAAGATAAAGCTTACTTACTTTTAACTGATCATTGTGTTTTACTGTGCGAGCGCAGTGATGTGTCGGGCCTTTTTTTTTATATTAAAGTTATTATTTATCATTATTATTTTGGTCGGGTGAATCTTTTTTCGACCACGCCTGAATCTTGACGTAATTATTTTGCCATCCCGCAGTTTAAAAAAAAAAAAAAGTGAAAAAAGATGGTCGCGTGCTTCCGATCGGACGGCACGCGTGCCCTTCTGCAGTTCAACGGGCCAGATTCAAAGGAAGGTTGCCGTTTGGTAGGATGCACGCAACGGGCACGGCGGCGGGGGTGCAGCGTTGGAGTTGACCGGAGCGGGACTCCGTTGACCGCGCCATTGACCCGATGACCGAGTATTGACCGGTTGACCGGGCCCCGTCGGGTAATGGAACGTGTCGATTTATCCAAAAAATGACGAGGATCTGCATACCAAGCCATGCCTCGCCAATAAATGAAGAAAAGAATTTTAATTCAAACATTAAGCGGTCATTCTTGTACTATGTTATATGGATATTATGTTGCTTCCCACCAATTGAAATGAATAGCGAGTGCGGCAACCAAATGATGAAGAAACGACACCGCATGTCATGATTCATGAAGTCACAAAGTTCAAGTTATATCATGAGAGCATTTCTGATTAGTTCGACTTAACTCGGACTTTTGCTACCTAATTTGGAGAGATTTATGCTGGCTTCCGAAATTTTAATGGAGCTGCAGACCCGCGGTGAGGGGCTCGTACACTTATGGATAGACTAAGTAGTTACTGTTGAAGTAGTTGTCCCACATCGCTTGATAATGGGTCCTATATGCTCTTTATATTCGTGTGGTCTCCCTCCACCTATTAGCTTAAGCTTTTGGGTTGGATTTTCTAACATGGTATCAGAGCTAGGGTTTGCTTCTTGACGTTGTTTTCATCGCGCCGACTTCGCGATACCACGTTGGTTGATATGGGTGATTCGAGTGATAGGATTGATGTCAAACTCGATGGCTCCAATTACGCTCTTTGGCGGCCATCGGCTATGGCTGCACTTGTTTATCGAGATCTGTTTGAGCATGTTGAGAGTGTTCGCGTTTGTCCTGCCCAATTCAAGGACGTGGAGCAATCCAAACTCACAGATGAGGCGATTGTTCAACGTACATCTGACATTCGGAACTGGACTGTTGCTGATCGGAGGGCTTGGGCCATCATATTCGGCTCTCTTGATCATGCCCTTCGTCCACAGTTTGCTCACATCACAGGTGCGAAGAATCTTTGGGATCAGCTTGCAGACATGTTTACTCAGACTGGCTCTATTCGTGTCTACCAGTTACATCAAGACATTGCTGTTGCTACTCAGGGTGCTCGATCAATCCGTGAGTTTTATAATTATTTGAAGTCGCTTTGGAGTCAGCTTGATGTTCTATCTCCCACTTTATGTTCCACATGTTCTAGTTGTACCACATGTCAGTCATCTCGGCTACAAACTCAGGATCGCCTGCGACTCTATGATTTTCTTATGAAGCTTCGACCTGCTTTTGAGGGTGTTCGTAGTCAGATTCTTTATCGGAATCCCCCACCTTCTCTCCTTGATACTATCAAGGAGCTTCAATCTGAGGAAACCCGATTGGGTCTTCTCTCATCTTCTGCGGTATCTGATCCCACAGCCATTCTTGCTACTCCTCCATGGGCTGCTGCTCGGTCTACACCACCGCCTCATGCTCCGATGCAGGGTTCTCTTCAGTCTGCTCCAACGCAGGGTTCTCATCAGTCTGCTTCAACTCAGGGTTCTCATCATATTGCTCAGTGCTCTTACTGTCATCGTCGCGGTCATATGGAGTCCCGCTGTTATAAGAAGCGGCGTGATACACAACACCCCCTCTCGGGATCGTCGTCCCCCTGCTCGATATGTTGCTGCTGCTTTTTATTCTACCGAGTTTGGTTCCTTTTTGGCTACTGTTCATGATGTGCAGGAACCTACTAGCTATCGCGAAGCAGTACAACATGCTGAGTGGCGTCAGGCCATGGCTGAGGAACTTTCTGCTTTACAGAGTACTGGTACTTGGGAACTTCTTCCTCTTCCACCTGGTCGATCCTTGGTATCATGTCGCTGGATCTACAAGGTAAAGACTTGTTCACAAGGCACGTTTGGTTGCGAGGGGTTTCTCACAAGAATATGGCATTGATTATGAGGAGACTTTCGCTCCGGTAGCGAAGATGACTTCTGTTCGTACTCTACTGGCCGTTGCTTCTGTTCGTAACTGGCCTCTCTATCAGCTCGATGTGAAGAATGCTTTTCTTCATGGGGATCTTCATGAAGAAATCTTTATGCAACCACCACCCGGTCTTGCTCACGCCCCTGGTCAGGTTTGTCGTCTTCGGCGAGCTATTTATGGCCTCAAACAAGCACCGCGTGCTTGGTTTGAGAAGTTTACTGCTGCTGTACGTTCTGCAGGATTTGTTCAGAGTGAGGCCGATCATGCTATGTTTGTTCATATTTCGTCCTCTGACTTTACTAAACTTATTCTTTATGTGGATGACATGGTTATTACCGGCAATGACTCCGATTATATTGCGCATACCAAGAGGCATCTTCAGCGATATTTTTCCATGAAGGATCTTGGTCCATTGCGCTATTTTCTTGGGCTTGAGATTGCTCGCAGTTCTCGTGGTATTCTTCTTTCTCAACAGAAATATACCGCTGATATTCTCTCTAGGGCTGCTCTTTCGGATTCCCGTACTGCGCACACTCCTATTGAGTTGAATCAGAAGCTTCGCCCTGATGACGGGGAACCTCTTTCTGATGTGACTCGTTATCGGACTCTGGTTGGTAGTCTTGTGTATCTCACTATTTCGCGTCCTGACTTTGCTTATGCGGTTCATGTTGTCAGTCAGTTTGTTGCTGCCCCTCGGTCTACCCATTATGCTGCTGTTCTGCGAATTCTGCGCTACCTTCGGAGTACTTTGACACGGTCTTTATTTTTACCGTCGTCTTCTCGTCTCGAGTTACGTGCTTATTCCGATGCCGACTGGGCTTCTGATGTAACTGATCGTCGGTCTGTCACGGGGTTCTGCATTTTCCTTGGCGATTCTCTCATTTCTTGGCGCGCTAAGAAACAGCAGATTGTCTCGCGCTCCTCTACTGAGTCTGAGTATCGCGCTATGGCTGACACTACTGTTGAGATTGTCTGGCTTCGTCGTTTGCTTGCTGACATGGGCGTTCCACTCCAGGATCCCACTCCTTTGTATTGTGACAACAAGAGTGCCATCCATATTGGGGCTAATCCTGTTTTTCATGAGCGCACCAAGCATATTGAGATCGACTGCCATCTTACTCGTCATCTTCTCCAGCCTCGAACCATCTCTCTTCCTTTTATTGGGACTGCGGATCAATTAGCTGATGGTTTTACGAAGGCTCTTACAGCGCTGCGTTTTCAGTATCTCATTTCCAAACTCTCGCTGTTTGATCCACCTTGAGTTTGAGGGGGCGTGTTAGAATATTTTATTGATTCTGTATATATTCTAGAATTATTGAGCTTTTGGATTGGACTTTCTAACATGGTATCAGAGCCAGTGTTATCCCTTTCGCGATTGTGCCTCCACCCTCCATTAATCAAATTCCACGTGCCGCTTGTAATCCGGCTTGCACGTGAGAGGGGGTGTTGAAGTAGTTGTCCCACATCGCTTGATAATGGGTCCTATATGCTCTTTATATTCGTGTGGTCTCCCTCCACCTATTAGCTTAAGCTTTTGGGTTGGACTTTCTAACAGTTACGACTCAAATTTAACCTTCGATAATAGGTGTGAGACTCTCGTATGAACATCTCGAGGGAATCGCTACAGCGACCAGTGCCCCCACCCCCTCTTTAAACATATGAAAAAAAGTTTACTTCCTATCGATTCGGTTCAAACGTTTAAACATATGAGCTTGCAGAAGGGCTCGATATTTCTTCCTCTTCTCCTAATTTATCGCCAATGACTTAGGATTTAAAATTTCGAAAAACAATAAAATATATACTAAAGCATCCTATAATATTTCCTATCGGAAGTGTAAAATTCTCGTTTTTTTAACAATTCAAGATGCAAAGTATGGGACAAGAGGAAATTAAAATGATTTACTTATGAAATTTCGTAGATTATTTTTTGTGCTCTAATGTCCACAATAGTAACCAATATGGTGCGAGGCCTGGTCACAGACATCCCGAGATCAAAACGAAGGGCACCCAATTGCTCATTTAATCACAAGTTATACTAAATGGAGTCCAAAGCACTGGCTCGAGATAATTACCAAAAAAATCTTAAACCGGTTGAATGTATGTCATTGGCCAACTTAATCCTTAACATTTTGATGATTTGCTAATATAAATTTTGATCGGAAAATCGCCGACGTGGATTCCGGCCGTCCTACGTTGCACAACAAGTACTCGCTGACTACAATGAAAAAAATGAAAAAAATAAAATCCAGAACAATAACTTTTAACAAAATCGCAAAAATCATTCTCATATATAGATATAAGTTTAGGATTTTTTCAGTAATTTTCCTGCATGGGCTCTGATACCATTTTAGAATGTCAAACCTAAAAAAGTTTAAATTAATAAGTAGAGGGAGATTACATAAATATAAACAACATTCCGCTATCAAGCGATATAAGAAAATATTTCAATAACCGGATACTAATTATCACGTTGCCCTTGAGATATAACTATTATGCGAGGGCGGCTTCTTCATAAAGATGATATCATGTTTGAATTTTAATTTGACACGAGGGCAAAACTATGTATTGTATAATATCATTAAATCGGATCCCCAAGACCTTCGTCTGTCGATATATATTACTTGAAAAAACCTGCGCGCTTCGCCTGATCTCCACATCCGAGATATGCTGTCAAATCCCACGAACGAGGGCGAGGCCGAGACGAGAGGAATGAATCAATTAGCCCTTTTTTTCTCTAATTGAGATGCTGATCTGATCATCAGCCCAGCATTAGGTTTTTGGCAACGAGGTAAAGGTGTGTTTATTTCGAGAAAAAAAATACTTTAAAAAAAATACTCTTTTAATGATGGCTTTTATCACTTATAAAAGTGAATGAACGGAAAATATTTTTATCGTCCACGAAAGTGTTTAGATATAAATTGTTGTCTATAGCGAAAACATCCTTTATCGACTGATTATTTCAAGTGATACCGACGAAAAATATTTTTCGAGCAATTCATTATCAACGATACTTTTTTTTTTTCGCTTCCTCATCGAAAATTCATAATAATTGCAAATCTAAAAAGAATAATATGCGGTCTTTAAGTTAATATACGGCTCGATTTGTTTTTTGGAGAATGAATTATTTGAGAAATATTTTATTGAAATTGATCGTTTATATCGCTTGAAATAATTAGTCAATAAGAATTGTATTTGGTATTAACAACAGTTTATGTCTACACATTTTTGTCGACGATGAAAATATTTTTCATTCATTCATTTTGTAAGCGATACAAGCGATTGTTTTTTGGAAAATATTACCCAAATCATTTTTTTTTTCCGAAAAAAATGGAGCCTAACACCGGTTTAAAAAGTTTCAAACGTTTTGCATTACGAAAAAAGTCAAATTTGTGCATTTGGCTTAAGACTCTTGATCTAGTTGGAGATTTCTCTCCCATAGGGGCATTCGCGGCTTGTCTGTTTGATATACAGGGACGGCGGGCTCCACGGATGCATTCCTTATTTTAACGTGCCGGTGCACGCACGCCATGCACCCTCAATTGCCAATCATATCTTTTTCTTCCCTGATGACGGGGAACACCCTCTTTTTGCTTTACATCAGAGGGATCTCGAGGTCCGGACGATACCTCAAATAAAGTAGTTTAAGGACTTACTTAGATCTGATCCACCATAAGACTCTTGAAGGGTTTAGAGCATTTTGGACGCGACAAAAGTCTCAAGCGAGGGATCGTGCAAGCCCAATTTGAAAGGTTTCGTGCACTTTCACATTGGAAAGGTGTAATTTTTTTTTTGGGGAGAATCTAATTACTTATTGTTTCACCGAAATTTCTCCACAATAAAATATCTTTCACCAAAATTCGTTCTTCAGAGTTTTAAATGTGATAAAGGGTCATGTGATGATCTTGGACCTGAGAGTTCTAGATAGTTAGAAAATCAACATGGAAGTTTGTAAAGATTCCAATAGAATTACACAAATATCATCTCAACCAGAGTTTGACCCGATGGAAAGACTCTATAAGTACAACTCAATAGGAATCGATACAAATGAAATTGAAAGAAAATACACAAACTGAGACCAAACCGGAGTTTGACTTGATGGAATGGCTAAGCGAGCACAATTTCTTTCAAAGGTTAACGAACCAACGCACCCAAATGAGTGTCGAATTTTGACTCAATGACAAAGCCTTGAATACGCTTCGATAACACACCAGAGTTTGACTCAATGGTGCAATATATGGGATAAAGATAGACGTCGGAGTTTAACTCGACGACAAGAATTTGAAAGCTACGGCTAAAAAAAGTAAAGTGCAGTACGATAAGTAAAGATAAGATAAATTTATTGATTTGTTCGATGGCTCTTTCTAAGGTTGTCTGGTAATATTTGTAATGGTTGAGGGAATAACCGCTCCTCAGCGGTTGTGATTTTAGCGCACAATGTTTGCCACGTTTGTCGTCTTCCACGATTCCTTTTGATTAGGTCTTCAAGCAGTTCTTTAACTATTAAACACCTTAGCTCCAGCTCAACCTTTTAATCGAACTGGTCGTGTCCACGTTCTCCACTTCTAGGACTTTTGAGTTAAAATCCCAATACCTATTGATTGGCTTCGGATTAGTTATATCAGCTAACCTCTTTCATTTGTGCGGCTCGTGGCTACTTCCTCCGCACTTTACAGACTCATGAACCGAATTTTCAAGGAGCTATTCTGTTCTCCCGCCAAGTAATTTGAGTAAGAATTTTCATCTTCTTTGGCGCTCCTTGAAAAGTCCTTGAATCTTTGGGGGATCACTTTTCGTTGGCGCTTATGTCTATAGCCTGCTTTACCTCTTACTGATCAACACTTACAAGGATCCTCATGAGCCCCACACGTGGTTTCTTCGTTGTCTGTCAAAGTGTTTACCTTTCACGTGCTTATCATGTGTGTCGATTTCTCACGTGTTTTGCACGTGTATCGATTTTTCACATGTGCGGCACGTGTTTTGACGGTCGGATTATTTCGAGTGCTAACACTTATAAACGCAAAAAATCAATATCATTTTTCAGGTTGAGAATTTCTCACGCTACATCTGCAATTAAGGTCAGGATGGATGCTCTCTGGTCAATCGCTTCAGTGGTGGAGCCACGAGGAACCGAATTCAATTACTGGCCCCATTTGTTCCCCACGCCATGTCAATAGCATTAAAGTTTCCCCTTGAGAGGCTGCAACTTTGTTAATTACTAAGAACAAAACTGGTCCTTTCCGAATCCCATTTTCCTTAAATTTTCAGTTTATTTTTGTTTTTTCGGAACAATTAAAAGGATCCATGGCTTATATATTAACTCCCGAAAAGCATGTGGAGGCCTCTATAAAACAGAAATATTTGGATAATTCAAGCTTAAGGAGTGCTCTTAAATCTAAATTCAGTCTTTATCATGATCCTTTATTTGTGAGGAAAATTACCAAAAAAGTCTTAAACCTATTGCAATTGTGCCAATTCAGTCCTAAATTTTTTTTTTTGACCGATTCGGTCCAAAACCTTTTGCAATTATGCCAGTTTAGTCCATCTGACCAATTTTGGACTGCTGGCGCTGGCGCTGACGTGGAGGTCGGCCGATCGGCGACATAATTTTTTAATATTTCAATATTTTTTAATTTCTTTTTCCTTTTTTTTCTTTTTCTGTCGTTTTCCTTCTTCTCTCTTCATCTTCTTCCTTTGGTTGGTGAGGCTTGACCTAGCCGTCTTCGGGCGAGGTCTCGGCCGGCCTTGCTCGGTGATAGCAAGGTAGAGTCTCGCCGGCTGTTGCCTCTAGCCGGACCAACTAGAGGAAGGAGAAGAGGGAAGAAAAAAAAAAGAAGGAAAGGAAAAAAAAAGGAAAAAAATAAAAAAATAAAAAAATACTAAAATATTATGTCGCCGGCTGGCCAAAATTATTCGGATGGACTGAATTAGCACAATTGCAATAGGATTAAAACTTTTTTTGATAATTTTTCCTTTATTTGTGGTACTTGATTTTAATCCACATAGAGGATTAATTTATTTGGAGTCTTGAACTAGTTATCGGATATGGGAACTCAATCGATGACGACCTTTTATTTGTTTAACAAGTGTCTTGAAGTACTTTTTTTATTTTTGATGATCTCTCTAAGCTAATCTCGCGGAGCTTTATAGGAGAATCCAACGAAAAGCATAGCCTCTATTAGAGTAATTAAATATTAAATTACGCCATCGGAGAAACTCAATTAAAAAAGAAAAAATTAATGAGCCATAATGGCTGGCGTGACGGTGCAAGGCTTACTATTGAGTGCTTTGGCGCCCTCTAGTCACGTATTCGAAACCCCCCAACCGCTCCTCGGCCCGAGGAAGCCTCGGTTGATCTGAGCTTAGGTTCGACCGTGCCATAACGTAGGATAATCCCAACTTTACTCCCACCGGCATCGCAGCGGGGCAGCGGTGACAAGCTCGCTCAAAATGAAAAGTAGCTACGGCTATTAGGCTTCAGAGGATGGTCGATAATGGTTACCCCTTAGCCACGAGATGGCGGGTCCTATCATGAAGTTTAATCAAATCGGCCCCGCTCTCTCTCTCTCTCTCTATCCCTCTTAGTAAGAACCAATCTTAAGTTTACATGCTCTCGTCTCTTTATTCTCCCCCTCTCTCTCTCTCTCTCTCTCTCTTCCTGCAAGTGTTTTTTTTTTCCCCTTCGTTTTGATTATGATGGCACGAAGAAGAAAGGCCCAAGCTTTTCCCCCCATCAAATCTGCTGCGGCTGTTCGATCGAAACGTATGTTCGATCGAACGCATACGTTTCGATTCGAGTCTCTCGATCGTGCCTTGTGGATTCCCACTACGCATCTGAGTGCAGAGTTGATAATCCGATAAGCCCACGGCGCTCCACCTCCCCTGAAAAGGGATTCCTTCTGTCCCTAAGAAATTTGACAATAAAAATCGAGTCTTTGTCATCCGTGAAATTTGACAACAATACGGAGGTCAATTCTGCTATACACCTTTCAGTTTAGACAATTTAGTCATAAGCCTTTCGATCATTTGCCAGGGTAGTCCTTCCGGTAGACGTCGAACATTCCACATGACACGACCAGCGTCGGCGTGAACAACTTTTGTAAATTTTTGATAATTTTTCAGATTCCTTTTTTTTTTTTTCCTTATATCCCTTCGCTGTTCTGCGACCTCGGCTGTGGCCGGCAAAGGTCGTCGGACATATGAAACTGTGAGATGCAGTGTTTAGAATACCGTCCTTTAAATTACACAAGAGCTGACTAACCTACTTTTTTACATGCATGAAATCCATCCCGCGATACCGGGAGATGCGGTGTTTAGAAATACCGTCCTTAATCTCACCCACTTAGATGTATTGATCGATGATAAATTGCGTGTCGAAAGCACATGAAACTCAGCCTGGAATTGCTTTCGACGTGTAGTCATTATCGATTGTTTCACCACGTTTGGGATTTAAGTTCAAATGGGTCGAATCTCGAACTCTTCTCTTATCGCTGTCACTTCTAGCTCGAAACAGCGATTTCCCATTCAGCTGGAATCCGGGAATTTTCTCTCTTCCTTCCTTTTCTTTTCCCCCACGCTCGATGGCGACTTCTCAGGAAAGGAACGCAAGAGCTTTCAGCCTACATGAGAAGAAGGCGATGATGTTGAACTCAGTTGGATCGAAATCGTGGTCAAATTTATGGAGCGGGATGAGCAATATTTGCCCACATGCATCGCTAATGAAGGGATGTGGTCATACATTCACATAACTTATTTTTCCATCTCGTTCTCTTGGACGTATTGGGTGCGCATGATAACGCTTCTGGAAGTGGACTTCTGCTCGAGAAGTGCTTCTGGACACAAATCCATTTGGTGATTTAACTTCTGAAGCAGAAATCCGTTTGGTAAAATTTTTTACTTCTGAAGTGAATTTTCACTTTTGAAGTTATTTTTCCCTCAATTTGAGAAGTTCAAAAAAATTGCTTCTCAACTCAAGAAGTACTTCTCGCCTCACCCTCTTTTGGACCACGCCCGCCACCGCTCGCTACCACTGCCCCCCGCCGACCTCCGTCGCCACCCACCGCTGACCATCGCCGCAGCCGACCACCGCGGGCCGCCGCCCACCGGCGCCCGCAACCACAGCCGACCATCGCCCGCCACCGCCGTCCACTGCAGACCTCGGCCCCCCGTCACCCGCGATCGCCCCTTGCGGCCAACCGCCGCCGACCTTCGCCGACTGCTGAAAGCGACCCCCGCCACCCGCCGTCGTCGACCACCGCAGACCGCAGCTCATGACCATCGCCAACCGCCCATCCTCGCCACCCCGCCGAGTCGCCGTCTCCGGATGCCGGAGTAAAAAATAAATAATAATTTTTTATTTTTAAAAAGTAAATAATATCTTTTAATAATAAAAATTAATTTTTAAAGAAATTTAAAAAGTTCAAAAGTGAAGTAGAAGTTTTTCATAAAAGATTTTGTATTAATAATATTTCAGAAGTAGAAATTTTCAACCGTTACCAAACGAATTCATCTGATCAGAAATCAACTTCTGAAGCAGAAGTAGAAAATCAACTTATGTTTCTCAGTAGAAGTAGAAAAATCAACTTCTAGCAAGAAGTTGATTTCCGAAGCAAAAGTGTTGCCATGCGCGCTCGTAAGGAACATGAAATGGTCGAAAATAGTAGAAACTTTTTTCCAGATTTAGCATGGTATACGTGACCTTTTTTGTCGGGGAAAATTGTCCAAAAAGTCATAAATCTGTTACAATTTGGTCAATTCTGTCTTAAACCTTTCAATTTCGCCAATTGACTCATAAACCTTTTGACACTTTGCCAATTGAGTTCATCCGGTCAATTTCAGCGGGAAAAGGATGACGTGGACGCCTGACGTCTTACGTGGCACAGTTGGCGCCGACATGGATAATTTTTTGAAAAAATTCTTAATTTTTTTTTTCTTTTTGCCAAGCCCGACGAGGGTCGACCGGCCCTTGACGGACTTGATAGAGAAAAAAAGGAAAAAAAAAGGAAAGAAATAATAAAAAATTCATTTTAAAAATAAAATTATAAAAATTCATCCATGTTCGGATCGACCATCTTACGTGGCACCATCGGAGTCCAAGTCAGCGATTTTCAATTTTGATGGGATTTACTCAATCGACAAAATGTCAAAAGGTATATGACCCAATTGACAAAATTGAAATGTTGTCTAAGAATCTTGCATATTTACAAACAGCCTAATTCTCTTAAAAAAAAAAAAAAAACAACTTTAGGTCCAATCTCATTCCGACCAGTAACTTCTTCTTCTTCTGTTTTTGTCTAAAAAGATATTAAATTTCAATTTGCTTCCGTATCCAAAAATCTCGCCACTGATTTGCTCAGAATACCGTGCCTATTACTAGCTGTGCATGTAGATGTTAATGAGAGCCAAAGTTTCAGCTGTTGACAATCTCATGATTCGCCATAATTGCACGACCCTCTCTGAAACAAAGAAAAGAACAGCTTGGCTGTGGCTGTCTGATATTGTTTCCTTGCGTACACTCTCATGCATGCATGCATGCATGCTAATCTGTGGTCGGAGAAAAGTGAATAAAAAAAAAAAAAAAAAACCATACCTGAGAAATTAGATAGTTTTGGAGAGAATATATGAGATTATTGGAATCGGCACGTGAGATACACCTAAAGAAACGAGAAAATAAAAAAAAAAGGAAGGAGGGGAAAAATACTTCATCTGTATTTAATGAGAATTAAACAAGGACAAATTTTTTTTTCTTCATGAGCACCGTACTTTTGATTGCAAACGACCGCAATTTAGTAGGGGTGTCAATGGGCCGGATCGGGCTGGGTCGGGTATTTAGGGACTAATTTTCTAATTTTTCCCTTTTTTGTTTTTTTTTTTTTGCACATACGAGTGTACTCTTCTTGTAAATGACATTATAGTCCAATACCAATACTTTTTCTCCAAACTATGCAAAGATTTAGAAAATAACATATAGAACAACGCAGTGGTCTGACGGCCCAAACATTTGGGCTGGGCTGAACACGATTTCTCCTTTTTTTTTTTGGGGGGGGGGATGGGTTATGTAATAGAAACCAACTCCAAATTTTCTCTCACAAAATTCCCCAAAAAAAAAAAAAAAACATAGCGTGAGATAAATCACGAACTTGTAACTTAATGAATTTGCGTTTTGCGGCAAGAAGTCAGTTTTCGACGACTATTCCTTTCTATTAATAGGCTATGTTTTCCTTCGTTTCTAGCAAAAAGTCAATTAACGGCAATCTTTATTTTGACTAATCATAGGCTATATATATATATATCGAAGATCGAGGGTTTTAAGCTGAGATGAGACATGTTGACTAAGCTTTTTAAGCACATAATTCGTTTATTTTCCCTCAAAAGAACAAAAATTCCTAGTAGCATTTAAAGGAAATTTTGGAACCTATATGGCTATATTGCTATCATTAAGATTATTTATAATTTATAGGACATGGAATAGAATAATGGTGGTGGGGGTGGGAAAAATGAGAAAAATTTGGAGCACGCTTCCTCTCCACTGACAAGGAGAAAGTGGGCAAGGGCACATCAACGGCGAGGCGACAACTTGAATTACCTTTTTTTTTTCCAAGTGCTTGATTTCTTCACAGGCCTTCGAGATTCAATTGACCAAAGAAAGAATCATGTGTCCCCCCCCCCCTTTGAAAAGGTCTGCTTTCCTTTCACAATCTTTTTTATTTTTAATTTGCCCGATTTTTTTTTTCAATAAGTCAAATGATTTAGGAAGCACAAGCCATCCGCGAGAAAATTTTGTTCTGGTCCCTCTCTTTTTGGGCTCTGGAAATAGCCCGATCCATGATTTTTGGAT